>CM042024.1:16505000-26505000 GCA_023525975.1 Smallanthus sonchifolius | reverse complement strand
GGCAAAAAGGTTGAAAAAAGTAATTAAGTTCGCCTGTGAACAGTGAAGCGAACTTAATATGTTCGCTTAAATTGGTGAAGCGAACTTAATTTTCAGTCTCGGGTGAAGCGAACTTAAGGGTGAAGCGAACTTATCTTGTTCGCCGAAGGATTGTTAAGCGAACTTAACAAGTTCGCTTAATCAAGCGAACTTAATCTGAATAAGTTTTGAATCAGGCGAACTTGACTCTCATCGTCTTCATCAGAAAATCAAGCGAACTTGTTCAAATTTCTCAAAATTTTAAATTTGTGTTGTGGGTGTTAATTTTTGGTTGCGAATCTAACAAAGGTAATTTCGTTGGATTTCATCCGCCATATTGAGCGTATTCGATGGTTTTTTATTTTGGTTTTCGTCGGACTGTTTCAAGACTGCTTTTGACCTAATTTTTTACCGTCATATAAAATTGAACCTCATTGTTGGTTATATTGTGATATTCGATTGATTGGATAGGATTATTTCATGATTTGATCTTGGTTTGCCAAAATTTGAATTCTCTGTGTTTGAATTTGAACCGTCTCAGGTTCAAGCGAACTTGTTTCAAGCGAACTTGTTCGAAGCGAACTTGTCAGGCGAACTTAATAAGTTCGCCTCTTGCACTACTAAGCGAACTTATTAAGTTCGCCTAGGGGTCAGAAGTGAAAAAGAGTTGTGATTTTTTTTTTCTGTTTGAAATTTTTTTTTTTGAATTTTTTTTAAATTTTTGTTGTTGTTATTGTTTGTGTGTCTTATTAAAAGTGTGTTTCATATATGTGTACGTGTTCTAATGTTTGTTAAGTTGTCCAATTTTTTCACAGATGGCTCGACGTGTCGAATACAAGCATAATCAAGTGGCGTTATTAGATCCTAATTTGCCGGAAGCTGTTCATTTTCAAGGCATAATCAATTTTCTAAATCGATCAAGTTTGCATTTTGCATTATCTGCGGATCCTTATATCAGCTTGGTGTATATACAACAATTCTGGGATACCGTACATCAAGATATTGACGTGGAACCGCATGTCCTTCGTGCCACAGTCAATAATACCGAGATTGCAATTTCAGAAGCGACAATTCGTGCTGCTCTTGCTTTGGGTGGAAATGCTGAAGATCCAATTTCTTATCCTAATACTCTTATTATGGGTTGTTTTCAAAGGATGGGTTATCGTGGACGACAAAATGATACTCAAACTAGGAAAGGTGGATTAGTGGGTGAATGGAGGTACTTTATGCATGTGATTATACAATGCATCTCTCCACGAAAAGCTGGTACAGATGGCTTGAAGATGGCACTTCAAACAGCAATGGTGGCTTTAACATTGAATAAACGATTCAATTTTCCACTGTATTTTTATAGGGAGATGGTCATGCAGATTAATCAAGCTGAAGGTCAAGGTTTCTTGATGTATCCCCGATTTATTCAATTGATACTCAATCATCTTATTCCGGATCTGCCACAACATGCTATCAGATTGACTTTGACACCGATGTCAAAACGTATCTTTACCGATTGTACAAAGGTGAAACAGCAAAATGTTGCGTTGATTCCAGTAAATACTCCACTGTTTGGGCACTTTATCAATCCTGATTATGTTGCACCACTGAATAACAACTGGTTTCATCCTGATGAACTTGCTCAAGTTCAAGGAGTTAATGTTCAACCACAACCACAACAACAACAACAACAACAACAACCACAACAACCACTACAACAAGTTCAACCCCAACAGATTCCACAACCACAAATTCAAATTCCTATTCCTGAACAAGTTCCTATTCCACAAGCTGAAGTTAATATTCCTATTCAGGAACCAGTTCTAGAAGAGGTCGTTCATGATCCTGATCACGATCTAGGAATGAAAATGGATGATTTTGTTGATGATGCTGTGAACTCGCCCATTCATGAACAAGAAGGGAATGTGGTGACTGAAGCTGAGTCAAGTTCCAGTTCAAGTGATACTTCAACATCTGATGATGACAGCACTGCTTCTGATGAATCTAGAGATTTTTCTCCAGGTCATTATGAACGGTTGGCTGCTATTCCACTGGCTAATGCTGGAAAACGCATTAAATCTCAAGCCAGACGACCACGACGCAAGTCTGTTCGGGATCCTCCTTCCGGATCAGTTCTTGGAAAAAGATCGATGGTAGATGAAAGTTCTGACACTGATAGTGACTTTAATCCTGATCCTTCACGACAAAAGTTAATGTCTGCTTCAATTGCGGCTGCACAATCTTCTCAAGGAGTTGAGGATGCAAATTTTGTTGCTTCTCTGATTGTTACTCCTCCAAGATCTAAGGATCCATCTCCAGTTCCATCTCCTATTCCTACAGCGATTCCTACTACTTCAAGTCCTTCTATTCCACAATCCACAGCTGGTCCATCAAAGCCTTCTGATTCTAACAGGATTACTTTCCTTGAATCTCAAGTGCTTACTTTACAAACACAAGTTAACTCTCTTGTGTCTATTGATTCTCAACGACAGCTGGTGATTCAGACTCAAGCTCAACAGATTGCTGATATGCAAGCGTTAGTGTCCAAACTCGTTCAGCGTCTTGACGCTCAGGGGGAGTTGAGGATACCTGATACTTGTCACACTGAGTCAATACAAAGACGTGATGATGAAGACAATGATCCTGCTGGAAATATTGAGGGTGATCGTCAATACACTGACGCTAATCCATTATCTAGAGTTCAGGGGGAGTCGACATCACAATCTCTTGAAGGAAACAAAGATAAAGATACTTCGGGTAATAATGAAGAAGAAATTCTGTTATTAGAATTCTTTCAAGATTCAGAAGAAGAGGAAGCTGAAAAGATTGAATGTCTTGATGACATTGATGATTTATTCAATGACATGGAAGATGATATGTCAGACACTGAGATAGAAGAAGGAGAAATAGTGGAGATTGAAATAGAGAAAAATAAAGATAGTGTTACATATGAAGGCTGTGACGGTCTTAAGGTGCCGTATAACTTCATCCAAGAGGATGTTGTTCCTGAATTCTCTTATGACGAATAACTGACTCTATGGACTCTATTGAAGACGTCACATTGCCTGATGATACAGCTGAGTCAAAGATGGATACTGATGATGAGAATCTTCAATTCAATAAGAGTGCTGAAACTGAAACTACTTACACTGAGTCTCCGAAGATTAATGAAGAACCTGTGATGTTTAGAGATACAGATATGACACGAGAACAGTGGAGAGAAGTAGTAAATAGTTGGATGAAGGTACAACCCAAGTCTCCAATACAACCTGCTCAGAAAGAAAAATATGTGAATAAAGAGCAGTGTATAGGAAGGATCATTAGTTGGTTTTATGATGGTGAATCAAAATTGTTTGTAATCAAACGATCTTATGGCGTTCAATACTTAAAGCCAAGGATCAAATATTTCAATACCTTGCCGAGGTGTGAAATAAATGGTCTAGCTTCAAAGCCACTCATAAATAGATCGAAGAATGGTTTGGCTGATGTAATAGCAAATCTGATAAAGAAAGAAGGAAGTTCGGGTAAGTATGAACGGCTGAAACCACAGAAAGGAAAGAAAGTGAAGATTATAGATCCTAAGACTGGGAAAGTAACCTGGAGATACAAGTACAGACCAATGCGTGCTATACACAAGATACCATTAAAGAATATTCCTCAAGACTTTCTTGGGAATATGAAATGGTGGTATGTTGATGTCAATACTGGTGAAGCAAGGGTTGAAGATAAAGATAATAAGGTCATTGTGTGTTTCTATGACGCAATGAATCTTATTAATTTTTCAAAGAAAGATCAGAGGATGCTGCGAAAGAATGAGATAATGTATACTGATGAATGGATAGAACAAGGTCTACAGTATGAAAGAGTTTTGGAGATATGCAGAAGATACGGTGTGCATGCTGGCAGCAGACTACCTGACAACTAGAAGAGTTCAAGATAAAGACTGAAGACAGAAGATCAAGCTGTTGTCAAGGGGGAGTCTGTTAGGACATAGAATTGTAATGACAAAAGCTTGTAATAGTTAGATTTTGTGTCTTTATGTTTTGTTATGAAATTGTAAAGTTGCTAAGTGTTTTTACTAGTAAGCCTAGAGGCGAACTTGTTAAGTTCGCCTGCTTTAACAGAGGCGAACTTAATAAGTTCGCTTAGGCATAACTGAGGCGAACTTGTTAAGTTCGCTTAGACTGTTTCAGGCGAACTTAACTAAGTTCGCTTACAGCAGTTTTGGTTCTATATATATGTGTTACAGAGTCATTAGACAGTAGTGAACAGAGATCGATCCTAGAGAGAAACAAATGTCTGATTGAGTCTGTAACCATTGTTATTCTGAATATAATCGAGAAGTTTATTTACGTGAATTGTCAATTAGTATACAAATCGGTAACGCGAAGGATTCCGCACTTCGTGTTATAGCAACGTCATATCACGTGTTTGATCAGTAGCTGAGTTACCTGGACCTACAGACTAACCAGTGTCTGGGACTGTGGTGTGACACATGGGCAACACACCCTCTATCCCCTCAGATAGAGAACGTTTGAGATACTAATGGATAGTATCTATACTTAAACTAGAACTCTGAGAATAGTCTAAATGCCAAAAGATAAGTTAGATATATGCCTTCATTAGGTGGTGGCATTCTAGATGAATAGGTGGTGAGCTCGACAAGTTGTTGGTTGGAGGCATGTTTTGGAAAGATATAAGTCCTGATATTTTGAGTTCTTTGACAGGAACTGGTTGTATATTGTAATTGTCGGTTGGCTTAGATTGTAAAATATTTTTGCTAATATTTAAAAGAAGTTTATGGTTTAGCTTCTGCTGTGTGTTCTATAACATTCGTGACGACTAACCAGTGTCTGGGACAAGTGACACATGGGCAACACACCTATCTCCCCTCGGATAGAGGAAAGGTTTGCCATCCTCACACCATTCCAATACCTTATGAGTAGCTTTTATCATGGGTTAGGGTATACATACCTCTCTTTATTACTTGTCATACCCCATTCCCTATAAAATTACATTAAAACTTGTCACACTTCCCCCTGAAACAACCATTATTTTTAAAACAGCTTTAAAAAAAGGTTTAGAAACAATTAAAAAAAATAAAAACATATTAAAATTGCGTTATGTTTATAAAATAAAACTAAAAACGTTTAAAAAGACGTTTTTTAAAATAAATTTAAAAACATTTTTATAAATTACATTAAAAAATGTTTTTATAAAATAAATTAAAAATCGTTATAAAATAAGAAAATGTTTTTATAAAATACATAAAAAAATCATTTTTTATAAAATATATTAAAAAATATTTTTATAAAACGAAAAGAAACATTTTTTTTAAATAGAGAAATATATTTTTTAAAAACTTATATATAAAAAATATTATATTTGTAACACCCTAATTTTTATATTTAAGGGACTAGAATGGAAAATAAGTAAAACCCTAAAGGTTAGAATGTAATTAGATCAAACTCCAAGGAAGAAAATGAAAAATTCTGAAAAGGCAAGCGTAGCGGACCGTTACCGCTTGGCTTAGTGGTCCGTCATGTGAAGCGGAAGGCAGCAATGATGAGCTGTCACGCGTCAGCCGACTAACGGGTGAAAACTGACGTGTTAAAACCCTATATCGGACCGTCACTGGTCCCTAGCGGTCACAGATTATTCTAGCGGTCCGCCACATGGTCACCAAGAAAAAATAAGCCGCCTCATTTGGGTAGCGGACCGTCACCACATATGTTAGCGGTCCGCTACGGGTTCAAAACTTGCCTATAAATAGAAAGGTCGTGAGCTCAGTTCTAAACATCAATACACACTCAAACACCTTTCCAAACACACACTTAGGCTCTGATTAGTCGTTTCCCGAGCCCCGGTTCGCGTAGAGAAATCCGGTTTCTAGTTTTTCGGCCCCAATACGCAGTAGATAGTTCTAAGGTAAGGTTCTGACTAGTTTCCTACGACTTGGTTATTTTCACTAAGCTAGGAACTTGTAATTAAGTGATGTTATAATGGCTTAGGACTTTGATCCAAGTCATTGTGCTAGCAAAAGTAAAAGTTATCCGGAAGAGAAGGAAGTTAAAGGTGAGTTCTATGCTGCCCACTTTTATATATTTTAAATGTTTTGGGCATGAAACACATGTTATGAAAGATTTTACATGAATACTCTTTGCCCTTAATTTAAATACTTTGGTCTAGTATCCATGTTGTTGCAAGAGGTTATGGTTGTAAACACTGTCTAAATCTTAAAAACTATGTAACGGAGTATTCATGAAATATCAAAGAGGTGGTGGGTACGCCGCTAGTACATCCTATACATAAACTTCTTTGATATAACATGGAAAAACCTTTACGAATATTTAAGGTACGGACTGGTGTTGGAAAAGATTGGTTTAAAAGGAAACGTGCCTTTTGGCATGATTTTCACATTGCAAAGGTTATGAGACAGAAAATGGTTTTGACACGTAAAATATTTTAAGACTTATCTTGGTTTAACATGATAAGTGATAGTACTAAATGATGTCATTAGTAGTGATTGCATTGACATAGAATGATTTGGACCGTAATCATCTGTTCTGAAAATTTTTGCCATGTTTGGCTAAAATGCCGCATAATATCTTGCAACTTATGGGAATGCGGACTGTTACATTTCTTTGTGGGATGTAACGGGGGACCCTTTATGTAAAGGTAATGTTAAGTGGTGACGACCGCTTAGAGGTTAACGTGACCTCAACTAAAGATAAGTTGTGCAAGAATAAATATTATGTTTGGGCGAGGTTTCTGTACAGGATAACTATGATGTTCTGAAACGTGTTATATAAACCATTTATACAGATCAAATATTTTTTGATTAAAACTTAGAACTCACCAGCGTAAGATGACATGTGTTTAAGCATGTGTATCAGGGAAAGATGTAGCGTCAAGCAGGGAAAGATGTAGCGTCAAATAGTAAAGGAAAGGGGCTAGATTAAAGGTGTCATGTAGGCTATCTGCCATACCAAAGAAAAACTGGCATTAGTAAATAGAAATATATATATATGTGTGTACTTTCTTTAGAATGTACAAACTTTTAGTATGAAATAAAATAATGTTCTAAAGTCTTACGCTGTGAATGATCTCTGTTTACTATATGTTCATGAGTAAATCCGACAAGTGACCGGCGTCTCGGGTGATCCGGGATGTGGGTGTCACAATATTTTAAATTTTTTTTTTGAAAAAATGTTATATTTTGAAAAAAGAAATTGAATTTTTATATTCGACTATAGAACAAAACAAATAAAAAACAACAAAAGGGGATTTTTGTATATGTGACAACTAAAAGGATAAGATGGTATAAATTGAAAACTTCAAAAGATGAGGTACGGCAAGTAAAAATGAGGAAGAAAAGGGTACGTATAGCACAACATTTTTATTATGAGTGAGATTTTAACAGGTATATTTGTTTCTTTGTTTCCAAGTTTGTTTGTTCAAGGATAAATACACGTTTTACAAAAGAAATATATATATTATAGGGATGACAATGGGCCGGGTTCGGGTCAGGTATCGGTAATCCCATACCCATACTAGGTTGTAAAATCGTGTCCCACACTCGTCCCATTACCCGTCGGGTACCGGGCATACCCGTGGGAGTGTTGCAAAAATCGGGGATTAATCGACTAATCGGAGGGGTAACTTGGAATTTTCATAAAATCGGACCATTAATCGCTAGTCGGTCCAAATCGGGGCAAATCGGCCCAAATAAACTTTTTTTCATTTATCACTTATTATTTAATAAAATTACAAGTTTCATCCCCAAAATTATAGTTTTAACAAAATTAAACAAAACTTTTAATTTTTTTTTCATTTATCACTTGTTTTTTAATAAAATTACAAGTTTCATCCTCAAAATTATAGTTTTAACAAAATTGATCAAGACTTTTACATTTGTGTGCGTCAAGATGTTGTACATATAGGTTTTTAGGTTGTGCATACATATTTTTTATATATTAAAACATATGTAAAACTAAATTATAGCTAAATTTTTTATAAATAATTCTAAAAACATATAGAAATTCCAATCTGATTAATTCCGATTAATCGCTAGTGATTTTTACAACACTGCCCGCGGGTATCGGGTATGCCCGTTAGTATCAGGTGTCAGGCATACTCACGGGTATCAGCCAATACCCGTCGGATTTGTGTCGTGTACTTTTCTATGACTATATTTTTATGTTTATAATAACATATTAAAAAAGAATAATTGCATACATTAATTTCATCACATAATAAACCTACTAAAATGAAGCATTTATAGACATGGGTTAAAAGAAAATTAAAATTAAAATTTTCGGGTATATGGTTCGTGTAAATGGGTATGTGATTTCGGGTAATCGGGCAGGGTATCATATAATCTCATACCCGTCACATGCCCGTGAAAATGTTTAAAATTAATCCCATACCTGATTCTATACCCGTTGAATTCCGGGTATACACGTCTCGAATGTTTCGGATATATCCGCTGGGATCGGGTTATTTTGCCATGCCTGATACATTCATCTTCGAATAATAATTTGTGTAAGTCGGATTCAAATAAGGCGACGTGTCTTTCTTTCTCGATCTTTCCAAATCCTAACTCCACTTGAGAATTTCTTTCCCGACTTCACATGGCTAAAATCACTTCCATCCTCCTCTCCAATCTCAAATCCTACAAACTCCGCCACCACCTCCCACCCTTAACCATCCCCTTGCCACCAACCCCTCCAAACCAATCCCACTTTTCCCGACTCTTCAGCAGCCCCACCACCCCATACCGCAACACCAAGGTCAAATTCTCACCATCGGATTCCGAATCCGATGACGACTCCCAATCCACCCCCACGCCGGCCGTCAAAGAGCCACCGCCTCCCTACGACCCATTTTACAAAACCCCAGTAATCACACAACCCGATGACCCCACAAACCTCCAGGAAATGTTCCACAAGATCCGCACAGAAGGGCTTAACAACAGTGCAGTCAAGATGTTCGACGAATTGTCTAAACAAGGCCTCACCCACGAAGCCCTTGAACTCTTTTCCCAGATCAAAGACAAAGGTCACATGCCCGATGTGGTGGCTCACACGGCCGTGATTGAAGCGTATGCGGCCACTGGGAAAGGTAAAGAAGCCCTTAAAGTGTACATACGCATGCTTGCTTCCGGCGTCCTGCCGAATGCATACACTTACACGGTGTTGATTAAGGCGATGGCGGGGTCTGGAGATGAGAAATTGTTGGGGGAAGCGAAGAAGTTGTTTGTGGAGATGATGGGGAAGGGGGTTGGGCTGAATGCGGGGACGTGTGTGGCGGTTTTGGAGGGGCTTGTGAAGGTGGGGAAGGAGGAAGAAGGTAGAGAAGTGTAGATGCATGATATGTCCCTAATCCCTTGTAATATGTATTTCATCTATGTTTAATGTAACTATTTGATATATTAATGAAATTACATGTTTATCCTTAATGTTTACTCATATATAACGACTGTGTATTAAACGATCTGATAAATATCGATAACGTTGATCAATCGTGCTAATGAAAGGCCCATTCGCACGAATGGATCATGAGAATGATTCATTCGCTATAATAAGTCGTGAGAATGATTCATGTGTACGAATGAACCATTCTGATGATTCATTCTTACGAATGAACCATTCTGCTGATTCATTCGCACGAATGAGTCCATTCACATGGCTAATTCGTACGAATGGCCTCTGCACTATATATAGTGCTTTCACTTCATGAGCACAGATATACAAGATAGAAGAGAATAACCAAAGCAGAACCAGACTAAGCAACAGAACACACACAAACTCTTTGCACCGGCATTGTCGAATCTCTGTCTGTTGAGAGTTTCCAGGTCTTGTATCCAACTTCTCTACACCTAAGGGTCGCTAGAAACCTTCGTTTCGACATCTAATCCGCTCGTTTCTCACGACCCGATCCGTGTCATAGATTGGATTGCCAATCAAACCGGATTCCGCACGATTTGGTTCGGTTAATGTGTTGAATCATTGGATCAAGGTAGATCCCGATCCAACAAAGTGGTATCAGAGCCTGTGTGCTCTAGATTCAACATAGAAAATCTAATCTTGCTTTTTCTATCTTCTTGAATGTTATAAAGATCACTTGATCGCTGTTTAGCCACGTTCAAAACTTGTGATTATTGCTTCTGAGTGATCTGATCGTTTCAGTTTCCAGATCTGATAAAAGGCTCAATCATTGGTGCTTTTTGGTTCAAAAAAGTCAAACAGCTCTCTGTCGTACGAATGGCTACTCTGATGAACTTCATTCGCACGAATGGCTCCTACCATTCGCATGAATAGATCAAGTCTCCTGCTCATTCGTTCAAGCTTCCAATCGCACGAATAGAAAATTCCATTCGCACGAATAGAAAATTCCATTCGCACGAATAGAAAATTCCATTCGCACAAATCTCTTCTGAATTTTTTTTAAGTGTCGAAAAACTTCGTTTTTTACCATGTCGGACTTAGCCTTTGTTGCCAGTCAGAATAGCAAAATCCAAAACTTGTTATTAATCGATAATGAAGCTGGAAATGCTAACAAGGCTCCAAAACTCCTGACAGTGGACGAATATCATCACTGGAAAAACATGTTTGAGATACACATTAATGGAGTTGATACAAACTTATGGATGATGTTAGAGAATGGATATCAGAAAGTGTTGAGTGAGGATAGAACTCCTGTTTTGCCTTCCCTTTTAAGCGAACAACAAAGAAAAGATTATGACTTAGAAAAGAAGTCATATGCTATCCTATCTCAGGCCATATCAAGAGAAATATTTCATCAATTCAGGCAGTTTACATCTTCAAAATCTCTGTGGGATGCCTTAGAACAACGTCACGATGGAAATGCTTCGTTGAAAGCTATCAATGCTAAGGCCATTAAGAAGGAATTTGATAATTTCATGTATATTGGGAATGAGTCCTTAGATGATCTAATTGAGAGATTCTATCACTTGATGAGTGAATTGCATGCCCATGAGATCAAAACAACGAAAGAAGAAAAGGTTCAATGCATGGCAGATGCGCTACCACCAAAATGGGATTCATTCTTGATGGTTCTCAAACAGAACAATACTCTTGGAACCATTGACATCAATGAATTTCTTCAGAAATTGAGAGAGCAAGAGGTGTTGAATAAGTGGAAGCTAAAAAGAGGCGTACAAACTCAGGATCCTTCATTGTACTATTCTACATCAACTCAACAAAATGTTCCTTTACAGACTGCGTTTGTATCAAACATGTCAAATGTTTCATCCAGCCAGTCTTCAACAGCTCATGCTTCAGTTTCATCAAGCTCGGTTCCAAAGCAGGGAAATACTTCTAGTACTCCTCCACCAAGCCCCATTAAATTGCAAACAGACAACTTCGACAAGGTTACTATCGAAGTGGCCAAGGAACACATGGCACTGTTGTCTACCGTTATCAATTCATATGACAGTCTTGTTGCTGGACAGACAGTCATCTGACAGCATAAGACTATGCTTAGATTGATAAGGATGAAATGGATCAAATTGATATAATGTGAGCTCTTGCAAGTGCAGCCAGAAGAGCGAGAGATTATGTAAAAAGGACAGAAAAAACTCTCGAAGGGAACAAAGACACTACTTATGGTTTTGATCTGTCTGCTGTTGTTTGTTTTAACTGTGGTGAGAAAGGGCATTTTGCTAGGCAATGTGAAAAGCCTAAACAGACTGGAAACCGCAACCCTTTCAACAACCGTCAAAGCCAACCGAAGCCACAAACTCAAAATACAGAAACAAACCTTGTTCCAGTTACTCTTGCACAAGATAAGGGCACTTCAAGTGGAACAAAAGCTATGGTTGTTCAAACAGATGAGACTGTTGATTGGTCTTTTAAATTTGGAGCTAATGGCAGTTCAGGGGATAGAGCTTACATGGCAAAGGCTGTAGAAATCAATGAAGAATCAGATTCTGATGCTGAGAGAGAGATTGCTTCAGAAAGTTCATCAGCTGAAGACGACACATCTTCAAACAGTTCTGGCTTCACAGCTGAGAATGAAGAAAAATCATCTGTCATCTCTTCAAGTCAATCGACAGCTGATGTGGATGATAACAATTCCTCTTCTGAATCTACATGTAGCTGTGCTTTTATGGTAAAAACATCCACAGGCATTCAGGTAAATTCTGACAGTTTTGAAAGTGAGTCTGAATCTCGACCGTGTTTAATTTGTGATGAACTTGAAAAGAAAGTTGAGGCACTTAAAAGTCACAACACAGACTTAATTACTGATTTAACTGGTTGTCTTGAAGCAAACCGTGTTTTAAAGGGAAACGAACTTGCCTTCAAAAACAAAATTGATCTTTTAAACAGGCAAGTTCATGAATTAGAAATCTGTGTTCTCAACAAACAAAATGCCATCACCTTTTATTTAAACACGATTGATGAAACAAAGAAAAAGCTGGCGCTTGTCGAATGTGATTATGAAACTTTAAATCAAAAGCTGAAAAGTTATTCAAATGCTTCTAACATTCTTGATTACATGGTTTCACAGCGTCCAAGAAAGAAAAATGCTGGGATGGGGTATAACAATTTTCCTCCACCTGTGTTGAATACTATGGTAAACACACCGGATGATAACCCAGTCACTGACTTTAAGGTCAAAACGCCACTTGTCGTTGATCCAACCGAAAACAAAATTTCTCAACCAAAGGTTAACGATAATGGTGCTTCGACCTCGGAGTCCCAGTGTGTTGATGGAATGGTAGAAGAGTGGGATGAAGACGACGATGAGTGCCCTACTCGTGGTTTGGGACACAAAAACTCGTCTGCTCCACAGAATGACAGCATTGGTATTTCAAAATCTGCTTCTGAAAATGTTTTTAAAATTAAACAAACCAATTGTCGTCCATCTCATCCCACTACTTCTGATCAGAAGAGTCAAGTAACCAAAGCCTCAATCAAAAAGGTTAATTTTGTTAAAGCTAGAGAGTCTGTTCAATCAAACAAGTCACTCTCTTCAGCTGAACTAAAAGAAGTTAAGGCTGGTGGTTCAAAAACTCACCAAAGTGAAAATCAATACAGATCTCCGAGGTTGGTTGAGCGGAGATACTGTTTTGAGTGCGGTATACAAGGACACGTTGTTGTCAACTGTCCTTATCTTCAGAACCCAAGTAAAAGAGTTAACCATTTTCCAGAAAATAAACAAAAGTTTTTAAAGTCAAAATCTAACTCTTTTACCCAACACCAAGTGCATCAAAAGAAAGTTAAACAAAAGGTGCATGACTTGTTGGTCTCTGATTCGAGTTCCACACCTGTACAAATCGTTAAGCAATCCACTGTTTACCACAAACAGTCGTTGCACAAACAACATGTGTGGAAAGCAAAATCAGATGATGCTTCTGACGACTGTACTTCAAAGTCAAATGGTTGTTCCAAAAGTCCACAAGGACAGTGGATGGATTGTACTGTTGTAGATGAGACTGGGAAACCCAAGACCGTAAAGGCTTGGGTTCCTAACCTAAACTAATTACTTTCCTTATTGTGCAGGTTGTCCTTTATAATCCTATTAGCAATAATTGGATTATTGATAGTGGGGCATCCAGGCACATGACTGGGAACCTAGCTCTCCTTTTCGACGTCAGAAATATCAAAAGGGGCTATGTTTCATTTACAGGCGATAAAGGTGGTTTTATCTCAGCTCAGGGAACACTGTCTAATGGAGCTGTCAGCTTTGAGAAGGTCAACTTTGTCAAACAGTTGGATAACAACTTGCTTTCTGTTTCTCAAATCTGTGATAAGGAGTTCAAGGTTCTTTTTGATGACAAGCATTGTTATATCTTGAAAAAAGAGTTTATGATTCCAAAAGACATGGTGATTATGTCTGCTCCAAGAGTGAATGATCTTTATATTCTTGACATGTCACAAGCATCATCCTCAGTGTCCACAGCATCATGTTTTGTTTCAAAAGCCACTGAGAAGGATTCTATTTTATGGCACAAAAGAATGGGACATCTCAGTCTCAGAAAAATGAATCATTTGGTGCACAAAAATCTTGTTGAAGGAGTCACTGTGAAAAGTTTTCATCTTCTTGACTTGTGTGTTTCTTGCAAGAAAGGCAAACAAACCAAGAAATCTCATAAACCCAAATCTCAACATTCCATCACTATACCACTAGAGCTCTTACACATGGACTTGTTTGGTCCTATCAACCAGAAGAGCATTGCTGGAGACTTATATTGTTTGGTTGTGACGGATGAGTATTCGAGATATTCTTGGGTGATGTTCTTGAAAGAAAAATCTGAGACTTTTGAATATGTGGAGATTCTGATTACCAAATTGGAGTCTCTGTATAAGTTAAAGGTTAGGAGGATCCGTTCGGACAATGGTACTGAATTTAAAAATCACCTTATGAAAACATTCTGTCAAAAACTTGGTATTCACCATGAATTCAGTGCGCCATATGTTCCACAAATGAACGGTGTTGCTGAGAGGAAGAATCGGACCTTGATAGAAGCGGCAAGGACTATGCTCGCTGACTCAAACTTACTCGTGCAGTTCTGGAATGAAGCCATTGCTAATGCGTGTTACATGCTCAACCGGGTTCTAGTTGTCAAGCGTCACGATAAAACTTGCTTTGAATTGTTGCATCGACGAAAACCGAACTTACAGTATCTTGAACCGTTCGGCGCTCCATGTACCATGTTAAAAAAGGATGCTCATGGCAAGTTTAACGAGAAAGTAGAGGAAGGTTACTTATTAGGGTACAGCACTCCCAATAAAAGAGTTTACAACAAAGCTTCTGGGAATGTAGAAGAATGGTACCATGTTGATGTTCAAAAGTATAACTCTCCTGCTGCTGGAAAAGGTCTTCCTTGGATGTTTGATTATGAAGAACTTTTTGCCTCGTTTAATCTTCCTCCAGAATGTTCAGATGAGGAGGTTGCTGTTCAAATGATGTATGATGCTCAAAATGCACCTGATGAATATGTGCAACCTACTCCCTCATCATCTGACATTCCTGAGTCCTCCAAAAACACACAAGTCACACATGATGATGACTCTTCTTCTTCTTCAGAGTATGAGGGTTCTCGACAAGAAATAGACCAGCTGATTGAAGATCCTTCCCATGATGTTGTACAATTAAGTGATGATGTTTCACATTATGTGGCAATTGAACAGAGTATCACAAACCTTGATCAAACTGTTGAGGTTCCTGCTCATCCTGTGGGTAGGATTGATAGAATTCATCCTCAACAGAACATTATTGGTGATCCCACATCTGGTGTCAAAACTAGGGGTCAGATCAACTCTAGAGTCTACTCAGAAATCATGGAATCTGGTGTGGTCAACGATTGTGCGCATTCATGTTTCGTCTCGCAAATCGAACCACGGTCTATAACAGATGCTTTAAAAGAAGAATCTTGGGTAAATGCAATGCAGGAAGAACTACTCCAATTTCAGAAGCTCGGAGTTTGGAAGTTAGATGATTTACCAAAAGGAGCTAAGAAGATTGGTACTCGATGGGTTCTTCGTTGCAAAAGGGATGATCAAGGAATAGTCATAAGAAATAAGGCTCGTTTGGTCGTTCAGGGATTTAGGCAAATTGAAGGTATAGATTACAATGAAGTGTTTGCACCGGTTGCTCGTCTGGAAGCAATTCGAATTTTTCTTGCTTATGCATCCTACAAAAGGTTCAAAGTCTATCAAATGGATGTAAAGAGTGCATTCCTTCATGGAGAAATCTGTGAAGTCGTATACGTCAGTCAACCTCCCGGGTTTGAAGATCCTGTGCATCGTGACTGTGTCTACAAATTGGACAAGGCACTGTACGGAATGCACCAAGCTCCGCGAGCGTGGTACGAGACACTTTCCACTCATCTTCTGAACAATGGATTTAAAAGAGGTGTCATCGACTGCACGTTGTTTATTCGGGAAAAGGGTGGAGAACTTTTAATGGTACAGGTATACGTGGATGACATTATTTTCGGATCGACGGATGATGTTCTGTGCAAAGAATTTGAAAAAGTTATGCAGGACAAGTTCGAGATGAGTTCCATGGGAGAGATGAAGTTCTTTCTAGGGCTACAAGTAGATCAATCTGAGACAGGGATTTTTCATCAAACCAATTATGTTGGAGACATACTGAGCCGATTCAGTATGACTGATGCCAAACCTACTGGTACTCCATTGGCGATCAATCACAGGATTTCGCCTGATGACAAGGGGGAGTATATTGATGCTACTCTCTATCGAGCCATGATCGGATCTCTCCTGTATCTCACGGCATCTCGACCAGACATCATGTTCGCCACGTGTCTCTGTGCCCGATATCAATCAAAACCAAAAGTCTCCCACTTAATTGCTGTCAAAATGATTTTTCGTTATCTGAAGGGTACTCCTGATCTTGGATTATGGTACTCTAATGATGATAACTTTGAGCTTACTGCATATAGTGATTCTGATTATGGTGGTTGCAAAACAGACTTCAAGTCTACATCTGCAGGGTGTCAGTTCTTTGGAAACCGTCTCGTGACATGGCAATGCAAAAAGCAGACTTCAGTGGCTACATCTACATGTGAAGCTGAATACATCGCTGCTGCCAGTTGCTGTTCTCAGATTATCTGGATTCAACAGCAACTTCGGGACTATGGTTTGCAATTCTCTAACACTCCTATTTATGTAGATAATTCTGCTGCCATAGCTATCACTAAGAATCCGGTTCAGCATTCAAAAACCAAACACATCGGTATAAAATATCACTTCATTCGTGACTGTTTTGAAAAGAAACTTATTAATATGGTTTCAAATTAACACTGGTTTCCAAAAGGCCGACCTCTATTCAAAAGCCTTTGACAAACCAAGATTTTTATTCTTGTTAGAGGTAAACGGCATGAAAAAGAAGGATGACGTTGTTCCGGACCAAGAGTCGAGTCAATAATCATTTTTATAAATTACGTTCCTGTATATATTTTCTTTCTTGCGTTTATTAAAAATCTCAAAAACTCAAAAAGATTTTTCATTTTTAAAATTTTAGGGGGAGAAAATGTCAGTAAGAAAATGATCTCTCGCTGAGAAAAATGATAGTACACAGACGCTAGTTATATGAGACTCCAAAAAGATTTCTATATTGTGTACAGTTATTTGTGTACAGTTTGTTTAAAAAAAATAAATAAATAAAAATTTCAAAAAGATTTTCCATTTTTGTACAGACTAAAACCCAAAAACATCTGAAAAACTCAAAAATGAGAAATCGTATCCAACCTTTGGGAAGTAATGACACACTAACCATATGTATGAAGCACATTGCATTTAATGTCATAGTGAATAGTCACACTAAGTCGACATGTGATGCATTGATAGGCTTATCTTACTGAATCTCGACCATTGATGATCAATCTATACCATATTAGATATTGTCTTGTGAGTCACATAATGGTGAAAGGATTGACGAAAATCAACAATAGAAACTGAAGGTGTTTCTCATTCTGTGCACACCAGTTATCATCGGTTTAATGAGATATCAGAAAGTAGTTATAAAATTAAAAATTAGATTCCGAAGTCGTATACGTGCCATATTGCCTTGTAAATACCTGGCTGAAGCCGTCCATGCGATTAAGAATAAAATAAAAGTATGAATCCGAATCCGTATATGTGTCATATTACCGGGTTGCAGCCTGGTTGAAGCCATCCATGGGATAGGATGAACACAAACACCGTTAGCTGCATACGTGCCATATTACCTTGTAAATACCTGGCTGAAGCCGTCCATGAGCTGATGGCTGTCACTGTGAATACTAAAAAAAATAAATAAATAAAAAAAAAATTTGTGTAGTAAAGAAGTAACAGGGAATAACTGAGATCTCATGAACTTATGATGGCTGGTTAAGTAAGTTGTGCTGATTTGAAACATTAACACGTTTTGAAAAGTAATTCAAGTCAATTCTTAACTAGTGTGGGACTCACAGACAATGGACTCAATCCTTCAAGATCATCTTATAAGTGTTGAGAAGAGGTCTGCATAGGTTTAAGATGGACAAACATATCAATGATCGTATTTTGACTAAGTGTACTTAAAGCTCAGATAATTTGCAATGTTGCTGATTGCTATGAGCTTAGTACTGATCCCACGTTTGGATCTTTCTCACAAAAAGATGTGTAAATACCATTGTATAGTTGTATCTACAAAATTCAAAATGTCTCAGATCATTAGTCATTAAGTCTGTATGATTTCTCATAAGGATCATTCTTACTAAGACATGCGTGTATATATCTTGTTGATATTATTTTCAGCATTACATATTCAAAAATCCAAAAAGATTTTACTTTTCCTGAATTTTAGATTATCTGATAAGACTCGAACGACTGTCAGAAAATCAAAATTTGAAAACCGCTTGACTTCCTGATTGATCAAATCGTTCCTTTACTTCATAAACTATTTCAAAACTTCATAATTGATCCCTCAGTTCATAATTAAATGTAAATTACTTCATAATTAAATTTTTGTTAAAACCAATGTGGTCGGATACCCCATTTAACTTGAAAAGTTTAATTTGCATAAGGGGATTGTCCCATTCGTACGAATGGATGAGCAAAATGGCTCACTCGTACGAATGGATGATGAGAATAGGTCATTCACACGAATGGACTGACCAGAATGGTCCATTCGTACGAATGAAGGTTCATTAGTATGAATGAACATCCATCCGTACGAATGAACGGTTCACTAGTACGAATGCATACCCATTCGTACGAATGAACCAGGCCATCCTATAAATAGGCCATTCATTCGCATGTGCAGAATCATTCGCACAAAACAGAAAGCATTCGCACGTCTGTTTCATCAAAATCTGAAGTTACCCAAATCTCTGTCTAATCACCGATCTAACGCTTGATTTCATTTACAGGTATAACCCCACAAGTATTTCATCGATTGTATACCGATTCGTGGATGTTCGATTAGATTTAGGGTTCAAAACCGAAAACCAAACCTAAAAATGTAAAAACTGACTTAATAAACCAATTAAACTGCTAAATATTGGTTGAAAACATTAGTCGAGTGTGTTGGTGTCGTTTTTCGGCAAATCTTTTCAAGTGTTGGTTGATTTTTGGACAAGTTGGATCGCGACCCGTCTGTCATACGAATGGACACACTCTTCATGTTCATTCGTACGAATGAACACTCATTCACACGAATGAGAACTCATTCACACGAATGAAAACTCATTCACACGAATGAACCCTCATTCACATGAATGAACGCTCATTCACACGAATGAAAACTCATTCGCACGAATGAATAGGCAGAATGATTCATTCGTACCAAGGGAAAAATGGTCCAAAAGTTCATATTTCCAAAATCTTGCATGTATTGATCTGAGGTGCTTCATGTTTTTGTGTTTGCAGACTGATCGTTATGGCGCACAGAGCTCCAGTTGTTCTTAAGGCTTCCATAAAAAGCAACATATGTGCGTACATGATTCCGACATCAAAGAATGCACGTCCGTTTGTCGGCATGATCGAGTTTCTATCCAGATCCAGGATTGCTCATGCTATATCCCATCTCCGCACTCCATATACGTCGCACCAAAGGGAGTTCTGGGCTTCCGCCGAGATTGACTGCGAGGTATCTCCACCGGTCATATGAGGGAAGATCGCAGGTCAAGATGTGGTTGTATCGGCAGCTCACATTCGCCGATTGTGTCAATTTGGTGATCATCCTGAAGATCGAGTGACACTGGATAAATATCTGGTTCGAGGATGCTTCATGAGGATAAAGTACGACGGGAATGTCGCCGAGGGAGTTTTAAACAAAGCGAACCTCTGTCCGCAGTACAAGTATCTAGGACATGTTCTTCTGCATTGCCTCGGTTCCCGTCGTGGAGGATTTGATGATATGCGCGAAACAATACAGAGCGCATTCGTTGCACTGGTGTTGAACATTCCGTTCAACTTTTCCGAGATGGTGTTCACGTACCTTAAGGAAAACATCTATCTTAAAGGGGACAATGCGTATCTTATGTACCCCAGATTCTTACAAATGATAATAGATGACCAACTTCCTCTTCTACCAAGGTCAAACGTCGACATAATCAAGTTAGAACACATGACGGACGTCACTCTAAACAGGGTACAGACCTACAGGGGAAGACCAACAAAGCCACCTCACAAATGACTCATTGGACATCTGGCAAATCCAGAGTATGTGGCACCAGTAAATAGAAAATGGCGTCACGATAACAGTGATTCGGACAGGGAGGATATTGTTGTACCTCCAGCTGACGACCAAGATGATGACGACCAAGATGGTCAGGGAGATGGTGGAAATACTCCTCATGTTTCATCTACCGCTGCCACCACTCCCACTGTTACTGCTATCGATCCTTCCCTTCCAACTAACCCAGAAGACGTTAACCTGGACACCGTCCTGTTTACTGATTCTGAGGAAACTGAAGATGAATTTGAAATCAGTCAACATGGGGCAAGATTGGTCGCAACAAAAAGAAAAAGGGGAGCAGATCAAGGAAGCTCAAGGGTTGATGATGACGTCAGGGATGCTGACTTTGTCCCTGGCGGTCTACAAGTATCTGCTGCTCCTTCTTCCCAATCTATCCCGGTCAAGAAGGGAAGAGGAAAGAAAAGAATGGCCAAACGCCAAAAGTTTAAGCTTGTTAGAAGGACGGAGAGTACCTCTGCTACTACAGAAACTGCCACCATGTCTGAGGCTCCAATGTCAACATCTATGCCTCAGACACAAACTGTGCCTCCTCCCATCTACACGACTGCTCCTACATCACAGCCATCAACTATTCGAGCTGAATCTTCAATGTCACTGCCGACTGTCTCTCTACACGACCAGATCAGTACTTTAAACAGTTTGGTACTTCGTTTACTGGCTCAGAATGAAGAGCAATCAAAGCGTCTTGATCAACAGGGCTCGCAGATCAGTTAGTTGACTCTGCAAAATACTGAACAAGCCCAAGCCATCACAAGTCTTTCCAATAGATGCAATGATCAGCAAGTCCTCCTTCTCACTGCTACAAACCAGAATCAAAAGTTGTCTACAACTGTTGATGCACATACTCAGAGGATACAAAGGCTAGAGGAGGAAAACAAAAAGCTGTTGGAAGACTTAGAAAGCAGAAGAGACCCGACACCCAGAATTGAGGGTGCTCGCAATGATGGTGATGATGGTGATGATGGTGACGATGATGATGATGATGACGATGAGGATGATGATGATGACGATGATGATGATGATGATGATGGTGATGATGATGATGATGATGACAATAATGACAAAGATAAGAACGATGGTGCCAATGCTGGTGCTGCATCAAGTGCTGCAAAGACAGCAGAAGCAGAGGCGCGAACAAAGCAAAAATCAGACAAATCAGAAGGCACATCATCAGATAAACAAAAGGGCACTGAAGGTTGATAGTTTTTGTTTTAAGTGTTTTAAGTTGTCTTATTGTAAATATTAGATTATTATGTAAATAATATCAGTTTTATTTTGATTAAATCAATGAAATTTCTTATTCTCACATGTTTATTTTATGATTGTTTATGTAAATAGTTTTGGATGTGATGCCTCTCAAGCAACAACCTTCAAAGTTAACTTATGTGCTTGACATGCAAGGGATCATCCAACATTCAGTTATTTATGACAAAGAGGAAGGGGAAACCGTACACTACTTGTCAAAAGAACAGATTGCCGAGCTATTTCAAATGAATCCCGACGAAGTCATCACTGAAGAGGCATCTGTTCCTACAACTGATTATCCCTCCTCTGATGAACTAGAAGACGTTGATGAGGTTGAAGTCGAAGACATCACTGATCAAGAATATCCAAAGTACACATCAGTAGATGGTGATGATCTTCCCTCCTTCGCAGACTTATTCACTCAGCAGTCTGACGAGGAGGTCAACCGCATTATCGACAACAAAGGAGATGAAGCCGGTCCCCCCACTATTGACATTGACGAGCTGAATGAACGTAAAAGTCAGTGGATGGAATACATGGCCAAATTAAAGAAGAACTCAAAGCCCTCTCCTCCAACCAAGTACACTAAAGTTTATCGACTCAAAGGACACAAGTCTGATGGTCGTATAATCAGTTGGGCATACTTCAAAGACTTAAGCTGCTATGCTATAAAAAGAGAGAAGGGCATACAATATTTCAGGTACCCTCATGACTTCAAGACGCTGCCCGCATTTGAAGTAAATCAATTGGCGCGTCTAAAGCTTCTATACAGCGAATCTTCCGGTCTATCCGAATGGTTTGAACGTCAATTACAGTACGAATACCGGAAGAAGTGGGTGAACTTCAAGCCACAAATGCCTACACGTTACATTCACAAGGAAAAAGTTCATCCAATCACCAAGAAGCCCCTAATTGTCTTAAAGTGGAAACCTCCAACGATCATGAAGAAGATTCCTTTAAGGAAAATGATCCAGGACTTCTCAGATCAGTTCAAATGGTGGTACTATGATGGGCGTACTGGTGAAGCTGTTATAGTGCTTTGTAAAGAAGGGTCATGGGAGACCATCAGGGTCTTTGATCCCTTGTGGCTGACCAACTTGTCTGAACAAGATGTTACAACTTTATACAAGTGTCAGCCGTTTTTTGATGTTGCAGATATAGACCAGGCGTTGCAGTATGTGAAGGTGATACGTATATGCTTTGCTTTTGACATACACGCCGGGGTCAACTGGAAAACTCGTACAAAAGAGATGTTGAAGACCAACTAATGTCAGTTAGGTCATTTTGAAGGGATCTAGGTCCAAGGGGGAGTATGTAGATGCATGATATGTCCCTAATCCCTTGTAATATGTAATTCATCTATGTTTAATGTAACTATTTGATATATTAATGAAATTACATGTTTATCCTTAATGTTTACTCATATATAACGACTGTGTATTAAACGATCTGATAAATATCGATAACGTTGATCAATCGTGCTAATGAAAGGCCCATTCGCACGAATGGATCATGAGAATGATCCATTCGCGCGAATAGATCATGAGAATGATTCATTCGCTAGAATAAGTCATGAGAATGATTCATTTGTACGAATGAACCATTCTGATGATTCATTCTTACGAATGAACCATTCTGCTGATTCATTCGCACGAATGAGTCCATTCACATGGCTCATTCGTACGAATGGCCTCTGCACTATATATAGTGCTTTCACTTCATGAGCACAGATATACAACATAGAAAAGAATAACCAGAGCAGAACCAGACTAAGCAACAGAACACACACAAACTCTTTGCACCGGCATTGTCGAATCTCTGTCCGTTGAGAGTTTCCAGGTCTTATATCCAACTTCTCTACACCTAAGGGTCGCTAGAAACCTTCGTTTCGACATCTAATCCGCTCGTTTCTCACGACCCGATCCGTGTCAAAGATTGGATTGCCAATCAAATCGGATTCCGCACGATTTGGTTCGGTTAATGTGTTGAATCATTGGATCAAGGTAGATACCGATCCAACAAGAAGTGGTGGTGAAGATTAGAGCTCTTGGATTGGCTCCGGATGAAGAGGGGTTGAGCGAGTTGCTAAAGAATAAAAGTGGTCCTGTTTTTCGTTCGGTTATGAATATTCTGTTTGGAATCTGAAATAAGGAATCTGTAGATTTTGAAATGGTTGTTAATTGCCTACAATCAGACGTTGTTTTGTTCATGAATTGATAAAATTTATAATCTTGATTGGTTTGCTGGTCTAAGTTGTAAGTTGGTTTGATGACAGAAGTGATGTCTTGGCTAATTCCAACACCGTCGACTCTGAAAATAAGGTTTTATATTGTCATATTTAACATACAGATGTGTTAGGGTTGACTTGAATTAAAGGGGCTCACATGTTTAAGCTGTTTAATTAAACAACGCGACTTACCCATAATCTAATGGTTTAGTGGTAATGTGCTTGTCCCTATAAAAGTAACGTGGATTCGAATCCATGCAAATGAAGGTTAGGTAAGTATTTAACTGTAAAAAATTGACGTTAAAAAAGAAGAAAATTAAACGTGACCTGTTTAAATCTAGGATAAATGTTTATATATTTAAGGCAAACATGCTTAATCCATTTATTACAATTGGTCAACCAATTTACAACCTGATTATAACCTATTTACAAACCGCCAACACATTTACAACCCCTCAGCTCGTGATATGCCCTAAATTATAAATTTTTGCATGCATAATAATCCTCATATTATGGTACTAATTGATTAAAAGCCTTGCAAATGATACTTAATGCGTTAATATTTCACAATTGCAGTTTATTCGGTGTCCCAAGATAAACAGAGCAAAAACCAGCTTAAAACATGAAGAAATCAAGCTTTTGGAGGACCAAACCCGAGCATTGATTCCCAAGAAGTCAAACCAGGTCAACAAGCAGCTAAAAGACAAGCATGGAGAGCAGACAGGGGTTTGCACGGCCGTGCTTTGCTTGTCTTACTCTCCAAGGCTCCAGTACACTGCCATTTGTACCCAGTTTGATTCCCGAGGTGTTTGCATGCCCGTGCAATCTAATGCACGACCGTGCATTGCTCATTTTGAGGCCTAAAAATAGATGGCTTGAGTTCTTCATTCCACACACCTTAGAACAGCCATCCATACCTCAATAGAGAGCTTATTTCATAGTTAGAGTAGAGAGTGGTGAGTAGAGGGGCTCTTCCTTCTTGTTCCGCAATAGGGGAGCCTGCGAAACTCAGCGTTACGCTAGTTAGTATGGCCATTCGTGGCTAACTTCTTTGCAATGCTAGGGTGAAGATGAAGTTTGGTGCATGTTAATGTTTAAACGTATTAATCCAAGTAATGTGTTTATGTCTTTAATCATTTGTCCTTAAAACCACCACTTGGTGGACTTTTATTATTGTCTAAATCCGTCTTTATATTTGTGAGTGTTCTTGATTTTAAAGTGTAAGATCGTAAAACCTTTTGAAACTTGTACGTATTTATACAAGCAGAGATTGATAAGTCAAGCCTTGGTCAACACTATTAAGGTCGTACATCTTTATACGAACTTATTATGCGATCAAGAATTGGTGAAATCATGTTGGGAACGGTACGTCTTTATACTTGGTCCCATTGTTACATCTCCTCCCGGTGAGCAAAATATAATCACCTATTTAACTCTAATACAAAGCATTTTACGTTCGATGTCTTAAACCAACTCGGAGATGATCATTCGAAGGGTTGAGGGTAATTGTTGTCCTTAACGGGAGGCACTACCCCTTGTTAAAGATTTTAATTTGCAAATCAAATGTCGTGAGTACGAGGCTCTAGCGGTGACCCGGGTCACAAGTTTGTAGTAGTCATATCACTGGATTAGTCAACTTAACATTATCACGTACCAAGCGGATTTGAATCCCGAAGCAATACTGTCCGTGACCTGATCATCTCCGAGATATTTACTTTTCTGCTATTTACTATTCTGTTCGTTACATTTTTGTTACACACATCACGCACATTCTTACTTTTATGTTATTTACTCTATCGTCATTTACTTTTCTGTCATTTATTATTCTGTTTCACAAGCACATAAAACCCACTTATCAATTAATCCGGCTAAACAATAACAAAAATTGAGTATTGAAACTTGACCGTGTCCATTGGTTCGATACTTGGTTCTTACCTAGACTATATTACGCCGCGATAGGTACACTTGCCTATTGTGTGTGTTTTAAGTTAAAGTAATTATCATTTTATAAATTTAAAACCTGATCTCGTGAAACCATAATCTCTAAATATTATTATATAATATTTAACTACATCAAATTTCACACATCAAGTTTTTGGCGCCGTTGTCGGGGACACGGTGATTTCAAGAAAAGTTCGAGTTAACGGATTAGCCTTATCAATTTCCATATGTTTTTCACTTACATTTTGTTGCAGCTAGTGTATGATCCACAGCTCCACTACTGGTTTATATCGACCTTTAGTAGAGCCCGAAAGATTCTTTACCGCCAAATACGAGAAAACCGTGCTAAAAAAATGGCAGTTGAAAACCGTACTATTTTCGATTTCGCAAGACCGTCACTAGAAGCTTTGGGGTCTAGCATCACAAGGCCAACGGTTGACGCTAACAACTTTGAGATCAAGTCTCATGTTATCCACATGATCCAGTCATCATGCACTTTCCATGGATTATTTTTACACCTGTATTTTGAGTTTTATTTTCTATCCTTTGTATATGATACATTTTTACACCTGTAAAATATACACATAAAGATTTAAAAAATTTATTTATTGATATCTTTCACCCCGTGTGTATACACGGGATCTAAACTAGTGTATATTTAAAAAAAACTATTCACATCGAAAACGGAAATTACTTTATATATAATGAGAATTTTCCTTTTGATCAGGTTTCTATAATAGTGACATGTCCGTTTTAGGTGTTAATTAAACAATTACTTGAGCTTATTAGCTAATTATTAGCCACTTGTATTGGTAGTCCAATGGTAAGAGTCGAATACTTTTTAGAGAAAACAAGGGTTCAGATCCTAACATTATGTGTGAGTCATCGTTAAAAAAAAAGCTAATTATTAGATTAGTATTGAGTAGGGCTGTAAGCGAACCGAACCGAACGAAGCCTTGTTCGTATTCGTTCGTTAAGCATTGAACTTGTTCGTGAATGGTTCACGAACACTAACCGAACAAAATTTCATATTCGTGTTCGTTCATTAAGGAAATGGGTTTGTTCACGAACGGTTCACGAACGTTACCGAATGAAGCATTGTTTAGCACTTTTGATGTCAACCCTAATGCTTACATGATTTAGGATTGAGAGAAGCTTACATTATTTAGGATTAAGAACTTAGAAGCTCTAATCGAGTAATAGTGAATAGGGAAATGACGCATAAATGAGAATATGGTTTCCTACTTTACTTAGTTAATTGTTAGCGCAATAAAAAAATTTAAAAAATAAAGAATATAAAATGTTTAGATAAAATAAAACAGAAATATACAAAAATCTTAATGAATATCTTAAACAAACGAAAATGAACAAACATAAACGAACGTAAATGAATGAACGTTCACGAAAAGCTTACCGAACGTTCACGAACAAAATTGAACGAACGAGACCTCTTGTCACAACTCATTCGGCGACGGAATCACCGAACATGACGTGTAGGATTGTTCAAAGACATCGTGGCACTATTGTTGAAATATAAATTTAACCGATTTCATTAAACTAAGAATTTCAAATACAATTGTTTCAAATAAAGGAAATACATTGATAAACAAAAGACAAAAATATTTAAATTTGATATCTAAGGCAAAGTCCCTAGATTCCATTTCCATGGTAGCATCAAACATCTCCTGAAAACATGTAAAATAATATTTGATCAACAATAAAGTTGGTGAGTTCATACAAGTTTCATACATATAATAATCATGTTTAAAGCAACAATTCACATGCATAGACATACTTTACTAATGTTCATACAATTTGTAATGATATAGTTCAAACCTATTGTTGACATAGCATACCTAGCATCCAAAGAATACTAGTCGAATAAATAACATAACAAGATCGGGGGCTCCATAAAGGTAACGAAAAGCCGACGGGTGTCAATCCTATAGCGCTACACTTGTTAAGTGCGGTTTTGCAAGAATTAATGAACTATTGTATTAACAAGTTGTATTTAAGCATGTAGTCAAGTTGTTGTCATATGAGCATGTTAATGAATTGTGTTTGAATAAAGTGTGAATCTTGTAGTGTATGTGTTTTGAATATGTACATGTTTTCAAGTCCCAAAGTGCAAAAATGTAAAAGGGGCAAGTATGAAACTCACGGTTTGGCGTGGTAACGAAAGGATGAACGGGAAGGTGAAGAGTCGGGAATGTCGGTTAACCTAAAAGGTAACGTAGGCATAAGTTCGGTGGAGAAGAAATAATAAATAATATATATGTATAATAGTATCAAGTTGGTCATGCATCGCCGACGGCGGACCGAAACACAAACCCCTAACTTAGTTAGGAATTCGGATGGTCAAAAGTTAGTATAGTTAGTAATATACCACTTGAAGTGGCCAAGCGAAAGGTTGGGTAATCCACAAACCTTGTTAGATTTATTTATAATATTTATGTATAGTATTTGAACACCTTGTGGCTATTGGATGTCTTATGGTAGATGAACCTATGTTCATCTACTTCATCAAAATACCTTAGCACAAGGCTTCCATCATAGAATTTTGATGGAAGCTTGGTTTGGTTTTACCACAACTAGATGTAAAATATCCAAACAAGAATATGAAGAAGAAAAAATGTTAGTTGAAAGACCACAACTTGGACCTCAAAATGGTGACTTATCTTAGATGTTTACCAAGGTAAACAAATGATAAGATCCTAGAGGTTTATCCAAGAAGGTGAAGGAAGAATTGATAAGAAAAAAAAGGAAGAAAACTTGAAGAAAAATAAGGTTTTTACCTTATAAAATTCTGCCAAAAATCTTGGAAGAAATGGAGCACTTGGAGAGATTTGTGAGAGAATTTGGAGGGTGTAAGGGTGGAGGAGTGAAAGGGAGTGGGTATTTATAAGTTTGGATTAGGGTTTGGGGTATTAAATGAGTTAGTTGGGAGTTGGTGGTTGAAAGGGAGGTGATTCTTTTTTTTTTTTAAATGAAATAATAATAATAATAGTACTAATGATAATACTACTACTAATAATAATAATAATAAACCGAGCGTGTATGGACGTGAAACGAGAATATAAATGTGTAAAAAAAATGAAACGCGTGTTTGTAATATATAATTTTGTAATATTGCACGTATGATGTTGTCTTGCATATGTATAAATGTAATGTATGTTGTAAACATGTAATTGAATAAATCCAATAAATTCATTGATCATAAGTCTCGGGTTACAATGGATTCAAAAATGAAAGTACAAGGGTACAAAATGTAAATAAACGATGATGTGGAAAGTACGGATATTACACCTCTGTTCATGTTCATTCATTTAGTTAATCGAACGAAATTTCTTGTTCATGTTCGTTCATTTATTAAACGAACGAACATAAACCAACTTCCCGCCGAACGGTTCATGAACTGTTCGCTGAACGTTCAGTTCATTTATAGCACTAACTATGAGTTAATAACTAGTTTACAATTTATTGCCAGTATTAGACTCAAACGGTTATTAATCAAGTAATTTTTTAAAGAATTATAATACAACTAAGATTTATTATGACATCATTATAAATGTGTGAGGTATTTGTATGATAAGCCTAGGTTTGATTGACAAGTGTGTAGGTGCTTAATGAGCCAAAATTATGAATATTCTTACTTGAAAATAAGGGAGGTCGAGGTCATATATTGTTTACTTATAATGAAATAAAATACTTTCTGAGTAGTTATCTCATTTATTATATGATTATGGTTCACACATATACACTCAATTTATTAACTACTCAAACAATCCTCATAGCTTTTTTTCTTTATGGAAAAGACACACCCCATTAAACCTCCGTTCAAATCTATATCATTTCTTTATAATGGGACTTGAAACATCATTCACTTCAGATGAACACCATTCAAACACCTTAATACCATTGGACCCTTAAAGCTATGTGTAAGGTCATTCGTAGTGGTTTCACGCCCCCCCCCCCCCTCTTTCACTCCCGTCACGTCAGCGCCACGTCAGCACATGGACAATCACTAGACAGAATCACTAAGGTGCGTAGTGGTTTCACGCCCTCGCATTTATGTTTTAATATTCAATTAAAAAGAAAAAAAAGAGATAATGAGTTGGTGAGAATTCATTGGTTGTTGGTTTAGTTGGTTAGCCCCTTCCACCGCGATTGACCACATGCCCCCCCCCCCCCCCTAATCACGCCCCATTCATGCCAAGGGGTAGGTGTTCCCAAGCGTGAAAGGCTTAGGTGGATCACGCCCCCACCTTTCACAATCCCACTAGGCATGGTCTAATGGTTTATTATGACATCACTGTCTACCATTAATTTAAAATTAATTTTTTTATTTAAAAAATACATTTATTGGTTGGTTGTGATTTGGCCCACCCCAACGCCGGTGATTTGCTTCACCCTTTTTTCCATAACGCCTCAATCACGCCAAGGGGACGGTGTTTCACGCCTAAGCACGGACCACGTCATCCCCCCTACAAATAGCCTTACAATTAGTACGAGTAGCTTGACTTTTTTGTGGTTAGAAACAAAGTAATAAATCAAATTGCTCAAACCGTTAAAAAAGCGAGTTCAATGCAACTTTACAATCATTTTGTGTATAAATTAATAATTTTATTAAATTTACTTGAAGAATAAAACAAATCACTTTTCAAAAGAAAATTAAAATCAAGCGATTAGTCAAAGTTCGATGGTGATCTCAGAATATTTGTAGGGTTGTAATTTAAATTTATGTTACCATAAAAATAAATAATCCTACTATCTTTGGGACAAAATTTTAATAAACCATGGGCCTTTTGTATCTCTTACTATCCACTGACATTGGCCCTTTTTTTTCACCCAAATGGCCCAATTGGTAAAAAAAATATTCGAACACTAGCTTATAGACCCGTGTATTACACGGGGTTGTATAACTGAAATTATAAAGTTCTATAATGTGTAACTGATACTTACAATATGTTTATAATAGAAACTACATAATTCTACAATATGAATAAAAAATTACATAAATAATGATTTTTTATGACATAAAAGAGGAAATAATGAAAATAAATTACATATCACAAATCTCTAAACACTTCTTTATAAAAATTATACATGTCAGGAATAAACCAACCCTACATATTTTTAATTTATTGTTCGTCGGGAACATCTTAACATCATTTGAATTTGCTCCATTTTGCCATTATGGGTATTGACCCGAACGAGGTCCCTATCAATACTTCCGTCCCGGAGACACGACTTGCCCTCAAGTCGACAAGAGGGAAATTGTCCTGCTAGTTCCCTGCGTTTCAAATCTGCTTGAACGTCTTTATTTACAGCATGAAGAAAAGTTGACCCCATATTATGGATATTGTCTTGCTTGTTGTAATAGGGGTGTGATTCTCCCAATTTGAGTGCGGTAGAGGTAGCTTTTGTACCATACACGTACAAAAACTTGCACCATAGATCCATGTAACTCCTAAAACTTTGGTTTGTTCTTCCCGAACTCACTCAACAATGAAGACCCAAAACCAATGTTACCGTCATTATTTGTATCATCGGTATCAGTAATAGCAAGGTTATCACTAACAACAAGGGTAGAAACGACTGAAAAAGGAAGAAATCCGTGTACAACTCCAGACATGGAACTGTTTTCGGTTTCGTCTTCCTTGACCAGATCTGTCACATGACCGTGAGGATCACCCTCGGGTTCTTTGTGATCCCCGAAATCACCTAAGCGTGGGTGAGATTCATAATCACCACTTTGATTATTCAAATCTTTGATCTTCAATTAAACACCCAAAACATGCTCGGACCGATCTTCTTCAATGCTAGGGCTGTCGTCAGGGGTTTTTTTCATTGACCAGATCTGGCAGTGGTTCGTGATGTTCATTATGAGACTCCCTAACATCTAGACAAGCCTTTATCGCTTGGATATCAGCCCTTAAGGCTAACAAAGAATCCAATCGAGAAGTGATGGCTGCCAATTGGGCAGCAACAAAATCGGAATTGGAACCGCTGCCTTCTGGTGTTTGATTGTTGGTGCTCTGGGCTGAGGGGGCAGAACCATCCTCGATCGCCGAAACCATGACCATCTTCAATCGTCCCAAACCATCACTTGACTTCGATTGTGGGACGTTAGGTCCATGTGGGTAGCGATTTGGTTAGGGGTAGTGTTGCTACCCTCAATTTCATCCTTCACTGTCTCTATCGATTCTAACTTTGTAGCGATAGCAACGAATTGGGTGGTAATCGGATTTGATGGGTTACCATGATTGCCCGAACTGTTCCGGGTTTACATCATCTTCGATTTCCCGACAATGGAACTATTGATAAGAACCAAGAATATGTAATACTGAAATTATGATAGAAGGCCTGATTTGAGATAGGCTAATCTCCGATTACAAGGTAAAAAAACCTAATTTGATAATTAACACATCGACCCCTAAATCAAACGAAGAACACCCTATTAATACTAATGCTAATTGACAGTTCTTGGGCTTAACTGCCCCACTAGCTATGGCTTTAGGCGGGAAATCTTAACATCATTTGAATTTGCTCCATGGTTACTCCGGATTTGACCCATTTTGACATTACAGACATTGACCCGAACCAGGTCCCTATCATGTTCTCTCAAAAAAGAAAACGATCGATGGCTTCAATGGGTTATTTTTCATTCCTAGATTTTGAGGTGGAGGGAGTACATGATTGCAAAACAGTATGAACATGAAAGAAGAAAAACCTAAATTGCAAGATAAGTTGTGCTTCAATTAGTGTTTTAATAACACATTAAGGATCAGCCCATAACTGTTTGCTTCACGAGTAATACATATATACTAGTTATATCACCAGAGTCATGGCATTCTCCTCACTAATCATTGGAATTATCTTTCTAAAAGTAAGATTTTTTTTTGGCTAATTGTAGTTGACAATCGACAAAGAGAACTCTATGTTGACTACATAACATTCATGGAGGTAAACCAAAGATGGTGATTATGTGAAGATTCATCAGATAATCATTGAGCACCAAATACCAATTTAGTCACTAAAACAAGCCCTAATCTTCAAATTATACAAGAAAGAAAGCAGAGTTTATAATGAGCAGGCGAGGCTGGAAACAAATTAAGATTAGGTTGATTTGAAGAATAATATCCTAACTAAAACCCTAATGAAAATGGGTAGAGAAAACATACTAGAATCTTTCGTGTCATCATTCCGAGGGACAAGTGCCGGAGGTAATTCAAGATCTGTAATAACGGTGTACCAAATATGTTAAATTTATTAATATTTAGTAATCAGAAGATGAACAAGTGAAATACCATCGTCAGGAAGAGTATCTCTCATCCATTCCTCGTCTACAACATCAATTAGGATCCCAGGCTCAACTCTTCTGCCATTCTTCACTTCTTTTCCTACAAAATTACAACTTTCATCCTAAATTGTTATGCAAATTGCAAGAATCAATAGATTGCTTACTTGAAAGAAAGAAAGCGACCACCAACAGTAACGTCTACGGTATCCATGGACCTCAAACCGGGTCAGAAGGAGACTCATGACCCACGTTAAAAAAGGCGCCAAAATTCCCAGGCACCCACGTTCTCTGTAGTTTTCTATACTATTTTTCTCATGTTTTTATTATTGCTTTTAATTCCATGCTTTGTTTATTTATACTTTAGCTTTCTTAGGTAGCAATCAGATTTTCAAAGTTGATACATAATGCAGCACAGTTTCAGGTCTTCGTCTTTACCTCCCGATTTTCAGATCGAGGTCGCAAGGTGAAATCGAAGTATGTTTAGTAATTGGATTTGTTATGCTCAGATTTTATTTTGTAAATGTCGACTTTGATTCTGCTTCTTCATCTATCAGATTTTTGTTACTTTTTATAAACAGGTTATGTATAAAATAAAATATAATTTAATAGGAACATATTATTAAAATGAGAATCAAGTAAACTTAGGGTGAAAAGTAAGAAAAAAGAAAACAGTCTATTACATGATACAAACTTGTTTAAACTGCAAGCTATAGGTTTGAAAACTACTGAGTTGTTCCCGGTGCAAGTTCCTGCCAAGTATCTCCATCCACTTGGGCTGCTTCATGATCTGGTAAACATGGTGATTGTAAGCAACAAACAATTGTAGATGCAATATGCTAGTAGTTATCAGGCAAATACATAAACATCATGTGTGTTTTTATTTCAATAATGTTTAAGACAAGATGTTCTATAATATTGAAATTAAGATAAAAGGCCTGATTCGAGATACGCTAGTCTCCGATTGCAAGGTAAAAAAACCCTAATTTGATAATTAAAACATCGACCCCTAAATAAAACAAAGAACACCCTATTAATACTAATGCTAATTAACGGTTCTTGGGATTAACTTGCCCCACTAGCTATGGCTTTAGGTGGGAACATCTTAACATCATTTGAATTTGCTCCATGGTTACTCCGTATTTGACCCATTTTGCCATTATGGGTATTGACCCGAACCAGGTCCCTATCAATACTTCCGTCCCGGAGACACGACTTGCCCTCAATTCGACAAGAGGGAAATTGTCCTCCTAGTTCCAAACGTTTCAAATCTGCTTGAACATCTTTATTTACAGCATGAAGAAAAGTTGATCCCATATTATGGATATTGTCTTGCTTGTTGTAATAGGGGTGTAATTCTTCCAATTTGAGTGCGGTAGAGGTAGCTTTTGTACCATACACGTACAAAAACTTGCACCATAGATCCATGTAACTCCTAAAATTTTGGTTTGTTCTTCCCGAACTCACTCACCAATGAAGACCCAAAACCAATGTTACCGTCACTATTTGTATCATCGGTATCAGTAACAGCAAGGTTATCACTAACAACAAGGGTAGAAACGACTCAAAAAGGAAGAAATCCGTGTACAACTCCAGACATGGAACTGTTTTCGGTTTCGTCTTCCTTGACCAGATCTGTCACATGACCGTGAGGATCACCCTCGGGTTCTTTGTCATCCCCGAAATCACCTAAGCGTGGGTGAGATTCATAATCACCACTTTGATTATTCAAATCTTTGATCTTCAATTAAACACCCAAAACATGCTCGGACCGATCTTCTTCAATGCTAGGGCTGTCGTCAGGGGTTTTTTTCGTTGACCAGATCTGGAAGTGGTTCGTGATGTTCATTATAAGACTCCCTGACATCCAGACAAGCCTTTATCGCTTGGATATCAACCCTTAAGGCTAACAAAGAATCCAATCGAGCAGTGATGGCTACTAATTGGGCAACAACAAAATCGAAATTGGAACCGCTGCCTTCTGGTGTTTGATTGTTGGTGCTCTGGGCTGAGGGTGCAGAACCATCCTCGATCGCCGAAACCATGACCATCTTCAATCGTCCCAAACCATCACTTGACTTTGATTGTGGGACGTTAGGTCCATGTGGGTAGCGATTTGGTTAGGGGTAGTGTTGCTACCCTCAATTTCATCCTTCACTGTCTCTATCGATTCTAACTTTGTAGCGATAGCAACGAATTGGGTGGTAATCGGATTTGATGGGTTACCATGATCGCCCGAACTGTTCCGGGTTTACATCATCTTCGATTTCCCGACAATGGAACTATTGATAAGAACCAAGAATATGTAATACTGAAATTAAGATAGAAGGCCTGATTTGAGATAGGCTAATCTCCGATTACAAGGTAAAAAAACCTAATTTGATAATTAACACATCGACCCCTAAATCAAACGAAGAACACCCTATTAATACTAATGCTAATTGACAGTTCTTGGGCTTAACTGCCCCACTAGCTATGGCTTTAGGCGGGAAATCTTAACATCATTTGAATTTGCTCCATGGTTACTCCGGATTTGACCCATTTTGCCATTACAGACATTGACCCGAACCAGGTCCTATCATGTTCTCTCCAAAAAGAAAACGATCGATGGCTTCAATGGGTTATTTTTCATTCCTAGATTTTGAGGTGGAGGGAGTAAATGCTTGCAAAACAGTATGAACATGAAAGTAGAAAAACCTAAATTGCAAGATAAGTTGAGCTTCAATTAGTGTTTTAATAACACATTAGGGATCAGCCAATAACTGTTTGCTTCACCAGTAATACAGATATACTGGTTATATCACTAGAGTCATGGCATTCTCCTCACTAATTATTGGAATTATCTTTCTAAAAGTGAGATTTTTTTTGGCTAATTGTAGTTGACAATCGACAAAGAGAACTCTATGTTGACTACATAACATTCATGGAGGGTAAACCAAAGAGGTTGATTATGTGAAGATTCATCAGATAATCATTGAGCACCAAATACCAATTTCAGTCACTAAAACAAGCCCTAATCTTCAAATTATACAAGAAAGAAAGCAGAGTTTATAATGAGCAGGCGAGGCTGGAAACAAATTAAGATGAGGTTAATTTGAAGAATAATATCCTAACTAAAACCCTAATGAAAATGGGTAGAGAAAACATACTAGAATATTTCGCATCATCATTCCAAGGGACAAGTGCCGGAGGTAATTCAAGATCTGTAATAACGGTGTACCAAATATGTTAAATTTATTAATATTTAGTAATCAGAAGATGAACAAGTGAAATACCATCGTCAGGAAGAGTATCTCTCATCCATTCCTCGTCTACAACATCAATTAGGATCCCAGGCTCAACTCTTCTGCCATTCTTCACTTCTTTTCCTACAAAATTACAACTTTCATCCTAAATTGTTATGTGAATTGCAAGAATCAATAGACTGCTTACTTGAAAGAAAGAAAGCGACCAACAACAGTAACGTCTACGGTATCCACGGACCTCAAACCGGGTCAGAAGGAGACTCATGACCCACGTTAAAAAAGGCGCCAAAATTCCCAGGCACCCACGTTCTCTGTAGTTTTCTATACTATTTTTCTCATGTTTTTATTATTGCTTTTAATTCCATGCTTTGTTTATTTATACTTTAGCTTTCTTAGGTAGCAATCAGATTTTCAAAGTTGATACATAATGCAGCACAGTTTATGGTCTTCGTCTTTACCTCCCGATTTTCAGATCGAGGTCGCAAGGTGAAATCGAAGTATGTTTAGTAATTGGATTTGTTCTGCTCAGATTTTATTTTGTAAATGTCGACTTTAATTCTGCTTCTTCATCTATCAGATTTTTTTTCTTTTTATAAACAGGTTATGTATAAAATAAAATATAATTTAATAGGAACATATTATTAAAATGAGAATCAAGTAAACTTAGGGTGAAAAGTAAGAAAAAAGAAAACAGTCTATTACATGATACAAACTTGTTTAAACTGCAAGCTATAGGTTTGAAAACTACTGAGTTGTTCCCGATGCAAGTTCCTGCCAAGTATCTCCATCCACTTGGGCTGCTTCATGATCTGGTAAACATGGTGATTGTAAGCAACAAACAATTGTAGATGCAATATGCTAGTAGTTATCAGGCAAATACATAAACATCATGTGTGTTTTTATTTCAATAATGTTTAAGACAAGATGTTCTGTAATATTGAAATTAAGATAAAAGGCCTGATTCGAGATATGCTAGTCTCCGATTGCAAGGTAAAAAAAACCCTAATTTGATAATTAAAACATCGACCCCTAAATCAAACAAAGAACACCCTATTAATACTAATGCTAATTAACGGTTCTTGGGCTAAACTTGCCCCACTAGCTATGGCTTTAGGTGGGAACATCTTAACATCATTTGAATTTGCTCCATGGTTACTCCGTATTTGACCCATTTTGCCATTATGGGTATTGACCCGAACCAGGTCCCTATAAATACTTCCGTCCCGGAGAAACGACTTGCCCTCAAGTCGACAAGAGGGAAATTGTCCTCCTAGTTCCAAACGTTTCAAATCTGCTTGAACATCTTTATTTACAGCATGAAGAAAAGTTGATCCCATATTATGGATATTGTCTTGCTTGTTGTAATAGGGGTGTAATTCTTCCAATTTGAGTGCGGTAGAGGTTGCTTTTGTACCATACACGTACAAAAACTTGCACCATAGATCCATGTAACACCTAAAACTTTGGTTTGTTCTTCCCGAACTCACTCACCAATGAAGACCCAAAACCAATGTTACCGTAACTATTTGTATCATCGGTATCAGTAACAGCAAGGTTATCACTAACAATAAGGGTACAAACGACTGAAAAATGAAGAAATCCGTGTACAACTCCAGACATGGAACTATTTTCGGTTTCGTCTTCCTTGACCAGATCTGTCACTGGACCGTGAGGATCACCCTCGGGTTCTTTGTCGTCCCCGAAATCACCAAGCTTGGGTGAGATTCATAATCACCACTTTGATTATTCAAATCTTCGATCTTCAATTGAACACCCAAAACATGCTCGGACCGATCTTCTTCAACGCTAGGGCTGTCGTCAGGTTTTTTTTTCGTTGACCAGATCTGGCAGTGGTTCGTGATGTTCATTATGAGACTTCCTGACATCCAGACAAGCCTTTATCGCTTGGATATCAGCCCTTAAGCCTAACAAAAAATCCAATCGAGCAGTGATGGCTGCCAATTGGGCAGCAACAAAATCGGAATTGGAACCGCTGCCTTCTGGTGTTTGATTGTTGGTGCTCTATGCTGAGGGTGCAGAACCATCCTCGATCTCCGAAACCATGACCATCTTCAATCGTCCCAAACCATCACTTGACTTCGATTATGGGGACGTTAGGTCCAAATGGGTAGCGATTTGGTTAGGGGTAGTGTCGCGACCCTCAATTTCATCCTTCACTGTCTCTATCGATTCCAATTTTGTAGCAATAGCAACGAATTGGGTGGTAATCGGATTTGATGGGTTACCATGATCGCCCGAACTGTTCCGGGTTTGCATCATCTTCGATTTCCCGATAATGGAACTATTGATAAGAACCAAGAATCTGTAATACTGAAATTAAGATAGAAGGCATGATTTGAGATAGGCTAATCTCCGATTACAAGGTAAAAAAACCTAATTTGATAATTAACACATCGACCCCTAAATCAAACGAAGAACACCCTATTAATACTAATGCTAATTGATGGTTCTTGGGCTTAACTGCCCCACTAGCTATGGCTTTAGGCGGGAAATCTTAACATCATTTGAATTTGCTCCATGGTTACTCCGGATCTGACCCATTTTGCCATTACAGACATTGACCCGAACCAGGTCCCTATCATGTTCTCTCCGAAAAGAAAATGATCAATGGCTTCAATAGGTTATTTTCATTCCTAGATTTTGAGGTGGAGGGAGTACATGCTTGCAAAACAGTATGAACATGAAAGTAGAAAAACCTAAATTGCAAGATAAGTTGAGCTTCAATTAGTGTTTTAGTAACACATTAAGGATCAGCCCATAACTGTTTGCTTCACCAGTAATACAGATATACTGGTTATATCACTAGAGTCCATACATTCTCCTCACTAATCATTGGAATTATCTTTCTAAAAGTGAGATTTTTTTTTGGCTAATTGTAGTTGACAATCGACAAAGAGAACTCTATGTTGACTACATAACATTCATGGAGGGTAAACCAAAGATGGTGATTATGTGAAGATTCATCAGATAATCATTGAGCACCAAATACCAATTTCAGTCACTAAAACAAGCCCTAATCTTCAAATTATACAAGAAAGAAAGCAGAGTTTATAATGAGTAGGCGAGGCTGGAAACAAATTAAGATGAGGTTAATTTGAAGAATAATATCCTAACTAAAACCCTAATGAAAATGGGTAAAGAAAACATACTAGAATCTTCCGCATCATCATTCCGAGGGACGAGTGCCGGAGGTAATTCAAGATCTGTAATAACGGTGTACCAAATATGTTAAACTTATTAATATTTAGTAATCAGAAGATGAACAAGTGAAATACCATCGTCAGGAAGAGTATCTCTCATCCATTCCTCGTCTACAACATCAATTAGGATCCCCAGGCTCAACTCTTCTGCCATTCTTCACTTCTTTTCCTACAAAATTACAACTTTCATCCTAAATTGTTATACGAATTGCAAGAATCAATAGACTGCTTACTTGAAAGAAAGAAAGCGACCAACAACAGTAACGTATACGGCGAACAGTAAATTAAAAATAATAAGGGTTGGTTTATTCCTGACATGTATAATTTTTATAAAGAAGTGTTTAGAGTTTTGTGATGTGCAATTTATTTTCATTATTTCCTCTTTTATGTCATAAAAAATCATTATTTATGTAATTTTTTTTATCATATTGTAGAATTATGTAGTTTCTATTATAAACATATTGTAAGTATCAGTTACACATTATAGAACTTTATAATTTCAGTTATACAACCCCGTGTAATACACGGGTCTATAAGCTAGTGTTCGAATATTTACAAGCCTAGAAATAACAATAGCAGTTATAATATATCTTTACTTTAACAAAAAAATTTGTTTTCTCTAAGGATAAACGCGGAAAGATCGAGTCATTTAGCAATGGAATTATTTTTCCTGGAATTTTAAATAATTGAGTTGAATGTAGAAGAGAAGTATCAGAAAATAAGAATGTATTTGAACAAACTAAAACATATCCACTGTTCTATTAGAGATCTAGTTGGTTAACATCATATTGAACCTAAAGGTAATAAAAGAAAAAAAAGGAAAAAATAAAAATAAAAATTGTAGAAATTGAAAAGAAAAATAAAATAAGAAGCCAGAAATTGGGAGGGGGGGGAGTTGCTGCGTTTTTAACCCAGGTAGATGCTATCGAGGAGGGGCGTGTCATCTCCTTCACCAACCCACTGTCTACCTATCAATCTGAATTCTAATTTATATATGAACGAAAAAATCTGTATTTTTAGAAGAAATTATAGTGCAGGCTGTTTTGGTTATTTGATTATTTAGTGGTTGTTTTATTTGCAAATCTTTAAAACAGCTCCTTTACAATTGATTACAACTTTGAACAACTAAAAAGCTTTGAAACAAAGACAATTGAAAACATCAACTTATGTGTTTTAAGAATATGGCAAGTAAAAATGGGTATATTTAGGCATTTAGCCAATGTCCTTTTTTTCTAACCTGAATATGAATTATTAAATAGAATAAATAATGGAATAAAAAATTATTTATTAGGTTAACCTAATTTATTATTAAATAGAAAAAAATCTGTCAGGTAAGTAAATTTTTTTTTTCACTTAATTAGGTTAACCTAATTCAGATTCAGGTAACTACAAACTTGGTTTAAAAAAGCGCTAGGCGAGGCGAGGCGTTTCGGTCCCAAAATCCGAGGCGCGAGGCGAGGGCTTCACGTATGCGAGGCAATAAGCTAAAAAAGTAATAAAAAATTTAGTAACATTCTTAAAACCTCCCAGTAAATGTTGTTTCAGTCTAAAAACTCCTCCTTTTGAGTAATTTTCACAAAACTTGCAAGAAAAACAACTTAAAAAACTGATTTAAGTAAAGAGGAACTCAAATTGGAACTCAAATTCATAAAAAAACAGTGAAAAAAAGGTAAAAATACATGAGGCGCGCCTCACCTCGCCTCGCCTGTCACGCCTGAGGCGGCGCCTCAGGGCGCTTCATGTATTTGGTGCGCCTCACCATTTTGAGGCGTTTTGTTCAGCGCCTCATGCGCCTCACGCCTTAAGCAGCGCCTCAGGGCGCTTTTTTAAACCAAGACTACAAATAAATTACATTAATGAATTTCTTTGTGTCATATGTGACTTTTTGTTATACTTTGTGTCTTATTTTTCTAACTAAATGGTTTCTAGTTTAGATTTGCAAATTTTATGGTTGCATTGTCCTCTTGGAATGCCATTTCTTATGTGTTTTGAGTGTTTATAATTGGCTTTATTTTTGCTTCTAGGCGGGGTTTTATTTGTAGGATAACGCCTAGGTATGGATCTGTGGAATCCAACTTGACATTCCCAAAAAACTCGTACATGTATTCCCAAACGCAGCTGTATGCAACATCAACATGAATCACAACTACAAATGAAAACGAAAGACACAAAGAAAGAGCATAAAAACATACCGATTAAGAATAGAAGCAAGAAGTGATAACACAGAACTTCAGAAAGGAAACGTGTGCAGTACCAAAATCTGAGAACCTACACAATGATCATCAATGTAAAACACAATTGCAAACTAAAACTGAAGACGAACAAAACGCAATAATCCCTACCGATTGATAGCATTAACATTGAACGCTAACTCTCAATTCCACACAGGACACAGGCAGAACCAACTTCACCCGTGGACCTGCGCAGAACAAAAATATAGGAACTGCAAATTAAAACAGTTGCCGAAAACAAATAACAGAACAATACACCATCCAAATGGGTCAGATTGTTGAACAGGTAACTTTTTTTGCCAATGATGTGTGGGTTAGCTACTGAAAATATGAATTGTATGTATTAGTTTGGCGGTACATTATATGTTAGCTAAATGCAGATTTATGAATACAGGCTCATATTATTGTTGGAACAAATAAACACCCAAACAATCAAACAACGCAAGGTCACTGTAACTTCTATTTCTCTTCCTAATACTTTATGATACATCAATCTTACAGAATATAAATCTTTTGAAATAATCATTGTCAAATAATGTTTCGACTCCATTTACTTTAGAAAAAAAGAAGAAGCTTATTTGAATAGTAAAAATAATTTTAAAAAGTTTGCAACCAAAACATCACATAGAAAAGACTTTTGTTCAATGGTAAGCACTACATCACTCAACCCACAGGTCAAGGGTTCTAACCATGGGCCTTCTGATTTTTTCTGTTTTTTCTTTGCAGATTTGCAAACCTAAAAAATATTAACATTTTTTAAATTTTGAGGATGCTTCATCAGCAAAAACAAACTGTCACTTCAGATCTGCTATCATTGCCCGAGCAAAATGATACCAAACCAAACCTACCCAGTATAATCCCACACATAGCTAACGCTATTAGTAGGGTCTGGGGAGGGTGTGATGAGGGCAAACCTTACCCCTATCCCAAGGGATAGAGAGGCTGCTCCCGTTTAGACCCCCGGCTCCATGGGAAAGAAAAAGATAAAAATATAAATAAAATTAATAAGTAATAAAGTAAAATAAATCTAACAGTAATCTAACAATTAGCCGTGTATGACTAGAGTATATTAGTCACAAGAAACACAACACACCTACAAAAAACAAGACATACGCAAAATCTTTGCTAAACAACTCTACTCTCCCACACAACGGGTCACTCATCCTAAAACCCTAATACGACGTCTCCATGAAATCCTATCATTGATCATGTCCTCTGAGAGGTGTAAATCTAGCAAATCAAGCCTAATCCTCTCATCCCACGTTAATTTCGGTCTCCCCCTGCTCCTTTTCCCCTCTACAACGAGAGTTTCCACCGTTCTCACTGGATCTGTGCTCTGTCTCCTCTTGACATGTCCAAACCATCTCAATCTTCCTTCTCTTATCTTATCTGAGATACATGTGACTCCCAATCTCTTCCGAACAACTTCATTTCTTATTCGGTCCTTTCTTGTGTGTCCACACATCCACCTCAACATCCTCATCTCAGCTACATCCATTTTTCGAGCTTGTGTCTTCTTGATGGCCCAACAATCGGTTCCATATAGCATCGCTGGGCGAACTGCTACCCTATAAAATTTACCCTTTAACCCTATTGGGAACCTCTTGTCGCACAAAACACCTGAGGCCGTTCTCCATTTACACCAACCAGCCTGCACCCGATGGACTACATCATTGTCGATGTCCCCGTTACTCTGGATGACAGATCCTAGATACTTGAACTTCAGTGTCTTAGGGACAACCCCACCTTCAATAGAAATCTGGGTCTCCTCGTCGACGATAATACGATGTAATTGATAGGAAAGAAACATGAGCCAGTTTAACAAAGAACTTGAGAAAGAAAAGGTTTTTTTTAACAAAAAGATGGTTTTAAAAGAATCCATATCAATAATTGGTTTTTTCAAGAACCCATATCTTTGAAAAGGTTTCATCAAAGACACATAGCTATGAAGGGTTTTGTTTAGAAATTTTATATAAATATTTGATTTTATTAAAATCTGAAACTAAAAACCTTTAAAAAAAAGTAGTTAAAGATCAGAGACAGATAGAAAAGAAGTGTTATTAGTGAGCATAAAACCAAAGAGATGGTAGGGTGGTGTCATCTAAATCCCTAATTTTTTCACACAATAAAAACAGGAATGGGCATGATGGAAATACTCACATTCCTCTATGTTATGGCTTCTATAGACAGCAGAAATCAACAAAACAAAACTTAAAATTATGATGTTAAATAAGTTTTTCATCATGGGACACTAATTGAACTCTAATCACACCACTGTCATCATATGTAAAAAGTAATTTCGTACTTGATATAGGTATCAGAAATTAACAAAACATAACTTCAAAACTATGATGTTAAATAAGTTTTTCATCATGGGACACTAAAACTCTAATCATACACTGGCATCATATATAAAAAGTAATCTGGTCTTTGAACCAAATCTGAAAAATGAAAGTTCATCCTTGTCTTGAAATCCCCCCAAATTACATAATATTGAACATCTTAAATAGCTTTTCATGAAACAAAAACAAAATTTTTTTAACATAACTTCTCAAACCCTGAAGTACACGAACCTGTAGCCGGTTTTATCAGACAAACCAAGAACCAAAACCTAGCCAAATATCAACAGCCTGCAATCATGCATACATTAATTCAGTTACACAAAGAATCCCAATAATGAAGGTCTAACCAGCTCATCCCTTGATTTAAAGAGATTCATCACTAAAGTTTTTGATAGGTAGAAAAAAGCATTGAAAAGAAGATGTGAAACAGAAGTAACGGAGAGATAGTAACCAATTACCTATAACGGCTTCAAGCATCATAGCAACAATGACTATAGTCAGAAAATTGGGGATTTTGATTTAACATACCGATTGAGAGCGAAGGCTGAATTAACAGTCTAAGAATAGTGGATGAATCCGGAGTCCAAAGAAGGAAGGTTGAAGACAAAGTCCGCCGAGACCAAAGGAGTGCAGGTGAAGGAGACGCAAGTAAGATTTAGGGTTACGAATCAGCGAATAAATTAGATCCGATTGTGGGGGTATTGGATCGGGTAAAGACCCGCGTGTGAATGAGAAACGGGTTAAAAGACAATGGGAGTGGAAAAAAAAGTGTGAATTTGACGTGGACACATGGCTTATTTTGTAATATTTATTAGGTTCAGGATAATATAAGAATTAATTCATTTAAAAATCATTAAACATCAACCATTCAATCTTGATGATAATTTTATTCATAATCATTACTATTAAAAGAAATAACACTTAAATAGCAATATAATTAAATTTATATTCCGTATTGATAATTATACTTTTTTTTGTCTAATAACAAGAACTTATTGGTACGTTTGGATTTTTTTAAGCAATACTAATTATACATGATAACAACAAATTGAATTTTTTATTCTAAAAAACTATAATTATAAAAAACCATTTTAAAATTATATTTAAAGAAAATTAAAAATAATACCATAAAAATGTGTTTACCATCAAAACCAAGATTTCAGTTCAAAAACTCTAATTAAGAGTCATATTCAAACCCAAAACAACCTATGATCGTTTTTGAAAATTTAATCCAGAACCATAACCTATCCAAAATACCTTAATGTGAAAAATCAGATAAAAATATATATAATTATCAATAATCTTAATGAGTTTTTTGACATTATAATTATCAAAATAATATATTTATATAAAAGAGAGTAGAAGGTTACTTCTTAATAACATTTGCCAATTATCAAAATAATCTTTTGACCAGAATTTTTCAAATCAATGGGGCGACTTCTGGAAACACCAAACTACAATTTCAAATAGGTTTCATATTATTCTTTTTCGAATTTTTTAATATATCCTTTATCAAATTTAATTATCTATTAGACCACATTATGAAAATTATTTTCAAGTGAAACTAATAAATAGAAACTACATTCACAGGCACGATTTATTAAGTAATTGATAACTAGATTTGCTTTTACTCAAGATATAATTAGAAATCATAAAATATAAGGTTAAGTGTATACAAGTATATTCGAACTTCATATCGTCATTGTATGTATTACATTTTAAACTTATATTTTCATTTTTTGTAACGGCAAAAAATTATCCAAAAAGGGCTAGCACGACACTAAAACCTCAGCGCAAGAATACAGACTCCCAGTAAACCAGAAACATCAAAATTGGACTATAATATACAGATTAACAAACTTCAAAAGAGCACCAAGAGGACCAATCAATGTGTTTCTTTAACATATTCCTTATCCAAAGATAACTAAGAACCTAGACGTCTTCTATGATTTTCTCGGCATAGGCACGGGATTGATTGAAATGGACGTCATTGCGCGTTCTCGAAATGCACCAACATGAAGTAAGGATAATAGCAAGCACCATTTTCTTTTTTAATACACCTAAACGAAGGACCTTGTGTAGTTCAAGCAGGTCCCGAAAAAAGATGGAGGGATCTTGCACCAACTGCCAGTATGATTCCAAACAAAATTTGCAACTTTGCATCCGGTAAAAAGATGGTCAACTGTTTCTTCAAGCTCACCACACATAATTTACAAAAAATTGAACGCACCGGGATGTTTTGCTTAGATAGGGCATCCATAGTGGGGATTCGACTCATCTCCGCACGCCAGAAGAATATATTTACCTTTTTTGGGATCCAGTTATTCCAAGGAAATTTGTAAGTTTGTGAAGAAACATCATTTAGGTTTTCTGAAAGTATCATCATTATTACTACTATCACCATTATTTACACAAAATGATATAAGGTAATACATTATGAAAAATAAAATAAGTAATAATAATAATATTGTTGTTACCTTATTCTTGTCACCTTTATTACACTTGCTATGGATCATATAAATACAACCAAAATCGGGTCTTAGGAAGGGTGAGATACGGGTAAACCATACCTCTATCGTATAGGATAGAGTAGGGCAGACAATTACCGGCACGACCCGTTTACACGACACGAAACCACACAACAAGAAGTTAAACATGTTTGGGTTTGAGTTCAACGGGTAGGGGTCACAAACGGGTCGGCACGATTAAAATCGTGTCTAAGCGGGTTCAACCAGCCTAACCCGTTTATGACACGATTAGACTCTTTTAACTGATCTTGTTAAATGGGTTAACAGGTTAACACGACCTATTTATAACCCATTTATCAAAACTATATAAATTTTTATTTTTAAATGATTAAATATAAAACTTAAATTAGACAACCTAATATTCTAACCCTATCCCGTTTAACTAGTCGTGTCGTGTTCGTGTCATTCGTGTTACTGAATAATTGGTTTTTATTCATGTTAAACGAGCCACTTAACAAGTTCATGTTAATGTTGTGGTAATTGACACGTTCTGTTAAACGGGTTATGTTCTTGTTTGGTACTTTTATTAATCGTGTCGTGTCTGACCCTTTTAACCCAACTTGACACGTTTTGTCAGCCCTAAGATAAAGAGACAACTCAAAATAGATTACATAAAGGCTATTGATTATTAAATGATAATAAAAAACTAGAATAGATGGGAAACACAAATAAATAAAACCTAGCTTCAATCCATGACTATAATCACTAAGCATGAAATTTGTTATGTATGTTTCAAATTAAAGCATAAAAAGTAAAAGGAACAAAAAAGGAAATACCAAAATAGACAAGGGACCGATTGTGATACTTTTCCTTGTCCAGATGATAGTCCCACCTTCCAATGTAAGTTGTCGTCGTCGCTGAGATGAGCTCTCCCAAAACCTAGGTTTTCACTTTCAGACGAAGAGGGAGTTTGGAATATGCCGACCTTCACCACGATCGCCTTACAAAATCTACTCGAGCATCGGATTCCCGCCAACAAACAGGAAGAAGAAAACGATGAAGAGGAGAAATCAAAGGCGAGAAAGCGGTTGAATCACATCTACATATCTCCTGCTCTCTACACCACTCCTCAACCTACTCCAATTTTGGATTACTCTTCGTCTGGATCCGTCTCTCCTTCTCCGTACGTGTTCAATCGCAAGGGACGTGGGGGAGGGAAGTCAGCGAATCGGAGAATCGACGGATTTGAGGTTCAGACGCGTGAAGAATTGGTGGAGAGTAGTTTGTTTGGAGGAGGAGGCGGCGAAATTGAAATTCGACCGGTGGTTGAAGCTGAAGATGCTGATGATGATGATTTTGTGGATCCTTGATGTGATTCGTTGAGTGTTACTAGCTCAAGCGACCTGAATGATTCTGGGAGGCTAGGGCTTGAGAATATGAGTGTGGCGTCTAATCAAATTGGGGAATTCTATGATGCTACTGAAGGTAAACCAACCAAACCTTTCTCTATTTCATTTCTGATTGATTTGTCCTAATTTCAATATTTGCAAACAATTTACTTGCTGAAATTTTGTTAATCACAAGTTAGAATTCAAATTGTTCCAATTTATCATGAGGTTAGATTTCGGATACACGTTTCCTCCTAGTTGCAAGTATGTGTTCTTGTTGTTGATAGCATCTTTAGGGAAGAAAGTTAATGGCCATTTAGTTATGACTTATGAATTTTGACCAATTCCAAAATGCAATCTATGTTTTGGAGAAGTAGGATGTAGTTTCGTCTAAAAAATGGAATTAATATGTTATCAACTATAGCTAATTAGGTTGCTTGATGTAGCCTTTTCTAGTACGCAAACACTCACAAAAAATTAGGAGAGGGAAACTAGAACATGGAGTAATTTTCTGATTCTTTTTATTCCCCTCATATGTAAATCCTAGAGCCATTTTATAGGCTCACACTTATAGAAAAATAACAAACAAAAACATAGGCTAACCTCTAAAGGAAATAACCAACAACAAAGAAAATGGCAGTAAGCATAGCCCATGTTGAGTTTGCATATTGTGTATGCATGATGCCCATCCATGGTGTGTATGCATGATGCCTAAAGTGACGTGGACGAGGGACTAGTAAAGTAGTAATGTTGTACGTATCATTGCTACTCTTTCATCATGCTTTATATGCATTGCATCTAGAATCTTAGGGCCACTATTCTAGTTTTCACAGTTTGCATACACTAATGTGCAATTCTAAACATCCTGACAATTTGGATGTTCTGTTGTTGTTACTGTTGTCAAATAAAAGGGAGCACACAGAAAAACTATAACCGACCTTATGTTATTTTTTAAGGTAATATCCAGTAGGTGTTACTGTCCGTTTCAAAATATAATAACTCTTTGAATGTGTGATTTCACAAATTGTGTTTTTCTAGTCATTTTGATTATCTTGTTTTGTGAGATCGTAGTAAAGAATATCATTTAGCTACATAAATTTGTAACTAAATTTAGGACCACACTATACCAGTTAGGTTCATGCTTTAATTTAGTAGTTGGGTTTTGCTTGAATTTTTTTGGGTTTGAAACCCCTGATGTATGATTGGTTGTTTTTCTATTAGCCATTAGGGGATTTACAGTGGCTAAAAGTATTTAAGCACTTCATTTTGTAATTGATTTTGGCCATTTAATCAGTTTTCTTATTCTCTGCCTAGATTTAGATTCTTATTATCTATTAAAGACTTGGTATTCCTTATACTTGATTTTTGACAACTAAGGGCATTGCTCAAGAGAATATAGGCTTTTATCATCATCAGTTGGTTATCATTTCCTCCCAAATTTTATCTTTCATGCTACATCTCATGGCATAGATAGTTTGATATAATCCCAAATGGAATGTATTGGCATATTGCTGGTGACAATTTTTTTCCTTTGCTGTTGTATCATCTTTACAAGTTCTTTTTGTAAAGAATTGCTAGCCAGTTGGGCATAAAGGCTGGATTGAGTTCTAGATAAGGTGTTAGTATGTAAATGAAAAAAAAAGTGTTTTTGGATCAACCGATCTTCCAACTCAACCCGTTACCCAACCCCATCCATAGTAGTCAAAAGCGCAAAAGGCGCTCAGGCGAGGCGCAACCACATCACGTTGCGTCCATTAAGACGCCCAGGCTAGGACTCCAGCCTGAAACATCTAAAACTAATATGAAACATCTAAAAATGACCTGGAACATGTCTAAACCAACCTACAACATGTCTAAAACCTTAAAAATGACGTATTTATATTGTGCGCCTTGCACCTAGGCCCAAGGCTCACCCTTTGCGCCTTGAGCCTTTGACTACTATGCCCCCATCTCAGCACCTCTAGGTGTGAGCATTTCTTTGTCTAATCTGATTTGGTTCTGTTCTGTAAATTTTTGCACAGATTTCTCTTCAGATGGATCTATGTTGGTTTAGCTTCCTGTAGGGGCAACATAGAATCAGAGTTGCAGACAGCAAGGGTTAATCTCCTTGAGGAGATTGAAAAACGAAAGGCTGCAGAAGCTGACGTGGCTGCCATGTGTACTCACTTGCAACAAGTCAGCAAAATTCTACTTTCTCAGACTGGAGTGACATCTTCATCAGATGATAGTAGTCCTACACGGTTCGACATTAAGGCAATGAAGCAGTTATGTTGCTAGATTTGTCGCAGAAGCCATGGGGAAAGCTGAAGCAAGGACAGAAGCTGAGCTGGCTGCACAGGTCGTCATAGGATCTAAAGATAAAGAGATTTCCAGGTTGCAAGACAGGCTCCAGTACTATGAAGCCATGATCCATGAAATGTCCCAAAATAACCTTGAATTCATGGGTGGGTATATATTGGAAATTCTGGATAATTTTTTTTAAAATAAAAATAAGGGAAAATTTTACCCAATAGTAACCAAGTTTTTCATTTGTTCCACTTTCACTAAAGCCACTAAAAGTTTTCTTGTCTCTCTAAAGTCACTCAACTTTCATTAGGTGTTCCAATCTTATTATAAATTTTACATTTTTAAAAATTAAGTGATATAGATGGAATATATATGAACTTTGAGTAACCTTAAGATGGAAAACTTGGTTCCTAGTGGGTGAATTTTCCCTAAAAATAACATTTTTATGACATGGTTGTTTGGTGATGCAGAGGTGGCACGAAGACATAGAGAAAGGAGAAGAGGGAAGAGAAAGTGGTTATGGAGGTGCGTAGGAATGTCCATCGCGATCGGAGCTTCTGTCATAGCTTATTCATACGCTCCACATCATCATCAATCATTGGAAAATGTTAATGACACACATCCAGAAGCCAGTTAAAGGCATCATATGATATTAGTGGTGATGTTACTTGTTTACATATATGATCCCAAATAATGGAACATTGATAGTAGGTTAATTATACGACCAGAATGTTTGTTATTGGAGGTAATGAGCAAACGGTCGTGTGGGCCCCACAAAAAGAAACTAGTGTTCTATGCATTTTTTGCTACTGGTTGTAGTAGTAGTGGGATTCGGCTTTAGTCTGGTGCTTGAACAGTTCACTGAGGTTGTAGATGAAATGGGTTTGGTGAAATCCTTGACACGCTTCACTTATTTGTCAGATTGTTGTGTCTTTTTATGATTTTGTCAAAAGCATTACCGTTGAAACAAACAAACTGCACCAAAAATTTCTCCCATGAGGAACTTGGGTTAGTGCATGTGGAACTAAACCATTTGACCCAACAATGGTAACCGGCATTACTGAAATCTATGGTCTGATTTCAGAAGGTTTTGACTATTGAAAATGTAAAACTGATTTGTTTGGTTTGGTTAATATTTTCTTACCAGTTAATACTCGGTTTTGGTTATTGATTAATTGTGTAGAACGTTTTGGTTAATCAACCACGGATCTTCAGTTCCAAATTTTAATACATATTTCGGTCTTCAATGATGTTAAGGAGTCGTCTGTGATAGGGGTAATCATGTCTGTGATTGGGGTAATCATACCGGGAATTTATGTTTAAACGAACTAGTCGCTGGCTCTCTTAGAATCGGATCTGAGGAAAATTGGTCGGTATCCACAGACCTTAAACCGGGTCAGAAGGTGACTCATGACCCAGGTTAAAAAAAAGCGCCAAAATTCCCAGGCGCCCACGTTCTCCACTTATAGTTTTCTTTACTATTTTTCTCATGTTTTTATTATTGTTTTTAATTCCATGCTTTATTTATTTGTACTTTAGCTTTCTTAGGTAGTAATCAGTTTTCCAATTAGCTAGAACTTAGGGACCTGGGGTGAGACTAGTTTTTTCAGTATGTACCGAATCATGTTTGATGAAAAGGTGGTTGATTTGTTTTCATGTTTTGATAAAAATCTCTGCTATGTTTTTCTTGTGAGAAGGCAGTCTCCTTTTCCATTGCTAGCACAAAATTGGTCTTTTGTGTGATGTTATTTGGATCCTACACTCGATCTAGGTGGTGTTTCAGTATCCTATAACGGGTTTAGGAAGCCCTACGGAATCAAGGAGTGGTGTTTCTGTATCTCTCTTGAACAGTTGCTATCCGTTACATTTGAATTCCTAAATCTCATGTTCGTTAATTACATGGTGCCTAGCAGTCTGGTTTGTAGAATGTTTATGATAGAATTGGAATGTTTTAAATGGATTAAAAATTGAGGGAATTGGAATTAGTTTCAATAGAAATTTGTATTGTGTTTTTTGGTTTGCAATTGTAAAATGGAATTGGAATGTTGTATAAACCAAAAGACAACCTCCCATTCCAACTGCTAATCTTAATCCCCCTTCCTGGGTCTTCCACTTCATCTTTCCTTGCCAGGCAGCACGGTATCGAATTTCATAATCGAACAAAGCCAAATCGATTTTCAAAGTTGATACATAATGCATCACAGTTTCAGCCTTCGTCTTTCCCTCCCGATTTTCAGACCGAGGTCGCAAGGTGAAATTGAAGTTGTTTTGTAATTGGATTTGTTCTGCTCAGATTTTATTTTGTAAATGTCAGACTTTGATTATGCTTCTTCATCGATAAGATTTTTGTTACTTTTTATAAACATGTTATGTATAAAATATAATTTAATAGGAACATATTATTAAAATGAGAATCAAGTAAACTTAGGGTGAAAAGTAAGAAAAAAGAAAACAGTCTATTACATGGTACAAACTTGTTTAAACTGCAAGCTATAGGTTTGAAAACTACTGAGTTGTTCCCAGTGCAAGATCCTGCCAAGTATCTCCATCCACTTGGGTTGCTTCATGATCTGGTAAACATGGTGATTGTAAGCAACAAACAATTGTAGATGCAATATGCTAGTAGTTATCAGGCAAATACATAAGCATCATGTGTGTTTTTATTTCAATAATGTTTAAGACAAGATGTTCTGGTAAGAACCGAGAATTTGTAATATTGAAATTAAGATAGAAGGCCTGATTCGAGATAGGATAATCTCCGATTACAAGGTAAAAAACCCTAATTTGATAATTAAAACATCGACTCCTGAATCAAACGAAGAACACCCTATTAATACTAATGCTAATTGACGATTCTTGGGCTTAACTGCCCCACTAGCTAAGGCTTTAGGCGGGAACATCTTAACATCATTTGAATTTGCTCCATGGTTACTCCAGATTTGACCCATTTTGCCATTATGGGTATTGACTCGAACCAGGTCCCTATCAATACTTCCCGCCCGGAAACACGACTTGCCCTCAAGTCAACAAGAGGGAAATTGTCCTTCTAGTTCCCTACGTTTCAAATCTGCTTGAACATCTTTATTTACAGCATGAAGAAAAGTTGATCCCATGTTATGGTTATTGACTTGCTTGTTGTAATAGGGGCGTAATTCTTCCAATTTGAGTGCGGTAGAGGTAGATTTTGTACCATACACGTACAAAAATTTGCACCATAGATCCATGTAACTCCCAAAACTTTGGTTTGTTCTTCCCGAACTCACTCATCAATGAAGACCCAAAACCAATGTTACCGTCACTAATTGTATCATCGGTATCAGTAACAGCAAGGTTATCACTAACAACAAGGGTAGAAACGACTGTAAAAGGAAGAAATAAGTGTACGACTCAAGACATGGAACTGTTACCGGTATAATCTTCCTTGACCAGATCTGTCACTGGACCGTGAGGATCACCCTCAGGTTCTTTGTCGTCCCCGAAATCACCCAAGCTTAGGTGAGATTCATAATCACCACTTTGATTATTTAAATCTTCGATCTTCAATTGAACACCCAAAACATGCTCGGATCGATCTTCAACGCCTGGCTGTCGCAAGGGGTTTTTTCGTTGACCAGATCTGGCAGTGGTACGTGATATTCATTATGAGACTCCCTGACATCCAGACAAGCCTTTATCGCTTGGATATCAGCCCTTATCGCTTGGATATCAGCCCTTAAGGCTAACAAAGAATCCAATCGAGCAGTGATGGCTGCCAATTGGGTAGCAACAAAATCGGAATTGGAATCGTTGCCTTCTGGTGTTTGATTGTTGGTGCTCGGGGCTGAGGGTGCAAAACCATCCTCGATCGCTGGAACCATCACCATCTTCAATCATCCCAAACCATCACCTGACTTCGATCGTGGGGACGTTAGGTCTAAATGGGTAGCGATTTGGTCAGGGGTAGTGTCACTACCCTCAATTTCATCCTTCACTGTCTCCATTGATTCCAATTTTGAAGCGATAGCAACGAATTGGGTGGTAATCGGATTTGATGGGTTACCATGATCGCCCGAACTGTTCCGGGTTTGCATCATCTTCGATTTCCCGACAATGGAACTATTGATAAGAACCAAGAATCTGTAATACTGAAATTAAGATAAAAGGCCTGATTCGAGATAGGCTAATCTCCGATTACAAGGTAAAAAAACCTAATTTGATAATTAAAACATCGACCCCTAAATCAAATGAAGAATACCCTATTAATACTAATGCTAATTGACGGTTCTTGGGCTTAACTGCCCCACTTGCTATGGCTTTAGGCGGGAAATCTTAACATCATTTGAATTTGCTCCATGGTTACTCCGGATTTGACCCATTTTGCCATTACAGACATTGACCCGAACCAGGTCCCTATCATGTTCTCTACAAAAAGAAAACGATCAATGGCTTCAATGGGTTATTTTTCATTCCAAGATTTGAGGTGGAGGGAGTACATGCTTGCAAAACAGTAGGAACATGTAAGAAAAAAAACCTAAATTGCAAGATTAGTTGAGCTTCAATTAGTGTTATAATATCATCAGATTTGGGATCAACCCATAACTGTTTGCTTAACCCGTAAAATAGATTTACTGGTTATATAACTAGAGTCATGGCATTCTCCTCACTAATAATTGGAATTATCTTTCTAAAAGTGAGATTTTTTTAGGCTAATTGTAGTTGACAATCGATAAAGAGAACTCTATGTTGATTACCTAACATTCATGGAGGGTAAACCAAAGATGGTGATTATGTGAAGATTCATCAGATAATCATTGAGCACCAAATACCAATTTCAGTCACTAAAACAAGCCCTAATCTTCAAATTATACAAGAAAGAAAGCAGAGTTTATAATGAGCAGGTGAGGCTGGAAAAAAATTAAGATGAGGTTAATTTGAAGAATAATATCCAAAAACTCTAATGAAAATGGGTAAAGAAAACATACTGGAATCTTCAGCATCATCATTCCGAGGGACGAGTGCCGGAGGTAATTCTAGATCTGTAATAACGGTGTACCAAATATGTTAAATTTATTAATATTTAGTAATCATTAGAAGAAGAAGAAGAACAAGTGAAATACCATCGTCAGGAAGAGTATCTCTCATCCATTCCTCGTCTACAACATCAATTAGGATCCTTAGGCTTAACTCTTCTGCCATTCTTCACTTCTTTTCCTACAAAATAACAACTTTCATCCTAAATTGTTATGCGAATTACAAGAATCAATAGACTGCTTACGCTGGGATCATTTGTGGATGATGAGACCGAAGTAACGTCTACGTTGAACACAATTGTTCCTAAATAATATGTGGGCGACTAAACTACACCTATTTTCAAATTACTTAAGGCGACTAGACTACACCTATTTTTAATTTTTTATATTGACAAATCCTGCTCATAAATTACACTAAATAATTTATCTAATACCTGAGTTTAAACCCAATATCTTTTATCTAATAGGCAAGAGCCTCTACCAAATAGACGAGTCCCACATTGACACCTATTTTCAAATTACATAAACGATTCTAACCCTCTCACCCCTCTCTTTCTCAACGCCTTTTTCCTCACCGTGTCCTCCCCACCCGTATCTCTTTCATCCACATCAGCCACATATTTCTTCACCATATTAAAATTAGAGATAATCTTACTAATTTGTTCTTGTTGAGAAAAAAAACAAAAAAAACTATCATTTAACAACGATTATTGTCGTCTTAGTTTACAATATAAGAAATGAAATCGGCACAGTAATCAATACGATAATTAATTTTCTTAAAGAGTTACAATGTTTGTATCAAAATATGAGTTTATAACACTTATATAAACAATAGGCTCGTTTAGGCTCGCGAGCGGGCTCGAGCAATAAGTGAGGCTCGGGCTCGTTTATTAAACAAGTTTATATTTAGGCTCGAGCTCGGGCTTGAGCTCGTTTAAGCTCGGCTCGATTCGAGTTTTTAGTGAGCCGATCTCGAGTAGTTCGCGAGCCGGCTTGGCTCATTTACACCCTTACCTTGCGGACAAAGTTAATCTCTGTAGACAAATCAAATCAACAAACCCTTGATCAAAGATGAAGACTTTTGAGCATCAAAAGTCAATCACCACCTTCCTTTGAAGCTTGAACAAACTATAAACAAACAAACAATCCAATCATCAATATATTTAAATACAGAATATAGACTCATTTGAATTAGAATTATATAATGGAACAGTTAAAGACAGAGACAATTATTTGCTCCCAAATCACTAAAAAAACAAACCATTAAAAAAGGAAACAGTTAACAATACTCCCTCCATCTATGATTCTTGACCTCAAGAATCAATTTGGAAAACAAAGGATAGACTAGTGACAACCCAAGTACACACAGCCTAATCCCATATGGGATTCAGTTTCCATTAATGAAAAGAAAGACGATTACAATAAAGTGGCAGGTAAACGGGCAACAAGTTGCGCTGCAACCCCATTTTGAATAGCAAAACCGATCCTACTAAAAACAAAGCTTTGGGTCTTAGGGGCCGAAATCTTACTATGCACAACTCGTTGAACCCTGTTTAGGAATTCCACTGCCTCCGGTGCTAGGAACCCAAAAGTATCAAAAGAAAAAGGGATAAACACGTGTTGGTTCTCTAAACAAGCTTTCTTGTGTTTAACAACTTTGCATGATTCCGCCTTTAAAGCACCGCCACAACCCCATTGTCCCTGAGCCCCACAAGAGGGGACACTCTTGTAAGGTCCACACAAGCGTGTTTCCCCCCTGCCCAACCAATCCCAAGAATATCAGCCGGCCTTAGATTAGACCTCCCTTCAAGCGGATCTGTCAGAAAGTGCAAAAGTGCAGTCCTTATTTCATGCTTCCTGTCGATGCTCAAAAATGCAGGACTTGAATCGACATCAACCCTTTTTCTTCCTCTACAGCCCCCTTTATCGTGTTCTCTGAATAACAAGCCTTGCTTGTGTTCCTTGTGTTATCCTATTCCTTTGAAGTCACCTTGCAGGCTACAGCCTTCTAGTAACATCATTCAAAATTCTCAAGAATCAAGTTGGCTTTTTTTCAATAAAGTTGCAGCACACATTTACAGGTCCTCTAGTTATTAATTTCCATGTAATTGAAGGTATAAACATGTATGCTACTAGACCAATATTTTCAATACTAAAGAGTGGCCCAAAATATTTGGGTGACAGTTTGCTATGCTTGACCAATCTTTTCAATGCTTAATGCCAACGGTACAATTGTTGTTTCATTTTAGTTTACATTTACAAAGTCATAGCAGAATACAACTTCTAATGGTGATCGACAGAAATACAACTTAGTATCTAATCCAACAACATCAACCAAATTAAGCACCAACACAAACCTAGATCGACATAAACACAAAAAAAAAACCTAGATCGACATAAACACAAAAACAAACCTAGATCGACATAAATTAGGTCATTACATGAATAAATAGAACACAAAAACAAACCTTGCTGCTGTTGATTTACCCAGAAAAAAAAGGAAATTTCGTGAAGCCTGTTGAACACCGAATACGTACCTGAATGATTCGGAAGTATGGACGTCGATTAGGGTTGGGAATTTCGTGCACCTATGGACGACGACGATGGCAGAGAGTTAGGGGCGTGGGGCGGTTTTGGTTTAAGTTGAAGTGAGGAGGAAGATTAAGAGGTTTAGTTTGTAACCCTATAGCCACGAACTTTAGTCGCTGTAGGTGATTCCCCATTCAGCAAATAATTTTAGAAAAATTAAAAAAAAATATATATATATCTACGGAGACCACATTTCGTAGCTATATAGTGTTTTACAATTTTTTTCCTATTAATTTACCATCTGCTTTATAAAAAATTAAAAAAATATATTTTCATCTATAGAGACGGCATTTCGTCTCTATAGCTTTTTCACCAAGCGCCACATTTTCCGCTATCCCGCCAAGACTTGTAAAGACTAATTTTTGTCGCTATAGGTTTTGAATATGAAAAAAATTTGAAAACCCTGTAGAAACTACATTTCGTCTCAATAGGTGTATCTATAGAGACGACTCCATTTCGTCGCTAAAGGTCTGGTCGCTATAGGTATGTTTTCTTGTAGTGTTATCTCAGACATATTACGGTTCACCATACATTATTAACAACATACTTTATAATAATGCTAAATCGATACTTCAGAATCTAGAAAAACAAACTGATACCATACATAGTCTTGTTAAAAACCTTACTAAAGAAAATTAAATCGGACAAAACTTAGTTAAGAGAAACGAGTACAACGTGTATAATGCTCCATCTCAAACTAATTTTGTTAGGTCTGTATTTTGTAATGTTTAAAGTACATAAGAAGAATTCAGAAGACAATTCATGGTCTAGTCTAGAAGCTTTGGACATACACTGAACACTTATGTCTTTTGAGGTCAAGAATAGACATTGGGTTGACACATTAGCATAATCTTTGAGATGTATTCTCTGGCTCATGAATTTCACTTCCTCAAGAATGGTACGATAGCAGTGGTGATGAGCAACACATGGAGAAATCTCATCCTTTATGCATAACCGCTCACCTCACCCTTGTGTATATAAGCTAGTGTCTAGATTGATAAACATAACTTTCTGAGAGAGAGAAATTTGTTAGAACTTTTGTAATCTCTTTGAGCTGCTATAATTCGTTCTTGATTATTGTTCTTCTTCTTTATAATCATCAGACTTTGATAATTCAAGATCAACTATATATTGGTGATTATTTCTATTATTTCAGTTTGTGATTGTTTCAATCTTATTTTCCGCACAAGATCGCATCACTGTAGTTTGTTAAGATTGATTTGTTGCTTTTTGAGAAGTTTAGGTTCTACAATTGGTATCATAGCAGATAGAATAATTCATATTCGATATTTTTTTCTGGTAAATACTTTCTTAGAAACATAATTATACTATTTGATCAAAAAATTTAAGATCTGTTGGTATATTCTTACTGTTATTTTGATAGATATTCTTCAATGTTGTTTTCATAAGAAAAGTAAATTAATGACAAACTATCCGGAATACAAATTTGAATATGGGGTCGATAACTAAACCTCCTACTCTTGTTCGTGAACAATATCAAAACTTATGAAGTTTTTGAAGTGACCAAGATTTACCCAAAGCATAAATCGACGAGAAAACTCAAACTATTCTCTTTATGGCTATTTCTAATGGTATTTTTCAATTGGTATACATATCATAATCTAGCAGACTGTTTACTAAGCCTATGCCTCAAGTGAACTACGAGGAGCATGCTAGAAACATAGGGCTTAGGATTGCTAGTGAGTGGATATGATCGGTGTTGGTATTTGGACGTTTTTGAACTATAACAGTAATATTTGAATAATTTTGAATTTAATGGTTACATTCCTTATCATTAATATTTACTGTGTTCAATATTTGTACGTTTAAGAATCCTTGAATAATGGTTGTTCTAAAAGTTCATGGTCGATCAAATATATGGGAATAGAGTCTGAACCAAGACATTGTTGAATCGTTGGCTTGTTTCATATGATGAAAAGTCTAAAGATTTGGAAGCCAAATTCACAAATATTCATTAGAGAATGAATATTAAACGTAATCCGCTTCAAAACTACTTCATGGGTCATCATCATAACTAGGTTTTGAAAATGAAATAGTCCCTGTATCCTTATACCTAAGATGCATATTAGAACTTGATTATGTGTAAACATGATCTAACGTTGTTCTTTGATCAGGCAGTAATAAGGATCATCGTTGGGAGCTAATAAAAAACTTAGTGAGAGTTGTATGCAGTCGAAGGAATCTGTTCCCTTACTTCGGTAAGAGACTGACATCTCTGTGCCCCTTGTTTTTCAAACTGGTGTAAATGCCTAGTGGAACATCCTAAAAATCATATACGAATAAAATAAGGGGTTTTATGAAATGCTTGAAGTTGAGGGACTATTTGGGGATTTTGGAAAACACCCCTATATAACACTAGCCACCTTTACATGTTCAAACTCTTGCCATTTTCACACACCTTTTTGCGTAAACTTGAGAGTGGGAGTGACGTAGTTCTCGACTAGAAGGAAAGGAGAAGTAATGGGTCGTTTTCAAGCTCTTTTGTACATCAAGAATGTTAAAGGATAAAAGAGGAATCATAAAAAATAAGCTACACGAGTTTTAAGGTAAGACAACAGCCCTAAACCTCTGTTTACATTATTTAAGGGTTTTCTTGACTTTAATCCAAAAAGACTATATTTTTACGCATGTAATGGGATAAAGCCCTTAGATTTAATGATATGGATGATTCACAAACACTTTGGACATATAAAGTTCCTAACTTGACGTCCAAAATCATTTCGATCTAAGCCATGCAAAAACTAGGGTTTTCGGGTATATGAAGTTCTTGCTACAAAATTCACGGCTCCCATAGTTCTCGGGTAAACGTTCTCGCATAGCCTTAAACCGTGAACATAAAGTTTGCGGCTACCCTGCAAACTCCAAGTTCTTGCGTAAACCTCATAAGCGCATACTTGGATGAGAACTTGCAAGTACTTTTCCAAGTTCTCGTATAGGAAGCAAACAAATACTTAGTGTACGAAACTAAGCCCTTTAGGATGTATACGTACATGTTAAAAGATCCATAGAGACTCCTGACCGTGCCTAGGCTCGATACACCTGCTACGTATCTCAGGTGAGTTTCAAGATGCCCTTTTTAAAGAAGTTTTAAACATTTTGTTCTGAGGTGCATACTTAACCTATTATTTAAATGTTTATGTCTATACTTAACCAATTTACTCCTTTGGCTCGCCCACTACGAACCCCTTGTGAAGACAAGGTTTTCTTCCCCAACGCATTCTTCCAAGTTATTCCTCCCATCCTTAAGGCTTCATACTCTTCCTCTAGAGGACCGCCCCAAGGAGCCCCACCTTCCTTGAAGGAAGATTAACACGACATCACAGAAAGCTTTAGCCATCCTCTACTAGAATGTTGCTTTCCATTTCTCCCGACTAATCCCAAGCTCATCCCCATCCTCGAGGTGATATACACATAGACTCCTTCATACATGAGTCTTCAAATCAACTTCTATCTACAATTCTGCCTATTAAGATATGTTTTCCCCCGGTCATCCCCGACCGTGTTGTAATAAGTTTATAGGTGTTCTAGCTACTGATATGCCTATACTCTTACTCTATGTAGAGTCTTATGTTTGTATAAGTTATTGTCATCAATATATTTCTTTTGAACTATGTTTAGTTTAGTTTATTTTTCTTGTAATTTCATTTCTTCTAATTTCCTGTTTTATGTCTAAGTCTGGGCCATCGAAACTACTTAGTTTCGATTGAGGTTTATTCAATGGAAACTAGTAGTTTCGATAGATATTTTAGTTTCGACAGGCTTGTTTCACACTTGTAAATGCTCAACCGAAACTACTAGTTTCGGTGAGCATAGTTTCGATGCCTGTCAACTTACTATAAATAGCCTAGTTTGAGAATTTCTAGGGTGTGAGTAGCGGCTGTAACCCTGAATTTTCTCTTTCACTGTTCTTGAAGAATCAATACAATTTGCATTTGTTTAATGCTTTGTTCTTACATTTTCACATCTTATTTGTGATTGATTCTGTGTGTGGTTAGTTGGTGTCTTCACCATTTCTGTTTCTACCCATTGTTTCATAACCATACACACAGATTCCGCCTGTGTGTGTGTAATCGATCTTTTGTGAGGTTTCTAATTGAAATCTGGACCTACAATTGGTATCAGAGCTATATGCTCTTGATTTCTGAGTATTTTCAGGTTATTTTGATCGATTTTAGGTGACTTTTAGTTGGAATTTAAAGGTTTTCTTTGATATTTGAATATTTTCATCAATGGAGTCTGCTGAAGCTTGAAGAAGGAGGTATCGAAACTACTGGGGGACAATTTCTGCTTTTAGTTGGTCATTGAAACTTCTTGTCTGTACTGTTGACCGGAGAAGGTATCATCAAAACTAGTTATTTGTCCTGTTATATCGAAACTAACATTTGCAGATTGATCACCCAAAACTACTGCTCTATCGAAACTAGTTTCAATCAAAACTTGTAGTTTCTACTGAGTTTGCTGGATTTTCTGCTAAGTCTTCCTCATCGAAACTTGTTGTTTCTGGTTCTGTTTCTTCTATCGAAACTAGAAGTTTCGGGCAAGACTTGTTCTATCAAAACTAGGAGTTTCGGTTAGCTTTTTCTCTATCGAAACTAGTTGTTTCGATCAAACCTGTTCACCCGAAACTAGCTACTATTTGATTTTAACTTTTATGAGTTATGGCATCTTCAAGCAACAATGAATATGCCGGAGGAAACAAACCACCTGTCTTGGTGTCCACTAGAGGCTTTAATGATTGGACCAAGAAAATGAAGACTTTCTTTCAGTTCCATAACCATACTCTTTTGCAGTCAATCACTGATGGCACATAGAAGCCAGTTACTACCACTACAGATGTTCAACGTCCCAAGCTTGTGTATGAATATGATGAAAAGGATATTGCCTTAATTTCCAGAGATAACAAGGCTTATGGATCTATTGATATGTCTCTTCCTATGGATGTGTTCAACATATTTGCTGAGTATACAACTGCCGAAGATCTTTGGGTTGCTTTATGTACCAGGTATGAGGGAAGTGCTGAGGTCAGAGAAAGCAAGAGGGACTTGATCAAGAAGCAGTATGAGATGTTTAGCAGTGTCCATGGAGAACCCATGTCTCAATTGATCAACCGTTTCTCAAGCATTGTCTCTAAGTTAAAAGTTTTGGGAACTGAGTATCCCACTGTTGAGTTAAACAAGAAGCTGCTTGATTCACTGCCCGAGGAATGGAATATGTACCGGATTATGATCAAGAAAACTGAAAAACTGAGTGATTTGTCACAGCAAGAACTCTATAGCATTCTGGAGTCTTATGAGTTAGAGATAAAGAAGGGTGCAGTCACTCCTACCAATCAGTCTAGAAACACAACTCTTCTTGCTGGTCAAGGTTCTTCCACTTCATCCAACAAAACTACAATGGCTTATTTTCAAACAGATGTTCCACCTTCAATTTCGTTCAGCCTACTACTTCATCCACATCTCAGAAGCCAACCACTATGATCCCCGATGAGTATCTGCCTATCATGACTGCCTTCATGTCGTGCTACGATGCACTGATTTCTGGAAACCTGACACCGGTCAGCTTTCAACCTATTGACTTGGAGCAGATCAACCCGGATGATTTGGAAAAGATGGATATTGATTGGTGTATGGCTATGCTGACTCTGAGAGCCAAAAGATTCATCAAAAGGACTAGGATGGATAGATTCAAACAAGGAAAGACTCTAGGGTTTGACATAAAAAAGGTGAGATGCTACAACTGTGACCAGCTGGGTCATTTTGCAAGAAACTGCAAGGAACCATCATCAAAGGAGCAGCATGAGAAGAAAATTTCATCTGGAAAACAAGCTGCCATCTCTCCTAAATACACTACAACTTCCAGCTCAACAGCTCTGGGCTGTCAAGCTGATGGACACTATCATTGGGGAGATCAAGAGGGGAAGCAACTGACAAGACACTGATGGCAGACATTAAAGAAAAGGAGAAATGTGTCATGATTGAACTAGCTGAGGATCTCACCGCCATACCAGCTGTGGTAATGTCTAGACTTTGCAATGCTAAATCTTGTTTAAATGAAATTCAAAAATATAGATTCATCAACCAGGCCTTGGTCGATGAATGAGATCACATAAAGGTGATGTATGATTCTGTGGCTAAAAATGAGAAACTTTACTTAAAGAAAATTCGTGATATTTCTGGAGAGAATCGATCTTTGATTGTACAACTTACTACACAAAAGAATAATAATCAAATTTTAACTGAAAGACTTCAAAAGACTGAAAAAGCAAATTTTCTAGTTGAACACATGGGTATGGATCAGAAAATTATTTTTGGAATCATTGACAACCAAATTCATAAAAATGTCACAGAAGGCATCGGGTATAACTCTCACCCTCCTCCGTATTCCAAGTCTGGTAGATTTGCTGATATGCCAGTTCCTCATGTTCCTACACCCTTTGTGTGCAATTTATCTGCTGATGATTATATCCAAACTTCAGATTCTGACAGTTTTGCTTCCTGTGTAGAGTCAGATTGTGTAGGTTCCGAAGATGATTGTGATAAGAGTTCTAGTAAGGGAAAAGTTTTAAATAAACTTGAGTCAGATGAATGTAATAATATGTCTGTGTCAAAACCTGATATTTGTGAACACATTGAAAATTTGTATTTTGGTTATGTGTCTTCTGAGCATGACACTTTGAGAAATGCTATTTCTAAGTTTAAGAATGCTTTGCCTTTTGTTCCTAAATCTGTAAATGTTATGAGTTGTATTGAAAATTTTAAAAGTGCAGGAGTTGTTGTGACTGACATTCAACAAGAAACAATGATCAATCTGGAATTTTTCAGATTAAAGGAAGATCAAAGCCTTCATTAAAGAAATATTGAAGAACGAGTTGCCTCTAATTCTGATGTCTCAACATCACAATCATCTTCATCATCTTGTGATGACAATTATCAGGCTAAGCCGACATGTGATAAAGTTTGTTTTAGTTGTGGGGAATCCAATCTTGTTTTTAAGACATGTAAATTGTCTACATATCGTTTTGAGGAAGAAATCGTACCATATGTTATTCAAATCTCAGTTGATTGTGTTTCAAATGTTTTCTCTAAATCACAACATAGTAGAACTTTGCGACGTAAAAGGATTAAAAATGCTAAAAATTGGTCGAAAAGGATGTGGAAAATTAAGAATAATGATCTTTTTGAGAATACATTAAAGGAGGATTCTGACTATGACTTCTGAAATGCATCTTGTAAAGTTAAGACGTTCCAAGTTAGCAATAGCTTGGGTACAAATGTCTAAATGATTCATTTTGTGTAGGGACAATTGAGAAGGACTGGAGATAATATCTGGCATGTTGACAGTGGTTGCTCAAGACATATGACTGGTTATTTTTCTTTATTGCAAAATTATCATCCAATGGACGGAGACTTTGTTGCCTTTGTAGGCAATCCAAAAGGAGGAAAGATTGAAGGACAAGGAACTGTGTCCAATGGTGTAAATAGCTTGGAAAATGTCAGCTTCGTCCCACAGTTAAAGTATAATCTGATGAGTGTGTCCCAGATTTGTGATAAAGACTTTTGTGCCCTCTTCAACTCTAGAGAATGTCTGATTCTGAAGCCTGGAGTGGTTATTCCCGAAGACCTAATCCTCATGCGTGCTCCTCGAAGATTCAATTCTTATAGTCTGGATATGAATAACCCATCAGGAATCAAATCCTGCTTTCTTTCAAAAGCTTCAGAGGATGAGTCCTTTATTTGGCACAAGAGATTAGGACATATGAATTTCAAGACAATGAACCGGCTTGTTCGAGGAGACCTTGTCACCGGTTTACCTCTGAAAGATTTCTCACCCATGGAACATTGTCTCCCTTGTTCCAAGGGAAAGCAACACAAATCTTCTCACAAACCTAAAACCACTAATTCCATTGACTCACCTCTTCAATTCCTTCACATGGATCTTTTCTGTCCTGTGAGTGTCATGAGTCATGGAAGGAAATCCTACTGTTTGGTGGTAACCGATGACTTCTCTCGGTTTACTTGGGTATTCTTCCTGGCAAAGAAAGATGAGACGCTAGAGACTCTGAAGATTCATCTGCTACAAATCGAGAACATGTTCAATCTAAGTGTGAAGACTATTCCTAGTGATCATGGCACAGAGTTCAAGAATGCCATTCTAGATTCTTTCTGTAAAAGTAAGGGTGTCTTTAGGCAATTCAGTGCACCTCGTACTCCACAACAAAATGGTGTAGCTGAACGAAGAAATCTTACGTTGATCAAAGTAGCAAGAACTATGATTGTTGATTATAAGCTTCTTGTCACGTTCTGGACCGAGGCAGTCAATACCGCATGTTTTGTGCAAAATCGAGTTCTCATCACCAAAAGTTACAACAAGACACCTTTTGAAATTATGTACAAGCGTAAGCCTGTTATTGATTTCTTCAGGAAGTTTGGGTGTGTTTGCACAATGCTAAATTCTTCTGATCAGCTGAACAAGTTTGAAGCCAAAGCGAATGAGTGCTATTTCATGGGCTATTCATCTAACCAAAGAGCTTTTCGTGTTTACAACAAGAGACGAAGGATTGTGCTGGAGTCCATTCATATCAACTGGCATGAAAGCAATCATACGGACGATGGGGACGGTCCTGATTGGCTTTTTGATGTCGATTATTTGTTTAAATCATTTAATCTTCCTGATTTCACTAACATATCTGTCTCAACTAATCCTCTTATGTCTGTGAATATTCTAGGTACTTCTACTGCTTCAAGTTCCTCTTCGTCATCCACTCAGGATTCTTCGGACTCTGTGGCAACAAGTGAAACTGCCGAGGAAGAAACTCCTCAAATAGTGGATGTTGCTCCACAATCATCTGATGTAAGTCCTATCAATGAGGAAGCTGTTATTCCTGACAACAACGTTACCAATCTGGATGACCACTTGGAAGAGGATGAGATTCCATAGTTGAGAATTCACAAGGATCATGCTACAACAACATCATTGGTCCACTCAATGTGGTCGTAGTGCCACCGAAGCAATGAATGACGGCTCTTCACTTGCTTCATATCTAAAGTTGAACCTAAGAATATCAAAGCTGCTTTGCTTGAGAACAGTTGGGTGGAGGCCATGCAAGAAGAATTGCAGTAGTTCAGCAAGTTACATGTGTGGAATCTGGTAGACCTTCTAAAGAACAAAGTCCCAATCGGCACTCGTTGGGTATTCCGTAATAAGAAGGACGAAGGGAGAATCGTGATTCATAACAAAGCTCGCTTGGTGGTTCAAGGATTTTATCAAGAAGAAGGGATTGACTTTGAGGAAGTCTTTGAACAAGTGGCTCGCTTGGAAGCCATCAGAATGTTTCTCGCATATACAGCCTATATGGACTTTATTGTTCATCAGATGGATGTCAAAAGCGCATTTCTGTATGAAAAAGTTCAAGAGGAAGTTTATGTCAAGCAGCCACCGGGTTTCATTGATCCAACTTTTCCTGACAGGGTTTACAAACTTGACAAGGCGTTGTACGGTCTTCATCAAGCACCTCGTGCATGGTATGCGACGTTATCTAAGCATCTGCTCGATAACGGTTTCACATGAGGAGCAATTGACCAAACCTTGTTTAAATGAAAGGATGACGTGGACACTATTTTGGTGCAAATCTACGTTGATGATATCATTTTTGGATCTACAAATCCTCGATTATGTAAAGAGTTCGAGGAAGTGATGCGGTCTAAGTTTGAAATGAGTTCTATGGGAGAAATGAAGTTCTTTCTTAGTTTGCAAGTAGATAAGTCTGAGTCAGGAATTCTTATCCATCAAGAGAAGTATGTCAAAGAAATCCTGACCAAGTTCAAAATGACTGAGTCTCATCCTTACAAGACTCCCATAGAAGTTCGACACTGTCTGTCTCCTGATTTGGATGGTTAAAGCGTTGATCAACACCTCTATCGCTCGATGATAGGATCTCTCATGTACGTTACTGCTAGCAGACCAGACATCATGTTCGAAGTGTGCTTGTGTGCACGCTTTCAGGCTAATCCTAAACTCTCTCATTTAATTGCTGTCAAACGTATTTTAAGATATTTGAAGTACAAGCCAAAACTTGGGCTTTGGTATCCCAAAAATAACTTGTTTGATCTTTTGGCCTATTCAGATTCAGACTACGGGGGATGCAACTTAGACCGAAAGTCCACTTCTGGGGGTTGTCAGTTCCTTGGAAACCGCCTCTTCTCCTGGCAATGTAAGAAACAAACTACTGTTTCCCAATCCACAGCCGAAGCCGTATACATTGCCGCAGCCCTTTGTTGCTCCCAAGTAAGGTGGATCCACCATCAAATGCTTGACTACGGGATCACCTTCCATGAAACCCCCATCCTGTGTGACAACACCGCCGTTCCCCATATCACCAAAAATCCCGTTTAGCATTCAAAAATCAAACACAATGAGATCAAACATCACTTCATCCATGACTGTGTCGAAAAGAAACACATCCAAATCGCTGAAGTCAAAACCGACAACCAAACCGCCGACATCTTTACAAAAGCATTTGATTCTGCCAGATTTGAGAAATTGGTGGTGATGCTCGGCATGATCAACTTTCAGTAACCTTTGTCCATATTGTCTTTTCTATTTAAACTTGTTAATAGGGAAGATTTCCAATAATATTTTATTCTTTCTGTACAATTGTTTCCTTTTTCGGTTTGTGAAAGGAAAACTTTTGGGGGAGAAATTGTAATTTATAGTTAGTAAGAAAAAGATTTGATTTGTATAGTCAAAAAGAAAAGAAAAATATTTGATTTGTTTGCTTAAGAAAAACTCACTGTAAGTACCCTGTTTTGTTTCAGGAAAATCGGATCCGACCTTGTGAGAAATGATAGAGTCTGATCTCACTTCTTGAACATGGAATGGACCATAAGCGATGGTGCTTACTGTGGTATAGCCGGTAGGCCCGACATATGGTTATAACTCTTTAGTAGTGTGAAAACATAATTCTCAATCGTACACGTGTGTTTGAACCCATTTTTGAAACATCTAACCCAATTTTTGCTAAGAAAACTGATTCAATCAGATATAGGCTTACGTGTTAGATTCTGATTCATGTGCCAGGTGACCGTCAAAGTAACGAAAGTTGCCGCTGATGACCCCGTATGTTTTGCTTACGCAAAGATCTCGGGAGTTCATCTTTTTCCCATCCACTTGGAAGATTTGACCCCGTTTGTTTTGCTTACGCAAAGATCTCGGGTGTTCTACCTTTTTCTATCCGCTTGGATAATTTTAGGACTTCTTCTGTTTTGGTTACACAAAGACCTAGAATGTTCATACCTTTTTAATATCTACTTGGATATTTTTCTTTTTACAACTTCTGATATCTAGTTGGATCTTATTTTAATTTTGGGGGTGATTTTAACTTACCAAGATGGTACACTGGTTAACCTGTAAGAGATGATAATATGAATACATGTATTTCTTGAGGATTGATAAGCTTTCAAAACCATTTTATTTCAAAATGTGGGGTACGCCGTGTTTCGTGCTCAAATGGTACTCTTAATCACATGAAATCATTGTGCAAGCAAATGTTCGGGTTTATCTTGCACAAATATCGGCTATCTTCAAGGATTCACAGTAGCTGAGTGCAAAATGAAGTGTTTCAAGGGTTTGACTAGACATGATCTCACGTTGGATCTTTTCCAAGGCTAAGTGTTTATATCTTTTATTGTTTTTACTTTCATTTTTCTATATAAATTTCTTAATCTTCCGTATTAGCTTGTTTAAATTGTGTACATATGAGTGTTTTTCCTTTGTTTCTGATCAAGTATCTCATGTCACCCGAAACAACAATGTCATTGAAACTACTCAATCGCCCGAAACTACCTCCCACCCGAAACTAAGTTGCCAAATCGAAACTAGTAGTTTCGACAGGGGCATTTTAGTCTTTTGTAAAGCTCAAATTGAATGTCTTCAGAATCAGGTTATTTTTCATGCTTCGTTCACTCTCACTCTTCCGAAACCTTTTTCACCTTCATCTTCACACACAAAATCTCTCATTTCCTCGATCTAAGTTTGCGATATCAGTCTCTCTTATCTGATTCCCCCGTCGTCTTCATCATCAGGTACTGATTTCTGTTCATTGTGTGCAATTTTTATAAAAATGCCAGACCTAGGGTTTCAATTCTAAGAGTTTTACGACTAAATCTTCATAATCATGGTCGTTTTGTGTTCTAATCCTATTTATGAACTCACCATTTTTAATATCTCATTCTTCTACTGTTTAGTTTTGCAGATTACCTCAAAAAAACTCGGTAAGAAGGAGTTTCAACACCTCACAGGCTGCCTTTACCATTCTTTTTATTTCTGTTTTTATTTTGATAATCTGTATATAGTTTTTAGCTTAGTTCTTTTTTACTTTTGAATGATTGTATATTTGTTCAGAATTATGGCATTGAAACTAGTTGTTTCGATTAAAGGGTGTTTTGAGTTTAAAATGGTGTCTCAGAATTTGAACATGTTTTCTATCGAAACTAGTTGTTTCGATACCCTTTGGTGCTCGAAACTATGTAGTTTGGATATGCCTTCTTCACCCGAAACTAGTAGTTTCGGTCAGGCCTCTCTGAAATTTTTCTAAGTGTTGGACTGATGTTTGATAATTTTCTTGTGTTGTTTCTGTGTAGATATGGATCTCTTACTTGTCAAAAGGCACAATGTGTGTGCTGTGTTGAATACTACTGATCCCAAAAATGCAGACTTCATACCTGTACTCAATTTCTTAGGCAACTCCAACATCAGCTTTGCTATAAGCCACAATCTGTCAGCGTTTGAGTCTTCTATCAGACAATTCTGGGCTACTGCCACAAGAGTCTCCATCAACAATACAGAACACATTAGAGCCACTATTCAAAATCAAGAAGTGTTATTTTCTGAAATAATTATCAGAGAGGTACTACAGTTTAATGATAACCATGAGGCCCCAGTAGAATTCACAAGCTTTTACATCCGAGAATGTTTCAGAAGAATGGGTCATCCAGATGAATTCAAAAGCGGACAGATTATCAAAAATGCTCTTCCCCCTCTTTGGAGTTACATTGTGCATGTATTTATACACTGCATTTCTATCAGGAAAGGAGGCTTTGACTCAGCAAATGCATTAGTAGCTTCATCAGTTCTTGGATTAGTCAAAGGAAGGGAGTACAATTTCTCTGGACTCGTGTTCAGGCAGATGATTGAAAATTTAACTGGGAGAGTCCGAGACAATTTTCTTGTCTACCCAAGGTTTCTACAAATGATTATCAACCATATTCACCCAAATCTTCAACAAGATGGTCCTCTCCTGATTTTTAACCATATGAATTCCAAGACACTTAGTTACATGAAAAGCTCAAGTTCCAGAACTAATAGAATCATTGCAGATATCCCTCTTTTTGGGCACATTATTGGAGAAATTGAGGAAGTCGTCCCTGATGTTGATCCAAATATTAAAGTCCTTGACTCATCTTCATCAGAAGAAGAAGAGCAGGCCCAAGGGAACCAAGAGGCTGAGATTGATGTTGAGCAAAACATAGAACAAGATCAAGGGAACCAAGTGCTAGATATTGAAACTGACCAGCAAATAGAGCAAGATATTGAACAACCTATCTTGGAGGCTCCTTTCATGGATCAACCGGTAGAGAATCTTAACCCTGTAATTGAAGAGCAACCTGCTGCAAACATAGAAGCAGAAGTACATGATGAAGTTCAAGAAAATGTTGAAGCTGATTCTAGTGAAACTTTGGACGAAGGTATCTATGGCACAAAATATGATCAATCTGACTATGAGTCTGAAGATGAGGAGCAGATTGAACCTCCTGCATCCTCCTCTAAGAGGCAAGCTGATTCAAGTTCTGATTATGAAAAGGAAGAACCTTTGGCCAAGAAAATAAAGTCAGGATTGGAATCCTTAAGCTCTTCTTCAGAATCACTATTTGATGTTCCAGAACATCTAACCCCCACTCAGTCACCTACTCATATTCCACTACCCTCACCACAACCATCTCCACTACATACACCTATTACTACACCACCTGCATCCCCTGTCCCTGATCCATCACCATCTGTCCTAAGAGTTAAAACCCTAAGTCTGGAGGTAAAGAGGTTACAGGAAACAGTAACAAAGCAAGATGAAGTGATTGAGAAACTAAAGGCTGAACTAAGAGATAGCAATGAAGAAGTGAAAGATCTTAAACTAGAAATTGGCGGCTTATATACCCAACTTGACGTTCAGCAAACCCAACTGGAAACCCAACAGAAGATAATCTCTCAGCAACAACAAGAGTTTAAACCCTTATCTAATACCGTTGAACAAATCAAGGCTTCATTGATTAAATCCTCTCAACAAGAAACCCCTTCCGCAGCTCGGGGTAGACCACTTATGCCGGTGGACCCTCTTCCCCTGCCTTTGTTTCAAATACACAGTCTGTACTGAAAATCTTCACTGGTCAAGTTTCCAAGACAAAGGATGTTGTGGAGGTCAAGACTGAAGAAACCGGGTATGATCTTCCATCAGTTAGTGAAAGGAGATCCAATAGAGAAAGTGGAAAGGGAATAGAATCAAATGTTGATGTGGTTATTCTTGATGAAGAGGAAATTGGGTCAGATCATGAGCTGGATGCTCTTCTTGATGAGATTGACAACTATGGATTCAATGATGATTATCCAGAAATAATGGCTACAGAAGATCTGCACAAAGAAAAGGTGAGATACTTCACATAGAAAGGAGAAGATATCCAGGCACTCTCTGATGATGATAAAGATGAAAACAATGTTAAAGTTGATCTTGTACATACTGAACCAACCTCCATTGAACCAACTCAAACAACTCACACTGAATCCACCCCAACTGAACCAATCAATGTTCCGAAACCAAATCCAGACTATCCCGACCCTAAAAGGCCTTGGATGAGGAGACTGCCTGTAGAGGAGCCTCCCAAATATTATGAATGGTTCGCGGAGTACCAAGATCTGAAAAGCCCCCCGTGGGATGGAAGTATGACAATGAAAGGAGATTATACATAGCCAGGAGATACAAGGGAGGAGTAGAACACTTTAAAACACCTCATGAGTTTAGCTCCCTTCCTAGATATGATCTTAGGGCACTTGCCAAATTACCCCTACAGAACCCTGGAAAGGTCAATGAGGCACGTAAGTTTGAAATGTTTTTTAAACAACAAGCCCTCAATGACTTCAGGTCAATGAAGACCACACTTCGAAAGAAAATCATATCAACAACCAGGATTCATCGAAGAACACAAAAGCCCTGGGTAAGCCTTCGGTACAAGCCTACTGAAACTGTCAAATCCATAATTCAGCCACGATCAGTACCAGTACAGCTTCAAAATTTCAAAAAATGGTTTTACAACTCAACCATTGGAAGTGTTGTGATAGAGTGTGAAGGAAAGGAAGACATTGTGATCTTTGAACCTATGGAGCTTTTAAAATTTCAAGCTGAGGATCTTGAAGTATTGTTCAAAAACCCCATCAAGCTCTTTCATGGAGATGATGAAGCTGATGCTAAGGCCTATCAAAGATTGGTGTCGTTGAATGTCAAGCCATTTTTCCAGAAACCAAGTAAAGGGCCAACATCTTAGAGAAGAATTGAAGACATTGATGCAGCAGCGTAGGGGGAGATTGTAGAGTCTTATTTTTGTATAAGCTGTTGTCATCAATGTATTTCTTTTGAACTATGTTTAGTTTAGTTTATTTTTCTTGTAATTTCATTTCTTGTAATTTCCTGTTTTATGTCTAAGTCTGGGCCATCGAAACTACTTAGTTTCGATTGAGGTTTGTTCAATCGAAACTAGTAGTTTCGATAGATATTTTAGTTTCGACAGGCTTGTTTCACACTTGTAAATGCTCAACTGAAACTACTAGTTTCGGTTAGCATAGTTTCGATGCCTGTCAACTTACTATAAATAGCCTAGTTTTAGAATTTCTAGGGTGTGAGTAGCGGCTGTAACCCTGAATTTTCTCTTTCACTGTTCTTGAAGAATCAATACAATATGCATTTGTTTAATGCTTTGTTCTTACATTTTCACATCTTATTTGTGATTGATTCAGTGTGTAGTTAGCTGGTGTCTTCACCATTTCTGTTTCTACCCTCTGTTTCACCACCATACACACAGATTCCGCCTGTGTGTGTGTAATCGATCTTTTGTGAGGTTTCTGATTGAAATCTGGACCTACACTCTATAAGGCACTATCTATTCTTATGTGTAAATTTATCTTCCCCGTATAACATCTATGCACATACACATTAATGTAGTGCGAAACACACATCTTTATTCCTATTGTTTTGTGCGTTTTTGATAAGTTTTATCTTTGTTTTTAGTCGTTTAAGTCTGTATTTGAGTCTATTGTATGTTTACAGGTGCTCGTGAAGATTACAAGTGAATACGTGAAGAAATCGAGCAAGAGAATGAAGCCGAAAGAGTAAAAGAGAAAAAGTTGCTATATTTAGTTCTCGCGGGACGCGAGAAAATATTACCATGTTCTCGTTGTACGCGAGCAAATCCATAATAGGCCGCGACTATTTTGTTACTCGCGGTACGCGAGGAACCCAACCCATGTTCTCGCGGTACGCGAGAGACAGGAAAATCGTGAAAAACCCTAAATTCGAATTTTAATAGAATTGTAATGCCATAATACTAGAAGTTCGAGTTTTAGCTGTTTGGAGAATAGCCAAGGGCGATTTTGAGGCTAGAGAAGGCCATTGAAGTGCAAGATTGGAGCTTTCGAATCTATGATCGTTAGTAACAGCGTATTCGATTGTCAAGCTTTGATTTTTATCTTTGATTGCTATGTTTGATACCATGTTTGTGTCTTTTACTTCTGTTATGGATGTTTTGAGTATGATTCTTGGCTAGATCATTGATACTGCCTAGGTTTATGATGATTACTGCGTAAAGTTATGATTTTTACTGGGTTTGGGTATTAATCGATGGTTTATGATTTTGTAAAAGATCTTGATGTCACACCCCCAAATTCCACTAACAGAGTTTTATCGTTTTGAAAGATGACAAACCAGGATCTCAGACATCAGTTACTTCAAACGACACTATATGGGACTTTAAATGTAATAATATAAAAGATCAAGTTCAGAGTAAAAGTGCGGAAGCGTTTAACAAAAGTAAATGCACAAAACAACGCGCCCAGATTCAAATAATAACAAAACATAAATACTGTTTGATAGATTGATGATAGAAGTCAAGACACCATGTATGACCTAACGCGATCCTGTGTAACGACCTAAGAAAAATGTAAGAAAATGAGTCAACACTAGGTTGGTGAGTTCACATGTTTCAATCATTACAAATAAACGTTTGCAGATTATCGTACATTCAATATATATATCAAAAGGTAGCTAACCAATATTTATGTATACTAATGCGCTCGCAACCGTAAAATGACTGTTTATGTTTGATTGCCTCCCACCAGGCCTATCTACCATGGTGCATGTTTAGGTCAATATTACACATGTTCGACCTCCAATCGAGTTAGAGTGAATCAAGCGGGTGGGAACCCAGTAGTACTACTTAACATATCTCGCTATACTCATATTTAAACGGTTCGATGTGAGAACTTTCATGATAGAGTTTACTCATAGTCATAACAAGTGATAACATATATGAATTACGAAAATCAAAGGTGTTTGTGTCATGTTTTCTCCCCCAATTTAAAACAGTAAAAAGGGCCGTGAAACTCACCTGCGTTGCGTTGTATGTAGTATCACACAAGTAATAGATTTGGAATCTCAAGTGTTAGCCTGCACGGCTTACGTATGCCCTAGAATTATAAACACAGAGCTTAGGGACATATGGGATTCGTGACGAAGACACGGAAGATTAGAACGTCTTAAAATATTCTAAGAATTAACGAGTAGACGGACGTGTCCACGGGAAATATAGATTTCTTAATATAATAATTAAGATAAAAGTGGTACGTGCTGAACATCTCTAATACGAATAATATTAATTAATAAATAAATTCGTGCATTTGTACCTTTTAACAGTGGCCTAAGAAAATAATATAACCAATATATTATTTTTGAACTCGTAGAAAATATACGATAATCGCTTAAGTGGCAAAAATAATAAATATATTATTTTTATTCGAGGATATAAACATGAGTAAATAATATAAATAATTATATTATTAATTAGTTTGAAACGTCACACGAGATTTATAAACGAAGCGAAATAATATATGAATATATATTATTTTATAATAGGGACACGAGTTAAAAATAACATAAACATATTATTTTATACGAAGTCGGGGTTTGAAAATAATATAAATATATTATTTTAAAAGTGGATATTTTTAAATGAAAGAGGGTTACAAACCATACCCGAGCCTACGGGCGTTTTGCGAGGCTAAAACTTATTAATATATTAATATAATAATATAGGGAAAGGTTTTTATATTAAAATAATACAAAGAAAATGATTTAAAAATAAAAACTGGTGGAAAGACTAGAAACCGGGTCTCTCCCACTCAAGCCCAACACCTTAACCAATCCGCCCGCTAGGGTATCGCATTAGGAAACCAGATCCAAAAGGTTTTAACTAGGAACTCAAGTGAGCCCCTCCCCTGTACTCACCCATGATCGATCCCAGCCCCAAAACCCTCGAATCCGATCGCGATAGACCAATAATTCACAGGGGTTTTGTTAAGCGGGTTGTGATGAATCTGTATTCGTGATTAATTACAAAAACAATGAGTTTAATGTCGTTAAATTTCTGTTTTGAGTATCGAAACCCTAGTTTATGAAGTCAAAATATTATCAATGGAATTCAATGTTAGAACTTGTTAGAATCATAGGGCTTTTAACAAAAATGGAATTACGAACCTGTTGATGTAATTAAATTTCATTGAAACAGTGTTTAAGATCAAAAACCCCAAACTGATTATGAACAAACCCTAGCTTTAGAGATCATGAAAAATTCGATGATATTAGACTGAATTGGTAAAGGGCTTTCATTAAGCGGACGATTACGAGTCTAATGGTGTAATTCAATCAGATTTAAAACAGGTCTGGAGTAGGGTTCGATTAAACTGGAATAGTATGAACCCTAGCATACGAATTTCGATTAAAACGGTGATAAGAGACAGAATTAACATTGGGCTTATGATCAATACATTGAAACGAGTCTGAAGGAGAGTTTGATTACCTTATTGAGTATCGAATTGATAGAGGACGACTAGAACGTGTTCCCGACTGTGAGTGGTTTGATCCCCAACGGCTCTGGCTCCTCCGGTCAACTTGGGTGGTGTAAGAGCTTTGGTGGGTCTCGTTTGAGGTGTGCAATGTAATGGATTGCGAATTGGTAACCAAGTTTAGTCGAATTCGATCGTATAAGACCATGGTGTCAACGGTTATAGCTTAAATGCCCATTACCGAGTTTAATTGCACGTAATGTCGATGATTAAAGCTATGATGATGATCATTAATGATACTAACGTGCATTTCAGTTACAAAATCAAGCTCAAATCGGTTATTGAATATGAATTTTGGCTCAAGAACTCATGGTTTGACTTTTGAAAGCCAACCAAATCATAGAACTAGTCCCTGTGGATTCATGTATTTGGGTTTGGAACTTGGCAGAAATAGTCCTTGAGGTTCTAATTGAGTTAAATACATGGTTAGTTAACTTTTACAAGTCAACAAGACTTAAATGTTGGATTTTGACTTTACAAAGTCAAATAGAGTTAGGAATACATAATTAGTCCTTCTAGTTTCAGTTTAATATTTGACAGAATTAGTCCCTAGAGTTTGAGTTAAGTTAATTAGGTTAACTTTAACTGGATTTGGTTAACCGAGTTAACCTGAAAGGTCGGATTGTCAAATCATCATCTAGTTGAAAGAATTTTCATCCTGAAAATTAAAATAATAAAAAAATTTATGAGGTGTCACATCATCCCATAGTTGAAAGAATTTTCGTCCTGAAAATTAAAATAGTAACTTAAGAGATTGACGTGGATTGCTTGACAGATGAGGATACTTGCGCATCATCTGATCCTCACACTCTCATGTGAATTCCGGTCCACGTTTCGAGTTCCAACGAACTCTGACAATAGAGATTTTACTGCGTTTGAGCGATTTGACTTCCCTATCCATGATTTCTACTGGTTCTTTGACAAAACGCAATTGTTCATCGATGTGCAGTTCCTCAAGAGGAATAGCGAGTGTCTCGTCAGTTAGAAATTTCTTCAAATTCGAGACGTGAAAGACGTCGTGTACACCACTGAGTCCTTCAGGTAGGTCCAGTTGATACGCTGCTGGGCCAACTCTCTTTACTATTTTGAACAGTCCAACATAACGAGGATTCAGTTTGCTTCGTTTCTCGAAACGAATTACACCTTTCCAAGGTGAGATTTTCAGAAGAACCATGTCACATGTTTGAAACTCTAACGATTTACGACGCTTGTCGGCATAACTCTTTTAACGATCACGAGCTGCCGCCATACAGTTTCGAATTTGAACGATCTTTTCAGAAGTTTCGAATACAAGTTCGGGACCTGTAAGTTGGCTATCCCCAACTTCAGTCCATCAGATAGGAGATCGGCATTTACGTCCGTACAATGCCTCGAATGGTGCCGCCTTGATGCTAGGGTGATAACTATTGTTATAGGAGAACTCCACTAAAGGTAAGTGAGACTCCTAAGTGTTATCGAAATCGATCACACAAGCTCGTAGCATGTCCTCTAAGGTTTGGATGGTACGTTCCGTTTAACCATCAGTTTGAGGATGATACGCCGTACTCATGTCTAGACACGTACCTAAAGCTTTTTGTAGAGATTTCCAGAAATGTGATGTGAATCTAGCGTCACGATCCGGAATGATAGAGATTGACACTCCACGTCGAGAGACCACTTCCTTCAAGTAAAAACGAGAAAGTTTTTCCATTTTGTCAGTCTCTCTGATAGCTAAGAAGTGAGCGGATTTAGATAGACGATCGACGATCACCTACATGGTGTCGCATCCGCTAGGAGTTCGGGGTAATTTGGTTATTAAGTCTATAGAGATTTGTTCCCATTTCCACATTGGGATCTCTGGCTGCTGCAGTAAGCCAGAAGGCTTTTGCTATTCCACCTTGACCTTTGCGCAAGTCAGGCACTTGCTCACATAGGTGGCTATATCCGCCTTCATCTTTGGCCACCAATATAGCACCTTTAGGTCATGGTACATCTTGTCAGAACCTGGATGAATAGAGTATCGAGATTTATGAGTTTCATCCATAACCGGTTCTCTTAAGTTCCGATACACCGGAACCCATATTCGCTCTGCCAGGTAGCGAATTTCATCTGATTTGACCTCCAGTTGTTCTTCCATACCACATGTGGCTTCCAGCGATAGGTTTTCCTCTTTAAGGGCTTCGAGCTGAGCACTACGGATTTTGTCAGGTAATCCGGTGTGAATAGTAAGTTATAATGCTCGAACTCGTTTGGGTTTAGTGTCCTTACGGCTTAGGGCATCGGCTACCACATTAGCCTTCCCTAGATTATATCTGATCGCACAGTCATAGTCATTTAAGAGTTCAACCTAACGACGATGTCGCATGTTCAACTCTTTCTGTTCGAAGATATGCTGAAGACTCTTGTGATCGGTATAGATGGTGCATTTGGTACCGTACAAGTAATATCTCCATATCTTAAGTGCAAATACCACGACTCCCAACTCTAAGTCATGGGTCGTGTAGTTTTTCTTAAGTATTTTTAACTGACGAGAAGCGTAAGCGATGACTTCTCGCGTTGCATCAGAACGCAACCAAGACCTTGAATTGATGCATCACAATACACCACAAAATCATATGTTCCTTCCGGAAGAGATAGGATTGGTGCACTGCAAAGTTTCTACTTCAAAAGTTGGAATGTTGATTCCTGGGTATCACCCTAGTTTTATGGTTTACTATTCTGAGTTAAGGCTATGAGGGGTTGTGCAATCTTGGAGAATCCTTCAATGAAACGACGGTAATAGCTAGCCAATCCCAGAAATTTTCGCACCTCAGTTAGCGTTGTCGGTGGTGCCCAATTCTTGATTGCTTCTATTTTAGATGGGTCGACATGTATCCCTGTCTCGTTGACTACATGTCCTAAAAATTGCACTTCACGAATCCAGAATTCGCACTTTGAAAGTTTTGCGTACAACTGTTCTTGTTTTAGCAATTCCAAAATCAAACGAAGGTGTTCCGTCCTTCTTCTTGACAAATAGGACTGGAGCTCCCCATGGCGACGAGCTAGGTCGAATGAAACCTTTATCTAATAACTCATGCAGTTGTGTAGATAACTCTTGCAGCTCACTAGGTGCAAGTCTATACGGTGCCCGAGCAATAGGTGCTGCTCCGGGTGCTAGATCGATTTGAAATTCGACTTGTCGATGTGGTGGAAGACCAGGCAAGTCTTCAGGAAATAATTTCGGATATTCACGAACGATCGGTATGTTATCAATCCTCTTCTCCGAAGATGGCTGCTCGACGACAAGAGTCAAAATAGCAGTATGTCCTTTACGTAGACATTTTTGTGCTTTCATGAAGGATATGATGCCCATAACAACACCACTCCTTTCGCCTTGGACAGAGAGTATTTCTCCACTAGGAAGAGGAAGGAGAACAATTTTCTCCCGACAGATAATCCCGGCTTGGTTCTTAGACAACCAATCCATTCTGACGATTACGTCAAAACTACCGAGTATGACTAGCATTAGGTCAATGTCAAATTTATGACCAGTTAATTCAAGTTTACAACCCTTAAGGATGTAGGTTGCTTCTATTATTTTTCCATCAGCTATTTCTATGGTGTATCTAGCTTCTAGTAAGGTTGGAGTTTCTATTAGTAAATTACTAAGTTTATTGGATATAAAACTCCTATCAGCACCAGTGTCAAAAAGGACAGAAGCAAAATAATTGTTCAGAAGGAACTTACCGGTAACCACATTGTGGTCGTATTGAGCTTCTTCGGATCCTAGTACAAAGGCTCGCCCCTTTGCACCATTCCTTCCATTATTGCCATTGTTGTTATTATTGCCTTGGTGGTTATTGTTGTTGTTGCCATTGCCACCCTTCTTTAATTGTGGACAATCCTTTCGGAAATGTCCTTCCTTACCACATTCAAAACAACCCTTGTTAAATCCAGGTTGTTGAAATGGTTGTTTGGGTTGAAGTTCAACCCTACAGTCTTTCACAACGTGGCCCATATTGCCACACCACTGGCATCGTTGCCTATCACAAGTATCAGTGTGGTTATACCCACATTTGTTGCAGTTGGGGTATCTCCCAGTATAACCACTCTGATTCTGACCCGAAGAGGTCGACTGGTTGAACTTCCTTGTGGGTTAAAGCCTACATTGCTGTTTTATGGCTGATTCAGCTGAAATCCCCTGTTGTTATTGCTATTGTCAAATTTCCTCTTGTTGTTGTCGGTAGACTTGGATGCTGACTTTCTAGGAGGTAGCTTCCCTTGGGTAACTGCTTGGTCCGTTAGTTTATGAGCAAGACGGATGGTTTGTTGGATAGCAGTAGGGTTGGATGAGGTAACCATACTCTGAATATTTGGTACCAACCCATTGATAAACATCTCAATCTGCTTGTAGGGTGGGTTAACCATATGAGGGCACATGGTAGCCAGCTCGTGTGAGCGGGTGGTGTAGAGTTCTATTTCGGAACCCTCCATTTTCAGATTCCAGAACTCTCCCTCAAGCTTCTGGATTTCATCCCTTGGATAGTATTCTTCCTTCATCATATTCTTGAAGTCCTCCCATGGTGATGCATTAGCCATGTCCAGACCTAGCATCTGGACATGTGAATTCTACCATGTGAGGGCAGGACCCTCCAAAGTTCCCGATGCGAATTTGACCCGGTCGGCCACAAGGCAGTTACACATGGAGAAAACAGATTCAACTTTTTCAAAATGCACAATCCTTTCCTGAGATTCTACCGCTGCCTCCTCGAGAGTATCCACTCTAGCCTGTAACTCATCTACTTTGTCCACTAATGTATTGTGCACGTGGTCAGTGCCAGCCAGTTCTGCTACTAGCAGATCCATCCTGTGGTCCGTCTGTTTCTCCCTCCTTAACAGACCTGTAATTTCTCCTGCTGCGTCTCTCATATTTCGGATCTCTCAATCCATAGTGGCTATAAATGCTGCAAATGCTTGCTCTGAGTGGCATGGCAGCAATGGTAATTGTGGTCCTAATGATGATGAAGCTCCAAAGTATGGAGATGGAACTCGTTCCTGCCTGACCCACTTCCTAAGTTGAAACACACCACTTTTAAAAACTATACTTTAACGCGCGGAAGTCTTAATCCCAGAATTTTTTTTTTACCTCTCGCGACCCGCGAGAAACATAGGCCACCCCGTCGCGGCCCGCGAGGAAGCCTTTCTCACAGAAAGTTTCCAGCTTTTTCTGCAGTTTTCATACTTAGCCAAATTTCCATCTTTTTTTTTTAAACCTTCAAGACACTAAAAATTCCCAACACTTGGGTTTTGACCAAAAACAAACATATGACATTTCATATTCACCAAAACATAAATCAAGTGTCAAACACACCACTTTACAAGGATTTTACATAAATCCTCAAAAACACAAAAATTGCATACGAGAATCCTTCACCCTTGAACATTGACATAGACCTACCTCGGAGCTTTCCCTGCATAACCACAATAATATTTCACCATTAGTAATGATATAAACATATCAAACAAGTATTTACAACTTGTTTTCACCCGTTTCACCTATTTAACCCATTTGACCCGTTTGCGTCTATTTGGTCAATTATGGTTCCATACATTAGCATTTCATTAACATATTACCATAGTAATGTGCTAGACTTAACAAACAAGTATTTACAACTTGTTTTCATCCCTTTCACCCATTTGACCCGTTCACACCCAATTGGTCAACTAAGGTCCCTTACACTTGACTTATATACCACATAAGTCAATTACACCACATTCACCATTATTCCACAATGGTTTGACTTATATACCACATAAGTCCATATACGCCAATCTCACCATTAATTCACAATGGTTAGACTTATATTCCGCATAAGTCAATTTACACCGACTTCACCATTTTTCCACAATGGTTAGACTTATATTCCGCATAAGTCAATTTACACCGACTTCACCATTTTTCCACAATGGTTGACTTATATTCCACATAAGCCACTTTCCTCAAATTACCACATTTAGTTTGACTTTACACCACATAAGTCAATTACTATACTTTATCACATACCACATTTTAGCTTAACTATATACCACATAGTCATTTACACCAATTCAACATATTCTACATTTTAGTTTGACCATATACCACATAGTCAACTACATTATGCATACAAACTTGGCTTTTACCACACAAGTCAATTCTTACACCATATAGGTTTATTAACTAAATTCATCCACATACCAATAAACACCTATAAGATATTTGAATAACCAACATGAAATTCAAACATGATCAACACCACCACCTATCATTACTAAGTAAGTGCAAAGCACTTACCTTTTGAGTTAGAAGATCCCGCAACACCTTCTAGCTTTGCAATTTGATCACCTAAACAAATTCACCTAGTTTAGTAATCTATCATACATCAAAATTCCACTACAATTGAGTTCACAACTCAATTTCCACATTTCCAACTCAAATTGACCCGTTTGGGTTATCCTCATAACCAAACACCCTCTTTCACCACAAACTCACCCACTTGAGTTTCATTATCTTAATCTTAACACTAATTTTTCTTTCAAAAATTATTATTAAGTATATGTGGTGTTTGTTCAAGTGTCTAACATCTTAAAAACACTTAATCTTCATTAATTCATCATTTTAGCATCATGATCCAAACACCCCCAATTTCCACCATATGAACCCTAACTTCTCATAACCAAAATCAAAGGGTTCTAGGATGTTAATCATCATTCTTTAACTTTAGTTTAGCTAAATTATCAATAATCTAACACCATTTCATCACATGCATACATAATTTCGGATTTCACCCAAAACCCACCAAGAACACATTCATGGTGAAATCAAGAGGAAGAGAATCACTTACTTGATGTTATGAAGATGTTGTGTGAGCCAAAACCTTCACAAAACAAGCCTCAATTGCACGATTTATGCTTCAAACTCGATTTCTCTTTTTGCTCTCTTGAGATGAACGACCCACACCAACAAAATAGCTCAATTTTGACTTCACCAAGTCAAATATGGCAGATTTGCCATATTTACAAATTTAGCCCCTCAACTTTCATTTCACCCACTTCATTCCAAAACTAGTTAAAAACTAGTGTAACCCCATTACTAACTTGAAACCCACTTGTTTCAACTTATTTCATAAATATTATTTTCACCATAATATTTATTAAATATTTATTTATTTATTTGAAAACGAAACCCGGATTTTGGTTCGTTACAAATCACCTCCCCTTATTTGGGTTTCGTCCCCGAAACCCGACTTCACATAAAAAGGTTCGGGTAGAATTTGAGCATTTCTTCCTCGGTTTCCCAAGTCATTTCCGCCCCCTTTCTATGTTCCCATCGAACCAACACTTGGCTAATCTCTTTATTTCGCAACCGCTTCACTTTCCTATCTAAGATTGCCATTGGTTCTTCCACATAGTTCAACTTTTCATCAATTTCAATATCATCCAATGGAACAAAAGTAGATTCATCCGCTAAACATTTTCGCAAATGAGACACATGGAACGTGTTATGAAGTCTACTTAGTCCCTCCGGTAACTCCAATCGATAAGCTACCACACCCACCCTTGCCATCACTTTAAACGGTCCAATGAAACGTGGGCTTAACTTCCCCTGTTTCCTAAACCGTATCACCCATTTCCAAGGAGAGGCTTTCAAAAGCACAAAGTTCCCCACTTGAAACTCAATCGCCCGCTTCCTATTAGCCGCATAGGACTTTTGGCGATCTTGAGCCGCCTTCAAGCGTGCTCTAAATTTGGTCAATACTATCATTAGTTTCCTTGACCACTTCGACACTACCAAGCTCCCGTTGACCAATCTCACCCCAACACACGGGTGTTCGACACTTTCTCCCATACAATGCCTCAAAAGGCGGCATACCAATACTAGAATGGTAACTATTGTTGTAAGAGAATTTCGCCAACGGTAAATGGTCGTCCCAACTACCACCAAAATCCAAAGCACACGCGGGCAACATATCCTCGAGCGTTTGAATCGTTCGCTCGCTTTGACCATCCATTTGTGGATGATAAACGGTGCTAAGATTCAATCTAGTCCCCATATCCTCATGGAATTTCTTCCAAAAACGAGGAGTAAATCCCGTATCACGATCCGATATAATCGATACCGGCACACCATGACGTGACACAATTTCCTTCACATACTTTTCCGCCAATCTATCCGAAGAATACGTTTCCTTTATAGGAAGGAAATGTGTACTCTTCGTCAACCGATCCACTACTACCCATATCGCATCATAACCCTTTCGAGTCTTTGATAGTTTAGTGATCAAATCCATGGTTACATTTTTCCCACTTCCAAAGCGGTATTTCGAGTGGTTGCAGCTTTCCATACGGCTTTTGATGCTCAGCCTTAACCCTTAAGCATGTGAGACACCTCTCCACATACCTAACAATATCACGCCTCATACCCGGCCACCAAAAATGACACCTTAAATCATAAAACATCTTCGTGGCCCCCGGATGGATAGAATATTTGGATTTATGCGCTTCATCCAAAATAGTTGTCAAAATACTTGACAACCTAGGAATCCAAATCCTATCAAAGCATGTCTTCAAGCCCATGCTATTTTCACCAAGCTTATCAACATAAGCAACCATCCGCTCTCTCTTCAAGTCACCACCAAGTGCTAACATTTGAGCCTCTCAAATTCCGTCAATAAGAGACGATGAAATTGTCATCATGAACGACTTTACTTTAATGTAGTAACTCTATACGCCCTCGTTACTCCCCTAAGGTTATCTTCCGACTTTAATGGTTCCTTTGACAACGATATGCAGTTTGTCTACTTTTTGCACCAATTAGTTCGCCCACTATCTAAGATAGTCACTGATTCATTTAGACGAAACGTTTATCATTTATCTCATCTTCACCATATGAAATAACAACAGTTCTATCCTCCTAACGCTTTCATGTATGGTCACGTAAAAATGTATTATGGAGTCCACTCATTTCAAGGAAAACTTTTATAACGTCAAGTTTCCACTTGAATTTCAACACTCCTAACCATGGGATACTTGGATTTTTGAACCACTTTATACGAGTAGTCAACACGTTTGACAACTAAGGAAATCCAAGTTCTAATCCCACGTCACCCACCTCTTACATGGGAATTTCAAAACTTCCTTACCAATCAACCCATTGAGACTCAAGGTCTCAAATTCATACCTCTTGGGGTTCGAGGATCCCAATGCCCATACATAATCCCCCTTTGAAGCTCGAGTCTTCAACTCACCCATTCTTAACCGATAAAGCATGCGACCTCCTCAAGTAAGGATACCACAACTTCCTTACTTGAATCCTCTATTACAACACTGGAAGGAAGATCCCTATCCGTGACCCAAACACCCTAAGTATCTCCATTGACTTAATCATAAGTCATCCTTTGAGATTTAAGGATCTCAATCACCGAATCCACCTTTGAAGTTCGAAAACTTCGCTTTTAAACACCGATTGTGAAGTCCAAAAGACTTCCAACATCATTTATGAAGTTCTAGGACTTCAACCACCATTTATGTACACATTCCACCTATGTACATTTCACCCCTTTATATACATATTTCACCTATGTATATCACCGTTTGCGTACAATGTACATTTTAACATTTACCCCTTGACCAAAAAAAAGTCCACATACCGAGAGACCTTTAGTCAGTTTTATCCTACCACCGACTGTCAGTGACAAAACGCACTCTTCCATTTTCCTTTTCCACCGAAAAGTTTATGTGCTTTAGAACAAAGCACACAGGTTCAAAGACCCTTATCAAATCCTCTTTCTCAACTGGAATACTAAGTATCCCTTTTATATCCCCGGTTGATGTCAATGGCGCAAGCCATGTATATACACCAGTTCGTATACCTCGTGTTTCACTGTCTCTAAAGAGAACAGATTAACACGTCACCCCTTTATCATACTAGACAATGATATGGTTACTAAGTAACCCAACACCTCTTTTACAATCATCGGATCAAAATCCATGTGATCGTTTCATCCACAACCTCATGTTATTAAAACATGTAAACATCAACATTATGACACCCTTAATGATGATCGCCCGAATCCACCGATCTGCTTAGCCTTTCATCAAACACAACGATCGAAAAGCTTCAGTCACGACTATGGTGATTAGAAATGCGTGACCCATAGGCCTAAGCAAATTTCAAATTTTCTCACCATTTGTGTTATCCTCCGGACATATAGCAATGTCCGGCATTTCTTCCCATAAAGGGTTTCTAGCTCAGCTAGAATGTTTCGGCTTTCACGAAGCCACTTCTCATTTACTCTTCGTTTTCCACTTATCTCCTGTGTTCAACCTTTTCTTGCGCATTTAATAATTGACTCCACCTGAGTTGTACCCTATACGCAAGGATCCCCTTTATAACGTCAACAGATAGCATCGAGAAACCCGATCTATCTACATTTCTTCGATGATTCCAAGATTCGAGCGACTTCAACCAGTCATAAAACACTTGCCCGAAATCTTATTGATTACCTCTGCTGTCCACTGCACATGAAGGAACTCTTCCACTATGCCACCCACCATGGCTTGTAATCGATGGTAATTCAACGTCATCTCATGAATTCCCTCGATGCATGTGCCTTCACGCCCTTATGCCTTTCTCCTCACGAAGAATAATTCACCAATCCTCCGCCACGTCCCGGAGTCGACTCATCGTGCGTAATACGCCCTCTACCAATCACAATGGATTGCTTCAAAAGACAAGAACATCATAGTGATTCATCGTTAATTAATCAGCTATTAACTCTCACCCTTTAACTCCTTTGGTTAGCACACCACGAACCCTCTTGTGAAAATAAGGTTTTCCTTCCACTTCGGTTCACCAACCGAAGTTCTTCCCGCTCTCTAGGCTTCACACTGTTCCTCCCAAGGATCACCTCAAAGAGCCCTATCTTCCTTGAAGGAAGATTGATACAACATGATAGAAAGCTCTAGCCATTCTCCGCTAGATTGATGCATTCTTTTTCTCCCAACCTATTCCATGTTCTTCACCACCCACGAGGTGATACACGTCTAGACTCTAACATACTTGAGTCCTTAAAATGACTTTCATCCACCATTTCTTTTTCTTACACAAGTGCCCCTTAGTCTCCCCGACCAAATTTTTTTTTTTTAACTAAGTTGTAGATGTTCTACCTACTTATAGGTCTTTAATCTACCCACTTGTTAAGGCACTATATCTTATCTATGTGTATATGTATTACCCCCATCTAATCATCCATATACATACATACATAACCACCTTCACCTAATCCTTGCAAATGTTCATTGTTATATGGTTATCATAAAGTCTCTTGCACATTTCGTCTTATTAAACATATTGGCCAGACATGTTTAATAGTACGCCATGCCCAATTGTAATTACCATCTCCATATAACAAGTCACAAAACAAGTTTCGGCACACATAACACCTTAACAACATTCATCGTACATATATACATACACCATATATATATATATATTATCATTTTATCAAATCATTACTAACCTTTCATTTCCGCAAACTCCGAGTCTTAGTCAAGTCCTTCATGGATTCTCGTATCATTTTCCCCCATATCAAGAGCATCCGGTTTGAGTTTGGTGCCACCACACCAAATCCCTCAAACCATTGCTCTGATACCAAGTTGAAACACACCACTTTTAAAAACTATACTTTAACGTGCGGAAGTCTTAATCCCAGAAATTTTTTTTTACCTCTCGCGACCCGCGAGAAACATAGGCCACCCCGTCGCGGCCCGCGAGGAAGCCTTTCTCACAGAAAGTTTCCAGCTTTTTCTGCAGTTTTCATACTTAGCCAAATTTCCATCTTTTTTTTTTAAACCTTCAAGACACTAAAAATTCCCAACACTTGGGTTTTGACCAAAAACAAACATATGACATTTCATATTCACCAAAACATAAATCAAGTGTCAAACACACCACTTTACAAGGATTTTACATAAATCCTCAAAAACACAAAAATTGCATACGAGAATCCTTCACCCTTGAACATTGACATAGACCTACCTCGGAGCTTTCCCTGCATAACCACAATAATATTTCACCATTAGTAATGATATAAACATATCAAACAAGTATTTACAACTTGTTTTCACCCTTTTCACCTATTTAACCCATTTGACCCGTTTGCATCTATTTGGTCAATTATGGTTCCATACATTAGCATTTCATTAACATATTACCATAGTAATGTGCTAGACTTAACAAACAAGTATTTACAACTTGTTTTCATCTCTTTCACCCATTTGACCCGTTCACACCCAATTAGTCAACTAAGGTCCCTTACACTTGACTTATATACCACATAAGTCAATTACACCACATTCACCATTATTCCACAATGGTTTGACTTATATACCACATAAGTCCATATACGCCAATCTCACCATTAATTCACAATGGTTAGACTTATATTCCGCATAAGTCAATTTACACCGACTTCACCATTTTTCCACAATGGTTAGACTTATATTCCGCATAAATCAATTTACACCGACTTCACCATTTTTCCACAATGGTTGACTTATATTCCACATAAGCCACTTTCCTCAAATTACCACATTTAGTTTGACTTTACACCACATAAGTCAATTACTATACTTTATCACATACCACATTTTAGCTTAACTATATACCACATAGTCATTTACACCAATTCAACATATTCTACATTTTAGTTTGACCATATACCACATAGTCAACTACATTATTCATACAAACTTGGCTTTTACCACACAAGTCAATTCTTACACCATATAGGTTTATTAACTAAATTCATCCACATACCAATAAACACCTATAAGATATTTGAATAACCAACATGAAATTCAGACATGATCAACACCACCACCTATCATTACTAAGTAAGTGCAAAGCACTTACCTTTTGAGTTAGAAGATCCCGCAACACCTTCTAGCTTTGCAATTTGATCACCTAAACAAATTCACCTAGTTTAGTAATCTATTATACATCAAAATTCCACTACAATTGAGTTCACAACTCAATTTCCACATTTCCAACTCAAATTGACCCGTTTGGGTTATCCTCATAACCAAACACCCTCTTTCACCACAAACTCACCCACTTGAGTTTCATTATCTTAATCTTAACACTAATTTTTCTTTCAAAAATTATTATTAAGTATATGTGGTTTTTGTTCAAGTGTCTAACATCTTAAAAACACTTAATCTTCATTAATTCATCATTTTAGCATCATGATCCAAACACCCCCAATTTCCACCATATGAACCCTAACTTCTCATAACCAAAATCAAAGGGTTCTAGGATGTTAATCATCATTCTTTAACTTTAGTTTAGCTAAATTATCAATAATCTAACACCATTTCATCACATGCATACATAATTTCGGATTTCACCCAAAACCCACCAAGAACACATTCATGGTGAAATCAAGAGGAAGAGAATCACTTACTTGATGTTATGAAGATGTTGTGTGAGCCAAAACCTTCACAAAACAAGCCTCAATTGCACGATTTATGCTTCAAACTCGATTTCTCTTTTTGCTCTCTTGAGATGAACGACCCACACCAACAAAATAGCTCAATTTTGACTTCACCAAGTCAAATATGGCAGATTTGCCATATTTACAAATTTAGCCCCTCAACTTTCATTTCACCCACTTCATTCCAAAACTAGTTAAAAACTAGTGTAACCCCATTACTAACTTGAAACCCACTTGTTTCAACTTATTTCATAAATATTATTTTCACCATAATATTTATTAAATATTTATTTATTTATTTGAAAACGAAACCCGGATTTTGTTTCGTTACATAAGTAGACCAGGATACCAATCCCAATCACTCCCGTTCCGGATGTGCATGGGCTCTCCATACACAATAGTGTCTTTAATGGGTTCGAGCATACGTCTCTTTGGCTCCGGCGATGCAATAGCAGGAATATCATGTTCCGGGATAGCTGATGGTGAAGATGGTGGAGTAGACATGATTCCTGAAACATAAGGAGTAAGTATCTATCTTGAGTGTCTATGCCAAGTAACTAATGTGTGTGACTGTAGTCTAGAATGCAGTCCTAGTTCTCTATAACCAATGGCTCTGATACCAATCTGTCACACCCCCAAATTCCACTAACGGAGTTTTACCGTTTTGGAAGGTGAAAAACCAGGATCTCAGATATCAGTTACTTCAAATGACACTATATGGGACTTAAAATGTAATAATATAAAAGGTCAAGTTCAGAATGAAAGTGCGGAAGCGTTTAACAAAAGTAAATGCGCAAAACAACGCTCCCAAATTCAAATAATAACAAAACATAAATATTGTTTGATAGATTGATGATAGAAGTCAAGACACCATGCATGACCTAACGTGATCCGGTGTAACGACATGAGAAAACATGTAAGAAAATGAGTCAGCACTAGGTTGGTGAGTTCACAGGTTTCAATCATTATAAATAAACGTTTGCAGATGATTTTACATTAAATATATATATCAAAAGGTAGCTAACCAATATTCATGTATACTAATGCGCTCGCAACCGTAAACTGACTTTTTATGTTTGAATGCCTCCCACCAGGCCTATCAACCATGGTGCATGTTTAAGTTAATATTACACCCGTTCGACCTCCAATCGAGTTAGCGCGACTAACGCGGGTGGGGTTTGTCAAACCCAGTAGTACTATTCAACAAACCTCGCTATACTCATATTTAAACGGTTCGATGTGAGGACTTTCATGATAGAGTTTACGCATAGTCATAACAAGTTATAACATATATGAATTACAAAAATCGAAGGTGTTTGTGTCTTGTTTTCTCCCCCAATTTAAAATAGTAAAAAGGGTCGTGAAACTTACCTGCGTTGCGTTGTAGGTAGTATCACACAAGTAATAGATTTGGAATCTCAAGTGTTAGCCAGCATGGCTTACGTATGCCCTAGAAATATAAACAAATAGGTTAGGGACATATAGGATTCGTGACAAAGACACGAAAGATTAGAACGTCTTAAAACATTCTAAGGATTAACGAGTAGACGGACGTGTCCACGGGAAATATAGATTTCTTAATATAATAATTAAGATAAAAGCGTTACGTGCCGAACATCTCTAATACGAATAATATTAATTAATAAATAAATTCGTGCGTTTGTACCATTTAACAATGGCCTAAGAAAATAATATACCTAATATATTATTTTTGAACTCGTAGAAAATATACGATAATCGCTTAAGTGACAAAAATAATAAATATATTATTTTTATTCGAGGATATAAACATGAGTAAATAATATAAATAATTATATTATTAATTAGTTTGAAATGTCACACGAGATTTATAAACGGGGAGAAATAATATATGAATATATATTATTTTATAATAGGGTCACGGGTTGAAAATAACATAAACATATTATTTTATACGAAGTCGGGGTTTGAAAATAATATAAATATATTATTTTAAAAGTGGGTATTTTTAAATGAAAGGGGGTTACAAACCAAACCCGAGCCTACGGGCGTTTTGCGAGGCTAAAACATATTAATATATTAATATTATAATATAGGGAAAGGTTTTTATATTAAAATATTACAAAGAAAATGATTTAAAAATAAAAACTGGTGGAGAGACTCGAACCCGGGTCTCTCCCACACAAGCCCAACACCTTAACCAATCTGCCCGCTAGGGTATCGCATTAGGAAACCGGATCCAAAAGGTTTTAACAAGGAATTCCAATGAGCCCCTCCCCCATACTCACCCATGATCGATCCCAACTTAAAAACCCTCGAATCTGATTGCGATAGACCAAGAATTCACAGGGGTTTTGTTAATCGGGTTGTGACGAATCTGTATTCATGATTAATTGCAAAAACAACCAGTTTAAAATCGTTAAATTTCTGTTTTGAGTATCGAAACCCTAGTTTATGAAGTCAAAACCAAATCAAAGGATTTCGATGTTAGAACTTGTTAGAATCATAGGGATTTTAACTAAAATGGAATTACAAACCTATTGATGTAATTTAATTTCATTGAAACAATGTTTAAGATCAAAAACCCCAAACTCATTATGATCAAACCGTAGCTTTAGAGATCCTGAAAAATTCGATGATATTAGACTGAATTGGTAAAGGGCTTTCATTAAGCGGATGATTACGAGTCTAATGGTGTAATTCAATCGGATTTAAATCAGGTTTGGAGTAGGGTTCGATTAAACTTGAATAGTATGAACCCTAGCATACGAATTTTGATTAAAACGGTGATAAGAGACACAATTAACATGGGGCTTATGATCTATACATTGAAACGAGTCTGAAGGAGAGTTTGATTACCTTCATGAGTATCGAATTAATAGATGGTGACTAGAACGTGTTACGACTGTGAGTGGTTTGATCCCTAGTGGCTCTGCCTCCTCCTCCGGTCAACTTGGGTGGTGTAAGAGCTTCAGTGGGTCTCGTTTGAGGTGTGCAGTGTATTGGATTACGAATTGGTAATCAGGTTTAGTCGAATTCGATCGTATAAGACCATGGTGTCGACGGTTATAGCTTAAATGCCCATTACTGAGTTTAATTGCACTTAATGTTGATGTTTAAAGATATGATGATGATCGTTAATGATACTAACGTGCATTTCAGTTACAAAATCGAGCTCAAATTGGTTATGAAATACGAATTTTGGCTCAAGAACTCATGGTTTGACTTTTGAAAGTCAACCAAATAGAAATTGGGTAATTTACAGAACTAGTCCCTGTGGTTTCATGTATTTGGGTTTGGAACTTGGCAGAAATAGTCCTTGAGGTTCTAATTGAGTTAAATACCTGGTTAGTTGACTTTTACAAGCCAACAAGACTTAAATGTTGGATTTTGACTTTACCAAGTCAAATAGAGTTAGGTTTAGGCTAATTACACAATTAGTCCTTCTAGTTTCAGTTTAATATTTGACTAAATTAGTCCCTGGAGTTTGAGTTAAGTTAATTAGGTTAACTTTAACTGGATTTGGTTAACAGAGTTAACCTGAAAGTTTAGATTGTCACACTTGATTTAATTATTATGATGTATATGCATGCTTAGATCTGATTTGTGTTTGATTAATGATTTCGTACTTTGATTGTGGATGTCTTCCAGTTTGATTAGAGTATCTAGGTCATAGATCTTAGGATTTGTGATTGTTTGTGTGGTTTGCTAGAGATAGTAGCCATAGGAGTTGTAGTTGAATGTTATTTAGAACTGAGTTTGAATCCTGTCTCAATACCCAAGAAGTGAGAGATAGTCGTTTAGTCTTCGTCATTAGGAATCCGAGTGTCAGCTGTCTGAGAGAAAGTTGGTATTAGGTGTCTAGTGATTGTTGCAATTCTGAGTCATAGTTCTTATCTTGAGATTACCCCGTGCATTCTTCGAATGTATGGTGGGCAGTGAGACTGAAAGGTGATCTGTCTATTAGGGTACTTTATCATCGTTGGAGAGACTGAAAGGTAATCCACTATCTGATGAGTTTATTACATCTTTAGGTTCCTTAGTTGGTGACACCCTGAGAGTGATTAGGGATCCACTACGTAGTCTAGACTTGTTTCCTTAGAAACCCAGATCCATCATAGTTTCCAGAACCGGTAGAAGTTGCGCTTTGCATGTAGGATTCCGACCTAGGTAGTATTCTCCCCATCTCTGATTTCTTCCTTAGTCTTGTTCTAGATAGTTTAAGTAGACTTACTTTGCTGCATTCTTAGTTAATCTTTAGTGTAGTCAACCCCCCAATCATCAATCTTTAGTCCGAGTCAGAGTCTAGTATTAGTATTTAGTGTGTCTAGGGATCGATATTTCGGTTTACCATTAAGCTGTGCTACAATCGATAGGTACACTTGCCAGTCAGTGCGGTCTAGTTCATAGGTTTTCCATTTATTACTTAGGAATCTAGGTTAGGTTTAGTATATATTTTTATAGATCGTCTTGGCGACTTCAAATTTTTGGCACCGTTGTCGGGGACACTTGGCAATAGCAATATTAGCTTTGACTAGTTCTTTTGTTTGTTTTTTAGTTTGTTTTTCTTTTGAGTCTTGTGAGTTTGCTTGTCTTCTGTGCTTGTCCTACGTGCTATCTGAATGTCTAACATAGGATCGAGTCTTTTTGTCTTGAGTCTTTATTTATTTTCTTTTATTCTTGTGTCAGTTTATGCACCACACTCGTTTGCAGGGATCACCACCATATTCTGCTTCCTTAGAGCCCGAACGAGAGCTGCACGAGAGCACCCGTGACTTTTGGGAGCGTTTGAAAGCATTCTGCAGCAACCAAGTACGTTGTCCTAGGCCAATTCTATTTCCAGACATGGGCGACGCTGACCCACCAGCGAGGCGTACGGTGCACTAGAGGACAAGTGATGGGGTCACCGGGGCGAGATCTTCGATCACACGCCCCGTCATTCCTAACACCAATATATGGCATATCCCGTCACATGTCATGAGCACGATCGCTCATGCCACTCAATTTCATGGCCTTGAGGATGACGATGCACCCGTACATCTGTCCCGCTTCGTGCGGATATGTGATGCCTTCAATATTACGGGTGTGTCTAAGGACGCTATCTACTTACATCTCTTCCCATTCTCGCTCTCTGGTCGCGCATCTACTTGGCTTGACACCCTCCCAGAAAATTCTATCACCACTTGGGAGGATCTTTAAGCCAAGTTCTTTAAGAAGTACTATCCACCTTCCAGGGCCGCTCGCCTTCGAGATCAAATCCATTCGTTCCGGATGGATCCTAATGAGCCCTATCACATGGCCTGGGAGCGGTTCAACACGCTGTTGAGCCGATGTCCCCAGCATGGTCTGTCTAACTGGAGAAGTTCTATAATGGCCTTACTTTTGATAAGCAGCATATGTTCAACACAGCTGCGGGAGGCCATATCATGGATAAGTTCGAGCCAGACGAGTGTGAGGGGATGTTCGAGAGCTTCGCTCTGGCAGAACATCAACAGCCATCCACTAGGACTTCCATTCCTAGTCCTAGAGCGCGAGCCTCTTCTCCTAGAGGTGTGCGTGCATCAGGTCACTCCTGATACTAGCGTGGCTGCTGCACTTGCAGCTATGGCAAATGAGATTAAAGAGCTTAAACTCAGTTCTCAAAGGTGTGAGGTGTGCAGGGGAGGCAACGACACCAGGGATTGCCCGTCAATAATTAGGAGCAGGTGAGTTTTGCTAGGAACCAGAACCAGGACCGAGGGTACAACAATTACAACAATACTTATGGCTCGGGATGGAGATCTGGAAACAACCCGCCTAGGTTAATTGGTCACCGGCATCAGTATGGAGGAGGAGAAGCTGGAGCAAGTTCGGGAAGCAGTGTCAACGCGAGGAAGATAGAGGAGATGATAGAGAATCAGACACAGATGCTTGCCCATTTAGTGCAGTAAGACAGGGACGCTAAGCAGACACTGGATGCCCATGACACTTTATTGAAGAATCAGCAGTCGGCATCCCAGGATTTACAGCGCATGGTAGGATACATCGTGAAGAGCTTGAGGGACAGACATGGAGGTCCATCATCAGGCCCCAATGCTTCAGTGATGGCCGTGTCGATCATTAGTCATAGAGAGGAGGAAAGAGTAGAAGAGGAAGCCTCCCACGGTGCTGACTATGGCATTCCTTCGGTAGAGGAAGTGAAGAAGATTGATTGGAGAGCTCGATTTGCTGAAATCGATGCTAGGATGCTAGAGGAGCCCAAATCGAACGCTGTCTACTAGGAGTATGAGGGCAGAAGAGAAGGAGAGCCCACCGGTAGTAGAAGAAGAATAGCCGGTGGATGAAAAGATAGAGATGGAGAAGCCTGCCGAGAAGACAGAGGAGAAGAAGGAGGGGGTGGAGATGAAGTCCCCCGAGAATGACTTCAGTCGTGTTCCCTATCCAGCTCGTTTGTTGCCACATAAACACGCTAGGAAATACGGTCACTTCCCTGATATGTTCAAACAACTCAAGGTCAATCTCCCATTTATAGTGGTCCTCCAGCATATGCCAAAGTATGGCAAGTTCCTCAAAGATCTTCTTTTCAACAAGAAGAAGCTAGAGGGGATTTCTGAAGTCTCACTTAGTGAGCAATATTCTGCTGTGGTTCAGAACAAACTGCCAGAGAAGATGGGAGATTCGGGTCATTTCACGATCCCGTGTCTGCTTGGCAGTTTGCCTCTAAACCACACGTTGGCTGACCTGGGTGCTAGTGTCAATCTGATGTCTTATTCTATCTATAAACAGCTAGACCTAGGTGAACCGCAGCCTACGCGCATGAGCTTTTCCTTGGCTGACCGCTCAGTAAAGTATCCACGGGGAAGTGTGGAGAATCTTTTAGTGTAAGTAGGTAAATTTGTCTTCCCCGTGGATTTTGTTATTCTGGACATGGAAGTGGAATATAGAGTCCCACTTATCCTAGGATGCCCGTTCCTAAGTACTACTTATATAGTAACTTAGAATCAAGACAGACCCTTGATTCTAAGGTTCAGATCTAACACAGACCGTTGATCTTGTATTGAAGCTATTCTACATGTACAAACAATAATAATAACTACGAAGGTTAACTTTATTCAAACGTCTTCTTTGCATCATTGCTTGAATACTCAAAAGGAGAGCGTCGTTGTCTTTTATTGTCTTGTGCCAATGAAATTCTTTCTGCATGGAGTGTATCAGTGTAGCAGCAGAAAGTTGTCAGTGGAAATGGTTGCTTTATTAAGAACAGTCAGCTGCAATGTTTGATCTTCAGTGAAAAGGCTATCAGCTGCAACTTTGATCTTCAGTGGATAAGGCCTATCAGCTGCAACTTTGGTCAGCAGCGGATAAAGCCTATCAGCTGCAACTTTGGTCAGCAGCGGATAAAGCCTATCAGTTGCAACTTGTCGATCCGCATCAATCTTTGAGTTCAGCAACATTTGTACTTAGAGAATTTTGTAGCCATCAGTATTTTTTTCTACAAACTCCCCCTAGACTGATGCTACCAAAACTCTCTTACTGCTTTTGTTGCTGAAGCTTTTGCATGTGGCTGACGATTCTTTCAACCTCATATCCTCTCTGGTCCTTGCTGGGATTGTTAAGAGGAAGCTCAGATAGAGTCTTGATGTCTTTGCTAGCCATTTTGAAGATAGCTTTGCTTGAACACCTCATCTTCTGTCCTTTATCATCTTTCAATGTGAACTCATCTTTTTCAGCATTGTATGACCAACTGATGAATGGAGAGTGGGATTGGAGAGGTTTGACATCAAGTATTTCATCTCTGCTAGGGTTGAAGTGATGTTTGATTTCCACCAGCAGATGTCTCCCACCTTCATTCACAGGCTCATTGGCCTCACCCAGCTCCATTATTCTTCTTAGATCAGCATCTGGAAGTTGTAGTACCTCATCAACAGATGTATAGATTGATCTTTTAACTTCTATCCTTTCCCTGAAAACTTTAAACCATTGGTCTTGAGTGCTGTATGACCAAATGACTATTTCTCTTGAGTCTTCTGGTTTGGAGGTAGGTTTGTTTTTCTTTTTGGGAGGTTGTTGATGAGTAGGAGCTGGGTGTGAGGATTTGGACTTTGAGGGTGGAGAGGAGGGAGGTCTAGGATGGAGAGTGGAAGGTTATTGGATAAAGGAAGTGGTTGGTGAGGGAGAAGGCATGGGTTTCTTTGTTTTCTTTTCTTCTTCTTAAATGATTACCCTTTTCTTGGAGCCTTTCTTCCCCAGTCTTTCTTCCTCATCCTTCTTGACTTTAAGGTAGAGGGCTTGCAGGTTCATGAAGTTCATGGGACCCAGCCTCTTTTCACTCTCTCCTCTAGCCTTAAGGAAGTCAATCATGATCTTCCTTTCTTCATGGGATCTTTGATTAAAGGCAATGGTCTTCTTGGACTTTTATTTGGCTTTTTCTTCTTCTTTAGCCTTTTTCTTGTTTGCCAATTCACCCTGCTGACCCATGAAGGCTCTATAGATTTCTTTATTTGATAGTTTCTTAAGGTAGTCTGCATCCTCACGTTGAGAAACCAGAGCCTTTACCCACTCCTCTCTCATTTCTTTGGCTAGTTCAGAATCAGTTATTCTGAACTTAGCCTCTTCCTTTTTCTTCTTCTCCATCTCTTCTACTTCTTTATTGTATTGTTCCTGTAGTTGAAGAGCAAGGGCTTCATCTTCTTTAATTTGATATACTGTAGGAATTTTGACTTTCAGATCATCCAGCTGTTTTGCATACAACTGGATCTGTTGTTCTTTGAGGAGAATGGTTGTTTTTCTGTCTTGGGCTTTTCTAAGTTCAGCCATCTCCTCTTCTTCTTTTCTTTTTCTTCTTTCCTCCTTATCTTTCTTCTCCTTCTCAATTCTGTCTTCATCTTCTTTGGTCATTAGTCCCTTTCCCTTATCTTTGTTGGATGCCTCTGCTTCAGCTTCATTGACCACAACAGCAGATGTAGTAGATGCTGTTGGGATCTCAGCTTCAGATTCATTGGCATTTTGGGGAATGGACAAGGGAAGGGAACTTTCTTCATCTTCTTCCCATTCCATACCTGTCACTTCTTTCCATGCTTCTTTCATCTTCTTCTCATCTGTTCTTTTTGATTTTTCTTCAGTGTTTAGTCTTCTTGTTGGAGATGAGAGAAAGGATAGGTCTGAGTCAGATCCAGATTCCTCCTTGTAAAGAGAAGCATTGATGATTTTGATCATTTCTTGACTTTCTAAGGAGTTGACATTGAAGATGTGTGATCTGAGCTCAAGGACCTTGTGTAGGAAGATTGAAGGTAAGAGCAAGATCTCTTTGATGTTGATTGAGAGAGAGGATCCATTGCTCCGGAAGAAGGTGAAGTCAAAGGAGTTAGTGCTTATCCATCCTTGCACTTCCACATCCTTTAACATTTTGTTGTACAGGAATCTTCTCTAGCAGAGAATCTCTTCTTCAGTTAGAGCACTGCTCTTGATTTTGTCAAGTCTTCTTGGAGCCAGTCTCTGTTCTGCTGCTGATGAAGATTCAGGATAAGCTACCCTGTTTGCTTCTTTTAGGAATCTTTCAAACCAGGGCATGTTGTCCTCCATTAAGTCATAGAACCTGCTGATTGCAAGTTCTGCTGAGAGATCTGATGAAGTGTTGATGCAGTTTGTCAGATACAGATTTAGAACTTGGAGGGCATTAAGAGAGTTCCAGTTTAGCTCTTCTACTCCGCTAAACTCCCATCCAATACAGAAGCTCTCAGCTATTCCATCATACCCCAAGCTAGAATGGAGTCAAATTCTGGCTTCTTGGAAATTAGGAAGAGTTGGGGGTAGATGAATGACTTATTATCGCTGCAGCTTCAGGAAGAATGCTGAATGATGGAGGTGTGTCTTCATGGAGAGTTTCTTCTTGTAGCACCTCATCAACAACCCGAATGACTAACTTCCAATCCTCAGAGACATCTTCCTCTTCATCTACTGAGTCTGGCAAGTCATGGATTTGAACAAAAGCAGGTTTTAATAGGGAACTTTGAAACATAGTCTGCTCTTGTATCCATTCTTCGAGGCTGTCAGCATCATCTTCCTGAGTAACCACCTCCCCCTTTTTGGTTGCATCAGTGAAAAGGGATGCATCTGTTTGAGTTCCCATTGATACAAGAGAGGGAGTAGGCACAGTTGGGCATTGATGGGCTTCATGCATAGAGACTTGATGTCTTAGTTTGGACATTTCAGCCTCTAGCAGCCAAGTCAATCAATAGCTCCGATATAGTGGTTGTTGGAGAAGGTATTTCATCTTGACCAGGTGCCTCTGCACTTAGGTTCATAGAAGAGAAATAGTGAAATGGCTCAGGGGGTTGCTCTATGGATCCGGGATGTGATCCTGATCCTAATAGAGAGGCTTCCAAGGAAGTCTCTCTAGTGTTGTGGCTATCCCTTATGATGTTCTCATCAGAATGTTGGGATTCTGAATGAGGGCTTAGAGTTTAGGTTTGGGCCTTGGAGACAAGAAGAGAAGGAGTCTTCTTGCTCCTTTTTCTGGTGTATGTCGTTGCAACTGGAGCCCTTTGTTCCAGTTGAGCGATAACATCCAAAACAGATGTAAGTTATTTTTGTACTTGTGCATCCTTAGTAGTATGCACAGGGGTTCGAATGGTGGAAGCAGATTGTTGTTTAGGATGTGAGGTGGAGGGTGTGGGATCAGTATCAGCTGGGATTGCTGAACTGTCACCCGGGATACTTTATATGTTCAGCATTGTAGATAACAATGGAACATTGACCCATGAGAACTTTTTGGAAACTGTTCTCATACTTTGAAAAATATTGCTTTTATGCCCCAACATGATGTAGATTCTTGCTGGTTTTAAAAGTTCTTTTAGTTCCTGGTTGAAAACCTCCTGCAAGAATCTGGGGTACATAAAAAAATGTTGCTTTGCACCCTCTTGAAGGTTATATCTCAAACCCTCAAAGATGAGGTGTGCAAAGTTGAAACCTAGGCCAGTAATCATACCGTGAATAGCAGAGGCAAGTGCGGAGCTCACTTGATGCCATCCACTTCTCTTCTGAGATATGCATTGAAGAAGAGTGTGGCAGAGATACTTCCATGGAGGGCCCATCAGTGGTTTCTCGATTGTATACTCAGTTTGATTTCCAGTGTACCCTATGGATACAAAGGTCCTCATGTACTCATCTTTTAAGTATGAGATGGTTGTTCCCTCATCCTGAAGCTTAAGATGTTTTCGGAGGGTAGCTTCAGAGATGATGATTTCCTTGCCGTCTACCTTTGCTTTTATTTGGAGGATCCCCTGTTCGGTAGAGTAGACGACAGATTTCCAGAAGTCCTCCATATGAGGGATATATATGGTAGGGTTGGTTGTCAGGGCAAAATGGATCTTTGATCGGCATAGGAAGTCGATCATATCATCGAATCCTTCGGATTTCTTCCCCTTGGTTAAGTATGCTGTAAAGTTGTGGTATGGGGAGAACTTATCATCAGGGTTATTGATGTCTGCCATTGTTGTTTGATTTTGGAGGGAAGGTTTGAAGGTTTAAGAATATGGAAGGCTTTGAGTGTTTTAAGGATGGAAGGCTTTGAATATAGTGGGGGCTTGAGAGAAAGTGATGGGGGTTTAGGGTGAAATTGAATGTGAAGAGGTGGTACGGAAATTTGATTTGTTCTTATAACGGCAGAGGAGGGAAAAAGCAAAATGACTTGTACAGTACAACCTTATTCACCTTTTACTGTTACAGCTGTAATACACCGAGGCAGTCATGGTAAAGACTGATGTTAATTTTTACAGCGGGTAAAAGTTAATTTGGACTTAAATTTACCCATCAGCAGCAAACTTGGTTGCTGTGGATGGATAAGCCTGTCCGCTGCAAGCTTGGTTGCTGCGGAAGGTTAAGTCTGTCAGCAGCAAACTCAATTGCTGCGGATGGATGCAATGATCTGCAATAAAGATGTTGCTGCTGATAGCCTTAAAGCTATCCGCAGGAAACTTGTTCCTGCTGATAACTTAAAGCAGTCAGTGGCAAATCCTTTGCTGCCGAAAATTAAACCTGTCAGCAGCTGAAGGACAAAAATGCTGCTGACTCATAACTTTTATTTACAACAAAAGACAAACTAATTTTAAAATAGAATTTTAGAAATGGATTTTTAATCAAAGTTCATCATACCAATAGATTCAACTAAATATCTAAATCTAGCTTCATCAAAAGGTTTTGTAAACAAATCAGCATATTGCTCATTGGTGTGAACTTTGGTTAAAATAATTCTCTTTTTCTCAGCTTGACCTCTTATGAAATGATACCTGATGTCAATGTGCTTTGTCTTGGAGTGCTGCACCGGATTGTTTGTGATTGATATAGCACTCATGTTGTCAATATGAATTGGAGATGCCATGAAAGTCATCCCATAATCCAGCATTTGATTTTGTATCCAGATGACTTGTGCACAGCAACTTGAAGCTGCAATGTATTCTGCTTCAGCTGTAGAAGTTGAAACACATGTTTGCTTCTTGCACTGCCATGAGATCAGTCTCCCTTCCAGAAACTGACATCCCCCTGATGTGGACTTTTTGTCCAGGTTGCATCCTCCATAATCACTGTCAGTGTATGCATACAGATTGAATTTGTCATTTTTAGAATACTAAAGCCCAAGTCTTGGGGCTCCCTTTAGGTATCTAATAATTCTCTTGATAGCTTGAAGATGTGAAACCTTTGGAGCTGCTTGAAATCTTGCACAGAGACATACTGCAAAAATGATATCTGGCCTTGAGGCAGTGAGATACATGAGAGACCCTATCATTGCATGATATTGATGTTGATCAGTGTCTTGGCCATCTTTGTCTTGAGTCAGCTGATGTTGCACTTGCATAGGGGTTCTTGCAGCAGAGCAGTCAGCCATCTTGAATCTTTCCAAAATGCTCTTGACATATTTGGATTGGCTGATGAAGATTCCATTTGGGACTTGTTTGACTTGTAGACCTAAAAAGAAATTTAGTTCACCCATTGAACTCATTTCAAACTTTGAGTGCATCAGAATCTCAAAGTCTTTACACAACTTCTTCCTTGTTGATCCAAAGATGATATCATCAATATAGATTTGAACCAGTAAGATTTCTCCCCCATCATCTTTGATAAACAAGGTCTGATCAATGGCACCTCTTCGGAAATTGTTGCTGAGTAGATATCAAGACAAGGTTTCATACTAGGCTCTTGGGGCTTGATGTAAGTCATACAGAGCTTTGTCTAGTTTGAACACTTGAGTAGGATGTGCAGGATCTACAAAGCCTGGAGGCTGCTTGACGTACACTTCTTCACCGATCTTCCCATACAGAAATGCACTCTTTACATCCATTTGATAGACTGTGAAATTCTTGGATGCAGCATATGCCAGGAAGATCCTGATGGCCTCTAGCCTGGCAACAGGAGCCAAGACTTCATCATAGTCAATTCCTTCTTCCTGAGTGTAGCCTTGAGCTACAAGTCTGGCTTTGTTCTTGACTACAATGCCTCTCTAGTATTGTTTGTTCCTGAAAACCCATCGTGTGCCAATAGCATATTGACCTGGTGGAAGATCAACAAGTTTCTAGACGTCCTGTCTCTTGAATTACAGCAACTCTTCCTGCATTGCCTTAATCCAGCTGCTGTGTTTCAGGGCTTCATCTATCTTATTGGGTTCCACCTGAGATAGAAAACTTGAAAACAGGCATATATTGGCCTCGTGAGATTTGCTTCTTGTGAGGACTCCTTGGTGAACTTGGCCAATAATATTTTCTCGAGGATGTTATTTATGGATCCTCTATGCTGGTACCACCTCCAGCTGTATCCCTTGCTCCATATTACTTTGATTTTGATCAGGGATATCTTCATTCATGGTGGAAGAGTCTTCAACATCAGCAGCCACTTCAATATCTTCAGCAATAGTATCTACAGCATTTACCGAATGGTTTTCATCCAAATTTTTAGTTTCAGACAGGCTGCTGCTTGTGACATTGGAGAGTCTTGTTACGGCTTCACTTGCTTCAATGGTTTCCACAACTGATGGAGGATCAATGGATGGTCTTCGCAGACTGATAGAAGATTTGGGAAAATCCAGTATGTAGTTAGTGGATGAAGTGGAGGCAGGTGTTTGTGTAGAGGAAGACTCCATATTTGAGAAGATGAGAGGCTCAAATATTTCGGAGAAGGAGTCTATGTCAAAGAGCCAGTTTGGGCCTTTTCCCTGCTCACAAACAATGTGTTCTCTACATTCCACATTTGCTGATTCTTCCATAATTCTTGTTCTTGAATTGAATACTCTGTAGGCCTTTGATTGAGAAGAATATCCCACAAAATATCCTTCATCAGATTTGGCACCGAATTAGGAAGAACCCCATGTGTGATGAGAATGGTGCGTGGACATCCAAAAGGCTTTAGAAACCCAATGTAGGGAATTCTTTGAAACCAGAGTTCATAAGGTGTCTTGTTGAGAGGCTTGACAATGAGAACTCTATTTTGCACATAGCAGGCTGTGCTAACTGCTTTTGCCCAGAATGTAAGAGGCAGTTTTGAGTCAGCCAACATAGATCTAGCTGACTCAATTAGAGTTCTGTTTCTCCTTTCAGCAACCCCATTTTGTTGAGGAGTTCTTGGACCACTTTATTGTCTTTCTATCCCCTTGCTTTCATAGAAACAGTTCAAAGTGTGGTTCTTGAATTATGTGCCCTGATCACACCTTATGATCTTTACCTTTTGATTGCTTTGATTCTCTACCCTAAGAACATAGGATTTGAGAGTTTCAGCAGTTTCATCTTTAGTTCCCAAGAAGTATACCCATGAGAATCTGGTGTAGTCATCAGTTATCACCGGACAATATGACTTCTTACCCATTGACATGACATTTGTAAGACCAAAGAGATCCATATGCAGTAGCTGTAGTGGAATGTCATTTGTGTTCAAGGTCTTGGTCTTATGAGAACTCTTGTGTTGCTTTCACTTTAAGCAGGCAATACAGTGGTCTTCTAGCTAGAATTCTTTGTCAGGAAGCCCTCTGACAAGATTATCTTTCACAAGTTTGTTAATAGTTTTGATATTAACATGACTTAATCTCCTGTGCCAGAGAGCTAATTCATCAACTACATTTGACAGAAAATAGGATACACTCCCAGATGGAGTGACTTCATTCATGTCCAGCACATAGAGATTTTCTTTTCTTTGAGCAGTTAATAAAATCTTTTCTGGAGGAGGTTTGGATAATCTAGGAGACAGTACAAAGCATTCTTTATCTGTGAAGAGCATCCAATGCTTTTGACCACTGACCTGGGAAACACTCATGAGATTGAAGTTTAACTCTTTGACATAGTTGACCTTATCAATGCTCATTCTTTCATTGGACACGGTTCATTGTCCAGTAATGGATCCTCCCTTTGAGTCACTTCCAAAGGAAACATATCCTCCATTGAAGTGTCTGAAGTTGGAGAGGATGGATCTGTTGCCTGTCATGTGCCTGGAACAACCACGGTCTACCACCCAGGTGTTATTCTTGTGACCTGGCTGTCCCTGCACATGATAGAGATCTAGTTAGTGGGAGCAGTCCAAGAGCTTGCATCCTTGAAGAAAAGGGTTCTTGGAATGTTAGATTCATCATGTGTGCATTCAACAGAGCCAATGATGATTCTTGAAGGGATAGAAACTGGGATCTTGGCTTTCCATTGCTGAGGAGATGGTTTTCCAGTTTTCTTTGCTCTGTCAGTAGCTGAAGTTGCTTTGGCTGCTGATGGATTATCTTTTACAGCAGCAGAATTTGCTGCCGAGGACTTTAGCTTATCAACAACAGATTTTGTTGCTGCTGATGGCTTTGGCTTATCCGCAGCAGCTTTTGTTGCTGCTGACTTTAGCTTATCAGCAGCAGATTTTGTTGCTGCTGATGGCTTCGACTTATCAGCAGCAGATTTTGTTGCTGCTGAAGGCTTGTCTTTTGGATTCTTGTGCTTCATTTGATTACCAACACTTTTGCTGGCTACTGATGGTTCAACAACTGATGTATGCTGACCCTTCTTTACCTTGTTGACAGAGGGCTTCTCTGTAGAAATTATTTTGCTGATCGGCTTTTGTTTGTTAGGGGCTTGATGAAGGATCTGGTTGAAAGGGTTAAATTTACAATTTGCAGCAAAGTGGTCTGATTCACCACAGATGATGCAAGTTTGTTGAAATTTTGGAAACTGCTTCCTTGGTGGAGAGAGAGAGTTTCTGAAGTGAGTTGTCTTGGCTTTAACACTTCTAACCTGTTTGCTTTTGTTTGTCTTCTCAAAAGCATGTGGTTTTTGAACTCTTTGTTGCTGATTCCTCTGTTGCTGAAGGTAGTAGAAACAGGTGCTGGCAGTGTGGTTATACTTGCCATAGACAAAGCATTATTTAGCCAGTTTGTCCCTTGAAATATAAACGTAATCTTTTCTTTTGAAAAGGTCATTGAAGTTCCAAGGGTGAGCTTTGTTATGTTCAAAAGTGGCTTCTTCCAATGTCTTTTGAACATATGGAACTCTTTCTCCAGGAGCATGACATATGTCAAACACCTTCCTTTGAGGCTTGGAGTTGATGGAAGTTGAGGACTGTCCCTTTTCAACAGTTAGCTTTCTTCCTTTTGGAGGATAGCTGATTTTGATTTGGCTGAAAGGCCTAGGAACTGGAGCAACTGGTACTTGTACAGAAGCTGGTACTTGTACTGAGGGAATGAAAGGAACAGGAGCACTTGTTTGAATGACTTCCATGACAGGCGGTGCCGATACTTGAGCTGTTGATGAGGCCTCCTCAGCTTTAGTGGACTCTGAGCAAGTTGACTTAGAATCTAACGTGGTAGTGCACTCTTGTACCAACGGTTCATGCCTTGAGGGATCAATATCTCGGTTGGCCGTTTCAAGCTTTGAGAGATTGAAGCTTAGTTCATGGATGACAACGTAGTCAGCAGGAGGTGCAACGACTTGGTATTGTTCACCATGATACCCCAGACCAGTTTTTACCTTTTCATGAATTTGAGCATCTAAAAGTCTTTGCAGCTTTTTAGATGCAAATTCATATTTGTCAACATGAACTTTTTGTTCTGCCAATTCAACTTTGGTAGCTTTTAATCTAGCCAGTAGATCATCAATCTGAGTTTCAAGATTGCTTTGTTCATGTTTTAGTAATGAAATTTCTTTCTTTAGGCAGTTAATTTTTTCTTTGTAACTATTTTCTACCTTTATGAATTCAGATTTCATTTGATGAAACTCTTCATTTTGATCTATAAGGTTTTGATTATGCTTTATTTAGCCTAACACCTTATCAATACAAGCTTGAGAACAGAGAGGTTCATATACCTGAGGCGGTATCTCAGTTGTGTTTGCCATAAGAGCGTGGTTGTTGGCAGGCAGATCTTCATACTGGAAGCTCCAATCAAAATCAGAAGTTCCAAAAGTTGCACAAGCTGCAGTTTGAATTGGAGGAGTAGCTTGTTGCTGTTGTTGTCTGGGTTGGGCTTGGTGAGCTTGTCTTGATTGAGGAGCAACTGGGTTTGCTCTTGGTGCCTTGCATTCCCTAGAAAATTGACCCAGTTGGTTACAGTTGTAACATCTTAGTTTGCTTTTATCCAAGCTAACTCTAGTGTTTGAGTTGTTGCTTGGAATGGGTCTTCCGGTTCTAGAGTAGAACCTTTTTGCTCTTATAGAGAGCATGGCATACGAGTGCTGTATGTCCATTTCTTCTAAGTCATCTGGATGGAAGCATTCCAGATCCTCCTTGATAAAGGACATGTTGCTTGAGTTTTCAGAAACAAAAGCTGCAGAGGTTGAGGTTTGAGGAGGAGCTTCTTGGAGAAATGGAGAGGTGTTTGTTTGGGGGGTTGGAGTTTGGGGATGGGTGACAATGGGAGGATAGTAGTTGCTAGAACTCGGACCTGAGTGGTCAGAGTGGAGGGCAGAGGAGGTGGAGGTGGATGTTGAGGCAGTTTGATATCTTGAGCTTCTTTCTTTTGCCTGAATCATCTCTAGCTCATAGGTTTTCAGCATGCCGAAGAGCTCAGTCATTTGGAGAGTCTTCAGATTCTCAATTCTTCTGATGGACACTGTGTAGAGTGTCCAGCAGCTAGGTAAAGACCTGATGAACTTTTTGAGAATATCTTCATTCTCCAGTTTCACCTTTGAGCACTGCAGCTCACCTACAAGATAAGTGAATCTGTTATATAAAATAGTTAGAGACTCACCTTCCTTCCAGACGAAGTTTTCATACTGCTGCTTCAGTATGTCCCTTCTGTTTTCTTTGACTTCCTCTGAGCCAACAAACATCTTCTCAAGAGCCTCTCATAGTTCCTTGGCAGTTTTGTAACCCCTGAAGTTGTGAAAAACTTCATTTGGTAAGCACATTTGAATGGTCCCAAAGCTTTGAAGTCTACCTCCATTTTCTTGATGTCTTCATCAGAGTACTTGGAGGACTCTTTGGGAACCAGTGTACCTCCAGAATCAGCTGAGGCAACCATGGGAATGTATGGTCCATTTTTAATGGATTTCCACATTCTGTACTCTTGATAGCAGAATAAGCTTTCCATCCTGTTCTTTCACATATCATAGTCTTCTCCATACACCAGTCTTGGTGGTCTGGAGATGCTTCAAATCCGTTGTTCTGTGCCATTTCGATTTTTAGACAGTGAGTGACTTTAGCAAAGAGATAGATAAGAATAGAACCAGAGAATGATCAAACAAATGTGAGTTTGTTTAATCTGTGAGCCAAAGCTCCGATACAACTTGTAGGATCGGTAAATACAAGATGGTTCTATTCCAGTTGAGATTGGCGGAAACAATCACAACTTAAGCAAAGTAAACAAGTAAACAAGAAGAATACTGATAAATGCAATATGTATTACGCTTCAAGTATTACAAAATTACAGATAAAAATCTTAAGCAAAAATACTTATACAATGAATCTAAGTACTACTTATATAGTAACTTAGAATCAAGACAGACCCTTGATTCTAAGGATCAGATCTAACACAGACCGTTGATCTTGTATTGAAGCTATTCTACATGTACAGACAATAATAATAACTACGAAGGTTAACTTTATTCAAACGTCTTCTTTGCATCATTGCTTGAATACTCAAAAGGAGAGCGTCGTTGTCTTTTATTGTCTTGTGCCAATAACATTCTTTCTGCTTGGAGTGTGTCAGTGTAGCAGCAGAAAGTTGTCAGTGGAAATGGTTGCTTTATCAAGAACAGTCAGCTGCAACGTTTGATCTTTAGTGAAAAGGCTATCAGGTGCAACTTTGATATGCAGTGGAAAGGCCTATCAGCTGCAACTTTGGTCAGCAGCGGATAAAGCCTATTAGTTACAACTTGTCGATCTGTAGCAATCTTTGAGATCATCAACATTTGTACTTAAAGAATTTTGTAGCCATCAGTCTTTATTTCTATCGGATCTACTTGTGAATTTTAAATGATTAAATAATAGAAAACGCGTCCATTTAGTGATGTTTTGATAGACTCATCCAGTTTTAATAGCTTAAATAGCCTATGAGTGTTACTTAGGATTAATCACTGAATTTAAAAATCATGATATCTTGTGGAGTGCTAATCTTAGGGTGTCGGTAATACTGAAACTATCATCACAGAGTGATAGGTACCACGTTAAGATAATATCTATTTGTTTTTGAAATTTTTGGCACACCATTCTCCTTTTATGAGAATAAATCCGAGTTTGGTGGCGCCCGCATCCATAAATTCCATAATTCATGATCTTATTTGTTAGAATATTGAGTTTTGCTTATGTGTTACCCTCCGGATGGCTACTTGGAGAAAACACCCCTAAGTGATTCTTATGTGCTTTATTGATTATGACTTAGTCTATGTGTTACCTTCCGGGATAGTGACTTGGTTGAAACGCCTCTAGATGAAGTTTAATTTGTTTATTAATGCGCATTATCATTCCATTCATTCATATTTCATCTAATTTCTTAAACAAATAAATCTTAGTTTAACGTGGTAGGGTAAATCTATATGGTTTGATCTGTGCCTAAACATGACCGTGAGACGGGATAAGGTAGAGCTGTAACTTCTGAGTGTGAGTCACATAGGTTGATTGATATCTGTAAAAATTGGAATTAGAACACATTACGAGGGCTAGATAGTTGGTGCTTGGGTTTAATCGGACAGAAATACTAATTGTTACTTTTTAACGCGTGAGTATATTTTGCTAATTGGTAAATGATGTTTGTTAAGTTAGATTCCAGTTATGATTCCATTGCAGCTTTTTCTAGAACGAAAAAAGGTTAAGTGTGGGGATGTTTGATGTAGTGCGAAGCACACATCTTTATTCCTATTGTTCTATGCGTTTTTGATTAGTTTTATCTTTGTTTTTAGTCTTTTAAGTCTGTATTTGAGTCTATTGTATGTTTACAGGTGCTCGTGAAGATTATAAGTGAATACGTGAAGAAATCGAGCAAGAGAATGAAGCCGGAAGATTAAAAAAGAAATAGTTCCTATATTGAGTTCTCGCGTTATGCGAGAGAAGATTACCATGTTCTCGCGATACACGAGCGAATCCCGAAGAGGCCGCGACTATTTTGTTCCTCGCGGTATGCGAGAAACCCAACCCATGTTCTCACGGTACGCGAGAGACAGGAAAATCGCGAAAAACCCTAAATTCGATTTTTTATAGAATTGTAATGCCATAATACCAGAAGTTCGAGTTTTAGCCGTCTGGAGAAGAGCCAAGGGCGATTTTGAGGCTAGAGAAGGCCATTGAAGTTCAAGATTGGAGCTTTCGAATCCGGGTTTGTTAGTAATAGCGTATTCGATTGTCAAGATTTGATTTTTATCTTTGATTGCTATGTTTGATACCATGTTTCTCTCTCTTACTTCTGTTATGGATGTTTTAAGTATGATTCTTGGCTAGATCATTGATACTGCCTAGGTTTATGAAGATTACTGCGTAAAGTTATAATTTTTATTGGCTTTGGATATTAATCGATGGTTTATGATTTTGTAAAAGATCTTGATTTAATTATTATGATGTATATGCATGCTTAGATCTGATTTGTGTTTGATTATTGATTCCGTACGTTGATTGTGGATGTTTTCCAGTTTGATTAACGTATCTAGGTCACAGATCTTAGGATTTGTGATTGTTTGTGTGGTTTGCTAGAGATAGTAGCTACAGGAGTTGTGGTTGAATGTTATTTAGAACTGAGTGTGAATCCTGTCTCAATACCCGAGAAGTGAGAGATAGTCATTTAGTCTTCGTCATTAGGAATCCGAGTGTCAGCTGTCTGAGAGGTAGTTGTTATTAGGTGTCTAGTGATTGTTGCTATTCTGAGTCACAGTTCTTATCTTGAGATTACCCCGTGCATTCTTCGAATGTATGGTGGACAGTGAGACTGAAAGGTGATATGTCTATTAGGGTACTTTATCATTGTTGGAGAGACTGAAAGGTAATCCACTACCTGGTGAGTTTATTACATCTTTAGGTGTCTTAGTTGGTGACACCCTGAGAGTTTATTACACTAGGTAGTTTAGAGTTGTTTCCTTAGAAACCCAGATCCATCATAGTTTCCAGAACCGGTAGAAGTTGCGCTTTGCAAGTAGGAGTCAGACCTAGGTAGTATTCTTCCCATCTCTGATTTCTTCCTTAGTCTTGTTCTAGATAGTTTGATTCGACTTAGTTTGCTGCATTCTTAGTTAATCTTTAGTGTAGTCAACCCCCCAATCATCAATATTTAGTCTGAGTCAAAGTCTAGTATTAGTATTCAGTGTCTCTAGGGTTCGATATTTAGGTTTACCATTAAGCTGTGCTACACTCGATAGGTACACTTGCCTGTCAGTGCGGTCTAGTTCATAGGTTTTCCATTTATTACTTAGGAGTCTAGGTTAGGTTTAGTATATATTTTTATAGACCGTCTGGGCGACATCACACATAATATATACATATACACATATAACCACCTTCACTTACTCATTGTCTGTGTTCATCATCATATGGTTATCATGAATTTATTCGCACATGTTACATTATGAATCATACTGGCCAGGCATGATTGATAATGGAATATGCCCAATTACATTCATCATCTTCATATAACGAATCCCTTAACAACTTTCGGCACACTTAGTTCACATTGGACACCAATTAAAACATACAACATTATAATCAATACTAACCTCACCCTTTAAGCTTCGTGTCTCGGTCACGCCATCATTGGATTCTCGTATCTCCGACCATATCAATAGCATTATAGGTTTGATTTTGGTGTCTCACACACCAAATCCATCAAACCATTGCTCTGATACCAAGTTGAACACCCAAAAATTCAAACCGATTTAAACTTTTTAAAACCGACACGAAAGCGGTCCCAATTACAACAGTTAACGTATCCACACGTTTTATTTTTACAAACATGAATTAAACTACAATATTTCCCACAAAAGTAGTTTAAACAAAAGTTAACAACAACAAGTCATCCACAACTTGTAACGCCTCCAAATAGTTTTTTAAAACATCCAAAACTAATTTTGAGAATCCAATATCCACTTTAGGCGAGACCTGAGATCACTCCAGAGCTTTCCTACATTCAAATCAACAATTTGAATATGGTTAGTAAAGATAAGTAGCCCTAGGGACCTCTCCACAAGTCCCCACAATGACGACAGGCCAACACCCTTTGAAGACCACCCATGGGTAAAACCCAAGAAAAATGGTCATTCTTAAGAACAAAAATTTATGACATGAACACAACCATGTTCCCCGAAAACAACCGTGTTCAGGACGAACACAAATGTGTTCCTTGAGTACGATCATGTTCAGAATGAACACAACAATGTTCCCTCTTAGCACCAGAAAAAGCAAGGTTACTGACATGGTTGTGTTCAATGTTCCCTTAACACAACCATGTCGAGACAAACACAACCATATTCCCTGACAGCACCTTCCATTCTTACCATCTCTACAAATTCTTGCATAGAACAAGTATCTAACATATATTTACTTATTTTCCGAGCACGCAATGTCTACCACATTGACTAACCTTAATTTGTTAGTTTATCCTCCCCCATTACAAGCACCACTACTCGTTTTTAACCTATTAAGTGTTTAACTTCATTTTCTACCAATTCTTTGTTTAAACATACAGCGACCTACAACTTAGACATGTATTAATCTCATACAATTCCTAAAGTTTTACCATTCAATAATTAGAAATTTCCACACGTCTAATAAGAGAACCACCACTAGCTTTCCTACATAGAATATTTGACTCCATGCCGACCCATGAAGTATTTGACTTCATGTCACCCGTGAAGTATTTGACTTCACTATCGCCCGTAAGGTATTTAACCTCACTACCACCCGTGAAGTATTTGACTTCACGTTACCCCCATAAAGTATCCTCACTTCATGAAATCAATCAATTTACCGTTTTACCACCAACAGTTGACTTTTACCACATAAAGTCAATTTTAGTCAATTATTACCACATTCCACATTTTAGTTGACTTTAACCAGATTGAGTCATTTACCCCATTTAACCACACTAAATAATTTACTTTGACTAATTTCCACATTAAGCCAATTACACCAATTCTACCACATACTACATTCAAGTTTGACCATATAACCACATAAGTCAACTTACATCTATTTACCACACACCACATTTAACTTTGACTATTAACCACATAGCCAAATCACACTTATTCACCACATTTGCACATTCAAGTTGACTATTAACCACATAACCAAGTTACACCAAATCAACATATTAGTTTGACCCTATACCACATAAAGTCAAATTGCACTAATTCACATATTAGTTTAACCCATTATCACCTAAGGTCAAATTACACCGATTTCACCTAATAGTTTGACGCTATACCACCTAAGGTCAAATTACACCAATTTCAACTATTTGTTTGACCCTATACTACCTAAGGTCAAATTACATCAATTTCACCATTATCCCACAATGGTTTGACTTATACCATATTAAGTTAATTTAATCCAATTTCACCACATTCTACATTTTTAGTTGACTCTAACTACATTCAATTATTTAGTTAGGTTAAATTTCCACATTAAGCCAACTACACCAATTTTTACCACATATCACCCTGTAGTTTGACAAATTGCCGCATTAAGTCAACTACATCGGTTCTACTACATACCACAATCAAATTTGACTAATAACCACATAGTCAAATTCAACATAAAACATGTAAATAGAGTTTAACACATAATGTACTTACATGTAACTACTTATCTACTACTAAGTAAGTGCAAAGCACTTACCTTGGCCAATGAAGATTCCAATCCGTCTTCAAAGCTAACACCTTATCGCCTTGATCACCTAAACATTCCACGTGTTTTAGTAATCTAAGTTACCCCAACCATTCATCAATTGAAGTTTAACGCCCACCCAAGATCTTATGATCTTCACCAATAAGTAACTTGGTTTAATTAGCTTCATTCAAGCTTTCAACCTTTCTAGATAACAACCAACCCATTCTGACCCGTTAAGGTTTTTTTTTTTCCAATTTTCACACAATTCTCCAAGGTTCTTGATTCATCAAATTAATTGTGGGTTTCTACTAAAAATTGTGTTTACTAACACCATAAACACTTACCAAACACCAATTCATCATTTAACTTCATCAAATTGAAAACCCCTAATTTTCACCTCAAGAACCCTAATTTTAAAATCATTAAATTGGATGTTAGAATCATGATTCTCCACCATTTACAACACTAGATTAAGGTTTATAAACAACATTTAACCAAAATCAACACACCAATTTACCTAATTCGGGGTTTCTACCAAAACCCACCAATAACACCTTCAATGGTGATTTAGAGATGAAAGTATGCTTACTTTGATGTTTGGAAGAAGATGAACACCCCAAATCATCCAGATTCGACATGCAAATCATCACTTTCGTGATCTTGGTTCTCCCCCTCTTGCTCCATGTTCATTCACGACACACACAAACACACCAAATGTGTTTGTGAGAAACCCCCCACCTTAAAAATCTAAATTTTAAAAAGTTACCAAACAGCCCCTGGACTTTGAAATCTGGCTCTTTTCACCTAAACTAGTAAAACTCCACTTTTGCAACAAACCTCCAACTTTCATTTTATTTATAAACACCCCCTATAATATAATAAATATATTATAGGATAAACCCAAAAGTTGGTTCGTTACAGCTACCAAAAGTTTCATTGCCACAACATTTGCTAACAAGATAAGGAGTACAGTTAGAACCATAACACAAAATTTTGAAATAGAGACTGCTATCGGTAGGATCACAAAAGTAGCAAAAGCCGTAGATAACTGCCTGATAGGAATCGAAGGCTGATGTGTTGTGGGTGTATATATAAAAATGATGATTTCTAACACAAAAGCTTTAAATTTATAAAACAGAATTACTACCACTCACTACAACACAATTAGGGCAAGTGCACCCATCGTGGACGTAATATAGTGTTGGTAAGATCGGATATCGATCCAATGATACATAGGCTCTTAGTACCGAACTTCAGTTGATGTTAAAGGTGTCAATCTTGACCCATTCTTCAAAGAATGGGTTTATTGGGGTAAAAATCAATTGAATATGGGTCAATTTGGGTGACCTCATATTAATCAACGGGTCAATTTGGTTCACCTCAAATATTCAAAGGTTAATTTGGGTAACTTTAAATTAGTCAACGGATCAAAATGATAAGTATTATAAAACTTGTTAACTTAAAAATAGTGCATATAGGTTACCCAAAAAAAAAAACTTTGTCACCCCGCCCCCACTCTTCCTATCACTACCGTCGCGCCACCACCCGCAGTCACCATCACTGCCACCACACGCCACTGCCTTGTCACCACACACCACCGCCACTGCCGACCACCCGCCACCGCCCCTCAATTGCCACCCACCGCCACCACCACCCCACCCGATCGCCGCCACCACTCGCCACCGTCTCGACGCTGCCGCCCGCCGGCCCACAACAGTCACCAACCTTCTCCACCCCCACCCGCCTCCCGCCACCACCAACCCCGCCCCTCCACCGCCACCCCCACTCACCGCACCGCAACCACCACCTCCCACCGTATTGGCTGAACCCGTTTTGACCCGTACCAAGTTGATATTTTTTTTATAAAAAACGACCCATTTTGACATGGACGCATTTTGCTCCAAACCCGTTTTGACCCGAAGTCATTTTGCTCCTGACCCGTATTAACCCGAACCCATTCTAACCCGAACCCGTTATGACCCGTGACTCGAACCCGCCCGACCCGCCGATTTTTCCAGGCCTAGTTGATGTCTAATCTTTTTAGAGTTTAAAAAGTTGTTTAATTTAGATTATGGGAGCTTTAAAGAAAAAGTAAGAGAATGGTAGAAGATAGTAGTAGTCAATAACAAAAAAATAAATCACTTTGGTTCAAATTCCTTTCAATGTTGAATTTAGCTTTAGTTTATGGATTCTCAAAAGATCACTATACCGTAAACATGGCAGTCATCACTTAAGTCGTTAAACCCTATAGCCCGGGTTGATTATGTCTTTCTGGGGGTAGTAGTTTGAGCAACATGACCACCGTTATGTTTAACTAGACATGTTTACTGGTTTAGGACACCATGTCATAAACTTGAAGATTAGTGATAATGTTTGTGTAAGTGCGAAAGATGGAGCAACTCCTAGGTCAAGAGATTGACTCCCACAACAATATTGGAAAGTATGCCACCATAACATCCACCTCAATGTCGGAATTAAATTATCAAAATTATGTATTTAGACAAGAGACTTTATACATTAATTAATATAATTCCCTTGCTTTGATTCTTCTCTACAAGGGTAGAAATAATGCATAGAGTCAAGTCTTTAGAATACCGAGTCACCGTATATTAAAAATCAAGGATCTTTACAACCACTTTCACAATTCACAACTTTTAGCACCCTTTCAAATAACTAACACACCGACTCTACATAGACATAGAAGTGTGAATGCTCGAATCAACGAAGCATGAAGTTGGTAAAACGTTCCGATGGTTGTGCAGATCCACTTTAAGTGTTAAAAGATCATATTGTGAAGTCACTTCCCACACTTGAATTGCATATTGTCCTCAATGTGCTTATTTAAAGGCATAAGCATAAATGGAAACAATGCATGAAACAGTGTAAGGAAAAAGGTTCCCCCTGATTAGTGCCATGTCCACAATGTGGTGGAAATACACTGGTGTAGTACTGTGCCTAGGTTTGCTAGTAGCCGAAGAAACCTGTAAAAATGATAACCAAAAACATGGTTGCAGAAGTCGCTAGGCGCTGCCAGGTCGGTCGACTAGGGAGTTGCGAGTACTCGGCCTAGGCTGGGAGTACTCGGACATGGTAAATTACAAAGAAATTAATTTTAGGGAAATTATATATATGTCAAATATCACAAGTGTACTAATATTTATAACAAAATACGTGAATATCAATATAAATAAAAAAGATGCATGTTCAAATACTAAAGTACTTCAAAATTTTGATATTCATTCTTTAATATTATAGACATAGTAATCATTTAATTCCCGTCTTGCAATCTATCTCTGTGAACAAAAGCGAATATCCAACCAGAGTCAGTGAAGAACAGCGAAAATCGGTGAAAAACAGTAAAAATCGGTGAAAACAGCGAAAATCCGAGTTGACCGAGTTGGACCGAGTTGACCTGAGTTGGACCGATTCCGAGTAATGTTGACCGAGTTGAAGACAAGCGCATCGGAACCCTACTGAATACCAAGTACTCGCCGAGTACTTGGCCGCCTAGGCCGAGTTTTGCAACACTTACTAAAAATAGAAAGCCATGGTGGAGATTTGATTACGAGTCTACGGGTCGCGAAACACAAAGTGTTATGGCAAAATGTGAGCAAAAATGCGCATGACGAATCAAATCTCTTGGATAGAGTGGACCAAGGTAACTGGGATGGGATGTTAGAAAACGGGTCAATTAGGCGAGCTGCAGAATCCGGGGAGTAATTCCTAATCATTTTGTGCTGAAAATTGTTGCTTTTCTCAATCCTTTATTCTGTGCTCACCCAGCCACAGAAGCGTATCAAGACCTATTTTCTTTCATTTGTCTGATTTTATTGGTTTTATGAATGATATGCTAAACATGGGTTGCCTCCTGTGAAGCGCCACATTTATTTACGGGTCCTTGGCTAGACGCTAATGCACACATTTATCATTAACATTCCATTCATTTAACCAACGCGTAGTCTTGTTACATCAAAATTTAGGCAAAATTTAGAGGGTACAAGATTTATCCTATGACGGCCTTAATACAAAAGATCTAAAGAGGACCTCCTACAATTTTTCCTAAAGATTATCGAACCCTGTTTTGACTAGAAGAACTCCCCGGCCCACTCATGTTAGAGGCATGGACAGGGGTTGTCGGTGACGCGGTGCTTGATTTCCAGCAGTTGCAGGTTAACTTCCACCAGCTCAGTGCGAAGATTGTTAACCGCACTAGTTAAAGTCAATAGCTTCTGGGTTGAACACAAACTTATCTCGGTAAGCTTCTTAATTAGTTCAAAGATCTTGAAGACGACATCATGCTGAGTAGGGTGACGGGTCTCCGTTCTTGGACGTTTCAGAATGCGCTCATACATGATGCTTTCATGGCTAGTTATGTTTATGAAGTGATTAAAGATATGGAGTGGTGTTTGGGCAACAAAAACTCTACAATTAAGGCTCCATTTATAGATCTGTGGAGGTCCGGCACGGTCCGTGCTTGGGGCCGACACGCCCCGTGTAGACATTGCATGGCGTTGCTCTGCAGGCAGTGAGATAGTCCGCGATTCCTTTGGGCGGGAAAGCATGATACGCGACGTGCTAGGGTTTGGGCATGGCCGTGCTCCGTTGATCATGGCACGGGGGCATGTTCACCTCAAGCACAACCCGTGCTTGGCTCCTTTGATCATTTTTTTTAAAATTTCTTTAGGGGGGGGGGGTGGTTCTTGCTTCCCTTGATTCGCCTTCTTTTCTGAGTGCTAGGTGCAACTTTGATTTTTGACTCAACTTATTTGTTTATGCAATGATATGTGTCCTTGCGTCGAACTTGTTTCCTTCTTTGTGCTATTGTCGTTTGCTCTTCATTTAGTTTCTCTTTGCCAACGTCATAGCAAGTGATGAAAACTGCATCTCTGATATCTACTGGAAGCCTAGGTGTTGAATAATGAAGGTACATAAGTAAATTGAAGTTGGAGGGATGCATTAGTCCATGGTCTTTATTTGTTTCGTCAAGGTAGATGAATCTTTCGTTCCTGGTGTGCTTTGCTCGTTGTTCTTCTACCTTTCCTAAAGGTTTGATTTCGGTTTTATTTTTCCCCGGGATTGTTTTGTGCAGAATCACACAATTGAAGGGAATTACTTTAACCTTGTGGGTGCTGCATAGAGTTTTTCACGTCAGCTGAGATGTCCTTAACTTTCGGACTTAAATGAAGCTTCCTATTCGTTTCTTTCATCATCATGAGAGTAATAGTGACATATGGAAGAACTAGAATCAATGGAAGGTTGTTTATGATGAAAGAAGTTATGGGGACTTCTCCTTGTAACGAAATATAAGGGAGTTCTCTAATCCTAGGGGTGATACGCATTTCTTTTTAGAACTTAGCATATATGGATATATGCTTTAATTCATATTCAATGGGTAAAGTGATGCGTAGCTCGTTCACCCAGGTGTAATCCTTACCAGTGATTATTTGTAGAGCTGTGGTTTCTGGTTTTGACTCCTCCAATGTTGTTGAGACGGTGTCAGTGTTCTCTTGCTCTTCTTCGGCTGCATCTCCAAATGTTTGCAATTCCCTGATACATAAAGCATAGTTTCTTTCATCTACTTGGCGAGCTTCTTCCTCTTGTTTCTTCACTAAGGCTTCCTCTGCTTTCTTCTTGAATCTATCCTCTTCGGAGAATGCTTCGATTATTTAGTTTTTCAAAGACTCAAGGCTTTTCAGAAGCCTTTCTGCTGCTTCATTTACCGGTGTTGGTGCAAATGTGGGTGCTTCCTCTTGAGTAGGAGCAACACTCCGTTATTTGATGGGTCATCTGTAAGGATCGTTTTGATGAAAATGGGAGACTGCTTCAAAGTAATAGCATTCCTCGTCATAATGGGATCCTCCATACAAACTGCACCATATATTAGTTGACTGATTTTTGTAGTAGGATCCAAAATATCCCTTTGGATAATCATCCAATGGAATATTGATTGTAAAAAATAGATTAGGCCAGCGACCTTGATCTTTCCTCAAATCTCGTGTATCCCCGACAACGGCGCCAAAAACTTGATGTGTTGAGGGTGTATACATAAAATTGATGATTTTTAACACAAAAGCTTTAAATTTATAAAACGGAATTGCTGCGACTCACTACAACACACTTAGGGCAAGTGCACCCATCGTGGACGTAATATAGTGTTGGTAAGACTGAATATCGATCCAAGGATATAGAGGCTCTTAGTACCGGACTTCAGTTAATGTCTAATCATTCCAGAGTTTAAAAAGTTGTTTGATTTTTATTATGGGAGCTTTAAAGAAAAAGTAAGAGAATGGTAGAAGATAGTAGTAGTCAATAACAAGAAATAAGTCACTTTGGTTCGAATTCCTTTCAATGTTGTAGTTAGCTTTAGTTTATGGATTCTCAAAAGATCACTATACTATAAACATGGCGGTTCTCATTTAAGTCGTTAAACCCTATAGCCTGGGCCGATTTTTTCTTTTCGGGGGTAGTAGTTCGAACTACATGACAACCGCTATGTTTAACTAGACATGTTTCCTAGTTCGGGACACCCTGTTATAAACTTGAAGATGAGTGATAATGTGTGGGTAAGTGCGAAAGATGGAGCAACTCATGGTTCGGGAGATTGACTCCCACAACAATATTGGAAAGTATGCCACAATAACAACCACCTCAATGTCAGAATTAAATTATCAAAATTATTTCTTTAGACAAGGGACTTTATACATTAATTACTATAATTCCCTTGCTTTGATTCTTCTTTACAAGGGTAGTAATAATGCATATAGTCAAGTCTTTAGAATACCGAGTCACCGTATATTAAAAAGAAAGGATCTTTACAATCGCGTTTACAATTCACAACTTCTAGCACCCTTTCAAATAACTAACACACCGACTCTACAAAGACATAGAAGTGTGAATGCCCGAATCAACGAAGCATGAAGTTGGTAAATCGTTCCGCTGGTTGTGCGAATCAACTTTCAATGTTAAAAGATCACTTTTTGAAGTCACTCACACACATCATTATTGAATCCATAAACACACTAACTACTTCATTGGAAGTTCATCTAACCAAAGTGATTTAAAGATTTAGCCAAGAATGGCCATGCAATCAACAAAGATTAAACTTGTATAAATACACTTAAGCATCATTATAATATTTCAAATTTGTTAATTGTATCTAGAATCTTGAATGGTATCCCCAAGACTTCCCATAGTAGAGGTCTTGGGTTCGAATCCTGGAAACAGCAAAAAGGGGTCTATGGCCAGGTCATGGGGTTTACACAGTTGGGGGGTTCCTCTTGTGGTGGGCTGCCCTGAATGTTCTAGGTGTTGCCATGGGGAAACCCAATTATCCTAAAATATCTAGGTGTTGCCGTTCAAAAAAAATCTAGAATCTTGAAGATTGAAACTAAACTACTAAAATTACAGAGAATTCTTTTGAGAATGGCTATCAAAACCTCTACCAAGCTCTCCTTCAATTGAATGCAAGAACACTCTATTTATAGGTTGATGAGGGGCTCGAGCATGGGCCGTGCTTGATAAGGCACGAACCCGTGTGTACTTGGTTTCTGCTCCAATAACTTGGTCGAAGCAGTTGTGGACAAGTTGGTACCAGACGGGGGGCGTGTTATGCTTGGGCACTGGGCGTGCTCGACCCTTGGCACGGGGGCGTGTTCACTTGGGCACGTTGCAGTGGGTCCCAGATGTTTTCTTGTCTCCTGACCTAAGGCACGGGGGCGTGCCTGATGAAGCACGGGTCGTGCTTCATCATTTCTTCTTGATTTTGTATGGTTTTTGCGCCTTGGACTTTAGGCCCTGAAAACTCAATATAAACCAATTAAGGCACTAATCCATAAGATTGTTAAGAAAACATTTGGAAAATGGTTGATATTTGATGTGAAAAATATGTATAAATTGGTGCACATCAACTGCCATAAATTTGTTGCTAGATTTTTCCTTATTGCCTTAGGAGGATTTGATGCCATATTGGATATGGATTGGTTAGCTGCCATCGAAGCACATATAATATGTAAACGGAAAATGATTCATCTCAAGGCCCTGGATGGCAGTACCATAACTATTCATGGAGGTAGAGAAAACTCAATGTTGAATATCATTTCGATGATCAATGATGATAGCTACATGAGGCATGGCTGCGAGGCTTACCTGGTGTACGTTATTGATGAAAGAAAGAAAGTTAATGTGCCAGTGGTGTGTAATTTCCCAGAAGTGTTCCCCGAGGACCTACTTCGAATTCCACCTGATCGGGAAATAGAGTTCTAAATTGACCTAATGCTAGGAGTCCAGCCTGTCGCCAAGGCACCATATAGATTATCTCCAACAAAGATGAAAGAACTGATGGCTCAGCTGAAAGAATTGACGGAAAAGGGTTTTATCAGGCCGAGTATTTCTCCTTTGGGTGCTCCGGTAACATTTGTTAAGAAAAAAGATGGTAGAATGCGTGCATCGACTACAGAGAATTGAATAAACGTACAGTGAAAAATAAATACCCGATACCAAGGATAGATGATCTCTTCGACCAACTAAAAGGCGCAAGTTGGTTCACAAAAATCGATCATAGATCAGGGTACCACCAACTAAAAGTAAGGGAAGAGGATGTGACTAAGACTGCATTTCGTACACGATATGGGCACTACGAGTTCCTTGTAATGTCATTCGGATTGACAAATGTCCCCGCGAAATTTATGGATCTTATAAACCGAGTATGTCGCTCTATGCTCGATCATGTCACGCCCGTAACATAGGACAGTTATCTAACCAGAGTAGTACCTCCAACAGAGATGTTCCCATGAAAGAACGACGGGTCTAGAAGAGATTTATACACCGTCCTTTCCTAGACAGAACATTCCGTTCGTCAGATAACTACATACCGATCAAAAGGTCGCCTTCTAGATACTATGACGTTGATATCAATAACACACAGCGGAAGACTAAATTGTAACCTCGATTAATATCAAAACATTATTTACATCATGTTTAACAAAAGTTACATCATTCGTTCCTAACAAGGAACAAGTCATTTGGGACTTATAGTTTTAGGCATGCCCATCATCTAGATCGTTCATCTTTTCATTCTAATTCCGGGAATGCCTCATCTATTGTCTACCTGTGATGCGTTCAAAACATTTGATAAAACATGGGTCAGCACAAAGCTGTTGAATTCATAAACTAAAATAGTTTATTAAAATGACCCGCCAAAGTATCTTGAATACATTCATAGGCTTCAACACCCAAATTCATAGATAACTATGAACAATCATTCTGTCTATATCTAACCAAATACCGTTCCACGGGTCCTGTCCAACATGCCATTCCACGGGCAAGTGAAATACAATAAGCGCTTAGAATACGTTATTTTATAAACAATAGGTACAATCGTTTCAAGATACTCAAAACGTTTCATAAATCAATCATGCCAAACAAGGTCATGAAAGGGTTCATGCATCACAGTTTAAGAACTCACCTCGGTAGTATTTCGACTTATTTAATCAGAGATATGGCAAACACCTCGGGCAGAGCTCCTAGATAATCATAATATTACTTAATCATATAATCCTAGCTTAATGATTTATAACCAAAGCTTAATGGGAGGTCAGAACCTTACCTCAGTACTATCTACGGTAGTTTGAAGTCGAATGGTTAGAAACCGGACTCTCGTACGCGAACCGGGGCTTGAAAATGGATCTTCAGAGTGTGTGTGTGTGTATTTGACTGTGTTTGAGTGTGTAAAAGAGTTGAAATCGATCATCTATTTATAGGGGTAAATGGGCACCCATAGCGGACCATTATCTGAGGGGATGTCGGTCCGCTATGGCTCTTAGCCGCCTCATTGCCTTTGGGCCTACAAAACGGACCGTTATGCTTCTCATGTCAGTCCGCAATGGATGAATTGCGGCTAGCGGACCGCAACGGTTCCAATATCGGTCAGATATCAATCTTCCACGTGTCAGACTCCAGCGATTAGTCACCCGACACGTGTTACCTCCTGAGTGATTCCTTGTTCCCTACATAGCGGACCGCTATCCATGAGATGTCGGTCCGACATCTACCTTCTTTTCCAAATATTTCATTTTTAGTCCCTAAACTTTATTTATTTACATATTCACCACTTAACTTTGAAAATTGGGAAGTTTAGTCCTTTAATTTTCAAGGTGTTACAGATCGCTCAGTAATCGTTTTCATAGACGGCATCCCCATCTACTCCAAGAGCGAAAGTGATTATGCTTTTCATCTCAAGGAAGTGTTAGAAGTTCTGAAGAAAGAAAAGTTGTATGCTAAGCTCTCCAAATGCACGTTCTGGCTTAGGGAAGTCCAATTCCTTGGGCATGTCATTGGCCCGGACGGCATTATGGTTGACCCGATAAAGATAGAAGCATTGATGGATTGGGACATCCCGAAGACCCCGACTGAAATTCAGAGTTTCCTAGGTTTAGCTAGATACTATCGAAGGTTCATTCAGTACTTCTCGAGAATAGATTTGTTCTTGACTAAATTGACACGGAATGAGTTAAAGTACGAATGGGGTCCAACTCAAAATAAAGCTTTTGCAGAATTAAAGGAAAGACTAACCCAAGCTCCAGTCATGGCTCTGCCTAAGGGTAATGAGGACTTCATAATTTACTCTGACACTTTGGGTCATGGATTGGGTTGTGTCCTAATGCAAATGGGAAAGGTGACTACTTACGCATCACGCCAACTAAATATTCATGACGTCAATTACCCGACCCATGACTTGGAACTGGCTGCTATGGTATTTGCATTAAAAATCTGGAGACATTATGTCTACGGAGTTAAGTTCACTATATACTCCGACCATAAGAACCTGAAATACTTTTTCGAACAAAAATAGTTAAACATGAGACAAAGACGATGGTTAGAACTCTTGAAGGACTACGATTGTGAAATCCAAAGGCAAACGTGGTGGTCGACTCTCTAAGTCGGAAGGAAGTTTCAACTCCTATTTGAATGAAAGCATGCCAAGTAGTGGTAACACCAGATCTTATAACAGAGATTGAGAAGGCACAAATCGAAGCGCACAAAGAAGAAAACATAAAGAAAGAAAGAATGGTGGGTTAACAGCAAAAGTTGGAATACAATACCCGTGGTGTAAGGACGTGATTTGGAAGGATATGGATACCCATGGGTGGCAAGCTTAGAGCCAAATTCCTTGATAAGGCCCATAAGTCCCGGTACTCTATCCACCCCGGAGCCACTAAGATGTACCAAGATCTAAAGAAGGAATATTGGTGGCCGGGTATGAAGAATGATGTGTCAACATATGTAGGAAAGTGTCTTATATGGTCGCAAGTGAAGGTTGAACACCAAAAATCATATGGTAAGATCCAACCCCTGGAAATACCAGAATAGAAGTGGGAACACATTACCATGGACTTCATAACCAAGCTACCTCGCACATCTAAAGGTCATGACATCATATGGGTAATCGTGGACCGCTTAAAAAAGAGTGCTCATTTCCTTCCAATTCGTGAGACATTCTCATCGAAAAGGTTAGCTGAAGTATTCATTAATGAGATAGTCGCTCGACATGGTGTGCCACTGTCAATTGTATCTGACCGGGACACGCGATTCACATTGAGGTTCTAGAAAAGATTCCATGAAGAAATGGGCACCAGACTAAATATAACAAGGCGTATCATCCGCAAACGGATGGTCAGTCTGAAGGACTATCCAAACCCTGGGGGATATGCTTCGTGCTTGTATTATGGACTTTGGTGGTAGTTGGGATAGTCACATGCCGCTAGCATAGTTCTCCTACAACAACAGTTATCACGCGACGATAGGCAGGCCGCCTTATGAAATGTTGTATCGTTGAAGATGCAGAACCCCGGTTTGTTGGGGTGAGATAGGTCAGAAATAACTGGGAAGCTTCGAAGTTGTTAAAGAAACATCTGAGAAAGTTGATCAAATCAAGACCCGCATGAAAGCCGCACAAGACCGCCATAAATCTTATTCGGAAAAAAAGATGAATGCCTATTGAATTTAATGTTGGGGACAAGGTAATGTTAAAAGTGTCACCCTTGAAAGGAATTATACGGTTCAGAAAGAGAGGGAAGTTAAGTCCAAGGTTCATCGGACTGTTCAAGATCTTGGCACAGGTAGGAGAAGTTGCCTATCAGTTGGAGTTGTCTAAAGAGTTAAGTGGTATTAAACTGACATTTCATGTGTTACACTTGCGAAGTGTCTAGCCGATGCAACAGTACACGTACCACATACGGACATCAACGTCGACAACAGCCTTAACTATATCGAAGAACCCGTGGCCATCCTTGACAGGAAGGGGAAACTACTACGTAATAAGGTGATCTTATTGGTTAAGATACAATGGAAACAACTAAAAGGGTCAGAAGCTACATGGGAAGCTGAGGAAGAGATGAAGGAGTCGTACCCTCATTTATTTAACTTATAGCAGGTTTCGAGGACGAAAACTCTTGTAAGGTGGGTACACTTGTAACATCCTAAAAATCATTAATTAATAAAATAAGGGGTTTTATGAAATGCTTGAAGTTGAGGGACTATTTGGGGAATTTGGAAAACACCTCTATATAACCCTAGCCACCTTTACATGCGCAAACTCTTACCATTTTCCAGCACCTTTTTGCACAAACTTGAGAGTGGGAGTGAGGTAGTTCTCGGCTAGAAGGATAGGAGAAGTAAGGGGTTGATTTCAAGCTCTTTTGTACATCAAGATTATTAAAGAACGAAAGATGAATCATAAATAAGAAGCTACGCGAGTTTTAAGATAAAGACAACAACCCTAAACCTCTGTTTACATTATTTAAGGGTTTTCTTGGTCAAAATGGACTTTAGTCCAAAAAGACTACATTTTTAGGCATGTAACAGGATAAAGCCCTTAGATTTAATGATATAGATGATTCGCAAACACTTTGGACGTATAAAGTTCCAAAACTTGACCTCCAAAATCAATTGGATCTAAGCCATGCAAAAACTAGGGTTTTCGGGTATATGAAGTTCTCGCTACAAAGTTCACGGCTCCCATAGTTCTCGGGTAAAAGTTCTCGCAGGATCCGAAAACCAAGAACATGAAGTTCACGCCTACCTTGGTTGCGCAAACTTCAAGTTCTCATGTAAACCTTGTAAGCGCATACTTGGACGAGAACTTCAAAGTTCTCGGGTTAATGTTTACACGTACTTTTCCACGTTCTCGTATAGGAAGCAAATGAATACTTAGTGTACAAAACTAAGCCCTTTAGGATGTATACGTATAGGTTAAGATCCATAGAGACTCCAGACCTGCATAGGCCTGATACACCTACTACGTATCTCAGGTGAGTTTCTAAATGCCTTTTTTTAAGAAGTTTTATACATTTTGGGCTGATGTGCATAGTTAACCTATTATTGAAATGTTTACAAACATGGCTATGTCCATAATATGAAAAGTTGAATGTTTAAACAAATGATTTGCTTATGTGCTTATATGTATGTCTAACAGTTACCTTTATGGTAAACGAACGGCTAGACGGAACTTATGCAGACGGTATGTTTATGTCTACTACAATAGACTATTTATGGCCTCATTATGTGGACGGTAGGAGCTTTCGAATCACGGCTGCATAATGTATTTGAATGGGAAACAACTACTTCGGTAGACGGTATTCAGCTACTTCGTGTAGACGCTATGTTTACGGCTGTACCGGTGTGCGGTAAGATTGCCTCCACTTGGTGTAGAAGGTAGGTGCTACTTCGGTAGATGATGCGACGTACGGCTACTATGTAAGCGGTTTGTGTATGTCTACTACGATAGACTATTTACGGCTAGTTTGTGTTATCGGTAGAATCTTTTGATGCATGGCTGCATATGTAGTAGGTACGAATGCGGTTGTCTTTGTGACACCGTTATGATACGAGAAGCCATATGTGTTAGGCTAATCTGCTTGATATGTGTGTTCATGTGCTACGACTCAATATGATGAATGACCTCAATCTACGACTCGATATGATGTATGACTAGGAGCTATAACTCCATATGATGTATGCTTAGGAGCTATAACTCAATATGCTGAATGAATGATGTAAATGCATGATTGCTTAAAACTAGAACTCACCAGTGTTAGCTGACTTTTTATTATGCCCTTCAGGTAAATGATAGAGATGAAAGGATTACTATGGATGCATTAGACCAGGACTGATGGCTACCTGACCCATGACTGACATCCCGTTTTATGTTTAATTATATACAATGTTATTGATGTTTATATGACTTATGTGTTATGACAATGTTTTTGCTGCCAATCGGATAACTTTCAGTTATTAAATTTTGTTGTGAATGAGTAAATCCAACGCGTGAGGTCTACCGGGAACGGGTCCTTACACCTGGCCATGCTCAAACTGGGAGTTTGATTAAACCACTTTGAAATTGAGACCGAGAAAGAGATTATTGAACACTATATGAGAATGAAATATGATCCATGTCTCATGTTCAACTGGAGACGTTTAATTATTTGTAATTAGATTGCGAATAATTAAAACGAATTAAATTAGTTAATAATCAAACAGTTGATAATTAGAGAACTGATGTAATAATTATCAAATGCTTTGATAATTACTGATTATGTTAATTTGCTAGATTAATTATTAATTGGATTAATAAATAATTAGTAAATTAAAGTGTATTTATTTAATAATTAATTATTAAAACCCTAACTTAATCCCCAAGTTTAGGAAATTCTATATATAGGGGATTAAGAGATAGAGGAAATATACAGACAACATTGGAAACTAATGTGCACCAAATTATACTTATATTTCACATCAAATTTCATTCCATTTATGTTTGTTTTCTTGAAATCTTGTATATTAGACCCTTATTTGATTTACTTTCAGTTTTTAGGAACAAAAGACAAACTACTGATCAAAGAAGCAAAAACCGTGCAAAAAGACAAATAATTGATCAAAACAGCAAGACAAGCACGGGGCGTGCCCCATCAAGCACGCCCCCGTGCCTAAGGTTAGGAGACAAACAAACACCTGGGACCCACTACCCCATGTCCCAGCCAGCACGCCCCGTGCCAAACTCAACACGCCCCTATGTGCACTACCTTGTCCAATTCTATTTTGACCAAGTTAGTGGAGAAGAAAAAAGTCATGCCCAACCTCTAGAACAGCCTATAAATAGGCCATTCCTACACCATTTGAAGAAGGAGATTAGAGAGCCAAGTAGAAGAATTCTCCACATTTTATTTCTGTATTTTTGTAGTTAGTTTCATTTCCAAGGTTCTAGAACAATTTAACAAATTTGAAATCTTATAATGATGCTTTATTGTGTTTATAGAAGTTTAATCTTTGTAGTTTGCATGGCCATTCTTGGTTAATTTCTTTGAATCACTTTTAGGGAGATGAACCTCCAATAAAATAGTTAGCATCTATTATGGATTCAACATTAGTTTGTGTTAGTGATTTCAAAATGTGATCTTTTAACATTGAAAGTGAATCTTTGCAACCTTTGAAGAAATTCATCAACTTCACGCTTTGTTGATTCAAGCATTTATACATCTATGTCTATGTAGAGTCGGTGTGTTAGCATGCTGAAAGGGTTGCTAGAAGTTATGAATTGTGAATTCGGTTTGTAAAGATTCTTGCTTTTTAATATACGCTGACTCGGTATTCTAAGGACTTGACTTTATGCATTGCCATTACCTTTGAGGAGAGGAATCAAATCAAGGGGTTCATAATGGTTAGTTTGTAAAGTCTCTTGTCTAAAGACACAATTTTGATAATTTAATTCCAACATTGAGGTGGTTGTCATCGTGGCAACTTTCCAATATTGTTGTGGGAGTTAATGTCCTGACCCGGTAATTGCTCCATCTTATGCACTAACACACCCACATTATCACTGAGCTTCATAGAACTTCTTTTGGTGGTTGCCTTGTGAGTATGACTTGGAGTCCTGGCCAGGAGCCATTTCTAGCTAAACATAGCGGTTGTCATGTTGCTAATACTACCCTTGGTAAGACAAAATCAACCCTCTCCATAGGGTCTAGTGACTTCAGTGACGGCCGCCATGTTTGCGATATAATAATATTTTGATAATTCATAATTAAAAGCTAACTATAATATTGGAGGTAATTCAAAGGAAAGTGATTTATCCTTGTTAATTGAGTAATTCTACTATTTTATCTTTTTAAATCAAAATCAATTATCTTTTCAACTCTAGCTAGATAAGACATTGACTGAAATCAAGTACTAAGAGCCTCTGTATCCTTAGATCGACATTCGGTCTTACCAACACTATATTATGTCCGCGATGAGTGAACTTGCCCTAAGTGTGTCAGTGAGTGGAAGTAATTACCATTTTATAAATTTAAAGCGTTTGTGTTTTAAATCATCTATTTTTATATACACTTATGAATACATCAGAACCCTAATCACCCACTATCCCTCTCCCTCTCTTACGTCCGCCGAACCTCCCCCCCCCCTTGCATCATCGCCTCCGGCCGAAGGCCACCTCCACCGCACCGCCATCTTACTTCGCCGGTGGCATCACCAGAAGTTGTCGTTCGGGTTTTCATGAACCGATTTTGTAGCCTGGTTCGTGTGTGGGTCGATCTAGCAGAAACCAAAGGTGTTTGGTTGTCCCGGGAGTTCGTCTTAACATATCTAGCGATTCGGTTCGTTGATCCATGGTGTTTCCGTTCAGTTAGTTGTTCTCTTCTTGGAAGGTAGAACTAACTATGTTTTTTTTTGTTTCTGTTATGTTTGCATCTAGACTCCTGGTGGACAATATATGGTTTTGCCCTAGACTAGTTCGTACATGTAGTTTTTTTCTGGTGCGTTTATATCAAAATTGTTTTGAAATCCTTATACGAATCCCCAACAAGGTTGGACCGTATAAGAAATGAAGTTTTCCTGGAGAAGTTAGGATCTAAAATTAGATAAGGGAGGGGATGTTGAGGTGGTTTGGGCATGTGTGGATGAGAAGATGACGACTCAAGACCTCAAGTAAAAACCTTGGAGTCCTTAACATCGGAGGGGATGAGGAGCAGATGCAGACCCAAACTGGCATGAGATGAGCGAATTTGGAAGGATTTGCTAGATTTGCACCTCTTTAAGGACATGATTGGAGATAAGAGTTCTTAGAGACGTAAGATAGAGGTTATGGACTTGTAGGGGAGTGCAAAAAATTTGTTATAGATTAGTCTAGGGACCCTAGTTTATTTTCTATACTTTCGTTTGCCTTAGTCTTACATTTTTCTTAGCTTAACCTTAGATTTACCTTGGTATAGAGACTTTAGGGGTGCTTATAGGGAGTTTTAAGGAGGCTCGTACTACTTTCTTTTTATCTTTGCTACTTGTTATTTTGTCTCTTACTAATATATTCTCTATCACCACTTATGTTATTGATAGATACTACTCTTATTATTAGTACTCTCTATCTTGTTTTTTCTTTAGGTTTCCTTATTCATAATTTGTTTACTGGTTTACTACACTTTACTTGCCAAAAAATAGTTTTTTTTATGAGGTGGGGGTCTCATGGTGTAACACCTTGAAAAATGAAAAAATTCAAAGTACAGGCGCTAAGTGATATTAGTTCCAAATTTCAAGGACTAAAAATGAAAACTCTAAAAATTTGACCGATAGTGGACCGCTACCAAGGTCTTAGCGATCCACTAAGTGCTGAAGAAGGGAGTAATGATGAGCAGCCACGTGTCAGGTAACTAGCGGGTGAAAACTGACGCGTGTAACCCTATCGCGCACCGTCACCCAAGTCCTAACGGCCCGCTAAGCCAGAAAGGGGCTAGGGTCCGCTAACACAAGGTTTAATGGTCCACTACTTGCTGACCAAGAAACTTATCCGAAAACAGGGCGGTAGCGGTCCGCTACCTCCTTGGTTAGCGGTCTACTACAAACCCATTCTCAGTCTATAAATTGAATCACTTACTCGACCATTTTTACAAACTTTGACACACCACCACACCTTCCATAACACACACAATACTCTTTGATTTGATACATTTCAAGTTTGGTTCGTATCCACGAGTGTTCGGCAACAAACGCAGTACATAGTTTTAGGTAACTTTTATCCGACCGTTTAAGATTTGGTTATTTACCACTAAGTTAGGTACGTTTAATTAATAAATATTGGTATAATTTAGGAATATTATACGAGGTAATTATTGCAGTTAAACAAGTTTAGGTACTGTTCAGGCGAGTTCCTCCGAACTAAAATGTGTATTTGGTTACACAGTTGTTATTTGAAACATGTGGGCTCCATTTGTTGTAATTCCTTATTACATATATATATATATATATATATATATATATATAACACGTAATAAGCACTTTATACATTCCGAGTGGATGGGACCTATGGGTGGGATTGATCATCCCATTATGCTGGCAGTGTTTGCAAGTGGCGGGTAAAGTCGCCAATTATATATACACTAAAAGCTCTCAGCCGCCGTGCTAGTGGGTGGACATGGGACATTAATGTCGTTTCAAATTATAACCATGTGTGGTTCATGAACTCACCAACTTATGTTGACCCAGTTACTTTTACATCTTTTTAAGCATGCATTACATGTTAAACCCTAGACGGCTTTAGACAATGGCATTCCAGATGAATAGGTGGTGAGCACTAAAAGTTGTTGGTTGGTTGGCTGGAGGCATGTTTTGGAAAGATAATAAGTCATGTTGTTTTTAGTTCCTTGACAGGAACTGGTTGTATATTGTAATTGTCGTTTGCCTTAGATTGGAAAACATTTTTGTTAATAAGTAAAAGAATTTTTTGGTTTAGCTTCCAATGTGTGTTCTGTACCATTCGTAACGACTAACCAGTGTCTGGGACTAGGGTGTGACACATGGGCAACACACCCTCTATCCCCTCTGATAGAGGAAAGGTTTGAGATACTAAGGGATAGTATCTATACTTAAACTAGGACTCTAAGAATAGTCTGAATACCAAAAGATAAGTTAGATATATGCCTTCATTAGGACATATAATGGTTAATACCTAGAAAACAGATAATTAAAAACATTTTGACAAAATGTTGTTAATTTCTGGATTATAACCGGTTATACGAATTCTGATGCTATACGTATGTGTGTAGGTACATATGAAAGGAAGAGGTAGAGGTAGGGGTTGGATGCCCACTACTAGGTCACATACCCATGAGACTACAACCACGAATACTGAACCAAATGTAGATGTAAATATGAATACCAAACCTGAGTGCCATGTAGAAGAAGTAATTATGACAGAAGCACAGTCCAAGAAGCAGTCGCAACTGAAGTCACGAGGGTGCTTCAGATAACATTACTAGGAATCCTTGACGAGGCCTTCCAAAGGAGAATGGGTTAAGGCAGTCAAGGACCCGGTATTAGAAATGAAGGAACAAATGGTACAAATACACGAACGGAGAATAGAATTCATACTACCACCATAGGAACTGACAATGGTATGACCAGAATCCACGAGATTGTTAACCACAATGTGGGAATGAAGAATAATGACAAAGAAGGATGTACTTTGAAAACCTTCAATGAGTTTCATCCAAAACCTTTCAACGGCAAGAAGAATTCCATTGCAGCTGTGTAGTGGATAACTTCTATGGAGGCCGTTATTAAAATGAGTGAGTGTAGGGTTGATCAAGCAGTAAAATTTGCTGCACACTCGTTCGAAGAAGATGCACTTGACTGGTGGGAGTCAGTCAAGCAAAACAATGGAGAAGAGAACGTGGATAGAATGAAACGGGAGGATCTCAAGGCTTTGGTAATCAAAAAATATTGTCCACAGAATGCAATGGACAAAATTGAGACGGAATTTCACCGGTTTGAAGCTGGAAGTCTTATTATCAGGAATATACCACAAAATTCAATGAGATGGCTAGATTAATGCCACATTTAGTAACTCCTGAGTCCCGAAGGATTAAATGCTACGTACAAGGATTACTCCCTAAGGTTCGCACGTTAGTAAAAACCACCATACCACAGACAATGGATGCAACTGTTGAATTGAGTGCTGTAATGTATGATGAAATGGAAAGTCAAGAGCCACATAAGGTGGAAATTAAGAGAAGTTATAAAGAGGTGGCATATGAGTCTGCAGAAAATAAGATCCCAAGAAGGGAAGATAACAATTTGGGAAATAATACCAAAGAAATCAGATGTCATAATTGTCAACAATTTGGACACATTGCAAGATGTCTCCTAAACATTAGATGTCATAATTGTGACGAGATTAGGCATTATAAGAATAATTGTCCAAAAAAGCTCCAACTAACACCCGGTGGTGGATCTAAGGAACGCTGATATGCCCTAAATTATACATGTTTTGCATGCATAATAATCGTCATATTATGGTACTAATTGAACAATAACCTTGCAATTGATACTTAAAACGTTAATAATTCATAATTGCATGTTATTCGATGTCTTGAGATAAAAAAAAAACTAAAACCAGTCAAAAACACCAAGAAATCAAGCTTCTAGAAGGATCATTCCCGAGCTTTGACCCCAAAAAAGTCAACAAAGGTCAATGAAAGTCAAGCAAGCAGCTAAAAGATGAAACAGCGAGCAGGTAAGGCAATGCACGGCCGTGCATTGCATTGTACGATTGTGCAAGGCATGCCTTGCTCCCCAAGGACTTAGTACGCTGCCATTTGTACCCTGCTTTATTCCCGAGGTATGTGCATGCCCGTGCAAACCAATGCACGGCCGTGCATCGCTCATTTTGAGGCCTATAAATAAATGGCTTGAGTTCTTCATTCCACACACCCTAATTGTGACATCCTGAAAAAAAATTATTTTAATTTTCGGGACGAAAATTCTTTCAACTAGGGGATGATGTGACACCCGACAAAATTCTGTTAAATCAGTTAACTCAGTTAGAAACCTCAAGGACCAAATCTGTCATTATCTAAACCTCATTACACTTGAAACTACAGGGATTGATTGTGCAATTAACCAAAATTCAATCTGTTGACTTCTCAAAGTCAAAATCAAATGGATTTTGTTCCTGCTGACTTTTGTAAGTCAAACTTGTAGCCTTTGATCCAAATTCGAACTCTACAATTGAAATTCGTTTGAAATTGTAACCGAAATGCATGTTGGTATCATTAACGACCATCATTAGAGGAATTAACGAGGCATTGATTCGAATTAAAGCCCAATTATGCTTGTTAAACTCGTAACAGTCGAAACTTCCACTTTTGCGATCAAATTCGCTCGATATCATTTGTTAATGTCACAATTGGACGCTTGCACACCTTAGTCGCATCAATCAAAAGCTGGTACACACAATAATCTGTTCGAAGACGCGGTTAGAGTTTCCGGAGACCAAACCCGTCGAACTCGGAAACCCATTTGCTCGATCACCATCAATTCGAGCTCCAATATGGTAATTTCTTACACCCTCAGCTTCGTTTCAACACCTAGATCAAATGCCCTAACCTTTTAGAGGCTTATAACATCGAATCAAACCTAAACTGATTTCTAGGGTTCATCCGAATACAGTTTGGTCGAACCCTAACTTAAACATGATTTCAATTCAATTAAACCATATGATTAGCTTCGCCATCAGTCACCCATTGAAAGCCCCTATCAAATCCAGGGCTTATATCATCGAATTGGTTAAGAACAAGATCTAGGGTTCATCGTGTGTGTGGGTTAATCGAACTCTGATCTAAACTCAACCTTAATCAAATTAATTGTCATGGTTAGATTCGAAATCATTCAATCAACGAAAGCCCTATGAATTCAACCTTTTTCATTATCGGATTCAATCAATTTGATTTTATGTTTATATCTAGGGTTTTAGGCTTTTCATTTGTGAAGTTAATGTCACACCCCGACCGATGGCGGAATCATCGAGGCGGACAATATAATGATTGTTCAAAAGCACATGATAACTAAAGGTTGCATAATTCATTAATTAAATTTAAAGACAACAAGTTCCAAATACAATACAATCCAAATAACCTAGTCTAGTTCAAAACATTGATTTATTTAACTAGGTCCATAGTCCTTAAGTGGAGAAATCTTCAGCAAGTAGTCACATATCCAAACCTGAAACATTATTTAAATCAAGTGTCAACTAAAAAGTTGGTGAGTACATAGGTTTAGTAATTCCGGTAAATAGTAGTGTAAATCGTTTTGCACTCATTGTTTATCTTGTTAAACATAGTATAGGATGTAACATTTATTTAATCACAATTCAAACCGAGTTTGACGCGCTTGAACAGAGCACAACAGCTAAGTCCGGTATGCTTGAATATAGTTACCCACTATATCCGGTATGATTGAATATAACACGCGGTTATATCCGAGTATGCAGTAATAAACACCCTAACCGGGTGGGCTGGTCAGGCACAATAGATCTATCAATATTACAGTTGGTTGTCTTGTGTTTAAATGTATGTACATCCAAAGAATAAGCATATAGTCTCATGTATAACACGTATAAACAATGTGAGTAGCATGTATAATGTTTCACCCCAAAACGTACAAAAATGTAAAATAGGGGCTATGTAACTCACCTTGCAAACAAGGTAGTGATGCGGTATGTAGCAAAGTCCAATAGTGTATTCCGACCTACTCGAGTCCTAAATATTTAAGATACCATAAAGTCTATGTAATGATTCTACCGCGTGTTGATCATGCATTCAATTCACCCAACTAGGCTAGACATGAACCTGTATTAAGTTTCCAAATGTTTTGACACGACAATCGTTGGTAACGGTTTGTGATAACAAAATATATTTATATACACTTATATAATAAGATATGTATTTCATAACATGTCATTACGTTCACGTATCTTTATTAGGTTTGGGGGTTGAAGTTAAATATATATACTATAAAAAATAAGGCTTTTGATATCAAACTAGTCGTTAGAAAAGTACTCGGGTTTTTAAGTTTACTTAAAACATGGTTTTAGTTATCTAAATAAATTCAATAAATTATGGGATATTTACCATGCATAACCACATGTCTTGGGTTTATAAAAGTGTATGGATCATAATTTAAAAACACTTTCAGGAGTTTAAAACATAGCACACAACTCAGTTGGGTCAACAATTTTGATTCTGCAGAATAGGTCAAGGGAAAGCGGCTGTTTGGGGGTTCAAATGTCAGTTTCAAGACAAGAAGCCATATGGGTTTTAAAGAGGACACAAAATGCTAACGTTTGACAGAAAAATCAAGTTATTTGGACCTTTATTGAGCAAGTTATGACCTCAACAAGTTAGCTCTATAAATCTGTCATAAAACTCAGAAGATACACATTTTCTTGTATCACCCTTTTGGGGTATCAAAACTCCACCAAAAATCGTGAAACCAATTGGGTTGGAAAGAGGACACTTTAAAATTAATTTTAGACTCAAGAAACGTTCGATTTGGTTTAGTTTTGACCGGGATATGACCTTCCAAACTGGACACAAAAATCTGCCAGCAACATGTATAATTCAAATGGTGTGTTTTCTTTTGGAATAAGCACTATTTGGGTGAACTATCATTACAAATCAACAAGTAAACTTAATAAGTACTAAGGTTTAGTAAAACACTTACTTAAGGCAATCAAGGAGAAGGGTGAGGGAGTCCGATGGAGGGGGTGTTGCTGCTGTTTTCTTGGAGTCGAAAAGGAATCAAGGAGTGAAGGTGACGTAGTTGACGTGAGACCCGGTTCCTTCTCGGGACGTCCCGTATAGCTCGGTGAGTTCCCGAAATGATCTTTAAGCTTCGCGTAAACGTAATACGGTGACCGTAGTTGAGAAATGGTGACCCGAAAGGATCGGTTTTCGTCCCGAAAAGAACCCGTAAAAGGTGGCAGTGGGCTGCGGTGGTGAAAACGGTGCACGGCGGTGGTTGTCGGGGCTGTCTGGGACTGGGACGTGGCTGAGGAGGGACTGTCGAGGGCTGTGGAGGGTGCTGTTGGTGTTGCTGTTGCGTAGAACCGAAGGGGAGGGGTGGTGAAGGTGGTGAAGGGGAGGTGATGCTCGTGGTTGCTAGTGAAGCCGAGAAGGTGGTTATGATGCTGATGTTGTTGCCGAGAAGAAGAACAAGGATTAAGGTGGTGGTGATGTTGCTACCATGAAGATGTGGAGATGGTGGTGTCGGGTGGGAGAGATGGAGCCGAGAGATGAGAGTGTGAAGTTTGGTGTGTGCTTATTTCTTCATGTATGCATGGGTTATTTAAAATCCACCAAATTATGTCTCCAAGACAAACTTGTCTCCCTTTAAACACACTGGTGGGCACAAGGGACAAAACAAAAATGTTTAAAATCAGTCTCTCCTTGGTTTGGTCGGCTGAGAAAGAGTGCACGAGGGGGGGAGGGGGGTAGGGTAGGGGTAGGGGTAGGGGTGTAGTGATGGGTGTTCCTGCTAGTACGAGTCCGGTATAATACCCGCTAAGTGTAACCCGGTTATTAATAGTCGTTATATGCCAGTAGGGTACGGGTCGGGTATATATAAAAATATGAGTTTATTAGTTTTGACCAAATACGAGTATGTGTAAAACACTTAAAAATTAGTTTTTATATGGTTAGGTATTCCCAAAAAAAAAAGAAAATTGAAGAGAATGTTTTCGAGCGGTTTGTTTTATTAAATTTTAAATGTTTTTATAAACTTATTTTATAAATCAACTCATTTTTTGTCAAATCATTTTATTTGTTTTCAAAGTCATTTATTTTTATAAAATTTAAATAAATTTATATAATTCGAATATTTTATATTTAAATTAAAAATACATAATTTATATATTAACACATTAACTTGAACAAATGCACGTGTAATTATTGAATCTAAATTGTTTATAAATACAGGATAAATTTATACCATCATTTTAAATATTTAATTTATTAAAAATAATCGATATACTTTGTCTTATATTTTTAAGACTTTAATTTAAAAACACATTAGTTGAAATTTGTAAACACACCCTTTTGTATAAACTTGGTTAAATATACGTGTGCATATTTGGAATAAAATATTGACATTTTTACGTGTTAATATATTATAACTGAAATTTTGAAATGTCACAGTCTCCCCATGTTGAAGGAATTTCGTCCCGAAATTCGATTTACGAAGGTTATAGAAGTGGGAAAGTGATGTCAAAAGACTTAGGATGGAATTACTTTACCAGAGAAAGATTCAGCGGGGGAATAGCGTATGATAACGGATGACGATGTTAATTCGAGTCGAGTTGTCAACTAATTGCTCTAATAGTATAATGGGATTTATGCATACAATTGCTCATACGACGCATGAATGTAAATTACTAGAAACCATACTTAACAATATTGGTGCCAATCACCTCGTGACATGACATTTTCCTTTAAAACTCCACCCTACGGGTGTTCGTGTTTTCAAATTTTTGCAAAAACATTTTCAAAAACCGGTCCTTCTCCTAGTACTTATGCATGGTTTATACTCGTTATATCAAGTGGGTTTATGTATAGGGTGTACCAGCGGCTAACCCACCACCCCTTTGATATACCAGGGATTCCCCGTGCATAATTACTAGGATTTAGAACTTCAACAATTTTAAGTAAACTTTAACAGAGCTAGCAAGTTGTATGACTGGATTTAGACATAACAGGTTTGTTTCACAAAAGTATAGGAATGAGATGAATGGTGATATCATAGCTGTTATATGCAATCACGGTTTATAGAACTCATAGCAATGGATTTCCCATCCGCTATTTCCATGATATATGAGTTATCAAGATAGTAGTGCAGCAATGTCAACGTCGGAGTTGCTAGACTTAGCATTAACCGCGCGACGGGGAGGCATTCTGTAAGTACCACAAGAAAGGCAAGAATTTATGAGACTTCGGATAAAACATGCATATATGTGCCACAGTTGGTAGACTGTTCACAATAATGCAAGTAGGAACACGAGATGACACTCATCATGTCGTGTGGTAATGTATGTTCTGACTAAAACTGATCATATAATTCATTCAAAATTTATATCACTAAAGGATAGGGGAAATAAGCCATGAAATCTATTCCTGGGAGGATATGATAACATAGATCATTATTCGCGCGATAGGAATGGCCGGGATTCGCATACACTGCAAATTGTTATTACGTGTGCACCCGTAATAAGGATTTGTTTTGCATGTTCGTCTAGTTCTTCCTATTTTGCTATAATGTCCCCAAATTTTGAGTTTAGGTTCGGACCGTATTCTTGCGAATACAATGACTTATCAACGTTAAGTAATTCCTCAAACTTTCGAGGAGACATGCTTTAGCCTATAGGTTAACACTCACTTCAGGAATTCCCAGGAAAGCATACGGGTCCGTTTATTTGGATTTATACGAAATGCTTTCCTAGACAGAAAACCCAATGTACAGGTGTCACCCTTCCAGATTGCACGTGTCCTTTACTGGTCTCAAGAAATTAAGTCATTGACGAGTTTTCAAGATTTTGATAGTCTTGAGAGTCTTATGAGTATAAAATGTGTAGAAACGTTGCAATTAGTAGGAAAGAGTATGTATAAGGATAAGTAGTGTATTTGTTTGCATAAGTTTGTTTGTCGAATGTATGTAAAGTATGTATCATGTATCAAAGTCTTGTATGTATGTGTATAAGTCTTATGTACCAAACTTGAGAAAATTCAAATAATACCTAACTACAAATAATTCATATAGCAAATAATCATTTAGCACATAACACATAAAAGGGAGTCCTAGGGTTATAGTCTAGGTCATCGTGTCTAATAACCTAATTCCCTATAACCATGGCTCTGATACCAATCTGTCACACCCCGACCGATGGCGGAATCATCGAGGCGGACAATATAATGATTGTTCAAAAGCACATGATAACTAAAGGTTGCATAATTCATTAATTAAATTTAAAGACAACAAGTTCCAAATACAATACAATCCAAATAACCTAGTCTAGTTCAAAACATTGATTTATTTAACTAGGTCCATAGTCCTTAAGTGGAGAAATCTTCAGCAAGTAGTCACATATCCAAACCTGAAACATTATTTAAATCAAGTGTCAACTAAAAAGTTGGTGAGTACATAGGTTTAGTAATTCCGGTAAATAGTAGTGTAAATCGTTTTGCACTCATTGTTTATCTTGTTAAACATAGTATAGGATGTAACATTTATTTAATCACAATTCAAACCGAGTTTGACGCGCTTGAACAGAGCACAACAGCTAAGTCCGGTATGCTTGAATATAGTTACCCACTATATCCGGTATGATTGAATATAACACGCGGTTATATCCGAGTATGCAGTAATAAACACCCTAACCGGGTGGGCTGGTCAGGCACAATAGATCTATCAATATTACAGTTGGTTGTCTTGTGTTTAAATGTATGTACATCCAAAGAATAAGCATATAGTCTCATGTATAACACGTATAAACAATGTGAGTAGCATGTATAATGTTTCACCCCAAAACGTACAAAAATGTAAAATAGGGGCTATGTAACTCACCTTGCAAACAAGGTAGTGATGCGGTATGTAGCAAAGTCCAATAGTGTATTCCGACCTACTCGAGTCCTAAATATTTAAGATACCATAAAGTCTATGTAATGATTCTACCGCGTGTTGATCATGCATTCAATTCACCCAACTAGGCTAGACATGAACCTGTATTAAGTTTCCAAATGTTTTGACACGACAATCGTTGGTAACGGTTTGTGATAACAAAATATATTTATATACACTTATATAATAAGATATGTATTTCATAACATGTCATTACGTTCACGTATCTTTATTAGGTTTGGGGGTTGAAGTTAAATATATATACTATAAAAAATAAGGCTTTTGATATCAAACTAGTCGTTAGAAAAGTACTCGGGTTTTTAAGTTTACTTAAAACATGGTTTTAGTTATCTAAATAAATTCAATAAATTATGGGATATTTACCATGCATAACCACATGTCTTGGGTTTATAAAAGTGTATGGATCATAATTTAAAAACACTTTCAGGAGTTTAAAACATAGCACACAACTCAGTTGGGTCAACAATTTTGATTCTGCAGAATAGGTCAAGGGAAAGCGGCTGTTTGGGGGTTCAAATGTCAGTTTCAAGACAAGAAGCCATATGGGTTTTAAAGAGGACACAAAATGCTAACGTTTGACAGAAAAATCAAGTTATTTGGACCTTTATTGAGCAAGTTATGACCTCAACAAGTTAGCTCTATAAATCTGTCATAAAACTCAGAAGATACACATTTTCTTGTATCACCCTTTTGGGGTATCAAAACTCCACCAAAAATCGTGAAACCAATTGGGTTGGAAAGAGGACACTTTAAAATTAATTTTAGACTCAAGAAACGTTCGATTTGGTTTAGTTTTGACCGGGATATGACCTTCCAAACTGGACACAAAAATCTGCCAGCAACATGTATAATTCAAATGGTGTGTTTTCTTTTGGAATAAGCACTATTTGGGTGAACTATCATTACAAATCAACAAGTAAACTTAATAAGTACTAAGGTTTAGTAAAACACTTACTTAAGGCAATCAAGGAGAAGGGTGAGGGAGTCCGATGGAGGGGGTGTTGCTGCTGTTTTCTTGGAGTCGAAAAGGAATCAAGGAGTGAAGGTGACGTAGTTGACGTGAGACCCGGTTCCTTCTCGGGACGTCCCGTATAGCTCGGTGAGTTCCCGAAATGATCTTTAAGCTTCGCGTAAACGTAATACGGTGACCGTAGTTGAGAAATGGTGACCCGAAAGGATCGGTTTTCGTCCCGAAAAGAACCCGTAAAAGGTGGCAGTGGGCTGCGGTGGTGAAAACGGTGCACGGCGGTGGTTGTCGGGGCTGTCTGGGACTGGGACGTGGCTGAGGAGGGACTGTCGAGGGCTGTGGAGGGTGCTGTTGGTGTTGCTGTTGCGTAGAACCGAAGGGGAGGGGTGGTGAAGGTGGTGAAGGGGAGGTGATGCTCGTGGTTGCTAGTGAAGCCGAGAAGGTGGTTATGATGCTGATGTTGTTGCCGAGAAGAAGAACAAGGATTAAGGTGGTGGTGATGTTGCTACCATGAAGATGTGGAGATGGTGGTGTCGGGTGGGAGAGATGGAGCCGAGAGATGAGAGTGTGAAGTTTGGTGTGTGCTTATTTCTTCATGTATGCATGGGTTATTTAAAATCCACCAAATTATGTCTCCAAGACAAACTTGTCTCCCTTTAAACACACTGGTGGGCACAAGGGACAAAACAAAAATGTTTAAAATCAGTCTCTCCTTGGTTTGGTCGGCTGAGAAAGAGTGCACGAGGGGGGGAGGGGGGTAGGGTAGGGGTAGGGGTAGGGGTGTAGTGATGGGTGTTCCTGCTAGTACGAGTCCGGTATAATACCCGCTAAGTGTAACCCGGTTATTAATAGTCGTTATATGCCAGTAGGGTACGGGTCGGGTATATATAAAAATATGAGTTTATTAGTTTTGACCAAATACGAGTATGTGTAAAACACTTAAAAATTAGTTTTTATATGGTTAGGTATTCCCAAAAAAAAAAGAAAATTGAAGAGAATGTTTTCGAGCGGTTTGTTTTATTAAATTTTAAATGTTTTTATAAACTTATTTTATAAATCAACTCATTTTTTGTCAAATCATTTTATTTGTTTTCAAAGTCATTTATTTTTATAAAATTTAAATAAATTTATATAATTCGAATATTTTATATTTAAATTAAAAATACATAATTTATATATTAACACATTAACTTGAACAAATGCACGTGTAATTATTGAATCTAAATTGTTTATAAATACAGGATAAATTTATACCATCATTTTAAATATTTAATTTATTAAAAATAATCGATATACTTTGTCTTATATTTTTAAGACTTTAATTTAAAAACACATTAGTTGAAATTTGTAAACACACCCTTTTGTATAAACTTGGTTAAATATACGTGTGCATATTTGGAATAAAATATTGACATTTTTACGTGTTAATATATTATAACTGAAATTTTGAAATGTCACAGTCTCCCCATGTTGAAGGAATTTCGTCCCGAAATTCGATTTACGAAGGTTATAGAAGTGGGAAAGTGATGTCAAAAGACTTAGGATGGAATTACTTTACCAGAGAAAGATTCAGCGGGGGAATAGCGTATGATAACGGATGACGATGTTAATTCGAGTCGAGTTGTCAACTAATTGCTCTAATAGTATAATGGGATTTATGCATACAATTGCTCATACGACGCATGAATGTAAATTACTAGAAACCATACTTAACAATATTGGTGCCAATCACCTCGTGACATGACATTTTCCTTTAAAACTCCACCCTACGGGTGTTCGTGTTTTCAAATTTTTGCAAAAACATTTTCAAAAACCGGTCCTTCTCCTAGTACTTATGCATGGTTTATACTCGTTATATCAAGTGGGTTTATGTATAGGGTGTACCAGCGGCTAACCCACCACCCCTTTGATATACCAGGGATTCCCCGTGCATAATTACTAGGATTTAGAACTTCAACAATTTTAAGTAAACTTTAACAGAGCTAGCAAGTTGTATGACTGGATTTAGACATAACAGGTTTGTTTCACAAAAGTATAGGAATGAGATGAATGGTGATATCATAGCTGTTATATGCAATCACGGTTTATAGAACTCATAGCAATGGATTTCCCATCCGCTATTTCCATGATATATGAGTTATCAAGATAGTAGTGCAGCAATGTCAACGTCGGAGTTGCTAGACTTAGCATTAACCGCGCGACGGGGAGGCATTCTGTAAGTACCACAAGAAAGGCAAGAATTTATGAGACTTCGGATAAAACATGCATATATGTGCCACAGTTGGTAGACTGTTCACAATAATGCAAGTAGGAACACGAGATGACACTCATCATGTCGTGTGGTAATGTATGTTCTGACTAAAACTGATCATATAATTCATTCAAAATTTATATCACTAAAGGATAGGGGAAATAAGCCATGAAATCTATTCCTGGGAGGATATGATAACATAGATCATTATTCGCGCGATAGGAATGGCCGGGATTCGCATACACTGCAAATTGTTATTACGTGTGCACCCGTAATAAGGATTTGTTTTGCATGTTCGTCTAGTTCTTCCTATTTTGCTATAATGTCCCCAAATTTTGAGTTTAGGTTCGGACCGTATTCTTGCGAATACAATGACTTATCAACGTTAAGTAATTCCTCAAACTTTCGAGGAGACATGCTTTAGCCTATAGGTTAACACTCACTTCAGGAATTCCCAGGAAAGCATACGGGTCCGTTTATTTGGATTTATACGAAATGCTTTCCTAGACAGAAAACCCAATGTACAGGTGTCACCCTTCCAGATTGCACGTGTCCTTTACTGGTCTCAAGAAATTAAGTCATTGACGAGTTTTCAAGATTTTGATAGTCTTGAGAGTCTTATGAGTATAAAATGTGTAGAAACGTTGCAATTAGTAGGAAAGAGTATGTATAAGGATAAGTAGTGTATTTGTTTGCATAAGTTTGTTTGTCGAATGTATGTAAAGTATGTATCATGTATCAAAGTCTTGTATGTATGTGTATAAGTCTTATGTACCAAACTTGAGAAAATTCAAATAATACCTAACTACAAATAATTCATATAGCAAATAATCATTTAGCACATAACACATAAAAGGGAGTCCTAGGGTTATAGTCTAGGTCATCGTGTCTAATAACCTAATTCCCTATAACCATGGCTCTGATACCAATCTGTCACACCCCGACCGATGGCGGAATCATCGAGGCGGACAATATAATGATTGTTCAAAAGCACATGATAACTAAAGGTTGCATAATTCATTAATTAAATTTAAAGACAACAAGTTCCAAATACAATACAATCCAAATAACCTAGTCTAGTTCAAAACATTGATTTATTTAACTAGGTCCATAGTCCTTAAGTGGAGAAATCTTCAGCAAGTAGTCACATATCCAAACCTGAAACATTATTTAAATCAAGTGTCAACTAAAAAGTTGGTGAGTACATAGGTTTAGTAATTCCGGTAAATAGTAGTGTAAATCGTTTTGCACTCATTGTTTATCTTGTTAAACATAGTATAGGATGTAACATTTATTTAATCACAATTCAAACCGAGTTTGACGCGCTTGAACAGAGCACAACAGCTAAGTCCGGTATGCTTGAATATAGTTACCCACTATATCCGGTATGATTGAATATAACACGCGGTTATATCCGAGTATGCAGTAATAAACACCCTAACCGGGTGGGCTGGTCAGGCACAATAGATCTATCAATATTACAGTTGGTTGTCTTGTGTTTAAATGTATGTACATCCAAAGAATAAGCATATAGTCTCATGTATAACACGTATAAACAATGTGAGTAGCATGTATAATGTTTCACCCCAAAACGTACAAAAATGTAAAATAGGGGCTATGTAACTCACCTTGCAAACAAGGTAGTGATGCGGTATGTAGCAAAGTCCAATAGTGTATTCCGACCTACTCGAGTCCTAAATATTTAAGATACCATAAAGTCTATGTAATGATTCTACCGCGTGTTGATCATGCATTCAATTCACCCAACTAGGCTAGACATGAACCTGTATTAAGTTTCCAAATGTTTTGACACGACAATCGTTGGTAACGGTTTGTGATAACAAAATATATTTATATACACTTATATAATAAGATATGTATTTCATAACATGTCATTACGTTCACGTATCTTTATTAGGTTTGGGGGTTGAAGTTAAATATATATACTATAAAAAATAAGGCTTTTGATATCAAACTAGTCGTTAGAAAAGTACTCGGGTTTTTAAGTTTACTTAAAACATGGTTTTAGTTATCTAAATAAATTCAATAAATTATGGGATATTTACCATGCATAACCACATGTCTTGGGTTTATAAAAGTGTATGGATCATAATTTAAAAACACTTTCAGGAGTTTAAAACATAGCACACAACTCAGTTGGGTCAACAATTTTGATTCTGCAGAATAGGTCAAGGGAAAGCGGCTGTTTGGGGGTTCAAATGTCAGTTTCAAGACAAGAAGCCATATGGGTTTTAAAGAGGACACAAAATGCTAACGTTTGACAGAAAAATCAAGTTATTTGGACCTTTATTGAGCAAGTTATGACCTCAACAAGTTAGCTCTATAAATCTGTCATAAAACTCAGAAGATACACATTTTCTTGTATCACCCTTTTGGGGTATCAAAACTCCACCAAAAATCGTGAAACCAATTGGGTTGGAAAGAGGACACTTTAAAATTAATTTTAGACTCAAGAAACGTTCGATTTGGTTTAGTTTTGACCGGGATATGACCTTCCAAACTGGACACAAAAATCTGCCAGCAACATGTATAATTCAAATGGTGTGTTTTCTTTTGGAATAAGCACTATTTGGGTGAACTATCATTACAAATCAACAAGTAAACTTAATAAGTACTAAGGTTTAGTAAAACACTTACTTAAGGCAATCAAGGAGAAGGGTGAGGGAGTCCGATGGAGGGGGTGTTGCTGCTGTTTTCTTGGAGTCGAAAAGGAATCAAGGAGTGAAGGTGACGTAGTTGACGTGAGACCCGGTTCCTTCTCGGGACGTCCCGTATAGCTCGGTGAGTTCCCGAAATGATCTTTAAGCTTCGCGTAAACGTAATACGGTGACCGTAGTTGAGAAATGGTGACCCGAAAGGATCGGTTTTCGTCCCGAAAAGAACCCGTAAAAGGTGGCAGTGGGCTGCGGTGGTGAAAACGGTGCACGGCGGTGGTTGTCGGGGCTGTCTGGGACTGGGACGTGGCTGAGGAGGGACTGTCGAGGGCTGTGGAGGGTGCTGTTGGTGTTGCTGTTGCGTAGAACCGAAGGGGAGGGGTGGTGAAGGTGGTGAAGGGGAGGTGATGCTCGTGGTTGCTAGTGAAGCCGAGAAGGTGGTTATGATGCTGATGTTGTTGCCGAGAAGAAGAACAAGGATTAAGGTGGTGGTGATGTTGCTACCATGAAGATGTGGAGATGGTGGTGTCGGGTGGGAGAGATGGAGCCGAGAGATGAGAGTGTGAAGTTTGGTGTGTGCTTATTTCTTCATGTATGCATGGGTTATTTAAAATCCACCAAATTATGTCTCCAAGACAAACTTGTCTCCCTTTAAACACACTGGTGGGCACAAGGGACAAAACAAAAATGTTTAAAATCAGTCTCTCCTTGGTTTGGTCGGCTGAGAAAGAGTGCACGAGGGGGGGAGGGGGGTAGGGTAGGGGTAGGGGTAGGGGTGTAGTGATGGGTGTTCCTGCTAGTACGAGTCCGGTATAATACCCGCTAAGTGTAACCCGGTTATTAATAGTCGTTATATGCCAGTAGGGTACGGGTCGGGTATATATAAAAATATGAGTTTATTAGTTTTGACCAAATACGAGTATGTGTAAAACACTTAAAAATTAGTTTTTATATGGTTAGGTATTCCCAAAAAAAAAAGAAAATTGAAGAGAATGTTTTCGAGCGGTTTGTTTTATTAAATTTTAAATGTTTTTATAAACTTATTTTATAAATCAACTCATTTTTTGTCAAATCATTTTATTTGTTTTCAAAGTCATTTATTTTTATAAAATTTAAATAAATTTATATAATTCGAATATTTTATATTTAAATTAAAAATACATAATTTATATATTAACACATTAACTTGAACAAATGCACGTGTAATTATTGAATCTAAATTGTTTATAAATACAGGATAAATTTATACCATCATTTTAAATATTTAATTTATTAAAAATAATCGATATACTTTGTCTTATATTTTTAAGACTTTAATTTAAAAACACATTAGTTGAAATTTGTAAACACACCCTTTTGTATAAACTTGGTTAAATATACGTGTGCATATTTGGAATAAAATATTGACATTTTTACGTGTTAATATATTATAACTGAAATTTTGAAATGTCACAGTTAACGATTCTATAACTGATGTTTTTGCAATTAAATCTACACACCCATTCGTATAACACTGATGAACATAACCCCTTTGATCTTTCGGCATATCGATATCGTCATCGACAGAATTGGATGGTTTTGTGGTCCGGCATCGATGGGGGGGGGGAGAGATACCCGGTGTGTTTTTGTGTTATAACATAATGGATCCGAGATTTGTTGCGATTGCCCTAGCGGGTGGAATGGTTAAAGCTTGGTGTTGGTGTAGGTGAGACCCGGGTTCGAACCTAACCCACACTTTTATTTATTTTGGCCACTTTTTGAGATGTATTTTTATATAAAATAATTCCTATATTATTTCAATAACATATTAATATGTTTTAGCCCCGGAAACCACCCGTAGGCTCGGGTTTGGTTTTATAACCCATTTTTAATATTATTGCATACATTCAAAATAATATATTTATATTATTATTCAACCCTTGACTCCGATTAAAAATAATATATTTATATATTATTTTCGCCACATTAATAAACATTGATTAATTCTTCTAACTTAAAAATGAGAAAAGTATTTATATTATTTACCCACGTTACATTCTCGAATAAAAATAATATATTTATTATTTTTGCCACATAAATGATTATCGTATTAATTCTACGAGTTTAAAAATAATATAATAAGTTATATTATTTTTCTAGGCCATTAATTAATAGTACAAACACACGAATATTTATTAGATAATATTATTCGTAATTAGAGGCGTTCGACACGAAACACTTTTATCTTAATTATTATATTAAGAAATCCTTATTCCCGTGGACAAGTTCGTCTACTCTTTGATCCTAAGTATGTTCTAGGACGTTCAAATCTTCCGTGTCGTTGTCACAAAAATCCCAATGTATCCCTAACTATTATGTTTATAATTCTAAGGCATACGTAAGCCGTTCGCAGGCAAATGCTTGTGGTCCCAATTACATCCTTGTGTGGTGCTACCTACTACTCGTACACAACTCATGTGAGTTTTCATGGCCCCTTTTAAATTGGGGAAACATGCATACAAACGAACATTCTTTTAATATTTTTCCCGTTGGGGATAAACATGCATACAAACGAACATCATTTTACTTGTTTTCCCGTTAGGGAGAAACATGCATACAAACGAACATCATTTTACTTTTTTTCCCATTGGGGAGAAACATGCATACAAACGAACATCATTTTACTTGTTTTCCCATTGGGGAGAAACATGCATACAAACGAACATCATTTTTACTTGTTTTCCCGTTGGGGTGAAACATGCTTGCAGACAAACATACTTTTACTTGTTTTTTCGTTGGGGAGAAACATGCACACAAACAAACATGGATCACATAGTATTTCACTACCACTTGTTTACTTAAGCGTAACACACTATCATTGAAAGTCCTCACACACATCGGACCGTTAATATGGATTTAGCGAGGTAATGTTTGGTAGTACTACCGGGTTTGACGAACCCCACCCGGGCTAGTCGTCTAGTTTTATTGGAGGTCGAACGGGTGTAATATTGACCTAATAACATTGCCAAGGTTGATAGACCTGGCAGGAGGCATTCAAACACAAACATTCAGCTTCGGTTGCGAGCGCTTAGAGTAACTTGTACATTGTCTAGCTAGCAATAGGTGTGACTTACGTATGTGGATCCTGCAAACAGACAAACAGTTTATTTACTTACAAACCTGTGAACTCACCAACCTCGTATTGACACTTTTTCTTACATGTTTCTCAGGTCGCTAAGGCACAGTTTGCACAGTACTTTTTGACATAAACCGCTTCCGCATTTAACTCTGAACATCTAATGGTTTTGTTTAAACTCATATAGTGTCGTTTGACATAACTAATTACTGAGATCCTGGTTTGACACACGCCAAACGGTAAAACTCCGTTAGTGGATTTTGGGGGTGTGACACTAATACACATTACCACAGCTCAAGATAGTCCGTTTCTATAGTTTAGAATAGAGAGTAGAGAGTATAGAGGCTCATCCTCTTTGTCCGCAATAGGGGAGCCTACGAAACTCAGCGTTATGCTAGTTAGTATGGCCATTCGTGGCTAAACTCTTTGTATTGCTAGGGTGAAGATGAAGTTTGGTGTATGTTAATGTTTAACGTATTAATCTAATGGTATGTTTATGTTATTTAGTCATTCGTTCTTAAAACCATCTTTATGATGGATTTTTACTATTACTTGATTTTGTCTTTACACTTGTGAGTGTTCTTGATTTTAAAGTGTAAGACCGTAAAACCTTTTTAATCAAACTTCTCTTGAAATTTGTACGTCTTTATACAAGCTGATTTTGATAAGACAAGGCTTGGTTAATACTAATAAGATCGTATGCCTTTATACAAACTTGTTATGAAACCAAGAATTGGTGAACTCATGTTGGGAACGATACGTCTTTATACATGGTCCCATTGTTGCACCGCCTCTTGATGAACAAAGTCTAACCACTCTTTCAAAATAATAATAAAGGTGTTTAAGTTCGATGTCTCAAACCAACTTGGAGATAGCATTCAACGAGTTGAGGGGAACGATGTCCCTAGCCGGGAATCCTACCATTTTATTCTAAAGAACATAATTAGTGAACCAAATGTTGTGAGAATGAGGCTCTATAGGTGTACCGTTCACACATTTGTATTAGTCATACCACTGGATTAGTCAACTTAACATTATCATATACTAAGCGGATTCGAAGCCCAAAGCAATACTCTTCGTGACCTGATCATCCTTGAGACATTCACTTTCTTGCTATTTACTATTCTGCTATTTACATTTCTGTTACACACTTCACGCATATTTTAATTTTCTGTCATTTACTTTATCGTCATTTACTTTTCTGTCATTTACTTTTCTGCTTCACAAGCACACAAAATCCACTCAATAATTAAACCGGCTAAACAATAAAAAAAGTTGAGTATTGGAACGCGACTGTGTCCATTGGTTCGATATTTGGTTGTTACCTAAACTATATTACGCTGCGATAGGTACACTTGCCTATTGTATGTGTGTTAAGTTTGAGTATTTATCATTTTATAAATTTAAAACCTGATCTCGTGAAACCATTTCTAAAAAAGAAATATATATTTATATATATTTTATAATCACACAAACACGACGCACCAAATTTTTGGCGCCATTGCCGGGGACACGGTGATTTCAAGAAAGATTCGAGCTAATGGATTAGCCTTTTTAACCTTAACATTTTCCATTTGTTTTTCTGTTACGTTTGTTGCAGGTAGTGTATGATCCATAGCTCCACTACTGGTCTATATCAACCTTTAGCAGAGCCCGAAAGATTCTTTCACCGCCGATTATGAGAAAACTGTACTAGAAGAATGGTCGTAGAAAACCGCACTATTTCCGACTTTGCAAGCCCGTCACTTGAGGCTTTGAGGTCTAGCATCACAAGGCCGACGATTGATGCTAACAACTTTGAGATCAAATCGCATGTCATTCATATGATCCATCATCATGCACTTTCCATTGATTACCCGATGAAGATCCACATGCCCATATTGCAAATTTCCTCGAAATTTGTGACACTTTCAAATTGAACGGAGTTTCAAATGACGCAATTCGACTCTGAATGGTTCCTTTCTCCTTAAGGGAATGAGCTAAGGCATGGCTAAACTCTCTTCCTACCGGGTCAATCACTACATGGGATGATCTAGCCCAAAAATTCCTTTCGAAGTACTTCCAGCCAGCAAAAACTGCAAAAATTGAGAAATGATATTGCCACTTTCACCTAGGAAGATGGCGAATCACTATATCAGCCATGGGAACGTTTTAAGGACATGGTCTAGAAGTTTGGTTACAAGTATCATCATTCTACAATGGGTTGCATGTAGAACCAAAGACTAATTGCAACAAGATTCTTCTAAGTACAAATGCTGCTGATAGGCTTATCAGCAGCATCAATCACTTGTTGATGTTGATAGGCTTATCAGCAGCGTTCAGCACTTGCTGCTGCTGATAGGCTTATCAGCAGCGTTCAACACTTGCTGCTGATGATAGGCTTATCAGCAGCGTTCAACACTTGTTGCTGGTGATAGGCTTATCAGCGGAATCATCCTCTTCTTGCAGCTGGCAGCCTTGTGCTGTGAAGATAAAACGTTGCAGCTGACTATCCATGCCAAGAGTCACTGACAACTTTCTGCAAAAACAACTGACACACAAATCAGAAAGAACCTCAATGGTACAACCAATGACGGACAACAATGCTCTTCTCCAAGCATGCAAGCAATGATGAATAAAGAAAACGCTTCAATAAAGTTAGCTAGTTTAGACTTAACTTGTATTGTTAGTTTTGTACAAAAGATTAACGGTCTGTGTTAGATCTGATCCTTAGAATCAAGGGTCTGTCTTGATTCTAAGTTAGTATAAATACTGTGTAAACTCTTCATTGTAAGTGTGCTTCTTCACTGAGTTTTCACTTGTAATTGTTTATTCACAAAAGCTTAATACAACAATACTCTTATCAGCATTCTATCTGTGTATTCAATTATACTTGTGTAGTTGTTATTGTTTCCGCCAATTTCAACTAAGAACAGAACCATCTTGTACTTTCACGATCCTACAAGTGGTATCAGAGCTTTGGCTCAGATTAAACAAACGCACACTTGTTTAATCAGGTTCTATTCTAAACTTTCTCTTTGATCAAGTCACCCAAAAATCATAAAACAAAGATGGCACAGAGCAATGGATTTGAAGACATCGGCAGCATCAACCGACCACCAAGGTTGGTATCTAGGGAAGACTACGACATGTGGAAGAATCGCATGGAAAGCTTCTTCTGCTATCAGGAGTACGGTATGTGGAAATCCATCAGGGATGGTCCCTATACTCCCATGGTGGCCTCTGTTGACTCTAGAGGACCACTAGTCCCGAAGGAGCCCTCCAAGTACTCAGAAGAGGACATAAAGAAGATGGAGGTGGACTTCAAAGCACTAGGAGCTATCTAAATGTGCCTTCCAAATGAAGTTTTTCATAACTTCAGAAGTCACAAAACTGCTAAGGAGCTCTGGGAGGCTCTTGAAAAGATGTTTGCTGGCTCAGAAGAAGTAAAAAAAAACAGAAGGGACATACTGAAGCAGCAGTATGAAAACTTCGTCTGGAAGGAAGGTGAGTCTCTAACTGTTTTATATAACAGATTTACTTATCTTGTAGGTGAGCTGCAGTGCTCAAAGGTGAAATTGGAGAATGAAGATATTCTCAAAAAGTTCATTAGGTCCTTACCTAGCTATTGGACACTCTACACAGTGTCCATCAGAAGAACTGAGAATCTTAAGACTCTCCAAATGACTGAGCTCTTCGGCATGCTGAAAACCTATGAGCTAGAGATGATTCAGGCAAGAGAAAGAAGCACAAGCTATCAAACTGCCTCAGCATCCACCACCACCTCCTCTGCCCTCCACTCTGACCACTCAGGTCTGAGTTCTAGCAACTACTATCCTCCAATTGTCACCCATCCACAAACTCCAACCTCCCAAACAAACACCTCTCCATTTCTCCTAGAAGCTCCTCCTCAAAACTCAACCTCTATTGCTTTTGTTTCTGAAACTCAAGCAACATGTCCTTTATCAAGGAGGATCTAGAATGATTCCATCCAGATGACTTAGAAGAAATGGACATACAGCACTCGTATGCCATGCTCTCTATTAGAGCAAAGAGGTTCTACTATAGAACTGGAAGACCCGTTCCAAGCAACTTGTCAAACACCAGAGTTGGATTGGATAAAAGCAAGGTCCGATGTTACAACTGTAACCAATTGGGTCACTTTGCTAGGGAGTGCAAGTTGCCAAAGGCAAATCCGGGTGTCAGCCATCAAAGACAAGGATACCAAGGTCAGCACAGGCAGCAGCAGCAGCAACAACAAGGAACTCCTCCAGCTCAAACTGTAGCTTGTGCAAATGTTGAAACTTCAGACTTTGACTGGAGTTTTCAATATGAAGATGTTCCTGCCACCAACCAAGCTCTTATGGCAGACACTGCAGAGATACCACCTCAGGTATTTGAACATCTTTGCTCTCAAGTTTGCATTGATAAAGTTTTGGGTTATAGAAAGCATAACCAAAACCTTATATATCAAAATGAAGAGTTTTATCAGATGAAATCTGAGTTCAAAAAGGTTAAAAATACTTATAAAGAAAAAATTAACTGCCTTAAGAAAGAGATTTCATCATTAAAACACGAACAAACCAATCTTGAAACTCAGATTGATGATCTACTGGCTAGATTAAAATCTACCAGAGCTGAACTAGCAGAACATAAAGTTCATGTTGAAAAATATGAATTTTCCTCCAAAAAGTTACAAAGACTTTTAGATGTTCAAGTCCATGAGAAGGTAAATACTGGACTCGGGTATAGCAAAGATCAATACAAATCTGTTCCTCATTCGGCTGACTATGTTGCCATTCACGAACCAAGCTTCAATGTTGCAAATCTTGACACTGCAAACCGAAATCTTGATCCTTCAACGGATGAACCTTTCGTCGAAGACTGCACTACCTCATCAGAATCTGAGTCAACCTGCTCAGACCATGAAGAAACCAGTGTAGCCCCATCTGAAGCTGTTCTGAATAAAGCTGATGTTCCTGCTGCTACTATTCCAACCCCTGTCCCATTCAAACAAATCAAGATTAGCTATCCTCCAGAAGGAAGAAAATTAACTGTTGAAAAGGGACAGTCCTCAACTCCCAGCACCTCCAAGCCTCAAAGGAAGGTGTTTGACATATGTCATGCTCCTGGAGAAAAAGTTCCATATGTTCAAAGGACCCTAGAAGAAGCCACTTTTGAACATAACAAAGCTCATCCATGGAACTTCAAGGATATGTTCCAAAGAAAGGACTATGTCTACCTCTCAAGAGACAAACTGGCTAAATCATGCTTTGTCTGTGGCAAATACAACCACACTGCCAGCACCTGCTTCTACTACCTTCAGCAGCAGAAGAATCAAAAGCAACAAAGGGTTCAAAAACCACATGCTTTTGAGAAGACAAACAAAAGCAAACAGGATAGAAGCTTTGAAGCAAAGACAACTCAGTTCCGAAACTTTCTTTCTCCACCAAGGAAGCGGCTGCCAAAAGCTCACCAAACTTGCATCATTTGTGGTGAATCAGACCACTTTGCTGCAAGTTTTCAATTTAACCCTTTCAACCGGATCCTTCATCAATCTCCTCATAAACAAAAGAAGGATCAGCATACAACGTTTGTTAAACCTTCAGCAGCAACCAAATATGTTGCTGCTCAAGCAAAACCGTCTGCTGCTGAGAAGCCAAAGCCATCAGCAGCAACAAAATCTGCCGCTGAAAAGCTAAAGTCAGCAGCAACAAAATCTGCTGCTGATAAGCCAAAACCATCAGCAGCAAAACCTACTACTGATAAGCTAAAATCTCAAGCAGCAAAATCAGCTGCTGACAGAGAAAAGAGAACTGGAAGACCATCACAACAGCAATGGAAGGCCAAGATCCCAGTCTCTATTCCTCCAAGAATCATCATTGGCTCAGTTGACTGCACAAATGATGAATCCAACATTCCAAGAACTCTTTTCTTCAAGAATGTAAGTCCTTGGATCCCTCCCACTAACTAGATCTCAATCCTGTGCAGGGATAGCCAGGTCACAAGAACAACACCTGGGTGGTAGATAGTGGTTGTTCCAGGCATATGACAGGCAACAGATCCATCCTCTCCAACTTCAGACATTTCAATGGAGGATATGTTGCCTTTGGAAGTGACTCGAAGGGAGGATCCATCATTGGACAAGGAACTATGTCCAATGAAAGAATGAGCATTAAGAAAGTCAACTATGTTAAAGAATTAGACTTCAATCTCATGAGTGTTTCCCGGATCTGTGATCAAAAGCATTGGATGCTGTTCACAGATAAAGAATGCCTTGTATTGTCTCCTGGCCTATCCAAACCTCCTCCAGAAAAGATTCTGTTGACTGTCCAAAGAAAAGAAAATCTCTATGTGCTGGACATGAATGAAGTCACTCCATCTGGGAGTGTTTCCTGCTTTCTGTCAAAAGCCTCAGTTGATGAATCAGCTCTCTGGCACAGACGCTTAAGTCATGTTAATATCAAAACTATTAACAAACTGGTGAAGGATAATCTTGTCAGAGGGCTTCCTGACAAAGATTTTTAGCTTGAAGACCACTGCATTGCATGCTTAAAAGGGAAGCAACACAAAAGTTCTCACAAGCCCAAGACCTTGAACACAAATGACACTCCACTGCAATTACTGCATATGGATCTCTTTGGTCTTACAAATATCATGTCCATGGGTAAGAAGTCATACTGTCTAGTGATAACTGATGACTACACCAGATTCTCATGGGTATACTTCTTGAGAACTAAAGATGAAACTGCTGAAATTCTCAAATCCTATGTTCTAAGGGTAGAGAATCAAAGAAATCAAAAGGTAAAGATCATAAGGTGTGATCAAGGCACAGAGTTCAAGAACCACACTTTGAACTGTTTCTGTGAAAGCAAGGGGATAGAAAGATAATACAGTGCTCCAAGAACTCCTCAAAAAAACGGAGTTGTTAAAAGGATAAACAGAACTCTAATTGAGTCAGCAAGATCCATGTTGGCTGACTCAAAACTGCCTCTCACATTCTGGGCAGAAGCAGTTAGCACAGCCTGCTATGTGCAAAATAGAGTTCTCATTGTCAAGCCCCTCAACAAAACACCTTATGAACTTTGGTTTCAAAGAGTTCCCTACATCGGGTTTCTAAAGCCTTTTGGGTGTCCATACACCATCCTCATCACACAGGGGGTTCTTCCTAAGTTTGGTGCCAAATCCGATGAAGGATACTTTGTGGGCTATTCCTCTCAATCAAAGGCCTACAGAGTATTCAATTCAAGAACAAGAATTGTAGAAGAATTCGCAAATGTGGAATGTAGAGAACATATTGTCTGTGAGCAGGGAAAAGGCCCAAACTGGCTCTTCGACATAGACTCCTTCTCCCAAATATTTGAGCCTCTCATCTTCTCAAATATGGAGTCTTCCTCTACACAAACCCCTGCCTCCACTTCAGCCACTGACTACATACTGAATTTCCCCAAATCTTCTATCAGTCTGAGAAGACCATCTATTGATCTTCCATCAGTTGTGGAAGCCATTGAAGCAAGTGAAGCCGGAACAAGACTCTCCAATGTCACCAGCAGAAGCCTGTCTGAAGCTAAAAATTTGGGTATAAACTCTCCGGTAGATGCTCTTGATGCTGCAACTACTACTGCTGAAAATGTTGATGTAACTGCCGCTAACAAAGACTCTTCTACCATGAATGAAGAACTCCCTGATCAAAATCAAAGCAATCTAGATCAGGAGATACAGCTGGAGGTGGTACCGGCACAGATGATTCATAAAGAACATCCTCAAGAAAATATCATTGGTCAGGTTCACCAAGGGGTACTCACAAGAAGCAAATCTCACGAAGCCAATATATGCTTGTTTTCATGTTTTCTATCTCAGGTGGAACCCAAGAAGATAGATGAAGCCCTGAAACACAGCAGTTGGATTAAGGCAATGTAGGAAGACTTGCTACAATTCCAGAGACAGGATGTCTGGAAACTTGTTGATCTTCCACCAGGTCAATATGCTATTGGAACTCGATGGGTTTCTAGGAACAAGCAAGACGAGAGAGGAATTGTAGTCAAGAACAAAGCCAGACTTGTAGCTCAAGACTACACTCAGGAAGAGGGAATTGCCTATGATGAAGTCTTTGCTCCTGTTGCCAGGCTAGAGGCCATTCGAATCTTCCTGGCATACGCTGCATCTAAGAACTTCACAGTCTATCAAATGGATGTCAAGAGTTCCTTTATGTATGGGATGATTGGTGAAGAAGTTTATGTCAAGCAGCCTCCAGGCTTTGTAGATCCTGTACATCCTACTCAAGTGTTCAAACTAGACAAAGCTATGTATGGCTTACATCAATCCCAAGAGCCTGGTATGAAGCCTTGTCAGGATATCTACTAAGCAACAACTTCAGAAGAGGGGCCATAGACCAGACCTTGTGTGACACCCGACATTTCAGGTCAACATCCGTACATGTTATAAACGAGTTTACATTATAATTGTTTTCGTGATTTACTTAATTTCACAAACAAGGACATTAAGGTCTAACAAAAACCGTACATTGTCTCATTTCATTTTTGGTAATACTAGGAGTTATCGTTTCACGTACCATATAAACCGACTATAACGAACGTTAGTGGATAAATTAAATATCTAGACGTATATGTTACACAAATTTTACGTTGGTCAATAATCTATTTTTTTTGACTAAAACATATAAAATATGTAAAAGTAAACTAACGAACTCTTTCGAAAATGCTATCGTGTAGCGTCACCTTTAGGTACTTATACCTACAAATAGTCACCTCAACGAATTATACAATCCAAGATTTCAATATTTTTCTTTAACGAGCCATAAACTTGTTAAATTTATAATACCGTGAGGAATCTAAACCGAATTAATTTACCATTTAAAAACTCTAAATAATATTAAGTTACACTTAAATCTTATTATACAAATTAACCCAACCCACCCCTTGACTTTCTCGGCCGAAGCCAGAGAAGACCCCCCCCCCCCCCCATTCACACTACCGTTTTCCTCTCATTCAAATTCTTTATCTTTAAACCCATACCTCATGACTTCAAAACTCAGATATAAACCATACCACCTCAATCATCATTCTCACGAAACCTTTTTTCTCTCATTTTCTTACGGCAATCTTCCCATTTTCCTTCAAGTTGAAGTCAAGTTTTAAGGAAAAATCCACCATATTTCGGTATTATAAGGAGCTCTCAAGGATTTCTAATCAAGCGATGTCAAGATCATCGTATTTTTTCTCTCAAAATCGTCATCTCTGTCTAGAGGTAAAAACTCAATACTAGCTACACTATTTTCTTTAAACCGTAGCTAAACGTACAAGTTGACGAACACAAGCAAAATAACAAGAAAAGTGTGTCAAATTCAAGATTAAAACATAAAAATATGCAAGACTGATTCTGTCAAAACGAGATAACGGTATCGAAACTAGGTAGTTTCGATACCTGTTTACTCAATCGAAACTGGGTAGTTTCGATACCTATTACTCAATCGAAACTATGAAGTTTCGATACCTATTGCTCAATCGAAACTAGGTAGTTTCGATACCTTTCTTACCCAATCGAAACTAGGTAGTTTCGACATCTGTCCTGTTCAATCGAAACTAGGTAGTTTCGATACCTGTTTCAGGCTCATTGGACAGTAACTTAAAACTGTTTTATAACGAAACAAGTGTTGAAAAACTAAGAAGATATTTAAACAAAAGCAACCAGATTTACAAAGTCGGTAAACAATTTGCATATGAGACGTTCGGTCTTAACACGAATTACCCTTTTTTAATTAGGGTACAAATAGTCAAGTTTGACTAGAACCATTATCATTTCAAGCATACACAAACTCAAGGTGAGTTTCACGGCCCCTTTTTACTGTTTTTTATATTTGGGGGAAGAACATACTTACAACTATTTTATGGGATAACAAGAGAATAAGACTCGACTTTTATGTTTACATGAGATGAACAATTTTAGGCCGCTAAAGTCCCCTGGAACAATTTGGTAACCATTAACTGTAGCCTAGGGTCCTATGAATAGTACTATGGAGAGTGACGTCTCCCGGTCATGGTTAGTCGCGCTAACCACAATCTGGAGGATTTATGGCCGCATAGAACCGGATAACGAAATTAGGGGTGAAGAACAATTGTCATGGTTTGGTTACGCCTCATGTAGGAACATATTATTTGTATTCCTAGCTAGTTTACAAATGGGTAAACAATTGTTATTCTAATTATCACATGCACCTGAAACTATTTATGAACAATTGAAATTTTGCAAAGAACGATTTGATTAAACCTGCGAACTCACCAACCTAGTGTTGACAATTTTAAGTATGTTTTTCAGGAATTTGAACGTGATCGCAAGGTTAGCAATGTAGATTACATGCATGCACGATGGATACAACTTTTGGGGGATTTCACTTGTATAACTCATTGTAATAGAGTCATATTTGCGAAATCTCACTTTTTGTAAACTCAATTTACATTTTGGAAATGTAAAACTTTAAACTTGTTTATGTATCCATTTATCATGTATGTGTTTGCGGTAATCATATTCTTTGGAAACCATGAACGTCACGCCTCACGTTTCCGCCGTGGCGGGGTGTGACAGATTTGGTATCAGAGCCATTGATTATAGCGAACTAGGAATCTAAATTGGAACCTAGTCTATAATTTAAATGACTCACTAAAACGTTTTCATTGCATGAACATTGCATAACCAGTCATCATGTTATATGGATATTGTAGTCACAAGCATGTCGTCACATTCACACTCTGACCTCGTCTCTGACCCTGAATCCAACGAGGAACTTTCCGCCACACGTCCCAAAAATCGAGTGCAAGTTCACAGCTCCACACCACCCAATGTCGCTCTGGGAGAACCGCCTATCGTCTACCGAAAGAAAAGCGGAGGACCAGTTATGGTACAAAGTGCTAGTAAGAAGGTTCGATTTCCGCGCAAGAGAACTCTGGCAGCCCATGACCCGGAAGACTTGGAGACTGATGAGGAACCACCTAGGCAACGACCCTGCTACCACCCTACTGTGGGAACTATCTGTTGGATGCCCCGTACTCTGGCACGATGGAGGGAGATGGAGAGCATTCCCTCTACCTTTGAGCTCGGAGAGTCCTCCAACTCCCCAACACCCCTACCCCACACTGGGGAAGCCGTGGAGCTCACAGTGCCTACATTGGTAGCACGCGTTCGTACACACGAGGAGCGTCTTGATGACCTCCTAGACGATATCCAGGCACATGGGAATCAGCCACACGACTACGCCAAGGGCTCGGATCTCGAGTTCAGACTCTGGAAGATAGCACCCGAGACATACAGGGTGCCACTAACTATCTAGAGTTGAGAGCTGATATGGACTGGCAGTTCACTGTCACTGTCCGAGACATGGTGGAGGCGCTGGAAGATAGGACTTTGGCTGTAGAATTTGTTGCTAGAACTAGCTTTGTCATGGCAGGACTTGCCATGATGATTGGGTTGTACTCCCACTTCTTCTTTTAAAACCTATTATGGGCAGGTTGTGCCCATAGCACATTATGTAGTTTAAAAATTTGGTACTGATGTGGTCATGTGAACCCATCCCTTTTGTATCCTTGTCTTTTGGAACAATGTACTATGAATGTTTTGACTATGTATGTGATGGTTTATGTTGTAATGATGGTTGTTTGCGTTTGATGTTGTTGTATCCTTATGTCATGTTCTAGCATTATTATTATATAATGTTGTTTCTTTTTAATTGATATGTTAGAAAGAACATCATGGCACCTAAGCGTAGGACACCCCGTGAAACTACTGATGACAACAACGAGACGATTTCTCCAAACGTGGAACAACTCATAGCACAGCGAGTAGATGCCGCCATAGAGCAGTATGAAGCGAATCGAAATATAGGAGGAGGAAACGGCAGTGGTACCGGTGGAGGAGGTGCAGGAGGTAGCGGTACAGCTGGAGGTTCCGAAGGTTCCGGAGGTAATAGAATAAATAAGTCGTAACACGTAGTCATGATCCGAATTAATGACGTTATGACTTGTGATTCTACAGATGCTCCAATTAGGAAGTGCATCTACAAGGCCTTCCTATCCTACAACCCCCGTAACTTCAATGGCACCGAGGGTGCAGTTAGACTAAAAAGATGGATAGAAAAGATGGAGTCGGTGATTGATATTAGTGAATGCACCGCTGACTGCATGGTGAAGTATTCTACATGCTCACTCACTGATAAAGCATTAACCTGGTGGAATTCTCAGATGAAAACATTGGGAAGACAGACTGCCTACCAGCTATCTTGGGATGATCTAAAAGCCATGATGATCGAGGAGTACTGTCCTCGAATCTGAAATGTGGAATTTACAGATGATAGGAGATGATGTTGCTGGCTACACTGACCGATTCAATGAGTTAGCAATCTTGATTCCACACATGGTTACCCCAGAATACAAGAAGGTCGAAAGATATTTGTGGGGTCTTGCACCTCAAATCCGAAGCACGGTGACTTCATCGAACCCTATGGATGCCAAGAGTGCTATAACTCTAGCTTTCAAGCTAAGGGATAATGTTGTACGTGATGGTTTGTTTGGGAAGAAGGAGACCGAGGAAGGAAAGTATGGAGAAAAGAGGAAATGGTTTGGAAAACCAAGTAATCAAAACAAAAATCAATCTTACAAGAGACCTGAAACTATGAAAGCCTTTGCCGCCAACACTGTGGGACAAAATGGATATCTTGGAACACGACCGAGGTGTGACAAGTGTGGATATCATCACAGTGAAAAGTGTACCCAATGTGGAAAGTGTAAAAAGTATGGGCATCTAGCCCATAACTGTTGGAGCAATACGAACCCTAATAAGACTAATCAAGTAACAGGAAAGGGCAACCCAGGAGCAGGAAGAATGAATTAGGGATGCTTTGAATGTGGAGATCCAAAGCACTTCAGAAAAGATTGTCCAAAGTTGAAGAACCGAAACGACAATCAGGCCCGTGGAAGAGCATTTGTGATGGGGGCTGGTGACGCACGACAAGATCCGAACATTGTCACTGGTACGTTCCCGATAAATAATCACTATGCCTCTATACTTTTCGATACGGGTGCTGATATGAGTTTTGTGTCAAATGACTTTAAGTCTCTGCTCGGTATTAAGGCCAGCAAACTAGACCAAAATTATACAATTGAATTAGCAAACGGGAAATTAATTAAAACCGGAGAAGTCATTCATGGTTGTACCCTATGTTTTAAAAACCACACATTTAGTATAGACCTACTACCTATTGACCTAGGAAGCTTTGACGTTGTTATTGGCATGGATTGGTTGTCGAAGAATCACGCCGAGATTGTCTGTTTTGAGAAGATTGTTCATATTCCACTCCCGAACGGAGAAATTCTTTCGATTCAAGGAGAGAAGAGTGGAGTGGCATTAAGGATGATAAACTGCATGAAAGCTCGAAAGTACCTACGTAAAGGCTATCGCGTGTTCCTGGCTCATATCGTCGAGAAGAAACCCGAGGAACGTCGACTTGAGGATATACCAATCGTTAAGGATTATCTTGAAGTTTTTCCTGAAGACTTACGTGGATTAACACCACCGAGGCAAGTCGAATTCCGAATCGATTTGGTACCAGGAGTGGCATCGGTTGCGCGATCGCCATATCGATTAGCACCTTCTGAAATGCAGGAATTATCAAATCAACTACAAGAGTTGCTTGATAAAGGTTTCATAAGACCGAGTTTCTCACCTTGGGGAGCTCCGGTCCTATTCGTAAAGAAAAAGGATGGAACCTTTAGGATGTGTATTGATTACCGAGAATTAAACAAGCTTACAATCAAAAACCGTTATCCACTTCCTCGAATTGATGATTTGTTCGATCAACTACAAGGTTCTAGCTTCTACTCCAAGATCGATCTACGTTCGGGATATCATCAACTAAGAATCCAAGAAGAAGATGTACCAAAGACAGCATTTAGGACTCGCTATGGCCACTACGAATTCCTAGTTATTCCGTTTGGTTTGACGAATGCACCTGCTGTTTTCATGGATCTCATGAACCGAGTGTGCAAGCCATACTTGGATAAATTCGTGATAGTATTTATTGACGATATATTAATATATTCACGAACCAAGGAGGATCATGAACATCATCTTAAATTAATCTTAGAACTACTCAGAAATGAGAAACTTTACGCTAAATTCTCTAAGTGTGAGTTTTGGATCCGAGAAGTGTATTTTCTTGGACATGTCATCAATAAAGAAGGAATCCATGTTGATCCATCGAAAATAGAAGCGATCAAAAACTGGGAAGCACCAAAGACTCCGACCGAAGTGCGTCAATTTTTGGGTTTGGCCGGCTACTACAGACGATTCATTGAGAATTTTTCAAAAATAGCTCTACCTTTAACCACATTAACCCAGAAAGAAAAGAAGTTTGATTGGAGTGACAAACAAGAGTCAGCTTTCCAACTACTAAAGCAAAAGCTATGTAGTGCACCGATCTTATCCCTTCCTGAGGGAATCGACAATTTTGTCGTATACTGCGATGCATCACACCAAGGACTTGGTTGTGTGTTAATGCAAAGAGACAAAGTCATCGCATATGCCTCACGACAACTAAAAGTGAACAAAAAGAATTATACGACCCACGACTTGGAGTTGGGCACAATTGTGTTTGCACTCAAGATTTGGAGACATTATCTTTACGGTACAAGATGCACTATCTTTACTGATCACAAGAGTCTTCAACATATCTTCGATCAAAAGGAACTTAACATGAGATAACGTCGTTGGGTAGAACTACTAAACGACTATGATTGTGATATCAAGTACCATCCCGGGAAAGCCAATGTCGTAGCAGACGCCTTAAGTCGCAAAGAACGAGTTAAAACTCTTCATGTTCGTGCCCTATGATTAACAATTCATACGAATCTTACTACTCAAATCCGAATGGCACAACAAGAGGCACTCAAGGAAAAGAACGTCCAAAAGGAGGCACTACGTGGAATGATCAAACAATTGGAGTCTAAGTCAGATGATACGTTTTACTTCATGAACAGAATCTGGGTGCCGAGTAACGGTAACTTACGTGTGTTGGTTATGGATGAAGCCAACAAGTCCAGGTACTCCATTCACCTGGGTTCGGATAAGATGTATAAGGATCTAAAAGAATTATATTGGTGGCCCAATATGAAAGGAGATATTGCCACGTATGTCAGTAAATGCTTAACGTGTTCAAAAGTAAAAGCCGAACATCAGAAACCGTCTGGCTTGTTACAACAACCCGAAATTCCCCAATGGAAATGGGAACAGATTTCTATGGATTTCATCATGAAATTACCCAAGACGTCCAGTGGTTATGATACCATATGGGTAATTGTCGACCGTTTAACGAAATCTGCTCACTTTCTACCTATCAAAGAAACGGATAAAACCGAGAAACTTGCAAAGCTTTATATCAAGGAAATTGTAGCTAGGCATGGAGTGCCAATTTCTATTATCTCTGATAGAGACAGCAGATTCGTGTCTAGAATCTGGAAATCATTACAAGAAGCCATGGGCACACGTCTTGACATGAGCACGGCATATCACCCACAAACAGATGGTCAAAGAGAAAGGACCATTCAAACATTAGAAGATATGCTCCGTGCATGTGTAATTGATTTCAGAGGAAATTGGGATACTCATTTACCATTAGCGGAGTTTTCCTATAACAACAGCTACCACACGAGCATTAATGCAGCTCCGTTTGAAGCTTTGTATGGTCGAAAATGTCGTTCACCGATATGTTGGGTGGAGGTCGGTGAAAAACATTTGACAGGTCCTGAGATTGTCCAAGAAACCACTGATAAGATCTTCAAAATTAAGGACCATCTGAAAGCGGCTCGAGATAGACAAAAGAGCTATGCTGATAATAGACGGAAACCATTAGAATTTCAAATTGGTGACCGAGTAATGTTAAAAGTCTCACCATGGAAAGGCGTTGCGAGGTTTGGTAACCGTGGTAAGCTCAACCCTAGATACGTTGGACCGTTTGAAATACTGGCTAGGATTGGCCCTGTAGCTTACAAGCTCAAACTACCGCAAGAACTAAGCAACGTACACGATACATTTCATGTGTCGAATCTCAAAAAGTGTTTGTCCGACGAGACCTTGATCATACAACCTAATGAAATTCACATTGATGATAAACTTCATTTCATCGAGGAACCGATTGAGATTTCAGATTGGAAAGTTCAAAGGCTGAGACGTAGTCAAATCAAACTGGTTAAAGTACGTTGGAACTCAAAACGTGGTCCTGAGTATACATGGGAACGAGAGGACCAAATGAAAACAAAATACCCCTCCTTGTTTAAGGATACACCAGTTCAAGATGACATGAATTGAATTTCGGGACGAAATTCTTTTAACATGGGGAGAATGTGACACCCGACATTTCAGGTCAATATCCGTACATGTTATAAACGAGTTTACATTATAATTGTTTTCGTGATTTACTTAATTTCACAAACAAGGACATTAAGGTCTAACAAAAACCGTACATTGTCTCATTTCATTTTTGGTAATTCTAGGAGTTACCGGTTCACGTACCATATAAACCGACTAATACGAACGTTAGTGGATAAATTAAATATCTAGACGTATATGTTACACAAATTTTACGTTGGTCAATAATCTATTTTTTTTACAAAAACATATAAAATATGTAAAAGTAAACTAACGAACTCTTTCGAAAACGCTATCGTGTAGCGTCACCTTTAGGTACTTATATCTACAAATAATCACCTCAACGAATTATACAATCCAAGATTTCAATATTTTTCTCTAACGAGCCATAAACTTGTTATATTTATAATACTATGAGGAATCTAAACCGAATTAATTTACCATTTAAAAACTCTAAATAATATTAAGTTACACTTAAATCTTATTATACAAATTAACCCAACCCACCCCTTGACTTTCTCGGCCGAAGCCAGAGAAGACCCCCCCCCATTCACACTACCGTTTTCCTCTCATTCAAATTCTTTATCTTTAAACCCATACCTCATGACTTCAAAACTCAGATATAAACCATACCACCTCAATCATCATTCTCACGAAACCTTTTTTCTCTCATTTTCTTACTGCAATCTTCCCATTTTCCTTCAAGTTGAAGTCAAGTTTTAAGGGAAAATCCACCATATTTCGGTATTATAAGGAGCTCTCAAGGATTTCTAACCAAGCGAAGTCAAGATCATCGTATTTTTTCTCTCAAAATCGTCATCTCTGTCTAGAGGTAAAAACTTAATACTATCTACACTATTTTCTTTAAACCGTAGCTAAACGTACAAGTTGACGAACACAAGCAAAATAACAAGAAAAGTGTGTCGAATTCAAGATTAAAACATAAAAATATGCAAGACTGATTCTGTCAAAACGAGATAACAGTATCGAAACTAGGTAGTTTCGATACCTGTTTACTCAATCGAAACTGGGTAGTTTCGATACCTATTACTCAATCGAAACTATGAAGTTTCGATACTATGAAGTTTTGATACCTATTGCTCAATCGAAAATAGGTAGTTTCGATACCTTTCTTTTCCAATCGAAACTAGGTAGTTTCGATACTCAGTTTGCTCAATCGAAACTAGGTAGTTTCGACATCTGTCCTGTTCAATCAAAACTAGGTAGTTTCGATACCTGTTTCAGGCTCATTGGACAGTAACTTAGAACTGTTTTATAACGAAACAAGTGTTGAAAAACTAAGAAGATATTTAAACAAAAGCAACTAGATTTACAAAGTCGGTAAACAATTTGCATATGAGACGTTCGGTCTTAACACGAATTACCCTTTTGTAATTAGGGTACAAATAGTCAAGTTTGACTAGAACAATTATCATTTCAAGCATACACAAACTCAAGGTGAGTTTCACGGCCCCTTTTTACTGTTTTTTATATTTGGGGGAAGAACATACTTACAACTATTTTATGGGATAACAAGAGAATAAGACTCGACTTTTATGTTTACATGAGATGAACAATTTTAGGCCGCTAAAGTCCCCTGGAACAATTTGGTAACCATTAACTGTAGCCTAGGGTCCTATGAATAGTACTATGAAGAGTGACGTCTCCCGGTCATGGTTAGTCGCGCTAACCACAATCTGGAGGATTTATGGCCGCATAGAACCGGATAACGAAATTAGGGGCGAAGAACAATTGTCATGGTTTGGTTACGCCTCATGTAGGAACATATTATTTGTATTCCTAGCTAGTTTACAAATGGGTCAACAATTCTTATTCTGATTATCACATGCACCTGAAACTATTTATGAACAATTGAAATTTTGCAAAGAACGATTTGATTAAACCTGTGAACTCACCAACCTAGTGTTGACAATTTTAAGTATGTTTTTCAGGAATTTGAACGTGATCGCAAGGTTAGCAATGTAGATTACATGCATGCACGATGGATACAACTTTTGGGGGATTTCTCTTGTATAACTCATTGTAATAGAGTCATATTTGAGAAATCTTCGCTTTTTGTAAACTCAATTTACATTTTGGAAATGTAAAACTTTAAACTTGTTTATGTATCCATTTATCATGTATGTGTTTGCGGTAATCATACGCTTTGGAAAGCATGAACGTCACGCCTCGCGTTTCCGCCGTGGCGGGGTATGACACCTTGTTTATCAAAGATGAAGGGGGAGAAATCTTACTGGTTCAAATCTATGTTTATGACATCTCTGGATCAACAAAGAAGAAGCTGTGCAAAGACTTTGAAATTCTGATGCACTCAAAGTTTGAAATGAGTTCAATGGGCGAACTAAATTTCTTTTTGGGTCTACAAGTCAAACAAGTCCCAAATGGAATTTTCATCAGCCAATCCAAATATGTCAAGAGCATTTTGGGAAGATTCAAGATGGCTGACTACTCTGCTGCAAGAACCCCTATGCAAGTGCACCATCAGCTGACTCCAGACAAAGATATCCAAGACACTGATCAACATCAGTACCGTGCAATGATAGGGTCTCTCATGTATCTCACTGCCTCAAGGCCAGATATCATGTTTGCAGTATGCCTTTGTGCAAGATTCCAAGCAGCTCCAAAGGTCTCACATCTTCAAGCTGTCAAGTGAATTCTTAGATACCTAAAGGGAGCCCCAAGACTTGGGCTTTGGTATTCTAAAGATGACAAGTTCAATCTGTATGCATACACTGACAGTGACTATGGGGGATGCAACTTGGACAAAAAGTCCACATCAGGGGGATGTCAGTTTCTGGGAGGGAGACTGATCTCATGGCAGTGCAAGAAGCAAATATGTGTTTCAACTTCTACAGCAGAAGCAGAATACATTACCGCTTCAAGTTGCTGTGCACAAGTCATCTGGATCCAAAATCAAATGCTGGACTATGGGATGACTTTCATGGCAACTCCAATCCACATTGACAACATGAGTGCTATATCGATCACGAACAATCCAGTACAGCACTCCAAGACAAAGCACATTGACATCAGGTATCATTTTATAAGAGATCAAGCTGAGAAAAAGAGAATTATTTTAACCAAAGTTCATACAAATGAGCAATATGCTGATCTGTTTACAAAACCTTTTGATGAAGCTAGATTTAGATATTTAGTTGAATCTATTGGTATGATGAACTTTGATAAAATCTATCTTTGATGTTTGCTTTAAAATGTGTTTTGATCTTTGTTGTAAATAAAAGTTGTAAGTCAGCAGCATTTTTGTCCTTCAGCTGCTGACAGGTTTAATCTTCAGCAGCAAAGAATTTGCCACTGACTGCTTTAAGTTATCAGCAGGAACAAGTTTCATGCGGATGGTGTTAAGGCTGTCAGCAGCAACTTCCTTGATGCATATCTCTGCATCCTTCAGCAGCAAAGTTTGCTGCTGACAGACTTAACCTTCCGCAGCAACCAAGCTTGCAGCGGACAGGCTTATCCATCCACAGCAACTAAGCTTGCTGCTGATGGGTAAATTTAAGTCTAGATTAACTTTTACCCGCTGTAAAAATTAATGTCAGTCTTTACCATGACTGCCTCGGTGTATTACAGCTGTAACAGTAAAATGTGAATAAGGTTGTATTGTACAAGTCATTTTGCTTTTTCCCTCCTCTGCCATTATAAGAACAACTCAAATTTCATTACCACCTCTTCACATTCAATTCAACCCTAACCAAACATCACTTTCATCTTAAGTCCCCACCACCTTCAAAGCCTTCCATATTCTCAAGCCTCCACCACATTCAAACCTTCCCTCCAAAATCAAACAGCCATAGCAGACATCAACAACCCATATGACAAGTTTTCCCCATACCACAACCTCACAGCATACCTAATCAAAGGAAAGAAATCGGAAGGATTCGATGACATGATCGACTTCCTTTTCCGATCAAAGATTCACTTTGCCCTAACAATCAACCCTACCATATATACTCCTCATATGGAGGACTTCTGGAACACCGCCGTCTACTCTACCGAACAGGGACTCCCCAAATCAAAGCCAAGGTAGACGGCAAGGACATCACCATCACTGAAGCCACCCTACGAACACATCTTAAGCTTCAGGATGAGGGAGTAGCCTGCTCATACTCAAAGGATGAGTATATGAGGACCTTTGTATCCATAGGGTACACTGGAAATCAAGCTGAATACACAATAGAGAAGGCGCTGATGGGCCCTCAATGGAAGTATCTCTGCCACACTCTTCTCCAATGCATATCCCAGAAGAGGAGTGGATGGCACCAAGTGAGCTCTGCGCTTGCCTCTGTTTTCCACGGTATGGTTACTGCCCAGGGATTTAACTTTGCACACCTCATCTTTGAGGGTTTGAGATATAACCTTCAAGAGGGTGCAAATCAACAAATTTTTATGTACCCAAGGTTCTTGTAGGAAATTTTCAACCAAGAAATTCAAGAACTTTCCAAACCTGCAAGAATCTACATGATTTTGGGGCATAAAAACAACATTTTTCAAAGCATGAGGACTGTTTCCAAAAAGTTCTCTGAGGTCAATGTTCCATTGTTATCTACAATGATGAACATGCAAAGCACATCGGGTGACAGTTCAGCAATCCCAGCTGATACTGATCCCACACCCTCCACCTCACAGCCTGAACCACAAACTGCTTCCACCATCCCAACCCCTGTGCATACTACTAAGGATGCACAGGTACAAAAATCACTTACACCTCCTTTTTATGTTATCGTTCAATCGGAACACAGGGCCCCGGTTGTGGCCAAGTATACAAGAAAAAGGGGCAAGAAAACTCCTTCTTCTCTTGCCTACAGGGCCCAAACCCAAGCTATCATCCCTCACTCAGAATCACAACATTCTGGTGAGAATATCATAAGGGAAAGCCACACTGTTAGAGAGACTCCCTCGGATGTCTCTCTATTAGGATCAGGATCACTTCCCGGATCCATAGAACAGCCCTTTGAGCCATTTCATTATTACTCTTCTTTGAACCTAAGTGCAGAGGCACCTGGTCAAGATGATATACCTTCTCCAACAACCACTATTTCGGAGGAATTGATTGACCTGGCTGCTGGTGCACCCAACCCAGGTTCATCACCCCAGAAGGTCCACTCTAGGAGTTATGAAAGAGTGGATGTGGAAGAGGCTGTCACTACTGCTGGTCCATTAACTGACCAGGAGGACAGTGACAACATGTTTAAGACCTCAACCACGGTAACTCACAGTGAGAATGTTTCCTTGGAAACTTCCCTCACTGAGAGGAATCCCAGGCACCAAGAAACCATGGTTGATGGGGATGCAGAGGCTAGGCCTAAGGCCCCATCTAGTTCCAAGGATTCCACAATTGTGGATGAGGACAAACTGAAACTTCATTATAAGGAACTGACGGACAGGGTAGCTATGCTGGAGGCTGAGGTGTCAAAACTAAAACACCAGCTCCTTCAGCATGAAGCCCATCAATGCCTCTCTATGGATTCTCCCTCCCTTGTCTCAGTGGGCACTCAAACTGATGCTTCTATGTCCACTGATGCAACCAAAAAGGGGGAGATAGTCCACATGGAAGAAGACACAGACAGTCTTGGCGACTGGATACAAGAGCAGGCTGCATTTCAAAGTACACTATACAAGCCAGCTTTTGTACAGGTCCATGACTTGCCAGCTTCAGATGATGAAGAAGAAGAGATTACTGAAGACTGGAAGTTAGTCGTCAGGGCTGTTGATGAGGTGCGGACTAATGTTGAAGACGAAGATCAAACATCTACATCTGTCAGCATCATCCCTGAAGCAGCAGCCATCTTAAGTCAATCCTCTATCCCCCAACTCTTCAACATTTCAAAGAAGCTTGAATTTGACTCCATTCTGGCTTGGGGTATGATGGAATAGCTGAGAGATTTTGGATTGGATGGGAGTTTAGCGGAGTAGAAGAGCTAAACTGGAACTCTCTCAATGCCCTCCAAGTCCTACAACTGTATCTGACTAACTGCATCAACACTTCAGCAGATCTCTCAGCAGAACTTGCCATTGGCAGGTTCTATGACTTGATGGAGGAGAATCTACCCAACTTTGAAAGATTCATACAAACAGCAAAAAGGGTAGCCTATCCTGAATCTTCGGCAGCATCAGAAAAAAGACTGACTCCTAGCAAACTTGAAATAACAAGGAGTAGTCTTCTCACTGAAGAAGAAGTTCTGTGCCTAAGAAGATTCATGTATGACTTCATGGTCAAGGACTTAGATATGCTAGGATGGGTAAGCACTAAGTCTCTTGTCCATACTCTACTGCTAAGCAATGGCTCCTCTCTCACCATCAACACCAGGAACATCCTCCAACTGCCTACAGACTTTCTATACAAGATCTTTCAACTCAGAGCTAATATCTGCAATGTCAACTCCCTTGAAAGCCAAGCAATGATAGCTACTATCAGAGCCCATCTTGAACAGGAAGGTAGGATTGCTGAGGCAGTATATGTGTCAAACTCTGACACTGACTCTGACTCAACTTCCCCTCGAGTAGACATCTTTGCTGCAGCATATGAGTCAAGATCCGCTGTCAAACAAATGCTACTAGAATTCACAAGTCCTGAGTGCCAATCCAACGAAGACAATGACCTTCCCTTGTCAACCTCTCAACTTGCCAATGAAGCTGAGGCTGAGATCCCAATAGCAGCACAATCATCTGCTGTTGTAGTCAGTGAAGCCGAAGCAGAGGCATCCAATGTAAACAAAGGGAAGGGAATTATGGCAGATGAAGATGAAGAGATGTTGCTAAAAGAGAAAAGAGAGAAGGAAGAGAAGAGAAGAAGAGGAGATGGCTGACCTGAAAAAGTCTTAAGAAAGAAAAACAGCCATTCTCCTCAAAGAACAAAACATCCAGCTGTATGCTAGACAGCTAGATGATCTAAAAATAAAGATTCCTGTAGTATACCAGATTGAAAAAGATGCAGCTCTTGCTCTTCAACTGCAGGAACAATTTAACAGAGAAGAAGAAGAAATGGAGAAGAAGAAGAAGAAGAAGAAGAAGAAGGAAGAGGCTAAGTTCAAAATAACCGATTCTGAACTAGCCAAAGAAATGCGAGAGGAGTGGGTAAAAGCTCTAGTTTCTCAAGGTGAGGATGCAGACTACCTTGAGAAACTATCAAACAAAGAGACTTACAGAGCCTTCATGGGTCAGCAGGGTCAATTGGCAAGCAAGAAAAAGGCTGAAGAAGAAGAAAAAGCCAAGCTAAAGTCCAAGAAGACCATTGCACTTAATCGAAGAACCCATGAAGAGAGGAAGGTCATGATTGACTTCCTTAAGGCTAGAGGAAAGAGTGGAAAGAGGCTAGGTCCTATGAACTTCATGAACCTGCAAGCCCTCTACTTCAAAGTCAAGAAGGATGCGGAAGAAAGATTGGGAAAGAAGGGCTCCAAGAAAAGGGTATGCATTCAAGAAGAAGAAGAAATGAAAACAAAGAAACCCAAGCCTTCTCCCTCACCTACCTCTTCCTCAGTCCAACAACCTTCCACTCTCCTCCCCAAACCTTCCACTCCTCCACCCAAAAAGTCCAAACCATCTCACCCAGCTCCCTCTCATCAACAGCCTCCCCTGAAGAAATCCAAACCCACACCTAAACCAGAAGACTCCAGAGACATAGTTGATTGGATCTATAGTCCACATGATCAGATGTTTGAGGTCTTCAGGGGGAGAACTGAAAGAAGGAGATCTATTTACAGATCTGTTGATGAAGTTCTACAATTACCAGATTCAGATCTTTGTAGAATTCTGGAGCTGGGTGAAGCTCATGAGACTGCAAATGAGGGTGGGAAATGTCTTATGCTAGCGATCAAACACTACTTCAATCCTAGCAAAGATGTGATCATAGACATCAAACTACTCAAGTCCCACTCTCCATTTGTAAGTTGGTCCTATAATACTGATGTGGATGAGTTCACTCTAACTGATGTAAGGAAGCAGGAGATGAGATGTTCAAGCAAAACAATCTACAAAATGCCACAAAAAGTCATCAAGACTCTGTCTGAGCTTCCACTGAACAATCCCAGCAAGGATCCAAGAGGCGATGAGGTTGCCAGGATAGTCAGTCACATGCAAAAGCTTCAGCAGCAAAGAGATTAGAAGAATTTTGGTTGCATCAGTCTAGGGGGAGTTTGTAGAACCAAAAACTTATTGCAACAAGATTCTTCTAAGTACAAATGTTGCTGATAGGCTTATCAGCATCATCAATCACTTGTTGTTGCTGATAGGCTTATCAGCAGCGTTCAGCACTTGCTGCTGCTGATAGGCTTATCAGCAGCGTTCAACACTTGTTGCTGCTGATAGGCTTATCAGCGACATCATCCTCTTCTTGCAGCTGATAGCCTTGGGCTGTGAAGATAAAACGTTGCAGCTGACTATCCATGCCAAGAGTCACTGATAACTTTCTGCAAAAGCAACTGATACACACAAAGCAGAAAGAACCTCAATGGTGCAACCAATGACGGACAACAATGCTCTTCTCCAAGCATGCAAGCAATGATGAATAAAGAAAACGCTTCAATAAAGTTAGCTAGTTTAGACTTAACTTGTATTGTTAGTTTTGTACAAAAGATTAACGGTCTGTGTTAGATCTGATCCTGAGAATCAAGGGACTGTCTTGATTCTAAGTTAGTATAAATATTGTGTAAACTCTTCATTGTAAGTGTGCTTCTTCACTGAGTTTTCACTTGTAATTGTTTATTCACAAAAGCTTAATACAACAGTACTCTTATCAGCATTCTATTTGTGTATTCAATTATACTTGTGTAGTTGTTATTGTTTCCGCCAATTTCAACTAAGAACATAACCATCTTGTACTTTCACGATCCTATATTGCATAATCAAGCTCGTCAGACACTCGACGCCACTACAGGTGATATTTTTATAAACAAAAGGCCACGGGAAGCTTACAACCTGATTGAGGAAATAGCTATGAACAGCTATCAATGGTACAATCCGAGAAGTAATAGGGGAGCCAGGCAAGCCGTTCACTCTATAGATACTGTCACTTCACTTTCTTCTCAAGTAGACGCCCTCACCACTCGACTCAACTAGATTAGCAAGGACAAGGTAAATGCTGAAACTGCTGGAGAAACAAAAATCACCCCTTTTGATGTTGAGCAAGTTGACTTTATCGGAACAAATCTCCCACAAAACAACCCTTACAGCAACACTTACAATCCTGGATGGAGGAACCATCCGAACTTCAGCCGGAAGGATAACAACAACAAAGGACCATCTAGTTTTGGACAACAACAACAGTTTCAATAAAGACAACCTCAAAACTTTTAGCCTCGTCAACAATTTCAAGGAACTAACAAACCAAGTAATGGGTTAAGCTTGGAGGACACGGTAACTAAGTTTATATCTACAACTGAAAGTCAAGCCCTCTTAGCGGATGCTCGTCACAAACAATATGAGGAGATGTTTAGTCTTCACGAAGCTGAGTTTAGGACATAGAAAGCAACTCTCCAGTCCATTGAGGTACAGCTAGGGAAAATTGTAAACTTCTATATGAAAGACAACCAGGATGCCTTCTAAGCAACACTGAAACCAATCCAAAAGCGCATGCTAGTGCTATCACTCTCAGAAATAGCAAGGTTTATCCAGAACCTCAATTACCAGAAGAATAGGAAGTTCAAACGTCATTAAAGGAAATATTCACTGAGTACCACTTCGTCCACCTGTCATAGACTCAACCGCTCAAGAACCACCATCGAAGGAAAATCCATAACCTGCTCCAGTGAACACTCCTCCTAACATACCGACAAAGAAAACATTCAAATCTCACATACCGTACTCAGGAAGGCTAGTGAAGCAAAGGACTGATGAACAATATGAAAAATGCATCGAGCTTTTAAGCCAAATCCATGTTAACCTGCCTTTCCTGGATATAATACAACAAAGACTAAAGATTGGAAATCCGCAACCTGTCAATGCAACTATCGAGCTTGCGGATGGAACTATTAAATCACCTATGGGAGTTATTAAAGATTTACTAGTAAAAGTCAGCGAGTTTGTCTTCCCTGCCGACTTCATGGTCTTATAAATGGGGCCCGACTATTATGTGCCTTTGATTTTTGGTCGCCCATTCTTAGCCACTATTAGAGCAACCATTGACATAAACGAAGGTATTCAACACTTCGTGTTGGGAAACAATCGGTAGCCTACAAAATCAGGGGTAACGAATGTTTATCCAATGATCCTTTTGAAATTGCACAGTTTATAGAGACTAATCTAGACTACCAACTGAAGAAAACTAAAGAAATCAACAAAGGAAAGCAACCTAATCTTGGCAAGGATCTCAACAACACTAACTTGATTGACAACTACTAGGACCAGTAGCGGAAATTAACTAAGCAAAAGGACTTGAAGGAAGGAATGGGAGATACAGGGAGATCCAAATCCCCCACCCGAAGATATACTGATGCAGCACGTACGGGTCCGGCCAACGACCCTTAAATAAACGTGGCGCTTTCGGGAGGTAACCCGATGATCATGAATAAATTGAGAAATTGGTGCATATCGCAGAACACATGGACCTCAGGTTTGGTTTTCCAAGTTTTAGTTTTTCGTACTTCAGCCCTAAGTATGCCTTCTCGATACTAGGACCTTAGTAGCTTAACTACTACATGTTATTTCCGTTTTTATGTTTCTCTTTATGTGTCAAGTAGCATAACATCACCAAGTAGTTTCTCTATTTCTTTGAGGAGTTCCGCTCCACCTCTACAAGCTTGGACGCCGACAAACCACATCAAATTTGTGAGAGATTTGATAGAAGTTTTTGGCGTAACATTGATGACAATCGCAAGAATTGGCCATAAGTTATACACCGAATTGACCGGGGGAGTACCAATTTCTTTTCCCTTAAAACTTCATGCATTTAAATTTCAGCATAGCATTTCATTACATGCATTTGTACATTAAGGGCAATGCACAATTTTAAGTGTGGGGTGGGGAATTTGAGATTCAGGACAAACTTGTTTCCCCAAAGCAGGAAAACCAAACTCGTGATTTTCTACCCATTTGACTAAAACCTTACTTTAACCGAAAACTTATTTTCCTAAAAACCCTAAAAAAATTTGAAAAATTGAAAAACCTAAAAATCTAAAACTCTTTGAGTTCGCGCTTAAATAAACTAAAAGGAATAAATGGAAACATGGCAAGTAGAAACAAATAGATATTATGCATAACGAATCACTAAACCATATCCCATCCGTTTTTCATGTAAGAATAATCTGAGCCTTCCACGAGCATTATTATCACTATTATTTGCATGCTCTTTCGTTTGATATATTGAGTGTTTTTCGAACAAATTTTATGCATAATTAGAACTTGTGTGACCTACACATATCAAGACCATGAACTAGTAATTGTATGAAAATGATTGAGGCACCTAGGACTTTATTACATTTATATATTATCCATAAATCCCAAACTACCAAAAACAATATCCGCCTAGATAGCCCTTTGAGCCTTAGCCTTTTCATTTCTACTACCCATAATTATCCCCATACTAGCTTTTCGGAAACACTTGTTATCGGATAACTGTCTTCAAGATGGAGAATTATTAGTTTATTTTATTTCTTTATTTCAAGTCTGCAACCGTTAAGACAATTTGAAAAGAATCTGATTCACTCAATGAATTGAAATACACAGAAGAAAGTGGATGTATTTGGAAGAAACAGCCGAACGATCTACAAGGAATATATGGAAAAATATTCCAAAGAAATTGAGGAAAAGGATTTATTGACAAAGCAATTTTGATGTTAAAAAAAAGAATAAAAAAGAAAAGAAAAAAGTTGGTCTTTTACCGGTTAGACCTAAAAGATTTGGACATGCATTCTTTCTATTTCAATTTGCTTTCTTGTATTCATTTCATGAACCTGAATTACCGCCCGAACTTAGAGAAAAAGTTTTCAAAGCAACAAGTGATGTAAGAAAATTGTGGCACAAGCAAGAACAACTACCACCATTCCGCGGCATGTCAAAAAGCGTCGCTAAAAGAAGAGCCAAAAGATATGGAAAATGTGTGAAATGTGGCAACTGGAGCCACGATGGGAAATGCAGCAAGAATCAAACTTACTCCCAACATGAGTATACACATCTGATCAAAGTAGGTGGTATTAGGTACAAGCCGAAAGAACCATACGGAAAGGCAGTAATGTGTACTACGAAGTGAGGGAAGAGTTGAACATGATAAGAAGTATCGATCTGGGCAATCTGACCATAAACGAGCCCTCGAATTAGTTATACCCTCGTTATTTGAGTACTATAGAGGGACCCACTAGTGTTTTTTTATCTTAAGCCACGAAACCTTAGCCGTGTGTTCCACATTAGCTGCAGCCCTTAAAACCCCTTAAAACACAAAAAGATTTTCATTTTCACCCTTTATTTTCTTTTTAGCCACATTACAACCCTTTTTTAAGTCCTCTTAATTCATGCATATTACTTAGTTAATTGGTGGAGAATTGATTTACATACAAGCTTATGACCATTTGCATAATTCGATTCGAAATTGAGTTCTCTGCTTGACTTTCATTATCCATATACATAACCCGAGAGTTGAGTGAACATTGTGATGAGTGAAAGAATATGCTTAATTGAAGTTCTAGTAGGCTTGTCATGTAATCCATCATCCAAAAATAGAATAAGCGACTCATGAGTTATCTCGGAGACTCCAACTACTTGGAACTCTTTTTAGTTATGGGTTTGATCATGCATGAGTGTGCTTAAGGACAAGAAAATTAAGTATGGGGTGTTATGATATGCCCTAAATTATACATGTTTTGCATGCATAATAATCCCCATATTCTGGTACTAATTGAACAATAATCTTGCAATTGATACTTAAAACGTTAATATTTCATATTTGCAGGTTATTCGGTGTCCTGAGATAAACAAAGCTAAAACCATTCAAAACACCAAAAAATCAAGCTTCTAGTAGGATCATTCCCGAGTTTTGACCCCTATAAAGTCAACCAAGGGCAACGAAAGTAAAACAAGTAGCTAAAAGACGAAACAGGGAGCAGGCAAGGCAATGCACGGCCATGCATTGCATTAAACGCCCATGCAAGGCTTGCCTTGATCCCTAAGGACTTAGTACACTGCCATTTGTACCCTGTTTGATTCCCGATGTCTTTGCACGCCCGCGCAAACCAATGCATGGCCGTGCATTGCTCATTTTGAGGCCTATAAATAGATGGCTTGAGTTCTTCATTCTACACACCCTAATACACATTACCACAGCTCAAGATAGTCTGTTTCTATAGTTTAGAATAGAGAGTAGAGAGGCTCATCTTCTTTGTCCGCAATAGGGGAGCCTACGAAACTCAGTGTTACGCTAGTTAGTATCGCCATTCATGGCTAAACTCTTTGTATTGCTATGGTGAAGATGAAGTTTGGTGTATGTTAATGTTTAACGTATTAATCTAATGGTATATTTATGTTCTTTAGTCATTCGTTCTTAAAACCATCTTTATGATGGATATTTACTATTACTTGATTTTGTCTTTACACTTGTGAGTGTTCTTGATTTTAAAGTGTAAGACCGTAAAATTTTTTTAATCAAACTTCTCTTGAAACTTGTGAATTTGATAAGCCATGGCTTGGTTAATACTAATAAGATCGTACGTCTTTATATGAACTTGTTATGAAACCAAGAATTGGTGAACTCATGTTGGAAACAGTACGTCTTTATACATGGTCCCATTATTGCACCGCCTCCCGGTGAACAAAGTCTAATCACACTTTCAAATAATAATAAAGGTGTTTAAGTTCTATGTCTCAAACCAACTTGGAGATAGCATTCCAAGAGTTGAGGGGAACGATGTCCCTTACTTATTGTGTTCTACATATTCCCTAGCATGATGAAGTTAAATCCCTTTGTTATCTATCTTTAAGTTAGATATGGTGAGAGGTGAAGGAGCGAGAAGAGGTGGAGGAGGAAGACGTGGTGGGCGGACGGGCCGCCGCGATGGAGCTAGTACAAACAAAGAGATTGAGGGGAGTGTCCACACTACCCTTACTGAGACAGAGGTTAGGCAGCACAATGTTGAACATGTGGAAGGAGATGACCAGCCATTTTAGTTTGAACCAGCCGTACACACAGCTCTCGAACGGGAATTCACCCGACCAATGAAGGAAACCTTACTGGTTATACTAGTCACTGAAGGGTCGTGGTGCTTCCAGCTATGGGAGGACCAGTTCTGGTAGAGAACGTTGCACCGCCAGCCAGCGGCTGCGACTACAAAGCATTTCGAGGTTGTGATCTACCTGTGCTTACTGGGGAGAAAGAAGCAGCATATACTTTAGACTGGATTAACGGCATGGAGTCGACCATTCGTATTAGTGAATGCCGACCGGAATAAGCAGTCATGTTCGCTGCAAATTCATTAAAGGGAGAAGCAGCACATTGGTGGGAAACTGTGAAACAGGCTAAAGGTGACCTAGCGGTCGAGTTGATGAGGTGGAACGATCTGAAAGCATTGGTAATTGAATAGTTTTGTCCTAAGAATGAGGTCCACAAGGTGAAAAGGGCTTTCTTGACTCTACAAGTCGGACACATGACTCACAGGCTTCAAAGTACAATGAGTTGGAACATCTGGTGCTCCATCTTGTGACAACTAAAGAGAGGAGAATTCATTATTATGTTCAGGGGTTGCCTCCAAAGATCCATAATTTTGTCAACGCCAACACACCGAGTACCTTTGAGTCGGTGGTTGTTCTTAGCGGTGTTGTGTATGATGACATCGCTTCTACTGAAGTCATCCCTAAGGTGGCTAAGAAACAAACGATAAAGTGTACTGGTGAGGACCTCCAGGGTCCTGGTGAGAGAAGAGCAAGGGTCGAAGCCGAGGGCCTATGTGGCAAGTGTTAGAAGAGGCACGGAGGTGAATATAGAGCTGGTCAGGTAGGATGCTTTAGGTGTGGCAAGTTCGGACACTAGTCACGCGATTGTCCAGATAAGCCTAGTTCCCACAACTATGGGGAGCAAGGACACGTAAGCCAGGATTGTAGAAAGCCCAAGGAACCGGAAGCTGGGGGATCCAGAAAGGGAAAGGGTGCAGAGAAGAAACCCTATAACAACAAGGCCAAAGCAAGGGCAGATAACTCATTAAGGTACGTTGCAAGCTCTTATTTTATACTATGGCAAGTTCATAATGTTGATTCCTTATATGATTAGTTAGCCCCATTAGCTTAGATACCTTAGAATTATATATCTGCTCCGGTTAGACTCTCAATGGTAGCTAATCACAATATCCTTCATGACCAAGCTGCCTTGCATAACTACGCTTTATGCCACCCATTCTGTGATTTGCTATCAGTATAACTTATTGTAAGGAGGGTAGACTTGTAACATCCCGAGTTTTAGAACACGGAATACTTAGCAAAAAATTAAAACTTAGCAAGGATGTGAGGTGTGAGCTTGGGCTTGGGTGTATGGGCCAAAAAGGGAAAGGGTTGGGCCCCTTATAAGCCTCAAGACCAGCCCCAAACCTCCATTTCATCACCATTTTCGTTTCTAGAGAGAGAAATATTTTAGAGAGAGTGAGTCGGTTTTGCCCCAAGATCGATCCAACCTTCTTTTCTAGTGTTGACATGAAGATTAGCTGAAGAAACGAGTCCATTAGAGTTATGAATCACGTCCAGAATCTGCGTTTTTGTGTAAAGTGGGTTGTTAGGGTTTCAACAAGTTTTCTTCAAAAAGACTAGATTTTTACGTGTGTTTTTGAATAAAAACTATAGATTTAGCTTCATTGTTAAGATTAGAACAGTTTGGACATAAAAAGTTGGGATTTTGGATCAACAACGAAGAATCTAGCCAAGAACAGATGAGTCGTCTAAAAAGTCGTTGAATGGTCCGAAAACTTCGAAGCGTCTGAAAGGTATTTTGGACGAAGAGAGATTTCAGACAATAGATTTCGGACGAACTCGTTTTCGGACGGAATTGTTTTTGGACGAATAAGTCTTTAGATGAAAGACATTTCGGGCGAATTAGTTTTCGGGCGAATGGTTTTCGGACAAGACATTTCGACCGAAATTGATTTCGATCGAAAGGAGATCGTGGACAGTAGAGTTTTGATCTAGTAGATTTCGGACGAATAGTTTTGTCATGACTCGGAGCTAACACGTTTCGTTTATGACCACTCGAACAGATCGTTGAGCCTTAAAGAAAAGTTAACTAAGAAAGTCAGATGAGTTCTAATCCCCTTTTTGCCTGCTTTAAGGGTGGTGTGCATACTTAGTGTAAAGTGTTTATTACATATTGTATATTAATAAACTAAGTGAAAGCTATGTTTTAGTGAAAAGTTTAAAAGAGGCAAATGTACGTTTTGAGCAAAGTCTACCTATATTATTGGCAAACGTTTACTATATTTCTATATACATAAACAAAGACATAATATACGTGCTGGTATTTTCAAGTAAAGTAAGATATACCTTTATGGCAAGCGTTTACTATATATTTATATACATAAACAAATGCATGATATATGTGTTAAGCTATATTTCAGTATAAGTAAAGGTATTTATGGCAAGCGTTTACTATATTCTCATATACATAAACAAAGGCATAATACACGTTAAAGTTATGATCTAGTTAAAGAAAGTTGTATGAACAGAAAGTGAATAGATTTCCCACGGGAATGTGTACCAGCTGTAAAGGTCATTGGGACAGATGTTACTTGTACAAGATGTCATATATGGGTTCTACCCATTAGTAAGAACCTTGACGGTTCGTTAACGGTTGTACAACTGGATGAGTTAACGGTTGTACAACTAGGTTCTACCCAAAAATGTGAATTTGATGTTGACACATGGCGTATTTTGTAATATTTATTAGGTTCAGGATAATATAAGAATTAATTCATTTAAAAATCACTAAACATCAACCATTCAATCTTGATGATAATTTTATTCATAATCATTACTATTAAAAGAAATAACACTTAAAAGAGCAATATAATTAAATTTATATTCCGTATTGATAATTATACTTTTTTTTTGGTCTAATAACAAGAACTTATGAGTTTGATTTTATTGGTACGTTTGGTTTTTTTAAACAATACTAATTATACATGATAACAACAAATTGAATTTTTTATTCTAAAAAAATTCATAACTATAATTATAAAAAACCATTTTAAAATTATATTTAAAGAAAATTAAAAATAATACCATAAAAATGTGTTTACCATCAAAACCAAGATTTCAGTTCAAAAACTCTAATTAAGAGTCATATTCAAACCCAAAACAACCTATGATCGTTTTTGAAAATTTAATCCAGAACCATAACCTATCCAAAATACCTTAATGTGAAAAATCAGATAAAAATATATATAATTATCAATAATCTCAATGAGTTTTTTGACATTATAATTATCAAAATAATATATTTATATAAAAGAGAGTAGAAGGTTACTTCTTAATAACATTTGCCAATTATCAAAATAATCTTTTGACCAGAATTTTTCAAATCAATGGGGCGACTTCTGGAAACACCAAACTACAATTTCAAATAGGTTTCATATTATTCTTTTTCGAATTCTTTAATATATCCTTTATCAAATTTAATTGTCTATTAGACCACATTATGAAAATTATTTTCAAGTGAAACTAATAAATAGAAAATACATTCACAGGCACGATTTATTAAGTAATTGATAACTAGATTTGCTTTATTTTCTATAATAATAACAATTTACTCAAGATATAATTAGAAATCGTAAAATATAAGGTTAAGTGTATACAAGTATATTCGAACTTCATATCGTCATTGTATGTATTACATTTTAAACTTATATTTTCATTTTTTGTAACGGCAAAAAATTATCCAAAAAGGGCTAGCACGACACTAAAACCTCAACGCAAGAATACAGACTCCCAGTAAACCAGAAACACCAAAATTGGACTATAATATACAGATTAACAAACTTCAAAAGAGCACCAAGAGGACCAATCAATGTGTTTCTTTTTTAACATATTCCTTATCCAAAGATAACTAAGAACCTAGACGTCTTCTATGATTTTCTCGGCATAGGCACGGGATTGATTGAAATGGACGTCATTGCGCGTTCTCAAAATGCACCAACATGAAGTAAGGATAATAGCAAGCACCATTTTCTTTTTTAATACACCTAAACGAAGGACCTTGTGTAGTTCAAGCAGGTCCCGAAAAAAGATGGAGGGATCTTGCACCAACTGCCAGTATGATTCCAAACAAAATTTGCAACTTTGCATCCAGTAAAAAGATGGTCAACTTGTTTCTTCAAGCTCACCACACATAATTTACAAAAAATTGAACGCACCTGGATGTTTTGCTTAGATAGGGCATCCATAGTGGGGATTCGACTCATCTCTGCACACCAGAAGAATATATTAACCTTTTTTGGGATCCAGTTATTCCAAGGAAATTTGTAAGTTTGTGAAGAAACATCATTTAGGTTTTCTGAAAGTATCATCATTATTACTACTATCACCATTATTTACACTAAATGATATAAGGTAATACATTATGAAAAATAAAATAAGTAATAATAATAATATTGTTGTTACCTTATTCTTGTCACCTTTATTACACTTGCTATGGATCATATAAATACAACCAAAATCGGGTCTTAGGAAGGGTGAGATACGGGTAAACCATATCTCTATCGTATAGGATAGAGTAGGGCAGACAATTACCGGCATGACCCGTTTACACGACACGAAACCACACAACACGAAGTTAAACATGTTTGGGTTTGAGTTCAACGGGTAGGGGTCACAAACGGGTCGGCACGATTAAAATCGTGTCTAAGCGGGTTCAACCAGCCTAACCCGTTTATGACACGATTAGACTCGTTTAACTGATCTTGTTAAATGAGTTAACAGGTTAACACGACCTGTTTATAACCCATTTATCAAAACCAAATAAATTTTTATTTTTAAATTATTAAATATATAACTTAAATTAGACAACCTAATATTCTAACCCTATCCCGTTTAACTAGCCGTGTCGTGTTCGTGTCATTCGTGTTACTGAATAAGTGGTTTTTATTCATGTTAAACGAGTCACTTAACAAGTTCGTGTTAATGTTGTGGTAATTGACACGTTCAGTTAAACGGGTTATGTTCTTGTTTGGTACTTTTATTAATCGTGCCGTGTCTGACCCGTTTAACCCAACTTGTCAGCCCTAAGATAAAGAGACAACTCAAAATAGATTACATAAAGGCTATTGATTATTAAATGATAATAAATAACTAGAATAGATGGGAAACACAAACAAATAAAACCTAGCTTCAATCCATGACTATCATCACTAAGCATGAAATTTGTTATGTATGTTTCAAATTAAAGCATAAAAAGTAAAAGGAACAAAAAAGGAAATACCAAAATAGACAAGGGACCGATTGTGATATTTTTCCTTGTCCAGATGATAGTCCCACCTTCCAATGTAAGTTGTCGTCGTCGCGGAGATGAGCTCTCCCAAAACCTAGGTTATCACTTTCAGACGAAGAGGGAGTTTGGAATATGCCGACCTTCACCACGATCGCCTTACAAAATCTACTCGAGCATCGGATTCCCGCCAACAAACAGGAAGAAGAAAACGATTAAAAGGAGAAATCAAAGGCGAGAAAGCGGTTGAATCACATCTACATATCTCCTGCTCTCTACACCACTCCTCAACCTACTCCAATTTTGGATTACTCTTCGTCTGGATCCGTCTCGCTTTCTCCGTACGTGTTCAATCGCAAGGGACGTGGGGGAGGGAAGTCGGCGAATCGGAGAATCGATGGATTTGAGGTTCAGACGCGTGAAGAATTGGTGGAGAGTAGTTTGTTTGGAGGAGGAGGCGGCGAAATTGAAAATCGACTGGTGGTTGAAGCTGAAGATGCTGATGATGATGATTTTGTGGATCCTCGATGTGATTCGTTGAGTGTTACTAGCTCAAGCGACCTGAATGATTCTGGGAGGCTAGGGCTTGAGAATATGAGCGTGGCGTCTAATCAAATTGGGGAATTCTATGATGCTACTGAAGGTAAACCAACCAAACCTTTCTCTATTTCATTTCTGATTGATTTGTCCTAATTTCAATATTTGCAAACAATTTACTTCCTGAAATTTTGTTAATCACAAGTTAGAATTCAAATTGTTCCAATTTATCATGAGGTTTGATTTCGGATACACGTTTCCTCCTAGTTGCAAGTATGTGTTCTTGTTGTTGATAGCATCTTTAGGGAAGAAAGTTAATGGCCATTTAGTTATGACTTATGAATTTTGACCAATTCCAAAATGCAATCTATGTTTTGGAGAAGTAGGATGTAGTTTGGTCTAAAAAATGGAATTAATATGTTATCAACTATTGCTATTTAGGTTGCTTGATGTAGCCTTTTCTATTAGGCAAACACTCCCAAAAAATTAGGAGAGGGAAACTAGAACTTGGAGTAATTTTCTGATTCTTTTTATTCCCCTCATATGTAAATCCTAGAGCCCTTTTATAGGCTCACACTTATAGAAAAATAACAAACAAAAACATAAGCTAACCTCTAAAGGAAATAACCAACAACAAAGAAAATGGCAGTAAGCATAGCCCATGTTGACTTTGCATATTGTGTATGAATTATGCCCATCCATGGTGTGTATGCTTGATGCCTAAAGTGACGTGGACGAGGGACTAGTAAAGTAGTAATGTTGTACGTATCATTGCTACTCTTTCATCATGCTTTATATGCATTGCATCTAGAATCTTAGGGCCACTTTTCTAGTTTTCACAGTTTGCATATACTAATGTGCAATTCTAAACATCCTGACAATTTGGATGTTCTGTTGTTGTTACTGTTGTCAAATAAAAGGGAGGACACAGAAAAACTATAACCGAACTTATGTTATTTTTGAAAGTAATATCCAGTAGGTGTTACTGTCCGTTTCAAAATATAATAACTCTTTGAATGTGTGATTTCACAAATTGTGTTTTTCTAGTCATTTTGATTATCTTCTTTTGTGAGATCCTAGTAAAGAATATCAATTACTAACATAAATTTGTAACTAAATTTAGGACCACACTATACCAGTTAGGTTCATGCTTTAATTTAGTAGTTGGGTTTTGCTTGAATTTTTTTGGGTTTGAAACCCCTGATGTATGATTGGTTGTTTTTCTATTAGCCATTAGGGGATCATAGTTACCGAATTCGCTCAAGGAGCCGCGATCCGCGAATTGGTTCGCGCTGTACCCAATCGAAAATCGTTTCGATCCCAGTCGCTATGGTACGGCGTACCAAATCGGTATGGTACGGCGAACCAAATCGATACAATTCGCTGTACCAAGTTTCAATTCCAATCGTACCGAACACTAACCAATTCGCGATTTGGAGCCGCGAATTCGATCGTTGTAGAATTTTAGGGGTCGCGATGATCCACGAATTAGGTCTGAAATTAGTATAATTAGCTCCTCACTAACCATATACTTCACCGATTTTCTTCTCCTCTATCACATTCATCACCGATTATTCTCCTCTACCACTTACATCACCGATTATGGCTTTTGGCAAAATATTAGATTTTATGTTTATGTTGTTATGTTTATGTTTTTGTTTATTTTTTTTTTCTATTTTGGATTTTGGATTAAATGGTATTTGAATTTTGAAGTTATGTTATTATTTGTAATTTGACAAATATTATATTTTATTTGAACTTATGTTTTATTCGGGTACATCGAACCGAACTACATGGTACACCGTACCGGTTCGTACCGAAATGAACCTACCCCCCTCCGTACCGAATACGTTAACTCTAGCAAATTGCGTACCCAAACCGCGTACCCGTACCAGAGCGAACCGCGTATTCGGGTACAACATGTCTAAAACTGATATGAAACATCTAAAAATGACCTGGAACATGTCTAAACCAACCTACAACATGTCTAAAACCTTAAAAATGACCTGTTTATATTGTGCGCCTTGCACCTAGGCCCAAGGCTCACCCTTTGCTCCTTGAGCCTTTGACTACTATGCCCGCATCTCAGCACCTCTAGGTGTGAGCATTTCTTTGTCTAATCTGATTTGGTTCTGTTCTGTAAATTTTTGCATAGATTTCTCTTCAGATGGATCTATGTTGAGTTTAGCTTCATGTAGGGGCAACATAGAATCAGAGTTGCACACAGCAAGGGTTAATCTCCTTGAGGAGATTGAAAAACGGAAGGCTGCAGAAGCTGACGTGGCTGCCATGTGTACTCACTTGCAACAAGTCAGCAAAATTCTACTTTCTAAGACTGGAGTAACATCTTCATCAGATGATAGTAGTCCTACACGGTTTGACATTAATGCAATGAAGCAGTTATCTGAGGAAATTATCGTTGCTAGATTTGTCGCAGAAGCCATGGGGAAAGTTGAAGCAAGGACTGAAGCTGAGCTGGCTGCACAGGTCATCATAGGATCTAAAGATAAAGAGATTTCCAGGTTGCAAGACAGGATCCAGTACTATGAAGCCATGATCCATGAAATGTCCCAAAATAACCTTGAATCCATGGGTGGGTATATATTGGAAATTCTGGATAATTTATTTTAAAATAAAAATAAGGGAAAATTTTACCCAATAGTAACCAAGTTTTTCATTTGTTCCACTTTCACTAAAGCCACTAAAAGTTTTCTCGTCTCTCTAAAGTCACTCAACTTTCATTAGGTGTTCCAATCTTGTTATAAATTTTATAGTTTTAAAAATTAAGTGATATAAATGGAATATATATGAACTTTGAGTAACCTTAATGGAATAGATGGAAAACTTGGTTCCTATTGGGTGAATTTTCCCTAAAAATAACATTTTTATGACATGGTTGTTTGGTGATGCAGAGGTGGCACGAAGACACAGAGAAAGGAGAAGAGGGCAAAGGAAGTGGTTATGGAGGTGCGTAGGAATGTCCATCGCGATCGGAGCTTCTGTCATAGCTTATTCATACGCTCCACATCATCATCAATCATTGGAAAATGTTAATGACACACATCCAGAAGCCAGTTGAAGGCACCATATGATATTAGTGGTGATGTTACTTGTTTACATATATGATCCCAAATAATGGAACATTGATAGTAGGTTAATTATACGACTAGAATGTTTGTTATTGGAGGTAATGAACAAACGGTCGTGTGGGCCCCACAAAAAGAAACTAGTGTTCTATACATTTTTTGCTACTGGTTTGTAGTAGTAGTTGGATTCGGCTTTAGTCTGGTGCTTGAACAGTTTACTGAGGTTGTAGATGAAATGGGTTTGGTGAAATCCTTGACATGCTTCACTTATTTGTCAGATTGTTGTGTCTTTTTATGATTTTGTCAAAAGCATTACCGTTGAAACAAACAAACTGCACCAAGAATTTCTTCCATGAGGAACTTGGGTTAGTGCCTGTGGAACTAAACCATTTGACCCAACAACGGTAACCGGCATTACTGAAATCTATGGCCTGACTTTAGAAGGTTTTGACTATTGAAAATGTAAAACTGATTTGTTTGGTTTGGTTAGGTTAATATTTTGTTACCAGTTAATACTCGGTTTTGGTTATTGATTAATTGTGTAGAACGTTTTGGTTAATCAACCACGGGTCTTCAGTTCCAAATTTTAATACATATTTTGGTCTTCAATGATGTTAAGGAGTCGTCTGTGATAGGGGTAATCATACCGGGAATTTATGTTTAAACGAACTAGTCGCTGGCTCTCTTAGAACTGGATCTAAGGAAAATTGGTCGGTATCCACAGACCTTAAACCGGGTCAGAAGGTGACTCATGACCCAGGTTAAAAAAAGCACCAAAATTCCCAGGCGCCCACGTTCTCCACTTGTAGTTTTCTGTACTATTTTTCTCATGTTTTTATTATTGTTTTTAATTTCATGCTTTGTTTATTTGTACTTTAGCCTTCTTAGGTAGTAATCAGTTTTCCAATTAGCTAGAGAACTTAGGGACGTGGGATGAGACTAGTTTTTCCGGTATGTACCGAATCATGTTTGATGAAAAGGTGGTTGATTTTTTTTCATGTTTTGATAAAAATCTCTGTTGTGTTTTTCTTGTGAGAAGGCAGTCTCCTTTTCGATTGCTGGCACAAAATTGGTCTTTTGTGTGGTGTTATTTGGATCCTACACTCGATCTAGGTGGTGTTTCAGTATCCTACAACGGGTTTAGGCAGCCATACGGAATCAAGGAGTGGTGTTTCTGTATCTCTCTTGAACAGTTGCTATCCGTTACATTTGAATTCCTAAATCTCTTGTTCGTTAATTACATGGTGCCTAACAGTCTGGTTTGTAGAATGTTTATGATAGAATTAGAATGTTTTAAATGGATTAAAATTTGAGGGAATTGGAATTACTTTCAATAGAAATTTGTATTGTGTTTTTTGGTTTGTAATTGTAAAATGGAATTGGAATGTTGTATAAACCAAAAGACAACCTCCCATTCCAACTGCTAATCTTAATCCCCCCTTCCCGGGGTCTTCCTCTTCATCTTTCCCTGCCAGGCAGCAGGGTATCGAATTTCATAATCGATTCAACACCGTGAATCGAGGTCACAAAGCCAAATCGATTTTCAAAGTTGATACATAATGCAGCACAGTTTTAGCCCTTCGTCTTTCCCTCCTGATTTTCAGACCGAGGTCGCACGGTGAAATTGAAGTCTGTTTTGTAATTGGATTTGTTCTGCTCAGATTTTATTTTGTAAATGTTAGACTTTGATTCTGCTTCTTCATCGATCAGATTTTTGTTACTTTTTATAAACAGGTTATGTATAAAATATAATTTAATAGGAACATATTATTAAAATGAGAATCAAGTAAACATAGGGTGAAAAGTAAGAAAAAAGAAAACAGTCTATTACATGGTACAAACTTGTTTAAACTGCAAGCTATAGGTTTGAAAACTACTGAGTTGTTCCCAGTGCAAGATCCTGCCAAGTATCTCCATCCACTTGGGCTGCTTCATGATCTGGTAAACATGGTGATTGTAAGCAACAATTGTAGATGCAATATGCTAGTAGTTATCAGGCAAATACATAAGCATCATGTGTGTTTTTATTTCAATAATGTTTAAGACAAGATGTTCTGATAAGAACCGAGAATCTGTAATATTGAAATTAAGATAGAAGGTCCTATTACAAGGTAAAAAACCTTAATTTGATCATTAAAACATCGACCCCTAAATCAAACGAAGAACACCCTATTAATACTAATGCTAATTGACGGTTCTTGGGCTTAACTGCCCCACTAGCTATGGCTTTAGGCGGGAACATCTTAACATCATTTGAATTTGCTCCATGGTAACTTCGGATTTGACCCATTTTGCCATTATGGGTATTGACCCGAACCATGTCCCTATCAATACTTCCGGCCCGGAAACACGACTTGCCCTCAAGTCGACAAGAGGGAAATTGTCCAGCTAGTTCCCTGCGTTTCAAATCTGCTTGAACATCTTTATTTACAGCATGAAGAAAAGTTGATCCCATGTTATGGATATTGACTTGCTTGTTGTAATAAGGGTGTAATTCTTCCAATTTGAGTGCGGTAGAGGTATCTTTTGTACCATACACGTACAAAAATTTGCACCATAGATCCATGTAACTCCCAAAACTTTGGTTTGTTCTTCCCGAACTCACTCATCAATGAAGGCCCAAAACCAATGTTACCGTCACTATTTGTATCATCGGTATCAGTAACAGCAAGGTTATAACTAACAACAAGGGTAGAAACGACTGTAAAAGGAAGAAATCAGTGTATGACTCCAGACATGGAACTGTTGCCGGTATCGTCTTCGTTGACCAGATCTGTCACTGGACCGTGAGGATCACCCTCAGGTTCTTTGCCGTCCCCGAAATCACCCAAGCTTAGGTGAGATTCATAATCACCACTTTGATTATTCAAATCTTTGATCTTCAATTGAACACCCAAAACATGCTCGGACCAATCTTCTTCAACGCTAGGGCTGTCGTCAGGGGTTTTTTGTTGACCAGATCTGGCAGTGGTTCGTGATCCCTGACATCCAGACAACAAAGAATCCAATCGAGCAGTGATGGCTGCCAATTGGGTAGCAACAAAATCGGAATTGGAACCGTTGCCTTCTGGTGTTTGATTGTTGGTGCTCTGGGCTGAGGGTGCAAAACCATCCTCGATCGCTGGAACCATCACCATCTTCAATCGTCCCGAACCATCACCAGACTTCGATCGTGGGGACGTTAGGTCTAAATGGGTAGCGATTTGGTCAGGGGTAGTGTCACTACACTCAATTTCATCCTTCACTTCTCCATTGATTCCAATTTTGCAGCGATAGCAACGAATTGGGTGGTAATCGGATTTGATGGGTTACCATGATCGCCCGAACTATTCCGGGTTTGCATCATCTTCGATTTCCCGACAATGGAACTATTGATAAGAACCAAGAATCTGTAACACTGAAATTAAGATAGAAGGCCTGATTCGTGATAGGCTAATCTCCGATTACAAGGTAAAAAAAACCTAATTTGATAATTAAAACATAGACCCCTAAATCAAACGAAGAACACCCTATTAATACTAATGCTAATTGATGGTTCTTGGGCTTAACTGCCCCACTAGCTATGGCTTTAGGCGGGAAATCTTAACATCATTTGAATTTGCTCCATGGTTACTCCGGATTTGACCCATTTTGCCATTACAGACATTGACCCGAACCAGGTCCATATCATGTTCTCTACAAAAAGAAAACGATCAATGGCTTCAATGGGTTATTTTTCATTCCTAGATTTTGAGGTGGAGGGAGTACATGCTTGCAAAACAGTAGGAACATGTAAGAAACAAAAACCTAAATTGCAAGATAAGTTGAGCTTCAATTAGTGTTATAATATCATTAGATTAGGGATCAGCCCATAACTGTTTGCTTCACCAGTAAAACAGATATACTGGTTATATCACTAGAGTCATGGCATTCTCCTCACTAATCACTAGAATTATCTTTCTAAAAGTGAGATTTTTTTAGGCTAATTGTAGTTGACAATCGACAAAGAGAACTCTATGTTAACTACATAACATTCATGGAGGGTAAACCAAAGATGGTGATTATGTGAAGATTCATCAGATAATCATTGAGCACCAAATACCAATTTCAGTCTTTGTGTTAAATTTTACTAAAACAAGCCCTAATATTCAAATTATACAAGAAAGAAAGCAGAGTTTATAATGAGCAGGCGAGGCTGGAAACAAATTAAGATGAGGTTAATTTGAAGAATAATATCCAAACTAAAACCCTAATGAAAATGGGTAGAGAAAACATACTGGAATCTTCCGCATCATCATTCCGAGGGACGAGTGCCGGAGGTAATTCAAGATCTGTAATAACGGTGTACCAAATATGTTAAATTTATTAATATTTAGTAATCATCAGAAGAAGAAGAACAAGTGAAATACCATCGTCATGAAGAGTATCTCTCATCCATTCCTCATCTACAACATCAATTAGGATCCCTATGCTTAACTCTTCTGCCATTCCTTACTTCTTTTCCTACAAAATAACAACTTTCATCCTAAATTGTTATGCGAATTACAAGAATCAATAGACTGCTTACGCTGGGATCGTTTGTGGATGATGAGACCGAAGTAACGTCTACGGCGAACACAATTGTTCCTAAATAATATGTGGGCGACTAAACTACACGTATTTTCAAATTACATAAGGCGACTAGACTACACCTATTTTCAATTTTTTTTAATGCCAAATCCTGCTCCTAAATTACACTAAATAATTTATCTAATACCTGAGTTTAAACCCAATATCTTTTATCTAATAGGCAAGAGCCTCTACCAAATAGACGAGTCCCACATTGACACCTATTTTCAAATTACATAAACGCCTCTAGCCCTCTCACCCCTCTCTTTCTCAACGCCTTTTTCCTCACCATGTCCTCCCAACCGTATCTCTCTCATCCACATCAGCCACGGATTTCTTCACCATATTAAAATTAGAGATAATCTTACTAATTTGATCTTGTTGAGAAAAAAAAACAAAAAAAAACTATTATTTAACGATTATTGTCATCTTAGTTTACAATATAAGAAATGAAATCGGCACAGTAATCAATACGATAATTAATTTTCTTAAAGAGTTACAATGTTTGTATCAAAATATGAGTTTATAACACTTATATGGCTCGTTTAGGCTCGCGAGCGGGCTCGAGCTCGATAAGTGAGGCTCGGGCTCGTTTATTAAACAAGCTTATATTTAGGCTTGAGCTCAGGCTTGAGCTCGTTTAAGCTCGGCCTATGCAGTAGATACCAGCGATATCTCGGATATCGGTGGTTTCACCAAATATCGGTGGCGATAATATCGGCGGCGATAATATCGGCGATATTTACCGATATATCGCCGATATAGAGGGTTTGATATATCGGTCAAAATACCGAGAATATCGGTTTGATATATCTGGACCTTTTTAATCCCCCTTTTAGCCCGATCTCGTTTAAAAAAGGCTGATCCAAAAGCCCAATAGCCCAAAATCTTTGGATCCTATTTTGTTGAGAGACGTAGAGGAAAATGATGATTGGGTTACACCAACAGAAGTTAAGCTTCAAGAGTTTGTTGATGGGACAGATGGTCTTATTTGGTCGGTTGCGCGAGAGGCAATGGGAGGAAACGAAGAAGTTGGGCCAAGTACTAGGAGCAAAAGAGAGCGCTATATAGATGATGATGATGATGATGATGATATTACAGTTGAAGTGAATGATCTGGAGGAACAATTGGATGGCTTGGTTGATGTGGACTCGGAGGATGATTTCATTGCTTACGATTAGATCATGTTTCTAATTTCTAATATAAAATATTGACATCTTTTATGTTTTTGACTTTTGATTTGACTATTAATATTATTTATGCATGATATAAAAATTACCGATATCTCACCGATATCTCACCGCGAGAACCGATATCTCAGATATCGGTCCTTGACCGATAACCGATATTTTTTCACATTAACTGCATAGAGCTCGGCTCGATTCGAGTTTTTAGTGAGCCGATCTCGAGTAGTTTGCGAGCCGGCTTGGCTCATTTACACCCCTAACAAATATTGCCCATCCCCATATCATTCATTAAATAATAGTAATCTTGAAAATTGGCGATTGTACCTTGGGGACAAAGTTAATCTCTGCAGACAAATCAAATCAACAAACCATTGATCAAAGATGAAGACTTTTGAGCATCAAAAGTCAATCACCACCTTCCTTTGAAGCCTGAACAAACTATAAACAAACAAACAATCCAATCATCAATATATTTAAGTAAAGAATACAGATTCATTTGAATTAGAATTATATAAGGAAACAGTTAAAGACAGAGACAATTATTTGCTCCCAAATCACTAAAAAAACAAACCATTAAAAAAGGAAACAGTTAACAATACTCCCTCCATCTATGATTCTTGACCTCAAGAATCAATTTGGAAAACAAAGGATAGACTAGTGACAACCCAAGTACACACTAATGAAGTAAAAACAAAAAGTGCAAAAGTGCAGTCCTTATTTCATGCTTCCTGCCGATGCTCAAAAATACAGGACTTGAATCGACATCAGCCCTTTTTCTTCCTCTACAGCCCCCTTTATCGTGTTCTCTGAATAACAAGCCTTGCTAGTGTTCCTTGTGTTATCCTATTCCTTTGAAGTCACCTTGCAGCCTTCTAGAACATCATTAAAAATTCACAAGAATCAAGTTGGCTTTTTTTTTAATAAAGTTGCAGCACACATTTGCAGATCCTCTAGTTCTTAATTTCCATGTAATTGAAGGTATAAACATGTATGCTACTGGACCAATCTTTTCAATACTAAAGAGTGGCCCAAAATATTTGGGTGACAGTTTGCTATGCTTGACCAATCTTTTCAATGCTTAATGCCAATGGTACAATTGTTGTTTCATTTTAGTTTACATTTACAAAGTCATAGCAGAATACAACTTCTAATGGTGATCGACAGAAATACAACTTAGTATCTAATCCAACAGCATCAACCAAATTAAGCACCAACACAAACCTAGATCGACATAAACACAAAAAAAAACCTAGATCGACATAAACACAAAAACAAACCTAGATCGACATAAACACAAAAACAAACCTAGATCGACATAAATTTGGTCATTACATGAGTAAATAGAACACAAAAACAAACCTTGCTGCTGTTGATTTACCCAGAAAAAAAGGAAATTTCGTGAAGCCTGTTGAACACCGAATACGTACCTGAATGATTCGGAAGTATGGACGGCGATTAGGGTTGGGAATTTCGTGCACCTATGGACGGCGACGATGGCAGAGAGTTAGGGGCGTGGGGCGGTTTTGGTTGAAGTTGAAGTGAGGAGGAAGATTAAGAGGTTTAGTTTGTAACCCTATAGCCACGAACTTTAGTCGCTGTAGGTGATTCCTCATTCAGCAAATGATTTTAGAAAAATAAATAAAAAAAAATAAAAATTATCTACAGAGAACACATTTCGTCGCTATATAGTGTTTTATAATTTTTTTTTCTATTAATTTACCATCTGCTTTATAAAAAATTATAAAAAAATAATAATAATAATTTACAATTTTTTTTAGTCGCTTTATCACGAAGCGCCACATTTTCCCGCTATCCCACCAAGACTTGTAGAGACTAATTTTTGTCGCTATAGGTTCTGAGTATGAAAAAAATTTGAAAACCATGTAGAAACTACATTTCGTCTCAATAGGTGTATCTATAGAGACGACTCCATTTCGTCGCTAAAGGTCTGGTCGCTATAGGTATGTTTTCTTGTAGTGTTATCTCAGACATATTACCGTTCACCATACATTATTAACAACATACTTTATGATAATGCTAAATCGATACTTCAGAATCTAGAAAAACAAATTGATACCATGCATATTGTCTTATTAAAAACCTTACTAAAGAAAATTAAACCGGACAAAACTTAGTTAAGAGAAACGAGTACAAGGTGTATAATGCTCCCTCTCAAACTAATTTTGTTAGGTCTGTATTTTGTAATGTTTAAAGTACATAAGAAGAATTCAGAAGACAATTCATGGTCTAGTCTAGAAGCTTTGGACATACACTGAACATTTATGTCTTTTGAGGTCAAGAATAGACATTGGGTTGACACGTCAGCATAATCTTTGAGATGTATTCTCTGGCACATGAATTTCACGTCCTCAAGAATGGTACGATAGCAGTGGTGATGAGCAACACATGGAGAAATCTCATCCTTTATGCATAACCGCTCACCTCACCCTTGTGTATATAAGCTAGTGTCTAGATTGATAAACATAACTTTTTGAGAGAGAAAAATTTGTTAGAACTTTTGTAATCTCTTTGAGCTGCTATAATTCGTTCTTGATTATTGTTCTTCTTCTTTATAATCATCAGACTTTGATAATTCAAGATCAACTAAATATTGGTGATTATTTCTATTATTTCAGTTTGTGATTGTTTAAATCTTATTTTCCGCACAAGATCGCATCACTGTAGTTTGTTAAGATTGATTTGTTGCTTTTTGAGAAGTTTAGGTTCTACAATTGGTATCATAGCAGACATAATAATTCATATTCGAGATTTGTTTCTGGTAAATACTTTCTTAGAAACATAATTATACTATTTGATCAAAAAATTTAAGATCTGTTGGTATATTCTTACTGTTATTTTGATACATGTTCTTCAATGTTGTTTTCATAAGAAAAGTAAATTAATGACAAACTATCCGGAATACAAATTTGAATATGGGGTCGATAATTAAACCTCCTACTCTTGTTCGTGAACAATATCAAAACTTATGAAGTTTTTGAAGTGACCAAGATTTAGCCAAAGCATAAATCGACGAGAAAACTCAAACTATTCTCTTTATGGCTATTTCTAATGGTATTTTTCAATTGGTATACGTATCATAATCTAGCAGGCCCGTTTACTAAGTTGCCTCAAGTGAACTATGAGGAGCATGCTAGAAACATAGGGCTTAGGATTGCTAGTGAGTGGATATGATCTGTGTTGGTATTTGAACGTTTTTGAACTATAACAATAATATTTGAATAATTTTGAATTTAATGGTTACATTCCTTATCATTAATATTTACTGTGTTCAATATTTGTACGTTTAAGAATCCTTGAATAATGGTTGTTCTAGAAGTTCATGGTCGATCAAATATATGGGAATAGAGTCTGAACCAAGACATTGTTGAATCGTTGGCTTGTTTCATATGATGAAAAGTCCAAAGAGTTGGAAGCCAAATTCACAAATATTCATTAGAGAATGAATATTAAACGCAATCCGCTTCAAAACTACTTCATGGGTCATCATCATAAGTATGTTTTGAAAATGAAATAGTCCCTGTATCCTCATACCTAAGATGCATATTAGAACTTGATTATGTGTAAGTTTGCTCTTTGACATGATCTAACGTTGTTCTTTGATCAGGCAGTAATAAGGATCATCGTTGGGAGCTAATAAAAAACTTAGTGAGAGTTGTATGTAGTCGAAGGAATCTGTTCCCTTACTTCGGTAAGAGGCTGACATCTTTGTGCCCCTCGTTTTTCAAACTGGTGTAAATGCCTAGTGTAACATCCTAAAAATCATATACGAATAAAATAAAGGGTTTTATGAAATGCTTGAAGTTGAGGGACTATTTGGGGATTTTGGAAAATACCCCTATATAACACTAGCCACCTTTATATGCGCAAACTCTTGCCATTTTCACGCACCATTTTGCGCAAACTTGAGAGTGGGAGTGACGTAGTTCTCGACTAGAAGGAAAGGAGAAGTAAGGGGCTGTTTTCAAGCTCTTTTGTACATCAAGAATGTTAAAGGATGAAAGAGGAATCATAAAAAAGAAGCTACACAAGTTTTAAGGTAATACAACAGCCCTAAACCTATGTTTACATTATTTAAGGGTTTTCTTGACTTTAATCCAAAAAGACTATATTTTTATGCATGTAATGGGATAAAGCCCTTAGATTTAATGATATGGATGATTCACAAACACTTTGGACATATAAAGTTCCTAACTTGACGTCCAAAATCATTTCGATCTAAGCCATGCAAAAACTAGGGTTTTCGGGTATATGAAGTTCTCGCTACAAAATTCACGGCTCCCATAGTTCTCGGGTAAAAGTTCTTGCAGAGCCTAAAACCGAGAACATGAAGTTTACGGCTACCCTGCAAACTCCAAGTTCTTGCATAAACCTCATAAGCGCATACTTGGACGATAACTTGCAAGTACTTTTCCAAGTTCTCGTATAGGAAGCAAACAAATACTTAGTGTACTAAACTAAGCCCTTTAGGATGTATACGTACATGTTAAAAGATCCATAGAGACTCCTGACCGTGCCTAGGCTCGATACACCTGCTACGTATCTCATGTGAGTTTCAAGATGCCCATTTTAAAGAAGTTTTATACATTTTGTGCTGAGGTGCATACTTAACCTATTATTTAAATGTTTAAAACATGGTTATGTCTATACTATGAAAAGTTGAATGTTTAAACAAATGATTTCCTTATGTGCTTATATGTATGTGTAACGGTTACCTTTGTGGTAAACGGACGACCAGACAGTACTTATGCAGACGGTATGTTTATGTCTACTACGATAGACTATTTACGACCACATATGTGGATGGTAGGAGCTTTCGATGTACGACTGCATAATGTATTCGAATGGGAAATTGCTACTTCGGTAGACGGTATCTGGCTACTTCGTGTAGACGCTATGTTTACCGCTGCACCAGTGTGCGGTAAGATTGCCTCCACTTGGTGTAGACGGTAGGTGCTACTTCGATAGACGATGCGACGTACGGCTACTATGCAGACGGTATGTTTATGTCTACTACGATAGAATATTTATGGCTACTTTGTGTAGACGATAGGACCTTTCGATGCACGACTGCATATGTAGTAGGTACGAATGCGGTTGTATTTATGAAACCGATATGATACAAGAAGGTTTTTCCCCCATGTGTGTTAAGCTAATCTGATTGATATGTGTGTTCATGAGCTATGACTCAATATGGAATGACCTCAAGCTACGACTCAATATGATGTATGACTGGGAGCTACGACTCCATATGATGTATGCTTAGGAGCTACGCCTCCATATGATTAATAGTTATATCTATATATATATATATATATATGCAAATGCTGGATGAATGATGTAAATACTTGATTGCTTAAAACTAGAACTCACCAGCGTTAACTAACTTTTTAGTATGCACTTCAGGTAAATGATAGAGATGGAAGGATTACTATGGATGCATTGGACGAGGACTGATGGCTACCTGACCCACAACTGACATCCTCTTTTATGTTTAATTATAGACAATGTTATTGATGTTTCTATGACTTATGTGTTATGACAAAGTTTCCGCTGCCAATAAAATGACTTTCAGTTATTAAACTTTGTTGTGAACGAGTAAATCCAACACGTGAGGTCTCCCGGGAACAGGGCTTTACAAGTTGATATCAGAGCAACAGTTTGAGAGATTCAGATGTGAAAACTCGTTATTCGTAGCAGATTCAATACATCGATCCAATACTCAAGAAACAATGATCAAATCGAAACACATAGTTAACAGTGTAAAAGTCAAGTCTTTATTGATATTGCAATGAATTCCCTTCTAAAACTTTCAAACTATACAAGTATTTATAGTAAGAAGACAAGACAAGTTTTCGTCCGAAAATGATTTCGGTCGAAATCTTCTATTTACAAAGAATTCTTCCATCTTCAGCTTTAATCAGACTGTTTTATATGTGATAGCCTACAATTAGTTCCAACAATCTCCCCCTAGGCCAATGCATATCAAAACACGAGAATTTTACCAAGCTCCCCCATACACCATCATCAAAGTTGGATCTTGGACTCGAATCTTTAACTTTCCAAACTTGTCTTGGTTTAGCTTTGACTTGCCAATCTCATTTTAGTTTTGACGTCCAAAACATCTTCAACCTACTTAAGACTTTCAACCTATTAAAGATTTTAGCAGCCTTTTCTTGAATCTTTCTCTGAGGTTGAGGAACGACCTTCAGTTTGGAAGACTCTCATTTATTGATACAACAATCTCTTACTAAATGACCCTACTTTCCATAGCTGAAACATTTCTTCAAAGCAGAACATGTTCTTTGATAAGGACCCTTTTGTGATGCTCACTTGTCTTTAGACTGTGGCTTTTGTTTTTCAACTTTTGATGTTTTCTCAACTCCTTTTACAAACATAAGTGGAGCAAATTTACTAGAAACGAATGGGATGGCATTAGCATTAAGTGAACTCTCTTTCTTGAACCCTAAGCCACCCTTATTATCAAAATAATCCACACATTCTTGACTTTCTACAAATTTGGCACTAGCACAATCATCATCATAAGTAAGATCACTTGAAATCTAGGATTCCATTTCCTTTGATACATTTGCTTCAGAATTTCTCTTTGTTTCTAACGAAGGATAAACATTTTGCACAAATGGCTCTGGAATGTATGGTTGAGGCATATGTGACTAATATCCATTTGTAGAAAATGGAGGAAGAACACTTTTGTATCCAATCTTGCTATTCACTTTATCATTAACTTAAGCCTCAATGTTTTCACCAGTGCTTTTATATCCAAGTAGAGAAGTTACTTTGTCATGTATTTGAGCTTCAATGATCCCACTAACAATTTTCCCTGAAATGTTTATTTTATAGAATTTAATTGCTGATTCGTTACTTTTTCCATCTTTTCTGTCATCAACTTCTTTTCTATTTCTTTTTCATCAATCAACAATTGAACTTCTTAATTTTTTCTCTTTAACTGAATCTTCAAATGAGAATTTTCTTTGACACGGTCATCAATTTTTCTTTTATACTCTTTCTTATGATCTTTTAAAATCTTGTTCGTAGTATGTGCATGATTCAATGCATCCATCAGATGTTGATTTTGTTTCTTGTAATCATTAATTTCTCTCAAAACACTCCACTAGACACATATTTTTATTAAGCAGTTCAGAATAAGCTTTAAGTTCCTGTGATTCTTTCACTGATTCAGCAACCAAATGAGATTCTATACGTTTACAATTCCCTTGAAAATCATAATCGTATCCTCCTTTGATCACTGTTATGTTTTTATCTGCTTTGAGTGCATCGAACTGTAACTTTACACACAAATCCTCTAATGTGTTATATTTTAGTCCTTTATTTCTGATGTAACGTTTATACAACTCCCATTCATGTGGTTGAGCATTGAGAAATTTACCCATGACTTCTGATTTTTCATATTCAATATCAACATATTTTAGATCATTTATCAATCTCACATAACTATGATATTGGTCAGTCAAAGATTCTCCTTTGGTGCGTGTAAATACTTAATATCTTTTCTTTAATGTGTCTTGCCTTGCTTTTCTTTTCACATCTTCATCATTTAAAAACGTTGAATTAATAAGATATGGATGAACATACCCCATTCCATTTACAAATACCTTATGCACACAACCTTCGTCAGCCATCGAGAAACTCCTTTATATATATATATATATATATATATATATATATATTTTAACTAACTCATTTTTTCATAATCAACTCGAACATAGGAATAAACATCCTCCAAAATTTTCATTTTTTTTTACTTTTTGGTCACACCTTTCGAGCGAAAACTATTTCGCACGAAAACGTTTTCGGTTGAAAAAGATTTCGAACAAGGAGATTTCGAACGAAAACTTGTCGGACAAAAACACTTTTTGGACAAGGGATTTCGGTCGAAAACAAGCTGCACCAAAAGGTTTTCGGACGAAAACACTTTTCGGTCCCTTCAAAGATGAGATTTCAGACGATGCATCTGAAGAACGTGAAATTTCGACCCGTAACTCATGAACGTCAAATTAAGCCCCGAAAATTATTCCAAACTCCATCTCCATTATTGTACATGCTAGATAGTAAAAAATGGCGCTTAAAACAATCCAATTTGAAGACTTTTGAACCTTGAAAAGTTGAAAACTTTGAATCTTGCTAGAAAACCCCAAAACCAACCGCCGAAAGCTCTGATACCACTTGTGAAAACCGGTTATTCGTAGCAAATTCAATATGTTGATTCAATAGTCAAGAGACAATGATCAAATCGAAACACATAGTTAACGGTGTAAAAGTCAAGTCTTTATTGATATTGCAATGAATTCCCTTCCAAAGCTTTCAAACTATACAAGTATTTATAGTAAGAAGACAAGACAAGTGTTAGTCCAAAATACATTTCGGTCAAAATGTATTTCGTCCGAAAACGATTTCAGTCGAAATCTTTTATTTACAAGGAATTCTTCTGTCTTCAGCTTTAATCAGACTATTTTATATGCGATGACCTACAGTTAGTTCCAACATCAGACATCCCTAAATGTCTGAACTCAAACTGAGAACGGGACCAAACCAAGGATGTCAGTACGGGTAGCCAAAGGCCATTATAAGTGAATGTAGAATATAAATACCTTTAAACAAAGGATAAATGCCTTAGTTATCATTGTTATGATTGAAGGAAAGAGTTGTGAACCCGAAAGGTAAAGTAAATTATTAATAACATTACCGTTCACTTTAACTAACAATTTACCTTACTCGTAATGTTCTGAACTATGACCTGAAAGAATAACAATGGTAAACCCCTTACGTGAGGCAGGCCAAGGGTGATCAGGCACTCAGCCAGATGAACTGGGAAAGCTTCAAGGCACCGGTGATCAAAAAGTTCAGTTCGTAGAACGTGATTGATCGTGTAGAGAGGGAATTTCTTGGGTTAAAGGCTGGAGACATGACTCATTGCCAGTACACACTAGCTCGATTGGTTCCTCATCTGCTGACTTTTGAGGAAAGATGGATTAAGTACTATATTAACGGACTGCCATAGAAAGTCCGCGCTCATGTGAGGCTAACACTTCGAAGATGTTTGAATTTGTGGTTGAATTGAGTGGAATCGTCTATGACGACATTTATGTGGAGGATGTGATTCTAGAGGTACCTAAGAGGAAATGGGATAAGATTTTCAAGAAGCAAAAACGGGGTAATTCTGGTACGATTGAGAAGAAGCCAAGGGTAGAAGAGGATAGTTCGTGTAAATCCTGTGGAAAGAGACACTATGGGAGTGTTGTATAGATTCCAACATGTGCTTTCGATGTGGGAAAACGGGCCACTACTCCCGTGATTGCAAGGTTGTGCTAAAGTGCCTAAATTGTGGGAGTGAAGGCCACATGACAAAGTATTGTTGGAAGTTAGGGTCAAGTAGATCTGGAAATGGGAAGGGGACTGGAGCAAAGGAAGGAGATAAGCCTAGGGCAAGGATTAGGGCATACGCCCTTACTCAGGAGGAGGATAAGGGAAACCCTAACGTCGTGTCAGGAATGTTTTACATGAACAACCATTATGCTTCAGTTCTATTTGATTATGGTACTAGTGTAACACCCAAAAATTCAAACCGATTTAAACTTTTTAAAAATGATGCGGAAGCGGTCCCAATTACAACAATTAATGTATCCACACGTTTTAGTTTTACAAACAAGAATTAAACTACAATATTTCACACAAAAGTAGTTTAACACAAAAGTTAACAACAACAAGTTATCCACAACTTGTAACAACTCCAAATAGTTTGTAAAACATCCAAAACCAACTTTGAGAATCCAATATCCACCTTAGGCGAGACCCGAGTTCACTCCGGAGCTTTCTACATTCAAAACAATAATTTGAATATGGTTAGTAAAGATAAGTAGCCCTAGGGACCTCTCCATAAGTCCCCGCAACTACGACATGCCAACACCCTCTAAAGACCCCCCATGGGTAAAACCCAAGAAAAATGGTCATTCTTAAGAACAAAAATTTATGACATGGGTGTGTTCAGAATGAACACAACCATGTTTCCTGAACACAACTGTGTTCCCTGAACATGATCATGTTCAGAATGAGCATAACCGTGTTCCCTCTCAGCACCAGAAAAAGCAAGGTTACTGACCTGGTTGTGTTTAGAATGAACACAACTATGTTCCCTGAACACAACCATGTTCAGACAAAAACAACCATGTTCCCTGACATCACCTTCCATTCTCACCATTTCTACAAATTCTTACATATAACAAGTATCTAACATATGCTTACTTGTTTTCTGACCACGCAATGTCTACCACATTAACTAACATTGATTTGTTAGTTTATACTCCCCCATTACAAGCACCACTACTCGTTTTTCACCCATGAAGTGTTAAACTTCATTTTCTACCAATTCTTTATTTAAACATACAACGACCTACAACTTAGACATGTATTAATATCATACAAGCCCTAAAGTTTACCATTCAATAACTAGAAATTTCCACACGTCTAATGCGAGAACCACCACTCGCTTTCCCACATGGAATATTTGACTCCATGCCGACCCATGAAGTATTTGACTTGACGTCACCCGTGAAGTATTTGACTTCACTATCACCCGTGAGGTATTTAACCTCACTACCACCCATGAAGTATTTGACTTCATGTCACCCCCATGATGTATCCTCACTTCATGAAATCAATCAATTTACCGTTTTACCACCAACGGTTGACTTTTACCACATAAAGTTAATTTTAGTCAATTATTACCACATTCTACATTTTAGTTGACTCTAACCACATTGAGTCATTTACCCCATTTAATAATTTAGTTTGACTAATTTCCACATTAAGCCAATTACACCAATTCTACCACATACTACATTCAAGTTTGGCAATATAATCACATAAGTCAACTTGCATCTATTTACCACACACCACATTTGAGTTTGAATATTAACCACATAGTCAAATCACACTTATTCACCACATTTGCACATTCAAGTTGAATATCAACCACATAACTAAGTTACCCCAAATCAACATATTAGTTTGACCCTATACCACATAAAGTCAAATTGCACCAATTAACATATTAGTTTGACCCATTATCACCTAAGGTCAAATTACACCAATTTCACCTAATAGTTTGACTCTATACCATCTAAGGTCAAATTACAACAATTTCACCTATTTGTTTGATCCTATACCACCTAAGGTCAAATTACACCAATTTCATCACTATCCCACAATGGTTTGACTTATACCACATTAAGTCAATTTAATCCAATTTCACCACATTCTACATTTTTAGTTGACTTTAACCACATTGAGTCATTTACACCATTTAACTACATTCAATTATTTAGTTGGTTTAATTTCCACATTAAGCCAACTACACCAATTTTTACCACATATCATTCATTAGTTTGACTAATTTCTACATTAAGTCAACTACATCGGTTCTACCACATACCACATTCAAGTTTGATTAATAACCACATAGTCAAAATCAACATACAACATGTAAATAGAATTTAACACATAATGTACTTACATGTAACTACTTATCTAATACTAAGTAAGTGCAAAGCACTTACGTTGGCCAATGAAGATTCCAATCCGTCTTCAAAGCTAACACCTTTATCGCCTTGATAACCTAAACATTCCACATGTTTTAGTAATCTAAGTTACCCCAACCATTCATCAATTGAAGTTTAACGCCCACCCAAGATCTTATGATCTTCACCAATAACTAACTTGGTTTAATTAGCTTCATTCAAGCTTTCAACTTTTCTAGATAACAACCAACCCATTCTGACCCGTTAAGGTTTTATCCAATTTTCACCCAATTCTCCAAGGTTCTTGATTCATCAAATTAATTAAGGGTTCTACTAAAAATTGTGTGTATTAACACCATAAACACTTACCAACCACCAATTTATCATTTAACTTCGTCAAATTGAAAACACCCAATTTTCACCTCAAGAACCCTAATTTTGAAATCATCAATTTGGATGTTAGAATCACGTTAATCATGATTCTCCACCATTTACAACACTAGATTAAGGTTTATAAACAACATTTAACCAAAATCAACACACCAATTTACCTAATTCGAGCTTTCTACCAAAACCTACCAAGAACACCTTCAATGATGATTTAGAGATGAAAGTATGCTTACTTTGATGTTTGGAAGAAGACGAACACCCCAAATCATTCAGATTCCACATGCAAATCATCACTTTCATGATCTTGGTTCTCCCTCTCTTGCTCCATGCTCATTCACGACACACACAAACACATCAAATGTGTTTGTGAGAAACCCCCCCACATTAAAAATATGATTTTTAGGAAGTTACCAAACAGCCCCTAGACTTTCAATTCTATCCCTTCTCACCCAAACTAGTAAAACTCCACCTTTGCAACAAACCTCCAACTTTCATTTTATTTATAAACACCCCCTATAATATACTAAACATATTATAGGATAAACCCGAAAGTTGGTTCGTTACAAATCACACCCCCTAATTTTGGGTTTCGTCCTCGAAACCTGATGAACCAATATATTAGGGTAACACTCGAGTATCTACCCTCAGATTCTCGAGTATTTTTCACCCCTTAACTAACGATCCCACTGAACCAATACTTGGTTAATCCGCTTACACCACAAGCGTTTCACCTAACTACCTAAGGTAGCCACCGGTTCCTCTAGATGAACATTCATCATCCACCTCAACATCGCTATGAGAAGCAACATCCACTTCTCTCGCCACATATTCCCGTGGATGAATCACGAGGAATGTATCATGGAGTCTACATGATCCCCCCGAGTAACTCCTAACGGCATAACACTTAACAAACTAAAGTGAAGTCTGAACGGTCCAACAAAACGGTGGCCTCCCACGTTTTCAAACCCGATACACCCCCTTTTTAAGGAAAACTTTTATGTCGCCAAAGTTCCCACTTAATTTCAATACACCCCTCCCTAAATCCACTTACGGTTTTCTATCCACCTTGAGTGGATTTCTCAGTCGCTCTAAAAAAACAAGATCTTTCACACTAAGCCTTGAATCACACCATGTTTCTTAGTTTTAATTACAACCAATACCACCCAACCAAACGGTATTTGAAACCGTTCACCATTTAGTAATTCGATAATCAGCATATGAGTACTCAAATGGTAAATAAAAGGACACTATCTTTCAACCGGTGGTAATTAACCACCCGATTTCCTCCAAATCGAAGAAGAAAGTAACACCTTAATCCATCTCAATACGTACGGTTGTATCATGTCGTATCATACCTCTCTTGAACCAAAGTTCTCTGACCACTTGGAAGAGTAGGTTCCCTTTTGGTATTCAGCCTTAACCCATAGGCAAGTGAGACACTTTTAACCACATACTTGATTGTATCTCCTTTCATCCCCAGCCACCAAAAGTTAATCCCAAAACAAACATACAACAACCCATGAGACCTATAAGTCTAGTTAATCACCCATGAAGTTCAAGGACTTCAAGAACACAATGTTTATCCCAACGACTTTAGTGTAAGTCATCCCTTGAGATTCAAGGATCTCAATCTTGCAAAGAAAGGCATCTTCTTTCAGGGAATTTCAGGAAGCTCATGATGTGACATCCGAAATTTTTCAGATTATTTACCGTATAACCTTACAACGCGTTTATAATTTAATTATGTGAGTCTTAGACTTAATTTCAGTTAATAGGTCATTATAAAGTCTAGCAAATCCCTTCGTATGCATAGGTTTGCATTTCATGAAATTTCAAAAATTTCGGTACCGTGTATCAGTAAAATATCCATATTTAGCGTTGGTGACGACTCGGTTAACCTTCAAAATATCAGTTTTGATGAAAATTATATAAACTGGTTTATATTAGTGGATTATATGTGAAAATTATGTGCTAGTTTTTAAATATCGCTTTCGGTGATTTTCGTTGCGTTTTACCTGGTACAATCGCGTACCGGATGAGTTAAATGAACTGTTAGCAAAAATTATTATTTTTACTAATTATGATAACAAATAATTAGTGAGTATTTTATATATTCTTATTGATGAAAAACCATGTTTAAAGTGGTAAAATTTTATAAAAGTGTTGTAGTTTTTATAAAATGTCACCTACACTTGTGTGGTGTAGTTTTTATAAAACAAATGAGGTTCTAGAAGACCTTTCTCTCTCTAAAAATCAGCCATAAAAAGTGAGTCCCACACCCTAATCAAGTATTAAACACACTCATTTGATTCCTTACACGCTTAACCCAACTGCACACTCCACAAATGTGATCATATCCTTGCATGGTTTTTATGTGGAGCATGTCAAATCTCCATCTCTCTCCTCTCTCCCTCTCTTGGCCGAAATCCAACCCCCACCCCCCGATAAATACCCCTTCAAACTTCATTTGCAACTCCACACCTTTCTATCATCTTTTCTCTAAGTGTTCTTACAAGTATTCTTGAGTTTTTGGTGTTCTTGGAGCATTTTCTTGAAGATTCAAGTGTTGTGGAGCCAAATACTCAAGAAAACCATCCATTATTTTCTGTTTTTCTAGTATTCTCCTTGATTTAGTCAAGTGGTACGAATCTCCATCTCTTTCTTATTTTTCTTAAAGAAAGCTTTGATTTTTGTAAGTATTGTTCACCTTTAGTAAAAGGATCTTTTTGAAACTTTAAAATCAATAAATAATGGCTTATTATTGAAGGTTTTTATGGGTATATATGTATATATATTGGCGTATGTATGTTTATATGTTCATATCTTGCAAAAAGTGATGAATTAGGGCTTGATCTTTACATGCAATCAAATGTTTTGTTATGGTTTGTTTCAAACAGTAAGTAATGGTATATTATTACATAAAAATATGTTAGTTTATGCATGGATCATTGAATTGATGATTTAAGTGTTTATTGCTAAAGATTGTTGTCCAAAAGCATGATTTAAGGTAGGGTTTTGGCATGGATCATTTAGATTGTTTGAAATCTGGAACTATGATGATAAAAGTGATGTTTTATGATAATAATCAGGTCTAAAAGTGTTATTTAGGTTGTGATGATTTGCTAAGTGTATGACATGTTTACGTTGCTTAAAAAATGCTAAAAAGGTAGATTTTTGTATGAAAATATATAGATTTTGAAAATCTGGAATCATGGCTGTAATATGATTATATTTTATGTCTAAAATATAGATTTTTAGTATTATGTATGATTCTTGGTGTTTGGATGCGTTTCGTTAGGTTTTACGCTAAACTAGTCGATTAAAACGTTAGTTTTCGGCATGAAAAATGTGTATTTGTTAAATCTGATTTTGAGCAGTAAGTTTGAGTATATTTTATGATTAAAATACAGCTCTTATGGTATATAATGAGTTAATGTTATGAAATATGCGTTTGTACTTGTCGTTGACGTTTCGGTTGTCACGTATGTGCTAGAAATTGTCATGTTTAGGTACTTTATGTCAAAATAATGAAAGATTGTTTTGTTTGATGAAATATATTTTATTAGGTATATTTTGATGATATATGATGTTATATGAACTCATGTGTTAGAAATTTGGAAGTTTGTTCCTTAAAAGTTAGTCGTTTTGCTTGAAAAGTGCTTATATGCAAATATTGTGACTTAAATGTTTTCACATGTGATCTAGGACTTATAAGCATATGTATGAGTGTATATATGTGTTATTAGTTTATTTTCACATTTTGGTTGTTGATAAGTAATAACAAATGAGGTCTTCGTATGTGTGTATGATCCACCGTTTTTCGTTAAAAACATAACCGCGTGTCGAAGTCACCAATGGGTTGCTTAAATAAATATTTTCTTAAAAATATTATAAGTCTAAGTAGGTTGGGTGAATAACTTGCTTGTAAGACTTTAGGTTCAATTAGTATTGTATCCCTCATGTTTAGGGCACCGTTAGAATCAACCCGTGTTCGTGGGCGTACCTTGCTAGCACTCGTTTTCCGTTGTTCGTTATCAAGGTGAGTTTTTCACGGCCCCTTTTTAAACTATTTTGTTGTTTTATAAACTATGGGGGAAGAACATGCTTTCGTTCGTTTATCATGATACTGGACTTACATTATGTGTTCGTTTGATGGTCTCGAGTGAGGGCTTTCGTTACGTATTCATGTATTCGTTCATGAATAGCCCCGCCGTTATAATCATTAGCCTCGTGTAGGACACAAGGTGTGTTGATAGATCTATTTGGGACTGACTGCCTCGGTCGTTCGTATGAGAGAATATATTTTGAAAGGATTCGTGGGGACGTGTTATATTCATGTATCGGTTTGATTATAAGCTCTAGGTACTGTCATTTTGTCATATTCTTAGCTAGTCTATGACATATCACATGTTTGTCCAAGTTACTTGATAGTTCGTAAAATTCGTTTATGTTTTCGTTTAAACCCGTGAAACTCGCTCAAATTTATCTTGATGTTTTTAAGCATGTTGTTCAGGTACTTAGATGCTCTCACGCGGTTATGAAAACGGGCTTTTGGGCAAACACTTGCATCGGAATTCTGTTGGGACTTTTAAACCTTATTTTGGATCCTCATTTGTTGGATCATGAAAACTCTTGTTTTAAATTTGGATGCCTTTCAATTTGGATAATTGTAAGACTTATCTTTATTTTCTGATGTTTTTAAATAAATGTGTTTGCTTATTATCAATGGGCTCCAACTTACGTGACCACCATGCTTTTGTCTCGTTTCCGCTGCGAATCGTCGTTTTCGGGGTGTGACAGAAGTTGTTATCAGAGCCCATGGTTATAGCGAACTAGAAAATGTTTTCTTAAAAATCTTGACTATAACTTTTAAAAATTGGGTTTTTGGGTTAAAGACATTTTCATACCACATGCATCTTTTATTAAGAGTAAGTGTTAGTATTTAGGTAGTAATTAGGATAATTCCTCTATGTGCCTTACGTGCCTTAAGTGTGTTGCATACGTACGTGCTTACATTTATGGGCAAATCATTTATATCGTGTAAATATACCGTGTCACAGATTTTGTCTTTTGCCTTCCATCATCTCGATCTCTTCTGATAGTGAGTTAGAGTTCTCACCAGTTTCGCCGATGTCTCAAGATTCGGTTCTTGATTTCGGATTTGACCCGAACATGCCGAATTTTGCTAATCACCCGTATTATGGGAATGGGTGGGTAGAAGAATCTGAAGACAAAGAGGTACCATCTGGTGAAGAAGAACTTGAAGATGAAGAGGTACCGACTAGTGACGAAGAATCTGAAGACGAAGAGGAGCCTATCGAAGAGGAATCTAGTGAGGAAGAGCCAGTTGAGATGAGTCCTTTGGTTAAGAAACCAATGAAGGAAGCTCTAGTTGCAGAGTTAGGCAATAAGGAGAGTCCAGCTAATGAAGAGCCTACTCCAGTGATTCCCGTGACTATTAGACCTGTTCATGAGAACAATGAGGTTATGACTGCCATTGAGCCTGTTAGGCAAAATACAGGAAATTTACGTCTTCCATCTCATCGGTCTTATCAAGAACATCCTGAAGGTCCACTTCTGAAGTTTACTGCTAGGAAGACTGTGTCACAAGTAAAGAAGAGAAATCTGGTTGATAGAGATGACGACGATGCGGCAACCGGGAAAGGAGATCGGGTTCAGGCCCGAGAAGATATGGCTGAATTGAGGGGAAGGTTGGAAGAAAGCGAGAAGAAGGCCGAAGAAGCAATAAAGACGGCCGAGGAGCTTACTGCGAGAGCCGAGAAAGTGGAAGTCTCTCTAGCCCTTGCAGGTACGTGTGTTCTGCTCGCTTCCACTGTTGCTTGCCTCGGTGTTCTCCCTCGTCACAACCGCTAGTCCTTGTCCTTGACGATATTGTTTTTGGAGTTCATGTCTCTTTCTTGTGTTATACTAGAGAAACTTGCTAGGGTTTGGTCGTATGCCACACCCATTTTTGTAATCATTTGGTTTAATGATGTATTCAAGTTAGAACTCTAATTTTTAACAAAGATGACATGAAGTGGTTGATTTTGGTTTATGGTGGTGTTTGTTAACTTCTTTTCGTACATACATGAATGACATGGATTTTGCGTGATATATGTATTGTCTCACTCGTTGTATTGTTTGTATTGGAAAAGGAATATGCCACCGCGAAGAGAAAACCAAAATGCTAACCCACTCCCCACTACGGCCAAGGAATTGGCCTAATTGATTTCGCAACACGTCAACACCGCCCTCGCTAATCGGACGTCTAACCAGAACATGAACCAGGGGAACCATATTGAAGGGTGCTCTTACAAGAGCTTTCAAGCATGTCAGCCCCGACTCTTTTCTGGAACTGAAGGACCCGTCGGCATTGTCCGCTGGATTGAGAAAATGGAGTCTGTGATGGTCATAAGTAACTGTACTGCAGCTCAGCGCGTGAAGTATGAAACAAGTTCATTTCAGGATGAAGCTCTAACCTGGTGGAATACTCAGATTCAGGGTCTCGATGAGGCTAATGCCTACAGTCTCAATTGGGATCAGTTGAAGGATATGTTGTTGTGTGAGTATTATCCACGCAACGAAATTCAGAAATTAGAAGCAGAATTCTAGATTTTGGCCATGGTAAATGCCAAAGTAAGGGAATATACGACCAAGTTTCATCAATTGGCACGACTTGTACCCCATCTCGTAACACCAGAGCATAAAATAATTGAGCGTTATATCTTGGGCTTGGCACCTCAAATCCGTAGTATGGTGATGTCAGCAAACCCTACGACTATTCAGAGTGTTGTGCAATTAGCACACTCCCTGACTGATGATGTTGTACGTATGGGGACATTGAAGAAGAATGGTTCAGTGAAGAAGCAGGTGGAAGTTGTTGATGGAACAAATGAGAAAGGAAAAATGCCAACTGAAGGAAAGGGTAAGTGGTCTGAGGGATCTGGGAGTCATGCTGGTAACTCTCAGAACAAAAGGAGGAATCAGGGAAGGATGTTTGTAGCCAACAACACTAAAACAAGGAGGTAGAGGGGTCCTAACCCAGAGTACAACAAATGTGGTTATTTTCACACTGGTCAGTGCAGCGTCTGTGACCGTTGCGGAAAATTTGGACATCAAGCCCAAACCTGTCGTGTGAAATTTGGTGTGAAGATAGAAGAATCAAACCCTGGATGTTTTGAATTTGGGATTGTAGGGCATTTCAAGAAGGATTACCCAAAACTGAAGAATCAGGGAAACCGTGGTAGAGCATTCATGATGGAGGCCAAGAAAGCGCGAAAGGATCCATCGGTTGTTACCAGTACGTTTCTCGTTAATGACTGTTATGCTTAGATTTTATTTGATACCGGAGCCGATAAAAGGTTTGTTTCTAAAAACTTTGAACCTTTTCTTAGCTCAAAATCAAGTAAATTAGATGTTAAGTATTCTTTAGAGTTAGCTAACGGAAAGTTAATAGAAGCCGACGAAGTCTTTCATGAATGTACCATGCGTTTGGGAAATCGTACGTATAGCATTGACCTTTTACTAGTAGAACTTGGAAGTTTCGATGTCGGTATTGGCAGGATTGGTTATCAAAGAATCATGCGGAGATTGTGTGCGATAAGAAGATAGTTCGTCTTCTACCTCCAACTGGTGAACCGTTAGAAATTCAAGGCGACGAGTGTGCCCCTTTGAGAATTGTTAATATGATGAAAGTTCAAAAGTATTTGCGAAAAGGATACCCAGCATACTTAGCCCACGTGGTTGACACTAGGGTTGAGGAGCAGAAGCTTGAAGAGATCCCTGTAGTTCGTGAATATCTAGAGGTATTTCCTGAAGAGCTACCTGGATTGCCGCCGCAAAGGCAAGTAGAGTTCAGGATTGACCTAGTTTCTGGAGCAGTGACGATAGCTCGATCTCCTTATCGTTTAGCACCATATGAAATGCAAGAACTATCCAAGAAATTGCAAGAATTATTAAATAAAGGTTTTATAAGACCGAGTTTCTTGCCCTAGGGAGCGCCGGTTTTATTCGTGAAAAAGAAGGATGGTTCTATGAGGATGTGTATCGATTATCGAGATTTGAACAAGCTCACCATCAAGAATTGGTATCCACTGCCGAGAATTTATAACTTTTTCGATTAGCTGCAAGGATCGAGTTATTATTCGAAGATCGATTTACGTTCAGGCTACCATCAATTGAGGATCGTTGAAGAAGATATTCCGAAGACTGCGTTCCGAACCCGGTATGGTCATTATGAGTTTTTGGTCATGCCTTTTGGTTTGATAAACGCTCATGAGGTTTTCATGGATCTCATGAATAGAGTGTGCAGAGCATACTTGGACAAGTTTGTGATATTGTTTATCGACGATATACTCATCTATTCACGGACCAAGGAAGAACACGAGTATCATCTGAAGCTGATTTTGGATATGTTGAGGAATGAGAAGCTATATGCTAAACTTTCCAAATGCGAGTTCAGGATCCGAGAAGTTCATTTTCTTGGACACGTTATCAATGAGAAGGGTATACACGTGGACCCAGCAAAGATTGAAGCAAATAAGAATTGGGAAGCGCCGAAGAGTCTGACCGAGGTATGACAATTCCTAGGTTTGGCGGGTTATTATCGAAGGTTTATCGAGAATTTTTCCAAGATAGCGCAATCCCTAACGCTATTGACCCAGAAAGACAAGGAGTATATCTGGGGAGAAAAGCAAGAGGCATCGTTTCAATTGTTGAAAAAGAAGCTATGCAGTGTCCCTATCCTGTCTCTTCCCGAAGGGACAGATGGATTTGTGGTGTACTATGACGCCTCTCGCCAAGGTCTTGGTTGTGTCTTAATGCGGAATGGAAATGTCATAGCTTATGTGTCTCGTTAACTCAAGGTGCATGAACAGAATTATGCGACACATGATTTGGAACTACGTGTGGTGGTCTTTGCACTCAAAATTTGGAGGCATTACCTTTACGGTACCAAGTGCACAATTTTTACAGATCATAAGAGTCTATAACACAGTTTTGACCAGAAGGAGCTGAATATGAGGCAGAGACGTTGGATGGAATTGCTCAATGACTGCGATTGTGATATTCGTTATCACCCAGGCAAGGCTAATGTCGTGGCCGATGCCTTGACTAGGAAGGAGAGAGTCAAGACCTTACGTGTGTGTGCCCTGGGATTGACCATTCACACAAACCTCACAGCTCAGATTCGTGATGCACAACAAGAAGCTCTAAAGGAAGAGAATTTAAAGGACGAGAATCTTCATGGTATGGTTAGAGAACTTATAACCAAGTCTGACGATGCCTTGTACTTCATGGATAGAATATGGGTGCCTCTGGCAGGCAATTTACGAGAAATGGTTTTGGATGAGGCCCATAAATCAAGATATTCGATTCACCTAGGATCGATAAAAATGTATAAGGATATCAAGGAGCACAATTGGTGGCCGAACATGAAGGGTGACATTACTTCATACGTTGGTAAATGTTTGACTTGCGTAAAAGTCAAGACCGAGTACCAAAATCCATCTAGACTTCTACAACAACCGGAGATTCCGCAGTGGAAATGGGACTGTATTGCCATGAATTTCATCACCAAGTTACCCCGAATGTCTAGTGGCTACGATTCCATCTGGGTAATTGTGGATCGTTTGACGAAATCGACACATTTCCTGCTCTTGAAGGAATCTTACCGAATGAAGAAATTGGTGAGCATATACCTCAAAGAAGTAGTGTCCCGACATGGGGTGCCGACTTCGATCATCTCCGATAGAAATAGTCGTTTCACATCGAAGTTTTGGCGTTCACTACAAAAACCTTGGGTACCCGTTTGGATTTAAGCATGACGTATCATCCGCAGAATGATTGTCAAAGTGAAAGGACCATCCAGATTTTGAAAGACATGCTTCGTTCCTGCGTAATCGACTTTGGTGGAAGTTGGGATACTCACCTACCCGTTGGCTTAGTTCTCTTATAATAACAGTTATCAAACTGGATTGAAAGTCGCTCCGTTTGAAGCCCTGTATGGAAGAAAATGTCGTTCACCGCTTTGTTGGGCAGAAGTTGGTGATAAGCATTTAACTAGACCAGAGCTTGTCGAGGAAACTACGGATAAGGTTTTCAAGATCCGTGATCGTTTGAAGGTTGCACAGGACCGTCAGAAGAAATACGCTTATAGAAGAAGGAAACCATTAGCATTCCAAGTGGGAGACAGAGTTATGCTGAGAGTCTCTCCTTGGAAGGGGTAGCTAGGTTTGGCAAGCATGATAAGCTTAGCCCCCGCTACATTGGACCTTACAAGATTATTGCCCGTGTAGGGCCAGTTGCTTACCGTCTACAATTGCCGCGAGTATTCCATGTGTCCAATCTGAAAAAGTGTTTGTATAATGAGACACTCGTGATACCTTAAAATGAAGTGTGTGTTGATGACAAGCTTCATTTTCGTGAAGAGCCCGTGGAGGTTTCAGATTGGAAGATTCACAAGACCAGGCGAAGCCGTATTAAGTTGGTCAAGGTCAGATGGAATTCAAAGCGTGGTCCCGAGTTCACGTGGGAATGTGGAGATGAGATGAAATGGAAGTACCGTCATTTGTTTAAGTATGTCCGTAACCAGGCTTCGTAGCGTAAAATTTTGGGACCAAATTTCTTTAAGGAGAAGAGGATGTGGCATCCGACAATTTTCAAGTTATTTACCGTATAACCTTAGAACGCGTTTATAATTTAATTATGTGAGTCTCAGACTTAATTTCATTTAATTAGGTCATTATAAAGTCTAGTAAAGCCCTTTGTATGCATAGGTTTGCATTTCGTAAAATTTCAGAAATTTCGGTACCGCGTATCGGTAAAATGTCCGTATTTAGCATTGGTAACTACCCGGTTAACCTTAAAAATATCAGTTTTGTTGAAAATTATATAAACTGGTTTATATTAGTGGATTATATGTGAAAATTATGTGCTAGTTGTTAAATATCGCTTTCGGTGATTTTCGTTGCGTTTTACCCGGTACAATCGCGTACCGGATGAGTTAAAATGAACTGTTAGCAAAAAATATTATTTTTACTAATTATGATAGCAAATAATTAGTGGGTATTTTATATATTTTTATTTTGATGAAAAACCATGTTTAACGTGTTAAAGTTTTATAAAAGTGTTGTAGTTTTTGTAAAATGTCACATACACTTGTGTGCTGTAGTTTTTATAAAACAAATGAGATTCTAGAAGACCTTTTATCTCTCTAAAACTCAGCCATAAAAAGTGGGTCCCACACCCTAATCAAGTATTAAACACACTCATTTGATTCCTTACATGTAACATCCCAAAAATAAAACGACGATTAAAATAACGGGTTAAACGCGAAACGAACAGAATAAATGAACGAGGCATGACGGGCCGGGCCGGATGGGCCAGCGAACTTGAGGGAAGGAGTCTCCTCCCTTTAAATAGCCAACACACTCCATAATCTCTCATTTGCAATTTCTAAAGAGAGAAACCATAGAGAGAGAAAGATGGCGGATTGACCCGAGATTGAAGAAGTGTGTTACTCCATAGCTCGTGAGCAAAACCTTCGAATCAGAAGCTCGATACAGGTAACGATCTGATCTAGATCTGAGTTTTCGTTCGTTTTGGGGTTTTCGGGTTTTGGATAAAAAGATGGCATTTTTACATATGAAACTTGAATATAAACATAGATCTAACATCTAGAATGAAAAACAAACGTTTTGAACGTAAAAAGTTCAGATCTTGACGAGGTCGGATCTGCATTCAAAAGTTAGGGTTTTGTGGGGAAGAAGACTGCCCACACGCAGGCCCTGTGTACTTGTTAAGTACGCAAGAATAAGGCCCTGCGTACTTGTTAAGTACGCAAGATCAAGGCCATGCGTACTTATTAAGTACGCAAGAGCGAGGCCCTACGCACTTGCTAAGTGCACATGATTCAAGTCTATGGGTATATATAGCTGGTTAGTGAAGTCGGTATGTTCGCCTGAAACAGAATGAGTAAATCATTAGATTCGGGGTTGGGTCGGATGTGTATTTAACTACCTAATTCAGATTGTACGTGGCGTTGTTGGGCCTTTTTTTAGTACAACCGAGACTAGCTTACCAGGTGAGTTATAGAGCCTTTTTTTAAATGTTTTAATAATGTTTTGGGCTAGTGTGCATACATACAAAACGAGGTTTATGAAATGATGTTTACAAAAAGAGGTTTATGAACGATGCTTCCGAAAGGGGAAGTTGAAATATGTTAATGAATTGTTTACGAAACGATGATCCCGAAAGGGGAAGATGAAACAAGTTAATGAAATGTTTTGCTAAATAAAGTTTACAAAAGATTTACGAATGAAATGTTATTTAATAATACGTACGAATGCATAAAATAAAATGAGGTAAAGGTTTTTATGAAAGTCACTAAATGAACGAATCTGCCACGTGTTCCTATGGGAGCTAAGGTATGTATGTGTGAATAGACCTTACCCTTATGGGGGGCCTATGTGGCTGGCTAACGGTTGTACAACTGGTTGCGGATAGGGTGACGACGGTCACCCATGGGATTACCAGGATCCCTTATGGGAGGCACTATTCCCCGTGAGGGAACAATGCTTAAGATGATGTTTGGTTTGCCTTAAGGTAACTAGCCTTAGGAGACTTGGTTGACGGATGGCCTAGAGATAACGAGCCTTAGGTTCTTCCGTCAGAATACGATTTATGGAATTGACGGTTACGAGAAGGCGCAGATTCGGTTCGTGTTGACTTATGATATGATGCTATGATATGATGTTTTGATGATGTTAAGTTATTGCATGTTTTACGTACGCTTTTGTTAAATAAATGTATGTTATGTTTTTGGCAAAATGTTTATGTTAAAGTTTTATATAAAGCTAGAACTCACCAGCGTAGCTGACTTTTAGTATGCAAAGTATGGTTAAGGACAGGTATGGAAGTTGAACGGTGATGCTTGGCTGGCGAAATGAGTTACCCGGTTGATCATAAAGACTGGCATCCCGTTATGTGTTGATTATGTTATGTTATGTTTTAGATAATCTTTACTCTTCCGCATGTTGAACAATGTTTGATGTTATGTTTGAATGAAAGTTTTCCATTGCCTTATTTGATATTCAAGTTTAAGAACTGTTTGTGAATGAGTAAATCCAACGTGTGAGACCTCCCAGGTTTAGGGCCTTATAAGTTGGTATCAGAGCAATAGTTTGAGAGATTCAGACACTCCCAGTGTCAGAACTTAAACTGTGAAAAGGACCAAAAGCGGATGCCAGTACGGGTAACTCGAGCCACAACATCAGGTATGAAGGTAGTATATATATACATATATAGTATGCCTTAGAAGTGTCAGGTTAGGACTTGTGTTCTAATGAAATTATAAAGGTGATCAAATGGAAATCAAAAGTTAGTGTAATGGTTAATTGCAGATCGACAGTATATATTAACATCTTACAGTACTTATTGAATTCTATTTGTTAACTAGCGTGATGACATTAGATTCCTTGTGTTATAGAACGAAATTGCGGGACAAAAGAGCGGGAGGCGTGGTGGGGGCCGTACCGGTGGTCGTAATAGGACTCCTGCTCATCAGGAGTACAGTGAAGAGGGAAGTGTCCACACGGAACCGGAAGTCAGCGTGCATGGAAATGAACGGACTCCCATGGAAGAGCAACACTTCACTTTCGAGCCGGAAGTGAAGCCGGCCCTGGCGCGCGAGTTTACTGAGCTGATAAAGGCTACCCTGACAGATCTGCTGGCATAAGCATTGAAGAAGGGCAATGAGGCGGGCGGGTCCAACACGGCATATGATGCCCCGATCATTGAGGCAGTTAACGCACCGCCTACTCGCGGTTGCTACTATAAGTCCTTCAAGGCATGTGATCCACCGGTTCTGAATGGAAAGAAAGACACGGTGGCTAATTTTGACTGGGTGATCCGTATGGAAGCCGCCATTCGTATTAGCGAATGCCGAACAAGTCAAGTTGTGAAATTTGCTGCTAACTCCTTGAGGGAGGAAGCATCTCACTGATGGGAGGGTGTACGTCAGGCTAAAGGGGATGAGGTGGTTGACTCAATGATGTGGAATGACTTGAAAACTCTGGTAATCAAGAACTTCTGCCCGACGAACGATATTGAGAAGGTAGAGAGAGAATTTCTGGGTTTGAAGGCCGGGAACATGACGCACTTGCAGTACACTACCCGATTCAATGAACTGGCACGTCTGGTGCCACATCTTGTCACTACGGAAGAAAGGAAAATCACCTGCTACATTCAGGGATTGCCGGACAAGGTCCGCACCTATGTTAAGGCAAACGCTCCTACCACCTACAATTCGGTAGTAGAACTGAGTGGCGTGGTATTTGATGACCTGGCCCTAAACGTGGTCGCCATCAAAGAGCCCAAAAGGAAGCCGAGCTACCAGAACAAACGAGCAGGTGGGAATATGTCTGGGGCTCATGAAAAGAGAGCTCAGGTGGGAGAGCTGATTGTGTGTAAGACGCGCGGGAAGGAGGATGTGGGTGAATGCAGACTGGGATTGAATCTATGTTTCAAGTGTGGCAAGACCGGGCACTACTCTCGGGAATGCCCGAACGGTATCAAATGCTATAATTGTGGGGGTAACGGACACATGAGCCGGGAATGCACTAGGCCAAGAATGGGTGAAGCTGGAAAAGGGAAAGGCCCTGAAAAGAAAGAAGAGAGGCCACGAGCAAAGACTCGTGCGTACGCGCTGACGCAAGAACAGGCCAGGGTGGACCCCGACGTGGCGTCAGGTACGTTCATCCTTGGCAACACTTTTGTTTCTGTGTTATTTCTCCTTGGGGTGCTCCGGTGCCATTTGTTAAGAAAAAGGATGGTAGAATGCGTATATGCATCGACTACAGGGAATTGAAGAAACGTACACTGAAAAATAAATACCCGATACCAAGGATAGATGATTTGTTCGACCAATTACAAGGCGCAAGTTCGTTCACAAAAATCGATCTTAGATCAGGGTACCACCAACTGAAAGTAAGGGAAGAGGATGTGACTAAGACTACATTTCGTACACGATATGGGCACTATGAGTTCCTTGTAATGTCATTCGGATTGACAAATGCCCCCGCGATAATAATAAAGGTGTTTAAGTTCGATGTCTCAAACCAACTTGGAGATAGCATTCAACGAGTTGAGGGGAACGATCTCCCTAGCCGGGAATCCTACCATTTTATTCTAAAGAACATAATTCGTGAACCAAATGTTATGAGAATGAGGCTCTAGAGGTGTACCGTTCACACATTTGTATTACTCATACCACTGGATTAGTCAACTTAACACTATGATATACCAAGCGGATTCGAAGCCCAAATCAATACTCTTCGTGACCTGATCATCCTTGAGACATTTACTTTCTTGCTATTTACTATTCTGCTATTTACATTTCTGTTACACACTTCACGCACATTTTTACTTTTCTGTCATTTAATTTTCTGCCTCACAAGCACAGAAAACCCACTCACTAATTAAACCGGCTAAACGATAAAAAAAGTTGAGTATTGGAACGCGACCGTGTCCATTGGTTCGATACTTGGTTCTTACCTAAACTATATTACGCTGCGATAGGTACACTTGCCTATTGTATGTGTGTTAAGTTTGAGTATTTATCATTTCATAAATTTAAAACCTGATCTCGTGAAACCATTTCTAAAAAACAAATATATATTTATATATTTTATAATCACACAAACACGACGCACCAAATTTTTGGCGCCATTGCCGGGGACACGGTGATTTCAAGAAAGATTCGAGCTAACGGATTAGCCTTTTTAACCTTAACATTTTCCATTTGTTTTTCTGTTACGTTTATTGCAGGTAGTGTATGATCCATAGCTACACTGCTGGTCTATATCAACCTTTAGCAGAGCCCAAAAGATTCTTTCACCGCCGATTAAGAGAAAGCTGTACTAGAAGAATGGTCGTAGAAAACCGCACTATTTCCGACTTTACAAGCCCGTCACTTGAGGCTATGAGGTCTAGCATCACAAGGCCGACGGTTGACGCTAACAACTTTGAGATCAAATCGCATGTCATTCATTTGATCCATCATCATGCACTTTCCATGTATTACCAGATGAAGATCTACATGCCTATATTGCAAATTTCCTCGAAATTTGTGACACTTTCAAACTGAATGGAGTTTCTAATGACGCAATTCGACTCTGAATGGTTCCTTTCTCCTTAAGGGAACGAGCTAAGGCATGGCTAAATTCTCTTCCTACCGGGTCAATCACTACATGGGATGATCTAGCCCAAAAATTCCTTTCGATGTACTTCCTGCCAGCAAAAACTATAAAAATTGAGAAATGATATTACCACTTTCACCCAGGAAGATGGCGAATCACTATATGAGCCATGGGAACGTTTTAAGGACATGTTGAGGAAATGCCCTCATCATGGTCTAGAATTTTGGTTACAAGTATCATCATTCTACAATGGGTTGCATAATCAAGCTCGTCAGACACTCGACGACACTACAAGTGATATTTTTAGAAACAAAAGGACACATGAAGCTTACAACCTGATTGAGAAAATAGCTATGAACAACTATCAATGGTACAATCCGAGAAGTAATAGGGGAGCCAGGCAAGCTGTTCACTCTATAGATATTGTCACTTCACTTTCTGCTCAAGTAGACGCCCTCACCACTCGACTCAACCAGATCAACAAGGACAAGGTAAATGATGAAACTGCTGGAGAAACAAAAAGCACCACTTTTGATGTTGAGCAAGTTGACTTTATCTGGACAAATCTCCCACAAAACAACCCCTACAGCAACACTTACAATCCTGGATAGAGGAACCATCTGAACTTCAGCCGGAAGGATAACAACAACCAATGACCATCTAGTTTTGGACAACAACAGTTTCAACAAAGACAACCTCAAAACTTTCAGCCTCGTCAACAATTTCAAGGAACTAACAAACCAAGTAATGGGTTAAGCTTGGAGGACACGGTAACTAAGTTTATATCTACAACTGAAAGTCAAGCCCTCTTAGCGGATGCTCGTCACAAACAATATGAGGAGAAGTTTAGTCTTCACGAAGTTGAGTTTAGGACATAGAAAGCAACTCTCCGGTCCATTGAGGTACAACTAGGGCAAATTGTAAACTTCTATATGAAAGACAACCAAGATGCCTTCCAAGCAACACTGAAACCAATCCAAAAGCGCATGTTAGTGCTATCACTCTCAGAAATAGCAAGGTTTATCCAGAACCTCAATTACTAGAAGAAGAGGAAGTTCAAACGTCATTAAAGGAAATATTCACTTGAGTACCACTTCGTCCACCTGTCATAGACTCAACCGCTCAAGAACCACCAATGAAGGAAAATCCACAACCTGCTCCAATGAACACTCCTCCTAACATACCGACAAGGAGAACATTTAAATCTCACATACCGTACTCAGGAAGGCTAGTGAAGCAAATGGCTGACCAACAATATGAAAAATGCATCGAGCTTTTAAGCCAAATCCATGTTAACCTACCTTTCCTGGATATAATACAACAAAGACTAAAGATTGGAAATCTGCAACCTGTCAATGCAACTATCGAGCTTGCGGATGGAACTATTAAATCACCTATGGGATTTATTGAAGATTTACTAGTAAAAGTCAGCGAGTTTGTCTTCCCTGCCGACTTCATGGTCTTAGAAATGGGGCCCGACTATTATGTGCCTTTGATTTCGGTCGCCCATTCTTAGCCACTACTAGAGCAACCATTGACATAAACGAAGGTATTCTAACACTTCGTGTTGGGAAACAATCGGCAGCCTACAACATCAGGGGTAACGAATGTTTATCCAATGATCCTTTTGAAATTGCGCAGTTCATAGACACTAATCTGGACTACCAATTGAAGAAAACTAAAGAAATCAACAAAGGAAATAAACCTAATCTAGGCAAGGATCTCAACAACACTAACTGGATTGACAACTACTAGGACCAGTAGCCAAAATTGACTAAGAAAAAGGACTTGAAGGAAGGAATGGGAGATACAGGGAGATCCAAAGCCCCCGCCCGAAGATAGACTGATGCAGCACGTACGGGTCCGACCAACGACCCTTAAATAAACGTGGCGCTTTCGGGAGGCAACCCGATGATCATGAATAAATTGAGAAATTGGTGCATATCGCAGAACACATGGACCTCAGGTTTGGTTTTCCAAGTTTTAGTTTTTCGTACTTCAGCCCCAAATATGCCTTCTCGATACTAGGACCTTAGTAGCTTAACTACTACATGCTATTTCCATTTTCTATTTTTATGTTTCTCTTCATGTTTCAAGTAGCATAGCGTCACCAAGTAGTTTCTCTATTTCTTTGAGGAGTTCTGCTCCACCTCTACAAGCTTGGACGCCGACAAACCACATCAAATTTGTGAGAGATTTGATAGAAGTTTTTGGCGTAACATTGACGACAGTCCGCAAGCATTGGCCATAAGTTATACACCGAATTGACCGGGGGAGTACCCGTTTCTTTTCCCTTAAAACTTCATGCATTTAAATTTCTGCATAGCATTTCATTACATGCATTTGTGCATTAAGGGCAATGCACAGTTTTAAGTGTGGGGTGGGGAATTTGAGATTCAGGACAAACTTGTTTTCCCAAAGCAGGAAAACCAAACTCGTGATTTTCTACCCATTTGACTAAAACCTTACTTTAACCGAAAACTTATTTTCCAAAAAACCCTAAAAAAATTGAAAATTTTAAAAACCTAAAAATCTAAAACTCTTTGAGTTCGCGCTTGAATAAACTAAAAGGAATAAATGGAAACATGGCAAGTAGAAACAAAGAGATATTATGCATAACGAATCATTAAACCCTATCCCATGCGTTTTTCATGTAAGAATAATCTGAGCCTTCCACGAGCATTATTATCACTATTATTTGCATGCTCTTTTGTTTGATATATTGAGTGTTTTTCGATCAAATTTTATGCATAATTAGAACTTGTTTGACTTACACATATCAAGACCATGAACTAGTAATTGTATGAAAATGATTGAGGCACCTAGGACTTTATTACATTTATATATTATCCATAAATCCCAAACTACCAAAAACAATATCCGCCTAGATAGCCCTTTGAGCCTTAGCCTTTTCATTTCTACTACCAACAATTATCCTCATACTAGCTTTTCGTAAACACCTGTTATCGGCTAACTGTCTTCAAGATGGAGAATTATTAGTTTATTTTATTTCGTTATTTCAAGTCTGCAACCGTTAAGACAATTTGAAAAGAATCTGATTCACTCAAGGAATTGAAATACACAGAAGAAAGTGGATGTATTAGGAAGAAACAACAGAACGATCTACAAGGAAGATAAGGAAAAATATTCCAAAGAAATTGAGGAAAAGGATTTATTGACAAAGCAGTTTTGATGATCAAAAAAAATGAAAAAAGAAAAGAAAGAAGTTGGTCTTTTACCGGTTAGACCTAAAAGATTTGGACATACATTATTTCTATTTCAATTTGCTTTCTTGTATTCATTTCGCGAACCTGAATTACCGCCAGAACTCTGAGAAAAAGTTTTCAAAGCAACAAGTGATGTAAGAAAATGGTGGCACAAGCAAGAACAACTACCACCATTCCGCGGCATGTCAAAAAGCGTCGCTAAAAAAAGAGCCAAAAGATATGGCAAATGTGTGAAATGTGGCAACTGGAGCAATGATGGGAAATGCAGCAAGAATCAAACTTACTCCCAACATGAGTATACGCATCTGATCAAAGTAGGTGGTATTAGGTACAAGCCGAAAGAACCATACGGAAAGGCAGTAATGTATACTACGAAGTGAGGGAAGAGTTGAACATGATAAGAAGTATCGGTCTGGGCAATCTAAATAATTACAAGACTTCAGATTAGTTATACCCTCGTTTTCTAAGTACTGTAGAGGGACCCACTAGTGTTGTTTTTTATCTTAAGCCACGAAACCTTAGCCGTGTGTTCCACGTTAGCTGCAGCCCTTAAAACCCCTTAAAACCCAAAAAGATTTTCATTTTCACCCTTTATTTTCTTTTTAGACACATTACAACCCTTTTTAAGTCCTCTTGATTCATGCATATTACTTAGTTAATTGGTGGAGAATTGATTTGCATACAAGCTTATGACCATTGCATAATTCGATTCGAACTTGAGTGCTCTGCTTGACTTACATTATACATATACATAACCTGAGATTTGAGTGAACATTGTGATGAGTGAAAGAATATGCTTAATTGAAGTTCCAGTAGGCTTGTCATGGAATCCATCATCCAAAAATAGAATAAGCGACTCATGAGTTATCTCGGAGACTCCAACTACTTGGAACTCTTTTTATTTATGGGTCTGATCATGCATGAGTTTGCTTGAGGAAAAGCAAAGTTTAAGTATGGGGTGTTATGATATGCCCTAAATTATACATGTTTTTCATTCATAATAATCCCCATATTATGGTACTAATTGAACAATAACCTTGCAATTGATACTTAAAACGTTAATATTTCATATTTGCAGGTTATTCGGTGTCTTGAGATAAACAAAGCTAAAACTAGTCAAAAACACCAAGAAATCAAGCTTCTAGGAGGATCAGTCCCGAGTTTTGACCCCTAAGAAGTCAACCAAGGTCAATGAAAGTCAAACAAGTAGCTAAAAGACAAAATAGGGAGCATGCAAGGCAATGCATGGCCATACATTGCATTGCACGTCCATGTAAGGCTTGCCTTGATCCCTAAGGAATTAGTACACTGCCATTTGTACCCTGTTTGATTCCCGAGGTCTTTGCACGCCCACGCAAACCAATGCATGGCCGTGCATTGCTCATTTTGAGGCCTATAAATAGATGGCTTGAGTTCTTCATTCGACACACCCTAATACACATTACCACAACTCAAGATAGTCCGTTTCTGTAGTTTAGAGTAGAGAGTAGAGAGGCTCCTCCTCTTTGTCCGTAATAGGGGAGCCTACGAAACTCAGCATTACGCTAGTTAGTATGGCCATTCGTGGCTAAACTCTTTGTATTGCTATGGTGAAGATGAAGTTTGGTGTATGTTAATGTTTAACATATTAATCTAATGGTATATTTATGTTCTTTAGTCATTCGTTCTTAAAACCATCTTTATGATGGATTTTTACTATTACTTGATTTTGTCTTTACACTTGTGAGTGTTCTTGATTTTAAAGTGTAAGACCGTAAAACTTTTTTAATCAAACTTCTCTTGAAAGTGGTAGGTCTTTATACAATCTGAATTTGATAAGACATGGCTTGGTTAGTACTAATAAGATCGTACATCTTTATACGAACTTGTTATGAAACCAAGAATTGGTGAACTCATGTTGGGAACAGTACGTCTTTATACATGGTCCCACTATTGCACCGCCTCCCGGTGAACAAAGTCTAATCACTCTTTCAAATAATAATAAAGGTGTTTAAGTTCGATGTCTCAAACCAACTTGGAGATAGCATTCCAAGAGTTGAGGGGAACAATGTCCCTTACTTATTGTGTTCTACATATTCCCTAGCATGATGAAGTTAAATCCCTTTGTTCTCTATCTTTCAGTTAGAAATGGCGAGACGTGGAGGAGCAAGAAGAGGTGGAGGAGGAAGACGTGGTGGGCGGACTGACCGCCACGGTGGAGCTAGTACAAACCAAGAGATTGAGGGTAGTGTCCACACTACCCTTACTGAGACAGAGGTTAGCCAGCACAATGTTGAACATGTGGAAGGAGATGACCAGCCATTTTAGTTTGAACCAGCCATACAGGCAGCTCTCGACCGGGAATTCACCCGACTACTGAAGGAAACCTTACTGGTTATACTAGTCACCGAAGGGTCGTGGTGCTTCCAGCTATGGGAGGACCAGTTCTGGTAGAGAACGTTGCACCGCCAGCTAGCGGCTACGACTACAAAGCATTTCGAGGTTGTGATCTACATGTGCTTACTGGGGAGAAAGAAGCAGCATCTAATTTAGACTGGATTAACGGCATGGAGTCGACCATTCATCTTAGTGAATGCCGACCGGAACAAGCAGACATGTTCGCTGCAAAGTCGTTAAAGGGAGAAGCAGCACATTGGTGGGAAACTGTGAAACAAGCTAACCTAGCGGTCGAGTTGATGAGGTGGAACGATCTGAAAGCATTGGTAATTGAATAGTTTTGTCCTAAGAATGAGGTCCACAAGGTGGAAAGGGAGTTCTTGACTCTACAAGCGGGACACATGACTCACAGGCTTCAAAGTACAATGAGTTCAAAGTGCAATGAGTTGGAACATCTGGTGCTTCATCTTGTGACAACTGAAGAGAGGATAATTCATTATTATGTTCAGGGGTTACCTCCAAAGATCCGTACTTTTGTCAAAGCCAACACACCGAGTACCTTTGAGTCGGTGGTTGTGCTTAGTGGTGTTGTGTATGATGACATCGCTTCTACTAAAGTCATCCCTAAGGTGCCCAAGAAACAAACGATAAAGGGTGCTGGTGAGGACCTCCAGGGTCCTGGTGAGATAAGAGCAAGGGTAGAAGCCGAGGGCCTACGTGGCAAGTGTGGGAAGAGGCACGGAGGTGAATGTAGAGCTGCTCAGGTAGGATGCTTCAGGTGTGGTAAGTTTAGACACCAGTCACGCGATTGTCCAGATAAGCCTAGATGCCATAACTGTGGGGAGCAGGGACACGTAAGCCGGGATTGTAGAAAGCCTAAGGAACCGAAAGCTGGGGGATCTTGAAAGGGAAAGGGTGCAGAGAAGGAACCCTATAACAACAAGGCCAAAGCAAGGGCCTACCAGATAACTCATTAAGGTACATTGCAAGCTCTTATTGTATACTATGGCAAGTTCATAATGTTGATTCCTTATATGATTAGTTAACCCTATTAGCTTAGATGCTTTAGAATTAGAGATTTGCCCCGGTTAGACTCTCAGTGGTAGCTAATCACATTGGCCTTCATGACCACGCTGTCTTGCATAGCTACGGTTTATGCCACCCATTCTGTGATTTCTATTAGTATAGCTTAAGGCAGGTTTCGAGGACAAAACCTGTTGTAAGGAGGGTAGACTTGTAACATCCCGAGTTTTAGAACACGGAATACTTAGCAAAAATTTAAAACATAGCAAGGATATGAGGTGCGGGCTTGGGCTTGGGTGTATGTGCCAAAAAGGACAAGGGTTGGGCCCCTTATAAGCCTCAAGACCAGCCCTAAACCTCCATTTCATCACCATTTTCGTTTCTAGAGAGTGAAATATTTTAGAGAGAGTGAGTCGGTTTTGCCCCAAGTTCGATCCAACCTTCTTCTCTAGTGTTGACATGAAGATTAGCTGAAGAAACGAGTCGATTAGAGGAATGAATCACGTCCAGAATCTGCGTTTTTGTGTAAAGTGGGTTGTTAGGGTTTCAACAAGTTTTCTTCAAAAAGACTAGATTTTTACGTGTTTTTTGAATAAAAACTATAGATTTAGCTTCATGGTTAAGATTAGAACAGTTTGGACGTAAAAAGTTGGGATTTTGGATAAACAACGAAGAATCTAGCCAAGAACAGATGAATCGTCTAAAAAGTCGTTGAATGGTCCGAAAACTTTGAAACGTCCGAAAACTATTTTGGACGAAGAGAGATTTCGAACGGAATTGTTTTCGGACGAATAAGTCTTCAGATGAAAGACATTTCGAGCGAATTAGTTTCGGGCGAAATGGTTTTCGGACAAGACATTTCGACCGAAATTGATTTCGATCGAGAGGAGATCGTGGACAGTAGAGTTTTGATCTAGTAGATTTCGGACGAATAGTTTTGTCATGACTCGGAGCTAACACGTTTCGTTTATGACCACTCGAACAGATCGTTGAGCCTTAAAGAAAAGTTAACTAAGAAAGTCAGGTGAGTTCTAATCCTCTTTTTGCCTGCTTTAGGGGTGGTGTGCATACTTAGTGTAAAGTGCTTATTACATATTGTATATTAATAAATGAAGTGAAAGCAATGTTTTAGTGAAAAGTTTAAAAGAGGCAAATGTACGTTTTGATCAAAGTCTACCTATATTATTGGCAAGCGTTTACTATATTTCTATATACATAAAAAAAGACATAATATACGTGTTGGTATTTTCAAGTAAAGTAAGATATACCTTTATGGCAAGCGTTTACTATATATTTATATACATAAACAAACGCATGATATATGTGTTAAGCTATATTTCAGTATAAGTAAAGGTATTTATGGCATGCGTTTACTATATTTTCATATACATAAACAAAGGCATAATACACGTTAAAGTTATGATCTAGTTAAAGAAAGTTGTATGAACAGAAAGTGAATAGATTTCCTACGGGAATGTGTACCTTGGGACATATGTTACTTGTACAAGATGTCAGATATGGGTTCTACCCAATAGTAAGAACCTTGACGGTTCGTTAACTGTTGTATGACTAGGATGAGTGACAGCGGTTGCTCTGGAGGTCCACGCAACCTCCCCTTAGCGTTAAGCGGTATTGTCGGTTCATGGACGTGAGCCATAGGGGCATTGACCACGTACTCGTCGATTCATGGACATGAGCCATGGGGGCGGTACAGTATGTGACAAGTAAATTCACGGTTAAGAGGTAATGTCGGTTCATGGTCGATGGCCATGGGGGCATTGACCAGGTACTTTTCGGTTCATGGTCGAGAGCCATGAGGGCAGTACAGTGTAAAGAAATTGACGGTTTGTTATATGTTTTAAACTGATTTGAAAAGTAAAGTATGCAAAGTTTTGCCTAAAGGGCAGTATGTATGTATTGGTAAATCTTTTATATAATTGATTTAAAGTAAACGTTAGAACTCACTCAGCGTTGCTGATTTTTAGTATGCATATCAATTAAGTGTAGGTGGCCTTGGATGGATGTGGATGCTTGGCTTGGCGAGAATAGTTACCCGAAGATCAACATCTGGCATCCCGTTTATGTTTTAGTTGATTCAGACAAGTTTCAGTTTGTATTTGACTAGTTGTATTAGACATGTTATGTTTCCGCTGCGTATGATAAAGTTTAAATCATTTTCGCTGCTTAGTGATGAATGTCTTATGTTTATGATCTATGTGTTGATGAGTAAATCCAATACGTGAGGCCTCCCGGGTTTGGGGCCTTACAACAAACGCAGTAGATAGTTTGAGGTAAGTTTTATCCGACCGTTTAAGATTTGGTTAGTTACCACTACGTTAGGTACGTTTTAATTAAAAAATATTGGTATAATTTAGGAATATTATACGAGGTAATTATTGCAGTTAAACAAGTTTAGATATTGTCCAGGTAAGTTCCTCTGAACTAAATTGTGTATTTGGTTACACGGGTGTTTTTTGAAACATGTGGGCTCCATTTGTTGTAATTCCTTATTCCATGTATATATAACACGTAACAAGCGCTTTATACTTTCTGAGTGGATGGGACCTACAGGTGGGATTGATCATCCCATTATGCTGCTAGTGTGTGCCAGTGGCAGCTAAAGTCGCCAGTTATATATACACTAAAAGCTCTCAGCCGTCGTGCTAGTGGGTGGTACATGGGACATTACTTGTGTTTCAAATTATAACCATGTGTGGTTCATGAACTCACCAACTTATGTTGACCCAGTTGCTTTTACATCTTTTTAAGCATGCATTACAGGTTAAACGCTAGACGGCTTTAGATGATGGCATTCCAAATGAATAGGTGGTGAGCACGAAAAGTTGGTTGGTTGGTTGGCTGGAGGCATGTTTTGGAAAGATAATAAGTCATGTTGTTTTTAGTTCCTTGATAGGAACTAGTTATATATTGTAATTGTCGTTTGGCTTAGATTGTAAAACATTTTTGTTAATAAATAAAAGAAGTTTATGGTTTAGCTTCCAATGCGTGTTCTGTACCATTCATCAGTGTCTGGGACTGGGGTGTGACACATGGGCAACACACCCTCTATCCCCTCAGATAGAGGAAAGGTTTGAGATCCTAATGAATAGTATCTATACTTAAACCAGGACTCTGAAAATAGTCTAAATGCCAAAAGATTAGTTAGATATATGCCTTCATTAGGTGGTGGCATTCCAGATGAATAGGTGGTGAGCACGACAAGTTGTTGGTTGGAGGCATGTTTTGGAAAGATAATAAGTCCTGATATTTTGAGTTCTTTGACAGGAACTGGTTATATATTGTAATTGTCGGTTGGCTTAGATTGTAAAATATTTTTGCTAATATTTAAAAGAAGTTTATGGTTTAGCTTCTACTGTGTGTTCTATACCATTCGTCACGACTAACCAGTGTCTGGGACAAGGGTGTGACACATGGGCAACACACCCTCTCTCCCCTCGGATAGAGGAAAGGTTTGCCATCCTCACACCCTTCCAATACCTTATGAGTAGCTTTTATCATGGGTTATGTCACACCCCGCCAGGGCGGAAACGCGAGGCGCGACTTTCACTGGTTTCCAAAGCATATGATTACCGCAAACACATACATGTAATTGGATACATAACTGAATTTAAAATATTTACATTACAAAATATCAATTTGAGTTTACAAATGTTTAAGATTTCACAAATATGACTCAAGACCATGAGTTATACAAGAGAAATCCTCTCAAAAGCCGTATCCACGTGCATGCATGTAACCTACATTGCTAACCTGATGACCGCGTTCAATTTCCTGAAAACATACTTAAAACTGTCAACACGAGGTTGGTGAGTTCACAAGTTATTATAAAGAGTTATCATAAACCCAATGTTTAAATCTGATCTTTTTGTCGATCAAAACTCTTTGTTAAACCTGATCATTTTAACCTGATCAGTACTCTTTCGTTTAAACCTGATCACTTTAACCTGATCAGAATTCTTTACTTTAAACCTGATCACTTTACCCTGATCAGAACTCTTTTGTGTAAAACCTGATCATTTTAACCTAATCAGAACTCTTTTGATAAACCTGATCACTTTACCCTGATCAGAACTCTTTTGTGTAAAACCTGATAAGAACTCTTTTGATAAACCTGATCACTTTACCCTGATCAGAACTCTTTTGTGTAAAACCTGATCACTTTACCTTGATCAGAACTCTTTTGTGTAAAACCTGATCATTTTAACCTGATCAGAACCCTTTTGTGTAAAACCTGATCATTTTAACCTGATCAGAACCTTTTTGTATGTATTACCAATGAATATGATTACTAATCCGATCTATTGACCCCATTTGTAAGCTTGCAAGGAATACAAAATAGTATGTAATGTACGAGACCGTAACCAAACCCCAACTTTCTGTGCCTCCCCTCGCCTTTCTGCGAGTAAGACAATATGCGGTCATTCGGCCATTTTGACCCCTGGTTAGCGCGACTAACCATGACCGGAGGCGTCACCCCCAATAGTACTATTCATATAATCCCGGGCTAAATCCATAGCTAATGGTTACTAATTTATTACGAGGACTTTAAGCGCTTTATTGTTCCCTCAATACATACATACGGTCAGATCATTAGTTCCATTCATTTATACACAAAAGTCTTTTACAAGTATGTTTCCACCCCAAATCATTTCAAAACTTAGAAAAAGGGGGATTAGTGAAACTCACCTCGATAGTATGAATGCTAGCAAATATTTGAATGACGGCAGATTCGCCTATCCGTATCCTAATTACACAAGGATAACATACACGTTAAGACTACCCGTCTTAAATGCAAATTGTTCACTCGACTTAGTCGATCTGATTACTTTTGTTTTAATTATCTTTTTAGTTTTTCCAACCTTGTTTTGTTATGAAAATAGTTCTGAGTTACTGCCTTATGGGCTGATGAACAGGTATCGAAACTTTCTTAGTTTCGATGGAACAGAACAGATGTCGAAACTTCCTAGTTTCGACTGAGTGAAATAGGTATCGAAACTACCTAGTTTCGATTGGCAAGAATAGTACCGAAACTACCTAGTTTCGATTGTACACAGGTATCGAAACTTCCTAGTTTCGATTGAGTAAATAGATATCGAAACTCCTAGTTTCGATAGAACAACCGGTATCGAAACTCCTAGTTTCGATTGAATAACTGGTATCGAAACTCCTAGTTTCGATCAATAGGTATCGAAACTCCCAGTTTCGATTGACTAACAGGTATCGAAACTATAGTTTCGATATCTGCACTTTGATTTACAGAATTCACTCTGTATATTTTTATGTTCAAATCTTGAGTTTGACACAGTTTTCTTGTTATCTTACTTGCGTTTGAACGATTTGTATGTTTAGTTACGGTTTTAAAGCAAATAATATGGATGGTATCGAGTTTTTACCTCAAACCGAGAATGGCGATCTTTAGAGAAAAACAGAGAAGTAGTCTTGAATCTTTTGCTAAGCTTTCTTCAAGAACACTTGAAATTCTCCTTATGACACCGAATTATGGTGATTTTCGCTTTAAAACTGGACTTCGATTTGAAAGGGAATTGGGAATTTGCCGTAAGAAAAGAGAAGGTTTGAAAGGAATGGTGAAGTTTCGTCTGAAGGGTATGGTTTTCATCTGAATCAAAGTGAATCAGGCAAGTGGGAGCATGGCTCCCCCTGACTCTCAGCCAAGAAAGTCAAGAAATAGGTTTAGGGGTTAATGATAACAAATTTTTAAGTATTAATTTATTATGGTATCAGTATCAATTAGAGTTTTAAAGGGGTAATTATATTCAGTTTCGATTCTTCACGGTATTATAATTTTTAACCATTTTATGGCTCGTTGAAGAAAATATTAGAATCTTGGCTCAACGTAAATTTTGTGTAATATATATATATATATATATATATATATATATATATATATATATATTTTTTTTTTCTGGTTATTTTATTTAACCATTTACGTTCGCATTAAGTCGGGTTATCCTGCTTACTTTTTCTAGTAACTCTTTACGGTTTATTAGACTTGGAACAAACTTCTTTGCTAGACTTCTTGACTTTACTTAGTCAAAATAAAATATCAGGAAATAATAATTATGAACGTGCGTTTATGAAATGTGGATATTGACCTGAAATGCTGGGTGTCACATTCTCCCCATGTTACAGAGAATTTCGTCCCGAAATTCAGTTCTTGTCACTCTGACTTGGTGTTTTTGTAAACAATGACGGGTACTTGGATTTCATTTTATCTTCCCGCTCCCACGTATACTCGGGGCCGCGCTTTGAATTCCAACGTACCTTGACCAGCTTAACACGGCTGCGCCTTGTTCTCTGAACCTTCCAATCTGTGACTTCCATAGGTTCCTCAATGAAGTGCAACTTGTCGTCTATGTGAATCTCATCAGGCGGTATTATTAATGTCTCGTCTGATAAACACTTCTTGAGATTTGATACATGGAACGTATCATGTACATTGCTTAGTTCTTGTGGCAACTTGAGCTTGTAAGCTACAGGGCCAACCCTAGCCAATATTTCAAACGGTCCAACGTACCTAGGGTTAAGCTTGCCACGGTTGCCAAATCTTGCAACTCCTTTCCAAGGTGAGACCTTTAACATGACTTTGTCTCCTACTTGAAATTCTAAAGGTCTTCGTCTGTTATCCGCGTAACTCTTTTGTCTGTCACGGGCGGCCTTCAGACGATCCTTGATTTTGAAAATCTTATCTGTGGTCTCTTGAATAACTTCAGGACCGGTTAAATGTTTGTCGCCAACCTCTGCCCAACATAGCGGTGAACGACATTTTCGACCATACAAAGCCTCAAACGGAGCGGCTTTGATGCTGGTGTGGTAACTATTATTGTATGAAAACTCAGCTAGTGGCAAATGAGTATCCCAATTTCCACCGAAGTCAATTGCACACGCACGGAGCATATCCTCTAATGTTTGAATAGTTCTTTCACTTTGACCATCTGTTTGTGGGTGATATGCCGTGCTCATGTCAAGACGTGTGCCCATGGCTTCTTGTAATGATTTCCAGATTCTAGACACGAATCTGCTGTCTCTATCAGAGATAATAGAAATTGGTACTCCATGCCTAGCCACAATTTCCTTAATATAAAGTCTTGCAAGTTTCTCGGTTTTATCCGTTTCTTTGATGGGTAGAAAATGAGCTGATTTCGTCAAACGATCGACAATTACCCATATAGTGTCATACCCGCTCGACGTCTTGGGTAACTTTGTAATGAAATCCATGGAAATCTGTTCCCATTTCCATTGAGGTATCTCGGGTTGTTGTAACAATCTCGACGGTTTCTGATGTTCTACTTTTACTTTTGAACATGTCAGGCATTTACCGACATAAATAGCAATTTCTCCTTTCAAGTTCGGCCACCAGTAGAATTCTTTCAGATCCTTATACATTTTATCCGAACCTGGGTGAATGGAGTACCTGGACTTGTGGGCTTCGTCCATAACCAACTCCCGTATGTTACCAAAACATGGCACCCAAATTCTATTCATGAAGTATAAAGTGTCATCTGACTTTGGTTCCAACTGCTTTATCATTCCTCGTAAAGCTTCGTTCTGACTGTTTTCTTCTTTGATTGCTTCTTGTTGTGCCATCCGAATTTGAGTCGTGAGACTCGTATGAATTGTCAATTCTAGGGCACGAACACGTAGTGTTTTAACTCGTTCTTTACGACTTAAGGCATCTGCTACGACGTTTGCTTTGCCAGGGTGATACTTGATATCACAGTCGTAATCATTCAGTAGTTCTACCCAACGACGTTGCCTCATGTTAAGTTCTTTCTGATTAAAGATGTGCTGGAGACTCTTGTGGTCTGTAAAGATAGTACATTTTGTACCGTATAAGTAATGTCTCCAAATCTTGAGTGCAAACACGACTGCACCCAATTCCAAGTCGTGGGTCGTATAATTCTTTTCGTGCACTTTTAGTTGTCTGGATGCATATGCTATGACTTTTTCTTTCTGCATCAACACACATCCCAGACCTTGGTGTGATGCGTCACAGTATACAATGAAATTGTCAGTCCCTTCGGGAAGGGATAGGATTGGTGCACTGCAAAGTTTTTGCTTCAGCATTTGAAAAGCTGATTCTTGTTTATCAGTCCAATCAAACTTTTTGTCCTTATGGGTTAACGTGGTCAAAGGCAAGGCTATTTTTGAAAAATTCTCTATAAATCGCCTGTAATATCCTGCCAAACCCAGAAATTGACGCACCTCAGTCGGAGTTCTTGGTGCTTCCCAGTTTTTGATAGCTTCAATCTTGGATGGATCCACATGGATACCCTTCTTATTAATGACATGTCCGAGAAAGTGAACCTCTTGGATCCAAAACTCACACTTAGAGAATTTAGCATAAAGCTTCTCATTCCTGAGTAGTTCCAAGATTAATTTCAAATGATATTCATGTTCCTCCTTGGTTCGTGAATATATCAATATGTCATCGATAAACACAATCACGAATTTATCCAAGTACGGCTTGCACACGCGGTTCATGAGATCCATGAAAACAGCTGGTGCATTAGTCAAGCCAAATGGCATAACTAGGAATTCGTAGTGACCGTAACGAGTCCTAAAAGCCGTTTTTGGTATATCTTCTTCCTGAATTTTTAGTTGATGATACCCTGATCGTAGATCAATTTTAGAATAGAAACTGGAACCTTGAAGTTGATCAAACAAATCGTCTATTCGAGGAAGAGGATACCGATTTTTGATTGTCAGTTTGTTCAACTCTCGATAATCAATGCACATTCTAAAGGTTCCATCCTTTTTCTTTACAAATAGGACCGGAGCTCCCCATGGTGAGAAACTCGGTCTTATGAAACCTTTGTCAAGTAACTCTTGTAGTTGGCTCGACAGTTCCTGCATCTCGGAAGGGGCTAGACGATACGGAGATCGTGCAACTGGTGCGGCTCCTGGTACTAGGTCGATCCGAAACTCGACTTGTCTTGATGGTGGTATTCCTGGTAAGTCTTCGGGAAATACTTCCGAATAATCTCTGACGATTGGTATGTCTTCAAGTCGACGTTCTTCGGGTTTCTTCTCGACGATGTGAGCCAGGAATGCACAATAACCCTTGCGTAGATACTTATGAGCTTTCATGCAGTTTATTGTTTTTAACATCGTTATACACCTTTCGCCTTGAATTGAAAGAATTTCTCCGCTTGGTAGGGGAATACGTACAATCTTCTCGAAACATACTATCTCGGCACGATTCTTAGTTAACCAATCCATACCAATAACAATATCAAAACTCCCTAACTCGACGGGTAGAAGGTCTATACTGAATGTACGGTTTTCTAAACATAAAGTACAACCCCTAAAGACTTCTCCGGTTTCTATTAATTTCCCATTTGCTAATTCAATTGTATAACGTTGATCTAGTTTGCTGGCCTTAATACCGAGTAAGGATTTAAAATCATTCGACACAAAGCTCATATCCGCACCCGAATCAAAAAGTACAGAGGCATAGTGATTATTTATCGGGAACGTACCAGTGACGATGTTCGGGTCCTGGCGTGCGTCCCTTGCACCCATCACAAATGCCCTCCCTGGTGCCTGAGCGTTGTTCTGATTCTTCCACTTGGGACAATCCTTCTTGAAGTGTTTTAGATCACCACATACAAAACATCCCGGTTTAATTTTCCCCAATCGGTTGTTAGTTCGACAAGCTTGAGTGGTGTGACCAAACTTATCGCATTTTCCACACTTGATGCAAACACCGGCATGATGATTTCCACACCTCTTACATCTCGGTAGGCCCCTATCATACTCCTTTCTTTCCACTGTGTTGGCTGCAAAAGCCTTCACAGTTCCTTGTTTCTTAAACTCTTGTTTTCCAGATTTGTTACTTGAATTTCCCATCCATTTCCTTTTCTCCCCAGATCTACCTTCCTCATTCTCCTTCCTCACAAACAATTCATTACGTACTGCATCATCCTTTAGTTTGAATGCTAAAGTTATAGCACTCTTGGCATCTATTGGATTAGATGATGTTACCATGCTACGAATTTGAGGCGCAAGGCCCCACAGATACCTTTCAACACGCTTATGTTCTGGTGTAACCATATGCGGTACCAGAAGTGCCAATTCATTGAAGCGGTTGGTGTATCCCGCTACATCATCTCCTATCATCTGTAGGTTCCACATCTCAGTTTCAATCTTTTGCAATTCGTTCCGAGGACAGTATTCCTCAATCATCATGTTTTTCAAATCTTCCCAAGACAATTGGTACGCTGTTTCTCTCCCCAAAGTCTTCATTTGAGTATTCCACCAAGTTAAAGCTTTATCAGTGAGCGTGCAGGTAGAATACTTCACTACGCAATCAGCGGTGCATTCACTTATATCAATCACCGACTCCATATGTTCTATCCATCTCATTAGTCCTACTGCACCCTCGGTGCCATTAAAACTGCGGGGTTTGCAGGATAGGAAGGCCTTGTAGGTACACTTCCTATTTGGAGCATCTGCAGGATCACAAGTCATAACGTCATTAATTCGGATCATGACTATGTGTTATGGCTTTTTTTTTTTTATTACCTCCGGAACCTCCTGCTGTACCGCTACCTCCTGCACCTCCTCCGCTATTTCGGTTTGCTTCATACTGCTCTATAGCGGCAGCTACTCGCTGTGCTATTAGTTGTTCCATGTTTGGGGAAATTGTCTCGTTGTTGTCACCAGTAGTGTTACGGGGTGTCCCATGCTTAGGTGCCATGACGTTCTTTCTAACATGTCAATTAAAAAGAAACAACATCATATATCAATAATGATAGATCATGACATAAGGATACCACAACATCAAACATGAACAACTATCATTACAACATAAACCATTACATACATAGTCAAAACATACATAGTACATTGTTCCCAAAAGACGAGGATACAAAAGAGATGGGTTCACATGACCTCATCAGTACTAACGTTTTAAACTACATAATGTACTATGGGCACAACCCGCCCATAATAGGTTTAAAAGAAGAAGTGGGAGTACAACCCAATCATCATGGCAAGTCCTGCCATGACAAAGCTAGCTCTTGCCACAAATTCTGCAGCCAAAGTCCTTTCCTCCAGTGCTTCCACCATGTCTCGGACAGTGACAGTGAACTGCCAGTCCATGTCAGCTCTTAACTCTAGATAGTTTGTGGCACCTTGTATGTCTCGGGTGTGATCTTCCAGAGTCTGAACTCGAGATCCAAGCCCTTGACGAAGTCGCGTGGCTACATCCCCCTGTGCCCGGATGTCATCTAGGAGATCATCAAGACGCTCCTCATGCGTATGAACGCGAGCTACCAAGGTAGGCACAGTGAGCTCTATGGCTTCCCCAGTGTGGGGTAGGGGTGTTGGGGAGTTAGAAGACTCTCCAAGCTCAAAGGTAGATGGGATGCTCTCCATCTCCCTCCAACGTGCCAGGGTACGAGGCATCCAACGGATGGTTCCCACAGTAGGATGGCAACAGGGTCGTTTTCTAGATGGTTCCTCATCGGTCTCCAAGTCTTTCGGGTCACGGGCTGCTAGAGTTCTCTTGCGCGGAAATCGAACCTTCTTCCTAGCACTTTGCACTTTAATTGGCCCTCCGCTTTTCTTTTGGTAGAATATGGGCGGTTCTCCAAGGGCGACATTGGGTGGTGTCGAGCTGCGAACTTGTACTTGATTTTTAGGGCGTGAGGCGGAAAGTTCCTCGTTGGATTCAGAGTCAGAGACGGGGTCAGAGTGTGAATGTGACGACATACTTGTGACTACAATATCCACATGACATGATGACTGGTTATGCAATGCTTATGCAATGAAAACATTTTAGTGAGTCATTCTAATTATAGACTAGGTTCCGTTTTAGACACCTAGTTCGCTATAATCAATGGCTCTGATACCAAGTTCTGTCACACCCCGCCAGGGCGGAAACGCGAGGCGCGACTTTCACTGGTTTCCAAAGCATATGATTACCGCAAACACATACATGTAATTGGATACATAACTGAATTTAAAATATTTACATTACAAAATATCAATTTGAGTTTACAAATGTTTAAGATTTCGCAAATATGACTCAAGACCATGAGTTATACAAGAGAAATCCTCTCAAAAGCCGTATCCACGTGCATGCATGTAACCTACATTGCTAACCTGATGACCGCGTTCAATTTCCTGAAAACATACTTAAAACTGTCAACACGAGGTTGGTGAGTTCACAAGTTATTATAAAGAGTTATCATAAACCCAATGTTTAAATCTGATCTTTTTGCTGATCAAAACTCTTTGTTAAACCTGATCATTTTAACCTGATCAGTACTCTTTCGTTTAAACCTGACCACTTTAACCTGATCAGAATTCTTTACTTTAAACCTGATCACTTTACCCTGATCAGAACTCTTTTGTGTAAAACCAGATCATTTTAACCTGATCAGAACTCTTTTGATAAACCTGATCACTTTACCCTGATCAGAACTCTTTTGTGTAAAACCTGATCATTTTAACCTGATCAGAACTCTTTTGATAAACCTGATCACTTTACCCTGATCAGAACTCTTTTGTGTAAAACCTGATCACTTTACCTTGATCAGAACTCTTTTGTGTAAAACCTGATCATTTTATCCTGATCAGAACCCTTTTGTGTAAAACCTGATCATTTTAACCTGATCAGAACCCTTTTGTATGTATTACCAATGAATATGATTACTAATCCGATCTATTGACCCCATTTGTAAGCTTGCAAGGAATACAAAATAGTATGTAATGTACGAGACCGAAACCAAACCCCAACTTTCTGTGCCTCCCCTCGCCTTTCTGCGAGTAAGACAATATGCGGTCATTCGGCCATTTTGACCCCTGGTTAGCGCGACTAACCATGACCGGAGGCGTCACCCCCAATAGTACTATTCATATAATCCCGGGCTAAATCCATAGCTAATGGTTACTAATTTATTACGAGGACTTTAAGCGCTTTATTGTTCCCTCAATACATACATACGGTCAGATCATTAGTTCCATTCATTTATACACAAAAGTCTTTTACAAGTATGTTTGCACCCCAAATCATTTCAAAACTTAGAAAAAGGGGGATTAGTGAAACTCACCTCGACAGTATGAATGCTAGCAAATATTTGAATGACGGCAGATTCGCCTATCCGTATCCTAATTACACAAGGATAACATACACGTTAAGACTACCCGTCTTAAACGCAAATTGTTCACTCGACTTAGTCGATCTGATTACTTTTGTTTTAATTATCTTTTTAGTTTTTCCAACCTTGTTTTGTTATGAAAATAGTTCTGAGTTACTGCCTTATGGGCTGATGAACAGGTATCGAAACTTTCTTAGTTTCGATTGAACAGAACAGATGTCGAAACTTCCTAGTTTCGACTGAGTGAAATAGGTATCGAAACTACCTAGTTTCGATTGGCAAGAATAGTACCGAAACTACCTAGTTTCGATTGTACACAGGTATCGAAACTTCCTAGTTTCGATTGAGTAAATAGATATCGAAACTCCTAGTTTCGATAGAACAACCGGTATCGAAACTCCTAGTTTCGATTGAATAACTGGTATCGAAACTCTTAGTTTCGATCAATAGGTATCGAAACTCCCAGTTTCGATTGACTAACAGGTATCGAAACTATAGTTTCGATATCTGCACTTTGATTTACAGAATTCACTCTGTATATTTTTATGTTCAAATCTTGAGTTTAACACAGTTTTCTTGTTATCTTACTTGCGTTTGAACGATTTGTATGTTTAGTTACGGTTTTAAAGCAAATAATATGGATGGTATCGAGTTTTTACCTCAAACCGAGAATGGCGATCTTTAGAGAAAAACAGAGAAGTAGTCTTGAATCTTTTGCTAAGCTTTCTTCAAGAACACTTGAAATTCTCCTTATGACACCGAATTATGGTGATTTTCGCTTTAAAACTGGACTTCGATTTGAAAGGGAATTGGGAATTTGCCGTAAGAAAAGAGAAGGTTTGAAAGGAATGGTGAAGTTTCGTCTGAAGGGTATGGTTTTCATCTGAATCAAAGTGAATCAGGCAAGTGGGAGCATGGCTCCCCCTGACTCTCGGCCAAGAAAGTCAAGAAATAGGTTTAGGGGTTAATGATAACAAATTTTTAAATATTAATTTATTATGGTATCAGTATCAATTAGAGTTTTAAAGGGGTAATTTAATTCAGTTTCGATTCTTCACGGTATTATAATTTTTAACCATTTTATGGCTCGTTGAAGAAAATATTAGAATCTTGGCTCAACGTAAATTTTGTGTAATATATATATATATATATATATATATATATATTTTTCTGGTTATTTTATTTAACCATTTACGTTCGCATTAAGTCGGGTTATCCTGCTTACTTTTTCTAGTAACTCTTTACGGTTTACTAGACTTGGAACAAACTTCTTTGCTAGACTTCTTGACTTTACTTAGTCAAAATAAAATATCAGAAAATAATAATTATGAACGTGCGTTTATGAAATGTGGATATTGACCTGAAATGCTGGGTGTCACAGGTTAGGGTATACATACCTCTCTTTATTACCTGTCATACCCCATTCCCTATAAAATTACATTAGAACTTGTCATACTCCCCCCCAGAAACAACCATTATTTTTAAAACAGCTTTAAAAAAAGGTTTAGAAACAATTAAAAAAAAGAAAAACATATTAAAAACGCGTTAATAAAACTAAAAACGTTTAAAAAGACGTTTTTTAAAATAAATTTAAAAACATTTTTATAAATTAGATTAAAAAATGTTTTTATAAAATAAATTAAAAATTGTTATAAAATAAGAAAATGTTTTTATAAAATACATAAAAAAAAGCTTTTTTTATAAAATATATTAAAAAATATTTTTATAAAACGAAAAGAAACATTTTTTTTAAATAAAGAAATATATTTTTTAAAAACTTATATATAAAAAATATTAGATTTGTAACACCCCAATTTTTATATTTAAGGGACTAGAATGGAAAATAAGTAAAACCCTAAAGGTTAGAATGTAATTAGATCAAACTCCAAGGACTGAAAATGAAAATTTCTAAAAAGGCAAGCGTAGCGGACCGTTACCGCTTGGTTTAGTGGTCCGTCACGTGAAGCGGAAGGCAGCAATGATGAGCTGTCACGCGTCAGCTGACTAACGGGTGAAAACTGACGCATGAAAACCCTATATCGGACCGTCACTGGGTCCCTAGCGGTCCGCCACCCGCAATGTTTCTTAGTGGTCTGCCACAGATTAGTTTAGTGGTCCAAAACATGGTCACCAAGCAAAAATAAGCCGCTTCTTTTGGGTAGCGAACCGTCAGCGGTCCGTTACGGGTTCAAAACTTGCTTATAAATAGAAAGGTCGTGAGCTCAATTCTAAACATCAATACACACTCAAACACCTTTCCAAACACACACTTAGGCTCTGATTAGTCGTTTCCCGAGCCCCGGTTCGCGTAGAGAAGTCCGATTTCTAGCTTTTCGGCCCCAATACGCAGTAGATAGTTCTAAGGTAAGGTTCTGACTAGTTTCCTAAGACTTGGTTATTTTCACTAAGCTAGGAACTTGTAATTAAGTGATGTTATAATGGCTTAGGACTTTGATCCAAGTCATTGTGCTAGCAAAAGTAAAAGTTATCTAGAAGAAAAGGAAGTTAAAGGTGAGTTCTATGCTGCCCACTTTTAAATATTTTAAATGTTTTGGGCATGAAACACATGTTATGAAAGATTTTACATGAATACTCTATGCCCTTGATTTAAATACTTTGGTCTAGTATTCATGTTATTGCAAGAGGTTATGGTTGTAAACACTGTCTAAATCTTAAAAACTATGTAACGGAGTATTCATGAAATATCAAAGGGGTGGTGGGTACGCCGCTGGTACACCCTATACACAAACTTCTTTGATATAACATGGAAAAACCTTTATGAATATTTAAGGTAAGGACTGGTGTTGGAAAAGAATGGTTTAAAAGGAAACGTGCCTTTTGGCATGATTTCACATTGCAAAGGTTATGAGACAGAAAATGGTTTTGACACGTAAAATATTTTAAGACTTATCTTGGTTTAACATGATAAGTGATTGTACTGAAAGATGTCATTAGTAGTGATTGCATTGACATAGAATGATTTGGACCGTAAGGGTCTGCTCTGAAAAGTTTTGCCATGTTTGGCTAAAATGCCACATAATATCTTGCAACTTATGGGAATGCAGACTGTTACATTTCTTTGTGGGATGTAACGGGGGACCCTTTATGTAAAGGTAATGTTAAGTGGTGACGACCACTTAGAGGTTAACGTGACCTCAACTAAAGATAAGTTGTGCAAGAATAAATATTATGTTTGGGCGAGGTTTCTGTACGGGATAACTATGATGTTCTGAAACGTGTCATATAAACCGTTTATACAGATCAAATATTTTTTGATTAAAACTTAGAACTCACCAGCGTAAGCTGACATGTGTTTAAGCATGTGTATCAGAGAAAGATATAGCGTCAAGCAGGGAAAGATGTAGCGTCAAGCAGTAAAGGAAAGGGGCTAGATTAAAGGCGTCATGCAGGCTATCTGCCATACCAAAGAAAAAATGGCATTAGTAAATAGATATATATATATATATATGTACTTTCTTTAGAATGTACAAACTTTTAGTATGAAATAAAATAATGTTCTAAAGTCTTACGTTATGTATGATCTCTGTTTACTATATGTTCATGAGTAAATCCGACAAGTGACCGGCGTCTCGGGTGATCCGGGATGTGGGTGTCACAATATTAAAATTTTTTTTTTGAAAAAATGTTATATTTTTGAAAAAAAAATTAAATTTTTATATTCGACTATAAAACAAAACAAATAAAAAACACCAAAAGGGGATTTTTGTATATGTGACAACTAAAAGAATAAGATGGTATAAATTGAAAACTTTAAAAGATGAGGTACGACAAGTAAAAATGAGGAAGAAAAGGGTACATATAGCACAACATTTTTATTATGAGTGGGATTTTAACGGGTATATTTGTTTCTTTGTTTCCAAGTTTGTTTGTTCAAGGATAAATACACGTTTTACAAAAGAAATATATATTATAGGGATGACAATGGGCCGAGTTCGGGTCGGGTATCGGAAATCCCATACCCATGCCAGGTTGTAAAATCGTGTCCCACACCCATCCCATTACCCGTCGGGTACCGGGCATACCCGCGGGAGTGTTGCAAAAATCGGGGATTAATCGACTAATCGGAGGGGTAACTTGGAATTTTCAAAAAACGGACCATTAATCGCTAGTCGGTCCAAATCGGGGCAAATCGGCCCAAATAATTTTTTTTTTTCATTTATCACTTATTATTTAATAAAATTACAAGTTTTATCCCCAAAATTAAAGTTTTAACAAAATTAACCAAAACTTTTAATTTTTTTTATTTATCACTTGTTCTTTAATAAAATTACAAGTTTCATCCTCAAAATTATAGTTTTAACAAAATTGATCAAGACTTTTACATGTGTGTACGTCAATATGTTGTACATATAGGTTTTTAGGTTGTGCATACATATTTTTTATATATTAAAACATATATAAAACTTATTTATAGCTAAATTTTTGATAAATAATTCTAAAAACATATAGAAATTCCAATCCGATTAATTCCGATTAATCGCTAGTGATTTTTGATACCCCACCGGTCGGCTAGCGCTTAGCGATTTTTACAACACTGCGCGCGAGTATCGGGTATGCCCGTTAGTATCGGGTGTCAGGCATACTCAAGGGTATCAGACAATACCCGTCGGATTTGTGTCGTGTACTTTTCTATGAATCTATTTTTATATTTATAATAACATATTAAAAAAGAATAATTGCATACATTAATTTCATTAAATATATATTTTAAAAGAAAAATAATTTTTTCACATAATAAACCTAATAAAATGAATCATTTATAGACATGGGTTAAAAGAAAATTAAAATTAAAATTTTCGGGTATATGGTTCATGTAAACGGGTATGTGATTTCGGGTAATCGGGCAGGGTATCATATAATCTCATACCCGTGAAAATGTTTAAAATTAATCTTATACCTGATTCTATACCCGTTGAGTTTCGGGTATACCCGTCTCGAATGTTTCTAATATATCCGCTGGGATCGGGTTATTTTGCCATCCCTTATGTACATTCATCTTCGAATAATAATTTGTGTAAGCCGGATTCAAATAAGGCGACGTGTCTTTCTTTCTCGATCTTTCCAAATCCTAACTCCACTTGAGAATTTCTTTCCCGACTTCACATGGCTAAAATCACTTCCATCCTCCTCTCCAATCTCAAATCCTACAAACTCCGCCACCACCTCCCACCCTTAACCATCCCCTTGCCACCAACCCCTCCAAACCAGTCCCACTTTTCCCGACTCTTCAGCAGCCCCACCACCCCATACCGCAACACCAAGGTCAACTTCTCACCATCGGATTCCGAATCCGACGACGACTCCCAATCCACCCCCACGCCGGCCGTCAAAGAGCCACCGCCTCCCTACGACCTATTTAACAAAACCCCAGTAATCACACAACCTGATGACCCCACAAACCTCCAGGAAGTGTTCCACAAGATCCGCACAGAAGGGCTCAACAACAGTGCAGTCAAGATGTTCGACGAATTGTCTAAACAAGGCCTCACCCACGAAGCCCTTGAACTTAATATGAAGCGAAGCGTATGCGGCCGCTGGGAAAGGTAAAGAAGCACTTAAAGTGTACATGCGCATGCTTGCTTCCGGCGTCCTGCCGAATGCGTACACTTACACGGTGTTGATTAAGGCGCTGGCGGGGTCTGGAGATGAGAAATTGTTGGGGGAAGCGAAGAGGTTGTTTGTGGAGATGATGTGGAAGGGACTTGGGCTGAATGCGGGGACGTGTGTGGCGGTTTTGGAGGGGCTTGTGAAGGTGGGGAAGGAGGAAGAAGGTAGAGAAGTGGTGGTGAAGATAAGAGCTCTTGGATTGGCTCCGGATGAAGAGGGGTTGAGAGAGTTGCTAAAGAATAAAAGAGGTCCTGTTTTTCGTTCGGTTATGAATATTCTGTTTAGAAACTGAAATAAGGAATCTGTAGATTTTGAAATGGTTGTTAATTGCCTGCAATCAAACGTTGTTTTGTTCATGAATTGATAAAATTTATAATCTTGATTGGTTTGCTGGTCTAAGTTGTAAGTTGGTTTGATGACAGAAGTGATGTTTTGGCTAATTCCAACACCGTCGACTCTGAAAACCAGGTTTTATATTGTCATTTCTAACATGTTTAATAAACAGATGTGTTAGGGTTGACTTGAATTAAAGGGGCTGACATGTTTAAGTTGTTTAATTAAATAACACGACTAACCCATAACCTAATGGTTTAGTGGTAATGTGCTTGTCCCCACAAAAGTAACGTGGATTCGAATCCATGCAAGTGAAATGTTAGGTAAGTATTTAAGTGTAAAAAATTGATGTTAAAAAAAGAAGAAAATTAAACGTGACCTGTTTAAATCTAGGATAAAAGTTTAGATATATGCAAGGCAAACATGCTTAATCCATTTATTACAATCGGTCAACCAATTTACAACTTGATTATAACCAATTTACAAACCGCCAACACATTTACAACCCCTCAGCTCGTGATATGCCCTAAATTATACATGTTTTGCATGCATAATAATCCTCATATTATGGTACTAATTGATTAAAAGTCTTGCAAATGATACTTAATGCGTTAATATTTCACAATTGCAGGTTATTCGGTGTCCCAAGATAAACAGAGCAAAAATCATCTTAAAACATGAAGAAATCAAGCTTTTGGAGGACCAAACCCGAGCATTGACCCCCAAGAAGTCAAACCAGGTCAACAAGCAGCTAAAAGACAAGCTTGGAGAGCAGCCAGGGGTTTGCACGGCCGTGCAATGCCATGCACGGCCGTGCATTGCTTGTCTTGCTCTCCAAGGCTCCAGTACACTGTCATTTGTACCCTGTTTGATTCCCGAGGTGTTTGCACGCCCGTGCAATTCAATGTACGACAGTGCATTGCTCATTTTGAGGCCTATAAATAGATGGCTTGAGTTTTTCATTCCACACACCTTAGAACATCCATCTATACTTCAATAGAGAGCTTATTTCGTAGTTAGAGTAGAGAGTAGTGAGTAAAGGGGCTCTTCCTCCTTGTTCCACAATTGGGGAGCCTGCGAAACTCAGCGTTACGCTAGTTAGTATGACCATTCGTGCCTAACTTCTTTGCATTGCTAGGGTAAAGATGAACTTTGGTGCATGTTAATGTTTAAAGGTATTAATCCAAGTGATGTGTTTATGTCTTTAATCATTTGTCCTTAAAACCACCACTTGGTGGGCTTTTATTATTGTCTAAATCCGTATTTATATTTGTGAGTGTTCTTGATTTTAAAGTGTAAGATCGTAAAACCTTTTTAATCAAACTTCTTTTGAAACTTGTACGTATTTATACAAGCAGAGATTAATAAGCCAAGCCTTGGTCAACACTATTAAGGTCGTATGTCTTTATACGAACTTATTATGCGACCAAGAATTGGTGAAATCATGTTAGGAACGGTACGTATTTATACTTGGTCCCATTGTTACATCGCCTCCCGGTGAGCAAAATATAATCACTTATTTAACTCTAATACAAAGCATTTTACGTTCGATGTCTTAAACCAACCCGGAGATGATCATTCGAAGGGTTGAGGGTAATTGTTGTCCTTACCGGGAGGCACTACCCCTTGTTAAAGATTTTAAATTGCAAATCAAATGTCGTGAGTATCAGGCTCTATCGGTGACCCGGGTCACAAGTTTGTAGTAGTCATATCACTGGATTAGTCAACTTAACATTATCACGTACCAAGCAGATTCGAATCCCAAAGCAATACTCTCCGTGACCTGATCATCTCCGAGATATTTACTTTTCTGCTATTTACTATTATGTTCGTTATATTTTTGTTACACACATCACGCACATTCTTACTTTTATGTTATTTACTTTATCGTCATTTACTTTTCTTTCATTTACTATTCTGCTTCACAAGCACACAAAACCCACTTATCAATTAATCCGGCTAAACGGTAACAAAAGTTGAGTATTGGAACTCGACCGTGTCCATTGGTTCGATACTTGGTTCTTACCTAGACTATATTACGCTGCGATAGGTACACTTGCCTATTGTGTGTGTTTTAAGTTAAAGTAATTATCATTTTACAAATTTAAAACCTGATCTCGTGAAACCATAATCTCTAAATATTATTATATAATATTTAACTACATCAAAATTCACACATCAAGTTTTTGGCGCCGTTGCCGGGGACACGGTGATTTCAAGCAAAAAATCAAGTTAACGGATTAGCCTTATCAATTTCCATCTGTTTTTCACTTACATTTTGTTGCAGGTAGTGTATGATCCATAGCTCCACTACTGGTTTATATCGACCTTTAGTTGAGCCCGAAAGATTCTTTCACCGCCAAATACGAGAAAACCGTGCTCAAGAAATGGCAGTTGAAAACCGCACTATTTTCGATTTCGCAAGACCGTCACTAGAAGCTTTGGGGTCTAGCATCACAAGGCCAACGGTTGACGCTAATAACTTTGAGATCAAGTCTCATGTTATTCACATGATCCAGTCATCATGCACTTTCCATGGATTACTTGATGAAGATCCACATGCCACATTGCAAATTTCCTCAAAATTTGTGACACTTTCAAACTGAACGGAGTTTCGAATGAAACAATTCGCCTCTGAATGTTTCCCTTCTCCTTAATGGAAAGAGCTAAGGCATGGCTAAATTCTCTTCCTACTGGGTCAATCACTACATGGGACGATCTTGCTCAGAAATTCCTGTCGAAATACTTCCCGCCAGTTAAAACTGCTAAACTAAGAAATGATATCACCACTTTCACTCAGGATGATGGTGAATCACTATATGAGGCATGGGAACACTTTAAGGATATGTTGAGAAAATGTCCTCATCATGGGTTAGAGGTTTGGTTACAAGTATCATCATTCTACAATGGGTTGCACAACCAAGCTCGTCAAACACTTGACGCTACTGCAGGTGGTATTTTTGGAAACAAGAGGCCACAAGAAGCATACAACCTAATTGAGGAAATAGCAATAAATAGCTATCAATGGTACAATCCAAGGAGTAACAAGGGAGCAGGGCAAGGAGTTCACTCTGTCGATATTGTCACTTCACTTTCTGCTCAAGTAGATGCCCTCATCACTCGACTCAATCAACTTAGCAAGGGTAAAGCAACCCTTGAAACTACTGAAGAAGTAAAAAAGCATCATTGTTGATGAGCAGGTTGACTTTATAGGAACAAATCGTCCGCAAAACAACCCTTACAGCAATACTTACAACCCTGGATGGAGGAACCATCCAAATTTTAGCCGGAGGGATAATAACAATCAGGGACAATCTGGCTTCGGACAACAACAGTTTCAACAAAGACAATCCCAGAACTATCAGCCTTGTCAACAATTTCAAGAAGCTAACAAGCCAATTAATGGGTTAAGCCTAGAGGAAGCGGTAACTAAGTTGATCTCTACAACTGAAAGTCAAGCACTTTTAGCGGACTCCCATCACAAACAATATGAGGAACAGTTTAGTTTTCATGAAGCTGAGTTCAAGACATAAAAAGAACTCTTCAAGCCATTGAAATGCAATTAGGGAAAATTACAAAACTATTATCCGAAAGACAACCAGGATGTCTCCCGAGTAACACTGAAACCAATCCAAAAGCTAACGTGAGTGCTATCACTCTTAGAAATAGCAAAGTCTATCCAGAGCCACCAATGCCAGGAGAAGAAGTCCAATCACCAAGGAGAGAAATATTCACCGGAGTACCACTTCGTCCACATATCACAGAAACAACCACTCAAGGGTCACAATCAAATGTGATTCCACCTCCTCCTCCGATGGATCTCCCTCCGAAAAATCCAACAAAAAGAGAATCCCACTCTCACATACCATATCTAAGAAGGTTGGTAAAGCAGAAGACTGACGAACAATATGAAAAATTCATCGAGCTTTTGAGTCAAATCCATGTCAATCTTTCTTTCCTAGATATCATACAACAAATGCCTAAGTATGGACGTTTCTTGAAGGATTTCCTTACAAACAAGAGAAACATGGAGGAAGCAGTAAAGAGGACTAACCATTGTGTCGCTCTCATTGAAAGGTTCCTTCCAAAGAAACTTTCAGATCCTGGAAAATTCTCTCTACCATGCTCTATCGAACCACTACCGATCACTTTTGCACTAGCTGATCAAGGAGCAAGAGTGATTGTTATGCCATATAACATGTTCCAAAGACTCCAAATTGGAAACCCGCGACCTGTTAATGCAACTATCGAACTCGCGGATGGATCAATTAAGTCACCTATAGGAGTCATTGAAAACTTACTAGTAAAAGTTGGCAAGTTTGTCTGTACTGGAAATGGGACCCGATTATTCAGTACCCTTGATTTTAGGTCGCCCATTTTTAGCTACCGCTAGAGCCGTCATTGACATGAATGAAGGAATCTTAACACTTCGTGTTGGAAAACAATCAGTAACCTACACCATCAGAGGAAATGAATGCTTGTCAAATGATCCCTTTGAAATTGCACAATTCATCGATACTAATCTGGACTACTAACTTAAGAAAGGTAAGGAATTCAACAAAGGAAAGAAACTTGATCTTGGAAAGGACCTTGACAACACTAATTGGATCGATAAAAACTTTGATAAGCTACCAAAGTTGAAGGACTTGAATGAATGGACATGAGACACGGGGGAAGTTGATGGCCCCCACTTGAAGAAAGACTGATGCAACACGTATGGGTCGGGCTAAAGATCCTTAAATAAATGTAGCGCTTCTGGGAGGTAACCCGATGATCATGAATAAATTGATTAGTTGGTGCATACGGCAGAATCATGGACCTCAGGTTTGACATTTCAAATTTAAGTTTCTCATACTTCAGCCCCATGTATGCGCTCTCGATACTAGGACCTTAGTAGCTTAACTACTACCTTTTATTTTTCATGTCTGCTTTTATGTTTTCCGTTGTGTGTCAGGTAGAATAGCATCACCAAATCATCTGTCTACTTTGAGGAGTTACACTCCACCTCTAGAAGCTTGGAGCCGAAAACCACATCAAATTTCTGAGAAATTCGATGAAGTCTTTGAAGCAACATGTTGACAAGCAGCTGATAGGCACTGCATGACAGCAGCAATAAGTTTCGGCCTTAGGTTATACACCGAATTGACCGGGGGAGTACCAGTTTCTTTTCCCTTAAAACTTCATGCATTAAATTCCTGCATAGCATTTCATTACATGCATTTGTATATTGAGGGCAATGCACAGTTTTAAGTGTGGGGTGGAGAATTAGAGATTCAGGACTACTTGTATCCTCAAAGCAGTAAAACTTAACTTGTGATTTTCTACCCATTTGACTAAAACATTACAAAAATCTACCTTTTTAAAAACCCAAAAAAATTTCAAAAATTTTAAACCTTAAATCTAAACCTCTTTGAGTTCGCACCTAATTAAATAAAACGAAGACATGGCAAGTAGAAACAAATGGATATTATGCATAACAAATCGCTAAACCCTATTCCTTCCGTTTCCATGTGAGAATAATCTGAGCCTTTTCACGAGCATTATTATCATTTTTGCATGCATTTTCGTTTGGTATATTGAGTGTTTATTCGATCAAATTTTATGCATAATTAGAACTTGTATGACTTATACATATCAAGATCATGAACTAGTGGAAGTATGAAAATGATTGAGGCACCTAGGACTTTATTACCCTTATATATTATCCTTAAACCCTAAAAATCCCAAAAATATTATCCGCCTAGATATCCCTCTGAGCCTTAGCCTTTTCTTTTCTACTACCCACATTTATCACCCAACCAGCTTTTCGTAAACACCGGTTATTGGCTGAATGTCTTCAAAATGGGAAAATTATCTTATGTCGTCATTTCAATTTCATTACCATTGAGGCAACTTTGGAAAGAATCTGTTTCACTCAAAGGAATTGGAATATACAAGAAGGTGGATATATTAGGAAGAAACAACCGAACTATCTGCAAGGAATTTATGGAAACAATATTTCAAGAAGATTGAGGAAAAAGGATTATGGAAGAAATTGTCTTAATACAAAAAAATGGAAATAGAGAAAAGAAAAAGAAAGAGAGAAGTGGGTCTTTTACCGGCAAGACCTTAAAGAACTAGACATGCATTTCTTTGATTTTAATTTGCTTTTCTGCCTTCATTTCACAAAGCCTGAATTACCACTCGAACTCCGAGAGAGTTTTCAAAGCAACTAGTGATGTAAGAAAACGGTGGCGCAAGCAAGAACAACTGCCACCATTCTGCGGTTTGTCAAAAAGTGCCACCAAAAGAAGAGCCAAAAGATACGACAAATGTGTGAAGTGTGGCAACTGGAGCCATGATGTAAAGTGTAGCAAGAATCAAACTCATTCCTAGCATGAGTATACGCATCTGATCAAAGTAGGAGCTGTTAGGATACTTGCCGAAAGATCCATACGGAAAGGCAGTAATGTGTACTACGCAGTGAGGAAAGAGTTAAGAATGATAAGAGATCTTGGTTTTGGCAATATGACCATAAACGAGCCCTCAGATTAGTTATACCCTCATGATCTGAGTACTGTAGAGGGACCTGCTAGTATTTTCCATTTTAAACCATGAGGCCGTAGCTGTGTGTTTCACGATAGCTGCAGCCCTTCAAATCCTTTAAAAATCCCTAAAAATCCAAAAAGATTTTCATTTTCACCCTTTATTTTTATTTTAGCCACATTACAACCCTTTAATGTCCTCTTGATTCATGCATACTACTTAGTTAATTGATGGATACTTGATTTTCATACAAGCTTATCCATACATATATAACCCTAAGAGTTGAGTGAACATTGTGAGGAGTGATAGGTTATGCATAATTAAAGTTCTAGTAGGCTTGTCATAGGTTCCATCATCTTGAAACAGAAAAATACAAAAATAGAATAAGCAACTCAAGAGTTATCCCGAAGATTCGAATTATTTGGAGTTCCATAACCTTTGTAAAGTTTTTAGTTATGGGTATGATCATGCATGAGTTTGCTTGAGGACAAGCAAAGTTTAAGTGTTGGGTATTATGATATGCCCTAAATTATACATGTTTTGCATGCATAGTAATCCCCATATTATGGTACTAATTGATTAAAAGCCTTGCAAATGATACTTAATGCGTTAATATTTCACAATTGCAGGTTATTCGGTGTCCCAAGATAAACAGAGCAAAAACTAGCTTAAAACATGAAGAAATCAATCTTTTGGAGGACCAAACCCGAGCATTGACCCCCAAGAAGTCAAACCAGGTCAACATAAGTCAACAAGCAGCTAAAAGACAAGCCTGGAGAGCAGGCAGGGGTTTGCACGGTCGTGCATTGCCTGTCTTGCTCTCCAAGGCTCCAGCATACTGCCATTTGTACCCTGTTTGATTCCTGAGGTGTTTGCATGCCCGTGCAATCCAATGCACGGCCGTGCATTGCTCATTTTGAGGCATGTAAATAGATGGCTTGAGTTCTTCATTCCACACACCTTAGAATAGCCATCCATACCTCAATAGAGAGCTTATTTCGTAGTTAGAGTAGTGAGTAGAGATGGTCTTCCTCCTTGTTCCACAATAGGGGAGCCTGTGAAACTCAGCGTTACGCTAGTTAGTATGGCCATTCGTGGCTAACTTATTTGTATTGCTAGGGTGAAGATGAAGTTTGGTGCATGTTAATGTTTAAACGTATTAAACATTGTAATGTGTTTATGTCTTTATTCATTCGTCCTTAAAACCACCACTTGGTGGGCTTTTATTATTGTCTAAATCCGTCTTTATATTTGTGAGTGTTCTTGATTTTAAAGTGTAAGATCGTAAAACCTTTTTAATCAAACTTCTTTTGAAACCTGTACGTCTTTATACTAGCAGAGATTGATAAGCCAAGGCTTGGTCAACACAATTAATATCGTACGTCTTTATACGAACTTATTATGCGACCAAGAATTGATGAACTCATGTTGGAAACGGTACGTCTTTATACTTGGTCCCATTGTTACATCGCATCCCGGTGATCAAAATATAATCACCTATTTAACTCTAATACAAAGCATTTTATGTTCGATGTCTTAAACCAACCCGGAGATGACCATTCAAAGGGTTGAGGGTAATTGTTTTCCTTAACGGGAGGCATTACCACTTGTTAAAGATTTTAATTTGCAAATCAAATGTCGTGAGGACGAGGCTCTAGCGGTGACCCGTGTCACAAGTTTGTAGTAGTCATATCACTAGATTAGTCAACTTAACATTATCACGTACCAAGTGGATTCGAATCCCGAAGCAATACTCTCCGTGACCTGATCATCTCCGAGATATTTACTTTTCTGCTATTTACTATTATGTTCATTACATTTCTGTTACACACATCACGCACGTTCTTACTTTTATGTTATTTACTTTATCGTCATTTACTTTTCTGTCATTTACTATTCTTCTTCACAAGCACACAAAACCCACTTATCAATTAATCCGGCTAAACGATAACAAAAGTTGAGTATTGGAACTCGACTGTGTATATTGGTTCGATACTTGGTTCTTATCTAGACTATATTATGTTGCGATAGGTACACTTGCCTATTGTGTGTGTTTTTAGTTAAAGTAATTATCATTTTATAAATTTAAAACCTAATCTCATGAAATTATAATCTCTAAATATTATTATATAATATTTAACTACATCAAAATTCACACATTGACTCGTGCGCTTGATTTATAGTTTTGTATGAGTTAATTTTGTGTTATGATAAACTGATGAGATAATAGCTAGTCAAATAGAGGCCTCAGCAGCTGCAATAGCAGATAAATGGATTACATGTTTGGGCTATGTGATTTTAAGTGTGTACAGGTTAGGTTTGACGTCTTTGACACAAATAAATATATAGGTTGTGTTTGGGTTCATAAATTCAGCCCTATATGATTGCCACCCTAAGTTTATTCTCTGGCCGTTGTGTTAGGTTACATTTTGGGTAATATGTAGGTTAAATCAGTAATGTGAAAACTATAAGAAAACCCTTCTAAAGCCCAGACCTTCATATCTCCTACCCGTTGCCCCCCAATCTTGGCCCTTCCTTTAAAGGGTTGTTGTGTAAGACGTTTTTTTCGTCTTTAGGAAGATGAAAAACACCAGTTGTTCATTTTTCCTATGCTAAAACAAGTCGTTATTAAGATAACTGCGACACAACTACTAGCTTAGCCTAGGGGCAAAGGTGTACACCCAAGACTTCACTAAAATGGGGAATGATGTGTTGCAAAACACATGCATTTATCCGTGTATATTTCGTTATCATATAGTTTTGTATTTGTTTTGTATCATTTTAAGTTCGTACTGCGTTCAGGTCATAATTGGAGGTTATAGTGTGCTAAGGGAGCGGAAAATAGAGCAAAAGTATAAAGGAATCGAGCACACGGAGTTGGAGAGCGAAGAAAAGAATAAAATATTAATTTTCTAAGAATTCATGCCCCTCACGGTACGCGAGGCAGAAGAAGAAATTCCCTCGCGGTCCGCGAGGGAATCAGAAATCAGTCGCGACTAATTTGTCCCTCGCGGTACGCGAGGGACCAGCCATACTTCTCTCGAGGTACGCGAGAGGGCCATAGATCCGAAAAAAGGAATTTTAGGGTTTTAATGTTTTAGGACGACCATTCTTGAGGGAGATCGACTAATTACCGTCAAAGCTTGGATCTTGGGCGATTTTAGCAAGAAAGCAAGGATTTTGATCGAGAGTTTGAAGAATTGAAGAAGATACGGGTTAGAATCAATCATTCGGTCACGTTTAATCATTTGATTGGTGTTTGCTCTTTGTTTATGAACATGTTGGCTGGTTTTTCTTCTAGATCTTCTGATCTTACTATGACTCTTGGCTAAAACCTTAGAGCTACCTAGGTTTATGATGATTGCATGTTAAAGTTTGGATTTTTATTGGTTTTTGGGATACTGATGTGATTTTATGCTTTAGTACAGATCTGATTCAATGTGTTTGATGATATGCATGCTTGCTATTGATTGTTTGTTGGTTGATTCATCCATACATGCTTTGTTGAATGTCTATCATGAATTAGTGTGTAGTAGGTCGCTTACTGTGTGTTTGCGATTAGTTTATGGTTGTCTAGACGTAGGCACCATAGGATTATCAACTAATACTTAATTAAAATCAAGAGTTCTTCTTATCTAAAGACCTGAAAAGTGATAGGTAATCGGTTAGTCTTCAGTCTTAGGGTTTCCGAGTGTTGAACAGTCTGAGAGGACGTTTCCTTAGAGGTCTAGTATTTTTGCTAATCCGTGTCAAATATAGTGAATTCAAATTACTCCTTGCATCTTCAATGTATTGAGATAGCATAACCGAGAGGTGAGCTATCTATCGAGTCTATAGCATAATGGGTAATACCGAGAGGTTATTCGATAACTGGTGAGTTTAATAGCCTTTGAGTTGCCTTCTGGTCACATCCCGAGACCGAGAGTGATCGGGAATCCATTAGTTAGTCTTGAGGGTGTCATATCTTTAGATTCCAGTTCCATATCATATTCCTTAACCAATAGAAGACAAGCTTAGCATTCATGATTCACAGCCTAGGTAGTTCTTTCCATTCTTATTGATTTCATCCCGGTACGTGTTTGATAGTCGTTTGTCTTGTTTAGTATCATTTGCCTAGTTTAATCTTAGTTGATAGAAGCCCCCCTCCCCCAAAAAAATCCAAACCAAATATTAAGTCCTAGTTTGAGTCTAATTTGTGTTAGAGTCAGTGTCTCGTGGGTTCGATATCCGGACTTATTTTAGCTGTGTTACAATTGATAGGTACACTTGCCTGTCTTTGTGGTCTAGTTTAGTAGTGTTGTCTAGAGTTTAACTAGAGTGTCTAGGTTAGTTTGTGTTTAATTTTATAGACCATTTGACCGACATCAAGTTTTTGGCGCCATTGCCGGGGATGCTTGGCGATAGCAAAAATTAGCTTTGATTAGTTCTTGTTTGGTTATTTGTTTTATTTTTCCTTTCTAGTTTATTTTCTTAATTTTCTTGTTTTCTTTTGTGTCCTTATTTGCTATTTGTGTGCGTCTTAGTTTCAGTCTTTTCTTTGTTCTCAGTTCTTTTGTTTCCCCTTTGTTTTCTGTCCAGTTTATGCAACATACTCGCACACAGGGATCACCCGACTTTGAAGCCTATTTAGAGCCAGAGTGAGAGATTCGGGAGCACAGCCGAAAGTTTCGCATTCGTTTGTGCGATCTAGTTGAGAAAAAGGTACGCATTCCAATTCCTATTGTTGACATGGGTGATGCTAATCCACCTACTAGGCGTACCGTCCACTAGAGGGCATGTGATGGTTTCACGGGTGCTAGGTCCTCTATTACCCATCTTGCTCTGTCTAACACTAATACTTGGCAGATCCCATCTCATGTGATGAACACTATCAGTAACTCTACTCAGTTCCACGGACTCGAGGACGAGGATGCACCAATACATCTGTCCGCTTTGCGTTTATTTGTGATACCTTTCGCATTACTTGTGCTACTGATGATGCCATCCTGTTGCGTCTTTTCCCGTTCACCCTATCTGGTCGCTCTGCCACTTGGTTGGATACCCTGCCCCAGGATTCCGTTACCACTTGGGAAGATCGGAAGGCCAAATTCCTGAAGAAGTATTATCCACCATCTAAGGCCGCTCGTCTGAGGGATCAAATCCATTCTTTCCGTATGGACCCCGATGAGCCTTACCACATGGCTTGGGAGTGGTTCAATACTCTACTGAGCAAGTGTCCTCAGCATGGCCTTTCTGATTGGGCATTGTTTGAAAATTTCTATAATGGTCTTACATTTGAGAATCAACAGATGTTCAATACTGCTGCAGGGGGCCACATCATGGATAAGAAGGAGTCGGAGGAGTGTGAGGATATGTTTGAGAGTTTTGCGCAAGTTGAGCAACAACAGCCTTCTTCTAGGAATTCTAATCCTAGTGCTAGGACACCTACTTCTGCCACTAGAGGTGTTCATCAGGTCACTACTGAGACTAGCATGGCTGCTGCACTTGCAGCTATGGCGAAGGAGATTAAGGAGTTGAAGATGAGCGCGATGAAGTGTGAGGTATGTAGAGGAGGTCATAATACCATCGATTGTCCTGTCACTCAACATGAGCAGGTAGACTTCCTGGGGAACCAAAAACCCCCTCTGATCAACTCGGGATGGAGAAACTACCCCAACTCTAATTGGAGATCTGGCGGGAACCCACCTGGGTTTCAAAACTGCCAAAATCAGTATGGAGGAGATAGAGAAGAAGGACATAATTCTGGTAGCAGTGCTGGTGAGAAGAGGATTGAGGATATGTTAGCTACCCAGACTCAGTTGCTTGCTCAGTTGGTGAAGACGGATCAGGAGATTCAGTATAAGCTGAAGGAGAACGATACTTTACTGAGGAGTCAGCAGTCTACATTCTTAGATTTGTAGCACACAGTGGGAGACATAGCGCACCAGCTGACTGACTGATCTGGAGGTTCATTTTCAAGACACATTGAAGGCGGTGACCACGCGCAGTGGTAAGGGAGCAGAAAGTGAGCAGACACCGACATATGATGATGATGAGCCGGTTGATGAAGAGATAGAGATGGAGGCTCCTGGAGGGGTGCACAAGAGGCAAGTCCTAGCAAGTACAGTGCCCAATAGTGAGTCTCCTGCTGAGAAGGAGAAGAGTGAGGGGAAGAAGAAGGCCCATGATGTTGATCTTAGTCATGTTCTAAATCCTACTCGCCTGATGCAGCAGAAATATCTTAAGGATTATGGACACTTTCTGGAGTTGTTTAAGCAGCTCAAAATTAATCTGCCTTTTGTTGAAGCCCTCCATCATATTCAGAAATATGCTAAATTCCTAAAAGATCTTCTGTCCAATAAGAAGAAGTTAGAGGACCTTTCAACTGTCACTCTGAATGAAAGATGCTCTGCGGTGGTCCAGAACAAGCCACCGGAGAAATTAGCAGATCTAGGTGTCTTCACGATCCCGTGTTTGTTTGGTGGTTCGACTCTGCACCACGTGTTGGCCGATCTCGGTGCTAGCATCAACCTGATGCCATACTCTCTCTTCGAGAAGCTAGGGCATGGAGATCCGGCCCCTACGCGCATGAGCATATCTTTGGCCGACCGTTCGGTCAAATATCCACGGGGAATAGTGGAGAATCTGTTGGTGAAGGTTGATAAGTTTGTTTTCCCCGCGGACTTTGTCATTCTTGATATGGAGGTTGACGATAGAGTCCCACTCATTTTGGGACGCCCCTTCTTGCGCACCACCAAGGCATTTATCGATGTCTTCGACGGTAATATCACACTTCGTGTGGGGGATGAGAATGTCACCTTTGATGTCATGAAGTCGATGAAGCATTCTAGTGGTCAGGACGATTCAGTGTTCTTTCTAGACACTTTCATATCTCACATGGATCGTTGCCTTGACTACGTGTGTGGCGCTGACCTGCTTGACACACAACACCTGGGTGAGGAAGACTAGGAGGTTGAGACTGATGCTCTCCCCGAGCAAAGTCTGAGCCACCCGTCTAGTAAACCTCCTGAGTACCCAAAAGTATTTGAGGTTGCTGAGAATACCGAGGAGGAGAATAAGCCCTCGGTTGAGGTACCGCCATCCCTTGAGCTTAAGTAGCTATCCTCCCATTTGGAGTGTACCTTCTTGGAGGGTGAGGCCAGTTTGCCCGACGTGATTTCTGCTGCACTGACGGAGGAGGAGAAGGAGAGATTGATTGAGGTCTTGAAGGCGAATAAACAGGCCATTGCGTGGAAGCTTACTGACATAAAGGGCATCAGCCCGACTTTCTGCATGCATAGGATATTGATGGAAGAGGAGCACAAGCCAGTTGTGCAACCTCAAAGGAGGATTAACCCAAACATGTCGGATGTGGTGAAGAAGGAGGTCCTTAAACTCCTGGATTGTTGGATTGATATATCCGATTTCTGACTCCACATGGGTAAGCTCGACTCAGGTCGTCCCGAAGAAGGTGGGATGACAGTCGTGAAAAATGAGAAAGAGGAGTTGATCCCTACTAGGACAGTCACCGGTTGGAGAGTGTGTATTGATTATAGGAGGCTGAATGATGCCACAAGGAAGGACCACTTCCCCCTTCCTTTCATTGACCAGATGTTGGAGCGCCTATCAGGACAGCAGTTCTACTGTTTCCTTGATGGCTTCTCGGGTTATTTTCAGATCCCCATTGCACCGGAGGATCAGGAGAAAACCACCTTTACATGCCCGTATGGTACCTTCGCGTACCGGCGTATGCCCTTCGTGTTGTGTAATGCTCCAGCCACCTTCCAGAGGTGCATGGTGTCTATCTTTTAGGACATGATCGAGACTTCCATGGGGGTTTTCATATACGATTTTTCTATGTTTGGGAGTTCTTTTGATCATTGCTTGCAGAACCTCGAGAAGATGAAGAGGAAGTGCATAGAGACAAAGTTGATGCTTAACTGGGAGAAGTGTCACTTCATGGTGACTGAGGGGATTGTGCTTGGGCACAAGGTTTCACGTGCCGGTATCGAAGTGGATAGAGCTAAAATAGACACGATCAGTAGTCTTCCACCACCAACTAGTGTGAAATTGGTTCGTAGTTTCTTAGGTCATGCGGGTTTCTATAGACAATTCATTAAAGATTTTTCCAAGATCACTAGACCCATGACCTGCCTTCTGGAGAAGGACGTCCCATTTGAGTTTGATGCGGACTGTTTGAAGGCATTCGAGTTCTTGAAGGAGCAGTTAGTCTGTGCTCCTATCTTGATCTCCCCCGACTGGAGCTTACCCTTTCAGCTCATGTGTGATGCGAGTGATTATGTTGTCCGGGCGGTTTTAGGCCAAAGGAGAGAGAAGCACTTCCACTCGATTTACTATGTGAGCAAAACCCTTAATGATGCTCAAGATAATTACACAACTACCGAGAAGGAGTTGTTAGCGGTGGTGTTTGCATTCGATAAGTGCTCTCTAAGACCATCGTATACACTGATCATGCGGAATTGCGATACCTTTTCGCCAAGAAATATGCAAAACCTAGATTGATACGATGGATTATCTTGCTCTCTGAGTTTGATATTGAGATCAAAGACAAGAAGGGAGGGGATAATGTGGCGGCCGACCATTTGTCGAGGCTAGAGGACCCCGGAAGGGAAGAGATCCGGGTGGAAGCTATAGGGGACACGTTCCCACATGAGTCCTTGATGATGGTGAGTGTGAGACCGGCCGAGAAGCCGGTGTTCTATATGAGTGCGGAGGAGCAAGGTTTTCCATGTTTTTCTGACATAGCAAACTACTTAGCGGATGGCATAGTGGTTAAAGGCATGACATCACAACAGAGACGTAAATTCTTTGCGGATGCCAACCACTACATATGGGATGCACCTCATTTGTTCCGCGTGGGAGCATATAGAGTTTTGCGGAGGTGTGTGATTAAGGAAGAAGGTGTGGAGATCCTTAAGCATTTTCATGAAGGTTTGACGGGAGGTCACAACGGGTCCTCTTACACCACCAAGAAGGTGTTTGATTCTGGATTCTATTGGCCGACGGTGTTTAAGGATGCTCATGAGTTAGTGAAGTAGTGTGACGCGTGTCAATGCACTCTATATCATACTATCATTCGCCTATTAAAGAACCTAATCATGAGGGTAGTATTATGATGGGGAAAATTGGCCAATCTATATACCAAACATGAATCAAGACAACTTTATTAGAAAAGCCTCCTTGAGTCCGGCTTAGCTTCAGGTACGAGTCAAGAACAGAAGAAGGGGATCGCCACAATCAAGAAGCAAGCTAAAAGCTGTTGTTTAGATGACGGTAATATCTCATCCCGGATTGAAATGCCCCAAAACCCGATTCAAGTAGTTGAAGTGTTTGACATTTGGGGCATTGATTTCATGGGTCCGTTCCATATCTCAAGAGGGAACCGATACATTCTCGTGGCGATAGATTATGTATCTAAGTGAGTCGAGGCTCAAGCTCTACCTACGAACGATTCTCGAGTTATGGTGGGATTTCTGACGAAGTTGTTCAGCAGGTTTGGTACTCCTAGAGCCCTAATCAGTGATAGGGGCGCGCCCTTTTGTAACGCTCGGATAGAGAAGGTCACGCTATGGGGTCACCCATCGGCTTTCAACTGCCTATCATCCGCAAACCAGTAGGAAAGTTGAGAATGTGAATAGGGGAGTCAAGAGGATTCTGGAGAAAACGGTCAGGAAGAATAGGAAGGATTGGCCCGACAAGTTAGATGATGCACTTTGGGCGTTTAGAACCGCGTCTAAAACACCTATAGGGACAACACCCTTTAGGATGATCTATGGCAAGGCGTGTCATCTACCGGTGGAACTAGAGCACAAGGCGTATTGGGCCTTAAAGGCAGTCAACCTTGACTTGCCACAAGCAGCACGACACCGGTTTCTCCAGTTGCATGAGTTGGATGAATTACGCAACGAGGCATACGTGCGTTCATGGAGTTATAAAGAGAGCACAAAGGATTTGCACGATCGTCAGTTGAAGGGAGTGAAAGACTTCAAGTGTGGGGATAGGGTGTTAGTATATAATTCTAGATTGAAACTATTCCCAGGAAAGCTTAAGTCGAGGTGGACAGGGCCATACACGGTCAAAGAGGTATTTCCTTATGGCACGGTGGAGCTACATGAAGGGAAGGTAGCTCGTGGAAGGTGAACGGTCATAGATTGAAGCACTACATCGGGGGATTGTCTCTCGCGGTTCGCAAGAGACAAATGAGCTTGCCAGATCTTTGGTCCCCCGCGGTACACGAGATATTTCAAAACATTCCCTCGCGGTACGCGGGGAAACGAAAAGCCACCACCGCCTAACAGGCTCTCGCGGTACGCGAGATTGTAAGCAAAAGTCTCCCGTGGTACGCGGGAGCCTGGCAAATTCAGAAAAAAATAAAACCCCCTTTTTCTTCGCGTACCACCACTACCACTCAACACCATTCCATTCCTTTTCGACGATTTCTACCTCCACCACCACCATTGTCACCTCCGTCTAACACCACCACCTACACATCAGAACTTCGGCCGCCATCACGCTTACCACCGTCATACACCACCATCTACCACCTCCACGAGAAACCCTTCACCGACACCCACCTGTCACCATTCGACCACCATCTCATCACCACCGTACCACCATACTCAGCTCCAGGACCTTCTGACACCACCCAGGGTTCGAACCCACGTACTCCTTCTCACTTTTTTCTATGATTAGCCCTATATCGAGGTATGTTTTCCTGATTCACCTTGTAATTGAGTCAAATTGAGTCGTTGTAGATTAAAGTATGTGAGTAGAGTTAGATTAGATTGTGTACATTGAGTTGGCTCGATTAGGCTAATGTGAATATCATTAGGTCATTGGTAATATTTGTAAATTGGATATATTAGGTGTAATTAGTCGAGTCCATCGGAGTTTATTTCTTTTTATTGTAGTCGGGTCAGTCTAATTGTAAATTAGTCTCTCGAATTAATATATATTGTGTGTTAATTGCTGTAACAGGTCCCCATTGCTAATAAATAGTCAGTTGTACCTTTTGATTAGGGTCTAAGCGTTCCATTTTAGTTCAATTGTAAATGATAGTCTGGTGATTATTTTAGTTGAGTTAATTGTCATAGATTGTAGAGTTGTAGATTACATATCGGGATATGCCTCTAGTTTTCTCTCCAGGTTTAGACTGCCTCGCCCGTACTCAATCTCCATTCGGGCGGGGTTGTATGTTTTAAAATAACAAAAAGGATATCCTGAATTTTTCAATTTTTTTTATTTTTTGTAGTGTCCTTTTAATTTTCTGACACGTCGGACGACCGCGAATGAAATGCTATACGGTCGTCCTGCTCGATATATCGTTTGTTATTGTATTTTTGTCGTACGAACTTGTAAATGCAGGCATGTCTGAGCATGGAGATTCATCCAGTGCGCCGAAGCGAAGGCAGGGCCCGGTTCCGCACCCAAGGGGCGAGCCAGAGGAGTCGCGCCCGATTTGTCGGGCGCCGCGTGTCATTCGATACGCGGTTCCGAGGCACGCCCGACAACTGACGCAGAGCCGATTCCGCTAGACGCTAGGATCTTGCAGCACCACACTCTCCTCCGATTCGACCTTATGACAGAGGAGGCCGTCCGGTTAGAGAGGTTCGTCGACATGGAGCCCTACCAGCACCGGGGGATAGACTGGGGGCTGATGGAGGAGCTAGGGAAACTACAGAGGTTGTAGGAGTTCATCGACGCCCGATGGACAACGGCGTTGTCCTGTGATGCGATCCAGTACTGGGAGCTCATCGTCGAGTTTCATACCACATTCCGGTACGTCACAGGCCACTTTGAGGAGCATGCTGCTGTTTCATTTTCCTTGGGCCGACAGGTATTCGAGATGTCAGTTCCGCAGTTTGTAGTGGCCACGAGGTGGTACACCAAGGCCGAGGTGGCGGAGCAGCCATTTTTGCAAAGTCTGCGGGGCTTATTCAGGAGGAGGCACGATCAGGGGGTCAGCGACAGTTAGTTACGTGACTTTTGGCATTCCATCGCCAATGGACCATACTCCTCGTCTCTTTTGGAGTCGTCCATTCGCGACCCCCTCATTCGTTACATTCACAGGATACTGGCTTGTACTCTCATCGGACGCCGGTCCGGTATTGAGAAGTGCAGTCAGCTCGATCTTTTCTGCCTTTACTGCATCATTGGCCGCCAAGAGGCCAACCTGGCTAGCATTCTTACTTCATCCATCCCCAGGGGTCGTCGAGGTGGGCCGGAGGCCAGGATTGAGCTCGGGCCTTACATCAGCAGGCTAGCGGAACGTTTAGGAGTTTTTGACAAACATCAGGGCCTTCTACTTACACCGGGCATGGATACCATTCCATATGGTTTGGTTGAGCTGAGATTGGCGGGGATCGTCACTATGGACGATCCGCCGCGTATGATGGATATTCGGCAGCCACAGGTCCCACCACCTGCGGGGACGCCTGCCGACCAGGCAGTTCAAATGGGGGCGCCTACACCAAGACAGAGTATTTTACATCACATAGAGCGCCCCTAGGTTTAGCACCCACTACGTATGAGACCACCAGCACCACTTACCCTGGAGGACCTTCGAGATCAGTTGTTCGATAGGATGGACCGTCAGGACGCGGCCATCCGTTATATGATGACTCATCAGGGTATAGAGATCCAACCATTTTTCAGAGACCCAGATGAGCATTAGCCGCATAAGCCAAACGCAGGTGGAGACCAGCAGTGATAATCTTCAGCACCTTTTGCCAGGTTGTATATTTTGGTTCCTTGTATTTTCATTATGTATTTCTTTTTATGTTTTTCTTTTCATTTGTATTTTGGTGTGTATTTAACAACAAAGGGTTATATATTATTGTACAGTTTGGGGATCGGTTTGGTTGGTTGTTATTGTATAGCTGTATTACATGCGTGGTTGAATTGTTTGCTAGTATGATAGAATCAGCCGTTTTCGTTCGTGGGGAATTATGGGAATTTGATCAGCTGAGCGCGTTCGAATGGAAGGCTAGGGAACACGATTTACGAGGAATACCACAGTCATTATGCCAGGGAAGTCTGTTCCGATTTTTGTGCATTTAATTTTTGTATTTTATTTCTTTATTTTTTTATTTTTATTTTTGTAAATTTTCTTTTGTGTTTCTGTCGTGTCTCGATCCACATTGAGGACAATGTAAATTCGTCTAGGTTCAGTATTTTGAGTCTGTTGTTGTAAACTGTAGAAAATTTATCAAAAATGTCCTTTGAATTAGAGTCTTGCACGCACATGGAAGATGATAGGTAAAACTGGGCATTGTGTGATTTGAAGTGAAATAAAATAAATAATAGAAAGCGTGTCTTATTTGTGATGAATCGGTAGGCCCAGCCAGTTGAAAAGCTTAAATATCCTGAAAGTGTTACTTACGATTAATAATTAAATTAAATCATGAAATCTTTTGGGTTCTCATCTTAGGGTAACGGTGAAACTAAAACTGTCAATAAAGGGTGATAGGTACCACAGTAAGCTAAGATGTTTATGTTTCTGAAATATTTTTGGCACACCACTCTCCGTTTATGAAAATGAATTCGAGAGTTGGTGGCGCCCGCATTCCATCTTTACATCCATTATGGGTATAATTGAAAGCTTAAGTTTTGACCTACGTGTTACCTTCCGGGATAGCGACTTGGTTGATACACCCATGGGTCGGGACTTGAATGACCAATATTTGGGATAAATAAGTTTGATTTATGTGTTTCTCACGGGGATAGTGACTCTTGGATACGCCTCTAAGTTGATTTCTTATGTGCTTAATTGATAAGGCTGCAGCCTATGTGCTACCTTCTGGGATGGTGACTCGGTTGATGCACCACTAGGTGAGGTTGATTCATACATCTAATAATACCCATTCCATTTCATTCCATCAAATCATCTATATTTTAAAAACATAAAGATTTTTAGTTTGCTGTGGTGGGAATATCTACATGATCTAACCCTAGCCTAAACAAGACCATGAGACGGGATTAGGTGGAAGTGTAACTTTTAAGTGTGAGATCCATAGTTTGATTGATCTGGGGTAATAGATTGGATAAGAACACTTATCGGGGGCTTGATTTTTGGTGTTTGGGTTTAGTCGGATAGAAATACCGGTTATTGCATTGTAATGCGTTATTATATTTGTGTTGATCAAAAAACAAAAATTGAGAATGTTAAAGCTTTATCCAGTTATGATTCCATTGCAGATTTCTTTTTCGAGGACGAAAAAAGTGTAAGTGTGGAGATGTTTGATGTGTTGCAAAACAAATGCATTTATCCATGTATATTTGTGCGTTATCATATAGTTTTGTATTTGTTTTGTATCATTTTAAGTTCGTGATGCGTTCGGGTCATAATTGGAGGTTATAGTGTGCTAAGGGAGCGGAAAATAGAGCAAAAGTATAAAGGAATCGAGCACACGAAGTTGGAGAGCGAAGAAAAGAATAAAATATTAATTTTCTAAGAATTCATGCCCCTCGCGGTACGCGAGGCAGGAGAAGAAATTCCCTCGCGGTCCGCGAGGGAATCAGAAATCAGCCGCGACTAATTTGTCCCTCGCGGTACGCGAGGGACCAGCCATACTTCTCTCGCGGTACGCGAAAGGGCCATAGATCCAAAAAAAATGAATTTTAGGGTTTTAATGTTTTAGGACGGCCATTCTTGAGGGAGATCGACTAATTGCCGTCAAAGCTTGGATCTTGGGCGATTTTAGCAAGAAAGAAAGGATTTTGATCAAGAGTTTGAAGAATTGAAGAAGAACGGGTTAGAATCAATCATTCGGTCACGTTTAATCATTTGATTGGTGTTTACTCTTTGTTTATGAACATGTTGGCTGGTTTTTCTTCTGGATCTTCTGATTTTACTATGACTCTTGGCTAAAACCTTAGAGCTACCTAGGTTTATGATGATTGCATGTTAAAGTTTGGATTTTTATTGGTTTTTGGGATACTGATGTGATTTTATGCTTTAGTACAGATCTGATTCAATGTGTTTGATGATTATGCATGCTTGCTATTGATTGTTTGTTGGTTGATTCATCCATACATGCTTTGTTGAATGTCTATCATGAATTAGTGTGTAGTAGGTCGCTTACTGTGTGTTTGCGATTAGTTTATGGTTGTCTAGACGTAGTCACCATAGGATTATCAACTAATACTTAATTAAAATCAAGTGTTCTTCTTATCTAAAGACCTGAAAAGTTATAGGTAATTGGTTAGTCTTCAGTGTTAGGGTTTCCGAGTGTTGAACAGTCTGAGAGGACGTTTCCTTATAGGTCTAGTATTGTTGCTAATCCGTGTCAAATATAGTGAATTCAGATTGCTCCTTGCATCTTTGATGTATTGAGATAGCATAACCGAGAGGTGAGCTATCTATCGAGTCTATATCATAATCGGTAATACCGAGAGGTTATCCGATAACTGGTGATTTTAATAGCCTTTGAGTTGCCTTCTGGTCACATCCCGAGACCGAGAGTGATCGGGAATCCATTAGTTAGTCTTGAGGGTGTCATATCTTTAGATCCCAGTTCCATATCATATTCCTTAACCAATAGAAGCCAAGCTTAGCATTCATGATTCACAGGCTAGGTAGTCCTTTCCATTCTTATTGATTTCATCTCGGTACGTGTTAGATAGTCGTTTGTCTTCATTAGTATCATTTGCTTAGTTTAATCTTAGTTGATAGAACCCCCTCCCCCCTCCCCCAAAAAAATCCAAACCAAATATTAAGTCTTAGTTAGAGTCTAATTTGTGTTAGAGTCAGTGTCTCGTGGGTTCGATATGCGGACTTCTTTTAGCTGTGTTACAAATGATAGGTACACTTGCCTGTCTTTGTGGTCTAGTTTGGTAGGGTTGTCTAGAGTTTAAACAGAGTGTCTAGGTTAATTTGTGTTTAGTTTTATAGACCGTTTGACCGACATCAGGGAGGTCTTGGGTTAAAGTCCCACTTGTGACAAAAAAAGGGGTCCACGAGGTTTTCTCACCTATGTTGGGTTTCCTTCTAAGGGTGGTGGAGATGATCAGGTGGGTCAGTGGCCCATCAGTGATCCAAATTGTCGTTCAAAAAAAAATTAAGATACATGCGACAGCAGCAATAGCCCGAGTCCTCTGTTGATTAGTTAGCTTTTGTGCAAGTGGAGTAAAAAAGTTCATTGACTCATTATCAATAGCTATGAAGTTTATTATCTTGTCTTTCGGTTTTTGAAATACGAAAAGGTTAAAACAGGGCACATGAGTTCATTTAACATACATAAATTAACGAATTAACGAAGTTAGTGGTAAAGACTGGTTTTAGCAACAATAACAATTCCGAGGGACTATTTTGTAATAAATGAACTGTACGTACCATTTCGTAATTTTTTATTGCGTTTAGTTCGGGTAATGTTTGTGAAGGAATTGAGATTGTCAAAAGAAATTGTATTTGTAATTTGAATTTTTTAAAAGTACTTAGAATTTAGAAATTTAATTTGAAATGCATTTGGTGGCAAAAACAATCATAAAGTAATTAGAATTCAGAGCAAATTACAAATTACGTCATTTAAGTATTACTTAGATTTCGGTATACGTACTTTAACTAAGATAATTACAGAATTTGTCATTTATGTTTAAAAAACCTTACACGTTACGTCCTTTGACCTAACGTCTATCAAATTTCACTGTTAAGTCAGGTCACGTGCTTGACACGTGAGGGCAAAAATATCATTTTACTTCCACGCATTTACCCCCTGACATTCTAGCCCTCGATACACTAATCGAAAACATAAAAACACTAAAAGAAAATTCTTGCTATGGTAGAATTCGAGGATGCTAGCAAAGAGTTCAATCTCGTTTTCCATAATCCCAAAATAGCTCACTGAAAGTCGCAATTACATACCATCAATTTCTAACTCGGAACAACAATCAAACGAAAACTCTCGACTTCCTTGTTGGTTTGTAGGTCTGCTTCTATTTTGGTTCATGCCCTAACCATATTTGATTCGGTTAAACCTACATACTAGTGTCTCAATCAACTTTATTGATTCGATAAGCTTTAAAAAAAATTGCAGTTACGTTCTTGATGGCACACATTCCATTCAGAACAGTTCAACTGAGGAGCTCAAATATGTGCACAAAAAATGTAATTAGCTGTCAGATTCATCCCCATCACCAATAGTTGATGGGCACCAAAATTTTGAACAAGTTATGTGCTCATTTAATGAGCCAGAACACATCATTATTAAAATCCCGAAAACGTAAAACACCGTTATCTTGATTATAACCAGTAGTGACAATTCGGAAATCATCTGCACCCATATCACAACAACAAGAGCTACCGAGAGGTGAGAAACTCGGGAAATTTGTTTGATTCCCGTGTCAGCGGCCCATATGCTAACATTTGGAACTTCAGGACCATCGGTAACCTAGATCCACCATTTCCATCGTCCCTTTCATCACCACCGCCCAACGATGTCGGTACCACACCAGTACCACATCTCCCTCTTTCATGTTTGATTTTACGATTTTGGTTTATTTAGAGAGAGAGTGTAGAGAGATAAGAAACCTCGGATCTTATCTGAAATATAAACAAATGGGGCGGTGATGGTAGTATTTGACAGGCGGAGAGAGAGAGGGAAGGATAACTACACAAATAGGCTCTGGAACAAATATTTAACTTAATTACATAAGTAGTCCTTGAGAGACTATGCAACGCACATGACTACATTTAATAGTTGAAATAAACAGTCGTTAGTGATAAGAATGTAATGTGCAAGATTTTTTAAATATAAAGGACAAATTCTGTAAATACCTTAGTTAAAGGACGTATACTGAAATTTGGTTAACAATTAAAGGACGTAATTTGTAATTTGCTCTAGAATTTATCACCCTCGCCACCACCTCCTCGACACTGCCACCACCATCGTCATTGTCATCGCCCCATCCCCAGACCACCTCGTCACCGCCCCAGCCCCAGACCACCTCGTCACCATCACCACCCCAGACCGATCGCCGCCACCGTCGGCGCACCATTTATAAGAGCTCATGTTTCCAAGTTTACATGCGAAAATTTGAAATTTTGTCAAATTTAATCATAACTACTTGTGCTGAATATTAGCCAATTCTGCATTACCACACTATTGTAGAACATGGCAAATTGAAGTTCGGAGTACCATTTATAAGAGTCCCTTTCTTCGATCTCGAGTTGATCTTATAAATATGTAATGGGGAAACTGTCTGATACTACACACGTTATTCTCTTCTTAATATTTTCTTACTTTTTTCAATGATGTTATAAGAGGCAAGGAAATAGAAGAATGAAAGAATATGTTTCTTTCAGGGCCAATGCTAGCGGTCTATGGCGGCGGCGGTGGTCGAAGACGGCGATCGGTGGTGGTGGGCATTGGCAGTCTGGTTTCATCGGCGGTGGTCAGTGGCCAGGGGGTCGGTGGTGGCGGCGGGGTCGATAGCGACATGGGATGGCGGGTATGGTCGGCGACGATGGCGGTGTGACACCCGACATTTCAGGTCAATATCCATACATAACATAAACGCATTTACATTTTTTTAAGTTTCCTGATTTGACTTAATTGCATGAATTAGGTCGTTAAGTCTAGCAAAGGTCATACGTTAGTTCAATTCATGCTTTGGTAATTTTAGAAAGTACCGGGTTACATTTACGTAAAACTCGACTAATACGAAAGTTGGTGACTAACCTAAATTGTCCAAATTAATGTTCAAAGATACAAAATACATGAAATATATGTTTATACATTCAAATATATATTTTAAAGTCCACATTTCATAAAACGATTCGAAACGACATAAATCGAAGGTTTTACCGTATACCGTCAACTTCAAATATCCATACACGAAATTAATTACATCTATGACTTATACAACACCCTTTTGGATGATTTTCATCAAACTAGTTAACTTTCACATTGAATTACAATTAAGAACATTAAATCAAATTAATTTACCGTTCCGAATCGAAACCGGGATTTAACGCACTAATGACCGGACAAACTACCCCATTTAAACACTAAACCCATTAACTAACTCAAAACCCTAATTTGTCACACTCCAACTGACGGCGGAATACGTCGGGGCAGGACATGTACACTGTTCATGAGCTCAAGGTTGACTAAATTGCAATATATTATTCATTAAATTTCATTTCAAACCAAACAAACACAAACCAAGTTCAACAAGTACATAAATGAAATACATATTGTTCATCGTTTAAAATTAACTAAGTCCAAACTTAAGTGTAGCATGTCTTGATCAAACTCACACATTATCACCTAAAACATGAATAAAATAAGGTCAACTAAAAAGTTGGTGAGCATACACAGGTTTGTACATAGATAGTATATAGATGTGAATTAACAAATCCTTACATAACATGATAAAATAAGGCATTTATGGGGAGCAACTATTGTGTAACCAAAAGTACAATCAAACCTTTGTAACTAGCATGCAAATTGTGTTGTCGGTAACAATCACCCCAATCTGGGTGGGTTTGTCAGACTCAATAGATCTATCATTGTTAACCGTCGGCTTGAATAGTTAATGATTGCACATAAATTGCACACAAACAATTAACACACCTAGTACTCAAACATAAAACTCAAATTTGCGCACATGAATGTAAAGAGGATTTGTGTTTGTGTAGTTTGTGTAAATGTAAACAATTGTATGTATAGAGTTCATGTTTCACCCCAAAAAGTGTAAAAACAAAAAGAGGCTATGTAAACTCACTTGTATCAAAGATGTTGCTAGCACAAGAGACTAGGTAGCCAAAGTGGTCCTTGCAACCCACAATGTTAACCTAAAGTAAAAAAGTGTATATGGGTATGTATTAAGAATATGCACAAGTGTCTAAGGCGAATCTAGGGTTTCAATGGGAGTAAAGGTGGGGTTGTGTACAATGAGTTTAGTTTGAATAACTAAGGGGGTGTTTGGGATTACTTATTGGAGCTACTTTTGACTTTTCAAAAAGTCATTTCCAAAAGTAAGAATTTCTTACTTTTGGATTTTGACTTCTCCTTCTCACATCTTTCATCTTATTTTGAATTTACCAAACAAACTTATAACTTATTACCTTATTTCAAAAGATGATAAGTAAATAAGTTGTTTTGAAAAGTAATCCCAAACACCCCCTAAATAAGTTAAATAAATAATTTCTTTTTATTTATTTATTTAGAGGAAAAATAGTGCAGGGTTATATTTATTCAAATGTAATTCAAATAAATAAGTTTGTTTCATTTATTTATTTATGAAAAAAAAGTGTCAAATTATTAGTTTGTAAAATTAAGAAATTATACTAAATATAATGATTTATGTAAACAATTTCTTTTCTCTCATTTATTTATTTATTAATAGAATATCCTTAAAACATGGGAAATTAAGTACATGTATTAATGTATATATTTAAAAGAAATTCATATTTGTTTAACTTAGGGTTCAAACCCTAATATTAATAAAATTGATCTTTATAAAATTTGCTTTATGAATTGGTAGGGATAAAACCTTACGAGATTTTATAAATAGGTATTTTAAATGCTTGTTTTGAAATTTAATAGTTTAAATTAGAATGGACTTTTAAATTCCTTTTATATAAAAAAGTGGGGGTTTTAAATCATTTAAATTGTAAAAATAGGAGTTTTATGACTAACATTGTAAATTATTGTTTTAAGTTGTCCCTAATAATATTAGGTTTATAAAATAATTTTTATAGAATATATTTAAGCATGAAAATTGATTTTAAAAAAATATACAGACCACCCGGTTCGAACCCTGGTGGTTTCTGTATGGGTCAATGGCTTACCACTGGAACAAGGGAACTGATACTGTTAGAAACCGGTTCTCAGTAGTGTTAACATGGAATCAGGAAGGGTTCGAGTCTGATTACACGAAATGAGTAAAAAGACCGTTGAGTTTGGGTTTTGAACCCATGCCACTCGGTCCAATGGTGCAATGACTTAGCCAGTTGGACCGAGTGGTTCGCTGGTATTACTAGGAAAACTTAGAACATAAAACGATCACTGAATCAGTGATTTGTCCCCAAATCTGATACGTATGAATGAACCAAGAGCCCTAAATCGAATCGAGTCCGATAGGTCTTGTCATCTCGAATTGATATGGGGCTATTGTAATACATTCAAAAATGAATTGAACTACATAAATCTTACGTGATTTGTGCGGAGACGAGTGAGAACGACCGCTACGAGTTTCCGGTTGTTCGTGATGCTTGACAGATTTCTAGAGTCGTAATGCAGATCGATTTAGGTTTGAGAGAGTTTGAATAGGGTCATACGACGGTGTGTGGCTGCATTAATTCGATTAATTTTATCTTAATTACCTGATTCGATTACGGAAATCAAGTGACAGTTGTCGGGATTCAATTACGCGTATTCGGTTCGATTTTTGGATGAATTGAGAAGCGTTGGTGGTCTGGATTCATGTTTTATTAGTCTAGGCATGATTTGCGGGCGTTAATCACGTCTGAATCTTTGATTGAGGTTTGATTGGAACCCGGTTTGACTTCTGCGAAGTCAAACTATTTAAAATTCAAATTGTGGTCACGGGTTAATCGATTTTGCGCGATGAATGGTCCGGGGTGTAGTGGATAGTCGATCCCGAACACATACAGATCCAGTATAGTTGAGTTGGATCGATTAAATGCATGGATTGAGATTTCTTGGTTGGTTTAACTTTTGAAACTCAAACCGGTTTGTGTGAGAGTCCAAATTTTGGGGTTTATGTGTTGAGAGTCAAAGGTTCAAAACTAATTATAAATATAAATATTTACATGTATAAATTTGATTCTTTTGTTTTAAAAGTCTTAGTACTTTAAAAAAAATGGCGTAGTAACATATGCATTTTTATAAAGACTTAGATTTATATATCTACTAATCTAGATATATATATATATATATATATATATATACATACATAAAGAAGTAAAAAAAATGCCAAAAACTTAATCTTTTATATTTGTATTACTTTGAATAAGATTATATGTATGTGTACATACTAAATTCTAAAATTGTATTGATAAAAATTTGGAATTGAAATGTTTGTACGAATAATAATAGGTATTATAATAGGGATGGAATTGAAATATTGTTAAAATAATAATTATTGTGATATACTATGTTTGAGCAGGTACGGGACTTCTTATGTTAACTATTGTTCATAAAGAGGAATAAAGAAGATTTTGGGTCTGAAAAATCATGGATGTTACTGCCTCCTCATGTTAAGGGGATTTCGTCCCGAAATTTAACTAGTGGAGACTACTGAATCAGGAAGGAAATGAGTTTGGAGTTTTGATTGTCGGTTTGAGGAGTATGATAGATAACAAGATTTAGGTCTAAAGCTCATGTTAAGTATGAATGATATCAATGGGTTTTTGTTTCATGTCAGTTAAGGAGTGATCTGTCAAAGAACTAGAGGTGAAATGCGTTACTTGGAATGGATTTGATGGGAAACTTGACGATCCGGGTTTGTTTAAGATGTTGCCGAATATGCTCAAAACTGTTAATGGACAAGAGGTTACACAAACATTGGTTTAGGTCAAAACTTCACGTGATACGAACAACGCTACTCCTGATAATATGATAGGGCACTTATATATAGAAAGTACCATCGGCGTATCCACCATGCCCTTGTCATATCACATTAGTTTCGTTGTTATATATCACGATAGGTTTTAGGTCACAACACATGACAAAATTCACTATGTTTTCCATGCGCTGATTTTTATAATTACGTGTGCACCCGTAATTACTCGAATCATCACATGGTCCGTATAGATCTTTCCGTTGTGTGTGGGGCAAGAGGGGGCACAAATTTACTTAGTTCATGTATATTGCTTTCACATATGAGTTGCTAATAAGTAACTATGTCCCTAATAGGCAGGTCAGTTAGCAACTAAAGAGAAATAAGGTAGTATAACTAAAAGTTCCATAGTTTACTCATGTTTTAACAAGAATACGTCAAACACCGAGTTGTTTTAAAGTGTTACAGCTTCCTCGTGTTTGAACAAGAATACGTCAAACCCCGAGTGGCTTCAATGTGTTATGGCTTACAACTTTGGTAAACAAAGTGTATGACCATCCTTTGTGTACAATGTGATCAATCAATTGCGACAATTATAAACAATTTAGTTTCGTGTATAATGTAAACACACAAGTTCCATGTATCACCTAGTGTCATGTAAGTTGTAATCAAATAGGTTTTACGTGTAATGTGAGCAACCTGACATCATGTATTTCGTAAAGTAATAGTAATGTAAACAATGTGGTATCATGTGTTTTGCAAGAAATGAATTTCATGTATGGTGTTAACAACTTAGTATTATGTAGAATCATGTACTTTGTAACCAAATAAGTTTCATGTTTAATGTGGTCAATCAAGTATTGTGTATCAAACAACCAATTGTTATGTATCATGTATATTGCAAACAACCAAGTTTCATGTATTATGTGTTCAATCTGGTATATGTATATTACCAACAACTAATTTTTATGTAATATGTGGCCAATCCAGTATCATATATATAGTACAAACAACATGTATCTTGTAAATCAATCTTCTATTATGTATAATGTGAACAACTAACTCTCATGTGCTCAATATGGTATTATGTATATTGCAAACACTAAGGCCCTGTTTGGTAGCCTCTTAATCAACTCATTAAGAGCTCACCTCTGAATCGGTCAGAGGTGTTAGTGTTTGTTTCATCAAAAAACCACCTCTTAACCATTCAGCACACCTCTTAATCATTCAGCCAGAAAACATCTCTGAATGAAAAAAATACCTAATTTCTCCCCCATTTGCCCATCTTCTCCATTTACACTCGTCTTCTCCCTCCGTCTGCTACCTCCACCTGCGCACCCCTTCCGGCTGCTACCCTCCGCCTAAGCACAAAAGCGTGGGCTACTCCGCCCCAAACCCTCTCAAAACCCCTAGGGTTTCTTTTCTCTTCACGAGAGATCATTATTCGTTAATCAAGCTTCAACCTACTTCCAATGGCGACGACGATGTCCGTTGAAGCCTCACTATGGTGGGATCCCTTCACAGACTTGCTCACAGAACTCGAAAACCTTTGTCCATCCTCCAAACTCCTAATTTCTCTGGTAATTTTTACTCATTTTTAGCAAACTTCAGTTTTTTGTAATCTCTGTGTTTCATTTGAATGTGTAAATTCGAGTTGAAATGTGTGGTGCAGGCGAATAAGTTGAAGGAAAATTACTTATGGTTATTGAACTCTATCTCCCTGTTCAAGTCACCCAATCAGAAATCGAAAAGAGGCGTTGGAGTCTCAACAATTGGCTCATACCACTAGTTAACCATACAAACGAATTGGCACTAAAGATTAGTTCTTCATTGGTCAGTTATAGTTGTTGCATTTTTATTGTTTTTCTAGTTCCCCAATTATGATTAGTCTACATTGCTAAAAAGTGAATTATGTTATGTTCAGACTGGAGTTTAGATACAGTAGATGACATATCTGATTCTGGTAAAATAAAATGATCAATTATTTATGGAGTATGACATAGTGATTGCTTGTTTTCCGTCCATAATTTTATAAGGAAATACAATATTCAAAAGGGTAAAGTAGTCATTCTGCACATAGGCCCAACCAAACAGCACTAATGGTTCAGCATTAAACTGGTTCAGAGTCTCTTATCCATTCAGTCCTCTTACTGGTTCAGCACTTACTGATTCAGAAGTTGCCAAACAGCCCCTAAGTCTTATGTGATCGTATTGTGTATTTTGTGAACGTGTATACGTAAGTTATTGGATTTCGTGTGTGACTTATTTTAACGAGTTTTGTATGTGGTCAGGTGTTATGGGGAAGCGTGTTGTTTGGCGTTCGTGAAAAATGTGGTGGTTAGGTTCTAGTTCCTTAAATCTCGTTGAGGTTTGTAGAGAAGGTTAATGTCTACGCGAATAGAGTCGTCTTTTGAAGCGACAAGTGAAAGGTAACGAGGCGGTTTTGAAAACACTCAGAGAAATGTGTTTACGAATAACTGATCTTTGTTTGAAAATAGGAAATTGTAAATTGTTCTTGGTTGTAAATATATAAAGTAGTGAAACTACTGAGTTAAATAATCTAAATAAATGGACAATTTATAACCAAAACCTTTTTATTAAACTTTCAATTATTATAAGGAGGATATTTTTAAGATGAATTATTGGCTAAACAAGTGATTGTATATTAATTTAGCCAGGGTTTAGAAATAGTTACTTTACCGAGAAAATCATAATTATTTATCAATTTGAAATAATATTTTTATAAAATAGGTTGTATTAAATTCCCTTACGAAGTAAAAATGTTTATAGAAAATTTATATTTCTGATAGTCTCTAAAGTTTGATAAACGTTTTGGTTTGAACAAAATAATGAGGTTGTTAAATCTAATAGGATGATTTGTTTACGAAGGAGATTGGCGGTAGTGTACTAAATCGTAGTGAATGAGGAAGGTGATACTTGGAGGATTCTGATGAAAATATAACGGGTGTAAATCACACTCACTGCGTCAAATCAATGAATAATAACTTTAGAGTCGTAATATAAAATTTATTAAATGCTGAAATGTTGAACATTATTCAAAACATAGAGAAATGGTTCTAAAACTGAAAATTTAAGGACAGTAAATAGAAATTTCTACTAACGTCTTAGGTAGCTTTCCACTAAGATGTAGATAATCACCAAGACGAGCACCGCTATGGTCACAACGGTAGCCGATCTGGTTTCAGCTCTAGCTGTTTCCGTGCGATTCTCAAGCATTTCTTTTTCGAGGATGGAAATTAACTCCTTTTGGTACCCTAATTGGTTTGCTAGGCTATACATTCTTTGTCCTTGCAAGTCGTGCCTTATCTCGTGCTCCATCCTTTGCCTCTCAAACTCTGAGGTCCTCACATATTGGTGAACGTCATCGATTAGAATTCCCATAGCACTAGTGGGTGCCATGGTACGCCTTACCCAAGGGTTAGAATGATACGAGCCGAGCACCTGATACGGTTCTCTTAGTGGGGGTGGTAACTGAGTGTGCAGATGGGGTGTCTGATACGGGTTTCTGGGTGGGGGTGATCCCGGTGCTCGAAGTCTCGGGCCAGTGTTCCTAATCCAGTCTGCCCTTACATCAAACCTTGGTCTAGCAGCTGCGGGTGTTGGTGTCCGATACACTGGTGACCCAGTGTCTTCTTCCCAATCAGATTCTGCTCCGGGAAGGTATACCGGGGAGGAAGGAGAGTAGGAGTCCATATCTAGCAGAGAAATAATGAAAAGGTTGTAAGCGACCATGAAATACCGAGTGTTAAATATAGGAGTTCTCATAGGTTTAGAGTTTGACTAGTCATAACACCGAGTCTTCACAATAGTATTTTAGAAATACACTTGACCTATAAGCAATACATCCCTTAGGAGAATTCCCAGGAAAGAGGGGTGGGTCACTAGGACACACTTAAGTACCCTGTATTTCCTTAGCCAGAATCCCTCATGGCGCACATGGTCATGATGAGAATTGTTGTGGACTGGGCTTTGAGGCCCGAAAATGGAGTTTATTTATTGCAGCAGGCTTCTTCTTCTTGGGGGATAAATAGGCTTCTTGTTTATTATTAATGGGCATTAAGCCCAATGGTTTAAATTTAGATCATAAGAGGTGGTGACATTATGTGTGTGAGTTTAAGGGTGCATGAAGAGCTAAGGTGGTGACATGTGTTGAAACTTAGGATAGCACTTAAATCAAATAGATAGCATGAGTATAGCACAAAAGTTATCAGGCAGTGTGACACATAAATTATTAATTAGTGTATCATGTAGTGTAATTACTTAAGATAGCGTGTAGAAATATTTACACAAGAAGTAATCATATAGCAGGTAGTAGCATGACATTGTATGGGTGTCCTAAAGTTATAAACTAGGTCAAAAGTGTCTAATAACCTAGTTCCATATAACCAAGGCTCTGATACCAATCTGTCACACTCCAACTGACGGCGGAATACGTCGGGGCAGGACATGTACACTGTTCATGAGCTTAAGGTTGACTAAATTGCAATATATTATTCATTAAATTTCATTTCAAACCAAACAAACACAAACCAAGTTCAACAAGTACATAAATGAAATACATATTGTTCATCGTTTAAAATTAACTAAGTCCAAACTTAAGTGTAGCATGTCTTGATCAAACTCACACATTATCACCTGAAACATGAATAAAATAAGGTCAACTAAAAAGTTGGTGAGCATACACAGGTTTGTACATAGATAGTATATAGATGTGAATTAACAAATCCTTAAATAACATGATAAAATAAGGCATTTATGGGGAGCAACTATTGTGTAACCAAAAGTACAATCAAACCTTTGTAACTAGCATGCAAATTGTGTTGTCGGTAACAATCACCCCAATCTGGGTGGGTTTGTCAGACTCAATAGATCTATCATTGTTAACCGTCGGCTTGAATAGTTAATGATTGCACATAAATTGCACACAAACAATTAACACACCTAGTACTCAAGCATAAAACTCAAATTTGCACACATGAATGTAAAGAGGATTTGTGTTTGTGTAGTTTGTGTAAATGTAAACAATTGTATGTATAGAGTTCATGTTTCACTCCAAAAAGTGTAAAAGCAAAAAGAGGCTATGTAAACTCACGTGTATCAAAGATGTTGCTAGCATAAGAGACTAGGTATCCAAAGTGGTCCTTGCAACCCACAATGTTAACCTAAAGTAAAAAATGTATATGGGTATGTATTAAGAATATGCAAAAGTGTCTAAGGCGAATCTAGGGTTTCAATGGGAGTAAAGGTGGGGTTGTGTACAATGAGTTTAGTTTGAATAACTAAATAAGTTAAATAAATAATTTCTTTTTATTTATTTATTTAGAGGAAAAATAGTGCAGGGTTATATTTATTCAAATGTAATTCAAATAAATAAGTTTGTTTCATTTATTTATTTATGAAAAAAAAGTGTCAAATTATTAGTTTGTAAAATTAAGAAATTATACTAAATATAATGATTTATGTAAACAATTTCTTTTCTCTCATTTATTTATTTATTAATAGAATATCCTTAAAACATGGGAAATTAAGTACATGTATTAATGTATATATTTAAAAGAAATTCATATTTGTTTAACTTAGGGTTCAAACCCTAATATTAATAAAATTGATCTTTATAAAATTTGCTTTATGAATTGGTAGGGATAAAACCTTACGAGATTTTATAAATAGGTATTTTAAATGCTTGTTTTGAAATTTAATAGTTTAAATTAGAATGGACTTTTAAATTCCTTTTATATAAAAAAGTGGGGGTTTTAAATCATTTAAATTGTAAAAATAGGAGTTTTATGACTAACATTGTAAATTATTGTTTTAAGTTGTCCCTAATAATATTAGGTTTATAAAATAATTTTTATAGAATATATTTAAGCATGAAAATTGATTTTAAAAAAATATACAGACCACCCGGTTCGAACCCGGTTTGTTTCTGTATGGGTCAATGGCTTACCACTGGAACAAGGGAAGTGATACTGTTAGAAACCGGTTCTCAGTAGTGTTAACATGGAATCAGGAAGGGTTCGAGTAAGATTACATGAAATGAGTAAAAAGGCTGCTGAGTATGGGTTTCGATCCCATGCCACTCGGTCCAATGGTGCAATGACTTTGCCAGTTGGACCGAGTGGTTCGCCGGTATTACTAGGAAAACTTAGAACATAAAACGATCACTGAATTAGTGATTTGTCCCCAAATCCGATACGTATGAATGAACCAAGACCCCTAAATCGAATCGAGTCCGATAGGTCTTGTCATCTCGAATTGATATGGGGCTATTGTAATACATTCAAAAATGAATTGAACTACATAAATCTTACGTGATTTGTGCGGGGACGAGTGAGAACGACCGCTACGAGTTTCCGGTTGTTCGTGATGCTTGACAGATTTCTAGAGTCGTAATCGATTTAGGTTTGAGAGAGTTTGAATAGGGTCATACGACGGTGTGTGGCTGCATTATTTCGATTAATTTTATCTTAATTACCTGATTCGATTACGGAAATCAAGTGACAGTTGTCGGGATTCAATTACGCGTATTCGGTTTGATTTTTAGATGAATTGAAACGCGTTGGTGGTCTGGATTCATGTGTTATCAGTCTAGGCATGATTTGCGGGCGTTAATCACGTCTGAATCTTTGATTGAGGTTTGATTGGAACGCGGTTTAACTTCTGCGAAGTCAAACTATTCAAAATTCGAATTGTGGGCACGGGTTAATCGATTTTGCGCGATGAATGGGCCGGGGTGTAGTGGATAGTCGATCCTGAACACATACAGATCCAATATAGTTGGGTTGGATCGATTGAGTGCATGGATTGAGATTTCTTGGTTGGTTTGACTTTTAAAACTCAAACCGGTTTGTGTGAGAGTCCAAATTTTGGGGTTTATGTGTTGAGAGTCAAAGGTTCAAAACTAATTATAAATATAAATATTTACATGTATAAATTTGATTCTTTTGTTTTAAAAGTCTTAGTACTTTTAAAAAATGGTGTAGTAATATATGCATTTTTATAAAGACTTAGATTTATATATCTACTAATCTAGATATATATATATATATATACACACACATAAAGGAGTAAAAACATGTCAAAAACTTAATCTTTTATATTTGTATTACTTTGAATAAGATTATATGTATGTGTACATACTAAATTCTAAAATTGTATTGATGAAAATTTGGAATTGAAATGTTTGTACGAATAATAATATGTATTATAATAGGGATAGAATTGAAATATTGTTAAAATAATAATTATTGTGATATACTATGTTTGAGCAGGTACGAGACTTTCTTGTGTTAACTGTTGTTCATAAAGAGGAATAAAGAAAATTTTGGGTCTGAAAAATCATGGATATTACATAATTTCATTTGAAAATTTTCTGCCCAAGCCAGGTGGCCCCACCACACCATCAAATCAAACATTAGACAAGAAATCAAGCAATGTCCATACCAAATCCTTTCATGATCCTACAAAAAGGACACCCACCCCTCTCATTTCCATCATTCAACCTCTTTCTCCACTCAAACACTCCACCCTCTCTCCCCCTTCACCTTGAACGACACACACACTAAACACACACTTATTTCCTTCATTTGATCAAGCTCCATTCAAGAGTTCAACAATCCAAGTGCCTTCAAGAAAGATCAAGAGGTGTAGCAAGGTTTTTGGACTTGGAACTTCCTTCTAACTCCTTTCTTCTATCATGCTTGTTGTGAGTCTTCTATATATCTTTATCTTCTTCATATTTACTAGCACCAAGTTGTTTTCATGCATAAAACTCCATCCAAAAGAATAATGCTCAAAAACTAGCTTAAAGCATGATTTACATCTTTTAAACAAAAAGGTTCTTCTAAAAACTCATGATCAAGCTTTATGAACCTATTAACATCTTAAACAAGAACTAAAATATAGTACATACATGTTTTTACATAAAAAGATGGTAAAGAATATGTTTAGTTGGTGATTTGGTACATACATGTAAAAATCATGCATATATGACTTTTAAAAACAAGGCTTTAAGTTTTAACTTGTTTGAACTTGGAATTTGGACTTTAAACTCATGGATCAAGTGATTGGAATGAACAAATCTGAACTATGGACTTTAGAACATGTCAAATCTAACATAAACATCAACCATTTGGTAAACAAGATTCAAAATAAGTATAAAATTGGAGTAGTTGTTGAATTGGAGTGTTTTAAAACCAAAACAGAAACCTGGCAGATTCTATAACCCGACTTTGAACGACTATATCTCAAGCAAAAACTAACCAAAATGGACGAGTCCTAGGTCTAAAATCAAGTACAAAGAGTCATTACACCAACCCAAGTGGTTTCACAAAATTTCGTTGAGTTTTGATGCCCCAAAATGGTCCTACGAGAAAAGGTATCAAGGCTGTCATTTTCGGCAGAAATTTCGTGTCACTTTTAAAGGTCATAACTTGGGCATAACAATTCCAAATAAGTTGATTCCACTTCCTAAAGTCAGTATTTTAAGTATAAAACAAAAGGGTCTCGGGTCATAAAAATGGGCTTAAGTCAGTCAACTAAAAAGAAATTCCCAAGGTACTCTAGAAAAGAACACTGCTGACCTCTCCTATCCAAATGAATTTTAAAAAAAAATACTTAAACAGGTCATAAATTGGTGATTCATACATTCCTGTTACCCTAATACATGTAGGTATCTTGGTATTAAATTTCGTGACTAAACAAGTTCGTTTGATTAATCAAAGGACAACGCACGAACGACCTAAAATTATGGAAATTCCAACAAACTAAGGTTACCTTGATAACACGGTATAAGAGAAATGCCTATCAAAACCCTAACACGAGATATATATAACAACTTGTGGACACATATTTTTACATGTAACATCAAACTGGTATATATTTCATGATTAAACACGTATACCTATCATGAAACTCAAAGTCAAATCACCAACGGTTTGTCGGGTCACATTTTTCTAAACATAACACTTACGTTTTTGAATCTAACATATTGGATGGACTTTGTACACGACCGACTTGTATCTTAACACTAAATCTTAAGGTCATAAGATAACCGTCACTATTTAGGTCACGGTGAGAAAGGTCTTGCATCAACTTGGACTATTTGCTAGCATATTCATACCGAAAGCTCACAATGTGAGTTCACTATCCCCTTTTTAATTTTAAATGTTTTAAAAACATCGAGGAAGAAACATACTTGCATAACACGTTTGAAAACATGAAACATCATCATTTGATACATTTGGAAACATCGTCGCTTGATACATTTGGGAACAATATTACCTGATACATTTGAGAGAACATGAAACATATTTGCTTTATACGTTAGGAACAAGGAATCATGACCGACCATTTATGTTTACTTGAGAAAATCATGGAAGAGCTCGTAAAGTCCCCTACATGAACAATATATTAACCATTAACTCATATAGCAGGGATATTGTGAATAGTACTATTGGGATTGACATTCCCAGTCATGGTTAGTCGCGCTAATCGAGGGTCCGTATGGCCCAATGGCTGCACTTTATCTTAACTCGTGAACCCGTGGGTAATGGGTGAGGGGCGAAACACCTGTTTTTGGTTTGGTTAACACTCATGTAAAATAAACTTCGTATGCCTAGCTAGCTACGATGGGTCAACTTGATAGGTCAAACTTGATAAGATTACTTGGTTTGTTTAACGTATGCTTGAAATCGTTTCCGTGCACACAAATAATTGAAACTTAGAAACGTTTTGTGCATGCACATATACTTTATACTCGAAATTGTTTTCGTGCACACAAATACATGAAACTGGGAAACGTTTTGTGCACGCACATATACTTTATACTTGAGATCGTTTTCGTGTATACAAATACTTGAAACTTGGAAACGTTTTGTGCATGCACATATATTTATACTCGAAATCGTTTTCGTGCACACGAATACTTGAAACTTGGAGACGTTTTGTGCACGCGCGGATACTTTATACTTGAAATCATTTTTGTGCACAGGAATACATGTATACTTGAAACTCGAAATCGTTTTCATGCACATGCATATACTTGAAACGTGAAATTGTTTTTTAGCAAATGGTTTTCTTGTAACTTGTACCATTTAAACATGTGAACTCATCAACCTTTGTGTTGAAATTTTTAAGTATGTTTTTCAGGTAACACATAGCTATGGCACGGTTGAAATAGGTTAGTCATTTGGATTAAACCCTAGAAGCCGAAGGAGTATGATCGTCAAACCCCAAGACGGTTTTGACCTATACATGGTTCTAGGACAATGTACAAGTTTATTATAGTATTTGTAATGGTGTTCAATATTTAGAAGTCTTTACTTTAGCTTCCGTTGTTGTGTAATAGTACCAATCGTTGCAACCTTAATTTATTTATTTATTTATCAAGTAAATAAATTTGGAGGTGTGACAGGCGGTGGCGGGTGGTGGTTGCAGCGACGAGGGTGGGGTAGTCGGTGGTGATCGATGATGACAAAGGGCGGCTACAAAAGCGAGGGTTGCGATGTTGGTAACGACGATGAAAATGGTGGCGGGGTGTTCAGCGACTGGGGGGGATAGCGGTTGTGAGTGATTGAAGATTCCAATTCTTTTTGTTAAATTCCTTGACAATTTGGAAGGATTATTGAAATCCTTTACTTGAAGGAATTTGAGAGAATTAATTACAATCAAAATTCAAATTACTTTACCAACCAAACACGTTAATAATGGAATTCATATTTCAATTTTAACAAATTCTGTGAACCAAACATATTGAAAAATAGAATCCAGATTCAAATTCCATTGAATACATTGAATTTTGCGAACCAAATGCACCCTAGTATCTAGTTTTTTTTTCTTACATTAAAAAAAACTAGACCACGTCTTACAAATACACAATAGGCCTTGTCGATATATTGGATATAGAACAACCAACAAATCTAGATCAAAGAAGATATCTAATCCCTCTCAACTCTCAAGTGAATGCAACTACCAAAAAGCGAGAACAATCTAATAGAACATCTCTAACTGTATGAGCGACATTGAAATTTCTTAAATCCCAAAGTGTTTGGGATCTCAATGACTCATGTATAAAACATACACAGAGTACTCAAGACGCCATGACTCCATCCTCGAGAATAACTTTCACTTCAGTGAGTATTGATTTCCACTCGAATTTGCCACACTCACTAAAGCCTATTAAGCATGGTTCCACATTTCACACTTCTCCACACCGCCAAATGAACACACATCAGTTTTCACCAATTTTTCACATATCTCCAGATTTAAGGGACGTGGTTCCACACTGACACGTCATATTTATTTTTTAATTAAAATTAATAGTTATTTTTTAACAATTTGTTAATAAAAACTAAAAAAATAAATAAAACTTAAATAACTTCAATTTCATTAATAATTAAAACATTGTATAAATATTTTAGAAAACAAGTACAAAATAAGATAACTCGACTAATTCCGGAGACGTTGTTAAATCTTCTCTTTTAGCTTTAGGGCAAGGTCCTCCCCCGAAAGGTGGTTAGTGTTTAACGCCAACACCTTTAGATCCTCCCGGTCGATCGCATTTTCTCTAAGTTTCAGTTTTTTTTGTTTTTGACCTCCTCGTATTTAGTGCTAAAATTCTCCATCTTTACCAACACTTTATCCAACTTCTTGTCCGTCACCGAGGTTGTTGTAGCTTCGTCTTTTCTTTGTCCTTTGCCTTGTTCCTCTCGATTGGGTGTTGTGGTTCCTCCACAAACTCATCGGTTTCTTTATTGAGATCTACGAAACACCATCCATCCAAACCATTAGTTGGGGTCCTGTCCCTATCAGTCGACTTTGTTTTCTACCCGCTACTTTGTTGAAGCATCTCGGGCACCTTTTCCCTCTTCGAGCAACGCCGAAAAACGTCCAAAGGGCCGATAAGTTTGAAAACATGGTTTTGATGCTCCCGATGTTTTTCAAGTGAAGCGTTCAAGATATCGGCATCACTTTCACCACTTTTGCGGTTGTTCATTTTATTGTTATATATACCGCAAAACTTAGACCCATTGATGAATTTCCTACAAGTTTGAAGTGATCGTGTCCGGCGAGCAGTACGGCTCTCGACCCATGAATTCGTGGAACCTATCCACAACCTGGGCCCACAACTTCCCATGTGTTTGGGCGTTCCCAATTATCGGGTCCTTCGATATGTCGACCTAAGCCTGCACCAAGGCTTCTTCCTCTTTGGGCATCTACTTTTAAGGGACGGATGAAGCCCCTTTCTCTTGTCTTTCCTTCCCTTTTTGGGTGCGGTTTGGATCTCGGATACGGTTTGAGTCTCGGGTACGGTTTAGGTTTCAGGTGATGTCTTGAATTGTGGTTGCTAATATTGTTGGGTAGGAGGCGGTTGCGTTTGGTAGTTCTAAATAACATACGGTTGCAGTTGTTGTTGTTGGTAGTATTGAGCAGGGGGAAAAAGCAACCGAAACAGGTTGAGGTAGTTCAGATCCATTTTTTCTAAATGAGAGAATGAGGTGAATTTTTAGAGTAGGTTGAGAGAGTGTGAAAATTTTTGTAAAAAGGTGATGTTGTGTTGTTAGTATATATTCTTATAGGGTTTTGTAACACCCCAAAATCCGAACAAAAAGTTAGGACGAGTGTCGGTTAAGAAAAATGTAAGATATAGTTACCTATCAATAAGCGCGCTAGATAAATTACACGAACAACTAGGAACTTAAGCGAATACGCTTTAAATAAATATGAGCACTTAGCTTGTTATGAATTTGAATATATGCTTTGTCGCGTATATACAATTGAATTTAAACACAAATGTATAGTCATAAATGTTTATATTTTCTATAAACCATTGGATATTATACAATATGACGTTTAACTGCAAACACATACACACAATATATATATATATATATATATATATATATATATTAATGAGTATGTATTATAAAACCCTGAGATAGTCTTAGTAGAACATAGAGTTGCATATATTCTACTAAAGGTTACACGAACGAGGATTATGGTTACTAATTACAAGTGCATATGGATATGCACAACCGTGTACTTGACAAACTAACACTTATAAAACGTGACCGGCGGAACACAAACAATATTAAGTATCCCCAATTCAATTTGAGTAATTGATGTCACCGAGACGGTCTATAAAAACAATAATAAAAACCTAATCTAGACACCTAAGTAATACTCTAGAATACCTATGAACTAGACCGCACTGACAGGCAAGTGAACCTATCGATTGTAGCAAAGCTTAACGGTAAACCGGATTATCGAACCCTAAACACACTGTATAACTAAACTAGACTCTGACTAGAACTAAGAATATTGGTTTGGGGGGTTTTCTACTATTACTGATTAAACTAATTAAATGCAAATGAAAACCAGACGAATGACACTAACAATCAGACGAAAGACTCGAAAGATATCAACAATAAAGAAAGCACTACCTAGGACAGAATCCTACCTGTACTGCTCAGACTTCTACCGGTTATGGAAACTATGTTGGAACTGGGATTCTAAGGATAACAAGCCTAGACAACCTAGTGGATCCCTAATCACTCTCAGGGTGTCACCAGAAGAAAACTCTAAGGATGCAAAACGCTCACCAGATGTTGGATTACCTTTCAGTCTCTCCAACGATAAAAAAGTACCCTATAGACAGATCACCTCTCAGTATCATTGTCACAGTACATCAAAGATGTAAGGGGTAACTCAACACAAAATGATATGACACGGATTAGCAACGAATACTAAGAACCTAGGAAAACCTCCTCTCAGAGCCTTTAAAACTAGACACCTAATATAGAAGACTAACCAACTACCTCTCACCTTTCGGGTATCGAGATAAGAAGAACACTCAATCTAATGAAACATCAACTAATACTCCTATGGATCACTACATCTAGCAATACCTCCACAGTCACAAAAAATTAAGCAAGTAACCTAAACGTGCGTCTATAACTAAAAGACATTTAACAAGAACACATGCGGGATAAAAATCAACACCAAATCAGAATTAAGCATGCACATATATCATAACAGTTGAACTAAAATCATTACAATATCATCAAACCATCAACATAATCCAAAAAACCGATAAGAGATCCAAACTTTAACAAGTATTCATCACAAACCTAGGCAATATTGATTGTTTAGCGAATAAAAATAATCAAAAACATCAAAACATAAGTAATAGACAGAATCATGGTTTCAAACAAAGTAATCAAAGACAACCGAAGGAGAATTGAAAACCGAATTAGCTATATCTAACAAACCCGTAGTCCAAAAGCTTCGACCTTTAACCTCAATTGCCTTCTCTAACCTCATAATCGCCTAAAGAACCCTTCTCAGATGGCTGAATATCGAACTCTCTTCATAATGGTATTATAAATCTTCTAATAATCGAATTCTAGAGTTTAGAAAATATAAGGTCCCTCGCGTACTGCGAGACAATCCACCGCGCCCTCCGCGTACCGCGAAGGCCAAAATAGTCAGGGGCCCAAGTCACTTCTCTCGAGTATCGCGAGACTCTTCCTCCTCATCCTCGCGTACCGCAAGGACTAAAAATTTCAACTTTTCTTCTTCTTTCTCCCGGCTTTCCTCTCATGCTCGATTTCTTCATGATTTCACTTTGTAATTCACACGAGCTCCTGTAGACCTGACATAGACTCAAAACAAACCAAAAACTAGTAAAAACAAACATAAACCTATCTAAAATGCATGAATACAATGGAATAAAGGATGTGTGCTTTGCAACACATCAAACATCCCCACACTTAACCTTTTTTCATCCTCAAAAAAGTCTGCAATGGAATCATAACTTGCAAACTTAAACATCTTATTATTTCATTAGCTCAATATACTCACGCGTTAAAAAGCTACAGTCGGTATTTCTGTCTGATTAAAACCAAACGCCAAACTATCAAGCCCCCGATTTGTGTTCTATTATTATATTACCAAACATATCAATCATTCTATGGGTCTCACACTCAGAAGCTACAACTCTACCTAATCCCGTCTCAAGGTCATGTCTAGGCCCGGGTTAAACCATGTAGATTTCCCACCACGATAAACTAAAATTTACATGTTTTAGAAATTAAGGTGATTAATGAATGAATGGATGGAAATGAATGAGCTTTAAAAATTAAACAAATGAACCTTGTCTAGAGGCGTTTCAACCAAGTCGCTATCCCGGAGGGTAACACATAGACTACAGTTCTAGCAATGAAGCACTTAAGAGTCGCTTAGGGGTGATTCAACCAGGTTGCCATCCCGGATGGTAAAACTTAGAATTCTAAATAATTAAGCTCATGAATAATGGACTTATGGATTGTGGGCGCCACCGAATCTCAAATTTATTCTCATAAAAAGAGAGTGGTGTGCCAATAAATTTAAAAAACCTCTAAATTTTAGCTTAATGTGGTGCCTATCACCCTATGTTGACAGCTTCAGTTTTACCGACACCCCTAAGATGAGAACCCACAAGATACCATGATTTAATTCAATTGATTATCATAAACAACACTCACAGGATATTTAAGCTTTCTTAGTTGGCCGGGTCTACCAAAACATCACAATTTAGACGCGTTTTCTATTATTATTTATCATTAAACTCAACAGCAGTTTCCAGTTCTACTATCATATTCCATTTTGTTTGCAAAAACTTATACTTTCAAAGGACATTTTTTCAAATCATTCAATTTCTTTGTATTTTTGTATATTTTAAAAGAAAAACAACCTAAGCAACTACACTCGACGCATTCTCCCATCCCCACACTTGAAACGCACATTGTCCCCAATGTGATCCGAGAAACAACGAAAAAATAAAAGATACAAAAATAAACTAGGAAGACTTAGCTGGTAATGTATGCATGATCGTTGTCCAGCTTTGCTCTTCCACTTGTGCAACCGTATAGCATTTCATTCGCGGTTGCACACACTCTGTAGGGTTGCCTTTACAAAATATAATGTAAGCATCGACCCCGCCCGAATGGAGATTGAGTACAGGCGGAGTGATCAATACATGCACAACTAAACTCACAGCAAACCCAGTGCACTAAACTGACTCAAAGTACAGACTCGAAAAAGAAAACAAAAGACTCTACTAACTCGACACGACTCAAGATAATACAGGGATACGTACCCGATGGTGTGACAAACACATAGACATGTAAGTCAAAAGCAAGGAATAATCAACATGAAGGACCCTTCGGTTTCCCATGGTGGTGATAGTATGTGAATATGATGGAAGATGGTGGTGGTGGTGGTCGGTGATGGATAGTGTGTGATGAAAGATGGTGCAATGGAGGATGATGAATGGTGACAGGTATGAGAAACCATGAGAAACCAAGGGAGTGGGAGTGAACCAGTGGGGCCTCGCGTACCGTGAGAAGCTAGGGACCACTCCTCGCGTACCGCGAGGGGCTTGAACTTAACCAGGCCATATCTTTTGTCCTTTGCATACCGCGAGGGACAATCCTCTGAGCTTCGCGTACCGCGAGGGGGGGTTGTTCATAGAAAGTTAAGAGGGTTTTTATACTTAGAAATTTTTTGACTCCTGAAAACGTTTTCTCCCAATTCCCTTAGAAACTTGTTCCAATGATAAAAACTAATGTAAACATACCCGGAACTCCGTTCTCGATAATTTTCCTTGCCGAATCAGATGTGAATCCCTACAGAACAAACACAAAACAAAGCATGCAAACCAAAAAACACCAAAATAACACGAAAAAGACCCAAAGATATATAAAAACTGTACACTCGGGCACTGGCCTGAGAAGCAAACAAGCCTAATCAGGAGGCTTCTCCTTAATCCTAAACGGAACCGCTATCATCTGACGCGGCTTTCCTCCTCTCCTTAGCACCAAATCATCAACAATATTTGCACACACATGACTGCTCTCTCTCATATCCTTCCACCAACACTTAAACCTACCAGGTCCAAAGATAACCTGGATCAAGTACCCGATGAGTTTCTTACCCCTAAACATCCCCACACTTGGGGTTTGCTCAATCATCAAATCACATTAGTCACTCAACTCTAGGGTTCTCTTATGAGGTGGCCTAGACTTAGGGGTGACTCGGTCTCTATCCCATCAACATGAATAACAGTAACAGGTAAAGGTTCAGGAATAGGTATTTCTACTAGTATGACCTCTATACTCTCACCCGGATCATCAAGTTTCTCCACCATCCCCACACTTGGGGTTTTTCCTAAGATTTCCTCTAACTCTGCCATCATCTCTAGCAGATCATTAGACAACTCATCACCGTATTCATCTGGTGCATTCAACAATTCTTCTAACTCTAACGCCCAATCAGATGGCTCTCTTAAATCTGGGACGGGCTCTCCAACAACATTCTTTCCTACAACATAGTCCCGATGGTCATCCATGAAGGTGTCAATCAGACAAACATAGTGGCTTTGCTCCTTAGCCTCCTTCACAGATTTTATAGCATTGAAAGTAACTGACTTATACTCCACACAAAGTGTGAGCTTTTCGTCAAAGACATCAATCATTGCCTTGGCGGTGCGCAGAAAATGGCACCCAAGGATGAGTGGAACTCTATCGTCCACCTCTATATCAAGACTGACAAAATCCATGGGAAAAACGAATGTATCTACCTTCACTAGCAAGTTTTCCACTATTCCCCGTGGATGCTTGACTAAACGGTCAGCCAAGGCTATGCTCATGCGCATCGGCTTAGGATCTCCTAGGTCTACCTGCTTATAAATCGAGTATGGCATCAGATTGATGCTTGTAGGTCCTGAGCAGCTCCGTAAACACAGATCTGCGGAGAAATCCATCAAACAGTCCGGATCGAGAGGCGGAATCTCTGGATCCGGTATCACTCTCGAATCAGAAATGGGTAGAGACGGGTGCGGGAATCACATATACAAACAAAAATATATAAAAGTGAAAATAACAGATAATTGGAGCATAAAAGGTATGAATCTTTGATTGATATGAAAATTAAATGGCTCTTCACACACTCTACAATTATCTCACCCCAGGGTGAGCTCCCCCTAGGGTGATGATTCCCTCTACAGACACACACTCCTCCTATGAGGTATTCTCCTATATATAGGAGGCCAAGAACATGTGCCTTGTTTTCCAAGCCACCGCCCAAACAGGCCTGAAAAACAGTTATCGAAACTAGGTAGTTTCGATTGAACAATTGTTCAACCAAAACTAGTAGTTTCGATTGAACAATTGTTCAACCAAAACTAGTAGTTTCGATACTGTAGTTTCTATTAATAGCATCAGTCTTAATTTTATACCCAACAATCTCTCCCTAGACTGATGCTATCAATTCTTGTTCCACTCTGTCTTTTGTTTTCATATATTGACTGATGATCCAATGCCTTTCTTTGTGATTCTCCCCCTCAAGTGTAGACTCTCCTATCTTGTAGGCAATTGATAAAGGTTTGAATCCCAAGTATTTAGCAGTAAATAACCATCTTTCTACAAAGATTGTTGACATTCTCTAACACTTGATCAACTTGTGCCTTCTCTCCCCCTAAAAAAGGTCAATTTTAAGCGGAGGCTCACTTTGTCTTGCATCTTCATAACTCTGCTGATAATCCGAAGCTTTTCGTGGTGATTCTCCCCCTGAAGTGTAGAACCTCCTATTTCTAGGCAAAAGATAAGGGATCGAATCACCATGTAATCAACAACCAATGATCCAGTTCGTCACAAATGTGCTTGACTTTGCTACCCACTGTTCAAACTTGAACTTTAAATAAAGGAATTATGGCTGGCTCATGCAGAACATCATGTATATTGCCGAAGAAACGAAATTTTTGAAAACCCGAAAATGTTGTCTCCAAGTTTTCAGCCAAAACTCCCCTCCATCTATGTAATATCCTATGAAAAAATTTATCCAAGAAATTCTCCAAAATACTCCAAGTTGTCTCCAAGTTTTTTTTTTGAATAACCTGGAGAGTACTTGGACAGTTCTGCCTGTAGTTTCGATAGGCTCCACTTCAGTCGAAATAAGGCTAGTTTCGGTAGAGACATTACCGAAACAAGAAGTTTCGATAGAGAGATTCTTCAACCGAAATTAGTAGTTTCGATAGGAGATTCTTCAACCGAAACTAGTAGTTTCGATTCCCTCTAGTTTCGACAGCCTAGTTTTGATGTTTTCTACTTCTGATTTAGGGCTTCAACAGTAGTTTCGATAGAACATGTTCAGCCGCCACCTAGTTTCAACCAAAATTTTTAGCTTCCAACTAGTTTCGATAGAACATCTTCAGCCTTTAGCTACATCGATACCCCCAATCCAGGTCTGAAAAATGCTTCAGAAAGCCTTACATCTTCAGTTTTTGACAGTGTGAATGTAGAACAGCAGTCACGAACCTGCTACACATCGATTTCTTCATGTTTAACGTCTCAATGGTGGATTTTTCTTGATTTTGGAGCAGATTCGAGAGCAATAAAGAGCCACCATGGCTCTGATACCACCTGTAGGTCCTGAGCAGATCCGCAAACACAGATCTGCGAAGAAATCCATCAAATAGTCTGGATCGAGAGCCGGAATCTCTGGATCCGGTATCACTCTTGAATCAGAAATGGGAAGAGACGGGTGCAGGAATCACATATACGAACAGAAATATATAAAAGTGAAAAGAACAGATAATTAGATCATAAAACGTATGAATCTTTGATTGATATGAAAATTAAAAGGCTCCTCACACACTCTACACACTCCTCCTATTAGGTATTCTACTATATATAGGAGGCCAAGCACATGCGCCTTGTTTTCCAAGTCACCGCCCAAACAGGCCTGAAAAACAGATATCGAAACTATATAGTTTCGATTGAAACAATGTTCAACCGAAACTAGTAGTTTTGATACTGTAGTTTCGATTGACAACATCAGCCTAAAAATTATACCCAACAATCTCCCCCTAAGCTGCTGCATCAATGTCTTTAACTCTTCTTAGGCAGTTGGCCCTTGACTTGGTTGCTGAAAGTGAGGTTTTGCATTGATGGACACCACCCTTTGATATTCCTTGGCATCAGCCTCATCATCGTTATGCCGGAGCTTGATAGGGTTGTTGAAGAGCACCTCAAGATCGCCTGGTTGAAATTTTAATAATTCCATGGGCTCAAATATGTTAATGTCTTCCATTCCTTCCCTTTCAATCACAGCACTTCCAATGGTTGAGTTGTAAAACCATTTTGTAAAATTTTGAAGCTGGATAGGTACTGACCGTGGCAGTCTAATAGATTTGACAGTTTCTGCCGGCTTGTACCGAAGGCTTACCTAAGGCCTTTGAGTTCTGGGATGAATTCTTGTCTTTCAGATAACTCTTCTTGGCTTAGCAGTGGTCATAGATTTGAAATCATTGAAGGTCTGATTTATCATGAAGGTCTCAATGTCTTTTGCAATGCCCACATTTCTAGGATTGTAGAGGTAGCTTGGCAAGAGCTCTTAAATCATATTTAGGGAGGGAGTTGAAGTCATGAGGAGACTTGAAATGCTCCACTCCTCCTTTGTATATTCGAACAATAAACAGAGATCTTTCCTTGTCATATTTCCATCCTACTGGAGGCCTCTTTAATTCTTGATATTCTGCAAACCATTCATAATGTTTGGGAAGCTCCTCAGCAGGTAGTTTCTTGAACCAGGATTTCCTTGTCTCTGAGCCCTGTTGGGATTGAGTGTCAGCTGTAGTTGCAGGTGGAGTTGGTGTTGCTGTTGTTGTTGGTGAGGTTTAAGTTGCTTCTTTTGTGGTGTCGGTTTGCTCAATACTGAATTCTCGCTCAACAAAAGTTACTTTTACATCTGAATCTTCAGCTTCTGTGTCAAAAAGTGCCTGTATTTCATCTCCATCTTAGGTGAAGTACCTGATCTTATCTTCCTGCTCTTCCTCTAGGGTGACAATTTCAGGATAATCTTCAATTGCTCCAAAGTCATCAACCTGCTTTAGTAGATCATCTAGTTCATGATCTGATCCAATTTCTTCTTCATAAAATACCATAAGTTCAATATTAGCTTCTTTTCTCTTTCTTTTTTTCTCTTAATGCTCTCCTTTCACTGACAGATGGAAGGTCATAACATGTTTCTTCTATCTTGACTTCCACAGCATCCTTTGTCTGGGCAGCATGGCCAGTGAAGATAGTTAGAGCAGATTGAGGATTAGATACAAAGGCTGGGGAAGAGGGTCCACCAGCAGAAGTGGTCTCCCCCTGAGCTGTGGAAAAGGTTCCTTGCTGTGAAGATTTGACTATTGAGGCTTTGAGTTGCTCAACTATATCAGATAAAGACTTAAAGTCTTTTTGTTGTTGAGAGATTAGTTTCTGTTGAGTCTCAAGTTGAGTTTGTTGCACATCTAGTTGGGTATGCAAACCTCCAACTTCACCATTAAGATCTTTCAATTTTTCTTTGCTTTCTTTCAACTCCGACTTCAATTCTTCTATCACTTTATTTTGTTCTATTACTTTGTCTTGTAACCTTTTCACCTCCAGACTTAGGGTTTTCACCCAGGGAACAGAGGGTGATGATTCATGAATATGAGAGGTATGTGGTGAGGGTTGAGGAGTTGGTTGTGGGGTGGCAGAAACATGGATAGGTGACTGAATTGGTGTTAGTTTTTTCTGGAATAGAAAATAGTGACTCAGAAGAGGAGGACAATGGTTCCAACCATGACTTGATTCTCTTGGCAAGGGGTTCTTCTTTTTCATAGTCTGAACTTGAGTCAGTTTGCCTTTTGGATGATGATGCAGGAGGTTCAATTTGTTCTTAAGTGTCTGTCTCATAATCAGAGACATCATATTTTGTGCCGTATATACTTTCATCCAGAGTATCACTAGAATCAGCTTCAGCTTCATCATTTTCAGCCATCTCCACATTTGCTGGAATCTCAACTTCAACATTAACATTTTCTTCAGCTTCTATGTTTTCCACATGTTGCTCTTCAATAATAGGCTCAAGATTTTCTATCAGTTGATCCATGAAAGGAGCCTCTAAGATAGGTTATTCAGCTTCTTGGTTACCCTAATTGTCTTGTCCTTGTTCTTCTTCTTCCTCTTGAGCTTATGCCAATGCAGGGTCTATATCAGGAAAAAACTCCTCTTCTTCACCTAAGATATGCCCAAACAGAGGAACATCAGCAATTACTCTGTTGGTCCTTTTGTTGGTACTCTTCACGTAGCTTAAAGTCTTAGCTGACATATGATCAAAGACAAATACATTCCCTTCTTGTTCTAGCTCTGGGTGAAGATGGTTTATGATGATCTGAAGAAACCTTGGATAAATAAGAAATTTCTCTTTAACTTCCCCATTAATGTTTTCTTTCAACTGTGTAAACACCAAACCAGAGAAATGGTAATCCCTGCCCTTGATTAATCCAAGAATAGCAGATGCCACCATGGCATTGGCTGAGTCAAATCCACCTTTCCTTATGGATAAGCAGTGTATGAAGACATGTACTATATATCTCCATAAAGGGGGAAGGGTATTCTTGACAATCTGTCCATGTTTGAATTCATTAGGATGCCCCAGTCTTCTGACACACTCTTTTACATAGAAACTTGGAAATTCCACCGGTGTTTCATGACTGTCATTAAAGTGTAGCACCTCTCTGATAGTAGCCTAGGACAATAGAATTTCCTGATTATAAATTGTAGCACGGATATGCTCCACATTGTTAATAATTGTTGTTGTTGAAGTACTCCAGAATTGCCGGATGGTGGTCTCAAACACCGGCAGATTGTGACTTATGGCAAAGCTGACATTGTAGTTGACCAAGAAATTGAGAACATGTAAGAAGTCTGCATTCTTAGGATCAGCTGTGTGTAAAACAGCACAAACATTGTGTCTCTTTACAAATACGAGATCCATATCTGCAAAGAAATAGGATATCAAAAATCTCAATACTTAGCAAAATTTCAGAGAAGGCCAGACCAAAACTTCTAGTTTCAATTGAGAAACACCTATCGAAACTTGTAGTTTCGAGCAAAAGCCCTAGTCGAAACTACTTAGTTTTGGAAAGGGTATCGAAACAACTAGTTTCGATTGATTCTGTTTAGAATTTAAAACTCCCTTTTTTTAAATCAGAGAAAACCCCTTTTAATCGAAACTATTAGTTTCGATGGCAAACCCTGAATCGTCTGAACAGACTCAAAGGAAACAAAGGGAACAAAAAAATATATAGAAACATCTTTCAGAAAGCATAGATTATGTACAAAAATAAAGAGAAAGGGGCCTGTGTAGATCGAAACTCCTTCTTACCAAGAAATATGTGAGTAATCTGCAAGTATATACAAGAAGAAGTGAGATATTAACAATGGTGATGTTAAAAGCAAGATCTAAGCCCTAATCGACTTAAAAGAAATGTCAGACGTAAAAGTTTCGAAAAGAATCAAACCCTAGGTTTGTTCATCTGAAAATCACGATAGAGACCACAGAAAATTTGTTACCTGATGATGATGAAGACGACGGAGGATAAGATAAACAACACTGATTAAGCAACTTAGACTGTTTTGAGATTTTGTGTGTGAAAATGAAAGTGTGAAGAGGTATCGAAAATGAGAGTGAGAATGAGCATGAGAGAAAACCTGATTATGAAGACATTTAATTTGAGCAATACAAAAGACTAAAATGCCCCTGTCGAAACTATTAGTTTCGATAGAACAAAGTAGTTTCGGGTGGATGGTAGTTTCAGGCGGTTTGAGTGGTTTCGATGAAATGAAGTTTCGGGTGAACATAAGATACATGATCAGAAACAAAGGAAATATGTACACAATTTAAACAAGCTAATACGGAAGATTAAGAAATCTATAAAGAAAAAGTAAAAGTGAAACAGTAAAAAATATAAACACATAGCCTTGGAAAAGATCAAACGTGAGATCATGTCTGGTCAAACCCTTGAAACACTTCATATTGCACTCAGCTACTATGAATCCCTAAAGATAGTCAATATTTGTGCAAGATAAACCCGAACATTTGCTTGTACAATGTTTTCATGTGATTAAGAGGTACCATTTGAGCACGCAACATAGCGTACCCCACATTTTGAAATAAAATGGTTTTGAAAGCCTATCAATCCTCAAGAAATACTCGTATTCATCTTATCATCTCTTACAGGTTAACCAGAGTACCATCTTGGTAAGTCAAATTCACCGCCAAAAATTAAATAAAATCCAAATGGATATAAGAGGTTGTAAAATGAAAAATATCCAAGTGGATATTAAAAGGTACGAACATTCTAGATCTTTGCATAAGCAAAACAGAAGAAGTCGTAAAATTATCCAAGCGGATAAGAAAAGTATGAACACCCGAGATCTTTGCGTAAGCAAAACAGACGGGGTTAAATCATCCAAGTGGATGGGAAAAAGATGAACTCCCAAGATCTTTGCGTAAGCAAAACAAAGAGGGTCATCGGCGATAACTCTCGTTACTTTGACGGTCACCTGGCGCATTAATCAGAATTCAACACGTAAGCCTATATCTGATTAAATCGGTTTTCTTAGCTTATAAAATGGGTTAGATGTTTCAAAAATGGTTTCAAACACACGTGTACGAAAGAGAATTAGATTTTAACACTACTAAAGAGTTATAACCGTATATCGGGCCTACCGGCTATTCCTAAGTAAGCACCATCGCTTATGGTTCATTCCATGTTCAAGAAGTGTGATCAGACTCTATCATTTCTCACAAGGTCGGATCCGATTTTCCTAAAACAAAAACATGATACTCATAGTGAGTTTTTCTTAAGCAAACAATAAATAAATCAAATATTTTCTTTCCTTTTTGACTATACAAAGCAAATCTTTTTCTTTCAAACTGCAAATTTGAATTTCTCCCCCAAAATTTTTGCTTTCAAAGGCAAATAAAGAAAACAACTATACAGAAAAGGTAAAATCTTTTTGGAAATCTTCCCGATTAACAAGTTTAAAAAGAAAAGATAATATGCACAAGGGTTACTGAAAGTTGATCATGCCGAGCATCTCCACCAATTTCTCAAATCTTGCAGAATCAAATGCTTTTGTAAAGATGTTGGCGGTTTGCTTGTCGGTTTTGACTTCAATGATTTTGATATGTTTCTTTTCGACACAATCACGGATGAAGTGGTGTTTGATCTCAAATGCTGAATGGGATTTTTGGTGATATGGGGAACAGCGGTGTTATCACACAGGATGGGAGTTTCATGGAAGGTGATCCCGTAATCAAGCATTTGATGGTGGATCCACCTTACTTGGGAACAACAAAGAGTTGCGGAAATGTATTCGGCTTCGGCTGTGGATTGGGAAACGGTGGTTTGTTTCTTACATTGCCAGGAGACGAGACGGTTGCCAAGGAACTGACAACCTCCAGAAGTGGACTTTCGGTCTAAGTTGCATCCCCCGTTGTCTGAATCTGAATATGCCAAAAGATCAAGCAAAGTTATTTTTGGGATACCAAAGCCCAAGTTTTGGCTTGTACTTCAAATATCTTAAAATACGTTTGACAGCAATTAAATGAGAGAGTTTAGGATTAGCCTAAAAGCGTGCACACAAGCACACTGCGAACATGATGTCTGGTCTGCTAGCAGTGAGATACAGAAGAGATCCTATCATTGAGCGATAGAGGTGCTGATCAACGCTTTCACCATCCAAATCAGGAGACAGACAGTGTCGAACTTCCACAGGGGTCTTATAAGGATGAGACTCGGTCATTTTGAACTTGGCCAGGATTTCTTTGACATACTTCTCTTGATGGATAAGAATACCTGAATCAGACTGATCTACTTGCAAACCAAGAAAGAACTTCATTTCTCCCAAAGAACTCATTTCAAAATTAGAACGCATCACTTCCTCGAACTCTTTACACAACTGAGGATTTGTGGATCCGAAAATGATATCATCAACATAGATTTGCACTAAAATGGTATCCGCACCATCCTTTCGTTTGAACAAAGTTTGGTCAATTGCTCCTTGTGTGAAACCATTATCAAGAAGATGCTTAGATAACGTCTCATACCACGCACGAGGTGCTTGATGAAGACCGTACAATGTCTTGTCAAGTTTATAAACTCCGTCAGGATTACTTGGATCAATGAAACCCGGTGGTTGCTTGACATAAACTTCCTCTATAACTTTTCCATACAGAAATGCGCTTTTGACATCCATCTGATGAACTGTGAAGTCCATATAGGCTGCGTATGCGAGAAACGTTTTGATGGCTTCCAAGCGAGCTACTGGTGTAAAGACATCTTCAAAATCAATTCCTTCTTCTTGATAAAACCCTTGAACCACCAAGCGGGCTTTATTTCGAATCACGATTCCACCTTCGTCCCTTTTGTTGCGAAATACCCAACGAGTGCCGATTAGGACTTTGTTCTTTGGAAGGTCTACCAGATTTCACACATGTAACTTGCTAAACTAATGCAATTCTTCTTGCATGGCCTCCACCCAACTGTTCTCAAGCAAAGCAACTTTGATATTCTTAGGTTCAACTTGAGATATGAAGCAAGAGAATCGACCGTCATTCATTGCTTCGGTGGCACTACGAGTTCAGACTCCCACATTGAGTGGACCAATGATGTTGTCTGTAGGATGATCCTTGTGAATTCTCAAATATGGAATCTCATCCTCTTCCACTTGTTCATCCAGATTTGTAATGTTACTGTCAAAAAGGTTAACTCCATCATCACTAGGATCTTCAACAGATGATTGTGGAGCAACATCTACTATTGGAGGAGTTTCTTCCTTAACAGTTTCACTTGTTGCTACAGAGTCCGAAGAATCTGGAGTTGGTGATGAAGAGGAGCTCGAAGCTGAAGCAGAAGAGGTACCTAGGATATTCACAGACATAAGAGGATTAGCTGAGACAGATATGTTAGTAAAATCAGGAAGATTAAATGATTTAAGCAAAGAATCGACATCAAAAAGCCAATCAGGACCGTCCCCAGCATCCGTATGATTGCTTTCATGCCAGTTGATGTCAATGGACTCCAGCACAATCCTTCGTGTCTTGTTGTAAACTCGAAAAGCTCTTTGGTTTGAAGAATATCCCATGAAATAGCACTCATCCGCTTTGGCTTCAAACTTATTTAGCTGATCAGAAGAATTCAGCATTGTGCAAACACACCCAAATTTCCTGAAGAAATCAATTACAGGCTTGTGCTTGTACAAAATTTCATAAGGAGTCTTGTTGCAGCTTTTGGTGATGAGAACTAGATTATGCACAAAACATGTTGTATTAACTGCCTCGGCCCAGAATGTGACAGGAAGCTTTGAATCAACGATCATAGTTCTTGATGCTTCTATCAATGTACAATTTCTTCATTCAGCTACACCATTTTGTTGAGGAGTACGAGGTGCACTGAATTGCCGAGAGATACCCTTACTTTCACAGAAAGAATCTAGAGTGGCATTCTTAAACTCTGTGCCATGATTACTGCGAATAGTCTTCACACTTAGATTAAACAAGTTCTCGTTTTGTAGCAGATGAATCTTCACAATCTCTAGCGCTCATCTTTCTTTGCCAGGAAGAATACCCAAGTAAACCGAGAGAAGTCATCGGTTACAACCAAACAGTAAGATTTCCTTCCATGACTCATGACACTCACAGGACCGAAAAGATCCATGTGAAGCAATTGAAGGGGGGAGTCAATGGAATTAGTGGTTTTGGGTTTGTAAGTATATTTGTGTTGCTTGCCTTTGGAACAAGAGAGACAATGTTCCATGGGTGAGAAATCTTTCAAAGGCAAACCGGTGACAAGGTTACCTCGAACAAGGCGGTTCATTGTTTTGAAATTCACATGTCCTAATCTCTTGTGCCAAAGAAAGGACTCATCTTCTGAAGCTTTTGAAAGAAAACAGGATTCAATTCTTGATGGGTTGTTCATATCCAGACTGTAAGTATTGAATCATCTAGGAGCACGCATGAGGATTAGGTCTTCGGGAATAATCACTCCAGGCTTCAAAATCAAACATTCCTTGGAGATGAAGAGGGCAGAAAAGTCTTTATCACAAATCTGGGACACACTCATCAGATTGTACTTCAGCTGTGGGACGAAATTGACATTCTCTAAGCTATTTACACCGTTAGACACAGCTCCTTGACCTTCAATCTTTACACCTCTTGGATTGCCTGCAAAGGCGACAAAATCTCCATCCATTGGATGATAATCTTGCAATAAAAAAAATTACCAGTCATATGTCTTGAGCAACCACTGTCGACATGCCAGATATTGTCTCCAGTCCTCCTCAATTCTCCCTACATAAAATGAATCATTTAGACATTTGTAACCAACCCATTTCTAACTTGGAACTTCTTAATTTTACAAGATGCATTTCGGAAGTCATAGTTAGAATCCTCCTTTAATGTGTTCTCAAAAAGATCGTTATTCTTAATTTTCCAAATCCTTTTCAACCAATTTTTAGCATTTTTAATCCTTTTACATCACAAAGTTCTACTATGTTGTGATTTAGATAAAACATTTGAAGCACAATCAATTGAATTTTGAACAACATATGGTACGTTTTCTTCTTTGAAATGATATGTAGACAATTTACATGTTTTGAAAACATGATTGGATTCCCCACAACTAAAACAAACTTTATCACATGTTGGCTTAGCATGATAATTGTCATCACATGATGATGAAGATGATTGTGATGCTGAGACATCAGAACTAGAGGCAAATCTTTCTTCAATATTTCTTTCTTGAAGACTTTGATCTTCATTTAATCTGAAAAATTCCAGATTGCTCGTTGTTTCTTGTGGAATATCAGTCACAACAACTCCTGCACTTTTAAAATTTGCAATACAACTCATAGCATATACAGATTTAAGAACAAAAGGCAAAGCATTCTTAAACTTAGAAATAACATTTCTCAAACAGTCATGCTCAGAAGGCACATAACCAAAATACAAATTTTCAATGTGTTCACAAATATCTGGTTTTGACACGGACATATTATTACATTCATCCGAATCAAGTTCATTTAAAACATTTCCCTTACTAGAACTCTCATCACAATCATCTTCGGAACCTACACAATCTGAATCTGCACAGGAAGCAAAACTGTCAGAATCTGAAGTTTGGATATAATCATCAGCAGATAAATTGCAAACAAAAGGTGTGGGAACATGAGGAGCTGGCATATCAGCAAATCTTCCAGACTTGGAATATGGAGGTGGGTGAGAGTTATACCCGATGCCTTCTGTGACCTTTTTATGAATTTGGTTGTCAATAATTCCAAAAAGATTTTCGGATCCATACCCATGTGTTCAACTTGAAAATCTACTTTTTCAGCCTTTTGAAGTCTTTCAGTTAGAATTTGATTATTATTCTTTTGTGTAGTAAGTTGTACAATCAAAGATCGGTTTTCTCCAGAAATATCACTAATTTTATTTAAGTAAAGTTTCTCATTTTTAGCCACAGAATCATACATCACCTTTATATGATCTCGTTCATCGAACAAAGCCTAGTTGATGAATCTATATTTCTGAATCTCATTTAAACATGATTTAGCACTGTAAAGTCTAGACATTACCTCTGCTAGTACGGCGGTGAGATCCTTAGCTGGTTCAATCATGACACATTTCTCCTTCTCTTCAATGTCTGCCATCAGTGCCTTGTCAGCTGCTTCTCCTTCATGTTCTCCCCAATGATAATGTCCATTAGCTTGACAAACCAGAGCTGTTGAGATGGAAGTTGTAGTGGATTTGGGAGAAATGGCAGCTTGCTTTCCAGAGGAGTTTTTCTTTTCATGTTGCTCCTTTGATGATGACCCCTTGCACTTCCTAGCAAAATGACCTAGCTGGTCACAGTTGTAGCATTTCACCTTCTTGATGTCAAACCCCAGAGTCTTTCCTTACTTGAATCTATCCATCCCAGTCCTCTTGATGAATCTTTTGGCCCTTAGAGTCAGCATAGCCATGCGCCAATCAATATCCATCTTTTCGAAATCATCCGGGTTGATCTGCTCCAAGACATCAGGTTGTGTCAATTTTCCAGAAATTAGGGCATCATAGCATGACATAAAAGCAGTCATGATTGGCAGATACTCATCAGGAATTATAGTGGTTGGCTTCTGATAATTGGATGAAATAGTAGGCTGAACTCCAGAAATCGAAGGTGGGACATCAGTTTGAATGTAAGCAATTATGGTTTGTTGGATGAAGTGGAGGAACTTTGACCTGCAATAAGAGCTGTGTTTCCAGACTGATTAGTTGGAGTGACTGCACCCTTCTTTATCTCCAACTCATAAGACTCCAAAATGCTGAAAAGTTCTTGCTGTGACAGGTCGCTTAGCTTTTCAGTTTTCTTGATCATAATCCGATACATATTCCATTCCTCGGGCAGTGAATCAAGCAGCTTCTTGTTTAACTCAACAGTGGGATACTCAGTTCCCAAAACTTTCAACTTAGAGACAATGCTTGAGAAACGATTGATTAACTCAGACATGGGTTCACCAGGGACACTGCTAAACATTTCATATTGCTTCTTGATTAAATCCCTCTTGCTTTCTCTAACCTCAGCACTTCCCTCATACCTTGTACATAAAGCAACCCAAAGATCTTTGGCAGTGGTATACTCAGCAAATATGTTAAACACATCCATAGGAAGAGTCATAGCAATAGATCCATAAGCCTTGTTATCTTTGGCAATTAAGGCAATATCCTTATCATCATATTCAGACACAAGCTTGGGACGTTGAACATCTGTAGTGGTAGTAACTGGATTGTGTGGACCATCAGTGATTGATTGCAAAAGAGTGTGGTCAAAGAATTGAAAGAAAGTCTTCATTTTCTTGGTCCAGTCATCAAAATCTCTAGTGGACACCAAGACAGGTGGTTTGTATCCTCCAGCATACTCATTGGAGCTTGAAGTTTCCACAATCTCAGAAAAAGAAAGTCAAACAATAGCTAGTTTCGGGTGGACAAGGTTGGTCGAAACAACTAGTTTCGATAGATAAAAAGCTGACCAAAACTCCTAGTTTCGATAGAACAAAACTTCCCGAAACTTCTAGTTTCGATAGAGAAAACAGAGACCAGAAACAACAAGTTTTGATGAAGAAGACTTAGTAGAAAATACAGCAAACTCAGTAGAAACTACAAGTTTCGATTGAAACTAGTTTCGATATTCCAGTAGTTTCGGGTGAACAATCTGCAAAGGTTAGTTTTGATATAACAGGACAAAAAACTAGTTTCGATGATACCTTCTCCAGACAACAGTACAGACAAGAAGTTTCGATGACCAACTAATAGCAGAAATTGTCTCCCAGTAGTTTCAATACCTCCTTCTTAAAGCTTCAGCAAACTCCATTGATGAAGAGCTTCAATAATCAATAACGAAGAAACAACAATCCAATCCAGCGAAAAGCTTCCAAATAATCTTTTGAACACAAATCAATCTTCAGATCCGAGTAACTCGAAGAAATAATGCCAAAAATGATGAAACAGTGCTTTCAAAACTCTGATGCGGAAAAACTTCAAAAATAGCCGAAGAACACCTAAAATCGATCGAAATAACCTGAATATACTCAGAAATCAAGAACATAAAGCTCTAATACCAATTGTAGGTCCAAATATCAATCAAAAATCACTCAACAGATCGATTACACACACACACAGGCGGAATCTGTGTGTATGGTGGTGAAACTGTGACAACCCAGACTTTCCAAGTTAACTCCGTTAACCGATTACAGTTAAACCCTAACCTAGTTAACCTAATCTTAAACCTCGGGGACTGATTCTGTCATAGATGAAACTCAAACTGCAGGGTCTAAAGCTGTAATTAGCCTAAAGTTAAATCTGTTGACTCTGAAAAAGTCAAAATCAATTGATGTTGTTTCTGTTGACTTTTGGAAGTCAAAACCGTGACTTCTTAATTCCAATTCACGAATGATAACCGAAATGGATTAAATTTCATAACTGAATGTCATAGTATTGCAATAAACGATCATAGTTGATCAGTTTATCATTATCATAGTCTAATTAAACTCAATAATTGGAATTAAACCCCGTAACCGTTGAACTCAATGCTAATTCAACTGAATTCGACAAATTTAGATTATCAATTCCTGTACAAACACCCTGCGCACCTAAATCGAGCATCCCTGAACCAGTTACACCATCCATTGTGATCAAAGACGTAGCCGTGAACGCCGGGGAGTAACTAGAGAAGCCGCGACTGACTTTTAGTCGATCTCCACTTTTCCGATATCATCACAGGTAATCGAATACACCACTAGCTTCGTTTTCACTTCTAGAACCAAAGCCCCATGTTAATTCGGGCTTTCGTTATCGAGATTAACACGATCCAGTACCTAGGGTTCAGGTAGTTTCAATCTAGTTGAACCCTATCAACCCGATATCGATTAGTGTAATTGATCGTGTCCTTAGAGTCCTCTTTAGGTCTGGATTGAAAGCCCAATGAAACCCAGGGCTTACATCAGCGAATTAAACTCGAATCTGATCTAGGGTTCATCGTATTTTTGGTTTAATCAAACCCTAACTCAGACTCAACCTTAATCAAATTAAATTACATGTTTAGATTCGCAATCCCATTCTTGATAAAAGCCCTATGATTTCAATAACATCTAACATCAAATCAAACCAATTCGAATCTGGGTTCATGAACCTAGGGTTTCGGGATTTCGATCCAGAAATTAACAAACTTAAACTCTGTAATTTTACAATTAAAACCACCCACACATTCGCACACCACTAATGAACAAATCCCCTCTGTTATTTGGCTTAATCACGATCAGATTCAGTGGTTTGGGGAGGGAGTTTGGATCGGGTTCGTACGGGAGGGAAGAACTCAGGAAAGATTTGTGTTAAAAGCTTTTGAATCCGGTTTCATAATTCGAAACCCTAGCGGGCGTGATGGTTAAGACATTGGACTTGTAGGCAGGAGACCCAGGTTCGAGTCCGGTCTCCTGCATTATTTTTTTTGGGGCTTTTTCATTATATTAAATTTATAAAAATCTATTCCAATATTATTATAATAATATATTAATGTGTTTTAACTCCGGGGACCGCCCGAAGGCTGGAGTCTGAAATTATAACCTATTTTTATTATTATTCTCATTTTTATAATAATATATCTATACTGTTTTCAAACCGCGACTTCGTATAAAATGATATATTTACATTATTTCAACCCCATGATCTCAATTAAAAGAATATATTTTTATATTATTTTTACCACGTTTATAAACCTTTTGAAACGTTTCAAATAAATAAATAGTATAATTATTTATATTATTTACCCTCGGTTTTCATCATCGATTAAAAATAATAGATTTATTATTTTTGACACACAAAAGATTATTTGGTTAAACCTACGAACTTAAAAATAATATGTATAGTTATATTATTTTCCTAACCATTTTAAATGGCTAACGTACGAACATATTTATTAATATTATTTAAAATTGGAAACGTTCGACACGAAATACTCATTCCAATTATTTATTAAGAAATCCTTATTCCCGTAGACACGTTCGTCTACTCGTAAATCTTAAGTATGTTAGGACGTTCAATCTTCCTTGTCGTCGTCACATATTGCCATTGAGTCCCTAACTGTTATGTTGTAATACTAGGACATTTGTGAGCCATATCAGGCTACCGCTTGAGATCTTAATCTCGTACTTGTGTGATTACTACCTACGCCGTTCAGGTGAGTTTCACGGCCCCTTTTTACTTGTTTTACTATTGGGGGAGAAACATGCTTACACACAAACATATTTTACTTGTTTTCCTGTTGAGAAGAAACAAACATGTACACAAACTATCATACTTTTACTTGTTTTCCTCGTGGGGGAGAAACAGGTACGCAGACAAACATTATGTTACATGTTTTTCCCGTTGGGGGAGAAAACATGACACAACTATTTTAGATTATTGTAATTCATATGTTATTACTGTTGAGGCTAAGCGTGACACACTATCACAGAAAGTCCTCATCATACATCGAACCTCTAATATGGATCTTAGCGAGGTAATATTTAGTAGTACTACTGGGTTTGACAAGCCCCACCCGCGTTAGTCGCGCTAACTCGATTGGAAGTCGAACGGGTGAAATGTTAGCCTACTCACACCGCCAGTGTTGATAGACCTGGCAGGAGGCAAATAAACATACAGTCAGCTTCGGTTGTGAGCGCTTTAGTAAGACATGAACATAGGCTAGCTACCTATAGATATGCATATTGAATGTACATAATCTGACAAACACTTTCTTATTGCAAACCTGAAACCTGTGAACTCACCAACCTTGTGTTGACACTTTTTCTTACATATTTCTCAGGTCGCTAAGGCACAAGTTGCACACTTAGGACATGCATGGAGTCCTACTGTCATATCATCCATTTCAAACATTTGAAACAGTTTACTTATTTACATTGATTGACGCCTATTGCGTGTAATTACTTTTAATTTCATATTAACGTTTACGCTTCCGCATTAACTCTGAACTTTTATGTTATGACATTTCAAGTCCCATATAGTGTCGTTTGATGTAACTAATGACTGAGATCCTAGTGTGTCACCTTCCAAACGGTAAAACTCCGTTAGTTGAAATTGTGGGTGTGACAGATTGGTAACAGAGCCATTGGTTATAGAGAACTAGGATTGCATACTAGACTATAACCGCACACATGCATTAGTTACACGGCACAGACACTCATACATGTTACACACAACATCCAGACATACATCGCATTACAATCATGTTGACATCATTCATATCACCCTCTGCTGATGAGGAACACATCATTCGCATTGCACCATCATTCCCAGTGGCAACACTTGGGGAATCACCAGAACATCATCCACTCACGTCCGAGGGCAACGAGACGGAGCCTTCGGAGGAGTCACTTACATCACCATCACCCGTTGGGTATGGTGGGATTTCTCAGGTCCATGTTATGGACGACACTCAGCGCTAACGCATATCACTTTGGGAATTGGGATCGTCGGAGGTGAGTCCCTACTGTAACCACTAGCAACAATACGCGACTGAAGGCAGACCGTTACACGCATTATTGCAGTATCTATTGACACGTAGATGTCATCACTTCCCCGAGCCATGGGCTCGCTTCTTTGGTCGATATCCTGTTGAAGATAGATTGACCTCAAAGTTGAGAATGCATTGCTCATTGCATACTCAGACCCCTTCTGACTTAGTAAGAAGGACGGCTACTTTGCCTCTTCCTGTAACTCGAATTCATGAATTAGTTTCACGTCTCAAAGTCGCATTTTGCGTATATGATCTCATCTACAATCCGTTGGATTGGGCCATCGTAGTGTATTTCAACTCGAGTGAATACTCGGATTAAACGATTTCTGACTACTCATCATGATATGAGTCCTAGTCGATCAACTTGTGGTGATGACTAAGCCTCTCGATTACTTATCATATCTGACAACACTCTGTACTTGGCAATACCAGCTAAAGGACATTTTGACACAGGACAGGGAAGAATAGGGTGAGCATGCAAAGCAAATTATCATTACGGGTGCACACGTAATAATAATTTGAGGTGCATATAGTGTGTGGATAAATGGTCCAAATCTGTGATTTATAGACTGAAGTTTCCACCATCCATAGAAATTCTCGCAACCCGCTCAACGACTAGTTGGTATCATTAAACTCGTTCAAAAGTTGATAGACGCGACTATCAGGTTGAAGACGTTTACGGACACACTGAACCATCATTAATAGAATCCATCATGTTATTTCACTCATGTAATAGTCTCAGAGAACTTAAGACTCTTATCCAAACGTGACCATAGAAACCAACTAGATTGAAACTTTAGTAGAAGCTCATGGTAAACCCATCGACTCCAGGTATGTAAGCGGAATTGGAAGAATTCCTTCCTGTTAACACGTTATTCTTTACACTATAACAATAAATTCCAATTGACCCTAATGCATTATCCGGCGACTAATCCTCAGATTAATTTGATTTATACCCCACGGTATCAAACTCTGTAAACGGGGTTCTTCTTTAATAAAAACGATCCAGTTGTTCTAATGACATTAGAAAACAAGGATTTCATCTAACTGATCATCAGTTGAACGCGAATACTTAAACAGACGTCCTATCCCTTGTACTCCTGATATCTATATCTCATTAGACTTTTCTTCCCTACATGTGATCCTCTTCCCTTAGCCTATGCATTGGCTGACACTTGCTTTATAAGCGCGGGTCTCACTAGAAGTCTCAGCATGATTTCACAAATTTCATATTAGTGTGTCGTGCTCCAACTCTATTAAAAGCCAAGTATACTATTGAGATAGCAGACTGTAATATCCCACATCGGTTGAGGGGGGAGAACGATACGTTCCTTATTAGGAGGTGGATACCTTCTCTATTGAGACGCGTTTTGCCTGGGCGAGCAACTCGTCGAGCAAAAACAAAACCGTGAGTTCCTGGATTGGCAAACCCATCGGGGGCAAAGCGGACAATATCCTGGTACGGTTTTCTTGGGATGTTACACAGACGCTCAGAAAATCAAAACAACTCGCATTCTTGTAGATGTAAACTAGCATTGGTTAGTAATAAACTTGACATTGACCGTCTGCCAGTTACACTTGGCAGTTTCGACCTTATTATCGGTATGAATTGGTTATTCGAGAACCAACCTGAGGCCATCTGTTGACACAAAAATGTTTGCCTTCCTCTCCTTAGAGAGGAAATCCCTTCTGTCCAAGGCAAAAGGAGTGGTGCAGTCGTTGGCATCATATCCTTCATGAAAGCACATAAATGTCTTCGAAAAGGTCATACTACTATTTTGGCACTCGTCTCCGAGCAGTCATCTGAGGAGAAGAAAATTGATGATATGCCAATCGTACGTAACTATCCAGAAGTATTTCCCAAGGAATTGCCTAGTCTGCCACCGCATCGTCTAGTAGAGCTTCAAATCGAGCAGTGCAGATTGCTCGGGCACCTTACAGACTGGCACCCAGTGAATTGCAAGAGCTATCCACTCAGCTACAAGAGTTGTTGTATAAAGGTTTCATCCAACCTAGCTCATCGCCATGGGGAGCTCTAGTCCCATTCGTCAAGAGGAAAGAAAGGACTTTCCGCATGTGCATCGACTACCGTGAGCTGAACAAAGTAACTATCAAGAATCATTATCCTCCACCTCGCATAGATGATCTGTTTAATCAACTCCAAGGATCAAGTTTCTATTCCAAAATAGATCTTAGGTCCGGCTACCATCAGTTAAGAGTCCGAGAAGAGGATATCTCTAAGACGGCATTCAGAACGAGGTACGGCCATTACGAGTTTATGGTCATGCCTTTCGGGTTAACCAACGCACCTGCGGTATTCATGGACCTCATGGACCGTGTGTGTAAGCCTTACCTTGACCAATTTGTTATCGTTTTCATCGACGACATCCTCATTTATTCCAAGAACAAGGAAGAACATGAGGAACATCTACGACTAATTTTGGAATTACTTAAGCTAGAACAACTGTATGCTAAGTTTTCCAAGTGTGAATTTTGGATCCGGGAAGTTCAGTTTCTAAGGCATGTGGTTAACGAGAAAGGAATACATGTCGACCCATCAAAGATAGAAGCCATCAAGAATTGGGCAGCACCGACGACTCCGACTGAGGTGCGACAATTTCTGGGATTGGCTTGATATTACCGTCGATTCATCGAAGGATTTTCAAAAATTTCTCAACCTCTCACTACTTTAACTCAAAAGGGTAAAGCCTATAATTGGGGCGATAACCAAGAGTCAGCATTCCAACATCTTAAACAAAAACTCTGCAGTGCACCTATTCTAGCTCTTCCGGAGGGAACCGATGATTTTGTAGTGTATTGTGATGCATCTATTCAGGGCCTGGGTTGTGTCTTAATGCAACGCGAAAAGGTGATCGCATACGCTTTACGACAACTAAAGGTCCACGAGAGAAACTACACCACTCATGACTTAGAGTTGGGAGCCGTAGTCTTCGCACTTAAGATATGGAGACATTACTTGTACGGTACCAAATGCGCCATCTATACCGATCACAAGAGTCTTCAGCATATTTTCGAACATAAAGAGTTGAACATGCGACAGCATCGTTGGGTCGAACTCTTGAATGATTATGACCGTGCGATACGGTACCACCCGCGTAAAGCTAATGTTGTAGCTGAAGCCCTAAGTCAAAAAGAAACAAAACCCAAACGAGTTCGAGCATTACAGCTTACTATTCACCCCGGATTATCTGAAAAAATCCGTAGTGCTCAACTCGAAGCCCTAAAAGAGGAAAACCTACCGCTGGAAGGTACACGCGGTATGGAAGCACAACTTGAGGTCAAATCTGACGGTATTCGCTACTTCACCGAGCGAATATGGGTTCCAGTATTCGAAAACCTAAGGGAACTAGTTATGGATGAGGCTCATAAATCTCGTTACTCTATTCATCCAGGTTTCGACAAGAAGTACCATGATCTAAAGGTGCTGTATTGGTGGCCAAAGATGAAGGCCGATATAGCCACCTATGTGAGCAAGTGCCTGACTTGCGCGAAAGTCAAAGTTGAATATCAAAAGCCATCCGGTCTCCTCCAAACCAGAAATTCCCATGTGGAAATGGGAACAAATATACATGGACTTCATCACCAAATTACCACGAACTCCTACCGGATGTGATACCAGTTGGGTAATTGTTGATCGACTAACAAAGTCCGCTCATTTCTTAGCAATCAAAGAGACCGACAAAATGGATAAGCTTACTCGTACTTACTTGAAAGAAATAGTCTCTCGGCATGATTTCGGATCGTGATGCACGATTCACTTCTCATTTCTGGCAGTCGTTACATAAAGCCTTAGGCACGCGTCTAGATATGAGCACAGCATACCATCCTCAAACTGATGGCCAAACAAAACGTACTATTCAAACGCTGGAGGACATGCTACGAGCTTGTGTGATCGATTTTGGTAACACTTGGGAGTCTCACCTACCGTTGGTGGAGTTCTCCTACAACAACAGCTATCACACTAGCATCAAGGCAGCTCCATTTGAAGCACTTTATGGACGGAAATGCCATTCTCCTATTTGTTGGACCGAGGTTGGGGATAGTCAACTCACAGGTCCTGAACTTGTATTTGAAACTTCTGAAAAGATCGTTCAAATTAGAAACCGTATGGCGGCAGCTCGTGATCGTCAAAAGAGCTACGCCGACAAGCGTCGTAAACCCTTAGAGTTTCAAATAGGTGACATGGTCTTACTCAAAGTCTCACCTTGGAAGGGTGTCATTCGTTTCGGGAAGCGAGGTAAACTAAACCCTCGTTACATTAGACCTTTCAAGATAGTAAAGAGAATTGGCCCAGTCGCGTATCAACTGGACCTGCCGGAAGGACCTAGTGGTGTACACGATGTCTTTCACATCTCAAATTTGAAGAAATGTCTAGCAGACGAGTCTCTCGCGGTTCCTCTTGAGGAACTTCACATCGACGAACAACTACGGTTCCTTAAAGAACCGGTAGAAATCATGGATAGGGAAGTCAAAATGCTTAAGCATAGTAAAATCCCTAGTGTCAGAGTCCGTTGGAACTATAAACGCGGACCGGAATTCACATGGGAGCGCGAGGATCAGATGATACGCAAGTATCCGCATCTACTCAAGCAATCCATTTCAAACACTTAATGTACTATTCTAATTTTCGGGACGAAAATTCTTTCAACTAGGGGATGATGTGACACCCTAAAAAAAAATTTTTATTTATTTATTTTAATTTTCGGGACAAAAATTCTTTCAACTAGGGGATGATATGACAACCCAGACTTTCCAGGTTAACTCCGTTAACTGATTACAGTTAAACCCTAACCTAGTTAACCTAATCTTAAACCTCGGGGACTGATTCTGTCATAAATGAAACTCAAACTGCAGGGTCTAAAGCTGTAATTAGCCTAAAGTTAAATCTTTTGACTCTGAAAAAGTCAAAATCAATTGATGTTGTTTCTGTTGACTTTTGGAAGTCAAAACCGTGACTTCTTAATTCCAATTCACGAATGATAACCGAAATGGATTAAATTTCATAACTGAATGTCATAGTATTGCAATAAACGATCATAGTTGATCAGTTTATCATTATCATAGTCTAATTAAACTCAATAATTGGAATTAAACCCCGTAACCGTCGAACTCAATGTTAAATCAACTGAATTCGACAAATTTAGATTATCAATTCCTGTACAAACACCCTGCGCACCTAATCGAGCATCCCTGAACCTGTTACACCATCCATTGTGATCAAAGACGTAGCCGTGAACGCCGGGGAGTAACTAGAGAAGTCGCGACTGACTTTTAGTCGATCTCCACTTTTCCGATATCATCATAGGTAATCGAATACACCACTAGCTTCGTTTTCACTTCTAGAACCAAAGCTCCATGTTAATTCGGGCTTTCGTTATCGAGATTAACACGATCCAGTACCTAGGGTTCAGGCAGTTTCAATCTAGTTGAACCCTATCAACCCGATATCGATTAGTGTAATTGATCGTGTCCTTAGAGTCCTCTTTAGGTCTGGATTGAAAGCCCTATGAAACCCAGGGCTTACATCAGCGAATTAAACTCGAATCTGATCTAGGGTTCATCGTATTTTTGGTTTAATCAAACCATAACTCAGACTCAACCTTAATCAAATTAAATTACATGTTTAGATTCGCAATCCCATTCTTGATAAAAGCCCTATGATTTCAATAACATCTAACATCAAATGAAACCAATTTGAATCTAGTTTCATGAACCTAGGGTTTCGGGATTTCGATCCAAAAATTAACAAACTTAAACTCTTTAATTTTACAATTAAAACCACCCACACATTCGCACACCACTAATGAACAAATCCCCTCTGTTATTTGGCTTAATCACGATCAGATTCAGTGGTTTGGGGAGGGAGTTTGGATCGGGTTCGTATGGGAGGGAAGAACTCAGGAAAGATTTGTGTTAAAAGCTTTTGAATCCGGTTTCATAATGCGAAACCCTAGCGGGCGTGATGGTTAGGACATTGGACTTGTAGGCAGGAGACCCGGGTTCGAGTCCGGTCTCCTGCATTATTTTTTTTGTGCTTTTTCATTATATTAAATTTATAAAAATCTATTCCAATATTATTATAATAATATATTAATGTGTTTTAACTCCGGAGACCGCCCGAAGGCTCGAGTCTGAAATTATAACCTATTTTTATTATTATTCTCATTTTTATAATAATATATCTATCCTGTTTTCAAACAGCGACTTCGTATAAAATGATATATTTACATTATTTCAACCCCATGATCTCAATTAAAAAGAATATATTTTAATATTATTTTTACCACGTTTATAAACCTTTTGAAACGTTTCAAATAAATAAATAGTATAATTATTTATATTATTTACCCTCGGTTTTCATCATCGATTAAAAAAAATAGATTTATTATTTTTGACACACAAAAGATTATTTGGTTAAACCTACGAACTTAAAAATAATATGTATAGTTATATTATTTTCCTAACCATTTTAAATGGCTAACGTACGAACATATTTATTAATATTATTCAAAATTGGAAACGTTCGACACGAAATACTCATTCCAATTATTTATTAAGAAATCCTTATTCCCGTAGACACGTTCGTCTACTCGTAAATCTTAAGTATGTTAGGACGTTCAATCTTCCTTGTCGTCGTCACATATTCCCATTGAGTCCCTAACTGTTATGTTGTAACACTAGGACATTTGTGAGCCGTATCAGGCTACCGCTTGAGATCTTAATCTCGTACTTGTGTGATTACTACCTACGCCGTTCAGGTGAGTTTCACGGCCCCTTTTTACTTGTTTTACTATTGGGGGAGAAACATGCTTACACACAAACATATTTTACTTGTTTTCCAATTGAGAAGAAACAAACATGTACACAAACTATCATACTTTTACTTGTTTTCCCCGTGGGGGAGAAACAGGCACGCAGACAAACATTATGTTACATGTTTTTCCCGTTGGGGGAGAAAACATGACACAACTATTTTAGATTATTGTAATTCATATGTTATTACTGTTGAGGCTAAGCGTGACACACTATCACAGAAAGTCCTCATCATACATCGAACCGTTAATATGGATCTTAGCGGGGTAATATTTAGTAGTACTACTGGGTTTGGCAAGCCCCGCCCGCGTTAGTCGCGCTAACTCGATTGGAGGTCGAACGGGTGAAATGTTAGCCTACTCACACCGCCAGTGTTGATAGACCTGGCAGGATGCAAATAAACAAACAGTCAGCTTCGGTTGCGAGCGCTTTAGTAAGACATGAACATAGGCTAGCTACCTATAGATATGCATATTGAATGTACATAATCTGACAAACACTCTCTTATTGCAAACCTGAAACCTGTGAACTCACCAACCTTGTGTTGACACTTTTTCTTACATGTTTCTCAGGTCGCTAAGGCACAGGTTGCACACTTAGGACATGCATGGAGTCCTACTATCATATCATCCATTTCAAACATTTGAAACAGTTTACTTATTTACATTGATTGACGCCTATTGCGTGTAATTACTTTTGATTTCATATTAACGTTTACGCTTCCGCATTAACTCTGAACTTTTATGTTATGACATTTCAAGTCCCATATAGTGTCGTTTGATGTAACTAATGACTGAGATCCTGGTGTGTCACCTTCCAAATGGTAAAACTCCGTTAGTTGAAATTGGGGGTGTAACAGAAACAGAGGGTAGAAACAGAATTGGTGAAGATAAACAGGCAAACCACACAGGAATCAACACAAATAAGATATGAAATTGTAAGAACAACATATGAAATAACTCCAAATATGTATTGATTCAGAAAACTGTGAAAGAGAGAATTTCAGGGTTACAGCTGCTATCCACACCCTAGAAATTCTCAAACTAGGTTATTTATAGTAAGTTGACAGGCATCGAAACTATGCTCACCGAAACTAGTTTCGGTGAAGCATTTACAAGTGTGATAAGCCTGTCGAAACTAAACTATCTATCGAAACTACTAGTTTGGATTGAACAAACCTCAATCGAAATTAAGTAGTTTCGGTGGCCCAGACTTAGAAAATAAAACAGGAAATTACAGGAAAATGAAAATACAAGTAAATAAACTAACTAGCTATGTTAAAAAAGAAATACATTGATGACAACAGATTATAAAATAATTTGACTCTTCAATCTCCCCCTTAAGTTGTTGCATCAATGTCTTTAACTCTTCTCAAGCAGTTGGCCCTTGACTTGGTTGCTGAAAGTGAGGTTTTGCATTGATGGACACCACCCTTTGATATGCCTTGGCATCAGCCTCATCATCGGTATGCAAGAGCTTGATAGGGTTGTTGAAGAGCACCTCAAGATCTTAATGTTGAAGTTGGAGGTTTGCATACCCAACTAGATGTCCAACAAACTCAACTTGAGACTCAACAGAAACTAATCTCTTAACAATAACAAGACTTGAAATAGTAGTTTCGATATTTCAAACTACAAGTTTCGATTGAAACTAGTTTCGATAATCAAGTAGTTTCGGGTGAACAATCTGCAAAGGTTAGTTTCGATATAACAGGACAAAAAGCTAGTTTCGATGATACCATCTCCAGACAACAGTACAGACAAGAATTTTCGATGACAAACTAAAAGCATAAATTGTCTCCCATTAGTTTTGATACCTCCTTCTTCAAGCTTCAGCAGACTCCATTGATGAAGAGCTTCAATAATCAATAACGAAGAAACAACAATCCAATCCAGCGAAAAGCTTCCAAATAATCTTCTGAACACAAATCAATCTTCATATCCGAGAAACTTGAAGAAATAATGCCAAAAACGATGAAACAGTGCTTTCAAAACTCCGATGCAGAAAAACTTCAAAAATAGCTGAAAAACACCTAAAATCGATTGAAATAACCTAAATATACTCAGAAATCAAGAGCATAAAGCTCTTATACCACTTGTAGGTCCTGAGCAGATCCGCAAACACAGATCTGCAAAGAAATCCATCAAACAGTCCGGATCGAGAGGCGGAATCTCTGGATCCGGTATCACTCTCGAATCATAAATGGGTAGTGACGGGTGCGGGAATTACATATACGAACAGAAATATATAAAAGTGAAAAGAACAGATAATTGGAGCATAAAACGTATGAATCTTTGATTGATATGAAAATTAAAAGGCTCCTCACACACTCTACAATTATCTCACCCCAGGGTGAGCTCCCCCTGGGGTGGTGATTCCCTCTATAGACACACACTCCTCCAATGAGGTATTCTACTATATATAGGAGGCCAAGCACATGCACCTTGTTTTCCAAGTCACCGCCCAAACAGGCCTGAAAAACAGGTATCGAAACTAGGTAGTTTCGATTGAACAATTGTTCAACCGAAACTAGTAGTTTCGATTGAACAAATATTCAACCAAAACTAGTAGTTTCAATACTGTAGTTTCTATTGACAGCATCAGTCTCAATTTTATACCCAACAATGCTAGCACCCAGGTCAGCCAACGCGTGGTTCATAGGCCAACTGTCGAACAGACACGGGATCGTGAAATGGCCCGGATCTGGCAGTTTCTCTTGCAGCTTATGCTGAATCACCGCAGAACACCTCTCACTAAGAGAGACTTTCGAGACTTCCTGCATCTTCTTCTTGTTAGAAAGAAATACTTAGCATATTTAGGCATATGTTGGAGAAACTCTATGAATGGATGATTGACCTTTAATTGTTTGAACATACTCAGAAAATTACCATATTCCCTAACATATTTATGAGGCAGCAAGAGGGCTAGGTAAGAAACACGACTTAGGTCAATCTCCGGGGTCTTAATCTCCCCCCCCCCTTCTTCTTCCACACTGGTTTCTCAGCAGGTTTCTCCATCACTAACTTTTCATGTTCCGGCTCTTCTTCCTCCACTGGTGGCTTCTCTCTCACTCCTCCTCTTCCCCTCCTAGTCGTCACGGCCATCACTGAAGCATTAGAACCCTTATAGGCCGCAGATGATTCTCCCTGCTTATCCTTGAGATTCTTCGTGATGTCTCATACCGTGCGCTGCATATCTTGGAATGCAGATTGCTGATTCTTCAATAACGTGTCATGCGCATCCAATCTCTGCTAAGTCTCCTTGCCTCTTGCTACTATATGAGTGAGCATCTGGGACTAATTTTCTAACATCTCCTCTATCCTCTTATTCCCTAGACTGCTCCCAGAATTCGCTCCTTCATCGCCTCCACCATACTGATTTTGGCGCTGCTGAAACTCAAGTGGGTTTCCGCCAGACCTCCATCCCGAGTTAAAGGTATTGCCAAAGGAATTATTAAAACCTCGGTTCTAGTTACTCACATACTCCACCTGCTCTTGTTAATGTACGGGGCAGTCAAGGGTGTTGTGGCCCCCTCTTCACACATCACATTTTCGTGCACTAAACTTCAGCTCTTTGATTTCCTTCGCCATAGCTGCAAGTGCAGCTGCCACGCTAGCATCAGGGGTGACCTGATGAACACCTCTAGCAGAAGAGGAGGATGTCCTAGTAGTAGGAATGGAAGTCCTAATGGAACGTGGCTGCTGCTGCTCAGCTAAAGCGAAGTTCTCAAACATCTCTTTGCATTCAACTGGCTCCTTCTTGTCCATGATATGGCCTCTTGCAGCTTCTCAAAAGTGAGGCCATTATAGAAATTCTCCACTATCGCCCAGTCAGAAAGACCATGCTGGGGACATCGGCTCAACAGGGCGTTGAACCTCTCCCAGGCCATGTGATATGGCTCGTCAGGGTCCATACGAAAAGAGTGGATATGGTCCCTTAGGCGAGCGGCCATGGAAGGTGGATAGTACTTTTTCATAAACTTGGCTTGCAAATCCTCCCAAGTGGTGATGGAATAATCGGAGAGGGTACAAGCCAAGTTTCAGCACGCCTAGAGAGCGAGAATGGAAAGAGACGCAAGTAGATTGCGTCCCCAGATACACCAGTGATATTAAAGGTATCATAGATACGCACGAAGCGGGACATATGTCCTAGTGCATCCTCATCCTTGAGGCCATGAAACTGAGTAGAGCGAGTGATTGTACTCATGACAAGTGATGGGATTTACCAATTGTTGTTAGTAGGCACAATTGGGCATGCGATCAAAGATCTGGCCCCAGTAACACCATCACTTGCTCTCTGGTGTACGGTACGTCTCGTTGGTGGGTCAGTGTCGCCCATGTTAGTAATAGGAATAGGGCTAGGGATACGTACCTTTTTCTCGCACAAAACTCTTAAACATTCACGAAGAACGTGCCATCCATTAAGACCTTATGGTCACACAAGGACTGCCCTCAGTCATCCCTATCTCAAAACATCTGTACACCTCATGGAATGCCAACCACCAGCTAGGGTTCACCTGTGCTCAAAAACATTTGAAAACATTTTGGATTAGCTTAACGCTGGTGAGTTCATAAACAAAATCGTATTTTCACAACGTATATGTTGGGTATAATTTTGAGACTGATGCTGTCAATCGAAATTACAGTATCGAAACTACTAGTTTCGGTTGAACATTTGCTCAATCGAAACTAGGTAGTTTCGATACATGTTTTTCAGGCCCATTGGGCGGTGGCTTGGAAAACAAGGCGCATGTGCTTGGCCTCCTATATATAGCAGATTATGTCCTAGGAGTGACAGTGTGTCTGTAGAGGGAATCACCACCCCAGGGGGAGCTCACCCTGGGTGAGACTAATTGTTAGTGTTTGATCGAGCTTTTAATTTTCATATCAATTAAAGAATCATACGTTTTATGCTTTCAATTATATGTTCTTTTCATTTTCATGTGTTTCGGTTCGTGTTTGTGATTCCCGCACCCGTCTCTACCATTTCTGATTCGAGAGTGATACCGGATCCAGAGATTCTGCCTCTCGATCCGGACTAGCAGACCTGAAAGAACAGATCTGCGGAGAAAATCTTCAAACAGTCCGGATCGAGAGGCGGAATCTCTGGATCCGGTATCACTCTCGAATCAGAAATGGTAGAGACGGGTGCGGGAATCACAAACACGAACCGAAACATATGAAAATGAAAAGAACAGATAATTGAAAGCATAAAACGTATGATTCTTTGATTGATATGAAAATTAAAAGCTCGATCATACACTAACAATTAGTCTCACCCCAGGGTGAGCTCCTCCTGGGGTGGTGATTCCCTCTACAGACACACTCTCACTCCTAGGACATAATCTGCTATATATAGGAGGCCAAGCACATGCGCCTTGTTTTCCAAGCCACCGCCCAATGGGCCTGAAAAACAGGTATCGAAACTTCCTAGTTTCGATTGAGCAAATGTTCAACCGAAACTAGTAGTTTCGATTGAGCAAAAGTTCAACCGAAACTAGTAGTTTCGATTGAACAAAAGTTCAACCGAAACTAGTAGTTTCGATTGAACAAAAGTTCAACCGAAACTAGTAGTTTCGATACTGTAATTTCGATTGACAGCATCAGTCTCAAAATTATACCCAACAGTATATCTTTTATACAAGAATGAAATGCCTCGTGTGGGTCTAACAATCATTCCCTCCAATCTATCACCCAGTAACCACGTATGGACTCTGAGTATACAACATACATATATATACAGAGACCTTCCGACGCGCTGGTCCCATATGTACCAGATCTCAAACAAGAGGATCAGTCTTGTCCCTAGGTCCCATCCCAATCATGGCCATAATAAGTACTTATTATAGGATATATGCACAGATAGTATTGGGATCTCAGATAAAAATCATTTACAAAACATTTCATAAAGCACAGTTTAGAGGAACTCACCTCAAATAGAACCTCCTCCTGTATTGAATATAACAATCAACACTTCGACAGAACCCTATATTATATCCGACATCATCATAATAAATATCCATATCTTAGGTTTACATAAAGGAACCTCAAGGTGTTTAGAAACCTTACCTCGACACGATCTACGGCAGTTTGTGGACGAATTGCGAGAAACCGGACTCTCGGGAGCGGATCAGAACCTTGGGAACCGAGCTACCAGCTTAGTGTGTGTGTGTGTGTGTGGTGAAGTGTTTGTGTGTGCAAAATGGTTGGGATCGACCCATCTATTTATAGTGTGAAATCGGACCCATAGCGGACCATTATCCAGGGGATGTCGAGCCGCTACCGACTCCAGTCGCAATTTTGCCTTCGGGCCTACGTTTCGGACTGCTATGAGTTTCTACTCGGTCCGTTATTAGTCACCTGTCCATGTTGGACCGCTATGATCTGGTTGTCGGTCCGCTATCGGACCATAAGTCCTGATGAGTCACAGGACATGTGTCGCCACCCGGTTCATTGCTTCCTCCACACATAGCGGACCGTTATGCCATGGATAGCGGTCCACTATCCCTCTGATTTTTAGCTTTTTTTCATTTTTAGTCCCTTAACTTTGGAGAATGTAAAGTTTAACCCCTAAACTATATATTTTGACACTTTTGGCCCTTATTTCACTTGGGAATTATCCGGGTGTTACAAATCTCCCCTCCTTAAAAGAATTTCGTCCTCGAAATTCAAGATCAGTCAAATTGATGGGGATACTTAGCTTTCATCTGCTCTGTTAATTCCCAAGTTTTGTCGGCACCTTTCTGACCTTGCCACTATACTAGTACCATTGGTATCCTTTTCTTCCTTAACTTTCGACCGTGGGTTCCTAAGATCTGAACAGGTTGTTCGGTGAATCGGAGTTTGTCATCAGCATGGACATCATCTAATGAGATTGCCTGGTCAGGGTCTGCTAAGCACTTGCGTAGACATGACACGTAAAATGTGTTATGAATATCCTACAATGTTTCAGGCAATTCAAGATTATATGCTACAGCTCCAACTCTTTCTATGATCTTATATGGCCCAATATACCTTGGCCTTAATTTTCCACATTTCCTGAAACATACAACACCTTTCCAAGGTGATACTTGTAACATGACGTAGTCACCTACTTGAAATTCTAACGGTCGTCGGCGTTTATCTGCATAACTCTTCTGTCGATCTTATGCAGTTTTCAACCTTTGTTTGATCTGGACTATCTTATCAGTTGTCTCCTATAAGATTTCTGGTCCAAATAGTTGGTTATCTCCACCTTCAGTCCAACAAATTAGAGTTCTGCACTTCCTACCTTATAATGCCTCAAACGGTGCAGCTTTTATACTTTACTGGTAGCTGTTGTTGTAAAAAAATTCTATCAGTGGAAGGTGATTATCCTAGCTACCTCCAAATTCTATTGCACAAGCCCTCAGCATATCCTCTAGGGTTTGAATTGTTCTTTCACTTTGTCCATCTGTTTGAGGGTGATATGCTATACTCATATTGATTCGAGTTCCCGACTCTTTCTGGAGACTAGTCCAGAATCTAGAAGTGAACCGACTATCTCTATCAGAGATAATAGATAGTGATATACCATGGTGGCTTACAATTTCATTGATGTAGAGTCGGGCAAGTTTATCAATTAAGTAATTCTTAGTGATAGGAATAAAGTGTGCCGATTTGGTTAGTCTATCAACCAACCCAAATAGCATCATGCCTTTTCTGGGTTCTCGGTAGTTTCGTGACAAAGTCCATAGTAATACTATCCAAATTCCACATAGGTATCTCCAACTATTACAGTTGACCTGCGGGTTTCTGATGTTCGATCTTGACTTGAAGGCAAGTCAAATATTTTTCTATGTACTGGGCTATAGATCTTTTCATATTCGGCCACCAAAATTGAGTCTTTAAATCTTTATACATCTTATTGGCTCCATGATGTATCAAGTATTTGGATTTGTGAGCTTCATCCATTACCTTTGTTTGTATTTCCCCAAGTCTAGGAATCCAAATTATGTTTCCAAATCGTAAGATTTCATCATTGCCTTTGGTTAGTAATTTCTCTTTACCAACCATGCGCTCCTTCTTGATGTTATCTTCTTGGAGTGCTTGTGTTTGAGTTTCCTTGATCTGATCCATCCAATCTATCTTAATTTCTAACCTTAAGGCTCTTATCTTAATAGGCTTGATCCTTTCCTTCCGACTTAATGCATCTGCTACAATATTGGATTTCCCGAGATGGTATTTAATCTCACCATCATAATCATTAATGAGTTTCATCCATCTCCTCTGTCTCATATTCAAAACCTTCTGATTGAATATATGTTGGAGACTTTTATGGTCTTTATATATCACACATTTGGTACCATATAGATAGTGTCTCCAAATCTTTAGAGCAAACACTATGGCACCAAGTTCAAGATCATGTGTGGTGTAGTTCTTCTCATGAACTTTAAGTTGTCGTGATGCGTAGGCTATCACCTTTTCTCGTTGCATCAAAACACAACCTATACCAATTTGAGAGGCATCATAATAGATGACCAAGTCATCATTCCCTTCAGGTAATACTAAGGTTGGCACTGAACTTAGTTTATGTTTAAGGGTTTGGAATGCTTCTTCCTGCTTCTGACTCTATTCAAATTTCACTGCTTTTGAGTTAAGGTAGTTAATGGAGTAGCAATCTTGGAAAAGTCTTGTATAAATCTTCGGTAGTATCCGGCTAGACCAAGAAAGCTTCGAACTTCAGTCGGTGTCTTCAGAGTTTCCCACTTCATAGTAGCTTCAATTTTGGCTGGATCTACATGGATTCCCTGTTGATTTATAACATGCCCTAAGAATTGTACCTCTTGTTTCCAAAACTCGCATTTGGAAAACTTAGCGTACAGCTTCTATTTTCTAAGAGTTTCCAAGGTTATCTGAAGATGTTTGGCATGTTCTTCTTGATTTCGGGAGTAGATAAGGATATCGTCTATGAACAATATAACGAATTTGTCCAAGAATGATTTACAAACTCGGTTCATTAGGTCCATAAATGACGAAGGAGCATTAGTTAGACCGAATGACATAACTAGGAATTCATAGTGTCCATATCGGGTTCTAAAAGCAGTCTTAGGTACGTCTTCTTCCTATACCTTTAACTGGTGGTATCCTGATCTAAGATCAATCTTCGAGAAGTATTTAGCTCCTTGCAACTGATCTAACAAATCATCTATTCTTGGCAATGGATATTTGTTCTTCACAGTGAGCTTGTTTAGTTCTCGATAATCTATACACATCCGCATTCTTCTGTCCTTCTTCTTTACGAACAAGACATGCGCTCCCCAAGGCGAAGTACTTGGACGTATGAAACCTCTGTCTAACAACTCTCGAATCTGCTTCATCAACTCTTTTAATTTGGAAGGTGCTAGTCGGTACGGTGCCTTAACCATGGGTTTAGCTCTGGGAATGAGTTCGATTTGGAATTCGATTTGTCTATCTGGTGGTAGACCGGGTAGTTCTTCCGAAAATACATCCGGGTGATCGCATACTATAGGAATGTCCGCGATTTGTCGTTCGGGTTTTGAATTTAAAGAATAAACTATAAATACACTACATCCAGCATTCACACATTTCTTAGCCTTAGCTATAGAAATCGTTTCAATCTTATTCTCATCACTATCACATTGTATCAATATAGACTCTCTGTTAGGTCCAAAAATCCTAACAGTCCGTTGATCACAATCGATCTGGGCATGGCATTGGTTCAACCAATCCATTCCAATGATAACATCGTACTTGCTCATACTCATTGGCATCAATTCAATCATTGAATTTTCATTGCCCAGAGTCATCTTGCAATTCGTATACGATTCGGTTATCCTAATTTGCTTACCACTTGCCGTCTCAACTACGTAAGCACGCTCAAGTGGAGTTGTTTCATGCCTAAATGCATACTAAAGGTATCTGAACAAAACTTCTATTTGCTCCCGTATCAAACAGGATTTTAGTACAAATATCATTAACGAGGAACGTACCAGCTACCACTTTGGCATTATCATTCCTCTTTCCTTCACCTATCACAAACACTCGACATTTAGCCCCCCCCCCCCTCCGGGCTTTTGTGGTGTAGGTTTGGTACAATTTCTTGAGATGTGTCACATCTCATTACAATTAAAACACCTAAGAGATGAACAATACGTTGCAACATGCCCTGGCTTCTTGCATCTACCGCATTTCATCTCTTGGGGATTTCTAACCAAATTGTTTCCCTCTCTCATAGGGAACTTGAAATTCCTCGGTTTAAATCGATACATAATTTCCTCACTTTTCCTCTTTGTTACTACAGGTTTTACATCTACTGCCTTCTCAGTCTTATCCTTGGCTTCTTGAGCTGCCACATCATCATAAACTGTGGCACTCAATGCTAAAGCCACATCCATCGTTTGAGGTGTAGAGGTTTTCACCAAGGTACGCACCTTTAGTGGCAAACCCCTGATAAAATGTTTGATTCTTCGGGGTTCAGGTGTCACCAGATGTGGTACCAGTTTTGACATCTCATCAAAATTCGTTGCATATTCCTGATGTGTCATTGTTCCAACTTTCAGTCGTTGAAACTCCTACTCAATTTTATCAAGTTCATTATGAGGACAGAATCGTTGCAGAATCAGTTCCTTGAACTCGTTCCATTTCATGCTGTCCACAGCTTGTTCCCCTCTGGCTTGCTTCACAGATTCCCACCAATCCAGTGTGGTGGCTTCTATGGAATTGGCAGCAAACTTGACTGCCTGATCGCTTCGCACTCACTGAGCTTGATCACAGCCTCCATCTTTGTAATCCACTGAGTAGTATCAATGGCTCCCTTCTTGTCGTCAAATGGCTTTGGTTTGCATCCTTCGAAGGATTTGTAATTGCATCCTTCGTGATTCTCAGTTCTCGTCGCTGAGCTAGTATTGGCATTTCCATTTGCCCCTCCAGTTTATTGATTCCTCCTCCAGCATTTCCAGTACCCATTCTTCTTGAAAGAACTTCATCTAACAACCCGGGTAGTGTGTTTCGTAAAGCTTTTGTTACCTCACTAGCCACAGCATCTTGAAACTGGGCCTCAGATATAACCACTTCTTCAGTGTGAGTATTCGTATAGTTATCGTTCTCATTTGTCTCATGATGGTCGTTAGTATCGGCGTTAAGTTCCACCTGCCTACGGTTCTTAGTAACCGGAGTTCGACCTGTTCCTCTACCTCTTCCTTTTCCTCGTCCAACAATTTTTACCTATACATACAGATGTACGACATCAGAATTGGTATAACCGGTTATGATCCAGAAATCAGAAATTAAAGACATTTGGCCAAGAATGTAATTAGTATCTATTTTCTCGACATCTCCTGTTATATTCATAATGATAATCAACATCTCAACTTATATCCTGTGGCATTCCAGCTATTCTCAGAGCTCTTAGTTTAAGTCTAGATACTAATCTTTCCTATTAGTATCTAAATCCCTTAAACTACGGCTCTGATACCAACTTGCCACACACGTAACACAGGATAGTCATCTACCAGAGTAGTACCTCTAACAGATATGTTCCCACGTTAGAGCGACGAGTCTATGAGAGATTTATACACCGCTCTTTCTTAGATAGAACATTTTGTTCGTCAGATAACTACATACCGGTTGAAGGTCACTTTCTAGTTACAGTGACGTTGATACCAAAAACACACAACGGAAGACTTAGCATTCCAAACTATTTCATTTCATATATGTAACATTGTTTTACAATAATAAATGACTGGTAAATACAACGCATAACTATGGACTTATAGTTCACGAAGAACGTGCCATCCATTCAGGCCTTATGGTTACACAGGGACCTACCCTCAGTCATCCATATCTCAAAACATCTATACACCTCCTGGAATGCCAACCACCAGCTAGGGTTCACCTGTGCTCAAAAACATTTGAAAACATTTTGGATCAGCTTAACGCTGGTGAGTTCATAAACAAAATCGTATTTCCACAACGTATATCTTTGATACAAGAATGAAATGCCCCATCTGGGTCTAACGATCATTCCCTCCAATCTATCACCCAATAACCACGTATGGACTCTGAGTCTACAACATACATATATACAGAGACCTTCTGGCACGCTGGTCCCATATGTACCAGATCTCAAACAAGAGGATCAGTCTTGTCCCAGGTCCCATCCCAATCATGGCCATAATAAGTACTTATTATAGGATATATGCACGGATAGTATTGGGATCTCAGATAAAAATCATTTACAAAACATTTCATATAGCACAGTTCAGAGGAACTCACCTCAAGCAGAACCTCCTCCTGTATTGAATATAACAATCAACACTTCGATAGAAGCTTAGATTATATCCGACATCATCATAATCAATATCCCTATCTTAGGTTTACATAAAGGAATCTCAGGGCGTTCAGAAACCTTACCTCGACACTATCTATGGCAGTTTGCGGACGAATTGCGAGTAGCCGGACTCTCGAGACCGAATCATAACCTCGAGAATCAAGCTACCAGCTTAGTGTGTGGGTGTGGTGAAGTGTTTGTGTGTGAAAAATGGTTGGGATCGACCCATCTATTTATAGTGTGAAATCATACCCATAGAAGACCGTTATCCAGGGGGATGTCGGTCCGCTACCGACTCCAGCCGCAATTTTGCCTTCGGGCCTACGTGTCGGACCACTATGAGTTTCTACTCAGTACGTTATTGGTCACATGTCCATGTCGGACCGCTATGATCTGGATGTCGGTCCGCTATCGGACCATAAGTCCTGATAAGTCACAGGACACGTGTCGCCACCCGGTTCATTGCTTCCTCTACACACTGCGGACCGTTATGCCATGCTATCCCTCTGATTTTTAGGTTTTTTTCATTTTTAGTCCCTTGACTTTGGAGAATGTAAAGTTTAGCCCCTAAACTTTATATTTTATCCATTTTGGCCCTTATTTCACTTGGGAATTATCCGGGTGTTACAAACTACTAAAAGCAAAGAGAAAATAAAAAAAAATAAACAAACAAATAACTAATCAAAGCTAATTTTGCTATTGCCAAGGGTCCCCGGCAACGGTGCCAAAAACTTGATGTCGCCCAGATGATCTATAAAAACTAATAATAAAAACCTAATCTAGACACCTAAGTAATACTCTAAAATACCTATGAACTAGACCGCACTGACAGGAAAGTGAACCTATCGAATGTAGCAAAGCTTAATGGTAAACCGGATTATCGAACCCTAGAGACACTGTATAACTAAACTAGACTCTGACTAGAACTAAGAATATTGGTTTGGGGGGTTTTCTACAACTACTGATTAAACTAATTAAATGTAAATGAAAACCAGACAAAAGACACTAACAATCAGACGAAAGACTCGAAAGATATCAAGAATAAAGAAAGCACTACCTAGGGCAGAATCCTACTTGTACGGCTCAGACTTCTACCGGTTATGGAAACTATGATGGAACTGGGATTCTAAGGATAACAAGCCTAGAAAACCTAGTGGATCCCTAATCACTCTCAGGGTGTCACCAGAAGGAAACTCTAAGGATGCAAAACGCTCACCAGATGTTGGATTACCTTTCAGTCTCTCCAACGATTACAAAGTACCCTATAGACAGATCACCTCTCAGTCTCACTCTCACTCTCACGGTACATCAAAGATGCAAGGAGTAATCTCAGCACAAAACGATATGACACGGATTAGCAACGAATACTAAGAACCTAGGAAAACCTCCTCTCATAGTGTTTACAACTAGACACCTAATACAGAAGACTAACCGACTACCTCTCACCTTTCGGGTATCGAGATAAGAACACTCAATCTAATGAAACATCAACTAATACTCCTATGGATCACTACGTCTAGAAATACCACCACAGTCACAAACAATTAAGCAAGCAACCTAAACATGCGTCTATAACTGAAAGACATTCAAAAAGAACACATGCGGGATAATAATCAACATCAAATCAGAATTAAGCATGCACATACATCATAACAGTTGAACTAAAATCATTACAATATCATCAAACCATCAACAGAATCCAAAAAACCGATAAGAGATCCAAACTTTAGCAAGTATTCATCACAAACCTATGCAGTATCGATTGTTTAGCCAAGAATCATAATCAAAAACATCAAAACAAAAGTAATAAACAGAATCATGGTTTCAAACAAAGTAATCAAAGACAACCGAAGGAGAACTGAAAACCGAATAAGATATATCTAACAAACCCGGAGTCCAAAAGCTTCATCTTTAACCTCAATTGTCTTCTCTAACCTCAGAATCGCCCAAAGAACCCTGCTCAGATGGCTGAATATCGAACTCTCTTCATAATGGTATTACAAATCTTCTAATAATCGAATTCTAGGGTTTGGCGGAATTTAGGTCCCTCGCGTACCGCGAGACAATCCACCAGGCCCTCTGCGTACCGCGAAAGCCAAAACAATCGGAAGCCCAAATCACTTCTCTCGTGTACCGCGAGACTCTTCCTCCTCCCCCTCGCGTACCGCGAGGACTAGAAATTTTAACTTTTCTTCTTCTTTCTCCCGGCTTTCCTCTTGTGCTCGATTTCTTCATGATTTCACTATGTAATTCACACGAGCTCTTGTAGACCTGACAAAGACTCAAAACAAACCAAAAACATGTAAAAACGAACATAAACCTATCTAAAATGCCCGAATACAATGGAATAAAGGATGTGTGCTTTGCAACACATCAGTAATCATGATCTAAGCATCCACCATTATTAACCTATACCAGATCGGTATTGTAACATAGTGAATCAACATGGCTCAACTGCGCACGCAATAACTTAACCCTAGTATCAGAAGTTGATAATATATTTGTAATTCGGGTTATGATGATGATTACCTCCACACCGTTGGATTGCTCGCAACATTGGTACATTTATGTCTATTAAGCAGTCAAAGGTGAGTTTCACGACCCCTTTCTTTTTTTACTATTTTACAAACTTGGAGGAGAAACATACTTCAACTAATTTGAAAACTTACACGAACTTATTTATTTAACATGCCCCAACTTGTTTGAGACGATAATTGGAAAACAAGAGCTCAGATCTATATTCGAACATGAGTGAACGTAGCCCTCAGGTGGTCTTGGACCATACATATACTATAACTATGGACGTAGCCGAGAAATATGCAAATAGTACTATTGAGACCGACCTCCCCACCTAGGGTTAGTCGTGCTAACCACACGATCCACATGTTCGTATGGGTGCAGCATAATCTAACATTTTACCGTGATGGCACGGGGTTGGGCAATACCATTTGATAGGTTTAGGTTTGGTTATAGGCTCATGTGTCGACATATTAACTCGTATTCCTAGCTAGTCTACGGGGGATCATCGTTACTTGTTTTGGGTTATCGTTCTTATCTTTATCAATTTCATTAAAGAGGGCTTAACACGGGCATAAATTCATTAACATGTTTTAATTGGGAAAACGACTCATTTTATTACTATGAAGTCATCACATGTTTTCGAGGAAAACAGTTTCATATTATGACCATGTACACATTATCAATGTTTTCGAGGAAAACAGTTTCATATTATGGCCATGTACACATTATCAATGTTTTCTAGGAAAACGGTTTCATATTATGGCCATGTACACATTATCAATGTTTTCGAGGAAATCGATTTCATATTATGGCCATGTACACATTATCAATGTTTTCGAGGAAATCGATTTCATATTATGGCCATGTACACATTATCAATGTTTTCAAGGAAAACGGTTTCATATTATGGTCATGTGCACATTATCAATGTTTTCGAGGAAAACAGCTTCATATTATGCCCATGCACACATTATCAAAGTTTTCAAGGAAAACTGCTTTACATTGCGTGTGAACTCACCAACGTTACGTTAACATTTTTAAGTATGTTTTTCATGTAATACATAGCTATAGCACGGTTGGAATAGGTCAACCATTTGGATTAAAACCCTAGAAGCCGAAGACCTCGTTTGATCAAGATAGGCTTTTAGTTCACACATTACTATGAAGACGCATGATCGTCAAAGCTCAAGTCGATTTTGACCTATATGGTTCTACGCCAATGTACTATTTCATGTTAGTTATCTAATGGTGAGAAGTCTTTATTTTAGCTTCCGCAGCTGTGTAAAGGTATCAATCGTATCAATCCGCAACTATGAAGACGCATGATCGTAAAACCTCAAGTCGATTTTGACCTATATGGTTCTAGGTCAATGTACTATTTCATTTTAGTTCTGTAACAGTGTTCAACACCTTAGAAGTCTTTATTTTTACTTTCGCAGCTATATAATGGTATCAATCGTTACAACCTTAATTTATTTATTTATTTACTAAGTAAATAATTTAGGGGTATGACAAATAATATAATACTTCATGTATGTATAAAGTAGGGTGTATGAAGAATTATACATGCATACATATACAAATATTGTAGGTGAGTTAATTTAAAAGACTTATGTATTTATATTTATATATTTTCATATAAAGATGGTGGAATGAAATTGTTTAATCCACGCATATAAATTATGATCTTGGAATTAATATTTATGGACATAATTAACATAATTGCATCGAATAGAAATTGTATCCATATATTTAACATATAATGAATATATTACACTTAATAATATTTTCTATGAAGATTTTATGTTTGATGTTATTAGTCGTTTGTGAAATAAGAAATAAATAATTTTTTCTTATGATTTACTAATTGTTAATAAAATATTAAAATATATGTTAGATATTTAATTATTTAACATCATCATTATTTAATAGGAGAGAAAGACGAAAAATAAAAATCTAGATTTCATCATAAGTCGACACGTGGCAAGTATGGTTATTCATTTATTATAATATAGGTTATAAACTCTATATATTATACAGGGTAAATAAATACATTGTTATATATACTTAGTAATAAAGATCTAATATTACATATTACAAAATTTTTTAATACAAATTTTAGAAACGTTATATAGTTATTTTTTTTAAATATTTTATAAAAAAATGAAAGAAATGTTCAAGTTATAAAAATGTTTTATGAACAAAGTTATTTTTTTAATTAAAAAATATTTTATAAAAATAGTTATAAAAATTATTATTATTTAATAGGTGAGAGATTCGGGAAACAAAAATTATAATTTTTTTTATAGAAACATGTATCATTAAATATGAGAGAAAAGCAGGAAAAAAAATTTAAGAATTAACATGAGAATGACATATGGCACCTCAAAACCTTTATTTATTAATATGTATAGATATAGATTTACTAAGTAAATAATTTAGGGGTGTGACAAATACTATAATACTTCATGTATGTATAAAGTAGGGTGTATGGAGAATTATACATGCACACATATACAAATATTGTAGGTGAGTTAATTTAAAAGACTTATGTATTTATATTTATATATTTTCATATAAAGATGGTGGAATGAAATTGTTTAATCCACGCATATAAATTATGATCTTGGAATTAATATTTATGGACATAATTAACATAATTGCATCGAATAGAAATTGTATCCATATATTTAACATATAATGAATATATTACACTTAATAGTATTTTCTATGAAGATTTTATGTTTGATGTTATTAGTCGTTTGTGAAATAAGAAATAATTAATTTTTTCTTATGATTTACTAATTGTTAATAAAATATTAGAATATATGTTAGATATTTAATTATTTAACATCATCATTATTTAATAGGAGAGAAAGACGAAAAATAAAAATCTAGATTTCATCATAAGTCGACACGTGGCAAGTATGGTTATTCATTTATTATAATACAGGTTATAAACTCTCTATATTATACAGGGTGAATAAATACATTGTTATATATACTTAGTAATAAAGATCTAATATTACATATTACATAATTTTTTAATACAAATTTTAGAAACGTTATATAGTTTTTTTTTTTAAATATTTTATAAAAAAATGAAAGAAATGTTCAAGTTATAAAAATGTTTTATGAACAAAGTTATTTTTTTAATTAAAAAATATTTTATAAAAATAGTTATAAAAATTATTATTATTTAATAGGTGAGAGATTCGGGAAACAAAAATTATAATTTTTTTTATAGAAACATGTATCATTAAATATGAGAGAAAAGCAGGAAAAAAAATTTAAGAATGAACATGAGAATGACATATGGCACCCCAAAACCTTTATTTATTAATATGTATAGATATAGATTTACTAAGTAAATAATTTAGGGGTGTGACAAATACTATAATACTTCATGTATGTATAAAGTAGGGTGTATGGAGAATTATACATGCACACATATACAAATATTGTAGGTGAGTTAATTTAAAAAACTTATGTATTTATATTTATATATTTTCATATAAAGATGGTGGAATGAAATTGTTTAATCCACGCATATAAATTATGATCTTGGAATTAATATTTATGGACATAATTTACATAATTGCATCGAATAGAAATTGTATCCATATATTTAACATATAATGAATATATTAGACTTACTAGTATTTTCTATGAAGATTTTATGTTTGATGTTATTAGTCGTCTGTGAAATAAGAAATAATTAATTTTTTCTTATGATTTACTAATTTTTAATAAAATATTAGAATATATGTTAGATATTTAATTATTTAACATCATCATTATTTAATAGGAGAGAAAGACGAAAAATAAAAATCTAGATTTCATCATAAGTCGACACATGACAAGTATGGTTATTCATTTATTATAATATAGGTTATAAACTCTATATATTATATTGGATGAATAAATACATTGTTATATATACTTAATAATAAAGATCTAATATTACATAATTTTTTAATACAAATTTTAGAAACGTTATATAGTTATTTTTTTAAAATGTTTTATAAAAAGAATGAAAGAAATCTTCAAGTTATAAAAAAATTTTATGAACAAAGTTATTTTTTAATTAAAAAATATTTTATAAAAATAGTTATAAAAACCATTATTATTTAATAGGTGAGAGATGCGGGAAACAAAAATTATAATTTTTTTTATAGATACATGTATCATTAAATATGAGAGAGCCGGAAAAAAAATTAAGGATGAACATGAGAATGACATGTGACACCCCAAAACTTTATTTATTAGTATGTATAGATAATTTGAGAATTATATGTTATAAAACATAGTTTTGTGTTAGGATCTCACATAAATCTATATAGTTCATAGAATAGCTTGTGCATGTGGTAATATGACCTAACATGATATTAACCAAGTCCTAATGAAGGCACATAAAATAATAATGTATATAGTTAATGAATGGAATATGGATATGAAAATTTGACGGATGTTAGACATATAAACAGGAATGATACGTAGTGTTAAATAAATTAAAAAAATTATGAAGAATACCGGTCGTATAGAACATTACGACTCGTACATACCCGACCCGTATTCTATCATATTGATACCGGTCGTATTAACCTCCAATTCCTTTCCTTTACATTTACATTTAAATTTCATTACTCCTGTTCTTGCATGCAATCGTCTTCTTCATCCACCCCAATACCCCAGATTTTATCGGCAAAAGGTAATTCAATCTCCCTTTCCTTTATATCCTCCTATTCATCTATCTACGTTAACCGATTTGGGATTTAGGGTTTATTTACGTCCACTTTTAAACCAACTAATTCGTTCGCAAAACCCTAGAATTCTGTATATATACGTTTAATTTAACGTCATCAATTGATTTTCAGGGGAGGAATGGGGCCAATATACTATATATTGATTGCATTCCCTTGCACAATTGGGGCGATTGCTTTGGCGCTTCTTCATATTTATAGGCATCTTTTAAATTACACTGAGCCTACGTACCAACGCTTCATTGTCAGAATCATTTTTATGGTTCCGGTGAGTTTTATAATCCTTCAAAACATAACAAATATGTGATTTTTGTTTCTTATTTCATGCTGATGCAATTTTTTTTTTACATAATGAAATTATTTATACATGTAAATTGGTGTTTTAGTGGCTTGGACAAACCGATTTTACTAAAATCATTTTAGGGTTGTATTTTTGTCTCAATTAGCACATATTTGACTCATTGGTGATAAAAGTGTAGATACCCTTCAAGGGCTAATTGTCAGTGTATCTGTTGTTTCTTGTAAGTGAATCTTTTTGTTCTTTGAAAGAGCCAAATTAACATCCGTTTAGTAATTAGAAATATACATGATAGCATAGTTCTCAAGGCGCATAGTATAAAAATACCATCTTTAGGGGTTTTAGATATGTTTTAAGCCTGTTTGGGCTGTTTTAGGTTGATTCCAGGCTTGTTTAGGGCTAGTGTAGGCTGTTTAGACCTGTTTCAGATGACTTTTGGCCGGAATTTAGCCTGAATTTGCCCGGAAATTGGCCTGAATCTGAGCCTGAGAGCCTGAAACTGCGCCTATCCAGTCGAGGCACACAAGCTGCACTGCACTTCTGCTCCTAGGTGCGCCTTGTGCGCTTTTGACAACACTGCATGATAGTAGTAAGACGTTTGAAAATTAAATAATCGGATCTACCAAGTTATACGTTGTATATACACTTTTTATTAAATAAGAAGGTATGAACCTTTCTATACTTTTGTATTTCCATTTTATCTCTTATTATTATTATTATTTAAAAAGAACAAATGGGAAATGTAAGCTACTATGAGATAAGATTTTGACCATGAGATCAATCATCTCTATTAAGTCATTGTTCATATGCAAAAAAGTTGTATAATGAATGAAAAAAATTAATATTGTTATGAAAGGGCAAGGGGTACAATGCATGGGATTCAGAAAAGAGAGACGGAAGCTGATTTTTGGGCCTATATTAATGTATAGACGAATTTCATTATGGCTCCTTATTTGATATCTAAGCATGTGGAACATAACTGGAAAAATATTTACATTAGATTCACATTGCTTTTTGTTTGTTCATTTCTCCTTTCATCCCTGCACTTCCTCTGTATCTCCTCACCAGATGATGTTAAATGATTGTGAATGTTTAATTGGCTGTTAGTGTTGATTGACAATTCTTTAGTTGATGTTATCCAAATATCAATGACTTATGTTTTCAATGTGAATACTAGTATCATTCTTAAAAATTTAAACTATTAGTCACTTTTGTTTAAGTTTTGATGCGTCTTTGATCGAGTATTTGTAATTCTTAATATATGTCTTTACTTTTGATGTATAGTTATTAAAGCTCATTGATGTATAAAAGTGATTTGATAAAGATAATATTATAAATATGAAGTGAACGAATTTCTAACCTTCATGCTTGTACTTTCTTGCGATGTAGCTATTGTACATTTAATAATGTTAATTGTTATAATACTGACAATAACCTTATTACTAAACTGAGTGATTCTGGAAAAATGTTAACCCATACTTAACCTTTTAAACCAAATCTACTGTTGTGGCAAGGAAAGCTGCTGATTAAATATATTCTAGTTGTAATCTGCCATGTCCCTACTCTCTTGTAATTGTGCATCATTAACAGTGAACTCTTTGTCTAGTAAATAATATATAATGTTGGAGATGACGAGATGATTATTGTTTAAATTGTGATAGAAAAAATGATGATATTGATGAAATAGCATATTTGAGTGAGTTTTCGAAGAGCCTAGAGTTGTAAATGAATCTTATAATTTTCATATTGTGTAAAAGTTGATATTGAATCTTATAATTTTCATATTGTCCAAAGCGGGTTTTTTTGGAACTGAGGGTCTCCTTGGAATCAGCCTCTCTATCCTCGCGAATAGGGGTATAGTTTGCCTATATCCCACCCTACTCAGATCCTACCAATAGCTTGTCTATTGGTGGGATTCTGCTGGGCTTGGTTGTTGTTGTAAACGTTGATAGAAAGGTTATATGATTTCTGATTCATTTTTTCTTGTTCTTGCTCAATTTAAGTAGAGCACTATTTTTTTTTCAAAAAGGTCATCTCAAGGCCTATCCCAGTATATTTGTGTGTGAGATCAATTTTATAATTTGGCTAACAAATGGAGTTGTTACTGAGCTAGGATTTTTTATTCTACAACCTCTACTATGGTTATCATTATGAACAGTGCAACATTTTTACTATGCTTTTGTCATCATGTCATGAATCTGACAATCAATTTTCTTGCATCATGCACCATTATTCTTATTTTTACTTGTTCTTCTTGACAGGTCTATGCATTGACGTCTTTCCTGTCACTTGTATTCAACGAGAGCTCAATTTATTTTAACTCCATTCGAGAAATGTGAGTATATGATACTTTAGTTGTTATATGAGGCTAAATAATCATAATGTATTGAACAGGCATACTGAACATCAATTAAGATCACATATACACATACACACACATATATATGTGTGTGTGCGTAATAATTATTGACAATTATATGGAGAATCATCAATTATCATTGTGGCAGTAAATTTTTCCTTAACGGCTAATATCAGTTAACTTGAAAGTTGGCAACATGAAGGTGGAATTACCTATAAAGGTTGACTCTTCATCTTTCATGGTTTTGTGAAACCTATACTTTGAGGTCAATATTAGAAGTGACAACCACATAAAATTTACTAATTGTTGAATCTTTCTATTCTGATCTTGGAGCTTTCTCCTGAAATATGAAATTTTAGTATTTGGGTTATTTGGTAAAATGACTCCTTTTTACTTCCTGCTTGTAATTTCCCTGTGGATGATATAGCACTTGGTCTTCCTTTTTTCCATATGGGAAACTGAATTTTGATTACGTGTCACATTATATAGTGATATCTATGGTATGCTACTGCTGCAATGTGATAGAAACTGAAATTGGATGCTTCAATTTAACAGAAAACAGGAACAAGAAACCCCAATTCGAGATGGGTAAGTCTCCAAATTACAATAGCTAAATCAAACAAAATACTCGACTGAAACTAAAATGAAAAGTAATACCCCTATTTCTAGACTCTTAGAGATAACCCCCCACTAATTAAAACGGGCGCACAAAAGGGAACTGTTTTGGCGTCCCTTTTCAGAACTGTTTTGGCGCCCCTTTTAGGTCCAGCCCAGGTCTGGCCCAAGTCTGACCCAAGTCTATCCCGGGTCTCTATCAATACTTCCCACCCGAATAAACGACTTGTCCTCAAGTCGGGAATGGGAAGGTTGAGCTGCTGGTCCTGTAGGTTGCTCCTCAAAGGGCTCAATGGTAAGGTGGCGAAACATGGCGGGCTGCTGCTGTAGGTCCTCAAGTGGCAGCCCCTGTAGTTTGTAGTCCCTCCCGTTGATGGCGAAACTTGATTGCATCGGATGATGTCACCATTTCCGATTTGGACCCCGAATGGAGGTATAAATTGGGTAATTAGCTGCAACTCGCGGACCAACTTATTCAAAATAAAGTTGTGAGTTGAACCACTGTCCACTAAAGTGAGAACTTCCATAGTACCTAACACACTACGCAACTTCATAGTGGTTGTGTTGGGCTGACCAGAGAAAGCATGGAGGCTAATTTCAGCTAGCTCAGCGGTCTGGTCTTGTTCGGTTACTGCTAGTCCAGGTCTGGCTTGGCTCTCTGCTTCCTCAGCGTATTCGAGCAGTTTGAAGGTACCCGTTTTGCACCTGTGACCTGGTCCGTATTTTTCACCACACCTAAAGCACTCCCCCTTGATGTACCTTGCCTGTTTCTCTGTTTCTGAGATGCGTAGAGGTGGGGCTGAAGTTTGCATCACAGCTGATGTGGTGGTAGGAAGAGAGGGCTTGGTGGTTTCAGTTGCTTGTGACTTCAGTTCCTTCCGGCTGTGGGCTGTTTTTGACTCAAACTCTAAGGCTATGCTCATGGCTTTGTAAACCGACCTCGGTTTATGCAGTCTCACATCTGCCTTGAGTTCCTCCTTTAGCCCAGTTAAGAAGACTCCCAACAAGCAATGGTCTGGCCAGTTGGACACCCGGGAAGATCTCTTTGCAAATTCTTGGCGGTATTCTTGCACTGTTCCTGTCTGCCAGCTAGCTCAGCGGTCTGGTCTTGTTCGGTTACTGCTAGTCCAGGTCTGGCTTGGCTCTCTGCTTCCTCAGCGTATTCGAGCAGTTTGAAGGTACCCGTTTTGCACCTGTGACCTGGTCCGTATTTTTCACCACACCTAAAGCACTCCCCCTTGATGTACCTTGCCTGTTTCTCTGTTTCTGAGATGCGTGGAGGTGGGGCTGAAGTTTGCATCACAGCTGATGTGGTGGTAGGAAAAGAGGGCTTGGTGGTTTCAGTTGCTTGTGACTTCAGTTCCTTCCGGCTGTGGGCTGTTTTTGACTCAAACTCTAAGGCTATGCTCATGGCTTTGTAAACCGACCTCGGTTTATGCAGTCTCACATCTACCTTGAGTTCCTCCTTTAGCCCAGTTAAGAAGACTCCCAACAAGCAATGGTCTGGCCAGTTGGACACCCGGGAAGATCTCTTTGCAAATTCTTGGCGGTATTCTTGCACTGTTCCTGTCTGCCTTATGCTGCAAAGGTGTTCATCGGGGTTCTGAAATTCAGCCGGGCCAAAATTCTTTTGTAGGTCGTGGAAAGGTCCTCCCAGAAACCTATCTCCTGGTCTGTGGAAAGCCATGAAAAAATATCCAGCACGTCCCTCTCCAAATGCATAGAAGCCACGTCCACCTTCTCATCGTCTGGGATGTCATAGTAACGAAAATATCCACCCACGCGGATCCCCATCACTGAAAGTTGGGAAATCAATTTTGTTGTAAGGCCTGTAATGACGGTTGTGGTGTCTGGAGTTGTCTCCTTCTTCGTAACGTCCATGTCTCCTGCCTGAATTCTCGACATGGGACTTCAGCGCTGCCAATTCAACTCGAAATGTCTCCATGGTTTCGAGTTTCGAAGCAATCGCTGCTAACTGGGCAGCCAGCAGGTCAGGGTTGGAGCCGTTACCTTCTGAATTGTTCCGGGTGTTAACCATCTCGTCGTTTCCCGGCAATGGAACCAATTGATAGAAACTGAAATTGGATGCTTCAATTTAACAGAAAACAGGAACAAGAAACCCCAATTCGAGATGGGTAAGTCTCCAAATTACAATAGCTAAATCAAACAAAATACTCGACTAAAACTAAAATGAAAAGTAATACCCCTATTTCTAGACTCTTAGAGATAACCCCCCACTAATTAAAACTGGCGCACAAAAGGGAACTGTTTTGGCGCCCCTTTTAGGCTCAGCCCAGGTCTGGCCCAAGTCCGACCCAAGTCTATCCCGGGTCAAATGTGTTTAGAGCCAGAGCCAGGTTGGTTATGTAGAGCAATTTTTGTATGTCTATTTACTTGTGATTCAGCCATTGTTGCATGCTCTCGACACAAGACCCGTATATGCACTCTATATAACGAATCAAATTTCTAGAAAAAACCTTTTCTAAGTTTATACTGTTTCTATGTGAACGCAATTTGTGTTTTTTATCTTGTTTCATTTAGAATACTAACAAGAAAGTTATTGTTTTTGATGTTTATAAGTTGTACATCTTATCTTTTTCAGATATGAAGCTTGGGTTATATACAATTTTCTATCACTGTGTCTGGAGTGGGTGGGTGGTCCAGGTGCTGTAGTTTTAAGTCTTACTGGACGTGTTCTTAAGCCCAACTGGTGTTTGATGACATGTTGCTTCCCTCCAATTCCACTAGACGGGTCAGTCAGTTCACTTTGTGTTTAGTCGAACTCATTATTTATGTTCTATTTAATTTTTTTAATCTGATTATGGCAGGCGTTTTATACGGAGATGCAAGCAAGGGTGTTTGCAGTTTGTAATTCTTAAACCCGTCTTGGTGGTGGTTACATTCCTTTTTTATGCAAAAGGGAAATACCAAGACGGAAATTTCAGTGCTAAACAGTCGTACCTATATATCACAATCATATACGCGATTTCATACTCTATGGCACTGTATGCATTGGCATTGTTTTATGTAGCATGCAGGGATTTGCTCCAACCATTTAATCCGGTTCCAAAATTCATCATTATCAAGAGTGTCGTCTTTTTGACATATTGGCAGGTAACCAACTTTTATTTACATCATGCTTAAGTTGATGCTGGTGTTTTGTTATTTAAAAATAGAGAAAAATTCACCCAACTATAACCAAGTTTCCTATCTGTGAATTTTTTTTATAAATATTAGTTTTTTTTTAAATTAAGTGACCTAAATGTAAGATATATGAATCTTTGTTACTATTTAGTGATTATTTTTTTCCAATTTGACTAAAATTCAACAATTATGAAACCTGGTTATTATTTAGTGATTTTTTCTTCACTATTACCTCATACTTTAAGTTACATTTGTAAAGAATAACCACTAAATAGTAATAAAGATTTATATATGTTTCATATAGGTCACTTAATTTAAAAAAAAAAATAATATTTATTAAAATATTTCACAAGATTTAGAACACTTAATGAAAGTTGAGTGACTTTGAGAGACAAATAAACTTTGAGTGACTTTAGTGGAACATTTGTCAAACTTGGTTACTATTGAGTGAATTTTTCCCAATAAAATATATGTTGATTGGTTTTCTTTTTTCTTGTTTTCAGGGTGTTCTTGTTTTTCTTGCTGCAAAATCCGGATACATAAAAAATCCAGAGGAAGCTGCTGAATTCCAAAACTTCATAGTTTGTTTTGAAATGCTTATTGCAGCTTTGGGCCATCTTTATGCTTTTCCATATAAAGAATATGCTGGTGCCAACATTGGTGTTTCCTGCGGATTTGGTGTCAATCTTGCGCATGCTTTGATGTTGAACGACTTCTATCATGACACTGTTCACCAGGTTTGTCACATGTTCTTTTAACGGGTCGCTTCGGGTTACCTGACCCACCAATTTTGCAAATTCTAATTTCGATATAGGAAAAATTCATCCAAGCAACCAAGTTTCTTAAGTGTTCTACTAAAGTCACTCAAAAAAAAATTTGTCGTTTTAAAACCACTCTACATTTATTAGGTGTTCCAATCTTGTGAAATTTTTTTATAAATATTAATTTTTTTTTAAACTAAGTGACCTAAATAGAACATATCTGAATCTTTGTTACCATTTAGTGATTATTGTTTTAAAATTTAACTTGAAGTTTTAGGTAATAGTGAAGAAAAAAATCACTAAATAATAACCAAGTTTCATAATTGTTTAATTTAAAATCAAATTGGAAAAAAATGACCACTAAACAGTAACCAAGATTTATATATATTCCATTTAGGTCATTTAATTTAAAAAAAATCACAAGATTGGAATAAATGAGAAACTTGGTTACTGTTGGGTGAATTTTTCCCTTTTGTGTTTAGTGGGCACATATGGTAGCTAGTTTACGATTATAATGACGGATTTTGTTGCAGTTTGCACCGGCATACCATGATTATGTACTCTACAATCATAGTAATGACACGGGTGATGAAGGTGCAAGAAAGTACCGAACAAAAACCTTTGTCCCAACTGGTTCTGAGATGGAAAACGTTAGGAAAAACAAACAAGCCTTTGCATCAAGCAAAGGAGACGGCATGCAATCACCCACAACCCCTAGCCCCAAGGCTGCAACAAAACAAGAGACATCATTGTCATCAAATTCAGCTTCTACACCATATGACCTCTCACTCATTGACATGGACATACAAGTGCCTGTTGCTAAAGATGGTCATAACTTAAGAAGTGATTAATGTCCCCGCCACGTCACCAAGCATTTCCACCTGTCAAGCTGCCATTGGGTTGTCACGGTACTAGGAATTGTACATGTATGGAATAGTGTTTGTGTTGATTTCTACTTGGCGCGTAATAGAGATGTAAATGCAAAATCATCTTATATGTTTGGATTTTTAGAGTTTTGTAACATGGGATGAAGTTGACTATAATATTCGATTCGTGGGTCTATAGGATTGAAATTGGTAATCTTGTTAGGAAGTGGTATTCGTGCCAGGTATCTATACGAGTTAAAGATATCAACCCTAATATAGGCATATTTAGAATCATGTAACCCAAGCACGATCTGTTAAACTCATTTATCTATGAGTCAAACATGTAATCAAGTTGTAAACATATTAATCAAGTTCTCAAGTTGTAATAAAGGGTTGGTAATGGTGGGTCATCTTGTTTAATTAAACATGTTGGTAGATTGACATGATTAATCAAACAAGCCAAGATGAACATAAATAATGATTGTCCCATATTTATAATTTAAGAAAAACTTGGTAATTGTATTGTGTATTATTGTATTAATGATTGTTACAAGGAATGTACAATATATAATGAAATACATAACATAAATAGAATATCCTAGAGCCGGCTGCTTGTATACGTCTAATATTCCCCCGCAAGCTAAGGCTGTTGTTCGACTTGTAGCTTGGATCTTAAGAGTAGGAACCGTTGTGATGGTAAGGCCTTGGTGAAGATATCGGCGATCTGATCCTGTGTAGAAATAAATTGAACGTGTAACCTTTGTTGAGCAACTTTTTCTCGAACGAAGTGAAAGTCAACTTCAACGTGTTTAGTTCGAGCATGAAAGACAGGGTTGGCAGACAAATAGGTAGCCCCTAGGTTGTCACACCATAAGGGGCATTGGTGACTGGAAAGCATAACTCACGCATAAGTGACTCGAGTCAAGTGAGTTCGGCAACAGTGTCTGCCAGCGCCTTGTATTCGGACTCGGTAGATGATCGCGAGACAGTTTTCTGTTTACGAGCAGCCCAAGATATAAGGTTCTTACCCAAGTAGATGGCAAATCCCCCCGTGAAGCGACGATCATCTTGACACCCGGCCCAATCGGCATCAGTGTAGGCATGTAAGAGCGAGCCAGAGTCATGACGTAAAAGGAGTCCAAAGTCAATAGTTCCCTGAAGATACCGTAGGATCCGCTTAACTGCAGACCAGTGATTGGTGGTTGGGTTTTGCATGAATTGGCAGACCTTGTTGACTGCAAAGGTGAGATCAGGACGGGACAATGTAACATACTGAAGAGCCCCAACCATCTGGCGATACTTGACAGGGTCATCATGTGGGGGGCTATCGCCAACAGTGAGATTTGTAGATGTTGCCATGGGATATGGTACTGGTTTGGCTTGTGACAAACCTTCACGTCGAAGAAGGTCCACAATATACTTTTTCTGGGATAGAAGAATGTCTTTGTCACGATGAAGAATTTCAATACCCAGAAAATAAGAGAGAGGACCAAGATCCTGAACTGCAAAGGTAGTGCTCAGGTTCTGAACAACCCGATCAATAGCGTGAGAGTCATTACCTGTGAGGGTAATGTCGTCGACATAAACTAACATGTATAGTAGTGTCTTCCCTGCAGAGTATATAAACAGTGAAGGATCTGTTTTGGATCCTCGAAAACCAAAAGCCTATAAAGCAGATGATAACCTGTGAAACCAAGCCCGTGGAGCCTGTTTGAGACCATACAAGGACTTGTGGAGAAGACACACATGATGAGGCTTTTGCGGATCAACAAAGCCTGGCGGTTGTTGTAGATAAACAGTTTCCTTGAGGTCGCCATGTAAGAATGCATTTTGTACGTCGAGTTGTCGAAGAGACCAACCACGTGTAACTGCTAATGAGAGGACAACCCGAATGGTGGTGGCCTTAACAACTGGGCCAAAAGTATCATGATAGTCAACACCCTGTTGTTGACGAAAACCTTTGGCAACGAGTCGCGCTTTGTAGCGCGTAATAGCCCCAGTTTGATCCTGTTTTAATTTGTATACCCATTTGCAATCAACAATATTAGCATGCGGGTCACGAGGGACTAAGGTCCATGTACCGTTCTGAACTAAGGCTTTGTACTCATCGGCCATCACAATCCGCCAGTGGGGGTCTTTATTGGCAACAGCGAAGGAGGTGGGTGTGGAATCGAGAGGGGTGAAGATATGATAAGCAGATGGACTGTAGCGGTCAGGTTGTTTTGGATTAGGATGAAGAAAGGCTGGCCGAGAGCGGAATGGTGGTGGAGGAGATGGTGGAGTAGGAGGTGTAGGTATATGACTAGAAGCAGAGGAGTGGGTGTTGGGACTGTTGTGGGTGGATCCAACAGGAGAATTGTTAACCTATGGAGAGGCCGAGTTTGGAGTAGCAGGAGAGGACTGTTGGGCCGAAGGCTGCTGGATAGAGGAAATGGGAGACTGTTGTGGGGACTGTGGAGGAGAGGCCTGTTGGGGCGAGGGCTGCTGGACCGCGGGCTATTGGGCCAGGGGCAGCTGAACAGAATGTCTGTGACACGGTGTAGGATATGAGGAGTAGTATGGTGGTGGTTGTGAAAGTATTGGTGACGGTTGGAACGGGAAAGATTGTTCATTAAAACGAACATGGCGGGCAATATAAAGGCGTTCGGTTGTAGGATCGAAACACCGATACCCATGATGGGATGTGCTATAGCCAAGGAAAGCACACGGGATTGAACGAAAATCCAACTTGTGAGAGTTGTATGCTCGTAGATGTGGATAGCATTGACACCCGAAGACCCGAAGAAAGGAATAATCGGGTTTTTGGCGAAAGAGATGCTCAAAAGGTGATATGTTGGAGTTGATCCGAGAAGGCATCCGATTTATGAGATAGACGGCGGTGCCAAAAGCAAAGTGCAAAATTTTTGAGGGACGTGTGATTGAGCAAGTAAAGTAAGGCCGGTTTCGACAACGTGCCGGTGACGTCGTTCAACGACACCATTTTGTTCACTTGTGTGTGGGCAAGAGAGGTGGTGGATGATCCCGTGGTCCAAGAAAAACGGGGATAACTTGCGAAATTCACCACCCCAGTCAGTTTGAACGGATTTGATTGTGGTTTTAAATTGTCGTTCAACCATCTTCATAAATTGTAGAAAAATGGTAAAAACATCAGATTTGTGTTTTAAGGGGAAAAACCACATGAATTTAGAATAATGATCTACGCAAAGTAGAAAATAATGATGACCATCATAAGATGGAATATGTGCAGGTCCCCATACATCACACACAATTAAATCCAAAATTTGTGAACTTCTAAAATCTGACAAATGTAAAGATAATTTGGATGACTTTCCAATAAAACAAGAATCACAACCAATGTCAAAGTTTTTATCAGAAACAGGTAAACAAAATTTGGAAAACATAGAATTCAAAAGTTGACGATGTGGGTGGCCAAGTCTTTGATGCCAGATCTTGGAAGAAGCACGATATGTGGAGAAAGCAGCTTTGGGAACATCCTGTATCCGAGGTAGACAAAATGTGTAGAGACCATCACTGCTGGGACCCGTGAGGAGGATAGTGCGTGTAGACTTGTCCTTCACAGAAAAGAAATCAGAATGAAATTCAAAAAATACGTTATTATCACGACAAAATTGTTGGACAGAAAGAAGATTTTGTTTGAGTTGAAGGACATGAAGAATATTTTTGAGAAGAAAAGTTTTGTTTGGAGAATAATAACGTGTAGAACCGATGTGAAGTATAGGAAGGGCCTTACCATCGCCAACATGAAGATTGTCCCCACCTAGGTATGGCTCAGAGTGGTCAAAGCATGATAGTTCGGGAGATGCATGTCCTGTAGCGCCTGTATCTGGTTTCCATTGAGTCGGGGCCTGAGAACGAGTATCTGTGTAGTTTGCAAATTGAGTGTACCCCCTCATAGTAGCCGGATCACGATTTGGACAATGGGACGGAATGTGGCCAATGCCACACCGGTTGCAAGTTCCATAAACTGTAGTTTGCATCGAAGCCCATGGAAACTGGTTGCGTGGAGGTGGTGGTGTACTCCGGTTGTTGTTGTTGTAGGAGCCTCTCCCCCGGCGACCACCATGACCACGACCCCGGTAATTATTGGATCGATTGGAGTAAAAGGCCTGATGAGAGGCTGTTGTAGGGTTGGTTGATGGTGTTTGAAGGGAAAGCTGGTTTATAATTTGTTGCAGTGCCTGAATGGTGGGATTAACATTGGGGCCGAGAGAGTTGGTGGCTGACGTGGGGTATGTAACATCAGAAAAAGCCTGGGTCGGCGGGACTGGAGAAGCAGGTTTTCTCACCAAGAAATCATGATCATCCAGCAAGGCATGGAGTTCATTAAACATCGGGGGGGGGGTACTTCTGGAAATAAGATTACCTTTGAGGCTGTGATACTCGTCTCGTAAGCCTGCAACGACTAGTATAACAAGGTCTTTGTCTTTGACCGGTTCTCCAATATTGGCCAGACAATCAGCATACTCGCGTGCTCGATCAAGATAAACGGATGGGCTTTCATCACTCTTCATCTCGATTTTGAGAAGCTGCTGTTTGAGGGCGAACTCGCGGGAGATGGTGTTGGGGGCGTAGGCTTGTTCAAGAGCTAACCAAAGAGCACGAGATGACGTGGTGTGTTGAACATGACCAAAGGCTGTTTCAGAAATTGTAGACATCAGTAACATTCGAATGTGTGCATCATTCGATAACCAGATGGGGTAGTTCGGGTTGTCCTGGGGTTTCGGTACACCTGCAGCAGCGACTGCTTCTGAGGAGGAGGGCAGGGTAGCAGATGGACACGGTATTGATCCATCTATGTACCCGAACAGATTGTTTGTAACCAAGAACGGTTGAAGGAGTGCTTTCCAATACCCATAGTTGGTAGGCGAAAGCTTGAAGGCAAACTTATGGGAATTATGAGTGGTTTTGGTAGAATCGGAGAACAGTTGTAGCATGGCCATCGATTTCTGTTGTGGTTGTTAGCCGGTGGCTGTAGGCAGCAGAAGGTGGTGGGTCGGCTGTTTTAGGGTTCCAGAGAGAGCGCTCTGATACCAAGATAAACTTGGTAATTGTATTATGTATTAATGATTGTTACAAGGAATGTACAATATATAATGAAATACATAACATAAATAGAATATCCTAGGGCCGGCTGCTTGTATACGTCTAATAATTTATCATTTAGAAATCCACATTTGGTGCAATGGTAGCTCCAAGGCTTTCCATAATGGAGGTTTTGGGTTCGAATCCTGGCCACAGCAAAAAAAACGGTATGTGGCTAGGTCAGGGGGTTTACCCAGTTGGGGGTTCCTCCTAAGGTGGGCTGCCCTAGGTGTTGCCCCGGGGAAACCCAATTATCCTAGAACATCTAGGTGTTGCCGTTAAAAAAAAGTAAATGGTTAATCTTTTCTTTTTTTAGTATTTATGATTATCAAATAATAAGAATTTGACGAAAATGGCAGGAAAGCAAAATTTTGAAAATTTGTTTTTTATGTGATTCATAGAGTCCATGTGATGCCGTTAATAAAGACAAGCATTCTCCACCAACCTAATAAATCCAGGGATTCTCAGTACAAATTTGTGATCGCATTTCATCTTTCCTAACAAGAAAACTCAGTAAGTTTTTCATCAATTAAAGGTTATGTAATCAAGTTAGGAGTCAGTTTTGATAGTCAGTAGAGCGTAATTCGTGTATTAGAGTTAACCATCAACATATGATATTAATCGATGAAAATTGGTGAATTTAACTATCTCTTAGCTTAACTAACGTGAGTCAAATTTTGATACGGATTGGTCATCCTAAGCGAACAGGGTGTGGATTGGATTCATTAGGAATGTTTTGACCAAAGTAACAGATTTGGGTATTAAAAACATCTAAAAGTTGAAAATTTGATGTTTATGTTTTTAATTTTGTAACGAGTTTACATACTAAGGTCAATGTCGTTAAATTTTTAGTTTTGCTAAAATGACCTAGAGAAAGCATTTTAAGCTTTAAACAATTGAGATCCTATCCCCTTAACCACCCCTCTCCTAATAGCTTAATCTTTCTTCTTGGAATCATATCAAACATTTGTATATGTTATCTGACTACAGAGTTTTAAAGCCGCGCGTTCCGGCAGAGGTTAGTGGAAGTAACTCACGTGCTACCGCGAGTGTTAAAATCTGTAACATTGTCTCGACAACCCGTATTTAAAGTTAAAGCCCAAAATTAAATATAGAGAAAAAAATATTAAGGAATTTAAAAAAATATTAGTAAGGAAACAGAAATATTTTTAAAAATATATATATCGAAAAAAAGATGTATCTTTTAAAAGAAGTAAATTTTCTTTTTTAAAAACAGGCCGACATCAGTATTTAAACTAGAAAAGGGGGATGGAAGGGGGCGTGGATGGAAACCACGTCTTGTGCCTGCGGGAGTGGGTGGCGAACCCCAGAGTAGCTCCCAACCCAAAGCTGGTACGTTGCCACTCTTCTGTAAACGCTGGAAAAACGCTCAAATCGTACGCCCGTAGAACCCGGCGTATCATACGCCGCCCAAATCCAAATTGGGTTTTTCTTGCTTAAACTCTTCCATCTTGTGTGCATATGTCTTGTATGCTTTTCCCGACATAGACCAGCGATGTTCTATGGTTCTTACTCTAAATCGTGCATTTAAGCTCACTGCTCCTATAATTACACATACACATAAAGTCATTTCATTCAACATAAAAAAAATTTTTAAACGGCGACACCTAGATATTCTAGGATAATTGGGTTTCCCCGGGGCAACACCTAGAACATCTAGGGCAACCCACCACAGGAGGAACCCCCCAACTAAGTAAACCCCCTGACCTGGCCACAGACCCTTTTTTTGCTGTTGTAAGGATTTGAACCCAATACCTCCACTATAAGAATTCTTGGGGCTACCATTACACCAAATGACCAACGGTTGCATTCAACATAAATAACCAACTAACAATGCAATGTTAAACACAATAAGACTCAACCAATACACATCATACGTATCAAAGCAAAAATGTCATTTATTGTAAATAACATTATTTACTTATAGTATACATAATTTTAAATAGTATTATTTCTCTAAACAGTAAACACTATCATATATGATGTACATTATTAATAATATTATATCAACCAAATAATAATATTAAAGCAAAAATGTCATTTACTGTAAATAACATTATTTACGTATAATTTTAAATAGTATTATTTCTCTAAATAGTAAACACTATCATATATGATGTACATTATTAATAATATTATATCAACCAAATAATAATATTAAAGCAAAATGTCATTTATTGTAAATAACATTATTTACGTATAGTATACATAATTTTAAATAGTATTATTTCTCTAAATAGTAAACACTATCATATATGATGTACATTATTAATAATATTATATCAACCAAATAATAATATTAAAGTAAAATATCATTTATTGTAAATAACATTATTTACGTATAGTATACATAATTTTAAATAGTATTATTTCTCTAAATAGTAAACACTATCATATATGATGTACATTATTAATAATATTATATCAACCAAATAATAATATTAAAGTAAAATATCATTTATTGTAAATAACATTATTTACGTATAGTATACATAATTTTAAATAATATTATTTCTCTAAATAGTAAACACTATCATATATGATGTACATTATTAATAATATTATATCAACCAAATAATAATATTAAAGCAAAAATGTCATTTTATTGTAAATAACATTATTGACGTATAGTATACATAATTTTAAATAGTATTATTTCTCTAAATAGTAAACACTATCACATATGATGTACATTATTAATAATATTATATCAACCAAATAATAATTCATATAATGTTGTTTTTGTTTAAATTACTTTCGTTTTTAATTGGTATAATTTGATCAAAATATGAGCCTACAAGATCATATGTTATAAACAATGTTATTATAAGTTAATTGTATGCACATCGATCCTACACACAGTGGCAGACCCAGAATTTTTTTTATGGGGGTCGGAGATTTTTTAGGTCGATTGTCAATAATTAAATATTAATTTTTTTATGGGGGTCGCTCGAAAATATACCATATATATAACAAAACAAAAAAAAATTTAACGGTGTCGGCCGACCCGCCGACACCTTGATAGGTCCGCCAATGCCTACACACACATGTTTTCCTGGAGCACATATGCCATTTATTTGTTATGAGGCGTATGAATTGCTCATAAGATATTTTATTATATTTTGATGAATGGTTGTGTTGTGTATATGCCAACATCCCATCTCACATTTTATTCGTTCATTGAGCACACACATACTTTTTCCTTCGTGATAGGTATTTAGGGAAATCAAGAGGCTTGAGAAAGAGGGGATTAATGAAGATAGATGGTGGATGGTAGAGAATTTAGTGAAGACTTTCTACTAATATTGCAAACTTGAGTAATTTTGTTTTAAAAGCATTTGTGTTTAGATTAATTATTCTAGCCATTATTGTCCTTTATTTATGTAAATATTACAAGTCACCTCTGTCTTTATTTCGAGGGGGAGTTGTTACAATTATTTCGTTACATTTTTGTATGGATACTCTAGCAAAATTGATTTTGGAAGAGGGGGTGTTAAAGTGTTATATTTGTTAAAAACAATGGTAAAATAGTTTATACTAAGTTTATAATAAGCGTAGATAGGTAGTTTTTTTCTATTTAATAATAAGTAATTCTTCAACTATTATAGCTTTTTTTAACGACAAACAAACACACGCTCCTAAATTCTACTTCTAAAATCCACATATTACCTACTTTATTAGATTTAAACATGCACCACTTGAGTGAGTGAAAACTCTTGATGTGATTCTTCAGAGTAAGAGAAACACTCAAGAATATAGAAAGAACTTTGAAAAGAAAGTAGGGAGGAGTCTTGGAACAATTTTCTTCGATATCCTAAAATGAAAAGACTTTTCCCCTTTTATGGAGAACAAGTACAACAAACCTATCCTATGAATCAGGAAAAGTTTACGTTGGAAATATGAGGCATCCCCCACTATCTTCTTATTTCATGCCACTAACAACTAGAAAAACCCACTCAACTAAGACTCATTCAAATAAAATAAATAAAGGGACCCACTAAGTAATTAAATTATTAATAGATGGAATGAAAGTAAATTGATAAAAGTCCACTGCATGCGAATGTCTTCATATCCCGGCATATCCATTCAACTCACGTACCTTGCCTTCCCTTGCATGGTTATTAGTCACATAACAACTCTATATGTGCCACTAGACCAAGAGGCCATCGGCCTTCAACAATTAATAGTTGACCGAGACGTATAACAAAACATGACCCATCATTCATAAACTCATTTGCAGCAATGAGGTGACACACATAACAAAACATAGTAACACATTTGAAACTACAAGTGAGACACAAAAGGACTTATCAAACTTCATTAGTGTGGGGAATTGTTAGAAGATATTATTTTTCTAAGAATTTAATGACAAGTTGATGCTCCATTTAAGTGAAATGTGACTTCTCAACTAATAAAAATAATGAGCATTATGTGAAATTTGATTGTCACTAAATCCCAACTTCTCACATTCTCTAGTATTATCTTATTCAAGAAACTAAGATAATACTATTCTGATGTTGAGATTATATACTATATTCATAAGTTCCGGCCCCCTTGATAGGAAAGAAAAATTATAGGATTTCGCCTCGGCCTCTCCGACGTTTTTTTTCAAGCTTCGCCACTGGAAAGAAAGACACTTCCTCTCCCATCCTTCCCCCTCTCCTCCGCTCTGACATCCTCCTCACGGGTGCATCATTATAGAAGGATTTTTGGACGTTTCTCTCTTCCACGTACTCCTCGCCCGTTTCTCTTTCTTCCACATCGGACCAAAGCCTCCACGAGCTTCCGTAAAGGAGACATTCTAATTGTCTTTTCTATAAAAATGCAACAAGTATATTGTAAACATGAAAACATATCTTACAATCTGTACTTATTTTTATTTTACAAGAAAGAATAAATGTTTGTAGGATATTATTTCTTGTCCGGGTTATTCTTAAAAATAAAATGTAGAATTCCATTACCAAAATAAGACTAGACTTCTCTTTATATTGATAAATAAAACTTATATGTGACACGTGTCACTTTCTGGTGCATCATTTGCAGGTTTTTCCAGCATCTATCTCCTATTAAATAATATATATTAAAGTAATATATTTTTAAATATTTAATATAAATCTAATTATGGATAGTTATTATATAATTAACCAAATAAATTTAATATGAATTAACATTTTTCAATTACATAAAAAAATTAATACTTAGTTAAAAAAATGTTTTAAAAACGAACTAAAAATAAACTTCGTTTTTGCCCCTGTGGTTTGGCCTCTTTAACCCTTTTAGTCCAAAAAAAAAATCTTTTAATATATCAGCCCCTGAGGTTGTATTTTTTTAACCATTTCAGTCCATGACACTAACTCTGTTAACTTTTTTTGTTAAGAATATGGGCATTTTAGTTATTTATTTTTAAGTAAACTAGTTAATTTTTTCAGTTCAATAACAATTTTTTTAGGCTTTTTCATAGAACTTTTTTTCTACTTTTTTTAACGTCTTTTTTGAATCTTTTTAAAAACGTTTTTTCACTTTTCTAAAAAAACACTTTTTTAACTTTTTTCATAAAAAAACGTTTTTATAAACATTTTTTAGTTTTTTTTTATAAAAAAGTTTTTTAATTTTTTTGTAAAATGTTTTTTTACTATTTTAAAAACGTTTTTTTACTTTTAAAAAAAAGACATTTTTGAATCTTTTTAAAAACGTTTTTTCACTTTTCTAAAAAATATTTTTTGTAAACTTTTTTTCATAAAAAACGTTTTTAAAAACACTTTTTAGTTTTTTTTATAAAAACGATTTTAGCTTATTCGTAAAATATTTTTTTAACTATTTTAAAAACGTATTTTTTTAAATAGTTCACTCAAAAAAGTAAAAAAAAAAACGTTTTTAAAATAGTTAAAAAAACATATTATAAAAAGGTAAAAAAAATTTATAAAAAAAACTAAAAAAATATTTTTAAATCGCTTTTTATGAAAAAAGTTTTAAATTTTTTTTTATCAAAAAACGTTTTTAAAAAGACTCAAAAAAGACGTTTTTACGGAAAAAAGAACTAAAAAATAATTTTTAAATGTAAAAAAAACGTTTTTAAAAAAAGTAGAAATTTTTTTTATGAAAAAATCTAAAAAAAGTTTTTATTGAACTTAAAAAATTAATTAGTTTACTTAGAAATAAAATAACTAAAATGCTTCTATACTTAACAGAAAAGTTAACAGCGTTAGTGTCATAGACTGAAATGGTTATAAAAATACAAACTTAGAGGCTAATATGTTAAAAAATTCTTTTTTGAACTAAAAGGGTTAAACGGGCCAAACCATAGAGGCTAAAAACGAAATTTACTCTAATTTATAACTGTCACGCCAAAATACATTTTTTAAAGACATATGTTGACGAGTGCATATATTAACAGATTACACTATATTTTATTTAAATCGTGTAATACACGAGTTTTTTAAAACATAAATGTTTTATTAATAAGTATATAACATTAAAACAAGATTCTAACCTAGTAATATAATATTAAGTAATTGATACGAGAATATAACATAAATGTTATATAATTTTTTTTTTTTTTTTTTTTTTTTTTTGGCCTTCAGAGAAAAGAATATAACTTGATTTAAAATATTCGATCGGTTTTACAGGATGAACGTTATGGTACATATCATAGAAAACAAGTGGACCAGAATGGTAGGTTATTTTATTAACCATGCATTAATTGTTTGATTCGATCATCATTTATTGCAGGATGGACAAACCAACGGTCACTAAAAAACACAGAAGTCCTACATTTTTTAAAAAATTTTCTTTTCTTAAAATACGGACTGAATGTCAGGTTCATATTCAATTTTAGAGTCTTGTAAGAACTTGCTGTCCAGAAACAGAATTTATAGAAAGTTGTGATCCAAATGATATCATTGAATTTTCAGGAAGTGAACTCGGTATGAAACGTTAGTGGTCTAACGAAGATCATACGTGTAGTTGAAACTCTCTATGAACTTCATTTTGTTTGGGATTTTTTGAGTATATGATCAGGGGCGGAAACAATGGAGGGTCAAAAGAGTCCATAGACCCTTCAGTCACCAGTATTTGTCCAACTTTTATATTTAAAATTTGAGTTTTTATTATAAAAAATATGAGTTTGACCTCTTACTAGTAGTCAGTAGAGAAGAAAATGTTATAATGACCATCTGATTAAAATGTTCTGGTTCTGCCATCGAGTATATCATAATACCGAAAGTGTGAACCTAAATATTGGTAATTTGCGGAATAGCCCGCTTATTTTTATTAATATAAAAACAGGTGTTCTATATCATAACTTAAATTTATTGGATATTTTATGTCAATATTTTAAAGATAAAAGAGAAATGAAATTAGTTGTAGTAGTTTAAATGTGGTTGTTTTATATATTTGTATATTTTGTAGTAACATTGTAATTTTAGAACATTGATACACACAAAAAAAAAGAATTTAGGTTAAACGAGTTATGCTCGTTTCAGCCTGCAAATACGTGTACCTTGTTAGGGTTCATGTCAGATTCAACCGGTCAACCCGTGAATGCGATACATTTAGCACCTCTAGCTAAGTATAGGATAAAGAAAATTGATATGCTCAGTTCATTGAGTTTAACATATCAAATATATACAAGTTGTTGTTTATAAGGCTCTTAATATTAGTACAAACATAACTCTTCGTTAATCTCTTCACATCTCTTCGTTAACGCTCTTTTTTTAAGGCAAATTTCTTGAGCTTCCCGAGACTTGAACCCGAGACCTTGGTGTTAAGAGCCTTTGATCTTAGTCTTATCATTAGGCCACCACCCCCAATGGCTTAACGCTCTCTTTTGGTTTGTCCAACTAATGAAAGACAATAATACATTATTCTTCTAATATGAAAGGTTGTCCAACTAATGAAAGACAATAATACATTATTCTTCTAATATGAAACCTTCCCGTAAAATCGAGTCATCCATAGTATGTAAGTTTTTTTTAACGGCAACACCTAGATATTTTAGGATAATTGGGTTTCACCGGGGCAACACCTAGAACATCCAGGGCAGTCCACCCCAGGAGGAACCCCCAACTGGGTAAACCCCCTGACCTGGTCACAGACCCTTTTTTTGCTGTGCCCAGGATTCGAACCCAAAACCTACACTATGGAAAGTCTTGGGGCTACTATTGCACCAGATGGCCAACGATTCCATAATCATGTGTTCTGCAAATGTAATATATTTTCAATTATGTAGGCGTGTTGGTTTAGAATTAGAACTATATTTTGCTAGTATATCTATATTATTTAATAAATAAAGGTTTTGTTTAGACACTTGTCACTCTCATATGCATCATTAACCTTGTTTTCCAGCCTCTCTTTCATATTATATATAAAATTTCTTTAATTGTTTTTATATTTTTTTTTTGTTTCCCGCCTCTCTCTCCTATTAAATAATAATGATTTCTATAATTCTTTTTATAAAACGTTTTTTATTTTAAAAAAATAGGTTTGTTCATAAAACATTTTATAAATTGAACATTTCTTTCATTCTTTTTATAAAACATTTTTAAAAAATAACTATAACGTTTCTAGAATTTGTATTAAAAAACTATGTAATATGTTATAAATATTTAATATGCAAATTTTTATTACTAAGTATATATAACATTGCATTTATTCAACCCGTGTAATACACGAGGTTTCTAACCAAGTTTATATTTATTATATATATATATATATACATAGGGGTTATTCTACAAAGTCAAAAAAGTGTAAAAAGTCGTTTAGAAACCCCACCACCACCCCCCAAAATCCTAAAACCCCCACCCCCCAAAACCTAACCCCCACCCCCCAAAACCTAACCCCCACCCCACCCCCAAAAACTAAACCCTATTATATAAACCCTACAAGCTAAGATCATAGAGTTCGACGAGACGGTTCCAACGCCGCCTAAATGAGTGAAATCGGAGTTCGTATGAGCGGTTATGAGAGTTTTAAACCAGTTTTTACACTTTTTTGACATTGTAGGGAAACATTCCACTATATATATATATATATATATATATATATATATATATATATATATATATCAAGAACATAACCTTAGTGATAGCAACAACACTTTGCTCAATACTTTTCCAAGTGATAGCACCACTGTTCAGAACAAACGTAAATCCCGTCTGTGATCGAGAATCATCTCGATCAGTCTGGAAGCTAGCATCAGTGTAACATCTTACAGCTAGTTCTTCTTCCAGTCCTCCATATATCAAGAACATATCCTTAGTCCTTCTCAAGTACTTAAGGATGTTCTTCACAGCTGTCCAGTGACTCTCACTAGGATTCTGTTGATATCTACTAGTCATGCTTAGTGCGTACGATACGCCTGGTCTAGTACATAGCATGACATACATGATGGAACCAATTGCAGAAGCATATGGAACTCTTTCCATTTTCTTCTTTTCCTCATCAGACTGAGGGCACTGTTTATTGTTAAGTATGGTTCCATGTGCCATGGGAAAAGATCCTCTCTTAGAGTCTTGCATTGAAAAGCGTCGAATGGCCTTATCAACATATGTACTTTGACTTAAACCTATAACCCGATTTGATCTATCTTTATAGATCTTTATTCCAAGAATATATGCGGCTTCACCAAGATCTTTCATTACAAAGCATTTACCTAGCCAAGAATTTACGTCTTGTAGCATAGGAATATGGTTTCCAATGAGTAGTATGTCATCTACATACAGAACCAGAAAAGTGATATAGCTCCCACTTGCCTTTCCATAGACACACAGTTCATCTTCGTTTTTGACAAAACCAAACTCTTTGATTTTCTGGTCAAAGTGCAGATTCCAGCTTCTACATGCCTGCTTTAATCCATAAATGAATTTGTTCAACTTGCATACCTTATTAGGATTCTCTGGATTTTCAAAACCTTCCGGTTGAACTAGGGGTGTTCACTGTCCGGTTTTCGCGATTTTTAGGTCAAACCGTTAGTAACGGTTTTTGATCATTGAAAACCAAAACCGAACCATTGAAAATTAAAACCAAACCGAACCATTATTAACGGTTTGGTTCCAGGGTTTGGGCCGCACAACCTGTTTGGGCCTTTACATTTTACACAAGCTGTCAAAATAAACACAAATTAAAAAAAAATACATACAAGATTACAAGAAGAAGAAGCCACCAAATACATACATTTTTCTAAAGAAAGAAAATAGAAGCTACCATATATAAGCAAAAAATAGTTACTGCCAAAGCAAAAAATAGTTGCTGAAAGAGGGCTAGGGTTGCAATGAATAAGAGTGACGAAGAGGCTGTCTCAAATGAAACCTATGTGTAGTATTTTGCTATTTTGTAAAAATATGGATTAAGTCATGAAAAGGCGGGCTCCTTTTTTCACATTTTCAGATTTGGACGCCAAAATTCCAAGTGCCTAGTGTTAATGATTTCATTGTTCAGCACAGATTAAACTATATATATATACATACATATATATGTATACACACACATATATATATATATAATATTAATAAAAAGTAAGATACGACCCGGTCCGGTTTTTTAAGACAGGTTTTTGGTAAAAACTGTAAACCAAACCGTTCACTACGGTTTGAAACTTTTGAAACTGACCAACCAAAAGTTTAGAAAAAAAAAACCAACCGCGAAACCAAACCGATGACCGGTTTGGACGGTTTCGCGGTTTGAAACCGAACCGTGAACACCCTTAGGTTGAACCATATAGGTATCTTCAGTAAGTTGTCCGTTTAGGAACGCGGTTTTAACATCCATTTGCCATATTTCATAGTCATAATACGCTGCAATGACAAGTAAGATCCTAATCGACTTAAGCATGGCTACTGGCGAGAAGGTTTCATCATAATCAATTCCTTAAGTCTGAGTAAAATCTTTTGCTACCAGCCTTGCTTTGAAGGTTTGCACGTTTTCATCCATGTCGATTTTCTTCTTGAAAATTCACTTGCTTCCTACGGTCCGACACTCGTGAGGAAGATCAACCAAGTCCATACATGGTTGTCGTACATGGATTGGATTTCGGCATCCATGGCTTCAAGCCATTTCTTAGATTTTGAATCTAAGATTGCAGATTTGTAACTAGTAGGCTCAGTTTGATCAACTATCAAGATGTCATCAATTTGGTGAACTCCCATATACCGGTCGAGTTCATGACGATCCCTAGTACTTCTGCGAACAGTTTGTGTCACAGCTGAATCTTGAACATTTCCAGATCTATTTCAACAGTCTCATGTTGAACAGCAGATTCCGATTGTGGTTCGGTTGCTTGTGGTTCTTGGATCTTATCCAAGTCCACACAGTTTTCTCCAATCCCTCGCGCAAGAAGTTTCTTCTCTAAGAAGGTAGCTTTGCGTTTAATGAAAACCCGGTTTTCAGCAGGATTATAGAAGTAGTAACCAATGGTTTTAGGGTATTCGACGAAAACAACTTTATCGCCACGGGGATTTAGTTTATCCGTAGATTCACCGGTAACATATGCGTTACATCCACAGACCCTAAGGTAGGACACTTTGGGTTTCTCCACATGCCTTATCTCATAAGGCGTTTTGTCCACCTTCTTTGTAGGAGCTAGATTTATGATTCTTGTGGCAGTCTCGAGAGTAAAACTCCAAAAGGAGTATGAGAGGTTTGTACGACACATCATTGATAGAACCAAATCTAATAGAGTTCGATTTCTCCTTTCGGACACACCATTAAGCTGTGGTGTTCCAGGTGGAGTAAGTTGAGAAATGATCCCACATTTCTTAAGAAGTTTGTCAAACTCTTGACTAAGATATTTACCGCCTCGATCAAATCGAAGCATCTTAATCATTTTACCAAGCTGATTTTCCACCTCGTTTTGGTATTGTTTGAACATTTCAAATATTTCATGTTTATGCTTCATAAGATAAACATAACCATATCTACTGAAGTTATCAGTAAACGTAACGAAGTATATCTCTCCACTTTTAGACATTGTTCTGAACGGACCACATACATCAGTATGTATGAGTCCTAACAAATCCTCAGCCCTTTGACCGATACTGGTGAAAAGGGCTTTGGTTAACTTACAACTTAAACATGATTCACAATCATCAAATGACTCTTGACCTGTGGAATTCAAAATTCCGACGGTCTTGAGTTTCTTCATGCGATTCCTGTTTATGTGTCCAAGTCTACATTGCCATAGATACGTGTCATTGAAATCTAATTTCGTAGGTTTGGAGGAGATGTTGAATAGAACGTTATTATCATGGACCACTATCTCATAGATTCCATTATGAGGTTTTGTAGAAAAATCAAACAAGTCATTTAAATATGCAGAAATGTAATCACCATCAAAAGCATAATAAAATCCTTGTTCTTGCAAAGCAGAGACCGAAACAATATTTCTTGTCAAACTAGGAATGAAATAAACATTGTTCAAAACAAGTTCAAGACCAGAAGGAAGTAAAAGAATATATTCTCCTACAACCTTCACCGCGACCTTGTGCCCATTTCCCACATGGAGCTCCAAGTCTCTTTGCTTCAGCTTCCTAAACTTCTTTAGTCCCTACAAATCATTACAAATGTGAAAACCACATCCAGTGTCAAACACCTAAGATTTGATAGACTGAGAGAAGATCTTAATAACGAACATACCTAAAGAGCCTGCTTCTGAAGCTTTGGTCTTCTTAGCATGGTATGATGGACATGTACTCTTCCAATGCCCAATTTCTCCACAATAATGACAAGTGTCATTACTTGAAAACAACTCTCTTCTTACCACACTTTCTTGGTTTAGAGATAAGAGTGTTCATGTATCTCAGCATCCATAAGCGACTCTCGCAGTTCAGATAAGGTTCCTCGTACTACATACTCCTTGTAGTGATTCACGAACTCGTCGTACTCAACCGGTAAAGACATCAAAATGAATTCTATTACCATATCTTGGTTGATAGCCGAACCAAGATCTTTCAGGCTGTCAATGTCTCTCATCATTTTAGAAAAATGTGAGCTTATCTCTGTTCCCCTTTCCATGCAACTTGATAAGGACTTAAGCACTTTAAAATGCTCACTGTGATTTTGATGAAACTTTTTGTTCAATTCGCGAGCCATATCATATGCAAGATAGTATTCTACCTCCTGAAGAAGTTCGTCACACATTGTGGAAAGCATCATGAATGAATCCTCATTCGAATCCTTAACGTGCCGTCTCCAAAGCACTTTGGAGCCGCTAGTGGGTGGAACTGAGGGAAATGGAATTTCCAGAACATAGGATCTTTTTTCCTCTTAAAGAAAACTTCTCAAGAAACGGTACCACTCAGAGAAGTTTCCTCTTTCGAGCATGTTACGATAAAGTATAGACTTTAGAGCAAAAGCGGAGTCGGAATTGATTTCGTTAGACATCTACAAAATTTAAAAATAAAGTTTTTAGCATTTTCATGCATAACGTCCTAATTAAATTTATGACCCAATTGCAAAAATTATATAATTAGGAATGAGATCCCGGTTCACCATAACTCAGTGAATGGCTGAGCACTCTCCACTTGCACGGTTAGGTAGGTAGGTAATAATTATCAATTGTGTCAGCTATACAATTCTCGGTTTGAGGGGCATGACGAGTATTGTCAAGCTTGGAAATGTTTCCCTCAACTACGCCCGCTTAAACGACGTAAGTGATATTTGTCCTTCAGTTGTAACCGTAGACCCGGCCTAAGTAACTCAGGAATTGCGGTTCTACCTTCAACCAAAACCGTAGGGCCGGATGCATGGTAATTCACTAACACCGGGAGTTCAGATAAATCAGTTGAAGTGTTACAATTTAGGGTGGGACATAAATATCGATTTTAATTTGGGATTTTGCTTTAATGTTTTTAAACTACCAATTAGGGTCAAAAACATTTTGGACGACTAGGAGAATGAGCCAACTCGTGCAGTTTTAGTAAACTGTTTTTACTAGTTTTAGTTCGTGAAACGCCTTTCAACACTCGACACGATCCAATTTTAAATACCTTATTTAATCTAAATTGGTCGTTAATCGCGAACCGTATTTTAAATTAATCAACTCTTTAATTAATTTAAAAATTGTTTTAAATAAAACTATTAAAATTAAAACATGTTTTACTTTTAAATAAAAACACTTTTCTTTAATAACCTTTCTGAGAAATCTTTTAAACAATTTAAATATCTCGTCGTTTTAAGATTGTGTCAAAAGTTTTATAAAATATTTGCGGTTAAATTATTATCCTAAATAATGTCACAACCACAAAAATAAATAAAACATATAAACCGAGCAACTAGTAAATATTGTCCGGTTTCGTTCAAGCCATCAAACGAGAACCGGACAAGTCTAAGGGATAACAAAATTAATAAATAAACTGCTATCTCCCACTTAGTCCAAGATCTCCATCTTTAACCCCGTTAGCGTCGGCTTTGGTCTTCAAGTCTTCGTCTCATTATGTTTACAATTTATTTACACTTTATTACAACGAGTTCCAAATAACCCATAAAAATTACAAAGAGAAACCAACCGAAAAACAAACAACACAACCACGGGTTACTAGTGCTCGATTTAATTAACACAACCATACAAAACGAAAAAGGCTCGATCTTTTGTCAAACAAAAGTTTTGACAAATAAAACACTAGATCGATAAATAAAATATTATGTCTAAACGCGCGTAAAGGTGGCTCTGATACCACTGTTGAGAATCCTCGTACCAGTTTTAACTTTTAAAACAAAATAATATTTAAACCGTTTAAATAAATAAATCAGATTTATACAGCCGAAGCAACTAGTACGATTAACGGTTCTAAACTGGGATCCCGCCAGTGATCCGATTACACGCGTATAAACAATAAATTAAATCTAACCATAGGGTGTTTCAGGTTATACCTTCGACGATTAACCAAACAAAAAGCACCGTGGATCAACAAGCGTATCCTAGTGGTTGTTCATGAAAAACCGCTGCAAAACGTCACACTATTGCGCAAAACTGGAACCGGCAGCGACGGAGTACTGGGGCGGCGGAGGCGGACCAGCGGCAGCGACGGTGGTGCGGCGCAGGCGGTGGCCGGCGATCGACGGCTGCCCGGTGGTGACTTACGACGTCGGACGAAAACTAGGGGTCGCATGTTTTGAGGTGGCTAACCAAAGTGATTAGGGTTATGAGTTAAGATTGTATTTATAACAACCCTAATTACAGATTGTACCCTTGGGGTATTAACACTTAGTCTCCAATTAATTAACTATTAATTATTACTAACCTTGCATTTTACTAATTATAAATAATCAGTAAAATTTAGTTCTTTAAATGTTTAACACTTTAAACATTAACTCCCCGTAAATAATTATTTCACTAAATAATTAATTAACACAATCACCGACAAATATTTATTTTCCGTTTAATAAAATCGTCCTTAGTGAACTATAATATTTATAATTAAATATTATCAATTTGCTCGTTGCCCAAAGTGTAACTCTTTGGATCGTACATTGGTTGTAATGTTGACTTAATTGACGATCAGATATATCCCATATCCAACATACACAACCTAGGCGTTTTGTGAAGCATCACAGTATACTACAAAGTCTTCCTTACCGTCTGGCAAGGCCAATATAGGTGCATGTGTTAATTTCTATTTCAGAGTTTAAAAAGCTTCATCTTGTTTAGGTCCCCACTCATACTTTACAGATTTACGAGTCAAAGTAGTTAGTGGTGTCACACCCCAACCGACGGCGGATTATACGTCGGGGCGGACGCGGTTGTTCAATAGCACAAGGTTAACTATTAAAGTTTCGATATTTCATTAATGAATAATTTAAGATTCAATACAAGGAAGAATAATACGAATACAACATTTAATTTAAGTAGTCTAGGTCCAAAGCATCTTATGTGATCACGAATAAGTCTCATGATGTAAACCTGAAACATGTGAAAGAATCTGTCAACTACAAAATAGTTGGTGAGATACAAAGGTTTTGACACAGTTTAACAAGTATTTGAGAAGAATTACAATTCACTATGATTCATGCATTCTATAATGTAAGTATGAGAAAACAAGTATGTTAGACATTGTGCACATCAACCCTCCAACCAAGTTTAGGCATAAACCGCAGGTTACCCTTATAAGTCTCAAGTTTAAAGTTTAATTCAGTAACAATCACCAAGGGCTCCCCCCCGAAAGGGTCAATCAATCAAGGTGGATTGGTCAAATACAATAGATCTATCACTGTTACTATAGGCTCGGCCAAAGTTAATGAACATGCTAGAATTAAGTTTAATTTAAGCATGCAAATCTCAAAGCATTTAAACACATAGAAGACATGTAAACATAGTTAAGTTTGAATTGTATAAGTCTAAAAAGTTTGAACAGGTTCCACCCCAAGTTTATAAAATAAAACAAAACAAAAAGGGGGCTAAGTATACTCACATGGATCGATGAAGAGTATCCGACACGGAATAGTATTTGCAAGACTTTGAGTGAGAATATCCTCACAATAAGCCTAAGAATATAAGTCTAAAGTTTTAAGCAAAAAGTCTAAGACAAGAGATCTAGGATTTTGGGATTCGACTAGGGTTCCAAGTGGGAGATGGAAGTGATTGTGTTTATAAAGTTTAAATCAAGTTTTAATATGGTTTTGAATGAGTCATACTAGACTTGGATTTCAAAGTTTAATAAGTTAATAGTTTAAAATAATTATTGTTTAAAATAATTATTTAAGATAAGGATTAAAGATAAATAATAATTATTTCAAAAGTAAAATAATTATTAAATACAAAGTATTTAAAGACTAAATAGTGATTAAGGGTTAATAGTAATTATTTAAAGAGTATATAATTATTAAGGATAAATAATTATCTATAAGAATAAACCATATAAATCATTAAAGTTTCAAGTATTAAATATTTATTTTTCAAATTAATATGTAAATAAATATTAAGTACCTATAAGATTGTAAAATAGAATTTCTTATATAGTTTATGTTTTAATGATAAGTTTATAAATGTTTTCAATGCGTAGATAAAACTATAAGTTCTAAAAAATGTTTTTATATAAGTATCTTAAAATAGAGTTTACTAGTTAATAAATACTTAAAGTCTCCATTTAGTTTTATAAAGTTTATAAGTTTAAAATTATTTAGGAAACAAATAAAATATATTTATTTCTCTTGTTTATATAACCAAATAGGTTTATATAATTTTGTACAAATTTATAAATCCATTAGTTTCTAGTTAAATAAATTTATAAACTTTTCTGATTATAAAAGTTTAGATTTTAGAATGAATAAATAAATTAATGTCATTATTTAGTATATTTAAAGTTTCTGATTTCTTTTATAAAATAATGAAAGTATACGTTTTATAAAATTTAGAACTATTTTTATAGATTTTGAGGATTAAAAACTATTAATAAGGATTAATTAATCTAAATTTTTTTTATAATATAATCTTTAACTAAGTTTAATTAGTTAAAAATAGTTTCAGAAGATAAAAGTAGGATTAAAAATCGTTTTTAAGTTTATAAAGGTTTAACAGTATTTATAAAAATTTTTAGAAAAATTTAATCTGATTTAATAAGCATAAAAAAAATACATTGCATCAAAACGGGGCTGCCCGGATCGAACCCGGGTCGCCCGGCTTGCCCACACACACACTTAACCATCCCGACTACGGGTTCGTTAAGTTAAAACATGGAAAATTAAATAGTTAACTAGTATCTCAGATCATCCCAAATCTTCCGATGAACCCTAGAATTGAAACCCGTTAAATACGCGTTGATTATCCCTCTGTCGTTGTAATCCGACAGAGGGCTTTTGTTCTACACATGATTACGAAGGTTTTGCTTCAAGAATTACCTGAAATAGTGGAGTAACGATTGAGAACAAGCTTGAAGCAGGTGCGACTGTCCTTGGGTCCCAATCGAGATATGCAGCTTCGAATTGAAAGTTCAGATAGTTTGAGTGTGATGTCGTATAAGGGTCTCGGTCGGTATTTATGCGCAATTTCGTCATTAAATGGCCGGTTAGTTGGGAAGATTACGGATGTAAGAGGCCGAGTTCGAATTTGAAATACGCGGCTTTAGAATTGAATTCACGCATTGAATATTCTTGGGTTATGGTCGCACGCCTGTGGCGCGACTCGAGGTTCATTGGATTTGGCCGGAATTGCGTTTTGGAATAAACGAGCTCAAAACCGGTTGATGTGGGATTCGAACCTGTGACCGATTTCTGGGTTGGAAGTTTGGTGAATATGCACAAATGGTCCCTGAGGTTTCCAGTTTTTATTATTTTATGCAAAGAATTAGGATTCAGTTTATAACAAGTTTCAGAACTAACAGTTTTGGTCCGTAGATTTTTATAAAAAAATTATGTTTTATTTACATAAAAATCCAAGTAAGTTTTATTATTTTATAATTTTATAAAATATTCTATAGGTTTATTAGTTTATAAGTTTAAACATTAATAATAAGTTAATTATATTATCTATAGAACTCTTAAGGTTTTAAGAATTTTAACATACATGTATATATAAGTCTCATATATTTTCAACTAAATCAATATTTATTATTTAAGAAAAATAATTTTAATACAATTTCAAGTTTCAAATAAATAATACGTGCATAAGTTTAGAAAGAGTTAGGTCGGAAATTCCCGGATATTACAGTTTCCCCTACTTTAGGAAATTTCGTCCCGAAATTTAAAAATAGAATGGCTTAGTTCAGAATTCAAGTCTCTGATACGCACAAGGATAATGAGAAAGATACGTTACGTTCCCAAGTAAACCCTGGGTTACGTTTAGACTTTTAAATGAGTTGTAAGGATAGGGATAAGATTACGCTCGAGTTTCTAAGTTTTCAACGCATATAGTTATCAAGAGTTTCCCTAAGAACATATAGTTCTATTCAGATAGATGAAGATTCGTTTTAAAAAGCATTGGAGATGATGACTGTTGAATTTCTATCCAAGATTTAAAGTGAGATGTATCACTCAGGATGGATTCGATGATAGTTCAAGAATTTGAGTTTGTAGACTAATACGTCTAAGGATTGCTACGGTACCTAAGTTCCGTGGCTCCCTTTTACGATAAGTCTTAGATCGTAGCACACGACAGAGTTTACTATGTCTTCCCATACGCTGATTTTCCATGCTTACATGTGCACCCGCAAGCATTCAAATCGTCGCATAGTCCGCATAGGTCCTTCCGTTTGTGTGTGGATCAAGAAGGAGTACAAGAATACGACTAGAGTTTCCACATAAGAGTGATCATTGATTAACGAGTCCCTCAGAGAGAAGCGTCATTCAATGAGTAAATAAAAGAATGTGACAAGATTTAGAGTTTCAAAGTTTCCTCGTGATTGATTAAGAATACTTCAATCATTGAGTAGTTTAAAGTCTTTACACTTTCCTCGGGTTTGATCAAGAATACATCAAACATTGAGTAGTTTAAAAGTCTTATACGTTCATCATGTTTGAATAAGCATACGTCAAACATGGAATAGTTTAAAGTCTTATACGTCCATCGTGTTTGAACAAGCATACGTGAAACATGGAGTAGCTTAAAGTCTTATACGTTCATCATGTTTGAACAAGAATACGTCAAACATGGAGTAGTTAAAGTCTCATACGTTCATCATGTTTGATCAAGAATACGTCAAACATGGAGTAGTTTAAAGTCTCATACGTTCATTATGTTTGAACAAGAATACGTCAAACATGGGGTAGCTCGAATTGTGTTTGAATCAAGAATATGTCAAACATAGAATAGTTTAAATTGTGTTTGATCAAGAATATATCAAACATAAAATAGTTTAAATTGTGTTTGATCAAGAAAATATCAAACATATAATAGTTTAAATTGTGTTTGATCAAGAATATATCAAACCTATATTAGTTTAGATTGTGTTTGAACAAGAATACGTCAAACATAGAATACGTTAAACATAGAATGGTTTAAATTGTGTTTGAACAAGAATACGTCAAACATAGAATAGTTTAAATTGTGTTTGAACAAGAATACGTCAAACATAGAATAGTTTAAATTGTGTTTGAACAAGAATACATCAAACATCGGATAGTTTAAAGTCTCCTAGTTTAGCCTCAGTGTATAGGAGTATACGATTATGCTCTGAGTATAAAGTGGTTATCTAAATACTCTAGTATTTATGAGCGGTGTGGGACAGCGTTTGGGACAGGATTAATCGTTATACGCTTTCTCATAGAAGATTCGAGTCGTTCAGAAGGTTAGGTAGATCCCGATATTTGGTTTAGATAGGAGTCAGGGAAGGTACTCTGCTAAAGAGAGTAATGTCCTCCTTCCTGCTAGTGTCTAGTATCAAGAGTGAAGTTTTATGGAATGTACGTTTATCAAGTCTTATAGGGTTTTGTTAAGATGGACGCACAAAGTTTGCAAGGCTAAGAATCCAAGTATGAGTTTGAAAACATGATAAGTTAGTTGAGTTTCAAGTTTCAGTATTAAGCTTTACATGTTCCTTTATTGATCATGTTTAGTTTTAAGAATACGGGTTTGAGTATTTGTATAAGTTTTTGCATGACTCAAAAGTCTCCGATCTCATAGTTGTGTATACGAAGTTTAATGTTTTTAGCAACGTGTATTTGAGCTTTTAGTTCCCGTTGTGATTTATAGTAAGTTTTTTTTACGTGACAAGAGTTGAATGAGGAAAGTCTCCAAGCATAGGGTAACGGGAAAAGTTTCGATAAGGTTTATGATAGTGTGTTTACAAATGATTTATCTTGATTCATAACAGAAAGTATAGTTTTCTTTTATATAGAGTGAAATTAGGATGTTCAAAAATGACGAGTTGGACATTGATAAGTAGTATAAGTAAGACTTATGAAAAGGTATGTATGATTGTCAAAGGAAAAGTTGGTCAAGTTTAGAAGTGTGAAGTCTATATAAGAGGTAAGGATCATAGTTGATTACGGCAGTGGTTCGTAAGTCGTGTTGTTTTAAAAGAGTGCTTGCGAATTAGAAGGTTTGTTCAAAGTTTATTCTTCAAGTATGCGTGTGTCGCTTAGGATTTTTATAGTTTAATGCAATGTTGTTAGTTATCTCAAGTACTAACGTGAGCTACTCTTGACGAAAGTGTTTGGGTAGAAGTGTTAAGTTTGTAGTGCTAGAAGGAAAGTCAAGCTAGTAAGTGATAACAAGATGAATTTCAAAATAACCTTCATTAAATGTTTCAAAATTTGGGACTTTTAGCCCTTACATAAGACAATTTAAACGGAAAATTAAAGTAAGTAAGTTGATTTAATGTGTTCAAAAGGTTTTTGTTCATAATACTGAGTTATCACAGTAACATTGTCAAAAATAGTTTTAATTGGAAGTTGATGGGCTGACGAAGAGAATTCCCGGAAGAAGGGGTGGGTCACGAGGACTCACTTAAGTACCCTATTTCCCTAGCCAGAACTTCCTCATGGGCCTACAACTTCTCTCAGTTGTTGTCACCGGTGTTTGGGTTTATGGTATTATGTTGAGGTTCATTGTGGGCTTAGAGTCTTAGACGTGGAGCTTGTTTATTCTATAGTAAGCTTCTTCTTTTGCGGGAAAACGACCAGGTTACTAATCCCTTTGTTAATGTACTTTAGGTTTAATAGACGTTAAGTTTTGTTTACAAGAAACAGTGATGTGTAAGTTTTAAGGACATATGAAGGTTTTGAGATTAAAAGTGTAACAAAGTTTTGAGTTAGTCATAAAATGAAGTTTGCTTGAGTGACGAAAAAAAATGAGATGATATATAAGGGTTTCCCCTTATGTGCCAAGTTTATAAAGTAATGAAGCTTGTAAAAAAAGACTTGTGTACATAGTTTTAAATGTGCTGGTATTACAAGGATCATGAAGTTTAAAGATGTATAAACACTTTGAGATGTGTAAAAGTGTAGCAAAAGTTTGAGTGAGTTATTTAGAGTAGTTTGGTTGGGTGATGAAAATAAGATGAAACACAAGGGTTTCCTCTTAAGTGTTATGTTCATAAGATAATGAATTTTATAGGAGAATTTGTAGGGTAATACATAGTTTTAAGGGTTGTATTACAACGATCACGAAGTTTATGGGATAGTATCTATAAATATAAGTTTATGTATGTAGTATAATCTCGTAAGAATTTCTCCTTGAAGGTAACTCCTTCAGGTCATGATGAGTAAGCATGATGTCATGTGACAAGACGGGACTTAAGAATCATAAAGGTTACAGAGGAAAGTTTTTTTGAATCATGAATTTATGAAGTGTATAGTATTTGAGATGGTACTCTTTTAGTGCATATCACTAAGTAAGTACTTTGACATATCAAGAGAGATCTAAGCTCACTAATGTTTAGAGAAGTCATGCATTCCTATAAGTGGATACTCATCCCAAGAATTCCCAGGAAAGCATACGGGTCCAACGGTTGATTTGGATTTATACGAAATGCTTTCCTTGATAGAATTTCCCAGAATACAGGTGTCCACCCTTCCGGTCCGCACAAGTTCTCACACATTATCTAGAACTTAAATATTCTTGACGAGAGTTTAGTGGTGGCTTAGACTAAGAATGTGTCCTCGATGTAGTAGCCTCTTGTAGTACGTAGGTAAGTAGAATCGTAGGATTTCCAAGCGTTCACGTATAAGAATTAAGGATAGAGTGCGGAGAAAAGTTCCTAGTAAGGGACATGAGATAACTCATGTTTGGGTCTCCTAAGTTATAGTCTAGGTCATGTGTCTAATAACCTAATTCCCTATAACCAAGGCTCTGATATCAATCTGTCACACCCCAACCGACGGCGGATTATACGTCGGGGCGGACGCGGTTGTTCAATAGCACAAGGTTAACTATTAAAGTTTCGATATTTCATTAATGAATAATTTAAGATTCAATACAAGGAAGAATAATACGAATACAACATTTAATTTAAGTAGACTAGGTCCAAAGCATCCTATGTGATCACGAATAAGTCTCATGATGTAAACCTGAAACATGTGAAAGAATCTGTCAACTACAAAATAGTTGGTGAGATACAAAGGTTTTGACACAGTTTAACAAGTATTTGAGAAGAATTATAATTCACTATGATTCATGCATTCTATAATGTAAGTATGAGAAAACAAGTATGTTAGACATTGTGCACATCAACCCTCCAACCAAGTTTAGGCATAAACCGCAGGTTACCCTTATAAGTCTCAAGTTTAAAGTTTAATTCAGTAACAATCACCAAGGGCTCCCCCCCGAAGGGGTCAATCAATCAAGGTGGATTGGTCAAATACAATAGATCTATCACTGTTACTATAGACTCAGCCAAAGTTAATGAACATGCTAGAATTAAGTTTAATTTAAGCATGCATGTCTCAAAGCATTTAAACACATAGAAGACATGTAAACATAGTTAAGTTTGAATTGTATAAGTCTAAAAAGTTTGAACATGTTCCACCCCAAGTTTATAAAATAAAACAAAACAAAAAGGGGGCTAAGTATACTCACATGGATCGATGAAGAGTATCCGACACGGAATAGTATTTGCAAGACTTTGAGGGAGAATATTCTCACAATAAGCCTAAGAATATAAGTCTAAAGTTTTAAGCAAAAAGTCTAAGACAAGGGATCTAGGATTTTGGGATTCGACTAGGGTTCCAAATGGGAGATGGAAGTGATTGTGTTTATAAAGTTTAAATCAAGTTTTAATATGGTTTTGAATGAGTCATACTAGACTTGGATTTCAAAGTTTAATAAGTTAATAGTTTAAAATAATTATTGTTTAAAATAATTATTTAAGATAAGGATTAAAGATAAATAATAATTATTTCAAAAGTAAAATAATTATTAAATACAAAGTATTTAAAGACTAAATAGTGATTAAGGGTTAATAGTAATTATTTAAAGAGTATATAATTATTAAGGATAAATAATTATCTATAAGAATAAACCAAATAAATCATTAAAGTTTCAAGTATTAAATATTTATTTTTCAAATTAATACGTAAATAAATATTAAGTACCTATAAGATTGTAAAATAGAATTTCTTATATAGTTTATGTTTTAATGATAAGTTTATAAATGTTTTCAATGCGTAGATAAAACTATAAGTTCTAAAAAATGTTTTTATATAAGTATCTTAAAATAGAGTTTACTAGTTAATAAATACTTAAAGTCTCCATCTAGTTTTATAAAGTTTATAAGTTTAAAATTATTTAGGAAACAAATAAAATATATTTATTTTTCTTGTTTATATAACCAAATAGGTTTATATAATTTTGTACAAATTTATAAATCCATTAGTTTCTAGTTAAATAAATTTATAAACTTTTCTGATTATAAAAGTTTAGATTTTAGAATGAATAAATAAATTAATGTCATTATTTAGTATATTTAAAGTTTCTGATTTCTTTTATAAAATAATGAAAGTATACGTTTTATAAAATTTAGAACTATTTTTATAGTTTATAAGGATTAAAAACTATTAATAAGGATTAATTAATCTAAATTTTTTTTTATAATATAATCTTTAACTAAGTTTAATTAGTTAAAAATAGTTTCAGAAGATAAAAGTAGGATTAAAAATCGTTTTTAAGTTTATAAAGGTTTAACAGTATTTATAAAAATTTTTAGAAAAATTAAATCTGATTTAATAAGCATAAAAAAATACATTGAATCAAAACGGGGCTGGCCGGATCAAACCCGGGTCGCCCGGCTTGCCCACAAACACACTTAACCATCCCGACTACGGGTTCGTTAAGTTAAAACATGGAAAATTAAATAGTTAACTAGTATCTCAGATCATCCCAAATCTTCCGATGAACCCTAGAATCGAAACCCGTTAAATACGCGTTGATTATCCCTCTGTCGTTGTAATCCGACAGAGGGCTTTTGTTCTACACATGATTACGAAGGTTTTGCTTCAAGAATTACCTGAAATAGTGGAGTAACGATTGAGAACAAGCTTGAAGCAGGTGCGACTGTCCTTGGGTCCCAATCGAGATATGCAGCTTCGAATTGATCGAATTGAAAGTTCAGATAGTTTGAGTGTGATGTCGTATAAGGGTCTCGGTCGGTATTTATGCGCAATTTCGTCATTAAATGGCCGGTTAGTTGGGAAGATTACGGATGTAAGAGGCCGAGTTCGAATTTGAAATACGCGGCTTTAGAATTGAATTCACGCATTGAATATTCTTGGGTTATGGTCGCACGCCTGTGGCGCGACTCGAGGTTCATTGGACTTGGCCGGAATTACGTTTTGGAATAAACGAGCTCAAAACCGGTTGATGTGGGATTCGAACCTGTGACCGATTTCTGGGTTGGAAGTTTGGTGAATATGCACAAATGGTCCCTAAGGTTTCCAGTTTTTATTATTTTATGCAAAGAATTAGGATTCAGTTTAAAACAAGTTTCAGAACTAACAGTTTTGGTCCGTAGATTTTTATAAAAAAATTATGTTTTATTTACATAAAAATCCAAGTAAGTTTTATTATTTTATAATTTTATAAAATATTCTATAGGTTTATTAGTTTATAAGTTTAAACATTAATAATAAGTTAATTATATTATCTATAGAACTCTTAAGGTTTTAAGAATTTTAACATACATGTATGTATAAGTCTCATATATTTTCAACTAAATCAATATTTATTATTTAAGAAAAATAATTTTAATACAATTTCAAGTTTCAAATAAATAATACGTGCATAAGTTTAGAAAGAGTTAGGTCGGAAATTCCCGGATATTACAAGTGGGACTGCAATCTTTGAGAAATCCTGAATAAATCGTGTGTAGTATCGTGTCAGACCAATAAAACTATGAACTTCTATCGGATATTTTGGGATTTCCCATTTAGATATAGCTTCGATTTTTGTTGGGTCTACTTGGATGCTTTCTGCATTTACTATATGACTAAAAAATTGTACTTCTCGAAGCCAGAATTCACATTTAGAGAATTTAGCGCACGTTTTCTCTTTTCTCATAATTTCTAACACTGTTCTGAGATGGCTTCCATGTTTATCCGCAGATTTAGAATAAATAAGTATATCGTCTATGAAAACGATAACAAATTTATCTAAATATGGTTCACAGATACGATTCATCATATCCATAAATGCGCCACGAGCATTAGTAAGTCCAAACCGCATAACTGTGAACTCATAATGTCCATATCTGGTTTTGAAAGTTGTTTTAGGAATATCTTCTTCTTGTACTTTCAGCTGATGATATTTTCACATTCGTAACACAGGTCAGTTATCTAACCAGAGTAGTACCTCCAACAGATATGTTCCTAGGAAAGAATGACGGGTCTAGGTGAGATTTATACACCGCTCTTTCCTTAGACAGAACAATCCGTTTGTCAGATAACTACATACCGGTTAGAAGGTCGCCTTCTAGTTACTATGACGTTGATATAAAAAACTCACAGCGGAAACTAAAACATCGTCTTTCATTTCATCAAAACATTGTTTACATTCGTGGAATCAAAATGTTACATAACATTTTATCATTGTTCCTAATAAGGAACATATCATTCGGGACTTATAGTTTCAGGCATGCCCATCATCCGGATCATTCATCAATTCATTCTAGTCCTGGAAATGCCTCTTCTATTGTTTACCAGTGATGCGTTCAAAAACATTTGATAAAACATGGGTCAGCACAAAGCTGGTGAATTCATAAACTAAAATAGTTTATTAAAATGACACGCCAAAGTATCTTGAACACAGTTCTGGGGTTTCACCCCCGCTCATAGACAACTATGAGTAATCATTCAGTATATATATATATATTACCAAACACCGTTCCACGGGGTCCTGTCCAACATGTCGTTCCACGGGCCAGTGAAACACAATAAGCGCTTAGAATGTGTTATATAAAAACAATCGGTGAAATCGTTTCAAGATACTCAAAATGTTTTCATAAATCAATCATGCCAGACAAGGTCATGATTGGGTTCGTGCATCACAGTTTAGGAACTCCCCTCGACAGTATCTCTGCTTATTGAATCAGTAATATGGCAAATACCTCGGGCAGAGTTCCTAGATAAAATGACATTACTTAATTTATATAATCCTAAGTTAAGGATGCATAACCAAAGCTTAATAGTAAGTCGAAACCTTACATCGGTACTATCTACGGCAATTTGGAGTCGAATTGTTGAAAATCAGACTCTCGTACGTGAACCGGGGCTTGGAATCGAAACTTTAGAGTGTTTGTGCGTGTAATTGAAGGTGTGATGATGTGTGAGATGTGCCAAAGAGCTGAGCACTTGATTTCTATTTATAGTCCAATAATGACCCCGTAGCGGACCGCTACACAAGGCAGTGGCGGTCCTCCACCCATTGAGGTGGCCTATTTGGCGTAATGCACACGTAGCGGACCGTTAAGGTCTAGGCTAGCGGTCCGCCACCCATTCCACGCGTCAGATCTCCCTTGGTGAGTCACAAGACACGTGTCAGCTCCTGATTCTTTCCTTCCTTAACACGTAGCGGACCGCTAAGGTCCTGGGTAGCGGTCCGCTACCCCTTTGATTTTTAGAAGTTTCATTTTTAGTCCTTGAACTTTGCTTATTCACATATCCACCCCTCAACCTTGAAACTAGGAAATTTTTCGAGGTGTTATAGATATCCAGAACGAAGATCTATTTTCGAGAAATGACACGCGCCTTGTAATTGATCGAATAGATCAACAATTCTTGGAAGTGGGTAATGATTCTTAATTGTTACTTTATTTAGCTCATGGTAATAAATGCACATACGCATTGTACCGTCTTTCTTTTTGACAAAGATGACTGGATCACCCTAAGGAGATGTTCTTGGTCATATGAATCATTTCTCCAGTAATTCATCTAATTGTTTATTTAATTATTTCATCTCTGTTGGAGCTAATTGATACAGAGACTTAGCAATAGGTGTCGTTCCCGGTACCATATTTATCTTAAACTCTACTTCTCGTTCAGGTGGTATACCCGGTAATTCACTTGGGAAAACATCTGCATATTCAGATACTACTGTTACATCTTCTATCTTCTTTTCTTCTATATTAACAGTAATCTGAACTAGGTATGCAATACATCCTTTCTGAATTCACTTCTTAGCTTTCAATATAGATATGATTCCCAATGGTGGATTTTGTTTGTCGCTATATATTGTTATAGATTTTCCGGAAGGAGTTTGAATTTCTATGGCTTTCTTATCATAAAGGATTTGGTCTTGGTTATCGGTTAACCAATCCACTCCTAAGACAACATCAAATCCTGCTAATGTCATGGGCATTAATTGTACAGGTATGATGTGTCCACATATTGTAATCTTGCAGTTTTCTAGGGATTCATATATCTTGACTAAATTCCCTTCAGCCGTCTCTACTTCATAAATTTTATCTAGTGTGACTAAGGGCTCGTTTAATAGATTACAAAATTTATAATCTATAAAACTCAAATTTGCACCAGAATCAAATAATACTCTAGCATAAATATTATTAATGAGGAACGTACCGGTGACTACATCCGGGATGGCTGAAGCATAATGGGTATTCAGTACGAAGGCTCGTACATTTTTCTTTGTTCTGTCATTAGCCCTCGTTCCACTAGATCCTGCTTGATTTAGCTTTGGGCAGGCAGATTTAAAGTGGCCTTGTTCCCCGCAATTAAAACAAGAAATATTCTTCTTTCTTTGGCAGTTCTCAAAAGTATGTCCTTCCATTTTACAGAGATTGAAGTAAGGAGTTTTCTTAAAGAAACATTCTCCCCTATGTCTTTTCTTGCAAATTTTACATTCAGGGGGAGGGGAATTAAATCCTGTTCTTGTGGGTTGATTTTTCCTTCCCAGGAAGAGTTATTTCATTGATTTTCCTTAGCCTTCTTAACAATCTCCTTGGCTTTGCTTTCTTCTTGTTTCCTAGTCATTCCATCAGTTAGAATTCCACCTAACTCAACAGCAGATGCAATGGTTTGAGGCATAGTAGCCTTTGTCGTATCTCGGATGTTTTCAACCAAACCCCAAATGTATCGCTTCATCAAATTTGATTCAGGGGTGGAAAGATGTGGGACCAAGCGAGCATATTCAAACATCTTTGAAACATACTCCCTGTGATTTACACCGACCATGCGGTGACTCAAAAATTTGGTTTCAATTCTCTCTCTTTCATTAATGGGACATAATTTCTGAATCACCAGTTCTTTAAATTCTTCTCATTGCATGGCATATGCTTTGTATCTACCGATGGCATGGATTATTGAATTCCACCATTCCAGGGCTCCATCTTTAAACAAGTTTGATGCGTATAACACCATGTCCTCATTATCACATTTGCTTAAGGCAATTACAGACTCTGCTTTCTCCAGCCATCTCAAAGTTGCTACCCCTCCTTCATTGCCGACATATTCCAGAGGTTTACAACCCTGGAATGCACGGAATATGCATCCCTTCTTCCTTTTTTTTTTCTTACTATTTTCTTCATCGTCATTAGAATTATCTCCATCAGAGGTATAATATTCTTCTCTGTCATTCTTGGATTCGGCATGTTTTTGTTTTGCTGCCTTATTATCTTTTATAGCTTTTAAGATTTTAGGGAGAGCTTCTTCAATTCCTTCTATAACAAGTTTCTTCATTTTAGTTTTTTGTTGCTGTTTAGGGGTTTCATTATTAGTTATTTGTTTGTTTCTGCCCCTGGTATTCTAGGATGGTCCACTTTGATTTCCTTGCTTCGACATTCTATGAAAAAGAATTTTATTTATTTTCAAAGTCTGTATATACATATATACAAATATACACAATTTTACAAGGAAGATTTTACATATATCCTTGATTTCGGGCATTTTCTAACAGCTGTCTTAATGTTCTATTCTGGGCATCTACATATGCTAATCTCTGGTTTTCTCTTTCTAAGTCTGTTACACGTCCCTACAATGCTCTTATATGGTCATTACTAGGAATCTCCTTATTTTCTTGACGATTTCGAATATTCATAGGCTCATAATATTCGTATGGTCTATTCGAGTCTTCCCTTTCTTCTCCTTCTGGAGTAGGGTGATTTTCATATGGATTTCAGGTAATCCTTCATAGTAATAAGGGTTATAGTATGGATTCTCTCCATAATCCGGATTACGACTTGTAGCCATAAGAGCATAATGAAAGCTAATGGAAGGTAAATAAGGGTTTGCAGGAGGAGTTAATTCTCTTAATCTCTGATACGTACTTCCTGTATTTTCTATTTTTGCTCCGGGTTCTAAATCCGTTTCATTTCTCGGTTGAAATTCATATCCGGGAGGAGTGTACTTTTGAACAAAGTGGGGTCCTTTTCCAATCATCTAGAAAAAATACAAAATACTTTTATTTATTTTATAAAGATATACATATAGAAGTTAGAATGTTACATTATTTTATTTTATTTATTTTCTAAGTTCTTCATTTACGTCCACCCTTCTTTTTCCTTTTCTTTTCTTCCTCCAGTTGTTTTATCCGCTCCTTTAATTGCATCGATTCCTTCTTTACGTCGTCGGTTTCTCTTAAAGCACGATCTAGGAATTCGATAGGAGTTCCTAAGTGAGTGGAGGCATAATTATATTGAGGGGGAGGTTCTCGGATACTGAATAATATATCATTAAATACAATTCGTTTTGGATCATCCGGGCCATCTTGTGGTCCATTTATATAGTCTTCCAACATTGTGGATTGAACATAAGGGTTTTCTTAAGATTCAGAAGTTGGATAAACGTAAGGATCTAAGGATTCATATGGGTGATATTCGGGTTCTTTTGGTTCTTCTTCCTTATCAGGTACTTCTTGGTACACCTCTTCCATTTCTGCTGCAGATACATGCATATGTTCCGTTGGCATTCTAACACACATCCTTGGCTTAGTAGACCTACTTGGTCCAGCCTCATTTGTACTTACCTGATGTGTTGGAGGTGGAGTGCATGTTCCCCAATTCTCAAAATCTGAGGTTCCCATCATCCATGAAGAGCTAGATCCATTGTAGTTTTCAGGATTTTCTTGATGAATTGATTCATCATCGGAGATGACGATCGTTTCATTATTATTTGGTTCATCATGGCCAGGAATAATTATTGGAGCTTCCCTGGAGCCTGTAGGGTGATATTGTTCTTCTCTAGTTTGCTCAAAGATATATGTAAAGTAGCTATTTCCTGACATCTGTATTTTCATAACTTAATCATTATTGAGATCTACCTACATTTCTTAGCAGGCAATCTGCACTGGTTAAAGCTTAGATAATTACCTCTGTATCTTATTTTGCTAAAACCAAATAATATCATATCAAGTTACAACTTAGATACAAATTCTAGTATCTAATTCGCTGAAACCAATGGCTCTGATACCAACCTATCACACCCCGAGTTTAGCCCACCCGGGCGTGCGGCCAACAGTTGGTATCTTTTTTCTTATTTCATTTGTATCAGAGTTTCTTTATTAACACAACGAATAAATCTTTGAGTTTCATAACTCATAATATTTTCAAAACACGGGAACCACCCGTTTCATTCTATTCATATAAACAGGGAAACACCTTGATTGTCTTTACAAACGTTTATTACAAAACCAAGGTTTTTATAGAGTCATTCATTTCACCGATGTCTAGGGTGGACTTTCTGACATGTCGTGTTAAGTATATAGAAAATATATTAAATAATAATATATTCAGAGATGTTGGTTTCACGAGATCAGGTTTTAAATTTATAAAATGCTAATTACTTTAACTTAAAACACACACAATAGCCAAGTATACCTATCGCAGCGTAATATAGTTTAGGTAAGAACCAAGTATCGAACCAATGAACACGGTCGAGTTCCAATACTCAAGTTTTGTTATCGTTTAGCCGAATTAATTAGTGAGTGGCTTTTGTGTGCTTGTGAAGCACAATAGTAAATGACAGAATGGTAAATGACAGTAAAGTAAATAACAGAAAAGTAAAAACGTGCGTGATGTGTGTAATAGAAATGTAACGAACAGAATAGTAAATAGCATAAAAGTCAATGCCTCGGAAATGATTATGTCACGAAGAGTATTGATTTGGGCTTCGAATCCGCTTGGTACATGATAATGTTAAGTTGACTAATCTAGTGGCAAGACTACTACAAACTTGTGACCTGGGTCACCGCTAGATCCTCATCCTCACGAGATTTGATTCACGAATTAAAATCTTTAAATTAAAATATTAGTGCCTCCCTTTAGGGACAACATTTACCCTCAACTATTTGGTTTTATCTCCGAGTTGGTTTAAGACATCGAACTTAAATGCTTTATATTAAAGTTAAATAGGTGATTATATTTTGCTCACCGGGAGGCGGTGTAACAATGGGACTGAGTATAAAGACGTACCGTTCCCAACATGAGTTCACCAGTTCTTGGTCGCATAATAAGTTCGTATAAAGATGTACGACCTTAATAGTGTAGACCAAGCCTTGGCTTATCAATCTCAGCTTGTATAAAGACGTACAAGCTTCAAATGAAGTTTGATTAAAAAGGTTTTACGATCTTACGCTTTAAAATCAAGACACTCACAAACCTAAAGACGGATTTAGACAATAATAAAAGCCCACCAAATGGTGGTTTTAAGAGCGAATAATTAAAGACATAAACTTACCACTAAATTAATACATCAAACATTAACATGCACCAAACATCATCTTCACCCTAGCAATATAAGGAAGTTTAGCCACGAATGGACATACTAGCTAGCGTAATGCTGAGTTTCGTAGGCTCCCCATTGCAGAACAAAGAGGAGGAGCCTCTCTACTCTCTACTCTACTCTAACTACGAAGTTCTCTCTCTCTGGATAGTATATTTGCTGTTCTTGAGGTGTGTGGAATGAAGAACCCAAGACTCCTATTTATGGGCCTCAGATTGAGCAATGCACGGCCGTGCATTGGATTGCATGGTCATGCAAACACCTAGGGAATCATAGGGTACGAGTGGCAGTGTACTGGAAGCTGTGGGGAGCGAGCAGGCAAATGCACGCCCGTGCATTGGGATGCACGGCCATGCATCCCCTGCCTGCTGCCCACTTTTGTCTTTTAGCTGCTTGTTGACTCTTGTTGACCAATTTTGACTTCTTGGGGGTCAAAGCTCGAGTATGATCCTTCTAGAAACTTGAATTCTTGGTGTTTTTGATAGATTTTCTCTTGATTTATATTTTAAACACCGAATAACCTGCATTTTCAAAATATAAACGTTTTAAGTATTAATTGCAAGGTTATTAATCAATTAGTACCATAATATGGGAATTATTATGCACGCAAAACATGTATAGTTTAGGGCATATCATAATACCCCATACTTAAAATTTGCTTGTCCTCAAGCAAATTCATGTATGATCATACCCATAACTAAAAACTTTACAAAGGTAGTTGGACACTCTGGGATAACTCATGAGTTTATGTATTCTATCTTTGTGCTTTTCTATCTTTAGGATGGTGGAATCCATGGCAAGCCTACTAGAACTTCAATTATGCATAATCTATCACTCCTCACAATGTTCACTCAACTCTAGGGTTATACATATATGGATAATGTAAGTTAAGTGGAACACTCAAGTTCGAATCGAATTATGCAATGGTCATAAGCTTGTATGCAAATCAAGTCTCCACCAACTAACTAAGTAGTATGCATGAATCTAGAGGACTCAAAATGGTTGTAATGTGGCTAAAATAAAAATAAAAGGTGAAAATAAAAATGTTTTTTATATTTTTAGGGATTTTTTAAAGGGTTTGAAAAGGTTGCAGCTATCGTGGAACACAAAGCTACAGCTTCCTGGCTTAGAATGGAAAATACTAGCAGGTCCCTCTACAGTACTCAGATCATGAGGGTATAACTAATCTGAGGGCTCGTTTATGGTAGGATTGCCAAGACCAAGATCTCTTATCTTTCTTAACTTTTCCCTTACTGCGTAGTACACATTACTGCGTAGTACACATTACTGCCTTTTCGTATGGTTTCTTCGGCTTGTAGCCTAACAGCTCATACTTTGATTAGATGCGTATACTCATGTTGGGAATAAGTTTAATTCTTGCTACACTTTCCATCATGGCTCCAGTTGCCACATTTCACACATTTGTCATATCTTTTGGTTCTTCTTTTAGCGGCGCTTTTTGACAAGCCGCAGAATGGTGGCAATTGTTCTTGCTTGCTCCACCGTTTTCTTTCATCACTAGTTGCTTGGAAAATCTTCTCTAGGAGTTCGGTTGGTAATTCAGGGTTTGCGAAATGAAGGCAAAAAAACAAATTAAAATCAAAAGAATGCATATCCAGTTCTTTAAGGTCTAGCAGGTAAAAGACCCACTTCTCTCTTTCTTTTTCTATTTTTTTTTTCTTTTCTTTTTGTATCAAGACAAATTCTTCAATAATTATTTTTCCTCAATTTCCTTAAATAATATTTCCATAAATTCCTTGTAGATAGTTTGGCTGTTTCTTCCTAATACATCCATCTTCTTGTATATTCCAATTCTTTTGAGTAAAACAGATTCTTTCCAAAGTTTCCTCAATGGTAATGAACTTGAAATAACGACATAGGATACTTTTTCTATTTCGAAGACAGTTAGCCAATAACCGGTGTTTACGAAAAGTTGGTTGGGTGATAAATGTGGGTAGTAGAAAAGAAAAAGGCTAAGGCTCAGAGGGCTATCTAGGCGAAAATATTTTTTGTGGAATTTTGGGTTTAAGGATAATATATAAGGGTAATAAATTCCTAGGTGCATCAATCATTTTCATACTTCTACTAGTTTATGATCTCGATATGTATAAGTCACACAAGTTTTAATTATACATAAAATCCGATTGAATAAACACTCAGTATACCAAACGAAAGAGCATGTGAAAAACAATGATAATAATGCTCAGATTATTCTCACATGGAAACGGATGGAATAGGGTTTAGTGGTTTGTAATGCATAATATCCATTTGTTTCTACTTGACATGTCTTCGTTTTATTTAATTAAGTGCGAACTCAAAGAGATTTAGATTTTAGGGTTTAAAATTTTTGAAAATTTTTCGGGTTTTTCGAAAGGTAGATTTTTGTAAGGTCTTAGTCAAATGGGTAGAAAATCACAAGTTAAAATTTTACTGCATTGAGGTTACAAGTAGTCCTAAATCTCTAATTCCCCACCCCACACTTAAAACTGTGCATTGCCCTCAATGTACAAATTCATGTAATGGAATGCTATACAGAAATTTAAATGCATGAAGTTTTAAGGGAAAAGAAACTGGTACTCCCTCGGTCAATTCGGTGTATAACCTAAGGCCAAAACTTATTGCTGCTGTCAGGCTATGCCTATCAGCTGCTTGTCAACACTTTGCTTTAAAGAATTCATCGAATTTCTCAGAAATTTGATGTGGTTTCCGGTTCCCAGTTCGTAGAGGTGGAGTATAGCTACTCAGAGAAGTAGAGAAACTATCTGGTGATGTTATTCTACCTGACACACAAAGGAAAACATAAAAGCAGACAAGGAAAATAAAAGGTAGTACTTAAGCTACTAAAGTCCTAGTATCGAGAAGGCATACCTGGGAGCTGAAGTGTGAGAAACTTAAATTTGGAAAACCAAACCTGAGGTCCACGTGTTCTGCCGTATGCACCAACTTCTCAATTTATTCATGATCATCGGGTTGCCTCCCGGAAGCGCCACGTTTATTTAAGGGTCGCTGGCCAGACCCATACGTGCTTCATCAGTCTTTCTTCAGGTGGGGGCCATAGACTTCCCCCGTATCCCCTGTTCCTTAAGTCAAGTCCTTTAGTTTTGGTAGCTTATCAAAGTATTCATCGATCCAGCTATTTTTGTCAAAATTCTTGCCAAGATCTGGTTTCTTTCTTTGTTGAATTCTTTGGCTTTCTTCAGCTGGTAGTCTAGATTAGTATCGATGAATTGTGCAATTTCAAAGGGATCATTGGATAAACACTCATTTCCTCCGATGTTGTAGGTCACTGATTGTTTTCTGACACGGAGTGTCAGAATTCCTTCATTCATGTCAATGACAGCTCTGGCGATAGCTAAAAATGGGCGACCCAAGATCAAAGGTACAGACTAATCGGGTCCCATTTCTAAAACCATGAAGTCGACAGGGAAGACAAACTTGCCAACTTTAACTAGTTAGTTCTCAATGACTCCTATAGGTGACTTAACCGAACCATCCGCAAGTTTAATGGTTGCATTAACAGGTTGTGGATTACCAATTTTGAGTCTTTGAAACATGTTATATGGCATTACGTTCACACTTGCTCCCAAAATAGTGAGTGCGAAGATTATCAGTAGTGGTCCGATAGAACATGGTAAAGAAAACTTTTCGGGATATGAAAGTTTCTTTGGAAGACATATTTCAATGAGAGCGACACATTGATTAGTCTAACTGCCTCTTCCATGTTTCTTTTGTTAGTAAGGAAATCTTTCAAGAAATGTCCATACTTAGGCATTTGTTGTATGATATCCAGGAAAGGAAGATTGACATGGATTTGACTTAATAGCTCGATGAATTTCTCATATTGTTCGTCAGTGTTCTGCTTTACTAACCTTCCTGGGTATGGAATGTAAGAATGTAATGCTCTTTTTGTCCGAACTTTTGGAGAAGTATTCACTGGAGCAGGAGGTGGGACTACATTTGATTGTGATCTTTGAGTAGCCGTATCTACGATATGCGGATGAAGTGGTACTCCGGTGAATATTTCTCTCCTTGGTGATTGAACCTCTTCCCCTGGCATTGGTGGTTCTGGGTAAACCTTGCTATTTCTAAGAGTGATAGCACTTACATTTGCTTTCGGATTGGTTTCAGTATTACTTGGGAGACATCCTAGTTGTTTTTCGGATAGAAGTTTTGCAATCTGTCCTAATTACGTCTCAATGGACTGAAGAGTCGCTTTCTGTGTCCTAAACTCAGCTTCGTGAAGACTAAAATTTTCCTCATATTGTTTGTGACGGAAATCCGCTAGAAGTGCTTGACTTACAGTTGTAGATATCAACTTAGTTACCACGTCCTCCAAGCTTAACACATTACTTGGCTTGTTAGTTCCTTGAAATTGTTGGCGAGTCTGATAGTTTTGAGTTTGTCTTTGTTGAAACCGCTGTTGTTGTCCGAAACTGGATTGTCCCTGGTTGTTGTTATCTTTCCAGCCGAAATTTGGATGATTCCTCCATCCATGATTGTAAGTATTGTTGTAGGGATTGTTCTACGGGCGGTTTGTTTTGATAAAGTCAACTTGCTCAGTATTGGCAGTGATGCTTTTTACTTCTTCAGTAGTCTCAGTAATTGCTTTGCCCATGCTATGTTGATTGAGTCGAGTGGTGAGGGCATCTACTTGAGCGGAAAAAGAAGTGACAATATCGACAGAATGAACTCCTTGCCTAGCTCCCCTGTTACTCCTTGGATTGTACCATTGATAGTTGTTCATAGCTATTTCCTCAATTAGGTTGTAAGCTTCTTGTGTCCTCTTGTTTCCAAAAATACCACCTGCAGTAGCGTCGAGTGTCTGACGAGCTTAATTGTGAAATCCATTGTAGAATGATGATACTTATAAGCAAACTTCTAGCCCATGGTGAGGGAATTTCCTCATCATGTCCTTAAAACGTTCCCAAGCCTCATATAGTGATTCACCATCTTCCTGGTTGAAAGTGGTAATATCATTTCTCAATTTAGCAGTTTTTGCTTCAGGGAAGTATTTTGACAGGAATTTCTAGGCAAGATCATCCCATGTAGTGATTGACCCGGTAGGAAGAGAGTTTAGCCATGCCTTTACTCGTTCCCTTAATGAAAATGGAAACATTCGGAGGCGAATTGCTTCATTCGAAACTCCGTTCAGTTTGAAAGTGTCACAAATTTTAAGAAAATTTGCAATGTGGGCATGTGGATCTTCGTCGGGCAATCCATGAAAAGTGCATGATGACTAGATCATGTGGATAGCATGAGATTTGATCTCAAATTTGTTAGCGTCAATTGTCGGCCTTGTGATACTAGACCCTAAAGCTTCTATTGACGGTCCTGCGAAATCGGAAATAGTACGATATTCAACGGCCATTTTTCTAGATTCGGCGGTGAAAGAATCTTTTCGGGCTCTGCTAAAGGTTGATATAAACCAGTAGAGGAGCTATGGATCATACACTACCTGCAACAAAACGTAAGAGAAAAACAGATGGAAAATGATAAGGCTAATCTGTTAACTCGAATTTTTCTTGAAATCACCTTGTCCCCGGCAACGGCGCCAAAAACTTGACGTGTCGTGTTAAGTATATAGAAAATATATTAAATAATAATATATTCAGAGATATTGGTTTCACGATATCAGGTTTTAAATTTATAAAATGATAATTACTTTAACTTAAAACACACACAATAGCCAAGTGTACCTATCGCAGCGTAATATAGTTTACGTAAGAACCAAGTATCGAACCAATGGACACGGTCGAGTTCCAATACTCAAGTTTTGTTATCGTTTAACCGAATTAATTAGTGAGTGGCTTTTGTGTGCTTGTGAAGCACAATAGTAAATGACAGAATGGTAAATGACGATAAAGTAAATAACAGAAAAGTAAAAACGTGCGTGATGTGTGTAACAGAAATGTAACGAACAGAATAGTAAATAGCAGAAAAGTCAATGTCTCAGAAATGATTAGGTCACGAATAGTATTGCTTTGGACTTCGAATCCGCTTGGTACGTGATAATGTTAAGTTGACTAATCCAGTGGCATGACTACTACAAACTTGTTACCCGGGTCAACGCTAGAGCCTCGTCCTCACGACATTTGATTCATGAATTAAAATCTTTAAATTAAAATAGTAGTGCCTCCCGTTAGGGACAACATTTACCCTCAACTATTTGGTGTTATCTCCGAGTTGGTTTAAGGCATCAAACTTAAATGCTTTATATTAAAGTTAAATAGGTGATTATATTTTGCTCAACGGGAGGCGGTGTAACAATGAGACCGAGTTTAAAGACGTACCGTTCCCAACATGACTTCACAAATTCTTGGTCACATAATAAGTTTGTATAAAGACGTACGACCTTAATAGTGTAGACAAAGCCTTGGCTTATCAATCTCAACTTGTATAAAGACGTACAAGCTTCAAAGTAAGTTTGATTAAAAAAAGTTTTACGATCTTACGCTTTAAAATCAAGACACTCACAAACCTAAAGACGGATCTAGACAATAATAAAAGCCCACCAAATGGTGGTTTTAAGAGTGAATAATTAAAGACATAAACATATCACTAAATTAATACGTCAAACATTAACATACACCAAACATCATCTTCACCCTAGCAATACAAGGAAATTTAGCCACGAATGGCCATACTAGCTAGCGTAACGGTGAGTTTCGTAGGCTCCCTTATTGCGGAACAAAGAGGAGGAGCCTCTCTACTCTACTCTAACTATGAAGTTCTCTCTCTCTGGATAATGTATGTAACATCCATGATTTTCCCGACCAAAATTTTATTTTACTTACAATCCATTTCAATCTCGTACTTGATCAAACACCTTATGTCACATTAATTATCATTTTAAATATATATATATATATATATATATATATATATATATATAAGCAAACATTATGTTATGATAAATACATATTAAAATGAAACATGAGAGTTATTAACCATGTATCTACACCTTTTATTTTCTTCATATATATATATATATATGTGTGTGTGTGTAAACATATATATAAATTCATATTTGAATTATACTAAATAAATCAAGCATACAAATTTTAAATTTATGAAAATAAAACTCATAAGCTTAAGCCATGTATTTACCTCATTTAAATAAATACATAAAATTCATTTATGAGTAAGTATGTATACCATTTAGTTTCATTAAATAAACCACTTGTAAACTTTATAAAATGAAATTATTCTTTCATATACTTATATATATGTAATACCTTATATATATTTAACGTTATTAAATAAACTATGTGTACGAAGTGTAAATTTTAGAAAAAAATGGAAAGTTATATCCTTATAAATATTTATAACCCAACAAATAACAATTAGGTTTTATAAATTTTATAAAAACAATTTTATAATTTACAAAGAAAGAATTTAAAACATAATATTAGTATTGAACCCCCTTAAACCAAAAGAACCCCTTCAAATTGTCCTTGAACCCTATTTGAACCCCTCCTTCCTCTGTTTGAACCCTGGAAGGAGTTCTTACCCCATTTTGACTGCAAAAGTCAAAATCGGTTCCAAGAATCCACCAATACCGACTGTTATGGAAATTGAAACGTTCCCAAAGCGTTTCTCCGCACATTTACGGTCATTTGTTAGAAATTAATTCGTGTTTAATCGAGTTATCATGAGCTTTTAAGAACCATTAAAAATTTTGGTTTTTGAAATGAAAGAGCACGAATCAAAGACGAAACCCGCGTTAAATCCATCGATTATCACTATAATGAATTCGGTTTTCACCCTCCTAACACACATCATCGTCTGCAAACCCATTTCCACCCCAAATCGCTACTCGAACTCGTCCCAGCTCCCCAACCCGTCGCGACCCCCCTGGAGTGAACAAAAAACTCGTTTTTCATCCAATCAGTCCGAAATCAAGGTAATAATTCAATCTCCATGCTCGATTTCAATTCTTGTTCGAAACCCCTTTGAATCGGGTAACGAATTGGGTGAACCTAGAACTAGGGTTTTCGAATTGGCTATTTGGGGAAGAGGACTTCAGTCTGGTTATTTAAAATCTAGTATTGCTGATTATGGTCATGGCATAAAGCCCAGATCAACCGGTTAACCTTACTCCCCTCTAGCGCAGGTCGTGGGTTCGAGGACCCCCCTCCCGTTATTCTGTTTTAAGCCCTTTTTGTTATTTCTAGTATATAAACTAATGTTTTAAATCCTGAATTAATTTCTATAAATCTAATAAAGGTATTCAATAACTTTAATAAAAACAGAAAAATATAAAATGATGTTTTAATCATTTTTATTCATTAAAAATATGTTATAAGCATTATAATTTCTAAATAAATAATATAAAAATGATTTACTCAAATAAATCTAAATATATTGTTTCATTTATAAAATAGTAACAAAACTAACAGTTTTTTTTAAAACATTATTAAAACATATAAATAATTATTTTTGGCAAAGAATAATTATTTAAAACATTTTAAAGTCTATGAAAATACTTAAATAATTATTTTATATAAATAATTATACAAATTCAATTAATAGCATTTAAAGTTTATATATATTTAATATCTCTTTTATTAATTATCTAAGTAAAAGAGATTATGTAACTAGTTTAAATAATTATTTTATTTACATAAAACAACTATTTAAACCCTTTTTAATCCATAATTTATTTATTAATTATTTTTAGAATAATTATTTAAATAAATTCAAATGTAGGATTATTACAAATCCTATACTTTTATGATTAGAAATTCTAGTTAATACTAATTAACTTTATAAATTACTTATTCATTATTATCACAATACTTGTGAAGTGGTACAAACCCTATATCTAATTCCAAATTCCAAAAATCCCCGGAAACTCAAATAAATTTAGAGTTCTTACTTTCATTTCTACTAGACATACATTGAGTCTAGAATACAAACTAACTGTGTAGGTCGATTGTGAGGAATTCTCACGAAGAATATCCTTCATTTACAATTCATACAACTTACTAACTTCATTACAGGTGAGTTTCATAGCCCTCTTTTACTTTACTATTGTTTACAAATACTCGGGGTGGAACATGTTTACATTACTATACATATACAATTCAATACCTATGTTCTTATGCAAATGTCTATGTGCTTCATGTCTTAAACTACTTGACGGCCATACATGTATTCATGTTTAGTACAATCATTAACTTGCGCGACAGGCCTAAGGTAGTACATTTTATGATCATTTATACGGGAATCCGATTCATTACTTAACACGAACCTTGGCGGGTTAGTATATACATTTTGACATTTTTCATAACACAATCAGTTGGATTGTGTATACATTTTTCCATTTACACGGTTTGATTGTACGCTTTGGAACCTTGTATGTTTTCACATTTATGCCTTGGATTTGATTTGAACATATTGAATTGTAAACCCTTCTCAACTTTTATTTGGTGTTAAAACCTATGTTACTCACCAACTACTTGTAGTTGACATTTACTTACATGTTTCAGGTGCACCTGTTTGAGGACTCTGCTTAATCACATAGGACCATGCACCTAGCATTAATAAAACTGAATTTAATTTATGTTCATGTTATGAACACTTTGTTTTCTATTTCTCCTTGTAACGTATGCTTTTAATTTGATGAATAAATATTACAACACATTTAATAGATGATCATGTGCTTATGAACAACTGCGTCAGCCCCGACGTATAATCCATCACCGGCCGGGGTGTGACAGTGTATTTTCTGTTCTTGAGGTGTGTGGAATGAAGAACCCAAGCCTCATATTTATAGGCCTCAGATTGAGTAATGCAGGGCCGTGCATTGGATTGCACAGTCGTGTAAACACCTACGGAATCATAGGGTACGAGTGGCAGTGTACTGGGAGTTGTGGGGAGCAAGCAGGAAAATGCCCGTGCATTGGGATGCACGGCCGTGCATCCCCTGCCTGCTGCCCACTTTTGTCTTTTAGTTGCTGATTAACTCTTGTTGACCAATTTTGACTTCTTGGGGGTCAAAGCTAGGGAATAATCTTTCTAGAAGCTTGAATTCTTGGTGTTTTTAATAGATTTTCTCTTGATTTATATTTGAAACAATGAATAACCTGCATTTTCAAAATATAAAGGTTTTAAGTATCAATTGCAAGGTTATTAATCAATTAGTACCATAATATGGGGATTATTATACATGCAAAACATGTATAATTTAGGGCATATCACTTTCCCTTTCATGACATCAAGGATCCATCGTCCTTTGGTGGCTATATTCACAATCACATTTATCCTTATTTACCTGTAAAACGTTTGAAAATATTTGATTAGTATAAACTGGTGAATACATGCATGGTTTTATTATAATCTGACAAGACTGAATAAATAAAACAATTTGCCATATTATAAAGGTCAATTTACACATCCAGCGGATTACCTAGCCCGAATGCATAACCACTAGCCACACTAGGCACTTTCTTTGGATAATCTTTGTTTTATGTTATTCACTACCTTGTGCCAATTACGATATAGGTCTTACGTGTTATTAACAACCAAGCCATAGCCCAAGCCCCATTACAGCGTTTCATCTATAACACGTACAAGATCATGCGTGACACTATGGTCTGAATGCTATATAGTAAATCACCTTATGCGACCAGTGGTTTTATTAGTTCATTCGAGTCAGTCAATAATTCAAAACTATTTATGGTTTTGAAAACATTTTATAAAATACATGTATTCATCTTTTCAGAGTCTCATCTTAGGAGGTCTGTAAGATAGTAATTCTTATCGGGCAGCGTCTCTGCTTACTCTTCTTAGCTTGGTTTCTCCGAATGAGGGTTTCCTAGCTCCTCGAAACTTCTCTCCGTCTACCGGAAACTCCGGAACTTAAACGTACAAGCGGGAATGGATTAGTGGAAGTGGTATAAGTGAATTTTGCTCTTAAGATCGAGTTTGAAGTGTAGAAAACGAATGAGGTCGATTTTCTATTTATAGACAAGTTTGCCAGCTATGACAGAACGTTATAAGGGGTGACGGTCCGTCACCGCGAGGTCATAAAGGACCGTTACGTGTGGTGATAGTCCTTCACCAAGCTAGGGTTGTGTAGTCAGCTAACACGCGTCAGCTTCTGGTTAAATTTCCACGTAATGGACCGTTACAGGGCGTGACGGTCCGTTACGGACATCCATGTGTCAAATCTTGGCCGTTAGTTAGTTAACGCGTGTCATCCTCTGGTTGTTGTGCGACGTGACGGACCGTTACCGGGCGTGAAGTTCCGTCATAGGGTTTACACCCGTCAGATGACGCCCATTAGTCATTGGACACGTGGCACGTTGTCATTGTGTCCGTGCGTCACCCGTAACGGATCGTTACCGTCCAAAATTTGGTGTTTTTACTTTTTCGTCCTTGTTCTTTCATATATTTTCACTTATAGTCCTTGTATTAAAATTTTTGAAAGATTTGGCATGAAAATTTTAAGAATGTTACACAAAATCAAATCATCTTCCCACTTTTCCTAGAGAACGACCAATCCTCGATACTCGTGACACTATCCCGGTAATCTTTGAATTTCGCTTATTTTCCGCACTCCCGCTTTCAGACGCTATTCCAGCTAGAACGAGAGGCTAAGGTTATCACCTAGAGACCCGAGCTACTACCTGAGATAAGCACCAAGCTACATTAAGGTGAATATTTTTATCTTCTTTCCAAAACCATTAAATGTTTTATGTTTACGAAAATGGCAATACAAGTATTAAAAGTTTGATGCATAAGGGCACCTACACGAAACATTCAGGCCATAAGTATACGTAAAACTTGATCAAGGGATACACACATTATGGGTGAAATTCCCATAGTGAGCGTGATAATTGTTTGTAATTGGACGTAAGACGGGGTTCATGTGATGAAACCGCGCAGTAAGTCAGTCTGGTAATGCCAGCAATCCTATTACGAAAATTACTACTATATATCGTGGTGTGTACACTCGGATGAAATAGTTCTGCCGAATGGTAGATTGTACCAGATTATGGTTAACTTTTTTGATACTGTATTTGCCAAAAGAATTTGGGTCATGATGAACATGTTCACCAGTGTTCGCACTGACGTTTTATTTTCCAAAATGTTTTCAAGTAATCAATGATTATCTGTGAGACTAATCATAACGGATGGTCTCAGGGATAAATGTAAATATGGATATTGACGGGGTTATGCGCTGAAGGATGCCGACTCCCTAAGCACGGGAGATAATAATAAAAATCAAGAGGAGATGTCTTAGGATGACGATTTACTAGAAATGGGTTACTCCCTTGATATTCGCAAGGACAGGTGCTGGAGGGTAAAATCCCTAGATACCTAAGCTGACAAAGCTTGGTATTGGAAGGATTAACTCCCTAGGCACAGGTCGACTACCTAGTGGCTCTATAGACTACCTGCAGATGCAGGAGATAATGTAAATGGTCATGGACTATGATTTTGTAAACAAGGGGTGTTTAAGTCCCCATGAAACGAAAATGATTTAATAATCCCCAGATTTGGAAAAGGTACAATATCAACCCTTGGGTTGAAGCTTTATGACAAGATCGATCCAAAAGTATTTTCCGCTGCAAAACTCTCTGATTTATAAATAAAATAAGATTGGAGGTGCCAATCTGGTCACACGCCCGGGGTGTCCTGAAACTGGGATGTGAAAACTTTGAACAAAACTTTCACAAAAACTTTCAACAAAACTTTTACCACAACTTTCACCTGAACTTTTTGTTGAAACTTTCGTCCGAACTTTTATGTTGACTTTGACATGTTGACTTTGACTTTTACGTGAAACATGAAATTTTGCGTAAAAGTTCGTGTAGCTTTATTTTGGTAAGCATCAGCCTATATAATTTCTTACAATCTCCCCCTAGGCTGATGATACAAAAATCGGTCAACAATATCTGAAATCATCTGGTTTTTAACTTTCGTCTGGAAGTTTGACTTGATTAATTTTGATTGCATTAGCCTACAATTTAACCCAACAAGATGTCTATTACATGAGTGACATGATAACTTATCCTCTCTTTTTGATCTCCCTTGTGCTGTAGGTTTACAATAAAATGAGAGGATTTCTCATTTGGTAACCTAAGTGAAAGTATAAACAAGTGTTGTGAGTATTAACCAAGCATGTAACTGATAGTCTGTTAGTGAATGTTCTTGAAAGATATTGAGTTCTACATGAATAATATCATCATACTACTACTTAGTTACCAAAAATAGTTCTTTTCATCTTGGTTTTGGCTAGCACCTTCACTCGAGTTATTTATTTGGTGTGGATACCACTATTGGAAGTGTTTGTTTCTACCTCTACATCAAAGTTTAGCAACTACTTCTCTTCATAGGTTGTAGCCATTCTAACACCCATGGTTGTTCTTTTCGGTTTCCTGTTTTTCTTGCAAATGGATTCATGGTGAGAGATCTCTAAATGTTCTAAAACTTTGTATATCATTAAGTCTTCTGTTTCAAATAATTTTAAAACCGTTATACAAATCCCAACACCTTTTACCTCTATTACGAAGTGGTATGAATCTGCAAAGAGTAACGTCATTAGGAAGTGGTGGTGCCGGTTTTGTGGTTGTCACACGAAAAAGGGGGCAGTCTGATGAATCTGCAAAGAGTAACGTCATTCGTTTCTTTTATCTAATAGATTTACAATAGTTTCTTTTATCTAATAGATTTACAATAGTAATCGATATGCTTTATTCTAAATCATCCTATAAATGTGTGTTTTTAAAAGAATTTACGATAATTCCTTTTGTATATTGTGATTATTTTACATGGATTAATAATAAGAATTATCAATACTCTTAATAGCAAGTGTCGGTGGCATTTGTTACCGACAACACCACCCCCTCCACTTTGTTACATGACAAAAATGGCCCCTCAACTTGGTAAAATGTCACTTTGACCCTCTCAAGTTTTTAAAGCTTTAAGTTTATCCCCCGTAGTATATAAAATCTGATTTTTTTCGTAATAATTTTCGTTTGTTTGTTTAATTTTTTTCTTAACATCCCGGTATAAATTTTTTTAAAACGGAGTCGTATTCAAAATAGAGTATTTTTTAGATATCGTGGGTTATATCGACTGACGGTGACATGCTGGTACCGTGAAGAATGAGACCGACACCTACTGAAAAACATCGATACAATTATATAACTGTCTTTTATTTATGTTTCGATCTCCACAACCGAGTCTCCGAAACATCATACGTTTTATTTTATGTATTTAATCACGTTTCTTTTAGTGCTTAGCCACGTTAATATCACCGCCTCAACAGTTTAAGGTCCGGCTCCCGTCGCGGAGCGCGGGGCAACATTTCTAGTTACTATTATTTTTAAGTAATTACATAATAGCCTGATATGTTTTTAAAATTATGAAATAGTCATTTCAACCCAGTTTAACATAATTTTTATGAAGTTAGGGGCTGTTTGGTAGCCTCTTAATGATTCCATTAAGAGGCTTACCTCTAAATCGGTCAGAGGTAAGGGTGTTTGTTTCGCTAAAATCCCACATCTTAATGGTTCATTTTACCTCTTAATCAGTGGCGAAGCTTGAAAAAAAAACGCATGGGGGGCTGCGGCGGAGTCCTATAATTTTTAAACTTTGGGGAAAATATCAGGTGGACCGGAACTTAATACCTATAAAATTTTCGGCCGAATACATATAAGTGAACACTTTTGAGCGAAAAATCGGGGAGAGGGCCCGGGCCCTAATGAAGCTTCGCCCATGTTCTTAATGGCTCAGCTTTGAAACCATGCTGAACTATTCAGAGCTCTTAATGGTTCAAATTTTGCCAAACAGCCCCTTAGTGTTAAAAGCCAACACTGTAACAAAATGAAACCATATAACCAAAATTTGTAATTTTTTAAACTTAGACTTTAAAGATGTGAAGAAGACTAAATCATAAAGGCTATTTATTTAATTAACTCTTACATTGTGTTCATGGGTTTAATAAAGGAAATAAAAAGAGATAGGGAATTAGAGAGAGGAAGGAAAAGAATGGAATTAAGGAGAGAAAGGAAAATGAGATGTAACATCCCTATAATCCGAGAGTTCCTAGTTCGGGTTAATGAACGACCCGGATCTTATTTACGCGGGATGATGAGTGGAGTTGACTAGAGAAGGTAAGTTTAGCTACCGAATTAGACCCTGATGGTTACTATTGAGTAGTACAGGTTAAAAACGCGTATGCAAAGATAACGCGAGGACCCAGATGTAAATTTGGGTTATATTTAAGCGTCTTATGAGGAACCCTAAGCCATTCTCGGCTAGGTGTGAGCAACGGCAAGGAACAAGCCGCGGGGAAGGAAATCCACCGGGGGGAGAGGACGGCGGAGCGACGGCGAGTACGACATTCACATCACGTGAGGTAAAATACGTGTCCATTCTCTTTCCTTTTCTTAGTCGTTTACGATGGTGCGTGGGAACCCGGTTAGGGTTTAGTTGGGTTGCTTGGCTGTGAGTGACGAAGAAGGGAGGGGTCGTGGTGGTGGTAGTGCATGGTGGTGCTCCGACCGACGAAGACAAGGACGAGGACTGCCATGGTGACAGCCATGGCGACGCGTGGCGGCAGCGTAAGGCGGGAACGACTCGAGGTTTGGGCTGTGGTGATTGTGGTTCTACGGCGACGGTGGTGGTAGTACTCGGTGTGGACCGATTAGCGGCACCCGATGAGAGGCCTAGACAAGGAGGATGATGAGGGCACGATGGTGTGTGAGTGAAGACGAGTAACTGGTGCGTGGCCGGTTAGGGTTTAACATGACCCGAGGTCATGCATGGCACAATCTAAGTGTGTGCATGGGGGAAAACCCCATTTGGGTACGTGCGTTTAGTGAAGCTAGGGTTTTGGCACGCGGAGTATAAGCATGCATGGGACCCGGTACGTGTATGCGAGTTCTAAACGGGTCACGAACGGTCCGGTAAGAAGGGAGCATGAGATTAGGGTTTCATGGTGTTAGATGGACAAGCCGATGGAACTTGGGGTTTTATTATATTGTTTTACATTATCCAACGTATGTTTGGGACGTGTTTTGATCATGTGATCATACGTGTGACAGGTTTGAGTGTAGAGCACGAGCAGAGGAGTTACAGAGCTAGGACTGAGACTCGGCCTAACTAGTGAGTTTCAAAGCCCCCTCTTTTAATGATTTTAATGTTTTGGGGCTATCGTACATACTTTCAAGACGTGTTTTATTAAATTAATTGTGTAACGAGCTTTGTGGTCTAAACCGATGAGTTTACAAATTTAACTATTTAAATACGGGGCTAAGGGACTATGTTTTGTCCTTGAGAGGTGTAGGTTAAAGGTGGGTATATGGTCGTGGGTCGTATAGTGACCTAATAGGGGTGAGACAGGAATGTATTTACAGGTCATACGGGTACGACTAGGAGGTGTCACAGGGTGTGCATATACGTAGTATGTGCTTATATAACGAGACACAGTAAATGTATGTTTGATGCTATAGTACCAGTGTATTGTGTTATGTGTTAGTTGGGGTGGGTCAGTATATGAGCTAAACGCTTATGAATACATGTAGGATACCTTATCCTAGTGTTATGTGTGAGGTGCAGATGCAGCTAAGTCATGTACATAGAGTATGGTGTTATGTGTTTATACATGTGTTGTGTGTATTGTGTCGTTGTCCTTGTGACACGGCGGATATTGTGTTTGCATGGTTGTCTTTATAACACGGCAAAATGGATTGTGGAGGAATAAATCCTTCGGTAGGTCACCAAAGGTGACAAGTTCTGAGCAGTTTAACGATGAGCTCGGGGTGTGTCGAACGCCCTGAAGAGGGTAACCCTGACGAGGGTGCAGTAATGAGGTACTATTTGTGTTAAATTGCATACAAGCGTTGAGTTATATTTATTGTGTATGAGATAGTATTAATGTGGTGAGTAGAGTTAGATTGACCGTTGTGTCAGGATTGTGATGTGGTGTTTACAATTGTTATGTCAGTTAGTTTGTGAGAGTCTAGAGGGTGGTTGAGATAACTAGTCTGTGGTAAACTTTGAGTTGTCAGAGTGGTAAGTTCGATCCATGTCGGAGAAACTTACTGGGTTAAGAAGGTGGGGTGAGTCTGGGGTGGTGAATCCTTTGGGGATATTGTAAGATAACGGGGATTATCTATCTATTAATAAATGACAAATGTAATTTCTAAAGACCAGAGGGTCTTGAGTGGAAATAAATATTTAATGAGACGAGTTGGCTTTTGTTTAAATTAAACTGTTAGAACTCACTCAGCCTAGCTGACTTTGTATGTACGTTAGATTGTTTTGTAGGTGAGTCTGCTAGACGGGGTATCTTGGCTTGGAAGCGGGGCTACTCGGGTTGGTGTGCATGCATTCGTCATGTAATGTTATGAAAGTTAACGAGTCTAAAGATAATACTACTTTGAGAAAGTCTTCCGCTATTTATTTAAATGAAAGTTAGATGTTTTTAAAGAGTATAACCAGTTATGAGAACCAAGTGTAGGGTGCCTGGTTTAGGGCCTTACAAGTTGGTATCAGAGCCAGGTTTAAGAGAAAACTGGTATTTTTGAACAAATAAAATGTGTTAACTTAAACTGAAAATGGGACAAGGGTGAAATGAATGTCACCACGAGTAACCACGAGCCAAGAGGTACGTCTTTCGAATTGAGCAGTAGTTATTATTTACCACTTGTGTAGTGTTACACTAGGTAAAGTGATTGGTGTGGGTAAATGATTTATTGTGGAATCATGATGGGTGCTATGTGTTGTATTATTATGTAGAACCACTTGGAATTTTATGGTGTGATTGAATGAGACTATAGTGTGAGTTGAGTAACGTGAAATAGCATTAATTGCAACAATGTGAGATAGTTTGGTGTGTCGATGTGATTTAGTGATTTTGTGTGTAACTTTGGATGGTGTGAAATTGCAATAAATTGATGACTTGCAAGATTATTGTGTGGTGCTATGTGAATCGTGTGGGATGCATGTGCATCCGGGGTGTGTGAAAGATAGAAAGCTAGTGTGAATATAATGGGGAAGGTTTAGAATCCGAGCAGTAATGTGGACCACCAAATTGCATTTGATCACCGTGATTTGGTAGTCTATGATTACTCTCATATTCTGAATTTGATGCCTATAGTAATCACTCCAATGTTCTATCTTGTGCAGGTACTGATGGCCATGATGATTCGGACTAGATGGATTAGGCGGGGAGCTCTTATCAGGAGGTTGACAGAACGGCGGGCTAGACGTTTGGATGCTGTTCGCACAGTTATCATCGGCAGGAGACGGATCTTAGCACCGGTTCCATTGACGGTGGTTCCACCGGTGGCTGAGGACGAGCAGGAGCTAGTAGCATAGGAGGTGATCTTGGCACTTCCGGCGCCAAATGCCCCCAGTACTACCAGGGAAACTATGAGGGGCGGGCTCAGTAGCTCCTTTTACAGGAGAGGAATAAATGCATTTGCAGTCAGAAGTCAGCCCTCGATACACAGTGCAGAATCAGGAAATGGATGGCTGGAGGAGCCTGATGACGAGGAACAAGTGGGTGATAACTTCAACTTGTTCAGTGATTAAAGCAGTGGTGGTTACCACGAGAGGACTTTGGAATTTTGAGTAGTGGTTGTCAGGCACTTTTGTGACGAGATATTTGTTCTTGGTTTTTTTTCAATTGCTTGATTTTAACCTTGACATTGAATCTTACCATGGGATGGTTTAAAACGTAGTTGCAAGTGTGATAGCCTTCTATTGGTGGTGCAGTGTTAATTATGTGTGATTATGTGATTACTTCTGAACAACGTGAGTTCACACTAAATGTAATCCGTGATGTGATGCTAGAGCTTGGTTGATTAGACTGTACTATTAGACCAGTGTAGACCGGAGTTTTGATTAATTGTGTGTGTCTACGGTCTTAAGATAGTGTCACCTATGTGTTATGCTTAGGTGATGTGTGAAGTGTAAGGGGTGTGTTTAGCCTTACATTGATATTAAATGTCTTTATACCTTAAGGCATAGATCTTTCGCGAGGTAAATGTGTTGGTGCTCAAGGGCATGAAAGGGTTTTGTGAATAAACTTGTATGTCGTTAATTGAGTGGCTTATGAGTATGAGTTAATTGTGCCACATATTTAATAGTCGTGGCGGGAGATCAAGTGTAAGCTTGATATGGTGTTGACATTTGTCAACAGGTTATTGTGTCTGACGGCAGTCAGGCGGGAGATCGTGTTTGCTTGTGCCCTTAGGCCAGACAACATGATATACTTGTGTGTCTATAAATGACGAGGTCATATTGTATGCACGTAGATTTACTCAAATCTAACAGTTGTGTGTGTGTGCACGTGATGCGTGTTTAGAGTTTGGGGTTACTAGTATATGTGTAGAACATTGTGTGTTCTGTAGTTATGTGTGTCGGTGTGTGTCCTTGTAGTACACGCTTAGTCGTGCATAGGACGAGTTGTCAGTATACTCAAGTATGGTATTTCTATCTTGACAATTTTCTAGATGTTGATACATCGAGGTGATGCGAGTAGTTTTGACGTCTTTCGGGATGACCAGTGAGGTGCTCTTGTGAGATGCCTATACTTATATCTCGGGAATTTGGAGCACGAAAGCAAGGGATGGAGCTGTGAGAGTTTGGGAGGAAGGCGTTTACGTGGACGCTTGACCAGAGATGTTCATGATGAAATTAAGGTGATGAAGCTGAAGATTTCGGAATGGGGTTAACATGTGATGAAGGACCTTCATGGAACACGTTCCTAATGAAGAATTCAGTTGAGGTAAGGCACGGTCGGGGATCGTGTAGCGAAAGTAGAGCATCAATGAGAAAAGTGAATCGCAGAAGGGATAAGTGCAGGATTGCATGTAAGTGACTGGGAAGGACATGACTACGCTGGAAAAGTAAGATTAGCTTATAGTGGGCTCCTGTGGAGCATTCAAGAAAAGCATATGTTTGGCTGTCAAGACAGACGGGACGTAAGTGATTGAGCCTCGAGAAGCATCGAGAGCTAATGAGGATGGCCCTAGTGTTGGGTGTATGTGCAAATTTAAGGGGCGTATCAAACGCGTGATAAAGAAGTAAAGAGATACTATAATAAGGAAATTTAGTGGAGACCAGGGTAGCTTTGCATAAGCTCTTGAAGATCATCAGAGAAAGACATTGGTGATGCCCTTATGGGTAGGGCAATGGGCTAGAGTTTGAGATATCATTGCAAGGGGGCAAACGAAGTTTGAGAAAGAAATGAACGAGGAGTATATAATGGTGAAGTAGTGAGTGCTTCTATATGAGAAAGTAGGAAACCTACTTGGGGGTGAGGGCCGTCGGAACGACGAGGTCATTAGGGCTATATAGGAGGCAAAGGCAATTGTGCCCGTGAGTCGTAATGAAACGTGACAAGTGAAAGGACATTTGGCAGTATTGTACTACATAGTACTAGAGATGGTACGAACGATGTTCTTAAGAACAATGAAAGAAGCAGGGTAATGTCAAAGATAATGACAACGAAACCTTCGTAAAAGGGTTAGTAATCAAGGCAATCACGAAAGGCAACTTCTAGCAAGTGCCGGGATAGCAAGAGTTGGGAATGCAGCCGTTTGAATAATGGCCAAAAAGATAAGAGATAAGGGAAAGGGTAGGTGAAATCTACAAGTCCCGAAGTTGAAAGCGGGCAACGAAGACGACTCTCTTAAACGCCCAAGGTGGTTGTGTTGCAAAGAAAAGTAATGAAAACAAATAGTATGAATATGAATGCTTGACACCGAATGGATTCGGTGCACGCGTAAGAATGGAAGGATATGTCAGGTTAATTTGTACCGACGCAGGATTCGAGGACAAATCCTCTTTTAAGGAGGGTAGACTTGTAACATCCCTATAATCCGAGAGTTCCTAGTTTGGGTTAATGGACGACCTGGATCTTATTTACGCGGGATGATGACTGGAGTTGACTAGAGAAGGCAAGTTTAGCTACCGAATTAGACCCCGATGGTTACTATTGAGTAGTTCAGGTTAAAAACACGCAGGAAAAGATAGCGCGAGGACCCGGATGAAAATGTGGGTTATATTTAAGCAACTTATAATGAACCCTAAGCCATTCTCGGCTAGGTGTGAGTGACGGCAAGGAACAAGCCGCGAGGAAGGGAATCAGGCAGGGGGAGATGACGGTGGGGCGACGGCGGGTACGACATTCACATCACGTGAGGTAAAATACGTGTCCATTCTCTTTCATTTTCTTAGTCATTTACGATGGTGCGTGGGAACCCGATTAGGGTTTAGTTGGGTTGCTTGGCTGTGAGCGACAAAGAAGGGAGGTGTAACATTTCGGGTTTCTTTTTTTTTTTTTTTTTTACCATGTAAACGTTTCGATGCAATAAAACGAGTATTTCAATTTCAATTCGTGTGCAACAACTGTAATGCAATTACACATACAATACATTATGTTACAATAACGCCATTATCTCACAAACCTCGTGGACCAAAATTGATAAAAACTCAAAAACGATAAAAAGTGTCAAACACGATCGTGCCTAGATACAAGCACGGTCGCGCCTAGAGTCAAAGCACGGTCGTGCCTAATACAGACACGGTCGCGCTGCTGAAACCACGTGACTCCGCAGAGTCAGTCAGTGGTCCATGCTCGTCGAATCAAATCGCGTTAAGGCCGGATTTCACGCGTCCGACCATACGCAACTGTGCACCATCTGAAACACGTCTCCAATTTCGTACTCCAATCGACCTATTTCAATCATCAACTACCCACTCCCACCACAATCATGAATTGGCAAATTTGACGTTATAAGGAGAATCCAATGCCCCCTACACCTTCACATGCACCCTCTCGACCTCTCGGAGCATTCACTCGACTCGCATTCAACCTCTGTCGTCCGATCGATCGCCGAGAAACCCGACCTCACGACTTGTAGCCGACTGCATTAAATTGCCCGATTTAAACAAGTAAGTAATATGTCTCTAGCTTCGTATCTACCTTTACCACGAAAGCCCTATGTCAATTCGTAGTAAAAATACGCGATCGATCCGATTTTGAACCTAAAAAGTCGAAACTACACTTTTAGTCGAACTACCACTTGAACACGATATAAATACAATTAAACTATGTAAATAGCTTCGCAAGCATCCACTAAGTGAAAGCCCTAAGAATACAGAAGCTTTTAATATAAGAATCGATCGATTTATGTCTGGAAAAGACCCGACACGGTCGCGCTCATCACTGAGCGCGGTCGTGCCGAACCAAGCACAGTCGTGGTCCGAATAAGGCGCGGTCGTGCTCACCGAGCAAACATGTCTTGACCAAAAACAAACGCTAGACGCGGTCGTGCCGGACACGAGCACGGTCGTGCTCCATGACCAGAACCTCTGTAGCCTTCTGACTCGACCACGGGCGCGCTCCAGACTACCACGGTCACGCCCGGAGGCGAGCGCGGTAGTGCCGTTGATGAGCACGGTCGTGCTCAGTTAGAACTAAATCTTTACAGTTTCTCAGATTTGATAATTTTATAAAACTTATGTTATAAACTTAACTGTTTAAACAGAATCTTACCCGTAATAAGCACAACAATTATTTTTATCGACTAAATTGTCTTGAACCGATTTTTATCGGTTGAAAATACATTTTTATTCAAAATTTTAAATTTATAAAAAGTTATGACAAGATTTTATAAAAACCTATTTATATTGAATAAGACTTATTTCAAAAATATATAAAGAGACTACTTTATATTTATGGCATTTTCAAATAGATAAATAAAATAAATTTATTTATTTCCGATTAATATATATTCTGACTTAAACAAATATTATTTACTCAAATTTAAATAAATATATATAGATATATGTCACTACTATTTTAAATAGATAAGTAAAATAAATTATTTATTTATTATTTCAAAACCAACCCTAAACGTACAAACCACCAACAAATCCACTTTCAACATAAAATCACACAAACAATGACACGTGTATACGCTTATTCAATAGGTCGATCATAGTGACCTACAACACATTTTGGCATTTTTACTCAATTGTGCAATCAACACGCTACATTACAAGTGAGTCTACATAACCCCACTTTTACTCTTTTTCACCTTTGGGGTGGACATGATTTACATTAAACAAATTGCAACTCTTTCATAGTACAATTCTTACTTGATTACATGAATTATTTGTGCAATATGCTTGAATGCTATGAGTTATTACTATACATACATGACGCAACTCGTGCAATCATTAACTCTGTACAAGCCAACGGTAAACAAGGATAGTACTATTGAGTCTGACAAACCCACCCGGGTAGGGTGTTTGTTACCGACTTTACATTAGGGTAACCTGCGTGTTATGCCTCAGTCACAAGGTTTGATTGTGCACCTAGTATAACTATAGATTCTCCATATTTTTCTTATATACCATGTGAATCAAGGAATTGTATAAACAGTTTTGAACTCTTATTTGTGTGTCAAAACTTATGTATGCTCACCAACTTTTTAGTTGACCCTTGTTTTTAAATCATGTTTCAGGTGCTAACAATTGAGATGATTACAAGTTGCTTCCACCTAGTTTGAGGACCTAGTTAAAAGGCTCTAAAAATAAACATTGTTATGTATTTTGTTATGTTTCGTGTACTTGTTGGATTGTTGTTTGATTTCAATGAAAACTGCATGTTTAATTATTTCAACCTTAGCAAACCATGAGCTATGAACAGTCTGCACGCTTCACGCCCCGACGTTTCCGCCGCCGGTTGTGGTGTGACAGATTGGTATCAGAGCCTTGGTTATAGGGAATTAGGTTATTAGACACCATTGACCTAGACTATAACTTTAGGACACCCAACAATGCCATGCTACATGTTTTATGTGATACGTGCTATTTGCTATATGTCACATGCTTTATGTGTTAGTTATTTGATACTTAAAATGTTTAGACTACATGACTTAATAAGCATACGTAAATAATAAATTAAATAAATCATATCCATACCCGTATCCTAAGCCGCGTATCCTCCTTAACTGCTTCTATGTCATCATCGCCATAACTAGTGGAAAAACTCATACTCGTAGACACTAGTCTATCAAAAATATTTTTATATACCCGTTAAGGTTTTAGACTCTGTTAATTATTAAAGGACATGTGCAATCTGGAAGGGTGACACCTGTATTCTGGGTTTTCTGTCTAGGAAAGCATTTCATATAAATCCCAATCAACCGAGGGATCCGTATGCTTTCCTGGGAATTCCCGGGATGAGTGTTTACCTATAGGCTAAAGCACGTCTCCTTGAAAATTATATAAGTCTAATTAACCTTAATATGTCATTGTGTTCAAGTAGAAATGTGATTACTTGAAAACAATCCGAACTATGAAATAAATGTGTTATTATTCCTCCTATCCTAAATTTCAATGGATTTTTTTAAATTCTCACAACACTTTTGTATCATTCTCTTTTTATAGAATGCCTCCTCGTCGTAACATCAACCGCAACAACACCGACAACGCCAACAATAGCACCAACACCAATACCGACCTTGCTGCTCTCCTCACTCAGCTAGTAACTCAACTAACTCAAGCCAATAACAACAACAATGGAAACGCCAGTGGTAGTGCTAATACTGGTGGTGGCGGTGGTGCCAACCCGCCACAATGTACCTTCAAGCATTTCAACTCTTGCAATCCCCTGAAATTTTATGGTACCGAAGGAGCCACGGGACTCCTTCAATGGTTCAAAAATATTGAGGGCACCTTCCTCAATAGTGACTGTCCGGACAATCTGCGTGTCCGCCATGCCACTAGTGTCTTCCAAAAACGGGCACTAACCTGGTGGAATGGGGAGAAGAGAACAAGGGGAGTAGAAGTAGCAATGGCTCTGCCATGGGATGAGCTAAAAAGGATCATGACCGAGGAATTCTGTCCTCGGAACGAAATGAAAAAGCTGGAAGCAGAATTTTGGGATCTTACCCAAGATAGTGGTGAAAGCTTAGCATACACCAACCGTTTTCACGAACTGAGCATGCTGGTACCTCACATGGTTACGCCTTTGTCTAGGTGTATTGAAAAATATATCGGTGGCCTACCGAGACAAATCCAGGACACTGTTTTGGGAAGAAATCCTGCAAGCCTGGAGGATGCTATTCGTCTAGCTGCTACTTTGACTGATAATCACGTTAAAGCAGGTACTCTTACCAGAAAGGGGGCCAAGAAAGTTTCTGACACCACAACACTTCCTGCTCATGTCAAGGAGGTCAAAGCCGAACCGAACCACAACACGAGGAAGAGGAAAGCTAAGAACTATGCCGTGATCACTCCGGCTGCCCCAGTCAACCAAGTTGCTCCTATGGCTCAGAACCAAGTCAAGAAACAATATGTGGGAAACAATCCGTTGTGCAACACCTGCAATTATCACCATTTCCCAAATGTACCCTGCCGCCTATGTGCCAGCTGTGGAAGATATGGGCATGTAGCTAACACCTGCAGAAGTAATCCAACTGGTAATCAAGTCAACCGGGGAAACGGGGCTAATCCAGCAGTTCCAGCTATTGGTAATGGGCATGCTTGCTTCGAGTGTGGCGACCCAAACCACTTCCAAGACCGATGTCCAAAACTTGTGAACAATACTCAAGGCGGAGCTCGTGGGCGTGCCTTCAACATCAACGCCAACGAGGCTCAGGCCAACGATCATGTGGTCAACGGTACGTTTCTTATGAATAACCAATATGCCTCTATACTATTTGATACCGGAGCCGATAAGAGTTTTGTGTCCCTTAACTTTGAACCTTTACTTGCAAAAACACGATCCAAACTAGAGAAAACCTTCACCGTTGAAGTAGCGGATGGAAATTCCATCACTATTGACTCCTTTGTCCATGACTGCTCACTAGAACTCAATGGTCACACATTTCCAGTCAACCTAATACCAATGCCATTAGGGAGTTTTGACGTCATCATCGGCATGGATTGGTTGTCTAAAAACCACGCCGAAGTCATGTGTTTTGAAAAATACATCCGAATACCTCTTCCATCGGGAGACATATTGAAAGTCTTTGGCGAGAAACCTTGCAAAGGACTCAAACTGATGTCATGCATAACTGCCCAGAAATACATTCGAAAGAAGTGCATGGTTTTCCTAGCTCATGTGATTCAAAAAGAAGACAAGGAGAGAAGAATAGAAGATATTCCCATCATTCGGGAGTTTCCCGAAGTCTTTCCCGACGACTTGCCCGGCCTTCCACCTGTTCGGGAAGTAAAGTTTCGAATCGATCTTATACCCGGAGCAAACCCTGTGGCTAAAGCTCCATACCGGCTTGCACCTTCCGAATTGCAAGAACTTGCAAGTCAACTTCAAGAACTCGCTGACAAAGGTTTCATACGGCCAAGTCATTCACCGTGGGGTGCACCAGTCTTGTTTGTTAAAAAGAAGGATGGTTCATTCCGCATGTGTATTGACTATCGAGAGCTCAACAAGCTTACAATCAAAAACCGCTACCCGTTACCTAGGATTGACGACCTCTTCGATCAACTCCAAGGTTCTACTTGTTTCTCGAAGATTGATCTTCGATCTGGTTATCACCAACTGCGTGTCCGAGAAGAAGATATTCCAAAGACCGCCTTCCGAACAAGATATGGTCATTTCGAGTTCACGGTTATGCCTTTTGGGTTGACCAATGCACCTGCTGTCTTTATGGATCTCATGAACCGCATGTGCAAACCATACATTGACAAATTCGTGATCGTTTTCATCGATGACATCTTGATCTATTCCAAGACTGAGGAAGAACATGAACAGCACCTTAGACTGATTTTGGATCTCCTGAGAACCGAACAATTATACGCCAAGTTCTCCAAATGTGAATTTTGGCTAAAGGAGGTTCAATTTTTGGGTCATGTTGTCAATAAAAAGGGAATACATGTCGACCCTGCCAAGATCGAAGCTGTCAAGAATTGGAGTGCTCCTCAAACCCCTACCGAGGTTCGTTCGTTCCTTGGTTTAGCGGGTTATTACCGAAGATTCATTTCTAACTTCTCCAAGATTGCTGTTCCCCTCACCGCCTTGACGCATAAAGGTAAACCTTATGTATGGGGACCGAAACAAGAAGAAGCTTTCCAAACTCTTAAACAGAAGTTATGTGATGCTCCTATTCTGACTCTTCCCGAAGGAAACGATGATCTAGTCGTCTACTGTGATGCCTCTAACCTAGGCCTTGGTTGTGTTCTCATGCAACGAGGCAAGGTAATCGCTTATGCATCGAGGCAACTCAAGATCCACGAGAAAAACTATACGACGCACGATTTGTAGTTGGGTGCAGTCATATTTGCCTTGAAGATTTGGAGACATTATCTATATGGCACAAAATGTGTGGTATTCACCGACCACAAAAGCCTCCAACACATCTTCAACCAAAAAGAACTCAACATGAGGCAACGACGTTGGGTTGAACTCCTCAATGATTACGATTGCGAGATTCGTTATCATCCCGGCAAGGCAAACGTAGTAGCCGATGCGCTGAGCCGTAAAGAACGTGTCATGCTCCAAAGTGTCAAGATTCATTCCGACATTCAAACCCGTATTCTAGCAGCCCAACACGTCTCGATTACCGAGGGCAATATGTATGAGGAAATGTCATGTGGTGCTGAATTCCAACTAGAGACTAAAAACAATGGCTTGCTTTATTTCTTGGATCGTATTTGGGTTCCCAATCGCAATGATCTCCGGGAATTCCTCATGACTGAAGCACACAAGTCTCGGTATTCTATCCATCCCGGTGCGGATAAAATGTATCACAATCTTCGACCACAATATTGATGGCCTGGTATGAAGAAAGACATTGCACTCTATGTTGCAAAATGTCTAACCTGCTCTAAAGTCAAAGCCGAACATCAACGTCCTTCCGGTTTACTTGAACAACCGGAAATCCCCGTGTGGAAATGGGAAAATCTAGCCATGGACTTCATTACTAAACTCCCCCGTACTTCAAACGGCTATGATAGCATTTGGGTAATCATCGACCGTCTCACAAAGTCCGCACACTTCCTGCCCATCCGTGAAGACTATCGGGTTGAGAAATTGGCCCGAATCTATATTGACGAAATTGTGAGTCGACATGGTATACCTTTGAACATAATCTCCGACAGAGATGCTCGTTTCACTTCCAGATTTTGGCAATCTCTGCAAAAGGCACTTGGCACACGGTTGGATTTAAGCACAGCCTACCATCCCCAAACTGATGGCCAGACTGAACGAACAATCCAAATGCTCAAAGACATGCTGAGAGCCTGTGTCATAGACTTTGGTGGCAATTGGGATTCACACTTGACACTTATTGAATTCTCCTACAATAACAGCTACCACACCAGCATCAACATGGCTCCATTCGAAGCTCTTTATGGTCGCAAATGCCGTTCTCCCATCTGTTGGAACGAGATTGGTGAAGCACAAATCACCGGTCCCGAGTTAATTCAGGAAACATCCGACAAAATCCTTCAAATCCGTGACAACATCCGAGTAGCGAGAAGTCGACAAAAGAGCTATGCCGACAAGCGACGAAAACCCTTGGAATTCCAAGTGGGTGACCTTGTGCTTCTCAAAGTATCCCCTTGGAAGGGTGTGATCCGCTTTGGAAAGAAAGGCAAGCTAGCACCTCGTTACGTAGGCCCGTTCAAGATCCTTGAAAGAATCGGGAAAGTGGCTTACAAAATTGAGCTACCTCCAGCACTCAACAATGTTCATCCAACCTTCCACGTGTCCAACCTGAAGAAATGTCTTGCTGATGAGAACCTCCACATACCTCTTGACGACGTGCGCATTGATGAAACGATGCACTTTGTCGAGAAACCGGTGGAAATCATGGACCGTGAGATCAAGCAACTCAAACGCAGCCGCATTCCTATAGTCAAAGTCCGTTGGGATTCTAAACGTGTTCCTGAGTTTGCATGGGAACGTGAAGACCAAATGAAACTCAAGTATCCTCACCTCTTCATCGATTCAGCAGCCACAACTAGTTGAATTTCGGGACGAAATCCTCTCAACATGGGGAGACTGTAACATTTCGGGTTTCTTTTTTTTTTTTTTTTTTTACCATGTAAACGTTTCGATGCAATAAAACGAGTATTTCAATTTCAATTCGTGTGCAACAACTGTAATGCAATTACACATACAATACATTATGTTACAATAACGCCATTATCTCACAAACCTCGTGGACCAAAATTGACAAAAACTCAAAAACGATAAAAAGTGTCAAACACGATCGTGCCTAGATACAAGCACGGTCGCGCCTAGAGTCAAAGCACGGTCGTGCCTAATACAGACACGGTCGCGCTGCTGAAACCACGTGACTCCGCAGAGTCAGTCAGTGGTCCATGCTCGTCGAATCAAATCGCGTTAAGGCCGGATTTCACGCGTCCGACCATACGCAACTGTGCACCATCTGAAACACGTCTCCAATTTCGTACTCCAATCGACCTATTTCAATCATCAACTACCCACTCCCACCACAATCATGAATTGGCAAATTTGACGTTATAAGGAGAATCCAATGCCCCCTACACCTTCACATGCACCCTCTCGACCTCTCGGAGCATTCACTCGACTCGCATTCAACCTCTGTCGTCCGATCGATCGCCGAGAAACCCGACCTCACGACTTGTAGCCGACTGCATTAAATTGCCCGATTTAAACAAGTAAGTAATATGTCTCTAGCTTCGTATCTACCTTTACCACGAAAGCCCTATTTTGAACCTAAAAAGTCGAAACTACACTTTTAGTCGAACTACCACTTGAACACGATATAAATACAATTAAACTATGTAAATAGCTTCGCAAGCATCCACTAAGTGAAAGCCCTAAGAATACAGAAGCTTTTAATATAAGAATCGATCGATTTATGTCTGGAAAAGACCCGACACGGTCGCGCTCATCACTGAGCGCGGTCGTGCCCAACCAAGCACAGTCGTGGTCCGAATAAGGCCCGGTCGTGCTCACCGAGCAAACATGTCTTGACCAAAAACAAACGCTAGACGCGGTCGTGCCGGACACGAGCACGGTCGTGCTCCATGACCAGAACCTCTGTAGCCTTCTGACTCGACCACGGGCGCGCTCCAGACCACCACGGTCACGCCCGGAGGCGAGCGCGGTAGTGCCGTTGATGAGCACGGTCGTGCTCAGTTAGAACTAAATCTTTACAGTTTCTCAGATTTGATAATTTTATAAAACTTATGTTATAAACTTAACTGTTTAAACAGAATCTTACCCGTAATAAGCACAACAATTATTTTTATCGACTAAATTGTCTTGAACCGATTTTTATCGGTTGAAAATACATTTTTATTCAAAATTTTAAATTTATAAAAAGTTATGACAAGATTTTATAAAAACCTATTTATATTGAATAAGACTTATTTCAAAAATATATAAAGAGACTACTTTATATTTATGGCATTTTCAAATAGATAAATAAAATAAATTTATTTATTTCCGATTAATATATATTCTGACTTAAACAAATATTATTTACTCAAATTTAAATAAATATATATAGATATATGTCACTACTATTTTAAATAGATAAGTAAAATAAATTATTTATTTATTATTTCAAAACCAACCCTAAACGTACAAACCACCAACAAATCCACTTTCAACATAAAATCACACAAACAATGACACGTGTATACGCTTATTCAATAGGTCGATCATAGTGACCTACAACACATTTTGGCATTTTTACTCAATTGTGCAATCAACACGCTACATTACAAGTGAGTCTACATAATCCCACTTTTACTCTTTTTCACCTTTGGGGTGGACATGATTTACATTAAACAAATTGCAACTCTTTCATAGTACAATTCTTACTTGATTACATGAATTATTTGTGCAATATGCTTGAATGCTATGAGTTATTACTATACATACATGACGCAACTCGTGCAATCATTAACTCTGTACAAGCCAACGGTAAACAAGGATAGTACTATTGAGTCTGACAAACCCACCCGGGTAGGGTGTTTGTTACCGACTTTACATTAGGGTAACCTGCGTGTTATGCCTCAGTCACAAGGTTTGATTGTGCACCTAGTATAACTATAGATTCTCCATATTTTTCTTATATACCATGTGAATCAAGGAATTGTATAAACAGTTTTGAACTCTTATTTGTGTGTCAAAACTTATGTATGCTCACCAACTTTTTAGTTGACCCTTGTTTTTAAATCATGTTTCAGGTGCTAACAATTGAGATGATTACAAGTTGCTTCCACCTAGTTTGAGGACCTAGTTAAAAGGCTCTAAAAATAAACATTGTTATGTATTTTGTTATGTTTCGTGTACTTGTTGGATTGTTGTTTGATTTCAATGAAAACTGCATGTTTAATTATTTCAACCTTAGCAAACCATGAGCTATGAACAGTCTGCACGCTTCACGCCCCGACGTTTCCACCGCCGGTTGGGGTGTGACAGGAAGGGTCGTGGTGGTGGTAGTGCATGGTGGTATTCCGACCAACGAAGAAAAGGACGAGGACTGCCATGGTGACAGCCATGGCGACGCGTGGCGGCAGCGTAAGGCGGGGACGGCTCGAGGTTTGGGCTGTGGTGAGGGTGGTTATACGGCGACGGTGGTTGTAGCCGGGCAGTGGTGGTAGTACTCGGTGTGGACCGATTAGCGGCACCCGACGGGAGGCCTAGACAAGGAGGATGATGAGGGCACGATGGTGTGCGAGTGTAGACGAATAACTGGTGCGTGGCCGGTTAGGGTTTAACATGACCTGAGGTCATGCATGGCACAATCTACGTGTGTGCATGGGGGAAAACCCCATTTGGGTACGTGCGTTTAGTGAAGCTAGGGTTTTCGCACGACGGAGTGTAAGCATGCATGGGACCTGGTACATGTATGCGAGTTCTAAACGGGTCACGAACGGTCTAGTAAGAAGGGAGCATGAGATTAGGGTTTCATTGAGTTGGATGGACAAGCCGATGGAACTTGGGGTTTTATTATATTGTTGTACGTTATCCAACGTATGTTTGGGACGTGTTTTGATCATGTGATCAAACGTGTGACATGTTTGGGTGTAGAGCACGAGTAGACGAGTTACAGAGCAAGGACTGAGACTCGGCCTAACCAGTGAGTTTCTAATCCCCCTCTTTTAATGATTTTAATGTTTTGGGCTATAATACATACTTTCAAGACGTGTTTTATTACATTAATTGTGTAACGAGCTTTGGGGTCTAAACCGATGAGTTTACGGATTTAACTCTTTAAATACGGGGCTAAGTGTCACACCCCGCCAAGGCGGAAACGCGAGGCGTAACATTCACTAGTTTCCAAAGCATATGATTACCGCAAACACATACATGTAATTGGATACATAATCGAGTTTAAAATATTTACATCACAAAATATCAACTTGAGTTTACAAAAGTTTAAGATTTCGCAAATATGACTCAAGACCATGAGTTATACAAGAGAAATCCTCCCAAAAGCCGTATCCACGTGCATGCATGTAACCTACATTGCTAACCTGATGACCACGTTCAATTTCTTGAAAACATACTTAAAAATGTCAACACGAGGTTGGTGAGTTCACAAGTTATTATAAAGAGTTATCATAAACCCAATGTTTAAATCTGATCATTTTCCGATCAAAACTCTTTGTTAAACCTGATCAGAACTCTTTTGTTTAAACCTGATCACATTAACCTGATCATAACTCTTTTGTTTAAACCTGATCACATAACCTGATCAGAACTCTTTTGTTTAAACCTGATCACATTAACTTGATCAGAACTCTTTGTTAAACCTGATCACTTTAACCTGATCAGAACTCTTTGTTAAACCTGATCACTTTAACCTGATCAGAACTCTTTTTTTAAACTTGATCACATTAAAATGATCAGAACTCTTTTGTTTAAACCTGATCACATTAACCTGATTAGAACTCTTTTGTTTAAACCTGATCACATTAACCTGATCACATTAACCTGATCAGAACTCTTTGTTAAACCTGATCACTTTAACCTGATCAGAACTCTTTGTTAAACCTGATCACTTTAACCTGATCAAAACTCTTTTGTTTGTATTACCAATGAATATGAATACTAATCCGATCTATTGACCCCATTTGTAAGCTTGCAAGGAATACAAAATAGTATGTTATGTACGAGACCGTAACCAAACCCCAACATTCTGTGCCTCCCCTCGCCTTTCTGCGAGTAAAACAATATGCGGTCATTCGGCCATTTGGGCCCCTGGTTAGCGCGACTAACCATGACCGGAGGCGTCACCCCCAATAGTACTATTCATATAATCCCGGGCTAAGTCCATAGCTAATGGTTACTAATTTATTCAGATGACTTTAAGCGCTTTACTATTCCCTCAATACACACATACGGTCAGATCATTAGTTCATTCATTTATATACAAAAGTCTTTTACAAGTATGTTTCCACCCCAAATCATTTCAAAAACTTTAGAAAAAGGGGGATTAGTGAAACTCACCTCGACAGTATAAATGCTAGCAATTATTTGAATAACAGCAGACCCGCCTATCCGTATCCTAATTACACAAGGATAACATACACGTTAAGACTACCCGTCTTAAACGCAAGTTGTTCACCGACTTAGCAAATTTGATTGCTTTTGTTTAAATATCTTTTTAGTTTTTCAACATTTGTTTCGTTATAAAATAGTTCTAAGTTACTGCCCCATGGGACTGATGAACAGGTATCGAAACTTTCTAGTTTCGATTGAACGGGACAGATGTCGAAACTACCCAGTTTCGATTGAGTAAACTGGGTATCGAAACTACCTGGTTTCGATTAAGTAATAGGTATCGAAACTACCTAGTTTCGATTGAGCAAACAGGTATCGAAACTCCTAGTTTCGATTGAGTAAAAAGGTATCGAAACTCCTAGTTTCGATTGAGTAAACAGGTATCGAAACTCCTAGTTTCGATTGAGTAAACAGGTATCGAAACTATAGTTTCGATTACTGAACTTTTGATTGACAGAATCAGTCCTGCATATTTTTATGTTTTAATCTTGAATTTGACACACTTTTCTTGTTATCTTACTTGCGTTCGAACGATTTGTATGTTTAGCTACGGTTTTAAAGAAAATAATATGGATAATATTGAGTTTTTACCTCTAAACAGAGATGATGATTTTGAGAGAAACAGAGAATGATCTTGAGCTCCTTAGCTTGATTCTTGAGAAAAACACTTGGAACTCTTCTTATAACACCGAATTATGGTGGATTTTTCCTTAAAATTTGACTTCGACTTGAAGAGAATTGGGAAGATTGCCGTAAGAAAATGAGGAAGATAAAAGGAATTGTGAGATTTTGATTGAAGTGGTATGGTTTATATCAGAATTCTCACAATTAAGGTATGGTTTCTCTCTGAAACTTGGTTAAGAAAGTCAAGGAGTTGGGGGGGGAAAAGACAACTTGTTTCGGCCGATGGATATATTTGGGTTTAGGGTTAATTAAATCAAATAATTTGATTTAAGTGTAACTTAATATTATTTAGAGTTTTTAAAAGGTAAATTAATTCGGTTTAGATTTCTCACGGTATTATAATTTTAACAAGTTTATGGCTTGTTAACGAAGGATATTGAAATCTTGGATTGTATAATTCGTTGAGGTGATTATTTGTAGGTATGAGTACCTAAAGGTGGCGTTACATAGTAACGTCTTCGAAAAGTCCATTATTTTTCTTTTACGCATATTATATAATTTAGTCTTAAAAATAAATTATAGTTCAATGTAAATTTTGTGTAATATATATATATATATATTTTTTTCTTGGTTATTTAATTTGATTACTAACGTCCGTATTTAGTCGGGTTATACTGCTTACTTTTTCCAGTAATTCTTTAAAATTTACTAGACATGGAATAAACTTCTTTGCTAGACTCCTTGACTTTACTTAGTCAAAATGAACCTTCAGGAAATATATACTATGAACGTGTATTTATGAAATTTAGATATTGACCTGAAATGCTGGGTGTCACACTAAGGGACTATGTGTTGTCCTTGAGAGGTGTAGGTTAAAGGTGTGTATATGGCCGTGGGTCGTATAGTGACCTAATAGGGGTGAGTCGGGATTGTATTTACAGTTCATACATGTACGACTAGGAGGTGTCACAGGGTGTGCATATACGTAGTATGTGCTTAGATAACGAGACATAGTAACTGTATGTGTGTTGCTATAGTAGCAGTGTATTGTGTTATGTGTTAGTCGGGATGGGTAGGTATATGAGCTAAACGATTATGAATACGTGTAGGATACCTTATCCTAGTGTTATGTGTGAGGTGCAGATGCAGCTAAGTCATGTACATAGAGTATGGTGTTATGTGTTTATACATGTGTTGTGTGTATTGTGTCGTTGTCCTTGTGACACGGCGGATATTGTGTTTGCATGGTTGTCTTTATAACACGGCAAAATGGATTGTGGAGGAATAAATCCTTCGGTAGGTCACCAAAGGTGACAAGTTCTGAGCAGTTTAACGATGAGCTCGGGGTGTGTCGAACGCCCTGAAGAGGGTAACCCTGACGAGGGTGCAGTAATGAGGTACTATTTGTGTTAAATTGCATACAAGCGTTGAGTTATATTTATTGTGTATGAGATAGTATTAATGTGGTGAGTAGAGTTAGATTGACCGTTGTGTCAGGATTGTGATGTGGTGTTTACAATTGTTATGTCAGTTGGTTTGTGAGAGTCTAGAGGGTGGTTGAGATAACTAGTCTGTGGTAAACTTTGTGTTGTCAGAGTGGTAAGTTCGATCCATGTCGGAGAAACTTACTGGGTTAAGAAGGTGGGGTGAGTCTGGGGTGGTGAATCCTTTGGGGATATTGTAAGATAACGGGGGTTATCTATCTATTAATAAATGACAAATCTACTTTCTAAAGACAAGAGGGTCTTTAGTGGAAATAAATATTTAATGAGACGAGTTGGCTTTTGTTTAAATTAAACTGTTAGAACTCACTCAACGTAGCTAACTTTGTATGTACGTTAGATTGTTTTGCAGGTGAGTCTGCTAGACGAGGTATCTTGGCCTGGAAGCGGGGCTACTCGGGTTGGTGTGCATGCATTCGTCAGGTAATGTTATGAAAGTTAACGAGTCTAAAGATAATACTACTTTGAGAAGTCTTTCGCTGTTTATTTAAATGAAAGTTAGATGTTTTTAAAGAGTATAAACAGTTATGAGAACCAACTGTAGAGTGCCTGGTTTAGTACCTTACATGAGAGAAAGGGATAAGAGTGATTTCGTGCTACAAAGTTCGAATAAATGGAAAAGAAATTAGAGATTATTAATTTCATATCTTTATACTCTCTTCTATTAAAAAAACTCAAGAACATAATTTTTTTGAGTTTCTTTTCACTTTCTTTAATTAAAAAACTCAAAAACATAATTTTTTTCAAGTTTTCTTACACTTCTTTTTACTTCTCTCTTTAAAAAGGACTCGAAAACACAACGTTAAATTTATATGAATTTTTAGAAGAATTTCAAGTTTCTTGGGGACACTATTTTTTCATAAAAAGGTTAATTTATCATTTTAAATATTTGATTATTGAATTTATATTTTTATATATCTATCATATTTTTACTAATTTATATAACATATTAAATATTATAAAGTAATTCTATAATTCTATAATCCTTACCGTGATCTTTAGGTGAACCCAATATCAAATATTATATTTTGATTTATTATTCTATAATTCGACCTATTTGTATTTTAATTCAAAACCAATTAATATCTTCAAGGGTTCAACCAACCAAACACCTCTTTGTACACGTAAGATGGAAACCTTTGGGTTTTGGTTAACAAAGCTATGGAAGAGTGCGAAGTTGAGGGGGGAGTTATGTTAAGTCTGTAAGTCGAGGGGGTGGTTTAGACATCACAGTCCATTGCTTGAGATTCAACGAATTAAAGATCTTTGACGAATGAAAAGAAATAAAAAGAGATAAAGCTGTGACACGTGATCAGTTTAATCAAAAGTCAAATTAGATTAACTCTTAAGGTTACGTGACCTCTAAGGAACCCTAGTTTGAATCTTACACTATCATCAGTTGTATATGCGATTATTAGTAGTAATTTTAATCATTTTAACATTGAGAAAGATTAATTAACATAAATTAGTTGTTTTAAAAACTATAATTTTACTTTGATTTATTCGGATTTATCTATTTACGGTAACTATAATATATTATTAAAATAGGTATTTGATTAATAATCAAATTTCTTAAATTCTATTTTAAGATGACAAGAAGTAACCTATGAACATAAAGAAGTGAAAAGATATAAAAGTCAAGGCAACCTTTTACTATCGGACACCTAATGCAAATGGACTTTTTTAAAAACTTGTCCCAAAAGAATATTCATGTTTGTTTTGAGATTAATATATTACCGTGATTTTGAACGAAACGGAGAAACGTACAAACAAAATTGAGTGTAAATTTTTGATAATTATACCACTGGGATCACCCTTTACAACAAAAATAAAAATTATGACTGTTAACGGTCAAATTACCGTTATAAATTATTATTAAACAATTAGTCATAGTTATTACCTTTTTAAAAACTTGTCCCGTAAAAATATTAATGTTTGTTTTGACATTAATATATTACTACTAAATGATGAAATGATCTCGAACGAAACAGAGAAACGGACAAACAAAATCGAGTGTAAATCATTGATGAATATGTTACTGGGCCCATTGACAGCAAAACTGAAAGTTGCGACTGTCAATGGTAAAATTACCGGTATAAATTATTATTGGTCAATAAGTCATAGTTTAAATTATTAAAATCTAATTATCCTATTATTTATAATATATTTATTTTAGGGAAATTGGATTTTAATAATCCTACATTTTACCAATTGGCCAATAATAATTTCAACTGATAATATTCTTACCATCAGTCCCTACTTTCAAACTATTTTCTTATATTGGACCCCCCGCTAAAAAGACTTAACGCCGTTAGATTTTATATGATGTGGACATCTGCAAACCCCCGGAAAGTCAAGCCAAGCTAGCAGTGGTCTCGTGGTGGGTTTTGACATTGGCTCTGGTGGTGTTTAACGGATCTCGTTTTTCCGGCAAGTCCAAACGGAGACAACTGTGGTGTTTAACGGTGAAGACGGTGACAGACTAGGGTTTGCAGACCATCCCTTCGGCGAAGGCGGTGGCTAGGGTTCCGACTTGGCTCGACTTTCCGGCGGTTTGCAAATGTCCACGTCATATAAAATCTAACGGTGTTAAGTTTTTTAACGGGGTCCAATGTAAGAAAATAGTTTGAAAGTATGACTGGTGGTTAGAATATTCTCAGTTGGAATTATTTTTGGCCAATTAGTAAAAGATTGAATTATTAAAATCCAATACCGTTGGCCATTTAGTGCAATGGTAGCCCCAAGAATTCTCATAGTGGAGGTCTTGGGTTCGAATCCTTATCACAGAAAAAAAAGGGTATGTGGTCAGGTCAGGGGGTTTACCCAGTTGGGGGTTCCTCCTGAGGTGGGCTGCCCTAGATGTTCTAAGTGTTGCCCCGAAAAAACCCAATTATCATAGAATATCTAAGTGTTACCCTTTCAAAAAAAAGTTAAAATCTAATAATCCTTTCTTTTAAAGTTAAGTAATAAAATTAGTGAAAAAATATTTCTCTAGTCAAAGGTGTATATAGGAAGGTACAAATAATTTAATCTAAGCATTTACCAGATAAAAATATATAATAACACATTGACTACGTGGTACGAGAAAATATAAATATAATATTATAATAATAAATGTAAAAGATAGAGATGTGAACAAAGCAGCCAGAAAGAATTGATTATAATATATAATTGGTTACACAGAAACAAAACCAACCCAACCCTTTCACTTTCCCATTTCCTTATAATAACTTCCATCTTCCTCTCTCTTTTAGAGAGACAGACATGAATCCGATCTTCAGGATCCAATCCCTCACAGGTACGGGTCCGGGTCCGGGTCCGTACAGCGCCATTACAGAGGTGGAGAAGAGGCAGTTGTTCTTGAGAAGTTATCAGTTTAGCAGGAAGCAGAGCGCCGGTCAGAGGATGAAGAGATCTTTGTTTCGTATGAAGAGACTGATTTGGGTGAAGCTTCGTTCCGTGAAGAAGATCCACAAAATGATTTGGTTCAGGCTTCGCCATGGATTCTTTTATGGGGTTCGGAGGAAAAGGTTCATTCGTTTGAATCATCATAACAATTCGCTTTGTTTCTGGTAGGCTGTAACTGTTTATTTGTTGTTTTATATTTATGTTAATTAAATGTACTAGAAATGGATGCTTTAATTAATTAATATGGTAGTAGTAAGAATTTATGGGTTTATTGATCACATATCTAAATTACTAGCCACATGGGTAAAAAATATTATATCTTAAAAGCATCCAAAACCGACGGCTCGTTCTTGGCCGTCCGTGGTTGACGTGACGGCTATGCGTCCGTGTGGGAAAAAAGCCATTTGTGAAGGACGGGTTGAGGACAGTGGCGGAATTTGAAAACTTTCGCAGGGGGGGCCGGGGATTTTTTTTCATATAGGGAGGGCCGGAACTATAAAATTTTCGGCCGAATACATATAAATTAACACTACTGAGCGAAAAATTGGCCGAATACGTATATATTAACACTTCTGAGCGAAAAATCGGGGGGGCCGGGGCCCCCTCGTGCCCCTTATATCCTCCGCCCTTGGTTGAGGCGGTAGCACACCGGGAGCAACTTTAGAGGAAAAGTCTTTTCCCGTTCATTTTCTTAGACCCTACCGATAACTTTGTAATTAATGAGATTTTACTGGTTATGTCTGATCAGCCAACATCCTAATTTAGAAAAATTTAAGGTAATGATTTTCTTAGATTCTCTTACAAGAGTTGTTTGCTTTTTTTTAAAACAATAGAAATTTTATAAAAACAAATCATTATAATGTCAATAAAGAATTTTCATAAAATTTTCCTATCTGATAGTGATTTTTTTATTCCTATAGATAAACTATAAACATGAAAAGTTTATAATAGAGTTATTTCTATTTTGGCATTTTTTATTATTTTTTTAGAAAGTGTCACAAAACCAATACGTGTTAAAAGATAAATTTAAACTCATAAATTTCATGTTGGTATCGCGTCATAAAGTCACCTATACGTAAGTTGCTAAATTAAAGATATGAATATTAATATATTGATGTTATAGTCACAGAGACGATATCCTTACGTGCATAAGAAATTAGACGAACATAAAATATTATTTGCAGAAGACACATGCTTTTTTTTTAACGACCAACGAATACTATAAGCCTGGTCACTCGGGTAAACTTATTGACGAAAGGCCAACCACGAACACAAACAACGTTGGTGACCCACCCTGCCTATCAATCTAGGGGAAACCCACCACCCGAATGCCAAATGTGGTAAAACTCCTGACCCACCTGAGGATATTACACCAAGTGAGTCTCGAATCAATGATCTTCAATTTAAAGATAATAGAGATGTCTCCTTCCAACCTAATTGATCTGAAGCTCATTGGCGAATACACATACTCAGTTGATGAAATAATGAAAGTAAGTAAATAATAATATCGCCTTTCATAAAAAAAACTAAATAATAATATAATATGAGGAGGCAACATGATTTTAGGGATTATATTTGCGATTTCCAACAAGTTGAAAACGAGATGTTCTTGTGTGAAGAGGAAGGAAAATCATTTTTTTTATCATAGAAAACCGGGTAATTTATGGGAAAATTGAAAAAATGCACCATTTTATGAGGAGACTAATAAAAAAGAATAATTTAAGGAAATTGTTGAATGAACTAGTGATTCTAGAAAGAAAAAAAAAAGAATTTCTTATATTTTATTTTTGTGTTCAAGTTGAAAAAAATGAAAACTAATAACTTTTTCATCTTTTCAATTTGAATATAAAGAAATTCTACATTTTGTCATTCTCATCTAAATAATAACTAGTACGCTTCACTAAGTGTGTTACAGTGAGAATATGTTATTGAAGTATCTTTAACATATATTATATGTTTTCTCGGTTTTAAACATAAAAATTGCTAAACAAAAAAGCATTCATCGAAGATATCTTAGCAAATCACGAAAAAGTAACGTTGTAGAAATTAAAAAAAGGAAAAAAAAGCGGTTTAACGAAAAGATAAAACCGCATGAAACCGTCGAGAACAAAAAACAATAAAAATGTAACCCAAATAAAAAAAATTACATATGTTTTACATCGACCGAAAACAATAAAAACAAATAGCAACGTGGGTTCCAAGAACACCGATAATGGCATCGATTTTGTCCGTTTGTTACCGGTTCGGTTCGTGAATACACCAGGACTCGGTATAGTTTACGACAGAAAAAAAAGTTTATTTGTGATGGTTTTGTCATACAAATGTTGCACGATGTAACCCAGAAAATAAAGGCGTGCTTGAAGTCGAACGAAAACCATAAAAACGAACACTAATACCGGTTCTGATAATACCAATATCAGTAATGATGTTGTTCGCTCATTATTGGTTTCGCTCGTCACAGTACAGGAACGGTAACGCTACTCGCAAAGAAAATATTTGATTTTTAATACAACTCCGTTTTCGAAAAAAATTATATCGGAATGTCGACAATAAAAAACTGAAGAAAGTTGCGTATTCCGTTTAAAAAAAAATTAACAAACAGAGGTTATTACAGGAAAACGAAAGTAATAGAAAACTAAATGGATTAAAAACTTAAATTATATATTATATAAGGGGTGAAAATGAAAATGAAAAATTACTGCAGCATGCTAGCAACTATGGGTGTGCAAAGGGCGGTTCGGTTCGGTTTTAACCCATTGTCAGACCTTGTAAACTAGGGTGATTATCGTCCTAGAGTAGTACCTTCAACAGAAATGTTCCCAGAGGGTCCAGGAGAGATTTATACACCACTCTTTCCTTAAGCAGAACATTCTGTTTATCAGATAACTACATACCGGTTGGATATTACCCTCTGGTGACGTTGATATCAAAACACACAGCGGAAGGCTAAATCATAAATTTTTATTGTAACACACATATTGTTTCATGAAATCAAAAGTTACAACATATTTCATCATTCGTTCCTAACAAGGAACATCATCTGGTTCATTTCATCAGTTCATTCTAGCCCTGGAATGCCTCTTCTACTGACTACCTGTGATGTGGTTAAAAACATTTGATAAAAATGGGTCAGCACAAAGCTGGTGAATTCATAAACTAAAATAGTTTATTAAAATGACCTGCCAAAGTATCTTGAACACATTCATGGGGTTCGACCCCCATTTCATAGAAAACTATGAATAAGCAGTCAGTGTATATATAACCAAAGACCGTTCCACGGGTCCTGTTCAACATGCATTTCCACGGGTCAAATGAAACACAATAAGCAATTAGAATGCGCTATATATATACAATCGGTGCAATCGTTTCAAGATACTCAAAATATTTTTATAAATCAACCATGCTTTTTAAAAATGGAGTCTAATAGAGCCATGGTTATTTCAAATGCATCACAGTTTAAGAACTCACCTTAGCAGTATCTCTTCTTATCAAATTTGTAATATAGCAAACACCTCGGATAAAACTCCTAGATATATAATGACATTAATTACATAATCCTAGCTTAATGGTATATAACCAAAGCTTAATAGACGTTTCGAATTCTCCTAAGATTTGATAGGTTCCACTAGTATACTCGGAATTAGATCTGGAATGGTATTCAGAAGAGTTAGTTAGTCGTTCGTCATATCCTTGTGATGCATATTTACAAACAAAGCTGGGTCCTTTACCCTTTCCTGGCATTCTATAGAAAACGAAAAAAGGAAATACATTTAGTAATAATGAGAAAAGTACAAGTACATTTTGTTGAAAATAAAGGAAGACATAATAATTAATTTATTTCTTCATTTTATTCTTGGCTTCCTTCATTATCTCTTTACTCTGACTCCAAATTCTCTCGGCGAAAGATTTGTGCTCCTTGTCCTTCTTGGCTAACTTCTTATTAGCCTTTGACAGATCCTTCTTAGTTCTCGAACTCCTCCCTCGTCATTATGAGTTATTTCTTAACCTGATCGGTTTCACGGAGCGACCGCTCGAGGCATTCAATTGGAGATCCTGGTAAGGAAGCAGGATATCCAAACTTAGGTGGAGGGTCTCGGAGTTCTAGTACGATATTGTTGTAAACGTTATCATATACGGTAGGTTATTTGTGCTTAAGGCTCGTACGTGGGCTATAACAGTTGGGATAGCATTCAGGTCGTCGAACGTAGCCTCATATATAGCCATTGGATCATAATCTGCTCCATTTTGGATGTAGGGATCCAAGATTTGCGGATGATTCAGTAAATCCTAATATGATCTGGATTTCTCATAGTTTAGTTCCTTATTATAGGAGTTTGCATTGGTATGGGTTTCTTCGGTATCCGTGCTATTGCTCATGTACAGACCAGTTACTAGAGGGTAATTAAGGTAATTAGCATAGGGTTCATAGCTATCAGATTGTGGAGAATACGCCTCCATGGGTTTCAAAGGAGCGAACCCTTCAAATTCGGAGTTCTCATCTTGGTTTTGATACCTAGGTATGTTCCGATATATCTCCTCTAAGCTTGCCGCTGGTATGGAGAGTTTCTCAGTTGTTCCCTTGTCTTCATTCCAGGTTTGGTAGCCCTACCCGGTCCAGCCTCGAAGTAGTTCATAGGTGGAGGTTTTGGAAAATGAGGAGGGGTATCAAACCTCCAGTTATTGAAGTTTGATCCTCCCACCATCCTATCAGAATTGTATTCTTCCTTTATAGTGGCTTTGGGTAAGGAAAGGTACCACGAGAAATTATTGATTTCCATGGGAGCATAGGCGTTTTCTACATGGTCCTGTTTTATTTCGTTAGGACTATAATAACTAGGATAGCATTACCTCCTAACATTCTTTCCAGCAAGTATGACCCTAGTAGCTTAGTATAAGTGTCTACCTACTTTCACTAGTAGGCATCTCCCTGCTTACTCTGGTTAAAGTTTAGATACTAAACCAAGTATCAAGTTCGTTAAAACCTTGGGCTCTAATACCAACCACTATCACACCCCACCTCGGACACCCCCGGGACGTTCGTTGGATACGACACCGATTTGTACCACTTGCTTTGATTTCAGAGTTTGTATTGTTCAGCTGAAAACGTATTTAAAAGGATCGTTGTTTCATAAATACAACCTCGAGAATTGGTTTTGTAAATACAAGAATCTTGTCGTGTAAACAAAGATCTTTATTTAAATATTAGGGTTTAATACTTGACTTGTTTGATTACAAGGAATCTGAAATCAATAAAGCCACTGACAACAGTCAGTCATTTCTAGTTCACAAGGAAGGTAAAAGCCTAGGGATCAGAATCCCCAGGGCACCTAGTCTTGTATTTTTTTTTTCTTGAGGTCCTTTCCTATGCTTAGGCATCAATCCACCATGGAACGAACCTGTAATATATTTTCTGGTTGTTCCCGAGTCTATAAACGTAGCCAGACCCGGCTAATAACAAACACACGACTATCTTCGGGACTATATCCGTAGGCAGTCCCGACAAATAATGTTTATTTATATCTTTTCTATAAACGTTTGAAAAAGAAACGCCAGCGATAAGCTGGTGAATACTTTTATGACGCGAAAATCCTTTATCTTTAGGCAAAACACTTGTTAAATATTTAATCATAACTTCATAGGATAGTAGTAAACACATTACTACGTCCGTCTGGTGCGTATACACTGGCATTATACTCGAGGGATGCGGGACCACCAGATTCACGTCTTACACACTCACTTGACATACGTAACAACCTGCTCGGCTTTATATTCCCGAGCAAGTATAAACATTTGATTAAAATTTATGTAGACATATGGGAAAACAACTGATGCGTGTAAAGTATATATAAAAAATTAAGTCAATTCACACAACTGATTTAGAAAGGAATTACCAATCCTAAAACACCCAAACGGCAAGTGTACCGGTCGATATGAGACCGGATATCAAGCTGTGGACCCCAATGGTAGGCTCAATACTAAACCTATATCGAGTCCTAACCTAGAAATATAGATGAATGATTCAAACTACGGAGAACGAAACACGAGACAACTCTGAACTTTAGCAAACAACTAAGAAAACGGAGATTGGACGTAAAGATAAGACCGGATAGAAAGCAGCTACCTAGGTAAGAATCCTACTAACATGCAATGATAAAGGGAATTTATACGTATGACCGTCTCTAAAGGTATGAATCTAGGGTCGACTAGGCGTGTCACCGACTACCTAAAAAGCCACTAAACTAGTGTAAAGAACAGGATGGGCGATGTAACAATGTCTAATGGAGGATCACCTCTCAGTCTCACCTTCACAATGCTATTAAAGGTTGTGGTCCATAACCCAAGAGCAAAGGACAATCTCTAACTAGACCCCAAGCAAACCCTAAGAACACTAATCCACGAATGAAAGGTAAATCTCGCTCTCGCGCAGGCTCGACATCTATCACCTCTCGGTCTCAAGACTAGGTAGGACACTAAAATAATACTCAAACCAAGGCCATGACACTAACCTCTATCTCTAGTCAGTTATCTAATTGGACAAAACATAAAGTAATCGTCCTATCATGCAAGAATAAATCTAGAAGACACAAAATCAACCAAACATCATTCAAACATGGTCATGGCAATAGAGATAGAGATTCTAAGATCAACACAGCAAATCATACGATAAAACCCATAAAAACGTCAAAACACGAAAGCAATCATCAAACCTAGGTTGCTAACAGGTTTAGCTACTCATACAACTCCAAAATATCATTAAGTATGAATCATACAGAAACATAATCAACAATAATTCCAAAAATCAAAAGAAATACGCAAACCGAATGTTCCCGAACCTAAAACAAACTGCAATCTTCACTCCGAAGCTTCTAGAATGCAACGGGTCAAACCCCATTCTCGTTAGTATTCGGAACAGAAGCAGTGATCCCCACTGAGATGGTGATCCCTACAGCTAGATCAAGCCTTCAAAATCCTGAAACCAACAACGAGGCTTTAGCATAGGATCTTGATACTATGGATCAGAGATCTCGCTAAAATTCGCATTGCAGCTTATCAACAAAGGATAACAAAGTCATACAACAAGAATATAAGGATCAGAAGATTTTAAGTAGGCGACCTCGTAGTAAGAAAAATATTTCAGAATACTATCGATCCCAACGAAGGAAAGCTTGCACCGAAGTGGGAAAGTCCGTATTTGATAGACTCAGAAGCAGGCAAGGGAGCCTACTGGTTAGCTACAATAGAAGGAGAGATCCTGCCAAGATCCTAGGGTGCTATCCATCTCAAAGCGTATTTCATGTAAGTTAGAACTTAAATTCTAACTAAGACTGGTATGTCTTCTATCCCTAATTATTTTTATCTTTATTATCTTTTATCAAGGCACTGACTTGAGCGACGGAGGGGTGTTAGCCCAAGGTTTAATGTTTTGCAGAAAGGATTCCTAAGGATCCTGACAAAAGTATTAGAGACTTGTCATCTCTCTAAGTTTAAGGTATTCCAAATCCCTTCAAAGGTTTAAAGGTCTTCACCTTTCTACGAATTGAGTTTAAACACTCCGCTTGGACGCACGATATCCAAGTATAGTTCAAGGTGGTGCGACCAGTCCATGTAACAGTGGCTGATAATTTCATCACTGTTGGCTATATGTTGGACCTCACGAATATAACAGATGTGTTATTCACCAGGCTTAAGCATTTAACACTTACGTGTTAAACTAAGGTTTTGGCATTTTCATGTCACTACGATCACCTGGTACAACCCACGAATATGAACACAAGTTTTTGGCTTGTCCCAATTATTTAACACTTATGTGTTAACTCAAGAATTGGCTTGTCCCAAGTTTTTAGCATTCACATGCTAACTCAAGAATTGGCTTGTTCCAAGTATTTAACACTTATGTGTTAACTCAAGTTTTTGGCTTGTCTAAAGTATTTAGCTTTAATATGCTAACTCAAGATCCTGACACTCAAGCGGTTTAGGGACATCCCTGAGAATCCTGAGGTATGATTACTACGTAAACAATTTGTTTGACAGCTATACACAGGGGACAACTAAAAGCTATCATACTTTGAGTCTGTTTGGACTCCCTATCGTTATCTGGTATGTATATCTACCCAGCCCAATTCTCAATAAAGGTATTTACTTAAAATTGCTTATTAAATTTTAATTTTAGGTAGACTCAAAGCTTTGATGACTAAGTCATGGTTTGTTTGTAACTGATGTTCTCCGGGATTATTTATCAGAAACAAAATAGGTTTTTCTGAATTAAAGTTTAAACCTAAGATATTGTTTACAAATGACCGATAAGGAATCAGGTATCCTAAAAAGATACGTAAAACTATTTTTCCATATATCATAAGGCTTGATTGCCTAAGGATCCTAATTTTCTAAGAATATGTTAAAACATATCAAGCACATAACAACCATGGCAAGTAGTCATAAGTCATCCACTAATATTAGAAGTGCAGGAGATTCAATGATTCGGGTTTCATCCAAAACCTGGACCCATCCACCCGAATCAGGAACCATTAGTCAAAAGCTAAAATTCTCTATCATGAAACCGGGATCCCTAAGACGGAAAAGTAAATTGTTTTTAGACAACGACCAACATGAACAGTCAAATTCAAGAACCACAAAGTCCAGGGCTCTGCCCTAGGCATCATTACCATCATCGCCCTGATTAGCTTGTTTCTCAACATCCCCTGCTCGAACGTCCTCAGCAACCTTGCTTGTCTCCACCGCTTCACCACCAAGCTTAGCCAGAAAAGTGCGTCATCCCTGAAGATTTCAGGTTGCAAGGTCAAAACCCTCCACGGCAGCCTGCTCCGCCATCTGAATCCTGGATTGAAGGATAGCCATAGCAGCAAATTTCTTGGCATCGTCCACAGTATCCTGCAATTTCTGCTCATACTAGGTTGAGGTCTCTTGCATCTTCTCTTTCAGAGTCTGGATCTCCTTCTCCATGTACTTGGACTTGGTGGCAGAGATTTTCTTCATGTCTTTGACCTTCTCTAAGGCCTCCTCAACATTTTTCTCTGCCAGAGCCAAGTTGACACTTAGCTTCTCAAGACCCTGCAAGATTCGAATTCGTTATGAATTTCGGGATCCTGACATTAAAATAAGGATACCATAAATTACTTACCAGATTCAGCAAAGACTTCAGCTTCTTGACGGTCTCAGTGGAATCCATGCCCTCAAAGATCTCAAGATCTACCACGTCCACCGTCTTCCTCTTCTTAGTCCCTGAAGCTTTGGACCAAAGTAGTGGAGCACGGGATTTGGTGGTTGCAGGCGTAGGACCCTCTTTCTTAATGACGGTGGCTCCAGATAGAAGGCTATCAAGATCAGAGAAAGCAAATTGAGAGCTCGATTTCGGGATCCCTACAGAAGATTAAAGCAAATCAAGATTATAGTATACAATATTACATATATAGATTATTCTAGACCTAAAGACATCTTGGACTCAGAATGCTGTGTGTCGAAGTTTGCTTCACTGATTGTTGACTCTACACAGAAAGATCTCTCTACAGCAGGTATTTCTAACAATGCTTCAATTCTCTTATCTGTGTCACTTCGTGCAGGGACTAGTTCAGCAAACTTCAGAACTACACGAAAAATAAGAATCATCATAAACAGTTTAGAAAAACTAAAAATTGCAGGTATTCTGACTATTTCTTACCCTTTTTAACCCATTGGAGTAGCAAAAGTTTCCCATCCGAAATAGAATCTCTCCTCACAAAGAATAATTTACCCCTCTAGTCAGAATCGTTTTGAGTAGCTTTAAGGATTAAAGGTATGCAACCAGATTTAAGTTGGAAAACGACCCGGGAGGATCCATGGGTTCTCAAATTGTACACACTAGCTATTTCTGGGATTCCGATTGAAAGAGAATGAAGACGGTTCAGATTTTCAAGGGTATGCAAGATTCTCCAAGCCATGGGCATGACTTGAGAATAACTCAGATCGTTAACTTTGAAAAACTCGGAAATAAACGGTGGAAAGGGATAAGTGAGACCAAGAGTGAAAGGATAGGTCGGTGACGTAAAATCAGCACTGACCTTCGGGCCAAAAGCCCTAAATGTGGTTTTTTTAGGAAAAACGTTTGAATTTCGTAAAAGCTTAATATCCTGGTTAGTGAAGGTGCACTTCTCCTGATCGGGATTGCTAAGCAACCCTTGGTCAGAAAAGTCCTCCACTGACTCGACAGCATCTGAAGCTTGCTAGCGGGTTAGTTGTTTTTTACCCATTTGCAGAGCAAGAGATTATTGCAAAAGAAAAGCAAGATCGAGAGAATGTTTTATACCTTTTCAGCAATTTCAAAGTGAAGAAGACGGTGAATTATAATGAGAGAGAAAGAAGGATAATTATAGCCTACTGGAGATAACGGCTATTCCGCATTGGAACTCGGGAAAAGTCGTATCGTAACCTTATCAATTTACTGTTTGAATTTTGAAAATTTTTACAGATATCGATAATATTGACAGCTGTTAAATTTGGGGACAATTTTTAGGGGTCATTTTTATGACTGAGGATACTGGGCCTTCTACATTCTTCAGTATCCTGACAGGTTTCGGTATCCTTAACACTTATAATACTAACCGTTGTATCCTCCTTCTATCTTGATTTATATTCACAGGTAACACGTATAGACTTAGTCTCTCCTGACGACTCACTCAATACAACATGGACCACGTGTGGAATATGCGTGAAGAGGCGTATAACGGTCATATTCGAAGACTTAGTCTTGCCGGGATTCTCGGATAGTTAGTTATACTCTTTTTTGAATTTAATCAGCAGTTAGATCGAATAGAAAACACATCTACACACACTTGGAAATGCACAACACTCACAAGCAACTCTGTAACACCTAGATTTTGATCGATTACTGCTCTCTTTGTACGCATTTTTAAGGTTTTAATACAAGAACAAGAGGCAAGTGACGATTAGTCACTTCCCGTGGTTTTATGCAGGAGATCCTTAAGGATTAAGGGCTTTCCTCGTACATCATCATGTCAATCTTTACCTTTACGTTCATTGTCTCACATTTTGATCAATCACACTACCTCACATACTAAATTTGGTTACAAAATTGGTCTTTATAATTTTCACCCAAAACACCCCTCACAATGGTTCTCAGCACTCAGTGTATTAAATCTGTAACTAGCAAAAGATGTGCCAGTTCCTAATCCATACTCTCAGGCCTGCAGTGAAACATTAATGTCATAATCTTGAACATCAATCAAATCTGCACCCAAATGCATAAGACAAACACACAGATCAAAAGAATTTTATCAGGTTGTAATGTAAGGCTATGGCTAAGGGTATGGATAAAGGATATAAAAGTGGCTAAAGTGATCATTTTTAGGGATTAGTTTTTATGCAGGTGCCTGAGTCTAGAGTAATCCGGAATCCAAGATCCCTGGTAACTTCGGTATCCTGACCATTAATATTGCTAATGATTATTTGTTCCATATTTTGATTTACGTTCGCACGTAACACGTGTGGACTTAATCTCTCCTGAAGACTCACTCAATACAACGTGGACCGCATGTGGAATATGCGCGAAGAGGCTTATAACGGTCATAGTTGAGGACTTAGTCTGGCCGGGATTCTCGGATAGTTTGTTATGTTTTTCTTTGTATTTATTAAGCAGTAGATCGACGTAGGAAAGACACATTCATAACACAACACACTCGAAGCAACTTTGTAACACATATATTTCGATCATTCACTTCTATACTTGTACTTTTTTCATCAATTTATACAAGAACAGGAGGCAAGTGACTTTTGGTCACTTCCCGAGGTTTTATGCCGGCAATCCTCAGGGATTAAGGGCTTTCCTCGTACATCATCGTGTCATGCTTTACCTTTACATTCATTGTTTCACATTTTGATCAAACACACGACCTCACATACTAAGTTTGGTTACAAAATTAGTCTTTATAATTTTTACTCAAAATAATTTGGCGCCCACTGTGGGGCAAGTGGTGCTTTTTATCCTAAAATCTTTATTGAAATTTTCTTTCAATCACTATTTTTTTCCAAACTTGTTGCAAAAATGTCATCCCAATCCAAGTCAGTTTCTTTTTCGACTCCATCTTCAAGCTCTGGGTTGAACAACCCTCTCCCTCTTCCTCTATCATTCAAGAAAAAGAATGATAATCTACCTAAGAAAACAACTTCTGCTGGTTTTTCGGGATCTAGACTACCTGCTGGAGGACCTGTGTTTCTTTCGAACAACGACATCCTCACTTTGTTTTCAGAAGTAAAGCAGCAAATGAAACAACAAGAAAAGACCAATCAGACGCAGTTTAGGGAGCTTGAAAGGATAAAAGAATCGAAGAAACTGATGGAGACAACAACTCCACTACACCCACGGATCCTGAACTTTGACTCTGCAGGATTCTCAGGAAATCATCATGGACACATCATCCCCATGCAGAGTGGAACCACTACAGTTGGTCCAACTCCGGCTGTTAGAGTCACGGAAAATAGGGATCTTGGAATCACCTCAGGATCCTCATCGCAAGATCCTAACATTGGTAACACTTTTAATCATTTTTTAGACGCTAACGAACTCATGCAGGATACAGGGTCAGTCCAGTCATGGCCAAAGAACTAAAGAAGTTAAGGGACATGATCTCTAGTGTACCGGGTATGGTCCAACCAATACCAGAAGCATCCTCATCCAGTTATAGGATCTCCAGATTCGCTTCTCCAATATGTGATGCAGAGATCCTAAAACGCTTCCAAACCCCCAACATTAAGTTATATGATGGAACTACGGATCCTGAAGAGCATGTCGCCCAATACAGAGAGAGAATGGAAATTAATCCCATTCCCTAAGGTTTAAAGGAAGCTTGCTTATGCAAGGGCTTCGGGTCCACTCTGATAGGATCAGCCTAAAAATGGCTGCTAAACGTTCCTCCTTATTCAATAACTTCATTTGCTCACTTAGTTAATTTGTTTAATAACTAATTTTCTTGTAGCAGAACATTCGAAAGACTGGCAAGTGATTTGTAAAGCGTAACCCAGAATGCCGAAGAATCCCTTTGGGATTATGTTAGCAAGTTCGACCGGGAATCCCTAGATATCCCAAACCTTGACATTGCTACAAAGGTACAAGCATTCAAAATGAGATTGAAGAAGGATTCCCAATTCTACGAAGACCTTGTTATGAACCCTTGTAGGAATCTTGACGTCAGGAATCGAGCGCTAAGGTTCATAAGGCTCGAAGATGACAAAAGGATCCAACAAAGGATGGATGCTCCAATCAGCTACAATCAACCCAACCGGCAAATTGAATATGCACCCTACAAACCTTACAGATCCAAGCCTTACTCTAAACCTGACAATCACAAAGTCAATGCCATAGAGGATGGAAAGAAGAGTATCCTAAGATATCTGAATATTGTTTTTCTCTAGACAAATCAGGTTTAATGTTTGCTATTCAGGATCTCGGTGAGAAGGCTAGGTGGCCTCGAAAGAAAGAAAAGAGCTCGGGATGGAAAGATAAGTCCAAATGGTGCGCATACCATGAGGATTTCAACCATGTGACTAAAGACTGCTTTGCTTTGCGGAAGGAGATAAGCTACCCCCTGAGTAAAGGCCATCTCAAAGAATTCTTGGGCAGAGGAAAGGAAAAAGCCAAGGATCATGACAGGATCCCGCTGGGAGCAACATCCCTATCGTCGGATGCTAAGGTAATAAGTTTCATATCTGGTGGTTCTGACATATGTGGTACTTCTAATTCCGCAGCTAAAAGAAACGCTAAGGAAGCAAAAATGGAAAAAAGGAGATAGACCTATTAGAATGCCAACCTTAACAGAGAAGAAAGTTATCTCTTTTGATGAGGAAGATAGAGACAACGTATAGGATCTTCACCATGACAGTTTGGTGATAACTCTATACATAGCCAACCACTTTATTCGTAGGATCCTGATCGACGGAGGAAGTTCGGTAAACATTATACAGCTTGAAGTTCTAAAAAGGATGGGGATCCCAGATTCCGAAATTATCTCAAGATCCTGAGTGTTGGTAGGATTCAGTGGAGAAGTTTAGATCACAGTTGGAGAAATAAAGCTACCTATCTACATCGAGGGGGTAAACTATATATAAAAATTTTGTGTCATTGATTCTTTATCTTGCTATAATATTATCCTAGGGAGACCCTGGATACACGATATGAAAGAAGTACCATCGACATACCACCAGTGTGTCAAAATGCCAACCCCTCGGGGGGAGGGGTAGTGAAGATCAACAGGAAGCTAAAGACTGCTACACGTCCTCAATGAAATCTTCTACAAAGACAAGATGGGCATAGCAATTAAGAAGCAGCATAGGGATGTTCTAGAAGCTAAAGAACAAGATGTCAAAGAAATATCCCTGGACACCGATGACCGAGATATTAAAGTACTTGTACGCGCTAATATCCCTGAGGATATTGAGAAAGATATATTGGATTTTCTGAAGGCCAGAAAAACAACTTCCACATGGAAGCACGAAGATATGACAAGTATATCCAAAAACATTATAACTCACAAACTTCTAATTGATAATAGTTTCAGGCCAATACATCAAAAGCGAAGAAATTTGCTCCTGAAAGGTATGTGATCATCCAAGAAAAGGTGGAAAGACTCCTCAAGTCCGGAATGATTAGGGAAGTGAAATTCCAGAGGTGGCTTGCAAATGTAGTAGTACTACAGAAGAAGAACGGGAAGTGGACAGTTTATGTGGATTACACAGACCTTAACAAAGCATGTCCTAAGGATCCCTTCCCATTACCACACATAGACTCGATGGTTGATGCTACAGCAGGCCACAAAATCCTGACTTTTATGGATGCTTCCTCAGGATTCCAACAAATTCAAATGGAACCCTCAGATTATGAGGATACTGAATTCATGACTTCGACAGGTATCTATTGTTATATAGCTATGCCCTTTGGTTTAAAAAATGCAGGTGCCACATACCAAAGGTTGGTGAACATGATGTTTAAAGAAAAAATGGGGGACACCATGGAGGTCTATATAGATGATATGGTTGTGAAGTCAAAGAAAGCAGAGGACCATCTTAGGGATCTCAAAGACGCGTTCGATATCCTGGATCAGTACAACATGAAGCTGAATCCTTCAAAATGTCACTTTGGAGTGGGGGAAAGAAAATTCTTGGGATACATGGTAACCAAAAGAGGGAGAGAGGCTAGTCCAGAGCAAATTAAAGGTATCGTCAATCTGAAATCCCCAGCAAATACCAAGGATGTCCAGAGACTAACCGGAAGGGTGGCGGCACTCAACCGATTTATTTCAAGATCTTCGCAAGGATGCAAGATCCTGGAACGATATTCACCTCAAAGCCTATTTCACGTAAATTAGAGCTTGAATTCTAACTAAGGCTGGTATGTCTTCTATTCTAGATTATCTTTATCTTTGTTATTCCTTTCTAAGAATTGAGTTTGAACACTCCACCTGTAGCGCACAATATTCAAGTATAATTCAAGGTGGTGCGACCAGTCCATGTAACAGTGGCTGATAATTTCATCACACTTGGCTATATCTTGGATCCTACGATAGTAACAGACGTGTTACTTCTAAGGTTTTTTTTATCATTTTCATGCTAACTCAAGACTGGCTTGGCCCACGTTTTTCTGGCTTGGCCCACGTTTTTTCTGGCTTGGCCCACGTTTTTCTGGCTTGGCCCATGTTTTTTACTTGTCACGGGTATTGGACGCTTATGTGTTAACCCAAGCAAGCAGCATTTATATGTTGACCCAAGATCCTCAGACAAATTGAAGATTTATGAAAGCTCTGACGAGTAGTTATTAATCATGTGGTATGTTTGAAGACTATGCACAGGGGACAAAAGGTTGTAATATTTTAAACTACTTATCAAACATATGGTATGTGTGTCTATCCATTCTGATTTTTATTTAAGGTATGTACTTGAGACTACTTGTTAATTCTCAATTAAAAGTAGAACCAAGATTTGAGTGACTAAGTTATGATTTGTTTGTAACTGGTAATCTTCCATACCATTTATTAAAATGAAACTATATTTTTCAGTCAAATTTTGATAAAAACCTAAGATATTATTTATGGATAACTATGAAGGATCCATATCCCTAAAATATTCCTAAAACTATTTTTCTAAGGCTTAACTACCTAAAGATCCTTATTTTCTAAAAAATATCAAAACAAACCATACGCACAACAATCATGGAAAATAGTCAAAGGCTACTAATTAATATTATGAGTTCAGGAGGATCAAGAATTCAGGTTTCATCCAAAAGTTGGACCCATCCACCTGAGCCCTTAACCATTAGTCAGAAAATTAAAATTCTTGATCCCGTCTAGGGATCCCGGGGAGCAAGAAAAGTGTAACACCTGCCACGAAAATATCCAAGATTTGGCTAAGGTACAAACCACAAGGACTATAAGTGTAAATAACCTATAGATCAAGGTTCAAAAAGTAGAAATCATGAAAATTCAACGGTAACGGACCGTCACAAGACGGTAACGGACCGTCACGGATGGTAACGGTCCGTTACGGGCTGGGCACGCATCCCCTGATAGCTTGCCACATGTCCTGTGACTCATCTTCAAAATCTGACGCATGGAAACCCTATAACGGACCGCCAAGCCTGGTAACGGTCCGTCACGGCCCCAGATTCACCCTGGTGCGCCACGTATCATTCCGTAACGGACCATCACGCCTGGTAACGGTCTGTCATGACCCAAATTGACCAAAGGGCGACACGTGTCTGATGACTCGCGAACTATTCTGGTGACGGACCGTCACCTCCCGTAACGGTCCATCACGGGCTCAGGTTTTGCCTTATAAATAGATGGTCGAGCTCATTCAAATTTCTCACACCAAAAACGACTTCTCACTTCCAATTTTGTTCCAGAGCTCTCTTAGACAACTCCCAACGATCCCGGTTTGATTCCCGCTCTTCGTAGTGCCCGGTTAAGCAAGAAACGCTAGTAGAGGTGCTGAAACGCTAGAGAAATCAAGTTAAGAAGATAGTCTATAAGTTTTCGACTTAGAGGCTCATTCCTATAAACCAAGGTGAATACTTTATCTCTCTTAAAACTTGTGTCAAACATATTATTTACGAAAATGGCCAAATAAAGGTTAAGGGAATAATGCTTAACGTTCTTCTATGAACAAAGCATTCAGGCCATAGGTATGCATAAAACTTGCAAGGGATACACAGGTCTCGGGTGAAATTCCCCGATTGCGGCTGGTGCTTGTCATAAAAAAACTTCGGAGGCAAACCTGTCCAATGTTACAAGATATGACGTCAGTGTATACTGTGGTGCGATTGAACAGGACGGGCCTGCTGAATATGTGGATTGAACATAAAGTTGTGACTATGAAATTAATAATTGTTTGTGCCAAATGATTTTAATGTCAAGATAATTGTATTTACTGGCATTCGCGCTGACGTTTATTTCAAAATGTTTTCAGGAAATGAATAAACTATAATAAGAATGGGGTATGGCAGACATCAGATCTGACCCAAGAAAAGAAAATATGAGAGGCAGACATCAGATCTGACCTATGATAAGGATAACTTACACGTTGGATTCTCAGGCCTCGTGTGTAGAAAATCCTAAAGAAAAGAAAAGGGAAATAGAACCAGGGGATTGATCAACCCTGTGTAGTACTATTTTCGGTGACTGTTAATGTATTTGATTTCAAACACTGTTTTGTAATCAAAATATAAAAGGTATTTAAATCACTATGTTTATAAAGTAAATATGAAACTTTTGTATTCCAACTGAGTTTTAAAATACAACCCTTGAGGTTGAAAGAATGTTGAAATGATCCTTTTGAAAAAGACTTCCGCTGTGTTTATAAAAACTTTGAAATCAAAGTTCAAAAGATGATACCAATCGGGGTCGCACGCGTCCAGGGGGTGACTGGGGCGGGTTGTGACAGGGTTGGTTTCAGAGTCACAAGTTTTAGCGAATTAGATACTTAGATCTAGTATCTAGGCTTTAACCATAAGTTTATTTATTACTTAAAAATTAAGATAAGAAAACAAGGTAACCTTCTGACCGGTATGTAGTTATCTGACAAACGAAAGTGTTCTGTCTAAGGAAAGAGCGGTGTATAAATCTCTCCTAGACCCGTCGCTCTTACCTGGGAACATATATGTTGGAGGTACTACTCTGGAAAGATAACCATCCTTGTAAAGCTTTAGTGAAGATAAGGATACTGGCTTTAGTATCTAAGTCTTGACCAAAATAAGATAAGTACTAATATTTTAAGATTACAGATGTCTGGAGATAATTTTGTACCTGTTTATTATGACCCCAATCGTCCAATTAAACAAGAATAACCTGAGTATCATTCTTTAGGATCTCGAATGAATCCTATCTATTCACCCTATTATAACGATGATCCATTTGCCATTTTTCCTAATAACAACTCTCCCGAATACCACCCTCAATCTTATAACTCTTCTAGTCAATGGATGGAGGCTAGTTCAAACTCCAGCAACTGGAATACAAATAACCAACAACTGCAAGGAAACAATGAAGCTGAATCAAGTTACATCTAGCAGAATAATTCAACAGAAAAGGATCCATCTGAGGAATCCCACCAATGTGAAACTGTTTCTGAAAACCCGGAAGACTATCCGTTCAATAATCCTATTTCAAATAGTTCCGACTATCAATCTTATTATTCTGAAACTCTTGTTTTCTATGACCCCTATATGTTTCGTGAACCTCCATATGATAATCCTTTCAAAGAGTATTTCCAAACTCCTCCGAAATACCAAAATGTTTATAAGGAAATTATGATGGGACTTCGTAAGCCCCCTCCTAAATATGGTTATGCGGAAAGTATGCCCTCTTCCCCTATTGAATGTTTAGACCGTTCGTTGCGCCAAACGGATGAAGTAAAAAAAAAGAAGATAATGGACAAAGCAAGAACCAAATTTTATGGGAAACAAGTATACGAATATGGAGAGGACTTGATGAATCTTGGAAAAGAGCTTATGAAAGATTAGAATCGTTTTTGTTGTATTTTTGTAATATATTTTCTATAATAATAAAATATCATTTTGTTTATTTTTCAAAATGGTCGGAAAAGGCAAGGGTTCTAGTTTTATTCGTATATTTGCTCCAGCTAGTTATCATGAATGAAAAACCAATGAAACAACTACAGAAAATAATGAGGAAACTGAAAGTTCAACTTTTAGAAGCCTCGGAGAAATAGGAAACCCTAGTGTTCTCTATAATCTTTCTCTAATTTTCATTCTGCTCCTATCGCTGGAAGTTATAATGTCACCCCATTATATTCCCGAAATTTTCATGAGGGATATGCCGATATACCTTATGAAAATAATCCTGAAAAAGAAGAACGTGATGACTCTAATATACCTTACATTCCATACTATGAGATGATTCCCATCCCTGCTCCTCATATAAATGAGAATTCATCGGGAAGTGAAAGGGAACGAATGTTGCTGGACAGAATAACTGAATTGGAACGAGAGAAAGCTGAAGTTGAAACTCGGAATGCTTTGCTAATAAAAGCTCTTAAAGAAAAGAATTTTAGAAATTTCTAGGAACAATAATTTCTATATGTATCATCTTCTGTAATATATTATTATCAATAAAAAGGTTTTGTTTTGATTCCAATCCTATTTCTATATAGTATGTCAAAAAATACCGGACCTTCACAACACACTAGGGGAAAGAAGAAACAGACAGAAGTTGAAAATACTGCTACTGAATCTCAAAAGGAACTCCAAAAGATTATCACGGAAGGGATGAAGGACTATCTTCTAATGATCTTTACTTAATTAGAAAAGAGACAAGCCGATAGGCTATCTCCACAGCCATCAAATCAAAAATCTGTCAATTCTAAACCTTTAAACCAGCATACCCGAACTATCACGCAGTCCTAACCAATTACTCTTAAACCCAAAAGTTCCGCTCATAAGACTGAGAAGACTAGGAAAGAAAAATATTACCATGACTCTTCTGAAGATGAGTGTATGGGAAATAACTATGGTCATATAGAAAAGAAGAGAAAAATAGTTGGTTGTACATATAAAATGTTTCAAGACTGCAAGCCATATAACTTCTATGGGAGAGAAGGAGGAATTGCCACATTGAGGTGGATAGAAAAGACTGAATCCGTATTGGCTATCAACAAATGTGCTGAAAAAGACAAGGTTCTTTATGCCTTGAATTTATTCAAGGACCAAGCATTAGAATGATGGAACAACATTGTTGCTGCCAAAGGAAGAGAAGCAGCCTATGCAATGGGCTGGAGTGCTTCCAAAACCCGAGTAGAAAAGAAATACGTTCCACAGAATGAGAGGGAACAGATAGAAGGAAAGATCCTGAGTCTTAAGATGATAGGAACAAATCACCAGGAGTATTCCACCAAACTCCTTGAATATGCTAGAATAGTTCCACATCTTGCTACCCCAGAATAAAACCTTATAAAGCATTATAATTGGGGTTTGATTGGAGAAATTCGCGACATTGTCAAAGTCGTAAATTGTGAAAATCTTGATGATGCTATGGATCTAGGAGCATCACTAACCATCAGTTTGATTAGAAACCAGGAGGAGAGAAAGAAGAAGAAGGAATCTGGGCAAGGCCCAAGTGGATGAAAGAAATCCAATTTTACTCCTCGAAACAACAACTCTTCCATTCTAGAATGTCCCAAGAGTAGAAAAAGGCACTTAGGACAATGTCGTGCTGGACTTTTCTACAACTTTTGCAAGATGTCCGGTCACAAAGCAGATAATTTTTTCAAGAAGAAGTAAATCACTTGCTTTGAATGTGGTGAAGTCGGCCACATCAAAATCAATTGTCCCAAACTAAAGAAACCTGATGGGACTGTTCCAAAACCTGTAGATGGAGTAAAGAAGAATGCGCGAGCATTCGTTCTCCATACTCATGAAGCAGCAGGTATGCCCGATGTCATTAAGGGTATATTTCTTGTCATTAATATTTACGCTCGAGTTTTGTTTGACTCTGGTGCAAACCAAAGTTTTATAGATCATAGATTCTGTAGACTGTTAAATAAAACTCTAGCTAAATTAGACAAGAAATACGTGGTAGAAACTGCCAACGAGGACCTAGTCCAAATCTCTGAAATTCTAAACGATTGTAATATCACGCTATTAGGACATGTTATTCCTACACAACTATTGCCAATGACTTTGGCAGGTTTTGACATTGTTCTATGAATTGGTTGGTTAGCCTCTAACCAAGCCCGTATCCTACGTGATAAGAAAGCTATAGAACTTCGTTCAAAAGGCAATATCTTGACTATACATGGCGATAAATTATCCAACTTTGTGGGAATAATTTCCATGTTAAAAGCCACAAGGTATTTACGAAAAGGATGATTAGCATACCTCGTATCTGTAACCACCGACACTAGAAAGAAGATAAAAAATATGCCGGTTGTAGCTGAGTTTCTTGACGTTTTTTTCCCGATGAACTACCTGGAATTCCACCTGAAAGAGAAGTGGAATTCAGAATTAATCTAGTACCGGGTACGACACCAATTGCCAAAGTCCCGTACATATTAGCTCCAACAGAGATGGCAGAATTAAAGAAACAGTTGGATGAATTGCTCGAAAAAGGATTCATAAGACCAAGCTCGTCGCCATGGGGAGCTCCGGTCTTGTTCGTTAAAAATAAAGACGGCTCGATGCGCATGTGTATCGAATATTGTGAACTGAATAAATTCACGATTAAGAATCATTATCCACTCCCAAGAATCGATGATCTCTTTGATCAACTCCAGGGAGCTCGATGCTTTTCCAAAATCGATCTTCATTCTGGCTATCATCAACTGTAAGTCCAAGAAGAAGATATTCCCAAAACTGCCTTCAGAACTCGGTATGGTCATTATGAGTTCACGATAATGCCGTTTGGACTTACTAATGCACCAGCAGCTTTTACGGATATGATGAATCGAGTTTGCAAACCTTACTTAGACAAATTCTTTATCGTATTCATTGACGATATCCTTATCTATTCCAAGAGTAAGGAAGATCATGCTAATCATTTGAAAATCTTGCTTAAACTCTTGAGAAATGAAAAACTTTATGCTAAATTCTCAAAATGTGAATTCTGGTTATCAAAAGTTCAGTTCCTTGGTCATATCATTAACGCTGATGGTATCCAAGTTGACCCAATTAAAATTGAGGCTATATCTAAATGGAAATCCCAAAATCTCTAACAGAAATCCGTAGTTTCCTCGGATTGGCCGGTTACTATCGAAGATTTATCCAAGATTTTTATGGAATTGTTGTTCCATTAACTTCTCTGACTCGCAAATCAGTTAAGTATGAATGGGGACTTAAACAATCTGAAGCTTTTGAAACTCTGAAACAGAAACTGACACAAGCACCCATACTTGCCTTGCCAGATGGAAATGAAGACTTTTCAGTATACTGTGATGCTTCACACATCGACTTTGGTTGTGTGTTAATGCAAGGAAGCAAAGTTATTGTTTATGCTTCCCGTCAATTGAAAACTCATGAAAAGAATTATACGACTCATGATTTAGAATTGGGCGCCATAATCTTCGCATTGAAATTATGGAGGCACTATCTATATGGAGTTAAATTCACCGTATTCACTGTCAGAAAGAACTAAATACGAGGCAAAGACGTTGGTTTGAAGTCCTAAATGATTACGATTGTGAAAGTTGTTATCATGAAGGAAAAGCTAATGTTGTAGTTGACGCCTTAAGTAGAAAAGAACATGAGAAAACTAAACGAGTTCGTGCTTTAAGACTCGATCTCCAAATCGATCTTATCACTCGTATTAAGGAATCTCAGAAATTTGCTTTGCAAGAACCCAACCTTGAGAAGGAAGGATTGGGAGGAATGATCGACCAATTGGTCAAGGGTATTGAAGGAATTCTTAGAATGAATAAAAGAATTTGGGTTCCTATCTATGGAAACGTACGTGAAGAAATTATTGAAGAAGCCCACAAATCCAAATACACCATGCATCCTGGAAGCGATAAAATGTACAAAAACCTAAAAGCCATTTATTGGTGGATAGGAATGAAGAAACATATCGCTATCTATGTTGCAAAATGTTTAACCTGTTCTCAAGTTAAAGCTGAACATCAAAATCCGTCTGGCTTATTACAGCAACTTGAAATTCCTGTCTAGAAATGAGAGATGATAACCAAGGATTTTATTACTAAACTTCCCCGAACCAGTCGTGGGAATGATACAATCTGGGTTATTATTGGCAGACTTACTAAATCTGCTCATTTTCTTCCCATGAAAGAAACGTTCAGCATGGATAAGTTGGCACAGTTATACGTTAACGAAATTGTATCATTACATGGTGTGCCACTATCCATCATGTTAGATAGAGATAGTAGATTTACTTATCGATTCTGGCAAAGTTTTCAAAAAGCTCTAGGTACAAAATTGAATCTTAGCACTGCCTACCATCCTCAAACAGACGAGCAGAGTGAAAGAACCATTCAAACCATTGAAGACATGTTAAGGGCTTGTGTTATTGATCTTGGAGGAAGCTGGGATGACCACTTACCTCTAATGGAATTCTCCTACAATAATAGTTATCATACGAGTATACAGGCCGCTCCTTTTGAAGCCTTATACTGTCGTAAATGTCGAACTCTAATATGTTGGTCCGAAATAGGAGAAAATCAGTTATTCAGACCTGAAATAGTCCAGGAAATGACTGAGAAAGTTACTCAAATAAAAGATAGATTGAAAGCGACTCGTGATCGTCAAAAGAGTTATGCTGATAGGAGACGAAATCCGTTAGAATTCAACGTCGGTGATAACGTTTTGTTGAAAGTTTCACCATGGAAAGGCGTTGTAAGATTTGGGAAGAAAGGAAAATTAAGTCCTAGATTCGTAGGACCATTCAAAATCCTGAAAAGAATTGGGCCTGTGGCCTATCAAATCGAATTACCAGAAGAAATGAATGGAGTGCACGATGTATTCCATGGGTCAAATCTACGCCCTACAAGATATAGAGCTAGATGAAAAATTAAGATTCGTGGAGCAACCTCAGCAAATCGAGGACATGCAGGAAAAGAGATTGAAAAGAAAGAAATTGATGATCGTGAAAGTTAAATAGAACTTCAAACCTGGACCTGAATACACGTGGGAACTGGAGTCTGAAATGAAAAACAAATATCCTCACTTGTTCGAATGATCTCGAGGACGAAACTAAAACAAGTTGGGGAGGATATAACACCTTCCACGAAAATGTTCAAGATTTGGCTAAGGTACAAACCACAAGGACTATAAGTGTAAATAACCTATATATCAAGGTTCAAAAAGTAGAAATCATGAAAATTGAACAGTAACGGACAGTCACAGACGGTAACGGACCGTCACAAGATGGTAATGGACCGTCACGGACGGTAACGCTCCGTTACGGGCTAGGCACGCGAACCCTGATAGCTTGCCACGTGTCCAGTGACTCATCTTCAAAATCTGATGCGTGGAAACCCTATAACAGACCGCCACGCCTGGTAACGGTCCGTCACGGCTCCAGATTCACCCTGGTGCGCCACGTATCACTCCGTAACTGACCATCACGCCTGGTAACGGTCCGTCACGACCCAAATTGATCAAAGGGCGACACGTGTCTAATGACTCGTGAACCCTAGTCTGGTGACGGACCGTCACCACCTGTAATGGGCTCAGGTTTTGCCTTATAAATAGATGGTCGAGCTCACTCAATTTTCTCACACCAAAAATTACTTCTCACTTCCAATTCTTTTCCAGAGCTCTCTTAGACAACTCCTGACGATCCCGTTTTGATTCCCGCTCATTGTGGTTCCCGGTTAAGCAACAAACCCTAGTAGAGTTGCTGAAACACTAGAGAAATCAAGTTAAGAAGATAGTCTATAAGCTTTCGACTTAGAGGCTCATTCCTATAAACCAAGGTGAATACTTTATCTCTCTGAAAACTTGTGTCAAACATTTTATTTACGAAAATGGCCAAATAAAGGTTAAGGGAATAATGCACAACGTTCTTCTACGAACAAAGTATTCAGGCCATAGGTATGCGTAAAAATTGCAAGGGATATACGGGTCTCGGGTGAAATTCCCGGATTGCGGCTGGTGCTTGTCTTATATAAACTTCGGAGGCAAACCTGTCCATTGTTATAAGACATGACGCCAGTGTATACTATGGTGCGATTGAACAGGACGGACCTGCTGAATGTGTGGATCGAACATAAAGTTGTGATTATGAAATTAATACTTGTTTGTGCCAAATGATTTTAATGTCAAGATAATTGTATTCACCGGCGTTCGCGCTGACGTTTATTTTCAAAATGTTTTCAGGAAATGAATAAACTGAAATAAGAACCGGGTATGGGCAGACATCAGATCTAACCCAAGAAAAGAAAATGTGTGAAGCAGACATCAGATCTGACATATGATAAGGATAACTTACACGTTAGATTCTCAGACCTCGTGTGTAGAAAATCCTAAAGAAAAGGAAAGGGAGATAGAACCAGGGGATTGATCAACCCTGGGTAGTACTATTTTCGGTGGTTGTAATCAAAATAAAAAGGGTATTTAAATCCCTATGTTTATAAAGTAAATATGAAACTTTTGTCTTCCAACTGAGTTTTAATATTTACAAATACAACCCTTGAGGTTGAAAGAATGTTGAAACGATTATTTTGAAAAAGACTTCCACTGTGTTTATAAAAACTCTGAAATCAAAGTTCAAAAGTTGATACCAATCGGGGTCGCACGCATCTTGGAGGTGTCTGGGGCGAGTTGTGACAAAAAGTAAATTGTTCAAAAAGACAAACAGGATCAAAGTTAAGAACCACAAATACCAAATGCAAGACTAAGGCCTTCTCTTCCTTGCCCTCGTTGTCTTGACCGATCACCTCCGCAATCGTTTTCACCGAGCCTTTCGTCTCACCTTCAACCACCAGCTTGCCTTCACCCTCTTTCTGCATCGGCTTTCCGCTTAGCACAACAACCAGCTTCTTCTAGCCTAGCACATACCAGTTAGCTCGATCAAAATCTTTGTCAGCAGCCTCTTCAGCCATCTTAATTCTAGCTTGAAATATTGAGAGTGCGGTTGACATCTTGGCCTGCTCGTGAGATTCTTCAAGATCTTGAGCATGTTGAGCATAAGCATCCTGGAGCTCTGCTTTCACCCGATTGAGATCATCAGTTTTATCGGCTAACTTCTTGTTCTTGGCTGCCCCAATCCTCTACAGATCACTAATCATCTGTTTGCTCTCCTCAGCCTCTTTCACTAACAACTCATAGAACCTAGCCATTTTATCCATAGCCTGTTATAAATAAGATGTGTTAGTATAAATACAGGATCATGATCCAGGATATTGAATATCTCTTACCAAGTGATTGAGGGCATGTAGCTTCTTGTGAACCTCAGCGTAATCATAGCATTCATTGATGGCAACCTCGGAAGGATCAGTGATTAATCGCTTTTTATTGGATGTTTGCTTGGGACGAGTAGTTGAAGACTCTGGCTTAGAAGCTTCTGGCTTGGGTGCTGCAATGGTAGTTTGGTTGGGTTCCCTCTTGATGTTCTTTCCCTTGGAGACCATACTTTCGATATCATCGAGAGCGAATTTGGAGCTTAACTTGCGAATGCCTATTCCAGAATAACAGGTTAGATCATTACACATATTATTAACTAACAAAGTATTGTGATTTTTTCATGTCTTACCAGACATCTCTGAACCAGAAGGATATGTCTCTGAACTTTCTTGCACTGACAAAACCCTAAACTTGAAAGTCCGTTCGAGAGGCCCAATGTAGTAGAAAGAAGAGACCCATTTACCAGTATCTACAGTAGGTGGAGCAAGTTCTGAAAATTCTGACGCTGTAAAACAAGAAAAAGTTAGAATTCAGTATCCCGGATGATTAGATCACTAAGTATCCTACAGGCAGAATCCTACCCTTCACAATCCATTTCATCGAAAACCTATCCCCGCCAAGAATTGAGTCCCTTCTCCCAAAGAAAAAATGATTTTTCCAATTGGAATAATTTTGGGTTGTTTTCAGAATCAAATGATTTATGCTAGATTTGATTTGGAATAAGAAGCGGGAGTAACCATGGCTTCTCAGATTATAAACATGCGCTAATTCAGAGAGGGAGAAATCGAGAGCATGGTGACGGATCAAGAGATCCAAAGAAGACAAGGTTCGCCAAATCACGGGCATCGTTTGAGCGTAGCATAGACTGGTTTTCACAAAAACCTCATTAGTGAAAGCAGGAAAAGGATACGAAAAGCCTATGGTAAAAGGGAAGGATGGAAAGAAAACCCAATTATCAGAGGTAAAATCCTCCCTGGTCTTAGGGTCATAAGGTCGGAAAACAGTATTTTTTGGGAAGGATCCTCCAGATTTAAGGAGTTCGATGTCACGATCGGTAAAGGTACATTTTTCGGAATCGGGATTAGCAAGCAGATGCTGACTACAAAGATCATTCGAAGATGAGGTAGAACGAGTGTTCTTTTTGACCATTTTTTGATATAAAAATCGAAGAGTTAAGGAGGAAAAGAATGCTTTTTACCTAAAATCCCAGAGAGAAAAGGAAGAAGATGAAGTTGGAAATAAAAGAAAAAAGTAATTATAAGAGGGTAATTATGAACTACCTCGAGCGACGATGTTTCAAGGCCTTGTTTCTCTCTCCACGTCTTATCAAATTGCCGTTTATTTCTCGAAATTCAAATTTTGAAAATTTAACAGTTGTAACTTCCGTGTACAGCTGTCAAATTTTGGGGACAATTGTTAGGGGTTGATTTACCTGAAGGATTCTGAATGTAGCATAATCTAGAATCCAAGATCCTTGTAATTTCGTTATCCTGAATATTACTACTAACGGATATTTGTCCTCTACTTCTTTTTTTATTTGTAGGAAATACTCATAATATCATTCGTACCCGAAGACTCGCTCAATATGATGTGGACCACGTGTGGAATATACACGAAGAAGCCCATAACGGTCACATTGGAAGACTTAGTCTAGCCATTATTTTCGGATAGTTAGTTAGCTTATCCTTTGTATTTATTTGAGCAACAGATCGATTAGAGGACACATCCACAGCCTGGAAATTATCTGTAATACTTAGCATTCGATCTCATACTGCTCTCGTTGTACTCGTTTACAAGGTTTTTTTATAAAAGATAGCAAGGCAGCCCGACGTTTAGTCGGCTCCTGAGGTTTTGTGCCGGAGATCCTAAAGGATCAAGGGCTTTCCTCGTAAACTCCCGTGTCTTTTTATTGCTTTATACAGTTTCTTCATCACAAATCTTACAAGCACACTACCTCACATCCTAAGTTTGGTTACAAAATTACTCTTGTTGATTTTTACCCAAAACACCTATTGTGTGTGTTTTAAGTTTGAGTATTTATCATTTTAATTATAAATTTAAAACCTAATCTCGTGAAACCGATATCCTTTAATATATTATTATATAATATATTTTCTATATACTAAACATGACACATCAGGCATCCACCAAACTTAGACACTACTTTGAAACTCATACTATTCATGTTAAAACTAATTATCCTATTAAGTGTGTCTTAAGAAGGACGGAGATGTCAGGAAGAATGGCGAAATGGTCCGTTAAACTTAGTGCATGTGAACCAGTGTATGAGCCCAGAACAACAATAAAGTCACAGGCACTTGCGGACTTTGTGGCTGATTTCACCAATGACATTCAACATGAAGCGGATCTTGAAGTCCAACAATTGGAAGAGTCCAAAGATAAGTGGATATTATTCACTGATGGTGCGTCCAACGTAAGGGGAACAGGTCTAGGCATCATACTTATATCGCCACATGGGGACATAATACCCCAATCAATCGGTTGTGAATTCCAAGCCACGAATAACAAAGTAGAATATGAAGCGCTGATAGCGGGATTACAACTAGCCAGATATGTGAAAATCAGGTATCTCTAGGTATATGTGGATTCATTACTACTCGCTAACCACTTCAACGGTTCTTATCCAGTAAAAGGCAAAAAATGTGGATTCATTACTACTCGCTAACCACTTCAACGGTTCTTATCCAGTAAAAGGCGAAAAACTAGCCAGTATCTTGAAATAGTCAAGATTTTGGCAAAAGAATTGGAGATTTTTAATATAACACAGGTACCTAGATATGATAATGCAGAGGCTGATGCCTTAGCAAATCTTGGATCAGCTCTTAAGCTACCGCTAGATGTGAAGATCCCAATTATATACATCATGTACCCTGTAATCAGCATAACAGAGTGCAAGGGAAATGAAGTGTTAAATACAAAAGAATTTGAGATCCAAGATCCTGGATCCTGCCTATTAAAAAATATTTACAGGATGGTGAGATCCCAAGTAACGAAAAGAATCACAAAGCTTTTCGTATGAAGGTATCTCGCTTCATTATTATACATGATATTTTGTACAGAAAATCTATTGTTGGTCCATACTTGAGATGTCTAGAGAATCCAGAGATACAAGAGGTACTGAAAGATATACACAAAGGAGATTGCGGTAATCATACCGGAGGCAGAGCACTATGTTCCAAGATCCTGAGGACAGGATATTATTGGCCAATTATGAGAAAAGATGCTGTGACATATGCTCACAACAACGTACCTCATCAACCGACTGAACCTATGTATCCTGTCATTTCTCCATGGCCATTCATAAAATGGGGGATGGACATAGTTTGTAAACTACCCAAAGCATCAGGATGAAAAGTCTTCATGCTAGTAATGACAGATTACTTCTCCAAATGGATAGAAGCCGAAGCCTTTGTTCAAGTCAGGGAAAAGGAAGTAATTTCATTCATAAAGCGCAATATCCAAACAAGATTCGGGATCCCGATGGAAATAGTATGTGATAACGGATCTCGGTTCATTGGCAAAAGAACAACGAATTTCTGTGCTTGCTGGGGGATAGAAATAATAACTTCCACCCCCGTACATCCTCAAGCCAACGGACAAGCGAAGTCCACTACCAAGATCATAGTGAACAACCTCAAGAAGAGATTGGACGCCAAGAAGGGAAGATGGGCAGAGGAGTTACCCTTCGTCCTCTGGGCAGATTGAACAACCGCTAAGGGCGCAACGGGTCAAACTCCATTCTCGTTAGTATTTGGAACATAAGCAGTGATCCCCACTGAGATGGTGGTCCTTATAACAAGATCCAGCCTTCAGAATCCTGAAACCAACGACGAGGATCTGGCACAGGATCTCGATACTATGGATGAGCTAAGAGATCTCGCCAAAGTTCGTATTGCAGCTTATCAACAAAGGATAGCAAAATCATACAACAAGAATATAAGGGTCAGAAGATTCCAAGTAGGTGACCTACTATTGAGAAAACAATTTCAGAATACTATTGATCCCAACGAAGGAAAACTTGCACCGAAGTGGGAAGGTCTGTATTTGATAGACTCAAAATCGGGCAAAGGAGCCTACTGGTTAGCTACAATGGAAGGAGGGATCCTGCCAAGATCCTAGAATGTTATCCATCTTAAAGCGTATTTTATGTAAGTTAGAACTTAAATTCTAACTAAGACTGGTATGTCTTCTATCCCTAATCATTTTTATCTTTATTATTTTTTATCAAAGTACTGACTTGAGCGTCGGATGGATGTTAGCTAGGCTAACACCCTTCTTCACCAAGGTTTAATGTTTTACAGGGAGCATCCCTAAGGATCCTGACAAAATCATTAGAGACTGGCCATCTCTCTAAGTTTAAGGTATTCTAAATCCTTCAAAGGTTTAAAGGTCTTCACCTTTCTACGAATTGAGTTTAAACACTCCGCTTGGACGCATGATATCCAAGTATAGTTCAAGGTGGTGCGACCAGTCCATGTAACAGTAGCTAATAATTTCATCATTGTTGGCTATATGTTGGACCTCATGAATATAACAAACGTGTTATTCACCGGGCTTATCCCAAGTATTTAACACTTATGTGTTAACTCAGGTTTTTAGCATTCATATGCTAACTAAAGTTATTGGCTTGTCCCAAGTATTTAACACTTGCGTGTTAACATAAGAATTGTCTTGTCCCAAGTTTTTACTATTCATATGCTAACTCAAGAGTTGGCTTGTTTCAAGTATTTAACACTTGCGTGTTAACTCAAGAATTGACTTGTCTCAAGTATTTAGCATTAATATGCTAACTCAAGATCCTGACACTCAAGCGGATTGGGGACATCCTTGAGAATCCTGAGATGCGATTACTAAGAAAACAATTTGTTTGACCGCTATACACAGGGGATAACTAAAAGCTATCGTACTTTGAGTCTGTTTGGACTCCCTGTCGTTATCTGGTATGTATATCTACCCAGCTTGATTCTCAATGAAATTATTTACTTAAAATTGCTTATTAAATTTTAATTTTGTGTAGACTCAAAATTTTGATAACTAAGTTATGGTATGTTTGTAACTGGTATTCTTCCAAACTATTTATCAGAAACAAAGTAGGTTTTTCTAAATTAAAGTTTAAACCTAAAATATTGTTTACAGATGACCGCCAAGAATCAGGTATCCTAAAAAGACACCTAAAACTATTTTTCCATATATCATAAGGCTTAATTGCCTTATGATCCTAATTTTCTATGAATATGTCAAAACATATCAGCATATAACAGCCATGGCAAGTAGTCATAAATCATCTACTAATATTAGAAGTGTAGGAGATTCAATGATTCGGGCTTCATCCAAAACCTGGACCCATCCACCCGAACCACGAATCATCAGTCAAAAGTTAATATTTTCTATCCCAAATCGGGATCCCCAAATCAGAAAAATAAAATTGTTCAACGACCAAGATCTACAACCACAAACATGAAAAGTAAAGATTTCAGTCACCAAGATCATAAACGCAGGACTCAGGCCTTATATTTATTGCCATCATCGTCATGTTCAACCACCTTCTTCACCGCCTTCACACTACCTTCAACCTCTTCTACCTGGTTTTCCACTTCAGCCTCTTGCACCAGTTCGCCCCCAAGCTCCACCACAACCTTCTTCCATTCTTGAACATCCCAGGCAACCCGATCGAAATCCTTGTCATCAGCCTCCCTAGCAATTGTGATCCTGGCTTGGAAAATGGAAAATGCAGCTGATTTTTTAGCATATTCGTAGGATTCTTTAAGATCCTGGGCATGCTTGGCGTAGGCACGCTCCAGCTCCATCTTCACCTGGCTCAGCTCTTCGGCCGCTTCTGCTATTTTCTTATTCTTGGCAACAGCTATCTTTTGCATATCACTAACCATCTGTTTGGCCTCGTCAGCTTCCTTCAAAACTAACTCATAACATCTGGTCATCTGCTCTAGGCCCTGTAATAGATAAATGTGTTAGAATTTCTTTAATGCAGGTTCAGGATCCGGGATACTAAAAACATCTTACCAAGTGATTAAGGACATGGAGTTTCTTGTAGGCTTCTATATAGTCCATTCCGTCAAAAATAGCAGCATTAGCAGCCTCGCAGAGTTTTCTCTTTTTGCCTACGGTGATCTTGGGATAAGGAGTAGGAATCTCAGGCTTTGAAGCTTCAGTGATCGGCTGTTCTTTTTCTTTCTTAATCACCTTGCCTTTGGACACCATGCTATCAATATCATCGAGGGCAAATCGGGAACTTGATCGATGAGCACCTGTTGCAGGATAATAGGTTAGGTTCCTAAACATACCTTTAACTAACCTTAAGATAAACCTTTCTCTTTTCTTATCTGATAAAGCTTATACTTCAGCATTCCTACAAAGACTCGGGAGAATCCAGAATCATATAAGTGCTAATGGGGGAAAGGTTATTCTTACCTAAAGACGTGATGGGTTCGGAATATTGAGTATTGAAGCTAGCTTAGCAGACTATATGTGGAAGGATCTCTCAACAACAGGGATCTCTAGTAGAACTTCTATCCTCTTATCGGTATCGCTTCGAGCGGGAGCAAGATCGGAGAATCTGGGAGCTGTACAAAAATCAAAAGAAGTCTTTGAGAAACAAGTAAACAGTATTGTATTTAAACAGGGATCGTGACTATGTCCTACCCTTTTCAACCCATTGGAGAGGCAATAGATCCCCATCCGGGATAGAATCTCGCTTCAGAAAAAAAAATTTACCCCTCCAATCAGAATCATTTTTGGTGGCTTTAAGGACTAAAGGTGTGAAACCGGACTTAAGATGGAAAAAGACTCGGGAGGATCCATGGGTTCTTAAGTTGTATACACTGGCTATCTCGGGGATTCCGATGGTAAGAGAATGAAGACGATTCAGATTTTCCCAAGTACGGAAAACTCTCAAAGTCATGGGCATGACTTGGGAATAGCTCAGACAGGTAACTTTAAAGAACTCGGAAATCAATGGTGGAAAGGGATAACTGAGACCGAGAGTGAAGAGATAAGCTAGGAAATAAACCCAAGTTAGTGACACGAAATTAGCCCTGACTCGATGATCGAAAGCCCTAAACTGAGTTTTTTCAGGAAAAACATTTGAAGTTTTCAAAAGACCGATATCTTGGTCAGAAAAGGTGCATTTCTCTTGTTCAAGATGGCTAAGCAACCCTTGATCAGAGAAATCCTCCACCGACTCAACAATGGCTTATGAACGAGTTTTTTGTTTTTTACCCATTTGCAAAGCAAGAAATTTTCGCAAAAAGAAAGCATATTTGGGGAAGATTTTTACCTTTTTCTTCAATTCCAAGTAAAATAGACGGTGGAATATAATGGAAAGAGAAGAAGATAATTATATCCTATTTGTGTTAAACGGCTAATTCGCATGGAGAATTGGGCCACGTCCAATCAAGTATCATCAAGTTTGTTTGAGAGTAAATCCTTTAATTTTTGAAATTCAAAAAAATTTACAACTGTACTCGCTAATTGACAGCTGTCAATTTTGGGGACAATTGTTAGAGATTAGTTTTTATGTAGGATCCTGAGTCTAGCGTAATCCGGAATCCAAGATCCCTGGTAACATCGGTATCCTGACCATTAATATTGCTAACAATTATTTGTTCCCTATTTTGATTTATGTTTGCAGGTAACACGTGTGGACTTAATCTCTCCTGAAGACTCGCTCAATACAACGTGGACCACGTGTGGAATATGCGCGAAGAGGCTTATAACGGTCATAGTTGAAGACTTAGTCTGGCCGGGATTCTCGGATAATTTTTTATGTTTTTCTTTGCATTTATTAAACAGTAGATCGATGTAGGAAAGACACATTCACAACACAACACACTCACAAGGTACTTTGTAACACATAGATTTTGATCATTCACAGCTGCACTTGTACCTTTTTCAGCAATTTATACAAGAACAGGAGACAAGTGACTTTTGGTCACTTCCCGAGGTTTTATGCCGACCATCCTCAGGGATTAAGGGCTTTCCTCGTACATCATCGTGTCAATCTTTGCCTTTACGTTCATTGTTTCACATTTTGATCAAGCACACTAACTCACATACTAAGTTTGGTTACAAAATTAGTCTTTATAATTTTTACCCAAAACAATCATAATCCGGACTAGTTAAACTAGGAACAAACAAAACAATACAAAACACAATCACAATTACTAAACATTTGAGGATCTATGATCCTCACACTTATTCTCGTGAATATCTATATTTTTTTTGTTTTCTATATATACTTTTTTTTCTTTTCACATAAGCTATATTGCTGAAATACATAAATAATTACTAACAAAAATAACTCACTAACCGGATTAATTACACTGGTTTAAAAAGAAAAGGGCTAAAAGGCTCAAAGGTGATACAGGGTTAATCAAATGAAAGGGTATAGGCTCAAACTAGGTTCACTTATGGATATTGTTGGGTAAGGAGAAACAAAAGAAAAGTGCTAAACAAATGGGTTAAATCCTAATGCCTCTATCATTTATGTGTGTGCTATCTCAGCCTAGGGTCTCGAAATGCATCAAAATGCACAAGTTCTAACATAATATAACACGTAGGTAAACACATAACCAACGAAACAGTGAATATATATGAAAATAGAAAGGCTCAAAATCTCACTAAAACGGATGGAATCGGGTTACCGATACAAACCGTGCACAATTATAACTATCCAACTTGCTACACTATCCTAGGCATCCCAAACAATTTTATTACTGAAAACCGACTTTGTTGAGCCTACTTAATCCTGATACTTAAAGAATACCGCGCTAAGGAAACGCAAACCCGCACTTGATTCGCCTTTAGTTTTCGATTTACATTGAATAAAAACCGGTCTTTTGTGTGCACTAGACTCAAAAAATATGTTACCTCAGGACTCGCAAAAAAACTCTTTATTTATTTTTTCAAAATTTTCAATTTTCTCAATTTTTTTTCCATTTTCTAATGCTAACATCCTCACACTTGAAATACACATTGTCCATAATGTGTCTAAAGAAAGGGGTAAAAATCCATAAAGTGTATATCAATCACGTTCCCATCCCCACACTTAAACAGCACATTGCCCTCAATGTGCACTTGAAAACAATGTAAAGTAAAAAATGCAAATGCATAAAAGTAAAAGGAATAGAACGGGACTCCCCTACGGATGTAGCAACCAATCCACCATAATACGACATGACCTTGAATAAGCAATCCTTAGAATCAGCAACCTCTAAGAGCCCGGAGTGAAAACCTTCACACAAAACAAACATAACAGAAAAAAAAAACAAGATAAAAAAAAAACCTATCGGGTTGCCTCCCGGAAGCGCTAAGTTTACAGAAGAGTCTTCAGCCAGACTCAGAATCTATGTTAATCAGGTGGCTTCTCCTTTATTCGCTTCCCACTTGTTTTGCTCAGTCTCCTCCTCCTACCATCTACTGGGAAGAATGCGACGGTAGGGCTAAAACTGACTCGAACATATGTAACTGATTCGACCCACCAATCCTTAAACTTACCTGGACCAAACCTAATGTACGACATGTAATGAGGGAATAGGTCATCTCTACAATATGGTGTAATCCTATGGTCCTTGTATGACCATCTAAGCACCCTCACAACATGTCGGTCCATACGTCTATGCTCCCTATCCCGTGGTCGTGTCGATCTACCATCTCTCTCATCCGTGGGCCGGCTAAATCCAACATGAAGTGGTTGATTCGGTTCCTGAACCACTTCCTCATGCTCTCCTTCTTCTTCTGCCTCACCGTGGTGCGGTGCTTCTTCCATCTTCCTATTTGGCTTTCCACATAGTAGTGCCTTTAACTCAACAAGATCACCAAGAGGGTCAAACTCTCCTCTAACTATAGTGGTGATATTCACCAACTCATCACAAAAGTCATCTAGCAACGAGAGAACATACTCCTCCTAGATATCATCAGCAACAAAATCAACATCCTCAATCTCATCAACAATCTCAGCATCCTCCTGTGTGTCCTCGACACTTGAATCGTGCATCAAAACATTCTCCCAAAGCAAGTGTGTCATATCAAATGGGATAAATGAATTGTGTATGGAACTGGATGCAGTCAAATGTGTATCATCCACACAGTCATGATCAATATAGCTAGAGGTATAATACTTACCTGATTCAAGAAATACGGGTTCAAAGAAGTGTGGCTCGTAGTAACTAAACTCGTGCTGAACAGGAGGTGGGACTTGTGCAGTACTTTGTGAGCTTGGTAATTGCACCTCATCCATTATCGTCTCCTGTTGATAATTAGCACAAATCTCATGAACCTTAATGCCCAATGCCTCTATTCTACAGAGTTGTTCCTCAGATCCCTTGATAAGAATCTTAAGTAGTTCAGCTTCAACCATTAGTTGTTCATGTTCCCGCTCAAATCTCTCGCATGCTTGTTGCATTAACTCGATTAGGGAGAAGGTTGGTTTGGATCGGTATAGAACTATTCTAGGAGGCTTATATAATGCTTTTGTTCTTCAAGTTAGTTCTTCAGCATCCATGAGATCATGCCTACGGATCATATGAGCGGGCATTTCCTCCACATTCCTATAATGACAATTTTGTATCCAATGATTTTCTCCATAACGTTCGCACCAGAGTTCCTCGAACCGCCCTACCTATTGTCTGTACATACTCAATGTAGCAGGTGAGAGAATAACAAAATAAAAGAAATCAAAAACTAACAAATAAATCCTAGAAAAAGAAAACTATCAAAAGGAAAATAACCCTAGCAAAATCACACAAAAACTAATTCTAGAAAAGTAGAATCACACCAAAAATAAAAACAGAAATCCTAAAAAATCTAAACATCACACAAATATGTACAAAAATTGCTAGATCCCCGACTCGGGTCGTTCTCTAAATCGCCAATGCAGTGTCCCCGGCAACGGGGGCAAAAAAATTGATGCGTGTAAAGTATATATAAAAAATTAAGTTAATTCACACAACAGTTTTAGAAAGGAATTACCAATCCTAAAACACACAAATGGCAAGTGTACCGGTCGGTATGTAATAAGCGTAGGTAAGACCGGATATCAATCTGTGGACACCTATGGCGGCTCTAAATACTAAACCTCTATCGAGTCCTAACCTAGAAATATAAATGAGTGATTCAAACTACGGAGAACGAAACACAAGACGACTGTGAACTCTAGCAAACAACTAAGAAAACGGAGACTAAACGTAATCGGATAGAAAGCAGCTACTTAGGTAAGAATCTGATATAGTGCGAAGCACACATCTTTATTCCTATTGTTTTAGTGCGTTTTTTATTAGTTTCAAGTTTGTTTTGAGTCGTTTTTGTATACTATTGAGTCTTTGTGTTGTTTACAGGTGCTCTTGATGAATACAAGTGAATACATGAAGGACCGTGCAAGAAAGTGAAGCCGGGAAATAAAAAGAAGAAAATGTTGAAATTCATGTTCTCGCGGTACGCGAGAAAGGAAGAAGAGAGCCTCACGGTACGTGAGGGAAGCTAAAAACGGTCGCGACTAATTTGTTCCTCGCGGTACGCGAGGAACATAGCCCAACTTCTCACGATACGCGCGAGACTAAAAATCCGTGAAAAAGCCCAAATCGACTTTTAAATAGAATTTGATTGCAATTACGTCAGTAGTTCGTGTTCCAGCCGTCCAGAGAATAGATTGAGGCAATTTTGGAGCTTAGGAGGGCCATTGAAGTGCAAGATTAAAGCTTTCGATTCCGGGTTTGTTTAGTTTAGCTTTCTCGGTGTGAAAGTTTGAATCTTTTTGTTTGATTTCTGAGTTTGATACTATGTTTTGCTTAATTACTTCGATAATGGATGTTTTGAGTATGATCCTAGGCTGAAACTCTAATACTGCCTCGGTCTTTATGATGAATATTGTGTAAAGTTACGATTTATACTGGTTTTGGATTCTATTTGATGGTTTAATGATCTTGTAAAGAATCTTATGATATTAATTGTGATGAATCTATATGCTTAGATCTGAACTGTGTTTGATTTCAATTTCGTGCGTTGATTATGGATGTCTTCCATGCTTGATTAGCGTATCTAGGTTATAGACTTTAGGGTTTGTGATTGTTTGTGTGGTTTGCTAGAGATAGTAGACATAGGAGTTATGATTAGGTGTTATTTGGAGATGAGTGTGTATCCTGTCTCAATACCCGAGAAGTGAGAGATAGTCGTTTAGTCTTCGTCATTAGGAATCCAAGTGTCAGTTGTCCGAGAGGAAGTTGGTATTAGGTGTCTAGTGATTGTTGCTATTCTGAATCATAATTCGTATCTAGAGATTACCCCGTGCATTCTTCGAAAGTATTGTGGATAGTGAGACTGAAAGGTGATTTGTCTTTTGGATACTTTATCATTGTTGGAGAGACCAAAAGGTAATCCACTATCTGGTGAGTTATTACATGTTTAGGTTCCTTAGTTGGTGACACCCTGAGAGTGATTAGGGATCCACTAGGTTATGTAGAGTTGTTTCCTTAGAAACCCAGACCCATCTTAGTTCCAGAACCGGTAGAATTTATGCTTTGAAAGTAGGATTCCGACCTAGGTAGTATTCTTACCATCTCTGATTTCTTCCTTAGTATTGATCTTGATAGCTTGAGTCATTCTTAGTTTGCTGTATTCTTAGTTAATCTTTAGTATAGTTAAACCCCCAATGATCAATCTTTAGTCCAAGTCAGAGTCTAGTATAGTTATCATAGTGTCTCTAGGGTTTGATATTCAGGTTTACCATTAAGTTGTGCTACACTCGATAGGTACACTTGCCTGTCAGTGCGGTTTAGTCTAAAGTACTCCATTTATTACTTAGGAGTCTAAGTTAGATTTTGTTAGTTTTTATATAGATCGTCTGGGTGACATCAAGTTTTTGGCGCTGTTTCCGAGGACACTTGGCAATTGCAATATTAGCTTTGACTAGTTCTTTGTTTGATTTTTGGTTTGTTTTATTTTCTTTTCTTTTGAGTCTTGTGTGTTTCCTTGTCCTGCGTGCTATATTGTGTGTCCTATTTGTGAGTCTAACATAGGATCGAGTCTTTCTGGTTTTAGTCTTTTTTATTTTCTTTTGTTCTTGTGTCAGTTTTTGCACAATACTCGTTCGAAGGGATCACCACCATATTCAGCTTTTCAAGAGCCCGAACGAGAGCTGCACGAGCGCACCCGCGACTTCCGGGAGCGTTTGAAAGAGCTTTACGAATCCCAGGTATGTTCTACTAGCCCAATTCCATTTCCTATCATGGACGACGCTGACCCACCAGCGAGACGTACCGTGCACCAGAGGGCCAGTGACGGGGTCACCGGGGCGAGATCTTCGATCACACGCCCTGCTATTCCAAACACCAATACATGGAAGATCCCATCACATGTCATGAGCACGATCACTCATGCCACCGAATTTCATGGCCTTGAGGATGAGGACGCACCCGAAAACCTGTCACGTTTCGCGCGCATATGTGATATTTTCAATATCACGGGTGTGCCTAAGGATGCTATCTACTTGCGTCTCTTCCCATTCTCTCTCTCTCTGGTCATATCACCACATGGGAGGATCTTCAAGAAGTACTATCCACCTTCGAGGGCCGTTCGCCTTCGGGATCAAATCCATTCATTTCGGATGGATACTGACGAGCCTTATCACATGGCTTGGGAGCGGTTCAACACATTGTTGAGTCGATGTCCCCAGCATGGTTTTTCTGACTGGGCGATAGTCGAGAAGTTCTACAATGGTCTCACCTTTGAGAAACAGCAAATGTTCAACACAGCTGCGGGAGGCCATATCATGGATAAGCTTGAGCCTGATGAGTGTGAGGAGATGTTCGGGAGCTTTGCTCTGGCGGAACAGCAGCAGCCATCTACTAGGACTTCCATTACTACAGCTAGGATACCCGCCTCTTCTCCTAGAGGTGTACATCAGGTCACTGCTGATACTAGCGTGGCTGCTGCACTTGCAGCTATGGCAAACGAGATCAAGGAGCTGAAGCTTAGTGCTCAAAGGTGTGAGGTATGTAGGGGAGGCCACGACACCAGAGATTTCCCCTCAATCATCTGCTTGCAACCAGAACCAGAACCGAGGGTACAACAATTACAACAATACTTATGGCTCGGGATGGAGATCTAGAAACAACCCACCTGGGTTTAATGGTCGCCAAAATCAGTATGGAGGAACTGAAGCAGGGACGAGTTCAGGAAGCAGTGTTAGCACAAAGAAGATAGAGGAGATGATAGAGAATCAGACACAGATGCTTGCCCACTTAGTCCAGCAGGATATGGACGCTAAGCAAAGACTGGATGTCCATCGGTAGAAGAGGAAGAGCCGATGGACGAGGAGTTAGAGATGGAGACCCCTGCCGAGAAGGCAGAGGAGAAGAAGAAGGGGTGGAGATGAAAACCCCCGATATTGACTTGTTTCGTGTTCCCTATCCAGCGCGCTTGCTGCCACATAAACACGCTAGGGTATACGGTCACTTCCTTGATAGTTTAAACAACTCAAGGTCAATCTCCCATTCATATAGGTCCTCCAGCATATGCCTAAGTATGGCAAGTTCTTAAAAGATCTTCTTTCCAACAAGAAGAAGCTAGAGGGGATCTCTGAAGTCTCACTTAGTGAGCAATGTTCTGCAGTGGTTCAGAATAAACTGCCAGATAAACTGGCGGATTCGGATCTCTGAAGTCTCACTTTTGAGTGTTATTTGGAGCTGAGTGTATATCCTGTATCAATACCCTAGAAGTGAGAGATAGTCGTTTAGTCTTCGTCATTAGGAATCCGAGTGTCAGCTGTCTGAGAGGAAGCTGGTATTAGGTGTCTAGTGATTGTTGCTATTCTGAATCATAATTTGTATCTAGAGATTACCCCGTGCATTCTTCGAATGTATTGTGGATAGTGAGACTGAAAGTTGATCTGTCTTTTGGGTACTTTATCATTGTTGGAGAGACCGAAAGGTAATCCACTATCTGGTGAGTTATTACATGTTTAGGTTCCTTAGTTGGTGAAACCCTGAGAGTGATTAGGGATCCACTAGGTTGTCTAGAATTGTTTCTTTAGAAACCAAGATCCATCTTAGTTCCAGAACCGGAAGAATTTGTGCTTTGCAAGTAGGATTCCGACCTATGTAGTATTCTTACTATCTCTGATTTCTTCCTTAGTCTTGATCTTGATAGCTTGAGTCGTTCTTAGTTTGCTGCATTCTTAGTTAATCTTTAGTGTAGTTAAACCCCCAATCATTAATCTTTAGTTCGAGTCAGAGTATAGTATAGTTATCATAGTGTCTCTAGGGTTCGATATCCCGGTTTACCATTAAGCATTGCTATACTCGATAGGCACACTTGCCTGTCAGTGCGGTTTATTCAAAGGTACTCTATTTATTACTTAGGAGTCTAGGTTAGGTTTTGGCATTTTTTATATAGACCGTCTGGGCGACATCAGAATCCTACTAACATGCAATGACAAAGGGAATTTATACATATGACCATCTCTAAAGGTACGAATCTATGGTCGACTAGGCGTGTTACCGACTTCCTAAGAAGACATTAAAGTCGTGTAAAGAACAGGACGTGCGATGCCAAAATGTCAATGGAGGATCACCTCTCGGTCTCACCTTCACAATGCTGTTAAAGGTTGTGGTCCACAACCCAAGAGCAAAGGACAATCTCTAACTAGACCCCAAGCAAACCCTAAGAACACTAATCCACGAATGAAACGTAAATCTCGCTCTCGTGCAGGCTCGACCTAAAACATAACGGGTAGGAGGTTCTAGGCTAATCTATCACCCCTCAGTCTCAAGACTAGGTAGGTCACTAAAATAATACTCAAACCAAGGCCAAGACACTAACCGCTATCTCTAGTCAGTTATCTAATCGGACAAAATACAAAGTAATCGTCCTAGCGTGCAAGAATAAATCTAGAAGACACAAAATCAACCAAACATCATTCAAACATGGTCATGGCAATAGCAATCACATCAAATAAGTATTCATATCCATTCACAAGCAGTAGAGATAGAGATTCTAAGATCAACACAGCATATCATACGATAAAAACCCGTAAAAGCGTCAAAACACGAAAGCAATCATCAAACCTAGGTAGCTACAGGTTTAGCTACGCATACAACTCCAAAACATCATTAAGTACGAATCATACAGAAACATGATCAACAATAGTTCCATAAATTGAAAGAAATGCGCAAACCGAATGTTCCCGAATGGAAAACAAACTTCAATCTTCACTCCGAGGCTTCTAAGAAGCTCCAAATACCAATTCTTATTGCTCCTTATTGTCTCCTATCGTCCAGAGGCTGCCTCCAATCAAAATCCCCTCAAAAATCCATCAAAAAACGTTTTTATAACCTAATTTCTATAATCTGCCCACAAAGGAGGTTAGCGGACCGCTAAAAAGCCCCATAACGGTCAGCTAGGGTGAAATTTTGGGATTTTATCCACTTAGGGCTGTGGGATTTTCGAGACACCCAAGATTCATATATTAAGGGCCCGGTAACTCATTTTCTAGCCTGAGATATGCCCATCTGAAGTTCAGACTCTTTTTCCTGTCGATTCCATTTATTCCCGCAACTCGTTTACTCGCTTATTCTTCTCGTTTCTCGTATAATACCTACAACATCAACATATATGAACATAAGTATTATATTCAACCCAATTCATAATCAAAACCAATTCAAATATGATAAATACGCGTTAAAAACATATGTGTTTTACGACACATCAACAACAACTACCCCTGGGGTTATATCCGTAGCCAACTCCACAAGACGATATGCATTAAGTATTTATCGCATGTTTTGCCATTTTCGTAAACTTAAAGGTTTGATCATTTCTGAAAGCATTAAAAAAATGTATTCACCTTTATTTTGAAGTAGGATGATAGTATTCTAGGCACGTAGCATCTAAGAAGGTCGAGTCTTAGGGCTCTAGCACCTTATCTTGGACTTCTACACGTCCTCGGATCACCTCGGTTGTAAACGCCTAATTGTGGTTTTAAACGAAAGTTAGTCTAAATGTAGGCGAGCGTCTCAGAGAGCGGGTCAACAACAGAAGGTTCGGGATCATAGGAGGAGAAGGAAATTTGAGTTGAAGCTTCATTTGTGTGAAAAATTAATTGTGGGAAGCCTTTATTTATAGGCTGGATCTGACCTCGTAGCAGACCACTATATCTGGTACCCTAGTGGTCTACCAACCGCCTGAAGTATGCATGCTTGACAAGTGTCAAGCCCTCGTGTGCATGCGCACCACACGTCCTTAACGGACCATGTGTCTGAACCTTGGCGGTCCGCCAAGGTCCACGCGTCAGATTGGTTACTCTTTTTTGTAAGGAAATTTTCTTTAATCCTGTGGGAGTGAGACTTGAACCCATGACCTCCTCAAACCTTGGTGTTCTAAGGGGTTTTACCTCTACCATTTGGCCACCAACCCCAATGGCGCGTTAGATTGGTTGCTGAGTCATGACGCATGCCCTACATGTGGTGGGGACACGCGTCTTGTGCCGAAGTTGCCTCAAGAAGCCTGTAGCGGACCGTTAGCTAGGACCTAGGCGGTCCACCAGCCATGTACACCCTTAGCGGACCGCTACTGCCTTGATAGCGGTCCGCCAAGATACTAACGAGGAAATTCTTGGTTGCCTGTAGCAGACCTTTAACCTATGGGTAGCGAGGCGCCGCCCATGAATTTTCTATTTTCTTTGTTTTTCTTCCTTGTCTTTTGGGTTTTGACATTTGTTATCCTTGTAGTTTTATTTTAGGCATAGTTAGGACGAATTCTGACAGGTGTTACACCTCCCAAAGTTATGACAAACAATCTAATCGGGAATCTATGGTTCTCTATTTTTATCAGCCAATTGTCTACAACTTCTATCATCTTTGTGGTTCTTTCCACAACAGTTTCTACGCTAAAGGCCCGTTTTACTTTATCAGTCATACACTTTATTCGATTACGGAACATAGAGGATATAAAACTTTTACTGGCACCAGAATCAAAGAGTACAGAAGCAAAGGTGTTGTGAAGGATAAACGTACCTAACACCACGTCAGGGTTTCCCCTTACCTCCTTTTAAGTCAGGGCATAAGCCCTCGTCCGCGCCCTTGGATTTTCGGCCTCTTTTCCTTTTCCAACATCTTGGGGCTTCTTACACTCCTTACCCGGATGCCCCATCTCCCAACAGTTATAGCACTTGGTAGATCCCCGATAATTTCGTGCATAGTGGCCGAACTTACCACACGTGTAGCATATGTTCGACCCAAACTTGCATTCACCCAAATGCCCATTACCATATTTCCCACAAACATTCTATTCATCGAATCTAGCTTTCGTCTCATTCGTCCCAAAAAATTTCCCACCAGATCGTTTCTCAGGCAACGTCTGCTTTTTCTTCGGCTCTTCAATCACCACATCGTCGAGAGACATGTCGTCATATACAACCCCACTCAGTTACACTACCGATTCGAATGTCCAAGGGGTGTTTGCTTTTACGAACATGCGAACCTTGGCGGGTAGCCCCGGGACATAACAAGCAATCATCCTTTCTTCTGTGGTGAATAAATGTGGCACCAGACTCGCCAACTAGTTGTATCTTGTGGTATTGCCAATGTGTCATCTGTCCGGCTTTCAATCCCAGAAAAATCCTACTCCACCTTCTGAATTTCATTCCTTGGGCAGAAAGTTTTAATCACTAACTCCTTTAGGTAATTCCACCTCATCAGTTCAATAGCCCTATCTCCTTTCGCCTGCCTCACACCATCCCACAAGTGGGACGCCTCCTCCCTCAGTGAGTTTGCGGCAAATTTAACGACTTGGTCTACCCAGCATTTACTGCTATGGATGGTGGCTTCCATATGAATCACCCAATCAAACGTAGCCACCAGACCCTTTTTACTATCCAATATTGGCGGGTCGCATGCCTGGAAGGACTTGTAATCGCAACCGGGAGCAGGCGGCACGTCGTTCGCAGTAATGACAGGTCCTTTGGTGCCCGGGTTAGTACCAACTGACCCATTCTCGATCTTCATTTCCTCATACAACATAGTAGGCAAAATGCCATCTTCACTTCAGGCTCGAAGCTAAACTGTTGCTCAGTCACAGGGGCATTTTTAGGCTCATGTTGGCTCACTACCGGACTAACGTGCACGCTTTCTTCATCGTTCTGTCTTTGGTTAACGGGTGCCTTACCGCGACGTCCGGTACGAACCCTACCACGCCTTCCACCTCGTCGTCCTGCCATTTCTTCCTATAAGAACAAAGAGTCTAATGTCATCATGCTAGTTACCAAATAAAACACATCAAGTATTGTAAGATGTTAATATACACTGGCCATCTACAATTAACCATTACACTACCCCTTGGTTTCTGTTTGAACACCTTTATGATTCCATCAAACCCTTGCCCTGATCTAATGCATTCTAAGGGAAAAGCTACACTTACTACACATGTCTGGTGCTTTGGCTTGAGTTACCCGTACTGGCATCCGTTCTTGGTCCCATTCTCAGTTTAAGTCCAGACATCGGGGATGTCTGAATCTCTCAAACTATTTCTCTGATACCAACTTGTAAGTTATAAGGCCCCAAACCCGGGAGGTATCACGTGTCGGATTTACTCATTACCAAACAGTTCTTAAACAGAAAATACATTCATTGCACCGGAAATAATAGTCATTACATTGTTCCAAAATGCCAACTAATTAAAACATTGTTCAATAACATAACATTCTTCTAAATTAAGATCCATGAATGCCATAACACGGTTGTCGGGTAACTCTTCGGGGAAGAGCCTAGCACGCATCCACACCATGTCCTTCTAAAATCAACTTGATATGCATACTTAAATTCAGCTAACGCTGGTGAGTTCAAGTCTTTCATTCAATTAGGAAATTATTTCATCAGTCAATCAGTCATTAGGGTTTTAAATCATTTACAAGAAAATATGGCTTATCATTTATCATTCAATCATCGTCAAACACCATTTAACGGAACATTCATTTAAGTCATTCGTTAAGTCATACAGTTATCATCTAAATCTGCGTTACCGGTCATTCTGCATTAGTATTATATTGCCCGTAAGGCTTAACCGCACGAAGACCTACAATATAATACGTTCCGTTCCTCTTATTGCCCATGTGGCTCATACGTGCATAAACCGACAATTTCCATCGAGTCCTACGGCACACCGTCTGTAATATCGTAGGATCATAGTTTAACCTGTGGGTCACGTTAACCCTGAGTAACCGTCGTTACCCCAGTCCCAGATATACAACATCAAAACCATTGACAAGCCACCAAGGCATTGCCCATATTATGCTTATGGCCCTACGGCTCTTACGTCCGTAAACCGCCTCAAGGCTGGTAATAGGGTAAGTCTCATGGACTAGAGCGCTACCTCCCAGAATTCTTAACCGTCAATTCATTCCCTTTAGCAGATTAGATATGTAATGATTTCATTTAAAAAATTTGCCCTTTTTTCTTTTTCATAAAATGTTTCATTCATTTATAAAACCCGTTCTTTCATTTCGTAAACCATTCCTTTGTAAATCTTTCATTCATAACTATTTCTTGTTTCAAAATCATTCCTTTCATAAATCATTCATTTCATAAACATTTCATTTCGTTCATTCATCATTTCTTAAACATTTCATGTGAGTATGCATATCACCCTAGAAACAAGTAAATAGGGAATCTTGAGTCACCTGGTCGTTTATAAGTAAACTTGAATTTAACGTCTGATCACTACTAACGTGCTAACCAAACTGCACATAAGTCAACACGTGAATTCTGTCATTTAACCTAGTGTTGCCTAGACATGATCAGTGTCGCCAGGCACACTCTCGGGGTCACCAGAACTTGTGTTCTGAACTTAGTGTCGTGGAACTTAATTGTCACCCACCTTAGTGTCGTCGGATGTCATTGGCGAGACACTTAGTGTCGCCAGGGAATGACACGTGTCCCAATCAGTAGAGACCTTTGAGGACTACGCCACTCCCCCAGCTTCTTCCCTAACAAAGGTCGCCACTTGAAGGTGGCGACACTCCCAGTGTCACCTGATGAACACGAATCTTATTTTTTTAACAGCAATTTGGATCATTGACGGGCCACTGACCCACCCGATCATCTCCACCTCCCTCGGGAGGAAACCCACCATAGGTGAGAAAACCCCCTAGCCCAACTTGGACCCCTTTTTTTTATCACAAGTGGGACATGAAACCAATACCTCCCCATTTTAGTGAAGTCTCGGGTATACACCTTTGTCACTAGGCTAAGCTAGTGGTTGTATGAACAAGAATCTCATACAGGCTCGTTTTCAACCTATGTTTGCAACTTTTTATGTCCAAAACATTTGCTTAACTCACATGAAGCCTGATCTGGGCTTTGTTTAGCCATTCATACGTAAAACCCTTGTGTTTAAGTTCAAAACCCTAGTTTTACCCCAAAACTCATTTAAAATGAAAACAGAGGTTTTAGGTTGGATTCTTACCTCAAAACGACGCCTCTTTGTGGATTCTTATTCTCCAACCTTGGATGAACAACTTGGAACAAACCTTCAAGCTTTTGGTGGATTTTCTTGACTTTATCTCTCTAGAAAGCTCTCGCTCTCTCTCTCTCTAGACGAAAATGGTGAGGATGGGGGAATGGAAGCTGATTAATGTGCCTTTAGGGTTTAAAACCCACCCCTTGTCTTCCAAAACAAGCCCAAGCCCGCTAGCCCACCCTCCTTTCTATCTCATTCTTTCGGCCCACTTAGTTTGTCGGGATTTTCGGATGTTACATGAACCCATAAGATCAAGGTTATACACATATCAAGTTTTACTTGGAATACTTGTATACTTTTAAGAGGTTGGAAAAAGTGGTTGAATGATATTTGATTATATAAAAGGTTGGACCTCAAACAATAAGCGAGGTTGTGATGGGACGTTGAAGACGACGAAAACACTCGGTTTTTCCATGGTATCATTGATGGGAACAAGAAAAGAAGTAGGATCAATGGGCTTAACATAAATGGTAATTGAGTCACAGAATCAGAGATTGTTAAGGACGAAAACTTTCATTTTGTTTCTACTAAATTTGATGAACTGATGAGTGTGAGACCGAAATTGATATCAAATAAACTTAAGAAGCTCTCTTCCATATATTGGAATCTATGGGTTGAGCCTTTTTCTATCTCATAGATTAAAACTACTGTGTGGTATTGTGGTAATGATAAATCGTCGGGTAATCTGTTCGTGAACGTTCGGTAATCTGTTCGTGAACATTCGTTCATTTACGTTCGTTTATGTTTTTTCATTTTCATTTGTTTAAAATGTTCATTAAGTTTTTTGTATATTTCTGTTTTATTTTATCAAAACATTTTATATTCTTTCATTTTTAATTTTTTTATTACCCTAACAATTAACTAAGTAAAGTAGGAAACCATATTCTCATTTATGCGTCATTTCCCCATCCACTATTACTTGATTAGGGCTTCTAAGTTCTCAATCCTAAATAATATAAGTTTCCCTCAATCCTAAATCAGGTAAGCATTAGGGTTGACATCAAAAGTCCTAAACAACGCTTCGTTCGGTAACGTTCGTGAACAAACCAATTTCCTTAATGAACGAACACGAACATGAAATTTCGTCCGGTTAGTGTTCGTGAACCGTTCGTGAACAAGTTCAATGCTTAACGAACGAACATGAAGAAGGCTTCGTTCGGTTCGGTTCTGTTCGTTTACAGCCCTAGGTAGAAGTATTCTTGATGGCCCTCTTATTATTAACGAATTATTCTCTTGGGCTAAAAAATCTAATAATAAAATCCTTATTTTTAAAGTTGATTTTGACAAAGGTTTTGACTTTTAATTGAACTTCTTGGACTCGATTACGGAACAAATGGATTTTGGGTGCAGATGGAGAAGTTGGATGAAAGGGTGCCTAACTTCATGTAGAGCTTCTATTCATGTAAATGGTTCGGCTAAAAAATAATTCGACATTAGAAGGGGAGTGAGACAAGGAGATCATCTCTCTCCTTTTCTTTTCGTTCTTGCTATGGACGGTCTTTCTTGTTTAATGAAAGACGCATACGATCAACAATTTTTTTTCAAAGTATTGCCCTTCCAAATATTGGTCCTAAATTATTTCATCTTATTTACGCGGATGATGTCACATTTATTGGGGAATGGTCCGAGGTGAACTTCATCAACCTTAATAGACATCTTCGATGTTTTTTTCTCGTGTCCGGATTGAAAGTAAATCTTCACAAGAGCAAAGTATATGGTACGGGAGTGGATTTTGATGAGATTGCTAGATTTGCTTGTATCTTGAATTGCGAGCCCGCTAATTTTCCATTCATCTATCTTGGACTTCCGATTGGAGCTAACAAGAAAGTATCTAAATATTGGAACCCTATTTTGAAGAAATTCCGCTCCAAGTTGAATCTTGGAAAGCAAAAATCTCTCTTTTGGTGGTAGGTTTACTATTATCAAATCAGTTCTTGGAAGTATTTATTATTTCTCTCTTTTCAAAGCCCCAAAGAAAGTCATCGACTCCAAGGAAGCTATTATGAGGAGATTTATCTGGGGTGATGGAAACAACAATAAATTAGTTTGGTCGCGTGAGATATCATTACTCGACCTAAACTTAATGGTGGTCTCGGTGTTGGTTGCCATAAATCCTTGAAGGTTGCTCTTCTTGCAAAAGGCGATTAAAAGTTGAAGATGCCTTTGATTTAGAGGCATAAAAGTTATTCATAATGTCTCTCTTCTTGATGAGAAACCTATTGCTAAGCTTGCTTTACCAGGATTATGGTTAGGGATCTCTCAAATCTATAAAGATTTAGATGAAATGGGTATCTCCTTAAATATTCTTTTTGAGACGAAAATTGGTATGAGAAATAAAACCTGCTTTCAAAAGGATAGATGGTGTGGAGACATGACTTTCAAAGAAAAATTCCTCTCATATTTATTCCATTGAGTCATCTAAAAATTGTTTGGTTTCTCACAAATTTATTCTTCCATTGAGTCATCTGTTCCATGATTTGGATAATTTGGAAAACTCGGAATACACTACTGTTCAGAAAGGATACTTGCGCAGATTTGAAAATGGCGAACGAGATAAATCTGGTTTCTTTTAATTGGCTTAGATATAGAGGGAAATTGTGTAATTTGTCTTGGGTAGATTTGTGTTCTTCTCTTTCTAACTTATGTAACTTGAATTGATTTTTCAGGCGTCTTGCTAGTCTTTTTATGATACGGCCGCAGTTAAAAAAAACCTTGTATACTTTTAAGATTGCAATTATCTTGTAAAGATTTTAACATGCAAGTAGTAAAAATTGCCAATGGTGGTGGAGTGATAATGGAGAAACCTGGTGTTCCTTGTAACCCAGGTTCGATCCCTACCCTCCTCATTAGTTTCTGTGGCATGCAAATGAGGCCTAGTCTTAGGCTGATGCACCTGGGTTTTACCCACTCCGATCCAGGGTTCGAGCCTCGGCTCTCCCTCAAGCCCGGAAGGGGCCGTATTGGGTGGGATTTTTCCTTGGATGCTCTCCAACTCTGACGCCAAGTGGGCCCGGTTAAGACAACATATTAGCCGGAGTTGGACGAGGCTCTCCAATGTGACAGGGGGTGCGACGTCACAACATTCAATGTTCGCCGTTCAAAAAAAAAGTAAAAGTTGAATTATATGAAAATTGTGGTTATTATGAGATGGAGGAAAGTTATTTTTACTGTTTCTATCAGAAAATGTTATGTTCGAGTAATATTAGATAATTAGAGGATTCTAATTTGAACTTATTATCTTGTTTAATCTTTCATGTACTCTTCATTATTAAATAAATTATTGTTATTAGCTTGTGGTTTTAATATGGTATGGGAGTCATGAGAAGATAAATCGGGCTTGGACTCCATACAATAAACAAAAAAAAAGTGTATTTAATTAGAAATTCCTAAATAGGTAAGTTCAAACAATTTAATGGATTTGCACAATTGATTACACAAGCTAAATGGCAATGAGAAGTAAGGAATCGAATAACATGAAGCATAGACTATAAAATCCAATGATTAGCGTGCCTAAATTGTTTGAACCAAACCGTGGGAGAAGAATGTTTAGTAGAGAAGACAACTGAGGTAATGGGCGTGTGGGAACGTAGTGTGGGCATATTTATCCTTTACGACAAAGAAATTAGAGTGAAACTCAAAACAAAAATGATGTCATGACAAAAACATTGAACTGAGAGCAAACATTTTGTGATTTTGGACCCATGACTGTTTTCAAGTATGAGGTTTTTTATGTGTGGGTAATAAGCAAAAGAGTAGATATGTAGGATAGAAGACCTTAATAATTGTCTAGGCTTACTTAATCTCGTGTACACAATAGGTCGAGCAATTGTCTAGGCTTACTTAATGTAGTGTATTTATGACTATTAGTGTTGGTGATTTTAGTCTCATCCAAGTCATTTTCATTTAGTTGGATTTACTTAAAAACAAAATAAGAAGTTAGAATATATATTGATACGAGTTAGGAGGTGCGGAGTGCACACTTGATCAGAACTATGCTAACTTCAGTACTTCGGAACCTTTAAGATAGTTAGGGGCGATGCTCCTAAACCAAAAAGTGTTTAAGAGTTCCGGGCTGCACCCTAGCCGGGGTTCGGTGGCTGGCCCCCATTGGGGTCCAAGGGCCAATGCCCCTGGCAGGGGTCAAACTGCCCGATCAGCTTTAAAAAAATTATTTTAGCTAACTATTGCTTCATTGAATATGCATTAGGTCTGCATAAAATGGTAGGAAGTTGCATAAATTTGATGATGAAAAATACTGATAAATCAGTATCAGTAGTAAGTTGATATTGATTATCGACAGCAACTTTGATCAACACTAGCAAACTTGCACTTCGTAGAACTAAACCATCAGAGGCAAACTTGCACTATAGTAGTAACTGAAGCACCAATAGAAGACTTGCACTTCGGTAGTAACTAAAGCTTCAGCAGCAACATTGTATTTCGGTATCAACTATGATGATCAGTAGTAACTTATGGGTGCTTTTTACTGAAGTTGCTGCTAATGTAACTGTAGCAGTTACAAACGGTTATAACCGTCAATTGTCACCCCTTTTCATGAAGAATTGCAACGGTTCATGTGAATTTTCATCCCCTGTATAAAGGAAACATCTGGTCTCGTTTAATCATCAAATTCACAGCAAATTCTAGTATAATTTCACAACAGAAATTCACATCGAGTTCATCCCTTTTCATTGTCTATATATATACATATGTAAATTTGGTTGTTTGAGAGACACAAAAATACACACATTCATTCATGGTATCACAACCATAAAGTATCTGTTTTTTTTCCCCATAAACCCTTTCTCCCTTGTTTACGGTGGCCACCTCCAAAACACCTACTCTCTCGTTAGAAGTTCTCTACGACTTCTTTCTTAGATCTACAAGCCAACATTCCGACCTACACGACATCATTGCTACCATTGTCTTCAAAATCTAATTCCGAGCAAAACCACGTCAAACGCATCAACGACCATGCCGCACGTGCTATTATGGGCACATACAGGATTTTCGATCTCTGAACCCTATTCAAGTAATCAACACCTATTCCACGGCTACATTGACAACACCGCCCGTACCGTTGTCCTAGTCGGCTAATTCTGAGTTGAAAGGATTTTGAACCACCGCTAAACGCCGCCCAACGCGCCACACAATAGGTGTTCAATCAACATCTATTCCATGCGCCGCTACATAGCTGAATTGACTTACTTTTTCATCTTCTTCTTTATTTTGTTCGATTAAGTATTTTGTCCTATTAGAAAAAAAAAAGAAAAAAGAAACTTCGTTTTCACTATTATTCATTAGGAAGCATTTTTCACTTTGACAGGTGTTTGATGCAACTTTCGACCACACATAATGGTATATCAGTAGACTAGCCAGCAACGTATATGGCCTCCCACATTACCGCGGTTATCATGCACCTACCTTATAGCCTACGACCTTATAATACATGCCATTCTAGGTGGCATATGGATAATGGAGCTACCACACATATAACTTCAGATGCATGTAATCACTACTTCGTTTTTAATACAACTTCTCATTCTCTTCTTGTCGGTGATGGATCCTCTATACCAGTTATATACATGGATAATAAGTCAGATACCTACCTCCCTCGCCCTCTTACCTTCATCCCAAGGTTGGTTTAACAATTAATGATCTCAACAAATTACAAATGATTTGTGCGGAATGAGAGATTAAAACTATCACATTTAGAGTTTGTATTTAATATAGAAAAGGTTGTTTACAATGCATACCTATTCAGTAACAAACTCTCATTCGTATAAGTAGCTCACTTAGGAATTTATGTTTAAGCACTTGGATGGGTGATCCACACTCATGTTTGTTTCCGTTTAGCTTATGACATAAATAGGCCAATCAACTTGATTTTTTCATTCTTCAGCTGGAATAGACTAAGTCCTTGATAGTCTAGAGATTTACCCTCTCTGACGTTCCGAGGTAGTCTTTGCGGGTCTATGAAGTTTAAGTTCAGAGGTATCTGAACTTTAACTTTAAAAAACAGATCTTATCAATACTTCTAGCCTAGTTTTTGTCTAGTCTACTGATTACAAAAATAAATCCTAACAATCTCTCCCTAAGTAATGAAAGAAAAAGATACATTTGATATTTAGTTTAAAGGAGTTAAAGTAAATAGATAAAGTGTTCAGTTGTTGATATGTGTATCCCACAAGTGTTTCATAAGCCTTTGAAATTCACACCAACTTTAATATTGTCAATCATATTTTCCATTATATTTGTCTATCCTTTGGTAGTTTTCTCAATAGCTTAGATAAACAAGATGAGGATAAGGTCGATGTATCTGTTAGCTTCTTTAATTCTGAAGAATCTTCAACTTTAAATTCATCTTTGTAAACTAGTGCAATATCGATGTCCAGATTCTTCCGGTCTTTATACCCTTTAATCCTTCAAGTTCCTCATTGGGTGGTTCGATGTTTAACTTTTCTTGTCCATAGTGAATGGTTGTTTACATCTCTATTTGCACATTGTAATACCATCTTCCCATGGCGATTATGATATTGGAGTATGCCCTTGTGTAGATCAAACCTCTGTCGTACTTGGCTAGAAAATATTGTCATCGTCATCAAGATGAAGTGTTATGAGAACTTGAAGAGATATGCCGGTAGAGAGGGGTGAGAAAAATGGAAAAAGAAAACGCCGAGTTGTTTATTTTATTGTCTAGTTTAAAAGACAAAAAAAATGTTTATATGATCGAATTTTTAAAATGATGACAAAATAATTGTCTCTTTTTTACGAAAGGTGTCTTGAAGTTGAAGCATACGAGACACTTTATTGTTAAGAAATAATTCACTTATGTTGTTCCAGAGAGTGTGAGAAGTACATTTTTTAGTAGTAATGATTTGCAAGAGATTAGGATCACAAGTATTATAAAACCAACTTTTTATTTTAACATCTAACCCTAGCGCCAATACAGAGATCCTGAAAAATGGTACGCCACAGTTTGTAGCGGGTACCATCAACATTGAGTTTAAACCTAAACTGTTGATGGACATTAGTGATACCGTAAGCAAGAGAGACAAGGGGTGGGGAGACTGTGGTGGTGACAGATCCGGTGGTAGACATAATTATAATGAAAAAGAAAATAAACAAAATATTAAAGACACGAAACAAGGAGAGTGCTAACTATGGGAAAAGGGTTTTACCAACAAAAACGAGTTTGGGACCGGTAACAAACGAGCAGCAGGAAGGTGTGAACGGTGAAGACTTTGTATATCAACAATGAATCCACAAAAATTGACTTGAATCCACGTGCTTGAGAATATCCACAAACAATTAAGTGAGTCATAATAATGAATTCGACCAATAATTGATATCCACCAATTATGAATTAAGTAAACTACTGAAGCCACGTGAAGGAGCCAAAGCAATTGAATCCACTTGCAATACTTTGTCGGTGGCAGGAACGTGGTCAGTCAAAGAGAAAAAAAATCGGAAGAAGATCAAGAAAAAAATTAGAGGCTTGATATCAAAAATGATTTTTTGTATTACCACCGGTATATATATAAGATTTACAATACATGGTATAAAACAATAATTACATAACACACCCTATACTATACCATAAAATCATAATACCCGTAGTCTGAGCGGAGGGAACCTGAACGTTAAGACTGGATCTGAAATCCAAAAATAGTTGTGATGGTAAGCCTTTGGTGAATATATCAGCAAACTGGTGATCAGAGGGAACATGCAACACACGAACTTGACCGATGGCAACACGTTCCATTACAAAGTGTAAATCTATTTCCACATGTTTGGTTCTTTGATGCTTTACAGGGTTGGACGTTAAATATACGGCACTGACATTGTCATAGAACACAAGTGTGGCACGAGACACAGGACATTGTAACTCAAGAAGAAGATTACGAAGCCAAGCTGCTTCAGCAACAGCGTTGGTGACACCGCGATTCTCAGCTTCAGCGCTGGACCGGGAGACAACATGTTGACGTTTGGAAGACCAAGACACAAGATTGTCACCAAGGAACACACAAAACCCTTATGTAGACTGACGGGTATCAGGACACCCAGCCTAGTCGGCATCAGTATAAGCAACTAGACGGTCAATAAAAGAAGGGCGCAACTGGAGACCATGATGAAGAGTACCCTGAATGTAGCGTAGAATGCGCTTCAGGGCATGAAGGTGGGGTTCTCAAGGGTCATGCATGAATAGACAAACCTGATTGACAGCAAATGCAATTTCTTGACGAGTCAATGTCAGATACTGCAATGCACTAGTTAGATTACGATAGAGAGTGGGATTAGACACGGGTTTTTCGGCCAAAGAAAGCTTGGCCTTTGTATCCGCTGGAGTGTTGAAAGGATTACACGTGGCCATATCATCCCATGTAAGGATGTCTCGAGCAAAGGCAGTCTGGGAGAGAAATAAACCAGATGCATTCCGAGTGGCAGCAATGCCAAGAAAGAAAGATAAAGGACCGAGGTCAGTCATAGCAAACTCAGCGGACAGACGAGAGATTACCGTAGTGACAAGAGCTGGAAAAGAAGCAGTGAGAATGATGTCATCAACATACAAAAGAAGATAGATGACACTCTGACCACGCCGAAGTGTGAACAAAGAGGTGTCAGATTTGCTGCTTACAAACCCAAGGGAGGCAATGTAAACAGCAAAGCGAGGATACCAGGCGCGCGGAGCTAGCTTGAGACCATAGAGGGCCTTGCAGAGTCTGCACACATGTTCTGGGCGCGTATGGTCGACATATCCAGGAGGTTGTTTCATATAGACAACCTCAGCCAGATCACCATTCAAAAAAGCATTCTTGACATCTAACTGATGAATAGGCCAGTGTCGACAAACAGCAATGCAAAGAACAGTGTGAATGGTGGTCGGTTTAAATACCGGACTGAAAGTCTCATCAAAGTCCATGCCAGGTTGTTGAGAGAAACCCTGAGCAACTAGACGACTCTTGTATCGTTCAAGCCGACCTTGGATGTTAAACTTATGACGATAGAGCCAACGACACCCAATAATGTTAGCACTATGAGGACGTGGGACAAGCTCCCAAGTACCATTGGAAAGAAGTGCAGACATCTCAGAATCCAAGGCGGATTTCAAATGTGGGTCACACATGGCTTGAGCGGTCGTCCGAGGGATGGGCGAATGCTCTAAGGTGGCTAAGAGTTTAAGCACCTCACGGGGTTTAAGAGAGCCCGTTTGAATCCAAGTGACTATGGGGTGACCAGCTGGAGGAGTCGGTGGTGAGTAAGATGAGACGGACCTTAATACATCATCTGATGTCGGAGGCGAGTCGGATGAGACCGAGTTTGGCACAACAGTCGATGGAGCCGAGGTAGATGAAGGGGGGCTTCCACCAAACGAGAAACGATGAGTAAACGGGTCGGGGGACTCTATATCCGTAGAGGGGTCGTTCCTAGCATCATTCTGTGTAGTTGGTGGCGGTGAGAGTGGGCACTCGACGGAAGACCGAGTGAGGCCGTTGGTACTCGGAGGAACCGTGTCTGGCGAACCGAAGATCGAGTACTCAGATAAAGAGGTGGAGGAGTGAAAAGAGGTATACAGGAAGTGAGCTTCGTCAAAGGTGACATGACGCGAGATAATGACCCGTTGAGTAATGAGATCCATGCACCGATAGCCTCGATGGTCGGCAGACGGACCAAGATAGAGACAAGCAGTAGATCGTGGCGACCGTTTGTGAGGAGCAGTGGAGGATAGATTTGGGTAACAGAGACACCCAAAGACTCGAAGATGGACGTACGTAGGGAAGAAGCCATAAAGCACTTCAAATGGCGCACGAAATAAGAGAGTGGTGGTAGGAAGGAGGTTGAGAGTGTGGATGGCCATGTTCAATGCCTCTGCCCAGAACGTGGGTGGAAGTGAGGCCTGAAACAGAAGAGTGCGAATGATGTTGATTACTTTTCGGATGGTACGTTTAGCTTTGCCATTTTGTTGAGCTGTGTAAGGATAGGAAAACCTGATTTTAATGCCTTGTTTTTGAAATAGGTCGATAAAAGGTTTATTATTGTATTCATGACCATTGTCACATTGAAAAGCTTGAATATCCGTTTTAAATTGATTTACAACATAAGCACAAAATTTCACAAAAACTGTAAAAACATCAGATTTTGCACGCAGTGGAACCCATAAAAATGAGAAAAATCATCCAAGAATAAGACATAATATTTAAAACCATTTAAGCTAAGAACAGGAGAAGTCCATACATCATAATGGATAAGTTCAAACAAACGACTAGTTTTGGTAACAGACTTTTGAAAAGGAAGACGACAATGTTTACCTAATTGACAAGAATGACAAATAGGTAACATATTACTAGAACAAGGAATGAATTTGTGAGAAACTAAAAACTTAAAGATAGATTCTCCTCGATGGCCCAGACGCTAATGCCAAGTCTGAGAAGAAACAGCAGCAAGCGAGACAGTAGGAGCGAATGACTGAGATGAAAATACCGGATAGAGATCCCTGACGCTGTCACATCATTGGAGGCGGGCACTAGTTTTAAGATCCTTGACAGTAAAACAAAACGGATCAAATTCAACAGAAACATAATTACCAATAGAAAAACGACGCACATAGATAAGGTTTTTAACCATTTGATCATGGAAAGAAGGAGTTACCAATATGCGAGACCGGAATTAAAGCACCATTACTAACCATTATGCCAATAGATTTATCACAAGATATAAGAGAATGTAAATTACCTTGGTGAAATTGCATATGATTGCTAGCCCTAGTGTCCATGTAGTAGTTGTGGTCTTGAGCAAGTATCTGGAGAGACATGGAGCTGAAGACTAATGCTACATCTGTGTACAGGTGAGGGCTGAGCAGAACCGAAGCCTAAGAATGGCGAGGCCTGTAACATTTGCGACTTTCGTGTTTAACTTATCATGTACTAGACTTATTTAATCAATGCAAACCATTTTTGTAACGCCCTGATATTCTCCAAATACTAAAAGGGTTAAAAGTGTAAAAACTTCAGGGGTTAAATGTTCTCCAAAGATGAAGGGCTAAAAGTGAAAATTTTGAAAATCGATTGTGAAAATTATGAGCAAGTACGATATTATCATTGGAATGGATTGGTTAAACCAATGTCATGCTCAAATCGATTGTGATCAATGGACTGTTAGGATTTGTAGGCCTAACGTAGAGTCTTCGTTGATACAGTGTGATAGTGATAATAATAAGATTGAAACAATTTATGTAGCTAAGCATAAGAAATGTGTAAACACGGGATGTAATGTATTTGTAGTTTATGCTTTAGACTCGAAACATGAACGGCAGATTGCGGACATTCATGTAGTGTTCATCGATCATATCTTTATATATTCCCAAAATCAGGAAGAACATGCCAAACATCTTTAGATAATACTAGAAACTCTTAGGAAAGAAAAGTTGTACGCTAAGTTTTCCAAATGCGAGTTTTGGAAACAAGAGGTACAGTTTCTAGGGCATGTTATAAATCATCAGGGAATCCAAGTGGATCCATCCAAGATCGAAGCAATCATAAAATGGGAAACTCCAAAGACACCGACTAAGGTTCGAAGCTTTCTTGGTCTAGCCGGATACTACCCAAGGTTTATACAATAGTTCTCCAAGATCGCTACTCCATTAACTACCTTAACTCATAATGCTGTGAAATTTGAATGGAGTCAGAAGCAAGAGAAAGCATTCAAAACCCTTAAACAGAAACTTAGCTCAGCACCAATCTTAGCATTACCCGAAGGGAATGATGACTTCTTCATTTATTGTTACACTTCCCGAATTGGTCTAGGTTGTGTGTTGATGCAACGAGAAAATGTGATAGCCTATGCATCACGACAACTTAAATTTCATGAAAAGAAATATACCACACATGATCTTAAACTTGGTGCCATAGTGTTTGCTCTAAAGATTTGGAGACACTATCTGTATGGTACTAAGTGTGTGATATATACAAACCATAAAAGTCTCCAGCATATATTCAATCAGAAGGAATTGAATATGAGACAGAGAAAATGGATGGAACTCATAAATGATTATGATTGTGAGATTAAATACCATCTCAGGAAAGCTAATGTTGTAGCAGATGCATTAAGTCAGAAAGAAAAGATCAACCCTATCAAGATAAGAGCCTTAATGTTAGAAGTCAAGGTAGACTGGATGGATGAAATCAAGGAAATCCAAACTCAAGCACTACAAGAAGATAACATCAAGAAGGAACGAATGGTTGGTAAGGAGAAATTACTAACCAAAGGCAATGATGGAATCCTACGATTTGGAAGCAGAATTTGGATTCCTAGACTCGAAGAAATTTAAACAAAGGTGATGGATGAAGCTCATAAATCCAAATACTCGATAAATCCTAGAGCCGATAAAATGTATAAAGGATTGAAAACTCATTACTGGTGGCCAAACATGAAAAGATCAAGAGCTTAATTCATGGAGAAATGTTTGACTTGTCTCCAAGTTAAGATCGAACATCAGAGACCCGCAGGTCAACTACAACAATTAGAGATACCTGTATGGAAATGGGATAGAATAACAATGGACTTTGTAACGAAACTGCCAAGAACCCAGAAAGGGCATGATGCTATTTGGGTTGTGATTGATAGACTAACCAAATCAACACACTTTATTCCTATCAGTGAAAACTATCCAATGGATAAGCTAGCTCGACTCTATATCAATGAGATCGTGAGCCGCCATGGTATACCGCTATCTATTATCTCTGATAGATATAGTCGGTTCACTTCCAGATTCTAGACTATTTTCCAGAATGAGTTGGGAACTCGAATCAATATGAGTACAGCATATCACCCTCAAACCGACGAACAACGTGAAAGACCAATCCAAACCCTAGAAGATATGCTGAGACCTTGTGTAATTGAATTTGGGGGTCGCGGGGATAATTATCTACTATTGATAGAATTTTCTTACAACAACAGCTACCTTTCGAGTATAAAAGCTACACCTTTTGAGGCATTATACGGTAGGAAATGCAGAACTCCAGTTTGTTGGACAGAAGTTCGAGATAGCTAACTATCTGGACCAGAAATCTTACAGAACTCCAGTTTGTTGGACAGATAGTCGAGATCAAAGAACGGTTGAAAGCAAGATCAACAAAAGAGTTATGCAGATAGACGCCAAAGACCGTTAGAATTTCAAGTAGCTGACTACGTTATGTTAAAAGTATCACATTGGAAAGGTATGGTACGTTTCAAAAAACGAGGGAAATTAGGGCCAAGGTATATTGGGCCTAATAAAATTATCAAAAGAGTTGGAGCAGTGGCATACAAGTTAGAATTACCTGAAGCATTGTAAGGTATTCATAACACGTTTCACGTGTCATGTCTAAGCAAATGTTTAGCAGACCCCAATCAAGCAATCTCGTTAGATGGTGTCCATGATGATGCCAAACTCCAATTCACCGAGCAACCTGTCAAAATCTTAGGAACCCAAGTCCGAAAGTTAAGAAAGAAAACTATATCAATGGCACTAGTACAGTGGAAAGGTCGGAAAGGTGTCGATCAAACTTGGGAATTAACAAAAAAAATGAAAGCTAAGTATCCTTATTTGTTTGACTGATATTGAATTTCGAGAATGAAATTCTTTTAAGGAGGGGAGATTTGTAACACCCTGATATTCTCCAAATAGTAAAAGGGTTAAAAGTGTAAAAATGTAAAATTCAGGAGTTAAATGTTCTCCAAAGATGAAGGGCTAAAAGTGAAAATTCTGAAAATAAAGGGGTAGCGGACCGCTACCCTATACCTTAGCGGTCCACTACGTGGGGACTAAGGAAACAGTCAGGTGCTGACACGTGTCCCTGTGACTCACCGGTCGAATTATGACACGGGGAAGGGTGGCGGACCACCAGCCTAAACCATAGCGGTCTGCTACGTGGGCGCTAAACAAAATAGGCCGCCTCAAGGGGTGGCGGACCGCTAGCCCTGTGTAGCGGTCCGCTACGGGCTCGAATCCTGCCTATAAATAGAAAGCTCGACTTCAGCCATTTTCACACCAAAATTCCACCACAATACACATACACACTCTTTTAAACTCTGATCCTGAGTCATGGTTCGCATACGAGAGTCCGGTTCCTAGCAAAACGTCCGCAAATTGCCGTAGATAGTACCGTGGTAAGGTTTCTGATAACCCTGAGATTCCTTCATGAAAACCTAGCATAGGAATGTTATTTATGATAACATTGAATATGATTTAGGGTTCTGTCGAGGTATTGATTGTTATAGTTGATCAGAAAGGAAGTTCTGCTTGAGGTGAGTTTCTCTTAACTGTGCTCTATAAAATGTTTTGTAAATGATTTTTATCTGAGATGACAATATCATCTGTGCATATATCCCATGAATAAGTACTTATAATGGCCAAGATTGGGGGAACTGACGGGTGAGAACTGATCCTCTCGTATTTGGCCAAACTTGTATCCGGAAGCCAGGGAGTTACCTGTATAAATGTATGTTGTAGACTCAGAATCCATGTGAGGTTACTGGGTGATGGATTGGGAGGGATGATTTTTAGACCCAGACCCGAATAAAGCTGAGGTCCTGGGGCATTCTTCTATCAAGGATACAAGCTATGAAAAAAAAATACAATGTTTGTTTATGAATTCACCAGCGTTATGCTGATCCAAAATGTTTTCAAATGTTTTTTTAGCACATGTGACCACTAGCTGGTAGTTGGCATTCCAGGAAATATACAAGTATTTTGAGATAAGGATGATTGAGGGCAGGTTCTCGTATAGCCATAAGGCCTGAATAGATGGCACGTTCTACGTGAACTATAAGTCCCGAGTTATATGTTGTATTACCAGTCAGTCCTTATTGTAAAACATTATTATATATATGAAATGAAATAGTTTGGACTTTTAAGTCTTCCGCTGTGTGTTTTTTGTATCAACGTCACAGTAAGTATAAGGAGACCATCGGACCGGTATGTAGTCATCTGACAAACGAAATGTTCTGCCTAACAAAATAGCGATGTATAAATCTCTCCTAGACCCGTCATTCTTTCCTGGGAACATATCTGTTGGAGGTACTACTCTGGTTAGATAATTGTCCTGTGTTACGGGTGTGACAATTTTGAATATCATTTCACTTGGATTATTTCCATACGACATACTTGTTTATCATACGTGATCTACTATTTGATACATTATGCTCTATATGCTTATTGATGGCTTAATCATGAATTGGGCCCATTTTAGGCCAATAGGCCCATCATAACCCGTTAACAATCATGGAAACGTCAAACATGTTAAATTAAAGTTGTTATACTTTGTTTAACTTGAAACGTTCAACAAAAGCTTATAAATCTATGTATTGTGCCTTCGAAGCTTGTTATGCCCTTAAAAGTCCGTTTTCTCGTCCACCGACCGCAATCTACCATACGCGAATAACATAACTTTAACTTAAATGTTTTTAGCTAAACATACTCATTTTTTTATGACAATCAACTTTCATGTTGAAAACATTACGAATGCGCGCACTCAACCGGGCTAAGCTAGGACCCAACCCACCTACACTTGGACCTAGCCCAAGCAAGTTTTCACAAAAACCCCGCCCTATTAGCTGAATTTTGCAATTTTGAAGCCCCCTAAAATCCTAAAGTGTTTTCCAATACATTCCATTTTTACAACCCTTAATCCTCAACTATAAATACAAGGTCTTGGACACCCTTTTTTCTTTGTAATTTGTAAGAAAGAAAAGCCCTCCCCCTCCCCCTTGAATTTTTCGAAAATCCCTTATAGGATTCCAAGAGTTTGAAGATCAAACAAGTAAGTAACCCTCCAAAGTTTAATATCGTCTTTTAATTCATTCTTCTTCATCCCCTGAATCTTTTTCTATTTTCTATCCATGATCACTTGATCATGTGAACCCTCAGCCTTTAAAACCCTTTAATAAACTTATTCAAACTAATAAATCAAGCTAACATCACCAACAAACAAACAAAGGATCTCGTTTGCAATGGCGGCTATGTCGTCGCATTCTATGAATCCTCAAGACAACTTTTGCAAAAGTGGCTCTGCCGATGCTTTAGTATGTTCTTGCTAACTTAAAACATGTTATTTATCCTGTATTATCACTTATATGAACTCACACGCTAAATAAAAATAGAATCCGCTTGCGCGTGTCGGCTATGCCGATTGCATTCTGTGATTCTCCAAAATGCTTCTGTGAATATCATGGCTAGAACGGTGACACGGGACATTTTGGCTAACCTAATCTGATTATATTATGTATTATGATGATATAATAGCATTCGTCTAATTTTATTTCACGCGTTATCAATTTTTAAACAACCTAATCATGCACCTTTGTGCATAACTTAACTTTGGACATATTTTGTGTCGACTTTAAGTAGTTATAACTTGGTGAATTTTTAACGAAATCTTGCAAATCCAACTCCACGATGCAGCTCATCAAGCACCTTTGTAACCGTATAAAGTACGTTTTCTAATTCAAAAGTGTGACTCCGTAGTAGCCAAAAGACGACAGGTGCACTTTTCTGTACCTTATGTTTTAGATCACGGTTTTGGCTATCATACGAGTTTCAAACAGAAACACTTTGTTAACGAAACATTTTCGGAACGACTTAAACTAGTCACCTGTAAACTTTCATAATTTTAGCACGTCGTTTGATATTGTTAACAAGCACGTTTCTGTTCAACTGTGTTGCTTTCCAAATCAGAAAAACGACTAAAACTTTATTTTTGCATCTAATTCTTAACCTTATGACTCGAACCACCTATCTTACACTCGTAACCATCGAAACTACCCTAAAACTAGTTTATTTATTTGTTTAGGGTCTTGTCCGTGATTCACCTCATTTATTTATTCAAGTCTCTTATCTCTCCTAGTTATCAAGGTGAGACTTCATAGCCCCACTTTATTCAAATTGTTTTGTAGGAAACATGTACGCGTTGGCACGGATTAAAACACGTTTTTCAAACAATTCTAAAACAAGTGAATATTATATGTGTGTGAATAAATGAACACAACATGATAAACGTTAAACTTGCAAATCCTTAACTTGAAGTTTTCAAGCCAACGGTAGTACAGATATGGGCCATATGATGGAAACCGCATATACTTTATGGACAACTTTTGGTTGGACATCTTATTCGTTATTAGTGCAACTTGCGAGTTGTACTACTTATTCGTTATTCATCATTTTAGGTTGGATTTGCTAATCATGTGTTTGTTTTATTTTACGTGCTATATGATGATCTTGAATTATGAATTGTTACCTTTGCCAAACATATGCTTTTATTAAACATGTGACTTCTCACCAACTATTTTAGTTAACACTTGTTTTTCGTACATGTTTCAGTTGATTAAGCTCGTGATAGGTCAAGTCAAGATCACATAGGATTTGCCTAAATATCAATCGAAGAGATTTTATCTTAAGTTTTTTTGTCTTTTGAGCTTGTTACTTGTTTGGTTTAAATTGAGACTTATGTAATTGGTTTTTTAATATTATAAAAATATAATAGTAAATGTCTTTATACCTTGTTTTTTTATTCAATTAGTCGCACCCGTGGTTAACATGCACGGTGGGGGTGCGACAGATTGGTATCAGAGTCGTGGTTATAGAGAATTAGGCAACCATTTGACCTAGACTATAACCTAAGCTCCCCTTTGAAACTTATGTGCTTATGTGATTTTAATCCACTAACTCTCTTATCTTTAGTATGTCATCGTACTCTGCCGACATCTCTAGCAACTCTAGCTTTCCTTCCGGTGATGGGTCTCAAAGCCCAATTAGTTGGAGTAGGCTAAGCTCACCACGATCATCTTATTCTAGAAGCCTGCTACCCTCAATGCATAATGTCAAGCCTGAGTTAATCTCCGATGCAACGAGTCGCCCCATACCAAAGCCTGAAGTAATCAACATATCAAGCGATTCAGAATCCAAAGATCAAGAGAGCCATGCTGGAATCATTTCTGAGGCCCAACTCCCGTTCAAGAAAAGGAAGCTGACTTATGAAGCTAAATCTAACTCTTGGGCAAGGCTCAATCCATAATGTTCTCATCAAAATCATAGGATTGGATAGTGATACTAGAGACACGTGTAATCTGGAAGGGTGAGCGCATGTACACTGGGGTCTTGTCAAAGGAAAGTGAGGCATGTTCGTTACGAGTCGCGCTTACCTGGGGACCCTTGGAGTGAGTGCTCACTTATAGGCTAAAACACGTCTCACTAGTATCATTCATCCGAACCTTGAATTTTGACTAGTCATTTTTGTCTTTATATTTCATTTGTAATTCAACATATATGTTTTAATATATGTTTTATTTATCTTATAAGACATTAATATTAACGAATGAGTGATTTTATTTACAAATATTGTCACTTTTATTATTCTTGAATGTCTATCCTAACTACCGAGTTATGATTTCTTTTTCATTGAATGCCTCCTAGTCGTGATCCTGATAACACCATGGTTAACACCGGTGAAGCCTCTACCGAAACCACCGCCATAGCCACCCTTCTCACTCAACAACTTCCTGGTGTCTTACCCACTATTGTCACTCAAATCAAAAACTCCACTAGAGGATCTAGTGTGAGTGTTTGCACTTTCAAGCTCTGTAACTCGTGTAACCCACACAAGTACCTTGGATCTGAAGGGGCAACAGGGCTATTACAATGGTTTGAAGGCATGGAGAACACATTTGAGATGAGTGATTGCCCCGATAAACTTAAGGTAAAGTATGCTACAAGTGCCTTCCAAAAGAGGACACTGACTTGGTGGAATGCTGAAAAGAAGATTCGGGGTAGGGAAGGAGCTCTTGCTATGACTTGGGATAGGCTCAAGGAAATTATGATCAAGGAGTTCTGTCCCAGCAATTAGATGAAGAAGTTGGAGATTGAGTTGTGGTACCTTACCCAGGATAGTGGAGAGAGTGAGGCGTACACCACACACTTTCATGAACTCTGCATCCTAGTCCTACATCTGGTTACACCCTTGACCCTAAAGATTGACCGTTACATTGGAGGCCTTCAGCCTCAAATTCGAGGTACTGTCATAGGTAGTAGCCCAACAACACTTGAAGCTGCTATTCGTTTATCTGCGTCCTTAACGGAAGATTTGGTTAAGTCTGGAGTTCTTTTCAGGAAAGGTGACAAGAGAGTAAGGAGGAAGTGGCGAAAAAGCCTGAGTATCGCCACAAGAAGCAAAAGACCTCTAAAGGTTTTGCCATGGTTACCCCAGTTGTTCCTGTTGCCCAAGTGGCACCTCCACCTGGAAGGAATCCATATGGCGGACCTCACCCACTGTGTGCAAAGTGCCTATACCATCACCCTACTACTGTTCAATGGCGTTCATGCACTAAATGTGGAAGGCTTGGACATTTGGCTAACGCTTGTCACGTAGTCGAAAAAGCTACTACTACCCAAGCTGCTACTCCTGCCATCACCAATGGTAAGGCCTGTTATGAATGCGGTGCTCCTGCTCACTACAAAAACCGATGCCCGAAGCTCAACAACAATAACCAAGGTGTACGTGCTTGCACTTTTGCGCTCATTCAACCGGGCCAAGCTAGGACCCAACCCACCTACACTTGGACCTACCCCAAGCAATGTTTCGCAAAAACCAAGCCTATCAGCTAAATTTCGCAATTTTGAAGCCCCCTAAAACCCGAAAGTGTTTTCCAAGACATTCCATTTTTACAACCCTTAATCCTCAACTATAAATACAAGGCATTAGACACCCCTTTTTCTTTGTAATTTGCAAGCAAGAGAAGCCCTCCCCCTCCCCCTCCCCCTTGAAGTTTTCGAAAATCCCTTAAAGGATTCCAAGAGTTTGAAGATCAAACAAATAAGTAACCCTCCAAAGTTTAATACCGTCTTTTAATTCATTCTTCTTCATCCCCTCAATATTTTTCTATTTTCTATTTTCTATCCATGATCATTTGATCATGTGAACCCTCAGCCTTTAAAACCCTCTAATAATGTTGATGCACTTTCCTGTGACAACACTCTGGATAGAGTCTTAGTTTGTATTTCTAATGTCTGTAATTTGTCTTTGTATGTAAGAGTCGTTATGTAATAGTTTATCGAGTTGTATTTACTTTTACATAATGTATGTTGCATTTCTGTTAAGTGTTTTGCGCACTTACAAGTGCGCAGGAGAAAGCTCATGCGTACTTAGCAAGTACGCAGGAAGACCTTTGCGTACTTGTTAAGTACGCAAGAGCAATTGGTCCTGCGCACTTGCTAAGTGCGCAGGCATCAGGTCTGTATAAATAGGATAGGTTCACAGAGGATAAGTACGCAGAACCATTTGTTTAGACGAACTCAGTTTTGCTAAGTACGCAGCTTGTATTCTCTCTGTAACCGTCGAGTGTTTATAATACAAAGAACGTTTATTGTGACTCTCGTGTTTGGTTTACTTTGTTTAGTAAGACTCTCCACCTAGTCACGGGTACTCCGCAACCCGGTGCGACTAGTAGACCACTTGCATGTGACGATCCGACACACACGAAGGGACCTACAAGTGGTATCAGAGCTTTGCTCTTGAATTCGAGTGTTGTAAGTGAGTTTGGAGACGTTTTACTGAGTTTTACAAGCAAAAAGAGGTATTTTTGTTGATTTTTGTGATAAAAAAGGGGTAGCTCTTGAGCACTTTTTTAGAAGCAAAAATCTCTCAAAAACCGATTTTTGTTGTGTATTTGTGTGTTTTGAGCATCAAAGGTTGGTTAGAAACTTGTTTCTGATCCTTTGGCTAGATTGCATTGATCATCAGCCTATTTTTCACTATCTCCGGCGATTTTCAGGTGACCGGAAAAGTTTGGTGAGAGTTGCTGAAAAGGTGTCCTGCGTACTTACCATTTTTGGTAAAAAGTACAGCTTTCTGCGTACTTACTAACTACGCAAGAGTTATCTCCTGCGTACTTACAAGTGCGCAAGACTGAACTTGTGCGAACTTAAGTTATATCCTGCGTACTTAATATTTCCTCCTGCGTACTTACAAGTACGCAAGAGCAAGTCTTAACTACGCAAGACCATTTCTCAAGTGCGCAAGGCCAAAACCAAGTGCGCAACAGTGTCTGATTTTTCTGATTTTTTGACCAAGTAATTCACTATGTCGAACCTTCAGAATCTTGGAAACTTGTTAAATTATGATAATGAGATCGGTACACCTCAGAAACCGCCTAAACTATTAAATGTAAACGATTATTCCAATTGGAAGGCGCGTTTTGAGCACTACATTTCATACACCGACTCATCATTATGGATACCAATCATTGAGGGATATAAGCATCCCACACACATCTATCTTGATGAAGAGGTGCCAAAGCCCATCTCTAAGCTTGATGAAGAACAAAAGAAAGCTTATGATCGGGAAAAGAAGGCTCTTGGCTCAATCACTATGTCATTAACTCGGGAATTGTTTCACAGTTTCCAAGGCTATGACACCTCCAAGGATCTTTGAAAAGCACTTCAGAAAAGATTTGAGGGGAACAGTGACATTAAGAAGAGTAAGCGGGATCTTCTCCGGAAGCAGTATGAATGCTTCAATTTCATGGAAAATGAATCGTTAGATGATCTCATCTCTAGATTCTATCATTTACAAACGGAGTTGAAAGCTTTTGAACTGAAATATCCCGATGAAGAACTGGTGGAAAAATTTCTTGATGCTTTGCCACCAAAGTTTGAGATGTATACAACCCTGATGAGGGAAAATCCTAAATTCTATGAGTTAACAGTAGATGAGGCTATTGGTAAGATTCAAGCTCATAACATGAATCTTATGAAGAAGGAGAGCTCGGGAAGACCTCAGATACAGGACCCTTCCATGTATCATGGGACGACTTCCACTTCAAAATCATCGGGCTCTGGAATTGCCCTCTTTACTGGACACTCCAATGAAGAAGACCACTCAAATGGGTGTGGTGGTCATGCTTGTTATGCATCCGGATCAGGGTTGGGAACTAATAATCAACACACCTCAAGAAATCCTCCAGCTACGTCTTCAGCTAACCATTCTGCAATAGTCAAAATAGCTAAAGATCATGTAGCATTGTTTTCATCATGTATGCTTGCGTATGAGAATTTCATAGGCGGCAAGCTAACGGATCCCGAAACTATTGAAGAAGACTTTAACCAAGTGGATCCTGATGATATTGAGGACATGGATATTCAATGGAATATGGCCATGCTTTTGAGGAGGGCCAAGCGTTTCCTGAACAGTACAGGAAGAAAGTTCATCGGTGGACATTTTAATGCAAAGGTTGGATTTGATAAATCCAAGGCCAAGTGCTACAAGTGTCTGAACTATGGACACTTTGCTCGTGAGTGTCAAAAATACCGAGCACCGGCCTCTGGTTTCACCAGACCTAGCCAGGGAAACAGCCACGGCCACAACAACACTAGCCACCACAATCAACACCAAGGTGGTTCATCAAATGCACTGGTAGCTCAGCATGACAAAAACTTTGATTGGGGTGTTCATCTAGAGGACGCCATCATTGCTCAAACACAGGTTGGTCTCATGGCTGAGATCATGGAGCTGATGGAGGCTGAGAGAAAAGAAGCTGAGGAGATGGAAGCTTCTGTAGCTGTTGAAAAGGAGTCTACCACTGCCGTTGCTCTCATGGCCATTGGAGAAGCACAGAGTTCATCATCTGAGGTAGATTCTAACACTTTCTCTATTATTTCTTGTTCTAAATGTCTAGGGCTAAAGCTTGAAATTTCTAAGCTCCAAGACAAAATCGAACCCCTAACTATGGCAGCTCATAATTACAAAGAAAATGAAAAACGTTTTAAAGAGTCTGTTGAAACGTTGAAAAAAGAAAAATGTGAATATTCTTTACAAATAAGTGAGCAACAAGTTCACTTGGATGTTGAGTATAGGGGATTAGAAAAACGGAACAATGAAATCAACAAACTGCAAAATGAGATCTTGCAGTTAAAATGTACAAATGAGAAGTTGAAAAACTCTCGCTTTGTGGTGGAGCACTACGAATTAGTAGTGAGGAAATTGAAGGGCCTAGGTCTTGGTACCAATGCCATTCCTCCACCAATAAGTGGGAAGTTTGTCAATAGCTTGATAGACATTGATCTCACCTGTCTAGATGAGTCCTCTGATAAGGATGATTCCCCTAAAAAGGATGAATCCTCAAGTAAGGCTAACTCCACATCTAGTGAGGAGTATGTTACTGCTTCTGAAGATGGGTCGGTTAACACTTTCCCTGAAGTAGTAGTCTCTGAGGAGTTGTTGACTGAACAGAAAGTCCACAAAAACATTATCACTAATGGTGATAATTGCATTTTAACTGAACCTGATGTCATTGAATCAAATGATAAACTTAAGGTAATGCTTTATGGGGGGGTATAAAAACCTTACCCAAGTAAAGAAAGAGGCTTTTTCAGCTCACTTTGGTCTTGGTTACAAAGAAAATTTAGAAAAATACTATACTCCCAAAAATCAAATTGTTAAGGTTCAGACTGCTGTTCAGAAACCAACTCCTCCTGCTCATAATGGAGAGTTTTCTAAGGCCAGATCCAATGAGCCTTACAAGAGAACTTATGTAGACAAGAGGAACTGTTTTCACTGTGGCTTGGTTGGTCACATTTTTGTGAACTGTCCTTCTAAGAACCAAGGGAAACGGCATGTTGTCTCACAGCCAGCCGTTATCCCTAAGTCGCCAATAGTGAAACCTCCCAGAAGTCCAAAGCAGAATGTGGTGAAACCACCAGTACAACCTATGGGAAAACCTAAGATTAAATCTGAGGCCAAACCATTTGTTGCAAGAAAGGTAAAGCAACCTGCTGTACCTCGTGTGTCTACATCTGGTAGTACACGCACTAGTGAGAAATCTGTGGCTAGACTCTCTAAGCCACAAAGAAGAAGAAGGAATAAGAGGTTGAGAAAGCTGGAACAGCTGACTAAGACTCAATCAGGTGAAGCTTCCACAAGTTCACCGGCTGTGGTTGAGCCAAAGTCTACTGTTCTGGTTAAGAATCAAAAGAGATCCTGAAACAAGAAAGTTAAAGGTTCTCAATCTCCTGTTCCAAATTCATCCAAAGATTCACCAATTTGGACAGTCATCATGACTGTGAGTTGAAAGAAGTAGTTTACTTTGAGAAGGATGGACGACCCAAGACCACAATGGCTTGGGTCTCCAAATCTAACTAATTCTTTTGTTACTCGTGCAGGGACGTCCGAAGGGTACTATCTCTAACCGTTGGTATGTAGATAGTGGATGCTCCCAGCACATGACAGGAAACATGGCCTTGCTTCAAGATGTTAAACCATTCAGAGGCGGCTATGTGGCCTTTGCCGGAGAAAAAGGCGGCAGCATCACGTGTCAAGGCGTGGTTTCAAACGGTTGTGTTAGCTTTGACAATGTCAACTTTTGCGAGCAGCTGAAGCATAACCTGTTGAGTGTCTCCCAAATGTGTAACAAGGAGTACTCGGTGATGTTTGACAAGTCAGAATGTCTGATTCTCAAACCCGGTTTTGAGGTTCCCGAAGACTGGATTCTGATGAGAGCACCAAGATCAAACGACACTTATCAGATCGATATGAGCGTGGCAAAAACCACCTCATCAGTTGCTACTTGTTTGCTTACAAAAGCTACAGAACTTGACTCCATCTTGTGGCATAGGAAACTCGGACATATTTCTTATCGTAAAATGAATCATCTTGTCCGAAACGGTTTGGTAACCGGGGTTCCTAAGTTGAGGTTTACCGTTGCAGATGACTGTATGCCGTGTAAAAAGGGCAAACAGCAACGGAAGTCTCACAAGCCCAAGCTCCAAAACTCTATCGATACCCCTTTGGAGCTATTACACATGGATCTGTTTGGCCCCATAAGTATCAGGAGTATTGGAGGTAAGTCGTTCTGTCTAGTTGTAACTGATGATTTCTCACGTTTTTCTTGGGTGCATTTTTTAGGTACAAAAGACGAGACTGCTGATATTCTTCAATACCTGATCCTGAGCTTGGAATCTCTTTGCAAGCTGAAAGTTAGAAGAATAAGGAGTGACAACGGAACTGAGTTCAAGAATAATTTGATGGAACTTTTCTGTCTCAAGAGAGGGATCCGTCACGAATTCAGCGCGCCGTACACACCTCAGCAGAATGGAGTTGCTGAACGGAAGAACAGAACACTGATCGAGACTGCAAGGACTATGCTGTCAGATGCAAAGCTTCCTGTCACTTTCTGGGCAGAAGAAGTTAATACAGCTTGTCACGTCTTAAACAGGGTTCTGGTTGTGAAAAGGCACAACAAGACATGTTATGAGTTGATCAACAATCGACTTCCCAATCTTGATTACCTAGTTCCTTTTGGTAGTCCTTGTTCCTTGTTGCTACAGTATAAAGACCGTCAGTCTAAATTTCATGCGAAAGCGGTGGAAGGCATCTTCTTAGGATATGTTGCCAATTCGCCCTGCAAGAGAGTGTACAACATAGGAACTCGTACTGTCGAGGAATGGTTTGAAGTGGACTGTAGTAAACACAGCACTCCACCAGAACCAAAAGGTCCAGCTTGGGGCTTTGATTATGATGCGCTATTCAAGTCCTTCAATCTTCCTGACTTATCTGCAGAAGACGCCGCAAATGTCTATGATTTATTGCGTGGCGACAATGACTCCAGTTTTTCTACTCGAGCTACTGTACCAATTATAACTCCTGATTCCAATGTTGCATCTGCATCTGGAACTCATGACAGTGATAACAGTGAAGGTGTTCATATTGTTGGAGATGACGCTCAAGCCAATCCTAACACAATTATAGGAAATGAAGCTCCAGCTGATCCAATTAACATTGAATCTTCTTCCTCTGGAACACAGGAAATGGGGGAGTTAAGCACAAATCTAGATCCATAAATTCAAGAACCAATTGTACCGGAGACGAGGGTGCATAGGAATTATCCAATCGACAACATTATTGGTGATCCTTATACCGGTGTTCAGACTCGTCATAGAACCATCACTGAGAACACCAATCTTTACACAGAGATATTTGAAACTGGTGTCATGGAAACATGTCTGCATGCTGCATTCGTGTCCCAGGTAGAGCCGAAGAATGTGAAGGAGGCTCTCGTTGACAACTGCTGGATTGAGGCGATGCAAGATGAACTGTCTCAATTCCAAAAGTTGCAAGTGTGGGATTTAGTTGACTTGCCAAAAGGCTTTCATCCAATTGGTACCAGAAGGGTGTTCAAATGCAAGACGGATGATCGTCATGTAGTTGTGAAGAACAAAGCAAGATTGGTTGTTCAGGGTTTTTATCAACAAGTGGGCTTGGATTACAATGAAGTATATGCCCCAGTTGCTAGAATTGAGGCCATTCGACTGTTCTTGGCTTATGCCACATATGTCGGCTTCAAGGTCTATCAACTTGATGTGAAGAGTGCTTTCCTTTATGGTAAGGTGCATGAAGAAGTCTATGTCACTCAACCTCCCGGTTTTGAAGATCCGCATAATATCAATAAAGTGTACAAGCTCGACAAAGCACTTTATGGTCTTCATCAAGCACCGCGAGCATGGTATGAGACATTATCTAAGCATTTACTGTCTAATGGTTTCGACCGTGGATAGATTGACTCGACTCTCTTCATACGGAAAGCAGGAGGTGACATTCTTCTTGTGCAAGTATATGTCGACGACATTATCTTTGGGTCGACCAATGAAGGGATGTATAGGGAATTCGAGAAGGTGATGAAGTCCAAGTTTGAAATGAGCAATATGGGTGAACTATCATTCTTTCTAGGTCTGCAAGTCAGTCAAAGAGAGAATGGTATTTATCTACATCAAACTAAGTACGTGCAGGACATCTTGTCAAAATACAAGATGAGTGATAGCACTACTTATGGCACACCAATCCCAGTCAATCATGGTTTGCATCCCGACAGAGATGGAAAGGATGTGGATAGCAGGTTGTACCATGGGATGATCGGATCACTTATGTATCTCACAGCTTCAAGACCCGATATAATGTTTGCTGTGTGCTTGTGCTCAAGGTTTCAGTCACAACCGAAGGAGTCTCATATGATAGCAGTAAAGAGAATTTTCAGATACCTGAAAGGGAAACCCCAATTAGGTCTTTGGTACTCTAAGCAGCAGTCATTCGACTTCAAAGCCTATACTGATTCAGATTATGGCGGTTGTAACCTTGACAGAAAGTCAACTTCTGGTGGATGTCAATTCTTAGGAGACAGGCTGGTCTCTTGGCAGTGCAAGAAGCAGTCAACGGTTTCTGTCTCAACTTGTGAAGCAGAGTACATTGCTGCAGCTAGCGGTTGTTCTCAGATATTGTGGATTCAGCAGCAATTGCGAGACTACGGCTTGAACTTCACTGGAACTCCTCTATTCATTGACAACAATGCCACCATCTCTATCACAAATAACCCGGTGAAACATTCCAAAACTAAACATATAGAGATTCGCCATCATTTCATCCGTGATTGTGCTAAAAAGCATTTAATTGAACTTGTAAAAGTTCACACGGATGACAATCTTGCTGACCTTTTCACAAAGGCATTTGATCGATCCCGTTTTGAGCATCTTGTCAACTTGATAGGAATGTTCAATCCTGAGTGAAAACTAAGTTTTCTTAACTCAATTCAATTCATGAAAGTTAAATTTTTAATTCTTTTAAATTTTTCTGTATAGTTCTTTTAGTTTTTAAAATATTTTACAAAAACAAAATAGAAAATGGAGAAAAATTTCAAAGTTAACTTGAGAAAAGAGGAAATGATAGTACATCAGAAATGATCTAAACACCATAGACTACTCATATGGGAAATGATTGCGTCATGTTTACTTAATTTTTTAAATTATTATGTTTTTAATCTTTTTATTTACAAGTAATTTGAATTGTCAGTAGGTTGTATGCGTCTTTGAATCACTAGTAGTGTGGAAACTAAATCTAAATTACAACCGTGATTTGAACCCATGTTTGTAAGTGTGTGTGCGTAAAAGAATAGAAAGGATCATTATCAGATAAAGGATGTTAGATTTTGGCAATAATTTTCTTTTGAGATCAGTTTCGGGTTATGTCGTTAGCACAATTAATGCGGTTCATCTCACTGCCCATACTCACAAGTATGCAAGGAGAGATTGAATCAAGACATGTCTCTACATTAACCGTTGAGCATGTATTCACCCTTGAATCACTCCTGATTCATTGAAATCAAATCCAGATAAAAGTTGGATCCCCTTATCTGATAATCAAACACCATATCTATTATCTTAAATCATCATTCCGATATTCAATAAAGAAAATAAAATGAAACCAAGACAAATGAATCACTCGATTCTGAATCTTATGATTCCTGATAATCCCTATGGATTCTGCTAATAGATGTAGCTTCATTATGAAAATCTAGAAAATCATTGGGAAAATCTTAGATGCCTTGAGATAGTGCAAGTTATAATAGCATTTCAGTGGGGTACACGTTGTATCTCTTATAATTAACACCTTAATACACAAGAACATGATACAAAGATGCGTATAGTTTCAAATCTTATAATATTGTCAACTTGAATTACTTGTTTATGTGCTTATTACGTATGAATAAAGAGTAATACATGACATGATCCCATATTCTTTGATGTTTATATTGTATCGTTTTTGCTATAATCCTCTGCTCGTGTCTTTGATCAAAAATAGCTTGTGTAAATGATTGTATATATCTATCTTGAAAAGAACAAAAAGATTTTAAGTTTTTAAGTTTATGCATAGTTTAAGTTTAAATCAGAAAAAGGCCAAAAATATTTTATGTTTAATCTTCATGAATTACATTTGAATCCTCTTGGTTGAATATTTTTATCTTGTTCGTTATTTGACTTAAAAATCTTCATAAATTCTGAGTTGAAAATTGCGCACTTAAGGGTTGTGCGCACTTGTCAAGTACGCACGAAGTAACACTTGCGCACTTAACAAGTACGCAAGAGTTAAGCCTTGCGCACTTGTTAAGTACGCAAGAGTTAATTCGTGCGCACTTAACAAGTACGCACGAACATTAATTTAGGGGTATAAATCAGAGACTTAGAACTTTTCTCAAGCTTTACGCTTTCAAACCCAAAGTTTCCCCCCTGCAATTTTACTCTCAAAATCGCTTGTGTCCAATCCATCGTTTCATCCCGTACACATTGTCATCTTCGTATTTCATCTCAGTGGTGAGATTATAGGCCAATTCCATCCATTGATTCATGACATTTGGACCGTTTTTCTGACCTAGAATCTTTTTAGGTTAATTCCGACAAAATTTGGGGTAATATGGGGTTGTCTGGGTAACTTATTGACACTAGATGCTAATAGGTCACTTAATCGATTCTATAATCATCCTTTTTTAGTCTTAGATTGTTCCGTCGGTTGAAGATGAACCGACAGTGGGTCGGAGACTGTCTAGGTCACAAAATAGTGTGTTTTGGTAGTTACTGGTGTCGATAATGGTCCCATGAGTTAGAATCGTTGATTCCGACTTAGTGGTGACCTACTCGACCCGGTATTGGGATAATCTGTGATGTTTTCAAGTTTCTGAAATTTTTGCTAAGGGTTGTTCTTGCGCACTTAGCAAGTACGCAAGAAATACTTCTTGCAGGAAAATCCTGCGCACTTGCTAAGTGCGCAGGACCAACACTTAGAAATTTTTCCTAAATCTGAAAATTTTTTCAAAGTGTAACTACTATACTATGTCATGTGTGTCTACTTCCAGTGTTATAAGTTGTTCTGAATATGTTTTCTGTGTGTGTTTGCAGGCTATGGCTCGTGCATTCACTGACGAATTCAACCTATTGGCTAACACCGAACCAGAATGGAAAGGCGCAGCCTTGCAATACAGGGAGATTGTGGATTTTCTGAACAGATCAAGAATAAGTTATGCAATATCAGCAAACCCAACAGTCTCAAGACCTTACCTGGAGCAATTCTGGGAGACTGCAGAGCACGATTGCACGGTATCCCCGAATGTCATAAGGGCTACCGTTGATGGTCGGGCTATTGCTATCTCTGAGGATACAATAAGGAGAGTATTGCAGTTCGGAGACCTTGCCACCGACCCGACATCCTATCCAGATTACTACGTGGATGGGTGTTGGAGGCACAGAATGGGATATGTCGGGGCTAGGGACTATGCTTCTTACAAGAAGATGTGGGTATTGGATCAATGGCGTTACTTTGCCTACATCATAATCGTGTGCATCTCATCCAGGAAAGCGGGGAAAGATGCCATGGGTCATGACCTTGCAGCGGCCATGGTGGGCCTGTCTCTCAATCAGGGCTACAACTTCTCTCGCTATATCTTCAAAGCACTCAATGACCAGATAAATACAACAGAGAGGTTCAGGTTCCTTTGTACCCGAGGTTTGTGCAGCTCCTGATCGATGATGCATTGCCAAACCTACGTGCTGTCGGGGAGAGACTGCAGGTAAAAAGGGTGGACAAGAGAGTCTTTGCTCAGTTTCTAAAGCCAGGCAGTGTAGAACCTACCCCTGCGCACACTGAACTCTTTGGCCACCTACTGAATGAAGCATACGTCGCTCCTGAAGATTGGAACTGGTATAGTCCCAACTCAGCACTAGAGATGAGTGATGACTCTGGTGAAGAGCAAGAGGAAGAGCATGATGATGATGAAGGTGATGTTGGTGGTGCTGAGGAATCCGATTCGTAGGCAACAGAATCATATTCTTCTGATTTCGATGACGCACCATCACAGGCACATCCGAGAAGGTCGGCACAGGTAACCCTGCTTGCGTCGTCTTCAAAAAGAAAACGACAAAGCTCGGGCAGCGAATATGAGCCGGATTCCGACTCTGACGCTGCTCTACAAAGACAAAGGCGAGAGAAAGCCAACAAGAAGAGGGGCGATAGGCAAGAGGTTGCTATCCCCAGGGTTGTAGAGATCCCGACTGTGCAGCAAGTACAACCTGCGGCTGACAATCCACCAGCACGATTGCTATCAGAATCTACCCCACCAGCACAGCAACTATACCGTAGGAGGAGAAGACCACAAGTTCAAGCTGAAGTGGTAGTCACGGCGGTCACAGAGGAGATTCCTGTGACGGTGACCCTCCCTACTCCCACCGTCCCGGTGACGGTGACTACTCCACTTCTCACAGAGTCAGTCACCATCACCCCAGCCATAACACCCACTCCCATCATTACATCCCCACACCAACCTCACACCACTGAGCCGTCAGGTCAACCCTTCAACTATGGTGATTTCTCACAAGGGTTTGACTTTGACACAATCTTCTCCTCCCCCATCCATAATGCCGAAGCCTCATCATCTAGGCATCCTGATCCGAATGATGCAAGGATCGATGTGCTAGAGACCCAAGTTGCTGAACTGTTGAAGACCATTCAAAAGTCAAAGGATGAGTCTGATGCTAAACAAGCACAGATTAATTCCCTGGCCTGTGAAGTTAGGATTCTCCACAGCCAGAGAACAGGGACAAATGAGCAACTGAAGAATGTTATGGCACAGAACGAGCTGCTGATGAAAACCAATGAAATGATTCTAGGCCACAGAACTTCACTTGAGCTAAGGATGGATTTGCAGAGAAAAGAGCACGAAGCGATGGTCAAATTAGTTGGTGAACTGACCACGAAGCTAGGTGCTCAGGGGGGGAAGGTGACAGAGAAAGAGAAAGAGAAAGACAAAGAAAAGAAATCCACCGGTGCCGAGTCTTGTCATCCAGTCGATTTGACTAAGGATGATGATAAAGACAAGGATCCTGAATTCGGTCCTAGCGGAGGTGAGCACCTAACTTTGGCGATTGTGCCCATCTCTTCTGTTTCATTGGCTGAGGGGGAGTCTACTCAGCAAGAGGGTGGTGATACCTCAGGTAGTGGTGGCGGAGATAAAGGGAAGTCAGCGGCTGACGTGCTCAAGGACTTATCTGATTATGAGATCCTCTATTTAGAGCCTGACTATTCCAAAGAGGTACAGATCGATGCTCTCCTTAATCTGGAAGAAGGAGAGATCGACTCTGGTGATGACTGGAATGAGGATGACGATGATGTGGTGATAGAGATTCCCAAGGGTGACGGGGAAGGAGAGTACGAGTTAGAGGATGGTGAGATCTTTGAAGTACCATCGCTCGAATCTCTGCTCGACACAGGCTCAGTTGACACGGGAAGTAATGTTGAAACTACAACTGAAGCCTCCCCGATCGACCATATACCTGTGGATCCCGAGGCACAAAAAGAGAAAGACATGCCTTCTGCATCATCTAAGGGTCCAGCTCCCGTGTGGCAAAAGACGCCCATCACAGACAAGCACGGAGCTACAGGTATGATCTTGGCTGTTAGGTTCGAGGAGGACAAACAGTTGTTCGCCATCAAAAGATCTGGGGGGGTTCAATACTTGAAACCAACCAGTGAGGCGTTCAACTCTTTGCCCAAGTACGACCTTGTGAACCTCGCAAACCGTGACCTGCTGAGTCACTCGAGTAATGCAGTAGCAATGGGTTTGTGGGTATCACTACAGCGGGAAGCAAGATCAGGGAAATTTGAATATTTCAAGCCTCAAGTGCCCAAGAGAGTCAAGGATAAGCACGCTGTGCATCCTGTGACTAAGAAGCACCTAAAGAAATTGGTATACAAGCCAGTGCGATGTGAAACTAAGATTCCCCTGAGCAAGTTATCTCAGGATATTCTTGGTGACATGTGGTACTGGTACGTAGATCCAAAGACGGGCGAGGCTGTGATCATGGGTAAAGGACGTTCAGAGAGCGGGAACATAGTGCCAAAGGAACTGATCAGAATCTTCGATGAAGTATGCTTCATCAACTTTTCTGTGAAAGATCTGGAGGTACTAGCAGAACTCTACTGCGTCTACACGGATGAGTGGACGAAGCTCCTTGCCTCTAAATATGACAAGGTGATCAAGTTTTGTCTTGATTACAAAAAGAAGATGGAAGCTAAGGAGCAGATGTTGTGAAGACTGAAGACTGAAGATTGAAGACTGAAGACGATGAAGATCCCGAGCTGTTGTCAAGGGGGAGTTTGTTGATGCACTTTCCTGTGACAACACTCTGGATAGAGTCTTAGTTTGTATTTCTAATGTCTGTAATTTGTCTTTGTATGTAAGAGTCGTTATGTAATAGTTTATCGAGTTGTATTTACTTTTACATAATATATGTTGCATTTTTGTTAAGTGTTTTGCGCACTTACAAGTGCGCAGGAGAAAGCTCCTGCGTACTTAGGAAGTACGCAGGAAGACCTTTGCGTACTTGTTAAGTACGCAAGAGCAATTGGTCCTGCGCACTTGCTAAGTGCGCAGGCATCAGGTCTGTATAAATAGGATAGGTTCACAGAGGATAAGTACGCAGAACCATTTGTTTAGACGAACTCAGTTTTACTAAGTACGCGGCTTGTATTCTCTCTGTAACCGTCGAGTGTTTATAATACAAAGAACGTTTATTGTGACTCTCGTGTTTGGTTTACTTTGTTTAGTAAGACTCTCCACCTAGTCACGGGTATTCCGCAACCCGATGCGACTAGTAGACCACTTGCATGTGACGATCCGACACACACGAAGGGACCTACAAATAACCTTAATCAAACTAATAAATCAAGCTAACATCACCAACAAATAAACAAAGGATCCCGTTTGCAATGGCGGATATGTCGTCGCATTCTGTGAATCCTCAAGAAAACTAGTGCAAAAGTGGCTCTGTTGATGCTTTAGTATGTTCTTGCTAACTTAAAACATGTTATTTATTCTGTATTATCACTTATATGAACTCACACGCTAATTAAAAATAGAATCCGCTTACGCGTGTCGGCAATGCCGATTGCATTCTATGATTCTCCAAAACGTTTCTGTAAATATCATGGCTAGATCGGTGACACGGGACGTTTTGGCTAACCTAATCTGATTATATTATGTATTATGATGATATAATAGCATTCGTCTAATTTTATTTCACCTCGTTTATTTGTTCAAGTCTCTTATCTTTCCTAGCTATCAATGTGAGACTTCATAGCCCCACTTTATTCAAATTGTTTTGGGGGAAACATATACGCATTGGCTAGCATTAAAACATGTTGGCACGCATTAAAACACCTTTGCCAAACATATGTTTTTATTAAACATGTGACTTCTCACTAACTATTTTAGTTGACACTTGTTTTTCGTACATGTTTCAGGTGATTAAGCTCGTGATAGGTCAAGTCAAGATCACATAGGAATTGCCTAGATATCAATTGAAGAGATTTTATCTTAAGTTGTTTTGTCTTTTGAACATGTTATTTGTTTGGTTTAAATTGAGACTTATGTAATTGTGTTTTTAATATTATGAAACTTTAATAGTAAATGTCTTTATACCTTGGTTTTTTATTCAATTAGTTGCACCCGTGGTTAACATGCGCGGTGGGGGTGTGACAAGGCCGGTGGACCCCCAGGATACGGCTGACCACCTTGAGGCGGTGGACCAAGCAATGAAGGCAACTGTGAGAACCATATTGTGATGGTTGTGGCAGCTGTGGTGTGCCATAGAAAGGTGACATAGCATTGGAAGCAAAGTGAGAACCATATTGTGAAGGATGGTACTGTGGATGTTGAACATGTTGTTTTTGATGAGCAAACTGAGAGGGTGCAAATTTCATAGAGGACCCCCTTTGTTGAAAATCTCCACCTGAATTACCTGAAACAAAAGAATAATCACCAGAAATATTAGTAGCATTGCCCCTCCCTTAGGAAGCCCCACGTCCATTGTATCGGTTTTTCCTATTCCGACCTTTCCCTTTATCATTAACATTTTAAGCTACATGGTTGGTGTAAAGGGTTGTGGGGAAGTTTGTGAAGGACTTAGTAGGTGTTTCAAGGCCTTCACGGGACTCATGAAGGAGAACCATATTTTTAGCTTCTAAAAAAGTGGGAAAGGGAGTTTTGTTGGTGATGACATCAACAATGCTACCATAAGAAGAGGGTAGTTGGCGGAGAATTTGCATCACAAGTTCAGTTTTAGAAATAGGAGAATCAACATCAAGTAGGCTATCGGCAAGATTTTTTAAATGATAACAAAACAAGTTGATAGACATTGTCCCTTTTTAGTGTTACGAAAGGTGTCTTGAAGTTGAAACATACGAGACACTTTATTGTTAAAAAATAATTCACTTGTGTTGTTCCAGAGAGTGTGAGAAGTACATTTTTTAGTAGTAATGATTTGCAAGAGAACAGGATCACAAGTATTATAAAACCAACTTTTTTATTTTAGCATCTAACGAATACTAGTCTTCATCATTATCATCTTTTGAAAGACTGGTTCCATTAATGTGACCTATAACCCTAGCACCAATACAAAGATTCTGAAAAATGGTACGCCACAGTTTGTAGTGGGTACCATCAACATTGAGTTTAAACCCAAACTGTTGATGGACATTAGTGATACCGTAAGCAAGGGAGACAAGGGGTGGGGAGACTGTGGTGGTGACAGATCCAGTGGTAGGCATAATTATAATGAAAAAGAAAATAATCAAAATATTAGACACGAAACAAGGAGAGTGCTAACCATGAGAAAGGGTTTTGCCTACAAAAAAACGAGTCTGGGACCGGTAACAAACGAGCAGCAGGAAGGTGCGAACGGTGAAGACTTTGTATATCAACAATGAATCCACAAAAATTGACTTGAATCCACGTGCTTGAGAATATCCACAAACAATTAAGTGAGTCAAAACAATGAATTCGACCAATAATTGATATCCACCAATTATGAATTAAGTAAACTATTGAAGACACGTGAAGGAGCCAAAGCAATTGAAGACACGTGTAATACTTTGTCGACGGCAGGACCGTGGTCAGTTAAAGAGAAAAAAAAATCATAGGAAGGTCAAGAAAAGAATGGTTTTTGTATTACCATCGGTATATATAAGATTTATAATACAGTGTATAAAACAATAATTATATAACACACCCTATACTATACATAAAATCATAATACCACCATAGGCTTATTTAGTTTATCTAACAAATACGAATATGGTCGATTTAACCTTTTTGTTTACCTAATTCTAACTAGTTGCCAAGTCAAAACGGATTGTAAATGAGTTGTAATAATGTTATAAATGGGTTAATGAGGTTGCAAATTGAACATATAAGTTATAATTTCTGATTTTATCGGTGTAATTAATTCTTTTTGTAATATTAAATTTAAATGGGCTGACCTATTTAATTTTAGTATGACCAAAACACAACTCTTTTATAAACATCTTATACCTTATAAAATATAACTAGTGATTTACCTGACGCGTTGCGGCGGGCGCGCGCCACGACACGTTAAGCAACTAATGCCAAACGACTTCGAACTTTATAAAAGAAAAGAGAAAAGCTAAACCGTAATCGAAGTCTTAAAAAAAAGAGGACACTAAACGGTTTCGAAACTTTATAAAAAAAAAGTTAAACCGTTAAACAAATCAATGTCTCTGAAGAGCCGCGCGTTGCGGCACGTAAACTAGCGCGTAGCGGCACGTTAAAACACACAATACATAAAAAAGCGAAACAATTAATAGAGCATTGATAATATTAAAGATATTATATAGAAAGACAGCGTTACGGCGTGTTAAACCGCGCAAGAAACTAACGTCCTAGAAAGCCTATAAAATAAAGCAATGAAAAACGAATTCGTTAAAAAAGTCATCTTTTATTAAATAAATAAGCGTACTCGGAACTTTATATAAAAAAGCAAAACATTTATGCAGCACATGCGTTGTAGTGAAATAGCTAGTGATATTCCAAAAACTTTATACAAAAACAAGAAACCGTAACAAAGCCGTTAAAAAAATTAACTCGTATAAAATTAGAAAAAAAAAAGCAAAATCGTTTAAAAAAAGTTAAGAGTTAAAAAAAAGTCATAACGACGTTGCACGCAAGTAGCTAGATAACTTGTACACTATCACGTGCAACTTCGTTATAATTGTACGTGTGTCATATCTCGTAACTTGGTTAGTATAAATAAGAGAATAAAATTTCAATGTGTAAATGATAACTTTATTAAAATTTATGAGTTATAGTATAAATTTATGAAAAGAAAAGTAAAAAAACATATTTAAAGTTTAGGGACCTAAAAGTAAAAATGCTATAACTAAAAAGTTTAAGTATAAATTTCAAAAAAAGTTTAAAAAACTAAAATATCTGAAATCAAGATGTGAGTAATCGTACCTTGTGCATCTCCTCTTCTCAATATGCAAAATGTAAGTATTTGAATTATTTTCGTGCCTGAGGAATCATCACCCACGCAATTAATTACCGAAAGTATTTCCATAAAAATATAATACTTCTTAAGGAATTATCTTATATTATAACTTAGATTCTTTTTTCCCCTCGCTTCGCTGCAGGAGTCTTGTCGTTATCAGGGTAGGCATGTTTCAATAGAGAAAACTTATGTCGAAATGCAGACTCGATATAACGCAAGATAACAAAAAAATATCAAATTTTAATATAACTCCGTTTTTAATAAAAGTTATACCTTAACGTTGACAAAAAAAAATAAAGGAAACCGCGTATTCTATTTTTTAAAAAAGTTAACGAACGGAAGTAAGCAAAGAAAAACGAAATTAATAGAAACTAAACGGACTAAAACGTATATTATATATAGTATGAGGTGCTAAAACAATTCCCCCTCGCAGCGCGGCAGGCACATGGTCGTTATCGGTTCGTCTCGTGTGCGGGGTTAAAACCGACGTACACTCGCTATAGCATACGATAAAAAATACTCGAAATTGAATACAACTCCGTTTTAAATAAAATTTATACCGGAACGTTAACAAAAAACTAAAGAAAGTCACGCTTTTCGCTTTTTATAAAAAGTTAAAGAATAAAAGTTATTACAGAGAAACAAAATTATTCAAAAATTAAACTGGTTAAAAGGATACATTATATATAGTATGAGGGTTAAAAAAAATCAATAAAAATTAATTAATATTACATGTGGCACTCCCCCATTGAGAAAGTTACTATTCACTCAGGTTGTCAATTAATAATAACCAGTGGGCTTATCCCGCGCGTTGCGACGGGTTGTCCTCCCCGATACTAAATACCTAGACGCGTCTTCGAGAAACGCAACACATAAAATATCGAAACACGTGCTAAAAAACAATCGAAACACGTGCTAAAAACTTAATTAAAGGCAAGATAGTTGGAAAAAAATATTGTTCATTTATACTTGCATTTGTACGGGCCATTCAAACCAAATTCAAAAGAATTTCTATAATCTAGAAAAGAAATCTTTTTAACGGGTAGCCGGCGATCTACAAACGGACCCGTTACCACCTATCACCAGACGTTGAAATGGCTAGAACAACTCGAGCAATCAGTAACAGTCGGCAAATTAGTTTTTGTAGAACAAATCTCTACCTCAAACTTGAACTAATCTTGGTTGTATCTTTGATACCACCAACTAAAGTCATCCCCCGAGCAGTTTAGAACCTACAGAAGCAACGTTTTCCAGCAAGCAGACACATAACCAATCCAACCTGCTAAAAATTGAGAGACAACAATCCCTAATCTAATCACCCTTACGCTAAATATGGAACACATCGTATATAAATAAATATTAATTGGGTTTTATAAAGGCATATTAATTTTAACTTTAAAATCAACATGCTTACTTAGTTGTTCAAGAAGCATCATAGTATTTAAAAAAAATATATATTTTCAAAGAGTAATAAGATTGTAACACTTTTGATACTTAAATTTAAAATAATCCATATAAATCTGAACATGAAAATCATTTAATTTGACTTTGACCTCAAAAGGCGAAGAGTGTTCATGATTAATTAACCAAATCATCCATTCAGTTATGCATATCACGGATTTAATCAATAAATACATATCAACTCCAATTTCATGTAAACAATTATTCTGCATTCAACAAAGGAATCAAGTATTCGGCTGCATACCTTTCGGACCTCTTTGATCAAACATCAATTTTACCCATGAAGTATTTGGCTACATACCCTTCGGCTTCGTTGTCAACGAACGGTGACAAACGTGGTGGTAGAACCTTAATTAAAACAAAATGTTAATTAGACGCCTAAAATATCAAGAATCAATGAAAATTAAATGAACCGGTAGCGTTTATGCAGTCAAATACCCATTGTGGCTGTATATAGTCTCTTCAAATGAACCGGTAGCGTTTATGCAGTCAAATACCAATTGTGGTTGTATGAGAAAAATGGCGAGAGAATGAACAATTTTAACAAAGAAAATATTGATAAGTTCAACTACAATTGATAATATCATGTGTTAGAAACTTTAATATAGTTAAAAATAATAATTAACATGACTTGAAGAAATTCTACGAGTATGTATGTAAAGAACCAAAATAAAGCCACTGTGATACAGAACCAAGGTGCTAACCTGCTTGACTGTTTACATTAGCTTTTCAATTCAAAGTAGAACTTGTAGAAAATCAACAGGTGCAGTGAATGATATGTTAAACAGTGGCCATTTGCATCCTGAAAGAAAACCAAACCAATGCTCAATCAGGGATGGAGGTCATGCAGATGTAATTGGGTCATCACTCATGGATAAAGATCACCAAATGTTACTAAATTTTGAGATTTGGGTAGGTATGGAGACTACATTAGGAGTGCTATTAAACACATTAAAAAAAAGCACTCAAAAAGTTATTTAATCTAAGGTACGGTGGATTTAACAATGATATATGTCAATTCAGAACCTTAATCCATCATCATAATCCTAAGTCACACGGTCCAAACTCCAAAGTGGCTAATTGGTTCATACTACATCATATATTATCAATACAATCAATTTAAAGATGCAGAATTTGCCTATTCGTATGTGAATTTCACAACTGCAACATACCCACATGAAATTAGGCTCACTAATACAACCAAATTAAAGATGCAAAATCGGAACCTTAATCCTTAGTTAACAGTAATGAAACTTCATTCCAAGTTAAAAGGCTTACATGAATCTAAATTCAGATAGTAAGCTTGACCGCGTGATGCGGCGGACTTGTGCTTCATACCGGGCTCTTCTCGTCGCCCCTAGATAGAACGGAAGCAAACAGAACCCATGCTAGAAAATACTGCCAAAAAGTTTGGCTAACAAAGCAAAACTACATGTCCGTTCGTATCAGTAGTGGCAGATAAATCATAACACTACACGCCCGTTATATCTCATGTTATAGGCAAAATCAGAAGTCAATTTTTTTTGTACGTAATAACAAATGTAAAGGCAGTGATGCCAACATATGATGAAACAAATGTTCAAGATGTAAAGTAAAGTTTGTTTTACATATTGGCATAGATTTTAGCCCAATATACAGTGAAAGAAGCATGTAAACTCGAATTCATTTTCATCCATCGCTTTGATTATAACAAAAGAGCGTAGCTTGGGTATAATTCTGCATAATTGTATGAAGCGCTTTTAGCCCGCAAAATCTTGTGAAACCATCCTAAAAGTCAGAATGTGGAAAACGGGAAAACGGTTAGTAATTTAATGACCTGTTGTTATCCAAAATGTGCTACAGTGGGTATTTTGTCAAGTAAAGATATATAAATATGATAATTATTAGCTTTTTAGATCAATATAAAATGTTTTTTTTAATGTTTTTCTCTATATAAGCAGATTTAGAAATCAATAGTTAGCTGCATCAAAAGTGAAAAATTTTCAGTTTCTCCACTATTATACACACATAACCAATACAGATAAAAAATATGTAAAGGAACAATAGGTTCAATATCAAATGACTGTCTTTATATATTCATATATAATAAAACCTCTTACCTTAAGCTACAGGCATACTTGTTCTTGGTACCTTTGAAAGCAAATAAATAACTCCAACCTACACCCAACAGCGTAAACCTGCCAAAAATAAAAATAGGAGCACATGCACCATCATTTAAAGATTTATACGTTTAAAATAAAATATAAACCAACTTATTTTTCTAAAGATCAGAGGAAGTCTAGAAGAAAGCAACAGTTTCATTGTAAACCACAAAATATGACAAATGAACCACCTGGATTTGCAACAAATCCTTTTGAATAGTCGTTATAAAAAGATAACCAATACAAAACGCTTGCAAATCAACCACTAATACAAACCAAAATAAACAATAGTACCCATATTTTTTTTTTATTTTGCAAATAAACAAAGGTTGCAAGTAGAGTACAAAGACGTACCTCGCACCTGCCATCCTCGGAACATGTCACGCCAAGATGCGGTGAAGTTCAAACCAAACAACATCAAGTTCAGTCATCGTAGCCTCTTATTAACGAAAGACACCGGCCTTATAAACTCTAAAGTTTCAAAAAAAAATCAAGAACCTTAAACCATTTTCTCTCACTAAACAACTTCGTATGTCTTCAGTGAAGAGGTACAAAACCTATATTTTTTATTGCCAATATTCAAATTTCAAAGTCATATATTTAAGGTCATAATGTGACATAACTACATAGAGATGGAGAAATCAAATTGAACAATAAACAAACTTTTTATGAAATTAAATGACTCAAATATAAAATGAATGAACCAACCTCATTAACATCTGGTTGTGCTGATCAACATCAACCGTCCAAAATGGCTGACTAAAGATGATGTTTGTGTGAGTTATCTAAAAATTTCCAAAAAGAAGAAATCTAGAATCTTCTTATCTTCATTAAAAACTAACCATAGGTAAACGGCCAAAATCCAAATAAAATGTTATCAAGGTATTATTTACCAAGGAATTAGGTCTGTTTTATTTTTTTGTAAAATAGTACCCTCGATAACTCTGCAACCATATTTTGGAAGACTAAGAGGCAAAACAAAGTTAAAATGCTACAAAATCAGTTTGAATAAGCGTATGATAACTGTTAAATATACCTGTTGTATGACATAGTTACCAAACACAATAGTCATCAAATTTTTTTCCTCAATTGTTGTTGTTTCAAGCGTCTGCTGAATAAACCAGCTTCCAGGCTTCCATAGTGATCTGTACAAGAAAATAGAATGAGAAAAATAACAGAGAAAATAAAAAAACCTTGGCGGCAGTGCATCCAACTGAACCGCCGCGCACACAATCGCCACCTAGGGTTCCGCCAAAGTGAGAACCTGGCGGCGATGTTCGTTCAGTGTCACAAATGGCCAGCGGTGACACCCACCATCGAATTCGTGTGTTCAAGGCAAACCAAGCCACAACCACAACCCTGCCACAAACCACACCACACCACCGCCACCTAGGGTTCCGCCAAAACCGATTTATCTGGTAATATGGCGGCGATATGGTGAAGACCGATCTCAGGAATCCACAATCCATCAGAGAAAAGATGAGAGAAAACATCCTCCTAAAAGGGGAAGCGTGAGAAAGGAGGGTCATATTCAGAGAAAAGCTCATGAAATGGGATGCGTGGGAAGAGAGGTGTAAGGCAGAGACATAAGCTGCGTGGCAGGAGAAGAATGGAATAACTACTGTTCCTAAGACGTATGTTTTTAATCTTTCTTAGTAGTACTAATAATAATAATAGTAATAATAGCAATAGTAATAATAGAAATAGTGGTTGGGATGAGTTACCCAAGACTTCATTAAAATTGAGAGGTTTTGAGTTCAAGTTTCACTTGTGATAAAAAAAAGGGGTTCCATGTTGTTACAGGGGGTTTTATCATATATAGTGGGTTTCCTCCTGGGGATGATGGAGATGATCGGATGAACCAATGGCCCGTCAGTGATCCAAATTGTCGTTAAAAAAATTTAAGCCCACATTTTAATTATTTAGAGACTAATTTATAATTTTAAGCCCAACCCTATCTAATCCATAATCAATCAGTTTAATTCAGAGCCCAACAATTTGACTACATGAATTTAATCTATGGTCCAAAAACAAATCTTACTCTTCATGTCTAAAGTCTAATGTATACAGCCCAAGGAAGGATGACCTTTGATGAAAAACACATATGTGGTCTGTATATCTATAATATGTAAAGTGCTATTTGTTTGAATAATTGAATATAATGCGTATCTTAAATTGTTAAATATATTGATTATAATGTGTAAATTGTTTGAATGTTATTATTAGTTAAAATGTTGAAGTATCTCAAAAGAAAATAGAATCTACTTCATTTACAAAGGAAAACCGATCATACCGATTCAAAAACAGCTTTCTCAAGAGGCACAATGCAAAACCTTCAAAAAAAAAAAAATTAAAAATAATAATAATAATAATTGTACTTGAACATATTATCATGACTTTATCATCGACAAACCTAATTTGACAAATCCTTACACTTCCAAAGTTTAAAGAAATAAAAACTTAATTTTGTTTATGAACTCAACCATCACAGAACTTTATCTTGATTTGTTGGAGCGTTCAGGAACAAACACAAGAGGGAAGGAGGATTAGGGTTGGGTCATGGATCGAGAAACCGATATTAACCTCTAAGAGGTTAGAGAGAGAAAGACGGGAAGATAAAATAAGAATTGATTTTTGGGATCTCCCAAAATAACCTTTTCTATTTATTAAAATGTCTCTTAGAATTTCCTTTAACTACAATAAACATTGATCAAATGATCTAAGGGCAGTCAAATGTTCCATTGCATATTATATATCATTACAAAATAATAAGTTACTGCGAGAATAAATGTAAATCATTTAATTTTTTTATCTAATGTCTAGGTTTGAATCTGAGACCTTCTCTCTAAGAAGCATGTGACTCTATTAAATGGGCTAGCCCCACATTAAATTGGCCTTAAACCCTTACAATTATCTAGTCTAAAAAAACTTGATTTGAAATGATTTGTGAAAACTTGAGTTTAAAAAGTTTAAAGAAAACAACATCGAATGAGAAAGTGGTTTTAAATCGATATAAAGAACATATATGCATTGGAATGGTTTAATATGCTTCGTATTCTTTTTTTTAACGGCCAACAAACAGACTTTTATTAAAATTACAGGTTACTAGCAAGGGGCTAGAGCTAGAGAGCTACAAACCAACACCAGAAACAAGATACAAGAAAATCAAATTATGCACCAATACAAGAAAGATCGAACGACCTCCATTGTTCCCAAGTTAAAATTACGCCCGTCATGCGGTTGCTTACCCAAATAAATCCAAGAGTTTTAATTCTCTTCAACTATCTTTATGAGAGAAGCAGGTTTTTGGTTGAACACCAAGTCATTGCGCGCCTTCCACAAACACCAAAAAGTGGATAAGAAAACCTCATGAATTACCTTATTTTAAAAATAACTGATAAGAAAGTCTGTCACCAAATGTTTCGTAAAAAAAACTTAACTCCATTAACTATCAAAAACTAATATAACAAAAAATAATATCGAATAAGAAGTGGTTTTAAAAAAGTCCACTTCCTTTCCCAAACATGAATTGCAATCATGTTAGTTAAAAGAAAGATGGATTGGTTTAATTTGCTTTGAATTCTAATACCTTGTTTTAGAAATAAGCAACAAGAACGTCTTCCTCCTCAAATATTCTTAAAACAAAGACTAAACATCATTAACTATCAAAATTAACGTGTCACAGGCATAGGCGGACTTATTAACAGGTTATGGGGGCAACCAATGTAAGACACGGTTTTAATATGTGTCTCTTATAATCATTTATCTAATTATTAAATGATCAATTGATTTATTTATTTATTAACCTATGGCTAGTAATTAGTTGATAGGTCTAATTACTCTGATGGGCTATTAATGTGTTCCCCTTGGATGTATATATAAATAGAGAGATAATTAGAGGGAATTGACTAATGAATGAATTATTCAATTACTATCACCACTAAAATCGTCCCTCTCTCTCTCCCATAACCGTGAGTTCTTACGAACTCACCTTAGCCATCCTAAACGGGAACCTGATCTTCCCGTGGATTATGACGTCTTCCCTCTCTGCGGTTAGCTTATCAGGTATTCAATTACATTATTGTTTTCCATTATCATATACAAGAACTGATCAACATGTGGTATCAGAGCACATGTTGATTAATCGATTCTTATTTAATTCCCTAAACTGCAATTAAAATCGGAGAACAAAAGTTTTGTTAACACCGTAAGAAAAACGTTTTAATATTTATGTTTTCGGATACCATGTTACAATATTAAATGATTTTTGATCTCCTAAACGCGAGATCCTTAATATTTTTCGAAATCTATTATGTAATTAAGGTTTAAAGATTTCGATTCCAGTAAAAATCTAATAATTATCAAGAACATTTTCTTTTGTTCTTCAAATTGTTCTTGATAGATTCATCCTAAAATTGATGAAAATCCCTTATTTTGGATTAAAACTGGATTTAATTCTGTTTTTCCTAAAAAAGTGCAACTTAATCTCCAAGTTTTTGAAAATTTTATTATTACTTTAATATTCGAACTGATATACTTTGAGATGTACTAAAACACCTTAAAGATTTTCGAAATTAGAATATATTCAAATCCCTAAATTTTCGCACATGCCTTATATAAAGTACACGGGCATAAAGTTTACGGATTTATCTTAGTTCACGGGTTTAAACTTCACGGTTTATGGTTCACGGATTAGACTTCATGGTTTTACTTCACGGGTATAGTTCACGGGTTCTAAGTTTACGGTCTTAAAGTTCACGGTTTATGTTCATTGGATCTGTGAATCTTACCTAAGCCGTGAACCCTTACTGGAGCCGTGAACCTTTACTGAGCCGTGAACCTTATTTTTCCCGAGAATTCACTTGTTTCCCGAGTACTTAGATATCCCGTGGACTTTCCCGAGAACTCACTTGCTAGTTCGATCCGTGCTAACAGAGAGGTTTGCTATTAATAAATGCTTTGTTTTGTTAAACCTTAAATTTAAAAGTTTTACAAAACCTTAAAAACTTACTTGAATAACACCTAAATGTCTCACTTCTGCCCAAAGGTGATGTGATGCATGTGTAAATTTATTCAAGTATAATTAAGCATTCTCACTTAGTGTATATCCTAAGATTAACTAATTGTTTTGTTAAGACCTTAAATCCTTATGCTTTACAAAACCTTAAATTAGAAAACATGATTCACTTAAATAACACATAAAGTTTCACTTCTGCCCAAAGGTGATTTGTCACGCTCGTAAAGTTATTTAAGTCTAATTGAGCACTAATTCGCCTAAAATACATAAATGTTTCTTCTTCTGCATAAATGTTTCTACTTCTTCCCAAAGGTGATGTGTTATATTTGTGTTCCGCGAACCTAATTATATGCATACTAAACAAATGTCTCACTTCTGCCAAAAGATGATGTGTTACATTCTTATTGCACACACTTACTATTTAAACTTAAATTATTCCTAATGCTTAAATAATTGGTCATTAACCATAGTGAACGCTCATTGTTTAAGTAGAACCTAAGTAATCTATTAGTTTGGTGTTATAATAGATTTTATCACATCTTTATAAAATAATTGTTCTTGAGTATAACCTTATTTAATTTATTATTTCTGTCTGCCTTAGATTATTACCCCATATATCACTCTAAGTTCTTCTTTAGCTATTTGTACCTAATTTTCACCGTAGCTTTTAAGATGAGTTTTGCTTAATTAAGGGTTTCATAAATATTTGCTCTTATTTAGTCTTGATTATCCCTTAAGACATGACACTCCTACTGCTCTTTCTGATAAAAGTACTATAGAAGAAACTAGAGCATAAGAAATAGGATAAGTCAAACACAATGTCTCTTATGATAATCAAGACCTCATTTCATGATTGCTATCATGGGAGCTATTCCAGATTCTGAATTTCCTAAGACTAATCTATTCTCTATAGAAATGGAAGAATCAAAATAATTCCTAAGACACATGTAAACATTCTAATTCTAAATAAAAGGGTTAAGTGGCATCCGTGAACACATCATAATATCACTGACATGACCCATAAACTAAGGGCTTATACATGGAAATCAATGAAGTTTTTCAGTGCGTACATAATAATTTTTCCACTAGTATGATTAGCTGCCTTAAAAAATCAACTATAACACTCAGAAGTACCAAAGGAAAATGAGTGTATTGATAGCAACATACGTACAGGAAAAGGAACTCCTAAAACTGGAAAACCGGATGTTATTCACCTCACTACCACTAAACCTAAAAATAGGAAGAAAAGTTACTATAGAGAGGATAGTTCTAAGGTCCAGAAATAAAATACAAGTACTGCTTCTGGCTCTAAGTTATCCAAGGAGAAGTCTCACTACAAAACTATGCCATTATACTAGGCATAAGCATTGAGACTATCCATAAGCCAAGGGACTAGCTGGCTAAGATAAGGTAGTTACTAATTAATGATTTTGGGTCCGCCAATATTAATATTCCTATCAACACATGATGCATTGAGTCCAGAATTCAACTAATAATTAAGATGAGAAGTTAGTGTTGGATTTAAATGTTAAGGCTACATAGAACCATGAAATAATTTTGATTTTTATTAGGCTTTATGATACCTTAATATTCTGGAGAATACTCGTAATTTAGTATCAATAATAAAGCTACACTTTGACAGTTATGAGGTTTGCATGGCCAAAACAAAGTCATCATTAACTTAAACTCTTATATTATTAGTTATCATTATCTGGATAGAAACCTTTATGACATAGAACTAGCTCACACAATAAACTCTCACAACTTTTGTTATCATGAAAATGAAAATTTATCAAAAGATAAATGAGACCTATGCACTTCATGCATTAAGATCAAATTTTATAAGAAATCATGACCAGGTCGATGCAGGATGAATTATTAACAAATCTCATTCTCAGTGACTTTAAATCATATGTTAAATGCCCTAAATATCAAATGGCTAAGGGAATAAATGAGGGTCCACCAGAAGTTATCCCAAATGGAATATTCGGACATAATTCATTCATCGTTTAGAAGAATATTTACTATCTAATCTGTTTCCTATGGCCCAAAGCTTTAAAGATATCAATTCATATATACTTAATGGAATTCCTTCTAAATTTGTCTCTCAAATTTCTTATGAAATTTTGGACGATAAGGAAATCAAGTCTAAAATATATGAAAGGTTCCCACGTCACGCGCATCATTGAAACTTGTCATGTGTAGTTCCTAGAGACCTCACAGATCAATGGGAGCACTGAGTGTCCTAATTATAGCTTGCGAAAGTTGCAAGAGGTGGGGAGTGACAAATTTATCTTACCTCAATTTACACCTCTTGTACACGACACTGCTACATCACAACTTGTCTCCTTAGAATATAATGCTACTCCTCACAAAGTCTCATAGATGTTAATATGTGGGCAAACTTAGATTCCTCACCAAGTAATCCTCAACAAGAGAAACTAACATGAACATCATTATGTTGTTTCTCTATTAGAATCTATTGGTCTTCAAATGTTAGATACAATGTTGACCCTAAGCATGCTGAATTACTTAAAATTTCTAAGCTCAGTGGGAGTAGTAAAAGTCCTTATCATGACTTGCCAGGAGTATAAAAGGCGGGGGGAGAGACTCATTAAATTTAACTCCGAATTTAACTACGATTACACCTCTTATACACCATACTGCATCAACTCCTACACACTTAGAAACTAATGTTGCTACTAATATACCTGAAAATAAAAGCAACTAACTAAGAGCTAATCTATAAACTTGAAACTCCTAATAAACCCAATAATCAACTCAAGAGGTCATCTAGGTCTAAAATGCCTGCTAACTTTGATGATTATGTATCCTACCTGACTGAAATGGATGCTGGAAAGTTTACAGATCCTACTTCTTCTAATTAAGCCATTAGCACAATCAATCTTCTAAATGGAATAAAGCTATTATTAGCAAGCCTGACTCCATGAATTAGAATAACATTTGGGATTTTGGTTGAATTACCTAAAGGGTGTTCATAACTAAACTAAATCCGAATGAAAACGCGTCTCAAGAAGGAATAAATTATCAAAGAACATTCTTACCTGTTTTACAAATGTTTTCTTTGAGGATCATTACTGTTCTAGTAGCTTACAATAACTTAAAGCTACATTAGATGGACATTAAAACAAATTTCCCTAACATTGACCTACATGTTCATAAAATAACCTGAAAGTTCTAAACTGAAGGTTAAGAACACTTATTCTGTAAGTCAATGAAATCCACGTATGGGTTGATTGAAATCATAATGCAACTCTCTTCATCAACAATTAAGTGAATTTGTACACCTACCTCATGATGAGTGGGAGCAACTAATGCAAACTTGTCCTTATATAGATTACATTCTTTTGAGAAGTATATGTTACATGAGTCAAAGCATTGATTACTCATATTTTGACATGATGGATCTCGGAGATACCTCTTATGTGATATGTATCAAAATACACCGAGATAGACCCAATGAGACATTAGTTTCGTCCCATAAGCTTTTCACTAAGCGGATCCTTACATGTGTAACATTTAAATTGTTCTCCTTTAGAGGCTAATAGGAAAAATGAGAATTATTTCCTTATGCTTCATTAATTAGAAGCCTTATGAAGGTTAAAGTCTATACTTGTTTAGATATTGCTCACATTGCTAAACACTAGACTAGTGTAGAGTACTGTAAAGCATTTAATAGAATATTGCAACATCTTTAACAAACGAGAGACTATAATTTAAAAAAGAAGTGAAAACGGTTGACTACTCTTATTCTGATTTTATTGTATTCAAAGAAAACAAAATGGTAACTTCGGGGTATATCCTTATGTCAGCAGATAGACCTATTTCATGGAGTGTCACACCCCAACCGACGGCGGAATACGTCGGGGCGGGACATGTAGACTGTTCAAAAGCTCAAGGTTTACTAAAGTTTAAATAATTAAACAACCAATTTCATGTCACAAATAAACATAAATCCAACAATACATGGAAAGTAGAAATACATAAATAGTCTCTTTAAATTAAATTCTAGGTCATCGGTCCTAAGTGAAGCATCTTGTACTTATTCTCAAGCATTAGTACCTGAAACATGATGAAAACGAGGTCAACTTAAAAGTTGGTGAGCATACATAGGTTTTGACACATAACCAAGTTTAAAGTGTTTTATACAATTCATACAATACACGTGTATAAGGAATTTATGGAGAATCTATAGTTAAACTAGGTGTGTACAATCAAACCTTGTGACTGATGCATAACACGCAGGTTACCCTAATGTAAAATCGGTAACAAACACCCTAACCGGGTGGGTTTGTCAGACTCAATAGATCCATCAATGTTAACCGTTGGCTTGTACGTAGTTAATGATTGTACTAAAGTCATGTATATGTAGTCTTAACTCATAGCATTCAAACATAAAGCACGTAACACATACTATCATATTATTGAATTGTATTTAAGTCTATGCAAAAAGTTTTAAAGAATAGATCATGTTTCACCCCAAAATGTACACAAATAAAAAGGGGGCTATGTAAACTCACTTGAATCAAGAGTGTAGCTAGCACGCGAGTCTATGTGGCAAAATGATCCTTGTAACTCACCACGTTAACCTAGTGTATAATGTGTATTGAGTTAATAGTGTGTACAAAAGTCTATGTTTAAGTCTAGGGTTCAAGGTATATATGTATGAACTTAATAGTCACTGACGTAGGGTTGGATTTAAATAAAATAAATAAATAAATTTATTTATTTAATTGTGAAAAATATGCTAAAATATATATCATGTAAATATATATTTATGTTTAGAAAATGAACGTTGGTTTATGTAGATAGTGTTTAATTTAAGTAAATAAAATAAATAAATAATTTCTTTTATTTAAATAGATTAAATAAATAAATAATTTTTATTTATTTATTTGTGAAAATATGTTAAAACATACGAAATGTGAATAAATGTTTAGAAATTTTACTTATGTGATTAGTGTTTAATTTAAATAAATAAAATAAATAACTAATTTCATTTATTTAAATAGATTAAATAAATAAATAATTTTTATTTATTTATTTGTGAAAATATGTTAAAATACATGGATGTAAATATGTGTTTAGAAATCTTACTTATGTGATTAGTGTTTAATTTAAATAAATAAAATAAATAATTTCATTTATAGATTAAATAAATAAATAATTTTTATATATTTATTTGTTAAAATATATGAAATGTAAATATATGTTTAGAAATTAATTTTAGATATTTAAAGTTTTTGTTTTAAAAGTTAAATGTGTAATTTTAACCATTTAATTTGGATTAAAATTCGAATTTATATAGGAATTTATAAATTCTGGTTTTATTCTGTTATAAATATCTTAAGGTTTATAAAAGTATTTTTTACAAAATTTTTTGGAGTTTTAAAAATCAGTTTAAAAATATATGCAGCTCACCCGGTTCGAACCCGGGTGGCTGTTTGTGTGAGTCTCAAGCCGCAACCACTGGACCAATGTACAACTTCTGATAGATTATCATTTTAAAAATTATTTATCATCTTGGTGAAGGGGAACCGGGTTTGGAGTAACACAGACGCGCAAAAAGAGCCGGAGGTGGGTTTCGAACCCACGCCACATGGTTCGGCGGCGCAGTGACTTACCGGCCGGACCAGGTGGTTTCGCTGAAATATTACGAAACCTAATTGATTAAAACATAGAATTAAACAAATCCAAAATTCAAAAACGAAGATAACCCGCTATGAACCCTAGTTTCAAATCGGTAGCGATACCCTCTGCCATCACGAATTGGCAGAGGGCTATCGATAGCCACGTGATTACGAATCGAATGGTACAATTTTTACCTGAAATGGTTATGGCACGAGTGCGGTCGGCTATAGTTTTTCTCCGAGAATACTTGGTGATCGACAGGAACTCAGAGGTAGAATGAGGTTTGATTCAGGGTTGGAAGAGTTTGTGTGGAGGTATACTCGAGTGATAGATGTATTTAATTTGATTAATTCCATTCGTATAAACCAATTCGAATTTCAAATTGACCGGGATAGTCGCGGAGGCTGTTTACGCGTTAATCCATCGAGTAAGGGATGAATCGGGTCGTGTTAGGGACTAGATACAGGGGGGATCAGTCTACGCATGATTTCCGGGATTGAAACACATATAATTTATTGAATTTCGACCGATTTGATTCGGCTTTGACTCCACAAAGTCAATCTGTTTTGAATTCGAATTTAACCGCGTCATAACCCGAATTGGGCTGGTAATCGAGTTGGTTCTTATTTGGGTAATCAGGTGGAGTCCAATTCAACAGAAGCCCGTCGATGGCTGTCTCGAATTTATACGGTTTGGGCTGCTTTGACTTTTGAAAGTCAATGGATTTCAAGAAGGTCAAAATTAATGTTTTAAAAGTCAAATTTAGTGTGGGAGGGTTTAATTCATCGTGTATGGTTATATGTATGTATTTGTATGATGTATATACGTGTATGATCACCTATGCATGCCTAAATATACATATATAAGCTTGAATAACTTAAAGTATTGCATTAGAACGAGTTTGAATGTGTTACATTGAATTGTAAATACAAAAAAAAAATCGGAAATGTTACAATATCCCCATGTTAAGGGAATTTCGTCCCGAAATTTAACTAGTTGAGGCTGTTGAATCAGAAAAGAGGTGTGGATACTTAAGCTTCATTTGATCCTCTCGTTCCCAAGTGAACTCAGGGCCGCGCTTAGAATCCCAACGAACTTTGACAATAGGAATACGGCTTCGCTTGAGTTGCTTGATCTCACGACCCATGATCTCTACCGGTTTCTCAACGAAGTGCATCGTGTCATCAACGCGCACATCATCAAGAGGTATATGAAGGTTCTCACCAGCAAGACATTTCTTTAGGTTGGACACGTGAAAAGTTGGATGTACGTTAGCAAGTGATGGAGGTAATTCGAGTTTGTAATCCACTTTCCCTATCCTTTCGAGGATCTTGAATGGACCCACATAGCGAGGTGCTAGTTTACCCTTTTTCCCGAAGCGAATCACCCCCTTCTAAGGAGATACCTTTAAAAGTACAAGATCACCGACTTGAAATTCCAAGGGTTTACTTCTCTTGTCGGCATAACTCTTTTGCCGACTCCTTGCTACTTGAATGTTGTTGCGGATCTGTAGGATCTTGTCGGACGTTTCTTGGATTAATTCGGGACCGGTGATTTGTGCTTCACCAATCTCGTTCCCACAGATAGGAGAGCGACACTTCCGACCATAGAGAGCTTCAAATGGAGCCATGTTGATGCTTGTGTGGTAGCTATTGTTGTAAGAGAACTCAATGAGGGATAGATGTGAATCCCAATTGCCACCAAAATCAATTACACAAGCTCTAAGCATGTCCTCGAGCGTCTGGATTGTTCGCTTGGTCTGACCATCAGTTTGGGGATGATAAGCCGTGCTTAAATCCAAGCGTGTACCAAGAGCAGTTTGGAGAGATTGCCAAAAGCGGGAGGTGAAACGAGCATCCCTATCAGATATTATGTTAAGTGGGACCCCGTGACGACTCACAATCTCGTCAATGTAGATTCGGGCTAGTTTCTCTACCCGATAGTCTTCTCGGATGGGTAGGAAGTGAGCTGATTTGGTGAGACGGTCAATGATCACCCAAATACTATCATAACCTCTAGAAGTACGAGGGAGTTTGGTAATGAAGTCCATGGCTAGGTTTTCCCATTTCCACACAGGGATTTCAGGTTGTTCAAGCAAACCAGAAGGACATTGATGTTCAGCTTTGACCTTGGAACAAGTTAGACATTTTGCAACATAAAGTGCAGTATTGTTGGTGAAGACCCTTGTACATTTTATCAGCCCCGGGATGGAAGGAGTAACGAGTTTTGTGTGCCTCGTTCATAAGGACTGCGCGAAGGTCATCACGATCGGGGACCCAGATGCGATTCAAGTAATAGAGGAGACCATTAGGTTTGTTTTCTAATAGGAGTTCAACACCACATGACATTTCATTATACAGGTTACCCTCGGTGACCGAGACGTGTTGAGCTTCTAGGATGCGATTTTGGATATCGGTTTGAATCCTAATGCAGTGAAGCATAACGTGGTCCTTACGACTCAAGGCATCGGCCACAACATTCGCTTTACCGGGATGGTATCGAATCTCGCAGTCGTAGTCGTTAAGGAGTTCGACCCAACGTCGTTGCCTCATGTTGAGTTCTTTCTAATTGAAGATGTGTTGGAGACTTTTGTGGTCAGTGAACACCACACATTTCGTACCATAGAGATAATGTCTCAAAATCTTTAATGCGAAGACGACAGCACCCAACTCAAGATCGTGCGTCGTATAATTCTTTTCGTGAATTTTAAGTTGTCTTGATGCATAAGCGATCACCTTGCCCCGTTACATGAGAACACAACCGAGACCTTGGTTTGATGCATCGCAGTAGACCACCAGATCATCGTTGCCATCAGGAAGAGTGAGAATAGGAGCATTGCATAATTTTTGCTTGAGGAGTTGGAAGGCTTCCTCTTGTTTTGGTCCCCACTCATAGTATTTACCCTTGTGGGTCAAGGCCGTGAGAGGGACAGCAATCTTGGAAAAGTTTGAGATAAAACGACGGTAATAACCAGCAAGACCAAGAAATGAACGAACTTCGGTAGGGGTCTTAGGGGTACTCCAATTCTTAACGGCTTCTATCTTTGCGGGATCAACATGGATTCCCTTTTCGTTGACAATATGACCCAAAAATTGAACTTCCTTTAGCCAAAATTCGCACTTGGAGAACTTAGCATATAGTTGTTCTTTTCTTAAAAGGTCTAACACCAACTTAAGGTGTTGTTCATGATCTGATTTGGTCTTGGAGTAGATCAAGATGTCGTCAATGAAAACGATTACGAATTTATCTAGGTACGGTTTGCATACGCGATTCATGAGATCCATGAAAATCGCGGGGGCATTGGTTAGCCCAAAAGACATAACCATAAATTCGTAGTGACCGTATCTTGTACGAAAAGCAGTCTTTGGAATATCCTCCTCTTGTACACAAAGTTGGTGATATCCGGATCGAAGATCAATCTTCGAGAAGTAGGTGGAACCTTGGAGTTGATCAAAGAGGTCATCAATCCTAGGCAAAGGATAACGGTTCTTGATGGTAAGTTTGTTGAGTTCGCGGTAGTCAATACACATCCGGAATGAGCCATCTTTCTTCTTCACGAATAGGACGGGTGCACCCCATGGTGAATGACTGGGACGAATGAAACCTTTATCGGAAAGTTCTTGAAGCTGACTTGCAAGTTCTTGCATTTCAGAATGTGCTAGGCGGTATGGAGCTTTAGCCACAGGATTAGCTCCAGGTACAAGGTCGATACGAAACTCTACTTGACGAACGGGTGGAAGACCGAATAGATCTTCAGGGAATACTTCGGGAAAGTCACAAATGATGGGGATGTCTTGAATACTCTTCTCTTGGTCCTTCTTTTGAACGATATGGGATAGAAAGGCCACATACTTCTTCCGTAAGTACTTTCGGGCCGTAGTGCACGACACGAGCTTAAGCCCACTACATGGTTTCTCACCAAAGACTTTTAATGTATCGCCCGAGGGGAGAGGAATCCGGATGCACTTCTCAAAACAAATGACCTCGGCATGATGACTAGATAGCCAATCCATACCTACGATAATATCAAAGCTTCCCGGTTGCATAGGTATGAGGTTGACGGGAAAGGAATATTCATTAAGTTCGATGACACAATCGCGAATAATGGAGTCAATGATGATGGGGTTTCCATCCGCTACTTCAACGGTAAACATTTTCTCTAACTTAGTTCGGTTTTTAGCAAGCAAAGGTTCAAAATTAAGTGAAACAAAACTCTTATCGGCACCGGTATCAAATAGTATGGAAGCATACTGGTTATTAACGAGGAACGTACCGTTGACCACATCATTGTTGGCCTGGGCCTCATTAGCATTTATGTTGAAAGCACGCCCTCTAGCTCCACCTTGATTTGGGTTGATAAGTTTTAGGCATCGGTTTCAGAAGTGGTTTGGGTTACCACATTCAAAGCAAGCATTCCCATTAGCGATAGCTGGAACCCCTTTGTTTCCCTGGTTGGCTAAATTGCCAGGTGGGTTGACTCTGCAGGTGTTGGCTAAATGCCCATATTTTCCACAGCTGGCACATATCCGACACGGTAGGTTTGGGAAGTGATGGTAATTGCATGTGTTGCACAAAGGGCTGCTGCCCATATAATGCTTCTTGATGGAATTCTGAGCCATAGGAGCAACCTGTTTGACTGGGGCAGCTGGGGTAACAACAGCAAAATTTTTAGCCTTTCGCTTCTTGTTGTTGTGATAGGGTTCAGACTTGAGTTCTTTGGAGGGCTTAGAAGATGTTGTTGTGTCAGAGACTTTCTTGGCACCCATTCTTGTCAACGTACCCGCCTTCACATGATTATCGGTCAGGGTGGCGGATAGGCGGATGGCGTCTTCAAGGGTAGCTGGGTTTCTCCCTAGGACAGTGTCTTGAATCTTCATCGGCAGACCACTGATGTATTTTTCAATACCCCGAGCCAAAGGTGTGACCATATGAGGTACTAGAAGACTTAGCTCATGGAAACGGGTGGTGTAGGCTAAACTTTCACCACTATCTTGGGCAAGATCCTAAAATTCGGCCTCTAACTTCTTCATTTCATTGCGAGGACAGAACTCCTCGGTCATGAGCCGTTTGACCTCATCCCATGGCAAAGCCATTGCCACATCTATGCCCCTATTTCTCTTTTCGCCATTCCACCAAGTGAGCGCCCGTTTTTGGAAGACGCCGGTGGCATAGCGGACCCGGAGGTTGTCGGGACAATCGCTGTTGAGAAAAGTGCTTTCAATGCTCTCGAACCATTGCAACAGACCCGTGGCTCCTTCAGTGCCATAAAACTTAGTGGGGTTGCACGAGTTAAAGTGCTTGAAAGTACATTGCGGTAGGTTGGCACCACCACCACCATTAGTTCCATGGTTACCGTTTGTAGCACCATTAACTTGAGTGAGTTGAGTTACAAGTTGTGCAAGGATAACATCAATATCAGTGTTGTTTTTTGCCATGGTAGCACGACGGGGAGGCATTCTACAGATTTACACAACACAAGAAGAGATGTAAGAACTTATGAGGGTTGATTGAATTTAAAAGATGAGATAACAAATAAAATAGTAAGTCATAGTTTGGATTGTACTCAAATAGTGATATAGTCACTTGAATACTGTGACACATTAAGGTTAATTAAACTCATATAATTTTTCTAGGAGACATGCTTTAGCCTATAAGTAAACACTCATCCCGGGAATTCCCAGGAAAGCATACGGGTCCCTCGGTTGATTGGGATTTATACGAAATGCTTTCCTAGACAGAAAACCCAGAATACAGGTGTCACCCTTCCAGATTGCACGTGTCCTCTAATAATTAACAAAGTTTAAAACCTTAACGAGGAAGTAAAGAAATTCTATAGATTTTTATTTCATGAAGTTTCCACATGCTATGATGATGATGACGGAGAAGTAGGTAAGAAGGTTATGAGGCTTAGGGTATGGGTAGGGATATTGTTTATTTAATTTATTATTTAAGTATAGCCTAATAATTTATGAATTTTAACAATTAAAGTATCAAAATATAATAAGCAAGTAACACATAGCATGTAGTATATCATATATTCATAGAGTATGGTAAATAATGGGTGTCCTAAGGTTATAGTCTAGGTCAAGGTGTCTAATAACCTAATTCCCTATAACCAAGGCTCTGATACCAATCTGTCACACCCCAACCGACGGCGGAATACGTCGGGGCGGGACATGTAGACTATTCAAAAGCTCAAGGTTTACTAAAGTTTAAATAATTAAACAACCAATTTCATGTCACAAATAAACATAAATCCAACAATACATGGAAAGTAGAAATACATAAATAGTCTCTTTAAATTAAATTCTAGGTCATCGGTCCTAAGTGAAGCATCTTGTACTTATTCTCAAGCATTAGTACCTGAAACATGATGAAATCGAGGTCAACTAAAAAGTTGGTGAGCATACATAGGTTTTGACACATAACCAAGTTTAAAGTATTTTATACAATTCATACAATACACGTGTATAAGGCATTTATGAAGAATCTATAGTTAAACTAGGTGTGTACAATCAAAGCGTGTGACTGATGCATAACACGCAGGTTACCCTAATGTAAAGTCGGTAACAAACACCCTAACCGGGTGGGTTTGTCAGACTCAATAGATCCATCAATGTTAACCGTTGGCTTGTACGTAGTTAATGATTGTACTAAAGTCATGTATATGTAGTCTTAACTCATAGCATTCAAACATAAAGCACGTAACACATACTATCATATTATTGAATTGTATTTAAGTCTATGCAAAAAGTTTTAAAGAATACATCATGTTTCACCCCAAAATGTACAAAAATAAAAAGGAGGCTATGTAAACTCACTTGAATCAAGAGTGTAGCTAGCACGCGAGTCTATGTGGCAAAATGATCCTTGTAACTCACCACGTAAACCTAGTGTATAATGTGTATTGAGCTAATAGTGTGTACAAAAGTCTATGTTTAAGTCTAGGGTTCAAGGTATATATGTATGAACTTAATAGTCACTGACGTAGGGTTGGATTTAAATAAAATAAATAAATAATTTTATTTATTTAATTGTGAAAAATATGCTAAAATATATATCATGTAAATATATATTTATGTTTAGAAAATGAACTTTGGTTTATGTAGATAGTGTTTAATTTAAGTAAATAAAATAAATAAATAATTTCTTTTATTTAAATAGATTAAATAAATAAATAATTTTTATTTATTTATTTGTGAAAATATGTTAAAACATATGAAATGTGAATATATGTTTAGAAATTTTACTTATGTGATTAGTGTTTAATTTAAATAAATAACTAATTTCATTTATTTAAATAGATTAAATAAATAAATAATTTTTATTTATTTATTTGTGAAAATATGTTAAAATATATGGATGTAAATATGTGTTTAGAAATCTTACTTATGTGATTAGTGTTTAATTTAAATAAATAAAATAAATAATTTCATTTATAGATTAAATAAATAAATAATTTTTATTTATTTATTTGTGAAAATATGTTAAAATATATGAAATGTAAATATATGTTTAGAAATTAATTTTAGATATTTAAAGTTTTTGTTTTAAAAGTTAAATGTGTAATTTTAACCATTTAATTTGGATTAAAATTCGAATTTATACAGGAATTTATAAATTATGGTTTTATTCTGTTATAAATATCTTAAGGTTTATAAAAATATTTTTTACAAAATTTTTTGGAGTTTTAAAAATCAGTTTAAAAATATATGCAGCTCACCCGGTTCGAACCCGGGTGGCTGTTTGTGTGAGTCTCAAGCCGCAACCACTGGACCAGTGTACAACTTCTGATAGATTATCATCTGAAAAATTATTTATCATCTTGTTGAAGGGGAACCGGGTTTGGAGTAACACAGACGCGTAAAAAGAGCCGGAGGTGGGTTTCGAACCCACGCCACATGGTTCGGCGGCGCAGTGACTTACCGGCCGGACCAGGTGGTTTCGCTGAAATATTATGAAACCTAATTGATTAAAACATAGAATTAAACAAATCCAAAATTCAAAAACGAAGATAACCCGCTATGAACCCTAGTTTCAAATCGGTAGCGATACCCTCTGCCATCACGAATTGGCAGAGGGCTATCGATAGCCACGTGATTACGAATTGAATGGTACAATTTTTACCTGAAATGGTTATGGCACGAGTGCGGTCTGCTACGGTTTTTCTCCGAGAATACTTGGTGATCGACAGGAACTCAGAGGCAGAATGAGGTTCGATTCAGGGTTGGGAGAGTTTGTGTGGAGGTATACTCGAGTGATAGATGTATTTAATTTGATTAATTCCATTCGTATAAACCAATTCGAATTTCAAATTGACCAGGATAGTCGCGGAGGCTGTTTACGCGTTAATCCGTCGAGTAAGGGATGAATCGGGTCGTGTTAGGGACTAGATACAGGGGGGATCAGTCTACGCATGATTTCCGGGATTGAAACGCGTATAATTTATTGAATTTCGACCGATTTGGTTTGGCTTTGACTCCACAAAGTCAATCTGTTTTGAATTCGAATTTAACCGCGTCATAACCCGAATTGGGCTGGTAATCGAGTTGGTTCTTGTTTGGGTAATCAGGTGGAGTCCAATTCAACAGAAGCCCGTCGATGGCTGTCTCGAATTTATACGGTTTGGGCTGCTTTGACTTTTGAAAGTCAATGGAGTTCAAGAAGGTCAAAATTAATGTTTTAAAAGTCAAATTTAGTGTGGGAGGGTTTAATTCATCGTGTATGGTTATATGTATGTATTTGTATGATGTATATACGTGTATGATCACCTATGCATGCCTAAATATACATATATAAGCTCGAATAACTTAAAGTATTGCATTAGAACGAGTTTGAACGTGTTACATTGAATTGTAAATACAAAAAAAAAAATCGGAAATGTTACATGGATGAGTCATAACAAACTGTTAACAACAACATAAGTTTCAATGACATAATATGTTGCTGATCACATCATAATTGTAACTAAATGTTGTTGGAAAATTTATCAGTGGACTCATAATTTAGTAACTCAACATAAATATCATATCGAAGAGTTATTGTGATAAGTCAGCTATCCTTACTTCTCGAATAGTAACAGTTCGAGCGGAGTTGCATTAAATTTCGATACTAAATTATTGTTCGCTAGTGAACAAGTAGAGGAAACTAAATCTTTGTATCGAATACATTCATGATATGCTAATCTTTGTATCGAATACATTCATGATATGCTTATGGATCCAAATAACTAAAGGTCTATCACCCATAAGTCTTATGTAAGCTCTTATAATAAAGACAGGTTTACAAATGAGCATACATAATTGCATATCGTACTATGAATGATTAATTATTAAAATTTCCTCACTTATTTGAATTTGTTTGTCTCTAAATATGTTTATGCATGCCTAATGACATATAGACACTAATTATACAAATCAACGTTAAAAGGGCTTATTTATCAATTTGATCATAAGTTTACTTAAGTCTTAAATTGGGATTGTAAAATGGGGGTCTTGAATTGGATACTGATTCAATGACTGTATTTCTCTGCTACAGTTTTGGTTTAAAACTAAAATAAGTATTAAATCTGTGCAGACTTACTAATGCTCATAATAAATGATTACCCAGCCAAGATCTCATATCGCTAACGACCACAAGATAGGTAATTTAAAATGTTCTATTTTCAATAGATTATCTCACACCAAAAGTTATGTTCTTGCTCTGATTTTGCTTCATTCGCAAATTTAGATATTTTATGCAAAACAGTTTGACTTTTACCAAAAAGTCAGCTGTTTTAAAAGTCAAACTGTTTTGCTTTTGCTCTTAATTCTCCATGGAAATACATTTCTTTTTCAAGAAAAAGAAAATAATATATTTCCTTTAACATGACATATAGCTATCCAAATGGATTGAACCTCCCTAGTGTGCTCCTTTATATAAACCTAGTGTTAAGCATTCAGTAACATGCTTTGACTTCTACAAAGTCAAAGCTGATAAAATTTTAAGTTAAAGTATCATTATACCAGAAGATTCAACATAAGATTCCACGCATAAGCTTACCAAAAAGCAAAAATCACATACGTACATGGTATTAAAAGTAAACCAAGGCACGAAAGGAAATATGTCAGATGGGTCAAACGGGTTGAAAGTTGTAAAAGTTTATTTCTAATCCACAGAACCTACTAATTGTATCAGTTATAACATAACTGACACATTAATTATTTATACAAAAAAGGCCAAATCATTCAAACAATCTGAAATATGAAGATCATGAGGTGATGTATCAACAGGTAGTCCCTTAACTTTCCCAACTAACCCTGGTCTCCATTGTTGGTACCAGTCATATAACCTTAAAATTCATAAAACTATGCTAAATTTTTAAATATTATTATTTGAAATCATTAAGGAATCCTTATTATCTTGTACTGATCCAGAGCGTACCAGGAACGCGTTCGTACCGCGTTTCGGTACGAACGATCCAGATCGAAAATCGTGGGCAACCCAGCGAACCATGTGACTATGGGTATGACAATTGTAGCTAAGATCAGTATTATAGCACCCCAGAATTCAACCCAACTTGCACATTCTACAGAACCAACAAAATGAAAAAAAATAAATAAATATCAACTAAATATAATGACTTTGAAGGACTAATCCCAATCACTTGTACTTACAGGGTCTATTATGTAAATAGTTAATAATTAATGTTCTCTGTGTTTTATGTATATATGTTTTAGTAGAAGGGTCAAATTGTAAACTCTAAAGCGTATAAGAGTATGTGTAATGGGTGTGAAAAGGAGCACGCTGATGGACACCGCGCCGTAAGGCATGAGGCACATTTGCTTTGATGATCTCCAATCATATGAGGACACCTCATAATTTTATTTTTCTATTTTTTAATTCAATGTTTACATTTTAATTAAATTTGGTTTTTCTCAAATAACTCATACTTGGTAATTATTTAAAAAAATCGAAATACACGTGCTTGCTTGTTTTATTTTTCTGAACATCCAGGTATAAATTTAAACAAAAACGGAGTTGTTTTCAAAAAAAATATTTTCCGTCACGTAAGTGGTTTTTTAACGTATTTGGATCGACATTTCAACTAATAAATAATTGTTCTAAAAATAAATATCAATTGTTCATAAAAATTAACAAAATGAAATAAAAAAAATTCCCTCATTAATGCGGGGCGTGAAACTACTACGTACCTTAGTGATTATGGGCAGTGATTGCCCCTGTGCTGATGTGGCGGTCAGTGGCGAAGCTTGAAGAAAAACACAGGGGGGCCGGGAATTTTTTTTACAATCAGGGGGGCCGGAACTATAAAATTTTCTGCCGAATACATATAAATTAACACTACTGAGCGAAAAATCGGCCGAATACGTATAAACTAACACTACTGAGCGAAAATTCGAGGGGGGCGGGGCCCCTCCGGGCCCTCACTAAGTTTCGCCCATGGTGGCAGTGACATGACGGGGCGTTAAACCACTACGGATGGCGTAACCGTAATATTAGGAATAGAAAATTGGGTACACGTTTTCTCTCATCAGGATTCAAACTCCAGGTTCTATTCCTCTAGTTTTCGAATCTGTTCTTGACTATATTGGAAACAAGGAGATATTCTCTCTCTAATTGCCTCCTCAATCATTCATTTATATTAGTCCACTAGGTTAGATTCCCGTGTATTACACGAGTTGAATAAAGGTAATGTTATATACTAAGTGATGAAAAATTTATGTCTTTAAAAACCTATGTATTACACCAGTTGAATATACCCGTGTATTACACCTATAATATAATCTGTTATCACATACGCACGTCAAAATATGTATTTAAAAATCTATTTTGAAGTGACAGTTATGAATTCCGTTAAGTTAATTTTTAAAACATTTTTTTTTCAGTCGGGTATTATTTTTTTTATATAATTGATAAATGTTAGTTCATATTAAATTCATTTAGTTAATGTATAATACTTATTATCCATAATCAAATAATTAGTATCTATAATTACATTAGTATTTAATAGGAGAGAGAGGCGGGAAAAAGTGTCCACCGTAAACCTTTATTTATTAGTATAGATTTGTTTAGCAACATTCCTTGCATAGTTCTCGAGAATTTGTATTTATACTTCTTTCATTTTCTTTTGTAAATCATTCACCAAATATAGAAAATCACAAAGGCTCTTACCATCGACTTTATGATGGTATCAGAGCGGTCGTAGCCAGGACCAAGAAACCCTAATCGGCGCCACTCTCTATCAAGGATGGCCGGCGATTAAGAAGAAACCAGCATGAAGAACGACGAGGCTGTGGATACGAGTTCTCCCCTCTACATCCATCCGTCCGATTACCCGAGACAAATGCACGTCAATGAAAACCTTACCGATAATAATTACGGTGATTGGTCACAAGAGATGCTTAATTTTCTGTTCGCCAAGAATAAGGTTGGTCTCGTTGATGGCACCATAGAAAAACCCGACAAAACATCCCCTAACCATATGGCATGGATGCGTGCCGACGCCATGGTGAAGGGATGGTTGACAACTACAATGGAAAGAGACATCCGAAGCAGTGTAAAATACGCCCACACCAGTTCCGAAATATGGCTCGACCTTCTTGAAAGGTTTGGCAAAGGCCATAAAACAGGATGGAACCTCCGTCTCCTCCTATTACACGAGACTGCGCAGTCTTTGGGATGAGATTCAATCGGTTCTCCCCACCCCTCGTTGCACCTGCAGTGGATGTACCTGCGAAGTCGGGAAGAAACTGGGCAAGCATGAAGAAAAAGAAAAACTATACCAATTTCTTATGGGTGTAGATAAGGAGTTCTCTGTTATTATAACCCAAATCTTAGCCACAAAACCCACGCCAAACTTGGGCAGTGCATACCATCTTGTAGCCGAAGACGAGCGACAAAGAGTCATATCGGTTGAAAAAAGACCAGGAATCGAAACAATCGCCCTTAAGGCCTATGCGCCTGGCCGGCGAGAATCAAACCAGCGGCGTGACAAAACTGTCACGAAGGAACTGAAGCGGGGAGAAACAGTCGAGCATTGCAACTTTTGTGACAAGGACGGGCACAATAGAGATGGTTGCTTCAAGAGGATTGGGTATCCGGATTGGTGGCCGGGTAATAAAGGAAAGCGTGATGATACTAAACCAAAGGCGGCTTGTGTCGGGATAGATTCGTGTCCTATACCAGGTTTGTCAAAAGACCAATACCAAATGCTCTTAAAACACTTTGCAGATGATGAAAGCAACTCCAAGGAACACACATCACCCATGGCCAATATGGCAGGTAAGAGACATCAAACCGATGAGTGGGTAATCGACTCGGGAGCCACCGAGCACATTACCCATGACATCGGATTTCTTAAAAACAAAACAGAAAATGAGAACGAGGAACCTGTTATCATCCCAAATGGAGACGCCATACCCGTTAAAGGGAAAGGCAACTGTACTCTAAGGGAAGGTCTAAGGCTAAAGAACGTTCTTTACGTCCCAAACTTTAATTGCAATCTTTTGTCGGTTGGACGTTTAACTGAAAATTTACAATGCTCCGTAAGCTTTTTTCCTAAATTTTGTATTATGCAGAAACTCCAAACGAGGGACTTGATTGGTGCGGGTAAGCGGAAAGGCGGTCTATACCGAATGGGAATGATTGATGATAAAAGAAAGGCTATGATGACAACCGGAGACGTTTGGCATAAAAGGTTGGGTCATGCTTCTGATGAAAAACTCAGTGGGATTAATTTTCTTAAAAGTATTTCGTTTGATAAAACTTGTGATTCTTGTTCCAAAGCCAAACACACTAGAAAACCCTTTCTGAGTAGCATTACAAAAACAAGTGAATGTTTTGTGATGTTTGGGGAAGGTATCGCACGCCTTCCTTTTCGAGGGCGCAAATTATTTTTTAACCATTGTTGACGATTATAGTAGAAGTGTATGGTTGTTTTTGTTAAAATTCAAACATGAAGCAAGCAACCATTTGAAGTTTTTTCACAAAATGGTTAAAACGCAATTTGGAAAAGAAATCAAAAGAATCCGGTGTGACAATGGAGGAGAGTTCACCTCCAACGACATGCTATTTTTTTACAAAGAAAATGGGGTTTTGCTTGAAACAGCTTGCCCCCACACCCCTCAACAAAACGGGGTTGTGGAGCGCAAACATCGACACTTACTCGAAGTTGCTCGAACCCTACGATTCGAAGCTAATCTACCTAAAAGATTTTGGGGCGAATGTGTGTTGACGGCGGCCTACATCATTAACCGACTTCCGTCCAAAGTCATCAATGACAAGACTCCCTATGAGTTATTGCACAACCAAAAACCCGATTATGAAAATATGAAGGTATTTGGTTGTTTAACATACCATAGGAACACCAATACAAAAGGAGATAAATTCGAAATGAGGGGGAAACCAGGTGTGTTTTTAGGCTATCCACATGGGACAAAAGGATACAAAATCCTTGACATCGAAACAGGAAAAATGATAGTCTCTCGAGACGTAAAATTCCACGAAGAAAAATTCCCATTTGATGATCTTGAACGAGAAAAGAGTGAAGAGGATGTTTTTGAAACACCTAATAACTCCTACTGTGATGATAGCAATTTTCCAAGAAGTGTTCTTTCAAATGAGAATGAACTGATTGAAGCCACAGAAGCCCACAGTGACATTGCCAACATGGGCATGGCCCATCCAGAAGAACATGATCATGGACTGTCCATCGAAAACATCCAAATTAGCCATACACAAACTGATCAAAATGACCAGGCCCACATTGCTACTGATCAGGTCCAAAGCCATGATCAAAATGACCAGGCCCAAAACGATGAAACCCATGTTGCTTCTACTAATTCGGTTAGGCCCTAAAGAAACAGATCGCAGCCAGTTCATCTTGCTGATTATGACACTCATATTCCCCCATCGGTTGACCATGCCAAACCCGAGCCAACTCAAGGATCCTCCACGGTACTTCCCCTATCTAATTTTGTCTCATATAATAAATTCTTTAAAACTCACAAAGCTTTCTTAGCCACCATAAGTTCCAATGATGAGCCAAGAAACTTTAATCAAGCCGTGCAAGATGAAAGATGGAAAGAAGCCATGATGAAAGAAATTCGAGCACTCGAAGAAAACGGCACATGGATTCTTGAAAATTTACCCAACGGAAAACGTGCTATTGATTCCAAATGGGTTTATAAGGTGAAATATAAGCCAAATGGAGAAATGGAACGATATAAAGCTCGCCTTGTTGCCAAGGGCTTCACCCAAATGGAGGGGGTGGACTTCCATGACACCTTTGCCTCGGTAGCAAAAATAGTCACAGTAAAAACACTTCTTGCCGTAGCCGTCAAGAAGAACTGGGAAACCCACCAACTTGATGTTAATAACACTTTCCTACATGGAGACTTACATGAAGAAGTCTACATGAAAATCCCACAAGGTTTTTCCAAAGATGGTGAGACAAAAGTCTGCAGATTAAGGAAGTCTCTCTACGGTTTAAAACAAGCCTCCCGAAATTGGTATAACAATTCACCGCTTTTCTCCTTGATCACAACTTCAAACAATCCAAGGCGGACCATTCCCTATTTATCTTCAAACAAGATGACACTTTTGTGGCAGCCCTTATCTACGTTGATGACGTCATTATAGTGGGGAATGACCCTTTAAAAATACATGACACAAAAGAAAGACTCCACAAACAATTCAGTATCAAAGATTGGGAAGCTTAAAATATTTTCTTGGCATTGAAGTTGCCTGCACATCCGAAGGAATCGTCTTAAGCCAACGGAAGTACACCTTAGACATTCTGGAAGATTGTGGCTTTCAAGGATGCAGACCGAGTCCCTTTCCAATGGAACAAAACCTAAAGTTGAACAAAGACAGTGAAGAGCCCAAAGTTGATGCTAGCCGTTACCGACGCATAGTCGGAAGACTTCTTTATTTACAGGCCACCAGACCCGACATAGCTTACTTAGTCAATGTTCTGAGTCAGTTCGTTGCTGATCCTACACAAAACCATCTAGATGCCGTGCACAGAGTCCTACGATACCTAAAGGGAACACCGGGACAAGGCATCCTTCTCCCTCGAGAAGGAGGTTGTGCACTCACCGCCTACAGCGACTCTGACTGGCTTGGATGTCCTTACACCAGAAAATCCCGGATGGGATACTTAGTTCTCCTTGGTGGTGCGCCGGTCTCTTGGAAAACCAAGAAACAATCAGTGGTTTCACGTTCTTCCGCAGAAGCAGAATACCGATCCATGGCATCTACAGTTAGTGAAGTCTTGTGGCTAAGATGGCTTTTAAGAGAGTTAGAAATTATCTCAAACGGACCGACTCCCTTATTTTGTGACAATCAGGCGGCTAGACATATCGCCAATAATCCAGTCTTCCACGAACGAACCAAGCACGTGGAAATGGATTGCTACTTTGTTCGAGAACGAGTTGAATCAAAAGATATTCAACCCATGCCTATCGACACCAAAATGCAGATTGCAGATCTTCTCACCAAAGGCTTAGACACACAACAACTCCGTTTTCTACTTGACAAGTTGGGCACGAAAGATTTACACGCTCCAACTTGAGGGAGAATATTGGAAACAAGGAGATATTCTCTCTCTAATTGCCTCCTCATCATTCATTTATATTAGTCCATATGTTTAGCAACATTCCTTGCATAGTTCTCGAGAATTTGTATTTATACTTCTTTCATTTTCTTTTGTAAATCATTCACCAAATATAGAAAATCACAAAGGCTCTTACCATCGACTTTATGAGACTATTCTATACCTGCAAACATTAGGTTAGATTAATCTGTTCCCTGCTAAATTTTCGTTTTCATTCCTGTTAAGAATTAGAATTTTAATTCCCTGTCAAAACCAGTATTAATTCCTGTTAGAAATAAAAAACTTTTAATTTTCTGCTAACATTTTGTTTACTCCAAATTCCCAGTTAAGAAACTTTTTTTGATTCCTGTTAAGACTTTTTTTTACTATTGTTTCCCTGTTAGGAATAAAATATTTTTTAAGAACTTGTTTACTTCCTGTTGTTTTTTTAATAATTTCAAACTATTTCGTTTGTATTCTTCAACTAAGGAAACATGGCCGATACAAATAAAAATAGGTTTTTTTTACATAATTGTCCCTATTAAACTTCTAAATTACATATATCCCCAACCCCTAACTTTAATTATATATTTCCCCAATTAACTTAAAGTTTCCCAATTGCCTCTCACAAATATTTAGGAAGGAAATATATGTAAATAATACTTTAATTGGTTCATTAAGGGTAAAATGGTAATAAAATAAGTTATTTTAAATGAATTGAATAAATATGTAATATATAAGTTTTAGCAAGGAGAAATATGTAATTAAATTTTAGGGTAGGGTAAATATGTAATAAATGAACATAGAAAGGGGATATAAATAAATGTCCCATAAAAATAAAGAAACAATTGAAGTTGGTTCCTTAAACCAGTTTCAATATCCTATTTTAAGGTCTACAAACTATATTGTTTGTGCTATCCGTATCAAGACCATACTTGAGGCAAACAGATTGGAAGATGATTGAATCAAGTTAAGACACGAAACCAGATATCAAGAAAGACAAAACTGCAATGGTATACTTGTTTCAAGCATTACCCAAAGATCTTATACTAGGAGTTGCAAACTGCAAAAGTGCAAAAGAGGTTTGGAAAGCACTAAGACAAGACATGTCGGTGTAGACTTGGTACAAAAGGCACGTTTACAAACACTCAAAATTGAATTTAAGATGTTAAACATGAAAGATGAAGAATCTATCAATTCATTCACTTCAAAATTAAATGGTACTGTCTCTAGGGCAAATAGCCTAGGATCAAATTTTGATCAACCTTGTCTAGCACGAAAACTTCTCAATTCCGTACCAGAAAGGTTTATTCAAATTGTTGCATTTATCAAACAACACAATGATTTAAACAAGATGTCACTAGATGAGACTGTCGCAGACTTAATACCTTTGAAGAAAGAATCAAGTCGAAAAAGAGAAGCTATGCTGACAACAATGATAAACTCTTGTTCACATGTCATGACAACAATTCTGGTCGTGGACAACGGTTTGGAAACTATGGACAAAGGAAGTTTAAACCTTCACGAAATAAATAGCGTGGTGGCAAGTCTAGACAACCCGAAAGGGAAGAAACCACTTCTTTGAAATCCAACTATAGCAAAGGAGTTAAGGCTATACGGGGTACAAGTAGAGTAAGATGTTTCAAGTGTAAGAAACAAGGGCAATATTGAAGCAATTACCCTAAAAGGATCATGCACTAGAACAATCAAATTTAGTGCAGGAAGATGAAGTGTCAACCCTCTTGATGGCAGTTACCGGTAATAATAAAGTTCATCAAGACATTTTCCTAAATGAAAAAGAAATTGAACCTAACAAGATCAGAAAATTATATCTCAAGCATATTACATTCCAAGTCTAAAGAACAATATTCTAAGTTTGAGATAATTAACAGAAATTGGGTGCAAAGTGACAATGGAACATACCCTCCTACTCTTGTATGATCAAAATCAAAAACTTCTTATGAAGATTATGCATTCAACAAATAGACTATACCATATAAAATTAAAGGTTGGTATAACCATATCCTTATTAGCAAACTTAGAAGACCAAGCATGGTTATGACATGCCTGGTTGGGTCATCTAAACTTTGAGGCAATCAAAACAATGACCCATAAGAAGTTGGTTCAAGGAATCCCTAGTATAAATCATGGAAGTCAGACCCGTGATGCATGTTTAATAGGCAAAGGGGTTTTGTTCCTCAGAGCATTGCGAATCTGTGGAAATGATTTAATTGCAAAATCGTTTGGTTTTGGATAGTTTAATTCCCGATTGAATAGCCAAAACCCTAGGTTCATTCCACAAATCCAATTGATTAAATCCTATAATATTAGGGGTTGGATTCATAGGGCTTTCGATGAGTGAGAAATTGCGAACCCGTTCAAGTAAGTTAATCGAGTTGAGTTCGTGTCTACGTTGGTGCTCGATTAAACCAAATATGTTAAGAACCCTAGAATCTATTCGCGTTTAATTCGGTGATGTGAGCCCAAATTGAGTTAGGGCTTTCGTTCTAGACATAAAAGCGAGTATAAGGGTGTGTGTATTACCTGTAACAAGTTCGGATTGCTCGATTTTGCTTGAGGTCGGCCTAGGTGAAATTGGTTTCAATCGACAGGTTCTTAGACTACTGATGAAATTGATGCTTCAGACACGTTCAGAAAGGTCCGATTAAGGTGTGCCAATGTTCAATTGTGGGATTAACAGATGAATTTGATTGGATTTGATAGGTTCGCGATGAGGGGTCGGCGGTTACAAGCTTAGGGCTTTAATTCGTGATAAATGGTAATCAAAATGTGTGTAAATGTTTAAATGATTATCGGCCTCATCATTAACGAGTGTAACAATCGCGATTTTGGACGGATTTGAGTTTATGTGAACGAATTTGGATCAACGAAGAGAGTTTGACTTCTAAAAGTCAACAGAATCAATAATGAGTTAATTGCAGGATTAGTCCCTTTGTTTTCATGGTTTAAAGTTTAATTATTAGCAGGAATAGTCCCTGGGGTTTGAATTGGATTAAGAACATGATTAGTTGACTTTTAAAAGTCAACAGGAACACCAAAATCCAATTTTAATTTTCAAGGTCAATCAGAATTTGGTTTGGACTAATGGCACAACTAGTCCCTCTAGTTTTAGTTTAATATTTGACAGGATTAGACCCTGGAGTTAGAGATAGGGATAAATAGGTTAGGATTTAACATGATTTGGTTAACGGAGTTAACTTGAAAGTCCGGATTGTCACATCATCCCCTAGTTGAAAGAATTTTCGTCCCGAAAATTAGAAAAAAAATATTATGAGGTGTCAAATCATCCCCTAGTTGAAAGAATTTTCGTCTCGAAAATTTGAATAGTACCTTAAGAGCTTGATATGGAGTGCTTGAACAGATGAGGATACTTAAGCATCATCTGATCCTCGCGCTCCCATGTGAATTCCGGTCCGCGTTTCGACTTCCAACGAACTCTAACAATAGGGATTTTACTGCGTTTTAGCGTTTTGACTTCCCTATCCATGATTTCTACCGGTTCTTCGAAGAAACGCAATTGTTCATCGATGTGTAGTTCCTCAAGAGGAACAACGAGTGTCTCGTTCGCTAGACATTTCTTCAAGTTCGAGACATGAAAGGTGTTGTGTACACTACTCAGTCCTTCAGGTAAGTCCAGTTGTTATGTTACTGGGCTAATCCTCCTCAATATCTTGAATGGTCCAACATAACGAGGATTCAGTTTGCCTCATTTCCCGAAGCGGATTACACTCTCCTAAGGTGAGACTTTCAATAGAACCATGTTGCTTACTAGAAATTCTAACGGTTTGCGACGCTTACCGGCATAGCTCTTTTGATGATCACGAGCTGCCGCCATACGGTTTTGAATTTGAACGATCTTTTCAGAGGTTTCGAATACAAGTTCAGGACCCGTAAGTTGGCTATCCCCAACTTAGGCCCAACAGATAGGTGATCGGAATTTACGTCCGTACAATGCCTCGAATGGTGCTGCCTTGATACTAGTGTGATAACTGTTATTGTAGGAGAACTCCACTAAAGGCAAGTGAGTTTCCCAACTGTTACCGAAATCAATCACACAAGCTCGTAGCATGTCCTCCAAGGTTTGAATGGTACGTTCCGTTTGGCCATCAGTTTGAGGATGGTACGGTGTGCTCATATCTAGATGCATGCCTAAAGCTTTTTGCAGAGATTGCCAGAAGCGTGATGTGAATCGAGCGTCACGATCCGAAATGATAGAGATTGGCACTCCGTGCCGAGAAACTACTTCCTTCAAGTAGATACGAGTAACTTCTCCATTTTGTCGGTTTCTTTGATTGCTAGGAAGTGAGCGGATTTAGTCAAGCGATCAACAATCACCCAAATGGTGTTGCATCTGCTAGAAGTTCAGGGTAGTTTGGTAATAAAATCCATGGAAATCTGCTCCCATTTCCACATCGGAATTCCCAGTTGTTGGAGCAAACCAGAAGGTCTTTGGTACTCGATTTTGACTTTTGAGCAGGTCAGACACTTGCTAACCTAGATGGCTATATCAGCTTTCATGTTCGGTCACCAATAAAGAACCTTTAGGTCATGATACATATTATCCAAACCAGGATGAATAGAATAGCGAGATTTGTGAGATTCATCCATTACAAGTTCCCTTATGTTCCCGTACTTTGGAACCCATATTCGCTCTGCGAAATAGTGAATACCGTTCGATTTAACCTCAAGTTGTTTCTCCATACCACGCGTGGATTACAACGGTAGGTTTTCCTCTTTCAGGGCTTTGAGCACTACTGATCTGATCAGGTAGTCCAGGGTGGATAGTGAGCTGTAATGCTTGGAATCGCCTGGGTTTAGTTTCTTTCCGGCTTAAGGCATTGGCTATTACGTTAGCCCTTCCCGGGTGATACTTGATAGCACAATCATAGTCGTTCAAGAGTTCGATCCAACGACACTGTCGCATGTTCAACTCTTTCTGTTCGAAGATGTGTTGAAGACTTTGGTGATCGGTGTAGATGTTGAGCGATCTTCAAGAATCCCTCGATGAATCGGCGGTAGAAGCCAGCCAATCCCAGAAATTGTCGCACCTCTGTCGGAGTCTTTGGTACTGCCCAATTCTTGATGGCTTCTACTTTAGCTGGATCGATATGTATTCCCTTCTCGTTGACTACATGCCCTAGGAATTGAGCTTCGCGAATCTAAAATTCTCATATTGAAAATTTGGCATACAATTGCTCTTGCTTTAGCATTTTAAGGATTAAACGCAGATGCTCTTCATGTTCTTAGAATGAATGAGGATGTCGTCAATGAAAACGATGACGGATTAATCAAGGTAAGGATTACACACACGGTTCATGAGGTCCATGAACACCGCGGGTGCGTTGGTTAATCCGAACGTTGTGACCAAAAACTCGTAATGGCCGTACCGAGTTCTGAATGCAGTTTTTGAGATGTCTTCGTCCCGGACTCTCAGTTGATGATAACCGGATCGAAGATCGACCTTTGAATAGAAACTTGACCCTTGAAGTTGGTCAAATATATAGTCAATACGAGGTAGATGGTAGCGATTCTTGATAGTTACTTTGATCAGCTCACGATAGTCAATACACACACGAAAAGTCCCGTCTTTCTTCTTGGCGAACAGGACTAGAGCTTTTCATGGCGATGAGCTAGGTCGGATGAAGCCTTTATCTAACAAATCTTGCAGTCATGTGGATAGTTCTGGTAGCTCACTGGGTGTAAGTCTATCCGGTGCCCAAGCAATAGGCGCTGCTCCGGGTGTTAGATCGATCTGTAATTTGACTTGACGGTGAAGCTGAAGACCAGGCAAGTCTTCGGGAAATACCTTCGGATAATCATGAACGATCGGGATATCGTAAATCTTCCTCTCCTAAGATGGCTTCTTGGCGACGAGAGCCAGAATGGTAGTATGGTCTTTCCATAAGCACTTCTGCGCTCTCACGAAGAATATGATGCCTATGACCGCACCTCTCCTTTTTACTTTGGTAGAAAGGGTTTCTCCACTCGGGAGAGGAAGTTGAATAATTTCCTCACGAGAGATAACCTCGGCTTGGTTTTTTAAATAACCAATCCATACTGACAATTACGTCAAAACTGCCAAGTGTGACTGGCATAATGTCAAAGTTATAACCAACCAATCCCAGTCTACATCTCTTAAGGTTTTGAGTTGCTTCTATGGTGTATTTAAATTTCTAGTAGAGTTGAAGTACGACTTTACTAGTAGGAAGTTTGTGAGATCACGATGAGACTTCTAGTGAGACCCGCGCTTATAAGGTAAGCATCGGTCAACGTAAAGGCTAAGGGAAAAGTTTCACATGTAGGAAGGATTTTATAGATATCAAGAGCACAAGGGATAGGATGTCTGTTTAAGTAATCGTGTTCAACTGAAGGTTGATTAGATCAAATTCCCGTTTCCTACTGTCATTGAAATAACTGGGTATGCTGGGGTATAGATCAAATTTAGACTCAGGATTAGTCACATGATAAAGCAATAGGGTCAAATAGAATCTATTGTTGGAGTGTAAGGAATTACGTGTTAGTTCAGGAAGAATTTCTCAAATTCCACTTACACAGTTGGAGTCGGTGGGTTTTACCCTGAGGTTCTACTAGAGTTTCACTCTAGGTGGTTCCATTGATCAAGTCTGAATGAGAGTTGTAAGGTCACTAAGACTCTTACATAAGTGAAAATAACACGATGGGTAGATCACATATTAGGACCATTTATCCACACACTATGTTTCACCACGACTTACATGCACCTCAAATTACTATTACGTGTGCACCCGTAATGATAATTTGCTTTGCATGTTCACCCTAGTTTCTCCCTGTCCCGTGTCAAAATGTCCCTGAAATTTTTATTGTCGAGTACAGAGTGTTGTCAGATATGATAAGTCATCGGGAGGCTTAGTTATTAACCATAAGTTGATCAACTAGAATTCATATCAGGATGAGTTATCAGGAATCATTTGATCCGAGTATTCACTCGAGTTAGAACATAATACGAGAGTTCAATCCAGTGGGTTGTAGATAGGAATATGCACATGAGGCAAACATGCACATGAGATGCAACCTCGAGGAGTGAAACTAGTTCATGAATATGAGTTACTGAAAGAAGCATAGCATCCGTCCTTCCAACTGAGTCAGAATAGGGTTTGAGTATGCAATGATTAAGGCGTTCTCATCTTCGTGGTCAATCTATCTTCACAGAATAACAACTAATGACGCGAGCCCATGGCCCTGGAAAGTGTTGACAACTATGTGTCACTGGATCCTGCAATAATAAGTGCAACAGTCTGCCTTCACACGGCGCATTGTTGCTAGTGGGTATGGTAGAGACTCGCCTCCTGCGATCCCAACTCCAAAAGAGATATGTGCTAGTTCCGTGTGTCGTCCCCAATACGAACTTGAGAAGACCCACCATTCCCTGATTGTGTCCTCGATAGGCTCAAGCCGGTGTCATCCTCGGCTCTGATGGTGTAAGAAAGGTGCAGATGATGGTGGTGTTAGTGACTCCTCTGAAGGCTTTGTCTCGCTGCCCACTAATGGGAGTGGATGTTGCTCTGATGACTTCCCGAGTGTCGCCACCGGGAATGATGATATAATGAGAATGACGTGTTCCTCGTCAGAAGAGGGTGATACGGATGTTGTCATCATGCCTGTAATGCAATGTATGTATGGATACCATGTGTATCATGTGTGAGTGTCTGTGTCGTGTAACTAATGCATGTGTGCGGTTATAGTCTAGTATGCAATCCTAGTTCTCTATAACCAATGGCTCTGATACCAATCTGTCACACCCCTAAATTCCACTAACGTAGTTTTACCGTTTGGCGTGTGACAAACCAGGATCTCTGACATTAGTTACATCAAACGACACTATATGGGACATAAATGAAATATCATAAAAGTTCAGAGTTAAATGCGAAAGCGTAAACGTTAAAATGAAATCAAAAGTAATTACACGCAACAAAGCGTCAATTAATGTAAGTAAGTAACTGTTAAAATGTTTGAAATGCATGTCCTAAGTGCGCAATCTGTGCAAATGCGACCTGAGAAACATGTAAGAAAAGTGTCAACACGAGGTTGGTGAGTTCATAGGTTTGTATGTAAATAAATTGTTTGAGTGTTGCTGGATCCACATTCGTAAGTCACACCTATTGCTAGCTAGACAATGTACAAGTTACTCTAAGCGCTCGTAACCGAAGCCACTGTTTGTTTGTTTGTTTGCCTCCAGCCATGTCTATCAACTCTGACTAATATGTTTAGGCCAATCTACACCCGTTCGACCTCCAATCGTGCTAGCGCGACTAGCCCGGGTGGGGTTTGTCAAACCCAGTAGTACTACTCAAATTACCTCGCTAAGTCCATATTAATGGTTCGATGTGAGGACTTTCATGACAGTGTTTATGCTTAAGTACACAAGTGGTAATGAAATACTATGTGATCCATGTCCGTGTGTATGTCTCTCCCTGGCTGGAAGACAAGTAACGGATGTCTGTTCGTATGCATGTTTCTCCCCAACGGGAGAACAAATAAAATGATGTTTGTTTGTACGCATGTTTCTCCCTAACGGGAAAACAAGTAAAATGGTATTCATTTGTATGCATGTTTCTCCCCAACGGGAAAACAAGTAAAAATTATGTTTGTGTGTATGTATGTTTCTCCCCAACGGGAAAACAAGTAAATAATGTTTGTGTGTATGCATGTTTCTCCCCCAATAGGAAAACAAGTAAAAATGGGTCGTGAAACTCACCTGAGTTATGTACGAGTAGTAGATAGTACCACACAAGGATGCAAGTAGGAAACACGAGAGTTCGCCTGTGAACTATCTACGTATGCCCTAAAATTATAAGCATAACAGTTAGGGATACAATGAGGTTTTGTGACGATGACACGGAAGATTAGAATGTCTTAAAACATTCCAATGATCAATGAGTAGACGAACGTGTCCACGGGAATAATGGTTTCTTAATATAATTATTAAGATAATTACGTTAGGTGTCGAACATCTCTAATTACGAATAATATTAATTAATAAAACATGTTCATGCGTTTGTACCATTTAGCAATGGCCTAATAAGATAATTTATTATATTATTTTAGGTTCGTGAAATCAATACGATAATCATTTTTGTGGCAAAAATAATAAATATATTATTTTATTTCGAGGGTATAAACGTGAGTAAATAATATAAATAATTATATTATTAATTAGTCTGAAACGTTACACGAGGTTTATAAACGAGGCGAAACAATATATATATATATATATTTATTATTTTTTATGGGAAAAATGATATTAAAATAGGTTATAACCCAAACCCGACCCTACGGGTGTTTTCCGGGTTAACTCGTATTAAAATATTGATATAATATTATTGGGAAAGTTTTTATTTAAAATTAAAGCTTAAAAACTATTTTAAAAAAAATAATGTGCATGGTGGGATTCGAACCTGGGTCACTCCCACCTCAGCCCAACGCCTTAACCAACTCGCCCGCTAGGGTCTTCGCATTAGAATCCGGATTAAAAAAGCTTTAACACTGATCTCTCATGTGCTCTTCCCTCTTCACACAACCCGATCCGATCCCAAATCCGCCCTCAAATCCCTTGAATCCGATCACGATTGATCCAAAAGGCAAAGGGGTTTTGTTCCTCAGAGCATTGCGAATCTGTGGAAATGATTTAATTGCAAAATCGTTTGGGTTTGGATAGTTTAATTCCCGATTTAATAGCCGAAACCTTAGGTTCATTCCACAAATCCAATTGATTAAATCCTATAATATTAGGGGTTGGATTCATAGGGCTTTCGATGAGTGAGAAATTGCGAACCCACTCAAGTAAGTTAATTGAGTTGAGTTCGTGTCTACGTTGGTGCTCGATTAAACCGAATATGTTAAGAACCCTAGAATCTATTCGCGTTTAATTTGGTGATGTGAGCCCAAATTGAGTTAGGGCTTTCGTTCTAGACATAAAAGCGAGTATAAGGGTGTATGTATTACCTGTAACAAGTTCGGACTGCTCGATTTTGCTTGAGGTCGGCCTAGGTGAAATCGGTTTCAATCGACAGGTTCTTAGACTACTCGAATGATGAAATTGATGCTTCAGACACGTTTAGAAAGGTCTGATTAAGGTGTGCCAATGTACAATTATGGGATTAAAAGACGAATTTGATTGGATTTGATAGGTTCGCTTTGAGGGGTCAGTGGTTACAAGCTTAGGGCTTTAATTCATGATAAATGGTAATCAAAATGTCTGTAAATGTTTCAATGATGATCGGCCTCATCATTAATGAGTGTAACAGTCGCGATTTTGGACGGATTTGAGTTTATGTGAACGAATTTGGATCAAAGATCGAGAGAGTTTGACTTATAAAAGTCAACAGAATCAATAATGTGTTAATTGCAGGATTAGTCCCATTGTTTTCATGGTTTAAAGTTTAATTATTTGTAGGAATAGTCCCTGGGGTTTGAATTAGATTAAGAACATGATTAATTGACTTTTAAAGTCAACAGGAACACCAAAATCCAATTTTGACTTTCAAGGTCAATCAGAATTTGGTTTGGACTAATGGCACAACTAGTCCCTCTAGTTTTAGTTTAATAATTGACAAGATTAGACCCTGGAGTTGGAGATAAGGTTAAATAGGTTAGGATTTAACAGGATTTGGTTAACGGAGTTAACATGAAAGTCTGGATTGTCACAATGAATCTCACTCTTTTTCGATGTTTTCGAGTAGCAAACACTCTTGATCAACTACGATGTATATATACTGGCATCCCCATACCAATATATGACATATTGGCGTACCAACTTTTGAAAGTAAATTCTGATTTGAACATTCCTTATTCTCGTATTACAAAACAAATTGAAAACTTCTATTCAGAATCAGGGCGATGTTAAAATGCTTACTCAGTAAGTTGCTCATCCCAACCATTTCTTAAAATCATTACACCGTTACAATCCTAACAGTTATCGGTCACAGTGAGTCATTGTGACTCCGATTATTAACACTTGGATCATAGTTACACTTCGACATTATCTGATTACTATGAGTACTAGTATTCTACCACTCAGCTATTAAGATATGATTAATTACCCCAAACTATACATCATAGTGCAATTACAAATTATAATGCTTTCAAAATTTCAGATATAAAGGGCACTTTGAGAACGTAACCATCATACATGGCCTGCAAATGCTCCATATGTTCGATCACGTGTTTGCGGATTATTCTTTTCACTTGTATATTCAGTTTTTTTTTACTTAGCACCACCGTGACCTTGAACTTGATGGTCACATCGCAACTAATTAAAGTAAACCCTAGATCCCTATTATCATTCATCCTATACTAGTTGAATTTCAGGACAAAATTCTCTTAACTAGGGGAGTCTGTAACATCTGTCAATTTTTAGATCCATACTTTATTAGCCATTCTTATGTGTTTCTAGATCAAGTGCATTATTAAGACTTAGTTAATCATAAACTTGGTCATCAGGGATTATGCACTGCAATTAGATGGATCTTTCATATTCATAAGAAAACTTAACAAACATTGGTGATACAAATTGTATTACTTTCAAAATTATGAAGTATTCTATAAACATAAAATACTCATAATTACAAAAATTATAATGATGCATTCATTATTTTATGAACATATGTCTAACTATGTACATGTATTTTCTTTCACTGGTTATATGAATAATCAAATATATATCTACTTGTTATTTCATGCATAATATATGTACATGCATATCCATTTTTATATGATAAACATGTTATTTTATGTAAGGATATACATGCATGCATGCAACTTTTTATTAAACTACAAAGGTGTTATTTTATGTAGACTTAAACTTATAAAACCATTATCTACTTTTAAATCTTAACATTTTATAAAAATCAAGACTATGTAGTATGATCTTGATGTCTAACAACATTTTATAAAAAAAACTATACATAAACGTATTTAACTTTTACAAAAACATTTATAAAAGTCCTTAAACGTTATAAACAGATTTTTATAAAAACTAGTCAAACCGCCTACCATATCTCTAGTCTTACACCCTACCTCACCTCACCACCCTACCCCATAATTATGGCCAAGACAAGCCATTCCCCCTTACCTTTTCTTTTGACTTCTTACACACACTAACACCCCATACCCTCTTACATTTTTTTATTATGAATGCCATCATTTGAAGTCCTATATATACCATGCATTTGACACAAAGAGATTCACACCTCAAACACCCTCAAACTCTCTCCCTATTGCCTTAATTTTTTGGCTCCTACGTCACTTCCCTCTCCAAAACTGAAAACAAGACCCCAACTCCAAACAACATTCTGGCAGAAATTTTGCCCGAATTTACATGGTCATATCGCCCTCGTTTCTTGGCCAAATCACTCCATTATTCTTATGGAACAAAGTTCTATGAGTTCCTTAACAAACCCAACTAGAATCACTCGAATCCATGAAGAATTCGACCACCAACCAGCATACACAAGATGACTGCGCCGAACAGATCTATTCTGGATACCTCTTTTTCTTTTGCTTGTTTTGGGGTACCTACATAACTCTAAATCTAGTGATATTTTTTTGTATCTTTTCTTATTTCAATAAAGTTGATTTTAGAAGAAAAGCTCAAGTCATTTGGGTTTCTAAAACTATCTAAAAGCCCCTGCTCCAAAGTCACCTAAAAATTCTGAGTTTTGTGAAACAGAAGAAAACACAAAGATTTAGATGGATTTTTTACTTTAGTAACTATATATATTATTTTTGAACTTTATTCTTTCATGGATCATATTTCGACACACACACACACATATATATATAACACTAAACGAGATGATCCATGAACAAGTCATGAAACTTTGGTTATTAAATACAACATACATACACTTGTATTTATTTTCCAAGACATATTTATCTTCAAAAATATATATTTATACACTTGATTCTCTACAAGACATTATTTATAAATCACCAATGACTTGATTAAGTGTTTTCTACATATAATATACTTAGGTATTATTATACCTATTTTCAAAGATTTAACACAAGTTAAGGACATATTACATGTATATGCATAACATAAAATAATAGTTATGACATTAAGTGTCCATTCATGCATTCATGGTCAAATCATATAACCTTAAGTTGGTTAGCATATATATAATTGTGATGAGAATTGTTATGGAACTTGAAAACTTGATTATTTTTGGATAATATACAAACACAACCGTTATAATGCAAAATTTTGTCAAAAATCTTATATTTGGTTCATTCAAAATTGCATGCACTGTAGTACATTTATAAGTATAATACTTATATTTATACAAATGCAACTTTTATGGACTTGGGTTATTATATAAACCCTAACTAAGTTGAAGCTTATCATAGTTTACAATCAAACAAATATATACATTTGATAAAGTACTTCGTAATGGCATTATTAACACATTTTGAAACCTAGATTCCATACCTATTACAACATTAGACATTTGGTCTCATTTAAGTGTTTTGGACAAGGTTTATAGATATACTAAACCAGCATGCTGTCTAAACATGTCTTTTGTCAAACAAATATTACCCACCATAGTTTCAGACAGGTAAGTTCTTGTAGCCCCTTTTCACCTTTTATATTTTTGGGGAAAAACATGCTTCTATCACTTATTATACCAAGATATGAAAGCTATGAGCTGCTTTCTTTATACACAAATGACACTGTTTGGTATAATTTTACATGAGTTAAGCATAATATCACTTAAGTCCCCACATTTTACACAATCATATAGCTTGAAATATAGCCGTTGAATATATGAATAGTACTATTGGGTTGAGACCCCCATTCATTCTTGGTTGCTCTAACTTTGACTTAAACATTTATGAATGCATATTATCCATTTCATTTTTGATGTTCCATGATAAGACATCTGTGTTTGGGCATACAAACCAGTCCAGGTTTGGTCGTGAGCTCATTGTAATTGTATCCTGTTTATGTGTTTAATGAAACAACTGTTTACTCATGTCTCTAAACCATTTACATATGGCAAACAATTTTATAGTAAACACTTACATTAAAACTATTTGGTCGAGTCGCAAACCTGCGAACTCACCAACCATTTCGGTTGACACGTTTTAGCATGTTTTTCAGTTAAGTACTTTTGGAGATTGATGCATGTAGTCTTTTGTATTAGGACTATATATTAAGGGTATTTAGTAATGTACTTCAATAATTACATTGTAATGCTTTAAGTTCTTAATGTAATGAAATTTTGTCTTCTCTTGAAAGCAATGTGTTCTTGATAAATAGTTTCGTTACATTCTCTTGTTTTTGCTTTAGGAACTGATGTGTGTATCTTAAATCATGTGCCAACTAAGGCATTAATAAACTGTTCCCCATACGAAGCGCTGAAAGGTAGAAAACCAAAACTTGATCATCTTAGAATTGTTGGTTGCATAGCATAAGAAAAAGTTGCTTTGCCTCATTTGAAAAAGTTAGATGACACAAGTACACAAATGGTGTACCTAGGAACTGAATCAGGATCAAAGACATACAAATTATTTGATCATGTGACAAAAAAGATACGCATCAATCGAGACGTAAAATTCATGGAAAAGGAATCATGGGATTAAAATGAATACCTAGAATATTTCAACCATGAGGAACTTGAGTGGACAGACTTTACCATAGAAGAAAGTCATACGACCAGTCCACAAAGTGATGATGCAGTTCAAGTAGAACATGGTGAAGGTGATAACACAACAGCGGTGATAATGATGTTGAGGACCCTCCATCAACAGAGAATACACCAAATTCACAATTCACACCATCAACATATACTTATGAACTAAATTCAGAAGAATTCGTTGAATACACATCAACTTCAGCAAATTCATTTAAACTTACACAAGGTTTTCGTGCCTTAACAGAATTAAATGAACTAGCACCAGAGGTAGAGACAAGTGAGTTACTATTGGCAGAAGAAGAGCCAAGAAATTACAAGGAGTCAGCAGAAGATAGAAGATGGATAGAGGCTATGAAGGCAAAGTTAGAATCCATCAATAAAAATAAAACTTGGAAATTAATGTCTTTACCAAGTAACCACAAAGCAATTGCTCTGAAATGGGTATTCAAGACCAAATGAGATGCGATTGGAAAATCATAAAATATAAAGCTCACCTAGTAGAAAAAGGTTATGTACAACATCAAGGAATAGACTTTGATGAAGTCTTTGCTCCTCTAGCAAGAATTGAGATAATCCATCTAATTCTAGCTTTGACAACATATAATGAATGGAATGTACATCACATAGATATCAAATCAAGTTTCCTACATGGCGAACTTAAGGAAGAAGTTTATGCCACATAACTAGAAGGCTTTGTGAAGCCTGCAAATCAAGGAAAAGTGTATAAACTTTCAAAAGCATTGTATGGACTGTGACAAGTTCCACGTGCATGGAATGTAAAGTTAGATCATACCTTAAAATCTATGGGACTTAAGAAATGTTCTTTGGAACAAGCAATCTATATGAAAAGAAATGAGGCTTCAACCTTACTAATTGGAGTCTATGTTGATGATCTAATTGTCACCAGAACTCCAAAGAAAGAGATAAAACATTTCAAATCTCAAATGGAAGAGAGTTTGAAATGAGTGACTTATATTTATTGGCATACTATTTTGGTATAGAAATCACGGATATGCCCTAAATTATACATGTTTTTCACGCATAATAATCCCCATATTATGGTACTAATTGATTAATAACCTTGCAATTGATACTTAATACGTTAATATTTCATAACTGCAGGTTATTCGACGCCCCAAAGTTAACAAAGCTAAAGCCACTAAAAACATCAAGAAATCAAGCTTTTGGAGGACCAAACCCGAGCTTTGACCCCCCAATAAGTCAAACCAGGTCAACAACAAGTCAAACAACAGCTAAAAGACAAAACTGGGATGCAGGAAGGGGATGCATGGCCATGCATCCCATTGAACGGTCGTGCAATCCCATTCTTGCTCCCCAAGGCTCTTGTACACCGTCCTGTGTACCTAGTTTGATTGCCGAGGGGTTTGCACGCCCGTGCATTGCTCATTTTGAGGCCTATAAATAGATGGCTTAAGTTCTTCATTTAACACATCTTTCAATATCCTATGACACTATTCCAGAGAGAGTATTTCATAGTTAGTGTAGAGAGTAGAGAGTAGAGAGTAGAGAGGCTCCTCCTCTTCATTCCGCAATAGGGGAGCCTACGAAACTCAGCGTTACGCTAGTTAGTATGGCCATTCGTGAAACTATTTGTATTGCTAGGGTGAAGATGAAGTTTGGTGTATGTTAATGTTTAACGTATTAATCTAGTGGTATGTTTACGTCTTTAACTATTCGCTCTTAAAACCAACTTCCAAGTGGGCTTTTTATTATTATCTAAACTTGTCTTTACACTTGTGAGTGTTCTTGATTTTAAAGCGTAAGACCGTAAAACCTTTTTAATCAAACTTCTCTTGATGCTTGTATGTCTTTATACAAGTGGATCTTGATAAGCCAAGGCTTGGTTAATATTAATAAGGTCGTACGTCTTTATACGAACTTGTTATGAGACCAAGAATTGGTGAACTCATGTTGGGAATGGTACGTCTTTATACATGGTCCCATTATTACATCGCCTCTCGGTGAACAAATTCTAATAACTCTTTTAATAATAATAACTAAGCACTTAAGTTTGATGTCCTAAACCAACTCGGAGATAACACCAAAGAGTTGAGGGTAACGATGTCCCTAGCTGGGAGTCCTAACATTTTATTATTAAAGAATATAATCCGTGAACCAAATATAGTGAGGACAAGGCTCTAGTGGTGACCCGGGTCACATGTTTGTAGTAGTCATGCAACTGGATTAGTCAACTTAACATTATCATATAACAAGCGGATTCGAAGCCCAAAGCAATACTCTTTGTGACCTGATCATTTCCGAGATATTTACTTTCCTGTTATTTACTATTCTGTTATTTACATTCCTGTTACACACATCACGCACGTTTTTACTTTTCTGTCATTTACTTTACCGTCATTTACATTTCTGTCATTTGCTTTTCTGCTTCACAACCACACAAAACCCACTCACTAATTAAACCGACTAAACGATAAAAAAAGTTGAGTATTGGAGCTCGAACATGTCCATTGGTTCGATACTTGGTTCTTACCTAAACTATATTACGTTGCGATATGTACACTTGCCTATTGTGTGTGTTTTAAGTTTGAGTATTTATCATTTTAATTATAAATTTAAAACCTGATCGCGTGAAACCAATATCCTTGAATATATTATTATATAATATATTTTCTATATACTAAACACGACAAATCTAGTTTTTGGCGCCGTTGCCGGGGAGACGGTGATTTTAAGAAAGATTCGAGTTAACGAATTAGCCTTTTTAACCTTAACATTTTTTTATGGTTTGTTTTGATTGTTCTTTACAGCAACTTTCATGGATCACAAGTACGAGAGTTGTTATGGAGGATACCAAGACGACCATGAGTACCACTTCGGAGGTTTGGTGTGAGGTCTGTGGGGAAGCCCACTACACTAAAGATTGTTATCACTATCAAGGGTATTCCACAGATTTTCACCAACCCTACTGACAACCATACGAGGAAACCACACCGCCCCAAGAAATTCAACACTCAGCTCTAGATTCTGACTCATGGACCCCAGGAAAGCTGTTTTGCCATTTGGAAGAAATAAAGGTTCAAATCCTAAAGAGCTATCCAAATGAACAACAAGATGATCTCTTCAAAGTCCAAGAACCGGAAGTTATAGCTCCAACATCTCCAGTAGGGTTAAGTGACTATAAGGAGCAAGAACCTTCTAGCTTCACAAGCATGGATCAGTCGAAAGTGAGACCAGGTGATTCAGAAGAAAGGGTTACTTCAACTTTACAATCACTTCTTGACTTTTCTGAGAGGCTGGAAGCTAAAACATCAAAGGAGTTAGAAGAACGAATCTCTAAAGAAGAATTGGTGGGAATCCTCAATATGGAAGCACAAGAAGGATTTATGGAACAGTCTAGAGTTCCTATCACTTCACAGATAACATCTATGAAGAACCAGATTGTGAGACCAACATCCAAGAGGAGACTATGCAGGAGGATGTAATCACCAACAAACAAATGACAATGGTGGCACCTCTTCCTTGCAACAGTGATAGCTGGCCTGTGACCAAGCATATCAGTGAATCATTCCATGAATCACATACGCCACATGATAAGACACATCACTCTGAGGACCACTTCTCATGGAGGAAGCAACGTTTATCCAACGAAAATTACGTGACAAAATTATCATACAGGGGTGACCATCTCCTTCACTACATGGGTCTCTTGATGTTTGGTCCAGGAAATTTCAAATGATGGAGGCGTGATTTAATTGCACTATTTTCTTTAGGTGTTATTCTACAGAGCATTATAAATTTGTCAGGTTTACGAAAATTTTCAAAATTTCAAATCAATCCATCCAAACCAAAATTAAAACTATAAAAATAGTTTGGAAACACATAAATCAATGATTCACCCATTTTAGCACAAAAACATTGAAGGTAACTAAAATAGAAAATTGGGGAAAATCTTTGATTTCTGAAATTGGGCCACTTAATGGAGGAAATTGGCTCGGACCACTGGGACAAACTGCCTACGGCATTTGCCACATGATCTGGCTCGTCAAAACCTTTCCGTCCCTTGGTCGGGGGCCCTCTAACTCAAAACGTAGATCAACTTATGGTGGTTCCAAGTTTGAACTCCTTTTACCCTGTTTTCCCTTGTCCAGCCGGTCCAAAATGGACTTCATTAATTCCTGGATCAACTTATCATCACATCGTACGCATGGTTATCAAATAGGTTAGATGAACCTTTCCATATTACAAGCCACCCATTTGTCATATTATTCCACCACTTGCACTAAATTGGAAATTCATGAAGCACGTACGAGTCTGGCCAACGACCCTTAAATAAAGGTGGCGCTTCTGGGAGGCAACACGATTGTCACACCCCCAAATTTATTTGCTTAATAAATAAATACAGGTTGCAACGATTGGTTCATTACACAATAGCGGAAGCTGTAATAGTGATTTCTAAGACTTAAATACATACACAAATACTAAGACTAAGTAGTACAATGATCTAAGTTCTTCTAGATCAACAACAGACTTGAGACCGGATAATATATGTCCTTCCAGCTAGTAGGAATTTATTCAATTATAGCTAGCCTATTCCAACCGCTCCATGTCTAAAGATTACCTGAGAAACATACTTGAAAGTGTCAACACAAAGGTTGGTGAGTTCACAGAGTTTGTTAATTTAGTACAGTTAGTTTTCCCCGAAAAACTAGACATGACTTAACCGTCATAAAATAAGTAGTTTTCCTTTGAAAACATATACATGGCTTAACCGTCATTAAATAAGTAATTTTCCTTTGAAAACATGCCCATGACTTTACCGTTATAAAATAAGTGGTTTTCCTTTGAAAACATTCCCATGACTTAACCGTCATAAAATACGTAGTTTTCCTTTGAAAACATATACATGACTTAACCGTCATCAAATAAGTAGTTTTCCTTTGAAACATGCCCATGACTTTACCGTCATAAAATAAGTGGTTTTCCTTTGAAAACATTCCCATGACTTAACCGTCATAAAATACGTAGTTTTCTTTTGAAAACATATACATGACTTAACCGTCATCAATTAAGTAGTTTTCCTTTGAAAACATGTCCATGACTTTACCGTCATCAAATAAGTGGTTTTCCTTTGAAAACATATACATGACGTCTTTGTAATTCCAACGTTCTCAAAACGTTCAAACATGATCATTTTCTGATCAAACAGTTTATATGTATAACCAATGAATTTGAACATTACCCTGACCAATTGACCCCATTTGTAAGCATGCAAGGAATACAAAATAATACGTAATGCACGAGACCGTAACCAAACCCCAACTTTTTGTGCCTCCCCTCACCTTTCTGCGAGTAAGATAATATGCGGTCATTCAGTCATTTGGACACCTGGTTAGCGCGACTAACCATGACCGGAGGCGTCACCCCCAATAGTATTATCCATAGAATCCCGGGCTAAATCCATAGCTAATGGTTACTAAGTTTTTATTCCGAGGACTTTAAGCGCTTTATTTTTCCTTCAATGCACACATACAGTCTGATCATTTGTTCATTCATTTACATACGAAAATTCTTTACAAGTATGTTTCCACCCCAAAACATTTCAAAATTTAGAAAAAAGGGTTAGTGAAACTCACAAAGAGTTAAACCAGAATTTTCGTATAAGCAATTGTATTTCATGTTTTCAAAACATAACAAGTATGTTTCTCCCCCGATGTTTACAAAACAGTAGGAAAATAAAAGGGGGCCGTGAACTCACCTTGTGTCCGATGAAATCCTAGCAAATAACCTTGTGCTAATAGTTCCTGCCTATCCGTACCCTAATCACACAAGGGTACTAATGTGTTAAGACTACCCATCTTATACGTAAGTTGTTCATCCGACTTAACGAATCCCGTTAAGTACGTCTTTGTTTATCTAAAACAATGTTTTCTCATGACGACTCGTTGGTGATTATTATTCCAGTCTAGACGCTTTATTTATTTTCCGGAAAAATATTATATTTCCATATTGGTGACTTGTTACGTTTTTCAAAAATAAATATTATTTTTGCAACATCTTATAATATATTTATATTATAGTCCATGTATTATCATATAATTATTTCCTATCAATAATTATATAAACCACAAATATCGTTCAAGTTTGTACTAAGCATGTCATTTATTCGACGAGCACATAAACCATGTTTAACACATTCACATACAATTACTTGTTCCGAACGATATTTATTATCTTGTCATACATTTATATTTTCACCAAATACACAGAAGTATGTCTATTAATTCTACATATATTTCAATATGCTTTATGATAACACGTATACATTTATACTTTTACCGAAACGTCTTTAATTTCATTCACATAATTTCTCTACGATTATTCCATCATAATATGTGAATATATGATTGTTATAATTACTAAATGTCTTAGACATTTTAATCATACCAAGTTTCATGTTTCTAAATAAACAACTTGATAACATCATAAATATGTATACCTACACATATATTCCGGTTTACATATGCTTATTATACACAGATACAACCTAACCTCCTGATAATGCATATTTTTCTACCAATATCATCAAGTCGTGCTTTAAACAATCAACCAAGCGCCATCATATATATCTTGCCATTTTTGACCTAATATGCACATACTTAAACGGTTCTTAGTCTTTATGTCGCTTACTGTTTATTTTGTAAAATTCACTAATCATGTCTCTTATTTAACAATCCACATTTTACCATCAAATGATCAACAATAATATCTACTCATATATATATATACATACAAATTTCTATACTTTATATATATTTATACAAAGCTTTTGGTTAAACAATTTATAATTTATCATCATAGAATCAAAGCAACAACATCTCATAAAATGTTTCAAACAATGATCTATGCATATAAACTTGTTATTTTCCACCCATTACATATATTTTTATAAAACTTTTAGTTTTTAAACTTAATAAGTTAAACCTTTATAAAAAGAAACCCTTTTAATCTTTTAAATCTTTTGTTACTTTGGTGAACAACGAGCTTTAAACTATAAATAAAGACAAAGATGAAAAGTGGTGTCGGTTTCATACCACTAGACAAGCTAGGTGAAAAATCAACAAGTAGAAGGTGCTAGGTGCGCGTGTTGCTATCAAGACCCGACTCCTAGTCTCCAATTCCTCCTTGGACTTCCAAACTCTAACTCAAACTTTCTCTAGATTTGTGTTCTTGAATCAAAGTGTGCAAAGTGTATGCACATATGTGTGCATCGATTTTTATAGGGTGAAAGGGATGGAGATAGTGTGTTGGTCACACTATCATCATTACCAATGATGGTGGCTCATGAGGGATGGTACTTTTGGATAGAACTTTAGGCAAAAGAGTATAGTGAATGTGTGTGCATAAGTGTGTGTGTCGTATATATGCATGTAGATATCAACAAGTTGGAGTGTTGGGATTGCTCTAACTATTACAAGACATGATGTGTATATTTGATGTGATGGTGGCTTACTCTACACTTGAAAGAGCATGGACTTCATATGACACAAGGATGGTAGTGATGTGGTGTAGGTGATGTTGTGGGTGGGGCCCCCTTGTTTCGGCCGAATTGGGTAAAGGGTGGGGGTTGGGTCTTGTCCCACTTTTAGTTGATTTCTAGGTGTTTAGTTAGATGGATTTTAGGTAGGGTATACTCGGTAGGTGTTCCCGTGATCTAATACCCGATGTACGAACTTTTATGATCACATAACTTATATATATTTTGTATCTTGACTATTTTAATAGTCCACTAATTTAACCCGTCATGGTTAATGTTTTAACTAATATAATACATGTATACATAAAATAATATAGAACCATATAACGATTATTTATATGTCAACTTTTATAAAAGTTTAGTCACCAATATTTATGTTTTTACATTAAAGCGTGTCCCTAGACTTTTGCTAGAATAAAATTCTTGTCAATCACCAACGGCCGTACCTTGCGGGTTATCACTGTTTATTTTCCTGGTAATTCTTATCAATTACTATTTTGATATAAGTTCCTTTGCTAGACTCCTTGACTTTACTTAGTCAAAATAAAACTTCAGGAAATATATGTTATGAACGTGCATTTATGTAATATGGATATTGACCTGAAATACTGGGTGTCACACCGATGATCATGAATAAATTAAGAAGTTGGTGCATACGGCAGAACACGCGGACCTCAAGTATGGTTTTCCAAGTTTAAGTTTCTCATACTTCAGTCTCGAGGTATGCCTTCTCGATACTAGGACCTTAGTAGCTTAACTACTACATGTTATTTCCATTTCTGTTTTTATGTTTTTTTCTTTATGTGTCTAGTAGCATAACATCACCAGGTAGTTTCTCTATTTCTTTGAGAAGTTACACTCCATCTCTACAAGCTGGAACGCCGGAATACACATCAAATTTCTGAGAAATTCGATAAAGTCTTTAAAGCAAAGTGTTGACTACAGCAAAAAGTTTTGACCTTCGGTTTTACACCGAATTGACCGGGGGAGTACCAGTTTCTTTCCCCTTAAAACTTCATGCATTTAAATTCCTGCATAGCATTTCATTACATGCATTTGTACATTGAGGGCAATGCACAGTTTTAAGTGTGGGGTGGGGAATTAGAGATTCATGACTACTTGTAACTTCAAAACGTTAAACTAAACTTGTAATTTTCTATCCATTTGACTAAAACCTTACTAAAAACCTACTTTTCGTAAAACCCGAAAAATTTTCAAAAATTTTAAACCCTAAAACCAAAATCTCTTTGAGTTCGCACCTAATTAATAAAATGAATACATGGCAAGCAAAAACAAATGGATATTATGCATAGCAAATCAATAAACCCTATCCCATCTGTTTCCATGGGAGAATAATCTGAGCCTTTTCACGAGCATTATTAACATTATTTTTCGCATGCTCTTTCGTTTGGTATATTGAATGTTTTTTGATCGAATTTTATGCATATTTAGAACTTGTATGACTTATACATATCAAGACCATGAATTAGTAGAAGTATGAAAATGATTGAGGCATCTAGGACTTTATTACCCATATATTATCCTTAAACCCAAAATCCCAAAAACAATATCCGCCTAGTTAGCCCTTTGAGCCTTAGCCTTTTCTTTTCTACTACCCACAATTATCACCAAACCAGCTTTTCGTAAACATCGGTTATTGGCTAACTGTCTTCAAGATGGAGAAATATTAGACTATCTTATGTCGTTTACAACCATTAAGGCAATTTGGAAAGAATCTGTTTCACTCAAAAGAATTGGAATATTCAAGAAGAAAATGGATGTAATAGGAAGAAACAGCCGAAAGATCTACAAGGAAGATATGGAAAATTTATTTGAAGGAAATTGAGGAAAAAAATTATTGAAAAATTTGTCTTGCTGATAAGAAAAGAAAATAAAAAAAATAGAAAATGAAAAGAAAAATAAAGAGAGAAGTTGGTCTTTTATCGGTTAGACCTTAAAGAGCTGGATATGCATTCTTTTGATTTCAATTTGCTTTCTTGTATTCATTTCGCAAAGCCTGAATTACCACCCGAACTCCGAGAGAAAGTTTTCAAAGCAACAAGTGATGTAAGACAATAGTGGCGCAAGCAAGAACAATTGCCACCGTTCTGCGGCCTGTCCAAAAGAAGAGCCAAAAGATATGACAAATGTGTGAAGTGTGGCAACTGGAGCCACGATGGAAAGTGTAGCAAGAATCAAAATTATTCCCAACATGAATATACGCATCTGATCAAAGTAGGAGCAGTTAGGCTACAAGCCGAAAGAACCATACGGAAAGGCAATAATGTGTACTACGTAGTAAGGGAAGAGTTGAGAAAGATAAGAGATCTTGGTCTTGGCAATCTGACCATAAACGAGCCCTCAGATTAGTTATACCCTCGTTATTTGAGTACCGTAGAGGGTCCCACTAGTATTTTCCATCTTATGCCATGAAGTCGTAGCCGTGTGTTCCACGTTAGCTGCAGCCTACAAAACCCTTTTAAATCCCTAAAAATCCAAAAATATTTTCATTTCCACCCTTTATTTTTCTTTTAGCCACATTACAACCCTTCTAAACTCCTCTTGATTCCTGCATACTACGTAATTAGTTGATGGAGACTTGATTTGCATACAAGCTTATATCCATTGCATAATTCGATTCGAACTTGAGTGTTCCACTTAACTTAAATTATCCACATATATATAACCTTAGAGTTGAGTGAACATTGTGAGGAGTGATAGATTATGCATAATCGAAGTTCTAGTAGGCTTGTCATGAATTCCACTACCCTAAAATAGAAAAGCTCAAAAATAGAAAAAAGCGACTCATGAGTTATCCCGGAGTTTCCAACTACTTGGAGCTCTATTACCTTTTGTAAAGTTTTTAGTTATGGGTCTGATCATGCATGAGTTTGCTTGAGGACACGCAAAGTTTAAGTATGGGGTATTATGATATGCCCTAAATTATACATATTTAGCATGCATAATAATCCCCATATTATAGTACTAATTGATTAATAACCTTGCAATTGATACATAAAGCGTTAATATTTCATAATTGCAGGTTATTCGGTGTCTTGAAGTAAACAAAGCTAAATCCACTAAAAAAAAAAATCAAGAAATCAAGCTTTTGGAGGACCAAACCTGAGCTTTGACCCCCAAGAAGTCAAACCAGGTCAACAACAAGTCAAACAACAGCTAAAAGACAAAACAGGGAAGCAGGAAGGGGATGCACGACCGTGCATCCCATTGCATGGTCGTGCAATCCCATTCTTGCTCCCCAAGGCTCTGGTACACCGTCCTGTTTACCCTGTTTGATTCCCGAAGTGTTTGCACGCCCGTGCAATCCAATGCATGGCCGTGCATTGCTCATTTTGAGGCCTATAAATAGATGGCTTGAGTTCTTCATTCAACACACCTTTCCATACTCAAGACACTATTCCAGAGAGAGTATTTCATAGTTAGAGTATAAAGTAGAGAGTAGAGAGGCTCCTCCTCTTCGTTATGCAATAGGGGTGCCTACGAAACTCAGCGTTACGCTAGTTAGTATGGCCATTCGTGGCTAAACTCTTTGTATTGCTAGGGTGAAGATGATGTTTGGTGTTATGTCTTTAACTATTCTCTCTTAAAATCACCTTCCAGGTGGGCTTTTTATTATTATCTATACTTTTCTTTACACTTGTGAGTGTTCTTGATTTAAAGCGTAAGACCATAAAACCTTTTTAATCAAACTTCTCTTGATGCTTGTACGTCTTTATACAAGTGGATCTTGATAAGCCAAGGCTTGGTTAATATTAATAAGGTGGTACGTCTTTATATGAACTTGTTATGAGACCAAGAATTGGTGAACTCATGTTGGGAACGATACGTCTTTATACATGGTCCCATTATTACATCGCCTTTTGGTGAACAAAGTCTAATCACTCTTTTAATAATAATAACTAAGAACTTAAGTTTGATCTCCTAAACCAACTTGGAGATAACACTAAATAGTTGAGGGTAACGATGTCCCTAGCTAGGAGTCCTAACATTTTATTATTAAAGAATATAATCCGTGAAACAAATGTCGTGAGGACGAGGCTCTAGCGGTGACCCGGGTCACATGTTTGTAGTAGTCATGCCACTGGATTAGTCAACTTAACATTATCATATACCAAGCGAATACTCTTTGTGACATGTCCATTGGTTCGATACTTGGTTCTTACCTAAACTATATTACGCTGCGATAGGTATATTTGCCTATTGTGTGAGTTTTAAGTTTGAGTATTTATCATTTTAATTATAAATTTAAAACCTGATCTCGTGAAACCGATATACTTGAATATATTATTATATAATATATTTTCTATATACTAAACATGACACATCAGTCACCCAAACAGGGGTGAAGTATCAATAAAGCAAACTGGCTATATACTAAGATTCTCAAAGATGTGAGAATGTTGATAGCAATGACACCAAGATACCGATGGACCCAGGAACAAAGTTAACAAAGGATGAAGGATGAAATTCATTTGATGTTATAGAACAAAGAAGCTTAATTAGATGTTTAAGATACTTGTTACATACAAGACCATAACTGTGTTATTCTGTTGGTTTACTTAGTTGGTTCATGCAAGAATTGAATCTAAGGAACATCATCTAAAGGCTATTAAACAAGTACTACCTTATATCAAAGGGACAAAAGACTTTGTATAACATACTACAAAGGTTGAGACTGCAAAATAACGGGTTATGGTGACATTAGTTATGGAGTTAATACATAAGGAGGAAAAGGGACCACTAGAATAGACTTTTGTGACAATCCGACTTTTCAAGTTAATCCCATTAGTGATCCCGTTAAATATTCTGTTAAATCCTAACCAAGTTAACCCAATTGTTGATCAATTCTGTCAAGGCTGAAGTTGCAAGGGCTGGTTTTGTAAATAACCAGAAACCCTAGTAGGCACTGTCGCAACTTATTTTGGCACGGTAGCGCCAAGTGCCTTGGTACGGTCGCGCCTCTTATTGGCACGGTCGCACTTCTTATCAGTTGAAACATAAACGTAGCCTTTAATGGCAAATCCGTTCGAATATCAACTTTGTAACGTAAAATCTTGAATGGCGATCATCATTCAGCCTTAATCATTTACATTACGTTCGAATTAATTCCATTATGATCAATTATCTCGAAACCGTCGACACCCTCATCAACCGCTATCAAATTAACATCAAATCGTTTGTTTTCCTCGTAATTGAACATCTGCACACACTCTACAAACTCCGTAGAAGCTATCCCGCACACCAATCTGACTAGAATCGTTGTAGAATCTGTCGGGGGCCAAGATTCGCTGAAGTCGGAGCACGTGTTAGTTGACCTCTATCAATTCGTGCATCAGTCGGTAATTCCTTGCACCCACAAATTCATTTTTACGTATAGTGTAAAAGCCCCGTGATTCCACTGAGTATTAACTTCATATTTTACCAAATTGATTTGGTGTTCTTCACCCAAGGTTTCGTTTTCTTAAATCTGGAAATTAAAGAACATAAACGTGATGTTTTTCAAATTAAACTCGTTCACATAATTTCCTATACCTGTTAAACAGAACCCCCATGTTCTTTTGGTCAATCGCAATCGAAACCAAACGGATTTGGATTTATTGGGTTATTCTGTTAAACTCTGTAACTATAAATCCAGGAGACACGGACGTGCCGAGTTTTAGCACGGTCGTGCCTCACCCTCTGACCCGGTCATGCCTCTTGGCTAGACCTGGTCGTGGCTCAGAACCCTAGACACGGTCGTGCCTGACTCAGACACGGTCGTACCTAGTGGTCAGTCTTGTTGTGTCTTCTGTTTGATCAACACGGTCGCGCCTCCGACCAGCACGGTCGAGTTCGTGTCCTTAACACGGTCGTGCCTTGCCTTAGGCACGGTCGTGTGTGAGTAAACCCTTTTGTCAGAATGTTTGATTTATTTATTATATTTTTATATAAACAATAATTATTATATATTATTTGTCATTTATCGCGAAACGCAATTATACTAATTTAAAAATCCGTATTTCCGTATACTCGTTCGTTTACCCATTAGTCTTTAGAATGTTTAAAGACGTTCTAATCCTCCGTGTGTCGTCACAAATTTCATTGAGTCCCTAATATGTTATGTTGTAATTCTAGGGCATTCGTGAGCCGTGTCAGGCAAACGCTTGAGATTTCAATCTCGTACTTGTGTGATTACTACCTACGCCGTTAAGGTGAGTTTTCACGACCCCTTTTTTACTGTTTTAAACTGGGGGAGAAAACATGTTGCAAACACTTTTTGATTTTTGTACTTCATATTGTATCACTTGTTATGACTATGCGTAAAATCTATCATGAATGTCCTCACATTGAAGCGTTTAAATATGAGAATAGCGAGGTATGTTAGGTAGTACTACTGGGTTTGACAAACCTCACCGCGTTAGTCGCGCTAACTCGATTGGATATCGAATGGGTGCAATATTGACCTAAACGTGCACCATGGTTGATAGTCCTGGTGGGAGGCATTCAAACAGCCAGTTTACGGTTACGAGCGTAATAGCAAACATGAACATGGGTTAGCCACACATTGATATATATATGTTGATTGTACAATAAATCTGGTAAACGTTTATTTATATTGAAATCTGTGAACTCACCAACCTCGTGTTGACATCGTTTTCTTACATGTTTTCTCAGGTCGCTTAAGATAAGGCACAGGTGCACGCATAGGGCATGAATGGAGTCTTATGATTTATATATAAATTAATATTGTTGAATTGCTTGTACTTTGTTTTTGGACTTCGTTTGGACCGGACACTTTGGGACTTTTCTTGGGCGCGTTTGTTTTGCGCATTTACTTTCATTTTACGCTTCCGCACTTACTTTGATCATTTATGATATATTTTCATTTTAGTCTCATATAGTGTCGTTCAATGTAACTAATGACTGCGATCCTGGTTTGTCACTTCCCAAACGGTAAAATTCCGTTAGTTGAAATTGGGGGTGTGACAGATTGGTATCAGAGCCATTGCTTATAGAGAACTAGGATTGCATACTAGAATATAACCTCACACATTAGTTCCATGTCATATACATTTGGATTTTGGCACTTATGTGTTACGTTACATGATCATGTCGTCAACCCCACCACCATCACCTAAGGCATCTACCTTATCATCCCCGGAGCACAAAAGGCGCCGGACTAGTTCTAGTGACAACTCGGTGGAACAGGGTGAACCAAGTAATGCACGAGCAAGGAACATGACACTTAATTGGAGTGCATATCCGAAGATGATCCAAAGGTGGATCCAGATGGGAAATGTTCCATCACCCTATTTTTGTTCAACTTCCTCATCCTCTACTTTGCCAAGCTTGCCTTGCACCATGGAACAAGCTTTTGCAACCTTTGTGTTTATCATAACTAAGCAGTTAAAGCAATGAAAGAAGCCACTGATGAGATACCCGACATTCTGCAGCGAGAGTCACAAATAGAGGAGAACAAGGTAGGGTTAGAGCTTTTGACCGCTGAGCTAGCAGTGACAGATCAAGTGCATAAGCATTTGGTGGATCGGGTTACACATTTGGAGACGAGGGTGGACACCTCGGACCATGATGTAGGAGGAATTCTTGAGAGAGTGGCTAATCTGGAAGCCCAGCTGCAAGTAGCAGATCATGCTGCTGAAGGACTTCGGGAGATGGTGACTCACTTGGAGGCCCAACTGCAAGCGGCGCTATTCCCGGAGGACATCCCACTTTCATATGACGAGGAGGAGCCCTTCGAGGATGAGCCCTTGGAGGAGGAGCCACCCGAGGAAGAACCGGTGGAGATCGACGATGCACAATCATACGTTTCTTTCGATGCCGAGGATGTTTGATGATCTTTCTATTTTATCTTTCCTTTTCATTCATGTTTTGCTTATGTTATTTCTCTTTTCAACCTAGATGGGTAAGGTTTTTCCCATTCAATAAAAGCATAAGAAGTTTAATGTTTTGAGTTATTTATTTTGTAGCTTTACAATTTATTTAATTTTCAAAATGTTAGATGTTGTATTTCCTTACTTGTACATAAATAATGTTTAATATGCGATATATTTCTCATTGTTTTGTATTTGTGAATGTGAAGAATCATGTCGGGAAGAGGACGTGGAGGTCGTGTTGGTGGCCGAGGTACCATCAACATGACAGCAGCGGAGCGGGCGGCACTAATCAACGATAGTGTGGCTGAGGCTCTAGCAGCACATAATGCTGCAGGTAAATGCTATAACCATTGACTAGTGAGGTCAATTCATCTCTCAAAGCGCCTTTCCTATGCCTTATAACCTTCTAACTCCAGGCCAGCAGAATCAGCAACCAGCCTGCACCTTCAAAACATTTATGGACTGTAAGCCCCACACCTTTAGTGGAGCGGAAGGAGCTGTCGGACTACTCCGGTGGTTCAAAAAAGTAGAATCGGTATTTGCCATGTGCGACTGCCCATTGGCTAATCAGGTCAAGTTCGCTTCTGGAACTTTGGAGGGCCCGACTCTCACTTGGTGGAATGCTCAGGTCCAAATGTTGGGTCTAGCTATGGCCAATGCACTGCCGTGGGAGCCATTTAAGACAATGATGAAGGAGGAGTACTGTCCTTGGGATGAAATTCAAAAGTTGGAAGGAGAATTCTGGAACCTAAAGATGGAAGGTTCAAAAATTGAGCTTTACACCACTCGTTCACATGAGCTAGCTACCATGTGCCCGCATATGGTGACTCCTGATTTCAAGAGGATTGAACTGTATATTGGACGCTTGGTGCCTCAGATTAAAAGTATGGTTACTTCATCCAACCCTACTACCATCCAACAGACTATTAGACTTGCCCACAAGTTAACCCATTAGGCGGTGACTCAAGGGACTCTACCCCCGAGAGGTTCGATCTCTAAATCCACTGACAACCATAAGCGTAAGTTTGATCAAAACTCCAACTCTTACTCCAGCTCCAAGGGACCCCAGTTTAATCAACCGCAGCAGCAACGTAAGTTTGAGCCTGCTAAGAACATCAATCAGACGACCTCTTCAGGTCTGAATCAAGGTGAATATGCTGGGAAGTATCCCAAGTGCAACAAATGTGGCTATCACCACACGGGCACTTGTGACCGACAGCGTTGCCAGCGATGTGGTAAGATGGGCCACGCTGCGAAAGACTATAGGGTTGCACTTTCGAACAAGCAACCATTTCGACCACATGGATTTACAAGAGGATGTTTTAAGTGCAGTAAGGAGGGACATATTCATAGGGATTGTCCTCAGTCAAAGAGGGGTAGTAATGGAAATGGTAATGGCAATGGTAACGGTAACGGAAATAATCAGGGCAACAATGGTTACAACAACAATCAAGGCAACAACAATGGTGGCAATATTTCCAATAATGGAGGGAATGGTGCGAAAGGACGAGCCTTCGTACTAGGATCTGGAGAAGCTCGATATGATCATAATGTGGTCACCGGTAAGTTTCTCTTAAACAATTACTTCACTTCTGTCTATTTTATACGGGTGTTGATAGAAGTTTTATATCTAAGAAGCTTAGTGATATGATAAAAGGAACCCCAACTTTGTTAGAAACTAAGTATATAATAGAGATAGCTGATTGCCAAATAATTGAAGCAACCCACATTTTTAAGGGTTGTAAGCTTGAGCAGGCTAGTCATATACTTGATATCGACCTTATGCCAGTCACACTTGGTAGTTTTGATGTAATTATTGGTATGGATTGGTTATCTAAAAACCACGCTGAAATTGTATGTCGTGAGAAAATTGTTCGCATTCCTCTCTCTTGTGGAGAAATCCTTTCCGTTCAAGGCGAAAAGAGTGGTGCAGTCGTAGGCATCATATCATTCATGAAAGCGCAGAAGTGCCTGCGTAAAGGTCTTACTGCTATTCTGGCACTCGTTGCTGAGCAACCATCAAAAGAGAAGAAAATTGATGATATTCCCATCGTTCGTGATTTTCTGGAAGTGTTTCCCGAAGACTTGCCTAGTCTGCCACAACACCGTCAAGTTGAATTCCAAATCGACCTAGCACTCGGGGCAGCACCGATCGCTCGGGCACCTTACAGACTAGAACCTAGTGAATTGCAAGAGTTATCCACTAAGTTACATGAATTGTTGGATAAAGGTTTTATCCAACCAGCTTATCGCCATGGGGAGCTCCAGTTCTGTTTGTCAAGAAGAAGGACGGGACTTTCCGCATGTGCATCGACTATCGTGATCTGAACAAAGTGACGATCAAGAATCGTTATCCTCTGCCTCGTATAGATGATCTCTTTGATCAACTCCAAGGATCAAGTTTCTATTCCAAGATAGATCTTAGATTCGGTTACCATCAATTGAGAGTCCAAGATGAAGATATCTCTAAGACTGCTTTCAGGACAAGGTACGACCACTATGAGTTTATGGTCATGCCTTTCGGACTAACCAACGCACCTGCGGTGTTCATGGACCTCATGAACCATGTGTGTAAGCCATACCTTGATCAATTTGTCATCGTTTTCATCGACGACATTCTTATTTATTCCAGAACAAGGAGGAACATGAGGAACATCTACGTTTAATCCTGGAATTACTTAAAAAGGAGCAGCTGTATGCTAAGTTCTCCGAGTGTGAATTCTGGATCCGGGAAGTTCAATTCTAAGGACATGTGGTTAACGAGAAGAGAATACATGTCGATCCATCAAAGATAGAAGCCATCAAGAATTGGGCAGCATCGACGACTCCGACTAAGGTGCGACAATTTCTGGGATTGGCTGGTTATTACCGTCGATTCATCGAGGGATTCTATAAGATTGCACAACCTCTTACTGCCTTAACTCAAAAAGGTAAAGCCTATAACTAGAGCGATAACCAAGAGTCAGCATTTCAACTCCTTAAACAGAAACTTTGCAGTGCACATATTCTAGCTCTTCCGGAGGGAACGGGTGATTTTGTGGTGTATTGTGATGCATCCATTCAGGGTTTGGGCTGTGTATTAATGCAACGAGAAAAGGTGATCGCATATGCTTCACGTAAGCTAAAGATTCACGAGAAAAACTACACCACTCATGACCTAGAGTTGGGAGCTGTAGTTTTCACACTTAAGATATGGAGACACTACTTGTACGGTACCAAGTGCCCCATCTACACCGATCACAAGAGTCTTCAGCATATCTTCGAGCAGAAATAGCTGAACATGAGACAATGTCGTTGGGTTGAGCTCTTGAATGATTATGACTGTGCGATCCGGTATCATCCGGGTAAGGCTAATGTTGTAGCTGATGCCCTAAGTCGAAAGGAAACCAACCCCAAACGAGTTCGAGAATTACAGCTTACTATTCACCCCAGATTACTTGATAAAATCCAAAGTGCTCAACTTGAAGCCCTGAAAGAGGAAAACCTACCGCTGGAAGGTACACGCGGTATGGAAGCACAACTCGAGGTAAAATCTGACGGTATTCGCTATTTCACCGAACGAATATGGGTTCCAGTATTCGGAAACTTAAGGGAACAAGTCATGGATGAAGCTCATAAATCTCGTTACTCTATTCATCCTGGTTCCGACAAGATGTACCATGATCTAAAGGTGCTATATTTGTGGCCAAAGATGAAGGCCGATATAGCCACCTATGTGAGCAAGTGCCTGACTTGCACGAAGGTCAAAGTTGAATATCAAAAGCCTTCTGGTCTTCTTCAACAACCAGAGATTCCCATGTGGAAATGGGAGCAGATATCCATGGACTTTATCACAAAATTTCCACGAACTCCTACCGGATGTGATACCATTTGGGTAATCGTTGATCGTTTAACAAAGTCCGCTCACTTCTTAGCAATCAAGGAAACAGACAACATGGATAAACTTACTCGTATTTACTTGAAAGAAGTAGTCTCTTGGTACGGGGTGCAAATCTCTATCATTTTGGATCGTTATGCATGATTCACCTCTCGTTTCTGGCAATCGTTACATAAAGCTTTAGGCACGCGTCTAGATATGAGTACAACATACCATCCTCAAACTGATGGCCAGACAGAACATACTATTCAAACTCTGGAGGACATGCTACGAGCTTGTGTGATTGATTTCGGTAACACTTGGGAATCTCACTTACTGTTGTTGGAGTTCTCCTACAATAACAATTATCACACTAGCATCAAGGCAGCTCCATTTGAAGCACTATATGGACGGAAATGCCGTTCTCCTATTTGTTGGGCCGAAGTTGGGGATAGTCAACTTACATGTCCTGAACTCGTACTTGAAACTTCTGAGAAAATCATTCAAATTAGAAACCGTATGGCGGCAGCTCGTGGTCGTCAAAAGAGATATGCCGATAAGCGTCGTAAACCGTTAGAATTTCAAGTAGGGGATATGGTCTTGTTAAAAGTCTCAGCTTGGAAGGGTGTCATTCATTTTGGGAAACGAGGCAAATTAAATCCTCGTTATGTTGGACCATTCAAGATAGTGAAGAGGATTGGTCCAGTAGCGTATCAACTGGACCTACCTGAAGGACTTAGTGGTGTACACAATGTCTTTCACGTCTCAAACTTGAAGAAATGTCTGACGAGTCACTCGCGGTTCCTGTTGAGGAACTACACATTGATGAACAGTTGCGTTTCATCGAAGAACCTGTGGAAATCATGGATAGTGAATTCAAAACGCTTAAGCGCAGTAAAATCCCTATTGTCAGAGTCCGTTGGAACTCGAAATGCGGACCGAAATTCACGTGGGAGCATGAGGATCAGATGATGCGCAAGTATCCTAATCTGTTCAAGCACTCCACGTCAAGCTCTTAAGGTACTATTTTAATTTTCGGAACGAAAATTCTTTCAACTAGGGGATGATGTGACATCCGGAAATTTTTTTTATTATTTATTTAATTTTTGGGACGAAAATTCTTTCAACTAGGGGATGATGTGACAATCCGACTTTTCAAGTTAATCCCGTTAGTGATCCCGTTAAATATTCTGTTAAATCCTAACCATGTTAACCCAACTCTAAAACCAAGGGATCAATTCTGTCAAAGCTGAAGTTGCAAGGGCTGGTTTTGTAAATAACCAGAAACCCTAGTAGGCACGGTCGCGCCTTGTTTTTGCACGGTCGCGCCTCTTATTGGCACGGTCGCGCCTCTTGTCAGTTGAAACGTAAACGTAGCCTTTAATCGCAAATCCGTTCGAATATCAACTTTGTAACGTAAAATCTTTAATGGCGATAATGATTGAGCCTTAATCATTTGCATTACGTTCGAATTAATTCCATTATGATCAATTATCTCGAAACCGTCGACACCCTCATCAACCGCTATCAAATTCACATCAAATCGTCTGTTTTCCTCGCAATTGAATATCTGCACACGCTCTACGAACTCCGCAGAAGCTATCCCGCACACCAATCTGACTAGAATCGTTGTAGAAATCGTCGGAGGCCAAGATTAGTCGAAGTCAGAGCACGTGTTAGTCGACCTCTATCAATTCGTGCATCAGTCGGTAATTCCTTGCACCCACAGATTCGTTTTTACGTATAGAGTAAAAGCCCCATGATTCCACTGAGTATTAACATCAAATTTTATCAAATTGATTTGGTGTTCTCACCCAAGGTTTCGTTTTCTTAAATCTAGAATTTAAAGAACTTAAACGTGATGTTTTTCAAATTAAACTCGTTCACAGAATTTCCTATACCTGTTAAACAGAACCCCCAAGTTCTTTTGGTCAATCACAATCGAAACCAAACGGATTTGGATTTATTGGGTTATTCTGTTAAACTCTGTAACTGTAAATACAGGAGACACGGTCGTGCCAAGTTTTAGCACGGTCGTGCCTAACCCTCTGACCCGGTCGTGCCTATTGGCTAGACCTGGTCATGCCTCAGAACCCTAGACACAGTCATGCCTGACTCAGACACGGTCGTGCCTAGTGGTCAGCCTTGTTGTGTCTTCTGTTTGATCAACACGGTCGCGCCTCCGACCAGCACGGTCGCGGCCGTGTCCTTAACACGGTCGTGCCTTGCCTTAGGTGCGGTCGTGTGTGAGTAAACCCTTTTGTCAGAATGTTTGATTTATTTATTATATTTTTATATAAACAATAATTATTATATATTATTTGTCATTTATCGCGAAACGCAATTATACTAACTTAAAAATCCGTATTTCCGTAACTCGTTCGTTTACCCAATAATCTTTAGAATGTTTAAAGACGTTCTAATCCTCCGTGTGTCGTCACAAATTCCATTGAGTCCCTAATCTGTTATGTTGTAATTCTAGGGCATTCGTGAGCCGGGTCAGGCAAACGCTTGAGATTTCAATCTCGTACTTGTGTGATTACTACCTACGCCGTTCAGGTGAGTTTTCACGACCCCTTTTTTACTGTTTTAAACTGGGGGAGAAAACATGATGCAAACACTTTTTGATTTTTGTACTTCATATTGTATCACTTGTTATGACTATGCGTAAACTATATCATGAAAGTCCTCACATTGAACCGTTTAAATATGAGAATAGCGAGGTATGTTGGGTAGTACTACTGTTGACAAACCTCACCGCGTTAGTCGCGCTAACTCGATTGGATATCGAATGGGTGCAATATTGACCTAAACGTGCACCATGGTTGATAGGCCTGGTGGGAGGCATTCAAACAGTCAGTTTACGGTTGTGAGCGTAATAGCAAACATGAACATGAGTTAGCTACCCGTCGATATATATATGTTGATTGTACAATAAATATGGTAAACATTTATTTATATTGAAACCTGTGAACTCACCAACCTCGTGTTAACATCGTTTTCTTACATGTTTTCTCAGGTCGCTTAAAATAAGGCACAGGTGCACGCATAGGGCATGCATGGAGTCTTATGATTTATTTATAAATTAATATTGTTGAATTGCTTGTACTTTGTTTTTGGACTTCGTTTGGACCGGACACTTTGGGACTTTTCTTGGGCGCGTTTGTTTTGCGCATTTACTTTCGTTTTACGCTTCCACACTTACTTTGATCATTTATGATATATTTTCATTTTAGTCTTATATAGTGTCGTTTAATGTAACTAATGACTGCGATCCTGGTTTGTCACTTCCTAAACGGTAAAATTCCGTTAGTTGAAATTGGGGGTGTGACAACTTTTACTTTAGAAACTCTCCAATAAATTTGATTTTTAAAAATTACCACGAAGTCCCAACATTATTTGCAAGATTTGATGGCAATATACTTGCATTTGTAAAGTGCTAGTATTTTCTTAAAAATCTAAACTAGTAAGCTCTAAGATGAACTATGGCTTAATATTCACATACTTTATGGATGGAGATGGAAGAATTCAGGGTTTTTCATATATTAATTCAGTGATTATTGTTGTCGATAATTATGATCCAAGAAACTAGGAGATAATTCAAGATAGGAAGTTTATTATTGGAGTTTGAATTTGTTAGATAGGAAGTATATCTTTTATTTTGTTTAAGATTATCAGCTTTTGTTTATCTTCATCTAGTATTTGAGATAAAATAGGTTTGTTTATTTAATTGGTTTTATTAGTTTTAGAGAATGATTAGGATTAGTATTTGTTTAGTATAAATAGGAGTTCCTTGTAATTGTTTTGGTGTGGGTTTTTATTATAATAGAAAAGAGTCAAAATAGGTAGCATCAAAGCCTTCCGATATTTTATTCTGTTGCTGAATAACCAATAATAATACACATGTTTTTAATAGGTGTTACAAGTAGATAATCAAAAACTATAGTAACTATGCTAATATTCAAACTAACATATATAGATAAAATTATCTAACAAACTAGCTAAGAACCTAATGATAACATTTATTTATATGATATATATAATAAATATCTAATATGCCCCTCAAGTTGTGTCAAGTAATGTGAAGCATGGACCGAATTGTCTCAAAACGAGCCGCGGACAACCCATTGGTTAGTAGATTAGAAATTCAAAGGGTGGTAGGTACGTAGTGAACTCAAAGACTCCAAGCAATCATGATTGTCTCGTATGAAATGCAAATTAATCTCTAGATGTTTAGTGTGCTGGGGAAAAACTTGATTGGTTGTTAGATAGGTGGCATCAAGGTTGTCACACCGTAAAGTCGGTGGACTAGGTAAGGTAATACAAAGCTCCTAACATAAAGAATCCAGCAAAGTTCAACAACAATGTATGCAAGAGCGTGATACTCACTCTCAATACTAGACCTAGAAATGGTGTGTTGTATCGAGGAACTCCATTTGATAAGAATAGGTGCAAGAAAAACACAATATCCTATTGTAGATCTGTGATCATCGGGACAACCCGTCCATCACCATCTGTATAAGTATGAATACTAAATTAATTAGCCATGTGAATAGTTAGTCCATGTGAAATAGTACCTTTAAGATAGCAAAATATGCACTTAACCGCAACCCAGTGACAACCAATAGGAAGCTAGAGAAATTGTCAGACCTTACAGACCTCATAGGAAATCTTTGAACAAGTCAGAACAAGGTATTGTAGATCACCAACAATGCCCCTATATGTCAAGGGATCTTCCATGGGAACTCAGGTGTAACGAGAGAGCTGTCTGCTAGGAGATACTAGAGTCATTAGGGAAAACACCGATTAAGGCTAGTGCATTGTAACAAATCCTTTAAATGTTGATACTGAGAGAGATGTAGACTGTCATCAAAAAAGGTAGCCCACGAAGTACTTCAGAGTACCCTAAATCCTTCATAGCGAACTATGAGTGGAGACGTCCGATTAGGTTAGTCACAAACGTCGTGGAACTCCCTGTAATAACAATGTCATCAACATAACCTAGACATAACATGTAACGGATCCGTGACAATAAGCAAGAAGTGATGTGTTTGAGATACATTGTGTGAAGCCTAAGGTACCAAGGGCAGTAGATAGCTCGGAGAACCATGCTTAGGTGCATGCTTAAAGCTATAAAGAGGCTTTTGTAAAAGGAAAACATGATTGGGTTTGGTCAAGTCAACAAAGCCAAAAGGTTGCGTCACATACACAATCTCAAAAAGATCACCATAGAGAAAGGAAAAATTATCGTTGATCTCTCTAATAGTCTAACCACGAGAGAACGAAACTGATACAATTATTTGAATAGTGGTAGGTTTGACAACGGGGTTGAAGGTCATAGCGTAATCAATGCCCTCCACACAGATGAAAGCCCTTGGCGACAAGCTGAGCCTTATATCTACTAACGGAAGCATCTTGATTCTGTTTAATCATGTAAATCCATCTGTAGCCAACAATGTTTGCCTGTGGAGGATTGGACAGTAGTTCCCGGTTTCGGTTGGAGGGGAGGGCAATAACCTCTGTGCGCACGATATCCCACCATATCGACCATTTTTGTGCTTTGTAGAAGGTAGTGGGCCTAGAGGTATGGGAAAAACTGGACAAGTTACAAGTATTTAATGAAGAACAATTGAACAAGAAGTCAAGAAATATCATTTGGTCCCCAACCTTCAACCATTCAAGGCTTCAAATTAGGGAAGAAGTTTCAAATTGAACTAATGAACTAGGTGTAGGAAATGAGTCAATTAACTTCTGCTTTCTTCGATCAGCTGTGCTCGATTTCTGCATCTTGATATCTACTTTTTGCGACATTTCATTGCTCAATGTTCCTAGGGACGTTACGATTGCCCTAGTGTGGTCGATTTCTACTTTTTGGCCTAATTTCCATATACCGATTAGCGAGAATCGGTCGCCACACTCTTTCATTAATTCATGTTGGGCCACTTTCCATGAACCCATATTTCTTTCATTAGTTCATTCAACTCAAACCAATTTTAAACTGAATTAAAGAAGAGTTAATTACACGGATGCCCCCTGTAGTATGCCCTGATTTCACTTTTGGCCCCTAACATTGAGAAATTACAAGGATGGTCCATAACTTTTCATTTTGTTTTATCATTGGCCCCCAAAATGGATGACGTTAAGTTTTCTGTTAACTTTAAAAAAATTGACTAAAATACCCCTTAAAATATTAAAAGTAAAGTAAAAATAAAATTATTATAAAGGTGGGAACCACCTACTATAACATTTAGGATTTTTCCCACGATTTAAATTTGTGCACTGACATTATTTGCATTTTAGTTCAAGATCATTTCAACTTATTATACTACAAGTTGTGCAATTATTATACCACATCACTATGATATTATATAATATGCCTACATATACACATGTTTAATCCATTTAATTAGGAAATTAACTTCCTTCATTATTGCATATAATATTTGTAGATATAACTGTATGACAAAGTATATCTTTGTTAAAAGCCCTACCCTTTTATAAACAAATAAAGTATATGTGTTTTATTTATTTTTCCAAATAATATATGTATATATTACATCCTTCATGACAATATATGTATTTAATATTAATCATCTATATCAATAAATATCTAGTTTTAAAAATATATATGTTGTACAAATTTTATAAAACTTATAGTATTAATTTCATAGTTTTTTATAAAACAAACTATATAAACACAAAAGGTTTAAAGAAAATAAGTTTAGTTTAAACCCTTTTGAACCTTTGAACCTCTTGAACACATTGGACCCTATCAAATTAGACCCTCATAAGATCTTGAGTCCTTTCCCGTCAATTTTGACCCCAAAAAGTCAAAGGGGACGAAATTCTCACTGATTCGATCCCAAATCCCACTAGTTCGGCTGTTAAAATGCAATCAATCGTGGATAACCCATCATGCGACCGTTCCAACCGTTCATAACAAGCAAATTACAACAAAATTCAATGAATTTAAGCCAATCGACTCATAACCATCACGAATCAAGTCTCACATCAATTCGCACAATTAACAAGAAAGTGGGCTATAAAATCGAACCCACACCTTCACTACGAACACCACAAACTTTCTACACCCCTGTATTCATTTCATTGCTCCTCCAGAACTCTGGCGAGCTCGAAGAAATCCGGTGACGGCCCCCTTGTCGTTCTCCCTCAATCCTCATCCATTTTAGGTAATTTCGATGCCCATAGATTCGCTTTGGTCTAATGAATGAAAGCCCCAAGGGTTCGGGATCGATCGAGTTCGAATCGGGTGGATTTGGATCTAGGGTTTGGGACGGGATGATTTGGGAAAAAGATGAACACGGGTTGGGTGTTAAAACTCTTTCGAGTCAGATATAAAACAAGGCACACGCCCAGGTGTACCGGTTAAAGCCCATGACTGTTAAGGAGGAGGTCGGCGGTTCGAGTCCAGCCCCGCATCTCACTCCCTTTTCCTTGTTCAAGCTTGGAACTCGGCTCCCACTTGAGACTCTGTTAAAACCATTTAAACCCACAATTAAACCATTACCAAGCCACTGGTCTAGTGGTGTGTGCGTCTAGTCGTCTCCGAGCAGACCCAGGTTCGAGACCCAGGGTCTACATTATTTTTTTAGATCTAATTTTAGCCCCATTTTTCCTATAAAAATTATTTTATAAACCTCCCAAGGCTCGGGTATATTTTGTGAACTAAATTATTAACCTAACAATTTTAATAATTGTTTAACCATTTTAAAGAGTTAAAAACCAATAAATTTTATTAAAGATTTATATAATTAATTAATTTAAAAACACTTAGAGCTATTTGATTAATACCAAACTATTTAGAACAATGTATTGCTCTTTACCATTTATTTATTTTAATAAAGAATTAATTTAACTAATTAATTAATTGAGTCACTGTAATAATTATTTATATATTTGAATAAATAATATTCGAACACTTATTTGTAAACAAAATAACATATATATATATATATTATTATACTCTCATATATTCAATCCTTTATTAGCAAACATATCACTCCTTTATTAAACGAACATATTATTCCATTGTTTACAAACGTATTGTTACAACAAATAAATACACCCCATTCAAACTGGTCCAATGTCTTTACACATTAAACTTTTGAAACATGACATTGATACATATAAGTATTTCAAACATAGGTTAACCTTGTGGTTAGCTAAACGACTTGTGCAATTATCCGTACTTGTGCACTCAAGTTGCAAACCTAATGTGAGTTTACATAGCCCATTTTTTTACTTTTACATCTTTGGGGTGAAACATGATTACATTAAAACTATTTGTAACTATTATAATTCAAACATCATGATCATGCGTGCAATTTGTGCCTTATGCTTAAACACTATTTTATGCAAACATTTACATACTTTTTATGCATAGTGCAAGTGCAATCACTAACTCTGTACAACCCGACGGTATACAATGATAGATATATTGCGTCTGACCAACGCACACAGTTAGGGTGACTTTTGCCGAAAACACTTAAGGATAACCTGCGTGTTAGGTCTATCAGTCACAAGGTTTGATTGTGCGCCCAGTTTAAACAATGGTGGTTCTCCATAATTGCCTTATTAAACCATGCATCATATGAATTGTACACAAAACTTTTGATAACACTTGTTGTGCTAAAATCTTTGTATGCTCACCAACGTTTTAGTTAACTCTGTTTTCATCATGTTATAATTGAGGGTTAGATTCAAGAGTCATCACGTAGGAAGTTGCAAGACCTAGATAATAAATCAAACTTTGTTTGAAGTATCGTGTTCTCTGTTTTGTCTTTGTTTTAGTGAAACAATTGTTATGAAATTTGGTTTAATGAAATATGCAAATTTAGTATGATCATGTGCTTATGAACAGTCTACACGTCCGCCCCGACGTATTCCACCGTCGGTTGGGGTGTGACAGATTGGTTTCAGAGCCATGGTTATAGGGAATTAGGTTACTAGAAATCCATAACCTAGACTATAACCGTAAGACACCCATAAGACACCCATACGACATGCTATGTGATGCCTTACTTGTTAGATTACTTACTAGTACTTCTATCCTAAGACTCTTATCATTCTTACCCCTACCTATGTCATCATCAAAATCCATAAACCTCGTCAAGGCTTTAAATTCTAAATAATTAGTACGGAACATGTGTAATCTGGAAGGGTGACACATGTATTCTAGGTTTTCTGTATAGGAAAGCATTTCGTATAAATCCAAATCAACCAAAGGACTCGTATGCTTTCCTAGGAATTCCTAGAATGAGTGTTCACTTATAGGCTAAAGCATGTCTTCTCGAAAACTATATGAAATTAAATAACCTTGATAAGTCATAATATTCAAATGGTTATATTACCAACAGAATACAACCCGAACATAATCATTCTTACCCTTGTGTTGTTTCTTCTATAGCATGCCTCCCTGTCGTGCCAACGAGACCAACAACAACAACAACAATGACCTTGTTGCCCTCCTTACTCAACTTGTGAACCAACTCACTCAGGCAAACAACAACAGTAGTGGTAGTGCTACTGGTGGTGGTGGTGGTGCTAACCCGCCCCAATGCACCTTCAAACACTTTAATTCGTGTAACCCTGTCAAGTTTTATGGAACCAAAGGAGCTACAGGCTTCCTTCAGTGGTTTGAAGGCATTGAAAACACCTTCCTCAACAGTGACTGCCCTGACAATCTTCGAGTCCGTTATGCTACGAGTGTCTTCCAAAAACGGGCGCTCACATGGTGGAATGGTGAGAAAAGGAACCGAGGTGTTGATGTGGCAATGGCTTTGCCATGGGACGATGTAAAGAGGATGATGAGTGAGGAGTTCTGTCCTCAGAATGAAATGAAAAACTGGAAGCTGAGTTTTGGGTAAGGTCCCAAAACAGTGGTGAAAACTTGGTTTACACAACTCATTTCCATGAGTTGAGCCTCCTGGTGCCACACATGGTCACACCTTTGTCTCGGAGCATTGAGAAGTACTAGGGGGACTACCTATGATTATCCATGACACATTGTTGGGAAGAAACCCTGCCACTCTTGAGGACGCTAAATGCCTAGCCGCCACGTTAACTGACTACCACGTGAAGACGGGTACATTGACAAGAAAGGGCATGAAGAAAGTCAACGACCAGGCAACCCCATCTGAAACAGCCGAAGTGGACAAGCCCGAACCTTCTTTCCAAAATAAGAAGCGCAAGACTAAGAACTTTTCCATAGTTACCCCTGTTGTACCCATCACCCAAGTTGTTCCTGTGACTCAGAATCCGGATAGAAGGTCATATGTAGGTGTCAATCCCCAATGCAACATCTACAAGTATCACCATTACCCGACCATACAGTGCCGTCTATGTACAAGTTGTGGGAAATATAGACATGTGGCTAATACTTGCCGAGTTGGAGCTCTTTTTGCCCAAGCCAATCTAGGAAACCTAGTCAATCCACCAGCTTCCAACCGAACTGTACCGGCTATTGCTAATGGGCCCGCTTTCTACGAGTGTGGTGACCCAAACCACTTCTGAGATTATTGCCCGAGGTTGGTTAATGCAAATCAGGGTGGTGCACGTGGGCGTGCCTTCAACATAAACGCCAATCAAGCCCAAGCTAACAACGATGTTGTTAATGGTACGTTTCTCGTCAATAATCAATATGCCTATATTTTATTTGATACTGGTGCCGATAGAAGTTTCGTGTCACACAAATTTGAACCATTACATGCAAAAAAACGAACTAAGTTAGAGAAAACTTTTACCGTTGAAGTAGCGAATGAAAATCCCATCACAATTGACTCTATTATCCGCGATTATTCTCTTGAGCTTAACGAACACACTTTCCATGTCAATCTCATACCAATGCAATTGGGAAGCTTCGATATCATCATTGGTATGGATTGGTTATCCAACCACCATGCCGAAGTCATTTTTTTTGAGAAATGCATTTGAATTCCTCTTCCTCCGGGCGACACGTTGCGAATCGTTGGAGAGAAGCCTAATAGTGGACTCAAACTCATGTCTTGCACCATGGCCCAAAAGTACTTGTGAAAGAAGTACGTAGCCTTCCTGGCACATGTTGTGGAAAAGGAGGACAAAGGGAAGGAGATTCAAAACATTCCAATCATTCGAGACTTCCATGAGGTATTCCCTGAAGATCTATCTGGTCTGCCGCCCATACGACAAGTAGAGTTTCGCATCGATCTTGTACCCGGAGCTTATCCCGTAGCTAAAGCTCCATACCGACTTGCACCTTCGGAAATGCAAAAACTTGCAAGCGTTTCATTCGTCCAAGTCATTCCCCCTGGGGTGCACCTGTCTTATTTGTTAAAAACAAAGATGGTTCATTCCGGATGTGCATTGACTATCGTGAGCTCAACAAACTTACCATCAAGAACCGCTACCCATTACCAAGGATTGAAGATCTCTTTGACCAACTTCAAGGTTCAACTTGTTTATCAAAGATTGATCTTAGATCCGGTTATCACCAACTTCGTGTGCATGATGAAGACATCCCGAAGACTGCCTTTCATACAAGGTACGGTCATTACGAATTCATGGTTATGCCTTTTGGACTAACCAATGCACCTGTGGTTTTCATGGATCTCATGAACCGTGTGTGCAAACCGTATTTAGACAAATTCGTAATCGTCTTCATTGACGACATTCTGATCTACTCCAAGACTAAAGCGGATCATGAGCAACACCTCAGGTTGATTCTAGACCTCTTGAAGAAAGAACAACTCTACGCCAAATTCTCCAAATATGAATTTTGGTTGAATGAAGTTCAATTCTTGGATCACATTGTCAACGAAAAGGGAATTCATGTGGATCCTACTAAGATCGAAGCTGTAAAGAATTGGAGTGCACCTAAAACCCCGACCGAGGTTCGTTCATTTATTGGTTATCGGGTTATTATCGTCGATTCATCTCCAACTTCTCCAAGATTGTTGTCCCTCTCACTGCCTTAACACATAAGGGTAAACCTTATGAGTGGGGACCAAAGCAGGAAGAAGCGTTTCAAACTCTCAAACAGAAGCTGTGCAATGCCCCTATTCTAACCCTTCCTGATGGAAATGATGATCTCGTTGTCTACTATGACGCATCAAACCAAGGTCTTAGTTGTGTTCTTATGCAACGAGGCAAGGTGATCGCTTATGCATCAAGGCAGCTTAAAATCCACGAGAAGAATTATACGACACATGATCTTGAGCTGGGTGCGGTCGTCTTCGCATTGAAGATTTGGAGACACTACCTTTATGGCACGAAATGTGTGGTGTTTACCAATCACAAGAGTCTCCAACATATCTTCAATCAAAAGGAACTTAACATGAGATAGCGACGTTGGGTTGAACTTCTTAACGACTACGATTGCGAGATTCGTTACCACCCCGGTAAAGTGAATGTCGGAGCCGATGCCTTAAGTCGTAAAGAGCACAATATGCTTCATAGTGTCAAGATTCAAACCGACATTCAAATCCGCATTCTTGAAGCTCAACATGTCTCGATTACCTAGGGTAACATGTACGAAGAAATGTCACGTGGAGTTGAACTTCAATTTGAAACCAAACCCAATGGTTTACTTTACTTCTTAGATTGTATCTGGGTTCCTGATCGTGACGATCTCCGTACATTCCTTATGAACGAGGCACACAAAACTCGTTATTCCATACATCCCAGTGCAGATAAAATGTACAAAGACCTTCACCTGCAATATTGGTGGCCCGGTATGATGAAGGACATTGCCCTGTATGTAGCAAAGTGCCTTACTTGCTCAAAAGTCACAGCTGAACATCAACGTCCTTTCGGATTACTTGAACAACCGGAAATCCCCGTGTGGAAATGGGTGAATCTAGCCATGGATTTCATAACCAAACTCCCTCGCCCCTCAAGTTGTCATGACAGTATATGGCTAATCATTGATCGTCTCACCAAATCAGCTCAATTCTTGCCAATCCGTGAAGACTATCGAGTTGAGAAGTTAGCTCGAACATACATTGACGAAATTATGAGTCTTCACGGTGTTCCTTTTAATATAATTTCTGACCGAGATGCTCGATTCACCTCCCAATTCTGGCAATCCCTCCAAACTGCCTTTGGCACACGACCGTATTTAAGTACGGCTTACCACCCTCAAACTGATGGTCAAACCGAGCGAACAATCCAAACTCTCGATGATAATCTTAGAGCGTGTGTCATTGACTTTGGTGGCAATTGGGATTCTCATCTAGCCTTGATTGAATTCTCTTACAACAACAGCTACCATAGGATAATTAACATGGCTCCCTTTGAGGCTCTTTAAGGATGTAAATGTCGTTCACCCATTTGTTGGAACGAGATTGGTGAAGCACAAATCACCGGTCCCGAGTTGATACAAGAAACATCTGACAAAATCATCCAAATCTGTGAGAACATTCGAGTAGCGAGCAGTCGACAAAATAGCTATGCCGACAAACGAAGAAAACCCTTGGAATTCCAAATTGGTGATCTAGTACTTCTTAACGTATCTCCTTGGAAGGGGGTGATCCGTTTTGGGAAGAAAGGCAAGCTTGAACTCGCTGTGTGGGTCCCTTCAAGATCCTTAAAAGGTTTGGAAAAGTAGCTTACAAACTCGAATTACCTCCAGAACTCAGCAATGTGCATCCAACATTTCATGTATCTAACCTAAAGAAATGCCTAGCTGACAAGAATCTTCACGTTCCGCTTGACGAAGAACGCATTGATGAGACCATGCACTTTGTCGAGAAATCCATGGAGATTATGGATCGTGAGATTAAACAACTCAAACGAAGCCGTATCCCTATTGTTAAAGTTTGTTAGGAATCAAAACGTGGCCCAGAGTTCACTTGGGAACGTGAGGATCATATGAAGCTCAAGTACCCTCACCTCTTTCCTGATTCAACGGCTTCAACTAGTTGAATTTCGGGACGAAATTCCCTCAACTAAGGGATACTGTAACATTTAGGATTTTTCCCACGATTTAAATTTATGCACTGACATTATTTGCTTTTTAGTTCAAGATTATTTCAACTTATTATACTACAAGTTGTGCAATTATTATACCACATCACTATGATATTATATAATATGCCTACATATACACATGTTTAATCCATTTAATTAGGGAATTAACTTCCTTCATGATTGCATATAATATGGCTAGATATAATTGTATGACAAAGTATATCTTTGTTAAAAGCCCTACCATTTTATAAACAAATAAAGTATACGTGTTTTATTTATTTTTCCAAATAATATATGTATATATTACATCCTTCATGACAATATATGTACTTAATATTAATCATCTATATCAATAAATATCTAGTTTTAAAAATATATATGTTGTACAAATTTTATAAAACTTATAGTATTAATTTCATAGATTTTTTTGAAAATAAACTATATAAACACAAAGGGTTTAAATAAAATAAGTTTAGTTTAAACCCTTTTGAACCTTTGAACCTCTTGAACACATTGGACCCTCTCAAATTGAACCCTCATAAGAACTTGAGTCCTTTCCCGTCAATTTTGACCCCAAAAAGTCAAAGGGGACGAAATTCTCATGGATTTGATCCCAATTCCCACTAGTTCGGGTGTTTAAATGCAATCGGTCATGGATAACCCATCCTGCGACCGTTCCAACCGTTCATAACAAGCTAATTACAACAAAATTCAATGAATTTAATCAAATCGACTCATAACCGTCACCAATCAAGTCTCACATCAATCCACGCATTTAACATGAAAATGGGCTATAAAATCAAACCCACACCTTCACTATAAACACCACAAACTTTCTACACCCCTGTATTCGTTGCATTGCTCCTCCAGAACTCCGACGAGCTCGAAGAAATCCGGAGACAGCCCCCTTGTCGTTCTCCCTCAATCCTCAACCATTTTAGGTAATTTCGCTTTGGTCTAATGAATGAAAGCCCCAAGGGTTCGGGATCGATCGAGTTCGAATCGGGTGGATTTGGATCTAGGGATTGGAACGGGATGATTTGGGAAAAAGATGAACACGAATTGGGTGTTAAAACTCTTTCGAGTCGGATATAAACCAAGGCACACGCCCAAGTTTACCGGTTAAAGCCCATGACGGTTAAGGAGGAGGTCACGGGTTCGAGTCCAGCACCGCACCTCACTCCCTTTTCCTTTTTCACGCTTGGAACTCGGCTCCCACTTGAGACTCTGTTAAAACCATTTAAACCCACAATTAAACCATTACCAAGCCACTGGTCTAGTGGTGTGTGCGTCTAGTCGTCTCCGAGCAGACCCGGGGTCTGCATTATTTTTTTAAATCATTTTTAGAACTAATTTTAGCCCCATTTTTCCTATAAAAATTATTTTATAAACCTCTCAAGACTCGGGTATATTTTGTGAATTAAATTATTAACCTAACAATTTTTAAGAATTGTTTAACCATTTTAGAGAGTTAAAAACCAATAAATTCTTTTTAAAGATTTATATAATTAATTAATTTAAAAACCCTTTGAGCTATTTCATTAATACCCAACTATTTAGAACAATGTATGGCTCTTTATCATTTATTTATTTTAATAAAGAAATAATTTAACTAATTAATTAATTGAGTCATTATAATAATTATTTGTATATTTGAATAAATAATAGTCGAACACTTATTTGTAAACAAAATAACATATATATATATTATTATACTCTCATATATTCAATCCTTTATTAGCAAACATATCACTCCTTTATTAAACGAACATATTATTCCATTGTTAACAAACGTATTGTTACAACAAATAAATACACTTCATTCAAACTGGTCCAATGTCTTTACACATTAATCTTTTGAAACATGACATTGATACATATAAGTATTTCAAACATAGGTTAACCTTGTGGTTAGCTAAACGACTTGTGCAATTACACGTACTTGTGCATTCAAGCTGCAAACCCAATATGAGTTTACATTGCCCCTTTTTTTCACTTTTACATCTTTGGGGTGAAACATGATTACATTCAAACTATTTGCAACTATTACAATTCAAACATTATGATAATGTGTGCAATTTGTGCCTTATGCTTGAACACTATTTTGTGGAAACAACATTTACATACTTTTTGTGCATAGTCCAAGTGCAATCATTAACTCTGTACAAGACGATGGTATACAATGATAGATCTATTGAGCCTGACCAACCCACCCGGTTAGGGTGATTGTTGCCAAAAACAATTAAGGATAACCTGCGTGTTATGCCTATCAGTCACAAGGTTTGATTGTGCGTCCAGTTTAAACAATGGTGGTTCTCCATAATTGTCTTATTAAACCATGCATCATATGAATTATACACAAACTTTTGATAACACTTGTTGTGCTAAAACTTTTGTATGCTCACCAACTTTTTAGTTGACTATGTTTTCATCATGTTTCAGGTGCCAATAATTGAGGGTTATATTCAAGAGTCATCATGTAGGAAGTTGCAAGACCTAGATAATAAATCAAACTTTGTTTGAAGTACTGTGTTCTCTGTTTTGTCTTTGTTTTAGTGAAACAATTGTTATAAAACTTGGTTTAATGAAATATGCAACTTTAGTATGATCATGTGCTTATGAACAGTCTACACGTCCGTCCGACGTATTCCGCCGTCGGTTGGGGTGTGACATTTACATTTAAAAAATTAACTAGAGGACCCACCACCCCAACCATTCTTCTTCACTCCTACCATTCTTATTCAATAGTTCGATTAGCAGATGAATGAGACCCTCCTTAAGAAATAAGTTCAAGCTAGCAAAAAAATGAGAAAACCTCAAAACTAATCTTCCGCCAGATCTTCCATCACTCGTCTACCCTCCCTCCGATTCTTCTCCGTAAATCCTATCAGAATCTGCTTCCAAAATGCAAATCCATCGCACCGCTTCGGTTCTCCCTCGAAGATTCCGGCACTCGAATGTTTGTGAGATCCAAATGCAAACCTTGTACGTCGAGTGGTAGACGCCGATGCCGAGCCAATAAGCGTAGCCGTTCATGGAAGTGAGATCGTAGCTGGAGGAGTAACAGTCGTCTTCTCACTCATCTGCAACGGAGGAGTCATGGAAGTGAGATCGTAGCCAGAGGAGTCAGAGTCATCTTCTCACTCGTATCCATTCATGGAAGTGAGATCGTAGCCGGAGGAGTCAGACGCCGATGCCGAGCCCCTAAAGAGTCGTGAGTTCCTTTTTTTTTTTGGTTCGGTCGATGGGCTTCACACTCATTTGTAACGGAGGAGTCGGAGTCGTCTTCTCCGACAATACGGATGGGTCGATGATGGGGAAGGTGGGTGGGGAGCGATGGGTTTTAGACTTTCAGTTGAATAGAAGCTTTAGGGTTTTTTTAGATTTAATTAATATTATATGTATGTTTATTATTTTTTATTAAAAGGATGGCCCCAAAGAGATTTATAAGTTTTTTTTTTTAATGTTTAGGGATATAGTAAAGTCACACCCACTTAATAGACAAAGTTAACAATTATCCAATTTGGGGGCCAATGGTGTTACAAAATGGAAAGCTATGGACCATCCTTGTAATTTTTCAAATATTAGGGGTCAAAAGTGAAATCTGAGCATATCACAGGGGCCATCCGTGTAATTAACTCATAAAAGAATTTAAAAGCAGAATCCCCTAATTCTATAACCCTCGCGCTAACAAATCTCTAGGAGGGGTTTCCTCACAACCCTTCAGAGTGTTTCCTAGAGCCAACCTCATATGAAAAGGTACACCATAGTCACCACTTCTCTTCCTTTTATGCAATTATGAACTCTATGTAACTTTCTCGATTCCAAGGCAACTTATCCTTTTCAAATTTCAAAAATGAATGCCTTAAAAAAAAGATTAAAATCTTTTATTTCCAGTATTACACAGAAGAAAGAAATTAGAGACACTAACACAATTAGATCCGCTCTTCATAGACAAACTTTGGATTTGCGATCCCCTTTATGGAGGCGTAAAGCCCTTACTTTAGGGTGAAGGGGGCACCCAACTCACTAAAAAATTTTACTCACCAAACTGCCCAATAAAATTATGCCAACTCAAAACTACTCAAACTACTCATTTACTCAGATTATATTGGAAACACCCTACTCAAACTACTCATTTACTCACCAACTTTAAAAAAAAATAAAATAAACATTTAAATAGAAAACATACTTTTTTATTAATTAAAAATACAAAAGACAACTAAAAATAACAAAATACAATAACAAGTTACAAATTAAAAAAAAACCTAGAAATTAAACACAACTGTGTTTCGAATTGCTGCTTGCCACAAAACAAATTGGGTTTAAGTTGAGATATATATAGGTGGAAAAGAGTGATTTAATAGGGGAAGAGTGAGATATATATATATATATATATATATATATATATAGAGAGAGAGAGAGAGAGAGAGAGTTTTAAAAATAATATTTTTTTAATGTGTAACGGCATTATAGTCGTTTGATACACCCGAATCACGCTCCACACACGAGTAAAAATACTCGGCCAAACAACCTGGTGCATGTTATGATATCGAGAATGAATGCTAAAAACAAGCGAGAATATAAAACGAGAGAATGAAAATGAGAGAGAATGATTGGGGGTAAAAATAAATTATTTGATTGATAACTCAATAATGATTATAAAGAGACTATTTATATACAAGGAAAGAAAACTAACAAAGCTAACCACTAACTGAACCGAGGAAACATAACAAGTTCGCCCGTCTAAGTTCGCTAACACCCCCTTAGGTTGGAGGCGTATACAACCCCAACATGGAAATGATATCTAAATGTGGTTGACCAGCCAGACTCTTAGTGAATAAATCTGCAAATTGACCAGAAGTCCGCGTGTGAGAAAGCAAAATCAAACCGGCATGAAGCTTCTCACGGATAAAATGACAATCCAACTCGATATGCTTAGTTCGCTCATGAAAAACTGGATTTTTAGCAAAATGAATGTCCGCCTGACTATCACATTTGAGAGGAACGGGAGTAAGATTGTCAAGCTTAAACCCCACAAATAATCGAGTTAACCACGCAAGTTCCTGTGTGACACGGCGGAGAGATCGATATTCATCCTCAGCAGAGCTAAGAGAAACAGTAGCTTGCTTCTTGGATTTCCAAGAAATAGGACTGTCCCCAAGAGAAATGAAATAGCCACTGACAGAACGCTAAGTATTAGGGCAAGCCGCCCAATCAGAATCACAATAAGCTGACAAAGACATATCAGGATCATTATTAAAGATCAACCCTTGAGAACAAGTGTCTTTGACATAACGAAGAGTATGCCACGCAGCATCCCAATGAGGAACACGCGGATCACTCCTAAAATTGGTTGAGAAACTGAACCGCAAAAGCAAGATCAGGCCGAGTATGAGTGAGATAGTTGAGTTTACCAACAAGACGACGATAGGCCAAAGGATCATCAAGAACTTGACATTCATTGAGCTTGAGTTGTAAATGCAAAGGCAAAGAAGACAAAACAAAAGAAACGTCGTCTGTAGGAAACTCAGTCAGCAAATCCTTCGCAAACTTTCGTTGAGTCATAATAAGACCAGAAGGAGATTTGAGAACCTCAATGCCAGAAAATAGTTAAGACCACCAAGATCCTTGATCTGAAACGTGGAATTTAAGAAAGCCTTCAAAGCATACATCTCGTGTTCATTATTACCAGTAAAGAGAATGTCATCGACATAGACAGCCACATGAACAATAGAATATCCCATCGTCTTAGAAAACAAAGAATAATCATTGGGAGAGCGCATATAACCTTTGGTATTAAGAGCATCAGAAAGCTTTACATACCACTTCCTTGAAGCTTGTTTCAAACCATAAAGAGACTTCTTGAGCTTAAAAACATGATCATGAGAGGATAAAGGCATTATAGGAGGAGGACGCATATAAATGTCTTCATCAAGATACCCATATAAGAAAGCATTATGGACATCCAATTGATACAGACCCCAATGTCATTTAGTGGCAACAATAATAAGACTACGAATAGTAGTCATTTTAATGACAAGGGAGAAAGTCTCATTATAATCAATCCCGGCTTTCTGAGTATCACCACGAACAACCAAACGGGCTTTGCAACGTTCAACTGTGCCATAAACATTATACTTGACTTTATACACCCATTTGCACTTAATAGCCTTCTTACCCTTAGGTAAATGCATAACCTCCCAAGTTTGATTTCGTTCCAAGGCATTAAACTCCTTAGTCATAGCCTCTTAGCAAGCATGATGTTTAGCAGCCTCTTGATAAGAAGAAGGCTCCTGAACAGAATCAAGATTAAGAAGGAGCTATTGAGAATCAGTAGAAAGATCAGCAAGATTAACAAAATGAGAAGCTTGGCAAGCACTCGACAAAGTACGAAAACAAGATGAATCAACAGAAGAAGCAGAATTACAAACATAATCCTGTAGATGAGAAAGAGGAACAGAAGAACGAGAAGATCTTCTGAGCTCCGGAGGTGGTGGAGGAGGAGGGATAGGAGAAATAGGAGGAGGAGGAGGAGAAGAATCAACTTCAGGAGCAACCGAAGAAGATGAAGGAACAACAGCTGGATCTGTCTCCTCAAACAGATCATTTAGAGAAGGGAACAAAGAAGAAGGATCCGAAGAATGTAAAGAAGGGAAAATGTGCTATAGAAAAGTCACATCCCGAGAAACAAGAGCCTGTCGAGTGTCAAGATTATAAAGCTTGTAACCATTCTTTCCAAATGGATATCCAATAAAAATACAAGCTTGAGCTCTAGGCTGAAATTTATATCTCCCGAGTGTAGAAGTAGAAGCATAACATAAACACCCAAAAGTACGAAGATGAGTGTATGATGGAGCTTTACCAAAAAGAATCTCAGAAGGAGATTTGCCCTTGAGAACCCGTGTGGGAAAAATATTAATCAAATGAGTAGAAGTAAGAACACATTCACCCCAAAAAGTTATTGGTAACTTGGATTGAAACATAAGAGCACGACAGTTTCGAGAAGATGCTTATGTTTCCGTTCCACCACCCCATTCTGTTAAGGAATCCCAGGACAAGTAGTTTGATGAATGATACCCTTTTGTTTAAAGTACTAGGCATGATGAACACCCGGACCAAGTTCAAAAGCATTATCAGATCGAACACGCTTCACTTTGATACTAAACTGAGTCTCAACCATTTCAATGAACCCTTGAAGAATAGTAAAGGCATTTCCTTTAGTTGTCAAAAGATGAGTCCAAGTAGTTCTAGTAAAATCATCAACAATGGTGAGAAAAATTTATATCCATCATATGTAGTACATCGATATGGTCCCCACGTATCAATATGAATAAAATCAAACATTTGAGATTTATATATATATATATATATATATGTATATAGTTACTCATCATGTTCAACCCAAATCCAAATGCGATTTTCAGTTGGTAGTGGGGATAGGACACATGATTTCCAACCTTAGGACAAACAGAACAAGCATCAATAGAACAATCATGAGCACCAGTAAAAATATTCCATTGCTTAAGTTTGTACAAAGGTAAATGACCAAGACGATGATGCCAAAGTTTCAAAGAAACAACAGAATTACAGTGAGAAAAAAGAATCAACTGTAATAGAGAAAAGTTTATTGAGATGCAAAAGATAAAGTCTATTGAGAAGATCTCCTAGAACCAATGGATTACTCAGAGAAGGGGCCGACAAGAAACAAGAAGTTTCAGAACACTGAGCAAGACCCTTTGTATCTCTACAAAGTTTGGGAACAGATAACAGATTGTGCTTAACCTGAGGCACAAAGAAAACACTAGAGATAGAAAAAGTCTTGGTGAGATTAATTATTCCGACTTGCGTAACAGTTAAGACATGCCCATTTGGAAGAAGAATATAAACATGCGAATTAAGCAATTGAACATCAGAAAGCAAATTGAAATCAAAGCACATATGATTACTTGCACCGGTATCAATGATCCAAGTAGTGTCGACCGTAGTCGAATTGCAAGCAATAATACTTGCAAATTTTGCAAAGCTGAGTGGTTGAACATTCGGAACACCACCCTAAACCCCAGAATTCTGCTAAAGAAGTTGCAGCAGATTGTTGTACTGTTCGGAAGAAAGACCAGTAGGAGCACTAGAAGCAGGAACAGTAACACTAGCATCAGAAACAGCATTTGCACAACTTTGGGTTTAGTAAATTTGAAATATTCGGGGAACCCAATTAAACGACAACATTTGCTGGCGTCAAGACCCGGCTTCTTGCAATGAGAACAAACAGAACCTTTCCGAGCACCAGAACTCTTTGGCACCTGCACAGAAGCATCCATAGAAGCATACTGAGGGAATAAACTGTGCAGATGAATGAAGCTCCCTCTGTTTCTCATCTTGAATGAGAAAAGCATAAGCCTCATTGATTGAGGGAAAAGGCTTCATCATGATAATATTCTCGCGAATCATGTCATAACAGGAGTTATGACCCATAAGAAATTGCATCAATCGTTGATCTGCTTTGTGTTTAGCCATAAGTCTTGAATTACCACATGTGCAAGGAGGAATAGGCTCGATTGCATTAAGCTCATCCCATACAGACTTGATTTTGATAAAAACAAGTAGCAACATCATCATTCCCTTGAGAAAGATCAGAAAGAGACTTCTGTAATTGATAATACTTTGCCCCATTACTCTGTCTATACCGGTCAGTTAACTCGTTCCAAAGTTGACGAGCAGTCTCAACATACAAAACACTCTCACTGATATCACTTGAGAGAGTGTTCAAAATCCAAGAAATAACCATATCATTGCATCTTTTCCATAGCTCCAGATTAGGAGAGGAAAGAGGTCTGACAACAGTTCCATCAACAAAACCAATCTTGTTCTTTGTAGATAAGGCAATGGACATGGCACGTTTCCAAGATACAAATGCAGAGCCGTCAAAAGTTTTAGAAACAAGTAAGAGACCCGGATGATCAGATGAGTGTAAGAACAAAGGATTAGAAGAATCCATAGGAACAACGACAGGGGGATCAGAAGTATTAGGCATGACAAAATAAACAAAGAAACGAAACTGAGATAGGAGAACTTAACAAGTTCGCTAGAAGACACATAGAGAAAAGAACAGATAAGCGAACTTATTAAGTTTGCTTAGGAGAAAAAAGGAACAAGTTCGCCTGTAACAGACAAGCAGAAGAACAAGTTCGCCTGCGCGAACAGAAAAACGAGAAAACGATCCAGGAATCATTATAACTCGAAATCAGAAACGTATATGAAGAAATCCAACCGTAGAAATGATCAAAAACATAAAAGGAATGTTTTTAACGGATCAAAACATCAAACAAACCCCAATTGACACGAAAAATGAGAAGACGAATGAAAAAACGAAGAACGAGTGAGGAATAAGAATAGAAAAGAGAAGAAAATCATAGAATCGCGCATATATGCTCTAATACCATGTTATGATATCGAGAATGAACGCTAAAAACAAGCAAGAATGTAAAACGAGAGAATGAAAATTAGAGAGAATGATTGAGGGTAAAAATGAATAATTTGATTGATAACTCAATAATGATTATAAAGAGACAATTTATATACAAGGAAAAAAATTAACAAAGCTAACCACTAACTGAACCGGGCGAACATAACAAGTTCGCCCGTCTAAGTTCGCTAATAGTGCCCCAACTCGGATTAAAGGGGGCGGTGTACCCCACAGGGCCGGTCCTGAGGATTTAAGTGTCTCGGCCGAGCAGGAAATAAAGGCCCCTACGGAAAAAAGGCCCCAACGTCCTGAGTATTTAAGTGCCTGGCAGAGAGCCGATCAGTGAGAATCAACGATCAAGGCTGCAGGGCATCAACGATCACTCGATTAGGGAGTCAATTCGTTCTTTTTTTTAAAAGCCGATGGTTTTAAAGTTTAAAAGAGCCCAACCATTATAAAGATTAAAGATGGTCCAACCATTATAAAAAGGATTATTGGATTTTAATAATCTCACATTTTACTAATTGGCCAATAATAATCCCAACTGAAAATATTCTTACCACTAGTCCCTACTTTCAAACTATTTTGTTACATTGGACTTCCCGTTAAAAAAACTTAACGCCGTTAGATTTTATATGGCGTGGACATCTGTAAACTACTGGAAAGTCGAGTCAAGCTAGCAGTGGTCTCGTGATGGGTTTTGAATTGGCTCTGGTGGTGTTTAACTTGTCTCGTTAAACACTACCGTTATCTCTGTTTGGACTTGCCGAACCAACGAGACTAGTTAAACACCACCAGAGCCAATTTCAAAACCCACCACGAGACCACTGCTAGCTTGGCTCGACTTTTCGACGGTTTGCAGATGTCCACGTCATATAAAATCTAACGGCGTTAAGTTTTTTTAACGGGGAGTCCAATGTAACAAAATAGTTTGAAAGTAGGGACTAGTGGTAAGAATATTCTCAGTTGGGATTATTATTGGCCAATTGGTAAAAGGTGGAATTATTAAAATCCAATAATCCTTATAAAAATGGCCTAATATGTTTTTAAGTTTTTATAAAAATGACCCAATATATAAAACGGTATATAAACTTTTATAAAAAAACATATATATATATATATATATAGGCCTCCTAAAAAATTTAGGCCCCCGAAAAAATTGGCCCTGGTACCCCATTTACTCGGCCTACCCCAGAGCCGGCCCTGGTACCCCATTTACTCGGCCATTCTCTCCTAGGACGCCCCTCTCACCCTTAGTGCTAAACCAATTGGGCCGGTCTCAGCATGAGATATTAACAGAACCATTACTTTACTATGAGTTATTTACCTATTAATTCCGAATTGTTAACGTCGAAATATCCTGGAAGTTATCATTAAGTAAATGTTCATTTGTCAAACAGGTTGTGGTGTAGTGGTTGAGGTGAGGTCTGAAGTCCTAAGGGACCCGGGTTTAATCCCTGCCACCACCATTAATTTCTGAGGCATGCAAATGAGGCCTAGTTCTTAGGCTGATGCACCAAGGTTTTACCCACACCGATACAGGGTTCGAGCCTCAGCTCTCCCTCAAGCCCGGAAGGGGCCGTATTGGGTGAGATTTTTCCTTGGATGCTCTCCAACTCTGACGCCAAGTGAGCCCGGTTAAGACAACATATTGGCCAGAGTTGGACGAGGCTCTCCCATTTGACGGGGGGTGCGACGTCACAACATTCAATGTTCGCCGTTCAAAAAAAAAGTAAATGTTCATTTATATTTTAAAATATTTATCAAGTTCCGGATTAACATACTACAATCTAATCATCACGGTTTAAATGTTCCTATCCGGCACAAATCTTTTGAATTTTTCTATTTTAAACAACTGATATTGATTTGTATAATTGTATCGTACTATCACGATTTGACAGTTGGGAGTTGGGACTTGGGACTGATCACCTTCCCTCTCATGGTCAGTAGGCCAAATTTGTTGGGGAGAGTATACCGAGAAAAATAAATATATTTAGCCAATATTTAAGTTAAACTCAATGTTTTAAGGCAGGACGGAGTGGAGGGACGGGCTTCGCACGAGTTGGGCGGGTTGAACGGGTAACACCGCTGCATGAGTCGCGGGTTGAGCATGGGTTTAGTGGGACGGGTTTAAATACCCGTTTGAAGCCGTTTACAATGTAGTCGTTTGAAGAATATGAACGTTGGGAGGGGACCGTTGGGGGGGGGGGGGGGTTTGGGTATTAAATAAAAAAAATAAAAAAATTTCACCTGTATATATACATTTTACACAAATACTTTTTTATACTTTCTCTCAATCCCATTCATACTCTAAAAAATGGATTCATCCTCCTCTAAAAAATACTGTCCTAAAGTGCATGACTCTCAACCACAAAACCCTCGTTCAAGTCAACCGCAACCGCAACGACCGCGTTCAAGTCAACCTCGGGCATCTCATCCGCAACCGCAATACCAAAACCAACCGTTTCAATACTAAAATCAACCTACTGCTCCACCGTTTCAATATTATCTAAATCAACCTTTTAGTCCCCCCGGACATGTTGACACCGATGTACAAGAAACTGCGCTTCCAATGGAAGAGTTGGAAAGACTTGCTCAAGAAAACTTTAACCCGTTTGAAAATGTCGGTTTTGATATTGATCAAGAAGACCAAGAAACTCAACCACAAGAACAACGTAAAGGTAAAGGTAAAACAAAGTTCCCGAACCGAGCGGACAAGAAGCCTTGGACCGAAAGGAACATTTAGCTCTACCTAAAGCGTGGAAACATGTATCCGATGACCCAACAATTGGTGATCAACAAAAAGCCGAATCTTTTTGGCAACGTGTGCTAGATCATTTCGACGGGCTAATGGGTGGAACCACCCGTACTAAAGATCAATTGAATTCTAAGTGGACGTCAATGAACACAAAGATCAACAATTTCAACGGCCTATAAACACAAGCGATAAATTTAAGAATGTCTTTTTTAATTATTGCTTATTTTTTGTAATGTATTAACATATATTTTTAATTTTATGTTTTTTTAGAAACGCCGTTGGGGTAGTGGGATGTCGGATGCGAACATCATTAATGAAGCACAAAAAAATTACTGAATCCTCTACGAGAGGAAAGGTTTCACCTTCGTCGAGGCATGGGAAATTCTCAAAGACCGTCCCAAATAGAAAGCCGTCGCGGTTATGGGTGAGGAGTTTGAACAACAATCGTCCAAGAAATCAAAAACATCCGACTCCGGAAATGAAGGTTCAAACAACCCTTCCTCAAGAGACCTCCCCGACTTAAACGAACAATCCCTATCGACTCAACTGACTAGCAAAAGCAAAGGAAAGAAAACCGCCGAGTCTTCAAGCAATAATTTGGTGGAGGTTGTTTCCGAATATAAGGCGTCTAAAAATGTTGAAAGAGAGAAAAAAATTGGAATACCGCAAGAAAATGGAGGAAACAAAACAAAGACGGGATGAACTCGCGTTGCAACTCTTAGATAAACAACAAGAAATGCTTTCAAAAGAAGAACATGACCACGACCTAAACTACTTTCTAAAAAAACATGACGATATCCCCGAACCTTTTTTTTCGATCGTAATCCAACGTAAACGGGAAATTGCGGCAAAATACAATTGGCCGTGTAATTTTTAGGTTATTTTAGTTTTTTTATTTTGATGTTTCACGTTTTTTTTTCTTTTTATTGTTTTTAAATTTTAGGTTTTTAATATGTACCATTTTTATTTTTATTTAAGGTATTGTGGTTTTTTATTTGTTTTAATGAAATAATTAAAAAAAAAATTCAAGGGTTTATTGGTTCCACACCCTTCTCTTAGGGTTGGAGAGGGTTCAAGAGGGTAAAAATGACATGACACATTTTAATTGGGTAAAAGGGGAGGGTTCCATGGGCTTATTGTTAACCACTCACTCCACCCTAATATTTAACTATCCAACAAATATTATTCAAACTTAAAAATTTCAAAAGATTTCATTCAACTTAAAAAATATCCATAATAGTTTTTGTTTAGAAACACAGGTTCAAACATTTCATCCAAGTATTCAACAAACATAATTCAAACTTAAAAATCCAACAAATATAATCCAAAGTGGGAACTTTTGGAACGTGAAAAACGGAAAAACAAATTTTTTTTTTTACAAAAAACTTGTCCGACCGCCAAACCGGTCCACCGGTTTAACCGGAAAATCTCGCCGACCGGCCGGATTTTTTACAACCCGTTTTAAACTATTAATCGGACCGCTACAATGACCGAACCCTGGTTGGACCAGTCGGACCGGCAGGTCTGGTCCGATTTTTAAAACATTGGTTAAACTATTAAACCATTGGTTGTCTTTTAAAAAAAAGTTCAAATTTTGTGGCTTTTTTTTTCCATTATTAACATTACTTTGGAATTCAACAAAATGTGATTCAGGTAATAATGTTTCATCCATCAAGTCGGGAGAAAAAAGTACGTGGTAGGGCCAAAATATTCTCTTAATCTAAACTAAATCAAAATTTTGATCGATGACAGATGGGACATTATTAAATTGTATCATTTTAAAAATTTCCAATTTGGCCAATGTCATGGACCTCATGGTCCCTTTTGTTTATGGATTAAAGATAAAGCATTGAATACCAATGAGTTCCTTGATTGTGACTTTTGTGATAAAATAGCTTCATCACATGATCACACATGACTTGTTCTAGAGTTGACAATATAACATCCATCAATTTTGCATACCAAGGGAAGGGGGGGGGGGGAATGCCAGCTTTCTTTTCTTAGTTGCCCAATTATTTTATCATCTTTATACAGTAGGGACAAGACATTAATAACATAACATGAAGTGTTCCACAAAATACAAGGAAAAAAGAAAAAAACTACAACATGATGATGATGATGAAGATTAGTAGACTTGAAGGCTACCAAAGCTTCTACTGCTTGTCATCCTGTCCAAGAAGAGTGCATATGAGTTCTTTAGGCTGAATTGAGCAGTGAAAACACGACTAACATCCTCTTTCTTCGCCTTCTTCACCACCTTCGCTCGCTTTCTAGGGTTTTCTGGACCATTCTTCTGGTCATATGTCTCTGAGTCTTCGTCAATGGTTGCAAGATCACATCTCAGCATGTCATCTATATCCAGTTTTGATTCTGTACGCAACCGCTTTCTGCTCCCGCATGAAACTAACCACCATAAGTTTCTGCTTCGTCTTCTCATATTTATCACTCTTGATGAATTTGTGTGTTTGAGTTTCTATGAAGAGAGATGAATCAAACATGTATTTATATAGTTGGAGAGGTCATGGACTGGTTCTAGATATAATATTGGCTTTATCTTATTCAATATATAGACTTTTGAGTTAATTACAGGATGGTCCCTGTGCTAAACCCATATTGCAAGGTTGGCCCTAAACTTTGATAAGTTAGAAGGTCGGCCCCCCAACTATTCACTTTTGGTAACATGGTTTGTCCTTGGCATCGATGGACGTTAAGTTTTTCAGTTAAGTATGTGTGAAATATTCAAAATACCCCCTTATATTAAAAAAATAATAAATAATATTTATAGTTTGGGCCCACTTATTTTGGGATGGGAAATAGCGACATCACGGTGAGAGGGGAAATATGGAATCAAATATAAAAAAACTTGACATTAAGGTTTCATATTTTTGGATGAGAAATATGAAGTTAGCCACAATCCTGTGCCCCAAATCTATTACTATAAGAGGGGTGATACTGATGTTGCTGTTATCGTTCCGTTTAAGAAGTTGTGCTAATTTTTAATTTGGTGGTAGGTCACCGGCAACGAAAGGGTGAGTCGTCAACACCGTTCCCGGAAAATGGGGATTTACAGATTTCCTTTAGCTACCGAGATAGGTAGTGTAGAAGCATCATTGCTTGATGATGATGAAGAAGAGGTTTTTGAAGAAGAAATGAGCTTCACAAGATTTTTTTAACCTAAGGGGTATTTTAGTTATTTAAAAAAATTTAACTGAAAAACTTAACGTTCATTAATGTCAGGGACCACCCGTGTTACCAAAAGCGAACAGCTGGGGGGTCAACTTTGTAATTTCGTTAGGTTTAGGGTCAACCTTGTAGTATGGGTTTACCATAGGTACCATGCGTGTAACTAACTCTAAGACTTTTTCTAAATGGTTTTAAAAATGATTAATTAATAAAAAAATTGCAAGATTAATTCCAGCTTAGACTAAATCTCTTATGATTATGTCCGTTTAAGAGGGAACAATAAAAGTGACAAAATGAGAGGTTGAGATAATTGTACATTTTATTTATTTATTTATTTTTAGTAATTAGAGTTTCTTTGTCCGGCTTTTAATTACACATTTTTAAATCAGAAATGTATTTAATTTTGTTTACCACATAGTTTTTATGTAGCTAATGTCAATTCAGATACATATTTAACTTTTCTTGTGGAAAAATCTCATTCAATTTTATATCGTAGTTTTTTTTTTCTGTTGACCTTTAGTTGATGTGTTTCTTTCTTCTTTTCAAGTTACATTAAATTATATTCTAATTTAAAATATCTTCTATCCTATTAAATGAAAATATGTGATGACTAGAGATATGAGACTTAATAAAATAAAATAAAAAAGTAAAAGCTCATAGCCTTATGGCATTGGTGATAGTCTTTTATAAAAATTATATAGGTTCAAATTTTATAAGTGACAGATTGTTTTGATGGTGTTAAGGTGAAAAAGCAAAAAATAATTACAGAACTCAATCTACTATGTTGAAACAGGGATTATAGTCTATCAAAGAAATTTAACGATCAATTTATATAAAACTAAAGTATACTTACCAAATCATGAGTAAATGTTATATTCCAAGATCCCAAACTCCAAGTTATTGAGTTGGAAAAAATTAAATGAACAAGTCAAATGGGACTAAAATGAAGAGAAACTTGGAGGGAACAGGGAAAGTTGAAGAGACAAAACAGTTAATTGGTCGAACTTGTCATTTTAATTCAAAAACTAAATCAAAAGGGTGTTTGGATTCGGATATTGTTTGTGCGCCTTAAGTGTTTGTGTGTGGCGATTTAAAGGAAACAGCAGATCACATCTTTACCTCATGTTACACTGTGACGGTGGTATGGCATCATATCGGTAATTGGTGCAAGATCCCCCCAATTTTCGTTTTTTTCACGGTTAGAGATGTTTCGGATCTTCTTGAGACAATGGTGATCAGAGAGGACATCAAGAATGTGATTCATGAGATCATTCTCACTTCATGTTGGTGCATTTGGAAGACAAGGAACGGGCATAAGTTAAAGTGGAAATGATAATTGGGGACATTAAATCTCTAGAGTATTTATGGTTTAAGCATAGATTTAAATCTAATTCCCTTTCTTGGAAGGATTGGGTGAGCTTTAATTTGTTGTAATTATGGTCTAGTCGTGGTGTTTGTTGTATTGGAGTTAGGCCTGTTTTGGTTTTAATAAAGTTTGCTTTAAAAAAAAAAAGGTTTTGTGTGTGTTTTTAAGAGGAAGCTTATGTTGGAAATTAGGCACAATAATACGAATACAGAATTTTATCTCTACTAAAATCGACTCTTTTTATTAATATTGAAAACCAAAACCACACTTTACAATTAATCCCTAACCATCTATTTATAATAAACCATATACTAATCTAATCCAACTCAAACTCAATTAAATAATCAAATAAATAAAAGCTCACTCGTAGTCTAATACGAACTGAACCAAACAATTAATAAAATATAATTATTTTAATCAAGATTTATCATTTATTTTCCCCCTTAATCTTGATTTGTACCTCCCAAATCACTCGGGTCTTCCATGCCACTTCCGAACTCACCCTTCACGGGTTTCACCCTGAATCTTCCACACTGATCCGTATCACACAGATCGTTCTTGATCTATCACAGATCTTCTTCTACGCAGCTCTCACAGCCTTTTGAACGATCTCTCACAGATCGGATATATTCTTCATTTCGTTCGAACCGCTCACAAGTTCTAATACATCTTCACTGGTATCACACCGTACGACCCTGAATCGCACAGGTAAACACTTTGCAGATCCATACACCCTTCACAGGTGATTGATCCTTCACTCAATCTGAATCGCTCATATCGATAACTCCCTTGGTTGACTCGCACAACCCTTCGTTGCTTACTGTCTATCACCGCCACTGACCGCCCGTCACCACCGAACATATAGCTAACACCACCTCCGCTTGCTCGAACACCTCCCAACAGGTTTAATTTTTTTCAAAGGCTCCAAACGGGTTTATTAATAACCAAAAAAAAATTCCAGAAAATAAAAGTCCTCGATTTGTATGCAGGACTTGTCTGCCTTTTTCTTGCCTTCTGTAGCCGCCAAAAAAGCTCACAAGAGCCAAGGCTCTATCTCGTAAACCATGGCACACAAAAAAAACTTTTTTTCTCGGTTTTAACGCCAACCAAAGTTTGCTTTTGACCTGTGCCAACATCACTCCAAAATTATCGTTCACCTTCTTTTGTTCCCCCTCTCCGAAAACGACTCTCAAAACTGCAGAAACTTTAACTAAGCCCTGATACCAATTGTTAGAAATTAGGCCCAAAAATACGAACATAAAATTTTATCTCTACCAAGATCGACTCTTTTTATTAATATTGAAAACCAAAACCACAATTTACAATTAATCCCTAACTATCTATTTATAATAAACCTTATACTAATCCGAATCCAACTCAAACTCAATTAAATAATAATCAAATAAATAAAAGCTCACTCGTAGTCTAATACGAACTCAACCAAACAATTAATAAAGTATAATTATTTTAATCAAGATGTATCTTTCAGCTTATGTATGTGAAGAAGTCGCACGAATTCCCGGGTTTTCTATGGAAGAAAAGGCGGAGGAAGGTTCCAAGCATTGTTAGTGTATGGTAAGCACTATCCTTTGTTATTCTTTGCTAAAAATGGGTATTGACATAAATATGTAACTTTTTTATTTTGGGTTTTTAGATCCATACATGGTGGGGGCCTCATAATACATCCTAAAAATAAAAATAAAAAATAAAAAAATAAATAAAAAGAAGCTAAAAAGTTTATCTAGGATACGATGTGGATGTTGGAAGTTTTACATGAAAAATAAGTTTTTCATCAAGATGTAAAAATTATTTTTATCAACTTTAAATAGAAATAAATGTATGAATATGATGTCAATTTGTCTATTTTTTCTGGGTTTGTGTTCTTTGTTATGATGGATTCGCAACGAACCAGACATGTCTAAATCAGAGCTAAAATGGATGAGATATCGATGCTCGAAGTTGTGTGTTTGAAACTGTGTATAGTTGCGAACTTGTCCTACATAGGTGGGTGGACCAAACTTGAAGTGGTATATTAGTTGAAATCTCGTAAGAAAATTATTTCATTTAAGGCAAACACTAGTAGGGACCGTATAGGGTGCTAAGCACCCGAACTCGCATGTGACATCCTAATTCGAAATGTACCATTAAGAATTAAACACGTTACAGCGGAAATTGGTCCCAACCTTTTCTAATCAAAATTGACAATTCGTTTAATTTAAAACACTTATAAAATAGATTAAAACGTAAACCTAGCATGCTATACTTAGTTTAAACTACAACTTGTCAACTTCACTAATATATTAGTTTTTTCTTATACAAGAAAACTTAATCCGACTCCGAGATGTGCGTTCGTGTTTCATCTCAAGCACTTGATCCTTAACCGACTCATTTGCGAATATTACCTAAGAAAAAACAACCATGGTTATTTTAGTGATCATATATCAAGTAAAAAATTGAAACTATTGGTAAACGGCTCATTCCATATTGCACAACACTAAAAATTCACAAGTTTAAATTGTCAGGACATGGTTGTGTCAGCATCAGACATGGTTGTGAGCAACTCAGGATATGGTCGTGCTATCCTAATTATTTCATTTAAGGCAAACACTAGTAGGGACCGTATAGGGTGCTAAGCACCCGAACTCGCATGTGACATCCTAATTCGAAATGTACCATTAAGAATTAATCACGTTGCAGCGGAAATTGGTCCCAACCTTTTCTAATCAAAATTGACAATTCGTTTAATTTAAAACACTTATAAAATAGATTAAAACGTAAACCTAACATGCTATACTTAGTTTAAACTACAACTTGTCAACTTCACTAATATATTAATTTTTTCTTATACAAGAAAACTTAATCCGACTCCGAGATGTGCGTTCGTGTTTCATCTCAAGCACTTGATCCTTAACCGACTCATTTGCGAATATTACCTAAGGAAAAACAACAACCATGGTTATTTTAGTGATCATATATCAAGTAAAAAATTGAAACTATTGGTAAACGGCTCATTCCATATTGCACAACACTAAACATTCACAAGTTTAAATTGTCAGGACATGGTTGTGTCAGCATCAGACATGGTTGTGAGCAACTCAGGATATGGTCGTGTCATGGCTATGCTAGGAACTTTTGCACTACAACATTTCAATTATTATGTTCGATCATTCCATGCAACAACTTTGAAATGTTATATGGTCGTCATAAATGATAGGAGTTGGCATAATATTGACATTTAAATATGTAAACTCTACTTATAATATATAATCTAAATTAGCATCGAGTACAAATGTTAATCCACCCAAACGGGTCAACTCTTATTTATATAGTTCATTTATAACCTAGGATTTCCTTTGTCAACTCATGAATTACTTTACTTTCTTAAATAAACCCTTATGAGTTTATTCCAAAATCTAACTACAAATTTATTAACAACTCCTCCAAATTCATTAGCATGTGATCTTAATCTTTTTTTTAACAAACAAATGTATAAATACTTACATGGTTAGGGTGAAGGGGGCACATTGAGGTAGGGGGTTCGGGTTCACGGGTAGACGCGGGTACACCGTCGCTGTTAATGCGGGTAAGGGATCGAGTAGGGGTAAGGGATCGGGTAGGCAAATGCGGGTATATGTACCCGAGAGATTGGGTTTGAAAGATAGTTGTTAGCAAACTAAATGAATAGAGGTGTGAAGGTTTAATGGAGGAGATAAGGTCTAGATACATACTTTTTTTCCCTTTATTCATTTAATTATTTATTTATTTTTCCTTTATTCATTTATTTATTTAGAGTAGTTGACCTTTTTTTTCCTTTATTCATTTTTCTAATTATTTTTTTTAATTAATAAAGTTTTTTTTATTAATTTTATTTTTATTAGTTTTAGTGTTAATAAAGAATTAAATCAAAAAAAGAATTTTTTTTTAGGGTATTAGGGTTGTGCCCACTTTAAGGTATTAGAGTTAGATTTGGGTAAAAGTGAGGTAACACACTCTTATTGAATATTTTTATTAGGGTAATTTTTAGGTGAGGGTTATGTCCCCATCACTTTTAGTAGTTGGTATAGGCAAATAGTTTTTTTGAGCAACATACCTTTCTTTTAGCAATTCCCAAGGTCTTACTTTCAATTCCAACGTTTGGCATTAAGATCCTTTACTTATATGTAATTATATAGTCATCATACAACTTGATTACTTGTGACAATCATAAATCAAGGGGGATTCTAACCACACACGGAATATTACTAATTGGACACGTCGCAACCTTATACGTCTCGTATAGGGCAATACAAGGCGTATAAGGTTTAAGTCTTCTGACATTGAATGCCACGTGTCTTTCTATGTCTGGCGTCTGGGACCATACGTGGCGTATTGAACCATACGCGGCGTATAGGTCAGGGGTTATATTTTTGCTTCAAAACTTGACAGATTTGTGGGATTTAAGAAGCATATACGTGGCGTATTGGTCTATACGTCATATATAAGTTTGGTATTTTATTTAATTTATATAATTTTTATGTTTATTTAATTTATATATTTTTTATATTTTATTTTTAATTTATATATGTATTTTATCTTTTTTTAAACATTAATTATTTTTTACGTTTATAATATATCATTACAAACAAACAAACAAATTAAACATTACAAACAAAGAACCATAACATTATATACATTACATCAAAAAATTAAATATATACATCCAAATGTTTTTACATATACAACAGGAAATACTACTGAATACAAATAAAACCAACTAAGTCTGACCCGTCCCGCCGTCGTGCCGTCGTCATGCCCTGCCCCGCCCGCATCCGGAACGGGGTCGCCCGGATACTAACGTGGAGGAGGGTGGCTCGATCCAGGCGGCTCGTGACAACTCCACCACGCAACAAACTGCCCACATCATGAGGTCCTTCATCCGCTCGCAATGACGAGTCTGTCGTCGGGAGTTGGCCACAAGTCCGTCAAGCAATGCCTGGGTGGCCCTATCCAACCTAACAGACCGACGTGCGTGTCGGGGATGCTGACGCGGGTGGTCGTGAACGTGCTCAATGTGCGGCTTCGGCTGTACCGGGTCTGGGATGGGCTAGTCCCCTGTCCAGGCTTCGGCGGTAACGGCACATGTACCCAAACCTGGTCCTGGTCGGCCCCTACGAACCGAAGGCCAAGCCCCGAGAATCGGTGTGTGATGCGCATACCGCTCGCCGTGCGTCGGTCTAATCAGACAGGGGGGATGGGCGCTAACATCTCATGCGCGTGATCATGCCACAGTGTAAGAACACGCATGATATGAGTGATGAAAGCGCCACCATACAAAAGCCCGCGCTTCTGCCGCATATAGGCAGATGCAAAATAAACCGCTAGGCATGTGGACATGGCGCACTGAGTATCGGTAAGGAGGCAATAGAGAAAGAAGAGGTCTCTATAAGTGCACCACTCACGGCTCTTTTGACGCGGTGCGATCGACGTCGAGATAAGCCGGTGCAAATATCTATATAGGGGGTCTCTAATCCCCGAGACCCTACCCTTGGTACCCAACCAAGGGCTATCTGAAATCAAACCCAAAAAAAAAGGAGATCCTCCTTGTCCACCTCCGTCACCGCCTCGGCGTAAAGTGGCGTGACCATCTCGGGTTCGAAATACAAGCCCGTCACGACGGCCCACTGATGGAGGGTCAGACGGTAAACATGCCCAAAGATACGAAATGAGACCTGTAGCGGGTCCTCTCCCTGATCCTCCCCCTCTAGAGGCGCCAGCCCCTCCTCTGAATACACGAACGTCGAAAGAAACTCGACGACGATCTCTCGGTATGTCTCTGTGTATGCAAGATCGAAGAGACGGTCCCATAGAGTGTCCTCGCCGATGATGCCCCTGGCACGCGCTGCCTCCTGGACCTCCTCAAGAAGATCCCAGTCGACCGCCGTGCCCAGCCCCATCCTCACATCTCGTAGCTTCTAGCATCGGCCAAAAGCGTCCGAGTCGGGAGCAAAATGCAAATACGGGTAGTGCGTAAGATCATCTAACTCGATCATATCAATATCATCATCGTGATCCGCCATATCTGAAAATAATATAAATTAAAAATAAATTAATATTTTAATATTAAAATATAATTTAAAACTACATTATTATTTTAATTTTTTAAAAATTAATATTAAAATGTATTTTAATAAAATAATATTTTAAGAAAATCTTTATTTTTTTTAAAAGCTATACGCCACGTATAGGCTAATACGTGGCGTATAGGTTGTGTACGGGGAAACCAAGCCTAATACGTAGCTTATAGTAGACGTAGTCTTTAGAAGAAAGCAGGTGCTCCAAAACCTGCATTGGAGTTTCACCGACTCTCGTTTCGTTCTTTATCTTTTGTATCAAATTATAAATGTCCTTTTTAATACACCGACTCTTAGGGTTTTGCTCCCGTATGGTTGCCAGAATGTTACGTCGCGGCATGTTTTGCGAATACAACTTCGCCACAAGAAGTTGTTCCAATTGAGACAGTTTCCGGGCAAACGCGTGCGCCTCAAGATGTAGACTAGGATCGTGGTTATGACTGCCATCTATCACAATTAACTTCCAATGTCCTGTGTTTTCGTCGTATACCCCTTCCAATTTAAGGGACAACCTATTTTCTTGCTACCAGCACGTCTAATTGTGGATGTAGACGTATGTTCGCCGTGTCGGTCACACACAAGCCACACCTTGATAACCGGTGCTGACGGGTCATCGCCTTTTCTTCTAGATTGTCGGGTGACAATGACGTAACCATTATCACGTCCCCTACGGACAACCCAATCCACCAATTGTTCACGAGACTGAAAGTTTTGCAATGACGGTATGGTGACAGTTAATAAACAACAAACTAATTGTAGGTATATATACGTAGTAACGTTAAACATGTTCAGTTTTATAGGACACGGTTGAATGGGTTTGTTCCTCGTCTTCGAACTCGTTAGCCGGTTTGTTCCCCGCGTATACGAATTCGTCGCTTTGTTGTGTCGGGTAAGATAATTCACCCACGTATACTAGGTCATTGGTGTTTTGTGTCACGTAATATTGTTCACCCACGTGTACGAAGTCGTCTGTGTGTTGTGTCGGGTAAGAGACTTCACCGTATACGAAGTCGTCAGTGGGTTGTGTTTGGTAAGAGGGTTCACCGTATAGGAACTCAGGATTACTTAGCGGCTCGTTCAAATCTGGAAGCCTTACCCGTTGCTTAGAATAAACGTCGGACGAGGCCTCCTCCTGGTTCACACCTTGACCGCCGGAACTTTGCGGGTTGTTTTCCAGCGACTCGTTAGAATATACCTGAAAACCGTAGTTACCATCCCACCACCAAGACATGGCTATAATTTGTTTGAGAAATTGTATGAATAATTTTTGAATGATACGTTCGTATGAGAATTGTGCATCCTTAAATACAAAAAAATTGTCCACTATACGCATCGTATAGGCCTATACGATGTGTCACACCCCCAATTTCAACTAACGGAGTTTTACCGTTTGGAAGGTGACACACCAGGATCTCACTCATTAGTTACATCAAACGACACTATATGGGATTTGAAATGTCATAACATAAAAGTTCAGAGTTAATGCGGAAGCGTAAACGTTGATATAAAATTTAAAGTAGTTACACGCAACAAGCGTTAATCAATATAATTAAGTAAACTGTTTATCATGTTTGAAATGAATGAAATGACAGTAGGACTCCATGCATGTCCTAATTGTGCAACCTGTGCCAAAGCGACCTGAGAAACATGTAAGAAAAAGTGTCAACATGAGGTTGGTGAGTTCACAGGTTTCAAGTTTGTAATAAGAGAGTGTTTGCCAGATTATGTACATTCAACATGCATATCTATAGGTAGCTAGCCTATGTTCATGTCTTACTAAAGCGCTCGCAACCGAAGCTGACTGTTTGTTTATTGCCTCCTGCCAGGTCTATCAACTCTGGCAAATGTGAGTAGGCTAACATTTCACCCGTTCGATCTCCAATCGAGTTAGCGCAACTAACGCGGGTGGGATTTGTCAAACCCAGTAGTACTACTAAACATTACCTCGCTAAGATCCATATTAACGGTTCGATGTATGATGAGGACTTTCTGTGATAGTGTGTCACGCTTAGCCTCAACAGTAATAACATATGAATTACAATAATCTAAAATAGTTGTGTCATGTTTTCTCCCCCAACGGGAAAAACATATATCATAATGTTTGTCTGCGTACTTGTCTCTCCCCCACGGGGAAAACAAGTAAAAAAGTATGATAGTTGGTGTTCAAGTTTGTTTCTCCTTAACAGGAAAGCAAGTAAAATATGTTTGTGTATAAGCATGTTTCTCCCCAATAGTAAAACAAATAAAAAGGGGCCGTGAAACTCACCTGCGTTGCGTAGTAGGTAGTATCACACAAGTAAGAGATTTGGTACGCAGGTGTCAGCCTGCAACGGTTTATGTATGCCCTAGAATTATAAACATAATAAATAGGGACACATTGGGGTCGGTGACGACGACACGGAAGATTAGAACATCTTAAAATATTCTAAGGATCAACGAGTGGACGAACGTGTCCACGGGAATAAGGATTCTTTAATTTAATAATTAAGATAAATACGCTTTGCGTCGAACGTTTCCAATTACGAATAGTATTAATTAATTGATATATTCATACGTTTGTGCCATTAAAATGACTAGGAAAATAATATAACTATATATATTATTTTTAAGTTCGTAGGATTAATGAAATAATCATTTGTGTGTCAAAAATAATAAATATATTATTTTTATTCGAGGGTAAATAATATAAATAATTATATTATCTATAGGTTTGAAACGTTTCATAGAGTTTATAAACGTGGTGAAAATAATATATAAATATATATTATTTTTAATTTGAGTCACGAGTTGAAAATAATATAAATTTATTATTTATTTGGAGTCGTGGTTTGAAAACAATAAAAATATATATTATTTTAAAAGTGAGAAATAATTATAAAACAGGTTATAAGATCAAAACCGAGCCTACGATTGTTTTCCAGGTATAAAACCTATCAATATAATATAATAATAATATAGGGAAGGATTTTGTTTAAAAATAAAACTTAAAAAAAGCTGTTAAAAGAATATTGTGAGTTGTGGGTTTCGAACCCGGGTCAACCCCACAACACACCAAGGTCTCAACCACACCAGCTCGCTAGGGAGTCACATACAATTCCGGTTTGAATTGCTTTTATCACATAGCTGGTGTGTTTTCTCCCCCCCCCCTTCACGAAACCGAAGCTACACCCAGTCCCGATTCCAACCAAATCGATCGCGGTCGACCTAGAATTTATAGGGCTTTTGTTCATCAATGTCTGGCGAGTCTACTGGTGAAATTAATTGAGAAAATATCAAGTTTAGTTTAGTTAAATTCTAGTTTGAAATTCTGAACCCTAGTTTATGAACACAAATTTGAATTGCTCATATTAGATAATATAAGTTGCTGCGATCATGGGGCTTTCAAAGGGTGGATGATTGCGAGCCTGCCTATGTATTTTGATTGGATTCAATTTGGGTTTAGAATGGAATCCGACCAAATCAAATTCGTATGAACCCTAGGTACTGGTTCGTGTTTAATTCGGTATTGTGAGTCCGAATTAGGTTAGGGCTTTCAATAAAGGAGTGAAAAAGAATCTAGAGGTGTGCTCAATTACCTAAATCAATGTCGGGTTGATGGCGATCGATCAATTGGTATCCCGACTTGCGCGAGTTTGGTCTCCGGCTTCAGTGGCTTCAAATTCGATCGAGTTGGGTGATACAACAGGTTCGGTGGGGTGCGATTGAGGTGTGGAGATTGTTTGCTTACGAAAAGTTAACCCAAATGATTGGATTCGATGCTCTTAGCATTGAGTTCGACGGTTGTAGGTCCTGAGCAGTCACTGTAGACACAGATCTGCGGAGAAATTCTTCAAACAGTCCTGATCGAGAGGTGGAATCTCTGGATCCGGTATCACTCTCGAATCAGAAATGGTAGAGACGGGTGCATGAATCACATACACGAACAAAAACATATGAAAATGAAAAGAACAGATAATTGAAAACATAAAACGTATGATTCTTTGATTGAAATGAAAATAAACGCTCGATCATACACTAACAATTAGTCTCACCCCAGGGTGAGCTCCCCCTGGGGTGGTGATTCCCTCTACAGACACACACTCACTCTTAGGGCATAATCTGCTATATATAGGAGGCCAAGCACATGCGCCTTGTTTTCCAAGCCACCGCCCAATGGGCCTGAAAAACAGGTATCGAAACTACCTAGTTTCGATTGAACAAATGTTCAACCGAAACTAGTAGTTTCGATTGAACAAAAGTTCAACCGAAACTAGTAGTTTCGATTGAACAAAAGTTCAACCGAAACTAGTAGTTTCGATACTGTAATTTCGATTGATAGCATTAGTCTCAAAATTATACCCAACAACGGTTACGGTTTTAAATAACTTAAATTCGCAATCATGGGGGAGTTAAAACACATGGAAACGATCCATTGATGATCGATATCATCAATACTACGATTAAAAGCAGTGAATTCGAGTAGTCATGTAGGTTTCGGGTTTGATTTGGATGAAAAGCACATTGTTTGACTTTCAGAAGTCAACCCATCTCGATTTTGACTTTTGGGAGTCAAACAAATGAGTTCTAGGTATTTACAGAATTAGTCACTGGGGTTTCAGGTGTTTGAGTTTGTGATTTTGACAGAATTGGTCCCTTGGGTTTAAGATTGAGTTAATTGGGTTATGATTTAACTGGATATTTCTAACAGTGTTAATTTTGAAAAGTCGGATTGTCACATCATCCCCTAGTTGAAAGAATTTTCGTCCCGAAAATTAAATAATAAAAAAAAATTTCTAGGGTGTCACATCATCCCCTAGTTGAAAGAATTTTCGTCCCGAAAATTAGAATAGTACCTTAAGAGTTTGACGTGGAGTGCTTGAACAGGTTAGGATATTTGTGCATCATCTGATCCTCGTGCTCCCACGTGAATTTCGGTCTGCGTTTCGAGTTCCAATGAATTCTGACAATAAGGATTTTACTGCGTTTTAACGTTTTGACTTCCCTATCCATAATCTCCATAAGTTCTTCGATGAAACGTAACTGTTCATCAATGTGTAGTTCCTCAAGAGGAACTGCGAGTGATTCGTCTGCTAGGCATTTCTTTAAATTTGAGACGTGAAAGACGCTGTGCACACCACTAAGTCCTTCAGGTAGGTCCAGTTGATACGCTACTGGTCGGATTCTCTTCATTATCTTGAATGGTCCAACATAACGAGGATTCAGTTTGCCTCGTTTCCCGAAACGAATGACACCTTTCCAAGGTGAGACTTTGAGTAAGACCCTGTCACCTATTTGAAACTCTAAGGGTTTACGACGTTTGTCGGCATAGCTCTTTTGACGATCACGAGTTGCCGCCATACGGTTTCTAATTTGAACGATATTTTTGGAAGTTTCAAATACAAGTTCAGGACCTGTGAGTTGGCTATCTCCAACCTCAGTCCAACAAATAGGAGAACGGCATTTCCATCCATAAAGTGCTTCAAATGGAGCTGCCTTGATGCTAGTGTGATAGCTTTTGTTGTAGGAGAACTCCACCAACGGTAGGTGAGACTCCCAAGTGTTACCGAAATCGATCACACAAGCTCGTAGCATGTCCTCTAGCGTTTGAATAGTATGTTCTGTTTAGCCATCAGTTTGAGGATGGTATGCTATGCTCATATCTGGACGTGTGCCTAAGGCCTTATGTAACGACTGCCAGAAACGAGAAGTGAATCGTGTATCACGGTCCGAAATAATGGAGATTGGCACCCCGTGCCGAGAGACTATTTCTTTCAAGTAAGTACGAGTAAGTTTATCCATTTTGTCGGTCTCCTTGATTGCTAAGAAGTGCGCGGATTTTGTTAATCGATCAACGATTACCCATATGGTATCACATCCAGTAGGGGTTTGTGGTAATTTGGTGATGAAGTCCATGGATATTTATTCCCATTTCCACATGAGAATTTCTGGTTGTTGGAGAAGACCGGATGGTTTTTGATATTCAACTTTGACCTTCGCGCAAGTCAGACACTTACTAACATAGGTGGCTATATCGGCCTTCATCTTCGGCCACCAATATAGTAGCTTTAGATCATGGTACATTTTGTCGGAACCTGGATGAATAGAGTAACGAGATTTATGAGACTCATCCATGACTAGTTCCCTTAGGTTCCCAAATACTGGAACCCATATTCGCTCAGAAAAGTAGCGAATACCGTCATATTTGACTTCTAGCTGTGCTTCCAGACCGCGTGTACTTTCCAGCGGTAGATTTTCTTCTTTTAGGGCTTCGAGTTGAGCACTACGGATTTTGTCAGGTAATCCGGGGTGAATAGTAAACTGTAATGCTCGAACTCGTTTGGGTTTTGTTTCTTTTCGACATAGGGCATCAGTTACAACGTTAGGTTTACCCGGATGATACTGGATCGCACAGTTATAATCATTTAAGAGTTCAACCCAACGACGCTGTCGCATGTTCAACTCTTTCTGTTCGAAGATATGCTGAAGACTCTTGTGATCGGTATAGATGGTGCATTTGGTACCGTACAAGTAATGTCTCCATATCTTAAGTGCGAAGACTACGGCTCCCAACTCTAAGTCATGAGTGGTGTAGTTTCTCTCGTGGACCTTTAGTTGACGTGAAGCGTATGCGATCACCTTTTCGCGTTGCATTAAGACACAACCCAGACCCTGAATAGATGCATCACAATACACCACAAAATCATCGGTTCCTTTCGGAAGGGTTAGAATAGGTGTACTGCAAAGTTTATGTTTAAGATGTTGGAATGCTGACTCTTGGTTATCGCCCCAATTATAGACTTTACCCTTTTGAGTTTAAGGCAGTGAGAGGTTGTGCAATTTTTGAAAATACTTCGATGAATCGATGGTAATATCCAGCCAATCCCAGAAATTGTCGCACCTCAGTCGGAGTCGTCGGTGCTGCCCAATTCTTGATGGCTTCTATCTTTGATGGTTCGACATGTATTCCTTTCTCGTTAACCACATGCCATAGAAACTGAACTTCCCGGATCCAGAATTCACACTTGGAGAACTTAGCATACCGTTTCTCTCGCTTAAGTAATTCCAAAATTAGGCGTAGGTGTTCCTCATGTTCTTCCTTGTTCTTGGAATAAATGAGGATGTCGTCGATGAAAACGATAACGAACTGGTCAAGGTAAGGCTTACACACACGGTTCATGAGGTCCATGAATACCGCAGGTGCATTGGTTAATCCGAAAGGCATGACCATAAATTCGTAATGGCCGTACCTCATTCTGAATCCAGTCTTTGAGATATCCTCTTCTCGGACTCTTAACTGATGGTAGCTGGACCTAAGATTTATCTTGGAATAGAAACTTGATCCTTGGAGTTGATCAAAGAGGTCATCTATGCGAGGTAAAGGGTAGCGGTTCTTGATTGTGACTTTATTCAGCTCCCGGTAGTCAATACACATACGGAAAGTTCCGTCCTTCTTCTTGACAAATAGTACCGGAGCTCCCCACGGTGATGAACTAGGTCGGATGAAACCTTTATCCAACAAATCTTGCAATTTAGTGGACAACTCTTGTAATTCACTGGGTGCCAGTCTGTAAGGTGACCGAGCAATCGGCGCTGCTGCGGGTGCTAGGTCGATTTGAAACTCTACTAGACGATGCGGTGGCAGGCTAGGCAATTCCTCGGGAAATACTTTCGGATAGTTACGTACGATTGGTATATCATCAATTTTCTTCTCCTCAGATGACTGCTCGGCGATGAGTGCCAAAATAGTAGTATGACCTTTTCGAAGACATTTCTGTGCTTTCATGAAGGATATGATGCCAACGACTGCACCACTCCTTTTGCCTTGGACAGAAGGGATTTCCCCTCTAAGGAGAGGAAGGCAAACATTTTTTTCACAACAGATGGCCTCAAGTTGGTTCTCGGATAACCAATTCATACCGACAATAAGGTCGAAACTGCCAAGTGTAACTGGCAGACGGTCAATGTCAAGTTTATTACTAACCAATGCTAGTTTACATCTGCAAGAATGCGAGTTGTTTTGATTTTCTGAGCGTCTATGTAATATCCCAAGCAAACCGTACCAAGATATTGTCCGCTTTGCCCCCGATGGGTTGCCCATCCAGGAACCCACGGTTTTGTTTTTACCCGACGAGTTGCTCGCCCAGGCAAAACGCGTCTCAATAGAGAAGGTATCCACCTCCTAATAAGGAATGTATCGTTCTCCCCCTCAACCGATGCGGGATATTACAGTCTGCTATCTCAATAGTATACTTGGCTTTTAATAGAGTTAGAGCACGACACACTAATATGGAATTTGTGAAATCGTGCTGAGACTTCTAGTGAGACCCTCGCTTATAAGGCAAGTGTCAGCCAATGCATAGGCTAAGGGAAGGGGTTCACATGTAAGGAGGAAAGGTATAATGAGATATAGATTCCAGTAGCATAAGAGATAGGGTGTATGTTTAAGTAGTTGCGTTCAACTGATGGTTAGTTAGGTTAAATTTTCGTTTCCTAATGTCATTGGATCAACGGGATCATTTCGTGAAGAAAGAAATCCGTTTACAGGATTGAATATGCTGGAGTAAAATTCGAAGTTAGACTAAGGATTAGTCACAGGATAAGGTAACAAGTTAAAATGGGATCTATTGTTGGAGTGTAAGGAATAACGTATTAGCATAGAAAGAATTCCTCAAATTCTGTGTACATAGTTGGAGTCGGTGGTTTTACTCTGAGGTCCTACTAGAGTTTCACTCTAAGTGGTTCCATTGATTAAGTTGGAATGAGAGTCGTAAGATCACTAAGACTCTTACAGGAGTGAAAATAACGTTGATGGTTTCCATTGATAATAGCTCAGTGTGTCTGTAAATATCTTCAACCTGATAGTCGCGTCTATCAATTGTTGAACAGGTTTAACGATACCAACTAGTCGTTGAGTGGGTTAGGAGAGTTTCTACAGATAGTGGAGACTTAAGTCTGTAAATCACTGATTAGGACCATTCATCCACACACTAGGTTTCACCACGACTTACATGCACCTCAAATTATTATTACGTGTGCACCCGTAATGATAATTTTCTTTGCATGTTCACCCTTGTTCTTCCTGTCCTGTGTCATAATGTCCTTTAGGTTATATTGTTGAGTACATAGTGTTGTCAGATATGATAAGTCATCGAAAAGCTTAGTCATCAACTATACTTTGATCAATTAGAACACATATCGGGATGAGTAGTCGAGGATGGTTTGATCCGAGTATTCACTCGAGTGAAACACAATACAGGAGTCCAATCCAGCGGATTGTAAATGAGAACATGTAACAAACATGTACATGAAATGTGACTTCGAAAAATGAAACTAATTCCTGAATACAAGTTACAGAAAGCAGCAAGGTAGCCGTCCTTTCAATTTAGTCAAGATAGGGTTTGAGTATGCATTGAACAATGCGTTCTCAGATTTGTGGTCAATCTATTCTCAACAGAATATCGAACAAATATGTGAGCCCATGGCTCGGGAAAGTGATGACATCTTCGTGTCAATGGATTCTGCAATAATGCGTGCAATGGTCTGCCTTCACACCACTTATTATTGCTGGCGGGTACAGTAGGGACTCGCCTCCAACGATCCCAATTCCCAAAGAGATATGCGTTAGTGCTGAGTGTCGTCCATAACATGGACCTGAGAAAGCCCACCATACCCAACAGGTGATGGTGATGTAATTGACTCCTCCGAAGGCTCCGTCTCGCTGCCCTCGGACGGGAGTGGATGATGTTCTGGTGTTTCCCTAAGTGTCGCCACTAGGAATGATGATGCAATACGAATGATGTGTCCCTTGCCAACTGAGGGTGATACGGATGGTATTAACATGCTTTCACTGCAATGTATGCATAGGTGCTATATGTATCAGTTATAAGTGTCTGTGCCGTGTAACTAATGTGTGAGGTTATAGTCTAGTATGCGATCCTAGTTCTCTATAACCAATGTCTCTGATACCAATCTGTCACACCGTTTTACCGTTTGGAAGGTGACACACCAGGATCTCAGTCATTAGTTACATCAAACGACGCTATATGGGATTTGAAATGTCATAACATAAAAGTTCAGAGTTAATGCGGAAGCGTAAACGTTGATATAAAATTTAAAGTAGTTACACGCAACAAGCGTCAATCAATATAATTAAGTAAATTGTTTATCATGTTTGAAATGAATGAAATGACAGTAGGACTCCATGCATGTCCTAATTGTGCAACATGTGCCAAAGCGACCTGAGAAACATGTAAGAAAAAGTGTCAACACGAGATTGGTGAGTTCACAGGTTTAAAGTTTGTAATAAGAGAGTGTTTGCCAGATTATGTACATTCAATATGCATATCTATAGGTAGCTAGCCTATGTTCATGTCTTACTAAAGCGCTCGCAACCGAAGCTGACTGTTTGTTTATTGCCTCCTGCCAGGTCTATCAACTCTAGCAAATGTGAGTAGGCAAACATTTCACCCGTTCGATCTCCAATCGAGTTAGCGCGGCTAACGCGGGTGGGATTTGTCAAACCCAGTAGTACTACTAAACATTACCTCGCTAAGATCCATATTAACGGTTCGATGTATGATGAGGACTTTTTGTGATAGTGTGTCACGCTTAGCCTCAACAGTAATAACATATGAATTACAATAATCTAAAATAGTTGTGTCATGTTTTCTCCCCAACGGGAAAAACATGTATCATAATGTTTGTCTGCGTACTTGTCTCTCCCTCACGGGGAAAACAAGTAAAAGTATGATAGTTGGTGTTCATGTTTGTTTCTCCTTAACAGGAAAGCAAGTAAAATATGTTTGTGTATAAGCATGTTTCTCCCCCAATAATAAAACAAGTAAAAAGGGGCCGTGAAACTCACCTGCGTTGCGTAGTAGGTAGTATCACACAAGTAAGAGATTTGGTACGCAGGTGTTAGCCTGCAACGGTTTACGTATGCCCTAGAATTATAAACATAATAAATAGGGACACATTGGGGTCGGTGACGACGACACGAAAGATTAGAACGTCTTAAAACATTCTAAGGATCAACGAGTGGACGAACGTGTCCACGGGAATAAGGATTCTTTAATTTAATAATTAAGATAAATACGCTTTGCGTCGAACGTTTCTAACTACGAATAGTATTAATTAATTGATATATTCATACGTTTGTGCCATTAAAATGATTAGGAAAATAATATAACTATATATATTATGTTTAAGTTCGTAGGATTAATGAAATAATCATTTGTGTGTCAAAAATAATAAATATATTATTTTTATTCGAGGGTAAATAATATAAATAATTATATTATCTATAGGTTTGAAACGTTTCATAGAGTTTATAAACGTGGTGAAAATAATATATAAATATATATTATTTTTAATTTGAGTCAAGGGTTGAAAATAATATAAATTTATTATTTATTTGGAGTCGTGGTTTGAAAACAATATAAATATATATTATTTTAAAAGTGGGAAATAATTATAAAACAGGTTATAAGATCAAAACCGAGCCTACGATTGTTTTCCGAGTATAAAACCTATCAATATAATATAATAATAATATAGGGAAGGATTTTGTTTAAAAATAAAACTTAAAAAAAACTGTTAAAAGAATATTGTGAGTTGTGGGTTTCGAACCCGGGTCAACCCCACAACACACCAAGGTCTCAACCACACCAGCTCGCTAGGGAGTCACATACAAGTCCGGTTTGAATTGCTTTTATCACATAGCTGGTGTGTTTTCTCCCCCCCCTTCACGAAACCGAAGCTACACCCAGTCCCGATTCCAACCAAATCGATCGCGGTCGACCTAGAATTTATAGGGCTTTTGTTCGTCAATGCCTGGCGAGTCTACTGGTGAAATTAATTGAGAACATATCAAGTTTAGTTTAGTTAAATTCTAGTTTGAAATTCCGAACCCTAGTTTATGAACACAAATTTGAATTGCTCATATTAGATAATATAAGTTGCTGCGATCATGGGGCTTTCAAAGGGTGGATGATTGCGAGCCTGCCCATGTATTTTGATTGGATTCAATTTGGGTTTAGAATGGAATCCGACCAAATCAAATTCGTATGAACCCTAGGTACAGGTTCGTGTTTAATTCGGTATTGTGAGTCCGAATTAGGTTAGGGCTTTCAATAAAGGAGTGAAAAAGAATATAGAGGTGTGCTCAATTACCTAAATCAATGTCGGGTTGATGCGATCGATCAATTGGTATCCCGACTTGCGCGAGTTTGGTCTCCGGCTTCAGTGGCTTCAAATTCGATCGAGTTGGGTGATACAACAGGTTCGGTGGGGTGCGATTGACGTGTGCAGATTGTTTGCTTATGAAAAGTTAACCCAAATGATTGGATTCGATGCTCTTAGCATTGAGTTCGACGGTTACGGTTTTAAATAACTTAAATTCACAATCATGGGGGAGTTAAAACACATGGAAACGATCCATTGATGATCGATATCATCAATACTACGATTAAAAGCAGTGAATTCGAGTAGTCATGTAGGTTTCGGGTTTGATTTGGATGAAAAGCACATTGTTTGACTTTCAGAAGTCAACCCATCTCGATTTTGACTTTTGGGAGTTAAACAAATGAGTTCTAGGTATTTACAGAATTAGTCCCTGAGGTTTCAGGTGTTTGAGTTTGTGATTTTGACAGAATTGGTCCCTTGGGTTTAAGATTGAGTTAATTGGGTTATGATTTAACTGGATATTTCTAACGGTGTTAATTTTGAAAAGTCGGATTGTCACACGATGCGTATAGGATCTGGTCAAACCGACAACATCGTACTAACTAGTCATTTGAACCACTATACAAATCGTATGGAGTAGTAATACGCTGCGTATAGGGTACAACGTACCTTCTGCAACTGGTCAGACGTTACCTCGTACCTTCTGCAACTGGTCAGACGTTACCTCGTACCCTAAACTGCATCGTATGGCTCAATACGAAGCATATAAGGGTTCGAATGACAAGGTAGTACGGTGTTGTCTAACATGGTAATATGTGAAGGGCAATACGCATCGTATTGCCCTATACGATGCGTGTAGAGCCCGATCTGAATAGCATTTTCGGTGTCTTGTTAGTAGCCCCCTAAATCATTCATGCCATTATTAAACAAAATCAACTAAACAATATGGATGGATCAAATTTCAGTTATCTAAATTTTATATCAAAATAGTAACTTCTTAGACAATTTATCAATCTCAAGTTGAACATAATTTATGATCTAATTTTAGTAACCATATGCTCAACATTTTAACCTCGAACTTAGTAACAAATTTCAACATTAACAACATAACAAGATAAATCTTTTACTTGACAAAGACGACATAAGAGTTAATTACCCTTTCAATACTAACTTAATCACCATGACGCCATATGACATACAATATGAAATTAACTAATTAATTTATAACACTTTTAGGTCTGTATACACACATACATACATATGTTAGAAATTAAAAGGTTTTTTTGGTAAAAAGGGGCATGATCCACAATTCCTTTTTTTTTCTCCTTGACAGCCTTTCATCCGACCGTTGCTCCCTATTGCCAATCAATTCATAATTGTATTTCCTTTTTAGTCTTTGGTATCCTCCTTTTTATATGTAACTCTTTTACTTTGTAAATCAAGAAATACAATTAAACAATTCTGACAATTTCATTTGCAAAGATGGTATCAGCTTGTACGATCTTAGGGTCAACTTGCTCATCATTTACCTTATTTTTTCAAGCCTTTCAATCTCGCAATAGCCACCATGTTCGAAAACAAAACCAAAACGGTGTGGCAGCAGGGCTGGTTGCCAACGGGTCACACGAACCCGAAGGTCTGGGGTTTCTATCGAAAGGGCGAACAGGTCAGAAAAACTCTAACACTGGTTCATCATTTCGGCTTGACAAAACAAAATTGAAATGCAACCATTGTGGTATGATGAAACATACCAAGGACCAGTGTTTCAAGCTCGTCGGCTACCCCAAGTGGTGGAACGATTGTCACAAAAAGGGCAATAAGGAAGGGGGAAAAGCTGCTGCCGCCATCGGAAACACAGATGAAACTAGTAGCGGCGGCGAACAACAAAGGGCTGCGGCGAACAGCTAAGGGGCGGCGGCGAACAAACAAGGGGGGACGGCGGCTTCGGTGGAATCGCCTTCGCCGACAAAGGACGTGATACTAGTCTGAGTATTGAGGGAGGTAACGGGCTTGAGAGGATTATCTCAGACCCCCTTCTCTTTTTAATCCCAATTTCTTTGACTCATATTCTAAAATTGTTAAATAAACCACTTGAAAAATATACTATTTGCGATACTGGTCAATTTAAAACTATCCCTATTGAAACTAATTCTTTTATGAACAACTTTGAAACTAATTCCTTTCTGGAGAACGTTAAAAATATTTCATTTTTGAAAAAGGCCCCCTCTCAAGATTCTGTCTTTTACAAAACAAACCAAAATAAAAATGTGGGGGAATCTAGAATCAAAGAAAATGCCTTAAAACCTTATGGGCAAGCTAATATGGCCAAAAACATTGAAAATTTAGATACATCTTGGATATTCGATTGTGGTGCTACCGATACCATGACGTTTGACCTATCAGACATCGTTTCAAAATCTAAACCCAGAATCGACCACATCAAAACCGTCAACGGGGGGATAGTTCCCGTTGGCGGAGGAGGAACTATTGAAATATCACCAACTTTAAAACTCTCAAATTGTCTTTATGTCCCGTCCTTATCACATAAATTGTTATCTATTAGTCATGTGACAAAGGAATTGAATTGCACAGTCTTAATGCATCCCACCTTTTGTATCTTACAGGACATCAGGACGGGAGCGATCATTGGGCGTGACACTGAACGCCAAAGATTGTACTATGTGGAAGAGGTGACTCAACATGGTACTGTGATGCTTGCTCACTGGACTACAAATAGAGAAGCTTGGTTATGACATAAAAGATTGGGCCATCCCTCAACCGGTTATTTGCATCTTTTGTTTATAAAGTTATTTCCTTTCAATAAACTGTTAAATTGTGAAACTTGCATTTTAGCTAAAAGTCATAGACAGACGATTCACCTTTCTCTCCTGTCCATTCGGACGCTTGGGGACCGACTGAAATTAGCGGGAGGCAAAACTTTCGATGTTTTGTACTTTTGTTGATGATTGCACTCGTTTGACATGGATTTATTTCTTAAAACAAAAATCTAAAGTTTTTGAAAAATTTACTATGTTTTATACTATGATACAAACTCAACTCAAAACCAACATCCAAACCCTTCAATCCGACAATGGGGGGGAGTTTATAAATGACTCAATGAAACAATTTTGTCAAACAAAAGGAGTGATTCACCAAACGACTTGCCCCCACACTATAGAACAAAACGGCGTTGCCGAACGAAAAAACCGCATTCTCTTAGAAATTACGCGTGCTCTCCTAATTAAATCTCAAGTCCTTAAGTCTTTTTGACCCGAAGCCCTAGCTACTGCCACCTATCTTATTAACCGGTTACCAACCAAAGCCCTAGGCCTGAAAACTCCTCTCCAAACTCTTTCGGACTTTACCGAACTCCCTCCTGCCCGTACGTTACAACCACGAATATTTGGGTGTTCCGTATTCGTCCACATACCTAAAGTTAATCGGACCAAACTCGATCCATGTGCTGAAAAGTGCATTTTTGTAGGCTATGGTATCAACCAAAAAGGATACCGTTGTTATAGCCCGAAAAGATGTCACATGTACACTACCAAGAACATCAATTTTCTCTAAACCGAATTCTTCTACACCTCCTAACACAGTGGTCAGGGGGAGAAAGAGTATGACACACTGAGTTAGTTGAATTGGGGTTCATCATCAGAAGAAGTTAATCACAGTACCCAAGATGAGTCACAAGCTTCTCGACAATCTGATGAGCCCAAAATCAGTGTTACTAACCAAAATCCTCCTAGTCCAAGTCCTAAGGTAAGCAACTCTCAAACTCATGAGGATATACAAAATACTGAGTCCCATGAAAATGAAAATATTAATATATTTGATAACCATGAGATAGAAATAGAACACACCATGCAGGAAGTTATACAGGAAGAACAGGGTGAGCCAATACATGAAGAAACAGCCGAGAGATATAACCTACCACCAAGAGTCAACAAAGGGATCCTACCAAAGCGGTACTCTCCAGAAAAGCAAACTGGATCTTCCAGATATCCCATGGCAAGCCTTGCTAAGGAAACTTATCCAAAGAAGCCAAGGCCTTTGTCTCCACCATATACGATGAACAAATTCCAAACTCTGTGGCGATTAGTGGATAAAGGCTATACCCAAATGTATGGGATTGACTACTCTGAGACATTCTCTCCCGTGGCAAAGATTGATACAATCCGTGTTCTCTTTTCAATTGCTTCTAATGAAGGTTGGCCTCTACATCAATTCGACGTTAAGAATGCTTTCCTGCATGGAGAGTTAAAAGAAGATGTTTATATGGAAGCTCCACTTGGGTTCACAGAAAACTTCAAAACAAAGGAAGTCTGTCGCCTAAAAAAATCCATCTACGGGCTTAAGCAATCCCCTCGGGCCTGGTTTGGCATATTTACTCTTGCAATGAAAATTTATGGATTTCAAAAAAGCAACTCCGATCATACATTGTTCCTTAAACGAAGAGGTAACTTTGTGACTTTTTTTTATTGTATATGTTGATGACATGATCATTATAGGAAACGATGAGGAAGAAATGAAGAAGCTGAAGACATGTCTATTCATGGACTTTGAAATGAAGGACTTGGGAAGACTTAAGTACTTTCTCGAAATTGAGGTACTTAGGTCCAAACAAGGGATTTTTATATGTTAAAAGAAATATGTTCTTGACCTTCTAGCCGAGACATGAATGATCGATTGCAAGCCGCGGACACCCCAATGATGGTTAACCATAAACTTTGTATGGAAGAAGACGCAGAATTGGCGGACAAAGAGAGATATTAACGCTTGGTGGGTAAACTCATATACCTCTCACATAACCGCCCTGATATAGCATATGCGGTTGGGGTGGTTAGCCAGTTTATGCATCAACCTCAAGTAAATCACATGGAAGCAGTATGGAGGATTATAAGATATCTCAAAGGCACGGCAGGTCATGGGGTACTCTTCCAACCAAACAAACATCTAAAACTCCAAGCATACACAGATGCAGATTGGGCCGGAGATAAAGGAAATCGTAGATCCACATCAGGATACTTCACTCTAGTTAGAGGAAACCTGGTTACCTGGAGAAGCAAAAAACAAATAGTGGTAGCATTATCTAGTGCCGAAGTAGAATTCAGAGGAATTGCACGAGGTTTGGTGGAAGTACTATGGATACAGAAACTTATGTAAGAGATCGGGTTTATCCAAACATCAGCAAGTAGTATCATGTGTGATAACGAAGCTGCTATACAAATTTCGATCAGAAGACCAATTAGCAGATATATTGACAAAAGCCGTTATTGGAAGAATCTTCAACAAGTGTCTTGACAAGTTGAGAGTCGGAGATCCCACTACTCAACTTGAGGAGGAGTGTTAGAAATTAAAGGTTTTTTTGGTAAAAAGGGGCATGATCCACAATTCCTTTTTTTTTCTCCTTGACAGCCTTTCATCCGACCGTTGCACCCTATTGCCAATCAATTCATAATTGTATTTCCTTTTTAGTCTTTGGTATCCTCCTTTTTATATGTAACTCTTTTACTTTGTAAATCAAGAAATACAATGAAACAATTATGACAATTTCATTTGCAAAGAAAACACACACACACATATATATATTTATATATTCAATATTGAGTGATAAACCACTCACCTTTTCCCCGATTGATTGAATCTTGAACTCTTCCATAAACTTGTTGACTTCCTCAAGTCTACATAAGTACTTTGCAAGTCAATACACCATATTGACATACATATTGAGATACAATTTCATTACTAATTCTGACTTGAATCTCTAACATTCCAACATGTTCACGACAACTCATACATACATGTATAAGACTTAAAATAGATTAACATTTTCATTCCAACCATTTGGACTCCTTAATAATTCATCATTAAGCTCTTATTATCAAATCATTCAATCTCCATAAATTTCCTCATTATGGCATTTCATCAAACACTTAATAGGCACGATAGTTCTAAACTTTTATATCTCATTTAATTCGCATTACATTCTATTGACTTATCCTAAATTTTCAAATCAACACTAACAATCATTATTAAGCATCAATATGTAGAATACAACTTACACACAACATTTTGTCATTAGAGTTTAGATTTTTGACTTAGATTGATTCTAGATACGAGGACTTAATACATGAACACACAATTCACCAAAAATGAAGTTTTAGATTGATAAAACATAATCTAACCATAAATAATCTATACGAATCCATTTCCACAAGGATTTTCATAATATAATCACATTCCAACAAAACTCCATCTCAACTTGATTATTTCAAGAACTTTTATTGGAGAAGGAACATTCCTCTTGTTTTTATGAAATTGAAGATGATTGTTGACTAATCTCTTGATTCAAACTTCTAAATAGTCTTCAAGAATCAAAACCCCTAAGCTTCGTTGTTGTTCCCATCATCCATCATCCACACACATATTTAGGGGTTCTTTTATAATCAAAGTGAACATGCATATGTTCTAGAGTCCATCCACATCTTTAAATGAATTTTTAATTCTTTTACAACTACACCCTCTCTAGTTGATACTTTGTTTGTTCCTACCAAAATTCATAAATCTCTAAATAATTTCACTAATATGGTTTCAATCATTTATAAATTTTTGGTGAAAGAAACTACTACTTCAGTAATACTCCATTTAACTGACTTTAGTATGAAACTAAAACTTTGGGATGTTACAAATCTACCCCTTAAAAAGGGTTTCGTCATTGAAACCTAATTAATCACAAATTCGCGCAATAGTGTTATTTAACGATTCTTACTCTTTTCCCTTCATCATCACACTTTACGGGTTTAACCCCTACCTTCATCATCACACTTTAGGGGTTTAAACCCTGTGATAATTCTTAGCCTATAAAAGGTCTTAAATTCACTAGACACATGGGGCCACCGTTCTTCTATTTACATCTACAATCTGATTCGTAGTTATGACCACATAACCTATACATGTTTAAGTAAAGGGACATACATACCTTACTACTTGGTGAGCAACCACTTCTCACTTTTTAGCTATATGTCATCCCTTGATCGGGATGATTCTGACTCTTGTAGAATGAGTCCAGTCTATTAAATACTCTCCAATTGCATATAATAAACATGTTCTACATATGTATTGCAAAGTACGGTATGAATAACTTATATGCTTTTAATCATATGCAATGTCGTGATTTACAAACCTTTCTATATGCGGTGATAAACGACTGTTTCATGCATACAATTTTCATTTCTATTTGTTATAACTAATCATTCGTCCACATCTTCTACTATATCATAACAACATAGGTTCAACAGTAGTTTATAATCAATAACAATACAACAACCTTGCTACTTTCATTACACATATTGTTTTTTATTTAGTATTGAATCTTTTAATGCACCCACTAAAAAATCATAGTAATAAATTTACATACGTTATACACTGTGACATCCGGCTATTTAGGGTTAATCTCGTTATCCAAAACCAGTTAAATCCTAACCTAGTTAACTCATCGTAAACCCCAGGGACTAATTATGTCATCTTCTAAACTCTAATACACCCAAAACTACAAGGACTTGTTTTGCCAAGTCCCAAAACTAGATCTATTGACTTGCAAAGTCAAAATCAAAGGAAATTGAATCCTGTTTGACTCTTGAAAGTCAAACTCGCGGCATTTGATCCAAATTCCTATCTCATCATCGATTTCCATTTGAAATTGTAACTGAATTACGCATTGAAGTCATTAACGATCGTTATTACAGTTTAAAACATCATTATGATGTCGAATTAAACCCAATTATGGGCATTAAACCAATAACGGTCGACCATCATTGTATATCCATCGAATTCGTCGAATCCTAGTATTATTCTCGCGTACAAACACCCTGCACACGATAAACGAAACTCTGTGAAGCTGTGGCACGTGTCAATTCGACCGGAGAAGCAGTTAGAGTCGCCGGAGATCAAACCAGTCACAGTCGGCACCTGTTTTAGTTGAACACAGTCAATTCGAACACCAATCTGGTAATTTCTTGCACCCTCAGCTTCGTTTTAACCCATCAATTGAAATCCATATGCTAATTTAACCTTATATCATCGATTGGATCAAAATCCAGAATCTAGGGTTCATAAGAAACCGGTTTGATCGAACTCTACCCTAAACCTTGTTTAAATTCAATTAAATTACACCATTAGAATCGTAATCCTTCGTTATTTGATAACCCTATGCTAATTTAAGCAAACAACATCAAATTGAACATGATCTAGTAACTAGGGTTTGTTCATATGACGAATTAGGAGTTTTGATCTTAAACACAACCTTAATCAAATTAAACTACACCAACAGTTTCGCAACACCCTAATCTATGAAAGCCCTATGTTTCCAACAGGTTCCATTATCAGAATCATTCAAATCCATTTTGAGTTCAAACCTAGAGTTTCGGCTTTTGAATCTGCAATTAAATGATCTTAGACCTAATGTTTTTCAAATTAAACCCACAACCAGGTTCGCAAGGAACCGATTAACAAAACCCCTGTGAATCCAAGGTCTTTCGCGATCAGATTCGAAGGATTAGGACTGGGTTCGATCGTAGGTGTTTATTGCGTGGGGGGGGGGGGGGGGGGGCTCACTGGAGTTCTATGTTAAAACCATTCTGACCCGGTTTTGTGTGCGATACCCTAGCGGGTGGAGTTGGTTAAGTGTGTGTGCTTGTGGGGGAGAGACCCGGGTTCGAGTCTCTCCACCTGTTTTCTTTTTAAATCTTTTTTTAAAGTATTATTTTAATAAAAAACTTATCCTCATAATATTATATTAATATATTAACGTGTTTTAGTCTCAAAAACCACCCATAGTCTCGGGTTTGGTTTGATAACCCATTTTTAATATTTTTCCTACTTTTATAATAATATATTTATATTATTACTCAACCTATGACTTCAAATAAAAATAATATATATGTATATTATTTTCACCACATTATTTATTAATGTGTCACACTTCGAACTTATAAATAATATAATTATTTATATTATTACCAACGTTTATATTATTGAATAAAAATAATGTATTTATTATTTTTGCCACATAAATGATTATCGTGTTCTTTCTTCAAACTTAAAATTATTATAAAGAGTTATATTATTTTCCTAAACCATCGTTTAATGGTACAAACACACGAATATTTATTTAAATAAATATTATTCGTAATCAAAAACTCTCGATTCAAAACGCATCGATCTTAATTATTATATTAAGGAACTTTCGTATTCCCGTTGACAAGTTCGTCTACTCGTTAATTATTAGAGCGTCTTTGGACGTTCAATCTTCCGTGTCATCGTCACAATATCCCATGTGCCCCTAACTATTATTCTTATAATTCTAGGGCATACGTAAGCCGTTCACACGCAAACACTTGTGGTCCCAATTGCATCCTTGTGTGGTGCTATGCTACTCGTACTCAATTCATGTGAGTTTCACGGCCATTTTTACTTGTTTTCCTGTTAGGGGAGAAACATGCACACAAACAAACATTCTTTTACTTGTTTTCCCGTTGGGGAGAAACATGCATACAAACGAATATTATTTTACTTGTTTTCCCGTTGGGAAGAAATATGCATACAAACGAACATCATTTTACTTGTTTTCCCGTTGGGGAGAAACATGCATACAAACGAACATCATTTTACTTGTTTTCCCGTTGGGGAGAAACATGCTTACCGACAAACATCATTTTACTTGTTTTTCCGTTGGGGAGAAACATGCACACAAACAAACATGGATCACATATTATTTCACTACCACTTGTTTACTTAAGCGCAAATATAACATGAAAAGTCCTTACACACTCGAACCGTTAATATAAGGTATATAGCGAGGAAATTTGAGTAGTACTACTGGGTTTGACAAACCCCTCCCGGGCTAGTCGTCTAGCTCGATTGGAGGTCGAAAGGGTGTAAATTGTCCTAAACACCTGCCATTGTTGATGTTAGTAATGGCGGAAGGCATTCAAACACAAGCAGTCAGCTTTGGTTTCGAACGCTTATAGTAACTTGTACATTGTCTAGCTAGTAATAGGTGTGACCTACGTATGTGGATCCTGCAAACACTCAAACAATTTATTTACTTACAAACTTGTGAACTCACCAAACTCGTGTTGACACTTTTTTTTCTTGCATGTTTTCTCAGGTGGCTAAGGCACAGGTTGCACACTTAGGACATGCATGGAGTCCTACTATCATTTCATACATATGCAACATTTAAAACAATTCACTTACTTTTATTAAACTAAACTTGGGCGCGTTTGTTTTGCGCACTTATTTCCATGTTTAACGCTTCCGCACTCACTCTGAATTTTTATGATATTTCATTTATGTCCCATATAGTGTCGTTTGATGTAACTAATGTCTGAGATCCTGGTTTGTCACATTCCTGAAGGTAAAACTTCGTTAGTGGAATTTGGGGGTGTAACAGATTGGTATCAGAGCCATTGGTTATAGAGAATTAGGATTGCATACTAGACTATAACCGCATACAAGCATTAGTTACACGCCACAGACACTCATACATGATTACATAGCATCCATACATACATTGCATTGCAAGCATGTTGACGACATCCATATCACCCTCTACTAACGAGGAACACGTCATTCTCATTGCATCATCATTCCCAGTGGCGACACTCGGTGAATCACCAAAACAACATCCACTCTCGTCCGAGGGCAGCAAGACGGAGCCTTCAGAGAAGTCACTCACACCACCATTATCTGCACCCTCGTTACACCACCAGAGCCGAAGATAACACCGACTTGAGCCTATCGATGACATAATTAGGAATGGTGGGCCTTCTCAGGTCCGTATTAGGGACGACACACAACACTGGCACATATCTCTTGGAGCTGGGTTCGTCGGAAGCGAATTCCTTTTGTAACCACTAGCAACAATACTCCGACCTCACTAGCTTTACTCTACTTCACGCCCGAAACCGTGGACTTTTCTTGAGGTACACCATGTGGAGACAGACCGTTGCACACATTATTGCAGAAATCCATTGACACATAGATGTCGTCACTTACCCGAGCCACGAGCTCACGTCTTTGGTCGATATTCCGTTGAAGGTAGATTGACCACAAAGTTGAGAACGTCTTACTTATTGCATATTCAAACCATCTTCTGACTCAGTTGGAAGAACGACTACTTTGCCTCTGTAAGGCCCCAAACCCGGGAGGCCTCACTTGTTGGATTTACTCATTCACAAACAGTTCTTAAACTTGAATATCAAATAACGCAGCGAAAAATTTCATTTCAAACATAACATAACATCGTTCAACATGCGGGAGCGTAAGCATTGTCTAAAACATAACATAACGTAATCTAAACATAACGGGATGCAAGACTTCATAGATCGACCGGGTAACTCTTCATCGCTTGCCAAGCATCACCGTCCTTCGTCCATACCTGTCCTTAACCTGAATGTGCATACTAAAAGTCAGCTACGCTGGTGAGTTCTAGCTTTACATAAAACCTTAACATAAACATTTTGCCAAAAACATAACATTTATTTATTTAACAAAAGCGTACGGAAAACATGAAATAAATTAACATCATAAAAACATCGTAACATAGCATCATAACACAAGTCAACATGAATTGAATCTTGCCTTCTCGTAACCGTCAATTCCATACATCGCATACCAGCGGATGAACTTAAGGCTCGTTACCTCTAAGTCATCAGTCACCCAGGTCTTCTAAGGCTCGTTACCTCTAGGTGGACCAAACATATGTCTCCTAAGGCTCGTTACCTCTAGGTAGATAGAACATAACTTAGGCACTATTTCCCCGCAAGGAATAGTACCTTCCCTCGGGATCCCGGTAATCCCATGGGTGACCGTCGTCACCCCATTCTCAACCAGCTGTATAACCGTTAGCCAGCCACAGAGGCCCCCCGTAAGGGTAAGGCCAAAACATACATACATACCCTAGTTCCCATAGGAACTCGTGGCAGATTCGTTCATTCGAGACTTTCACAAAACCTTTACCTCATTTTAGTTAAAGCATTCGTACGTTTTATTAAACAAAACATCATCTCTTTTGTAAACCTTTCGTAAACTTCATTTGGCAAAACATTTCTTAAACATCATCTCGTAAACATCGTTTCGTAAAACATCGTTTCGTATGTATGCACACCAGCCCAAAAACATTAATTAAAGCATTTAAGAAGGGCTTCTAGAACTCACCTGATAAGCTAGTCTTGGTTGTCCTAAACAAAGGCCCAACAACGTCACGTACGATCTAGATTGAGTAGTTAAATACACATCAAACCTAATCCCGACTCTAACGGTTTAACCATTCTGAATTAGGCGAACATACAGACTTTACTAACCAGCTATATATACCCATAGATCTGATGCGTGCGCACTTAGCAAGTGCATAGGGCCTTGTTCTTGTGTACTTAATAAGTACACAGACTTCGCTTCATACGTACTTGATAAGTACACATGCTTTGCTTCATGCATACTTGATAAGTACGCAGGGTTTGCTTCTTGCGTACTTGATAAGTACGCAGGACCTGCTTCCGGGCAGCCTTCTTCCCCGCAAAAACCCTAACTTTTTGCATGCAGATCCGACCTCGTCAAGATCCGAACTTTTTATGTTCAAAACGTTTGCTTTTCATTCTAGATGCTAGATCTATGTTTATATTCAAGTTTCATATGTAAAAATGCTATTTTTTTTATCCAAAACTCGAAAACCCCAAAACGAACAAAAACTAAGATCTAGATCAGATCGTTACCTATATCGAGCTTCTGATTCAGAGGTTTTTGCTCATGAGCTATGGAGTAACACACTTCTTCAATCTAGGGTCGATCCGCCAACTTTCTCTCTCTATGGTTTCTCTCTCTAGAACTTGCAAATAAGAGATTATGGAGTGTGTTGGCTATTTAAAGGGAGGAGACTCCTTCCCTTAAGTTCGCCGGCCCATCCGGCCCGGCCCGTCACGCCTCGTTCATTTATTCCGTTCGTCTCGCGTTTAACCCGTTATTTTAATCGTCGTTTTATTTTTGGGATGTTACAGCCTCTTTTAGTAACAAATATCCATGAACTAGTTTCACATCGCGACGCCGCATTTCAGGTGCGTGTTTGTTTCATGTGCATGTTCCCATCTACAATACACTGGATTAGACTCTCGTATTGTGTTTCAACTCGAGTGAATACTCTGATCAAACGATTCCCGACTACTCACCCGGATATGAGTGGGTTGATCAACTTATGGTTGATGAATAGGCCTTTCAATGACTTATCATCTCTAACAACACTCTGTACTCGGTAGTAAAAATTGAGGGACATTTTGACACAGGACGCGGAGAAGATAGGGTGAGCATTTAAAGCAAATTATCGTTACGGGTGCACACGTAATAGTAATTTGAGGGGCATGTGAGTCTTGGTGAAACCTAGTGTGTGGATAAATGTTCCTAATTAGTGATTTACAGACTTAAGTTTCCACTGTCAGTAGAAATTCTCGTAACCCGCTCAGCGACTAGTTGGTAACGTTAAACATGTTGATAGACACAACTATCATGTCGAAAATGTTTACGGACACACTGAACTATCATCAATAGGATCCAACATTTTATTTCACTCATGTAAGAGTCTTAGTGAACTTAAGACTCTCATCCAGACTTGATCAATGGAACCACTTAGATTGAAACTCTAGTAGAACCTCATGGTAAACCTACCGACTCCATCTCTATAAACGGAATTTGAGGAATTCTTTCTAAGCTAACACGTTATTCCTTACACACCAACAATAAATTCCATTTGACCCTATTAACTTATTCTGTGACTAATCCTTAGTCTAATTGGAATTTTACCCCAACATATAAATCAAGCTGAAATCATTGGTCATGACAAATTGTTCGCCTTCCTCTCCCTAGTAGAGAAAGCCTTTCTGTCCAAGGCAAAAAGAGTGGTGCTGTCGTAGGCATCATATCATTCATGAAGGCACAGAAATGTTTGCGTAAGGGTCATACCGCCATTCTGGCTCTTGTCGCCAAACAACCATCCGAAGAGAAGAAGATTGATGATATTCCGATCGTACGTGATTTTCCAGAAGTATTCCCCGAATACTTACCTGGTCTTCCGCCTCATCGGCAAGTCGAATTTCAAATTTACCTAGCACCCGGAGCAACACCTATTGCTTGAGCACCGTATAGACTTGCACCTAGTGAACTACAAGAATTATCTACACAACTGCAAGAGTTGTTGGATAAAGGTTTCATCCGACCTAGCTCATCGCCACGGGGAGCTCCAGTCTTATTCGTCAAGAAGAAAGACGGGACTTTTTGTATGTGCATCGACTACCGTGAGTTAAACAAAGTAACTATCAAGAACCGCTATTCTCTACCCCGCATTGATGATCTGTTTAATCAACTCCAAGGATCAAGCTTCTATTCCAAGATTGATCTTAGGTCCCGTTATCATCAACTAAGAGTCCGAGACAAAGACATTTCTAAGACGGCATTCAGAACTAAGTACAGCCATTATGAGTTTATGATCATGCCATTCGGACTAACCAACACACATGCGGTGTTCATGGACCTCATGAATCGTGTGTGTAAACCCTACCTTGATTAGTTCATCATCGTCTTTTCTGATGACATCCTCGTCTATTCTAAAAACAAAGAGGAGCTCGAGGAACACCTACGTTTGATTCTGGAATTGCTGAAACAAGAGCAATTGTAAGCAAAATTTTCCAAGTCCGAATTCTGGATTCGTGAAGTTCAATTTCTAGGACATGTAGTCAACGAGAAAGGAATACATGTCGATCCATCTAAAGTGGAAGCCATCAAGAATTGGGCAGCACCAACGACTCCAACAGAGGTGCAACAATTTCTAGGACTGGCTGGCTACTACCGTCAATTCATCAAGGGATTCTCAAAGATTGCTCAACCTCTCACTGCTCTAACCCAAAAGGGAAAACCTTATAACTGGAGTAAAATTCAAGAATCAACATTCCCACTGCTTAAACAGAAACTCTGCAGTTCACCCATCCTATCTCTTCCAGAGGGAACGGATGACTTTGTAGTGTATTGCGATGCCTCCATTCAAGGTCTTGGTTGTGTACTGATGCAACGCGAGAAGGTTATCGCATATGCTTCTCGTCAGCTGAAAATTCACGAGAAGAACTACATGACTCATGACTTAGAGTTGGGAGCTGTGGTGTTTGCACTGAAAATCTGGAGACATTACTTGTACGGTACCATGTGCACCATCTACACCGATCACAAGAGTCTTCAGCACACCTTTGAACAGAAAGAGTTGAACATGCGACAACGTCGTTGGGTCGAACTCTTGAATGACTATGACTATGCTATCAAGTACCATTCGGGCAAGACTAATGTAGTAGCTGGTGCTCTAAGCCAAAAGGAAACCAAACCCAAACGAGTTAAAGCATTACAACTTACTATTCACACCGGAGTACTTGATAAGATCCGTAGTGCTAAACTCGAAGCCCTGAAAGAGGAAAACCTACCGTTGGAAGCCACGCGTGGTATGGAGGAACAACTTGAGGTTAAATCAGATGGCATTCGCTACTTCACAGAGCGAATATGGGTTCTAGCGTACAAGAACTTAAGGGAACTGGTTATGGATGAAGCTCACAAATCTCGGTACTCTATTCATCCACGTTCCAACAAGATGTACCATGACCTAAAGGTACTATATGGGTGGCCGAAGATGAAAGCTGATATAGCCACCTATGTGAGTAAGTGCTTGACTTACTCAAAGGTCAAAGTGGAATACCAAAAGCCTTCTGCTTTGCTCCAACAACCGGAGATTCCAATGTGAAAATGGGAGCAAATTTCTATGGACTTTATCACCAAACTACCCCGAACTTCTAGCGGATGCGACACCATCTGGGTGATCATAGATCGTTTGACGAAATCCGCTCACTTTCTGGCAATCAAAGAGACGGATAAGATGGAGAAACTTACTCGTATTTACTTGAGGGAAGTAGTCTCTCTCCGAACGGAGTGCCAATTTTAATCATTTCGGATTGAGACGCTAGATTCACCTCACGTTTCTGGCAATCGTTACAAAAAGATCTAGGCACGCGTCTAGATATGAACACGACATACCATCCTCAAATAGATGGCCAGACTAAACGCACTATTCAAACCCTAGAGGATATGCTACGAGCTTGTGTGATCTATTTCGGTAACAGTTGGGAAACTCACTTGCCCTTAGTGGAGTTCTACTTCAATAACAGTTATCACACTAGCATCAAAGCGGCACCATTTGAGGCATTATACGGATGAAAATTGCGATCACCTATTTGTTGGGCTGAAGTTGGGGATAACCAACTTACGAGTCCTGAACTTGTATTCGAAACCTCAGAGAAAATCGGTCAAATTTGAAATCGTATGGCGGCAGCCCGTGACCGTCAAAAGAGCTATGCTGATAAGCGTCGAAGACCGTTAGAATTTTAAGTAGGCAACATGGTCCTATTGAAAGTCTCACATTGGAAAGGTGTAATTTGTTTTAGGAAACGAGGCAAACTAAACCTTCGTTATGTTGGACCGTTCAAGATAGTGAAGAGAATTGGCCCGGTAGCGTACAAAATGGACCCACCTGAATGACTGAGTGGTGTACAGAATGTCTTTCATGTCTCGAACTTGAAGAAATGTCTAGTAGACGAGACACTCACGGTTCCTCTTGAGGAACTGCAAATCGATAAACAATTACACTTCATTGAAGAACCTGTAGAAATCATGGATAGGGAAGTCAAAACGCTCAAACACAGTAAAATCCCTATTGTCAGATTTCGTTGGAACTCCAAACATTGATCGGAATTCCCATGGGAGTGCGAGGACCAGATGATGTGCAAGTATCCTCATCTGTTCAAGCACTCTATGTCAAACACTTAAGGTACTATTCTAATTTTCGAAACAAAAATTCCTTCAACTAAGGGATGATGTGACACCTCAAAAAAAATTATTTTAAATTTTCGGGACGAAAATTCTTTCAACTAGGGGTGATGTGACATCCCGCTATTTAGGGTTAACCTCGTTAACTGAAACCAGTTAAATCCTAACCTAGTTAACTCATCTTAAACCCCATGGACTAATTCTATCATCTTCTAAACTCTAATACACCCAAAACTGCAAGGACATGTTTTGCCAAGTCCCAAAACTAGATCTATTGACTTGCAAAGTCAAAATCAAAGGAAAATGAATCATGTTTGACTCTTGAAAGTCAAACTCATGGCATTTGATCCAAATTCACATCTCATAATAAATTTCCATTTGAAACTGTAACTGAATTACGCATTGAAGTCATTAACGATCGTTATTACAGTTTAAAACATCATTATGATGTCGAATTAAACCCAATTATGGGCATTAAACCCATAACCGTCGACCATCATTGTATATCCATCAAATTCGATGAATCCTTGTATCATTATCGCGTACAAACACCCTACACATGATAAACGATACTCTGTGAAGATGTGGCACGCGTCAATTCGACCGGAGAAGCAGTTAGAGTCACCGGAGATCAAACCAGTCACAGTCGGCACCTATTTTAGTTGAACACAGTCAATTCGAACACCAATCTGGTAATTTCTCGCACCCTCAGCTTTGTTTTAACCCATCAATTGAAAGCCCTATACTAATTTAACCTTATATAATCGATTGGATCAAAATCCAGAATCTAGGGTTCATAAGAAATCGGTTTGATCAAACTCTACCCTAGACCTTTTTTAAATTCAATTAAATTAAACCATTAGAATCGCAATCCTTCGTTATTTGATAACCCTATGCTAATTTAAGCAAACAAGATCGAATTGAACATGATCCAGTAACTAGGGTTTGTTCATAAGATGAATTTGGGGTTTTGATCTTAAACACAACCTCAATCAAATTAAACTACATCAACAGTTTCGCAACACCCTAATCTATGAAATCCCCATGTTTCCAACAGATTCCATTATCAGAATCATTCAAATCGATTTTGAGTTCAAACCTAGGGTTTCGGTGTAACGAACCAAAATCCGGGTCTCGTTATAAATAAATATATTTCTAAATAAATATTATGTTGAAAATAATATTTTGAAATAAATTGAAACAAGCGGGTTTCAAGTTAGTAATGGGGTTAGGCTAGTTTTTAACTAGTTTTGGAAAGGAAATGGTGAAATGGAAGTTGAAGGACTAATTGTGTAAATGGGCAAAATCTGCCATATTGACTTGGAGAAGTCAAAATTGGTCATTTTGCATGCTTGGGTCGTTCTTGAGCAAGAGAGGAGAAAAAGGAGAAAATCCAATTTGAAGCCAAATCTTGCGTTTTAGGCTCGTTTTGAGAAGGTGTTGGCTTGCACATCAACCTTCTAACATCAAGTAAGTGTTAAACATCCTTTTGATTTCACTTTTGATGTGTTCTTGGTGGGTGTTGGGTGAAATCCGAAAATTTGGATGCATGTGGTAAATTGGTGTTAGATTGTTGATAATCTAACTTAACTAAAGTTAAAAAGTGATGATTAACATCCTAGAACCCTTGATTTTGATTATGAGAAGTTAGGGTTCATATGAGAAAAATTGGGGGTTTTTGTAAAATGAAGATAGAATGGTGATCTAGTGATGAGTAAGTGTTTTTGGGATGTTAGACACTTGAACAAACACCAAATTAACTTTATAATAATTTTTGAAAGAAAGATTAGTGTTAAGGTTAAGATAATGAAACTCAAGTAGGTGAGTTTGTGGTGAAAGAGGGTGTTTGGTTATGAGGATAACCCAAAACGGGTCAATTTGGGTTGGAAATGGGAAATTGGGTTGTGAACCCAATTGTAATATGATTTTGGTGTATGTTAGATTACTAAACTAGGTGAATGTGTTTAGGTAATCAAGTTGCAAAGCTAAAAGCCGGTGCGGGACCTTCTAACCCGAAAGGTAAGTGCTTTAGCACTTACTTAGTTTTGATGATATGGTGTTTGTATGCAATGTTGTATGTATGATGTATATAGTTGCATAATTTGATATGTGGTATGAACGTATATGGAAGTGTGTAAATGATAGAATGTATGTAGTTATAGTATGTGTACTATAATGGATATGTGAATATGGAGTTATGGTCTAAGTACCATAATGGATAGAATGGATATGGAGTTATGGTCTACGAACCATAATGGATAGAATGGATATGGAGTTATGGTCTATGAACCATAATGGATAGAATGGATATGGAGTTATGGTCTAAGTACCATAATGGATAGAACGGTTATGGAGTTATGATCTCGTATCCTAAATGGATATGAAGTTATGGCCTACGTGCCATAATGGAAATGATAATGTGATAATGAAACCCTTAATTGACTTATTGTGTGTAAACGGGTCAAATGGGTGAAAGTGGTGAAAACAAGTTTTATATACTTGTTTGTTTTGGTTATTTCATTACTAATGGTGTTATGTTAATGTGGTTATGTAGGGAAAGCTCCGAAGTAGGTCAAGGTCAAGTTCATTGGCGAAAAGAGGATTCTCGTATGCTTTATGGTGATTGTGGGTTTTTGTTTGAAATCCGTTTTTTTGACGTGTATTTTGGTTCATAAACAATGTTGTTTATGTTAAAATATGTAGTATGAATGCTTTTTGTCAAAACCCAAGTGATATGGGAATTTTTGGTTGTCAAGTGAAGTGAAAAAGTTGGAAAAAATGGTTAAGTATGAAAACCTGCAGGAAACTGAAACTCTCTGAGTTTTGAGTCCCTCGCGGTACGCGAGAGCCCTTAGAGGATTCTCTCGCGGTACGCGAGAGACCGGGTTTCCGGGTTTGCGTTTCTGAGACTCCCTCGCGGTACGCGAGGGAGGTGGCTAGTTTGTCTCGCGGTACGCGAGGAGTAAAAAAAAAAATAATAAAAAAAAATTTTGGGATTTAGTCTTCCGCGCGTTAAACTTTTGTTATTGAAAGTGGTGTGTTACATTCGGCTTTTGAATATGCAATTAAATGATCTTAGACCTGATGTTTTTCAAATTAAACCCACATACTGGTTCGCAAGGAACCGATTAACAAAACCCCTGTGAATCCAAGGTCTTTCGCGATCAGATTTGAAGGATTAGGACTTGGTTCGATTGTAGGTGTTTATTGGGGGGGGGGGTCACTGGAGTTCTATGTTAAAACCATTCTGACCTGGGTTTGTGTGCGATACCATAGCGGGTGGAGTTGGTTAAGTGTGTGTGCTTGTGGGGGAGAGACTCGGGTTTGAGTCTCTCCACCTGTTTTCTTTTTAAATCTTTTTTTAAAGTATTATTTTAATATGAAACTTATCCCCATAATAATATATTAATATATTAATGTATTTTAGCCCCAGAAACCACCTGTAGGCTCGAGTTTGGTTTGATAACCCATTTTTAATATTTCCCACTTTTATAATAATATATTTATATTATTACTCAACCTATGACTCCAAATAAAAATAATATATATGTATATTCTTTTCACCACATTATTTATTACCGTGTCACACTTCGAACTTATAAATAATATAATTATTTACCCACGTTTATATTCTTAAATAAAAATAATGTATTTATTATTTTTGCCACATAAATGATTATCGTGTTCTTTCTTCAAACTTAAAAATAATATAAAGAGTAATATTATTTTCCTAAACCATCGATTAATGGTACAAACACATGAACATTTATTTAAATAAATATTATTCGTAATTAGAAACTCTTGATTCGAAACACATCTATCTTAATTATTATATTAAGGAACTTTCGTATTCCCGTTGACAAGTTCGTCTACTCGTTAATCATTAGAGCGTCTTAGGACGTTCAATCTTCCGTGTCATCGTCACAATATCCCATGTGCCCCTAACTATTATGCTTATAATTCTAGGTCATACGTAAGCCGTTCACAGGCAAACACTTGTGGTACCAATTGCATCCTTGTGTGGTTCAATGCTATTCGTACTCAACTCAGGTGAGTTTTACGGCCCCTTTTACTTGTTTTCCTGTTAGGGGAGAAACATGCACACAAACAAACATTCTTTTACTTGTTTTCCCATTGAGGAGAAACGTGCTTACAAACGAACATCATTTTACCTGTTTTCCCGTTGGGGAGAAACATGCATACAGACGAACATCATTTTACTTGTTTTCCTATTGGGGAGAAACATGCATACAAACGAACATCATTATACTTGTTTTCCCGTTGGGGAGAAACATGCTTACATACAAACATCATTTTACTTGTTTTTCGTCAGGGAGAAACATGCACACAAACAAACATGGATCACATAGTATTTCACTACTACTTGTTTACTTAAGCGCAAACATAACATGGAAATTCGTTACACACTCGAACCGTTAATATAAGGTATATAGCGAGGAAACTTGAGTAGTACTACTGGGTTTGACAAATCCCACCCGGGCTAGTCGTCTAGCTCGATTGGAGGTCGAACGGGTGTAAATTGTTCTAAACACTTGCCATTGTTGATGTTAGAAATGGCGGAAGGCATTCAAACACAAACAGTCAGCTTCGGTTTTGAACGCCTATAGTAACTTGTACATTGTCTAGCTAACAATAGGTGTGACTTACGTATGTGGATCCTGCAAACACTCAAACAGTTTATTTACTTACAAACCTATGAACTCACCAACTATGTGTCGGCACTTTTTTTTCTTGCACGTTTTCTCAAGTTGCTAAGGCACAAGTTGCACACTTAGGACATGCATCGAGTCCTACTATCATTTCATTCATATGCAACATTTAAAACAATTCACTTACTTTTATTAAACTAAACTTGGGCGCGCTTATTTTGCGCACTTATTTCCTTGTTTAACGCTTCCGCACTCACTCTGAACTTTTATGATATTTCATTTATGTCCCATATAGTGTCGTTTGATGTAACTAATGTCTGAGATCCTGGTTTGTCACATTCCTGAAGGTAAAACTCCGTTAGTAGAATTTGGGGGTGTGACATACACTATGTTCATCAATTCATTACCCTGATTTGATCTAATATTCATACTCCCTTACTAAACTCATGTTTCAGTATATGTATGACTACGCATAGGTTCTACAAAAATCTCCTATACTTCAACATTATTGATTTGATTAGAAAGTACAAGTATTATAAGACATCTTGTTTAGCAACTTGTGAGTCACATTTATCAACATTCTTAACATTCTTAACCACTTAATTGTTTCATTTATAACCTGTGACAACTTGGACATCCATTCATATATGACAATCTTCATTTAGTGAGAACCTCGCCTCTTACTATTTTTCATTTTCAACTTTGGTCACATAATGGTATTTATGATTGGCGACTTTTTCATTAATATCTGCAACATTATCAATCAACAAGAATGACATTAAGGGTGACCCGGAAAAGATCTTAACGGTGAAAGAATGGGACATCCTGAAGACATCGACCGAAATACGGAGTTTTCTGTGATTAGCAGGCTACTGTCGGAGATTCATACAAGATTTCTCGAGAATAGCCTCTCCTCTGACAAAGTTAACGAAGAAAGAGGTCAAGTATGAATGAGGTCTAGTTCAGTCAAAGGCATTTGAAGAAATGAAGGAAAGCTAACTCAAGCACCGGTGTTAGCCCTACCCGAGGGCAATGAAGACTTAGTGGTCTATTATGATACTTCTAATCTGGGATTGGGTTGCATGTTGATGCTGCGAGGAAAGGTGATTACGTATGCGTCACAACAACTAAAGACTCACGAAGTCAAATACCCGACTCACGACCTTGAGCTCGTGGCAGTTGTCTTTGCGCTAAAGATATGAAGGCATTACCTCTACGGGCTTAAGTGCACCATCTACTCTGATCATAAGAGTTTGAAGTAATTCTTTGAACAGAAGGAGTTGAATATGAGGCAAAGGCGTTGGTTGGAGTTCTTGAAATATTACGATTGTGAGATGTTGTATCACACGGGGAAAGCAAACGTGGTGGCTGACGCTCTAAGCTGAAATGAGAGACCCGCTCCTATCAGGGTGAAAGCATACCAACTAGTGGTGAGGCCTGATCTTATGACCGTGATTGGGAAGGCACAAGACGAAGCACTTAAACCAGAAAATGTAAAGAAAGAGAGAATGGTGGGTCAACAAGAGTCACAGAAGGTTAACACCCTCGGTGTTCGGACTCGGTTTGGCCAAATCTAGATACCCAAAGGGGGCGAGCTTTGGGCTAAGATACTCGACGAAGACCATAAGTCTTGTTATTCTATACATCCAGGCACCACGAAAATGTATCAAGACTTGAAGAAGGATTACTGGTGGCCGGGCCTGAAGAATGAAGTAACCTCTTATGTAAGCAAGTGTCTGACTTCTTTGCAGGTGAAGGTCTAGCACCAAAAGCCCTGTGGTAAGATCCAACCCTTTGGGGATACCATAGTGGAAATAGGCACACTTCACGATGGACTTCAGGGATACCATAGTGGAAATGGGAACACATCACGATGGACTTTATCACCAAGCTACCTCACACAACTAAAGGTTTTGACACCATTTGGTGATTGTAGACCGACTGACAACGAGCGCTCGCTTCCTGTCGAATCGCGAAAAGTTTTCATCTGAACAATTGACAGAGTTATTTATAAATGAAGTTGTAGCCCGTCATGGTGTGCCGGTGTACATTGTCTCAGACAGGGATACTCGGTTCACCTCACAGTTTTGGAAGAAGTTTCACGGAGCGATGGGTATGAGACTAAACATAAGCACAACATATCATCCTCAAACAAATGGTCTGTCCTAAAGGACCATTCAAACCTTGGAGGACATACTTCGTGCTTGTATCATCGACTTCGGTGGTAGTTGGGACAGTTATCTACCGATAGTGGAGTTCTCTTACAACAACAATTATCACTCGACGATAGGTATGCCACCTTTCGAGATGTTGTATGGGAGGCGATGTAGGACTCCACTATGTTGGGGAGAAATTAGTCAAAAGGAATTTGGGAGTTTGGAAGTTGTTAAGGATACATACAATAAATTTGATCAAATCAAGGCAATAATGAAGGCCGTGCAAGATAGACAGAAATCTTACGCAGATCAGAGGCAGAGGTCCCTCGAATTCCAGGTTGAAGATCTCATGTTACTCAAAGTATCTCCTTGGAAGGGAATAATCCGTTTTCGCAAAAGAGGAAAGCTAAGTCCAAGGTTTGTCGGACCGTTTAAAATCCTGGCACGGGTAGGGGAAGTGGCGTATAGACTGGATCTACCTGATGAGCTAAGTGGGATTCATCCTACTTTCCATGTTACGCACTTGCGAAAGTGTTTGGCTGACGACACAGGCCACGCGTCGCTGTTGGACATCGAGGTTGATAACCGTCTAAACTATATCGAAGAGCCCGTGGCCATTGTGGATAGAAAGGAAAAGCAACCTCGAAATAAAGAGATACGATTGGTGAAGGTTCAGTGGAAACGTCGACGGGGTTCGGAGGCCACTTGGGAAAAGGAGGACGAGATGAAGTAGTCTTCCCCGCAACTGTTCTACTTGTAACAGGTTTCGAGGACGAAACCTCTTATTAGGTGGGTAGACTTGTAACATCCCGAAAACCCGACTCTATTTTGGGCCGAAAAGAAATGGAAGAAAGAGGGATATGGGGTAATGGGTTTGTGGAAAGGAATGGGCTTGGCCAATGAGGGTCTCATAAACCCTAAAACCCCTTTAACCAGCCACCATTCCATCATCTTCTTAGATTTTCATAAAGAGAGAGAGTGAGAGTTTCTAGAGAGAGAAAGCAAAGGTCCTGTTTTGGTTCATGGAATCCGATGGAAATGTAATTGGAATTGGAAAACAATCCATCCAAAATTGTGTTTTGTTAGGAATGAAGGAATTGGAAAGTGAAAACTTTCCTTCAATCAACGGAATTTAACTTTCCTTCACACTAGTCAAGAAATTGTAAACATTCCATAAGAATGTGAAAACATTACCAAAATGCCCATATTTTTTCTATTTTTCCTCTTTGTATTCTTTCTACCCTCTGCTAACTTCTATCGGTTGAATACAAATCAAATAAAATTCATCTTTTTTCCTCTTCATCATAAACTAAAAAATAAAAATAAAAATCATCTAAAAGGTTTTTTTTTAAATGTTGATAATTAGAGAACTGATTTAATGATTAACAAATTGTTTGACAAATACTGATTAGCGGATTTTACTAGATTGATTATTAATCGGATTAATAATTAATTAGTAAAAGTATTTTATTTATTTAGTAATTAAATTGTTTAATTATTAAATAACCTAATCCCCAAGTTCAGGAGTTTATAAATATGGGATTAAGAGTAGGAGAATGCACATAAGTTGGAAAACCCTAATTACAATTTTCCTCTCTCTCTCAACCCAGCCGCCATCGTCCGCCGCCGCTAGAGCCGTCGACCACCGCCACCGCCGTGGTTGGTGCTATTGGGTGTTACGAGAACTGGTTTTGTGTCCAAGTATCGTGTGTGGATCGGTTTGTGGAAACCAAAGGTGTTTGGTTGTCCTGTGGGTTCGTGTAAACAAATTTAGCGACTGGTTTTGTTGATCTGGGGTGTTTTTGTTTGGTTAGTCGTCTACTTCCAGGAAGGTTGATCTCTAAACTAACTATGGTTCTGTTTTGTTTCTGTTATGTTTGCATCTGGACTCCTGGTGGGCAGTCTAGTGTTTTGGCCTAGACTGGTTCATACGGTTTTGTTCCGCTATGTTTATATTAAATTGTTTTTGAAACCCTTGTACGAAACCCAATAGTGGTATCAGAGACACTCTTGCTAGTCAAAGAAGGTAGAGTAAAGACACCTAAAACCAAGAACAAGAACATAAGAGGCAAGGTTAGGGCTAATACCAAGGGCAAAGTGTTTGTGCCTAGATACTCTTCCAAGAAATCCGAAAAGGATACCAAGTGTTTTCATTATGATGAAATAAGACACTAGAAGAGAAACTGCCCTAAGTACCATGTTGAGTTGAAGAAGGGTAAAGCCTTGGAGGCTGGCACTTCAGGGACTAAGGAACATTAAAGAACTGAAGGTTGGCGACATGGAGCTCCACGTTGGAAATGGAACTAATGTTTCAGTCAAGGCAACTGGAGGTATAGGATACTTTTGTCAAGTGGTCTTTATTTGATTTTAGACAATGTTTGTTATGATCCTAGTTTGACTAGGAACATAATTTCAGTTTCTCGTTTACGTGAACAAGGTTTTAATTATGTTTTCAGTGGTGATAACATTTTGAATTTCATGAATAATGTATTTTATTCTGAGACTAGGCCTCATAATGGGATATATGAAGTTGACATGAATGGTTCATGCAATAATAGTTCTATAGCATTTTTGACTTAGGCACATAAGCAAGTTTAGTAATTAAATTGTTTAATTATTAAATAACCTAACTTGATCCCCAAGTTAGGAGTTTATAAATATGGGATTAAGAGTAGGAGAATACACACAAGTTGGAAAACCCTAATCACATTCTCCCTCTCTCTCTCTAGCCGCCGACCCCCCCCCCCCCCCCGCGTAACTGCTGTCGTCGGAGACTGGCCAGCCGCCGTCGTCTACCGTCGCCCGAACCGCCGAGCACCGTCGCCACTGTGGTTGCTGTCGTTGGGTCTTATGCGAACCGATTTTGTGTCAAAGTATCAGTTTGTGGAAACCAAAGGTGTTTGGTTGTTCCAGGAGTTCGTGGCCTAGACTAGTTTGTACGGTTTTGTTCCGCTGCGTTTATATTTGTAAGGCTCCAAACTCGGGAGGCCTCACATGTTGGATTTACTTATTCACAAACAGTTCTTAAACTTAAAATATAATAAGCAGCGTAAATAAGTGTCATTGCATTGTCTAAAAATCACAACCAATTAAAACATTATCTATTACATTCAATCAACATTCAAAACGAGATGCCTGACTTCCCTCACGTCGGGTAACTCATCGGCTTAGCCAAGGCGCATCCAATCATCCACCCGCATACTAAAAGTCAGCTAACGCTGGTGAGTTCAAGTATTTCATTCGTTTAAGGAAATGGTTTATCATTAGTCGGATCATTCGTTAGGGTTTTAAAATTCATAAGAAAATAGGGCATACATACAGTCCTCATTCACATACATCATTAAAACATTCGTCAAGTCATACATTAGATTGTCTAAGTCTGTATCATCGTTCTTTCCATCCATTTCATTTCCTTTCGTTAATCGCCCTCATGGCTCGCCGGTCAATAAGGTGACATCATCGCCCTCACGACACGTAAGTCAATAAGGTGACATCATCACCCTTACGGCACGTAGGCCCGTAAGGTAGTACCATTCATCGCCCTTAAGACTCATTGGTCCAAGTTCATTCCATTCCTCATATCACTTTTAGAACTCGCAAGCCCCAATGATTTCATTGCCGGGTCACGTTAACCACGAGTAACCATCGTTACCCTTCCCCCACCAGTTGACAACCGTTATACCCATTGATAGACCACATAGGTGCTACCCCTGTTATACTTATGGCAAAACTTGCCATAAGGCTGGGGACTTACATCCCCATACTTCATTCGTCAATTCCTTCGTTTAACATATTAGACATGTAATGACTTCTTTAAAACTTTCGCCCAGTTCTTTTCATAAAACGTTAAATTCATTCACAAAACCCTTTTCATTCATTTAAAACCATTCCTTTACATCATTCCCTTCATAAACATTCATTTTGTAAATATTTTTCTTTCAAACATCGTTTCTTTCGAAAACAGTTCATTCTTAAACATTAAATTTCATCCATCTTTTAAAAAACATTCATTAAGTATGCACATCACCCTAGAAATAAGTAAATAGGGATTCTTGACTCATCTGTTCGTTTGTAACTTAACATGAATCTGATGTCTAGTTAGTGCTAACTTCTTACCCGATCTGCACATAAGTCGACGCGCGAAATTCCATCATGAACCCTAGTGTCGCCTAACAGTGTCGCCGGGACATGATCAGTGTCGTCGGGCTTAGTGTCGCCAGTAACTGATCAGTTTCGCCAGGCCAATGTCGCTAGGCACACTCATAGCATCGCCATAACTTGCGTTCTGGACTTAGTATCGTGGAACTCAATTGTCGCCCACCATAGTGTCGTCAGACATCATTGGCGACACACCTAGTGTCGTAAGGGAATGACACGTGCCTAATCATTGGATTTGTTGGGCACAACGCTATCACCCCAGCCTCATCCCCATCAAGTGTCACTGATGAACACCATCTACAAACAGGCCCGTTTTCCACCCAAGTTCGTAACTCTTTACGTCCAAAATATTTGTTTAACTTCCATAATCATATATCTGGGCTTTCTACCTGTTTTCATACGTAAAACCATGCTTTTCGAGATCAAAGCCCTAGTTTTACCCCAAAACCCATTTAGACGAAAAACAAAGGGTTTAGGTTGGATTCTTACCACAACATCAACGTTTCTTCTACTGATATTACTCCCAAACTGTAGAGAAACAGATTGGAGCAATCTTTAAGCAAAACTTCAAGTTTCTCGTAGGGGCGTTTCGTTCGCAGAATGTTTTGAAAGGAATTGGAATGTTTTAACGGAATTAGTTTTTAAAGGAATTGGAATTAATTCCAATGATAAATGGTAATGTGTTTGGTTGGTAAATTTGTAATAGGAATTGAAATGTAAAAAAACTGAAATGACAAAATTGCCCACCTCATTTCCACTAAGAGCAAGGGGTATACCCAAGTGATAAGGGTCTCAAGTTATGGAAAAGTGCAAGCCACATGGCGCCACATCACACCCTTCATTATCACACCATCCATCACTTGGCAAGGGAAATACCCAAGTGATTGAGGTAGTGTGATAATTAAATATTTTTTTAATATTCATTTAAATAAAATAAAACATAATAAAATTAAACCTAAATAATATTTCATTAATAATTAAAAAAAATTACATTCTTAAAAAAAATTACATTACTTAAAAAAGAATTACCTAATGATTTGAATTTTCATAAACATACTCAATCAAGTCCGCCTTTAGTGCGCTATTAATTTCTCGATTGCGTATTTCTTGTCGGTTTACTCGCTTTTGATTTTCATCGATTTCTTCGTGCGTAGGCTCATCCTCATCTGGGTTGTATTGACAAATTGTCACTCATTGATCCTCTAAAATCATATTATGCAAAGTCACACAAGCATACATAATGTTCCGAATTTTGCTTTGAGACCAAGATCGAGCCTGCCGTTCGATTATATGCCACTTATTTTTCAAGAGGCCGAACGCTCGTTCGATATCTTTTTTTGCTGCCTCATGAGCATTTTTATAATTTTTACGTTTAATACCTTCTGGACACGTAAGAGACTTGACAATTGTAGCATATTCTGGATATATTCCACCGGCTAGATAATACCCACGCTTATAATGCGATCCTCTAAGTTCAAACGATGAGTCAGGTGCGGTTCCATTGATCATATCGTCGAATATAGGCGATTAATTAAGAACATTAATGTCATTGTTCGCACCGGCAATGCCAAAGAATGCATGCCAAAACCATAGATCATTTTAAGCCACGACTTCAAACATAATACTCGGACGAGTATGATCTCCGCGTGCAAACTGACCACGCCACACATTGGGGCAAATTTTCCAATCCCAATGCTTGCAATCCATGCTACCGAGCATCCCGACAAATCCGTGTTTTGCTTCATGAAAAGCATATAATTGTTGAGTGTCGTTAGTCGACGATTTACGTAAATATCTCTTACCATACAATAAAATTATAGCTTTACAAAACTTGTAAATACATGACCTGATAGATCGTTCTGACATCTTCAAGTAATCGTCAAACGAATCACTAGCGGTGCCATACGCCATTTGATGAATCGCAGCCATACACTTTTGAATGGATGTAAAACCAACCTGACCTCTCGCGTCAACCCGTTGACGGAACCAAGGCACGTCTCTCTCTCGATCATTATTAATTCTTAAAAATAATTTCCGACTCATTCGAACCCAGGTATTAAAGTGCTCCTCCCTGTACAGACACTCTTCGTCAATGTAATCTTTGAGTAAAAGTGCGTTAGCAGTCACCCGGTCACGGTTGAGACGTGCACTTCGTTTTAATGGTCTTGAGGACGATTCCGCTTCTTGCCACCACATAACCGCCACTGATGCAAAAACGCCGAACGCCATTTCTCGGGCTTCTTCGCTTGAAAAAGACACTTTAGTAGTATAAACATTTGTGTATCATGAGATGAGGTAAAATGTAAATGGTTTTTATGTTATATAGGAGATGAGAAAATGGAAATTAATTAAAAAAACTATTTTTTTATTTTGAAAACTAGCCATTGAACGGCTTTCTTCTCCATTTCCCCCGTGAAAAAATCACGCGACCAAATCACGCCCCCCCCCCTTCACGCGACAAGGGGGCGGTGTTCCTTCATTTTCATGGTGTGAATTCTTGGCTACGTTGGATCACGCGTTGGTTCACGGTGGTATACCTGATGATATAACATGCTGGTCGTACTGGAATAAAACTTTCATCCCACCATGATGATGTTTCCTCCTCCATTTTCACATTCAACAACACATAAAAATCAGTTTCAGGTTGGAATTTATCCTTACACAAGTATTTGTAATAACTATGGTCATCAGTCGATTATCCTTCTGTAATTGACATCCCATTGAACATGAGACATGGATCATATTTCATTCTCATATAGTGTTCAACATTCTCTTTCTCGATCTCCATTTTCAATGTGGTCTGATCAAATTCCCAGTTTGAGCATGGTCATGCATTTACACTAGTTTGAAAACGAGTGGCCTAGAGACATCAGTCGCTTACCATAGTTAGGGAACATATTCCTTCGACTACATACAACTCGCACTAAGCTTTGGATTAACTCCCAATGGTAATCCTTATTACTGCCTGGTCAAAGAACAGCGTTAGATTATGTCAAGGAGCAACCTTACACTTAATCAAGTTCCAATATGCATCTTAGGTATGAGGATACATGGACTATACCATTTTCAAAACCTACTTATGATAATGATGCATGAAGTAGTTTTGGAGCGGATTTCATTCAATATCTATTCTTTCATGATTATCTATGAATTTGGCCTCCAACTTTTTGGACTTTTCATCATATGAAACAAGCCAACGATTCACAATGGTCTTGGTTCAAACTCTATTCCCATAGATTTGATTGACCACGAACTCTTAGAATAACCATTATTCAAGGATTCTTAAACGTACAAATATTGACCACAGTAAATATTAACGATAAGGAATTCAACTCTTTAAATTCAGAATCATTCAAATATTACTGTTACAGTTCAAAAACATCCAAATACCAAAACAAATCATATGCACTCACTAGCAATCCTAAGACCAATGTTTCTAGCATGCTCCTCATGTTTCACTTGAGGCATGGGCTTAGTAAACGGGTTTGCTTGATTATGATCTATATGCACCTTTTTTATAGTGATGTCTCCACGTTCTAGTATTTCCCGTGTATAATGGAAGTTCCCGAGTATGTGCTTGGTGCTGTGATGTAACAATAGTACCACTATTGTCAAATAGCATCTCGATAGGTCTCTCAACACTTGGCACTACCCCGAGATCAACAATGAACTTCTTCATCCAAGCAGCCTCCTTCGCAGCATCCGAAGCCGCATTGTATTCAGACTTGGTGGTGGACTGAGCAACGACGCTCTTCTTGGAACTCTTCCATGTTATAGCTCCACTATTAAGTGTGAATACAAATCCCGTTTGCGATCGATAATCATCTCGATTAGTTTGGAAGCTAGCGTTAGTGTAACACCTTACAGTGAACTCTTATTCCACTCCTCCATATATGAGGAACATATATTTAGTTCTTCTCAAGTACTTCAGAATGTTCTTTACAACAATCCAATGGGCATCCCCTGGATTCTGCTGATATGTGCTCGTCATACTCAAAACATACGAGAAATCCGGCCTGGTGCATTGCATGGCAAACATGATCGATCCTATCGCAGAAGCATATGGAACTCTTTCCATCCTTCTTTTTTCCTCCTCCGTTTCCAGAAACTGCGATTTCTTTAAGATCGTGATGTCTCGTATGGTTTGAGTATGATAATTCTAACACCATTGACTATGTAAGAATATGCATTCAACGGACCGTGTGCCAATGCCCTTAATTCTTTGTTATATGGTGAAGAAGATGAAGATATATTTGCTTCATATTTAAACCATGAAGAAAAATTTGTTTTCATAGTGCGTCCAGGAAATTTCGATTCAAGTTCACTGGTTGATGGACAAAAAGTGCAAATAAGTTTATCATAATAGCTAAAATTGAAAATATAATGATAAAAAAATGTACGATTTGTAGACTTTGAGTTTATCGTGGTTGTTTAGCACAAACCATTGTAATGATTTGTTGGCATGTTCAGAGAGCGCAATGATTTTCTTCTATGACATTGGTCGACATTGTGATGAAAACACTTGCAACTGCCTTTTTGGAATGCCAGCATCTGCATTTCTATCAGGTCGGTTAAATTTGGTTTGCATACCGTCCAGATACATAGAGCAGAATGTCAATGTTTCATCTGCAACATAATCCTCCGCTATTGAGCCTTCAGGCTTGGCTTTGTTTCTAACATATGCTTTGAGCTTTTTCATGTATCTTTCAAATGGATACATCCATCTCATATACAGGCCCACTAAGAATAGTTTCTTCGGGTAAATGAAGAATTAGATGAACCATTATGTCAAAAAATGCTAGAGGATATATCATTTCCAAATTGCATAATATCTTAAACACTTCCTTATTTCCTTCATACATGTCTTTCACATCTACTGATTGTGCACAAATATTTTGAAAGAAGGTGCAAATGTAATTGATTGTTGTTGAAACATTTTTGTGCAAACCTGATCGTACCCATACTGGCAACAATCGTTGCATGATGATGTGATAATCATGAGACTTAAACCCAATTATATTTGAATCATTATGAAGCACCTTATTTTTAAAATTCGATCCAAAACCATCAGGGAGTCTCACTCCTCTGATAAACTGAAAAAAAACGTTCTCAATCACTAGGTGTGAAAGAGTAAGAAGCTTGTGGTTGGTTCAACCTGTTGTTTTTCTGTGTTAGCCATAGGTTATGTCAAATACCCATATTTTCCAAGTCTTTGCGGGCTTTGTGTGTGTCTTTTAATTTATCATTCATCAGCAAAGTAGCTAATAAGCTCTCACACACATTTTTCTCCACATGCATAACATCAAGATTGTGTTTTAAAAGCAGAGAAAACCAATAATCCAGCTCGAAGAAGATACTTCGTTTGGTCCAATTCAACTCTGACGCGACACGTTTTCTTTTGACACCTCCATGCCTTAGATGTTTCCTTGGAACACGATCGGGGAGACTTTCTAGTTGTTTTGATATTTGGGCACTACTCAATCGTCGAGGAGGATCTCTCGTCTCTTTCTTGCCATTAAACGACATATAGTTTCTCCATTTATTCTTTATAGGGAAGAATCTTATGTGACCAACAAAGGCTATCTTATTCGTTATAGTGCACGAGGGTGTGTCAACGTTACAACTAGGGCATACTTTATAACCTTGACCACTCTATCAAGACAAGCTGCTATGAGCAGGATAATCGTTGATAGTCCATAACAGTGTGGCACACATCCTAAATGCAGTTTTGGTTTATGCATCTCTCACCTGGACTCCTTTTGCCCCCAACATTTTCAACGCATCCACCAAAGGCCTTAGGAAAACATAAATGTCCTTACCAGGTGACTTAGGCCTAGGATTTAGCAAGGTCAACATCAAAGAAGACTCTTTCAAACATAACCACATTGGTGTATTATACGTTGTTAATACTACCGGTCACATACTGTAAGTCTGCTTCATGTTACCGAATGGATTAAAGCCACCGGCAGCCAAACCTAAGCGGGCATTCCTTGGTTCTCTAGCAAAATCCGGATATCTCTCAACAAATTCTTGCCATGCCTTCCCATCAACCGGATGATGCATCATACCATCCGTTGAGCGTCCAGTACTATGTTAGATAATATCTTTGGCCGTGAATCTGGAACTATACCTCCGTCGAAGCCAGGAAGTTAAAAGAAAGTACCGCAACACTTTTTGTGGTACTTTCTTCCCCTTTGTGTTTTTGTCAACCCATATGCTCTCATTACAAACCATATATTTTTGCTTTGATTCATCCTCCTTCCAAAAAAATGCACAGTCATTAATGCAAGCATGGATAGACTGATATCTTAACCCAATCTTACTCAACTTCTTCTTAGCTTCATAGTGTGATGTGGGAATGTAATTTTCCTTCGGGAATGCAATTTGTAAAAGCTCTAAAAGTTCATAAAATGAACTATTCGTTCATTTGTTGATAACTTTAATATACATCAATTTGGCTAGGAAGTTTAAGGAAGACATTTGACTACAACCAGGGTATAACTCCGTATTGAGCTCCTCAAACAACACATCAAATTCCGGTCTAAACCAGTTCCATTTTCATCTATATTTTCCTCGTTTGTATTTTGTTCTGCCATCACATCATCAATTGCATCAAACTGAAAGGACCCAAACCGGGTACCTCTCATAGTTGGCTAACATAGCATAAACATAGTTCTTAAACCTTGAATTAAACATTAAACATCAACAGCGGAAGTCTTGTACAAAATTCAGTGTTAACAAAAACTTTTAAAATATAACATTGTTCACATTCATAATCTAATAACGGGGATGTCAGACTTTTTGCCAGCAGGAGCCATCCAGCAATCCTCTTCTAAACCCTTACGGCATCATGTCTTTTTCTTTCCTTTGCTACCTAATGTGCATACTAAAATAGTCAGCTAAAGCTGGTGAGTTCAAGTGTTTCGAATTCTTTAACTTTATATCAAATATTTTCTTTACAAACGTTCTATAAGCATACATATTATATTATATACATAATACAATAAAATCTTTTTTTCTACTTTTACATACATACGTATTTACTTTGTGCTCTATTCTTTAAGTCTTACATTAATGTCTACAATCTGTTCTGTGCCCCCAAGCGGGCTTCTTCATTCTTATTTCCTGAAGGAACTTTCTTTCGTAGGTATTGTTCCCTAAGACTCAACGTCCAAAGGTCGATACCCACTTTCTATGCCCCCAAGCGGGCTTTTCCATTCTTACTTAGCGACCATCGCCGCTAGAGTAACCGTCGTTACTCATCTTAACCAATTGTACAACATCCTTATTACAGTGCCCTACTGAGCATTGTCCTAATTTTTCTCATGGTACGTCGTGGACTTATCCATGACGCAAAATCGGCTTCGAGTAGGACTAGTCTCAAGGACTATACTACTACCTCAAGACTTGCTACTATGCTTAGGGTACCACTACTCTCGAGGACTATGCTACTACCCCAAGTCTTTCATCGTATAAGCATACTCTTACAGATTAGACAATGTATTTGACTTATTATTCTTCTCTTTGTTTATAAATCATATAGTTAAATAAACCATTCTTTCTTCTCTTTCTGTTTATAAAACATATAGTTAAATAAACCATTATCTTCTTCTTATCTTCTTTTAATAAAACATATAGTTGAATAAACCATTCTTTCTTATCCTTCTTTCTTACAAAACGTTTAATTAATAAACCGTTATCTTGCTCATCTTTCTTTCTTACAAAACGTTTAATTAATAAACCGTTATCTTTCTTATTTTTCTTTCTTACAAAACGTTTAGTTAATAAACCGTTATCTTTCTTACATTTCTTTCTTACAAAACATTTAATTAATAAACTGTTATATTTCATATCTTTTTTTCTTACAAAACGTTTAAGTAATAAAATACATTTATTATAAACATCTAATTCTTGAGTATGCACACCACCCTAAAACAACAAAAATAGGGATTCTGACTCACCTGATTTCTTAAAGATTAACTCACTCAGTAAGAACTTTGAGCTATGTAAGGCTCCAAATCCGGGAACCCTACTTGTTGTCTCAAACGCAAGCTAAGTAGTCATAGACATCAAACTAAACTCAATTCATTGCAGCGGAAATCAAATAGTCAACAGAGGTCAATGACCCGACCCAAACATAATTCAAACAAAGTACTAATGTTTAAATATCTCAACGAAACAACTAGTAATTAATGTCATCACGAACATCCACGGTTACCAAATTCCATCTAGAAGCAGCTAGCTAACACCTTCTCTTTACCTGAAATACATGCTTAAAAGTCAGCTACGCTGAGCGAGTTCTATAGTAGTTCTTTTGGGGATATAAAATCCAAATATGTTATAAAATGGTTTACATCTCAAAGGTTTATTTATAATACTTTCTCAACAATTCAACACATATATTTATCGACAAATAAGTATACCATGTTGTCTGGTCCGAAGACACAAGCAAACACGATCTCCCGCCTGACTTCCGTCAGACACAATATCCCGTTTACTAATGTCAACACAATATCAAGCTTACGCTCGATCTCCCGCCTGACTAAAGCAAGACTCAATACCCCGTTGACTAATGTCAACACAACATCAAGCTTACGCTCGATCTCCCGCCACAACGTTTAAGTACGTAACACAAAACTCATACACACGTGCAAGCATAACGATTATTTAAAATATATATTTTCGTCACTAAAAGCATCGTCTATGCAGGCATTCACTAAAATCACGTTTCACATGTATTCAAGACCAAAACAATAAAAACAGTTAAAGGTGGGCGATAGAAACTCACATTTTCCTGACACACCTCGTTCTCTAGAACTCGCTAACATATAGTGCTCGCCTTTCGACCTCGCACCTATAATACACAATTCACGAGTCAATATACGACCCAACATTAAACCCTCCCCTACACGACTATCCCTACGTCGCGCAAGGGTGCATGCGCGTGCATGGCACTATGCATGGCTTTCATGCTCTACGTGAATCCCATGTTCACGTTCCTAACCTTCCAACGCTTCCCGTGCATCTCCTCTACCCATCGTACACACGAATTATCACTTTCGGCATCTCGGTTCTCACTCTTCCAAACACGAACGAACCCAACACAACACTATTACGGGTTCCCCATGACTTCAAGCAGCCCGCCGCCCCGTTCCAGCCGTTAACCGCCCTAACGAAGGGCTGCCGCCACCTTCTCGCTTTCGAACAGCCGTGAACAGCCCTTCGGGGGACTGCTGTGTCCGTCCAGCACCACCACCGGCCTCCTTGCGCGGTTACCGGCTTCCCCAATCCTAGCCGTACGCCCGTAAACCCCCACCCTAGCACTCTTAGGGTTTTCGGCCAATTCTCACTCGACACACACAAGTTTCAAACGACAAAAACGATTATACGTAAGGAATATAGGAATAATACCTCTGATCCAAGCGACTCGTGCAAATCGAACCGCCTAGAACTTGCCTTCTTCCTCCCCTCGTTATCTACTAAACCCTTGCTTTGAACACGAAGCACAACGAACGGCCTCTCCCTCTCTTCCTTTTCTTCTCGGCAGCTGCAAACTCCAAATGGAAGTCTCTCCCATTACGTAACACCCTAATAGGGTGCTCCCCCAACGGGCTCGGCCCTTTGCGCTTGACCGACGAGTCCCCGGGCTCGGCCCGTCTCACGATTAAAATAAAAATCCCACTATAATACGTTATTTACTCGCCACCCCTTCTAGGTCCAAGTATATGAAAGAAACTTGTTACTACACTTTTAGTTAAGTCTCGTTATGTTCCCGTAACCTTTCCGTCCATTATTTACAACATATACACATTTACAACAAATCCCGTTTAATTAGTAAAAACCCGGGATGTTACAAGTCTTCCCCCCTAAAAGAGGTTTCATCCTCGAAACCCGCGTCATCCGGAAATAAATGCGGGTAACGTTCACACATTTCTGCTTCTGGCTCCCAAGTAGCCTTAGATCCCTTACGATGCTTCCACTGCACCTTGACAATCGAGATTACCTTTCTCCTCAATCTCTTTTCTTTTCTATCCAGTATAGCCACCAGTTCCTCTACATAATTTAGCTTATCGTCCACTACAATGTCGCCTAACGGCACGTGTTCTGTAGCGTCCGCCAAACACTTCTATAAATGGGACACATGAAAAGTCGGTAGGCAACAACAGTCGCTAGGCGACACTACCAACACGCTCCTCAATCTTAAACGGTCCGATATACCTTGGACTAAGCTTTCCCCATTTCTGGAAACGGATGATGCCCTTCCAGGGCGACACCTTAAGCATCACATAATCCCCTGCATTAAACTTTATAGGCCGTCGCCTCTTATTAGCATAAGACTTTTGTCGATCCTGTGCGGCCTTCATTCTTAGTTTCACCATTTCGAACTTCTAAGATGTTGCTTTCACAACGTCTAAACTTCCTAACTCTTTCTGTCCGATCTCTCCCAGTACACAGGGGTTCTACACCTTCTCCCATAAAGCATCTCGTATGGTGGCATTCCAATAGTCGTATGATAACTACAATTATAAGAGAATTCCGCCAACGGTAGGTGACTATCCCATGCACCACCAAAATCTATCACACACGCACGAAGCATGTCCTCCAATGTTTGTATCGTCGCTCAGACTGTCCATCAGTTTGAGGATGATACGTTGTATGCAATCTCGTACCCATAGCCTCGTTAAACCTCTTCCAAAACTTTGACGTAAACCTCATATCTCGGTCAGATACAATAGAAATCGGCACTCCAAGCCTTGCAACAATCTCATTCACGAGCACCTCAGATAACCTCTCATAAGAGATGGTCTCTCTAATCGGTAGAAAATGAGCACTTTTCGTTAACCGATCTACTACTACCCAAATTGTATCGTGCCCCTTTACCATCTTAGGAAACTTCGTAATAAAATCCATTGTAATGTGCTCCCATTTCTATTTTGGGATCTCTAACGGTTGGATTTTGCCGTAAGGCTTCTGATGCTTGGCCTTGAACTGTAAACATGTCAAGCACTTACTCACAAACTGAGCTATGTTGTACTTCATTCCCGGCCACCAATAGTTCCCTTTCATATCTTGGTACATCTTTGTCGTCCCCGGGTGGATCGAATACCTTGACTTATGAGCCTCATCGAGTACTTTCTCCCTGAACCCGTCGAATTTCGAATACCTTGACTTATGAACCTCATCGAGTACTTTCTCCCGGAACCCGCCGAATTTTGGTATCCAAATGCGGTCACCCTTGACCCACACCCCTTGGCTGTTCTCATTCAGTAGCTCGCGCTGACCAAAAATCCTTTCTTCCGTTAACCTCTCGTCACGCAATGCTTCGGTTTATACATCCTTCAATTACCCAGAAAATCCGTTGTCACGATCAATTGACACGCTTTAACCTTAATCGGTGCGTCTTCCTCCTTACGACTCAACGCATCGGCAAGTACATTCGCTTTACCCGGGTGATAAAGGATTTCGCATCCATAGTCTTTTATTAGATCCAGCCACCTCCTTTGCCTCATGTTTAATTCTTTATGTTCAAAGAAGTACTTCAAACTCTTGTGATCAGTGTAGATCGTGCACTTGATTCCATATAAATAATGCCTCCATAACTTAAGTTCAAACACCATTTCTGCTAACTCTAAATCATGGGTAGGGTAATTCACCTCATGAGTCTTTAATTTTCTTGACGCATAAGCAATAACTTTACCTCGTTGCATCAACACGCATCCTAGACCCAAATATGATGCATCTGAATACACCGCTAAATCGTTCGTCCCTTCTGGTAATGTTAACATTGGCGCTTCAGTCAATCGCTTGTTTAGCTCTTGAAACGCACCTTCTTGATCTGCTCCCCAAGTAAACTTCACTCCCTTTCGAGTCAATTTAGTTAATGGTGTTGCTAGCTTGGAGAAGTCCTTAATGAACTTCCTATAATATCCTGCCAATCCCAAGAAACTACGCACCTTTGTTGGAGTCTTAGGAGCGTTCCATTTCACTGATGCTTCAATCTTCGTAGGATCCACCATTATCCCTTCTGGGTTAATAACATGACCCAGAAACTGTACCTCCCGTAGCCAAAATGCACACTTCGAGAATTTAGCGTAGAGCTTTTCTCGCCTCAACGTCTCTAACACTTCTCGCAGATGTTCTCCATGCTCCTCCTCACTCTTAGAGTAGATTAAAATATCATCGATAAACACAATTACCGATATGTCCAGCATAGGCCGACACACACGATTCAATAAATCCATGAATGCTGCCGGAGCATTCGTTAACCCAAAGGACATAACCAAGAATTCATAATGTATGTACCATGTCCGAAACGCAGTCTTCGGAATATCCTCCTCCATAACCTTCAGCTGGTGATACCCTGACCTCAGATCTATACGCGAAAACCACTTCGCTCCTTGCAGTTGATCGAACAAGTCATCAATACGTGGTAGAGGATACTTGTTCTTGATCGTAAACTTATTAAGCTCTCGGTAGTCGATGCACATACACATGCTACCATAATTCTTCTTCACAAACAAGATCGATGCACCCCATGGTGAGATGCTTGGCCTTATGAACCCCATATCCAGCAGATCTTGAAGCTGCTCCATGAGCTCCTTCATCTTTGTCGGTGCTAAACGATACGGCGCTTCAGCGACCGACTGTGCTCTTGGTTGTAAATCAATCTGGAATTCGATTTCTCTCTCTGGTGGTACTCTCGTCAAGTCATCAGGGAAGACATCAGGAAAGTCTCTCACCACCGGAACTTCTGACAAGTCTACACTCTTTGCTTCAGTATTAGTGATATAGGCTAGGTATGCCATGCATCCCCGCCTCAAGGACTTTACTGCTTTCATCATCGATATCACTCTCGGTACAGAGCCCTCTCTATCTCCATACACCGTTACTACCGTACCTTCCAAGGATATCAACTTTATCATCTTCTTTCTACATACTATATCCGCATCAAACGTGGCTAACCAGTCCATACCCAGTACCACGTCAAAACCTCCCAAAGCGATTATAAATAATCTAGCAGGAAACCTATGACCCTCTAGGTCGATATAGCAATCGTCTAACGCTTCGATCACCCTGGTGGGCGATCCCACAGTAGTCTCAACACTGAATGGCTTCTCTATCATTCTAGCAGTTCTACATAAATTCTTACTGAAAGATGGGGCACAAAAATCTTACTTGCCCCAGAATCAAACAAAACAGAAGCTGGTACATTGTTAATAAGAAAAGTACCTGAGACCACGTCCGGGTCATTCTTCGCCTCAGCTGCAGTCATAGTAAAGGCTCTCGGCTTCACCTTAGGCTTCTCATCCTCTTTCTTCACTGGAACTGTTTCCTTGCTTGGTCCCACACCCTGACCTATCTTACATCTTTCTACCATGACTGACGCCTCCACACTGATAACACTTAGGATCACGCGGGCAATCTCTCGAGAAGTGTCCCGCTTTGCCACATGTGTAGCACAAAACATAATCAGCCTTACACTCACCCGAGTGCAACCTTCCACTCTTGCGACATGGATTTGGACCCTCGGTCCTTTCCTTCTTGCCAAATGGAACCTTCTGGTCTCTAGTAAATCTCTTGCTCGGTATGGTCCATTTCTTTACTTCTGGCTTCTTTTCTTGCACCTCGGTACTCATGACATCATCATATAATGTCCCGCTTAATTCAACAGCTTCGTCGAAGCTCGGCGGTTGCTGAGCCTTGACCAAATGCCTCACCTTATCAGGAAAACCCTCTACATACAGTTTCTTCCAATGCTCATCATTACCAGCTATGTGTGGCACCAGACGTGCCATCTCAATGAACTTTGAAGTGTACTCGCGGTGTGTTAGTTTACCCGCCTTGGGAGTCAAAAACTCTCGCACAACCCTCTCTAGCTCCCCTGGAGCACAGAACTTCTTTCTTACTAACCCTTTCAGATCATCCCAATTCATATCTCCCAATTCTTAAGCAGTCTTTCTCTCTTTGACCGAGTTCCACCACTGTAGAGCCTCCTCAGCAAACGAGTGTGAAACAAAATTCACAATTTGGTTCGGCCTACACTCACTGATTGAGATGGTAGACTCCATCTCAGTAAGCCAGTGGTACGTAGGCACCGCATCTTTGCGCCCGTCAAACTTAGGCAGATCGCACTTCTTGAAGTACCCATAATCACAGTTACCGCCGCTCTCAGACGGTTTCTTCTTCTCCTACACCTCATCCAAAACTCTCTTCTATAACTCTTCGAATGCCACTTTCATAATGTCCGGCAAGTACTCGTGGATCATCTCCACCACTTCTTTCTTCATCGCATCACGAACTGCTGGTTGGAACTGGAACTCTTCATTGTGCTTAGAGTGCCCTGAAGGTTCAGTATGCACAGATGGTACAATGTGAACTGACACCTCATCTCCATTAACATCCTCGCTCTGAACATTCCTACGACGCCTTCCGGCGTTAGCATTAGCAACAACTTGTCTTTTCGGTGCCATCTACTTTTTGAAATTATAACAAACAGAGCAATATTCAGGTACAATTTAAAATATTACGAGCAGTGCAATTAGTTAATGATGGTGGGAATCTCCATTACCCTCCCCGTACTGCATCATGGCATAACGCCCCTGTCTTAGCCTACTAATGCAACACATTAAAATGGCACAATAACACGACACACTAACAAACTCATACCAGGCGCTTCTGGCTTTTGGTTACACGTGATGACATTCCCACTCATTAGTCCCATTCTCAGTCTAAGTCTAGGCATCGAGAATGCCTAGATTATTTAAACCACCGCTCTTATACCAACTTGTAAGGCCCCAAAACCGAGAACCCTACTTGTTGTTTCAAATGCAAGCTAAGTAGTCATAGACATCAAACTAAACTCAATTCACTACAGCGGAAATCAAATAGTCAATAGAGGTCAATGACCCGACCCAAACATAATTCAAACAAAGTACTAATGTTTAAATATCTCAACGAAACTAGTAATTAATGTCATCATGAACATCCATGGTAACCAAATGCCATCCAGAAGCCGCCAGCTCACACCTTCTCTTTACCTGAAATACATGCTTAAAAGTCAGCTACGCTGAGTGAGTTCTATAGTAGTTCTTTAGGGGATATAAAATCCCAAAACATTATAAAATGGTTTCCATCTCAAAGGTTTATTTATAATACTTTCTCAACAATTCAACACATATATTTATTGACAAACAAGTATACCATGTTGTCTGGTCCGAAGACACAAGCAAACACGATCTCCCGCATGACTTTCGTCAGACACAATATCCCGTTGACTAATATCAATACAATGTCAAGCTTACGCTCGATCTCCCGCCTGACTAAAGCCAGACTCAATACCCCGTTGACTAATGTCAAGACAACATCAAGCTTACGCTCGATCTCCCGCCATGAGGTTTAAGTACGTGACACAAAACTCATACACACGTGCAAGCATAACGATTATTTATAATATATATTTTCGTCACTAAAAGCATCGTCTATGCAGGCAATCACTAAAATCACGTTTCACATGTATTCATGCCCAAAACAATAAAATCAGTTAAAGTTGGGCGATAGAAACTCACCTTTGCTAGACACACCTCGTTCTCTAAAACTCGCTAACGTCTTGTGCTCGCCTTTCGACCTCGCACCTATAATACACAATTCACGAGTCAATATACGACCCGACATTAAACCCGCCCCTACACGACTATCCCTACGTCACGCAAGGATGCATGCACGTGCATGGAACCATGCATTGACTTCATGCTCTACGTGAATCCCATGTTCACGTTCCCGACCTTCCAACGCTTCTCGTGCGTCTCCTCTAGCCATCGTACACACTAATTATCACTTCCGGCATCTCGGTTCTCATACTCGGCTCTACCAAACACGAAGGAACCCAACCCAACCCTATTCAGGGTTCCCCATGACTTCGAGCAGCCCCCCGCCCCGTTCCAGCCGTGAACCGCCCTAACGAAGGGCTTCCGCCACCTTCTCGCTTCCGAACAGCCGTGAATATCCTTTCGGGGGACTGCTATGTCCGTCCAGCACCACCGCCGGCCTCCTTGCGCGGTTACCGGCTTCCCCAATCCTAGCCGTACGCCCATAAACCCCCACCCTTGCACACTTAGGGTTTTCGGCCAATTCTCACTCGACACACACAAGTTTCAAACGACAAAAACCGATTATACGTAAGGAATATAGGAATAATACCTTTGATCCGAGCGACTCATGCAAATCGAACCGCCTAGAACTCGCCTTCTTCCTCCCCTCGTTATCTATGAAACCCTTGCTTTGAACACGAAGCACGACGAACGGCCTCTCCCTCTCTCCCTTTTCTTCTCGGCATCCGCAAACTCCCAATGGGAGTCTCTCCCATTGCGTAACACCCTAATACGGTGCTCCCCTAACCGGGCTCGGCCCTTTGCGCGTGACCGACGAGTCCCCGGGCTCGACCCGTCTCACGATTAAAAAAAAAATCCCACTATAATACGTTATTTACTCGCCACCCCTTCCAGGTGCAAGTATATAAAAGAAACTTGTTACTACACCTTTAGTTAAGTCTCGTTATGTTCCCGTAACCTTTCCGTCCATTATTTACAACATATACACATTTACAACAAATCCCGTTTAATTAGTAAAAACCCGGGATGTTACAAGTTTTCCCCCCTAAAAGAGGTTTCGTCCTCGAAACCCGCGTCATCTGGAAACAAATGCGGATAACGTTCACGCATTTCTGCTTCTGGCTTCCAAGGAGCCTCAGATCCCTTACGATGCTTCCACTACACCTTGACAATCAGGATTACCTTTCTCCTAAATCTCTTTTCTTTTCTATCCAGTATAGCCACCGGTTCCTCTACATAGTTTAGCTTATTGTCCACTACAATGTCGCAGAAAACTAGTCATTTGAAAAGTCTTACTTCCCATAATATTTTCATTCGAAAACATTATGTCCAAAAACTATTTCGGTCGAAATTTTATTCCTTTGAAATCGTTTACTTCTGAAACTATTTCGGTCGAAATCTTTTTTGACCGAAAACTATATCGATCTGACATATTCTGTCTGAAAACTACCTATGTCCGAAAATACTTTCCGGACGGCCAGAGCTTTCAGACCATTCAACGAGATTTCGGACGATTCATATGTTCTTGGCCAAAATCGTCGTTTATGATTCAAGTTTGAATTTTTTACATCCAAAACATTTGTTTAGCTTCCATGAAGCTAGATATATGCTTTTTAAGACGCTTTACATGTAAACGTCCTGACTTTTTACTAAAACCTACATAAAACCCTAAACCCCATTTCCAATTAAAAACTCAGATCTAAGAGCGTTTCATTACCTATTTTCTGCTTGTTTCTCCTTCTCCGATCGATACAAAGCTCCAACAATGATCTCGGGCCAAGGTGACGATCTCGGTTGTGGGTTATGAAGCTTTCTCTCTCTAGTTTCTCCCCCTAGGTGATGAGGTGAAGGTGATAAATGGAGAGTGATGGGGTTTTCTTGCGCCTCTACAGGCCCGACCCATGTCGGAGCCCATGAGCCCGTGATTCTTTTCTTTTCATTCTTTCTTTTACCCGATATTCGTCACGTTTCGTTTTATTCTTTTATGTTATATTTTCTGGATGTTACACAAACATCTCATTAATTATTGCTAGAGTACGTGTTCTTCTTGGGAAAAAAAGGGCTGCTATCTCTGTCGCACAAAGATATTGTTCACCGTGATAATTCCAAGTCTGATATGACTGTAGAAACCCATGGTCTTGTATGTGGGCAAATATTGTATTCTAATCCTGTCGAGACCCATTGCAACAACGTCTACAGGGGAAAACGCTCTGCCTCTACAGTCGACATGGTTCTTGGCAATCACTATAAAGTTTTGAAGATCTCATAAGAAAGCCATAGAATTATTATTTCCCATTGTAACCCAACTCTTATCAATTATCATATCTAGTGTCATATCTATTGTGTTATAAATATACACATAGAAGTACATACGATAAATGATATAAATGAATGTATATAAGTGATATAATTGAATGTATATGATTTTATCGGTGCTCTAAGGCGGTGGATCCTAACCCAGTTTTTGAATATTTTATTTCATATGCATACATTTTAACGAGTTATCAATTTAAGAAAAAATCAGCAGCATTTCCCCTTCACTCCCCAAGTATGTCGATAAACCGCAAACTCAAAGGAGTAAAGAGAAATAGCTAACAAATTTTTCTTAAATGCCAACCCGTTAAAATGTATACGTATCTTAAATGAGATAAAATATTAAAAAAACAGTCCTAAAGGGGACAATCCAAAATTTATCTCTATTAGATAAATTTCGGACGAGTATATTATGAAGGGTTATCCTAAATAAACATACTAGTGTATACATACATAAACAGACACGTACATAAATGACATTAGGGGTGTAAGCGTTTCAAGCTGGCTATAGTCTTTTTTATATATTTTTTATTTTTTTAAATAAATATTTTTATATATAACTACTACTATTTATAAAATCATGATAAATAAGCCGTTTACACCCTAAATGACATAAAAAATTACATACACAAACATATACAAAAATAAAAGTTCAAAAGTCGGGATACGTGCATTAAATAAAGTCAATGAAAGACAAATATGAAGTTATTCTCACGTAGTCAACCGCAACGAGTTCCGAACTTGTAACAAAACTAAATAAAGTTACATATACATACATACATATAAACATACACAGTTACATATATACATACACAATTACACAATTATATAAATATACATATACAAACATACATACACATATAAACATAAACAAATACCTAATTACACAATTAGAAAATTATATAAATATACATACACACATACATACCCATATAAACATAAACAAATGCCCAATTACACAATTATATAAATATACATACAAACATACATGCTAATCATACACATAAACAAATAAACAATTACTAATTAACCAAAACTAGTAATTACATACAATACATACATAAATAAATGCTCAATTACACAATTACATATATATACACAAACTTACATACACATATATACATACATCTTAAATCATACACACATACATACTAATCATACATATAAACTTAATTTCATCACAAATTACTAATTAACCAAAACTAGTAATTACATACACATACAAACAAACATACATACACATATATACATAAATAAATGCCTAAATTCCACAATTACATACATATACATACACATACATACATAAACAAATGAATAAATACACAATTATATACATACAAATCATACATCTAAACCTAATTCCATCACAAAACTTGTAATTACATACAAACATACATACAAATACATAGAAACATACATACACATATGTACATAAATAAGTGCCCAAATTCCACAATTACATACATATACATACAAACTTACATACATACAAACATAAATACACAATTAGATACATGTAAACTTAATTTCATCACTAATTACTAACCAAAACGAGCAATTACCTTCAAGAAGCTTAAAATCAAAGAAATGGTGAAAACCTTCAAAAACCTAAAAAAAATTAAACAAAACAAACTTAAAATCCAAGAAATGTTGAATAGTTGGTGAAATTTGAAACCTAAATGTTAACTCACCTTAAAAACCGAAAGTTTGGTAAAGATTGCTCTGAAAAACACCCAAAATTCATGAATTCGCCAGATGGTAAGGAGGAGAGTGTTTGAGGGATTTTTGTTTGGTGAAATGAGAAGCAGAAGGCTGTTTGTTGCCTTTGTTCTCGCATTAACCTATCATGACGACATGCCGTGGGGAAAGGTACCTATGTCGTTGCCATATGTAGGCCTATACCGACGACATGTCATCGGTATAGGTTTCTTACCAGTCAACTTTTAAAAAGACCTATACCGACGACATGTCTTCGTATAGGCTTATTTAATTTTTTTAGCATTTTAATTTTTTTCCCCACGAAACATTAAAAACTAAAAAATAGAAAATAGAAAAACGAAATTAACCTATACCGACGACATGTCGTCAGCATAGGTTTTCATCTGGGCCCCAAAATTTCCCTCTATCTGTCTAACCCTATATCGACGACATGTCGTCGGTACAGGTTTCACCAGGCCAGTATTTGGGAAAGCCTATCCCGACGACATGTCGTCGGTATATGGTAACCTATTCCGACAACTTATGTCGTCTGGATAGATGTCGTCGGTGTAGGGTGAAATCCTTGTAGCAACTACTTCCTGAGCACCTTCCGAAGATGGAGTTCCTCACACCCATAGTTGGTCGAGCCGTATCTCCTCACATCTTCAACAAAAAATATGTTAATCTTCTTTAGCCGGAGCACAACTCGTTCGGGGAAACACCCTCGTAACTGGAAACCAAACCTTAAGATGGTCAAAAAAGCATTCACAAGTTGAAAGTCTATTCTTGACCAAACTCACTAAATCCAGACTCTAGCGTTCAAAGTGAACCGTTGAGATCATACGTGAGGTGATATACATGCATCACACCAAATCATATTGCATGAAGTTGAAAAATAGAGTGATTATCTAATGGATGAAAGCAAGATTTTGGAATTTGTTAACACTTGTGATGTGAACATAATGCTTTGGATGAGGCAGAAATATAAAGTACTCTATGTTATATGTGAACGATTATTAATGGAAATGCAACATAAATTTGCTATATATATCAGTATGAATTATGAAACGTTACGTTGCTTTTTCAGTGTGAAAATTGTTTATCTGTTCGAAGGCAATTTGTGAACCACAAATTTATTTAAAAAGGAAATCCAACGCTTGGAAGTTCCAATGTTATACTGAGCCAATAGTCAACGATGTTAGTAAAATAAAAATATTATTTATGTGAATTTTCTTATATAATAGCCTTGAATGGAAATTCGAGATGTATTTCATAATTTGAGAAATAATTAATTTGACCATTTCAATTGTGGTTCTAGTTAGGTCGCAGAGTTCTAAGAGTCAGGTACTCATCGAAAAAAACTATGGTTCAAATCCTGGTATGTGTTAAGGGTGTTTGGGATTACTTTTGAAATCTTTTTATGACTTTTAGAGAAGTTATTTCTAAAAGTAAGGAGCTTCTTACTTTTGAATTTTAACTTATCATCTCACATTTTACACCTCATTTTGGATTACCCAAACAATCTTTTAACTTTTTATAAAAGTTAATAAGTTAATTATAAAGAGGTTTCAAAAGTAATCCCAAACATGTCCTTAGATTAGGAATTTGTGTAGTTTAATAGTAGAAATAGATGGGTGTGTGATTCGCCATTAAAAATAATCGTGGTTTTAGTTTAATTTTAAAAGTGGTATATATAATAAAAATATAATCTCGGATGAATGGGATACATGATGACCTTTTCATGTTTCCCTACTTCAGAAGTTGTTGGATTTTATGCACTGACCCGATGGACAACGCGGCTGACCGAGCTATAACTCGTAAGAGTTACACCTAGGGCAACGAACATTAAATCCACTTAACCTGCTTAACTATGACCCGTAAGAGTTACACCTAGGGCAACGAACATTAAATCCACTTAACCTGCTTAACTGGTAATTACGAATTGTTAGCGAGACGATATATTTTATATATATTCGTTAGACGCGAATTATTATTTATACTAGTTTATAAATAATAATTGTATATATATTGTTTTAATATTTCATTAAAACAATTAAATGGGTTCGGGCTTTTGCATCTCGTTTTGGACTATGGGCCCGGAAACAATTAGTAGGGTTTATTATTATTATATAATAATAACCTAATAATATGTTTTGATATAGACAATGAGCTAGCCGTAAAACAAGAAGCAAAAAAACAAGAAGCCTTTACTTCTTGGCCATCTCTTCCGGTCAATACCAATCAGCCGCAAGGGCTATTGGTTATTTTCCCCTTTTGTGATAGCCACAACAAGGAGGTGGGAGAACACCTCCTGTTCTTCACGTTCCAGCCATCCCCATCTTGCACCCGTTCTCGTGTTTCAGTTTGTGATCTAGCATCGGTTCGTTGTACCTAGGTGTCTCAACCGGTTAATCATTAACCACTAAGGTATAATTAATCTTATCAGTAGATTGATTATTTTTTTTTATGTTTGCGTGTTCATAACCAGATCCTGTTCGGTTTGTCAGTGCTGTTAAATAGGTTATTATTTTATTTTTCGCTGCGTATTTATTAATTAACTGAATTAATTAATTTCTCTGTCAAACCCCGTTTTTTCAAAAGTCAAACTTATCACCACTGAATCCCAACAGTGGTATCAGAGCCTGGGTTATAACACGCAAATCGGAACAGGTCTGGTTTCACCGGTTAAATTAATCATAAACTTTAACTATATTGAAGTTTCTGATCTGCTTTGTTTTTTGGGGCAATTTTTTTATTTATTAATTTGGTCGATTTTTTTTTATTTTATTTGACCAAATATATTTCCCGTATGTGATTGTGTTGAATATGTAAATCTGGCCCGACCCATGTGATTGAGTTGTTTGTGTTTATTATTCAGTTTTTTGTTTTATGATTTTGGCCCACTTTTGATGGCTCAAAGTTGTAATAGAATAGGTTTTTTTTATTTTATGTAATATAATAAAAACTCAAAGACAAATCTGAAGACGCAACAAGAATCATGGATTCAGTGGGAGTCATCCGAGACGACTAGATGCACGGAAGTCCATCCTTGTGGTTGTTTTAATTTTGGGGACCCCGTGACCCGTTTGGTCTTGCTAACTGGCTCTAGCAAGATCAAACAATCTTGGCCGTAAAAGATTTACATATTTACTTGCTTTATGGTTGCTTTTGATTTTTTATAACTTTAATTTATAATAAACCAACCAAACTCCAAACGTTTTAAAAGGAGTTTTAAAATGTCACAATCTGTCACCACAAGTTCTAATTTTACAACTTGTAGAATTTTATAAAAAAATTAACAACTGGCTTGTTTTTATAAAATAAATAACCACTAAAGTTTTGCAATTTAAACTAAATTTAATTTCAAAACTTATAACTTAATAGTTTTCAACTATTAACTTGTTATTCAAGTCGCGACAAACTTAGTTTTAATAGGTTATTTAAAATTAAGTGTCCTGAGAGATGAAAGGGTTCATCAAATTTGTCATAACTTTAAATAGTAAAACTGGCTTTTACAACACACGTATGATTTAATCATTCGTTGTGTTTAACCCTATTCGGTAAACACTAAAATTTGAACCCATATTTAAAACCAATGGTCTATGCCATCCTATTATAAGGAAAACTTGGAGCATAAAACGAAACATCGGTGTTTGGAGCCACAGCACCGCACCGGATGCGTAGTTTATCCTTCCAAGGCGCAAGGGTTTCGTTGACAAATCCGGCCCTTCCGCAAGTACCTGTTTTAGGACGACTAGTACTTTTCTCTCTTGTTACATGCCCCAGCTGTCAAGAGATTAAAAGTGGGCATAGATGAGGCTAAACGTATCAATGCATAGACATGTTTTGTCTTAGCGGCCTCATACACGGGAGTTGTGCATCTTTCCATAATTGACACTAATTGTCAGTCTAGTTACTCACTTACTAATGTTGTATCCTACAGCTACCATTAGTGACTGATTTAGCTAGATTCTCACTCCTTATTCTAATTTCTGTAATTGGGTCATAAATTAATAAGGACTTTCCACTTTCTTTATACTAATTTATTTTCTTTGCTTATCTTGACAGATGTCTACTGAAAATAATAATACTAATAATTCCTTCGCTCTCAAGTCTATCCTTGAGAATGAAAAGTTGGATAACACCAACTTTCTCTCGTGGCAGTGCAATCTGAGAATAGTTCTCAAGATGGCCAAGAAGCTCTATGTTCTCGATGCACCAGTCCCTGAGGCACCCGATGGTAACACGGCTGCCACTCGTAAGGCCTGGGAAAAATAAAGAGATGATGCCACTAAGGTGGCCAGCCTTATGCTAGCCTGCATGTCCCGTAAAAGAGCATGGAGGACCTGAGTGCCTTTGACATGATTGTGCAACTTAAGGGCATGTCCCTGAAACAAGCCCGACAAGAACGCTATGAAACCATGTCTCAGCTCATTCGTTGCACGATGCAAAAGGGCACGCCTGTTAGTGCTCATATACTTAAGATGAAAGGGTACATCGACCAGATGAACAAACTTGGATTTCCCATGAAGGATGACATGGCTACTGATTTCATCTTAAACTCTCTCCCAAGCTCCACTGCTCAATTCGTAATGAATTTCAACATGAATGGCTTGGAGAAGACAGTGGTCGAGCTACATGGTATGCTCAAAAAGGCCGAGATGAATATCCAAGGAAAGAAAAATCAAGTTCTGATGGTCAGATTTACTGGTGTTAAAAAAACCTAACCCCAAGAAAAGATGTTATAATAGCAAAGGCAAGAAGAAGGTTAGTGCTGCTGCCAAGCCTGTCACCAACAATAACAAGAAAGCTTCAAAAGCACCCCCTCCTGAGGAGCGCCAATTCTTTGAATGCAACAAAATGGGGCACTGGAAACGTAACTGTCCTGAATATCTAGCCAAGCAGAAGCTGCAGAGGGCCAGTGGTGAGGGCACCTCTTTAGGTATTCTCATTTATGTTATTGAAATTTTTACTGTTTCTAGCAACACATGGGTATTTGATACTGGATGTGGATACCACATCATTAACGTCTTGCAGGAGCCTAAAAGTTGGAGGAAGCTGAAACAAGGCGACATGGAGCTCATCGTTGGTGATGGGAAAAGAGTACAAGTTCTTGCAACTGGAACATATCATTTCTCATGTCCTTCTGGCCTTGTGGTTGTTTTGAACAATTGTTTGTTTGCACCTGGTTTTACCAGAAACATTATTTCAGTTTCTTTATTGTTTGAACAAGGATTTAAGTACGTTTTTAATGGTATTGCTATTTCTTCCTACTTAAATGATATCTTTTATTTTGAGGCTAAACCTTAAAACGGTATTTATGAGATTGACGTTCAAACTGACAATAACATATATAATCTTTCTAAACGTATCAAATCTGGTATTAATGATACTTTTCTATGGCATTGTCGACTTGGCCACATAAGCAAGGCACGCATTAAAAGACTCCAATCCGAGGGAATTCTTGAACCTACCGGACATGACTCATTTTATAATTGCGAGTCTTGTTTAGCTGGAAAACTCACAAAGGACCCCTTCACCCATGTTGGTGAACGAGCCAAGGATCTGCTAGGCCTTATACACACTGATGTGTGTGGCCCTTTCAAAACCATGTCTAGAAATCATGAAAGATACTTCGTTTCATTTATTGACGATTATAGTCGATATGCTTATGTCTATCTTATGAAACACAAGCATGAAACATTTGAAAAGTTCAAAGAGTTTCAAAATGAAGTAGGGAAACAACTCAATAAATCTATTAAGGCACTTTGATCAGATCGAGGTGGCGAGTATCTCAGCTTAGAATTTCTTAATCATCTGAAGGAGCACGGAATTATTCCTCTGCACACTCCTCCTCGTACACCCCAACTTAATGGCGTGAGCGAGAGGAGAAATCGAACCCTACTTAATATGGTTCGATCGATGATGTGTAGAACTAACTTGCCTCACTCCTTCTAGAGTTATGCTCTTATGACCGCCGCCCGCCTTGTAAATCTGGCACCGACTAAGAAGGTGGACAAAACCCCATATGAGATATGGCACGGGTCTAAACCCAATCTATCTTACCTTAGAGTATTGGGATGTGATGCCTATGTCACCAGCGATTCTGATGACAAGCTCGATCCTAGAGGCGAAAAAGTTGTTTTCGTCGGTTACTACAACAAAAGCGGATATTATTTCTATCATCCTGATGCAAACATTGTTTCCATCAAAAGGAAAGGACGCTTTCTCGAGGAAGATCTTATAAATCGAGGAACCGGAAATAATATTATGGATCTTGAAGGATCTTGAAGAAATTCAAGAAACACAAACAACCGCTAAGGAAGTCGGAGCGTATGATCAACAAGAAGTTGTTGCTGATGAATCAGACATAAACACAAGCGTTCGCAGAAGTAGCAGGTCTCGTAAAGAACCTAATAGATACCTATGGCATCTTGAAGCTTCTAAAGTCCTGTTAGTAGCTGAGTCAAATGACGAACCTACAAACTACAAATCTGCTATGTCAGATCCTGAATCCGAGAAATGGCTTGAAGCCATGAACGCCGAGATGCAATCTATGCGTGATAATCAGGTCTGGGACTTGATTGAACTACCCCCGGTTCTCGGGCAATAGGGAGCAAATGGATTTTCAAAAGAAAAACCGACATGCATGGTAACGTACAAACCAAGAAAGTACGGCTAGTTGCAAAGGGTTTCACTCAAACTCAAGGTATTGACTATGATGAAACTTTCTCACCTGTTACTATGATCAAATCGATCAGGATACTGCTTGCCATAGCCGCGTACCATGATTATGAGATATGGCAAATGGATGTCAAAACTGCTTTTCTTAATGGACATCTCTCTAAAGATGTCTATATGGTTCTGCCTGACGGTTTTGTTGATCCAAAGTATCCTAGTAGGGTCTGCAAACTGAATAAGTCCATTTATGGACTTAAACAGGAATCTCGAATCTTCATTTTGATCAGAAAATCAAAGAATTTGGTTTTGTCAAGAATGAAGATGAGCCTTGTGTTTACAGAAAGGATAGTGGGAGCACTATATCATTTCTCATCTTGTATGTGGATGATATATTGATCATTGGAAACAACATCCCTGTGCTTGACAAAGTGAAACAATGCTAAGGATCTTGTTTTGCAATGAAAGATCTTGGAGAAGCAGCTTACATTCTGGAAATCAAGATCTACAGGGATAGATCTAAGTGGCTTCTAGGGCTAAGTCAAGGCACATATATAGACAAAGTCATGGCACGCTTTCATATGGAAAACTCCAAGAAAGGAGGTGTTCCTATGACTAAAGGAACTGTGCTGAACAAATCGCAATCTCCTTCAACGGACATTGAAACCAAGCGTATGGAAGCAATTCCATATGCTTCGACGATTGATTCTATCATGTTTGCTATGTTATGTACCAGGCCTGACGTCTCGTATGCTTTAAGCATAACCAGTCGTTTTCAGCAAAGTCCTGGCATTGCCCATTGGACTGTAGTCAAGAACATCCTGAGGTACTTGAGAAGGACCAAAGACATGTTCTTAATATTTGGAGGAGTGAAAGAAGAGCTCATTGTACGGTGTTACACTGATGCTAGCTTTCAAACTGACCGAGATGACTCCCGCTCACAGTCGGGTTTCGTATTCACTCTTAATGGAAGAGCTGTCTCATGGAAAAGCACCAAGCAGAGTGTAGTGGCGGATTCAACCACCGAATCTGAGTATATAGCCGCATCAGATGCTGCTAAGGAAGCTGCTTGGATGAATAAATTCATTACCAACCTCGATGTGGTTCCGAGTATTCGCCAACCAATCGAGATACTTTATGATAACACAGGTGCTATAGCTTAAGCCAAAGAGCCCAGATCTCATCACAAAGCCAAGCACATTCAAAGGAAGTTATGGAACATGGAGACGTCGTGATAAGCAAAGTAGACACAGATCAAAATCTAGCGGACCCGTTTACTAAGCCCATGACTCAGGACAAGCATGATCTTCACAGAGATGCTATTGGTCTTAGATTTGCTAGTGATATGTTTTGATTTAGTATTTTGAATGTGTGAACATTTAAACAGTTGTACTTTTGAATTCTTTTGGTTCACTGATTTAAATGCAATTCTGAATTCTTATAACTATGTTCGATTTTAATACGTTTAATCCATGAATCTTGTATTCTTAATTATCCGTAGTCAGTCAGACTCGTGGGAACGTCTCTGAATTAAGACTATTCTGAACTTCGGTTCAAGGAGTTGACTCCGAACTTCACAGGCCTCATTTTAAATGACGTTGGATGTAACTCGCATCAAATCATCTTCATGGATCTTTGTCATAAGATGTTTTGCTATTGGTATACTCATTAGTATCCTCTGACCAGAGATACGTACTAGAACTGCCGTTTACCAAGAACCATTCTTTAATTACTGTCAAACGTTGTCGCGTAACTGCCAGTCATAAAGACTTTGATTAGGAATAGTTCTGAAGTTCAGTGGGAGTTATATGTAGTCAATAAGGGATTCTGTACTCTTACATTATATGTAAAAGATAGGCATCGTGGCGCCCTCGTTGATTCAAACTGGTGAAGTGTAAGGCCTTACCCAAACTTACTGTGTGTTTGATTGGACCACTTTGATTCTTGATCGAGAACAATAATAATTGAACGCCATATGAGAATGAACTAAATTGATGTCTCATTGATTCAATTGATGTTTTATACGGAAAGGATGAATGACAACTATTGCCATAAGTCTATTGTCTTGCTTTAGTTAGCTGTTACTAACACCGAGATATTTGGTTAATGACTTTAAAGCGTCATACATTGTTAGGGACAACCATGTGCAGCTAGAGCGCCACTGACTGTTTGTGTTGATTTATCGTGGATCGTCCAAGTTGGAGATTGTTGGATTTTATGGACCGACCCAATGGACAACGCGGCTGACCGAGCTATGACCCGTAAGAGTTACACCTAGGGCAAAGAACATTAAATCCACTAAACCTGCTTAACTGATAATTACGAACTGTTAGCGAGACGATATATTTTATATATATTCGTTAGACGCGAATTATTATTTATACTAGTTTATAAATAATAATTGTATATATATTGTTTTAATCTTTCATTAAAACAATTAAACGAGTTCGGGCTTTTGCATCTCGTTTTGGACTATGGGCCCGGAAACAATTAGTAGGGTTTATTATTATTATATAATAATAACCTAATAATATGTTTTGATATAGACAATGAGCTAGCCCTAAAACAAGAAGCAAAAAAACAAGAAGCCTTTACTTCTTGGCCACCTCTTCTGGTCAATACCAATCAGCCGCAAGGGCTATTGGTTATTTTCCCCTTTTGTGATAGCCGCAACAGGGAGAACACCTCCTGTTCTTCACGTTCCGGCCATCCCCATCTGGCCCCCGTTCTCGTGTTTCAGTTCGTGATCTAGCATCGGTTCGTTGTATCTAGGTGTCTCAACCGGTTAATCATTAATCACTAAGGTATAATTAATCTCATCAATAGATTAATTGTTTTTTTTTGTGTTTGCGTATTCATAACCAGATCCTGTTCGGTTTGTCAGTGCTGTTAAATAGGTTATGATTTTATTTTTCGCTGCGTATTTATTAATTAACTGAATTAATTAATTTCTCTGTCAAAACTCGTTTTTTCAAAAGTTAAACTGATCACCACTGAATCTCAACATAAGTGACTGACGCACGTTTTAAATGATGTGTCTTTCGATAGGATTGAAATCAAAGTCATGCTAAACTACATTCAAAGACGATAATGTTTCTCAATCTAAAATAGATTGTTACCACCAATTCACCAAATGCATTTACTTGTGATTTCAAGGACTAATCTTATGTCCTAAAAAATAAATTTTATTATATTGTTTTATGGATGTTTGACTTGTTATGAGTTCACTATTTACTCAGTTAGTATGATGTTCGAAGAGCCATCAGGCTTTTGGTCTAATGGTCAGATGGTTTTTCTGAAGGGTTTCCTCCTGGGGAGGTTATGGGTTCGAATCCTGACGAGAAAAATTTTGACAGTATCATCCATAGGACTAAAAGTTAGCCAAGTTAGCCGTTAAAAAAATGTATGATGTTCGAAGAAGTTGTGAATTCCATGTAAATAAAATAAGTCACATCAGAATTAACATGATTAGGAACATGGAAGATTGATAAAAAGTTGGAAAAGGAAACTCGAAGGGCTAAATGAGTTAATTGGTCAAATTTATAATTTTCCTACATAAAATTATTTTTCTTTAGACTTTAACAGCAATAATTGATTTAATAATCAAAAGAACCAGCGGGTTGTTGGAATTACATATACACCAAAACTAGGATACATAACTTATATGTTACAAAACTAATCATTTAGAGGCTTAAGTCCTGAAGCAGTGAAGGATGGAGGACAAAGCTTGAACTGAGAGAGTCTTCATCTGCTTGTTCTGGGCTTAAGCTTGGAGATAGATCTGCATGACAAGGAAACACCATGACCCTCACCATGGACAGAAAGGATTTCTCCCCGTGACCACCCTCCGGTGTGAGAATAAGTATTTATCGGATCATAGGAAAACGAAAGGAACTATGGTGAAGTGAAGTAGTGAGTGAAATGTTGAGAGAATGAATACCTTTTGCTGTTGAGTGAACTATTTATAGTGTTCCCATAGCTTAAGTGTTGGGTTGAAACCACATTCCGGGTAACATGTAGTCAACATTATTTGTCTGACCAGGCTTACCCGGACCGTTATGCCTTTTCTAATGTTAAGGATCCTTACATGTTTGTCCCCTTCAAGTCCCCTCCAGTCCAATATTATGGTGTTCAGCCATGATGATGGATTATAATGTTATTTCACTTGCCACTGTCCTTTTTCTGACCGTAATTTCGCCCTATATTTAGGTTGGTTCCCAAGACAAGCCTACTTTCCCCGTCTTTCATTTGCCTTTTTATGGACTTCTGTCCTTAGTTTATCGTTGTTTTCGTATGGACTTTCATTTGTAACCGTTCATGTAATCTTGAACTAGTAACCGTTGTTTTTGGTAATTCAACGTGTATGATTTTGTAATAAGTAGTGTTGTATGATTTAGACATGTCCTTTTCATTTCGGGCCTGGACATATGACTTATGTATATGTAGTCGCAACTAGATGACTTAGTTTTTCAACCTGGACGTGGCCAGGTGACTCTTGTATATCCAGGCTGGAAGACTTAGTTTTTTCAACCAGGACGTGACCCGGTGGCTTTTGTCTGTCCAGTCAAGACTAGAAGACTTAGTTTATTTTTCAACCTGAACGTGGCCAGGTGACTTTTGTCTGTCTAGTCGTGGCTGGACGGCTTAGTTTATTTTTCAACCTGAAGGTGGCCAGGTGACTTTTGTTTGTCAAGTCGCGAATGGAAGACTTAGTTTATTTTTCAACCTGAAAATGGCCAGGTGAATTTTTGGCAAGAATGTCTTTGCGATTACGACAATGGGTATGAAAATAACAAAATGTGAATGCAATCTCTGGTGTCCGCATACGCCTTCTTTCAAAATTGATTACGTTAGTTTTCTACATGTTGCTTACCTATAGCACTTTTGGAGCTGGGCTCCATTACATGTTCATGGTACATTCGTCCCATCCAAACGTGTTAGCTTATACGTTCTGCTGTATCCCTTGGTACCCCACCATGTATGAAGGTTGCTTCAGCTTTCTTTGTTATCCCCTCCAACTGCCTTCTGATGGTGCTTTTTTCTTTCGGGAATATATCTTTAAGTATCCATTCCTCTTGCATCGTATTGTTTTGCTCATCTGTGTTGTTTGAAGCATCTGGTGGCTATAACTTTTATGCTTTTACATTCCTTACTTGAGAATAAAGTTACCACACCATCTGGGGTTGGGAATTTGATTGCCGCGTGAATGGTAGATATGACTACACCAGGTGCACATAAACCTGTCCTCCCCAAAATTACATTGTGACTCGACTAGGAGCGTACTATAAGGAAGTTCATAGTAATCGTGCATCTTCCTGTTTTGTTTCCCATGGTGATAGGAAGTTCTATCCTGCCGAGCGGTTGAACCACCTCTCTTGAGAAGCCTGTTAGTTGGTACACTTGTGTGTTGAGGCCTCTCAGCACTTTTTCGTCTAACTGCATGAAACAATGTTCATACATGATTTTCGATGCGCTCCCGGTAACCAGCAATGTTGGCATGTACATTTAGTGGGCCACTAGCGAAGTCTCCACCCCTGATCGGGGAAAAACTGATTTCCTGTACCATCCATGGATCCATATGATCGTTGGCCCGTTTAAGGCCAGCGTCACTTGGTGGCTGGTTCACCATGAAAATTTCCTTTCTCTTTTCCCCCGCTTGAGGTGCTTTTTTCAGTTCTTTCAACCAGTGTGCCAGTTTACCTGTTTTTATGGCTAACTCGATCTGTATTCTTAGCGAAAAACATTCATCTGTCATGTGCCCGTTTTCCTTGTGGAATTCGCAGTACTTATCCGTGGCCTTTTTGGGGCCTTGCATCATGGGTGCCAGTTTCACAAATTTGATGTTCTCGGTTGCTAGAATTTCACTTGGTGTTTTGGTTAACGATGGGAGACTGGCCGTTGGTCCGCCGTCGTGCCCGGTGGTGTTGAGGATTGAGGCTGGAACGCCATGTTCCTTTGCTGGAAACATTGTTGAAAATGTGGTTTGTCCCACATCTTTGGTGGTCCCTGTTTCCTCGCGCTCTCCCAGTTTGTCGGCTTCTTTTGTGTGTGGTCTTTTAGCTGATCGCTTGCTTTTCTTACTCGTACGAACGCCTTTGCTCTTTCTAGCATTTCTTCCACCGTTTTTGGACAGTTTTCATGGAATCTTTCCACCAATTTCTCGCTTTGAACACCGTGAATAAACGTTGAGATACGTATATCTTCTCCCACTCCTTTAACTTGTATACTCTCTCTAAAAAATATGGGAATGAAATCTTCCACTGACTCACCATAACCCCTTTTAATGTTATGCAACTCCGTTGGATCCTTTATGGACCTTCTTTGTTGGGTAAAGTTCTTCAAGAAGCTATCTTCTAGTTGTTCGAAACTCCCTATCTCTCCGATTGGGAGACTATCGTACCATACCCTTGCTGCTCCGGTCAACGTCTGCATGAACATGTGACACCATACTGGAATAGACCATTGTTCCACCTCAGCTGCCCCTATGAAAATTGCCAGATGGTCATCTGGATCTCCTAAACCATCATATTTCCCCACATTTGATGGCATTTTTAACCTTGGGGGAAAAGTAAATTCTGCAATCTTGTTGATAAACTTAGACCTTGACCGTGCAGTAGACGCCCATCTTCGAGATCCAGCTTCCTTTTGGCTCTGTCTTCATCATTTTTCTTTGGTGAGCCGTCATTGTCTTCATCATCAAACTATAGACGTGTTCGGATGTCTTTCAGCTGACGTTCTTTCTCCTCTTCTTGTAATAGAGAAAGAATGTGATGGCGGTTCTATCGTAAGAACTTCGGCGTAACCACCACCTTACCGCTGCTTTGTTTTTCAGATTCAGTGAGACGACTTTTCTGGTTCTTACTTCCTTCCCCCTGAATGACATTGTCACCATCTGGGTTTAGGATATCGGGACTTCTAGCTTCAGTATGAAGAGTCTCCTCGCCTTCACCCCTTTGTGTTTGAGATTTTTGTTGTTAGAGCACGAGATGGCGCCAAATGTTGGTACAAAACTTATCACCTAGAGGCTTAAGTCCTGAAGCACTGCATGATGGAGGACAAAGCTTGGACTAGGAAAGTCTTCAGCTGCTTGTTTTGGGCTTAGGCTTGGAGATAGACCTGCAAGATAAGGAAACACTGTGAGCCTCGCCACGGAGAGAAGGGATTTCTCCTTGTGACCACCCTCCGGTGTGAGAATAAGTATTTATCGGATGATAGGAAAACGAAAGGAACTATGGTGAAGTGAAGTAGTGAGTGAAATGTTGAGAGAATGAATACCTTTTGCTATTGAGTGAACTATTTATAGTGTTCCCCTAGCTTAAGTGTTTGGGCTGAAACCACATTCTTGGTAACATGTAGTCAATATTCTTTTTCTGACCTAGCTTACCCGGACCGTTACGCCTTTTCTAATGTTAAGGATCTTCAAATGTTTGTCCCTATAGTTGACATGTGCTCCTCTGGTATTGGTTCCGCGCCTGATCGTTTGTCCGTTATGAATTCAGGTCATTTGTCTTTATAGCTGACTTTCCTCTGGTGTACTGGCCATGTACTGACCTGGATGCTTGTTATGGTTCAGGCTTAGTGGGTACGATTCGTCTTTATAGTTGACCTTTTATTTCTGATATCCTGATCATGAAAGTTCCTCTTGTTGGTCCGGGATTCATGTACGGATTTTGACCTCTTGCCATTTTGTCCCACTATCCATCTGGTAGCTTTATCTTGTATCCAATGGGATATCTTTCGTATGTGATGCGTATCTTCTAGCTTAATGTTTCCTTCTTGTATTTTCCTAAGTGTTTGGTAAGAGAGGGGTTGCATTTTAAAACCATTTGGTTCATAACTTGCTAACGCCGTGACTTGCCTAGGACGTGACCCACCTGAGCCACGGCTGGCCGTGACCTCCCCGAGCCGTGGCAGGCCTTGAGCCGTGGCAGGCCTTAAGTCGTGACACACGTCCTTCTACGTTGAAGTCTTGGCTCGCGTTGTGTAGTAGTCAGAAAGAGGTTTACGGGGTCGGATGTGCCGCGACTGGGCAGTAGGAGGCCGGGACTGGGAATGAGTCGGGGCTGGGAGTGAGCCGGAGCTGGAGGTGGCCGGGACTGGGAGTGAGCCGGGGCTGGGAGTGAGCCGAGGCTGGAGTGAGTCGGGGCTGATACCCTTCATTATACATAAAATCATACACTAGGCTTCAAGTGAACACACTCCTACATAAAATTACTCAAATGGGGTAGTTGGTCTAAAATTTTATGTGATTCTAATGTGTAGAGTGTGCTCTTGAGGGTTGCAACCCAAGAAGAGCACATACGGACACCGAAATTTTGATGGATTCAGAAGTTAGGGAAATTTTTAATATAGGTGTCAGAAATTTTCGATATTCAGATTTTTATCACTCAATTTCGAATCTTTTTATCCGGTTCGTGTCAGGTAAAAATACACCAAATTAGTTAGAAAATACATGATAAAAATACGTCATTAGAAAATACACCAGTCACTTTATCTATTTAACATCTATTTTAGCATATATTAATTATAAGGATCAAAGCTGTTATTAGAAATAAAAATAAATATTTTCTAATAATTAAGAAGAAATCTAAAATATAAAAAAACCATGAATCTGGACCTTTTGTTTTTGAAGGGAAGGTTAGTTTAATTTTTTCTAATATTTAACAACTATTATATATCTCATCATTATATACTACAAAGTATAAAGAAATTCTTAAATATATCATTTATTTTTATAGTGGAGATAGAAAGTGTACTCAACTGATATAGAAATGGCATTTTACCGTATTGGGCCATTGTAGTGATGACTTACTATATTGGGCTTAAATATATGTGTGTATAAATATGATTATATGGTTGGAGAGAGAAGTGGAGAACCGAAAACGCTAGGAAAAATATAGAACCCACTCCTAGAGGGGAATAAAAAAACCGGGAACCGGAACCGAACCCGTCCAAATGCCCGGAACCGGTTCCTCCTGAAAACCGGTTCTTTCGGACCTGAACCGGAACCGACCCTACCCATAGGGTCTGGATAGGATCCACTATTTCTAGTCAAAAACCGGGTATGGAAATACCCGGACCCGGTTAGGAAAAAAACCGGTTCTGCAAAAAAACTGGTTCTATAAAAACATCGTTGAAGCGGAGATACACGAGGATGAGATCGACATGGGAATGTCAAGCCTACTAGAAGAAGATTAATAAATCACCAAATGAATTCACGAAGATGATCAAAAAATGAAGTTAAAAACGAAAACATTCTAGTTTTTTTTTTATAATTTATCAATGTTTTATGACTTTATGTTTTAAAAATTTCTCTATTTTGTAACATTTTAAGTTTTTAATGTTATTGGACTTTACAAGTTAGTGATTTATATGTTTAATTAATGTATTTATATGTTTAACTAAGTTTTTCGAATACCCGGAAATAGGTTCTTGAAATACCCGCCTTGAATTACCGGTAAGAACCGGAACTGGTTCTTGAATACCCGGAACCGGTACATAGGGTATGGTTTGTCAACCAAGAACCGGACCCGGTGCCGGAACCGGTTCCTTCTAATACCCGGTTTTTCGGAACCGATCATACCCGAAACCGGTTCCAGAACCGGAACCGGTTCTTAAGAATACCCGATTTGTGCACCTCTACCCACTCCCCCTGAGATTCGAACCTGAACCTTTTGTTTTTGAAGGGAAGGTAGTTAATTTTTTCCTAATGTCATTTAGCCAAAATCATATAACTAGTAACTAGTTTAAATGACAACTCTTTAAGAACAGTGATTCTTTTTTATTGGACCGCTTGGACACGTGACAAGCTTTCATTGATAAGTATTTTTTTTTTTGAATTTTCGATATTTCTTTGTTGATATATACAGTTTTCTGCAAATTGAAACTAATATGTCCTTTGGTTGAGATGGTTAGGCGCGCTTAACCCTCCCCTTGGTGACTTGGGTTTAAATATCAGTTTGCTCTTTTTTTTTCGTTTTTAAATTTATGATTTCTCTTTGTTGAATATATAAATGCTTTGTAGATTGAAACCAAGATGTCCTTTGGTTGAGATGGTTAGACATGCTTACCCCTCCGTGACCCGGGTTTGAACCTCGGATTGGTCTTTTTTTTATTGATGCCTTATGTACTTTGGTTGATATTTTATGCCTTAGTTTGTTGCACACACATTTTGTTATTTCGGTTCGAGGCAAAGTTCCCATCACAGCAGCGGGCGAGTAGGACTGAGTTTTTTTAATTGTTTTGATATATATATATATATATATATATATATATATATATATATATATATATATATATATATATATATATATATATATATATATATTGCATGTGACACTTAGGTTATTCGTATACGCGTTTTGATATTTGAGATCGTGGCAAAATTCACGCCGCAACGCGCGCCGAGACTGAGAGAATACGATCCCGTCGGAATACGAGGGCTTGTAATCAACTAGTTGTTGAGATTTCTCGTATAGTTTTAGCTTTCTCAAAATTTATCAAATCCCAAAACGTTGCGGAAGTCTTAATCAAAAGCAAGACGGGAAACCTTAAACAGTGATCCAGTTGCAAAAACAATAAAAACCAAAGATGAAGAACATGAAATTAAACAAATTTAATTTCTTACCTTTGATTTGTAGGAGAGTGGATGACTTGGTTATTGATATCCACAATGATACAACGACGAAGGTGCTAGCCTGCACGCGAATCACCACAAACGATCAATAAACGAAGCGAAGCCCTGGTGAAACACCCAAAATTTTTGTCCTTTAAAAGTTTAATAGCGGAAGTAGGTCCCAAAAAGATTACAAGCCAGGGATTAGATTTAAAACATTTCTTACATACATTAATAAGTATTTAAATCAAACTATTAACGAGTTTTAGTTTGTGACCCACTACAAAAGAACTATACAAGAGTTTTGATTTAATGTAAGATTTAAGAACTTCTTCCTTCACGAGACTTTGAATTAAACATCAGTGCACTCGAGTTTTGCCTACATGTAATTAAACATCCAAACAAGTTAGAAGGATTAGCTATTTTTTTCTAGAGTAAATTACAGAGATTGTCTTTTAGTTATACATAAAATTGCACTCTATGTCATTTGTCCTCAATAATTACAGAGATTGTCCTTTTTTGAAAATTTTACACATCCATTGTCTTTTACACTAATTGGTGTTATCTTTTTCTGTTAAGCTTAAACATGTGCCTCGCACATTAATATATAATGGACTTTATACCTGTAAAGGACTATTTATGTAATTTACTTTACTCCCATGTTCCCAAAATTAACCCCATCTTCTCCAAAATTAGAAACAAGGCAATTCCCACCACCAATCTTAACCCCATCTTCCCCATCCCAACTTCCCCCACTCAGCTTCCTCTTCTCACTCACCCTACCCAAAAACCCCAAATCCCCACCACCACCACCTTCACCAGCGCCACTCAAACTTCTCTTCAAGGCTCATTTTTGAAACAAAGTCGGCGGCGCTGCGGTAGAAGGGTTAATTTCAGGTTTTTCATCCGTTGATTGTTTTGATGAGCTTGTTGTTATTTTATGAATGGACTTGGAAATGTCGTCTTTGATCTCTTCGTGTAGGGGAACACGTGTGGCGGTTTTTAGTTTAGTTTTTGGTTTTTCTCCTGTAATCTCAGTTAAACTTTTGATTTTTGAAACTTCACTTGTGGTTTTAGTTGGGGGGGGGGGGGGGTGATGATTGTTTTTTTGGTGGAATTTTGGGAGGACTAGGCTGGGACTGAGCTTGCCTTGATGGACTGAATGGTGACACTCGAGGCAGGATTGTTGGACCTGAGTTTCAGTGGTGGCTTGAATTTCTTTGGCAGGCTGTGTTGAAAGGGCTTCAATAGTTTTAGCAGTTGGAGATTTAGGTGAAACAGACGGTGATGGTGGTGGTAGTGGAATTTGGGGTGGGTTAGGTTGGGATTGAACTTCTATAGGAGGACTCACTGGCGGTGACAAAAGCTCGTTTAATAACATTGTCGTTTTTGAAACAAAGCTCATTTAATAACATTGTCGTTTGTGAAACAAAGCTCGTTTAATAACATTCTCCTTAAAGTAAATTACATAATTAGTCATTTGGAGGTAAAAAGTCCATTATACTTTCACGTGCGAGGCACATATTTAAATTTAACAAAAAAAAGACAACAGCAGTTAGTGTAAAGGACAAAGGATGTGTAAAATTTTTCAAAAAAGGACAATCTCTGTAATTATTGAAGACAAATGACATAGAGTAAAATTTGATGTATAATTAAAGGACAATCTTTGTAAATTACTCTTATTTCTATGTAAACTATTAAGCAAAAACCAAAAGATATGGTCAAGTCATAACACTCGGCGTATATATCCACCATATACATTAGACTTGGGCATACAAAATCTGTCACCGGAGTAAATTACATAATTAGTCATTTGGAGGTAAAAAGTCCATTATACCCTCATGTGCGAGACACATGTTTAAATTTAACAGAAAAAGACAACAATAGTTAGTGTAAAGGACAAACGATGTGCAAAATTTTTCGAAAAAGGACAATCTCTGTAATTATAAGCAAAAACCAAAAGATATGGTCAAGTTATAGCACCTGGCGTATATATCCACCATATACATTAGACTTGGGCATACAAAACTGTCACCGGAGTAAATTACATAATTAGTCATTTGGAGGTAAAAAGTCCATTATACCCTCATGTGTGAGGCACATGTTTAAATTTAACAGAAAAAAGACAACAGCAGTTAGTGTAAAGGACAAAGGATGTGCAAATTTTTTTGAAAAAGGACAATCTCTGTAATTATTGAAGACAAATGAAAGTTTTACAAAATCCTTAGGGTATGTTTCATAAGTTTTCAAGAAAATAAACTTCTATTGTGGCACTTAAACCTGTGAACTCACCAACTTTATGTTGACCTTTTTAAGCATGTTTTTCAGGTATTGTTTGGCAACGGCACGGTTGGAATAGGCTAGTCATTTGGATTAAACCCTAGAAGCCGAAGAGAGCTAATTGTCAGACATCGAGACAGATTTGACTTATATGGTTCTAGAACATTGTACTAGTTATATTAGTACTTGTAATGGTGTTTAACACTTTAGAAATCTTTATTATAGCTTCCGCAACTATGTAATGATATCAATCGTTACAACCTTGAGTTATTTATCAAGTAAATAATTTTGGGGGTGTGACAACGTATCCCCAATCGATAATCCTGAAGTCAGTTAGCAGATCTTTTAGCCCGGTTATGTGACGAGAGCGCCCACTATCAACATGCCATGCATTATCAATAGTCCTCATGGGAAACCCCTGCACATTCAAGATAATTTATTGAGAAATCGGAACCCAAGTCTTTTTTAACTTGGGTGGAACATCAATTTTAGCATTTCTATCAGTTCTGGTTCTCCACCAACAAGTTCCTTTCAAAAAATGATTTACATTTTGACGAAATTTATCAATTTTGTGATAAAATGGATTGTGATCATGTTGATGTTTGTTATAGTTTCCCATCCTATGCATCTTAGGTTGTTCAAATTTGACCCAATTATTATTATGTGATGCACTACTGCATTGCCTAGCAGTATGACCGCCCTTCCCACAACTAAAACAATTAACATGCTTAAAAGATTTTCTTTTATGTGGCGGTTGATAAGATGATGACGATGATTGCTGCTTAACTGGCACTCTGATTTGCTTTCTATATTTGCCTTTCATGAATTTCTCTTGCTTTTTAATCAGCATGACTGGTTGATGATCCTTGATTTGATTCTTTATCAACATTGATTTTAATTTCCACAACTTCAGTCATTGGTTTTGCTTCATCATCAGATTCATTGTATGATTCTGTGGATGTCTCAACAGATCTGTCCGAATCATATGCACTTTCTTCACTATCTCTTGTAGACAAATAGTCTGAGTCACTTTGACTATCATTTTGACTTGCTGATGCTGGGGTGAGGACTGGAATTTCTTCTGTCATAAACCTTTCAAACTTATTTCTTGACACAATATTAAACGAATCATTAAAACAAACATCATTCATAGAAATAGTCATCACAGCTACTGTGTTAATTACAATCAGAGTTAGCATTAATTATCCTATAACAAGATTCACTACTGCTATCAACAGAGTCTGAATTACATCACTCTGGATTCTTGGTATATAAATTCAAAAACTAAGATAAAACAGATTCTCGATTGCATTCCTTGTGGCCCAATCCAGCACCACAATCATTCCTAAAATCCTCATCATGTCCTTTTAAACCTCCAGTATTTACATTAGTAGTAGAAACAAATAGTTTTGCAAGATCTATTTTAGGATGTGGATACGGAATTGGGTCATAATGACCATGGGTGGGTGGGAGGGTGAAACAGCCTCCTCTCAAAGTCGTTTGCATCTAAGTATCCAACCCCCTTTTTTACAAAACCTGGAGTCTGTTGACAATCCACCATGGTATCTTGTACCTTTTTTATTACGTTCCATTTGTCATTAATAATTTGCAATTTAACAGTTTCAGTTCTAGAAGAAGTTAGTTTTTCAGTCAAATCGATGATAAAAGATTCTTTTCAAACTGACTTTGAGAATAACCTCGCTCGTTTTGATTTGATTAAGCATAACGAGAGCGTCATCCTTTTCATGAATAATGAGTTTGTTTAATGTGCGATAGTGAACAATCATGTCAACACAATCAGAGGAGAAGAGACGAGATTTTACCTTAGGTGGAATCAGCTCAACAACAGTTTTCTTGCAGATGCATCCTTGGTTAGAGCTTCCATCACCATTGGCTTGAGTTCCATTACTTGCACTCGTCGGAGAGATAACTCGATCCGTTAAGATGGAACTGGGGCAGGTATCCTTCTTCTCATCACTGACCTTTACTGCATCCATGAGTTTGAAGTTGGCATTCTCTTTCATGCTTCCTTCAGTATCAATGACCTGACTCTATGTCCCTTGAATGGCAAACTGTCTAAGGAGAGCAGCAGGTCCAATAGAGTCAGTGTTGACAATTATCTTTTTGAGCACCTCATTCTTTTCCTTTTCCACAACACTTACTTCCATACCGTGAACCATGAACTGAGTTGATGGAGTATTAGCCATGAGAGCCTTGCATACCTCAACCAGAGCTTCTTCAATTTCATTGCTCCAATCAAAGTCATTCACAACCAAAGCATTTGCCGATTCTTTTTCTTTCTCAGTATGTTCCTTTCCATCAGTAATTGCAACAATGGTTGGAAGAGGCAGAGTATCAGTAATGGGATGGGGACATTCCTTCTTGAAGTGTCCGGGTTGCTTACAATTGAAACATCTCAGCTTAGACTTGTCAAACCTAGTAGACTTTCCACCAAGTCGCTTCTCTCCTGTTCTATCCATGAATCTCTTAGCCCTAAGAGTCAGCATAGCCATTTGCCATTGTAGATCAACCTCTTCCATGTCATCCATATCAACTTGGAAATCATCTTCAATGTGTCTCAGCCCAGCCTTCGGTTCTCCCGAAATGAGAGCTTGATAAATGTTGACGAATAGATCAAACATAGCCATATGCTCACTTGATGGGTTTGGAACACCGGTACTTTTTTGATTACTTTTGGATTCATTTCTTGACAAACTCTGCTGATTGGAAGAAGGACCGGTAATCATAGCAAGAATAGCTCCAGATGAGCTAGCAGCACTGCTTGAGGAGGTTGAGGCTATAAAAGCTACATTGGTTGGTGCCATGGTTTTGGTATACCCCATCTGATTCATTTGACGGTTTTCGATGTCCATTTCAAAGGACTTTAGGGTGTTGATCACATCAGATAGAGTGGATGCTTCATTCACATACTGTCTTTTGATCAACATACATTGTATGCTCCATTCATAAGGTAAAGAATCTAGCAGCTTATTGATCAGATCAGAATTTCTAATGACAACCCCGGCTTGCTTTAGTTTGCAGGAAATTTACATGAACCTTGAGATGTGTTTAGATAGACCTTCCCCTTTGATACTCCTGAAGGTATCGTACTGTTTTTGGAGCATATCTTTCTTTCCTTCTTTCAAGTTAGAATTTCCCTCATATAATTCACAAAATGCTCGCCACAGAGTTTGAGCGGTCTTGTACTCCTCAAACATGTTCATAATATCAGCTGGAAGAGCTGTGTTGATGGCACCGAAGGCTTTGTAATCCCTTAGGATCAAAAGTTTGTCATTCTTAGGATAAACTGTTGGATCAGTTTGAGCTTCAACCCCATCCTCAACGGTGGTCATTGTACAGTGTGGACCATTGGTGGTCGAGATCCATTGACCGAAGTCAGTCACATAAAAGTACGCCTTCATGAGGTTCTTCCAATTAGGAAAGTCATCGGTGGATAGGAGCTTGGGAGGTCTAGACATGAGCCGGTCTCTAAATCAGCCTGGGTAATAGATGTAACAGCCATATAGAAAGAAACAGCCTTAAACAAACACAAAGATTGAGAAAAACAGAGAGTTGGCTCGGATTAGGTGAAAACAGACAGTCGGCACCACCACTAGGTGATAAAAAACAATCTTACTCAGAGTGTCAGCTCGGAAGAGTCAGCACCTCACACTAGTGAGTCGTAAACTTGCGTTTACTAAGAGAGTCAGCGAGAATATAAGACAGTCGACCCTGGATAATCGGCTCAAGAACATCAACATACCCTTTTTCACAAAATAACACAAAATCAATCACTGAATGCTCAGATCTAAATCAAAATGACACTTAGATCTGTCAAACTCTTCAAAAACAAGTTTCTGAGTGAATTTCAATATCATTTTCTGAACTTGATACAAATCAAACCAGAAATCAAAGAAATTCAGATTTCAAGAAAAACCCCAAAATCTCAATGAAAAACACTAAAATCAAGAACACATAAGGATCTGGTACCAAATTGTAGGTCCTGATGATAGGGTCCCTGTGCTAGAATGATTCTAGTTAGGAAACAATCAACAAATCAGCTATAGATAAGCTGATTGTTGATGAAAATTAGAAACACAAGATGAAGAGCAACTCAAACAAGAACATAAACCACTTGATTCTATTAGATCAACAATGAAACGATTACAAAAAGCACCTGGATTACAAAGATAACAATCAAAACCTCCTACCGGCTCTCTAAATGACTATAATAACGACATGTGAATCAAGAGCTAATTTACTAGGTTTTTGGCCGTGTATTTATAAAAACATAGAGAGAGTCGCCATGAAGATAGCTGGCTCTAGAGAGTCGACTAACAACCGACATAGTGACTCTCAAGAGTCGCTAGCAACTCTTGACCAAAAACCTAGTATTAAAAAGGTTATACTCTAGCCCCTATAATTATTAGGAATGCAACGGTTTTTCAAGTTCCTACAGTCTTCATTAACGATATCCTCGTTTACTCTAAAAGTGAAGGTGGTCACGCCTGCCACCTATGAGAAAGTTTTAGACACACTGAAAGAAGAAAAAATGTATTCTAAGTTTTCTAAGTGCGCATTCTGGCTAAAAGAGGTTCAGTTCCTAGGTCAAGTTATTAATGCGTTCAGTTCCTAGGTCAAGTTATTAATGCGGACGACATCATGGTAGAACCAGCAAAAATCGATGCGGTGTGGAATCAGGAAACCCCGAGGACACCAATAGACGTACGGAGTTTTATAGGGTTGGCTGTGTCACACCCCGGGTTTAGCCTACCTGGGCATGCAACCAATGATTGGTACCTGTCTCTTGTTTTATTTCATTAGAGTTTTATAAACATAGCGGAATATTTTATAACTCAGGATCTTTTCAAAAGACGGGGAATCTCCCATTTCATTTCATTTCAAACAGGGATAAACCCTGAGATTGTACACAAACGTTTAATTTACAAAACCAAGGTTACATGAGGCATTTCTTTTAAACAGATGTCTAGGGTGGACATTCCCTTTTTCATGACATCATTATTCCATTCATTCCATGGCTATATCATACAAAATCATCCTTGGTTACCTTTAAAACGTTTGAAAATATTTTATCAGTATATACTGGTGAATACAAGTATATTTGAAATCATAATCTGACAAGCGTGAATAAATAGAACAACTTGCACATATTTGAATGGTCAATTTACACATTCAGCGGACCCCTAGCCCAAACGTATAACCACTAGCCACACCAGGCACTTTCTTGGATCATCATTGTTTTACGTTAAATGGGACCCTGCCTTCCGCCTCAAGCTTCAGATCTTACGTATTATAAACAACCAAGCCATAGCCCTAACACCGTTACAGCATTTCATCTGTAACACGTGTTTGCATATGTGACTCTATGGTCTGAATGCTATATAGTAAATCACCTTATGTGACCAATGGTTGTATTAGTTCATTCAAGTCAGTTCACATTCAAAACAGTTTTCAGTTTTGAAATCATTTTATAAAAATACAAGTATTCACCTTGATGAAATCTTGACTTAGGAATCTTCTAGTGGGAGTGTCTAAGAGGGCAGCGTGTCTGCTTAATAACTTTGCTTGGTTTCTCCAAATGATAGTTTTCTTCTCAGAGAGAGCACTACAACGAGCGGGAGTTGGACCGGGATCGTCGGGAACAGCTTAGGGAACAAGTATTGGAAGTGAGAATCGTGTTTGGTGTGAAGAACTGACTGAAATCGATCAGTGTAGAAACAAAGACTGATGGCTACAAAAATCTTTAAGTACAAATGCAGCTGATCTCAGAGTTTGCTGCTGACCAACAAACTGCTGCGGACAAGCTTATCTGCTGCAGATACTTGTTCTCCTGCTGAAGAACAAATCTGCTGCGGATAGCCTTATCTGCTGAAGACCAATGTTGCAGCTGATAGGCTTATCAGCAGCATCATTCTCATTCTTGCTGCTGATAGCTGTGTTCCTTGAAGACAAAACGTCGCAGCTGACTATCCATGCCAAGCGTCACTGACAACTTTCTGCAAAAGCAACTGACACACTCAAAGCAGAAGGAACCTCAATGGCACAACCAATGACGGACAACAATGCTCTTCTCCAAGCATGCAAGTAATGATGCATAAAGAAGACGCTTCAATAAAGTTAACTAAGATATACACAAAACGTGTAATAGTTAGCTAGATACAACAGATCAACGCTCTGTGTTAGATCTGATCCTTAGAATCAAGGGGCTGTCTTGATTCTAAGTGAGTATAAATAATTTGTAAACACTTCATTGTATGTGTGCTTTTTGTGCTTTTGAATTAGAGTTTTCACTTGTAATCGTTTATTCTCAAAGCTTAATACAACAGTGTTCTTATCAGTATTCTTTCTGTCTACTCGATTGTAATTGTGTAGTTGTTATTGTTTCCACCAATCTCAACTAAGAACAGAACCATCTTGTAATTTCACGATCCTACAAGTGGTATCAGAGCTTTGGCTCAGATTAAACAAACTCACACTTGTTTAATCACTTCTGGTTCTATTATAAACTCTCTCTATTTCATCAAGTCACCAAGAACAAAAATGGCACAAAGCAATGGGTTTGAAGACATCCTGAAGCAGCAGTATGAAAACTTCGTGTGGAAGGAAGGTGAGTCTCTAACTGTTTTATACAACAAATTTACCTATCTTGTAGGAGAGCTGCAGTGCTCAAAGGTGAAGCTAGAGAATGAAAATATTCTCAAGAAGTTCATCAAGTCTCTACCAAGCTGCTGGACACTTTACACAGTGTCAATCAGAATAACGGAGAATCTGAAAACTCTGCAGATGACTGAGCTCTTTGGAATGCTAAAAACCTATGAGCTAGAGATGATTCAGGCAAAAGAAAGAAGCTCAAGCTACCTAACAGCCTCAACATCCACCACTACCTCCTCTGCCATCCATTCTGAGCACTCGGGTCCTAGTTCAATTCAAACTGCAGCCTGTGCAACAGTTGGAACTTCTGAGTTTGACTGGAGCTTTCAATATGAAGAACTGCCCGTCAACAATCAAGCTCTAATGGCAGACACTACAGAGATATCACCTCAGGTACTTGAACATCTTTGCTCTCAAGCCTGTATTGATAAAGTTTTGGGTTATAGAAAGCACAATCAAAACCTTATAGATCAAAATGAAGAGTTTCATCAGATGAAATTTGAGTTCAAAAAGGTTGAAAATACTTATAAAGAAAAGATTAACTGCCTTAAGAAAGAGATTTCATCGCTAAAACACGAACAAACTAATCTTGAAACTCAGATTGATGATCTACTGGTCAAACTAAAAGATACCAGAGCTGAACTGGCAGAACAGAAAGTTCATGTTGAAAAATATGAATTTTCCTCCAAAAAGTTACAAAGACTTTTAGATATTCAAGTCTATGAGAAGGTAAAAACTGGACTTGGGTATAACAATGATCAGTACAATGCTGTTCCTCCTCCTGTTGACTATATTGCCATATACGAACCAAGCTTCAATGTTGAAAATCTTGACACTGCAAACCGAAACCTTGATCCTTCAACGGATGAACCTCTCATCGAAGACTGCACTACCTCATCAGAATCTGAGTCAACTCACTCAGACCATGATGAAACCAGTGCAGTCCCATCTGAAGCTGTTCTGAATAGAGATGCAGTTCCTGCTGTTCTTCGAGCTGTTCCAGCCCCTGTACCATTCAAACAGATCAAGATCAGCTATCCTCCAGATGGAAGAAAGCTAAAAATTGAAAAGGGACAGACAGCAGAACCCTCACACCCCAAGCCTCAGTTCAAGCCAATCACATAGAGAAAGGTATTTGATATATGTCGTAAGCCTGAAGAAAAAGTTCCATATGTTCAAAGGACCCTAGAAGAAGCCACCTTTGAACATAACAAAGCTCATCCATGGAACTTCAAGGATCTGTTCCAAAGAAAGGACTATGTCTACCTTTCAAAAGACAAACTGGCAAAATCATGCTTTGTGTGTGGCAGATATAACCACACTGCCAGCACCTGCTTTCATTACCTGGAATACCAAAGAAATTCAAAGCAGCATGCCTTTGAAAAGACTAACAAAAATAAGAAGGTAAGAAGCTATGAAGACAAAGCAACTAAGTTTAGAGAGTCTCTATCTCCCTCAAGAGTGAAGCTGCCAAAATCTCAACAAACATGCATCATTTGTGTGAATCAGACCACTTTGCTGCAAACTGTAAGTTTAACACTTTCAACCAGATCCTTCATCAAGCCCCTCCAAGACAAGGGGTAAAGAAGGATCAGCATACATCAGTTGTTAGTCCAGTTAAGCCCAAGAAAACAAAGCAGAAGCTTTCAGCAGCAACCAAGTCTGCTGCTGATAAGCTAAAATCCTCCACAACAAAATTTGTTACTGATAAGGCAAAGACATCAGCAGCAAGAGTGTCCACTGCTGATAAGGCAAAATCCAAGGCAAAGCCTATAGTAGCAAAGAATGCTAACACTTCAACAAAGCTGTCAGCAGTAGGATCTACTGTCAACAAGCCAGAAACATCAGTAGCAAAATCTGCTGCTGAAAGTATTAGGAAAACTAGAAAATCACCAACTCAACAATGGAAGGAAAAGAAACCACCAAGCATCATCATTGGTTCTGTTGAATGCGTCTATCCATTGTTGTAAATATGTATGTCTTATGTTGTAAATAAAAGTTATAACTCAGCAGCATCCTTTTTGGCTGCTGATAGGTCTGATCTTCAGCAGCAAAGAATTTGCCCCTGACTGTTTTTAACTTATCAGCAGGAACAAGTTTCCTGCGGATAACTTTAAAGCTGTCAGCAACAACTCCCTTGCTGCAGATCATTGCATCCATCAGCAGCAATTAAGTTTACTGCTGACAGACTTAACCTTCCGCATCCACAGCAATCAAGGTTGCTGCTGATTGGTAATTTTAAGTCCAAATTAACCTTTACCCGCTGTTAAAATTTCCGTCAGTCTTTACCATGACTGCCTCGGTGCATTACAGCTGTAACAATAAAAGGTGAATTGGGTTGTACTGTACAAATCATTTTTCTTTTTCTCACCTCTGCCGTTATAAAAACAAAATCAAATTTCCTTACCACCTCTTCACCTTCCTCCATAAACCAACATCACTTTCTCATGTAAGTCCCCACCAACCTCCACCCACCAGCATCACTTTCTCAAAAGTCCCAACCAACCCTCATCAACCAACCTTCAAACCTTCCCTCCATGGAAGTATCTCTGGAAATCAATCGGGTACACTGGAAATCAAAATGGGTATACAGTAGAGAAGGCGCTGATAGGCCCACCATGGAAGTATCTCTGTCACACTCTTCTCCAATGCATATCTCAGAAGAAAAGCAGATGGCATCAAGTAAGCTCCGCTCTTGCCACCACAGAGAAGAAGGACAAGGTGGAGAGTTGGCTCCTTCTGGATGTTGTAATCGGCTAAGGCTCTACCGTCCTCGAGCTGTTTTCTGGCGAAGATTAGACGCTGCTGGTCTGACGGGATGCCTTCCTTGTCCTGGATCTTTGCCTTCACGTTGTCGATTGTGTCAAAGGATTCGACCTCAAACGTGACCGTCTTACCAGTTACGGTTTTCACGAAGATCTGTATTTTTGCCGATTTGGAGTGATAAGATGAAGCTGTTTCCAAAAAGGTACTCAGGGGTCAATGTTCCATTGTTATCTACAATGCCTAACATACAAAGTACCCCGGGTGACAGTTCAGCAATCCCAGCTGATACTGATCCCACACCCTCCACCTCACAACCTGAACAACAGCCTGCTTCTACCATTCGAACCCCTGTGCATACCACTAAGGATGCACAGGTACAAAAAATCACTTCACCTCATTTGGATGTTATCGTTCATCCGGAATACAGGGCCCCAGTTGTGACGACTAGGAAAAGGGGCAAGGAATCTCCTTCTCTTGCCTCAAAGGCCCAAACCCAACCTAACAGCCCTCACTCAGAATCACAACATTCTGGTGAGAATATCATAAGGGACAGCCACATTGTTAGGGAGACTCCTTTGGATGTCTCTCTATTAGGATTAGGATCACTTCCCTGATCCATAGAACAGTCCCCTGAGCCTTTCCTTTTTCTTTTGAACTTAAGTGTTGAGGAACCTGATCAAAATGATGTACCTTCTCCAACTACTACTATCTCGGAGGTACTGATTGATCTTGCTTCCAACACACCCAACCCAAGTTCGTCTACCCTGAAGGTCCACTCTAGGAGCCATGAAAGAGTGGATGTGGAAGAGGCTGTCACTACTGCTAGTCCATCAAATGACCAAGAGGACAGTGACAACATTGCTAAGACCTCAGTAATTATCCAGAATGTTTCTGATGTTCTGCCTTTACTTGAGCACAAGTAAGACATTTTGCAACATATATGGCCATATCTTTCATCATGCCAATCCACCAGTAATTATCCTTCAGATTTTTATACATTTTATCACTTCCTAGGTGCATCATGTATTTTAATTTATGTGCCTCTTCGAGTATTCTTTCTTGGAGATTTCTGTTGATTGGAACCCAGATTCTTTTATTCATACGAAATAATTCATAATCTCCTTTAACTAATTGTCAATCATGCTCTTCATTCCTTCTTGTTCTAATTTTTCTTCAGTTTGAAGAAAATGTTGAGCATCTTTTATTTGAGACAAGAGATCTACACGAAGTTCAAGTCTGAGAGTACGAACCCATTTAGGTTTCTCTCTTTCTTTTCTACTTAAGGCATCTGCAACAACATTTTCCTTACCTTCAAGGTAACATATTTCACAATCATAGTCATTAAAGATCTCTAACCATCTTCTTCATGTTCAGTTCTTTCTGACCAAAGATATATTTCAAACTTTTATGGTCAGTATAAACTATAAATTTAACTCCATAGAGATAGTGTCTTCATAATTTCAGGGCAAAAATTATGGCACCTAACTCTAAATCAAGAGTTGCATAGTTCTTTTCATGAGTCTTTAACTGTCGAGATGCATAGGCAATAACCTTGTTTCTTTGCATAAACACACAACCTAGACCGTTGTGTGAAGCATCACAATAGACTACAAATTCTTCATTGCCATCTAGCAAAGCGAGTATAGGTGCATGAGTCAATTTCTGTTTCAGAGTTTAGAAAGCTTCCTCTTGCTTTGTTCCTCATTCATACTTTATATTTTTGTGAGTTAAAGTAGTCAAAGGAACTGCAATCTCTGAGAAATCCTAAATGAATCGTCTGTAGTATCCTGCAAGACCCAAGAAACTATGGACTTCTATCGGAGATTTTGGGATTTCCCATTTGGATATAGCTTCAATTTTGGATGGGTCTACTTGAATACCTTCTACATTCACTATATGTGCCATAAATTGTACTTCTCTAAGCCAAAATTTACATTTAGAGAATTTAGTATACCATTTCTCTTTTCTTAGAATTTCAATGACTGTTCTGAGATGATTTCCATGATCTTCCGCATTTTAAAATAAGTAAGTATATCGTCAATGAAAACGATAACAAATTTATCTAGGTAAGGTTTACATATACCATTCATCATATCCATAAATGTGGCCGAAGCATTAGTAAGTCCAAACGGCATAACTGTGAACTCATAATGTCCATATTTGGTGCGGAATGCAGTTTTAGGAATATCTTCTTCTTGAACTTTCTGTTGATGGTATCCCGATCGAAGTTCTATTTTTAGAAAAATGGCAAGCACCTTGTAACTGGTCAAATAGATCATCAATTCTAGGAAGTGGATTACTTTGTTTAGCTCTCGGTAATCAATGCACATCCGCATTGTACCGTCTTTTTGTTTACCAATAAGATATGGAGCACCCCAAGGAGATGAACTTGGGCAAATGAATCCTTTCTCCAATAATTCATCTAATTGTTTCTTTAATTCTATCATTTCAGTTAGGGCTAAGCGGTAAGGAGCTTTGGCAATTGGTGTCGTTCCTGGTACAAGATTGATTTTGAATTCTACTTCTCTTTCAGGTGGTATACCAGGTAATTCATCTGGAAATACATCTGCGTATTCAGTTACTACCCGTACATCTTCAATCTTTCTTTTTTGTACTGGTAGAAATCTGGACCAAATATGAAATGCGTCCCTTCTGAAGGCATTTAGTTGCTTTCAATATTGGGATGATTCCTAGAGGTCGGTTTTGTTTGTCGCCATAGATTGTTAAAGGTTTTCCAGAATGAATGTGGATTTCTATGTCCTTTTTATCACAAAGGATATGGGCTTGATTACTGGCTAACCAGTTTATTCCTAAGACAACATCAAATCCTGCTAATGTCATAGGAATTACTCGTACAGGTAAGATGTGTCCAGATATTGTGATAGTACAATCTTCTAGGGATTTGGAGATTTTGACGATATTTCTTTCAGCCGTTTCTACTTCATAAATCTTATCTAGTGGAACTAACGGTTTGTTTAATAGATTACAAAATTTATAATCTATTAAACTTAAATTTGCACCAGAGTCAAATAATACTCTAGCATAAATATTATCAACGAGTAATGTACAAGTGATTGCATCTGGAACAGCTGCAGCATCACGAGTATTAAGTACGAAAGTTCATAGATTATTTTTGTTTCCCTCATTGGCCTTTGCCCCACTAGATCCTGCTTGATTAAGCTTTGGGCAGGTTGATTTAAAATGGCCAATCTCTCCAAAATTAAAATAGGAGATGTTTTTCTTCTTTGGGAAGTTTTCAAACACATGCCTATTCTGTTTACAGAAATGATAGTAAATTTTCTCGATGAAGCATTCTCCAGTATGCCTCTACTTGCAGATTTTGCATTCAGGGATGGAAGGTTTGAATCCTCCCTTGGCAGACTGATTTCTTTTCTTCCAAGAAGAATTATTTTTCTGATTCTCCGTAGCCTTCTTGGCTAATTCTCTTGCCTTCCCTTCTTCTTGTTTCCTTATCATACCGTCAGTTAGGATTCCTCCTAGATGCACGACAGATGCTATGGTATGAGGCATTGTAGCCTTGACCATATCTCTGATATCTTCCGCAAGACCCCAAATATATCTCTTGATTATATTAGATTCAGGGATAGATAGGTGTGGAACTAAACGAGGATATTCAAACATCTTAGAGACATACTCCTGATGCTTATTTCCTTCAATGCGAAAATTTAAGAATTTCGTTTCAATTCTCTCTCTTTCCCTCTCATTGATGGGACATAATCTCTCGATCACCATCTCCTTAAATTCTTCCCATTCCATGGCATAGGCTTTGTGCCGGCTCATGGCTTGTATGATAGAGTTCCACCATCCCAATGCTTCATCTTTAAACAGATTTGATGGGTAAAGCACCATATCTTCATCTGCACATTTACTGATGGAGATAATAGACTCAGATTTTTCTAGCCATCTCAGGGCTGCTACTGTACCTTCACTTCCAGCATATTCCAAAGGTTGACAAGCTCGGAATGCACAAAATGTACACCCCTTCTTTCTTTTTCCTTTTCTTGCTAATTTCTTCATCATTACTTGATGAATTATCTCCATTTGAATTATGGTTTTCTGCTCAGTTATTATTCGATTATGCAAGTTTATTTTTCGCTTTATCTTCCTTCATAGCTTTTAAAATTTTAGGATGAGCTTCCTCGATTCCTTCTGCAACCATTTTCTTTATTTCTGCTTTCTTTTGGAGTTGTTCAGAATTTTCATTTTGAATTTGCTTACTCTCGCCCCTTGTATTATGAGAAGGTCCTTGTTTCGATATTCTATTCACAAGGGGAATTTATTAATATTCAGAATATACATTACAGAGATTGAAAAAGAATTTACATATAACCCTAGCTACGGGCATTTTCTATTATTTGTCTTAATGCTTTATTCTAGGCGTCTACAGATACTAGTCTATGATTTTCTCTTTCCAATTCTGCTACTCATTACTGTAAGGCTCTTATATGATCATTATCAGAGTTTTCCTCAGTTTCTTGAGATTTTTGTATATTCGTAGGCTCGTAATATTCATATGGCCTATTCGAATCTTCTCTTTTTTCACCTTCAGGAAAAGGATTTGTTGAAGCAATTCTTGTGACAATCACTCTGAAGCTGTTTACTCTAAAGCTGTGTAGACTTCTCCAGAGCTGATGTTAAGGGAGAGTTTGTTGAAGCAATTCTTGTGACAAGCACTCTGAAGATTGTTTTTACTTATGTATTGTCCTTATGTATTTGTATTTGTATATCAGCATATGTATGTATTGGTTTATCTAGTTGTAATCATGTTCGTAGGTACTTGTCGTTGTATTCGTCTTTGTTAAGTGTTGTGCGCACTTAACAAGTGCGCAGAGTGCTCAACCTGCGTACTTAGCAAGTACGCATGAATAATTTGCCGTGCACACTTGTTAAGTGCGCAGAGATCAGGTCTAGTATAAATAGAATAGGTTGACAGAATTTATGTACGCAGACATTTGCCCTCGGTATATTCTCTCTGTAACCTTTCAAGTTTATAATAAACGGAGTTTGAAAGTGATTTCGTTGTCGGTTTACTTTGTGTTGCTTGATTCTCCACCTAGTCATGGGCATTCCGCACCCGGTCCGACTAGTCACACACCCACACGTAACGATCCGAGACACCCGGGGACCTACAAGTGGTATTAGAGCTTAGCTCTTGATTTCGAGTGTTGTGAGTGTGTTAGGAGCATCTTGTACACATCCTATAGAGATTTTGCAAGCAAAAGTGGGTGTTTTTGTTGATTTTTGTGATAAAATAGGGGTAGCTCTTGAGCACTATTTTAGAAGCAAAAATCACTCAAAAACCGACTTTTGTTGTGTATTTGAGTGTTTTGAGCATCAAATGTTGGTTAGAAACGAATTTCTGACCCTTTGGCTCATTTTGTTTGGTCATATCTTCAATTTCTTCTGTCTCGGGTGAGATTCCAGTGACCGGAAAAAGTTGGTGAGGGTTGGTGAAAAAGTGACCTGCGTACTTACCATATTTGGCAACAAGTATAGTCTTGCTGCGTACTTACCAAGTACGCAAGACTATATTTGCTGCGTACTTAAGTGATCTCCTGCGTACTTATCATTTTCTCATGCGTACTTGTCAAGTACACAAGAGCAAATTCTAAATACGCAAGACCAGATTTTTTAAGTGTGCAAGGCCAAAGTCAAATGCGCAAGTTGTTTTGACTTTTCTGAAATTTGACTAAGTGTCACACTATGGAAAATCTTCAGAACCTCGGTAACCTACTTAATTATGACAATGAAATTGGAACCCCGCAAAAACCTCCAAAGCTGCTTAATGTAAATGATTATTCAAATTGGAAAGCACGCTTTAAACATTATATCTCATATACTGATTCCTCTTTGTGGATACCTATACTTGAGGGGTATAAGCATCCAACTTATACATATCTTGATAATGTTGTCCCCAAGCCTATTTCTAAGCTAGACAAAGAAGAAAATAAAGTCTATGATAGAGAAAAGAAAGCACATGGATCTATCACAATGGCCCTAACTAGAGAACTCTTTCACAGCTTCCGAGGTTATGATAATTCGAAAGATCTCTGTAAGGCATTGCAGAAAAGATTTGAAGGGAACAGTGACATCAAGAAGAGCAAGAGAGATCTTCTGAGAAAGCAGTATGAGTGCTTCAGATATCTGGAGAATGAATCTATTGATGAACTTATATCTAGATTCTATTATCTTCAAACTGAGTTAAAAGCTTTTGAGCTAAAGTAACCTGATGAGGAATTAGTTGAAAAATTTCTGGATGCTTTACCACCAAAGTTTGAGATGTATACCACTCTGCTGAGAGAGAACCCGAAGTTCTATAAGATGACGATTGAAGAAGCAACCGGTAAGGTTCAAGCTCACGATATGAACCTGAGAAGAAAGGAAAGCTCAGGAAGACCTAAAATCCAAGACCCTTCTATGTATTATGGGACGTCTTCCACAGCTAAATCATCTGGTTCTGGTATAGCCTTATTCTCAGGGAACTCTAATGAAGAAGATAACTCGAATGGTTGTGGTGGTCATACATGCTTTACAACATCTGGATCTGGTTCTCACCACCATCATCCCTCAAGGAATCCTCCATCTACATCTTCAGCTAACCAGACTGCTATAGCCAAGATAGCTAAAGATCATGTAGCATTATTTTCATTGTGTATGCTTTCCTATGAGAACTTCATTGGTGGCAAGCTTACAGATCTTGAGATAATTGACGAAGATTTTAATCAGGTGGATCCAGATGACATGAAGGACATGGATATTCAGTGGAATATGGCCATGATATTGAGAAGGGCCAAGCGTTTCTTGAACAGAACTGGCCGAAAGTTTATTGGTGGGCATTCAAATGCCAAGGTGGGTTTTGACAAATCCAAGGCCAAGTGCTACAAGTGTCAGAACTTTGGATACTTTGCTCGTGAATGTCAGAAGGACAGAGCACCTGCCTCAGGATTCACAAAACCAAGCCAAGGAAACAACCAAGGAAACAATCAAGGGTACAACTCTAACAACCGCAATCAAAGTCAAGGTGGAACGTCCAATGCTTTGGTGGCTCAATAGGACGAAAGCTTTGATTGGGGTGTTCACTTGGAGGATGCCCTTATTGCACAAACACAGGTTGCGCTATTGGCTGAGATGATGGAAACAGAAGAACGGGAAGCGTCTGTAGCTGACCAAGAGGAGTCTACAACTACTTTTTCCCTCATGGCCATTGGGGAAGCATCAAGTTCGTCAACTGAGGTAGACTCTAATTCTTTTGCTGTTATTTCATGTTCCAAATGTCTTGGCTTGAAAGAAGAAAACTCAAGGCTTCAGGACAAAGTCGAACCCCTTCGTATTGCAGCGTTAAGCTACAAGGAAAATGAAAATGTTACAAGATTCAATTGAAACTTTAAAGAAAGAAAACGTGAGTTTTCACTTAAAATCAGCGAACAACAGTTTCATTTGGATGTTGCATACATGGGGTTAGAAAAGAGAAATAATGAAATTACCAAGCTGCAGAATGAGGTCTTACAGTTAAATGGTAAAATTGAGAAGTTGAAAAATTCTCGCTTTATGGTGGAACACTACGAATCAGTAGTGAGGCAAGTGAATGGCTAAGGGCTGGGTACTAATGCCATTCCTCCACCAGTTAGAGGGAAATTTGTCAACGGATTAATTGACATTGATTTGTCTTGCCTTGATGAGTCCTCAAGTCAGGATGATTCCTTTAACAAGGATGATTCCTCAAGTAAGGCTGACTCTGCATCTAATGAAGAGTTCTTTACTGCTTCTGATGATGGGTCTGAGAACACCTGCCCTAAAGGAGTAGTCTCTGAGGAGTTGCTAGGTGAACAAAAAGTTAAGAAAAACATTATCACTGATAGTGATAATTGTATTTTGATTAAACCCAATATCATTGAATCAAATAAAAAATTAAAAGTGATGCTTTATGGGGGATATAAAAACATTAATCAAGTTAAGAAAGAAGCTTTTTCAGCTCATTTTGGGCTTGGTTATCAAGAAAATTTGCAAAAATTTTATATTCCCAAAATCTAATCATCATCGGGTCAAACTACTGTTCACCAAACAACTTCTCCTACTCATCATGCTGAGTCATCTAATGCCAGATCTAATGAGTCTTACAGGAGGACTTACAAAGAAAAGAGAACTTGCTTTCATTGTGGTATGGTTGGTCACATTCTTGTGAACTGTCCTGCTAAGAACCAAGGGAAGCGGCCAATTGTTTCACAGCCGGCTGTTATCCCTAAGTCACCACTAGTGAAGCATTCCAAAAGTCCAAAAGAAAATGTGGTGAAACCACCAGTAGAACCTATGGTAAAGCCAAAGATCACATCTGAGGCTAGACCATCTATTTCAAAAAAGGGAAAGCTACCTGCTAAACCTAGTGCATCTACCTCTGGTAGTGCACCAACTGGTGAGAAACCTGTGGTGAAACTCTCTAAGCCACAGAGGAGAAGAAGGAATAAGAGATTGAGAAAGCTGGAGCAGCTGGCTGGAATTCAAACAGGTGAAGCTTCCATTAGTTCACCTGCTGCTGTTGAATCTAAGTCTACTATTCCAGTTAAGAAAAAGAAGAGGTCCTGGAATAACAAATCCAAAAGTTCTCAATCTCCTGGTCCCAAATCGTCTAAAGATTCATCCATTTTTCACAGTCACGACTGTGAATTAATTGAGGTTGTCTATTTTCAGAAAGACGGACGACCCAAGACCACTATGGCTTGGGTCTCCAAATCTAATTAATTCCGTGTGACTCGTGCAGGGACATCCGAAGGGTACTATCTCTAATTGTTGGTATGTAGATAGTGGATGCTCCCGACACATGACAGGTAACATGGCCCTGCTTCAAGATGTGAAACCATTCAGAGGCTGCTATTTGGCCTTTGATGGAGAGAAAGGCGGTAGTATCACGTGTCAAGGCGTGGTTTCAAATGGTTGTGTCAGCTTCGACAACGTCAACCACTGCGAGCAGCTGAAGCATAACCTGTTGAGTGTCTCATAGATGTGCGACAAGGAGTACTCGGTTATATTTGGCAAGACAGAATGCATGATTCTTAAACCTGGTTTTGATATTCCTGAAGACGGGATTCTGATGCGAGCGCCAAGGACAAATGATACATCAGATCGACATGAGCGTGGCGAAAACCACCTCATCAGTTGCTACTTGTTTGCTTACCAAAGCGACAGAGCTTGACTCTATATTGTGGCATAGGAAACTCGGACACATTTCTTATCGAAAAATGAATCATCTTGTCCGAAAAGGTTTGGTAACTGGTGTTCCTAAGCTGAGATTTACCGTTACAGATGATTGTATGCCTTGTAAAAATTGCAAACAGCAACGGAAGTTTGACAAGTCCAAGCTCCAAAACTCCACCGATACCCCTTTGGAGCTATTGCATATGGATCTGTTTGGCCCCATAAGTATCAGGAGTATTGGAGGTAAGTCATACTGTATGGTTGTAACTGATAATTTCTCACATTTTTCTTGGGTGCATTTTTTAGGTACAAAGGACGAAACTGCTGACATTCTTCAATACCTGATCTTGAGCTTGGAATCTCTTTGTAAGTTGAAGGTTAGAAGAATAAGGAATGATAACGGAACTGAATTCAAGAATAATTTGATGGAACTTTTCTGTCTCAAGAAGGGGATCCGTCATGAATTTAGTGCCCCATACACACCTCAGCAGAATGGAGTCGCGGAACGGAAGAACAGAACCTTAATTGAGACTGCAAGGACAATGATGTCAGATGCAAAACTTCCTGTCACTTTCTGGGCAGAAGCAGTTAATACAACTTGTCACGTCTTGAACAGAGTTCTGGTTCTGAAGAGGCACAACAAGACTTGCTATGAGTTTATCTATAATCGACCGTAAGTCTAAGTTTCATGCAAAAGCAGTGGAAGGCATCTTCTTAGGATATGTTTCCAACTCTACTTGCAAGAGAGTGTAGAGTATAGGAACTCGTACTGTCGAGGAATGGTTTGAAGTGGATTGTAGTAAACACAACATTCCACCAGAACCAACTGGTCCAGCTTGGGGTTTTGATTATGATGCGCTATTCAAATCTTTCAACCTTCCTGATTTGTCTGCCGATGATGCCGCAAATGTGTATGAATTATTTGGTGGCAGTGATGACTCCAGTTTTTCAACCCGTGCTACTGTACCGATTGTAACTCCTGATTCCAATGCTACATCTGCATTTGGAACTCATGACAGTGATAACATTGAAGGTGTTCTTGTTGACGGAAATGATGCTCAATCTAATCCTAACACTCGTGTAGGAAATGAAGCTCCAACTGATCCAATCAACATTGAATCTTCTTCTTATGGAACACAGGATATGGGGGAGTTGAGCACGAACCTCGATTCAGAAATTCAGGAACCGAATGTACCAAAAATGAGAGTGCATAAGAATCATCCAATTAACAACATTATTGGTGATCCTCATGCCGGTGTTCAAACTTGTCATAGAACCATTGCTGAGAACACTAGTTTGTACTCTGAGATACTTGACACTGGTGTCATGGAAGCATGTTTGCATGCTGCATTCGTGTCCCAGTTAGAGCCGAAGAATGTGAAGGAGGCTCTCGCTGACAACTGCTGGATTTAGGCAATGCAAGAAGAACTGTCTCAATTCCAAAAGTTGCATGTGTGGGATTTGGTTGACTTGCCAAGAGGTGTACAACCAATTGGAACTAGATGGGTGTTCAAGTGCAATACGGATGATCATCATGTTGTAGTGAAGAATAAAGCAAGGTTGGTTGTTTAGGGTTTTTATCAACAAGAGGGCTTAGATTACACAGAAGTATATGCCCCAGTTGCTAGACTTGAGGCCATTCGACTGTTTCTGGCTTATGCCTCATATGTCAGCTTCAAGGTCTATCAACTTGATGTGAGGAGTGCTTTCGTATATGGAAAAGTTCATGAAGAGGTCTATGTCACTCAACCTCCCAGCTTTGAAGATCCGCATAATATCAATAAAGTGTTTAAGTTCTACAAAGCACTTTATGGTCTTCATCAAGCACCTAGGCATGGTATGAGACATTATCAAAACATCTACTGTCAAATGGTTTCGACCGTGGACAGATTGACTCGACCCTCTTCATACGGAAAGCAGGAGGTGATATTCTTCTTGTACAAGTGTATGTCGACGACATTATCTTTGGGTCTACAAATGAAGAGATATGTAGGGAATTCGAACAGGTGATGAAGTCCAAGTTTGAGATGAGTAACATGGGTGAATTGTCGTTCTTCCTGGGTCTGCAAGTCAGTCAAAGAGAGGATGGCATTTATCTACATCATACCAAGTATGTGCAGGACATCTTGTCATAATACAAGATGAATGATAGCAGTACATATGGCACACCTATCCCCGTCAATCATGGTCTGCATCCAAACAATGATGGAAAGGATGTGGATTGCAAATTGTACCATGGGATGATCGGATCTCTTATGTATCTCACAGCTTCAAGGCCCGACATAATGTTTGCTGTATGCTTGTGCTTAAGGTTTCAGTCACAACCAAAGGAGTCTCATATGATAGATGTCAAGAGGATTTTCAGAAACTTGAAAGGGAAACCCCGATTGGGTCTTTGGTACTCAAAGCAGCAGTCATTTGACTTCAAAGCCTATACTGATTCAGACTATGGCGGTTGTAACCTTGATAGAAAGTTAACTTCAAGTGGATGTCAATTCTTGGGAGATAAACTAGTTTCCTGGCAGTGTAAGAAGCAGTCAACGGTTTCTGTCTCAACATGTGAAGCAGAGTACGTTGCTGCAGCTAGCGGTTATTCTCAGATACTATGGATTCAGCAGAAATTGAGAGACTATGGCTTATACTTCACTGGAACTCCACTGTTCATTGACAACAATGCCACCATGTCCATCGTAAACAACCCGGTGAAACATTCCAAAACTAAACACATTGAAATTCGCCATCATTTCATCCGTGATTGTGCTGAAAAGCATCTCATTGAACTTGTAAAGGTTCACACGGATGACAACTTGGCTGACCTTTTCACTAAGGCGTTTGATCAATCCCGCTTTGAACATCTTGTCAACTTGATAGGAATGTTCAATCCAAAGTGAAAACTTATTTTTCTTAAACCAATTCAATTCATGAAAGTTAAATTTTATTTCTTTTAAGTTTTCTGTATAGTTCTTTTACTTTTCAAATATTTTACAAAAATCCAAACAAAATAAAAATGGAGAAAATTTCAAAGTTATCTTGACAAAAGAGGAAATGATAGTACATCAGAAATGATCTAAACGACATAGACTGCATGTATGGGAAATGATTGTGTCATGCTTACTTGATTGTTTAAATTGTTGTGTTTTTAATTTGCTTATTTACAAGTATTTGAATTGTCAGTAGGCTGTAGGCGTCTTTGAATCACTAGTAGTGTGGAAACTAAATCTAGACTACAACTGTGATTTGAACCCATGTATGCATGTGCGCGTGTGTAAAAAAATAAAAAAAAAGAACATTATTAGATAAAGGATGTAAGATTTTAGCAAATATTTTCTTAAGAGACCAGTTTCGGGTTATGTCTTTAACACAATTACTGCGGTTCATCTCACTACCCATACTCACAAGTATGCAATGGGAAGTTGGGCCAAGATATGTCTTAACATCAACCGTTAAACTTATATTCACCCTTGAATCATACCTGATTCATTGAAATCAAATCTAGATAAAAGTTGGATCACCTTACCTAAATCGTCAGACTCCATATATATTAACTTGAATCATCATATGATATTCATAGAAGAAAATCCAATCAAACCAAGACATCTGAATCACTCGATTCTGAATCTTATGATTCTTGATAATCCTTATGGATTCTGCTTGATTTTTTCTGTGCTAAACGATGTAACTTCATTATGGAGATTTTAAAATCTTTGAAAAAATCTTAGATGCCTTGAGATAGTGCAATTTACATTTCTGTAGCATATCAGTGGGGTACACGTTGTATATATCTTAAAATTAATACCTTAACACACAAGAACATGATACAAAGATGCTTATGGTTTCAAATCTCATAATATTGCCAACTTGAATTACTTGTTTATGTGCTTATTACGTATCAATAAATAGTAATCCATGACATGATCCCATATTCTTTGACGTTTATCTTGTATCATTTTTGCTATAGTTTAGCCTGATATGATCCTCTATGATCGATGTCGTTAGGTCGGTCAAAAACAATCCTTAAACACTTAACTAGTAAGGGTAAGAAGAGTATCGTATCCACGAGGAATCAGTGGTTAGTGGAATTGCTTAGTTTGATAATTAGAATAAAAACACAAATCAAATAAAGATGCAACCTCCTCCAAACTTCAGATTCTAGGTTTATGCAAAACTCAGTTATTTAATTGGATACCACATAGACATGGTGTTGGAAAATCAGTTAAAATAGTAATTGAAGACAGGCTGTTGTCAGCAACCTATACAACCAGTTCCGTCACAAACCAGTATAATTCAATCATCCAATTTATGAATGCCAAGTTACCCCCTTTAGTCACCCAACCCTGCTACTAGGTTTTGTCATCAACCGAACAAGATCGTAAAGCAAGCAAACTCAAAGCATAATCATAAACTGTTTAAATCAACTAATACATCAATCTCTCAAGTTATTGTCAGAAACTAACAAGATCCAAACATGAATAAACTGAATCAAATACAAAAACCTATACGAACCGTCCGCTTGGAGGAAGCCACAAATGAATCACCCGCTCATGGTGAGGGAGATCATCTTCAATCTTCAAGTGGATGTGTGAATCCTCTCAAAATCGCCCAAGGAGTGTGGTGTAAAAGATCGCTTTTGATTTTAGGGAAGGAACCCTAATTAACCATTGAAAATCGGCTGTTTCCCCGACCACCGTAAGTTACGGTGGTTTTTCCGTAACTTACGGTCAGCTTTTTCCAAATTATAACTTACGGCTTGTAGCTTCTGCTTTACGGCCACGAAAATCTAAATTTCTGTCAACCGTAAGTTACGTTTGCCTGGCCGTAACTTACGGCCAGCCCTTTTTCACTTCTTCGTTTCTTCGTTCCGATTCCCGTAACCTGCATTTCCACGTGCTCTAACATCTATGTTTTAACCCCTCTTACCTACAAACACAAAAGCTCGTAGTAATTGCTATCCATGCATATGTAATAAGAGAAAAACATATAAAATCGCGGGGTTAAAACACTATAAACACACAAAATCCACATCCCATCACATTCCCACACTTACTCTTTTGCGTCCCGAAAAAGAATTATGCAATGGAATCATAATTGAAACCTGCTCTCATGATCTCATACAATTAAAACATAATCACGCATTGACTGTAACAATTGGTATTTCTATCCGACTAAACCCAACCACCGATCTATTGAGCCCCCGATTATGTGATCTACTATCCTATTTATTACCAAGCAACAGTTCTCTATGGGTCTCACATTCAGGAAGCTACAACTTAGTCTAATCCCATCTCAAAGTCATGTTTAGGCACGGGTTAAACCATATAGATTTCCCACCATTATAAACACCAATTTATATGTTTTTGAAAATTATGGAATTATGGATCAATGGGTGCATGTTTTTGAGCTTTTATTATTATTTTATGAATGAACCTAACCCAGTGGTGTTTCAATCACGCTGGAACACGATATATGACACGTAGGCTGCAGTTCTTAAGCCATGAAGTACATAAGCTTTGGAGCATGGGTGTATCCTTCAAGTCACCATCCCAAAGGGAAACACGTACTCCTAACTTAGTCATCCAATATTGATCACTTAAGTCCCGCCCATGGGTGTATCCTTCAAGTCACCATCCCGAAGGGAAACACGTAGGCTGAACTCAAGCTCTCAATTTTGTTTAATTAAGCTCATGCAAGATGGATTATGGATTGCGGGCGTCACCAAATTTCGGATTTATTTTCATAAAAAGAAAATGGTGTGCCAAGTAATTTTAAAAACTTATAAATTTTTGCTTATAGTGGTACCTATCACCCTATGATGACAGTTTCAACCTTGCCGAAACCCCTAAGATAAGAACCCACAAGACATCCTGAATTAATTGTCAATTAACCCTAGATACAATATCAGGATATTTAAGCTCTTTAGATCGGTTGGGCCTACCAAAACATTACAAATCAAACGCATTTTCTATTTATTATTCAATTTGATCACACAAGCATAGTTTCCAATTATATCTATCATTTTCCATTTAGTTACAAAAATTCTGATCCAAGGACATTTTTAAAAATTTTTAAATTTTTATGGATTTTTCAATTTTTATATATATATTTTTTCTATACAAACTCAGTCTCCCATCCCCACACTTAAACTCTACATTGCCCCCAATGTAGAATGAGAGACGATGAAAATAAATATGCAAAAATAAAACTATATACAGAATTGGAAAGTACTTAGCTGGTTGCCAGCTGTAACTGTCTTCAATCCAAACTCATACGATCGTATAGCATTTTCTTCGCGATCGCCATCAAAATCTGCTATTGAGTTGCCTTTTACATGAAAATCAAACTCGAACCATCACCACCCGAATGGAGACTAAGTACGGGTGGATCAATACAAATCTGGAAAAATTAAACTCGAGACAAACCCAAAAGCATCAAATTGACTCAATGTATAACAACATAAAACTGACTCGATAAAAACAAAAAAAAAACACACACCCCTAAAACTCTACAAACGGGCTAGCATTCATTTGAAAACACGCACACTCACTTGAAAACCCATGAAAATTCCCCACACTTGGCCGGCTCACACACAAAACAAAGAAATAATTTCCTAACTCACTTTCGTAGGAATCATGGATGCATTTAGCATATGCATCTAGCCTTTTAAACCACTCAGTAGCCCGAGTGGACGAGTTTAGTCTCGTAAGGGTTTCTATTGAACACACCCGCAAAGTTCATTTAACTAGACAAGACATTAAAACTTACCTTAGGCTACCTCCTAAGAGTGCTAAGTTTAACGTCTTCAGCCAGACGCAGTGTACCTTAGTTAGGTCGTGGTGGTCGGGTAGGATGCTTGCAGTCCTCCTTCCCCACACTTAAATTCCTCTCATCATCCACTTTTCTCCAAGCCATCATAAACAGAGAAAAGAGTTCTTGATCTACATCATGAACTCGCGGTTTCTTCCCTTTCCGCTTTCTCTTTCTGACCCTTTTCTTCCCATTGTCTGGAGTCTCACCATTCTTCATCTCAACTGACCTGTTAAACACAACACAAGCATTCTCGACTGTGTGATTCACCTTTTCAGGTGATCCACATTTGTTAGCTTTCGGGGTTGGCAAGTTCGAAAAAATTGTAAGACTCATTTTCTGAGCCCCAAACCTCATCCTTATCATTCCCTCAGCACAATTAATATTTGCCTGAGCAGTGGCCAAGAATGGTCTACCCAAAATGATAGTTGGTTCTGTGTTCTTCACACAATCCAACACCAAGAAATCCACTGGGTAATAAAACTCTCCTACTTTCACAATCACATCCTTTACAATCCCCCGAGAATGTGCGGGAGTCTGATCAGCCAACACCACAGTGGTGTTAACTCTCTGTAATGGACCAAATTCATGCTGATCATACAGACTCCCTGGAATTATGCTCACAGATGCTCCAAGATCTAGTAATGCTCTATTCAATGTAATTTCCCTATTTGAACTGAAATAATAGGTGCCCCTGGATCTTGGAGTTTCGGGGGAAGGGTACCCGTAAACACGGCATTCACACTGACACTCAATTTTACTTACTCGGGACATTTGTGCCGTCGCTTTCGGGTACTCAAACCTTTTAGACATTCAACATTATCAGGATCTTGTTTAAGCGTATTTAAAAATAACGAGTTATTTTTACGCTTCTCAAACTTTTCCCATCGTTCATCCTGTGTTGGATATTTTTCTTTTAAAAACGGTTTGATTAGAGCATCTGGAAACAGGATTTTTACAGGTTCATTCACATTTTCAGTTTTCAAATTATTCTGTGAAATAAAATCCTGATTAGGATCAGATTCAGACTCATTATACTCCACCACTCTCTCTACTACCAGTGGTGGAGTATGTTCAACATCAGACAAATCAGATGAGGGTTGAAGACTTACATCATTTAGGTGTGCACTGTTTGTGGTTTGGGAACTTGAGGACTGATGTGCACTGCAAGGCTTACCTACTTCTTTGATGATGCTTGCAACAACCCAGTTAAGTGGGAAACAAGATCTATCAAAGCTTGATGAGCTTTTGCCTGGCTTTCTTGTTGCTGCACCACTGCTTGTACCACTTTGGTCATCTCCTTCATACCTGACCGGATGACATCCAGTTCAGATTGAGAGTTGTCTTGTTCCGGTGGTCCGCTCGGGTGGTAGTCTTGATTATTATTTTCCTGATAGCTTTGATACTCAGGACCACCACCATGTGAGTTGTATCTTGGGCAATCTTGAGCCCAATGGCCAGTGATGCCACAGTTACTGCATGGCTCATAGTAATACTGGTCATCATGATAAGTCCTGTCCATGCCGACCTGCACAAGTGGCACACCCAAGCAGTTCTGATCGTAGAAATAAACACAAAATAAAAACAGAAGTAAAGAAAAACTTTTTGGGTGTTTGATAAGAATTAAAATCAACTAAAAACAATAAACTAAAGCAATAGAACTAAGCGCACCGATTCCCCGGCAACGGCGCCATTTTTTGATCGATGTCGTTAGGTCGGTCAAAAACAATCCTTAAACACTTAAATAGTAAGGATAAGAAGAGTATCGTATCCACGAGGAATCAGTGGTTAGTGGAATTGCTTAGTTTGATAATTAGAATAAAAACACAAATCAAATAAAGATGCAACCTCCTCCAAACTTCAGATTCTAGGTTTATGCAAAACTCAGTTATTTAATTGGACACCACATAGACATGGTGTTGGAAAATCAGTTAAAATAGTAATTGAAGACATGCTGTTGTCAGCAACCTATACAACCAGTTCCGTCACAAACCAGTATAATTCAATCACCCAATTTATGAATGCCAAGTTACCCCCTTTAGTCACCCAACCCTGCTACTAGGTTTTGTCATCAACCGAACAAGATCGTAAAGCAAGCAAACTCAAAGCATAATCATAAACTGTTTAAATCAACTAATACATCAATCTCTCAAGTTATTTTCAGAAACTAACAAGATCCAAACATGAATAAACTGAATCAAATACAAAAACCTATACGAACCGTCCGCTTGGAGGAAGCCACAAATGAATCACCCGCTCATGGTGAGGGAGATCATCTTCAATCTTCAAGTGGATGTGTGAATCCTATCAAAATCGCCCAAGGAGTGTGGTGTAAAAGATCGCTTTTGATTTTGGGGAAGGAACCCTAATTAACCATTGAAAATCGGCTGTTTCCCCGACCACCGTAAGTTATGGTGGTTTTGCCGTAACTTACGGTCAGCTTTTTCCAAATTATAACTTACGGCTTGTAGCTTCTGCTTTACGGCCTCGAAAATCTAAATTTCTGTCCACCGTAAGTTACGTTTGCCTGGCCGTAACTTACGGCCAGCCCTTTTTCACTTCTTCGTTTCTTCGTTCCGATTCCCGTAACCTGCATTTCCACATGCTCTAACATCTATGTTTTAACCCCTCTTACCAACAAACACAAAAGCTCGTATTAATTGCTATCCATGCATATGTAATAAGAGAAAAACATATAAAATCGCGGGGTTAAAACACTATAAACACACAAAATCCACATCCCATCACTCTACTCGTGTCTTTGAACAAAAATAGTGTGTGTGTATATACTTGTATATTTCTATCTAGAAAAGATCAAAAAGATTCTAAGTTTGTGTACAGTTCAATTTTAATCAGAAAAGCAAAAAATATCTGTGTTTAACCTTCTTGAATTGACTTTGAATCCTCTTGATTGAATGTGTTTATCTTGTTCGTTATTTGAATTGAAATCTTCATAATTTGAGTTGAAAGTTTGAGCACACAAGGGTCTCTGCGTACTTGGTAAGTGCGCATGAGGTAAACCCTGCGTACTTAACAAGTACACAAGACTTAGGTCATGCGTACTTAGTAAGTACGCAGGAGTTAAGTCCTGCGCACTTAACAAGTACGCACGACCAGTTTGTGTTGGGTATATATACAATAGTTAGAATTTTTCTTGGGTTTCATCTCATTTCAAACATTTCACGACTGTTGAATACCTCCTACTCTTTTTCACTCAAGTTTTTAGTGTGTTCCTAATCGATTTTTCATCCCGATCATTGTTTCATCTTCACGTTACTAACATTTGGTGAGAATCTTGGTCTATTTCATCCGCAAAATCTCTTGTTGAGGGCCGATTTCTTGACTTTCGAGATTAGGGTTTTGGTGTTGAAATTTAAACTGGTTTTGAGTGTTTTTTAAGTGAAATTAAGCCCTAAAACTAGTTTATGTTCATCAATCGAAGTTCTAGCATGCTAAGTTCGTCCATATCTGCTCTTGATTTTGGGTTTGACCCCTTGGTGTCCGTGGTTTTGTGTCGGACCGAGGGTAGGTCAAAATGACATGGTTTTAGCTTTGCATTGGTGTTGGTTTTGGTCCCATAAGTCTTAAACTGGTTTTTTGACAATGTGGTGACCGATATCATCATCTAAAACTTTGAATCTCTTGATCTTGGATTTTGTAAAAGTTCTAAGTGTTAGTTCCTGCGCACTTAGTAAGTACGCAAGAATTAGCTCTTGCATACTTACTAAGTACGCAAGAACAACATACTGCGTATTTGTTAAATACGCAGGAAGGGCTACTCGGAATTTTTCTAAGTCTGAAATTGAATTTATAGCGCATGTGCTATACCATGTCATGCTTGTTCTATTCCAATGATTTTGTTTGATCTAATGTTGTTTCTCTTATGTTCTTGCAGAAATGACTGGTGATGGAGGTGATGAAGAAGAAGGAGGAGATGGTGCTGAAGAGTCAGATTCTGAGGCTACTGAATCTGATTCATCTAACTCTGATGATGCACCAGACCAATCACACCCACGGAGAATGGCGAAGGTTTCCCTTCCTGAGCCATCCTCCAAAAGACAAAGACGAAAGAATTCAGACAATAAGTATGTTGCTGAACATGAGACTGAGAGCGCTTTAGCCATGCTGGCGTCGGTTTCACGGAGCTCAAATTTGACATAGTCGTCTTTGAGCTCACAGTTTTTGACCTTGGGGAACCTCTGGTCAAGGAGCTCAAATTTGACATAGTCGTCCTTGAGCTCAAGGATTTTAACCTTGGGGAACCTCGGGTCACGGAGCTCAAATTTAACATAGTCGTCCTTGAGATCACGGATTTTGACCTTGGGGAACCTCTACTAAGACGTTGTTAGACAAATACTACTTGCATACAGATGATAGAGACTGAAGACAACTCCAGAGCTGCTGTCAAGGGGGAGTTTGTTGAAGCAATTCTTGTGACAATAACTCTGAAGCTGTCTACTCTAAAGCTGTGTAGATATCTCCAGAGCTGCTTTCAAGGGGGAGTTTGTTGAAGCAATTCTTGTGACAAGCACTCTGAAGATTGTTTTTACTTATGTATTGTCCTTATGTATTTGTATTTGTATATCAGCATCTGTATGTATTGGTTTATCGAGTTGTAATCATGTTCGTAGGTACTTGTCTTTGTTAAGTGTTGTGCGCACTTAACAAGTGCGCAGGTTGCTCAACCTGCGTACTTAGAAAGTATGCAAGAACACTCTGCGTACTTGCTAAATACGCATGAACAATTTGCCCTACGCACTTGTTAAGTGCGCAGAGATCAGGTCTAGTATAAATAGAATAGGTTGACAAAATTTATGTATGCAGACATTTGCACTCAATATACTCTCTCAGTAACCTTTCGAGTTTATAATAGACGGAGTTTGAAAGTGATTTCGTTGTCGGTTTACTTTGTGTTGCTTGATTCTCCGCCTAGTCACGGGCATTCCGCACCCGGTCCGACTAGTCACACACCCACACGTAACGATCCAGGACACCCGGGGACCTACAGGATTATTTTCATAAGAAATTTTAGGTAGTCCCTGATAATAACAAGAATTATAATACGGATTCTCTCCGTAATCAGGATTCCGGCTTGCAACCGTTATAGCGGAATGAAAACTGATGGAAGGTACATAAGGATTTGCTGTAGGTGTTAATATTCCTAAACTCCGATAAGTAATTCCTGTATGTCTTGAAAACTCGTTCCAGTTTCTAAATCCGTGTCATTTGTAAGCTGGAATTCATATCCAGGTGGAACATATTTTTGAACATAAAAGGGACCTTTTCTTTTTCCAGTCATTTGAACAGAACAAAATACTTTTATTTATACTTTTATTTTACATACTGAAATAATAAATTATACTATTTATTATATTTTGGTAGACTAGGGTGGTTATCGTTCTGGAGTAGTACCTCCGACTTAAATGTTCCTAGGAAAGAATGACGGGTCTAGGAGAGATTTATACACCACTCTTTCCTTAGACAGAACATTCAGTTTACCAGATAACTACATACCGGTCGGATGGTTACCATTTTTCTATAGTGATATTTATTATTTCTTTTTATCTTTTCTTTTATTTTTTTCTTTTTTTTCTTCCAGTTGACGAATTGTTTCATTGAGTTGCCTTGATTCTTTCTTCACTTCATCAGTTTCTCTTAAGGCACGATCAAGGAATTCTATGGGTGTTCCAAGATAAGTTGAAGAATAGTTATATTGAGGAGGTGGTTCACGAATACCGAATAATATGTCGTTAAACACATAATGGTAAGGATCATCAGCACCATCAGTTGGTTCATTGATATACCCTTCTAACATCGAGGGTAAAGTATAAGGATTTTCTTCACCAACTGGATATAGGTATGGATCATGAGTCTCTATTTCAGGTTCTAATTCCTCCGGTATCAACTGATACACTTCCTCCATTTCCTCTGCAGATACGTGTATATGCTATGTTGACATTCTAACACGTATCTTTGGTTTAGTAGACTGGCTTGGTCCAGCTTTATCTACCTGCCTTACTGAAGGTGGAGTATCAGTTCTCCAGTTCTCAAAATCCGAAGTAGCTTCCATCCAGGATAAGCTAGATTGATTTTGATGATAGGATCATTGTCAGAGACAATGATAGGATCAGAAAGGGAATCACCAATATTAGAAATGATTACAGGATTTTCCATGGATCCCGTAGGATGATAACGTTCTTCTTTAGATCGTCCGAAGATATAAGCATAGTAACTATTCCTAGATATCTATATAGTTATCACTTAATTATTATGGAAATCTACCTACTTTTCTTAGCATGCAGTCTATTCTGGTTAAAGCTTAGATACCTTACCTGAGTATCTTATTTGCTAAAACCAATTAATATCAAAATCAATTTACAGCTTAGATACTAATCTCTAGTATCTAATGTGCTGAAACAAATGGATCTGATACTAACCTGTCACACCCTGGGTTTAGCCTACCGGGCGTGCGACCAACGATTGGTACCTGTCTCTTATTTAATTTCATCAGAGTTTTATAATCACAGTGGAATATTTTATAACTCAGGATCTTTTCAAAAGACCGGGAATCTCCCATTTCATTTTGTTGAAGCAATTCTTGTGACAAGCACTCTGAAGCTGCTAGAGAATGAAGACATCTCAAGAGCTGCTGTCAAGGGGGAGTTTGTTGAAGCAATTCTTGTGACAAGCACTCTGAAGATTGTTCTTGGTTATGTAATGTCCTTATGTATTTGTATTTTTATTTTAGTATCTGTATGTACTAGTTTATCGAGTTGTAATCATGTCGTTGTATTCGTCTTTGTTAAGTGTTGTGCGCACTTAGCAAGTGCACAAGATGTATCCTGCGTACTTAGCAGGTACGCAAGAACAATTTTGCGTACTTGCTAAGTACGCAGGAACAATAGTCCTGCGCACTTGCTAAGTACACATGAAACATGTCTAGTATAAATAGCAGGTCTTGACAGAATGTAAGTACGCACTCATTCTTTGTAACCGGCTGTGATTATCAATAGACGAAGTTTGAAAGTATCTTGTGTCTTTGTTGTCGGTTTACTTTGTGTTGATTGATACTCCACCTATTCACGGGCATTCTGCACCCGATTCGACCAGCAACACACTTGTATGTGACAATCCGAGACACCCGAGGGACCTACACATTTCATTTCAAACAGGGATAAACCCTGAGATTGTACACAAACTTTTAATTTACAAAACCAAGGTTACATGAGCCATTTCTTTCAAACAGATGTCTAGGGTGGATGTTCCCTTTTTCATGACATCATTATTCCATTCATTCCATGGCTATATCATACAAAATCATCCTTGGTTACCTTTAAAACGTTTAAAAATATTTTATCAGTATATACTGGTGAATACAAGTATATTTGAAATCATAATCTAACAAGCGAGAATAAATAGAATAATTTATCCATATTTGAATGCTCAATTTACACATTCAGCGGACCCCTGGCCCGAACGTATAACCACTAGCCACACCAGGCACTTTCTTGGATCATCATTGTTTTACATTAAATGGGACCCGGTCTTCTAACTCAAACGTTAGGTCATACGTATTATAAACAACCAAGCCATAGCCCTAGCCCCAGCCCCGTTACATCGTTTCATAGTGTTTGCATACGTGACTCTATGGTCTAAATGCTATATATTAAATTACCTTGTGCGACCAATGGCTGTTTTAGTTCATTCAAGTCAGATCACAATCAAGTCAGTTTTTAGTTTTGAAATCATTTTATCAAAACACAAGTATTCACCTTGACGGAATCTTGACTTAGGAATCTTCTAGTGGGAGTGTCTATGAGGGCAACGTCTATGCTTAATAACTTAGCTTGGTTTCTCCAAATAAGTGTTTTCTTCTTAGAGCGAGCACTACAACGAGCGGGAGTTGGAACGGGGATTGGAAGTGAGAATCGTGTTTGTGTGAAGAACTAAATAAAATCGATCAGCTATTTATAGGCTGAGTTTCGGACCCATGTCGGACCGACAGGGCAAGACATAGCGGTCCGCTATCCGTCAATGTTTACGTCAGCCCTACACGTCAAAATCTGATTGGACTGCACCTCGTATTACGGCTAGTGGACCGCTATGGAGGTATATATCGGTTCGTTATCGACACACGCGTCAAAACCTAAGGCTGAGTCATAGGACATGTGTCAGCACCACGAAATACGGCTGAAGGCGGCTTATCGGACCGTTATCCAATCGATGTCAGTCCGCTATCCGACTCTCCTGCCCATTGCTGACCGTTATAGGATATGATAGCGGTCCGCTAGTTATCCAGAATCTAAATTTTCATTTTTGTCCTTGATTTTTGAAGTATTTATACTTATGGTCCATGTACTTTATATTATTATTATTTTGGCATGAAATTTAAAGAAATGTTACACGCAGGATACTACCGAAGGTTTTTTCAGGACGTTTCAAAGATAGCCTCGTCTTTAACCAAATTGAACCGCAAGGAAGTAAAGTACGAATTGGAGCCAGGCGTAGGCCGATGCTTTCAAGGAACTAAAGAAGAGATTACCCCAAACACCAGCATTCACCTTACTCGATGGTAACGAAGACCCGGTGGTGTATTTCGACGCTTCAGGTCAGGGGTTAGGCTGCGTGCATATGCAAAGAGGAAAAGTGATCGCCTATGCATCGTGACAGGTGAAGACTCATGAAGCCAACTACCCAACTCACGATCTTGAGCTCGTGGCGGTTGTCTTCGCCTTCAAGATTTGAAGGCATTACTTTTACGAAGTCAAATACACCATTTACTCCAACCATAAGAGTTTGAAATACTTCTTCGAACAAAAGGAGTTAAATATGATACAACGGCGGTGGTTAGAATTGTTGAAAGACTATGACTGTAAAAATTTTTACCACCCGGGAAAGCAAACATAGTGGCCGACGCCTTGAATCGAAAGGAGACGACAACTCCTATCAAGGTGAAGGCATATCAATTGGTTGTGGCTCTAGACCTTATGACAGAAATACAACGTACCCAAGATGAAGCTTTGAAAGAAGAAAATGTCAAGCAAGAGAGAATAGTGGGTTAGCAAGAGAAGTTAGAAACCAATACTTATGGGGTATGGACACGGTTCGGGAGAATGTGGATACCCAAGAGTGGTGAACTTAGAGTCAAGATTCTTGAGGAGCCTCATAAGTCTCGCTACTCTATCCATCCCGGTACCAACCAGATGTACCATTATCTAAAGAAAGAATACGGGTGGCCCGACATGAAGAACGATGTAGCCGAATATGTGAGCAAGTGCCTAACTTGTTCTCAGGTGAAGGCCGAGCACTAGAAACCATGTGGGAAGATGTAACTGTTATTTATCCATGAATGGAAATGGGAACACATTACCATGGATTCCTAACCAAGCTATTGCGTACAACTAAACGTATTGATACCATATGGGTAATTGTGGATCGATTGACAAAGATTGCTCACTTCTTGCCTATACGTGAGGCTTTTTTGTCCGAAAACCATGCAGAATTATTCATCAGTGAGATTGTGACAAGACATGGTATGCCCTTGTCGATTGTGTCAGACCGGGACAAGCGATTAACATCGAGGCTCTGCAAAAGATTACATGAGACAGTGGATACAAGACTTAACATTGGCACTGCTTACCACCCACAAACTGACAGACATTCGGAAAAGACTATCCAGTCCCTTGAAGACATGCTTCAGACATGTATTATCAATTTTGGTGGTAGCTGGGATAGTCACTTACCACTGGCGGAGTTCTCCTACAACAACAGCTATCATGCACCCATTGGCATGCCGCCTTATGAGATGCTATATGGTAGCGATATGCCCTAAATTATACAAGTTTTGCATACATAATAATCCCCATATTATGGTACTAATTGAATAATAACATTGCAAGTGATACTTAAAACGTCTATATTTTTTAATTACAGGTTATTCGGTGTTGAAAAGATAAACCAGTCAAAAACACCTTTACACACCATTCCATACCTCAAGATACTATTCCAGAGAGAGTATTTTGTAGTTAGAGTAGAGAGGCTCCTCCTCTTTGTCCATAATAGTTAGTATGGCCATTCGTGGCTAAACCCTTTGTATTGCTAGGGTGAAGATGAAGTTTGGTGCAAGTTAATGTTTGAACTATTAATCTAGTGGTATGTTTTTGTCTTTAACTATTCGTTCTTAAAACCACCACTTGGTGGGCATTTACTATTGTCTAAATCCGTATTTATATTTGTGAGTGTTCTTGATTTTAAAGTGTAAGACCGTAAAACCCTTTTAATCGAACTTCCTTTGAAGCTTGTACGTCTTTATACGATTAGAGACTGATAAGCCAAGGCTTGGCCAGCATTATTAAGGTCGTACGTCTTTATACGAACTTATTATGCGACCAAGAATTGGTGAACTAATGTTGGGAACGATACGTCTTTATACCCGGTCCCATTGTTACACCGCTTCCCGGTGAGCAAAGTATAATCACCTATTTACCAATAATATTTAGCATTTAAGTTCGATGTCTCAAACCAACCTGGAGATAACACCAAAGGGTGGAGGGTAAATGTTGTCCCTAACGGGAGGCTTTACTATTTTAATTTAAAGATTTTAATTCGTGAATCAAATTTCATGAGGACGAGGTTCTAGCGGTGATCCGGGTCATAAGTTTTTAGTAGTCATATCAATGGATTAGTCAACTTAACATTATCACGTACCAAGCGGATTCGAAGCCCAAAGCAATACTCTTCGTGACCTGATCATTTTCGAGATATTTACTTTCCTGCTATTTACTATTCTGATAGTTACGTTTCTGTTACACACATCACACACATTTTTACTTTCCCGTCATTTACTTTACCGTTATTTACTTTTCTTTCATTTACTTTTCCGCTTCACAATCACACAAAACCCACTCACTAATTAAACCCGCGAAACGATAACAAAAGTTGAGTATTGGAACTCGACCGTGTCCATTGGTTCGATACTTGGTTCTTACCTAAACTATATTACGCTGCGATAGGTACACTTGCCTATTGTGTGTGTTTTAAGTTTGACTATTTATCATTTTATAAATTTAAAAGCTGATCTCGTGAAACCATTTCTAAAACAAATATATATTTATATATATTTTATATACTTATTTACACGCGCATCAGGTAGAAAGTGTAGAACGCCCGTCTGTTGGGTGAAATTGGGTAGAAAGACTTCGTAAGTCTAGATATGCTCAAAGCCACGTCCGAGAAGTTTGACCAAATCAAAGGTCGGATGAAATCCGCTAAAGATAGGCAAAAATCTTACCCGGATAAAAGGAGAAGAGATCTTGAATTCCAAGTCGGTGACATGGTGTTATTAAAAGTATCCCCTTGGAAGGGAATAATTCGATTTCGGAAAAGAGGGAAGTTAAGACCGAGGTTTGTCGGACCGTTTAAAGTTTTAGCACGGGTTGGAGAAGTAGCATATCGATTAGAACTACCTGACGAATTGAGTGGATTCCATCGTACGTTCCACTTATCGCACTTGCGAAAGTACTTAGCAAACGAATGGGCGCATGTGCCACTTGATAACATCGAGGTAGACAACAACCGCAACTACATTGAGGAGCCCGTGGCCATTCTAGATAGAAAAGAAAAACATTTACAAAATAAAGTTAGACCCTAGTCAAAGTCCATTGGAAATATCGAAAGGGATCGGAAGCCACGTGGGAAACTGAATCTGAAATAAGGGAGACACACCCTCGACGGTTTGACTTGTGATAGGTTTCAAGGACGAAACCTTTTATAAGGAGGGTAGACTTGTAACATCCCGAAAAAAATAACCGAAAATAATGGACCGGAATGAAATAAAAGGAACGAATTAAACGAAATAGACTTGTGGGCTGGGCAATGGGCCGTGTATTGGAAGGCAAAGGGGAGGGCTACAAGCCCTACCCGCCCCACCCCTCTTGCTCGCTTGCATCCATTCCCACGATTTCTAGAGAGAGAGATCTTAGAGAAGGAAAGAGCTGGTTTCGAGTCTAGATCATTGCTACAAGTCTCTCCATCATCTACAAGCAGGAACTCCAAGGATTTGAGCTGATCAGAGGTAACCTCCGACCCAAATATGAGTTTTTGTATGTTTAAGGGTTTTAGGGTTATTTTGATAAAAAGGAAAGGTTTTTTACGTATGGATTAAGAAACAATTCATAGATCTAGTATCACGAAAGTGTCAGGAATGTTTTGAACGTAAAAATTTTGCATCTTGATCCTGCTTAGACTGAGTCGCCATTAACATGCAAACTTAAGGTTTTCTGGGGAAGAAGCTGCTGCGCAGGCTAAATTATCGGGAAGATGTTAGCGAACTTAGTATGTTCGCTTGGTAATAGTCTTGGCGAAACTGTTAGATTCACCTGTTATGTTCGCTTAATGTCACGGGCGAACTTAGCCCCTATGTTCGCTAAGTACTGAGGGCCAACATTGCCTTATGTTCGCTGGTTACATCCAGCAAACTTAACCCTATGTTAGCAAGAACAAAAGTATAGAAACTGAATAATGTCGTATAGATGTGATAATTAACCATTTATCCAGATTGCATGTGACATAATTGAGCTGTAAAGAACACTATGAGGCTAGCATTTTCAGGTGAGGTCAAGAATCCCTATTTTACTGTTTTAGGGTGGGTGCATACTTAATTAACGGACGTTTATAATAAATATATTTTATTACGTAAACATAAATGGAAAGAAAGAAAGAGGTTTACTTAATTAACATTTTGTAAACAGGTATATGTTTAACGAATGTGTTTATTTAACTAAAATATTCTGGTGATTACATGGGAAGAAAGACATGCCCTAAATGAGCAAAGGCTGAAGAGAAGGCATGAAAGACAGGCACCATCAGTTATTCAGATAAGGAGTGAAGCGAGAGATGGTGAGAATGATACTTCAAGGACTCAAGCGACTGGCGCTAGGCCTTCTCTGTCTGCTGAGTCCGGTTCTAGACAAGAAAGCAAAGAAATTCATTCGAGAAGGAAAATGATGAGTGAAGGGAAAGGAATAGTACAAGAATTAGAGTCTGGGTGTCCAAGAAAGAAACAAAGAACAACCCAAGAAGGTTTAGATGAAGATATCTTGAATATGCTTAGTGAAGCATCGAGATATGAAACAAGTATTATGAGATCTCAAATTATGGCCCTCAAAGAAAGAGAAGAGAATAGAGAGAAAGAAGTCACTAAGCTTAGAGGGATGGTGTTGAATCAAAATCGAGTGATAGATGCTTTAAAGAAAACTGTTGAAAAACTAAGCGGAATAGTGACTGAGCTTTAAAGCAAATCGGGGACTTCACAGGAAACTAATCTAGATGAATTATTTGATTTCTAACATCAAGGGTAAAGTATAAGGATTTTCTTCACCAATTGGATATAGGTATGTCTTTCAGGTTCTGATTCCTCCGGTATCTCCTAATACCCTTCCTCCATTTCCTCCGCAGATACGTGTATATGCTCTGTTGACATTCTAACACGTATATTTGGTTTAGTAGACTGGCTTGGTCCAGCTTTATCTACCTGCCTTACTGAAGGTGGAGTATCAGTTCTCCAGTTCTCAAAATCCGAAGTAGTTTCCATCCAGGATAATCTAGATTGATTTTGATGATAGGATCATTGTCAGAGACAATGATAGGATCAGAAAGGGAATCACCAATATCAGAAAGGATTACAAGATTTTTAATGCATCCCGTAGGATAATAATGACCTTCTTCAGATCGTCTGAAGATATAAGCACAATAACTATTCCCAGACATCTGTATATAGTTATCACTTAATTATTATGGAAATCTACCTACTTTTCTTAGCAGGTATTCTATTCTGGTTAAAGCTTAGATACCTTACCTGAGTATCTTATTTGTTAAAACCAATTAGTATCACAATCAAGTTACAACTTAGATACTAATCTCTAGTATATAATTTGCTGAAACAAATGGCTTTGATACCAACCTGTCACACCCCCGGGTTTAGCCTACCCGGGCGTGCGACCAAGATTGGTACATGTCTCTTATTTTATTTTATCAGAATTTTATAAACACAGCGAAATATTTTATAACTCAGGATCTTTTCAAAAGACGGGGAATCTCCCGTTTCATTTCATTTCAAACAGGAACAAACCCTGAGATTGTACACCAACATTTAATTTACAAAACCAAGGTTACGTGAGCCATTTCTTTCAAACAGATGTCTAGGGTGGACGTTCCCTTTTTCATGACATCGTTATTCCATTCATTCAATGGCTATATCATACAAAATCATCCTTGGTTACCTTTAAAACGTTTGAAAATATTGTATCAGTATATACTGGTGAATACAAGTATATTTGAAATCATAATCTGACAAGCGTGAATAAATAGAACAATTTGCCCATATTTTAATGGTCAATTTACACATTCAGTGGACCCCTGGCCCGAATGTATAACCACTAGCCACACCAGGCACTTTCTTGGATCATCATTGTTTTACATTAAATGGGACCCGACCTTCCACCTCAAGCGTCAGGTCTTACATATTATAAACAACCAAGCCATAGCCCTAGCCCCATTACATCGTTTCATCTGTCACACGTGTTTGCATACGTGACTCTATGGTCTGAATGCTATATAGTAAATCACCTTACACGACTAATGGTTGTTTTAGTTCATTCAAGTCACATCACAATCAAATCAGTTTTCAGTTTTGAAATCATTTTATAAAAATACAAGTATTCACCTTGACGAAATCTTGACTTAGGAATCTTCTAGTGGGAGTGTCTAAGAGGGCAGTGTCTATGCTTAATAACTTAGCTTGGTTTCTACAATTGAGTGTTTTCTTCTTAGAGCGAGCACTACAACGAGCGGGAGTTGGAATAGGATTGGAAGTGAGAATCGTGTTTGGTGTGAAGTACTGAATGAAATCGACCAGCTATTTATAGGCTGAGTTTCGGACCCATGTCGGACCGACATGGCAAGACATAGAGGTCCGCTATCCGTCAATGTTTGCGTCAACCCTACACGTCAAAATCTGATTGGACTGCACCTCGTATTACGACTAGCGGACAGTTATGGAGGTGTATATCGGTCTTTTATCGACACACGCGTCAAAACCAAAGGCTGAGTCATAGGACATGTGTCAGCACCATAAATTACGGCTGAAGGCGGCTAGTTGGATCGTTATCCAATAGATGTCGGTCCGCTATCCGACTCTCCTGCCCATTGCAGACCGTTATAGGATATCATAGCGGTCCGCAATCTATCCAGAATCTAAATTTTCATTTTTGTCTTTGATTTTTGATGTAATTATACTTATGGTCCATGTACTTTATATTTTTATTATTTTGGCACGAAATTTAAAGAAATGTTACAGGCAGGCTACTACCGAAGGTTTTCTCGGGACTTTTCAAATATAGCCTCGACTTTAACCAAATTGACCTGCAAGGAAGTAAAGTACGAATTGGGGCCAGGCGCAGGCCGATGCTTTCAAGTAATTAAAGAAAAGATTAACCCAAACACTAGTAGTCACCTTACTCGATGGTAACGAAGACCCGGTGCTGTATTTCGACGCTTCAAGTCAGGGGTTAGGTTGCGTGCTTATGCAACGAGGAAAAGTGATCGTGTATGCATCGTGACAGGTGAGGACTCATGAAGCCAACTACCCAACTCACGATCTTGAGCTCGCGGCGATTGTCTTCGCCTTTCAGATTTGAAGTCATTACCATTACGAAGTCAAATACACCATTTAATAAGAGTTGACATACTTCTTCGAACAAAAGGAGTTAAATATGAGACCACTGCGGTTGTTAGAATTGTTGAAAGACTATGACTGTGAAATCTTTAACCACCCCGGGAAAGCAAACGTAGAGGCCGACGCCTTGAGTCGAAAGGAGACGACAACTCCTATCAAGGTGAAGGCATATCAATTGGTTGTGACTCTAGACCTTATGACAGAAATAGAACGTGCCAAAGATGAAGCTTTGAAAGAAGAAAATGTCAAGCAAGAGAGAATAGTGGGTTAGCAAGAGAAGTTAGAAACCAATACTTATGGGATATGGACATGGTTCGGGAGAATGTGGATGGTGAACTTAGAGTCAAGATTCTTGATGAGGCTCACAAGTTTCGCTAATCTATCCATCCTAGTACCAACAAGATGTACCATTATCTAAAGAAAGAATATGGGTGGCCCGACAGGAAGAACGATGTAGCCGAATATGTGAGCAAGTACCTAACTTGTTCTCAGATGAAGGCAGAGCACTAGAAACCATGTGGGAAGATGTAACTGTTATTTATCCATGAATGGAAATGGGAACACATTACCATGGATTTCCTAACCAAGCTACTGTGTACAGCTAAATGTCTTGATACCATATGGGTAATTGTGGATCGATTGACAAAGAGTGCTCACTTCTGGCCTATACGTGAGGCTTTTTTGTCTGAAAATCTAGGAGAATTATTCATCAGCGAGATTGTGACAAGACACGATATGACCTTGTCGATTGTGTCGAGCCGGGACAAGCGTTTCACATAGAGGTTCTGTAAAAGATTACATGAGACAGTGGATACAAGACTTAACATTGGCACCGCTTACCACCCATAAACTGACGGACAGTCTGAAATTACTATCTAGACCCTCGAAGACATGCTTCGGGCATGTATTATCGATTTTGGTGGTAGCTAGGATAGTCACTTACCACTGGCGGAGTTCTCCTACAACAACAACTATCATGCAACCATTGGCATGCCGCCTTATGAGATGTTATATGGTAGCGATATGCCCTAAATTATACATGTTTTGCATGCATAATAATCCCCAAATAATGGTACTAATTGAATAATAACATTGCAAGTGATACTTAAAATGTCTATATTTTGTAATTACGGGTTATTCGGTGTTGAAAAGATAAACATAGATGAAACCAGTCAAAAACACCTTTACACACCATTCCATACCTCAAGATACTATTCCAGAGAGAGTATTTCATAGTTAGAGTAGAGAGGCTCCTGCTAGGGTGAAGATGAAGTTTGGTGCATGTTCATGTTTGACGTATTAATCTAGTGGTGTGTTTATGTCTTTAACTATTCGTTCTTAAAACCACCTCTTGGTGGGCATTTATTATTGTCTAAATCTGTATTTATATTTGTGAGTGTTCTTGATTTTAAAGTGTAAGACCGTAAAACCTTTTTAATTAAACTTCCTTTGAAGCTTGTACGTCTTTATACGAGCAGAGACTGATAAGCCAAGGCTTGGCCAGCATTATTAAGGTCATACGTCTTTATACAAACTCATGTTTGGAATGGTACGTCTTTATACTCGGTCCCATTATTACACCGCCTCCCGATGAGTAAAGTATAATCACCTATTTACCAATAATATTAAGCATTTAAGTTCGATGTCTCAAACCAACCTAGAGATAACACCAAAGGGTGGAGGGTAAATGTTGCCCTTAACGGGAGGCTTTACTATTTTAATTTAAAGATTTTAGTTCGTGAATCAAATGTAGTGAGGACGAGGCTCTAGCGGTGATCCGGGTCACAAGTTTGTAGTAGTCATATCAATGGATTAGTTAACTTAACATTATCACATACCAAGCGGAGTTGAAGCCCAAAGCAATACTCTTCGTGACCTGATCATTTCCGAGATATTTACTTTCCTGCTATTAACTATTCTGTTAGTTACATTTTTGTTACACACATCACACACATTTTTACTTTCCTGTCATTTACTTTACCATCATTTACTTTTCTGTCATTTACTTTTCCGCTTCATAAGCACACAAAACCCACTCACTAATTAAACCAGCTAAACGATAACAAAAGTAGAGTATTGGAATTCGACCGTGTCCATTGGTTCGATACTTGATTCTTACCTAAACTATATTACGATGCGATAGGTACACTTGTCTATTTTGTGTGTTTTAAGTTTGACTATTTATCATTTTATAAATTTAAAACTTGATCTCAAGAAACCATTTCTAAAACAAATATATATTTATATATATTTTATATACTTATCTACACGTGCATGAGGTAAAAAGTGTAGAACGCCCGTCTCTTGGGTGAAATTGGGTAGAAAGACTTCGTAAGTCTATATATGGTCAAAGCGACGTCCGAGAAGTTTGACCAAATCAAAGTTCGGATGAAATCCGCCAAAGATAGGCAAAAATCTTACACTGATAAATGGAGAAGAGATCTTGAATTCCAAGTCGGTGACATGGTGTTATTAAAAGTGTCCCCTTGGAAGGGAATAATTCAATTTCGGAAAAGAGGGAAGTTTAGTCCGAGGTTTGTCGGACCGTTTAAAGTTTTAGCACGGGTTGGAGAAGTAGCATATCGATTAGAACTACTTGATGAATTGAGGGGATTTCATAACACGTTCCACGTATCGCACTTGCAAAAGTACTTAGCGGACGAATGGGCGCATGTGCCACTCGATAACATCGAGGTAGACAACAACCGCAACTACATTGAGGAGCCCGTGGCTATTCTAGATAGAAAAGAAAAACGTTTACAAAATAAAGTTATTCCCCTAGTCAAAGTTCAATGGAAACATCGAAAGGGATCTGAAGCCACGTGGGAAACTGAATCTAAAATAAGGGAGACGCACCCTCGACTGTTTAACTTGTGATAGGTTTCGAGGACGAAACCTTTTATAAGGAGGGTAGACTTGTAACATCCAGAAAAAAATAATGGACCGGAATGAAATAAAAGGAACGAAATAGACTTGTGGGACGGGCCGTGTATTGGAAGGCAAGGGGGAGGGCTACAAGCCCTACCCGCCCCACCCCTCTTGCTCACTTGCATCCATTCCCACGATTTCTAGAGAGAGAGAGAGATCCTAGAGAGGGAAAGAGCCAGTTTCTAGTCTAGATCATTGCTACAAGTCTCTCCATCATCTACAAGCAGGAACTCTAAGGATTTGAGCTGATTAGAGGTAACCTCCGACCCAAATATGAGTTTTTGTATGTTGAAGGGTTTTAGGGTAATTTTGATAAAAAGGAAAGGTTTTTTATTTATGGATTAAGAAACAAATCATAGATCTAGTATAACGAAAGTGTCAGGAATGTTTTGAACGTAAAAATTTTGCATCTTGATCGTGCTTAGACTGAGTCGCCATTAACATGCAAACTTAGAGTTTTCTGGGGAAGAAGTTGTCGCGCAGGCGAAATTATCGGGCAGATGTTGGCGAACTTAGTATGTTTGCTTGGTAATAGACTTGGCAAAACTGTTAGATTCGCCTGTTATGTTCGCTTAATGTCATGGGCGAACTTAGCCTCTATGTTCGCTAGGTATTGAGGGACAACATTGTCTTATGTTCGCTGGTTACATCCAGCAAACTTAACCCTAAGTTAGCTAGAACAGAAGTATAGAAACTGAATAATGTCGTATAGACCTGATAATTAACCATTTATCCAGATTGCATGTAACATAGTTGAGCAGTAAAGAACACTATGCGGCTAGCATTTTCAGGTGAGGTCAAGAATCCCTATTTTACTGTTTTAGGGTTGGGTGCATACTCAATTAACGGACGTTTATAATAAATATATTTTATTACGTAAACATAAATGGAAAGAAAGAGAGAGGTTTACTTAATTAACGTTTTGTAAACAGGTAAATGTTTAACTAATGTGTTTATTTACCTAAAATATAGTACTACTGGAGATTACATGGGAAGAAAGACATGCCATAAATGAGCAAAGACTGAAGAGAAGGCATGAAAGTCAGGCACCATCAGTTATTCAGATAAGGAGTGAAGCGAGAGGTGGTGAGAATGATACTTCAAGGACTCAACCGACTGGCACTAGGCCTCCTCTGTCTGCTGAGCCCGGTTCTAGACAAGAAAGCAAAGAAATTCATTTGAGAAGGAAATTGATGAGTAAAGGGAAAGGAATAGTGCAAGAATTAGAGTCTGATCATCCAAGAAAGAAACAAAGAACAACGCAAGAAGGTTTAGATGAAGATATCCTAAATATGATTAGTGAAGCATCGAGATATGAAACGAGTATTATGAGATCTCAAATTATGGCCCTTAAAGAAAGAGAAGCGAATAGAGAGAAAGAAGTCACTAAGCTTAGAGGGATGGTGTTGAATCAAAATCGAGTGATAGATGCTTTAAAGAAAACTGTTGAAAAACTAAGTGGAATAGTGACTGAGCTTTAAAGCAAATCGGGGACTTCACAGGAAACTAATGTAGATGAATTATTTGATTTATAACATCGAGTGTTAAGTATACGGATTTTCTTCACCAACTGGATATAGGTATGGATCATGAGTCTCTATTTCAGGTTCTGATTCCTCCGGTATCTCCTGATACAATTCCTCCATTTCCTCCGCAGATACCTGTACATGCTCTGTTGACATTCTAACACGTATCTTTGGTTTAGTAGACTGGCTTGGTCCAACTTTATCTACCTGCCTTACTGAAGGTGGAGTATCAGTTCTCCAGTTCTCAAAATCCGAAGTAGTTTCCATCGAGGATAAGCTTTATAGATTTTGATGATAGGATTCATTGTCAGAGACAATGATAGGATCAAAATGGGAATCACCAATATCAGAAATGATTACAGGATTTTTCATGGATCCCGTAGGATAATAACGTTCTTCTTTAGATCGTCCAAAGATATAAGCTTAGTAACTATTCCCAGACATCTGTATAGTTATCAATTAATTATTATGGAAGTCTACCTACTTTTCTTAGCAGACAGGCTATTCTGGTTAAAGCTTAGATACCTTACCTGAGTATCTTATTTGTTAAAACCAATTAATATCAAAATCAAGTAACAGCTTAGATACTAATCTCTAGTATATAATGTGCTGAAACAAATGGCTCTAATACCAACTTGTCACACCCCCGGGTTTAGCCTACCCGGGCGTGCGACCAAGATTGGTACATGTCTCTTATTTTATTTCATCAGAGTTTTATAAACACAACGGAATATTTTATAACTCAGGGTCTTTTCAAAAGACGGGGAATCTCCCGGTTCATTTCATTTCAAACAGGGACAAACCTTGAGATTGTACATAAACGTTTAATTTACAAAACCTAGGTTACATGAGCCATTTCTTTCAACACACATGTCTAGGGTGGACGTTCCTTTTTCATGACATCATTATTCCATTCATTCCATGGCTATATCATACAAAATCATCCTTGGTTACCTTAAAAACGTTTGAAAATAATTTATCAGTATATACCGGTGAATACAAGTATATTTGAAATCATAATCTGACAAGCGTGAATAAATAGAACAATTTGCCCATATTTTAATGGCCAATTTACACATTCAGCGGACCCCTGGCCCGAACGTATAACCACTAGCCACACTAGGCACTTTCTTGGATCATCATTGTTTTACATTAAACGGGACCCGACCTTCCACCTCAAGCGTCAGGTCTTACGTATTATAAACAACCAAGCCATAGCCCTAGCCCCATTACATCATTTCATCTGTAACACGTGTTTGCATACGTGACTCTATGGTCTGAATGCTATATAGTAAATCACCTTACGTGACTAATGGTTGTTTTAGTTCATTCAAGTCACATCACAATCAAATCAGTTTTCAGTTTTGAAATCATTTTATAAAAACACAAGTATTCACCTTGACGGAATCTTGACTTAGGAATCTTCTAGTGGAAGTGTCTAAGAGGGCAGCGTCTATGCTTAATAACTTAGCTTGGTTTTTCCAAATGAGTGTTTTCTTCTTAGAGTGAGCACTACAACGAGCAGGAGTTGGAAGTGAGAATCGTGTTTGGTGTGAAGAACTGAATGAAATCGACCAGCTATTTATAGGCTGAGTTTCGGACCCATGTCGAACCGACATGGCAAGACATAGTGGTCCGCTATCCGTCAATGTTTGCATAAGCCCTACACATCCAAATCTGATTGGACTGCACCTCGTATTACGGCTAGCAGATAGTTATGGAGGTGTATATCAGTCCGTTATCGACATACGCGTCAAAACCTTAGGCTGAGTCATAGGAAATGTGTCAGCACCACAAATTGCGGCTGAAGGCGGCTAGTCGGACCGTTATCCAATCGATGTCGGCCCGCTATCTGACTCTCCTACCCATTGCGGACCGTTATAGGATATGATAGTGGTCCTCTATCTATCCAGAATCTAAATTTTCAGTTTTGTCCTTGATTTTTGATGTAAGTATACTTATGGTCCATGTACTTTATATTTTTATTATTTTGTCACGAAATTTTAAGAAATGTTACAGGCAGGCTACTACCGAAGGTTTTCTCGGGAATTTTCAAAGATAGACTCGACTTTAACCAAATTAACCTGCAAGGAAGTAAAGTACGAATTGGGGCTAGGCGCAGGCCGATGCTTTCAAGGAATTAAAGAAAAGATTAACCCAAACACAAGTATTCACCTTACTCGATGGTAACGAAGACCCGGTGGTGTATTCTGACGCTTCAATTCAGGGGTTAGGCTGCGTGCTTATGCAACGAGGAAAAGTGATCACGTATAAATCATGAAAGATGAAGACTCATGAAGCCAACTACCCAACTCACGATCTTGAGCTCGCGGCGATTGTCTTTGCCTTTAAGATTTGAAGGAATTACCTTTACGAAGTCAAATACACCATTTACTCCGACCATAAGAGTTTGAAATACTTCTTCGAACAAAAGGAGTTAAATATGAGACAATGACGGTGGTTAGAATTGTTGAAAAACCATGATTGTGAAATCTTTTACCACCGCGGGAAAGCAAACGTAGTGGCCGACGCCTTGAGTCGAAAGGAGACGACAACTCCTATCAAGGTGAAGGCATATCAAGTGGTCGTGACTCTAGACCTTATGACAGAAATAGAACGTGCCCAAGATGAAGCTTTGAAAGAAGAAAATGTCAAGCAAGAGAGAATTGTGGGTCAGCAAGAGAAGTTAGAAACCAATACTTATGGGGTATGTACACGGTTCGGGAGAATGTGGATACCCAAGGGTGGTGAACTTAGAGTCAAGATTCTTGACGAGGCTCACAAGTCTCGCTACTCTATCCATCCCGGTACCAACCAGATGTACCATTATCTAAAGAAATAATACAGGTGGCCCGACATAAGAACGATGTAGCCGAATATGTGAGCAAGTGCCTAACTTGTTCTCTGGTGAAGGCCCAGCACTAGAAACCATATGGGAAGATGTAACTGTTATTTATCCATGAATGGAAATGGGAACACATTACCATGGATTTCCTAACCAAACTACCGCGTACAGCTAAACGTCATGATACTATATTTGTAATTGTGGATCGATTGACAAAGAGTGCTCACTTCTTGCTTATACGTGAGGCTTTTTCGTCCTAAAATCTAGCAGAATTATTCATCAGCAAGATTGTGACAAGAAACGGTATGCCCTTGTCGATTGTGTCGGACCAGGACAACCGATTCACATCGAGGTTAGGGAAAAGATTACATGAGACAGTGGCTACAAGACTTAACATTAGCATCGCTTATGACCCACAAACTGACGGACAGTCTGAAAGGACTATCCAGACCCTCGAACACATGCTTCGGGCATGTATTATCGATTTTGGTTGTAGCTGGGATAGTCACTTACCACAGGCGGAGTTCTCATACAACAATAGCTATCATGCAACCATTGGCATGCCGCCTTATGAGATGCTAAATGGTAGTGATATGCCCTAAATTATACATGTTTTGCACTTACAATAATCCCCATATAATGGTACTAATTGAATAATAACCTTGCAAGTGATACTTAAACCGTCTATATTTTGTAATTACATGTTATTCGGTGTTGAAAAGAGAAACATAGATGAAACCAGTCAAAAACACCTTTACACACCATTCCATACCTCAAGATACTATTCAAGAGGGAGTATTTCGTAGTTAGAGTAGAGAGGCTCCTCCTCTTTGTCCACAATAGGGGAGCCTACAAAACTCAGCGTTACGCTAGTTAGTATGGTCATTCGGGGATAAACCCTTTGTATTACTAGGGTGAAGATGACGTTTGGTGCATGTTAATATTTGACGTATTAATCTAGTGGTATGTTTATGACATTAACTATTCATTCTTAAAACCACCTCTTGGTGGGCTTTTATTATTGTCTAAATCCGTCTTTATATTTGTTAGTGTTCTTGATTTTAAAATGTAAGACCGTAAAACCTTTTTAATCAAACTTTATTTGAAGCTAGTACGTCTTTATACGAGCAGAGACTGATAAGCCAAGGCCTTGTCAACCTTATTAAGGTCGTACGTCTTTATACGAACTTATTATGCGACCAAGAATTGGTGAACTCATGTTGGGAACGGTACATCTTTATACTCGGTCCCATTGTTACACCGCTTCCCGGTGAGCAAAGTATAATCACCTATTTACCAATAATATTAAGCGTTTAAGTTCGATGTCTCAAACTAACCTGGAGATAAGACCAAAGGGTGGAGGGTAAATGTTGTCCCTAACGGGAGGCTTTACTATTTTAATTTAAAGATTTTAATTCGTGAATCAAATGTCGTGAGGACGAGGCTCTAGCGGTGACCCGGATCAAAAGTTTGTAGTAGTTATATCACTGGATTAGTCAACTTCACATTATCACGTACCAAGCGGATTTGAAGGCCAAAGCAATACTCTTCATGACCTGATCATTTCCGAGATATTTACTTTCCTACTATTTACTATTCTGTTAGTTACATTTCTCATGAAACCATATTGATTAGAACTACCTGACGAATTGAGTAGATTCCATCACACGTTCCACGTATCGCACTTGCGAAAGTACTTAGCGGACGAATCGGCGCATGTGCCACTCGATGACATCGAGGTAGACAACAACCGCAACTACATTGAGGGGCACGTGGCCATTCTAGATAGAAAAGAAAAACGTTTACAAAATAAAGTTATTCCCCTAGTCAAAGTTCAATGGAAACATCGAAATGGATAGGAAGCCACATGGGAAACTGAATCTGAAATAAGGGAGACGCACCCTCGACTGTTTGACTTATGATAGGTTTCGAGGACGAAACCTTTTATAAGGATGGTAGACTTGTAACATCCCGAAAAAAATAACCGAAAATAATGGACCGGAATGAAATAAAAGGAACGAAATAAACGAAATAGACTTGTGGGCTGGGCAATGGGTCGTGTATTGGAAGGCAAGGGGGAAGGCTACAAGCCCTACCCACCCCCACCCCTCTTGCTCGCTTGCATCCATTCCCACAGTTTCTAGAGAGAGAGAGATCTTAGAGAGGGAAAGAGTCGGTTTCGAGTCTAGATCATTGCTACAAGTCTCTCCATCGTCTACAAGTAGGAACTCCAAGGATTTGAGCTGATCAGAGGTAACCTCCGACCCAAATATGAGTTTTTTTATGTTTAAGGGTTTTAGGGTTATTTTGATATAAAGGAAAGGTTTTTTACATATGGATTAAGAAACAAATCATAGATCTAGTGTCACGAAAGTGTAAGGAATGTTTTAAAGGTAAAAATTTTACATCTTGATCGTGCTTGGACAGAGTCGCCATTAACATGCAAACTTAGGGTTTTCTAGGGAAGAAGGTGCCGCGCAGGCGAACTTATCGGGCAGATGTTGGCGAACTTAGTATGTTCGCTTGGTAATAGACTTGGCGAAACTGTTAGATTCGCTTAATGTCATGGGGTTACATCAAGCGAACTTAACCCTAAGTTAGCTAGAAAAGAAGTATAGAAACCGAATAGTGTCGTATAGACCTGATAATTAACCATTTATCCAGATTGCATATGACATAGTTGGGCAGTAAAGAACACTATTAGGCTAGCATTTTTAGGTGAGTTCAAGAATCCCTATTTTACTATTTTAGGGTGGGGTGCATACTCAATTAACGGACGTTTATAATAAATATTTTTTATTACGTAAACATAAATGGAAAGAAAGAAAGAGGTTTACTTAATTAACGTTTTGTAAACAAGTAAATGTTTAACGAATGTGTTTATTTAACTAAATGTTTTATAAACGAATGTAAGTGAAATAGAATGTGTTTATTTAACTAAATTTCTTATAAACGAATGTAAGTGAAAAGAACGTGTTTATTTAACTAAATGTTTTATAAACGAACATGAATGAAAGAGATAAGAAAGTTAAGTTACCTATATGTCCGAGTATGGTTACACCAAAGCAAGTCTTGAGATAGTAGCATAGTCTTTGTGAATGGTACTACCCGAAGCCTATGGCAATGTCATTGCATGATTATGTGCTTGTCGTATGAAAAACGGGAACAGTGCTTGGCAGAGTACTGTGATCGGGATGTTGTAACTGGTTAACGGGAGCTAATGACGGTTATCCCGGTGAATACGGTCACCAAAGTAAAGAATGTTCTTCATGGAAGTCCGGTGAGTTTGGCATTCCGACGTAGAGCCTTAGGGACTCTCACCAATAGAAAAATATCCTTTGTGGATGTAAATTGTCCTTTGTGGACTAGAGTGTAAAGTAATGTGTCCTTGTGGACTGTAATGTAAAGTGTCCCTCGTGGACTGTATTATTAACGTGTCCTTATCGACTGTAATGAATGAAAGTAAAGAAAGAAAGTGTCCTTCGTAGACCGTAACGAATGTAAGTGATTGTGTGAAATAAGTAACGATGAAATGAAATAGGTAAGTAAAAGTTTACATGTGGTATTTTAGTATGTTTTACTTAGTAGTACTGTAACACCCGGATAGTTCCTAAGTAAAATAACGACTAAAAGTAGCAAAAGACAAAGTTCAGGGGTTGAATTGAACGTTCTCCAAAGATGGAGGACAAAAAGTGAAAAATCCAAAAATTTAAGGGATAGCAGACCGCTATCTCACACCATAATGGTCCGCTATGTGAGGAGGAAGGCATGAGCCAGGGGCTGACACGTGTCCCTATGACTCACCGGTGGAATTTGACGCGTGGTTCGATAGCGGACCGCTATCCAGAACCATAATGGTCCGCTAGCCGCAAGAATCAGGCGGGTCCTATTGGAACTTGACGCATGTAGGGCTGACGCAAGCAGGGAGATAGGGACCGCTATTCCCCTGCATAACGGTCCGCTATGGGTACAAAATCTTCCTATAAAAGGAATGCTTGAGCCCGGTCAATTTGCACAACACAAACGCATTCACACCATCCAATTCACACACTTGAGCTCTGGTGGCTCAATTCCTGAGGTTCTGGTCCGCTCTCGAAAAACCGGTTCTACAATTCGTCCGCAAACTACCGTAGATAGTTCCGAGGTAAGGTTTCTGAACAATCTGAGGTTTCTTCATGTAAACCTAAGATAGTGATGTTAATTATGATAATGTCGGATATGATTTAGGGTTTTGTCCAGCTATTGATTATTATAGTTGATCAGAAAGAAGGTTCTGTTTGAGGTGTTTGGGGAGAGTTCCTTTGAACCGTGCTCTATAAAATGTTTTGTAAATGATTTTGATCTGAGATACTAATACCATACATGCATATATCCTATAATAAGTACTTATTGTAGCCACGATTGGGAGGGACAAGACTGATCCTCTAGTTTTTAGACTGGTCCATGTGTGGCCAGTAGCCGGAAGGTCTCGGTATATATGTATGTTGTAGATTCAGAATCTATGTGAGGTTACTGGGTGATGGATTGGAAGGAATGATTGTAAGACCTAGATGGGGCATTCATTCTTGTATCGAGGATACATGTTGTGAAAATATGATTTTGTTTATGAACTCACCAGTGTTATGCTGATCCAAAATGTTTTCAAATGTTTTTTAGCACAGGTGATCACTAGCTTGTACTTGGCATTCCAGGAGATGTACTGGTGTTTTGAGATAGGGATGGCTGAGGGCAGGTTCTTGTGTGACCGTAAGGCCTGAGATGTACGGGTGTTTATGTTGTATTTACCAGTCAGTCCTTATTGTAAAGCAATGTTATATGTGGAGTGAAATAATTTTGACTTGTAAGTCTTCTGTTGTGTGTTTTTGGTATCAACGTCACAGTAACTAGAATGCAACCTTCTGACCAATATGTAGTTATCTGGCAAACGAAATGTTCTGTCTAGGAAAGAACGGTGTATAAATTTCTCCTAGACTCGTCGTCCTTTCCTGGGAACATATCTGTTGGAGGTACTACTCTGGTTAGATAATTGTCATGTGTTACGGATGTGAAAAGTTGGTATCATAGCCGCAGTTTAAATGATTTAGATAATAATAAGAAAGATTAGTATCTAGACTTGAACTAAGAGCTCTGAGAATAGCTAGAATGCTATGGGATATAGGTTAAGGTGTTGGTTATCATTATGAATATAACGGGTGATATTAAGAGAACAGATAATTAATTACATTCTTGGCCAAATGTCTTTAATTTTTTATTTTCTAGTTATCATTTTGAATATAACCAGTTATCATTTTGAATATAACGGGTGATATCAAAGGCTTTACGAACCACACTACCCCGACTGTTAGACGATGTTCTTTCAAGGAGAATGGGTACTGGAACTGCTAGAAGAGGAGCCAACATATAACACCTGCCAAAATTCCGATCTCAATTTCTGCCCGAAACTTATAAGAAATAACGGGAGTTAACGAAAACCCAAAATTCAGAAAATAAATTAAGAAATAATAATTATAATATATATATATATATATATATTGAATTCATACTTTCCTCGAAACTACCATGTAAAGAAGTTAGTAGGAAGGTGCACATGAAATGTGAGAAAGGTAGTAGGAAGGTGCACATGAAATGTGAGAAAGGTAGTAGGAAGGTGCACATGAAACGTGAGAAAGGTAGTAGGAAGGTGCACATGACACCAACATGTGAGGAAGGTGATAGGAAGGTGATATATGGTGAAAAAACTTCCCTATAAATAGAACTTAAGATTACTCCTAAGTTCTCATTCCAATCCTTCTCTTAATTCAAAGACAGGTTCGTCTTTATATTTCCGAGTTTAAGTATTTATTTTAGTGGGGCTTAGAGTTGTAGCCAGGGTAGGCATTGGGTGAGATAACCCTAGTCTAGGCATTGACTGATCACCCATGTCTAAAATAGGTAGTGTTATCTAAAGCTACCCACGGTTATGATTAGATAATTCCCCATCATTCGTTAGGCCTTCGCCTAAGATTTATTTTGGTCCTGAACAGCGATAAAGTTCTGACCAGGCATGATCATGCCAAGACTAGGCATAAGGGATATGACAGATCTGATTATGGTTCCAAGGATGAAACCACAAGGGTTAGAAACATCAAAACCCAGAGGACAAGGAAGAAAAAGAAATAAAATGGAAATTCAAGTGGTGGCGGACTGCTACCCTTAGGCTAACTGACCGCCATGAGGTGTATAACGGTCTGCTACGGGCTGAAACAGCTAGCAGACCGACATGGTCCTAGCTAACGGTCCGCTACGTACTTCTCTAGGCAGCTTCTGCACATGACACGTGTCATCGCTACGTGTAGGGCATGTGTCAGCCCTGCTGACGCGTGGAGCTTGGCGAACCGCCAAGATAAACCCAGACGGTCCGCTAAGGACGTGTGGAGCGCATGCACACCAAGGCTTGACACTTGTCAAGCATGCATGAAAGTGGGCGGTAGCGGACTGCCAGGGATCTGGCTAGCGGTCTGCTACGGGGCTGTTATCAGCCTATAAATAGAAGAGCCCTCCATTTGCATTTTCACACCAAACTCAAACAACTACGAATTTCTTCTGAGTTCTCTGGTCCCAAGCTTCTAGTAGCTAACCCGACTCCCGAGCCGCTCCTCCTAGTTTTACTGGCTTTCGCTTATCAACCAGACTCGAGCGTTTAGAACCGAAGAAACCAGAGGAACGCATAGAAGTGTGAGTTAAGGTGCTAGAGCCCTAAGAGTCAACTCTATGAGCTACTTAGAACTAAGATTGTTATCTTTCGATCTTCCACTTCAAATCCAAGGTGAATACTCGTCTTTATCAAAAATACTCATTCTCATGGCGAGAGCGAGGTTTTACAAAAAGATTTGTAAGATGTGAATGGGCTGTAAGCTATCATCACGCAGATAAGACGTGCTGGTGTTTTCGGCACCTTCAAGCAAATGATCAAACAATTTATCTTTACGAAAAGGGCAAAACATGATAATTAAATATTTACTCATAATGACCCCAGAATCAGAGGGTTCTACCCATGGGGAATGTTGATACCCAAGAAGTGTACGTAAAGTTTGATCAAATATTTATTAGCACCAGATCCAGTTCGGCCGGCCTGGGTTGGCTTGTATGTCAGGTGATGCGTAAAGCGCAGTTGTGCCAGTTTGGCAGCGTGGCCTCGAGTGCTTGTCCAATGTATACAAATGGATGAAATCCAAGGAAGTGATATGATCACTTGATCCTCCAATGATGAAATGTTTAACTGTTTAATTAAACTATTTTTCCATGCTTATGAAAATGATTTGAGGTCATAAAGTGTTCACCAGCATGTAGCTGACGTTCATTTTCAAGTGTTTTCAGGAAAAGAATGAAATGACCTCATAGTATCGGGATCGGCTACGGCCTAAGTCCCGATGACAGGTTTATTGCATAATCCGGTTCAGGCCACACACCTGGACCTGGTGCAACCCGAAAAAAAAATGTGATATACAGGTTCGTGCGAGGCATAGGAAGGAACCTGAGAAAAGACAAAGTTAAGGTGCCCAAAGGATGTCGACTTCCTAGGAAGAATACCTCCTTGTAGATTTTACTGACTTTGGTCAGGGTTTTGATTTCAAAAATAAAATGTACAAACGATCGGGTTTTATATCCAAGTATTTAAATAAATAAATCTTTTGTCTACACGACAAGATTCTAGAATTTTCAAAACCAACCCTTAAGGTTTAAAATCGTTAAAAAGATCATGTTTAAAACACTATTCTGTTGCACAAAACCAAACTCTGAAATCAAAGCAGGTACTGAAGGTGCCAACTAACGTCGCAACCCGGTAACGTCCCGGGGGTGCCCGGGGTTGGGTGTGACACAACAACACCGGAGGAGCAAATGAAAATGCCAATACTAGCTCAGTAACGAGAACTGAGAATCATGAAGGATGCAACTACAAATCCTTCGGAGGCTGCAAACCCAAGCCGTTTGACGGAGAGAAAGGAGCCATTGATGCTACTCAATGGATCACAAAGATGGAAGCTGTTATCAAGCTTAGTGAGTGCAGGAGTGATCAGGAAGTCAAGTTTCTTTCCTACTCTTTATAAACCACAACATTAGATTGGTGGGAGCCTGTGAAAAAGGCCAGAGGGGAGCAGGCTGTGGACAACATGAAATGGAACGAGTTTAAGGAACAAGTTCTGCAACGTTTTTGTCCTCAGATTGAACTTGATAAGATTGAGGAAGAGTTTCAGCATCTGGAGGCTGGAACAATGACGCATCAGGAGTATGCGACAAAATTTGATGAAATGTCAAAATTAGTGCCACATTTGGCAACACCCGAGTCCCAAAGAATCAAACACTTCATTACGGGGTTACCATTAAAGGTGCGAAATTTAGTGAAAACCTCTACACCTCAAACAATGGATGCAGCTTTGTCGTTGAGTGCCAGATTTATGATGATGTGGTAGCTCAAGAAGCCAAGGAGAAGGTTGATAAGGCAGTTGAGGTAAAACCGGTAGAAGCAAAGAGGAAGAGTGAGGAAGTCATGTATCGGTTCAAACCAAGAAATTTTAAGTTCCCTAGAAAAGAGGGAAACAATTCGATGAGAAATTCTCAGGAAATAAGATGTGGCAAATGACGAAAGACAGGGCATATCTCAATGTATCGTCCATCTTTTAAGTGTTATAATTGTAACTAGATGGGACATATTTCAAGAAATTGTACCAAACCCGCACAGCAGAAGCCGAAGGAGGGGCTAAAGGTCGGGTGTTTGTAATAGGTGAAGGAAGAAGGAACGATAATGCCAAGGCGGTAGCTGGTACGTTCCTAGTTAATAATATTTATGCTAAAATCCTGTTTGATACAGGTGCAAATAGAAGTTTTGTTTCAGATGCCTTTAGTTTGCATTTAGGCATGAAACCTACCCCACTTGAGTGTGCTTACGTAGTTGACATAGCAAGTGGTGAACAAATTAGGATAACCGAATCATATGCGAATTGTGAGATGACTCTGGGCAACGAAAATTCAGTAATTGAATTAATGCCAATGAGTATAAACAAGTACAATGTTATCATTAGGATGGATTGGTTAAACCAATACCATGCTCAACGGACTGTTAGGATTTTTAGGTCTAACAGAGATTCTATGTGTGATACAATGTGATAGTGACGAAAATAAGATTGAAACAATTTTTGTAGCTAAGGCTCAGAAATGTGTAAATACATGATGTAGTATATTCATAGTTTATGCTTTAGGCTTGAAACCCGAACGGCAGATTGCGGACATCCCTATAGTATGTGATCACCCGAATGTTTTTCCGAAAGAATTACCTAGTCTACCACCAGATAGACAAATTGAATTCCGAATCGGCCTTATAACTGGGGCCAAACCCGCAGCTAAAGCACCGTATCGTCTAGCACACTTTGAATTGAAAGAATTGATGAAGCATATTCAAGAATTACTAGACAGTGGTTTTATACGTCCAAGTACTTCACCTTGGGGAGCACCGGTCTTATTCGTAAAGAAGAAAGATGGAAGTATGCAGATGTGCGTAGATTATCGGGAACTAAACAAGCTCATTGTGAAAAACAAATATCCATTGCCAAGAATAGATGATGTGTTCGATCAGTTGCAAGGAGCTAAATACTTCTCAAAAATTGATATTAGATCTGGGTATCACCAGTTGAAGGTACGAAAAGTAGATATACGTAAGACTGCTTTTAGAACCCGATATGGATACTACGAATTTATGGTTATGTCATTTGATCTAACAAATGCCCCTGAAGCATTTATGAACCTAATGAACCGAGTCTATAAACCATTTCTTGATAAATTCGTTATAGTGTTCATAGACGATATCCTTATCTACTCCCAAACTCAGAAGAACATGCCAAACATCTTCAGATAATCCTGGAAACACTTAGAAAGAGAAGTTGTATGCTAAGTTTTCCAAATGCGAATTTTGGAAACAAGAGGTACAATTCCAAGGACATGTTATAAATCAACAGGGAATCTAAGTAGATCTAACCAAGATCGAAGCCATTATGAAATGGGAAACTCCAAAAACACCGACGGAAGTTCGTAGCTTTCTTGGACTAGCTGCATACTATTGAAGGTTTATACAAGACTTCTCCAAGATTGCTACTCCATTAACTACCCTAACTTAGAAAGCTGTGAAGTTTGAATGGAGTCAAAAGCAATAGGAAGCATTTAAAACCCTTAAACAGAAACTTAGCTCTGCACCAATCTTAGCATTACCCAAAGGGAATGATGACTTCGTCAACTATTGTGATGCATCCCGAATTTGTCTAGGTTGTGTGTTGATGTAGCGAGATAAGGTTATTGCCTACGCATCACGCCAACTTAAAGTTCTTGAAAAGAACTATACCACACATGATCTTGAACTTGGTGCCATAGTGTTTGCTCTAAAGATTTGGAGACACTATCTGTATCGTACTAAGTGTGTGATACATACAGACCATAAAAGTCTCCAGCATATATTCAATCAGAAGGATTTGAATATGAGACAGAGAAGATGGATGGAACTCATTAATGATTAAGATTGTGAGATCAAATAACATCCCAGTAAAGCTAATGTTGTAGCTGACATATTAAGTCGGAAAGAGAGAATCAAGCCTATTAAAATAAGAGCCTTAAGATTAGAAGTCAAGATAGACTGGATGGATCAGATCAAAGAAATTCAAACTCAAGCACTACAAGACGACAACATCAAGAAGGAGCGCATGGTTGGTAAAAAAAATTTACTAACAAAAGGCAATATTGGAATCCTACGATTTGAAAATAGAATTTGGATTCCTAGACTCAGAGAAATTCAAACAAAGGTGATGGTTGAAGCTCACAAATCCAAATATTCGATATATCCTCGAGCAGATAAGATGTATAAAGGCCTAAAGACTCATTATTGGTGGCCGAATATGAAGAGATCCGTAGCTCAGTATCTAGAAAAATGTTTAACTTGTCTTCAAGTTAAGATCGAACATCAGAAACTCGCAGGTTAACTACAACAGTTAGAGATACCTGTGTGGAAATGGGATAGAATTACTATAGACTTTCTCACAAAACTGTCAAGAACCCAGAGAGGGCATGATTCCATTTGGGTTGTGGTTGATAGACTAACCAAATCTGCACACTTTATTTCTATCAGTGAGAATTATTCAATGGATAAAGTTGCCGGACTCTACATCAATGAAATTGTGAGCCATCATGGTATACCACTATCTATTATCTTTGATAGATATAGTCGGTTCACTTCCAGATTCTGGACCAGTTTCCAGAAAGAATTAGGAACTCGAATCAATATGAGTACAACATATCACCCTCAAACCGACGAAAAAAATGAAAGAACAATCCAAACCCTAGAAGATATGTTGAGGGCTTGTATAATTGAATTTGGAGGTAGCTGGGATAATCATCTGCCATTAATAGAATTTTCATACAACAACAGCTACCATTCAAGTATAAAAGTTGCACCATTCGAAGCTTTATATGGTAGAAAATGCAGAACTCCAATTTCTTGGACAGAATTTGGAGATAGTCAACTATATGGACTAGAAATCTTACAGGAAACAACTGATAAGATAGTCCAGATCAAACAAAGATTAAAAACTGCACAAGATCGACAGAAGAGTTATGCAGATACATGTCGACGGTCGTTAGAATTTCAAGTAGGTGACTATGTGATGTTGAAAGTATCACCTTGGAAAGGTGTTGTATGTTTCAGAAAATGTGGGAAGTTAGGCCCAAGGTATATTGGACCTTACAAAATCATTGAAAGAGTTGGAGCAGTGGCATATAATTTATAAATTAGAAATACCTGAAGCATTGTAGGGTATTCATAACACGTTCCATGTGTCATGTCTATGTAAATGCTTAGCAGACCCCGATCAGAAAATCTCGTTAGATGATGTCCATGTTGATGACAAACTCCAATTCACCAAACAACCTGTTAAGATCTTAGGAACCCAAAATCAAAAACTGAGAAAGAAAACGATACCGATGGTACTGGTACAGTGGCAAGTTCGGAAGGGTGCCGATCAGACTTGGGAATAAACAGAACAGATGAAAGCTAAGTATCCTCATTTGATTGACTGATATTGAATTTTGAGGATGAAATTCTTTTAAGGAGGGGAGATTTGTAACACCCAGATAGTTCCCAAGTAAAATAAAGGCTAAAAGTAGCAAAAGACAAAGTTCAAGGGTTGAATTGAACGTTCTCCAAAGATGGAGGACTAAAAGTGAAAAATCTAAAAATTTAAGGGATAGCGGACTGCTATCTCACACCACAACGTTCCGCTATGTGTGGAGGAAGGCATGAGCCAGGGGCTGACACGTGTCCTTGTGACTCACCGGTGGAATTTTACGCTTGGCTCGATAGCGGACCGCTATCCGGAACCATAACGGTCCACTAGCCGGAAGAATCAGGGGGGTCCAATTGGGACTTGGTGCGTGTAGGGTTGATGCAAGCAGGGCCATAGCCGAACGCTATCCCCCTGTTAGCGGTCCGCTATGGGACCAAAATCTGCCTATAAAAGGAATGCTTGAGCCCGATCAATTTGCACAACACAAACACAATCACACCATCCATTTCACACACTTGAGCTCTGGTGGCTCGATTCTCGAGGTTCTCGTCCGCTATCTAAAAACAGGTTTCTGACAGTTCATCCGCAAACTGTCGTATATAGTGTCGAGGTGAGGTTACTGAACAACCTGAGGTTTCTTCATGTAAACCTAAGATAGGGATGTTAATTATGATAATGTCGGATATGATTTAGGGTTCTGTCAAGGTATTGAATATTATAGTTGATCGTAAAGAAGGTTATGCTTTAGGTGAGTTCCTCTGAACTATGCGCTATAAAATGTTTTGTAAATGATTTTGATCTGAGATCCTAATACCATCCGTACATATATCCTATAATAAGTACTTATTGTGGCCACGATTGGGAGGGACTTAGTGACAAGACCGATCCTCTTGTTTTTAGACTAGTCCATGTGTGGCCAGTAGCCGGAAGATCTCGGTATATATGTATGTTATAGATTCAGAATCCATGTGAGGTTACTGGGTGATGGATTGGAAGGAATGACTGTAAGACCCAGACGGGGCATTCATACTTGTATCAAGGTTACATGTTGTGAAAATACGATTTTGTTTATGAACTCACCAGCGTTATGCTGATCCAAAATGTTTTCAAATATTTTTGAGCACAGGTGATCACTAGCTTGTAGTTGGCATTCCAGGAGATGTAAAAGTGTTTTGAGATAGGGATGACTGAGGGCAGGTTCTTGTGTGACCATAAGGCCTGAGTGGATGGCATGTTTCTTCGTGAGCTATAAGACCAAAGTTTATGTTGTATTTACCAGTCAGTCATTACTGTAAAACATTGTTATATATGGAATAAAATAATTATGACATGTAAGTCTTCCGCTGTGTGTTTTTGGTATTGTCACAGCCCGCCAAGGCGAAAACACGGGAGTGCGACGAAACTGAATAAAAGAACACAAGGCAATAAAGAAGATTACTATTAAATTCCATAGAGTTAAAATCTGATTACATAAATCTCAACTTAAACCAACCAAATAACATGTTCAAAAGACAAAACAACTTATAACAGAGTTTCTTCATTTAGTATCTAGGCAAATCCTATGTGATCCTTTGCTTGACCTATCATGAGCTTAATCACGTGAAACAAGTATGAAAAACAAGTGTCAACTAAAAATAGTTGGTGAGAAATCACATGTTTAATAAAATCATAAGTTTGGCAAAAGTAACAATTCACAATTCAAGATCATCATATAGTACGTAAAACAAAAAAAAACAAATGATTAGCAAATCCTACCTAAAATGATGAATAACAAATAAGTGGTACAACTCGCAAGTTGCATTGATAATAAATAAGATGTCCAACCATCAGTTGTCCATAAAGTATATGCGGTTTCCATCCTATGGCCCATATCTGTACTACCGTTGGCTTGAAAGTTTCAAGTTAAGGATTTGCAAGTTTAACGTTTATCATGTTGTGTTCATTTACTCACATACATATATGATTCGCTTGTTTTAGAATTGTTTGAAAATGTGTTTTAATGCGTGCCGACGCGTACATGTTTCCCCCAAAACGATTAGAAAAAAGTGGGGCTATGAAGTCTCACCTTGATAGCTAGAAGAGATGAGAGACTTGAACAAATAGACGAGGTGAATCACGGACCAGACCCTAAACAAAGGAATAAACTACTTTTAGGGTAGGTTTGATGGTTACGAGTGTTAGATAGGCCGTTCGGGTCATAAGGTTAATAGATAGTTGCAAAAGTAGAGTTTTAGTTGTTTTACTGATTTGGACAGCAAAGTAGCTTAACAGAAACAGGCTTGTTAAAAATATCAAATGATGTCAAAAAATTATGAAATTTTACAGGTGATTATTTAAGTCATTCCGAATAAGTTTTGTTAAGAAAGTTTTTTATTTGAGACTCGGATCATAGCCAAAACAGTCCAACAAGACAGAAGGTACTAAAAAAGGTTTCTGTCCCGTTTTGGCTGCTACAGAGTCATACGTTTGAATTAGAAAACGAGCCAATTATGGTTGGAAAGAAAATTCGACGAACTACGTCATGGAATTTGAGTTTGCTCAGTTTCGTTTAATCATGATCATGATATGCTTAGTTAAAGTCAGTACAGTTTCTATCCACAATCAACGGTTGCATTTAAGTGGACCGTTTAGGGTTTTAAGGTTACCGAACGCGTAAATAAAAAATTAGACGAATGTTATTATATCATTATATACATAATATAATCAGATTAAGTTAGCCAAAACGTCCCGTGTCACCGGTCTAGCCATGATATTCACAGAAGCGTTTTGGAGAATCACAGAATGCAACCGGCATAGCCGACACGAGCAAGCAGATTCTATTTTAAATTAGCGTGTGAGTTCATATAATTGATAATACATAATTATTAACATGTTTTAAGTTATCAAGAACATATTAAAGCATCGGCAGAGCCACTTTTGCAATAGTTGTCTTGAGGATTCACAGAATGCGACGGCATAGCCACCATTGCAAACGGGATCCTTTGTTTGTTAGTTGGTGATGTTAGCTTGATTTATTAGTTTGATTAAGATTATTAGAGGGTTTTTACGGCTGAGGTTTCACATGATAAAGTGATCATCGATAGAAAAATAAAAAGATTGAGGGGATGAAGAAAGAATAAATTAAAGACGGTATTGAACTTCAGAGGGTTACTTACTTGTTTGATCTTCAAACTCTTGGAATCCTCTAAGGGATTTTCGAAATCTTCAAGGGGAGGGCAAGGATTTCAAAATTTATGCGGGTTTAGGAGTGTTTGAGGGAGAATTAGCAAAGAAAACAACATCATAAGCCTCCTATTTATACTAATGGGTAAAGGAGTTTAAACATGAAAAGTCTTGGAAAGCAATTTAGGGTTTTAGGGGTGTACAAAAAGGGGGTGGCCAAAATTTTTAGGCCTTGGGGCCTTGTGGGCTGCAAAATTATTCCATGGGTCATGGGTGGCCTTTGACCCATGGTTGATCCAACAGTTCGGTTTCGGTTTTTGATTGTTTTTTTTGAATTTCAGGATTTATTTAAGGAAAGTTTTGCAAACAAACTTTGTTTTAATTAATGAAATAAAAATGTTAAACATTTAAAACATAAATTAATGTCATGTTAGATGGATTTGTTGGGTGTGGACGGTACGCAGCTAACATCTGTTTATAAGGCGAACGATCGCACGAAAGTACTAACGTACTAGGGCGTCAATTTGAATTATGTGACAACTTTAATGAGTTAAATAACTATGTTAGGCACATATGGTTGATAAATTGCCTTTGAATTAGTAGTGGGTGAGTTTTCGTGTCGGTAAACGAGTTATTAAACGATTTAACGGTCCATGTTGCAATTTAAGGCAATTCCAAGCGTTGCAGTCAACATGTGACCATATAATAAGTATAATGTTCATGAAATAGGTATGTTTCAAGTATGATGTGAACACGAGTTATTATGAGGGTTTCAAGCTTCATTGATTCATGAATATTGTAAGCGTTAAAAGTACGCGAAAAGCAGAAATGTTACAGGTATCAACGTCACAGTAACTAGAAAGCAACCTTCTTACCATTATGTAGTTATCTGGCAAACGGAATGTTCTGTCTAGGAAAGAATGGTCTCTCCTAGACCCGTCGTCCTTTCCTGGGAACATATCTGTTGGAGGGACTACTCTGGTTAGATAACTGGAATGTGTTACGGGTGTGACAAGTACAAAGTATTTTTAAAGTATGTTTTCATTAAACAAGGTTTGTATGGATAACATGTTAATGAAAGATTACTTATTAAATGATTAAAAACTTGAACTCACCAGCGTTAGCTGACTATTTTAGTATGCACATCAGGTAACAAAGGAAAGAAAAAGATATGAAGCTCCAAAAGCTTGGAAACGAATGGTTGTTGGCTGTTGTTGATCAAGACTAACATCCCCATAATATCTAGTTTATGATTGTTGAACAATGATATGTTAAAAGATTTAATTAACTATGATTTGTATTAGACTTCTGTTGTTAATTTTAATGTTTAATTCAAGGTTTAAGAACTATGTTTATGCTATGTTTACCAATTATGAGAGGCACCCGGTTTGGTCCTTTCAATGTCGGTGGTGGTGAAGAAATTATAGTACTTCTGGAGACTACATGGTAAGAAAGACATGCCCTAAATGAGCAAAGACTGAAGAGAAGGCATGAAAGACAGGCACCATCAGTTATTCAGATAAGGAGTGAAGCGAGAGGTGGTGAGAATGATACTTCAAGGACTCAACCAACCGACGCTAGGCCTCCTCCGTCTGCTGAGTCCGGTTCTAGACAAGAAAGCAGAGAAATTCATTTGAGAAGGAAAATGATGAGTAAAGGGAAAGTAATAGTGCAAGAATTTGAGTCTGAGCGTCCAAGAAAGAAACAAAGAATAAGGCAAGAAGGTTTAGATGAAGATATCTTGAATATGCTTAGTGAAGCATCGAGAAATGAATCAAGTATTATGAGATCTCAAATTATGGCCCTCAAAGAAAGAGAAGAGAATAGAGAGAAAGAAGTCACTAAGCATAGAGGGATGGTGTTGAATCAAAATCGAGTGATAGATGCTTTAAAGAAAACTGTTGAAAAACTAAGCGGAATAGTTACTGAGGTTCAAAGCAAATCGGGGACTTCACAGAAAACTAATCTAGACGAATTATTTGATTTCTGAAGGTTTCAACGATATATTGGCGGAAGCGGGGGATCATCTAGTGGTGGAAACGTTCAAGGCTCGTCCGGAGCTAAGGACAAGTCAGCTCTTGAGGTGGTGGATGAAGGTAAACAGGGTGGCAATGATGATGATGATGATGATGACGAAGGAGATGATAACCCTGATAAAGTTGAACCAAAATGTAAAGATGATAAGGGTCAAGGAGATGATGGTGGCAGTGGAGCTGGTGGTATTAGTGGTGGCGGTGGTGCTAGTGAAGGAAGTGGTGCTAGTGGTGACGGTAAGAGTGGAGATGGTGGTCGTACCGGTGATAGTGAATGCGATAAAGAACGTAATCCTGGTGGTGGTGATGCTAGTGGTTCTGGTAAAGGCATTGTAGAATCATATTACAGTGACCTGGATGGAAGTTATTATGATGATATGGATGAAGATGAAGTAATCTTTGATGGTGCTACAAGCAAGCCGGTATACGAGACGGGTGGAAGGAGAGACAATAAAAGATGATGAGAAAGTGGATGACTCTAACATTGATAAATTTGAATGGTTCAAAGTAGTCAACCCTAGTACATCTCCAATTTATCAAAACATTGCTGCCAACCTTAGAAAAGAAAGGAGCAAGATTATCGATTGGAAATTTGAAGCTCTAAAGAATTTATACGCCATAAAACGAAGAGGTGGAGTGATCAATACTTCAAGTTAGGACATGATCTCCAGACTCTTCCAAGATAGGACATTAGGAAATTTGCCACCCTTGACATCATTAACCCATCTAACCACCCTGGAGCAAATGATTTGGAAGCTCTTATTACAAATCAGTGTGAGCGAGGTTTTACCACGTTCAAGCCAAAAAACCCGAAGGAGAAGATCAAAGAAAATAATTAACCGTGTTACCGGCAATGGAAAGATTAAGATTTTTGTTAAGCCATCCGACATCATACACATCGTGAAAATCCCACTTCAGCTTCTGGTCGACAAATGGAGCTACGACAACCTAACAGGTGAGGCGGTCATAAAGACACTTGATGGAGAGTTCATCAGGGTTTTCGACCCTATGGACATGTTTATGTTTGACACATCAGATCTCCATACTTTATTTACACATCCAATCGGAGTTGGTGCAGGAAACGCCACCAAAGATGAAACGAAGCTCTATATGCGGGTTATGACCAGGGCATTGAAGATGCGGAAGCAACAGTTGGAATTGAAAGAGAAACTCGGAGACGCTTGAACGTTAAGTATGCAACAGCCTCGTGGGAGATTGTTGGACCTATAAGCTGTTGTATACTAACGTGACACTAAACAGAGCTTAAAGATGAAAGTTTTGAAGACTTTTGATGTTTGGACGACTCTAGTGGATGACACTACTAGTGTCGACTAAATTTGTTCAGGCGACACAACAAGTGTCGTCCCCATGCATGGCGACTCTATGTTGTCGGATGACACTAATGGCGACCCTAGTCGGTTTTGGTCTATTTAACCCTTGTTTGTTTCTTGGATAGTTTAGACTCTTGATACTCACTTGTAATAGCAATATGATGGTTTCAGTGCGTTACTGTAATCGCAAGGTGCTGATTTGTAATAGAATAGTTGCTTTATCAATCAGTCAAGTGATGTTTATGTTGATTATTGCTTGTTCTTAAGTCTCTTCTTTGGTTCTTCACTAATTTTGATCATTCTAGCCCTAAATACTCGATTTGATCAGATCTATTGATTATAGTTGAAATTCTAGTAGTATACTACACTGATTTATGCAAATATCCGATCTTTTGGACCTACACCACTGACCACCAGCCACCCCTAACACCGACCCCCGCTCGACTCAATCACTGCCACTATCTACCTCCCACTGCAGACCACCATCGACCCCTGCTGCCCCCTCATGACCGTTGTCGGCCCTCGCCTACGCCGAACCATTGTCCGCCGCTGACCACCGCCATCATCGATGACCCTCGCTAACAACCGTTTCTCGTCGTCGCCCCTAACCGATGTTGATTCCCGATAGCTGACCCCTGCCACTGTGTCCGTTGCCACCGAACCACTGCCCTACGAAGCACTTTTTAATTCTTAGACAAATCCCATAAGGAATCGACACCATAGCCCATGTTCTTCGACCCTGATTAAGATCTCCAGGTGGACATCTATAACACAGTTTACGAACAGGAATTGAATGATACACCTAGTGCTTTTAACATCTGTTGGCTCGTGCAATCTGTGTTTATCAGACTGTTTGACTCATGATATACGATTATCCGCTACCTAGATACGATAATCCATAACTATGTCCTACCTTCTACCACTAAAAGAACAAGCCACGTATTCAGAACAACACTTTTAGCGGTGGTGGTCGGTTGTCAAGGGCGGGGTCAGCGAAGGTTGGGGGTCGGTGGGGGTATGGCGGCGTTCTGGAGCGGGGGCTAGTGGGGGATAGCGGCGGTGGCAGGTGACGGGGTCGGCGGCGGTTGGCGGGGTTCGGAGGCAGTCAAGGTGTGCCGTTGACGACGGGCGGTGGTCAGTGGTGACGGCGGTGGTTAGTGGCGGGGCGGTGATCTTTGGTGTGTGGTGGCACAGAGGTGGTCGTTGGTCGAGGGCGGTGGCGCTTCTTTGATGGAGAGATTCTAATTCTTTTTGTTGAATTACTTCACAATTTGAAAGGAATTTGAGGGAATTAATTCTGATTCCAATTCCAATTCCAATTCATTTCTCAACCAAACACGTTAAGATTGGAATTTCAATTTCAATGAATTCTGCGAACCAAACACGTTGACCAATGAAAATTTGATTCAAATTCGATTGAATTCTCACGAATTCCTACCAACCAAACGGGGCCCTAAGTTTGATGGATGGGAAATGAAGAATGAATCCTTAAATGTGGGGAATGAGAAGTGAGTCCCTAAATCTTATCTTTATTTTCGGGAATGAGATGGAGTGAAAATGTAGTGAAATCCTAAAAAATTATCCTCAAATTATAGTGTTAGGTTAATACGGGGAATCAAATGAGAATGCTCTAAATAACCAAGTTTGAATTTGTTATATTTTTCGGGCCTAAATAGGTCCTTAACCGGTTCTAACAAAACCAAACCATCATTTTTAGTTATCGGCAGTGCCGACCCAATAGGCTACCTGGACCAAGCTAAGGCTTGTGGCTACCCAAAAAATAGGGCTCCGGTTTAAAAAAAGTTTATATATTTAAATTTGGGCTGAAAAAATATTTTGGGCTTTAGGAATTAGGCCTAATGTATGAGCGTGGGATTTTAGATCTAGACAGCCGATAATTTGGGAATTGGGGAGAGGGAATTAGGGGAATGGCCGAATAAGGGACCAATATTTAGGGTTCAATCATCAATGGTTCATGAATGATGAATGGATTAACGAAAATGGAATATTAATCATCGAACTGTCGAAGAGAGCCGTAGGGTTGGGATCGTTAATTTCTATATATCGTTTACTCATACAATCTATTGAGTTCCTCGTCAATCGAGTTGCTTTCTTGTTTTTTGTTGTTTCTGAACATTCAATCGGTCGATTTTTCTTGTTTCTAAACATTCAATCGGATGATTGACGATTGACGATTGTAGAGGCCGAGGGGAATTTGGATTTTTGTGGTTCACTGGTTCTTGAATTTGGAATTTCTGATTTTTGGTTTTGTTAGTTGTTGTTCAGGATTGTATATGGCTAGAGGCCGAGATGAATTTTGAATTTGGAATTTCTGATTTCTGTGGTTCACTGGTTTGGACGATTCACATTCACGATTGGAATTTGGAATTTGGAATTTGGAGAGGTTGTTGGTCTGAGACTTGTTGATTGTTGGCTCTTTGGTTGTTTAGGGGTGTTTGGATTGCCTTTTCAAACCAACTTATTAACTTTTATAAGTTAATAAGTTGTTTGGATAAGTTTACTTTTACTGTTACTTTTAATGTTTTAAAGAAGGAAAAAGGAGATTTTGAGAAGTAAGTGGGAGTTACTTCTCAAAACTCCTTATAAAAGTCAATAAGGAGATAAAAATAAGTAATTCCAAACACCCCCTTAATCAGGTACGTTTTAACTTTTAATGTTCAGTATCGTTGGTTAATTGGTTATAATCTGTGATTTAGTTAGTTGGTTATACTGTGATTTGGTTAATTGGTTAATGGTTATAACTTATAATCTGTGATTTGGTTAATTTGGTTTATCATTGCCGGTCCCATGTCCGAATAAAAGAGGATGATTTTTTATAATATAACTTTTGAAAAATGGCCCTAAACTTTTAGTTCCCTTAGGGCCAACAAATACGTTGAGCTCCCCGGTTATCGTTCCTTATATGAGCAATCCAAGTTTGTAATTACATGTTCATGTAACAAGATGAATAAAAAGATGATGAAATTGAAATGTGTTTAGTTTAGTTGAAGTCCACCAAAACTTCTACTGCTAGTCATCCTTTCCAAGAAGAGTGCGTATGAGTTCTTTAGGCTAAATTGAGCAGTGAAAACCCTCCCCATCTCCTCCTTCTTTATCTTCTTATCCGTCTTTGCAGGCTTTCTCATTTTCTCTTCTCGATTATTTTGCGCATCTGTCTCCACTTCTTCATCAATTGTAGCAAGCTCAGTTCCAAGTATCTCATCTACATCCATCTTTGATTCTGTACGTAATCGCGTTGTGTTTGTACATGGAATCAACCACCACAGATTTATACTTCCTTTCCTCATCCTTATTGTGTGTTTGAGTTCCTTTGAAGAGATTTGATGAACTATGTCTATGGTTGTTGGATAGTTTGGAATTTGATGGACTGGTTCTATATATACTGTATTCTTCATCAAGTACAATAGGAAGACTTTGTCTAATAAATGGTAAGAATAGACTCATCAAACGTTTTAAATATATTTACTGATCCTGTTAGACTGATTCTTTAGAATGTTACAAAGATGCCCGTAGACTTTATCAGCTATACGCTTACCATGTTGAGTTTCAAAGGTTATGTGACTAAAACTATTTCAAAAGAATAGTTCATAAATAAACAGTCAACCTGAGATAAATTTTACATGTAAATATATTATATTATCATCCAACTGCTACAGGAGACTGAAATATTTTATACCTATTATGGTTGGTGAGTTAGATTTTACTTCATTTACTTAGATATTTCGACTAATAAATGTAGTATGAATTTTTGATCAACAACAGTTGTCACATGTGATCTGATTATAGGTCACTACGGAAAGAGTGAGTCGACACCAAACCAAATTTAAATATGTTAAACCACACCAACGTTATTGAAGTTATGGTCGATCGACGTTGTTCATTATTTTTGAAATAACAACTTATTTATTATTCATGAGCTATTTAATATTATTATTTTGTTGAAATAATAATATTACATCAAATAATTTTGTTGAATGGATGTTTTAAAAAGTATAGAAAATTATCATGTTAATTAAACGATTAAAACACTTTAAACAAAGACTTTCACTATATAGGTAAGTGCAACTATGAGATAGTAGTGTTATGGCAACTTCAAGAGAGTTTTGATCTCTCAAGAAACAATATGTTGCCTAGAATAGACAAATAACACCAACTGAATCATTTATTGAATGAAAATTCTTGATTACAAACTACTGATCTTGATGGCCTATTTATACCCATTGCGGATTGTTGAAGCATCGCCATCTAGGGTTGCGTGGATGCAAGGCAACCATTCATACATCATGTATGAAAGCCACGTCAATTAGGAGGTTAAGAACTTTGGCTCTTGACGCACTAACCCCCTAGACTTTACAAATAATAAATACAAAATTAAACATAGTTTCTATTAATTATACTACGACCCTTAAACTTTAACATTAAGTAATGAACAGGATTAACTCCACATTCACCCTTTTAATCTGGATCATTGCTTTGTCGTAAATCTTGAACTCCGAGCATTTTTCTTATTGTGATGAACTTGATCCTAGCGAGAGCTTTTGTAAGAATATCCGCCCTTTGTAATTTATCACTGATGTGCTCTACATTGATATGATCGTTTTCCACACATTCTCTGATGAAGTGGTAGCGTGTGCCTATGTGTTTACTCCTTCCATGAAAGACGAGATTCTTTATGAGTGCTATTGCATATATATTATCTACCTTCAGAGTTATCCTTTTCTCCTTCCAACATCTTATTTCACTAAGTAGCCTTTTCAACAATAGTGCTTGACATGCTGCTGCAGTAGCCGCCCTGAATTCTGATTCACATTATGATAATGCTACAATCTATTGCTTCTGTGTGCTCCAAGTTATAGGTGATTCTCCAAAGTAGAATACCAATCCAGTAGTTTCTTTTCCTTGATCCGTGTTGACACCATAACTACTGTCACCATAACCTGTTATTTTGCATCCTCCTTTTTTCTTGTATATGATTCCATGCTCCTTTGTACCTTTTATGTAGCGTATTACTTGCTTTATAGCCTTCAAGTGATGCTCCATATGTTCTTGCATGAATCTACTTAGTAACCCGACTGAGTAACATAGATTTGGTCTTGTGTGTAACATATACATTAGATATCCGATTAGACTTCGGTATTGTGTTGCGTCTACTAGATTCCTTTCTTTAATCTTGGTTAGTTTTGTTCCTGGATCCATGGGAATCTTTGTTTCATTGATGTTAACCATATCACTTTCTTTCAGGATTTTGTTTATGTATCATGTTTGCTTAATAGAAATCTCACCCCCTGATTGGTACTTCAATCCCGAGATAGTATGCTAGTAATTCTCTTAGTGTAGACTGCTTGTTCTAAATCACATTTCTTGAAATATAAAGACTTCAAATTTTGGTCAAGCTTTACATTCCAAGCACGTGGTGCATGCCTTAATCCATACAAAGCTATGTGATGTACTTCACAGCCATGATATGATGTACTTCACGTAAACTTCTTCCTTTAAACCATCATGCATAAATGTTGATTTTACGTCTATGTGATGTACTTCACAGCCATGATATGATGCTAAAGCCAGTAGCAAACAAATTGTTTTGATACGAGCAACTGGTGCGAATACTTCATCGAAATATATTCTGTGTTCTTGCACACAACCCTTTCCTACTAATCTTGCTTTGTATTTAACAACATCTCCCTTTGCATCCTTCTTTGTTTTGAATACCCATTTTAGATCTATTGCCTTGTGGTCCTTAGGAAAAGTAGACAATGTCCAAGTGTTATTCTTGTTTATTGAGTCTAACTCAACTTTCATTGCTTCAATCCACCTTTTGTCTGTAACTGCCTCCTTGAAATTACATGGTTCTTCTTCAGCTAGTAGTAATCTTCCGTTTCCACCATTTGTGCCTTTTTATGTACAGATGTTAAGTCCTTGAACCCTTGTAATGGTGTATGATCATATTTACTTTCTTAACTTCCTGATGATGTAAGGGTGACTTCTTCATCTGAATGAGGGTTGTAGGTATAGGTTGGTGGTGTAGCAGGAGAGTTTGGTGTGTTAACTGGTTCCTCTACTTGTGCGTATTAACTGTCACCGTTGATTTCATAATTGATAGGTATAGTATTAGGTTCGTCAAACCCTTGTATAATGAAGTTTATTTTGTGAAGCTATCCCAATTCCAAGACTCCTTTTCCATAAACTTACAGTCTCCACTTAAACAAATTCCATCTATTGCTGGATCATATAATCTTGATACCTTTTAACCTTTTCCCACACCTAAATATATCATAGGTGTACTTCTATCATCGAGTTTCTTTAGATGAGATGATATTACCTTGGCATATGATGTGCAACAGAATATTTTCAAGTCTCCTAGGTAGTGCTTCATATGGTGTCTTATCTACCGGGGCTCTTGAGGGAACCCTATTCAGTACTAATATGGCATGTCTGACTGCTTCTGCCCAGAAGTTATGTGGCATGTTCATTGCTTTTAGCATGCTCTAAGTAGTGGACATCATTGTCATATTTCTTTTTTCAACTACTCCGTTTTGTTGTGATGAGTAAGGTGATGTTAATTGCCTTGCTATGCCATTGTCTTTACAGTATTTAGAGAATTTACTAGACGTGAACTCACCTCCTCTATCCTTTCACAACATCCTTAACTTGGTTCTTGTTTCTGTCTCCACCTTTTCTTTGAACTCCTTGAATGTTTCAAATGATTGATCCTTTGAGGATAAGAAGTAGGCCCACATGTAATGTGTACAATTGTCTACAAGTAGAAACATATATTTCTTTCTTCCATGTGTAGGTGGGGATATAGGACCACAAAGATCTCCATAGATTAAGTCCAACGGTTTTAAGGACTTGAACTTAACTTGATTAGGAAATGGAGTCCTACTGTGCTTTCCTAATAAACATGCATCACATAATTGACCTGCATGACTTATCTTTGGAATCCCTTGAACCAAATTCTTCCAAGTCATATCCTTTATTTCTTGAAAATTCAAATTACCCAATCTAGCGTGCCACAACCATGCTTGATTATCTATATGTGCTAGAAGACAAACAGGTATTCCTATCTTCAAATTGATGTTCTATAACCTGTTCTTTGATCTTTCAACCTTCATTAATAGATTTTTGCTTTGATCATGTAGAAGTAATAATGTACCTTCCATTATTACTTTGCAACCAATCTCCGTCAGTTGTCCTAGGCTTAGTATATTGCTCTTTAGATGTGGAATGTAGTATACCTGAGATACGATTCTCTATTCCTGATTCTTACATTCCAACAATATTGAGCCTCTACCTTTAATCTCTACATATGACCCATCTCCAAATCGTACGTGATCACCTATCCTTTCATCAATTGAAGTGGCTTCGTATATCGGTCATATGATTACTTGCACCATTATCCAAGTACCATAGACTCTCATCTGTTGTAGAGTACTTACCGGGCTGTATTTTTCCTTAATTCAACATCACTTCTTCACGTTCGCTTATATTGACTGGCATTAATAGTGATGGTTCCTCATCTTCCACTACCAGATTTGACTGTTCTTTTGCACTCTCGTATAGAGGATAGTCTTTCTTTAAGTGACCTAATTTCTTATATCTATAACAATGTACCTTGCTTGCGTCTCTCATAAATTAGGTCTGAGTTTAAATAACGAGTCTTCTTCCTTTGAACATTGTTTTTCCTTGTTATCTTGCCAACTACCACATGATGGATTAAACCTTCCACGTCCACTATTCCCAAAACGTCTTCCTCTGTCATGACGTGAGAACAAAAGTTTATCTTTGCTTTTTCAAGGGTTTCCCTTCTTGATTGTTACCCTTTCTTCATACGCTTTCAGTTTCCTCATTATTTCGTCCAAAGTTACTTGCTCTAGGTCGGTGTTTTGTTCTATGGATGCAACAAGTTGGAGAAACCGGTCAAGTAAACAGTTTAAGAGTTTCTGAACCAAATCCGGTTGATCTACTGTCTTTCCCAATTCACTTGCTTTTGTGACTAAGTTGTTGATCTTTAAGGTGAAGGCATCTACTGTCTCTTCTTCCTTCATTCGTAGCATCTTAAACTCTAACATGAGTGATTGCAATCGTGCCTTCTGTACTTTTTCTGCTCCAGCGTGTCTTTTCTTTAACGTATCCCATACTTCCTTAGCAGTTTTGTAACTTGTAACTTGCAAGATCATATTTTCTGTCAATGTTGATACAGAAACGCAGTTGTTGACTTATTCCTTTTCACATCTGCTTGCATGTCTGTAGTAGGTTCTATCATTTCCCATAGCCTATTCGCCTCAAGGATAATCTTGATTTGAATTGCCCATATCGTATAGTTTGTCGGTTTCAAGATGGGACATGGATAGTGGGATAAAGATCCTACTGGTTTATGTAAAACACTACGTCAAAATTGAGCTTTGGTCAGACTTTTTCAAAAACTGACATGTCAGACTTTTGATTAAATGTGTGGCTAATCTTAGTTTTAGCCACACATTTCTGATTCATGTGACAAGAAAACCTAGTTATGTGACCTTCAATCACGCTTTCAGAAACAGTGTGACCATAAACACATCTGCTAGCGACACCTTTAGAAAAATATGTGACATTTACTAGCCACGCTCGAAAAGTGTGGCCAAATATGAACTGTCATGGTATTTTGTTTGATTTTTTTATTCATGTGACCAAAAACATATCTGTTAGCCACACTTTAAGCAAAACATGTGACAATTAGTAGCCACACTCGATTAGTGTGGCCAAATGTGACCAACCGCCATGGTTGTTGTTTAGTGATGTGGTTAAAAGGTAATAGATATGGCCACTTATGTTAGCTTGCATGTGTGACCAATGAGTAGTTTATTATGATCACGGTTAAAGATCTTATGTGTGGCTAAATAAAAGAAATGCCATTGTTTTCGTTTAATGATGTGTCTAAAAGCTAATACATATGGCCACGTATATCTTTTTGTGTAACTAAAAGAGTAGTGTTTATTAGCCATGTGTATGATAATTCACTATTTATAACTATAACTATAAGTATTTTATGGACACGAATATAATTACTTTGTGTGGCTAAAAATAGTTAATGGTCATGGTTAATTGTATATGCGTGGCTAAAATTAATCATGGCCTGCCCACTTCCTGCCGCCAAATTTCAATACTACTGTCAGAAGTTTGATCATATAATGGCCTTCAATACTTCTAGCTTTGTGTCATTTGGGTTTTCTTCCTTGCGAGATTAGGGTTTTCTTCAATACTTCTAACTCTGCCGCCACTTCAATCGATCAAATCAACAAACAATGGCGATCGAGACAATGGAGACTAGATCCACAAATGGCGAAGCACAACACTACCAGGGTAAGTAATCTTGTCGATACACTGTTCATGTTAGAAATAGGGTTTGCTTGTTCAACATTTGGGTTTTTTCTTGTCGATATCCGCATATATGTAACATAAACTTGAAATTACAGGTGGTGGAAGCTTCTCAATCTGTATCCATCACAAGGGCGTGTTCACTGTCAGTCGCGCCGACGTTAGAGAATACGCCGGTGGAGTTGTGAGTTACCTTGACAGGGAGCAGGACTCTACCTTTACACTCGATGCTCTGTTCGGGCAGAGGAGGCCACCACGCCAGGGCTACATCAAAGATGATTGTGTGTCCGATGCTAGGTTAAATAACCACATGCATTAGGATATATAGCAAGTGAGTTTTATTAGACCACCTAAGCCATGGTTCATTATGGCTCATTGTTGGTTTATTTCTCAACAATTAGGATAGCCATAGAGTTTTTGAAAAGAATACCCAGGCTCGGATCAACCCTCTAGAAGACCCCCGAGCCTGGGTATTCTTTTCAAAAACTCAATGGCTATCCTAATGGATGTTGAGAAACCAACCTACAATGAACCATAGCTCAGGTGGTATGATAAAGTGTTATAGGTAGAAGGTGAGACAGTTGTTTTTTTTTATTTTGGACATGTATGGTCATAGGGTAGAGGAGGATAGCATCAAACAACATCCCTTAAGATAGCCATTGAGTTTTTAAAAAGAATACAAGACTCGGTCAACCCTCTAGAAATGATTAGGTCTTGTAGATGCTTGATCGAGGCTGGTATTCTTTTTAAAACTCAATGGCTATCCTATGGGATGTTGTTAGGATATGTTTGTTCAATATATGGCTATAAAAGTATTAGGAGGTGATGATCAAGTGTTATAGCTAGAAGGTGAACCGGTTGTTTTGTTTATTTTGTACATGTATAGATTTTGTTAATGAAGAGAAAGAAACCAATTTGGTTGTTTTGTTTATTTTGCACACATATATATATATTATTGCATTAGTTTGATAATATTTTGTTAATGTATATTATGGTAATCTTCTGGTCATATGGTATTTGGTCACGGTTAATTGTATATACGTGTGCTTTTCCATTTGCCATGCCGCCAAAACAGTTGTATATCAGTACTATATACTGATATACCATATCAATTGACCATATCGTTTAATCCAAAGACATAACAATTAACCATATTGTCCATAATATTTCAAAATACACAATAATTGCAGGAATTGCATACCATTTGGAGAAATGGTCAACTGTTATGGTTGAAGCATAACAGTTAAGTTTCTCTATAATTGCAGCAATTGCATACCATGTGACCATATACTGTTAAATCAAACTTATATAAATCAAAACAAAGACATAACGGTTGACCACTTGAACTTATATACCAAATGACCAAAATTTCCAAAAAACCAAATGAAGTTAACAACACTTGAACTGGTTTAACAATTGCATACCATTTGGTCAAATGGTCAACTGTTATGGTTGAAGCATACCATAATAGTTGACTTAGTCTATAATTGCAGCAATTACATACCATTTGACCATAACAGTTGACCAATTCTAAGATAAATCAAACCAAAGACATTACAAATTGCAACACAGGTGACCATCCGAAAAAAACGCTATCATATCCATCTCCTTTCTTAAATACATTACATATTAATTCTTAAATACATAACAAACAAATAAAATGACCAACAAAATGATAACATTATACAACTTCCTACTTATCATATCCATCTCCTTTCTTAGATCAACCTTTGACTTGTAGTTTTGCAGCTCAGCCTTCACATCCTCAAGTTCTTTCTGGATATTTAACTTCAGTTTTATGGGTTTTGGATCAATCCATTCCCATAACGAACATCTTGGTCCAGAATTCGATTTAAGGCACACCTGAAATCTTCTTTTAGGGTTCTCATGTGTGTATGATGTTCGAATTCGAGCAGGTAAACCACAGTAGCAGCCAACTTGGTTTGAGCTTGAGAAGGAACTTGACATCAGCAACAAAATGTAACAAAAATTAACTAAAACACATTAACAGAAACACATATTAATAAACAAATGCTAATTAATCAAATATTATGACTAACAAAATGTCAAAAAAATGATTTCATAATTTTAACTTACAGTAATGAGTAGTCGATTGCATTGAGACGGAATGAGGGAGGGAAATTTAAGTTGGGGAAATGGGGGGTTTTGTTGACTTTCAATAAAAATTGGGGGAAATGGTGGGGGGAAATGGTGGAGGGAAATTTAGGTTGGGGGAAATGAGATAGTTTAAAACTTTTTCACATAATAAAATGTGGTGAACAGATAGACAAGAATGAAGAAGTGTTCCACTAATTAAGCCCTTGACTTCTACCCAATAGGTCACTTGTTCGAAACTTGTTAACTGTAATTTTTTATTACACAACCCCAAACAGGTTTCATCTCAATGTTTCTTTGTGACTGCTTTTTATTGTTGCTACCTATTTAATAGTGTTACAGAATGTAATTAAATTAATTATTTGATTAGCCATTAGCCAAAGATTGGATTGATTTTACCTATGGATTTAATTTGTGATGTAGTAAATTGTTTAACCTAGGCTATCCATGTTAAAAAAAATTAGGACAACGACGATCCATCTAATTCACTACTTGTTAGCCCTTAGGAACCCTTCAAATCATGTATAGTACGTTTTCTCAATGACCTGACCCGGCAAAAAAATGTTTTGATGACCCGACCGATAAAAGTATTCTTATATAAAACAAACGTAAACCACAAAATTGTGAACCCAATGAAAAAAATAACCAAAAATTAAAGAATTTTTCTTAATTATAACACGATTAACGAAATTTATATTAATTATGACAAAAAATTAACACTCAAACTACACATATTAATTCTAGCCATCATGACCTTCTATTGAAGAGACCTTCAAACTTCACACATTATTTCTATATATTAACACTCATCAAAATAACCAAAATTTAACACTCAACAAAAAAATGAAAGTAAGGATCACTGATAAACGCAGTAAGATTGGCGATAGAAAATAACACAGAGCTGCTTGAAAAACTCCTTGCCCAGCACAGAGCAAGTGAATTTCGGTACAAGTATGACACTCTGTTACTTGAAGAGCTCAATGGAAACATTGCCAGACTTGACGAACTAAGGAGGATGAGGAGAGATGTTCGGGAAAGGCAGAATGAGTTTCAAACCATGGATAGAAGGTTTGGTTTGTGAAGAAATATGGGTTTTTTTTTGTTTGATCATGTGTTTTGATGGGTTTTTTTTTGGTTTGATGATGTTTTTTGATGGGTTGTAAATGACGGATTCTAATAGATGTAAATTGCAGATTCTAATAAAATTAACAAGTTTGCATTTCATTTTTACAGTAGTACTCTGTTTAACAAATTAGTTCAAATTTGCTCCATTGCAATTGATTACAAAACCCTAGAACTGAAACGAGTCAAACTACGCACATTAAAATCCCAACTTCAATTTCACAATTCAATCTCAGATTCTAATGAACACCCGACCATGATTTTAGGGGTTTTACAACAACAATAAACATGGTGATGATGACCATGTAATCGATTGGTTATAAACATATAGTACTGGATGTCGATCGACGATTATATGGTGATCTTGAAAGATACCAAATGTCATGTGACGATCGAAGAACACTGACGAAGGGGAGAGTCGAAGAGTTTTGGGGGTTTTACAGATTGTAAAATCAGTGTTAAAAGATATCTTCAGCCAATAGAAACACAAAAGTGGCTTTGGTGAGATGGTTTTCTTAGTTCATACAAGAGTATGTTGACGCGGGTTCGAAACCCACAATCCAATCTTTTCTTTTTTTTTTCTTTTTATCTAAAGGTCTTGCCTTTATTTTATAATATTCCGATGACGTTACTTCTTCTACGGTTTAAAACGCCGCAACGCGCCTGTATAAAAGATATCATTCTCGCCCAGAGGCTGCCACAACGCGCGGGGGCCTCCTTCTAGTATATATAAAAATATATTAATTATGAAAAATAAAGTAATATATATATATATATATATATAAATTAAAAAAACTAATGCGACCATATGCATACAATGCTTATGTGTCATGTGGACATGGGCATGCCGGCCACTACAACCTATGACACGACCATGATCCTTGTAATGCAATAAACCATGTGACCATGCACCCTTTAATTATACTAACAACCAATAACCCACAACTAATATGACCATATGCATACAATGCGTATGTGTCATGTGGACATGGGCATGCCGACCACTACAACCCATGACCCGGCTATAATCTTTGTAACGCCATAACCCATGCGACTATGCACCATTTAATTATACTAACAACCAATAACCCACAACTAATGTGACCATATGCATACAATGCTTATGTGTCATGTGGGCATGGGCATGCAGGCCACTACAACCCATGACCCCACCATAATCCTTGTAATGTCGTAACCTATGCGACCATGCACCCTTTAATTGTACTAACAACCAATAACCCACAACTAATGTGACCATATGTGTCAAATTCTTATGTGTCATCTGGGCAAGGGCATTCCGGCCACTACAACCCATGATCCGGCCAAAATCCTTGTAATGCCATAACCCATGCGACCATGCACCCTTTAATTATACTAACAACCAATAACGCACAACTTATGTGACCATATGTATACAATACTTATGTGTCATGTGGGCATGGGCATGCCGGCCACTACAACCCATGACCCAGCCATAATCCCAATAATGCTATAACCCATTCGACCATGCTCCCTTTAATTATACTAACAACCAATAAACACAACTAACGTGACCAGATGCATACAATGCTTATGTGTCATGTGGGCATGTGTCATATGGGCTTGGGCATTCCGGCCACTACAACCCATGACCCGGCAATAATCCTTGTAATGCCATAACCTATATGACCATGCACCCTTTAATTATACTAACAACCAATAACACACAACTAATGTGACCATATGTATACAATGATTATGTGTCATGTGGGCATGGGCATGCCGGCCACTACAACCCATGACTCAACCATAATCCCTATAATGCTATAACCCATGCGACCATGAACCCTTTAATTATACTAACAACCAATTAACCACAACTAATGTGACCATATGCATACAATGCTTATGTGTCATGTGGGCATGGGCATGCCGGCCACTACAACCCATGACCCGGCCATAATCCTTGTAATGCCATAACCCATGCGACCAAGCACCCTTTAATTATACTAACAACCAATAACCCACAACTAATGTGACCATACGCATACAATGCTTATGTGTCATGTGGGCATGGGCATGCTGATGTCGCCGAGACGGTCTATAAAACGAATGAATAAAAACTTACCTAGACTCCTGAGTAATAAATGGAATACCTATGAACTAAACCGCACTAACAGGCAAGTGTACCTATCGAGTGTAGCACAGCTTATCGGTAAACAGGAATATCGAACCCTAGAGACACTACGATAAAAAAACTAGACTCTAACTCGGACTAAAGATTGATGATTAGGGGGTTGACTACACTAAAGATTAACTACTAATGTAGCAAACAAGGTCGACTCTAGATATCGAAGGAAAGTACTAAGGAAATAATCAGAGATGGGAAGAATACTACCAAGGTCGGAATCCTACTTGCAAAGCACAACTTCTACCGGTTCTGGAAACTATGATGGATTTGGGTTTCTAAAGGAAACAGCTCTAGACTACTTAGTGGATCCTAATCACTCTTAGGGTGTCACCAACTAAGGAACCTAAAGGTGTAATAACTCACCAGATAGTGGATTACCTTTCGGTCTCTCAAACAATGATAATGTACCCAAATAGACAGATCACCTTTCAGTCTCACTATCCACAATACATTCGAAGAATGCATAGGGTAATCTCAAGATAAAAACTATGACTCAGAATAACAACAATCACTAGACACCTAAACCAACTTCCTCTCAGAAAGTTGACACTCGGATTCCTAATGACGAAGACTAAACGACTGGTTCTCACTTCTCGGGTATTGAGACAGTATACACATTCAGATCTAACCTATACTCAATCACCAGTCCTATAGCTACTATGTCTAGCAAACCCCACAAACAATCACAAACCCTAAAGTCTATGACCTAGATATGCAAATCAAACTGGAAGACATCCACATTTAACATACGGAATTGAAATCAACATAGATCAGATCTAAGCATGCAATATTCATCACAAGTATCATGAAGAGATCGTTTACAAAATCATTAAACCATTAATTGAATCCAAGACCGATAAAAATCACAACTTTAACAAATAATCATGTGACCTAGGCAGTATATAAAGTTTACCCTAGAATCATACTCAAAACAAGAATAACATAAGTAATCAAGCAAAACATGATCCAAAACAAACTAATTTCAAAGAAAGATTGAAACTTTAAACCGAATAGGCTAATCTAGACAAACCCCGAATCAAATGCTTTAATCTTGCTCTTCAATCGCCTCCTAAACTCCTGGAATCGCCCTTTTTCTTCCTCTGGACGGTAGAATAATCGAACTCCTTGCATAATAGCCTTATAATTCTATTTAATTATCGATTATGGCTTTTTGCGGATTTACGGGTCTCTCGCGTACCGCGAAAGGTTGGCCATGTTTCCTCGCGTAGCACGAGGGGCAATTTAGTTACGGCCATATTTCCTTTCCCTCGCGTACCGAGAGACTTTTGTCTTGTTCCTTCGCGTACCGCGAGGAACTAAATTTCAACATTTGTTTATTTATTTCTCCCGGCTTTTTCTCGTGCTCGATTTCTTCACCATATAGCTTCATATTCCACACGAGCTCCTGAAAATATACAATAAACTCAAATACAGACTTAAACGACTCAAAACGCATATAAAACTAAGTAAAACGCATGAAAACAATTGGAATAAAGAGGTGTGCTTTGCACTACATCACATGCCGGCCACTACAACCCATGACCTGGCCATAATACTTGTAATGCCATAATCCATGCGACCATGCACCCTTTAATTATACTAACAACCAATAACCCACAACTAATGTGACCATATGTATACACTACTTATGGTCATCTGGGCATGGGCATTCCGACCACTACAACCTATGACCCGACCATAATCCTTGTAACGCAATAACCCATGCGACCATGAACCATTTAATTATACTAACAACCAATAACGCACAACTAATGTGACCATATGCATACAATGCTTATGTGTCATGTGGGCATGGGCATTCCGGCCACTACAACCCATGACCCAACCATAATCCCTATAATGCTATAACCCATGCGACCATGCACACTTTAATTATACTAACAACCAATAAACCACAACTATGTAACCCACACTTAGAAACTACAACTTTACCTAATCCCGTCTTACGGTCATGTTTAGGCACGGGTTAAACCATATAGATTTACCTACCACGTTAAACTAAGATTTACAAGTTTTTAGAAATCAAGATGAAATATGGAATGAATGGGATGGAAATGAGCATCAATTTAGCACAAAAACTTTCGTCTAGTGGCGTCTCAACCAAGTCGCTATCCCAGAAGGTAACACATAGACTATAGTCATAATCAATTAAGCACATAAGAATTACTTAGTGGTGTTTTCTCCAAGTGGCTACCTCGGAGGGTAACACATAAGCAAAACGCAGTATTCTAATCAATAAGCTCATGAATATGGAATATAGATGCGGGCGGCACCAACACTCGGATTTATTCTCATAAAAAGAGAGTGGTGTGCCAAAAATTTCAAAAACCTCTAAATTTTATCTTAACGTGGTACCTATCATCCTATATTGATAGTTTCAGTATTACCGATTACCCTAAGATAAATACCCACACGATTTCATGAATTAATTACGTGATTAATCCTAAGTAACACTCATAGGTAATTTAAGCTATTCAAGCTGGCTGGGTTTACCAAAACATATAATTAGACGCGTTTTCTATTACTTAAATCATTTAAAACCAAACAAGTAGATTTAGTTGTACTATCATTTTCCATTTTGTTTGCAAAACTTATACTTTCAAAGGACATTTTTTTTCAAAATTTTTCAATTTTTTTTGTATTTTTGGATTTCTTTTAAAAACAAGATAAACTAGACACTTAGACTCTAACATCCCCACACTTGAAAAACACATGGTCCTCAATATGAAGCAAGACACAACTAAAAATAATAAAAATGCGAAAAATAAAAGGAATCGACTTAGCTGGTTATGTAAATGCTCTGAATGTATCCAGCTTCATTCATCCTTGTGTGCACCGTATAACATTTCGGTCGCGGTTGCACTTCTCTGTCGGGCTGCTCTATAAGATATAAGGAACAATTCCGTCCAAATGGAGATTGAGTACGGACGGAATAATGTACACCTGCAAAATAAAACTCAAACATACCCGGGGCATCAAACTGACTCAATATAAAAGAAAAAGACTCAACTGACTCACTAAGACTCTAGATAGAAGGAAAGGACACGTACCCGATGTGTGGCAACATAGACATGAATGCCACTAGCAAGGTGAATCATTGGAAACGAAACGGTTTCCAAGTTTCCCATGGTCAGTGATGGTAGTGAAGGAATGATAAAGTAGTGGATGGTGGATGAGATGGGGATGATGAAGATGGTATGATTGGTATGAGTGTTGGTGATGTGGTGGAACAATGGGTGGAGTCGGTGAGGGTAAACCATGGGAAACAAAGGAAATAGGGCAAGTCCAGGCGTCCCCCGCGTACCGCGAAGAAGCATGGACCAGTTCTCGCGTACCGCAAGGAGTGTATTTTAAGCCAGCCAAAATTTCTAGTCCCTCGCGTGCCACGAAGGATTTTATCCCCTTTCGCGCATACCGCGAGGAGGTGTTATTCACAGAAAGATTAGAACTTTTTTCAATTTTTATACTTAGAAAATTTTTGGCCTCCTAAAAATCTTTTTCACCCAACCCTTTAAACCCCTATTCCAATGTAAAACATACCTGGTTCTGATGATTTCCTCACCGAATCGAGCGTGAATCCCTGCAAAAACTAACACGAATAAAACACATACCGAAAAACATAGAAAATGACACGGACTCATACCAAGGAATGCATACAAACCCTACATCCCGGGCACTTGCCCAAGAATCAAACAAACCTTTCATGAGGCATCTCCATGTGCTAATATTTCACTCAAATTGTAATCATCAGCGTTAGCACCGAAAAGCGACGACCCTACCAATTTATTTCAAATTCCTCAAGCCAATCCGGTGGGTCTTCTATCATTCCTCTTCCATCTCTACCAACAGCATCCTCTGCTGGAATAGAGTCCCGATATTCGTCCATGAAGGCATCGATCATGCACACGGAGTGGCTCTGCTCACCAACATCCCTTACGGACTTTGTAGCATTGAAGGTGATCGACTCATCCCCCACACGAAGTGTGAGTTTCCCGTTAAAGACATCGACCAATGCTTTGGCGGTGAGTCTCCAACCGTGCATTGCAGATCCTCGAATGCGAAATGCTGATTCTTCAATAAGGTATCATGTGCATCCGGTCTCTGCTGAGCCGCCTTATCATTCTGCCCTAGGTGAGCGAGCATCTGAGTTTGGTTCTCCATCATCTCATATATCTTCTTATTCCTATGATGCGCGCTATTTTATATATATATATTTCATGCGTATTAAACCCTTGATTTTGACATTTTATTAATAATTTTAAGTGAACCGACATTTATTTGATTTATATTTGAATTTTGTAGGTTATGGAATAAAAAAAGTGCAAATAAAGAAAAATAGTTTAATGGGCTCATATGGATCAATCTTAAATTTGATTGGGCCAAATAAATTATTGGATGATTAAATTAGTTTGGGCCAGATTAATTAAATGAACTACATTAGAATTTTATTGGGTCATGAGTGAGCTAGGTCATAAAGAAAATAAAAGAATAAAAAAAAGAAGGAAATATATCTGGAATGGATTTTGGCGTGGAAAAGGATGGAAAAATTAGAGTGGGCTTAGGGTAATTTAAAGACAATTGGAATAAAGGATTGTAGGCGGCTACTTGTTATGGGCTAATTGTTGGTTTTAGGAGCTGTCAACGAACAGGAAAAGAAAAGAATAATCGAAGGACGCACACACCTTATGTACGAATTAGAATTAAAAATTTGGAGGCTGTTGTTGGTTTGGAAGTTCACGACAGAAACAAAAAGAGGAAGCAGGTCAATTTATTAAGAATGTAAATATTTATTGAAGCAGGAGACCAAGCAATTAGCTCAAAGCATTAGTCGTTTATTAGTTTGATTTTATTGTTTTCAGTATGAATTTAGTTTCTGAACTAGTTTATTTTGTTTTGTTTTTTAGTATTATGATTGGCTAAACTTGTTTATACTACCTAGGTTTGATGAATATTTGATAAGTTTTCGATTTTTATCGGTTTTATGGACTATTGTTGATGGTTTAATACTTTTGTAACAAATCTTTTAATAATCGGTTGATGTTTGTACATGCTTGGATACAATTTATATTTAGTTTTGAATTCCATATGTTAACTGTGCATGTCTTTCAGTTAGGGTTTCATATTAGATCATCGACTTCTTGTTATGATTGGTTTATGGTTTGTTGAATTCGCAATCCATGGGAATAGGAATTGTTTATCTATTTGATCCTAGTATTCTACCTATCTAGATATCTGAAAGGTGATAGATAGTCGGGTTATCTTTGGTATTAGGCGTCCATGTGTAAAGACTCTGAAAGGAGGTTTCCCCTATGGTTCTTATTATTCTTTGCTATCCCGTGTCAACTCGATTGTTCTTAGATTACCCCTTGCATTCCTTGAATGTATTGAGACAGTGAGACTGAAATGTGATCTGTCTTCTGGGTACTTTAGTATTGTTGGAGAGACTGAAAGGTGATCCAACCAACCAGTAAGCATCACACGCCCCTTAGGTTTTCCTTCTAGGTCACACCTTGAGAATGATCAGGGATCGTGTAGGTAATCTGAGGGTGTAGTATTCATAGATCCTGGTTCCATCATTAGTTTCCTCAACCGAGAGAAGTCCAGGTTTTCCAAGTAGGATTTTTAACCTGGGTAGTGGCTTCCTTATTCTTAAGTCCGTCTAAATACTTTGCTTGATATTTAGTTAGTTCTTTAGTTTGTCAGTTTTAGAATCACAACACAAAATCATCCCATATAATTCAGTTCAGTTAGTTGAGTCAGAGTCTAGATAGAGTTGTCGCTAGTGTCTCGTGGGTTCGATATCCGGACATCATTTGACTTTGCTACATTGGTCGGTACACTTGCCGGTTGTGTGGTCTAGTATTAGGTTGAGTCTAGATTTATAAATTTAAAGCTAGAGTGTCTAGGTTAGGTTTTATAGTTAGTTTTTATAGACCGTCCAACACACATCAAGTTTTTGGCGCCGTTGTCGGGGACACTTAGGTGATAGCGTATCTAACTTTGATTGAACTTAACTGATTATTTGGTCTTATTTGTGTCTTGAGTCGTAGAGCATCTAGGGTCCGTGTCTTTTCTTTGTTTTTAGTGAGTCTCTGTAGATATCTATTTTCTTGCTTAGCTTAGTATTTTTCTTAGTTATTTTTTTATTATTTTTATATATATCTGGTGCCCATGATCTTTTTGTTTGAGTGTCATTTGCAGGGATTTATATGGAGCGTTATTACTAGAACATCTACCAAGGACGTTATTATGCTTAAGAGGATCAATACGTGAACGTGTGGTGCAAGGTTTGTGGAGGTCCCCATTACACTCAGAATTGCTCAAATTCATCGGGGTACTCCACAGACTACTATTGCAATCCTCATCCGCATCCACAGTCATATGAGAGTTCTGAACTAGTGGTAAGCCCGTCCTTGATAGAAAGCCACAACGCCCTATGTGAGACTGTTAATCAATGGATGGAGGAGAATGAAGAAAGAAAGAGAGCTCAAGCTGGGAAGACCCCACTCTGGGAAGAGTTGCTTCAACAATCAAATGACATGCTTGCTCAAATGATGGAGAATAAGAGAATTAATGAGGAACGAAGAAGGATCAAAGAAGAAGAGCATAGGGAACAAGAGGAGAAACTCCATAGAATAGAGGCACTTGAAGCTGAATACCAGGAGATGTGTGCTAGTTATCAAGGGGAGAGTTCGTCTTACAACATGAAGCTGACCAGGGATGAAGAAGATGATGTGTTTTTTGCTATTCCACGTAGTTCCACACAAGTCCCACATCCAGGTAAGTTTTCTGACTCTACTGTTGATTGTGACGACCTTTGTTCACCAGATCCTATACAAGATCACATGTTTCAGTATAACTCTTTACACTTGTCTTGTGAGATTGAGTCAGTGCAGGAAATACAGGTAGAAGAAACACTCCAGGACAAGCAAAGGAAAGTGCATGAGATAATGAGCACTCAATGGACCCGTTTAAGTAAGGCTGAGCAGCTGTACTTCCTAGAAGAAAATGATAAGCTTACGGACGAGCTAGCAAGTCTGAACCTAGCTAGAGAAACGGAGACTTTAATAGAAAAGGTGCAAGTCAAAAGCGTGCAACACTTTGTGCCAGACCCACCTTCGGTTCCTATACCCCAGGTTTACGGACTAGAGCCCGTCGAGGATGGTTTCTTCAGTGACGATAAGATAGAGATAGAAAAGTCCTCAGATGACATTGTGGGTGATGGTCCATGTATGTTTTGGGAACCCGTCTTTATTGAGCATAATTGTAACATTCGTGAGTCATTTAATTTTCCGGATGACGAGCTTGAGTCTTCGAATATACTTGATACTTTACACTTGTTCGTTGAGAATGATGTGATGCAGGAACTAGAGAGCGAAGACGAGTTCATCGAAGAGGGTCTACCAGAGTTGGATGAGCAACAAGAGGAGTTAGCAGATGAGCAGGTCCCATCTTGGGAAAGTGAATTTGGAGACGAGTTGGGGGGCCTGCTGACTCCTAGTGAAGAAAGTTTCGACCCACTTGGCGATCCGAAACTACTTGAAGATTTGTTGTATCAAGAGGCAAGTGTGGTGAGGAAATAAGAGGTGCAAGTGAAGGAGGTTATCAATGAACCACAAATAGAGCTGGTGTCAGACCCACCACATTGCACCCGAAAGAGAGAGAGAGCAAGAGCCCATGGAGGTAGTAAATGGTGGAGCGCCACCCAAATCAGCATGACCATGGGACAAGGCACAGAAACGCATGGACCGACATGTTTCGAGGGTCCGAGGATGGTCACATAAGGACCATAGGATGTTGTATACTTGAGATGACCGATCACCACATTACATGCCACGTATCAGGTTTGGCCCAGGAAGTTTAAATATTGGTGGACCGACCCGTTTAGATTTTTCAAAACCCATTTAAGGTCTGCCATCAGAGTTTGTCAAATCGGTGGTAGACCAATTACATTGAACGGGCTAGACGGGGGCGACATAAAGGAGAAGACGCCTCATTAGGTTTGTTTCTCGGGTTAGAACCCGAGTGTATAGTTTGTATAAGTTTTGATTTTATTTTCAGTCTGTTTGATATTGTCTTGGGTTTGCTGTGAGATTTATTGTTGCAGGTATAGATCACACCGTCCGTACTCAATCTCCATTCGGGCGGGATCGATTCAAATCATATATTCATGTAAAGGGGACCCAACATAGAGTTTGTGCAAGCCGCGAATGATATGCCACCAGTGGAAGAACGAAGCTGCACAGAATCATGCTATAATTACCAGCTAAGTCGTTTCCACTTTACTATTTTTTTTATTATTTTTTGAGTCTTTATTTTTATTGTTCGTTGTTTCTTGGTTCACATTGAGGACAATGTGTCGTTCAAGTGTGGCGATGAGAAACGTCTTGAGTCTAGTTTAGTTAATTTGTTTTTCTTTTATAAAAAGTCAAACATACAAAAAAATTGAAAAAATGTCCTTTGAATTAGAGTTTTTGCAATCAAAATGGAAGATGATAGGTATAATTGGAAATGCTTGTTGAGTTTTAAAATGAATAAATGATTGAAAATGCGTCTAAATTGTGATGTTTTGGTAGACCCAGCCAGTTTAAAAGCTTAAATATCTTGTGCGTGTTGTTTAGGTTAATTAATTGAATTAAATCATGAAATCTTATGGGTTATCATCTTAGGGTGTCGGTTAAACTGAAACCGTCAACATAGGGTGATAGGTACCACGTTAAGCTAGAATTTAGAGGTTTTTGAAATTTTTTGGCACACCACTCTCGTTTTATGAAAATAAATCCGAGTTTGGTGGCGCCCGCATCCATAGTTCTATCTAATAATGAGTATAATTAATCGAGTGAGAACTTGAGTTTTGACATACGTGTTACCCTCCGGGATAGCGACTTGGTTGATACACCCATGGGTTGGGACTTGAGTGATCAATTCATTTGGATAAATAAGTTTTGACTTATGTGTTTCCTACCAGGATAGTGACTTGGTGGATACGGCTCTAAGTTAGATTCTTATGTGCTTAGTTGATAAAACTGCAGCCTATGTGCTACATTCTGGGATGGTGACCTGGGAGATGCACCACTAGGTGAGGTTGATTTCATACACTTAATAATGCCCATTGACATCTCATTCCATTCTTTCATCTGAATTTCAAAAACCTGTGAATCTTAGTTTAACGTGGTAGGGGAAATCTATATGGTTTAATCCGGGCTTAAACATGACCGTGAGACATGATTAGGTAGAACTGTAGCTCTTGAGTGTGAGACCAATAGATAAATTGATGTGCTGTAGAATTTAACAATTAGAACACGATCAGGGGCTTGAAAGTTGGTGCTTGGGTTTAGTCGGATCGAAATATCAATTGTTGCATTTTAACGTGTGATTATATTTGTGCAAATAAATTATAAGATTGTTAAAGTATGTCTTCCAGTTGTGATTCTATTGTAGATTCTTTTTCGAGTACGAAAAAAGGTTAAGTGTGGGATGTTTGATGCGCGCTATTTTATATATATATTTCATGCGTATTAAACCCTCGATTTAGACATTTTATTAATAATTTTAAGTGAACCGACACTTATTTGATTTATATTTGAATTTTGTAGGTTATGGAATAAAACATGCGCAAATAAAGAAAAAGAGTTTAATGGGCTCGTATGGATCAAACTTAGATTTGATTGGGCCAAATAAATTATTGGATGATTAAATTAGTTTGGGCTAGATTAATTAAATGAGCTAGATTAATTAAATGAGCTACATTAAAATTTTATTGGGTCATGATTGGGTTAGGTCATAAAGAAAATAAAAGAATAAAAAAAAAGAAAAAAACATATTTGAAATGGATTTTGGCGTGGAAAAGGATGGAAAAATTAGAGTGGGCTTAGGGTAATTCGAAGACAATTGGAATAAAGGATTGTAGGCGGCTCCTTGTTATGGGGTAATTGTTGGTTTTAGGAGCCGTCAACGAACAGGAAAAGAAAAGAATAATCGAAGGACGCACACACCTTAAGGACGAATTAGAATTAAAAATTTGGAGGCTGTTGTTGGTTTGGAAGTTCACGACACAAACAAAAAGAGGAAGCATGTGAATATTTATTGAAGCAGAAGACCAAGCAATTAGCTCAAAGCATTAGTCGTTTATCGGGTTGATTTTATTGTTTTAAGTATGAATTCAGTTTCTGAACTAGTTTATTTTGTTTTGTTCTTGAGTATTAAGATTGGCTAAACTTGTTTATAGTATCTAGGTTTGATGAATATTTGTTAAGTTTTTGATTTTTATTGGTTTTATGGATTATTGTTGATGGTTTAATACTTTTGTAACGAATCTTTTAATAATCGGTTGATGTTTGTGCATGCTTGGATCAAATTTATATTTAGTTTTTAATTCCATATGTTAACTGTGAATGTCTTTCAGCTAAGGTTTCATATTAGATCATCGACTTCGTGTTATGATTGGTTTATGGTTTGTTGAATTCGCAATCCATAGGAATAGGAATTGTTTATCTATTTGATCCTAGTGTTCTGCCTATCTAGATATCTGAAAGGTGATAGATAGTCGGGTTGTCTCTGGTATTAGGCATCCAGGTGTAAAGACTCTAGATAGAGTTGTCAGTTTTAGAATCACAACACAAAATCCCCACATATAATTCAGTTCAGTTAGTTGAGTCAGAGTCTAGATAGAGTTGTCGCTAGTGTCTCGTGGGTTCGATATCCGGACTTCATTTGACTTTGCTATATTGGTCGGTACACTTGCCGGTTGTGTGTTCTAGTATTAGGTTGAGTCTAGATTTAAAAATTTAAAGCTAGAGTGTCTAAGTTAGGTTTTATAGTTAGTTTTTATAGATCGTCCAACACACATCACCCTAGCACTGCTCCCATAACTCACTCCTACGTCACCTCCTCCATACTAATTCGGGCGGGCATTAAACCCGGGCGGGTTATTTCTAGATCTCCATCCCGAGCCAAAATAATTGTTATAGTTATTGTACCCTCGGTTCTGGTTGCCCGCGAAGCTCACCTGCTCCTGCTGACTGACAGGGCAGTCCCTGGTGTCATGGCCTCCCCTGCACACATCACACCGTTGAGCATTCAACTTCAGCTCCTTAACCTCATTCGCCATCGCTGCGAGTGTAGCAGCCACACTAGTATCAGGGTTGACCTGATGCACACCTCTAGGAGAAGAGGCGGATGCCCTAGCAGTAGGAATGGAATTCCTAACAGAATGTGGTTGCTGTTGTTCCACCAGAGTAAAGCTCTCGAACATCTTTTCACACTCAGCTGGCTCCAGTTTATCCATGATATGGCCTCCCACAGCTATGTTGAACATTTACTTCTTCTCAAAGGTGAGGCCATTATAGAATTTCTCTACAATCGCCCAGTCACACAGATCATGCTGGGGACATCGGCTCAACAGCACGTTGAACCGCTCCCAGGCCAAGTGATAAGGCTCGTCAGGGTCCATCAGGAACGAATGGATCTGGTCCCTAAGGCGAGCGGCCCTGGAAGGTGGATAGTACTTTTTCAAAAACTTGGCTTGCAAATCTTCCAATGTGGTGATAGAATTGTTGGGGAGGGTGTCAAGACAAGTAGAAGCACGCCCAGAGAGCGAGAATGGAAAGAGACACAACTAGATTGCGTCTTTAGATACACCCGTGATATTAAAGGTATCACATATGTGCACAAAGAGGGACATATGTCCGGGTGCATCCTCATCCTCGAGGCCATGGTACTGAGTAGAATGAGTGATTGTACTCAAGACATGTGATGGGACCTGCCAAGTATTGGCATTAGGGATAGCGGGGCGGACGATCGAAGATCTCGCCCCGAGGACCCTATCACTGGCTCTTTGGTGCACGGTACGTCTCGCTGGTGGGTCAGCGTCGCCCATGTTAGGAAAAGGAATTGGGCTAGTAGGACGTACCTTGGTTTTGCACAAATCTTTCAAATGCTCCCGGAAGTCGCGGGTGCGCTCGTGAGGCTCTCGTTCGGGCTCTAAAGAAGCAGAATACGGTGGTGATCCCTGCGAATGAGTGTGGTGCATAAAGTGACACAAGAACAAAAGAAAATAAATAAAGACTCAAAAACAGAAAGACTCGATTCTACGTTGGACACTCATATATGACGCAAAAGTAGTAGATAGGACAAAGACACACAATTAAGACTCACAAACAAAACAAACCAAAAATCAGTAAAAGAACTAGTTAAAGCAAATGTTGCTATCGCCAAGTGTGCCCGGCAACGGCGCCAAAAACTTGATGTTGCCCAGACGGTCTATAAAACTAATGAATAAAAACCTACCTAGCTTAATGGTAAACCGGAATATCAAACCCTAGAGACACTACGATAAAAAAACTAGACTCTGACTCGGACTAAAGATTGATGATTGGGGGGTTGACTACACTTAAGATTAACTACTAATGCAACAAACAAGGTCGACTCTAACTATAGAAGGAAAGTACTAATGAAATAATCAAAGATGGGAAGAATACTACCTAGGTCGGAATCTTACTTGCAAAGCACAACTTCTACCAGTTCTGGAAATTATGATGGATCTGGGTTTCTAAAGAAAACAACTCTAGACTACCTAGTGGATCCCTAATCACTCTCAGGGTATCACCAACTAAGGAACCTAAAGGTGTAATAACTCACCAGATAGTGGATTACCTTTCGGTCTCTCCAACAATGATAATGTACCCAAATAGACAGATCACCTTTCAGTCTCACTATCCACAATACATTCAAAGAATGCACGGGGTAATCTCAGTATAAAAACTATGACTCAGAATAACAACAATCACTAGACACCTAAACCAACTTCCTCTTAGACAGCTGACACTCGGATTCCTAATGATGAAGACTACTGGCTCTCACTTCTCGGGTATTGAGACACGATACACATTCAGATCTAACCTATACTCAATCACAATTCCTATAGCTACTATGTCTAGCAAACCACACAAACAATCACAATCCCTAAAGTCTATGACCTAGATATGCAAATCAAACTAGAAGACATCCACAATTAACATACGGAATTGAAATCAACATAGATCAGATCTAAGCATGCAATATTCATCACAACTATCATCAAGAGATCGTTTACAAAATTATTAAACCATTAATTGCATACAAAACCGATATAAATCACAACTTTAACAAATAATCATCATGTGACGTAGGCAGTATATGAAGTTTAGCCTAGAATCATACTCAAAACAAGAATAACATAAGTAATCAAGCAAAACATGATCCAAAAGAAACTGATTTCAAACAAAGATCGAAACTTTAAACCCGAATAGGCTAATCTAGACAAACCCGGAATCAAAAGCTTTAATCATGCTTTTCAATCGCCTCCTAAGCTCCTGGAATCGCCCCTTTTCTTCCTCTGGATGGCAGAATAATGGAACTTCTGGCATAATAGCCTTATAATTCTATTTTATTATCGATTAGGGCTTTTTGCGGATTTACAGGCCTCTCACGTACCGCGAGAGATTGGCCACGTTTCCTCGCATAGCGCGAGGGACAATTTAGTCGCAGCCGGATTTTCTTTCTCTCGCGTGCCGCGAGTCTTTTGTCTTCTTCCTTCGCATACCGCGAGGGACTAGATTTCAACATTTTTTCTTTATTTCTCCCGGCTTCTTCTCGTGCTCGATTTCTTCACGATATAGCTTCATATTCCACACGAGCTCTTGAAAATATACAATAAACTCAAATACAGACTTGAATGACTTAAAACGAATATAAAACTAAGTAAAACGCACGAAAACAATAGAAATAAAGATGTGTGCTTTGCACTACATCACATGCCGGCCACTACAACCCACGACCCGAACATAATACTTCTAATGCCATAATCCATGCAACCATGCACCATTTAATTATACTAACAACCAATAACCCATAACTAATGTGACCAATGCATACACCGTTTATGTGTCATCTGGGCATGGGCATTCCGGACACTACAACCCTTGACCCGACCATAATCCTTGTAATGCCATAACCTATGCGACCATGAACCCTTTAATTATACTAACAACCAATAACGCAAACCTAATGTGACCATATATATACAATGCTTATGTGTCATGTGGGCATGGGCATGCCGGCCACTACAACCCATGACCCAGACATATTCCCTATAATGCTATAACCCATGCGACCATGCACCCTTTAATTATACTAACAACCAATAAACCACAACTAATGTGACTATATGCATACAATGCTTATGTGTCATGTGGGCATGGGCATGCCGACCACTATATCCCATGACCCGGCCATAATCCTTGTAATGCCATAACCCATGTGACCATGCACCCTTTATTTAGACTAACAACCAATAACCCATAAGTAATGTGACCCTACGCATACAATGCTTATGTGTCATGTGGGCATGGGCATGCCGACCACTACAACCCATGATCCGACCATAATCCTTGTAATGTCATAACCTATGTGACCATGCACCGTTTAATGGTACTAACAAACAATAACCACAACTTACGTGACCATATGCATACAATGCTTATGTGACATGTGGGCATGGGCATGTCGGCCACTACAACCCATGTCCCGTCCATTATCCTTGTAATGCCATAACCCATGTGACCATGCAACCTTTAATTATACTAGCAACCAATAAACCACAACTAATGTGACCATATGCATACAATGCTTATTTGTCATGTGGGCATGGGCATGCTGGCCACTACAACCCATGAGCGAGCCATAATCCTTGTAATGTCATAACCCATGCGACCATGCACCATTTAATTATACTAACAAGCAATAACTCACAACTACTGTGTCCTTATGCATACAATGCTTATGTGTCATGTGGGCATGGGCATGCCGGCAACTATAACCCATGACCGGCCATAATCCTTGTAATGCCATAACCCATGCGACCATGCACCCTTTATTTATTCTAACAACCAATAACCCACAACTAATGTGACCATATGCATACAATTCTTATGTGTCATGTGGGCATAGGCATGCCGACCACTACAACCCATGACTCGACCATAATCCTTGTACTGCCATAACCCATGCGATCATGCACCGTTTAATTAAACTAACAAACAATAACCCACAACTTATGTGACCAGATGCATACAATGCTTATGTGACATGTGGGCATGGGCATGGGCATGCCGGCCATTACAACCTCCGTTCTCTTTCGATCATCTTCTGAATTGATACCCGTAATTTTGTTTCATTTTTTTTCAATTCAGTTAATTCTTAGATAATTGTTTATTGAAAAAAAGACTATTTCGCTTGTTTATGAATATAATTTAACAATTTGTGTGCTGAATTGACTGTTAAAACATTAATACAGATAGTTTTGTTTGGTTTTTTCAATTCAGTTAAATCTTAGATAATTGTTTATTGAAAAAAGACTATTTCACTTGTTTATGAATAGAATTTGACAATTTGTGTTCTGAATTGATTAATAAAACATTAATGCAGTTAATTCTTACATTATTTGTGTTCCGAATTGACTGATAGAACATTTATAAAGGTAATTTTGTTTATTGAGGTTTGACCTAAACTAATTAATTAGATCTAAAAGCATATGATATGAGATTTTGGACTGAACACAAAAAATTAAAAGACTGCTACATTAGATTATATGATTAGAAAATTTTGTTTGAGTAGTTATGTTTCAATTAGTTTACTGATTATATGCATAGAAGTTGATACATTACCATTCAGACATCATGGACAATGAACAACAATGGATCGTTAATCAAGTCAATGTCGAAAGAGATCATTCACCAGACGAATACGTTGAAGGAGATTGAACTAAAAATACTAAGAGGGGGTTGACCATGTTACCAAAGCTGCGTACAACATTTACAAACTCCGGCGAAAAAAAAACGCAAAATTACTTTTGATGAACTAAGTAAGTTTTCTCGAAAAATATAGAGAAGAATTTCCAAGTTTTTTGGGAGATCTGGTAAGGAAACATGTCGGATTCAGGTTTCTTTCTTCGAAGAAGGTGCCAAAAGAAGTAAAGGATAAGCTGTGGGAAAAAATAACGGTTAACATCTATTAATTCTTTTACTTATAAATGCATTTTTACTTACAGGTATTATAGTTTCATTCCTGTATTATCTATTGCAGAAATATTATGATATTGATGAATGTCGTAGGAATCTTGTAATGGTACGACTTGGTTACCTTCTCCGGAATTTTAGAAGAAAAGTGTATATGAGATACATAGTACCCAGCCTAGATAAACCGAAGAAAATTGCAATAATTCCTAAGCGGTATCAAACATTGGTGGGTCAAACAGAATGGGACAACTTTGTAGCATATACACAATCAAATAAATTCAAGGTGTTAATCCTTTTTTTTTATTTTTTCTATTAAACTCTAATGAAAAAATATTTAACCAGTTTGTGTTGCTTTAATGAAAAAATATTTAACCAGGATGTGTCGAAAAGAACAAAAGAAGCCCGGTTTAAGTACGCTAATGATTATCACTTGGGACGAGGAGGCTATTCTAATCTAAGAGAGAAGCTGGTAACTTCGTTCTCAATTCAGGTGTGTTTTTTTTGTGTCTAATGATTTTTTGGTTCTATGTATGCTGCTTTCTGATGTATATATATTACAAGGTTGAAAAGAAGGAACTTGAAATTGATGAAGTCCCTCCCGTTCCTTTATGAGGAGATTAGCATGGAAAAACAAAAAAGGGAGAATACAATAATGTTGATGTCAAATTCACTGCAGATAAAATATTAAATTTAACTTCAAACTTTACTTTGTTTACTCTTTTTCTTTTTTGGTTAAAAACCGGCGATCTCACTACATTGTTTTAATATTTTTTACATATCGACAGTGAAAAACAAATCATAGATGGAACATTGAACCTTGAGCCGGGCACGGATGCCCTCACAGTAGTATTTGGCAAGGAAAAAGGTGGATTTTTAAAAGGTGTTGACTTTGGAATGACTTCCCATAGATATTGGTAGGGTCCTCGAACAAAAGGATTATCAAAAGAACTACTTGCACAACTTGAGTTGGAACTACAAAATGAGAGACTTGAGCAAATAACAAATATCACACTTAATCAACTTTTAGCTCATCTGACTACACATGACTGCAGTTACCAATCTGTTCATCTTCTGCAAATAAAATGTCACCAACACAAGTAAGTGACTTATTTTATTGATAAATTAAGGATTTAACATTTATCAAATGCTAGCTACCATATATAGCAACGAACTTATATATACTTTTTATGATAAATGCTATCGTACTTTCAGAAATTTAACACGTGTAGTTTAATTTGTCGTTACATTTTGTAGGTAAATTCTGTTGGATCTAAGCATAGTACTACAAATGCTACTAGATCTAAAATGGTGCAAAACACGTGTAGTTTAATTTGTCGTTACAATTTCATACTTTTTTATAATTTTCCATGTAATTGATGAATTTTCGTAACCTAATTAATTGAATTGTATCCTTGTGGGTAAATGTGGACAACAATCTTGGATCTAATGACACTATAGAAGTCACTCCTCAGGATACCACATGTAAAGTAGTCCACAAAGAAGTGACTCCTCAACAGGGGCGGATTTACAACTAGACCGGGGGAGCCTAGGCACCCACTCAACCTTCTATTATGCTTCTATTTTTCATTTAAATTTGGATAAAAAAACAAACATGCACCCTTCATTTTCTAAACAGGCGCCATCCAATTTTCAGAGTAAAGAGAGAAGAAAAAACATATTAGAGATGAGAGCAAGCGGAATTGAGTTTTAACTCCGGTCGTTGACCTGGTTTTTTTACTGTGAAGAAGGAGAAGAACGATAATGTAGAATGAAAAAGATGATGAATAAATATGTTTAAAAGATTAAAATAATAAAATAGAAAGATGGTGACCTAGAGTGAGCTATAGTCCTACATAGAGCATTCAAATCAACTAAATTTATATTTTTATATTATTTCTTATAATCATAAAGTTGTTAATTGATTGCCTATTGTTTTATTTCATTTTACTATGCAATTTATTTTTAATTAGTTTATTTATTTTATAGTGAAATAAAAGTATTTTACTTTATAAGATCTCTTTATTATTTTATTTAATATTATGATATAAATGTTTCTATCTTTTTTGGAAATATAAAACAATGAATATTTTTATCTTCATCTTATGCTTTTTGTACAAGCTGACAACTTAAAAAGAACATTTTTAAATGTCGGATACATTATTGAGAAGGTTAGTATTATCTAATTACCTGAAAACATTAGATATTTTTTTTCCATAGTGATGAAAGTTAACTTGTTACTTGTTAATGTTTTATAACGTACATAAGTGAAATCACCCTTTAAACCTTTCACAAACCAAATTCAGTGACCCAATCCGGTAAAAGTCCTTGATAGACCCAGAAAAAATGATGATAAACCTACCTGTTCTAACATAAACCACTTTTAGCACCTGCTGAAGAAAAATCCTGAATTCGCCACTGCTCCTCAGGCTAACACATCTACAATGGTTCAAAATCAAATCGTAACAAATGAAAGTATATCACAATTTTGAATTTTAATTTAAAAATTACCCATGTGATTCCTGGTTTTCTAGAACATATTTAATTAATTGTAGGAAAATTTGAGAAAAAGAAAAAAAGATGTTGTATCTATGCATGAGACTCCACTTTATGAGACACCATCTCATTTGGATTCAACAAACTTCCCACATGAATGAGTTGCGAAATGCACATATATATATTGACTTAAACTTTATGATGTTAATAAGCCATAAATTTTAATTTGTAGACAATTAAGTGTACTCTGTGTACTAAAAATTCGAACGACGTTGTGGCATGTGGTACAATTTACTTGTCAACGGAAATACAAACCATTCATGGAGTTCCAATACAAGATAATTGCTATAGAGTTTCTGTTGATAAAGTTATTAATTGTGCAGTATGTTTACCAGTAGAAACAGCTAAGGCCAAAACCGTTAGGGATGCACATAATAGTTTTGTTGCTTGGTAAAAAACTTTGTCAAAGCTGACCAAAAGGTTTGTTTCTAAACTAATTTCTAATTACTCAACATATTTATATATATTTGTTTCCATGTTTTGTTGCTCCAGGTACCGAATCCTCCATCCAATCAAACACATAACACTTCAGCTCAAATTGATAAGAAGCGTAAGAAATGTTTTACAATGTTAGCTGAAATGTTTTACCGTTTTGTTGCGATGTATGTGGACATGTTGTTTCAATCACAATTCCTTGTTTGACATAAAAATCGAGCATATGGTTTGAAGTACACTCACCCCCGTTTTCACAACTTATCCTTTTAATATTTTTTATCAAATTGTGTTTGCCCCATCTTGTGAAAATTTTTAAGGCACGTGCTTGCCTTGTGTTTGTGTTTGAGGAGAAACACCGAAACTGCTCGACAAAATTCGTCAACTATTGTTAGAAAATAGTTGCACGTGTAAAGAAAGGCGTGTGGTATTCGTCCCACATGTCACAATGCAACAAATCAAAGCAAGCATTTCTTTTAGTTGTGCTAATAGGAAATGGTAGTCTAGGAAACTTGGCCTTAATACATGAATCACAAAAACCCTTAGAGTTCAAAGTAGTATTTTTTTTTTGAGAAAATCAAAATGGGATAGTTTAGAATTTGATGGGTGACCTAATCTCTTGTGCCAAGTATTGAGAGTCGTCATCAAATCCTGCCTTTTGCCTCCCATCATCCCCATCTTGTATAGACCACTTTTGCATTCACCCACTCCAATCAATGTCCTCGAGCGTAAGCCCTGCATAACATAAAATTTGGGAAAGAATTTTATAACACATTGGAGATCTTGTGATAATCTACTAACGGAAAACACATTCAATTTAAACTTGGGAACATGAAGGACGTCTTTAACTGTCATTCCGTTTGGTAAAAAGTAATCCTATCTACCCTTAACGGTTATAGCTTCACCGTTGGGTATAGTCACGTGTGGTTCATGATTTCTTTTTGTCTTTATTTAAGCAGCGAGTCATCATAAATTATGTGTTCGATTGCACCTGGGTCGATGATCCATTTACCTTCTTTACCAATGTTACCTGCCATGTTGTCTATAGGAGGGTTTTCTTCCTTGGTGACGCCATCTCTACTTCCAAATAACTTCACAAATTGTTGGTATTGTGCTTCAGTTAAGCTCGGTATCAGACTCGCCTCCCCCTCGACACAAGTAGCCCTTGCTTTTCCCTTTTCTTGTTTTCCTTTTCCTCGCTACCAGTCGGGATAACCGATGCGTTCAAAGGCGTTTTCCCTATTATGGCCATATTTTCAACCAAAGGTGCATTGCTCCACATGTTCCCAAAAAACACGTTTGCCCTCCTTCTATTCAGGCTTGCTTTAAGGCTGATTTTGATCACGTTTCGCGGGTACATATGTTTGGAAGGCGGTTGCATCAACAACAGGTCTCTGTCCTCCTAAAACTGCCCTATGTTGTTCGTCATCGGTAAATGATAAGCAGTCCCAAGAGAGTGGGTCAGTTGCATTGCCAACATTTGGGTTATGATGGTTTCGTATTCACCATCCAACCCAAGCAAAAACTCATAAAGTCTTTCTTTTTCTCTAAACTCAGTGAGTTTTTTTCCATCCCATTGGTACATCCGTTACAGTTGCACTTTGGTACGATTAGGACCGATTGGATTTCATCCAAAACTACTTGAAGCTTTGTATAATACGCTGAGACGGAGACACCATCTTGCTTACAGGTCGTCAATGATTGCTTTAAATCATACGCCATGGGCGCATTGTCCTTCCCAAACCGCTCCTTCTGGTATGCCCAGACCTCTTGAGCCGTAGCATCATATTTCACACTTGTACTGATTTCTTTCTCCATGGTTGTGTTCAACCAGCTTTGATCATCGCGTACCATCTGATCCAAGGCATGTATTTCGATGAGGCTTGCTCCGGTTTCTAGATCGTTCCATCAATGAAGCCGACCTTGTTCTTGGCGAACATGAAATTGGGCATTTCTTGTGACTAGTCGATGTATTTACCATCGATTTGCACGTCGGTAACGTGTACTTGTGCAACATCCTGGTTTTTTGGATAACAAACGGGTCATGTAATCATTGTAAACGATTGTATAAAGTATTAGAGAGCTAGTCAGGAGTAGTGTATTATCATTATGTGTAAATAATGTGTACTTGTGCAACATTCGAGTTTTTCAAGCGAAACTTTAAGCAGGGTTTTTATTAAAACTACGAGATGGGCCAAGCCCAAAGGGGGTCGGTGGCGCGTGGGGGCCAAGCCCGGCCCAAGGATTTACACCCTTTAGGGTGTTAAGCATGGGGGAGGAACCCAATTTGGTGTTTGCGATCGTCGAGAGAAAAGGGAGAAGCGGAGGAGGCCGTTCGTCGCGTTTCACATCTGAATCAAGGTATTTACGTGATTTCTAATCATCCATAGCATGTCGAGTCCTTGATTCATTGTAATAATCATTTGTGATACTAGGGTTGCTTAATTTCATTGTTAAGACCACTAGGAGGTGAGTTGGAGGCCATTGGTGAAGGAATCGAGTGAATATGTAACATCCCAATTTCTAAAGAAAATAGAAGTTCAGTGGCCCAAGTGCAAATACCCCAAAGTTGGAGGGATAAAAGTAAAAAAAATATGAAATCTGGACTGATAGCGGACCGCTATCGGATCCCAAACAGTCCGCTATGTGCTGTTTAGGGCAATGATGAGAGAATGACACGTGGCGGATACGTGTCTGATGAATCAGCCCTAAGTCAGACCGCTATGAAGTCCATAACGGTCCGACATGCCATGACATGGATTGCGGACCGCAACCCCAGCCGCAAACAGTCTGTTATGTGGGGTGCACGCCAGACAGCTGGCTAGTGGGCAATAGCGAACTGCTATCACCCAGCATATTGGTCTGCTATGGGTCTCATCTGAGCCCTATAAATAAATGAAGTTGCCATTCACTTTTGAATCATCACACACACAAACTTACACACATAAAACATTGGGGAACGTGCAAGAAGTTGGTGCGGTGCGTTTAAGTACGAGTGCGGTTCGAGTTCAGAAAAGCGAAGAACGAACTTAGGAACTATCCAAGGATAATGTAAGTATAGTGGACCCATATCCTAGATAATGATTATATGGAGTATGTAATTATATGCTATGTGCTATATGTGAAACTAAGGTACGGGGAAATAAAGAAAGGTAATGACAAATTATTCTAAACACTAAACGGGAATAATGGAGTAGTCACGATGTATCCAAGGGGTGGTGGATACGCTACTGGTACTTCTTATATATAAACCTCTTTGATGTTTCATGGTGAAACCATTATGAATGTTTATGGGTATAGACTAAAAAACAGTAATAAAAACATAGTAAACGAACGGGAGATATTCCAACCGGTATTTAGTTATCTGACAAACGGAATGTTCTGTCCGAGGAAAGAGTGGTGTATAAAAATCTCATAGACCCGTCACTCTTTTCTAGGAACATCTCTGTTGGAGGTACTGCTCTGGAAGGATAATCACCCCAGTTTACAATATATGACGAGTATGAATATGTGAAAGATGAACATGTGAATGCATGAATATATGAAAGATTGATGAATGTAAATACGTGAATGCATGATGATACGTGAAAATATGAATGAGTATGATGGAACAAGTCTAAAACCTTAAATGGAATAACGTAGTACTCACGAAGTGTTAAAAGGGTAGTGGATATGGCGCTGGTACTTCCTATATATAAACCTTTTTAGTGCATCGTGGAGAAACCGTAACGAAGTTTTAAGGCAAGGACTGGTTGGGAAATAAGTTAAATATATACGTGAAATGAAAACAAATTCTTGATACATTTGGGAGGCTGTGAGTCTAAGATACTCAAGGTCCCAATGAAAAGAGATACCCGGCCTGAAAGGTGGATCTCAACAATAAAGAAGAGAACTAAAGAATAAAGCCTACGGGGCTATGGAATGTATGAGCCTTCATGGCAAATAAGTCTTCGTGACAAATGCAAGGGGTTTATACTGACCAGTATAAGGACCTTGCCAATACTATGACCGGAGGTACGTCCGAAGATGGTCATGAGGGGGTTAGCACACCCATGCAAGAAATGAATACTCTGACCGGAGGTACGTTCAAAGATGGTCAGGAGGGGGTTAGCACACCCATAAAACATATGAATGATGTGACCGGAGGTACGTCCTGAGATGGTCACGGGGGCGTCGAGAGCCTGAGAAACTTGAACAATAATAAAGAACCTAAAGGATTCATAATGAAATGAATGATGTGGTGTACTTACTTAGCGAAAGCTAATTCTAAAACGTTTTCCAAACACTTTAAGAAAGAAGTGCGTGAAATAGAGCTTGCTATGGATGAGGCAGGGCGGAATGAAGAATCCCTAGATTTTGTAATAGAATATTGTATATGTAATGGTATAAGAGTACAATTTGAGTGATTTAAGTATCAAAAGGGGTACTTAAACTCAAACCATAAGTGCTCATGATATAAATAGGGATTCAATCCAAGGCCGTCCAAGGAAGCAGGTATGTTAAATTCCAGTGCTAACTGAAATGTATGAGTATACATGGGTAGAAATTTGTATGAGATAAGCTTCATGTGATAGTTGGGAGTATCATGATACATAACATACATTGCCTTATACCTGGCCAGTATTGGAGCTAATGTATGGGACCATCATGATATCGCAAACATCATATGGTTACTTATACCAGCAGATAGTAAGTCAGAGAAATGTGAATATGCCTGATTAAGATGCATAAATGAATGTATATGGGCATATGTGTAAATGCATGAATATGGGCGTTACATGAAACCCTAGAATACTTAATTAGGGTTAAATTAATATGAGGAATATTGTATAAAACCCTAGATTATGATTAGGGTAAACGAACAAGAGATTAAAGCGATGCCATGTTTCATCAAACGATGGCTGAACATCAGAATAATGAAATACACAATGAAGGGAGTCAGAGGAGAACTGAATCTTTACCACCCGAGGAAAATGAAGTGGAGCAAGGTCCGGAGAACATCCGTAGACAAATTGCATTAGAAGTAGGGAAAGCTTTCGATGCAAACTTTCCGATTTTCCAAGCAGATCTACTGAGCTCGTTAGAAAGTTGGTTTGAAAGCCATAAAGATATTACTCATAATGGAAAAGGAAGGAATCCAAAAGTTGATACGAAATCAACTCGTTGTACATACAAGGATTTCATGACATGCAAACCTCTAGAATTTAAGGTAGCTGTAAATCCCTTAGGAAGTCAGATATAGGTCGCCTCAATAGAAACGAAGTTCGATACATGTCACTATGAAAAGGAAGAGGAGGTTACCTTCGCCACCAATCAGCTAAAAGAACGAGCTGACCATTGGTGGGGAGTATTAAAAAGAGAGAAAGGTAGAGATAGAATTAAGGAGATGAAATGGGAAGAATTCAAAGATATCTTCCTAAAAAACTATTACGTACGAGCGGCAATTGAAAGAATCACTGAGGAGTTTCTTCAACTGCGTTAGACTACAAAATCAGTAGATGAAATCACGGGGATCTTCTTTGACAAAGCCAGATTCTGTCCAGCTTTGTTAACAACCCCAGAAATGTGGATGACGAGATATCATCTCATTTTGAAAAACAAAATTAGAGAGTTTATCCACCCATCCAAGTGTGTGAATTTGGAAGAGATGATTGATTGGGCTTGAGAAAGAAAGACTGAACTCAAGAGGCAAGCTGAAAGAGACGAAAAGAGAAAAGGAGAAAGTTATCCTTCTCCTATGCCTCTTAAGAGGTTTAAATTTACCAATCCAAGAGGCAGTCCCTCCCAAAGGAAAGGTATACATGACTGCAAAACTTGTGGAAGGAGACACCCAGGAGAGTGTCGGTTCAATCCCACAAGTTGTTATAAATGTGGGAAGTTAGGACACACTGCATTGCAGTGTATGAGTGGAACAAGATTATGCTACAACTGCTATAATCCAGGACACTTTAGCTGGGAATGTCCTGAGCAAAAATCTCAGTTAGAAAAAGGGTCTAGAGTGGCTGAAAAGGTACTTAAGAGGATCGAGGCTCCGAAGCCAAGAGGCAGGGCTTTTCAAATCACTGAAGAGGAAGCGAAAGATGTTCCTGACATTGTATCATGTACATTCCTCTTGAATTTTCTACCTACTTGTATTTTATTAGATACCAGAGATAGTCAATCTTTTATTTCTTTAAAATTTGCAAACTCTAGAAACGTCAGTAGAACTAAGTTGGCTAAGGCATTAGAAGTTGAAATCGCTAGTGATCGAAACTCCATAGTAACTGAAATATGCCTAGATTGCCGACTACTGATAGAAGAAGAAGAATATTTCGTCGACTGAATCCCAATGCCAATGCAAGAATTTGACGTAATAATTGGAATGGACTGGTTATCTTTGCATGCTACAACAATTATATGCAACCAAAAGATTGTGCGATTCAAGACGCCAACACGTAAAGAAGTTAGTATCATTGGCGAACGACGAAACCATATTTCGTTATGTACGATGGCCAAAATAAGTAGCTACATGAGACAAGGTCACCAAGCCTTCTTAGCCTATGTAGCTGATGTAAAGATGAAAGTGAAGGAACTAAGTCAAGTTCTAGTAGTGAATAAATTTCCCGAAGTATTTCCAGAAGACCTTCAAGGTGCTCCACCTGAAAGAGAGATCGAATTCAAAATCGATTTAATTCCTGAAGCTAAGCCGGTAGCTAAGGCTCCGTACTGGTAAGCACCAATAGAAATGAAGGATTTGATATCACAACTGCAAGAGTTGTTAGACAAGGGATTCATACGTCCAAGTATATCCCATTGGGGAGCACCAATTCTGTTCGTGAAGAAGAAAGACGGTAGTATGAGAATGTGTATAGACTACCGTGAATTGAACAAATTGACTATCATGAATACGTATCCTTTACCAAGAATTGAAGATCTGTTTGATCAATTGCAAGGATCTAGTTGGTTTTCCAAAATCGACTTAAGACCTGGTTATCATCAAGTCAAGGTACGAGAAGAAGATGGGCCTAAGACGGCATTCAAAACTCATTATGGACACTATGAATTTGTAGTGATGCCGTTTAGAGTGACGAATGCTCCGAAAGTTTTCATGGACCTCATGAATAAAGTATGCTGGCCAATGTTAGACAAGTTTTTTATTGCCATCATTGATGACATCCTGGTTTATTCAAGGAATAAGGAAGAACATGCAGAACACCTTCGTGAAGTTCTTTGTACTTTACGAAAAGAGAAATTGTACGTAAAGTTCTCAAAATGTGCATTCTGGTTGAAAGAATTTCATTTCTGGGTCATGTTATAAATGCAGAAGGCATCTCAGTAGACCCAGCAAAGGTAGAGGCTATAATGAAATAGTCTCCACCTAAGAATCCATCAAAAGTTAGAAGTTTCTTGGGGTTAGCAGGCTATTATAGAAGATTCATCTAGGATTTTTCCAGGATAGCCACCCCAATAACTAAACTAACTTGAAAGAATTCAAAGTATGAATGGAATGCAGATCAGTAGAAGGCATTCCAAACACTGAAAGAAAAATTGACACAAGCTCCAGTTCTAGCATTACCAGAAGGAGTAGAAGATTTTATGGTATATTCTAGTGCATCGAAGCTTGGGTTAGGATGTGTTCTAATGCAAAGAGGAAAAGTGATAGCCTATGCCTCTCGACAGCTAAAGACACATGAAGCAAACTATCCAACACTTGATCTAGAATTATTTGTGGTGGTGTTCAAACTAAAAATATGCAGGCATTATCTGTACGGAACGAAGTATACGATTTACACAGACCATAAAATTCTTAAGTATTTCTTTGGCCAGAAGGACTTAAACATGAGGAAATGACGATGGTTAGAACTTGTCAAGGATTATGATTGTGAGATCTTATATCATCCCGGAAAACCGAACGTAGTAGCCGATGCTCTAAGCCGTAAGGAAGAGCATCATCCTATTCGGGTAAAGGCATATAAGTAAGTAATAACTCCTGAATTCGTGAGCCAGCTTCGAGACGCCCAAATCAAAGCATTAAAAGATGAGAATATTAAGAAAGAAAGAATGGTTGGTCAGGAGAAATTCCTAGAAGAGAATGAATTTAAAGTCAAGACTCGATTTGGGCATATTTGGATACCACGATCATGTGAGTTCAGACTTAAAATTCTTGATGAAGCTCATAAAACACGATATTCTATTCATCCGGGTACTATAAAAATATAACAAGATCTGCGCAGAGATTATTGGTGGCCCGAAATTATGTGCGATATCATGAAATATGTAGCAAAATGCTTGACTTGTTTACAAGTCAAAGCAGGACATTAGAAACAGTATGAGAGATTACAACCATTAGAAATCTTAGAATGGAAGTGGGAACATCTCACTATGGATTTCATAATGAAGCTACCAAAAACCAGCTAGGGGTTTTGATACCATTTGGGTGGTGTATGGCCCCAAACCTGGGAGGTCTCACTTGTTGGATTTACTCATTCACAAACAATTCTTAAACTTGAATATCAAATAACGCAGCGGAACACTTTCATTTAAACATAACTGTAACATTGTCAAACATGCAGAAACGTAAACATTTTCTAAACATAACATAACGTAATCGAAACAAAACGGGATGCCAGACTTCATAGTTTGACCGGGTAACTCTTCATCGCTTGTCAAGCATCACCGTCCATCGTCCATACCCATCCTTAACTGAATGCGCATACTAAAAGTCAGCTATGCTGGTGAGTTCTAGATTTACATAAAACGTTAACATGAACATTTTGCCAAAAAAATAACATACATTTATTTAACAAAATCGTACGTAAAATATGCAATAACTTAACATCATCATAACATCGTAACATAACATCATAACATCAGTCAACATGAACCGAATCTGTGCCTTCTCGTAACCGTCAATTCCATACATCTGTTAGGACATAGAATGTATGACAAAATCTTTGTAATAGTTTAGGTTTTATTGTCTTTATGTTTTTATAGATTTTGTCTATGTGATAAAACAAGTTCTGCTAGAGGCGAACTTGTTAAGTTCGCCTATTGCAGAGTTTGTGTCTATAAATAGGAGTTTAAAGAATCTGTTCTGTAGTGAAGGAGAGAGACTTGATTGATCGTATTCTGTAAACTCTATGTTTTGTGGAATACAAAGAGAAGTTTATTTACCTGTTGTTTCAATTGTCAATTCATATACAAACGTTAACACGGTAGGATTTCGCACTCCGTGTTATCTAGACGTCCTATCACGAGATCGATCTGTAGATGAGTCATGTGGACCTACAAGTGGTATCAGAGATTTTGCTCGTGATTTGTGTTTGATTCTTGGTGATTAGAGACGATTTTGTGTACAATTTGACAAGAAATTGATCATTTTTACAAGTTTTTGTATCCATGGAGTTTTCAAGTTCTTGAAGTTGATTTTGCTGCTGAATTCATGGATTTGAAGTGGATTTTGGTGAAATTAATCCGATAGAAGTGTTCTAATTCATAAAATACTAAATCATACGGTCCAATTTTATCAAATTCCTTCTAATCTGTGAGAAATGATGATTTTAGGTGATGTTTGTTTGTGTTTGAGTTGCTGAGTTTGTTACAGCTGAAGCAAGAGAACTTGCTGATATTTGTTGCAGGCGAACTTAGCAAGCGAAATTATCAAGTTCGCTTCACTCAATTTAAGCGAACTTATTCAGTAGGCGAACTTACCGGGTTTTCTTGTTTTAAGCGAACTTATCAAGTTCGCTTGATATCAAATTCGCTTGTGTGAATTTTAAGCGAACTTATTATCTTCGCCTAAGGGGAGTACTTGTTCAATACTTGGAAATTTTTCGGAAAATGGCAAATATGGTTCAAGTGACTAACATGTTAAATTACGATAACGAGATCGGTACATCTCAGAAACCACCCAAATTGTTAAGTCTTGCAGATTATTCTAACTGGAAAGATTGGTTTGATCAGTTCCTGTCTTTTATTGATACAAGTTTATGGTTTCCAATCTTGGAAGGCTATACACATCCAACATATACTTAGATGGGAAAGGATGATGTTCCTAAATCGGTATCTGCTTTAACCACAGAAGAAAAATTACTGTTTGATAGGGAAAAGAAGGCTATGGCTAGTATCTCAATGTCTCTTCCTAAAGAAATTTATCATAGTTTTAAACAATTCAGGACTTCTCAACAATTGTGGGAAGCGTTACAAAAGCGATGTGAAGGCAGTTTGGATGTTAAGAAAAGCAGAAAAGAATTACTGAAAAAGCAGTTAAGAATTACTGAAAAAGCAGTTCTTAGTATTCAAGCACTTTCAAAATGAATCTTTAGATGATCTTGCAACAAGATTCTATCATTTGCTAAGTGAATTGTCAAGTGCTTCAGTAGTTTATGAGACTGAAGAGATAAATGATAAGTTTTTGGAAGCATTAGCATCTAAATTTGATGTGTATTCAGTTTTGATAAAAGAGAATGTCAAGTATAAAACTATGTCTCTTGAAGGGGTTCTTGGGAAGATTCAATCACATGATTTGAATATAAAAAAAGAAGGAAACCAATATGGAGCATATTCAAGATCCTTCAATGTATTTTCTAAGACTCCTGGTAAAACTAGTGCAGGGGTTGCGTTCTTTTCTGGTGATACTCAAGATGTTTCTAATGATCATTGTTCTGGGGTTCCAAGTCATTCTGGTTTCTCTGCAAATACAGCTTCTTTATCATCTGGAACACATAATATGAATCACAGAGTTGCTGATGATTATTTAGCGATGTTTTCTTCCTTTATGGCTTCTTATGAAAATTTTATTGGAGGAAAGATTCATGATCCAGATGTTATTGAAGAAGATTTCAGACAAATTGATCATGTTGATCAGGAAGAAATGAACATTCAATGGAACATGGCTATGCTGATGAGACAAGCAAAGAATTTTTTGAAGAAGACTGGAAGAAAGTATATCGGTTCTAACAGTCGTTCACGTATGGGATTTGACAAAACCAAAGTTCATTGCTATAATTGTCAGGAGTATGGTCATTTTGCCAAAGAATGTGTGAAACCAAAAGTTGAATTTGATTCTCAGAAAAAGCCTAATAACTTTCAGAACAATCTTAATCAGTCACATGGCTCCTCTAGCTCTGGAAATTCTAATCATGCATCTGCATCATCTGCTTTGGTTGCTCAAAATGATTAAAATTATGACTGGGGTATTCATCTTGAAGATTTGGTTGGTTCAGTAAGTCAAGCTTTTGTAGCTGAGATTCATTCTGTATAATCTGAAGAGTCAACTGATGATGATAGTTCAAGTGATGGTGAGAGTTTTCCAAGTGCTGATGAAGAGCGTGATCAAGTACATAATGTTGAGTCTGATATTGCATCTAGTGTATCTGAAGATGATATAGTATTAACTCAAAATTCTTCTGATGGTGCTGATTCTGAAAATATTCTGATTGCAAAAGTCTTCATGGCAGATATGTCAGATCCTTCAAAGGTAAAAGATTATGTCTATCACATTTATTGCTCAAATTTCATCAGTATAAAAGATAAACTGCAAAAAGTAATGGATGATAATTCAAATTTAATTTGTGATATGAAATCGATGCATACAGTTAATCAAAAATTTAAAGATAATGATAAATTGTGTATAGATAGAATTGAGTCTTTGAAAAGAGATTTGAACTCTTTGGGATTGAAATATAAGGAACAAGCATATCATCTGGATATGTCTTATGCTGAGATTGAGAAGCGAAATGAAATTGTCGCTCAGAAGAACAAAGAAATTTACGATAAAGAATCTGAAGTGATCAAATTACATTGAAAGTAGGAGAATTTTGAAAATTCATCTGTGGTATTGGATTACTTTAATGCTAATGCTGATCCTACAAAGAGGGTTGCTGGAATTGGATTTGTTCCTCCACCATTCAATGCAAATTATGTGGTTGAACCAGAAATTATTCATGAAGAGGAAATTGATCCAAAGACGGTGTTGAAAGTAAATCCAGTAACTGGGGAAGATAGGATATATGATTCTGATTCTGATGATGAAGTTTTTGATGATAAAAAGGTTGAAGGCAATCCTAAGGAAGTGCAATTTGATGAACCAAAGGTAGTGAAAAATGTTACTCGTGATAGATGCATTTTAACAGAACCTGATGAAGTGAAAGTTGATCAACATAAAATTTCCAAAATGTTACAATCAAGTGGTTTTGTTGCTGCTGGTCATCAGAAGAAGAATTAATCAACGGTAACTAAACAAGTTTTTGTTCAAAAGAAGCCAGTCAACTGTTTAGTAAAATCTTCTGAAGCTTGTTCATCGGATGAGTCATCAAATTCAAGAAAAACTCCTTATATCAGAAATCATCAAGATAAAATAGTTTGCTTTCATTGTAATGAGGCTGGTCATATTCTGATTCACTGTCCTTATAAGAATCAAGGCAAATTAAAGAGTGTTTCCTCACAACAACGTGTGGTGATGATTCTGAAAAGACCAAATTTGGGAAAGCCTACTTCTAGTGTTGTAAAGAATGTGCCTTGTCAATCATTTTCTAAATCTTCGGGATTTAAGCAACATGATAAGCATATTTCTAAACCACTTGTTTTTCAAAATAAGTTTGAGATTCCACATGTTGGAATTCCATAAGGTTCTCAACCTGAGGTCAAACTTTCTAGACCACAACGAAGAAGACGTAACAGAAAATTAAAGAAATTTTTGGAAATATCTGAATCTGATAATCATAAATCTAATAATGTTTTTCCAATTAATCATACTATGTATTCATTGAGAACGTCTAATTGTGAATCTTATGTTCCAAAGGTTGATGACAATGTTGATTGTGAATTGCTTGAAGTTGTTTATTTTGATCCATCTCGACGACCCAAGACCACAATGGCTTGGGTTCCTATTTCTAACTGATTTTCTTTGTTTATGTAGGGACAACCAAGGAGGACTATCAACAATACGTGGTATGTGGATAATGGTTGTTCTCACATATGACAGGGAATATTCGTTTGCTGGAAGATGTTATTAATATTGATGGTGGTTATGTCGCTTTTGCTGGAAATAAAGGCGGGTACATAACTGGTTAGGGTACTTTGCAGAATGATAAAGTCAAATTTGAGAAAGTGAACTATGTGGAGCAACTTGAACACAATCTTTTAAGTGTATCTCAAGTGTGTGACAAGAAATTTCCATTTCATTTCAATGATTCTGAGTGTTATATCTTGAAACCGGGCTTTGTTATTCCTGACGAATGGATTCTAATGAAGGCTCCGAGGAGAAATGACACATGTGTCCTAGACATGAGTGTTGCTACTACAACGGATTCAATTCCTACATGTTTACTCTCCAAGGCGTCTAAGTCGGATTCTATCTTTTGGCACAGGAAACTTGCTCACATCAATTATCAGAAAATGAATTATCCCGTGAAGAATGATCTAGTTATTGGTGTTTCGAAAATGAAATTTTCAGTTCCTGATGACTGTATTCCTTGCAAGAAGGGAAACAACACAAGAAGTCCCACAAATCTAAGACAAAGAATTCTATTGTGACTCCTTTGGAGCTATTGCATATGGATTTGTTCGGACCCATTAGTATCAGGAGCATTGGCGGTAAATCTTATTGTCTGGTAGTAACAGATGATTTCTCTAGATTTTCATGAGTTAATTTCCTTGCTTCTAAAGCCGAAACCATAGAGTTGGTACAATTCTTAATCCTGGATTTAGAGAATTTGTTCAAACAGAAAGTCAGAACAATTAGGAGTGACAATGGCAGCGAGTTTAAAAATAGCAAGATGGGTTTATTTTGTCTTCAAAAGGGAATTTATCATGAATTCCGTGCGCCATATGTACCTCAACAAAATGGAGTTGCTGAAGGAAAGAACAGGACTTTGGTTGAAACGACACGTACGATGCTTGCGGATTCTAAGCTTCCTGTAACTTTTTGGGCTGAGGCTTTGAATACTGCGTGTCACATTTTGAACAGAGTCTTAACCGTTAAGCGACACAACTAGACATGTTATGAATTGCTTAATAATCGGAAGCCGAATTTGGAATATTTACTACCTTTTGGTAATCCATGCACCCTGTTGAAAGTTAAAAATGTCCCAACCAAGTTCAGTGCTAGGGCTATTAAAGGGATCTTTCTAGGGTATGTTGCAAATTCTACTACCAAGAGGGTTTATAACAAAGAGACTCGTCAGGTTGAAGAATGGTTTCATATTGACTATTCTAATCGGTCTTTACCTCAAATGGCGATTGGACCAGACTGGGCTTTTGATTATGAGAATTTATACAAGTCTTTCATTTACCTTCTGGTATTTCTCCTGAGGAAGCTGTTGTTTTATACGATTCATGTCAGGATGCACAAAATAGTGGTTTTCTATCGACTGCGGTTTCACAATCATTTGTTCCCTCTACATCTGCTCCCGATCCTAATGTTGCTTCTTGTTCGGGAACACAAGAGTCTGATAGTGAGGAAGAAAATGCTATTTTCCAAGATTCTTCCGCTGATCCTTTGTTAGTTGATGAACCTTCTAATTTGACACAAGCTCAGGGGGAGATTCCTATAAATCTGGACTCGGAGATACCAGTTAATCAAGATCTGTCTTATCAATCTGATACAACTCAAGTTGATGTGTTGCCGGTTCCTGAGGTTGCATCAATCAAGGAACTCAAAGCTCATCCAATTACAAATATCATTGGAAATTTGCGAGATGGAGTGCAAACGCGTTCTATTATTGAAAACACTTGCTTTTATACATGTATTAAGGATACTAGTGTTCTTGATGTATGTTCACATTTCTGTTTTATTTCTCAGGTCGAACCAAAGAATGTCGAAATGGCGTTACGTGATAACAATTGGATAGAGGCCATGCAGGAAGAACTTGCTCAGTTTGACAAACTCAAAGTTTGGAATTTTGTAGATCTTCCAAAGGGTGTGTATCCAATTGGTACTAAGTGGGTGTTTAAGTGTAAGAAAGACGATCGAGGTGTTGTGGTGAGAAATAAGGCAAGATTAGTTGTACAAGTTTTTAATCAACAAGATGGAATTGATTACACGAGGTTTATACTCCTGTTGCTAGGCTTGAAGCTATACGACTGTTTCTTATTTTCCTTTATACAAAGGGTTTAAGGTGTTTCATTTAGATGTAAAAAGTGCTTTCTTATATGGTAAAGTCAAGGAGGAAGTTTATGTGTGTCAGCCGCGGGGGGTTTGAAGATCCACTTAATCCGTCTAAAGTTTTCAAGCTTGATAAAGCTCTCTATGGTCTTCATCAAGCTCCTCGAGCGTGGTATGAAACGTTGTCTACACATCTTATGGATAATGATTTTGTTCGTGGACATATTGACTCGACTTTATTCATTAAGAAAGCAGGGGGAGAATATCTACTGGTGCAGATATATGTAGATGATATTATTTTTGGCTCTACAAATGAAGGGTTGTGCAAAGAGTTTGAGAGTATTATGAAATCGAAGTTTGAGATGTCAGCTATGGGAGAGTTATCATTTTTCCTAGGTCTTCAAGTTAATCAGAAGGAAGATGGTTTCTTTATTCATCAGTCCAAGTATGTAAAGGACATCTTGAGCCTGTTCAAGATGGAGGACTGTACCCCATATGATACTCCGATTCCGGTCAATCATAAATTGAATTCTGATCCGGATGGAAAAGAAGTTGATTACCGACTCTACCGTGAAATGATTGGATCTCTCATGTACTTAACCGCTTCAAGGTCAGACATAATGTTCGCTGTGTGTATTTGTTCTAGGTTCCAAGCAAAACCAAAAGAGTCTCATTTGATTGCAGTAAAGAGAATCTTTTGTTATCTGAAAGGAAAACAAAGATTGGGACTATGGTTTCCACATGGTTCTAACTTTGAATTCAATGCATACACTGATTCTGATTTTGTTGGTTGTTGTTTGGACAGGAAATCTACTACAGGTGGTTGCCAGTTCTTGGGTAATCGTCTAGTTTTCCTGGTAATGTAAAAAGCAAACTACGGTTTCCATTTCAACATGTGAAGCAGAATACCTTGCTGCTGTAAGTTGTTGTTCACAGATCTTGTGGATCCAACAACAATTAAGAGACTACGGTTTGAATTTTACAGGAACCCCATGTTTATTGATAATAATGCTACAATGTCTATCACAAATAATCATGTTAAGCACAGTAAAACAAAGCACACTGAAATTAGATATCATTTTATTCGTGATTGTGCAGATAAAAAGTTGATTGAGCTGGTGAAGGTACATACAAATGATAATTTTGCTGATCTTTTTACCAAGACATTTGATCGTACCAGGTTTGAATTTCTGATCAAAATGATCGGTATGATCAATCCTAAATAAAAGGTTTTCAATAACAATTTTTCATGAGAGATTTTGTTTTAAATTTCTTTTATTGCTTTATTACATTTCTGCATTTTAAATTTCAGTCAAAAATTGTTATTTATAAAAATTCAAAACAAAATGAAAAATATAAAATTGACATCATTTGAAGTTAGAGAAGAAATGATAGTACTTCAGTGAATAGTTCATTACACATGACCATAATAGACCTTTAATATATGATAGTTTAAAGTAAATTGATTTGATCTAAATTTCAAAGTCTGCATAAGTGAGAAATGATAGTGTTTTGAATGCTCTAATCTTGATAATATTTTAATTTGAATTTGAGTTTGAAACTTGAATTGTCAATAGACTAGAAGTATTTTTGAACCAATAGTAGTGTGAAAGTTAAATATGATATGATTACATCTGTGATTTGAATCCATTATATGTCTGGGTGTGTGTGTAAAAGATCATTATCAGATAAAGAATATATGGTTTTAAGAATTTCATGAGACCAATATCGAATTATGTCTTTAGCACAATCTCTTTCAGTTCACTTCACTGCCCATGCCCCGAAAAACATGCAATGTGTTGCTAAACTAAGATATGTTTTCTAACAACATCTGTTGGAACATATATTCACCCTTGGATCAGTTAGATACATTATATATTCTGATTTCATTGAAATTTATTCAGATAATAGTTGGATCCTCCTACCTGAATCTATTGATTCTCATTATAAAGCCAATTCATTAGAATCTTTTGATTCTGAATCATCCTGATTCTTATATCCTTTGGGATCTGCTATTCTATACTTGGGCTAATAGGGATAATTTCATCTTGGAGATTGATCTAATCTTGCAATAAACTGTATATGTCTTGACGATAATGCAAATTTAAATTTCTGTTGGCATATATATGGGGTACACGATGTTTTTCATCTAAATGGAACTAACTCACTTGAATTGGGAAGAAAAATGCTTATAGTTTCAAATTATATAATATCGACAACTTAAGAATTCATGCTTTGTATTACAAATTCGGAATAAAAAATTGAGCATTTCATGACCTTATCTTGTTTACTTTGAAATTTATCGCGCATCATTTCAAATATTATTCAAATTGATTGAAAAAAATTACATAAAAATGAAAAAGATTCAAGTTACATAAGTATGAGTTTGATTGTTTCATATCATTTTTTTGTGCATTTCATAGGTTACCCATAGTTGATGATAGACTGTGTGATGAATTGCTCATATACTGATATGATCTTCTTGCTCACGATGTTCATCCAAAAATATGTGTTTCAGTTTGCTCAGATAAAAACAAAAAATATGTGATTCCGTTTGTACAGATAAAATCCAAAAATATTTTGCTTCTGTCTTCCATGAAAATTTTAATTTTTTGTTAAAATGACTCGGGATTGTATCGGATACATGCTACAGATGGAAGTTCACAAGAATGTGACGTGTTAAAAGTAACGAAATTGTTCAAGGCAAATGTTTGAAGCGAACTTAATATGTTCGCTTGTTTCTGATTAAGCGAACTTAATATGTTCGCCTGGAGCTTGTTAAGCGAACTTAACAAGTTCGCCTAATGAAGCGAACTTAATTGTGATTAAATATTTTGTTCAGGCGAACTTATCCTTATTATTTATTTCACTGTGGGAGCGAACTTATTGAGCGAACTTACGGGTTTTTATCGAACTTGTGAATTTCTAAACTAGGGTTTTCGATTTGAAATTTTCGTGTTTATCACTGGATCGGATTTGAATTGCGAATCTTTCTAAGGTAATTTCATGAATTTTTATCCGTTAAATCGATGGAAAATTATTTTTTTAACTCTGTGTTAGTCGTTTTTTAAATTCTTATGATTTTCTAAGGAAATCAAAGTTATCTGGGTTTAAATCTTGAAATTCAAGCTTCATATTGTTTAGTTGTTGTAAATCGATGTTTATGATGTGTTTAATTTAATTTTTTTTTGTAGATTTAGACATTTTGGATTCTGCTGTAGAATTTGTATCGACAAACTTTTTTAGGCGAACTTGTTCAAGTGAACTTGTTTAGGCGAATTTATTATGTTCGCCTCTTACAACACTAAGCGAACTTATTAAGTTCGCCTAAGGGCTAAGCAGTGTTTGGACTTGTGATTTTTTGTGTGTGAAATTTTTTTGTGAAATTTTTTTTATGATTTTTTATCTTTTGTTTGTTATATGAGTAATGTGTGTTCTTTGTCCAATATATTTACAGATGGCTCGTCGTGTTGAGTACAAACATAATCAAGTGGCGTTGTTAGATCCAAATATGTCTGAAGCTGTTAATTTCCAAGGAATTATCAACTTCTTGAATCGTTCATGTTTACATGTAGCCTTATCCGCAAATCGGTACATTAGCTTACCGTATATACAAAAATTCTGGGATATAGTACATCAAGACACAGATGTTGAACCTCATGTCCTTCGTGCTACAATGAATAATACAGAGGTAGCTATTTCAGTGGAAACTATTCGTGCAGCTTTGGCATTGGGAGGTGCTAATGAAGATCCTATGTCTTACCCTGGAACACTGATTATGGGGTGTTTTCAGAGGATGGGTTATAGAGGTAGACCAAATGATACTCAAGCACGAAAAGGTGGTTTAGTTGGAGAATGGAGGTATTTTATGCACGTAATCATCCAATGTTTGTCTCCAAGAGAGGTATCGATGGTTTGAAGAGTGCATTACAAGCTGCAATGGTTGCATTGACCCTGAACAAACAGTTTAACTTTGCTTTATATATCTACCATGAGTTGGTCATGATAATCAATAAGGTAGGTTCTTGCAAATGATTCTGAACCATTTAATTCCAGATTTACCACATCATCCAATACGTTTGACCTTGACTCCTATGTCCAAATGTATCTTTACTGATTGTACTAAGGTTAAACAACAAAATGTTGCTTTGATTCCTGTTCCGATTCCTTTGTTTGGTCACTTAATCAATCCTGATTATGTTGAGCCTCCTAATGATAATTGGTTTCATCTTGAGGAGTTAGTTCAAGGCCAAGTCCAGAATCAAGTACAACCACAACAACAACAACAATTCCTATTCAACAACCACAAGTTCCTATTCCATGAGAACAGGTTCACATTCCTGTTAATGAACCAGTTCAAGAAGATATTGCTCAAGATAATGAACAAGATTTGGGTATGAATATGGACAATTTTGATAATGAAGCTGTGAACTCACCCATTCATGAAGCTGAAGAGAATGTGGTGGATACGAGTTTCGGTGATACTATTTTACCTGGTTCTGAAGCTACTGATTCTGATTCGTCTAGAGATTTTAGCTCAGATCATTATGAGAGATTAGCTACATTACCATTGGCAAATGCGGGGAAACGTATTAAATCCAAAGCCAAAAAGCCGAGGCGTAAGTCTGTTTGGAATCCTCCTTCTGGATCAGTACTTGGCAAGAGAACATTAATTGATGAGAGTTCTGACTCGGATAGCGATGTTATTCCAGTTCCAAAAGCTCAGAAGCTTATTTATGCTTCTATTGCTGCTGCTCATTCATCTCAAGGTGTTGAGGACGCTACCTTTGTTGCATCCTTACTGGTTACACCTCCTACATCTAACATCCATCTCCGGTGATTTCTCCACATGTTCCACATTCATCTGACGCTGGTCCTTCGAAGCCTTCTGATTCTGAAAGGATTACCTTCCTTGAATCATAGGTGCTTGCTTTGCAGACTCAGGTAGATACTCTTGTGTCTACTGATACTCAGAGATAGTTGGTCCTTCAAGCTCAAGCTACACAGATTGCTGACATGCAGTTATTGGTGTCCAAACTTGTTGAGCGTCTTGATGCTCAGGGGGAGTTAAGGATACATGATACTTGTCATGCTGATTCTGTTCAATGAAAGAATGACGATGACAATGATCCTAGTGGTAATATTGAGGGTGATCGTGAATCCAATATCAAGAGTTCAGGGGGAGTCTACATCAGGAAATATTGAAGGAACCAAGAAAGATTCTGGAATGAATGAAGAAATGTTATTATTGGAATTCTTTGTTGATTCTGAAGAAGAAGCTGAGAAGTTAGAATGTCTGGATGATATTGATGAATTATTTGATGATGTTGAAGAAGATGTGTTGGATAATGAAGTTGAAGAAGGAGAGATTGTAGAAATTGAGATAGAAAAGAGTAAACATAAAGTTACATATGAAGGAAGTGATGGTCTGAATGTACTGTATAACTTCATTCAAGATGATGTTATTCCTGAGTTTTCTTATGAAGGAGTAACAGATTCTTTGGACTCTGTTGAAGATATCACTACACCTGATGATACTGCTCAATCCAAGATAGATTCTGATGTTGATACTACTCATCCTGTGTCTCCTAAGCTGAATGAAGAACCTGTGATGTATAGAAATACATGAATGACTAGAGAACAGTGGAGAGAAGTAGTTAACAGTTGGATGAAAGTACTACCAAAGTCACCTATACAACCTGCTAAGAAAGAAAGATATGTGAATAAAGAGAGGTGTATTGGAAGAATCATCAGTTGGTTTTATGATGATGACACGAAGTTGTTTGCTCTTAAAAGATCTGATGGTGTTCAATACTTAAAGCCTAGGATCAAGTATTTCAATACCTTGCCAAGGTGTGAAATGAATGGTCTAGCTATGAAACTACTGATTAATAGATCAAAGTGTGGATTAGCTTATGTGATTGCTAACTTGATTAAAAGAGAAGGTGGATCAGGGAAGATTGAAAGACTAAAGCCACATAAAGGAAAAAAGAGTGAAGATTGTAGATCAAAAGACTGAGATTGTAACCTGGAAGTATAAGTTCAAGCCAGTACGTGCTGTACAAAAGATACCATTGAAGAAAATACCACAAGATTTTCTGGGGAATATGAAATGGTGGTACGTAGATGTGAATACTGGTGAAGCAAGGATTGATGATAAAGATAATAAGGTCATTGTTAGTTTCTATGATGCAATGAATCTTATTAACTTTTCAAAGAAAGATCAGAGGATGTTAAGAAAGAATGAAATTATGTTTACTGATGAATGGAGAGAATAAGGATTGTAGTATAAAAGAGTGTTGGAGATCTGACAGAGATATGGAGTGCACGCAGGAAGCAGATTACCAGATAACTGGAAGAGCTCGTCATAAAGACTGAAGGCAGAAGATCAAGCTATTGTCAAGGGGGAGTCTGTTATGACATAGAATGTATGACAAAAGCTTTGTAATAGTTTAGGTCTTATTGTCTTTATGTTTTTATAGATTTTGTCTAGGTGATAGAACAAGTTCTGCTAGAGGCGAACTTGCTAAGTTCTCCAAGCCTATTAGAGGCGAACTTGTTAAGTTCGCCTAGTCTCATGTTAGGCAAACTTGTTAAGTTCGCCTAAGCATCTTTGAGGCAAACTTGTTAAGTTCGTCTATTACAGAGTTTGTGTCAATAAATAGGAGTTTACAGAATCTGTTCTGTAGCGAAGGAGAGAGACTTGATTAATCGTATTCTGTAAACTCTATGTTTTGTGGAATAGAAAGATAAGTTTATTTACCTGTTGTTTCTATTGTCAATTCGTATACAAACGTTAACACGGTAGGATTCCTCACTCTGTGTTATCGAGACGTCATGTCACGAGATCGATCTGTAGATGAGTCATGTGGACCTACAACATTGTGGGTTGGCGGAGAAACCCCGAGGCACACCACCACTAGGCCCTTCAACACCTGCCTGTCCTTAGGGCGGAGAAACCTAGGGCCCGATACCTCAAAGCCCATCGACACCAACCAGTACCTTAGGCACTGCTCCCTCGCGAGGAATAGTACCTTCCATCGGGATCCCGGTAATCCCATGGGTGACCGTCGTCACCCCATCATCAACCAGTTATACAACTGTTAGCCAGCCACAAAGGCCCCCAGTAAGGGTAAGGCCCACACATACATACTTACAAACCCTAGCTCCCATAGGAACTCATGGTAGATTCTTTCATTTGTGACTTTCATAAAACCTTTACCTCATCTCAGTTAAAGCATTCGTATGTTTTATTAAACAAAATGTCATTTCATTCATAAAACATTCGTAAAATTCATTTGGCAAAACATTTCATAAACATCATCCCGTAAACATCATTTTATAAACATCGTTTCGTAAACATCATTTCGTAAACATCATTTTATAAATATCGTTTCGTAAGTATGCATACCAGCCCAAAATATAATTTAATGCATTAAAAGTAGGGCTCTAGAACTCACCTGGTAAGCTAGTCTCGGTTGTCCTAAACATAGTCCAACAACGTCATGCACGATCTGTATCAATTAGTTAAACACATATCAGACCTATCCCGACCCTAACGGTTTACCTCTTCTGATCTAGGTGAACTTATGGCTAAGTTCGCCCAATAGAATCAAGCGAACATGCCTAGCGAACTTACCAAGTTCGCCCATACTTATCCTTCAGCGAACTTGCACATAGCGAACTGACACAAGTTCGCCAGTCATGAACTTCCAGCTGGCTAAGTTCGCCTAACTCCTCAGGAGAACTTGTTAAGTTCGCCTGCGGGGCTGTTTTCTTCCCATGCATGGGGATCTGATTTCGTCAAGACCTAGACTTTCTACGTTCAAAACGTTTGTTTTTCATTCTAGATGCTAGATCTATGTTTATTTCCATGTTTCATCAGTAAAAACGTCGCCTTTTTATCCAAAACACGAAAACCCCAAATCTTACAAAAACTCAGATTTAGACAAGATCGTTACCTGTATCGAGCTTATGTTTCGGAGGTTCTTCTCAAGACCTATGGAGCAACACTATGCTGGAATCTCGTGTCGATCCGTCTACTTTCTCTTTCTATAGTTTCTCTCTCTAAACTTGCAAAGTGAGAGAAATGAGGAGGGTTTAGGTTATTTAAGGGATAAACCTCCCTCAAGTTCGCCTCCCCCCCATGTTCACCCGGCCCGGCCCATGAGCGTTGTTTTTTCCATTTCTCGCGCGTCGTAACTCGTTTATTCTTTTCGCCTTATTTGTTTGGGATGTTACAAGTCTTACCCCCTTACATTAGGTTTCATCCTCGAAACCTATCATAAGTCAAACAATTGAGGGTACAACTCCCTCCTTTCCGTCTCCGTCTCCCAACTAGCCTCTGATCCCTTCCGGTGTTTCCACTGGACTTTAACCAATTGAATAACTTTATTACGTAAACGTTTCTCCTTCCGGTTGAGGATGTCCACGGGTTCTTTGATGTAGTTAAGGCTGTTGTCGACCTCGATGTTAGTAAGTGGTACGTGAACCGATTCATCCGCCAAACATTTTTGCATGTGTGATACATGGAACGTCGGATGAATCCCACTTAACTCATCAGGCAACTCCAACCGGTAAGCGACCTCAGCAACCCGCGCCAATATCCTGAACGGTCTGACAAATCTCGTACGTAACTTTCCTCTTTCTCTGAATCGTATGATTCCCTTCCAGGGCGACACTTTCAACATTACACTGCCCCCAACATCAAACTCAATAGGCCTTCGCCGTTTATCTACATAGGATTTCTGGCGATCTTGTGCGGCCTTCATTCATGCCTTAATCTGATCAAACCTTTCTGATGTTTCTCTTAGGACTTCAAGGCTTCCTAGTTCCTTCTGTCAAATCTAACCCCAACAAACCGGGGTCCTGCATATTCTCATATACAACATCTCGTAAGGCAGCATGCCTATCGTCGTGTGATAACTGTTGTTGTAGGAGAATTCGACTAATGGTAAGTGACTGTCCCAACCACCTCCGAAATCAATAATACAAGAATGGAGCATATCCTCCAACGTCTGAATGGTCCTTTCAGACTGACCATCCATCTGCGGGTGGTATGCTATGCTGATGTTAAGTCTCGTGCCCATCGCCTCATGAAAACTTTTCCAGAACCTCGATGTGAATCGTGTGTCCCGGTCGGATACAATCATCAAAGGCATCCCATGCCGTGCTACTAACTCATTAATAAATACTTCCACTAATCTTTCTGACAAGAACGTCTCGCGAATAGGTAGGAAACGGTCCACAATTACCCAAATGCCATCATGACCCTTAGCTGTGCGAGGTAGCTTGGTTATGAAGTCCATTTTAAGGTGTTCCCACTTCCATTCCGGTATATCCAGAGGTTGAATCTTTACATACGGTTTCTGGTGTTCGGCCTTCACTTGTGAGCAAGTCAAGCACTTGCATACGTATTTCGTCACCTCAAATTTCATTCCGGGCCACCAGTATTCCTTCCTCAGATCATGGTACATTTTGTTGGTAGAGTAACGAGACTTGTGAGCCTCATCCAAGATCTTGGTTCTAAGCTCGCCACCCATAGGTATCCATACCCGTCCAAAATGTGTCTTAACACCAAGGGTGTTAATTCCAACTTGTCCTGTTAGCCAACCATCCTCTCCTTCTTTATGTTTTCTTCTTTAAGTGTTTCATCTTGGGCCCTTTCAATCTCCCTCATCACATCTAGTGTTACTACCAGCTGCCAAGCTTTCACTCTAATAGGAGCAGGCACATCCTTTCGGTTTAGAGCGTCAGCCACCACGTTCGCCTTTCCAGGATGGTATATAATTTCACACTTAAAATCTTTTAAAAGTTCCAACCATCGCCTCTGCCTCATATCTAGCTCATTTTGTTCAAAGAAGTACTTCAAACTTTTGTGGTCGGAGTATATGGTAAACTTTACCCCGTAAAGGTATTGCCTCCAGATTTTTAATGCAAACACAATGACAGCAAGTTCCAAGTCGTGAGTCGGATAATTGACTTCGTGAATTTTCAACTGTCGTGATGCATACTGATGTGTGTTGGACGGTATATAACAACTATAATAAAAACCTAACCTAGACACTCTAGCTTTAAATTTATAAATCTAGACTCAACCTAATACTAGACCACACAACCGGCAAGTGTACCGACAAATATAGCAATGTCAAATGAAGTCCGGATATCGAACCCACGAGACACTAGCGACAACTCTATCTAGACTCTGACTCAACTAACTAAATTGAAATGTATTTGGGGGGGGGGGGGGATTTGTGTTGTGAACTATAACTAATGAACTCCTAACTATCGACACCAAACAAATGGGGAAAATACTACCTAGACCTTGAATCCTATGCATGCACCATGGAAATCTCTTGGATACGAAAACTATGATGGAACCGGGCTCTTAGAATACGACACACTTAGACAACCAAGTGGATCCAGATCATTCTCCGGGTGTGACCAAAAAGGAAACCTAAGGGACGTGTGAAACTCACCAGTTAGTCGGATCACCTCTCAGCTATTTCCAACAACACTAAAGTACTCGCTAGACAGACTACCTCTCAGTCTCACTATCTCAATACACCTTTCAGGGCAAGGAGTAACCTGAATTCACTTGACAAGACATGGAATAAAAACGATGCTAAATAAACCTAGGAAACCCTCCTTTCAGAGCAGTACCTAAAAAACCTAACACCAAAGATTACCCAATAACTTCGCACCTTTCAACTATTGAAGTAGGCAGAATACTTAACCCGAAAAGACTCTCAATAGATGTTCCTATAGATACAATGTAGTAAACCATAAACCAATCACATACACACAGCTAGCGACCTAATATGCGACCATACATGAAAGACATTCACAAAGCAGCATATGGAACATTCAACAGATCATAAATCAAGATCTAATACGCAAATACACCCAATCAAACAAAACCAAGTTCATTACTTTAATATTAATACATCAACAAGAAACCGAAATCCAAAATCAATCCAAATAACAACGCATAATCATCAAAATCTAGGTAGTTCAAGAAATCTAGCCTACTACCATCATCAAAACATCAACACAAAGTCTAATATTCAGAATCATGATGCAAGATAGATGAATCAAATAGCAAAAGATAAGAAATATAAACCGAAAAGACAATAATCCAATCGATCCACGCATCCATTGATTCAATCCTTGATCCCTTGAGACTTCTCCCACTCAAAATCGCCAAAAAGCTCTGATCTTTTCGTCTGGAATCGAATTCTCAACCCTAGAAACGAACTCAACCTTTTATACCATGAAAATAGGTGAAAGTAGCTATAACTTGGGTCTCCCGCGTACCGCGAGGCCCTTAGTAGCCACCTCTCGTGTACCGCGAGAGACCAGCTTCACACACAAGTTTCCTAAAATCACACCCCTCGTGTACCACGAGGGGGAAGCCCTTCATGTCTCACGTACCGCGAGAATAACATCTCCAAAGTCACCCGATTACCTACAAAACAAGACACGACTAAGTAATAAACATAAACGACTCAATACGACTCTAAAACTATACAAAACTGACACGAAACACACAAGAATATGAGGTGTGCTTTGCAACACATCACATACACGATTAATCTCCCGCGCTGCATCAGTATGCACCCGAATCCCTGACCCGAAGAGTCAGAGTATAACACCAGGTCTTCATTGCCCTCGGGAAGGGACAAGACTGGAGCTTGGGTTAGCTTCTCCTTTAGTTCCTTAAACGTCTCTTCCTGGGTCGAACCCCATTCGTACTTTACGTCCTTCCATGTCAACTTTACCAACGGCGAAGCTATTTTCGAGAAATCCTGGATGAATCTCCAATAGTAGCCTACCAATCCCAAGAAACTGTGGATTTTAGTTGGCGTCTTAGGAATATCCCAATCCGTTACTGTCGTTATCTTTGTTGGGTCAACGATAATGTCGTTCGGGTTGATGACGTGACCTAGGAACTGGACCTCCCTAAGCCAGAATGCACACTTGCTGAACATAGCATATAGCTTCTCTTTCTTCAGAGCTTCCAACACCTCCTTCAAGTGACATACGTGATCACCCTCATTCTTGGAGTAGAAGAGGATATCACCAATGAACACAATTACCGATTGGTCCAGCATCGGTCAACACACCCTATTCATCAAATCCATGAACACCACGGGGGCGTTCGTCAATCCAAAGGACATCACGCAGAACTCAAAATGTCCATAACGCGTGCGAAACGCGGTCTTCGGTATGTCTTCGTCTCTCACCTTCAACTGATGGTACCCGGATCGAAGGTCGATTTTTGAGAACCAACTTGCGCCCTGTAATTGATCAAACACGTTGTCGATCCTTGGTAGAGGGTACATGTTCTTCACTGTACGTTCATTCAATTCCCTATAGTCAATACACATCCTTATAGAGCCGTCTTTCTTTTTCACAAACAGCACCGGAGCACCCCAAGGCGAGATGCTCGGTCGGATAAATCCTTTCTCAAGTAACTGGTCTAGTTGCGCCATAAGTTCTTTCATCTCCACTGGTGCTAGTCGATATGGAGCCTTAGCCACGGGCTGGGCATCTGGTACTAAGTCGATTTGGAACTCAATCTCTCTGTCGGGTGGTATCCTAGGCAAATCCTCTTGAAACACCTTCGGGTACTCACCTACCACGGGTACATCGTCTAGTTCCTTCACTTCCTTAGACTTGTCAATCACGTACACCAGATAAGCCTCGCATCCGCGCCTCAAGTAATATGTTGCCTTAATTATCGAGATGACGTTAGGCATTGGGGTGTCGCGATTCCGAAGGCCTCGACTTCGCTACCACCTGGAGCCTTGAGTCGGATTATCTTTCGTTTGCAAATAATTTGTGTTTCATTAGCAGTTAGCCAATCCATCCCCAGAATGACATCAAACTATCCCAATACCATAACGAACAACCTGACAGGGAGTCTATGGCCTTCTATTTTTATTATGGAATTGTTAACTACATCAGTTACTCTCGCAGTTCTACCCTCAGTAGTTTCTACACTAAAGGCTATTTCTAGTTTACTGACTGAGTATTTCACCCGTTTATAGAAAGTAGCATATATAAAACTCTTACTGGCACCCGAATCAAATAACACAGAAACAAAAGTGTTGTCAAGGATGAACGTACCTGACGCTACATCGGGATTAACCCTGGCATGTTTCTGTGTCAGTGCATACGCCCGGGTCCTTGCTCGGGGCCTCTCTTCTTTCTTTTGTGGGCCTTTCCTCTTTTCACCTTCCCCCATCCTTGGCTTAGTGCATTCTCGGCTCATGTGTCCGTTCACTCCTCAGTTATAACACTTGATACCTTACAGGCATTCCCTGGAGTAGTGCCTGGTCATGCCACATTTAAAGCATAGATTTGTCCCCATCCTACATTCGCCGTCATGTCTTCCCCCACATTTTCAGCAAACCGTTGTCTCGCCCACTCTAGCCTGTTTCTCCCGAGATCCAAATAGTCTCCCGCCAGCTAGTTTGGCCAGAAAACTCGGCTTCTTCACCGGCTCGTTATTAGTGACAACACTCAGCACAAGATCATCAAACACCACAACACTCAGTTCCACGACAGAATCGTACGTAGTAGGGGTGTTTGCGTTAATATAAGTGCGGACCTTGTCCGGCAATCCCTGAATGTAGAAGGTAATCTTCCACTCTTCAGTCATGGAAAGCTGTGGCACCAGACGTGCCAGTTCATTGAACCGGGTGGTGTACTGCCGGTGCGTCATGCTCCCGACTTTCAATCCTAGAAATTCCCTATCTACCTTCTCGATCTCGTTCCATGGATAGAAATTCTTGAGCACCAGAGTTTTCAAGCAGTCCACATCATTGAGTCCACCGCCTCACCCCCCTTAGCCTGGCGTACACCTTCCCAAGAGTGAGATGTTTCCTCCCTCAAGGAGTTAGTAGCAAATTTCACAACTTGATTTGCTCGGTATTCACTTAGATGAACGACGGCTTCCATACGGATCACCAAGTCAAGGGTAGCCACTGCATCTTTCTTCCCATTCAAGACCGGCGGGTCACAAGCCTTGAAGGACTTATAGTCGCAACCGCGAGTGAGCGGTGCACTGACAGCCTCATTATTCGGGGCACCAATTTCCGTGTTATACCCGCCCGCCTCATTGGCCTTCTTCAATGCTTTTGCTAGTAGATCTGGCAAAGAATCCCTCACCATCTCAGTGAATTCGCGTGCCAGGGCCGCTTTTACTTCCTGTTCAAAAGTGAAATGTTGTTCTTCAACATGTGTCTGCTCAGTCCTACGTACACTAACTTCCGGTTCAGTGTGGACACTTCCTTCTTCACTGTACTCCTGACGAGCAGGAGTCCTACATTGACCACCGGTACGGCCACTGTAGGTCCTGATTTTATAGAAAATCACATAAACAGAGCCATTACACACACATGTTGAATCTGTGTGTATGGTGGTGAAACAGAGGGTAGATACAGAAGTGGTGAAGATAAACAGGCAAACCACACTGGAATCAACACAAATATGATATGAAATTGTAAGAACAACAGATGAAAGATGATGTATTGCAAAATACACCCATTTATCGTGTTCAGTTTGTGTGGTTTTGTTTAGTTTTCTTTTAGTTTTTAGTTAGAATATGTTACTGCTGATCCATTTGTGTTTACCAGGTCTTGAGTGATAGTTGTTGCTGAAATGGGCAGAAAACGAGTCAAAAATTTGCAAAACAGAGTACCGAAAGAGAGCGGGAGGTCAAGAGACAATTAAAAGCATGAAATCCGAGAAGAAACACCTCCTCGCCACCCGCGAGAAGGTCAGGAGTTGTCCCTCGCGGGCCGCGAGGGAGTTGTATCACAACATCCAGTTATTAACTCCTCGCCACCCACGAGAATGGAAGCCAATGGACTCCGCGGGTGGCGAAAGCCTATTTTCCACAGAATGTTTCGACTTTCAGGTGGGTTGATGCTGGATTGGGGTATAAATACATCTCAATCATATTCTTGGAAAACCCTAGCCGATTTTGAAGAATCTAGGACGAATTTTGGAGAGATTTTGGAGCAATTTCAAGCAAGAAGGAGAAACGGTTGAAGGTTGGAGTCATAGGATCGATCAAGCTCGTGATTTGGCTATCCGGGTTTATCAATTCTTTGTTTTCTTAATTTTTACCATGTCTTTCCACTTTGTTGAAATTGCGTCTTTGATTTGGATAATGATGAGTAGCTAAATTAGATAAACTACCTAGACTATGATGAATGGGATGCTAAAGTTGTGATTTTTACATTGGATGCTTGTTAATTTTGGATTTCATGATAAAGTAGCAAACTTGATTATTGATTCGTTGAATATGCATGCTTAGAATTATTCTAATTGTTATATATTGCTTCGTATGATCTTTGGTGAATGTCTTTCGCGTAATAGGGTCATGCTAGATCATTAACTTGCGTTGTGGTTTGTTGGGTTAATTGGCCAAAATACCTTAGAAGCTATATTTGATAATTGAATAGGTCTAGGTGTTATACTAATCTTAATAGCCGAGAGGTGCGAGATTATTGATAGGTCTAAATTGGTAAATTGCTAGGGTGGTCTTTGAGAGAAGTATGTCGTAGTTGCCTTGCTAATATTTGTCTATCGAGTTGGATCAAGAACCCAAGTTATCCTAGGTTTACAACCCGAGAGGGAGTAGGTCATATTAGGGTACTTTACATAAACATTTAGATAACCGAGAGGAAGTCTAGATCAACCGGTGTTTTCAGCAGCCTTCAGAGTTCCTTAGGCGTCTTCCCGAAAAGGGTCGGGAGTCCTGTTCGGTGTCTCAAGAGGTTAGAAATTTATGATCCCGGTTCCTTATTAACTTGCATCCGTTAAAGGTATAGCTTGAAGTATCCCAGGATTCCAGTCTAGGTAGTTACCCATCGTCATCTGAAGTAAAACCCAAAATCACCTTCGTGTCTTAGGTAATTTAGTTAATTGATAGTAATTTAATCGCCTTTCTCTTAGGATTTTAGACAAACCCCCCCCCCAAATATAAAAACAATTAGTCGTGTCAGTCAGTCTATTTAAGTGAGTCTAACTTACGTAATAAATAGAGTTTCGTGGGTTCGATTTCCGGACTTATTTAGCTGTACTAGAGTCGATCGGTTCACTTGCCGGTTAGTAGTTTAGTCGAGTTGTAGAGAGTCTAGAGTATAACTTAGTTTCTAGAATAGGTTAATTTAGTTAATAATTTAATAACTACGTTTAGAACATCATGTTTTTGGCGCCGTTGCCGGGGAACTCTTGGCGATTGCGTTCATTAGCTTTGATCAGACTGCATAATAAATACGTACTACTTGTGTAATATTTTGAGTTGTAGATATCTAATCAGTCGTGTCTTTTTAGTTATCTTTCATAAAAAAAAAATTAGTATAGTAATAGAGTCTTCTCACCTGTTTCCTTGTGTTAGTTTTGCAGTTTTTGAGAACCAAGTTTATGCATACGCGCTCAAAGGGGCCGCTACCTAAGCCAAAGAAGGAGAACAACTTCCCGCTAACGGATATCGCGCCGGAGGTTAGTATTTTTTTTCACCACCATCCAGCCCACCATTTTTATTGAGTCGACCAAATGGCCGACCGTCAGACTGTTCACCAACAATCCACCCTAGGATTCACTGGTGTAAACTCACCCATCACTATTCCACCCATCGCCAATGAAAATTCATGGCAAATCCCCTCGTACATCATGACCGCCATCTCTAACACGTGTCAATTTCACGGTCGTGATGATGAGGATGCACCTGCACATATCGCCCGCCTCACGCGCATTTTAGGTACGTTCCAGCTACAAGGAGCCACCAATGATGCCATCTTTCTTCAACTTTTCCCGTTCACTCTAGCCGATCGAGCTGCCACTTGGCTCGATTGTCAACCCGCAGGCACATACACTACTTGGGCCACCCTTAGGGATGGATTTCTCAAGAAGTATTTCCCAACCGCTAAGGCATCTCGCCTCCGTGATCAGATTCACTCGTTCCGCATGGAACCCGATGAGTCATATTACCTTGCTTGGGAGCGTTTCCAAAACCTACTCGCTCGATGCTCCCAACATGGTCTCTCTATTGGTCTCAATTATGACACGAAAGCTCGTTTCGATACTTCAGCGGGAGGACACCTCATGGGTAAGAAATCAGTAACCGAATGCCTAGATATGTTTGAGAGTTTTGCCCAATCTGAGTCTGAGCAGCGGTCAGCAAATAGTAATACCACTCCTATCACTAGTCCAACCTCATCTTTACGAGGTGTTCACCAGGTCACACTGGATACTAGTGTTGCTGCTGCTCTAGAGAACTTGCACCGTGAGATGAAAGAGATAAAAGCCAAGGTAGACAAATGTGAGTTCTGTAGGGGCGGTCATAGCACTTTACATTGCCCGTTGATGAGTGAGGAACAAGTCGATTTCGTAGCCGGTCAGTCGAGAGGTCCATTAAATGCTTTTAATAATAATAACTATAATTCGAACTGGCGTAATAATAATAATAATTCAAATTGGCGTTCTTCCGGTAACCCCCCTGGTTTCCAATCTAATTTTATCAGGGTCAAGGTCAGTTCAGTTCTGGGAGTTCAGGTGGATAGGGTCAGTTTGGAAATCAGTTTAACAACCAGGGACAGGGTAATGGTAAGGGAGGTTCAGTTGGTCAGGGATCATCTAGTGGTCAGGATTCAAACAAGGGTTTAGATAGAATTGAGGAACTCCTGTCACAGTTAGTTGTTAAGGATCAGGTCACCCAGAAAACTCTTTCTGAACACGATATTCTTCTTAAAAATTAGCAGTCCGCTTTCCTTGACCTTCAAAGGTTCGTTGGTGACATGGCTAGAAAACTTGAGGAGAGGTTACCTGGTCAATTTCCGGGTGGCACTCAACTCAATCCGAATGCTCATGCGAAAGCCATCACCACTCGTAGCGAAAGAATTTTAGGTGAACCGAAAGTGAGAGAAGGGCAAGAAGTAGAGGAGGAGGAGCCAGTTGATAAAGAAATTGAGTTGAAGGCTCCCGGTAAAGTGAAATCTAGGCTAGACCCAGCAATTACCGCACACACCGTCGAGCCCCAAGTGGAGAGGAGCGTTGAGAAGAGACCGATAGAGTCTAGGCCTTCACCAGTTATAGATCTTTCAAGAGTCCCGTATCCTGCCCGCCTTAAGCAACAGAAATATGCCAAGGAATACGGGCATTTTCTTGACATGTTCAAACAACTAAAAATTAATCTCCCATTCATTGAGGCTCTCCAATGCATGCCCAAATATGCCAAGTTTTTGAAGGACCTTCTTAAAAGAAAGGATCGATTGGGGGAGCTCTCAAACATTCCATTGATCGGAGGTTGTTTCGCGGTTGTTTTGAACAAATTACCGGAAAAACTGACGGATCCGGGTATCTTCACCATTCCATGCCTATTCGGTAGTGATACCCAATGTAGAGCTTTAGCCGACCTAGGTGCTAGCATCAACTTGATGCCGTTTTCCCTCTATGAGAAGCTAGACCTAGGTGAACTTTCACCCACTCACATGACTTTATCCTTAGCCGATCGTTCCGTCAAATACCCTCGTGGTATCATTGAAAATTTACTTGTTAAGGTCAATAAGTTTGTCTTCCCAGTCGATTTTGTCATTCTTGATATGGAAGCTGATGAGGGAGTTCCTATCATTCTAGGCCATCCATTTTTGCGCACCGCAAAGGCACTCATCGATGTTTATGATGGAAAATTTTCACTCTGCGTTGGTGACGAGAAGGTCACATTTGAGGTAGCTAGATCCATGCAACACCCAAACGATTCTAGTGATTTTAGCGGCCCATGCCACTCCGTCTATTTCTTGAATTCATTCATGTGGGCGTGGACCAATGTCTCGAGTATATCAGTGGAGTCGATTTGTTGGGAGGGGGAGTACCAGATGAATTAGAGGAGAGTGAAGAAGAAGAGGAGGAAACCCTGTGGTTTCCCGAGGTGATGGAGCTTAGTGAAGTTAGTAATGAGAGTGAGAGAGCTCCCTAAGAGACACCAACCTCTTTAGAACTAAAGGTTTTGCCTTCACACCTAGAGTATGCTTATTTAGGAGAGGGTTCGAGTCTTCCCGTTATTATCTCCTCTAAGTTGATGGAGGAGGAGAAGTTGAGGTTGTTAGAGGTGCTGAAGTTGCACAAAGAGGCAATTGCATGGAGCCTTTCAGATATTAAGGGCATAAGCCCCGCCTATTGTACTCACCGGATTCTTATGGAGGATGAATATAAGCCGGTGGTGCAACCTCAAAGACGTCTCAATCCAAACATGCAAGAGGTAGTGAAGAAGGAGGTTTTGAAGTTGCTAGATGTCGGGGTGATTTACCCAATTTCTGATTCCCCATGGGTGAGCCCGACCCAGGTTGTCCCGAAGAAAGGGGGGATGACAGTGGTCATGAATGAGAAGAATGAGCTAATCCCTTCGCGTACGGTCACCGGTTGGCGTGTGTGCATTGATTACCGAAAATTAAACGACGCCACCCGGAAAGACCATTTCCCTCTACCGTTCATCGATCAGATGTTGGAGCGTCTGGCGGGTCAACAGTTTTACTATTTTCTCGACGGATTTTCGGGATACTTCCAGATTCCCATCGCACCGGAGGATCAGGATAAGACGACATTTACATGCCCTTATGGCACATATGCATACCGCCGCATGCCATTCGGGTTATGTAACGCTCCGGCTACCTTCCAGCGTTGTATGGTCGCAATATTCCAGGATATGATTGAGACTTCCATGGAAGTTTTCATGGATGACTTCTTGGTTTATGGAGGCTCCTTTGACCAATGTTTGATTAATTTGGGGAAGAAGTTGAAGCGGTGTACGAAGACGAAATTGATGTTGAATTGGGAGAAATGTCACTTCATGGTGACGGAAGGGATAGTGTTAGGCCATAAGATCTCATGAGATGGCATAGAGGTGGATAGAGCTAAAATAGATACAATCAGCAGGTTACCCCCACCGACGAGTGGTAGGTCGATCCGTAGTTTTCTCGGTCATGCGGGCTTTTATAGGCGTTTTATCAAGGATTTTTCCAAAATTACTCGGCCCATGGCCCGACTCCTCGAGAAGGATGCCCCGTTTGTCTTCGATGAGGAGTGTCTCAAAGCCTTTGATTTTTTGAAAGAAAACTTAATCAGTGCCCCCATTCTTATATCACCCGACTGGAGCTTGCCTTTTGAGCTCATGTGTGATGCGAGTGACTACGCAGTTGGTGCAGTTTTGGGGCAAAAATGGGATAAGCACTTTCACCCCATCTACTACACGAGCAAAACTCTAAATGATGCTCAAGAAGACTATACCACCACAGAGAAAGAGCTCCTAGCCGTAGTATTCGCATTCGATAAATTCCGTTCATATCTCGTGCTTTCGAAACCACCGTTTTCACTAATCATTCTGCTTTGCGTTTTCTCTTCCAAATGAAAGATGCTAAGCCACGTCTCATACGGTGGATCCTATTGCTCTCCGAGTTCGATATAGAAATTAAGGATAAGAGAGGAGCGGAGAATGTTGCGGCCGACCATTTGTCACGGTTGGAGGACCCGAAGAGAGAGGAGATTCGTGAGGAGGCGATAGGTGATAAATTCCCTCACGAGTCGGTTGAGTTTGTGGCAGCGGAGAAGGAAGGTATGCCATGGTTCTCCGATTTGGCAAATTACCTAGCGAATGGATTTGTGTTGAAGGGTAAGACAACACAACAGAGGAAGAAATTTTTTAGGGATGCTAGGAGGTACATTTGGGATGACCCTTTTCTTTTTAGGGTAGGAGGAGATAGGATTCTTAGGAGGTGTGTGACGAAGGAGGAAGGTAATGAGATCCTTAGGCATGTTCATGAGGGTTTAACGGGAGGTCACCATGGTCCTCACACCACCGCCCAAAAGGTGTTTGATTGTGGGTTTTATTGGCCTTCGGTAGTTAAGGATGCCTTAGAGTTTGTTAGGAGATGTGATGCGTGCCAACGTACCGGCAATATCTCATCCAAGAACGAGATGCCTCAAAATCCAATCCAGATCCTTGAAATATTCGACGTTTGGGGCATTGACTTCATGGGACCATTCCCCATCTTTAGTGGGAATCGGTACATCCTCGTGGCGATTGACTATGTTTCAAAGTGGGTAGAGGCTCAAGCTCTTCCCACAAATGATGGCCGAGTGGTGGTGAGATTCCTAAAGAAGTTATTCACTCGTTTTGGTACACCAAGAGCTCTCATAAGTGACCGTGGCACTCATTTTTGCAACGCCGTGATGGAAAAAGCGTTAGCACGCTACGGGGTCACTCATTGTTTGTCCACCACATATCACCCCCAAACAAGCGGTCAAGTTGAGAATGTCAATCGAGGAGTGAAGCGAATCCTAGAGAAAACCGTAGGGAAAAATAGGAAAGATTGGTCCGAGAAGCTAGATGATGCTTTATGGGCGTTCCGAACTGCATACAAAACACCCTTAGGAACCACCCCGTTTATGGTCGTTTATGGAAAAGCATGTCACCTACCCGTAAAATTGGAACATCGTGCGCTTTGGGCTCTCAAAACCGTGAACCTATACTTAACTGAAGCCGCTCGAAAACGATTTTTCCAAATTCATGAGTTAGAGGAGCTTAGGGATGCGGCATATGCACGTTCATGGAATATTAATGAGAAAACTAAGGCATTGCACGATAGGAGGCTTAGGAGAGTGAGGGAGTTTAGAAAGGGGGATAAGGTACTTGTTTATAACTCCCGGTTGAAGTTGTTTGGGGGGAAGTTGAAGTCCAAGTGGTTTGGACCATATGTGGTCAAGGAGGTTTTTCCATACGGGACGATTGAGTTGTTAGATGAAGCCGATGGGAATACATGGAAAGTAAATGGCCACCGTTTGAAACACTATGTAGGGGGACCCATAGATCTTACCGAAGTAGAGGAAACTCCTCTCGAAATACCTCCTAACAACGCCCAAGTATAGAGTCTTGAGTGAAAGCTCAAGTGTAAAGTTTGTAATTTTTCATAGTTTTTGTTTTTGTGTCTTGTGTTTTTGAGTCTTGTGCAGGAAAACATCACCGTTGGGGAGCAACAATCGACAGGAAAAAGAATTTCCAGGTAAGTCTCAGTGTTAGATTTTATTTGGAATGGGTTTTTGGGAGGTTTTGAAAAACTTAAAAATTTTTTCTAAGGCATGGAGCTGGCAAAATCTTGAAACTTTCTGTTGAAATAGGCCCCTCGCCACCTGCGAGGGATTGAATATTTACGTCGCGCGCCGCGAGGCTCCTCGCCACCCGCGAGACACATCCCAACACTCGCCACGGGCCGCGAGCCCCCTTCTCTTCAGAACAAAACCTCTCTTCCCCCAAACCTGCAGTCACTTTTCTCCTTACAAACCCTAAAATACCTTACGGCCTCCACCACCAACGCACCACAAATCCACCATTTTTACACCTCATTCACCATTTTTGACCCTCTTACACCTATCATATCATCCTACACCTGAAACCCACCAGAAACTACTCATTTGTTCACTCACCAGCATACATTTTCATGAGGTTCTGGGTGTACCTCTTGTTTCTTAGTTTTCTCACTGATTAACTCACTCTCCAGGTATGTTTTCTTGTATTTTGTAATTTTGTAATCTTTTGCTCTTCGAGTTTTGATCGGTAGTGGGTAGTTTTGCATGTTTAGATGTCGGTTTTTCATCTTGTCGTTTAGTTAGTTTGGGTCTTTGATTGCGGATGGATAAGTTCGGGGCTGTTTTGGTTGTGTCTGTGCCGGTGACTTGGTTTAGGAACATTCAGAAATTGTGATGGTTTGGTTCGGGATAACTTAAGCTCTGTATTTTGTTGTGGCATTTAGGTTTAATTGGGGACAATTAAAGTGTTGAGGGAGGTAATGTACATTGAGTCTAGTTAGTGAGTCGTTTTTTGTTTCAGGTTAGTTTTTGGGTAATTTTATGTTTTGACAGGTTAAAGGCTACTTGCCCGTACTCAATCTCCATTCGGGCGAGTTTGGTCTAAACTTATAATTAGTTCTTGTAAATTGTCGCCCAAAGTGTTTGTAACTTCAGGTTTTCTGGTACAACCGCGAATGAAATGCTATACTGTTGATTATTTATAAAAAAAATAATAATAAAAATATAAAAAAAAATAGTTGGTGAATACTGACTTTCTGCTTTTCTTTTCTTTGTTTGATTATTCATGTGCAGATATGTCAGGTGAAGGTTCGTCAAGCAGATCAGGAAGGAAGCGAAGAGGCCCAACACCGCGCCCGCGAGGAGACGCGGCTGAGCAGGACTATAATCCAAATCTGGGTCAAAGGATGATCAAGTATCATACCAAAGAACGTATCCCTAACTGTAGAGTCACGAGGCTTCGAGAACACCCGCTTCTGCAATTTGAATTGGGAACTCAGGAATCGCGGAAATTGGATACCTTGATTGATACAGATCTACTATAATTTAGGACGATCGATTGGACGCTTCTAGATAAAATTGGCCAAAGATATAGGATCGAGGCGTTGCTGGGTGATAAGTTCAGGGCTGCATTGTGTTGTATGGCTCCACAATATGAGGAGTTGACTTTAGAGTTCCATGCTACTTTCAGGTACAAGCAGGGAAATTTTGAGCAACATGATGCGGTCTCGTTTTCTCTGGGTAGATAGGTGTACGAGATGACCATGCCCCAATTTGCAGTGGCTACTCTGTTATATACACAGGCAGAGGTTCAAACACCGGAGTTTATCACCAGTGTGAGGGGTGTCTTTACGAAGCAGCATGATTACAGCTTGGTGAGGAATGATCTGGTTAGGTTTTGGGGTACTATCTCAAATGCTCCCTTCTCAGGGAGTATGTTGAATTCAGAAATTATCGATCCAGTCTACGGGTATATTCATAAGATCTTGACAACGACACTTGTTGGTAGAGGCTCGGGGGAGAATAAGATCAACCAGGTTGATCTATTTTGTTTGCTGTGTATGGTGGAGCACAAGCCTGCAAATGTGGCCAGCATTATCGCATGGTCCATGAAAAGGACCTGGAGGGGTGGTCCGGATGCTGGTGTCTACATGGGGCCTTATGTGACTAGAATTACTGAAAGTCTTGGGGTGTTTGACAAATATGAGGCTATGTATTTGAAAGATGGGCCGGTTACAGTTATGATGGGGGATAGAGAATTACAGTATGCAGGGATTCTCAGCATGCATGAACCGCCTAGTTGGGAACCGATTCGAGCAGGGCCACAGGGTCAACCACCAACAGGATCTGAGGCTACAGCCGCTATGCAGTCCGGGATACCGACCCGTTATCAGAGACCATTGCATCGGTCTGAGAGGCCAGCACCACAGTATCCTCTCCAACATCCACGACCGGACCCCCTCACATTGGATTCGATGTATGATAGGATGGAGCATGGGTTTAGGGACTTACATGGGTTGATGACCACTGGCCATAATGAGATCAGGACGCTGCTTTCTACTGGGCAGCAACGTCAGGAGGAGGCATTGAGGTATATGATGGGAAACATGAATATGAATGTGCCGAGTTTTTTCGCGCCTCAGGGGTCGAGTGGTCAGCAGTACAGTGGTTATGGTCAGTATGGTTCTTATGGACAACCGGGCAGCTCAGGTCAGTATGGTGCCGACCGCTCACCGCCAGAGTTTTCGATTTTTGAAGCTGAGAGTGAAGGGGACGAAGAATAGTGTGGGGATGATGCAGCTGTTATTGTGTCCTTTCTATTTATTTTTCGTTTATGATGTTTTCAGTATCCATGGTTTGTGATGTTTTAATACATTGATACATTGGGTGGGTTGGTTTGTGTTTGGCATGAACAAACTAAATGGTTTTCTCTGCTAGTATTTTGATTATGTTTAGGTTGTTGTGATGTTGCCGCTTCCGTTCGTGTGTGATAAATGAGGATTGTTGGCCGGGCACGTTCGGTATGGAGGGTACTAGTGGAAATTGACTGGCACGTTGACAGTCTTGCTTTATTACCATCTAAGTCTTTTCCAGTTGTATATCTTGTATTTTCATTTCTTTCCGTTCCTGCATTAGGGACAATGCAACATTTAAGTGTGGGGATGGGACATTTAATTTTTCATTGATAAAAAAAATATATTATAAAATTATAAAATTGGAAAATGTCTCTGTTTTAGAAGTTTGCAATTAAAAGCACGGAAAATGATAGTAAAGTCGGGTTTTTACTTGGTTTTTGAATTTGAGATTATAAATAAGTTGAAAGCGTGTCTAGTTAGGGATATGTGGGTAGGCCCGACCGGTTGAGAAGTTTTCTTTGAGCTTAAATATATCTAATGTTGGGATATTTGTGGGTTATCATCTAAGAGAAGTACGAAAGTCGATACCGCCACAAATAATATAAGGAATGCTGTTATAAGTTTTAAAAATCTTATAATTTTTATCGAAAAAAAAATATAGAATAAAAGAGCATATAAAATAACGATGCCTATGGAATTACTCTTGGGGATGGTGACTCTGATTGAAATTCCCGCTAGGATAAGTTAAAATAAAATGATATGATTACTGACGCTCACGTTGTCGCTCTTGGGGATGGTGACTCTGATTGAAACAACCTCTGGGTTAGGTATGAATATTGTGTGCTCGTGATTTCTATAAAAAAAAATAAAAAAATAATAATAAAATTTTTTTTGATGTTAATTCTTTTGATTTTTAAAGCATAAGACGGTTAGGAAATAATCAATTGGTTGTTCCTTTTGTTCCATAAGCTTGAGATGGGGTTAGATGAAACTATAGCTTTCGATACGTGAGACCCTATATAATCTAATTGAACTTAAATTAAAAAAACATGATAAGGAACTTGGATACCGGATTTGGGTTTAAGAGGATAATATATTTGCAATCGCAGCTAACACGTCACTAAGCTTTAATTAAAATAACTGAGTTTTGAGAACCAATTTTCTACCTGACTATGATTCCGTATACATAATTCTTTTTCAGGGATGAAAAAAGGGTAAATGTGGGGATATTTGATGTATTGCAAAATACACCCATTTATCGTGTTCAGTTTGTGTGGTTTTGTTTAGTTTTCTTTTAGTTTTTAGTTAGAATATGTTACTGCTGATCCATTTATGTTTACCAGGTCTCGAGTGATAGTTGTTGCTGAAATGGGCAGAAAACGAGTCAAAAATATGCAAAATCGAGTACCGGAAGAGAGCGAGAGGTCAAGAGACAATTAAAAGCATGAAATTCGAAAAGAAACACCTCCTCGCCACCCGCGAGTCAGGAGTTGTCCCTCGCGGGCCGCGAGGGAGTTGTATCACAACATCCAGTTATTAACTCCTCGCCACCCGCGAGAATGGAAGCCAATGGGCTCCGCGGGTGGCGAAAGCCTATTTTCCACAGAATGTTTCGACTTTCAGGTGGGTTGATGCTGGATTGGGGTATAAATACATCTCAATCATATTCTTGGAAAACCCTAGCCGATTTTGAAGAATCTAGGATGAATTTTGGAGAGATTTTGGAGCAATTTCAAGCAAGAAGGAGAAACGTTTGAAGGTTGGAGTCATAGGATCGATCAAGCTCGTGATTTGGCTATCCGGGTTTATCAATTCTTTGTTTTCTTAATTTTTACCATGTCTTTCCACTTTGTTGAAATTGCGTCTTTGATTTGGATAATGATGAGTAGCTAAATTAGATAAACTACCTAGACTATGATGAATGGGATGCTAAAATTGTGATTTTTATATTGGATGCTTGTTAATTTTGGATTTCATGATAAAGTAGCAAACTTGATTATTGATTCGTTGAATATGCATGCTTAGAATTATTCTAATTGTTATATATTGCTTCGTATGATCTTTGGTGAATGTCTTTCGCATAATAGGGTCATGCTAGATCATTAACTTGCGTTGTGATTTGTTGGGTTAATTAGACAAAATACCTTAGAAGCTATATTTGATAATTGAATAGGTCTAGGTGTTATACTAATCTTAATAGCCGAGAGGTGCGAGATTATTGATAGGTCTAAATTGGTAAATTGTTAGGGTGGTCTTTGAGAGAAGTCTGTCGTAGTTGCCTTGCTAATATTTGTCTATCGAGTCGGATCAAGAACCCAAGTCATCCTAGGTTTACAACCCGAGAGGGAGTAGGTCATATTAGGGTACTTTACATAAACATTTAGATAACCGAGAGGAAGTCTAGATCAACCGGTGTTTTCAGCAGCCTTCAAAGTTCCTTAGGCGTCTTCCCGAAAAGGGTCGGGAGTCCTGTTCGGTGTCTCAAGAGGTTAGAAATTTATGACCCCGGTTCCTTATTAACTTGCATCTGTTAAAAGTATAGCTTGAAGTATCCCAGGATTCCAGTCTAGGTAGTTACCCATCGTCATCTAAAGTAAAACCCAAAATCACCTTCGTGTCTTAGGTAATTTAGTTAATTGATAGTAATTTAATCGCCTTTCTCTTAGGATTTTAGACAAACCCCCCCCCAAAAAAAAAAAATATGAAAACAAATAGTCGTGTCAGTCAGTCTGCTTAAGTGAGTCTAATTTACGTAATAAATAGAGTTTCATGGGTTCGATTTCCGGACTTATTTAGCTGTACTAGAGTCGATCGGTTCACTTGTCGGTTAGTAGTTTAGTCGAGTTTTAGAGAGTCTAGAGTATAACTTAGTTTCTATAATAGGTTAATTTAGTTAATAATTTAATAACTACGTTTAGAAAATCAAAAGAACTTCAAATGTGTATTGATTCAGAAAACTATGAAAGGGAGAATTTCAGGGTTACAACTGCTATCCACACCCTAAACATTCTTAAACTTGGCTATTTATAGTGTCCATTATATGAACAAAGTAATAATTTGTATTTGTATATATATAAACTTTTAGAATTGTGTAAAGAGTTGTTAGACGAAATCGAGTGATTAGTTTGATATTCAGATTATGAAATCGAGCATCAAATGGGCTTAAATCCCTCTTGGGCTCGAATAGGCTTGGATTTCTATAGGGCCTAGTTTGTTTAGCCCAACAACTAGGTTTTAGATTCTGGAATTTTAGTAGGTGTCACAAAAATTATGATAAGAACTAATGTTTATGCCTATCTACTTTAAACTAGAACTCAATAGTGTTAGCTGACTTTAGTATGCACTTCAGGTAGCAATAGGAAAGAACGTGCTAAGGCGTGAAGGTTACCCATCACAAGACTGACATCCCGTTAATTGAATTTATGTTAAGACAGTGTTTTATGTTTAATGCTAAGACTTCCGCTGCTACGTTATGTATTTGAATGATGTTCGCTTTCTCTACATTTGAATTTTTAATTTAAATTTGGTATTGATAACTTTGTTTATGAGTAAATACAACAAGTGAGTTTGCCCGGGAAAGGGACCTTACAAGTTGGTATCGGAGCTGATTCTGGACCGTTGATAATCTGTCCTTTCCTCTTGTTACTTAAAGTGCATACTAAAAGTCAGTTAACGCTGGTGAGTTATAGTTTAAAGCAAATAGGCATAATCATTATTTCTTGTAATAATTTCATAAGTATAAATATATATATACATGTATATATTTATCTTTTCAATAATTTCTTTCATATTTCATTCATAGGTGAGTATGTACATAAATACGTACATTCTTACATTCATTTGACATTCTTTGGTCTTATACATGAGGGGATCAGCCCGTCATTTATTACGTATGTCACAAAGACAAACGTTGCGGTCTACCGTCGAACTCCACCATGCATACAACAGTCCGACAACTAGTGTCTGTCCGTCATTATCTTCTTACAACCGTCCTACCGAAGTAGTCCGTCGTGTCTTATAACCGTCCTACCAAAGTAGTCCGTCATATCTTTCAACCGTCCTACTGTAGTAGTAGTCCGTCATATCTTACAATCGTCCTACCGTCGTAGTCCGTCATATTTGTTTATCTTCCCTAAGGCATTCGTTTCCCACTCGAACTAATCATACAGCCGTGCATCTATTGAGGGACTTACTCCACCGTAGTGGCCTTAGTTTAGTCTACCTTTCTAGACTTTCATTTCTGGCTGCATAATAGTCGAGTGGTCGTCCGTCTATCAAAGTAGCCATCATCATCATTTCCTTCCATAACGTTTATTCATACTTGGCAAGCAATATATGCATGGAAATAAAGCAAGATTTTATTCTTATATGTTATGTCATACTTTCATTTCATAGCTTATAAACATACTTGTCATTATTGTATTCATAATGTATTGTCACGTAACACATAAGACTACATATAGCACTTATATCTTTCTTTCAATTCATGTATACACTTCAAGCCCAAAACATTTAGAATCATTTTCATGTAACACATAGGGGCCACATAGAACTCACCTGATGAGCGGGTTCCTGAAGTATACTAGCCGGTCTGTAGGCGTCTCTAGTTGTCACCCATAATCTGTATAAATCATTCATATAAGTTTAAGATAACTGTCCTATCTGACACGAGACGTTTCTATCATTAGGGTTAGGCTATCATAGTAGCGTCGATAAGTGGCTTCTATCGAACTTAGTAGTTTTGATAACATCAGTCTTCTTTCCCAAACAACCCAATCCCTATAGAGGACGTCAATATTTATAAAATATAATTCTTTAATCCTAACGAAAATTGGATAGAGTCCCCTTTGTTTTTATCTAAAGCCCGACAACATTAGTTGTCTATTTCCATTACAATATCATGACTAATATTCCATAATAATTGAGTTTTAACTTCTAGCCTCGATATCTTTATATGCCTTTATCAACTAACACTTATAAAAACAATGAATCTTTGTCGGTTATCATTTATTAAATAAAGCCATTGTTACCCGTCCTCAAAACGATACCCGAAACCCGAATTAATAATAGTAATTAACGTTCTACGAGTCTTAAGGATATACCTTCCGTACACGAACCTGGAATATAACCGAGACCCGACCTGAACCTTATCCATCATTATCATCATCCTATAACCATCATCATCAGCATCATATTATTATCATCATCGAAACTACTACATCATCATCATCGAAACTACTAAATCATCATCATCATCATCGAAACTACTAAGTCATCATCATCATCGAAACTATTATCTAATACTCTATCATCGAAACTACTATCTTGAACTCCCCTTTAACCGAAACTACCATCACCACCACAAACCACCGTGAGGTCACCATCATAACACCCGTAACAGTTGTGAACCACCATTTTCAGTCTCCATCACCCCGAGACAACGTTCTCGCCATCGTCCCACAATAGTACCGTCAAGGCTGTCACAACATCCCACCGTTCCCCTCTGTGCATACCACCACCATTAACCACCGCTGGCAGACCCGTACCACCGTTAATGGCCTCTGCCACCACCAACGTGAGAACCAACACCACCATTTACCTCTCACGGCCACCGTTATCCGCCGTGAACCACCACCACGTTCGTACCACCTTCAACCATTACAGCCTCCATTGTTACCCACTAAAGCTGCTACAACATCCCAATGATAATTTCTGTGAAACCTAGCCACCATCGTCTTTTCCGTTCACCTCCGTATGAACCTTCCCTGTGAAGCTTTAAACAGCCACCACCGTCGTTCACGTACCCACTGCTGCCGGAGTCCATGGCTGCAGCTCGTCCTCCTTTCTCCTTCGTGAACGGTTGTGCATCGTCTTCCCTGTGGGCCTCTCCAGGTACACCGAGCATGGCGAGGTTCTAGTTTGGCCGGATTAGGGTGTCCGTGAAGTAGGTGAGGTTGCGTGGAGATGCAGGTCGCCAAGGGAAGAAGGAGAAGAAATGGTTTTGAGGTTTGGCGGCTGTATGCGATAGAATGAATATTAGGTTTTAGGAAACCTTCATTTGGCCCCTTTATCTTTGAACAATTATCTTTTTTTAGCTTTTTTTTTAATTTAATTAACTGTTAAACTATTGTGCCATGTTTTCGTTCTTTGATAACCTTAGTCCTATACTAATCTCGTGTTTTAGGTAAAAAGAATTTTGGATGTTACAAGTCTACACACCTTATAATAATTTCATCCTCGAAATCTGGTGCCTCTTATATATGACTAAAACTCCGTTTCTCATGGCTAGGTTGCCTCTCATGTTCCTTGAATTGGTAGGTCTCGTATTGTATGGATGGTGATCAATCGATGCCATTCATAAGCTGCATGAAATTAGGGTTTACGTGTCACTATTATCCCTTCTCTTTGTAACGAACACCTCAGATGAATAGTATTACCTACTTTACCTTTATGCACATTACATGGGTGGGGTTATCCTGAATCCACCGAACACTTGCGTGGATTTGTCACGCTGAGCGGCCATGAACTCTCTTCAACATATAGGAGTGTCTCTTTGGTGTCCTAGTATCTTGTTTAAATCGTTTACTTTGTGTCCTAGGCAGTTGTTACCATTCTCTTTCTAAGTTGCTTCGGCTATTACGTGTACCTCATAAGTTATCCTTGGTGCATTCGCCATTGCAAGAACATATCATGCCTTTTCCGAATGAATCATACTATATCGTTCCCGAATAAGTCCTACTATCTTGTTCCCGAAGGAATCATATCATTTAATTCCCGAAGGAACCATGTCGTTGCATTCCTGAATGAACCATATTGTTTCGTTCCCGAAGGAACCATGTCGTTTTGTTCCCGAGGGAACCATATGAAGCATTACTCCATCATATCAAACTTGTCGGGAAGGTATTCATTCAGAAAGAACACTAGCTATACGATCTTTACATTCATATTCTTGTACACGTAACTCCCTTTTGGTCTTTTTTTTAAAACATACTCGGCATGGTTTCACATTTCTCATCATTAGACTATAATGCACTATTCTTCCTTCATATAACTGAATGGTCTTAGGGTTTGGCACCCCTTGTGACCAATATATACATTTTCTAACCTTTCGTGATCGTTAACATTTTCCGTATGTGATTCCTTTAGAATTTTGTTCATAGGTTTCGTTATGAATAGATGACACGCGTGGTGATACCCGATCATTCATTTCCTTTCCAATTTCATTGCGTTCTTTATCGGATTTTCACCTTCAGCTGTCTCACGTGTTATTGGCTTGACTTACTCATCGTAAAGTGTTTTTTGGCTCGTCTTGAGTCCTTGCTGGTACTCATGCTTTACTTCCCATCATTTAACTAAACTTGTCCTTCACATTCATTCTGAACAAACAATCCCTAGGTGGGATTTGGTTTTATTTGGTTTTGCCTGCACGCCCTAATTAACATCACGGTTCTCGTCACCTGTTGTTTCTAGTATATCTATTTCCTCGTTTAAGTGGATACTCATAGTAGTTTATTTTGGGTTGTCTTCTTCATGGAGATATGCCAGTCATGCTTTCATGCATTTCTTGGGCATACACTTGTGTGGTTATTCCTTGCATACTCATGCATACTTGGACATCAGACCATCATTTATTCATCATTTCGCGTTTGTGTTAAGCATTGACAATTCTTGTTCAAAAGCAGTTCTCTAAACGTATGTTCGTCTGACGTATATAGTACTCACATCTCGCACTAAGGTGTAATGCTTGGTAGTTACTTTCTCAATTGGAAACAAACAAGTGTTGAGTTCCTCAAATTCTACTTCATCGTCTCACCATTCGCGGGTTGCCATGCAGAGCAATCTTCCCACTAGGGCTTAATAGGCTCTCTATCACCCTCATACTAATTATCTTCTAGTGCAATCTTTCCAACTCTTTGTCCTTGCTTGATTTACTACTTTTATCATTGTGGCATCAAGTTCTGGACCATATTTCATTAATCTTTCTAAACTTGCTCCTTAGTGTTACTCAACTTCAACAATTTCATTTAAAGTCTCACTCCTTCTCGTCCCATCTTTGGTATGTCGTTGTTTCCGTCATTCGTCTTACTAATTCGCTAATCTCATAGTCGAGGTTGGAGTGATTTAATTGTTTTCGGTGACATGTGTATTAATCCACACAATAAGGTTCATCAGTATGCACGAGCACCTGTAAATTCACAATTACGTGGATCCTGATGTAATCGCCAACTAACCTTACTCATGAATGCCTGACTCGTCTTATAATGCCTCAAAATATGAATGTCTTCAATAAAAGTTCCTAGTCCATGTATCCTTCTTCCCTTTTTGAACTCCTAGTTTGACGGGAGTCGCTCATGGTTGTTCGTTATTGATCCACTTGGAGCGTTGATAATCCATCATCTTTGAACTTTCAAGAACTAGTTGGTATCAGAGTAATAGTTTGAGAGATTCAGACATCCCTAAATGTCTGGACTCAAGCTGATAATAGGACCAATGCGAGGATGTCAGTACGGGTAGCCAACTCCAACGCCAACGCCAAAACAATAAGCAAGTAGCAAGGTTAAGACCGACAGCTTAGGGTAGATGCCTTAACGTAGAACACATGCCTTAGATATCAATGTCACTACTAATATGAATAGTTACACATAGCACATACGATGGTAGACGATTTGAGCACATAAGTACAGTAAATGTTTAATAACACGTAGCTACTATTATTAAGCTTTTGATGTTATTGTAGGGCATAGTATTTTATAAGTTGATGTCATCAATGTATTTAGAACAATTGCACTTTTCTTTATTTTCTTGTAATTTCAGTTATTTCATTTTATGTAATTTCATGTTTTAGTCTAAGTCTGGGCCATCGAAACTACTTAGTTTCAATTGATGTTTGTTTAAGTAGTTTCGATAGATAGGGAGTTTCGACAGGTTGTTCTTTCACTTGTAAATGCTCAACCGGTTTCGGTGAGCATAGTTTCGATGCCTGTCTACTCACTATAAATAGCCTAGTTTGAGAATGTTTAGGGTGTGGATAGCGGCTGTAACCCTGAAATTCTCTCTTTCACAGTTTTCTAAATCAATACACATTTGGAGTTCTTTCATGTGTTGTTCTTACAATTTCATATCATATTTGTGTTAATTCCAGTGTGGTTTGCCTGTTTATCTTTACCACTTCTTTTTCTACCCTCTATTTCACCACCATACACATAGATTCCGCCTGTGTGTGTGTAATCGATCTGTTTGTGTGATTTTCTATAAAATCAGGACCTACAGCCACTGGTACGGCCCCCACCACGCCTTCAGTTTCCTCTTCTGGCCATTTCGTTCTATAAGAAAAGGAATCCAATGTCATCACGCTAGTTAACAAATAGAATTCAACAAGTACCGTAAGATATTAATATACACTAGCCATCTTCAATTAACTATTACACTACCTTTTGACTTCTATTTGACCACCTTTATCATTCCATCAGAACAAAAGTCCTAACCTAACACTTTCTAAGGCATATTATGTATGTATATATATACAACCTTCATACCTGATGCTGTGGCTTGAGTTACCCGTACTGGCATCCGCTATAGGTCCCATTCACAGTTTAAGTTAAGACACTGTGAATGTCTAAATCACTCAAACTATTGCTTTGATGCCAACTTGTAACGCCCCAAACCCTGAACGCCTCACTTGTTGGATTTATTCATTCACAAACAGTTCTTAAACTTGAATATCAAATAACGCAGCGGAAAACTTTCATTTAAACATAACAGTAACATTGTCAAGCATGCGGAAACATAAACATTGTCTAAACATAACATAACGTAATCGAAACATAATGGGATGCCAGAATTCATAATTCGACCAGGTAACTCTTCATCGCTTGCCGAGCATCACCGTCCATCGTCCATACTTGTCCTTAACCTGAAAGTGCATACTAAAAGTCAGCTATGCTGGTGAGAAACCTAGGGCCCGATACCTCAAAGCCCTACGACACCAACCAGTACCTTAGCCACTACTCCTTCGCGGGGAATAGTACCTTCCATCGGGATCTCGGTAATCCCATGGGTGACCGTTATCACCCCATCATCAACCAGTTGTACAACCGTTAGCCAGCCACAAAGGCCCCCGTTAGGGTAAGGCCCATACATACATACATACATACCCTAGCTCCCGTAGGAACTCATGGCAGATTCGTTCATTTGTGACTTTCGTAAAACCTTTACCTCATCTAAGTTAAAGCATTCATACTTTTTATTAAACAAAACATCATTTCATTCATAAACCTTTCGTAAACTTCATTTGGCAAAACATTTCATAAATGTCATCTCATAAACAACATTTTATAAACATCATTTCGTAACATCATTTTATAAACATCGTTTCATAATTATGTACACCAGCCGAAAATATAATTTAAAGCATTAGAAGTAGGGCTCTAGAACTCACTTGGTAAGCTAGTCTCGGTTGTCCTAAACAGGGTCCAACAACGTCACACACGATCTGTATCGATTAGTTAAACACACATCAGACCTATCCCGACCCTAACGGTTTACCTTTTCTAATCTAGGCGAACTTAGGGCTAAGTTCGCCCAATAGAGTCAAGCGAACATGCCTAGAATCTTGCACATAGCGAACTTACACAAGTTCGCCAGTCATGAAATTCCAGCGAACTTAACTTGGCTAAGTTCGCCTATCGCCTGGGCGCTGTCATCTTCCTTAAGAACCCTAGATCCATGCATGTGGATCTGATTTCGACCCAGACTTTCTACGTTCAAAACGTTCATTTTTCATTCTAGATGCTAGATCTATGTTATTTCCATGTTTCCTACGTAAAAACGTCGCCTTTTTTATCCAAAACCTGAAAACCCCAAATCTTACAAAAACTCATATTTAGACAAGATCGTTACCTGTATCCAGGTTCTGTTTCAGAGGTTCTTCTCACGAGCTATGGAGCAAAACTATGTTGGAATCTCGGGCCAATCCGTCTACTTTCTCTCTCTACAGTTTCTCTCTCTAAACTTGCAAAGTGAGAGAAATGAGGAGGGTTTAGGCTAATTAAGAGAGAAACCTTCGTCAAGTTTGCCTCCCCCCCAGTCACCCGGCCCGGCCCTGCCCATGAGCGTTGTTCATTTCGTTTCTCATGCGTCGTAAGTTGTTTATTCTTTCCGTCTTGTTTTTTTGGGATGTTACAGGTGGTTATAGATCGGCTAATTATGAGTGCTCATTTTCTAGCAATACGTGAAACATACTCTTCAGAAAAGTTACCTGATCTATTCATTAAAGACATGGAGTGCTAGTGTGAAACCCGGCATTTCCAGGTTAACACCGTTAACACAAACTCCGTTATCTAAATCATTCATTCATGCATTACACTTGATTAGGATTAATTAAGTATGCCGGTTACTGCACAAACACTCACGTAACGTTAATTCAGAGAACTACCGAGTCACACGAGTCTGTCCTTGAACGTTGGTGATTAATCAAAATAATATTTCAAACAATTATTAAATTATATTTAATATAATTTATGTTAAATTACGTTTTATGTGATTTTATGCTTAATTTGCGAACTTTCATGAAACCACGTACGTTTACGCGTAACTACGTGATTTTAAATTCATTAGTAATTTTTATAAAAATAATTTGTAGAAACTATTTTAATTAGTTGGATTTAATTAAATTAATTATTATTCATTTAAATTAACCCACAGGCCTCCTAAACTCATTTTTAATCCATTCTGGGCCCATGGAGTAAACTATTTAAGGATTTTGTCAAACCCTAGCCTCATTTGTGCACCATTTGACCAAAAATTCCACCCCACCCTCTCTAGAAATCGTTGACCTCTACACCATCTCAAACCATTCTCAAATCAATATCCTTTTTGCAATAGTTGGTGTTTTTGATCAATTCAAGTACCAATCATCGTTTCTAACGCATCAAGTAAGATTTTTATCCGTTCTTATTCCATATTTTCGATTTTCAGGTTTTGGTACAACCCTAGTTTCATCTAAACAATGATTTGATCAATAAAGGTGCAAACTTTAACGTTAATCGGGTCCTGTTATGATATTTGTTAGATTTGATGTGTTTGTAAAACCCTAGATGCATAAAACCGAGGGTTACTATTTATGGAAACTTTATTGATATTCTAGATTGCATGCTGGACATGATGGATGTGATATTATGATGTTTATAGGATAGTTGATGCATGATTATGTGATTTGTGAAATTAGATTTTGTATACCTAGCCCGGTTTTGTATGGTTTCTAATTATGGAACTTTAATTGTCAAGAATGTTATGAGCTTACAATTTGGACATGCATGTTGTTATATGATGATAGTTATATGCTAGTTGGGACATAATAACATGTTATGAAGCATTAGATCTTCGAAATCACGCATGGTGTTCATAGCTTACTATAAATAGAAACCTTTTGTGTTTATCAAATTAGAATGTGAATTCTAAACATGTTTTATGCAACGTGATGATTTCTTATGTGTTACGACAAACATAGAAACATGTTAGGAATGTTAAATCATTGACAGTGCTATAGTATGCCTAACTTACTATATAAGAAACTTTAATTTGGAATGTGAACAACAGGTTGAGTTCTAGGCATATGATATGTGATGTGATGATCTAGGACATATTAGATTGATCTCATTAACATATTAGTAAGGACAGTTTCCAGGAAACGTGAATCTTGATCATACCTGTTAAATATAGAAACTCACTAAATATGGAAACCTGCTAAATATAGAAACTTACTAAATATGGAAACCTGCGATATTGGTAACTGTGCATACTAGAACAATAAGGAATTGTTGTTAAGTGTTACCTGGATGATCTTATGTGTATAATATGATAGTATTATACTAATCAAACACTAATTCATACATTGAGTGTCACACCCCAACCGACGGCGGAATCATCGGGGCGGGACATGTAGACTGTTCATGAGCACAAGGTTGACTAAATTGAAATATATTAAGCATCCAAATTCATTTCAAGTATTCAAGACAAAACCCAAATCAAACCTTCAAGACAAAACCCAAATCAAACCAAGTACATGAAATGAAATACATAATCCTTTATTAAAATTATCTAGGTCCAAAACTTATGTGTAGCAAGTCTTGATCAAAATCACACATTCGTACCTGAAACATGAATAAAATAAGGTCAACTAAAAAGTTGGTGAGCATACACAGGTTTGTATATATATAGCATATAGATTATGAATAATCAAATCCTTACATAACATGATAAAATAAGGCATTTATGTAGAGCAGCTATTGTGTAACCAAGTACAATCAAACCTTTGTAACTAGCATGCAAAAATTGTGTTGTCGGTAACAATCACCCCAATCTGGGTGGGTTTGTCAGACTCAATAGATCTATCATTGTTAACCGTCGGCTTGAATAGTTAATGATTGCACATAAATTGCACACAAAAGTTAGCACACCTAGCACTCAGGCATAAAGCTCAAATTACACACATGAATGTAAAGAGGATTTGTATTTGTGTAGTTTGTGTAAATGTAAGCAATAGTTTGTATAGTGTTCATGTTCCACCCCAAAATGTAAAAGAGTAAAAGGGGCTATGTAATACTCACTTGGTTTGAAGGCGTAGCTAACACAAGAGACTAGATAGTAATACGAGGTCCTTGTAATGCACAACGTTAACCTAGAGTGTAATATGTATCGAATCAATAGTATGCACAATAGTCTATGTCTAAGTCTAAGGTTAAATTAGATGTGTGTATAAGGAATTTGAAGTTGTAGGTGTTAGTGGTTTGTACTTGAATGGTGTTGTATAAAATTAAGGTATGAGTTTGGAATAACTAAATAATAAAACAAAATTATTATTTATTTACTTAGTTATAAAAATAATGTAGGTATTAGGGGTAAGTAAGTATAACCTAAATAAATGATTTTTGTTTAAATGTAAATTAAATAAATAATTGTTATCGTAATTATTTATTTATAAAATATGTACCTTAGTCATTTAGTTATAAAAATGTATTAGATGTTTTATATTAAATAAAAATTTCTTTACTTTATTTTCATAAAGATGTTTGTGTAAATAATAATCAAGTGTAGAGTTTAACAATAAATACAAATTAAAATTTATAAGTTTTTAAATAAATAATTTCTATTTATTTTAGAATAGAAATTTGATCTTTTTAAATAACGTTAATATAAATCTTTATAAAATCAATTCTTATTATTTGAAAATTAATCTGAAATACTTATTGTTTTTTTTTAAATACGGAAATAATTATTCTGCCAAGACTTTTCTCACACACACGACCGTGCCCGGGACAAGGCACGATTGTGCTAGAACCACGGGCGTGACCGTGCTAGTCAGGGACGCGACCGTGTTGACCCATACAGAGGATATAGTTAATCTGTTCACTAGGCACGACCGTGTCTAGGCCAGGCACGACCGTGTCTAGGGTTCTGAGGCACGATCAAGTCTAGCCAAGGGGCATGACCGGGTCTGAGTGTGTGAGGTACGACCGTGCTTGGGATTAGCACGACCGTGTCTCATGAAACACGACCGCGCTAGAAGACTAGCGCGACCATGTTTCTTCCAAAACAGGAACAAATTGGCCATTTCTTATATTGTTAATGTTGGAATTCATGGGGCTTTCATCTATAAGGTTATTACGAGTCTATTGAAATATTTTAATTGTATTTAAAACGCGTTCAAAGCAGGGTCCGATTAACTCCATTTTGAACGAAAACTAGATTCGGGTTCGTGATGATTCCCATATTGTAAGCCCAAATTAGATTAGGGCTTTTGATCTATAGACTAAAACGTAGATGTGGAAGGTTTCAATTACCCGGAAGGAAGATGAATTGATAGTGTACGGTTGAGATAAGTTCCGGCGACAACGGTTTGATCTCCGGCGTCTTCTGCTGCAATTCCAACTAAACCAGCGTGTCCAGAAGCTTTAGAGAGGATCGAGTGGTGTGGTTTGTTTGTTTGCTTGAGAGAATTTGGGTTGTAATGGAGGAATTCGTGGTTGCAATGAGGATAATCGACGGTTCTGAGGGGGATCGACAAAATTGGGTTAATACTTCGTAAAGATAATGATTAAAATCTTAATTGGGTTTGTTAATGTGTGAAACGGATACGAATTCGAATGATCCTGCGATTAAAGGCTGCATTTACATTTCAACTGACGAGAGGCGCGACCGTACCCATATGAGTCGCGACCGTTCCAAGGCACCAGGCGCGACCATTATAAAGCAAGGCGCGCGACCGTGCCATAGCACTTGGCGCGACCGTGCCAGAACGAGGCGCGGCCGTGCCTATTAGGGTTTCTTGTTAATTTATAAAATCAATCCTTGCAAGTTTCAGTATTGACATATTTGTATAAATATGGTCTTACGTAGAATTTAATAGGATATATCCGTGTAAAATTTGCGGATTTGCATTGGAACATAGTATTTAATTGTTGATACGAATAGAACAAGTCAGTGTACTAAATTTGAATTTTAAACGTGTCACATTGAATTGAAATACAGATAACAGAAAAAAATCAGAAATGTTACAGTATCCCCACGTTGAGGGAATTTCGTCCCGAAATTTAGCTAGTGCAAGCGACGGCATCGGTGAAGAGATGGGGGTACTTGAGATTCATTTGATCCTCTCGTTCCCAAGTAAATTCAGGACCACGTTTAGATTCCCAACTAACTTTAATAATAGGGATATGGCTTCGCTTGAGCTGTTTGATCTCACGATCCATGATTTCTACCGGTCTCTCAACGAAGTGCATCGTTTCGTCAATGTGCACGTCGTCAAGAGGTATATGCAGATTCTCATCAGCGAGACATTTCTTCAGATTAGACACATGAAATGTAGGATCCACATTGCCAAGTGATGGAGGTAAGTCGAGTTTGTAAGACACTTTCCCAATCCTTTCAAGGATCTTAAATGGACCTACATAGCGAGGTGCTAATTTGCCTTTCTTTCCAAAACGGATCACACCCTTCCACGGAGACACCTTTAGAAGAACAAGGTCACCGATTTGGAATTCCAAGGGTTTTCGTCGTTTGTCGGCATAACTCTTTTGCCGACTTCTCGCTACTCGAATGTTGTCACGGATTTAGATAATCTTGTCGGATGTTTCTTGAATTAGCTCGGGACCGGTGATTTGTGCTTCACTAATCTCGTTCCAATAGATAGGAGAATGACACTTGCGACCATAGAGAGCTTCAAATGGAGCCATGTTGATACTCGTGTGGTAGCTATTATTGTAGGAGAACTCGATTAGTGATAGATGTGAATCCTAATTGCCACCAAAATCAATTACACAAGCCCTAAGCATGTCCTCAAGATTTTGGATTGTTCGCTCGGTCTGGCCATCAGTTTGGGGATGGTAGGCCGTGCTCAAATCCAATCGTGTACCAAGAGCAGTTTGGAGAGATTGCCAGAAACGAGAGGTGAACCGAGCATCTCTATCGGAGATTATGTTTAAGGGAACACCGTGACGGCTCACAATTTCGTTAATGTAAATTCGGGCTAGTTTCTCAACTCGATAGTCTTCACGGATAGGCAAGAAATGAGCAGATTTGGTGAGGCGGTCAATGATCACCCATATGCTATCGTAACCACTTGAGGTGCGAGGGAGTTTGGTAATAAAATCCATAGCTAAGTTCTCCCATTTCCACATGGGAATTTCCGGTTGTTCAAGTAAACCGGAAGGACGTTGATGTTCGGCTTTGACTTTAGAGCAAGTTAGACATTTGGCAACATAGAGGGCAATGTCTTTCTTCATACCGGGCCACCAATATTGTTGGCGAAGATCTAGGTACATCTTATCCGCACCAGGATGAATAGAATAACGAGTCTTATGAGCCTCGTTCATGAGAAATGCACGGAGATCATCGCGATCGGGAACCCAAATACGGTTCAAGTAATAAAGTAAGCCATTGGGTTTCGGTTCAAGCTGGAGTTCAACACCACACGACATTTCCTTGTACATGTTACCCTCAGTGATTGAGACGTGTTGAGCTTCTAAGATGCGGTTTTGAATGTCGGTTTGAATCGGACAAATTGAAGCATGACATGGTCCTTTCGACTCAAAGCGTCGGCTACAACATTCGCTTTGCCGGGATGGTAACGAATCTCGCAGTCATAGTCGTTAAGGAGTTCAACCCAATGTCGTTGCCTCATATTGAGTTCTTTTTGGTTGAAAATGTGTTAAAAACTTTTGTGGTTGGTGAACACCACACATTTTGTGCCATAGAGGTAATGTCTCCAAATCTTCAATGCAAATACGACCGCACCCAACTCGAGGTCGTGCGTCGTATAATTCTTCTCATGAATCTTAAGTTGCCTTGATGCATAAGCGATTAATTTGCCTCGTTGCATGAGGACACAACCGAGACCTTGGTTGGAAGCATCACAGTAGACAACTGGATCATCATTTCCATCAGGGAGAGTCAAAATAGGAGCATTGCACAACTTTTGCTTGAGGGTTTGGAAAGCTTCTTCTTGTTTTGGTCCCCATTCATAAGTTTTACCCTTGTGGGTCAAAGCGGTAAGAGGGACAGCAATCTTGGAGAAATTTGAGATGAAACGACGATAATATCCCGCAAGACCAAGAAATGAACGAACTTCGGTGGGGGTCTTCGGGGCATTCCAATTTTTAACCGCTTCGATCTTAGCAGGGTCAAAATGAATTCCCTTGTCATTGACGATATGACCAAGAAATTGAACTTCTTTTAGCCAAAATTCACATTTGGAGAATTTGGCATATAGTTGTTCCTTCCTTAAGAGGTCCAAAACCAACCTAAGATGTTGCTCATGATCGAATTTAGTCTTGGAGTAGATTAAGATATCGTCAATGAAGACGATCACAAATTTATCAAGGTACGGTTTGCACACACGATTCATGGGGTCCATGAAGACCGCGGGTGCATTGGTTAGCCCAAAAGGCATGACCATGAACTCGTAGTGACCATACCTTGTTCGGAAGACAGTCTTTGGAATATCTTCCTCTTGTACACGGAGTTGGTGATAACTAGATCGAAGATCAATCTTCGAGAAGCAAGTAGAACCTTGAAGTTGATCAAAGAGATCATCAATTCTAGGCAATGGATAACGGTTTTTGATAGTAAGCTTGTTAAGTTTGCGGTAGTCGATACACATGCGGAATGATCCATCCTTCTTTTTGACGAATAAGACGGGTGCACCCCACGGTGAATGACTTGGACGGATGAAGCCCTTGTCGGAGAGCTCTTCGAGTTGACTTGCAAGTTCTTGCATTTCAGAAGGTGCAAGACGGTAAGGAGCTCTAGCCACGGGGTTAGCTCCGGGTATAAGGTCAATGCGAAATTCCATTTGTCGGACGGGTGGAAGACCGGATAGATCTTCGGGAAATACTTCAGGAAAATCCCGAATGATGGGAATGTCTTGGATACTCTTCTCTTTGACATCCTTTTGAACAATATGAGCTAAGAAGGCCACGTACTTCTTTCGTAGGTACTTTTGGGCGGTAGTGCATGACATTAACTCAAGTCCTTTGCAAGGCTTTTCACCAAAGACTCTTAACGTTTCTCCCGATGGTAGAGGTATTCGGATGCACTTCTCGAAACAGATGACTTCGGCATGATGATTTGATAGCCAATCCATGCCTATGATAATATCAAAACTTCCTAGTGGCATCGGTAGAAGATTGATTGGGAATGTATGTTCATTAAATTCTAGAGAGCAGTCATAGATAACAGACTCAATTGTAAGTGAATCACCATTTGCTACTTCGACAGTGAAGGTTTTCTCTAATTGGGATCGTGTCTTTGCAAGTAAGGGTTCAAAATTAAGTGACACAAAACTTTTATCGGCTCCGGTATCAAATAAAATGGAGGCATATTGACTATTAACAAGGAACGTACCATTGACCACATCATTGTTGGCTTGAGCTTCATTAGCGTTTATGTTGAAAGCACACCCACGAGCTCTGCCTTGTCTAGCATTGATTAACCTTGGGCACTGATCACGGCAATGGTTTGAGTTACCACATTCATAACAAGCACGCCCATTTGCAATAGCAGGAACACCTTGATTAGTCACTTGGGGGTTGGTTCGGTTTGGTGTATTGACTTGGCCTGCAAGTGCTTTGGCTCTACAGACATTGACTGTATGGCCATATTCCCCACAATGAGTGCAAAGGCGACATGGAATGGTTTGGGGATGATGATAGTTGCATGTGGCACAGAGTGGGTAGATCCCAACATATGGCTTTTTGGCTGGTGCTTGAACCATAGGAGCAACTTGGTTAACAGGCATATCAGGAGTGACCATAGCATAGTTTCTAGCCTTTCTTTTCCTATTATTACGGGAGGGTTCAGTTGTGGCTTCTTTGATGTGTACGGGAGGGGTTGCAGTGTCATAAACTTTCTTGGTGCCTTTTCTAGTCAGAGTTCCCGCTTTCACATGGTTGTCGGTTAATGTAGCAGATAAATGGATATCATCTTCAAGTGTTGCCGGATTTCTAAGACAGTATCTTGGATTTGCCTTGGTAATCCACCAATATACTTCTCAATGCTGCGGGATAAAGGTGTGACCATATGGGGCACAAGGAGACTTAACTCGTGGAACCGAGTTGTATAAGCTAGACTTTCACCACCATCTTGGGCAAGATCCCAAAACTCGGCTTCCAGTTTCTTTACCTCATTTCGAGGACAAAATTCTTCGGTCATTAGCCTTTTAACCTCATCCCAAGGTAAGGTCATTGCCACTTCCACACCTCTATTCCTCTTTTCCCCATTCCACCACGTGAGTGCCCGTTTTTGTAAGACACTTGTGGCATGACGAACAAGAAGGTTATCGGGGCAGTCACTATTGAGAAAGGTGTTCTCAATACTTTCGAACCATTGAAGAAGTCCCGTAGCTCCTTCGGTACCATAGAACTTAAGAGGATTGCATGAGTTGAAGTGTTTGAAGGTGCATTGTGGTGGGTTGGCACCACCACCACCATTAGCTCCATGGTTACCATTTGTGGCACCGTTAACTTGGGTGAGTTGAGTTACAAGTTGTGCAAGGATAGCAGCAATGCCGGTGTTGTTGTTGGTCACGGGAGCACGACGGGGAGGAATTCTACAGAATTACACAACACAAGAAAAGATGTAAGAATTTATGAATGTTGTTTGGATTTTAAAAGAATAAGATAACAAATAAAATAGTTAATCATACTTCGGATTGTACTCAGATAGTGATAAAATCACTTGAATACTATGACACATTAAGGTTAATTAAACTCATATAATTTTCAAGGAGACATGCTTTAGCCTATAAGTAAACACTCATCCCGGGAATTCCCAGAAAAGCATACGGGTCCCTCGGTTGATTGGGATTTATGCGAAATGCTTTCCTAGACATAAAACCCAGAATACAGGTGCCACCCTTCCAAATTGCACCTGTCCTCAAATAATTAACAAAGTTTAAAAGCCTTAACGAGGAAATAAATAAATTTTTTTTATAGATTTAACTCCATGAAGATTCCACATGCTATGATGATAATGATAAGGAAGTAGGCAAGAAGGTTATGAGGTTTAGGGTAAGGGTAGGGATATTGTTTTATTTAATTTATTATTTAAGTATAGTCTAATAAGTCATGAATTTTAACAAATAACGTATCAAGATGAAGTAAATATTAATATAATAAGCATGTAACACATAGCATGTAGCACATAACACATAATCACGAAGCATGGTATAAGTGGGTGTCCTAAAGTTATAGTCTAGGTCAAGAGTGTCTAATAACCTAGTTCCCTATAACCAAGGCTCTGATACAAATCTGTCACACCCCAACCGACGGCGGAATCATCGGGGCGGGACATGTAGACTGTTCATGAGCACAAGGTTGACTAAATTGAAATATATTAATCATCCAAATTCATTTCAAGTATTCAAGACAAAAGCTAAATCAAACCAAGTACATGAAATGAAATACATAATCCTTTATTAAAATTATCTAGGTCCAAAACTTATGTGTAGCAAGTCTTGATCAAAATCACACATTAGTACCTGAAACATGAATAAAATAAGGTCAACTAAAAAGTTGGTGAGCAGGTTTGTATATATATATCATATAGATTATGAATAATCAAATCCTTACATAACATGATAAAATAAGGCATTTATGGAAAGCAGCTATTGTGTAACCAAGTACAATCAAACCTTTGTAACTAGCATGCAAAAATTGTGTTGTCGGTAACAATCACCCCAATCTGGGTGGGTTTGTCAGACTCAATAGATCTATCATTGTTAACCGTCGGCTTGAATAGTTAATGATTGCACATAAATTGCACACAAAAGTTAGCACACCTAGCACTCAGGCAAAAAGCTCAAATTGCACACATGAATGTAAAGAGGATTTGTATTTGTGTAGTTTGTGTAAATGTAAGCAATAGTTTGTATAGTGTTCATGTTCCACCCCAAAAATGTAAAAGAGTGAAAGGGGCTATGTAATACTCACTTGGTTTGAAGGCGTAGCTAACACAAGAGACTAGATAGTAATACGAGGTCCTTGTAATGCACAACGTTAACCTAGAGTGTAATATGTATCGAATCAATAGTATGCACAATAGTCTATGTCTAAGTCTAAGGTTAAATTGAATATGTGTATAAGGAATTTGAAGTTGTAGGTGTTAGTGGTTTGTACTTGAATTGTGTTGTATAAAATTAAGGTTTGAGTTTGGAATAACTAAATAATAAAACAAAATTATTATTTATTTACTTAGTTATAAAAATAATGTAGGTATTAGGGGTAAGTAAGTATAACCTAAATAAATGATTTTTGTTTAAATGTACATTAAATAAATAATTGTTACCTTATTTATTTATTTATAAAATATGTAACTTAGGCCGTGTTTGGTAGCCTTAAGTCTGAATGGTTAAGAGGTAACATCTTAATGGTAAGTCCTCACAAGTTACATGGCCCCTTATCTCTTAACCATTAAGAGATTTTCAACCATTAAGAGGTAGCCTCTTAATGTCATTAAGAGTCTACCAAACAGCCCCTTAGTCATTTAGTAATAAAAATATATTAGATGTTTTATATTAAATATAAATTTCTTTACTTTATTTTCATAAAGATGTTTGTGTAAATAATAATTAAGTGTAGAGTTTAACAATAAATACAAATTAAATTTGGTAAGTTTTTAAATAAATAATTTCTATTTATTTTAGAATAGAAATTTGATCTTTTTAAATAATGTTAATATAAATCTTTATAAAATTAATTCTTTTTATTTGAAAATTAATTTGAAATACTTATTGTTTTTTTTTAAATATGGAAATAATTATTCTGCCAAGACTTTTCTCACACACACGATCGTGCCCGGGACAAGGCACGATCGTGCTAGAACCACGGGCGCGACCGTGCTAGTCAGGGACGCGACCGTGTTGACCCATACAGAGGATATAGCTAAGCTGTTCACTAGGCACGACCGTGTCTGGGCCAGGCACGACCGTATCTAGGGTTCTGAGGCAAGACCAAGTCTAGCCAAGGGGCATGACCGGGTCTGAGTGTGTAAGGCACGACCGCGCTTGGGATTAGCACGACCGTGTCTCATGAAGCACGACCGCGCTAGTAGGCTAGCGCGACCGTGTTTGTTCCAAAACAGGAATGAATTGGCCATTTCTTATATTGTTAATCTTGGAATTCATGGGGCTTTCATCTATAAGGTTATTATGAGTCTATTGAAATATTTTAATTGTATTTAAAACGCGTTCAAAGCAGGGTTCGATTAACTCCATTTTGAACGAAAACTAGATTCGGGTTCGTGATGATTCCCATATTGTAAGCCCAAATTAGATTAGGGCTTTTGATCTATAGACTAAAACGTAGATGTGGAAGGTTTCAATTACCCAGAAGGACGATGAATTGATTGTGTATGGTTGAGATAAGTTCCGGCGACGACGGTTTGATCTCCAGCGTCTTCTGCTGCAATTCCGACTAAACCAGCGTGTCCAGAAGCTTTAGAGAGGATCGAGTGGTGTGGTTTGTTTGTTTGCTTGAGAGAATTTGGGTTGTAATGGAGGAATTCGTGGTTGCAATGAGGATAATCGACGGTTATGAGGGGGATCGACAAAATTGGGTTAATACTTCGTAAAGATAATGATTAAAATCTTAATTGGGTTTGTTAATGTGTGAAACGGTTACGAATTCGAATGATCCTACGATTAAAGGCTGCATTTACGTTTCAACTGACGAGAGGCGCAACCGTGCCCATATGAGGCGCGGCCGTGCCAAGGCACCGGCCGCGACCGTTTCAAAGCAAGGCGCGCGACCGTGCCATAGCACTTGGCGCGACCGTGCCAGAACGAGGCGCGACCGTGCCTATTAGGGTTTCTTGTTAATTTATAAAATCAGTCCTTGCAAGTTTCAGTATTGACAGATTTGTATAAATATGGTCTTATGTAGAATTTAATAGGATATATCCGTGTAAAATTTGTGGATTTGCATTGGAACATAGTATTTAATTGTTGGTACGAATAGAACAAGTCAGTGTACTAAATTTGAATTTAAACGTGTCACATTGAATTGAAATACAGATAAAAGAAAAAAATCAGAAATGTTACATTGAGCCACCAACGGGTCGTCTGGTCAAACTTGGTCAAACATGAGTCAAACTTGTAAACTCTTTTCAAAACACATAAACAATGTGATTGTTTGGATGCAAGGGTCTTACGAACCAACACAACCACACACTCATAAACTTATGAAATATAGGTAGCCGTTAGCGGGTCACCTGTCTTTCACTTGTCATTCTAGCACATACTCTGAGGTGAGTTTCACTGCCCCTCTCTTTTACTTACTTTCCTTTTTAGGGAAGAAACCTTTGAACTCACCAACATTTATTTACTTACAAACCTGAACATAGACTAGCTATCTATTGATATACTTTAGCATGAACATAGACTAGCTATCTATTGATATACTTTAGTTACATTATCTGGCAAGCATCAGACATTTATTTACTTACAAACCTGTGAACTCACCAACCGTTGTGTTGACACATTAAGCATGTCTTTCTCAGGTCGCTAAGGTACACATCATGAACAGGCTGCATCAGAGTTTGCATGGCTTTTAAACATGTTTTCATACTTAACTACTTTGGTTTTGGGCGCGTTGTTTTACGCATTTGCTTATTCCTACACTTGGTTTTTATTTACACTTCGGCAATATTTTCAAACTTAACGGTATTGTCTCGTGACTATAAGCAACACTGTATTTTTAAAATTCATATAGTGGTCGTTCAATATAACTAATGACAACGATCCTGGTTTGTCACACGCCTCGCGATATAACCCTGCATGTGGATTTTGAGGGTGTGACAGATTGGTATCATAGCAAATAATTGTTGCGAACTAGGTTTGCATTAGTAGTAGAATTAGACTATAACCACACATATTGCATTAGTTACACAACACAGACACTCATACATGGCACTTATACATTGCATAATAGGAATGTCGACATCACCTACATCCCTAGCTAGCCAGGAACCCGATGTTCATACCGTATCATCACCTAAGCCTAAGAAGCGTCGACTTAACCCCGTTGATAACACCATAGTTTATGATGAGCCGTTCACCGTTCGTACCAGGGATAACACTCAGTACTGGCACTGTTACCCGACATGATCAGGAGTTGGATTCACCAGGAGCAAGTCCCACCCCCACCTACTGCTGACATTACCTCTACCTCGCAGACTCTACCACCCTTGTAGTGTCCCTTAAAGCAGGCCTTTATTGCAGTCGTGGCAAAGATGTACCGAGAGATCGGGATCATGCGTGATGCAGTTGGAGTGATCACGGGATTGCTGCAACAAGGGAATCAAGCTGACCGTAAGCTAAAGGAGCTGACTGTAGGTTTAGGCAAGATTGATGCTGTGCACGACTATTTGGTCGCAGCATTCAAGGACTTGGAAGACCACGTGCATGGTCTAGAGTTTGGTCTTGCAGCAGCTCAGACGAGGATTGAGGAGTTAGAGGCATAACTTGTGGTTGCCAACACAACATGGAACAAGCAGGAAGGAGAATCGAGAGGTTCATTGACGACCTAGTCCCTCAAATTCAAAGCATGGTGACTTCTTAGAACCCCGCTACCATTCAACAAACTATCAAACTGGCTCATAGACTGACCGATCATGCCGTAACTCAGGGTACCCAACCCCCGAGAAGACGGTCGCCAAGGCTGTTGACAGCAACAAGCGCAAGTTTGATAACATAAACTCTAAAGCCTTTCAGTCTAACCCACCCCCGCAACAGCAACAACGTAGGTACGAACCTACTAAAACCTTTAATCAGTCTGCTTCTTCCAATCAGAATCAGGGTACGTATATTGGAAAGTACCCAAAGTGCAACAAGTGTGGTTTTCACCACAAAGGACCGTGTGATAAGTACCGCTTCCAGCGGTGTGGTAAAATGGGTCATACGGCCAAAGACTGTAGAGGTGAGATCTAGGCTAAACAGACACCACCTAATGAAGCACCCAAATGTTTTTTTGAGTGTGGGAAAGAAGGGAATTTTAAGAGGAACTGCCCACAGTTGAAAAAGAATGGTAATGGCAATGGAAATGGTAATGGCAACAACAGCAACCAGGGCAATAACAACAACAATTGTGGGAATGGTGCGAAGGGACGAGCCTTCGTGATTGGCTCGGGAGAGGCAAGGAATGATCAAAATGTTGTTACCGGTAAGTTTCCTCTAAACGATTGTTTTGCTTCTGTTCTTTTCGATACTGGTGCTGATAGGAGTTTCACATCTAAAAACTTTAGTAAACAGTTAGAAACAACCCCAACCCTATTATAACCCAATTACACTATAGAGATAGCAGATGGTAAGATAATTGAAGCAACCCACATCCTCAAGTGATGTAAGTTAGGACTGTCTGGTCATAAACTTGATATTTATCTCATACCAGTTACACTTGGCATTTTCGACATTGTTGTCGGTATGGATTGGTTATCCAAAAACCAAGCTGAGATCATCTGCCGTGATAAAATCGTTCGTATTCCGCCCTCTAGCAGAGAAATCCTATCCGTTCAAGTCGAGAAGAGTGGTGCAGTCATAGGCATCATATCTTTCATGAAAGCACATAAATGTTTGCGTAATGTTCATACAGTTATTCTAGCCCTTGTCACCGAGAAACCTTTCAAAGAGAAGAAGAATAATGGCATCCCTATCGTTCATGATTTTCCCGAAGTATTCCCTGAAGACTTGCCTGGTTTTCCACCCCACTGTCAGGTCGAATTTCATATTGACCTAACACCCGGAGACGCGCCTACTGATCCAGCACTGTATAGACTTGCACCTACTGAGTTACAAGAGTTATCCACACAACTACAAGAATTGTTGGATAAGGGTTTTATCCGACCTAGCTCATCGCCATAGGGAGCCCCAATCCTATTCGTCAAGAAGAAATATTGGACTTTCCATATGTGTATCGATTACCTTGAGATGAACAACATGACTGTCAAGAACCGTTATCCACTTCTCCGTATCGACGATCTGTTCGACCAACTTCAAGGGTCGAGCTTCTATTCAAAAATCGATATAAGATCAGGTTATCATAAACTGAGAGTTCGAGATGAAGACATTTCTAAAACTGCATTCAGAACCAGGTACGACCATTACGAGTTTTTGTCATGCCATTCGGATTAACCAACACACCCGAGGTATTCATGGATCTCATATCATAAACTGAGAGTTCGAGATGAAGACATTTCTAAAACTGCATTCAGAACCAGGTACGGCCATTACGAGTTTTTGTCATGCCATTCGGATTAACCAACACACCTGAGGTATTCATGGATCTCATGAACCGAGTGTGTAAAACTTATCTCGACCAGTTTGTTATCATTTTCATTAACAACATCCTCATCTATTCCAAGAATAGGGAAGAACATGAGGAGCATCTGGGTTTAATTCTTGAACTGCTGAAGCAAGAGCAGTTATATGCCAAATTTTCCAAGTGCGATTTCTAGATTCGCGAAGTTCAATTCTTAGGGCATGTAGTTAACGAGAAAGGAATACATGTCGATCCAACCAAAGTATAAGCCATCAAGAATTGGGCAGCACCAACGACTCCAACGGAGGTGCAAAATTTTCTAGGTTTGGCTGGCTACTACCGTCGATTTATCAAGGGATTCTCAAAGATCGCTCGACCCCTCACAACCCTAACTCATAAAGGTATTGTGTATAACTGGGGCGACTCTCAGGAATCCACATTCCAACTGCTGAAACAGAAACTCTGTAGCGCGCCCATCCTATCTCTGCTAGAGGGAAACAGATGATTTCGTGGTGTATTGATATGCTTCCATTCAGGGTCTCGGTTGTGTGTTAATGCAACACGAGAAGGTCATCTCATACGCTTCCCGTCGGTTGAAAATCCATAAGAAGAACTACACGAGCCACGACTTAGAGTTAGGAGCCATGGTGTTCGCACTAAAATTCTGGAGACATTACTTGTACGGTACCAAATGCACCATTTACACCAATCACAAGAGTCTTCAGCACATATTCGAGCAGAAAGAGTTGAATATGCGAGAGCGTCGTTGGATCGAACTTTTGAATGATTATGATTGTGCTATCAAATACCATCCGGGAAAAGATAACGTGGTAGCTGATGCCCTAAGCCGAAAAGAAACCAAACCCAGACGAGTTCGAGCGCTATAACTCACTATTCATACCGGATTACCCGACCAAATTCGTAATGCTCAACTCGAAGCCCTGAAAGAAAAGAACCTACAACCAGAGTCACGCGTGGCATGGAGAAACAACTCGAGATTAAATCGGACGGTATTCGCTATTTCGTAGATCGAATATGGGTCCCACTATACGGGAACTTAAGGGAACTTGTAATGGATGAGGCACACAAATCTCGATATTCTATTCATCCCGGTTCCGATAAGATGTATCATGATGTGAAAGTTCTGTACTGGTGGCCGAACATGAAAGCTGATATCGCCACCTACGTGAGCAAGTGTTTGACTTGTTCCAAAGTCAAAGTTGAATATCAAAAAACGTCTGGTTTACTCCAGCAACCGAAAATCCCGATGTAGAAATGGGAGCAGATTTCCATGGACTTCGTTACCAAATTACCTCGAACCCTAGTGGATGCGAGACCATCTGGGTGATCGTGGATCGCTTAACCAAATCCGCTCATTTCCTAGCAATCAAATAGAATGGTAGAATGGAGAAGTTGACTCGTATCTACCTGAAAGAAGTAGTCTCTCGGCATGGAGTGCCAATTTCCTTCATTTCTGATCGAGACGCTCGATTCACCCCACATTTCTAAATTTTGAAATGAAAATTCTTTCAACAAGGGGATGATGTGACACCCGACATTTTCAAGTTAACACAAACTCCGTTATCTAAATCATTCATTCATGCATTACACTTGATTATGATTAATTAAGTGTGCCGGTTACTACACAAACACTCACGTAACGGTAATTCAGAGAATTACCGAGTCACACGAGTCTGTCCCCGAACGTTGGTGATTAATCAAAATAATATTTCGAATAATTATTAAATTATATTTAATATAATTTATGTCAAATTACATGTTATGTGATTTTATGCTTAATTTGCGAACTTTCGTGAAACCGCATACGTTTACGCGTAACTACGTGATTTTAAATGTAGTAGTAATTTTTATAAAAATAATTAGTAGTAACTATTTTAATTAGTTGGATTTAATTATTCTTCATTTAAATTAACCCACGGGCCTCCTAAACTCATTTTTAATCCATTCTGGGCCCATGGAGTAAACTATTTAAGGATTTTATCAAACCCTAGCCTCATTTGTGAACCCTTTGGCCGAAAATTCCACCCCACCCTCTCTAGAAATCGTACCTCTGCACCATCTCAAACCATTTTCAAATCAATCTGCTTTTTGCAATAATTGGTGTTTTTTATCAATCCAAGTACCAATCATCGTTACCAACGCATCAAGTAAGATTTTTATCCGTTCTTATTCCATATTTTTGATTTCCAGGTTTTGGTAAAACCCTAGTTTCATCCAAACAATGATTTGATCAATAAAGGTGCAAACATTAACGTTAATCTAGTCCTGTTATGATATTTATTAGATTTGATATGTTTGTAAAACCCTAGATGCATAAAACCGAGGGTTACTATTTATGGAAACTTTATTAATATTCTAGATTGTATGTTAGACATGATGGATGTGATATTATGATGTTTATAGGATAGTTGATGCATGATTATGTGATTTGAGCAATTAGATTTTGTATACCTAGCCCGGTTTTGTAGGGTTTTTAATTATGGAAACTTTAATTGTCAAGAATGTTATGGGTTTACAATTTGGATATGCATGTTGTTATATGATGACTGTTATATGGTAGTTAGGACATAATAACATGTTATGAAGCATTAGATCTTAGAAATCACGCATGGTGTTCATAGCTTACTATAAATAGAAACTTTTTGTGTTTATCAAATTAGAATGTGAATTCTAAATATGTTTTATCCAACGTGATGATTTCTTATGTGTTATGAAAAACATAGAAACATGTTAGGAACGTTAAATCATTGAAAGTGCAATAGTATGCCTAACTTACTATATAATGAAACTTTAATTTGGAATGTGAACAGTAACATTTGGAAAATTTTAATGCCAAATATTATAAAAATAAAAGTTAAGGGACTAGAAATGTAAATATATAAAAAACAAAACCAAAAGTGAAAAATATGAAAAGTCGGACAGTAACGGACTGTCACAGCCCTTAACGGTCCGTTACGGGTTGGCCACGCATGGAATAAGGGTGATCCACGTGTCCGGTGACTAATGACCTGAATCTGACGCGTGTAAACCCTATGTCGGACCGTGACGGCTCTGTAACTGTCCGTCACGCCGCAATTCAACTAGACGCTGACACGTGTATGATGACTTCGCAACCCTAGAGTAGTGACGGTCAGTCACCAGAGATAACGGTCCGTTACGATCTCAGCGGTGACGGACCGTCACCATCCACAACGGTCCGTCACAGCCTCAATTTTACCTTATAAATTGAAAGCTCGGGTTTGAACAATTCTCACACTCCCAACTCGATTTCCAGAGCTCTTTTCACTAATACCACTCTCCCAAAACCATTCCCACTCATACGTTTAAGTTTCGGAATTGCCGGTTCGCTTAAGAAAAAGATGAGAAGCTAGGAAACGCTCATTCAGAGAATCCAAGCTAGACGATCTAAGCAGAGACGCCGCCCACTAGGACTCTCATTCTAAAGGACTACTAAGCAGAAACTCTGAAACGGTGAATACTTGTATTTTAAAAAATGATTTCAAAACTAAAAATGGTTTTGATTATACTCTGACTTGAATGAATTTATACAACCATTCGTTCAATAAGGTGATTTACTATATAGCAGTCATCCCATAGAGTCACGTATATATACACGTGTTACAGATGAGACGATGTAACAGAGCTAGGGGTTGAACCCTTGGTTGTTGTAAAGCCCATTGCAGTAAGTGTAAGGTAGACAGACCTAAAAATATATCCAAGGTCCCTGGTGTGGCTGGTGGTTAGTCCGTTGACTGTGTAATTGACTAGAATATGGGCAAATTGTTCTATTTATTCACGCCTGTCAGATTATGATTCCAATATACTTGTATTCACCAGTTTATACTGATAAAATATTTTTAAATGTATTACAGGTAACCAAGGATGATGTGAAATTGATATAGCCATATGATGATAAAGAAAATGATGTCATGAAAAAGGGAACGTCCACCCTAGACATCAGTTGAAAGAAATGTCTCATGTAAAACCTTGGTTTTGTAAATTAAACGTTTTCAGGGTTATCCCTAATATAATTAAATGAAACGGGAGTTCCCCGTCTTTTGAAACGATCCTGAGTTTTTAAATTTTTCAGCTGTGTTTATGAATCTCAGACGAGATAAAATAAGAAACAGGTACCAATCTTCGGTCGCGCACCCGGGGTGTCCTAAACCCGGGGTGTGACAGGATGGTATCAGAGCCATTTGTTTCAGCATATTAGATACTAGGGATTAGTATCTAAGCAGTAACGTGATTGTGATATTATTTGGTTTTAGCAATTAAGATACTCAAGTAAGGTATCTACGCTTAAACCAGTATAGACTGTCTGCTAAGAAAAGTAGGTAAATCTCTATAATAATTAAGTGATAACGATACAAATGTCTGGAAATAGTTACTATACTTATATCTTTGGATGATCTGAAGAAGAATGTTGTCGTCCTACTGGATCCATAGAAAATCCTGTAATTATTTCTGATACCGGTGCATCCCTTTCTGATCCTCTCATTGTCTCTGACAATGAATCTTATCATCAAAATCAATCTAGCTCATCCTGGATGGAAGCTACTTCGGATTTTGAGAATTGGAGAACTGATACTCCACCTCCTGTAAAGCAGGGAGACATAAATGTAGCTGGACCCAGTCGGTCTAATAAACCAAGGATGCGTGTACGAACTCCGACCGAGCATGTGCATGTGTCTGTAGAAAAAATGGAGGAAGTTTACCGGGAAGTACCAGAAGAAGAGGAACCGAATAAAATGGAAATGAGAGATCCATATTTGTATCTTGAAGGTACTTCAAATCCTTATACTCTTCCAACAATATTAGAGGAGTATATTTAAGAACCAACTGATGGTCCTGATGATCCATACCATAATGTGTTTAACAACATATTATTTGGTATTCATGAACCCCCTCCTCGGTATAATTATTCTTCAGCTCATCTTGGAACACCCATAGAATTCCTTGATCGTGCCTTAAGAGAAACTGATGACGTCAAGAAGGAATCAAGGCAGCTCAAGGAAAGGGTTCGTCAACCGGAGAAAGAAAAGAAAAGATAAAAGAAAAAGTAAAATAACTAGACGTACGGGTAACCATCTGACCGGTACGTAGTTATCTGGCAAACTAAAATGTTCTGTCTAAGGAAAGAGTGGTGTATGAATCTCTCCCAGACCCGTCATTCTTTCCTATGAATAATTTAGTTGGAGGTACTACTCTGGCACGATAACCACCCTAGTCTACTAAATATAATAAATTGGATAAATTAGTATCTCAGTATGTAAAATATAAAGTATAAATAAAATTATTCTTGTTTTGTTCAGATGTCTGGAAAAGGAAAAGGTCCCTTCTATGTCCAAAAATATGCTCCGCCTAGATATGAATTCCAGCTTACAAATGAAACGAATTTAGAAACTGGAACAAGTTCAAGACATTTGAGAAGTACATATCGAAGCTTAGGAGAATTAACACCTCCGACAAATCCTTATGTGCCTTTCATCCATTTTCATTCTGCTATAACGGCCGCAAGCCGAAATCCGGATTATGGAGAAAATCCATGTTATAATCCTTATTATTATCAAGGACTTACTAATGCTCCTGCCGCATTTATGGATATGATGAATCGTATCTATAAACCCTATCTAGATAAATTTGTAATTGTCTTGACGATATACGTATTTATTCTAGAAATGCGAAAGATCATGAAAATCATCTAAGAATAATACTTGAACTTCTAAGAAAAGAAAATTTGTATGCTAAATTATCTAAATGTGAATTTTGGCTTAGAGAAGTATAATTTCTGGGTCATATAGTGAATGCAGAAGATATTCAATTAGACCCATCCAAAATTGAAGCCATATCCAAATAGGAAATTCCTAAATCTCCAACGGAAGTCCGTAGTTTCTTGGGTCTTGCACGATACTATCGACGATTTGTTCAGAATTTCTCTATGGTTGCAGTTCATCTGACTACTTTAACTCGTAAGAATGTAAAGTATGAATGGGGAATGAAGCAAGAAGAAGATTTCCAAACCCTGAAAGAAAAACTGACTCATGCACCTATACTGGCTTTGCTAGATGGTAATGAAGAATTTGTTGTTTATTGTGATGCTTCTCACAACGGTCTAGGTTATGTGTTAATGCAAAGACACAAAGTTATTACCTATGCATCTCGCAGTTAAAGACACATAAAAAGAATTACACAACTCATGATCTAGAGTTAGGTGCCATAATTTTTGCCCTGAAATTATGGAGACACTATCTCTATGGAGTTAGATTTACAGTTTATACTGACCATAAGAGTTTGAAGTATATCTTTGGTTAGAAAGAATAAAACATGAGACAAAGAAGATGGTTAGAGATCTTAAGTGACTATGATTGTGAAATCTGTTACCACAAATGTAACATCCATGTTTTTCCTGGTATTTCATATTGTGCAATAAATGACAACTTCAATCTAATGTTCACATCCAAACGTTGTGTCACATCATTTACTATTTTCATGTGCAATTAATGAGTATTATCATAATGTTAAAAGTACATACACACATTTTACATTGCTACAATAACAACTGAAACAAACCTACGCTATCTCACAAACTACAAGGACTAGTCTTGAAAATTATCAAAATATCACTTGGCACGGTCGCGCCATGACCTGGCACGGTCGCGCCCCGTAAACACGGTCGCGCCATGATCTGGCACGGTCGCGCTCCGTAAACACGGTCGCGCCGAGAACTTGCACGGTCGCGCCTCAAACTCAGTTGAAACGTAAACACTGCCTTAATCACAAAGTCTGTTCAAGTCCGCGATTGTAACGTCTTTTGTGCCGTTTCCATATTAATTCATCAATGACCAAACTCCTGAATAACCACAATTGCAATTAGAAACCCAAAACCGTCACTTAGTCATTTCTTTCTCTCAATCTCGTCCAATTCCGTATCACTCTCGAAATCAAACCTCTGCGCATGATCTTCAAGCTTCTGTGATCACATTCCTCACATCAATCATGCCGGAATCCCAGCAGAAGACGCCAAGGATCAACGCGCCAAAATCGGAACTCCGTTTAGTCGAACTCTACCAATTCGATATCGTTTAAGGTAAGTAAACACATCCTCAGACTCATTTCAATCCCGTGAATGAAAGCCCTAACCTATTCAGGGCTTATACAATCGAATTGAACACGAATAAAATCTAGGGTTCATTATATTTTAGTTCAATCGAACTACACCCTAGACACAATCTCCACTCAATTAAAATACATGGATAGATTCTAAAAAATCAACAATCGAAAGCCCCATGAATTCACCCGCTATTAATACAGTATTTAGACAAATTAGCGTCTGGAACAGTCAGACACGGTCGTGCTAATCAATTAGCACGGTCGTGCCTCTTGTCCAGGCATGGTCGCGCCTCATGCCTAAGCAAGGTCGCGCCCCATGCCTAAGCACGCTCGCGCCTCATGCCTAAGCACGGTCACGCCCCGTGCCTAAGCGCAATCGCGCCATACATTTGACACGGTTGTGCTACCTTTGGTCAGAACCTATTTCTTCTGTTATTTTAATATAAACTCATTTTCTTTTATAAAAATTATTTTATAAAACTCCAAAGCCAGAATTGTTTTCATAATCTAAATTATCAACTTGGAAATATTAAACAAATTAATTAAGTCGTTTCTAATGGATTAAAAAGTAATAAATTTAAAATAAAAGTTTTACATATAATTGTTTTATTCAAACCTACACAAACTATTTATATTCTAATATATATTTAATGCCTCTTGACACATTTTCATAAACAACTAAATAAAAAGAATTAAATTATTATTTTAGTTAATTATTCAAATGAAACCTTAAGTCTTTCATTATTTAATTGAACTTACATTTTCATTCAAATACCAACGCAAATGAATACACCAACCTTTCGTACAAATCCATTCTTATTGAAAACCTTAGAATGTCGTTAGACATTGTACATATTATTAATCTAAATTTATACTATTTCACTCTAGGTCAAACTTAGTGAGTTGCAAATCACTTGAATTACCCAACGCTCTTGTTAGCTACTACATTTTGATACAAGTGAGTATTTCATAGCCCCTTTTACTCTTTTACACTTTTGGGGTGAAACATGAACTCTATCAAATTACATGTTTACATTTACACAAACAACACAAATACAAATCCTATTTACATTTATGTGTGCAATTTGAGCTTTATGCCCGAGTGCTATGTGTGCTAACTTTTATGAACACTTATGTGCAATAATTAACTATTCAAGCCGACGGTTTTCAATGATAGATCTATTGAGTCTGACAAACCCACCCAGATTGGGGTGATTGATACCGACAACACAATTTAGCATGCTAGTTACAAAGGTTTGATTGTACTTGGTTACACAATATCTGCTCCCCATAAATGCCTTATTTATCATGTTATGTAAGGATTTGTTTTACAACTATATGCTATCTATATACAAACCTGTGTTATACTCACCAACTTTTTAGTTGACTTTATTTTATTCATGTTTCAGGTTCTAATGTGTGAGATTGGTCAAGATGTGCTACACATAGGCTTGGACTTAGCTAATTTAAATAAAAGAACTCTATGTATTTCAATTTTTTTCTATCTTGGATTTGGTTGTGTTTGGATTACTTGCAATGAAATTTGACGTTTAATATATTCAATTTAGTCAACCTTGTGCTTATGAACAGTCTACATGTCCCGCCCCGATGATTCCGCCATCGGTCGGGGTGTGACAGATTGGTATCAGAGCCTTGGTTATAGGGAATTAGATTATTAGACACCTTGACTTAGACTATAACTTTAGGACACCCACTTATACCATGCTTCATGTTTATATGATTATGTGCTACATGTTATGTGTTACATGTTGTGTGCTACATGCTTACTATGATTAGTTATTATTTTATTTGATGACTTAATTATTAAAAATCCATGACTTATTAGTATATACTTAAATGATAAATTAAATAAACAATATCTTTTCCTATATCCTAAAACCTCATAACATTCTTATCTTCTTCTCTATCTTTATCTTTCTAAGCATGTGGAAACTTCATGAAGCTAAATCCAAAAAAAAAAAAAAATTCTTTATTTCCTCGTTAAGGTTTTTAAACTTTGTTAATTATTTGAGGACATGTGCAATCTGGAAGAGTGACACCTGTATTTTGGGTTTTCTGTCTAGGAAAGCATTTCGCATAAATCTCAATCAACCGAAGGACCCGTATGCTTTCCTGGAATTCCCGAGATGAGTGTTTACTTATAGGCTAAAGCATGTCTCCTTGAAAATTATATAAGTTTAATTAACCTTAATGTGTCATAGTATTCGAGTGATTATATCACTATTTGATTACAATCCAAACTATGATTATCTATTTATTTTGTTATCTTATTCTATTAAATCCAAACAATTCTCATAAGTTCTTACATCTTTTCTTGTCTTGTGAAAATCTGTAGAATGCCTCCTTGTCGTGCTCCCGCGGCCAACACCAATACCGACATTGCTGCTATTCTTGCACAACTCGTGACACAATCACTCAAGCTAATAGTGCCACCAATGCCAACAATGGTGGAAATGGTAGTAATAGTGGTAATGGTGGAAATGGTGGTAACAACCCATCTCAATGCACCTTCAAGCATTTCAATTCGTGTAATCCTCCCAAGTTCTATGGTACCGCAGGAGCTACTGGACTCCTTCAATGGTTCGAAAGCATTGAGAATACCTTTCTCAATAGTGACTGCCCCGACAACCTTCGTGTTCGTCATGCCACAAGTGTTCTACAAAAACCGGCACTCACGTGGTGGAATGGGGAGAAGAGAAATAGAGGTGTGGATGTGGCAATGGCCTTATCTTGGGATGAGGTTAAAAGGCTAATGACCAAGGAATTTTGTCCTCGAAATGAAGTAAAGAAACTTGAAGCCGAATTTTGGGATCTTGCCCAAGATAGTGGCGAAAGCTTGGCATATACAACTCGGTTTCACGAGTTAAGTCTTCTAGTGCCCCACATGGTCACTCCTTTGTCCCGCTGCATTGAAAAGTATATTGGGGGACTACCTAGGCAGATTCAAGATACTGTCCTAGGAAGAAATCCTGCAACACTTGAGGATGCGATTCGTTTTTCCGCTACCTTAACCGATAACCATGTGAAAGCGGGGACTCTTACTAAAAAGGGCGCAAAGAAACTCTCCGACACTGCAACTCCTTCCACCCACAACAAAGAAGCCATAACTGAGACCTCCCGGCACAATAAGAAGAGAAAGGCTAGAAATTTTGCTGTGGTCACTCCTGCCATACCTGTTAACCAAGCTGCACCTATGGTTCAAACACCGGCCAAAAATCCATATGTTGGAATCTACCCGCTTTGTGCCACCTGCAACTATCATCATCCCCAAAGCATCCCATGTCGCCCTTGTACTCATTGTGGGAGATATGGCCATACGGTCAATGTTTGTAGGACCAAAGCTCTTACGGACCAAGTCAACCCACCAAACCAAACCAACACCCAAGTGACTAATCAAGGTACTCCCGCTATTGTAAATCGGCGTACATGTTATGAATGTGGCAACCCGAACCATTTCCGTGATCAATTCCCAAGATTTGCCAATGCTAGACAAGGTGGAGCTCGTGGGCATGCATTCAACATAAACGCCAACGAAGCTCAAGCCAACAATGACGTGGTCAATGGTACGTTCCTTGTAAATAGTCAATATGCCTCCATTTTATTTGATACCGGTGCCGATAAGAGTTTTGTGTCACTTAACTTTGAACCTTTACTTGCCAAGACACGATCTCAATTAGAGAAAACCTTCACTGTCGAAATAGCAAATGGTGATTCACTTACAATCGAGTCTATTATCTATGATTGTTCTCTAGAACTTAATGAACATACATTCCCTATCAATCTTGTACCAATGCCATTAGGAAGTTTTGATATCATCATAGGCATGGATTGGCTATCAAATCATCATGCCAAAGTCATCTGTTTCGAGAAGTGTATTCTAATACCTCTACCATCGGGAGAAACACTAAGAGTCTTTGGTGAAAAGCCTTGCAAAGGGCTTAAATTAATGTCATGCACTACTGCTCAAAAGTACTTACGAAAGAAGTACGTGGTCTTTTTGGCCCATATCGTTCAAAAAGACGTCGAAAAGAAGAGTATTCAAGACATCCCCATTATCCGAGATTTTCCCGAAGTGTTCCCCAAAGATTTATCCGGTCTTCCACCCGTTCGACAAGTAGAATTTCGCATTGATCTTGTGCCCGGAGCTAACCCCGTGGCTAGAGCTCCTTACCATCTTGCACCTTCTGAAATGCAAGAACTTGCAAGTCAACTTCAAGAGCTCTCCGACAAGGGATTCATTCGTCCAAGTCATTTACCGTGGGGTGCACCCATCTTATTCGTCAAAAAGAAGGATGGATCATTTCGCATGTGTATTGACTACCGCGAACTCAACAAGCTTACTATCAAAAACCGTTATCCCTTGCCTAGAATTGATGATCTCTTTGATCAACTTCAAGGTTCTACTTGCTTCTCGAAGATTGATCTTCGATCTGGTTATCACCAACTCCGTGTGCAAGAAGATGATATTCCAAAGACTGCCTTCTGAACAAGGTATGGTCATTACGAGTTCATGGTCATGCCTTTTGGACTAACCAATGCACCCGCGGTTTTCATGGACCTCATGAATCGTGTGTGCAAACCGTACCTTGATAAGTTCGTGATCATTTTCATCGATGACATCTTAATCTACTCCAAGACTAAAGCCGATCATGAGCAACACCTTAGATTGGTTTTGGATCTCTTGAAGAAAGAACAACTATATGCCAAATTCTCCAAATGTGAATTTTGGCTAAAGGAAGTTCAATTTCTTGGTCACATCGTCAATGACAAGGGTATTCATGTTGACCCTGCTAAGATCGAAACAGTTAAGAATTGGAATGCCCCGAAGACTCCCACTGAAGTTCGTTCATTTCTTGGTCTTGCGGGATATTACCGTCGTTTCATCTCAAACTTCTCTAAGGTTGCTATCCCCCTTACCGCTTTGACTCACAAAGGTAAGACTTATAAATGGGGACCAAAACAAGAAGAAGCTTTCCAAACCCTCAAACAAATATTGTGCAATGCTCCCATTTTGACTCTCCCTGATGGAAATGATGATCTAGTTGTTTACTGTGATGCTTTTAACCAAGGTCTCGGTTGTGTCCTCATGCAACGAGGCAAAGTAATCGCTTATGTATCAAGGCAACTTAAGATTCATGAGAAGAATTATACGACGCACGATCTCGAGTTGGGTGCGGTCGTATTTGCATTGAAGATTTGGAGACATTATCTCTATGGCACGAAATGCGTGGTGTTCACCGAGCACAAAAGTCTCCAACACATCTTCAATCAAAAGGAACTCAGTATGAGGCAACGACGTTGGGTTGAACTCCTTAACGACTATGACTGCGAGATTCGTTACCATCCCGGCAAAGCAAATGTCGTAGCCGACGCTTTGAGTCGAAAGGACCATGTCATGCTTCAATGTGTTCGAATTCAAACCGACATTCAAAACCGCATCTTAGAAGCTCAACACGTCTCAGTCACCGAGGGTAACATGTATGAGGAAATGTCGTGTGGTGTTGAACTCCTACTCGAATCAAAATCCAATGGCTTACTTTATTACTTGAACCGTATTTGGATTCCCGATCGCGATGATCTCCGTACATTTCTCATGAACGAGGCTCACAAGACTCGTTATTCTATTCATCCTGGTGCGGATAAAATTTACCAAGATCTTCGCCAACAATATTGGTGGCCTGGTATGAAAAAGGATATTGCTCACTATGTTGCCAAATTTCTAACGTGTTCCAAAGTCAAAGCCGAACACCAACGTCCTTCCGGATTACTTGAACAACCGGAAATTCCCCTATGGAAATGGGATAACTTAGCCATGGATTTTATTACCAAACTCCCTCGCACCTCGAGTGGTTATGATAGCATTTGGGTAATCATTGATCTTCTCACCAAATCTGCTCATTTCTTGCCTATCCGTGAAGACTATCGGGTTGAGAAACTAGCCCAAATTTACATTGATGAAATTGTGAACCGTCATGGTGTTCCCTTGAACATAATATCCGACCGAGATGCCCGGTTCACTTCTTGTTTTTGGCAATCTCTCCAAACTGCACTTGGTACACGATTGGATTTGAGCACGGCTTACCATCCCCAAACTGATGGTCAAACCGAGCGGACAATCCAAACTCTTGAAGACATGCTTAGAGCTTGCGTAATCGATTTTGGTAGCAATTGGGATTCACATTTATCCCTCATTGAGTTCTCTTACAATAATAGCTACCACACAAGTATCAACATGGCTCCATTCGAAGCTCTTTATGGTCGCAAGTGTCGTTCTCCTATCTGTTGGAACGAGATTGGTGAAGCACAAATCACCGGTCCCGAGCTAATTCAAGAAACATCCGACAAAATTATCCAAATCTGTGACAACATTCGAGTAGCGAGAAGTCGACAAAAGAGTTATGCCGACAAACGGCGAAAACCCTTGGAATTCCAAGTCGGTGACCTTGTTCTTCTTAAGGTGTCCCCGTGGAAGGGTGTGATCCGTTTTGGAAAGAAAGGCAAGTTAGCCCCTCGCTATGTTGGTCCATTCAAAATCCTTGAAAGGATTGGGAAAGTGGCTTACAAACTCGACTTACCTCCATCTCTTGGAAATGTGCATCCTACATTTCATGTATCTAATCTGAAGAAATGTCTCACTGATGAGAATCTCCATATACCACTTGATGACGTGCGCATTGATGAAACAATACACTTCGTTGAGAAACCGGTAGAAATTATGGATCGTCAAATCAATCAACTCAAGCGAAGTCGTATTCCTATTGTCAAAGTTCGTTGGGAGTCTAAGCGTGGTCCTGAATTCACTTGGGAACGAGAGGACCAAATGAAGCTCAAGTACCCCCATCTTTTTGCTGATTCAGTAGCCTTAGTTAAATTTTGGAACGAAATTCCCTCAACTAGGGGATACTGTAACATCCATGTTTTTCCTGGCATTTCATATTGTGCAATAAATGACAACTTCAATCTAATGTTCACATCCAAACGTTGTGTCACATCATTTACTATTTTCATGTGCAATTAATGAGTATTATCATAATGTTAAAAGTACATACACACATTTTACATTGCTATAATAACAACTGAAACAAACCTACGCTATCTCACAAACTACAAGGACTAGTCTTGAAAATTATCAAAATATCACTTGGCACGGTCGCGCATGATCTGGCACGGTCGCGCTTCGTAAACACGGTCGCGCCGAGAACTTGCACGGTCGCGCCTGAAACTCATTTGAAACGTAAACACTGCCTTAATCACAAAGTCTTTTCAAGTCCGCGATTGTAACGTCTTTTGTGCCATTTCCAGATTAATTCATCAATGACCAAACTCCTGAATAACCACAATTGCAATTAGAAACCCAAAACCGTCACTTAGTCATTTCTTTCTCTCAATCTCGTCCAATTCCGTATCACTCTCGAAATCAAACCTCTGCGCATGATCTTCAAGCTTCTGTGATCACATTCCTCACATCAATCGTGCCAGAATCCCAGCAAAAGACGCCAAGGATCAACGCGCCGAAATCGGAACTCCGTTTAGTCAAACTCTACCAATTTGATATCGTTTAAGGTAAGTAAACACATCCTCAGACTCATTTCAATCCCGTTAATGAAATCCCTAACCTATTCAGGGCTTATACAATCGAATTGAACACGAATAAAATCTAGGGTTCATTATATTTTAGTTCAATCGAACTACACCCTAGACACGATCTCCACTCAATTAAAATACATGGATAGATTCTAAAACAATCAACAATCGAAAGCCCCATGAATTCACCCGCTATTAATACAGGATTTAGACAAATTAGCTTCTGGAACAGTCATACACGGTCGTGCTAATCAATTAGCACGGTCGTGCCTCTTGTCCAGGCATGGTCGCGCCCAATGCCTAAGCACGGTCGCGCCCCATGCCTAAGCACGGTCGCGCCCCGTGCCTAAGTGCAGTCGTGCCATACATTTGACACGGTTGTGCTACCTTTGGTCAGAACCTATTTCTTCTGTTATTTTAATATAAACTCATTTTCTTTTATAAAAATTATTTTATAAAACTCCAAAGCCAGAATTGTTTTCATAATCTAAATTATCAACTTGGAAATATTAAACAAATTAATTAAGTCGTTTCTAATGGATTAAAAAGTGATAAATTTAAAATAAAAGTTTTACATATAATTGTTTTATTCAAACCTACACAAACTATTTATATTCTAATATATATTTAATGCCTTTTAACACATTTTCATGAACAACTAAATAAAAAGAATTAAATTATTATTTTAGTTAATTATTCAAATGAAACCTTAAGTCTTTCATTATTTAATTGAACTTACATTTTCATTCAAATACCAACGCAAATGAATACACCAACCTTTCGTACAAATCCATTCCTATTGAAGACCATAGAATGTCCTTAGACATTGTATATATTATTAATCCAAATTTATACTATTTCACTCTTGGTCAAACTTAGTGAGTTGCAAATCACTTGAATTACCCAACGCTCTTGTTAGCTACTACATTTTGATACAAGTGAGTATTTCATAGCCCCTTTTACTCTTTTACACTTTTGGGGTGAAACATGAACACTATCAAATTACATGTTTACATTTACACAAACAACACAAATACAAATCCTATTTACATTCATGTGTGCAATTTGAGCTTTATGCCCGAGTGCTATGTGTGCTAACTTTTGTGAACACTTATGTGCAATCATTAACTATTCAAGCCGACGGTTTTCAATGATAGATCTATTGAGTCTGACAAACCCACCCAGATTGGGGTGATTGATACCGACAACACAATTTTGCATGCTAGTTACAAGGTTTGATTGTATTTGGTTACACAATAGCTGCTCCCCATAAATGCCTTATTTATCATGTTATGTAAGGATTTGTTTTACAACTATATGCTATCTATATACAAACTTGTGTTATACTCACCAACTTTTTAGTTGACTTTATTTTATTCATGTTTCAGGTTCTAATGTGTGAGATTGGTCAAGATGTGCTACACATAGGCTTGGACTTAGCTAATTTAAATAAAAGAACTCTATGTATTTCAATTTTGTTCTATCTTGGATTTGGTTGTGTTTGGATTACTTGCAATGAAATTTAACGTTTAATATATTCAATTTAGTCAACCTTGTGCTTATGAACAGTCTACATGTCCCGCCCCGATGATTCCGCCATCGGTCGGGGTGTGACAACGAAGGTAAGGCAAATGTTGTTAAAGATGCCATAAGTAGAAAAGAGCGAGAGAAACCTAAACGGGTTCGTGCTCTTAGACATGAACTTCGTGTAGATCTCATGTCTTAAATAAAAGATGCTTAACATTATGTTCAAACAGAAGAAGACTTAGAACAAGAAGGAATGGAAAGCATGATTAAACAATTAGATAAAGGAGACGATGAAATACTTCATATGGATAAAAGAATCTGGGTTCCGATCACAGGAAATCTTCTAGAAAGAATACTCGAAGAAGCACATAAATCAAAACATATGATGCACCCAGGAAGTGATAAGATGTATAAAAATCTGAAGGACAATTACTGGTGGATTGACATGAAGAAAGATATTGTCATATATGTTGCAAAATGTCTTACTTGCGCTCAAGTATAGGCAGAACTTCAGAAACCTTCTCGTTTATTGAAAAAATTAGAAATACCAATATGGAAGTGAGAAATGATAACCATGGATTTTATTACCAAACTTCCTCGAACCAGTCGGGGAAATGATACTATCTGGGTTATCATTGACAGATTAACTAAATATGCTCATTTTCTCCCAATGAAAGAAACCTTCCGTATGGATAGATTGGCTCGTCTATATGTGAATGAGATTGTATCTTTACATGGAGTGCCATTATCCATAGTGTCAGATAAAGATAGTCGTTTTACATCTCGATTCTGGAAAACTTTCCATGAAGCCATGGGAACTTGTCTGAACTTGAGCACTGCCTATCATCCACAAACAGATGGGCAAAGTGAAAGAGCAATTCAGACCTTAGAAGATATGCTCCGAGCCTATGTGATAGACTTAGGTGGTAGTTGGGATGATCACCTACCCCTAATGGAATTTTCATACTACAATAGTTATCACACAAGCATTCAGGCAACACCTTTCGAAGCCTTATATGGTAGAAAATGTCGAACGCCTGTATGTTGGGCTGATATAGGAGAAAACCAATTGTCAGGACCTGAACTTGTTCATGAAACCACTAACAATGTAGCTCAAATACAAGAACGATTAAAAGTAGCCAGAGATAGACAAAAGATCTACGCTGATAAAAGAAGAAAGACACTAGAATTTAACATTGGAGACAAAGTATTATTGAAAGTATCACCTTGGAAAGGATTAGTTCGATTCAAAAAGTAGGGTAAACTAAGTCCTCAATTTGTTGGACCCTTCAAGATTATTAAACGAATTGGGCCGGTGGCTTATCAGTTGGAATTACCAGAAGAAATGAGTGGAATACATGAAGTAAATGACAAACTCCGATTTGTAGAACAACCTCTACAAATAGAAGACCGTCAAACTAAAAAGTTGAAGAAGAAAAGATTGACATTGGTCAAAGTCAAATGGAATTCGAGACGTGGTCTTAAATATACTTGGGAGCTAGAATCAGAAATGAAGAAGAAATATCCACACCTATTCTGGTAAATCTCGAGGTCGAGATTATTTAAAAGATGGGGAGAATGTAACATTTAGAAAATTTTCGTGCCAAGTATTATAAAAATAAAAGTTAAGGGACTTAAAGTGTAAATATATAAAAGAATAAGGACCAAAAGTGAAAAATATGAAAAATCGGACGGTAACGGACCGTCATAGTGAGTAACGGTCCGTTACGGGTTGGCCACGCATGGAATAAGGGCGCGCCACGTGTCCGGTGACTAATGACCTGAATCTGACGCGTGTAAACCCTGTGACGGACCATCACAACTCCGTAACAGTCCGTCACGCCGCAATTCAACCAGACGCTGACACGTGTCTGATGACTTCCCAACCCTAGAGCGGTGACGGACCATCACCAGAGATAGCGGTCCGTTACGATCCTAGTGGTGACGGACCGTCACTATCCATAACGGTCTGTCACAGCCTTAATTTTACCCTATAAATAGAAACCTCGGGTTGGAATAATTCTTACACTCCCAACCCGATTTCCAGAGCTCTTTCCACTGATACCACTCTCCCAAAACCATTCCCACTCGTACGTTTAAGTTTCAGAAGTGCCGGTTCGCTTAAGAAAATGACAAGAAGCTAGTAAATGCTCATTTAGAGAATCCAAGCTAGACGATCTAAGAAGAGACGCCGCCAACTAGGACTCTCATTCTAAAGGACTACTAAGCCAAAACTCTGAAAAGGTGAATACTTGTATTTTTAAAAATAATTTCAAAACTGAAAATGGTTTTGATTATACTCTGACTTGAATGAATTTATACAACCATTCATTGTATAAGGTGATTTACTATATATCAGTCAGCCCATAGAGTCACGTATATATACACGTGTTACAGATGAGACACTGTAACAGCGCTAGGGGTTGAACCCTTGGTTGTTGTAAAGCCCATCGCAGTAAGCGTAAAGCAGACAGACCTAAAAATATATCCAAGGTCCCTTGTGTTACTGATGGTTAGTCCGTTGACTGTGTAAATTGACCAGAAACTATGGGAAAATTGTTCTATTTATTCACGCCTGTTAGATTATGATTCCACTATATTTGTATTCACCGGTTTATACTAATAAAATATTTTTAAACGTTTTACTAGTAACCAAGGATGATGTGATATTGATATAGCCATATGATGATAAAGAAAATGATGTCATGAAAAAGGAAACGTCCACCCTAGACATCAGTTGAAAGAAATGGCTCATGTAAAACCTTGTTTTGTAAATTAAATGTTTTCAGGGTTATCCCTGTTATAATGAAATGAAATGGGAGATTACCCATCTTTTGAAAAAATCTTGAGTTATTAAATTGTTCCGCTGTGTTTATGAATCTCTGATGAGATAAAATAAGAAACAGATACCAATCTTCGGTCGTGCGCCCGGGGTGTTCTAAACCCGGGGTGTAACATGAACCACATGTTGAGTTCTAGGTATATGATATGTGAAATGATGATTTAGGACATGTTAGATTGATCTCATTAACATATTAGTAATGATAGTTTCCTGGAAACGTGAATCTTGATCATACCTGCTAAATATAGAAACTTACTAAATATGGAAACCTGCTAAATATAGAAACTTACTAATTATGGAAACCTGCTAAATATAGAAACTTACTAAATATGGAAACTTGCTATATGTGGTAAGTGTGCTAGCATACTAGAACAATAAGGAATTGTTGTTAAGTGTTACCTGCATGATCTTATGTGTATAATATGATAGTATTATACTAATCAAACACTAATTCATACATTGAGTCACCAACGGGTCGTCTAGTCAAACTTGGTCAAACATGAGTCAAACTTGTAAACACTTTTCAAAACACATAAACAATGGGATTGTTTGGATGCCAGGGTCTTACGTACCAACACGACCATACACTCATAAACTTATGAAATATAGGTAGCCGTTAAAGGGTCACATGTCATTCACTTGTCATTCTAGCACATACTCTGAGGTGAGTTTCACGACCCCTCTCTTTTACTTACTTTCCTTTTTGGGGGAGAAAGCATGCACACAAACACTTTTGGATATTGGATTATTGTATTATCACTTGCGTACTATAGTGTAAACATACCATGAAAGTCCTTACATCTCGAACCGTTAGTATTGGAACATAGCAAGGTAATCTTGAGTAGTACTACTGGGTTCGACAAACCCCACCCGCGTTAGTCGCGCTAACACGACTGGAGGTCGAACGGGTGTAATATTGACCTAAACACATTGCCATTGTTTTGGTAGACATGGCGGAAGGAAAACAAACAAACTAAACAGTCAGCTTCGGTTGCGAAACACTATATAGTAGCATGAACATAAACTAGCTATCTATTGATATATGTAACATCCATGATTTTCTGGCCTAACTTTTAACTTATCTTTATGTAATAACGACACTTCATTTTAAATCTCGTACATATTCAACATTTTATGTCACATTAATTATTATTCGAACGTATATCAATTTCCAATTTCAACTCTACAATAACACATTGTTTTTCTATTATATATTTATATAAAGCACATACATATATATATATATATATATATATCTTGTTATAATTTCATAAATATATATATATATAAAGAAAATTATTGGTATCAAATAAACCATTTTCATATGATTCATAATACTATAAGAACGGAATCTCCTATATAAAATAATTTAAAATAAAATAAATAATATCTAGATTTTTAAGTTTTATAAAAACTATTCATAACAGAACTTAAATTTAAACACTTTGGTTGAACCCTTTGAACACATGAACCTTCAACTTGAACCCCCACCTTTGAAATTGAACCCCATTTCTCTTAATTTTTCCCCATCCATAATCCTTGAATCTGTGTTGACTCTTAAAAGTCAAACACATTCAAAATTTAGCAAACTGATATTCAAAATCAATCACACTCGGATTTTATGGACTTGCCTTTCACGTGTAATCGATCCTCGGCCATTTCTTGATCAATTTAACATGCCATTTTAGCTAAACTTGCGACTTAATTCAAATTTCAAGCATTTTGACCTTCCAAAGTCAAAACAGGCCAAATTCAATCTCCAATCACGCAATTAAACGCATTGAACCACTCGCAAATCACGCCCTGATTGTTGCGCATGAATCCAGACCTTAGTTGCGACTCAATTCATCGCAAATCAAACGAATTAATTCAGAAACAAGTTCCGTAACTATTTATGTCAATGCCAAAACAAATTCGACGAATCCTCATATTATGTTCTTGAATTGAACACCCACACACCTATATCGCACCTCTCAGAAACTATCTCACCCACCAATTTGACCGGAGTCGCAGCAGGAGTCACTGGAGGAAAAGGAGCCGTCGTCGGAATGCGTTTTTAGTCAGGAACCATCCATTAGAGCACTATTCCGGTAATTACCTACACCCTTACTTTTGTTTTAAGCCATGAATCGAAAGCCCTATGCCATTTCGGCCTAATAACATCAAATTGAACTCCATCCAAAATCTAGGGTTCGTTCGTATTCAAATTTGGGGGATTTCGGTATTAACGTAACAACAATCAAATTAAACCACATAGACAGTTTCACAACATCCTAATGAGTAAAAGCCCTATGTTTTTAACATGTTTCAACATCAAATTTGGCAGATTAGATTTTGTGTCATACCTAGGGTTTTCGGTTCTACCTTTTGTAATTAGTCGATCTTAAACCCATTAATTATGCAATTAAACACACTCTTAGAATCGCAAACCTTCATTTAACAAAACCCCCCATACATTTGTTTTCAATCATGATCGAATTTGCGGGAAATTGGTTGAATCTTTGGTTCGAACTCGCATAAAAAGGGGGGAGTCAGGTGAGTCCTTGATTAAAACTAATGGGAGTCAGGTTCTGTTGCGATTCATTAGGGAGCTCGACTGGTTAGTTGTGTTTACTTGTGTGGGAGAGACTCGGGTTCTAGTCTCCCCCACTGTTTTCATTTTTAAAACCACTTTAAATTACTAATTCCAAATAAAATTAAATCCCTATAATATTATATTAATATATTAATGTGTTTTAAACCGATAAACCACCCGTAGGCTCGGGTTAGTCTTGGAACCCATAATTGTTATTTAAATTTCATTTATAAGATAATACACTTATATTATTTTCAACCCGTGATTTCAATTAAAAATTATATATATTAATATACTATTATCATTTTGTTATAAATTTTGTGTAACATTTTAAACTAATAAATAATATAATTATCCATATTATTTACACTCGTTGATATCCTCGAATAAAAATAATAGATTTATTATTTTTTGTCGCAAAAATTGTTTATTGTGATATTTTGTTAAATAAAAAATAATATGTTTATTATATTATTTTCTTAGACCATTAGCTTAACGGTGCAAACGTTCGAATATATCTTATATTATTATGTCAATCGTCATGTAACGTAATTATCCTGAATATTAGGTTAAGGAAACCTTTCAATTCCCGTGGACACGTTCGTCTACTCCTCGGTCATTAGAGCGTTTTTAGGACGTTCAACATTCCGCGTCGTCGTCACAATCCCCATTATATCCCTAATTATTATGTTATAATTCTAGGGCATTTGTAAGCCGTTTCGGGCTAACACTTGAGGTTCAAATCTCTTTCTCGTATAAATCTACCTACGCAAATCAGGTGAGTATACATAGCCCCTTTTACTCTTTTACATTTTTGGGGTGAAACATGAAAATTATTCAAATTACATGTTTACATTTACACAAACAACACAAGTACAAATCCTATTTACATTCATGTGTGCAATTTGAGCTTTATGCCCGAGTGCTAGGTGTGCTAACCTTTGTATGCGATTATGTGCAATCATTAACTATTCAAGCCGACGGTTTTCAATGATAGATCTATTGAGTCTGAAAAACCCACCCAGATTGGGGTGATTGATACCGACAACATAATTTTGTATGCTAGTTACAAAGGTTTGATTGTACATGGTTACACAATAGCTGCTCCCCATAAATGCCTTATTTATCATGTTATGTAAGGATTTGTTTTACAAACTATATGCTATCTATATACAAACCTGTGTTATACTCACCAACTTTTTAGTTGACCTCATTTTATTCATGTTTCAGGTGTTTTCATATGAGTAGATCAAGACATGCTACACATAGGCTTTGGACCTAGTTAATCTTAATTCAAAAACAAATTGTATTTCATTATGTACTTTGAACTTGATTCATGATTGTTTGGATGTAAATGGATTTAACATATTACAATTTAGTCAACCTTGAGCTCATGAACAGTCTACATGTCTCGCCCCGATGATTCCGCCATCGGTTGGGGTGTGACAATATACTTTAGTTACATTATCTGGCAAGCATCGGACATTTATTTACTTACAAACCTATGAACTCACCAACCATTGTGTTGACACTTTAAGCATGTCTTTCTCAGGTCGCTAAGGTACACATCAGGAATAAGATGCATCAGAGTTTGCATGGCTTTTAAACATGTTTTCACACTTAACTACTTTGGTTTTGGGCGCGTTGTTTGCGCATTTGGTTATTCCTGCACTTGGTTTTTATTTACGCTTCTGCAATATTTTCAAACTTAACGGTATTGTCTCGTGACTATGAGCAACACTGGTATTTTTAAAACTCATATAATGGTCGTTCAATATAACTAATGACAATGGTTGTGGTTTGTCACGCGCCTCGCGGTATAACCCCACAGATGGATTTTGAGGGTGTGACAGCCAGTCTCTGATCGAGATACTGGTTTCACTTCACGTTTCTGGAAGAATTTCCATGAAGAGATGGGAACTAGATTATTGATCAGCACGGTATATCATCCTCAAACTGACGGTCAAAGTGAGAGGACGATACAAACTCTTGAAGATATGTTACGTGCTTGCATAATTGATTTTTGTGGAAGCTAGGATAATAATTTGCCATTAGCAGAGTTATCATATAACAATAGCTACCATTCCTATATTGGTATGCCACCATATGAGATGCTATACTGTAGAAGATGTCGAACTCCAATATGTTGGGGAGAAATTGGTCAGAATGAATTAGGCAGCAAAGAAATAGTTCAAGTCACATCAGAAAAGCTTAACTTAATCAAGACATGTTTGAAAATTGCACAAGAAAGACAGAAGTCATACGCAGACAAGAGACGTAGACCAATAGAATTCCAAGAAGGAGATTACATTTTGTTAAAAGTATCTCCTTGGAAAGGTGTAATCCGATTCAAGAAACATGGCAAGTTAAGTCCATGATTCATTGGTTCTTTTAGGATCATCAAACTAGTCGAAAAGGTAGCTTATCAGCTAGAGCTACCTGAAGAATTGAATAAGATGCACAATACATTCCATGTATCTTATTTAAGGAAATGTATGGTAGATGAGACTGCACATGTTCCTTTGGAAGAGATAGAAGTTGATGAAAAGTTAACTTATGTTGAAAAAGCTGTCAAGATCCTAGATACAAAAGAAAAGAAATTACAACACAAAATGATCAAACAAGTATTAGTGCAATGGAGGCACAGAAAAGGATCTGAAATGACTTGGGAAAATGAGGAAGAAATAAGGAAAAGTTACCCTCAATTATTCAAGAATTAACAAGTTTCGAGGACGAAACCCAATTTAAGGGGGAGAGAGTTGTAACATCCCAATTTCTAAAGAAAATACAAGTCCAGGAGCCCATGTGCAAATACCCCAAAGTTGGAGGGCTAAAAAGTACAAAAATATGAAAAATAGACTAATTGCGGGCCGCTATCGGATCCTAAACGGTTCGCTATGTGTTGGTTAAGGCAATGATGAGAGAATGACACATGGCGGATACGTGTCTGATGACTCAGCCCTATGTTATACTGCTATGAGGTCCATAAAGGTCCGACATGCCACGACATGGATTGCGGACCGCAACCCCAGCAGCAAACGGTCCGTTTTGTAGGGTGCACGCAAGACAGCTAGCTAGTGAGCGATAGGGAACTGCTACCACCCAGCATGTCGGTCTGCAATGGGTCTCATCTCAGCCCTATAAATAGATGAAGTGGCCATTCACTTTTGAATCATCACATATACACATAAAATTGGGGAACATGCAACAAGTTGGTGCGGTGCCGTTAAGTACGAGTGTGGAACACTGCGAGTGCAGTTCGAGTTCAGAAAAGTGAGGAAGGAACTATACAAGGATAATGTAAGTACACCGGAACCATACCCTAGAAAATTATTATGTGGAGTATGTAATTATATGCTATGTGCTATATGTGAAACTACGGAACTGGGAAATAAAAAAAAAGGTAATGACGGATTATTCTAAACACTAAACGGGAATAATGGAGTAGTCACGATGTATCCAAGGGGTGGTGGATACGCCGCTGGTACTTCCTATATATAAACCTCTTTGATGCTTCGTGGTGAAACCATTATGAATGTTGTATAGAATAAAAAGATATTAATAAAAATATAGTTAATGAACGGGAGATCTTCCAACCGGTATGTAGTTATCTGACAAACGGAATGTTCTATCCAAGGAAAGAGTGGTGTATAAATCTCTCCTAGACCCGTCACCCTTTCCAAGGAACATCTCTGTTGGAGGTACTGCTCTAGAAGGATAATCACCCTAGTTTACAATATATGGCGAGTATGAATATGAATATATGAATGCATGATGAATATAAATACGTTAATGCATGATGATACATGCTAGTATGAATGAGTATGATGGAACGAGTCTAAACCCTAAAATGGAATAACGGAGTACTCACGAAGTGTTAAAAGGGTGGTGGATACGATGTTGGTACTTCCTATATATAAACCCTTTTAGTGCATCGTGGAGAAACCGTTATGAATTTTTAAGGTGGGGACTGGGTGGGAAATAAATCAAGCATATACGTGAAATGAAAACAAATGCTTGATACATTTGTGAGTCTAATATACTCAAGGTCACAAATGAAAAGAGATACCCGACCTGTAAGGTGGATCTCAATAATAAGAAGAGAACTAAAGAATAAAGCCTACGAGGCTAAGAAATGAATGAGCCTTCGTGGCAAATGAGTCTTCGTGAAAAATTCTAGGGGTCTATTGTGACACCCGACAAATTCTAGATAACTCCGTTAACTCAAATACAGTTATCTTATAACTCAGTTAATTAATTACAAACCTCATGGACTAATACTGCCATTATTCAAACTCATATGCACATAAACTACAAGCACTAGTTATAAAATTAACTCAAAATCGATTTGGTTGACTTTTGAAAGTCAAAATCGAGTCCCTTTGATCCAATTCAATTCGTAACTCCAAAGATTGTTCGAATTCGCGACGATTATTGAATGCATTAATGACCTCGACTTCATATTAATCACTTCCATACGTTTCTGACCGATCTTGATTACGAATTTATCACATGATGATCGTGGAACCCGTAACCGTCAAACTCGTTGATAGAAACTATCAGTTCGAGCATTTGATCCATTATTCTCGAAAGCAAATACACTGTGCACCTAAGTCGAATCCCTCTGAACCTTTTACTTAATCTAATTCGGCCGGAGATGAAGCCGGAGATGCCGGGGACCAACCCATTGGAATCGCGGTAGTGTTTTAGTCGAGCACCATCAATTCGAACTCAATTCAGGTAACTAATCGCACCTACATTTTCGTTTTCATCCCTAGATCAAAGGCCCTAACCTAATTGAGGATTATAACATCGAATTGGTTAAGAACCGATTCTAGGGTTCTTCATGTTTACGGTTTAATTGAACTATACCCTAGACACAACCTCAATGTAATTAATTTACACGGTTAGATTCGCGGTCCATCACTCTTTGAAAGCCCTATGAATCCAACCCCAAACATTATCAGATTTGATCAAATTGATTCTAGGTTCAAACCTAGGGTCTTCGGCATTTCATACAAGAATTAACGAACCTAGACCTAATGTTTTTGCAATTAATCTTGTCAGTAAGTTCGCAATACATCGACTAACAAAATCCCTAAACCCTTTTTTCAATCATGATCGAAATCAGTAGAAATTGGGTGGTTTTAGATTGGGTTCGCGTAGGGGGGAAGAACACAGGGGACTTGTATGTTAAAACCATTTCGGTCCGGGTTCTGTTGCGATGACCCTAGCAGGCAGATTGGTTAGAGTGTGTGGCTGTTTTGAGAGAGACCCGGGTTCGAGTCCCTCTAACCACATTTTTTTAGCAGCTTTTTGAGTTATATTCTTATATAAAAGCAATGCCTATAATATTATAATAATATATTAATACGTTTTGACACCGGAAAACACTCGTATGCTTGGGATTGAATTTATAAATCATTTTGTGTAATTCTCATTTTAAAAATAATACAATTATTTATATTATCCCCTAAACTATTATCTAATTCACAAAAACACACGAACATTTAATTACTATTATTTTCTCGTGTTTAGTGACGTTTCGTACGTACCACATCCGTATTTGATACAAAACTAGGGATTTCTAATCCCGATAACAAAATGTCTATTCGTTAATCATAAGCATATTTAGGACATCCGATTCTCCCGTATCGTCGTCACTCATTCCTACATGTTCCTAACAATCGTAAACATATTCTTGGGCATTCGTAGACTGTCCGCTTGCAAGCTATTGTGGTTTTCTTGCATCCGTGTGGGGTGAAAATCACTACACTCTACACACTCAGGTGATTTTCACGGCCCCATTTACTGTTTTAATTTATGGGGAGAAAACATGACGCAAACATATGATTACTGTAATTCTTATGTTATCACTTCTTAAAGCTAAGCGTAACACTCTATCATAAGAGTCCTTACACATCGAACCGTTTAATATGAACTTAGCGAGGTAATCTTGAGTAGTACTAATGGGTTTGACAAACCCCACCCGCGTTAGCCGCGCTAACTCGACTGGAGGTGGACCAGGTGTAATATTGACCTAAACAGATCACCATTGTTGATATACATGGTGGAAGGCATTCAAAAACAAACAATCATCTTCGGTTGCGAGCGCTTTAGTAACATGAATGTAGGTTAGCTACCTATTGATATATATATTGAATGTACATGATCTGGCAAACATTATTACGAACTGAAACCTGTGAACTCACCAACCTTGTGTTGACACATTTTCTTACAAGTTTTCTCAGGTCCCTAAGGCACAAGTGCACACTTAAGACATGCATTGGAGTCCTTTTATCATTTCAAACATCTAAACTATTTATATGCTTTTACTAAACTTAACTTTTGGGCGCGTTTGTTTTGCGCATTAATTACTTTATTTATCGCTTCTGCATTTACTCTGAACATTAACGGTTTTTGTTAAACTCATATAGTGCCATTGACGTAACTAATGACTGAGATCCTGGTTTGTCACACTCCGTGCGGTAAAACTCTGTTAGTGGATTTTGGGGGTGTGATAGATTGGTATCAGCGCCATTGGTTATAGAGAACTTGGATTGCATAGACTATAACCACACACATGCATTAGTTACATGACACATACACTTAAACATGGCACTTATACCTTACGATAAACGAATGTCTACTCCACCTACATCTCCAGTTCCCCAATAACATGATGCTCCCGCAATACTTTAACCAGAGCCCAAGAAGCTTCGGCTGAACCCGATAAACAACACCATCGTGTATGATGTGCCATTCCATGTGCGGGTTGGAGGTAACACAAAGGATTGGGAGTGGTATCCTAGTATGATTAGGAGTTGGGTCCGACAGGAACAAGTCCCACCTCCATACTTTGCAGCCACTACTTCTTCTCTACAGACTCTACCACCTTTGCCTTACCTACTAGAGTAGGCCTTAGCTGCCTTTGTAGCCACTATGGACCGGGAGATCCGGAATATGCGAGATTCTGCAGGGGAGATCACCGGCCTGTTGGAACGAGAAAGCCAGGTGAATGAGAAGATTGAAAAGCTGACAGCAGAGTTAGCAGACACTGGCCACTATCATGAGAATTTGGTGACTTCATTCCATGAGATGGAAGCTCGAGTGAATACCCTAGAGTTCAACCTCAATGTAGCCCATACCAGGATTGAGCAATTAGAGACACAGCTCGAGGCTGCCATTGCGGCAGAAGATGCGCAAGATGTTAAGCCTGAAGAAGAACCAACTGTGGAAGAGGATAACGAATCAATTATTTCTTCAGCTAACAGTGGCATATGACATCCTATCTTTACTCATTTCTTTTCTTTCTAAACCTAGATGGGCAGGGTTGTTCCCATCCAACAGATATTTCAGGATTTTTGATGTTTTGGTTGATTTACTTTGTAGCCGTTACAATTTATCTAATCATGGATTATTATCGAAATATTAGATGTTGTGGTTTAGCTTTCATTTGCTCACTTGTACTTGTATAATGATGATATGCGATATATTTTCTCATTATTGTATTTGTGAATATGAAGAATCATGTCTGGACGCGGTCGTGGTGGATGTGGTAATATCAATATGACTACAGCCGAGCTTACGTTACTCATTAATGAACGTCTGGCAGAAGCTATAGCAGCAAGCCAAGCTGCACAAAATGCTGCAGGTAAATTGGACATCCGTCGAACCTAGCAAGCCAATTGTTTACTCCATGCTCGTTTTCAAAGCTTGTTTCCTCAATTGTATATTGTTTTCAATGTAGGCCAGCAGACCTGTACCTTCAAAACTTTCATGGACTGCAAGCCCACACCTTTAGTGGAGCTGAAGGAGCTATCGGTTTGCTTTGTTAGTTTGATAAAGTTGAATCGGTATTTGCTATGTGTAACTGCCCACAAGCCAATCAGGTCAAATATGCCTTAGGTACTCTAGAGGGTCCTACCCTCACTTGGTGGAACTCTCAAGTCCAGATATTAGGTCTGGACATAGCTAACACCCTACCTTGGGAGGAGTTCAAGACTATGTTATGGGAGGAGTACTGTCTGCGTGATGAAATTAAGAAGCTGGAGGGTGAAATTTGGAACTTGAAGATGGAAGGTTTCGAGATTTAGCTTTATACTACTCGTTCACATGAGTATGCAGTCATATGTCCACATATGGTAACTCCAGCATACAAGAGAATCGAGAGGTAAATCGATGGCCTGGTACCTCAAATCCAAAATATGGTTATTGTCACACCCCGCCCCGGGCACCCCCAGGACGTTACCGGGCTGCGACATCTGTTGGCACCTTCAGTACCTACTTTGATTTCAGAGTTTGTTTTTGTGCAATGGAATAACGTTTGAAAATGGATCTTTTCAACTCAACCTCAAGGGTTGGTTTGGTAAATATAGAAATCTCGTCGTGTAGACAAAATATTATCTTTATTTAAATAACTGGGTATGAAAACCCAATCGTTTGTACATTTGATTTCAAATCAAAACTCTGACGCAAAGTTAGTAGCTTTACAAGGAGGTAATCTGCCTAAGGAAAACGTACTCCTTCGGTCACCTTAACCTTGCTTACTCTTCATGTTCTTTCGGTGCAATGCACGACCTATAATAACAAATTTTCGGGTTGCACCGGGTCTAGGTGTGTGGCCTTTCTCTCGTCACCATTCATCTCATCTTTCACTTGTTTATTAACCATGCTCACTCTTCTTTTCTTGAATTTAGATTCACCACTTGAACTTGACTCTCTTATGTTGATCTTGTTCTTTTTTGTCTTTATGTATTACCACTCCAAAAGATCCAAATAACTCATGTATGTAATCTTTAAATTCTCACTTAGTTCCCATGGTAAACCCAACTTTCAAGCAATCAATGCCCACTTACTTTCTTTGGATACTTTGCTATATCCTCCTTATTCTTTGACAAGCATATAGAGTTTCAACAACTTAACTTCAACACCATTTGATAACTTCGGTGGAAATGGTTTTTCACTTTGTATATTCAACACCTTATTGATAAACCATTTCACCAAGTTTTCAAAATCAATCTCTAATGCTTCTTTATGTTTCATCACAATACTATGAATATGTAGCATATCTAAAAATGTTACACATGACTCCATGGAAGTAACTCTAATCGGTTTCTTGGTTTGACTTCCATTTTTCTCCCTCTCTATTTCAATTTCTTTATCTTGATCATATTCACACTTATGATCCAAACTTTCTCTCTCAATCTCATAACCCGTTCCTTCTAATTCATCTAAATATTTTGGAACAAAAGTATGTAAAAACTTATTTGCATGACAATTGAAGCCCTTCATATTTGTATACTTCTTTGCCATAATCTTCTCACATGTATCCAAATCCAAACAACGATTCTCTAATCCGATCGTAATTCTTCTCTGGGCAACACTCTTTTGATCCCTCATGGATCCATCTTCACTCGTCTGCCCAAACGATCCCCTCCGGGATTTCTCAGTCACACTAGAACCACGCGTCACATTCTCTCTCACTTTATTGTTTGAAAACGAACACTTCTCTGTCTTTGTCTCATTTACACGAACCCCTGGTTCACCCTTGAAGGCCTCTACCTCTCCAACAACTCTAACACACAAATCTGATTGAACTGAAACAAGAACACATGAATTGACTGCACTAAATAAAACTCGTATTCCCAAACGAAAATACAGGACGGCTCAATCGTTTTGACTTTACAGAATCGATATATATACATACTGAAAATTGCCAACCGTTGCGACGCTTCATCCCTGCCGGAAACCGTCACGCCATTTCAACCCGCAACTGCCCCGTTTACTAAACCGCACCTGCTACGTTTCAAGCCCTTGCGACTGTTTGCTTCTGTCTAGTTATCCCAATTTGAACGACAAACCTAATACTAAACAATTGTTGGGCTTTATCCTAAACTCTTAAAGCCCGATACTTAAACACAATATGGACTCTTATTTCTGCAGCCCATAAATAAAAAACATAAAAGATGTCTTGACCCATTAGGCTAAAAAACAATAAAAGATCAAAAGGTTAAATAATCAATATTCCCTCCTAAGCTTTTGATCTTTGAATTCTTGATTCTTCACTTGCTATCTTCAACAACAACATCTTCATTCTCAGATTCTTCTTTGTGACCTTTACTCTCTTCACCATTCATCTCATCTTTCTCTTGTTTATTAACCATGCTCACTCTTCTTTTCTTGAATTTAGATTCACCACTAGAACTTGACTCTCTTATGTTGATCTTGTTCTTCTTTGTCTTTATGTAGTACCACTCCAAAAGATCCAAATAACTCATGTATGTAATCTTTAAATTCTCACTTAGTTCCCATACCAAACTTTCTAGCAATCAATGCCCACTTACTTTCTTTGGATACTTTGTTATATCCTCCTTCTTCTTTGACAAGCATATAGAGTTTCAACAACTTAACTTCAACACAATTTGATAACTTCGGTGCAAATGGTTTTTCACTTTGTATATTCAACACCTTATTGATAAACCATTTCACCAATTTTTCAAAATCAATCTCTAATGCTTCTTTATGTTTCATCACAAAACTATGAATATGTAGCATGTCTAAAAATGTTAGACATGACTCCATGGATGTAACTCTAATCGGTTTCTTGTTTTGACTTCCATTTTTATCCCTCTCTATTTCAATTTCTTTATCTTGATCATATTCACACTTATGATCCAAACTTTCTCTCTCAATCTCATAACCCGTTCCTTCTAATTCATCTAAATATTTTGGAACAAAAGTATGTAAAAACTTACTTGCATGACAATTGAAGCCCTTCATATTTGTATACTTCTTTGCCATAATCTTCTCACATGTATCCAAATCCAAACAACGATTCTCTAATCCGATCGTAATTCTTCTCTAGGCAACACTCTTTTGATCCCTCATGGATCCATCTTCACTCGTCTGCCCAAACGATCCCCTCCGGGATTTCTCAGTCACACTAGAACCACGCGTCACATTCTCTCTCACTTTATTGTTTGAAAACGAACACTTCTCTGTCTTTGTCTCATTTACACGAACCCCTGGTTCACCCTTGAAGGCCTCTACCTCTCCAACAACCCTCTTCGCTGCATCTTGCTTGTTCAATCTAGATTTACATAGCCTCATGCTTCTTCTTTTCAAATTCAAACCCAAGTTTGAAGGACCCGCCATGTTCCCTTCTGGCCTCACTCTCAATCGATCATCTCTTGATCTTTTCTCACTAGGAACACCATCTTCTTCTGTACGACTTGATTTTGAATCCCATTCTTCGTGTGATTCGAGCCCTTTGGCTCTGATACCACGGTTGAACATCTCTTGCCCAGACATCACTTTGAATCACACATATCTAACACACAAATCTGATTGAACTGAAACAAGAACACATGAATTGACTGCACTAAATAAAACTCGTATTCCCAAACGAAAATACAAGACGGCTCAATCGTTTTGACTTTACAGAATCGATATATATACATACTGAAAATTGCCAACCGTTGCGACGCTTCATCCCTGCCGGAAACCGTCACGCCATTTCAACCCGCAACTGCCCCGTTTGCTAAACCGCTCCTGCTACGTTTCAAGCCCTTGCGACGGTTTGCTTCTGTCTGGTTATCCTAATTTGAACGACAAACCTAATACTAAACAATTGTTGGGCTTTATCCTAAAGTCTTACAGCCCGATACTTAAACACAACATGGACTCTTATTTCTGCAGCCCATAAATAAAAACATAAAATATGTCTTTACCCATTAAGCTAAAAAATATTAAAAGATCAAAAGGTTAAATAATCAATATTCCCTCCTAAGCTTTTGATCTTTGAATTCTTGATTCTTCACTTGCTATCTTCAACAACAACATCTTCATTCTCAGATTCTTCTTTGTGACCTTTACTCTCTTCACCATTCATCTCATCTTTCTCTTGTTTATTAACCATGCTCACTCTTCTTTTCTTGAATTTAGATTCACCACTAGAACTTGACTCTCTTATGTTGATCTTGTTCTTCTTTGTCTTTATGTAGTACCACTCCAAAAGATCCAAAAAACTCATGTATGTAATCTTTAAATTCTCACTTAGTTCCCATACCAAACTTTCTAGCAATCAATGCCCACTTACTTTCTTTGGATACTTTGCTATATCCTCCTTCTTCTTTGACAAGCATATAGAGTTTCAACAACTTAACTTCAACACAATTTGATAACTTCGGTGCAAATGGTTTTTCACTTTGTATATTCAACACCTTATTGATAAACCATTTCACCAATTTTTCAAAATCAATCTCTAATGCTTCTTTATGTTTCATCACAAAACTATGAATATGTAGCATGTCTAAAAATGTTAGACATGACTCCATGGATGTAACTCTAATCGGTTTCTTGTTTTGACTTCCATTTTTATCCCTCTCTATTTCAATTTCTTTATCTTGATCATATTCACACTTATGATCCAAACTTTCTCTCTCAATCTCATAACCCGTTCCTTCTAATTCATCTAAATATTTTGGAACAAAAGTATGTAAAAACTTACTTGCATGACAATTGAAGCCCTTCATATTTGTATACTTCTTTGCCATAATCTTCTCACATGTATCCAAATCCAAACAACGATTCTCTAATCCGATCGTAATTCTTCTCTGGACAACACTCTTTTGATCCCTCATGGATCCATCTTCACTCGTCTGCCCAAACGATCCCCTCCGGGATTTCTCAGTCACACTAGAACCACGCGTCACATTCTCTCTCACTTTATTGTTTGAAAACGAACACTTCTCTGTCTTTGTCTCATTTACACGAACCCCTGGTTCACCCTTGAAGGCCTCTACCTCTCCAACAACCCTCTTCGCTGCATCTTGCTTGTTCAATCTAGATTTACATAGCCTCATGCTTCTTCTTTTCAAATTCAAACCCAAGTTTGAAGGACCCGCCATGTTCCCTTCTGGCCTCACTCTCAATCGATCATCTCTTGATCTTTTCTCACTAGGAACACCATCTTCTTCTGTACGACTTGATTTTGAATCCCATTCTTCGTGTGATTCGAGCCCTTTGGCTCTGATACCACGGTTGAACATCTCTTGCCCAGACATCACTTTGAATCACACATATCTAACACACAAATCTGATTGAACTGAAACAAGAACACATGAATTGACTGCACTAAATAAAACTCGTATTCCCAAACGAAAATACAAGACGGCTCAATCGTTTTGACTTTACAGAATCGATATATATACATACTGAAAATTGCCAACCGTTGCGACGCTTCATCCCTGCCGGAAACCGTCACGCCATTTCAACCCGCAACTGCCCCGTTTGCTAAACCGCTCCTGCTACGTTTCAAGCCCTTGCGACGGTTTGCTTCTGTCTGGTTATCCCAATTTGAACGACAAACCTAATACTAAACAATTGTTGGGCTTTATCCTAAAGTCTTACAGCCCGATACTTAAACACAACATGGACTCTTATTTCTGCAGCCCATAAATAAAAACATAAAATATGTCTTTACCCATTAAGCTAAAAAATATTAAAAGATCAAAAGGTTAAATAATCAATATTCCCTCCTAAGCTTTTGATCTTTGAATTCTTGATTCTTCACTTGCTATCTTCAACAACAACATCTTCATTCTCAGATTCTTCTTTGTGACCTTTACTCTCTTCACCATTCATCTCATCTTCCTCTTGTTTATTAACCATGCTCACTCTTCTTTTCTTGAATTTAGATTCACCACTAGAACTTGACTCTCTTATGTTGATCTTGTTCTTCTTTGTCTTTATGTAGTACCACTCCAAAAGATCCAAATAACTCATGTATGTAATCTTTAAATTCTCACTTAGTTCCCATACCAAACTTTCTAGCAATCAATGCCCACTTACTTTCTTTGGATACTTTGCTATATCCTCCTTCTTCTTTGACAAGCATATAGAGTTTCAACAACTTAACTTCAACACAATTTGATAACTTCGGTGCAAATGGTTTTTCACTTTGTATATTCAACACCTTATTGATAAACCATTTCACCAATTTTTCAAAATCAATCTCTAATGCTTCTTTATGTTTCATCACAAAACTATGAATATGTAGCATGTCTAAAAATGTTAGACATGACTCCATGGATGTAACTCTAATCGGTTTCTTGTTTTGACTTCCATTTTTATCCCTCTCTATTTCAATTTCTTTATCTTGATCATATTCACACTTATGATCCAAACTTTCTCTCTCAATCTCATAACCCGTTCCTTCTAATTCATCTAAATATTTTGGAACAAAAGTATGTAAAAACTTACTTGCATGACAATTGAAGCCCTTCATATTTGTATACTTCTTTGCCATAATCTTCTCACATGTATCCAAATCCAAACAACGATTCTCTAATCCGATCGTAATTCTTCTCTGGGCAACACTCTTTTGATCCCTCAGGGATCCATCTTCACTCGTCTGCCCAAACGATCCCCTCCGGGATTTCTCAGTCACACTAGAACCACGCGTCACATTCTCTCTCACTTTATTGTTTGAAAACGAACACTTCTCTGTCTTTGTCTCATTTACACGAACCCTGGTTCACCCTTGAAGGCCTCTACCTCTCCAACAACCCTCTTCGCTGCATCTTGCTTGTTCAATCTAGATTTACATAGCCTCATGCTTCTTCTTTTCAAATTCAAACCCAAGTTTGAAGGACCCGCCATGTTCCCTTCTGGCCTCACTCTCAATCGATCATCTCTTGATCTTTTCTCACTAGGAACACCATCTTCTTCTGTACGACTTGATTTTGAATCCCATTCTTCGTGTGATTCGAGCCCTTTGGCTCTGATACCACGGTTGAACATCTCTTGCCCAGACATCACTTTGAATCACACATATCTAACACACAAATCTGATTGAACTGAAACAAGAACTCATGAATTGACTGCACTAAATAAAACTCATATTCCCAAACGAAAATACAAGACGGCTCAATCGTTTTGACTTTACAGAATCGATATATATACATACTGAAAATTGCCAACCGTTGCGACGCTTCATCCCTGCCGGAAACCGTCACGCCATTTCAACCCGCAACTGCCCCGTTTGCTAAACCGCTCCTGCTACGTTTCAAGCCCTTGCGACTGTTTGCTTCTGTCTGGTTATCCCAATTTGAACGACAAACCTAATACTAAACAATTGTTGGGCTTTATCCTAAACTCTTAAAGCCCGATACTTAAACACAATATGGACTCTTATTTCTGCAGCCCATAAATAAAAAACATAAAAGATGTCTTGACCCATTAGGCTAAAAAACAATAAAAGATCAAAAGGTTAAATAATCAATATTCCCTCCTAAGCTTTTGATCTTTGAATTCTTGATTCTTCACTTGCTATCTTCAACAACAACATCTTCATTCTCAGATTCTTCTTTGTGACCTTTACTCTCTTCACCATTCATCTCATCTTTCTCTTGTTTATTAACCATGCTCACTCTTCTTTTCTTGAATTTAGATTCACCACTAGAACTTGACTCTCTTATGTTGATCTTTTTCTTCTTTGTCTTTATGTAGTACCACTCCAAAAGATCCAAATAACTCATGTATGTAATCTTTAAATTCTCACTTAGTTCCCATACCAAACTTTCTAGCAATCAATGCCCACTTACTTTCTTTGGATACTTTGCTATATCCTCCTTCTTCTTTGACAAGCATATAGAGTTTCAACAACTTAACTTCAACACAATTTGATAACTTCGGTGCAAATGGTTTTTCACTTTGTATATTCAACACCTTATTGATAAACCATTTCACCAAGTTTTCAAAATCAATCTCTAATGCTTCTTTATGTTTCATCACAAAACTATGAATATGTAGCATGTCTAAAAATGTTACACATGACTCCATGGATGTAACTCTAATCGGTTTCTTGTTTTGACTTCCATTTTTATCCCTCTCTATTTCAATTTCTTTATCTTGATCATATTCACACTTATGATCCAAACTTTCTCTCTCAATCTCATAACCCGTTCCTTCTAATTCATCTAAATATTTTGGAACAAAAGTATGTAAAAACTTACTTGCATGACAATTGAAGCCCTTCATATTTGTATACTTCTTTGCCATAATCTTCTCACATGTATCCAAATCCAAACAACGATTCTCTAATCCGATCGTAATTCTTCTCTGGGCAACACTCTTTTGATCCCTCATGGATCCATCTTCACTCGTCTGCCCAAACGATCCCCTCCGGGATTTCTCAGTCACACTAGAACCACGCGTCACATTCTCTCTCACTTTATTGTTTGAAAACGAACACTTCTCTGTCTTTGTCTCATTTACACGAACCCCTGGTTCACCCTTGAAGGCCTCTACCTCTCCAACAACCCTCTTCGCTGCATCTTGCTTGTTCAATCTAGATTTACATAGCCTCATGCTTCTTCTTTTAAAATTCAAACCCAAGTTTGAAGGACCCGCCATGTTCCCTTCTGGCCTCACTCTCAATCGATCATCTCTTGATCTTTTCTCACTAGGAACACCATCTTCTTCTGTACGACTTGATTTTGAATCCCATTCTTCGTGTGATTCGAGCCCTTTGGCTCTGATACCACGGTTGAACATCTCTTGCCCAGACATCACTTTGAATCACACATATCTAACACACAAATCTGATTGAACTGAAACAAGAACACATGAATTGACTGCACTAAATAAAACTCGTATTCCCAAACGAAAATACAAGACGGCTCAATCGTTTTGACTTTACAGAATCGATATATATACATACTGAAAATTGCCAACCGTTGCGACGCTTCATCCCTGCCGGAAACCGTCACGCCATTTCAACCCGCAACTGCCCCGTTTGCTAAACCGCTCCTGCTACGTTTCAAGCCCTTGCGACGGTTTGCTTCTATCTGGTTATCCCAATTTGAACGACAAACCTAATACTAAACAATTGTTGGGCTTTATCCTAAAGTCTTACAGCCCAATACTTAAACACAACATGGACTCTTATTTCTGCAGCCCATAAATAAAAACATAAAATATGTCTTTACCCATTAAGCTAAAAAATATTAAAAGATCAAAAGGTTAAATAATCAATATTCCCTCCTAAGCTTTTGATCTTTGAATTCTTGATTCTTCACTTGCTATCTTCAACAACAACATCTTCATTCTCAGATTCTTCTTTGTGACCTTTACTCTCTTCACCATTCATCTCATCGATTCTTCTTTGTGACCTTTACTCTCTTCACCATTCATCTCATCTTCCTCTTGTTTATTAACCATGCTCACTCTTCTTTCCTTGAATTTAGATTCACCACTAGAACTTGACTCTCTTATGTTGATCTTGTTCTTCTTTGTCTTTATGTAGTACCACTCCAAAGATCCAAATAACTCATGTATGTAATCTTTAAATTCTCACTTAGTTCCCATACCAAACTTTCTAGCAATCAATGCCCACTTACTTTCTTTGGATACTTTGCTATATCCTCCTTCTTCTTTGACAAGCATATAGAGTTTCAACAACTTAACTTCAACACAATTTGATAACTTCGGTGCAAATGGTTTTTCACTTTGTATATTCAACACCTTATTGATAAACCATTTCACCAATTTTTCAAAATCAATCTCTAATGCTTCTTTATGTTTCATCACAAAACTATGAATATGTAGCATGTCTAAAAATGTTAGACATGACTCCATGGATGTAACTCTAATCGGTTTCTTGTTTTGACTTCCATTTTTATCCCTCTCTATTTCAATTTCTTTATCTTGATCATATTCACACTTATGATCCAAACTTTCTCTCTCAATCTCATAACCCGTTCCTTCTAATTCATCTAAATATTTTGGAACAAAAGTATGTAAAAACTTACTTGCATGACAATTGAAGCCCTTCATATTTGTATACTTCTTTGCCATAATCTTCTCACATGTATCCAAATCCAAACAACGATTCTCTAATCCGATCGTAATTCTTCTCTGGGCAACACTCTTTTGATCCCTCAGGGATCCATCTTCACTCGTCTGCCCAAACGATCCCCTCCGGGATTTCTCAGTCACACTAGAACCACGCGTCACATTCTCTCTCACTTTATTGTTTGAAAACGAACACTTCTCTGTCTTTGTCTCATTTACACGAACCCTAGTTCACCCTTGAAGGCCTCTACCTCTCCAACAACCCTCTTCGCTGCATCTTGCTTGTTCAATCTAGATTTACATAGCCTCATGCTTCTTCTTTTCAAATTCAAACCCAAGTTTGAAGGACCCGCCATGTTCCCTTCTGGCCTCACTCTCAATCGATCATCTCTTGATCTTTTCTCACTAGGAACACCATCTTCTTCTGTACGACTTGATTTTCAATCCCATTCTTCGTGTGATTCGAGCCCTTTGGCTCTGATACCACGGTTGAACATCTCTTGCCCAGACATCACTTTGAATCACACATATCTAACACACAAATCTGATTGAACTGAAACAAGAACTCATGAATTGACTGCACTAAATAAAACTCGTATTCCCAAACGAAAATACAGGACGGCTCAATCGTTTTGACTTTACAGAATCGATATATATACATACTGAAAATTGCCAACCGTTGCGACGCTTCATCCCTGCCGGAAACCGTCACGCCATTTCAACCCGCAACTGCCCCGTTTGCTAAACCGCTCCTGCTACGTTTCAAGCCCTTGCGACTGTTTGCTTCTGTCTGGTTATCCCAATTTGAACGACAAACCTAATACTAAACAATTGTTGGGCTTTATCCTAAACTCTTAAAGCCCGATACTTAAACACAATATGGACTCTTATTTCTGCAGCCCATAAATAAAAAACATAAAAGATGTCTTGACCCATTAGGCTAAAAAACAATAAAAGATCAAAAGGTTAAATAATCAATATTCCCTCCTAAGCTTTTGATCTTTGAATTCTTGATTCTTCACTTGCTATCTTCAACAACAACATCTTCATTCTCAGATTCTTCTTTGTGACCTTTACTCTCTTCACCATTCATCTCATCTTTCTCTTGTTTATTAACCATGCTCACTCTTCTTTTCTTGAATTTAGATTCACCACTAGAACTTGACTCTCTTATGTTGATCTTGTTCTTCTTTGTCTTTATGTAGTACCACTCCAAAAGATCCAAATAACTCATGTATGTAATCTTTAAATTCTCACTTAGTTCCCATACCAAACTTTCTAGCAATCAATGCCCACTTACTTTCTTTGGATACTTTGCTATATCCTCTTTCTTCTTTGACAAGCATATAGAGTTTCAACAACTTAACTTCAACACAATTTGATAACTTCGGTGCAAATGGTTTTTCACTTTGTATATTCAACACCTTATTGATAAACCATTTCACCAAGTTTTCAAAATCAATCTCTAATGCTTCTTTATGTTTCATCACAAAACTATGAATATGTAGCATGTCTATAAATGTTACACATGACTCCATGGATGTAACTCTAATCGGTTTCTTGTTTTGACTTCCATTTTTATCCCTCTCTATTTCAATTTCTTTATCTTGATCATATTCACACATATGATCCAAACTTTCTCTCTCAATCTCATAACCCGTTCCTTCTAATTCATCTAAATATTTTGGAACAAAAGTATGTAAAAACTTACTTGCATGACAATTGAAGCCCTTCATATTTGTATACTTCTTTGCCATAATCTTCTCACATGTATCCAAATCCAAACAACGATTCTCTAATCCGATCGTAATTCTTCTCTGGGCAACACTCTTTTGATCCCTCATGGATCCATCTTCACTCGTCTGCCCAAACGATCCCCTCCGGGATTTCTCAGTCACACTAGAACCACGCGTCACATTCTCTCTCACTTTATTGTTTGAAAACGAACACTTCTCTGTCTTTGTCTCATTTACACGAACCCCTGGTTCACCCTTGAAGGCCTCTACCTCTCCAACAACCCTCTTCGGTGCATCTTGCTTGTTCAATCTAGATTTACATAGCCTCATGCTTCTTCTTTTCAAATTCAAACCCAAGTTTGAAGGACCCGCCATGTTCCCTTCTGGCCTCACTCTCAATCGATCATCTCTTGATCTTTTCTCACTAGGAACACCATCTTCTTCTGTACGACTTGATTTTGAATCCCATTCTTCGTGTGATTCGAGCCCTTTGGCTCTGATACCACGGTTGAACATCTCTTGCCCAGACATCACTTTGAATCACACATATCTAACACACAAATCTGATTGAACTGAAACAAGAACACATGAATTGACTGCACTAAATAAAACTCGTATTCCCAAACGAAAATACAAGACGGCTCAATCGTTTTGACTTTACAGAATCGATATATATACATACTGAAAATTGCCAACCGTTGCGACGCTTCATCCCTGCCGGAAACCGTCACGCCATTTCAACCCGCAACTGCCCCGTTTGCTAAACCGCTCCAGCTACGTTTCAAGCCCTTGCGACTGTTTGCTTCTGTCTGGTTATCCCAATTTGAACGACAAACCTAATACTAAACAATTGTTGGGCTTTATCCTAAACTCTTAAAGCCCGATACTTAAACACAATATGGACTCTTATTTCTGCAGCCCATAAATAAAAAACATAAAAGATGTCTTGACCCATTAGGCTAAAAAACAATAAAAGATCAAAAGGTTAAATAATCAATATTCCCTCCTAAGCTTTTGATCTTTGAATTCTTGATTCTTCACTTGCTATCTTCAACAACAACATCTTCATTCTCAGATTCTTCTTTGTGACCTTTACTCTCTTCACCATTCATCTCATCTTTCTCTTGTTTATTAACCATGCTCACTCTTCTTTTCTTGAATTTAGATTCACCACTAGAACTTGACTCTCTTATGTTGATCTTGTTCTTCTTTGTCTTTATGTAGTACCACTCCAAAAGATCCAAATAACTCATGTATGTAATCTTTAAATTCTCACTTAGTTCCCATACCAAACTTTCTAGCAATCAATGCCCACTTACTTTCTTTGGATACTTTGCTATATCCTCCTTCTTCTTTGACAAGCATATAGAGTTTCAACAACTTAACTTCAACACAATTTGATAACTTCGGTGCAAATAGTTTTTCACTTTGTATATTCAACACCTTATTGATAAACCATTTCACCAAGTTTTCAAAATCAATCTCTAATGCTTCTTTATGTTTCATCACAAAACTATGAATATGTAGCATGTCTAAAAATGTTACACATGACTCCATGGATGTAACTCTAATCGGTTTCTTGTTTTGACTTCCATTTTTATCCCTCTCTATTTCAATTTCTTTATCTTGATCATATTCACACTTATGATCCAAACTTTCTCTCTCAATCTCATAACCCGTTCCTTCTAATTCATCTAAATATTTTGGAACAAAAGTATGTAAAAACTTACTTGCATGACAATTGAAGCCCTTCATATTTGTATACTTCTTTGCCATAATCTTCTCACATGTATCCAAATCCAAACAACGATTCTCTAATCCGATCGTAATTCTTCTCTGGGCAACACTCTTTTGATCCCTCATGGATCCATCTTCACTCGTCTGCCCAAACGATCCCCTCCGGGATTTCTCAGTCACACTAGAACCACGCGTCACATTCTCTCTCACTTTATTGTTTGAAAACGAACACTTCTCTGTCTTTGTCTCATTTACACGAACCCCTGGTTCACCCATGAAGGCCTCTACCTCTCCAACAACCCTCTTCGCTGCATCTTGCTTGTTCAATCTAGATTTACATAGCCTCATGCTTCTTCTTTTCAAATTCAAACCCAAGTTTGAAGGACCCGCCATGTTCCCTTCTGGCCTCACTCTCAATCGATCATCTCTTGATCTTTTCTCACTAGGAACACCATCTTCTTCTGTACGACTTGATTTTGAATCCCATTCTTCGTGTGATTCGAGCCCTTTGGCTCTGATACCACGGTTGAACATCTCTTGCCCAGACATCACTTTGAATCACACATATCTAACACACAAATCTGATTGAACCGAAACAAGAACACATGAATTGACTGCACTAAATAAAACTCGTATTCCCAAACGAAAATACAAGACGGCTCAATCGTTTTGACTTTACAGAATCGATATATATACATACTGAAAATTGCCAACCGTTGCGACGCTTCATCCCTGCCGGAAACCGTCACGCCATTTCAACCCGCAACTGCCCCGTTTGCTAAACCGCTCCTGCTACGTTTCAAGCCCTTGCGACGGTTTGCTTCTGTCTGGTTATCCCAATTTGAACGACAAACCTAATACTAAACAATTGTTGGGCTTTATCCTAAAGTCTTACAGCCCAATACTTAAACACAACATGGACTCTTATTTCTGCAGCCCATAAATAAAAACATAAAATATGTCTTTACCCATTAAGCTAAAAAATATTAAAAGATCAAAAGGTTAAATAATCAATATTCCCTCCTAAGCTTTTGATCTTTGAATTCTTGATTCTTCACTTGCTATCTTCAACAACAACATCTTCATTCTCAGATTCTTCTTTGTGACCTTTACTCTCTTCACCATTCATCTCATCTTTCTCTTGTTTATTAACCATGCTCACTCTTCTTTTCTTGAATTTAGATTCACCACTAGAACTTGACTCTCTTATGTTGATCTTGTTCTTCTTTGTCTTTATGTAGTACCACTCCAAAAGATCCAAATAACTCATGTATGTAATCTTTAAATTCTCACTTAGTTCCCATACCAAACTTTCTAGCAATCAATGCCCACTTACTTTCTTTGGATACTTTGCTATATCCTCCTTCTTCTTTGACAAGCATATAGAGTTTCAACAACTTAACTTCAACACAATTTGATAACTTCGGTGCAAATGGTTTTTCACTTTGTATATTCAACACCTTATTGATAAACCATTTCACCAAGTTTTCAAAATCAATCTCTAATGCTTCTTTATGTTTCATCACAAAACTATGAATATGTAGCATGTCTAAAAATGTTACACATGACTCCATGGATGTAACTCTAATCGGTTTCTTGTTTTGACTTCCATTTTTATCCCTCTCTATTTCAATTTCTTTATCTTGATCATATTCACACTTATGATCCAAACTTTCTCTCTCAATCTCATAACCCCTTCCTTCTAATTCATCTAAATATTTTGGAACAAAAGTATGTAAAAACTTACTTGCATGACAATTGAAGCCCTTCATATTTGTATACTTCTTTGCCATAATCTTCTCACATGTATCCAAATCCAAACAACGATTCTCTAATCCGATCGTAATTCTTCTCTGGGCAACACTCTTTTGATCCCTCATGGATCCATCTTCACTCGTCTGCCCAAACGATCCCCTCCGGGATTTCTCAGTCACACTAGAACCACGCGTCACATTCTCTCTCACTTTATTGTTTGAAAACGAACACTTCTCTGTCTTTGTCTCATTTACACGAACCCCTGATTCACCCATGAAGGCCTCTACCTCTCCAACAACCCTCTTCGCTGCATCTTGCTTGTTCAATCTAGATTTACATAGCCTCATGCTTCTTCTTTTCAAATTCAAACCCAAGTTTGAAGGACCCGCCATGTTCCCTTCTGGCCTCACTCTCAATCGATCATCTCTTGATCTTTTCTCACTAGGAACACCATCTTCTTCTGTACGACTTGATTTTGAATCCCATTCTTCGTGTGATTCGAGCCCTTTGGCTCTGATACCACGGTTGAACATCTCTTGCCCAGACATCACTTTGAATCACACATATCTAACACACAAATCTGATTGAACTGAAACAAGAACACATGAATTGACTGCACTAAATAAAACTCGTATTCCCAAACGAAAATACAAGACGGCTCAATCGTTTTGACTTTACAGAATCGATATATATACATACTGAAAATTGCCAACCGTTGCGACGCTTCATCCCTGCCGGAAACCGTCACGCCATTTCAACCCGCAACTGCCCCGTTTGCTAAACCGCTCCTGCTACGTTTCAAGCCCTTGCGACTGTTTGCTTCTGTCTGGTTATCCCAATTTGAACGACAAACCTAATACTAAACAATTGTTGGGCTTTATCCTAAACTCTTAAAGCCCGATACTTAAACACAATATGGACTCTTATTTCTGCAGCCCATAAATAAAAAACATAAAAGATGTCTTGACCCATTAGGCTAAAAAACAATAAAAGATCAAAAGGTTAAATAATCAATATTCCCTCCTAAGCTTTTGATCTTTGAATTCTTGATTCTTCACTTGCTATCTTCAACAACAACATATTCATTCTCAGATTCTTCTTTGTGACCTTTACTCTCTTCACCATTCATCTCATCTTTCTCTTGTTTATTAACCATGCTCACTCTTCTTTTCTTGAATTTAGATTCACCACTAGAACTTGACTCTCTTATGTTGATCTTGTTCTTCTTTGTCTTTATGTAGTACCACTCCAAAAGATCCAAATAACTCATGTATGTAATCTTTAAATTCTCACTTAGTTCCCATACCAAACTTTCTAGCAATCAATGCCCACTTACTTTCTTTGGATACTTTGCTATATCCTCCTTCTTCTTTGACAAGCATATAGAGTTTCAACAACTTAACTTCAACACAATTTGATAACTTCGGTGCAAATGGTTTTTCACTTTGTATATTCAACACCTTATTGATAAACCATTTCACCAATTTTTCAAAATCAATCTCTAATGCTTCTTTATGTTTCATCACAAAACTATGAATATGTAGCATGTCTAAAAATGTTACACATGACTCCATGGATGTAACTCTAATCGGTTTCTTGGTTTGACTTCCAATTTCATCCCTCTCTATTTCAATTTCTTTATCATGATCATATTCACATTTATGATCCAAACTTTCTCTCTCAATCTCATAACCCGTTCCTTCTAATTCATCTAAATATTTCAAAACAAAATTATGTAAAAACTTACTTGAATGACAATTGTAGCTCTTCATATTTGTAGACTACTTTGCCATAATCTTCTCACATGTATCGAATCCAAACAACACTTATCTAATCCGATCGTAATTCTTCTCTGGGCGACACTCCTTTGATCCCTCATGGATCCATCTTCACTCGTCTGCCCAAATCATCCCCTCTGGGATTTCTCAGTCACACTAGAACCACGTGTCGCATTTTCTCTCACTTTATTGTTTGAAAATGAACACTTCTCTGTCTCTGTCTCATTTACACAAACCCCTGGTTCACCCTTGAAAGCCTCTACTTCTATAACAACCCTCTTCGCTGCATCTTGCTTGTTCAATCTAGATTTACAAAGCCTCATGCTTCTTCTTTTCGAATCCAAACCCAAGTTTTAAGAATTCGCCATGTTCCCTTCTGGCCTCACTCTCAATCGATCATCTCTTGATCCTATCTCCCCAGGAACACCGTCTTCTTCTGCACAACTTGATTTTGAATCCCATTCCTCGTGTGATTCTAGCCCTTTGGCTTTGATACCACTGTTGAACATCACTTGACCAGACATCACTTTGAATCAGACATATCTAACACACAAATCTGATTAAATTGAAACAAGAACACAGGAATTGATTGCACTAAATAAAACTTGTATTCCCAAACGAAAATACAAGGCGGCTCAATCATTTTGACTTTACAGACTAGATATATATACAAACTAAATTTTGCCAACCGTTGCGACGCTTCATCCCTGCCAGAAACCGTCACGCCGTTTCAACCTGCAACTGCACCGTTTGCTAAACTGCTCCTGCTCCGTTTCAAGCAGTTGCGGCTGTTTGCTTCTGTCCGGTTATCTCAATTTGAATGACAAACCTAATACTAAACATTTGTTGGGCTTTATCCTAAAGTCTTACAGCCCAATACTTAAACACAACATGGACTCTTATTTCTACAGCCCGTAAATAAAAACATAAAGGATGTCTTGACCCATTAAGCTAAAAAATATTAAAATATCAAAAGGTTAAATAATCTATATTCCCTCCCAAGCTTTTGATCTTTGAATTCTTGATTCTTCACTTGCTATCTTCAACAACAACATCTTAATTCTTAGATTCTTCTTTGTTGCCTTTACTCTCTTCACCATTCATCTCATCTTTCTCTTGTTTATTAACCATGCTCACTCTTCTTTTCTTGAATTTAGATTCTACACTTGAACTTGACTCTCTTATGTTGATCTTGTTCTTCTTTGTCTTTATGTAGTACCACTCCAAAAGATCTAAATAACTCATGTATGTAATCTTTAAATTCTCACTTAGTTCCCATGGTAAACCCAACTTTCTAGTAATCAATTCCCACTAACTTTCTTTGGATACTATGCTATATCCTCCTTCTTATTTGACAAGCATATAGAGTTTCAACAACTTAACTTCAACACCATTTGATAACTTCGATGGAAATGGTATTTCACTTTATATATTCAACACCTTATTAGTAAACCATTTCACCAAGTTTTCAAAATCAATCTCTAATGCTTCTTTATGTTTCATCACAAAACTATGAATATGTAGCATGTCAAAAAATGTTACACATGACTCCATGTAAGTAACTCTAATCAGTTTCTTGGTTTGACTTCCATTTTCATCCCTCTCTATTTCAATTTCTTTATCTTGATCACAAACACACTTATTATCCAAAATTTCTCTCTCAATCTCATAACCCGTTCCTTCTAATTCATCTAAATATTTCAGAACAAAATTATGTAAAAACTTACTTGAATGACAATTGAAGCCCTTCATATTTGCAGACTTCTTTTCCATAATCTTCTCACATGTATCCGAATCCAAACAACGCTTCTCTAATCCGATCGTAATTCTACTCTGGGCAACACTCCTTGATCCCTCATGGATCCATCTTCACTCGTCTGCCCAAACCATCCCCTCCGGGATTTTCTCAGTCACACTAGAACCACGCGTCGCATTCTCTTTCACTTTATTGTTTGAAAATGAACACTTCTCTATCTCTGTCTCATTTACACGAACCCCTGGTTCACCCTTGAAGGCCTCTACGTCTCCAACAACCCTCTTCGCTGCATCTTGCTTGTTCAATCCATATTTACAATGCCCCATCACTCTCAATCGATCATCTCTTGATCTTCTTTCACCAGGAACACCGTCTTCTTCTGCACGACTTGATTTTGAATCCCATTCCTCGTGTGATTCGAGCCCTTTGGCTTCGATACCACTGTTGAACATCTCTTGCCCAGACATCACTTTGAATCACACATATCTAACACATAAATCTGATTGAATCGAAACAAGAACACAGGAATTGATTAATAAAACTCGTATTCCCAAACGAAAATATAATGTGACTCAATCGTTTTGACTTTACAGACTCGATATATATACATACTGAAATTTTCCAACCATTGCGACGCTTCATCTCTGCCAGAAACCGTCACGCCTTTTCAACCCGCAACTGCCCCGTTTGCTAAACTGCTCCTGCTCCGTTTCAAGTCCTTGCGGCTGTTTGCTTCTGTCCGGTTTTCCCAATTTGAACGACAAAACTAATACTAAACAAATGTTGGGCTTTATCCTAAAGTCTTACAGCCCAATACTTAAACACAACATGGACTCTTATTTCTGCAGCCCATAAATAAAAACATAAAATATGTCTTTACCCATTAAGCTAAAAAATATTAAAAGATCAAAAGGTTAAATAATCAATATTCCCTCCTAAGCTTTTGATCTTTTAATTCTTGATTCTTCACTTGCTATCTTCAACAACAACATCTTCATTCTCAGATTCTTCTTTGTGGCCTTTACTCTCTTCACCATTCATCTCATCTTTCTCTTGTTTATTAACCATGCTCACTCTTCTTTTCTTGAATTTAGATTCACCACTAGAACTTGACTCTCTTATGTTGATCTTGTTCTTCTTTGTCTTTATGTAGTACCACTCCAAAAGATCCAAATAACTCATGTATGTAATCTTTAAATTCTCACTTAGTTCCCATACCCAACTTTCTAGCAATCAATGCCCACTTACTTTCTTTGGATACTTTGTTATATCCTCCTTCTTCTTTAACAAGCATATAGAGTTTCAACAACTTAACTTCAACACCATTTGATAACTCCGGTGGGAATGGTTTTTCACTTTGTATATTCAACACCTTATTGATAAACCATTTCACCAAGTTTTCAAAATCAATCTCTAATGCTTCTTTACGTTTCATCACAAAACTATGAATATGTAGCATGTATAAAAATGTTACACGTGACTCCATGGAAGTAACTCTAATCTGTTTCTTGGTTTAACTTCCATTTTCATCCCTCTCTATTTCAATTTCTTTATCTTGATCATATTCACACTTATGATCCAAACTTTCTCTCTCAATCTCATAACCCGTTCCTTCTAATTCATCTAAATAGTTCGGAACAAAATTATGTAAAAACTTACTTGAATGACAATTGAAGCCCTTCATATTTGTAGACTTCTTTGCCATAATCTTCTCACATGTATCCGAATCCAAACAACACTTCTCTAATCCAATCGTAATTCATCTCTGGGCAACACTCCTTTGATCCATCATGGATCCATCTTAACTCGTCTGCCCAAACCATCCCCTCCCGGATTTATCTTTATTGTTTGAAAACGACTTGATTTTGAATCCCATTCCTCTGGTGATTCGAGCCCTTTGTCTCTGATACCACTATTGAACATCTCTTGCCCATATATCACTTTGAATCACACATATCTAACACACAAATCTAATTGAATCGAAACAAGAACACAGGAATTGATTGCACTAAACAAAACTCGTATTCCCAAATGAAAATACAAGGTGACTCAATCGTTTTGACTTTACAGACTCGATATATATACATACTAAAATTTCCAACCGTTGTGACGCTTCATCCCTGCCGGAAACCGTCACGCAAATTCAACCCGCAACTGCCCCGTTTGCTAAAATGCTCCTGCTCAATATCAAGCCCTTGCGGCTGTTTGCTTCTGTCCGGTTATCCCAATTTGAACGACAAACCTAATACTAAACAATTGTTGGGCTTTATCCTAAAGTCTTACAGCCCAATACTTAAACACAACATGGACTCTTATTTCTGCAGCCCATAAATAAAAACATAAAAGATGTCTTGACCCATTAAGCGAAAAAACATTAAAAGATCAAAAGGTTAAATAATCAATATTCCCTCCTATGCTTTTGATCTTTGAATTCTTGATTCTTCACTTGCTATCTTCAACAACAACATCTTCATTCTCAGATTCTTCTTTGTTGCCTTTACTCTCTTCATCATTCATCTCATCTTTCTCTTGTTTATTAACCATGCTCACTCTTCTTTTCTTGAATTTAGATTCACCACTTGAACTTGACTCTCTTATGTTGATCTTGTTCTTCTTTGTCTTTATGTAGTACCACTCCAAAAGATCCAAATAACTCATGTATGTAATCTTTAAATTTTCACTTAGTTCCCATGGTAAACTCAACTTTCTAGCAATCAATGACCACTTACTTTCTTTGGATACTTTGCTTTATCCTCCTTCTTTTTTGACAAGCATATAGAGTTTCAACAACTTAACTTCAACACCATTTGATAACTTCGATGGAAATGGTTTTTCACTTTGTATATTCAACACCTTATTGATAAACCATTTCACCAAGTTTTCAAAATCAATCTCTAATGCTTCTTTACGTTTCATCACAAAACTATGAATATGTAGCATGTCTAAAAATGTTACACGTGACTCCATGGAAGTAACTCTAATCGGTTTCTTGGTTTAACTTCCATTTTCATCCCTCTCTATTTCAATTTCTTTATCTTGATCATATTCACACTTATGATCCAAACTTTCTCTCTCAATCTCATAACCCGTTCCTTCTAATTCATCTAAATATTTTGAAACAAAATTATGTAAAAACTTACTTGAATGACAATTGAAGCCCTTCATATTTGTAGACTTCTTTGCCATAATCTTCTCACATGTATCCGAATCCAAACAACGCTTCTCTAATCCGATCGTAATTCTTCTCTGGGCAACACTCCTTTGATCCCTCATGGATCCATCTTCACTCGTCTGCCCAAACCATCCCCTCCGGGATTTCTCAGTCACACTAGAACCACGCTTCGCATTCTCTCTCACTTTATTGTTTGAAAACGAACACTTCTCTGTCTCTGTCTCTGTCTCATTTACACGAACCCCTGTTTCACCCTTGAAAGCCTCTACCTCTCCAACAACCCTCTTCGCTGCATCTTGCTTGTTCAATCTAGATTTACAAAGCCTCATGCTTCTTATTTTCGAATCCAAACCCAAGTTTGAAGGACCCGCCATGTTCCCTTCTGGCCTCACTCTCAATCGATCATCTCTTGATCTTCTCTCAGCAGGAACACCGTCTTCTTCTGCACGACTTGATTTTGAATCCCATTCCTCATGTGATTCGAGCCCTTTGGCTCTGATACCACTATTGAACATCTCTTGCCCATATATCACTTTGAATCACACATATCTAACACACAAATCTGATTGAATCGAAACAAGAACACATGAATTGATTGCACTAAATAAAACTCGTATTCCCAAACAAAAATACAAGGCGACTCAATCGTTTTGACTTTACAGACTCGATATATATACATACTGAAATTTCCCAACCGTTGCGACGCTTCATCCCTGCCGAAAACCGTCACGCCGTTTCAACCCGCAACTACCCAGTTTGCTAAACTGCTCCTGCTCCGTTTCAAGCCCTTACGACTGTTTGCTTATGTCCGGTTATCCTAATTTGAACGACAAACCTAATACTAAACAATTGTTGGGCTTTATCCTAAAGTCTTACAGCCCAATATTTAAACACAACATGGACTCTTATTTCTGCAACCCATAAATAAAAACATAAAAGATGTCTTGACCCATTAAGATAAAAAACATTAAAAGATCAAAAGGTTATATAATCAAAAGGTACGATGAGGTCAATTCATTCCTTTCCTGGAAGCATTTGAAAATGAACGTCAGCTACATGCTGGTGAATACTTTATGATCTCAAATCATTTTCATAAACATGGCAAAACAGTATAATTAAACAGATAAACATTTCATAGGTGGATTCTAGTGATCATATCACTTTCTTCCATTTCGTCCATTTGCATACATTGGACAAGTACTCGGGGGCTACGTGGCCTAACCGGCACTTCTGCGTTTTACGCAATCACCCGACATACAAGCCAACCCCGCCCGGCCCAACGGGATCTGGAGCGAGTATAAATATTTGATCAGACTTTACGTACACTTATTGGGTAGTTTAAAGTCCGCTGAGATTGATCTCGCTAGTCAATCCTGTCTGGGACTGTATGAGTAAATATTTAATGATCGTGTTTTGCCCTTTTTGTAAAACATGATAGCCTGTCTTGTTGCGTGATGATAGCCTATAGCCCAAGCACGTCTTATAAATCATTTTTGACAGACTCTCGTTCACCATGTGAACGAGCGTTTATGACATAGACAAGTATGTCTTTTGTAAACCGTTTTGAAAAGCTGGTTCTCACCATGAGAACGAGTATTTTTGATACAGACGAGTATTCACCTTTATTTTGAATTCGGAGATCGAAGGATAATAATTTAGTGCTAAGTAGTTATTAGAGTTGACCCCTAGGGCTCTATCACCTTAACTTGCACTTCTATGAGTTCCTCGGGTTTCTTCGGCTCTTAAATGCTTGAACTTGTTGAACGCTGGTCGAACCGGGAGGAGCGGCTCGGGAGTCGGGACGTCTGGGGGCTCGGGATCAGAGGAGATTCGAGAGTGTGAGTTGTGTTGGTGTGGAAAATGATAACCTTGAGCTCTGTATTTATAGGCTGATAACGACCTCATGTCGGACCGTTATCCGGGGGACATCGGTTAGATATGCCTCCATGTCCCGCATGTGCGCCACATGGTAGCCATGCAATTCCGGAGTGCCACCCGTCTATGTCAGACCGAGTAGGCAAGCCATGTCAGTCCGACATCCATCCACGCGTTCGACATGTTGAAGCATGCTCTACACGTGTCTGGTGCAGAGATTTTCTAGGGTTATGCATTGTGGACTGTTTTCTAGAGCATGTCGGACTGACGTTTAACCTCTTCCCATATCGGACCGATATCAATATCATGTTGGTCCGATATCTCCTAACTTTCAGAATTTCCAAGTTTATTTTCTGACCTTTTTGGGTTTTCATTAACTCCCATTATTTCTTATAAGTTTAGGGAAGAAATTGAGATCGGGATTTTGGCAGGTGTTATAGTTACTTCCTCTAACCCTACTACCATTCAGCAAACTATCCGACTTGCTCATAGGCTGACCGATCAAGCGGTAACTCAAGGTACCCTACCCCCAAGGGGCACAGCTACCAAGACTACTGACAGTAACAAATGTAATTTTGGTAGCAACACCAACACCAAGAGTTTTCAGTTTAACCCACCCAACAATAGCAGCGTAGGTTTGAACCTAACAAAACCTTCAATCAGTCAACCTCTTCAAGTCAGAACCAGGGTAATTATGCTGGGAAATACCCTAAGTGTAACAAGTGTGGTTTTCACCACAATGGTGCTTGTGATAAACATCGTTGCCATCGGTGTAGTAAAATGGGCCATGCTGCAAAAGACTGTAGGGGTGAACTTCAACCTAAGCAACCATTACAGCAACAGGGATCTAACAGGGGATGTTATGAATGTGACAAGGAAGGACACTTTAAGAAAGATTGTCCTCAATTGAAGAAAAATGGGAATTGTAATGGAAACGGCAACAACCAGGGCAACGAAAACGGTAACAACAACAATGGGAATGGTGCCAAGGGCCGAGCCTTCGTGATTGGTTTCGGGGAAGCAAGAAACGATCACAACGTGGTTTCTGGTAAGTCTCTTCTGAACGACTCTTTTGCTTCTGTCCTTTTTGATACTGGTGCTGATAGAAGCTTCATATCTAAGAATCTTAGTAGTCTTTTAAAAGAAACTCCAACTCTATCAGAAACTAAGTACACTATAGAGATATCAGACGGTCAGATAATCAAAGCAACTCACCTCCTTAAAGGACGTAAACTTGGATTGGCTCGTCATAAACTTGACATCGATCCCATGCCAGTCACATTTGGCAGCTTCGACATAATTGTTGGAATGGATTGGTTATCCAAAAATTAAGCCGAGATCATTTGTGAAGATAAAATTGTTCATCTTTCTCACCCTATTGGAGAAGCCCTTTCTGTCTAAGGCGAAAAGAGTGGTGCTGTCGTAAGCAACATATCCTTCATGAAAGCACAAAAGTGTTTGCGTAAAGGTCATACTGATATTCTGGCTCTTGTCGCCGAGCAAGCATCCGAAGAGAAGAAGATGGATGACATTCTGATCGTTCATGACTTTCAAAAATATTTTCTGAAGACCTACCTGGTCTTCCACCTCATCGTCAAGTTGAATTTCAGATTGATTTAGCACCCGGAGCAGCGCCTATTACTCGGGCACCGTATAGAATTGCACCTAGTGAGTTACAAGAATTATCCACCCACCTACAATAGTTATTGGATAAGGGTTTCATCTGACCTAGCTCATCGCCATGTGGAGCTCCAGTCTTATTCGTCAAGAAGAGAGATGGGACTTTCCGTATGTGCATTGACTATCGTGAGCTAAACAAAGTGACTATCAAGAATCATTACCCACTACCCCGTATTGACGACTTATGTGACCAACTTCAAGGATCAAGTTTTTATTCAAAGATTGATCTTAGATCTGGTAATCATCAGTTGAGAGTCTGAGATGAAGACATCTCTAAGACTGCATTCAGAACTTGGTACGGCCACTATGAGTTTTTGGTCATGCCATTCGGATTAACCAAAGCTCCCACGGTGTTCATGGATCTCAGGAACCGTGTATGTAAACCCTACCTTGATCAGTTTGTCATCGTTTTTATTGATGATATCCTCATCTATTCTAAGAGCAAGGAAGAACATGAGGAGCACCTACGTTTAATCCTTGAACTGCTAAAACAAGAGCAATTATATGCCAAATTTTCTAAGTGCGAATTAAGGATTCACGAACTTCAATTTTTAGGACATGTAGTCAACGAGAAGGGAATACATGTCGATCCATCTAAAGTAGAAGCCATCAAGAATTGGGCGGCACCAACGACTCCGACAGAGGTGCGACAATTTCTGGGATTGGCTGGCTACTACCATCGATTCATCGAGGGATTTTCAAAGATAGCTCAACCTCTCACTGCCCTAACCCAAAAGGGTAAACCCTATAACTGGAGCGAAATTAAGGAATCAGCATTCCAACTGTTAAAGCAGAAACTCTGTAGTGCACCCATCCTATCTCTTCTAGAGGGAACGGATGACTTTGTAGTGTATTGTGATGCCTCCATTCAGGGTCTCAGTTGTTTGTTAATGCAACGCGAGAAGGTTATCGCATACACTTCCTATCAGCTAAAAATTCATGAGAAGAACTACACGACCCATGACTTGGAACTGGGAGCTGTAGTGTTTGCACTGAAAATCTGGAGACATTACTTATACGATACCAAGTGCACCATCCACACAGATCACAAGAATCTTCAGCACATATTCAAACAGAAAGAGTTGAACATGTGACAAATTCGTTGGATCAAACTCTTGAATGACTATGATTGTGCAATCAAGTATCATCCGGGCAAAGCTAATATAGTAGCTGATGCCCTAAGCAGAAAAGAAACTAAACCTAAATGAGTCTGAGCATTACAACTCACTATCCACCCTCGATTACCTAATCAAATCTATAAGCTCAACTTGCAGCCCTGAAAGAGGAAAACTTACCGTTAGAATCCACGCATGGTATGGAAAAACAACTGGAAGTTAAATCGGACGGCATTCGCTATTTCACAGAGTGAATATGGGTTCCGGTGTACGGGAACTTAAGGGAGCTTGTAATGGATGAATCTCATAAATCTCGGTATTATATTCATCCTGGTTTTGATAAAATGTGTCATGACTTGAAGGTTCTATATTGGTGGCCGGACATGAAGGCTGATATAGCCACCTATGTGAGAAAATGCCTGCCCTACTCAAGGTCAAGGTTGAATACCAAAAACCTTCTGGTTTGCTCCAACAACCAGAAATCCCCATGTGGAAATAGGAGCAGATTTCCATGGACTTTATTACTAAACTACCTCGAACTCCTAGTGAATGCAACACCATCTGGGTGATCGTAGATCGTTTAACCAAATCCGCTCACTTTCTAGCAATTAAAGAGACTGATAAGATGGAGAAGCTAACTCGTATCTATCTGAAGGAAGTAGTCTCTCGGCAAGGAGTGCCAATTTCAATCATTTCTGGTCGAGACGCTCGATTCACGCCACGTTTATACAATCATTACAAAAAGCTCTAGGCACGCGCTTGGATATGAGCACAACATACCATCCTCAAACAGAAGGCCAGACTGAATGTACTATTCAAACCCTAGAGGACATGTTACGAGCTTGTGTGATTGATTTCGGTAACAGTTGGGAAACTATTTTGCCTTTATTGGAGTTCTCCTACAATAACAGTTATCACACTAGTATCAAAGCAGCACCGTTTGAGGCATTATATGGACGGAAATGCCGATCACCTATCTGTTGGGCTGAAGTTGGGGATAGCCAACTTACGGGTCCTGAACTTGTGCTCGAAACCTCAGAGAAAATCATGCAAATTCAAAATCATATGGCGACAGCCCGTGATCGTCAAAAAAGATATGCCGATAAGCGTCGAAAACCGCTTGAATTTCAAGTGGGTGACATGGTATTATTAAAAGTCTCACCATGGAAAGGTGTAATTCGTTTTGGGAAACGAGGCAAGCTAAATCCTCATTATGTTGGATCGTTCAAGATAGGAAGAGAATTAGCCCAGTAGCGTACCAACTGGACCTACCTGAAGGACTTAGTAGGGTACACAACGTCTTTCACCTCTCAAACTTAAAGAAATGTCTAGCAGACGAGACACTCGTGGCTCCACTTGAGGAACTAGTAATCGATGAACAATTACGCTTCATTGAAGAACCGGTTGAAATCATGGATATGGAAGTCAAGACACTCAAGCACAGTAAAATCCCTATTGTCAGAGTTCATTTGAACTCGAAACATGGGCCGGAATTTACATGGGAACGCAAAGATCAGATGATGTGCAAGTATCCTCATCTTTTCAAGCAATCCACGTCAAACACATAAGATACTATTTAATTTACAAGACGAAAATTCTTTTAACTAAGGGATGATGTGACATCCAAAAAAAATTTTATTTATTTAATTTTCAGGACGAAAATTCTTTCAACTAGGGGATGATGTGACACCCGAAAAATTTCGGATAACTTCGTTAACTCAAATCCAGTTATCTTATAACTCAGTTAATTAATTACAAACCTCAGGTACTAATTCTGCCATTATTAAAACTCATACGCACATAAACTACAAGGACTAGTTGTGAAATTAACTCAAAATCGATTTGGTTGACTTTTGAAAGTTAAAATCGAGTCCCTTTGATCCAATTCAATCCGTAACTCGAAAGATTGTTCGAATTCGCGCGATTATTGAATGCATTGATGACCTCGACTTCATATTAATCATTTCCAAACGTTTCTGACTGATCTTGATCATGAATTTATCACATGATGATCGTGGAACCCGTAACCGTCGAACTCGTTGCTAGAAACTATTAATTCGACCATTTGATCCATTATTCTCGAAAGCAAACACCCTACGCACCTAAGTCGAATCCCTCTGAACCTTTTGCACAATCTAATTCGGCCGGAGACGCCGGGACCAACCCATCGGAATCGTGGTTGTGTTTTAGTCGAGCACCATCAATTCGAACTCAATTCAGGTAACTAATCACACCTACACTTTCGTTTTCATCCCTAGATCAAAAGCCCTAACCTAATTGAGGCTTATAACATCGAATTGGTTAAGAACTGATTCTAGGGTTCATCATGTTTACGGTTTAATCGAAATATACCCTAGACACAACCTCAACGTAATTAATTTACACGGTTAGATTCGCAATCCATCACTCTTTGAAACCCCTAACATTATCAGATTTAATCAAATTGATTCTAGGTTCAAACCTAGGGTTTTCGGCATTTCATACAAGAATTAACGAACCTAAACCTAATGTTTTTTGCAATTAATCTTGTCAGTAAGTTCGCAATACATTGACCCATAAACCCTTGTTTTCAATCATGATCGAAATCAGTAGAAATTGGGTGGTTTTGGATCGGGTTTGCGTAGGGGGAAGAACACAGGGGACTTGTATGTTAAAACCATTTCGGTTCGGGTTCTGTTGCGATGACCCTAGCGGGCGGATTGGTTAGAGTGTGTGGGTGTTGTGGGAGAGACCCGGGTTTGAGTCCCTCTAACCACATTCTTTTTTTGAGCAGCTTTTTGAGTTATATTCTTATATAAAAACAATCCCTATAATATTATAATAATATATTAATACGTTTTGACACCGGAAAACACCCGTATGCTCGGGATTGAATTTATAAATCATTTTTAGTGTTATTCGCATTTTAAAAATAATATAAATATTTATATTATCCCCTAAACTATTATCTAATTCACAAAATCACACGAACATTTAATTACTATTATTATCTCGTGTTTAGTGACGTTTCGTATGTACCACATCCGTATTTGATACCAAACTAGGGATTTTCTAATCCCGATGACAAAATGTCTATTCGTTAATCATAAGCATATTTAGGACATCCGATTCTCCCGTATCGTTGTCACTCATTCGTACGTGATCCTAACAATTGTAAACATATTATGGGGGCATTCGTAGACTGTCCGCTTGCAAGCTATTGTGGTTTTGTTGCATCCTTGTGGGGTGCAAATCACTACACTCTACACACTTAGGTGAGTTTCACGGCCCCATTTACTGTTTTAATTTAGGGGAGAAAACATGACGCAAAAATATGATTACTGTAATTCTTATATTATCACTTGTTAAAGCTAAGCGTAACACTCTATCATGAAAGTCCTTCCACATCGAACCGTTTAATATGAAATTAGTAAGGTAATCTTGAGTAGTACTAATGGGTTTGACAAACCCCACCCTCGTTAGTCGCGCTAACTCGACTGGAACTCGAACGGGTGTAATATTGACCTAAACACATCACCACTGTTGATAGACATGGTGGAAGGCATTCAAACATAAACAGTCAGCTTATGTTACGAGCGCTTTAGTAACATGAACGTAGGTTAGCTACATATTGATATATATATATATATATATATATATATTGAATGTACATGATCTGGCAAACATTATTACGAACTGAAACCTGTTAACTCACCAACCTAGTGTTGACCCATTTTCTTACATGTTTTCTCAGGTCGCTAAGGCACAGATGCACACTTAGGACATGCATTGGAGTCATTTTATCATTTCAAACATCTAAACTATTTATCTACTTTTACTAAACTTAACTTTTGGGCGCGTGTGTTTTGTGCATTGAATACTTTTTTTATCGCTTCCGCATTTACTCTGAACACTAATGGTTTTTGTTAAAATCATATAGTGTCGTTTGACGTAACTAATGACTGAGATCCTGGTTTGTCACGCGCCTAGCGATAAAACTCCGTTAGTTGATTTTGGGGGTGTGACATCTATACTGACGAGTATAAGGACCTTGCTAATACTATGACCGGAGGTACGCCCAAAGATGATCATGAGGGGGTTAGCACACCCATGAAAGAAATGAATACGCTGACCGGAGGTACGTCCGAAGATGGTCAGAAGGGGGTTAGCACACCCATAAAATATACGAATGACGTGACCGGAGGTACGTCCTGAGATGGTCACGGGGGCGCCGAGATCCTGAGAAACTCGAACAATAATAAAGAACCTAAAGGGTTCATAATGAAATGAATGATGCAGTGTACTTACTTAGTGTAAGCTAATTCTAAAACGTTTTCCAAACATTGAAGGAAAGAAGCACGTTGAATAGAGCTTCCCGTGGATGAGGCCGGACGGAATGAAGAATCCCTAGATTTTGTAACAGAATATTGTATATGTAAAACAATATTTATAAATGAAAAATATACCTTAGTCATTTAATGACAAGGCTTTGCTAAAATGGGACTATTTTAAGCAATTAAACTTTAATAAAATAATAAAGTAAAAGTAGGGTGTTTTAGAAAACGAGAATCTGGTGAGGATTTCCAGCCACTGTTTGTGTTTCCGGTGTCGGCGATGGTTAGAGGTGGAAGGGTTTGGCGACACGGTCGCTTGGATATATTATTTATCCAATTCTGAATTCGTTTGATAGGGATTCGAGCAGCGCAAAGACAGACGCGCGAATTAGGCGAATCCAGCCACTGTTTCACTTTTCGGCGACTGAGGCAGCGGTTTCCATCGACGGATAAAGAGGGTTTGAAAGGGTTCGGCGACACGGACACGTGGACATATTATTCGCCTAAAACGGAGTTCATTTGGGTCGGTTTTACGCTACTCGTATATTGACACGCAAAATCAAATGTGCTAAAAGACGAATCTGCGTTCCGGCAGAAGCGGCGACGGCGGCGGCCGACACCAATATATTTCTAAGGTAAGGTGTGTGGAGACGAACGCGTGGATAGGTGGATTACATGAAACGGAGCTCGTATGGTCTAGATATGAGCAAAACAAGTTTTCCTTTCGCGTGGTGCACAACAGTTTCGTACAAAACCGATTAGAATGGATTGTAAACAAATGTATGACCCCATAGAATTATATTCATTGTTGGGGACTATTTTGGGATGTGAGAAATTTTTTGGGAACATTTTTCGGTAACGTTAAATTATGGGTTTTTGTACGCGAACGAGCGCATCGGCTGTACGGTTTGGGACGGTGTATTCCGAGCTTGTAGCTCGCGGGTCCTGAGTAGGTGGGCTAGTGTTATTATAGTAATAATGTTGATCTGGATAATCCATCTGACGAAAGGTTCGCGTTGGACTATGTGTTTGCAGGTATGCGGCTTACGGAAGGAAAGCTCCGCAACCGGTGAGTTTCTAATCCCCTCTTTAAATGTTTTAATATTTTGGGGCTATCGTACATACTTTCGAGACGTGTTTTATTACATTAAATGTGTAACGAGATTTGGGGTCTAACCTGGTGAGTTTATGAATTTAAGTATTCAAATATGGGGCTTAGGGACTGTGTGTTGTCCATAGGATGTGTAGGTTAAATGTGGGTATATGGTCGTGGATCGTATAGTGACCTAATAGGGGTGAGTCGGGGGATGAGTTTACATGTCGTGCGGGTACGACTGGGAGGTGTTATAGGGTGTGCACGTACATGGTATGTGCATAGTATTTGTATGTGTGGCATAATAGTGGTGTATTGTGTTATGAGTTAGCCGGGGTGAGTCAGGATATAAGATAAACATTTATGATTACGTGTAGGATACATTATCCTAGTGCTATATGTGAGGTGCAGGTGTAGTTAATAAGTCCTGTGAATGAAATGTGATGTTATGTGATTTATATTTGTGTTGTGTTTGCATCGTTGTCTTTATGACACGGCAAACGGGATTGTGAAGGACGAAGTCCTTCGGGAAGTCACCAAAGGTAACAATTTTGAGCAGGTTAATGAGCGTCGAACGTCGTGATGAGGGTGCAATGACGAGTTATGTGTTTGTGTGTATATATATGTGTGTTGAATTGCATACAAGTGTTGAGTTATATTTACTATGCGTGCAATGATAATTAATGCGATGTGTAGATGATATTAATGAGGCGGGTATAGTTAGATTGACCGTTGTGTCGGGATTATGATGTGGTGTTTATAACTGTCGTGTCAGTTGAATTGTGAGAGCCTTGGTCAAGGCTGAGTAAGTCGGTGTCTAGGGTTTTGTGGTGTTAACCAGGTTTTCAGGTTAACATGGATGGTAGATTACGAGTAACCGGGGTAGTAAGATTGATCTATGTCGGTGAACTTTAGGAGGCTATGCTTGTGGGATGAGTCTGGGTGGTGAGCCTTTTGGGATATCACAAGATAACCGGGGTTATCTCTATGATAATAAATGATAAAACTGTTTGATAAGGACCGAAGGGTCTTGAAGAAAGTTTAAATAACTTTTGTGACGAGTTGGTTTTTAATTAAATTAAATTATTAGAACTCACTCAGCGTAGCTGACTTTGCGTGTACGTTAGATTGTGATGCAGGTGAGCTTTGGAGTCGACGTATCTTGGCTTGGTAGCGGTGCTACTCGGATTGGTATGCAAGCATTCGTGAGGATGACAATAACAACATTAAATAGTAATTATTTTTTTTAGAAAAACTTTCGTTGTGGTTTGATTAATAACATATGTATTTTAAAGAGAGTGACTCATTATGAGAATCAACTTTAAAATGTCCGGGTCGGGGTCTTACAACTTGCCTTGGGCAAATCGGAGGGATGAAGGTAATACGGAGAATCATAGCTTATGATCTTTTCGTTACCCTTGTCTCTTCTATCTACATCGCCGGCCACGATTTTCTTTTAGGGTTTTGGTGTTTTGATCGAAGGGTCCTCTATAACCGCTCTGACCATAATAAAAGTATTATGGTAAAAGTCAATGCAATATTTCAAATGGTTGCTTGGTTATAAAGATAAAACACAATGGGATCATCCCTATATACAGGAGATGCGACAAATTGAGCCATGATCTTAGGGGATATCTATGGTAGGTAATGAAGGTGATTAGCAAAATATACGGAATAAATATGGTAAAAATAAATGTTCATCTTTAAATTCATTTTCAGATTCTTACTTTGCAATTCTCTCCTAGTCTTCTTGACTTAGGGCACAAGGGGATGCGGGTAGTGGGTTTGGGTAGTGCGGGTACACCGTCGCATGACATTCGGATACCCCTCGCAGGTAGTGAGTTAGGGTATAAGTACCCGTGGATTGTGTATGTGTATGAATCTGGAAGTTTTAGTGTTGGGGTATATATGGAGTCAAAGAGCAGGGAACCTGCTATTTTTATATCATTTTTATTTATTTATTGTTAAACCCACCAAATAGGGAACTGCTTTTGACAACAGTGACAGTGACACTAATAAATATATTAAAGTGTTGAAAAATATATAATAGTTGGGGTTTGGTCTAGGCCCATGGGTCATAACCCAGTATAAACTAAAAATAGGTACACGATCATCTTCACGCACAAAGGCATTTTTATATAATTTCAGGCGATGACCAAATGAACAAATGTTAGTGATATAATGGTATAAAAGTTGTTAAAATTCCCAAAGAAATAACTTTTTTTGAAGTGTAGCAAAAAAAATTATTTAATAGTCCATGAAAAAGTTGAGCTCATAATAGTTCAACCAAATTTTTTTTTAAACAATTGAAGATTAATTATAAGCAAATGTTACTAATTAGTAATTTTAGACCTTTGACTAGTTATTAAGCTAAATGTACATCATAAAAATGACATAAATACCACCGAGTCTTCTGGTTAAGTAGTGGCTCCATCACTTTCCAAATGATAGGTCATGGGTTCGAGTCTTGTTTGGAACAAAAAATTGTTCCAGGTTGAGCTAGAGGGTTTCCCCAGTTGTGGGTTTTCTCCTGGGTGGTGTGGGTTGAGGTTCGAAACGGGATGAGAACTCGACATGGAAAATGTTTGAATCGGTCTTAAGACAAAAAGTTACTTTAAAACATTTTCATAATTAACTTGTCTAAAAGAAACGTTGTTCACAAAAATTTGATAACATAAGTTGGGATACGATCGAGAAACTAACTAATTTGCTTGAGGTTTTAAGAAATGCAACTACATGTTTATCGGGAGTTTATTATCTCACGTCTTCGCTAATACTTCAACAATTATACTTAATATGTAATAAATAAAAAGAGTTTGAATATCACGGCACTATTTTTGAAAAAATGGTAACACCTATAAAAGCTAAATTTAAAAAATATTTTTTGGAAATGCCGACCGTTGTTACATGTTCGACCGCCTTAAACCCAACGATTAATGTAACCGGTGTTGAAACATTAATTGGATCAATATCGGACGATTTAAATATGTTCGAGGAAGACTCAAATTTTGAATCAAATGCAATAAGTGATTTCAATTCGGCTTTTAATAATATGTTTGATTATTATTTACGCAAATATGGTGGAAGTGGTGATCCATCAAATATACGTGAATCAATGGGTTCGGGTTCGGGTTCAAGTTCTAGTAGTTCAAGGAACCCGATGCTAAATTTATTTAACACTTTAAGAAACGAAAATACTAAAGGAGCTCGTGGAAGCACACCAAGTAGCGAGTTTGGGAGATATTAAGCAACCGACTTTATTTCAACTCTAAGATCCGAAGAATTTGAAAAGTTTGATATCTTGAGTTGGTGGCAAGAAAGGCTATCCCAATATCCCATTCTAGCCACAATGGCCCGTGACCTACTAACCGTCCAAGCTTTCACGGTAACTTCGGAATCTGCTTTTTCTCTTAGTGGCAAGGTTTTATCTATTCGAAGAACGAGACTTACACCGGAATCTATGGGTTTTATATATATATGAGGCTTATTTAAAAATATACATGGAGGTATGTTAAATTCTTAAAACTTTATGATTTATAATTATAATTAACTTATCCTAAACATTTAAACTTATAAACTAATAACCTTATAAAATATCTCATAAAGTTTTGAAATAAAATCTATTTGGATATTTATAAAAATAGAAATATATCTATAAAAGTTCAAGGATGAAATCTGTCATTTCCGAAACTTGTTTAAACTAAAATCCATGTTTTATACCTAAAATAGTAAAACCCTGAAACTTCAGGGACCAATTGTGTAATAAAGCCAAACTCCCATCTCAGGAAAACAGTTCAGAGTTCGATCCCCGCCAAGCCGGTTTTCACTTCCCATTTACCAAAATCGTGATTTCCGGCCAGGTTCATTGTACCTCGGGCTCCCACACGCTCATGCGACTCCAACCTAACCTTAATCAATGCTCGATTTCGAGCTTAGCACCCGCATGCTCCGCGATTTAACCCTTTCGGCCCAACCATAAACTCCTCAACCGTTTTGGCATTTAATGATAAAATCGACTATAAATAGTAGTCGAAGGATCACAACGACATCACACTCATACTCCTCATACCCTTAAATTGTTTATTCGTACTCTGCATTGCTCGATTAAAACCCTCGGCAGCCGACCCAAAACCCGCAGACCCCGGTTTTTCCCCTGATTTAGCCAAAACGCGAAATCCCGTCCCAATTCAGTGAACCTCGAACTCGTCTCCCGCGTGCGACCCAACCCCGATGAACTTCAATGCTCGGACACGGCCCGAGACCCGCGCAATTTCAAATTTGAACTCGGCAACTCCACCCGTCGCCTCCCCACCTAATCAAGCGTTTAATGCACGAATTCGCTATAAAAGTCGACCCATACACCTAAACGATATCACACTCCAACTCAGTAAACTCTCAATTTCACCGATTAGAACCTGCACTACCCGAATCCTCCCTCGCGACTGCCGGCGACAAGACCAACCCGTTCTCCTTCATTCCGTCATCTTTTCAGGTAATTCGAAGTAGCATTAGTTTCGGTTTCATTCTAGAATCGATTGCCCTCTGTCAATTGCTAAAGACAGAGGGATCTACACGTCGTATTGGACGAGGTTCATTTCTAGGGTTCATGTCAATTTGGGGGTAATCCGGGATGATATTCATGAAATTGATAATACGTGTTTTAACATAACGAGCCGGTAGGCGGGATGGTCAAAGTGTGTGTGTATGTGGGTGAACCGGGCAGGGACCCGAGTTCGAACCCATTAAACCGAATTCCACCTATTTTATTTTTTATAGCTATTTTCAAACAATGTTATACTTCGATAATTTTTTTATAAATTCTGTGACACTTTTGTGAACTTGAATATGAATTTTATGTATATTTTTATATTCCGGAACTATCATTTACTCATTAAACTTAGCCTAAACTCATAATAATTAATTTTCAAAATAGTTTTTAAATACTTAAAAGCTATAAAAATATCCTTGAAACCTTACGAAACTCATGGTTTAAATAAAAATGATTTTTATTATTTTTCTGAGTTACCTTAAGTTTATTTAATTATTTTTGTAAACTTATAAGTTTTATAAGAACAAAAAAAAAGAAAACATGAGAAATAAAAATACTTTATTTCCTACATACATATAAACTTATAAACTTTAAAGATTTATAGATTAAAGTATAAACTTTATAAAACGTTTCACTTAACATATTTGTTATAGTTCACATTATGTATTTAAAACTCAAAATCGCATTTTAACACCTTTACTTAATTACAAGTTAGATTGTAAATACTTAATGCTAAAAAACAAACTTAAAGGGATTGTTATTCTTGTGAATAATTATTTATCTTTAATAATTATGAATTCTTAAAATGGCTACTATAAAGCTTTAATAGTAATTATCCTTTAAATAATTATTTATCTTTAATAATTATTTAATTATTAATCTTTGGTAATTATGTATTCTTTAATAATCATTAATCTTTAATAATTATTTAACCCTTCCATTATCAATTGTTACAACTTTATATTGAGAAAACTATCTTAGATTATTGTAATTAATAAATATAAGGTTTTTCTAAATAATTATTTTAAGTAATAATTATTCTAAACTATTAAACTTGATGTCCAAATCTTTACATTACCAATTCAAAACCTTATTCAAAACTTTGATTTAAACTTCATAAACACAAAATCATTTCCGTCTCCCAATTGGAACCCTAGTTGAATCTTAAAATCCTATATCTTTTTTTATAAACTTATAAGGTTATACTTGAGATCTTTAGACTTGTATTCTTAGGCTTGTTGTGAGGATATTCTCCCTCAAAGTCTTGCTACACTTACTCTTGTCGGATACTCTTCGTCAAAATCCAAGTGAGTATACTTAGCCCCTTTTTCCTTTCTATTCTTTTGGGGTGAAACATGTTCAAAACTTTAAACTTATACAATTCTTGTACAACTATGACTAGATGCTTATTCGTATGTTAAACTTGAGACTTGTATGCTTAGATTAAACTTAAAATTAGCATATTCATTAACTTTGATCAAGCCTATAGTAACAATGATAGATCTATTTTATTTGACCAATCCACCTTGATTGATTGACCCCTTCGGGGGGAGCCCTTGGTGATTGTTACTGAATTAAACTTTAAACTTGAGACTTATAAGGGTAACCTGCGGGTTATGCCTAAACTTGGTTGGAGGGTTGAAGTGCGCAATGTTTAAGATACTTGTTCTCATACTTGTTCTCATACTTATGAATGCATAGAATGCATATATCATAGTGAATTGTAATTCTTTCCAAATACTTGTTAAACTGTGTCAAAACCTTTGTATCTCACTAACTATTTTGTAGTTAACAGATTCTTTCACATGTTTCAGGTTCTACATCATGAGACTTATTTGTGATCACATAGGATGCTTTGGACCTAGACTACTTATCAATTAAACGTTGTATTCTTGTTATGTTTTCTTGTATTGAATCTTAAATTATTTATTAATGAAATATTGAAACTTTAATAGTCAACCTTGTGCTATTGAACAACCGCGTCCGCCCCGACGTATAATCCGCCGTCGGTTGGGGTGTGACAGTGTTGGTTGAGGTTCGAAACGGGATGGGAACTTTGTGACCGATTAAGATAACAAAGTCCCCCAATCGCTAGACATCTACTGTCCAAAAAAATGATAATGAAATAATTTACACCCGCTATTTGAGTGAAGTTTTTTTATTTATTGTATTTTTTTAGTTAGTTTTAATAAAGAATTAATTTAAAAAATAAAAAATAAAATTCGGGTACTTAGGGTAGTAGGGTTGTGCTCTCTTGCTATCCGTGTTCAACTCTTGATCAAGTGGGGTGGGGGGTTAATGTGTCCCGGTAAGAGGAGAGTACTATAACCAAAAGGTTATGAGTTCTAGTCTCATCCAAAACATAAAAAAAAAGTAGAATAAAAATTTGTAGTTAAAAAAAAAAAAACTCTTAGATCAAGTTTTCTAGCTCCCTTTAGCTGCTTTCCATATGTCTAGTTTGGGAATTTTCCCTTATTTTAATTTATTAAGTACTTCACACATTTAACAACTTATTATTTTAATTAAACTAGTTCATAACACATATGTAATAACAATTTAGGGGGGTTTGGATGTGATTTTGGAAATAACTTATTGACTTTTTGAAAAACTAATAACTAAATAAGTCATTTACAAAAACCATGATTTCTTGGTTTTTGAGAATGACTTATTGGTTTTTTCAAAAAAAAAAGTGCTAATTTTTTTGACTTATTGGCTTAATAAACACTTTTCCACCGCACTCCCAAACACCCGTCTTAATTAACTTAACCCATCTAACATGTATATTTTAATTATTACCTAGCTTGGCCCATAACACATACGTTGTAACCATTACCTAGCCAAATTAATAATTAGGCAAGTTAATCCATAAAAATCATCACACCCTCAAAACCGGGTGTTACACGAATACAGTTGTGAACTCATTTGCCTATGTAATTTAGAGATGAGATTGTGTTAACCCAAACTAAAAGAATGAACTTATGTTGTGATAATGAGGCAACCATTTATGTTGAGAATAATATGGTACTCCACGATAGTACTAAACACATAGAAGTTTATTGTCGTTTCACTCAAGAAAAGCTTGAGGATGAGACTATTGCATCACCTCATATTAGAACTTAGAATAACTAGCTTATGTGTTCACTAAAAGAGGTTTTCGGTTGCCCAGGTGGAGACTTTCTAAGAGGTTTCATATCTTTGGATTACCTGTAAGACTCACAATTAATTCTGTGGCATTTATTAATTAATTAATCATTGACTTATTTACCCCTATGACTTAATTGCTAATTATTCGATGGACGTAATTACCCTTACTATCCTAAATAGGGTTTCTCTTTGAGGGTATATATATATATATATATATATATATATATATATATATATATATTAATTAATTGATCATTGACTTATTTACCCATATGACTTAATTGCTAATTATTCGATGGACGTAATTACCTTTACTATCTTAATTAGGGTTTCCCTTTGGGGGTATATATATATATATATATATATATATATATATATATATATATATATATATATATATATATATATATATATATATATATATATATAACTTATTAGAGAGAATAATGGCTAATGAGAAATCACCACTAAATGGAAGATCTCGGCTCTCTCTCTCTACTCTCTCACAATTCGGGAGACTCTCTCATCTAAAACCATCCTAACAGTACACTCTAAACGGGAACCCGATCATCAATATAATGTCGACTTCCACTGGATTATCATGTACACGTTTATTCATCTTGTTTTCCATTATCATGTTAAGAAGAATTGATCAACATTACCCTCACACAATTATATTTAATTGTGGAGTTCTTCTATCAATTTACAACTCAGGCATCCAAAACTCGTTGATGTCATTTGAGATGAGGCATTTCTTGTGGCTCAGTATCTCTCTCTTGAACAGAATATAACGATGTACGATTCGTCTAAGGTGTCATAGTAAATTTGTTATTTGAGACTTATACCGTCCCAAATTAACTCGCAACAACGAAAACAACCAGATGGATTTTATTACTCATGATGTCATTATTAAAAGGAAAGTCGCACGTCCAAAATCCGTAAATAGGACCAAATCCGAAATTCTTGAAATATAAGAACTAAATCCGTAAAGTTCCCAAATCTATAAACCTAAATTGTTCTAGCTGGATGATTGGCGCATCACGAGGTGAGTGATAGGTGCTCGTTTCGAGTCCTGACACTTGTAATATTTTAAAACAAGATCAAACACGAAGGTTGTTTCGTTTTTATATACGTATTTTGTTTGTATAAATCAAACAACCCCTAAATATATGCAAAAACTACATACTAATTTTTTTATTTTAATTTAGTAATTTTACTAAAATCATAATTACAATTATAATTATTATTATTATATGAGTTTCATCCTCTCACATGTTCTGTTCGTTCTTTAATTATTTTTTCTTTCAACCAGTTTGTTTCTCAAATATTTATTATAATAGGTTTGTTCTTTAAATATTTATCATTTCAGTATAAGAGATGTTCTTTCAAAACAGAACCATGTAGGAACACCGTTCAAACAAATAAATAAAACTATTTTATTTCTTGTTCGTGAAACTAGTTACTTTCGCTTAGTTAGTTTCGCTCGTATGTTTGAGAGAAACTAGTAGTTAGTTTCACTATTTTGTTAGTTTCGCTAGTTAGTTAGTATCGCTTGTTAGCTTCTACTATGTAAGCTTTTTTGTAATCATTATTTGATTTATCAATCAAAATCATTTTTCCCTCCAATTATTTCTCTCTTATTTCACTCTCACAACATGGTATCAGAGCATTTTGCTCGATTCTGTGATCTCATATTCTTTTTCCGCATTCGTTGATGAGTTTTTCATCTTAATCCTCTTGATTTTAGTGCTTTCTTGTCTTGTTTTCTTCCCTTCTTGAGTTTTTTAAGTTTTTCGGATCATTTTGCTCTTTGTCTTCTTGGTTTCACCTTTAAATCGATCGTTTATGCTGTTATTTGGGATTTTGATCAATCCTACCGGTGGAATTCTTCAAATTCGAGCTATTTTGAAACTTCGAGTTTGGGGTTTTGAGTTTGTTCAGGCGAAACTGATTTTCTTTCGGTTCAGGAGAAACTGTTCTTGGCCAGGCGAAATTAGTCAGTTTCACTCCTCTTAGTTTCGCTTTTTTGCTAGTTTCGCTTAGCTTTCTAAGCGAAACTAGAATCTGTCTTTTGTTTTTCGTTTCGCGTTCGTTTTTCATTCCAGATACTTCAGTTCCTTTGGTTATGGATTCTTCTAATCCATTGTTTTTACATCCGTCTAATCATCCTGGTTTATTACTAATTTCCAAGTCTTTTGATGGTTCTGCTTTTGGGTCTTGGAAACGCGCCATGTCCATTTCCTTGTCCGCTAAAAATAAGATTGGTTTTATTGATGGGTCTGTTGAAAAGCCTCTCATCTATCCAATTCTTGACTTGTGAAAGAGGTGTAATGTTATGGTTATTTCCTTGATACTTAACACTCTGTCTAAAGATATCAGTGATAGTGTTCTCTATGTTGAAACTGCTCTTCAGCTTTGGGACGAGTTAATTGGTAGATATGGTGAAAGTAATGGAGCAAAGAATTATCAGTTACAGAAAAGTATTTCTGACATATCTCAAGAAATGATGATATTGCGACTTACTTCACAAAAATCAAGTTTATTTGGGATGAATAAAATGCCCATGAGCCTATCCCTCCTTGCACTTATGGTAATGCACGACTGTTGGCAAAACGTGAGGCACACTAGCGTTTAATGCAGTTTCTTATGGGTCTCAATTCATGTTATGAGATGATCCGAGTGAACATTATTATGATGAAGTCTCTTCCCTCTATCAATTAGGCTTATGCTTTTTCTTATTCAAGATGAGAAACAGAGGGAACTTCACTCACAAACACAGTTTGTTTCCCAGAATGCTTCCACGACTGCTAGTATGCAAGTGCCGAGGAGTTCTGGTAATCGAAAGGGTCCTGTTTGTAATCATTGCAAAAAGACCGGGCATGACGTTAATAAATATTACCGTCTAATTGGGTTTCCTAAAGACTTCAAGTTCCCCGCTCAATCTTTTTTTGTCTCATTTTAGTCACTTAAGTTTCACATGTTCTAATCTTGCACAATTACGAGGTTAACATTTTTTTTTTTGATTTTATTTTATGAATATGATGAAAATGTTGGTTTACTCTTTTTGGATTTCATTTTCACCATATCAATAAAATGAAATAAAAAAAAAGTAACTCGTAATCTTTTTTAATCACTCAAGTTTCTCAAATGTTCCATTTTAGTCACTCAATCTTTTTTTGTCTCATTTTAGTCACTCAAGTTTCACATTTTGTTCTAATCTTGCGCAATTAGGATGCATGCATACCAATCCAAGTAGCACCACTCCCAAGCCAAGATATCTCATCATGTGAACTCATATGCAAAACAATCTAACGTACATACAAAGTCAGCTATGCTATGTGAGTTCTAACAGTTAATTTCAAGCAGAAACAATCTCGTCAAAAATATCATTTATATCAACTCAAGACATACCAACCCTTTCTAAAACGGTTTGTCATTGATTAGCATATCCGTAACCCATATTACCTACCATTTCCCACAAGGGTTCCACAACCCAAGACTCAACCCAGCCCTAGACATGGACCTGACAAGATCTAATCAAGACACTCACAAGGCCTACTAACACATCAATCGTAACACGACATCGTTCCAACAAAGCGGTCAATCTGATGCTCACACCAAAGCAATAACATCCTAACACAATGAATAACAATTAACACTATGCATGCAATTAAATCAACATGATGCACAAAACAATTACCTTCGAAGGATTTCACCGATTTTGTCACAGCTACCCTCGTAAGGGTTATCCCCGTCGGGATATTCATATCACCTCCGAGAACCCCCTTTCGGGTTTCAATATTGCCCTCACAGGGGCCCGTCACATGACACAGTGACACACTTGTCATCTATGATGACTGCCCAGCCACCCATATGGTGACAACATCCGAAGGACCAACTCCTTCCTATCATCGTTGGCCGTATACCCGGACAACAATGCAAGAACACAAATCAACAAGTTAAACACACATGACACTACATGAACAAGTTCTATCACCCATCGCCCTTACACGGATCACCTATGTGTGTAACCAAACTCATACTCTAGACGTACCCTCATAATGTCCAGACCCATTACCCGACTCCTCCAGAATAAATCATTATACGACACACAAACATCATACAGACTTCTAGCCCATACATCCTAAGGACACCACATAGACCTTTAGCCTCGTTATCGAATATTTTAATTCATAAAATCTTTAGGTTTAAACCAAGACTCATAACACGTTAAATTTATAACATAGCCCATGCAAGTATGTACACGGTAAAACAATTAAAGAGGGGATTAGAAACTCACTGGTTACGTGGAATCCAAATCCTTACTCTGAACCTCGATCACTCGCTCAAATACCGAACCTGTCAATGTACGATCACACGATCAGAGTACGTTCAAAACATATGTCGAACACGCATGAACATAAAATAAATCCCGAAGCTCAGTTTCATCCGCTCGTCAATCCATCCCCATGAAACCATAGTCTCACGTGTTCACCCAAATCGGATCGTCCTTGACCTGTTTAGAACTCACATACCCGGACCTAGGTTTCCATGCATGCACATACGTGACCATGCAACCCTAGTCCCACGAGCACACACGTACTCGAACTGGTTTCCGCACATGCATGCGTTCCATGCAAGGTAAAACCCTAGCCACGCGAAACGTATGAGCTTGCGTCGGGTTCCCATGCATGCACGCCATGCAAAAACCCTAGCTGAGCCCACCGTTGCTAACGTACAAGCCACCCGTACTCCACCTTCCCCATCTTCTTCGTCTTCCCATCGTGCACCATCATCCCGTCACCATCATGCATTACCATTGTCTTCCTCGTTGTCACACCCCGCCCGACGGCGGATTAAACGCCGGGGCTGACGTGGTTGTTCATAAGCACATGATCATCTATTAAATATGATAATATTTATTATTCAAATTAAAAGCATCAGTTACATAGGAAAATGAAACGTTCAAAACATAATTTAAATTAAACTAGGTCCAAGTCCTAGGTGAGCAAGTAGTCCTCAAACAAGTGCACCTGAAACATGTAAGTAACTGTCAACTACAAGTAGTTGGTAAGATACACAGGTTTTGACACCAAAGAGTTAGTATAGATTACAATTCAATATGTTCAACGCATGTCTAAAGCATATATGTGAGAACATGAGGTTCCAAGCATACAATTCAAGCCTGATAATAGAAAACTAGATACGCAATCCCACTGATTGCCATTTTAAAAAGGGAGCAAGCGGATACTCCAAGTTATAGTTGATACCCAACAAAATCCGTCAAGGTCTTGTGGTAAGTTATAGTTTCAGTTTCCCATATAAATGATCATGTTAGGTACTACCTTAGGCTTGGGCTGCAAGTTAATGAATGTACTGGCATGAAACACATGCAATGGTCACCAAGTAGTTCAAATATAAAGCATAAAGATCAAGCACAAGATATATTGAATTGTTTAAATAGATAAAGTTGATAACATGTTTCACCCCAAAAGCAAAAACAGTAAAAATGGGCTATGTAAACTCACCTTGCAATGAGTAGCTTGGATGTCACACAAGTATATTACACAAATGTTCTAGCTAATCATAAGGTTAACCTATGTTTGATGGAACATATATATCAATGATTTGTACAACTGAAATAGAGAATCCTATTGCACGAGGAGATTGATGTGAGTGTCCTTATTTTAATAATAAAATAATTATTTGAGTTGCAAATAATATTTTATGTAAATCTTTGATAAATATTTGTGTTGTAATAAGTGAAAGAATTAATAACGATGTTGTTTGTTTGTAATAATTATATAAACGTATGAATAAATAATTAGGTTTCTTTTGTTTGTAAATAAATACACAAATAAATAAATGACTAGTTTTCTTTTATTTGTAATTGCATAAATTAATAGATAGATAGATGAATAAATAAATGAGTAATAATTAGTTGAGTAATTAAATAATTTACTACATAAATAAATTAATGAAACCTTTCATTTGATTTATGTAAAACAAGTGTTAAAAATAATGATTTAATTAGTTAGTAATTAAACCAAAATTTAAAGTATAATAATGTTTTAATTAATTAATAATTAAACCATAATTAATTATTAATTAAAAGTATAGAATTGAGTTTTAAATGTTCTCATATAAATTATATAAAAGTTTGTATAAATATTTATAAAGAAATGAGTTTATAATCATAATCATAATTAGTTGAAAGTAGTTGTTGTATACTAGAATGGTTATCATTCCAGAGTAGTACCTCCAACAGAAAAGTTCCCAGGAAAGAGTTGGTCGGATCAGAACCCCGTCTTTTCCTAGCCAGAACTTTAATGTTTGCCAGATAACTACATACTGGTTTGAAATTTACTCTATTTGCATACTTAACCAAGTTTAGTTTGTGTTTGGAAAGTATATGGGCTAAAGTGAAAATATAAGTTTATGTAAAGATAGAAATTGAATATTAAATAATTTAACTTGAAAATGAGGATTTTTAGTAAAAACATAATTTTTGAAATTGAAAGGAGTAAGAATGATCAACCAAGCTTTTAAATAAAAGTTTGACACAATTTTAATTAAAATAGGGATTTTGATCTTGGATAGGTTTATGATTATAACCTAAACATGTTAGGGATCATAGATCTAGCTAGTTATGAGAGATTTTTTTAAAGAAAAAGTATGAACAAGCAAGAATATAAGAAGAACTTACTTATGAATATGGAAACGACTTTGAATCTTGAGAGAGGGATTAGAACTTGATATGGTGTGAGAATGAGGGAAGAATGAAGGTCTATTTATAGGGTAATATCATAGGCTTATTTACAAAATTTAATTTGTTATAGGGATTAAGATTGCAAAATATGAAAAAATAGTTTTTAATTTCATAACATATTTCAACTTAAGTGCTCATAAATTTTATGTTCATGACTTCATTCCATCATAATTCATATTTAATATGTTTATAGATATAATTATATATTTATTTGTTTTATTTACCTTTAGTAATTTAAAAATACTAGCAATGTTATATTTTCATAATAAATTGTTTATATCATATGTGTATATATGTAGTTTTAGAAATGACTTAGTATGTACCTATATATTTATGGAATAGGATGGTGACAATTATTTACAAAGCATATAACATAAATATTTATTACTTATGAATTTGAAGTAGGTAATTAAGGTTCTTCATAAATGCGATTCACCAAAATAATGAACTTCCATTGCCGAAAAAGTTAAAATAAAAGCGGGAAATTTCCTGGAGATTACAGTCTCTTCTACTTTAGAAAATTTCGTCCCGAAATTGATTAGGAAGAGGGTCCTGGAAACAGATGTGGGTATTTGGCTTTCATTTGATCCTCACGTTCCCAAGTGAACTCAGGGCCACGTTTGGATTCCTACCGAACCTTAACAATTGGAATGTGACTTCGCTTGAGTTGCTTAACTTCTCGGTCCATGAGCTCCACGAAGTGAATTGTTTCGTCAATGTGAACCTCGTCAAGTGGTATGTGGAGATTCTCGTCAGCTAAGCATTTCTTTAGGTTTGAGACATGAAATGTTGGATGAACGTTACTGAGTCCTTCAGGTAGATCCAATTTGTAGGCTACCTTCCCAATCCGCTCAAGGATTTTAAAAGGACCTACGAATCTTGGAGCAAGTTTCCCTTTCTTTCCAAAACGAACTACACCTTTCCAAGGGGATACCTTGAGAAGAACCAGATCGTCAACTTGAAATTCTAAGGGGTTTCGACGTTTGTCGGCATAGCTCTTTTGCCGACTTCTTGCTACCAGAAGGTTGTCTCGGATTAATATTTTCTTGTCGGAAGTCTCTTGAATAAGTTCAGGACCAGTGATTTGTGATTCACCAATTTCAGTCCAACAGATAGGAGATCGGCACTTCCGACCATAAAGTGCTTCAAAAGGAGCCATGCTAATGCTCGTGTGATAACTGTTGTTGTACGAGAACTCGATTAGGGGTAGATGTAAATCCCAATTTCCCTTGAAGTCAATGACACAGGCTCTAAGCATGTCTTCGAGAGTTTGAATCGTTCGCTTAGATTGACCATCAGTTTGCGGGTGATAAGCAGTACTAAGATTTAGTTGAGTGCCCAAAGCTGATTGCAGTGATTTCCAGAAGCGAGAGGTGAATCGTCCATCACGGTCAGAAATAATATTGAGAGGTACACCGTGACGACTAACGATCTCATCAATATAGATTCGAGCTAGTTTCTCCACTCGATAGTCTTCACGTATGGGTATGAAATGAGCCGATTTTGTCAGACGGTCGATGATTACCCAAATGCTATCATGACCACGAGATGTGTGTGGGAGTTTGGTTATAAAGTCCATGGCAATACACTCCCATTTCCATACGGGAATCTCGGGTTGTTCAAGTAAACCAGATGGACGCTGGTGCTCGACTTTAACCTTCAAACAAGTAAGGCATTTGGACACATAGAGGGCAATGTCCTTCTTCATACCAGGCCACCAGTATTGGGTACGGAGATCCATGTACATTTTGTCTGCACCAGGATGCACAGAATAACGCGTCTTGTGAGCCTCGTTCATGATAAAGGTACGAAGGTTGTCACGGTCCGGAATCCAGATACGATTTAGAAAGTAAAGTAACCCATTGGGTTTGGTTTCAAGTTGGAGTTCAGCACCACATGACATTTCGTCGTACATGTTTCCTTCAGTGACAGAAAGATGTTGTGCTTCTAGGATGCGAGTTTGAATATCATTTTGGATTCGAATGTTGTGGATCTTGATAGGTTCCTTACGGCTAAGAGCATCGGCCACAGCATTCGCCTTACCCGGATGAAAACGAATATTGCAGTCGTAGTCGTTTAGGAGTTCAACCCAACGCCTTTGCCTCATGTTGAGTTCCTTTTGGTTGAAAATATGCTGGAGACTCTTATGATCTGTGTAAACCTCACCTTTGGTACCATATAGGTAATGTCTCCAAATTTTAAGAGCAAATACGACCGCACCCAACTCAAGATTGTGCGTCGTATAATTCTTCTCATGGATTTTGAGTTGTCGAGAAGCATAAGCAATCACTTTTCCTCGCTGCATTAGTACACAACCAAGGCCTAAGTGGGAAGCGTCACAGTAAACGACAAAGTCTTCGGTTCCATCGAAAGAGTCAGGATAGGAGCCTCACACAGTTTATCTTTTAGGGTTTGAAAGGCTTCCTCTTGTTTTGGTCCCCACTCGTAGGGTTTTCCTTTGTGAGTTAAGGCTGTGAGTAGTACTGCGATCTTTGAAAAGTTTGCTATGAAACGACGATAATAGCCCGCTAAACCTAAAAATGAGCGAACTTCGGTAAGGGTCTTTGGAGCTTGCCAGTTCTTTACCGCCTCAATCTTAGCGGGATCTACGTGAATACCCTTCTCGTTGACTATGTGTCCCAAGAATTGAACTTCCTTTAGTCAAAATTCACATTTGGAGAACTTAGCGTATAATTGCTCCTTCTTCAATAGGTCCAAAACCAAACGCAAGTGTTCCTCATGTTCTGCTTTTGATTTTGAATAGATGAGAATGTCGTCAATGAAGACGAATACAAACTTGTCCAAGTACGGCTTACACACGCGGTTCATAAGATCCATGAATACCGCGGGTGCATTGGTTAGTCCGAATGGCATAACCATGAACTCGTAAGGACCATATCTTGTACGAAAGGCTGTCTTGGGAATATCGGATTCGAGCACTCGTAACTGGTGATAACCAGAACGAAGATCGATCTTAGAGAAATAAGTCGAGCCTTGAAGCTGATCGAACAAATCATCAATCCTAGGAAGTGGATAACGGTTCTTCACGGTAAGCTTGTTAAGTTCCCGATAGTCGATGCACATCCGAAAAGAACCATCCTTCTTCTTGACGAATAGAACAGGTGCACCCCAAGGGGAAAAGCTAGGACGAATGAATCCTTTGTCAGAAAGTTCTCGGAGTTGACTTGAAAGTTCCTGCATCTCTGATGGTGCAAGACGATAAGGTGACTTGGCCACGGGGTTTGCTCCTGGCACTAAGTCAATACGGAATTCGACTTGGCGTATAGGAGGAAGACCAGGTAAGTCTTCGGGGAAAACTTCAGGGAAGTCTTTGATTACAGGAATGTCTTGGAGACTCTTATCTTTGCCTTTTCGTTCCACAATATAGGCCAAGAATGCCACACATTTCTTCCGTAAATACTTCTGTGCGGTAGTGCAAGACATAAGCTTGAGTCCCTTTGACGGTTTCTCACCATAAACGTTCAAAACTTCACCCGAGTCAAGAGGGATACGGATATACTTGTCAAAACAGACGACTTCAGCATGGTGCTTGGTCAGCCAGTCCATGCCTACTATGATGTCGAAACCTCCGAGAGCCATGGGAATAAGATTGATTGAAAAGTCATGATCGCTCAAGGTTAAGGTACAATCTCTAATAATGGTGTCACATGAAACAGAATAACCATCCGCTACTAAAATATCAAAGGGTTTGTCTAACTTAGCTCGACTCATAGCAAGTTGTGGTTCAAATTCAAAGGACACGAAACTCTTATCGGAACCAGTATCGAACAGGATAGAAGCATATTGTTGATTAATTGGAAACGTACCGTTCACCACATCATTGTTGGCTTGAGCCTCGTTGGCATTGATGTTAAAGGCACGTCCACGAGCTACCGGGTTTGCATTCCCCTGATTCACATTCCCTCGGTTCATATTCCCTTGGTTTATGTTTCCTTGAACCATGTTGCCCTGTTTTAGATTTGCTTGATTCACAATGACTAGCCTCGGGCAACGGTTCCTAAAGTGGTTAGGGTCACCACACTCGTAACAAGCGCGACCCTGGGCGATAGCAGCAGGAACAGGAACAGGAGCTGCAGGTTGGTAGACTTGATTAGTTGGTGGAATACGACAGGTGTTAGCCCAATGTCCATAACGTCCACAAGTAGTGCACAGACGACATTGTGCGTGAGCAGGGTGGTGAAGTTTGCAGGTATTACAAAGTGGTGAAGTCCCCGCGTATTGTTTCTTGGTAGGGTTGAAGGCAGTAGGGGCCACTAGGGCTAAAGGAGTAGCGGGTGTGATAATGGAAAATTTTTTGCCCTTCCTTTTCCTGTTATTGAAGGAAGACTCAGACTTGGTCTCCTTGGGGGGTTCAGTGGTGGCTTTCTCAAAAGTCTTCTTAGCACCCTTTTTAGATAGAGTCCATGCCTTAACATGATTGTCTGACAGGGTTGCTACAAGACGGATGGCTTCCTCGAGAGTGGCTGGGTTACTACCTAAAACAGTGTCCTGAATCTTCATGGGCAGACCATTGATGTACTTCTCAATGGATCGCGAGAGAGGAGTGACCATATGGGGCACCAGTAGGCTAAGCTCATGAAAGCGGATGGTGTTGGCAAGGCTTTCACCACTGTCTTGTTTGAGATCCCAGAACTTAGCTTCTAGTTTCTTGACTTCATTACGGGGGCAAAACTCATATGTCATGAGTGTCTTGACATCCGCCCAAGGCAAGGCTAGTGCAACCTTAATCCCACGGTTTCGTTTTTCTCCATTCCACCATGTGAGTACCCACTTCTGGAAGACACTAGTAGCATAGCGAACCTTCAGGTTCTCAGGGCATTCTGCATTGATGAAAGTCCCCTCAATTCTTTCAAACCATTGGAGCAGTCCAGTAGCTCCTTCGTTCCCGTAAAACTTGGTGGGGTTGCAGGAGTTGAAGTGTTTGAATGTACACGCGGGATTTCTCGATGTAGCATTCTGGTTCAGCTGATTAACCATGGTCGGTAGGATTGTAGCCATTTGCTGAATGGTCCTATCGGTGAGGTTGTTCCTACGCTCATGACAGGGAGGCATTCTACAAATGGGTGAATAAAAAGTTCATAAGGTGTGAATCATGTATAAGAGTTTGCAATTTAATCATGAGATGTTAGCTAAAACATGGATGGTACCCTAATGGGCACATAGACTTATCAAGGTACTTTAAGTCTTTCTAATATTTGAGAAGTCATGCGTTAGCCTATAAGTGGACACTCATCCCAAGAATTCCTAGGAAAGCATAACTGGTCCATCGGTTGATTTAGATTTATACGAAATGCTTTCCTAGACAGAACTTCTAGAATACAGGCATCCACCCTTCCGGATTGCACAAGTTCTCATTCATTAGTTAGAACTTACATACCTTTGACGAGAGTTTCATTCGGATCAGACTATTAAGTCTAAATGTAAGTTTCATGTAGTTCAAGTAGTCCCAAATAGTTTCATGTGGACCCTTGAATATTGTAGTTCATGTAGTTACATCAAGAAATCAGAAGTAGGTAAGTATGCATAGTAAGTATAGAGTGGAGTTCCTAACAAAAGACACTAGTTAAACTCATGTTTGGGACTCCTAGGTTATAGTCTAGGTCATGTGTCTAATAACCTAATTCCCTATAACCATGGCTCTGATACCAATCTGTCACACCTCGGCCGGCGGCGGATTAAACGCCGGGGCTGACGCGGTTGTTCATAATCACATGATCATCTATTAAATATGATAATATTTATTATTCAAATTAAAAGCATCCGTTACATAGGAAAATGAAACATTCAAAACATAATTTAAATTAAACTAGGTCCAAGTCCTAGGTGAGCAAGTAGTCCTCAAACAGGTGCACCTGAAACATGTAAGTAACTGTCAACTACAAGTAGTTGGTGAGATACACAGGTTTTGACACCAAAGAGTTAGTATAGATTACAATTCAATATGTTCAACGCATGCCTAAAGCATATATGTGAGAACATACGAGGTTCCAAGCGTACAATTCCAGCCTGATAATAGAAAACTAGATACGCAATCCCACTGATTTCCATTTTAAAAAGGAGCAAGCGGATACTCCAAGTTATAGTTGATACCCAACAAAACCCGTCAACGTCTTGTGGTAAGTTATAGTTTCAGTTTCCCATATAAATGATCATGTTAGGTACTACCTTAGGCTTGGGTTGCAAGTTAATGAATGTACTGGCATGAAACACATGCAATGGTCACCAAGTAGTTCAAATATAAAGCATAAAGATCAAGCACAAGATATATTGAATTGTTTAAATAGATAAAGTTGATAACATGTTTCACCCCAAAAGCAAAAACAGTAAAAATGGGCTATGTAAACTCACCTTGCAATGAGTAGCTTGGATGTCACACAAGTATATTACACAAATTTCTAGCTAATCACAAGGTTAACCTATGTTTGATGGAACATATATATCAATGATTTGTACAACTGAAATAGAGAATCCTATTGTGCGAGGAGATTGATGTGAGTGTCTTCATTTTAATAATAAAATAATTATTTGAGTTGCAAATAATATTTTATGTAAATCTTTGATAAATATTTGTATTGTAATAAGTGAAAGAATTAATAACGATGTTGTTTGTTTGTAATAATTATATAAACGTATGAATAAATAATTAGATTTCTTTTGTTTGTAAATAAATACACAAATAAATAAATGACTAGTTTTCTTTTATTTATAATTGCATAAATTAATAGATAGATAGATGAATAAATAAATGAGTAATAATTAGTTGAGTAATTAAATAATTTACTACATAAATAAATGAATGAAACCTTTCATTTGATTTATGAAAAACAAGTGTTAAAAATAATGATTTAATTAGTTAGTAATTAAACCAAAATTTAAAGTATAATAATGTTTTAATTAATTAATAATTAAACCATAATTAATTATTAATTAAAAGTATAGAATTGAGTTTTAAATGTTCTCGTATAAATTATATAAAATATTGTATAAATATTTATAAAGAAATGAGTTTATAATCATAATTAGTTGAAAGTGGTTGTTGTACACTACAATGGTTATCATTCCAGAGTAGTACCTTCAACAGAAAAGTTTCCAGGAAAGAGTTGGTCGGATCAGAACCCCGTCTTTTTCTAGCCAGAACTTTAATGTTTGCCAAATAACTACATAGTGGTTTGAAATTTACTCTATTTGCATACTTAACCAAGTTTAGTTTGTGTTTGGAAAGTATATGGGCTAAAGTGAAAATATAAGTTTATGTAAAGATAGAAATTGAATATTAAATAATTTAACTTGAAAATGAGGATTTTTAGTAAAAACATAATTTTTGAAATTGAAAGGAGTAAGAATGATCAACCAAGCTTTTAAATAAAAGTTTGACACAATTTGATCTTGGATAGGTCTATGATTATAACATAAACATGTTAGGGATCATAGATCTAGCTAGTTATGAGAGATTTTTTTAAAGGAATAGTATGAACAAGCAAGAATATAAGAAGAACTTACTTATGAATATGAAAACGACTTTGAATCTTGAGAGAGGGATTAGAACTTGATATGGTGTGAGAATGAGAGAAGAATGAGGGTCTATTTATAGGGTAGTATCATGAGCTTATTTACAAAATTTAATTTGTTATAGGGATTAAGATTGCAAAATATGAATAAATAGTTTTTAATTTCATAACATATTTCAACTTAAGTGCTCATAAATTTTAGGTTCATGACTTCATTCCATCATAATTCATATTTAATATGTTTATAGATATAATTATATATTTATTTGTTTTATTTACCTTTAGTAATTTAAAAATACTAGCAATGTTATATTTTCATAATAAATTGTTTATATCATGTGTGTATATATATAGTTTTATAAATGACTTAGTATGTACCTATATATTTATGGAATAGGATGGTGACAATTATTTACAAAGCATATAACATAAATATTTATTACTTATGAATTTGAAGTAGGTAATTAAGGTTATTCATAAATGCGATTTACCAAAATAATGAACTTACATTGCCGGAAAAGTTAAAATAAAAGCGGGAAATTTCCTGGAGATTACAGTCTCCCCTACTTTAGAAAATTTCGTCCCGAAATTGACTAGGAAGAGGGTCCTGGAAACAGATGCCTCTGATTTCTTTTGCTGCCACCACTTTATTCAAGCATACCCAACATATTTTATTTTTTCAATAGATCCTCCCCTGAAAAAACATCTTCAAATCTGTCTAGCTTTTCTATCACCTGATTTGGTGCTCTGTATATGGAGAAATAATATGTAGGGAGAGAATTGAGTACAGATTTGATTAGAGTCATGAGTCCCCCAAATGAGGGAGATTTAACTTTCCAAATTGATAACCGCTACTGGAAGAAATCAATGACTGGTTTCCCGTTCTTGACTAAGTTCATGTTGGCAAATATTTGAATGGAAAAGCCCCAGCCTTACAATGTAGATGTTCCGCCATGGTTTGAATGTCTTGATCCTGCACCCATAGACCAAACAGATAACTTTTAGATAGGTTAACCCGAAGCCCGAAAACAAGATAAAAATATATTAAATTCTACGAAGGTTGAAAGTGTTAGAGGAAAACCAATCTCCAATAAACACCACATCATTTACAAACAGAAAAGTGACAAGGTGGGCCTGAGTTAAGTAATAGAGATTCCATGATAAATGTCGAGGGAGCTAGCTTGTTTGATTATGCCTAAAAGTGCTTCCATAGCAATGATGAATAAAAATGGCGATAGGGGTCTCCTTTCCTCAAACCCCTACCACATGAGAATTCTTTGGTAGGAGAACCATTTATTAAAACCGAAGCCCGAGTGGAAGACACCAAGGCTTGAATCCAGTTCCTCCATTTTGGTGGGAAGTGCATTTGAGCTAAGATCGAGTCAAGAAACCCCCAATTGAGTGAGTCGAAAGATTTATCGATGTTTACTTTGAAAATCATCCCGGGCTTTTTTGTCTTACGTAGCCAGGACACCAGTTCATTTAGTACTAGAGGCCTATCCAAAATGCTTTGATTTTCCAGGAAGGCAGATTGCTCTTCAGAAAAAGTTTGCAAAGTCGTCCTTGAGCCAGCTCCAACACCTTTTTAGAAAATTGAAGTTAAGTCCATCGGGCCCCTTGTGCTCGATCTCCATCACATTCCCATATTGCTTTTTTAATCTCCAACGAAGTAAAGGGTTGAATGAAGAACTGAGCCTCCAATTCCGTGAGTTTGGCCAAGTTTGGGCATACAATATGGGGCCTGGACATAAGTGGTTCCTCGATTTTGTTAAGGAAGAAGTCGTAGGCTCGACTTTTGAAAGCCACCGGGGAGGAGACCCAGATGTTAGATATTGGATATCCGGTCATCGATAATATCAATGTTACTATTGAGGTACGATCCAATGATTTACACTTTGAACAACGATCAATTAATAACGTTTAGTCGTAAACGTTATAGTTCACGAAACGCGAATTTATTATTCAGTGGATAAATATCTAGTGAAATATTTAACGGTTTAATTCGGTAATTAATTATTTAGTAAATCAATTAAAAGACGAAGGGTTAAACGTTTTTGGTTTTAAGAGTTAAACGATAAACGTTTAGTGTTTACTAATTATTTATTAGTTAGTAAAGTTCAGGGATTAAATGTAATTAACAGTTAATTACTACGTGATTAGTTAATTACCCGGGGGTGTAGTTTGTAATTATGGAGCTACAAATACAACATTAACTCAAAACCCTATTAACCATTTCTCGACTCCTCTCTTCTTGAGCAAAAGACCAACCGGTCGGCCACCCCCTCTCCGCCGCCGACAGGCCTTCCACACGCAACCGCTGTCGGACGCAACCCGCGCCGCCATCGTTGCCGGACACAACCACCGCCGCCGTCTCCGTTTTTGGGCAAGATCCGTGTTGATTCAAAATGCGAGTCTTTCGGAAATCGTCAAAGGTATAACCTTCTAACCCGCTATGGTTGGTTTAATTTTATTGTAATCGAATCACTTACGAGATTTCGGTTTAGAACAGCAAACGTGTACTACCGCATCCGCTAAATGCAAATCTGATTTTGTATATTACTTTGATTAATAAAACCATTTATAAAAGTTAAAAACTGGTACACGTATTCCCAACAGTGGTATCAAAGCCACCTTTACCCGCGTTTAGACATTTTGCATTTAATCGATCTTATGTTTTATTTGTCAAAACTTTTTTTTGACAAAAAGATCCAACCTTTTTGGTTTATGGATGATCGTGTTGTTAAATCGAGCTCTAGTGTCCCGTGATTTGTTGTTTGCTTGGTTTTGTTATTTTTGTATTTTTACGGTTATTTGGAACCCGATGTAATCGTTAGATTTATTTTATTATTTATTGTAAATGTAAAATTGTAAATTGAACAGGTCAAAGATTTTGAAGACCGAACACGGAGATGGCCAGGACACGAAGATGGAGATCTTGGACTAAGTGGGAGACGACAAGAATGGTTGATTTTTGTTTGTCTCTTAGACCGGTTCAGTTGTCGTTTGATGGCTCAAACGAAACCGAACAAATTATAACTAGTGGCTCGATTTATTTTATTTGTTTGTGGTTGACTATAATTATTTAGGATAATAATTAAAACTGCAAAACATTTATAAAATTGTTTTGACACAATCATAAAATGACGAGAAAATTAAAACGTTTAAAGATTTCTTGAAAAGGTAAAATTAAATAAAAGTTGTTTTATTTAGAAATAAAACGAGTTTTAAATTAAATTGTTTTATTTAAAACTAATATACATTAATAAAAGAGCTTATTAGTTTAAAATTTGGTTCACGATTAACAACCAATCTAGATTAAATAGGGTATTGAAAATTGGAATGTGTCGAGAGTTGAAAGGCGTTTCAATTTATCACGAACTAAACGATAAAATTGGTTTTATTAAATTGCACGACTTGGCACATGCTTCACGTCGTCCAATATGTTTTTGACCCTAATACGGTAACTTAAAACATTAAAGAAAATCTCAAATTAAAATCGATATTTTTGCGCCACCCTAAATTGTGACACTTCAACCGATCTATCTAAAACCCCGGTGTTAGTGATTACCCTGCATCCGGGCCTACGGTTTCGATTGAAGGTACAACCGCGTTTCCTGAGTCACTTAGGTCGGTTCTACAGTTATCAATTGAGGGAAAATATAACTTAAGGTAGTATTAAGTGGGCGTAGTTGGGGGAAACGTATCTAAGCTTGACATTAATCGTCTTGCGACCCCAAACCAAGAATTGTGTAGTTGACGCAATCGGTAATCGTTACCTACCTAAATAGTCATGCCAGTGGACAGTGCTTTAGCCATTCACTAAGCAATGATTAACCCGTGTCTCATTCCCAATTATAATTTTGCCATTGGGTCATAATTATATTAGGATCTTAAGCATGAATTACTAAAATTGTTTATCTTGAATTTTGTAGATGTCTAACGAAATCCTTTCCGACTCCTAATTCTTACTTAAGTCTATGCTTTATTGAAACATGCTTCTTGGAGGAAACTTCTCAGAGTGGTTCCGTAACTTAAGAAATGTTCTTAAAAAGGAAGGAAGGTCATATGTACTAGAAATTCCATTTCCCTCGGTTCCACCGACTAGCGGCTCCAAAGAGCTTTGGAGACGACATGTTGAAGATTCAAATGAAGTTTCATTTGTAATGTTGTCAACTATGTCTGATGATCTTCAACGTGAACTAGAGTATTATCACGCCTACGATATGGTTTGCGAGCTGAAGAAAAGGTATCATCAAACTCGCAATGAGCATTTTAAAGTGCTTAAATCCCTATCAAGTCGCATGGAAACTGGAACAAGGATTAACTCGCTTTTATCTATAATGATGAGCCACATAGACAACCTAAAGGAACTTGGCTCTCCAATCAACCAAGATATGGCTATAGACTTCATTCTGATGTCTTTACCGGTTGAATACGAAGAGTTCGTAAATTACTACAAAAGGGATGTAATTGGAGGGACTTTATCTGAGTTGCGAGAGTCGCTTTTGGCTGTCGAAATGAGTATGGAATACATGAGAACTTTTATTTTCAAACTAAGAAAGCGAGGCAAGAAAAGAGATTTAATCCGAGATGGTGACGTCTGTCATCATTTTGGTGAGACTGGCCATTAGAAGATAAATTGCCCTAAGTACCTTGCTAAGACGGCCAAGGCTTCACAAGCCGACTCTTCAGGTATATTCGTTATTGAGATCTTCTCTCCGTCTAGCAAATCTTGGGTGTTTGACACATGATGTGGTTCTCACATTTGTAATGATTTATAGGGACTAAGGAAGGTTAGAAAGCTGGAACAAGGCAACTTTGAGCTCCATGTTGGTAATGGACAAAGAGTCGCAGTGAAGGCTGTGGGAGAATTTGTTCTTTTACTTCCTAGTTATTTTGAACTTGTTTTGAACAATGTTTGCTACATACCTAGTTTAACTAGGAATATTGTTTCAGTTTCTGCTTTGCGTGAACAAGGTTTTGAATATGCTTTTAATGGTGATTTTATTTCTGCATATTTGAATGGTTTGTTCTACTTTACTGCAAAGCTTTATAATGGAATCTATGCGATAGAAGTCTATAACGATAACGCGTTATACAACATCTCATCTAAACGTACGAAATTAGATTTCAATGATACGTATTTATAGCATAGTCGACTAGGACACATAAACAAGAATCACATAAAGAAGCTCCAAACCGCATGAACTTTGAATTCCACCGGTCAAGAGTCTTTTGATGAATGTGAATCTTGTTTTAAGTGGTAAGTTGACCAAAAATCCTTTTTCCAGTATCGGTCAAAGAACTAAGGATATGTTAGGACTCGTACATACTGATGTGTGTGGTCCGTTCAGAACAATGTCGAGGAATGGATAGCGATACTTCGTCACATTTACTGATGAATAAAGTAGATATGGTTATGTTTGTCGTACGAAGCATAAACATGAAACGTTTGAAATGTTCAGACAATACCAGGACGAAGTACTAAATCAATAGGGTAAGAAGATTAAGATGCTTCGATCTGATCGGGGTGGTGAATATCTTAGTCTAGAGTTTGACGAACATGTAAGGAAATGTGGGATCATATCACAACTTACTCCACCTGGAACACCACAGCTTAATGGTGTGTCTGAAAAGAGAAATCGAACTCTATTAGATATGGTTCGATCCATGATGTGTTGTACAAACCTCCCACACTCCTTCTGGAGTTTTGCTCTTGATACTGCCACAAGAATCATCAATCTAGTTCCAACAAAGAAGTTGGAAAAAACTCCTTATGAGATATGGCATGGGGAGAAACCCAAAGTGTCATTCCTTAGGGTCTGGGGATGTAACACTTATGTTACCAGTGAATCTTCGGATAAACTGAATCCCCGTGGAGATAAAGTTGCTTTCGTCGGATACCCTAAAACAATTGGTTACTACTTCTACAATCCTAGGCATAGGCCCCTATGTTCCGGTGGCTACGACCTTTCTCTTTTACAGAGAAAACGAGGGTTCAAGTAGGTTTTTTATCAAACGCACAGCAACCTTCTTAGAGAAGGAACTGCTTGCGCAAGGGATTGGAGAAACCACATAGATCTAGAAGAAGTCCGAGAACCACAAGTGACTGAACCTTAAGTTGAAACAACCAATCAACATAAGATTATTGAAACTGAATCTGAAAGATTTCAAGATTCAACTATAACACCAAGCATGCGCAGAAGTACTAGGGATTGTCATGAACCCGATAGGTATATCAGGATTCATGAAAATGACAACATCATTGATCAGGCTGAACCAACTAGTTACAAGTCTGTGATTCTAGATTCTGAATCTACGAAATGGCTAGAAGCCATGAGTGCGGAGATACAATCCATATATGACAACCATGTATGGGACTTAGTTGATCTTTCTCCCGAGTGTCGGACTGTAGGAAACAAGTGGATTTTCAAGAAGAAAACTGACGTGGATGGAAACACGCAAACGTACAAAGCTAGGCTAGTAGCGAAAGGATTTACTCAGACTCAAGGAATTGATTATGAGGAAACCTTCTCGCCTGTAGCCATGCTTAAGTATACAAGGATCTTGCTTGCAATTGTTACGTATTATGACTACAAGATATGGCAAATAGATGTCAAAACGGCGTTCCTAAATGGATACCTTTCTAAAGATGTCTATATGGTTCAACCAGAAGGTTTTAAGGATCCAAAGAATCCTAATAAGGTGTGCAAGTTGAACAAATCCATTTATGGATTGAAACAAGTATCTCGAAGCTGGAATCATTGCTTTGACCAAAAAATCAAAGAGTTTGGTTTTGTAAAAAATGAACATGAACCGTGTGTTTACCGGAACTCAAGTGGGAGCTTTATTACTTTTCTGATTTTGTATGTAGATGAACACATCTCATTGGGAACAATATTCCTATGCTACAAGGCATAAAGTCTTGGCTAGGGAAATGTTTCGTGATGAAAGATCTTGGCGAACCCGCCTATATTCTATGAATAAAGATCTATATAGATATATAGATAGACTGTGACATCCGACATTTTCAGGTTAACTCCATCAACGCAAACATCGTTATCTCAAACACTTATTCATACAAACTCAGTTATCTCAGTTACTCATGCATACATTACGTTTAATTAGGGTTAATTAAATGTGTCAGTTATCGCACAAACACTCATGTAACGGTAATTCGGAGAATTACCATATCACACATGAGTCTAACCCGGAACGTTGGTGAACTAATAAAAATAATTGCCAACAATTATATTAATGTAAATTATGTGAATTTACATGCTAAGTGACTTTTACGTGAATTATGTGAACTTTCGTGATATCGCGTATGTTTATCGAAAATTAGTTATCAAGCTTATTTTTATAGATGTTAGGATTTTATAAAAATAATAGTTATAGGTTTTTATTGTCATTATTGAAACTAAATTTTAAATTACCCATGGATCACCTAGATAGCCCGTGGATTACCCATGATCCACATTTAAACCCATGCATACATATATGAGGAACTTTAAAAAAAAATTAAACCCTAATCCTCCTTTTCTCCTTTCTAGCCGGCGCAACCAAGACCCCCCCCCTCTTGAGCCGAGATCAAGAACCATCCCAAACACCATCCATTTGATCTTCATTCTTTAAATTGAACTTGTATTCGGTCTATCCTAGGCATTGCTAACACTCCTACGTAAGTTATTCTATCCGATTTCGTTACTTTTATAGTTTTAAATCTTATAATGAAACCCTAGTTCATCCAAACATGAAAAATTGTAATAAAGTTGGTGACTTGTTATTTATTTAAGGTTATTGTATCTATTTGATGATTATATTGTTAATGATGAAACCCTAGTTGTGTATGTTCCATAACTTGCATAAAGAAGAAGCTTTTTGATTATGTGAAGTTGTAGAATTGCATGTTAGATGTAATGGATGATGTTTATGATTGTAATTATGCTACTTAGGTTGTATGTAATTGTTGTGATGCGTTGAATCTCGTTAACAAAGCTAGAAATCATAGGCTTTCCTAAAGAGGAAACTTTGTTGAAAAGTGCTTGTTTATATATGAGTAGCACACGTGCATGATGTTGTAGGATAATGCTAGCATGTTATTTTGAATGTATTAAAGCGTGTTAAAGTGTTGTTTTGTAGAAATCATGTAGGGTGATCATAACTTACTAAAAGTGTAAACTTTTAGTTTTTTTGAAACATAGTTCCTAGACTTGAATTACTTGATGTAATGATCCATTGTGCTTTATTATGATTATATAAACTTGTTAGGATCATGCAAACATGTTATAGATGATCAACCTATGGAAACCAAACTTTATGTTCATACATTACTAAAAGTAGGAACTTTGATGAATGTACAATGTGTTTCCCTATTAGGACATTTTGTGAATTGTGTATGTATCGTGAAACATGAATTACTTGTATATTATGTGTATTAGTATATTAATCAAACATTAAATCACTAAGCGGGTCACTAACGGGTCGTCGGGTTAAACTTGGTCAATCTTGGTTAAACTATTAAATATTTTCAAAACAAATAAAACAATGGGAATGTTTGGATACTTAGGGTTCATATCAACCTACACGAACACACACACTCATAAGACCTATATTAATAGGTGACAGTTAGAGATTCACCGGTCTTTACTTAGCTGTTATCTGCACGCATTCTAAGGTGAGTTTCACGGCCTCTTTTTCTATTTTAAACTAGGGGAGAAAACATGACCTCAAACAGTTAGATATTACATTTCTTTTATATCACTTGTTGTACTAAGCGCAAACATATCACGCAAGTCCTTACATATCGAACCGTTTAATATAAGGGAATAGCAAGGTAATCTTGAGTAGTACTACTGGGTTTGACAAACCCCACCCGCGTTAGTCGTGCTAACTCGACTGGAGGTCAAACGGGTGTAAAATTAACCTAAACATCTCACCATTGTTTCATGATAGACACGGTGGAAGGCATTCAAACAAAAACAATCAGCTTCAGTGTCGAAACGCTTTAGTAACATGTTTTATAGGCCAGCTACATATCGATATAATTGCATCTGTTTTATTTGGTTACTTTACTTACATTTGAAACCTGTGAACACACCAACCTAGTGTTGACACATTTTAGCATGTTTTCTCAGGTCGCTAAGGTACGAGCACGAGTTTAGGACATGCATTGGAGTCCCATCATTTTCAAACACTGGATTTATTCTATTTACTTACATTATCTATTATGAACTTAATGGTTTGGGCGCCTTTGTTCTGCGCATGGATTTCTTAAACATTTTCTCTTCCGCATTCCGCATTTACTCTTAATATTTAATGTTTTTCTTAAACTCATATAGAGTCGTTCAATGTAACCAATTACTGAGATCCTGGTATGTCACGCGCCTCGCGGTAAGATCCCGCTGGTGGATTTTGAGGGTGTGACAGATTGGTATGAGAGCCATTGGTAATTAGGAACTAGGATTTGCATACTAGACTATAACCACACCCATGCATTAGTTACACAACACTTACATTCATACATGACACTTATGCATTACGTTATAGGAAATGTCTACATCACCTAAGTCACTTACATCCCCAGTCGCTCAGGAACTTGATGTTCCTGCTGTACCTTCACCAGAGCCTAAGAGGCGTCGGCTGAACCCTGTTGACAACACCGTGGTGTACGACAGGCCATTTCATGTGTGTGTCAGAGATAACACGTAGGATTGGGATTGGTATCCTGACATGATCACAAGCTGGGTCCAACAGGAGGAGGTCCCACCTCCATACTTTGTAGCCACTACTTCTTCTCCACAGACTCTACCACCCCTGTAGTGCCCATAGGAGCAGGCGTTTGTTGCTTTTATAGCAAAGATGGACCGAGAGATCCAGAACATGCGTGATGTTGCAGGAGAGATTACCGGATTGCTACAGAGAGGGAGTCAAGCTGATCAGAAGCCGGAGAAGCTGTCTGAGGATCTAGGTGAGACCGATGCAGTGCAGGGCAATCTGGTGGCAGCATTCTAGGAGCTACAGACCCGAGTGAATGTTCTAGAGTTTAACCTTGGGGCAGCTGAGACTCGGATCGAGGAGCTGGAGACGCAGCTTGAGGCTTCCAACGCAGTACGAGATGCACCGGATGCTGAGCCTGTGGGAGGACCAGCTGAGGAAGATGATGCCGATTCAGATGTGACTTCAGCTGGCAGTGGCATCTGACAGTTTATCTTTATTTATTTATTTCTTTTTCTTTAAATCTAGATGGGCAGGGTTGTTCCATCCACATATATTTCTGAATCTTAACGTTTTGGTTGAAATTATTTTGTAGCTTTACAATTTATTTAATCAAGTATTGTTATGGAAATATTAGATGTTGTAGATATAATTGCTTTTGTTTAGTTATGCTTGTATGACGAATATATGCGACATATTATTCTGATTTTGTATATTTGTTTATGTAAAGATCATGTCTGGGCATGGGCGTGGACCCAGTGGACGTAACGGCGGCCGTGGCAACGTCAATATGACCGCAGCAGAACTCACGGCCCTGAAAATGAACGTGTGGCTGAAGCTTTAGCAGCCAACCCGACTGGAGGTAAATCTATCAGTTGTTGACTCTAGTGAGTCAGCTCTCACTCTAAACTCATATTCCGAACCTATATCCCTAAACGTACTCTTGTCTTCAAATCCAGGTCAGCACAACAACCAACAGGTTTGCACTTATAAGACCTTCATGGATTGCAAGCCCCACACCTTTAGTGAAGCTGAGGGAGCTATAGGCTTACTCCGCTGGATGGAGAAGACCAAGTCGGTTTTTGATATGTGCAACTGCCCGCAGAACAATCAGGTGAAAAACGCATCTGGCACGCTGGAGGGTCCAGCTCTTACCTGGTTGAACTCCCAGGTACAGATGCTAACTTTGGAGATGGAAAACGCATTGCCATGGGATGAATTGAAAACTATGATGAGAGAGGAGTACTGCCCTCCTGACGAGGTGCAGAAACTTGAGGTTGAGTTCTGGAACCTGAAAATGGAAGGATCTGAAATCGAAGCCTACAGCACTCGCTCGCACGAGCTGGCAACCTTGTGTCCTTAGATGGTGACCGTAGTTTATAAGAGGATCGAGAGGTACATAGAGGGCCTAGTCCCTCAAATTCAGATCATGGTGACTTCCTCTATCCCGACCACCATTCATCAAACTATCCGATTGGCTCACAGGTTAACCGGTCAGGCAGTCGCTTAGGGCACCCTACCTACTAGAGGTGCAGTTTTAAAGGTGGCTGATAACAAGCGTAAATTTGACAGTACGCACTCCAAAGCTTCGTAGACCAACCCACCCCCACAACAGCAGCAACGAAAGTTTGAACCTGCTAAAAACCTCAACCAGTCTATCTCCACTCCACCGAACCAGGGCACTTACGCTGGTAAATACCCAAAATGCCCCAAATGAAACTTCCATCATAATGGAGCATGTGACAGGTACCGCTGCCAGCTGTGTGGAAAGATGGGCCATTCTGCCAAAAATTGTAGGGGTGAGTTTCAACCTAAGCAACCGTCTCAACAACAGGGAGCGACGAGAGGTTGCTATGAATGTGGAAAGGAAGGACACTTCAAGAAGGATTGTCCTAAGTTGAAACGAAAAGTTGTAAATAACAATGGTAACAACCAGGGCAACGGAAACGGTAACAATAATGGTGGCAACAACGGTAATGGTGCGAAGGGTCGAGCCTTCGTGATTGGCTCGAGAGAGGCGAGATATGATAAGGACATTGTTAACGGTATGTTTCCTCTAAATGATCATTTTGCTTCTGTTCTTTTTGATACTGGTGCTGATAGTAGTTTTTTATCTAGAAGCTTTAGTGAACAGATAGAAACGACCTCAACCCCATTAGAGCACAAGCATATCGTAGAGATAGCTGACGGTAAGTTAATCGAGGCAACTCATATACTCAAGGGATGTAAGTTAGGACTATCTGGTCACAAAATCGATATCGATCTCATGCAGTTACACTTGGCAGTTTTGACATAATTGTCGGCATGGATTGGTTATCTAAACACCAAGCTGAGATCGTTTGTAAAGATAAGATCGTTCGTATTCCCCTTTCTAGCGGAGAGACCCTGTCCATTCTGGTCGAGAAGAGTGGTGCAATTGTGGGCATCATATCTTTCATGAAGGCGTAGAAGTGTCTTCGTAAGAGTCATACATACTAGCCCTTGTCGTTGAGAAACCGTCCGAGGAGAAGACGCTGGAGGATATTCCTATCATCTGTGACTTTCTAGAGGTATTTCATGAAGACTTACCTGGTCTTCCACCTCACCGTCAGGTCGAATTTCAGATCGACCTAACACTAGGAGTAGCACCTATTGCTCGAGCACCATATCAACTTGCACCAAGTGAGTTGCAGGACCTATCTACACAGCTGCAAGAGCTGTTGGATAACAATTTTATCCGACCTAGCTCATCGCCAATAGGAGCCCCAGTCTTATTTGTCAAAAAGAAAGATGCGAGGTTCCGTATGTGCATTGATTACAGAGAACTAAACAAGGTAACAGTCAAGAACAGTTATCTACTTCCCCGCATTGACGATCTGTTTGACCAACTTCAAGGGCCGAGCTTCTACTCAAAGATCAATTTAAGGTCTGGATATCATCAACTGAGAGTCCGAGATGAAGACATATCCAAAACCACATTCAGAACCCGGTACGACCATTACGAGTTTTTGGTCCTGCCATTCGGACTAACCAACGCGCCCACGGTGTTCATGGATTTCATGAACCGTGTGTGTAAACCCTACCTCGACCAGTTCGTCTTCGTTTTCATTGAAGATACCCTCATCTATTCCCGGAGTAGGGAAGAGCACGAAGAGCATCTACGCTTAATTCTTGAACTGATGAGGCAAGAGCAGTTGTACGCCAAGTTTTCCAAATGCGGTTTTTGGATTCGTGATGTTCAATTCTTAGGACATGTAGTCAATGAGAAAGGAATACATGTCGACCCAGCCAAAGTAGAAGCCATTAAGAATTGGGCAGTACCAACGACTCCGACAGAGGTGTGACAATTTCTAGGATTGGCTGGTTACTACCGTCGATTTATCAAGGGGTTCTCGAAGATTACTCAACCTCTCACTACCATAACCCAAAAATGTAAACCGTATAACTGGAGTGAAACCCAGGAATTAACATTCTAGCTACTGAAGAAGAAGCTCTACAGCGCACCCATCCTATCTCTGTCAGAGGGAACGGATGACTTCGTAGTGTATTACCATGCCTCCATCCAAGGTCTAAGTTATGTGTTGATGCAATACGAGAAGGTTATCGCATACGCCTCCCAGCAATTAAAAATTCATGAGAAGAACTACACGACTCACGACTTGGAGTTGGGAGTTGTGGTATTCGCGCTAAAAATCTGGAGACATTACTTGTATGGTACCAAGTGCACTATTTACACCAATCACAAGAGTCTTCAGCACATCTTTGAACAGAAAGAGTTGAACATGCGACATCATCACTGGATAGAACTCTTGAATGACTATGATTGTGCCATCAAGTACCATCCTGGCAAAGCTAACGTGGTAGCCGATGCCCTAAGCAGAAAGGAAACCAAACCCCGACCAGTTCGAGCGTTACAACTCACTATTCATACATGATTACCCGAACAGACCCGTAATGCTCAACTCGCAGCCCTGAAAGAGGAGAACGTACCGTTGGAAGCCACTCGTGGTATGGAGAAACAACTTGAGGTTAAATCAGACGGTATTCGCTACTTCGAAGAGCAAATATGGGTACCATTGTACAGAAACTTAAGGGAACTAGTTATTGATTAATCTCACAAATCTCGATACTCTATTCATCCTGGATCTGACAAGATGTACCACGATTTGAAAGTGTTGTATTGGTGGCCGAACATGAAAGCCGATATGGCAACCTATGTGAGCATGCGTCTGACTTGTTCAAAGGTCAAAGTGGAGTACCAAAAGCCGTCCGGATTGCTTCAACAACCGAAAATTCCGATGTGGAAAAGGAACAAATTTCCATGGATTTCATCACCAAATTACCCCAAACCCCTAGTGGATGTGACACCATCTGGGTGATAGTGAATCGCCTAACCAAATCCGCTCATTTTCTTGCAATCAAAGAAACTGACAAAATGGATAAATTAACCTGCATCTATCTGAAAGAAGTAGTCACTCGGCATGGAGTGCCAATTTCAATCATTTCTGATAGAGACGCTCGTTTCACCTCACGTTTCTGGCAATCATTACAGAAAGCTCTAGGCACGCGCCTGGATATGAGCACAGCATACCATCCTTAAATAGATTTCCAGAGTGAGCGTACCATTCAAACCCTAGAAGACAAGTTACAGGCTTGTGTAATTGATTTCGGTAACAGTTGGGAGACTCACCTACCTTTTGTAGAGTTCTCCTACAATAAAAGCTATCATACTAGCATCAAGGCTGCACCGTTCGAGGCACTGTATGGAGGGAAATGTCGATCACCTATTTGTTGGGATGAAGTTGGAAATAGCCATCTTACGGGTCCTGAACTTGTGCACGAGACTTGGAGAAAATCGTGCAAATCCGAAATCGTATGGCGGCAGCTCGTGACCGTCAAAAGAGTTATGCAGACAAGCGCCGAAAATCGTTAGAATTTCAGGTGGGCGACAAAGTGCTATTAAAGGTTTCACCTTGGAAAGGTGTGATCCATTTTGGAAAACGAGGCAAGCTAAACCCGTGTTACGTTGGACTATTCGAGATAGTGAAAAGGATTGGCCCAGTAGCGTATCTGTCACACCCCCAATTTCAACTAACGGAGCATTACCGTTTTGGGAAGTGACAAACCAGGATCTCAGTCATTAGTTACATCAAACGACACTATATGGGACTTGAAATGTCATAACATAAAAGTTCAGAGTTAATGCGGAAGCGTAAACGTTGATATAAAATTTAAAGTAGTTACACGCAACAAGCGTCAATCAATATAATTAAGTAAACTGTTTATCATGTTTGAATGAATGAAATGACAGTAGGACTCCATGCATGTCCTAATTGTGCAACCTGTGCCATAGCTTAGCGTCCTGAGAAAACATATAAGAAAAGTGTCAACACAAGGTTGGTGAGTTCACAGGTTTCAGTATAGTAATAAAGCGTTTACCAGATTAATGTACAATCAACATATATATACCAATGAGTAGCTAACCCATGTTCATGTTTGCTATTACGCTCGCAATCGTAAACTGACTGTTTGTATTGCCTCCCACCAGGTCTATCAACCACTGTGCACATTTAGGTCAATATTGCACCCGTTCGATATCCAATCGAGTTAGCGCGACTAACGCGGGTGAGGTTTGTCAAACCCAGTAGTACTACCCAACATACCACGCTATATTCATATTTAAACGGTTCGATGTGAGGACTTTCATGATAGAGTTTACGCATAGTCATAACAACTGATATAAAATGAAGTACAAAAATCAAAAAGAGTTTGTATCATGTTTTCTCCCCCAGTTTAAAAACAGTAAAAAGGGGCCGTGAAAACTCACCTGCGTTGCGTAGTAGGTAGTATCACACAAGTATGAGATTTAGAACCTCAAGTGTTAGCCTGTACGGGTTATGTATGCCCTAGAATCATAAACACATAAGTTAGGGACACACTGGGATTTGTGACGACGACACGGAAGGTTAGAACGTCTTAACGTATTCTAAGGATCAATGAGTAGACGAACGTGTCTACGGGAATATAGGGTTTCTTAATATAATTATTAAGATAAATACGTTTTGTGTCGAATGTTTCTTAATTATGAATATAATAATAATTAAATATATTCGTGCGTTTGTACCATTCAATAATGGTTTAGGAAAATAATATAATTAATATATTATTTTTGAACTCGTATAAAATATACGATAATCATTTACGTGACAAAAATAATAAATATATTATTTTTATTCGAGGATATAAACGTGAGTAAATAATATAAACATTTATATTATTAATTCGTTTGAAACGTTTCACGAGGTAATAAACGAGGCGAAATAATATAAAATATATATATTATTTTACACTAGGAGTCAAGGGTTAAAAATAATATAAACATATTATTTTATACTAAGTTGGGGTTTGAAAATAATATAGCTATATTATCTTAAAAGTTGAATTATTAATAATTATAAGCTATAAAGTTAAACCCGAGCCTACGGGTTGTTTTCGGGCTCAAAACATATTAAAATAATATTCTAATATCATAGAGATAAGTTTTATTTAAAAATATATTGTAAAAAGTGGCTAAATAAAAAGATGGGGGTGGAGGGACTCGAACCCGGGTCTCCTCCCCCAAAGTCCAACGAACTAACCACTACAGCCCGCTAGGGTTTCGCATTCAAAACCGGTTCTCAATTGTTTTAATCATGAACACCTCTGTGTTCATCCCTCCCACGCGACTCGATCCCAAATTCCCTCCCAAATCCATCGATTTGGATTTCGATTGAACCAGAATGCATAGGGGTTTTGTTCATCGGTATTATACGAATCTGAGGGTGAGTTTGATTGCAAAATGATCGAGTTTAGGTTCGTTTAATTACATGTTTTAAAAATGAAACCCTAGTTTAAGAACACATGTTTAATTTGTTCGAATTCTATAAGATCATGGACTGAAATCATAGGGCTTTCAACCAACAAAGGATTGCGATTCCAACCATGTAAATAAATTGGATTTAAGTTGAGTGTAGGGTGGTGTTCGACTAAACCGTATTCTCGAAGAACCCTAGCTATCCGTTTGCCATGAAATCGATGATATAGTTTCAAATTAGGATGGGACTTTTAACGGGTTGGTGAGGGCGATGCTACACATACAGTTTAATTGAATTTAAAATGGATCTGAAGTAGGGTTCGATTAAATCCGAATGTATATGAACCCTAGGATCGATTCTTGATTGGATCGATGTTATAAGTCTCGATTAGGATAGGGCATTTGATCTAGGCATTGAAACGAGTGGGATGAAGTGTTTGGTTACCTTCCTGGATATCGAATTGCAGGTGCTCGACTAAAAGGACTTCCGGCTTCGATGAGCTTAGTCCCTGGCGGCTCTGGTTCCCTCTCCGTTGGAATTGAATGGTGTTACAAGTTCAGTGGGGTGCGAATGAAACGTGCAGAGAGTTATACTTCACAATGGAAGTCGAATTTAGTCGAATTCGATGATGCTTGTCCATGTGTCAATGGTTACGGTTTAATGGTCATTAATCCGCTTAATTCTGTAATTTAATACGATTAACTACGATACCCACGATCGTTAATGAGAATGATGGTGCAAAACGGTTTCAATTCGCACGAATTCGATGTTTGGGATTCGAATTTCATCTGGTTTGACTTGTGAAAGTCAACAAATTGACTTTAGCTTAATTACAGAATCGGTCCTTGAGGTTTTCTGAGAAATTGAAGTTTGTAAATTGGCAGATTAGGTCCCTTAGGTTTAAATGAAGTTAACTCATGGTTAACTTTGACTTTTAAAGTCAACAGATTGGATTTTGACTTTCTAAAACTCAACAGAATAGTTTAAGCTTTTGACATAACTAGTCCCTGAAGTTTAAGTTTGGAGTATTGACAGAAATAGTCCCTGAAGTTTGAATAAAGTTAATTTCAGTTAACTTTAACTGGATTTTTTTAACGGGGTTAACTGGAAAATTCCGGATTGTCACAGTATCAACTGAACCTACCAGATGAACTCAATGGAGTGCACAATGTCTTTCATGTTTCAAACTTGAAGAAATGCCTATCAGACGAGACACTCGTGGTTCCACTCGAGGAGTTGGAAATGGATGAACACTTGCGTTTTATCAAAGAACTAGTCGAAATTATGGACCGAGAGGTCAAAACGCTCAAGCACAGTAAAATCCCAATTCTTAGAGTTCGCTTGAACTCGAAACGTGGACCGGAGTTCACATAGGAATGCGAGGATCAGATGATGCGAAAATATCATCAGCTTTTCAAACAGTCAATGGCAAACACGAATGGTACTAGTTAAATTTCAAGATGAAATTTCTTTCAACAAGGGGATGATGTGACAACCCGAACTTTTGTTTCAGACAACTAGCGACTTTGCTTAATTTTCGGGACGAAAATTCTTTCAACATGGGGATGATGTGACATCCGACATTTTCAGGTTAACTCCATTAACGCAAACATCATTTTCTCAAACACTTATTCATACAAACTCATTTATCTCAGTTAGTCATGCATACATTACGTTTAATTAGGTTTAATTAAATGTGTCAGTTATTGCACTACACTCACGTAACGGTAATTCAGAGAATTACCGGATCACACACGAGTCTAACCCGGAACGTTGGTGAACTAATAAAAATAATTGCGAACAATTATATTAATGTAAATTATGTGAATTTACATGCTAAGTGACTTTTAGGTGATTTATGTGAACTTTCGTGATATCGGGTATGTTTATCGGAAATTAATTATCAAGCTTATTTTTGTAGATGTTAAGATTTTAAAAAAAATAATTGTAAAGGGTTTTTATTGTCATTATTGAAACTAAATTTTAAATTACCCATGGATCACCTAGATAACCCATGGATTACCCATGATCCACATTTAAACCCATGCGTGCATATATAAGGAACTTTAAAAAAACAATTAAACCCTAATCCTCCTTTTCTCCTTTCTAGCTGTCGCAACCAAGACCCCCCCCCTTTTGAGCCGAGATCAAGAACCATCCCAAACACCATCCATTTGATCTTCATTCTTGCAATTGAACTTGTATTCGGTCTATCCTAGGCATTGCTAACACTCCTACGTAAGTTATTCTATCCGATTTCATTACTTTTATGGTCTTAAATCTTATAATGAAACCCTAGTTCATCCAAACATGAAAAATTGTAATAAAGTTGGTGACTTGTTATTTATTTAACGTTATTGTGTCTATTTGATGATTATATTGTTAATGATGAAACCCTAGTTGCGTATAATCCATAACTTGCCTAAAGAAGAAACTTTTTGATTATGTGAAGTTGTAGAATTGCATGTTATATGTAATGGATGATGCTTATGATTGTAATTATGCTAGTTAGCATGTATGTAATTGTTGTGATGCGTTGAAGCTCGTTAACAAAGCTAGAAATCATAGGCTTTCCTAAAGAGGAAACTTTGTTAAAAAGTTCTTCTTTATATATGAGTAGTACACGTGCATGATGTTGTAGGATGATGCTAGCATGTTATTGTGAATGTATTAAAGCATGTTAAAGTGTTGTTTTGTAGAAATCACGTAGGGTGATCATAACTTACTAAAAGTGGAAACTTTTAGTTTTTTTGAAACTTGGTTCCTAGACTTGAATTACATGATGTAATGATCCATTGTGCTTTAGTATGATTATATAAACGTGTTAGGATCATGCAAACGTGTTATAGATGATCAACCTATGGAAACCAAACTTTGTGTTCATACATTACTAAAAGTAGGAACTTTGATGAATGTACATTGTATGTACATAGCTTGCCATGTTAGGAAGTTTTGTAAATTATGTATGTATCGTGAAACATGAATTACTTGTATATTATGTGTATTAGTATACTAATCAACCATTAAATCACTAAGCGGGTCACCAACAGGTCGTCGGGTCAAACTTGGTCAATCTTGGTTAAACTATTAAATATTTTCAAAACAATTGAAACAATTGGATTGTTTGGATACTTAGGGTTCATATCAACCTACACGAACACACACACACACATACTCATAAGACCTATATTAATAGGTGACAGTTAGAGATTCACCGGTCTTTACTTAGCTGTTATCTGCACGCATTCTAAGGTGAGTTTCACGGCCCCTTTTTCTGTTTTAAACTAGGGGGAGAAAACATGACCTCAAACAGTTAGATCTTACATTTCTTTTATATCACTTGTTGTACTAAGCGCACACATATCATGCAAGTCCTTACATATCGACCCATTTAATATAAGGGAATAACGAGTTAATCTTGAGTAGTACTACTGGGTTTGACAAACCCCACCCGCGTTAGTCGCGCTAACTCTAATGGAGGTCGAACGGGTGTAAAATTGACCTAAACATCTCTCCATTGTTTCATGATAGACATGGTGGAAGGCATTCAAACACAAACAGTCAACTTTGGTGTCAAAACGCTTTAGTAACATGTTTTATAGGCCAGCTACCTATCGATATAATTACATCTATTTTATCTATTTACTTTAGTTACATTTGAAACCTGTGAAATCACCAACCTAGTGTTGACACCTTTTAGCATGTTTTTTCAGGTCGCTTAGGTACGAGCACGAATTTAGGACATGCATTGGATTCCCACCATTTTCAAACACTGGATTTATTCTATTTACTTACTTTATCTATTCTGAACTACATGGTTTGGGCGCCTTTGTTTTGCGTATGGATTTCTTAAACATTTTCGCTTCCGCATTATGCATTTACTCTAAATATTTAATGTTTTTTCTTAAACTCATATAGAGTCGTTTAATGTAACTAATGGCTGAGATCCTGTTATGTCATGCGCCTCGCGGTAAAACCCCGCAAGTGGATTTTGAGGGTGTAACATAGACCGAAGCAACTTATAGGTTTAATTCAACGTACATATATTGATAAGGTCATTCGACGTTTTTCAATGCAAGATTCCAAGAGGGGATCGTTTCCCATGTCACACGGAACCATACTGAATAGTAAGCGGTTTTGGGAAAACTGCACCGGTTTTTAAAGTTTAAAATAATAGTTTACAAAAAAGATTTACAAAGGCGGAAGCGAATAAAATGGCACACGATAATAAAGTTCATAGCTTTATTCGACAGTGATCCGATTACACGACGTTTAGACAATAATAATTAAACACACACAACCATAGGGTGTTATATTATTATACCTTTGACGAATAAACCGAGTTGAAACACTTCGGATCAAAGAAAGTCACGCTAGATGACAATAAACGACCTCATCATACGAACTTGTCACATGAACAAAGCTAAAATCGCAAAACCCAGTTCACGGGTTAGACTCCGATTCGGCTCACGGAGACAAGCCGGGAAGGACAAGGCGGCGGCGTCCGGTGGCCTTCCGATGAAGGCAACGACGGCTACAGGTGACGGCGACATGTGGTGGTGGTTCACGGAGGTAGGGTGGTGTCTGACCGGCAATGTCACTTAAGGAGAGGGGTGGTCAGTTCTTCTCTGTCGCAAGGAGGGGAGAGGGAGGCCACAAAAATGGTTTAGGGTTTTGACTTAAACATGTTTATATAATCACATTATTTACAAGTCAACCCCTATTTTAATTAGCTGTTAATTACCCACTAATTAACTCTTAATCAGTTATAGTCCCTGAAGTTTTTTAATTACTTTAATTAATAAAACTATCTTGCGTGAACCGAACACGTCTTATATTTAACTATTAAATATAAAAACCCATAAATATTTATAAATCCACATTCCGTCTTTTGTTAATTTAATTATTCTAAATAGTTAAATGCATCATAACCAATAAATATTTTTCTAAATACTTAATCCACCGAATTCTGAATCTGCGTTTCGTGAAATAACGTTTAACATTTAAACGCTATGATATGTTCTTTGCCCAAAGTGTAACTCTTCGGATCGTACCTTGATAGAAACGTTGATATTAACGATGATCGGACATCTAATATCCAACAATCTCCCACCTGGACGTTTCATCGATTAATCGGTTCAACGTAGCAAGGTTTGAAGTATTACAATTGTCAACTACTTCCTTGTGTTCAAGTAGCTCTTACTTAACCAAGTACAATAGCCATGGTAAACATATCTGTGTATCCTTTCTGTTTAGGTCATCCGTTGAACATGAGACATGGATAAGAGTCACTTCTCATATGTGTTCAACTATTCTTTTTCTCGTTCTCTATATCAAAGTAGTCTTAACAAACTACTCTTAGTTTGTGCGTGGACACGCGATTTATACCAGTTCGAATTAACGAGGGCGCCAAAATGTCCAACTCCTAATCAAAGGAGAACAGAACTCCTTTGATCACGTACAACTCCCACTTAACTTCAGATTTATTCCTAATCGTACCCTTATTACTGCCTATTAAGGTACAATGTTAGATAAAATTAAAGAACAAACTTCAACCAGAGTTAGTTCTAGTATGTGCCTCGGGTCGAGGATCGATAGCTCTCACCATATTCAAAACTTCTCAAGACCATGATCCATGAAGATAGTTTTGAAACGAGTTACGTCCAATATTCATTCTCTAATGAATATTTGTGAACATGATCTCCAACTACTTGGACTATCATTCATAATAAACCAATCATCCAATTCACAATAGCCTTTCATTCATATTGATTCCCATGAATCTGATCGACTACGGACATTTAGAATACAATATTCATGGATTCTAAAAACGTATAAAATGTCGAACATAGAAACATCTATTTATAATGCATATAACCATTAAATTAATATAAAATGCCAATGTTTCTATATTGTTCGAAAGCACCCAATACTAACATACAAATCAAACTCAAGTCTAGCAAATCTAAGACCTATCAACATGTTCCTCATATATAGATAGAGGTATATTAGTGAATGGGTCAGCTAGATATTGACTTACGTGAATTTTGTTTAATATGATGTCTCTAAGTTTCATGAACCCATTAATGAAACTTATGATGAAAGAAAAAAAACTTTTGGAACTCTTTTCCAACTCTTAGAAGCTATCTGAACTCTTTCAGAACACCGTCTTCTAATGTTTCCAAATCACAACATCTCATGTTGTGTAATAGTTACTGATGAATTTCATTCATAAATAACACTAACATTTGTCATGGTGTATTCATTCATTCTTAATGATCGCCCTTCTGGTGTTTATATCTTAACTCTTAAGATACCATTGTTTGACTGATAAGTTGTCATAACCTTTTATGATCTTGTTCCAAGAACTCCTCTTGATAGTCAAAGTTAGTACTCTTGTATCTTATCTCATAAGATAGTAGTATCTCATCATAACACTTTATGATCCTTCACCATTTTATGCTTCTCAAGCATTTCCCTTTTATTCTATCATAGTTGATTTCAAAAATTCTTTCATCATATGAAAGTATTGACATAACTTATTGTCTTTTAGATGAAACCTTATGAACTCTTTCATTTTCATCTTATCCTAATGTGATTAAGGATTAGAGATAATCTTATTAACTTGTCTTTATTGGCTTGTCGATCACACAAAGAATTAAGACAATCTTACTAATGTCAATAGATTAGTATGATTCTTACTCTAGAATCTTCTCTTCATATATCTTATACATGGTTGCAATCAATCCAAGTTTTGAAATTCATTTCTAAAGATACTTTATCTTTCAGTGATATGTTAAACTCGTAATTTAGAGATGTATCACTATACATTCTATGATAACACTTATCATCCCCTTTCGTGGTGTTCCATGTATCTCTATACACTCCTTTTAATAATGTGTCTCTACACATTTCCTTGGTGTAGGTACTCACTCCCACTAGACTTTGCATCTATCATGTTGAATCATTCTTGAGTTGATCTTATCAATCTAAAGATTCAGCAGTCTCAGACATATTCAGACATTCATTCTTTCCTTGAAGCTACTTTATTACAAAAACATTCTTGTATTCACAATACATGTTTATTTTGATTAGTTTATTCAACTATTCAAAACTTGTAATCCGTTTCTTATTGAAGAAACTCGGAATGTAATTCCTTTGTTATCAACTGTTGATAATATATATTAAGCTTTCAGTATGAACGATCTGTATGTTGTTCTAAAACAACTTCCATATCCTGATGAATCTTATTCATGTTGTAGTCTAATCAAATCTTATTTATCATAGTATGGATTGTGTGTCTAGGTCATCATGAAGTGATTTACTAAAGAATCTCATTCTTTCATCACATGATTTCATATGTGTATTCTAAAAGATCTCATCTTTTGCTTATGATTTCATAAAATTTCATATATCCCCAAAAGATCTCATCTTTTGTTTATGCATTTGAATAATACCTTTTATTCAGAACTTGAACAACATTTGTTTCTTGTTCAAGAACCAGGTATATCTCGGTCATGAACAGCTTCATTCTTATTCTTAAGGTAGAAGGCTTATTAAGGTGACACGCGATGATCTTTCGTAGGAGTTCGTAACATCCTTTCCTTAATTGTTCATGTGACTCTTCCTTATTTTCATATCTCGTATGATACATTATACCTGTTCTGGATGAACCTTTTGTTTCAAGGCTAGTGATATAGATTATGTTAATTAGGGCAGCTGATTTCTCATGACTAACCACTTAGTCTTGAAGAAGTGATAACTCTTATCGCTCTTTTCATCTTATCTTATAAGATTGTTTCTAGAGGAATTTTATTGAAACTCTTTCAACTATTAAGTCTGGTGTAAAACATTATATCTCATATAGCCCTTTTACAAGACTCAATTAATTTGTTTCACGGTATCTATTAGATCCAATCTAATGCAACATCTATTGAACTTGAGTAACATGTCTCACATGCTTCATATTTCATGTCAGTCAGATAGTATTGAATTCTTAATTCATAATAGGCAACAATACAATGCATAAAAGATAATCATGCAATACTTAAAAGAAAATAAATTCGAAATTTAATTTGTTCAAAACAAAATAAATGTAACATCACCCAATGGTGTAATCAAAAACTTGAATTAATCTTCAAGCTTTGTTCGTCTTCCTCTTCTTTTGCTTCCTTTCTTTTCTTCTATCTCTGCAAAAAATCAGGTTTTGCATATGTTAAAGTCTAACTTTTAAGTGATAAAGAAACAAGGAAAAGTTGCCAAGATACCTAAAGTATATGCTTTAAAGCATTCTCTAGCATCATCTACTTCGGGCATCTCTCACACACGACATCTGGGTTTAGAGAGGCGCGTCTTGGTCTCACCAATTGCTTTGCCCTTGTCCCCGGTCTTGACAGTGTCATCCGGTACCTCTTTGCTTGTGAAGGACAAGTGAAGCTCATCATTGAACAAATCTCGAATGATGTTGTCACTCGGGTAAACACCTGTCCTCTCAAGGTGGTCAATAAAGCATGTCATGCTCAAAGCATCCTCGGGTTCCACCTTGGCGTACCAAGAGATGAAATCCCTTACTTCGTCATAACAACTAAGTTGACTCTTTTCCCTGATATTGTCGTAACATGTGTCATCAATAGTAATATCTATGACCAAGTGATCGTCTATGGGAATGCATGCTTTCTCGAGGTCTGCCACTTTCTTCCTCAAGATCATAGCACATCTCAGATTTTCCATAGCAACCTCCTTAAAATGTGACATTAAAGAGTGAGAAGGATCCTTATTGTAATCTTAATGGTATCTCTCCTTCAAGTTACAGATCATGTCATAAGCAATCAAGCGTTGGAGTGTAGCTCTAATCCCTGGGCTAACAGATGCAAGCATAAGGTCTGATACGGAATTGGTATCACCCTTAAATTTGTTCCAAGCATTTAGAACAAGCTTGCTAGCATCCCCAGATGGCTGCTTAGGTAAGGGGAATTTAAGAACGTGTAATTTATTGTTATTTTTAAGGACGTTCTTCATATTGTAGTGCTAGGTCAAGAAATTTGTTCCATCGAGTTTAACGTTCAGAATGTCAGTAAGAACTCTAGAATAACCACGTCAGCATATTGAGACATCTACAAAATTCAAATAAGCCTTAGTATTTCATGCTGAAATTTCCTAATTAGATTAATGACCCAAGGACAAAAATATAATTAATTAGGAATGAGATCCCGATTCACCAAAGCTCAGTGAATCGCTGAGCACTCTCCACTGACACGGCTAGGTAGGTAGGTATGAAATACCAATTGTGTCAACTACACAACTCTCGGTTTGAGGGGCATGACAAGTATTGTGGAGCTTTGGATACGTTTTCCCTGAACTACGCCCACTTATACGACTTAAGTGATATTTGTCCTTCAATTGTAACTGCAGACCCGGCCTAAGTAACTCAGGAATCGCGGTTCTACTTCCAACCAAAACCGTGGGGCCGGATGCAGGGTAATTCACTTACACCAAGGGTTCGGATAGATAAGTTGAATTGTTACAATTTAGGGTGGCGCAGAAATATCGATTTTAGTTTGAGATTTGCTTTAATGTTTTAAATTTCCGTTTAAGGGTCAAAAACATTTTGGACGACGAGGAGCATGAGCCAAATCGTGTAATTTTAGTAAACCAATTTTACTATATTAAACGCTTTCAACACTCGACACGAACCAATTTTAAATACCTTATTTTAATCTAGATTGGTCGATAATCGCGAACTTTATTTTAAACTAATTAACTTTTAATTAATTTAAATTAGTTTTTAAATAAAACAATTAAATTTAAAAACCCGTTTTTACTTTTAGATAAAAACCCTTTTATTTAATTACCTTTCCGAGAAATTTTAAACCCTTTTAATTTCTCGTCGTTTTATAAGATCGTGTTAAATATTTTATAAAATATTTGCAGTTTAAATTATTATCCTAAATAATTATAACAACCACAAAAATATATAAAACAAACCCATCGAGCCACTAGTAAAGGTTGTCCGGTTTCGTTCGAGCCATCAAACGAAAACCGAACTGGTCTAATGGACAACAAATAATAAACAAGCATGTCGTCTCCCACTTAGTCCAAGATCGCTATCTTCAATTCCCATTCGCGTCCATCTTCGGTCTTCAAATCTTCGTCTTGTTATGTTTACAATTTATGTACTTTTACAATAAAAATAAATAAACAGAAGAAACCTAACTATTACATCGGGTTCCAAATAACCCTAAATAAATACAAGAATATAAAAAAACCACAATCACGACAAACACAACCACGGGACACTAGAGCTCTATGTTTCGAACACAATCAATCAAAATGATAAAGGTTTGATCTTTTGTCAACCAAAATTGTTGACAAATAAAACGAAGATAACAAATATTATGCATAAACACGTGTAAAGGTGGCTCTGATACCACTGTTGGGAATCGTGCACCGGTTTTTAACGTTTAAAATAATAGTTTACAAAATAGATTTTCGAATGCGGAAGCGAATACAATGGCACACGATAATATAGTTCAAAGGTTTATCTGACAGTGATCCGATTACACGACGTTTAGACAATAATAATTAAACAAACACAACCATAAGGGGTTATAATATGATACCTTTGACGAATAAACCAAGTTGAAACACTTAGGATAAAAGAATGTCACGCTAGATGACAATAAATGAACTCGTCATATGAACAAAGCTATAATTTCAAAACATGGTTCACGGGTTTGACTCCGGTTCGGATCGCGGAGACAAGCCGGGAAGGACAAGGCGGTGGCATCCCGGCGTCCTTCTGATGAAGGCAGCGACGGCTATAGGTGGTGGTGGTTCACGATGGCAGGGCGGTGTCCGGCCGGTAATGTTGCACAAGGAGGGGGTGGTCGGATCTTCTCAGTCGCAAGGAGGTGAGAGGGAGGCCACAAAAGTGGTTTAGGGTTTTGACTTAAACATGTTTATATAATCCCATTATTTACAAATCACCCACTATTTTAATTAACTGTTAATTACCCACTCATTAACTCTTAATCAGTTATAGTCCCTTAAGTTTTATAATTACTTTAATTAATAAAACTATTTTGCGTGAACCGAACACGTCTTATATTTAACTATTAAATATAAAAACCCGTAAATATATATTCCATTAATATATATAAATCCACATTCCATCTTTTGTTAATTTAATTATTCTAAATAACTAAATACAACATAACCAATAAATATTTCTCTAAATATTTAATCCACTGAATTCCGAATCCGCGTTTCGTGAAATAACGTTTAACATTTAATCGCTATGATATGTTCTTTGCCCAAAGTGTAACTCTTCTGATCGTACCTTAATAGCAACGTTGATATTAACTGTCACACCCGTAACACGGGACAGTTATCTAACTAGAGTAGTACCTCGAACATATATGTTTTGTGATAATCCGGACTTTCTAGTTAACTCTGTTAACCAAATCCAGTTAACGTTAACCTATTTAACCTTATCTCAAAGCTCAGGGACTATTCCTACCTATATTCAAACTCAAACTACAGGGACTGATTGTGTAATTAGGCCAAACCAAATTATGATTGACTTGCAAAGTCAAAATCAAGAAATTAGTGTTCCTGTTGACTTTTTAAACTCAAACCACACGTTCTTAATCAATTACAAACCCCAGGGACTAGTTCTGTCATCTTTTAAATTAGAATTGCAAGGACTAGTTATGTAATTGTCCTAAACTCAAGCCTGTTGACTTAGAAAGTCAAAATTGAAGGGCTTTTGTTTCTGTTGACCGTTAAAAAGTCAAACTTATAACCCTTTGATCCAAATTCGCGAATTATATCAAAGATTCGTCCAAACTTGTAACTGAATTACACTTTATCATCATAAATGTTCTTCATTGAGCTACTAAACATTACCATTACGCGTAATTAATCTCATTATTGGCCATTCAAGTCGTAACTGTCGACATTCATCCTGTATTCATCAAATTCGACTAATTGATGTATTATTCTCACAATCAAACTATCCAAACACCTTAGTCGCATCCCTCTGAGCGTGTTTCATCATCCAATTTGATCGAAATGGAAGGCGTTGTAGCCGGAGACCAAGCTCGCGCAAGACGGGATACCATTTGGTCGAACACCACCAATCCACACTCCATTCTGGTAAGTGACTACACCCCTAGAGTCGTTTTTAGGTCTGTAACAAAAGCCCTAATCTAATTTAGACCCACAAAAACGAATTAAACATGAACCCATACCTAGGGTTCATCTAATTACAGTTTAGTCGAACTTTGATCCAGACACCACCTCAATCCAATTAACCTACATGGTTAGATTCGCAACTCCTTGTTTATTGAAAGCCCTATGAATTCTACAACGTTTATTACAAGATTTAATCAAAGCGATCCCATGTTCTTAACCTAGGGTTTCAGCCATTAAATTCGTAATTAAACGATTTAAAACTCGATCTTTTTGCATTTAAACACACCCCCAAGTCCGTTATACCCCGATTAACTAAACCCCTAAACCACTATGGTCAATCGCGATCAAATTCAAGGGAAATTGATCTGGTTTTGGCTCGGCTTCGCTATAGGGAGAAGAACACTGTGACCTTGTGTGTTAAAACTAAACATAACCATTCTCCAACGCGATTACCCTAGCGGGTGGACTGGTTAAGGTGTGGGCTGATGGGGGGAAAAATTCAGGTCCAAGTCTCTCTAACCCCATTCTTTTTTTGAGCAGCTTTTAAACAATAATTTTTAAATAAAATAAATTCCCATCTTATTATATTAATATACGTAAACGATTCACAATCAGAAAACACCCGTGTGCTCGGGTTTGATTTTATAACCCTTATTTACTACTATTACCCACTTATAAAATAGTATATTTATATTATTTTCAACCCATGACTCTAAATAAATAAATAATATATTTAAATATTATTTTCGTCACGTTAATAACTTTGTATAATGCTCCAAACGAATAAATAATATATTTATTTATATTATTACCCTCGTTGCTATGATCCGAAAAAAATAATAAGTTTTATTATTTTGTCACACAATTAATTATTTTGTAATTTCTCTAAATTTAAAATAATATAATAACTTATATTATTTTCCTAAACCATTATTAAATGGTACAAACGTACGAATATTTATTTAATAATATTATTCATAATTAGAAATGTTCGACATGAAACATATTTATCTTAATTATTATTTTAAGGAATCCTTATTCCCGTGGACACGTTCGTCTACTCGTCGATCCTAAGAATGTTTTAGGATGTTCAAATCTTTCGTGTCGTCGTCACAAATCCCAAAGTGTCCCTAATTGTTATGTTTATAATTTTAGGGCATACGTGAGCCGTTGCAGGCTAACACTTGTGTACCAAATCTCTTACTTGTGTGATACTACCTACTACGCAACGCAGGTTAGTTTTCACGGCCCATTTTTACTTGTTTTCCTATTGGGGGAGAAACATGCACACAGACAAACATTCTTTCACTTGTTTTTCCCGTTAGGGGAGAAACATGCATACAAACATCATTGTACTTGTTTTCCAGTTGGGGGAGAAACATGAATACAAACATCATTTTACTTTTTTTCCCGTTGGGGAGAAGCATGCATACAAACATCATTTTACTTGTTTTCCCGTTGGGGAGAAACGTGCATACAAACATCATTTTGCTTGTTTTCCCATTGGGGAGAAACATGCATACAAACTAGCATTCATTTTTACTAGTTTTCCCGTTGGGGAGAAACATGCGTACAAACAGACATCCGTTACCTGTCTTCCCGCCGGGGAGAAACATACACACAAATAGACATGGATCACACAGTATTTCAGTACCACTTGTGTACTTGAGCGTAACACACTATCATTGAAAGTCCTCACACACATCAGACCGTTAATATGGAACTTAGCTAGGGAATTTTTAGTAGTACTACTGGGTTTGACAAACCCCACCCGCGTTAGTCGCGCTAACTCGATTGGAGTTCGAACGGGTGAAATATTGGCCTAAACACATTAGTCAGACTTGATAGACCTGGCTGGAGGCAAACAAACAAACAAACACAACAGTCAGCTTCGGTTGCGAGCGCTTAGAGTAACTTGTACATTGTCTAGCTAGCAATAGGTGTGACTTACGTATGTGGATCCTGCAAATACACAAACAATTTATTTACTTACAAACGTGTGAACTCACCAACCTCGTGTTGACACTTTTTCTTACATGTTTCTCAGGTCGCTAAGGCACATGTTGCACACCTAAGACATGAATGGATCCCTACTGTCATTGCATTCTTATGCAAACATTTCAAACAAATCACTTGTTTTATTAAACTAAACTTAGGCGCGATTGTTTTGCGCAGTAACTATTTGACATAAACCGCTTCCGCATTTAACTCTGAACTTTTATGATATTTCATTTATGTCCCATATAGTGTTACTTGATGTAACTAATGTCTGAGATCCTGGTTTGTCACACGCCAAACGGTAAAACTCCGTTAGTGGAATATGGGGGTGTGACATCTTCCCAGGAAAGAACGACGGGTCCAGGAGAGATTTATACACCGCTCTTTTCTTAGACGGAACATTTCGTTTGTCAGATAATTACATACAAGTCAGAAGGTTGCCTTCTAGTCACTGTGACGTTGATATAAAAAACACACAACGGAAACTAAAGTCATCAACCTTTATTAAATTATTGAAATATACTTTACATCATGTTATCGTAAAGTTTAAATCATTTCATCATTCGTTCCTAACAAGGAACAAGTCATTTGGGACTTATAGTTCCAGGCATGCCCATGATCTAGATCGTTCATCATTTTATTCTAGTCCTGGAAATGCCACATCTATTGTCTACCTGTGATGCGTTTAAAAACATTTGATAAAAAACGGGTCAGCATAAAGCTGGTGAATTCATAAACTAAAATAGTTTATTAAAATGACATGCCAAAGTATCTTGAACACAGTTATGGGGTTCCACCCCCGCTCATAGACAACTATGAGTAATCATTCAGTGTATATATAACCAAAGACCGTTCCATGAGTCCTGTCCAACATGCCGTTCCACGGACAAGTGAAACACAATAAGCACTTAGAATGCGTTATATATAAACAAGCGGTGAAATCGTTTCAAGATACTCAAAATGTTTTCATAAATCATCCATGCTAAAAAAATGGAGTATGACAGAGCTATGGTGGTTTCAGATACATCACAGTTTAGGAACTCACATCGGCAACATTTCAGTTTATCAATTCAGTAATATGACAAACACCTCAGACAAAGTTCCTAGATATAAGATGAGATTACTAAATTACATAATCCTAGCTAAATGGTTTATAACCAACGCTTAAAAAGTAGGTCGAAACCTTACCTCAGCACTATCTACGGCAATGTGGAGTCGAAACACTGGAAATCGGACTCTCGTACGCGAACCGGGGCTCGGGACCGATGTTCCAGAGAGTGTGTGCGCTTTGTGGTGTGTAGAGTGTGTGAAAAGGTCTAAGATAGTCCATCTATTTATAGGGCAAGATTTGGGGTTGTGACAGACCGTTATCAGGCGTGACGTGTCGTGTCGTCACGCCTTTGCTTGGCGGCTACGCACTTTCGGACCACGTAACGGACCGTTATAGACCCGTGACGATCCGTCACGAGTCATGAGTCAGCGTACACATGTCAGAAACCCTAAACCACTGTTTTTTTTACGGCACAGACCATCACCAATCATGACGGTCCGTCATGGCTTTAACGGACCGCTACCGAACCATGACGGTCCGTTACAGGGCAAATTTCCAATTTTTTTCACTTTTGGTCCTTGAACTTTGAATATTCTCATTCTAGCCCCTGAAGTTATGAATCTTGGCAATTTAAATCCTTCATTTTCTTAGGGAATTTTGAGGTGTTACAAATCTCCCATCCTTTAAGAAATTTCGTCCTCGAAATTAAGAGGTAAATAGATGAGGATATTTGGCTCTCATCTGTTCCTCTAATTCCCAAGTCCTGTCGGCTCCGATCCGACCTTGCCATTGAATTAATACCATTGGTATTACTTTCTTCCAAAATTTTCGTTCTTGTGTGTCTAAAATCATGACCGATTGTTCAGTGAAGTGAAATGATGTCTGTCGTCTATGTGTACATCGTCTAGGGTAATAGCCTGAGTTGGATCAGCTAAACACTTGCGTAAGAAAGATACGTGAAATGTATTGTGAATCCCTTGTAAAGTCTCAGGTAGATCTAACTTGTATGCTACTGTTTCGATTCTTTCAATAATCTTGTAAGGTCTGATATACCTTGGTCCTAATTTTCTTCCTTTTCTGAACCTTACCAAACCTTTCCAATGTGAAACCTTTAGCATTACATAATCTCCAACTCAAAATTCTAAAGTTCGACGTCGTCTGTCAGTATAACTCTTTTGTCGATCATGAGCGGCTTTTAACCGTTGTTTAATCTGGACTATCTTATCTGTCATTTCCTATATTACTTCAGGTCCAGATAATTGATTATCTCCTATTTCAGTCCAACAGACAGGAGTTCTGCACTTCCTTCCGCACAGTGCTTCGAATGGTGCAGCTTTAATACTTGAATGATAATTGTTGTTGTAGATGAATTTGATTAACGGTAGTTGATGATCATAATTACGTCTGAAATCAATAACACATGCCATAGCATATCTTCCAAATTTTGAATTGTACGTTCACTCTGCCCGTTAGTCTGTTGATGATACGCAGTACTCATGGTATGTTGATTTCCCAATTCTTTCTGAAAACTTGTCCATAATCTAGATGTGAACCGATTGTCTCTATCAGAAATAATAGATAGTGGTATAGCATGGGGGCTCAAAATTTCATTGATATAGATCCTGGCAAACTTATCCATAGAGTATGTTTCATTGATGGGTATAAAATGAGCTGACTTGGTCAGTCTATCGACCACGACCCATATTGCATTATGCCCTTTCTAAGTTCTGGGTAGTTTGGTAATGAAATCCATTGTAATGCGATCCTATTTCCATATAGGTATTTCTAATTGTTGTTATCGACCTGCTGATTTCTGGTTCTTAATCTTAACTTGAAGGCACGTTAAGTATCTGTGTATGTACTGGCTATTGATCTCTTCATATTCGGCCACAGTAATGTGTCTTCAGATCTTTGTACATCTTGTTTGCACCAGGATGCATAGAATATCTTGACTTGTGTGCTTCATCTAACACTTTCTCTTGAATATCTCCAAGCTTTGGAATCCAGATTCTTTGCTCGAATCTCATGATTCCATTATCTCCTTTGGATAGTAACTTATGTTTCCCAACCATACGTTCTTTCTTGATATTCTCTTCTTCCAAGGCTTTTGGCTGGATTTCCTTAATCTGTTCCATTAAATCTAACTTTAGATTTAATCGTAGTGCTTTTACTTTAATCGGTTGGCTTCGTTCCTTCCGACTTAAAACATCTCCCACTATATTTGCCTTCCCGGGATGATGTAACATCTATGAATTTCTGGCAGTACTCTATTTTATACAATAAAGGCAATTCATTTCAATCCCGTACGTACCACATTAATTATTAACTTAACGTGTATTAATTCAAAGTCTCACCATTACTTTAACATATTATTTCCTACTACATATATATATTGTTATACAAATTAAATCAAAAGTGTAACCTATAGACTTTAATGAGGTGGGTTCCACTCTTTAATATATATCACATAGATATATATATATATACATGTATAACTATTTAAAAATATATGTATGCAAATATATTTATATAATTGAATTTATTAACTAAACCACATGAGAATATTGGTTTAGTTTTAAGCAAATATATATATATATATATATTTAACTTTTTTTAAATCATTTAAATTTATAATATAATTAGTATTATAAAGTTTATAAAAGAAAAATCAATTTTTATATAATTATGTAAGGCCCCTTTCCCCGGGTAACCTCACTTGTTGGATTTACTCATAAACATAGTCATAAATACTGAACTTAAATTAAAACATTCGAGAGTAGCGAAAACAAACATCATTCAAATACATAACATAACAGCGGAAGTCTTAACAATTAAAAACACAACATTTTTAATTAACAATCAAGAGTGGGATGTCAGTCGCTTGCCGGGTAACCATCACGCCTTCGCACGACCCTTCCTTTCTTTACCTGAAATGTATACTAAAAGTCAACTAACGCTGGTGAGTTCTAGTTTAAAGCGATTAGGTATGAACATTATTTCTTTAAAAGTATGCATAATTATATATACATTTATATAAATACGTATTCATAGCTTTTGCTTTCCTTTCATCATTCTTATGTGATTACATAGATATGCATTCACCTTTACTTTCCTTAACATTCATTGGTCATACACATATGGGTGAGCAACCCGTCTTTTACTGCGTATATCATAAAGACATACGCCCTTAAGCTACCGTCCAACCTTCGGTCTCCGTCATAACCGTCCTGCCGTCGTAGTCCGTCACATTCGCCCGTCTGCCCTAAGGCATCCGTTTCCCACAAGAACTATTGTTTATGCAACCGTTGTACTATTAAAGAATTTACTTCGAACGCCCATTAATGCCCTATTTTTCTTACGTCCTAGCTTGCGAAGGAACGTACTTTTCCCGGTTGCAAAATAGTCGCGTGGTCGTCCGTCTACAGAAGTAGTCATTACCTTCGTTTCCGTCCATAACATATACATACATTCATAACATGCAATATATATAATTATAAAGCAAGATTTCATTTATTTACGTTATGCCATTCTTTCATTCATTCTTATACGTTTCATTCTTTGTTTATAATTCATTTTCATATATATATATAAATATATATTAGTATATCACGTATGATCACATTGGCATTCATATCATTTATTCATTTAGTGTATACACTTCAACCTCAAAACATTTAAAATGATTTGCACATAACATAGAAGGGGGCACATAGAACTCACCTGATAAGCTAGTCTTGGTTGTCCTAAACAAAGGCTTAGCAACGTCACGTACGATCTGAATTAGGTGGTTAAATACACATCAGACCTAATCCCGACTCTAACGGTTTAATCATACTGAATTAGGCGAACATACTGAATTCACTATCTAGCCTGATGCCTGCGCACTTAGCAAGTGCGCAGGGCCTGGTTCATGCGTACTTGACAAGTGCGCAGAACATTCTTCTTGCGTACTTGATAAGCACGCAGGATCTTCCTCATGCGTACTTGATAAGTACGCAGGATATCCTTCTTGCGTACTTGATAAGTACGCAAGACCTGTTTCCTGAACAAGTCCGAAATTCTTGCATGCTAACCCGATCATGCCAATCTTACAATTTTCATTGATCAAAATGTGCGGTTTTCATTCTAGATGCTAGTTCTAAGCTTATTTTCATGTTTCATCCATAAAAACGTCTCCTATTTAGCTAAAACCCGAAAAACCCCAAAACGAACAAAAACTCAGTTTAAGGTCGAATCGTTACCTTGATTGTGATTCTGATTCGGAGGTTTAGCTCACGAGCTCAGCAGTAACGTGCTCCTTCAATTCCGGGTCGATCCGTCAACTTTCTCTCTCTAGGCCTGATCCGTCAACTTTCTCTTTCTAGATGTTGCAAATGAGAGAGTTGAGGATTTCTCGGCCCTTATATAGATGGGTTTCCCTCGGCCCGTTTGAGCCGAGCCCGAGCCCATCCATTTTCCTTTCATTTTTGACGATTAAATCTCGATCTCGCTATTTATTTATTTATTTACTATCTTTGAGAAGTTACAAGTCTACCCTCCTTAAAGAGGTTTCGTCCTCGAAACCGTTTATTCGTTAAACAATTGAGGGTATAGTCCCCTCATCTCGACTTCTTTTTCCCATGTCACTTCTGACCCTTTTCTATGCTTCTATTGTACTTTAACTAATTGAATCGACTTATTGCGTAGTCGTTTCTCAGCTCGGTCAATAATGGCTATTGGTTCCTCCACATAATTTAGATTGTTATCCACTTCGATCTCGTCGTAAGGTATGTGAGCCGTGTCGTCAGCTAGGCACTTGCGTAAGTGCGAAACGTGGAACGTAGGGTGTATTCCACTAAGCTCAACGGGTAGGTCGAGTCTGTAAGCAACTTGACCCACTCTCGCTAAAATCTTGAAAGGTCCGACAAACCTTGGACTTAGTTTGCCACATTTTCTGAATCGAATGATTCCTTTCCATGGCGATACCTTTAACAATACCATGTCCCCAACTTGAAACTCTAAATCCCGTCTTCTCTTATCCGCGTATGATTTCTGTCTGTCTTTTGCGGCTTTCATTCGAGCCTTGATTTGATCAAATTTCTAGGAAGTAGCTTTGACCACTTCGAGACTTGCAAAATCCTTCTGTCCAATTTCCCCCCAATAAACCGGGGTCCTACATCTCCTCCCATACAACATTTCAAATGTAGGCATGCCAATAGTTGAGTGATAGCTGTTGTTATATGAAAATTCTGCCAATGGTAGATAGCTGTCCCAGCTCCCACCGAAGTCAATAATACAGGCCCGGAGCATGTCCTCCAAGGTCTGAATGGTCCTTTTCGATTGTCCATTGGTTTGGGGGTGGTAAGCGGTGCTGATGTTCAGTCTAGTGCCCATTGCTTCGTTGAATTTCTTCCAAAACTTTGACGTGAATCTAGTATCCATGTCGGACACAATAGATAGCGGCATACCATGTCTTTCTGACGAAGAAGTCTCACGTATTGGCAAGGAGTGAGCACTTTTCGTCAAGCGGTCGACGATCACCCAAATGGTATCATTGCCTTTAGCTGTTCATGGTAGCTTGGTAATGAAGTCCATCGTGATCGCCTCCCACTTCCATTTCGGTATTGGTAAGGGTTGCATTTTACCGCATGGTTTCTAGTGCTCGGCCTTAACTAGTGAACACGTTAAGCACTTGTTCACGTACTCAGTCACATCATTCTTCATGTCGGGCCACCAGTACTCTTTCTTCAAGTCTTGATACATTTTGTTTGTCCCAAGGTGGATAGAATAGCGAGACTTATGGGCCTCATCGAGTATTTTGGCTCTAAGCTCGCCAATCTTAGGTATCCACATCCGGCCAAACCTAGTTCGTACACCGTATGCATTTGCATCCAAATTTCCTTGTTGTCCTACTATTCTTTCCCATTTTACATTTCTTTCTAATAGTGCTTCATTTTGTGCCTTTAATATTTCACTCATCAAATCAGGCGTTATAATCAGCTGACACGCTTTGATTTGGATAGGTTCCGATTCTTCCTTTCTACTTAAAGCGTCAGCCACTACGTTTACCTTGCCTGGATGGTACAATATCTCACAATCATAGTCCTTCAGTAGCTCTAACCACCTCCTTTGTCTCATGTTTAATTTCTTTTGTTCGAAAAAGTACTTCAGGCTTTTGTGATCGGAGTAAATGGTGCATTTAACTCCATACAGATAGTGCCTCCATATTTTCAATGCGAAAACTACTGCCGCTAACTATAGATCATGATTTGGGTAGTTAACCTCAAGAATATTTAGTTGTCGCGAGGCGTAGGCAATTACCTTTTCTCGTTGCATAAGTACGCAACCTAAACCCTGACCCGAAGCGTCAGAGTAGACTACCAAGTCTTCATTTCTCTCAGGTAGTGTCAAGACTGGAACTTGGGTTAATCGTGTCTTAAGTTCCTCAAACGCGTTGTTTTGGGTTGGACCCCATTCGTACTTTACTTCCTTACGTGTCAGTTTAGTTAGTGGCGAGGCTATACTTGAGAAATCTTGAATGAACCTTCGATAGTAGCCTGCCAATCCCAGAAAACTTCGTATCTCTGTTGGTGTCTTCGCGATGTTCCAACCTTTTACGGTTTCGATCTTTGCAGGATCCACCATAATGCCGTTTGGGTTTACGACATGACCTAGGAATTGGACTTCCCTAAGCCAGAACACGCATTTGGAGAATTTTGCTTACAACTTTTCCTGCTTTAGCACCTCTAGAACCTCTCTTCGGTGGCAGTGGTGATCACCCTCGCTTTTAGAATATACCAGTATGCCGTCTATAAAAACTATCACTGATCGATCCAACATGGGTCGACATACTCTATTCATCAAATCCATGAACGCTGCTGGTGCGTTGGTCAATCTGAAGGACTTCACGAGAAACTCATAATGTCCATAATGCGTGCGAAACGCGGTCTTTGGTACATCTTCTTCTCTTACTTTCAACTGATGGTAACCCGACCTAAGATCGATCTTTGAGAACCAACTCGCACCTTGCAGTTGATCAAAAAGGTCGTCTATTCTAGGCAGGGGGTATTTGTTCTTTACTGTCCTCTTGTTCAATTCGCGGTAGTCAATGCACATGCGTATGCTGCCATCCTTTTTCTTTACAAATAGTACCGGAGCGCCCCATGGTGAAATGCTCGGTCTGATAAATCCTTTTCTGTTAATTCTTCTAGTTGAGACATCATTTCTTTCATTTCTGACGGAGCCAATCGGTAGGGGGCTTTGGCAACGGGCTCAGCTCCTGGCAGTAAGTCAATCTGAAATTCTATTTCCCGATCGGGTGGCAACCCAGGTAGATCCTCAGGGAATACTTCCGGAAAGTTGCACACCACGGTTACATTCTTGAGTTCTTTCGTTTTCATTCTATCGTCAATAACATACGCCAGATAAGCTTCACAACCGCGCCTCATGTAACTTTCGGCCTTGATCATCGAGATGACGTTCGGCATCATGCAATTCCAATCCCCATAAACCGTAATTGGACTACCGCTAGGAGCTTTGAGGTGTATCCTCTTACGTTTACATATGATTTGAGCTTCGTTGGCAGCTAGCCAATCCATACCCAATACTATATCGAATCCTCCTAAGGTGAGAAGGAATAATCTAGAAGGAAACTTATGGCCCTCTATTTCTATGATGCAATCCTCTGTTACTTGGTATACTGCCGAATTTTTACCAACAGCAGTTTGTACGCTAAAGGCCTTTACTATGGTGTTGATAGTGCAATCTAGTTTACGACTAAATGCATTGGATATAAAGCTTTTACTAGCACCAAAGTAAAATAAAATAGCAGCATCTTCATCATTTACTAGGAACGTACCTGACACAACATCAGGGTTTCCCCTTGCTTCCTCCTCAGTTAAGGCATAGGCCCGAGTCCTTGCCTTTTGATGTTCCTGTTCCCTCTCTTTTCCCGAACTAGATTGGCCGGCCTTCCTGCAGTTCTTTGTCAGATGTCCAAACAATCCACATACTTGACACTTGACGTTTCTTACGCATTCTCGGGAGAAGTGCCCCGGCTTCCCGCACTTATAGCATATGGTGGTGCCGATTCGACACTCACCAAGATGTTGCCTTCCACATTTCTTGCAAGTTTCATATTCATCCAACCTTGGTTTCTTAATTTCAGTTGCTACATTCCCTTTTTCGGGTCTCTAGACGGGTTCTCCCACTTTCTCTTTTGTGTCTCTGTTTTCGGGTCCTCATTGACATAATCATCGTAGACGATTCCGCTCTGATTCACTACCGACTCGAAGGTCGAGGGTAGGTTAGCTTTCACATGGACATGGACCCTTTGAGGTAGGCCCTTCACATAGTACTTAATCATTCGTTCTTCTGTCTCCACCAGGTGGGGTACCAGTTGAGCTAGCTCATTGAACCTAGAAGTATACTGGTGATGAGTCTTGTTGACAGCCTTGAAGTTTAGGAACTCGTTCTTCACACGATCAATCTCGTTCTGTGTGCAGAACTTTTGGATTATGAGCTTCTTCAGGTCTTCCCATGTCATTCTGGCAAGAGCATTTGGCGTCTTTGTTCTCTGAATGTTTCTCCACCAACCTAGTGCTTCATTGGTGAAAGAATGAGCGACATATTTAACCGCCTAGTCCGGTCGACATTCGCTGATGTTGATTACAGCGTTCATCCACTCAATCTATTCGAACGTAGCCACTGAATCTTTGTTCCCATTGAACTTGGGTGGGTCTCCGTCCTTGAAACCTTTGTAAGTACACCCACGATTGCTTGATCCCACCTTTACTTCATCCCCATCACTGTCATACACTTTCTCTTCATGGTCTCCTTCATCCTCCTCTCTACTTTTCTTTAGTGCCTTGGATAGTAGATCAGGCAATACTTTCTTCAGGGTGAGTACAACTTCACGGGCAATAGCATCCCTGACCTTGGGTTCCAACTGTATAGTCCCTTGATTGTCGTTCCTAGTTGGGGTCACATCTGTTTCGTGCACACTCTCAGTGTGTTTTGCGTGCACAATCTCTTCCTCTTCCAGTCTTTGATTCAATGGAGGTCTACCGACTCGGCCAGTGCGACCGCCTCGGCGTCCTGTTCTTCCTCCACCAGCCATAGTTCCTAGTTTCCTGATGGTTATAAAGGGAATACATCAATGCCATTCCTTCAGATCATAGTTTTAGAACAGTACGAGCAAGGTAAATTTTTAATTAAAGTAACCGGTTTGTGACTACTAATTTACGTTGCTTTTCGGGTTCAAAACTCTTCAAATCGGTTGTGACATTGACATCTATTGGTTCTAAGTTAAGGTATCTATTCTTATCCAAGTGCATTAACTTTAGTACTTACTTACCATGATGGCGTTGGCGTTGGTTACCCATACTGACGTTCGTGCGTCAGCTTGAGTCTAGACATTTAGGGATGTCTGAATCTCTCAAACTATTGCTCTGATACCAACTTGTAAAGCCCCTTTCCCCGGGTAACCTCACTTGTTGGATTTACTCATAAACATAATCATAAATACTGAACTTAAATTAAAACATTCGAGAGTAGCGAAAACAAACATCATTCAAATACATGACATAACAGCGGAAGTCTTAACAATTAAAAACACATTTTAATTAACAATCAAGAGTGGGATGTCAGTCGCTTGCCGGGTAACCATCACGCCTTCGCACGACCCTTCCTTTCTTTACCTGAAATGCATACTAAAAGTCAGCTAACGCTGGTGAGTTCTAGTTTAAAGTGATTCTGTATGAACATTATTTCTTTAAAAGTATGCATAATTATATATACATTTATATAAATACGTATTCATATCTTTTGCTTTCCTTTCATCATTCTTATGTGATTACATAGATATACATTCACCTTTACTTTCCTTAACATTCATTGGTTATACACATATGGGTGATCAACCCGTCTTTTACTGTGTATATCACAAAGACATACGCCCTTAAGCTACCGTCGTAGCCCTTTTACTCGTCCGGTCCAAGAAACCATCCGCCTTAAAACCGTCCGGCCAACCTTCGGCCGTCTGTCTTAACCGTCCTACCGTCGTAGTCCGTCATATTCGCCCGTCTGCCCTAAGGGATCCGTTTCCCACACGAACTATTGTTTATGCAACCGTTATACTATTAAAGCATTTACTTCGACCGCCCATTAATGCCCTTTTTTTATCTCCTAGCTTGCGAAGGAACTTACTTTTCCCGGTTGCAAAATAGTCGCGTGGTCGTTCGTCTACAGAAGTAGTGGTTAGCTTTGTTTTCGTCCATAACGTATACATACATTCATAACATGTAATATATATAATTATAAAGCAAGATTTCATTTATTTACGTTATGCCATTCTTTCATTCATTCTTTGTAAACATACGTTTCATTCTTTGTTTATAATTCATTTTCATATATATATATATATATATATATATATATATATTAGTATATCACGTATGATCACATTGGCATTCATATCATTTATTCATTTAGTGTATACACTTCAGCCCCAAAACATTTAAAATGATTTGCACATAACATAGAAGGGGGCACATAGAACTCACCTGATAAGCTAGTCTTGGTTGTCCTAAACAAAGGCCCAACAATGTCAAGTACGATCTGAATTAGGTAGTTAAATACACATCAGACCCAATCCCGACTCTCACGGTTTAATCAAACTGTATTAGGAGAACATACTGACTTCACTATCTAGCCCGATGCCTGCACACTTAGCAAGTGCGTAGGGTCTGGTTCATGCGTACTTGACAAGTGCGCAGAACATTCTTCTTGCGTACTTGATAAGCACGCAGGATCTTCCTCCTTCGTACTTGATAAGTACGCATGATCTTCCTCATGCGTACTTGATAAGTACGCAGGACATCCTTCTTGCGTACTTGATAAGTACGCAAGACCTGTTACCTGAACAAGTCCGAAATTCTTGCATGCTAACCCAATCATGCCAATCTTACAATTTTCTTTGATCAAAATGTGCGGTTTTCATTCTAGATGCTAGTTCTAAGATTATTTTCAAGTTTCATCCACAAAAATGTCTCCTATTTAGCTAAAACCCGAAAAACCCAAAAACGAACAAAAACTCAGTTTAAGGTCGAATCGTTACCTTGATTGTGATTCTGATTCGGTGGTTTTGCTCACGAGCTCAGTAGTAACGTGCTCCTTCAATTCCGGGTCGATCCGTTAACTTTCTCTCTCTAGGCCCGAGCTCTCCTTTCTCTCTCTAGATGTTGCAAATGAGAGAGTTAAGGCTTTCTCGGCCCTTATATAGATGGGTTTCCCTCGGCCCGTTGGAGCCGAGCCCGAGCCCATCCATTTTCCTTTCATTTTTGACGATTAAATCTCGATCTCGCTATTTATTTATTTATTTACTATTTTTAGGATGTTACAATTTACAAAAGAATTAAAATCAATAAACCTGGTTTAACCCCCCCCCCCCCCACCCACCCACCCTTTAATTGCATTTTAACACCCTCAAGCATTTGGACCTTCTACTTGAACCCACACCCTTCCAAATTTAACTTAAGCCAAGATTTGGACCCTATACCCCCGAATTTTGACTACTTGGGGTTAACAAGAACAAACTTTCGTCAGGTTTGACTTTGAAAAGTCAACAGAGAGTTTTCTTGCAAAATCAGTTACAATCTGGAATTTTCATGTGTAATTAACCCGCAATGATCATACATAACCGTTACCACACCAGTTTTGACTAATCATAATGATACATTTAATCGGATTTCATTGATTTCAAAACCCAAGTTCATCCCGTAACCGTCACAGCTCGTATCCGAACCAATTCGTGTATCTGGCATGAAATATAACCATTAAAACGAGCCTCACGCACCCACGACACCTCCCTTTTACTCTCATTGCTCTCAAATCCCTCCCAAATCACCTCCGGAACCCGGTCAAACTCCGAAGTGCTCGAATCTGTACGGTCCAGTCGATCTCCTTCCTCTCTCAAGCATTCCAGGTAATTGATACATCCCTATACTCGTTTCAACCTCCTGATTAAAAGCCCCAAAGTTTCGGGCTCATATATGTGCAACATCACAACCTATTTGAAGTCTATGGTTCGGGTACATGATTCGGGGAAGAAGATAGGTTTTAGTTTTTTGATATATGATTAGAAATCCTGTTCCTAACATGGCTTGTAGCCCAGTTCAACTGGTAATGTCGCGAGGCCTGTACACACGAGGTCGCGAGTTCAACCCCCCCCCTATTTTTTTCTCTGCTGTATTGCGTGTGTCTAGGGCAAAAAAAAAACCGGTTCGCAGGCAGACTGCGTTTATCATAAGTCAAACAGGCTAAGTAAGACTACTGTAGCACTAGTCCAGTGGTTTTAGCCCCCATACTTCCCAGGACTGACCCGGGTTTGAGACCGGTAGTCCCTTCTTATTTTTACTCATTTTTTTACATTAATTTAATCCATAAAAAAACTATTTTTGTAAAACTTATAAACTCAGACTTGTTTTTAACGAATTAAAATGATAGATTTGCATAAGAGATGATTTTATAAATTACTCTTAGGATTAAAAACCTAATAAACCTTAATCTAGATAACAATCCTACATCAAACAAAATAATTATTTAATTTCCTTAATCTATAAGTTATAATCGTAACTTAAACATAATCATTTTGATGGAGCCTTTACCTAGTAAAGGAATTCACAATCTTTTGTAAAACACTTAAAACATATTTCATACTTTTAATTAATAATTAATTATAGCTTAATTACATTTTTTTTTGTAAATTAGAGCATTATATTTCAAGTTTTGGTTTAATTACTTACTTATTTAACTAACCACCTATTTATTCAGTTAAATATTATTCAACTTCCTATTTGTTCATTTAGTAATTTGCAAACAAGAGTAAAAATATTTATTCTTTCATTTGTTAAGAACACTAATCGGTTATTCATATATACACCTAAATTTTTACAAAACAAATGAAACCACATACTCTTTCACACATACTTTTACATGTGATTACATAACCATCTTTTGAAACTCAAACATACTTTTACCTGACAACTTCGCACCTCTCAGCTATTGAAGCAGGCAGAATACTTAATCCTAAAAAAACTCTCAATCGATGTTCCTATGGATACAATCAGTAAACCAAAAACCAACCACATGCACACAGCTAGTGACCTAATACGCAACCATACATGAAAGACATTCACAAAGCAGCATATGGAACAATCAATAGATCATAAATAAAGATTAAATACGCAATTACATCCAATCAAACAAAACCAAGTTCTTTACTCTATTGTTAATCCATCAATAAGAAACCGAAATCCGAAACCAAACCAATTAACAAAACATAATCATCAAAACCTAGGTAGCTATGAAATTATAGCCAATCATCATGTTCAAAAGCATCAAAACAGAAGAATCAAACACATAAATCATGGTATCAATTTTGGAAAAGTAGAACAAAGAAAGATAGCGTAAACCGGAAGACGAAAACGACCCGATCTATGATCTCCAACTTCAATCACCCCTTCCAATTGATCCTAGAAGCTTTCTCCTACTTGGAATCACCAAAAAGCTCCAACCTTTGCATCTGGAATCGAATTATCAAACCTTAGGATTGATCCCAACCTTTTATACCATTAAAATAGGCCAAAAACTGCGTATCTGGGGTCTCTCGCGTACCGCGAGGCCCAGACGGAAGCTCCCTCGCGTACCGTCGGAGACAAAATAGATTTCTGGTCCCTCGTGTACCGCGAGAAAATGGACCAAAGCTCTCGCGTACCGCGAGGGAATACTGAATTTTTGAATTCATCTTCTCGAGCTACCCCAAATCCATTTATTATGGGCCCCGTAACTAATTTTCTAGCCTGAGATATGCCTCCTCTAAGGTTGGACTCTTTTCCGACTTTTTTCGTTTTCATCCCGGATTCTCGTGTGCTCGTTTCTTCACACGTCTTGATCGGTTAAGCTCCAATTCTTCCCGAAATACCTACAAAACATAACATAGATAAGTACAAGCTATAAATGAATCAAAACAACTATAAAACTATACGAAAGCACTACGAAATACAAGGGAAATGCATGTGTGCTTTGCAACATATCAAACATCCCCACACATAACATTTTTTCGTCCTAAAAAAAGATGTCTGCAATGGAATCAAAACTGGAATCTAACTTACCAACTCATCAATTACCAATTAGCAAAACATACTCACGCGTTAAAAAGTAATAATTAGTATTTCTGTCCTATTAAACCCAACCACCAACTTTCAAGCCCCCGTAATGTGTTCTAATTCCAATTTATACAGATATCAATCAACCTATGTGACTCACACTCAGAAGTTACAGCTCCACCTAATCCCGTCTCACGGTTATGTTTAGGCACGGTTCAAACCATATAGATTTACCCTACCACGTTAAACTAAAATTTACAGGTTTTTAGAAATAATGATGATCAATGAATGAATGGATGGAAATATGAGCATTATTAAGAAAATTAACTTTCGTCTAGAGGCGTTTCAACCAAGTCACTATCCCGGAAGGTAACACATAGACTACAGTCTAAACAATGAAGCATATAAGAATCAACCCAGTGGTGTTTCAATCAGGCTGGAACCCGACGTGTGACACGTAGGCGAAACTTAGATTTCAATTAAATAAGCTCAAGAATTATGGAATTGTGGTTGCGGGCGCCACAAAAACTCGGATTTATTCTCATAAAAAGAGAGTGGTGTGCCAAAAAAAATTTAAAAACCTCTAAATTTTAACATAACGTGGTACCTATCATCCTATGTTGACGGTTCCAGTATTACCGATACTCTAAGATGAATACCCACAAGATATCATGAATTAATTCAATTAATAATCTTATTTAACACAAACAGGCTATTTAATCTCTACTAGTTGACTGGGTCTACCAAAACATCACTATTAGACGCGTTTTCAAATATTTATTCATTTAAACTCAATAAGCAGATCCAGTTGTACTATCATTTTCCAAGTATAAGCAGTTATTTGCAAGGACATTTTTCAAAAAAAAATTAATTTTTTTGTACTTTTGAATTTTTATAAACAAGACAAACTAGACTCAACTAGACACTCACATCCCCACACTTGAAAGACACATTGTCCTCAATGTGAAGCAAAACACAACTAAAAATAAAAATGCAAAACTAAAACAAGAAGCGACTTAGCTGGTAAAGTTTATGCTCTCGAATGTTTCCAGCTTCGTTCATCCTTGTGTGCACCGTATAGTATTTCGGTCGCGGTTGCACAGACTGTCGAGCTGCCTTTACAAACGTCATATAAGTGATGATCAATCCCGCCCGAATTGAGATTGAGTACGGGCGGAATGATAAAACCTACAAAATAAACCTCACAACAAACCCGCAACATTAAACTAACTCAAATTAAAATAAAGACTCGACTGACTCAAACTGACTCACAAAAAATCAAGACTCAAGATAGATAAATAGATGCAGAAAAACATACTCAATGGGTGACAAACACATAGACATGAATTCCACAGCAAGGTCAGTCATCAGCCACAAACGGTTTCAAGTTCTCCCATGGTCGTGGTGTGAATGGATGATGAAGGTGTCAATAATGAATGACGGATAAAGGATGATATGTGGTATGATGACGATGGTGATAATGGATGGTGGATAGAGGATAGAGGTGTGAATGATAGTGGTGCTCGATGCGGGTGAACGGTGAACGGTGAACGAAACCATGGGAAAACAAGGAAGAAGGGTGAAACCAGCATTGCCCCGCGTACCGTGAGAGAACCGGCAGCACTCCTCGCGTACCCCGAGGAGGCAGAAATTAAGGCGGCTACTTGGTTTGTCCTTCGCGTACCGCGAGAGGACTTCCCAAGTGCTTCGCGTACCACGAGGACTTGTTGGTAACATAAAGTTTTGAAATTTTTGCAACTTTTATACTTAGAAAATTTTTGATCATTTGAAATTTTGTTTCACCCAAATTCCTTAAAAACCTATTTCAAGCATAAAAACACATGTAAAAAATACATGAAACTTCATTCTCGATGATCTTCCTCACCAAATCAAGCGCGAATCCTACAAGACACAAACAAAACAAAACACGCAAACCGAAAAGCATAAAAATAGCACGAAATTAACCGAAAGGACTCATACAAACTCTACACATGGGCACTTGCCCGAGAACCAAACCTAATCAGAAGGCTTCTCCTTTATGCCACCCCCGTCCGGCCCGTTTAGTTTGATTGGTCTACCACCGATTTGAAAAACTATGGTGGTAGACCTTAAATGGGTTTTAAAAAATCTAAACGGGTCGGTCCACCAATACTTGAACTTACCTGGACCAAACCTGATACATGGCATGTAATGTGGTACATGATCATCTTCGGTATATTGCATCCTATGGTCCTTGTGTGACCATCCCAGGACCCTCAAAACAAGCCGGTCCATACGTCTTTGTGCCCTGTCCCGTGGTCGGGCTGTTCTGGGTGGCGATCCACCATTTACTACCTCCACGGGTTCTTGCTTCTCTCTCTCTTGGGTGCATTGTGATGGGTCCGACACCAGCTCTATTACGTGCACCTCCTCTTCTATCCCCACATTTGGCCCTTGATATAATAGATCTTCAAGGAGTTTCAGATCGCCAGGTGGGTCGAAACACTCTTAACTGGAGTCGGCAGGTTCACCAACTCATCACCGAACTCATCCTCCCAGGATGGGACCTGCTCCTCAACACTCTCTTCCTCTTCAACAAACATCAATCATATGGAGTCAAAGGAATCCACATTGTCCTCTTCTTCTTTGTCTCTACTCCTGGAGCCAAAACATTCTTCGAATTTCTCCTCATCTAGTGACTCATCATCATCACTATCACTCCAAGAGAATTCATAACCGCCGGGCGGAATTTGCTTAACACCCTGTAGAACCGAAGGTGGGACTAAGAAGTCTATTTTCGTCCTCGATTCTATCTGTGATTGCTGCAAAATATCATCCTCACACTCAACCAATGACCCACCAGGTGGAGACTCACTAACATCCTCCGTCTCGAATAAACCTGCTAATCCCTCTTCTAAACACTCGTCTTCAGCTTGGGTTTGAGGGACATCCATCAACTCTTCTACTTCAAGATCCCTTTCATTGTCACTTCAAAAGCCATCATCAATATTCCATGATGTGGGACACCAAAATTTTGGCTCGATGTCTTGCTGAACCGAAGGTGGGACTTTGACGTCCATTATCGTCTCCGGCTCTATTTGCAATTCCTGCAAATTATCATCCTCACAAGACAAATGTAAACAATCGTATGGAACTTTGTGATCTTGCATGATATCAGTGTAAAATTCATTAGTAACGTAATCAAGGTCAGGAAACTTACCTAGAGATGGGACTTATACTGCACCTTCTATCACTGTTACCTGCACTTCGTCCATTGTTGCCTCCAGAATCACTTCTCCTGCTGAAGTTTCTGTTGCGATGACATTCCCTTCACGATCATAAATCATACGCTCCAAATTCTTCAGTTAATGTGATCCAATGCGAGTGATTATTGCCTGGATTTCTTCCTCATACTTCTCATTTGCCTCTTTGCACCAGGAATTTAACTCCTCTTGAGTTATGTATTCCTTATATGGTTGTACCTGCGGATAAACATAATCATAGCAGTTTGCAGATTCCCCCGATGAATATGGGCAACGACGAGTAAAATGGGGTCCCCCATAGATTTCACACATAATGACAGAAAATAATAAAAATTAATTAGACAGACTCAAGATACAAGCTATATACACTAAAAACAAAGACTCAACAAAGGACACACAAACTAGACTCAATAAAATAGAAAAGACTCAAAACACAAAAGACCAACTAATCAGATAAGTTCAATCAAAGTTAGATACGCCATCTCCTAAGTGTCCCCGGCAACGGCGCCAAAAACTTGATGTGTGCTGGACGGTCTATAAAAACTAAAATAAAAACCTCACCTAGACACTCTAGCTTTGAATTTATAAACCTAGACTCAACCTAATACTAGACCACATAACCGGCAAGTGTACCGACCAATGTAGCAAAGTCAAATGAAGTTCGGATATCGAACCCACGAGACACTAGCGACAACTCTATCTAGACTCTGAATCAAGTAACTAAACTGAAATATATTTGGGGGGATTTTGTAGGTCTTCATGACTCATCTCATATCGATCTCGTGACAGGACGTCTTGATAACACGGAGTGCGGAATCCTACCGTATTAACGTTTGTATATCAATTGACAATAGAAACAGCAGGTAAATAAACTTTCTCTTTTTATATCATCAAACACATAGAAGTTTACAGTTCAACTCTCTGCTCTTACTTGTCGTTTTTTTAACATATTCTGTAAACTCTCTATTTATAGAGACACGCTCTGAAATAGGTGAACTTAACAAGTTCGCTTCAAAGATGCTTAAGCGAACTTAACAAGTTCGCCTCTAATTGGCTAGGCGAACTTATCAAGTTCGCCTATAGCAGAACATTTTTATCACTTAGACAAAATCTATATAATTACATAAAAAATAAAGAAAATAAGACCTAAACTATTATAAAGCTTTTGTCATACAATCTATGTCCTAACAGACTCCCCTTGATAATAGCTTGATCTTCTGTCTTCAGTCTTTATGACGAGCTCTTCCAGTTATCTGGTAATCTGCTACCTGCATGCACTCCATATCTCTTACAGATCTCCAACACTCTTTTATACTGCAATCCTTGTTCTCTCCATTCATCAGTAAACATAATCTCATTCTTTCTTAACATCCTCTGATCTTTCTTTGAGAAGTTAATAAGATTCATTGCATCATAGAAACTAACAATGACCTTATTATCTTTATCATTAATCCTAGCTTCACCAGTATTCACATATACGTACCACCATTTCATATTGCCCAGAAAATCTTGTGGTATTTTCTTCAATGATATCTTCTATACAGCACGTACTGGCTTGAACATATACTTCCAAGTCACAATCTCAGTCTTTTGATCTATAATCTTCACTCTTTTTCCTTTCTGTGGCTTTAATCTTTCATACTTCCCTGATCCACCTTCTCTTTTAATCAGGTTAGCAATCACATCGGCTAATCCACACTTTGATCTATTAATCAGTTGTTTCGTAGCTAGACCATTCATTTCACATCTAGGAAAAGTATTGAAATACTTGATCCTCGGCTTTAGGTATTGAACAACATCAGATCTTTTAAGAGCAAACAATTTCATGTCATCATCATAAAACCAACTGATGATTCTTCCAATACTCCTCTCTTTATTCACATATCTTTCTTTCTGAGCAGGTTGTATAGGTGACTTTGGTAGTACTTTCATCCAACTGTTAACTACTTCACTCCACTGTTCTCTAGTCATTCCTGTATTTCTATACATCACAGGTTCTTCATTCAGCTTAGGAGACACAATATGAGTAGTATCAACAATAGAATCTATCTTGGATTGAGCAGTATCATCAGGTGTAGTGATACCTTCAATAGAGTCCATAGAATCTGTTACTCCATCATAAGAAAACTCAGGAATAACATCATCTTGGATGAAGTTATACGGAATATTTAGACCATCACTTCCTTCATATGTAACTTTATCTTTACTCTTTTCTATCTCAATTTCTACAATCTCCCTTCTTCAACTTCATTATCCATCACATCCTCTTCAACATCATCAAATAATTCGTCAATATCATCCAGACGTTCTAACTTTTCAGCTTCTTCTTCTTCAAAATCGTGAAAGAATTCCAATAATAACATTTCTTCATTCACTCTAGAATCATTCTTGGTTCCTTCAATAGTATGTGATGTCGACTCCCCCTGAGCTCTTGATATTGGATTCACGTCAGCGTATTGACGATCACCGTCAACATTACCACTAGGATCATTGTCATCATTATCCTTTCGTTGAATTGATTCAGCATGACAAGTATCATGTAACCTTAACTCCCCCTGAGCGTCAAGACGCTCAACAAATTTGGACACTAATAACTGCATGTCAGCAATCTGTTTAGCTTGAGCTTGAAGAACCAGCTGTCTCTGGGTATCAGTAGACACAAGAGTATCTACATGAGTCTGCAAAGAAAGCACCTGTGATTCAAGGAAGGTAATCCTTTCAGAATCAGAAGGCTTTGATATACCAGAGTCAGATGAGTATGGAACATTTGGAGAAATCACCGGAGATGGATGTTTAGAAGTAAGAGGTGTAATCAGTAAGGATGCAACAAAATTAGCATCCTCAATACCTTGAGATGGATGAGCAGCAGCAATAGAAGTAGACATAAGCTTCTGAGCTTTTGGAACTGGAATAACATCAATATCCGAGTTAGAACTCTCATCGATTAAAGTTCTTTTGCCATGTACTGATCCAGAAGGAGGATTCCGAATAGACTTACCCCTCGGTTTTCTGGCTTTAGATTTAATGCATTTTCCCGCATTTGCCAATGGTAAAGAAGCCAATCTCTCATAATGATCTGAGCTAAAATCCCTAGACGAATCAGAATCAGTAGCTTCAGAATCAGGTAAAATAGTATCACCGAAACTCGTATCCACTACATTTCCTTCAGCTTCATGAATAGGTGAGTTCACAGCTTCATTATCAAAATCATCCATATTCATTCCCAAATCTTGTTCATTATCGTGAGCAACATCATCCTGAACTGGTTCATTAACAGGAATGTGAACCTGTTCTTGTGGAATAGGAACTTCTTGTTGTTGTTGTTGAGCATGAACTTGTTGCGGTTGTTGTTGAATAGGAACTTGTTGTTGAGCTTGAATTTGTTGCGATTGTTGTTGTTGTTGTTGTTGGACTTGATTTTGGATTTGTCCTTGTACTAACTCCTCATGATGAAACCAATTATCATTAGGTGGCTCAACATAATCAGGATTGATTAAGTGACCAAACAAAGGAGTTGGAACAGGAATCAAAGCAACATTTTGTTGTTTAACCTTAGTACAATCAGTAAAGATTCTTTTTGACATAGGAGTCAAGGTCAAACGGATTGGATGCTGAGGTAAATTTAGAATTAAATGGTTCAGAATCATTTGCACGAACTTAGGGTACATAAGAAACCCTTGACCTTCTAGAGGATTGATTTGCATGACAAACTCATGGTATATATATAAAGCAAAGTTAAACCGTTTGTTCAGAGTCAAAGCAACCATTGCAGCTTGTAATGCACTCTTCAAACCATCAGTACCAGCCTTTCTTGGAGACAAACATTGTATGATGACGTGCATAAAATACCTCCATTCTCTAACTAAACCTCTTTTCGTGCTTGAGTATCATTGGGTCTGCCTCTGTAACTCATCCTCTGAAAACACCCCATAATCAATGTTCCAGGATAAGACATAGGATCGTCAATAGCACCTCCCACTGCCAAAGCAGCATGAATAGTTTCCACTGAAATAGCTACCTCCGTATTATTCACTGTAGCACGAAGTACGTAAGGTTCAACATCTGTATCTTGATGAACTGTATCCCAGAATTATTGAATATACGGTAAATTGATGTACGGATTAGCAGATAAGGCCACATGCAAACGTGAACGATTCGGAAAGTTGATAATTCCTTGAAAATGAACAGCTTCATACATATTTAGATCTAACAACGCCACTTGATTATGTTTGTACTCAACACGACGAGCGATCTGTAAATGTATTGGACAAAAACACACATTAGTCATCAAACAAACAAAAAGAAAAAAATCAAAAGAAATTTAAAAAAAAATTCAACAAAAAAAAAATCACAAGTCCAAAACACTACTGAGCCCTTATGCAAACTTAATAAGTTCGCTTAATGTTGTAAGAGGCGAACATAATAAGTTCGCCTGAACCAGTTTGTCGATACAACTTCTACAGCAGAATTCAAAAAAAAAATCCAAATCGTCAATTTTGTTCAAATTAAACATATCATCAGCGTCGATTAACAACCACGACACACTATTAAGCATCTATTTCAATATTTAAATCCAGAAAACCTTGATTTTCTCAGAAAACAATAAAAAATTCAAAATCTGATGAACACAGGTTAAAAAGAACAAATTCCCATCGATTTAACGGATAAAAATCTTCGAAATTACCTTAGAAAGATTCGCAATCCAAAACCGATCAAGAAACAAACACAAAAATTTCAAATCGAAAACCATAGATCAGAAAATCACAAGTTCGCTAAAGCTCGTAAGTTCGCTCGGTAAGTTCGCTCTCACAGTTAAAGAAGATAATACGGATAAGTTCGCCTGAACAAAATATTTAATCACAATTAAGTTCGCTCCATTAGGAGAACTTGTTAAGTTCGGTTAACAAGCCTCAGGCGAACATAATAAGTTTGCTTAATCAGAACCAGGCGAACATATTAAGTTCGCTCCAAACCTTTTCCTTGAACAATTTCTTTACTTTCAACACGTCACATTCTTGTGAACTTCCATCTGTAGCATGTATCCGATCCAATCCCGAATCATTTTAATTAAAATAAAATTCTCATGGAAGATAGAAACAAAATATTTTTGGATTTTATCTGTACAAATGGAATCACATATTTTTGGTTTTTATCTGATCAAACTGAAACACATATTTTTTGATTTTATATGAGCAAACTAAAATACATATTTTTGGATGAACATCATGAGCAAGAAGATCATATCAGTATATGAACAATTTATCACACAGTCTATTATCAACTATGGGTAACCTATGATAAGAAACAATCAAACTCATTCTTATGTAACTCAAATCTTTTTCAATTTTATGTAACTTTTTCAATCAATTTTAATAATACTTGAAATGATACGCGATAAATTTCAAAGTAAACAAGATCAGGTCATGAAATGCTCAATTTTTCATACCGAATTTGCAATACAATGCATGAATTCTTAAATTGTCAATATTATATAATTTGAAACTATAAGCATTTTTCTTCCAAATTCATGTGAGTAAGTACCATTTAGATGAAAAACATTATGTACCCCACATATATGCTAACAGAAATTAAATTTGCACTATCTTCAAGACATACACAGTTTATTGCAAGATTAAATCAATCTCCAAGATGAAATTATCTCTATTAGCACAAGTATAGAATAGCAGATCCCAAAGGATATGAGAATCAGAATGATTCAGAATCAAAAGATTCTAATGAATTGGCTTTATAATGAGAATCAATAGATTCAGGTAGGAGGATCCAACTATTATCTGGATAAATTTCAATGAAATCAGAATAGATGATGTATCTAACTGATCCAAGGGTGAATATATGTTCTAACAGATGTTGTCAGAAACATATCTTAGTTCAGCAACACATTGCATGTTTTTCGGGGTATGGGCAGTGAAGTGAACTGAAAGAGATTGTGCTAAAGACATAATTCGATATTGGTCTCATGAAATTCTTAAAACCATATATTCTTTATCTGATAATGATCTTTTTCACACACATCCAGGCATATAATGGATTCAAATCACAGATGTAATCATATCATATTTAATTTTCACACTACTATTGATTCAAAAACGCTTCTAGTCTATTGACAATTCAAGTTTCAAACTTATATTTAAATTAAAACATATTATCAAGATTAGAGCATTCAAAACACTATCATTTCTCATTTATGCAGACTTTGAAATTTAGATCAAATCAATTTACTTTAAACTAACATATATCAAAGGTCCACTATGGTCATGTGTAATGAACTATTCACTGATGTACTATCATTTCTTCTCTAACTTCAAATGATGTCAATTTTATATTTTTCATTTTGTTTTGAATTTTTATAAATACCAATTTTTGACTGAAATTTAAAATGCAGAAATGTAAAAAAGGAATAAAAGAAATTTAAAACAAAAAACTCCCATGAAAATTTGTTTTTGAAAAACTTTTATTCGGGATTGATCATACCTATCATTTTGATCAGAAATTCAAACCTGGTACGATCAAATGCCTTGGTAAAAAGATCAGCAAAATTATCATATGTATGTACTTTTACCAACTCAATCAACTTTTTATCTGTACAATCACGAATAAAATGATATCTAATTTCAATGTGCTCTGTTTTACTGTGCTTAACAGGATTACTTGTGATACACATTGTAGCATTATTATCAATAAACATGGGGGTTCCTGTAAAATTCAAACCGTAGTCTCTTAATTGCTGTTGGATCCACAATATCTATGAAAAACAACTTGCAGCAGCAATGTATTCTTCTTCACATGTTGAAATGGAGATCGTAGTTTGCTTTTTGCATTGCCAGGAAATTAGACGATTACCCAAGAACTGGCAACCACTTGTAGTAGATTTCCAGTCTAAACAACAACCACAAAAATCAGAATCAGTGTATGCATTGAATTCAAAGTTATAACCATGTGGAAACCATAGTCCCAATCTTTGTTTTCCTTTCAGATATAAAAAGATTCTCTTTACTGCAATCAAATGAGACTCTTTTGGTTTTGCTTGGAACCTGGAACAAATACACAAAACGAACATTATGTCTGGCCTTGAAGAGGTTAAGTACATGAGAGATCCAATCATTGCACGGTAGAGTTGGCAATCAACTTCTTTTCCATTCGGGTCAGAATTCAGTTTATGATTGACCGGAATTGGAGTATCGTATGGGGTACAGTCCTCCATCTTGAACCGGCTCAAGATGTCCTTTACATACTTGGACTGATGAATAAAGAAACCATCTTCCTTCTGATTAACTTGAAGACCTAGGAAAAATGATAACTCTCCCATAGCTGACATCTCAAACTTTGATTTCATAATACTCTCAAACTCTTTGCACAACCCTTCATTTGTAGAGCCAAAAATAATATCATCTACATATATCTGTACCAGTAGATATTCTTCCCCTGCTTTCTTAATGAATAAAGTCGAGTCAATATGTCCACGAACAAAATCATTTTCTAAAAGATGTGTAGACAACGTTTCATACCACGCTCGAGGAGCTTGATGAAGACCATAGAGAGCTTTATCAAGCTTGAAAACTTTAGACGGGTTAAGTGGATCTTCAAACCCCGGCGGCTGACACACATAAAACTCCTCCTTGACTTTACTATATAAGAAAGCACTTTTTACATCTAATTGAAACACCTTAAACCCTTTGTATGAAGCAAAAACAAGAAACAACCTTATAGCTTCAAGCCTAGCAACAGGAGCATAAACCTCGGTGTAATCAATTCCTTCTTGTTGATTAAAACCTTGTACAACTAATCTTGCCTTATTTCTCACCACAACACCTCGATCGTCTTTCTTGCATTTAAACACCCACTTTGTACCAATTGGATACACACCCTTTGGAAGATCTACAAGATTCCAAACTTTGAGTTTGTCAAACTGAGCAAGTTCTTCCTGCATGGCCTCTATCCAATTGTTATCACGTAACGCCATTTCGACATTCTTTGGTTCAACCTGAGAAAAAACAGGAATGTGAGTAGACATCAAAAACACCAGTATCCTTAAAAACTGTATACAAGCAAGTGTTGTCAATAATAGAACGTGTTTGCACTCCGTCAAGCAAATTCCCAATGATATTTGAAATCGGATGAGCTTTGAGTTCCTTGATTGATGCAACCTCAGGAACCGGCAACACATCAACATGAGTTGTATCAGATTGATATGACAGATCTTGATTAACTGGTAACTCTGAGTCCAGATTTGTAGGAATATCCCCGTGATCCGGTGTCAAATTAGAAGGTTCATCAACTATCAAAGGATCAGCAGAAGAATCATGGAAAATAACATTTTCATCCTCACTATCAGACTATTGTGTTCTTGAACAAGAAGCAACATTAAGATCTGAAACAGATGTAGAAGAAACAGATGATTGTGGAACCGCAGTCGGTAGAAAACCACTATTCTGTGCATCCTGACATGAATCATATAATACAGCAGCTTCCTCAGGAGAAATATCAGAAGGTAAATGAAAAGACTTGAATAAATTGTCATAATCAAAAGCCCAGTCTGGTCCAATCGCTATTTGAGGTAAAGACCGATTAGAACAGTCAATATGAAACCATTCTTCAAAATGACGAGTCTCTTTGTTATAAACCCTCTTGGTAGTAGAATTTGCAACATACCCCAGAAAGATCCCTTCAATAGCCTTAGCACTGAACTTGGTTGGGACATCTCTAACTTTTAACAGGGTGCATGGATTACCAAAAGGTAGTAAATAATTCAGATTTGGCTTACGATTATTAAGCAACTCATAGCATGTCTTGTTATGTTGCTTAACGGTCAAGACTCTGTTCAAAATGTGACACGCAGTATTGACAGCCTCAGCCCAAAAAGTTACTGGAAGCTTAGAATCTGCAAGCATTGTACGTGCCGTTTCAACCAAAGTCCTGTTCTTTCGTTCAGCAACTCCATTTTGTTGAGGTACATATGGCGCACTGAATTCATGATGAATTCCCTTTTGAAGACAGAATAAACCCATCTTGCTATTTTTAAACTCACTGCCATTATCACTCCTTATTCTTCTGACTTTCTGTTTGAATAAATTCTCTAAACCCAGGATTAAGAATTGTACCCACTCTGTGGTTTCGGCTTTAGAAGCAAGGAACTTAACCCATGAAAATCTAGAGAAATCATCTGTTACTACCAGACAGTAAGATTTACTGCCAATGCTCTTGATACTAATCGGTCCGAACAAATCCATATGCAGTAGCTCCAAAGGAGTTACAATAGAATTCTTTGTCTTAGATTTGTGGGACTTCTTATGTTGTTTCCCTTTCTTGCAAGGAATACAGTCATCAGGAATTGAAAGTTTCATTTTCGGAACAACAAAAAACAGATCATTCTTCACGAGATAATTCATTTTCCGATAATTGATGTGAGCAAGTTTAATGTGCCACAAAATAGAATCCGAATCAGACGCGTTGGAGAGTAGACAAGTAGGAATTGAATCCGTTGTAGTAGCAACACTCATGTCTAGGACATATGTGTCATTTCTCCTCGGAGCCTTCATTAGAATCCATTCGTCAGGAATCACAAAGCCCGGTTTCAAGACATAACACTCAGAATCATTGAAATGAAATGAAAATTTCTTGTTACACACTTGAGATACACTTAAAAGATTGTGTTCAAGTTGCTCCACATAGTTCACTTTCTCAAATTTGACTTTATCGTTCTTTAAAGTACCATGACCAGTTATGTACCCGCCTTTATTTCCAGCAAAAGCGACATAACCTCCATCAATATTAATCACATCTTCCAACAAACGAATATTCCCTGTCATATGTCGAGAACAACCACTATCCACATACCACGTATTGTTGATAGTCCTCCTTGGTTGTCCCTACATAAACAAAGAAAATTAGTTAGAAATAGGAACCCAAGCCATTGTGGTCTTGGGTTGTCCAGATGGATCAAAATAAACAATTTCAAGCAATTCACAATCAACAATGTCATCAACCTTTGGAACATAAGATTCACAATTAGACCTTCTCAATGAAGACATAGGATGATGAATTGGAAAAACATTAACAGATTTATGATTATCAGATTCAGGTATTTCCAAAAATTTCTTTAGTTTTCTGTTACGTCTTCTTCGTTGTGGTCTAGAAAGTTTGACCTCAGGTTGAGACTCTTTTGGAATTCCAACATGTGGAATCTCAAACTTCTTTTGAAAAACAACTGGTTTAGAAATATGCTTATCATGTTGCTTAAATCCCGAAGATTTAGCAAATGATTGATAAGGCATATTCTTTACAACACTAGACGTAGGCTTTCCCACATTTTGTCTTTTCAGAATCATCACCGCTCTATGTTGTCAGGGATTACACTTTAATTTGCCTTGATTCTTATATGGACAGTGAATCAGAATATGACCAGCCTCATTACAATGAAAACAAACTCTTCTATCTTGATGATTTCTGATATAAGGAGTTTTTCTTGAATTTGATGACCCGTCTGATGAACAAGCTTCAGAAGATTTTACTGAACAGTTAACTGACTTCTTTTGAACAAAAACTTGTTTAGTCACCGTTGATGAATTCTTCTTCTGATGACCAGCAGCAACAAAACCACTTGATTGTAACATTTTGAAAAGTTTAGGTTGATCAACTTTCACCTCATCAGGTTCTGTTAAAATGCATCTATCACGGGTAACATTTTTTAGTACCTTTGGTTCATCAAGTTGCACTTCTTTAGGAATGACTTCAACCTTTTTATCATCAAAAACTTCATCCTCAGAATCAGAATCATAGATCATATCTTCACCAGTTACTGGATTTACTTTCAACACTGTCTTTGGATCAATTTCCTCTTCATTAATAATTTCTGGTTCAACCACATAATTTGCATTGAATGGTGAAGGAATAAATCCAATACCAGCAACCCTCTTAGTAGGATCAGCATTAGCATTAAAGTAATCCAATACCACAGATGAATTTTCAAAATTCTCCAGCTTTCTATGTAATTTGATCACTTCAGATTCTTTATCAGAAATTTCTTTGTTCTTCTGAGCGACAATTTCATTTCGCTTCTCAATCTCAGCATAAGCCATATCCAGATGATATGCTTGTTCCTTATATTTCAATCCCAAAGAGTTCAAATCTCTTTTCAAAGACTCAAGTCTATCTATACACAATTTATCATTATCTTTCAATTTTTGATTAACTGAATGCATCGATTTCATATCACAAATTAAATTTGTGTTATCATCCATTACTTTTTGCATTTTATCTTTTATACTGATGCAATTAGATCAATAAATGTGACATACAAAATCTTTTACCTTTGAAGGACCTGACATATCTGCCATGAAGACTTTTGCAATCGGAATATTTTCAGAATCAGCACCATCAGAGGAATTTTGAGTTAAAACAATATCATCTTTAGATACACCAGATGCAATATCAGTCTCACCATTTTGTACTTGATCATGATCTTTATCAGCACTTGGCAAACTCTCACCATCACTTGAGCTATCATCATCAGTTGACTCTTCAGATTTTACAGAATGAATTTCAGCTACAAAATCTTGACTTACCGAACCAACCAAATCTTCAAGATGAATACCCCAGTCATAATTTTCATCATTCTGAGCAACCAAAGCAAATGATGCAGATGCATGATTAGAATTTCCAGAACCAGAGGAGCCATGTGACTGATTACGATTGTTCTGAAAGTTATTAGGCTTCTTCTGAGAATCAAATTCAACTTTTGACTTCACACATTCTTTGGCAAAATGACCATACTCTTGACAATTATAGCAACGAACTTTGGTTTTGTCAAATCCCATACGTGAACGACCGTTAGAACCAATATACTTTCTTCCAGTCTTCTTCAAAAAATCCTTTGCTTGTCGCATCAACATAGCCATATTCCATTGAATGTTCATCTCTTCCAAATCAACAAGATCAATCTGTCTGAAATCATCCTCAATAACATATGGATCATGAATCTTTCCTCCAATAAAATTTTCATAAGAAGCCATAAAGGAAGAAAACATCGCTAAATAATCATCAGCAACTCTTTGATTCATATTATTTGTTCCAGATGATGAAGAAGCTGTATTTGCAGAGAAACCTGAATGACTTGGAACCCCATAACAATGTTCATGGGAAACATCTTGAGTATCACCAGAAAAGAACGCAACCCCTAGACCAGTTTTGCCAGAAGACTTAGCAAAACACGTTGAAGGATCTTGAATATGCTCCATATTGGTTTCCTTCTTCTTCATATTCAAATCATGTGATTGAATCTTGCCAAGAACCTCTTCAAGAGACATAGTTTTATACTTGACATTCTCTTTTATCAAAACCGTATACACATCAAATTTAGATGGTAATGCCTCCAAAAAATTATCATTTATCTCTTCAGTCTCATAAACCACTGAAGCATTTGACAATTCACTCAGCAAATGATAGAATCTCGTTGCAATATCATCTAAAGATTCATTTTGAAAGTGCTTGAATACTAAGAACTGCTTCTTCAGTAATTCTTTTATGCTTTTCTTAACATACAAACTACCTTCACACCGCTTTTGTAAAGATTCCCACAATTGTTGAGAAGTCCTGAATTGTTTAAAGCTAGGATAAGTTTCTTTAGGAATAGACATAGAAATACTAGCCATTGCCTTCTTTTCCCTATCAAACAATAATTTTTATTCTGTGGTTAACGCAGATACCGATTTAGGAACATCATCCTTTCCCATCCAAGTATATGTCGGATGAGTATATCCTTCCAAGATTGGAATCCACAAACTTGTATCAGTAAAAGACACGAACTGATCGAACCGATCTTTCCAGTTAGAATAATCTGCAAGACTTAACAATTTGGGTGGTTTCTGAGATGTACCAATATCGTTATCGTAATTTAACATATTAGTCACTTGCACCATATTTGCCATTTTCAGAAAAAATTTCCAAGTGTTGAACAAGTACTTCCCTTTGGCGAAGATAATAAGTTCACTTCAAATCCAAACAAGCGACTTTGATATCAAGCGAACTTAATAAATTCGCGTACCCAAGAAAATCCGGTAAGTTCGCCTACTGATTAACTTCGCCTAAACTAAGAGAAGCGAACTTAATAAGTTTGCTTGCTAAGTTCGCCTGCAACAAATTTCATCAAGTTCGCTTACTACAACTGAAACAAACTCAGCAAGAACTTTAACCCAAACACGAACAAATATCACCAAAAATCATCATTTCTCACAGATTAGAAGGAATTGGAGGAAATTGAACCGTAGGATTTAGTATTTTATGAATTAGAACACTTCTATCGGATTAATTTCACCAAAATCCACCTCAAATCCAAGAATTCAGCAGTAAAATCAGTTTCAAGAACTTGAAAACTCCATGGATACAAAAACTTGTAAAAATGATCAATTTCTTGTCAAATTGTACACAAAAACGTCTCTAATCACCAAGAATCAAACACAAATCACGAGCAAAAGCTCTGATACCACTTGTAGGTCCACATGACTCATCTCAGATCGATCTCGTGACAGGACGTCTCGATAACACGGAGTGCGGAATCCTACCGTATTAACCTTTGTATATCAATTGACAATAGAAACAGCAGGTAAATAAACTTTCTCTTTTTATATCATCAAACACATAGAAGTTTACAGTTCAACTCTCTTCTCTTACTTGTCATTTTTTTAACAGATTCTGTAAACTCTCTATTTATAGAGACACGCTCTGCAATAGGCGAACTTAACAAGTTCGCTTCAAAGATAAGTTCGCCTCTAATAGGCTAGGCGAACTTATCAAGTTCGCCTCTAGCAGAACATGTTCTATCACTTAGACAGATCTATATAATTACATAAAAACATAAAGACAATAAGACCTAAACTATTACAAAGCTTTTGTCATACAATCTATGTCCTAATAGATTTGTGTTGTGTACTATTACTAATGAACTCCTAACTACCGACACCAAATATAAAGAAAAAGACTTTAGACAACTCACAAATGGGGAAAGCACTACCTAGACTTTGAATCCTATGCATGTACCTTGTAAATCTCTCGGATACGGAAACTATGATGGAATCAGGCTCTTAGAATACGACACACTTAGACAACCTAGTGGATCCCGGATCATTCTCCATGTGTGACCAAAAAGAAACCCTAAGGGACGTGTGAAACTCACCAGTTAGTTGGATCACCTCTCAGCTATCTCCAACAACACTAAAGTACTCACTAAACAGATTACCTCTCAGTCTCACTATCTCAATACACCTTTCAGTGCAAGGAGTAACTTGAATTCACTTAACAAGACACGGAATAACAGTGAATACTAAGAAACCCTAGGAACCTTCCTTTCAGAGCAGTTGACCTAAAAAACCTAACACCACAGATTACCAGACAACTTTGTACCTCTCAGCTATTGAAGCAGCCAGAATACTCAATCCTAACAAACTCTCAATCGATGTTCCTATGGATACAATCAGTAAACCATAAACCAACCACATGCACACAGCTAGTGACCTAATACGCAACCATACATCAAAGACATTCACAAAGCAGCATATGGAACAATCAATAGATCATAAATCAAGTTTAAATACGCAATTACATCTAATCAAACAAAACCAAGTTCTTTACTTTATTGTTAATCCATCAATAAGAAACCAAAATCTGAAGTCAAACTAATTAACAAAACATAATCATCAAAACCAAGATAGATATTAAAGTCTAGCCAATCATCATGTTCAAAAGCATCAAAACAGAAGAATCAAACACATAAATCATGGTATCAATTCTGGAAAAATAGAACAAAGAAAGATATCATAAACCGGAAGATGAAAACGACCCGATCTATGATCTCCAACTTCAATCACCCCTTCCAATTGATCCTAGAAGCTTTCTCCCACTTGGAATCACCAAAAAGCTCCAACCTTTGCGTCTGGAATCGAATTATCAAACCCTAGGATTGATCTCAACCTTTTATACCATTAAAATAGGCCAAAATCTGCGTACTTGGGGTCTCTCGCGTACCGCGAGGCCCAGACGGAAGCTCCCTCGCGTACCGCCAGAGACAAAATAGTCGCGCAGGATTTCTGGTCCCTCGCGTACCACGAGAAAATGGACCCAAGCTCTCGCGTACCGCAAGGGAATACTGAATATTTGAATTCCTTTTCTCGAGCTACCCCAAATCCATATATTATGGGCCCCGTAACTAATTTTCTAGCCCGAGATATGCCTCTTCTAAGGTTGCACTCTTTTCCAACTTTTTTCGTTTTCATCCCGGGTTCTCGTGTGCTCGTTTCTTCACACGTCTTGATCGTTTAAACTCCAATTCTTCCCGAAATACCTACAAAACATAACATAACTAAGTACAAGCTATAAATTACTCAAAACAACTATAAAACTATACGAAAGTACTACGAAATACAAGGGAAATGCATGTGTGCTTTGCAACACATCAACAAGTCGACGGTTAACAATGATAGATCTATTGTGTCTGACAAACCCACCCAGGTAGGGTGATTGTTGTCGATATTACATTTGGATAACTTTGTATGCAGTCACAAGGTTTGATTATACGCCCCAGTTTTGACTATAGTGGTTCTCCATAATTGCCTTATTTGCCATGTTTCAAAAGAATTGTACATAAAACACTTGGAAACTATTTGTGGTGTCAAAAACTTATGTATGCTCACCAACAATTTTTAGTTGACCTTGTTTTCATCATGTTTCAGGTGCAAATCTTTGAATTCATGTTCAAGTTGTTACACATAGGAAATGAAGACCTAGTTGAAATAAACAAATTGAACTTGTTGATGTATTTTGTTTTCTTTATATGTTGGATTATGTTTATTTGAACAATGTTATGGAATTTGAGTTAATTTAATATATGAAATTTTAGTTTGATCATGAGCTTATGAACAGTCTACATGTTCCGCCCCGACGTATTCCGCCGTCGGTTGGGGTGTGACAACTTTATTTAACAATCGTAGTCATTGATAAGTTCCATCCAACCTCCTTTGCCTCATATTTAACTCCTTCTGATTAAAAATATGTTGGAGGCTTTTATGGTCTGAATATATCACGCATTTGGTACCATACAGATAGTGCCTCCATATCTTTAGAGCAAACACTATGGCACCTAATTCTAGGTCATGCGTGATATAGTTCTTCTCATGAACTTTAAGTTGGCGTGACACGTAGGCAATAACCTTGTCACGCTGCATCAACACACAACCCAGAACAGTTCGGGAAGCGTCACAATAGATGACACAATCATCATTTCCTTCGGGTAGTGCTAAGATCGGTGCATGACTGGGTTTATCTTTGAGAATGTTGAATGCTTCTTATTGTTTCGTACCCAATTCAAACTTTACTGCTTTCTGAGTCAAAGCAGTCAAAGGTGTAGTAATCTTGGATAAAAATGTAATGAATCTTCGGTAATATCACGCTAATCACAGAAAGCTATAATCTCTGTCGGTGTCTTTGGGGCTTACCATTTCATAACAGCTTCAATCTTACTTGGGTCCACTTGTATTCCATACTCGTTCACAACGTGCACAAGGAATTGTACCTCTTGTTTCCAAAATTCACATTTTGAAAACTTAGCGTACAATCTTTCCTTTCTCAGGATATCCAGAATGATCCTAAGGTGCTCAACATGTTCTTCTTGGCTTCTGGAATAGATAAGAATATCATCGATAAAGACGGTGACAAATTTATCAAGGAATGGTTTACAAACTCGATTCATTAGGTCCATAAATGCTACAGGGGCATTTGTTAGACCAAATGACATGACCAGGAATTCATAATGACCATATCGGGTCCTGAAACTAGTCTTAGGTACGTCCTCTTCTTGTACCTTCAACTGATGATATCCTGATCTAAGATCGATCTTTGAAAAGTACTTGGCTCCTTGAAGTTGATCCAACAGATCATCTATTCTAGGCAATGGATATTTGTTCTTCACAGTCAGCTTGTTCAATTCTCGATGATCAATGCACATCCTCATGCTTTCGTCTTTCTTCTTAACGAACAGTACTGGTGCTCCCCATGGTGAAGTGCTAGGACGAATGAACCATTTTTCTAAGAGTTCTTGAATTTTCTTCATTAGTTCTTTCAGTTCGGAAGGAGCTGAACGATAAAGGGATCTTGCAACAGGTTTAGCTCCAGGAATGAGTTCGATTCGAAATTCGATCTGACGATCAGGTGGAAGACCAGATAATTCTTCCGAAAATACATCTGGGTGATCACAGACTATGAGAATATCCGCAATTTGTTTTTCGGGTTTAACGTTTAAAGCATGGAGTAAGAATATACCGCCTCCCTTAATCATTTCTTTCTTAGCTTTCGTTATTGAAATAATTTCAATCTTATTGTTATTACCATCACCCTGAATTATCAAATTGCTTTCTCCGAACTGAAAGAACTAATGAAGAATCAATCTAGGCCTGGTATTGGTTTAACCAATCCATCCCTAAGATAACCTCATATTCGTTCAGGTTCATCGGCATTAGTGTAACTAATACCTTATCATCACCAAAATTGATGACATAATCAGGGTATGATTCGGTTATCCTAATATGTTCGCCACTAGTCGTTTCAACGACATAGGCACAAATAAGCGGAATCGGTTTTACGCCTAAATACGAGGTGAATATACATGAAACAAAACTTCTATTCGCCCCTGTATCAAATAAAATATTGGCGTAAATATTATTAACTAGGAAAGTACCTCCTACCTCATTGGATTTATTTTTCTGTTCATTTCCGCTTGTTGTAGGGTCAAATAACTCGTGTTTAAGAGTCGTTTGGTATACGTTTTAATAGTTTAACTTTGTATATCGAGTTGGTTTTACGTTGGTATTTGTAGTTGTGTCTGTTACAGGTTTAAAGTGCTAATTGAGCGGATAACGAGGCATGATTGAGAAGGCATGAAAGTACAGGGGGTTAAAGTGTAAAAATATCAAATTCCTGGAAAATTGAGTCTTCGCGGTACGTGAAGACTGGGAAGGGAAATCTCGCGACACGCGAGGAGAAGAAAAATAGGCCCGACTAAAAAGTCCTTCGCGCCACGCGAAGGACTGGACTTCAGAGTTCGCGACACGCGAAGGGCCGGCGGAACAACAAAAAGCATTAAGTTCCAATTAAACCGAATTCAGCCCTAGTTCGCAAGAATCCTTCCTTCCAGCCGTCCCAGAGTGATCTTTAGGCAATTTCCAGAGTTTTTTTGGCCAAACTGATCTTAGTTTTCAATGCTTGTAAGTTCTAGATTAATTATTAGGATGTTTGTTACAATCATGAGCAGCTAAGCTCTTCGTGATCCCTCCGGATGAACGATTTATGCATGTATTCGTATGATTTTAGTTGATAATCAGTTTGGATTGACTTTTGTGAACCCTATTCGCATGATTTTAGTTGATAATCAGTTTGGATTGAGTTTTGTGAACCCATTAAGTTCTTTGAATTCAATTGTATGTTTGATTTATGAACAATTGCATGTGTTTGATTTGTCACATCTATCAACATTTAGTGGTTTTCTTGCATCAGGAATAATTTGGTTTTGTGATTGAATTTGATATTATGTGATTGGGTTAAACAGTTAAACAAGGTTATGTCTATGTAATCTCCTATATTGTTTGAAACTAAAATTGTGCGTTTGTGTTGCTTAATTCGAAACCCAGAGTGGTCGTTTTTCTCTAATCATTTTCTTAAGTCAAAGTTCGTTGTTTTTTATAATTAGCATTAATTTAATTGATAAAGTTTTAAACTTTAGTAGTCATTGAATAATTTAAATTTGAATAACATTCTCCACGAGTTCCCTGTGGATTCGACAATCCTATTTCCTATACTGCAGTCTAAGTAGCTAAGAAGTAGATTTTATAAACGTTTTTTATTAGCCTTCGACACGCGATCACCGCTCCATAGGACGAACACTCGTCCTGTACCCCTATTCTGACCACCCATCACTTGCTTAGGTGGTTTAGGACAAGAAGTCCTATAGTGGCCTATTTCTCCACAGTTAAAACATTTAACGTTCAGGCACTGGGTCACAGAATTGCCAAACTTCTGACAAGTCTGGCACTTCATCCCCTGATTGGCTTTATCAGGGTTAGAATTAAATCCTCCTCTCCTAGGAAATTTACTATTTCCCGATTTGAACTTATAAACAACCTCATGGGTTTTCCTCTTGTGATCAATCTTTGGTGTCTCCTGAGCTACCACCTCGTCATACTTTACTGCACTCTTTTCAATGGCCAAATCTATCATTTCGGGTGTGATAGATTTCACTAAGGTACGAACATTAGGAGGTAAACCTTGAATATAGCATTTGACTCTTCTTGATTCGGGAGTAACCAAATGTGGCACCAACTTGGCCATCTCATTAAACTTGGTGGTGTACTCCTGATGAGTCATGGTTCAAGCTTCAAAACGCAGAAATTCAGATTCAATCTTATCCACAACATTTTGTGGACGGTACCTCTTCATAATTAAAGTCTTGAGATCTTCCAATATCATTCTATCAATCACAGCTTCTCCCTTGGTCTGTTTAACTGATTCCCACCAGTCAAGAGCATCTTCCTCGAATGAATGTGCAGCAAATTTCATAGCTTGGTCCGCTTTGCACTCACTCATCTTGATTATTGCTTCCATAGACGTAATCCATTGCAAAGCTGCAATGGCGTCTTTCTTTCCATTAAATGGATTAGGGTGACAATCACTGAAATTCTTGTAGTTGCATCCTTGTCCATGAACTATTGTGCTCTGGTTTATTCCAACTGTTTCATGGGTTCGAGTGGTTCCTATATTGTTTCCTACCGGAGTAATATGAAGGGTATCTTCTGTTCGGGGAATAGCACCACTTGCTCCTTCATTCTGGTTTCCTAGACTGTTATGATTTTCCCTCCTTCTAAGAGCGTCATCGAGGATTCCAGGTAGTGTTGTTTGAAGTACTCGGGTGACTTTAGATGCCATCGCTCTTTGAAATTAAGCTTTAGTCATAATGACTTCTTCTACATGATGTTCATCATTTGTATTCACGTTCTCGTTTGGATCAGTGTTCGTGTTTGTCGTGTCGTGGGTACGGGACCTAGTGTTGGGCATTCTACCCCTACCTCTGCCATGTCCTGCCATTTGTACCTACATATAGATGTATAACATCAGAATTCATTTAACCGATCATAATCTAGAAATTCAGAAATTAACAACATTTTGCCAAAAATGCCTTTAATTATCTTATTTCTAGGTATTTCCCATTATAGGTCATACAGAATGTATACACCTAACTTATTCTGAGGCATTCCAAACTAATCTCAAAGTCCTAGTTTAAATCTAGATATTATTCATGTAGTATCTAAATCCCTTAAACTGAGGCTCTGATACCAACTTGTCACACCCGTAACACAGGACAACTATCTAACCAGAGTAGTACCTCCAACAGATATGTTCCCAGGAAAGAACGACGGGTCCAGGAGGGATTTATACACTGCTCTTTCCTTAGAATATTCCGTTTGTCAGATAACTACATACAGGTCAGAAGGTTGCCTTCTAGTCACTGTGACGTTGATATCAAAAACACACACGAAAACTAAAGTCATCAACCTTTATTAAAATATTGAAATATACTTCACATCATGTTATCATAAAGTTTACATCATTTCATCACCCGTTCTTAACAAGGAACAAGTCATTTGGGACTTTTAGTTCCAGGCATGCCCATCATCTGGATCGTTCATCATTTTATTCTAGTCCTTGAAATGCCTCATCTATTGTCTACCTGTGATGCCTTCAAAAACGTTTGATAAAACATTGGTCAGCATAAAGCTGGTGAATTCATAAACTAAAATAGTTTATTAAAATGACCCGCCAAAGTATCTTGAACACAGTTCTGGGGTTCCACCCCCGCTCATAGACAACTATAAGTAATCATTCAGTCTATATATAACCAAAGACCGCTCCACGGGTCCTGTCCAACATACCGTTCCATGGGCAAGTGAAATATAATAAGACCTTAGAATGAGTTATATATAAACAAGCGGTGAAATCGATTCAAGATACTCAAAATGTTTTCATAAATCAACCATGCTAAAAAAATGGAGTATGGCAGAACCATGATTGTATTTCGGCTTATCAATTCAGTAATGTGGAAAACACCTCGGACAAAGTTCCTAGATATAACATGACATTAGTAAATTACATAATCCTAGCAAAATGTTTTATAACCAAAGCTCAAAAACTAGGTCGGAACCTTACCTCAGCACTATCTACGACAATTTGGAGTCAAAACGTAGTAAACCGGACTCTCGTACGCGAACCAGGGACCGGGACTGAAGTTCCAGAGAGAGAGTGTGCGTGTGTGTGATTGTGTGTTTTGTGGTGTGTAGAGTTTGTGAAAAGGTCCGAGATCGTCCAACTATTTATAGGGCAAGATTTGGGGTCGTGACGGACCGTTACCAGGCGTGACGGTCCGTCACGCCTTTACTTGGCGGCTACACACTCTCGGACCACGTAACGGACCGTTATAGACTCATGACGGTCCATCACGAGTTATGATTCAGCGTACACATGTCAGAAACCCTAAACTGCTGGTTGTTTTTGCGGCACAGACCGTTACCAACTATGACGGTCCGTCATGGTTAGGTAGCGGTCCGTTATAGGGCAAATTTCCAATTTTTTTCACTTTTGATCCTTGAACTTTGAATATTCTCATTCTAGCCCCTGTACTTATGAATCTTGGCAATTTAAATCGTTCATTTCCTTAGGGAATTTTCGAGGTGTTACATTAACGATGATCGGACATCTAATATCCAACAAGTAGTGCCCTCAATCGGAGGAGGAAAAGAAGAAGAGGGAAAGAGTTCCATATGCTTCTGCTATTGGTTCCATCATGTATGCCATGTTATGTACTAGACCAGACATATCATACGCGTAAAGCATGACAAGTAGATATCAACTAAATCCTAGTGAGAGTCACTGGACAGCTGTGAAGAACATCCTTAAGTACTTGAGAGGACTAAGGATATGTTCTTGATGTATAGAGGACTAGAAGAAGAACTAGCAGTTAAATGTTATACTGATGCTAGCTTCCAGATAGATCGAGATGATTCTCGATCTCAAACAGGATATGTGTTCATTCTGAACGGTGGAGCTATTACCTAGAAGAGTACCAAGCAGAGCGTTGTTGCTTAATCCACCACCGAGTTAGAATACATTGCCGCTTCAAATACTACAAAAGAGGCTTCTTGGATGAAGAAGTTCATTGCTGATCTCGGTGTGATGCCTAGCATTCAGAAACTGTATCATCCCAAAAATCCAATCGTAAACAGTTAATGGTCAAAGGGAAGTCAAACGTAAAGCTACGAATGGTATCGGTAACGAAAAGCGATACCAAAAGCTTAATCGGGGAAATGGGATTGAAAAATAATAAGTTAGGATGAATCTTGGTTAAGAAACATGACCTAAGAACTTAACCGGATGCGAAACAGAAAGACTATTCGCCCGGAAATAGCGCAAAACTTCATATAGGCATATCCCGAACTAGAAAATGAGTTACGGGAGCCATAATATATGAAAATGGGGTATTTTGATGAGGAGAATCTGAATATGAGGTATATCGGACCGATATCCTAAGCCATAACGGTCCGACATGTGTTCCTGAAGCAAATCAAGAGGCTGTGACGCGTGTCTGATGACTTAGCCCCAAGTCGGACCGATATGCTTTTATATGTCGGTCCGATATGTAGATGTCGGACCGATATGCTTTTATTTGTCGATCCGACATGGGTCTTATCTCGGCCTATAAATAGATGGAGTTGGCCATACACTTTCTCATACACAAACACACAAATTTACACACACACACATGAAATTAAGTGCGAGTGCGGTACGCTGCGAGTACGGTTCGAGTTCAGAGAAGCGTTTAGACGAATAACGAACTTAGGAACTACCCGAGGATAATGTAAATACATTGGACTCGTACCTTAGATAAATGTTTATGTGAATTATGTGATTATGTGTTATGTGTTATGTGTGGAACTAGGAACGGGGTAATTGGGATTATTCTAGACATTAAACCGGAATAATGGAGTAATCACGAGGTATCAAAGGGTGGTGGATACGTCGCTGGTACTTCCTATATATAAATCTCTTTGACACTTCGTGGTGAAACCATTATAAACATTTAGGGGTATAGACTAAAACACAATGATGAGAATACTATGATTTCATAATGGACGGGTAATCTTCCGACCAATATTTATCTGATAAACAAAATGTTCTGTCTAAGGAAAGAGTGGTGTATAAATCCCTTCTGGACCCATCATTCTTTCCTGTGAACATTTCTGTTAGAGGTACTACTCTGGAAGGATAATCACCCTAGTCTACAAAAAGATGATAAGTGTAAATGAATAAGGGAGGGCTTAATTCTAAATAAAGGAATATACATGATGTATATAGGGGTGGTGGGTACGCCGCTGGTACACCCTATATATAAACCTATTTAATACATCATAAAGACACCTTTAGGAGGAATTAGAGCAAGGATTGGATAAATACATGAGGAAGTCATGCCATTAAATAAATGAGGATTAATGGGGAAGCTTAATTCTAAGTAAAGGAGTATTTATGGGACGTTAAAGGGGTGGTGGATACGTCGCTGGTACTTCCTATATATAAACCTCTTTAACGTAACAGGGAGAAACCTTTATAAGGAATTAGAGCAGGGATGAATATGAAAGTATGACAAGAGATTATGCTATATGTGCGAATATGCAATATGTGATAAATGTGAATATGTGAATGCATGATAGACGATCATGCTATTTTTATAAATATGAATGTGTGATGGAAACGAGTCTAAATCTTAAAATGGAATAACGGAGTACTTACGAAGTGTTAAAGGAGTGGTCGATACGTCACTGGTACTTCCTATATATAAACCTCTTTAATGCGTCGTGGGGAAACCGTTATAAAGTTTTAAGATGAGGACTGGTTGGGAATACAATAGGTAGCTGTGAGTATATGACACTCAAGATCCCAATGAAAATAGACGTCAAGCCTACGGGGCGGGTCTCAATGAGAAATGAATTAATGGAATGAGATGTCTAGCCTGCGGGGCTGGTCTCAATAAAAAAAATAAGTGGGGAGAGATGTCCAGCCTATGCGGGTCTCAGGAATGCAATGAATACTATGACTAGAGGTACGTCCGAAGATGATCATGAGGGGGTTAGCACACCCATAAAATATACGATTGATGTGACCGGAGGTACGTCCGGAGATGGTCACGGGGGCGCCAAGAGCCCGGGAAACTTGAACAATAATTAGAACCTAAAGGGTTCAAAATAAATGAATGGTGCAGTGTACTTACTTAGCGTAATTTAATTCAAAAACGTTTTCCAAACACTGCAGGAAAGAGGCACGTCGAATGAAGCTTCCTGAAGACGTGGCCGATCGGAATTGAAGAATCCCTATGTTACATGATGTAATATTTAATGTAAAGACAATATTTATAATAAAATATACCTTTATCACTTTAGTGATAAGGTTTGAAAAATCTGGGACCCGTTTTCTGCATTAAACTCTGATAAAATGTTAATAAAATAAGTAGGGTGTTTTAGGTTGGTATCAGAGCACGGTTTGAGGGATTTAAGTATCAAAAGGGGTACTTAAAATCAAACCATATGTGCTCGTGATATAAATAGGGATTCGATCCGAGGCCGTCCAAGGAAGCATGTATGTTTAAGTTCTAGTGCTTAAACAGAAATGTACGAGTATACGTGGGCAGAATTTTGTATGAGATAAGCTCCATATGATAGTTAGGAGTATTATGATATGTAACATACATTATCTCATACCTGGCCAGTATGAGATTTAATGCATGGGACCGTCATGATATCGCAAACATCATATGATAACTTATTTCAACAGATAGTAAGTCGGGAATGTAATTATACATGATTGAAATGTATAAGTGAATGTGAGTATGTATAAATGTATGAAGGGGAACTTACGTAAAACCCTAGAATGCTTAATTAGGGTTAGAATAGTATGAGGCCTGTAAATATAAAACCCTACACTATAATTAGGGTGAAAGAGCGAGTAATTAAACGAAATTCGTGTATCAGCAACAATGGTTGAACGTCAGAACAATGAAGTACGCGCCGAAGGAGCCAAGGGAGAGCTATGTCTCCACTTCACAATGAGAACGAAGTAGACCAGGTCAAGGAGAATATCCGGAGACAAATTACGTTAGAAGTAGGGAAGGCGTTCGATGCAAACCTCCCAATTATGCTAGCAGAACTGCAAAGTTCACTGGAGAGCTGGTTTGAGAATCATAAGGAGATAGAGAAATCCCAGAATAGAGAAGATAGAAATTTTAAATCAAACCGATGCACATATAAGGATTTTATGACATGCAAACTAATGGAGTTCAAGGGATCCATTAATCCCTTAGGGGGTCAAAGATGGATAGCTGCAATGGAAACAGCATTTCATACTTGTCATTGCAATATGGAGGACAAAGTAACCTTCGCCACCAACCAAATTAAAGAAAGAGCCGACGATTGGTGGGGTGTAGTGAAGAGAGAGAAAGGTAGAGATAATATTAAAGAAATGAAGTGGGAATAATTCAAGGATATATTTTTAAAGCATTATTGCCAGCGAGCGGCAATAGACAGAATCATTGAAGAATTCCTTCAACTCCGTCAAACGAATGAATCCGTGGATGAGATTACTGGCATTTTCTTCGATAAAGACATATTCTGTTATGCTTTATTAACAACTCCTGAGATGTGAATGACACAATACCATCTCATTCTGAAAACAGAAATCAGAGAGTTCATTCATCCGTCCAAGTGCGCAAACTTGGAGGAAATGATTGATTGCGCTCAAGAATGAGAAACAGAGCTTAAGAAACAGGAAGAAGAAGAAAGGAAGAGAAAAGGAGAGGATTATCCATCTCCTATGCCGCTTAGGAGAATTAAATTTAGAAGACCTGAAAGTGATTATGCTCAAAAGAAAGAAATAAGCGACTGTGAAATATGTGGAAGGAGGCATCCTGGAGAATGTCGGTTCAAGACTCTAATTTGTAGAAAATGCGGGAAAGTTGGACACACTGTAATACAGTGTATGAGTTCAACTAGACTATGCTACACTTGTTACAAGCCAGGACATTTCAGCAGAGAATGTCCTGAACTACAATCTCAGACTGAGAAGACCAGTGAAGGGTCAAGAATAGCAGATAATGAAATCAAAAGGACCGAGGCTCCGAAACGAAGAGGTAGGGCTTTCCAGATCACAACCGAGGAAGCGAAAGATATCCCTAACATCGTATCGTGTACCTTCCTCTAGAATTCCCTACCTGCTTGTGTTTAATTCGATACAGAGGCTAGTCGATTATTCATTTCATTAAGATAGGTGAATTCAAGAAACTTCAATGAAGTAAGTTGGCTAGGGCATTAGGGAGTTTAAAATCTTGAGTGATAGAAACCGCGTAGTAACCAAAATATGTCGAGATTTCCAACAACTAATAGAAGGAGAAGAGTATCTCGTCAAGAATTCAATGTGAACATTAGAGTGGACTAGTTATCTTCGCATACTATGACGATTATATACAATCAAAAGATTATACGATTCATGACTTTTGCGGGAAAGGAAGTTAGTGTCATTGGGAAACTTCAAAACCAGATCATGTTATATACGATGACTTAGATAAACGGCTATGTGAGACAAGGTCACCAAGCCTGCATAGCTTATCCGGTCGATGTAAAGATAAAAGGAAAGAACTGAAGCAAGTTCTAAATAAATTCCCAGAATTTTTCCCAAACGATCTCCCAGGCGCTCCACCTGAGAGAGAGAGAGATCGAATTCAAAATCAATTTAATTCCAGAAACTAAGCCAGTGTCTAAGACTCCTCACCAATTAGCACATACTGAAATGAAGAAATGTATGTCACAACTGAGAAAGTTTTTGGACAAAAGACATAGACCAATAGAATTCCAAGAAGGAGATTACGTTTTGTGTCTCCTTGGAAAGGTCTAATTCGACGTAAGAAACGTGGCAAGATAAGTCAGTGATCCATTAGTCCTTTTTAAGGATCATTAAACAAGTTATAAGAATGGCTTATTAACTAAAGCTACCTAAAGAACCGAAACACGTTCCACATCTACGGAAGTTTATAGCAGACGAGACTACACATGTTCCTTTGGAAGAAATAGAGGTTGACAAGAACTAATATATTTGGAAGAACATGTAAGGATTCTAGACATAAAGAGGAGCAGTTACGTCATAAAACGATTATTAGTGCAATGGAGGCACAGAAAAGGATGGGAGATGACTTTGAAAAGTGAGGAAGAAATGAGAAATAATTACCCCCATTTATTCCTAATTTAACAGGTTTCGGGTACAAAACCTAATTTAAGGGGGGGGGGAGTTGTAACATCCCAAAAACCCAGCTTTAAACGGTTAACGGTCAAAGGGACGTCAAAGCTACGAACGGTATCGGTAACGAAACGCGATACCAAAAGCTTAACGGGGGAAATGGGATTGAAAAATAATAAGTTGGTATGAATCTCGGTTAAGAAACGTGACCTAAGTACTTAACCGGATGCGAAACGGAAAGACTATTAACATGGTCCAAAACTTCTTATAGGCATATCCCGAGCTAGAAAATGAGTTACGAGAGTCATAATATATGAAAATGAGGGTATTTCGACGAGGAGAATCTAAATATGAGGTATAACGGACCGATATCCTAAGCCATAATGGTCCAACATGTGTTCCCGAAGCAAATCAGGAGGATGTGACGCATGCCAGATGACTCAGCCCCAAGTTGGACCGATATGCTTTTATATGTCGGTCTGATATGTGGATGTCAGACTGATATGCTTTTATATGTCTGTCCAACATGGGTCTCATATCAGACTATAAATAGATGGATTTGGCCATACACATTCTCACACAAAAACACACAAACTTACATACACACAAAATTGAGAATGAGCAAGGGCCCGGGTGTGGTGTATTTAAGTGCGAGTGCGGTATGCTGTGAGTACGGATAGAGTTCAGAGAAGCGTTTAGACATGGAACGAACTTAGGAACTACCCGAGGATAATGTAAGTACGCTGGACCCGTACATTAGATAAATGTTTATGTGAATTATGTGATTATGTGCTATGTGCTATGTGTGGAACTATGGTACGGGGTAATGGGGATTAGTCTAGACATTAAACCGGAATAATGGAGTAATCACGAGGTATCAAAGGGGTGGTGGATACAACGCTGGTACTTCCTATATATAAATCTCTTTGACACTTGGTGGTGAAACCATTATGAACGTTTAGGGGTATAGATTAAAACACAATGATGAGAATACTATGATTTCATAATGGACGGGTAATCTTTCAACCAGTATGTAGTTATCTGACAAACAAAATGTTCTGTCTAAGGATAGAGTGGTGTATAAATCCCTCCTGGACCTGTCATTCTTTCCTCAGAACATTTCTGTGGAGGTACTACTCTGGAAGGATAATCACCCTAGTCTACAAAAACATGATAAGTGTGAATGAATAAGGGATGGCTTAATTCTAAATAAAGGAATATCTATGATTTATTATAGGGGTGATGGGTCCGCTGCTGGTACACCCTATATTTAAACCTCTTTAATACATCATAGAGACACATTTAGGAGGAATTAGAGCAAGGATTGGATAAATACATGAGGAAGTCATGCCATTAAATAAAAGAGGATTAACGGGGAAGCTTAATTATAAGTAAAGAAGTATTCATGGGACGTTAAAGGGGTGGGGGATACGCCGTTGGTGCTTCCTATATATAAACCTCTTTAACGTAACATGGAGTAACCTTTATATGGAATTAGAGCAGGGATGAATATTGTGACATCCGGACATTTTAGGTTAACTCCGTTAGCAAATCCCGTTAAATCTTAACCTATTTAACCCCATCACAAACCTCAGGGACCATTTCTATCATAATCCAAACTCTATTATACCTGAAAACACAAGGACTAAACCTGTAATTAACCCAAACTCAATCTGTTGACTCTGCAAAGTCAAAATCAAATGAAAGTAGTTCTGTTGACTTTTAAAAATCAAACTAGTGGCATTTCACCAAATTCAAACTCCATAATCAATTTTGTTCGAAACTGTAACTGAATTTTCACGTTGATGACATTAACAATCATTAATACGGTGTTAATCATCATCATTTTCGAATTAAACTCAAATAATGGGAATTAAAGTCATAACCGTCGACCATCATCGTATATCCAGCAAATTCGACAAACTCTTGTATCATTCTCACAAACGAATCATCTGCGCGCCTTATACGAACTCCCTTGAAGTTGTTTCACACCTTATTTCGGCCAGAGTTACAGTAGGAGTCACCAGAAAGCAAGAACATGTCGTCGGGACTGAGTTTTGGTCGAACACTATCAACCCGACATCCAATTTGGTAATTGAAACTCCCCACACCTTCGTTTTGGTCTATTGATTGAAAACCCTGTGTTAATTTAACATCATATCATCGATTTGATCACAAACAGTTATCTAGGGTTCATATGAAACCGGTTTAATCGAACTCTACCCTAGACTCTGTTTAAATTCAATTAAATCACATCATTAGCTTCGCAATCCTCTGCTTGATGAAAGCCCTATGCTAATTTAATCAGTTATCAGCGTATTAATCGTAACCTATAATCTAGGGTTTGTTCATAATCGATTTGGGGGGTTTTAATCTTAAACTCAATCTTAATCTAATTAAACTACATGAACAGATTCGCAATAACCTAAGCAATGAAAGCCCTATGATTCCAACAAGTTTTATTATCGAAATTGATCGAATGGATTTGGTGTTCTTGATCTAGGGTTTCGGCCCTTCAATCCTTAATTAAACGTTCCAAAACTTGTTATTTTTAAATTAATTTCACACACAGGTTCGTAACTGGTCAATTAACAAAACCCATATGCTTTGATTTCAAATCATGGTCGAATTCGATGGATTGGGACCGGATTCGATCGTTTGTGCATATGGGGAGAAACCTACTGGACGTGTATGTTTTAAACAATCAGAACCGGTTATGTTTGCGATAACCCTAGCGGATGGAGTGGCTAAGACCTTGGGCTCGTGCGCAGGAGACCCGGGTTCGAAACCGGTCTCCTGCATTATTTTTTGGGACTTTTCTTGACTCCTATTTACAATAAAAATTATCCCTACATTATTTTAATAATATGTAAATATGTTTCGAACCCGGAAAAACACCCGTAGGCTCGGGTTTGATTTTTATAACCCGTTTTTAATATTTTTCCCACATTTAACTAATATATTTATATTATTGCTCAACTCATGACTCCAAATAAAAATAATGTATATGTATATTATTTTCACCGCATTAATAATTACCGTGTCACACTTCGAACTTAAAAATAATATAATTATTTATATTATTACCCACGTATATATTCTCGATAAAAATAATATATTTATTATTTTTGCCACATAAACGATTAACGTGTTATTTCTTCAAACTTATGAATAATATAATAAGCTATATTATGTTCCTAGACCATTATTTAATGATGTGAACACACGAATATTTATTTAAATAATATTATTCGTAATTAGGGACTTTCGATTCGAATCGCATCTATCTTAATTATTATATTAAGAAATTCTTTGATTCCTGATGACACGTTTGTCTACTCGTTGATCCTAAGTATGTTTTAGGACGTTCAATTTTTCCGTGTCATCGTCACAAAATCACATGTGTCCCTTATGCTTATAATTCTAGGGCATACGTAGGCGGTTCACAGGCAAATTCTTGTGTTTTCTATTGCATCCTTGTGTGGTGCTATTTGCTACTCGTACACAACTCAGGTGAGTTTCACGGCCCCTTTTACTGTTTTAAATTGGGGGAGAAAACATGACGCAAACTCTTTTGATTATTGTAACTCATATTCTATCACTTGTTAAGACTAAGCGTAACACACTATCATGAAAGTCCTCACACACATCGAACCGTTAATATGGATTTAGCGAGGTAATTTGAGTAGTACTACTGGGTTTGACAAACCCCACCCGCATTAGTCGCTCTAACTCAATTGGAGGTCGAACGGGTGTAATATTGACCTAAACACATTCGCCATGGTTGATAGACATGGTGGGAGACATGTAAACACAAACAGTCAGCTTCGGTTGTGAGCGCTTTAGTAAGACATGAACATAGGTTAGCTACCTATTGATACACATATTGAATGTACATAATCTGGCAAAGGCTTTATTACAAACTTGAAACATGTGAACTCACCAACCTAGTGTTGACACTTTTTCTTACATGTTTTCTCAGGTCGCTAAGAACAGGTGCACAATAGGACATGCATGGAGTCTTATTATCTGTTTCAAACATTGGTTAAACATTTACTACTTTCTATTTGGACTTGTCTTGGGCGCTTTGTTTTACGCATTTATTTCTTTGTTTAACGCTTCCGCACTCACTCTGAACTTTTATGATATTACATTTATGTCCCATATAGTGTCGTTTGATGTAACTAATGACTGAGATCCTGGTTTGTCACACGCTAAACAGTAAGACTCCGTTAGTGGAATTTGGGGGTGTGACAAATATGAAAGTATGACAAGAGATTATGCTATATGTGCGAATATGCAATATGTGATAAATGTGAATATGTGAATGCATGATAGACGATCATGCTATATGTGTAAATATGAATGTGTGATGAAAACGAGTCTAAATCTTAAAATGGAATAACGGAGTACTCACGAAGTGTTAAAGGGGTGGTCGATACGCCACTGGTACTTCCTATATATAAGCCTCTTTAGTGCATCGTGGGGAAACCGTTATGAAGTTTTAAGGTGAGGACTAGTTGGGAATACAATGGGAAGCTGTGAGTAGATGATACTCAAAATCCCAATGAAAAGAGATGTCAAGCCTACGGAGCGGGTCTCAATGAGAAATGAATGAATGGAATGAGATGTCCAGCCTATGGGGCGGGTCTAAATAAGAAATAAGTGGGGAGAGATGTCCAGCCTACAGGGCGGGTCTCAGGAATGCAATGAATACTATGACCGGAGGTACGTCCGAAGATGGTCATGAGGGGGTTAGCACACCCATAAAATATACGAATGACGTGACCGGAGGTACGTCCGAAGATGGTCACGGGGGCGCCAAGAGCCCGGAAAACTTAAACAGTAATAAGAACCAAAGGGTTCAAAATAAATGAATGATTCAATGTACTTACTTAGCGTTAGCTAATTCAAAAACATTTTCCAAACACTGCAGGAAAGAGGCTCAAAAACATTTTCCAAACACTGCAGGAAAGAGGCACGTGGAATGAAGCTTCCTAAGGACGTGGTCGATCGGAATTGAAGAACCCTTATGTTACATGATGTAATATTTAATGTAAAGACAATATTTATAATAAAATATACCTTTATCACTTTAGTGATAAGGTTTGAAAAATCTGGGACCCTTTTTTTGCATTAAACTCTTAGAAAATATTAATAAAATAAGTAGGGAGTTTCAGAAACTGATCGAGATACTGTGTGACAACACCGATGCCATAGCTCATGCAAATGAACCAAGGTCACACCACAACACGAAACACATACTTAGGAGATTTCATTATATTAGAGATATATTGGAACGGGGAGACATGGTGTTAAACAAAGTTCACATAGATTAGAATCTAGCTGACCCGTTCACTAAACCTATGCATTAAGCTAAACATGAGGAGTATGCTGACATGATAGGCCTTAGATGTGCTAGATAATGGGCTTGATTTGTAATTTAGTATTTGGTGCTTTAGAACCTTATAGTTACACTGGTATTTTATTTTGATTTAATGCTTAAATGCATTATAAATAAATGTTTCTATGTTCGATATTTTATACGCTTTAGTATCCTTGAATATTGTATTCTAAATGTCCGTAGTCGATCAGGTTCATAGGAATCAATCTGAATGTAAGACTATTATGAATGGTTGGTTAGTTCACAAGTGAAAGCTCAAGGTGTTGAGAACCAAGATTCATAGATATGCATTAGAAAATGATATTGGTCGTAACTCGTTTCAAAACTATCTTCATGGATCTATGTCATAACAAGTTTTGAATATGGTAAGATCAATCTGTTCTTCGACAAAAGGCACATATTTGAACTACCTTTAACTAAAGTTTGTTCTTTAACCATATCTAACGTTGTTCCGTGAAAGGCAGTAATAAGGGTATGATTGGGAATAAATATGAAGTTAAGTGGGAGTTGTATGTGGCCAAAGAAATTCTGTTCTCCTTTAATTAGGAGTTAGACATTCCGTCGCCCTCGTTAATTCGAACTGGTGTAAAACGCGTGGCCACGCTCAAACTAAGTGAAGTTTGTTAGATCACTTTTAATTAGAGACGAGAACAAGAATAGTTGAACAATATATGAGAAATGATTAGTATCCATGTGTCATGTTCAATGAATGCCCTAAACAGAAAGGATAAATAGATAAGTTTACCATGGATGTTATACTTTGTTAAGTAAAGGTTACTTGAACACAAGGAAGTTGTTGACGATTGTAATACGTCATACCTTGCTAGGGGCAGTGAGATGCAGCTAGACGTTCACCACTGTTTACGTTGAGACGATTAATCGATGAATCGTCCAAGTGGGAGATTGTTGGATATTGGTGGTCCGATCATCAATAATATCAACGTTACTATCGAGGTACGATCCAAGAGTAACACTTTGGACAACGAGCAATTAATAACGTTTAGTCGTAAATGTTATAGTTCACTAAACGTGGATTTATTATTCGGTGGATAAATATTTAGTGAAATATTTAACGGTTTAATTTGGTGATTAATTATTTAGTGAAATAATTAAAAGACGAAGGGTTAAACGTTTTTGGTTTTAAGAGTTAAACGATAAATGTTTAGTGTTTACTAATTATTTATTAGTTAGTAAAGTCCAGAGATTAAATGTAATTAACAGTTAATTACTAGGGGATTAACAGTTAATTACCGGGGGTGTAGTTTGTAATTATGGAGCTATAAATACAACATTAACTCAAAACCTTAATAACCCTCTTTTGCCTCCTCCCTTCTTACGCAAAAGACCAACCGTTCGGCAAACCCTCTTCGCCGCCGACCGGCCTTCTGCACGTAACCACTGCCACCGCACCGCCGTTGCTGCCAGACACAACCCGCGCCGCGAACGCAACCACCGCCGCCGCTGTTTTCGTACAAGATTTGTGTGACGGGTTTTGTTGATTGCGGGTCTTCGTGAACGTGTCACTAGCGAGACGCAGGTTGATTCAAGGTGTGAGTCTTTTGGAAATCGTCGAAGGTATCACCTTCTAACCCGCTATGGTTGGTTTAATTTTATTGTCTATTCGTGTGTAATCGGATCACTGACGGGATTCTGGTTTAGAACCGTAAACGTGTACTATCGCTTCCTCTAAACGCAAATATAATTTTGTATATTAATTTGATTAATAAAACTGTTTTAAAAGTTAAAAACCGGTACACAGATTCCTAACACCAGATGCCATCAATAGTAGGCCCATGTATATGGTCATTACTCAAGTTGGAATTGATGATCCCATGAAAGAAACTGGAGTTTTCGTCCCCGTCTATAGCCCATTTAGTACGAGATTTCTGCTCGAGGTCAAGATTCTTTAGGCAGCCAGCTTCTAGAATATATTTTTTGCATTCTGCTCTTGGATTCCAGCTCGGTTGGAGTTAGAGTTCTTGTTTCTGCTATTAGCTCCAGGGTTTGGACAAGAGATTTCTTAGTTGAGTAAGTTTCTACTTTGAGGTTTTTTTCAATTGTGATCCAGTCTTTTACTCCATATCTCACCCATTTCAGCTTCGTTGCTAACGCCCAATCTGCTGGACCGTTAAATCTGAATGTTCTGCATCGATGTTCAATAAAGTCCATTATCCCAGGGGTTTCCAACCATGAATTGTACACCTTAAAAGGTATGGGACCAAAGTCCGATGGTACGGTTGATAAAATAAGTGGCTAGTGGTCAGACATGCCCGGAGAAAAGGCTAGAAGAGAGGTCGTAGGCTAATTGTTCATGAAACCCCTGCACACCAAAAACCGGTCTAGTTTGCTTAGTTTACTACCATTGTCAGATAAGTGTACTGCCCGCCACACATGTGAAATGGGGAAGGTTCTACTAAGAAGTGGTTTTTCGCTAAGAAAAGCTAAGAAGTGGGTCAAACGAACTCCGATTGAGCTCATTCCAGTGGCGTTGGAACCGTCTCATCGAACTCTAATCCGGACCCAAAAACCTAAACCCCCCTCCACCCGCACCCCCAAAAACCTAAACCCCCCCTCCAACCCCACCCCACCCCAAAAAGCCTAAAACCACCACCCCCACCCCCCAAAAACCTAAACCCCCCCACCCCACCCCCCAAAAACCTAAACCCACCCCCACCCAATCCCCCCAAAAAACCTAAACCATAAAATCTAAACCCTAAAAGCTAAACCCTAAGGCTAAACCATAAGGCTAAAACCCTAAAATTCAAACGTAAAATCTAAACCTTAAAAGCTAAACCCTAAAAGCTAAGATGATAGAGTTCGACGAGACGGTTCCAACGCCGCTGAAATGAGCTCAGTCGGAGTTCGTTTGATATCGTTTCTAAGCGTTTTGGTCATTTCTTAGAGTTCTTAGCGAAAACATACTTCTTATTTGATCCTCCCCCATGTGATATTCCATTAGGTTAGGCGAGGTGATGAATTGATTAAAGCATTCCGCGTTTGGCGCGTTGAATTCATAATTCAATCTATCACTCGGATATCTAGCCTCACTGTAGTCACCCATTATAGACCTGAAAATGACCGGATAACTCGCAGTAAATCTAACCACAATGACCTTCTGGAGGCTGCATCATTTGGGGCATATATGTTGGCGATAGTGATGTGTTCCCCCGAACCACAAATATTCCCTGATATGATAAGATAATGCCTATTTTTGATAACATTAATGTGAGACTAGTTCACATATCTCAAGTTTCAAACACACAATTGGATCATTGATATTTCATTTATCTTAGCTTCGTATTAAACATGTTTTAGTTCGTTTTGACCCTCTCACATACGTGTACTAATTAATAATTATATTATTAATAAATACAAACCAATATATATTTAAAATCATCAGAACTTTTACTACATATACATATAGTGAATCAAAAATAATAAAATATAACAGTATATAAAATTAAGAACAACTATATAACCGTTTTATATATCACATATAAAAACAATACGTTGTTATTCAGTTATCCAAAATACTATTGCTTATAAAACAAACGCTCCAATAATTTACGAGTCGTGTTGTATCGTAAGAGGTGGATCCAAACTCGCAGGAGTAGTTTTCTCAGGCAGATTGTCATTCTTTTTCTGGTATGACGGAGGAGGAGGAGGAGGAAGAGGGTTGTTCAACCTAGAGCTTGAAGATGGAGTTGAAACAGAAACCATTTTGGATTGGGACGACATTTTTTAAATCAGTTTGGAAAAATAGTGACTGAACGCAAATTTCAACAAAGATTTTAAGATGAAAAGCACCACTTGCCCCATGGTGCGCCAAATTGCTTTGGGTAAAAATTATTAAAGCTAATTTTGTAACCAAACTTAGTAAGCGAGGTAGTGTGCTTAATCAAAATGTAGACTTGTGAACAAAAATGTAAAGCTTGACCATTAATCCCTAAGGATTGCCGGCATTAAACCTCGGGAAGTGACTGAAAGTCACTTGCCTTCTAGTTTAGTATAAATCGAGTACAATTGTGAACAATGATCGAGTGAGTTCTAAGTGTTACGGAGCTTTCGAGTGTTGTGTATTGCTAAGTGAATGTTGATGTGAATTCATGTGTTTCCTATGTCGATCAATTGCTCATTAAATACAAGAATTATCCTAACTAACTATCCGAAAATCTTGGATCTCAGCTCGTTCTCCTAATATGACCGTTGTAGAACCTTTCCACGCATGTTCTACATGTTTCTTTTGACTTCTTAATCGAGTCTTCAGGAATGAGTGGTCATACATGTTTTACCTGCAAGTAATAATCGAAATAGAGGACAAATAACCGTTAGTTTTATTAATACTCATGATACCGAGGTTACCAGGATCTTGGATTCCGGATTACACTAGACTCAGGATGCTGCATAAAAATCAATCCCTAACAGCCCATAATACATACATTGTAACCATTAGCTAGCCAAATTAATAATTAACCAAGTTAAACCATAAAAATCATAACACCCCCAAAACCGGGTGTTACACGAATACAGGGCCATGACACAACTACTTGTGAACTCATTTGCCTATGTAATTTACATATGAGATTGTGTTAACCTAAACTAAGAGAATGAACTTATGTTGTGATAATGAGGCAACCATTTGCGTTGAGAATAATCTGGTACTCCACGATAGCACTAAACATATAGAAGTTCATTGTCGTTTCACTCAAGAAAAGCTTGAGGATGAGACTTTTGCATCACCTCATACTAAAAGAGGTTTTTGTTTGTCAAGGTGGAGACTTCCTAAGAGGTTTCCCATCCTTGGATTACTCTCACACGAATATATTTAACTGTGGAGTTATTCTCTTTTCCAAAACACATGCATCCAAAACGCGTTGATGTTATTTTAGTCGGGTCTCTCTGCTGAACAGAATATAATGATGTAGGCTTCGTTTAAGATGTCATAGTAAATTTGTTATTCGAAGCTTATACCGTCCCAAACTAACTCGCAACAACGAGAACAATCAGATGGATTTTATTACACATGATGTCTTAATCAAAAAGAAAGTCGCACGTCCAAAATCCGTAAATAGGCCCAAATCCGGAATTCTTAAAACATAAGAATTAAATCCGTAAAGTTCCCAAATTTATAAGCCTAAATCGTTTCAACCGGATGAGTGGCGCATCACGAGGTGAGTGATAGGTGCTCGTTTCCAGTCCTTGACACTTGCAATATTTTAAAACACAAAGGTACTTTAGTTTTAAAAAAATATAGGTATTTTGTTTGTATCAAAAAGTTCAAACAATCCTTAAATATATGCAAAAACTACATATTAATTTTTTTTTAATTTTAATTTAGTAATTTTACTAAAATTATATATATTAAATAAAAAATAATTAAAATTTAATAAATAATAAAAATAAGAACAACTATATAACCGTTTTATATATCATATATAAAAATAATCCATTGTTATTCAGTTATCCAAAATACTATTGCTTATAAAACAAATGCTCCAATAATTTACGAGTCGTGTTTTATCGTAAGAGGTGGATCCAAACTCGTCACCATGATTACAAGGCACCCTTGGTGGGGTGTGCCTTAGAAATGCCAAAAAAACATCCATCGTGAAAAAATAATATAAATTAGTGAAGAAGCCGTTATGGGTGAATGGTTGGAAGGATAAAGATGGGTGTGCCCACAGCCCACTTCTGAGTGCCCCTCCATACCCAACAAAAGTCTCGAAAACCATGGGAATTTGGCAACCGGGTCAAATCAAATATATGTTCCTCGTCATCCATTACATCTTTCTTTTCCCCCGATAAGCTGACACATCACCCAACCTTCCCACGTGAACCCCATACCCCCCCTTTCCTTTTCCACAAAGTTTTCTCCCAAAATATCGCAATAAAAAAACAAACCATTAAACTTACCCAAACAAAGTGGAGGTGTTCATTTTTGTCCATTTATCAATAAATGAGTGAACTTGGATTATAAATTAATTCCTCATTCAATGAATTATTCAACTAAATTTATATAGAGATTTAACTTAAAACTCTATAAAATATATAAAATATGATATTTTAAAGTTAGTTTGTTTAGATCTACCATCACTGCTACCTCTGCCTCCACCCCCACCACCGTCGCATCTGTCTCCACCTTCACCATTGGCATCGTCAGCACCAGTGACGGATCCAGGAATTTTTTCCAAGGGGTTCACTGTTTTTAGATGCCCCAATTTCATAGGGCCTAAACCACTACGCTTACTGTGAAACTTTGTAAGGGGGTTCACCGTAGGGTATTTTAGGGGGTTCACCCCAGTTTTTTTACCTACCGTTACACTAAAATTTCGAAACTCGGGGGGTTCCTGTGCACCCCCCCTGACACTACTGAATCTGCCCCTAGTCAGCACTAGCCATAGTAAAATCAAGTGGATGAACCCATTTTAATACTTTTTTAATGATCCATTTCAAGGCGAACTGTTTTTGGATAGAACCCATCTTGACCGTAACGAAATTGACCGCTTTTACACGAACCCAATTTAATCATAACCGTTTTGATATGTTATCTTACCCACCCATTCAATTAGGCTTATAAATGTTAAACAATGTTGCTCCAAGTGAAAATGAATTTACATTCACACATCATTTCATTTTTCCTATAGCATATTGAAGGGGCCTTGGTGGGGCCATGCCCCTTTATTTTTCATATTTTTATTTTCTAAAACACAAATTATTTTTTTTTTTCTACCATCTGGTAACGTCATTTTCTGGCTAAATATATAGCCATAACTCATAAGATTTCAAATTTATATAAGATAAAAGATGTTGGCTTGAAGGTCTAACATTAAACATAAGAGTATTGAGGATGGTTTTGGAGCATAGGCATCTTCGAGATTTCAAATGTCCAGCGTGATTACAGAGAAAGACCCATAGAATATGAACTTATATTTAAAAATTTTTGAATTGGATTAAAAAATCATTGTGTTTAAATTAAATTTGGGCAAAAATAAATTTGAATTTTAATGGATTTAAACTTTATAGTTTTTTATAAAATATAATTATATATATATATATAAATTTTATGTCCCTCGAAAACCATCAAAATTACATGCCCCGTGTGACGGCACATTCCGCACATGCTACTGAGCTACCTATGTTTTGGAGTGTTCTTAGGCTCACGTGAAGGGGAGGAGATAGTATCTGATTTAGCTTCAAATTCATGCATCATTTTCGTTGTCTACGGCCTTTAGTTATTTACCCCTATATGATGATAGTACTAGTACTATGAGGGGCCTGGTGGTGCCCATCCTTTAGGCTACCCCCTTTATTTATTTTTCATCACTCTTGTTTATATATTTCATAGCGGAGGCGTGAGGAGAAGGGTGTGAGGGCCACCTTAGCTAGTCACGTCACGGCGATCCACACCACACCATAGTGAGAGGGGCGTGAGCCCAACCACGTCGTGAGGGAAAATTGTGAAATGGAATGGGCCAGTCTAATGGTATTGGCGACACATCATCAATTCCTTTTAAAATTTATATATAAGATGAAGAAAAAATTTTAGAAAAATAAAGTCCACTCACTATCCTCACACTTACTAAGCCATTACAAACCTTTAGTGAGTGTGAGTGTAGAAGCACCCACCATTTACGTGACAACACTTTTTGGCTCACACTTACTAACCATTTCAAGTAGCCTTAAAGCACCTTCAACATTGCTCTTTTTCCTCATCTGAAACCAATGTGGCAAAACCTGACGAACATGGTACCATTGGAGGGAGGTGTTTGTTTGCTTCTCATTCGAAAACCCAAACTAGCGCGGATGAACTTGGTGGGCCCCCTCTCTCACACACAACACATTTAATTATTTCTTTTTATAAAAAAGTAAGTGTGAAAAAAATATAATGTTAAAGTAAAAATAAACGATTTAAAAAAATGATGTGTCAGCTGATTTGACACATTTATCGGTGTTCGTCGATACTCTGTAATCGTTTAGATTCTTATCTTCTTGCAAATTAGTTTAGTCAACTTGACTACCGAGAATTGATGCGAATATTTGTTAAGAGATTGCAGGTAGATCCTGTTAGGAAATATTAAAGAATAAAAGGAGTCGAAAATAAAATTGTATTTTGAGCTTACCTAATTTGTTCTTTAAAGACATGTTGAGGAGCTTTTCATAATTAATTATCATTTACAAATACTATTAATATTGAAATAAGTGTAAACTAATGAAGTTATAAATCTCACCAAATTTAAGTTTGGTCCATTGGTTAATTTGTGTGCCTCTTCAATAGACACGCAAGTTCGACCCTCGGCAAAGCATTTTAGCCGGGGGTCTAAACGGGAGCAGCTTCTCTATCCTTTGGGATAGGGGTAAGGTTTGCCCTCATCACACCCTCCCTAGACCCTACTAATAGCGTTAGCTATGTGTGGGATTATACTGGGTACGTTTGGTTTGGTTTGGTAATGAAGTTATAAATCTATTTCTATCAAATAACAGCAATAGGTGATTTACTGATTTATTACAATTTAGTATTTTTAATATGTGCTCACACCATATAAAAACTATTTTCTTATAAATAGATTTAAAATACCAATTAACATGTAAAGCTTATTTTTTATGATAATACTAATTAAATGTAAAATAAGAAATATAACAAATTATAACACTATATTTTAAAGTAAATAAATACATTCTCAAACATTAAAAGAAGCATTTGCTAAGAGAAAAAACATATTCTGAAATTTGTAAGTTGTGATTTACTTTTACATAATATTAAAAAATAATTTCTATAAAGTAAATAGCATAATTAAACTTAAATTTTAAAACCTTTTCTTTCAATTTATAAAAACCAACGATATACTCTGTTATTCAATATACTAGGTTATAAACTCGTATAATATAAAAAAATATTAAATAGTTAGTAATAAACTGAAATAAAAAATAACAGAGAAAAGAAAATATTAAATAAGAGAAATATTAAATAATTAAATGAAAAAAATATTAATAAATGAAATATTAAATAGTTGAGAAAAATAAACGAAAACAAAAATCTTGGACTCACTCGTACAATCAAAATAAAGCTTTTATATTAGACATGTTCGCCCTCTTTTATACTCTTATTCATTCTAGACTACACGAGTATTTATGATTTGAAAAGATGAAATAACTTATATTTATATAAAAAAAATACAATAAATAAAAATATAGGTGACTTTCAACAGCCACATGGTTGAACGAAGTCTCTCATAGTGTATGTTTCCATGATTTTTATCTATCAACTGGCATTATTTTCCAATTTCCATCCTTAGTAAGCAAACCGCCAATCTCTGCTCCTTTGTGTGAAGTGGGTCTCTCCCCCACTTACTCCCAACACAAAATAATATATATATTCATCACTGCTCCTCTGTGTCAAGTGGGTCTCTCCCCCACTTACTCCCAACACAAAATAATATATATATTCATCACTGCACACTCAGGTACCCATCATTCAAGCTGAAATTGTAGGTGATGTTCTTCAACCCACCCTCCTTTCACCTTCCAAACTATCTCAATCCTTTGACCTCCATGATCTGAAAAAGATTCAATCCACAAACTTATTCACCCTATTTGGACCTTCTCAGCAGGTACTTTCAGTTTTTTAATTTCTCTATTCTCTGTATCTTGCATAGTGTTGTTGGTGCTTTTGATCTTTCTTGTTCCTTTAGTTTGGGTTTGGGTTACTTTGAGATGAAAATGATTCTGTGGGCCATTTATTTCAACCATGAACTTTTATTTTCAAAATGATTTGATTTTGATTCTTACTTTGGCATTGTTAGTGTAGTTTCAATGATTGTGATCTTTTTTCTTGGATTCCCAGTCAAAGATTGTAATATGACCATCAATTACTTGCTTTTAGTGGTGGGCTTTTGAAGTTTTTATAACTTTATGATGAAAGTGATTTGTTTTTCATTTCAAGTTGTGTTTTTGTGTTCAGATCTGATTACTATGTCTACTTATAGACCAAATGAATCTTCAACCAATTCTGCTAGATCAAAACACAGTGCTAGAATCATTCAACAAACCACTGTAGATGCAAGACTCCATGCTGATTTTGAGGAGTCCGGGGACTCGTTTGATTACTCGAGTTCGGTGAATGTTAGCACCATGGTGGCTGGGGGTGAACAGCCTCAACCCCGCCCGGATAAGGTAACCACCGCGTATCTCCACCACATTCAAAAGGGTAAGTTAATACAACCTTTTGGATGTTTAATAGCCCTAGATGAGAAAACTTTTAAAGTAGTTGCGTATAGTGAAAACGCGCCTGAAATGCTGACAATGGTCAGCCACGCGGTACCTACAGTCGGGGAAAATCCCGTTCTTGGTATAGGTACCGATATTAGAACAATATTCGCGGGCTCTAGCGCGACTGCTTTGTTTAAAGCATTAGGATTTGGGGAGGTTTCTTTGCTGAATCCCATTTTGGTCCACTGTAAAACATCTGGGAAGCCATTTTATGCCATTATTCATCGGGTCACGGCTAGCTTAATTATAGATTTCGAGCCTGTTATGCCTAATGAAGTCCCCATGACGGCTGCTGGTGCTCTGCAGTCGTACAAACACGCAGCGAAAGCCATAGCTAGGCTGCAGTCTCTGCCTAGTGGCAGTATTGACCGGCTATGTGATACAATGGTCCAAGAGGTTTTTGAGCTCACGGGTTATGATCGGGTCATGGCTTATAAGTTCCATGATGATGATCATGGTGAGGTGATAGCCGAGATCACTAAACCGGGGCTAGACCCTTACCTTGGCTTACATTACCCTGCCACTGACATCCCTCAGGCTGCAAGGTTCTTGTTCATGAAGAACAAGGTCCGAATGATCTGCGACTGTCGTGCTAAACATGTTCAAGTTGTTCAAGATAAGAAGCTACAGTTTGACTTGACGTTATGCGGGTCGACTCTGCGGGCCCCACATAGTTGTCATTTACAATATATGGAAAACATGACATCCATTGCCTCTTTGGTGATGGCAGTGGTGATAAATGACATGGATGATGAAGGCGAAACCTCGAATCCACAGAAGAGAAAGAAGCTTTGGGGTTTAGTTGTGTGTCATAACACAACTCCAAGATTCGTCCCCTTCCCCCTGCGTTACGCGTGCGAGTTTTTAGCGCAAGTGTTCGCCATTCACATAAACAAAGAACTGGAATTGGAAAACCAGATTCTTGAAAAGAATATCCTGAGGACACAAACACTTTTATGTGATTTGTTACTGCGGGACGCGCCTTTAGGCATAGTGTCACAAAGCCCGAATGTTATGGACCTCGTGAAATGTGATGGGGCGGCTCTTCTGTACAAAAACAAGCTGTACCGACTGGGTGTTAGCCCCACCGAGTCTCAGGTTCATGATATAGTCTCATGGCTATATGAGTACCATATGGATTCAACAGGATTGAGTACAGATAGCCTATATGATGCGGGTTATCCTGGGGCTGTTGCTCTTGGTGATGTGGTTTGTGGGATGGCATCGGTTAGGTTAACCGATAAAGATATACTTTTTTGGTTTAGATCCAGTAAGGCTTCTGAGATCAAATGGGGTGGTGCAAAACACGAAAGGGGTGAAAAAGATGATGGTAAGCGGATGCACCCAAGGTCTTCTTTCAAAGCGTTTTTGGAAGTTGTGAAACGGAGGAGTTTTGCATGGAAGGATTTTGAGATGGATGCGATCCACTCGTTGCAAATTATACTGAGGAACGCGCTGAAAGAGAGTGATGCTGCAGATCTGAATTCGAATGTGATTCAGGAGGGGATAAATGAGCTTAAAATTGATGGGCTACAAGAATTAGAAGCTGTTACAAGTGAGATGGTTAGGTTGATTGAAACTGCTTCGGTTCCTATACTTGCAGTTGATGTTGATGGTTTGATCAACGGTTGGAACACGAAAATAGCTGAATTGACTGGTTTGACCGTGGAAGACGCTATTGGAACCCATTTGCTAACACTTGTTGAAGATTCTTCAGTTGACACAGTTCAAAAGATGCTGAATCTTGCATTGGAAGGTATTATCTTTGTTATATTTAAGTTTCATGGTCAAATTCGACCCATTAACTAATGAACAGTTCAATTTTGATTACGTGTCAAATTTCAAATAAGTCAAATGGGTCGGATCAAAAAAGTTTGACCCAGTGAAACAGGGAAATGGGTTAATAATTCAGTTAAAAAATTGAAGTGTCACAAAGTCTATAAGTCAAATGGGTCGGATCAATAAAGTTTGACCAAGTAAACAGGGAAATGGGTTAATAATTCAGTAAAAAAAAAATGAAGTGTCTCAAAGTCTATTTTTGATGCATACAACATCCTAAACTGTTTTATTTAAAGAATTAAATTATTTTTATATTAACGACTAGCACATCAATTATGTGTTTAAAATTATAAAAATATGGAGAAAAAGTGTTGGGTGGTCAACCTGAACCGACCTATACTAAAAAGATCCATTAAGCATTGACGCCTTTTTATATGTTTTCCATAGGGTGTCAATTGTATTGGGTTGGCGGGTTGAATCGATTAATTCGAACACGACCCGTATATTTATTGGTGTCAAAGATATCCACCCTAACACGTGCATATTTAAAATTGTGTAACCTAAACACGACCCGTGTAACCCAGGATGTAAATGACTTGTAATTAATTTGTAAACAGGTTGGTAGGTTGTAATAAATGGGTTAAACGGGTTGGCGGGTTGACATTATAAAATATATATATTTTTTTATTTTTATATTCTAATTTTAAACGGGTCGACGGATCAACCAGTCTAATTAAACGGGTCAATCCAAGCACGATCATTTAATTGAACGGGTTAAACATGTTCATCCGAACACAACCTGTTTTTCAAATGTCTTAGACGTCATTAAACGGGTTAGAACTTCTCGACCTGCCCAACTTTCCACCTTTGCTAAGTGTATATGCATATGTATAAGTCATGTTCATTGTTGTGTTTTCTACTTGATTAGGGAAAGAGGAGACTGGTGTCCAGTTTGAAATCAAAACACATGGATCAGCGGACGTCTCTAAACGAATAACGCTAGTGGTAAATGCATGTGCAAGCCGGGATGTACACGAAAATGTTGTAGGCATATGCTGTATTGCACAAGATATAACTCACCAAAAGACAATAATGGACAAGTTTACTCGAATAGAAGGCGATTACAAAGCTATTGTGCACAACCCAAATCCACTGATCCCCCCTATCTTTGGAACCGACGAATTTGGTTGGTGTTCTGAGTGGAACCAAGCCATGACCGAGGTATCAGGCTTGTCTAGAGAACAAGTCATAGATAAAATGCTTTTGGGTGAAGTTTTTGGGACCCATGCAGCCTGCTGTCGGCTCGCTAATCAAGAGGCGTTCATAAACCTTAGCATAGCTCTTAATAAAGCAATGACTAGTGAAGAATCCGAAAAGATTTCCTTTGGGTTTTTTGGTAAAAATGGGAAGTATGTAGATTGCATGCTATGTGCTAGTAAAAGGGTGGATAATGAAGGAACAGTTACCGGGCTTTTCTGCTTCTTACAGTTAGCAAGTAAAGATCTTCAACAAGCCATCCATTTTCAGAGAATTTCTCAGCAGATTGCCGCCAAACGACTTAAAGCTTTAGCTTATGTAAGAAGACAGATTAAAAATCCGCTTTCTGGGATTATATTTTCAAGAAAAATGTTGGAGGGGACCAATCTCGGAGATGAGCAGAGGGAGCTTCTTGAGACGAGTGCATTGTGTCAAAAGCAACTCAATAAAGTGCTTGATGACACCGATCTTGATAGCATTGTAGACGGGTAGATTGATTATAAATGATATTGTTTCTTGAATTTATAAAGTTTATTGAAGTATGAAACTTTATGCAAACTTTTTGCAGGTGTTTGGATCTTGAAATGACCGAGTTTAATCTCCAGCAAATCTTGGGTGCCTCTACAAGTCAAATTATGTCAAAAAGCAACATAATGGGCATTCAGATAGTAAACAATATAGCAGAAGATATGTTGTTGGAGCAGCTGTATGGTGATAGTGTAAGGCTTCAGCAAGTTCTTGCAGATTTCTTGTCATTATCAGTCTCTTGTACACCACCCGGTGGCCTCCTTACAATCGCGGCCAGTTTGACCAAAGATCATTTAGACAAGTTAGTTCAGCTTGTGAATTTAGAACTCAGGTATGTACATGCTACATCTCGAAATCTTGGTTGGTTTGTATCGGCTCTTGGGTTAATTATATGTGTTGATTTGAGCGCGTTTTTGTAGGATAACACACACAGGAGGTGGTGTGCCGGAAGACTTGTTAAGGCAGATGTTTGGTAACAGTGTGGAAGCAAATGAGGAAGGAATAAGCTTTGTGATTAGCAGAAATCTATTGAAGCTCATGAGTGGAGATGTGCAGTATTTGAGGGAAGCCACAAAGTCCACTTTCATAATATCTGTTGAACTTGCCTCCGCTGGTACAAAGAAGGCATGAGCAGACTTTCATTTTGTTGCTGTTTTCAAGAAATCAACCTTTACATTCTAGTTTTGGGCTTGAGTGTCTTGTGTTAATTTGCAAGTGTAATAATGGGTGTTTTGCCTCTGGGAATAAATTCTTTATGCCATGGTGTTTTTAAGGTTTATAATGTAGTTAGCATATTAATCTGATTCAGGGCCGTCCTTAATATTGCGGATGCCCTGTGCAACTTAAAAATATAGGCTCCTAAAATATAAAGCTATATATACGAAAAAAATTCATTAATTCATCTAGTTTTTTTGTTTTACGTTTTATCTACCGGATAATAGTTTAGGAGGTATGACTTTTGAAAAATCAATATTCAATTATAATCTATAAGTGTGTAATTGACTAATCAAGAAATAAAAAAATTGAAAAACAACGATTCAAGAATCAAGTTTAAAAAAAAGCATCAAGTATAACTAATTAATATTAAATTCAAACAGTATCAAGTTCTCATCTTTGTTTCATACTTTCATTAATCAATCATAACTCATAACACATCAAAAAGTAGAAAAAACTTACTTGAGTGAAGAATGAAGATATGTAAAAAACCAAAAATTAAGAAAAACCGAGTTCTCCACTTTGTTCTATCAATCGAATTTCAATGTTCTCAGCATGCCAATTGCAAAGTAAGAGTCGCAAGTCACAACCTCTGCTTCTCGGTCTTTGAATTTGAAGCGTAGATTGTAATTTTTTTTATCTGCCGCAAGTTTTGATTTTTAGGTTTAATAATTGTTTGAATTTGGAAGTTGAGTTTAGATCTTATTGAGTTATTGGGCTAAAATTCTAAAATTTAAACCAGAAAAAAGGTTTACTGGGCTAAAACTTGTAACTTTTATATGAATTTGGAAGTGGCAGTATCATCAGGCCTAGTATGGGCTGAACCTGCAGATTCATCAATTAGCCCACTGACAGGAGTTGCAGGTGTAGCAACGGACTGTTCTGTGATGGGTGAAGTGGTATTAGGCTGAGCAATATGGTCACAACAGTGACTATAGTTTAGAGTGGGTTGTGAGGCAGTAACTGGTATTGGGCTGGGTAAAGCAAGTGGAACTGTGGTGCTGTAATTTTCCAAAAAGGTATGTAGTGGAAGCAAGTGAGGGTCATTCATAGAACTGTTGTCTTCGAAAGGAAATACACGTTCAACAAACCGGGCATGACGTGTAATATATATGTGGGATGTTACCGGGTCAAGACATTTGTATCCTTTATATTAAGAATAGTATTCAATAAAAATGCATGGAATACTACGGGGTGACAACTTGTGATCCCAGTAGTCACGGGTATAAGGATAAACACGACACGCGAAGGCACGGAAATTACCATAAATGGGCACACGAGAATATAAAAGCTCAAAAGGGGACTTGCCATTCAACAGTTTTGTGGGAAGCCTGTTGATGATATAAACAGCCGAACTAAACGCTTCAACCCAATAAGAGGGAGGAACGTGGCCATTGAAGAGCATAGCTGTGACAACTGGTAATTTACCGCGTAGTTATTTAAACATAACTACCTCATATGGTGCATATTAGACTAATTTGAATTAATTAGGTCTAACCCCGGTCCAGTAGACTCCAACCCACACGCAACTACACGGGAAATGATAGAAATTTCCGAGGTACGACAAATCGCACATCGCGTTGGTGATAGACCAAAAATAATATTTAAAACGTTCTTTTTATATATGTATATTATATACATATATGGATGAGATAAAGAATACCCGTTGAGTGAAACTAAAAAAGTTAATATATGTCGAACACGTATTATACACGAACTACTAAATTATTATTATTTTTAATACCCGACTCATTCATGACATGTAACAACGAATGGAAACAACGACACGCGGGTATTATACCGGACTAACAACGAGCGGGTATCACACCACACTACACCCCTATCCCTACCCCTTACCCTACTCCCTTCTCTGTGTACGTTGGATCCTCAACAAATAAAAGAGAGATATTTTCTCTTGTAATTATACCCACATGTTTAATAGAAGCTACACTAGAAAAGACTCCACAAGCACACCACCCATGCCCTCCAAGCCGGCGCCTCCTTCACACCATACACCTCATTGTCTTGTCCCCTCCATGGATGCACACCTTCTCTCAAACAAACACAAGGTCTTGTGGGTATTGCCCATGAAGAAGGCTATAAAAGGCCATGCATGGAAAACCATCAAACCCACACCACAACACTCTCATCTCACTCTTTGTATCTCGGTTCCTCACCTCCAACGACAAAGCAACACCCTCATCTCACTCCTCTCCCTCCCTTCTACGGCTAACCCCCACCACCACCTTTACCCCTGTTCTCCTCCTCGGCTTCATCCACCAACAGCATCATCACCCCCACACAACTCCACCACCCCCATTAGCAACACCATCTTCACCCCACCACCCTCATCACGCCATCACCACCACCCCCTAAAATCACCACCATCTTCCCACCCTTCGGCTAACAACAGCAGCAACAATATTACCTCCATCACCCCCATCTTACACCCACGACCAGGCCACACCACCTCTCCCTTGATCTCTCGGCTTCACCACAACCCACACACCACCATCGATCACCATTACAACCCATCCCGCCACTCGTTCCAGCCACCCCAGCCCTCCTCAGCCCCGTCTCAGCCCTCGACAGCCCCCAATGATCACCGAAGTACACCGCTTTCACCACCACAGCCCTCCGCCACCTTTGCGGGATTCTTTCGGGATGAAAACCGGCTCTTTCGGGTCACCGATTCTCGCCTACGGTCACCGGGTTACGTATACGCGAAGCTCACGGAACGTTTCGGGAGCTTACGGAGTAATACGGGACGTTACAGGAAGAAACCGGACCACGCGTATTCACCGTCACCTTCCGACTATTTACGTGAGATTTCGACTCGTTTATTTTAACGTTATTATAGTTGGTGATATATTAGGTTATAACCGAGATTATAATTTAAATAACGACTTTTAAACGTATCGGAGACGAATCGTGTTTTAGATATATAAAAGACGGGTTTTTAAAATAATAAATAACAAATAAAAAGCGTAGGTTAAAAACCATACTTTCATCATAATAAAATAAATGATTAATTTGTTTTATAAAAACGCATTTTTATGATAAATATAACTATAAATAAATTTTGCATGAAATGGGGAGATTTTTATAAAAATACCATCATATAACAAATATATAATGATCATAGTTATATATACTTTTAATACATAGATATACATGTGTGTAGACTATTGGGTTGAAAAGAAATATAATTATTTTTAGACATATTAACCCATTTTCATCAACGTATATATATAACATATAATTACAAGAAATAATTAGTATATATACACATGGACATTAAGAGTTTGAATAATAAAATAATATAATTATTATTTTATGACAACTTATTTGAGGATTTATTTTGATAAATATATATTACATATATTTATCGTAAGGATCAATTTACACAAAGTTTTGGATAAACAAAGACCGATTCACAGTATTATTAAAGAGTTTAATAAATATAATAAACTTGAACAACAAGTCGTATCACCAACGGCGATCGAGTCGGACCATTGTAGATTAGTACAAGACACGGGTCGAGACTTCTGTGTATTGGTTAGGTGACCAATCCCCACTTAAACAATCTCATAGGACCTAAGGTGTCTTAAATAATTTAGGGCACGGATAGGTCAGACACTTGTTGGACTTACCGCATACCTCATCACTCACCACATCTTGACAGCTGTTTACTGTCGGACATATCAGGTGAGTCTTCACGACCCCATTTTACTATGATTTAAATGATTTTTAAACATACGGGAGAGAATACATAGCTCATATTTGGATACGAGTACACAAACTGATTGTTACATGAGTTTCTTACTGTTATACGAAGTCCCCGGGAATACTATAACCGTTAGCTAGTTTAGACGTTGAACGCATGAATAGATCTATTTGGGTTGACATCCCCACCCGTGGTTAGTCGCGCTAACCTTGATTGGAGGTCAAAACGGGTGCATACTGTCCATACTCATACTCACAATGTTTCATAACAGAACATTGGGCGGGGCACATTGTCACTCAGACAAATGATGGGTACATCTTACATAAACGTTAAGTGTCAGTTATGGTAGCTCATGGTGACATGTTCATACATAAGTATTGTTTATTTAACAACGCTGAACTCATACTGAATTCTCGTAGTCCAACGGAATCATATTTTACTGTTTACTTAAACATGTGAACTCACCAACCTTATGTTGACATTTTAGCATGTATTTCTCAGGTAACTAGAATCATGGTACATGGACATGAACACACGTAGAACATCTTGTTGAAGTCAACTCGGTATAACCTACGGATATCTAGGTCTTAGCCGACAAACTTGTTGTTAAAAAACCGTACACTTTGGTTTTAAGTACGGTACTCTACATGTAATGTCTTAGTGATAATTTATATCAATATGAAACCTTTGATTAATGAATGTATTAGAATTCGTTTGTTGTAATCAAAGGCTATGAAAACCGTGGATCATCACGCGCCGTGTTTCCGCCCTAGGCGGGGTGTGACAGATTGGTATCAGAGCCTTGGTTATAGCGAACTAGGTTGCATTAGTGTGCCTAGACTATAACCTTAAGCTTGAACCCTTGGAACTTTAGGAAACACATTATAGGAAAAGCTAGAATGATTATGTAAGTGAATTTACACTAACGGGTTCGCAACGTAAGGGTAAATTTAAATACACGTGATTTCTGAATGATCCTGTTGTGTGAGCTACATCTAAGATAGGACACTCGACATAGTATTAATTTCAAATCAGTGAATCATAAGAAGTTAAGTGCATTACATATCATACCATGCATTTAGACTTGACCTCCAGGAACTATAGGTATATGTGTAGTATACCTACATACTTATATACATAACATATCTACCTATGTTATGTCATCGCCAACTTCGCAAGTGATCCTCTTCTCAAGACACAATGAGGAAGAAACATCAGAACTCTTCGGTAACAGTTCCTTTCCCGATAGTAGTAGAAATCAAACTCTTATTCCTAACTCTCCATACCGGAAAGGAGAATACAATTGGAAGTCATGCTAGTGAAGCAGACAAGGTTTATATAGTAAACCATCATACCATCCTAACGCGTCTTTGATGAGACAACACTACTACCATAGTTTCATACGTGGAACGGAAATGGTGACACATTTGGAAATACACACAAGTTGGAACACGCATACATAGTACTCATCTCTACTACCAACGGGAAGTGATGGAACACACGGCCGACGAGGAGGATCTAACCGACCTTGAGTTATTGGCAACTCGAGAGATGGTCGTTAGACAGGAAAACGAGACACATAATGGAGTAAGGACTTGGTCCTATACAGCCTAGTGGCCCGGAGTAATGCTATATGTTGTCGGGATTAGCATGGACACTCGACGAACGAAGTCCATATCAGTTCTATTCTAGCCTATCTATAGGCCAGACACACATCCTTAGGCTTGAGCCTATCCCATTGCACCCTATTGAGTCTAGACATTAGGGTTACACTTCCATTCGACTATGATAGTCTTATGCCATGGTTACTCAAGAAACTTTATACCCGACTAGGCATGTTGGCAGTTGAAAGCATTGAAGCAAAGGATCTTCGAAGTACTAGCGGGAGTATAATAGACTTAAATCTATTACTATATCACCCCGGTGCTCAGTACGACATGTGCGCTAGTACATTGACATACATAGAGAATATGACACCCCAAGGAGCAAATGAACCTGACCCGGAGGACAAGTTGTCATCCGTGGATCCACTCGTCATACGAGGAATGATAGATGAGCTTGCTACCCTTAGTACACAAATCATTGAGGCCATCTGAAGTATCGGAACGACAGCAAATGGTGACTAGTAAACCCTGTACTCATACGTAAGAGAAAGTATGTTCCTATGGAACCTTTTTATCCTACAAACCCAAGGACTTTCATGGAATGAAAGGAATCACTAAAACTCTCAAATGGGTAAAAAGGATGGATATAAGTATCAACATCAGTGGAGGTTCTAACAACCAACAAGTGACGTACACTACCCATTCGTTTCAAGGTGAAGCATTAGCATGAAGGAATGCTCAAGTACAAACTCGAGGCAGTATTATCTTAAACATGATGCCTTGGGATGAGTTCAATACTCTACTCATTGAAGGATACTACCCTAAGAGTGGACTGTAGCCGGAGTTATGGAATCTAGCCTTGATTGATGACGAACATCAAGCATACTCAAACCGATTACACGAACTAATAAGTCTACCACCATCAATGATGACCTCGGAAGCCATGAAGGTTAATTAGTATATCATGGACTTGAATCCTCAGATTCATAGTACAGTCATGACTGCTGAATTTACCACTCTAGTAGACACCATTCTAATGGCATGAGACCTAACAAATGAGTTGTTGAAAACTAGAGCTTTAGTTAAGGATGAAGTAAGCAAAAAGGACTTGTCAATGAGAAGACTCAGAATGACAAAAAGCAAAGGATAACACGGAATTTCAGGACTGTTGTACACAGAATGAAAAAATGCACGAGGCCATGGGTGAAGTACAACAAATGCAACCATCGTCATTATAGGAATTGCACTAGCTATGCTAGAAGACAGAGCACATGAAGGAATAGTGCAAGAGAGCATGCTTCGAGTGCGACAACACCGATCATCTCAAGCACATGTGCCCGAGGCTAAACCAGGAACCATACATTACAAATGAAGCTAAGAACAAAAACCACTAACTTTTGAATGTGGACTATATCTTATGTTGGAGGTTATTGATTTGGATTATGAACCTTAAGTGGAATGAATGAGATGTTAGTACTATTAGTATACACTTGAATCATTTGACACTAGATTCGATAAATATATTCAACCAAGTTGAATTTTTGATCGAGAATCTAGTAGCCTAAAGGATGCCTACGATTGTCAAACTAAGGATTGACAAACCCAGGAGAAGAATCACTTTATAAAGACTCCGGAATGCTTGAGAAAGCAGAGTCAAGCTTTATAAGCCTTTATGACTAGGTAGTGACTCAAGGAAAGATTATTTGTTTAAACTTTAGAAAAAGCATTAGCCACCGAGGACAACACAAGTTTACAAGAAAAGAACCGGTACCTTCTCTCGAGAGTCAAAAATTAGTAGATCGACTTTAAGGATTGAATTAGATCAACCTTAAGCCAATATGCCATCAATTGAGAATTCAGTAGAACGACTTAATGAAGACAGTCCTTAGGACTCGATATTGAAACTACAAAATTCTAGTGACGTTTGAATTAATCAACGTACTTATAATGATTACATACTTTAAGGAATCAAGTTGTAAACCCTATTTGGATAAGTCGATGACATCTTAAACTATTCAAGACAGGAAGATCTTGAACGCCTTCATAAATTAGTCTTAGAAGTTTTCGCAACGGAGAAATTTTGCGCTAAAATTCTCTAAAGGCGAACCTCGACTTTAGGAAATACATTTTCTTAATATAGGAACGAGAGACATTCATGTAAAGCCATGAAAATGGTGGAAAACCTTTTAAGACACCCACGGAGAATTAAAAATTTCTTGATTTTGTTGGCTTATACCGACAATACAGGGGAAATTTTCAGAGTTTAGGCATCACCGAAAGTGATTAAGTAGTGGAAAATCAAGAGACAGCATTTTAGCTTACTAATATAGTGGTGATATCATACACAAGATTCACCTCCTCCCAATGGAAAACAACCGACTACATCATGTAATATGACGCATCACGATAAGGTATCGATTATAATCTAAGGCAAAAAAGACAATGGCATTGCATTTGTGCTTACCAAATCATAGTAGAAAAAGAGAACAACACTACCTCTAGTTTGAAAATTTTGAAAGTGTAGCTTTGTAGACTTAAGATTTAGAGACATTATTGAAAGTCTTATTATCACCAACCATGAGGATCCCAATATAGCTCTAAGTAGGAAATACTCATTACGCGTCAGAATAGAAAAGGAAAAATCATTATGAGAATATGAATGGAAAATTCATTATCATCTGAATTGAAACTGATATAGTACCTAACACATTAAGCGGTTAGAGAAATAGTCAAACGCCATCTAAGGGCATACGTTAGAGATATTAGTCCTAAAATATGAATGCACTGAAGGAACAATAAAGGATACAAGAATGGATTCTTGATGGAGAAGAATCAAAATAGGAACCTAAGTAATGAAGTTCTCTAACTCAGGACCATGACATAGATTCATTGCACAAGCATCATAGAAAAATCAAGTCCGAATATAGCTCGAGTCTAAGTACTCCGTATCAGTAGGAATGAGCGAAATGTACAAGGACTTTAAGGAATTCTACTAAGTATAAAGAAAGGAATTGCTTTATACGTCAAGATTTGCATAGCCGGTACTAAAGGCACATCAAAACACCAGACACCATGTGGGTTATTATGAATTCGGTTGACCAGAAATCAGTACACTATTGTCTTACATAGAATATTTCAAAACTAGAAAAGTCGACTAGACTGTATGTCATAGTACTAGCTAGACCTAAAATACATAATCATTATCCCTGATAATGAGAGGCATCTTACTTCCAAGAAATGGAAGAAAGTCATAGGAAAACACTTGTGAGTGAACATCTCTAAATATTCTCTGACAAATGGTCAAAGAGAAATCACGATTCAAACCGTTGAGGATACACATAGGACTTATGAAGATAATCATAATAGGAGCTAGAATACTCAGCTACCACAAAATTGAATATCATGCAATAGCGAATTGCACGCTACACAAAGTTATATTGACGAAAACGTTAATCCTCGCATTGATGGACCAAATTAGAAATAGACAACTTAACATTTCAGAAATCATTTGAGAGATGATTAATGAAACTCCTGGAATAGGAGACACAATTTAAGGTAGTCAGGAAGATCACGCTGACTACTATAAGTAAACCTCTGTAAACTCAATTAGATGACAGGGTTTTGTTATAAGATATAATCAAAAAGAGTATAGTCTTTTTAGAAAGAACGAGAAACTCGCCCTAGGATACGTTGAAACGATTAGGATTCGGGACAGAATCAGTTCCATGACGTATAAACTCAAAGTTGCCTCAGGAAACTCGACAGCTTGCATGACATAATTTATGCATAGTGCAAGGAACGTTTGTCTAAAGACTCGTTACCTATACTACCAAGGGAAATTTACTTGGATGATGAGTTTCACATTGACAAGGAAGTCAATAATAGTCCTTGAGACAAGACATTAAGAAATTAATGTGTAAGAGAAATGTGAACTTCAGAATAAAGGACGTAAACCCTTGGAATTCCAAGTTGGAGACAACGTATTATTGAAAGTCTCGCCTTGGGAAAGGGGTCATTAGATTTGGGAAACGAGGTAAACTCAATCCCCGATATATCGGACCGTTTGAAATCTTAGCAAGAACAGGACCTGTGGTTTACCGACTTAAGCCAACTTAACAACTCAATGGTGTACACGACACATTCCATATGAAGTGCTTATTAGATGAAACCCTTATTATACCACTTAAGTAGATTTCAAGTCAACGACAAACTCCACTTTGTGGAACAACTAGTAGTAAGAAACTACTAAGAGGTCGCATCCCCATAGTAAAAGTCTGATGGAACTCTTAACGAGGACCATAATTCACCTGGGAACTAAAGGACCAAATGAAACTCAAGTATTCCCAGTTATTCAGCAGTACACCAGTTGCAGACAACGCTAACTTAATTTCGAGGTCGAAATTCTTTTAACTGGGTGAGGATGTGACAACTGATAATTTACCGCGTAGTTATTTAAACATAATTACCTCATATGGTGCATTTTAGACTAATTTGAATTAATTAGGTCTAACCCCAGTCCAGTAGACTCCAACCCACACGCAACTACACGGGAAATGATAGAAATTTCCGAGGTACGACAAATCGCACATCGCGTTGGTGATAGACCAAAAATAATATTTAAAACGTTCTTTTTATATATGTATATTATATACATATATGGATGAGATAAAGAATACCCGTTGAGTGAAACTATAAAAGTTAATATATGTCGAACACGTATTATACACGAACTACTAAATTATTATTATTTTTAATACCCGACTCATTCATGACATGTAACAACGAATGGAAACAGCGACACGCGGGTATTGTACCGGACTAACAACGAGCGGGTATCACACCACACTACACCCCTATCCCTACCCCTTACCCTACTCCCTTCTCTGTGTACGTTGGATCCTCAACAAATAAAAGAGAGATATTTTCTCTTGTAATTATACCCACATGTTTAATAGAAGCTACACTAGAAAAGACTCCACAAGCACACCACCCATGCCCTCCAAGCCGGCGCCTCCTTCACACCATACACCTCATTGTCTTGTCCCCTCCATGGATGCACACCTTCTCTCAAACAAACACAAGGTCTTGTGGGTATTGCCCATGAAGAAGGCTATAAAAGGCCATGCATGGAAAACCATCAAACCCACACCACAACACTCTCATCTCACTCTTTGTATCTCGGTTCCTCACCTCCAACGACAAAGCAACACCCTCATCTCACTCCTCTCCCTCCCTTCTACGGCTAACCCCCACCACCACCTTTACCCCTGTTCTCCTCCTCGGCTTCATCCACCAACAGCATCATCACCCCCACACAACTCCACCACCCCCATTAGCAACACCATCTTCACCCCACCACCCTCATCACGCCATCACCACCACCCCCTAAAATCACCACCATCTTCCCACCCTTCGGCTAACAACAGCAGCAACAATATTACCTCCATCACCCCCATCTTACACCCACGACCAGGCCACACCACCTCTCCCTTGATCTCTCGGCTTCACCACAACCCACACACCACCATCGATCACCATTACAACCCATCCCGCCACTCGTTCCAGCCACCCCAGCCCTCCTCAGCCCCGTCTCAGCCCTCGACAGCCCCCGATGATCACCAAAGTACACCGCTTTCACCACCACAGCCCTCCGCCACCTTTGCGGGATTCTTTCGGGATGAAAACTGGCTCTTTCGGGTCACCGATTCTCGCCTACGGTCACCGGGTTTAGTATATGGGAAGCTCACGGAACGTTTCGGGAGCTTACGGAGTAATACGGACGTTACATGAAGAAACCGGACCACGCGTATTCACCGTCACCTTCTTCCGACTATTTACGTGAGATTTCGACTCGTTTATTTTAACGTTATTATAGTTGGTGATATATTAGGTTATAACCGAGATTATAATTTAAATAACGACTTTTAAACGTATCGGAGACGAATCGTATTTTAGATATATAAAATACAGGTTTTTAAAATAATAAATATCGAATAAAAAGCGTAGGTTAAAAACCATACTTTCATCATATTAAAATAAATGATTAATTTATTTTATAAATACGCATTTTTATGGTAAATATAACTATAAATAAATTTTGCATGAAAAGGGGAGATTTTAATAAAAATACCACCATATGACAAATATATAATGATCATAGTTATATATACTTTTAATACATAGATATACATGTGTGTAGACTGTTGGGTTGAAAAGAAATATAATTATTTTTAGACATATTAACCCATTTTCATCAACGTATTTCATCAACGTATATATATAACATATAATTACAAGAAATAATTAGTATATATACACATGGACATTAAGAGTTTGAATAATAAAATAATATAATTATTATTTTATGACAACTTATTTGAGGATTTATTTTGATAAATATATATTTATCATAAGGATCAATTTACACAAAGTTTTGGATAAACAAAGACCGATTCACAGTATTATTAAAGAGTTTAATAAATATAATAAACTTGAACAACAAGTCGTATCACCAACGACGATCGAGTCGAACCATTGTAGATTAATACAAGACACGGGTCGAGACTTCTGTGTATTGGTCAGGTGACCAATCCCCACTTAAACAATCTCATAGGACCTAAGGTGTGTTAAATAATTTAGGGCACGGATAGGTCGGACACTTGTTGGACTTACCGCATACCTCATCACTCACCACATCTTGACAGCTGTTTACTGTCGGACATATCAGGTGAGTCTTCACGACCCCATTTTACTATGATTTAAATGATTTTTAAACATACAGGAGAGAATACATAGCTCATGTTTGGATACGAGTACACAAACTGATTGTTACATGAGTTTCTTACTGTTATACGAAGTCCCCGGGAATACTATAACCGTTAGCTAGTTTAGACGTTGAACGCATGAATAGATCTATTTGGGTTGACATCCCCACCCGTGGTTAGTCGCGCTAACCTTGATTGGAGGTCAAAACGGGTGCATACTGTCCATACTCATACTCACAATGTTTCATAACAGAACATTGGGCGGGGCACATTGTCACTCAGACAAATGATGGGTACATCTTACATAAACGTTAAGTGTCAGTTATGGTAGCTCATGGTAACATGTTCATACATAAGTATTGTTTATTTAACAACGCTGAACTCATACTGAATTCTCGTAGTCCAACGGAATCATATTTTACTGTTTATTTAAACCTGTGAACTCACCAACCTTGTGTTGACATTTTAGCATGTATTTCTCAGGTAACTAGAATCATGGTACGTGGACATGAACGCACGTAGAACATCTTGTTGAAGTCAACTCGGTATAACCTAGGGATATCTAGGTCTTAGCCGACAATCTTGTTATTAAAAAACCGTAAACTTTGGTTTTAAGTACGGTACTCTACATGTAATTTCTTAGTGATAATTTATGTATCAACATGAAACCTTTGATTAATGAATGTATTAGAAGTCGTTTGTTGTAATCAAAGGCTATGAACACCGTGGATCATCACGCCTCGTGTTTCCGCCCTAGGCGGGGTGTGACAATAGCCAACCCAGTTTCAACAACGTGTCGATGTTTTCTTTCGACTCGACTGTTTTGTTGACGGGTGTACGGACAAGATAACCGATGAAAGGTGCCATTCGATTCAAACAGATTTTTAACATGTTGATTCATGAATTCCGTACCCCCTTCACTATGAAACACTTTAATTTTCTCTTGAGAATTGGGTTTGCACAAAGGTCATAAAACGGATAAAATAGAATAAAACACGGATTTCATCTTTAGGGGATAAAACCAAGTGAGTGAGCAAACTACAAAACCAAGAGACACTAGTGTCGATTTAACAACACAATCATCTATAAACGAAAAAGGTTCGATCTTTTTGTCAAACAAAAGTTTTGTCAAATAAAACATAAGATCAAATCAACACAATAAATGTCTAAACGCGCAAAAAGGTGGCTCTGATACCAATGTTGGGAATCCGTATACTGGTTTTTAACTTTTAAAAACAGTTTTATTAATCGAATTAATTTAACAAATCAGATTTGCATTTTAGCAGAAACGGATATACACGTTAACGGTTTTAAACCGGGATCCCGTCAGTGATCCGATTACACACGTATAGATAAAAATTAAACCAACCATAGCGGGTTAGAAAGTTATACCTTCGACGATTTCCGAAATACTCGCACTTTGAGTCAACGAGCATCTCGCTACTGACACGTTCACGAAAACCCGCAATCAACAAAAACCCATCTCAGGTTTTGCGCAGGAACCCGATCCACACAACAACCCGGTTCACGACGGAGAGGACTCCACACGGCGGCGGTGGTCAGAGGTGGCACGCGACAACAAACGACGGACGAGGGGGGTTTCCGGTTTGGGTTTGCGCAAGAAAGAGAGGAGGCAAAAAGTGTCATTGGGGTTTTTATTTAAGTTTGTATATATAGTCTCCGTAATTACAAACTACACCCGATGTAATTAACTGTTAATCCCCTAATAATTAACTGTTAATTACATTTAATCTCTTGACTTTACTAATTAACAAATAATTAATATTTATCGTTTAACTCTTAAAACCAAAAACGTTTAATTCATTTCGTCTTTTAATTATTTCACTGAATAATTAATCACCGAGTTAAACCGTTAAATATTTCGCTAAATATTTATCTACCGAATAATAAATCCACGTTTCGTAAACTATAACCTTTACGACTAAACATTATTAATTTTCGTTGACCAAAGTGTAACTCTTTGAATCATACCTTGATAGTAACGTTGATATTATCGATGATCGTAAATCCAATATCCAACATAAACAACTAAAAAAACCCATTAAAAGATACCTCATACATGTGATATTAAATTGCGATTAACAAATCGTGAGAATTGAGATTATCTACGAATTGCGATATTGATTATAGATGCTCTGAATTGTGATATTGAGACTGAAATAGTGAAATCATGAATGATCTTCCCGTTTATTTTTTTTTTGTACCCGAGAATCGGAATTGCGATACCCTAAGGCCTAACGTAAATATTGGGATTGGAATTTGGAGGCTGACTGGATTCTTGTGCTAAACGAGTGGAAATTACCCGCGCGCTGGAGCGGGAATCATGTATGTATTACAAAATAAAATATTTATTTTCAATGATATAAGGATTAAATAATGACATGTCCCAAAAGATATCGATAAGCGTTCTACATGTAATAGTGGCTTTTATTAACGGAAAATAATAATAATAATAATAATTATTATTATTATAATACAACCAAGAACATACAACTTATAACGTAAAGCAAATCTAAACTCACACAATGACTACTTGTGTTTCTCTTCTTACATAACACAAATTAAAAAACCGACTAAAAATAATATGATGGATTACAAAATACATTTCTCTTAACTTTATTTTTAATTTTAGCATATTTTATTATTAATTTATTCAATCTAATACAGATTTTATAAATTTTATCCCACTAAATTATAACCGGTAGTTTATATGATGGTTTGTCCAATTTCAAATAATTCGTAAATTATAATATTGTAAAAGATAATTACTATAACATTTTTCTCAACTTAAATTTAGTAAAGAAAAACAAATTTAAATACATATTATAAATAAAAGTATAATTTTAGCTAGGGGCCTATCCAGATTATGCTTCACCGCTGCTTCTTTTTTTCTTATTTAACTTTTGAATTTTTTAGTTTCTAAAATGCCCTTTTGTCTATTTTTAAGGGTGTGTTTGTAATTACACTTATTACTCAAATATATTATGTAATTGCAACTAGACCCACTAAGAGTAGTAAAAAAAAAGCAATTGTGACTTTTTGAAAAAAATTACAATTGGGCTTTTTTGAAAGTTTCCAACTGGATTTATAGTCATCATATTATTATTCTTGTACATGTAACAAAATATTATCAACCGAAAAGATATGGCTCGGGAAATGAGCCATACATTTTTTTAATTAATTTTTAATTAAAATTTGAACTCTTAACTAAATGGTTAATAGATGAAAATGATAAAAGAAGTTCAAAAGAATACACAAATATAGTTAGTAAAATCTTAAACAGAGTGTAACCCTAAAACACATGGGCCCGTAACATCTTTGTTAACCTTTATTGAAAAACAAAGAAAACAAATAAACGATTAAAAAACCCATAAATGACGGTTGGTACTTGGATTTTACTTTTTAGGAGGAAGTCTGGACTTAATTTTCTCCACCAATTTGGTTCCAACTTGGAATGTTTTAGTTAACACAATATCTTCTACTGTCGGAGACGAGGCAAACACAGCATTTGCCACCCTTTGGGTGCCCGGCAACTGTCTGTTGAAGCCGGCAATAACAGCCGCAAGAACTTTACCGTTGTTTATCTGGTAGTGAATTAAACCTCTGGGGAATGTGAAGATTTCACCTTTCTTGATGGTCTTAGAGAAGAGTTTATTATCCGTGGTGATGAATCCAACATCCAATTCGCCTTCAAGAACAAACACGATCTCAGTGGCTCTTGGGTGGGTGTGTGGTGGGTTCAACCCGCCTGGTGCATAATCGATACGGGCCATGGACACACCCAGGGTGTTTAGCCCCGTGATTTGTTGGACTGAGGCTGATGTTACGGTCGCACCAAATGTGTTGTTGGTGAGCCCTGGATTTGCTAATCCCGCAAAGAAGAAACCATCTGCCGACATGTTGCTTTTGCAAGCGAATCCATTCAACTTTACACCTGTTGTATATAAATTAATTTATAAAGATTTAAATTCTCTTCTAATCCTTGTTTTATTTTAAGGAAAAGCATTGAAATAGACAAGTTAACCAACAAAATTAGCAAAATAGACATTGACTATTACATTTATTGAAATAGGTATTGACTTTTAAATGTGTGGGCTATGGAGGTGTCGACTTATCACAGTGTGGGCTATGGAGGCATCGGCTTATCGGAGTGTGGGCTATGGAGGTGTTGGCTATGGAGGTGCTGGCTTATCGGAGTGTGAGCAATGAAGATGTCGGCTTGACATTAACTTTTACATTAGTTTCAAGTTGACTATGGAGATGCCGGATTATTAGAGCGTGGGCTATGGAGGTGTCCGGATTATCAGAGTGTGGGCTATGGAGGTGCCGGTTTATCAGAGTGTAGGTTATGGAGGTGCATGCTTATCGGAGTGTGGGCTATAGAGGTGCCAGCTCTACTTATTTTTCCTCCTCTGATTGGTTGTTTTGGGTTGCCGATTTTAAAAGTCTCCAAATTCAATGCCTATTTTGTTAATTTTCTTGGTTAGCTTGTCTATTTGGGTATTTCTATGATTTTCCATTTATTTTATATATCATATAAAACAAAATTTAGAAAAAGAGAGATGCATTATAAAAGTTTTTTTTTTGGGAAAAAAAAAACCAAAATGGATATTTGCCAAAACAACTTATAAAAAATGGACATGTATAAATAGCCAGCTATTTCATGGACATTGTGAGACAATAGCCGGCATAAATTTCCATGCCCATATTCCTTTTTACAGAGTACGGGCCAATGGCAAGTCGACACGTATCCGACTATAGCCTGTAATTACCCGGCTTGAGCCGGCTAATCCATTTTGCCGGATATAGCCAGCTCAAGCCAAACAGAGATTCAGAAAAGGCGCCGGCTATAGCCGGCAAAATGGATTAGCCGGCTGAAGCCAGGTATAGCCGGCCACGTGTCGACTTGCCATTGGTCCATACTCTGTAAAAGGGAATGTGAGCACGGAAATTTATGCCGGCTAAGCCTATCCGGTTTAGCCGGCTATTGTCTCACAATGTCAATAAAATAGCCAGCAATTTGTACATGTCCATTTTTAATAAATTTTTTGATCAAATGTTCATTTTGGTATATTTTTTTTCCCTTTTTTTTTCATGGGCCGTCAATATAAGTGGCAGGAAGATAAAATATACTTCAATTTCTGCTAAGAAATCAAGGCAGAAAGAAAATACTCCAATCTATCCAAAGAATTTCATTTTATCATGAACTATCATTTCAAATGTATAACTTGCCATATGAAAAAAATAATAAATGTAGTCTGCGGAAAAAATAATAATAAACAAGACACGGCCACTTAATTATCTTCATGGTGTAAACTCCAAGATCTCTGGTAGATCGAGCTCTTCTAGAGTCTCCAGAAGGGTTATACTGAGCTTAACCTAGCAAAACAGGAACACCGTTAGTCTCGTCACAGTGAGGACCCCGAGGGGTGTCGCTGTGACCAGCCTCCGACGTGAGAGTAAGTATAGGGTTTGAATGTGTTAGGACATAGTTTGTAATAACAAAAGCTTTGTAATAGTTTAGATCTAATGTCTTTATGTTTTTGTAATGTAATATGTTCTAAGTGTTTATACAAGTTATGCTAGAGGCGAACTTAACGTCTAACAGAGGCGAACTTGTTAAGTTCGCTTAAGTCTATCTGAGGCGAACTTGTTAAGTTCGTTTAGTCTGTTAGAGTCGAAGTTGTTAAGTTCGCCTAATGCAGGTCAGATGTCTATAAATAGTGTTTACAGAGTCAGTTTTAGGAGAGAATCAGAAAACGAAAGAGTTGAACGATTGAGTCTGTAAACTCTATTGAGAATTGGAATACAAGTGTGAATGTTATTTACTTGATTGTCTCTATTGTCTTTTGTGTATGCAATCGTTGATTCGTTGGATTCCGCACTTCGAGTTAACGACACGTCTTATCACGAGAACGATCCGTAGAAGTGCCATGAGGACCTACAAGTGGTATAAGAGCTTATGCTCGTGATTCTTGGGGATTCTAGACGGTTTTGTTTGCAAATTGACAAGAAATTCATCATCTTTGACATTTTCATTTCCATGGAGTTTTCAAGCTTAATTTGGTTCTGATTTGGTGTTTTTGAAGAGGATTGTGAAGAAATTGATCCGATAGAAAGATTCTAATTGAGAAATTACACAATCCTACGGTTTGATTTTGACTAATTCCTTCAAATCAGTGAATTATGAAGTTTTCTGTTGATTTTTGGTTTGTGGTTTATAGACTGAACTGTTCTTGATTTTGAATCTGCTGAATCAAGCGAACTTGCTGATTTGGTGTGCAGGCGAAATTAGCAGGAGAACTTGTCAAGTTCGCTTCTCACAAATTAGGCGAACTTATTTTTAGGCGAGCTTAATCAGATTTTCTGGTTTCTAGTTTAAGCGAACTTATTAAGTTCGCTTGGGTATCACAGAAGCGAACTTATTATCTTCGCCTAAGGGTAGTGAGTGTTCAACACATGGAAATTTTTTACGAAAATTGCAAATATGGTACAAGTAACGAGTATGTTCAATTATGATAATGAGATTGGTACATCTCAAAAACCGCCGAAGTTGTTGAATCTTGCTGATTATTCTAATTGGAAAGATAGGTTTGATCAGTTCGTATCTTTTACCGATACCAGTCTCTGATTCCTATTTTAGAAGGTTATACGCATCCGACTTATTCGTGGATAGGAAAGGATGATGTTTCAAAGCCGGTGTCAGCATTAACTACTGAAGAAAAGTTGTTGTTTGATAGGGAAAAGAAAGGGATGGCAAGTATTTCGATGTCTCTGCCGAAGGAAATATATCACAGTTTCAAACAATTCAAATCTTCTCAACAACTATGGGAAGCATTACAGAAAAAATGTGAAGGTAGTTTGGATGTAAAGAAGAGTAGAAAAGAGCTACTAAAGAAGCAATTCTTGGTCTTCAAACATTTTCAAAAAGAATCATTGGATGATCTTGCTACCAGATTCTATCATTTTCTTAGTGAACTGTCGAGTGCTTCTGTGGTATATGAAACTGAAGAAACTAATGATAAGTTCTTGGAGGCATTACCATCAAAATTTGATGTGTATACGGTTTTGATAAAAGAAAATATCAAGTACAAAACCATGTCTCTTGAAGAAGTTCTTGGGAAGATTCAATCGCATGACCTGAATATGAAGAAGAAAAAGACTAACATGGAGCATATCCAGGATCCTTCAATGTATTTTGCCAAGATTTCTGGTTAAACTGGTACAGGAGTTGCATTCTTTTCTGGCGATGCTCAAGATTCTTCTAATGACCAGTGTTCTGGAGTTCCTATTCATTCTGGTCATTCTGGATTTTCTGCGACAACAACTTCTACATCTTCTGGATCTCATATAAATCAAAAGGTTGCTGATGATTATCTAGCTATGTTTTCCTCATTCATGGCTTCGTATGGGAATTTTATTGGAGGGAAAATTCATGATCCTGAGGTTATTGAAGAAGATTTCAGACAGATTGACCCTGTTGATCTGGAAGAAATGAATCTTATCCAGATAATAGTTGGATCCTCATACCTGAATCTGTTGATTCTCATTAGACAGCCAATTCATTAGAATCTTCTGATTCTGAATCATCATGATTCTTATATCCTTTGGGATCTGCTTCTATTCTTGTGCTAAATAAGATAATTTCATCTTGGAAATTGATCTAATCTTAAAATAAACTGTATATGTCTTGAAGATAGTGCAATATTTTTGTCTGTTTGGCATATATGTGGGGTACACGATGTTTTTCATCTAAATGGTACTAAATCACATGAATTTGGAGAATAAACGCTTATAGTTTCAATTCATATAATATTGATAAATTTAAGAATTCATGCTTTATATTACAAATTCGGTATGAATAATTGAGTATTTCATAATCTGATCTCATTTATTTTGAAATTTATCGCGTATCATTTCAAATATTGTTCAAATACTGAAAAGAATGTATAAAAATGAAAAAGGTGCAAAACACAATAATGAGTTGAATTGTTTCATATCATAGGTTACCCTTGGTTATTGCTAAAATGTGTGATGAACTACTCAGATACTGATATGATCTTCTTACTCATGATGTTAATTCAAAAATATGTGATTTCAGTTTATACAGATAAAAATCCAAAACTATGTGATTCCGTTTGTACAGATAAAAATCCAAAAATATGTGATTCCGTTTGTATAGATAAAATTCAAAAAGATTTTGTTTTTTATTTTCCATGAAAATTCTAAGCTTTTATTAAATTGTTCGGGATTGGATCAAATACATGCCGCTGACGGAAGTTCAAGAAGTGACGGGTTGAAAGTTGGTAAAAATTTGATTTAGGGAAAAGTTGAAGACATTACGCCTAACTCTGGTGAAGCGAACTTAATATGTTCGCCTGATGTCGGTGAAGCGAACTTATTATGTTCGCCTAGGGATTGTTGAGCGAACTTATTATGTTCGCCTAGGGCTTGTTAAGCGAACTTAACAAGTTCGCCTAAATAAGCGAACTTATTCTGTATAAGGATTTGTCCAGGCGAACTTAATCACTCATCTTCTTCACATTTCAAACGAACTTGTCTGTTGGAGAATTTTTTTTTAAATTTTCAAAATCAGTGGTTGTTGGGTTGTTTACCGGTACATTCTGGTTAGAATTTGAATTGCGAACGTGACTACGGTATTTTCATCGAGTCTCATCCATTCAATAGTGAGAAAATTAAGTTTTTCAGTCGGTAGTTCATCGGGACTGTTTGCCCTAAAATTGATGCTTATTTTGACTTAAATCTACAAATTCAGTGTTGTATTTGTTTCGTGAGTGCCAGTAGATGTCACTCCTTTGGTTAATTCTGGGTTAAATCATCGATTAAACGAAATTTGATTTCTGGTTTCGAATTTGAAACGTCAGACAGTTCAGGCGAACTTGTTCAAGTGAACTTGTCTAGGCGAACTTATTAAGTTCGCCTCTTGCAACACTAAGCGAACTTATTAAGTTCGCCAGGGGTCATAAGGGTTTTGGACTTGTAAATTTTTTTTTGTTTGAAATTTTTTTAATTTTTTTTTGTTTTTGTTTCAAATTTGTTTTTCGTGTTGTTTGTGTTTGTTGTTTGTCTAATGTGTTTGTTGTCCAAATATTTTTCAGATGGCTCGTCGTGTCGAATACAAACATAACCACGTGGCATTGTTAGATCCTAACTTGTCAGAGGCCGTAAACTTTCAAGGAATTATTGGATTTCTGAATCGTTCACGACTTCGTGTCGCATTATCTGTAGATCCATACATAAGTCTGGTGTATATTCAGCAATTTTGGGACACAGTTCATCAAGATACTGACGTAGAACCTCATTTTCTTCGTGCCACTGTAAACAATATGGCGATTGCAATATCATAAGAAACTATTCGTGCTGCTCTTGCTTTAGGTGGTGCTGCTGATGATCCTATATCATATCCTAGTACATTGATTATGGGATGCTTTCAGAGGATGGGTTACCGTGGAAGACCTAATGATACACAAGCTCGTAAGGGTGGTTTGGTGGGTGGATGGAGATATTTCATGCATGTGATTATCCAATGCCTATCTCCTCGTAAAGCTGGTACAGATGGGTTAAAGACTGCTCTTCAAGCTGCTATGGTAGCTTTGACTTTGAATAAGCGGTTCAATTTTGCACATTATGTTTAGCGGGAGATGGTTATGCAAATCACACCTGTTGAAGGCCAAGGATTTCTTATGTATCCTCGGTTCATCCAAATGATCCTGAATCATCTTCTTCCTGATCTCCCACAGCATCCGATTCGATTAACTTTGACTCCGATGTCCAAGCGTATCTTTACTGATTGCATTAAGGTGAAACAACAGAATGCAGCATTGATTCTTGTTATTACTCCATTGTTTGGTCACTTAATCAATCCTGATTATGTTGAACCACCGAATGACAACTGGTTTCATACTAATGAGATAGCTCAAGTGCAAGGTCCGAATGTTCAACAACAACAACCACAACAACCTATTCCACAACCAGTAATAGTTCAACAACAACAAGTTCCCGTACAACACCAAATTCGTATTCAAGAACAAGTTCCAATTCAACAAGCTCAGGTTGATATACCTGTTAATGAACCTGTTCTAGAAGAGGTCGTTCATGAACATGAACAAGATCTAGGGATGAATATGGATGATTTTGTTGATGACGCTGTGAACTCACCCATTCATGAAGCAGAAGGGAATGTGGTGACAGATAATGAGTGGAGTTCTAGCTCAAGTGATACGATTTTACCTATTTCTGAAGAAACCAAATCTGATGAATCTAGAGATTTTCCCTCAGATCATTATGAAAGGTTGGCTAGTATACCATTAGCTAATGCTGGTAAACGTATTAAATCTACAGCCAGAAGACAAAGACATAAGTCTGTCCGGGATCCTCCTTCCGGATCAGTACTTGGCAAAAGAACATTGGTGGATGAGAGTTCTGATAGTGATTTTAATCCGGATCCTAAAACTCAAAAACTTATGTCTGCTTCAATTGCTGCTGCTCAATCTTCACAGGGTGTAGATGATGCTACTTTTGTTGCTTCCTTAATAGTTACACCTCCAAGTTCTAAAGAGGACGCTACTTTTGTTGCTTCCTTAATACTTTTGTTGCTTCTTTAACACTAAGCGAACTTATTAAGTTCGCCTAGGGGTCAGAAGGGTTTTGGACTTATAAATTTTTTTTTGTTTGAAATTTTTTTAAATTTTTTTTGTTTTTGTTTCAAATTTGTTTTTCGTGTTGTTTGTGTTTGTTATTTGTCTAATGTGTTTGTTGTCCAGATATTTTTCAGATGGCTCGTCGTGTCGAATACAAACATAACCGGGTGGCATTGTTAAATCCTAACTTTTCAGAGGCCGTAAACTTTCAAGGAATTATTGGATTTCTTAATCGTTCACGACTTCGTGTCGCATTATCTGCAGATCCATACATAAGTCTGGTGTATATTCAGCAATTTTGGGACACAGTTCATCAAGATACTGACGTAGAACCTCATGTTCTTCGTGCCACTGTAAACAATATGGCGATTGCAATATCAGAAGAAACTATTCGTGCTGCTCTTGCTTTAGGTGGTGCTGCTGATGATCCTATATCATATCCTAGTACATTGATTATGGGATGCTTTCAGAGGATGGGTTACCGTGGAAGACCTAATGATACACAAGCTCGTAAGGGTGGTTTGGTGGGTGAATGGAGATAATTCATGCATGTGATTATCCAATGCCTATCTCCTCGTAAAGCTGGTACAGATGGGTTAAAGACTGCTCTTCAAGCTGCTATGGTAGCTTTGACTTTGAATAAGCTGTTCAATTTTGCACGTTATGTTTATAGGGAGATGGTTATGCAAATCACACCTGCTGAAGGTCAAGGATTTCTTATGTATCCTCGGTTCATCCAAATGATTCTGAATCATCTTTTTCCTGATCTCCCACAGCATCCGATTCGATTAACTTTGACTCCGATGTCCAAGCGTATCTTTACTGATTGTACTAAGGTGAAACAACATAATGCAGCATTGATTCTTGTTATTACTCCATTGTTTGGTCACTTAATCAATCCTGATTATGTTAAACCACCGAATGACAACTGGTTTCATCCTCATGAGATAACTCAAGTGCAAGGTCCGAATGTTCAACAACAACAACAAAAACCACAACAACCTATTCCACAACCAGTAATAGTTCATTAACAACAAGTTCACGTACAACACCAAATTCCTAATCAAGAACAAGTTCCAATTCAACAAGCTCAGGTTGATATACCTATTAATGAACCTGTTCTAGAAGAGGTCGTTCATGAACATGAACAAGATCTAGGGATGAATATGGATGATTTTGTTGATGACGCTGTGAACTCACCCATTCATGAAGCTGAAGGGAATGTGGTGACAGATAATGAGTGGAGTTCTAGCTCAAGTGATACGATTTTACCTATTTCTAAAGAAACCAAATCTGATGAATCTAGAGATTTTCCCTCAGATCATTATGAAAGGTTGGCTAGTATACCATTAGCTAATGCTGGTAAACGTATTAAATCTACAGCCAGAAGACAAAGTCGTAAGTGTGTTCGGGATCCTCCTTCCGGATCAGTACTTGGCAAAAGAACATTGGTGGATGAGAGTTCTGATAGTGATTTTAATCCGGATCCTAAAACACAAAAACTTATGTCTGCTTCAATTGCTGCTGCTCAATCTTCACAGGGTGTAGAGGATGCAACTTTTGTTGCTTCCTTAATAGTTACACCTCCAAGTTCTAAAGAGGACGCTAATTTTGTTGCTTCCTTAATACTTTTGTTGCTTCCTTAACACTAAGCGAACTTATTAAGTTCGCCTAGGGGTCAGAAGGGTTTTGGACTTGTAAATTTTTTTTTGTTTGAAATTTTTTTTAAATTCTTTTTGTTTTTGTTTCAAATTTGTTTTTCGTGTTGTTTGTGTTTGTTATTTGTCTAATGTGTTTGTTATCCAAATATTTTTCAGATGGCTCGTCGTGTCGAATACAAACATAACCGGGTGGCAGTGTTAGATCCTAACTTGTCAGAGGCCGTAAACTTTCAAGGAATTATTGGATTTCTTAATCGTTCGCGACTTCGTGTCGCATTATCTGCAGATCCATACATAAGTCTGGTGTATATTCAGCAATTTTGGGACACAGTTCATCAAGATACTGACGTAGAACCTCATGTTCTTCGTGCCACTGTAAACAATATGGCGATTGCAATATCAGAAGAAACTATTCGTGCTGCTCTTGCTTTAGGTGGTGCTGCTGATGATCCTATATCATATCATAGTACATTGATTAAGGGATGCTTTCAGAGGATGGGTTACCGTGGAAGACCTAATGAGACACAAGCTCGTAAGGGTGGTTTGGTGGGTGAATGGAGATATTTCATGCATGTGATTATCCAATGCCTATCTCCTCGTAAAGCTGGTACAGATGGGTTAAAGACTGCTCATCAAGCTGCTATGGTAGCTTTGACTTTGAATAAGCGGTTCAATTTTGCACGTTATGTTTATCGGGAGATGGTTATGCAAATCACTCCTGCTGAAGGTCAAGGATTTCTTATGTATCCTCGGTTCATCCAAATGATCCTGAATCATCTTCTTCCTGATCTCCCACAGCATCCGATTCGATTAACTTTGACTCCGATGTCCAAGCGTATCTTTACTGATTGCACTAAGGTGAAACAACAGAATGCAGCATTGATTCTTGTTATTACTCCATTGTTTGGTCACTTAATCAATCCTGATTATGTTGAACCACCGAATGACAACTGGTTTCATCCTGATGAGATAGCTCAAGTGCAAGGTCCGAATGTTCAACAACAACAACAACAACCACAACAACCTATTCAACAACCAGTAATAGTTCAACAACAACAAGTTCACGTACAACACCAAATTCCTATTGATGAACAAGTTCCAAATCAACAAGCTCAGGTTGATATACCTGTTAATGAACCTGTTCTAGAAGAGGTCGTTCATGAACATGAACAAGATCTAGGGATGAATACGGATGATTTTGTTGATGACGTTGTGAACTCACCCATTCATGAAGCTGAAGGGAATGTGGTGACAGATAATGAGTGGAGTTCTAGCTCAAGTGATACAATTTTACCTATTTCTGAAGAAACCAAATCTGATGAATCCAGAGATTTTCCCTCAGATCATTATGAAAGGTTGGCTAGTATACCATTAGCTAATGCTGGTAAACGTATTAAATCTACAGCCAGAAGACAAAGACGTAAGTCTTTCGGGATCCTCCTTCCGGATCAGTACTTGGCAAAAGAACATTGGTGGATGAGAATTCTGATAGTGATTTTAATCCGGATCCTAAAACTCAAAAACTTATGTCTGCTTCAATTGCTGCTGCTCAATCTTCACGGGGTGTAGAGGATGCTACTTTTGTTGCTTCCTTAATAGTTACACCTCTAAGTTCTAAAGATCAATCTCCTTTTCTAACTCCTGTTCCTCTTGTGGTTATTTCTACTCCTAGTCCTTCGGTTCCTCAATCTTCGGCTGGTCCTTCCAAGCCTTCCGATTCTGATAGGATTACTTTCCTTGAATCTCAAGTGCTTGCTTTACAAACTCAGGTGGATAATCTTGTATCTACTGATACTCAAAGACTGCTGGTGATTCAGACTCAAGCTACGCAGATTGCTGCCATGCAGGCATTAGTGTCCAAACTTATTGAGTGTCTTGACGCTCAGGGGGTGTTAAGGATACGTGATACATGTCACACTGAGTCTATTCAAAGAAACAATGATGAAGACAATGATCCTTCTGGTAATATTGAGGGTGATCGTCAATACGCTGACGTTAATCCTATATCTAAATTTCAGGGGGAGTCGACATCACAATCCATTGATGGAAATAAAGATACTTCTGGAGTTAATGAAGAAGAAATTTTATTATTGGAGTTCTTTGCAAAGTCTGAGGAGGAAGAAGCTGAAAAGATAGCATGTCTTGATGACATTGATGAATTATTCAATGACATAGAAGATGATGTGTCGGATAATGAAATAGAAGAAGGAGAGATAGTAGAGATAGAAATTGGTAAAGATAAAGTGATTTATGAAGGCTGTGATGGTCTTAATGTCCCTTATAACTTCATCTAAGATGATGTTATTCCTGAGTTTACGTATGAAGGAGTAACAGATTCTATGGACTCCATTGAAGACATCACACTGCCTGAAGATACTGCTGATTCTAAGATTGATACTGGTGATGAAAACATTCATCCAATAAAGATGCTAAAACTGATACGACTCACACTGAGTCTCCAAAGGTGAATGAAGAACCTGTGATGTATAGAAATACAGGTATGACTAGAGAAAAGTGGAGAGAAGTTGTGAATAGCTGGATGAAGGTGCTACCCAAGTCTCAAGCACAACCTGCTCAGAAAGAAAACTATGTGATTAAAGAGAGGTGTGTAGGAAGAATCATAAGTTGGTTTTATGATAATGACACAAAATTATTTGCTATTAAAAGATCTGATGGTGTTCAGTACTTAAAGCCGAGGATCAAGTATTTCAGTGCCTTGCCAAGGTGTGAAATGAATGGTCTAGCTTCAAAGCCACTTATTAATAGATCCAAGTTTGGATTAGCTGACGTGATAGCAAATCTAATCAAGAGAGAAGGTGGTTCGGGGAAGTATGAAAGGCTAAAGCCTCAAAAAGGAAAGAGAATGAAGAACATAGATCAAAAGACTGGGAAAGTGACCTGGAAGTACAAATTCAAACCAGTACGTGCTGTACACAAAATACCATTGAAGAAGATTCCTCAAGATTTCCTTGGGAATATGAAATGGTGGTATGTCGATGTTAATACTGGTGAAGCAAGGATTGAAGATAAAGACAATAAGGTCATTGTGTGTTTCTTTGAAGCAAAGAATCTTATTAACTTTTCAAAGAAAGATCAGAGGACATTGAGAAAGAATGAGATCATGTACACTGATGAATGGAAAGAACAAGGATTGCAGTACAAGAGAGTGTTGGAGATATGTAGAAAATATAGAGTGCATGCAGGAAGCAGATTACCGGATAATTGGAAGAGCCCATCATAAAGACAGAAGACTGAAGATCAAGCTATTGTCAAGGGGGAGTCTGTTAGGACATAGTTTGTAATGACAAAAGCTTTGTAATAGTTTAGATCTAATGTCTTTATCTTTTTGTAATGTAATATGTTCTAAGTGTTTATGCAAGTTATGCTAGAGGCGAACTTGTTAAGTTCGCCTAGTCTAACAGAGGCGAACTTGTTAAGTTCGCTTAAGTCTATCTGAGGTGAACTTGTTAAGTTCGCTTAGTCTGTTAGAGGCGAACTTGTTAAGTTCGCCTAATGCAGGTCAGATGTCTATAAATAGTGTTTACAGAGTCAGTTTTAGGAGAGAATCAGAAAACGAACAGAGTTGAACGATTGAGTCTGTAAAATCTATTGAGAATTGGAATACAAGTGTGAATGTTATTTACTTGATTGTCTCTATTGTCTTTTGTGTATGCAATCGTTGATTCGTTGGATTCCGCACTTCGAGTTAACGACATGTCTTATCACGAGAACGATCCATAGAAGTGCCATGAGGACCCACAGAATGAGAGAATGCGAATATGGTGTAAGCGTGAGGAATAAAAAAGAACCTGAACATCACCTTGGGTTTGACAAGGTATTTATACCTGATAAATATTTCCGGACCATATCCCAACAAGTCCCTCTCTAGTCTATTAGTTGCTTTGGTCATGCCGGAGCAGGTGATAGACTAATTTTCTTTTCTCTACTTTCGGGGATCTGAAGTGTCTGTTTAAGTTGTTGGTGGAAGACAGCTGTATTTGTAGGTACTTGAGTTCTTTTTAGACTCAGATATCTAATGGCTTCTGAGGAGGGGGTCCGCCATGTGTTGATCATTTGTTCCCTTCCAACGTTTGAAATTCAAATTACCTTTTTAACCGACTTACTTTTTTCCCTTTATAACTGTTGTAATCTTCTATCCCCTTTTTCTTTTTTTTACGCCTTTTTTTCCTTTCTGATATTCACTCTGCCCCTTCTCTTTCCCCCTTGTTTTCTTCACTTATCCTTCATCGTCCTTCCCCGTCTTAGGGAGCCAGGTGCGTTTGTTTCTCTTTTGTTTTTCTTTTGACTCTCCTTCCTCCCTTCTTTTCTGTTTTTCGTCATGGGTGAGCATCATAATCTTGGTATGACTCCGTCCGTTCTGTCCGCTCAGGAACTTAGGGTTTTTTTGTGAAAAGTACAATATTCCCCAATGATTGAATCCTACCCTGCCCGTTCCTGTTCAGACTGCCATTGCCCTGGATGGGATGATAACTTTATATACCAAGGGTATTGAATTTTCTAACTGTCGTTATCCTCTTACTCCCTTCCTCCTAGAAATGCTACTATTTTATGGTGTTCGTTTTGACCAGATTAGCCCCTTAGGTCTTTGCAAAGTATCCCATTTTGAGGTTGTTTGTCGTGCTTGTGGGGGGTGGCCCTCCGTGAACTTGTTTCGTGTTTTCTATCATCTTGGCATTGCCGGCGATTGGTTCACCTTTATTAAGAGAAGGAGATATAGCCCGTCAATGGCTCTTAAAATCTCCAATTCTTAAAGAATTGGAAAGATCACTTCTTTTATGTTTCTTCTGCTTTTCTCCCCGTTACCCTGCCTCGTCGGGACATTAGTACTTCCATTGAGGATCCTTCTCCTGCCGAGGGTACTTACGAGGATGTGTTGTGTGCCCTGTTGACTTCTCGTTCTTCTTCCATCGTTGTTTTTGATGAGCCAGTCCTAGTCCTAGATGGCGTTAGTCAGAATGGATACGCCTCTTCTCCGTCCCGTCCCTGTTCGTAATGGTGTTGGTGAGTGGGGAGAATTTATTCTGTTTGACTGTCTTTTTTTATTAAGGTGTGATTCTGTTCTTCTTCTTCTTTTGCAGATGTGGATTTGCTGGATATTGTAATGGGAGGTGACCTTGGTGTCACATGGAAGACTGTTGATGTTGTTCACGGGGCTGTGCCTAGCCCTGTTAAAGTTTCGTCGGCTCACAGTGCTTCTACCGCTCAGGGGATCACTATTAGTTCCCTGGAGTCGGAAGACGAGAATGAGGAGGTGCTCCTAGTTCGTCGGGGCAAGAGGAAGATCGAGAAATCTCCCAGTGGGTCATCCCCGAAACGTCCCAGCATACGGGTGATATTTAATCCTCCCTCTCCTTCTCCGGCCGTTACCGAACCCTTAACTGCTGCTGCCCCGCCTTCGACCATTCTTCCTCTCCGTTCTTTTCCGGTGCAACTTGACCTACCTGTTGGTTCCCCTGTTGACCGGACTACCGACCTCTTTTCTCCTCCCCGGGGTGCTTCTCCTTCCTTTCCCCCTGTTCCCGGGGGTGAGGGTTCTAGCTCACTCCCCTTTGATGACCATTTTCCTTACGAGCTAGGTCATGGAGATGAGATCCCTATCTTACCCGAGGAGGATCAAGCCGCGACTTTTTTTTCCTAACTGGTCGTTGGCCACAGGTGCTGTACTTGACTCGGCCAAGGTGAGTCATGACCTTTTGGAACATGTTCTTCCTTACGGGGAGAGGGTTTTCAATAGGGGTCTTACCACTGCTCAGCTTAGTCGGGATCACAGTTTTTACATGGCCAACCAGCTGTCTCGCTCCATTGAGATGTATCATAGGATGCTTTACTTTGAGAGTTGGTACCATGCTCTTTTATCCCGACACAATGATTTTGGTATTTACCTGGAGAAGGTTATGGCGGAGAAGCGGGCCCTCCTAAAGGAAATGGAGGAAAAGGGGCGGCAATTGCAAAGGGTGGAATTGGAATTAGAGTGATCCAAGTTTGAGCTCCAGAAAGTGGACTCTATCATTCAGGGTGCTATGGTTCAGGAGCCCGAGATTGTCCTCCTTCGGGAAGAGATTTCTGGCTTATCTCAGCAGGTGTCGGATAAGGAAGCGGAGTGCGTCAAGACGTCCTCCGAAATGAATCTTTTGCAGGTGGATTTGGATTATGTCCGTGGTGAAGTCCGAACCTTGGAGGTAATTTTCCCTTGTATATTTCTTGTATATTTTCTTTTGGTTTTACTTCCTACTTATGTTGTACCTTTTATAGGAGGGTGAGAGAGGGTTAAAGGCCCAGTTGGCCCGTCTGGATGAAGACAAGCAGCACCTGGAAACCCTACTAGCTGATAAGGAGTATGCTTGGTCTTTGGAGAGGGGTACTCTGTTGGCAGAAAGGCGGATCTGGCTGCTGTGTCGGCTCAGAAAGAAACTTTGGTTCTAGAGAACCATCGTTTGTCCTTTAAGTGTGACTGGCTTATCGGTACCGGCTTCCAGCTTTTTTATGAGCGTCTTAGGGGTAGCCGATTGGTAGGTGATGTTAACAAGGCTGCCAAGGCTGTAGGTTTTCAGGAAGGGTTGGCGGCGGGTTATGTGGGAAGTAAGGCACATGTTTCATTGGAATCTGTGGTGGGATATGATTCGGATGCTTTTTAAAGGCTCTGTGATAGCACTACAGTTTTGCAGACCTCCAACCATTCCTTGGTAACCCGGTTAGCCAGCTTAACTGAAGCTTCTCTTGACGTTCTGAAGGCTGTTTTTACTGGTGCCGCTACTCCTTCTTCCAGTGCCGCGCCCCCGCAGATTTCTTTATGTCATTGGACTTGTAATTGAACTTATGAATGTATTTACTTTTGGATCTCACCTTTTAGTATTTTGTGCTTTTATCTCCCCTTAGTCTGGTTTGATGGCTTTTATGCTTTTGTTTGTTGTAAGGGGAACGAGTTATGTGGTGGTTTGCTCAGGGGCGGTCCGACCGGATAGCCTTTTTATTTTTATTGAGTCTTATGCCCTTGGTCATAAGTCATTTTCAGTGACTTGTCCGAGGGTGATCCGGCCGGATAGTCTTTTCATTTTTTATTTAGTTTTATGCCCTTGGCAAGGGGTATAAGTTATTTTCAGTGACTTGTCCGGGGGTGATCCGGCCGGATAGTCTTTTCATTTTTTATTGTCTTAAGCCCTTGGCAAGGGGCATAAGTTATTTTTAGTGACTTGTCCGGGGGTGATCCGGCCGGATAGTCTGACGAATTCGTTTGTCCTAGTTTTTTGGCATGTGATGTTTTTAAGAAAAAACACAACTTTCATTAGATAAGGCTTCAAGCCATTGTAAGTAGACTGGAAATGACATTGGCTAGGGCGCTAGTTCTTACATGAAGTATTTCTTTAACTGTATTCCGTGCCAAGTGCGGGAGATAGGTGTGCCATCTGGCCTGGCTAACTTATACGATCCTTTGGTGTTAGCTTCGATGACTTGATAGGGACCTTCCCACCTGGGTCCCAACTTACCGGTGTCTTCTTGTAGGCTTGCTTCGTTGTCTCGCAATACCCACTATCCGGGCTTAAAACTCTTTCCTCTAACACGACTGTTGTAGTATTTTTCCACCTTCTTCTTATATCTTGTTTCTCTGGCGATAGCCATTTCTCGAAGCTCTTCCAGCAGGTTTAAGTGGAGCCTTAGGTCTTGTTCATTTCCTTCTTCTTCTACCCGGGTTCGCCGGCTGGGCGATCCTATTTCCATTGGGATCATTGCTTCGGTGCCGTATGTTAAGCTTAACGACGTTTCTCCATGGCTGGTCATTGGTGTGGTGCAGTAAGCCCAAAGTACATGTGGGATTTTTTCCACCCATCTGTGGCTCTTAGGTTATAGGCGGTTTTTTATTCCTTCCACAATGCTCCTGTTGGCCCGCTCTACTTGGCCGTTGGACTAAGGGTGTTTAACAGAAGAGAATACCTGTGTAATATGCAATTCGGCACACCTGCTTTTGAACAGATTTTTCGTAAACTGCCTTCCGTTGTCACTTACTATCTCTTTTGGTATTCCGAATCTACACACTATGTTTTCCCATACGAAACGTTGTACTTGCTGTCCCGTGATTGTTGCCACTGGTTTTGCTTCGATCCACTTGGTAAAGTAATCGATTGCCACAATAAGGAATTTCACCCTTCCCGGCTGCTTCTGGGAAGGATCCTACAATGTCTATGGACCATTTAAAGAAAGGTCATGCAGAGGTTACCGATATTAACTTCATGCAAGGGCGGCGGCTTACCGGAGCATGTCTCTGGCAGTTATCACACCTTTAGATCTCGTCCACCGCTGTTTTGTACATCCCGGGCCAATAGTATCCGGCTCTCATTGCCCGTGCGACTACCGCCTTTGGTCCTGAGTACATACCACAGATGCCTTCGTGCAATTCTCTGATCACATACTTGGCTTCATCTAGGTCCACGCATTTCAGCATGGGCCCTAAGTACCGGTATAATTTTTCATCTTCTACTACATAATTAAGGGCTTTGCATTGTATCTTTTGTACCTCGTTCTGGTCTGATGGAAGGATCCCTTTATGTAGGAAATCTAGTAGAGGGGACATCCACGTTCTTTCTTCTTTTGTTTCTATTGCCTCGATGTCCTTCTCTGTCGTAGACAACTCGGCTTGTACTTCCACCAGGATTTCTTTGGCTAGATGACTGAATGCTACCGAGGCTAGCTTACTGAGGGCATCTACCTTTCTGTTCTGGCTTCTTGGAATGTGCATTACCTTGCAATGCTTGAAATTAGTCATCAGTTCTTCTACTTTGGCTCTGTATTGTTTCATTGCTTCGCCCTTGACTTCATAGACATTGTTGACTTGGTTTGCCACCAGCATGGAATCTACGTATGCTTCTTTCCGGGCTATTTTCATTTCTTTTGCCATACGGAGTCCTGCCAGAAGGGCTTCGTATTCTGCCTCGTTGTTAGTGCTTTTGAAGTTTAGCCGGGGTCCATAAGTGAGTTCTATGCCTTCCGGGCTAATCAATATTAAGCCTGCTCCACATCCTTCATCATTGGAAGCTCCATCCTTAAAGAGCTTCCATGGTTCCTGTTCCTCAGCTTCTTCATTTTTTCCTTTTGACACATCCATCTCATCCTTTCGGGTTTCCGGTAATTCTGCTAGGAAGTCTGCAAAATGCTGTTCATGGGCAGTAGGTGATTTGATGATCTCCTAACTTGATTGCCCACGTGGCCAGTCTTCCTGAATATTCGGGTCTCCTTAGAATCTTTTGGATGGGTTGATCCGTCAGTACCTTGATTGGGTGAGCCTGGAAGTATCGTCTAAGACGTCGGGATGCATAAACTTGTGCCAGAGTTAATTTTTCCAAGTCCGGGTATCGAGTTTCCAGATCTTTAAGTGTTCTGCTAACAAAGTAGATTGGGGTCTTGGTTATTTCTCTCTCTGTCATAAGCACTGCACTGACAGCACTTGCGGATGCAGCTAGGTACATAATCAATGTCTCCCCCGGCTTGGGTGCTATTAGTGCCGGTAGGTTGCATAGGTGGGCCTTCATTTCTGGGAATGTCGCTTCTGCTTCTTTCGTCCATGCAAAGTCGTTCTTTTTTATGCAATTTTTCAGTGTTTCCATAAATGGGAGTGACCTGTCAGCCATTCGGGATAGAAATCTATTCAGCGCCACCAGCCGCCCATTCAGTCTTTGCACCTCTTTTAGCGTTTCTGGGGAGGGCATCTTGGCTATTGCTTCCACCTTTTCCGGGTTTGGACGAATTCCTTCTCTAGTCACCATCACCCCTAGGAATTTGCCTTCAACTACCCCGAATGAACATTTCTTTGGATTGAGCTTCATGCCGGCCTCCCGGAGTGTTTTAAAAGTTTCCTCCACATTTTTAATCATTCCCTCTTCTGTTGTGCTTTTGATTACCAGGTCATGTACGTAGACTTCAAGATTCTTACTAATCTGTTTTGCAAAAGTCTGATCCATGAATCTTTGGTATGTGGCTCCTGCATTCTTCAGGCCGAAGGGCATTTTGGTGTAACAAAACACTCATTCGTTCGTGTAGAAAGCTGTTTTTTCTTCATCTTCTAGGGCCATATGTATCTGATGATATCCCTTGTATGCATCCAGAAAACACCTTATTGGGAAGTCCGCCAGGGCTTCTACCTTCATTTCCATCTCTGGCGGGGTACCAATCTTTCGGAGTTGCTTTATTGAGGTCTTTGAAGTCTATGCACTTCCTCCATGATCCGTCTCCTTTTGCTACCATCACAGGATTTGCTATCCAAGATGGGTACTTGACCTCCCTTACTATTCCTGCTTGAAGTAGTTTTTTGGTATCTGTACATGCAGCTTTACGGCGTTCTGGGCCCATACTCGCCGCTTCTGTCTGATCGGAGCTGCCGTGGGATGTATATTAAGCTTGTGTTCTACTAAATCCCTTGGGATGCCTTCCATATCTGCCTCTTCGCAGGCAAACACGTCCATGTTGTGGATGAGCAACTCCTTCAAATCTGTCTTTACTTTGTTGGGTAGCCGTGCCCCCACTTTGATAGTTTGTTCCGTGAAATCACCATTCATCATCCAAACTTCCTCTTCCTTATCTAGGCTTTCCTTGGTTCTATCTAATGCAACAACTATCTCCGCAGCCGTGCTAACTTGTGCAATACCTTTTGGAGTGGGGAATTTCATGATTCCATGATTGGTAGAAACTACTCCCCTGAAGGCCTTTATTCCCGGCCTGCCCATGATGATGTTGATTTTAGAATTGGCTCGTACTATGGAAAAGGTTAGGTTGACGGTGTGGAATCTGTCTCCTTCCCCCAGGGTGACAGGTAGGGTTACTTTGCCTATTGGCAGCGCTCTTTCTCCTGAAAAACTTACTAACAGTAGATGGTCAGGGACCAATCTAGCTTTTAAATCTTCATCTAGACGCTCGAAGCAATGTTCAAACATGATTTCTGCTCCACTGCCCCCATCCACATGTATTCTTCCAATACGGGCCAGCGGGCCTTCCTAAATGTCTTTGTCTGTCAGCGACTCGAAAGAGATGGATTGCATCATCCATGATTCTAGTGGTGGGGGTTTCCTTTTGTGACCGGACTCTTCTCGTTTTGAACTTCCGCTTGTGTTGATCATCTCCACTCTTCCTCTTTCTTCCGGGGGTGGTCTCTGCCTGTCCCCCTCGGGTTTTCTATCTCTGTTCCTCTGCTGGCTTATTTCTTTAACCAAGTGAGACAACTTGCCTGTCTTTTCTGCCTTCTCTATCTCTCTTTTCAAATGTTCACAATTATCTGTAGTATGGCCCCCTTTTTTGTGGAATTCACAGAATTTGCCTGAATCTTGCATGTACGGCCTGGGTCTGACGGGCCGAGGCGGTTGGAAACTTTGGCTCACCCTTTCCGTGGCCAGGACTTGGCTTGGAGTTTTCGTGAGGGTTGTGAAATCAAATGGCCGTTCCTGCCTTTCTCCCCTTGCCTTCTCCCTTCTTGTTTCGCTATTGTATGGTTGCTTTGAGTATGGACTGAATAATGCAGCAGGATGGGACGAGTACCTGGGTCTTTCTGGTATCGGTGGTCGAGATCTATGGGCGGGGCCGTTCGTCGGGGCATATCTGCTTCTCCTGATGTCCGTGTATTTGCTCGTCTGTCGGGGGTTCCGACTATCCCATTCCCTAGCTTTGTCAGATGTATCTTTACCCCGGATGAATGCCGGTACTCTGTCCATTAACACGTCAAAGCTTTTTGGATAATCTTCCCCCAATTTCTCTTGCAGTTGTGTGTGCCGTACTCCATTGATGAAGCTGCTCACGTTCATTTCCTCCGATACATCCTCTATCAACAAACTTTCATTAATGAACCGCTCCATATACTGCTCTACACTTTCGTTTTCTTTTCTTCGGATGTGCATGATCTCGTTGGCGTTCTTGAACCTTTTCTTTTGTTGGCCGAAGTTACGAAGGAACTTTTCTTTCAACTGGATGAAGCTATCTATACTTTGTGAGGGTAAAGAGTAGAACCGAAACCTTGTCGGGCCTGTCAATGTCTGAGCAAACATGTGGCACCAGACCGGGAGAGACCATTGCTCGACGTGGGCTGCGCCGTTAAAGGTATGCAGATGGTCTTTCAGATCATGGCTACCATCGTATTTAATGATACATGTCGGCATTTTGAGCTTAGCTGGGAGTGGTGCCTCAGTCAGCCGAGTAGTGAACTTGGATTCTTCCGCCAGGTGGTCTGGCCTGTAGGGCTTGGTTAGGTCATCTTCTATCGTCTTCACCTCCAGATCACTGTTGGGTTTGTTGCTTGTGTTGCCCGCTCCTGTCACCTTACCACCCGTCAAGTGTTGTGTGAGCATTTTCAATAATTGGTTCAGTAGGTTGGGTGCATCCTCCGCCGGTATGTATACGTTGTCTTTTTTTTTTGCTTGCCTTGCCGGGCCATGTTAGCATCGGTCGGGCCTTCCAGTTGCTTGTTTTTGTCTGTTGCTTCCTTAGCTATATCAAATATCAATTTCATCCTGACTTCAGCGAGCTTATCTGCTCTGTCCAGAGCCGCTAGCTCTGCCCGGAGCTTATCCCGATTGCTCCGGACAAACTCTGGGGTAATTTGAGCCTTCGCACCGGATGCTTCTTGGTAAGAATCATCTTGTGCATCCTCCACCAAAACATAATTTTCTAAGGATTCCTTCACCTTGCTCTCCTTTTCTCTGCCTTCTCCTCCTTCAACGGACAACGTTCCTTTCAAAGATACTTCAGGAGTGGGTGATGGAAAGGGATTCTGCTGGTGGTTTGACATGGTGACTGTGTGGGATTAGGGTTTCACGTTGTTTTTCTAGCTGAGTTGGTTTTGGGGTTGATCCAATTTGGATGGCGCCACTGTAACTCCAAGATCTCTGGTAGATCGGGCTCTCCTAGAGTCTCCAGAAGGGTTATACTGAGCTTAACCTAGCAAAACAGGAACACCGTTAGTCTCGTCACAGTGAGGACCCTGAGGGGTGTCGCCGTGACCAGCTTTCGTCGTGAGAGTAAGTATAGGGTTTGAATGAGAGAATGTGAACATCACCTTGAGTTTGACGGGGTATTTATACCTGGTGAATATTTGTCTTTAGCCTAGAACGTATCTTTGTCTTATTGGCCAGGATATGTGATGCCTGAGCCGTTGTTTAAGGTTGTTAGTAATGATTTTTGTATTGTCGAGTCTCCTCTTATTTATTGGTTCGTACTATGATATGTGGATTCTTGTCTCTTTTTTACCGTTAACCTTTTGTCTTTTCTCCTGAACACGTCCGGGTTTCGCCCATCTGCCGGGCCTTCGACTAAAGCCCGACTTTTGGGTTTATAGGCCCGGCCTTAGGTTACTATATATTTGCAAGTGTTTGTCCGGACTTGGGTTCTGGGATATGTCCGGTCTTCTTTCCGGACCATATCCCAACACAAGGCATCTGCAACTAATGAAAGATGAGCACATTTATGATTTACCTTACATTTCCACACCTCATTATGGGTCTACATTTCTACCAAAGTTGGATATTTCCAAGAATCAAAACTCAAATCATTTGGAGTTAGTAGAGATGCAATTAAGAACATGAAGTACCTGAAGCAAGATCTGCAACACATACATCTTGAAGCAGTTCAGGATTTGCAGAGACGAAGGAAGCCAAGGAGATGGTTATCATCATGCCAATCATTAACCCATAATCACCGGTAGCCATTGCAAATCTTAATTTGATCACTCAATAAACCCTTTTCACTTTGTAACAATTATTAAGAAAAGGAGAAAAAGTGGAATTGAGTGGGAAGAATGGTGTGGGTTATGTGGTATTTAAATTTTGAAGTGGGTGGAAGAATACAGATCGATCGGTAGTTGGTCCCTGTCATTTGTTTTAAAAGTTTTGTCTTGCTTCTATGGACTTATTTTATGTTACAAGACAAGTGGGATCAACTGCCCATTATTCTTGTTTTAGTTTGGAAATTTCAAAATTCAGTTTCAAACTGGAAACAATCCAATGAACTTCTATTACAAATATATTATTCATCCCAAATCTTGATATAATAGTATTTCTAACTAGACTATTTATTAATTTTTCGACATCCAGTTTATTAAACGATTGTTTTTTAGGTCTCGTTTAGGTAATCCTGTAACTTGAAATTATTGTAAAAAAAAACTAATATACAAATTTACATGATGATATGTTATTATTAAAATTATTTTTACATAATGATATGTTAAATAAACAGGACGTTTGGGTGTGGAAATTAACAAACTCGGACAATTTCTCCACTAGCTCCTTGAGATCTATGATGAATGCCTATAACGGGCCGATAACTTATCACAAGTGAAACAATTGGGCTCTGATCAAGGTTATGTTTTGTGGTTGGCGGTTATCATTGGAAAGGTTACCTTCATTGGAAGCATTGGCCAGGTGTGGAATTATGGTTACTTCTACATATTCACTCAGCCTTATAAGAAATGTCTTAGCTAATTATTAGGAAGAGTGGGTATAGGTGGGGTTAAACGTACCAACCTAGATAATCGTTATCTAAACGACCCCAAAAACTTTGAGAATTGTATTTGATACAATTGGTAACCATTACCTACCTACATAGCCATGTCTTATGGAGAGTGCCTCCCATTCATGAGATACGTTGAAACGTGGATCTCATTCTTAAGTAAATATTGTTAATAATTTTAAAAGGGTCATTATTTATTGAGTTTTAAAACATCGAAAATACTAAAATATTTATTCTTCTTATAGATGCCTCAAACTAAAATCGAGAGTGCGCTAGAGCCTATTGTTGATATACTAAAAGTTAAACTCTGTGGAACAAACTTCTTGGATTGGTATTACAACTTGAAGAAAGTTCTTAAAGCCAATAAAAAGGTGCATGTTCTAAAATTCTCATTACCTAAGCAGCCATCTGGGTATGCCAGCAAGTTTGTTCAAGAAGCTTGGAACAAATTTAGGGATGATGCAAGAGTTGTATCATACCTAATGTTGGCATCTATCAACCCAGGGATTAGATCTGCCATTCGGCATTGGTCTGCTTATGACATGATCAAAGACTTGAAGGAAAGATTCCATCAAGAGTACGACAAGAATCCTTATTGTTCCTTGAGGAACACATTGAGAAAATCACAATGAAAGATCCTAGGCATGCTATGATCATAAGGTGCAAGGTGGAAGACTTCAGGAAAGCAAGTATTCCTTTAGATGATCACTTAGTCATTGACATGTTTGTTGATGACGTTTGTGACATCTATGAGAGGAAGATGCTCCATTCGAGTCATTATGATGAGGTGATGGAATTCATCTCTTGGTATGCAAGAGCGGATCCCCAAGACGCATGGAGCATGATATGCTTTGTTAACCAGCTTGAGCGGACTGGGTTATACGCCAGTGATGACATCGTTAGAAGAATGTTTAATTATGGTCTTCACTTGTCCGGCACAAGCAAAGAGGAACAAGAAAAGACTGTCTAGGCTAGGGACAAGGGCAAAGCTATTGGTGAGACCAAAAGACAATTCTCTAAACCAAGATGTCGTGTTAGAGAGATGCCCGAGGCAGGTGAAACAAGAGAATGCTTTAAGGCATTCACTTCAGGTATCCCGGCAACATTTCCTTATTTCTTTTATCTTTTAAAAGTTGGACTTTTAAGAAATGCAAATTCATTTTTACAGAGATGAAAGGAAAGGAGGAAAGGGAGAAGAAAAGAAAGACGAATGAAACTTGAAGGTCACTTTACAGTGAAGATTCAAAAGATTCAAGTTTCAAGGTACATCATTGAATGATGTTATGATTATTTTGTTTGGAACAATTTAATTTCTGGTTTTATTTTCTTTTTGAGTATTGCATGAACAAATGATTTTATTTTATAAAAGTTAGACTTAATATTATAAGTTATTCATGTAATATCGAGTTGCCAACGTTTGCATTGAGAATTCAAACATCTAAATACATGAGACATGAAACATATGAGATATGTTACTCAAGCTGAATAGATAGACATTAGATTGGATCTAATGCATACCAAGAATGAGTTTAAAACAAAATCAATTGATTAAACTTAGTAAAGCCGATATGTAGGTCCCTTGGGTGTGGCGGATCGTCACATGCAAGTGGGTCTACTAGTCGGACCGGGTGCGGAATGCCCGTGACTAGGTGGAGAGTCTAGCTAAACAAAGTAAACCGACAAGAGAAAACACTTTAAACGTTCTTTGTATTATAAACACTTGAAGGTTACAGAGAAAAGCACTGAGATTACAATCTGCGTATTTGCACTAAAGCCTGCGTATTTGCACTAAAGCCTGCGTATTTGCGTCTATGTCTGCGTACTTAACTTCTGTCAACCTATCCTATTTATACAAGACCTGATGCCTGCGCACTTAGCAAGTGCGCAGGGCAAAATGCTCTTGTGTACTTAGCAAGTACGCAAAGTTACTTTTGCGTACTTGCTAAGTACGCGGCACTTACAAGTGCGCAAAACACTTGGAGAATTTTGCAACAATCAATATGTAAAAGTAAATACAACTCGATAAAATAATACATAAAGACTCTTACATACAAAGATAATTACAAACAAGACAAAACAACCTAAGACTAAGACTCTATCTATCCAGAGTGTTTGTCACAGGAAAGTGCTTCAACAAACTCCCCCTTGACAACAGCTCTGGATAATCTTTAGTCTTCGGTCTTCACATCATCAGTCTTCACAGCACATGATCTTTAGCTTCCATCTTCTTCTTGTAATCAAGGCAGAACTTAATCACCTTGTCGTATTTAGAAGCAAGGAGCTTTTTCCACTCATCCGTGTAGACGCAGTAGTGTTCTGCTAGTACCTCCAGATCTTTCACAGAAAAGTTGATGAAGCAGACTTCATCAAATATTCTGATCAGCTCCTTTGGCACTAGGTTCCCACTCTCTAAACATTCTTTACCCATGATCACAGCCTCGCCCGTCCTTGGATCTACGTACCAGTACCACATGTCACCAAGACTATCCTGAGATAACTTGCTCAGTGGAATCTTAGTTTCACATCGCACTGGCTTGTATACCAATTTCTTTAAGTGCTTCTTAGTCACAGGATTTATAGCGTGCTTATCCTTGACTCTCTTGGGCACTTGAGGCTTGAACATCTCGGACTTCCCTGATCTTGCTTCTCACTGCAGAACCACCCACAAACCCATCGCCACTGCGTGATTGGCATGACCCAGCAGCTCTCGGTTTGCTAGGTTCATAAGGTCGTATTTGGGCAAGGAGCTGAACGCTTCACTGGTGGGTTTCAAGTATTGAACCCCCCCAGATCTTTTGATAGCAAACAACTGCTTGTCCTCCTCGAACCTTACAGCCAAGATCATCCCTGTTGCTCCGTGTTTGTCTATTATAGACGTCTTTTGCCACACAGGAGCTGGACCCTTTGATGAAGTAGAAGGCATGTCTGTTTCTTTCGGTGCCTCTGGGTCCACAGGTTCAGGGTCAACTGGGGAGGCTTCAGTCGAGGCTTTTACATTACTAGCCTGCTCGACTGAACCTGTGTCGAGCGGAGCGTCGAAGGATGGAAATTCAAAGATCTCTCCATCTTCTAGCTCGTACTCTCCTTCCCCGTCACCCTTGGGAGTTTCGATCACAACGTCTTCATCATCATCCCAATCGTCACCAGAGTCGATCTCTCCTTCTTCTAGATTGAAGAGAGCATCGATCTGTGCTTCTTTGGAATAGTCAGGCTCTAGATATAATATCTCATCATCAGATAAGTCCTTAAGTACTTCAGCCACTGACTTTCCTTTCTCACCACCACCACCACCAGAGGTTTTACCACCCTCTTGATGAGTTGACTCCCCCTCAGCCATTGGAACAGCAGAGATGGGCACGATTGCTAAAGCTTGGTGCTCACCTCCACTAGGACCGACTTCGGGATCCTTGTCCTTGTCTTCATCCTTAGTCAAGTCGACCGGATGACATTCCTCATCACCAGTAGTCCTCTTTTCTTTCTCTTTCTCTTTGTCCTTCTCCCCCTGAGCATCAAGCTTCTTGGTCAGATCAGCAATCAACTTGACCATCAGCTCATGCTCCTTCCTTTGAGCGTCAAACCTGAGCTCCAATGACGACCCATGACCCAGAAGCATTTCATTTGTCTTGGTTAGGAGTTCGTTCTGGGCCATGACGTTCTTCAGTCGTTCCTCAGTCCCCGTTCTCTGGCTACGAAGGATTCTGACTTCGTCTACCAAAGAATTGATCTGTGCTCGTGGAGCATCAGACTCCTCCTTTGATTTCCAAACAGTCTCCAGTAGTTCATCAACTTGGGATTCCAGAACATCTATCCTTGCATCATTCTGATCAGGATGTCTGGATGAGGAAGCCTCGGCATTATGAGTAGGGGAAGAGAATATGGTATCAAAGTCAAACCCTTGTGTAAAGTCTCCATAGTTGAAGGGTTGACTTAAAGGCTCAGTGGTGGTGGTTGGGATGGAAGATGTGACAAGAGTTGTAGGGGTAATGGTAGGGGTGATGGTGACTGACTCCGTTAGAACTGGAGTAGTCACCGCCACCTGAGTAGTTGTGGTAGGGAGGGTCACTATCACAGGAATCACTTCTGTGATTGTAGTGACGGCCACTTCACTTTGTACTTGCGGCCTCCTCCTCCTACGGTGAAGCTGCTGTGAAGGTGGGGTGGAGGCTGAATCCGGACTGGCAGCTGATACATGGACTTGCTGCTGAGCCTCCACCACACTGGGGATAGAGGGCTGTTGCTTATCGCCCCTGTTCTTGTGAATGCTTTCCCTTCTTTGTCTTTGTATAGCAGCGTCAGAGTCAGAGCCTGGCTCATATTCGCTGCTAGAGGACTGTCGCTTACTCTTGGAGGACGACTCCGGTAGGGTTACCTTAGCCGTTCTCCGTGGGTGTACCTGCGATGGTGCATCATCGGAATCGGAAGAATCTGACTCAGTCGCTTCCGAGTCAGATCTCTCAACACCATCATTTCCTCCTTCGTCGTCTCCATCATCAGACGATCCATCATCACTCTCCATTTCCTCCTGTTGTTGTTCCTGTTGTTAATCGGATTGTTCACTCAATTCAGGCTCCGAGTCGGGACTGTACCATCTCCAGTCACCTGGGGCCACATATGCTTCATTTATGAGGTGGCCAAAGAGTTCTGTATGCACAGGGGTAGGATCTACACTACCTGGCTTTAGAAATTGGGCGAATACTCTTTTGTCCACCCTTTTTACTTACAGTCTCTCCCCTATAGCAGGAAGGTTTGGCAACGCATCATTAATCAGAAGTTGCACAAACCGAGGGTATAACAAGAACCGAAACCTCTCCGCTGTGTTGATCTGGTCATTGATGGCCTTAAAGATGTAGCGGGAGAAGTTGTAGCCCTTGTTGAGAGAAAGGCCGACCATGGCTGCTGCAAGGTCATGACCCATGGCATCTTTCCTATCTTTCCTTGATGAGATGCACATGATCATGACGTGGGCGAAATATCTCCATTGGTCTAACACCCACATCTTTTTGTATGAAGCATAGTCCCTTGCACCGACATATCCCATTCTTTGTCTCCAACAGCCGTCCACAAAGTAGTCTGGATAGGCTGTCAGGTCGGTTACAAGATCTCTGAATTGAAGGACCCTTCGTATAGTATCTTCAGAGAAAGCAATAGTATGACCAGCAATGGTGGCCCTTATAACGTTGGGGGTTACCGTGTAATCATGCTCCGACGTCTCCCAAAATTGCTCGAGGTAGGGTCTTGACACGATCGGATCAGCAGAAATGGCGTAGCTGATTCTTGAACGGTTCAAGAAATCAACTATGTCTCTGTACTGCAATGCTGCACCGCACCCTTCCACTCAGGTTCAGTGTTAGCTAACAGGTTGAATTCGTTAGTAAACGCCTGAGCCATGATCTACAAAAACACACAGAAAACATAATCAGAACAACACGTATCATTGGAAACGGATAAACATGACTCAGTATAGCAGTTACTCTTTGAACAGAATTTTAGACTTAGGAATTTTTGCCAAGTGTTGGTCCTGCGTACTTAGCAAGTACGCATGAGTTTCCTTTTGCGTACTTAACAGGTACGCAGGAAGTGCTTCTTGCGTACTTGTTAAGTGCACAGGAAACGTACTTGGTGAAAATTTCAGAAGTTTGAAATCCAACGTGATGTTCAAAAATTGGTGTGTATTGGGTCACTACTAGTTCGTAATCAACGATTCGAGCCTATGGGACCAATACATACACCAGATACCTGCTAGACTTAACCTAATTTGTTCTAACAGTCGAACGAGCAACCGTCGGTTCAAATTCTAGCCTAAAGTCAAAATCAAACACTCGAATGGATGATTAACGCTTGAGAGAAAGCCAAACGACAACTATGAGGAATGCTCTTGACAGTAACAATAGGCGCTTTAAAGACACGATCAAGGAGAACAACATCCAAAATAAACGACTCATGTATATTGGTCTCATCAACACAGATAGAAGGCTTCACAATACCGACAATGTGTCCATCCATGTCATTATCACGATCAGTAAAACGGACAATAGATTAGTGATCGGATGATGATTATTAACAAGTTTTAATTATTAGGTATTACCCAAACAACCCAAAAATTGTCTAAAAAATCTCGAACAATAACCTAGGATAATCGGTCCAAAATTGAGAGTTTTTGTGGATGGATTAAGCCCAAAATCTCACCAAATCGATGTAATGAAGTGATAAAACTTGTAGTGGGACGAAAAATCGGATTGAAACACTTGAATTTTTGAGTAAGTTTGCAGAGGGAAAAATCTGTTTGAATGTGGAGAAAAACCCTGAAAATTTCTAAGTCCTCTTTATATACTCAACACTAAAAGGCCGTGCGTACTTAATAAGTGCGCACGTTTTAACTCGTGCGTACTTACAAGTGCTCAAGCTTTAACTCTTGCGTACTTACAAGTGCGCAAGACTTAACTCTTGCGTACTTGTTAAGTACGCAGGGCTTACCTCATGCGCACTTACAAGTACGTACAAACCCTTAAGTGCGCAAACTTTCAACTCAAATTTATCAAGTTTTTCAAGTCAAATAACGAACAAGTTAAAAATATTCAATCAAGAGGATTCAAATACAATTCAGGAAGGTTAAACACAAATATTTTTGGCTTTTCTGAATGAAATTGAACTATGCATAAACTTAAAAATCTTTTTGATCTTTTCTAATAGAAATATACAAGTATTCACACAAACTATTTTTTTGATCAAAGACACGAGCAGAGGATCATATCAGGCTATCTTTTAGCAAAAACGATACAATATAAACATCAAAGAATATGGGATCATGTCATGGATTACTATTTATTCATACGTAATAAGCACATAAACAAGTAATTCAAGTTGACAATATTATAAGATTTGAAACTATACGCATCTTTGTATCACGTTCTTTTGTATTAAGGTATTAGTTATAAGATATACAACGTGTACCCCACTGATATGCTACAATAATGTAAATTGCATTATCTCAAGGCATCTAAGATTTTCCCAATGATTTTCTAAATTTTCAGAATGAAGTTACATCTATTAGCACAGGAAAAATCAAGCAGAATCCATAAGGATTATTAGGAATCATAAGATTCAGAATCGAGTGATTCATTTTTCTTGGTTTCATTTGATTTTCTTCATTGAATATCGGTATGATGATTCAGGATAATATATATGGTGTTTGAGTTTTAAGGTAAGGGGATCCAACTTTTATCTAGATTTGATTTCAATGAATCAGGAGTGATTCAAGGGTGAATACATGCTCAACGGTTAATGTAGAGACATGTCTTGATTCAAACTCTCCTTGCATACTTGTGAGTATGGGCAGTGAGATGAACCGCATTAATTATGCTAACAACATAACTCGAAACTGACCTCAAAAGAAAATTATTGCCAAAATCTAACATCCTTTATCTGATAATGATCTTTTCTATTCTTTTACGCACACACACTTGCAAACATGGGTTCAAATCACAGTTGTAGTTTAGATTTAGTTTCCACACTACTAGAGATTCAAAGGCGCATACAGCCTACTGCCAATTTAAATTACTTGTAAATAAGCAGATTAAAAACACAATAATTTAAACAATTAAGTAAGCATGACGCAATCATTTCCAATATGAGCAGTCTGTGACGTTTAGATCATTTCTAATGTACTATCATTTCCTCTTTTCTCAATTAACTTTGAAATTTTCTCTATTTTCTAATTTGTTTTTGTTTTTGTAAAATATTTTGAAACTTAAAAGAACTATACAGAAAATTTAAAAGAAATAAAATTTAACTTCCATGAATTGAATTGATTTAAGAAAAATTAATTTTCACTCAGGATTGAACATTCCTATCAAGTTGACAAGATGCTCAAAACGGGATGGATCAAATGCCTTTGTGAAAAGGTCGGCAAGATTGTTATCCGTGTGAACTTTTACAAGTTCAATTAAATGCTTTTCAGCACAATCACGGATGAAATGATGGCGAATCTCTATATGTTTAGTTTTCGAATGTTTCACCGGGTTATTTGTGATGGACATGGTGGCATTGTTGTCAATGAATAGAGGAGTTCCAGTGAAGTTCAAGCCGTAGTCTCTCAATTGCTGCTGAATCCACAATATCTGAGAACAACTGCTCGCTGCAGCAATGTATTCTGCTTCACAAGTTGAGACAGAAACCGTTGATTGCTTCTTGCACTGCCAGGAGACCAGTCTGTCTCCTAAGAATTGACATCCACCAGAAGTTGACTTTCTATCAAGGTTACAACCGCCATAATCTGAATCAGAATAGGCTTTGAAGTCGATTGACTGCTGCTTAGAGTACCAAAGACCTAATCGGGGTTTCCCTTTCAGGTATCTGAAAATTCTCTTCACGGCTATCATATGTGACTCCTTCGGTTGAGACTGAAACCTTGAGCACAAGCACACAGCAAACATTATATCGGGTCTTGAAGCTGTGAGATACATAAGTGATCCGATCATCCCACGGTACAATCTGCTATCTACGTCCTTTCCATCTTTGTCAGAATGCAGACCATGATTGACTGGGATAGGTGTGCCATAAGTACTGTTATCATTCATCTTGTATTTTGACAAGATGTCCTACACATACTTGGTTTGATGTAGATAAATGTCATCCTCTCTTTGACTGACTTGCAGACCCAGGAAGAATGACAATTCACCCATATTAGTTATTTCAATCTTGGACTTCATCACCTGCTCGAATTCTCTACACATCCCTTCATTGGTAGATCCAAAGATAATGTCGTCGACGTATACTTGTACAAGAAGAATGTCACCTCCTGCTTTCCTAATGAAGAGAGTCGAGTCAATCTGTCCACGGTCGAAACCATTAGACAGTAAATGCTTAGATAATGTCTCATACCATGCCCGCGGTGCTTGATGAAGATCATAAAGTGCTTTGTCGAGCTTATACACTTTATTGATATTATGCGGATCTTCAAAACCGGGAGGTTGAGTGACATAGACCTCTTCATGAACTTTACCATAAAGGAAAGCACTCTTCACATCAAGTTGATAGACCTTGAAGCCGACATATGTGGCATAAGCCAAGAACAGTCGAATGGCCTCAATTCTAGCAACTGGGGCATATACTTCCGTGTAATCCAAGCCCTCTTGCTGATAAAAACCCTAAACAACCAATCTTGCTTTGTTCTTCACAACAACATGACGATCATCCGTCTTGCATTTGAACACCCATCTGGTTCCAATTGGCTGAAAGCCTTTTGGCAAGTCAACCAAATCCCACACGTGCAACTTTTGGAATTGAGACAATTCATCTTGCATCGCCTCAATCCAACAGTTGTTAGTGAGAGCCTCCTTCACATTCTTCGGCTCTAACTGGGACACGAATGCAGCATGCAGACATGTTTCCATGACACCTGTGTCAAGTATCTCTGTGTAAAGACTAGTGTTCTCAGTGATGGTTCGATGACGAGTCTGAACACCGGCATAAGGATCACCAATAATGTTGTCGATTGGATGATTCCTATGCACTCTCATCTCCGGTACAATCGGTTCCTGAATTTCTGGATCAAGATTCGTGCTTAACTCCCACATTTCCTGTGTTCCAGAGGAAGAAGATTCAATGTTAATTGGATCAGCTGGAGCTTCATTTCCTACAGTTGTGTTAGGATTAGCTTGAGCGTCATCTCCAACAACAAGAACATCTTCACTGTTATCACTGTCATGAGTTCCAGATGCAGATGCAGCATTGGAATCGGGAGTTACAATCGGTACAGTAGCACGAGTAGAGAAGCTAGAGTAATTGTCGCCACCCAATAATTCATAAACATTTGCGGCGTCAACTGCAGATAGATCAGGAAGATTGAATGACTTGAATAGCGCATCATAATCAAAACTCCAAGCTGGACCTGTTGGTTCAGGTGGAATGTTGTGTTTACTGCAGTCCACTTCAAACCATTCCTCGACAGTACGAGTTCCCATGTTGTACACTCTCTTGCAAGGCGAGTTGGCAACGTATCCTAAGAAGATGCCTTCCACCGCTTTTGCATGAAACTTAGACTGGCGGTCTTTGTACTGTAGAAAGAAGGAACAGGGACTACCAAAAGGAAGTAGGTAGTCAAGATTGGGAAGTCGATTGTTGATCAACTCGTAACAGGTCTTGTTGTGCCTTTTCACAACCAGAACTCTGTTTAAGACGTGACAAGCTGTATTAACGGCTTCTGCCCAGAAAGTGACAGGAAGCTTTGCATCCGACAGCATAGTCCTTGCAGTCTCAATCAGTGTTCTGTTCTTCCGTTCAGCAACTCCATTCTGCTGAGGCGTGTACGGCGCGCTGTATTCGTGACGGATCCCTTTCTTGAGACAGAAAAGCTCCATCAAATTATTCTTGAACTCAGTTCCGTTGTCACTTCTAATTCATCTAACTTTCAGCTTGCAAAGAGATTCCAAGCCAGGATCAAGTATTGAAGAACATCAGCAGTCTCGTCTTTAGTACCTAAAAAATGCACCCAAGAAAAACGTGAGAAATCATCAGTTACTACTAGACAGAACGACTTACCTCCAATACTACTGATACTTATGGGGCCAAACAGATCCATGTGTAATAGCTCCAAAGGGGTATCAATAGAGTTTTGGAACTTGGGCTTGTGAGACTTCGGTTGCTGTTTGCCCTTTTTACAAGGCATACAGTCATCTGCAACGGTAAATCTCAGCTTAGGAACCCCGGTTACCAAACCGTTTCGGACAAGATGATTCATTTTACGATACGAAATATGTTCGAGTTTCCTATGCCACAAGATGGAGTCGAGCTCTGTCGCTTTTGTAAGCAAACAAGTAGGAACTGATGAGGTGGTTGTTGCCACGCTCATATCGATCTGATAGGTGTCGTTAGTTCTTGGCGCTCTCATCAGGATCCATTCTTCAGGAACTTCAACACCGGGTTTGAGAATCAGGCATTCTGATTTGTCAAACATCACTGAGTACTCCTTATCACACATTTGGGAGACACACAACAGGTTATGCTTCAGCTGCTCGCAGAAGTTGACATTGTCAAAGCTGACACAACCGTTCGAAACCACGCCTTAACACGTGATGCTGCCACCTTTTTCTCCGGCAAAGGCCACATAGCCGCCTCTAAATGGTTTAACGTCTTAAAGCAATGCCATGTTTCCTGTCATGTGCCGGGAGCATCCACTATCTACATATCAGCGGTTAGAGATAGTACCCTTCGGACGTCCCTGCACGACTAACAAAAAAATTAGTTAGATTTGGAGACCCAAGCTATTTTGGTCTTGGGTCGTCCATCCTTTTCAAAATAAACTACTTCCTTTAACTCACAGTCGTGATGACTATTCAAAATTGATGAATCTTTAAAAATATTAGAATTAGGAGATTGAGAATTTTTGGATTTGGTAGTCCAGGATCTCTTCTGTTTCTTAACAGGAACAGGAGACTTTGATTCAACAACAGCAGGTGAACTTGTGGAAGCTTCACCTGAATGAACTGAAGTAAGCTGTTCCAGCTTTCTCAACCTCTTGTTTCTTCTTCTCTATGGCTTTGAGAGTCTTGCCACAGGTTTCTCACCAGTACGTGTACTACCAGAGGTAGATACATGAGGTACAGCAGGTTGCGTTACCTTTCTTGAAACGGATGGTTTAGCTTCAGATTTGGTCTTAGGCTTTACCATCGGTTTGACTGGTGGTTTCACCACATTTTGTTTTGGATTTTTGGGAGCTTTCACTGATGGTGACCTGGGGATAACAGCTGGTTGTGGAACATCATGCTGTTTCCCTTGGTTCTTAGAAGGACAGTTCACAAAAATGTGACCAACCAAGCCACAGTGAAAACAATTCCTCTTGTCTACATAAGTTCTCTTGTAAGGCTCATTAGATCTGGCCTTAGATAACTCAGCATTATGAGAAGGAGGAGTTGGTTTATGAACATTAGTCTGAACCTTTACAGTTTGGTTTTTGGGAGTATAATATTTTTCCAAATTTTCTTTATACCCAAGCCCATAATAAGCTGAAAAAGCTTCTTTCTTTGCTTGGTTAAGACTTTTATACCCCCCATAAAGCATTACCTTTAGATTATCATTTGTTTCAATGATATCGGGTTCAGTTAAAATGAAATTATCACCATTAGTGATAACATTTTTCTTTACCTTTTGTTCAGTGAACAACTTCTCAGTTACTGCTCCTTCAGGGTAAGTGTTAACCGACCCATCTTCAGAAGCAGTAACAAACTTCTCACTAGATGTGGAGTTAGCCTTACTTGAGGATTCATTCTTTTTAGGGGAATCATCCTTATCAGAGGACTCATCTAGACAAATGAGATCAATGTCTATTAGGCTATTGACAAACTTCCCGCTCACTCGTGGAGGAATGGCATTAGTACCCAGCCCTAACCCATTCATTTGTCTTACTACAGATTCGTAGTGTTCCACCACAAAGCGAGAGTTTTTCAACTTCTCATTAGTGCATTTTAACTGCAAGATCTCAGTTTGTAGTTTATTGATTTCATTGTTCCGTTTTTCTAACCCCCTGTATGCAACATCTAAGTGAAGCTGTTGATCACTTATTTTTAAAGAATATTCACACTTTTCTTTTTTCAACGTTTCAATAGAATCTTTAAAACGTTTTTCATTTTCTTTGTAGCTTAGAGCTGCCATACTTAGGAGTTCGATTTTGTCTTGGAGCCTAGAATTTTCAAGTTTTAGCCCTAGACATTTAGAACATGAAATAACAGAGAAAGGGTTAGAATCTACCTCTGACGACGAACTTGTTGCTTCTCCAATGGCCATGAGAGCAACAGCAGTGGTCGATTCCTCTTCATCAGCTATAGAAGCTTCCTTTTCTTCAGCTTCCTTCACTTTCTCTGTAGCAGCAGTTGTAGATTCTTCTAGGTCAGCCATAGAAGCTTTCCTTTTCTCTGCTTCCATCATCTCCATGATCTCAGCCATGAGACCAACCTGGGTTTATGCGATGATGGCCCTCAAGATGAACGCCCCAATCAAAGTTGTCGTCCTGTTGGGCTACCAGTGCATTAGATGTTCCACCTTGGCTTTGATTGTGGTGGTTTGGATTGTTGTGGCCATGGTTGTTTCCTTGGCTGGGTCGGGTAAAACCAGAGGTAGGTGCTCTGTCTTTCTGACACTCACGAGCAAAGTGTCCATAGTTCAGACACTTGTAGCATTTGGCCTTAGATTTGTCAAACCCGACCTTGGCATTAGGATTCCCGCCAATAAACTTTCTTCTTTTTCTGTTCAGGAAACGCTTGGCTCTCCTCAATAGCATGGCCATATTCCATTGAATATTCATGTCCTCCATGTCATCAAGATCCACTTGATTAAAATCTTCTTCAATCGTCTCTGGATCAGTAAGCTTGCCATCTATGAAATTCTCATACGCAAGCATACAAGATGAGAATAGTGCTACATGATCTTCAGCTATTCTGACTATAGCTGATTGGTTAGCTGAAGACGTAGCAGGAGGATTTCTTGAGGTATTTTGATGATGAGACCCCAACCCTGATCCTGAAGCATAACAAGCATGACCACCACACCCAGTTGAGTGGTCTTCTTCGGTAGGATTTTCAGTGAAGAGGGCAATTCCAAAGCCCGGTGACTTGGATGTAGAAGTCGTCCCATGATACATAGAAGGGTCTTGTATCTGGGGTCTTCTTGAGCTCTCCTTTCTTCTTAGGTTCATGTCATGAGCTTGAACCTTTCCTATTACCTCCTCAACTGTCAACTCATAGAATTTAGGATTTTCCCTCATCAGGGTTGTGTACATCTCAAATTTGGGTGGTAAAGCATCCAAAAACTTTTCCACCATCTCTTCATCTGGATACCTGAGTTCAAAAGCCTTCAACTCAGTTTGTAAATGATAGAATCTAGAGATAAGGTCATCTAAAGATTCGTTTTCTGAAAATCTAAAGCACTCATACTGCTTCCTGAGAAGATCCCGCTTACTCTTCTTGATGTCACTATTTCCTTCGAATCTCTTCTGTAAAGCTTTCCAGAGATCCTTAGAATTGTCATACCCTCGGAAACTGTGGAACAATTCCCAAGTTAATACCATAGTGATCGAACCAAGTGCCTTTTTTCACGATCATAAGCTTTCTTTTCTTCGTCAGAAAGATTAGAAATAGGTTTGGGCATGGTTTCATCAAGCTAGATGTGCGTGGGATGCTTATATCCCTCAAGGATTGGTATCCCTCAAGGATTAGAAATAGGTTTGGGCATGGTTTCATCAAGCTAGATGTGCGTGGGATGCTTATATCCCTCAAGGATTGGTATCCATAGTGATGAGTCGGTATACGAAATGTAGTGCTCAAAACGTGCTTTCCAATTAGAATAATCGTTCACGTTCAGCAACTTTGGTGGTTTCTGTGGTGTACCGATCTCATTATCATAATTTAACAGGTTTCCCAAATTCTGAAGATTCAACATAGTGAACACTTAGTCAAATTTCAGAAAAATCAGACACAGTTGCGCACTTGATTTTTGGCCTTGCGCACTTGATTTTTGGCCTTGCGTATTTAGATTTGCTCTTGCGTACGCATGAGTAAATGTAAGTACGCAGGATATAACTTAAGTTCGCACAAGTTCAGTCTTGCGCACTTATAAGTACGCAGGAGATAAGTCTTGCGTATTTAGTAAGTACGCACAAAACTGTACTTTTTGCCAGAAATGGTAAGTACGCAGGATACCTTTTCAGCAACTCTCACCAAACTTTTCCAGTCACCTGAAACTCGCCGGAGATGGTAAAAATTCATCTGATGATCAATGCAAATGAGTCAAAGGGTCAGAAACTTGTTTCTAACCAACCTTTGATGCTCAAAACACTCAAATACACAACAAAAATCAGTTTTTGAGTGATTTTTGTTTCTAAAATAGTGCTCAAGAGCTACCCCTATTTTATCACAAATATCAACAAAAATACCTCTTTTTGCTTGTAAAAACTCTCCAAAGTCACTCACAACACTCGAAATCAGGAGCAAGGCTCTAATACCACTTGTAGGTCCCTATGGTGTGGCGGATCGTCACATGCAAGTGGGTCTACTAGTCGGACCGGGTGCGGAATGCCCGTGACTAGGTGGAGAGTCTAGCTAAACAAAGTAAACCGACAAGAGAAAACACTTTAAACATTCTTTGTATTATAAACACTTGAAGGTTACAGAGAAAATCACTAAGATTACAATCTGCGTATTTGCACTAAAGCATGCGTATTTGCACTAAAGCCTGTGTATTTGCGTCTATGTCTGCGTACTTAACTTCTGTCAACCTATCCTATTTATACAAGACATGATGCCTGCGCACTTAGCAAGTGCGCAGGGCAAAATGCTCTTGCGTACTTAGCAAGTACACAAAGTTACTCTTGCGTACTTGCTAAGTACGCAGGAGCTTTCTCCTGCGCACTGACAAGTGCGCAAAACACTTGGAGAATTTTGCAACAATCAATATGTAAAAGTAAATACAACTCGATAAACTAATACATAAAGACTCTTACATACAAAGACAATTACAAACAAGACAAAACAACCTAAGACTAAGACTCTATCTATCCAGAGTGTTTGTCACAGGAAAGTGCTTCAACATATAAGATATAATGTAACATACTTAAGTTTAATCAATTAAGATGATTGAAAGCGTTTTATCATCAACTCTTGAAAGAATCTTATGAGATAAGATCTAAGAACGATAATAGTTATCAATACTCTACGACTGAATGTTTGGAAAGTGATCTCCTAGATCGTGTCTAAACACCAAGTCATAAAATCAGCTATCCCGATTGACAGGTCTAAAACGCGAACACTAGCTTAGAACTAAAAGTTCATTCAGAACAGGTATGCCATGCCATATTGGATATGGAGTAGGAAGAGTCCTACAAACTGATAAGGATATGAAGTTGTGAACTTCTATATGAAAGGAGTTTCGTATGTTTCCTTAAAAAGATACTGAGGTTTTATGAATCTTAAGAGTAAGATAGAATAAAACTATCTCTCACATATGTGTACCTTGTTCTTGGACAACAAGCAAAGAGTTGCTTAAGTTCTGAATATTTGGAATATTCAATTGCATAGACATATGAAAAATGTAGATTTTTCAAGATATCATGATGACTTAGACGCTGAATCCATATCTGAACAAGTGAGACTGATCAGACTACGATATGAATATGATTCATAGAAGTAGAAATTGTTTTTGAAATAATATACATATTATTCATACTAAAAGCTTGATAGATTATCAACAGTTGATAACAAAGGAATTCCATTCCAAGTTTCTTGACAAAGAAACAGATTACAAGCTTTAATCAATTGATGAACTGATCAATTAAACAAGTATCATGGATACATAAATGTTTATATGAAGAACCAAAATGAGGTAACTTCAAGAACAATATGAAAGTCTAAATTAATATAAAACAACTGAATCCTAAGATGGTTGAGATCAATTGAAGATACATTCAATGTGATATATGCAAAGGCTAGTGGGGGCAAGTACCTATACCAAGGAGAACGTGTGGAGACACATTATCATGAGGAGTGTATAGAGATACACTAAATACCACAAGGCAAGATGGAATTTTATCAAAGAGTGTATAGTGATACAATGCTAAGATTTCTAGTTTAACAAATTACTAAAAGATAAAGTATCTTAAGTAGTGAATTTCAAATCCATTAGATTGTAGCCATACATGGGATATATGAAGGAAATATTCTAGCATAAGAATCCTAACAATCCATCGACATAAGTAAGTTTATCTTAAAGCTTTGTTGGACAAGGTAATAAAGATAAATTACTTTCATTGTCTCTAGTCCAATGTTACATTGGGAAAAGATGAAAATGAAAGAGTTCATTTAGGGATTCATCTAAGAGATAATAAGTTATGTCAATAATTTCATATGATGAAAGAATTTGAAATCGACTATATCGATATAATAGGAAATGCTTGAGAAGCATAAATTGGTGAAGATCATAAAAAGTTATGATGAACTGTTTTGACAATAAGAATAGTTCTTAAGACAAGGACAAGCTCATAAGGGTTATGATGTCCTAGAAGTGAAAGACACCTATCTTAAAAGTTAAGATGTTAACACCAAAGGGCTATCATTGAGAATGACTAATGCACCATAAGACTATCAAAGTTACAATGGAAGAGTTCCAAAGGTAACTACGATGCAACACAAGATGTTGTAGTCGGGAAACATGAGAAGGCGTTATCCTAAAAGAGTTCAGATAGCTTCTAAATATTTGGAAAGAGATCCAAAGGGTTTCCTTATGAGTTTCATTAACGGGATCATGAAACTTAGAGACACATTAAATAATGAAGATTAGATCCTAGTTTGACACACCCACTGAACCAAATCAGAGTCTTAAGAGTTAAGACGTATGCTTGATCTGGATAGTCAAACAAGAGAGTAGGTCCATTAGTATTTGGAGTTTCTGCTTGAATGGTAACAGTTACATTAGAATGACTTGGATATTAACGGTTAATATCAAGATCATCATGTCATTGAGTTCGAACTGTTAGTACATTTAAGATCCTTGAATAAAAGTTTATTCTAAATTTTTGTAGTCAATTGATTTTATGGGAATAAAATCAAATCAAGACTATTGTGAATCAATTGGTTTGTTCATTTAGAACGAAAGTCCGAAGAGTTGGAGATTAAATTCACAGATATTCATTAGAGAATGGATATTGGAAGTAACACACTTCAAACTACTTCATGGATTACAATCATAAGTAGATTTAAAAATGATATTGCCACTGTATCCTCAGACCTGAGATACATACTGGAAATTGATTCTATGCAGGATTGCTCTTTGACAAGATCGAACGCTGTTCTTTGACCAGACAGTAATAAAGATCATCGTTATGAGTATATCTGAATTTTAGTGACAGTTGTATGTAGTCAAGATGGAATTCTGTTCCCTTACACTAGTAAGTGGGGGACATCTCAGGCGCCCTCGTTGATTCAAACCAGTATATGTGAATGGCCATGCCCAAACTGAGAGTTTGATAGACCACTTTGATTCTGGATCGAGAAAGAGAATGATCGAACACTATATGAGAATGATGATATGATCCATGTATCATGTTCAATAGATGCCCACTACAGAAAGGATAATTGATAGATTATCATAACTATTATGAATAGTTAAGTAAGGGTTCTTAGAATACTCAGGAATAGGAGACTGTTTTATAAAACATTGTATCTTAATGGGGGCTGTGAGATGTAGCTAGACGTCCACCACTGTCTGTGTTGACAATATTCGAGACAGGTGCAAGTGGGAGTCTGTTGGACTTATATGCCTGAGTAACGACATTAGACAACACTCCCATCGAGATAAGATCCAAAGAGTTACACCACGAACAACAATTGTCACACCCCTAACACAGGACAGTCATCTAACCAGAGTAGTACCTCCAACAGAGATGTTCCCAGGAAAGAACGACGGATGTAGAAGAGATTTATACATCGCTCTTTCCTTAGACAGAACATTCGGCTTGCTAGATAACTACATACTAGTCAGAAGGTCGCCTTCTAGTTACTATGACGTTGATACCAAAAACACACAGCGAAAGCTAAGCCATAAACCTCTTTCATTAATAACTAAACCGTTTTACATCACGAACTAAACTTCTATTATAAACTAACAAACATCAGTTCATGTCAAGGAACTCAAAACATCCACAGGGCTTACAGCTCTACTAAGCGTGCCTATCCACATCTATTAACTACCTGGAATGCCAATAACAGATCCACCTGCAACAACCTTAAAGATAATAAAAATAACTGCATCAACATAAGTTGGTGAATTCATGAATCTTTACCACATGGTTGTTATTCAATCACCAGCAATCCCATGTCCCACCCATTAGTACACAAACTAATCAGGCTTTCGTTATATATATAACTACTCAACCGCTCCCGCCACTGGCGCACACCACCAGTATAAAATGGACAAACTATCCCACATTACTGGTTCTCCCACACTAGTAATATGAGATAATCGTTTCACCCGTAGGTCCCAGCCTCGCTCAGAACGTAATAAGTACTTAATACGCCTTATATATACTTGGAATATGGCATTACATCAGAAATATTTTAAATAAAAACTTTGTAACAATACACATTTTAATTCAGAGGAACTCACCTGGACAGTATTTCAGCTTATCGTATCAATAATACGTCAAAAACCTCGGACTTCACTTTGATGTATATTTAACTGCTAATATTTCTTAATTAAGATCTATAATAAACTTAACAATATATAATCAAAGCTTAATGGTTAGTAACCAAGTTGTAGGAACCTTACCTCGGAACTATCTACGGCAATTTGAAGGCGTAAGGCTAGAAACCGGACTCTCGCAAGCGAATCGAGGCTCGGGATTGGATTTCTAGAGGGGGTGTGTGTATGTGTTTGATGGTGTTTTTGGTGTGTGAAATGTCTTTCAAAAGCTCTAGCATTCGAAATCTATTTGTAGGGCGTCTTTGGACTCATGTCGGACCGACATATAGGAGCATCTCGGTCCGACATCCCGTATGGCGGCTTATTTGACGTAGCGCACACACGTCGGACCGACATGAAAAACATATCGGTCCAACTTCCACATATCGGACCGAAATGAAAAGCATATCGGTCTGAAATCCACACTCCTGATTTTCTTTCCTCTACACATCGGACCGACATGGTCTGAGATATTGGCCCGACCAAATTCCCAAATTATTCATTTTTAACCCTTAACCTTTGGTATATTTGTAATTCAACCCCTGGACTTCAATTTCTAACATCTATAGCCCTTATATTCTATTGGAATTTTGGAGGTGTAACAAATCTCCCCTCCTTTAGGAAATTTCGTCCTCAAAAGTTTGGAAATACTTCTTCAACCTACTTTTGGGCATATTTTGTAACTAGGGTGATTATTTTCTCACAAAATTCCTTTCTAAAACATAACTTTTAACTTATTATTATTTCTAAAACACATATTATTTTATAACAGACGTACCTATTCTTCATTTCTTCTTCCCAAGATATATACTCTTTCTTTGGCTCCTCCACCGGTTTTAACTTGAGGTGTCTTTGGGCAGTTAGACTTATAATGCCCCATCTAATTACAATTGTGACATTTGATGGTTGGGCAATATCTTGCAATGTGCCCTGTCTGTTGGCAATTATTACATATAACTCCTTGAGCACCTCTTCCCAAATTGTCTCTTTCTCTTCTTGGGATTTTGTTATCTTTGGGTTCATAAATTATCTTTTTCAGGCTCTTCTTGTTAGCCACCTCCTGAGCTTCTATCTCATCGTACATTACTACATTAAGTTGTATTGCCGAATCTATGGTTCCAGGTGCAGTAGTTTTTACTAAGGTTCGAACTTTCGGTGGCAGTCCTTGTACATAACATTTAAACCTCCTCGATTCAGGAGTTACGAGATATGGCACTAGCTTGGCCATCTCATTAAATTTGCTTGTATATTCTTGTTGGCCAAGATTTCTAGCTTTAAATCGATGAAACTCTGACTCAATCTTGTCCACTGCGTTCTGTGGACGATATCTACTAACTATCAGTGCCTTCAAGTCCTCCCACTTCATCCTATCCGTGTATTCTTCTACCTTAGTCTGCTTGACTGACTTCCACCAGTCAAGTGCATCTTATTCGAATGAATGTGCATCAAATTTGACGGCTTGATCCGGTCTGCATTCACTCATTTTAATTACGGCATCCATAGAAGTCATCCACTACATGGCTGCAATGGCATTCTTCCTGCCGTTGAAAGGTTTGGGGTTACAATCACTAAAATTCTTGAAGTACATCCTTGGTACTTATCTCCCCTGCTTTGATTTGTAATCACAACAGTTTCAGGAGTTCGGGTAGCACCATTATTGTTTCCTATTGGGTTGGTATGGGTAGTATCTTTTGCTCGTGGATGTCCACCACTAGCTCCTTCATTCCTATTTCCTTGATTGCTGGAGCCCATTCTCCTTTGAAAAGCATCGTCAATGATTCCTTGTAGTGTTGCTTGGAGCACTTTGGTAACCTCAGATGCCACCGCTCCTTGAAACTGGGATCTTGTCATGATGACTTCCTTAGTATGCTGCTCAGGTTTAGCATTGGTGTTCTCTTCTATGTTTGGGGCAACATTCGTCGTATCACGGCTACGAGACCAAGTATTAGGAGTCCTACCCCTACCACCTCCTCGTCCTTTACCTCTTCCTGCAATTAGTACCTACACACAGATGTATGACATCAGAATACATATAACTGGTGATAATCCAGAAAATCATAAATTAAAGACATTTGGCTAAGAATGCATTTAATTATCTGTTTCCTCGATATTACCCGCTATATTCATAATGAAAGTCAACATCTCAACCTATGGCATTCCAACTACCTTACATAACTCTAGTTTAAGTCTAGATACTAACCACCTATTAGTATCTAAATCCCTTAAACTGAGGCTCTGATACCAACTTGTCACCCCCATAACACAGGACAATCGTCTAACCAGAGTATTACCTCCAACAGAGATGTTCCCAGGAAAGAACGACGGGTGTATAAGAGATTTATACGCCACTCTTTCTTTAGACAGAACATTCCGCTTGCCAGATGGTTATTATTAAATCAAAAGCAATCCTATGTCCCACCCATTAATACACAAACTAATCAGGCTTTTGTTATATATATAAATAGTCAACCGTTCCCGCCACTGGCGCACACCACCAGTATAAAATGGACAAACTATCCCACATTACTGGTCCTCCCACACCAGTAATATGAGATAATCGTTTAACCCGTAGTTCCTAGCCTCGCTCGGAATGTAATAAGTACTTAATACGCCTTATATATACTTGGAATAGGGCATTACATCAGGAATGTTTTAAATAACAACTGTCTAACAATAAATATTTTTATTCAGAGGAACACACCTGTACAGTATTTCAGCTTATCGTATCAATAATATGTCAAACACCTCAGAAAGCACCTCGACTTGTATTTAACTGCTAATATTTCTTAATTAAGATCTATAATAAACTTAACAATATATAATCAAAGCTTAATGGTTAGTAACCAAGTTGTCGGAACCTTAACTCGGAACTATCTACGGTTATTTGAAGGCGTAAGGCTAGAAACTGGACTCTCGCAAGCGAATCGAGGCTCGAGAATGGATTTCTTGAGGGTTTGTGTGTGTTGGATGATGTTTTTGGTGTGTCAAGTGTCTTTCGAATGCTCTGGCATTCGAAATCTATTTGTAGGGCCTCTTTGGACTCATGTCGGACCGACATAAAGGAGCATCTCGGTCCGACATCCCGTATGGCGGCTTATTTGACGTAGCGCACACACGTCGGACCGACATGAAAAATATATCGGTTCGACTTTCATATATCGGACCGACATGAAAAGCATATCGGTCCGACATCCACATATTGGACCAACATGTAAATGCATATCGGTCCGACTTGGGGCTGAGTCATCAGACACGCATCTGACTCTCCTGAGTTCCTTCCTCACTACACATCGGACCGACATGGTCTGAAATATCGGTCCGATATCGACCAAATTCCAAAATTCTTCATTTTTAACCCTTAATCTTTGGTATATTTGCAATTCAACCCCTGGATTTCAATTCCTAACATCTTTAGCCCTTATATTCTATAGCAATTTTCGAGATGTTACAACAATATATATCAAAGGACGTTTAAGAGTTAAACGGGCCTTACACGAAGCTAAACCGAAAGGTTGATTATTTATGAAATAATCGTCTAAATATTATCTGGGATAATCAATGGCAAAGAGAGATCATAATTTGGAATTACGAACGACTAAATTAACTGATCCGGTAATTTAAAATTATGGGATAATTAAGTTATATATATATATATATATATATATTAGATATATGTATATAATTAATTATATAAAAGTTAATTTAATGTATTTATAAATATATAAATGTTATATATTTAACTAACCAAAGTGTTTGGGTTAATTGTGATTATTAGATAATCACAAGAGATTAATTAGTAACTTAAACCATTGACTTGGGGATTAAGTTATTAACAATCTATAAATAAAAAAGTCAAGGGAATGAATTAAGAGACCATAATTTTATTATTGGAGAATAATTGCAAAACTCTAATCCTCCCTCTCTCTCTAGCTGTCCGCCACCACCACCTTCACGGGACCACTGTCGCAAAGGCAGCCGTAAGCCGCCACATTTGGCCGCCGTCCCTGCGTGGTCCGCCTCCGTTGTCATCGCCGGCCATAGCCACCGGCCTTGCGCCGCCATCCTCGCCGTGTTGAGCCGCCAGCGGGAGACCCGGTTTCCGGGTTGTCTCCGTGAGCCGCTAAGGACCGCCGTGTACCACATTATCAATAGGTTTTTGTAATACCGGTCTCGTAGGTGGTGATACCGGGTAAAGGGGTTAAACGAACCGGATTCTTTTTTGGGTGTACGGGAGCATTAGAGACAAGACGGATAGAGATCCGGGTTTATACGGGTGGATTAGAAGTTTCTGGTTTAGTTCGTGGAGCCGGATCTAGCGACCGGACTGTTGTCACGTGGTGTTACATCTTCAGTTGCTGTCTCCTACTCGTGAAAGGTATAACTCTAAAAATCCCTATGGTTGTGTTTTGATTATTTGGTTTGCATTTGGATTCTTGGTGGGACGATCTAGGGTTTGACCTTGATCGGTTTGTGCTTGTTTTTCTGTTGCGCGTTTTAAAAGAGTTATGAAACCCTAGCACGAAACCCCAACATAAACATCCTATGATCGTTGCTCATGGTGTAACTCTTTGGATCGTACATTAAGAGTAGTGTTGTCGAATATCGTTACTTGAGCATACCAGTCAAACATATATAATAATAAAACTGTTATTGTTATACAAACTCGTCTTAAATTGGTATCCAAGATTGTTGACCAATATCTAGTTATAGATGAATACTTGTCGGGTGAGGTGTGGGCTATAGACATAGTGGCTAAGTGTTGCCTAAACCCAACATTAGCTAAGCGCCCTCAAATGGCTCGCATTTTCAAAGCATTACAAACCCTTTTTAGGGTTGCAAGGGAATAAGACTTCATTTTAGGTAGTTTAAGAAATAATTCATCAAGAAGGTCATGGGTGCTACTTTGTGTGGTAGCTAGAGGTAGATCTGTTTTTCAGGGAGTACAAATACTCAAAGTAAAACAAACAAAGATGCGGGTGAGGGGTTGGGGTGTAGTGGTAAGAGGAGAGTTCCACAACCAAAAAATTATGGGTTCTAACCTTATCCAACACACAAAAAAAAATAGAATAAAAATTTGCCGTTAAAAAAAAACAAACAAAGATGCTAATGTCATCTAAAACAATCAGGGAGAGCTAACTCTTAAAGATGTGTTGCATCTTGTTTTAGGGTATATGATTGACAAGTGGCGTTTTGAAAGATGATCACATTAAATAACCATATTACATTAAAAAAATACAAGTGGAGTGGTTTTATTTACTCTTTTTATTGTAATTAACAAATTTGTGTTGACTACATTTATGGTTGCTATTTTGAGTTTAGACATATATGTAAAAGTACACCATAAACTTATATGTGATTTCTATGTTACTATTGATATGGTGTAATTGAGATATTAACTAATAACAATTGTAATGCTAGAAACGATGATGCTATAAATGTAATAAACCATTTGTTGTAACTAGAATAGTAAAAAATGTTGTACTTACTTTCAAAAATGGTTGCGCTTTTTTTTAATTAAAAACATAACAATTGTTGCATTTGAGTGTAGAAAATGTTGCATTTTTGTAAATAAAACTATAAAAAGCTTGCATTTAAGTATGAAAAATGTTGCATTTGGACGTACAAATGTTGTATTTGCATGTAAAAAAGGTTTCAATTAAATAACACATGTAACACTTTCAAATAAAAGTTACATTTTCTAACAAAAAGGTTGATCTAAGGAAACTTCTCCTGACGCAACCCTTGGTAAAAGGTTGCGTTAGACATAATACATTTTTAAAATTTAATGCAACATTTTACCGGGGTTTCATTAGCTATATTTAGTTGTGGTGTGAATAAACTAAGAATGTGCTCATTCTTATACTCTATTCCCGTCAGCAAGAATGAACATTTGGACATAAGGTTCTTATGGACCTCAGGGAGCACTATCATACATTGAAAGGAAATTATTCATTCTTTGTTTCCACATTGGAAACTCATTGATAACAAGTCGGGGGATCCATTATCAACATTCTTTATCTTGCAAGCGAGTCTTCAGTTATCAAGACAGTGATTGTAGAACCAAAACAAACCTAAACCAATGATTGTTAAGTCATCAACTTGAATTCAGGCTTTGATACCACTTCCCAAGATCTATCAAGTGGTTATGTTCTATGAACTTAGTGAATTGTAATTATGACACGCAAGGGGAATTTAAACAAATCAACTAAGTTATTATCTTATCAACAAAACATACAATAGCAACATAATAACACATGATATACTCCAATCTCAGTTCTATTACTTACACTGATAACTCGTACATTTGTGTCATCTCATATAGAATTAGGATTGTTTAAATACTATGAGAAAGGAAACAGTTACAACCCACTAACTCTATAGCGGTTGTAAACGAACGACTAGAATTAACTTGTCATAACTTTTTGCCATAACTACAATCATTAATTAAATAACTAAACATCTAATTACATGTTGATTGGGAATAATCAAACACGCAACATACTACGACACCAACTTGCATTCTCGACAAGTATTAACTTGTTCTTGATTAGTAACGATACCTCAATAGTAATAATTGCCTTCAGTAGGAAAGCATACCTTCGACATTAACTTTGATCTTCGATATCAACATTACCTCACTACAAACTTTAGTCTTCAGTACAGAGTGTGGTCTTCGGTACAAATTTTTTCCTCCGACATTTTCATAAGTACTAAAGACTTAGTCTTTTAGTAAGCACTCAATCCCTAATAATCTAACACTAGAGATTTCAAAAGCCCATCAACGCGTCACGTCAGTTGCCAAATCCGATTTCACTCATCTTTCAAAAACACCAATTTTCTCTTAAATTCTACATCCTTCTACAAACATGCTTTCATTTCTAGATCATCGCCTCTTTTCTACATTTATTTATTGTAAACAAATTATTTTTTATTATAAACCGGCTTTCCAAATATGTAATATTTATATTAATAAAATAAATTTTAATAATAAAAGTTACATAAATTTAAAGTTTAAAAACTCGACATTACACATATATAAAATTAAAAATACATAAAGTTAACATACATAAATTAAACCTTAGCATAAACTAAATTTTCGCTAATTTTTATTTATTTATTTATGTGCAATGTATCCATGAAGAATATTCCGTTGTTTGGTTATAAAGGAAGAATTCCATTTGGCTTTTGAATGTATCCATTACTACACCTTTCATTTTTGACCATTTTGGTGCCACTTCGACAGGTCTTTCACAATCAAGGCGTATTCTTTCCGAGCGAGTGCCATAAGTTGGTCAACAAAATTGTTGGGTTAATCGGTTGGTTAAACGGGTCAGCGGGTAAATGGGTCATCCATAGCTAACGGGTCACGGGAAAGAGGAAGTCTAAGTTGACCGAGTTTTGAGGAGTTGAACGGTGGACTTGACAAATGAATGTTGGGTTGTTACTGAAAACAAGGAGAAAGTGGGTTTATTTTAGCATTTGTTTTTTTGTTTAGTATTATATAGATAGGAGTAAGAGTAGTTATTTTGTATATGGTTGTTCAAAAAGCTCGCGGCTCGTGGCTCGCTCGAAGATAGCTCGAAAAAAGCTCGGCTCGAAAAAAGCTCGGTTGTAAACGAGCCGAGCCGAGCTGGCTCGAATTGTAATCGAGCCGATCTCGAGCTAGGGTTGGCTAGGCTCGGGCTCGGCTCGGGGCTCGGCTCGTGGCTCGGCTCGTCTAAATAAGTAATATATATATATATGTGTGTGTGTGTGTGTGTGTGTTATATTTGAAATATGATGTTTTGATTTTGTAAGTTCATTTGTTTTCAAGAACTCTGAGTTTTAGACTAAAATTTTACTTTATCTACAATTGTGTTTACTCTCTACTTTGTAAGTTTTGGGTTATCTATGTTTTTTTTTTGTATTTTATATATTGTCCCTTCCATCTATTTAGTTTTTTTTGAAGACAATCAACTTCAAACCGAGAATAAAATATTTTTTTTGTTGTTTATATATATATTAGTATGTAAAAAAAATGAGCTAGCTTGACGAGCCACGAGCTGGCTCGAGCTTTTTACGAGCCGAGCTCGAGCTCAACTTTTCAGCTCAAAAAAAAATCGAGCCGAGCCGAGCTGGCTCGTTTAATTTCGAGCTCGAGCCAAGCCTGGCTCGGCTCGGCGCGTTTACAACCCTAATTTTGTATGCAAGTTTTTACTCAAGTGTTAAACAAAAGTCAGTTTGCTTGTGGTTGTGAGTATGTGTTTAGATCTTGGGTTGAACCAACAATTGGTATCAAAGTCAAGGTTAAGAAAGAGGGTGTTTTAGGAGTCGTCTTCGAGAGAGAAGGGCAGCAGCCCTTTGGCTGTGAGGATGAAGAAGAGCTGGTTCTGGGTGAACCGAAGAAGGCTGAAGATGAAGAAGGAGACGACAAAGAAGAGACGATCTGTGTGATCGCAGAGCGGTTCTGCGTGAGCCGTACAACGGGTTCTGAGTGAACAAAACAAGGAGACGAATATGTGCGATTCGGTAAGTGTTCAATCAAGAAGAAGATCTGCTTGCTCAAGGTTTAGCGAGTTCGAGTGAAGAATAAGACCAGCAATTGAGTATTGCAGTCGGAACATATATGTGTGATCAGGTCGTGATCGGGTCAGTGTGATCCAGATCAAAATCAATCTGTGTGATTGAAGGAATAAGTCTGTAAAGAAGACGACATCGAGACGGAGATTGTTTCTGTGTGAAACCGAGCAAAACCTGATCTGTGTGATTGGGGAAGAAGTGTTGCAGTCGTGTGAAAGAAGAAGAAGTCAAAATTTGTGTGGAGGCTTGTGGCGAAGAGAACCTGTGTGGTTTAACGATTCTAGTAGAGACAGACCTGTGGGGTGAAGACGAACGATCTAGCAACTAAGTTCTGTGTGAACATCCAAGAGGAGAAGCAAGCAACGATTTGATCAGCCTTTGTGGAACCGATCAGAACGTAGAGACGTGTGTAGAGCCGTCTAAAGACTGAGTTTGAAGCTTGTGTGGTGCGACTTCAAAGGGCCTGTGTGGTTCCGATTGCAGAAGATTAAGAGAGCGATAGATTTTTTTTAGATAGAAGAAAAGTGAGATTAAGATTAAAGGAGGCGTTGATTTGGTTCGTAACCTAGAAGAAAGAAAGAAAATTGAGGCAATGACTACAAGAACAAAGAACAACCGATTAAGGTGATGATTGTTGGGTTGATCGGTTGGTTAAACGGGTCACGGGTCAGCGGGTAAATGGGTCATCCATAGCTAACGGGTCATCCATAGCTAACGGGTCATGGGAAAGTGGAAGTCTAAGTTGACCGAGTATTGAGGAGTTGAACGATGGACTTGGCAAATGAATGTTGGGTTGTTACTGAAAACAAGGAGAAAGTGGGTTTACTTTAGCATTTGTTTTTTTTGTTTAGTATTATATAAATAGGAGTAAGAGTAGTTATTCTGTATGCATGTTTTTACTCAAGTGTTAAACAAAAGTCAGTTGCATTGTGGGTGTGAGTGTGTGTTTAGATCTTGGGTTGAACCAACAATTGGTATCAGAGCCAAGGTTAAGAAAGAGGGCGTTTTGAGAGTCGTCTTCGAGGGAGAAGGGCAGTAGCCCTTTGGCTGTGAGGATGAAGAAGAGCAACAGGTTCTGGGTGTACCGAAGAAAGCTAAAGACGAAGAAGGAGACAAAAAAGAAGAGACGATCTGTGTGAACGCATAACGGTTCTGCGTGAGCCGTACAACAGGTTCTGTGTGAACAAAACAAGGAGACGAATCTGTGTGATTCTGTAAGTTTTCTATCAAGAAGAAGATCTACGTGATCAAGGTTCAGCGAGTTCGAGTGAAGAATAAGACCGACAATTGAGTATTGCAGTCGGAACATATCTGTGTGATCAAGTCGTGATCGGATCGGTGTGATCTAGATCAAAATCGATATGTGTGATTGAAGGGATAGGTCTGTAAATAAGACGACATCGAGAGGGAGAGTGTTTCTTTGTGAAACCGAGCAAAACCTGATCTGTGTGATTGGGGAAGAAGTGTTATAGTTGTGTGAAAGAAGAAGAGGCTGAAATGTGTGTGGAGGCTTGTGGCGAAGAGAACCTGTGTGGTTCAACGATTCCAGTAGAGACAAACCTGTGTGGTGAAGACGAACGATCAAGCAACCAAGTTCTATGTGAACATCCAAGAGGAGAAGCAAGCAACGATCTGATCAGCCTGTGTGGAAGCGATCAGAAGTTAGAGACGTGTGTAGAGCCGTCTAAAAACTGAGTTTGAAGTTTGCGTGGTGCGACTTCAAAGGGCCTGTGTGGCTCCGATTGCAGAAGATCAAGAGAGCGATAGATTTTTTTTTTATAGAAGAAAAGTGAGATTGAGATTAAAGGAGGCGTTTATGTGGTTCGTGTCACACCCCAACCGATGGCGGAATACGTCGGGGTGGACATGGAGACTGTTCATAAGCACATGATCCACTAAATTTCATATGTTTATTAAATCAAGATTTCATTACATAAGTTCAATCAAACCGAGTCAAACATACAAGAAATAGAGTATTCCCATAAAGTTCAATTGTTTAATTAACTAAGTACTTAATCCTATGTGTAGCGTCTTGTAAATGATCTCAAATACTAGTACCTGAAAAAGGATGAAAAACGAGGTCAACTAAAAATAGTTGGTGAGCATACATAGGTTTTGACACCACAAGTCATATCAAGAGTTTGTGTACAATTCATATGAACCATGGTTTAATAAGGCAATTATGGAGAACCACTATAGTTAAACCGGGGCGTACAATCAAACCTTGTGACTGCACACAATGTTATCCCAAATGTAATACCGGCAACAATCATAGCTGGGTGGGTTTGTCAGACATAATAGATCTATCATTGTTACCGTCGGGTTGTACATAGTTAATGATTGCACTTGCACTATGCACACATGTATGTAATTGTAGTTTGCACTCATAGTGTTCAAGCATAAGGCACAAATTGCACGCATGTTCATAATGTTTGAATTGTATAAATTGCAAATAGTTTCAAATGAAATCATGTTCCACCCCAAAAGTATAAATATGTAAAAGGGGCTATGTAAACTCACCTGGTATGAGTAGTGTAAGTATTAGATATGTGAAAATGCCCAAACCACACGTGTCCTAAAATATGCAAGGACGAAAGTTCTATGAAATGTTGTGCTTGATTATGCGATCAATCCACCCAACTCGACTCTTAGTAAAATGTGTTTATCTTTTTGGGTTTGACCATGTTTGGCTTGACGACACGTTGGTGACTCGTTTAAATAGATAAAAATATATTTATTTCCCAAAAATAAATATTAACAATAGATCGTATGATGAAAATCATGCATGTCATAAAATATGTTTTTGATATATCAAAATATATATATTTTGACGATTGAAATATTATACAAATATCCAAGTGTTATTTAGTCATGTCTAAAGACACATGCATGCAAATAAATAAAGTATATTTAAATCGTCGAAAGTTAATAAGTTAATAAAAAATGTTTCATCATCAATATTTCTATGAAGATAAAAACCTGGTTTTTGACTCAACAAAGTTTCCTTAAAATAGAGAGTGATTCCCATGCCTTGCATGTTAAATGATGATCTAAACAACAAATATACTTATATTTTTCATAAAAATACTCTTTGTAAATTCAAATGACAAAAGATCCATGTCTAGTATAAAACCCATTTTTTGAAAACAACAAAGTTGCTACTATTCAAAATACGATCCATCAACATGCATGTGATCAAAATGATGATACATCAATATGCATGTATCATCTAAGATATATAGAAGCAATAAGTCATAAAAGAAAGTATATAAAATAATTTTTACATGATGCATGTTACATATTTAGATTTCTTTTTATAAAAGAATGCAAATTTTGTTGGGTGTTATGATTCAAGAATAATAGACTCAAAATAAATATATAAGGAGTTAATAGTTTAAGTTTTCTTACTTAGAGAAACCGAAAAATATGAAGCCTTGATCCTAGCACTTGAGAAATCACCAAATGAGGCTTGAACACTTGATTCTTTGAAATAAAATGGTGGTTGTGTGTGTGTTGGTGGCCGAAAATGGCAAAAAGGGAGAGAGGAGAAAGCTTTGCTCTTGAGTAGGAGGAAGACATGTGTGGAAATGAAGTAAGTGTGAGGGGGTATTTATAGTGTGGGAGGAGAGAGAAATGAAGGATTTTAAATAAATAAAAAAGAAAATAATTATGTTGGAGTGTGAGAAAAAAGATTTTGGAGATTTTCTAGAAAGATGGTAATGATTATGTTGGATTATTAAAAGATATTTAGAAAATTTAATTTTTACAATTATTTTTTAATCATTTGTAATAAATAATATTATTTTGTATGCATTAGTTAAATACAATGTATTATATAGTGTTATCCGGACTGTGTTTAAAACCGAACGTTCGTTAAAAATTCTCAAACTTTTATTTTTGACTTGAAATATTAATTCGCAGTGTTACGTATAATTTTTATATTCTAAATCATACTTTTAGTTATCTGTCTTAGATATCACCAACGTTCATGTGTAACCGGACTAGTGTGTGAGCTGGAAATTCTCTGAATTACCGATGCATGATATGAATTGATCGAACTTTGATATGCAATAAATGAAATTAGTTACTCTAAATTAAGTATGATATGCATAAGATGTATATGATTAAAAATTCATAAGCTTTATTTTAGATTTATTTATTATAACCAAGTATAAATATGTATATACATATATAGTAGGAAAAAAAGAATATGTAATTGCAAATATTGAAACTTTGAAATTAATACTCATTAAAATAATAATTGATGTGTCATATTGTGTTGGACAATTACGGGTTTTAAATGTAATAAAATAAAATAAGGCCGAAAAAATCATGAATGTTATAGTTCGTAACCTAGAAGAAAGAAGGAAAATTGAGGCAGTGACTACAAGAACAAAGAACAACCGATTAAGGGGGTGATTGTTGGGTTAATCGGTTGGTTAAACGGGTCAGCGGGTAAATGGGTCATCCATAGCTAACGGGTCATGGGAAAGAGGAAGTCTAAGTTGACCGAGTTTTGAGGAGTTGAACGGTGGACTTGGTAAATGAATGTTGGGTTGTTACTGAAAACAAGTAGAAAGTGGGTTTATTTTAGCATGTGTTTTTTTGTTTAGTATTATATAAATAGGAGTAAGAGTAGTTATTTTGTATGAAAATTTTTACGCAAGTGTTAAACAAAAGTCAGTTTGCTTTGTGTGTGAACGTGTGTGTGAACGTGTGTGTGAGTGTGTTTTTAGATCTTGGGCTGAACGAACAAAAATAACCACTTCTCCTTTGTATGTTGAAGCGGTTGTATATGCCACAAAATTTAGTCACCGGCGTTTTTATCATGTAAAAGTGCGATCGTAAGTTGTCTACGGATCGTTGCGCGCTAGAATGATCTCCACACATGAAATAGTGATGGACATGCTTCTGGAAATCAGATTACCTCTAGATGTTCCCATGATCAGAATCAACATATATATGTACCCAAGCCGTAGCTAGTACTCGTCTTTGGTCAACTTTTGAATCTTAACCTTGGTTGAAGAGGACGCAACTAATGTCTCCTTTTTCTTTTTCATAGTATTCTTTAGCTGTGGAGCAGAGAACTTGTGGATGTACATGCGGATTGAGTGTCGAGGGGGTTGAAAATGGTGTAAAATAGGTATTTTGAAACTGAGAAAACCCAGTATTTTGAAATTGTGTAGTATTTTGAAAATAAGAAAACCTGGGATTTTGAAACTGTTATAAATGGGTACTTCCTATTAACTCACAACCATTATAGTTATTTATTATTCTTTATGTTACATATTGAGTTTTCAATCATATGGTATCAAGCCAAAAGTCACCCTCCCCCTTCTTCTTCCCTAAAAACCATCCGATATCCTTTCTTCCCTCTCCTCTCCCATGGCTTTTTCTTCCCTAGATTCTCTTCCCCTAAACACCCTCATTCACATGATCACCATCAAACTATCTTACTCAAACTACCTCTTATGGAAAAACTAAATGGTTCCCATCCTCACTTACCAAAATCTAGCCCCCCATGTTGAAGGCACCTCTGTTGCCCCACCCACCACCATCACTGCTAATGACAAAACCACTGATAATCCAGCATTTGCGGCCTGGTTAGCCACTAATCAGAGAACCATCATTGTTCTCAATGCGTCCCTCTCGGAAGAAGCTATCTCCATCATTGTGGGATTATCCACTGCTCGTCAAATCTGGCTTGCCATAGAAGCGGCCTACGACAATCCTTCTATTGAACGTATGCACAACCTACGTGACCACCTCCGTCAAGCCACCAAAGGGACGAAATCTGTTGCTGATTTTGGACGCTATTTTAAGGGATTATGTGACCAACTTGCCGCTATCGGCCATCCGGTTGACGAAGCCGATCAACTACACTGGTTTCTCTGTGGACTCGGGCCATCATTTGAGACCTTCTCCACCACCATCCGTTCCGCCAGACCTGCCCCGTCGTTCACTGATCTCATGACTCGTGCTGAAAGCCATGAAATGTTCATTCGGTCCCTCCATTGAACTGATGCATCACTGGTTGCTTTCACTATCCACACTCGTAACCATGCTCCTGTTCGGCATCGTGGGGGACGCTTCTCCCGAGGTCAGAATCACTCATCCTCACGTGATGGTCGGTCATGTGGCCATCGATCACCCCACTACCAAATTTGTAGGACGGATGGCCATTATGCAAACTCTTGCCAAATCTTGCCTCCTTTGCCGAAAATGCTCCTACTACTGATGATGCTCTTTCCCGTTCTTTCCTGGCCAATGCTATGTCACCTCTTTCGGACCCGACTGGTATGTTGATTCAGAAGCCACGGATCACATGACTCCTTCCTCCACTACCGTCTCAAACCCGTACGTTGTTCACGGTAATGATTATGTTATGTTTGGCAATGGGCAGACCTTACCAATTACCAATAAAGGCAATCTAATATGATTGATATCCTTCTCCTTAAAGACGTTTTGGTTGTTCCTAATCTCTCTAAAAACCTGCTATCTATTAGCAAATTAACCAAGGATAACCATCTTGATGTCTTGCTATCTTACCCTTCTTTTCATGTTAAGGATCGCCACACAAAGCAAGTTCTAGCCTAAGGAAGATGTGAAAATGGGCTCTACATTTTACAACCGGAACATCATGCTCTCTTATCTTCATCTTTGAACAATAAAGCGTCGTTTGAAGTTTGGCATTCTCGCTTGGGACATGTCCACTTTGACACTATATTTGCTTTACAAAAACTTGGTTGCTTGTCTATTAGTGCCTTTTTACCTAAACCGGATGTGTGTCCCCCATGTAAACTTGCTAAGAGTCATCGACTCCCTTTCGAACTTAATAATAAACAGGCTTTATATCCTCTTGACCATATTCATTGTGATCTATGGGGTCCATCTCCGGTTCTATCGGGTGATAACTATAAATATTATGTGGTCTTTTTGGATGATCACTCTCGTTTTTGTTGGCTTTACCCGCTGAAATTAAAAACTAATCTATATACTGTCTTACCGGCCTTCATGAATCTGGTACAAACTCAATTTTCCAGAAAAATAAAAATATTCCAAAGTGATGGAGGTACTGAATTTATTAATCACAAGGTTCGATCACTATTTGAAAATAATGGGACGCTTCACCGGCTGTCATCCCCATATACCCCGCAGCAAAATGGTCGGGTTGAACGAAAACACCGACACATTATAGAAACTGGTTTAGCCATGCTTTTTAATGCTCACCTACCACCCTCATTCTGGGTGGACGCCTTTTCGTCAGCCGTATATATCATTAACAGGTTACCCACCCCCATCCTTCAAGGAAAGTTCCCTTTTGAATTACTATACAAGCATCGCCCATCCTATTCCTCATTTAGGGCCTTTGGTTGCAGTGTGTTCCCCTACCTACGGGACCACTCAACACATAAACTTGCCCCGAGAAGTATACCATGCATCTTCATCGGCTATAGCCCCCTTTATAAAGGCTAACTCTGCCTTGATCCTACCACCTCACAAACCTACATTACTAGACATGCTCGGTTTGATGAAAATGTGTTCCCGTATCTCACTTCCACACTTACTAATGAACGCCCGATCACCGAATTTCAAGTCACAACCTTTTTAGACCTCCCCACACCCCTGCGACCTCCCTTGATCAACCATCCCCCCACTACTCCTACCCCACCTTCCGCACCAGCTCCGCCTCACACCACTACGCCCTACTTACCCTGCCACCTTTGCATGGGAACTCCTAACTCCCACAACCATCCCATTCCTCCACCACCTCTCTCAGAACCCGCATCTCCCACTACCCTGACCCCCATTACACAGCCCACCTCCCATATCCAACCTCATAACACTTCCCCGAAACCACCCGCTAGTACTACCACATCACCCTACCATCGCAAACATTCCTCCTCCTCCCCCCTTCCCACTCACCCCATGGTCACCCGTGCCAAAGCAGGCATCTTTAAACCCAAACACGAGGCTGACCTCTCTCATCTCACCACTTATATACTTCATCAAGCCCTATTTGCCTCCACTAACCCTAAGGGCTTCAAATCCGTTGTTAAGCAACCAAAATGGATGGATGCTATGAATCAGGAACTTGCTGCCTTTCACAAAAACCACACATGGACTCTTGTTCCTCGTCCCTCCGATCGGCATATTGTTGGATCCAAGTGGTTGTTTAGAACCAAGTATCATTCCAATGGATCCATTGATCGGCACAAAGCCCGTCTAGTGGCCCAGGGCTTCAGTCAAACCCCCGGAATTGACTATTCTCACACCTTTTGTCCTGTCGTTAAAGCCTCCACAGTGCGTGTTGTTCTCTTATTAGCAGTTTTTAATGGCTGGACGTTACGCCAACTTGATGTGAATAATGCCTTCCTTCATGGGCGCTTAAATGAGTGTGTTTATATGGAACAACCACCAGGTTTTGCTAATTCACAGTTTCCCAATCATGTGCGTAAGCTAAACAAAGCTCTCTATGACCTAAAACAAGCCCCTCGTGCATGGTTCCATCATTTAAGCTCCTTCTTACTCAACAATGGATTTACTTGTTGAAAAAATGACACATCGCTATTTGTCTTCAAAGGAGATGACTGCATTATGTACTTGTGTGCGTTGATGAATTAATTTTAATGGGCAACCAAGATCTAATACTTCGTTCCTTCATCACTCGGCTAAACATAGAAATCGCTATAAAAGACTTGGGTCAACTTAACTATTTTCTTGGACTTGAGGTCACCTACACCCCCAATGGGTTGTTCCTAAATCAGTCTAAATATGCCAAAGAAATCTTAGAACAGGCTCGAATGCTAGATGCGAAACCCGCACCCACCCCCTAGCCACAAATACATCCTCTATCTCTACCGGAACACCCTATGCTGGCCCAACCCACTACCGTTCCATTGTTGGTGCCCTCCAATATCTCACTATCACTCGACCAGATACCTCGTATGTTGTAAATCAGGTGAGTCAATTTCTTCAAAGTCCTACTTGTGATCATTACCAGGAAGTCAAGCGGATACTACGTTACATCAAGGGCACAATGGCATTTGGTCTCACTTTTTCCAAACCGTCTCAACCGTCCCTTCTTGGGTACTCTGATGCTGACTGGGCTCGCTGTCTCGAGACTAGAAGATCTACATACGGGTACTCCATCTTTTCGGGGGGTAATCTTGTGTCCGGGAGTGCTAAGAAACAACCAACAGTTTCTCGTTCGAGCTGCGAGTCTGAATACCGAGTCATGGCCAACACAACTGCTGAAATCATTTGGATAACACATTTACTGAGTGAGCTCAATGCCTTACCTACGACTCGTCCTACTCTCCTTTGTGACAATCGTAGTGCCATATTTGTCACTCAGAATCCTATTTCACACAAACGGTTAAACATATTGAACTGGACTATCACTTCATTAGGGAACTTGTCCCCTCTGGCAAACTTCACACTCGCTTCATTCCAACAAGCTCCAGGTGGCTGACATCTTCACCAAGAGTCTTCCCCGACCGCAGTTTGAAGACTTCAGAAACATGTTTTATCTTGGACCACCACCGTCTCGCTTGAGAGAGGATATTAAGTCACAACCATTATAGTTATTTATTATTCTTTATGTTACATATTGAGCTTTCAATCATACTTCCAAACTGTTGAAACCCGATATTTTAAAAGGGTGAAAACCCGAAGTTTATTACCATCATTTGATTAGGTTTTGGATATTAATTCGGGTTTTATACCAGAAAGTCGTCAATGAGCAATTGCGTAAACGATGTATTTTCATCCATGGTTTTGAGATTTTAGGAGAAAGTTTTAAGATTGACATGGGTGTATTGTAAGTTTAAAGAATGGTTGTATTTATAGTGATTTTAGGAAAAAAAAAAAAAACTTAAAAATTATATTTTGAAAAAATAACTGTTGGATTAAAAAAATAAATAATATATATATTTATTTGTTGTTTATAGCATTGTGAGAGACACCAGGCCCATCTCCCTCCATCCTGCTACATCCGGATATTCGGATGAGCTCCTCGCCAGACACATTCAAACAAGCCTCCAACACGGTTGTCCGGCGGCAAGATCCGTCTATAGGTTCGTGTTGGAGTGTTCTTAGAAGATTCATAGAAGAAAATGATAAACAAAGTTCAAAAGCAGAGACAAATATAGTTGGTAAAATTTTAAAGAGATTGGAACACTAACATACATGTGCACGTAACATCTTTGTTCCACAAACCTTTATTGGAAAAAAAAAACAAATAAAAGGTTGAAAAACCTGTAAATGGCACTTGGTACTCATGATATTACTTCTTAGGAGCAAGTCTGGACTTAATTTTCTCCACCAATTTAGTCCCAACATGGAATGTTTTAGTCAACACAAAATCTTCTACCGTCGGAGACGAGGCAAACACGGCGTTTGCCACCCTTTGGGTGCCCGGCGACTGGCTGTTGAAGCCGGCAATAACGGCGGCAGGAACTTTACCGTTGTTTATCTGGTAGTGAATTAAACCTCTGGGGAACGTGAAGATTTCACCTTTCTTGATGGTCTTAGAGAAGAGTTTATTATCCGTGGTGATGAATCCAACATCCAATTCGCCTTCAAGCACAAACACAATCTCAGTGGCTCTTGGGTGGGTGTGTGGTGGGTTCAGACCTCCTGGTGCATAATCAATGCGAGCCATGGACACGCCCAGGGTGTTTAGCCCGGTGATTTGTTGGACTGAGGCTGGAGTAACCGTTGCACCAAAGGTGTTGTTGGTGAGCCCTGGATTCGTTAATCCCGCAAAGAAGAAATCATCTGCCGTTATGTTGCTTTTGCAAGCAAATCCATTCAACTTTACACCTGTTTAATGTAAAATGAACTTATCCAGATTTAAATACTCTTCCAATTCCGAAACATATTATTTTTTATATATCATATGAAACAAAATTTAAATAAAAAGAGAAATGCATTAGAAAATAACTTTTTTCATAGGCAGACAATATAAGTCACCGGAACATAAAATGTACTTCATTTTTGGGTAAGACACCAATGTAGAAAGAAAATACTCCAATAGATCAAAATAATTTCATTTTCTTGGAGTGATAAGTTCATCTAAAACTTAAATACTTCTTGATCCAATAAGCTTTTAAAGAAGGGGTAACTTTATATAATATACTAACCAAGTTTTTCTAGTGTTTCATTTAATCTACTCAAAAAAAATTTTGTCCCTCTAAAGTCACTAAACTTTCAGTCGGTGTTCCAATCATATGTAATATTTTTATAAATGTTTAAAATTTTTAAAATTGAATAAGATAAATGAAACATATATGAATCTTATTTACTATTTAGCAATTATTTTTTTTCAATTCGACTTAAATACAACAATTCTGAAACTTAATTTGCCTCATTCAATTTCAGAAAATTTAAACATTTTTAAAAATATTACATAGAATTAAAACATTTAATTAAAGTTGACTGAATTAAATAGTATACTAAAATTTGTTTACTACTGGATGAAGTTTTCCGTTTAAAAAAATATAGAGTTTTAGACTCACAAACTTGGGAAGAAAAAGGAATGCCACACTTCCCAATGAATAAATAATAAATGTTGTCCGAAGAAAAAGAAGACATGGTCCCTTATTCTTTAGGCATCTGCATCTAAAGAAAGATGAGCACATTTATGATTTCCCTTACACTTCTAAACAACATCAACTAGTTGACAAATTATTTAATGAATTAAACCGGTTTTGTATGAAGAGATGCAACTAAGAACATAAAGTACCTGAAGCAAGATCTGCAACACAAACATCTTGAAGCAATTCAGGATCTGCAGAGATGAAGGAAGCCAAGGAGATGGCTATCATCATGCCAATCAGTAACCCATAATTACTAGTATCCATAGCAAACTTTGATCACTCAAATAATTAGAATAAACCTTTTCACTTTGTATATGAAAGGTGTAATAATTATTGCAGAAAAGGAGAAAAAGTGGATTTGAATGGGAAGAGAGGCGATGGGTTATATGGTATTTAAAGTGGATGGAAGAATACAGATCGGTAGTTGGTCCCTTTCATCTCTTTTGAAAGTTTTGTCTTGCTTCTATGGACTTATTTTATGTTACAAGATAAGTTTTCAAATATATATATTTTTCTTTTAATTTCGAAATTACAAAATTTATCTTCAAAATATGAAAAAAAAAACAAATATAATATTCATCCCACATCTTGATATGATGGTGTTCTAACTGAGTTTCATTGTTTATCAAATTTATATGTAACATTAATATACTTTTTTATTAATATCAAATTAGACATCTTATTAAATTTTTAACATCGTATTTATTAAACGCATGTTTTTTTTCTTGTTTAAGTAATCTCGCCTATGGTGGGTTTTCTGCTGATGGATGTGGAGATGATCAGGTGGGTCAGTGCCCCATCAATGATCCAAATTGCCGTTAAAAAAGTAATCTCGCAAACTGAAATTTGAAAAATACCCAGAATTTACATGATGACATGTCATTTTCTTTCTTATATATCAAAACTAGGTTAGAATCACGTGTATTACACGTGTTGAATAAATGTAATGTTATATACTTAGTAATAAAACATTTATGTCTTTAAAAACCCGTGTATTACACGGGTTGAATAAAATTTTACGTAACAGTTATAAATTCTGTTAAGTTAATTTTTAAAATATTTTTTGCTAAGTATTAATTTTTTTTATAACTAATAAATGTTAATTCATGTTAAACTTTAGAAACCCGGTGTATTACACAGATTAAATAAATGGAATGTTATATATATTTACTAATAAAGATTTATATATTACATATTTATGAAAAACGTTTTATAAAAAAAATTATAGAAATCATTTTTATTTAATAGGAAAGAGAGGCGGGAAACAAAGTATTATAAATACAATTAAAGAAATTTGTATAATTAATAGGAGAGACAGGCGGGAAAAAAAGTTGATGATGCATGAGAGAGTGACTTAAAACTAATAATAAAAAAAGTATCATATCAAAACCTTTATTTATTATATATTATAGATTATAGATTATAGATATAGATTTGTTACTTAAAACTAATAATAATATGAGCATGGGGTATACCGGTGTTATTATGATGTGGTATGATAATAAAGTGTAAGCCACGTGGCGCCACGTCACTACCATCATTATCACATCATCCATCACTTGGAAAGTTGTCACACCCCCAAATTTGATTACAAAAATAAATAAATAATGGTTGCAACGATTGGTTCATTACACAATAGCGGAAGCTGTAATAGTGATTTCTAAGACTTGAATACATATACAATTACTAAAACTAAGTAATACAATGATTTAAGTTCTTCTAGATCAACGATAGACTTGATACTTGATACCCTTTGCCCTTACAGTTACTAGTAATTAGTCTAGCATTGCTAGCCTATTCCAACCACGCCATGGCTAAGGATTACCTGAAAACATACTTGAAAGTGTCAAAACAAAGGTTGGTGAGTTCATAAAGTTTGTTATTTCAGTGCAAATAGTTTTCCCCGAAAACATGTACATGACCTATCAGTCATAATAGTAGGTAGTTTTCACCGAAAACATATACATGACTTATCCGTCATAAAAATAAGTAGTTTTCCCCGAAAACATGTACATGACCTTACCGTCATAAAATAAATAGTTTTCGTCGAAAACATATACATAACCTTACCGTCAGAAAATAAGTAGTTTTCTCGAAAACATATACATGACTTAACCGTCATAAGTAGTTTTCCCCGAAAACATGTACATGACCTTATCGTCATAAAATAAGTAGTTTTCCCCGAAAACATGCACATGACATTACCGTTATAAATAAGTAGTTTTACCCGAAAACATGCACATGACATTACCGTCATAAATAAGTAGTTTTACCCGAAGACATGCACATGACATTACCGTCATAAATAAGTAGTTTTACTCGAGAACGTGCACATGACATTGCCGTCATAAATAAGTACAAATAATTCTAAACGCATATGATAAACAAAACAAGTGTTATTGATCCATTCGTAAGCTAGCTAGGCTTACAAATACCTATGTTCGTACATGAAACCGTAACCAAACCATGACAAATGAATGCCCATCCCTCGCTATACCACGAGAATAAGACAATATGAGGCCATTTGACCCTTCAAGTCCAGGCTAGCGTGTCACACCCCGACCGATGGCGGAATCATCGAGGCGGACAATAGAATGATTGTTCAAAAGCACATGATAGCTAAAGGTTGCATAATTCATTAATTTAATTTAAAGACAACAAGATCCAAATACAATACATTCCAAATAACCTAGTCTAGTTCAAAACATTGATTTATTTAACTAGGTCCATAGTCCTTAAGTGGAGAAACCTTCGGCAAGTAGTCACATATACAAACCTGAAACATTATTTAAATCAAGTGTCAACTAAAAAGTTGGTGAGTACATAGGTATAGTAATTCCGATAAATAGTAGTTGTAAATCGTTTTGCAACTCATTGTTTATCTTGTTAAACATAGTATGTATGATGTATCATTTATTTAATCACAATTCAAACCGAGTTTGACACGCTTGAACAGAGCACAACAGCTAAGTCCGGTATGTTTAAATATAGTTACCCATTATATCCGATATGATTGAATATAACACGCGGTTATATCCGAGTATGCAGTAATAAACACCCTAACCGGGTGGGCTGGTCAGGCACAATAGATCTATCAATATTACAGTTGGTTGTCTTGTGTTTAAATGTATGTACATCCAAAGAATAAGCATATAGTCTCATGTATAACACGTATAAACAATGTGAGTAGCATGTATAATGTTTCACCCCAAAACGTATAAAATGTAAAATAGGGGCTATGTAACTCACCTTGCAAGCGGGTATTTTTCCACGCGTGTAGGTGATAAAGATGTTGAAGTCTAAGCACGTTGAAACCCTATGTAGATAAATGGGTATCATTGTATGTTTACATGTGCGCATTAGTGTTCAATTGTGTATAAGTTTATGATAGCATTCCTCAGTGGTATTAGCATAGAAACTGGTCCAGATTTACTTGAAATTACTGATTTGATCGAAACTGTTTTATAGATGTGACAGGTATCGAAACTATGTTCAAGTATCAAAACTATGTTCAAGTATCGAAACTATGTTCAAGTATCGAAACTATGTCCAAGTATCGAAACTATGTCCAAGTATCGAAACTATGCTCAAGTATCGAAACTATGCTCAAGTATCGAAACTATGTTCAAGTATCGAAACTATGTTCAATTATCGAAACTATGTTCAAGTATCGAAACTATGTTCAAGTATCGAAACTATGTTCAATTATCGAAACTATGTTCAAGTATCGAAACTATGTTCAAGTGTCGAAACTAGTAGTTTCGATTGACCACAGAACTGTCGAAACTACCATCTATCGAAACTATTAATTTCGATTGACCATTTACTCAATCGAAACTAAGTAGTTTTGATGGCCTAGACTTTATCAATTAAAACAGTAACATTAATTTGTCCGGAAATCGATGGTTTGGAGTTGTGACTTCGAGTGGTTCAGTTTGTCTTATGATAACATAAGGTAAAGAAACGAAGTTGAGGATTCTTACGTGGTCGTGAAGGGTCTGGTCGGCAGAGTCTTAAATTCGAGAATGTCCAGAATGAGAATCGAGCTTCTGGATGGGATTAGCCTCTACAACCTTGATCACAGCTTCACACAGAGATGGCGATTGTAATGGTGTCTTCAATTTGGAGAGAGATTGGGTGGAGGAAGGGTAGCGAGCCCGTGCAGGCGCGGTAATGGATTTTTATAGCCGAGTTCGATCCTGATAATGAGACAAGCAATTGAGCATGTCCCGACACTCATCTGGACGAGACGAAGCTGTCGAGCCATCTTGCAGGCGTGGGGGTTGACCGTCGGGGCCGAATTTGTGGCGTGGGTTTTCGGTCACAAACACGATCGAACTTTCTGTATGTCGGGGAGACCAATTGGTCGGGGGCTATTGTTTGCGTGGGGACGACGAAGCCAGGGGTGCCTTTAGCGGCTGTCGAGGTGCAGGGAACAGCCCTGTCGGTGGCTTCGCCGGAGAAAGCTTTGGACCGCCGGACAATGTAGGAGGTGACCGGATAAACGATTTGAGAATTGGCAGTTTTAGTCCCTGGAGTTTGGTTTGACTTAAATTAGCCCTTGAAATAAATACGGATGAGTCCTTGTAGTTTTATTTGTACAGAAAAAGTCCCTCAACTGATTTTAGCTTACAACCTTTTAGTTTGAAAAGTTTCAAAACAACCCCCTTATCTTTTATAAAAACAATTAAATTAATTTCTTTTAAATTTTTAAATATAATTTATAAACTTATATTATTATTATTGTTATAAATAATTTTTATAAAAGTTAGTTATCTTATTTTAAACAGGTTATTTTATTAAATACAAAACTTTTAAATTAGATTTTTTTATATAGAAATTGTATATAAGTTTTAAAGCTTGTAAAATTTTAATTAATTCAAATATGTAAAAATAAAAATAAAAATAGAATACTTATTAAATAAAAACACTTGTATTTTATTTAATTTGAGAATGATTACACGATAAACATTTTACAAGTGCGCGATCGAAAATCCGAAATGTCACAGTCTCCCCATGTTAGAGGAATTTCGCCCCGAAATTCAACTAATGGAGGCTATGAAAAGAGATGCGGATACTTGGTCTTCATTTGGTCTTCACGCTCCCAAGTGAACTCGGGTCCACGTTTAGACTCCCAACGGACCTTGACAATGGGGATGCGGCTACGCTTGAGTTTCTTGGCTTCTCGGTCCATGATTTCCACGGGTTTCTCAACAAAGTGCATTTTCTCGTCAATGCGCACTTCATCAAGCGGGATGTGGAGATTCTCATCGGCTAGACACTTTTTCAAATTAGATACATGAAAAGTCGGATGAACGTTGATGAGTTCTGAAGGAAGATCGAGTTTGTAGGCCACTTTTCCTACCCTTTCGAGTATCTTGAATGGACCCACATATCGAGGTGCAAGTTTTCCTTTCTTTCCAAATCGGACTACGCCCTTCCAAGGTGATACCTTTAGGAGGACCATATCCCCAACTTGAAATTCCAAGGGTTTTCGTCTTTTATCGGCATAGCTCTTTTGCCGACTCCTTGCTACTCGAATGTTGTCACGAATAAGAAAGATTTTATCGGTGGTCTCTTGGATAAGCTCGGGACCGGTGATTTGTGCTTCACCAATTTCGTTCCAACAAATCGATGAACGACATTTTCGTCCATAAAGAGCTTCAAACGGCGCCATGTTAATACTTGTGTGGTAGCTGTTGTTGTAGGAAAATTCGATCAGTGGTAGGTGAGAATTCCAATTGTCACCAAAGTCAATGACACAAGCTCTAAGCATATCCTCGAGAGTTTGGATTGTTCGCTCGGTTTGTCCATCAGTTTGAGGATGGTAAGCCGTACTTAAATCCAAACGAGTACCAAGTGCTGATTGCAATGATTGCCAAAATCGGGAAGTAAAACGCGAATCCCGATCGGAGATGATGTTCAAAGGGATTCCGTGATGACTTACGATCTCATCAATGTAGATCCGAGCCAATTTCTCGACTCGATAGTCCTCACGAATAGGCAAGAAATGAGCAGACTTTGTAAGTCGGTCGATAATAACCCAGATACTATCGTGCCCACTAGAAGTGCGTGGGAGTTTGGTGATGAAGTCCATAGCAAGGTTCTCCCACTTCCACACGAGAATTTTCGGTTGTTCAAGGAGTCCGGAAGGCTTCTGGTGTTCGGCCTTTACTTTAGAATAAGTTAATCATTTTGCCACAAAGAGGGCAATATCCTTTTTCATGTCGGGCCACCAATATTGCTGACGAAGACCCATGTACATCTTATCAGCTCCGGGATGTACCGAATATCGAGTTTTGTGGGACTCGTTCATCAAAAATATACGAAGGTCGTCGCGATAGGGAACCCAGATACGGTCCAAGTAATACAATAGACCGTTGGCTTTGGTTTCTAGCAAGAGTTCTACGCCACATGCCATATCTTGATACATGTTTCCCTCGGTAACCGAGGTGTGTTGTGCTTGGAGAATGCGGGCTTGGATATCGTTATGGATACGAACACTATGAAGCATGATACGTTCTTTACGACTCAGAGCGTCGGCTACAACATTTGCTTTGCCGGGGTGGTAGCGAATCTCGCAGTCGTAGTCGTTAAGAAGTTCAACCCATCGTCGTTGCCTCATATTAAGCTCTTTTTGATTGAAAATATGTTGGAGACTTTTGTGGTCAGTGAAAACCACGCATTTTGTGCCATATAGATACTGTCTCCAAATTTTCAAGGCGAAAACGACAGCACCAAGCTCGAGATCATGGGTCGTATAGTTCTTCTCATGGACTTTGAGTTGACGTGATGCATATGCAATTACTTGACCTCGTTGCATAAGAACACAACCAAGACCTTGATTGGATGCATCACAATAAACGACAAAGTCGTCATTACCACTGGGAAGAGTTAGAATAGGAGCATTGCAGAGCTTGTGCTTTAGAGTTTGGAAAGCTTCCTCTTGCTTGGGTCCCCACTCGTAGTGCTTACCTTTGTGAGTCAAGGCAGTGAGCGGGACCACAATCTTGGAGAAGTTTGAGATGAAACGACGATAGTAACCTGCTAGTCCAAGGAATGAACGAATCTCGGTAGGAGTCTTAGGAGTACTCCGATTCTTTACCGCTTCGATTTTTGCCGGGTCCACATGAATCCCTTTATCGTTGACTATGTGTCCCAAAAACTGAACCTCCTTTAACCAGAATTCACACTTGGAGAACTTGGCGTATAGTCGTTCTTTCTTCAAGAGCTCCAAAATCAAACGAAGATGTTGTTCATGCTCTACTTTCGTTTTGGAATAGATGAGAATGTCGTCAATGAAAACGATCACGAACTTGTCCAAATAAGGTTTGCATACACGGTTCATGAGGTCCATGAAGACCGCAGGTGCATTAGTCAAACTGAATGGCATGACCATGAACTCGTAGTGACCGTACCTAGTCCGAAAGGCAGTCTTCAGAATGTCTTCATCAAGAACACGAAGTTGATGGTACCCGGAACGAAGGTCAATCTTGGAGAAACATGTTGAACCTTGAAGCTGATCGAAAAGATCATCGATACGGGGTAAAGGATAACGGTTCTTAATTGTAAGTTTGTTGAGTTCGCGATAATCAATGCACATGCGAAACGATCCATCCTTTTTCTTTACGAACAGCACGGGAGCACCCCAAGGTGAATGGCTCGGGTGGATGAATCCTTTGGATGAGAGTTCTTGTAATTGACTTGCAAGCTCTTGCATCTCGGAAGGTGCAAGACGATAGGGGGCTTTTGCCACGGGAGTTGCTCCGGGCACAAGGTCAATACGAAACTCTACTTGTCTAGGAGGAGGAAGACCGGGTAAATCCTCGGGAAAGTCTCGAATGATCGGAATATCTTGCAATTCTTTACCCTTGTCTTTCGTGTCAACCACGTGGGCCAAGAAAGCAACGTACTTTTTCCGCAAGTACTTTCGTGCTAATGTGCAAGACATGAGTTGAAGATTACGACATGGCTTTTCACCGAACATAACTAACGTGTCGCCCGAAAAGAGAGGTATACGAATACACTTTTCGTAGCAAATAACCTCGGCATGGTGCTTGGATAACCAGTCCATGCCAATTATAATATTGAAGCTTCCCAATTGCATTGGAAGGAGATCAACAGAGAATTTGTGATTATTAAGCTCGAGATTGCAGTCGCGGATAACATAATTTATAGAAATAGATTTTCCGTTTGCTATCTCCACGGAATAAGAATTGTCAAGTTTCGTTCTTTGTTTAGAAAGTCGAGATTCAAAGGTAAGAGATACAAAACTCCTATCGGCACCGGTATCAAATAAAATGGATGCATAATGATTGTTTACGAGAAACGTACCGTTTATCACGTCGTTGTTTGCTTGAGCCTCATTAGCGTTTATGTTAAACGCTCGTCCTTGAGGACCACCTTGATGATGAAGTTTTGGACATCGGTCATGGAAGTGGTTTGGGTCTCCACATTCGTAACATGCCCGACCATTGAGAGGTGCCGGGTAGATTAGGCGGTTGGCTGGAGCAGCTTGATGGACGGGAGGATGAGTACGGCAAGTAGTGACCATGTGTCCATACCGTCCGCAGCTTGAACACAATCGGCATGGTAGGTTGGCAGGATGATGGTACTTGCAGGTCTGGCATTGGGGATTTGGGCCCTGATAAGTTTTCGGGTTTTGACCCAAAGGGGCCGCTTGAATAGCATGTACAGCGGGAGTTACGGCTGTGAAGTTCCGACCCTTTCGTTTCTTGTTGTGGTTAGAAGACTCGGGTTTTACATCTTTGACGGCCGCAAGAGTAGAAACAACCTTCTTGGAACCCTTTCTTGTTAAGGTTCCGGCTTTGACATGGTTGTCGGATAGTGTAGCAGCTAGACGGATAGCAACTTCAAGTGTAGGAGGGTTGCTTGCTAGCACAACATCTTGAATTTGCATAGGCAGGCGCCTATGTATTTTTCAATCCCCCGAGCAAGGGGAGTGATCATATGAGGCACCAGCAGACTTAGCTCTTGAAACCGGGTGGTGTAGGCCAGATTATCCCCGCTGTCTTGGGCAAGATCCCAAAACTCAGCCTCGAGCTTCCTTATTTCATTCCGAGGACAGAATTCATCAGTCATGGCCTTCTTCAGTTCATCCCATGATAAGGATGTAGCAACCTCAGCACCACGGGTGCGTTTCTCACCGTTCCACCAGGTGAGGGCTCTCTTTTGGAGTACACTTGTGGCATAACGAACCCGAAGATTATCGGGACAGTCGCTGTTTAGGAATGTGCTTTCCATGCTTTCATACTATTGAAGTAGGCTGGTAGCACCTTCAGTCCCGAAGAATTTCGTAGGATTGCACGAGTTAAAGTGCTTAAACGTGCAGTGAGGCGGGTTGGTACCACCGTTTCCTTGGATGTTGTGAGACCCATCACTGTTTTTATTGGCTTGGGTCATTTGCCCCACCAGTTGGGCAAGGAGAGTAGCAAGATCCGGGTTGGAAGTGCTAGAGTTTGCACGTCGAGGAGGCATTCTAACACCAAAAGACAATGATATTTTAGATAAGATGGATATATATGAGTCATAGCGGGAAATAATGTAAGCAGAAAAACGGGATTCATCATGACGCGTGCCAGTGCATGTGTATTTATTTAAAGTTGATGGGGAAAACTAAGCCATCTATTCCGGATAGAACATGATGTTATAGATCATTATTCGCGTAATAGGAATTTCCGGGACTTGCATGCACTACAATTCGTTATTACGTGTGCACCCGTAATAATGATTTGCTTTGCATGTTCGTCTAGTTCTTCCTATCTTGCTATAATGTCCCCAAATTTTGAGTTTAAGTTCGGATCGTATCCTTGCGAATACATTGACTTATCAACGTTAAATAATTCCTCAAAACTTTCAAAGAGACATGCTTTAGCCTATAGGTAAACACTCACTTCAGGAATTCCCAGGAAAGCATACGGGTCCGTTTATTTGGATTTATACGAAATGCTTTCCTAGACAGAAAACCCAATGTACAGGTGTCACCCTTCCAGATTGCACGTGTCCTTTACTGGTTTCAATAAATTAAGTCGTTGACGAGATTTTCAAGATTTTAATAGAATTGAGAGTTTATGTGTATAAAATGTGTAGGAATGTTGCAATTAATATGGATTAGGAAAGAGTATGGATAAGGATGGATACTGTATTTGTTTGCATAAGTTTGTTTGTCAAATATGTATGTAAAGTATGTATCATGTATCAAAGTCTTGTATGTATGTGTATAAGTCTCATGTACCAAACTCGGGAAAATTCAAATAATACCTAACTACAAATAATTCACATAGCAATTTATCATTTAGCACATAACACATAGAAGGGAGTCCTAGGGTTATAGTCTAGGTCATTGTGTCTAATAACCTAATTCCCTATAACCATGGCTCTGATACCAATCTGTCACACCCCGACCGATGGCGGAATCATCGAGGCGGACAATAGAATGATTGTTCAAAAGCACATGATAGCTAAAGGTTGCATAATTAATTAATTTAATTTAAAGACAACAAGATCCAAATACAATACATTCCAAATAACCTAGTCTAGTTCAAAACATTGATTTATTTAACTAGGTCCATAGTCCTTAATTGGAGAAACCTTCGACAAGTAGTCACATATACAAACCTGAAACATTATTTAAATCAAGTGTCAACTAAAAAGTTGGTGAGTACATAGGTATAGTAATTCCGATAAATAGTAGTTGTAAATCGTTTTGCAACTCATTGTTTATCTTGTTAAACATAGTATGTATGATGTATCATTTATTTAATCACAATTCAAACAGAGTTTGACGCGCTTGAACAGAGTACAACAGCTAAGTCCGGTATGTTTGAATATAGTTACCCACTATATCCGATATGATTGAATATAACACGCGGTTATATCCGAGTATGCAGTAATAAACACCCTAACCGGGTGGGCTGGTCAGGCACAATAGATCTGTCAATAATACAGTTGGTTGTCTTGTGTTTAAATGTATGTACATCCAAAGAATAAGCATATAGTCTCATGTATAACACGTATAAACAATGTGAGTAGCATGTATAATGTTTCACCCCAAAACGTATAAAATGTAAAATAGGGGCTATGTAACTCACCTTGCAAGCGGGTATTTTTCCACGCGTGTAGGTGATAAAGATGTTGAAGTCTAAGCACGTTGAAACCCTATGTAGATAAATGGGTATCATTGTATGTTTACATGTGCGTATTAGTGTTCAATTGTGTATAAGTTTATGATAGCATTCCTCAGTGGTATAAGCATAGAAACTGGTCCAGATTTACTTGAAATTACTAATTTGATCAAAACTGTTTTATAGATGTGACAAGTATCGAAGCTATGTTTAATCGAAACTATGTTCAAGTATCGAAACTATGTCCAAGTATCGAAACTATGTCCAAGTATCAAAACTATGCTCAAGTATCGAAACTATGCTCAAGTATCGAAACTATGCTCAAGTATCGAAACTATGCTCAAGTATCGAAACTATGCTCAAGTATCGAAACTATGTTCAATTATCGAAACTATGTTCAAGTATCGAAACTATGTTCAAGTATCGAAACTATGTTCAATTATCAAAACTATGTTCAAGTATCGAAACTATGTTCAAGTGTCGAAACTACTAGTTTCGATTGACCACAGAACTGTCGAAACTACCATCTATCGAAACTATTAGTTTAGATTGACCATTTACTCAATCGAAACTAAGTAGTTTCGATGGCCCAGACTTTATCAATTAAAACAGTAACATTAATTTGTCCGAAAATCGATGGTTTGGAGTTGTGACTTCGAGTGGTTCAGTTTGTCTTATGATAACAGAAGGTAAAGAAACAAAGTTGAGGATTCTTACGTGGTCGTGAAGGGTCTGGTAGGCAGAGTCTTAAATCCGAGAATGTCCAGAATGAGAATCGAGCTTCTGGATGGGATTAGACTCTACAACCTTGATCACAGCTTCACACAGAGATGGCGATTGTAATGGTGTCTTCAATTTGGAGAGAGATTGGGTAGAGGAAGGGTAGCGAGCCCGTGCAGGCGCGGTTCCTGATAATGAGACAAGCAATTGAGCATGTCCCGACACTCATATGGACGAGACGAAGCTGTCGAGCCATCTTGCAGGTGTGGGGGTTGATTGTCGGGGCCGAATTTGTGGCGTGGATTTTCGGTCACAAACACGATCGAACTTTCTGTATGTCGGGGAGACCAATTGGTCGGGGGCTATTGTTCGCGTTGGGACGACGAAGCCAAGGGTGCCTTTAGCGGCTGTCGAGGTGCATGGAACAGCCCTGTCGGTGGCTTCGCCGGAGAAAGCTTTGGACCGCCGGACAATGTAGGGGGTGACCGGATAAACGATTTGAGAATTGGCAGTTTTAGTCCCTGGAGTTTGGTTTGACTTAAATTAGCCCTTGAAATAAATACGGATGAGTCCTTGTAGTTTTATTTGTACAGAAATAATCCCTCAACTGATTTTAGCTTACAACCTTTTAGTTTGAAAAGTTTTAAAACAACCCCCTTATCTTTTATAAAAACAATTAATTTAATTTCTTTTAAATTTTTAAATATATTTTATAAACTTATATTATTATTATTGTTATAAATAATTTTTATAAAAGTTAGTTGTCTTATTTTAAACAGGTTATTTTATTAAATACGGAACTTTTAAATTAGATTTTTTTATATAGAAATTGTATATAAGTTTTAAAGCTTGTAAAATTTTAATTAATTCAAATCTGTAAAAATAAAAATAAAAATAGAATACTTATTAAATAAAAACACTTGTATTTTATTTAATTTGAGAATGATTACACGATAAACATTTTACAAGTGCGCGATTGAAAATCCGAAATGTCACATAGCGCGACTAACCATGATCGAGGGCGTCACCCCCAAGAGTACTATTCATAGAATCCTAGGCTAAGACCATAGCTAATGGTTACAAGATATTAATGTTGCTCCGGGGACTTTTAGCGCCCTATTGTTCCTCATGTACAACATAATGTTAGTGTCTTGTTTCCTTGTTATTATATAAAAATGTTTGCAATGTTTTCGCAATTGTATAAAACAACAATGTTTCCAAATGTATTAAACAATAATATAATACATAATATGTAAGTATGTTTCTCCCCCGCAGTTTACAAAACATTAAAAAGAGAAAAGGTGGCCGTGAACTCACCTGGTGATTGATGTATGATAGCAAATAACAATGTGCTAATAGTTCCTGCCTATCCGTACCCTGATCACACAAGGGTAATAATGTGTTAAGACTACCCGTCTTATACTCAAGTTGTTCACCCGACTTAACGAGTCCCATTAAGTACGTCTTTGTTTAGTAAAAATCAGTGTTTTCATGTGACGACTCATTGCTGATTATTTTTCCAGTCTAGACGCTTACATATTTTTCAAGAAAATATCATGTTTCCATATTGGTGACTTATTAAGTGTACCAAAATTAAATATTATTTTTGTAACAACTTACAATATATTCACATTATAGTTCACATATAAACATATAATTATTTCCTAAAAATAATTATATACAACCTCAAATATCGTTCAAGTATATATCCTATTCATGTTATTTATTCTCCATACGTACAATCCACATTACTACGTCCACATGAAAATACTTATTTTCAAAGCGATAATTATTATCTTAGTTACGTTCGTCATGTATTCATCTTTATTTATTTTTATCAATTGTATGCATACATGTATTTCTACATCACTACATATATTCACATATGTTCCACGATGTCATGAGGTTACTTATTTTCAACCGATCCTATCCATATGTTTCATGCGGTTATGTCATCACATGTGTACATGTACATAAATCATCAAATACATATATGTTACCATCTTTTCTATCAATTAACCCTTTTGCTTCTTTATCATGCATATATATATCTATTAATTTTTTGACCACATGTATTTATATCAAATGTTCATATTAGGATACTAATCTTTAATTCCTAGAACATTTCCATGATTTAACCAAAACAGTACACCAACATATATATATCACAATTTTTATCCATAAACATATATTTTTAGACGAACTCGTCAACATGCTTCCAGGATTTATGTATCTACACATACATACACTTCATGTATACACATACGTTGATAATAGACTTTGATAAATACATGCACTTGCATAAGTGATCATTTTTTATGTATATATTTTTAATAACACCTTTCACGTTCATATGTTGATGATAATCGTTTGTATGTTTTCTCGAATCATAGGACACAAACTCGGGTCTTGCCAGGTAAGTCACACATGAACATATAACTTCACGAACATGTATCCTTTCACATAACACATGAATGGAATAAAGGGTTTACGAAGAATACCATCATCCAAGTATTATGTTATGTGATAGTGTGTGTATATATATATATATGTAATTTATATTTGGTGTGTCCTTGTCTTGTTCATGGTCCTTCTAGCTTAGTATTATATGTATGAGCATGTATGTATATAAATATATGTATTCAAACATGACTCATGAACAAATAAACCAAAACTCATCAAGATTTTTATGTTTTATTTTGTTCTTGAAAACTCATATTTTTAGGCGTACTTCGACTAGAGTTTTAGATGGTTTTAGAAGACCAAATGACTTGGGGTTTTCTTCTAAAATCAATTTTATTAAAACCAGAGGAGATGTGAAAAAGAATTACTAGATTTGGAGTTGTGTAGGTACCTCAAAACAAGAAAATGAAAAGAGGTGTCGAGATTCGACCTGCACTGAGCGGCCTTCTTGTGCAGGCTGTTTGGGGTCGAATACTCCATGGATTCGAGTGATTCCACTTGGGTTCTTCCTTCTTAACATAGAGCTTCATACTAGAAAATGAATGGACTGATTTGGCCAAGGAACGAAGGAGATATGGCCTTCCGAAGATGACTAAAAATTTGCTAGGAAGCTGATTACGGGTTTTTTGTTCCATTTTTTGTTTTGGGGTTGATTAGAACCGAGAGAGAGAAGTGATGGGATAGAGATCTTGAAACTTGGTTTGTGGTAGGTTGTCCTCTTATATAGTAGGTAGGTGGAGTGAGAAACTTGGTAGTATTTATTAGTCATCATGGAAAAGTATGGAGGTGGAGTGAAGTGTTGCACTACCTATAATCATCACAAGGCATGGATGACAAGATGGATTGACCTTTGCTTGACATATTGTGTGAAAGGGCATGGTCTAACATGACCACCATTATTGAGCAAGGATGGGGTGAGCAAGGTGGCTGGCCCCACCTTAGTTCGGCCGTGAATGGGTAGGGGGTGGGGGGTTGGGGGTTGGCACATCCCTAGTTGCAATCTAAGTACTAGTTAGGTCGGTCCTAGTTAGTGTAAACTCGGTAGGTGCTCCCGTGATATAATATCCGGTGTAGAAACTTTTATGATAAAAAATCATTATGTATTTTGTGTATCTTGACTAGTTTTAATAGTTTACTGGTTAACCCCGACATAGTTATTACCTTAACTATAATATACATGTATACACATAAAAGTGACTTAAGACCATGTAGTACACATTTTTATGTCCACTTTTAAAATTTTAGTAACCAATATATATGTTTTTATATTAAAACGTATTTCTAGACTTTTCTTGAATAAGATCTTGTTAAATACCAACGAACGTACTTTGCGGGTTATAATTGTTTATTTACTAGTAATTCTTAAAATTACTAAAATGTAACTTGTTTTTCTATGCTAGACTCATGACAACACTTAGTCAAAATAATGATCCAGGAACTATAACATATGAACGTGCTAAAATGAATATGGCTTTTGTCCTGAAATGCTGGGTGTCACATTCTCCCCATGTTAAAAATAATTTCGTCCCAAAATTCAATTGATGTTATCTTGAATTGGTGTATTCGTGAACAACGTCTAGTAGTCGATTTTCATTTGATCTTCGTGTTCCCATGTATCCTTAGGGTCACACTTCGAGTTTTAACGTACCTTAACCAATTCAATACGATTAGTCCCTGTTCCCTCGAGTTTTTAGCCAGTGATTTCAGTAGGTTCCTTAATAGGGTGCAGGTTTTCACCTATGTGAATCTCACCAGACAGTATGATTAACGTTTCATCTGATAAATACTTCTTGAGATTTGACGCATGAAACGTATCATGTGCATTGCTTAGTTCCCGTGACAACTTAAGCTTGTAGGCTGCAAGGCCAACTCTAGCCCGTATTTCAAACTGTTTCCATTATCTATGGTTATGTTTGCTACAATTACCAAACCTGGCAATTCCTTTCCAAGACGGGACTTTTAACAAAATTTGGTCTCCATCATGGAATTCTAATGGCTTTCGTCTGTTGTTAGCGCAACTCTTCTATCTGTCTGGAGCGGCTTCCAGACGATCCTTAGCTTCGACGATCTTGTCGGTGGTTTCCTGTCCAATCTCAGGACCAGTCAAATGCTTGTTGCCAACCTCCGCCCAACATGGCGATGAGCGACATTTACAATCATACTAAGCCTCAACGGAGCGGCTTTAATACTGGTATGGTAGTTTTTATTGTATGAAAACTCAGCCAACAATGGTGAGTATCCCAATTTCCTCTGAAATCGATTACACACGCACGAAGCATATCTTCTAAAATTTGAATGGTCTTCTCACTTTGATCGTCCATTTGTGTATGACATGCAGTGCTTATGTCAAGGCATGTGCCCACGGCATCTTGTAATGATTCCCAGATTCTTAACACGAATCGGCAGTCTTTATATCTGAGATAATGGAAACTGGCATGCCATGCCTAGCCTCAATTTCCTTGATATATAGCTTTATAAGTTTATCGGTTTTATCTGTTTCTTTGATGGACAAAAAGTGAACGGATTCGTCAAACGATCGACGATTACCCATATAGCGTCATACTCGCTCGATGTCTTGGGTAATTTTGCAATGAAACCCATGGAAATCTGTTCCCATTTCCATCGAGGAATCTCGGGTTGTTGTGGTCACCTAGGTGATTCCTAACATTCTGCCCTTACCGTTGGGTATCTCCCAACATAGGTAACAATTTCTCCTTTCATGTTTGGCCACCCAATAGAGTTCCTCGAGATCCTTATACGTTTTATTCGATTCTGTATGACCAAGTGCCTGGACTTATGAACTTCATCCATAAATACACACATAGGTTACCGGTACTTGGTACCTAAATTCTGTTTGTATAATCTAACTTTGGCTCCAATTGTTTGATTTCCATTTACTTGGTGGTCGGTATTCTAAAACAAGGCGAATACTTCTCTAATTAACGATATTAGTTGTGCAAGAACCCCATATTTGATTACCCTTAATATGGTGGGGTTTTATGACACTCATTCCTGATAATGAAAGAAATGATGCATGAGATCTTGAGTGTATGCTGACACATACCCTCTATTCATCTACGCATTATGATGCACAATAGCCAGTTCTCTATAGATCTTTGAAAGGAATTACTCGACGAGATGTTCAGGTTTCAGTTGAAGATCGTGTAGTAATGATACAATATGAAAACGAAACTTTATGTTTGTCCCTCTTATGCTTTTCGAAAGCATTTTCTCGGACTACGACTTTATTCTTATTTCAGGTTTTGTGTTATCTAGGATCTTCTATTAAAATGGGTCATAATGGATTTAATATTTCAAGGTTCCTTGTGTGCTTTTACTAGCAAATTTCGAGTCTAATCACCACTTTACGCTTTGCTTGTACCACCTTTCTGAGGTAGACCGGCCTTTGGGTTGTAACGTCCTGATATGTGAACTCATGGCTTGACTACCATACTCTCGAAGTATGTAAGCCATACGAAGTTCTATGTTTGTTTGGAATATTCACATTCCGTGTAGGTGAGGAAATGAACAGTGATACTATGAGAATGGTCTCATCAAATTAGTGTTTCCCCAAAATGGGCCATGGGTTTGTCAACCCATTAAGTTGGCAGAAAGGGTTTGGGAGTTTTACAATTGCCAACTATTAGTCATTTAGTGTGTCTGCACTTCCCTAGCGTTCGAATGGTACTTCAATGACTTACCATTATGTATTTTACTCATACCAGTCATAGTCTCAAAGTCCTTAGTACAAGGACTCGGGTCATCGAGTTTTTTGTACTTTTCCTGAGCCTTCGTTTAGAAGTTATTTCTTAACAATAGATGCTCTAGAGCTTCCTAATTATATAAAGTTGGGAGTGAAAGATGTGATCATGCCTCTCCTCTAGGCTAAAATCTGGGATCCATTCAACAAGATGATCATTGAGGAAGTGCAGTACAAAAGGGTATAAACTATCCTTCTCGAATCCTTGTGCACAATGGTCTGTTGTGAATGACTTGTGCTTAGGTCCTTTATGCACATCATGAACTAATGAGATTAGCAAGAAATCCCACACTTGGGACTCTTTTAAGAGTTTTGTATGTTGTTTTTCTGTTAGTTCAACAGCAGTCGTTAGTCCACACTTAGGTTTCTTTGGCATTTGCTTCAGAATATATCACGGCTTATTCATCACCGGAAGAATAGTCGGACTTGAGGGTGTACTGAATGTCAAAGGTTGTGAGGGCAACCCTGCTTGATCAATATTCTGAAATGTCAAATTACCTACTTGTCTCATGTCGAGCTTCCACAATACTCCATAGATGCTATGTGTATGCGGGTCAGGATAATTTTCTGCCCCATTACCGGAGTTAGTGCATAGCACTCCTAACGTAAATGCCAAGTAATTGTGAGACTGAACTGTATGATGGATTCAGAGAATACACTATAATCTCCCACAATAATTGTGCAATTATTGTAAGTGTTGGTTGTGGTAACGCTCAATTTGGAGCCTTCCTTACAAGTAGAATCTCAAAGAATGAATGTGGGAAATCCTTCGTCATTCAGGATTCACTAAGGATTTGTTGAATTCAATTTGAATTTCTCTCGTTCCTCCCGAACTAGGAGAATGCTTTGTGAATACCTAATTGAGAAGTCTGGTTTGTTAAGATTCAACCCTTAATCAAGTGGCTGAGAATATGGGTTGATCATTAGCTTGGACAGCAAGACTCACTAAAGTTCTCATGCACTGCAAATTATGATTACGTGTGCACCCGTAATGATAATTTACTTTGCATGATCCCTGTAGTGTTTCTTCTATCCCAAGATTTTAGTCGAAAAGGATTTGAAATGTTCATTAGATTGTGTTTGCACACATGTGTAGGAGTGTGTATTGTTCTACCGAATTACCCTTAATTATGTGTACCAATACTCATGAATCTGCTGAATATAGCTGTTGCCGGATGGGGTTAATGGTAGAGAGGCACCACCAGTGTCTCTTAAAAATAACATGTGTATGGAAGTTAGGCACTATGTGTAGGGCAGAGATCCTCAAATCAGTGTCGAGCAACTCATGCTCCAAGTATGTATGTATGTATGGATCCAAATGATCCTGATGAATGTCTGGGTCACTGACCCTTGGATTTCTCTACCGTTTAGTCATGCTTATCCACCTCGGATTCCCTTCTGTCTAGGCAATCCTGTCTGCTATATCTCATGGTGAAAGTCTAGGCATCCGATCCGGCAACTCGTGAAGGAGAGTATTTATACCGCACATATGTCAGAAAGAAACTGCCTCCGCGGCTGGAGTAGTTGTAGGTGTGGTGCAGGTATAGGAACAGGTTCTGATACAGGTTCGACTTGTTGTGATGCTAAGATAGGTGACTGGCGATTACTATCGTCGTCGCCCAAGTTCAGTTCGTAACTCGATCTTCTAGGGTTATAGTGTGCTGAGTACCCGTCATTCTTGATTCGTAATCCGAACAGTAACACTTTGTTGAGAAACGATGTAGATGTCTATTCGTACGTGTTAAGTGTTTGTTACATGTGCCACGTAATTGTAATAGGTAGTAATGTAGCTAATGATACCCTAGTGTAACTCCATACACTAATAGTCTACACAAGTTGTTCGGTAACGGTTGGAATTTTTATACTCAAGTCTTGGGTGATGTAAGTCTTAGAAACCTTGGTCCCTAAATGAGTCTGGTTAGAGCCTAGGTGTCACTAAGGAAACATAATTTGCTAAAACCATTGCTCTGATACCAATATTTCCCACCCCTAAATTTATTTACTTAATAAATAAATAATGGTTGCAACGATTGGTTCATTACACAATAGCGGAAGCTATAATAGTGATTTCTAAGACTTGATTACATATACAATTACTAAAACTAAGTAATACAATGGTTTAAGTTCTTCTAGATCAACGATAGACTTGAGACTTGATACTCTATGCCCTTCAAGTAACTAGGAATTATTCCAACATAGCTAGCCAATTCCAACCGCGCCATGGCTAAGAGTTACCTGAGAAACATACTTGAAAGTGTCAACACAAAGGTTGGTGAGTTCACAGAGTTTGTTATTTCAGTGCAAATAGTTTTCCACAAAAACATGTACATGACCTATCAGTCATAAAAGTAGGTAGTTTTCACCGAAAACATATACATGGCATAACCGTCATAAAAATAAGTAGTTTTTTTTCCCGAAAACATGTGCATGGCCTTACCGTCATAAAATAAGTAGTTTTCACTGAAAATATATACATGACCTTACCGTAATTAAATAAATAGTTTTCACCGAAACATATACATGACTTAACCGTCATAAGTAGTTTTCCCCGAAAACATGTACATGACCTTACCGTCATAAAATACGTAGTTTTCCCCGAAAACATGCACATGACATTACCGTCATAAATAAGTAGTTTTACCCGAAAACATGCACATGACATTACCGTCATAAATAAATAGTTTTACCCGAAGACATGCACATGACATTACCATCATAAATAAGTATTTTTACCCGAAAACATGCATATGACATTACCATCATAAATAAGTACAAATAATTCTAAACACATATGATAAACAAAACAAGTGTTATTGATCCATTCGTAAGCTAGCTAGGCTTACAAATACCTATGTTCGTACATGAAACCGTAACCAAACCAAGACAAATGAATGCCCCTCCTTTGCTATACCACGAGAATAAGACAATATGTGGCCATTTGACCCTTCAAGTCCCGGCTAGCGCGACTAACCAAGACCGGGGGCGTCACCCCTAATAGTACTATTCATATAATCCTAGGCTAAGACCATAGCTAATGGTTACAAAATGTTATTGTTGTTCCGGGGACTTTTAGCGCTCTATTGTTCCTCATGTACAACATAATGTTTGTGTCTTGTTTCCTTGTTATTATATAAAAATGTTTGCAATGTTTTCGCAATTGTATAAAACAACAATGTTTCCAAATGTATTAAACGATAATGTAATACATAATATGTAAGTATGTTTCTCCCGCACAGTTTACAAAACATTAAAAAGAGAAAAGTGGGCCATGAACTAACCTGGTGATTGATGTATGTTCTAGCAAATAACAATGTGCTAGTAGTTCCTGCCTATCTGTACCCTGATCACACAAGGGTACTAATGTGTTAAGACTACCCGTATTATACTCAAGTTATTCACCCTACTTAACGAATCCCGTTAAGTACGTCTTTGTTTAGTAAAAATCAGTGTTTTCATGTGACGACTCATTGATGATTATCTTTCCAGTCTAGACGCTTACATATTTTCCAAGAAAATATCATGTTTCCATATTGGTGACTTATTAAGTGTACCAAAAATAAATATTATTTTTGTAACAACTTACAATATATTCACATTATAGTTCACGTATAAACATATAATATTTCCTAAAAATAACTATATACAACCTCAAATATCGTTCAAGTATATCATATGCATGTTAATTATTATTCGTACGTACAATCCACGTTAGTACGTCCACATGCAAATACTTATTTTCCGAACGATAATTATTATCTTAGTTACGTTCGTCATGTATTCATCTTTATTTATTTTTATCAATTGTATGCGTACATGTATTTCTACATCACTACATATATTCACATATGTTACACGATGTCATGAGGTTACTTATTTTCCACCGATCCTATCCATATGTTTCATGCGGTTATGTCATCACATGTGTACATGTACATAAATCATTAAATACATATATGTTACCATCTTTTCTATCAATTAACCCTTTTACTTCTTTATCATGCATATATATATATATATATATATATATATATATATTGACCATATGTACATATATCAAATGTTCATATTAGGATACTAATCTTTATTTCCTAAAACATTTCCATGATTTAACCAAAACCGTACACCAACATATATATCACAATTTTTATCCATAAACATATATTTTTGAAAGAACTCGTCAACATGCTTCCAGGATTTATGTACCTACACATACATACACTTCATGTATACACATACGTTGATAATAGACTTTAATAAATGCATGAATTTGCACAAGTGATCGTTGTTTATGTATATATTTTTAGTAACACCTTTCACGTTCATATATTAATGATAATCGTTCGTAAGTTTTCTTGAATCATAGGACACTACCTCGGGTCTTTCCAGGTAAGTCACATATGATCATATAACTTCACGAACCTGTATCATTCAACATAACACATGAAAGGAATGAAGGGTTTATGAAAAACACCATCATCCAAGTGTTATTTTATGTGATAGTATATATATATATGTAACTTATATTTGATGTGTTATTGTCTTGTTCATGGTCCTTCTAGCTTAGTATTATATGTATGAGCATGTATGTGTATAAATATATGTATTGAAACATGACTCACGAAGAAATAAAGCAAAACTCATCAAGATTTTTATGTTTTATTTTGTTCTTGAAAACTCAGATTTTTAGGCGTACTTCGACTAGACTTTAGATGGTTTTAGAAGACCAATTGACTTGGGTTTTATTCTAAGATAAATTTTATTGAAACCAGAGGAGATGTGAAAAAGAATTACTAGATTTGGAGTTGTGTAGGTACCTCAAAACAAGAAAATGAAAAGAGGTGTCGAGATTCAACCTGCACTGAGCGGCCTTCTTACGCAGGTTGTTTGGGGGTCGAATACTCCGTGGATTCGAGTGATTCTACTTGGGTTCTTCCTTATTAACATGGAGCTTCATACTAGAAAAATAATGGACTGATTTGGCCAAGGAACGAAGGAGATATGGCCTTCCGACGTTGACCACAAATCTGTAAGGAAGCTGATTACGGGTTTTTTGTTCCATTTTTGGTTTTGGGGTTGATTAGAACCGAGAGAGAGAAGTGATAGGATAGAGATCTTGAAACTTGGTTTATGGTAGGTTGTCCTTTTATATAGTTAGTAGATGGAGTGAGAACTTGGTAGTAATTATTATTTATCATGGAAGAGTATGGAGGTGGAGTGAAGTGTTAGACTACCTATAATCATCACAAGGGATGGATGACAAGATGGATTGACCTTTGCTTGAAATGTTGTGTGAAAGGGCATGGTCTAACATGACCACCGTTATGGAGCAAAGATGGGGTGAGCAAGGTGGCTGGCCCACCTTGGTTCGGCCATGAATGGGTAGGGGGTAGGGCGTTGGGTGTTGTCACATCACTAGTTGCAATCTAAGTACTAGTTAGGTCGATCCTAGTTAGTGTAAACTCGATAGGTGCTCCCGTTATATAATACCCAGTGTAGAAACTTTTATGATAAAAAATCCTTATGTATTTTATGTATCTTGACTAGTTTTAATAGTTTACTAGTTAACCCCGAAATAGTTATTACCTTAACTATAATATACATGTATACACATAAAAATGATTAAGATCATGTAGAACACATTTTTATGTCCACTTTTAAAAGTTTAGTCACAAATATATTTGTTTTTATATTAAAACGTGTTTCTAGACTTTACTTGAATAAGATCTTGTTAATCACCGACGAACGTACATTACGGGTTATAATTGTTTATTTCCTAGTAATTCTTAAAATTACTAAAATGTAACTTGTGTTTCTATGCTAGACTCATGACAACACTTAGTCAAAATAATGATCCTGGAACTATGACATATGAACGTGTTAAAATGAATATGGCTTTTGTTCTGAAATGTTGGGTGTCACACAAGGTGTATACTTGTGTGATTGTGGTAGTGTGATAATTAAATGTTTATTTTTTAATTTTCATTTAAATAAAATAAAACATAATATTTCATTAAAATAAAAATAAAATAAAACATAATAAATAATATTTCATTAATAATTTAAAAAAAATTACATTAATAATTAAAAAAGTTACATTACTAAAATAAAAATTACATTACTAATGATTTGATTTTTCGTAAACATACTCAATCAAGTCCGCCTTTAGTGCGTTATGAATTTCTCGATTGCGTATTTCTTGTCAGTTTACTCGCTTTTGATCTTCATCAATTTCTTCATGCGTAACCTCCTCCTCATTTGGGTTGTATTGACAAATTGTCATTCCTTGATCCTCTAAAATCATATTATGTAAAATCAAACAAGCATACATAATGTTCCGGATTTTGATTTGAGACCAAGTTCGAGTCGGCCGTTCGATTATATGCCACTTATTGTTCAAGAGACCGAACGCTCGTTCGATATCTTTTCTTGCCGACTCATGAGCCTTTTTATAATTATTACATTTAATACCTTCTGGATACGTAAGAGACTTGACAATTGTAGCATATTATGGATATATTACATCGGCTAGATAATACCCACGCTTGTAATGCGAGCCTCTGAGTTCAAACGATGAGTCCGGTGTGGTTCCATTGATCATATCGTCGAATATAGGCAATTGATTAAGATCATTAGTGTCATTGTTCGCACCGGCAACCAAAGAATGCATGCCAAAACCATAGATCATTTGAAGCCACAACTTCAAGCATAATGCTTGGTCAAGGATGATCGCCGCGTGCAAACTGACCTCGCCACGCATTGGGGCAAATTTTCCAATCCCAATGTGTGCAATCGATGCTACCGAGCATCCCGACAAATCCGTGTTTAGCTTCATGAAAAGCATATAACTGTTGAATCTCGCTAGCCGACGATTTACGTAAATATCTCTTACCGTACAATAAAATTATAGCTTTAAAAAACTTGTAAATACATGACCTGATCGTTCGTTCTGACATCTTCAAGTAATCATCAAACGAATCACTAGCGGTACCATACGCCATTTGACGAATCGCGGCCGTACACTTTTGAATGGAGGTGAAGCCAACCCAACATCTCGCGTCAATCCGTTGACGGAACCAAGGCACGTCTATCTCGAGATCAGAAATAATTCTTAAAAATAATTTCCGACTCATTCGAAACCAGGTATTAAATTGCTCCTCCCCGTACAAACAATCTTCGTCAAAGTAATCTTTGAGTAAAAGTGTGTTAGCAGCCACCCCGTCATGGTTGAGACGTGCGCTTCGTTTTAATGGTCTTGAGGACGATTCAGCCTCTTGCCACCACCTAACCTCCTCTGATGACATAACTCCGAACGCCATTACCCGGGCTTTCTCGCTTGATGATGAAGACATTTTAGTAGTATAAACTTTTTTGTGTAGTATGAGATGAGAGATGAGGTATAATATGAAAGGTATTTGTGTTTATATAGGAGATGAGAATAATGAATATAAAAAAATATAAAAAAACTTTATTTTTAAAATATAGCCGTTCAATGACTATGTATACGCTGAAGCCAATGAATCACCCCGTGATTATTCTCACGCCACACAATAACACGGTGAGGGGGCGGTGTTCCGTCTTCATCACGCCGTGATTCCGCCTCCACATCAGATCACTATGTGAAAAATCCGTGTATACCGGATGATCTAAGATAATTTCTATATTGGAGAAAAAATAAAATATATATATATAATGTTAGCATTATATATAAACAAAAATCGCTATTAAAAATAGTTGAATAAAATATTTTGGTAATTTTAGTGTTATCATAGTCAATTTAGTTTACTTGGATTTTCTTACAATCAAATAAGAAATAAAGAATAAACACCGATACAAATTTAGAGGTGTGGAGTCAAAGTATTTTGGAGACTATTCTGATTCGAGCCCGACGGGACCTCTAAGGTTCTAAGGGACAAAGTCCCTAGACGATTGGGGGGGGGTGGGGGGGGTGGGGGTGTTTTCAAGTGACCACTTGTAGCAACTAAGTAATCAATGCAAACGTGGTCTAGCTACTAAGTTGTTGTTACACGCACGTCATCAGCGGAAACTTAGTGCCGATGGAGTTCCTATTGAAATTTTCTTTCTTACATATAACTAACAACTTTTATAACCTCTGATTGTTATACTATTTTACGAAGAGTTGCAACATTCCACCCCAAATCATTTTGATGGTTCAACACCTATATTAAAACAATTATGTTGGTCTGATTAAACCATAGTTGTCAATAGCGCATAGCGTTAAAAATCGACAATCTATCTCTATGCTACGTAGCGGTAGCGATGAAATAGCGTCTGGTATTTCATGTTTAGCGATAAGTAGTAGAAAATTTTATGAAATAAAAACCCTAAAGTAGTCAACTATCGTAGTAATTATAATCAACAAATAAAAACAGTTAGACCCCCAAAATAGCTAAAATTCGCTATCACTAATCATCTAGTGAAATAAAAACTCTAAATTGCTATTCGCTACTACTATTTATATTAGAAAAAAACGCTATTCTCATGTTATGTAGTCGCCAAACTCCATATAGCCCTACTAGACCGTGCGTCATATCCACTATTGACAACTATGGATTAAACAAACTTTTTTCATACGGATTTTTAGTAGAAAAATTCATTTTTGTTCTTCTAGAATTTTTTTCTATCTTATCCCATTACTATTAAGCAATTTTTTCTATCCTAACTATTAAGATTCAATATGGTCCATGAAGAAATGTGTGATCTATTATTGCTTATTATGATTTAATATAACTTACTGCAACTCGATCTAACTCTTTAAGACTAAATAAAGCTCATCATTGTCTATTAAGAGTTATGTTGGTCTGAAACAATCATGCTTGAAAAATAAAACTTGTTTTACAAGATTAGAGACGGATGTATGTGAACGATAAACAAGAAAGGACAAGAGAGATGATGAGAGTGTACTTTCGACAGTGATTAATTCTATATGTTGAAGGAGTTACAATACAGGATTTATCATGAAGATGAAGAACAACTACGAGGGTATTTCTCATGAGGGCTCTATTAGGGTTTCACTCAAGAACACTTGATTGATATTTATAGTGTCCATTTTCCTCGTGATTAGAAATATCAAATAATAAGGAAAAACATAATTGGGCAACATCTATTGTCTTTCGTGGGATGTGAACCCCTGGTAAGGTGTGAACAACATCAAGATAGTACTTCAACCAGAAACCCTAAACCGCTTCGAAAAAACGTAAATAAAAACAAATATTGACCGGAATTTGCCCGGAACCCTATCCGCCTGATCGCGATGTCAACGCCAATCAAAAATATATTTAAAATCCTGTTTTTATCTACCTTAGACTGTAGTATAATGAGTAGAGTTGTCGAATCCAAAAGGAATTCGTTAAACTTTTTAATTATGAAAACTCTAAATAACCTAGATGATTAAAAGTAACTTGATTTTGTAAAGTTGATTACGAGAACTACGAAAATGATTATGGTTTTTAAAACAATTAGAGAAAAAGAACCATTTCCAGGTTTCAGGTAATGAAGCACGACATGTAATTAGATAATATCAAATTAGAATTCACATAGACATGGATCGCTTAAATGACTCGACAGATAAATAATTGCAAGACTAAAGAACTGTAATGTGTTGATTGACGATACGAAACCGATTAATGACACACTCGAGTATAATCTACACAATTACCAAACCACAATTACAAGAGTCAAAGATTACTACTTGTTAATGATATTAAAACCAAAAGAATGTAAGTTTCTCAATGAATAAAGTAACATGTTCGTTTAACCATACAAATCAAACTAATAAAACCAAACGAATCAAAGACTCAACAAAGTTTTGCAAATAAATACACATACTATCCAATTGAACACGACAACTAACACTAACCAGCCACCCAGGAAAGATAACGGGTGGTTTAGCAGCTCCTGGACGTCATGGAATCTTCAACAATGATGAGGAATCAATCAAACCTTGAAGATGGTGATGTAATCGTGTTTTCTCCTTCAAAATTACCAACTCCAGTCATACTTGAGCTCTTGTATATAAATCGTAAAAAATTAACTTGTAAGATACGTAAAGTTATAATAATTTTTGTGACCCCCGAAATCAATGTTTTAAAAATCTTCCAGTAATAGCAGTTGAACCGGATCTCGGTCACTATCCTTGTAAGTTCAAGCCTGGTAAATTGGAAGAACGGTTTGTAACTTGAACCCCCGATATTACTGGTAATACCGGGTTAGACCATTGTACCGGTTTTAGGCCAAAGCAAAGTTTTAGGTTTAAAGAAAAAAAAAATCAAGTTTTAGCGGCCGAATAGTGATGAGGATGGCGATGATAGTGAATTTCATCTTTTACGCGATCGTGAACCGGATGCATTCAACACTTCAATGGTATAAAACAATTGTACACTGTTATTTAAAAAAACTTTGTTGGATTTTTTTTTTATTATGGGTTAACTTTTGGATTTATTTTATTACGAAATCATGTACTTTTAGATTATTTTCTGAGTTGAAGTTGTATTTTTATAAAATTATAGTGTTAACTAGTCAACTCGGTTGAACTGCCCAGTACAACCCGGTATAACCGGTTAAACCATTTCTGAGCACAACCACTGCAAGATTTGGACCCTATTTCGGGGACATATGCCGTCGCTATAGGGTCCGGGAAGGCTAGATAGATGTCGTCCGTAACGACTCGTGGCAACAGCTCAAACGTGCCGTCAAGATTGGTGTCGTCGACATAGATTTACCCTATTTCGAGGACATGTCCTCGACATAGGGGTCTGTGTTATTTGTTTTTCTGAGAAAAAAAACTTTTAATAAAATTAAATTTTTGGCTATAGAGAGCACATGTCCTCGAGATAGAGCTTTTTATATTTTTAAAAGACTGACCTATAGCGAGGACATGTCCTCGAGATAGTCCTAAAAAAATTTTAATTTTTTTGTGTTTTTTAATTTTTCCAGGTTTACCAACCAAATTACCAATCTACAAATTACCATTTTATAAAATACCAATCTACAAATCATAGTAATCTACGAATTACCACAAATATATAAAATTTAACATTCTACAAATTACCACCTTAATGTTGAATACAAATACATTAAACTTCTTAATAAAATTCATAAACATGCATACCAAAACCTAATCATCTTTATCACGGTCTTGTCTTGACGATCTAGCTTGTTTGTTTACCATTGCAAGTAGTTGTTTTACTTGTTCTTGTAATTGTCGAGTTATTTCTTGTTGTTCTTGATTGATTTGTTCTTGTTATTGCCGCCACTTCTCTTGCTCTTTTTTATTTTGTGAGGAGTGTATATATGAACTACCAGTAATGTCGGGGGATGGATTTTTTATTGTTCGACCAACACCCCGAATATGACCACGCCTTTCACCTATGGACATTTCAGACACTCCACCTCATTGACTGGCTCGTCTCCGGCTTTGCTTTGCATTTTGCCAAACTTTGAACACACTATGTTTGAATCTTTGTCAAAGGTAAATATGACCTTTTAGGAAGGCCAAGAACTTCATAACTTGATCATTAGTTTCTTAAAGAACAGGATGATTGTGTGTACAACATATGATGCAGTGTGTACTACTTATGTACGATTAATCATAAGCATCAAGAGATTCACCAAAAAGACCAACCAATTAATTAAGACTGCAACTTAGATCATCTATTGTTATTCATTTCTTGTTAAACAGAATGAGTCAAAACTGTTAGATGCAAAATCAAAATCATCAACAAAAACCTAATCTTTATTATAGAGAGAAACTAATGGTCGGTTTTGTTATACTACATTGTGTCACACCCCGGGTTTAGGACACCCCGGGCGTGCGACCGAATATTGGTACCTGTTTCTTATTTTATCTAATCAGAGATTTAAAAGCACAGCATAATATTTTAATAACTCATGATCTTTTCAAAGACGGGGAATCTCCTGTTTCATTTTATTATAACAGGGATAAACCCTGACATAGTATAGAAAAATTTAATTTACAAAACCAAGGTTTACATGAGCCAATTCATTCAACTAATGTCTAGGGTGGACGTTCCCTTTTTCATGGCATCATTTTCCTTGTCATCATATGGCTAATCAAAATTAATTCATCCTTGGTTACTTGTAAAAACGTTTGAAAATATTTTATGAGTATAAACTGGTGAATACAAGTATATTGGAATCATAATCTAATAAGTGTGAATAAATAGAACAATTTGCCCATAGTTTCTGGTCAATTTACACAGTCAACAGACTAACCACCAGCCACACCAGGGACCTTGGATATATTTTTATGTCTATCTGCCTTACGCTTTCGGCGATGGGCTTTACAACAACCAAGGGTTCAACCCCTAGCCCTGTTACAACGTCTCATCTGTAACACGTGTATATATACATGACTCTATGGGCTGACTGCTATATAGTAAATCACCTTATGCAACGAATGGTTGTATAAATTCATTCAAGTTAGAGCATAATCAAAACCATTTTCAGTTTTGAAATCATTTCATAAAAATACAAGTATTCACCTTTTCAGAGTTTCAGCTTAATAGGCTTCTTAGAATGAGTATCCTCGTCGGCAGCGTCTCTGCTTAAGAACCTTGCTTGGTTTCTCCAAATGAGCGTTTCCTAGCTTCTCGGCTTTCTCCTAAGCGAACCGGCACTTCCGATACTTAAACGTACAATTGGAAATGGTTTTGTGAGAGTGGGATATCATCTTATAGCTTAAAAGTTCGGAATTTAGATGTGAGAATGGTTTTAACCCGAGCTTTCTATTTATAGGGTAACATTGCGGCTGTGACGGACCGTTACCGATGGTGACGGTCCGTCACCGCTCTAGGTTTGCGAAGTCATCAGACACGTGTCAGCGTCTGGGTGAATTGTGGCATGACGGAACGTTACGGAGCCGTGACGGTCCGTCATAGGGTTTACACGCATCAGATTCAGGCCATTAGTCACCAGACATGTGGCGCACCCTCATTCTATGCGTGGCCATCCGGTAACGGACCGTTACAGGCTGTGACGGTCCGTTACCGTTTGATTTTTCCTATTTTTCACTTTTGGTACTTGTTCTTTTATATATTTATACTTATAGTCCCTTAACTTTTTTTTATAGTATTTGGAACGAAAATTTTCCAAATGTTACATTCTCATCACCTTTTGAATAATCTCGTCCTCGAGATTTACCGAAACAGATGTGGGTATTTCTTCTTCATTTTCGTTTCTAGTTCCCACGTGTATTCAGGACCACGTCTAGAATTCCATTTGACTTTGACGAGCTTTAATCTTTTCTTTTTCAACTTTTTAGTCTGACGATCTTCTATTTGTAGATGTTGTTCTACAAATCTGAGTTTTTCATTTACCTCTATGTCTTGAAGTGGCATTATTAAAGATTCATCAGCTAAACATTTACGAAGATTAGATACATGGAATACGTCATGTATTCCACTCATCTCTTCTGGTAATTCCAACTGATAAGCCACTGGTCTTATTCGTTTAATGATTTTGAAGGGTACAACAAATCGAGGACTTAGTTTACCCTTCTTTCTGAATTGAACTATTCCTTTCTAAGGTGATATTTTCAATAACACCTTGTCTCCAATGTCAAACTCTAATGGCTTTCGTCTTTTATCAGCATAACTCTTTTGTCTATCTCTTGCTGCTATCAATCGTTCTTGAATTTGAGGTACCTTGTTAGTGGTTTCCTGAACAAGTTCAGGTCCTGGCATTTGGTTTTCTCCTATATCAGCCCAACATACAGGCGTTCGGCATTTTCTACCATATAAGGCTTCGAAAAGTGTTGCCTGAATGCCTGTGTGATAACTATTGTTGTATGAAAATTCCATTAGGGGTAGGTGATCATCCCAAACTACCACCTAGGTCTATCACACATGCTCGGAGCATATCTTATAATGTCTGAATCGTTCTTTCACTTTGCCCATATGTCTGTGGATGATAGGCAGTGCTCAAGTTCAGACGAGTTCCCATGGCTTCCTGGAAACTTTGCCAGAATCGAGATGTAAACCGACCATCTCTATCTGACACTATAGATAATGGCACTCCATGTAAAGATACAATCTTATTCACATATAGACGAGCCAATCTATCCATACTGAAGGTTTCTTTCATTGGGAGAAAATGAGCAGATTTAGTCAATCTGTCAATGATAACCCAGATAGTATCAGTTCCCTGACTCGTTTGAGGAAGTTTGGTAATAAAACCCATTGTTATCATCTCCCACTTCCAAACTGGCATTTCTAATTGTTGCAGTAAACCAGAAGGTTTCTGATGTTCTGCCTTTACTTGAGCGCAAGTAAGATATTTTGCAACATATATGGCAATGTCTTTCTTCATGCCAATCCACCAGTAATTATCCTTCAGATTTTTATACATCTTATCACTTCCTGGGTGCATCATATATTTTGATTTATGTGCTTCTTCAAGTATTCTTTCTCAGAGATTTCCTGTGATCGGAACCCAGATTCTTTTATTCATACAAAGTATTTCATCGTCTCCTTTAAGTAATTGTTTAATCATGCTCTCCATTCCTTCTTGTTCTAACTCTTCTTCTGTTTGAATAGAATGTTGAGCATCTTGTAATTGAGATATGAGATCTACACGAAGTTCAAGTCTGAGAGTACGAACCCGTTTAGGTTTCTCTCGCTCTTTTCTACTTAAGGCATCTGCAACAACATTTGCCTTACCTTCGTGGTAACAGATTTCACAATCATAGTCACTTAAGATCTCTAACCATCTTCTTTGTCTCATGTTCAGTTCTTTTTTAACAAAGATATATTTCAAACTCTTATGGTCAGTGTAAACTGTAAATCTAACTCCATAGAGATAGTGTCTCCATAATTTCAAGGCAAAAATTATGGCACCTAAGATCATGAGTTGTATAGTTCTTTTCGTGAGTTTTTAACTGACGAGATGCATAGGCAATAATCTTGTTTCTTTGCATTAATACACAACCTAGACCACTGTGAGAAGCATCACAATAGACAACAAAGTCTTCATTACCCTCTAGCAAAGCCAGTATAGGTGCATGAATCAGTTTTTCTTTTAGAGTTTGGAAACCTTCTTTTTTCTTTGTTCCCCATTAATACTTTACATCTTACGAGTTAAAGTAGTCAGAGGAACTACAATTTTTTAGAAATCCTGAATAAATCGTCTGTAGTATCCTGCAAGACCCAAGAAACTACGGACTTCTGTTGGAGACTTAGGAATTTCCCATGTAGATATAGCTTCAATTTTGGATGGGTCTACTTGAATACCTTCTGCATTCACTATATGACCTAGAAATTGTACTTTTCTAAGACAAAATTCACATTTAGAGAATTTAGCATACAATTTCTCTTTTCTCAAAAGTTCAAGTACTATTCTGAGATGATTTCCATGATCTTCCGCATTTCTAGAATAAATAAGTATATCGTCAGTGAAGACAATTACAAATTTATCTAGATAGGGTTTACAGATACGATTAATCATATCCATAAATGCGGCATGAGCATTAGTAAGTCCAAATGGCATAACCGTGAATTCATAATGTCCGTATCTGGTTCGAAAAGCAGTTTTAGAAATATCTTCTTCTTGAACTTTCAGTTGGTGATATCCTGATCAAAGATCTATCTTTGAAAAATGGCAAGCGCCTTGTAATTGATCAAACAGATCATCAATTCTAGGAAGAGGATAATGATTTTTAATTGTTACTTTGTTTAGCTCCCGGTAATCAATGCACATCCGCATTGTACCGTCTTTCTTTTTAACGAAAAGAATTGGAGCACCCCAAGGAGATGAACTTGGGTGAATGAATCCTTTTTCAAGTAATTCATCTAATTGATTCTTTAATTCCTTCATTTCAGTTGGGGCTAAATGATAAGGAGCTTTGGCAATAGGAGTCGTTCCTGGTACAAGATTGATTTTGAATTTTACTTCTCTTTCGGATGGTATACCAGGTAATTAATCTGGAAATACCAGGTAATACATCTGCATAATCAGTTACTACCTGTATATCTTCAATCTTCTTTTCCTTTGTACGGGTAGAAATCTGCACCAAGTATGCAATGCATCATTTCTGAAGGCATTTACTTGCTTTTAGCATTGAGATGATTCCTAGAGGTTGATTTTGTTTATCGCCGATTGTTAAAGGTTTTCCAGAAGGAATCTGGATTTCTATGGTCTTTTTATCACAAAGGATATGGGCTTGGTTACTGACTAACCAATCCATTCCTAAGATAACATCAAATCCTGCTAATGGCATAGGCATTAATTATACAGGTAAGATGTGTCCTGATATTGTGATAGTACAATCATTTAGGAATTCAAAAATTTTGACGAAATTTCCTCCTGCCGTCTCTACTTCATAATTCTTATCTAATGGAACTAAAGGCTTGTTCAGTAGATTACAAAACTTATAATCTATGAAACTTAAATTTGCACAACTCTAGCATAACTATTGTCAATGAGGAATGTACAAGTGACTGCATCTAGAACAGCTGCAGCATCACGAGTATTAAGTACGAAAGCTCGTACATTTTTCTTGTTTCCTTCATTGGCCTTTGTCCCACTAGATCCTGCTTGAGTAAGCTTTGGGCAGGTTGATTTAAAATGGCCAGCCTCTCCATAGTTAAAACATGAGATGTTTCTCTTTCTTGGGCAGTTCTCAAACACATGCCCGGTCTGCTTGCAAAAGTGACAATAAATTTTCTTGAAAAAAGCATTTTCCCGTATGCCTTTTCTTGCAAATCTTGCATTCTGGGATAGAAAAATTAAATCCTCCTTTGGGAGGCTGGCTTTTTCTTTTCCAAGGAGAATTATTTTTCTGATTCTCCGTAGCCTTCTTGGCCACTTCCCTTGCCTTCCCTTCTTCCTGTTTTCATATCATACCGTCAGTTAGAATTCCTCCTAGCTGTACGCCAGATGCAATGGTTTGAGGAATAGTAGCCTTGACCATATCTCTAATTTCTTTAGCTAGACCCTAAATATATCTTTTAATTAGATTGGGTTCGGGGGTAGATAGATGTGGAACCAAACGAGCATACTCAGACATCTTGGAGACATACTCCTGATGTTTAGTTCCTTCCATACGGAGATTTAGAAATTTGGTTTTTATTCTCTTTCATTCATTAATAGGACAAAATCTTTGAATTACCATCTCATTGAATTCTTCCCATTCCATGGCATAGGCTTTGTGTCGGCCCATGGCTTGAACAATGGAATTCCACCACTCTAAAGCTTCATTTTTTGAATAAGTTTGATGAATAAAGCACCATATCCTCATCAGCACATTTGCTGATGGAAATCACAGACTCAGTTTTCTCCAGCCATCTCAGGGCTGCCACTGTTACTTCATTTCCAACATACTCCAGAGGCTTACATCCTTGGAATGCACGGAACATACATCCCTTCAATCTTTTTCTTTTCTTACTAACTTCTTCAGAATTAGAATTATCTCCGTTTAAACTATGGTTTTCTTCATGATGATTATTCTTAGATTCATCCACTTTATTTTTCATTTTATCCTCTTTCATAGCTTTCAGAATTTTAGGGAGAGCTTCATCTATTCCTTCTACAACCATTTTTGCTTTCTGTTGTAGTTGTTCAGAATTTTCATTTTGGATTTGTTTGCTTTTGCCCCTTGTATTATAAGAAGGACCTCGTTTAGACATTCTATTCACAAGAGGAATTTCATTAATATTTAGAATATATATTACAAAGGTCGGAAAGGAAATTTACATATAACCCTGGTTACGGGCATTTTCTAGCATTTGTCTTAACGCTCTATTCTGAACGTCTACAGATGTTAATCTATGATTTTCTCTTTCCAATTCTGCTACTCGTGTAAGGCTCTAATATTATCATTATCAAGGCCTTTCTCATTTTCTTGAGGAATTTGTATATTTGTAGGCTCATAGCACTCATACATCCTATTTGAATCCTCTCTTTCTTCTCCTTCAAGAACATGATTGTTTTCGTAAGGGATTTCAGGTAGTCCCTGATAATAATAAGGATTATAACATGGATTTTCTCTATAATCCGGATTTCGGCTTGCGGCCGTTAGAGCGGAATGAAAACTGATGGAAGGTACATAAGGATTTGTCGGAGAAGTTAATTCTCCTAAGCTTCGATATGTACTTCCTGAATGTCTTGAACTTGTTCCAGTTTCTAAATCCGTTTCATTTGTAAGCTGGAATTCATATCCAGGTGGAGCATATTTTTGAACATAGAAGGGACCTTTTCCTTTTCTAGTCATCTGAATAGAACAAGAATATTTTTTTATTTATACTTTATTTTACATACTAAAATAATAATTTGCTTGATTTATTATATTTAGTAGACTAGGATGGTTATCGTTCCAGAGTAGTACCTCCAACTAAATTGTTCCCAAGAAAAAATGACGGGTCTAGGAGAGATTTATACATCACTCTTTCCTTAGACAGAACATTTAGTTTGCCAGATAATTACATACCGGTCGGATGGTTACCCGTACGTCTAGTTATTTTACTCTTTCTTTTTATCTTTTCTTTCTCCAGTTGACGAACCCTTTCCCTGGGTTGCCTTGATTCTTTCTTGACTTAATCAGTTTCTCTTAAGGCACGATCAAGGAATTCTATGGGTGTTTCAAGATGAGCTGAAGAATAATTATACTGAGGAGGGGGTTCACGAATACCAAATAATATGTCGTTAAACACATTATGGTAAGGATCATTAGGACCATCGGTTGGTTCTTCAATATACTCCTCTAACATCGTTGGAAGAGTACAAGGATTTTCCTCACCAATTGGATAGAGGTATGGGTCTTGAGTTTCTATTTCAAGTTCTGCTTCCTTAGGTATTTCTTGATCTATTTCTTCCATTTCTTCTGCAGACACATGCACATGCTTGGTCGGAGTTCGTACACGCATCCTTGGTTTAGTACATCGATTGGGTCCATCCTCGTTTATCTCTACCTGATTTACCGGAGGTGGAGTATCAGTTCTCCATTTCTCAAAATCCAAAGTAGCTTCCATCTAGGATGAGCTAGATTGATTTTGACAATAAGATTCATTGTCAGAGACAATGATAGGATCACAAAGGGATTCACCAGTATCAGGAATGATTACAGGATTTTGCATGGATCCCGTAGGATGATGACGTTCTTCTTCAGATCGTCCGAAGATATAAGTATAGTAATTATTTCTAGACATCTGTATAGTTATCACTTAATTATTATAAAGATCTACCTACTTTTCTAGCAGGCAGTCTACACTGGTTTAAGCTTATATACCTTACCCGAGTATCTTAATTGCTAAAACCAAATAATATCATAATCAAGTTACAGCTTAGATACTAATCTCTCGTATCTAATATGCTGAAACAAATGACTCTGATACCAACCTGTCACACCCCAGGTTTAGGACACTCCGGGCGTGCGACCGAAGATTGGTACATGTTTCTTATTTTATCTCATCAGAGATTTATAAACACAGCGGAATATTTTAATAACTCAGGATCTTTTCAAAGACGGGGAATCTCCCGTTTCATTTTATTATAACAGGGATAAACCCTGATATAGTACACAAACGTTTAATTTACAAAACCAAGGTTTACATGAGTCATTTCTTTCAACTGATGTCTAGGGTGGACGTTCCCTTTTTCATGGCATCATTTTCCTTGTCATCATATGGCTAATCAAAATTAATTCATCCTTGGTTACCTGTAAAAACGTTTGAAAATATTTTATCAGTATAAACTAGTGAATAGAAGTATATTGGAATCATAATCTGACAAGTGTGAATAAATAAAACAATTTGCCCATAGTTTCTGGTCAATTTACATAGTCAACAGACTAACCACCAGCCACACCAGGGACCTTGGATATATTTTTTTATGTATATCTGCCTTACGCTTTCGGCGATGGGCTTTACAACAACCAAGGGTTCAACCCGTAGCCCTGTTACAACGTCTCATCTGTAACACGTGTATATATACATGACTCTATGGGCTGACTGCTATATAGTAAATCACCTTATGCAACGAATGGTTGTATAAATTCATTCAAGTTAGAGCATAATCAAAACCATTTTCAGTTTTGAAATCATTTCATAAAAATACAAGTATTCACCTTTTCAGAGTTTCAGCTTAATAGGCTTCTTAGAATGAGTATCCTCGTCGGCAGCGTCTCTGCTTAAGAACCTTGCTTGGTTTCTCCAAATGAGCGTTTCCTAGCTTCTCGGCTTTCTCCTAAGCGAACCGGCACTTCTGAAACTTAAACGTACAAGTGGGAATGGTTTTGTGAGAGTGGGATATCAGCTTATAGCTTAAAAGTTCAGAATTTGAATATGAGAATGGTTTTAACCCGAGCTTGCTATTTATAGGGTAACATTGCGGTTGTGACGGACCGTTATGGGTGGTGACGGTCCGTAACCACTGAGATCGTAACTGACCGTTACTGATGGTGACGGTCCGTCGCCGCTCTAGGTTTGCGAAGTCATCAGACACGTGTCAGCGTCTGGGTGAATTACGGCGTGACGGACCGTTATGGAGCCGTGACGGTCCGTCATAGGGTTTACACGCGTCAAATTCAGGCCATTAGTCACCAGACATGTGGCGCACCCTCATTCTACGCTTGGCCAACTCGTAACGGACCGTTACGGGCTGTGACGGTCCGTTACCGTCCGATTTTTCAAATTTTTCACTTTTGGTCCTTGTGCTTTTATATATTTATACTTCTAGTCCCTTAACTTTTATTTTTATAATATTTGGCACGAAAATTTTCCAAATGATACACATTGTCATTCCATATGATATGAGTTAATTAAATTATAGGACAAAAGTTGTTGTTTGGTGCGGTTTCAACCAATTTACTATTATTCAATTTCATCCAAGTTTCTACCCAAACCTATATCAGAATCAAACTCCAAAGCCAATGTGCTACATAATTGGACCCCTAAATAAAGTAAAATTACATGATTAGAACATGATTAGCTCCTTAAACAAAATTAAAATTATATGATTAGAAACTTAATCAAATTTACAAAAATACTAACTAACCTATACAAACACAGATTTAAGCATAGATTGGAACCCTAATTACAAAAATACTAACAAATCTATACAAACACATGTACAACACAGATTTATTCTAAAACTTTAAAAGCTAAAATGAATGATTACAACAAATAAAGAGATTATCAGTTCAATATTTGAATAACAACCAATGAAAAACATGAATAATAGCTTCCGACAGAGGTAGTGGAGCGACGGTGGTGGTGGAGCGACGAATGAAGTGGAGCGACGGTGGTGGAGGTTGTAGAATTCAAGGGGGGAGCAGTAGACGTCGATGGCATAAAATTGGAGGTGAACTGATTGTGTAATTTGGTGGGTAAATGGCAAACAAATACGAAATTTTAGATTTAGGGAAAATTAACCTATTGCGAGGACAAGTCCTCGCCATAGGATCGTTTAATTTCTAAGATTTGCGCCAAGTATTTCACATTTTCCCGTTAACCCTATTGCGAGGACACGTCATCGAAATTAACCGTATTCAAACGATGTCGTCGGCTGTTAAACTCAATAAGCATGAAAAGAAAATTAAAAAAAAAGTAAAAACTCTATATCAACGACTTGTCCTAGAGACAAGTTTTCAGTTTTAGCGCCCCATTTTTCACAATCCCGCTACTAACCTGTTTCGACGACAATTCCTCGCAATAGCAACAAAAAATTCTAATTTCATATTCACTCTATAGCGAGGTCATGTCCTCACTATAGCCTTCTCTATAACGAGGACATCTTGTTCTCGCGATAGCTGTCCTCAAAATAGGATGTATTTTTTGTAGTGAACCCGATACGGTTTAAAAACCAGTTTTTAAAACATTGCCCGAAATGAAATATTCTGGTACTGTCTCTGCATGTAGGTTGTTGGAACTATTTTTAAAAACATCTTAGCTTGTATAATTGGTTTTGAGTCTTTTTTTGGCCCGTTAGATGGTCATTATACATAACTTAACTCCAGTTGGTTAAACGCCTTACTCAACTTGCAATACTCTATTAGTTACATAAATTAACATCTTCAAAGTTCAATTTTAGACATTTATAATAACCATAACACCAAACATTATAGTTAGCCAATTATGTGTCTTTTAAGAGAAAACCCATCAAAACTCATCTTCTAAGTTCACAGACATATAAAGTTTAGTTTGTACATCATTTATAAAGATGTTTTAGACAACATTCGCCTAATTTGATGAGTTAGATCATTACTAATAAAGAAACCTCAACTTATAACAAATTAGGTCAACTTTATCACTAACACATGAACACACATCTTGATTTTCGTCCATGGACCCATAAGTGGCTAATTTTAACAATTCATACAAAACAAGTTTAAGTTATTGACAAGATTAGTCCAACAGGTGAATAGCCTTCCCAAATCGAGTATTCCATTAGATTGGCTTTATCTGGAACCATTTTGCGCTTGATGTACAGTATTCAGAATTCAATCTTTTTTCTGGGCATCTAACCACATTAAAGTCTCCTAAAAATACCCGAGTATGCATCTTTTAGCTGTAGCAATTCTTCCCGTAACAGCCTTTTCAAGCTAGCATCATGAGAAGAACTATTCATTAACCATAAAGAAATCACAAGAATAACGAGAAAGTTCACTAACAATCAACAAGAAATTCTGTATTTTTATGATGTGCTTTCTATACATAACACATGAATAGCAAAAAAATAAATGTGACCAAAAATCACAGCTTTATTTTATTATTAAATCAGAAAAATGTGAACCATAAAACACATTGACCCATAAGATCTTTATTCGACAAATCTTTACTGAAAACACAACAAAACATATATAAGCTTGAAAACCATAAATGGACACTTGGAACTCGTGATTTTAAGCAAGCCTGGACTTAATTTTCTCCACCTCTTTAGTTCCAACTTGGAATGTTTTAGTCAACACAACATCTTCTATCGTCGGAGACGAGGCAAACACAGCGTTTGCCACCCTTTGGGTGCCAGGCAACTGGCTATTGAAGCCGGCAATAACAGCCGCAGGAACTTTACCGTTGTTTATCTGAAAGTGAATTAAGCCTCTAGGGAATGTGAAGATTTCACCTTTCTTGATGGTCTTAGAGAAGAGTTTATTATCCGTGGTGATGAATCCAACATCCAATTCGCCTTCAAGCACAAACACTATCTCAGTGGCTCTTGGGTGGGTGTGTGGTGGGTTGAGACCACCAGGTGCGTAATCAATGCGAGCCATGGACACGCCCAGGGTGTTTAGCCCAGTGATTTGTTGGACTGAGGCTGGTGTAACAGTAGCACCAAAGGTGTTGTTGGTCAGCCCTGGATTCGCTAATCCGGCGAAGAAGAAATCGTCTGCTGATATGTTGCTTTTGCAAGCGAACCCATTCAACTTTACACCTGTTTTATGCCAAATAATTTATCAAGATTTAATCATATTATGCTTTATATCTCATGACCTCTACAGCCACCACTCGGATGAATTTTAATTGTTATAGGTGGCTTTCAAAACCATAGATGGTTAATAGGTGGTATTTGAATTTCACGTGGTTTCTAGGTGATACGCTAGTTGAACCAGCGGATGTGAGTAGTACACGTCGTGATATGTGAACAGTGAATAGGATAAGTAAACATCAACTTCGTTAATTTAGTTTTCTATTCACTTTCAGTGATCAAATCCGCTAGTTCCACTAGCAGATCACCAGCTGCGCTATTCAGATCAATTAATTTAGCTGGTGGATCACCTAGAAACCATATGAGATTTTGAAAACCACCTATATCCAAAAAAAAGATTCACACTTTGACATGCACCACCACCTCTACTGTGAAACCTTATTTTTCTATAGTAAATTAATTAATTTATTATTATTTTTTTGTTTTTTTGAATGGCGAATTTCTTTACTCCCGTGAGACTTAAACCCAAGACTCCAAACCTAGGTGTTTCAAAAGGGTTTGCCTCTTCAACTGGGCCATCAACCCCACTGGTGGTAGATTAATTTATCATCGTGACGAATGGCGATCCCATAGCTATGATTTTGGTATGAAAATGAGTGCCCTACACTTGTGGAAAAACACACACTAAAAGAAAAAGAATAAATGTCCGTCTACCAAACTTAATAATAATAGACAACACAAGATGACCGCTTATTCTTTAAGGCATATGCAACTACCGAAAGATACGTACATTGACCTCATCTACTATATATTTGATCAATGATTTAAATAATGAAGTATTAGCTCACAAAAGAACACAAAAATGTTTGATTTTTTCAAGAATTTAAACCGTTTGTAGCTTCACAATCTTATCACGTATCGTTTGATGTAAAGAAATCTTAATATCATGACATACATGCAAGAACATGGAGTACCTGAAGCAAGATCTGCAACACAAACATCTTGAAGCAATTCAGGATCTGCAGAGATGAAGGAAACCAAGGAGATGGCTATCATCATACCAATCATCAACACATAATCACTAGTAGCCATAGGAAATCTTTATCACTCAATAAACCCTTTTCACTTTGTTATTACAGAAAAGGAGAAAAGCTAGATTTGAATGGGAAAAGAGATGGTGTGTTATGTGATATTTATAGTGGGTGGAAGAATATTAGAGCAGACATTTTGACAACAATTCTAATCGGTAGCTGGTCCCTTTCATTTGTTTTGAAAGCTATGTGTTTCTTGCTTCTAGGGACTTCATTAATTTTATGTTACAAGATAAGTGGGAAATTTCAGTTTCAAATTGGTTTAAAATAATAAGCCGATTGCCCAATTGGGGAATCCTTCCTTAAGAGAAGTTTTCAAATGATTCTGTTTTATTTTGATATGACAAAATTTAGTTTCAATTTGGAAACATATCCATTGAACTTTCATGACAAATGTATATCATTCGTCCCAAATCTTGACTTGATGGTGTTTCTAACTATATAGATATATATATAGTTACAGATATGCATCCTATCCAAACCCTTCTATATTATCAAAAACCAAAAACTAATGCTTATTGGTCCATATTAATTCTAAAATTAATTGTGTTATCCATATTAATTCTGAAAATAACGAGTGTTGTTATTGAATCATGGGTAAAATAGTCATTTTGTTTCCTTGCCTTTTTTTATTATACATCAATTTGTCACACACACGCTCTCTCCATTTCAACCCTAAACCCCTCTTTCAAAACTCATCTCTCTCGCCATTAAAAAAACTCATCTCTCTCGACACTGATTTGAATCACCGGAGGAATTGAACGGGGACGAATCGGTTGTGGTGGATAGATAAATATATATATATATATATATATAGGGTAGGATTCCAGAGAAAACCAATAGTTAGGAAAAAAACTAAAAAAACCAATCTTAGTCGTTGATTATTAGTGGTCAATGGTCAATGTTAGTTAGGGGTTTGATTGTAAATATAGGTAATTAAATAACAAGAATTTTATGCTTTAAGGATAGAAATGGTATTTTCTATACACTAGTAAAATTGGAATCCGTATTTTACAAAATCACAATCCCTTAATATTCTCTTTTCTCTCTCTTAAACCCTTTCCTTCACCATATATATTAAACCTTTAAATTATTCGTCGATCTTTCACTTTCAAAATCATTTCCTACAAAATCACGAAACAAAATCACGGATCATTGTGGATACGCAGAAGAGAAGCGATTATTGTTGATCAGAAGTCCAAATTCGTAAGCTTGTTGTTTATTTAGATTTTCGATTCAATACATGTATGTTATCCTAAATTCACGCATAAATTCTCCCAAAATTAGGGCTAAAAAGGTATGATTTTTGAGTTTGTTGAAAATCAAACTAAGTTGTTGAAGTAATTTGTATGTTTTTGTTCTGAATCTGTTGAAGCAATTCTTGTGACAAGCACTCTGAAGATTGTTCTTGACTATGTAATGTCTTTATGTATTTGTATATTTATTTCAGCGTCTGTATGTATTGGTTTATCGAGTTGTAATCCTGTATGTAGGTACTTGTCGTTGGACTTGTCTTGTAAAGTATTGTGCACACTTAACAAGTACGCAGGTTGTATATCATGCGTACTTAGCAAGTACGCAAGAACATAGTTAATCCCTATGCACTTGCTAAGTGCGCAGGCAACAGGTCTAGTATATATAGCCAGTTTGTGACAGAATTATCTACGCACTCATTCTCACTGTAACCGGCTGTGATTATCAATAGACAAAGTTTGAAAGTATCTTGTGTTTTGTTGTCGGTTTACTTTGTGTTGCTTGATACTCCACCTAGTCACGGGCATTCCGCACCCGGTTCGACTGGGAACACACTTGCATGTGACGATCTGAGACACCCGAGGGACCTACAAGTGGTATAAGAGCTTTTGCTTTTGATTTCGAGTGTTGTGAGTGTGTTAGGTGCATTTTCAACACAATCTACAGCCTTTGTACAAGGAAAAGTAACCGATTTTGGTGATTTTTGTGATAAAATAGAGGTAGCTCTTGATCGCTATTTTAAAAGCAAAAAACCTTCAAAATCCGACATTTTTCTTGTTTGTTTGAGTGTTTTGATCATCAAAGGTTTGTTAGAAACAAGTTTCTTACCTCTTGGCTTGATCAATTTGTTCATATCTTCAAAATTTGAAGATCTGAGGTATTTCTGGCGATCGAAAAAAGTTGGTGGAGCAGGTGGATAAAACATTCTGCGTACTTACCCTTTTTGGCAAAAAGGACAGTCTTGTGCGTACTTGCCAAGTACACAAGACCATTCTTGTGCATATTTAATTTCTCTTCATGCGTACTTAACAATTACTTCTGCGTACTTGCTAAGTACGCAAGAGCAAATAGTAAGTGCGCAAGCCCAATTTCTTAAGTGCGCAAGTTGTGTTGACTTTCTGAGTTTTTGACTAAGTTTTACACTATGGAAAATCTTCAGAATCTTGGTAACCTGCTTAACTATGATAACGAGATAGGTACTCCGCAAAAACCGCCAAAGCTGCTGAATGTTAATGATTATTCGAATTTGAAAGCACGCTTTGAGTATTATATTGCATACACTGATTCCTATTTGTGAATACCTATACTTGAGGGTTATAAGTATCCGACTTATACATATCTTGATGAGATTGTTCCCAAGCCTATATCTAAGCTAGATGAAGAAGAAAAGAAAGTTTATGACAGAGAAAAGAAGGCACATGGATCTATCACAATGGCCCTAACTAGAGAGCTTTTTCACAGCTTCAGAGGATATGATAATTCGAAAGATCTCTGGAAAGCATTGTAGAAAATATTTGAAGGGAACAGTGACATCAAGAAGAGCAAAAGAGATCTCCTGAGAAAGTAGTATGAGTGCTTCAGATACCTGGAGAATGAATCTACAGATGAACTTATATCTAGATTCTATCATCTGCAAACTGAGTTAAAAGCTTTTGAGCTAAAGTATCCTGATGAGGAATTAGTTGAAAAATTTCTGGACGCGTTACCACCAAAGTTTGAGATGTATACCACTCTGCTGAGAGAGAACCCCAAGTTCTATGAGATGACGATTGAAGAAGCAATTGGAAATGTTCAAGCACACGATATGAACCAGAAAAGAAAAGAAAGCTCAGGGAGAACTCAAATCCAAGACCCTTCTATGTATTATGGGACGTCTTCCATAGCCAAGTCATCGGGTTCAGGAGTCGCCTTATTCACAGGGAACTCTCATGAAGAAGATAACTCGAATGTTTGTGGTGGTCATACATTCTTTACAGCATCTGGATCTGGTTCTCACCACCAACATTCCTCAAGAAATCCTACCTTCACATCTTCAGCTAACCAGACTGTTATAGTCAAGATAGCTGAAGATCATGTAGCATTGTTTTCTTCGTGTATGCTTGCCTATGAGAACTTCATTGGTGGCAAGCTTACAGATCCTGAAACCGTTGAAGAAGATTTTAATCAGGTGGATCCAGATGGCATGGAGGACATGGATATTCAATGGAATATGGCCATGATCTTGAGAAGGGCTAAGCATTTCTTGAATAGAACTGGCAGGAAGTTCATTGATGGGCATTCAAATGCCAAGGTGGGTTTTGATAAATCAAAAGCCAAGTGCTACAAGTGTCAAAACTTTGGACACTTTGCTCGTGAATGTCAAAAGGATAAAGCACCTACTTCAGGATTCTCTAGACTAAGACAGGGAAACAACCAAGGAAATGGTCAAGGGTACAACAATTCAAACAACCGCAATCAAAGTCAAGGTGGAACGTCCAATGCTTTGGTAACTTAACAGGACGAAAGCTTTGATTGGAGTGTTCATTTGGAGGATGCTCTTATTGCTCAAACACAAGTTGGTCTCGTTGCTGAGATCGTTGAGATGATGAAAGCAGAAAAATGGAAGCTTCTGTAGCTGACCAAAGGGGGTCTACAACTGCACTTGCCCTCATGGCTATTGGGGAGGCATCAAATTCGTCAACTGCGGTATACTCTAACTCTTTTGTTGTTAATTCTTGTTCCAAATGTCTTGGCTTGAAAGAAGAAAATTCTAAGCTTCAGGACAAGGTCGAACCCCTTCGTATTGCAGCTTTAAGCTACAAAGAAAATGAAGGTCCCTCGGGTGTCTCGGATCGTCACATGCAAGTGTGTTCCCAGTCAAACCGGGTGCGGAATCCCCGTGACTAGGTGGAGTATCAAGCAACACAAAGTAAATCGACAACAAAACACAAGATACTTTCAAACTTCGTCTATTGATAATCACAGCCGGTTACAGTGAGAATGAGATCATACATAATTCTGTCACTAACTTGCTATATATACTAGACCTGTTGCCTGCGCACTTAGCAAGTGCGCAGGGCTTAACTCCAGCGTGCTTAGCAAGTACGCAGACAATGTTCTTGCGTACTTGCTAAGTACGCAGGATATACAACCTGCGTACTTGTTAAGTGCGCACAACACTTTACAAGACAAGTGCAACGACAAGTACCTACATACATGATTACAACTCGATAAACCAATACATACAGACGCTGAAACACAAATACATAAAGACATTACATAGCCAAGAACAATCTTCAGAGTGCTTGTCACAAGAATTGCTTCAACAAACTCCCCCTTGACAGCACCTCTGGAGATGTCTTCAGTCTCTAACCGCTTCAGAGTGCTTCTCACAACAATTGCTTCAACAAACTCCCCCTTGACAGCAGCTCTGGAGATGTCTTCAGTCTCTAACCGCTTCAGAGTGCTTGTCACAAGAATTGCTTCAAGAAACTCCCCCTTTACAGTAGCTCTGGAGATGTCTTCAGTCTCTAACCTCTTTAGAGTGCTTGTCACAAGAATTGCTTCAACAAACTCCCCTTTGACAGCAGCTCTGGAGATGTCTACAATCTCTATCATCTGTATGCAAGTAGTATTTGTCTAACAACATCGTATCAGAGGTTCCCCAAGGTCAAAATCCGTGAGCTCAAGGACGACTATGTCAAATTTGAGCTCCGTGAAACCGACACCAGCATGGCTAACGCGCTCCACGTCAGCAACTCAAAATGACGTATATAAAAAAATTTAGGAAGGGATCCCTGAATAATCCTATTCTTCCTCCTCTCAGTCTCATGTTCAATAACATACTTATTGTCTGAACTCTTCCGTCTTTATCTTTTGGAGGATGACTCGGGAAGGGAAACCTTCGCCATTCTCCGTGGGTGTGTTTGGTCTGGTGCATCATCAGAGTCAGATGAATCAGATTCAGTCGTCTCAGAATCTGACTCTTCAGCACTATCTCCTCCTTCTTCTTCATCACCTCCATCACTAGTCATCTCTGCAAGAACATATGAGAAACAACATTAGATCAAACAGAATCATTGGATTAGAACAAGTATGACATGGTATAACACTTGCACATTGAACTGATTTTCAGACTTAGAAAAATTTCAGAAGTGCCCTTCCAGCGTACTTAACAAATACGCAGAAAATTGTTCTTGTGTACTTAGTAAGTACGTAGTACTTAATAAGTGCGCAGGAACTAACAATGTCGAAAAACCTGTTTAAGACTTTTACAAAATCCAAAATCAAGAGATTCAAAGTTTTAGATTATGATATCGGTCACTATAATGTCGAAAAACCTGTTTAAGACTTATGGGACCAAAACCAACATCAATGCAAAGCTAAAACCAGGTCATTTGGACCTAACCTCGGTCTGACGCAAAACCACGGACACTAAGGGGTCAAACCCAAAATCAAGAGCAGTTAAGGATGAATTTAGAATACAAGAGCTTCGATTGATGATCATAAACTAGTTTTAGGGCTTAATTTCACTTAAAAACACCCAAAACCGGTCTAAATTTCAACACCAAAACCCTAAGCTAGTAAGTTCAAGAAATCGGTCCTCAACAAGAGATTTTGCGGATGAAATGGTCCAAGATTCTTACCAAATGATAGTAAGGTGAAGATGAAACTATGGTCGGGACAAAAAATCAGTTTGGAAACACACGAAAATTTGTGTGAAATCGGAGCAGGAGTACACATAGTGTTTGAGCGTTTGAAACTGATGAAAAAGTCTAACTGCGACTTATATACCACTCAAACTTGGGTCGTGCGGACTTAGTCAAGTGCGCAGGATTTAACTCCTGCGTACTTAGCAAGTACGCATGACTTATGCCTTGCGTACTTGTTAAGTACGCATGGTTTAACTCTTGCGCACTTGACAAGTACACAGGGATCCTTGTGTACTCGAAGTTTAACTCAAATTATGAAGATTGTCAAGTCAAATAACGAACCTGATAAAAACATTCAATCAAGAGGTTTTTCAGAATCAATTCAGGGAAGTTAAACACAAATATTTTTGGCTGTTCTTAAGTTTTGACAAACTGTACTTAAAATCTTTTTGGCATTTTTGATAATAATTGAACTGTACATTAACTTAAAATCTTTTTGAGATTTTCTGAATGAAAATAATATGCACAAGAATATACACACAAGCTATTTTTGGGTCAAAGTCATGAGTAGAGGATCATATCAGGCTATTGTAAGCAAAAATGATACACAATAAACATCAAAGAATATGAGATCATGTCATGGATTACTACTTATTCATACGTAATATGCAATATAAACAAGTTAATTCAAGTTGTCAATATTATAATATTTGAAACCATAAGCATCTTTGTATCACGTTCTTGTGTGTTAAGGTATTAATTACAAGATATACAACGTGTACCCCACAGTTATGCTATAGAAATTTAAATTGCACTATCTCAAGGCATCTAAGATTTTCAAATCTCCAGAATGAAGTTACATCGTTTAGCACAGAAAAAATCAAGCAGAATCCATAAGGATTATCAAGAATCATAAGATTCAGAATCGAGTGATTCATTTGACATGGTTTGATTAGTTTTTCTTCTGTGAATTTCATATGATGATTCATGTTAATAGATATGGAGTCTGAGGATTTAGGTAAGGGGATCCAACTTTTATCTGGATTTGATTTCAATGAATCAGATATGATTCAAGGGTGAATATATGCTTAACGGTTGATGTAAAGACATATCTTGGCCCAACTTCCCATTGCATACTTGTGAGTATGGGCAATGAAGTGAATCGAAAAATTATGCTAAAGACATAACCCGAAACTGGTCTCATAAGAAAATATTTGTATTCTTTTACACACACACATGCATCCATGGGTTCAAATCACAGTTGTAGTCTAGATTTAGTTTCCACGCTACTAATGATTCAAGAATGCTTATAGCCCATTGACAATTCAAATTACTTGCAAATATTCAAATTAAGACTGAAACAACTTAAACTTTCAAGTAATCATGACGCGATCATTTCCCATATGTGCAGTCTAAGACGTTTAGATCACTTACTGATGTACTATCATTTCCTCTTTTCTTCAAATGACTCTGAAATTTTCTTTTTTTAGATTTTTAGTTTTGTTTGGATTTTTGAGAAGATGTTAAATAAAGAGAAAAGGAAATGTACAAAAGAAATTTAAAAGAAATAAAGATTAACTTCCATGAATTGAATTGATTTTAGAAAAAAGAAATTTGCACTCAGGATTGAACATTCTATCATGTTGACAATATGTTCAAAGCTGGTCCGATCAAACGCCTTAGTGAAAAGGTCGGCAAAGTTGTCATCCGTGTGAACTTTTACAAGTTCAACCAAATGCTTTTCAGCACAGTCATGGATGAAATGATGGCGAATCTCTATATGCTTAGTTTTGGAATGTTTCACCGGGTTGTTCGTGATAGATATAATGGCATTATTGTCAATGAACAAAGGAGTTCTAGTGTAGTTCAAGCCATAATCTCTCAATTGTTGCTAGATCCACAATATCTGAGAACAACAGCTCGCGGCATCAATATACTCTGCTTCACATGTTGAGACAAAAACCGTTGACCGCTTCTTACACTGCCAGGAGACCAGCCTGTCTCCCAAGTATTGACATCCACCTGAGGTTGATTTTCTATCGAGGTTACAACCGCCATAATCAGAATCGGTATAGGCTTTGAAGTCGAATGACTGCTGCTTCGAGTACCAAAGACCCAATCGGGGTTTCCCCTTCAAGTATCTGAAGATCCTCTTAACAGCTATCAGATGAGACTCCTTTGGTTGTGACTGAAACCTCGAGCACATGCAGACAGCAAACATAATGACGGGCCTTGAAGCTGTGAGATACATTAGAGAACCAATCATCCCGCAATACAATTTACAGTCCACATCCTTTCCATCTTTGTCCGGCTACAGACCATGATTGACTGGGATTGGTGTGCCATAATGTAACACCCCAATTTTTTAAAGAAATATATGTTGAGAGACTAAAGTGGTCAATTGATGAAACCCTAGGGGTTTAAATGGCTTTATGTTAAAGTACAAGGGGTCAGGTTGTATTTAATTCGAAATCCAAGGGCTGAAAATAAGAAAAAGTGAAAGCTGAAGGGTGGCGGACCGCCACCTGAAGGGTTACCGGTCCGCTACGTAGGGCTCAAGGGAATAATGAGGAGATGACACGTGTCAGCTGACTAGCGGACGCGTGGAACCCTATAGCGTACCGTCATACGAATCCTAGAAGTCCGCTAGCCGCAATTTTCTTAGCGGTCCTCCATTGCATGTTTTAACGGTCCGTTACTTGGCTATTAAGCAAAGGATTAACCGCTTAAACCCTTAGCGGACCGTCACCCAAGAGCCTAGCGGTCCGCTACGTACCTGACTGGCACCCTATAAATAGTTGGACAAAGAGCTCGGTTTTTGACCATCCTACACAACAAAACACACATTCAAACACCTAGTTAACCTAGGGAAGCATGCCCCGAGCCCCAGTTCGCGTAGAGAAGTCCGGTTTCCAGCTTTTCGGTTCCAATACGCAAAAGATAGTTCTAAGGTAAGGTTCCGACTACTTCCTAATGACTTGGTTACTTTCACTAAGCTAGCAACTTATGATTAAGTAATGTTATGATGACTTAGGACATTAATCCAAGTCGTTGTGCTTAAAGGTTATCTAAACAGGAAGGAAGTTAGAGGTGAGTTCTATGAGGCCCCTTTTTAATGTTTTACTTTAAATGTTTTGGGTCGGTATGCATGCTAGAAAGATTTACATAAATGCTATATACCTTGTATTAAATATTTGGGATAGCATTCATGTAGAAAGAGGTTATGTATAAAAGATGTCTAAGTCTTAAAACTAAGTAACGGAGTATTCAAGAGATATCAAAGAAGTGTTGGGTAACCATCCAGCCGGTATGTAGTTATCTGGCAAACAGAATGTTCTGTCTAAGGAAAGAGTGGTGTATAAATCCCTCCTGGACCGGTCATTGTTTCCTGGGAACACCTCTGTTGGAGGTACTACTCTCGGAGGATAACCACCTTGTCTTTTTAATATACCATGGAGAAACCTTTACGAGGATTTAGGATAAGGACTGGTTTTGAAAGGAATGGTTAGAATGGAAACTTGCCTTTTGGCATGATTTCACATTAAAAATATTTTGAGAAAGAAAATGGTTTTGATACGTAAAACGTTTTAGAACTTATCATGGTAAGCCCAGATATGTAATGACAGAGGAGTCAGGGTTTTACCTTTACTTGTAGAGGTCTTGACATTTATTGTCTTGACAAAGAGTAAAGAGAAAGAGATAGAGTTTTGGCATGTTTTGCCATGTCAAACATTTTGACCATATTGGTATGTAAAGAAAGGAAAGGTTTTGCCACGTCTGGCCAAATGCCACATAATATCTTGCAACTTAAGACATAGAGATATACTGCATTCCTTTGTGGAATATAGTATGGCACCTTGTACAAGGGTATGTATAAGTGGTGACGACCGCTTGGAGGTTAACGTGACCTCGAAAAGACAAGTGTGCAAGTTTAAAGTATTATGTTTGGGCAAGAAGTTAATGTGATGTTTAAATTGCGTGTCATATAAATCCATTTATGTATGAGAAAGAGGTCAGAGTTGTTTTGACTAATACTTAGAACTCATCAGCGTAAGCTGACATATATTTAAGCATGTGTATCAGGTAAAGATGTAGCCTCCTGCAGTAAAGGCAAGGGGCTAGAGTAGAGGCATCTGGTGGGCTATCTGGCATTCTCTGGCAGGCTGGCATTATAATAGAAATGTTTGTACTTTCTTTAGAATGTACATTAGGACAAGTTTTATGAAATAAATATAGTATTTTAAAGTCTTTCGCTGTGTATGATCTCTGTTTACTATATGTTCATGAGTAAATCCGACAAGTGACTGACATCTCGGGTGATCCGGGATGTGGGGGTCACAAGTTGGTATCAGAGCTATAGTTTAAGAGATTTAGATACTTGCCCAAGTATCTAAACTTAAACTAAGATTAAGGGACAGTGAGAATGCCAGTTGAGATGCCTGTTAAGATAGCCGGATGCTAAAGATAGAGAAAGGAAAAAGGTAGGGATATTTAGTAGGACCATGATAGAAAGATAACTAGATCACCGAAAGTGGCGTAAATGATTAATTTTGTCGTGGCCACAGTTATTAATATTTACAATACACTTGTGTTCTAGCTATCAATCCATCATGCAAATACTAAAACACTCCATATCTTTTTGTAGAGAAATGGTTGGTAGAGGTAAAGTCAGAAGAGGAGGAAGGGTTAATCCCAATACTCCTAGAAGGCAGACGCGGTCTACCGCCAATGCCGAACCTGAGATAGAACATGTACAGAGAGAGGAGCAAGTAGAAGAACCTATGATAGATCCTCATCTTAAATATCTTGTAGACTTGGCTGTTGCCAAAGCACTAGACACGACTCTGCCAATTTTATTGACAAGCTTAGAGGAAAATAGCAAGAAGAATGACGAGACTCAACCGGCAGAAAGAACTAATAAGCTAGAGGATGAGGATAATTTCGATTATGATTATGAATCTGATGATTCATATGAGGCAAGACCTCGGAAGAAAGGAAAGAATGGATGTCCTTACAAGGCATTCAAAGACGAAAACCCTCCTAAGTTTGAAGGAACGAAGGATGCCACTGTTACTCATCAGTGGATAAGAGAGATAGAAGCAGTTATCAAGATCAGTGAATGTAGAGACGATCAGAAAGTCAAGTATGCAACCCACTCATTTGTTTTAGAAGCTTTGTGCTGGTGGGAAAACTTAGTCATAGCTTTAGGAGATAAAGATATTGACCGGATGACTTGGGAAGAGTTGAAAAGGTTGCTAAAAGAGGAGTTTTGTCCACATAATGAGATGGACAAACTCGAAAGAGATTTTCTTAGATTGGAAGCTGGTAGTACGACTCACCGAGAGTATACTACCAAGTTTAATAGAATGGCTCGTTTAGTACCCCATCTGATAACTCCTGAATCTGTACGCATCAAGCGATACATGCAAGGTTTACCATCCGAGATAAGGACGTTAGTAAAGACTTCAGACTTGAAGACTTTTCGGTCTGCCATACAACTTGCTTCGATAATGTACGATGAAGTATTCGGTTCCCGCCCTGTGGAATCAAAGATAAAATGGTCTGACATTTCTAAAAATCAGAACAAGAAGAATGGAGGAGGTGGAGGAGGAGGAAAGAAACAGGAACATAGTGGTGGTTCTAAATGTACCAAATGTGGTAAACTACACACTGGAGAATGCAACTATGGGATAAATACTTGCTACAGTTGTGGTAAGCCTGGGCATATAGCCACCAATTGCCCAAATAAGTCAGGAATGAGGTGTTACAAGTGTGGAGAACTCGGACACCGAATCATAGAATGCCCAACCCTGAATATTTCAGTACCAGTGTTGATTAAGGATGGAAAGGAGAAGGAAGCCATAAAGGCCAAGAGTAGGGCCTATACCTTGACGACAGAAGAAGCTAAGACACTTCCTGGCGTAGTATCAGGTACATTTCTCGTTAATAACATACCTGCTACTGTGTTATTTGACTCAGGAGCTAGTAGAAGTTTTGTATCCTTAGATTTCTATTCTTCCTTAGCTAGACCTACCATAAGATTAAGTGAAACCTTTGAAGTCGTAATGGCTATCAGGAAAACGATGAAGGTGGCAGAAGTCATTCAAGATTGTTTCATCAATCTTGAAGGACACAGATTCCCTATTAAACTAAATCATATGATCCTCGGAGGATTTAATATAGTCTTGGGAATGGACTGGTTGGCAGCAAATGATGCCCATATCATTTGCAACCTAAAAGCAGTTCAGATGCAGACTCCTGACGGCAACAAGATTACCATCCACGGTGATAAAATAAGATCAGCCGTTAGAATCATCTCTATAATGAAGGCTGTGAAGTTTATGAGTCAAGGCAGTGAGACTGGCTTATGCTATTGATTCCCAAGTTAAAACTAAAGAATTGAAAGACGTACCAGTAGTATGTGACTTTCCTGATGTATTTCCGAAGAATTACCTGGAATACCTCCCGAAAGGAAAGTGGAGTTTCGTATTGACTTAGTGCCTGGTGCTAAGCCTGTAGCTAAGGAACATTATCGATTAGCTCCATCAGAAATGAAGGAACTAATGTCACAACTGCAAGATTTCTTAGACAGAGGTTTTATTAGACCGAGTATCTCACCTTGGGGTGCTCCGGTTCTTTTCGTGAAGAAGGATGGTAGTATGCGTATGTGCATACACTACTGAGAGTTGAACAAACTTACCATCAAGAACAAATACCCATTACCTAGGATCGATGACTTGTTCGATCAATTACAAGGAGCAAGTTGGTTCTCTAAAATCGATCTAAGATCGGGGTATCATCAGTTGAAGGTTAGATATGAAGATATTCCAAAAACAACCTTCTATACAAGATATGGACATTATGAGTTCTTAGTAATGTCATTTGGTTTGACTAATGCCCCCACTGCATTCATGGACCTCATGAATAGCGTTTGTCGACCAATGTTGGACCGATCTGTGATTGTGTTCATTGATGATATTCTAATCTACTCAAAGAATGAAGGGGATCACGCATGTCATCTCAAGGAAGTGATGGAAACACATAGAAAAGAAAAGTTGTATGCAAAATTCTCTAAGTGTGCGTTTTGGCTCCGAGAAGTTCAATTCTTAGGTCACGTAATAAACGCAGAAGGTATTCTTGTAGATCCTTTAAAGATAGAAACTGTAATGAAATGGAACATGCCAAAGACACCTACAGAAATTCACAGTTTCTTAGGTTTGGCTAGTTACTATAGAAGATTTATTCAGGATTTCTCCAAGATTGCTACCCGATTGACAAAACTGAAAAAGAAGGAGACAAAGTTTGTATGGGGAACAGAACAAGAAAGCGCTTTCCAAAAGCTAAAGGAGAAATTAACTCAAGATCCGGTTTTGTCTTTACCGGAAGGGACAGAGGATCTGGTATTTTACTCTGATGCTTCGTATCAGGGACTGGGTGTGTATTAATGTAGAGAGGCAAGGTTGTAGCCTATGCTTCAATGCAACTGAAACACCATGAAGCTAACTACCCGACCCATGATTTAAAGTTAGCTGCTGTAGTATTTGCACTTAAAATATGGAGGTACTATCTGTAAGGAGTTAAGTGCACAATCTACGCAGATCATGAAAGCTCAAAGTATTTCTTTGAGCAAAAAGATCTGAACATGAGGCAGAGAAGATGGTTAGAGCTGATAAAGGATTATGATTGTGAAATCATGTATCACCCAGGGAAAGCCAATGTAGTGGCAAATGCTCTAAGCCGTAAATAAGAGCATCCTCTTATCAGGGTGAAGTCATACAAGTTAGTTGTAACTCCTGACTTTATGACTCAGCTCAGGAATGTTCAAATAGACGCATTGAAAATAGAGAATGTTAAGAAAGAAAGAATGGCTGGACAAGAGAAATACTTGGAAGAAAATGAGTATGGAGTTAAGATTCGATTCGGCCGTATGTGGATACCACATATGGGTGAATTTAGAGTTAAAGTTCTAGATGAAACTCATAAATCACGATATTCGATTCATCCGGGTACTACAAAAATGTACCAAGATCTACGCCAAGATTATTGGTGGCCCGGTATGAAATTCGATATCATGAAATATGTGGCTAAATGCTTGACTTGTTCTCAAGTCAAAGTAGAGCATCAAAAGCCTTATGGCAGATTGCAACCACTAGATATTCCAAAATGGAAATGAGAGCATATCACTATGGACTTCATAACAAAGCTACCAAAAACAACTAAAGGTTATGATACCATATGGGTGATAGTAGACAGATTGACTAAGAGTGCTCACTTCTTACCGATACGTGAGACATACTCTTCAGAAAGATTAGTAGAGGCATTTATTAAAGAAATTGTTTCACGGCATGGAGTGCCGGTTTCAATTATATCTAATAGAGACACAAGTTTTACATCGTGTTTCTGGAAGAAGTTCCATGAAGAAATGGGAACTAAGTTGTTGATTAGCACGGCATATCATCCTCAAACGGATGGACAAAGTGAAAGAACGATACAAACACTTGAGGATATGTTGCGTGCTTGCATTATTGACTTCGGTGGAAGTTGGGATAGTCATCTACCTTTGGTAGAATTCTCGTATAACAACAGCTATCATGCAAGTATTGGCATGCCGCCATAAGAGATGTTATACGGAAGGAGATGTAGAACTCCCATATGTTGGGGAGAGGTTGGACAGAAAGAGTTGGGAAGTAAAGAAATTGTCCAAGCGACAGGTGTAAAATTAGATCAGATTAGAGCTCGTCTGAAATCCGCCCAGGACAGACAAAAGTCCTATGCAGACAAAAGACGAAGACCGATAGAGTTTCAAGTCGGAGATTACATTCTATTAAAAGTATCTCCGTGGAAAGGAATCATTAGATTCAGAAAGGGAGGGAAGTTGAGTCCAAGATTTCTTGGACCATTTAAATATTTATCTCGAGTAGGGAAGGTTGCGTATAGATTAGAATTTCTAGAAGAGTTGAGTGGAATCCACTCAACATTCCATGCATCACACTTATGAAAGTGTCTGGCAGATGAAACCTCTCATGTACCACTAAATGATATAGAGGTAGACGAAAGATTGAATTATGTCGAGAAACCAGTGGCTATACTCGACTGGAAAGAAAAGAGATTACGAAATAAAGTAATCAAGAAAGTTAAAGTTCAGTGGCAACATCGAAAGGGATCTGAAGCCACATGGGAGACAGAGGAAGAGATGAGGTAATCTTATCCCTACTTATTCGAGTAAGTGTTCGATTTCGAGGACAAAACCCTTGTAAGGGGGGTCGATTTGTAACACCCTAATTTTTTAAAGAAATATATGTTGAGAGACTAAAGTGGTCAATTGATGAAACCCAAGGGGTCTAAATGGCATTATGTTAAAGTACAAGGGGTCAGGTTGTATTTAATTCAAAATCCAAGGGCTGAAAATGAGAAAAAGTGAAAGCTGAAGGGTGGCGGACCGCCACCTGAAGGGTTAGCGGTCTGCTACGTAGGGCGCAAGGGAATAATGAGGAGGTGACACGTGTCAGCTGACTATCGGACGCATGGAACCCTATAGCGGACCGTCATACGGATCCTAGCGGTCCGCTAGCCGCAATTTTCTTAGCGGTCCGCCATTGCATGTTTTAACGGTCCGTTACTTGGATATTAAGCAAAGGATTAACCGCTTAAACACTTAGCGGACCGTCACCCTAGAGCCTAGCGGTCCGCAACGGACCTGACGGGCACCCTATAAATAGTTGGACAAAGAGCTCGGTTTTTGACCATCCTACACAACAAAACACACTTTCAAACACCTAGTTAACCTAGGGAAGCATGCCCCGAGCCCCGGTTCACGTAGAGAAGTCCGGTTTCCAGCTTTTCGGTTCTAATACGCAAAAGATAGTTCTAACGTAAGGTTCCGACTAGTTCCTAACGAATTGGTTACTTTCACTAGGCTAGTAACTTATGATTAAGTAATGTTATGATGACTTAGGACATTAATCCAAGTCGTTTTGCTTAAAGGTTATCTAAACAGGAAGGAAGTTAGAGGTGAGTTCTATGAGGCCCCTTTTTAATGTTTTACTTTAAATGTTTTGGGTCGGTATGCATGCTAGAAAGATTTACATAAATGCTATATACCTAGATTTAAATATTTGGGATAGCATTAATGTAGCAAGAGGTTATGTATAAAACATGTCTAAATCTTAAAACTAAGTAACGGAGTATTCATGAGATATCAAAGAAGCGTTGGGTAATCATCTGACCGATATGTAGTTATCTAGCTAACAGAATGTTCTGTCTAAGGAAAGAGTGGTGTATAAATCCCTCTTGGACCCGTCATTCTTTCCTGGGAACATCTCTGTTGGAGGTACTACTCTGGGAGGATAACCACCTTGTCTATTTAATATACCATGAAGAAACATTTACGAGGATTTAGGATAAGGACTGGTTTTGAAAGGAATGGTTAGAATGGAAACTTGCCTTTTGGCATGATTTCACATTAAAAATATTTTGAGAAAGAAAATGGTTTTGACACGTAAAACGTTTTAGAACTTATCATGGTAAGCCCAGATAAGTAATGACAGAGGAGTCAGGGTTTTACCTTGACTTGTAGAGGTCTTGACATTTATTGTCTTGACAAAGAGTAAAGAGAAAGAGATAGAGTATTGGCATGTTTTGCCATGTCAAACATTTTGACCATATTGGTCTGTAAAGAAAAGAAAGGTTTTGCCACGTCTGGCCAAATGCCACATAATATCTTGCAACTTAAGGCATAGAGATATACTGCATTCCTTTGTGGAATATAGTAGGGCACCTTGTACAAGGGTATGTATAAGTGGTGACGACCGCTTGGAGGTTAACGTGACCTCGGAAAGACAAGTGTGCAAGTTTAAAGTATTATGTTTGGGAAAGAAGTTAATGTGATGTTTAAATTGCATGTCATATAAATCCATTTATGTATGAGACAGAGGTCATAGATATTTTGACTAATACTTAGAACTCACCAGCGTAAGCTGACATATGTTTAACATGTGTATCAGGTAAAGACGTAGCGTCTTGCAGTAAAGGCAAGGGGCTAGAGTAGAGGCATCTGGTGGGCTATCTGGCATTCTCTGGCAGGCTGGCATTAGAATAGAAATGTTTGTACTTTCTTTAGAATGTACATTAAGACAAGTTTTATGAAATAAATATAGTATTTTAAAGTCTTCCGCTGTGTATGATCTCTGTTTACTATATGTTCATGAGTAAATCCGACAAGTGACCAGCATCTCGGGTGATCCGGGATGTGGGTGTCACACATAAGTAGTACAATCATTCATCTTGTATTTTGATAAGATGTTCTGCACATACTTAGTTTGATGCAGATAAATGTCATCCTACCTTTGACTGACTTGCAGACCAAGAAAGAACGACAGTTCACCCATGTTGCTCATTTCAAACTTGGACTTCATCACCTTTTCGAATTCTCTTCACATCTCTTCATTGGTAGACCCAAAGATAATGTCGGCGGCATAAACTTGCACTAGTAGAATATCACCTCCTGCTTTCCTAATGAAGAGAGTCGAGTCAATTTGTCCGCGGTCGAAACCATTGGACAATAGATGTTTTGATAAAGTTTCATACCACGCTCTAGGGGCTTGATAAAGACCATAAAGTGCCTTATCTAGCTTGTACACTTTATTAATATAATGCGGATCTTCAAAACATGGTGGTTGAGTGACATAGACCTCTTCATGAAGTTTCCCATATAGAAAAGCACTCTTAACATCAAGTTGATATACCTTGAAGCCGACAAAGGAGGCATAAGCCAGAAACAGTCGAATGGCCTCAAGTCTAGCAACTAGGGCATACACCTCTGTGTAATCCAGGCCCTCTTGCTGATAAAAAACCCTGAACAACCAACCTTGCTTTATTCTTCACTACAACATGTCGATCGTCCGTCTTGCATTTGAACACCCATATGGTTCCAATCGGATGCATACCCTTCGGAAGGTCAACCAAATCCCACACGTGCAACTTTTGGAATTGAGACAATTCATCTTGCATCGCCTCAATCCAGCAGTTGTCAGCAAGAGCCTCTTTCACATTCTTCGGCTCCAATTGGGATACGTAAGCATCATGTAAGCAAGTTTCCATGATACCTGTGTCAAGTGTCTCAGCATACAAACTGGTGTTCTCAGTAATGGTTCTATGACGAGTTTGAATACCGGCATCAGGATCACCAATAATGTTCTCAATTGGATGATTCCGATACACTCACATCTCTGGTAATTGTGGTTCTTGAAATGCTGACTCAAGGTTAGTACTCAACTCCCCCATATCAAGTGTACCCGAAGATGACTCAATGTTGGAGCATCATTTCCTATATGAACATTAGGATCAGCTTGAGCATCGTTTCCTTCAACATGAACTTCATCTCTGTTGTCACTGTCAAGAGTTCCAGATGCAGATGCAACATTGGAATCGGAAGTTGGGATAGGTACCGTTGCTCTGGTTGAGAAGTTGGAGTCGTCATTGCCACCATAGAAATCATACAACTTGGCAGCGTCTTCAGCAGATAAATCTGGAAGGTTAAAAGACTTGAACAGAGCATCATAATAAAATCCCTAAGCAGGACCAGTTGGTTCTGGTGGAATACTGTGTTTACTGCAGTCCACTTCGAACCATTCATCCACAGACCTACTCTCAATATTGTACACTCTCTTGTATGGCGAGTTGGCAACATATCCTAAGAAGATGCCTTCCACGCTTTTGCATGAAATTTAGACTTTCGATCTTTGTACTGTAACAATAATGAGCAGGGACTACCAAAAGGAACTAGGTAGTCAAGATTTGGAGGTCGATTGTTGATCAGCTCATAACAAGTTTTATTGTGCCTCTTAACCACTAGAACTCTATGTAAAACGTGACAAGCTGTGTTGACTACTTCCGCCCAGAATGTTACGGGAACCTTGGCATCAGACAGCATTGTCCTCGTAGTCTCAATTATGGTTATGTTCTTCCTTTCTGCAACTCCATTCTGCTGGGGTGTATACGGTGCGCTAAATTCATGACGAATCCCTTCTTGAGACAGAAAAGCTCCATCATGTTGTTTTTGAACTCCGTGCCGTTGTCACTCCTTATTCTTCTAACCTTCAGTTTGCATAAAGTTTCCAAGCTCACAATCAGGTATTGAAGAATATCAGCAATCTCATCCTTTGTACCTAAGAAATGCACCCAAGAAAAACGTGAGAAATCATCAGTACAACTAGACAGTATGACTTACCTCCAATACTCCGGATACTTCCATATGTAAGAGCTCCAAAGGGGTATCTATGGAGTTTTGGAGCTTGGGCTTGTAAGACTTCTGTTACCGTTTGCCCTTTTTACACTGCATACAGTCATCTGCAACGAAGAATCTCAGCTTAGGAACCCCGGTGACTAAACCGTTTCGGACAAGATGGTTCATTTTACGATAAGAAATGTGTCCGAGTTTCCTATGCCATAAGATTGAGCCAATTTCTGTCGCTTTTGTAAGCAAACAAGTAGCAACTGATGAGGTTGTTGTAGCTACGCTCATATCAATCTGATAGGTGTCGTTTGTCCTTGGCGCTCTCATCAGAATCCAATCGTCAGGAACCACAAAACCAGGTTTGAGAACCAAGCATTCTGACTTGTCAAACATAACTGAGTACTCCTTGTCACACATCTGAGAAACACTCAACAGGTTATGCTTTAGCTTCTCACAGTAGTTGACGTTGTCGAAGCTTACACATCCATTCGAAACCACGCCTTGACAAGTAATACTACCGCCCTTCTCGCCTGCAAAGGCCACATAGCCGCTTCTGAATGGTTTTACATCTTGAAGTAGGGTCATGTTGCCTGTCATGTGCCTGGAGCATCCACTATCTACATACCAACAGTTAGAGATAGTTCCCTTCGGATGTCCCTGTACGAGTCACAAGAAATTAATTAGTTTTGGAGACCCAAGCCATGGTGGTCTTGGGTCGTCCATTTTTTCTCAAAATAAACTACCTCAATTAATTCACAATCATGACTATCAAAAATGGGTAAATCCTTAGAAGATTTGGGATAAAAAGATTGAGAACTTTTAGATTTCTTGTTCCAGGACCTTTTCTTTTGTTTTACTTGAACAGCCAGCTTGCATTCAGAAGCACCAGGTGAACTAGTAGAAGCTTCACCTTATTGAATTCCAGCCAACTGTTCCAGCTTTCTCAATCTCTTGTTCCTTCTTCTCCTCTTTGGTTTGGAAAGTTTAACCACAGGCTTCTTACCAGTTTATGTACTACCAGAGGTAGATACACTGGGTTTAGCAGGTTGCTTTTCCCTTTTTGGAACAGATGCCTTAGCCTCAGATGTGATCTTTGGCTTCACCATAGGTTTCACTGGTGGTTTCACCTCTTTTGATTTCGGACTTCTGGGTTGCTTCACTGATGGTGTCTTAGGGGAAACAGTTTGTTGTTGAACAACTGGCCGTTTCCCTTGGTTCTTATCAGGACAGTTCACTAGGATGTGACCAACCATACCACAATGAAAACAACCTCTTCTTTCCTAGTAAGTTCTCCTGTAAGGTTCTCTGCTTTTGAATGCAGATGACTCGACTTGATGAGTAACAGGAGTTGTTTGATGAACATTACAAGCATCTTGTGCTTGACCTGATTTTAATTGACTCTTTGGGGTGTAGTGTTTATCAATGTTTTCTTGAAAATTCTTCCCCAAATTATTAGCAAAAGCTTCTTTTGTAATTTGCTTAATGGATTTGAAACCTTCATAAAGCATCATCTTCAGTTTATCATTTGTTTCAATAGTATCAGGTTCAGTTAAAATTCAATTGTTACGACCAGTAACAATGGGTTTCTTGACATTATGTTTATCAAGCAACTCTTCTGAGACAACACCCTCAACTTTGGTATTCTCAAAGACTTCATCAGAAAAGAATTCCTCATCAGAAGCTGAGTCAACCTTACTTGAGGAATCATCCTTGTTAGAGGAATCATCCTGACTTGGGGATTCATCAAGGCATGACAAGTCAATATCAATTAAGTCGTTGACAAATTTCCCGTTTACCGGTAGAGGAATAGCATTAGTACCCAACCCTAAGCCATTCACTTGTCTCACTACTGATTCATAATGTTCCACCACAAAGCGATTATTTTTCAACTTCTTAATTTTACCATTCAACTGCAAGACCTCATTCTGCAGCATGGTAATTTCATTATTTCTCTTTTCCAACCCCTTGTACGCAACATCCAAATGAAACTGTTGTTCACTAATTTTAAGTGAAAAATCACGTCTTTCTTTCTTTAAAGTTTCAAATGAATCTTTGTAACGTCTGCGCACTTGCTAAGTGCGCAGGCACCAGGTCTAGTATATATAGCCAGTTAGTGACAGAATTATGTACGCACTCATTCTCACTGTAACCGGTTGTGATTATCAATAGACGAAGTTTGAAAGTATCTTGTGTTTTGTTGTCAGTTTACTTTGTGTTGCTTGATACTCCACCTAGTCACGGGAATTCCACACCCGGTTCGACTGGGAACACACTTGCATGTGACGATCCGAGACACCCGAGAGACCTACAAGTGCTCCGAAACACCCGAGGGACCTACAGAATCAAACTAAGTTGTTGTATAATGTAATTTGTAAATGTTAATTTTTTAAAGTTATTTGGATTACAGGGACAATCAAACTAATAGTTACGTATTTTTAAGTAATAGTTATTTGAATTAAGTATTACTAAAACAAAGAACCACTATATTTTTAACTGGTTACGTATATGTACTCAATGAAAAATACGAAATTTATGTTAATATCGAAGATTAGTATCCAATGTTTACGTATACGTATTCAAGGATTAACACATATTAAAAATTGTATTTTTGGTAATAGGTATCCCGGTGTTATGTAATTAGTAACGGTCTGTAAATTACGTATGAGTAATATAGAGAACCACTAAATTTATGATTGGTTATGTATATGTATTCAACCAAAACAGAAGATAGTTGTGTTAATATACCATATTGGTATCTAGTGTTTACGTATATGTATTCAACCAAAACATAGGTTACGTATATGTATTCAACCAAAACATAAGATAGTTGTGTTAATATCCCACATTGGAAATTATGACTGGAAATGGGATTGTGGGATTCCAGAGGTTGAAAAGAAGATGAAGGTCAAAATAAACTTGTTGAGGAAAAAATATGCATTAAGAATTATAACCTGTGAAGCAAACAAGCATAGGAGAAAAGTTATAAGGGAAGCACAAGATTTGTATGAGGAAAGGAAAAAGTAAATGCATTGCAAGTATGGATGGTTTTATAGGGTGTTCGTTTATATTGGATTTTGGTTTTATGCAGAATTATAGAACGTTAACGTTTTGTTTTGGATAGTGGTTTTATGCAGAATTCTAATGTTATTTTATTTGTTTTATTTTAATTAAAAAATTGTTTCAATCTTAAGGTTCTATTAGTGTTTGATTACATATGTGTATGCAATAGTTTTAAATACATACACATTACACATTACTTTTGAATACAATACTTTATGATTACGTATACGGATGCATGTAATTGCTGGTATGGAATTTTCATTACATGAACATTGCTAACATTAGTTAGTGTCAACTAATATGATTACGTATACGGATACATGTAATTGCTCAATTGTAATTCTAAACTTAGGTGGGAAACATGCGTGTGTAGATCTAACAGGGGTCTCCCCTCTGGTGGGCTTGGGAGTTAGTGCTTTCACGGTGAGTCAGGCTGCTCTAAAAGCTGCTTCGAGCAAAGTGACCAAACACGAGAAAGCGTGTCTTGACAACCAACACGTGTTTATACCATTTGCTTTTGACACTTTTGGTTTCCTTGCACCAGAGGCCGTGGAGTTACTTAACCGAGTACAGCGGGTCATGCATAGTAATGTTATGACCGCAAGATCTGTAGATGTAATTTTTAAAAGACTTGGTTTTGCTATTCAAAAAGGGTTGGCGGCGCAGCTTGTTGCCCGTTTGCCTTCTATCTCTATGTAATTTCCCTTTAGGAGTTGTGTTTTAATAATAATCGGTTAAATGAAACTTAGTATGTTTATTTGGGGATGAAATCAGATAAAAAAAATCAAGATTGATGAATATCTTGAATCTTCAGAGTTGTGCTAACTAACGAATTCTCATATTGATAAGAAATGTAGAAAATGGAGAAATGTAGAAAATGGAGAAATTTTAGGGATTAATGTGGAATAAGAATAATTATAATATATTAAATACATGTAATTTTACATAAATACCCTTTACTATTAAAAGTAAATGATTCATTTAAATTCACTGATTGGTTGAGACTAGTTTTCTTGGTTTTCGACTAAATTTATGGTTTTCTATTGATTCTCTCACTATATATATATTACCCTATATATATATATATATATATATATATATATATATATATATATAGGGAGAAAACCCATATGAGTTGTGAAAACTCATGAAAACTGTATATAACAACTTTATTTATTTTTTTAAAAAATATGGTAATTTTGTTACATATTTTCATCACTTTTTATAAAAAAAAATCAAAAAAGCGTCGAAGAACTTTAAAAAAAGATGTAACAATTGTAAACAAATTCCGTGTTTATATATAATAACACTGTAACGGTAATTTTTTTACAATTGTTACATCTTTTAAAAAAAAATCTTCGGCGCTTTTTTGATTTTTTTTTAAAAGTGACAAAAATATGTAACAAAACAACCTTATTTAAAAAAAAAATTGTTACATATAGTTTTCACAACTCATATGGGTTTTCATTCTAGCCTAACCATATATATATATATATATATATATATATGGTTATTTGAAGAAGTGTTACAATATCTAATCTAGAACTTACAAGCATTGAAAAACAAGAACAATCGACCAAAATATGCTTGCAATCGCCTTAGAACACCTCTGGGACGGCTGAGAAGAAGATAATTCGAGAATGGGAGTCACAATGGGTTTATTGTAATATCCTAAACCTTAATGTAATAGTTATAAACATGTAAAATATGAAATTTATGTATCATATATTGTCGAACGAGTAAGTAACGAGTAAGATGCTTATTTGAAATGTGAGATGTATAGACGAGTTTTGAGTACTATAGGAGACCGTATATTATATTTGACCCTACTCCGTTTTTAATAATACTTAGGTCGATAAGTAACTAAAAATGAACTCGTCTCAATGACATATTCATCGTTTTATAAAACGTTATATTTTAAAAGTTATAAGAATAAAACGAGTTAAGCAGCTAAATTAATTATAATAATATAATAATATATATAACATCAATACATAGATACTTAGCAAACGTGTATGTCGCGTTGATACTTCGGTGGAAATCCTAGATCCCACATCGATAAGTTAGTAAAATAGAAGTTAGTTGTCCCACATCGACTAACTCAAAGAATTCAACAGGTAACAATCTTCTATAAATGGAAGTATATGGATTCTAATAAGATTATTATATTAGTTTTTGGGAACGCTCTAGAATAAGAGAATCCCGAACCCATAATACCCCGATGGGTGTTGATAGTAGTCGTTTTTGGAGTGCAAGTAGGGGAGACTCTAAATCAAATTGTCATAGATAAATTTCAGCTCCATTTAAGTTTATGACTCGTTATTTATTTATTATTATTAGTATTAGTATATTAGTACTAGTATTAGTATAATTATTTTAGGCATTAGGGTTATTATTAGGCGTAGGTATTGGGTAGCCTAGCCCTGGTTAGGCATGGACTGATCACCCATGTCTAAACAAGGCAGCGTAGCCAATATCAAACCATGATAATAACTAGTTAGATGTGCCATTACCTAACCTAAAATTGTATAATTGTATCAGGACCTTGAGATATTACCTGGTCACACTAGCAATTGTTGCACAACTGTTACACACCTGTTACGCAACTGTTAAGCAGGTGAGTTATCATGTTTATTTATAAAATTGTGATTGTATACTCGTCCTGTCTAAACTGGTAATAATATAAGAATGCTGTTAATGTGCAATTACCGGTAGGGGTATATTTGGATCCTTATATGCTTAATGGAAGGTGTTGAACTGGCTGAAAAGATGATAGGATTCCTCGTATGCATCACGACACTACCATACCTATGCGGTGGTCGGGGGTCTGACAAGCCCACTGTTGGTGGTTGTGGAAAGGTCATGGATGGCACGTGATGCCCCTGGCCCAAAATATCACAACCCATGTTGCATGCATGTCACATGTACTTGTAATGTTTGTAAACTGTATAACATGAACTCACCAGCATATAGCTGACGTCGTTTTGAGTATACATGTCACAGGTAATCAATGAGAAAATCATAGAAACAAGGAGAAGACTATGAAACCGGAGACCTAGAAGTTCCTAGCTGTTTAATACTGTAAATAAATAAATGAGTTGTACATGGAATATTATAAGTTGTAATAAAAAGTTCAGTTTGCTTCCGCTGTAAGTGTATCAATTGTGCATGACCACCCGATTTACGGGCGGGGTGTTACAGTTTTGATAGAATTAGGTTTAATTTGTCGTAATTCTATTTTCTCCCGTACCACGAAGATCTCTTGCCGGGCCTTCTCGTACCACGAAGGCCAAAATAATCCCGGACACTTTTGCTCTCCCTCGCGTACCGCGTGAACCTTCCTCCTAGTCTTCGCGTACCGCGAAGACCCTAAAATCCAGAATTTTGACTTTTGAGCTTTGACTTCTTTGATTTTCAGAGCTTAGTAACTTCTTTAATTCCTTCGTGTATTCCCGCTCTTTTAGCACAATTAACCTGAAACACTCAAATCTACAAATACCCATAAATCCGACTCGAAATACAAAATTAAACTACTAAAACGTATACAAAAAGACTCATTATATATGGGATATTTGACCCAACATCACATCCCCACACTTAACCTTTTGCGTCTCGAAAAAGAACATTGTAATGGAATCATAATCAGAAACTTGCTTTTTTCACAGCACAAATATAATAACGCATTAATTGTAACAATCGGAATTTCTATCTGATTAAACCCAACCACCGACTCCTGAGCCCCGATTTTGTGATCTACTATCCTATATTTACCAAACAATCAGTTTATCTATGGGTCTCACACTCAGAAAGCTACGACTCAGCCTACTCCCACCTCAAGGTCATGTTTAGGCACATGTCATGTCGTCCAGACGGTCTATAAAACTAAAGAACAAAAACCTAACCTAGACTCCTAAGTAATAAAAGGAAAACCTATGAACTAAACCGCACTGACAGGCAAGTGTATCTATCGAGTGTAGCACAGCTTAACGGTAAACCGAGTATCGAACCTACAGACACTATGTAACAATACTAGACTCTGACTCGGACTAAAGATTGATTTGGTTTGGGAGGGGGTTGACTACACTACTGTTTAAACTAATGAATGCAGAAACTAACGACACCAACTATCAGACAGACTAAACGGATGAAATCAATAAAGGAGAAAGCACTATCTAAGTAATGAATCCTGCATGACAAACATGAACTTCTCTCGACTATGATGGTTATGATGGAACCGGGACCTTCGAATACGAAACCCAACGATAACCTAAGGATCCCAGATCATTCTCCAGGTGTGACCTAGTGGAAACCCTAAGGAACGTGTAAACTCACCGGTTATTGGATCACCTCTCAGCTATTTCCAACAATGCTAAAGTACCCTACAGATAAATTACCTCTCAGTCTCAATATCTCTATATGCCCTAAGACACACGGGGTTACCTGACAACTCTCAGTATGACACAGAATATCAATGATGCTAAAAACCCTAGGAACCCTCCTTTCAGAGCAGTTTACCTAAGAAAACCCTAACACCAAGGAATACTCGACAACTTCGCACCTTTCAGCTATTGAAGCAGGAAGAACATTCAATTCTAAGACACTCTTAACTTGCGTTTCTATGGACGATGATAACAATTATCCATAACTACTTACAAACACAAAGTAGGTAACCTAACATGCATCTAGTATTTGAACGACATTCAACCAAACACATATGAAACACACATCAATTGTAAGTTAGAATTAAACATGCATAAACATCATACTAAGTGAAATCGGATTCTTTACTTTAACATCAACCCATCAAAATCCAACATAAACCGAAAGAAATTCACGAATTAATCAAACATTCATCAAATACCTAGATAGTTACTAAAGTCTAGCAAAGATACATGTTCAAAACCTTAAAAAAAATCTCAAAACTCTTAAACATAATCCAAATCAAACCAAAGTAAACAAGGAAGTAAGAATCATAAACCGAACGAAAAAGAACAAACCAACCCGATCGATAAAGCTTAAAGCTTCGAACTTCGGCTCTCGTTGCTTCTATTAATATTTATTCACGTGTTTCGAATTCTTTTCTTCCTGTTCTACGAAAACACCACAGCCGCAAAACCAAATTCTTGTACCACTTTGACCTCGAATATCGTGCCTAAGCAACTCCAATATTTCCGTGTGTTGCTTCTGTGATTGACGCTCCCAACAAGCCGCCAACAGCTTTGACTTCCAACTTGTTCTTCTCGTGATGCGTGCCTAATCCCACCTCCAAAATTGCCGTGACCCCCTAATTGCTTTGTGCCGTCCCCCTCCTTGCTCACGGAAATATATCTATCTATATATATATAGGGGCATGTTATTTTGAGAACCAACCATATGTTGAGAACCGAAAGAACCGCACAAAACGTGTACATATCGCTTTAGTGAAAAAAGTAAAATTTAACAACAATGTTTTATTTATCTCTTCCCACTCTTAGTTTGAGTTTATCTCCTCTCTCCTGAATTTTTTTAAGAAAAGTATAAAAATATGCATATATGCATTCATTTGTGCATATAGTGTGAGTGCATATATGCATTTAAAAAAACGACTATAAATTCAAGGTCTTTTAAAACCAAACCTTAAACATATTGAAATGTACATGAATTCTAGTCAATTTATATTATAAATAGAGGAAGAGTTAATGCGGTTCTCACGTTTCTTAACATATTGTTGGTTCTCAAAAGAACATACCCCTATATATATATATATTATTCTTTTTATTTTTATGACCTAGCGCACTTAATACCCTAATAAAATAAATATGATCCCAAACAAATTTAATAATCCACTAATCTATTTGACCCAATCAAATTCCAAGCTTGATCCATATGAGCCCATAAAACTCTTTTTCTTTGTTTGAGCTCGTTTTATTCCATGATCTACAAAATTCAAATATAAACTAATTAAGCATCCGCTCACGTGAATTTAATAATAAAATGCCTAAATCGAGGGTTTAATACGCATGAAATATATATATAAAATGGCGCGCATCAACAGGATAAATCATATAGATTTCCCACAACTATACACACTAATTTATATGTTTTAAAAATCAGATGAATTATGGATCGATTAATGAATGATATGAGCTTTTATTAACTTATGATTAAGCCTTAACCATTAGTGTTTCAACCAAGTCACTATCTCGGAGGGTAACACACAAGCTTCAGTTTTTAAGCAATGAAGAACATAACTCAACTTAGAGGCGTTTCGACCAGGTTGTTATCCCAGAAAGCAACACATAAGTCAAATTAGTCATCTAGGATTGATTACAAGAGTCTGCCCATGGGCGTTTCAACCAAGCTTGTAACTCGGAGGGTAACACGTAGGCAAACTCAAGTTCTCAACTTAATTAATTACAGCTCATTAAAGATGGATTATGGAATGCAGGCGCCACTTACTTTCGAATTTATTCTCATAAAAGAAAGCAGCGTGCCAAAGATTTTAAAAACTTATAAATTCTTGTTTATAGTAGTACCTATCACCCTATATCGACAGTTTCGACCTTACCGACACCCATAAGATGAGAACCCACAAGTCCTCCTGAATTTATTATTCAATTAAACCTACATACACTATCAAGATATTTAAGCTCTTAAAGTCGGTTGGGCTTACCAAAACGTTACAAATTAGACACGTTTGATATTTATTATTTATTTCAATTCAACAAGCACAGTTTCCAATTATACCTATCAACTTCCATGTATTTGCAACAATTCTAATTCAAGGACATTTTTGAAATTTTTTTAAATTTTTATGAGTTTTTGATTTTTATGACTCAAAAGACTCAAATGCAGACCTGTACTAAGGTCTGCCCTCCTCACACTTAAACTTTACATTGACCTCAATGTACGAAGAAAGACACTAACACGAAAAAAGATACAAAAGAAATAGAGAAAACTTAGCTAGACAGACGATCGTATAGCATTTCATTCACGATCGTATTCCACATATGCAAGTGGGCTGCCTTGTACAAGATTCGTCAAGTCTGACTATCGTCACCCGGATGGAAATTGAGTACGGGCAAGTTGAATACAAAACCTGCAAAATTAAGCTCGAAACAAACCCACAATAATCATATCGACTCATTACAAAGACTCAATAAAAATAAAAATACCTGACGAACTCGCACGACTTCAAATTTACAAAAATTAAAAATGTGGGAAAAACGGCCAAAAATGGCTCCCTCGCGTGTCGTGAGGACTGGAGAGGATTCCCTCGCGTACCGCGACGGACAAAAATATGCTTAGCCTCTTCTTTTGTCTCTCGCGTACCGCGAAGATCTGGGAGAAAACTCTCGCGTACCGCGAGGGACCCCTAGTAACAAAAATAAATGACAAATTTTTGCCTTAAAAAAATTCACTCAAATTTTTTTTTTTAGCTTTCTCCAAAACTTGTTCTAACCCTTTATTGATGTTCATACATACCTGGAACGTCGTTCCTTAGTATTTTTCTCACCCAATTGGCCACGAATCCCTGCAAAAACTTAGAAAAACACGAAACTGTATCGAAAAACTTTAAAACTTCTACAGACTCTACAATAGCATCCTACCCCCCACGGGTTTGTGACCTACCCTCAATTACACTCATTCCAACCATGATCTCCCCCGAGACGTCCCCAGACTTGGCCAATTGCATACTACTAAATGAAATAAAGAAATTACAACCTAACTCACTTTCGTAGGAATCACGGATGGATTTAGCGTATGCAATAAGCCTTTTAAATCCCTCGGTAGCCCGAGAGGACGAGTTTAATCTCGTGAGGGTTTCTAGAGAACAACCCACAAAGTTCATTTAACTAGACTTGAATTAAGACTAACTAACCTTATGTTGCCACCTAAGAGCGCTAAGTTTAACGTCTTAAGCCAGACGCGGTGTACCTTACTGATGTTATGGTGATTGGAACATGAACTCCTTTCCGAATCCTGCACATACCCTTTGGTAGTTATTACCATTCATTTTCAGGTTCTGCATATGTGCCACATCCATGAACTCTTCTTCATCTTGCATGTCCCACGGATCACCGGTTTCATATGAATGTCTCCTAAACTTGGGGGGTTTCTTTGACCCTGTCGGTGATCCTGATGATCCTAATTTGGATTTGTCATAACCACCTGGGCTTTCCACCTGAGGCTTCCATGGTGGTTCTCCTATTTGTGATCTCTCATCCCTACACTTGTGGGTTGCTACATCCACTACCTTGTTCAGTTCATTCTTCAACTCCGACCTATCAATCACAACACTTTTACCTTTTGTACCACCCTCATCCATGTTGGACCGAGGGGGACACTTGTTAGTAGTACCTGGTTTAGGACATTTAACTTTACTAAAGTATGTAAAAGCATTAGAATGAATGTCTAAATTTAACTCCCTGTTATCGAATGTCATGCTAACGGTATTGTCTCTGCAGTTGATCAAAGCGTTGGCAGTTGCCAAGAATGGTCTGCCAAGGATGACCCTTGCTTGCTTCTCTTTCATAGTCTATTCATATTCAATTACCAGAAAATCTTCGGGGTAATAGAATTCCCCTACCTTCACAGCAACGCCTCTAACCATCCCCCGAGCCCGATTCCTTGTCAAATCAGCTAACACCACAGTGGTGTCAACTCACTGTAGAGGACCAAAACCCGACTGGTCATACAGGTTGTTTGGAAGTATGCTGACACTTGAACCATAATCTAAAAAGGCCTGATCAATTTTCATTCCCCTAATTTTTACTAGGATGATGGGTTCTCCTTGCTCATCTTCATCTTCCAACTCACTCTTTTCACCTTCTTGTTGGGTTCTTACCGCACTCACATAGGCATTCTTTGAACTCGAGGAACTGGCTCCTTGATGCTTTGGGTTTAATTTGGTGTCACTCGGGAGTTGCCCCGGTGATCGTCCCACCACTTCAGATATCTTTTCTGCCAACTGACCCAATTGTCTTTCAAATGACTCGTTAGTTTTGACCTAGATGTCTCTATCCTGCTCAATCCTTTTTAAGGATTCTATAATGGCTGTGAGCTGAAGATCATTACAAGTTCCAGGCTTGTTCTGCTGGTTTCCCTGTTATTGGTACTGCTGGGGTTGATTCTGTTGGTAATTCCTCTGCTGATAGCCCCCTTGCTGGTACCCACCTTGATTATAGCCCTGTTGGTGACTCTGGTACTATTGTTTCCTTCCACCCTTCACATCAGAACCCTGAAAGTTAGGATTTAGTTGATTTTATGCATTACCATACCTTAGATTTGGATGATTCCGGAGTCCCGGATGGTAGTGGGTTGCATTCAGGTCCTGCTTCCTATCTCTCCCAATTTGGTTCACCTCTTCTGCCTTTCCTTGGTCTCTTGGACAACTTGCCACATTATGGACCAAATCACCACATCCGTCACATACCGGATATCCTTGTGACACATTAGCCACATCCTTTCCACCCGACCTGCCCAGCCTTGCCATTTGTAGTTCCATGACATCTAGACGCTTTTGAGTCTCATAGTCAACTGCCTTGGCAAATGCTCCATTCTTTGCTCTCCTACTGGCATGAGCTTGCCTCTCTGATGTTACCACCATCCTCTCTAAAATGTCCCAGTCATCGTCTACATGATTTGAAAAGAAGGACCCGTTACTGGTTGAGTTGACATCCCTCACATCCTCAGGTAACAACCCATTATAAAAGGCCTGTATCAACTCCCACTTCTCTATACCATGGTGTGGGCAATTTCTCAGCAACTCCTTGAATATTTTAAATGCCTCATAGAAAGGCTCCCCTGATTGTCTTTCAAATGACTCGTTGGTTTTGACCTAGATGTCTCTATCCTGCTCAATCCTTTTTAAGGATTCTATAATGGCTGTGAGCTGAAGATCATTACAAGTTCCAGGCTTGTTCTGTTGGTTTCCCTGTTATTGGTACTGCTAGGGTTGATTCTGTTGGTAATTCCTCTGCTGATAGCCCCCTTGCTGGTACCCACCTTGATTATAGCCCTGTTGGTGACTCTGGTACTATTGTTGCCTTCCACCCTTCACATCAAAACCCTGAAAGTTAGGATTTAGTTGATTTTATGCATTACCATACCTTAGATTTGGATGATTCCGGAGTCCCGGATGGTAGTGGGTTGCATTCAGGTCCTGCTTCCTATCTCTCCCAATTTGGTTCACCTCTTCTGCCTTTCCTTGGTCTCTTGGACAACTTGCCACATTATGGACCAAATCACCACATCCGTCACATACCGGATATCCTTGTGACACATTAGCCACATCCTTTCCACCCGACCTGCCCAGCCTTGCCATTTGTAGTTCCATGACATCTAGACGCTTTTGAGTCTCATAGTCAACTGCCTTGGCAAATGCTCCATTCTTTGCTCTCCTTGGCATGAGCTTGCCTCTCTGATGTTACCACCATCCTCTCTAAAATGTCCCAGTCATCGTCTACATGATTTGAAAAGAAGGACCCGTTACTGGTTGAGTTGACATCCCTCACATCCTCAGGTAACAACCCATTATAAAAGGCCTGTATCAACTCCCACTTCTCTATACCATGGTGTGGGCAATTTCTCAGCAACTCCTTGAATATTTTAAATGCCTCATAGAAAGGCTCCCCTGATTGTTGCTTGAAATCCCGTATTGCAGTCCGGGCCTCGTTGGTTTTGTGAGGTGGGAAATATTCATCCAAGAACTGCTGTTGTAGCTCTGCCCAGGTGGCAATACAAGCAGATGGCAAAGACAAGAACCATTGCTTCGCCCGGTCCTTAAGTGAAAACTAGAAGAGTACCAGTTTCACCTCATCTGTGGTGAACCCTTGACCCCCGATGGTTCCACATGTAGCCTCATATTCTGAAAGATGAGTGTAAGGCTCTTCAGTAGCTCTCCCAAAGAAGTGTGGGAGGATCCCAAGGCATCTGGGTCGGATCTCAAATGCGTTCCCCCTACGCACTGGTGGTATGACATGAGAAGCATTCAAAGCTAAAGCGGGGCGGAAATTTCTATCCACCCCTTGATCATGCATGACTAGGTGCCTGTTCCTAGGCTGTTCCTCTCTATAATTCTGACGGTTCTAAGGAGGTTTCCTATACATGTTCTCTATTTCAAAGTTCCCCATATGCCCCTGACGGTTATTCCATGGTTGAAAGCCATATTCTACCCTTGGCAGTGGTTGAACCCAACCGTTTACCACATCATGTCTTTGATTCTGGGAGGGAATGCCTCCTGGTGGTTTAACTCATATCACTCCTCTTCTTCATTCCAGTTCTCATGTTGAGAACCGTGTTGTGGCATGTAGCTTTGTCCCAATGACAGATGTTCATTATCCCCAAAGTCCGAGTAACTTGGGTAACTGTTATATGGTTGGTATTGGTGGTAGTGGTTGATTTTGTGGAGGTTGTTGTGCGGGTGGTTGCTGGTTTTGTGGTGGGTGAGGTTGATTTTGAGGTTGGTTCGGAAAGAGGAGGTCTGGAAGTGGTGGAATATGTGGGACAGGTCCCCCACCTTGGTTAGGATTTGGAATGGGTGGTTTGTTTTGTGAAATCCTTACAGTAGGACTGTCGAGCTTTTCTAGTATGTTTTTAACTGTTCCTTGCAATTTCCTGTTTGCTCTTGCTTCTCTTTCTAGTTCTGGATCAAATAGAAAAGGAGATTTCCGTCCTGAATTCCGAGTATGCATAAAACTGAAACTGCACACGTAAGCAAATAATTAGTAGCATTGAACTAAAAAAAATCAAAAATAGCACTTTGCACACAAATTCCCCGGCAGCGGCGCCATTTTGACCGCGTGTCGAAGGCTAATAAAAAACTATATTAAAAACTACTATTTAGCTACTTGGACTGTAGTACAGAAAAGTAGGGTTGTTGAATCCACATGGAACTCGTGAAGAATGCTATTTAGACTAAACGGTTCAATGATCACTAAAGTTTAAAACTTTATTACTTAAAATACTGGAAATTATAAAAAGCAACTGACTTTGATTTAGAAAAAAACTCTTAAAGAAAAACGACCACTCAGGGTTTCAGATTCAGCGGAACACATCACTTTTAGTTTCAAATCAGATAGGAGATTACATAGACATAACCTTGTTTAAATTGTTCAACCCAATCACACAATATCAAACTCAAACACATAATCAGATTACTCCCGATGCAAGAAAACCAAGAAACGATGATAAATGTGCAAGAATCAAATAACATGCAATTGTTCATAAATCAAACATATAATTGAGTCCAAAGAACTTAACGGGTTCACAAAACTCAATCCACACTGACAATCAACCAAAATCAGACGAGTATATGCATAAATCGTTCACCCGGAGGGATCACAAAGAGCTTAGCCGCTCATAATTGTAACAAATCTCGCAATATCTAATCTAGAACTTACAAGCATTGAAAAACAAGAACAATCGACCAAAATATGCTTGCAATCGCCTTAGAACACCTCTGGGACGGTTGAGAAGAAGAAAATTCGAAATGGGAGTCACAATGGGGTTATAATTAGAATTAGGTTTAATTTGCCGTAATTCCATTTTCTCCCGTACCGCGAAGATCTCTGGTCGGGCCTTCGCGAGACGCGGGCACTTTTGCTCTCCCTCGCGTACCGCGAGAACCTTCCTCCCGAAGACCCTAAAATCCAGAATTTTGACTTTTGAGCTTTGACTTTGACTTCTTTGATTTTCAGAGCTTTTTACCTTCTTTAATTCCTTCGTGTATTCCCGCTCTTTTAGCACAATTAACCTGAAACACTCAAATCTATAAATACCCATAAATCGGACTCGAAATACAAAATTAAACTACTAAAACGTATACAAAACGACTCATTATACACAGGATATTTGACCCTACATCAGTCTACAGGAGATTGTCATCCTTCCACCCGTTTTTCTGCTGATGAGTATGTCTTACTCACCGATGGGGGAGAGCCCGAGTGTTATACAGAGGCCATGGAAGACGAGCATAAAAGGGAGTGGGTTGAATCCATGCAAGATGAGATGAATTTCTTGTATGAGAACAATACCTTTGAGTTGGTGAAACTGCCTAAGGGCAAAAGAGCTTTGAAAAACAAGTGAGTTTCCAAAGTGAAGACTTAAGAACATACCTCACGACCTAGGTACAAGGCTAGATTGGTGGTGAAAGGATTCAGTCAAAGAAAGGGTATTGATTTTGATGAGATTTTCTCTCCAGACGTGAAGATGAGTTTCATTCGGGTGATTCTTGGTTTGGCAGCTAGTCTTGATCTTGAGGTTGAGCAAATGGATGTCAAGGCAGCATTCCTTCATGGTGACTTGGACAAGGAAATCTATATGGAGCAACCTGAATGATTTAGATGTTAATTAATGGCTTGAAAGGTAAAATGAGATTTTGCCCTTGTATTAAATATTAGTTCCACCATATTTTTTAAACGCAAATAATTTTTTTATACAACATTATTTTTAAAAACAAATTACAGCTTAAAATTAAACATTTCGTTATCTTTAATTTGACTATAGTATTGTTATATATATAAATATTTTGGAGAAGGAAATCTATATGGAGCAACCTGAAGGTTTTCAGGTTAGGGGTAAAGAAGACTATGTCCGTAAACTACATAAAAGTCTTTATGGGTTGAAACAAGCACCAAAACAGTGGTACAAGAAATTTGAGTGAAGCAAGGCTACCGAAAGACTACTTCAGACCACTGTGTTTTCTTTCAGAGGTTTGGTGATGATGATTTTTTCATCCTATTACTCGATATTGATGACATGTTGATTGTTGGCAAGAATGCAAAGAGAATTATTCAGCTAAAGAAAGAATTGAGCAAGTCATTTTCTATGAAAGACTTGGGGCCAGCAAAACATATTCTTGGCATTCAGATTACTAGAGATAGAGCTTCAAAGAAGCTACACATGTCACAAGAGCAATATATTGCGAAAGTGCTGTGTAGATTCAACATGGCTAAAGCCAAAGAGGTCAGTTCACCTCTTACTCCCAACTATAAGCTAACTGATAAAGAATGCCCTTTTTCTAAGGTGGAGATTGAAGAAATGGATAGAGTTCCATATGCCTCATCAGTTGGAAGCTTGATGTATGCAATGGTGTGTACAAGACCTGACATTGCCCATGCAGTAGGTGTTGTTAGTCGGTTTTTATCAAATCCAGGTAAGAAGCATTGGGAAGCAGTTAAGTGGATCCTTAGATATCTACGTGGTACTACCAAATTGGGTATAACATTTGGAAATGGAGAGCCGATGCTTGTTGGTTATATGGATTCTGATATGGCAGGAAATAAGGATAACATGAAATCTACTTCTGGATATTTGATGACTTTTGCAGGGGGAGCTGTGTCATGGCAATCAAGACTTCAAAAGTGTGTTTCTTTGTCCACCACCGAGGCTGAGTATATGGCAGCAACAGAAGCTTGCAAAGAAGTATTGTGGCTGAAAAGATTCATGCAAGAGCTTGGCTTTATGCAACAACGCTACGTGGTTCTTTATGATAATCAAAGCGTTATTCAACTTGCAAATAATTCTATGTTCCATAAAAGAACAAAACATATTGATGTGAGGTATCATTAGATTAGAGATGCACTTGAAAACAAGTTGTTTGAACTTGATAAAGTTCACACCGATGATATTTGTTCTGGTATGTTGACTAAAGCTTTGACAGGGGAAAAGTTGAAGAAACGTTGCTCGATCGTCGGGATGGCGAACTCTTCCTCATAGGCCAAAAGGGGGAGATTTGTTGGGCTTATGTTTGGCCCGTGAGGGTTTTATTATTTAGCCCAATAATTAAAAAGAAAAAAGGAAAGGAATTATATTTTATCCTTGATTGCTTCGGACGGAAATCACCAAAATAGTCAAAATTTGGGTAAGGGTTGGTGAGTAGAGTTAATGTTTTCTGCTATCTTCCATTCTTTGATATACAATAACAACAAAAAAAGGTTTTTGTTGGTTCTGGGTCTGTGATCTCTCGAAGAAGAACAGAAAACAAAAGAGGGTTTTGAGCTTTGTCTTTCTGTCATTTTAGAAACACGATTGTGTGTGGGTTCGTTTGACAGAAAGAAGAAACGGGGTACTCAAGATCGAACTTTGGAGTAACTGTATTTGGTGGTCCCTCTCATTTATCTTTGTTTATGATTTCATATACTTTATGTTTAGTGATTCTAAGTGTATGATGATTATTGTATGCCTCTAGTATACCTAGAGAAGACTTTGTATTGCTCTTGATTTGGTGATAGTGGATTTGAAGCGGCTCTAGTAGTCCCGTGGTTTTTACTCTCTCGTTTGAGGGGTTTTTCACGCTAAAATTTCGGTGTCTCTCTATTTTATTTGCGTAGTGATTTGGGGTTGTTTTGGTTACTTTGGAATACCCTATTTGTTTGCATCCTAACAGGTTAGTTCGGGTCAGGAAAGTTTTGACCAAATAAAGATTAATTCCGCATTATGTTGTTTACCGTTTGTGGTCGGTTGCGTTTTTCCCATCAATTCCTATTTGTGTTTGATCTTATTTTCAATTTGTTTTTTATTGTAATAGCCTTTAATGGTTATGTTTTGATATAGTTGCTTGTATGTTGAATGGTTGAGAGTTTAATGGTTATGTTTTGATATAGTTACATTGATAAATTGCATTTACGTAATCCATATGCGTTACACTAATGTAATTGGTAGTTATACTAATGTAATTACAGACATCTTAAAAAATGGTTTAATACTAATGTAACTATAGTATTAAACCAATGTAACTAGAGTATTACATTGATCTAACGATTTATTAGATAGAAAATGTTTCGTTACATTGATGTAAATACTTACGTTCGTAATTTTTATTTGATATTATAACCAAATTAAAGATAAAAATGTGATCGATTTAATAATATAACTTTTATAAAAGAATATAGTATAAAAAAGTTATAAATGTTTTAAAATAATGGGAAGAATCTTTTTATAAAAAAAAAAGAGAAAGTGTGGTGGATAAGGAGGTGACACATGTCACCTTCCTGTTGAACCTGATTTTTGTGTGTGAGAAAAATGAGCCTTTTGTCCTTTTCATATAAAACAAATTTAATGACACTTGGTAACATCTTGTGTGTTTGAGTTAAGATTAGCCATTGGATAAATGTTTTAAGGTTTTCACAATAAAGATGGGTTTTGAATGGAACCACATCCTATATATGCATATATATATATATATATATATATACATATATATATATACATATATATATATACATATATATATATATATAGTTATAGGGTCCGGTTATTGTACAAAGGGGTTTTAGCATACAAAGGCACCAGCATGCGACACGTGTTCAGTGGGCAAGGGGTAAACGTGTCTGCGTTATAATCACGCATGCTTTATAATAACGTATGACCATAATCATGTAATCACGCATATTATACACATGACCATAATCACCATAATCATGTAATCATACATGTTATACACATGACCATAATCACGTAATCACACATGGTTTACGCACAGCAAATCGACATTTTAAAAAAAGTCATTTTTTTAATAAAAATATAGCTAGACTATACTCAAATTAAAGAGAATAAAATGATCGATTTTATGGTGTAACTTTAAAAAAAAAAATAATGTTGTATAAAAAAGTTATGATTGTTTTAAAAAAAATAGGGGAACTTTTAAAAAGTCAACAAAGGTAGGCCATTCCAAATTTACCCTTTTTTAGAATCTTTTCATGTTTAAAACAATCATCTTTGATCTTAACCATTGATTTTCTAGATCAACGATTTAAAATACTTCCTACGCTTCTCACCAAAAAATACTTTGTATTTAAACCTTTCTCTATAGTTATATATATATATATATATATAAGAAGGTTCCACTACAAAGTGGTTTTTGACTAAAAAACATAGGAAGGAAGGAGAGTGTGTCATGTGTACGATACTGATTAATGGCCAAGGGTAGTTACGTCATTTATGCGCACAGAAAACATCACCATTATATGACCATAAGTTGTGCTGGTTAAACACTAACAGTTGTTCTGTTATATTATATAAATTGTACTGGTTAAATAACCAGCACAGGTTTCGCGAAGTAGATTACGCCTTTTTAATAAAGAAAATTCCATTTAAAAAAATTTATATATATAACAATACTATAGTCAAATTAAAGATAACGAAATGTTTGATTTTAAGGTGTAATTTGTTTTTAAAAATAATGTTGTATAAAAAAATTATTTGCGTTTAAAAAATATGGTGGAACTAATATTAAATACAAAAGGAAAGTCAACAAAAGGGCAAAATCTCATTTTACCTTTCAAGCCATTAATTAACATCTAAATCAATGTTAAACATTAGATTAGTTTGATCAAAGATTAATTTGTTTCCTACACGTTTTATCCAAAAATCACTTTGTACCTAAATCAATGTTAAACATTAGATTAGGCTAAACCTTCTTCTATATATATGTTTAAATACAAAGATTTTTTTTTATCATACAAAGCCTATAAAAGATTCTGAACCATTGATTAAGTAAATCTAGGATTATCATGATGGGCTTGCCACGCAATCAATTTTTATGAGTGAAAGGAGCCTGTAAGGGTAAATATGAAATACGCTACAATTTTTTTTACTTTTTTTAAGTTCTCTCATCTTTTTTTAGACGTGATTAACTTTTTTATACGACATTTTTTTAAATTACACCATAAATTAAATAAAACATTTAATTTTATTTAATTTGAGTATAAAGTTTAATTCTCTTTTAATATAAAAAAACATTTTTTTAAATGTCGATGTGTGCCTATAACTGCATAATTATAAAATAGGTTACGTAATTATTAACACAGTTTGCATAATAATAAAATAAGTTATTTCGTAATTATCATCGTGCGTAGTTATAAAATATATTACGTAATTATAAACATATATTGCGTTATTATTATATATATTATGTAATTTTTTATGGGTGATTAATATTCAACTTTGTGCGTAATTATGACTCTGGTGAATTTACTCCAATGTGAGTAACAATTGATATTGATACTATTTCCTAGAGTTCATTCTTTTACGTATTGAAAAAAATTGTCATTTTTTTTCAAATCAACATGTGACATAAGCTTTAGACTTAAGGACATTTTGTAAAAAAAAAAAAAAAATTCAAAACTTCTTTCAAAGATTTTAGGGTAAAATATTGAAGTAATACTTAAATTGCCTTTTAAGTTTGATCTTCATGCATTATCTCATTACAAATATTTATTTATATTATAAAAAAACAATCTCAAGGATAGAATCTGTTTAATCGAAAGCAACACATTGTCCCTAATGTAATTCTAGATTTATCACCAATTTTTTAGTATTTAGATTACGCAAGGATAAAACATCATGATTCATGGCGCCAACAACGATAGAGTATTTATTTGTTAAAAAGTCACCTCAAAATCAAACGCAATCGAATACGTCATCGGAAAGGTTAATCACAATAGAATGGAACTTGCAGAAGATAGAATATTAGAGTGAGAGAAAGAGATAGCAACAGTGAGAGATAAGAGACTTAGGCAATTTTCATATATTCCCATAACGTAAAACAAGTCGTGGCGGATCTAGAAAAAAAATTTAGGGGTATCTAAAATTTCGTTCAGGGGTATCTGGATACATAAAACGGTAAAAAAAAAATTCCTGCTGCGCGTCGAAAATTCCCACTACGCGTAGAAAGTTGAGGTCGCCTCTTCATAGATCCGCCCCTGAAAACAAGTACACTTTAAATAAGAAAACAATTACGTGGTCAACCTGAAAACTAGCTACTAGACTAGGTAGTGGCCCCACTTCTTTTTTTTTAAACTACAAATTTTTATTCTATTTTTTTGTGTATTGAATGAGGTTAGAACCCACAACCTTTTAATAGACGTCGGAGATAATTTGCACGTGCACCATCCTTTTCACTTTGCAACTGGGTCGGGTATTTCAGCAACTGGGTCAACGGGTTTAACCGGGTCAGTAGGAACATAACAAAAGGTTGGCAACAAGAGATGATTATATAAATACGCACAGGTCAATACGTTATCTATGAAAAATTCCTATAATTCTCGTGGATTGCCGTTTTAGAAAATTATTATATTTAACAAAAATAATTATGAGTGAACAATATTCGTTTTTGAACGTGAGAAAAATAATGTGGAGAGAATCTGTATTTTGAATTTTGTTCAAGTAATGAACTGTAACGCCTCAACATATACACAGAGGTGTCTAGAACTTACACGTTACGGATAACTTGTAAATGGAAAAGATTACACGTTACGGTTATCACAAAGCATCACCAGTTAGTCTCGTTACAGAGAGAGGTCATTCTATGATCAAGTTTGCGCGTGAGAATAATTGACGTGTGATATCTAATGAAAAAGTATTACATTCTGAGTAGAAATATCGATGGAAAGTTGGAAACCAAGTGAGAAACTTAGACGATCGTCATTTGTCGCCTTGCTCCCACATGTTGTTAATTAATGTACTAGAACCGTGATCGGGGCCATTATAGAAAAGGGAAAACACCACAGAATAATAACCAAGTTTCAAAAGTGTTCCAATTAGCTCACTCACCATAGTATATCCGAGTGTGTATACCGTGTAAAATGTGTATTTAGTGACCTAATTGAAACAATTTTGAAATTTGGATACTATTCTAAAAAGTTGCCCCTATAGATAAGTGTAATGTAATAGTGGTTTGATCATAATGGTTTGTGAAGTAATTCAAACAATGTAACCGTGGCATGGTTTGAGAGATTTGTAAGAAGAAGTCAAGAAGCTGTTGGTAGGGGTGTTCAAAATTATCCGTATCCGAAACCGAACCCGAAATATCCGAAATTCCGAATTATCCGAAAATTCGGATATCCGAATTTTCGGATTCGTATAGCATTTTTCAATAATTTCGGATATTCGGATATCCGAATATCCGAAATTTTTTTTTTTTTTTATTTTTTTTATTTTTTTTAAGATGTCTTTCCTAAAAAATGTTATTAATACAATATATATAAAGTATATGGTTTTTATGTTATGTGTTTAACTCTCTTATTTTTTTTAAAAATAAAACGTATTCGCGTTGTAATTTCAAAAATTATATTTTTTTAGCCAAATTTATATATTGTTTCCTAGAAAGTGTTTTAAAAATAATATATATGAAATATATGGTTTTTTGTTTAGCCTTCTTATTTTTTTAAAAACTAAAACGTATTCGCGTCGTAATTTCATAAATTACTCAAAAATTGGTTTTTTTATTTTTTTTTTAATTATTGCATAAAGATTATGCTTATTTAGTATATTTCATATATTTAGATTTTAACTTAAAAAATATATTTAAGTTAAAAAAAAAACCGGATATCCGTTTCACTATCCGAATCCGAAATTTCGGATTCGGATCCGGATAGTGAAATCCACTATCCGCAGATTTCGGATATCCGACTTTAAACACCCCTGGCTGTTGGGTCAAACGGGATTTGGATAGTTCCAGAATAATCGAGTCAGTTAGAATATTTTATTTTTTTATTGAGTGCTATTTATTTTCTTATCTATACTATATAATAAATCAAAGTTTACTATGCCACGTGTCACCTTTATATTCATTCTCATTATTTATTTCCCGTATCTCTCTATTATTAAATACACTTCTATCTTTTTAATAATAATATGTTTTTAAAGAAATTACTAATTATACTAATAAAACACATTAATTTTAAATTATCTCTTATTATAAAAAACTTTGAAATCTAATTAACTAAGTTATGTTTTCAATCAAATAATAAGTGAAAGTCAAATTATATTGAATAGTAATTAATTTATTTTCGAAACTTAATTATATATTAATTTTTATATATTTTTGGATTTTGTTTTCTATTATTAGTATATGTAATATATTTTTCCACCTATAAGATATATATAAAGTTTTAAGAATTTTAGGTATTGATATTTTTTTCACTATGTGTACTACACATTTTCTAAGCTAGTATATGATATATAAGCAGTATGCAGTAATCAATAACAATTAATATTTCCAGTTCGCCTGGTATCATCAATATCCATCAAGTTAACAAAATCTGGTCATGTGTGTGTGATCCGATCCTCATATCTCCAACATTGTTGTACGAGCAGCGGCAGAACTACAGGTGGGTCAGATGGGCGTGTTGACCCCCCGGCCCGCCACCCTTTTCATTGAAAGTAGTATCAACGGTGGTCCTTTTTGATGGCTTGACCTTCAAGATATCATCATTTGAGTAGTTATAACAAAGGAAGAAGTGTAAAAATAATGTGATTTAAAAAGGTTTCCGACCGGCGACGACATGCGGCGATTGGTGAAGAAGATGCCAGAGAAAAAAAATTGGAAAAGTAACATGTCACACCCCCAATTTCCACTAACGGAGTTTTACCGTTTGGAAGGTGACACACCAGGATCTCAGTCATTAGTTACATCAAACGACACTATATGGGACTTGAAATGTCAAAACATAAAAGTTCAGAGTTAATGCGGAAGCGTAAACGTTAATATGAAATCAAAAGTAATTACACGCAACAAGCGTCGATTAATGTAATTAAATAAACTGTTTAAAGTATTTGAAATGAATGATATGACAGTAGGACTCCATGCATGTCCTAAGTGCGCAACCTGTGCCAAAGCGACCTGAGAAACATGTAAGAAAAAGTGTCAACACGAGGTTGGTGAGTTCACAGGTTTCAAGTTTACAATAAGAGTGTGTTTGCCAGATTATGTACTTTCAACATAAATACCAAATGAGTAGCTAACTCATGTTCATTGTTTGCTATTACGCTCGCAACCGTAAACTGACTGTTTGTATTGCCTCCCACCAGGTCTATCAACCACGGTGCACGTTTAGGTCAATATTGCACCCGTTCGATATCCAATCGTGTTAGCGCGACTAACACGGGTGAGGTTTGTCAAACCCAGTAGTACTACCCAACATACCTCGCTATATTCATATTTAAACGGTTCGATGTGAGGACTTTCATGATAGAGTTTACGCATAGTCATAACAATTGATATAAAATGAAGTACAAAAATCAAAAGAGTTGTATCATGTTTTCTCCCCCAATTTAAAAGCGGTAAAAAGGGGCCGTGAAAACTCACCTGATTGCGAAGGTATAAAATCACACAAGTACGAGATTAAAATCTCAAGCGGTGGCCTAACACGGCTCACAAATGTCCTAGCATTATAACATAACAGTTAGGGACTTAACGAGAATATGCGACGACAACGCGGAAGATTGAACGTCCTAAAGAAACGTTCTAATGATTTCGAGTAAACGGACATATCCACGGGAATGAGAATTCTTAGTTAGGATGAATACGTTTTATGACGAATAATATATAACAATTATATTCGAGCGTTTTCGTCATTAAATAGTAGTCTAGAAAAATAATATTATTATATTATTTTTAAACTTGCATAGTTAGTACGATAACTATTTGTGTGGTAAAATAATAATATATTATTTTTATTCCAGTAAATAGACGTGTGAAAATAATATAACATTTTATATTATTAAATAATTTAAAACGTTACACGAGGTAAATAAACGAGGCAAAATAATATAAAATATATATTATTTTATACTAGAAGTTACGGGTTAAAAAAAATATAAATATATTATTTTGTTCGAAGTCGCGGTTTAAAAATAATATAAACATAGTATTTAAAAAGTGAGAATTTATACTAAAGATGGGTTATGAAATTTAACCCGAGCCCACGGGTGGTTTTCCTGGGCTAAAACACTTTAATATGATATTATAATAATATAACAATTGATTTAAATATTCAAATATCATTAAAATAAATATTTAAAAAGAAAACAGGGGAGGAGGGTTCGAACCCGGGTCTCCTCCCCATAAGCATACAGACTCAACCAATCCACCCGCTAGGGCCATCGCAACCAAACCCGAGTAGGAAAGGTTTTAATCAGAAAATCCTGTGACTCCCCTTTCTTGCGAGAGCCGAAGCCAAAACCCAATCCGATTGTGTTGATTTCGGCCGCGATCAAGTAATAGGGCAGAGGGGTTTTGATTGTCAATGGAAATCGAGTTTGAGGATAGTTTTAATTTCAAAAATAACAAGTTTAAATCCGTTAAATTCTCGTTTTTAGAAACCGAACCCTAGATATGAACTACGAATCAAATTGACCGATTTGTATGTTAAATATTCCTGAAATCATGGGGCTTTTACTAAAAAGAAGATTTCGAAACTAATGATATAGTTTAATTGCATTAAGGTTAAGCCTAAGATTAAAACCCCTAAATCGAATCAAAGATAAACCCTAATTTACCGTTCAAACACAATTCGATGCTATAACTTGAAATTGATAGAGGGTTTTTATTTTACACAAGATTTCGAAACTGTTGATGTAGGTTAATTCGATTGAGATTAGTTGTTGGGTCGGAACCCCCAAATCGGTTTTGTGATGAACCCTAGATTAAGGTTGTGTTAGATTCGATAGATATAGCCCCAATTAGGTTAGGGCTATTGTTCTAGAGATTGAGACGAAGCTACAGGAATAGTGAATTACCAGAATAACGCCCGAATTGACAGAGGTCGAGTAACTTGGCTCCGACTTCGCGCGCGGTTGCTCTCTCGTGACTCCGGCTTCGATTACAGTGGAAATGATGTGTGTAAACGCTCCAGAGAGTTGCGTCTATCGTGTGCAGAGCTTCAATTCACGAATTGGTATACGGAAAATGGTGGATTTGATTGCATTTGACATGAAGTCGACGGTTACAAGATAAATTCGTATTATTAATATTAATTCGATTCAATACCCGGATTAAAAGCTTCATGATGATCGTGATTAATATTGAATTTGATTTCGGTTATGAATTTCAACAGGCATGATCGAAATATACGGATTTGAGTTGATTTGGTTACGGGTTTGACTTTTAAAAGTCAACTGAACACAAAATTCTTAATTTTGACTTAGAAAGTCAATCAAATAGGTTTAGGGTAATTACAGTCCTAGTCCTTGTAGTTTTGAGATGATATTGTGACCGAATTAGTCCTTGGGGTTAGATTTGATTAACAGGGTTAAGTTTTTAATAAGAAACTTAACGGAATAGTTAACGGGGTTAGGTTTTTAACAGCAAGTTAACGGAATTTGCTAACTGAGTTAACCCGAAAAGTCGGGTTGTCACATAAAAAATACAGGTACACTGCGTAGCAGGGTATTTATTTTGCTTAAGAGTTAAAATAAAAATAGGCTAACTAATTTTAACAACAGAATTTACATTTACCTTTTTTACTCTTGAAAATTTACTGCCACATCTATGATTAAATGAGGATAGGGCTACTATAGTATCCAACTATCTACAATCAAGACATCAAGTGTTGTCATCACACTATTGTTAAAAGTAACTCAAACTCAAAGGACCATAAGTGAAAATATCATCTGCATGGGGGATGTTCTGTAGAAGCATGTTTTTGTAACTATAGATTAAATTCTATGTATCGGTGTATGTGGCTAGTACGCAGGAAGGTGTTCCTAAGTACTTAGCTTGCACACCAGTTTGGTCCTGCGTACTTAGTAAGTACGTACGCATGACCAAGCCCTGCGTACTTAGAAAGTACGCAAGGCTTTTGCCTTGCGTACTTGTCAAGTTCGTAGATAGTGTTCCTGCCCCTATAAATAGAAAACTTGTCTTCATTTGCAGGTGGAACTCTGGAACTAGGTTGAGAGGTGTCCGGGTCGGGACGAGCTCACCCGACCCCTGGACCGTGAGCTTAGATGAGAGATGTATGCTCCTTCGGTATGTAGTCTGTAATACAGGATGACTTCTATGTTATGCATTACGTATCGTTTCATTCTCTTGTTTGTTGTCCATGTATTCTCTGTCTCGTTTTCTTAGTTCCCACACAAATCTCATAACATGTCTGTGTTATCTCCGCTGCGCGACGAGGCTCCGGTGACCTACATGTTCACGTGCAAGTTTCAAGTTAAAGTTTGAATAAGTACTTTGTCAAGTAGCGTTAGAGTCAGTCAAGAGTGTCCTAGTCTTTCTCTTATTTTCAGTATTGTTGGTTACTTTCTTAGTCTATATAATGTTCTGTACGTTCCCTTCTTTTGTATTTAGAAAGCATTTGGCAATCAATCATAGTTCAATTGTGTTGATTAATGTGTTTGTTCTTTATCACTGTTTCTTGCTAACAGTGGTATAAGAGCCTGGTTGTGTGATTTGCAAGATCCCTCTCTGAATCAATGGTTGATCCAAAGGTTGCTTCTCAAACTTCTATATACCTAAGTGATTTCGATGTTTAAAGGCGAATGATTGAGAAGAGAATTCGAGAATCTCATCATGGGTGAATCAGAAATGGTTGGGGACTATTTCTCTCGTTTCATGGAAATAGTCACCCAACTTAGATACTATAGTGAGACAGTTGAAGATCAAAAGGTGATTGAGAAGATTCTTCGAAGTCTATCACCTAAATTTGATTTTGTGGTGCCCTCAATTGAAGTTGCATTTGATCTCCCAACTCTGACTCCTATCAAACTGATGGGATCCCTTCAGTCTCAAGAAGCCCACTTGAATTCTTGTAGTGTGGTGAAGACACCATAGAAAATGGATGAACAAGCTCTTCAAGTTTTTCAAAGCCCCAAGAAACCTTCTTTTTCCTTTTATGGTGCAAGTAATAGTTCACATGGTCGTGGAAGAGGTAACTTTAGAGGAATGAGCAAAGGTAGAAGTTAAGAAAGAAGTAAAGTCCTTCAATGCTATTTGTGTAATAGACATGGACATGTGAGAAAGGACTGTTAGTTTAATGATGAAGCACAAGTCAATATGGCAGCCAACCAAGAGAATAATGAAGAAGAAACCAATGAAGAACAACATCTGTTCTTAGCATTCACATCTGGTGAAATTGAGGTTACAAAATCTGAACCTTTCCTTCTCATGACTAACTCAGTGTCACCATCAATTTCTTGTTCACTGTAGTTCATAGACTCAGGCTTTTCCAACCACATGTCTGGATCCAAGCAAAGCTTCACTTCTCTGGGCATCTCCATTATCGGGGCTTGCATCAACTCTACAGTCAAGGTATGGTTGTTGGCTTGCCTAAAATTAAAATACTTAACATGTTGGGAATTATCGTACCAGTTTTAACTTTTAAAACAAATAATATTTAAACGTTTTAAATAAATAAATCATATTTAATCAACGGAAGCAATTTTAGTACGAATATCAGATCTGGATCCCGTTCAGTTATCCGATTACACGGTAAACAACAAATTTCGGATACAGATTCGGATAGTGAAATCCACTATCCGGAATTTTCAGATATCCGAAATTCGGATATCCAAAATTTCGGATATCCGGTTTTGAACACCCCTATCCATAGCCCACACTAAGATAAGCCTACACCTGCATATGCGACACATTTAAAAGTCAATGCCTATTTGAACAAATGTAAAAGTCGATGCCTATTTTTTTTTTTTTTGGTCAACTTATCGATTTTAATGATTTTCTATTTTCTTTATGTATTACTATTTTGAACACACGTAATTAAAAATATCAATACATAAAATTCTTAAATCTTTATGTATATATTTGCAGGTGTAAAAATGTATTAAATATAATAAGGAGAGAAAAAAAAATTCTAAATATGTAAAAACTAATATATAATTGGTTTTCGAAAATACGATCATTTCTATTTAATATAATTTCAATTTCAATTATTATTTGATTGAAAATAATAGTTAAATAATTTGATTTCAAAGTTTTTATAATAAGAGACAATTTAAAATAAATGTGTTTTATTAGTATAACTAGAATTGTTTTTAAAAATATATTATTATTAAAAGATAGATGTGTATTTAATAGGAGAGAGAGACGGGAAAAAAATGAGGAGAATGAATATGAAAACGACACGTGTCATGAAAAACCTTTATTTATTATATAGTATAAATTTTCTAATTTTTTTTATGTATTACTAGTTTAGAGCACGTGTAATACACACGGGATAAAAAATATCAATACATAAAATTCTTAAATCTTTATATATATATTTGCAGGTGTAAAAATATATTACATATAATAAGGAGAGAAAATAAAATTCAAAATATGAAAAAACTAATATATAATTTGGTTTCGAAAATACGTTCATCACTATTTAATATAATTTGACTTTCAATTATTATTTGATTGAAAATAATAGTTAAATAATTCGATTTCAAAGTTTTTTATAATAAGAGACAATTTAAAATAAATGTGTATTATTAGTATAACTAGAATTTTTAAAAAAAATATATTATTATTAAAAGATAGAGGTGTATTTAATAGAAGAGAGAGAAGAGAAAAACATGAGGAGAATGAATATGAAAGGGACACGTGGCATTAAAAACCTTTATTTATTATATAGTATAAATTTTCTATTTTCTTTATGTATTACTAGTTTAGAGCCCGTGTAATACAAACGGGATAAAAAATATCAATATATAAAATTCTTAAATCTTTATGTATATATTTGCAGGTGTAAAAATGTATTACATATAATAAGGAGAGAAAACAAAATTCAAAATATGTACAAAATAATATATAATTGGGTTTTGAAAATACGTTAATTACTATTTAATAAAATTTGACTTTCAATTATTATTTGATTGAAACTTGTAGTTAAATAATTCGATTTCAAAGTTTTTTTATAATAAATGTGTTTTATTAGTATAAGTAGAATTTTTTTTTAAAATATATTATTATTAAAAGATAGAGGTGTATTTAATAGGAGAGAGAGACGAAAAAAATGAGGAGAATGAATATGAAAGCGACACGTGGCATGAAAAACCTTTATTTATTATATAATATAAATTTTCTATTTTCTTTATGTATTACTAGTTTAGAGCCCGTGTAATACACACTGCATGAAAAATATTAATACATCAAATTCTTAAATTTTTATGTATATATTTGAAATTGTAAAAATGTATTACATATAATAAGGAGAGAAAAGAAAATTGAAAATATGTAAAAACTAATATATAATTGGGTTTCAAAAATACGTTCATTACTATTTAATATAATTTGACTTTCAGTTATTAATTGATTGAAAATAATAGTTACATAATTCGATTTCAAAGTTTTTTTTATAATAAGAGACAATTTAAAATAAATGTGTTTTATTAGTATAACTAGAATTTTTTTAAAAAAATATATTATTATTATTAAAAGATAGATGTGTATTTAATAGGAAATAGAAGGGGGATGAGGAAAATGAATATAAAAGCGACACGTGACATGAAAAACCTTTATTTATTATATAGTATAAATATAGATATAGTCATATATATAGATTGGTAGTTCAACTGGATAAACTGATTAGAAGCCCATAAAATAATGTCTGTGCCTAGCCACATTTGCGTGCAACGTAGTAGCCCTAGTCCATATCAGCATCCAAATAGCTATTACAGCAGACCAGCCCACAACCAGAAACACAAACCATTACTGACCTTCAACTGCATAAAATAATTGCATATTTACACTTTTGAAAACCAAAGCCATGCTAGTGTAAACAATAACAGAATCCACTATTTGTATATTTAATTTGATAATCATTATCTTATAAATTTCTTTGATTTGGATAAGTTTTGTGAAAGAATAATAAAAATAACCACAACTAGAAATTGGACAGTTTTTCCACAAAGCTTTTTGTGAGAAAGTCGTTGAAAAACGACGTTTCTCACAAACTTCGGACAAAAAACACTTCATGGGAAAAAAAGGTCGTGGGAAATTATTTCCCACAAAAATTTCCGACAATTTTCCCACTAAAACATATTTCCGACAACTTTCCCACGAAAACTACGGTTTCGTAACAGACACATTTCCGACTATATAGAGTATATTATAAACACTACATATATCACTTATATTGTAAATATAATAAATATTTATTATATAACCTTATAAGAGAAATAAATAAAAATATATTTTTTCGTGAGAAAATGGTCAATTTATTTTGTGGGAAAATGGTCGAAAATATATATTTTCGTGTAACTATAATAAATATTTATTATATAACCTTTCTGACAAATTTATTTTTAAAATAAAAAATTATTTTTAAATATATCTTTGTCGGAATTCTGTAGGAAATTTCCCACCGTTTTCCCACAGACGTTTTTGTTCTCGGTATTTTCTGGGAAAGTCGTTGCTAATTTTAGGGTTTCATCTTTGCCGTTATTTTTTTGGGAATTTTGTAGGAATATCCGACAAAATATTTTTTTTTGAGAAATTTTTGTAGCAAAACCGGTTGTTTTCTAGTAGTGAACAGTAAGAAAGATTGTGCATAGTTTTGGATAATGTTTTTAGTTTTTTTTTTATAGGCGACTTTCATTTTTAAGTGGCAGTCGCATCTCCGAATCGGAGATCCGTTACCCCTCAACCTGACCACTATGTTGTCTGAACCGGGCCCGCGGGTTCAGAACGAGAGGCTTAGGCTATCACCGGGAAACCATGGAGCCTGCTGCCACTTGACAACAGTTGCGCCGCTACACGGGCCAAACCCCGCTAGCGTAACGCACTCCGGATTAAAACCCGGTTTGGCTCGGACTCGAACCTGCGTGGGCAGGTTGAGTCTTCACCGCCATAACCACTAGACCAAGGGGGTGAAACATATATGGTTAGAGATTGTGTATGTTTCCATGACTTTGACATTAATACCAGGCTAAAGCCACGTGATGGATTTTGTATTTTAACCAAAATATGATATTACTTCCAGTATTTTAACCATAATATGGATTTTGTATATGTAATATATTTTTCCAGCTATAAGATATATATAAAGTTTTAAGAATTTTAGGTATTGATATTTTTTCACTATGTGTACTACACATGTTCTAAGCTAGTATATGATATATAATCAGTATGCAGTAATCAATAACAATTAATATTTCCAGTTCGCCTGGTATCATCAATATCCATCAAGTTAACAAAATCTGGTCATGTGTGTGTGATCCGATCCTCATATCTCCAACATTGTTGTACGAGCGGTGGCAAAATTACAGGTGGGTCCGATGGGCGCGTTGACCCCCCGGCCCGCCACTCTTTTCGTTGAAAGTAGTATCACCGGTAGTCCTTTTTGATGGCTTGACCCTCAAGATACCATCATTTGAGTAGTTATAACAAAGGAAGAAGTGTAAAAATAATGTGATTTAAAAAGGTTTCCGGCCGGCGACGGCATGCGGTGATTGGTGAAGAAGATGCCCAAAGAAAAAAATTGGAAAAGAAACAAATACAGGTACACTGCGTTGCAGGGTATTTATTTTGCTTAAGAGTTAAAATAAAAATAGGCTAACTAATTTTAACAATAGAATTTACATTTACCTTTTTTACTCTTGAACATTTACTACCACATCTATGATTAAAAGAGGATAGGGCTACTATAGTATCCAACTAGCTACAATCAAGACATCAAGTGTTGTCATCACACTATTGTTAAAAGTAACTCAAACTCAAAGGACCATAAGTGAAAATATCATCTGCATGGGGGCTGTTCTGTAGAAACATATTTTTGTAACTATAGATTAAATTCTATGTATCGGTGTACATGGCTAGTACGCAGGAGGGTGTTCCTGAGTACTTAGCCTCCACACCAGTTTGGTCTTGCGTACTTAGTAACTATGCAAGAGCTTTGCCTTGCGTACTTGTCAAGTACGCATGACCAAACCCTGCGTACTTAGTAAGTATGCAAGGCTTTTGCCTTGCGTACTTGTCAAGTACGCAGGTAGTGTTCCTGCCCCGATAAATAGAACACTTGTCTTCATTTGTAAGTGAAACTCTGGAACTAGGTTGAGAGGTGTCCGGGTCGGGATACTTCTTTAATAGGGGATGAATACTGGAACAACTTGAACCCAAGGATTTGCTGTTTTGGATCTTTGCAAAGGAATAAAATCTTGGAGTTGGCTAGTTGTGCTTTTTGATGATTTGAGTGAAGTGATGATAAAGCTGGTCATAGTTTACAGAGAAATGGGGGGGGGGGGGGGGATGTATCATCAACCGTGGTTTCTCGTGTAAACTATATTTTTTATGTTTGATTATATCATGTGTTTTCAAGATGAAGCTGGATATTCGTTGGATTATTAGTTGAAGATGGAAACTTTTATCGTTGACCGATGGGATAGGAAACATATCCTAGTTTCTGGTCTAGTCAGATGGAGCTTAAACTGAAAGGGGATATTGAAAATGAACATCTTCGGGAATTTGGCTGACTCGTGAAGTTACAGGATAGAGTTGGACACATCTGGTTGAAGACTTAAGTTTATCTTACTATAATTCCTATGGGAACTGATTAGTTTGATGTAGGTTATTGGAAATTCAAACTCTCTATCACATGCCAGCTGATTTGGAGTTATCTTAGTCTATTATTGTTACCTGGTTAGGAAGACATTGTCAGACTCAGAGTTCTAATTCAGGGTGGAGAAAGCTACTACTGAGAGGATGAACTACAATGAGTTGTGTTGGGTTAGTTGGTTCCTATTGAAGCACTTGGTTTGGTCTACAATGAAAGCTACAGTTATGAGGGAGTCGTGTGTATCACTCGGCAACTTAAGACTGATGTTTGAAGATTTGAAGATCTCAAGTGGAATGCAAGAAGATCAAGTCTCGCCTGAACACGTGATGTTATTGGTTTAGAGGGAGTCTGTGTCACACCCCAACCGACGACGGAAATGTCGGGGCGGGACATGTAGACTGTTCATGAGCTCAAGGTTGACTAACTTGTAATATATTAATCATTAAATTCATTTCCATTCAAACAAAAATAGCAAAATTCAACAAGTACATAAATGTAAATACAAATTGTTCTTTGAATTTAAATTAACTAAGTCCAAACTTAAGTGTAGCATGTCTTGATCAAACTCACACATTAGCACCTGAAACATGAATAAGATAAGGTCAACTAAAAAGTTGGTGAGCATACACATGTTTGTATATAGATAGCATATAGATTTTGAATAAACAAATCCTTACATAACATGATAAAATAAGACATTTATGGAGAGCAGCTATTGTGTAACCAAGCACAATCAAACCTTTGTAACTAGCATGCAAAATTGTGTTGTCGGTAACAATCACCCCAATCTGGGTGAGTTTGTCAGACTCAATAGATCTATCATTATTTACCGTCGGCTTGAATAGTTAATGATTGCACATAAATTGCACACAAAAGTTAGCACACCTAGCACTCAGGCATAAAACTCAAATTACACATATGAATGTAAAGAGGATTTGTATTTATATAGTTTGTGTAAATGTAAGCAATAGTTTGTATAACGTTCATGTTCCACCCCAAAAATGTAAAAGAGTAAAAGGGGCTATCCAACAAGTAGCACAAGTGAATTTGCAATTTACACACTTAACCTAGAGTGAAATTGAATGAATGTGAATTAATAACATGCACAAAGTCTATGATAAGGTCTAATGTTCAATGGGTCCGGATATGTGTGGGTTTGTACAAGAGTTGTGTCATTTCATTAAAAAGATATAAATTGGCAAAAGTTTGATATAAACTTGTAAATTTAAAGTATATATGCCAATAATATTTTTCTTTAGGGTTTATGTTTAAATAATTTAAATAAATAAGTTTCTATTATATATTTATTTTTAAAAAAAATAGTAAGTCTTTAATAGTAGTGTGATATTATGATTGTAATCTAAATAAATAAGTTTATTATAATAATATGTCAAAAATATAGTGTAAATATATATATATATATATATATATATATATTTACAATTTAAACCCTAAATGAAATTACTAATATAAAAAGTTGACTAATTTAAATAACTAAATCCTTTTTAATTAATCATTATAAATATAGGATGTCTTTATAAGGAACAAATGAGATGTAATTATAGATATGTTTAATAAAATTTTAGATTTGTTTAATTACGTTTTCAATCTTAAATTGACAATTAAATGAAATATTGTTTTATGAAAGCTCCTTTTTTTTGTTTTTAAATTAGTATGTATTTTATAAAATCTTCACGCAATTATATAATCATAGATACTTTAAGTGGTAAGTCACTTATTTAACTAAAAATAAATTTTAAGTAGTTTTCAAATTGGAAAAATGAGGTTTTAAATAATTTAATTTGTAAAATAATCATTTCATGATTAAAATTGTAATTTATTGTTCAAATACGATCCCCATGGTATAGGCTTTTATGAAATAATTTTTATAAAATAATTTGAGTGTTAAAAACATGTTTTAAAAAGGTTTGTAGTGGACTGGGTTCGAACTCGGGTTGGACCTGGGTGAGCACAAGGGTGTTAACCACTGAACCAGATGTCTAATCATGTTATTAACCACACTGTTAAAATGGCATGTTGTTTTTACATGGGATCCGGGTTCAGCGCGCGCAAAAGGAAAAAGCAAGCGTGGTGCCGGGCTTGAACCCGCGATCTCGTCTGTGGGGGTCTATGTTTTTAACCGGTAGATCTGGGCTTAATGCCTTGAAAGAATACTCTTCCGGAAACCCTTTAATAAACAAACCCAAACCATACCCTTCCAAGACTCGATCAACCTGTAACCCTAGCCATGTAAATTACTCAAATGATCGATCGATTGTTTCAGGATTCTTGGGGCTTTAAATCCCCATACCAAAATGACTCTATTGGTGTATGAATTACCTGGGATGGTTGGGAGATGATCGGGTGCGACTGGGTGGACAATTCCGGTGTTCTTCGAGTTTGACCGGGCTTCAGAGGCGCAATGCCGGTTAGGAGAATGGTTAGAAAGTTTGTAAGGGTGATTGCGAAGGTGTGGGGTTGACTCTAAACATCTAATTCATCTTAATCGATCAATTTTTATGCGGATTAGTTGGGGACAGCTGTGGGAACGAATTACGGGTTATTTAGATTAGTTCGAGTGAATTGAGTCGCGTTGTAGGCTTGGATTTAGGCGGAAACAGTCCACGCGTGATTTGCGGCTATAAACACAATTCAATTCTCTGTATTACTCCCGGATTTGGCTCTGTTTGACCCTGATTAGTCAAAGTGCTTTCAAAATTTGAGATTCGGCCAATAAAAGTTAAATTGGCTCGTTAAATGGATTGGAAAGTGATCGGGAATCAATTATGTATTCCGGGTCTGATTGATTTCCTCGCAAAGATGCAAGATTTCAAGGCCGTTGACCGTAAAAAGTCAAATTAGATCAAAAGAGACATTTGAATGGGTAAATCTTGCGATAGGGGGGGGGGGGGGGTTCAATGAAAAGGGTTCAAGACTCCATGGGGTTCAAGGCTCAACATTAATTACCTTACATTCCTTTTTATAAAATTTATAAAAATCTAGTTGTTATTATATTTATTCATAAAGGAAATAACTTTCATTTTAATAGGATTTATAAAGTGATATGTATATATATGCAAAGATGTAACTAAACTTTGTAAGTTTTATTTTGATTTAATTTTTGTAGTAAGGTATATATATATATATGTATGTATATGTATGTTTATATAAATAACATACATATGTTATATATCTAATAGAAAATAACATGAAACTGAAATGTTGAAATTTTAGGTTGATACATGTTAAAATAATGAGTAATGTGACATAGGACGCTAGACAAGTACGGGTTTGAAATGGCGTGTCATAATTACAAAAAAAATAAGTTAAAAGTTATGCCATAAAATCATGGATGTTACAGTCTCCCCATGTTAAGGGAATTTCGTCCCGAAATTTAATTAGTGGAGGCTACTGAATCAGGAAAGGGGCGAGTTTGGATTGTTGGGTTGAGGAGTATAACTGATGACTGGACACAGATTTTGATACTCGAGGTCGGATATGAATGATGATAATGACTTTAGTCCTTAAAAAGAATTTAAGGAGGAAACTGTCGAATAACATTTTGGTTTCTAAGGATGAAATGCATTACTTGGAATGTACTTGATGGTAACGGGATGATCAATGATTGTTTAAGATGTAATCTAATATGTTCAGGAACTGTCAATGGATAAGATATTTCACAAACATTGGTCCTGCTAAACAACATAAAACTTTTCGTAACACGAATAACGCTACTTCTGATAATATGACAGGAACACTTATATATAGGAAGTACCAGCGGCGTATCCACCATGCCCTTGTCATATCACATTAGTTTCGTTATTGTATATCATGATATGTTTTATGTCATAACACACGACAGAAGTTGCTATGTTTTCCATACGCTGATTTTTATAATTATGTGTGCACCTGTAATTACTTGAATCATCGCATGGTCCGTATAGATCCTTCCGTTGTGTGTGGGTCAAGATGGGCACAAATTCACTTAGTTCTTGTCTATTGTTTTCACATATTAGTTGCTAATAATTAACTATGTCCCTAGTAGGCAGGTCAGTTAGCAACTAAAGAGAAATATGATAGTAAAACTTAAAGTTCTATAGTTTACTCATGTTTGAACAAGAATACGTCAAACACCGAGTTTGTTTCAATGTGTTATGGTTTTCAACTTTGGTGAACAAAGCGTATGACCATGCCTTGTGTGTAATAAATCAAATTGCATCAATTGTAAACAGTTTAGTTTCGTGTATAATGTAATCACACAAGTCTCATGTATGATCTAGTATTATGTAGCTTGTAATCGAATAGGTTTCTTGTGTGATGTGAGCAACTTGACTTCATGTATTTTGTAAATTAACAAGCTTTCACGTGTAATGTAAACAATGTAGTATCATGTGTATTGTAAGAAATGAATTTCATGTATGGTGTTAAAACCTAATATCATGTATTTTGTAAACCAATAATCTTTCATGTGTAATGTAAGTAATGTAGTATCATGTACTTTGTAACCAAATAGGTTTCATGTTCTAATGGTCAATCAAGTATTGTATATGAAACAATCAATTGTTATGTACCATGTATATTGCAAATAACTAAGTTTCATATATTATGTGTTCAAGCTCGTAGCATATGTATTTCAAATAAACAGGTTTCATGGGTTATGTGATCAATCCAGTAAATTGTGATTTGCACATAAACTAGTTTCGTGTATTATGTGATCGTGCTGTGTATCTTTTGAACGCGCATACGTAAGTTATTGAATTTCGTTTGCGACATATACTAACGAGTGTGGTATGTGATCGAGTGTTGCGGACAAGCGTGTTATTTGGCGTTCATGTATAATGTGGTAGTTAGGTTCTAGCTCTTTAAATCTCATTGAGGTTTTTAGGGATGGTCACCGTCTACCCGAAATGGGTCGTCTCTTGATGTGGCAAGTACACTCATACATTATTGAAGGTGTAGGGTAACGAGGAGGTTCAGAAAGTATCATGGGAAATGGGTTTACAAGGAACTGATCTTTGTTTGAAAAAAAATAGGAAATTGTGAGTTGTTCCTGATGGTAGATATATGAAGTAGTGAAATTATTGCGTCAAATAATTTAAATAAATGACCAATTTATAGGAAAGATATTTTTATTAAATTTTCAATTATTATAAGGAGAACATTTTTAAGAGGAATTTATTGGCTAAACAAACGGTTGTATATTAATTTAGCCAGGGTTTAGAATTAATTGACTTAACGAGAAAAGTCATAATTATTTATCAATTTGAAATACTGCTTTTATAAGACAGGTCGTATTAAATTTCCTTATAAGGTGAAAAAGTTTATGGAAAATTTATATTTTTTAAAATATCTAAAAGTTTGATAAACATTTTGTTTGAACAAGATAACAAGGTTTGTTTAGATTAAGTAATAGGATGCTTTGTTTACGAAGGAGATTGCTGGTAATGTACTAAATTGTGGTGAATGAGAAAGGTGATACTTGAGAAATTTTGATGAAAATATGATGGGTGTAATTCACACTTAACGTGTCAAATCAATGATTAATAACTGTAGATTTGGAATATATAAAATTGATTAAAAATTGAAATGTTAAACATTACTCAAAACATAGGTAAATGGTTCTCAAACTGAAAATTTAAAGACAATAAGTAATGGAAAAATAATTTTGTTAACGTCTCTTATAGCTTTCCACTAGAAGGAGAATAATTCCCAAGACGAGTACCGCTATGGTCACTCGGGTAGCCGATCTGGCTTCAGCTTTAGCTGTCACCGTGCGATGCTCCAGTATTTCTTTTTCGAGGATGGAGATTAACTCCTTTTGGTACTCTAATTGGTTTGCTAGGTTATCCATTCTTTGTCCTTGCAAGTCGTGCATTACCCCCTGCTCCATCCTTTGCCTCTCAAATTCTGAGGTCCTTACATATTGGTGAATGTCATTGGTTGGAATTCCCATAACACTAGTGGGTGCCGTGGTATGCCTTACCCAAGGGTTAGGATGGTACGGGTCGGGCATTAGATATGGGTCTCTTAATGGGGGTGATAACTGGTTATGGAGATGGGGTGTCTGATACGGGTTTCTCGGTGTGGGTGATCAGGTGTTCGAAGCCTTGGGCCGGCGTTCCTAATCCAATCTGCCCTTTCATCAAACCTTGGTCTAGCAGCTGCGGGTGTTGGTGACCGATACACGGGTGACCCGATGTCCTCTTCCCAATCAGACTCTGCTCCGGGACGGTATACCGGGGAGGAAGGAGAGTAGGAGTCCATGTCTAGCAGAGAAACACGGATTTGGCTCTGTTTGACCCTGATTAGTCAAAGTCCGTTCGAAATTTTAGATTCGGCCAATAAAAGTTAAATTGGCTCGTTAAATGGATTGGAAAGCGATCGGGAATCAATTATGTATTCAAGGAAAGCCCCATGATTCCGGGTCTGATCTATTTCCTTGCAAAGATGCAAGATTTCAAGGCCGTTGACCGTAAAAAGTCAAATTAGATCAAAAGAGACATTTGAATGGGTAAATCTTGAGATGGGGGGGGGGGGGGGGTCAATGAAAAGGGTTCAAGACTCCATGGTGTTCAAGGCTCAACATTAATTACCTTACATTCCTTTTTATAAAATTTATAAAAATCTAGTTGTTATTATATTTATTCATAAAGGAAATAACTTTCATTTTAATAGGATTTACAAAGTGATATGTATATATATGCAAAGATGTAACTAAACTTTGTAAGTTTTATTTTGATTTAATTTTTGTAGTAAGGTATATATATATATATATATGTTTATATAAATAACATACATATGTTATATATCTAATAGAAAATAACATGAAACTGAAATGTTGAAATTTTAGGTTGATACATGTTAAAATAATGAGTAATGTGATATAAGACGCTAGAAAAGTACGGGTTTGAAATGGTGTGTCATAATTACAAAAAAAATAAGTTAAAAGTTAAGCCATAAAATCATGGATGTTACAGTCTGTTAGGACATTCTTTGTAAACTGATGATTATTAGTGTTAGTGATAGATAGAAAATGATGCTATAGTTAAGAGGGAGTTTGTAGAAGCATGTTTTTGTAACTACAGAATAAATTCTATGTATCGGTGTATGTGGCTAGTACGTAGGAGGGTGTTCCTAAGTACTTAGCCTACACAGCAGTTTGGTCCTGCGTACTTAGTATGTGCGCAAGGCTTTTGCCTTGCGTACTTGTCAAGTACGCATGACCAAACCCTGCGTAGCCTTGCATACTTGTCAAGTACGCAGATAGTATTCCTGCCCCTATAAATAGAAGACTTGTCTTCATTTGTAGGTGGCACTCTGGAACTAGGTTGAGAGGTGTCCGGGTCGGGACAAACTCTCCCGACCCCTAGACCGTGAGCTTAGATGAGAGATGTGTGCTCCTTCGGTATGTAGTCTGTAATACGGGATGACTTCTATGTTATGCATTACGTATCGTTTCGTTCACTTGTTTGATGTTCATGTATTCTCTGTCTCGTTTTCTTAGTTCCCACACAAATCTCATAACAGGTCCGTGTTATCTCCGCTGCGCGACGAGGCTCCGGAGACCTACATGTTCACGTGCAAGTTTCAAGTTAAAGTTTGAATAAGTACTTTGTCAAGTAGCGTTAGAGTCAGTCAAGAGTGTCCTAGTCTTTCTCTTATTTTCAGTATTGTTGGTTACTTTCTTAGTCTATATAATGTTCTGTACGTTCCCTTCTTTTGTATTTAGAAAGCATTTGGAAATCAATCATAGTTCAATTGTGTTGATTAATGTGTTTGTTCTTTATCACTGTTTCTTTCTAACAGTGGTATCAGAGCCGGGTTGTGAGATTTGCAAGATCCCTCTCTGAATCAATGGTTGATCCAAAAGTTGCTTCTCAAACTTCTATATACCTAAGTGATTTCGATGTTTAAAGGCGAAGGATTGAAAGAGGATTCGAGAATCTCATCATGGGTGAATTAGAAATGGTTGGGGACTATTTCTCTCGTTTCATGGAAATAGTCACCCAACTTAGATACTGTAGTGAGACAATTGAAGATCAAAAGATGATTGGGAAGATTCTCCGAAGTCTATCACCTAAATTTGATTTTGTGGTGCCCTCAATTGAAGTTGCATTTTATCTCCCAACTGACTCCTGTCAAACTGATGGGATCCCTTCAGTCTCAAGAAGCCCACTTGAATTCTTGTAGTGTGGTGAAGACACCAGAGAAAATGGATGAACAAGCTCTTCAAGTTTTTCAAAGCCCCAAGAAACCATCTTTTTCCTTTGATGGTGCAAGTAATAGTTCACATGGTCATGGAAGAGGTAACTTTAAAGGAATGGGCAAAGGTAGAAGTTAAGAAAGAAGTAAAGTCCCTCAATGCTATTTGTGTAATAGACATGGACATGTGAGAAAGGACTGTTAGTTTAATGATGAAGCACAAGTCAATATGGCAGCCAACCAAGAGAATAATGAAGAAGAAACCAATGAAGAAAACATTTGTTCTTAGCATTCACGTCTGGTGAAATTGAGGTTACAAAATCTGAACCTTTCCTTCCCATGACTAACTCAGTGTCACCATCAATTTCTTGTTCACTATAGTTCATAGACTCAGGCTTTTCCAACCACATGGCTGGATCTAAGCAAAGCTTCACTTCTCTGGATGAAAACTTCAAGCTATCTATAAAACTTGGTGATAAGAAAGAAATTTCTATTGAAGGAATTGGTTAAGTCAAGGTTAGTACACCCAATGGCCAATGCAAACTTATTGATGATGTTTATTATCCACCACTACTTCAATAAAATTTACACAGTTTTGGTCAGTTGGCGAGGAAGGGATATTCTCTCTTATTTGATGATTGTAGATGCATAATATGTCCCTAATCCCTTGTAATATGTATTTCATCTATGTTTAATGTAACTATTTGATATATTAATGAAATTACATGTTTATCCTTTATGTTTACTCATATATAACGACTGTGTATTAAACGATCTGATAAATAGCGATAACGTTGATCAATCGTGCTACTGAAAGGCCCATTCACACGAATGGATCATGAGAATGATCCATTCACACGAATAGATCATGAGAATGATTCATTCGCTAGAATAAGTCATGAGAATGATTCATTCGTACGAATGAACCATTCTAATGATTCATTCTTACGAATGAACCATTCTGCTGATTCATTCGCACGAATGAGTCCATTCACATGGCTTATTCGTACGAATGGCCTCAGCACTATATATAGAACTTTCACTTCATGAGCACACATACAACACATATACAACACATATACACATAGAACCAGACTAAGAAACAGAACACACAAACTCTTTGCACCTGTATTGTTGAATCTTTGTCCGTTGAGAGTTTTCAGGTCTTGTATCCAACTTCTCTACACCAAAGGGTCGATAGAAACCTTCGTTTCGACATCTAATCCGCTCGTTTCTTACGACCCGATCCGTGTCATAGATTGGATTGCCAATCAAATCGGATTCCGCACGATTTGGTTCGGTTATTGCGTTGAATCATTGGATCAAGGTAGATCCCGATCCAACAAAGTGGTATCAGAGCCATTGTGCTCTAGATTCAACATAGAAAATCTAATCTTGCTTTTTCTAGCTTCTTGAATGTTATAAAGATCACTTGATCGTTGTTTAGCCACGTTCAAAACTTGTGATTATTGCATCTGAGTGATCTGATCGTTTCAGTTTCCAGATCTGATAATAGGCTAAATCATTGGTGCTTTTTGGTGCAAAAAAGTCAAACAGCCCTCTGTCGTACGAATGGCTACCATGATGAACTTCATTCGCACGAATGGCTCCTACCATTCGCACGAATAGATCAAGTCTCCCGCTCATTTGTTCAAACTTCCAATCGCACGAATAGAAAATTCCATTCGCACGAATAGAAAATTCCATTCGCACGAATAGACCCATTCGCATAAATCTCCTCTGAATTTTTTTTTTGTGTCGAAAAACTTCGTTTTTTACCATGTCGGACTTAGCCTTTGTTGCCAGTCAGAACAGTAAAATCCAAAACTTGTTATTAATCTATAATGAAGCTGGAAATGCTAACAAGGCTCCAAAACTCATGACAATGGACGAATATCATCACTGGAAAAACAGGTTTGAGATACACATTAATGGAGTTGATACAAACTTATGGATGATGATAGAGAATGGATATCAAAAAGTGTTGAGTGAGGATGGAACTCCTGTTTTGGCTTCCCTTTTAAGCGAACAACAAAGAAAAGATTATGACTTAGAAAAGAAGGCATATGCTATCTTATCTCAGGCCATATCAAGAGAAATATTTCATCAATTCAGGCAGTTTACATCTTCAAAATCTCTGTGGGTTGCCTTAGAACAACGTCACGAAGGAAATACTTCGTTGAAAGCTATCAATGCTAAGGCCATTAAGAAGGAATTTGATAATTTCATGTATATTGGGAATGAGTCCTTAGATGATCTATTTGAGAGATTCTATCACTTGATGAGTGAATTGCATGCCCATGAGATCAAAACAACGAAAGAAGAAAAGGTTCAATGCATGGCAGATGCGCTACCACCAAAATGGGATTCATTCTTGATGGTTCTCAAACAGAACAATACTCTTGAAACCATTGATATCAATGAATTTCTTCAGAAATTGAGAGAACAAGAGGTGATGAATAAGTGGAAGTTAAAGAGAGGCGTACAAGCTCAGGATCCTTCATTGTACTATTCCACATCAACTCAACAAAATGCTCCTTTGCAGACTGCGTTTGTATCAAACATGTCAAATGTTTCAGTCAGCCAGTCTTCAACAGCTCATGCTTCAGTTTCATCAAGCTCGGTTCCACAGCAGGGAAATACTGATAGTACTCCTCCACCAAGCCCCATTAAATTGCAAACAGACAACTTCGACAAGGTTACTATCGAAGTGGCCAAGGAACACATGGCACTGTTGTCTACCGTTGTCAATTCATATGACAGTCTTGTTGCTGGACAGGTTGGAAACAGTCATCTGATAGCAGAAGACTATGGTCAGATTGATAAGGATGAAATGGATCGAATTGATATAATGTGGGCTCTTGCAAGTGCAGTCAGAAGAGCGAGAGATTATGTAAAAAGGACAGGAAAAACTCTCGAAGGGAACAAAGACACTACTTATGGTTTTGATCTGTCTGCTGTTGTTTGTTTTAACTGTGGTGAGAAAGGGCATTTTGCTAGGCAATGTGAAAAGCCTAAACAGACTGGAAACCGCAACCCTTTCAACAACCGTCAAAGCCAACCGAAGCCACAAAATCAAAATACAGAAACAAACCTTGTTCCAGTTACTCTTGCACAAGATAAGGACACTTCAAGTGGAACAAAAGCTATGGTTGTTCAAACAGATGAGACTGTTGATCGGTCTTTTAAATTTGGAGCTGATGGCAGTTCAGGGGATAGAGCTTACATGGCAAAGGCTGTAGAAGTAAATGAAGAATCAGATTCTGATGCTGAGAGAGAGAGATTGCTTCAGAAAGTTCATCAGCTGAAGACGACACATCTTCAAACAGTTCTGGCTTCACAGCTGAGAATGAAGAAAAATCATCTGTCGTCTCTTCAAGTCAATCGACAGCTGATGTGGATGATAACAATTCCTCTTCTGAATCTACCTGTAGCTGTGCTTTTATGGTAAAAACATCCACAGGCATTCAGGTAAATTCTGACAGTTTTGAAAGTGAGTCTGAATCTCAACCGTGTTTAATTTGTGATGAACTTGAGAAGAAAGTTGAGACACTTAAAAGTCACAACACAGACTTAGTTGCTGATTTAACTAATTGTCTTGAAGCAAACCGTGTTTTAAAGGGAAACGAACTTGCCTTCAAAAACAAAATTGATCTTTTAAACAGGCAAGTTCATGAATTAGAAATCTGTGTTATCAACAAACAAAATGCCATCACTTTTTATTTAAACACGATTGATGAAACAAAGAAAAAGCTGGCGCTTGTCGAATGTGATTATGAAACTTTAAATCAAAAGCTGAAAAGTTATTATAATTCTTCTTACCTTCTTGATTACATGATTTCACGGCGTACAGGAAAGAAAAATGCTGGGTTTGGGTATAAAAATTGTCCTCCACCGGTGTTGAATACTATGGTAAACACACCGGATGATAACCCAATCATTGACTTTAAGGTCAAAACACCACTTGTCGTTGATCCAACCGAAGACAAAATTTCTCAACCAAAGGTTAACGATAATGGTGCTTCGACCTCGGAGTCCCAGTGTGTTGATGGAATGGTAGAAGAGTGGGATGAAGACGACGATGAGTATCCTACTCGTGGTTTGGGACACAAAAACTCGTCTGCTCCACAGAATGACAGCATTGGTATTTCAAATTCTAAAAATGTTTTTAAAATTAAACCAACCAATTGCCGTCCATCTTATCCCACTACTTCTGATCAAAAGAGTCAAGTAACCAAAGCCTCAATCAAAAAGGTTAATTTTGTTAAAGCTGGAGAGTCTGTTCAATCAAACAAGTCACTCTCTTCAGCTGAACAAAAAGAAGCTAAGGCTGGTGGTTCAAAAACTCACCAAAGTGAAAATCAATACAGATCTCCGAGGTTGGTTGAGCGGAGATACTGTTTTGAGTGCGGTACACAAGGACACGTTGTTGTCAACTGTCCTTATCTTCAGAAGCCAAGTAAAAGAGTTAACCATTTTCCAGAAAATAAACAAAAGTTTTTAAAGTCAAAATGTAACTCTTTTACCCAACAACAAGTGCATCAAAAGAAAGTTAAACAAAAGATGCATGACTTGTTGGTCTCTGATTCGAGTTCCACACCTGTACAAATCGTTAAGCAATCCACTGTTTACCACAAACAGTCGTTGCACAAACAACATGTGTGGAAAGCAAAATCAGATGATGCTTCTGACAACTGTACTTCAAAGTCAAATGGTTGTTCCAAAAGTTCACAAGGACAGTGGATGGATTGTACTGTTGTAGATGAGACTGGGAAACCCAAGACCGTAAAGGCTTGGGTTCCTAACCTAAACTAATTACTTTCCTTCTTGTGCAGGTTGTCCTTTATAATCCTATTAGCAATAACTGGATTATTGATAGTGGGGCATCCAGGCACATGACTGGGAACTTAGCTCTCCTTTTCGACGTCAGAAATATCAAAGGGGGCTATGTTTCATTTGCAGGCGATAAAGGTGGTTTTATCTCAGCTCAGGGAACACTGTCTAATGGAGCTGTCAGCTTTGAGAAGGTCAACTTTGTCAAACAGTTGGATAACAACTTACTTTCTGTTTCTCAAATCTGTGATAAGGAGTTCAAGGTTCTTTTTGATGACAAGCATTGTTATATCTTGAAAAAGGAGTTTATGATTCCAGAAGACATGGTGGTTATGTCTGCTCCAAGAGTGAATGATCTTTATATTCTTGACATGTCACAAGCATCATCCTCAGTGTCCACAGCATCAGTTTTGTTTCAAAAGCCACTGAGAAGGATTCTATTTTATGGCACAAAAGAATGGGACATCTCAGTCTCAGAAAAATGAATCATTTGGTGCACAAAAATCTTGTTGAAGGAGTCACTGTCAAAAGTTTTCATCTTCCTGACGTGTGTGTTTCTTGCAAGAAAGGCAAACAAACCAAGAAATCTCATAAACCCAAATCTAAACATTCCATCACTATACCACTAGAGCTCTTACACATTGACTTGTTTGGTCCTATCAACCGGAAGAGCATTGGTGGAGACTTATATTGTTTGGTTGTGACGGATGAGTATTCAAGATATTCTTGGGTGATGTTCTTAAAAGAAAAATCTGAAACTTTTGAATATGTGGAGATTCTGATTACCAAATTGGAGTCTCTGTATAAGTTAAAGGTTAGGAGGATCCGTTCGGACAATGGTACTGAATTTAAAAATCACCTTATGGAAACTTTCTGTCAAAAACTTGGTATTCACCATGAATTCAGTGCGCCATATGTTCCACAAATGAACGGTGTTGCTGAGAGGAAGAATCGGACCTTGATAGAAGCTGCAAGGACTATGCTCGCTGACTCAAACTTACCCGTGCAGTTCTGGAATGAAGCTATTGCTAATGCGTGTTACACGCTCAACCGGGTTCTAGTTGTCAAGCGTCACGATAAAACTTGCTTTGAATTGTTGCATCGACAAAAACCGAACTTACAGTATCTTGAACCGTTCGGCGCTCCATGTACCATGTTGAAAAAGGATGCTCATGGCAAGTTTAACGAGAAAGTAGAGGAAGGTTACTTCTTAGGGTACAGCACTCCCAATAAAAGAGTTTACAACAAAGCTTCTGGGAATGTAGAAGAATGGTACCATGTTGATGTTCAAAAGTATACCTCTCCTGCTGCTGGAAAAGGTCTTCCTTGGATGTTTGATTATGAAGAACTTTTTGCCTCGTTTAATCTTCCTCCAGAATGTTCAGATGAGGAGGTTGCTGTTCAAATGATGTATGATGCTCAAAACGCACCTGATGAACATGTGCAACCTACTCCCTCATCATCTGACATTCCTGAGTCCTCCAATAACACACAAGTCACACAGGATGATGACTCTTCTTCTTCTTCTTCTTCTTCTTCAGAGTATGAGGGTTCTCGACAAGAAATAGACCAGGTGATTGAAGATCCTTCCCATGATGTTGTACAATTGAGTGATGATGTTTCACATTCTGTGGCAATTGAACAGAGTATCACAAACCTTGATCAAACTGTTGAGGTTCCTGCTCATCCTGTGGGTAGGATTGATAGAATTCATCCTCAACAGAATATTATTGGTGATCCCACATCTGGTGTCAAAACTAGGGGTCAGATCAACTCTGGAGTCTACTCAGAAATCATGGAATCTGGTGTGGTCAACGATTGTGCGCTTTCATGTTTCGTCTCGCAAATCGAACCACGGTCTATAACATATGCTTTAAAAGAAGAATCTTGGGTAAATGCAATGCAGGAAGAACTACTCCAATTTCAGAAGCTCGGAGTTTGGAAGTTAGTTGATTTACCAAAAGGAGCTAAGAAGATTGGTACTCGATGGGTTCTTCGTTGCAAAAGGGATGATCAAGGAATAGTCATAAGAAATAAGGCTCGTTTGGTCGTTCAGGGATTTAGGCAAATTGAAGGTATAAATTACAATGAAGTGTTTGCATCGGTTGCTCGTCTGGAAGCAATTCGAATTTTTCTTGCTTATGCATCCTACAAAAGGTTCAAAGTCTATCAAATGGATGTAAAGAGTGCATTCCTTCATGGAGAAATCAGTGAAGTCGTATACGTCAGTCAACCTCCCGGGTTTGAAGATCCTATGCATCGTGACCGTGTCTACAAATTGGACAAGGCACTGTACGGATTGCACCAAGCTCCGTGAGCGTGGTACGAGACACTTTCCACTCATCTTCTGAACAATGGTTTTAGAAGAGGTGTCATCGACTGCACGTTGTTCATTAGAGAAAAGGATGGAGAACTTTTAATGGTACAGGTATACGTGGATGACATTATTTTCGGATCGACGAATGATGTTCTGTGCAAAGAATTTGAAAGAGTTATGCAGGACAAGTTCGAGATGAGTTCCATGGGAGAGATGAAGTTCTTTCTAGGGCTACAAGTAGATCAATCTGAGACAGGGATTTTCCTTCATCAAACAAATTGTGTTGGAGACATACTGAGCCGATTCAGTATGACTGATGCCAAACCTGCTGGTACTCCATTGGCGATCAATCACGGGATTTCGCCTGATGACAAGGGGGAGTATATTGATGCTACTCTCTATCGAGCCATGATCGGATCTCTCCTGTATCTCACGGCATCTCGACCAGACATCATGTTCGCCACGTGTCTCTGTGCCCGATATCAGTCAAAACGAAAAGTCTCCCACTTAATTGCTGTCAAAAGGATTTTTCGTTATCTGAAGGGTACTCCTGATCTTGGATTATGGTACTCTAATGATGATAACTTTGAGCTTACTGCATATAGTGATTCTGATTATGGTGGTTGCAAAACAGACTTCAAGTCTACATCTGCAGGGTGTCAGTTCTTTGGAAACCATCTTGTGACATGGCAATGCAAAAAGCAGACTTCAGTGGCTACATCTACATGTGAAGCTGAATACATCGCTGCTGCCAGTTGCTGTTCTCAGATTATCTGGATTCAACAGCAACTTCGGGACTACGGTTTGCAATTCTCTAACACTCCTATTTATGTAGATAATTCTGCTGCCATAGCTATCACTAAGAATCCGGTTCAGCATTCAAAAACCAAACACATCGGCATAAAATATCACTTCATTCGTGATTGTTTTGAAAAGAAACTGATTGATGTGGTTCAAATTAACACTGATTTCCAAAAGGCCGACCTCTATACAAAAGCCTTTGACAAACCAAGATTTTTATTCTTGTTAGAGGTAAACGGCATGAAACAGAAGGATGACGTTGTTCCGGACCAAGAGTCGAGTCAATAATCATTTTTATCAATTACGTTCCTGTATATATTTTCTTTCTTGCGTTTATTAAAAATCTCAAAAACTCAAAAAGATTTTTCATTTTGAAATTTTAGGGGGAGATAATGTCAGTAAGAAAATGATCTCTCGCTAAGAAAAATGATAGTACACAGACGCTAGTTATCTGAGACTCCAAAAAGATTTTCTATATTGTGTACAGTTATTTGTGTACAGTTTGTTTTTAAAAAAAAAAAAAGATTTTCCATTTTTGTATAGTCTAAAACCCAAAAACATCTGAAAAACTCAAAAATGAGAAATTGTATCCAACCTTTGGGAAGTGATGGCACACTAACCATATGTATGAAGCACATTGCATTTAATGTCATAGTGAATAGTCACACTAAGTTGACATGTGATGCATTGATAGGCTTATCTTACTGAATCTCGACCATTGATGATCAATCTATACCATATTAGATATTGTCTTGTGAGTCACATAATGGTGAAAGGATTGACGAAAATCAACAATAGAAACTGAAGGTGTTTCTCATTCTGTGCACACCAGATATCATCGGTTTAATGAGATATCAGAAAGTAGTTATAAAATTAAAAATTAGATTCCGAAGTCGTATACGTGCCATATTGCCTTGTAAATACTTGGCTGAAGCCGTCAATGCGATTAAGAATAAAATAAAGTATGAATCCGAATCCGTATATGTACCATATTACCGGGTTGCAGCCTGGTTGAAGCCATCCATGGGATAGGATGAACACAAACACCGTTAGCTGCATACGTACCATATTGCCTTGTAAATACCTGGCTGAAGCACTCCATGAGCTGATGGCTGTCACTGTGAATACTAAAAATAAAAAAATAAAAAAAAAATTGATGTAGTAAAGAAGTAACAGGGAATAACTGAGATCTCATGAACTTATGATGGTTGGTTAAGTAAGTTGTGCTGATTTGAAACATTAACATGTTTTGAAAAGTAATTCAAGTCAATTATTAACCAGTGTGGGACACAAAGACAATGGACTCAATCCTTCAAGATCATCTTGTAAGTGTTGAGAAGAGGTCTGCATAGGTTTAAGATGGACAAACATATCAATGATCGCATTTTGACTAAGTATACTTAAAGCTCAGATAATTTGAAATGTTGCTGATTACTATGAGTTTAGTACTGATCTCATGTTCGGATCTTTCTCACAAAAAGATGTGTAAATACCATTGTATAGTTGTATCTATAAAATTCAAAATGTCTCAGATCATTGGTCACTAAGTCTGTATGATTTCTCATAAGGATTATTCTTACTAAGACATGCGTGTATATATCTTGTTGATATTATTTTCAGCATTACATATTCAAAAATCCAAAAAGATTTTACTTTTCCTAAATTTTAGATTATCTGATAAGACTCGAACGACTGTCTGAAAATCAAAATTTGAAAACCGCTTGACTTCCTGATTGATCAAATCGTTCCTTTACTTCATAAACTATTCCAAAACTTCATAATTGATCCCTCACTTCATAATTAAATGTAAATTACTTCATAATCAAATTGTTGTCAAGACCGATGTGGTCGGATACCCCATTTAACTTGAAAAGTTTAATTTGCATAAGGGGATTGTCCCATTCGTACGAATGGATGAGCAAAATGGCTCACTCGTACGAATGGATGAGGAGAATAGCTCATTCACACGAATGGACTGACCAGAATGGTCCACTCGTACGAATGAGTGGCAGAATGAATCAACTCACACGAATGGACTGACCAGAATGGTCCACTCGTACGAATGAGTGGCAGAATGAATCAAGTCTGGGTCACTCGCACGAATGGACTGACGAGAATGGGCCATTCGTACGAATGAACCAGGCCATCCTATAAAAAGGCCATTCATTCGCATTCTCAGCATCATTCGCACAAATCAGAAATCCTTATTCGCACGTCTGTTTGATTAAAATCTGCATTTGAACAAATCTCCGTCCAATCACCGATCTAATGCTTGATTTTTGTTTACAGGTATACCCTCAAGAGATTAATCGTCTGTATACTCGATTCTTGGATGACTCGACTAGATTTAGGGTTCAAAACCGAAAACCAAACCTAAAAAACGTAAAACGTGACTTAATAAACCAATTAAAATGCTAAATATTGGTTGAAAATCATAGTCGAGTGTGTTGGTGTCTTTTTCGGCAAATCTTTTCAAGTCTTGATCGAATTTTTGGACAAGTTGGATCGCGACCCGTCTGTCATACGAATGGACACACTATTCATGTTCATTCGTACGAATGAGCACTCATTCACATGAATGAACACTCATTCATACGAATGAAACTCATTCGCACGAATGAATACTCATTCACATGAATGAAACTCATTCGCACGAATGAATAGGCAGAATGATCCATTCGCACGAATGAACCAACTTTTTGGGTTCATTCGTACAAAGGGAAAATGGTCCAAAAGTTCATATTTCCAAAATCTTGCATGTACAGATCTGATGTGCTTCATGTTTTTGTGTTTGCAGAGTGATCGTTATGGCGCACAGAGCTCCAGTTGTTCTTAAGGCTTCAATAAAAAGCAACATATGTGCGTACATGATTCCTACATCAAAGAATGCACGTCCGTTTGTCGGCATGATCGAGTTTTTATAAAGATCAAGGATTGCTCATGTTATATCCCATCACCGGACTCCATATACGTCGCATCAAAGGGAGTTCTGGGCCTCTGCCGAGATTGACTGCGAGGTATCTCCACCGGTCATACGAGGGAAGATCGCAGGTCAAGATGTGGTTGTATCGGCAGCTCACATTCGCCGATTGTGTCAATTCGGTGATCATCCTGAAGATCCAGTGACACTGGATAAATATCTGGTCCGCGGATGCTTCATGAGAATAAAGTACGACGGGAATGTAGCAGAGGGAGTTTTAAACAAAGCGAACCTCTGTCCGCAGTACAAGTATCTAGGACATGTTCTTCTGCATTGCCTCGGTTCCCGTCGTGGCGGATTTGATGATATGCGCGAAACAATTCAAAGCGCATTCGTTGCACTGGTGTTGAACATTCCGTTCAACTTTTCCGAGATGGTGTTCACGCATCTTAAGGAAAACATCTATCTTAAGGGGGACAATGCGTATCTTATGTACCCCAGATTCTTACAAATGATAATAGATGACCAGCTTCCTCTTCTGCCAAGGTCAGACATCGACATGATCAAGCTAGAACACATGACGGATGTCACTCTAAACAGGGTACAGACCTACAGGGGCAGACCAACAAAGCCACCTCACAAACGACTTATTGGACATCTGGCAAATCCAGATTATGTGGCACCAGCAAACAGAAAATGGCGTCACGATAACAGTGATTCTGACAGGGAGGATATTGTTGTACCTCCAGCTGACGACCAAGATGATGACGACCAAGATGGTTAGGGAGATGGTGGCAATGCTCCTAATGTTCCATCTACCGCTGCCACCACCCCCACTGTTGCTGCTATCGATTCTTCCCTTCCAACTAACCCAGAAGACGTTAACCTGGACACCGTCCTGTTTACTGATTCTGAGGACACTGAAGACGAATTTGTAATCAGTCAACAAGGGACAAGATTGGTCGCAACAAAACAAAAAAGGGGAGCAGATCAAGGAAGCTCAAGGGTTGATGATGCCGTCAGGGATGCTGACTTTGTCCCTGACTGTCCACAAGTATCTGCTGCTCCTTCTTCCCAATCTACCCTAGTCAAGAAAGGAAGAGGAAAGAGAATGGCCAAACGCCAAAAGTTTAAACTTTTTAGAAGGACGGAGAGCACCTCTGCTACTACAGCAACTGCCACCAAGTCTGAGGCTCCAATGTCAACATCTATGCCTCAGACACAAACTGTGCCTCCTCCCATCTACACGACTGCTCCTACATCACAGCCATCAACTATTCGAGCTGAATCTTCAATGTCACTGCCGACTGTCTCTCTACACGACCAGATCAGTACTTTAAACAGTTTGGTACTTCGTTTAATGGCTCAGAATGAAGAGCAATCAAAGCGTATTGACCAACAGGGCTCGCAGATCAGTCAGTTGACTCTGCAAAATACTGAACAAGCCCAAGCCATCACAAGTCTTTCCACTAGGTGTAATGATCAACAAGCCCTCCTTCTCACTGCTACAAACCAGAATCAACAGCTGTCTAAAACTGTTGATGCACATGCTCAGAGGATACAAAGGCTTGAGGAGGAAAGTAAGAGACAGTTGGAAGACTTAGAAAGCAGAAGAGACCCGACACCCAGAATTGAGGGTGCTCGCAATGATGGTGATGATGGTGACGATGATGATGATGATGATGATGACGATGATGATGATAGTGATGATGATGATGGAAATAATGACAAAGATAAGGACGATGGTGCCAATGCTGGTGCTGCATCAAGTGCTGCAAAGACAGCAGAAGCAGAGGCACGCACAAAGCAAAAATCAGACAAATCAGAAGGCCCATCATCAGATACACAAAAGGGCACTAAAGGTTGATAGTTTTTGTTTTAAGTGTTTTAAGTTGTCTTATTGTAAATATTATATTATTATGTAAATAATTTCTGTTTTATTTTGATTAAATAAATGAAATTTCTTATTCTCACATGTTTATTTTATGATTGTTTATGTAAATAGTTTTGGATGTGATGCCTCTCAAGCAACAACCTTCAAAGTTAACTTATGTGCTTGACATGCAAGGGATCATCCAACATTCAGTTATTTATGACAAAGAGGAAGGGGAAATCGTACACTGCTTGTCAAAAGAACAGATTGCCAAGCTATTTCAAATGAATCCCGACGAAGTCATCACTGAAGAGGCATCTGTTCCTACAACTGATTATCCCTCCTCTGACGAACTAGAAGACGTTGATGAGGTTGAAGTCGAAGACATCACTAATCAAGAATATCCAAAGTACACATCAGTAGATGGTGATGATTTTCCCTCCTTCACAGACTTATTAACTCAGCAGTCCGACGAGGAGGTCAACTGCATTATCGACAACAAAGGAGATGAAGCCGGTCCCTCCACTATTGACATTGACGAGCTGAATGAACATAAAAGTCAGTGGATGGAATACATGGCCAAATTAAAGAAGAACTCAAAGCCCTCTCCTCCAACCAAGTACACTAAAGTTTATCGACTCAAAGGACACAAGTCTGATGGTCGTATAATCAGTTGGGCATACTTCAACGACTTAAGCTGCTATGCTATAAAAAGAGAGAAGGGCATACAATATTTCAGGTACCCTCATGACTTCAAGACGCTGCCCGCATTTGAAGTAAATCAATTGGCGCGTCTAAAGCTTCTATACAGCGAATCTTCCGGTCTATCCGAATGGTTTGAACGTCAATTACAATACGAATACCGGAAGAAGTGGGTGAACTTCAAGCCACAAATGCCTACACGTTACATTCATAAGGAAAAGGTTCATCCAATCACCAAGAAGCCCCTAATTGTCTTAAAGTGGAAACCTCCAATGATCATGAAGAAGATTCCTTTAAGGAAAATGATCCAGGACTTCTGAGATCAGTTCAAATGGTGGTACTATGATGGGCGTACTGGTGAAGCTGTTATAGTGCTTTGTAAAGAAGGGTCATGGGAGACCATCAGGGTCTTTGATCCCTTGTGGCTGACCAACTTGTCTGAACAAGATGTTACAACTTTATACAAGTGTCAACCGTTTTTTGAAGTTGCAGATATAGACCAGGCGTTGCAGTATGTGAAAGTGATACGTATATGCTTTGCTTTTGACATACACGCCAGAGTTAACTGGAAAACTCGTACAAAAGAGATGTTGAACACCAACTAATGTTAGTTAGGTCATTTTGAAGGGATCTAGGTCCAAGGGGGAGTATGTAGATGCATAATATGTCCCTAATCCCTTGTAATATGTATTTCATCTATGTTTAATGTAACTATTTGATATATTAATGAAATTACATGTTTATCCTTAATGTTTACTCATATATAACGAATGTGTATTAAACGATATGATAAATAGCGATAACGTTGATCAATCGTGCTAATGAAAGGCCCATTCGCACGAATGGATCATGAGAATGATCCATTCACGCGAATAGCTCATGAGAATGATTCATTCGCTAGAATAAGTCATGAGAATGATTCATTTGTACGAATGAACCATTCTGATGATTCATTCTTACGAATGAACCATTCTGCTGATTCATTCGCACGAATGAGTCCATTCACATGGCTCATTCGTACGAATGGCCTCAGCACTATATATAGAACTTTCACTTCATGAGCACATATACAACACATATACACATAGAACCAGACTAAGAAACAGAACACACAAACTCTTTGCACCTGTATTGTCGAATCTCTGTCCGTTGAGAGTTTTCAGGTCTTGTATCCAACTTCTCAACACCAAAAGGTCGATAGAAACCTTCGTTTCGACATCTAATCCACTCGTTTCTTACGACCCGATCCGTGTCATAGATTGGATTGCCAATCAAATCGGATTCTGCACGATTTGGTTCGGTTAATGTGTTGAATCATTGTGTACAGTTATTTGTCTCTCTACACGACCAGATCAGTACTTTAAACAGTTTGGTACTTCGTTTACTGGCTCAGAATGAAGAGCAATCAAAGCGTATTGACCAACAGGGCTCGCAGATCAGTTAGTTGACTCTGCAAAATACTGAACAAGCCCAAGCCATCACAAGTCTTTCCACTAGGTGTAATGATCAACAAGCCCTCCTTCTCACTGCTACAAACAAGAATCAACAGTTGTCTAAAACTGTTGATGCACATGCTCAGAGGATACAAAGGCTTGAGGAGGATAATAAGAGACTGTTGGAAGACTTAGAAAGCAGAAGAGACCCGACACCCAGAATTGAGGGTGCTCGTAATGATGGTGATGATGGTGATGATGGTAACGATGATGATGATGGTAACGATGATGATGATGATGACGATGATGGTGATGATGATGACGATGATGGTGATGATGATGACGATGGTGATGATGGTGACGATGATGATGATAATAATGACAAAGATAAGGATGATGGTGCCAATGCTGGTGCTGCATCAAGTGCTTCAAAGACAGCAGAAGCAGAGGCACGCACAAAGCAAAAATCAGACAAATCAGAAGGCCCATCATCAGATACACAAAAGGGCACTGAAGTTTTGGATGTGATGCCTCTCAAGCAACAACCTTCAAAGTTAACTTATGTGCTTGACATGCAAGGGATCATCCAACATTCAGTTATTTATGACAAAGAGGAAGGGGAAATCGTACACTGCTTGTCAAAAGAACAGATTGCCGAGCTATTTCAAATGAATCCAGACGAAGTCATTACTGAAGAGGCATCTGTTCCAACAACTGATTATCCCTCTTCTGACGAACTAGAAGACGTTGATGAGGTTGAAGTCGAAGACATCACTGATCAAGAATATCCAAAGTACACATCAGTAGATGGTGATGATCTTCCCTCCTTCGCGGACTTATTCACTCAGCAGTCCGACGAGGAGGTCAACCGCATTATCGACAACAAAGAGGATGAAGCCGGTCCCTCCACTATTGACATTGACGAGCTGAATGAACGTAAAAGTCAGTGGATGGAATACATGGCCGAATTAAAGAAGAACTCAAAGCCCTCTCCTCCAACCAAGTACACTAAAGTTTATCGACTCAAAGGACACAAGTCTGATGGTCGTATAATCAGTTGGGCATATTTCAACGACTTAAGCTGCTATGCTATAAAAAGAGAGAAGGGCATACAATATTTCAGGTACCCTCATGATTTCAAGACGCTGCCCGCATTTGAAGTAAATCAATTGGCGCGTCTAAAGCTTCTATACAGCGAATCTTCCGGTCTATCCGAATGGTTTGAACGTCAATTACAGTACGAATACCGGAAGAAGTGGGTGAACTTTAAGCCACAAATGCCTACACGTTACATTCATAAGGAAAAGGTTCATCCAATCACCAAGAAGCCCCTAGTTGTCTTAAAGTGGAAACCTCCAACGATCATGAAGAAGATTCCTTTAAGGAAAATGATCCAGGACTTCTCAGATCAGTTCAAATGGTGGTACTATGATGGGCGTACTGGTGAAGCTGTTATAGTGCTTTGTAAAGAAGGGTCATGGGAGACCATCAGGGTCTTTGATCCCTTGTAGCTGACCAACTTGTCTGAACAAGATGTTACAACTTTATACAAGTGTCAGACGTTTTTTGAAGTTGCAGATATAGACCAGGCGTTGCAGTATGTGAAAGTGATACGTATATGCTTTGCTTTTGACATACACGCCGGAGTTAACTGGAAAACTCGTACAAAAGAGATGTTGAAGACCAACTAATGTTAGTTAGGTCATTTTGAAGGGATCTAGGTCCAAGGGGGAGTATGTAGATGCATAATATATCCCTAATCCCTTGTAATATGTATTTCATCTATGTTTAATGTAACTATTTGATATATTAATGAAATTACATGTTTATCCTTAATGTTTACTCATATATAACGACTGTGTATTAAACGATCTGATAAATAGCGATAACGTTGATCAATCGTGCTAATGAAAGGCCCATTCGCACGAATGGATCATGAGAATGATCCATTCGCGCGAATAGATCATGAGAATGATTCATTCGCTAGAATAAGTCATGAGAATGATTCATTCGTACGAATGAACCATTCTAATGATTCATTCTTACGAATGAACCATTCTGCTGATTCATTCGCACGAATGAGTCCATTCACATGGCTCATTCGTACGAATGGCCTCAGCACTATATATAGAACTTTCACTTCATGAGCACACATACAACACATATACAACACATATACACATAGAGCCAGACTAAGAAACAGAACACACAAACTCTTTGCACCTGTATTGTCGAATCTCTGTCCGTTGAGAGTTTTCAGGTCTTGTATCCAACTTCTCTACACCAAAGGGTCGATAGAAACCTTCGTTTCGACATCTAATCCGCTCGTTTCTTACGACCCGATCCGTGTCATAGATTGGATTGCCAATCAAATCGGATTCCGCACGATTTGGTTCGGTTAATGTGTTGAATCATTGGATCAAGGTAGATCCCGATCCAACAATGATAGTTGATGAGGAAGGGATATGCTCTCTTATTTGATGATGATGCTTGCATCATTATCAACAAGAAGACACGAGTAACCCTAATGAAAGTGGACTTGGAGAAGAACAATATGTTTCTTATGGATGTTGCAAAAGCCCAACAGGTTGAGTCCAATGATAAAGAAAAGTGACTCTGATATGGCATCAAAGGTATGGGCATCTCCATTATCAGGGCTTGCATCAACACTATAGTCAAGGTATGGTTGTTGGCTTTCCTAAAATTAAAATACTTAACATGTTGGGAATTATCGTACCAGTTTAAACTTTTAAAACAAATAATATTTCAACGCTTTAAATAAATAAATCAGATTTAATCAAAGGAAGCAATTTTAGTATGAATATCAGATCTGGATCCTGTTCAGTGATCCGATTACACGCGTATAAACAATAAAATTAAATGCAACCCCAGGATGTTCAGGGTTGTACCTTCGACGATTAACCGAATAGGAACACCTTGGTTCAACAATTGTCACGCTAGATGACACTATCACGAGAACCTGCAAAACACGTCACACGGTTTGCACGAGGAGGTTTCGGCGTCGGCGACGGCGCAGGCGGAGGCAGCTCACGGCGGGGGAGGCCGGGTGGCGACGGCGGACGGCGTCGGTGGCGGGGAGCCGGTTGACTTCTCTTTGCGCAACGTGGAGCTATCAAACTTGTAACTAGGGTTTAGACTTAAGGTTATATTTATAACCATTTTAACTACAGACTGGGCCCCTGAGGTATTAATAAATATGAAGGCTGCATTCTGGGCAAACAAACTTTTCAAAAGAATAATTGGAGGGCCTCACACAAACTTGAGTTGGTCTACTCTGATTTGTGTGGACCAATGCAAGTTGAGAGCCTTGGAGGTAGCAAGTATTTCCTTCTACTTCTTGATGAATATTCAAGAGTGGAACTCTTATGAGAAAATGCCACAGAATATTAATCAAGTTTTAATTGTGTTTCAATTAGATCAATCATACATTTTTTGTCCAAATTAGGTCACTAAACCTTCAAATCAAGCCTTCATCAAAAAACGAAACGTGCCAAGAAACAAATGGAGGAGAATATGTGTGGTCAGGATTTCCAATATATGTAATTTTATTAAAAAAACTAAAAAAACATGGTAATTATATGAAAAAAAATAAAAAATAACCTAAAATCCACGTCACAATTCAATATCAGCATAAAAAAAAGAAAAAAAAAATTCGTAGCTGAAACAAAAAAAATTGCTATAAAACATATTAAAACCTATAATTTAAATAAAACAGTCCATGAGCTTATAAGAGAGATTATAAAATTAGTAGGATTGAAAGCTGGTAAATCATATGTTTCTTTCATTCTGTGTTATGTATAGACTAATATTCCTTTTCACAAATCAAATCTCCATCTGAGTTAATAAACTTTTGATTAGTTATAAATTTGTTACTTTGTTTGTAACATTTGAGATTTACATATTTGTTAGCCTGTTAATGGACAATTCAGATATCCGGTTCACTATCTGAATCCGTATTCAAAATTTCGAATACAGATTCGGATTGTTAAATCCACTATCCGAAATTTGGATATCCAAAATTTCGGATATCCGGTTTTGAACACCCCTATCCATAGCCCACACTAAGATAAGCCTACACCTCCATATCGACACATTTAAAAGTCAATGACTATTTGAACAAATGTAAAAGTCAATGCTTATTTTTTTTATTTTTTTGGTCAACTTATCGATTTTAATGATTTTCTATTTTCTTTATGCATTACTAGTTTAGAGCCCGTATAATACACACGTGATGAAAAATATCAATACATAAAATTCTTAAATCTTTATGTATATATTTGCAGGTGTAAAAATGTATTACATATAATAAGGAGAGAAAACAAAATTCTAAATATGTAAAAACTAATATATAATTGGTTTTCGAAAATACGTTCATTACTATTTAATATAATTTAACTTTCAATTATTATTTGATTGAAAATAATAGTTAAATAATTCGATTTCAAAGTTTTTTTTATAATAAGAGACAATTTAAAATAAATGTGTTTTATTAGTATAACTAGAATTGTTTTTAAAAATATATTATTATTAAAAGATAAATATGTATTTAATAGGAGAGGGAGGCGGGAAAAGAATGAGGAGAATGAATATGAAAGCGACACGTGTCATGAAAAACCTTTATTTATTATATAGTATAAATATTCTATTTTTATATATTACTAGTTTAGAGCCCGTGTAATACACACGAGATAAAAAATATCAATACATAAAATTCTTAAATCTTTATGTATATATTTGCAGGTGTAAAAATGTATTACATATAATAAGGAGAGAAAACAAAATTCAAAATATGTACAAAATAATATATAATTGGGTTTCGAAAATACGTTCATTACTGTTTAATAAAATTTGACTTTCAATTATTATTTGATTGAAAATAATAGTTAAATAATTCTATTTTAAAGTTTTTTTATAATAAAAGACAATTTAAAATAAATATGTTTTATTAGTATAAGTAGATTTTTTTTAAAAATATATTATTATTAAAAGATAAAAATGTATTTAATAGGAGAGATGCGAGAAAAAAATGTAAAGAATTAATATCAGCATCCAAATAGCTATTAGAGTTGACCAGCACACAACCAGAAACACAAACCATTACTGACCTTCAACTGAAATAATTGCATATTTACACTTTTGAAAACCAAAGCCAAGCTAGTGTAAACAATAACAGAATCCACTATTTGTATTTTTAATTTGATAATCATTATCTTATAAATTTATTTGATTTGGATAAGTTTTGTGAAAGAATAATAAAAATAACCACAACTAGAAATTGGACAGTTTTCTCATAAAGCTTTTTGTGGGAAAGTCATTGAAAAACGACGTTTCTCACAAACTTCTGACAAAAAACACTTTATGGGAAAAAAGGTCGTGGAAAAATATTTCCCACAAATTTCCAACAAAAATTTCCGACAATTTTCTCACTAAAACATATTTCCGACAACTTTCCCACGAAAACTACGGTTTCGTAACGGACACATTTCCGACAATATATAGAGTATATTATAAACACTATATATATTGTAAATATAATAAATATTTATTATATAACCTTATAAGAGAAATAAATAAAAATATATATTTTCGTGGGAAAATGGTCGAAATTTATTTTGTGGGAAAATGGTCGAAAATATATATTTTCGTGTAAATATAATAAATATTTATTACATAACCTTTCTGACAAATTTATTTTTAAAATAAAATATATTGTTAAATATATCTTTGTCGGAATTCTGTAGGAAATTTCTGACCGTTTTCCCACTGACGTTTTTGTTCTCGGTATTTTCTGGGAAAGTCGTTTCTAATTTTAGGGTTTCATTTTGCCGTTATTTTTTTGAGAATTTTGTAAGAAATTCCGAAAAAATATTTTTTTTTGGGAAAGTTTTATAGCAAAACCGGTTGTTTTCTAGTAGTGAACCGTAAGAAAGATTGTGCATAGTTTTGGATAATGTTTTTAGTTGGTGGGGGTGAAACATATATGGTTAGAGATTGTGTATGTTTCCATGACTTTGACATTAATACCAGGCTAAAGCCACGTGATGGATTTTGTATTTTAACCAAAATATGATATTACTTCCAGCTATTTCAAAATTGTAACGGTTAGATGTCTACTCTTTCTTTATTATGGACTCACTGCCTGCATTTCTCTTTTGTGACCAAAGAAGTACAACAATTGTTATGTTTCTTCCAAAAATGTTGAATAAATGAGGTGTCTCAGTCACTATTAGAAAACATGTATATTTTTTACAAAAGTTTCCGACAAGTTACTATCAAAAGAAATTTCCCACAAGTTTGCGACAACTTTCCGACAAAACAAAAACGAAAAAGTAACCACAAGATTTCCTACAATTTTCCGACAAATTTATTAAGTTAACTTATTTTCAACAAACACTTTTTGTCGAAAACTTGTCGCTAACGGCCAATCCCAGCAAATTTTCCACAAAATTGATGTCGCAATTTTTTTTCAGTAGTGTATGTCTAATCCTGCATGAACATCTCAAGATACTTCTCCTATTATTTGTAGTCTAATGGTTTTTTTTTAATTTTATTGAAGTCCACTTTAGGCCGATAAAAATGTTGTGCCGTCCATATCGCCCTTTTGGTATGATTATTAACTTGTATAAACAACGTAAATTCTTGTGTGCAATTTTGTGGGATTATTATTATTATTATTATTATTATTATTATTATTATTTTAACTGTAACACCATGGCAATACCTAAATAATTTAAGATTTGCCACCCAAGAGACTCAAACACCCACAACCTTTGATTGGGTGAGAGTGTCAGACTCTATCACTCAAAATACATTCAAAATTATAATTTCCTAAATCCTAATTTAACTTTTAAATTCTTAATTCTTAACTGTAATTCAAAGTTTAAACCCTAATTGCCTCCTAAAACTCTTCGTCTCTCCCGTTTCCCCTTCCAGTTTTGGGTGTGTATATTGAAAATATTTTTTTTTGTCTTTTATATATCAATATGTGCAAAAAATAAAAAATAAAAAAAATAAATGAGTTGGCTCGACGAGCCACGAGCTGACTCGAGCTTTTCATGAGCCGAGTTTGAGCCCACCATGGCTCGGTTCGGTTCAGCTCAGCTCGTTTACAGCCCTAGTTCGATTCCACCAGTGGTGGACCCAAGAATTTTTTCCATGGGGTCGGAAATTTTTGAGTCGGGTGTCTATCGCTAAATATTAAAAAAAATTCAGTACGGTTCAGGTCATATTGTCATTAATTACAATTAGCGAATAAATTAAAAAACATTTTTATGAAATAAAAATAAAAACCTTTTTTTATAAAATACATTAAAAATGTTTTTATAAAATAAAAAATATATTTTTATAAAATACATTTAAAAATGTTCTTATAAAATATATTAAAAAATGTTGTTATAAAATAAAAAGAAATGTTTATTTTTCAAAATAAAGAAAAATACTTTTTCAAAACATGCAAACGTATATATAAAAAACTTTACGTATCAAAACGTGTTTTAAAAAAGTTTAAAAAATCATGTTACATTTTTTTAAAGAAAAAATACCTTTTTAAATTTTTTTATTTAACTAAAGAACAAAATAAACAAAACAACAACAAAATGTAGGGTTTTTTTATATGCGGTGACTAAAAGAGTGAGAGGGCATAAATTGAAAACGTCAAGAAATGAGGACGATAAGTAAAAATAGAGATAATAGGGTACGTGTATCACAACCCATTATTAAATATTTAAAATGGATTAAATATTTATTCGGTTGGGAATGGGCCACAACAACGGGACACGGTCACACGGGTTCTAATGGACCAAATATTCAGGTGGATGCTATGCATGGGCATGGGGATAGTTTGCATGCAACTGGGGTGAAAGTGACGGGCCAGGAGCAGCCCGGTAACGGGCCGGTTATATGGGTTCAAACTTTTCCAGATGGGCCTAATGCTCATGCCCATTTCGTTGACCCCTTGTTGAACCGTAAGGCCTTTAATCGGGAATTTGCTAATTGTATTAAACCAGTTCAAGATAATGTTATGGGTTCCCACAGAAGGTGTTCAGGATAACGTTCCAGTGGACAAATAAGTTAAGGTACCAACTAATAAAAATGTCTCCTTTTCTTTTGTTAGTGAAAATGTTTTGGAATTGGATGACGGTTTGCCCGAATGTGACCCGTCACGGGATACTAAATTTTGGAATAGAGAATTATTCCAAAAATTAGTAAATGTGGAAACACGGATGTTTGATAAGGAAAATCCGGTTGTAAAGTTAGATGCTCATTTTATGGCAAAAAGCTACCAGGCACATCATATTCTGCTTTATGGCAATTTTATTGGCGCTACATTACCTTTTAAGGTTGTTCGAGAGAACCTCCATGTTGCTCTGTTTGTGGTGTTTTTGGTCATACTAATGACATGTATAATCCGGGTCAAACATCACGTGAACCTGTGACCCAAACATCACATGCTCTTAAGGCCCTAAACGTAAATACGGTAAAGGAGAGAAATGATGGGCAAAATCCTATGTCTACAAAACTAGTTCATCTGGATAAACAATTGGATGATGGATTTACTAAGGTTACTTAGAAAAAGAAAACAAACGGGAATGATAAAAAGGCTCAAATTAGTCAAAACCCAATGTGGAAACCAAATTTGGGAGGGGCAGGCCCGTCTTTTAACTCGGCCCATTTGGAGGAGTTTCCTCCATTACCGCCGGCTTCGGCCCATGGAGGGAATAACCGGGTGCATTCGGCCGGCCCCATTTCTAATGTGGGCTCTCGGAAATTAAAATCAGTAATTGTTGTCTCCAATCCGTTTAATGCCTTGAATGATATTAATGACCAAGATGATGGAAAAGTGGATGATTACTATGATGGCTAACATAAATTATGGGATAGTGAGAAGGATGATGGAAAAGTGGATGATTACTATGATGGTAAAACGCCAAGGAGGTGATGCACCTTGTTTGTATTCATGGTTTTCCTTTTAATAAATTTGCCAGGGAAAGTCTCTTTCCCAAAAAAAAAATATATAATTGGTATGTTAGTGCAATTATATTATTTTATATTGCATGTTTTACTTTTAATAAATCTTGAACGAAGAAAAAACCAACTCTTTTGAGTAATTGTCTTTTGAGTAATTGAATAAGTGTCTAGTGTAAAAACACATGTATGTGAATATGTAATTTAAATTCTTTTTAAATATGTGTTATATAACATTTTTGTTGGTTCAAAATTAATTGAACCGGAAACCCACTGGTCTAATTATCAAAGATTTATTTTTTTATTCTTTCAATATGTATTATAATATATAGTATAGATATATAATTTATTAAAACGACGATAATTGATATAACACTATACAAAATAAATTACTGTAGAAAAAATAATCTATTTTACATAGTTAAACGAATCGTAAGGCTCTCCTAACATTTTTGAAAACAAAGTTGTTGATCAACTTTTTATAATCTATACTCTCTAAATAATCGTTCTCAATAACTATCATTGTCAATCCATTAAGTACTTCTTGAGATATTATGGATCGTAAATATACTTCAACAACTTCAATTCTGAAAAGCTTATTTCTACAGATGCCACCCTTACCGTAATAATTAACAATACTCTATATGCAATTAGTGCAATAAGAAACAATCAACTTGTTTCAAATATTTTAAAACATAAGTAGGGTTTTTTTTATGTATCGAACAATCTTCAATCATCAATCGCAATCAGCCTATATTTTTTTTATTTATCGACAATCGACTATCATGGTTTTTTTTATGTATCGAGTATCGACTATCGCCAGACGCCAATCACAACTGTCAATCCCGTAGTCTATCTCCATTTTTGTTTCTTAAAAAATAAATATATTTTAACCTAATTGGTAAACAACTTGATTTATTGGGCCCCTCTAGAATACCCTTTTAGCAAAAACAACATTTTAGCAATAAAAAAACGAGCTTACCTTGGCTCGGGCTTGACTCGTTTACAAACCACTCTAACTCCTACCTATTACCATTACACCCAACCCCAACCCTTTTTTTTAACGGCAATTTGGATCACTGATGGGCCACTGACCCACCCGATCATCTCCACCTCCCTCAGGAGGAAACCCACCATAGGTGAGAAAACCCACTAGCCCAACCTGAACCCTTTTTTTTTTGTCATAAGTGGGACTTGAACCCAAAACCTCCCTATTTTAGTGAAGTTTTGGGTATACACCTTTGCCACTAACCCTATTATTTTTTGTTGAAACATAATTAATATTATATGCATGCATGCATGCATGTATGTATACACTACAAGAAAGTTGATCTTTTACGACGGTCTTTTGCGACGACAAACGACATGTCGTCGCAAAAGCCTGCTCCGACGATATGTCGTCGTTAAATGTCTCGTCGGCGTAGATCCGACGCTAAAGATCCAAAACGTCGTCGGGAAAGAGTCGTCGGTGTAGGTTGGTCTGTTGCGACGACGTGCCGTCGTAAAAGGGGTAAACCATAATTCTTTTTTCTTATTAAACATATAAAAATCTATTGCGACGACATGTCGTCGTAATAGGCGCTTATTTTTTTCTTTAAAAATAAATGTAAATTAAAAATATAAAAACCTTGTTGCGACAACATGTCGTCGTAATAGGGTTTTCTTTTTTCTTTAAAATTAAAAATAAATTAAATTTTTAACCATCATGTTGTGACGACATTTCGTCGTAAAAGATTAATTATAATTTTATTTTCAATATTATTAAATTTTCCAGAAAATAAAACTGGAATTTGAAACTGGATAAACTGAAAATTTGATACCGAATAATAAAAACCGCAAAATATTGTCACAAATACAAAAAATTACATACCGTTATATTATTACAAACGTTAATTGTCATAATAAACCGTTCAATCATCTTCATCTTCATTCTCCTCTTCACCCGACAAGCCGTCTTGGTTGGATTTGCTCGAACCCATCTGTAACATCCCAAAAATAAAACGACAACTATAATAACGGAAGCACGAGATGAACGGAATAAACGAACGAGGCGTGATGAGCCGGGCCGGAATGGGCCTGACGAACTTGAGGATGGCGAACAAGGGTGGAGCCTCCCCATAAATAGCCACCACCACCACCCATCTTTCTCTCATTTTGCAACATCTAGAGAGAGAAACCATAGAGAGAGAAAGTGTGGGATCGACTTGAGATTGCAACGGAAGGATTCTCCAGTGCTAGTGAGCGTAACCTCCGACTCAGAAGCTCGAAAGAGGTAACAACCCGAACCAAATTTGAGTTTTTATTCTTTTTGGGGTTTTCGGGTATTTTCATAAACAGGTTGAGTTTTTATGAACCAAACGATAAATGGATTACAGATCTGCGATCACGAGTAAAAACCAAAAGTTTTGAACATAAAAAGTTAGCATCTTGAACGTAACCAGATCTGGCCGCCATTTACATGCAAACTTAGGGTTTTGGGGAAGAAGACAGTTGCTTGGGGTGAAGAGGAGGCGAACTTATTTCAGCCGAACTTACTATGATCGCTGGCCACAGGATGGTAGCGAACTTAGGGTAGCGAACATGCTAAGTTCGCTGGGTATGAACTAGGCGAACTTAGCCATGTTCTCCAGGGTTGTAAAGGGCGAACTTAGCTTTAAGTTCGCCTAATTCAGTATGGCTAAACCGTTAGAATCAGGATTAGGTCTGATGTGTATTTAACTACTCAATCCAGATCGTACGTGACGTTGTTGGGCCTTTGTTTAGGACAACCGAGACTAGCTTATCAGGTGAGTTCTAGAAGCCATTCTTTAAATGTTTTAAATAATGTTTTCGGGCTGGTGTGCATACATAACGATGTGAATGTTTTATAAAACGTTGTTTATAAATGATGTTTGTGATGTTTTAAGAAACAATGCTTATGGACGATGTTTTGGAATGAAAGGTTATGAACGATGTGTTTATGAAATGTTTTGCCAAACGAGGTTAACGATGTGTTTACGAATGAATGATTTTTAATAAAACGTACAAATGCTTTAACTGAAGTTTTGAAGTAAAGAAGTGAATGTTTATGAAAGTCACAAACGAACGTATCTGCCATTATTCCTTAGGGAAATGAGGTTATGGGTATGGGATGTATGTTATGGGTCTTACCTTTATAGGGGCCTTTGTGGCTGGCTAACTGTTGTACAACTGGGGTGATGACGGTCACCATGGGGATTATCGTGATCCTTGAAGTTGGTACGATTTATCTTACGGGGTAATCGTGCTTGAAGTTAGGTACGACTACTCAACGGAGTATCATGGCGGAAGTTTGGTACGTGTCATCCTTGTGATGCTGTGCTTGAAGTTTGGTACGGATACCTTATGCGGTATCGTACTTGAAGTTGGAATTGACGATTACGAGAAGACGCATATTCGATATGTTTGTTGACTTTTGTGTATGTTATGCTATTGCATGTTTTACGTACGCTTTTATTAATGAAGTAAAATGTTATGTTTTTGGCAAATATTTGAAGTTAATGTTTTATGTAAAAGCAAGAACTTAGCTGACCTTTTTTGTATGCACATTCAGGTTAAGACAGGTTATGAAGACGGACGATGATGTTGGGCGGCTTGATGAGTTACACGGTTGATAGGACGACTGGTAACCCGTTATGACTTTTAATTATGTTCTGTTATGTTTGAGACAATGTTTACGCTTCCGTATGTTGAACAAGTTTTTAGTTATGTCTGAAAATGAATAATTCCGCTGCGTTATTTGATATTCAAAGTATAAGAATTGTTTGTGAATAAGTAAACCCAACAAGAACTTAGCTGACCTTTTTTGTATGCACATTCAGGTTAAGGCAGGTTATGAAGACGGAAGATGATGCTGGGCGGCTTGATGAGTTACCCGGTTGATAGGACGACTGGCAACCCGTTATGACTTTTAATTATGTTCTGTTATGTCTTAGACAATGTTTACACTTCCGTATGTTGAACAAGTTTTTAGTTATGTCTGAAAATGAATGATTCCGCTACGTTATTTGATATTCAAAGTATAAGAACTGTTTGTGATGAGTAAATCCAACAAGTGAGGCCTCCCGAGTTTGGGGCCTTACGAGTTGGTATCAGAGCAATAGTTTGAGAGATTTGGACACTCCCGGTGTCTGAACTTACACTGTGAATGTAACCGATAGCGGATGCCAGTATGGGTAACTCGAGCCACAACATCAGGTATGAAGGTAGTATACATATACATATATAGTATGCCTTAAAAGTGTTAGGTTAGGACTTGTGTTCTGATGGAATCATAAAGGTGGTCAAATGGAAGTCAAGAGGTAGTGTAATGGTTAATTACAGATGGCCAGTGTATATTAGCGTCTTTCAGTACTTGTTGAATTCTATTTGTGAACTAGCGTGATGAAATTAGATTCCTTGTCTTATAGAACGAAATGGCGGGACGTAGAGGCGGAAGGCATGGTGGGGGCCGTACCGGTGGTGGTCATGGTAGAACTCCTGCTCGTCAGAAATATAGTTAAGAGGGAAGTGTTCATACATAGCCGGAGATCAGTGTGCATGGGACTGAACGGACTTCCGTGGAAGAACAACATATCACTTTTCGAATCGGAGGTGAAAGCGGCCCTGGCACGCGAATTTACTGAGATGATGAGTTCTTCCTTGCCAGAACTACTGGCAGAATCATTAAAAAAGGCTAACGAGGCGGGCGGGTCTAACACGGCATTTGGTACCCCGAACACTGAGGCAGTTAACGCACCGCTTACCCGCGGTTGCGACTATAAGTCCTTCAAAGCTTGTGACCCACCGGTGTTGACTGGAAAGAAAGGCGCGGTGGCTACTTTTGACTGGGTGATCCGTATGGAAGCCGCCATTCGACTGAGAGAATGTAGAGCGAATCAAGTTGTGAAATTTGCTGCTAACTCTTTAAGGGAGGAAGCGTCTCATTGGTGGGAAGGCGTACGTCAGGCTATGGGGAATGACTCAATGATGTGGAATGACTTGAAAACTCTGGTGATCAAAAAGTTCTGTCCTAGGAATAAGATCGCGAAGGTAGAGAGGGAATTTCTGGGATTGAAAGCCGGGAGCATGACGCACCGGCAGTACACCACTCGGTTCAATGAACTGGCACGCCTGGTGCCACATCTTGTCACGACTGAAGAGAGGAAGATCGCCTGCTACATTCAAGGACTGCCGGACAAGGTCCGCACCCATGTTAAGGAAAACGCCCCTACTACCTACGATTCAGTAGTAGAACTGAGTGGTGTGGTATTTGATGATCTAGCGCTGAATGTGTTGAAATTGACGAGCCCAAGAAGAAGCTGAATTTGCCTGCCAAGCGATCGGGTGGGAATTTATTTGGGGTTCGGGACAAACAGGCCAGGGTAGGAGAGTTAGTGGTCCGTGGGAAGTGTGGAGGAAAGAATGATGGTGAATGTAGGCTTAGGTGGAATCTGTGTTTCAAATGCGGCAAGATCGGGCATTACTCCCGTGAATACCCACAAGGTTTCAAATGTTATAACTATGGGGAGAATGGCCACATGAGCCGGGAATGCACTAAGCCAAGGATGGGTGAGGATGGGAAAGGGAAAGGCCCGGAAAAGAAAGAAGAGAGGCCCCAAGCGAAGACTCGAGTGTACGCATTGACCCAAGAACATGCCAGGGTGGATCCCGATGTGGCGTCAGGTACGTTCATCCTTGACAACACTTTGTTTTTGTGTTATTTGATTCGGGTGCCAGCAAGAGTTTTATATCTGCTACTTTCTGTAAACGGGTAAAATACTCAGTTAGTAAACTAGGAAGAGCCTTTAGTGTAGAAACCGCTGAGGGTAGAACCGCGAGGGTAACTGATGTAGTTGACAATTCTGTAATAAAAATAGAAGGCCATAGATTCCCCGCCAGGTTGTTCGTTATGGTTTTGGGAGGGTATGATGTCGTTTTGGGAATGGACTGGCTAACTGCCAACAAAGCATAAATTATATACAAACGAAAGACAATCCGACTCAAGGCTCCATATAGTAGCGAAGTCGAAGTCTTCGGGGATCGTGACGGCCCGATGCCTAACGTCATCTCGATGGTTAAGGCAACAGATTACTTGAGGCGTGGATGCGAGGCTTATCTGGTGTACGTGATTGACAAGTGTAAGGAAGTGAAGGAAATTGACGATGTACCCGTGGTACGCGAGTACCCGAAGATGTTTGTAGAGGATTTGCCTGGGATACCACCCGACAGAGAGATTGAGTTCCAAATCGACTTAGTACCAGATGCCCAACTCGTGGGTACGACTCCATATCGATTAGCACTAGTAGGGATGAAAGAACTTATGACACAATTAGACGAGTTACTTGAGAAGGGGACTATCAGACCGAGCATTTCACCTTGGGGTGTTCCGGTATTGTTTGTGAAGAAGAAGGACGGTTCTGTGAGAATGTGTATTGACTACCGGGAGTTGAACAAACGAACGGTGAAGAACAAATACCCTCTACCAAGGATCGACAACTGATGTATTGCAAAGCACACATCTTTTAATCCTTTGTTTTAGTGCGTGTTAGATAGTTTTAGTTTTTTTTTGAGTCGTTTTAGTTTGTATTTGAGTCTATGTTGTGTTTTCAGGAGCTCGTATGAATTACGTAGTTATATCAAGAAAGAATCACGCATGAGAAGAAGCCCAAGATAAAGATTGAGAAAAAAGTTGGATTTCTAGTTCCTCGCCCTACGCGAAGGTGGAGAAGCAATTCCTCGCGGTACTCGTGGTAACCCAGAACGGGGCCCAACTAATTTGTTCCTCGTGGTACGCGAGGAACCCATTAACTTGTCTCGCGGTACGCGAGGGCCATAATTTCCGAGAAAAACCCTAAAAATCAAATTAAATAGAATTTGATTGCCTTTATACCAGAAGTTCGAGTTTTAGCCTTCTATGGAGAGTCTTTGGGCGATTTTGGGAGCTAGAGAAAGATTAGAAGCCAAAGTTTGGAGCTTTCGGATCCGGGTTTGTTAGTAATAGCTTATTCGGTTTTCGATATTCGTTCTTTTGTCTTTAAATTGTTGATTGAAACCATGTTTATGCTTGCACTTCTGTTTGGATGTTTTGAACATGTTTCTTGGCTAGATCTTTGATACTACCTAGGTTGTTGATGATTACTTAGTAAAGTTTGGATATTTATCGGTTTTTAGATCTAATTGTTGGTTTGATGATTGTGTAAAGGATCTTGGTTCAATAATTGTGATGAATATGCATGTTCACTTCTGATTTATAATCAATTATAATTCCATATGCAGCTTGTGAATGTATTTCAGTTTGAGTAGTGTATCTAGATCATAGACTTTGTGTTTGTGGTTGTTTGATGGTTTGCTAGACGTAGTATTCCATAGGAATGGTGATTGAGAATAGATTAGATCTGAGTGTTCTTTTTATCTCGATGCCCGAAAGGTGAGAGGTTGTCGGTTAGTCTTCGTATTAGGATTCTGAGTGTAAACTGTCTGAGAGGAAGTTGCCTTAGGTTCTTAGTAATTGTTGCTAGTCCGAGTCATAGCTTGTTGATCTGAGATTACCCCGTACATCTTTGATGTATTGTGCACAGTGAGACCGAGAGGTGATCTGTCTTCTGGGTACATTATTATTGTTAGAGACTGAAAGGTAATCCGATCATCTGTTGAGCGTTATGCATATTTAGAGTTTCCTTGTTGGTGACACCCTGAGAGTGATTAGGGATCCACTGGATTGTATAGAGTTGTTATTCTTAGATACCCAGATCTATCATTATTTCTAGAACCGGTAAAGTTTTAGCTTTGGAAGTAGGATTCCGACTTAGGTAGTGTTCTTCTCATCCTTGCTATTTCCCAAGTCTTTGTTTGATAGTTGTTGTCGTTCATTTGTTCTTATTCACTCTTTAGTAGTTTAATAATTAGTAGTAGAAAACCCCCAAACCAAATATTCATAGTTCGAATCAGAGTCTAGTTTAGCTATACAGTGTCTCTAGGGTTTGATAATCTGGTTTACCATTAAGCTGTGTTACACTCGATAGGTTCACTTTCCTGACAGTGCGGTCTAGTTCATAGGTATTCTAGAGTATCACGTAGGAGTCTAGATTAGGTTTTTATTTATAGTTTTTATAGACCGTCTGGGCGACATCATGTTTTTGGCGCCATTGCCGGGGACACTTGGCAATAGCAAAATTAGCTTTGATTAGTTGTTTATTTGGTTTTTGTGTATTTTCTCTTTTTAGTTTAGTGGATTGAGTCTTTTGTTGTTAGGTCTTATTTGCGTTGTAGGTCCACACGGGTCTTCTATGGATCTAACTCGAGACGTGACGTGTACCAAGCATACGGAATGTGGAATCCAACGTACGCGTAACCGTGTAAACAAGACATTCACAAAGACTAGAATCAACACAAGATATAAATAATATCCTCTTTGATCTCCACCAAACTCTGAGTTTACATAACTTGAACACAAATTGCAAAGCTATTGAAACTAACATGTAAACTCCTATTTATAGACTCACACAGCCATGCAGGCGAACTTAACAAGTTCGCCTAAACTAGGCCTAGGCGAACTTGTTAAGTTCGCCTATAACAAAATTTAACCAATTCATTCATAACATAAAGACATAGAAGATCTAATCTATTACAAGGCCTATTGTCACACATCTATGTCCTAACACACTCCCCCTTGACAATAGCTTGATCATCTGTCTTCATGTTGAACTCTTCCAATTCTCTGGTAGTTTAGTTCCTGCATATACTCCATGTCTGATGCAAATCTCCAATACCCTCTTATACTGCAACCCTTGCTCACGCCATTCATCAGTAAACATAATCTCTTTTCTCTTTAACATGTGCTGGTCTTTCTTTGAGGAGTTAATAAGATTCATAACATCATAAAAACAAGCTATGACCTTATTGTCTTGATCTTCAATCTTAGCCTCTCCAGTGTTCACATCTACATACCACCATTTCATATTTCCCAGACAATCTTGTGGAATTTTCTTCAAAGGTATATTCTTTACAACTTTGACTGGCTTAAACTTTTAACTCCTAGTCAATTTACCAGTTTTAGAGTCAGTACTCTTTACTCTCTTGCCCTTCTGTGGTTTCAGCTTATCATATTTCCCTGAACTACCTTCCAATCTAATCAACCTTGCTATATCATCAGCAATACCATTCTTTGAATTGTTGATTAAGGATTTAGTTGCCAAACCATTCAGCTCGCATCTAGGCAAAGTATTAAAATACCTAAGTCTTGGTTTCAAATATTGAACACCATCAGATCTCTTTAAGGCAATCAGATTGATTTCTTCATCAAAGAAGCAACTGATAGTTCTACCAACACATCTTTCTTTATTCACATATTTTTCCATCAGAATAGTTGATGATGGTTACATCGGTAACACTTTCTTCCAGCTTTTTACCATCTCTAACCATTTTTCTTTTGTCATACCTGTATTATACATCACAGGTTCTTCAGTTGTCTTTGACTGAGCATTATCTGAGTTAGAATCATGCATTGTGATATCTTCAGTAGAGTCCATAGAGTTAGCCCTTCCATTAGAAGTTACTTCAGGAATAACATCCTCTAGGATGAAATAAAAAGGCACATTTAGACCATCACACCCTTCATACATCAAACTTGTTGTATCTTTGGTAATCTCCACTTCTACTATCTCTCCTTCTTCTATCTCTGAGTTAATCAAACAACTCATCTATACCATCTAAGCAGTCTATCTTTTCAGCTTCATCAAGATCAGAATCATCTTTAAAGAATTCTAGAAGCAAAACCTCTTCATTCTCTCATGTAACTTTATCACCAGAAGCTTCAACCTGATTTAATGTAGACTCCCACTGAAACTGAGATATCCGAGCAACATCAGTGTATGGACGATCACCCTTGTTTCCACTGGGATCATTATCTTCATCATCATTTCTTTGAACTGCTTCTGTATGACAAGCATCTTTAACTATGACAGGCATCTCCCCCTGAGCGTCAATACGCTCTATCAATTGCGAGATTAGAATTTGCATCTCGAAGATCTGCTTGGTTTGAGATTGAAGCGTTTGTTCTCTCTGAAAATCATTTGCCCTTAATACATCTACTTGACCTTGAAGACCCACAACTTGAGCTTCTAGGCAAGAGACTTTGCCTTGTAGAACAGCAATCTTAGCATCCTTCGATGAACTAGACGTACCAGCTTGTGAAGAATTATGTGGAGGAACTGGAGCAAGAGTACCTTGGGGTGAAGTAGACTGAGACGGATGTAGAGATATAATCAAAGAATCCAAAAAATCCAAGTCATCAGCTACTCGAGTATTTGCAGCAGCAGTCATGGAAGCATACAATAGCTTCTGTGACTTTGGAGTAGGAACATAATCAAAATCAGAAGAAGATTCATCACTTAACGATCTTTTGCCAAGTACTGTTCTAGAAGGAAGAACGCGAACAGACTTGCATCTTGGTTTAGTAGCAACAGACTTCAGTTGTTTACCAGCATTTGTCACTGGTATACTAGCAAGTTTATCATAATGATCTGGACCAAAATCATGTGTAGCTTCAGAATCAGTATCAGATTCAGCATCATTTGTTTGTCCATATGAGCTTGTGCTAGTATCATGAAATTGACCTTCTTGATTTGCTTGTGGTGAATGAACTTGTTCTTCATTATTAACATTCTCATTTTCTGCATGTTGATCAACATTGACATCAACATGAACCTCATCATGAACCTCCAAATTAGGTTCTATCACATTATCTTGAGCATCATCCTGAACAAGTACTTGAACTTGTGCATGTTGTACTTCAAGTGCAACTTGTTGTGGTTAAGGTTGCTGTGGAGCCGGTTGTTGTTGTTTAACCTTTTCTGGGTGTATCCAATTATCATTTGGAGGAGCAACATAATCAGGATTAATAATATGCCCAAATAGAGGAGTTGGAACAGGTATCAAGGCTGGATTTTGTTGCTTGATGTTGTTACAATCAGTGAAAATCCTTTTGGTCATTGGAGTTAGAGTAAGTCGCTGTGGTAACTGAGGAAAATTAGGTATAAGATGATTCAGAATCATTTGAAGAAACCTAGGGTACAAAATAAACCCTTGACCAGCAGGTGGAGTAATTTGTGCAACTATCTCCTTATAAAAATAATGAGCAAAGTTGAACCCCCTGTTCAAAGTAAGAGCCACCATTGTTGATTGTAGTGAGGTCTTCAAACCATCAGTTCTGGCTTTCCTAGGAGACAAACATTGAATAATGACGTGCATAAAGTATCTCCATTATCCTACTAGACCACCCTTCCTTGCTTGAGTATCATTACCTCTTCCTCTGTAACCCATTCTCTGAAAATAACCCATAATCAATGTAGATGGTAACCCTAAAGGTTCTTCATTATTTCCTCCAAGATGTAGAGCTTGACTAATAGTATCAACAGATATTGCAACTTACGTGTTGTTGACATTAGCTCTAATAACATTCGGATCCACAGTACACTCATGTTGTGCTGTATCCCAGAACTGTTTAATGTAATTCAAGCTGATGTAGGGATTTGCCGAAACAACAACACTTATCCTTGATCTATTCAGAAAATTAATGATTTCATGGTAATTCATAGCTTTAGACAAATTTGGATCCACCAACGCCACTTGGTTATGTTTATATTCAACTCTACGATCCATCTGTAAAAATGACATAGCAACACCACACATAAAACATGTTAAAACACGATACAAACAATAAAGCACATATCTTCTAGACTCGCGGTACGACACGGTGATAACGTGCGGAATCCGTGATCAACGTGCAACGTGTAATCAATCAACAACACGAGGTAAATAAACACTTTGTATTTCCGCTCACAAACACTATTTACAATCTCTCTCAGATATGTTCTTGACTCTGTTTCTAAGGTCTAAGGTCTAAGGTCTTTCCTACAGTCTAATCTTTAAGACTTGCAAACACCTATTTATAGGGAAACACAGATACCCACATCACCATAGGTGAACTTAACAAGTTCGCTCCTTAAGATGCTTAGGCGAACTTGTTAAGTTTGCCTATCTAAGAACTTATACATAATTTTATCAACAGTTACAAAACATGCTCTAAGAGACTCCCTCTTAACTGTTGCTAAAAATTCTATCAATTTACAAGTCAAAGACTCTATGACTAAGACACATAATCTTCAAGCTCGTTGTCACCAGAATATGCTCCAACAGACTCCCCCTTGACAACAACTTTAGAAGATTGTCACCAGTCTTCAATATCATCAAACAAGTAGTAGTCTTCGTCTTGTACATCAGCACACACTCTCTTTCTTTCTAGAAGACAAACTTGGGAGAAGGACCCCTTGTTAACTTCTGTCTGTAAATTTCAGTTATGCAAAGGAGAATAACCAAGTATAACCAACAATTAAGATTTCTATGGAAGCTGGAACAATAAAATCTTTTTGGTTTTTCAAACACAAGAAACACAAAATCTTTTTGGATTTTCTCTATACAAACTTAAATGAAAATATACAAAATCACATCTTTTTGGTCGAACATCACAAGTAAGAAGATCATATCAGTATAAATGATATATCAATCACACATCTTGGATATAAAATCCGTATATCAAGGTAATTTGGTATCCTATGTCATTCTTTCAAGTCTCCATTTTTCAGACTTACATATATTGCATGAAATGATAGGCGATAAACATTCAAAGAAAACAGGATCAGGCTATGACACACAAATTTAGATTGTCAATATTATCATATTTGAAACTAAAAGCATCTCATTCTCACTTTCTTGTGAGTTTAGGTACCATTTAAGTATGAAATACAACGTGTACCCCACTAATATGCCAAAGAAAAATAACTGCAACTATCTCAAGACATACAAGATTTTACTAAAGATTATCCTAATTTCCAGAATGAGGAGACAACACTTAGCACATGAATTGCAAAATCCAAATTGGATTGTATAGGAATCAATGAGATTAAGAATCGAATGATTCAAAGTCTTGGCTTATATATGTGGAATCATATGATTCAGGTACGTGGATCCAACTGTTATCTGGATTATGAATTCAATGGAATCAGTAAAGATGATGTATCAATATGATCCAAGGGCAAGTATATGTTCCAATAGATGTTTTCAGAAACATATCTTAGTTTAACATCACATTGCATGTTTTTCGGGGCATGAGCAGTGAAGTGAACTGATAAATTATGCTAAGGACATAACCCGAAACTGGTCACACAGGAAAATCCTTATTAAAAGTTAATATTCTTTATCTGATAGTATAATTGCAACACACACACCCAGGCATAAAATGGGTTTAAATCACAGTTGTAACATATGCAATTATATTTTTACACTACTAGTGGTTCAAAGACGCTTTTAGCCTATTGACAAGCTAAATTGTATGCATACACAACACTATCATTTCCTATTTGTGCAGTCTTTAAAGTTTAGATCAAAACATATATAATTCAGATATATTGAATAAACATAAAATATCAACCAGTCAATCTATGGTCATGTGTGAATGAATATCTACTAATATACTGTCATTTCTTCTCATGCTCAAATGACGTTAATTTTAAGATTTTTCAATTTGTTTTTGCTTTTTATAAATAACAAATTTTTTGAAAGTAAATTGAAATTCAGAAATAAAGGCAGTAAAAAATAAAAAAATAAACCTCCATGAGAATTATTTTGAGCAAAAAAAAAAATCATTCGGGATTGATCATACCAATCATCTTTATCAGAAACTCAAACCTTGTACGATCAAATGCCTTGGTGAACAAATCTGCAAGATTGTCATCAGTATGAACTTTCACCAGCTCAATCAACTTTTTATCTACACACAATCATGAATGAAATGATATCTTATTTCAATGTGCTTTGTTTTACTGTGCTTAACTGGATTATTTGTTATAGACATTGTGGCATTATTATCAATAAACATGGGGGTGCAAGTGAAATTCAAACCATAGTCTCTTAATTGTTGCTGAATCTACAAAATTTGTAAAGAATAACTTGTAGCAGCGATGTATTCTGCTTCACATGTTGAAATTGAGACAGTAGTCTGCTTTTTTACATTGCCATGACACAAGACGATTACCCAGAAATTGGCAACCTCCTGTTGTAGATTTCCTGTCCAAACAACAACCTTCAAAATCTGAGTCAGTATATGCATTAAATTTAAAATTAGAACCATGCGAAAACCATAATCCTAATCTCGGTTTCCCTTTTAGGTACCGAAAATACATTTGACTGCAATCAGATGTGATTCCTTTGGTTTTGCTTGAAATCTGGAACAGAGACACATGGCAAACATTATATCTGGCCTTGATGCACTTAAGTACATGAGAGATCCAATCATTGCCCTATATAAGCGGCTGTCAATATCCTTTCCTTCCGGATCTGGATTCATCTTGTGATTTACCGGAATCGGAGTGTCATATGGGGTACATTCTTCCATTTTGAACCGGATCAAAATGTCTTTCACGTATTTGGACTGATGTATAAAGAAACCATCCTCCTTTTGATTAACTTGTAATCCTAAAAAGAATGACACCTCTCCCATAGCGGACATGCCAAACTTTAATTTCATAACACTCTCAAACTCTTTGCATAACTCTTCGTTTGTTGAGCCAAATATAATCACGTAGATCTGAACCATCAGATAATCTCCCCCTGCTTTTTTTATGAACAAGGTGGAATCAATTTGACCACGATCGAAATCATTGTCCAAAAGGTGTTGCGACAACGTTTCATACCACGCACGGGGTGCTTGATGAAGACCGTAAAGAGCCTTATCTATCTTGAACATTTTTGAAGGATACAATGGATCCTCAAACCCAACTGGTTGACAAACATAAACTTCCTCTTTCACCTTACCATACAAGAAAACACTTTTGACATCCAGTTGATAAACCTTGAAACCTTTGAACGAAGCAAAAGCTAAAAACAAACGAATTGCTTCCAACCGTGCTACAAGTGCGTACACCTCAGTATAATCAATACCCTCTTGTTGATTAAAGCCCTGTACGACCAATCTTGCTTTGTTCCTTACCACGACACCACGATCATCCTTTTTACATTTTTAAACCCACTTGGTGCCAATCGGATACATTCCATTTGGTAAATCAACTAAATTCCACACCTTTAGCTTATCAAATTGAGTAAGCTCTTCCTGCATTGCTTCTATCTAGTTATTGTCTTGTAAAGTCATCTCCACATTTTTAGGTTCTACATGAGAAATAAAACAAGAATGTAAGCAAACATCAATTACTCTAGTATCTCTAATGTATGAATATAAAAAGTATTTTCAGTTAAAGAACGAGTTTGAACTCCATCTTGCAAATTCCCAATGATATTCGTCACTGGATGATCTTTGAGTTCTTTTATGGAAGCCACCTCCGGAACAGGTAAAATATCAAATTGAGAAGTATCTGTTTGAGAAGATTGATTAACTGGTATCTCTAAATATGAATTTGTAGAAATCTCCCCCTGAATATGTGTAGTGTTGGATGAATCATTAACAATTAATGGATCTGTCGAAGAATCCTGAAAAATTTCTTCATCATCCTCACTATCAGTCTCGTGAGTTCCCAAACTAGATGCAACATTCGGATCCGGGTGAACTGATGATGATGGAATAGAATGTGGAACCGTTGATGTTGGAGTTAACCCACAATCTTGATCACCTTGACATGAATTGTATAGTAAAGCAACTTCTTCATTAGATAAGTCAGGAGCAAAGTTAAAAGAGTTGAACAAGCTGTCATAATCAAATGCCCACTCTAGACCAATCGCCTTCTGGGAATAGATCGATTAGAACAATCGATATGAAACCATTCTTCGATATGTCGTGTTTCCTTGTTATACACTCTTTTATTCAATGAATTGGCAACATATCCCAGAAAAATTCATTTAATTGCCTTTTCGCTAAACTTGGTAGAAACATCCTGTATCTTCAGAAGAGTACACGGATTTCCAAAAGGAAGAAGATAATTCAACTTAGGCTTTCGACCATTTAACAACTCATAACACGTCTTGTTGTGTCGCTTGACGGTCAGAACACGATTCAGGACATGGCATGCCGTATTCACAGCTTCGGCCCAAAAAGTAACCAGTAGCTTAGAATCTGCCAACATTGTTCTAGCTGCCTCAATCAGAGTTCTGTTCTTTCGCTCAGCAACAGCGTTTTGTTGAGGAACATATGGCGCGCTAAATTCATGATGTATACCCTTTTGTAAACAAAAGAGTCCCATCTTGCTATTCTTGAACTCGCTGCCATTGTCACTTCTGATACGCCTGCCTCTCTGATTCAAAAGATTCTCCAATCCAAAAATTAAGCATTGAACTATCTCTGTCGTTTCAGACTTTGTTGCCAAAAACTTAACCCATGAGAATCTTGAGAAGTCATCCGTTACCACCAGACAGTACGATTTACCTCCAATGCTTCGAATACTTATCGGTTCGAACAAATCCATATGCAGTAACTCCAAAGGTAGGCCTGTAAACGAACCGAACGAACACGAACATCGGCGTGTTTGTGTTCGTTTATTTAATTTTAACCGAACACAAACACGAACACATATTCGAACACATTTTTTTGTTCATGTTCGTTCAATAAGAAAATGGAAGTGTTCGTGTTCATTCATGTTCGTTCGTTAAAAAGCTAACGAAAATAAACGAACATAAATGAACAAACATAAAATGAACACAAACGAAGAAACATAAACAAACACAAACGAACATAAATTAACATTAATGAACACAAATGAACAAGTCTAATACTTAATAATTCATCCAAATACACATGTAAAAGTGGTTTAAATGTACATGATTCATCCAAAAACAAATGAACACAAACAAACGAACATAAACGAACATTAATAAACGAACATAAATGAACATATATGAACAAACATAAACGAACGTTCACGAACATAAATGAACGAACACGACATGTGTTCATGCTCGTTCGTTTAATTAAATGAACACAAAATTTTATTCGTGTTCTTTCGTTTATTAAATGAACGAACATAAACGAACTTCCTGCTGAACAGTTCATGGACAGTTCATGAACGTTCGGTTCGTTTACAGGCCTATCCAAAGGAGTGACAACAGAAATATGTTTCTCGGATTTGTGAGACTTCCTGTGTTGCTTGCCCTTCTTGCAAGGAATGCAGTCATTAGGCACAACAAATTTCATTTTTGGAATACCAGATACCAAATCATTCTTCACCAAAAAATTCATTTTTCTGAAGTTGATATGAGCTAGCTTCCGATGCCAAAGAATAGGGTCTGATTCAGATGCTTTTGAGAGTAAACATGTAGGAATTGAATCCGTTGTTGTAGCAACACTCATGTCTAAAACATATGTGTCATTTCTTCTCGGAGCCTTCATCAGAATCCATTCTTCAGGTATTTCAAGTCCCAGCTTCAGAATATAGCATTCAACATCATTAAAATGAAGATACACTGAGTAGATTATGTTTGAGTTGCTCAACATAATTGACTTTCTCAAACTTCACCTTTTCATTCTTTAACGTTCCTTGACCTGTTATGTACCCGCCTTTATTACCCGCAAAAGCGACATAACCTACATCAAATTTAATAACATCTTCAAGCAAACGAATGTTTCCTGTCATATGTCGGGAGCAACCACTATCCACATACCATTTGTTGTTAATAGTCTTCCTTGGTTGACCCTACACAAACAAAGGAAATCAGTTAGAAACGGGGACCCAAACCATTGTGGTCTTGGGTCTTCCATTAGCATTAAAATAAACAACCCCAAGCAATTCACAATCTCTATTATCATCTATCCTTAGTGATTTAGGCAAATCAGAATCAGACATTTTGGATTTTGAAACATTCTTTTTCTTATCAAATATTGATTGATTTTGAAATTCAGATTCAAATTGATCATTTTTTAAAAGTTTTCTTAACCGTCTGTTTCTTCTTCGCCTTTGAGGTCTTGAAAGTTTGACCTCAGGTTGTGAATTCTTTGTGAATCCAACTTTAGGATTCCCAGCAAACTTATGAAACACCATATTGTTTCTAACACCATATTGGACAAACTCTAGTTTAGAATCAACAAATCTATCATGAACATGTTGTGTGATCTCTCTCTTAAACCCAAATGGTTTAGTAAAATGCTGCTTAGACAAATTTTCCTTGACAGATTGTTTCATCACATTATCAGATGTAGGCTTTCCACTTTCGGTCTTTGCAGAATCTTTACTACTCTTGATTGACCATGAACAACAGCAGGTGTAACCTTTTTTGAAATAAGAAAATTCTTCTCTTTGTTTTTCTAAGGACAATATAACACTATATGTCGCACCTCATTACAATGAAAGCAAACTCTCTTATCTTTGTATTCTCTGATGTAAGGAACCCTTGTTGAAGTTGAGGAACTTCCTAATGAATAACCTTCAGTAGATTTAGCATCACTACCTCCTTGTTTCTTTGGAACATACATGTTTCTGAATGGTTCACCAGCATAAGTCTTTGAAACTGAAGACTGACTGTCTTTGGTTTTTGCCACATTCACCTTTTGCTTAATGAAATCACTTGTTGATTTATTTTCAACATTTGAAACCACCTTCTTGATATCACCAGCACTAATAAAACCACTTTTAAATAAAATTGGTGAAATAGTTGGTTGTTCAGCTTCATCGGGCTCTGTAAGAATACATCGATCTCTTGTGACTTGTTTTACCACTTTTGGTTCATCAAACTTCACATCTTAAGGAACACCATCAATTTTCTGAGCATCAAATATCTCATCATCACTATCGGAATCATAAACCATTTCTTCCCCTATGACTGGATTAATCTTTAAAACTGTCTTTGGATCAATATCCTCTTTAGTAATGATCTCTCGTTCTACAACATAATTCCAATTAAATGGTGGAGGAGCAAATCCAATTCCAGTTGTTCTCTTAACAAAATCAACATTGTCATTGAAATAACCCAACAATAGTGATGAATTTCTAAAACATTCCAGTTTTCTATGTAATCTGATCACCTCTGCTTCTTTGTCTGAAATTTCTTTATTTTTCTCAGCAACAATTTCATTTCTCTTTTCAATCTCAGCATAAGCCATATCCAACCGATATGCTTGTTCCTTAATATTCAAAGTTAGGGAATTAATGTCTCTCTTGAGTGATTCAATTCTGTCAATACACATCTTATCATTGTCCTTTAATTTTTGATTCATTGAGTGCATCGATTTCATATCACAAATCAAGTTTGTGTTATCATCCATGACTTTCATCATTTTGTCCTTCAGCAAAACACAGTTAGAACAATATATATTACAGATAACATCTTTTACCTTTGATGGATCTGACATGTCTGCCATGAAGACTTTAGCAGTTGGAATCTCTTCCGTCATCTCAGGTACTCTTTTAGTCAACAAAATCTTATCTTCAGATACACTTGTAGTAGACACATTTTCTACATAATGAACTTTATCAGCACTTCAGTATTAATTTCTTCAGAAATTTCTTATGTAATGACATTCTCAGAAGATCCATCATTCTGACTTACTACTTCACTCTCTGAACTTTCATTATCACTGGATGTCTCATCAGTATGAATTTCAGCCACAAACGCTTAACTCATAGCACCAACTAGATCTTTTAAATGAATTCCCCAGTCATAGTTATCATCTCCTTGAGCAACCAAAGCAGATGATGTTGAAACATTTGCTGAAGTTCCAGAACCACTTGAACTTTGTTGATTTCTGTTACTTTGATAACTGTTGTTCTTCTTTTGAGAATCAAACTCAAATTTTTTCTTATTACATTCTTTAGCAAAGTGACCATATTCTTGACAGTTGTAACATCAAACTTTAGTCTTGTCAAAACTCATTCTTGTTCTGCTGTTTGATCCAATGTACTTCCTTCAAGTCTTCTTAAGAAAATCACTTGCTTGTCTCATTAACATTGCCATATTCCACTGAATATTCATTTCTTCTAGATTAACCGGATCAATTTGACGATACTCTTCTTCAATTGCTTCTGGATCATGAATCTTTCCTCCAATAAAATTTTCGTATGAAGCAATAAAAGATGAAAACATTGCCATACAATCTTCAGCTACCCTTTGAGTCACATGATGTGATTTCAATGTTTGTGATCCAGGAGAATTTGTTGTAGTTGTAGAAAAACCAGATTGATAAGAACATCCAGAACCATTTTCATTAGGGTTATCTTGACCATCTCCTGAAAACAAAGCAACTCCTGATCCAGATTTTCCAGATGTTTTGGCATAATACATTGATGGATCTTGCATGTGTTCAATATTGGTTTCCTTTTTCTTTAAGTTCAGATCATGAGATTGAATTTTTTCAAGAACATCTTCAAGTGAGATTGTCTTATATTTTTTATTTTCTTTGATGAGAACAATATACACATCAAATTTTGATGGTAAAGCTTCCAAAAACATGTCATTAATCTCTTCAGGTTCATAAACAACATTTGCACTTGTTAATTCACTCAATAGATGATAAAATCTTATAGCCAGATCATCCATTCTGAAAGTGTTTGAATACTAAAAACTGTTTCTTTAGTAATTCTTTACGGCTTTTCTTCACATCCAAACTACCTTCACATCTCTTCTGTAAAGCTTCCCATAACTGTTTGGAAGATTTAAACTGCTTGAAACTGTGATAAATTTCTTTTTGTAGTGACATTGAAATACTCGCCATTACATTCTTTTCACGATCAAATAACAGCTTTTCTTCAGTTTTTAAAGCAGATGCAGGCTTTGGAACATTATCACTATCCATCCATGAATAAGTCAAATGAGTATATCCTTCTAGAATAAGAATCCATAAACTGGTATCAGTGAATGAAACAAATTGATCAAAACGATCCTTCTAGTTAGGATAATCAGCAAGACTTAGCAACTTTAGCGGTTTCTAAGAAGTACCAATTTCATTGTCATAGTTGAACATGTTTTTAACCTGCACCATGTTAGGCATAACAACAAATATATGCAAAAAGTCACAAGAAAACAAAATTTGAAACAAATTTACCCACAAGCGAACTTGATAAGTTCGTCTAACCCTTTCCTTAAGCGAACTTGTGCCAAGCGAACTTGATAAGTTCGCTTAAACAAAAACTTAGACTAAGTTCGCCTGTAACGGAATTTAAGATAAGTTCGCCTGTTTCAACTCAAAACTCTCAGGAAGATGAATTCTTCAACCAAAACACGAACTTGAAACCTCAAAAATCATCATAACTTGCTGAATTGATTGAATTTAATGAAATTAAACTGTAGGATTGAATATAATATGAATTAGAACACTTTAAACCGATCAATTTCTTCAAAAACCACTCCAAATTGACGAAATCAGACTCAAAATTTTCTCAAGAACATGAAAACTCCATGGAAATGAAAGTTTCTCGAAAATTCAGTCTTTTGATGTCAAATCATACATAAACCGTCACAAATCAATCACAAATCACGAGCACGATGCTTTGATACCACATGTAGGTCCACACGGGTCTTCTATGGATCTAACTCGAGACGTGACGTGTATCCAGCATACGGAGTGCGGAATCCAACGTACGCGTGACCGTGTAAACAAGACATTCACAAAGACTAGAATCAACATAAGATGTAAATAATATCCTCTTTGATTTCCACCAAACTTTGAGTTTACAGAACTTGAACACAAATTGCAAAGCTATTGAAACTAACATGTAAAATCCTATTTATAGACTCACACAGCCATGCAGGCGAACTTAACAAGTTCGCCTAAACTAGGACTGTTAAGTTGGCCTATAACAAAACTTAACCAATTCATTCAAAACAAAAAGACATAGAATATCTAATCTATTACAAGGCCTATTGTCACACATCTATGTCCTAACATGCGTGCTGTGTCTTACTTGTGTTTTGAGTCATAGATTGTCTAGTAATCCGCGTCTTTTCTTTGTTTTAGTGTATCTTCGTACATATTTGTCATTTTTTATACTTATTTATATATATATGGTGTCCGTGATCCCTTTTGTTTGAGTGTCCAGTGCAGTGATAATTACTATGGAGCGTTTTTACAGAGAACGTTATCAAGGACATCAATATGCTCAGAGGGAGAGTTACATGAATGTGTGGTGCGAGGTCTGTGGAGGTCCCCATTACACTCAAGATTGACTTAATTTATCGGGATGCTCCATAGACGATCATGGTAATCATTATCCGCAAGAACAGCCCTATGATGGATACAGAACTTAGGAGGAGTTGAATGCATGGTGTAGAGAGGCCAATGAGCAGTATGAGAAGGATATCCAGGAAATAATCGCTCGCATTAGATCACATCGTCTGAAGAATCCGGAGCGTATATTTTACGATCAAGAGGGGAACATGATTGGTAGTGAAGCAAGGGTCCCAGCACCCCTGCAACAGAAGACGTTAATTGATAGTAATGTTAACTACACCGCAACTTCAATTGAGGACATTGTTGATAAGGATGAAAGGTTGACAGAGGATGCTCAAGAAGTTAGCACTCCAGAACCAGAGACGAAAATGGACGTCGAAGTCCCACCTCCGGTTTAGCAAGACAATAAGCCGAAATTTTGGTGTCCCACGCCATGGGATATTGATGATGGTTTTTGGAGTGATGATGAAAGAGAGATATAAGAAGTGGAGTTGACTGAAGATCCCCAAACCCTGATTAAGGACGAGTGTTCTGAAGCGGGATTAGCGTGTTTGTTCGAGATGGAGGATGATATTCAGTCACAGCCTAGCAAGCCACTGGAAGAAGAACACAAGGAGGAGCAACTGAAGGTGCAAGAGATCATGAGGACTCAGTGGCACCTATTAAGTAAGGTTGAGTGACTTCACTACCTGGGTGAAAATGGGAGGCGTACATATGAGCTAATGAGTTTAAGGATGGCGAGATATCAGGCCGCTCAAGAACCAAAGACCTTAATGGAAAATGTGCAAAGTCTCGCACAAGACCCACATTCGGTTCCCAAGGATATCACTTTTTATGAGATGCCATATGAGTACTTCACATCACGGAGTTGCAGACCAGAACCCATCGAGGATGACTTCTTCAGTGATGATGAGATAGCAGAGGAAGAGCCCTTTGATGATACTGCGGTTGTTAGTGAAGGAGAGGAGTCGATGGAAGATGACGAAGAGGAGTAGCTAGACAACCAGGAAGCAGGTAAGTATCCAAACTCTAGTTTAATTGCATATAATTGTGATACCCCTGAGTTATGTGTTTTCCCAAGGGATATAGTTGAGAGTGTTGTTGAAGAGCCCACACCCGATTTAGGAGAGTTATCAAACTTGGCATTAGAGTTAGAGGATTTGCTGAATGAGCCGGATGAATGCGGTGATAAGATGCCTGGTGATTTGTTAGAGATGATGGTAGAGTTGGATGAAATCATAGGCGAGACCCCAAGTGTGGGGATGGTCGAGAAGGTTGAGGATCCTAAAGATCTAGGTGAGGGTTTAGAGGTCATACCATTAGAGACACATATTCCTGAGACCTTACCTATTACTGATATTCATGCTGGGGGGATTGAGACTGAGTCGACCCCTAAGTCTAGGCCGTCCCATAAGAAAATCCAAGAGCTGAGAGATATAAATGATGTGAGGATAGTGCACAACTTAAGTGTGGGGATGTCTAGGGATGACAAGTTGCTCGGGTACTTGATCCAGGTTATCTTTGGACCTGGTAAGTTTAAGTGTTGGTGTAAGGATGCGAGAAAGAGAATTGGTGGTTGTGTAAAGATTGTTGACGGTTTGTTGCTGTGGAGATTTGGTATGTCGCGTAGGAATACAAGCAATTCCGATTAGGATTAAGGAGAGGCCTCCTAATTAGGCTTGGTTGCTTCTCGGGTAAGGGCCCCGGTGTACTGTTTTTATAATTTTTGGTTTATTTTCGTGCGATTTTGGGTTTTTTTTAGTTTGCGTGTTTTATTTTGTGTTTGTCTTGCAGGGATTCGCATCCGATTCGGTAGGGAAAATCATCGAGAACGGAGTTCCGAGTATGTTTACATTAGATTTTATCATTGGAACAGGTTTTCATAGGAATTTGGTGAAGAAGGAATTGGGGTGAAAAATTTTCTAAGTATAATAATCCCTCAAAACCTTCTGTGAACAACACTCCCTCGCGGTACGCGAAGGCTAAGGGAGCATCTCTCGCGACACACGAAGGATAGAAAATACGGCCGGGTTAAATCTTAACTCCTCGCGGTACGCGAGGAGTGGCCTATAGTTCCTCGCGGTACGCGAAGACTCCCTGGATTTTCCCCACTTCCTTGTTTTCTCATGGTTTGCCATTCCCGACATTTTCGCCCATCACCACTACCACCACCATTCATTACTATTATACCTTCCATCATCCACCACCATCCATCACCATCACCATGGGAAACCTAACGACCGTTCGTGATCGATATTACCTTGTTGTTGATATTCATGTCTATGTGTGTGTCAACCATCGGGTACGTGTCCCTATTCTATCTTGAGTCGAGTCAGTAGAGTCTTTTATTTTATTTCGAGTCTGTACCATGAGTCAGTTTAATGCTGTGGGTTTGCTGTGAGTTTAATTTTGCAGGTATTGATAGCTCCGCCGGTACTCAATCTCCATTCGGGCGGGGTCGATGCTTATATTATATTTGTATACAAGGCAACCTAGCAGAGTGTTGTGCAGCTGCGAAAGGAAATGCTATACGGTTGCACAAGTGGAAGAGCAAAGCTAGACACAGTCTTGGACACATTACCAGCTATGTCTTTTCCTGTTTATTTTTGTATCTTTTATCTTTCGTTGTTTCTCGGTTTACATTGGGGACAATGTGTATTTCAAGTGTGGGGGTGGGAGACTGCATTGAGTCTAGTTAGTTAGTTTGTTTTCTTTAAAATATACAAAAATACAAAAAAATTGAAAAACATTGAAAAATGTCCTTTGAAAGTGTAAGTTTTTGCATAATAAATGAAAAATGATAGTAGAACTGGAATTTGCTTGTTGAGTTAAAGGAATAAATGATAGAAAACGCGTCTACTTTTCGATGTTTTGGTAGACCCGGCCTACTTGAAAGATTAAATATCCTCTGTGTGTTGTTTAGGATTAATAATTGAATTAAATCATGATATCTTGTGGGTAATCATCTTAGAGTAAATCGGTAATATCGAAACTGTCAAAATAGGGTGATAGGCACCACATTAAGCTAAAATTTAGAGGTTTTTAAAATTTCCTGGCATACCACTATCTTTTTATGATAATAAATCCGAGTTTCGGTGATGCCCGCAATCCATAATTCCATATATTCATTGAGCTTAATTAATTGAAATCTAAGTTTTGCCTACGTGTCACAGGTCGTGTTCCAGCCTGATTGAAACACTATTGGGTTTCATTCTTATGTGCTCCACTGTTAGAACTTTAGTCTATGTGTTACCCTCCGGGATATCGACTTGGTTGAAACGCCTCTAGACAAAGTTGTGTTGTCGGTATCAATCACCCCAATCTGGGTGAGTTTGTCAGACTCAATAGATCTATCATTGAAAACCGTCGGCTTGAATAGTTAATGATTGCACATAATCGCATACAAAGTTTAGCACACCTAGCACTCGGGCATAAAGCTAAAATTACACACATGAATGTAAATAGGATTTGTACTTGTGTTGTTTGTGTAAATGTAAACATGTAATTTGAATAATGTTCATGTTTCACCCCAAAAATGTAAAAGAGTAAAAGGGGCTATGTATACTCACTTTGTTTCGAAGGCGTAGCTAACAAAGATACTAGATAGAATAAGGATCCTTGAAATGCACAAGTTAACCTAAGAAGTAATGTATATGGTATTAATAGTGTGCACCAATGTTTAAGTCTAAAGTTGCATTTGGACTTGTGTAATAAGGTTATTGATTTGTAGTTGGAGGTATTGAATAAAATATATAAAGTTTGAAAGAATATTTTTAGAACATTTTGATTAAAGTTTGAGTTTGAATAATTAAATAAGTAATGTAAATAATTATTGTTTATGAAAATATTATAAGTATTAAATGAAATTAAGTGTAAATAAATAAATGTCTTTGTTTAAACATAAAGTAAATAAATAATCATTATTTTATTTATTTATTTATAAAATGTAACTTAACAATTTAAATACTTTTTATATGAGAGGTTTAACAATAATTGTAAATTAAATTTTATAAACTTTAAATAAATAATTTTCCATTTATTAAATATTTGTTCTTTCTAAATAAGATTAAATGCACTTTTATAAAATTCAACTATTTTTATTTTGTAATTTAATCAGAATATTTGTGGTTTGAAAAATATATAAAATTTTATAATTCTGCCAAGATTTTAACTCACACACGACCGTGCCTGAGAAGGGCAAGATCATGCTCGAACCACGGGCGCGACCATGCTAGTCAGGGCGCGACCGTGTTGATCAAACAGAGGGCTTACACTAATTAAATCATTAGGCACGACCGTGCCTTGGCCAGGCACGATCGTGTCTATGATTCCAAGACACGACTGAGATTAGCCAAAGGGCATGATTGGGTCTCTACAGGAGGACACGACCGCGCTTATAGTCGGCACGACCGCGTCTCATGAGGCACGACCGCGCTAGATGATTAGCGCGACCGTGTCTGTTCTAAATCAGGAATGAATTGACTAATTCTTATAATAACAGAGTTGGAAATCATAGGGCTTTCACCCATTAGATTGTTTCGAGTCTTTTTGCATAGATTAATTGGATTTAAAACGTGTCTAATGTTTGATTGGATTAAATAATTTTTAACGAAAATATGGATTCGGGTTCGTGGTGATTTCCATAATGAAAGCCCAAATTAACATGGGGCTTTTGATCTGAAGACTAAATCGATAGAGGACAAGGTTTCAATTACCCGGAATAATGGCGAATCGATAGAGTACGGTAAAGACTTGTTCCGGCGACGTCGCGAATGGCTTCCGGCGTCTTCTGCTGCAATTCCGACTGACTCGGTGTTTCCGGGAGCTTCAGAGAGGATTGATAGTATTTTGGCTTAGGGGAATCGTAATCAGAATTGTAAATTCGATGGTCTTGTTGAGAGGATTGGATGGTTATGAATTGAATCGACGAATTTTGTTTATTTGTTGTAATTGTGTGATTAAAAGGGTTAATTGAGTTCGTTAATGGTAAAAACGTGTCGAACGGTTATGAAATCGAACGTCTCTGTGATTAAAGTCTGCATTTATGTTTCAACTGATGAGAGGCGCGACCGTGCCCATATGAGGCGTGACCGTGCCAAGGCACCAGGCGCGATCGTTCCAAAGCAAGTCGCGCGACCGTGCCAAAGCACTTGGCGCGACCGTGCCTATTAGGGTTTCTTGTAAATTTTCAACATCAGACCTTGTAACTTTGGTCTTTGACATATTTGTATAAATAGATACTTATGTAATGTTTTAGTAGGTTATAATCGTGTAAAACTTGCGGGTTAACATTGAAATATAGTATTTAATTGATGGTACGAGTAGAACAAAACAGTGCACTAGAACTTGGTTTAAAATGCATTACATTGAATTTGAAATACGGATACTAAAAATCAGAAATGTTACAGTCTCCCCATGTTGAGGGAATTTCGTCCCGAAATTTAGTTAGAGGAAACTACGGCATCAGTAAAAAGATGGGGGTACTTGAGCTTCATTTGGTCCTCTCGTTCCCAAGTAAATTCAGGACCACGCTTAGACTCCCAACGAACTTTGACAATAAGAATACGACTTCGCTTGAGTTGCTTGATTTCACGATCCATAATTTCTACCGGTTTCTCAACGAAGTGCATCGTTTCTTCAATGTGCACGTCATCAAGCGGTATATGGAGATTCTCATCGGCGAGACATTTCTTCAGATTTGATACATGAAATGTAGGATGCACATTGCCAAGAGATGGAGGTAATTCGATTTTGTAGGCCACTTTCCCAATTCTTTCAAGGATTTTGAATGGACCAACGTAGCGAGGGGCTAACTTGCTTTTCTTTCCAAAACGGACCAAACCCTTCCACGGGGACACCTTAAGAAGAACAAGGTCACCGACTTGGAATTCCAAGGGTTTTCGTCGTTTATCGGCATAACTCTTTTGCCGACTTCTCGCTGTTCGAATGTTGTCAGGGATTTGCAAAATCTTGTCGGATGTTTCTTGAATTAGCTCGGGACCGGTGAGTTGTGCTTCACCAATCTCGTTCCAACAGATAGGAGAACGACACTTGCGACCATAAAGAGCTTCGAATGGAGCCATGTTAATACTCGTGCGGTAGCTATTATTGTAGGAGAACTCAATGAGAGATAAATGTGAATCCCAATTGCCACCAAAATCGATTACGCAAGCTCTAAGCATGTCTTCAAGTGTTTGGATTGTCCGCTCGGTTTGACCATCAGTTTAGGGATGGTAAGCCGTGCTTAAATCCAATCGTGTGCCAAGAGCAGTTTGGAGAGATTGCCAAAATCGAGAAGTGAACCGGGCATCTCGATCAGATATTATGTTCAAAGGAACACCATGACGGCTCACAATTTCATCAATATAAATTCGGGCTAGTTTCTCAACCCGATAGTCTTCACGGATAGGCAAGAAATGAGCAGATTTGGTGAGACGATCAATGATCACCCAAATACTATCATAACCACTCGAGGTGCGAGGGAGTTTGGTAATAAAATCCATGGCAAAGTTCTCCCATTTCCACACGGGGATTTTCGGTTGTTCTAGCAAACCAGAAGGACGTTGATGTTCGGCTTTGACTTTGGAGCAGGTTAAACATTTGGCAACATAAAGAGCAATGTCCTTTTTCATACCTGGCCACCAATATTGTTGGCGAAGATCTTGGTACATTTTATTCGCACCAGGATGAATAGAATAACGAGTCTTGTGAGCCTCGTTCATGAGAAAGGTACGGAGATCATCGCGATCGGGAACCCAAATACGGTTCAAGTAATAAAGTAAGCCATTGGGTTTTGATTCAAGCAGAAGTTCGACACCACACGACATTTCTTCGTACATGTTACCCTCGGTGACTGAGACGTGTTGAGCTTCTAAGATGCGGGTTTGAATATCGGTTTGAATTCGGGCACAATTAAGCATAACATGGTCCTTTCGACTCAAAGCGTCGGCTACAACATTCGCTTTGCCGGGATGGTAACGAATCTCGCAGTCATAGTCGTTAAGGAGTTCAACCCAACGTCGTTGCCTCATATTGAGTTCCTTTTGATTGAAGATGTGTTGGAGACTTTTGTGGTCGGTGAACACCACACATTTCGTGCCATAGAGATAATGTCTCCAAATCTTCAATGCAAATACGACTGCACCCAACTCGAGATCGTGCGTCGTATAATTCTTCTCATGAATTTTAAGTTGTCTTGATGCATAAGCGATTACTTTGCCTCGTTGCATGAGGACACAACCAAGACCTTGGTTAGAAGCATCACATTAGACAACTAAATCATCATTCCCATCAGGGAGGGTCAAAATGGGAGCATTGCACAATTTTTGCTTAAGGGTTTGGAAAGCTTCTTCTTGCTTTGGTCCCCATTCATAAGTCTTACCCTTGTGGGTCAAAGCGATAAGGGGGACAAAATTTTAGAGAAGTTTGAGATGAAACGACGGTAATATCCCGCAAGACCCAGAAATGAACGAACTTCAGTGGGAGTCTTCGGGGTATTCCAATTCTTAACCGTTTCGATCTTAGCAGGGTCAACATGAATACCCTTGTCGTTGACAATGTGACCAAGAAATTGAACTTCTTTTAACCAAAATTCACATTTGGAGAATTTGGCATATAGTTGTTCTTTCTTCAAGAGATCCAAGACCAATCTAAGATGTTGCTCATGATCGACTTTAGTCTTGGAATAGATTAAGATGTCATCGATGAAAACGATCACGAACTTATCAAGGTACGGTTTGCACACATGATTCATGAGATCCATGAAAACTGCGGGTGCATTGGTTAGTCCAAAAGGCATAACTATGAACTCGTAATGACCATACCGTGTTCGGAAGGCAGTCTTTGGAATATCGTCTTCTTGCACACGGAGTTGGTGATAACCAGATCGAAGATCAATCTTTGAGAAGCAAGTAGAACCTTGAAGTTGATCAAAGAGGTCATCAATTCTAGGTAAAGGATAACGGTTTTTGATAGTAAGCTTGTTGAGTTCGCGGTAGTCAATACACATGCGAAATGATCCATCCTTCGTTTTAACGAATAAAACGGGTGCACCCCACGGTGAATGACTCGGACGGATGAATCCCTTGTCGGAGAGCTCTTGAAGTTGACTTGCAAGTTCTTGCATTTCAGAAGGTGCAAGACGATAAGGAGCTCTAGCCACGGGGTTAGCTCCTGGCACAAGATCAATGCGAAATTCTACTTGACGAACGGGTGGAAGACTAGATAAGTCTTCGGGGAATACTTCAGGAAATTCTCGGATAATGGGGATATCTTGAATACTCTTCTTTTTAACATCCTTTTGAACGATATGGTCCAAAAAGGCCACGTACTTCTTTCGTAAGTATTTTTGAGCAGTAGTGCATGACATTAATTTAAGCCCTTTGCAAGGCTTTTCACCAAAGACTCTCAACGTTTCTCCCGATGGTAGAGGTATTCGAATACACTTCTCAAAGCAAATGACTTCGGCATGATGATTTGATAGCCAATCCATGCCTATGATGATATCAAAGCTTCCTAGTGGCATTGGAACAAGGTTGATTGGGAATGTATGATCATTAAGTTCTAAAGAGCAATCATAGATAATGGATTCAATTGTAAGAGAGTCACCATTTGCTACTTCAACGGTGAAGGTTTTCTCTAATTGGGATCGTGTCTTTGCAAGTAAAGGTTCAAAATTAAGTGACACAAAACTTTTATCAGCACCGGTATCGAATAAAATGAAGGCATATTGACTATTAACAAGAAACGTACCATTGACCACGTCATTGTTGGCTTGAGCTTCATTGGCGTTTATGTTAAAAGCACGCCCACGAGCTCCACCTTGTCTAGAATTGACTAACTTTGGGCATTGATCACGGAAATGGTTCGGGTTGCCACACTCATAACATGCTCGCCCATTTGCAATAGCGGGTACACCTTGATTAGCCACTTGGGCGTTGGTTTGGTTTGGTGGGTTGACTTGGCCAGCAAGAGCTTTGGTCCTACAAACATTAACTGTATGGCCATATCTCCCACAATAAGTACAAAGGCGACATGGGATGCTTTGGGGATGATGGTAGTTACAGGTGGCACAAAGTGGGTAGATTCCAACATATGACTTTTTGGCCGGTGCTTGAATCATAGGTGCAGCTTGGTTAACAGGAATAGCAGGAGTGACCACATCGTAGTTTCTAGTCTTCCTTTTCCTATTATTGCGGGAGGGTTCAGTTGTGGCTTCTTTGTTGTGGGTAGGAGGGGTTATAGTGTCAGAAACTTTCTTGATGCCCTTTTTAGTAAGTGTTCCCGCTTTCACATGGTTATCAGTTAAGGTAGCGGACAAACGGATGGCATCTTCAAGTGTTGCGGGATTCCTTCCTAGGACAGTATCTTGAATTTGCCTAGGTAGTCCCCCAATATACTTTTCAATGCAGCGGGACAGAGGAGTGACCATGTGGGGCACAAGAAGACTCAACTCATGGAAACGAGTTGTGTATGCCAAGTTTTCACCACTATCTTGGCCAAGATCCCAAAATTCGGCTTCAAGTTTCTTTACTTCATTTCGAGGACAGAATTCCTCGGTCATTAACCTTTTAACCTCATCCCAAGGTAAGGCCATTGCTACATCCACACCCCTATTTCTTTTCTCCCCATTCCACCACGTGAGTGCCCGTTTTTGTAGGACACTTGTGGCATGACGAACTCGAAGGTTGTCGGGGCAGTCACTATTGAGAAAGGTATTCTCAATGCTTTCGAACCATTGAAGGAGTCCGGTAGCTCCTTCGGTACCATAGAATTTGAGGGGATTGCACGAGTTGAAGTTCTTGAAGGTGCATTGGGATGGGTTGTTACCACCATTTCCACCATTACCACCATTTCCACTATTGCTACCATTACCACCGTTGTTGCCATTGGTGGCACTATTAGCTTATGTGAGTTGTGTCACGAGTTGTGCAAGAATAGCAGCAATGTCGGTATTGGTGTTGGCGGCGGGAGCACGACGAGGAGGCATTCTACAGATTTCCACAAGACAAGAAAAGATGTAAGAACTCATGAGAATTGTTTGGATTTAATAGAATAAGATAACAAAATAAATAGATAATCATAGTTTAGATTGTACTCAAATAGTGATAAAATCACTCGAATACTATGACACATTAAGGTTAATTAAACTTATATAATTTTCAAGGAGACATGCTTTAGCCTATAAGTAAACACTCATCTCGGGAATTCCCAGGAAAGCATACGGGTCCCTCGGTTGATTGGGATTTATGCGAAATGCTTTCCTAGATAGAAAACCCAAAATACAGGTGTCACTCTTCCAGATTGCACGTGTCCTCAAATAATTAACAAAGCTTAAAAACCTTAATGAGGAAATAAAGAAAACTTTTATGGATTTAGCTTCATGAAGATTCCACATGCTAGAAAAATATAGATAGAGAAGGAAGATAAGAATATTATAAGGTTTTAGGATATAGGAAAGGATATTGTTTATTTAATTTATTATTTAAGTATATACTAATAAGTCATGGATTTTTAATAAATAAGTCATCAAATAAAATAATAACTAATCATAGTAAGCATGTAGCACATAGCATGTAACACATAACATGTAGCACATAATCATATAAACATGAAGCATGGTATAAGTGGGTGTCCTAAAGTTATAGTCTAGGTCAAGGTGTCTAATAACCTAATTCCCTATAACCAAGGCTCTGATACCAATCTGTCACACCCCGACCGATGGCGGAATCATCGGGGCGGGACATGTAGACTGTTCATAAGCACAAGGTTGACTAGATTGAATATATTAAATATCAAATTTCATAACAAGTAGTCCAAACACAACCAAATTCAAGATAGAACAAAATTGAAATACATAGAGTTCTTTTATTTCATTTAACTAAGTCCAAACCTATGTGTAGCACATATTGATCAATCTCACACATTAGAACCTGAAACATGAATAAAATAAAGTGAACTAAAAAGTTGGTGAGTATAACACAGGTTTATATAGATAGCATATAGTTTGTAAAACAAATCCATACATATCATGATAAATAAGGCATTTATGGGGAGCAGCTATTGTGTAACCATGTACAACCAAACCTTTGTAACTAGCATGCAAAATTGTGTTGTCGGTATCAATCACCCCAATCTAGGTGAGTTTGTCAGACTCAATAAATCTATCATTGAAAACCGTCGGCTTGAATAGTTAATGATTGCACATAATGGCATACAAAGGTTAGCACACCTAGCACTCGGGCATAAAGCTCAAATTGCACACATGAATGTAAATAGGATTTGTACTTGTGTTGTTTGTATAAATGTAAACATGTAATTTGAATAATGTTCATGTTTCACCCCAAAAATGTAAAAGAGTAAAAGGGGCTATGTATACTCACTTTGTTTCGAAGGCGTAGCTAACAAAGATACTAGATAGAATAAGGATCCTTGAAATGCACAAGTTAACCTAAGGAGTAATGTATATGGTATTAATAGTGTGCACCAATGTTTAAGTCTAAAGTTGCATTTGGACTTGTGTAATAAGGTCATTGATTTGTAGTTGGAGGTATTGAATAAAATTTATAAAGTTTGAAAGAATATTTTTAGAACATTTTGATTAAAGTTTGAGTTTGAATAATTAAATAAGTAATGTAAATAATTATTGTTTATGAAAATATTATAAGTATTAAATGAAATTAAGTGTAAATAAATAAATGTCTTTGTTTAAACATAAAGTAAATAAATAATCATTATTTTATTTATTTATTTATAAAATGTAACTTAACAATTTAAATACTTTTTATATGAGAGGTTTAACAATAATTGTAAATTAAATTTTATAAACTTTAAATAAATAATTTTCCATTTATTAAATATTTGTTCTTTCTAAATAAGATTAAATGCACTTTTATAAAATTCAACTATTTTTATTTGTAATTTAATCAGAATATTTGTGGTTTGAAAAATATATAAAATTTTATAATTCTGCCAAGATTTTAACTCACACACGACCGTGCCTAGGAAGGGCACGATCGTGCTCGAACCACGGGCGCGACCATGCTAGTCAGGGCGCGACCGTGTTGATCAAACAGAGGGCTTACACTAATTAAATCATTAGGCACGACCGTGCCTTGGCCAGGCACGACCGTGTCTATGATTCCAAGACACGACTGAGATTAGCCAAAGGGCATGATTGGGTCTCTACAGGAGGACACGACCGCGCTTATAGTCGGCACGACCGCGCTAGATGATTAGCGCGACCGTGTCTGTTCCAAATCAGGAATGAATTGACTAATTCTTATAATAACAGAGTTGGAAATCATAGGGCTTTCACCCATTAGATTGTTTCGAGTCTTTTTGCATAGATTAATTGGATTTAAAACGTGTCTAATGTTTGATTCGATTAAATAATTTTTAACGAAAATATGGATTCGGGTTCGTGGTGATTTCCATAATGAAAGCCCAAATTAACATGGGGCTTTTGATCTGAAGACTAAATCGATAGAGGACAAGGTTTCAATTACCCGGAATAATGGCGAATCGATAGAGTACGGTAAAGACTTGTTCCGGCGACGTCGCGAATGGCTTCCGGCGTCTTCTGCTGCAATTTCGACTGACTCAGTGTTTCCGGGAGCTTCAGAGAGGATTGATAGTATTTTGGCTTAGGGGAATCGTAATCAGAATTGTAAATTCGACGGTCTTGTTGAGAGGATTGGATGGTTATGAATTGAATCGATGAATTTTGTTTATTTGTTGTAATTGTGTGATTAAAAGGGTTAATTGAGTTCGTTAATGGTAAAAACATGTCGAACGGTTATGAAATCGAACGTCTCTGTGATTAAAGTCAGCATTTACGTTTTAACTGATGAGAGGCGCGACCGTGCCCATATGAGGCGCGACCGTGCCAAGACACCAGGCGCGATCGTTCCAAAGCAAGTCGCACGACCGTGCCAAAGCACTTGGCGCGACCGTGCCGAAACGAGGCGCAACCGTGCCTATTAGGGTTTCTTGTAAATTTTCAACATCAGACCTTGTAACTTTGGTCTTTGACATATTTGTATAAATAGATACTTATGTAATGTTTTAGTAGGTTATAATCGTGTAAAACTTGCGGGTTAACATTGAAATATAGTATTTAATTGATGGTACGAATAGAACAAAACAGTGCACTAGAACTTGGTTTAAAATGCATTACATTGAATTTGAAATACGGATACTAAAAATCAGAAATGTTACATAAGGTTTGAAACATGAAAGACATTGTGTACTCCATTGAGTTCATTTGGTAGGTTTAATTGATACGCAACCAGGCCAATCCTTTTCACTATCTCGAATGGTCCAACATAACGTAGGTTTAGCTTGCCCCGTTTTCCGAAACGGATTACACCTTTCCAAGGTTAAACTTTTAATAATACTCTGTCACCCACCTGAAACTCTAACGGTTTTCTGCGTTTGTCTGCATTACTCTTTTGATGGTCACGGGCTGCCGCCATACGGTTTCGAATTTGCACAATCTTTTCTGAAGTTTCGTGCACAAGTTCAGGGCCTGTAATTGGGCTATCTCCAACTTCAGCCCAACAGAGAGGTGATTGGCACTTCCGTCCATATAAAACCTCGAACGGTGCTGCCTGGATGCTAGTATGGTAGCTATTGTTATAAGAGAACTCCACCAAAGGTAGGTGAGTCTCTCAACTATTTCCGAAATCGATCACGCAAGCCCGTATCATGTCCTCTAGGGCTTGAATTGTACGCTCGCTCTGGCCATCTGTTTGGGGATGTGTAAGGCCCCTTTCCTGGGTAACCTCACTTGTTGGATTTACTCATAAACATAGTCATAAATACTGAACTTAAATTAAAACATTCAAGAGTAGTGAAAACAACATCATTCAAATACATAACATAACATAACAGCGGAAGTCTTAACAATTAAAAAGACAACATTTTCTTAACAATTAAGAGTGGGATGTCAGTCGCTTGCCGGGTAACCATCACGCCTTCGCACGATCCTTCCTTTCTTTACCTGAAATGTATACTAAAAGTCAGCTAACTCTGATGAGTTCTAGTTTTAAACGATTAAGTATGATCATTCTTTTCTTTATAAGTACACATAATTATATACATACATTTATATAAATACGTATTCATAGCTTTTGCTTTTCCTTCATCATTCTTATGTGATTACATAGATATGCATTCACCTTTACTTTCCTTAACATTCATTGGTCATACACATAAGGGTGATCAACCCGTCTTTTACTGCGTATATCACAAAGACATACGCCTTTAAGCTACCGTCGTAGCCCTTTTACTCGTCCGGTCCTAGAAACCGTCCGCCTTAACTTCCGTCCGGCCAACCTTCGGCCGTCCGCCTTAACCGTCCGACCGTCGTAGTCCGTCATATTCGCCTGTCTGCCCTAAGGCATTCGTTTCCCATGCGAACTATTGTTTATGCAACCGTTATACTATTTAAGCATTTACTTCGACCGCCCATTTATGCCTTTTGTACGTCCTAGCTTGCGAAGGAACGTATTTTTTTTCCCGGGGTCAAAATAGTCGCGTGGTCGTCCGTCTATAGAAGTAGCCGTTAGCTTCGTTTCCGTCCATAACGTATACATACATTCATAACATGCAATATAAATAATTATAAAGCAAGATTTCATTTATTTACGTTATTCCATTCTTTCATTCATTCTTTGTAAACATACGTTTCATTCTTTGTTCATAATTCATTCTCATATATTTATAAATATGTATTATTATATCATGTATGATCATATTAGCATTCATATCATTTATTCATTTAGTGTATACACTTCAGCCCTAAAACATTTAAAATGATTTGCACATAACATAGAAGGGGGCACATAGAACTCACCTGATAAGCTAGTCTTGGTAGTCCTAAACAAAGGTCCAACAACGTCACGTACGATCTGAATTAGGTAGTTAAATACACATCATACCCAATCCAGACTCTAACGGTTTAATCATACTGAATTAGGCGATCCTACTGACTTCACTATCTAGTCTGATGCCTGCGCACTTAGCAAGTGCGCAGGGACTTGTTCTTGCGTACTTAATAAGTGCGCAGACTTTGCTTCATGCGTACTTGATAAATACGCAGTACCTGCTTCATGCGTACTTGACAAGTGTGCAGAGCATTCTTCTTGCGTACTTGGTATGTACGCAGGATCTTTCTCCTGCGTACTTGATAAGTACGCAGGACGTCCTTCTTGCGTACTTGATAAGTACACAATACCTGGTTCCTGGAGAAAATTCCGAAATTCCTGCATGCTAACCCGATCATGCCAATCTTACAATTCTCTTTGATCAAAACGTGCGGTTTTAATTCTAGATGCTAGTTCTAAGCTTATTATCAGGTTTCATCCATAAAAACGTCTCCTATTTAGCTAAAACCCGAGAACCCCCAAAAACGAAGAAAAACTTAGTTTAAGGTCGAATCGTCACCTAGATTGTGATTCTGATTCGGAGGTTTTGCTCACGAGATCAGTAGTAACGTGCTCCTTTAATTTCGGGTCGATTCGTCAACTTTCTCTCTCTAGGCCCGAGCTCTCCTTTCTCTATCTAGATTTCAAGTGTTGGTGAAAAATGAGACTCTAAGCCTACCTCGACCCTTATATACCTGGGCTTCCCTCGGCCCGTTGGAGCCGAGCCCATGCCCATCCGTTTTTCTTTTGTTTTATGACGATTAAGTCTCTATCGCGTTATTATTTACTAAATTACTATTTTTAGGATGTTACAAGTCTACCCTCCTTAAAGAGGTTTCGTCCTCGAAACCGTTTATACGTTAAACAATTGAGGATATAGTCCCCTCATCTCGTCTTCTTTTTCCCATGTAGCTTCTGACCCTTTTCTATGCTTCCATTGTACTTTAACTAAATGGATCGACTTATTGCGTAGTCGTTTCTCAGCTCGGTCATGAATGACTATCGGTTCCTCTACATAATTTATACTGTTATCCACTTCGATCTCGTCGTAAGGTATGTGAGTTGTGTCGTCAGCTAGGCACTTGCGTAAGTGCGACACGTGGAACGTAGGGTGTATTCCACTAAGCTCAACGGGTAGGTCGAGTCTGTAAGCAACTTGACCCACTCTCGCTAAAATCTTGAAAGGTCCGACAAACCTTGGACTTAGTTTGCCACGTTTTCTGAATCGAATGATTCCTTTCCATGGTGATACCTTTAACAGTACCATGTCCCCCTCTTGAAACTCTAAATCCCTTCTTCTCTTATCCGCGTATGATTTGTGTCTGTCTATTGCGGCTTTCATTCGAGCCTTGATTTGATCGAACTTCTCCGAAGTAGATTTGACCACTTCGAGACTTGCAAAATCCTTCTGTCCAATTTCCCCCCAACAAACCGGAGTCTTGCGTCTCCTTCCATACAACATTTCGAATGGCGGCATGCCAATAGTTGAGTGATAGCTGTTGTTATATGAGAATTCTGCCAATGGTAGATGGCTGTCCCAGCTTCCACCGAAGTCATTTATACAGGCCCGAAGCATGTCCTCCAAGGTCTGAATGGTCCTTTCCGATTGTCCATCGGTTTGGGGGTGGTAAGCGGTGCTGATGTTCAGCCTAGTGCCCATCACCTCAATGAATTTCTTCCAAAACCTTGACGTGAACCTCGTATCCCTGTCGGAAAAAATCGACAACGACATACCATGTCTGCTCATAATTTCCTTGATTAATATTTCTGCTAGCTTTTCAGACGAAGAAGTCTCTGGTATTAGCAAGAAGTGAGCACTTTTCGTCAAGCGGTCGATGATCACCCAAATGGTATCATTGCCTTTACCTGTTCGCGGTAGCTTGGTAATGAAGTCCATCGTGATCTCCTCCCACTTCCATTCCGGTATTGGTAAAGGTTGCATTTTACCGCATGGTTTCTGGTGCTCGGCCTTAACTAGAGAACACGTTAGGCACTTGCTCACGTATTCTGTCATATCATTCTTCATGCTAGTCGACCAGTACTCTTTCTTCAAGTCTTGATACATTTTTTTCGTCTCGGGGTGGATGGAATAGCGAGACTTATGGGCCTCATCGAGTATTTTGGCTCTAAGCTCGCCAATCTTAGGTATCCACATTCGGCCAAACCTAGTTCGTAGATCGTATGCATTTGCATCCAAATTCCCTTGTTGTCCTACTATTCTTTCCCGTTTTATATTTCTTTCTAATAGTGCTTCATCTTGTGCCTTTGATATTTCACTCATCAAATCTGGTGTTATAATCAGCTGACACACTTTGATCCGTATAGGTTCCGATTCTTCCTTTTTGCTTAAAGCGTCAGCCACCACGTTTGCCTTGCCTGGATGTTATAATATCTCACAGTCATAGTCCTTCAGTAGATCTAACTACCTCCTTTGCCTCATGTTTAATTCTTTTTGCCCGAAAAGTACTTCAGGCTTTTGTGATCTGAGTAGATGGTGCATTTAACTCCATACAGATAGTGCCTCCATATTTTCAACGCGAAGACTACTGCTGCTAACTCTAGATCGTGTGTTGGGTAGTTAACCTCGTGAATCTTTAGTTGTCGCGAGGCGTAAGCAATTACCTTCCCTCGTTGCATAAGTACGCAACCTAAACCCTGACCCGAAGCATCAGGTTAGACTACTAAGTCTTCATTTCCCTCAGGTAGTGCCAAGACTGGAGCTTGGGTTAATCGTGCCTTAAGTTCCTCAAACATGTTGTTTTGGGTTGGACCCCATTCATATTTCACTTCCTTCCGTGTCAACTTAGTTAGTGGCGAGGCTATTCTTGAAAAATCTTGAATGAACCTTCAATAGTAGCCTTCCAATCCCAGAAAACTTCGTATCTCTGTTGGTATCTTTGGGACGTTCCATTCCTTTACTGTCTCGATCTTTGCAGGATCCACCATGATTCCGTTTGGGTTTATTACATGACCTAGGAATTGGACTTCCTAAGCCAGAACACGCATTTGGAGAGTTTTGCGTATAACTTTTCCTGCTTTAGCACATCCAGAACCTCTCTTAGGTGACGGTGGTGATCACTCTCGCTTTTCGAATATACCAGTATGTCATCTATAAAAACTATCACCGATCGATCCAACATTGGTCGACATACTCTATTCATCAAATTCATGAACGCTGCTGGTGCGTTGGTCAATCCGAAGGACATCACGAGAAACTCATAATGCCCATGACGCGTGCGAAACGCAGTCTTTGGTACGTCTTCTTCTCTTACTTTCAACTGACGGTAACCCGACCTAAGATCGATCTTTGAGAACCAACTCGCACCTTGCAGTTGATCAACAAGGTCGTCAATTCTAGGAAGTGTGTATTTTTTCTTTATTATCCTCTTGTTCAACTCGCGGTAGTCAATGCACATGCGCATGCTGTCGTCCTTCTTCTTTACAAATAGTACCGGAGCGCCCCACGGTGAGATGCTCGGTCTAATAAATCCTTTTTCTGTTAGTTCCTCTAGTTGAGACATCAACTCTTTCATTTCTGATGGAGCCAATCGGTAGGGGGCTTTGGCAACAGGCTCAGCTCCTGGCAGTAAGTCAATCTGAAATTCTATTTCCCGATCGGGTGGTAACCCAGGTAGATCCTCAGGGAATAATTCTGAAAAGTTGCACACCACGGGTACATTCTTGAGTTCATTCATTTTCATTCTATCATCAATAACATATGCCAGATAAGCTTCTTAACCGTGCCTCATGTAACTTTCAGCCTTGATCATCGAGATGACGTTCGGCATCGTGCAATTCTAATCCCCATAAACCGTAATTGGACTACCGTTAGGAGCTTTGAGGTGTATCCTCTTACGTTTACATATGATTTGAGCTTCGTTAGCAGCTAGTCAATCCATATCCAATACTATATCGAATCCCCCTAAAGTGAGAAGGAATAATCTAGAGGGAAACTTATGGCCCTCTATTTCTATGATGCAATCCTCTGTTACTTGGAATACTGCCGAATTTTTACCAACGGCAGTTTGTACGCTAAAGGCCTTTACTATGGTGTTGATAGTACAATCTAGTTTACGACTAAATGCATTTTATATAAAGCTTTTACTAGCACCAGAGTCAAATAAAATAGCAGCATGTTCTTCATTTACTAGAAACGTACCTGACACGACATTGGGGTTTCCTCTTGCTTCTTCCTCAGTTAAGGCATAGGCCCGAGTCCTTGCCTTTTGCTGTTCCTGTTCCCTTTCTTTTCCCGAACCAGATTGGCCGGTCTTCCTGCAGTTCTTTGTCAGATGTCCAAACAATCCACATACTTGACACTTGACGTTTTTTACGCATTCTCCCCGGTTTCCCGCACTTATAGCATGTGGTCGTGCCGATTCGACACTCGCAAAGATGTTGCCTTCCATATTTCTTGCATGCTTCATATTCATCCGACCTTGGTTTCTTAATTTCAGTTGCTACATTCCCTTTACCGGTGCCTCTAGACGGGTTCTCCCACTTTCTCTGTTGTGTCTCAGGTGCCGGGTCCTCGTTGGCATAATCGTCGTAGACGATTCCGCTCAGATTCACTACTGACTTGAAGGTCGAGGGTAGGTTAGCTTTCACATGGACATGTACCCTTTGAGGTAGGCCCTTCACATAGTACTTAATCATTCGTTCTTCTGTCTCCACCAGGTGGTGTACCAGTTGAGGTAGCTCATTTAACCTAGAAGTATACTGGCGGTGCGTCTTGTTGCCATCGTTAAAGTTTAGGAATTCATTCTCCACTCGATCAATTTCATTTTGGGGACAGAACTTTTGTATTATCAGCTTCTTTAGGTCTTCCCATGTCATTCTGGCAAGAGCATTTGGCGACTTTGTTCTCTGAATGTTTCTCCACCAACCTAGTGCTTCATTGGTGAAAGAATGAGCAACATATTTAACCGCCTGGTCCGGTCGACACTCGCTAATGTTGATTACAGCGTTCATCCTCTCAATCCATTCGAAGGTAGCCACCGAATCCTTGTTACCATCAAACTTGGGTGGGTCTCCGTCCTTGAAACCTTTGTAAGTACACCCACGATTGCTTGATCCCACCTTTACTTCATCCCCATCACTGTCATACACTTTCTCTTCATGGTCTCGTTCATCCTCCTCTCTACTTTTCTTTAGTGCCTCGGATAGTAGATCAAGCAATACTTTCTTCAGAGTGAGTACAACTTCACGGGCAATAGCATCCCTGACCTCAGGTTCTAACTGTAGAGGCCCTTGATTGTTGTTCCCAGTTGGGGTCACTTCTGTTTCGTGCACACTCTCGGTGTATTCTGCGTGTACACTCTCTTCCTCTTCAAGTCTTTGATTCAACGGAGGTCTACCTACTCGGCCAGTGCGACCGCCTCGGCGTCCGATCCTTCCTCCACCAGCCATAGTTCTTAGTTTCCTGATAGTTATAAAGGGAATACATCAATGTCATTTCTTCAGATCATAGTTTGGAACAGTACGAGCAAGGTAAATTATTAATTACAGTGACCGGTTTGTGATTATTAATTCACGTTGCTTTTCGGGTTCAAAACTCTTCAAATCGGTTGTGACATTGACATCTATTTGTTCTAAGTTAAGGTATCTATTCTTATCCAAGTGCATTAACTTTAGTACTTACTTACAGTGCTGGCGTTGGCGTTGGTTACACATACTGACATCCGCACGTTGGTCCCATTAACAGCTTGGGTCCAGACATTTAGGGATGTCTGAATCTCTCAAACTATTGCTCTGATACCAACTTGTAAGGCCCCTTTCCCAGGTAACCTCACTTGTTGGATTTACTCATAAACATAGTCATAAATACTGAACTTAAATTAAAACATTCGAGAGTAGTGAAAACAACATCATTCAAATACATAACATAACATAACAGCGAAAGTCTTAACAATTAAAAAGACAACATTTTCTTAACAAATAAGAGTAGGATGTCACTCGCTTGCCGGGTAACCATCACGCCTTCGCACGATCCTTCCATTCTTTACCTGAAATGCATACTAAAAGTCAGCTAACGCTGGTGAGTTCTAGTTTTAAACGATTAAGTATGATCATTCTTTTCTTTATAAGTATACATAATTATATACATACATTTATATAAATACGTATTCATAGCTTTTTCTTTACCTTTATCATTCTTATGTGATTACATAGATATGCATTCACCTTTACTTTCCTTAATATTCATTGGTCATACACATAAGGGTGATCAACACGTCTTTTACTGCGTATATCACAAAGACATACGCCCTTAAGCTACCGTCGTAGCCCTTTTACTCGTCCAGTCCTAGAAACCATCCGCCTTAACTTCCGTCCGCCTTAACTTCCGTCCGGCCAACCTTCGGTCGTCCGCCTTAACCGTCCTACCGTCGTAGTCCGTCATATTCGCATGTCTGCCCTAAGGCATCCGTTTCCCACACGAACTATTGTTTATGCAACTGTTATACTATTTAAGCATTTATTTCGACCGCCCATTTATGCCTTTTGTACGTCCTAGCTTGCGAAGGAACGTATTCCCGGTTGCAAAATAGTCGCGTGGTCGTCCGTCTACAGAAGTAGCCGTTAGCTTCATTTCCGTCCATAACGTATACATACATTCATAACATGCAATATAAATAATTATAAAGCAAGATTTCATTTATTTACGTTATGCCATTCTTTCATTCATTGTTTGTAAACATACGTTTCATTCTTTGTTCATAATTCATTCTCATATATATATAAATATATATTAGTATATCACGTATGATCACATTAGCATTTATATCATTTATTCATTTAGTGTATACACTTCAGCCCCAAAACATTTAAAATGATTTGCACATAACATAGAAGGGGGCACATAGAACTCACCTGATAAGCTAGTCTTGGTTGTCCTAAACAAAGGTCTAACAACGTCACGTACGATCTGAATTAGGTAGTTAAATACACATCAGACCTAATCCTGACTCTAACGGTTTAATCATACTGAATTAGGCGATCCTACTGACTTCACTATCTAGTGTGATGCCTGCGCACTTAGCAAGTGCGCAGGGACTTGTTCTTGCGTACTTAATAAGTGCGCAGACTTTGCTTCATGCGTACTTGATAAATACGCAGAACCTGCTTCATGCGTACTTGACAAGTGCGCAGAGCATTCTTCTTGCGTACTTGGTAAGTACGCATGATCTTTCTCCTGCGTACTTGATAAGTACGCAAGACGTCCTTCTTGCGTACTTGATAAGTACGCAATACTTGTTTCCTGGACAAAAATCCAAAATTCTTGCATGCTAACCCGATCATGCCAATCTTATAATTTTCTATGATCAAAACGTGCGGTTTTCATTCTAGATGCTAGTTCTAAGCTTATTATCAGGTTTCATCCATAAAAACGTCTCCTATTTAGCTAAAACCCGAGAAACCCCAAAACAAAGAAAAACTCAGTTTAAGGTCGAATCGTTACCTGGATTGTGATTCTGATTCGGAGGTTTTGCTCACGAGCTCAGTAGTAACGTGCTACTTCAATCCCGGGTCGATCCGTCAACTTTCTCTCTCTTGACCCGAGCTCTCCTTTCTCTATCTAGATTTCAAGTGTTGGTGAAAAATGAGAGTCTAAGCCTGCCTCGACCCTTATATACTTGGGCTTCCCTCGGCCCGTTGGAGCCGAGCCCAAGCCCATCCGTTTTTCTTTTGTTTTATGACGATTAAGCCTCTATCACGTTTTTATTTACTAAATTACTATTTTTGGGATGTTACAGGATGGTACGCTGTGCTCATATCCAAACGCGTACCTAGAGATTTCTATAGGGATTGCCAGAAGCGCGAAGTAAATTGAGAGTCTCTATCTGAAATGATTGAAACTGGCACTCTGTGCCGAGAGACTACTTCCTTAAGAGAAATGCGGGTTAACTTCTACATTTTGTTAGTTTCTTTGATAGCAAGGAAGTGAGCGGATTTAGTTAGACAATCCACTACTACCCAGATAGTGTCACATCGAGTAGGGTTCAAGATAATTTTGTAATAAAATCCATGGAAATCTGCTCCCATTTTCACATCGGAATTTCCGGTTGTTGAAGCAATCCGGATGGCTTTTTATACTCCACCTTGACCTTTAAACAAGTAAGACACTTGCTCACATAGGTGGCTATGTCGGCTTTCATGTTCGGCCACCAATACAACACCTCCAGATCGTGGTACATTTTGTCAGATACTGGATGAATAGAGTATCGGGATTTGGGAGCTTCATCCATAACAAGCTCTCTCAGGTTTTCATACACTGGAATCCATATTCGCTCTGCGAAATAGCGAATACCATCAGATTTAACTTCCAGTTTTTTCTCCTTACCATGGGTGGCTTCCAACGTTAAGTTCTCTTATTTTAAGGCTTCAAGTTGAGCATTACAAATTTTTTCGGGTAATCCTGTAGGAATAGTGAGTTGCAATGCTCGAACTCGTCGGGGTTTGGTTTCCTTTCTGCTTAGGGCATCGATTACCACGTTAGCTTTGCCCGAATGGTACTTGATGGCACAATCATAATCATTTAAGAGTTCGATCTAGGGACGCTGTCGCATGTTCAACTCTTTCTGTTCGAATATGTGCTGGAGACTCTTGTGATTGGTGTAAATGGTGCACTCGGTACCGTACAAGTAGTGTCTCCAGATTTTCAACGCAAAAACCACGGCTCCCAACTCCAAGTCTGGAGTCGTGCAGTTTTTCTCGTGGACTTTCAATTGCTGAGAGGCGTATGCGATAACTTTCTCGCGTTGCATTAGCACACAACCGAGACCCTGGATAGAAGCATCGCAATACACTATGAAGTCATCCGTTCCCTCTGGCAGAGATAGGATGGGTGCGCTACAGAGTTTCTGCTTTAGAAGTTGGAATGCTGAGTCTTGAGTTTCGCTCCATGTATACGGTTTACATTTTTAAGTTAGGTCGGTGAGAGGTTGAGCGATCTTAGAAAATCCCTCGATAAACCGTCGGTAGTAGCCAGCCAATCCCAAAAATTATCGCACCTCTGTCGGAGTCGTTGGCGCTGCCCAATTATTAATGGCCTCTACTTTGGATGGGCCGACATGTATTCCCTTCTCATTGGCTACATGTCCAAGAAATTGAACCTCGCGAATCAAAAAATCGCATTTGGAAAACTTAGCGTATAACTGCTCCTGTCTTAGCAGTTCAAGGATTAAGTGCAAGTGCTCTTCATGTTCTTCCTTACTCTTAGAATAGATAAGGATATCGTCAATGAATACGATGACGAATTGGTCGAGGTAGGGTTTACACAAACGGTTCATGAGGTCCATGAACACCGCGGGTGCGTTGGTTAATACAAATGGTATAACCAAAAACTCGTAATGGCCGTACCAGGTTCTAAAAGCGGTTTTGGATATATCTTCATCAAGAACTCGCAGCTGATGATATCCAGATCTTAGATCGATTTTTGAATAGACATTCGACCCTTGAAGTTGGTCGAATAGGTCTTTAATGCGGGGAAGTGGGTAGCGGTTCTTAATAGTTACATTGTTCAGCTATCGGTAATCAATACACATACGAAAAGTCCCATCTTTCTTTTTGACAAATAGGACTGGGGCTCCCCATGGTGATGAACTGGGTCGGATGAAACCCTTATCCAACAGTTCTTGCAACTGTGTGGATAATTCCTGCAGCTCACTTGGTGCAAGTCTATAAGGTGCTCTGGCAATAAGGGCTGCTCCAGGTGTTAGATCGATTTGGAATTCGACTTGTCGATGGGGTGGAAGACCGGGTATGTGTTCAGGAAAAACTTCTGGGAAGTCGCGAACAATAGGGATATCTGCAAGTTTCTTCTTTTCGGAAGGTTTGTCAGCGACAAGGGCTAGTATCATGGTATGACCCTTGCGTAGACATTTATGCGCCTTCATATAAGATATGATGCCCACGACAGCACCACCCTTCTCGCCTTTGATAGAAAGAATATCTCCACTAGCTAGGGGAATACGAAAAATCTTATCTTTACAGATGATCTCAGCTTGGTTTTAAGATAACCAATCCATGCCAATGATTACATCAAAGCTGCCAAGTGTAACTGGCATGAGATCGATGTCGAGTTTGTGACCCGATAATCCTAACTTACATCCCTCGAGGATATGAGTTGCCTCGATTAGCTTACCGTCAGCTATTTCTATGGAATATTTGTGCTATAGCGGGGTTGTGGTCATCTCTATCTGTTTACTAAAGTTCTAAAAAATAAATCTCCTATCGGCACCGATATCAAATAGAACAGAAGCAAAATGATCATTTAAAGGAAACATACCGGTAATAACGTTTTGGTCCTTTCGAGCTTCTCCTGAGCAGATCACGAAGGCCCAACCCTTCGCATCATTTCCATTATTATTCCCATTACCACCCTGTTGATTATTGCCATTACCGTTCCCATTGCAAGTTTTCTTCAGCTTAGGGCAGTCCCTTTTGAAATGTCCCTCTTTACCGCATTCAAAGCATCCATTGGGTGCGTCACCAGTTGGTGTTTGTTTAGCCTGAGATCTCCCCTACAATCCTTGGCCGAATGGCCCATTTTCCCGCACCGTTGGCAACGGTACCTTTCACAAGCTCCAATGTGATGAAAGTTACATTTGTTGCACTTTGGGTACTTAGCAGCATAGGTACCCTGATTTTGCTGAGTAGAGTTTGACTGTGAAGTATTCTTGGCATGCTCGAACTTTCGATGTTGCTACTGTGCGGGTGGATTATACTGAGAATATTTGAAGTGCGGACTGTCAAATTTACACTTGTTATCAACCAGTTTAGAAGCTGACTTCCTTGGAGGTAGTGTACCTTCGACTACTGCCTGATCGATCAATTTGTATTGGACAGTGGTGGGGTTGGACGATGTCACCGTACTTTGAATTTGAGGGACTAGGCCCCCGATGTACATATCCATCCGCTTATACGCTGGGGTCACCATTTGTGGGCACAAAGTTGCCAGCTCGTGGGAGCGGGTAGTGTAATCTTCAATTTCAGACCCCTTCCATTTTAGGTTCCAGAGTTCAGCCTCAAGCTTCTGCTCCTCATTGCGAGGGAAGTACTCTTCCTTCAACATGTTTTTAAATTCCTCCCATGGCAAAGCGTTTGCCATTTCCAAAGTTAGCATCTGCACTTGCTGATTCCACCAAGTCAGAGCTGGACCTTCTAGTGTGCCAGATGCATACCTCACCTGGTTGTTCAGTGGACAATTACACATGGCAAAGATGGAATCTGATTTCTCCATCCAACGAAGTAAACCGATTGCTCCTTCAGCTCCACTAAACGTGTGGGGCTTGCAGTCCATGTAGGTCTTATAGGGGCAGACCTGCTGATTGTTGTTCTGACCTGGATTAAATACAAAGAATGCGTTTAGGGATAATTTAAGATTTGGGAATGAGTTCAGAATGAATGTTGACTCGTTAAAGTCAACATATGATAGATTTACCTCCATTCGGATTGGCTGCTAAATCTTCAGCCACACGTTCGTTAATCATAGCGGTGAGTTATGCTGCGGTAAGATTGATGTTACCGCGTCCGTGGTTACGTCTACCTCGTCGTCCAGACATGATCTTTACATTTATAAATATACAATAATGACATAAATATATCACATATTATCACCATGCAAGTACAAGTAAAAAAAAGAAAATTAAACCACAACATCTAACATTTCAATAATAATACTTGATAAAAGAAATTGTAAAGGCTACAAAGTACTTTCAATCAAACATTAAAATCCCGAAACATCTGTTGGATGGGAACAACCCTGCCCATCTCGGTTTAAATAAAGAAAATAACTAAAATGATAGTTTGTCAATCATCATCACTGCCAACTAAAGTCACATCAGAAACAACATCGTCATCCTCATCCTGTAGGTCCACATGACTCATCTCAGATCGATCTCGTGACAGGACGTCTCGTTAACACAGAGTGCGGAATCCTACCATATTAACGTTTTGTATATCAATCGACAATAGAAACAACATGTAAATAAACTTTCTCTTTTATATCACCAAATAGAGTTTACAGAATACTTGATCGTTTAATCGTTTTCTCACGTGTACTAAACAGTCTCTGTAAACTCTATATTTATAGATACACGTTCTGCAATAGGCGAACTTAACAAATTCGCTTCAAAGATGCTTAGGCGAACTTAACAAGTTCGCCTCTAATAGACTAGGCGAACTTATCAAGTTCGCCTCTAGCATAACTTGTACTTATACTTAGAAAAAACTAAATAATTACATAAAAACATAAAGTCAATAAGACCTAAACTATTACAAAGCTTTTGTCATTCAATCTATGTCCTACAAACGCTTCAGATTTTGACTCTTCAGATTTTGTAGAATGAATCTCAGCTACAAACGCTTGACTTACTGAACCAGCCAAATCTTCAAGATGTATACCCCAGTCATAATTTTCATCATTCTGAGCAACCAAAGCAGATGATACAGATGTATGATTAGAATTTCCAGATCCAGAGGAGCCATGTGACTGATTACGATTGTTCTGAAAGTTATTAGGCTTCTTCTGAGAATCAAATTCAACTTTCGGTTTCACACATTCTTTGGCAAAATGACCATACTCCTGATAATTATAGCAACGAACTTTGGTTTTATCAAATCCCATACGCGAACGACTGTTAGACCCAATATACTTTCTTCCATTCTTCTTCAAAAAATCCTTTGCTTGTCGCATCAGTATAGCCATGTTCCATTGAATGTTCATGTCTTCTAGATCAACAGGATCAATCTTTCAGAAATCCTTTGCTTGTCGCATCATGAATCTTTCCTCCAATAAAATTTTCATAAGAAGCCATAAAGGAAGAAAACATAGCTAAATAATCACCAACAACTCTTTGATTCATATTATGTGTTCCAGATGATGAAGAAGTTGTATTTGCAGAGAAACCTGAATGACTTGAAACCCCAGAACAATGATCATGAGAAACATCTTGAGTATTACCAGAAAAGAACGCAACCCCTGCACCAGTTTTGCCAGAAGACTTAGCAAAATACATTGAAGGATCCTGAATATGCTCCATATTGGTTTCCTTCTTCTTCATATTCAAATCATGTGATTGAATCTTGCCAAGAACCTCTTCAAGAGACATAGTTTTATACTTGACATTCTCTTTAATCAAAACCGTATACACATCAAATTTAGATGGTAATGCCTCCAAAAACTTATCATTTATCTCTTCAGTCTCATAAACCACTGAAGCACTTAACAACTCACTTAGCAAATGATAGAATCTCGTTGCAAGATCATCTAAAGATTCATTTTGAAAGTGCTTAAATACTAAGAACTGCTTCTTCAGTAATTCTTTTCGGCTTTTCTTAACATCCAAACTACCTTCACACCTCTTTTGCAACGCTTCCCACAATTGTTGAGAAGTCCTGAATTGTTTAAAGCTGTGATAAATTTCTTTAGGAAGAGACATTGAGATACTGGCCATTGCCTTCTTTTCTCTATCAAACAATAATTTTTCTTCTGTGGTTAACACAGATACTGATTTCGGAACATCATCCTTTCCCATCCAAGTATATGTCGGATGCGTATAACCCTCCAAGATTGGAATCCATAAACTTGTATCAGTAAAAGATATGAACTGATCAAACCGATCTTTCCAGTTGAAATAATCTGCAAGACTTAACAATTTGGGTGGTTTCTGAGATGTACCAATCTCGTTGTCGTAATTTAACATATTAGTCACTTGCACCATATTTGCCATTTTCAGAAAAAAATTCCAAGTGTTGAACACAAACTCCCCTTAGGCGAAGATAATAAGTTTGCTTCAGCCAAAAAAGCGAATTTGATATCAAGCGAACTTGATAAGTTCGCTTACCCAAGAAACTCCAATAAGTTCGCTTACTGATTAAGTTCGCCCTACTAAGTTCGCTTAAACTGAGAGAAGCGAACTTAATAAGTTCGCTTGCTAAGTTCGCCTGCAACAACTTTCAGCAAGTTTGCTTACAGCAGCAGAAACAAACTCAGCAAGAACTTTAACCCAAACACGATCAAACAGCACCAAAAATCATGATTTCTCACAGATTAGAAGGAATTTGAAGAAATTGAACCGTAAGATTTAGTATTTTATGATTTAGAACACTTCTATCAGATTAATTTCACCAAAATCAACCTCAAATCCATGAATTTAGCAGTAAAATCAGCTTCAAGAACTTGAAAACTCCATGGATACAAAAACTTCAAAAATGATCAATTTCTTGTCAAATTGTACACAAAAACGTCTCTAATCACCAAGAATCAAACACAAATCACAAATAAAAGCTCTGATACCACTTGTAGGTCCACATGACTCATCTCAGATCGATCTCGTGACAGGACGTCTCGTTAACACGGAGTGCGGAATCCTACCATATTAACGTTTTGTATATCAATCGACAATAGAAACAACATGTAAATAAACTTTCTCTTTTATATCACCAAACAGAGTTTACAGAATACTTGATCGTTCAATCGTTCTCTCACGCGTACTAAACATACTCTGTAAACTCTATATTTATAGACACACGTTCAGCAATAGGCGAACTTAACAAGTTCGCTTCAAGGATGCTTAGGCGAACTTAACAAGTTCGCCTCTAATAGACTAGGCGAACTTATCAATTTCGCCTCTAGCAGAACTTGTACTTATACATAGACAAAACTAAGCAATTACATAAAAACATAAAGACAATAATACCTAAACTATTACAAAGCTTTTGTCATTCAATCTATGTCCTAACACATCCTACTCCTCCTCGAGCTCATCCTCCTGCGCAACCTCCGTGGCGTTGGCAGCCTCCACCTGTCCCTCCAGATCATCAATCCTAGCTCCCACTACTTTGAGGTTAAGGTGCTGCACATTCACTTATGCCTGCATCTCATAGAATGTTGCCGCAAAGTTGTCTTGTATAGTATTTAATCTAACTTGATTCTTAACCAGCTTCTCTACCCTCTGGTCAGTCTTGTATCCACGCTGTAACAGCCGGGTGATCTCACCTGTAGCTTTACGCATGTTGCCTATCTCTCTATCCATCTTAGCTACGAAGGCAGCTAAAACCTGCTCGAGTGGATACCTCAGTGGTGGCAAGACTCGCGAAGACGAAGTGGAAGAAGAAGGAATGTCATCAGTGAGTGGGGGTGGGACCTGCTCCTCGCTGATCTAACTCCTGATCCTGTGGGGATACCAATCCCAGTCCTGCGTGTTGTCTCCGACACGCATATGAAAAGGCCCGTCATGCACTATAGCATCATCGATAGGGGTCAATCTCTGCCTCTTAAGCTCTGGTGAAGGTACTGTGGGAACCTCGGGTTCCTGATCGACTAGGAATGTAGGTGACCTTGGTGAAGAAGACATTTCCTGTAGTGTGATGAGTAAGTGACATGTATGAGTGTAAGTGTTGTGTAACTAATGCAGTGTGTGGTTATAGTCTAGAATGCAAATCCTAGTTCACTAGAACCAATGGCTCTAATACCAATCTGTCACACCCCCAAATTTCACTAATGGAGTTTTACCGTTTTGGAAGGTGACAAACCAGGATCTCAGTCATTAGTTACACGGAACGACTTTATATGAATTTAAATTAAATACTGATGCTGCTCATAGTCACAAGACAACAAAAGTTTAAGTTTGAAAACGTCGCAGAAGCGTAAATAAAATCCAAATGCAAGAATAGTCAAATGCGCAAAACACCGCGCCCAAACCAAAGTAAATGGTAGAAATAAGTAAGTTTGAAATTGTTTGTGAAAACCTTGCATCCTAATCTTGTGTGTACCTTAGCGACCTGAGAAAGACATGCTCAAAGTGTCAACACAATGGTTGGTGTGTTCTTAGAGATGTAAGTAAATAAAAAGTTCGTTGTTTGCTAGATAATGTAATTAATGTATACCGATAGATATCTAGTCTATGTCATGCTACTACAAGTGTTCGAAATCGAAGTTGACTGTTTGTGTTTGTTTGCCTTCCGCCATGTCTACCGAACAATGGCAAATGTCTAGGCTAATCTTACACCCGTTCTACCTCCAGTCAAGTTAGCGCGACTAACTCGGGTGGGGCTTGTCAAAACCCAGTAGTACTACTAAAAATCACCTCGCTATGTTCCAATACTAACGGTTCGAGAATGTACGGACTTGTTGGTATGTTTGCACTGTAGTAAGCAAGCGATAATACAATAATACAAAACCCAAAATGTTTACGTGCATGCTTTCTCCCCCAAAAAGGAAAGTAAGTAAAGATAGGGGCCATGAAACTCACCTAAGTGTGAATGCAAATGAAAGCTAAGAGAAAACTATAGAACCTCTAACTGCCACCTAAAACCATAGGTTTATAAGTGTGTGTTCGTGTAAGTTGATATAAACCCTTAGTATCCAAACAATACTATTGTTTAAGTGTTTAGAAAAGGTTTGCAAGTTTGACCCGATGACCCGTTGGTGACACCTTGTATTAAATTATGTTTGTTCAGTATAACACTTCTATATTATACACAAATGATCATGCTGTAGCACTTAGCAACAAATCCTATTTGTTCTAAAAAGATAGCAAGTTTCCATAAATAGCAGGTTTCCATAAATAGAAAGCTTGTTCGGGATTCGTGTTTCTTGGGATTATCATTGTTAATATGCTTGTAATATTACTATAATATGTTCTAGATCACCACATCACATTACACTTGCCTAGAACTTAACATGTATGTCATATTTTTTTATGATTAAGATGAGATTTTACACAACTAAAATAGTTATTTTATGTTAAAAATTGCTTATTATGGTACTAATCAGACCTAATTGGTATTAAGTTTATAAAAATATTTTTTGTAGAATTTTTAGAATGTTAAAAAGGGTTTTAAAAATATTAAAACGGCTTGCCAGGGTCGAACCCGGGTTTGCCCGATGAAGGTTTGGTGTGATAACCACTAGACCAGAGGCATAACATTGTTACTGGATCTGATTTAGATTTGTGTTAAGCAATAGCAGAATGTGATTTGGGTTTGAGGACAAAGAGACAGGGTGCGGGGCTGGTTTGAACCCGCGACCTTGTCTTTGTGGTGTGTGGGTGTTACCAGTAGACCAGGGCGTATGCCGTGACTGACTACCCATCCAAAATCCTTAAATAAACAAACCCAATTCATCCCTTCCGTCTTCCCAATGAAACCCGAACCCTAGCTCCAAATTGATCCGCCTCGTTATTAATCGGTCCCAATTTCAAGGAGGCTTTTAAACTACAGATCAAGACGAAACTCAAGGTGTAAAAGTTACCTGTTTTAGTGAAATAATGAGGGAGGACAGCCGGGGTATTTGACTCGAAGTTCCTTGAGCTCAACGGTGTTTTAGAAGTGAGATGTCGAGTTTGTAAGCGCTCAGAGAGTTTGCAAAAGGGTTTTCGAATATGTGTGAATAATTTAAACTGATCGATTTCGCTTAATTCAAACGATTTGATTTGGAATGGTAGGAGACAGTTGTCGATGTGAGTTTCGCATCAATTCGTTCGATCCTTGATGAATTGGGTCGTGTTTTTGGTCTGAATTCATAGGAGTGTTGATTTGGCGAGATTTGCGGGATTTAAACACGTTCAAATCCTTGATTGAGGATCGAATCAGACTCGGTTTGAATCTAGGAAGTCAATTTCGCTTGAATTGGTTTGAATTTCAAAATTTTCCGCGTGAGGATTGAACTGAGGTGTTAATTGGATGCAGGAGTGGTCGATAATCGCTTAGGTATACATGGAATGTTCGTACAATCTGGATTTGATGTAAACCCGCCAAGAATTTCAATAAGTTTGTGTTATTTGACTTTCAAAAGTCAAAATTGGCTCTTTGACTTGAATGAGGTCAAAATTAAGGTCAAAGGGGTCATTTCCAAGGGTGGGAGTTCAATTGAAGGGTTCAAATGGTTAGGAGGTAGGTTCAAACCGTTTGTTTAATTAAATTGTAAATATATATATATATATATATATATATATATATATATATATATATATATATATACACATACATACATGTGTATAATGACTAGATTATACATCTAAAATCCTTAGGATTAATTCGTTTTTAGATGTATGTGTGTATAAATGAGGAAAGAATCTAGGATGGGGTTTTTGAACTATAAGGCTTGCACAAATTGAACAAGTTGCACTAGAATTTGAAATTGAAATATTGTTTATTGTATTAAATCAAATACGGGAAAATCAGAAATGTTACAAATTGATAAGGCTCAAGACGAAGCACTTAAAGGAGAAAACATCAAGAAGGAGAGAATGGTTGGCCAACAGGACAAGTTGGAATATAACACCCTTGGTGTTAGGACATGTTTTGGACGGGTATGGATTCCTATGGGTGGCGATCTTAGAACCAAGATCTTGGATGAGGCTCATAAGTCTCGTTACTCTATACATCCCGGTACGAACAAAATGTACCAAGATCTGAGGAAGGAATACTGGTGGCCTGGAATGAAACATGAGGTGACGAAATACGTAAGAAAGTGCTTGACTTGCTCACAAGTTAAGGCCGAACACCAGAAACTGTATGGGAATATCCAACCACTTAATATACTAGAATGGAAGTGGGAACACATTACCATGGACTTCATAACCAAGCTACCTCGCACAACTAAAGGTCATGACACCATTTGGGTAATTGTGGACCGTCTGACGAAAAGTGTTCATTTCCTACCTATTCGCGAGACGTTCTCGTCGGAAAGGTTAGCAGAAGTATTTATTAATGAAGAGGTAGCGCTGCATGGGATGCCTTTGACGATTGTATCTGACCGGGACACACGATTCACATCGAGGTTCTGGAAAAGATTTCACGAGGCGATGGGCACGAGACTTAATATCAGCATGACATACCACCCGCAAACAGATGGTCAGTCCAAAAGAACCATTCAAACGTTGGAGGACATGCTCTGTGCTTGTATTATAGACTTCGGTGGTAGTTGGGACAGCCATCTGCCGCTAGCCGAATTCTCCAACTACAATAGTTATCACACAACGATATGCATGCCGCCTTACGAGATGTTGTATGGGAGAAGGTGCAGGACCCCGTTTATTGGGGTGAGATTAGACATAAGGAATTAGGAAGTCTTGAAGTTGTTAGAGTTACGTCAGAGAGGTTTGACCCGATCAAGGCACAAATGAAGGCCGCCCAAGATTGTCAGAAATCCTACGACGAAGGCTTATTGAGTTTGATGTTGGGGACAGAGTAACGTTGAAAGTGTCTCCCTGGAAGGGAATCACACGATTCTTAAAGAGAGGAAAGTTAAGTCCGAGGTTTGTCGGACCATTCAGAATAATGACACGGGTTGGTGAAGTCGCTTATCGGTTGGAGTTGCCTAATTAGTTAAGTGGCATTCATCCGACGTTCCATATATCACACTTCCGAAAGTGTTTAGCGGATGAAATGACTCACGTACCACTTACCAACATCTAGGTTGACAACAACCTAAACTACATCGAAGAGGCCATGGCCACCTTAGACAGGAAAGAGAAACGTTTACGTAACAAGGTTATTTAATTGGTTAAAGTACAACGGAAGCACCGAAAGGGGTCGGAAGCTACCTGGGAAACGGAGACGGAAATGAGGGAGTCGTACCTTCAACTATTTGGCTTATGATAGGTTTCGGGGACGAAACCTATTGTAAGGGGGTAGACTTATAACATCCCAAAAATAAAACGACAACTATAATAACGGGTTAAGCACGAGACGAACGGAATAAACGAATGATGCGTGATGGGCCGGGCCGGAATGGGCCTGGCGAACTTGAGGATGGAGAACAAGGGGGAACTTCACCATAAATAGACAACACCACCCATCTTTCTCTCATTTTGCAACATCTAGAGGGAGAAACCGTAGAGAGAGAAAGTGTGGGATCGACTCGAGATTGCAAAGGAAGGATTCTCCAGTGCTAGTGTGCGTAACCTCCGACTCAGAAGCTCGAAAGAGGTAACAACCGGAACCAAATCTAAGTTTTTATTCTTTTTGGGGTTTTCGGGTATTTTCATAAAAAGGATGAGTTTTTATGAACCAAACGAGAAATGGATTACATATCTATGATCATGAGCAAAAACCATAATTTTTGAACGTAAAAAGTTAGCATCTTGAACGTAACCAGATCTGGCCGCCATTTACATGTAAAATTAGGGTTTTAGGGAAGATGACAGCCCCGCAGGCGAACTTGGGGTGAAGAGGAGGCGAACTTAATTCATGCGAACTTACTATGATCACTGGCCACAGGATGGTAGCGAACTTAAGTTAGCGAACATGCTAAGTTCGCTGGGTATGAACTAGGCGAACTTAGCTACGTTCGCCAGGGTTATAAGGGGTGAACTTAGCTTTAATTTCGCCTAATTCAGTAAGGTTAAACAGTTAAAATTGGTATTAGGTCAGATGTGTTTTTAACTACTCAATCTAGATCGTACGTGACGTTGTTGGGCCTTTGTTTAGGACAACCAAGACTAGCTTAACAGGTGAGTTCTAGAAGCCCTTTTTTAAATGTTTTAAATGATGTTTTCGGGCTGGTGTGCTGTAACATTTCGAATTTTAGAACACGAAATAATACCGAGAATTTAAACTAAAACAAGAATAAGGGGAAACAGGCCTTGGGCCGCATGGGCCGAGAAAGAGGTGAGTTTGGGCCCCTTAAAGACCACAAACTCAGCCCTACATCACCATTTGCTTCATATTCCAAGTAATTCTAGAGAGAGAGAGAGAAGAGAGAACCTAGAGAGAGAAAGTCCCGTTTTTCATTTTCGAGCATCAAGGAACGTTAGTAAGAGTCTCTAGAGTGTCTAGCTGCGTTGTGGAGGCGTTTTCAGGTAACGGTTTACTTCAGATCTGAGTTTTTAAGTTTTGTTGGGTTTTATAGATTTCGAGTAAAAAGGATTGATTTTTACGTCGAAAACTCGAAATAAACCTTAGATCTAGCATCAAGAGTATAAAACACAAGTTTTGAATGTAAAAAGTTCGAGTCTTGATTAGTTTCAGATTCAGCCGGCATTTTAATGCAAACTTAGGGTTCGGTTGGGGAAGAAGAGGCCTGCATGCGAACTTGCTAAGTTCGCCGGGTCAGAGTGGGGTGAACTTGATAAGTTTGCTGGACCTTGTTGTAGCGAACCTGCTAAGTTCGCAAGACCTTTTATTAGCGAACCTGATATGTTCGCTTGATAAGTTCGCTAGGCCAGGGGAGGCGAACTTGTCCTAAGTTGGCCTAGTCAGAAATGATGAAAACGTTTAGTGTCGAGATAAGTCTGATACGTGTCGAATTGTTATGATTGTTCACATTGTGTGAGATCCGGTAAACCATTCCAGCTAAGAAACCAGGTGAGTTATAATCCCCTTTTTGTCTGCTTTAGGGGTGGTGTGCATACTTAGTGTAAAGTGTTTATTATATTTTCTATCTTATAAACAAAACTGAAAAGCTATGTTCTAGTGTAAAGTTTAAAAGAGGCAAATGTACGTTTGAGTAAAGTATAGCTATATTATTTGGCAAGCGTTTACTATATTTTTAATATACATAAACAAAGGCATGATAAATGTGTTAAGCTATGTTTTACTAAAGCATAACTGTATTTTATGGCAAATATTTACTATATTTTATATACATAAATAAAGGAATATTATATGTGAAAGTTATGAACAAGATTTACAGAGAGTTTTATGAACAGTATAATGAACATCTTTCCTTCGGGAATGTGTACCAGCATGTAAAAGTCCTTAGGACAGATGTTACTTGTACAAGATGTCAAATATGGGTTATGCACATTATTAAGAATCTTTATGGTTCGCTAACGGTTGTACAATTGGGATGTGTAACGGCGGTTGCTCGGTAGAACCACACAACTACCCTTAGCCGTAAAGCGGTATTATCGGTTCATGGTGCAAGCCATGGGGGCAATGACCGGATAGAGGAATTGACGGTAAAGTGGTATTGTCGGTTCATGGTGCAAGCCATGAGGGCAATGACCAGCCAGAGGAATTGACGGTAAAGCAATATTTGTCGGTTCATGGCCGTGTGCTATTGGGGGCAGTACAACGTAAAGGAATTGATGGTTATCGTATGTAGGTTTTTAATTAAAACTGATTTGATAAGTAAAGTATGTAAAGTTTTGCCTCAAGGGCAGTATGTATGTATCATTAAATCTTTTGATTGTTTTAAAGTAAACGTTAGAACTCACTCAGCGTTTCTGATTTTTAGTATGCATATCAGTTAAGTGTAGGTAGCTATAGATGGATGTGGATGCTTGGCTTGGCGAGAAGAGTTACCCGAAGATCAGTGTCCTGCATCCAGTTTATGATTCTTTTGATTATCTTATTTAAGACAAGTTCTAGTTTGTAATTGATAAGTTATGTTTAGACACGCTATGCTTCCACTGTCATGATGAAAGTTTAAATCGTTTTCTTTGCTAAGCGATGATTATTTCATGTGTAAATGCTACGTGTTGATGAGTAAATCCAATAAGTGAGGCCTCCCGGGTTTGGGGCCTTACATGTGCATACGTAACGGTGTGACTGTTTTATAAAACAATGTTGATAAATGATGTTTGTGATGTTTTATGAAACGATGCTTATGAAAGATTTTTTGGAATGAAAGGTTATGAACGATGTGTTTACGAAACGATGCTTATGAACCCTTTCGGTGCTTCCATTGGACTTTAACCAATTTGATATCCTTGTTACGCAAATGTTTCTCTTTCTTGTCTAGGATGGCCACGGGTTCCTCGATGTAGTTAAGGCTGTTGTCAACCTCGATGTCAGTAAGTGGTACGTGAGCTGATTCATCTGCCAAGCACTTTCGCAGGTTCAATACATGGAATGTAGGATGAATCCCACTTAACTCTTCAAGCAACTCCAACCAGTATGCAACTTCACCGACCCGTGCCATTATTCTGAATGGTCCGACAAACTTCGGACTTAACTTTCCACTCTTTCTGAATCGTATGATTCCCTTCCAGGGCGACACTTTTAACATTACTCGGTCCCCAACATTGAACTCAATAGGCCTTCGCAGTTTACCCGCATAGGATTTCTGGCGATATTGCGTGGATACGTGCTTTGATTTGATCAAAACTTTCCTACGTTTCTCGTACGACTTCAAGACTTCCTAATTCCTTTTGTCCAATTTCACCCCAACAAACTGGGGTCCTGCATCTTCTTCCATACAACATCTCGTAAGGTGGCATGCCTATCGTCGTGTGATGACTATTGTTGTAGGAGATTTCGGCTAAAGGCAGATGACTGTCCTAACTGCCACTAAAGTCAATAATACGAGCACGGGGAATATCCTCCAACGTTTGAATGGTCCTTTCGGACTGACCCTCCGTTTGCGAGTGGTGTGTCGTGCTGATGTTAAGTCTCGTACCCATCGCTTCATGAAATCTTTTCTAGAACCTCGATGTGAATCGTGTGTCCCGATCAGATACAATCGTCAAAGGCATCCCATGCCGTGCTACCACTTCATTAATAAGTACTTGCGCTAACCTTTCCGACGAGAACGTCTCGCGAATAAGTTGGAAATGAGCACTCTTCGTTAGACGGTCCACAATTACCCAAATGGTGTCATGACCTTTAGCGGTGCGAGGTAGCTTGGTTATGAAGTCCATGGTAATGTGTTCCCACTTCCATTCTGGTATATCAAGTGGTTGAATCTTCCCATACTGTTTCTAGTATTTGGCCTTCACTTGTGAGCAAGTTAAGCACTTGCTTACGTATTTCATTCCAGGCCACCAGTATTCTTTCCTCAAATCTTGGTACATTTTGTTGGTGCCGAGACTTATGAGCATCATCCAAGATTTTGGTTCTAAGCTCGCCACCCATAGGTATCCATACCCATCCAAAACGTGTCCTAACACCAAGGGTGTTATATTCCAACTTGTCCTGTTTGCCAACCATTCTTTCCTTCTTTATGTTTTCTTGCTTAAGTTCTTCATATTGAGCTCTTTCAATTTCCCTCGTTACATCTAATGTTACCAACAACTGGCAAGCTTTCTCTCTAATAGGAGCAGGCACATCCTTTCGGGTTAGAGCGTCAGCCTTTCCTGGATCGTATATGATTTCACAGTCATAGTCTTTCAAAAGTTCCAACAATCGTCTCTGTCTCATATTAAGCTCCTTTTGTTCAAAGAAGTACTTCAAACTTTTGTGGTAAGAGTAAATGGTAAACTTCACCCCGTAAAGGTAGTGGCTCCAGATTTTCAATGCGAATACGACAGTGGCAAGTTCCAAGTCATGAGTCGGATAGTTGACTTCGTGAACTTTCAACTGTTGTGACGCATACACGATCACTCTCCCACGTTGCATCAGTACGCACCCCAACCCCTGACCCGAAGCGTTAGAGTATACCACCAAGTCTTCGTTGCCCTCGGGAAGGGCCAAGACTGGAGCTTGGGGTAGCTTCTCCTTCAGTTCCTTAAATGCCTCTTCTTGGGTCGAACCCCATTCGTACTTTACCTCCTTCCGTGTCAACTTTGTCAACGGCGAAGCTATTTTCAAGAAATCCTGAATGAATCTCTGATAATAGCCTGCCAACCCTAAGAAACTGCGGATTTCAGTCAGAGTCTTATCAATTTCCCAATCTCTTACCATCATTATCTTTGCTAGGTCCACCATAATGCCATCCGGGTTAATGACGTGATATATGAATTGGACTTCCCTAAGCCAGAACGCGTATTCAGAGAACTTAGCATACAGTTTCTCCTTCTTCAAGGCTTCCAACACCTCCTTCAAGTGACATGTGTGATCACCGTAATTCTTGGAATAGATGAGGATGTCGTCGATGAACACAATTACCGATCGGTCCAGCATCGACCGACAAACCCTATTCATTAAATCCATGAACACTGCGGGGGCGTTCGTCAATCCAAAAGACATTACGCGGAACTCAAAATGTCCATAACGCGTGCAAAACGCTGTTTTCGGTATGTCTTCCCCCCTCACCTTCAGCAGATGGTACCCGGATCGAAGGTCAATTTTTGAGAACCAACTTGCACCCTGTAATTGAACGAACAGGTCATCCATCCTTGGTAAACGGTACCTGTTCTTCACAGTACGTTTGTTCAACTCGCGATAATCAATACAAATTCTCATCGAACCATCCTTCTTCTTCATAAACAACACCGGAGCACCCCAAGGCGAGATGCTCGGTTAGATAAATCCGTTCTCAAGCAATTCGACTAGTTGTGTCATTAGTTCTTAGTCTCTACTGGTGCTAGTCGATATGGAGCCTTGGCCATGGGCTGGGCGTCTGGTACTAAGTCGATTCGGAACTCAATCTCTCTGTCGGATGGTATCTAAGGCAAATCCTCTGGAAACACCTCCGGGTACTCACGTACCACAGGTACATCATCTAGTTCCTTCGCTTCCTTGCACTTGTCAATCACGTACAACACATAATCCTCGCATCCACGCCTCACGTAATCTGCTGCCTTAATCATCGAGATGACATTAGGCATCAGGGTGTCACGATATCCAAAAACCTCGACTTCGCTACTATCTGGAGCCTTGAGTCGGATTATCTTTCGTTTGCATATAATCTGTGCTTCATTGGCACTTAGCCAATCAATACCCAACACTACATCAAACCCACCCAGAACCATAACGAACAGCCTGACGGGGAATATATGGCCTTCTATTTTTATCGTGGAGTTATTAACTATGCCTGTCACTCTCGTAGTTCTACCCTCAGCAGTTTGTACGCTAAAGGCCCTTTCTAGCTTACTAACAATGTATTTCACTCTTTTACAAAAAGTTGCAGATATAAAACTCTTACTGGCCCCCGAATCAAATAACACAGAAGCAAAAGTGTTGTCAAGTATGAACGTACCTGACGCCACATCGGGGTCCATCCTGGTCTGTTCTTGTGTTAGTGCATATGCTCGAGTCTTCGCGCGGGGTCTCTCTTCTTTCTTATCTGGGCCTTTCCCCTTCCCGGCTTCACCCATCATTGGCTTAGTGCATTCCCGGCTCATATGACCACTCTTCCCACAGTTGTAGCATTTGAAGCGTTGCGGGCATTCATGGGAGTAGTGTCCGGCCTTGTCGCACTTAAAGCATAGATTTGATCTTGCTCGGCATTCACCTGAATGCCTTCCCCTACATTTCCCATAGACAGTTGTTTCACCTATCCTGGCTTGTTTGTCTCGAGCCCCAGACAACTTCCCACCTGATCACTTGGCAGGAAAACTCAACTTCTTCTTGGGCTCGTCAATGGAAACGAAATTCAGCGCCAGATCATCAAATACCACGCCGCTCAGTTCTACTACCAAATCATAGGTAGTAGGGGCGTTTGCCTTAACATAGGTACGGACTTGGTCCTGCAGCCCTTGAATGTAACATGCAATCTTCCTTTCCTCAGTCGTGACCAAATGTGGCACCAAACGTGTCAGTCATTGAATCGGGTAGTGTACTGCCGGTGCTTCAACCCTAGAAATTCCCTTTCCACCTTCTCGATGTCATTCCTTAGACATAAATTTTTTATCACAAGAGTTTTCAGATCATTCCACATCATTGCATCAACAGTCTCGTCCCCTTTGTCTTGACGCACACCTTCCCACCAATGAGATACTTCCTCCTTCAAAGAGTTAGCAGCAAACTTCACGACCTGATTTGGTCGACATTAACTCAGAAGAATGGTGGCTTCCATACGGATAACCCAGGAAAACGTAGCCACCGAGTCCTTCTTTCCGGTCAGGACCGGCGGGTCACATGCCTTAAAGGACTTATAGTCGCAACCACGGTTAAGCGGTTCGTTAACTGCCTCAGTGTTCGGGGTACCAACCTCCGTGTTAGACCCATCCATCTCATTAGCCTTCTTTAACGCTTTTACCAACAGTCCTGGCAAGGAAGCCTTCATCAAATTAGTGAACTCCCGCGCTAGAGCTACTCTTACTTCCGGTTCAAAAGTGAAATGTTGTTCTTCGACATGAGTTGGCTCAGTTCCATGCACACTAACTGTCGGTTCAGTGTGGACACTTCCTTCTTCACTATACTCCTGACGAGCAGAAGTTCTACCTCAGCCACACGTGCTACCGTCGGTACGGCCCCCACCACGCCTTCCGTTCCCTCTTCTCGCCATTTCGTTATATAAGACAAGGAATCCAACGTTATCACGCTAGTTAACAAATAGAACTCAACAAGTACTGTAAGATGTTAATATACACTAGCCATCTACAATTAACCATTACACTACCTCTCGATTTCTATTTAACCACCTTTGTGATTCCATCAGAACACAACTCCTAACCTAAAACTTCTAAGGCATACTATATATGTAAATATATATACTACCTTCATACCTGATGTTGTGGCTCGAGTTACCCGTACTGGCATCCGCTCCCAATCATAGTTTAAGTTCAGACACTGGGAGTGTCCAAATCTCTCAAACTATTGCTCTGATACCTACTTGTAAGGCTGTCACACCCCTAAATTCAACTAACGGAGTTTTACCGTTTGGTGTGTGACAAACCAGGATCACAGACATTAGTTACATCAAACAACACTATATGGGACTTAAAATTTCATAACATAAAATTTCAGAGTTAATGCAGAAGCGTTAATCAAAGAAAGTTAATGCGCAAAACACACACGCCCAAGTTAAGAAATAACAGAAAGAATAAGAAATGTTTGAATGTTTGATATGTGTTGATAATAACAATATGATACCATGCATGCTTTAACGACCTGAGAAAAACATGTAACAAAACGGGTTAACACTAGGTTGGTGAGTTACAGGTTTCAATAAAGTAATAGAAGCGTTTATCAGATTATGTAAATCAATATGCATATCTATAGTTAGCTAGACTACGTTCATGTCTTACTAAAGCGCTCGCAACCGAAGCTGACTGATTGTGTTTGTTTGACACCCGCCAGGTCTATCAACTCTAGCAAAGTGTTTAGGCCAACATTTCACTCGTTCGACCTCCAATCGAGTTAGCGCGACTAACTTGGGTGGGGCTTGTCAAACCCAGTAGTACTACCAAACATTACCTCGCTAAATCAATATTAACAGTCCGATGTGTGTGAGGACTTTCAATGATAGTGTGTTACGCTTAGTCTCAACAGTGATATCATATGAAATACAGTAATCAAAATAGTTTGTGACATGTTCTCTCCCCCAATTTAAAATAGTAAAAGGGGCCGTGAAAATAACCTGAATTGAGTAGTAGGTAGATTCACACAAGAATGAGATTGGAACCACAAGTGTTAGCTTGCAACAGCTTACATATGCCCTAGAATTATACACATAATAATTAGGGATACAATAGAATTTGTGAAGACGACACAGAAGGTTTGATCTCCTTAAAATATTCTAAGGATCAACGAGTAGACGAACGTGTCCACGGAAATAAGTATTTCTCAATATAATTATTAAGATAAATACGTTTCGTGTCGAACATTTCTAAATGAGAATAATAATATATAAGTATTCGTGTCGTTGTACCGTTTAAATAATGGCTAGGAAAATAATATAACTGAATATTTTATTTTTAAGTTCCTAGGATTAATAAAATAATCATTTATGTGGTAAAAATAATAATTATATTATTTTTATTCGAAAATATAATCATAGGTAAATAATATATACATTTATATTATTTATAAGTTTGAAGCGTTACAAAATGTTTATAAACGTGACGAGAATAATATATATAAATATATTGTTTTTAATCAGAGTCAAGGGTTGAAAAATAATATAAATATATTATTTTTATAAGTGGGTAAGAATAATAATTATGGGTTACAAACTAAACTCGAGCCTACGGTTTGTTTCCCGGAGTAAAACACATTTATATAATAATATAGGATATTGATTTTTCATTAAAATAATAAACAAAAACGGTTTAAAAATAAAAAAAGTGTGGAGAGACTCGAACCCAGGTCTCTCCCTCACACGCACACCGTCTTACCCATCTCTGTCCGCTAGGGAATCGAACAAGAACCCAGATCACAATTGTTTTATCAAACAAGCACACTGTGCTCCCCCCCCAATTGAACTCGAGGTCAAATTTACTCCCAAAACCCCTCGATTCGATTCTGTTTGGACAAAAAGGCATAGAGGTTTTGTTAATCGGCCTAAGACTAAGCTGTGGTGAAAGTTAATTGTAAAATCAATTGGATTTGGATAGTTTAATTGTAGATTCAGAAGCCAAAACCCTAGACATGATCCCAGAATCAATTTGATCAATTTCGATAGTAAAAGCAGTTGATACCATGGGGATTTTACAAAATAAAACATTGTGAATCTGTTGGTGTGGTTTAATTGGATTAAAATTGACTCTAGGATCAAAACCCCCAATTACGATTATGAACGAGCCCTAGATTCTGGATTTTGACTAAATCGATGTTATGAGATCGAATTAGCATGGGGTTATCAATACACAATGTGTTGCGATTCTAATAGAGTAATTTAATTTGATTTAAACAAGGTCTAGGGTAGGGCTTGATCAAACCGGTTATGTATAAACCCTAGAATTTGTTCTTGTTAAATTCGATAATGTAAGTCTTAATTAGTATAGGTCTTTAGATTTAGACACATAAACAAAACTACAGACGTAAACAATTACCAGAATGAGTAAGGATCGATGGTGATCGGCTAGAATGGCCTCCGACGTCGCGTGGTTTAGTCTCTTGCGAGCTTGACTGCTTTTCCGGTTAAGCAGAGGTGTGTAAAAGCTTTAGTGGGATTCGATTGAGGTGTGCAGTGTGTCCAAATGCGGGAATGACAGATAACACGATCGAATTTGATGCACACATGTTGATAGACGACGGTTATGGTTTAATTACTCAATAATTGGGTTTAATTCGAATTAATAACGATGATTAATGACTCAATGATGGTCGAAATTGCTAATAACGTCCATATCAGTTATGAAATCAAACGAAATTCGGGTATAACTCGCGAATTTGGATCAAAGAGTCACAGGTTTGACTTTTTAAAAGTCAATAGAAACAAAAACCCTTCAATTTTGACTTTCAAAGTCAACAGGCTTGAGTTTAGGGCAATTACATAACTAGTCCTTGCAATTCTAATTTAAAAGATGTCAGCACTAGTCCCTGGGGTTTCAAATGACTTAACAGAGTTAGGATTTAACTGAGTTATGTTAACGGAGTTAACCTGAAATGTCCGGATTGTCACATCATTCCCTAGTTGAAAGAATTTTTGTCCCGAAAATTAAAATAATAATAAAAAAAATTTCTAGGGTGTCACATCATCCCTTAGTTGAAAGAATTTTTGTCCCGAAAATTAGAATAGTACCTTAAGAGTTTGACGTGGAGTGCTTGAACAGATGATGATATTTGCACATCATCTGATCGTCGCGCTCCTAAGTGAATTCCGGTCAGCATTTCAAGTTCCAACGAACTCTGACAATAGGGATCTTACTGCGTTTGAGCGTTTTGACTTCCCTATCCATGATTTCTACCGGTTCTTCGACAAAACGTAATTGTTCATCGATGTGTAGTTCCTCAAGAGGAACAGTGAATATCTCGTCTGCTAGACATTTATTCAAGTTCGTGACATGAATGCCATCGTGTACATCACTCAGTCCTTCAGGTAGGTCCAACTGATACGCTACTGGGCCAATTCTCTTCACTATTTTGAACGGTCTAACATAACGAGGATTCAGTTTGCCTCGTTTCCCGAATCGAATCACACCTTTCCATGGTGTGAATTTTAGTAGAACCATGTTGCCTACTTGAAATTCTGACGGTTTGCGACGTTTATCGGCATAACTCTTTTGACGATCAAGAGCTGCCGCCATACGGTTTTGAATTTGAATGATCTTTTCAGAGGTTTCGAATACAAGTTCGGGACATGTAAGTTGTCTATCCCCAACTTCAGCCCAACAAATAGGAGATCGGCATTTACGTCCGTATAATACCTCGAATGGTGTTGCGTTGATGCTAGTGTGATAACTGTTATTGTAGGAGAACTCCACCAGAGGCAGGTGAGATTCCCAAGTGTTACCTAAGTCGATCACACAAGTTCGTAGCATGTCCTCTAAGGTTTGAATGGTACGTTCTGTTTAGCCATCTTTTGAGGATGGTATGCCGTGCTCATATCTAGACGCGTGCCTAAATCTTTTTGTAGAGATTGCCAAAAACATGATGTGAATCGAGCGTCACAATCCGAAATGATAGATATCGGCACTCCGTGCCGAGAGACTACTTCCTTCAAGTAAATACGAGTAAGTTTTTCCATCTTGTCGGTTTCTCTGATTGCTAAGAAGTGAGCAGATTTTGTCAAACGGTCTACGATCACCCAGATGGTGTCACATCCGCTAGGAGTTTGGGGAAATTTGGTGATAAAGTCCATAGATATTTGCTCTCATTTCCACATTGGGATCTCTGGTTTTTGAAGTAAGCCAGAAGGCTTTTGGTATTCTAGTTTTACCTTTGCGTAAGTCAGGCACTTGCTCACATAGGTGGCTAGATCAGCCTTCATCTTCGACCACCAATATAGCCCCTTTAGGTAATGGTACATCTTGTCAGAACCTGGATGAAAAGAGTACCGAGATTTGTGAGCTTCATCCATTATCAGTTCCGTTAGGTCTCCATACACTAGAACCCATATTCGCTCCGGGAAGTAGCGAATGCCATCTGATTTAACCTCAAGTTAGTTCTCCATACCACGTGTGACTTCCAATGGTTGGTTGTCCTCTTTAAGGGCTTCGAGCTGAGCACAATGGACTTTGTCAAGTAATCTGATGTGAATAGTAAGCTGTATTCCTCAAACTTGTTTGGGTTTGGTGTCCTTTTGAAATTCGACTTGACGGTGAGGTGGAAGACCAGGCAGGACTTCTGGAAATACTTCCAGATAGTCATGTACGATCGGGATGTCGTCAATCCTCTTCTCCTCAGATGGCTGCTCGGTGATGAGAGCCAGAATGGCAGTGTGACCCTTACGTAGACACTTTTGTGCTTTCATGAAAGATATGATGCCCATAACAACACCACTCTTTTCGCATTGGACAGAGAGGATTTCTCCACTAGGGAGAGGAAGACGAACAATTTTCTCCTAACAGACAATCTCGTCTTGGTTCTTAGATAACCAATCCATTCTGACAATTACGTTGAAACTGCCGAGTGTGACCGGCATAAGGTCAACGTTGAGTTTATGACCAGCCAGTTCAAGTTTACAACTCTGCAGGATGTGAGTTGCTTCTATTATCTGTCCATCAACTATTTCTATGGTGTAGTTAGCTTCTAGAAGGGTTGGAGTTTCTTTTATCAAATTACTAAGTTTCTTAGATATAAAACTCCTATCAGCACTAGTGTCAAAAAGGACAGAAGCAAAATAGTTGTTCAGAAGGAACTTACCGGTAACCACATTATGGTCGTATCTAGCTTCTCCGGATCCTAGCATAAAGGCTCGCACCTTTGCACCGTTTCCGTCATTATTGCCATTGTTGTTATTACCATTGTTGCCCTTGTGGTGGTTGTTGTTGTTGTTGCAATTGCCACCCTTCTTCAGCTATGGACAATCCTTCCGGAAATGTCCCCCTTTACCGCATTCAAAACAACCTTTGGTAGATCCTAGATGTTGGAAAGGCTGTTTGGCTTGTAATTCACCCCTGTAGTCCTTAGCAGTATAGCCCATCTTGCCACACTACAGGTAACGATTCTTATCACAAGCACCGAGGTGGTGATAATTGCATTTGTTGCACTTGGGGAGCTTCCCCGTATATCCACCTTGGTTTTGACCTGAAGAGGTCGACTGGTTGAAACTTTTTGTAGGCTCAAACCTACGATGTTGTTGTTGCTGGGGTTGGTTTGGGTGGAAACCCTTGGTGCTGGTACCGCTGTAAAACTTGAATTTGTTGTTATCGGTGGCTTTGGGTGCTGAACCTCTCAGAGGTAGTGTTCCCTGAGTTATCGCTTGATCAGTCAGTTTGTGAGCCTGATGGTTTGTTGAATGGTAGTGGGGTTGAAGAGGTGACCATACTCTGGATCTGGGGTACCAGACCGTTGATATACATTTCAATCCTTTTGTAGGGCGGGGTCACCATATGGGGACACATCACAACAAGCTCGTGAGAGCGGGTAGTGTAGAGTTCAATTTCGGAACCTTCCATCTTTAGGTTCCACATTTCTCCTTCTAACTTCTGGACCTCATAACGAGAGCAATATTCCTCTCTCATCATTGTCTTAAACTCCTCCCATGGCAGAGCATTGGCCATGTCCAGACCCAGCATCTGGACTTGGGAGTTCCACCAGGTGACGGTAGGACCCTCTAGAGTTCCTGATGCAAATTTGACCCGGTTGGTCTCAGGATAGTTACACATGGCAAACACTGATTCAACCTTTTCGAACCAACGGAGCAAACCAACTGTTCCTTCAGCTCCACTGAAAGTGTGGGGCTTACAGTCCATGAAGGTCTTAAATGTGCAGGCCGGTTGGTTGGTTTGTTGACCTGGATTGTAAACAGATGCATGATTGAGTATATAAGATTTAGAAAAGATTTGAGTGTAAGCAGTAGACTTGCTAGAGTCGACGGGTATTCAAGTTTACCTGCATCAATATGTGCTGCCAGTGTCTCAGCTACATTGTCATTGACAAGAGCAGTGAGTTCGGCTGCTATCATGTTTATGTTTCCTCGGCCACCATGACGACCTCCACGTCCACGTCCAGCCATAGTTCTTCACATTCACGAAAACAAATAATGAGAAAATATGTCGTATTTTATCATCGTTCATGTATAAGTAAACAGAGGGTATTAAAGCAACGACATTAAATGCTTCGATAATGATTTTTGATTTATTAAATAGTAACGGCTATAAAATAAATAACTCAAAACATTAAATTATTGAAATTTTTATTGAATGGGAACAACCTTACCCATCTATGCTTAGAAACGAAAGAGATAACAAGAGAAAAAAAAAATAAGATGTCAAACTCCACTGCCGGCTGAAGAGACAATTGATTCGTCATCTCCCTCTCCAGCTGGTTCCCCCTCAGACTCAGTGTCCAGTGCATCATTTGCCTCTAAAGCATCCTCAAGCTTTGCCTCCAACTGCACAATCCTACCAATGGCTACTTCATTGGTAGTCTCCAGTGTCTCCACTTGAGCCTGCAACTGATGAACTGTGTCCACCAACTAATTATGGTAGTGGTCTGTGACTGCCAACTCTGCTGTCAGCAGTTCTATCCTCTCGTTTTCCTGTTTTTCCCTCTCTAACAGACCAGAATCTCTTCCACAGCATCTCTCATGTTTCGAACTCCCGGTCCATAGTAGCCACGAATGCTGCAAAGGCCTGATCCATAGTGCATGGTAGTAGTGGCAAAGTTTGAGCTGTGGAAGTGGTGGATGCATAAAAGGGAGGTGGGACTTGCTCTTGTCTGACCCAAATCCTGAGAAAATTGGGATACCACTCCCAACCATGTAGGTTACCTTCAGTCCATATGTAGAATGGCTCGTCATACACCATCGTGTCATCTATCGGACCGAGCCGAAGCCTCTTGGGCTCTAGTGATGGAAGAATAGGAACATCCTGCTCCTGAATAGCTGGTGGTGAGGTAGGTGGGGTAGTCATGATCCTGAAAAGTAAGAAGTAAGTGCCAGAATGGATGTCTATGTTGAGTAACTAATGTGTGTGGTTATAGTCTAGTACGCAGTCCTAGTTCTCTATAACTAATGGCTCTGATACCAATCTTTCACACCCCCAAATTCCACTAACAGAGTTTTACCGTTTGGTGTATGGCAAACCAGGATCTCAGACATTAGTTACTTCAAACGACACTATATGGGACTTAAAATGTCATAACATAAAAGTTCAGAGTTAATGTGGAAGCGGTAATCAAAGAAAGTAAATGCGCAAAACACACGCGCCCAAGTTAAGAAATAACTGAAAGTATAATAAGTGTTTGAATGTTTGATGTGTATTGATAATAACAATATGACACCATGCATGCCCTAGCGTGCACCTGCTTAACGACGTGAGAAAAACATGTAAAAAGACTAGGTTGGTGATTTCACAAGTTTCAATAAAGTAATAGAAGCGTTTATCAGATTATGTAAATTCAATATGCATATCTATAGGTAGCTAGCCTATGTTCATGTCTTAATAAAGCGCTCGTAACCGAAGCTGACTGATTATGTTTGTTTGCTTCCCGCCAGGTCTATCAACTCTGGCAAAGTGTTAAGGCCAACATTTCACTCGTTCGATCTCCAATCGAGTTAGCGCGGCTAACGCGGGTGGGGCTTGTCAAACCCAGTAGTACTACCAAACATTACCTCGCTAAATCCATATTAACGATCCAATGTGTGTGAGGACTTTCAACGATAGTGTGTTACGCTTAGTCTCAACGGCGATATCATATGAAATACAGTATTCAAAATAGTTTGTGACGTGTTCTCTCCCCAATTTAAAATAGTAAAAGGGGCCGTGAAACTCACCTGAATTGAGTAGTGGGTAGATTCACATAAGAATGAGATTGGAACCACAAGTGTTAGCTTGCAACAACTTACGTACGCCCTAGAATTATACACATAATAATTAGGGATACAATGGGATTTGTGAAGACGACACGGAAGGTTTGAACGCCTTAAAATATTCTAAGGATCAACGAGTAGACGAACGTTTCCACGGGAATAAGGATTTCTCAATATAATTATTAAGATAAATACGTTTCGTGTCGAACGTTTCTAAATGAGAATAATAATATATAAGTATTCGTGTGGTTGTACCATTTAAATAATGGCTACGAAAATAATATAACTTAATATATTATTTTTAATTTCATAGGAGTAATAAAATAATCATTTATGTGGTAAAAATAATAATTATATTATTTTTTTTCGAGAATATAATTATGGGTAAATAATATAGACATTTATATTATTTATAAGTTTGAAGCATTACAAAATGTTTATAAACGTGACGAAAATAATATATAAAAATATATTATTTTTAATCAGAGTCAAGGGTTGAAAATAATATAAATATATTATTTTTATAAGTGGGTAAGAATAATAATTATGGGTTACAAACTATCTCGAGCCTACGGGTTGTTTCCCGGGCTAAAACACATTTATATAATAATATAGGATATTGATTTTTCATTAAAATAATAATCAAAAGCGGTTTAAAAAGAGAGTGGAGAGACTCGAACCCCGGTCTCTCCCACACACGCACACTGTCTTAACCATCTTTGCCCGCTAGGGAATCAAAAAAGAACCCGGACCACAATTTTTTATCAAATAAGCACACTATGCTCTTCCCCCCTATCGAAACCGATGTCAAAATCACTCCTAAAACCCCTCGATTCGATTATGTTTGGACAAAAAGGCATAGATGTTTTGTTAATCAGCCTAAGACGAACCTGTGGTGAAAGTTAATTGCAAAATCAGTTGGATTTGGATCGTTTAATTAAGGATTCAGAAGCCGAAACCCTGGACATGATCCCATAATCAATTTGATCAATTTCGATAGTAGAATCAGTTGAAACCATGGGGCTTTTACAAAATAAAACATTGCGAATCTGTTGGTGTGGTTTAATTGGATTAAAATTGACTCTAGGATCAAAACCCCCAATTACGATTATGAACGAGCCCTAGATTCTGGATTTTGACTAAATCGATGTTATGAGATCGAATTAGGATGTGGTTATCAATACACAATGTGTTGCGATTCTAATGGAGTAATTTAATTTGATTTAAACAAGGTCTAGGGTAGGGCTCGATCAAACCGGTTACGTACGAACCCTAGAATTTGTTCTTGTTAAATTCGATAATGTAAGTCTTAATTAGTTTAGGGATTTCGATTTAGACACATAAACGAAACTACAGACGTAAACAATTACAAGAATGAATGAGGATTGATGGTGATCGGCTAGAATGGCCTCTAACATCGCGTGGTTTAGTCTCCGGCGAACTTGACTGCTTTTCCGGTGAATTAGAGGTGTGCAAAAGCTTTAGTGGGATTCGACTGAGGTGTGCAGTGTGTCCAAATGCAAGAATGACAGACAAAACGATCGAATTTGATGCGCACATGATGATGGATGACGGTTATGGTTTAATTACTCAATAATTGGGTTTAATTCGAATTGATAACGATGATTAATGGCTCAATGATGGTCGAAACTGCTAATAACGTCCATATCAGTTATGAAATCAAACGAATTTCGGGTATAACTCGCGAATTTGGATCAAAGAGTCACGGGTTTGACTTTTTAAAAGTCAACGGAAACAAAAACCCTTCAATTTTGACTTTCAAAGTCAACAGGGTTGAGTTTAGGGCAATTACATAACTAGTCCTTCCAATTATAATTTAAAAGATGACAGAACTAGTCCATAGGGTTTGAAATGAGTTAACATAGTTAGGATTTAACTGAGTTATGTTAACGGATTTAACCTGGAAAGTCCGGATTATCACAAAGGCCCCTAGCCCGGGAGGCCTCACTTGTTGGATTTACTCATTCACAAACAGTTCTTAAATCAGAATATCAAATAACGCAGCGAAAAATTTCATTTCAAAATAATCATATAACATGGTTTAACATGCGGAAGCGTAAACATTGTCTAAAACATAAATATATCTTAACTAAAACATAATGGGATGCCACTCTTCATAATCATCCGGGTAACTCATCTTGCTAGCCAAGCATCACCGCTCATCCTCATAACCCCTGCCTTAACCTGAATGTGCATACTAAAAAGTCAGCTACGCTGGTGAGTTCTAGTTTTTAACATAAAACGTTAACTTCAAATTGTTTTTCAAAAACATAACTTCATACTTCATTTAAAAAAAGCGTACATAAAATAATGCAATAACAAAAACATAACACATCATAACCCATAAGTCAACAAACACATTGAATCTGCGCCTTCTCGTAATCGTCAAATCCAAACGTCACATACTGGCGGAATAACCTAAAGATCACCACCACTAGGCCCTTCAACACTGTACTGTCCTTCGGGCGGAGAAACCTAGGGCCCGATACATAAGCTATTCAACCGAACTTCAAGCATGACATCACAAGGATGACACGTACCAAACATCAAGCACTGCACCTCGTAAGGCACAAGTACCAAACTTCAAGCACTGCACCCCGTCAGGCACAAGTACCAAACTTCAAGCACGACTACCCCGAAAGGTAAATCGTACAATCTTCAAGGATCACGATAATCCCCTTGGTGACCGTCATCACCCCAGTTGTACAACAGTTGGCCAGCCACAAAGACCCCTAAAAGGTAAAGGCCCATAACATACATCCTATACCCATAACCTTCATTCCCTAAGGAATAATGGCATATTCATTCATTTGTGACTTTCGTAAACCTTCACTTCTTTTACTTCAGAACTTCAGCTAAAGCATTCGTACATTTTATTAAAAATAATTCATTCATTTGTAAATACTTCGTAAACTTCTTTTGGCAAAATATTTCATAAAATTAAGGCTAAGTTCACCTCTTACCAACCTGGCGAACATACAGGCGAACTTAAGCTAAGTTCGCCTGATCCATGCCCAACGAACTTAGTAAGTTCGCCCCATAAGTTCGCTGGTTTCAACCCAGCGAAGTCACTAAGTTCGTTGCCATAAGTTCGCTTACTGGTTTCCCCAGGCGAACTTGTCAAGCGAACTTGATAAGTTCGCCCTTTCCCCACTAGGTGAAGTTGATAAGTTCGCATGCCGGGTAGTCTTTTCCCCAAGAACCCTAAGTTCTTGCATGCGGATCCGACCTCGTCAAGATCTGAAATTTTTACGTTCAAAACGTTTGTTTTTCATTCTAGAACTCAAATCTATGTTAATCTTTCAGTTTCATACATAAAAACACCATCTTTTTATTCAAAACCGGAAAACCCCAAAGTAAACAAAAACTCAGATCTAGGCCGAACCGTTACCTGTATCGAGCTTCTGATTCGGAGGTTATCTTCACGAGCACTGGAGACACGAGTTGGTGTGATCTTGAGCGATTCTGGCACTTTCTATCTCTACGGTTTCTCTCTCTAAAATGCAAAAATGAGAGAATGTGTGCGTGTGTTGGGGTATTTATGGGAGAGGCCTCCCCTCCTTAAGCCCACCTCACGACCAACTCGGCCCATCCCCGGCACGCGTACCTTTGTATGTTCATTCCATTCGTTCCGCTTTAAACCCGTTATCTTTATTTCTCATTTTTATTTTTGGGATGTTACACAAACATTGCATGAAACATAATTCTTAAACCTTGAAATAATCATTTAACATTAACAGCGGAAGTCTTGTATGAAATTCAGAGTTAACAAAAACTTTAAAACATAATATTGTTCACATTCATAATCTAATAATAGGGATGTCAGTCTTCTTGTCAGCAGCAGCTATCCAGCTATCTTCTCTCTAAGCCCTCGCGGCTTCATATCTTTTTCTTTTCTTTGCTACCTGATGTGCATACTAAAATAGTCAGCTAATGTTGGTGAGTTCAAGTGTTTCTTTTTCTTTAACTTTATATCAAAGGTTTTCTTTAAAAAAAAACGTTCTTTAAACATACATATTATATTATACACATAATACGATTAAATCTTTCTTTTGTTCTTTTACATACATCCATATTTTCTTTGTTCTCTTTTCTTAAAGTTATACATTAATGTCTACAATCTGTTTTGTGCCCCCAAGCGGGATTCTTCATTCTTAATTCCCGAAGGAACTTTCTTTCGCAGGTATTGTTCCCTAAGGCTCAACGTCTAAAGACCGATACACACTTTCTGCGTCCCCAAGCAGGCTTCTTCATTTTTACTTAGCGACCGTCCCCGCTACAGTAACCATCGTTACTCATCTTAACCAGATGCAACTTCCTCGTTATAGTGCCCTGCCGAGTACTTTCCCGATTACTCATATGTTACCTCATGGTCTCAGCCCATGACGTAACATCGGCTTCGGGTAGCATTAGTCACTAGGACTATACTACTATCTCAAGACTTGCTACTACGCTTAGGGTACCACTAGCCTCGAGCATTATGCTACTACCCCAAGTCCTTCATCGTATAAGCATACTCTTACAGATTAAACAATGTATTTGACTCTCTTTCTTTCTGATTATAAAACATATAGTTAAATAAAACATTTTTCTTTTTTTTTCACTTGTTTATAAAACGTATAGTTAAATAAACCATTCTTCTTTCTTTCACTTGTTTATAAAACGTATAGTTAAATAAACCATTCTTCTTTCTTATCTTTCTTTCTGGTAAAATATTCTGTTAAACAAACCGTTATCATTCATTCTTTCTTCCTTTCTTATAAAAACGTTCATTTACAAAACCGTTACTGTTCTTATCTTTCTTTGCAAACGTTTAAGTAATAAAATACATTTATTATAAACGTCTAATTCTTAAGTATGCACACTACACTAAAACAGTAAAATAGGGATTCTTGAACTCACCTAATTTTCTTAAGGATTAACTCACTCAGCAAGAACTTCAAGCTCGGTGGAGGCTAAAGGATCTATTAAGAGTCACGAACTATACAAATTAACACCAAGTCATTCTGTACGAAAACTCTAGGTCCAAAATCTATTTCAATCAAAATCTTTTTTGACCAAAAACTAATCGTTCGAAAAGTCTCACTTCCCATAATAATTTCGTTCGAAAACTTCCTATCCAAAATCTATTTCGGTCGAAATCTTTTTCGACCAAAGTCTATTTCCTTTGAAATTATTTACTTCTGGAAACTATTTCGATCGAAATATTTTTCGACCAAAAACCATTCCGATCAAACATATTCTGTCCGAAAACCTACTATGTCCGAAATACTTTTCGGACGGGCCAGAGTTTTCAGACCATTCAACGCGTTTTCTGACGATTGATATGTTCTTGGCTAAAATTGTCGTTTTTGATCAAAGTTTGAATCTTTTTACGTCCAAAACTTTAGTATGACATACGAGAACCTAAATCCATCCTTTTTAGCCCAATTCATACGTAAAAATCTTTACATTGATTGAAACCCACTTAAAACCCTAAAACCCACTTTTTTGAACAAAAACTCAGATTCTGGAGCGTTTGTTACCTGGTTTTCACGTGATTTCTCCTTCTTTGATCTATAGCAAACCTCAGGAATGATCTCGGGCCAAGGGACAGTTGTTGCATATATGACAAGGTACGATCTAAAAAGTTACACCTTAGGTAACGAGCGAATAATAATATTTAATTGTTAAATATTATAGTTCACGAAAGACGGATATAATAAAAGGTGAATAAATATTTAGAGAAATATTTATCGGAGATTGGGATAATTAATTATATGTTTAATTAACTATTTACGGGGGATAAATGTTTAATCTGTTAAACATTTAAAGAATACATTTTACTGATTATTAATGATTAGTAAAATAAGGGTTAATAATTAAATAGTTAATTATTAATTGGATATTAACTGTTAATATCTCAGTGACCTGTTTGTGAATTACAGGTTTATAAATATAACCTTAACCTGAACCCTAAAACCTGATTGAGACTCTTAGCCACCTCAAGGGTTTTTGAAACCCTCTCGTCTCTCGCAATTCCGACCGACGCCACAAGGGCCGCCGTCGTCGCAGCCGAGCCGGACCACCACCGCCACCGTCGTGATCGGCTTCTCCCCCTTGCGCAACCGTGTGACTTTTGGCTGCAGATGTCGTGTACGTGTCATCTAGCGTGACGTTCGTTGTACTAAGGTGTTATGATCTGCTTATTGTTAAAGGTATTATCCTAGAACACCATATGGTTGGTTTATATTGTATTGTTTATACTCGTGTAATCGGATCACTGAAAGGAATCCAGATCTGATCTGTTTGTTGTACCATTAAATCGCTTTCGCTAAAATATATCTGATTTATTTATTTAAATTGTTTAAATAATTATTGTTTTAAAAGTTAAAACTGGTACCTAGATTCCTAATAGTGGTATCAGAGGCACCTTTACACGCGTTTAGACATATTTTTTTTATCGATCTATTGTTTTATTTGTCAAAACTATTGTTTGACAAAAGATCGAGCATTTTTTCGTTTGTTGTGATTGTGTTGAATGAATCGAGCACAGGTGACCTGTGGTTGTATTATTGTTGATTGGTTGTTTCTTTTTATATTTTTATGGGTTATTGGAACCCCGATATAATAGTTAGATTTATTTTTATTTATTTATTTTTAGTGTATTTGTAAATAAATATTGTAATCCTAAAGAGACGAAGACTAGAAGACCAAGGCGGACAATTATAGGACTAAAGATGAAGATCTTGAACTATGTGGGAGATAGAAGATTTGTTAATTTTGTTATCCCATAGACTAGTCCGGTTATTCGTTTGATGGCTCGAACGAAATCGGACAATTATTCCTAGCTGCTCGGTTCCATGTTATATTTTTATTTTTTTGTGGTTGTGATAAAATTATTTAGGATAATAATTAAACCGCAAAAAAATTATAAAACTTTTGACACAATTTAAAAACGACGAGATAATTAAATTGTTTATTTTTCTTGGAAAGGTAACTAAATAAAAAGGGTGTTTAATTTAAAAGTAAAAACAAGTTTTAAATTTAAAATAATTTTAAATTAAGTAAAAGAATTGATTAGTTTAAAATAAAGTTCGCGACGAATGGCCAATTTAGATTAAATAAGATATTTTAAATTGGATTGTGTCGAGTGTTGAAAATGTTTCAAGAATTAAAATTAGTAAAATCATTTTACAAAAATTGCGCGACTTGTATCATGCTATTCGTCGTCAAAAATATTTTTGACCCGAAACGGTAATAATTACAAAAAACATAAAAGAAATCCCAATATATATGAAATCGATATTTCTACGCCACCCTTAATTGTAACACTTAAGCTAATCTATCAGTACCCCCGATGTTAGTGAATTACCCTACATCCGGCTCTACGGTTTTAGTTTAAGGTAGAACCACGATTCCTGATTCACTTAGGTCGGGTATACAGTTACAATTGTAGGACAAATATCACTTAATTCGTTTAAGTGGGCGTAGTTGAGGGAAACGTATCCAAAGCTTGACACTACTCGTTATGCCCCTCACTGAGACATGGGGAACCGGGATCTCATTCCTAATTATATTATTTTCCAATTGGGTCATAAAATTTTAATGAGGATATTATGCATGAAAAATACTAAAACCTTTACTTTTGAATTTTGTAGATGTCTATCGAAATCAATTCCGATTCCGTTTTTGCTCTAAGATCTATGCTTTATCGGAACATGCTTAAAGGAGGAAACTTCTCTGAGTGGTACCGTATCTTGTGAAGTGTTCTCAAGGAAGAAAAGAGATCCTATGTTTTGAAAATTTCAATTCCCCCGGTTCCTCCCAATGACGGCTCCAAAATGCTTAGGAGATGACACATTGAAGATTCTAACGAGGCATCATTTTTTATGCTATCTACGATGTGTGATGAACTCCGTCGTGAGCAGGAATATCACTTTGCATATGATATGGCTCGCGAACTGAAGAAAAGGTTAAATCAAACTCGGCGCGAGCATCTTAATGTGCTTAAGTCCTTATCAAGCAGCATGGAAAGAGGAACATGAATGAGATAACATTTCTCTAAAATGATGAAACTCATTGACAGCCTGAAAGATCTTGGTTCACCTATCAACCAGGATATGGCAATAGATTTCATACTGATGTCTTTGTCGGTTGAAAACGAAGAGTTCGTTGATTACTACAAGCAGTATGTAGTGGGAGAAACCTTATCTGATTTGCGAGGGTCGCTAATGGCTTTTGAAATGACATTGGGACAAATGGACACCTTGATTTCTGAACCATGAAAGCGTGCCAAAAAGAGATTTATTTTCAAAAGTGATGACACCTGTCATTACTGTGGAGAGATAGGACACTGGAAATGTACATGTCCTTCATACCTTGCTAGGAAGACCAAAGCTTCAGAAACAGAGGTATGTTTATTATTGAGATCTTCTCTCTGTCTAGCAAATCTTGGGTGTTTGACACTGGATGTGGTTATCACATTTGTAATGATTTGTAGGGACTAAAGACGGTCAGGAGGCTGAAGCAAGGTGACCTGGAGCTCCATATGGGAAATAGACAAAAGGTTGTGAAGGCTATAGGAGAATACACTCTTTTACTTCCTTCTGGTTTAGAACTTGTTTTGAAAAATGTTTATTTCATTCCTAATTTGACTAGGAATATTGTTTCGGTATCCGCTTTGCGGGAACAAGGATTTAATTATGCTTTTGACAATAAATTTATTTATGCATATTTAAATGGTTTGTTTTATTTTTCTGCAAAGCCTCACAATGAAATCTATGAGATAGAAGTCCATGATCTCCAAATTCATGGGCTTTCATTCATAATGAACCAACCATCCGATTCACATTAGTCTTACATTCAGATTGATTCCCATGAATCTGATCGACTACGAATATTTATAATATAATATTCAAGGATTTCTAAAGCGTATAAGCTATCAAACACGGTAACATCTATTTATAATGCATTTAACCATTAAATCAAATATAAAAAAACAATGTAACTTTATTGTTCGAAAGCACCAAATACTAAATACAGATCAAACCCACTATCTAGTAAATCTAAGGCCTATCTTATCACCATTCTCCTCATGTTTAGAATGAGGCATATGCTTATTGAACGGGTCGACTAAATTCTGATCTGTGTGAACTTTGTTTAACACGATGTCTCTCCGTTCCAATATATACCTTATATAATGAAATTTTCTGAGTATGTGCTTCGTGCTGTGGTGTGACCTTGGTTCCTTGGTTTGAGCAATGAAACCAGTATTGTCACACAATATCTTGATTGGTTTCTGAATGCTAGGCATTACTCCGAGATCAGCAATGAACTTCTTCATCCAAGCAGCCACCTTTGCAGCTTCCGAAACGACAATGTATTCTGAATCGGTGGTGGATTGAGCAACAACACTTTGTTTAATACTCTTCCAAGTAGTCGCACCACCGTTCAGAACAAATACAAATCCAGTTTGTGATCGAGAATCATCTCGATCAGTCTGGAAGCTAGCATTAGTGTAACATGTAGGATCGTGAAATTACAAGATGGTTCTGTTCTTAGTTGAGATTGGCGAAAACAATAATAACTACACAATTGTAATCGAACAGACGGAAAGAATACTAGTAAGATCACTGTTGTATTAAGCTTTGTGAATAAACGATTACAAATGAAAACTCTGTGAAGAAGCACAAAAAGCACACATACAATGAAGTGTTTACAGATTATTTATACTCACTTAGAATCAAGACAGCCCCTTGATTCTAAGGATCAGATCTAACACAGACCGTTGATCTGTTGTATCTAGCTAACTATTACACGTTTTGTCTATATCTAGTTAACTTTATTGAAGCGTCTTCTTTATGCATCATTACTTGCATGCTTGGAGAAGAGCATTGTTGAGTTTCATTGGTTGCACCATTGAGGTTCCTTCTGCTTTGAGTGTGTCAGTTGCTTTTACAGAAAGTTGTCAGTGACGCTTGGTATGGATAGTCAGCTGCAACGATTTGTCTTCAAGGCACAAGGCTGTCAGCAGCAAAGATGTTGATCAGCAGCAAAATGTAACCATCCAGAGCTGCTGATGATTTACCTGTCAGCAGCATCAAGTGTTGATGCTGCTGATAAGCTTATCCACAGCAACTTTGGTCTTCAGCAGATAAGGCTATCCGCAGCAGATTTGTTCTTCAGCAGGAGAACAAGTATCCGCAGCAGATAAGCTTGTCCGCAGCAGATTGTTGGTCAGCAGCAAACTCTGAGATCAGCAGCATTTGTACTTAGAGAATTTTGTAGCCATCAGTCTTTGATTCTACAAACTCCCCCTAGACTGATGCTACCAAAATTCTCTTATTGCCTTTGTTGCTGAAGCTTTTGCATATTTCTGACTATCCTTTCAACCAAAAGAAAAGGCTTCGAAAACAGCCATCTTGTACTTTGAAATACAGCCTGAAGTCGTCAAAGTTGTCTGAGTCTTTCTCCATTGGGACCATCTCCCCCTTTTTGGTTGCATCAGTGGAAAAATAAGCATCAGTTTGGGTGCCCACTGATACAAAGGATGGAGTAAGAAAAGTTGGGCATTGATGTGCCTCTATCATATTCACCCTGGCCGTCAATTCCAAGATATGAAGTTTCAGTATGTCCTCATCCACAGTTGTGGAATCCTTGGATCCAGATGGGGCCTTAGGCCTAGCCTCTTCATCCTCATCACCCATGGTTTCTTGGCACCTGGGATTCCTCTCAGAGGACATACATATTTACAACAAAGGATAGACGCATTCAACTGAACCGATGATGATGCTTGGTGGTTTCTTTGCCTTCCATTGTTGAGTTGGTGGTTTTCTAGTTTTCCTCACACTGTTAGCAGCAGATTTTGCTACTGATGTTTCTAGCTTGTTGACAGTAGATCCTGCTGCTGACAGCTTTGTTGAAGTGTCAGCATTCTTTGCTACTGTAGGCTTTGCCTTGGGTTTTGCCTTATCAGTAGTGGACACTCTTGCTGCTGATGTCTTTGCCTTATCAGCAGCAGATTTTGCTGTGGAGGATTTTAGCTTAGCAGCAGCAGACTTGGTTGCTGCTGAAAGCTTCTGCTTTGTTTTCTTGGCCTTAACTGGACTAACAACCGATGTATGTTGATCCTTCTTTACCCTTTATCTTTGAGGGGCTTGATGAAGAATCTGGTTGAAAGGGTTAAACTTACAGTTTGCAGCAAAGTGGTCTGATTCTCCACAGATGATGCAAGATTGTTGAGGTTTTGACAACTGCTCCCTTGGTGGAGAAAGAGATTTTCTGAATTGAGTTGTCTTAGCTTCAAAACTTCTTACCTGTTTATTCTTCTTTGTCTTCTCAAAAGCATGCCGCTTTGAATGTCTTTGATATTCCAGGTAATGAAAGCAGGTGCTGGCAGTGTGGTTATATCTGCCACACACAAAGCATGATTTTGCCAGTTTGTCTTTTGAAAGGTAGACATAGTCCTTTCTTTGGAACAGATCCGTGAAGTTCCATGGATGAGCTTTGTTATGTTCAAAGGTGTCTTCTTCTAAGGTCCTTTGAACATATGGAACTTTTTCTTCAGGCTTACGACATACATCAAATACCTTTCTCTTTGTGATTGGCTTGAACTGAGGCTTGGGGTTTGTGGCTTCTGATGTCTGTCCCTTTTCAATGTTTAGCTTTCTTCCATCTGGAGGATAGCTGATCTTGATCTTTTTGAATGGTACAGGGGCTTGAACAGCTGGAAGAACAACAGGAACTTCAGCTCTATTCAGAACAACTTCAGATGGGGCTGTACTGGTTTCATCATGGTCTGAGTAGGTTGACTCAGATTCTGATGAGGTAGTGCAGTCTTCGACGAAAGGTTCATCCATTGAAGGATCAAGGTTTCGGTTTGCAGTGTCAAGATTTGCAACATTGAAGCTTGGTTCGTAAATGGCAATATAGTCAGCAGGAGGAGGAACGGATTTGTACTGATCATTGTTTTACCCAAGTCCAGTCTTTACCTTCTCATGGACTTGAATATCTAAAAGTCTTTGTAACGTTTTGGAGGAAAATTCATATTTTTCAACATGAACTTTATGTTCTACCAGTTCAGCTCTGGTAGCTTTTAGTTTGACCAGTAGATCATCAATCTGAGTTTCAAGATTAGTTTGTTCGTGTTTTAGCGATGAAATCTCTTTCTTAAGGCAGTCAACCTTTTCTTTATAAGTATTTTTAACCTTTTTGAACTCAGATTTCATCTGGTGAAACTCTTCATTTTGATCTATGAGGTTTTGGTTGTGCTTTCTATAACCCAAAACTTTATCAATACAGGCTTGAGAGCAAAGATGTTCAAATACCTGAGGTGGTATCTCTGTAGTGTCTGCCATTAGAGCTTGATTGTTGACGGGCAGTTCTTCATATTGAAAGCTCCAGTCGAACTTTCCAGAATGGGTGATGATGGGAGGATAGTAGTTACTTGAACTAGGACCCGAGTGCTCAGAATGGAGGGCAGAGGAGGTGGTGGTGGATGTTGAGGCTGTTTGGTAGCTTGAGCTTCTTTCTTTTTCCTGAATCATCTCTAGCTCATAGGTTTTTAGCATACCGAAGAGCTCAGTCATTTGGAGAGTCTTCAGATTCTCAGTTCTTCTAATGGACACCGTGTAAAGTGTCCAGCAGCTAGGTAAAGACCTGATGAACCTTTTAAGAATATCTTCATTCTCTAGCTTCACCTTTGAGCACTGCAGCTCCCCTACAAGATAGGTAAATCTGTTGTATGAAACAGTTAGAGACTTACCTTCCTTCCAGATGAAGTTTTCATACTGCTGCTTCAGGATGTCTTCAAGCCCGTTGCTTTGTGCCATTTTTGTTCTTGGTGACTTTTTGAAGGAGAGAGAGTTTAGAATAGAACCAGAAGTGATTAAACAAGTGTTAGTTTGTTTAATCTGAGCCAAAGCTCTGATACCACTTGTAGGATCGTGAAATTACATGATGGTTCTGTTCTTAGTTGAGATTGGCGGAAACAATAACAACTACACAATTGTAATCGAACAGACAGAAAGAATACTAGTAAGATCACTGTTGTATTAAGCTTTGTGAATAAACGATTACAAATGAAAACTCTGTGAAGAAGCACAAAAAGCACACATACAATGAAGTGTTTACAGATTATTTATACTCACTTAGAATCAAGACAGCCCCTTGATTCTAAGGATCAGATCTAACACAGACCGTTGATCTGTTGTATCTAGCTAACTATTACACGTTTTGTCTATATCTAGTTAACTTTATTGAAGCGTCTTCTTTATGCATCATTACTTGCATGCTTGGAGAAGAGCATTGTTGAGTTTCATTGGTTGCACCATTGAGATTCCTTCTGCTTTGAGTGTGTCAGTTGCTTTTACAGAAAGTTGTCAGTGACGCTTGGTATGGATAGTCAGCTGCAACGATTTGTCTTCAAGGCACAAGGCTAAATGTAGCTTCTTCCAATGGAGACAAAGGTCCTCATATATTCGTCCTTCGAGTATGAGATGGCTGCTCCCTCATCTTTGTAACATCTTGGAATTTAGTATTCATATTTCAATTCAATGTAATGCAATTTCAAATTCAATGTTCGTGCACTGCCTTATTATTTTGCTTACCTTAAACGAAATGCGATGATTCAATACAAATTTACAAGTTTTGCTCGATTATATACACTTAAATGCTATACAAGTAACTATTTATTTCAAACTAATCAAACCTGAAAAGTCAAGGACTAAAGTTGAAAATTTATCAAGAAATCCTAAGTAGCACGGTCGTGCTTCGTCCTGGCACGATCGCGCGACTGGTCCTGGAACGATCGCGCCCGGTGCCTAAGCACGGTCGCGCCTCTATTGGGCACGGTCGTGCCTGCGTAACTGTCAAAACGTAAATACACTTTTAATCACCGATCGTCGAGAATCCGTAACCGTCCACCGTTTCTTTTCCATTTACGTGAGTAATACAACTTTCGAATTCACAAACGCTCCAAATTAATCCTATCAATCTCGAAAAACCTCTCAAAACATTTCAAGAAAATTCAGAATACACCTTTCAACCCAAATTCTCTCAATCCGGCAACAGAGTCACGATACTCAATCATCCCTGAAGCTCCCGGACTATCTGGATTGGCCGGAGTTGCAGTAAAGGTCGCCGGAACTCAAGCCGTCGACGCCGGAACTTCCTTCTACCGACCTCCATCGATTCCCTACTTTTTCGGGTAATTGATCACTTGTTATTATCCGTTTTAGTATATATATCGAAAGCCCCACGTTAATCTGGGCTTTCATTACAGAAATCGTTCGAATCAGAACTCATATTTTTAATAAAAAGGATTTAATCGATTTCACTCTTAAACACGAGTTACATACAATTAATTTATACTAATAGACTCGTAATAACTCAGTAATCAAAAGCCCTATCAAATCCAGCGCTACAAATACAAAAATTGTTCAATTCGTGTCTGATTTGGAAGAGACACGGTCGCGCTAATCATCTAGCGCGGCCGTGCATCATGAAACGCGGTCGTGCCGATTAGCAGCGCGGTCGTGTCCTCCTGTCCAGACCTAGTCATGCCCTTTGGGCTAGCCTCTGTCGTGTCTAAAAATCATAGACACGACCGTGCCGAGCCAAGGCACGGTCGTGCCTATTGACTGGTCTAGTTTGTGCCCTCTGTTGATCAACCCGGTCGTGCCCCGACTAGCGCGGTCGCGCCCCTGGCTCGAGCACGATCATGCCCTTCCGAGGCACGGTCGTGTGTGACTCAGAAATTGTAACAGAATTATAATTTTATATTTTTCGATCAATATATGTTTCAATTTTATAAAAATATGTTTTATGTATTTAAAAATGGATTAAAAGTTTAATCTTGGCATAAATATAATTTATTTAAAAGTTTATGAAAATTAAAGTTATATTTATTATCTTACACTTAAATGATATTTTAAATAATTAAGTTACAAAATTTATAAATAAATAATATAATGATTATTTATTTAATTTACATTTTAAATCAAAATCATTTATTTATTTATACTTAATTACAATTAATATTTACATTATTTCATAAACTATAATTATATATTTATTCAATTATCCAATTCAAACCTAATCAAATTGTTTCAAAAATATTTTACTTCAAACTCTATATATTTTATTCAATACTTTTAAACACAAATCAATAGTTTTATACACAAATTCAACTTTCATTTTAGACTTAAACTTTATGCATCTATTTGATTCAATACGCATTACTCTTTAGGTTAAATTGTGCATTTCGAGGATCATATTTGCTATCTATAATCTTTGTTAGCTACACTTCCATACAAGTGAGTATTCACAACCCTTTTTTTTTTCTCTTTTACACTTTTGGGGTGGAACATGAACTCTATACACATTACACGTTACACATTTACATTTACGCAAACAACACAAGTGCAAAAATCCTATTTACATACATGTGTGCAAAATTTGAGCTTTGTGCCCGAGTGCTAGTTGTGCTAACCTTTGTATGCGATTATGTGCAATCATTAACTATACAAGCCGACGGTTTTCAATGATAGATCTATTGAGTCTGACAAACCCACCCATGGTGCGCGGTGATTGAAACCGACAACACAATTTTTGCATGCTAGTTACAAGGTTTGGTTGTACATGGTTACACAATAGCTGCTCCCCATAAATGCCTTATTTTATCATGTTTTGTAAAGGATTTGTTTTCAACTATATGCTATCTATTTACAACTGTGTTACTCACCAACTTTTTAGTTGACTTTATTTTATTCATGTTTCAGGCCCCAATATGTGAGATTGATTCAAGACGTGTTCAACATAGGAATTGGACTTAGCAATTTAAATCAAGAATTTTATGAGTTGTTTTATGTTCCTTGTTTGAATTTGGTTTTGTACTTAGATTATTTGTAACGGAAATTTAACTTTAATATATTTCAATTTAGTCAACCATGTGCTATGAACAGTCTCACATGTCCCGCCCCGATGATTCCGCCATCGGTCGGGGTGTGACAGATTGGTATCAGAGCCTTGGTTATAGGGAATTAGGTTATTAGACACCTTGACCTAGACTATTACTTTAGGACACCCACTTATGCTATATTTCATGATTTTGTGCTATGTGTTACATGCTATGTGCTACATGCTCACCATGATTAATTATTACTATATTTGATACCTTACTTGTTAGAAATTCATGACTCATTAGGATCTTCTTGAATAAATAATATCCTTCCCTATGTTCTAAAACCTCATAATAATTCTATCTTCTTTCTATCTTTATCCTTTCTAAGCATGTGGAAAATTCTTGAAGCAAAAATCTTTAAAATTTTTATTTCTTCGTTAAGGTTTTTAAACTTGTTAAATTATTTGAGGACACGTGCAATCTGGAAGGGTGACACCTGTATTTTGGGTTTTCTGTCTAGGAAAGCATTTCACATAAATCCCAATCAACCGAGGGACCCGTATGCTTTTCTGGGAATTCCCGAGATGAGTGTTTACTTATAGGCTAAAGCATGTCTTCTTGAAAAATTTTATAAGTTTAATTAACCTTAATATGTCATGGTATTCAAGTGATTTGTCTTTTGAGTACAATCCAAACTAAGAATATCTATTTTATTTTGTTATCTCATTCTATTAAACCCTATCAAATCTCATAAGTTCTTACAATCTTTCTTGTCTAGTGAAAATCTGTAGAATGCCTCCTCGTCGTGCTCCCGCAACCAACGCCAACACCGACATTGCTGCTATTCTTACCCAATTGGTGACACAACTCACCCAAGCCAATAATGGCAACAATGGTGGAAATGGAAGCAATAGTGGTAATAATGGTGGAAATGGTGGTAACAATCCACCTCAATGCACCTTCAAGCACTTCAACTCGTGCAATCCCCTAAAGTTCTATGGTACCGAAGGTGCTACTAGACTCCTTCAATGGTTCGAAAGCATTGAGAATACCTTTCTCAATAGTGACTGTCCCGACAACCTCCGTGTTCGTCATGCTACAAGTGTCTTACAAAAACGGGTACTTACATGGTGGAATGGGGAGAAAAGGAATAGGGGTGTTGATGTAGCTATGGCCTTACCTTAGGATGAGGTCAAAAGGCTCATGACTGAGGAGTTCTGTCCTCGAAATGAAGTGAAAAAGTTAGAAGCTGAATTTTGGGATCTTGCCCAAGATAGTGGGGAAAGCTTAGCATATACAACTCGGTTCCATGAGTTGAGTCTTCTAGTACCCCACATGGTCACTCCTTTGTCCCGTTGTATCGAGAAGTATATTAGTGGACTACCAAGACAAATCCAAGATATTGTCTTAGGTAGAAATCCTGCTACTCTGGAGGATGCTATTCGTCTATCCGCTACCTTAACTGATAACCATGTGAAAGCGGGAACACTTACTAAGAAGGGTACTAAGAAAGTTTCTGAAACCGTAACCCCTCCTACTCACAACAAAGAAGCCACAACCGAGCCCTCTCGTAATAATAGAAAGAGGAAGGTTAGAAATTTTGCTGTGGTTACTCCTGCTGTTCCCATCAACCAAGCCGCACCTATGGTTCAAGCGCCGGCTAAAAAGCCATATGTTGGAATCTACCCACTTTGTGCCACCTGCAACTACCATCATCCCCAAAACATCCCATGTCACCTTTGTACTTATTGTGGGAGATATGGTTATACGGTCAGTGTTTGTAGGACCAAAGCTGTTACGGGCCAAGTCAACCCTCCAAACCGAACTGTACCTCAAGTGGCTAATCAAGGTGCTCCCGCCATTGCTAATGGGCGTGCTTGCTATGAGTGTGGTGACCCGAACCATTTTCGTGATCAATGCCCAAGACATGAAAATGCTAGAGAAGGTGGAGCTCGTGGGCGTGCGTTCAACATAAACGCCAACGAAGCTCAGGCCAACAATGACGTGGTCAATGGTACGTTTCTTTGTAATAGTCAATATGCCTCCATTTTATTCGATACCGGAGCCGATAAAAGTTTTGTGTCACTTAATTTTGAACCTTTACTTGCAAAGACTCGGTCCCAATTAGAGAAAACATTTACCGTTGAAGTAGCAAATGGTGACTCCATTACAATTGAGTCCATTATCTATGATTGCTCTTTAGAACTTAATGATCACACATTTCCAATCAACCTTGTTCCAATGCCACTAGGAAGCTTTGATATTATCATAGGTATGGATTGGCTATCAAATCATCATGCCGAAGTCATTTGCTTTGAAAAGTGTATCCAAATTCCGCTACCATCGGGAGAAACCTTGAGAGTTTTTGGTGAAAAGCCTTGCAAGGGACTTAAGTTGATGTCGTGTACTACTGCTCAAAAGTACTTACGAAAGAAGTACATTGCTTTCTTAGCTCATATTGTTCAAAAGGATGTCAAAGAGAAGAGTATCCAAGACATTCCGATCATTCGGGATTTTCCCAAAGTTTTTCCTAAGGATTTATCCGGTCTTCCTCCCGTTCGTCAAGTAGAGTTCCGTATTGATCTTATACCTGGAGCTAACCCTGTTGCTAGAGCTCCTTATCGTCTTGCACCTTCCGAAATGCAAGAGCTTGCAAGTCAACTTCAAGAGCTCTCCGACAAATGTTTCATTCGCCCAAGTCATTCACCGTGGGGCGCACCCGTCTTATTTGTTAAAAAGAAGGATGGATCATTTCGCATGTGTATTGACTATCGCGAACTCAATAAGCTTACTATCAAGAACCGTTATCCTTTGCCTAGAATCGATGATCTCTTTGATCAACTTCAAGGTTCTACTTGCTTCTCGAATATTGATCTTCGATCCGGTTATCACCAGCTCCGTGTTCAAGAAGATGACATTCCCAAGACTGCTTTTCGAACAAGGTATGGTCATTACGAGTTCATGGTTATGCCTTTCGGGTTAACCAATGCACCCGCAGTTTTCATGGATCTCATGAATCGTGTGTGCAAACCGTACCTTGATAAATTCGTGATCGTCTTCATTGACGATATCTTAATCTATTCCAAGACTAAAGCCGATCATGAACAACACCTTAGATTGGTTTTGGACCTCTTGAGAAAAGAACAACTATATGCCAAATTCTCCAAATGTGAATTTTGGCTAAAGGACGTTCAATTTCTTGGTCATATTGTCAATGACAAGGGAATTCATGTTGATCCTGCTAAGATTGAAACGGTTAAGAATTGGAATGCCCCGAAGACTCCTACCGAAGTTCGTTCATTTCTTGGTCTTGCGGGTTATTATCGTCGTTTCATCTCAAACTTCTCAAAGATTGCTGTCCCTCTTACCGCTTTGACCCACAAGGGTAAGACTTATGAATGGGGACCGAAACAAGAAGAAGCTTTTCAAACCCTCAAGCAAAAGCTGTGCAATGCTCCCATATTGACTCTCCCCGATGGAAATGATGATTTAGTTGTCTATTGTGATGCTTCTAACCAAGGTCTTGGTTGTGTTCTCATGCAACGAGGCAAAGTAATCGCTTATGCATCAAGGCAACTCAAAGTTCATGAGAGAAATTATACGACGCACGATCTCGAGTTGGGTGCGGTCGTATTCGCGTTAAAGATTTGGAGACATTACCTATATGGCACTAAATGTGTGGTATTCACCGACCACAAAAGTCTCCAACATATTTTCAACCAAAAAGAACTCAATATGAGGCAACGACGTTGGGTCGAACTCCTTAACGACTATGACTGTGAGATTCGTTACCATCCCGGCAAAGCGAATGTTGTAGCCGATGCTCTGAGTCGAAAGGACCATGTTATGCTTCATTGTGCCCGCATTTAAACCGATATTCAAACCCGTATCTTAGAAGCTCAACACGTCTCGATAACCGAGGGTAACATGGATGAAGAAATGTCGTGTGGTGTTGAACTTCTTCTTGAATCAAAACCTAATGGCTTGCTATATTACTTGAACCGTATTTGGGTTCCCGATCGCGATGATCTCCGTACATTTCTCATGAATGAGGCTCATAAGACTCGTTATTCTATTCATCCTGGTGCAGATAAAATGTACCAAGATCTTGGCCAACTTTATTGGTGGCCCGGTATGAAGAAAGACATTTCTCTTTATGTGGCCAAATGCTTAACCTGTTCCAAAGTCAAAGCCGAACATCAACGTCCATCTGGTTTACTCGAACAACCAGAAATTCCCGTGTGGAAATGGGAGAATCTAGCTATGGATTTTATTACCAAACTCCCTCGCACCTCGAGTGGTTATGATAGTATTTAGGTGATCATTGATCGTCTCACAACATCTACTCACTTCTTGCGTATTCGTGAAGACTATCGGGTTGAGAAACTAGCCCGAATTTACATTGATGAAATTATGAGCCGTCATGGTGTTCTCGTGAACATAATATCCGATAGAGACGCTCGGTTCACTTCTCGATTTTGGTAATCTCTCCAAAAGGCTCTTGGTACTCGATTGGATTTGAGCACGGCTTACCATCCGCAAACTGATGGTCAAACCGAGCGAACAATCCAAACTCTTGAAGACATGCTTAGAGCTTGTGTAATCGATTTTGGTGGCAATTGGGATTCACATTTATCCCTTATTGAGTTTTCGTACAACAATAGCTACCACACAAGTATCAACATGGCTCCATTCGAAGCTCTCTATGGTCGCAAGTGTCGTTCTCCTATCTGTTGGAACGAGATTAGTGAAGCACAAATCACCGGTCCCGAGTTAATTCAAGAAACATCCGACAAGATTATTCAAATCCGTGACAATATTCGAGTAGCGAGGAGTCGGAAAAAGAGTTATGCCGACAAACGTCGAAAACCCTTGGAATTCCAAGTCGGTGATCTTGTTCTTCTTAAGGTGTCTCCGTGGAAGGGTGTGATCCGTTTTGGAAAGAAAGGCAAGTCAGCACCTCGTTATGTTGGTCCATTCAAGATCCTTGAAAGGATTGGGAAGGTGGCCTACAAGCTCGAGTTACCTCCATCTCTTGGCAATGTGCATCCTACATTTCATATATCTAATCTGAAGAAGTGTCTCGCTGATGAAAATCTCCATATACCGCTTGACGATGTGCGCAATGATGAAACGATGCACTTCGTTGAGAAGCCGGTGGGAATTATGGATCACGAAGTCAAACAGCTCAAGCGAAGTCGCATTCCTATTGTCAAAGTTCGTTGGGAATCTAAGCGTGGTCCTGAGTTCACTTGGGAACGAGAAGACCAAATGAAGCTCAAGTACCCTCATCTCTTTATTGATACTGTTGTAACCTCTAGCTAAATTTCGGGACGAAATTCTCTCAACATGGGGAGACTGTAACATCTCGGAATTTAGTATTCATATTTCAATTCAATGTAATGCAATTTCAAATTCAATGTTCGTGCACTGCCTTATTATTTTGCTTACCTTAAACGAAATGCGATGATTCAATACAAATTTACAAGTTTTGCTCGATTATATACACTTAAACTCTATACAAGTAACTATTTATTTCAAACTAATCAAACCTGAAAAGTCAAGGATTAAAGTTGAAAATTTATCAAGAAACCCTACGTAGCACGGTCGTGCTTCGTCCTGGCATGGCCGCGCCAAGTGCCTCGGCACGATCGCGCGACTGGTCCTGGAACGATCGCGCCCGGTGCCTAAGCACGGTCGCGCCTCTATTGGGCACGGTCGCGCCTGCGTAACTGTCAAAACGTAAATACACTTTTAATCACCGATCGTCGAGAATCCGTAACCGTCCACCGTTTCTTTTCCATTTACGTGAGTAATACAACTTTCGAATTCACAAACGCTCCAAATTAATCCTATCAATCTCGAAAAACCTCTCAAAACATTTCAAGAAAATTCGGAATACGCCTTTCAACCCAAATTCTCTCAATCCGGCAACAGAGTCACGATACTCAATCATCCCTGAAGCTCCCGGACTATCTGGATTGGCCGGAGTTGCAGTAAAGGTCGCCGGAACTCAAGCCGTCGACGCCGGAACTTCCTTCTACCGACCTCCATCGATTCCCTACTCTTTCGGGTAATTGATCAATTGTTATTATCCGTTTTAGTATATATATCGAAAGCCCTACGTTAATCTGGGCTTTCATTACAGAAATCGTTCGAATCAGAACTCATATTTTTAATAAAAAGGATTTAATCGATTTCACTCTTAAACACGAGTTACATACAATTAATTTATACTAATAGACTCGTAATAACTCAGTAATCAAAAGCCCTATCAAATCCAGCGCTACAAATACAAAAATTGTTCAATTCGTGTCTGATTTGGAAGAGACACGGTCGCGCTAATCATGTAGCGTGGCCGTTCCTCATGAAACGCGGTCGTGCTGATTAGCAGCGCGGTCGTGTCCTCCTGTCCAGACCTAGTCATGCCCTTTGGGTTAGCCTCTGTCGTGTCTAAAAATCATAGACACGACCGTGCCGAGCCAAGGCACGGTCGTGCCTGTTGACTGGTCTAGTTTGTGGCCTCTGTTGATCAACCCGGTCGTGCCCCGACTAGCGCGGTCGCGCCCCTGGCTCGAGCACGATTGTGCCCTTCCGAGGCACGGTCGTGTGTGACTCAGAAATTGTAACAGAATTAAAATTTTATATTTTTCGATCAATAAATGTTTCAATTTTATAAAAATATGTTTTATGTATTTAAAAATGGATTAAAAGTTTAATCTTGGCATAAATATAATTTATTTAAAAGTTTATGAAAATTAAAGTTATATTTATTATCTTACACTTAAATGATATTTTAAATAATTAAGTTACAAAATTTATAAATAAATAAGATAATGATTATTTATTTAATTTACATTTTAAATTAAAATCATTTATTTATTTATACTTAATTACAATTAATATTTACATTTTTTCATAAACTATAATTATATATTTATTCAATTATCCAATTCAAACCTAATCAAATTGTTTCAAAAATATTTTACTTCAAACTCTATATATTTTATTCAATACTTTTAAATACAAATCAATAGTTTTATACACAAATTCAACTTTCATTTTAGACTTAAACTTTATGCATCTATTTGATTCAATACACATTACTCTTTAGGTTAAATTGTGCATTTCGAGGATCATATTTGCTATCTATAATCTTTGTTAGCTACACTTCCATACCAAGTGAGAATTCACAACCCTTTTTTTTTCTCTTTTACACTTTTGGGGTGGAACATGAATTCTATACACATTACACATTACACATTTACATTTATGCAAACAACACAAGTGCAAAAATCCTATTTACATACATGTGTGCAAAATTTGAGCTTTGTGCCCGAGTGCTAGTTATGCTAACCTTTGTATGCGATTATGTGCAATCATTAACTATACAAGCCGACGGTTTTCAATGATAGATCTATTGAGTCTGACAAACCCACCCATGGTGCGCGGTGATTGAAACCGACAACACAATTTTTGCATGCTAGTTACAAGGTTTGGTTGTACATGGTTACACAATAGCTTCTCCCCATAAATGCCTTATTTTATCATGTTTTGTAAAGGATTTGTTTTCAACTATATGCTATCTATTTACAACTGTGTTACTCACCAACTTTTTAGTTGACTTTATTTTATTCATGTTTCAGGCCCCAATATGTGAGATTGATTCAAGACGTGTTCAACATAGGATTTGGACTTAGCAATTTAAATCAAGAATTTTATGAGTTGTTTTATGTTCCTTGTTTGAATTTGGTTTTGTACTTGGATTATTTGTAATGGAAATTTAACTTTAATATATTTCAATTTAGTCAACCATGTGCTATGAACAGTCTCACATGTCCCGCTCCGATGATTCCGCCATCGGTCGGGGTGTGACAATCTTGAAGCTTAAGATGTTTTCTGAGTGTAGCTTCCAAGATGGTGATATTCTTGCCGTCCTGAATCATCGGCAGCAGCAGAAAGAAGACTGACTCTTAGAAGACTTGACATTATAAGGAGCAGTCTTCTCACTAACGAAGAAATTTGCTGCTTAAGAAGATTTTTGTACTCCTTCATTGTCAAAGACTTAGATGTGCTGGGATGGAAAAGCACTAAGTCTCTTAACCACACCCTCTTACTAAGCAACGGCACCTCTCTCACCATCAACACCAGGAACATCTTGTCACTTCCTACAGACTTTCTCTACAAAATCTTTCAACTCAGGGGAAATATCTGTAATGTCAACTCACGTGAAAGCCAGGCAATGATAGCTAATGTCAGAGCCAAACTTGAACAAGTAGGAAGAATTATTGAGGAAGTATATGTGTCAAACTCTGACACTGACACTGACTCAGTTTCCCCTCGAGTAGACATCTGTACTGCAGCATATGAGTCAAGATCAACTATCAAAGAAATGCTGAAAGAAGTCACAAATCCTGAGTGCAAATCGAATGAAACTGATGACCTTCCCTTATTCACATCTCAAATTGCCAATGAAGCCGAGGCAGAGATCCCAACAGCACAACAATCAGTTGTTTCTGTGATCAGTGAAGCCAGAGCAGAGGCATCCAATGTTAATAAAGGGAAGGGCATTATGACAGAAGAGGATGAAGAGAGGTTTTGAAAAGAAAAGAAGGAGAAAGAAGAAGGAAAAGAGAAGAAGAAGAGATGGCTCATAAACAAAGGCATCAAGAAAGAAAGACAGCCATACTCCTAAGACAACAGACAATCTAGCTGTATGCCAAACAGCTGGATGAGATGAAAGTTAAAATCCATGTAGGGTCTCAAGTTGAGGAAGATGAACAACTTGCCAGACAGCTGCAGGAACAGTTTGCAAAGGAAATAGAAGAGGAGAATGAAAAGAAGAGGAAGAAAGATGCTAAGTTTAGAATCACTGATTCTAAATTAGCAAAAGAATTAAGGGAGGAGTGGACTGAAGCTCTGATCTATCAAGGTGAGGATGCAGACTACCTTAAAAAACTTTCAAACAAAGAGATCTACAGAGCCTTCATGGGTCAGCAGGGGGAATTGGCAAAGAAGAAGAAAGATGAAGAGAAAGAGAAAGCTTGACAAAAGTCAAAGAAAGCCATTGCCCTTAACCAAAGGACCCATGAAGAAAGGAAGGTGATGATTGACTTCCTTAAGGTAAGGGGAGAAAGTGGAAAAAGGTTAGGTCCCATGTCCTTCATGAACCTACAAGCCCTGTATACAAAAGTGAAAAAGGAAGAGGAAAAAAGACTAGGAAAGAGACCAGTCAAGAAAAAAAAGAACCTCTGCACCAGAAACTACTTCCACTTTCCAAACACCATCCACAAACATCCCCAAGCTTTCCACTCCTCCACCCAAAAAGTCTAAACTATCTCACCCAGCCCCCACTCATCAACAGCCTCCCTTGAAGAAATCCAAACCCACACCTAAACCAGAAGACTCAAGAGATATAGTTGATTGGGTCGATAATTCACAGGATCAAAGGTTTGAGATCTTCAGGGGGAGAACTGAAAGAAGAAGATCTATCTACAGATCTGTTGATGAAATTCTCCAATTGCCAGATTCAGATCTTGGCAGAATTCTGGAGCTAAGTGAAGCTCATGAGCCTGCAAATGAGAGTGGGAAACTTCTTGTGCTAGCAATCAAACACTACTTCAACCCCAGCAAAGATGCAGTCTTAGATGTTAGACCTCTACAATCCTACTATCCATTTGCACGATGGTCCTACAATGCTGAGAAGAATGAGTGTACCATCACAATGTCAAGGGTCACCAGATGAGATGTTCAAGCAAGGCAATCTTCAAAATACCAAGTAAGGACATCAAGACTCTGTCTGAACTTCCTCTTGACAACCCCAGCAAGGATCCTAGAGGGTATGAAGTAGCAAAGATAGTCGACCACATGAAAAAGCTTCAGCAACAGAGGGACTAGAAGAATTTTGGTAGCATCAGTCTACGGGGAGTTTGTAGAACCAAAGACTGATTGCTATAAAATTGTTCTAAGTACAACTGCTGCGGACAACACAAGATTGCTGCTGACCAAAACAGCTTCTGATACTTTGTCTGCTGCTGAAGACCAAAGTAGCTGCGGATAGGCTTATCAGCAGCATTCAACACATGTTGCTGCTGATAGGCATATCCTCAACAGCTGCGGATAGATCAATCTTGCTGCTGGTCCTCATCTCTTCTGCTGATAGCTTTATTCTCTGAAGACCAAACGTTGCAGCTGACTATCCATGCGAAGCGCCTCTGACACCTTTCTGCAAAAGCAACTGCCACACTCCAAGCAGAAGGAACCTCACTGGTGCAACCAATAAAGGACAATGACACTCTTCTCCAAACATGCAAACAATGATGCCTAAGAAGACGTTTCAGTAAAGTTAACTAGATTAGCCTTTACGTGTAATTTAGATTAATAAACAAGATCAACGGCTAGTGTTAGATCTGATCCTTAGAATCAAGGGTCTGTCTTGATTCTAAGTTACTATATATATCTTGTAAACACTTCAAACACAGTGTGCCTTCATAGTGCTTTTTGATAGTGTCTTGATAGATTTTTACTTGTAATCTTGTAATCTCAAAAGTCTAATACAACAGTGCATTTATCAGTATTCTTGCTGTTTACTTGTTTACTTTGTTGGTTGCTATTGTTTCCGCCAATATCAACTAGAATAGAATCACCTTGTAATCTTACGATCCTACATAACATTTAACAACTAGTTCTTCTTCCAGTCCTCCATATATCATGAACATATCCTTAGTTCTTCTCATGTACTTTAGGATGTTCTTAACAACTACCGAGTGACTCTCCTCAGGATTTTGTTGATCTCTACTAGTCATGCTTAGAGCGTACGATAAGTCATATCTAGTACATAGCATGGCATACATGATGGAATCTATTGCAGAAGCATATGAAACCCTTTACATTTTCTTTTTTTTCTCGTCAAACTGAGAGCACTGTTTGTTATTCAGTATGGTTCCATGCGCCATAGGCAAAGACCCTCTCTTAGAGTCTTTCATGAAAAAGCGTCGAACGACTTTATCAATGTATGTACTTTGACTTATGTAACATCCATGATTTTTTCGGTCATAATTTTGATTTTTATTTATTTATTTTATACAATAATAACACTATATTCAAAACCTGTGCTGGTTTCACATATTGTGCCACATCAATTATTACTTTAACGTGTATTAATCCAAATTTTAAACTTTGCATAGTGTTCCTCTATTATACCTGACACATGTATGATATTTATCCATGTGATATTTAACCATTAATCATATTCCTCTTTTTCTTTATCATATATATATATATATGTATGCATTAATTATATATATATATATATATATATATATATATATATCTTGGATTCTACTAAATAAATCAAACCTATGACTTTTAGTTTTATGAAAGATGATAATATAAAACCTTTGAGTTAAAAGCATACATCTACAATTTCTTTATATATATACATGTATTTATTTTTAAATGAATGTGTAATTATATATACATGCTTTTGATTATATTAAATAATTGTTTAAAGCTCAAAAATAAATATATTTTAGCTTACCACTAAGCCTATATATATATATATATATATATATATATATTTATATATATATATTTATATAAACTTACAAAAACTAAATTATATAAATAAAATTAGAATTTATAAATGTTATCTTAAAGAAAATGATTTTTAATAGAAATAAAATTATTTCTATTTTGTAAAATTTTATTTTTATGTTTATCACATTTAATATAATATTCAGATATATTAGATTTTATAAAAACCTATAAAAATCTAATAATTTACAATTTATAAATGTTCAGGGCTAGTTTAGTAGTTCCTGAAACTCTAATTCCACTTTAAACCAACGTTTGAACATGAAATGATAAACCGTTAAAACACTAGAGACTAGAGTGCAAAATCTGGATTTTCTTCCCCATTCGTCGATGTTGACTATCTGGAGTCAAGGAACCCTAAATCAAATGCCAGTTCGTTCGAATTTACGTGATTACCCTTAATTGATTATACAGAAACATTACTCGACTAAAACTAAATGGTAATCAAGAACCAATTTAATACTAATCAAGCGATTTAACCACAAAACTATTCCCGTAAACGTCTGAAGCCGTTTCAATCGTGAACCCAATTCAAAGCGACGTTTGGTTGTAATCAGATCAATTAAACATGCTTAACACCTTCGCTTCTCCCCATTTGAGCCTCCTTAACTCTCAATTGCACCTCGTATCGCCTCTAGACCTCGATCGATCACGGAATAACCCGAAACCCAGGTGCTAGTCGACCACACCCTTTGCTTAATAATTTCGGGTGAATCTTACGTCTACAGACTCATTTTCATTCAGGGAACGAAAGCCCTATGCTTTTGTGGTCAATCATGGCCCGATCGGACTGCATTGGGGGTTAGGGTTGCGGGTTAGGTGAATTGGGGAAGAAGGGGATTAAGGGATTGTTGGTTATATAAGATCTGGTTACAAGCATGGATTTTAGCCCAGATCGAATGGTTTGTGCGCATGAGTCCCATAGGAAGGACCCAGGTTCGATCCCGGTTCGCCCCAACATTTTAAAACCCATTTTCTTATCCTTTTTTTGTTGCTTTTATTATACAAATCAATGTTTTAATCTTTATAAAACTTATAAAAGTATTCAATAACTTTTATAAAAACAAAAAAAATATATAATGATGTTTTAGTTATTTTAATATTATAAACATTGTAAATTCCTAAATAAACAAATGATTTACTTAAACAAATCTAATTACGTTGTTTATTTATAAAAAAGTAATGTTTATTAAACAAATTATAATTTGATTGTTTAAACATTATTAATTCACATTTTAAACTTGTAAATAATTATTTAGACAAAGAATAATTATTTAAAACATTTTAAACTTTATAGAAACACTTAAATAATTATTTTAGTTAAATAATTATACAAATTCAATTAGTTTCATTAAAAGCTTATATATATAAATATATATATATATCTTTTACTAATCATTTAAGTGAAAGAGATTATCTAAATAGTTTAAATAATTATTTTATCTACATAAAATAATTATTAAAATAATTATTTAAATCTTTTCCTAATTCATAATTTATTTATTATTCTTGGGATAATTATTTAAATAGCCTAAATAATTATCTATATAGAACAATTATTTAAACCTTTTCTAATACATAAATTATTTATTCATTTAACTATTTAAATAAATTCAATCATATTATTATAACTACATAATTAATTAGAAATTCTAATTAATTTTACTTTATCATTATTATTTTAATATTTGTGATGCACACACACACAAACACACACACACACACACACACAAACACACACACACACACATATATATATATATATGTATTCTTAAAAACTTGTACAAACCCTATAACCAATCCCAAAGTCGAAGTATCCCCAGAAACTCCTCTATACTTAAAATTTTTTATTTTCATTTCCTTTCGACGTATGTTAAGGCTATAAAACAAATTAACTGTGTAGGTTGATTGTAAGGAATCCTCACGAAGCCTATCCATCATTTACAATTCATACAGCTTATTAGCTTCATTACAAGTGAGTTTACATAACCCCTTGTTCCTTTTTATACTTTTGGGGTAAAACATGTCTACAATTACATTACATACAAAACTCAATACCTATGTTCTTATGCTACAGTCTTTGTGCTTATGTCTTAAAATGCTTGGTAACCATACGTGTGTTCATGTTTAGTACAATCATAACTTGCGAAGCAGGCCTAAGGTAATACCTAACATGAGCATTTATATGGGAAACCGATTCATTACTTAACATAAACCTTGGCTGGTTTGTGTATACATTTTGGTACTTCACGCAATCCGAGAGATTGTGCATACATTTACACGGCTTGATTGTACGCTTTGTAACCTTATATGTTTTCACATTTATGCTTTAGACTTGCTTTGAACATATTGAATTGTAAAACATATTCAACTTTGTTTGGTGTCAAAACCTATGTTACTCACCAACTACTTGTAGTTGACATTTACTTACATGTTTCAGGTGCACCCGTTTGAGAACCATGCTTGATCACTTAGGACTATCGACTTAGTGTTAATGAATTTAAGCTTTGATTATGTTATGTTTCATTTGAACAATATGTTGCTATTTTTCTTGTAACGGATATTTAATATGATGAATAAATATTGTAACGCATTTTAATAGTTGATCATGTGCTTATGAACAACCGCGTCAGCCCCGGCGTATAATCCGCTGCCGGCCGGGGTGTGACAACTTAAACCTATAAGCCGGTTTGATCTATCTCTATAGATCTTTATTCCTAGAATATAAGCAGCTTCACCAAGATCTTTTATTACGAAACACATAACCAGGCAAGACTTTACGTCTTGTAGCATAGGGATATGGTTTCCAATGAGAAGTATGTCATCTACATAAATAATCAGAAGAGTGATATAGCTCCCACTTGCCTTCCTGTAGATACACGGTTTATCTTCATTCTTGACAAAACAAACTCTTTGATTTTCTGGTCAAATCGAAGATTCCAGCTTCTAGATGCTTGTTTTAATCCATAAATGGATTTGTTCAACTTGCATACCTTCTTAGGATTCTTTGGATCTTCAAAACCTTCCGGTTGAACCATATAGACATCTTCAGTAAGATGCCCATTTAGGAACGCGATTTTGACATCCATTTTCCATATCTCGTAATCATAATACGCGGCCACGGCAAGCATGATCCTAATGGACTTAAGCATGGCTACTGGCGAGAAGGTCTCATCATAATCAATTCCTTGAGTCTGAGTAAAGCCTTTCGCTACCATCTTTGCTTTGAAGGTTTGCACATTCCTATCCACGTCTATTTTCTACTTGAAAATCCATTTTTTGGGAGGAAGATCAACTAAGTCCCATACATGGTTGTCGTACATGGATTGGATTTCAGCATCCATGGTGTCACACCCCAACCGACGGCGGAATCATTGGGGCGGGATATGTAGACAGTTCATGAGCACAAGGTTGACTAGATTTCAATATTTTAATCATCAAATTTAACTTCAAATAATTCAACACAACCAAATTTAAACAAGTACATAAATGAAATACATAATAGTCTTTATTTAAATTTAACTAAGTCCAAAGCCTATGAGTAGCATGCCTTGATCAAATTCACTCATTAGCACCTGAAACATGAATAAAATAAGGTCAACTAAAAAGTTGGTGAGCATACACAGGTTTGTACATAGATAGCATATAGATTGTAAATAAACAAATCCTTACATAACATGATAAAATAAGGCATTTATGGAGAGCAGCTATTGTGTAACCAAGTACAATCAAACCTTTGTAACTAGCATGCAAAATTGTGTTGTCGGTAACAATCACCCCAATCTGGGTGAGTTTGTCAGACTCAATAGATCTATCATTGTTAACCGTCGGCTTGAATAGTTAATGATTGCACATAAATTGCACACAAAAGTTAGCACAACTAGCACTCAGGCATAAAGCTCAAATTTGCACACATGAATGTAAAGAGGATTTGTACTTGTGTAGTTGGTGTAAATGTAAGCAATAGTTTGTACAGAGTTCATGTTCCACCCCAAAAAGTGTAAAATAGTAAAAGGGGCTATGTAATACTCACTTGGTTCAAAAGGCGTAGCTAACACGAGAGATTAGATAGTAACGAGATCCTTGTAAATGCACAACGTTAACCTAGAGTGTAATATGTATTGAATCAATAGTGTGCATAATAGTCTATGTCTAAGTCTAGGGTTGAATTGGATGTGTGTTTAAAGTTAGTGGTTTGTTCTTGAAAGGTATTGCAATAAATGAAAGGTTTGAAATGGATATTTTCAGAACATTTTGGTCAAAGTTTGAGTTTGAATAACTAAATAAATAAATTACAAAATTATTATTTATTTACTTAGTTATAAAAATAATGTAGGTGTTACCCCTAATAAAGTATAACTTAAATAAATAATTCTTAAATATAAATTAAATAAATAATTTTTACCTTATTTATTTATTTATAAAATATGTAACCTAGTCTTTTAGTTATAAAAATGTATCGGGTATTTTATATTAATTATAATTTAATAATTAACTTTTGTTAATCATTTTTTTTATGAATATGTGTAAATATAATTTTGTAGATTTACATGTATAATTTCTATTTATTTTAGGAATAGGCATTTGATCTTTTTAAATATAAATCTTTATAAAATAAACTCTTATTTTTTTTTATTTGAAAATTTATTTGAAATGGTTATTGTTTTTAAAATATAAAATTTAGTATTCTGCCAAGATTTTCTCACACACACGACCGTGCTTGAGAAGGCATGATCGTGCAAGGAGCACGGACGCGACCGTGTTGATCAAACAGAAGACATAACTAAGCTGTTCACTAGGCACGACCGTGTCTAGGGTTCTGAGGCACGACCAAGTCTAGCCAAGGGGCATGACCCGGTCTGAGTGTGTGAGGTACGACCGCGCTGGGATTAGCACGACCGTGTCTCATGAAACACGACCGCGCTAGAAGACTAGCGCGACCGTGTCTGTTCCAAAACAGAAACGAATTGCTTAAATCTTATAATGTTAATGTTGGAAATCATAGGGCTTTCATCCATTAGGTGATTTCGAGTCTATTTGTATAGGTTAATTGTATTTAAAACATGTACAAAGTATGATTCGATTAAACCATTTTAGAATGAACCCTAGATTCGGGTTCGTGTTAAATTGGCTATTGTAAGCCCAAATTAAGTTGGGGCTTTTGATCTATGGACTAAAACGAAAGTGTAGGAGGTTTCAATTACCCGAAAAGACGATGAATCGATAGTGTACGGTAGAGGTGACGGGTTTGATCTCCGACGTCTTCTGCTGCAATTCCGACTGCTTCAAGGTTTTCGGGAGTTTCAGAGGGGTTCGATGTAGTGTTTGCTTGGGAGGATTTCAATTCGGATAGAGGAATTGTGGTTTCAATTGAAAGAATTTCGGTTTTTGAGACTACTTGAATTCCTTGGAGTTATTGGATGTAATTGTGGTAATTATTCGATTTATTGTTTTTGTTAATGGTAATGATGCGTATATCGGTTACGAATTCAAACGATTCTGCGTTTAAAGGTTGCATTTACGTTTCAACAGACGAGAGGCGCGACCGTGCCTATACGAGGCGCGACCGTGCCAAGGCACCGGGCGCGACCGTTCCAAAGCAAGGCGCGCGACTGTGGGAAGGCACTTGGCGCGACCGTGCCAGAACGAGGCGCGACCGTGCCTATTAGTGTTTCTTGTTAATTTATAAAATGAGTTCTTGCAATTTCAGTATTGACAGATTTGTATAAATATGAGCTTATGTAGAGTTTAATAGGAAATACTCGTGTAAAATTTGTGGATTTGTATTGAAACATAGTATTTAATTGTTGGTATGAATAGAACAAGTCAGTGTACTAGAATTTTGGTTTGAAATGTATCACATTGAACTGAAATATAGATAATGAAAATCAGAAATGTTACAGTATCCCCATGTTGAGGGAATTTCGTCCCGAAATTTAGCTAGTGGAGGCGACGACATCAGTGAAGAGATGGGAGTACTTGAGTTTCATTTGGTCCTCTCGTTCCCAAGTGAATTCAGGACCACGGTTAAATTCCCAACGAACTTTGACAATAGGAATACGGCTTCGCTTGAGCTGCTTGACCTCACGATCCCTGATTTCCACTGGTCTCTCAATGAAGTGCAGCGTTTCATCAATGTGCATGTCGTCAAGAGGTATGTGGAGATTTTCATCAGCAAGGCATTTCTTCAGATTAGACACATGAAATGTAGGATGCACATTGCTAAGTGATGGAGGTAAGTTGAGTTTGTAAGCCACTTTCCCAATCCTTTCGAGGATCTTGAATGGACCCACATAGCGAGGTGCTAACTTGCCTTTCTTTCCGAAGCGGATTACACCCTTCCACGGAGACACCTTTAGAAGAACAAGGTCACCGACTTGGAATTCCAGGGGTTTTCGTCGTTTGTCGGCATAACTCTTTTACCGACTTGTCGCTACTAGAATGTTGTCACGGATTTGGATAATCTTGTCGGATGTTTCTTGAATTAGCTCGTGACCGGTGATTTGTGCTTCACCAATCTCTTTCCAACAGATAGGAGAACGACACTTGCGACCATAGAGAGCTTCAAATGGAGCCATGTTGATACTTGTGTGGTAGCTATTATTGTAAGAGAACTCGATTAGGGATAGATGTGAATCCCAATTGCCACCAAAATCAATTACACAAGCTCTAAGCATATCCTCAAGAGTTTGGATTGTTCGCTCGGTCTGACCATCAGTTTGGGGATGGTAGGCCGTGCTCAAATCCAATCGTGTACCAAGAGCATTTTGGAGAGATTGCCAGAAACGGGAGGTGAACCGAGCATCTCTATCAGAGATTATGTTTAAGGGAACACCGTTACGGCTCACAATTTCGTCAATGTAAATTCGGGCTAGTTTCTCAACCCGATAGTCTTCACGGATAGGCAAGAAATGAGAAGACTTGGTGAGACGGTCAATGATCACCCAAATGCTTTCATAACCACTTGAGGTGCGAGGGAGTTTGGTAATAAAATCCATAGCTAAGTTCTCCCATTTCCACAAGGAATTTCCGGTTGTTCAAGTAAACCGGAAGGACGTTGATGTTCGGCTTTGACTTTGAAGCAAGTTAGACATTTGGCAACATAGAGGGCAATGTCTTTCTTCATACCGGGCCACCAATATTGTTGGCGAAGATCTTGGTACATTTTATCCGCACCAGGATGAATAGAATAACGAGTCTTATAAGCCTCGTTCATGAGAAATGCACGGAGATCATCGCGATCGGGAACCCAAATACGGTTCAAGTAATAAAGTAAGTCATTGGGTTTTGATTCAATCTGAAGTTCAACACCACACGACATTTCCTCGTACATGTTACCCTCGGTGACTGAGACGTGTTGAGCTTCTAAGATGCGATTTTGAATGTCGGTTTGAATTCGGACACAATGAAGCATGGCATGGTCCTTTCGACTCAAAGCATCGGCTACAGCATTCCTTTGCCGGGATGATAACGAATCTCACAGTCATAGTCGTTAAGGAGTTCAACCCAACGTCTTTGCCTCATATTGAGTTGTTTTTTATTGAAGATGTGTTGGAGACTTTTGTGGTTGGTGAACACCGCACATTTTGTTCCATAGAGGTAATGTCTCCAAATCTTTAATGCGAATACGACCGCACCCAACTCGAGGTCATGCATCGTATAATTCTTCTCATGAATCTTAAGTTGCCTTGATGCATAAGCGATTACTTTTCCTCGTTGCATGAGGACACAACCGAGACCTTGGTTGGAAGCATCACAGTGTACAACTAGATCATCATTCCCATCAGGGAGAGTCAAAATAGGAGCATTGCACAACTTTTGCTTGAGAGTTTGGAAAGCTTCTTCTTGTTTTGGTCCCCATTCATAAGTTTTACCCTTGTGGGTCAAAGCGGTAAGAGGGACATCAATCTTAGAGAAATTTGAGATGAAACAACGATAATATCCCGCAAGACCAAGAAATGAACGAACTTCAGTGGGGGTCTTCGGGGCATTCCAATTCTTAACCGCTTCGATCTTAGCAGGGTCAACATGAATTCCCTTGTCGTTAACGATATGACCAAGAAATTAAACTTCCTTTAACCAAAATTCACATTTAGAGAATTTGGCATATAGTTGTTCCTTCCTCAAGAGGTCCAAAACCAGTCTAAGGTGTTGCTCATGGTCGGCTTTAGTCTTGGAGTAGATTAAGATATCGTCAATGAAGACGATCATAAATTTATCAAGGTACGGTTTGCACACACGATTCATGAGGTCCATGAAGATCGCGGGTGCAGTGGTTAGTCCAAAAGGCATGACCATGAATTCGTAGTGACCATACCTTGTTCGGAAAGCAGTCTTTGGAATATCTTCCTCTTGTACACGGAGTTGGTGATAACCAGATCGAAGATCAATCTTCGAGAAGTAAGTAGAACCTTGAAGTTAATCAAAGAGATCATCAATTCTAGGCAATGTATAACGGTTCTTGATGGTAAGCTTGTTGAGTTCGTGGTAGTCAATACACATGCAGAATGATCCATCCTTCTTCTTGACGAATAAGACGGGTGCACCCCACGGTGAATGACTTGGACGAATGAAGCCCTTGTCGGAGAGCTCGTGGAGTTGACTTGCAAGTTCTTGCATTTCAGAAGATGCAAAACGGTAAGGAGCTCTAGCCACGGGGTTAGCTCTGGGTATAGGTCAATGAGAAATTCTACTTGTCGAACGGGTGGAAGACCGGATAGATCTTCGGGAAAATTCCGATTGATGGGAATGTCTTGGATACTCTTCTCTTTGACATCCTTTTGAATAACATGAGCTAAAAAGGCTACGTACATCTTTCGTAAGTACTTTTGGGCGGTAGTGCATGACATTAACTTGAGTCCTTTGCAAGGATTTTCACCAAAGACTCTTAACGTTTCTCCCGACGGTAGAGGTATTCGGATGCACTTCTCGAAACAGATGACTTCGGCATGATGATTTGATAGTCAATCCATGCCTATGATGATATCAAAACTTCCTAGTGGCATTGGTACAATGTTGATCGGAAATGTATGATCATTAAGTTCTAGAGAGCAGTCGTGAATAACAGAGTCAATTGTAAGGGAGTCACCATTTGCTACTTCGACGGTGACGGTTTTCTCTAATTGGGATCGTGTCTTTGCAAGTAAGGGTTAAAAGTTAAGTGACACAAAACTTTTGTCGGCACCAGTATCAAATAAAATGGAGGTATATTGACTATTAACAACGAACGTACCGTTGACCACATCATTGTTGGCTTGAGCTTCATTGGCGTTTATGTTGAAAGCACGCCCACGAGCTCCACCTTGTCTAGCATTGATTAACCTTGGGCACTGATCACGGAAATGATTTGGGTCACCACATTCATAACAAGCACGCCCATTTGCAATAGCGGGAACACCTTGATTAGCCACTTGGGGGTTGTTTCAGTTTGGTGGGTTGACTTGGCCTGCAAGTGCTTTGGCTCTACAAACATTGACTGTATGCCATATTTCCCACAGTGAGTGCAAAGGTGACATGGAATGTTTTGGAGATGGTGATAGTTGCATGTGGCACAGAGTGGGTAGATCCCAACATATGGCTTTTTAGCTGATGCTTGAACCATAGGCGTAGCTTGGTTAACAGGGATAGCAGGAGTGACCATAGCATAGTTTCTAGCCTTTCTTTTCTTATTATTACGGGAGAGTTCAGTGGTGGCTTCTTTGACGTGTGTGGGAGGGATTGTAGTGTCGGGAACTTTCTTGGTGCCTTTTCTAGTCAGAGTTCCCGCTTTCACATGGTTGTCGGTTAATGTAGCAGATAAGAGGATAGCATCTTCGAGTGTTGTGGGATTTCTCCCTAAGACAGTATCTTGAATTTGCCTAGGTAATCCACCAATATACTTCTCAATACAGCAGGATAAGGGTGTGACCATATGGGGCACAAGGAGACTCAACTCATGGAACCGAGTTTGTAACATCCCAAAAATAGTAATTTAGTAATTTAGTAAATAATAACGTGATAGAACCTTAATCGTCATGAAACAAAAGAAAAACGGATGGGCTTGGGCTCGGCTCCAACGGGCCGAGCGAAGCCCAGGTATATAAAGGCCAAGACAGCCTTGAAGCTCTCATTATTTCACCAACACTTGCAAGCTAGAGAGAGAAAGGAGAGCTCGGTTCTAGAGAGAAAAAGTCAACGGATCGACACGAGGTTTAAGGAGCACGTTACCGCTGAGCTCGTGAGTAAAACCTCCGAATCAGAAGTCCAATCCAGGTAACGATTCGACCATAATCTGAGTTTTTATTTTTTTTAGGGTTTCTCGGGTTTTAGCTAAATGGGAGACGTTTTTATAGATGAAACTTGAAAATAAGCTTAGAACTAGCATCTAGAGTGAAAACCGCACCTTTTGATCAAAGAAAATTGTAAGATTAGCATGATCGGATTAACATGCAAAATTTCGGACTTGTCCAGAAAACAGGTGCTGCGTACTTATCAAGTACGCAGTAGGGACGTCCTGTGTACTTATCAAGTACGCAGTAGGGACGTCCTGCGTACTTACCAAGTACGCAGGAGAAAGATCATGCGTACTTACCAAGCACGCAGGTACGCAGGAGAAAGATCATGCATACTTACCAAGTACGCAGGATAAAGATCATGCGTACTTGTCAAGTGCGCATGAGCAAGGCCCTGCGCACTTACTAAGTGCGCATGCAGCAGACCAGTAAGTAAAGTCAGTATATTTAGAATGATTGAACCGTTAGAGTCGGGGTTGGGTCTGATGTCTATTTAACAACCTAATTCATATCGTACGTGACATTATTAGACCTTTGTTTAGGACAACCAAGACTAGCTTTTCAGGTGAGTTCTATGTGACCCCTTCTATGTTATGTGCAAATGTTTTTAAATGTTTTGGGGCTGAAGTGTATACACTAAATGAATAAATGATATGAATGCTAATGTGATCATACGTGATATACTAATATATATTTTATATATATACGAAAATGAATTATGCACAAAGAATGAATCGTATGATTATATAGAATGAATGAAAGAATAACACAATGTGTAAGAATGAAATCTTGCTTTATATCCATGTATATATTGCTTGACAAGTATAAGAAAAAGTTATGGACGCTTCGATGATAATGGCTACTTCGGTAGACGAACGACCACGTGACTATTTTGTAACCGGGACAAATACGTTCCTTCATCAGCTAGGACGTACGAAAGCCATTAATGGACGGTCGAAGCAAATGGCATATTATGAATAGTAGAACGGTTGCATAAATAATAGTCATATGGGAAACGGATACCTTCGGGTAGACGGGCGAATTACGGCCTATGACGGTAGGACGGTTCTAAGTCATGACGGACGGACACAAGTTGCCGGACGGTTGTAAGAATAAAATTACGGACGGACACTAGTTGCCGGACGGTTGTAAGAATGGCGGGCCATGACGATGGACCGTGGCGTTTGTCTTTGTGACATTCGCAAACAAATGACGGGTTGATCACCCTTAAGTGTATGACCCATGAAAGTTAAGAAAAGAAAAGGTGAATGCATATATATATATATATATATATATATATGTAATCACAAAAGAAAGATGAAAGAAAAGCAAAAGTTATGAATACGTATATTTATATATATGTAATCACAAAAGAAAGATGAAAGAAAAACAAAAGTTATGAATATGTATATTTATATATATGTAATCACAAAAGAAAGATGAAAGAAAAGCAAAAGTTATGAATGTATATAATTATGTATACTTATAAAGAAAAGAATGATCATACTTAATAGTTTTAAACTAGAACTCACCAGCGTTAGCTGACTTTTAGTATACATTTCAGGTACAGAAAGGAAGGGTCGTGCGAAGGCGTGAAGGTTACCCGACACGAGGCTGGCATCCCACTTTTATTTATATTAAGACAATGTTATGTTTCAATTTTTAAGACTTTCGCTGTTATGACATGTAATTTGAATGATGTTTGCTTCCGCTACTTCTGAATGTTTTAAATTTATGTTCAGTAATTACGACTATGCTTATGAGTAAATCCAACAAGTGAGGTCACCCGGGAATGGGGCCTTACAGAGTTGTATAATCTAGACTTTCACCACCATCTTGGGCAAGATCCCAAAACTCGGCTTCCAGTTTCTTTACCTCATTTCGAGGACACAATTCTTCGGTCATTAGCCTTTTAACCTCATCCCAAGGTAAGGCCATTGCTACTTTTACGCCTCTAGTTCTCTTTCCCCATTCCACCATGTGAGTGCCTGTTTTTGTAAGACACTTGTGGCATGACGAACACGAAGATTATCGGGGCAGTCACTATTGAGGAAGGTATTCTCAATACTTTTGAACCATTGAAGAAGTCCTGTGGCTCCCTCGGTACCATAGAACTTAAGAGGATTACACGAATTGAAGTGCTTGAAGGTGCATTGCGGTGGGTTGGCACCACCACCACCATTGGTTCCATGGGTACCATTAATGGCTCCATTAGCTTGGGTGAGTTGAGTTACAAGTTGTGTAAGGATAGCAGCAATGTCGGTGTTGTTGTTGGTCACGGGAGCACGACGGGGAGGCATTCTACAAAATTGCACAACACAAGAAAAGATGTAAGAACTTATGAATATTGTTTGGATTTAAAAGAATGAAATAACAAATAAAATAGTTAATCATACTTTGGATTGTACTCAAATAGTGATAAAATCACTTGAATACTATGACACATTAAGGTTAATTAAACTCATATAATTTTCAAGGAGACATGCTTTAGCCTATAAGTAAACACTTATCCCGGGAATTCCCAGGAAAGCATACGGGTCCCTCGGTTGATTGGGATTTATGCGAAATGCTTTCCTAGACAGAAAACCCAGAATACAGGTGTCACCCTTCCAGATTGCACGTGTCCCCAAATAATTAACAAAGTTTAAAAGCCTTAACGAGGAAATAAAAGATTTTGATAGTTTTAGATCCATGAAGTTTCCACATGCTAAGAAGATGATGATAGAGGAGTAGGTAAGAATATTATGAGGTTTTAGGGTATAGGTAGGGATATTGTTTATTTAATTATTATTTAAGTATATCTTAATAAGTCATGAATTTTAGCAAGTAAGGCATCAAAAACGAAATAATAACTAATCATAGTAAGCATGTAACACATAGCATGTAGTACATATCACATAATCATGAAGCATGGCATAAGTGGGTGTCCTAAAGTTATAGTCTAGGTCAAGGGTGTCTAATAACCTAGTTCCCTATAACCAAGGCTCTGATACCAATCTATCACACACCAACCGACGGCGGAATCATCGGGGCGGGACATATAGACTGTTCATGAGCACAAGGTTGACTAGATTTCAATATTTTAATCATCTAATTTAACTTCAAATAATTCAACACAACTAAATTTAAACAAGTACATAAACGAAATACATAATAGTCTTTATTTAAATTTAACTAAGTCCAAAGCCTATGTGAAGCTTGCCTTGATCAAATTCACTCACTAACACCTGAAACTTGAATAAAATAAGGTCAATTAAAAAGTTGGTGAGCATACACAGGTTTGTACATAGATAGCATATAGATTGTAAAGAAACAAATCCTTATATAACATGATAAAATAAAAAATTTATGGAGAGCAGCTATTGTGTAACCAAGTACAATCAAACCTTTGTAACTAGCATGCAAAATTGTGTTGTCGGTAACAATCACCCCAATCTGGGTGGGTTTGTCAGACTCAATAGATCTATCATTGTTAACCGTCGGCTTGAATAGTTAATGATTGCACATAAATTGCACACAAAAGTTAGCACAACTAGCATTCAGGCATAAAGCTCAAATTTGCACACATGAATGTAAAGAAGATTTGTACTTGTGTAGTTGGTGTAAATGTAAGGAATAGTTTGTATAGAGTTCATGTTCCACCCCCAAAAAGTGTAAAAGAGTAAAAGGGACTATGTAATACTCACTTGGTTCAAAAGGCGTAGCTAACACGAGAGATTAGATAGTAACGAGATCCTTGTAATGCACAATGTTAACCTAGAGTGTAATATGTATTGAATCAATAGTGTGCACAATAGTCTATGTCTAAGTCTAGGGTTGAATTGGATGTGTGTTTAAAGTTAGTGGTTTGTTTTTGGAAGGTATTGCAATAAATGAAAGGTTTGAAATGGATATTTTCAGAACATTTTGGTCAAAGTTTGAGTTTGAATAACTAAATAAATAAATTACAAAATTATTATTTATTTACTTAGTTATAAAAATAATGTACGTATTAGGGGTAATTAAGTATAACTTAAATAAATAATTCTTAAATATAAATTAAATAAATAATTTTTAACTTATTTATTTATAAAATATGTAACCTAGTCTTTTAGTTATAAAAATGTATCGGGTATTTTATATTAATTATAATTTAATAATTAACTTTTGTTAATCATTTTTTTTATAAATATGTGTAAATATAATTTTGTAGATTTTTTTATAAATATGTGTAAATATAATTTTGTAGATTTACATGCATAATTTCTATTTATTTTAGGAATAGACATTTGATCTTTTTAAATATAAATCTTTATAAAATAAATTATTATTTTTTTATTTAAAAATTTATTTGAAATGCTTATTGTTTTTAAAATATAAAATTTAGTATTCTGCCAAGATTTTCTCACACACAGGACCGTGCTTGAGAAGGCACGATCGTGCTATGAGCACGGGCGCGACCGTGCTAGTCAGGGCGCGACCGTGTTGATCAAACAGAAGACATAACTATGCTGTTCACTAGGCACGACCGTGTCTGGACCAGGCACGACCGTGTCTAGGGTTCTGAGGCACGACCAAGTCTAGCCAAGGGGCATGACCCGGTCTGAGTGTGTGAGGCACGACCGTGCTGGGATTAGCACGACCGTGTCTCATGAAGCACGACCGCGCTAGAAGACTAGCGCGACCGTGTCTTTTCCAAAACAGAAACGAATTGCTTAAATCTTATAATGTTAATGTTGGAAATCATAGGGCTTTCATCCATTAGGTGATTTCGAGTCTATTTGTATTGGTTAATTGTATTTAAAACATGTACAAAGTATGATTCGATTAAACCATTTTAGAATGAACCCTAGATTCGGGTTTGTGTTAAATTGGCTATTGTAAGCCCAAATTAAGTTGGGGCTTTTGATCTATGGACTAAAACGAAAGTGTAGGAGGTTTCAATTACCCGAAAAGACGATGAATCGATAGTGTACGGTAGAGGTGAGTTCCGGCGACGACGGGTTTGATCTCCGGCGTCTTCTGCTGCAATTCCGACTAATTCAAGGTTTTCGGGAGTTTCAGAGGGGTTCGATGGAGTGTCTGCTTGGGAGGATTATCAATTCAGGATAGACGAATTGTGGTTTCAATTGAAAGAATTTCGGTTTCTGAGACTACTCGAATTTCTTGGAGTTATTGGATGTAATTGTGGTGATTATTCGATTTATTGTTTTTGTTAATGGTAATGATGCGTATATCGGTTACGAATTCAAACGATTCTGCGTTTAAAGGCTGCATTTACGTTTCAACAAACGAGAGGCGCGACCGTGCCTATACGAGGCGCCACCGTGCCAAGGCATCGGGCGCGACCGTTCCAAAGCAAGGCGCGCGACCGTGCCAGAACGAGGCACGACCGTGCCTATTAGGGTTTCTTGTTAATTTATAAAACCAGTTCTTGCAATTTTAGTATTGATAGATTTGTATAAATATGAGCTTATGTAGAGTTTAATAGGATATACTCATGTAAAATTTGTGGATTTGTATTGAAACATAGTATTTAATTGTTGGTACGAATAGAACAAGTCAGTGTACTAGAATTTTGGTTTGAAATGTATCACATTGAACTGAAATATAGATAATGAAAATAAAAAATGTTACACATGGCTTCCAGCCATCTCTTAGATTCAGAATCTAAGATTGCAGATTTGTAACTAGTAGGCTCAGCCTGATCAACTATCAGGATGTCGTCAATCTGGTGAATCCCGATATACCGGTCGGGTTCATGATGATCCCTAGCACTTCTGCAAACAACTTGTGTCACAATTGAATCTTGAACATTTCTAGATTCAGTTTCAGCAGTCTCATGCTGAACGACAGGTTCAGTTTGTGGTTCTTGGATCTCATCCATATCCACACGGTTATCTCCAATCCCTCTCGCAAGAAGTTCCTTATACTAGAAGGTAGCTCTGCGTTTAATGAAAACTTGTTTTTCAGCAGGATTGTAGAAGTAGTAACCGATTGTTTTAGGGTATCCGACGAAAACAACTTTATCGCCACGGGGATTTAGCTTATCCGTAGATTCACTTGTAACATACGTGTTATATCCCCAAACCCTAAGGTAGGACACTTTGGGTTTCTCCCCATGCCATATCTCATTTGGCGTCTTGTCCACCTTCTTAGTAGGAGCTAGATTTATGATTCTTGTGGCAGTCTCGAGAGTAAACTCCAGAAGGAGTGTGGGAGGTTTGTACGACACATAGATCGAACCACATCATAGCAAAACTCCTGGCGGAGTAAGCTGAGAAATGATCCCATATTTCTTTAGATGTTCGTTAAACTGTTGACTAAGATATTCACCACCTCGATTAGATCGAAGCTTCTTAATCATCTTACCAAGCTGATTTTATACTTCATTCTAGTATTACATGAACATTTCAAACGTTTCATGTTTATGCTTCATAAAATAAACATATCCGTATCTACTGAAATCATCAGTAAATGTAACGAAGTATCTCTCTCCGCTTCTGGTCATTATTCTAAACAGACCACATACATCAGTATGTTCAAGTCCTAACAAATTCCTAGCCCTTTGACCGATACCGGTAAAAAGAGCCTTGGTAAGCTCTCCACTTAAACATGATTCGCAATCATCAAATGACTCTTGACTTGTGGAATTCATAATTCCGGTGATCTGGAGTTTCTTCATGCGATTCTTGTTTATGTGTCCAAGTCTATAATGCTAGAGATACGCATCATGTAAATCCAATTTCGTACGTTTGGAGGAGATGTTAAATAGAACGTTATTTTCATGGACTTCTTTCTCATAGATTCCATTATGAGGCTTTGCAAAAAAATAAAACAAACCATCTAAATATGTAGAAATGAAATCATTGTCAAAAGCATAAGTAAATCCTTGTTCCCGCAAAGCGGATACTGAAACAATATTCCTAGTCAAATTAGGAATAAAATAAACATTGTTCAAAACAAGTTCTAAACCAGAAGGAAGTAAAAGAGTGTATTCTCCTTCTGCCTTCACAACAACCTTTTGTCCATTTCCCACATGGAGCTCCAGGTCGCTATGATTCAGCTTCCTAACCTTCTATAGTTCCTACAAATCATTACAAATGTGATAAACACATCCAGTGTCAAACACCAAATATTTTCTATACATAGGGAAGATATCTATAACGAACATACCTGAGGACTGTCCTCCAACAGACTTCTTCTGCTTTAACTTGGCTTGATATTTTAGGCTGTTCCTTCTCTAGTGTTCGGCTTCATCACAATGAAAACACTTGACATCCTTCAAAGGTTACTTGGTAACAAATTTGCCATTGCCCTTGCTCTTGAAGCTTTTCTTGCATTTCTCCTTGGCATCAAATTTCCTGACTCGACCCTCCTTAATCATTAGCACTGGACCGGACTTAGCAGAAGTCGGTATATTCTTTTCGACAGTTTTCAGCATCATATGCAACTCCGCAATGTTCTTATCCCAAGCATTCATATTGTAGTTCAAAGTGAACTGATCATATGATTTTAGCAGCAAGTTGAGGATTATATATGTCACACCCCGCCTCAGGAACCCCCTGGACGTGTGCGAGCTTGATTGGTACCTACTTTGATTTCAAAGTTTTTATAAATACATCGGAAGTTTTTTTCAAAAAGATCATTTCATCATTTGTGTCAATCTCAATGGTTGTATTTGTAAATATTAAGACTCGGTTGGAAAACAAAAGTCTTGTTTTTAATTCATAAACATAGGGATTTAAATACCCTTTTCATTTTGATTACAAAACAGAGTTTGAAATCAAATACATATACTGTAACATTCTTAATTTTTCATTAACTTGTTAGTGCAATAAACAATATCTAAATTTCAGTACTTTATATTGTTTCAAGGCTTCATCAATATAATTTTAGACTTTCGCATTCAAATTAACACTAATATAAAAGACAAAAATTTTGCATTTTTACTCCTATATATATATATATATATATATGTATAGATTACTATGTTTGTAAATGCAAGTTTTTATAAAGACACATATAATATCACATTCTATTTTATAGAGATTATAAAGTATTAAAAGTTTTTAAGAATCAATTTTATAAAAAAAAATTGGTTTTAAACCCTTGCACTTGGCCCTTTACACATTAAATTTAACCCATTCAAGGGTTTAAACCCCTTTAAGTCGTTCTTTGACTTTCTGAAGTCAACCAAGGACGAATTCTCCACAATTAGGCATCGAATTCGACCCCAACCCGATAGATTCAGACTTGCCATAAACCCTAGATGGATTGTCGATCCTTGCTAAGATCAATTGACACTTAATTCGATCTGTTACGCGCTTAATTTCGAAATTTGAATGGTTTGACTCCTTAGAGTCAAACTGAGCCAAATCAGTTTCCAATCAAAGCAATTAAACGCGATTAACACCCGCAAATCATGATCCGGTTAACCTCGCATGTATCTGACCCTATTACATGACTCAATTCACCCAAATTCGTCGAGTAACGCGTGATTTAAGGCTGACAGTTGTCGCCTTCAAATCCGCATCGAATCCAGCCTCAAACACTGTAGGTCCCTTCGTGTGTGTCGGATCGTCACATGCAAGTGGTCTACTAGTCGGACCGGGTTGCGGAATACCTGTGACTAGGTGGAGAGTCTTACAAAACAAAGTAAACCAAACACGAGAGTCACAATAAACGTTCTTTCTATTATAAACACTTGACGGTTACAGAGAGAATACAAGCTGCGTATTTAGCAGAACTGAGTTCGTCTGAACAAATGGTTTCTGCGTACTTAGCTTCTGTGAACCTATCCTATTTATACAGACCTGATGCCTGCGCACTTAGCAAGTGCGCAGGACCAATTGCTCTTGCGTAGTTAACAAGTACGCAGAGGTGTTCTTGCGTACTTGCTAAGTACGCAGGAGCTTTCTCCTGCGCACTTGCAAGTGCACAAAACACTTAGCTGAAAAACAACATACATTATGTAAAAGTAAATACAACTCGATAAACTATTACATAATGACTCTTACATACAAAGACAAATTACAGACATTAGAAATACAAACTAAGACTCTATCCAGAGTGTTGTCACAGGAAAGTGCATCAACAAACTCCCCCTTGACAACAACTCGGGATCTTCATCGTCTTCAGTCTTCATTCTTCAGTCTTCACAGCACTTGTTCCTTGGCTTTCATCTTCTTCTTGTAATCAAGGCAAAACTTGATTAACTTGTCGTATTTGGCCGAGAGAAGCTTTGTCCATTCGTCAATGTGGATGCAGAACTTGTCTGCTAGTACCTCCAGATCGTTCACAGAGAAATTGATGAAGCAGACTTCATCAAAAACCCTGATCACTTCCTTTGGCACTATGTTTCCACTATCTGACTTACCTTTACCCATAACCACAGCCTCGCCTGTTTTTGGATCAACGTACCAGTACCACATGTCACCAAGAATATCCTGAGGTAACTTGCTCAGGGGAATCTTAGTTTCACATTGCACTGGCTTGTATACCAATCTCTTTATGGGCTTCTTAGTCACAGGATGCACAGCGTGCTTATCCTTGACTCTTCTGGGCACCTGAGGCTTGAGGTATTCAAATTTCCCTGATCTTGCTTCCCGCTGTAGTGTTACCCACAAACCCATTGCTACTGCATTACTCGAGTGACTCAGCAGGTCGCGGTTTGCGAGGTTCACAAGGTCGTACTTGGGCAAAGAGTTGAACGCCTCACTGGTGGGTTTCAAGTATTGAACCCCCCCAGATCTTTTGATGGCGAACAGCTGCTTGTCCTCCTCGAACCTAACAGCCAAGATCATACCTGTCGCTCCGTGCTTGTCTGTGATAGACGTCTTTTGCCACACGGGAGCTTGGACCCTTTGTAGATGCAGAAGGCATGTCTTTCTCTTTTGGTGCCTCGGGGTCCACAGGTGTAGGGTCGACTTGGGAGGCTTCAGTTGTAGCTTCAACATTACTTGCCATGTCAACTGAGCCTGTGTCTGTTTCGAGCAGAGATTCGAGCGATGGTATTTCAAAGATCTCACCATCCTCTAACTCGTACTCTAGTTCCCCGTCGCCCTTAGGAATCTCGATTATCACATCATCATCATCATCGTTCCATTCATCACCAGAGTCGATCTCTCCTTCTTCCAGATTAAGGAGAGCATCGATCTGTGCTTCTTTAGAATAGTCAGGCTCGAGATAGAGAATCTCATCAGCCACTGACTTCCCTTTGTCTCCACCACCACCACCACCACCTGATGTATCACCACCCTCTTGCTGAGTAGACTCCCCCTCAGCCAATGGAACAGAAGAGATGGGCACAATCGCCAAAGCTAGGTGCTCACCTCCACTAGGACCGACTTCAGGATCCTTGTCTTTATCATCATCCTTAGTCAGATCGACTGGATGACAAGACTCGGCACCGGTGGATTTCTTTTCTTTGTCTTTCTCTTTCTCTTTCTCTTTCTATGTCTCCTTCTCCCCTGAGCACCGAGCTTCTTGGTCAGTTCTTCAACTAATTTGACCATCGCTTCGTGCTCTTTTCTCTGCAAGTCCATCCTCAGCTCAAGGGAAGTTCTGTGGCCTAGAATCATTTCGTTAGTCTTCATTAACAGTTCATTCTGTGCCATGACATTCTTCAATTGCTCATTTGTCCCTGTTCTCTGGCTGTGGAGAATCCTAACTTCATCGGCCAGGGAATTAATCTGTGCTTGTTGAGCATCAGACTCCTCCTTTGACTTTTGAATGGTCTTCAACAGTTCAGCAACTTGGGTCTCTAGCACATCGATCCTTGCATCATTCGGATCAGGATGCCTAGAGGATGAGGCTTCGGCATTATGTGTGGGAGAGGAGAAGATTGTGTCAAAGTCAAACCCTTGTGAGAAATCACCATAGTTGAAGGGTTGACCTGACGACTCTTTAGTGGGTGTTGGAATTGGGGATGTAATGATGGGAGTTATGGTTGGGGTGACGGTGACTGACTCCGTGAGAATTGGAGTAGTCACTGTCACCTGGACAGTTGGAGTAGGGAGGGTCACCGTCACAGGAATCTCCTCTGTGACCTCCGTGTCTGCCACATCTGCTTGTACTAGTGGCCTTCTCCTCCGTCTATACAGTTGCTGTTCCGATGGGGTAGACTCTAACTCTGGTCTGGCAGCTTCAACCTGTACTGGCTGCACAGTTGGAATCTCTTCAACCCTGGGGATAGCAACCTTTTGCCGATCGCCCCTTTCCTTGTTAGCACTCTCATGCCTCTGTCTTTGTAGAGCAGCGTCAGAGTCGGAATCCGGCTCATATTCACTGCTCGAGCTTTGTCGCTTTCTTTTTGAAGACGACGCAGGCAGGGTAACCTGTGCCAACCTCCTCGGATGTACCTGTGATGGTGCGTCATCGGAATCAGAAGAATCTGATTTTGTTGCCTCCGAATCGGATTCCTCAGCACCACCAACACCACCTTCATCATCACCTTCATGTTCATCATCTTCTTCATCATCCTCATTCTCTTGTTCTTCATCAGAGTGATCACTCATCTCTGGTCCCGAGTTGGGACTATACCAGTTCCAGTCCTCCGGAGCGACGTATGCTTCATTAATCAGGTGGCCGAAGAGTTCAGTATGCTCAGGGGTAGGTTCTACACTGCCTGGCTTTAGAAACTGTGCAAAGACTCTCTTGTCCACCCTTTTTACATGCAGTCTCTCCCCGATAGCGCGTAGGTTTGCTAGTGTATCATCGATCAGTAGCTGCACAAACCTTGGGTACAAAAGGAACCTGAACCTCTCTGTTGTATTTATCTGGTCATTTAGTGCTTTGAAGATGTAGCGAGAGAAGTTATAGCCCCGATTGAGAGACAGGCCCACCATGGCCGCTGCTAGGTCATGACCCACGACATCTTTCCCCGCTTTCCTGGATGAGATGCACACGATCATGATGTGGGCAAAGTAACACCATTGATCCAATACCCACATCTTCTTGTAGGAAGCATAGTCCCTTGCCCCGACATACCCCATTCTGTGCCTCCAACACCCATCCACGTAGTAATCTGGATAGGATGTCGGGTCGGTAGCAAGGTCTCCGAACTGCAATACTCTCCTTATTGTATCCTCGGAGATAGCAATAGCCCGACCGTCAATGGTAGCCCTTATGACATTCGGGGATACCGTGCAATCGTGCTCTGCAGTCTCCCAGAATTGCTCCAGGTAAGGTCTTGAGACTGTTGGGTTTGCTGAGATTGCATAACTTATTCCTGATCTGTTGAGAAAATCCACAATCTCCCTGTATTGCAAGGCTGCGCCTTTCCATTCTGGTTCGGTGTTAGCCATGAGGTTGAATTCGTCAGTGAATGCACGAGCCATAGTCTGCAAACACACACAGAAAACATATTCAGAACAACTTATCACACTGGAAGTAGACACACATGACACAGTATAGTAGTTACACTTTGAAAAAAAATTCCAGACTTGAAAAAATTTCTAAGTGTTGGTCCTGCGCACTTAGCAAGTGCGCAGGATTTTACTCATGCGTACTTAACAAGTACGCAAGAAGTATTTCTTGCGTACTTGCTAAGTGCGCAAGAACAACCCTTATAAAAAATTTCGAAACTTGAAAAACATCACAGATTGTACCAATACCGGGTCGAGTAGGTCACCACTAAGTCGGAATCAACGATTCTAACTAATGGGACCATTATCGACATCAGTAACTACCAAAACACACCATTTTGTGACCTAGAACACGACCCAGGGGAAACCACGGTCACTCGAGGGTCAAGGCCAAATTCAAACCATGTTAAGGACAAATTCGGAGTCAATAGGTTTCGATTGGTGATTATTAACAAGTTTTAGGTCTTAATATGTAGTTAGAACACCAAAATCGGTCAATAAATTCACACTCAAAACCATCGATGAATCGGTCGAAACTTGGGATTTAATGGATGACACGGACCGAGATTCTCACCAAGTAGATGTTTGAAGATGATTAAACAATGAGTGGGACGAAAAAACTGGTTGGAACACTTGAAAATTTTTGAGGAAAATGGTCGGAGGGAATATCACAGGAGAAAACGTTTGAAAGTGATAAACCCTAAAAATTTTTTTAAGTCCTGTATTTATACCCAACACATATTGGTCGTGCGTACTTACTAAGTGCGCAGGACTTAACTCCTGCGTACTTACTAAGTACGCATGACTTATGTCTTGCGCACTTGATAAGTACGCAGGGTTTACCTCATGTGCACTTATCAAGTACGCAGAGACCCTTATGTGCGCACACTTTCAACTCAAGTTATGAAGATGATCAAGTCAAATAACGAACAAGATAAAAGCGTTCAATCAAGAGGATTCAAAATCAATTCAGGAAGGTTAAATACAAATATTTTTGGCTTTTCTGAGTAAAGTTGAACTATGCATAAACTTAAAAACTTCAAATCTTTTTGTTATTTTCAAGATAGATATATACAATCATTTACACAAGCTATTTTTGATCAAAGGCACGAGCAGAGGATCATATCAGGCTAACTTATAGCAAAAACGATACAATATAAACATCAAAGAATATGGGATCATGTCATGTATTACTCTTTATTCATACGTAATAAGCATATAAACAAATAATTCAAGTTGACAATATTATAAGATTTGAAACTATACGCATCTTTGTATCATGTTCTTGTGTATTAAGGTATTAATTATAAGATATACAACGTGTACCCCACTGAAATGCTATTATAACTTGCACTATCTTCAAGGCATCTAAGATTTTTCCCATTATTTTCTTAATTTTCAGAATGAAGTTACATCAAATTAGCACAGAAAAATCAAGCAGAATCCATAAGGATTATCAGGAATCATAAGATTTGGAATCGAGTGATTCTTTTTCTTGGTTTCATGTGATTTTCTTCTTTGAATATCGGTATGATGATTCGGGATAATGAACATGGTGTTTGAATATAAGGTAAGGGGATCCAACTTTTATCTGGATTTGATTTCAATGAATCAGGAGTGATTCAAGGGTGAATACATGCTCAATGGTTAATGTAGAGACATGTCTTGATTCAATCTCTCCTTGCATACTTGTGAGTATGGGCAGTGAGATGAACCGCATTAATTGTGCTAACAACATAACCCGAAACTGATCTCAAAAGAAAATTATTGTCAAAATCTAACATCCTTTATCTGATAGTGATCTTTTCTAATCTTTTACTCACACACTCTTGCAAACATGGGTTCAAATCACAGTTGTAATTTAGATTTAGTTTCCACACTACTAGTGATTCAAAGACGCATACAGCCTACTGACAATTCAAATTACTTGTAAATAAACAGATTAAAAACATAATAATTTTAAACAGGTAAATAAGCATGACGCAATCATTTCCCATATGAGCAGTCTATAAAGTTTAGATCATTTCTGATGTACTATCATTTCCTCTTTTCTCAAGTAAACTTTGAAATTTTCTCCATTTTCTATTTTGTTTTTTGATTTTTTGTAAAATATTTAAAAAACTAAAGAACTATACAGAAAATTTAAAAGAATTAAAAATTTAACTTCCATGAATTGAGTTGAGTTAAGAAAACTTAGTTTTCACTCAGGATTGAACATTCCTATCAAGTTGACAAGATGCTCAAAACGGAATCGATCAAATGCCTTTGTGAAAAGGTCAGCAAGATTGTCATCCGTGTGAACTTTTACAAGTTCAATTAAATGCTTTTCAGCACAATTACGTATGAAATGATGGCGAATCTCTATATGTTTAGTTTTGGAATGTTTCATTGGGTTATTTGTGATGGACATGGTGGCATTGTTGTCAATGAATAGAGGAGTTCCAGTGAAGTTTAAGCCGTAGTCTCTCAACTGCTGCTGAATCCACAGTATCTGAGAACAACCGCTAGCTGAAGCAATGTATTCTACTTCACAAGTTGAGACAGAAACCGTTGACTGCTTCTTGCACTGCCAGGAGACCAGTCTGTCTCCTAAGAATTGACAACCACCAGAAGTTGACTTTCTGTCAAGGTTACAACCGCCATAATCTGAATCAGTGTAGGCTTTGAAGTTGAAAGACTGCTGCTTAGAGTACCAAAGACCTAATTGGGGTTTCCCTTTCAGATATCTGAAAATTCTCTTCACAGCTATCATATGTGACTCCTTCGGTTGAGACTGAAACCTTGAGCATAAACATACAGCAAACATTATATCGGGTCTTGAAGCTGTGAGATACATAAGTGATCCGATCATCCCACGGTACAACCTGCTGTCCACATCCTTTCCATCTCTGTCGGGATGCAAACCATGATTGACTGGGATTGGTGTGCCATAAGTAGTGCTATCACTCATCTTGTATTTTGACAAGATGTCCTGCACGTACTTAGTTTGATGTAGATAAATTCCATCCTCTCTTTTTGACTGACTTGCAGACCTAGAAAGAATGACAGTTCACCCATATTGCTCATTTCAAACTTGGACTTCATCACCTTCTCGAATTCCCTACACATCCCTTCATTGGTCGACCCAAAGATAATGTCGTCGACATATACTTACACAAGAAGAATGTCACCTCCTGCTTTCCGTACGAAGAGAGTCGAGTCAATCTGTGCACGGTCAAAACCATTAGACAGTAAATGCTTAGATAATGTCTCATACCATGCCCGCGGTGCTTGATGAAGACCATTTGTCGAGCTTGTACACTTTATTGATATTATGCGGATCTTCAAAACCGGGAGGTTGAGTGACATAGACTTCTTCATGCACCTTACCATAAAGGAAAGCACTCTTCACATCAAGTTGATAGACCTTGAAGCCGACATATGTGGCATAAGCTAAGAACAGTCGAATGGCCTCAATTCTAGCAACTGGGGCATATACTTCATTGTAATCCAAGCCCTCTTGTTGATAAAAACCCTGAACAACCAATCTTGCTTTGTTCTTCACAACAACATGACGATCATCCGTCTTGCATTTGAACACCCATCTGGTACCAATTGGCTGAAAGCCTTTTGGCAAGTCAACTAAATCCCACACGTGCAACTTTTGGAATTGAGACAGTTCATCTTGCATCGCCTCAATCCAGCAGTTGCCAGTGAGAGCCTCCTTCACATTCTTCGGCTCTAACTGGGACACAAATGCAGCATGCAGACATGTTTCCATGACGCCAGTGTCAAATATCTCTGTGTAAAGACTGGTGTTCTCAGTGATGGTTCTATGACGAGTCTGAACACCGGCATAAGGATCACCAATAATGTTGTCGATTGGATGATTCCTATGCACCCTCGTCTCCGGTACAATCGGTTCTTGAATTTCTGGATCTAGATTCGTGCTTAACTCCCCCATTTCCTGTGTTCCAGAGGAAGAAGATTCAATGTTAATTGGATCAGCTGGAGCTTCATTTCCTATAATTGTGTTAGGATTGACTTGAGCGTCATTTCCAACAACATGAACACCTTCACTGTTATCACTGTCATGAGTTCCAGATGCAGATGCAGCATTGGAATTAGGAGTTATAATTGGTACAGTAGCACGAGTAGAAAAACTGGAGTCATTGTCGCCACGCAATAAATCATAGACATTTGCGGCGTCTTCATCAGATAAGTCAGGAAGATTGAAAGACTTGAATAGCGCATCATAATCAAAACCCCAAGCTGGACCTTTTGGTTCTGGTGGAGTGCTGTGTTTACTACAGTCCACTTCAAACCATTCCTCGACAGTACGAGTTCCTATGTTGTACACTCTCTTGTAGGGCGAATTGGCAACATATCATAAGAAGATGCCTTCAACCGCTTTCGCATGAAATTTAGACTGACGGTCTTTATACTGTAGCAACAAGTAACAAGGACTACCAAAAGGAACTAGGTAATCAAGATTGGGAAGCCGATTGTTGATCAACTCATAACATGTCTTGTTGTGCCTTTTCACAACCAGAACCCTGTTTAGACGTGACAAGCTGTATTAACTGCTTCTGCCCAGAAAGTGACAGGAAGCTTTGCATCTGACAGCATAGTCCTTGTAGTCTCGATCAGTGTTCTGTTCTTCCGTTCAGCCACTCCACTCTGCTAAGGTGTGTACGGCGCGCTGAATTCGTGACGGATCCCTCTCTTGAGACAGAAAAGTTCCATCAAATTATTCTTGAACTCAGTTCCGTTGTCACTCCTTATTCTTCTAACTTTCAGCTTGCAAAGAGATTCCAAGCTCAGGATCAGGTATTGAAGAATATCAGCAGTCTCGTCTTTTGTACCTAAAAAAATGCACCCAAGAAAAATGTGAGAAATCATCAGTTACAACTAGACAGAACGACCTACCTCCAATACTCCTGATACTTATGGGGCCAAACAGATCCATGTGTAATAGCTCCAAAGGGGTATCAATAGAGTTTTGGAGCTTGGGCTTGTGAGACTTCCGTTGCTGTTTGCCCTTTTTACACGGCATACAGTCATCTGTAACAGTAAACCTCAACTTAGGAACCCCGGTTACCAAACCGTTCCGGACAAGATGATTCATTTTACGATAAGAAATATGTCCGAGTTTCCTATGCCACAAGATGGAGTCAAGTTCTGTCGCTTTTGTAAGAAAACAAGTAGCAACAGATGAGGTGGTTTTTGCCACGCTCATATCGATCTGATAAGTGTCGTTTGATCTTGGTGCTCTCATTAGAATCCAGTCTTCGGGAACCTCAAAACCAGGTTTGAGAATCAGGCATTCAGATTTGTCAAACATCACCGAGTACTCCTTGTCACACATTTGGGAGACACTCAATAGGTTATGCTTCAGCTTCTCGCAGAAGTTGACATTGTCAAAGCTGACACAACCGTTCGAAACCACGCCTTGACACGTGATACTGCCTCCTTTTTCTCCGGCAAAGGCCACATAGCCGCCTCTGAATGGTTTAACGTCTTGAAGCAAGGCCATGTTTCCTGTCATGTGCCGGGAGCATCCACTATCTACATACCAACGGTTAGAGATAGTACCCTTCGGACGTCCCTGCACGAGTAACAAAAGAATTAGTTAGATTTGGAGACCCAAGCCATTGTGGTCTTGGGTCGTCCATCCTTCTCAAAATAAACTACTTCTTTCAACTCACAGTCATGATGACTGTTCAAAATTGGTAAATCTTTGGATGAATTTGGAACAGGAGATTGAGAACCTTTAACTTTCTTGTTCCAGGATCTCTTTTGATTCTTAACCAGAACAGTAGACTTTGGCTCAACCACAGCCGGTGAACTTGTGGAAGCTTCACCTGATTGAGTCTTAGTCAGCTATTCCAGCTTTCTCAACCTCTTATTCCTTCTTCTTCTTTGTGGCTTAGAGAGTCTAGCCACAGATTTCTCACCAGTGCGTGTACTACCAGATGTAGACACACGAGGTACAGCAGGTTGCTTTACCTTTCTTGCAACAGATGGTTTGGCCTCAGATTTAATCTTAGGTTTACCCATAGGTTGTACTGGTGGTGTCACCACATTCTGCTTTGGACTTTTGGGAGATAGTTTCACTGGTGGCGACCTGGGGATAACAGCAGGCTGTGAAACAACATGCTGTTTCCCTTGGTTCTTAGAAGGACAGTTCACAACAATGTGCCCAACCAAGCCACAGTGAAAACAGTTCCTCTTGTCTACATAAGTTCTCTTGTAAGGCTCATTAAATCTGGCCTTAGAAAACTCTCCATTATGAGCAGGAGGAGTTGGTTTATGAACAGAAGTCTGACCTTTTTCAGTTTGGTTTTTAGGGGTATAATACTTTTGCAAATTCTCTTTGTAACCAAGCCCATAATGAGCTGAAAAAGCCTCTTTCTTAACTTGGTTAATATTTTTATAACCCCCGTAAAGCATTACCTTAAGTTTATCATTTGTTTCAATGATATCAGGTTCAGTTAAAATGCAGTTATCACTATTAGTGATAATGTTTTTGTGGACTTTCTGTTCAGTCAACAACTCCTCAGAGACCACTCCTTCAGGGCAAGTGTCAACCGACCCATCTTCAGAAGCAGTAACATACTCCTCACTAGATGTGGAGTTAGCCTTACTTGAGGATTCATCCTTTTTAGGGGAATCATCCTTATCAGAGGACTCATCTAGACAGGTGAGATCAATGTTTATCAAGCTATTGACAAACTTCCCACTTATTGGTGGAGGAATGGCATTGGTACCAAGACCTATACCCTTCATTTTCCTCACTACTGATTCGTAGTGCTCCACCACAAAGCGAGAGTTTTTCAACTTCTCATTTGTACATTTTAACTGCAGGATCTCATTTTGCAGTTTGTTGATTTCATTGTTCCGTTTTTCTAACCCCCTATACGCAATATCCAAGTGAACTTGTTGCTCACTTATTTGTAAAGAATATTCACATTTTTCCTTTTTTAACGTTTCAACGGACTCTTTAAAACGTTTTTCGTTTGCTTTGTAATTATGAGCTGCCATAGTTAGGGGTTCGAGTTTGTCTTGGAGCTTAGAAATTTCATGCTTTAGCTCTAGACACTTAGAACAAGAAATAACAAAGAAAGGGTTAGAATCTACCTCAGATGATGAACTCTGTGCTTCTCCAATGGCCATGAGAGCAACGGCAGTGGTAGACTCCTTTTCAACAGCTACAGAAGCTTCCTTCTCCTCAGCTTCTTTTCTCTCAGCCTCCATCAGCTCCATGATCTCAGCCATGTGACCAACCTGTGTTTGAGCAATGATGGCGTCCTCTAGATGAACACCCCAATCAAAATTTTCGTCATGCTGAGCTACCAGTGCATTTGACGAACCACCTTGGTGTTGATTGTGGTTGCTAGTGTTGTTGTGGCCGTGGCTGTTTCCCTGGCTAGGTCTGGTGAAACCAGAGGCCGGTGCTCGGTCTTTTTGACACTCACGAGCAAAGTGTCCATAGTTCAGACACTTGTAGCATTTGGCCTTGGATTTATCAAATCCAACCTTGGCATTAGAATGTCCACCAATAAACTTTCTTCCTGTTCTGTTCAGGAAACGCTTGGCCCTCCTCAAAAGCATGGCCATATTCCATTGAATATCCATGTCCTCAATATCATCAGGATCCACTTGGTTAAAGTCTTCTTCAATAGTTTCGGGATCCGTTAGCTTGCCGCCTATGAAATTCTCATACGCAAGCATACATGATGAAAACAATGCTACGTGATCTTCAGCTATTTTGGCTATTGCAGAATGGTTAGCTGAAGACGTAGCTGGAGGATTTCTTGAGGTGTGTTGATGATTGGTTCCCAACCCTGATCCGGATGCATAACAAGCATGACCACCACACCCATTTGAGTGGTCTTCTTCATTAGAGTGTCCAGTAAAGAGGGCAATTCCAGAGCCCGATGATTTTGAAATGGAAGTCGTCCCATGATACATGGAAGGGTCCTGTATCTGAGGTCTTCCTGAGCTCTCCTTCTTCATAAGATTCATGTTATGAGCTTGAATCTTACCTATAGCCTCATCTACTGTTAACTCATAGAATTTAGGATTTTCCCTCATCTGGGTTGTATACATCTCAAACTTTGGTGGCAATGCATCAAGAAATTTTTCCACTAGTTCTTCATCGGGATATTTCAGTTCAAAAGCTTTCAACTCTGTTTGTAAATGATAGAATCTAGAGATGAGATCATCTAACGATTCATTTTCCATGAAATTGAAGCATTCATACTGCTTCCGGAGAAGATCCCGCTTACTCTTCTTAATGTCACTGTTCCCCTCAAATCTTTTCTGAAGTGCTTTCCAAAGATCCTTGGAGGTGTCATAGCCTCGGAAACTGTGAAACAATTCCCGAGTTAATGACATAGTGATTGAGCCAAGAGCCTTCTTTTCCCGATCATAAGCTTTCTTTTGTTCTTCATCAAGCTTAGAGATGGGCTTTGGCACCTCTTCATCAAGATAGATGTGTGTGGGATGCTTATATCCCTCAAGGATTGGTATCCATAATGATGAGTCGGTGTATGAAATGTAGTGCTAAAAACGCGCCTTCCAATTGGAGTAATCGTTTACATTTAATAGTTTAGGCGGTTTCTGAGGTGTACCGATTTCATTATCATAATTTAACATGTTTCCAAGATTCTGAAGGTTCGACATAGTGATTACTTGGTCAAAAATCAGAAAAGTCCGACACTGTTGCGCACTTGGTTTTGGCCTTGCGCACTTGAGAAATGGTCTTGCGTAGTTAAGACTTACTCTTGCGTACTTGTAAGTACGCAGGAGGAAATATTAAGTACGCAGGATATAACTTAAGTTCGCACAAGTTCAGTCTTGCGCACTTGTAAGTACGCAGGAGATAACTCTTGCGTAGTTAGTAAGTACGCAGAAAACTGTACTTTTTACCAAAAATGGTAAGTACGCAGGACACCTTTTCAGCTACTCTCACCAAACTTTTCCGGTCACCTGAAACTCGCCGGAGATAGTGAAAAATAGGCTGATGATCAATGCAATCGAGCCAAAGGATCAGAGACAAGTTTCTAACAAACCTTTGATGCTCAAAACACACAAATACACAACAAAAATCGGTTTTTGAGAGATTTTTGCTTCTAAAAAAGTGCTCAAGAGCTACCCCTTTTTTATCACAAAAATCAACAAAAATACCTCTTTTTGCTTGTAAAACTCAGTAAAACGTCTCCAAACTCACTTACAACACTCGAATTCAAGAGCAATGCTCTGATACCAATTGTAGGTCCCTTCGTGTGTGTCGGATCGTCACATGCAAGTGGTCTACTAGTCGGACCGGGTTGCGGAATACCCGTGACTAGGTGGAGAGTCTTACAAAACAAAGTAAACCAAACACGAGAGTCACAATAAACGTTCTTTCTATTATAAACACTCGACGGTTACAGAGAGAATACAAGCTGCGTACTTAGCAGAACTGAGTTCGTCTGAACAAATGGTTTCTGCGTACTTAGCTTCTGTGAACCTATCCTATTTATACAGACCTGATGCCTGCGCACTTAGCAAGTGCGCAGGACCAATTGCTCTTGCGTACTTAACAAGTACGCAGAGGTGTTCTTGCGTACTTGCTAAGTACGCAGGAGCTTTCTCCTGCGCACTTGTAAGTGCGCAAAACACTTAGCAGAAAAACAACATACATTATGTAAAAGTAAATACAACTCGATAAACTATTACATAATGACTCTTACATACAAAGACAAATTACAGACATTAGAAATACAAACTAAGACTCTATCCAGAGTGTTGTCACAGGAAAGTGCATCAACAAACACGAAATTAAACAAATCATAACACACCTATACCTTCGCATAAACCTGAACAAACTCTCCCAACCCTCTATTGACCTGCATTTTACCTCCGGAGTACGATCGATTCCGAAGAACACCGGGCTTGTCCATCCAGTCGTACTCGATCGCCCCTCAACCATTTCAGGTAATTCTTACATTTAGGTGAACGTTTTTGCCTCAGGTTTGAAAGCCCCATGACTGAGGTACCGACCTGTTGCTTAATCGGGATCAATTTCATGGCTAGGGTTTGGGGTTATGCGATGGGGACGAAGAGTCAAGGGGGGGGATTTAAGGGTTTTCCATTTTTTTTCACCCATTTATTGTCAAGGCAATAGCCCAGTACCGCTGGTTAAACTCGTGTGACCACACACGCAAGGTTGCGGGTTCGAAACCCATCCCCGCGTCTCTTTTTGATTTCTAGTGTTACCCAAACCCGATTCCCCTTATGACCTCACACTAAAACTGTATTAAGACTAAGTTCTATCACTAATAAGCCTTGGGTCTAGTGGCAAATCGTTTCTTGCATACGGGATCCACCCGGTTTCGAACCAGGTGGTCCTCATTTATTTTTTTTAGCAGTTACATATCCTAACCGTTTTATAAAATTTAGTTTATGAAACCCTACACCAAATTAGAACTCGTTGAGCAATAAATTTACAATTTTAAATCTTGGGATGATTATTTTGCAATTTAATATGTTTAAGCCCCTTTTTCTAATAAGAAAACCATCTAAGATTTTGTTTTAAAATAAAATCATAAATTTATAAAACTAAAATCTTTGGTTATATAATTGTAAGGATTTTAGAGAATACATAAATATTTTCATGGAATATTCATAAAACGATATTTTACTTAACCATAGATTTAAGATGTAAGAGTATTTAAACAAATTTTATAAACCATTTTCCATTAAAATGACATACATTCGGGTTAAACATTATTTAAACAAATGAAATTTTTCTAAGTACAAATATATACTTATATTTTTTCATTTTTAAAAGGAACATATTAAATTGTTATAATGAATGAATAAATGAATCTATTGAATGTTACAATTCACTAATAGTTTAAATTATATATATATTTCTTAATTATGTATATGAGTACATATTCACATTGTTTTTGACACATCTTTTTAAACAAATAAATGAAGTAAAAATTATTTATTTATTTAATTTATAAATGTAATTCTCACACTATTTTTCTAATTTAATAAACAAATGGCAATCATTTGATTTATTTATCCAAACCCAAACCCAAAATCATTTATTTTATAAAACACTCATTCAAGTACAAACCACAATCACTTACACAACCATTTACACAAACTCTTTGTGCAAGTCCCCGAACACACTCCCAATGAAACCCTAGACTTGGTCTTAGACTATTGTGCATGTTATTAATTTAGATTCATATACATTACACTCTAGGTTAACGTTGTGAGTTACAAGGATCACCTTGCTACCTAGTCTCTTGTGATAGCTACATCTTTGATACAGGTGAGTTTTACATAGCCCCTTTTTCACTGTTTTTACATTTTGGGGTGAAACATGATTACAACTTACAATGAATTACATAAACTACACAATACAAATCCACTTTACAATTTGTGTGCAATTTGAGCTTTATGTTTGAGTGCTAGGTGTGTTAACTACTTATTTGCAATTACATGTACAATCATTAACTAACCCAGCCAACGGTTAACAATGATAGATCTATTGAGTCTGACAAACCCACCCAGATTGGGGTGATTGTTACCGACAACACAATTTTTGCATGCTAGTTACAAAGGTTTGATTGTACTACTTGGTTACACAATAGTAACTCCCCATAAATGCCTTGTTAATCATGACTTGTATGGATTTGTTTACACACAACACTTTGATGCTATTTAGAGTCAAAATCCTATGTATGCTCACCAACTTTTTAGTTGACCTCGTTTTCATCACGTTTCAGGTACAAAAGTGAATTGAACAAGCTTGCTACACTTAAGTTGTAGACCTAGATAATTGAAACAAATGAATATGTTATGTATTTCAAACGTTCTTGTACTGTTGTATTTGGAATTATGAATGGAAAATGTAACATTTTAATATATTAAATTTTAGTCAACCATGTGCTCATGAACAGTCTACATGTCCCGCCCCGACGTTTCCGCCGTCGGTTGGGCTGTGACATATACAGCCAACGGAAATAGTACTATCCAGGGTTGATCAATCCCCCGGTCCTATCTCCATTTTCTTTTCTTTAGGATTTACTTTACACAAGGCCTGAGAATCCAACATATAAGTTATCCTTTTCACTTTTCTTGGGTCAGATCTTATGTCTGCCTAAAACCTCATTTTCATCACATTTTATTCATTACCTGAAAACATTTTGAAAATTAAACGTCAGCGCGAACGCTAGTGAATACGATTATCTTGACAGTTTAATCATTTGGCACAAACAAGTATTAATTTCATAATCACAACTTTGTCTTCAACCTACACATTCAGCAGGCACGTCCTGTTCAATCGCACTAGAGTATACACTGGCGTCATGTCTTATAACAACGGACATGTCCACCTCCGAAGTTGTTATAAGACAGCATATCTGGGAATTTCACCCGAGACCCGTGTATCCTTTACAATTTTTATGCATACCTATGGTCTGAATGCTTTGTTCGTAGAAGAACGTTGAGCATTATTCCCTTAACCTTTATTTGGCCATTTTTATAAACGTAAATGTTTGACATGAGTATTGAAAGAGATAAAGTATTCACCTTTTTGTATATGCATGAGCCTCTAAGTCGAAAGATTATAGACTATCTTATGAACTCGATTTCTCTAGCGTTTTGACCTTTCTACGAGCGTTTCTTCTTACACCGGGCACTGCAACAAGCTGGAATCAAACCGATAGCTTTGGGAACGAGCTAGTACTTCTCTGTAATGGAATGTGTGTGAGAAAGTCGTTTGTGGGATGAGAAAGCGAGTTGAACTCGACCAACTATTTATAGGGAAAAATCTGAGCCCGTGACGGATCGTTTATGACATGTCTACAATTACATTACAAACACAACTCAATACCTATATTCTTATGCTACAGTATTTGTGCTTTATGTCTTAAACTACTTGGGACCATACGTGTGTTCATGTTTAGTACAATCATTAACTTGCGAGCCAGGCCTAAGGTAGTACCTAACATGATCATTTATATGGGAATCCGATTCATTACTTAACATAAACCTTGGCGGGTTTGTGTATACATTTTAGTACTTCACGCAATCGGGGGGATTATGCATACATTTGCAAGGCTTGATTGTACGCTTTGGAACCTTGTATGTTTTCATATTTATGCTTTAGACTTGCTTTGAACATATTGAATTGTAAAACATATTCAACTTTGTTTGGTGTCAAAACCTATGTTACTCACCAAGTACTTGTGGTTGACATTTACTCATATGTTTCAGGTGCACCCGTTTGAGGACCATGCTTGATCACTTAGGAATATGGATTTAGTACTAATGAATTTAAGCTTTGATTATGTTATGTTTCATTTGAACAATATCTTGCAATTTTCCTTATAACAGATATTTAATATGATGAATAAATATTGTAATGCATTTTAATAGTTGATCATGTGCTTATGAACAACCACGCCAGCCCTGACGTATAATCCGCCACCGGCCGAGGTGTGACAGATTGGTATCAGAGCCATGGTTATAGGGAATTAGGTTATTAGAAACGAATGGTCTAGACTATAACCTTAGGATACCCTTGTGTGATTATCATACATATTATCCTATGTACTACATTGCTTGATTCAATACGTGTTAACTTATGTGCTACGTTACTTGATAGCTTACATGTTTACAAAAACTACTACTCATGTGATACCTTATTTGCTACACTATTTGATTAGTCTGCAAAATACCTATTTGATATCACTAAATGCTATCCTAAGTTTTGACATACACATATTCATATCTAAGACTTCATACACTTTCATCTTTGGACATTGAAAACTATGCCATCACCATCACTTGTTGGAAAATTCAAACTCTTAGGCTTAATCCCTATTAAAATTTTAAAATTCCATCAACGTTTTGGGGTTCTGAAAATTAGTAGAGAACATTTTCAATTCGGAAGGGTGAATGCCTGTACTTTGGGTTTTCTGTCTAGGAAAGCATTTCATATAAATCCAAATCAACCGAAGGATCTGTATGCTTTCCTGGGAATTCCCGAAGTGAGTGTTCACCTATAGGTTAAAGCATGTCTTCTTGAAAGTATATGAACTTAAATCACATTGATTTGTCACAGCATCCATTTGGTTATGTACCAAATGGATACAATCTAAACATCAACCGTTTAATTATTACAATTTGTTACACATGTCTAAACCTTCCTATTTGATTCTTACACAATCTTATTTAAGTCCCTATACCCCCTTCATCCTTATGCCTTGAAAACTATATCATCCTTATCATCACTTGTGAGAAATTTAAACCCTTAGACCTCACCATCGAAGGAAAGGAAGCTGCTTGATTAGATAAAGCACGCCTTTGAACCACAAGACACAATCTCTAACGATTCTCGCCATAACCATGAGTTCAAATAATAATGTTAATGATACATGATGGCTGGAAGAGTGGGTGTAGGTCCATGAAAGATTCTGACTAAGGAAAGACGGGGTTCTTAGGTTTGTCTCTTGTGACTGATCTCTCTTTCCTCAGAATCCTCTTCGTGGGTACACCACTTATAGGTCAAGTGTTACTCCTAACATACTATTGTGAGAACTCGGTGTTATGACTAGTCAAACTCTAAACTCATGAAAACCTTTGTACTTAACATTTAGCTTTTTATCATCATTTACGACCTCTTTCGTGCTAGACATGGCCTCTTACTGTAACATGTATGATTTTTCGGCCATATATTTTTTATTTTTTTTTATCAATTTTATGCAATAATAACACTACATTCAAACACTGTGCTTGTCCAACATATTATCCCACATTAATTCTTCCATTGTAAGTCCCCAAACCCGGGATGCCTCACTTATTGGATTTACTAATCAACCCATAGCACATAAACATAAGACATTCAACACTTGCAGCGGAAACGATTTAAACTTTAACATACGCAGCGGAAACACATAACATGTCTAAACATAACTTGTCTGAAAGGAAATGAAACTTATCTTAAACAACTGAAACATAAACATAAACGGGATGCCAAATGCTGATCTTCGGGTAACTCTTCTCGCCAAGCCAAGCATCCTCATCCATCTACAGCCACCTATACTTATCTGATATGCATACTAAAAATCAGCAACGCTGAGTGAGTTCTAACGTTTACTTTAAATCGAATTATGCAAAAGATTTACTAATACATACATACTACCCTTAAGGCCAAAAATTTACATACTTTACTTATCAAAACGTTTGAAGGATAGATAACCGTCAATTACCGTTGGCCATTTGGTGCAATGGTAGCCCCAAGACTTCCCATAGTGAAGGTCTTGGGTTCGAATCCTAGCCACAACAAAAAAGGGGTCTATGGTCAGGTAAGGGGGTTTACCCAGTTGGGGGTTCCTCCTGGGGTGGGGTGCCCTAGATGTTCTAGGTGTTGCCCCAGGGAAACCCAATTATACTAGAATATCTAGGTGTTGCCGTTAAAAAAAAAGATAGCCGTCAATTCCACGTCACTGTTGGTACTATCCTCGTGATCAATACCGCTCAACCGTCAGTTCTTCTTACTGTTGGTATTTTCCTCGTGATTAGTACCGCTTAACCGTCAATTCTTTGTCACTACTGGTATTGTCCTCGTGATCAATACCGCTTAGCATGATGTTGTCCTCGTGATCAACAACTGGTATTGTCCTCGTGATCACGACCCAGGGTCCTCTTGACCCATTGATGTTGTCCTCGTGATCAATACCGCTTAAATGGTGCATGGGGGTTGCATAGACCCCCGAGCAATGGCCGTTACCCATCCTAATTGTACAACTGTTAACGAACCACCAAGGCTTTTACAAATGGGTAGCACTCATAACTGGCATCCTGTACAAGTAACATCTGTCCCAAGGACCTTAACAAGCTGGTATACATTCTCGTAGGCAATCTATTCACTTTCTGTTCATACAACTTTCTTTAACTTGATCATAACTTTAACATATATTATGTCTTTGTTTGTGTATACTAAAATATAATAAACGCTTACCAATAATATAACTTGCTATACTGAAACATAGCTTAATACATATATCATGCCTTTGTTTATGTATATTAAAAATATATTAAACGTTTGCCTAATAATATATCTTACTTTACTTGAAACATACTTGCACATATATTATGCCTTTGTTTATGTATATAAAATTATAGTAAATGCTTGCCACAATACAGCTATACTTTACTCAAAACGTACTTTTGACTCTTTTAAACATTTCACTAAAACATTACTTTTCACTTCAGTTTACAATATATAAAATACAATAAACGCTTTACACTAAGTATGCACATCACCCCTAAAGCAGGTAAAAAGGGGATTTGAACTCACTTGGTATCTTAACTGGAATGGTTTACTGGATCTCACACAATCTGAACAATCATAATAATTCGTCATGTGTCAGACTTATCTTGACACTAAACAGTTTCACCACTTCTGACCAGGAGAACATAAGGTAAGTTCGCCTCTAAGAGACTCAACAAACTTACCAGGCGAACTTAGTAGTTTCTCTCCGTTATACCTAGTGAACTTACCAAGAGAACTTGTTAAATTCGCTAGACACACTTCTGCGAACTTATTAAGCAAACTTGACAAGTTCGCTAATTCCTAGCCCAACGAATTTAACAAGTTCGCATGCGGGCTCTTCTCCCCCACTAAAAACTTTAAGCTTGCATGAACATGGCGGCTAGATCTGGATCAGATCAAGACTCGAACTTTTTACGTCCAAAACATTGGTTTTCTAATCAGAAGTATAAATCTAAACTTTGTTTCCATTTTCATACGTAAAAATCTAACATTTACTCGTTTTTACTTCAAAACCCAACTTTTACAAAAACTAAGATCTGGAACGAATGGTTACCTGAAATAGCTTCTCTTTCGTTGTTAAACACTCTAGAGACTTTTGCTAACGATCCTTGAAGCTCGAATCCGAAAACGAGGCTTTCTCTCTCTAAGCTCTCTCTCACTTTCTCTCTCCAGAAAATAAAAAATGGTGCAAGAATGAGGGTTTGGGGGCTGGAAACCAGGGTTATAAGAGCCTAACTCCCTTCCCTTTCAGGCCAATGCGCCCCAAGCCCAAGGCCCATTTCGTTTTTTTTTTGTTTATACTTCTTCTCATGGACTATTTCGGGTTCTAAAAACTCGGGATGTTACAAGTCTACCCTCCTTACAACAGGTTTCATCCTCGAAACCTGCCATAAGCTATACTGATAGCAAATCACAGAATGAGTGGCATAAACTGTAGCTATGCGAGGTAGATTGGTTATGAAGGCCATTGTGATTAACTGCCACTGAGAGTCTAACAGGGAAATCTCTAATTCTAAAGCATCTACATTAATATGGCTAACTCCGAGATATGGACTAATAATTTGAACTTGCCATACATGAATAAGAACTTGCAACGTACCTTACTGAGTCATCTGGTAAATTCTTCCCTTGATGCGACTCTCGGTTTCTTATATACGTTACTGATATGCCCTTTCTTGCCCGCAGTTTAACATATATGCCCATCTAGGCATTCGCGAGAGAGGTGGCCATGCCTGCCACACCTATAACACCAATCCAATCCTAACCTGCATTCACCCCCGTGTCTCTATCCACATGAGCCTTTTTGTTGAACATTTGCTTTCATGCCTTCCATTACTACACAGTTTTGTTTGTGTCGCTTCGATGGGTTTATTTCCTCGTTTTCAATCTCAACACCCAATCCTTCGTTATTGATTATCTTCTCCCATGTATTTTCTTCCTTAAGCACCTCGCCTGATTCAGCACTAACCCATCGGCCTTTCCCCAGCATCCTTCCAACATCCTTCATGGCTTCAGCTATGGCTGCAGGCATGGTGTCTTGAAAGAGTTTAGCAGTTGTTTTCCCTACAGTTTCTTCCTTTGCAAACTCCATGGTTCATTGTCCATCCACTCTATTTCCTTGTTCTGTTGCACTACACATGTACCCTTTGCTTTCACTTTGAACGTTCCTGACCTGTAGGGAGAGTACCCATCCTTCCTTATCCGCCGACCTCCTCCTTTTCCTCCCGCCATAGATGACGACTATCTAAAGATGATGGAACACCAATGTCACCATGTTTGGTATAGTTTGAGAATGTTATAAGTGAAGTAACTTACTAATGACTTTAACGACTAATTTACTCCTCCTTTCATGTTTTAAGAGTTCCGGTCGAAAGTATCTACCCTACACGTACAGGCGTGCGCTTCTCATTCTCTATCATTCGCGGTTATCTATCTAAAGATGGTACAAGGAAATATGGTCATATCTATTAACTGTACGAGGAAAGGAATTCAATGTCCTCATGCTAGCTAGCAAATAGAACACAACAAGTATTGTAAAATGTTAATATACACTAGCCATATGCAATTAAATATTACACTACTTCTTGGTTTCTATTTGATCACCTTTATGATTTCATCAATTCCTCATTCTAGTCTAACGTATGCTAAGGGAAGAGCTACACTTACTTTACGTATTTGATGCTTTGGCTTGAGTTACCCGTACTGGAATCCGCTACTTGGTCCCATTCTCAGTTTAAGTATGGACATAGAGGATGTCCAAATCTCTCAAACTATGGCTCTGATACAAACTTGTAAGGCCCCAAACCCGGGATGACTCACTTATTGGATTTACTCATCAACTCATAGTACATAAACATAATACATTCAACACTTGTGGCAGAAATGATTTAAAATTTAACAAACGCAGCGGAAATACATAACATGTCTAAACATAACATGTCTGAAAGGAAATGAAACTTGTCTTAAACAACTGAAACATAAACATAAACGGGATGCTAGATGCTGATCTTCGGGTAACTATTCTCGCCAAGCCAAGCATCCTCATCCATCTACAGCCACCTACACTTGTCTGATATGCATACTAAAAATCAGCAACGCTGAGTGAGTTTTAACGTTTACATTAAATCAATTTATACAAAAGATTTGGTAATACATGCATACTGCCCTTAAGGCCAAAAATTTATATACTTTACTTATCAAAACGTTTGAAGGATAGATAACCGCCAATTCCTCATCACTGTTGGTACTGTCCTCATGATCAATACCGCTCAACCGTCAGTTCTTATTACTGTTGTTATTGTCCTCGTGATCAGTACCGCTTAACCGTCAATTCTTTGTCACTACTGGTATTGTCCTTGTGATCAATACCGCTTAGAATGATGTTGTCCTCGTGATCAACAACTGGTATTGTCCTCGTGATCAATACCGCTTAGCATGGTTTGGTCCTCGTGACCCATTGATGTTGTCCTCGTGATCAACACCGGCTATTGTCCTCGTGATCAATACCGCTTAACTGGTGCATGGGGGTTGCGGAGACCCCCGAGCAACCGTCGTCACTCATTCCAATTGTACAACTATTAAAGAACCTCCAAGGCTCTTACTAATAGGTAACACCCACAACTAGCATCCTATACAAGTAGCATCTGTCCCAAGGACCTTAACAAGCTGGTACACATTCCCGTAGGAAATCTATTCACTTTCTGTTCATACAACTTCCTTTAACTTGATCATAAATTTAACATATATTATGTCTTTGTTTATGTATATTAAGATATAGTAAACGCTTGCCAATAATATAACTTGCTATACTGAAACATAGCTTAATACATATATCATGCCTTTGTTTATGTATATTAAAAATATATTAAACGTTCGCCTAATAATATATCTTACATTACTTGAAACATACTTGCACATATATTATGCATTTGTTTATGTATATAAAAATATAGTAAATGCTTGCCATAATACAGCTATACTTTACTCAAAACGTACTTTTACCTCTTTTAAACTTTTCACTAAAACATAACTTTTCACTTTAGTTTACAATATATAAAATAAAATAAACGCTTTATACTAAGTATGCACATCACCCCTAAAGCAGGCAAAAAGGGGAATAGAACTCACCTAGTATCTTAGCTGGAATGGTCTACTGGATCTCACACAATCTAAACAATCATAATAATTCGTCACATGTCAGACTTATCTTGACACTAAACGGTTTCACCACTTCTGACCAAGCGAAGTTAAGGTAAGTTCGCCTCTAAGAGACTCAGCGAACTTAGTAGTTTCGCTAAGTTATACCTAGCGAAGTTACCAAGCGGACTTGTTAAATTCGCTAGAGACACTTCAACGAACTTATTAAGCGAACTTGACAAGTTCACTAATTCCTTGTGTCACACCCCCAAATTTATTTACTTAATAAATAAATAAATAAATTTTGCAATGATTGGTTCATTACACGATAGCAAAAGCTGTAATAGTGATTTCTAAGACTTGATTACATATACAATTACTAAAACTAAGTAATACAATGATCTAAGTTCTTCTAGATCAAAGATAGACTTGAGACATGATGCTCTATGTCCTTCCAGTTACTAGGAATTAATCCAGCATAGCTAGCCTATTCCAACCGCGCCATGGCTAAGGATTACCTGAGAAACATACTTGAAAGTGTCAACACAAGGGTTGGTGAGTTCACAGAGTTTGTTATTTCAGTGCAAGTAGTTTTTCCCGAAAACATGAAATGACCTAACAGTCATAAAAGTAATTAGTTTTCACCGAAAACATATACATGACTTAATAGTCATAAAAATAAGTAGTTTTCACCGAAAACATATACATGACTTAACCATCGTAAAAATAAGTAGTTTTCCCCAAAAACATATACATGACCTTACCGTCATAAAATAAGTAGTTTTCCCCCAAAAACATATAAATGACCTTACCATCATAAAATAAGTGGTTTTCCCTCAAAAAAATATACATGACCTTACCATCATAAAATAAGTAGTTTTCTTCGAAAACATATACATGAGTTAACCGTCACAAAAATAAGTAGTTTTACTAGAGAACATGCCCATGACATTACCGTCATAAATAAGTAGTTTTACCCAAAAACATGCACATGACATTACCGTCATAAATAAGTAGTTTTACCCGAAAACATGCCCATGACATTACCGTCATAAGTGAGTCGTCTTACCCGAAAACATGCACATGACATTACCGTCATAAATAAGTACAAATAATTCAAAACGCATATGATAAACAAAACAACTGTTATTGATCCATTCGTAAGCTAGCTAGGCTTACAAATACCTATGTTCGTACATGAAACCGTAACCAGACCATGACAAATGATTGCCCCTCCATCGCTATACCACGAGAATAAGAAAATATGCGGCCATTTGACCCTTCAAGTCCCGGTTAGCGCGACTAACCATGACCGGGGGCGTCACCTTCAATAGTATTATTTATAGATTCCTAGGCTAAGACCATAGCTAATGGTTACAAATGTTAATGTTGTTCCGAGGACTTTTAGCGCTCTATTGTTCCTCATGTACAACATAATGTTAGTGTCTTGTTTCCTTGTTATCATATTAAAATGTTTGCAATGTTTTCGCAATTGTATAAAACAACAATGTTTCCAAATGTATTAAACAATAATGTAATACATAATATGTAATTATGTTTCTCCCCCGTAGTTTACAAAACATTAAAAAGCGAAAAGGGGGCCGTGAACTCACCTTGTGTCAGATGAAATCCTAGCGAATAACATTATGCTAAAAGTTCCTGTCTATTCATACCCTAATCACACAAGGGTACTAATGTGTTAAGACTACCCGTATTAAATGCAAGTTGTTCACCCGACTTAACGAATCCCATTAAGTACGTCTTTGTTTAGTAAAAACAATGTATTCATGTGACAACTGATTGGTGATTATTATTCCAGTCTAGACTTTTACCTATTTTCCTAGAAAATATTACGTTTCCATCTTGGTGACTCATTACGTTTACCAAAAATAAATATTATTTTTGTAACAACTTCAAATTTATTCATATCAGGGTTCACGTATAAACATATAATTATTTCTCAAAAATAATTATATACAATTTCAAATATCGTCCAAGTATATACATGCATGTTAATTATTGTACATACGCACGATCCGCGTTACTATGTTCACATGCAAATACTTACATTCCGAACGATATTTATTAACTTAGTTATGTTCATTATGCATACGTCTTTATTTATTTTCATCAATTGCATGGATACAAATATTTCAACATTTCTACATATACTCACATATGTTTTACGATGTCATGTGATTATTTATTTTTAACCGAATTAATCTATTCATATGCTTCATGCATATATACCTTCATACGGTTATACAAACACATGTGTACTTTTCATGATTATACATGTTCATGAGTCATCATATACTTTATGTATACACATACACACATTATTAAGGTTTTCTTGGCATGTATACTTTCATAATCACATTTGGTTACTTAGTCATCCAATAACTTTTATCCAAGTCTTCAAAGCATTTCAATCATAAGCAAACTTCTTGATTAACATATAAATATACACACCAACATGCATGTTTTGGCTATGTGTACACACACACACACATATATATATATATATATATATATATATATATATATATATATATATTTATCTTGTTTCAATCCTCTAAACATTTTGTATAATATTTCCATGATCTATTTACAAGTCATATATATATATATATTCTTGACCACATGTACACACATCAAATGTTCATGTTTTGATACTAGCCATTATTTCATAAAACATTTCCATGATTATTAACCTTAACCATACACATACACATGCATTACGTTTCTCATATATACATATATATACTTAACAATTTGTCCAAGTTAACAAAATATACTTACACTCATACATATATATATATATATATATATCATGATTTTCACATATATATGAATACACTTTAATATTTTCATGTTAACAACTACACACACACACACACACACACATATATATATATATATATATACATATATATATATATATATATTTACTACTCTTTCCGAGTAAACAATTTAGAATCATCACATGTATATATATTATGACCCATATGTGTAGATATATCATGAATTTATACATATACTTTCATGCTCAATCATTTTTCATCAAGAGTTAGTCATGCTTTTAGATCTACAATTTCCACTCATTATCATGTAATTTGTCCGAAACAAGAAAGTATATATATGTATGCATCATATAAATCTCGGTCATAAGAAAACTTCTGGATTAACATATAAATATACACTCCAACATGCATGTTTTGGCAATGTGTACATATATATATATATATATATATATTTATCTTGTTTCAATCCTCTAAACATTTTGTATAATATTTCCATGATCTATTTACAAGTCATATATATATATATATATATATACATATATATATATATATATATATATATCTATTCTTGACCACATGTACACACATCAAATGTTCATGTTTTGATACTAGCCATTATTTCATAAAACATTTCCATGATTATTAACCTTAACCATACACATGCACATGCATTACGTTTCTCATATATACATATATATACTTAACAATTTGTCCAAGTTAACAAAATATACTTACACTCATACATATATATATATTATGATTTTCACATATATATGAATACACTTTAATAATTTCATGTTAACAACTACATATATATATATATATCTCGATTCTTATCCATACATACATATATACATACATATATATATATATATTTACTACTCTTTCCGAGTCAACAATTTAGAATTATCACATGTATATATATTATGACCCATATGCGTAGATATATCATGAATTTTATACATATACTATCATTCTCAATCATTTTTCATCAAGAGTTAGTCATGCTTTTAGATCTACAATTTCCACTCATTATCATGTAATTTGTCCGAAACAAGAAAGTATATATATGTATGCATCATATAAATCTCGGTCATAAGCAAACTTCTTGATTAACATATAAATATACACACCAACATGCATGTTTTGGCTATGTGTGCATATATATATATTTATCTTGTTTCAATCCTCTAAACATTTTGTATAATATTTCCATGATCTATTTACAAGTCATATATATATATATATATATTTATATATATATATATATATATATATATATCTATTCTTGACCACATGTACACACATCAAATGTTCATGTTTTGATACTAGCCATTATTTCATAAAACATTTCCATGATTATTAACCTTAACCATACACATACACATGCATTACGTTTCTCATATATACATATATATACTTAACAATTTGTCCAAGTTAACAAAATATACTTACACTCGTACATATATATATATATATATCATGATTTTCACATATATATGAATACACTTTAATAATTTCATGTTAACAACTACATATATATATATATATATATCTCGATTTTTATCCATACATACATATATATATATATATATATATATATATTTACTACTCTTTCCGAGTCAACAATTTAGAATCATCACATGTATATATATTATGACCCATATGTGTAGATATATCATATACTTTCATGCTCAATCATTTTTCATCAAGAGTTAGTCATGCTTTTAGATCTACAATTTCCACTCATTATCATGTAATTTGCCCGAAACAAGAAAGTATATATATGTATGCATCATATAAATCTCGGTCATAAACGCACATACGTACGGATCTTGAAACTTTTTATCGATTAAAAGTTAGACTTCATAAAATCACCAAACCTTTAAAGATGTTTTCGTTTTTAGGGTGAACACCAAGCTTAGACAAGAATAATAAACGAAAACTAGATATTGGTGTCAGTTTCATACCGCTAGACAAAGCTAGGTGAAGAATCTCGTGTAGAAGGCGGTGGTGACTTGATTTACTTAGTGGAACTCGTCCTAGATTCCAAGAACTCTTGAAGATCCAAGCTCTAGCTAAATTACCTCTAGTGAAACTTGTTCTTGAAATCTTTAAGTGTGAGTGTGTGTGTGCCGAGATTTATATGAGGGAAAAGAGGTGGAGTGGAGTGTTAAACTTTCCATAATCATCACCATCATGACTAGACAAGATGGATTTGATCTTAGCTTGTGATTTTAGTTGAGTGGGTATGGTGTTTATGATAAACAATCATGATCTTGATGGTGGAGTAAGCAAGGTGGGTGGACCGCACCTTTTCTCGGGGTGTTGGGGGGGGGGGCTCTTGTCTAATCACTAGTGTGTTCCTTGATAACTAGATAATTAGATGTAAGGTAGTGTAAACCCGGTAGGTGCTCCCGTGATATAATAACTGGTGTGGGAACTTTTATGATTTAAACTTTATATATCTATATACCTAGATATATTTATATATATATATGTATATGTATATATAAATATTAGATGAAACGGGGGTTGAGTGTAGATCTCAACAAGTCATTATCATTACGATTTGATGTTGGAGTGGAGTATAAGCAAACATATAATGACGGTGATGTGATATTTGAGGTTTCTTGCACTCTTGGTCATAATCATGAAGATTATGACACTTGAGTGAAGTGTAAGTAAAGTCATCATGATGATGTGATTGAATTAGACATGGTATACCACCCGAAATTAATATCCGCTTTAATAACTTTAATTATTAAGACGTCTTATATTTTGTGTAGTTTGACTAGCTTTAATAATCTGCTAGTGAATCCCAATATAGTTAATATCTTTAATTATTCGTACATGTTCTCACATAAGAAATAAATTAAGCCCATGTGAACAAACATTTTTGCGTCATTCTTTAAATATTTAGTCACCAATATATACTTTGTATAAAATAAATATACCACTAGACTTTACCTGTATAACTTTGATAATCACCAATGACCGTACATTGCGAGTTATAAATGTTTTTGACCTAGTAATTCTTAAAATTACTAAAATATGACACGTGTTCCTTTGCTAGACTCCTAACAATACCATGTCAAAGATAATGTTCGAGGAAATATAAAATATGAACTTTCAAATATGGCTATGGGTATTGACCTGAAATACTGGGTGTCACACCTTGCCCGGCGAACTTAACAAGTTCGCCTGCAGGCTCTTCTTCCCTACTAAAAACCTTAAGCTTGCATGAACATGGCAGCTAGATCTTGATCAGATCAAGACTCGAACTTTTTACGTCCAAAACGTTGGTTTTCTAATCAGGAGTCTAAATCTAAGCTTTGTCTCCATTTTCATACGTAAAAATATAACCTTTACTCGTTTTTACTTCAAAACTCAACTTTTACAAAAACTCGGATCTGGAACGAATGGTTACCTAAAATAGCTTCTCTTTTATTTCTAAACACTCTAGAGACTCTTGCTAACGATCCTTGAAGCTCGAATTCGAAAACCGGGACTTTCTCTCTCTAAGTTATCTCTCACTTTCTCTCTCTAGAAAAACAAAAATGATGCAAGAATGAGGGTTTGGGGGCTGGAAACCAGGGTTATAAGGGCCCAACTCCCTTCCTTTTCCAGCCCATGCTCCCTAAGCCCATGGCCTGTTCCCTTTCTTTTGTTTCTACTTCTTCTCGTGGACTATTCCGGGTTCTAAAAACTCGGGATGTTACATCCATCTTTTCAACCTTATATTACATGTTATTTCTTTACCATATATATATATATATATATATATATATATATATATATATATATAACACGTGTAAGCATATCTACATACGTAATATATAGAAATAAAACTTATGAGTTTAAAGCATGCAATTTCATTTTTTATATACACATGCTTTTATTTATATAAGTAAACATTTTGTTACAATAAATTTATATAAATAAAACATGTGAGTTTTTAACCATTTAATCACATCTTTCATCTAAATAAAGCAATATATATATATATATATATATATATATATATATATATATATATATATATACACACACACTAAATAAAGCAATCATACAACTCTTAATTTTATAGAAATAAAACTTAATAGTTTAAAGCATGCAATTTCATTTTTTTTATATACACATGCTTTTATTTATAAAAATTTAAGTAGTTATATGTATATTTGTTGTTATTAAGTAAAACCATTTATACAGTTTGTAATTTCATAAAAATAGAGTTTTCCCATAGAAAATAATTTAAAATAAAACATTATTTAGATTTTATAAAAACATTTTTTTATAAACTGTCACACCCCGAAAACGACGGTTCGCAGCGGAAACGAGACGTAAGAAAGGTGGTCATATAAGTTGGAGCCCAATGATAATAAGCAAACACATTTGTTTAAAACATCGGAAAGGTTTAACAAATCAAAGATAAATCTTCAGATTATCCAAAATTAAAAGCATTAAAATTTAAAACACGAAATTTCATGATCCAACACATGAGGATCCAAAATAAGGTTTAAAAGTCCCAACAGAATTTCGATGAAAGTGTTTGCCCAAAAGCTTGTTTTCATAACTGCGCGAGAGCATCTAAGTACCTGAAAAACATGCTTAAAAACATCAACATAAAGTTAATCGAGTTTCACGGGTTTAAACGAAAACATAAACGAATTTTATGAACTATCAAGTAACTTAGACAAACATGTGATATGTCATAGACTAGCTAAGAATATGAAAAATGACAGTACCTGGAGCTTATAATCAAACAGAGACACGAATACAACTTGTCCCCACGAATTCGTTCAAAATATATTCTCTCGTACGAACGATCGATCAGTGCTACTGATCACGAGAGTGGGCAGTCAGTCCCAAATATATCTATCAACACACCCTGCGGCCTACACGAGGCTAATGATTATAACGGTGGGGCTATTCATGAACGACATACATGAACACATAACAAAAGCCCTAACTCGAGACCATCAAACGAACACATAACGTAAGTCCAGTATCATGATAAACGAACGAAAGCATGTTCTTCCCCCATAGTTTATAAAACAACAAAATAGTTTTAAAAGGGGGCCGTGAAAAACTCACCTTGATAACGAACGAAGGAAAACGAGTGCTAGCAAAAAAATACGCCCACGAACACTAACAGTGCCCTAAATACGAGGGATACATTACTGATTGAACCTCATGTCTTACATGCAAGTTGTTCACCCAAACTACTTAGACTTATAATATTTTTAAGAAAATATTTATTTAAACGACCCGTTGGTGACTATGACACGCGGTTATGTTTTTAACGAAAAACGGTGGATCATACACACATAAGAAGACATCAAGGGTTATTACTTACCAACAATCAAAATGAAAGTATGAAACTAGTCAAACATATATATATATATATATACTCATACATATGCTTATAAGTTCTAAATCACATGTGAAAACATTTAAGTCACAATATTTGAATATAAGCACTTTTCGAGCAAAAGGACTAACTTTCAAGGAACAAACTTCCAAATTTCTAACACATGAGTTCATATAACATCATATATCATCAAAATATACTTAATAAAATATATTTCATCAAACAAATCATTCTTTCATTATTTTGATATAAAGTACCTAAACATGGCAATTTCTAGCACATACGTGACAACCGAAGCGTCAAACGACAAGTACAAACGCATATTTCATAACATGAATGATGTCATCCAGACGGTCTATATAAAAACTAACTAAACCTAACGTAGACTCCTAAGTAAAAAATGGAAAACCAATGAAATAGACCGCACTGACTGGCAAGTGTACATATCGAGTGTAGCACAGCTTAATAGTAAACCATAATATCGAACCCTAGAGACATTGAATACTAATACTAGACTCTTACTTGGACTAAAGATTGATGATTGGGGGGTTGACTACACTAAAAATTAACTAATAATGCAGCAAACTAAGTCGACTCACTATCAAGAACAAGAACTAAGGTGAAAGCAGAAGATGGGAAGAATACCACCTAGGTCGGAATCCTACTTGTAAAGTACAACTTCTACCGGTTCTGGAAACTATAATGGATCTGGGTTTCTGAAGAAACAACTCTAGACTACCTAGTGGATCCCTAATCACTCTCAGGGTGTCACCAACTTGGAATCTAAAGGTTTAATAAACTCACCAGATATTGGATTACCTTTCAGTCTCTCCAACTATGATAAAGTACCCTAATAGACAGATCACCTTTCAGTCTCACTGTCCACCATACATTCGAAGAAAGCACGTGGTAATCTCAGGTTAACAACTATGTTTCGAACTAGCAACAATCACTAGACACCTAATACCAACTTCCTCTCAGACAGCTGACACTAGGATTTCTAATGACGAAGACTAAACGACTAATTCTCACCTCTCGGCTATTGAACTAGGACACACATTCAGTCTAATCAAGGATTAACCAACACTCCTATGGATTCATACGTCTAGTAAACCACTTAGGTCACAAGCAATACGCAAACAACCTAAACATGCATATACATCATAATAATCAACTCAAGATCTTTACAAAATCATAAACCATCAATTAGAATCAAAAACCGAATAAAAATCATAAATTTAACACAATATTCATCATAACCCAGGCAATATCAAAGTTTTAGCCTAGATTCATGTTCAAAACATCCAAAACAGAAGTAAAAACAATCATCATGGTATCAAACATCGCAATTAAAGACTAAAATCAAATCTTTAAACCTAGAACGCTATTACTAATGAACCTAGAATTAAAATCTCCAAACTTTAACTCCAATTGACTTCTTACTCCTCAAAATCGTGAAAGAACTCTTTTTTAGATGGCAAACTTGTGGTATTATTGCATTACAATTTTATTAAAATTCGAATTTAGGGTTTTTCGTGATTTAATGTTCTCTCGCGTACCGCGAGAAATTATAGCAAGCCCCTCGCGTACCGCGAGGGCCAAATTAGTCGGGTTGGGTTTTTGAGATCCTCGCGTACCGCGAAGGCTCCTCTGCTCTCTCTCGCGTACCGTGAGAGACTGTAATTTCAACATTTTTTTCTTTTGAACTCTCGGGTTCATTCTCTTGCTCGGTTTCTTCTTAATTTGACTTGTAATAATCACGAGCTCCTGAAAATATACAATAGACTCAAACGTACATCAAAACGTCTCAAAACAATAGCATTCAACTCGGGCTCCTCTAGCATCTTAGCATCCATCTCAGCAAATCGAGCTCTCCAATCAATCTTCTTCACTTCCTCTACCGACGGGATGCCATAGTGAGCGCCGTGGGAAGCTTTCTCTTCTCCTCGACTTATGATCGACACGGCCATCACTGAAGCATTAGAACTCTTATATACCGCAGATGCTTCAACATGCCTCACCTTTAGGCTCTTCGCGATGTCTCCTACCGTGCGTTGCAAATCCTGGAATGACGACTGTTGATTCTTCAATAACGTGTCGTGGGCATCCGGTCTTTGGTTAGCTTCCCTATCCTGCTGAACTAAATGGGCAAGCATCTGTGTCTGATTCTCTATCATCTCCTCTATCTTCCTCGTCGTGACACTGCTTCCCGAGCTTGCTCCAGCTTCAGCTCCTCCATACTGATGCTGGCGACCATTAAACCTAGGCGGGTTATTTCCAGATCTCCATCCCGAGCCATAGGTATTGTTGTAATTGTTGTACCCTCGGTTCTGGTTCTGGTTTCCAGCAAAACTCACCTGATCCTGACGATTGATGGGGAAATCTCTGGTTTCGTGGCCTCCCTTGTACACCTCACACCTAAGAGCACTAGGCTTATGCTCTTTAATCTCATTTGCCATAGCTGCAAGTGTAGCAGCCACGCTAGTATAAGGGTTGGCCTGATGCATACCTCTAGGAGAAGAGGCGGGTGCTTTAGCACTAGGAATGGAAGTCCTAGTAGATGGATGCTGATGTTCCGCCAGAGCGAAGCTCTCGAACATCTCCTCACACTCGTCTGGCTCTAGCTTATCCGTGATATGGCCTCCTGCAGCTGTGTTGAACATTTGCTGCTTCTCGAAGGTGAGACCATTGTAGAACTTCTCCACCATCGCCCAGTCGGAAAGACCATGCTGGGGACATCGGGTCAACAGCGTGTAGAAGCGCTCCCAGGCTAAGTGACAGGGCTCGTCCGGATCCATTCGGAACGAATGGATTTGATCCCAAAGGCGAGCGGCCTTGGAAGGTGGATAGTACTTTTTGTAGAACTTGTCTTGAAGATCCTCCCAAGTGGTGATAGAATTGTCGGGGAGGGTGTCAAGCCAAGCAGATGCGCGCCCAGAGAGCGAGAATGGGAAGAGACGCAAGTAGACAACGTCCTTAGACACACCCGTGATATTGAATGTATCACATATCCGCGCGAAGCGGGACAAATGTCCCGGTGCATCCTCATCCTCAAGGCCATGAAATTGGGTGGCATGAGTGATCGTGCTCATGACATGTGACGGGATCTGCCATGTATTGGTGTTAGAAGTGGCGGGGCGTGTGATCAAAGATCTCGCCCCGGTCACCCCCGTTACTAGCCCTCTGGTGCACGGTACCTCTCGCTGGTGGGTTAGCGTCGCCCATGATAGGAAATGGGATTGGGCTAGTAGAACGTACCTGGGATTTGCACAGCTCCTTTAAACGCTCCCGGAATTTGCGCGTGCGCTTGTGAAGCTCTCGTTCAGGCTCTTGAAAAGCTGAATATGGTGGTGATCCCTGCGAACGAGTGTGGCGCATAAACTGACAGAAGAATAAAGAAAATAAATACAGACTCAAGACAGAAAGACTCGATCCTATATTAGACACTCAGATAAGACACACAATTAAGACTCAAAAACAAAACAAACCAAAAATCAAAAAAAGAACTAGTCAAAGCTAATATTGCCATTGCCAAGTGTCCCCGACAACGGCGCCAAAAAATGATGTCGTCCAGACTGTCTATATAAAATCTTACTATACCTAACCTAGACTCCTAAGTAATAAATGAAAAACCTATAAACTAGACCGCACTGACAGGCAAGTGTACCTATCGAGTGTAGCACAGATTAACGATAAACTGGAATATCGAACCCTAGAGACACTGAATACTAATACTAGACTCTGACTCGGACTAAATATTGATGATTGGGGGGCTGACTACACTAGAAATTAACTAAGAATGCAGCAAACTAGGTCGACTCACTATCAAGAACAAGAACTAAGGTGAAAGCAGAAGATGGGAAGAATAACACCTAGGTCGGAATCGTACTTGCAAAGTACAACTTCTACCGGTTTTGGAAACTATAATGGATCTGGGTTTCTAAAGAAACAACTCTAGACTACCTAGTGGATCCCTAACCACTCTCAAGGTGTCACCAACTAAGGAACCAAAAGGTGTAATAAACTCACCAGATAGTGGATTACCTTTCAGTCTCTCCAACTATGATAAAGTACCCTAATAGACAGATCACCTTTCAGTCTCACTGTCTACCATAATTTCGAAGAATTCATGGGGTAATCTCATGTTAACAACTATGATTTGAACTAGCAAAAATCACTAGACACCTAATACCAACTTCCTCTCAGACAACTGACACTCGGATTCCTAATGACGAAGACTAAACGACTAATTCTCACCTCTTGGGTATTGAACTAGGACACACACTCAGTCTAATCAAGGATTAACCAACACTCCTATGGATTACTACGTCAAGCAAACCACTTAGGTCACAAGCAATACGCAAACAACCTAAACATGCATCTATTAATGAAAGACATTCAACAACACAACAGGAGGAACATTAATCAACACAAAACCAGATTAAATCATGCATATACATCACAATAATCAACTCAAGATCTTTTCAAAATCATAAACCATCAACTAGAATCCAAAACCGAATAAAAATCATAAATTTAATGCAGTATTCATCATAACCCAGGCAATATCAAAGTTTTAGCCTAGATTCATGTTCAAAACATCCATAACAAAAGTAAAAACAATCATAATGGTATCAAACATCGCAATTGAAGACTAAAAACCGAATCTTTAAACCTAGAACGCTATTACTAACGAACCCGGAGTCAAAAGCTCCAAACTTTAACTCCAATTGACTTCTTACTCCTCAAAATCGCCAAAGAACTCTTTTCTAGACGACAAAACTCAAACTTGTTGTATTATGGCATTACAATTCTATTAAAATTCGAATTTAGGGTTTTTCGTGATTTAATGTTCTCTCACGTACCGAGAGAAATTATAGGAAGCCCCTCGCGTACCGGGAAGGCCAAATTAGTTCGGGTTGGGTTTCTGAGATCCTCGTGTACCGCGAAGACTCCTCTACTCTCTCTAGCGTACCGCGAGAGACTGGAATTTCAATATTTCTTCTTTTGAACTCCTGACTTCATTCTCTTGCTCGGTTTCTTCTTAACTTGACTTGTAATCATCACGAGCTCCTGAAAATATACAATAGACTCAAAACAAAGATAAAACTAACTAAAACGCATAAAACAATAGGAATATAGATGTGTGCTTCGCACTACATCAATAAACTCATTATATACCTTAAGAGCTATATTTTAATCATAAAATATACTCAAACTTACTGGTCAAAATCAGATTTAACAAATACACATTTTTCATGCCGAAAACTACCGTTTTAATTGACTAGTTTAGCGTAAAACCTTACGAAACGTATCCAAACACTAAGAATCATACATATTACTAAAAATCTATATTTTAGACGTAAAATATCATCATATTACAGCCATGATTCCAGATTTTCAAAATTTATATATTTTTATACAAAAATCTACCTTTTTATCATCTTTTAAGCATCATAAACATGTCATACACTTAGCAAATCATCACTACATTATGTAGACTTTTAGAGCTGTTCATTATTACTATAAAACATCATTTTTATCAACATATTTCCAGATTTTACACAATCTAAATAATCCATGCCAAAACCCTAGTTTAAATCATTCTTTTTGACAACAATCTTTAGCAATAAACACCTAAATCATCAATTCAATTATCCATGCATAAACTAACATATTTTTATGCAATAATATACCATTACTTACAGTTTGAAATAAACCATAACAAAACATTTGATTGCATGTAAAGATCAAGCCTTAATTCATTACTTTTTCCAAGATATGAACATATAAACATACATGCATATACATGACATCCATACATACACATAAATCCATGAAAATATTCAACAAAGACCCACTATTTGCTGATTTTAATAGTTCATAAAATTCATTTTATTAAAGGTGAACAATACTTGCAAAAATCAAAGCTTTATTTAAGAAAGTAAAGAAAGAGATGGAGATTCATACCACTTGACAAAATCAAGGAGAATACTAGAGAAATGCAAGATGATGGATGGTTTTCTTAAGTATTTGGCTTCACAACTCTTGAATCTTAAAGAAAATGCTCCAAGAACACCAAAAACACAAGAATACTTGCAAGAACACTTAGAGAGAGTAGTAGAGATGGTGTGGAGTTGCAAATGAAGTTTGAAGGGGTATTTATAGGGGGGGTTGGATTTCGGCCAAGAGAGTAAGAGAGGAGAGAGATGGAAATTTGACATGCTCCACACAAAAACCATGCAAGGATATGATCATATTTGTGAAGTGTGGAGTTGGGTTAAGTGTGTAAGGAATCAAATGAGTGTGTTTAATACTTGATTAGGGAGTGGGACCCACTTTTATGGCTGATTTTTGGAGAGAGAGAGGTCTTCTAGAACCTCATTTTTTTATAAAAACTACACCACACTAGTGTTGGTGACATTTTATAAAAACTACAACACTTTTATAAAATGTTACCACTTTAAACATGGTTTTTCATCAAAATAAAAATACATAAAATACCCACTAACTATTTGCTATCATAATTAGTAAAAATAATAATTTTTGCTAACAGTTCATTTTAGCTCATCCGGTACGCAATTGTACCGGGTAAAACGCAACGAAAATCATCGAAAGCGCTATTTAACAAGAAGCACATAATTTTCACATATAATCCACTAATATAAACCAGTTTATATAATTTTCATCAAAAATGATATTTTTAAGGTTAACCGGGTCATCACCAACGCTAAATACAGACATTATACCGATACGCGGTACCGAAATTTCTGAAATTTGACGAAATGCAAACCTATGCATACGAAAGGCTTTGCTAGACTTTATAATGACCTAATTAACTGAAATTAAGTCTAAGACTCACATAATTAAATTAAAAACGCGTTCTAAGGGTATACGGTAAATAACCTGAAAATTACCGGATGTCACAGCCTCCCCTCCTTAAAAAAATTTCGTCCCGAAATTTTACGCTACGAAGCCTGTTACAGACAGAATTAAAAAAATTAGGGTACTTCCGTTTCATCTCGTTTTCACGTTCCCACGTAAACTCGGGCCTAGGCTTAGAATTCCATCTGACCTTCACCAACTTAATACGGCTTCGCCTGGTCTTGTGAATCTTCCAATCCGAAACCTCCACGGGCTCTTCACGAAAATGAAGCTTGTCATCAACACACACTTCATTTGAAGGTATCATGAGTGTCTCATCAGACAAACACTTTTTCAGATTAGACACATGTAATAGTTTTTGAACTCCACTCAGTTCTCGCGACAATTATAGACGGTAAGCAACTGGCCCTACACGGGCAATAATCTTGTAAGGTCCAATGTAGCGGGGGCTAAGCTTATCATGCTTGCCAAACCTAGCAACCCCCTTCCAATGAGAGACTCTCAACATAACTCTGTCTCCCACTTGGAATGCTAATGGTTTCATTCTTCTATCAGCGTATTTCTTCTGACGGTCCTAGGCAACCTTCAAGCGATCACGGATCTTGAAAACCTTATCCGTAGTTTCCTGGACAAGCTCTAGTCCAGTTAAGTGCTTGTCACCAACTTCTGCCCAACAAAGAAGTGAACGACATTTTCTTCCATCCAGGGCTTCAAACGGAGCTGCTTTCAATCCCGTTTGGTAGCTTATAAGAGAATTCAACCAACGGTAAGTGAGTATCCCAGCTTCCACCAAAGTCGATTACGCAGGCACGGAGCATGTCTTCCAAAATCTGGATGGTCCTTTCACTTTGACCATCACTCTACGGATGAAACGTTGTGCTTAAATCCAGACGGGTACCCAAGGGTTTTTGTAGTGACCGCTAAAACTTCGATGCGAAACGACCATCTCTATCGGAGATGATCAATGTCGGTACCCCATGCCGGGACACTACTTCCTTGAGGTATATGCTCGCCAATTTCTTCATTCGGTAAGATTCCTTCACGGGCAGGAAATGTGCCGATTTCGTCAAACACACAATTACACAGATGGAATCGTAGCCACTAGACGTTCGGGGTAACTTGTTGATGAAATCCATGGCAATACAGTCCCATTTCCACTGCAGAATCTCCGGTTGTTGGAGAAGTCCAGATGGCTTTTGGTACTCGGTCTTGACTTTTACGCAAGTCAAACATTTACCAACGTATGAAGCAATGTCACCCTTCATGTTCGGTCACCAATAGTGCTCCTTTATATATTTATACATTTTTGTCGATCCTGGGTAATCGAATATCTTGATTTATGGGCCTCATCCAAAACCATTTCTCGTAAATTGCCTGCAGAGGCACCCATATTCTATCCATGAAGTACAAGGCATCGTCAGACTTGGGTATTAGTTCTCTAACCATACCACGAAGATTCTCATCCTTTAAATTCTCTTCCTTTAGAGCTTCTTGTTATGCATCACGAATCTGAGTTCTAAGGTTTGTGTGAATGGTCAGTCCTAGTGCACGCACGCGTAAGGGCTTAACTCGCTCCTTCCTACTCATGGCATCGGCCACGACATTAGCCTTTCCTGGGTGATAACGAATATCACAATCGTAGTCATTGAGCAATTCCATCCAACGTCGTTGCCTCATATTCAGCTCCTTCTGGTCAAAAATGTGCTGGAGACTCTTATGATCTGTAAAAATTGTGCACTAGGTACCGTAAAGGTAGTGCCTCCAAATTTTGAGTGCAAAAACTACCGCACCCAGTTCCAAATCATGCGTCACATAATTCTGTTCATGCACCTTGAGTTGACGAGATGCATAGGCTATGACCTTTCCATTCTGCATTAAGACACAACCAAAACCTTGGCGAGAGGCGTCACAGACCACCATGAATCCATCTGTCCCTTAGGGAAGAGACAGGATAGGGGCACTACACAGCTTCTTTTTCAACAACTGAAACGCCGCCTCTTGCTTTTTTCCCCAGATATAACCCTTGTCTTTCTGGGTCAATAGCGTTAGGGATTGCACTGTCTTGGAAAACTTCTCTATAAAACTTCGATAATAACCGCCAAACCTAGGAATTTTCGTACCTCGGTTGGACTCTTTGGCACTTCCCAATTCTTAATTGCCTTAGTCTTTGCTGGATCCACGTGTATACCCTTCTCATTGATAACGTGTCCAAGAAAATGAACTTCTCTGATCCAGAACTCGCATTTGGAAAGTTTAACATATAGCCTCTCATTCCTCAACATCTCCAAAATCAGTCTCAGATGATGCTTTTGCTCTTCCTTGGTCCGTGAATAGATGAGTATATCGTCGATAAACACTATCACGAACTTGTCTAAGTATGTTTGCACACTCTATTCATGAGATCCATGAATACCGCATGAGCGTTTGTCAAACCAACAGGCATGACCAAAAACTCCTAATGACCATACCGAGTTCGGAACGCAGTCTTCGAAATATCTTCTTCAACAATCCTCAATTGATGGTATCCTGAACGTAAATCGATCTTTGAATAATAACTCGATCCTTGCAGCTGATCGAACAAGTTATCAATTCTCAGCAATGGATACCGATTCTTGATGGTGAGCTTGTTCAATTCTCGATAATCGATACACATCCTCATAGAACCATCCTTCTTTTTCACGAATAAAACCGGCGCTCCCTAGGGCGAGAAACTCGGTCTTATAAAACCTTTATCCAACAATAATTGAAACTGCTTGGATAGTTCATGCATTTCAGATGGTGCTAAACGATAAGGAGATCGAGTTATCGGCGCTGCTCCGGACACTAGGTCAATCCTGAACTCGACTTGCCTTTGCGGTGACAATCCAGGTAACTCTTTAGGAAATACCTCTCGATAATCACGAACTACAGGGATCTTTTCAAGGGGCACACTCGTCGCCTAGAATTTCCAATGGTTCACCAGTAGGAGGTAGAAGACGAACTATCTTCTTATCGCACACAATCTCTGCATGATTCTTTGATAACCAATCCATGCTAATAACGACATCGAAACTTCCAATTTCTACCGGTAAAAGGTCAATGCTATACGTATGATCTCCCAAACACATGGTACACTACCGAAAAACTTCTACGGGTTCTATTAACTTTTCGTTAGCTAACTCTATAGAATACTTATCATCTAATTTACTTGATTTTGAGCTAAGAAAAGGTTCAAAGTTTTTGGAAACAAAGCTTTTATCGGCTCCGGTATCAAATAAAATGTAAGCATAATGGTCATTAATGAGAAACGTACCGGTAACAACCGATGGATCTTTTGGTGCTTTCTTGGCTTTCATCACGAATGCTCTGCCACGATTTCCTTGGTTCTTCATTTTTAGGCAATCCTTCTTGAAATACCCTACAGCTCCACATTTAAAACATCTTGGGTTTGATTCCTCTTTCTTCACACCAAATTTCACAAGGCAGGTTTGGGCTTTATGTCCAAACTTGCCGCAACGGTCGCAGACGTTGCATTGACCAGTGTGAAAATAACCACATTTGTTGCACTTCGGGTTAGGACCCTGATACCTTCTTGTTTTCGTGGTGTTGGCTGCAAATATCCTTCCCTGATTCCTCCTTTTGCTCTGAGAGTTACCAACTTGACTCCTAGATCCCTCAGACCACTTACGCTTTCCTTCAGTTAGCATTTTTCCTTTCTCAGTCGTTCCATCAACAACTTCCAATGGATTCTTCCCTGAACCACTCTTCTTCAATATCCCCATACGTACAACATCATCGGTCAGGGAGTGTGCTAATTGCACGACACTTTGAATAGTCATAGGGTTTGCTGACATCACCATAATATGGATCTGAGGTGCCATGCACCAGATATAACACTCAATTATTTTGTGCTCTGGTGTTACGAGATGGGTACAAGTCATGCCAATTGATGAAACTTGGTCGTATATTCCCTTAGTTCGGCATCTACCATGGCCAAATTCTAGAATTCTGCTTCTAATTTCTGAGTTTCGTTGCGTGGACAATACTCATGCAGCAACATTTCCTTCAACTGATCCTATGTGAGACCGTAGTCATTAGCCTCACCGAGACCCTGAATCTGAGTATTCCACCAGGTTAGAGCTTCATCCTGAAATGAACTTGTTGCATACTTCACGCGCTGAGCTGCAGTACAGTTACTTATGACCATCACAGACTGCATTTTCTCAATCCAGCAGACAATGCCGACTGGTCCTTCAGTTCCAGAAAAGAGTCGGGGCTGACATGCTTGAAAGGTCTTGTAAAAGCACCCTTCAATATGGTTCCCCTGGTTCATTTTCTTGTTAGCCGTCCGATTAGCGAGGGCGGTGTTGACATGTTGTGAAATCAACTGGGCCAATTCCTCGGCCATAGTGGGGAGTGGGTTAGCATTTTGGTTTTCTCTCCACGGTGGCATGTTCCTTTTTCCAATACAAACAATACAACGAGTGAGACAATACATATATCACGCAATATCCATGTTATTCATGTATGTACGAAAAGGATTTAACAAACACCATAATAAACCAAAATCAACCACTTCATGTCATCATTGTTAAAAATTAGAGTTCAAACTTGAATACATCATTAAACCAAATGATTTACAAAAATGGGTGTGGCATACGACCAACCCTAACAAGTTTCTCCAATATAACACAAGAAAGACACATGAACTCCAAAAACAACATCGTCAAGGGCAAGGGCAAGCGGTTATGACGAGGGAGAACACCGAGGCAAGCAACAGTGGCAGCGAGCAGAACACACGTAACTACAAGGGCTAGAGAGGCCTCGAGGTGCTCCTCAAGTGCACCTATGTGCTATAAGACCTCAACCTCTGTGACTTCCGCTTCCGCGACTCTCGCAGTAACCTCCTCGGCCATCTTTATTGCTTCTTCGGCCTTCTTCTCGCTTTCTTCCAACCTTCTCCTCAATTCAGCCATATCTTCTCGAGCCTGAACCTGTTCTCCTTTCCCGGTTGCCGCATCGGCGTCATCTCTATCGGACATTTTTCTCTTCTTTACTGGCGACACAGTCTTCCTCGGCCATCTGTATGTTTTCACATTTATGCTTTAGACTTGCTTTGAACATATTGAATTGTAAAAATTATTCAACTTTGTTTGGTGTCAAAACCTATGTTACTCACCAACTACTTGTAGTTGACATTTACTCACATGTTTTAGGTACTCCCGTTTGAGAACCATGCTTGATCACTTAGGAATATGGACTTAGTATTAATGAATTTAAGATTTGATTATGTTATGTTTCATTTGAACAATATGTTGCTATTTTCCTTGTAATGGATATTTAATATGATGAATAAATATTGTAACGCATTTTAATAGTTGATCATGTGCTTATGAATAACCGCGTTAGCCTCGATGTATAATCCGCCGCCGGCCGGGGTGTGACAGATTGGTATCAGAGCCATTGTTATAGGGAATTAGGTTATTAGAAACCAATGACCTAGTCTATAACCTTAGGATACCCTTGTGTGATTATCTTACATATTATCCTATGTACTACATTGCATGATACAATACGTGTTAACTTATGTGCTACGTTACTTGATAACTTACATGTTTACAAAAACTACTACTCATGTGATACCTTATTTGCTACACTATTTGATTAGTCTGTAAAATTACTATTTTATATCACTAAATGCTATCCTAAGTTTTGACATACATTTATTCATATTTAAGACTTCATACACTTTCATCTTTGCACATTGAGAACTATGTCATCACCATCACTTGTGGAAAAATTCAAACTCTTAGGCTTAATGCCTATTAAAATTTTAAAATCCTGTCAAAGTTTTGGGGTTCTGAAATTAGAAGAGAACATGTACAATCCGGAAGGGTGAATGGCTGTACTTTGGGTCTTCTTTCAATGAAAGCATTTCATATAAATCCAATCAACCGAAGGATCCGTATGCTTTCCTGGGAATTCCCAAAATGAGTGTTCCATCTTGGGAGGATGAGTTTGGTGAGGAATTGGTGAGCATACCTCTGATGGAAAAGAAAGGAGAACGGTTTGACCCGGTTAGTGATCTTTACAAATTAGAAGCCTTGCTTTATGGAAAGCCAGCCGTGCTAATCAAGGAAGAACCGCACCAAGAGGAAGATGTGCAAACGGACGGGTTCACCAACGAAAAAATTACCATGGTGATACTCGATCCTCCGTTGTGCACCAAAGAGAGCCGACCCACGGCCGACCATGAAGATGATTCGTCACATTAGTCAAAAAAACCACGGGAGAAGGTAAAGCACTTCCCAGACCAACCGACTTGGAAGGTGCGACATCAGTTCATAAAGCACGACAAGTCAACCTCATCTTACCGGGATGATCGCCTCCTTCATTACATCACTTACATCAGGTCTGGTCTGGGCAAATACAAGTGTTGGTGGCACGACCCGCTTGCTTTGTCTTTGCATTTACCATTGGGTTTCTCACTAATCGGTGGTGAATACACTAAACCAAACGGGTTGGATGGGTTTTCAAGTATCATGAGCTACCCGTTTGTTAATTTGCTTCATCACTTGCCCAAGATTAACGTGCATGTAGGGCTGAGTCAAGCTAATGACTCCTTAAATAAATGAGCACTTCCGGGAGGCAACCCAAGGTTTTGGGAACACCGTTGTGTTCATTTTATTCCATTATTCTATGCAAACCTCTCATTATTTTGTGCTTGGATGTGTTAGTGATTGTTTTGTTTGAAGATTTCATGATCGGAATCGCTTAGAGGCTTGTTGCGAACTTATTGGGCGTTTTTTTTTCCAAAAATCTCACGAGGGGAGTTTTTTGTTTCACTCTCTCGCATTCCCATGCATTTGTTTTCAACATGCATATTTTTGGTACATTGAGGGCAATGTACGTTTCATGTGTGGGGATGTTGGGGTTTTTGAGAACTTTTGCAAGTCTATTGTAAAATTCTCATTGCATTTTAGAAAAATTCCCATTTTTGGCAAAACAATTCACTAAAATTTCAATAAATGCCATACATTTATCTTCATTTTAGATCCTTAGGCATGATTGGGTTTTTAGATTCACATGATTTAGAGAAACCATCGAGTGTTTTAATAAAATGTCATGGAATATCTTTGGGCGTAGCAACTTGAAGGAATGACTTTTATGCATGCATTTGTACTTATACCCTTATCCCTCCATTTCCGTGAGCGTTTTTGTTCATCTTTTAGTGCATTTTAGATCTTATTACTGCTTACTCGCATTTTAGTGGATTTTTTGTAGGTCCCCGGGTGTCTCGGATCGTTACGTGTGGGTGTGTGACTAGTCGGACCGAGTGCGGAATGCCCGTGACTAGGTGGAGAATCAAGTAACACAAAGTAAACCGACAACGAAATCACTTTAAAAATCCGTCTATTATAAACTTGAAGGTTACAGAGAGAATACAACTGAGTGCAAAATGCCTGCGTACATAACTTATGTTAACCTAGCCTATTTATACTAGACTTGATCTCTGCGCACTTAACAAGTGCGCAAGGCAAATTGTTCCTGCGTACTGAACAAGTACGAAAAGTATTCTTGCGTACATGCTAAGTATGCAGGAAGTAATTCCTACGCACATGCTAAGTGCGCAAAACACTTAGAGAAGACATACGACTAGTACATACATTAGTAATTACAACTCGATAACTAATACGTACAGGTAATAACATACAAATACTAATACATACAAGACAAGTACAAAAGTTAAGACAATATCCAGAGTGTTTGTCACACAAATGTGCTTCAACAAACTCCCGCTTGACAACAGCTCTGGACTGTCTTCGGTCTTCACTGCTCCCCAGGTTTAGCTTCCATCTTCTTCTTGTAATCAAGGTAGAACTTGATCACCTTGTCGTATTTAGAAGGAAGGAACTTTGTCCACTCGTCCGTGTACATGCAGTACCTGTCCGCAAGTGCCTCTTGATCTTTCGCAGAAAAGTTTAGGAAGCAGACTTCATCAAACACTCTAATTAGTTCCCATGGCACTAAGCTTCCACTCTCGGACCACACCTTTCCAATCGCCACTGCCTCGCCCGATTTAGGATATACGTACCAGTACCATATGTTACCGAGGATATCCTGAGATAACTTGCTCAGGGGAATCTTGGTTTCACACAGCACTGGCTTGTATACCAGTTTCTTTAAGCTTTTGTAGTCACAGGATGTCTAACGTTCTTGTCCCTGACTCGCTTGGGCACTTGACGCTTAAACATTTTGAACTTCCCAGATCTTACCTCTCGTTGTAGAACCTGCCACAAACCCATCGCTACTACATGATTTGAGTGACCCAGCAGCTCTCGGTTTGCTAGGTTCACGAGGTCATATCTTGGCAAGGAGTTGAAAGCTTCGCTGGTTGGTTTCAAGTATTGAACCCCCCTAGCTCGCTTGATCGCAAAAAACTTCTTATCTTCCTCTTCTTCATGTTGTTCATCACTATGTTCACTGAGTTCAGGCTCAGAATCTGCACTATACCATCTGAAGTCAGTAGGGGCCACATATGCTACATTAATTAGGTTGCCAAAGAGAGGAGTGTGCTCAGGGGTAGGTTATACACTGCCTGGCTTTAGAAATTGTGCAAACATTCTCTTATCAACCCGTTTGACTTGTAGTCTCTCTCCAATCTAAGGTAGATTGGGTACAACATCATTAATCAACAGCTGCACGAACCGAGGGTATAATAGAAATCTAAACCTATCAGCAGCATTGATCTGATCGGTGATAGACTTGTAGATATACTTTGAAAAGTTATAACCCTTGTTAAGAAAGAGGCTAAACATTACAGCCGCCAAGTCATGCCCCATGGCATCCTTTCCCACCTTTCTAGTAGACAGGCACATGATCATGACGTGCGCGAAGTAACGCCACTGATCAAGTACCCACATATTTTTATACGAGGAGTAGTCCATTGTCGCAACATACCCCATCCTTTGTCTCCAGCATCCATCAACGAAGTAGTCAGGGTAAGTCATCGAATCAGTTGATAAGTCCCTAAACTATAGTACTCGTCTGATGGTGTCTTCAGAAATAGCAATATCATGACCTGCTACAGTAGCCCTAATAACGTTTGGGGTTACTGTACAGTCGTGATCAGCAGTTTAGCAGAATTGTTCGAGATAAGGTCTTGAGACAATAGGATCAGCAAAGATGGCATAGCTAATCTCCGAGCGGTTCAGGAAATCGACTATCTCCTGATATTGAAGTGCAGCACCCTTCCACTCGGGTTGTGTTAGAGCTAGCATATTGAATTCGCTTGTAAACGCACGAGCCATCACTGCACAAACAAACAGTAAACATAATAAGAACAAGAAGACTCATTGGAATTGAATAAACCTAACTGAGTATAGCAATTACACAATGAACTGAATTCCACACTTAGAAATTTTTCAGAAATGCCCTTCTTGCGTACTTGCTAAGTACGCAGGGATTAGTTCTTGCGTACTTATCAAATACATTTGACGAATACATTGCGTAGTTGCTTAGTGCGCAAGTACTGGCACTTAGAACAATTTCAAAATCCAAAATTCAGTCGAACTGAGTCTTTGTCATGGATTAAGGTCACCACAAGGTTGAATGCTCAATTATGACCTATGGAACCGAAACTAATAGAAATGACATGCTACAACCGGTCAGTCGAGACCTAACTTTGGTTCGCTGTAAACCCACGAGAACCAAGTGGTCAAAAACCAAAATCAAGGATTGTTAAGGACAAATTATATATGATAGAGCATCGATTAATGATTTTTACACAAGTTTTAGGTCTTAAGTTTGGTTAAAAACAAACAAAATTTGTCAAAAATCAAAGTCCAAAACCTAGTTCTTCAAGATCACAAATCGGTCCAAAAATGAAGATTTAACGGATGAAATGCTTCAAGATTCTCACCAAATGCAAGTTAGATGATGATGAAACTAAGATCGGGACGAAAAACCGTTTAGGAACACACGAAATTTTGAGTGATAAAGGATCAGAGGTATACAACAGTGACAAAGTTTTGAATGAGATAAAACTCAAGAAAAAAACTCTAGGTGTTGTATATATACCCACACAATATTAGTCGTGCGTACTTGTTAAGTGCGCAGGACTTAACTCCTGCGTACTTACTAAGTACGCATGACTTAAGTCTTGCGTACTTGTTAAGTACGCAGGGTTTAACTCTTGCGCACTAAATAAGTACGTAGAGACTCATGTGTACCCAGATTTTTCAACTCAAATTATGAAGAAGTCAAGGCAAATAACGAACAGGATAAAAATATTCAATCAAGAGGATTCATAGTCAATTCACGAAGGTTAAACACAAATATTTTTGGTTTTTCTAATTGGAATTGAACTATACACAAACTTAAAATCTGTTTGATCTTTTCTTAGTAACGATATACACATATTCACACACACTATTTTTTTTCAAAGACATGAGCAGATGATCATATCAGGCTAAACTATTGCAAAAACGATATAAGATAAACAAACAATATGGGATCAAGTCATGGATTACTATTTATTCATACGTAATAAGCACATAAAAAAATAATTCAAGTTGACAATATTATAATATTTGAAGCCCTATGCATCTTTGTATCACGTTCTTGTGTGTTAAGGTATTAATTTTAAGATATACAACGTGTACCCCACTGTTATGCTACATGAATGTAAATTGTACTATCTCAAGGCATCTAGATTTTCCCAATGATTTTCTAAATTTCCAGAATGAGGCTACATCAATTAGCTCAGGAAAAATCAAACACAATCCATAAGGATTATCAGGAATCATAAGATTCAGAATCGAGTGATTCATTTGTCTTGGTTTCATGCGATTTCTTCAGTGAATATCGGTATGATGATTCAGTATAATGAATATGGTGTTTGAGTATTTAGGTAAGGGAATCCAAGTTTTATCTGGATTTGAATTCAATGAATCAGGAGTGATTCAAGGGTTAATACATGCTCAACGGTTGATGTAAAGACATGTCTTGATTCAATCTCTCATTGCATACTTGTGAGTATGGGCAGTGAAATGAACCGCATTAATTGTGCTAACGACCTATCCCGAAACTGGTCTCAGAAGAAGATAACTGCCAAGATCTAACATCCTATATCTGATAGTGATCTTTTGCATTCTTTTACGCACACACACTAGCAAACATGGGTTCAAATCACTGTTGTAGTATTGATTTAATTTCCACACTACTAATGATTCAAAGATGCTTATATCCAACTGACAATTCAAATTACTTGTAAATAAGCAGATTAGAAAAAACATAACAATTTAAACAATCAAGTAAGCATGACGCAATCATTTCCCATATGTGCAGTCTATGACGTTTAGATCATTTCTGATATACTATCATTTCCTCTTTTCTCAAGAGAACTTTGAAATTTTTCTAGTTTTCTATTTTGTTTGGATTTTTTGTAAAATATTTGAAAATTAAAAGAACTATACATAAAACTTAAAAGAAATAAAATTTAACCTTCATGAATTGAATTGATTTAAGAAAAACAAGTTTTCACTCTGGATTGAACATTCCTATCATGTTGACAAGATGTTCAAAACGGGTTCGATCAAACGCCTTAATGAAAAGGTCAGCAAAGTTGTCATCCGTGTGAAACTTTACAAGTTCAATGAGATGCTTTTCAGCACAATCATGGATGAAATGGTGGCGAATTTCAATATGTTTAGTTTTGGAATGTTTCACCAGGTTATTTGTGATAGACATGGTGGCATTGTTGTCAATGAACATTAGAGTTCCAGTAAAGTTTAAGTCGTAGTCTGTCAATTGTTGTTGAATCCACAATATCTGAGAACAACCGCTCGCTGCAGCAATGTACTCTGTTCACATGTTGAGACAGAAACCGTTGACTGCTTCTTACACTGCCAGGAAACCAGCCTGTCTCCCAAGAATTGACATCCACTAGAAGTTGACTTTCTATCAAGTTTACAACTGCCATAGTCTGAATCAGTATAGGATTTGATATCAAATAATTGCTGCTTTGAGTACCAAAGACCCAATCGGGGTTTCCCTTTCAAGTATCTGAATATCCTCTTGACAGCTATCATATGAGACTCCTTCGGTTGTGACTGAAACCTTGAGCACAAGCATACAACAAACACTATATCGGGCCTTGAAGCTGTGAGATACATAAGAGATCCGATCATCCCACGGTATAATTTGCAATCCACATCCTTTCCATCTTTGTCTGGATGCAGACCATGATTGATAGGGATAGGTGTGCCATAAGTACTGCTATCATTCCTCTTGTATTTTGACAAGATGTCATGCACATACTTAGTTTGATGTAGATCGATGCCATCCTCTCTTTGACTGACTTGCAGACCCAGGAAGAACGACAATTCACCCATGTTAATCATCTCCCCCATATCCTGTGTTCCAGAAGAAGAAGATTCAATGATAATTAGATCAGCTGAAGCTTGATTTCCTACACGAGTGTTAGGATTAGCTTGAGCGTCATTTCCGTCAACATGAATAACTTCTATGTTATCATTTTCATGAGTTCCAGATGCAGATGCAGGATTGGAATCGGGAGTTACAATCGGTACAGTTACACGGGTTGAGAAACCGGAGTCATCACTGCCTCCAAATAATTCATACACATTTGCGACATCATCGGCAGATAAATCAGGAAGGTTGAAAGACTTGAATAGCGCATCATAATCAAAACCCCAAGCTGGACCAGTTGCTTCTGGTGGAGTGTTGTGTTTACTGCCATCCACTTCGAACCATTCCTCGACAGTACGAGTTCCTATATTGTACACTCTCTTGAAGGCGAGTTGGCAACGTATCCTAAGAAGATGCCTTCCTCCGCTTTTACATGAAACTTAGACTTGCGGTCTTTGTATTGTAGCAATAAGGAACATGAACTACCAAAAGAAACTAGGTAGTCAAGATTGCGAGGTTGATTCTTGATCAACTCATAGCAAGTCTTGTTGTGCCTCTTCACAACCAGAACTCTGTTCAAAACATGACAAGTTGTATTTACTGCTTCTGCCTAGAAAGTGACAGGAAGCTTTGCATCTAACAACATTGTCCTTGCAGTCTCAATCAAGGTTCTGTTCTTCCGTTCTGCTGAGGTGTGTACGGGGCACTAAATTTGTGATGGATCCCCTTCTTGAGACAAAAAAGTTCCATCAAATTATTCTTGATTTCAGTTCCGTTATCACTCCTTATTCTTCTAACCTTCAACTTGCAAAGAGATTCCAAGCTCAGGATCAGGTATTGAAGAATGTCAGCAGTCTCATCCTTTGTACCTAAAAAGTGCACCCAAGAAAAACGTGAGAAATCATCAGTTACAACTAGACAGTATGACTTACCTCTAATACTGCTGATACTTATGGGGCCAAACAGATCCATATGTAATAGCTCCAAAGGGGTATCGATGGAGTTTTAGAGTTTGGGCTTGTGAGACTTCCGTTTCTATTTTCCATTTTTACAAGGCATACACTCATCTGCAATGGCAAATCTCAGCTTAGGAACACCGGTTACCAAACTGTTTCAGAAAAGATGATTCATTTTATGATAAGAAATGTGTCCAAGTTTCCTATGCCACAAGATAGAGTCAAGCTATGTCTCTTTGGTAAGCAAACAAGTAGCAACTGATGAGGTGCTTTTATCGTTTGTCCTTGTTGCTCACATCAGAATCCAGTCTTCAGGAACTTCAAAACCAGGTTTGAGAATCATGCATCCAGATTTGTCAAACATAACGGAGTACTCCTTGTCACACATCTGAGAAACACTCAACAAGTTATGCTTTAGCTGCTCACATTAGTTGACGTTGTCGAAGCTGACACAACCATTTGACACAACGCCTTGACAAGTGATACTACCGCCTTTCTCTCCAGAAAACGCCACATAGCCGCCTCTGAATGGTTTTACATCTTGAAGCAGGGCCATGTTACATGCCATGTGCCGGGAGCATCCACTATCTACATACCAACGATTAGAGATAGTACCCTTCGGATGTCCATGCACGAATCACAAGAAATTAATTAGATTTGGAGACCCAAGCCATAGTGGTCTTGGGTCGTCCGTCTTTCTCAAAATAAACAACCTTAATTAATTCACAGTTGTGACTGTCAAAAATGGATGAATATTTAGAAAACTTGGGAGCAGGAGATTGAGAACTATTAGATTTCTTACTCCAGGACCTTTCTTTTGTTTTACTGGAACCGTCGACTTGCATTCAGAAGCACCAGGTGAACTAGTAGAAGCTTCACCTGGTTGAATTCCATCCAGTTGTGCCAGCTTTCTCAATCTCTTGTTCCTTCTTATCATATGTGGCTTAGAAAGCTTAACCGCATGTTTCTCTCTAGTAGGTGCACTACCAGAGGTAGAAGCACAAGGTTTAGCAGATAGCTTATCCCTTTTTGGAACATATGGTTTAGCCTCAGATGTAATCTTTGGCTTTACCATATGTTTTACTAGTGGTTTCACCACATTTTCTTTCAGACTCTTGGAATGCTTCACTGGTGGTGACCAAGAGATAACAGTCGGGTGTGAAACAATTGGCCGTTTCCCTTGGTTCTTAGCAGGGCAGTTCACAAAAATGTGACCAACCATACCACAGTGAAAGCAAGTTCTCTTTTCTTTGTAAATCCTCCTGTAATGCTCATTAGATTTGACGTGTGATGACTCAGCATGATGAACATGAGAAGTTGTTTGGTGAACAGTAGTTTGACCCGATGAACATTGGGAATATAATATTTTTGCAAATTTTCTTGATAGCCAAGCCCAAAATGAGCTGAAAAGGCTTCCTTTTTAACTTGATTAATGTTTTTATATCCCCCATAAAGCATCACTTTTAATTTTTCATTTGATTCAACAATATCGGGTTCAGTCAAAATACAATTATCACTATCCGTGATAATGTTTTTCTTAACTTTCGGTTCACCGAGCAACTCCTCAGGGTCTACTCCTTCAGGGGAGGTGTTCCTAGACCCATCATCAGAAGTAGTAAGGAACTCTTCATCAGATACAGAGTCAGCCTTACTTGAGGAGTCATCCTTGTTAGAGGAATCATCCTGACTCGAGGACTCATCAAGGCAAGACAAATCAATGTCAATTAAGCCGTTGACAAATTTCCCGCTTACTGGTGGAGGAATGGCATTAGTACCCAGCCCTAAGCCATTCACTTGTCTTACTACAGACTCGTAGTGTTCCACTACAAAACAAGAATTTTTCAACTTCTCAATATTACCTTTCAACTGCAAGATCTCATTTTGCAGCTTGTTAATCTCATTGTTCCTTTTCTCTAACCCCTTGTACGCAGCATCCAAATGAAACTGTTGATCGCTGATTTTAAGTGAACAATCACGTTTTTCTTTCTTCAACGTTTCAATTGAATCTTTATATCGTTTTTCGTTTTCTTTGTAGCTTAAAGCTCCAATACGAAGGGGTTCGACTTTGTCTTGAAGCTTAGAATTTTCAACCTTTAGGATTAGACATTTGGAACAAGAAATGACAGCAAAAGAGTTAATATCTACCTCATTAGATGAACATGATGCCTCTCCAATAGCCATGAGGCATCTATAGTTGTAGACTCTTCTAGGTCAGCCACAGAAGCTTCCCGTTCCTCTTCTTCCATCATCTCCATAATCTCAGTCATGAGACCAACTTGCGTTTGAGCAATAAGGGCATCCTCCAAATGAACACCCCAATCAAAGTTGTCATCTTGTTGTGCTACCAAAGCATTGGATGTTCCACCTTGACTTTGATTGCAGTTGTTGGAGTGGTTGTATCCTTGATTGTTTACTTGGCTAGGTCTGGTGAACCCCCGAGGCCGGTGCTTTGTCCTTTTGACATTCTCCTGCAAAATGCCCAAAGTTGTTGCATTTGTAGCACTTGGCCTTAGATTTATCAAATCCCACCTTGGCATTAGAATTTCCACCAATAAATTTACAGCCAGTTCTATTCAGGAAACGCTTCGCCCTCCTCAAGATCATGCCTATATTCCATTAAATATGCATATCCTCCATATCATCCGGATTCACCTGATTGAAGTCTTCTTCTATGGTTTCAGGATCCGTGAGCTTACCGCCAATGAAGTTCTCATAGGCAGGCATGCATGATGAGAATAAAGCCACATGACCTTTAGCTATCTTGGCTATTGTTGATTGGTTAGCTGAATATGTGGGAGAAGGATTTCTTGAGGAATTCTGTTGATGAGATCCAGAACCATAACCAGATCCAGATGCTACATATCCTCCTCATGAGAGTTCCCTGAGAAAAGGGCAATTCCAGAACCAGATGATTTGGCTGTGGAAGACGTCCCAAAATATAGAGAAGGGTCTTGTATTTGTGGTCTCCCTGAGCTCTCTTTTCGTTTTAGGTTCATATCATGTGCTTGAACCTTTCTGATTGCTTCATCAATAGTCATCTCATAAAAATTTGAGTTCTCTCTCATCAGAGTGGTGTACATCTCAAATTTTGGTGGTAGGGCATCCAGAAAAATTCTCAACTAACTCCTCATTCAGATAGATCAGGTCATAAGCTTTCAGCTCAGTTTGAAGATGATAGAATCTAGAGATAAGCTCATCTATAGATTCATTCTCCAGATATCTGAAGCACTCATACTGCTTCCTAAGAGGATCCCTCTTACTCTTCTTGATGTCGTTGTTTCCCTCGAATCTCTTCTGCAAAGCCTTCCAGAGATCCTTGGAGTTATCGTATCCTCTGAAGCTGTGAAATAACTCCCTGGTCAAGGCCATAGTGATAGATCCGTGTACCTTATTCTCTCTGTTATAAACATTCTTTTCTTCTTCATCAAGTTTGGAGATAGGCTTGGGAACTTCCTCATCAAGATATGTATATGTGGGATGCTTATAACCCTCTAAAATGGGTATCCAAAGTGAAGAATCGGTGTATGAGATATAATGCTCAAAGCATGCTTTCTAGTTCGAATAATCATTTACATTAAGAAGCTTTGGTGGTTTCTGTGGGGTTCCAATATCATTGTCATAATTAAGAAAGTTACCGAGGTTCTGAAGATTTGCCATAGTGAAACACTTAGTCAATTTTCAGAAAAGTCAAAACAACTTGCGCACTTGAATCTGGCCTTTCGCACTTAAAGACCTGGTCTTGCATATTTAGAATTTGTTCTTGCGTACTTAACAAGTACGCAGGAGTAAATGACAGGTACGCATCAATGAGTTAAGTACGCAACAAGAAATGGTCTTGCGTACTTGGTAAGTACGCAGGAAGACTGTCCTTTTGGCCAAAAAAGGTAAGTACGCAGATCACTTTTTCACCAACCCTCACCAACTTTTTCCGGTCACTGGAGTCTCACCGGAAAGAGAAAAAGTTGAAGATATGACCAAACAAAATGAGCCAAAGGGTCAGAATCTCGTTTCTAACCAACCTTTGATCCTCAAAATACTCAAATACACAACAAAAGTCGGTTTTTGAGTGATTTTTGCTTCTAAAAAAGTACTCAAGAGCTACCCCTATTTTATCATAAAAATCAACAAAAACACCCACTTTTGCTTGCAAAATCTCTGTAGGATGTGTAGAAGATGCTCCTAACACACTCACAACACTCGAAATCAAGAGCTATGCTCTGATACCACTTGTAGGTCCCCGGGTGTCTCGGATCGTTACGTGTGGGTGTGTGATTAGTCGGACCGGGTGCGGAATGCCCGTAACTAGGTGGAGAATCAAGTAACACAAAGTAAACCGACAACGAAATCACTTTAAAACTCCGTCTATTATAAACTTGAAGGTTACAGAGTGAATACAACTGAGTGCAAAATGCATGCGTACATAACTTCTGTTAACCTAGCCTATTTATACTAGACCTGATCTCTGCGCACTTAACAAGTGCGCAGGGAAAATTGTTCGTTCGTACTTAACAAGTACGCAGAGTATTCTTGTGTACTTGCTAAGTACGCCGGAAGTAATTCTTGCGCACATGCTAAGTGTGCAAAACACTTAGAGAAAACAGACGACTAGTACATACATTAGTAATTACAACTCGATAACTAATACGTACAGACACTAACATACAAAGACTAATACATACTAGACAAGGACAAAAGCTAAGACAATATCCAGAGTGTTTGTCACACAAACGTGCTTCAACATTTTTTAGTGTGCCAAATGTTGTATTCATGTTAGAACTTGCTTATGGCATACATTTCAAGATCATGAACGGAGTTGATGCATGAAAATGATAGAGGTATTAGGATAAACCACTTTGTGTTAGCGTTTTTCATTTCTTTTACCTCACCCACATTATTACCACTAGTCGCCACGTTGAGCCTTATTCTCGTTTTGTGTTATAACCCTCGTTTTAAACCCACTTAGCCAAATTAACCTTTTATTTTTAAATCTTTGTGTTAAAATTCAGGTTTATGTTGGTTGTCGGGTTTGTGCTTTCTAGTATCTTGTTTATACTTATGTTGTTTCATTTGATGTTCGTTGTGGCTATATTTAGTTTCAAAAAAAAAATTAGAAAATTAAATTGTTGTACTAGTCTTGTATTAGAAAGAAAGATATAAAGTGAACGAATTTTATGTATTGAATTGAAGAATCCTTATCTTAGTTCTCTATTAGTTTTGTTTAAGTTGTTTGTTTATTTTTCCTTATATTCATTGTAGTTGTTCACATTTAGCTTCTAACTAAGCCGGATTTTGACCATTTAGCCACCTTATATCCCAAAATTCCATACCCTTACCCCAAGCCACGTTACAACCCGTCAAAGTTCTCTTGATTTATGCATCTTCTCATGTTAATTGGTGGAGATTTGATTCCTTTGCAAGCCTATGATATGTGCTTCATTTCTTGGTATTGAGTGACCCATTTATACACTTGCACATATAAATAACAGTGTTGAGTGAACTTTTGTGAGAGGTTTATGCTCATGCATAAAAGAAGATCTAATAGACTTGTTACGTTTGAATAGATATTGCCAAGTTTTGAAAAGAAAACACAAAAATACGTTTAACTCGTTTGGTTTCTCGTTTTGATGGTTGCATTGCTTGATAATCTTTTATGAATTTGGATCTTTTGCTAAATTGTTGATTGCTTTTCACCTTTCCTTTAGTCAATGGGATTTTTATAAAATTTTTTCATGAGAGTTTGCTTGAGGACAAGCAAAGTTCATGTGTGGGGATGTTTGATATGTTAATAATCATACATGTAAATAATGCATATCTTCCCCTCATTCTTAATATTTTTGGTTTCAAATTCATCGATTTGGACACTCATTTGTGTTTTATTTGAATATTGTACTTCCCGGTGGAACCTGGTGATTTTTTGTGAAAAAAGCTCAAGAAATGGAAATGTTGAAGAGAAAAAAGTTCTGTTATGGCCATGTTCAATCTGAACACGGCCGTGTTCATCCTGATAGCCCCTTTTCCTGTCAACACCACCATGTTACTTATGAACACGCCCGTGTTCGGCACCAGTTACGGGTTTTATAACCAAATCCCCTTTTTAACACAAACCCTAGTTCTCCCAACTCTCTTAGGTGATTTTGGGTAGATCTTGCAAGATTGAAGGCCAAGATTGAAGATCCAACACATTCAAAGAAGATTTAACCTCACACTACCCATCTCTTCTCATTTTCTTGGTTTGATTACTAGATTTATCATGTTTTCATCCATGTTCTTGAGTTTGGTTGTGGATTTTGTAAGGCTTATGGGCTAAACATCTTGATTCACTTAGATTAGATGAAACTAAGCTAACTTTGATGATGTGTATTTGATTTTTGATGAGTTTATGTTGATGAATTTAACATGTTCTTGATTCTTCTTCAATGATTATGTGTGTTTGTTTGATTTGACTGTATATTTTATCTCGTGGGTATCTTAACCATATCATGTTGGAAAACCATATGTGTTAAGGTATTTATTCATGAATATATGTATGTATGTGTATGTATTCATGGCATTTGACTAGAAATGGTGGATGGGGATTAGAATATATATGATTGTTGTTCAAATGTGCATCCTGGTGTATATGCTTGGAAAGGCCGTTACACTCGTTGTGAATTCCTCATATCATTGTGTATGTGTAATTATAATTTGCTAGCGTGAATTTGCATTTCATATATTCATTATTTGATATTCACAAGTTGAAGAACTTCTTAATTATGTTTTCATTACGTGATTCGAGGTGGTTAATATGTGTTCATCGTATTAGCTTTCCAAAGAGTTATGGGACTAAGAGTCTTTATGAGATATTAGTTCATCTTTATATTCAACATAATGTTATCATTGGGTTTAACTTTGCAAAAAGTCATATGATTGGATAACCCTGGCGGGAGTCTATTCTATTTTCGTATTTTACATGTATAAAATGATCTAATCATGAATCTATATATGTTGTCATTATTTGGCTAAGTGGATTCGAAGTCTAAGTGAATATCCTCTCTTGCTCGTTTATCTACCACCACACGTATCTATATTTTTGGTTTATTTAGTTTAAAAACACAAAAATATCAAATCTTCTACTTTGATCGGCTAGACAGTGACAAAGGTTTATTATCAGGAGCTATCGTGTCCATGGATCGATACTCGGTTCTTGCCTAAAACTGTACTACTTATGCGATCGGTGCACTTGCCTATTGTGTGCGTAGTTAGTCCTAAGGTGATAATCGTTTCTTATTTTAAAACCTAAGTGTGAAAAATCTTTATTAAATTATATATACACTTTACAGACATCAACTGACTGTTACCAAGGCGTGACGGTCCGTTATGGAGTGATATGTGGCGCACCCAGGTGAATTTAGGGCTGTGACGGACCATTATCAGCCGTGACGGTCCGTTATAGGGTTTCCACATGTCAGAATTCGCTCATTAGTCACTGGACACGTGGAATGTCATCATCGATCGCGTGCTCGGCCCGTAACGGACCATTACCATCCATGACGGTCCGTTACCGTTGGATTTTGATGTTTTCTAATTTTTGGTCCTTGTACTTTCCTACATTTACACTTAAAGTCCTTGTGGTTTGTACCTTTCTTAAATCTTAGACATTTTTTGTGCAGGTGTTTCATCCTCCCCACCTTGTTTTGATCTCGTCCTCGAGTTTACTTGAACAAGTGAGGATATTTTTTTTTCATTTTAGACTCCAATTCGCACGTGTAGTCAGGTGCACGTCTGGAATTCCATTTTACTTTCACGATCATCAGTTTCTTTCTTTTCAATCTCTTTTCATGCATGTCCTAGATTTGCAAAGGTTGTTCTATAAATCTTAATTTTTCTTCTACCTCTACATCTTATAGGGGCATTACCAGAGATTTATCTGTCAAACACTTGCATAGAATTGACACATGAAATACATCGTGTACTCCATTCTTTTTTCTGATAATTCGAGTTGATAGGCCACAGGCCCAACTCTTTTCAAGATTTTGAATGGTCCTACAAATCTAAGACTTAATTTTCCGTTCTTTCCAAATCTTACAACTCCTTTCCATGGTGAAACTTTCAACAAAACGTTATCACCGATGTTGAATTCTAATGACTTTCTCAGTTGTTTCCAGGACTATTTCAGGTCCAGATAACTGATTTTCTCCTATTTCAGACCAACATATTGGAGTTCGACATTTACTACCATATAAGGCTTCAAAAGGAGTTGCATGTATACTCATATGATAGCTATTATTGTAGGAGAATTCCATTAGAGGTGAGTGGTCATCCGAACTTCCTCCAATATCAATAACACAAAGAGTTTGGATAGTTCTTTCGCTCTGTCTATCCGTTTGAGGATGGTAGGCAGTGCTAAGATTCAATTTTGTACCTAGGGCTTTTTGAAAGCTTTGCCATAATCGAGAAGTAAATCTACTATCTCTATCTGACACAATTGATAATGGCACACTGTGTAATGAAACAATTTCGTTAACGTATAACTGTGCCAATTTATCCATGCTGAATGTTTCTTTCATGGGAAGAAAATGAGCAGCCTTAGTGAGTCTGTCAACAATAACCTAAATTGTATCATTCCCATGACTGGTTCGGGGAAGTTTAGTAATGAAATCCATGGTTATCATCTCCATGGTTACTGCAACTTGAAATTCCTTATTTACTCTAAGAATTTCATCATTGCCTTTGACCAATTGGCCGATCATACCTCCCAAACCTTCATTTTCCAGGTTTGGTTCTTCTAAGGCAATCTTTTGAGATTCCTTAATACGAGTAATAAGATCAATTTGAAGATCGAGTCTTAAAGCACGTACTCGTTTAGGTTTCTCGTGTTCTTTTTTGCTTAAGGCGTCAACTACAACATTGGCTTTTCCTTCATGATAACAGATTTCGCAATTGTAATCATTTAGGACTTCCATCCAACACCTTTGTCTATATTCACCTCTTTTTGACTGAATATATATTTTAGGCTTTTGTGATCAGTGAATTTGACTCCATAAAGATAGTGCCTCCATAATTTCAATGTGAAGATTATGGCGCCCAATTCTAAATTGTGAGTCGTATAATTATTTTCATTATTTTTCAATTTTCGAGAAGCATAAGTAATAAATTTTTTTCCTTGCATTAACACACAACCAAAACCGGTGTATGAAGCATCACAGTAAACAGAAAAGCCTTCATTTCCATCTGGCAAAGCCAGTATGGGTGCTTGTATTAGTTTTTGTTTCAAAGTTTCAAAAGCCTCAGATTGTTTTAGACCCCATTCATACTTAACTGACTTGCGAGTCAGAGAAGTTAATGGAACATCAATTCGAGAAAAGTCTTGAATAAATCTTCGATTGTAACCAGCCAAATCGAGAAAACTACGGACTTCGGTTGGTGACTTTGGGATTTCCCATTTGTATATATCTTCAATTTTAATAGGATCAACTTGGATGCCATTAGCGTTAATGACATGTCCAAGGAATTGGACATCCGATAGCCAGAATTCACATTTTGAGAACTTTGCATATAGCTTTTCATTTTTCAAGAGTTGCATGATCTTCCTTTACTTTTGGAATAAATAAGGATATCGTCAATTAATACGATAACGAATTTATCCAAGTAAGGTTACAGACTCGATTCATCATATCCATGAAAGTTGATGGTGCATTAGTAAGTCCAAGCGGCATTACTGTGAACTCATAATGACCATACCGAGTTCTGAAAGTAGTTTTAGGAATATCTTCTTCCTGGACTTTCAATTCATGAAAACCAGAACGAAGATCAATCTTTGAAAAGCATCGACCTCCCTGGAGTTGATCAAAGAGATCATCGATTCTGGGGAGTGGATAACGGTTCATAATCATGACTTTATCACGATAATCAATGCACATGTGCACTGAACCGTCTTTCTTTTTAACGAACAGGACCGGAGCTCCCTAAGTTGACGAGCTTGGTCTTATGAATCCTTTTTCGAGTAATTCATCCAACTGTTTCTTTAATTCTGTCATTTCAGTTGGAGCTAATCTGTATGGGGCTTTGGCAATTGGTGTCGTACCGGTTACTAGATTAATTATGAAATCCACTTCTCTTTCAGGTGGAATTCCAGGTAGTTCATCAGGGAAAACATTAACAAACTCAGCCACAACCGGCACATCTTCAATCTTCTTTTTGGTGTTGGCGGTTACAGATACAAGGTATGCTAAGCATCCTTTGCGTAGATATTTTATGGCTTTTAAGAAGGAATTATTCCAACAAAGTTGGGTAATTTATCACCATTTACCGTAAAATTATCACCTTTTGGTGAATGAAGTTCAATGATTTTATTATCACATAAGATATGGGCTTGGTTAGAGGCCAGCTAGTCCATTCCAAGAACAATGTCAAAACCTTCAAAAATCATTGGCAACAGTTGTGCAGTAATAACATGTCCTACTAGTGTGATATTACAATCGTTTAGGATTTCTGAGATTTGGACTAGGTCGCCATTGGCAGTCTCTACCACGTATTTCTTGTCTAATTTTGCTATAGCTTTATTTAACAGTCTACATAATCTATGATCCATAAAACTTTGGTTTGCATAAGAGTCAAACAAAACTCGAGCATAAATATCATTGACAAGAAATGTACCCTTGATGACATCGGGCATATCTGCTGCTTCATGAGTATTGAGAACAAATGCTCGTGCATTCTTTTTTACTCCATCAGCAGGCTTTGGACCTTTCCCTTCAGGATTCTTTAATTTGGGACAATAAGTTTTGATGTGGCCAGCCTCACCACATTCGAAGCAACAAATTTGCTTCCTTTTATAACAATCCTCTGTTTTGTGTCCAGACATCTTGTCGAAACTGCAATAACGTCCAACTTTACACTGTTCCAAGTGCCTTCTCTTACACCGTGGACATTTAGGGATGGAAGAGTTATTATTTCTGAAGCTTGATCCTGGATTCTTTGAGTTACTGGGCCTTGCCCAAATGATTCTTTCTTCTTCTTCCCATCCTCTTGATTTCTGATAAGGCTACTGGTTAAGGAGGCTCCTAGATCCATAGCATCGTCAAGGTTTTCACAATTGGCAAACTTGACCATGTCACGGATTTCTCCGATTAAACCCTAGATATATCTCTTTATCAAATTGGATTCATGCGTAGCAAGATGAGGAACTATTTGAGCATACTCAAGGAGTTTGGTCGAATATTGTTGATGATTTTTTCCAATCATCTTTAGACTAAGAAATTTTCCTTCGAACTGTTCCCTTTCATTGTTGGAACATATTTCTTCTCTACTCTCGTCTTGAAAGCAATCCCGCCCATTACATAAGCTGCATCTCTTCCCTTGGCGGTAACAATGTTGTTCCACCATTCTAGAGCTTGATCTTTAAACATATTAGAAGCATACAGAACATTGTCTTCCTCGGCACACTTGCTTATAGCAAGCACATATTCAGTCTTCTCGATCCACCTTAATGTAGCTATCCCTCCTTCTCTTCCAGAAAAGTTATAAGGTTTACAATCCTTGAACATCTTATATGTACAACCAGTTATCTTTCTCTTCTTCTCCACATAACCATAGTTATTACCCATACTCTCATCTTCAGAAGAGTTATGGTAATATTCTTCTTTGCCAGTCTTTTTGGTTTTATGAGTAGTAGAGCCTTCAGGTTTAAGAGTAATGGGTTTGGATTAAGTGATAGTGCGGGTATGTTGAGTCAAAGGTTGTGTCACACCCCAACCGACGGCGGAAACGTCGGGGCGGGACATGTAGACTGTTCATGAGCACAAGGTTGACTAGATTTCAATATGTTAATCATCAAATTTAACTTCAAATAATTCAACACAACCAAATTCAAACAAGTACATAAACGAAATACATAATAGTTTTTATTTAAATTTAACTAAGTCCAAAGCCTATGTGTAGCATGCCTTGATCAAATTCAGTCATTAGCACCTGAAACATGAATAAAATAAGGTCAACTAAAAAGTTGGTGAGCATACACAGTTTTGTACATAGATAGCATATAGATTGTAAATAAACAAATCCTTACATTACATGATAAATTAAGGCATTTGTGGAGAGCAACTATTGTGTAACCAAGTACAATCAAACATTTGTAACTAGCATGCAAAAATGTGTTGTCAGTAACAATCACCCCAATCTGGGTGGGTTTGTCAGACTCAATAGATCTATCATTGTTTACCGTCGGCTTGAATAGTTAATGATTGCACATAAATTGCATACAAAAGTTAGCACAACTAGCACTCAGGCATAAAACTCAAATTGCACACATGAATGTAAAGAGGATTTGTATTTGTGTTGTTTGTGTAAATGTAAGCAATAGTTTGTATAGTGTTCATGTTCCACCCCAAAAAGTGTAAAAGAGGAAAAGGGGCTATGTAATACTCACTTGATTCAAAAGGCGTAGCTAACACGAGAGACTAGATAGTAACAAGATCCTTGTAATGCACAATGTTAACCTAGAGTATAATATGTATTGAATTAATAGTGTGCACAATAGTCTATGTGTAAGTCTGGGGTTGAATTGGATGTGTGTTCAAAGAGTTGGAGTGGTAGGCGTTATGTTTTGTCAAGTATAACTTAAATAAAAAATCTTTGTTTAAATATAGATTAAATAAATAATTGATACTTTATTTATTTATAAAAATATATACTTAGTCATTTAGTGATAAAAATGTATCGAGCGTTTTATATTAAATATAAATTTAGTAAATATTTTTTGTTAATCTATTTTTATAAATATGTGTAAATGGGTAGTATAAATAATATCTAGGTGTAGGGTTTAATAATAAATATAAATTTAATTTGGTAGGTTTATATAACTTCTATTTATTTTAGAATAGAAATTTGATCTTTTTAAATAAGGTTAATATAAATCTTTATAAAATCAATTATTTTTATTTGAAAATTCATTTGAAATGCTTATTGTTTTTAAAATATAAAATTTAGTATTCTGCCAAGATTTTCTCACACACACGACCGTGCTTGGGACAAGGCACGATCGTGCTAGAACCACACCGTGCTAGTCTGGGCGCGACCGTGTTGATCAAACAGAAGACATAACTAAGCTGTTCACTATGCACGACTGTGTCTGGGCCAGGCATGGCCGTGTCTATGGTTCTGAGGCACGATCATGTCCATGGTTCTGAGGCACGACCAAGTCTAGCCAAAGGGTACGACCGGGTCTGAGTGTAAGGCACGACCGCGCTTGGATTGGCACGACCTTTTCTCCATGAGGCACGACCGCGCTAGGAGATTAGCGTGACCGTGTCTGTTCCAAAACAGAAACGAATTGCTTAAATCTTATGATGTTAATGTTGGAAATCATAGGGCTTTCACCCATTAGGTTATTATGAGTCTTTTTGTATAGATTAATTGTATTTAAAACATCTCCAAAGTAGTATTCGATTAACTCATTTTAGAACGAACCCTAGGTTCGGGTTCGTGTTAATTTCGCTATTGTAAGCCCAAATTAGGTTGGGGCTTTTGATCTATAGACTAGGACGAAGGTGTATGAGGTTTCAATTACCCGAAAAGACGATGAATCGATAGTGTACGGTAGAGGTTAGTTCCGACGGCGACGGGTTTGGTTTCCGGCGTCTTATGCTACACTTTCGACTGCTTCAATGTTTTCGGGAGCTTCCGAGAGGATCGATAATGTGTTTGCTTGGGTGGATTGCAATCAAAATGGAGGAATTGTTGGTCTCATGAAAGGGATTGACGTTTTTGAGGCGAATCGATTTAATTGGATTTACTTGTTCTAATTTCGGTGATTGAAAAACTTAATTGTGCTCGTTAATAGTATTAACGTGTGTAATGGTTAAGAATTCGAATGTCCCTGTGATTAAAGGCTGCATTTACGTTTCAACTAATGAGAGGCGTGACCGTGCCCATATGAGGCGCTACTGTGCCAAGGCACCGGGCGCGACCGTTCCAAAGCAAGGCGCGCGACCGTGCCAAAGCACTTGACACGACCGTGCCAAAATGAGGCGCGACCATGCCAAAGCACTTGACGCGACCGTGCCAAAATGAGGCGCGACCGTGCCTATTAGGGTTTCTTGTTAATTTATAAAATCAGTTCTTGCAAATTTCAGTTTTTATAGATTTGTGTAAATATGAACTTATGTAGAATTTAATAGAATATACTTGTGTAAAATTTATGGATTTGCATTGAAACATAGTATTTAATTGTTGGTACGAATAGAACAAATCAATGTACTAGAATTGGGTTTGAAATGTATCACATTGAATTGAAATACAGATAATGAAAATCAGAAATGTTACAGTATCCCCATGTTGAGGGAATTTCGTCCTGAAATTTAGCTAGTGGAGGCTACTCCATCAGTGAAGAGATGAGGTACTTGAGCTTCATTTGGTCCTCTCGTTCCCAAGTGAATTCAGGACCACGTTTAGATTCCCAACGAACTTTGATAATAGGGATACAACTTCGCTTGAGTTGCTTGATCTCACGATCCATGATTTCCACTGGTCTCTCAACGAAGTGCATCGTTTCGTCAATGTGCACGTCGTCAAGAGATATGTGAAGATTTTCATCAGCAAGACATTTCTTCAGATTAGACACATGAAATGTAGGATGCATATTGCCAAGTGATGGAGGTAAGTCGAGTTTGTAAGCCACTTTCCTAATCCTTTCAAGGATCTTAAATGGACCCACATAATGAGGTGTTAACTTGCCTTTCTTTCCAAAACGGATTACACCCGTCCACGGAGACACTTTTAGGAGAACAAGGTCACCGACTTGGAATTCCAAAGGTTTTTGTCGTTTGTCGGCATAGCTCTTTTGCCGACTCCTCGCCACTCGAATGTTGTCACGGATTTGAATGATCTTGTCGGATGTTTCTTGGATTAGCTCGAGACCGATGATTTGTGCTTCACCAATCTCGTTCCAACAGATAGGAGAACTACACTTGCGACCATAGAGAGCTTCAAATGGAGCCATGTTGATACTTGTGTGGTAGCTATTATTGTAAGAGAACTCGATTAGGGATAGATGTGAATCCCAATTGCCACCAAAATCAATTACACAAGCTCTAAGCATGTCCTCCAGAGTTTGAATTGTACGCTTGGTCTGACCATCATTTTGGGGATGGTAGCCGTGCTCAAATTCAATCGTGTACCAAGAGCAGTTTGGAGAGATTGCCAAAAACGAGAGGTGAACCGAGCATCTCTATCGGAGATTATGTTTAAGGGAACACCGTGACGGCTCACAATTTCGTCAATGTAAATTCGGGCTAGTTTCTCAACCCGATAGTCTTCACGGATAGGCAAGAAAAGAGAAGACTTGGTGAGACGGTCAATGATCAGCCAAATGCTATCATAACCACTTGAGGTGCGAGGGAGTTCGGTAATAAAATCCATAGCTAAGTTCTCCCATTTCCACACGGGAATTTCCGGTTGTTCAAGTAAACCGGAAGGACGTTGATGTTCGGCTTTGACTTTGGAGCACGTTAGACATTTGGCAACGTAGAGGGCAATGTCTTTCTTAATACCGGGCCACCAATATTGTTGGCGAAGATCTTGGTACATTTTATCCGCACCAGGATGAATAGAATAACGATTCTTATGAGCCTCATTCATGAGAAATGCACGGAGGTCATCACGATTGGGAACCCAAATACGGTTCAAGTAATAAAGTAAGCCATTGGGTTTTGATTCAAGCTGAAGTTCAACACCACACGACATTTCCTCGTACATGTTACCCTCAGTGACTGAGACGTGTTGAGCTTCTAAGATGCGATTTTGAATGTCGGTTTGAATTCGGACACAATGAAGCATGGCATGGTCCTCTCGACTCAAAGCGTCGGCTACAACATTCGCTTTGCCGGGATGATAACGAATCTAGCAGTCATAGTCGTAAAGGAGTTCAACCCATCGTCTTTGCCTCATATTGAGTTCTTTTTTATTGAAGATGTGTTGGAGACTTTTGTGGTCGGTGAACACCACACATTTTGTGCCATAGAGGTAATGTCTCCAAATCTTTAATGCGAATATGACTGCACCCAACTCGAGGTCGTGCGTCGTATAATTCTTCTCATGAATCATAAGTTGCCTTGATGCATAAGCGATTACTTTGCCTCGTTGCATGAGGACATAACCGAGACCTTGGTTGGAAGCATCACAGTAGACAACTAGATCATCATTCCCATCAGGGAGAGTCAAAATAGGAGCATTGCACAACTTTTGCTTAAGAGTTTGGAAAACTTCTTCTTATTTTGGTCCCCATTCATAAGGTTTACCCTTGTGGGTTAAAGCAGTAAGAGGGACAGCAATCTTAGAGAAATTTGAGATGAAGCGACGATAATATCCTGTAAAACCAAGAAATGAACGAACTTCGGTGTGGGTCTTCGGGGCATTCCAATTCTTAACCGCTTCGATCTTAGCAGGGTCAACATAAATTCCCTTGTCGTTGATGATATAACCAAGAAATTGAACTTCCTTTAGCCAAAATTCACATTTGGAGAATTTGGCATATAGGTGTTCCTTCCTCAAGAGGTCCAAAACCAGTCTAAGGTGTTGCTCATGGTCGGCTTTAGTCTTGGAGTAGATTAAGATATCGTCAATGAAGACGATCATAAATTTATCAAGGTACGGTTTGCACACACGATTCATGAGGTCCATGAAGATCGCGGGTGCATTGGTTAGTCCAAAAAGCATGACCATAAACTCGTAGTGACCATACCTTGTTCGGAAAGCAGTCTTCGGAATATCTTCCTCTTGTACACGGAGTTGGTGATAACCAGATCGAAGATCAATCTTCGAGAAACAAGTAGAACCTTGAAGTTGATCAAAGAGATCATCAATTCTAGGCAAGGGATAACGGTTCTTGATGGTAAGCTTGTTGAGTGCGCGGTAGTCAATACACATGCGGAATGATCCATCCTTATTCTTGACGAATAAGACGGGTGCACCCCACGGTGAATGTCTTGGACGAATGAAGCACTTGTCGGAGAGCTCTTGGAGTTGACTTGCAAGTTCTTGCATTTCAGAAGGTGCAAGATGGTAAGGAGCTCTAGCCACGGGGTTAGCTTCAGGTATAAGGTCAATGCGAAATTCTACTTGTCGAACGGGTGGAAGACCGGATAGATCTTCGGGAAATACTTCGGGAAAATCCCGAGTGATGGGAATGTCTTGGATACTCTTCTCTTTGACATCCTTTTGAACAACATGAGCTAAAAAGGCTACGTACTTCTTTCGTAAGTACTTTTGGGCGGTAGTGCATGACATTAACTTGAGTCCATTGCAAGGCTTTTCACCAAAGACTCTTAACGTTTCTCCCGACGGTAGAGGTATTCGGATGCACTTCTCGAAACAGATGACTTCGACATGAAGATTTGATAGCCAATCCATGCCTATGATGATATCAAAACTACCTAGTGGCAATGGTACAAGGTTGATCGGAAATGTATGATCATTAAGTTCTAGAGAGCAGTCAAGAATAACAGAGTCAATTGTAAGGGAGTCACCATTTGCTACTTCGACGGTGACGGTTTTCTCTAATTGGTATCGTGTCTTTGCAAGTAAGGTTTCAAAGTTAAGTGACACAAAACTTTTGTCGACACCAGTATCAAATAAAATGGAGGCATATTGACTATTAACAAGGAACGTACCGTTGACCACATCATTGTTGGTTTGAGTTTCATTGGCGTTTATGTTGAAAGCACGCCCACGAGCTCCGCCTTGTCTAGCATTGATTAACCTTGGGCACTGATCACGGAAATGATTTGGGTTACCACATTCATAACAAGCACGCCCATTTGCAATAGCGGGAACACCTTGATTAGCCACTTGGGGGTTGGTTCGATTTGGTGGGTTGACTTGGCCTGCAAGTGCTTTGGCTCTACAAACATTGACTGTATGGCCATATTTCCCACAGTGACTGCAAAGGCAACATGGAATGTTTTGGAGATGGTGATAGTTGCATGTGGTATAGAGTGGGTAGATCCCAACATATGGCTTTTTGGCTGGTGCTTGAACCATAGGCGCAGCTTGGTTAACAGGGATAGCAGGAGTGACCATAGCATAGTTTCTAGCCTTTCTTTTCTTATTATTACGGGAGGGTTCAGTTGTGGCTTCCTTGATGTGTGTGGGAGGGGTTGCAGTGTCGGGAACTTTCTTGGTACCTTTTCTAGTCAGAGTTCCCGCTTTCACCTGGTTGTCGGTTAATGTAGCAGATAAGCGGATAGCATCTTCGAGTGTTGCGGGATTTCTCCCTAAGACAGTTTCTTGAATTAACCTAGGTAATCCACCAATATACTTCTCAATGCAGCGGGATAAAGGTGTGACCATATGGGGCATAAGGAGACTCAACTCATGGAACCGAGTTGTATAAGTTAGACTTTCACCACCATCTTGGGCAGGATCCCAAAACTCGGCTTCCAATTTCTTTACCTCATTTTGAGGACAAAATTCTTTGGTCATTAGCCTTTTAACCTCATCCCAAGGTAAGGCCATTGCTGCATCCACGCCTCTAGTTCTCTTCTCCCCATTCCACCACGTGAGTGCCCGTTTTTGTAAGACACTTGTGGCATGACGAACACGAAGGTTATCGGGGCAGTCAATATTGAGGAAGGTACCCTCAATACATTCGAACCATTGAAGAAGTCCCGTAGCCCCTTTGGTACCATAGAACTTAAGAGGATTACATGAGTTGAAGTGTTTGAAGGTGCATTGTGATGGGTTGGCGCCACCACCACCATTAGCTCCATGGTTACCATTTGTGGCACCATTAACTTGAGTGAGTTGAGTTACAAGTTGTGCAAGGATAGCAGCAATGTCGGTGTTGTTGTTGGTCACGGGAGCACGACGGGGAGGCATTCTACAGAATTGCACAACACAAGAAAAGATGTAAGAACTTATGAATGTTGTTTGGATTTAAAAGAATGAGATAACAAATAAAATAGTTAATCATACTTTGGATTGTACTCAAATAGTGATAAAATCACTTGAATACTATGACACATTAAGGTTAATTAAACTCATATAACTTTCAAGGAGACGTGCTTTAGCCTATAAGTAAACACTCATCCCGGGAATTCCCAGGAAAGCATACGGGTCCCTCGGTTGATTGGGATTTATGCGAAATGCTTTCCTAGACAGAAAACCTAGAATACAGGTGTCACTCTTCCAGATTGCACGTGTCCTCAAATAATTAACAAGTTTAAAAACCTTAACGAGGGAATAAAAAGATTTTTTTTATAGTTTTAGATCCATGAAGTTTCCACATGCTAATAAGATAATGATAGAGGAGTAGGTAAGAATATTATGAGGTTTTAGGGTATAGGAAGGGATATTATTTAATTATTATTTAAGTATATCTTAATAAGTCACGAATTTTTGACAAGTAAGGCATCAAAACGAAATACTAACTAATCATAGTAAACATGTAACACATAGCATGTAGCACATATCACATAATCATGAAGCATGACATAAGTGGGTGTCCTAAAGTTATAGTCTAGGTCAAGGGTGTCTAATAACTTAGTTCCCTATAACCAAGGCTCTGATACCAATCTGTCACACCCCAACCGACGGCGGAAACGTCGGGGCGGGACATGTAGACTGTTCATGAGCACAAGGTTGACTAGATTTCAATATGTTAATCATCAAATTTAACTTCAAATAATTCAACACAACCAAATTCAAACAAGTACATAAACGAAACACATAATAGTTTTTATTTAAATTTAACTAAGTCCAAAGCCTATGTGTAGCATGCCTTGATCAAATTCAGTCATTAGCACCTGAAACATGAATAAAATAAGGTCAACTAAAAAGTTGGTGAGCATACACAGTTTTGTACATAGATAGCATATAGATTGTAAATAAACAAATCCTTACATTACATGATAAATTAAGGCATTTGTGGAGAACAACTATTGTGTAACCAAGTACAATCAAACATTTGTAACTAGCATGCAAAATTGTGTTGTCGGTAACAATCACCCCAATCTGGGTGGGTTTGTCAGACTCAATAGATCTATCATTGTTTACCGTCGGCTTGAATAGTTAATGATTGCACATAAATTGCATACAAAAGTTAGCACAACTAGCACTCAGGCATAAAACTCAAATTGCACACATGAATGTAAAGAGGATTTGTATTTGTGTAGTTTGTGTAAATGTAAGCAATAGTTTGTATAGTGTTCATGTTCCACCCCAAAAAGTGTAAAAGAGGAAAATGGGCTATGTAATACTCACTTGATTCAAAAGGCGTAGCTAACACGAGAGACTAGATAGTAACGAGATCCTTGTAATGCACAACGTTAACCTAGAGTGTAATATGTATTGAATTAATAGTGTGCACAATAGTCTATGTGTAAGTCTGGGGTTGAATTGGATGTGTGTTCAAAGAGTTGGAGTGGTAGGCGTTATGTTTTGTCAAGTATAACTTAAATAAAAAATCTTTGTTTAAATATAGATTAAATAAATAATTGATACTTTATTTATTTATAAAAATATGTACTTAGTCATTTAGTGATAAAAATGTATCGAGCGTTTTATATTAAATATAAATTTAGTAAATAATTTTTGTTAATCTATTTTTATAAATATGTGTAAATGGGTAGTATAAATAATATCTAGGTGTAGGGTTTAATAATAAGTATAAATTTAATTTGGTAAGTTTAAATAACTTCTATTTATTTTAGAATAGAAATTTGATCTTTTTAAATATGGTTAATATAAATCTTTATAAAATCAATTATTTTTATTTGAAAATTCATTTGAAATGCTTGTTGTTTTTAAAATATAAAATTTAGTATTCTGCCAAGATTTTCTCACACACACGACCGTGCTTGGGATAAGGCACGATCGTGCTAGGACCACGGGCATGACCGTGCTAGTCAGGGTGCGACAGTGTTGATCAAACAGAAGACATAACTAAGCTGTTCACTAGGCACGACCGTGTCTGGGCCAGGCACGACCGTGTCTGGGCCAGGCTCGACCGTGTCCATGTTTCTGAGGCACGACCAAGTCTAGCCAAGGGGTACGACCGGGTCTGAGTGTGAGGCACGACCGCGCTTGGATTGGCACGACCGTTTCTCCGTGAGGAACGACCGCGCTAGGAGATTAGCGCGACCGTGTCTGTTCCAAAACAGAAACGAATTGCTTAAATCTTATGATCTTAATGTTAGAAATCATTGGGCTTTCACCCATTAGGTTATTACGAGTCTTTTTGAGTAGATTAATTGTATTTAAAACATTTTAAAGTAGTATTCGATTAACCCATTTTAGAACGAACCCTAGCTTCGGGTTCGTGTTAATTTCGCTATTGTAAGCCCAAATTAGGTTGGGGCTTTTAATCTATAGACTAAGATGAAGGTGTATGAGGTTTCAATTACCCGAAAAGACGATGAATCGATAGCGTACGGTAGAGGTGAGTTTCGGCGGCGACGGGTTTGGTTTCCGGCGTCTTCTGCTGCAATTCCGACTGCTTCAATGTTTTCGGGAGCTTCAGAGAGGATCGATAATGTGTTTGCTTGAGAGGATTGCAATCAAAATGGAGGAATTTTTGGTCTCATGAAAGGGTTTGACGTTTTTGAGGCGAATCTATTTAATTGGATTTACTTGTTGTAATTTCGGTGATTGAAAAACTTAATTGTGCTCGTTAATAGTATTAACGTGTGTAATGGTTACGAATTCGAACGTCCTTGTGATTAAAGGCTACATTTACGTTTCAACTGATGAGAGGCGCGACCGTGCCCATATGAGGCGCGACCGTGCCAAGGCACCGGGCGCGACCGTTCCAAAGCAAGGTGCGCGACCGTGCCAAAGCACTTGACGCGACCGTGCCAGAATGAGGCGCGACCGTGCCTATTACGGTTTCTTGTTAATTTATAAAATCAGTTCTTACAAATTTCAGTTTTTATAGATTTGTATAAATATGAACTTATGTAGAATTTAATAGAATATACTTGTGTAAAATTTGTGGATTTGCATTGAAACATAGTATTTAATTGTTGGTACGAATAGAACAAATCAGTGTACTAGAATTGGGTTTGAAATGTATCACATTGAATTGAAATACAGATAATGAAAATCAGAAATGTTACAGGTTGAGAGTGAAAAGTTTTTAGAATTGATGGTTGGGCAGATAGTTTATCAGCCTACCTCTTTTCCATTTCATTGAAGATCATTGGAAGAGAATATTTGATTCCTTCTGCGATCATTTTCTGGAGATCCATAAGAGAATTAGGATTTTCAGCAGCGTTTTCAATCGCTACTTGTTTCCTTTTTCCTCTCGTGTTTTGAGAATGTCCGGTATTTTTTGATATGCTATAAAGAATTATGATTGGAATCAAAACAAAACCTTTTTATTCATAAGAATATACTACAGGAGATAATACATATAGAAATCATTGTTTCTAATAATTTATAAAATTCTTTTCTTCAAGAGCTTTCATTAGCAAAGCATTCCGAGCTTCAACTTCAACTTTCTCTCGTTCTAGTTCAGCCATTCTCCTCAGCAACTTCTGTTCCCTTTCACTTCCCGGTGCATTTTCATTTATATGATGAGCAGGGATGGGAATCGTCTCATAGTACGGAATGTTCTTTTTCTTCAGGATTATTCTCATAAGGCATTTCAGCATATCCCTCATGAAAATTTCGTGAGTATATAAGAGTGATATTATAGCTTCCTGTAGTAGGAGCATAATGAAAACTTATAGAAGGATTATAGGAAACACTAGGTTTTCCTATTTCTCTAAGGCTTCTGAAAGTTGAACTTTCAGTTTCCTCATTATTTTCTATAGTCGTTTCATTTGTTTTGCGTTCATGATTTTTAGCTAGATCAAATTTTCGAATAAAACTAGGACCCTTGCCTTTTCCAACCATTCTGTAAAATGAAAAAAATGATATTTTATTATTATAGAAATATATTACAAAATACAACAAAAATGATTCTAATCCTTCATAAGCTATTTTCCAAGAGTCATCAAGTCTTATCCTTATTCGTATACTTGTTGCCCATAAAATTTGGTTCTTGCTTTATCCATTATCTTGTTTCTTCTTACTTCGTCCGTTTGGCGTAACGAACGGTCTAAACATTCAATAGGAGAAGAGGGCATACTTTTCTCATAACCATATTTAGTTGGGGGCTCACGGAGTCCCACCATAATATCATTATAAACATTTTGATATTCTGGAGAAGCTTGGAAATACTTTTTGAAAGGGCCATCATATGGAGGTTCAGGAAACATATACGGATCGTATAAAACAGGAGTTTCAGAATTATAAGATTGATAGTCGGAACTATTTGAAATAGGATTATTGAACGGATAGTCTTCCAGGTTTTCAGAAGCAGGTTCATACTGATGGGATTCCTCAGATGGATCCTCTTCTATTAAAATATTCTGTTGAATATAACTTGAATCAGCCTCATTGTTTCCAGTTGCTGAAATCAGAACCAGCCTCCATCAATTGACTAGAAGAGTTATAAGATTGAGGGTGGTATTCGAGAGAGTTATTAGGGAGAATGGCAAACATATCGTTGTTATAGTAAGGCGAAGAGATAGGGTTCATTCGATATTCTAAGGGATGATACTCAGGTGACTCTTGTTTGATTGGACGATTGGGGTCATAATAAACAGGTACAGAATTATCTTCAGACATCTGCAATTTTAAAATATTAGTACTTATCTTATTTTGGTCAAGACTTAGATACTAAGGCCAGTATCCTTATTTTAAATAAAGTTCTACAAGGATGGTTATCTTTCCAGAGTTGTACCTCCAATAGAGATGTTCCCAGGTAAGAGCGACGGGTCTAGGAGAGATTTATACACCGCTCTTTCCTTAGACAGAACATTCGGTTTGTCAGATAACTATATACCGGTCAGAAGGTTACCTAGTTTTATTATCTTAATTTTAAAACATTAATGGTTGAAGCCTAGATACTATATTTAAGTATCTAATTCACTAAAACCTGTGGCTCTGATACCAACCTGTCACACCCCACCTCAGGCACCCCCTAGACGTGTGCGAGCTCGATTGGTACCTTCTTTGATTTCAGAGTTTTTATAAATACAGCGGAAGTCTTTTTTCAAAAGAACCGTTTCATCATTTGTTTCAACCTCAAGGATTGTACTTGTAAATATTAAAACTCAGTTGGAAAACAAAAGTCTCGTTTTTAATTCATAAACATAGAGATTTAAATACCCTTTTTATTTTGATTATAAAACAGAGTTTGAAATCAAATACATATACAGCCATCGGATATAGTAATATCCAGGGTTGATCAATCCCCTGGTTCTATCTCCATTTTCTTTTCTTTAGGATTTCCTTTACCTGAGGCCTGAGAATCCAACGTATAAGTTATCGTTTTCACTTTTCTTGGGTTAGATCTTATGTCTGCCCGAAACCCAATTTTCATCACATTTTATTCATTACCTGAAAACATTTTGAAAATAAAACGCCAGCGCGAACGCCGGTGAATACGATTATCTTGACAGTAAAATCATTTGGCACAGACAAGTATTAATTTCATAATCACAACTTTATGTTCAACCTACACATTCAGCATGCCTGTCCTGTTCAATCCCACCACAGTATACACTAGCGTCATGTCTTATAACAGTGGATAGGTCCACCTCCGAAGTTGTTATAAGACAAGTACCAGCCACAATCTGGGAATTTCACCCGACACCCGTGTATCTCTTGCAAGTTTTACGCATACCTATGGTCTAAATGCTTTGTTCGTAGAAGAACGTTAAGCATTATTCCCTTAACCTTTATTTGGCCATTTTCGTAAACGTATTCACCTCTTTGTATAGGAATGAGCCTCTATGTCGAAAACTTATAGACTATCTTCTTAACTCGATTTCTCTAGCGTTTTGACCTTTCAACTAGCGTTTCTTCTTACACCGGGCACTACAACGAGCTGGAATCGAACGGAGAGCTTTGGGATCGAGCTAGTACTTTTCTGGAATAGAATGTGTGTGAGAAAGTCGTTTGCGGGACGAGAAAAGGTTTGAGCTCGACAAACTATTTATAGGGCAAAATCTAAGCCCGTGACGGACCGTTACGGGTGGTGGTGGTCCCTCACCAGATTAGGTTTCGCGAGTCATCAGACACGTGTCACCTTTTGGTCAGTTTGTGGCATGACGGACCATTACTAGGGCGTGACAGTCAGTTATGGAGTGATATGTGGCATACCCGGGTGAATTTGGGGCTGTGACGGACAATTATCAGTCTGACGGTCCGTTATAGGGTTTCCATAAGTCAGAATTCACTCATTAGTCACTGGACACGTGGCACGTCATCATCGATCGCGTGCTCGGCGCGTAACAGACCGTTACCTTCCATGACGGTCTGTTACCGTTGGATTTTGATGTTCTCTACTTTTTGGTCTTTGTACTTTCCTACATTTACACTTATAGTCGTTGCGGTTTGTACCTTGCTTAATCTTGGACATTTTTTAGCGGAGGTGTTACAATATACCCGCCAAATTCATTGCTTAGAGGAGACTCAAGACGTGCTAGGTGATCGATGTATCCCTTCATCTTCATCACATGAGTGATGACCAAAGAACCTTCGTGTCACATAAAAGCGTTCATGACGGGCCTACTCCTGCAGTTTCCTAATCATGTCGTGTGCTAACATGTCCCCCAGATTCTTTCGAAGTTCTGGTATCATAGACGCCAGCATCAAGCAAGAGACCTTGATAGAGTCATCAACATGCTTATCCCAGTTCTTGCAGGCTCGACCAGTAGCAGCAGCTGGTGCTTCTAGGATCGGTTCATCAAGAACATAGATTTTGTTCTCAGCCCTAATGACAATCTTCAAGTTTTGGAACCCGTCCATAAAGTTAGAGTTGTCAAGCTTATAGTTTTCAAGGATTAACTTTAGAGATAATGTTGAGTTGGGATTAGATTCGTTAGACATCTACAAAATTCAAAAATAAAGTTTAGAATTTTCAAGCATATCGTCCTAATTAAAATTTATGACCCAATTGCAAAATTATGTAATTAGGAATGAGATCTCGGTTCACCATGTCTCAGTGAATGGCTAAGCACTCTCCACTGGCATAGCTAGATAGGTAGGTAATGATTACCAATTGTATCAACTATACAATTCTCGGTTTGAGGGGCATGCCGAGTATTGTCAAGCTTGGATACGTTTCCCTCAACTACGCCCACTTAAAGGAGTTAAGTGATATTTGTCCTTTAACTATAATTGTAGACTCGGCCTAAGTAACTCGGAAAACGCAGTTATACCTTTAACCAAAACTGTAGGGCCAGATGCAGGGTAATTCACTAACACCGGCGATTCGGACAGATCAGTTGAAGGGCTAAAATTTAGGGTGGCGAAGAAATATCAATTTTTTATATTTTGGGATTTCTTTAATGTTTTAAACTTACCGTTTCGGGTCAAAAAAAAATTGGACGACAAGTATCATGATACAATTCGCGCAATTTTAGTAAACCAATTTTAATAATTTTAGTCCGCGAAACGACTTTCAATACTCTACACGATCGAATTTTAAATAGCTTACATAATATAAATTGATCATTTGTCGCGAACTGATTTTAAACTAATCAACTCTTTAATTAATTTAAAATTATTTTAAATAAAACTATTAAATTTAAAACTTGTTTTTACTTTTAAATAAAACACATTTTATTTAATTACCTTTCCGAGAAAAATAAACAATTTAATTATCTCATCGTTTTTACATTATGTCAAAAGTTTTATAAAAAATTTTTGGTTTAATTATTATCCTAAATAATTATATCACAACCAGAAAAATATATAAAATACAGAACCGAGCAACTAGAAAAATTATCCGGTTTCATTCGAGCCATCAAACGATAACCGGACTAGTTTAAGAGACAACAAAATCAACAAATCTGTTATCTCTCACTTAGTCTAAGATCTCCATCTTTAATCCTATCATTGTCAGCCTTGGTCTTCTAGTCTTCGTCTCATTAGGATACAATATTTATTTACAAATACACTAAAAGTAAATAAATTAAAATAAACCTAACTATTACATCGGGGTTCCAAATAACCAATAAAATACATAGATAAACAAATAACACAACCACATGTCTCAAGTGCTCAATTCATTCAACACAATCACAACAAACGAAAAAGACTCGATCTTTTGTCAAATAATAGTTTTGAAAAATAAAACAACAGATCGATTTAAAAAAATATGTATAAACGCGCATAAAGTTGGCTCTGATACCACTGTTGGGAATCAAGTACCACTTTTTAACTTTTAAAAACAATAACTATTTAAACTTTAAATAAATAAATCATACATATGTAGCGAAAGCGATTCAGACTACAATTAACAGACCATATCTGGATTCCTGACAGTGATCCGATTACACGCGCATAAACAATATAATATATATCAACCATAGGGTGTTTAATGATTGTACCTCTGACGATAATCAAATCATAACACCTCGGATCAACGAACGTCACGCTAGATGACACGATCATGAAAAACCGGCAAACAAGCAAACCCGTCACACGGACTCACAGGGATGGCTGTTGCGCAAGGTGGCGGCGGCGCAGGAATGGCGACGACAGCGACAGCATGCGGCGCCTGGCGGTGGTGGTGGTTCGGCCGGCGTCGGACTCGCAGAGGGGAGGGGGCACCGATTTGCGGTTGGGATTGATTAGGGTTTAGGTTTTGATTATAATGTTATATTTATAAACATTATAACTACACACTGTCCCCTGAGGTATTAACAGTTAATATACTAGTAATAATTAACCATTAATTATTAAATCCTTGTATTTTACTAATTATAAATAATCTGTAAAAATCTAATTTTTAAATGTTTAACACTTTAAACATTTATTCATCGTAAATAATTATTGCACTGAATAATTAATTACTCAATCACCGATAAATATTTCTCTAAATATTAATCCACCGTTAAATAAATCCATATTTCGTGAATCATAATATTTAATAATTAAATATTATATATTTGTTCATTACTCAATGTGTAACTCTTTGGATCGTATCTCGTTAGTAACTGAACATCCAGAAATAATAGAAGGCATCGGGGGTCGGAAATAATGGAAAGAGAAAGTGAACGGGTCTTGAAATAGAACGAAGGGTAAAGAATAAACAAGACGGACTAGCGGGCTCGGGTTTGGGCCAATCTGAGAAGGCACAAAAGGAGGGGAGTAAAACCCAACTCATCCCCTCCATTTGACCATTCATCACCTTCACTTGCAACTTCTAGAAAGAGAGAGAGAGTAGAGAGAGAAAACTCTAAACTCGGACCCGAAGCTGTTACCGTGACCTAAGATCATTGCTGGAGCCTTTCTAACGATTGAAGAAAGAGAATCACACGAAACACAGGTAATAAAGTCTCCCAGATTCGAGTTTTAGTGGAAATATGGGTTTTTAGGGTTTTATGTGGGTTTTAATCAAAAGTCGGGATTTTTACGTGTAAAATGGCTTAAAGATCATAGATGTAACCTCATGGGAGCAAAACAAGTGTTTTGGACGTAAAAAGATTCAAACATGGTTCAAAAATGATGATTTTGGCCAAGAACATATGAATCATCCGAAATCTCTTTGAATAGTCCAAAAACTCTGAACGTCCGAAAAGTATTTCGGACATGATAAGATTTCGGACAGAATACGTCTGATCGAAATGGTTTTCGGTCGAAAAAGATTTCGACCAAAATAACTTTAGGAAGTAAATGTTTTCCAAGTAAACAGATTTCGGTCGAAAAAGATTCCGACAGAATTAGTGTTTGGACAGGATGTTTTCGAACGAAAATATTATGGGGAGTAATACTTTTCGAACAACTAGTTTTTGGTCGAAGAAGAATTCAATAGACTTTTCAAACAACTAGTTTTCGGTCGAAGAAGATTTTGATCGAAGTAGATTTCGATCGAAATAGATTTCGGACATAGAGTTTTCGGACAAAGTAACTTGGTGTTAGTTTGTCTAGTCCGTGACTCTTAACAGATCCTTTAACCTCCACCTAGCTCGAAGTTCTTGCTGAGTGAGTTAATTCTTAAGAAAATCGGGTAAGTTCAAGAATCCCTATTTTACTGTTTTATGTTGGTACGCATACTCAATAATTAGACGTTTATAATAAATGTATTTTATTACTTGAACGTTTTGTAAGAAAGAAAGATAACAGTTGTTAAACCGAACATTTTGTAAGAAAGAAAAAGATAAGAAAGATAACGTTTTGTAAGAAAGAATGGAAAGAAAGAAGAATGGTTTATTTACTATATGTTTTATAAACAAAAGATAAGAAGAAGAGAGTGGTTTATTTAACTATATGTTCTATAAACAAAGAGAATAGAATGGTTTATTTAACTACATGTTTTATAAACAAAGAGAAGAAAAATAAGTCAAATACATTGTCTAATCTGTCAGAGTATAATATCCATATAAGAAAAGACCTGGGGTAGTGGCGTAGTCCTAGAGGCTAGTGCTACCATAAGCATAGTAGCAAGTCTTGTGGTAGTAGTATAGTCCTAGTTAATAATGCTACTCGAAGCCGATGTTGCGTCATGGACTGAGACCATGATGTACCATGTGAATAATCGGGACAGTGCTCGACAGGGCATTATAACAAGGAAGTTGCAACTGGTTAAGAGGAGTAATGACGGTTACTCGGGTGGTGACGATCATCCAAACAAATTGATATAGGGGAAATCGATGACGGTGATACGTAACGGTTGATCCCAAAGGATAGATGTGTGTCGGGCAATGACGGTGATACATAACGGTTGACCCCACATAGTGATAGGTTGTGGCAATGATGGCGATATTTAACGGTTGTCCACAACATCATAGGTTCCTTCGGGGACATAGGGACGCTTACAGACAGATACAGATTGTAGACATTAATGTATGACTTAAAGAAAAGAGCACAAACTAAATACGTATGTATGTAAAAGAAGAAAGAAAGATTTCATTGTATTATCTATGTAATATAATATGTATGTTTAAAGAACATTTTTAAAGAGAACCTTTGATATAAAGTTAGAGAAAAAGAAACACTTGAACTCACCAGTGTTAGCTGACTATTTTAGTATGCACATCAGGTAGCAAAGAAAAGAAACAGATATGAAGCTGCGAGGGCTTAGAGAGAAGATGGTTGGATGGCTGCTGCTAACCAGAAGACTGACATCCCCATTAGTAGATTATGTATGTTGAATAATGATATGTTTAAAGTTTTTGTTAACTCTGAACTTTCACACAAGACTTCCGCTGTTAATGTTTTATATTTAATTCAAAGTTTAAGAGCTATAATTATGCTATGTTTGCCAACTATGAGAGGTACCCGATTTGGGGGGTCCTTTCAGTAACATTGACTTAATTGACGATCGGATATCATATGTCACACCGCGCCAAGGCGGAAACACGAGGTGTCACACATATAGTTCACAGGACAAGGTATAAAGTTTGATACTAAGGCATCACAAAATTTGTTAAATTTCATAATTATTGTCAACACTTGTTTCAACAAAACAAACAAACATCCGTAACAAAATATTGTTAAAATTTCTTTAACTAGGTCCATGAGCATTCCTATATGATCCTTCCACATCCTATTTATTATTTCCTAAAACATGTAGAGTAAACAAGTCAACATAAAGTTGGTAAGAGACATAGGTTTAGATAAAAGCATAATAAAAGATTTTATACAATTCATTAACAAGATTCAAATAAACACATTATCAAGCAAACACGTATGTAGATAATAAAATCAATCAAAGAATAAAAGAATAACAATGTGGCACAACCCCATGGTTGTCCTAGATAGATGGCATAATCCTCAAGATTACCCATAAAGTTTATAGCTCCCTCGTGTTTGAACAAGAATACGTCAAACCCCGAGTAGTTCAAAGTTTATAGCTTCCTCGTGTTTGAACAAGAATACGTCAAAACCCAAAGTAGTTCAATGTTTATAGCTTTCTCGTGTTTAAACAGGAATACGTCAAAACCCCGAGTAGTTCAATGTTTATAGTTTCCTCGTGTTTGAACAAGAATACGCCAAAACCCCGAGTCGTTCAATGTTTGCGAAAGATTATGATTATCATGTTGAACTTGTTAATAATAAGTTTAGTTGAACGTCTTGTTATGTTTGAAATGTATTTGATAGAAAAAAAGTTGTTTTTGATATGTCTACATGTGCCACCCGAAAATAATTAAAGGAAAAGTAGGGGCTATGTTCTCAACTTGATAAGTAGAGGGTTGATCTTTTAACTTGTAGTAATAAGATTTAAGGATCGCCTAAGTTAAATAGATACGTTAATATAATGAAGAAACGGTTAAGAGAAACAAAGATGGAACGATTGGGATTTTAGAATTTTGGAATGGACGAGTGATCGAGAATACAAATGAAGTTTATAAGTGATGTTTTTATAAATAAAAAGAGATTTAGGTGTCAATAACAAGTATTATTTGTAAAAGTAATAACTACAATATTTTTAAGACAATGCCAAAAGTGATTTAAAATTAGGTTAAAAAAATAATCATCATGATGAAATATAATAATATTTATAAGGATATTATTTGAAATAAATAAGTTTGTTATGCGAATTGTAATATTACTATTTTATGAAAAATTCAATTAGTGAGATTAAATACCAAAAGAAAGATTATCATATTACTATTAGCACCATTTTATTTGTGAAAGTAATAAATAAATGTGTAGGTTCCCGGGTGTCACGAATCGTATCGTGCGAGTGGGTGTCTAGTCGAACAGGATGCAGAATACCCGTGACTAGATAGAGTATCAACAACAACAAAGGAAACCGACAACAAACACAAGTCACTGAAAACTTCGTCTATTATCAATATCAAGCCAATTACAGGAAATACAATGAGAGCGTACTTAACATCTCCTACAACCGGCTATATATAGTCATAGACTCAGTACATGCGTACTTAGCAAATGCATAGGAAATCCTTCCTGAGTACTTAGCAAGTACACAAGACTTGCTTCATGCGTATTTGCTAAGTACGTAGGACATAATTCCTGCGCACTTGACCAAGTTCACAAAGCATACAACTTAGACTAAAGACAAGTACAGGTACAATTACATACAGACACGATTACAACTCAATAAACCAATACAACAGACTGAAATACAAATGCTAAATACAATACAAAAGCAAAGATAATCTAAGAGTGCTTGTCACACATAAATGCTTCAACAAACTCCCCCTTGACAGCAGCTCTAGGTTATCTTCGATCTCTAACCGTCTTCAGCTCTGGCTCAGCTTCCCATCTTCCTCTTGTAGTCAAAGCAGAACTTGACTAACTTGTTGTATCTTGATGCAAGAAGCTTCATCCATTTGTCCGTGTAGATACAGTACTTGTCATGCAGAGCCGCCAGATCTTTCACAGAGAAGTCTATGAAACAGATTTCATCAAAGACTCTGATCAGTTCTCTTGGCTCCACACTTTCACCTCTTGACCTTATCTTATCAATCATCACCGCCTCGCCCGTAATTGGATACACGTACCAGAACCACATGCTCCCAAGCATATCCTGAGGTAACTTGCTCAAGGGAATCCTGGTCTCACATAGCACTAGCTTGTAGACTAATTTCTTTAAGTGTTTGTTAGTCATGGGATCTTTGAGTTTCTTATCCCAGACTCTCTTGGGCATCTGAGGCTTAAACACCTCAAAGTTTCCTGATCATCCTTCTCTTTGTAGTGCACCCCACAAACCCTTCGCCATAGCATGGATGGTTTCACCAATTAGCTTACGGTTTGCCAAGTTCACCAGATCATATTTAGGAAAGGAGCTGAGTGCCTTGCTGGTTGGTTTCAAGTATTGAACCCCACCAGCGCGTTTGATAGCAAACAGCTTCTTGTCATCGTCAAAGCGCACAGAAAGTATCATCCCTGTTGCTCCATGCTTATCTTTGATGTACAGTTATTACCAAGAAGGAGGTTGACTCTTCTTGAACCATTCGTAAGGAAGCTTGTTTCTTCAGGCGTCAGCAGGTTGGGGATCGGTAGGGGAGGCTTCAGTCGAGGTTGCTGCTCCACTAGCCTCAGCAACATTTTCAGGCTCGACTGAACCTATATTAGCATCTTCAAAGACCGGAGCTTCAAAGATCTCTCCGTTTTCTAATTCATACACACCCTCACCGTCACCCTTAGGAAATTCCACCATCACATCCTCATTATCCAAATCCCAATCTTCATCAGACTCGATCTCTCCTTCTTTTATTTCATTAAGAGCATCGATCTGTTCTGCTTTAGAATAGTCAAGCTCTAGAAGTAGAATCACATCATCAGATTAGTCTTCAAGAACTTCAGCAGCCGACTTTCCATGTTCTTGTTGAGTGCTAGAAGCATCACTAGTACTTGTAGACTCCCCCTGAGACATAGGAACAACGGATAGTGGAACAACTGATAGAGCTTGTTGCTCACTACCACTAGGACCAGCCTCAGGATCCTTGTCTTTGTCTTCATCCTTTGTCTGATCAACTGGATGACAAGCCTCTTCGGGGCTTGGCTTCTACTTCTCCCCCTGAGCAGCAAGCTTCTTGGTCAGTTCTTCCACAAGTTTCACCATTGTTCGATGTTCCTCCTTTTGAAGAAGAATTTGTGTTTCAATGGATTGCCTGTGAGCCAAAATGGATTTGTTCACTTTGAATAGCATTTCATTTTGGGCTTGTTAGCTTTTCAACTGCTCATGGGTTCCCTCCCCTTAGTATCTCAGTCGCGTCACTTCATCCACCAAAGAGTTTATCCTCGTTTGTTGAGCTTCAGACTCACTCTTTGATTTATTTACTGTTTCAAGCAATGCGGCGACCTGAGATTCCAAGTATGTAATCCGAGCATCTCGGGGATCAGGATCCCTAGATGTGGATGCTTCACCAGTTTCTTGGATCAGGGAGGAAAAGATATCATCAAAGCCAAACCCTTGAGTAAAGTATCCATAATTGAAAGGTTGACAGATGGTATGCAGGGTTGTGACTAGGATTGTTGCTGGGATGGTTGCAGCAGGTTGTGTGGTGATGGATGTTGTGATGATAGATTCTGTCAGGATCAGGACAGTACTCACAACTGTTTGGACTGTAGTCAAAGGGAGGGAAACTATCTCAGGCACCTCCTCTGAGACAGTAGTAGCAGCCGTTGTACTTGTAACCCTTGGCTGCCTCCTCCTTTGATATAGATGTGTGGGAGATTGAGTAGTACTTGGAGCTACAGTACTAGGTTGACCCTGGAGACGAGCATTCATTTCTCTAATAATTGTCTCCCAATGCCTGTCGTTCTTCTGCTTTATCCTTCACTCAGTCTGTTGTCTTGCAACTTAAGTCTCAGATTCTGGTTCGTAATATCTGTCAGAACCTTCTTGTGTTTGTCTCTTGGAGGACGACTCGGGAAGGGAAACCTTTGTCGTTCTCCTTGGGTGTGTTTGGTCAGGTGAGTCATCAGAGTCAGAAGAATCAGTTTCTTTTCTTTCAGAGTCAGACTCCTCAGCACCTTCACCAGCTTCTTCATCATAGGACTAATCATTTTGTTCTTCTTCCTCCTTTACTTGTTCTTCATCAGAATCTTCGCTTAGATCATGCTCAGAATCAACACTAAACCACCTGTCGTTTGGAGGAGGCATATAAGCTTCATTAATGAGGTGGCCAAAGAGGGGTGTATGCTTCGGAATTGGTTATTCAGTTCGCGGCTTTAGAAATTGGGCAAACACCTTCTTGTCCACCCTTTTGACTTGCAACCTCTGTCCAATATGAGGTAGATTGGACCGAGAATCATTGATCAATAGTTGCATGAATCTAGGGTACAATAAGAATCTGAACCTCTCTGCGACGTTAATCTGATCCACCATGGATCTGTAAACGTATTTGGAGAAGTTGTAACCCTTGTTTAGTGACAACCCTACCATTGCAGATGCTAAGTCATGCCCCATGGCATCCTTTCCCGCCTTCCTTGCAGATAGACACATGATCATGACGTGTACAAAGTAACGCCACTGATGAAGTATCCACATCTTCTTATACGAGGCATAGTCTACTCTCCCCACATACCTCGTCCTTTGTCTCCAACACCTATCAACTACATAGGTTGGATACACTACTGGATCTTCAGGAAGGTCTCTAAACTGCAGCACCCTCCTTATGATGTCTTCAAAAATAGCTATCTCATGACCTGCAACAGTGGCCGTAATAACGTTTGGGGTCACTGTGCAGTCATGATTGGCAATGTCCCAGAACTGTTCCAGATAGGGTCGAGAAACAACGGGATCAACTGAGATTGCATAGCTGATCTTGGAACGATTGAGGAAAGCGACAATCTATTGGTAGTTTATAGCTGCACCTCTCCACTCCGGATGAGTACTTGCAAGCATGTTGAACTCATTAGTAAATGCACGAGTCATATCTGCAAGAAAACATGAAAAACAACATGAGAACAGGTAGAGTCATTGGATTAGAACACACACCACATGGTATAGCATATTCACAAGAAAATAGTTTTCTAGACTTAGAAATTTTTCATAATTGCATCTCCTACGTACTTGACAAGTACGCAGGATATTGGCCTTGTGTACTTAGTAAGTACGCATGAGTTACTTCGTGCGTACTTACTAAGTACGCATAAACATATGCACTTAGCCAAATTACAAAATCTCAAAATCCAAGGTCTAGTGATTTGGTCACCAAGTTGTCGAAAACTATGTCTAAGGCACATGGGACCAAAATCAAGACCAATGACATGCTAAACAACTCCCATTTTGACCAAAACCATGACCGTCGTGAAATAACGGTTCAACAGGGGTCTAAAACACAAATCAAACAATTTTAAGGACGAATTCTATAATCAAGAGGGTCGTTTGATGAATATTAACCCATTATGAAGTTCAATTTAACTTTAACATGTTTAAATTCCATCAAATTTTAGGTCAAAAAACCCTAGTCCTCTAGAACACAAGATCGGTCCAAAAGTGTTCATTTTATGGATGAGTCGAGGTGTGAATATCACCAAATATATGTTAGATGACGTCGAAAATAGTAGTGGAATGAAAAACGGTCTTAGTAACACACAATTTTTGAGTGGAAAACGAGTATGTGACTGATGTAAGCGTATATAACAGTGGAAGTGAGTTTGTGGCTGATGAAAAAGTCTAACTCCCCTTTATATACATGCTCACAATACACCTTGCGAACTTAGCTAAGTGCGCAGGAACTTGCTCCAACGTACATGCTAAGTACGCATTACCAAGTTCTGCGTACTTGGCTAAGTACGCAGAGGTTCCTTCTTACATACTTAGCTAAGTACGCAGAAGACTTAGCCAACTCATAAATCAACTCAAATTATGAAGAATGTTACGTCAAATAGCGAACCAGATAAGAACGTTCAATCTAGAGGTTTTCAAAGACGATCCACGGAAGTTAAATGCAGATATTTTTGGTTTTTCTGAAGTTTAATGCAAAGTGTACTTCAAATCTTTTTGGCATTTTTTTTAAGGATTGAACTGCACAAATTAAAAATCTTTTTGTTCTTTTCTGAATAGCAGATAATATGCACAAGATATGGATTCGAATGTAGAGTAATATATACACAAACTCTTTTTGGTCAAAATCACGAGCAGAGGATCATATTAGGCTAATTTCTAGCAATAAATGATAGAAGATAAACATCAAAGAATATGGGATCATGTCATGTCTTACTACTTATTCTAAACGAATTTGCAATACAAGCAAGTCAATTTAAGTTGTCAATATTATAAGATTTGAAACTACGAGCATTTTTGTATCATGTTCCTATGAGTTAAGGTAATATTTATAGATATACAATGTGTACCCCACAGTTATGCTACAGAAATTAAAATTGCATTATCTCAAGGCATCCAAAATTTTCCCAAGTATTATCAAAATTTCCAGAATGAAGTTACATTGTTTAGCATAGAAAAATCAAGCAGAATCCATAAGGATTATCAAGAATCATAAGATTCAGAATTGAGTTATTCATTTGTCTTGGTTTGATAGGTTTTTCTTTTGTGAATATCAGATGATGATTCAGGTTAATAAATATGGAGTCTGTGGGAACAGGTAAGGGGATCCAACTGTTATCTGGATTTGTCTTCAATGGAATCACAAGTGATCGAAGGGGTAACATATGCTTAACGGTTATTGTCAAAGCATATCTTGATTCATCTTCCCATTCCATACTTGTGAATATGGGCAGTGAAGAGAACCGAAAAATTGTGCTAAAGACATAACCCGAAACTGGACTCATAAGAAAAATACTTGCCAAAATCTTACATCCTTTATTTGATAACGATCTTTTTGTATTATTTTACACACACACATTAGCAAAACATGGGTTCAAATCACAGTTGTAGTATTTTGTATTTAATTTTCACACTACTAATGATCCAAAAATGCTTATAGCCTACTGACAATTCAAATTACTTGCAAATATTCAAATTAGAACAAGATAATCAAATTTAAGGCTCAAGTAATCATGACGCAATCACTTCCCATACGTGCAGTCTAAGACGTTTAGATCAGTTACTGATGTGCTATCATTTTTTCAAATTTTCAAATGACTTTGAAATTTTCTTAAGTTTCTATTTTGTTTGGATTTTTCTGAAATTTTTCAAAGAGAAACGAACTATACAGAATTAAAAACAAATAAATTTTAACTTCCATGAAACATTTTGTTTTGAAAAAGGTTTTCCACTCAGGACTGAACATTCCGATCATGTTGAAAAGGTGTTCAAAACGAGTACGATCAAACGCCTTGGTGAAAAGGTCAGGAAAGTTGTCATCCGTGTGAACATTTACAAGTTCAACCAAGTGCTTTTCAACACAATCACGGTTGAAGTGGTGACGAATCTCAATGTGTTTAGTTTTAGAATGTTTCACCGGGTTGTTTTGTGATAGACATGGTGGCATTGTTTTCAATAAACAAAGGAGTTCTAGTGTAGTTCAAGTCGTAGTCTCTCAGTTGTTGCTGGATCCACAAGATCTGAGAACACAGCTCGCAGCAGCAATATACTCTGCTTCACAAGTTTAGACAAAAACTGTTAACTGCTTCTTACACTGCCAGGAGACCAGCCTGTCTCCTAAGAACTGACATCCACCTGAGGTTGACTTTCTATCGAGGTTACAACCGCCATAATCTGAATCAGTGTTGGCTTTGAAATCAAACGATTACTGCTTGGAGTACCAAAGACCTAATTGGGGCTTCCCTTTCATGTATCTAAAAATCCTCTTTACAGCTATCAAGTGAGATTCCTTCGGTTGTGACTGAAACCTCGAGCACAAACAGACGGCAAACATAATATCAGGTCTTGAAGCTGTGAGGCACATAAGAGAACCGATCATCCCATGGTATAATTTACAATCCACATCCTTTCCATCTTTGTCTGGATGTAAACCATGATTGACTGAGATTGGTGTGCCATAAGTAGAGTAGTCATTCATTTTGTATTTAGACAAAATTTCGTGTACATACTTAGTTTGACGTAGATAAATGTCATCCTCCCTTTGACTAACTTGCAGACCCAGAAAAAATGACAATTCACCCATGTTGTTCATTTCAAAATCGGACTTCAGCACCTTCTCTAATTCCCTACACATATCCTCGTTTGTAGATCCAAAAATAATGTCATCGACGTACACTTGCACAAGTAGAATATCTCCCCCTGCTTTCCTTATGAAAAGAGTCAAGTCAATTTGTCCGCGATCGAAACCGTTGGATAATAAATGCTTTGATAGAGTCTCATACCATGCCCTGGGTGCTTGATGAAGACCATAAAATGCCTTATCCAGCTTATACACTTTATTAGGATGTTGCGGGACTTCAAATCCAGGTGGTTGAGTGACATAGACCTCTTCATGTACTTTTCCATATAGGAAAGCACTCTTCACATCAAGTTGATAGACTTTGAAGCCGACAAAGGAGGCATAAGCCAGAAACAGTCGGATGGCTTCAATTCTAGCAACTAAGGCATACACCTCAGTGTAATCTAGGCCCTCTTTTTGACAAAAACCCTGAACAACCAATCTTGCCTTATTTTTCACCACAATGTGTCGATCGTCTGTTTTGCACTTGAACACCCATCTGGTACCTATTGGATGTACACCTCTCGGTAAGTCTACCAGATCCAACACATGCAACTTTTGGAACTAAGACAACTCATCTTGCATTGCCTCTATCCAACAGTTGTCAACTAGAGCCTCCTTCACATTCTTCATCTCTATTTGAGATATGAATGCAACATGATAACATGTTTCCATGATACCTGTGTCAAGTATCTCAGCATAAAGAATGGTATTCTCGATAATGGTTCTGTGACGACTTTGAACGCCAGCATCAGGATCACCAACAATGTTGTCAATTGGATGATTCTTACGCACTCTCGTCGCCGGCATAAGAGGTTCATGGATATCTGATTCAAGATTTGTGCTTAACTCACCCATATCATGTGTACCAGAAGAAGATTCAATATAGATGGGATCAACTAGAGCCTCATTTCCTACCACATTGTTAGGATCAGCTGGAGCATCGTTTCTCACCACATTGGTATCCTCTTCATTGTCATTTGCATGAGTCCTAGATGCAGATGCGGCATTAGGACTAGGAGTTGGGATAGGTACAGTTGATCTGGTTGAGAAATTGGATTCATCGCCACTGTTACAATAGTTATAAAGATTGGCAGCTTCTTCAGTAGATAAATCAGGAAGGTTGAATGACTTGAAAAGAGCATCATAATCAAATCCCCAAGCTGGGTTCTGGTGGAGCGCTGTGCTTACTACAATCCACTTTGAACTACTCTTCGACTGAACGAGTTTCAATATTGTACACCAATTTGCACGGAGAATCGGCAACATGTCCTAAGAAGATGCCATCCACCGCTTTTTCATGAAACTTGGATTTACGATCCTTGGACTGTAACAATAAGGAACATGGACTACCAAAAGGGACTAGGTAGTCTAGATTGGGAGGTCAATTGTTGATCAACTCATAACAAGTCTTATTTTGTGACGCTTCACCGCCAGAACTCTATTTAATATGTGACACGCTGTATTGACTGCTTCCACCTAGAATGTTATTGGCATCTTAGCATCAGACAGCATCGTCCTTGCAGTTTCAGTCAAAGTTCTGTTCTATCTTTCTACAACTCCATTCTGCTGGGGTGTGTACGGCCCACTGAATTCATGACGAATACAATTCTTGAGACAGAAAAGCTCCATCATGTTGTTCTTGAACTCTATGTCATTATCACTGATGATTCTTCTGACCTTCAACTTGCATAAAGATTCCAGACTCAAGATCAGGTATTGAAGATTTCAGCAGTCTCATCCTTTGTACCTAAAAAATGCACCCAAGAAAAACGTGAGAACTCATCAGTTACAACTAGACAGTATGACTTACCTCCAATACTCCTGATACTTATGGGGCCAAAAAAATCCATATGTAGGAGCTCCAAAGGGGTATCGATGGAGTTTTGGAACTTGGGCTTGTGAGATTTCCGTTGTTGTTTCCCCTTTTACAAGGCATACAATCATCTGCAACGGAAAACCTCAGCTTAGGAACCCTGGTTACCAAACCGTTTTCAGACAAGATAATTTCCTATGCCACAAGATCGAGTCAATTTCTATCACTTTGGCAAGCAAACAAGTAGCAACTGATGAGGTGGTTGTTGCCACACTCATATCGATCTGCTAAGTGTTGTTTGTTCTTGGCGCTCGCATCAGAATCCACTCTTAAGGAACCACAAAACCAGGTGTGAGAACCAAGCATTCAGACTTGTCAAACATAACCGAGTACTCCTTGTCGCACATTTGAGAGACACTCAACAGGTTATGCTTCAGCTGCTCGCAATAGTTGACAATGTTGAAACTAATACATCCATTGGAAACCACGCCTTGACAAGTTATACTACCACCTTTCTCGCCTGCAAAGGCCACATAGCCGCCTCTGAATGGTGTAACATCTTGAAGCAGTGCCATGTTGCCTGTCATGTGCCTGGAGCATCCACTATCAACATACCATTAGTTAGCAATAGTTCCCTTTGGATGTCACTGTACGAGTCAAATGAAATTAATTAGATTTGGTTACCCAAGCCATTGTGGTCTTGGGTCATTCGTTTTTCTCAAAATAAACGACTTTAATTAACTCGCAATCATGACGGTCAAAAGTTGGTGACTCTTTTGGAGAGTCAGAATCTGAGGATAGAGAACTTTTGGTTTTTGTGACACCTGCAAAATTTCAGAATCCAAAACCCAGTTGTTGGGCTAAAACCCAACTAGGCCCAATAAGGCCCAATAGGAAGTTAAGTTCATTTGAGGCCCGGTAAGGATCCAAGCCCGTTAGAAATCCAAATTTACACAATCCGAATATCATATTAGTCACACGATTTCATTTAATGACTCGTTACGCGATTCTGAGAATTTAAGAAAAGATATAAGAACGTACGCGGTTCAGAAATTCTAAACGTTAAACATGTTAAACAACGGTTTTTACCGGGTATTCGACAGAACGATTAAATGAATTAATGATATTAAGTATTAATATTCATTTGAAAAGACTGTTCGGATAAATACACGTGTAGTACGTGTATACGAATGTTAAACCACGTTAGATCCTCGTAAAACTAACGATAGCGGTACGGTTATTACCTATACGACAAATATTATAAATATTTGTTTATAATAAAAATGTTATTAATAACCGGAGAGTGAAACGATAAATCCGACGAACAGACTCACACACGCGTTGTCAGCTCATACCGACTCGAATATTCTCCGGTAATAAGCTAACAAAATAAATTATTTGAATATTTATTTTAGTATTAATATTTATATTATGAACGACAAATATTAATCGGGAACTAAATGCATGACGATATTTTGGGTTTGACACGCGTTACTGGTAGGTAGCCTACCCACTTAAAACGCTAGATATATATATAAAATCTTCTCATCTTTTTCCTCATTTGCACAACAAACACACACACTTGTGTGTGTGTGTTCAGAGAGAGAACGAGAGAAAGGAAGGGTGGGTCGGCCACCTTTCGGCGGCCTCCTCCGGCGAGCATGAACGGAAGAACAACGGCGGAGAGCAGCGGCGCACGGTGGCGCAGCGACAGCATCAGGAGGCGGCGGCGCACAGCGGCAGATCACAGCGGACCAGCGAGTGGCGGAAAGTGCACCACCTCATCTGATAGATCTCGACGTCCTGAGTCCGATGGTGGTGGTGGTTTGCACTAGATCGCGACGGTGGTGGAGATTCCGGCCAAAAACACTTTTCCGGCGACCTCGACAAATGGGGCTTTTGCTAGAAAAGGGTTCCTAAAGGTCCGATCTACGCATACGAAGAAGTTTGGGTCGAAAAAGTGAAGCTTTCCGGCCAAAACCACCAAATCCGGCCACTGTCCGGTTTTCCGGCGGCGGCCGGCGGCGGAGACCGGCGGCGCTGGTGGGGCTTGGCGAGACGAGTTCATGGCCGCTTGAATCACCTCAATCGGAGTTCGTATGATCAAGTTATGAGCGAAACAAGTTTCTTCTCGCGTCGTGCTCAGCTTTTCGTACAAAACCGCTTAGAACGGCTTGTAGGCTAAGGTATGACCCGAAACACTTATATATCTATTGTCAGGTAGTAACATGGGACCTATAAATTTTGTCGGGGACGTCTTTTGAGAACGTTTTTCGGGCACGTTAAATTGTATTATAATGATATAGTTTTTATATATTTATCAAATAATTGTCGAATTGAAGTATGACTTTAGTATTAGGATCTAAAGTGCGGTTTATTGGATTATTGGTGTAAGTTGGTGTTGTAATTGGACAATTGGATATTGTCGGGTTTAGCCAAAAACAAACGGGACTCTGCCCAATTTTCGTTAAAAATAAAGAATTTGGTTTCTACAACTTAGATGTCCTCAACATGGGTTGGGTTTAGATTTGAAACCATAATGTTAGGGCACGATCCTAGTTATATTGTTGTTGATATTGACAACACTTGTTTGAACAATAGGAACCGTTTAGGATCGTTGCGCTCACTTGTTGTCAGTTGAGCTTGTGATCGCATTTGCTGGACTTGAGGTGAGTTCACTGTCCCCTTTTAACTTTTAATGTTTTAGAAACATCGGGGGAGAAACATACTTCCATAACACGTTTGAAAACACGAAACATCATTACTTGATACATCTTAGAAAACATGGAACACATACTTATAAACATTTTCATATGGTAACAAGAAAACAAGACCCGACCTTTATGTTTGCATGAGTGAACACGTTTGGAGCTCGTAAAGCCCCCTGACCATCATATTTATAACCATTAGCTAAGGATAGCCTGGGATTCTATGGATAGTACTATTGGGATTGACACCCCCGGTCATGGTTAGTCGCACTAACCATGGGTCCCTCTGGCCAAATGACCGCATAGTGTTCAAACATTGCTCGTGAGGTATGAGCGAGGGGCAAAACACCTGTGTCATGGTTTGGTTATGCCTCATGTATGTACATATTATTTGTATTCCTAGCTAGTCTACAAATGGGTCAACATTACTTGTTTTGTTTATTATATTCATTGAAACGTTTTCGTGCAGATGGATCTGCCAATCACTTATACACCAATGGTTTTGCCATTCATTTACGTGGAAATGTTTTTATCAATGTTTTCAAGGAAAACAGTTTCATATTATGGCCATGTACACATTATCAATGTTTTAAGGAAAAACGACTTATTTTATGACTATGACGTCATCACATGTTTTCGTTGGGAAAACTACTCGATTTATGACTATGAAGTCATCACATGTTTTCATTGGGAAAACTACTCGTTTTATGACTATGAAGTCATCACATGTTTTCATTGGGAAAACTACTCGTTTTATGACTATGAAGTCATCACATGTTTTCATTGGGAAAACTACTCGTTTTATGACTATGAAGTCATCACATGTTTTCATTGGGAAAACTACTCGTTTTATGACTATGAAGTCATCACATGTTTTCATTGGGAAAACTACTCGTTTTATGACTATGAACTCATCACATGTTTTCATTGGGAAAACTACTCGTTTTATGACTATGAAGTCATCACATGTTTTAAGGAAAAACTACTCGTTTTATGACTATGAAGTCATCACATGTTTTCATTGGGAAAACTACTCGTTTTATGACTATGAAGTCATCACATGTTTTCATTGGGAAAACTACTCGTTTTATGACTATGAAGTCATCACATGTTTTAAGGAAAAACTACTCGTTTTATGACTATGAAGTCATCACATGTTTTCATTGGGAAAACTACTCGTTTTATGACTATGAAGTCATCACATGTTTTCATTGGGAAAACTACTCGTTTTATGACTATGAAGTCATCACAGGTTTTCATTGGGAAAACTACTCGTTTTATGACTATGAAGTCATCACATATTTTTGAGGAAAACAACCTTACATTAAACCCGTGTACATATTTTAAGTGTTTTCAAGGAAAACAGTTTCGTATCATGGCCATGTACACAATATCAATGTTTTCAAGGAAAATCACTTTACATTGCAACAATCAAACCTGTGAACTCACCAACCTTTGTGTTGACATTTTAAGTATGTTTTTCAGGTAATTCATAGTCATGGCATGGTTGGAATAGGTTAGCCTTTTGGATTAAACCCTAGAAGCCGAAGGAGTATGATCGTCAAACCTCAAGATGGCTTTCACCTATACATGGTTCTAGGACAATGTACAAGTTTATTATAGTATTTGTAATGGTGTTCAATATTCAGAAGTCTTTACTTTAACTTCCGCTGTTGTGTAATGTTACCAATCGTTGCAACCTTAATTTATTTATTTATTCAGTAAGTAAATAAATTTGGGGGTGTGACAGTTTTCTTTCTCCAGGATCTTTTCTTCTATTTCTTTTGAACATATGTCTTGCTATTGTCGATAACGGGTGACCTAGTAGAAGCTTAACCTGCTTGACAACCTGCTAGCTGTTGTTCAAGTTTCCTCAATCTCTTATTCCGCCTTCTTCTTTGTGGCTTAGAAAGTTTCACCACAGGCTTCTCACCAGATTGTGTACTACTGGAGGTAGATACACCAGGAACAGCAGGTTGCTTATCCCTTTTCACACCCGATGGTACAACCATAGGTTTTGTTTGTGTCTTTACCACTGGCTTGGCTCGTGGTTTCACCAATTTTGGAATAGTACTTTTCTGTTGCTTCAATGTTGGTGTGTTAGGGGATGCAGCCTGTTGTTGGACAACTGGCCATTTCTCCTGATCCTTATCAGGGCAGTTCACAAGAATGTGACCGACTGTACCATAGTGAAAGCAAGCTCCTCTTTCTTTGTAAACTCTCCTGTAAGGCTCTTTTGTTTTGGATATTGATGATTCAGCCTGATGAGTACCAGGAGTCGTTAGATGAACAGAGGCTTGTGCTTGACATGATGTTGAATGACTTTTGGGAGTATAATGTTTGTCAATGTTTTCTTGAAAATTCTTTCCCAATTTGTTTGCAAAAGTATCTTTCTTTGCTTGCTTTATAGTTTTGAAGCCTCCATAAAGCATCATTTTCAATTTGTCATTTGACTCAATCGTATCAGGTTCAGTTAAAATGCAATTATCACGGTCAGTGACAATGTTTTTGGTAATTTTAGGTTCATCAGGAAACTCCTATGAGATAACTCCCTCAACCTTGTTGTCCTCAGAGCATTCATCAAAATAGAACTCCTCATAAGAAGTTGAATCAGCCTTACTAGAAGACTCATCTAAAAAGGACAAATTAATGTCAATTGGCTCATTGACAAACTTGCCGTTTACTGGTGGAGGAATGCCATTAGTACCTAAACCTTTGCCACTCACTTGTCGTACGAAAGACTCGTAGTGTTCCACCACAAAATGAGAGTTTTTCAACTTCTCAAGTTGGCCACTTAACTGTAGGATCTCAATTTGCAGTTTAGCCATTTCAACATTCTTTTTCTTTAACTCCTTGTAGGCAACATCCAAATGAAATTATTGTTCACTGATTTTAATTGAAATATCTTGTTTGTCTTTCTTAAGATTTTCAAATGAACCTTTAAAATGTTTTTCATTTTCTTTGTAATTTAGTGCTGCACTACGTAGAGGTTCGGGTTGATCATGGATGCGGTCATTCTCGTCCTTCAAGATTAAACAATTTGAATAGGAAACTTTAGCAAAAGCATTAGAATCTATCTCACTAGCCGTGTTTGAAGCTTCTCCAATGGCCATCAGTGCAAGTGTAGATTCCGACAGCATTTCAACAATCTCTGCCATCAATCCCAGCCGTGTCAGTGAAATTATGGCATTTTCTAGATGAACTCCCCAGTCAAAGCTATCGTCTTGTTGAAATACCAATGCATTGGATGGTGCTACTTGATTATCACTACAGTTGTTGTGATTGTTGTAGCTTTGGTTGTTTCCTGGACTTGGTCGAGTAAAACTAGAAGCTGGTGCTTTGTCCTTTTGACATTCTCTTCCGAAGTGCCTGAAGTTCAGACATTTGTAACACTTGGCCTTTGACTTGTCAAACCCAACTTTAGCATTTGAATGTCCACCAATAAACTTTCTTCCAGTTCTGTTCAGAAAACGCTTCGCCCTTCTCAAGATCATAGCCATATTCCATTGAATATACATATCCTCTATGTCATCAAGATCCACTTGGTTGAAATCTTCTTCAATTTTCTCGAGATCAGTAAGTTTCCCACCGATGAATTTCTCGTAGGAACGCATGCATGATAAGAATAATGCAACATGATCTTCTTGAGGAATGTTGATGAAATGAACCAGACCCTGATGCAGCAAAACATGTAGGACCACCACAACCCTTAGAATTCTCCTCATCCTGAGTAATATTCCCTGAGAACAGTGCAATTCCAGAAGCAGATGACTTTGTTGTGGATGACGTTCCAAAGTACATTGACTGATCTTGAATTTGAGGTCTGCTTGAGGTCTCTTTCTTCCTCAAGTTCATGTCATGTGCTTGAACCTTCCCTATTGCTTCATCAATTGTCATCTCATAGAACTTAGGATTTTCTCTCAGTAAAGTTGTGTACATGTCAAACTTTGGAGGTAAAGCATCAAGAAATTTCTCCACTAGTTCATCATCAGGATACTTTAATTCATAAGACTTCAGTTCGGTCTTCAAGTGATTGAATTTGGAGATAAGCTCGTCAATAGATTCATTCTCCAAGTATCTAAAACTCTCATACTGCTTCCTCAACAGCTCCCTCTTACTCTTCTTGACATCACTGTTACCCTCGAACCTTTTCTGTAACGCTTTCCAAAGCTCTTTTGAAGTGTCATAACCTTTGAAGCTATGAAATAAATCTCTTGTCAGTGCCATGGTTATAGAACCATGTGCTTTCTTCTCTAGGTCATAAGCCTTCGTTTCTTCCTCTTCAAGCCTGGAAATGGGTTTGGGAACAATCTCACCTAAGAACTCATGTGTTGGAAGCTTATACCCTTCAAGAATGGGTATCCACATGGTTGAATCAGTATATGAGACGTACTCCTCAAATCTTGCTTTCCAGTTAGAGTAATCATTTATATTAAGCAACTTTGGTGGTTTTTGTGGAGTCCCTATCTCATTGTCATAGTTCAGCATACTACTGATGTTCTGAATGTTCGACATGGTGTGAAACTTAGTCAAAATTCAGAGATTTTTGCTCAACTTGCGTACTTAGAAACTGGCCTTGCGAACTTGTTGATTTAGCCTTGCGTACTTAGGTAAGTACGCAAGAAGAAGGATAAGTACGCAGTGATTTGGTCTTGCGTCCTTAGTAAGTACGCAGGAGCAGATCACTTTTTGCCAAATCGGGTAAGTACGTTGTTCACTTTTCAACCTGCTCCAACAACTTTTTCCGGTCACCGGAAAATGCTCAGATCTTCAAATGTTGATGTAATCATGAAATTGATCAAGCCAAAAGGTTAGAAACTTGTTTCTCACAAACCCTTGATGATCAAAACACTTAAACAAGCAACAAATGGGTCGAATTTTGAAGATTTTTGGCCTGAAAACAACGTCAAAGGCAGGGACGTATTTTCAAACAAAAAATCTACAAAATAGTTAGTTTTTTAAGTAATCAGGCAACTAGATGTGTCGAAAATGCTCCTAACACACTCACAACACACGAAATCAAGAGCAAATGCTCTAATACCACTTGTAGGTACCCGGGTGTCACGGATCGTATCGTGCGAGTGGGTCTCTAGTCAAACAGGGTGCGGAATACCCGTGACTAGATGGAATATCAACAACAGGAAAGGAATCTAACAACAAACACAAGTCACTGAAAGCTTCGCCTATTATCAATATTAAGCCAATTACAGGAAATACAATGAGAGCGTACTTAACATCTCCTACAACCGGCTATATATAGTCATAGACTCAGTATCTGCGTACTTAAAAAGTGCTGAAACACCCTACTTATTTTACTACTATTTTATCAGAGTTTAGGGCGGAAAATGGTCCCAGTTTGACAAAAACCTTGCCATGAATGGCTAAGGTATATTTTTCATTATAATATTATCGCTTTACAAAAGATAATATCATTATACATAGGGATCTCTAACTCCGACTGCTCTGTCCTCAGGAAGTTTCATTCCATGTGCTTATTTCCTCCAGCGTTTGAAAAACATTTTTGAATTAGCTTTCGATAAGTAAGTACACTGCATCTTTTCATTTCATTATGAACCCTTTAGGTTCTTATTATTGTTCACGTTTTCTCGGGCTCTCGGTGCCCCTGTGACCACTTTCGGACGTACCACCGATCACAGTATTTGTATATTTTATGGGTGTGCTAACCCCCTCGCAACCATCTTAGGTCGTACCTCTGGTCCGAGTATTGGCAAGGTTCTTATACTCGTCAATATAGACCCCTCGCATTTGCATGAAGACTCATTCATCCCTCAGCCCCGTAGGCTTGGAATCTTTTACTCTTTCAGCTCCGCAGGCCTAGATTTCCCTTTTCTTTTCCTCAGCCCCGTAGGCTGTGAATCTTTTTAGTTTTCTTCTTTATTATTTTATTGAGATCCACCTTACAGGCCGGGTATCTCATTTCATTTGGGACCTTGAGTATCTTTGACTCATAGCCTCCCAAATGTATCAAGCATTTACTTTTCATTTCACGTATATGCTTGATTTACTTCCTAACCAGTCCTCATCTTAAAACATCGTAACTATTTCTCCACGGTGTATTAAAAGGGTTTATATATAGGAAGTACCAGCGGCGTATCCACCACCCCTTTAACATTTCGTGAGTACTCCGTTATTCCATTTTAGGGCTTAGACTCGTTCCATCATACTCATTCATATTTGCACGTATCATCATGCATTCACGTATTCATCATGCATTTCACATATTCATATTCATCATGTATTCATATTTATTATGTATGATATATTCCCGTACTCATGTATTTTCATCACATATTCGTACTCATCATATATTGTAAACTGGGTGATTATCCTTCCAAAGTAGTTGTCACACCCCAACCGACGGCGGAAACATCGGGGCGTGAAGCGTGCAGACTGTTCATTGCTCATGGTTTACTAAAGTTTAAATAATTAATAATCGTTTTCATTGCAATCAAACAAGTTCAACAAAACATAGATTCAATCCACCAAACAATAATGAAAATTACATCAAAATATAACTGGTTCAATTAAAACTAGGTCAAAATCCTATGTGTAGCATATCTTGATCACTTCAAACATTGGTACCTGAAACATGGTTAAATGAGAGGGTCAACTACAAGAGTTGGTGAGAAAACATAGGTTTTGTTGTGTGATAGCAAAAACGTGTTGTGTGTATACAGTTCATACAAAACATGTCAATAAAGGTGTTTATGGAGAGGAACCATCGTGTGACCTGTGTATTCAATCAAACCTTTGTAACTGAAATCAAATCGTGTTGTCAGCAACAGTCACCCTACCTGGGTGGGTTTGTCAGACTCAATAGTACTATCACTGTATACTGTCGGCTAATAGTTAATGATTGTGAATAGCGTATATAGTCTACACACCTAGCACTCAAGCATAAAGCACAGAATTGCATACATGTATGTAAGATGGAAACTGTATTCGTGTATAATTGAAAACATAGTAATTGAACGCATGTTCCACCCCAAAAAGTTTTGTAAATAGAGTAAAAGAGGGGCTATGTAACTCACTTGTTATGCAGAGTGTAGGTCGCACAAGCAAGTATGTAATGGCGGTGTGTTGTAGATTGCTAAGTTCGACCTAATGAACAATGTATATGTGTTATTGATTTGCGTTATTTAATGACGGAAGTGAATTTGTGATTCTTAAACGTGTAGGGTTTGTCTTAAAAATAATAATTAACTATGTTATTTATTATATATATTTATTTGTATTAGTTTAAGTAATAGAATATTTATTTAAAATATAAGTTTAAATAAATAATGTTCATTCGGAACAGTGTAAGGTATTCCAGTAATTAGTTTATAAAAATAATTATTTAAACTGTTATTTAATTTATTTATCAAATTAACAGAATAAAAATAAAAATAAAGATTCTGTTTAAGGGATGAGCACGACCGTGCTTGTATATGGCACGACCGCGCCCGGCACGTACGCGACCGCGCTTGGTCGGTAACGCGCCCGTGGTTGGTCAGAAGTCAAAACAAGAGTCTGGTCCTGAGACACGACTGCGTCCGTATCCGGCACGACCGCGCCTAGGGTTTTGACTAGGTCAGGACTTGGTTTGATCGGTAAACACGACCGGGCCTCTTACGGGGCACGACTGTGCTTGGTCAGGAACGACCGCGCTCATAGGCTGGCGCGACCGTGTCTGGTCAATTCCAGAAGCAATTCGCCTGATTCTTGTAATAAAACAGATTAGAAACTTAGGGTTTTCATTGATATGATGTTTGCGAATCGAATTACACCATTTAATTAGGTTTATATTATGTTTATCGTGTCGATCGTTTAAAACCATTTTTTATCAAAACTCAGATTCAATTCTGTAAAATCATGTAATGTGGTTACGAATTAAGTTAGGGCTTTCGATTAGCTTGGAGAGACGATCCTAATGAACTATTACTAACCTGTTTTGAATGGGCAACAAGTGCAGACGGCTACGGGGAGACTTCGCGGCTTTTTCTTGATCGACAGACGAGATAGAGATGATGGAATGATGGATTTAGGGTTTAGGGAAGTTTATATATGTCTCGGGTAGGTATGGGCTTAACTTAATTCGTTTGATTCTTGCCCCAATTACTTGATTCGTTTTAAAAAAAAGTCGGTTTAGAATTTGCGAGTATTTGGACGATTGCATGTGTATTTGGTCGTGTTTTAGTCTCAATTAGCCGAATATCTTCTTCTGCAAGTTTCGCGACCTTCTAAACATGTTTACAATCTATTTTTGGACAAGATTTGAGTCGGTTTGACTTTGCGGAGTCAAACTGTAAACGAGGCGCGACCGTGCTTAATGTTAAGCACGACCGTGGTCATGGCACAAGCGCGACCGTGCTTAGGACTAAGCACGACCGTGCTTGTGTTGGTTTTGGAAATATCAAGACTAGTCCTTGTAGTTTTGTAATATTGATGTTGTTTTGAGTTTTGGTCAAGTTTGGTCCTCGAGGTTTGTAAGATTGTTTTCGTTAATATTGTATTATAATGAACGCGTGTATGCTTGTAAGTGTATATGAACAATAAATGTAAGGTTGAAATCTTTTATTGCATGGCATAAAATACATAGGAAAAACATGAAAATCAGAAAGGTTACAGTAGTACCTCCAACAGAGATGTTCCTAGGAAAGAATGACGGGTCTAGGAGAGATTTATACACCACTCTTTACTTAGACTGAACATTCTCTTTGTCAGATAACTACATACCGGTTGGAAGATCTCCCGTACGTTTACTATATTCTTATTACTGTCTTTTGGTCTATAACCCTAAACATTCATAATGGTTTCATCATGAAGTATCAAAGAGATTTATATATAGGAAGTACCAGTGGCGTATCCACCACCCCTTTGATACGTCGTGATTACTCCATTATTCTTGTTTAGTGTTTAGATTAGTCTGTCATTACCCCGTACCCTCGTCATATCACATATCACATAACTAATATCATTTTAAGCACGTATTTCACATAATCGTGTCTAGGGTACGGGTCCAGTGTACTAACTTTATCCTCAGGTAGTTCCTAAGTTCGTTCCTCGCTTTCAACGTTTCTCGAACCGTACTCGTAACGCACCATACTCTTAACCACCACGCTCGTAACCGTCGTACTATCCTTGCATCGATTTGTGATGATAGTGGTGACGTTTTTGTTGTTGTTTCCATTTTGAACGGCAAATGAACCTATTTATATGGCAGATGTGCCACCGGTGGCAGACCGCTAAGCAAGGGGTTTGCGGTCCGCTACCGCCCCTTGCCAGTTATTCTGCGTGCTCACCACATAGGTCCGCTACCCAATCCGCTCAGCGAGTCACCATACATGTGTCGCCTTCTCCTTTTTCAGGCCAAATTGTGGCTGGCGGATCGTTACTTGCCCGGTGGCGGTCCGCCATAGAGCTGAGTAACCTGACACGTACCTGCCACGTGTCATTCTCTCATTATTACTTTCCTCGCTACGTAGCCGACCGCCAAAGACTTGGTAGCGGTCCGCTACCACCTGAAATATCAAATTCCGTAATTTTTAACCCCTAAATTTTGGGTTAATTACATATTAACCCCTAGACTTTTATTTCCTTTAAGAATTGGGGTGTTACAACTCTCCCCTCCTTAAATTAGGTTTCGTCCTTGAAACCTGTTAATCCTTGAATAATTGAGGATAATGTTTTCTCTTTTCATCCTCACTTCCCCATGTCATTTCTGACCCCTTTCCGTGACTCCATTGCACCAATACTTGTTTGATCGTTTTGTGGCGTAGCTGCTTTTCTTTTGCGTCTAGAGTCTTGATAGGTTCCTCGACATAAGTCAGTTTATCGTCGACCTCTATTTCTTGTAGAGGAACTTGTGAAGTCTCATCCGCCAAATACTTTCTTAAATAAGATACATGAAATGTGTTGTGTATCTTATTCAATTCTTCAGGTAGCTCTAACTGATCTTTTGGTGATTTTGAAAGGACCAATAAATCGTGGACTTAACTTTCCACGTTTCTTAATCAAATTAGACCTTTCCAAGGAGATACTTTCAACAAGACATATTCTCCTTTTTGGAATTCTATTGGTCTACGTCTCTTGTCTGCGTATGATTTCTGACTATCCTGTGCAGCTTTCAAACGTGCCTTGATTAAGTCAAGCTTTTCTGACGTGGCTTGTGTAATCCCTTCTAATCCTTTGATACTCAAGTCTTTAATCTCCAAACAGCTTTTGGAAAAGGCGGAAACAATCCAGAAATCAACTAACACCGATAAGATCGAATCAAACATGAACTAGAATGAGGAATGCCACAAACATGAAATACACAATCAAACTAATGATTTCCATTGATTATCTTTGGTAATTATACTTTGAATCAACAACTACAAGCTTTTATTTCACTTAGACACTTCTGAATCAGACTATACAAAATGTGATATCCTCTACTTGAAAATACAAAAGACAACATATTTATACTATAAAGAAATTCGACCGAAAACTTCTGATCGAAAAGTGTTTTCGGCCGAAAACACTTTTCGATCGAAAACTTAGTTTTCGACCGAAAACTTAGTTTTCGACCGAAAACCTTAGAGTTGTACTATTTCAGTCTATAATTAATTTCTATGGACTACTAGGTTCTAACAATCTCCCCCTAGTCCACAGAATATCAATTCTTCACTTGTTGTCTTTATTAGGCTTGGCTTTGGCTTCGGCTTTCACTTTCTTGGAATCCAGTTTTGCAAGTCTTTTCTTAATTACATTTGCTTCATATCGTCTGGATAAACATCGAGCTACAACTCTCATATACAACTTCGCTTTTGCCTTTATCTTCAAGCTCATATCACATTGAATCGGATTGTGATACAGAGTCTTCAGATCTTCATCAGAGAAACTGAACAGATCCACCTGATCAAAGACTCTAACCTCTGGTGAGCTATGTTGTGTGATTACAGCTTCATGAGTTCTACTATCATACTCCCATCTTTTGAAGCTTATGATAAACACTTCCTTGCGTGCAGGGTCGTAAACAGTAGAAACTGTATCAGCTAGCTTGACAATGTACCTGAATCTTCTTCTTCCATCTTTATCTTTCTTCTTTAACTTCTTACATTCAGGCAACTGTGGTTTGAAGCTTTCAAACTTGTCTTTCGTACATTCTTTCTTTAGAAATTATTCAAAGTTTCTAGCAAAGGTATTATTGGATGGATTGATCAACTTCATATGACTCAGCTCCCGAATATCCCAATACGGTAAAGTCTGTAACATGGAGCTTCGGTCAAAGTACTCTATATTCCCATCACCTCTCTTTATAACATACATCTTCTTCTCGTCATCATACATCTAACCTAAAATCTCTCCAGTTAAAGCTTGCTCTGGATTTCTTATCTTTTGAGTAATTCGTTCAACAAGAGTCGGCTTTTCTGTTACTTTCCACCATGTACTCTTATCAACACATGTGGTCTTAGGAAGAACAGATGACTCTTCAACTTCATCAGGTACTTGAAAAGACTGGTCTTCATCTACCAAGTTGTCCAACTTTCCAATCACTGACCCATCTTCTTCTACATAAGTCTGTTTCTGTTCGAATTCATACTTTTTATATTCTGTGTTGGACTCAGCTTCTTTCTCAGTCTCTTCAGCTGTCTTTTCAATATCACCAACACTACCAGCTCCACCACTATCACTATCATCATCAGAAGATTTATCATCATCCTTCTTTTCACCTGTTATCTCCAACTCTTCATCATCTTCTTCTTCTTCTTTATTAGTCTCTTTATCGTTCTCATCAGTCACCTCCATTCCTTCACCTTCATTATTTAGCAATATATCAATATCGAATATGGTATTGTCGTCATACATATCAGCATGAAATACTGGAGAAGGAATAGGTTCAGTAGCAGCTAGACTCTCTTGATTCTCAATGTTTACTTCTTGATTTACATTCTGTTCATTTGTTAGAGCACCAACATGAGCTATCAAATCTTGCACCATCCTATGAAGTTAATCATTTTGTTGCTGTTGTTGAGTAATAATACCTTGATGCCTATTACTTTCAGTCCTCAACTCCCTGATTTCTCTAGAATTAGCTGCTTCCCTGCTTTGCAAGTTTGAAATCAGAGTCTTCAGCTGACTCACTACATCTGCGGTTTCTCTTGTAGCATAATTAAGAAAATCTTCATCTACAAGACCATAATTTTTTGATTTTTTAGACTTGTGCTTTTCAGGAATTTTCTTAGCCTTGCCCTTGCCTTTGTCATGCTTTGTTGTAGTTGTTGTCTTTTGCTTCTTCAACTCTGGATCTGTAAACACGACACCCTTAGACAGAGGAGGTCTAGAAGGAACGATTTTAGACATTTCAGTCTCTTTTCTCTTCTTTGAAGGTGTTGTTGCAATTGCTTGAACATCAGATACTTCAATCCCTTCAGTATTTACACTTATCACATCATCATTTTCAGCTACAAACTCTTCAGTATGACTCAACACCGGTTCAATAACTTTATCACTAACTTCTGAAGCTATATTATCTCTAACATTCACATCAGCAACATTAGTATCAGCCTGCTGTTTTGCTTTTTGCACTTGTACTCTTGGTTGTACCTCTGGTATAACATTACCATCACCACCATTATTACCTTGATCATCATCATTACCCTGATCATCATCATAACCATCACTATCACTATCAACACCATCTTCAATGTCACTTGCCATCAAATCATCTACTTCATCATCAATGTTGAATTCCAGGTCAGGATTTTCCCCCAACATATTTGGAAACAAAGGTGTTACTGTTCCACTAAACATGCTTGTCTTTATTATGTTGTTCATACTACTGAAAATAACTTCTTGCATTGGCTCCAGTGGAAGTTCAATCCCATCATTAGGTAGATCTGGTAGCAAAGTGTTGATAAACATTTGAATGAATCTCGGGTACATCAAAAACATATAATTCTGCCTCGGTACCCCAAAATTACTAATCATTGCTTCAAAGATCATTCTTGAAAAGTTAAATCTTCTGTGAGTAGCTAAACATACCAATGCCCTACTAAACACTTCACCAATTTGATCAAACGTTGTTGTTCTTGGACTCATGCAATGAATCAATACATGTACAAGATATCTCCATTGTTTTCCGAACATTGTCTTTGTGACTTGTCTTCTAATAAAGTTCCCTTCATATCCCATAGTCATGATTATTCCAGAAATTGCAGTGTGACTGATCTTGTATGGGAATTATGGTGAGTCCCTGAAGTTAAGAACTTCTCTAATTACTTTCTTAGTTATCTTTATAGTTTTCCCTCCAACAATGCTTTCAATCCAAATTTCCTTGTTCCCATGTCTGTATTCCATGTTGTCCAAAACTCTCTGACTTGATTTTCAAAACCTCTAACTTGAGTTGATATTGTTATGTGAATCCTTGAGTTACTCAGAAAACGAACAATCTCTTCATAACCCATTGATTTCTATGTAGTTTTGGTCAAACAAGCACAGATATTGTGTCTCGGCTCGAACTTTAAACGATTCATACCTGAAAAATACAGTCAGGTCAAAGTTAGAAACTTATGAAAACTTTTATGAAAAAATTCATAACTCCTGACATTTCGGTTGAAAACCCTTTAAATTTCACCTTTTCGATCGAAAACTTTGTTTAACCTTTTGACTAAAAACTTGAATATCAAACACCACAAAACTTTTTGATCGAAACCCCTTTTGATAAGATACAAACATTTCGAATGAAAACCCAGATCAATCTAACAATCTCAACTGTAAACATTTCGACCGAAAACTCTTGAACATTATCTTTTTCGATCGAAAAATCATTTCGGACAGATCAGAAATGACTCTTCATTTCCATCCGAAAACAGATTTCGGTCCATTCATAGGACTTTTCGGGCAATGCATCAGACTTTTCAGGCGATTCAAAAATTCAAATATTCAAAGTTAATCTAAGGCTTTGAATCTACCCTATGCACCTCTACAAGTTGTGAAAACGTACCTGTATGATCAGAAAGCTATAAGAAGCGCAATGACGTCACAAACAACGGTTTATCGCTCGGAATCTTTGAACTTGGAAAAAACAACGAGTACGATAGAGAAAAACAGTGGGAAAAGGTTTTTGATCAAAAATTCCAGTTTGAGATTTCGACCAAAAACTTTCGGTTTAGAGAATTCGACCGAAAACACTTTTCGGACAATTTTTTCTTTGGTCAGAGATTTCGACCGAAAACTTTGAACAACTATAATTTTGTTTTTCTTTTTCTTGTCCATGTTGACATCATTAAGACCTGTTCCAGAATTTTATTTTTCACAAACACAAACATAAAAAACATAAACATAAAATCCAGATCATAACAACTATTTTATTCAAAGACCTTTTCACAAACACTTGACATCACTTTAACCCTTAGTTTATTTTCTTTACTGACTTTTGGTGAACTGAAATGACATAGGATCATAAATGCACACTGTCTTAATCACACTGCATATCAAATCAAGATCTAAACAGTTCAACATTGATTGTCAGTATTATTATCCGCATAAACTCATGCATCACGTTTCAGCAAATACTGTGTGACATTTAAGGTTATATTAATCAATACAGTGTGTACCCCACAATCGAGACGGAATGAACTTAGAATTAACACAAAATTTCACCAGATCATGATCCAATCTCTAGCATGAAGGTAGCATTCTTAGCACAGGAAAAATAATCCAAGTGGATTTGATTGGAATCATATTGATTCAGAATCATTTTGATTCATTGTCTAGGTTTCTGAGATAATACGGAATCATATTGATTCATATGACTTGTGAAGAGTATCTTTGAAGAATCATAAATGATTCGGGTATGCGGATATCCGTTAGATATTGGATATGTCAATTGAAATCACGAATGATTCAAAGGGCGAAACAGACTGATTTCCTGGTTTCCATCCGAGATTTTCACCAGAACCATCAGCTGTATGAAGGTGTTTAACTCTAACTCATATATTTAATGGATATAGTCAATAGAACAAAAAAATTATGCTAAGAACTCATCAAGATCCTGGTCTCATGGTATGACTAGATTCACTTTGCATTCGAATGATGAAAGTACCGATATTCGATGTGGGTAAAACACAAAGATTGCAATTTAGTTAATCACACAAATATCGCCTTATTTATACATGCAGAGCCTACCAACATATCAATAATTGTAATCGATGTCACCATCATATCGAATTCATGCGTAAGCTCAGTACATAAATATACTATCATTTCCTATTTACATGTCAATCAGTCACACATAGTTCATTTTAAGCACAATATCAGCTTTTATTTGCAACATCACTTTTTCTTTCTCTTTTGCACACACACAGATAAAACAAACACTTCACAGATGATAATTTCTTTTATTTTCCCCCTAAAAATTTGATGCAATTTATTGAATCTAAACAAACACGTAAAAAACACATTTAGAACAAACACACAATTTTAACACTAAAAGAAATCTTTTTGAGAACTATTGAATGGTCTTTCAATCAACACACATACAATATTATTATTATTTTTATTTTTTTTATTTAATTAATTTTTTATTTACTTATTATTAAAACATTTAATCAAAAAGATATCATCCCCAACATTTCTACGAGAGAGTTAAACCGTTTTGTTGAAAATGCTTTTGTAAAAATGTTGGCTTTTTGCTCTAAGGTATCAACATGGACCACTTTAATCAGACAATTTTCAAAACAATCGCGAATAAAATGTAAACTGATGGCGATATGTTTGTTTTGGAATGCTGAATCGGATTCTTTACTATTCCAAGCACTGCTTCATTTTCACAGAAAATGGGGGTTTCCAAGAAGGCGATTCCAAAGTACAGCAGGTGATGTTGAATCCAAATCACTTGTGAACAAAAGCTCGAAGCGGCTGTGTATTCTGCCTCAGCAGTTAATGTAGACACATTTGTTTGTTTCTTGCATTGCCAAGACACCAACCGCTCCCCCAGAAACTGACATCCACCAGATGTAGATTTCCTATCCAAATTACATCCACCATAGTCACTGTCAGTGTAAGCATGAAAACTAAATTCAGAATCAGACGGATACCACAAACCAAGGTTAACTCGACCCTTAAGATATCGAAGGATTCTTTTGATAGCAGATTCATGAGATTCTTTGGGAGCGGAATGACATCTAGCACAAGAACACACGGCATACATGATATCAAGCCGACTTGCAGTTAAATACATCAACGAACCGATCATGGAGCGATAAAAATTTTGATTAACTTCAACACCGGACGGATCCAATGTGAGAGGTTCGTGAGGGGTTATGGGGGTAGATGTTGCCTTGCAATCACTCATATTGAACTTAGTTAAAATGTCCTTGACATACTTTGCCTAATGAATAAGAATTCCAGCATCAAACTGTTCCACTTGCAATCCTAGAAAAAATTGCATTTGACCCATCAAGCTTACTTAGAATTTCAGCTTCATGACCGTTTCAAATTCACGATAAAGATTCTCATTTGTTGAGTCGTAGATAATATCATCAACGTTGACTTGAATAATCAGCAGATCGGAATCAATCTTTTTTCTAAAATAATGTCTTGTCAATGGTGCCACGAACAAAACCATTCAATGTAAGATGTGTCGACAAGGTTTCATACCAATCACGAGGCGCTTGATGTAAACCATACAAAGCCTTATCGAGTTTTTACACCTGGAATGAATGATCAGGATCTTCAAAACCATGTGGTTGATTCACGTAGACTTCTTCTTTGACAACTCCATAAAGAAATGTAGTCTTCACATCCATTTGATATACCTTAAACTTCATGAACGAAGCATAGGCCAAAAAGATATGAATAACATCGATCCTATCATCATAATCTAACCCTTCTTCCTGATAAAATCCTTGAACTATGAGTCGAGCCTTGTTACGAACCATAATACCACGATCATCTTTCTTGCTACGAAAAACCCACGTAGTTCCAATCGGGTATTTTCCTTCAGGCAGATCTACAAGATGCCAAACGTTAAGCTTTTTGAACTGAAGAAGTTTTTCTTGCATAACTTCAATCCAGTTTGGATCTTGAAGAGCTATTGAGACATTTCTTGTGATAAGAAACAAGAAAACAAACAAACATTTATATTTTCTGATTGACTCCTTGTTTTGACACCTTCTTCAATTGGACCAATAATGTTTTCAACTGGATGAGCTAAATGAATTCTAAGATTTGGAGTTTCATCAACCTGAACTGATTCTGGCATATTTGAGATATTAACATCAGGGGATTGGTCAATTGAATCATTAACACTAGAAGAATTTGATTGATTAATATCCTCAGTTGGAGCATTAGAACTCTCTGACTGATCTTCAGAAACAACTGGTTCTTCATTAGTATCAGGAACTTGTACTTCAGAATCAGTATTTGTAACTGACATTTCAATATGCTCTTCTTGTGTCTGAGTAGAGGAAGTAACATCATCAGAACTTTCATTTTGAATCGTCACTTATTGAGGACCAACCATGAAGTCGTGAGCAGTTTGATCAAGTCTTGTTAAAGACTTATCAACTGAATTTGAAGAACTTGCACCATCCGAATCAATTAAAGATTGTTGATCAAAAGTCTTGAAAATCACATCCGCATCAACGAACCATTCTGGTCCATTTTGAACAGGAGTAACATTCGATTCCTGCCATTCCACATAATAAGATTCTTGAACAATCTTTGTTCTCTTGTTATAAACTCTGAAAGCTTTTTGATATGAAGAATATCCCAAGAAATAACATCCGTCGCCCACTACTGCAAACTTTGGCAATGCATATTGAGTGCTCAGAAGAGTACAAGAACATCCAAAAGCTCGAAAGAACTTGATGTACGGCTTCCTTTTGAAAAATAACTCATATGAAGTCTTCGTATGCTGCTTCACCATGAGAACTCTGTTCAACACATAGCACGCCGTGTTTACTGCCTCCGCCCATAAAATTATGGGTAACTTTGAATCTAGGAGCATTATACGGACAACCTCATTTAGAGTTCTATTTTTCTTTCAGCCACTCCATTTTGTTGCGGAGTCCTGGCTGCACTAAATTGACGAGTTATGCCTTTTTCTCCACAAAAAAGAATTTATCAGTTTATTTTTAAACTCGGTTCCATTATCACTGCGAATAATTGATATTTTGTTATCACATATGTTTTCAATACGTTTTACAAATTCAATATTAGTTTCTGGAGTCTCATCCTTTGTTGCAAGGAAAAAAGACCCAGGAAAATCTTGAAAAGTCATATGTGATAACAAGACAGTATGATTTCTTTGCAATGCTTTTTACTCGAACTGGACCAAATAAATCCATATGAATAAGAAATAAAGGTCGAGTAAACGTTGTCACGGCCTTCTTAGGATGGGATTTCTTGTGTTGTTTTCCCTTTGCACATGACATGCAACTTTCTTGAATAATGAATTCCTTTCTGGGTAATCCACGCACTAAGTCTTTATGAACCAAGTTGTGCATATTTTTCAAATTTACGTTTCCCATTCAACGATGCCCCAGATAAGACTCCGAGCCGGTGGCCTTTGACAACAAACAAGAAATGCTCACTGGTGTAGAATGGTCATTCATATCCACCACGTAAGTGTTAAACTTTCTCGGAGCTCGCATCAATATCATTTCTTTAGGGATAACCAGTCCTGGCTTTAACAATAAGCACTCTTTTGCTGTAAAATGGACCGGTATATCTGTATCGCATACTTGCGAAACACTTAGCAGATTAAACTCCAACTGTGATACATAATTGACTTTCTCAAGAGTTATTAAGTCATTTGAAACTGTTTCCTGACTAGTTATCTTACCACCTTTTTTATCTCCAGCAAAAGCAACAAAACCACCTTCAAAGGATCGAAAATCATTCAATATCTCTCTTTGTCCCGTCATATGCCTTGAGCAACCGCTATCAACATCCCAAGAATTATTAATAGTCCTCCCGATTTGACTCTGCATATTTCAAGACAACTTAATGAGAAACAGGTACCAAGATCATATTTGACTCGGGCTGACTTTGACTTTTTACAGTCTTAGTCACAATGACTTGTTCCTTCAAATTCTCAACATTCTTTGTTCCAACAGTATGTGAAGTTTGTTCATTTTTAATTTTCCAAAAACAACCAACATTTTTCCCATATTTCTTATTGAATTTTTCTTTAGCAAAATAGCTTGGTTTGGTTGACTTTTTCACATATATTGGACTATTTTAGACCTTTTTGTCCACAAAATTACGTAGCACATAATCATGACAATCATTAGAATAAAATTCACTATGATCTTTAGAAAGTAAGTAATCGCGACTGTAACGATGATTCATCCGGACTAAAACACACTGTCGTTCACAGATGCTTTCTTGAACCACTTGTTGATTTTGCTTTTTGTTCTTGTATTGTATCCTTTGACCTTTGACTCACTTGACTTGTGATTGAAATTTCTAGCAATATGTCCAACTTAACCACAAGTGAAACAATTTTGACTTTTAAACTTTGACTTGGTCTTTGAACATTCGCCTACTTCAAACACTGATTTTCCTTTCTCACACTCTTTTGAACTCTGACTTATTATTGACTTTCCTTTACTTTGAACTTGCTTAACTTTGACGTCAATGAACTTGTCTTTGACATCATTTGATTTGCCTTTGACATTCATTTGATTTGACCTTCCACAAATATTTTGACTCTTTGTTGGTGTACTGATTTTAATTTGTACAGGCTTCACATTCTCTCTCTCACTTGTCAGAATGTGATTTTCAGGAATTATGAAATCATTTTTCTTTGGCCTCTCATGAGAAAGATCATAATCTTGTATCAATGGATTTCCAAATTCATCTAACACGACATCTTTGGGTGGACATGACATTTTGTGAATTGGAATATACTCTCTCGCTGTATGCACCACTTTATCGAAGAAAGTAAAATCAGAAGAACCCTCAGACACACAACCAGAAACATTACACAGAGTTAGTAGAACAAGCAGAAACATATGAAATACCAGAATCTGAAAGACTGTGTACATCATCAAAAACATTGTTAGCACGTGACTTAACAAACTTGTTTGCAATACATGTATCAACCACAAATTGCCTACAATCCCTTATTGTCTCTCTCACACAAACATTATCGAATTCATTTAAGCTCCTCACATCATCAACTGAAACCTTCTCATCTACATGACCTGTATTATTTGCTGCACTAACATATAAGTCATGAAAATTAGAGTTATCATCTCTAAGTAAATCATTTGAAACATGAGGTTCAGGAAACGGTTCGAAATGATCAGGATGAGGTACCGCTTTGTAACCAACACCATCTTTAATAAAACAACTTCTTTGCTTATCAACACAATTATCTAAAATTTTTCTTTGCATACCCTATTTAGAAATCCAAAACCCTTTCTTTTATAAGATCGGACTAGGCAGCAATAAGTTTGTCTGTAAGATCCTTGATTAACACATCCTTTTTGTTTATGTATTATTTAAAGTTCATGTTATCTTTTAACAAAGCATTGATTTTTCTGGTGTAGGTAACCTCATTTTGTTTTAATTCTTTATTTACCCTTTTCAATTTATCATTTTCAGCAATCAAGAATGTGTTTGCTGCATGATAATTCTGCATTTTCTCAATACAATCAGAAGAACATATGAATGAATCATCATCATAAGTTACCTCACTATCAGATGAATTTTCCTCAGAAGTAGAAACTGTTGCTTTGCCTTTGTCATTAGATTTCAAAGCATAAACACTTGCAACTTCATCTGTTTTCTTTGAGACTTCTATTTCAGCCATCAGGGCTTCATCAAACTCATTCTCAGCATTTTCAATTTCCACATCCCACTCACAATTACTTAGCTATTTTGACATAAGAGTAGTTAAAGCTTTCTTAGACTTCTCATTCTCCTCAATCATCTCTACAAGCTTCACTCCACTACCTTAAACTTTTTTTTCATATCTTTTGTACACTCACGAGCAAAATGTCCAAGTTGTTGGCAGTTATAGCATCGAAGTTTTGCTTTGTCAAAACCAACTCTCTTACCAAACTGGAGCTTGTCTTTTCCGACCTTTTGAAGATACTTCTTTGCTCTAACAGCAATCATGGCCATTTTCCAATGTAAAGTCGTGTATTCAAGATCGTCTGGATTTATTTGTACAAGATCTTCGACATCATGCACAGCCTGTTGAAGCTTGCCAGTTACTAAAGCATCATAGCTACTCATAAAGGCTCCAAATAAGGCAATTTGATCTTCAGGAATCTGACCAGTTGTCTTAACTTTTTCTCCAGAAGAATGCTCACAACAACCCTTACCCTTTTTAGACTTAGAACCACTGCTTGCATCACTTGTTCCAGAAAACAGAGTTGCATTGACTGAACCCGAACCATTCGGCTTGTCTGGATTATTCAACTCACGTTTCTTTACATCCAGCTCATATGACTCAAGCAAGCAGATAATATCATCAAGTGACTTGTTCTTCAAATCTGGAGTAGTATTTTTGATCAACATACATGGTATGCTCCAGCAATCTGGTAGAGAATCCAACAGCTTCTTTCCCAAATCATACTCCTCAAACTTGACACCCATCTTCCTTAGTCTGTTAATCATTGTAGTGAACCTTGTGACTTGTTCACTCAGGATTTCATTCTTTTTGTAACTAAACATATTATACTGCTTCAACAGATGATCAGTTCGGCTTTCCTGCAGTGCTACATTTCCTTCAAACCTTAGACACAATGCATTCCACAATCCCTGAGTTGTCTCATGTTGCTCAAAATTTAGATACAATTCAGTCGAAAGTGCCAAGATGATTGATCCCAAAGCTCTGTTATCTCTCTCAATCAGCTTCTTGTCTTTCTCATAATACAAATCAGGATCTGCAATAAGAACTAACCCATCGGCATTCGTAGTTTTTGGTATATGAGGACCTTTTGCAATTGACTCCCATAGAGTATGCTCAGTTAACTTGAAATATTCTTTCATCATAATCTTCCAGTTGGAAAACTCTGATATTAACTTCAGCATCGGCGGCGACTTTCCCACAACTCTCTCCGTATCGTAAACTTTACCAACCATCTTAAACTTATACTTTGAATACTTAGTCGAAAACTGAAAAACTTCCAACTCATGACTTTTCAGTTGAAAACTATTTCTTACGAGGCTTTTCGGTCGAAAAGTCAAAATTTCGAACAGAGGAGATTTCGGACACTTCTGAAGATTTTGAACACTTTTCGGTTAAAAACTAATGACCAAACGACTTTTTGATCGAAAAGTAGATTTTGACTCCTTCAAACAGACTTTTTGGGCAATTCTTCTCAAGAACACTTCAATTGACCAAAAACTATCTTCAACAATCTGAATCCAAAATCAAGCCTACAAACCAAGTGTAGACTTCATCTCCATCACTTTTAGCTCTGAAAGTACAACAATGGCACATAAAAACACTCTGATTCGATCGAATTTGATGAAAAACTACTTGAATACCAAGAGCTTTAACCAACAGCTCTGATACACTTGTAATTCCTTCTGATCCTTTGATACTCAAGTCTTTAATCTCCAAACAACTTATGGAAAGGCGGAAACAATCCAGAAATCAACAAGCACCGATAAGATCGAATCAAACACGAATTAGAATGAGAAATGCCAAAAACATGAAATGTACAATCAAATTAATGAGTTCCATTGATTATCTTTGGTAATTACACTTTGAATCAACAACTACAAGCTTTGATTTCACTTAGACACTTCTGAATCAGACCACACAAAATGTGAAATCCTCTACTTGAAAATACAAAAGACAACATATTTATACTATAAAGAAATTCGACAAAAAACTTCTGATCGAAAAGTGTTTTCGGCCGAAAATACTTTTTGATCGAAAACTTAGTTTTCGACCGAAAACCTTAGAGTTGTACTATTTCAGTCTATAATAGATTTCTATGGACTACTAGGTTCTAACAGCTTGAACTATGTCTTTGCTGCCTAACTCTTTCTGCCCGATTTCTCCCCAACATACAGGAGTCCTACATCTTCTACCATATATCATCTCATATGGTGGCATACCAATACTGGAATGGTAGATGTTATTGTATGAGAATTCTACTAATGGCAGATGGCTATCCCAACTTCCTCTGAAATCAATTATACAAGCATGCAACACATCTTCAAGAGTTTGTATCATCCTCTCACTTTGATCGTCGGTTTGAGGATGATATGTCGTGTTGATCAATAATCTAGTTCTCATCTCCTCATGGAACTTTTTCCATAAACATAAGTGAAACGAGCATCTCAATCAGAGACAATCGAGACTAGCACTCCATGTCTGGAAACAATCTCTTTGATGAACAAATCGACAAACTTTTCTAAAGAGTATGTTTCACGTATTGCTAATAAATGAGCACTTTTAGTTAGTAGATCTACAACCACCCAAATGGAATCATAACCTCTAGCTGTCTTTGGTAGCTTGGTTATGAAGTCCATAGTGAGATTTTCCCACTTCCATTCTGGGATTTCTAACTGTTGTAATCTCCCATACGGTTTCTAATGTTCTGCTTTAACTTGAACACAAGTTAAGCATTTTGCTACATATTTCATGATATCAAATTTCATTCCGGGCCACCAATAATCCTTGTGCAGATCTTGGTACATTTTTGTAGTACCTGGATGAATAGAATATCGTGACTTATGAGCACATCGAGAATCTTAAGTGTAAACTCACCTGATCGTCGTATCCACATACGACCAAATCGAGTTTTGACTTTATACTCATTCTCTTCTAGAAATTTCTCCTGACTAGCCATCCTTTCTTTCTTAATATTCTCACTTTTTAATGCTTCGATTTGTGCGTCTCAAAGCTGGCTCATGAAATCAGGAGTGATCACTAACTTATATGCTTTCACCCGAATAGGATGATACTCTTCCTTACGGCTTAGAGCATCGGCTACCACGTTAGCCTTTCCAGGATGATACAAGATCTCACAATCATAATCCTTGACCCGTCCTAACCATCGTCGTTGCCTCATGTTTAAGTCTTTCTGGTCAAAGAAATACTTAAGACTTTTGTGGTCAGTGTAAATCGTACACTTCGTTCCATACAGGTAATGCCTCCAGATCTTTAGAGCGAACACTACCGCAACTAATTCCAGATCATGGGTGGGATAGTTTGCTTCATGTGTCTTTAGCTGTCAAGAGGCATAGGCTATCATCTTTCCTCTTTGTATCAAAACACATCCTAACCCAAGTTTTGAGGCGTCAGAATACACCACAAAGTCTTCTACTCCTTCTGGCAATGCCAGAACTGGAGTTTGTGTCAATCTTTCTTTTAATATCTGGAATGCCTTCTCTTGTGTCGTATTTCGAGTTCTTTCGAGTTAGCTTAGTTAATGGGGTGGCTATCTTAGAGAAGTTCTGGATGAACCTTCTATAATATCCAGCTAATCCCACGAAACTTCTAACTTCCGATGGATTCTTAGGTGGAGACCATTTCATTATGGCCTCCACCTTTGCTAGGTCCACTGAGATGCCTTCTGCATTTACAACATGACCCAGAAATTGAACTTATCTCAACTAGAATGCACACTTTGAGAACTTTGCGTATAATTTCTCTCTTCGTAAAGTACTAAGTACTTCATGAAGATATTGTGCATGTTCTCCTTCATTCCTTGAATATATCAAGATGACATCAATGAAGACAATAACAAACTTGTCTGACATTGGTCGGCATACTCTATTCATGAGATCCATGAAAACTGCTGGAGCATTTGTCACTCCATATGGCATCACTACAAATTCATAGTGTCCATAACGAGTTCTGAATGATGTCTTAGGTACATCTTCTTCTCATACCTTGACCTGATGATAACGGATCTTAAGTCAATCTTGGAAAACCAACTTGATCCTTGTAATTGATCACATAGATCATCAATTCTAGGTAAAGGATACCTATTCTTGATAGTCAGCTTATTCAATTCATGGTAGTCTATACACATCCTCATACTAACGTCTTTCTTTTTCACGAACAGAATTGGTGCACCCCAAGGGGATACACTTGGACGTATAAATCCCTTGTCTAACAACTCTTGCAGTTGTGACATTAATTCCTTCATCTCTGTTGGTGCTAACCGGTACGGAGCCTTAGCTACTGGTTTAGCTTCAGGAATCAAATTGATTTTTAATTCGATCTCTCTCCCAAGTGGAGCACCTGGAAGATCGTCTGGGAATACTTCTAGGAATTCTTTTACTGCTGGAACTTGATCCAGTTCTTTCCCCTTCCTCTTTAGATCAGCTACGTAGGCTAAGAAGGCTTGATGACCTTGTCTCACGTAGCTACTTATTTTGGCCATTGTACATTTCGTGATCTTGTTCCATCGTTCACCAACGACATTAAATTCCTTTCCTGTAGGCGTCATGAATCGTACAATCTACTGATTGCATATAATCACTGCAGCATGTGAAGACAACCAGTCCATTCCAATAATCACGTCAAATTCTTGCATTGGCATCGGAATTAAGTAGACAAAATATTTTTTCTTCCTCTATCAGTAGTCAACAATCTTGTCATATTTCAGTCACTACGCAGTTGCGATCAGTCGTGATTTCGACTTCTAATGCCTTAGCCAACCTACTTTTATTGAAATTTCTAGAGTTCGCATATTTTAAAGAAATAAACGATCTACTAGCTCTTGTATCGAATAAAACACAAGCACGTAGGGAATTCAAGAGGAATGTATCAGATACCACGTCAGGAACATCTTTCGCTTCCTCTTTAGTGATCTGAAAAGCCCTACCATTCGGCTTCGGAACTTCGAGTCTCTTGACTTCATTCTCTGCCACTCTAGATCCTTCCCCGGTCTTCTCTGTTTGAGATTTCAGCTCAGGACACTCTCTGCTAAAATGTCCTGGCTTATTACAGTTGTAGCACCAACGGGTGCCACACATGCATTGCAATGCAGTGTGTCCTGCCTTTCCACACTTGTTACAGGTAGTAGACCTGAATCGGCACTCTTCCGGGTGCTTTCTTCCACAAGTCTTACAGCTTTGAATACCTTTCCTTGGTGAAGAACCGCTCCCCGGCTTATCGAACTTAAATCTTTTAAGTCTACCTCTTAAGCTCAGTCTCGCGTTCCCTAGCCCAATCAATCATTTCCTTCAAGTCCACGCACTTGGATGGATGGATAAACTCTCTAATCTCTGTTTTTAAAACGAGATGGTATCTCGTCATCCACATCTCAGGGGTTGTTAACAAAGCCGGACAAAATCTGGCCTTGTCAAAGAAGATCCCTGTGATCTCATCCACCGTTTTTGTTGTCTGATGGAGTTGAAAAACTCCTGAATAATTCTTTCGATTACCCTCAAGGGCAATAATGTTTTAAGAAGAGATCTTTGAACTCTTCCCACCTCATCTCTTTGATTCTCTCTCTACCTTTCTCTCTCTTTACCACGCCCCACCAATCGTCGACTCTTTCTTTTAGTTGGTTGGTGGCGAAGGTAACCTCATCTTCTTTTTCGAAGTGACATATATCAAAAACTGTTTCTATTGAAGCAATCCACCTTTGATTTCTAAAGGATTAAAAGCTCCCTTAAACTCCATCGGTTTGCATGTCATGAAATCCTTGTATGTACAACGAGTTGACTTCATATCAACTTTTGGATTTCCTCCTTCTCCATTATGAGTAACCTCTTTATGGTTTTCGAACCAGCTCTCTAACGAGCTCTTTAGTCCAGCTTGTAGAATCGGGTAGTTTGCATCAAATGCTTTTCCTACTTCTATTGCGATTTGTTTCCGGATATTCTCTGGGACTTGCTCAACATTGTTTTCATCATGATGTGGAGATTCAGCTCTCCTGTGGCTTCCCTCGTCACGTACTTCGTCATTTTGATGTTCAGCCATTTGCTGAAACGTGATGTCGTTTAATCTTTCATTCGTTTACCCTAATCGTAGTCTAGGATTTTATATTACATGCCTTTTATCAGTTTAACCATATTCAAGTATTCTAGGGTTTCACATGAGGCCCCATCTATGCATTTTACACATATATACATTTATTCATGCATTTTAATCATGCATAATCACATTCCCGGCTTACTAACTACTGAAATAAGTTATCATATGATGCCTGCGACATCATAATGGTCCCATACATTAGCTTTAATACTGGCAAGGAATAAGGCAATGTATGTTACGTATCATGATACTCTCAATTATCACATGGAGCTTATCTCATACAAATTTCTACCCACGTATACTCACACATCTATGTTTAAGCACTGGAATTTAAACATACCTGCTTCCTGGGATGACCTCGGATTGAATCCCTATTTATATCATGAGCACTTATAGTTTGAGTTTAAGTATCCTTCTATTACTCAAATCCCTCAAACAGTGCTCTGATACCAAACTTAAACACCCTACTTATTTTACTATTATTTTATTAGAGTTTAGTGCGGAAAACAGTCCCAGTTTGACAAAAACAATGCCAAGAATAGCTAAGGTATATTTTTCATTATAGTATTATTGTTTTACAAAAGATATTGTCATTATACATAGGGATCTCTAACTTCGAATGCTCTGTCCTCAGGAAGCTTCGTTCCATGTGCTTCTTTCCTACAGTGTTTGAAAAACATTTTTGAATTAGCTTTTGCTAAGTAAGTACACTGCATCTTTTCATTTCATTATGAACCCTTTAGGTTCTTATTATTGTTCACGTTTTCTCGGGTTCTCGGTGCCCCTGTGACCATCTTCGGACGTACCTCCGATCACAGTATTTGTATATTTTATGGGTGTGCTAACCCCCTCGCAACCATCTTAGGTCGTACCTCCGGTCCGAGTATTGGCAAGGTTCTTGTACTCGTTAGTATAGACCCCTCGCATTTGTCACGAATACTCATTCATCCCTCAGCCCCATAGGCTTGGAATCTTTTACTCTTTCAGCGCCGCAGGCCTACAGTTACCTTTTCATTTCGTCAGCCCCATAGGCTTGGAATCTTTTTAGGTTTCCTCTTTATTAATTTACTGAGATTCACCTTACAGGTTGGGTATCTCATTTCATTTGGGACCTTGAGTATCTTTGACTCACAGCCTCCTAAATATATCAAGCATTTATTTTCATTTCACGTATATGCTTGATTTACTTCCTAACCAGTCCTCATCTTAAAACTTCGTAAAGGTTTCTCCACGATGTGTTAAAAGGGTTTATATATAGGAAGTACCAGCGGCGTATCCACCACCCCTTTAACATTTCGTGAGTACTCTATTATTCCATTTTAGGGCTTAGACTCGTTCCATCATACTCATTCATATTTGCACGTATCATCATGCATTCACGTATTCATCATGCATTTCACATATTCATATTCATCATGTATTCATATTTATTATGCATGATATAATCACATACTCATGTATTTTCATCACATATTCGTCCTCGTCATATATTGTAAACTGGGGTGATTATCCTTCCAGAATAGTACATCCAACAGAGATGTTCCCAAGAAAGAATGACAGGTCTAGGAGAGATTTATACACCACTCTTTTCTTAGACAGAACATTCTGTTTCTCAGATAACTACATACCAGTTGGAAGTTCTCCCGTACGTTTACTATATTCTTATTATTGTCTTTTGGTCTATACCCCTAAACATTCATAATGGTTTCATCACGAAGTATCAAAGAGATTTATATATAAGAAGTACCAGCGGCATATCTACCACCCCTTTGATACGTCGTGATTATTCCATTATTCCTGTTTAGTGTTTAGATAAGTCCGTCATTACCCCGTACCCTCGTCATATCACATATCACATATCACATAACGTATATCATTTTAAGCACGTATTTCACATAATTGTGTCTACGGTACGGGTCCAGTGTCTACGGTACGGGTCCAGTGTACTTACTTTATCCTCAGCTAGTTCCTAAGTTCGTTCCTCGCTTTAAACGTTTCTCCGAACTCAAACCGTACTCGTAGCGCACCGCACTCGTAACGCACCATACTCGTAACCACCACGCTCGTAACCGTCGTGCTATCCTTGCCTCGGTTTACATGTGTGTGTGTGTGATGATAGTGGTGAAGTTTTTGTTGTTGTTTCCATTTTGAACAGCAAATGAACCTATTTATAGGGCTGATGTGCAACCGGTGGCGGACCGTTAAGCAAGGGGGTAGCGGTCCGCTACCGCCCCTTACCAGCTGTTCTGCGTGCTCACCACGTAGCGGACCGTTATGCCTTGGGTAGCGGCCCACTACCCAATCCTGCTCAGCGAGTCACCATACATGTGTCGCCTTCTCGTTGTTCGGGCCAAATTGCGGCTGGCGGACCGTTACCTGCCTGGTGGCGGTCCGCCTTATGGCTGAGTCAACCGACACGTACCTTCCACGTGTCATTCTCTCATTATTACTTTCCCCGCTACGTAGCGGACCACCAAAGACTTGGTAGCGGTCCGCTACCACTTGAAATCTCAAATTCCGTTATTTTGAACCCCTAAATTTTGGGTTAATTACTTATCAACCACTGGATTTTTATTTCCTTTAAGAATTGGGGTGTTACAAGTACACAAAAAATCATTCCTGCGTACTTAGCAAATACACAAGACTTGCTTCATGCGTACTTGCTAAGTACGCAGGAGATAATTAATGCGCACTTGACCAAGTACGCAAAGCATATAACTTAGACAAAAGACAAGTACAGGTACAATTACATACAGACATGATTACAACTCGATAAATCAATACAACAAGCTGAAATACAAATACAAAGTACAATACAAAAGCAGAGACAATCTAAGAGTGTTTGTCACACATAAATGCTAAAAAGAGATTTAGGTGTCAATAACAAGTATAATTTGTAAAAATATAATAACTACAATATTTTTAAGACAATGTCAAAAGTGATTTAAAATTATGTTAAAAAAATAATCACCACAATGAAATATAATAATATTTATAAGGATATTATTTGAAATAAATAGTTTTGTTATGCAAATTGTAATATTACTATTTTATGAAAAATCCAATTAGTGAGATTAAATAACGAAAGGAAGATTATCATATTACTACTAGCAACATTTTATTTGTAAAATGTAATAAATAAAATGATTAATATACAAATGAATTTGTAAAATTTAGGTTATTAGTAATACTATCATTATTGAACATACACACTAGTAACAAAATCATAATATTTTCGTTACAAGTCATATTTTTAAGAAATATAATACTACCATTATCAAAGTAATGAAAATGAGATTATTAACTTGTTACACATTATTATAAATAATACTATAGTTTATAAAAAAAATAGATCTTTGTTCATTCATAAAGTGTATAAGATTAAGATGCATATATAACTGTGCTAATGTGTTAAAAACATACAGGAGAGAAAAAACCAGGAAAGGGGTCTGCTTGGTTTAGAACCTGCGACCTGTCACTTGTTGAGCAAGAACTTTGCCATCAGACAAAATCTCATAACTGTTTAACCATCAGATCTAAGATATATAAAGTGTAAGTAAAAAGCTTTCTTCTTCCCCTTAACCAACCTAGATCGCAAATACGCCACACCCTCAAACCCTAAAATCGATTTTGAACAAGACAAGTATGATACGACTAGAGAGGGGATGAAAAGGGATACCTGCAGTCGATTTCAGAGGCAAGAAAAGAAACAGATTTGATGGAGTCTTCACAGATCGCGAGTCCCTCCCCTCCTCTTAAGCGCCGATTGAAAGAATAGAGAGGAAAAGAGTCGGATTTGAGGTGTAGCTGCTTGAAATCGAATTAGATATATATAGAGGTGTGATTAGAACGTGTTTAACAGCTATAACTAAGTGAGATTCGTGGGATTTAGAAGCTTGATTTGTGGGTTTTTGAAACCCATAACCGTAACCCATAAATGGGTCTTTAAAATCTTGAATTCTCAATCAATTAGGATGATTACAAGTTTCATACGATTGCAAATGAGTGACAAATTGATTTGGGGAGAATTAAATTCCGAAATTTATTTGAGACGATTTGATCGGGTTTTGACTTTTCAAAGTCAAAATTGGTCTACTTCCTTGTTTAAGGGTCCAAGTCATGAAGGGGGTCAAATGGAATAAAGTGAGGGGGTTCAGCTATTTCTTTTATAATATAAATTAGATAGTTTATAATTTTCTTTTAAAAACCTATATATATATAGGGGGAAATTATATAAAAATTAGTTTTTCGTTAAAAAATTTAAGAAATGATAAAAACCTTAAAAAACGATATCAAACGAACTCCGATTGAGCTAATTTCAGCGACGTTGGAACCGTCTCGTCGAACTCTACCGTCTTAGCTTTTAAGGTTTAGATTTTACGTTTGAATTTTTTGGTTTTAGCCTTATGATTTAGCCTTAAGGTTTAGATTTTATGGTTTAGGTTTTTTTTGGGGGTGGGGGTGGGGGGTTTAGCTTTTTGGGGGTGGGTTTAGGTTTTTTCGGGGTGGGGTGGGGGTTTAGGTTTTTGGGGGGTGGGGGTGGTGGTTTTAGGCTTTCCGGAGTAGGGTTGGAGAGGGGTTTAGGTTTTTGGGGGTGCGGGTGGAGGGGGGTTTAGGTTTTTGGGTCCGGGTTAGAGTTCGATGAGACGGTTCCAATGCCACTGGATTGAGCTCAATCGGAGTTCGTTTGACCCACTTCTTTGAATTTATTAGCGAAAAACCACTTTTTAGTGGAACCGTCCCCTATATATATATTAAAGTTTAAAATAAAAGTTTAAAATCTCAAAAGTCCGTGTCGTTACACGTTTGAATGTAATAATTGATATGGCATAATGTGATGTATAAGTACGATAAAACGTAGTTGAAATAATACGACAGTCACAAATGTTATTATTGTACAAAATGAAATAAAATAAAATAATAAAAGCAAAAGTCATGGATGTTACATCATACATCCAACAATATATACAAACGTACACACATACAAATGCTTATATAATACATAAACATATAAAACATATATACACAAAATACATTTAAATTAAAAAAATAAAAACCTATATAAGCATATATATATTTATACGAACCTATACATAACATATATGTAAGGCCTCATTCTCGGGAGACCTCACTTGTTGGATTTACTCATAACACATAGTCATCAAACACTGATATTTTAATTAAAAACCATCCAAAGTAGCGGAAACGTATCATTCAATTACATAACAAAACATGACAGCGGAAGTCTTAGCATAAAAGAGACATTGTCTTAACACATAATGAAATATAATGGGATGTCAGTCTTATGTCGGACTACCATCACACCTTAGCACGTCTTTTCCTTTTGCTACCTGAAATGGATACTAAAAGTCAGCTAACGTTGGTGAGTTCTAGTTTAACAACAATCATAACATTATCTTATAATAAATATATATATATATATATGTATATATATATATATATATATATATATTTGTACTTTCTTTACTTTACTGTTTTCATATATCATTCATAATAAGTATGTATATAAATACATACATGTTTATTTCTGGGTGAACATTCACTGGTCATACACATATGGGTGATCAAACCGTTACTTTGCTTACGTAAGTCACAAAGACAAACGTTCTTGAAGTACCGTCGTAGCCCATTTACTTAACCGTCCGGTACTAGAAACCGTCCGTCATATCTTAAAACCGTCCGGCAAACCTTGGGTCATCCGTCTTTACCGTCCTACCGTCGTAGCACGTCATATTCACCCGTCTGCCCTAAGGCATCTGTTTCCCACTTGAACTAATTATACGGCCGTGCATCGATTGAGGGACTTACTCCACCGTCGTTGCCTTAGTTTTTAGTCTACCTTTCTATACTTTCATTTATGGTTGCATAATAGTCGAGTGGTCGTCTGTCTATCGATGTAGCCGTCATCATCGAAGCGTCCATAACGTTTATTTATACTTGGCAAGCAATATATATATGGATATAAAGCAAGATTTCATTCTTACACGCTATGTCATTCTTTTAATACTTGGCAAGCAATATATACATGAATATAAAGCAAGTTTTCTTTCCTACACATTATGTCATTCTTTTCATACCTAGCAAATGATGTGTGTAAAGTATATATAAAATTAAATCAAATTCACACAACGGTTTTAAAAAGTAATTACCAATCCTAAACACACACAAACGGCAAGTGAACCGGTAGGTATGTAATAAGTGTAGGCAAGACCGGATATCAATCTGTGGACACCTATGGCGGCTCTCAATACTAAACCTCTATCCAGTCCTAACCTAGAAATATAAATGAATGATTCAAAGTACGGGAAATGAAACACCAGACGACTCTAAACTCTAACGAACAACTAAGAACACGAAGGCTGGACGTAAGGATAAGATCAGATTGAGAGCAACTACCTAGGTAAGAATCCTACTAACATGCAATGACAAAGGGGATTTATACGTATGACCGTCTCTAAAGGTACGAATCTAGGGTCGACTAGCGTGTCACCAACTTCCTAAGAAAACACTAAACTCGTGTAAAGAAAAGGACGGGTGATGTCAAAATGTCTAATGGAGGATCACCTCTCGGTCTCACCTTCACAATGCTGTTAAAGGTTGCGGTCACAACCCAAGAGCAAAGGACAATATCTAACTAGACCCCAAGTAAACCCTAAGAACACTAATCCATGAATGAAAGGTAAATCTCGCTCTCGCGCAGGCTCGACCTAACACACAACGGGTAGGAGGTTCTAGGCTAATCTATCACCTCTCGGTCTCAAGACTAGGTAGGACACTAAAATAATACTCAAACCAAGGTCAAGACATTAACCACTATCTCTAGTCAGTTATCTAATTGGACAAAACACAAAGTAATCGTCCTAGCATGCAAGAATCAATCTTGAAGACACAAAATCAACCAAACATCATTCAAACATGGTCATGGCAATAGCAATCATATCAAATCAGTATTCATATCCATTCACAAGCGGTAAAGATAGAGATCCTAAGATCAACACAACAAATCATACGATAAAAACCCGTAAAATGTCAAAACACGAAAGCAAACATCAAACCTAGGTAGGTAACGGGTTTAGCTACTCATACAACTCCAAAACATCATAAAACTAAGATCATACAGAAGCATAGTCAATAGAAGTTCCAGAAATCAAACGAATAAACACAAACTGAACGTTTCCAAACCAAAAAAGATCTTCAATCTTCACTCTGAGGCTTCTAGGAAGCTCCAAACCAATCTTAATGTTCTCGTCGTCCAAAATCGCCTCTCTTCTCTCTTCAAACAGCTGGTAATCGATCCCCCCACTTATGGGAGAGTCCTAAACTATTTAAACATGAAATTAGGTCAAAATCTACGTAACTGGGTGTTTTTGCGTGTCGCGAATGCCATCAGACCAAATCTTCGCGTGTCACGAAAGACAAAAGTGTCGGGGAAATTTTCCTGGATCCTGGTTTCTCGCGTGTCGCGAAGAATTAGTCCCCAATGTTCACGTGGCGCGAAAACCATCCTATTTATTGGACTCCTCTCGTCGAAATACCCCAAATCCATATATTATGGGCCACGTAACTAATTTTCTAGCCCGAGATATGCCTCTTTTAAGGTTGGACTCTTTCCCGACTTTTTCCGTTCTCATCCCGTGGTCTCGTGTGCTCGTTTCATTCACGGTTTTGGCTTGTTTTAGCATCAAACTCACCCGATCACCTACAAACCAACACATATAAACATAAGTATCATAATCCAATGAATTCAAAATCAAAACCTCTTTAAATGTGGTAAAATACGCTTTATTAACATGTGTGTTTTGCACCACATCAGCAACCACTATATACATAGATATAAAGCAAGTTTTCTTTCTTATATGCTATGTAATGCTTTCATTTCTTGATTTAAAAACATACTTGTCATACTTATATTCAGCATGTATTGTCATATAGCACATAACATTTATTCATATCATCTAAACACTTCAGCCCCAAAACATTTAAAATCGTTTGCACGTAACACATACGGGGCACATAGAACTCACTTGTTTTTCGGTGTTGAACCCGAAGGTGATGTTTTAGCTACTGTTAATGCGTATACCGATCTGCACATAAGTTAAAGTACAATTTCTATTATTTCATGCAAGAGTCGGCAGATTTGTGGGTATCGCCGAGAGTGTCAGCTAGGAGATTCGCTAAGCACACTTATGAGTGTCACCTGAACTTTCGTTCAAGACTTTGTATCATGTAATGGGTCGATACTCAGCATTTTTCTTAAAGGGCCGATTCTCAGACAGTCGACTCTCTTCTTCTTCCTCGCCGAGAGTCGCCACATGCAATTGGCTGACACTCGAGAGTCGCCTAAAAAACATTGAGCTTTTATAGGTCTGATTTTTTGATCCAAAACCTTAAATTTTTACATTCAAAACGTTTATCTAGCTTCCGTGAAGCTAGATCTGAGCTTTAATCTACTTTTCATACGTAAAAATCCTTCTTTTATGTTTAAAAACCCTAAAACCCCATTTTTGAAGAAAAACTCATATCTGAGGCTGATTCTTACCTCAAAACTCGTGGCTCTTCGTGTAGAATCGATCAAGGGTGATAGAAAGACAAGGTGAGAGCAGATTCCAAGCTGGAAATGGTCTTCTTGAGCTTTCTCTCTCTAGAATTCTCTCTCTCTAGGGTTTCAAGGTTGAAGAAGGTGGAATGAGGAAGATGGAGCTGATCTAGCCTTTATATACACGGGCTACATCGGCCCATTGGAGCCGGGCCCAAGCCCGCTCCCCTTTCTCTCGCTTTTCCTTTAATTAATTCCCTACCTTGCTTCCATTAATCTGTTTTATTATTTCACGATGTTACAAGTCTGCCCTCCTTATGGAGGTTTCGTCCTCGAAACCTGCTACAAGTTAAATAGTTGAGGGTACAGTTCCTTCATTATCCACTTTTTTCCCATGTAGCTTCTAACCCTTTTATGTGCTTCCATTGTACTTTGACCAAAGGAATCAACTTATTGCATAATCGTTTCTCGGCTCGTTCAAGAATAGCTATTAGTTCTTCTATGTAGTTTAGAGAATTATCTACTTCAATCTCAGCATACTGTATGTGAGCCGTATCTTCAGCAAGGCACTTGCGTAAGTGCGATGGGTGGAATGTAGGGTGAATTCCACTGAGCTCATCGGGTAGGTTAAGTCGGTAAGCAATGTGACCAACTTTTACTAGGATTTTGAAAGGTCTGACAAACCTCGGAATTAGTTTGCCTCGCTTCTTGAATCGGATGATTCCTTTCCAGGGCGGCACTTTTAGTACCATGTCCCCTACCTGAAACTCTATGTCTCTTCTTCTCTTGTCCGCTTATGATTTATGTCTGTCTTTAGCGGCTTTCATGCAAGCTTTGATTTGTTCAAATTTTTCGGAAGTAGCTTTAACCACTTCAAGACACGTAAAGTCTTTCTTTCCAATTTCTCCCCAACATACGGGGGTTCTACATCTTCTTCCACACAACATCTCAAAAGGCGGCATGCCAATGATTGAGTGATAGCTGTTATTATATGAAAATTCTGCCAATGGCAGGTGACTATCCCAGCTCCCATCAAAATCAATCATACTGGCCCCGAGCATGTCCTCCAAAGTCTGAATGGTCCTTTCCAATTGACCATCGGTTTGAGGGTGGTAAGCGGTGCTAATATTAAGTCTATTGCCAATTGATTCGTTGAATTTCTTCCAAAAACCTTGATGTGAATCTAGTGTCCCTATCAGACACGATGGACACTTGCATACCAAGTATGCTCATAATTTCGTTGATGAATAACTCTGCTAACTTCTCACATGAAAAGCCTCACGTATTGGTAAGAATTGAGCACTTTTCGTCAAGCGGTCGACGATCACCCAAATGGTATCATTGCCTTTAGCTGTTCACGGTAGCTTGGTAATGAAATCCATTGTGATCTCCTCCCATTTCCATTCTGGTATCAGCAAGGGTTTCATTTTACCGCATGGCTTCTAGTGTTCGGACTTATCTAGTGAACAAGTTAGGTACTTGCTCCCATATTCAGTCACATCGTTCTTCATGCCGGTCCACCGGTATTCTTTCTTCAAGTCCTGGTACATCTTGTTAGTTCCGAGGTGGATAGAGTAGCGAGACTCATGGGCCTCATCAAGAACTTTGGCCCTAAGTTCACCAATCTTGGGTATCCACATCCGGCCAAAACGAGTTCGTACACCGTACGCATTGGTCTCAAGATTTCCCTGTTGTCCAATTATTCTTTCCTGTTTCACATTCCTTTCTAACAGTGCTTCATCTTGTGCCTTCGCTATTTCATTCATAAGATCTGGCATTAAAATCAACTGACAGGCTTTGATCCGAAGCGTCAGAGTAAACTACCAAGTCTTCGTTTCCCTCAAGTAAAGTTAAGACTGGAGCTTGGATTAATCGTGTCTTCAATTCTTCGACTGCGTTGTTTTGGTTTGGACCCCATTCATACAAAACTTCCTTACGTGTCAGCTTTGTCAGGGGCGAGGCTATTCTCGAGAAATCCTGAATGAATCTTCGATAGTAGTCCGCCAATCCCAGAAAAATTCGTATCTCTGCTGGCATTTTCGGGACGTTCCATTCTTTTACCATTTCGATCTTTGCACGATCTACCATAAAGCCGTCTGGGTTTATAACATGCCCTAAGAATTGGACTTCCCTAAGCCAGAACGCGCAGTTGGAGAATTTTACGTACAACTTCTCCAGCTTCAAAACTTCCAAAACTTCTCTTAGGTAACAGTGGTGATCACCTTCGTTCTTTGAATCGATGAGAATGTCATCTACGAAAAATATAACTGACCGATCCAGCATTGGTCAGCATACTCTATTCATTAATTCCATGAACGCTGCAGGTGCGTTGGTTAGTCCGAAGGACATCATGAGGAATTCATAATGCATGTAACGCGTGTGAAACACGGTCTCAGGTATATCTTCCTCCCTTACTTTCAATTAATAGTAACTCGACCTAAGATCGATCATTGAGAACCAACTCGCATCTTGTAATTGTTTAAAAAGATCATCTATTCTAGGCGGTAGGTATTTGTTCTTTACTGTTCGTTTGTTCAATTCACGGTAGTCAATGCACATACGCATGCTGTCGTCCTTCTTCTTTACAAATAGTACCGGAGCGCCCCATGGAGAGATGCTCAGTCTGATAAATCCCTTCTCGGTAAGCTCTTCTAATTGTGACATTAATTCTTTCATTTCTGACAGAGCCAATCGGTAGGGTGCTTTGGCAACAGGCTCAGCTACTGGCGGTAGGTCAATTTGAAATTCTATTTCCTGATTGGGTGGCAAGCCAGGTAGGTTCTCTCGGAACACTTATGGAAAGTTGCACACCACGGGTACTTCTTTGAACTCTTTCATTTTCATTCTATCGTCAATAACATACGCCAGATAAGCTTCGCAACCACACCTCATGTAACTTTTGGCCTTGATCATTGAGATGACGTTCGGCATTGTTTAATTCCAATCCCCGTAAACCGTAATCAGACTGCCGTCAGTAGCCTTAAGATGTATCGTCTTTCATTTACATATGATTTGAGCTTCGTTGGCAGCTAACCAAGCCATGCCCAATACTATATCGAATCCTCCTAAGGTGAGAAGGAATAATCTGGAAGGAAACATATGGCCCTCTATTTCTATCATGCAATCTTCAGTTACTTGAAATACTGCCGAGTTTCTACCAATGGTGGTTTCTACGGTAAAAGCCTTTACTATGGTATCAATTGAGCAATCTAGTTTACGACATAAGTTGTTTGAGATAAAGCTTTTGCTAGCACCAGAATCAAATAAAATAGCAGCATGTTCATCCTTAACTAGGAACGTACTTCCTCAGTTAAGGCGTAGTCCCGAGTCCTAGCCTTTGGCTATTCCTGTTCCTTCTCTTTTGCCGAACCAGACTGTCAGGTTTTCCTGTAGTACTTGGTAAGGTGGCCAAACATTCCACATCATTGGCACTTGACGACTCTCAGACAATCTTTGGGGTAGTGCCCTGCCCTCCCACACTTATAGCACATTGTGTAACATTTCTGATTTTTCATTATCTAAATTTCAGTTCAGTGTGATACATTTCAAACCAAATTCTAGTACAATGACTTGTTCTATTCATACCATCAATTAAATACTATGTTTTAATCCGCAAAATTTTACACGAGTATATCCTATTAAATTTTACATAAGTTCATATTTATACAAATCGATCAAAACTGAAATTTACAAGGACCGACTTTAGAAACTAACAAGAAACCCTAATAGGCACGGTCGCGTCTCGTTCTGGCACGGTCGCACCAAGTGCCTTGGCACGGTCACGCGCCTTGCTTTGGAACGGTCGCGCCCAGTGCCCTGGCACGGTCGCGCCTCTTGACAGTTGAAACGTAAAAACGATCTTTAATCCTAAATTCGTTCAACTTTGTAACCGTTATACACGTTTGTCTATTAACAAACATCATTAGCCAATTAAACATCGACATTACACTCGAATTAAAACCAATTATGGATTTTAAACTGAAACCATCGACCCCTTCATTTTTCGCTCATCGAATCCATTCATTTCTATGATTACTCTCTCAAATCAAGCAACTACGCACCGTAACTAATCCTCTCTGAAGTTTTGCGCACACCAATCTCATCGGAAATGCTGCAGAATACGCCGGAGATCAAACCCGTCGTCGCTGGAACTCATCTCTACCGTACGCTATCAATTCATCGTCCTTTCGGGTAATTGAAACCTCCTACACCTACGTTTTAGTCTATAGATCAAAATCCCTAATCTAATTTGGGCTTACAATATGGGAATCATCACGAACCAAAATCTATTTTTCATTCAAAATGGATTTAATCGAACCCTGCTTTGAACACATTTTAAATACAATTAATATATCCCAAAAGACTCGTAATAACCATACAGATGAAAGCCTTATGAAATCCAACGTTTACATATTAAGAATCAGTCAATTCGTTTATGTTTTGGAACAGACACGGTCGCGCTAGTCTTCTAGCGCGGTCGTGCTTCATGAGACACGGTCATGCCAATACCAGCGCAGTCGTGCCTCACACACTCAGACCCGGTCATGCCTCTTGGCTAGACTTGGTCATGCATCAGAAACCTATACACGGTCGTGCCTGGCCCAGACACGGTCGTGCCTAGTGAACAGCTTATTTATGTCCTCTGTCTGATCAACACGGTCGCGCCCTGACTAGCACGGTCGCGCCCGTGGTTGTACCACGATCGTGCCTTGTGCCAGACACGGTCGTGTGTGGGAGAAAAATCTTGGCAGGATGATTATTTTTGTATTTTAAAATCAATAAGCAATCCAAATGGATTTTTTAAATAAAAAGAATCGATTTTATAAAGATTTATATTAACGTTATTTAAAAAGATCAAATTTCTATTCTAAAATAAATAGAAATTATTTATTTAAAACTTACATAATTTTATTTATATTTATTGTTAAACCCTACACTTAATTATTAATTACACAATTTATTTAAACATCTTTATGAAAATAAAGTAAAGAAATTTATATTTAATATAAAACATCTAATACATTTTTATAACCAAATGACTAAGTTACATATTTTATAAATAAATAAATAAGGTAACAATTATTTATTTAATTTACATTTAAACAAAAATCATTTATTTAGGTTATACTTACTTATCCCTAATACCTACATTATTTTTTTTATAACTAAGTAAATAAATAACAATTTTGTTTTGTTATTTAGTTATTCCAAACTTAAACCCTAATTTTATACAACACAATTCAAGTACAAACCACTAACACCTACAACCTCAAATTCCTTATACACACATCTAATTTAACCATAGACTTAGACTATTGTGCATACTATTGATTCGATACATAATACACTCTAGGTTAACGTTTTGCATTACAAGGACCTCGTATTTCTATCTAGTCTCTCGTGTTAGCTACACCTTCAAACCATGTAAGTATTACATATCCCCTTTTACTCTTTTACACTTTTTGGGATGGAACATGAACAATATACAATCTATTGCTTACATTTACACAAACTACACAAGTACAAATCCTCTTTACATTCATGTGTGCAAAATTTGAGCTTTATGCCTGAGTGCTAGGTGTGTTAACATTTGTGTGCAATTTATGTGCAATCATTAACTATTCAAGTCGACGGTAAACAATGATAGATCTATTGAGTCTGACAAACCCACCCAGATTGGGGTGATTGTTACCGACCACACAATTTTGCTTGCTAGTTACAAAGGTTTAATTGTACTTGGTTACACAATAGCTGCTCTCCATAAATGCTTTATTTTATCATGTTATGTAAGGATTTGTTTATTTACAATCTATATGCTATCTCTGTACAAACCTGTGTATGCTCACCAACTTTTTAGTTGACCTTATTTTATTCATGTATCAGGTGCTAATGAGTGAATTTGATCAAGACATTCTACACATAGGCTTTGGACTTAGTTAAATTTAAATAAAGACTATTATGTATTTCGTTTATGTACTTGTTTGAAATTGATTGTGTTGAATTGTTTGAAGTTAAATTTGATGATTAAAATATTGAAATCTAGTCAACCTTGTGCTCATGAACAGTCTACATGTCCCGCCCCGATGATTCCGCCGTCGGTTGGGTGTGATAGATTGGTATCAGAGCCTTGGTTATAGGGAACTAGGTTATTAGACACCCTTGACCTAGACTATAACTTTAGGACACCCACTTATGCCATGCTTCATGATTATGTGATATGTGCTACATGCTATGTGTTACATGCTATGTGTTACATGTTTTCTGTGGTTAGTTATTATTTCGTTTTGATGCCTTACTTGTCAAAAATTCATGACTTATTAAGATATACTTAAATAATAATTAAATAAACAATATCTCTACCTATACCCTAAAACCTCATAATATTCTTATCTACTTCTCTATCATCATCTTCCTAGCATGTGGAAACTTCATAAATCTAAATCTATAAAAATTTCTTTATTTCCTCGTTAAAGTTTTTAGACTTGTTAATTATTTGAGGACACGTGCAATCTGGAAGGGTGACACCTGTATTATGGGTTTTCTGTCTAGGAAAGCATTTCGCATTAAATCTCAATCAACCGAGGGACCCGTATGCTTTCCTGGGAATTCCCGGGATGAGTGTTTACTTATAGGCTAAAGCATGTCTCCTTGAAAAATTATATGAGTTTAATTAACCTTAATGTGTCATAGTATTCAATTGATTATATCACTAATTGAGTACAATCCAAAGCACGATTAACTATTTTATTTGTTATCTTATTCTTTTAAATCCAAACAACATTCATAAGTTCTTACATCTTTTCTTGTGTTGTGCAATTCTGTAGAATGCCTCCCCGTCGTGCTACCGTGACCAACAACAACACCGATATTGCTACCATCCTTGCACAACTTGTGAATCAACTCACCCAAGCTAATGGGGCCGCCAATGGTAACCATGGAGCTAATGAGGGTGGTGGTGCCAACCCACTACAATGCACCTTCAAACACTTCAACTCATGCAATCCTCTTAAGTTCTATGGTACCGAAGGAGCTACGGAACTTCTTCAATGGTTCAAAAGTATTGAGAATACCTTTCTCAATAGTGACTGTCCTGATAACCTTCGTGTTCGTCATGCCACAAGTGTCTTACAAAAATGGGCACTCACGTGGTGGAATGGGGAAAAGAGAACTAGGGGTGTGGAAGTAGCAATGGCCTTACCTTGGGATGAGGTTAAAAGGCTAATGAACGAAGAATTTTTTCCTCGAAATGAGGTAAAGAAACTAGAAGCCGAGTTTTGGGATCTTGCGCAAGATGGTGGTGAAAGTCTAGCTTATACAACTCGGTTCCACGAGTTGAGTCTTCTTGTGCCCCATATGGTCACACCTTTATCCCGCTGCATTGAGAAGTATATTGGTGGATTACCTAGGCAGATTCAAGATACTGTCTTATGGAGAAATCCCGCAACATTCGAAGATGCTATCCGCTTATCTGCTACATTAACCGACAACCATGTGAAAGCGGGAACTCTGACTAGAAAAGGCACCAAGAAAGTTCCCGACACCACAACTCCTCCCACACATGTCAAAGAAGCCACAACTGAACCCTCCCGTAATAATAAGAAAAGAAAGGCTAGAAACTATGCTATGGTCACTCCTGCAATCCCTGTTAACCAAGATGCACCTATGGTTCAAGCACCTGCCAAAAAGCCATATGTTGGGATCTACCCACTTTGTGCCACATGCATCTATCACCATCTCCAAAACATCCCATGTCTCCTTTGCACTCGCTGTGGGAAATATGGCCATAAGGTCAATGTCTGTAGAGCCAAAGCACTTGCAGGACAAGTCAACCCACCAAACCGAACCAACCCCCAAGTGGCTAATCAAGGTGTTCCCGCTATTGCAAATGGGCGTGCTTGTTATAAATGTGACAACCCAAATCATTTCCGTGATCAGTGCCCAAGGTTAATACTAGACAAAGCGGAGCTCGTGGGCGTGCTTTCAACATAAACACGCTAACAATGATGTGGTCAACGGTACGTTCCTTGTTAATAGTCAATATGCCTCCATATTATTTGATACCGGAGCCGATAAAATTTTTGTGTCACTTAATTTTGAACCCTTACTTGCAAAGACATGATCCCAATTAGAGAAAACCTTCACCGTCGAAGTAGCAAATGGTGACTCACTTACATTTGACTCTGTTATTCACGACTGCTCACTAGAACTTAATGATCATACATTTCCACTCAACCTTCTACCAATGCCACTAGGAAGTTTTGATATCATCATAGGCATGGATTGGCTATCAAATCATCATGCCGAAGTCATCTGTTTCGAGAAGTGCATCCGAATACCTCTACTGTCGGGAGAAACGTTAAGAGTCTTTGGTGAAAAGCCTTGCAAAGGACTCAAATTAATGCCATGCACTACAGCCCAAAAGTACTTACGAAAGAAGTACGTAGCCTTCTTAGCCATGTTGTTCAAAGGGATGTCAAAGAGAAGAGTATCCAAGACATTCCCATCATTCGGGATTTTCCCGAAGTATTCCCCGAAGATCTATCCGGTCTTCCACCCGTGCGACAAGTAGAATTTCGCATTGATCTTGTGCCCGGAGCTAACCCCGTGGATAGAGCACCTTACCGTCTTGCACCTTCTGAAATGCAAGAACTTGTAAGTCAACTCCAAGAGCTCTCTGACAAGGGCTTCATCCGTCAAAGTCATTCACCGTGGGGTGCACCCGTCTTATTCGTCAAGAAGAAGGATAGATCATTCTGCATGTGTATTGACTACCGCGAACTCAACAAGCTTACCATCAAGAACCGTTATCCATTGCCTAGAATTGATGATCTCTTTGATCAACTTCAAGGCTCTACTTGTTTCTCGAAGATTGATCTTCGATCTGGTTATCACCAACTCCGTGTACAAGAGGAAGATATTCCAAAGACTGCTTTCCGAACAAGGTATGGTCACTACGAGTTCATGATCATGCCTTTTGGACTAACCAATGCACTCGCGGTATTCATGGACCTCATGAATCGTGTGTGCAAACCGTACCTTGATAAATTTGTGATCGTCTTCATTGACGATATCTTAATCTAATCCAAGACTAAATCCGATCATGAGCAACACCTTAGGTTGGTTTTGGATCTCTTGAGGAAAGAGCAACTATATGCCATGTTCTCCAAATGTGAATTTTGGCTAAAGGAGGTTCAATTCCTGGGTCATATCGTCAACGAAAAAGGAATTCATGTCGACCCTGCTAAGATCGAAGCTGTTAAGAATTGGAATGCCCCTAAGACCCCCACCGAAGTTCGTTCATTTCTTGGTCTTGCGGGATATTATCGTCGTTTCATTTCAAATTTCTCTAAGATTGTTGTTCCTCTCACCGCTTTGACCCACAAGGGTAAACCTTATGAATGGGGACCAAAGCAAGAAGAAGTTTTCCAAACTATCAAGCAAAAGTTGTGCAATGCTCCTATTTTGGCTCTCCCTGATGGGAATGATGATCTAGTTGTCTACTGTGATGCCTCCAACCAAGGTCTCGGTTGTGTCCTCATGCAACGAAGCAAAGTAATCGCTTATGCATCAAGGCAACTTAAGATTCGTGATAAGAATTATACGACGCACGACCTCGAGTTGGGTGCGGTCGTATTCGCATTGAAGATTTGGAGACATTACCTCTATGGCACAAAATGTGTGGTGTTCACCGACCACAAAAGTCTCCAACACATCTTCAGCCAAAAGGAACTCAATATGAGGCAACGACGTTGGGTTGAACTCCTTAACGACTATGACTGCGAGATTCGTTATCATCCCGGCAAAGCGACTGTTGTAGCCGACGCTTTGAGTCGAAAGGACCATGTCATGCTTCAATGTGTCCGAATTCAAACCGACCTCCAAAATCGCATCTGAGAAGCTCAACACGTCTCAGTCACCGAGGGTAACATGTATGAGGAAATGTCATGTGGTGTTGAACTTCAGCTTGAATCAAAATCAAATGGCTTACTTTATTACTTGAACCGTATTTGGGTTCCCGAACGCGATGATCTCCGTTCATTTCGTATGAACGAGGCTCACAAGACTCGTTATTCTATCCATCCTAGTGCGGATAAAATGTACCAAGATCTTCGCCATCAATATTGGTGGCCCAGTATGAAGAAAGAGATTGCTCTCTATGTTACCAAATGTCTAACTTGCTCCAAAGTCAAAGCCGAACACCAACGTCCTTCCGGTTTGCTTGAACAACCAGAAATTCCCGTGTGGAAATGGGAGAACTTGGCTATGGACTTCATTACCAAACTTCCTCGCAACTCAAGTGGTTATGATAGCATTTGGGTGATTATTGACCGTCTCACCAAATCTACTCATTTCTTGCCTATCCGTGAAGACTATCGGGTTGAGAAACCAGCCCGAATTTACATTGACGAAATTGTGAGCCGTCACGGTGTTCCCTTAAACATAATCTCCGATAGAGATGCTCGGTTCACCTCTCATTTTTGACAATCTCTCCAAACTGCTTTTGGTACACGATTGGATTTGAGCATAGCCTACCATCCCTAAACTGATGGTCAGACCGAGCGAACAATCCAAACTCTTGAGGATATGTTTAGAGCTTGTGTAATCGATTTTGGTGGCAATTGGGATTCACATCTATCCCTAATCGAGTTCTCTTACAATAATAGCTACCACACGAGTATCAACATGGCTCCATTTGAAGCTCTCTATGGTCGCAAGTGTCGTTCTCCTATCTGTTGGAACGAGATTGGTGAAGCACAAATCACCGGTCCCGAGCTAATTCAAGAAACATCCGACAAGATTATCCAAATCTGTGATAACATTCGAGTAGCGAGAAGTCGGCAAAAGAGTTATGCCGACAAACGACGAAAACCCTTGGAATTCCAAGTCGGTGACCTTGTTCTTCTAAAGGTGTCTCCGTGGAAGGGTGTCATCCGTTTTGGAAAGAAAGGCAAATTAGCACCTCGCTATGTGGGTCCATTTAAGATCCTTGAAAGGATTGGGAAAGTGGCTTACAAACTCGACTTACCTCCATCACTTGGCAATGTGCATCCTACTTTTCACGTGCCTAATCTGAAAAAATGCCTTGCTGATGAGAATCTCCACATACCTCTTGACGACGTGCACATCGACGAAACGATGCACTTCGTTGAGAGACCAGTGGAAATCATGGATCGTGAAGTCAAACAGCTCAAACGAAGCCGTATTCCTATTGTCAAAGTTCGTTGGGAATCTAAACGTGGTCCTGAGTTTACTTGGGAACTAGAGGACCAAATGAAGCTCAAGTACCCCCATCTCTTCACTAATACCGTCGCCTCCACTAGCTAAATTTCGGGACGAAATTCCCTCAACATGGGGATACTGTAAAATTTCTGATTTTTCATTATATAAATTTCAGTTCAATGTGATACATTTCAAACCAAATTCTAGTACAATGACTTGTTCTATTCGTACCATCAATTAAATACTATGTTTTAATCCGCAAAATTTTACACGAGTATATCCTATTAAATTCTACATAAGTTCATATTTACACAAATCGATCAAAACTGAAATTTACAAGGACTGACTTTATAAATTAACAAGAAACCCTAATAGGCACGGTCGCGCCTCGTTCTGGCACGGTCGCGCCAAGTGCCTTGGCACGGTCGCGCGCCTTGCTTTAGAACGGTCGCGGTGCCCTGGCACGGTCGCGCCTCTTGACAGTTGAAACGTAAAAACGATCTTTAATCCTAAATTCATTCAACTTTGTAACCGTTATACACGTTTTTCTATTAACAAACATCATTAGCCAATTAAACATCGACATTACACTCGAATTAAAACCAATTATGGATTTTAAACTGAAATCGTCGACACCTTCATTTTTCACTCATCGAATCCATTCATTTCTATGATTATTCTCTCAAATCAAGCAACTACGCACTATAACTAATCCTCTCTGAAGTTTTACGCACACCAATCTCATCGGAATTGCAGCAGAAGACGCCGGAGATCAAACCCGTCGTCGCCGGAACTCATCTCTACCGTACGCTATCAATTCATCGTCCTTTCGGGTAATTGAAACCTCCTACACCTACGTTTTAGTCTATAGATCAAAAGCCCTAATCTAATTTGGGCTTACAATATGGGAATCATCATGAACCAGAATCTATTTTTCAATCAAAATGGATTTAATCGAACCTTGCTTTGAACACGTTTTAAATACAATTAATATATCCCAAAGTACTCGTAATAACCCTACAGATGAAAGCCCTATGAAATCCAACGTTTACATATTAAGAATCAGTCAATTCGTTTATGTTTTGGAACAGACACGGTCGCGCTAGTCTTCTAGCGCGGTCGTGCTTCATGAGACATGGTCGTGCCAATACCAGCGCGGTCGTGCCTCACACACTCAGACCCGGTCATGCCTCTTGGCTAGACTTGGTCATGCATCAGAACCCTAGACACGGTCGTGCCTGGCCCAGACACGGTCGTGCCTGGCCCAGACACGGTCGTGCCTGGCCCAGACACGGTCGTGCCTGGCCCAGAAACGGTCGTGCCTAGTGAACAGCTTATTTATGTCCTCTGTCTGATCAACACGGTCGCGCCCTGACTAGCACGGTCACGCCCGTGGTTCTAGCACGATCGTGCCTTGTGCCAGACACGGTCGTGTGTGGGAGAAAAATCTTGGCAGGATGATTATTTTGTATTTTAAAATCAATAAGCATTCCAAATGGATTTTTTAAATTAAAAGAATCGATTTTATAAAGATTTATATTAACGTTATTTAAAAAGATCAAATTTCTATTCTAAAATAAATAGAAATTATTTATTTAAAACTTACATAATTTTATTTATATTTATTGTTAAACCCTACACTTAATTATTAATTAAACAATTTATTTAAACATCTTTATGAAAATAAAGTAAAGAAATTTATATTTAATATAAAACATCTAATACATTTTTATAACCAAATGACTAAGTTACATATTTTATAAATAAATAAATAAGGTAACAATTATTTATTTAATTTACATTTAAACAAAAATCATTTATTTAGGTTATACTTACTTATCCTTAATACCTACATTATTTTTTTTATAACTAAGTAAATAAATAACAATTTTGTTTTGTTATTTAGTTATTCCAAACTTAAACCCTAATTTTATACAACACTATTCAAGTACAAACCACTAACACCTACAACCTCAAATTCCTTATACACACATCTAATTTAACCTTAGACTTAGACTATTGTGCATACTATTGATTCGATACATAATACACTCTAGGTTAACGTTGTGCATTACAAGGACCTCGTATTTCTATCTAGTCTCTCGTGTTAGCTACACCGTCAAACCATGTAAGTATTACATAGCCCCTTTTACTCTTTTACACTTTTTGGGATGGAACATGAACAATATACAATCTATTGCTTACATTTACACAAACTACACAAGTACAAATCCTCTTTACATTCATGTGTGCAAAATTTGAGCTTTATGCCTGAGTGCTAGGTGTGTTAACTTTTGTGTGCAATTTAAGTGCAATCATTAACTATTCAAGTCGACGGTAAACAATGATAGATCTATTGAGTCTGACAAACCCATCCAGATTGGGGTGATTGTTACCGACAACACAATTTTGCTTTCTAGTTACAAAGGTTTGATTGTACTTGGTTACACAATAGCTGCTCTCCATAAATGGCTTATTTTATCATGTTATGTAAGGATTTGTTTATTTACAATCTATATGCTATCTATGTGCAAACCTGTGTATGCTCACCTACTTTTTAGTTGAACTTATTTTATTCATGTTTCAGGTGCTAATGAGTAAATTTGATCAAGGCATGCTACACATAGGCTTTGGACTTAGTTAAATTTAAATAAAGATTATTATGTATTTCGTTTATGTACTTGTTTGAATTTGGTTGTGTTGAATTGTTTGAAGTTAAATTTGATGATTAAAATATTGAAATCTAGTCAACCTTGTGCTCATGAACAATCTACATGTCCCGCCCCGATGATTCCGCCGTCGGTTGGGGTGTGACACATTGTGGAGCCAGCTTTGCACTCACCGCGGTGTTGCCTTCCGCACTTCGTGCATGTTTCATACTCATCCATCCTTGGCTTCTTAACATCAGTTGTAATGGTTCCCTTTCCATTCCCCTTAGACGGGTTCTCCCATTTCCTCTAGCACCGGGTCCTTGTTTGCATAATCGTCATAAATGATTCTAGACAGATTTACCACCGAGTCGAAGTTCAAGTGTAGATTAGCTTTCACATGCACACTGACCTTTTGGATCAGTCCCTTGACATAGTACTTGATCAATCGCTCTTTAGTCTCTACCAGATGGGGTACCAGTTGGGCCAGGTCATTGAATCTGGAAGTGTACTGACGATGAGTTTTGTTGCCAGCCTTAAACTTTAGGAATTCATTTTGCGCTCGATCAATCTCGTTCTGGGGACAGAAATTTTGGATTATCAGCTTTTTCAGATCTTCCCAAGTCATCCTTCTGAGAGCGTTCGGCTACTTAGTACTCTGAATATTCCTCCACCAACTCAGTACTTCGTTGGTGAAAGAATGAGCAACATACTTAACAGCCTGGTCGGGTCGACACTCGCTTATGTTGATTACGCCATTCATCCTCTCAATCCATTCAAACATGGTCACCGAATCCTTGTTTCCATCAAACTTGGGCTGGTCACCGTCCTTGAATCCCTTGTAGGTGCATCCTCAAGTGTTCAATCCCATGTTCACCTCATCCCCATCACTATCATACACTTTCTCCTTGTGGTTCTCTTCTTCTTCCTCTTTGCTTTTCTTCAGTACCTCAGATAACAGATCAGGCAATACGTCCTTTAGAGTCAGTACAACCTATCGAGCAATAGCATTCCTAACTTCAGGTTCCAGTCGTAGTGATCCCTCATTGCCATCTGTTGGCGGGGTCACATTTGTTTCATGCATGCTCTCAGTGTGTTCCACGTGCACACTTTCTTCTTCTTCCTGTCTTCGATTCAATGGTAGCCTACCAACTCGGCCAGTACGACCACCTCGGCGCCCAGTTCTTCCTCTACCAGCCATATTTTCTAGATTTCCTGATAAGTAAAGGGAATACATCAATGTCATTCCTTCAGATCATAGTTTAGAATAGTACGAGCAAGGTAAATTCTTAATTACAGTGAACTGTTTGTGATTAATAATTTGCTTTGCTTTTCGGGTTCAAAACTCTTCACATCAGTAGTGACATTGACATCTATGTACTCTAAGTTAAGACATCTATCCTAAGTTACAGGCATTAGATTTACTACTTACTTACTGTGTTGGCATTGGCGTTGGATACCCAGACTTACATCCGTGCATTGGTCCCATTATCAGCTAGAGTTCAGACATTTAGGGATGTGTGAATCTCTCAAAATATTTCTCTGATACAAACTTGTAAGGCCTCATTCTCGGGAGACCTCACTTGTTGGATTTGGTCATAAACATAGTCATCAAACACTAATATTTTAATTAAAAACCATTCAAAGTAGCGAAAGCGTATCATTCAATTACATAACATAACATGACAGCAGAATTCTTAGCATAAAAGAAACATTGTCTTAACACATAATGAAATATAATGGGATTTTAGTCTTGTGTCGGGCGGCCATCACGCCTTAGCACGCCTTTTCCTTTTGCTACCTGAAATACATGCTAAAAGTCAGCTAATGCTGGTTAGTTCTAGTTTAACAACAATCAGACATTAACATTATCTTATAATAAATATATATGTATATATATATTTGTACTTTCTTTACTTTACTGCTTTCATATATCATTCATAATGAGTACGTATATAAATACATACACGCTTATTTCTGGGTGAACATTCACCGGTCATACACATATGGGTGATCAACCCCTTACTTTGCTTACGTAAATCACAAATACAAACATTCTCGAACTACCGTCGTAGCCCATTTACTTAACCATCCGGCACTACAAACCGTCCGCCATATCTTAAAACCGTCCGGCAAACCCTCGGCCATCCGTCTTTACCGTCCTACCGTCTTAGCCCATTTACTTAACCGTCCGGCACTAGAAACCGTCCGTCATATCTTAAAACCGCCCGGCAAACCTTCGGTCGTCCGTCTTTACCGTCCTACAGTCGTAGTCCATCATATTCGCCCGTTTGACCTAAGGCATCTGTTTCCCACTTGAACTAATTATACATTCGTGCATCGATTGAGGGACTTACTCCACCGTCTTGGCCTTAGTTTTTATTCTACCTTTCTAGACTTTCATTTCTGGCTGCATAATAGTCGAGTGGTCGTCCGTATATCGAGGTAGCCGTCCATAACGTTTATTTATACTTGGCAAGCAATATATACATGGATATAAAGCAAGATGTCATTCTTACACGTTATGTCATACTTTTCATACTTGGAAAGCAATATATACATGGATATAAAGCACGATTTATTTCTTACTTTAACACCACGAAAATTCCTAAGGAAACAAAGGACCTAAATTGCCAAATTTCAAAGATTGAATGATGTATATGTGAATAAACAAAGATCAAGGACTGAAAATGTAAAATCTAAAAATGGAAGGGATAGCGGACGGCTATCCTTAGAATAACGGTCCGCTATGTGTTGAGCAAGGACGAAACCGGGTGATGACGCATGGCCATCATTCATCGGACGCGTGGCTCGATAGTGGACCGACATCCAGGCCATAACGGTCCGTTATGTAGGCAAGAAGGTTATGAGGCGGCTAAGAGCCGTAGCGGACTGACATCCCCTCAAATAACGGTCCGCTATGGGTGCCCGTTTACCACTATAAATAGATGATCGATCTCAGCCTATTTACATACACCAAACACCTTCCTACACATACATACTCTGTAACTCCGATCCCGAGCCCCGGTTCACGTGCGAGAGTCCGGTTTCCAGCATTTCGACTCCAAAATTCCATAGATAGTACTGAGGTACGGTTCCAACCTCCCATTAAGTTTTGGTTATACATTATTAAGCTAGAATTATGTACTTAAGCAATGCCATTACATATCTAGGAGCTCTGCCCAAGGTGTTTGCCACATTACTGATTAATAAGCCGAAATACCGCCGAGGTGAGTTCTTAAACTATGATGCATGAACCCTTTCATGACCTTTTCTGGCATGATTGATTTAAGAAAAATTTTGAGTATCTTGAAACGATTGTACCGATTATTTATATATAACGTATTCTAAGCACTTATTGTATTTCACTTGCTCGTGGAACGGCATGTTGGACAAGACCCGTGGAACGGTCTTTGGTTATATATATACTAGTGATTGTTCATAGTTATCTATGAATTTGGGTGTGGAAAACCATGGATGTGTTCAAGATACATTGGCGGGTCATTTTAATAAACTATTTTAGTTTATGGATTCACCAGCTTTATACTGACCCATGTTTTATCAATTGTTTTTAACGCATCACATGTAGTCATTAGACAGGGCATTCTAGGACTAGAACGAAATAATGAACGATCCAAATGATGGGCATGCCAGGAACTATAAGCCCCGAATGTTATGTACCTTGTTAGGAACGAATGATGTAACTTTTGTTAAACATGATGTAAACAATGTTTTGATGTTAATAGAAGTTATGGTTTAAATCCTCCACTGTTTGTTTTTGATATCAACGCCGCAATTACTAGAAGGCGACATTCTGACTGGTATATAGTTATCTTACAAATGAAATGTTCTGTATAGGAAAGGACGGTGTATAAATCTCTCCTAGACCCGTCATTTTTTCCTAGGAACATCTCTGTTGGAGGTACTACTCTGGATAGATAACTGTCCTGTGTTACGGGGTGCGACAAGTTGGTATCAGAGCCTCAGTTTAAGGGATTTAGATATTGCAGGAATAGTATCTAGACTTAACCTAGGACTTTGAAATTAGTCTGGAATGCCTCGGGATAAATTAGGTGTATACGTTCAGTACGACCTATAACAGGAAATACCTATAAATCAGAAAATTAAAGGCATTTTGGCCAAGTGTTATTAATATATGAGTTTCTGGATTATGACCGGTTATACGAATTCTGATGTTATACATCTATATGTAGGTACAAATGGCAGGACGTGGTAGAGGATAAGGCATGGGTAGGGGTAGGATGCCCAACAGTAGGTCCCGTACCCGCGACACGACAAATACGAACATTGATCCAAACGAGAACGAAAATACGAACGTTGAGCATCATATGCAAGAAGTCATCATCACCGAAGACCAATTCCAAGTAGCGGTGGCATCTGAAGTCACCCGAGTACTTCATACGACTCTACCTGGAATCCTTTATGACGCTCTTAGGAGAAGAGAAAATCATAACAGTTTAGGAAACCGAAACGAAGGTACAAGTGGTGTTGTTCCTCGAATAGAAGATACCCTTCATACTACTCCGGTAGCAAACAATGTAGGAACCACCAAAACCCATGAAACTGTTGCAATGACAAACCAGAGCACCGGAATACATAGTCACGGATGCAATTACAAGAATTTTAGCGGCTGCCATCCCAAACCCTTCAAAGGAAAGAAAGATGCCATTGCAGCCTTGCAATGGATCACGTCTATGGAAGCGGTCATTAAGATAAGTGAGGGCAGAACTGATCAAGCTGTAAAGTTTGCTGCACACTCCTTTCAAGAGGAAGCTCTTGATTGGTGGGAATCAGTCAAACAGACAAAGGGAGAAGCTCTAACCGATAGAATGACTTGGGAAGATCTCAAGTCTTTTAGTGTGAAGGGATACTGTCCACAAAATGATGTGGATAAGATTGAAGCTGAATTTCTGCGGTTCGAAGCTGGAACCATGAGTCATCAAGAGTACACAACCAAGTTTAATGAAATGGCCAAGTTGGTGCCACACTTGGTTACTCCTAAATCACGAAGAGTCAAATGTTATATTCAGGGCCTTCCTCCTAAGGTTCGTACCTTAGTGAAATCTATCGCACCCGAAATGATAGATTTGGCCATTAAGAAAAGTGCAGTGATGTTTGATGAGGAGGCAGCACAAGAGCCACCAAAATTTGATCACAAGAGGACGTCCGGTGAAGTTGTTTATAAGTTCAAACCGGGAAGTAGTAAATTTCCCAGAAAAGGAGGATTTAATCCCAACCCAGATAGAGCAAATCAGTGAATGAAATGCCAGACTTGTTAGAAGTTTGGTCATTTTGAAACCCAATGCCCGAATGTTAAATGCTTTAACTGTGGAGAGATAGTGCATTATAAGACTTACTGTCCTAAACCACTTAAGTCCAGAATGAGTGGTCAGAATAAGGGAACAGGACGAGTTTTCATCCTAGGAAGTGAAAGTGAAACGAAAAATAAAGCCAAAGAAGTGGCAGGTACTTTCTTAGTTAATAATATTTACGCCAAGATTTTATTCGATACAGGGACAAATAGAAGTTTTCTTTCACATACATTCACCCCGTATTTAGGCGTAAAACCAATTCCACTTATTCATGCATATGTCGTTCAGACAGCAAATGGTGAACAGACTAGGATAACCGAATCATACCCTGATTGTGTCATCAATTTTGGTGACGATAAGGTATTATTTACAATAATGCCGATGAACTTGAATGAATATGAGGTTATCCTAGGAATGGATTGGTTAAACCAATACCAGGCCCAGATTGATTGTGACCAGAAAACGGTCAAGATTAAGAAACCAGATGAAACTAGTTTGATAATTCAAGGTGATAGTAATAACAATAAGATTGATATCATTTCAATAGCGAAAGCTAAGATAGAATTATCTAGAGGAGACGGTATATTCTTACTCCATGCTTTGAATGTTAAACCCGAAGGATAGATTGCGGATCTTTCCGTAGTCTGTGATCACCCGGATGTTTTTCCGGAAGAATTACTCGGTCTTCCACCCGATTGTCAAATCGAATTCCGAATCGAACTTATTCATGGAGCTAAGCCAGTTGCAAAATCCCCTTATCGTTTAGCTCCTTCCGAATTAAAAGAACTGATGAAACAAATTCAAGAACTCTTAGACAAAGGGTTCATTCGTCCAAGTACTTCACCTTGGGGAGCACCAGTACTATTCGTGAAGAAGAAAGATCAGTACTATTCGTGAAGAAGAAAGATGGAAGCATGAGAATGTGCTTTGATTATCGGGAATTGAACAAGCTGACTATTAAGAACCAATATCCATTGCCTAGAATAGATGATCTGTTCGATCAGTTACAAGGAGCCAAGTGCTTTACAAAAATCGACCTAAGATCAGGATATCATCAGCTGATGGTACAGGAGGAAGATGTACCTAAAACTGCCTTCAGGACCCGATATGGTCATTACAAATTCCTGGTCATGTCATTTGGTCTAACAAATGCCTCTGCAGCATTTGTGGACTTAATGAACAGGGTTTGTAAACCATTCCTTGATAAATTTGTCATCGTCTTCATGATGATATTCTTATCTATTCCCGAAGCCAAGAAGAACATGCTAAGCATCTTAGAATCATTCTAGAAACCTTGAGAAAAGAAAGTTTGTACGCTAAATTTTCAAAATGTTAATTTTGGAAACGAAAAGTACAATTTCTTAGGCATGTTGTCAACGAGCATGTGATACAAGTAGACCCAAGTAAGATTGAAGCAGTTATAAAGTGGGAAGCCCCAAAGACTCTGACAGAAACTAGAAGCTTTCTTGGATTAGCCGGTTACTATAGAAGATTCATTAAAGACTTCTCCAAAATTGCTACACATTTGACTGCTTTGACCCAGAAAACAGCAAAGTTTGAACGGGGTACGAAACAAGAAGAGGCGTTCAATATTCTCAAAGATAAACTTAGTCATGCATCGATCTTAGCACTACCCGAGGGAAACGGTAATTTTGTCATCTATTGTGACGCTTCCCGAACTGGTCTGGGTTGTGTGTTGATGCAGCGAGACAAGGTTATTGCCTACGCATCACGCCAACTTAAAGTTCACGAAAAGAACTATACCGCACATGATCTTGAACTTGGTGTCATAGTGTTTGCTCTAAAGATTTTGAGGCACTATCTGTATGGTACTAAATGTATGACATATTCAAACCACAAAATTTTTAATCAGAAGGATTTAAATATGAGACAAAGGTTGTGGATGGAACTCATCAATGACTATGATTGTGAAATCAAATACCATCCCGAAAAGTCAAATGTAGTGGCAGATGCTTTAAGTCGGAAGGAACGAAGCCAACCGATTAAAGTAAAAGCACTACGATTAGACCTAAAGTTAGACTTAATAAAACAGATCAAAGAAATCCAACCAAAGGCATTAGAAGAAGGGAAGATTAAGAAAGAACGTATGGTTGGGAAACAAAAATTTCTTGTTAAAGGAAATGATGGAATCATGAGATTCGATCAAAGAATCTGGATTCCAAAGTTTGGGGAGATTCAAGAGAAGAAATTAGATGAAGCACATAAATCAAGATATTCCATGCATCCTGGTGCAAACAAGATGTACAAAGATTTAAAAACACATTACTGGTGGCCAAACATGAAGAGATCGATAGCCAGTACATATGAAAATGCTTAACTTGTCTTCAAGTTAAGATTGAGCACCAGAAACCAGCAGGCCAATTACAACAATTGGAGATACCCGCTGGAAATGGGATCGCATTACAATGGATTTTGTTACCAAACTACCCAGAACTCAGAAAGGGCATAATGCAATATGGGTTGTGGTCGATAAACTGACCAAGTTGGCCCATTTCATACCCATTAATGAAACATACACTATGGATAAGTTAGCCAGGATCTAAATCAATGAAATTGTGAGCCACCATGGCATACCGCTGTGTATTATTTCTGATAGAAAAAGTCGGTTTACATGTAGATTATGGACGAGTTTTCAGAGAGAATTGGGAACTCGACTTACCATGTGTACTGCATATCATCCTCAAACTGACGGACAGAGTGAACGTACAATTCAAACTTGGGAAGATATGCTAAGCGCCTGTGTTATAGATTTCGAAGGAAATTGGGATAATCACCTACCGTTAATCGAATTCTCCTATAACAACATTTACCATTCAAGTATCAAAGCTACACTGTTTGAAGCACTATATGCTAAGAGCCTATGTTATAGATTTCGAAGGAAATTGGGATAATCACCTACCGTTAATCGAATTCTCCTATAACAACAGTTACCATTCAAGTATCAAAGCTACACTGTTTGAAGCACTATATGGAAGAAAGTGCAGAACTCCTGTCTGTTGGACTGAAATAGGAGACAATCAATTATCTGGACCAGAAGTTATACAAGAAAGAACGGATAAGATAGTCCAGAATAAACAACGTTTGAAAGCTGCTCAAGATCATCAGAAGAGTTATGCTGACAGACGACGTCGACCGTTAGATTTTCAAGTCGGAGATTTTGTGATGCAAAAGGTTTCACCTTGGAAAGGTGTTGTGACGTTCAGGAAACGTGGAAAGTTAGGGCCAAGGTATATCGTACCTTACAAAATAGTTGAAAGAATTAGAGCAGTAGCCTACAAATTAGATCTACCTGAAACTTTACAAGGGATTCATAGTACGTTTCACGTATCTTTTTTACGCAAGTGTTTAGCTGTTCCAACTCAGGCTATTGCACTAGAGGATATACACATAGGCAACAAACTTCACTTCACTGAACAACCAATTAAGATTTTAGACACCCAGGAACGGAAATTGAGAACGAAAGTTATACCAATGGTGTTGGTCCAATGGCAAGGTCGGATCGGAGCCGACAAGACTTGGGAATTGGAAGCACAGATGAGAGCCAAATATCCTCATCTATTTACCTCTTAATTTCAAGGACAAAATTTCTTAAAGGAGGGAGATTGTAACACCACGAAAATTACTAAGGAAATAAAGGACCTATATTACCAAATTTCAAAGATTGAAGGAAGGATATGTGAATAAACAAAGATCAACGACTGAAAATGTAAAATCTAAAAATGGAAGGGATAGCAGACCGCTATCCTTAGCATAACGGTGATGAGCAAGGAAGAAACCGGTGATGACACGTGGCCCATGATTCATCGGACACGTGGCTCAATAGCGGACCGACATCCAAGCCATAATGGTCCGTTATGTAGGCCCGAAGGTAATGAGCCATAGCGGACCGACATCCCCTCAGATAACGGTCCGCTATGGGTGCCCATTTACCCCTATAAATAGATGATCGATCTCAGCCCATTTACACACACCAAAACACCTTCCTACACACACATACTCAGTAACTCCGATCCCGAGCCCCGGTTCTCGTGTGAGAGTCTGGTTTCCAGCATTTCGACTCCAAAATTCCATAGATAGTACTGAGGTAAGGTTCCAACCTCCCATTAAGCTTTGGTTATACATTACTAAGCTATAATTATGTACTTAAGCAATGTCGTTAGATATCTAGGAGCTCTGCCCGAGGTGTTTGCCACATTACTGATTAATAAGCCGAAATACTACCGAGGTGAGTTCTTAAACTGTGATGCATGAACCCTTTCAAGACCTTGTCTGGCATGATTGATTTATGAAACATTTTGAGTATCTTGAAACGATTGTACCAATTGTTTATATATAATTTATTCTAAGCGCTTATTGTATTTCACTTGCCCGTGGAACGGCATGTTGGACAGGACCAGTGGAACGGTCTTTGGTTATATATATACTGGTGATTGTTCATAGTTATCTATGAATTCGGGTGTGGAAACCCATGGGTGTGTTCAACATACTTTGGCGGGTCATTTTAATAAACTATTTTAGTCTATGGATTCACCAACTTTATGCTGACCCTAGGGGGCGTTCACGGTCCGATTTTCGTGGTTTTTAGGTCAAACCGTAAACCAAACCGTTAGTAACAGTTAATGATTTTTTATCCCTAAAACCCAAAACCGAACCGTTAAAAATAAAAACCAAACCGAACCGATAAAACCGGTTTGGTTCCGATTTGGTTTCGCGGTCAGTGACCCATGTTTTATCGGTTTTGTTCCGATATTACCGGTTTGGTTCCGGTCAGTGACCCATGTTTTATCAAATGTTTTTAATGCATCACAGGTAGCCATTAGACAGGGCATTCCAGGACTAGAACGAAATGATGAACGATCCAGATAGGAACTATAAGCCCGGAATGTTATGTTCCTTGTTAAGAACGAATGATGTAACTTTTGTTAAACATGATGTAAACAATGTTTTGAAGTTAATTGAAGTTATGGTTTAAATCTTCTGCTGTGTGCTTTTGATATCAACGTCGCAGTAACTAGAAGGCAACCTTCTGACCGGTATGTAGTTATCTGACAAACGAAATGTTCTATCTAGGAAAAGAGAGTGTATAAATCTCTCATAAACCTTTCGTTCTTTCCTGGTAACATCTCTGTTGGAGGTACTACTCTGGTTAGATAACTGTCATGTGTTACGGGGTGTGACACTTACACATTATGGCATTATTTTCATACTTGGCAAGCAATATATACATAGATATAAAGCAAGTTTTCTTTCTTATATGTTGTGTCATGCTTTCATTTCTTGATTTAAAAACATACTTTTTCATACTTATATTCAACATGTATTGTCATATAGCACATACCATAACATTTAGTCATATCATGTATACACTTCAGCCTCAAAACATTTAAAATCGTTTGCACGTAACACATAGGGGGCACATAGAACTCACCTGTTTTTCGGTGTTGAACCCGAAGGTGATGTTTAGCTACTGTTAATGCGTATACCGATCTGCACATAAATCAAAGTATAATCTCTATTATTTCATGCAAGAGTCGGCAAATTTGTTGGTATCGCCAAGAGTGTCAGCTAGGAGAGTCGTGATGTCGTCCAGACGGTCTATAAAGCTCTACTAAACCTAACCTAGAATCCTAAGTAATAAATGGAAAACCTATGAACTAGACCGCACTGACAGGCAAGTGTACCTATCGAGTGTAGCACAACTTAATGGTAAACCGAGTTATCAAACCCTAGAGGCACTACTATAGCTATACTAGACTCTGACTCGGACTTAAGATTGATGATTTGGTTGGGGGTTGACTATACTAAGGATTAACTAAGAATGCAGTCAAATAAGTCGACTAAACTATCAAGATCAAGAATTAAGATGAAATCAGAAAATGGGAAGAATACTACCTAGGTCGGAATCCTACTTGCAAAGCCTAAATTCTACCGGTTCTGGAAACTAAGATGGATCTGGGTTTCTAAGGAAACAACTCTAGACCACCTAGTGGATCCCTAATCACTCTCAGGGTGTCACCAACTAAGGAACCTAAAGGTGTAATAAAGCACCAGATAGTGGATTACCTTTCAGTCTCTCCAACTATGATAAAGTACCCTAATAGACAGATCACCTTTCAGTCTCACTATCCACCATTCATCGAAGATGCACGAGGTAATCTTACGATAAGAACTATGACATAAACTAGCGACAATCCCTAGAAACCTAATACCAACTTCCTCTAAGATAGCTGACCCTCGAATTCCTAATGACGAAGACTAGACAACTATCTCTCACTTCTCAGGTATTGAAATAGGATACACATTCAGTTCTAAGGACACTCAATCACAGCTCCTATGGGATACTATCTCTAGCAACTCGTACAAACAACCACAAACCCTAAGGTGTATGATCTAGATATGCAAATCAAACTGGCAGACAACCACAATTAGAATACGGAATCACAGTCAAACATAAACCAAACCAAAACATGCATATTCATCACATTAATCATACTAAGATTGTTTACAAAATCTTAAACCCATCAATTAGAATCCAAAACCGATAAAAATCAAAGCTTTACGCAGTATTCATCATAAACCTAGGCAGTATCAAAGTTTTAGCCTAGATTCATATTCAAAACATCCATAACAAATGTAAAAGCACAAATCATGGTATCAAACATTCAAATCAAAGATAAAGATTCAAGCTTGCAATCGAAAACGCTATTACTAACGAACCCGGATCTTAAAGCCTTCGACTTTGCACTTCAATTGACTTCCTTCTCATCAAAATCGCCCTAGAACTCTCCTCAGACGGCGTGGATTCGAACTTCTAGTATTATGGCATTAGAATTCTATTAAAACTAGAATCTAGGGTTTTTCCCGATTTATGGTCCTCTCGTGTATCGCGAGAAAATATGACAAGCCCCTCGCGTACCGCGAGGGCCAAATTTGTCGGGGCGCATTTCTGAGATCCTCGCGTACCGCGAAGATCTCTTCTTCTTCTATCGCGTACCGCGAGGCTTGAATATTTCAACTTTTTTAACTTTTAATTCCTGGCTTCGTTCTCTTGCTCAGTTTCTTCTTAATTTGACTTGTAATCATCACGAGCACCTGAAAACACAACATAGACTCAAATACATCAAAATGACTCAAAACAAAGATAAAACTAACTAAAAACGCACAAAACATTAGGAATAAAGATGTGTGCTTCGCACTACATCAAACATCCCCACACTTAACATTTTTTCATCCTCCAAAAAGTTGTAATGGAATCATAACTTAGATCTAACTCAACAAACATCAATTACCAATTAGCAAAATATACTCACGCGTTAAAAAGCACCAATCAGTATTTCTGTCCGATTAAACCCCGACACCAACTATCTAGCCCCCGTAATGTGTTCTAATTCCATTTTATACAGATATCAATCAACCTATGTGACTCATACTCAGAAGTTACAGCTCTACCTAATCCCGTCTCATGGTTATGTTTAGGCACGGATTAAACCATATAGATTTACCCTACCACGTTAGACTAAGATTTATTTGTTTACGAAATCAGATGAAATCTTGAATGAATGGAATGATAATGACCATTAATCAGCAAACGAACTTCATCTAGAGGCGTTTCAACCAAGTCACTATCCCGAAAGGTCACACATAGACTAAGTTATGTCAATAAAGCACATAAGAATCACTTAGGGGTGTTTACTCCAAGTGGCCATACCAAAGGGTAACACATAAGCAAAACTCAGTATTCTAATAAATAAGCTCATGAATTATGGAATTTATGGATGCGTGCTCCACCAAACTCGGATTCATTCTCTAAGAGAATGGTGTGTCAAAAATTTCAAAAACAAATAGATATTATCTTAACGTGGTACCTATCACCCTGTGTTGACAGTTTCAGTATTACCGACACCCTAAGATGAGTAGCCACACGATTTCATGATTTAATTACGTGATTAATCCTAAGTAACACTCACAGGCTATTTAAGCTATTCAAACTGTCTGAGTCTACCAAAACATCACTAATTAGACGCGTTTTTTATTATTTTTTTATTTTAACTCAACAAGGAGATCCAGTTGTACTATCATTTTCTATTTATAAGCAGTTATTTCCAAGGACATTTTACAATTTTTTTTTATTTTTTTGTATTTTTGAATTTTTATAAACAACAAAATAACTAAACTAAACACTCACATCTCAACACTTTAAAGACACATTGTCCTCAATGTGAAGCAAGAGATAACTAAAAAAAATACAAAAATAAAAACAGGAACAAGAAGCGACTTAGCTGGTAATGTTGCAGTGAATCGTGCAGCTTCCTTCTTCTTCGCGTGCACCGTATAGCATTTCGGTCGCGGTTGCACAGACTGCCAGGTTACTTTTACAAAATTCATAAGTGATGATCGACCCCGCCTGAATGGAGATTGAGTACGGGCGGGTGATAAAACCTGCAAATTAAACCTCACAACAAACCCACAACATTAAACTGACACAAATTAAAATAAAGACTCGATTGACTCAAACTGAGAATAAAAGACTCAAGATAGACGGATGCAGAAAAACATACTCAATGGGTGGCAAACACATAGACATGAAAGCCACGGCAAGGTCGGTCATAGGTCACGAAACGGTTTCAAGTTCTCCCATGGTCGGTGGTGGTCGGTGAAATGGTATGATGAATGTGGTGATTTATGGGGGAGAACGGTGAACGAAACTATGGGAAAACAAGGAAGAAAGGTGAGACCAGGATCCCCCGCGTACCTCGAAGGAGTAAGGACCACTCCTCGCGTACCGCGAGGAGGTGGCAATTAAGTCGGCCAAAATATCAATCTCTCGCGTACCGCGAGAGACTCCTCTTTGAGCTTCACGTACCGCGAGGGAGGCTTGGTAACAGAAGGTTTTGAAATTTTTTCAACTTTTATGCTTTGAAATTTTTTGATCATTTAAAACTTCTTTCACCCAAATTCCTTAAAAACCTACTCCAAGCATAAAAACACACGTAAAAATACCTGGAACTTCATTCCCGACAATTTTTCTCACCAAATCAAGCACGAATTCCTGCAAAATTTGACACAAACAAAACACACCAAAAAACACATAAAATGACACGGACTCAAACCAAGTAATACACACAAACTCTACATCCCAGGCACTTGACTGAGACTCAAATAAACCTATCAGGAGTCTTCTCCTTGATCCTAACCGGTATCGCCTCCATCCTACGCGGTCTACCGATCCTACACATACCTAAAAACCCCATTCTCCTATCAAACTCTAAATGTATATCATATGCACCAATCCAATCTTTCCACCACAACTTAAATCTACCTGATCCAAAGATAACACGGTTCAAGTATCCTAGCAAACTATCACCCCTAAACATCCCCACACTTGGGGCTTTCACTCTCTCTAGATCAACAAACTCACTCAACTCTTGAAGTTTCTTATGGGGCGGCCTAAATTTAGGAGATGACTCAGGTTCTATCCCCTCAGCATGTACATAAGTACAGGTTAAAGGCTCAATACGTGATATCACTAAAGGTGTAGCCTCTAACCTCTCACCCGGATCATCATGATCCTCTACACTCTCAACCACGGGTGGCTCACAAACTATCCTCCCCACTTGTGCTAAAATATCGCTCAAACTGCAGTCATCACTATCAGCACCTAAAAACACGGACCCTATCAAATTCCTTTCACATTCAGCTAACCAATCTGGCGGGTCCTCTATCATTCCTCTTTCATCTCCTTCAACAACATCCTCTGCTGGATTAGAGTCCTGATGATAGTCCATGAAGGCATCAAGCATGCACACGGAGTGGCTATGCTCGCCAACATCCTCCACAGGTTTCATAGCATCGAAAGTAATAGACTCATCCCCCACACTAAGTGTGAGTTTCCCGTCAAAGACATCGATTATTGCCTTGGCGGTACATAGGAACGGGCGTCCTAATATGAGTGAGACTTTGTCATCCATCTCCATGTCCATGATGACAAAATCCACGGGGAAGACAAATTTTCTAACTTTCACTAACAGATTCTCCACAATCCCCCGTGGATACTTGACTGAGCGGTCAGCCAAGGAAATGCTCATGCGCGTAGGCTGCGGTTCACCTAGGTTTAGTTGTTAGTAGATCGAATAAGGCATCAGATTGACGCTAGCAGCCAGGTCATCCAACGTGTGGTTTAGAGGAAACCCGCCAAGCAGACACGGGATAGTGAAACTGTGACAATCCGAACTTTCCAGGTTAACTTCGTTAACCTAATCCAGTTAAAGTTAACTTAATCAACTTAACTCAAACCCCAGGGAATACTTCTGTCATTTTTTAAACTCTAATTACAAGGACTACTTGTGTAATTAGCCTAAACTCAATTCCATTTGACTTTGTAAAGTCAAAATCAAAAGATCTAAGTTCTATTGACTTTTAATAGTCAAACTAACCATATAGATAACCAAATTCAAACTACAAGGACCAATTCTGCCTAATTCCGAACTTAAGAACATGAAACCACAGGGACTAGTTCTGTAAATTACCCAATTTCAATTTAGTTGACTTTCAAAAGTCAAACCATGAGTTCTTGAGTCAAAATACGTATTCAATAATCGATTTGAGCTCGATTTTGTAACTGAAACGCACATTAGTATCATTAACGATCATCATCATAGCTTTAATCATCGACATTACTGGCAATTAAACTCGGTAATGAGAACTTAACGCGTAACCGTCGACCATGATCACATCATTATCAAATTCGTTTGTTTCTATTATCATTCCTGCAAATCGATCTTCTGCACACACTCGACGAACATCTCAGGAGCTTTTGCACTCAGTAATTCGATCGGAATCGTACCAGAAGTCGTCGGAGGACAAGATCACCGAAGTCCGAACCCATTTTAGTCGGGAACCTTCAATCCATCACGCATTCTGGTAATTACATGCACCTACAGTTTCGTTTTTAAGTCTAGACAAATAACCCTATGTTAATCGGATTGTATAACATCGAATTGATCCCAATCCGTAATCTAGGGTTCATTCTAAAATCAAATTAGGGCTCTTGATTCTAGACTCTTTTGTAATCAAATTAAACCACATGTTTAACTTCGTAATCAGTCACTCAACGAAAGCCCCATTTTTATTTAAGATTACAACACCAAATTGTTCACGATCCGGATCTAGGGTTTACTCATAAGAACGATTTGGGGGTTTTGATCTCAAACATTGTTTTAATCAAATTAAACCATACCACCAGATTCGCAACTTGTCACTCTTTGAAACCCCCATATCAATTGATTCAATCATCATCGAATTTAACACGATCATGTAACTAGGGTTTGTTCATAATGGAATTTGGGGGTTTCGATCTTAACAGCTTTATAAACCCAATTAAACCACATGATCAGATTCGAAATCCTTCGTTTAATAAAAGCCCCCTGATTTCAACTGAAATCATTATCGAGTTCGATCAAATTAAACCTGTATCCTTAAAACTAGGGTTCGGATTTTTAAATAAGAAATTAACGACTGTAAATTTGTTTTTTTTGAAAATAGATACACCCCCAGGATCGAAATCCATTAACTAACAAAACCCCTAAACTCTTGTTGCAAACCTGTAGCGAAATCGATGGATTTAAGGTCGGGATTGGTTCGATCGCGATTAAGGAGATGAACACAGTGGCGTTCATGATTAAAACCATTCAAATCTGAGTCTTGTTGCGATTGCCTTAGCAGGCAGAGTGGTTAGACCAGTGTACTTTCGGGGGAGAGACCCGGATTCGAGTCCCTCCACCCGTTTTCTTTTTAAACTATTTTTAAACTAATATTTTTGAAATAAAACCTATCCCAATATTATTATATTACATAGTAATATGTTTTAACACCGGGAAAACACCCGTAAGCTCGGGTATGATTTTATAACTCATTCGAATATCGTTACCCACTTTTATAATAATATATTTATATTATTTGCAAACCAAGACATCGTATAAAATAGTATATTCATATTATTTTCAACACGTGACTCCAAATTAAAAATAATATATATTTAGATATTATTTTCATCTCGTTTAAAAACTTCGTGTAACGTTTCAAACCGATAAATAATATAATTATTTACGTTATTTATCCACGTTCGATATACTCGAATAAAAATAATACCTTTATTATTTTTGTCACACATTTTAAATAATAATATTATTTCTCTAAAAATAATATATTAGTTATATTATTTTCCTAGCCATTATTTTAATGGTACAAACGTGCGAATATAATTATATATTAATATTATTCGTGATTAGAGACGTTAGACACGTACCATAATTATCTTAATAATTAAATTAAGAAACTTTTATTCCCGTAAACACGTTCGTCTACTCTTGAATATTAGAGCATTTCTTTAGGACGTTTCTCATTCCGTGTCGCTGTCACAATTCCCATTTTTATCCCTAATTTATGTGTTTATAATTTTAGGGCATTCGTAAGTCGTTTGAGACCTACACACGTGGTTCCAACTTATCCTTTGTGTGATACTACCTACAACGCAACGCAAGTGAGTTTTCACGGCCCCTTTTTACTGTTTTAATCTGGGGGAGAAAACATGATTAAACTATTTTGAGATTTTGCAAATTCATATGTTATCAATGTTAAAGCTAAGCGTAACACGCTATTACAGAAAGTCCTCAACTTATATCGGACCGTTAATATGGATATTAGCGAGGTAATATTTAGTAGTACTACTGGGTTTGACAAATCCCACCCGCGTTAGTCGCGCTAACTCGATTAGAGATCGAACGGGTGAAATGTTAGCCTACTCACACCGCCGGTGTTGATAGACCTGGCAGGAGGCAATAAAAAAACAGTCAGCTTTGGTTGTGAGAGCTTGAGTTAAACATGAACATAGGTTAGCTACCTATAGATACATACTGAATGATCATAAATCTGGTACACGCTTATTTAAATATTGAAACCTGTGAACTCACCAACCTCGTGTTGACATATTTTCTTACATGTTTTCTCAGGTCGCTAAGATAAGGCACAGGTGCACATTAGGGCATGCATGGGATTCATCTATTTTGATTGTTGATTATTTATGTTTGTTTGGATTATTTTTTATTGTACTTGGCTTGGTTGGACGTTTGGACTTTTGGACTTTTGGTTTGGGCGCGTGTGTTTTGCGCATTTTCTTTTCTTTACGCTTCCACATTGAAACTCTGATTGACATGATATTTTCATTTGAGTCCCATGTAGAGTCGTTCAAAGTAACTAATGTCTGAGATCCTGGTTCGTCACTTCCCAAAAGGTAAAACTCCATTAGTTGAAATTGGGGGTGTGACAGATTGGTATCAGAGACATTGGTTAAAGAGAACTAGGATTGCATACTAGACTATAGCCTCACACATTAGTTACATGACATTTGGATGTTTGGCACTTATACATATTGTTACAGGAACATGTCGTCAACTCCACCTCCATCACCTAAGGCACCAGGACATAAGGCACCTATCCTATCATCCCCGGAGCCCAAAAGGCGTCGGACTAGTTCCAGTGACTATTCAGTTGACCAGGGGGAAATGAGCAGCGCGCAAGCAATGAATCATGCTCGCAATTGGAATGCATACCCGCAAATGAACCAAATATGGATCGAAATGGGAAATGTCTTTCACCTTACTTTGGTTCTACTTCCTCATCATCCACCTTACCTAGCTTGCCATGCACTATGGAACAAGCTTTTGCAGCCTTTGTATTTTACATGTCTAGGGAGTTGAGTATTGTGAAAGATGCTACTGATGAGATACCTGACATTCTGAAGAGAGAGACTCAAATAGAGGAGAATAAGGTAGGGATAGAGCTTTTGACTGCTGAACTAGCAGTAACGGACCAGGTCCATAACCTTTTGGTGGATCGTGTGACACATTTGGAGACGAGGGTGGACACCTCGGACGATGATATGGGAGGAGTTCTGGATAGAGTGGCTGCTCTGGAAGCTCAGCTACATGTAGCAAACCACACTGCTGAAGGTCTTCAAGAGAGGGTGACTCACTTGGAAGCCCAACTACAAGCAGCACTGTTTCCTGAGGAGATTCCACTTTCTGATGGCAAGGAGGAGCCCTTTGAAGAGGAGACCTTTGAGGAGGAGCCCTTGGAGGAGGAGCCACCCGAAGAGGAACCAGTGGAGATGGACGATGCGCAATCGTATGTTTCTTCCGATGACGAAGATGTTTGATGATCTTCCTATTCTATCTTCCTTTTCATGCCTGTTTTTGCTTATGTTATTTCTCTTTTCAAACCTAGATGGGTAAGGTTGTTCCCATTCAATAAAAGCATGAGAAGTTTAATGTTTGAGTTATTTATTTTGCAGCCTTACAATTTATTTAATTTTCAAAATATTAGATGTTGTATCTTCTTACTCATACTTGAATAATGTTTAATATGCGATATATTTCTCATTGTTTTTCATTTGTGATTGTGAAGAATAATGTCAGGGAGAGGACGCGGAGGTCGTGCCGGTGGTCGAGGTACCATTAACATGACGGCAGCAGAGCTAGCGGCACTAATAAACAATAGTGTGGCGGAGGCTCTGGCAGCACAAAATGCTGCAGGTAACACTTTGGCTATTGACTAATAATGTCAATTCATCTTCTAAAAACATCTTACTAAACCCTATAATTTCAATCCTATATTGTTTTTAACTCCAGGTCCACAAAACCCGCAACCAGCCTGCACCTTCAAGGCATTCATGGATTGTAAGCCCCACGCCTTTAGTGGAGCTGAAGGAGCCATTGGACTACTTCGTTGGTTCGAGAAAGTAGAATCAGTGATTGCCATGTGCAACTGTCCAGTGGCAAATCAGGTCAAGTTCGCCGCTGGAACTTTGGAAGGCCAAGCTCTCACATGGTGGAACGCCCAGGTCCAGATGTTGGGTCTGTCCATGGCAATTGGACTCCCGTGGGAGGAGTTTAAATCAATGATGAAGGAGGAGTACTGTCCTCGCGATGAAAATTCAGAAGTTAGAGGGAGAATTCTGGAACCTAAAGATGGAGGGTTCTGAAATTGAACTTTATACCACGCGTTCACATGAGCTTGCTACTATGTGCCCACATATGGTGACCCCTGATTAAAAGAGAATTGAACTATACATTGGAGGTCTAGTGTCTCAAATACAAAGCATGGTTACTTCATCCAACCATACCACTATCCAGCAGACTATCCGACTTGCCCATAAGTTAACCGATCAGGCAGTGACTCAAGAGACTCTACCCCCGAGAGGTTCGGTCTCTAAATCCACCGATAACCATAAACGAAAGTTTGACCACCACTCCAATAACCACTCCCACTCTCACTCCAAAGGACCCCAGCCCAACCAATCTCAGTTTAACCAACCACAGCAGCAGCAGCAGCGTAGGTTTGAGCCTACTAAGAACTTCAACCAGTCGACCTCTTCAAGTCAAAACCAGGGTGGTTACGCGGGAAAGTCTCCTAAGTGTAACAAGTGAAACTTCCATCACTTCGGGTTTTGCAACCGTTGTCAGAGGTGTGGCAAAATAGGTCATGCTGCCAAGGATTTTAGGGGTGAATTGCAAGCTAAACAACCTTTTCAACAACCTGGATCCACAAGGGGTTGTTTCGAGTGTGGGAAGGAGGGACATATCCGGAAGAATTGTCCTCAATTGAAGAAAGGGGGTAATGGAAACCACAACCCTAACCAGAATAACAATGGGGGTAACAACGGCAATGGTGGGGGAAATAGTGCGAAGGGACGAGCCTTCGTGCTAGGATCTGGAGAAGCTCGTTATGATCATAATGTGGTCACCGGTAAGTTTCTCTTAAATAATTACTTTGCTTCTGTCCTTTTTGACACTGGTGCTGATAGAAGTTTTATATCTAAGAAACTTAGTGATAAGATAAAAGGAACTCCAGCTCTGTTAGAAGCTAAGTATATAATAGAGATAGCTGATGGCCAAATAATTGAAGCAACTCACATTCTTAAGGGATGTAAGATTAAGCTAGTTAAACATATACTTGATATCGACCTTATGCCGGTCACACTTGGTAGTTTTGATGTAATTGTCGGCATAGATTTGCTATCTAAAAACCAAGCTGAAATTATCTGTCATGAGAAGATTGTTCGTATTCCTCTCCCGAATGGAGAAATCCTTTCCGTTCAGGGCGAAAGAGTTGGTGCAGTCATGGGCATCATATCTTTTATGAAAGCACAAAAATGCCTTCGAAAGGGGTATACGGCTATTTTGGCTCTCGTTGCTGAGCAGTCATCAGAAGAGAAGAAAATTGATGACATTCCCATCGTTCATGAATTTTTAGAAGTATTTCCCGAGGATCTGCCTGGTCTGCCACCACATCGTCAAGTTGAATTCCAAATCGATCTAGCACCCGGAGCGGCACCGATCGCTCGGGCACCTTATAGGTTAGCACCTAGTGAATTACAAGAGTTGTCCACTCAATTGAAAGATTCGTTGGATAAAGGTTTCATCCGACCTAGTTCATCGCCGTGGGAAGCTCCGGTACTATTTGTTAAGAAGAAGGACGGGACTTTCCGTATCTGTATTGACTACCGTGAGCTGAATAAAGTCACAATCAAGAATCGCTACCCTTTGCCTCGCATAGATGACCTCTTTGATCAACTCCAAGGATCAAGTTTCTATTCCAAAATAGATCTTAGGTCCGGTTACCATCAGTTATGAGTCCAAGAAGAGGATATCTCTAAGACTGCATTCAGGACAAGGTACGGCCATTACGAGTTTATGGTCATGCCTTTCGGATTAACCAACGCACCTGCAGTATTCATGGACCTCATGAACCGTGTGTGTAAGCCTTACCTTGACCAATTCGTTATCGTTTTCATCGACGACATCCTCATTTATTCCAAGAACAAAGAAGAACATAAGGAACATCTATGCCTAATTTTAGAATTACTTAAGCAAGAGCAACTGTATGCTAAGTTTTCCAAGTGTGAATTCTGGATCCGGGAAGTCCAGATTCTAGGGCATGTGGTTAACGAGAAAGGAATACATGTCGACCCATCAAAGATAGAAGCCATCAAGAATTGGGCAGCACCGATGACTCCGACTGAGGTGCGACAATTTCTGGGATTGGCTGGATATTACCGTCGATTCATCGAAGGACTTTCAAACCTTAACTCAAAAGGGTAAAGCCTATAACTGGGGCGATAACCAAGGGTCAGCATTCCAACATCTTAAACAGAAGCTTTGCAGTGCACCTATTCTAGCTCTTCCGGAAGGAACCGATGATTTTGTGGTGTATTGTGATGCATCTATTCAGGGTCTGGGTTGTGTCTTAATGCAACGCAAAAAGGTGATCGCATACGCTTCACGTCAACTAAAGGTTCACGAGAAAAACTACACCACTCATGACTTAGAGTTGGGAGCTGTATTTTTTGCACTTAAGATATGGAGACATTACTTGTACGGTACCAAATGCACCATCTACACCGATCACAAGAGTCTTCAGCACATCTTCAAACAGAAAGAGTTGAACATGCGACAGCGTCATTGGGTTGAACTCTTAAATGATTATGACTATGCGATCCAGTATCATCCGGGTAAAGCTAACATTGTAGCTGATGCCCTAAGTCGAAAAGAAACGAAACCCAAACGAGTTTGAGCATTACAGCTTACTGTTCACCTTGGATTACCTGAAATAATCCGTAGTGCTCAACTCGAAGCCATGAAAGAGGAAAACCTATTGCTGGAAGGTATACGCGGTATGGAAGCACAACTTGAAGTCAAATCTGACAGTATTCGCTACTTCGCCGAGCGAATATGGATTCCAGTATTCGGAAATTTAAGAGAACTAGTCATGGATGAGGCTCATAAATCTCGTTACTCTATTCATCCAGGTTCCGACAAAATGTACCATGATCTAAAGATACTTTATTGGTTGCCAATGATGAAGGCCGATATAGCTATCTATGTGAGCAAATTTCTGACATGCGCAAAGGTCAAATTTGAATACCAAAAGCCTTCTGGTTTTCTCCAACAACGAGAAATTCCCATGTGGAAATGGGAACAAATATCTATGGACTTCATCACCAAATTACCACGAACTCCAACCGGATGTGATACCATTTGGGTAATTGTTGACCGTTTAACAAAGTCCGCTCATTTCTTAGCAATCAAGGAAACCGACAAAATGGATAAGCTTACTCGTACTTACTTAAAGAGGTAGTCTCTCGGCACGGGGTGCCAATCTCTATCATTTCGGATCATGATGCACGTGTCTAGATATGAGCACATCATACCATCCTCAGACTGATGGCCAGACATAACGTACTATTCAAACTCTGGAGGACATGCTACGAGCTTGTGTGATTGACTTCGGTAACACCTGGGAGTCTCACCTACCGTTGGTGGAGTTTTCCAACAACAACAGTTATCACACTAGCATCAAGGCAGCTCCATTTGAAGCACTTTATGGACGGAAATGTTGTTTTCCTATTTGTTGGGCCGAGGTTGGGGATAGTCAACTTACAGGTCCTGAACTCATACTTGAAACTTCTGAGAAAATCGTTCAAATTATAAACCGTATGGCAGCAGCTCGACATCGTCAAAAGAGCTATGCCGACAAGCGTCGTAAACCCTTAGAGTTTCAAATAGGTGACATGGTCTTACTCAAAGTCTCACCTTGGAAAGGTGTCATTTTCTTCGGGAAGTGAGGTAAACTGAATCCTCGTTATGTTGGACCATTCAAGATAGTGAACAGAATCGGACCAGTAGCATATCAACTGGACCTACCTGAAGGACTTAGTGGTGTACACAACGTCTTTCACGTCTCAAATTTGAAGAAATGTCTAGCACACGAATCTCTCGCGGTTCCTCTTGAGGAACTACACATTGATGAACAGTTACGTTTCATCAAAGAACCCATGGAAATTATGGATAGGGAAGTCAAAACGTTAAAACACAGAAAAATCCCTATTGTTAGAGTTCGTTAGAACTCGAAATGCGGACCGGAATTCACGTGGGAGCGCGAGGATCAGATGATGCGTAAATATCCTAATCTGTTCAAGCACTCCGCGTTAAATTCTTAAGGTACTATTTAATTTTCGGGACGAAAATTCTTTCAACTAGGGGATGATGTAATATCCCGGGAATTTTTTTTTATTTTATTTAATTTTCGGGACGGAAATTCTTTCAACTAGGGGATGATGTGACAATCCGAACTTTCCAGGTTAACTCCGTTAACCTAATCCAGTTAAAGTTAACTTAATCAACTTAACTCAAACCCTAGGGACTACTTCTGTCATTTTTAAACTCTAATTACAAGGACTACTTGTGTAATTAGCCTAAACTTAATTCCATTTGACTTTGTGAAGTCAAAATCAAAAGATCTAAGTTCTATTGACTTTTAATAGTCAAACTAACCATATAGATAACCAAATTCAAACTACAAGGACCAATTCTGCCTAATTCCGAACTTAAGAACATGAAACCACAAGGACTAGTTCTGTAAATTACCCATTTTTAATTTGGTTGACTTTCAAAAGTCAAACCATGAGTTCTTGAGTCAAAATTCGTATTCAATAACCGATTTGAGCTCGATTTTGTAACTGAAACGCACATTATTATCATTAACGATCATCATCATAGCTTTAATCATCGACATTACGTGCAATTAAACTCGGTAATGAGAATTTAAAGTGTAACCGTCGACCATGATCACATCATTATCAAATTCGTTCGTTTCTATTATCATTCCTGCAAATCGATCTTCTGCACACACTCGACGAACATCTCAGGAGCTTTTGCACTCAGTAATTCGATCGGAATCATACCAGAAGTCGTCGAAGGACAAGATCACCGAAGTCGGAACCCATTTTAGTCAGGAACCTTCAATCCATCACGCATTCTGGTAATTACATGCACCTACAGTTTCGTTTTTAAGTCTAGACAAATAACCCTATGTTAATAGGATCGTATAACATCGAATTGAACCCAATCCGTAATCTAGGGTTCATTCTAAAATCAATTTGGGGCTTTTAATTCTAGACTCTTTTGTAATCAAATTAAACAACATGTTTAACTTCGTAATCAGTCATTCAACGAAAGCCCCATGTTTATTTAAGCTTACAACATCAAATTGTTCACGATCCGGATCTAGGGTTTACTCATAAGAACGATTTGGGGATTTTGATCTCAAACACTGTTTTAATCAAATTAAACCATACCACCAGATTCGCAAGTTGTCACTCTCTGAAACCCCCATATCAATTGATTCAATCATCATCGAATTTAACACGATCATGTAACTAGGGTTTGTTCATAATGGAATTTGGGGGGTTTCGATCTTAACAGCTTTATAAACCTAATTAAACCACACGATCAGATTCGAAATCCTTCGTTTAATAAAAGCCCCATGATTTCAACTGAAATCATTATCGAATTCGATCAAATTAAACCTGTGTCCTTAAAACTAGGGTTCGGATTTTTAAATAAGAAATTAACGACTGTAAATTTGTTGTTTTTGAAATTAGCTACACCCCCAGGATCAAAATCCATTAACTAACAAAACCCCTAAACTCTTGTTGCAAACCTGTAGCGAAATCGATGGATTTAAGGTCGGGATTGGTTCGATCGCGATTAAGGAGATGAACACAGTGGCGTTCATGATTAAAACCATTCAAATCCGAGTCTTGTTGCGATTGCCTTAGCAGGCAGAGTGGTTAGACCAGTGTACTTTTGGGGGAGAGAAACGGGTTTGAGTCTCTCCACCCGTTTTCTTTTTAAACCATTTTTAAACTAATATTTTTGAAATAAAACCTATCCCAATATTATTATAGTATATAGTAATATGTTTTAACACCGGCAAAACACCCGTAAGCTTGGGTATGATTTTATAACTCATTCGAATATCATTACCCACTTTTATAATAATATATTTATATTATTTGCAAACCACGACTTCGTATAAAATAGTATATTCATATTATTTTCAACACATGACTCCAAATAAAAAATAATATATATTTAGATATTATTTTCATCTCGTTTATAAACTTCGTGTAACGTTTCAAACTGATAAATAATATAATTATTTATGTTATTTATCCACGTTCGATATACTCGAATAAAAATAATACCTTTATTATTTTTGTCACACATTTTAAATAATAATGTTATTTCTCTAAAAATAATATATTAGTTATATTATTTTCCTAGCCATTATTTTAATGGTACAAGCGTGCGAATATAATTATATATTAATATTATTCGTGATTAAAGACGTTAGACATGTAACATAATTATCTTAATAATTAAATTAAGAAACTTTTATTCCCGTGGACACGTTCGTCTACTCTTGAATATTAGAGCATTTCTTTAGAACGTTTCTCATTCCGTGTCGCTGTCACAATTCCCATTTTTATCCCTAATTTATGTGTTTATAATTTTAGGGCATTCGTAAGTCGTTTGAGACTTACACATGTGGTTCCAACTTATCCTTTGTGTGATACTACCTACAACGCAACGCAGGTGAGTTTTCACTGCCCTTTTTTACTGTTTTAATCTGGGGGGAGAAAGCATGATTAAACTATTTTGAGATTTTGCAAATTCATATGTTATCAATGTTAAAGCTAAGCGTAACACGCTATCACAGAAAGTCCTCAACTTATATCGGACCGTTAATATGAATCTTAGCGAGTTAATATTTAGTAGTACTACTGGGTTTGACAAATCCCACCCGCGTTAGTCGCGCTAACTCGATTAGAGATCGAACGGGTGAAATGTTAGCCTACTCACACCGCCAGTGTTGATAGACCTGGCAGGAGGCAATAAACAAACAGTCAGCTTTGGTTGCGAGCTCTTGAGTTAAACATGAACATAGGTTAGCTACCTATAGATACATACTGAAAGATCATAAATCTTGTACACGCTTATTTAAATATTGAAACCTGTGAACTCACCAACCTCGTGTTGACATATTTTCTTACATGTTTTCTCGGTCGCTAAGATAAGGCACAGGTGCACATTAGGGCATGCATGGGATTCATCTATTTTGATTGTTGCTTATTTATGTTTGTTTGGATTATTTTGTATTGTACTTGGCTTGGTTGGACGTTTGGACTTTTGGACTTTTGGACTTTTGGTTTGGGTGCGTGTGTTTTGCGCATTTTCTTTTCTTTACGCTTCCGCATTGAAACTCTGATTGACATGATATTTTCATTTGAGTCCCATGTAGAGTCGTTCAAAGTAACTAATGTCTGAGATCTTGGTTCGTCACTTCCCAGATGGTAAAACTCTGTTAGTTGAAATTGGGGGTGTGACAGAAACGACCTGAATCCGCCAGCTTCTCTGGCAGTTTGTTCTGAACCATAGCAGAACATTGCTCCCTAAGTGAGACTTCAGAGATCCCCTCTAGCTTCTTCTTGTTGGAAAGAAGATCTTTGAGGAACTTGCCATACTTTGGCATATGCTGGAGGACCTCTATAAATGGGAGATTGACCTTGAGTTGTTTGAACATATCCAGAAAGTGACTGTATTCCCTAACGTGTTTATGTGGCAACAAGCAAGCTGGATAGGGAACACGACTCAAGTCATTCTAGGGGGACTTCATCTCCACCCCCTTCTTCTTCTCCTCCGCCTTCTCGACGGGCTTCTCCATAACTATCTCTTCATCCCCCATCTCTTCTTCTTCTACCACCGGGTGCTCTAGCACTAGGAACGGAAGTCCTAGTAGATGGCTCCTGATGTTCCGTCAGAGCGAAGCTCTTGAACATCTCCTCACACTCGTCTGGCTCGAGCTTATCCATGATATGGCCTCTCGCAGCTGTGTTGAACATTTGCTGCTTCTCGAAGGTGAGACCATTGTAGAACTTCTCCATTATCGCCCAGTCGAAAAGACCATGCTAGGGACATCGGCTCAACAACGTGTAGAACTACTCCCAGGCCAAGTGATAGGGCTCGTCAGGATCCATCCGGAACGAATGGATCTAATCCCGAAGGCGAGCGGCCTTGGAAGGTGGATAGTACTTTTTATAGAACTTGGCTTGAAGATCCTCCCATGTGGTGATAGAATTGTCAGGGAGGGTGTCAAGCCAAGTAGAAGCACGTACACAGAGAGAGAATGGGAAGAGACGCAAGTAGATAGCGTCCTTAGACACACCCGTGATATTGGATGTATCACATATCCGCGCGAAGCGGGACAAATGTCCCGGTGCATAATCATCGTCAAGGCCATGAAATTGGGTGGCATGGGTGATCGTGCTCATGACATGTGACGGGATCTACCATGTATTGGTGTTAGGAATGGCAGGGTGTGTGATCGAAGATCTCACCCCGGTGACCCCGTCACTGGCCCTCTGGTGCACGGTACATAGGGCTGTAAACAAACCAAACCGAACCGAACGAAGCCTTGTTCGTGTTCGTTCATTTAGCATTTAACTTGTTCATGAACGGTTCACAAACACGAATCAAATGAAATTTCATGTTCGTGTTCGTTCATTAAGGAAATGGACTTGTTCACGAAAGGTTCACGAACGAAACCGAACGAAGCCTTGTTTGGGACTTTTGATGTCAACCCTAATGTCTTCCAAAATGAACATTTAATAAGATCATTTTAATATCAAGTTTTATGTACATCTATCGAACTTACGTTACTTAGTTAATTGTTAGGTCAAAAATATAATAAAACTTAAAGAATACAAAAGGTTTAGATAAAATAAAATAGAAATATACAAAAATATTTAATGAACAACATAAACAAACGAACACGAACGTACATAAACGAACTTTCACGAACACGTTACCGAACGTTCATGAACACAATTGAACGAACGAGACCTCTGTTCATGTTCATTCATTTAGTTAATTGGACGAAATTCCTTGTTCATGTTCGTTCATTTATTAAACCAGTGAACATAAACGAACTTTCCGCCAAACGGTTCACGAACTGTTCGTTGAACGTCTGGTTCGTTTACAGCCCTAACAGTACGTCTCGCTGGTGGGTTAGCGTCGCCCATGATAGGAAATAGAATTGGGCTAGTAGAACATACCTGGGATTTGCACAGCTCCTTTAAACTCTCCCGAAAATCACGGGTGCGCTCGTGCAGCTCTCGTTCGGGCTCTAAGGAAGCAGAATATGGTGGTGATCCCTGCGAACGAGTGTGGTGCATAAACTGACACAAGAATAAAAGAAAATAAATAAAGACTAAAGACAGAAAGACTTGATCCTATATTAGACACTCAGATAAGACACACAAGTAGCACAAAAGACAAAGACACATAATTAAGACTCAAAAACAAAACAAACCAAAAGTCAAACAAAAGAACTAGTCAAAGCTAGTATTGCTATTGCCAAGTGTCCCCGACAACGACACCAACAACTTGATGTCGTCCAGGCGGTCTATATAAAACTCTACTAAACCTAGCCTAGACTCCTAAGTAATAAATGGAAAACCTATGAACTAGACCGCACTAACAGCCATGTGTACCTATCGAGTGTAGCACAGCTTAATAGTAAACCGAGTTATCGAACCCTAGAGACACTACTATATCTATACTAGACTCAGACTCGGACTAAAGATTGATGATTTGTTTCACACCCCGCCCCAGGCACCCCCTTGACGCGTGCGACCTCGATTGGTATCACATTTGAACTGTGATTTCAGAGTTTTTATCAATACAGTGGAAGTCTTTTTCAAAAGGATCGTTTCAACATGCTTTCAACCTCAAGGGTTGTATTTGTAAATATCAAAACTCAGTTGGAAGACAAAAGTTTTATATTTACTTTATAAACATAGGGATTTAAATACCCTTTTCATTTTGATTACAAAATAGTGTTTGAAATTAAAAACATTTACAGCCATAAGAAATAGTACTACCCAAGGTTGATCAATCCCCTGGTCCTATCTCCCTTTTCTTTTCTTTAGGATTTTCTACACACGAGGCCTGAGAATCCAACGTGTATGTCTATCCTTTTCATAGGTCAGATCTGATGTCTGCCTCTCACATTTTCTTTTCTTGGGTCAGATCTGATGTCTGCCCACACCCCGTTTTTATTTCAGTTTATTCATTTTCTTAAAACATTTTGAAAATAAAACGTCAGCGCGAACGCCGGTGAATACAATTATCTTGACATTTAAAAATCATTTGGCACAAACAAGTATTAATTTCATAATCACAACTTTATCTTCAATCCACACATTCAGCAGGCCCGTCCTGTTCAATCGCACCACAGAATACACTGGCGTCATGTCTTATAACAATGGACAGGTTTGCCTCCGAAGTTGTTAAAAGACAAGCACCAGCCGCAATCTGGGAATTTCACCTGAGACCCGAGTATCCGTTGAAATTTTTACGCATACCTATGTCCTGAATGCTTTGTTCGTAGAAGAACGTGGAGCATTATTCCCTTAACCATTATTTGGCCATTTTCATAAATAAAATGTTTGACACAAGTTTTCAAAGAGATAAAGTATTCACCTTGGTTTATAGGAATGAGCCTCTAAGTTGAAAGCTTATACACTATCTTCTTAACTTGATTTCTCTAGCGTTTCAGCACATCTACTAGCGTTTCTTCTTAAACCGGGCACTACAACGAGCGGGAATCGAACCAGGATTATCGGGAGTCGTCTAGGAAGTCTCTGGAATGGATTGATGAAGAGAGAATTAATGTTGAATGGTAATGAACTCGACCATCTATTTATAGGGCAAGTGCTGAGACCGTGACGAACCGTTACGGGTGGTGACGGTCCGTCACCAAGTTAGGGTTCGCGAGTCATCAAACACGTGTCGCCCTCTGGTCATTTTGGGTCGTGACGGACCGTTACTAGGCATGACGGTCCGTTACGGAGTGATAAGTGGCGCACCAGGGTGAATCTGGGGTCGTGACGGACCGTTACCAGGCGTGACGGTCCATTATAGGGTTTCCATGCGTCAGATTTTGAAGATGAGTCACTGGACACGTGGCAAGCTATCAGGGTTCGCGTGCCCAACCTGTAACAGACCGTTACCGTCCGTGACAGTCCGTTACCGTTGAATTTTCATGATTTCTACTTTTTGAACCTTGACCTATAGGTTATTTACACTTATAGTCCTTGTGGTTTGTACCTTAGCCAAATCTTGGACATTTTCGTGGCAAGTGTTACATCCTCCCCAACTTGTTTTAATCTCGTCCTCGAGATAATTCGAACAAGTGAGGATATTTCTTTTCCATTTTAGACTCCAGTTCCCACGTGTATTAAGGTCCACGTCTGGAGTTCCATTTTACTTTCACGATTATCAATTTCTTTCTTTTCAATCTCTTTTCCTACATGTCCTCAATTTGTAGAGGTTGTTCCACGAATCTTAATTTTTCATCTACCTCTACATCTTGTAGGGGCATTACCAGACATTCATCTTTCAAACACTTGTGTAGATTTGACACATGGAATACATCGTGCACTCCATTCATTTCTTCTGGTAATTCGAGTTGATAGGCCACAGGCTCAACTCTTTTCAGGATTTTGAATGGTCCTATGAATATAGGACTTAATTTTCCTTTCTTCCCAAATCTTACAACGCCTTTCCATGGTGAAACTTTCAACAAAACGTTATCACCGACGTTGAATTCTAACGGCTTTCGTCTCTTATCCGCATAACTCTTTTGACGATCACTAGCCGCTTGCAATCTATCTTTTATTTGAGTAACTTTCTCAGTCATTTCCAGGACTATTTCAGGTCCGGATAACTGATTTTCTCCTATTTTAGACCAACAGATTAGAGTTCGACACTTACGACCGTATAAGGCTTCAAGAGAAGCGGCCTGTATACTCGTATGATAGTTATTATTGTAGGAGAATTCCATTAGAGGTAAGTGGTCATCCCAGCTTCCTCCAAGATCAATAACACAAGCCTTTAACATGTCTTTAAGGGTTTGAATGGTTCTTTCACTCTGCCCGTCTGTTTAAGGATGGTAGGTAGTGCTAAGATTCAATTTTGTACCTAGAGCTTTTTGAAAACTTTGCCAGAATCGATAAGTAAATCTACTATCTCTATCTGATACAATAGATAGTGGCACACCGTGTAATGATACGATTTCATTAACGTACAATTATGCCAGCTTATCCATGCTGAACGTTTCTTTCATGGGAAGAAAATGAGCATATTTAGTAAGTCTGTCAACAACAACCCGGATTGTATCATTCCCACGACTGATTCGGGGAAGTTTAGTAATGAAATCCATGGATATCATCTCCCATTTCCAGACAGGAATTTCAAGTTGATGTAAGAAGCTAGACGGATTTTGATGTTCAGCTTTAACTTGAGAACAGGTTAAACATTTTGCAACTTAGATAGCGATATGTTTCTTCATTCCTATCCACCAATAATTGGCTTTTAGGTTTTTGTATATTTTATCGCTTCCAGGATGCATGGTGTATTTGGATTTGTGAGCTTCTTCAAGAATTTCTTCACGTACGTTTCCATAGATAGGAACCCAAATTATTTTAATCATTCTAAGAATTCCATCATTACTCTTGATCAATTGGTCGATCATTCCTCCCAATCCTTCCTTCTCAAGGTTGGGTTCTTGTAAAGCAAGTTTCTGAGATTCCTTAATACGAGTGATAAGATCAATTTGGAGATCGAGTCTTAAAGCACGAACTCATTTAGGTTTCTCATGTTCTTTTCTACTTAAGGCGTCAGCTACAACATTATATTTGCCTTCATGATAACAGATTTCGCAATCATAATCATTTAGGACTTCCATCCAATGCCTTTGCCTCATATTCAGTTCTTTCTAACTAAATATATACTTTAGGCTTTTATGATCAGTGAATATGGTGAATTTGACTCCATATAGATAGAGCCTCCATAACTTCAATGCAAAGATTATGACGCCCAATTCTAAATCATGAGTCGTGTAATTATTCTCATGAGTTTTCAATTGATGGGAAGCATAAGCAATAACTTTGCTTCCTTGCATTAACACACAACCAAAGCCGGTGTGTGAAGCATCATAGTATACTGAAAAGCCTTCATTTCCATCTAGCAAGGCCAGTATGGGTGATTGTGTCAGTTTCTATTTCAGAGTTTCAAATGCTTCGGATTGCTTAGGTCCCCATTCATACTTAACTGATTTGCGAGTCAGATAAGTTAATGGAACAATAATTCGAGAAAAATCTTGGATAAATCTTCGATAGTAACCAGCCAATCCGAGGAAACTACGGATTTCTGTTGGAGTTTTCGGGATTTTCCATTTGGATATAGCCTCAATTTTAACCGGGTCAACTTGGATGCCATCAACATTAATGACATGCCCAAGGAATTGAACTTCTGATAACCAGAACTCGCATTTTGAGAATTTAGCATAAAGCTTTTCGTTACTCAAGAGTCCAAGCAAGATTTTCAAATGATTAGCATGATCTTCCTTACTCTTGGAATAAATAAGGCTATCGTCAATGAATACGATAATGAATTTGTCCAAGTAAGGTTTGCAAACTCGATTCATCATATCCATGAAAGTTGCTGGTGCATTAGTAAGTCCAAACGGCAGTTTTGGGAATATCTTCTTCTTGGACTTTTAATTGATGATAGCCAGAATGAAGATCAATTTTGGAAACACATCGAGCTCCCTGGAGTTGATCAAAGAGATCATCGATTCTGGGGAGTGGATAACGGTTCTTAATCGTGACTTTATTCAGTTCACGATAGTCGATACACATGCGCATCGAACCGTCTTTCTTTTTAACGAACAAGACCGGAGCTCCCCAAGGCGACGAGTTTGGTCTTATGAATCCTTTTTTGAGCAATTCATCTAACTGTTTCTTTAATTCTGCCATCTTCGTTGGAGCTAATCTGTACGGGGCTTTGTCAATTGGTGCCGTACCGGGTAATAGATTAATTTTGAATTTCACTTCTCTTTCAGGTGGAATTCCAGGCAGTTCATCGGGAAAAACATCAGGAAAATCAGCTACAACCGGCACATCTTTGATCTTCTTTCTAGTGTCGGTGGTTATAGATACGAGGTATGCTAAGCATCATTTTCGTAAGTATTTTGTAGCTTTTAACATGGAAATTATTCCAATAGAGTTGGATAATTTATCGCCATGTATAGTCAAGATATTGCCTTTTGAACAAAGTTCTATAGCTTTCTTATCACATAGGATATGGGCTTAGTTAGAGGCTAACCAATCCATTCCTAGGACAACGTCAAAACCTGCCAAAGTCATTGCCAACCGTTGTGCAGGAATAACATGTCCTGATAATTACAATCGTTTAGGATTTCAGAGATTTGGACTAGGTCTCCGTTGGCAGTCTCTACCACGTATTTCTTGTCTAATTTAGCTAGAGTTTTATTTAACAGCCTACAGAATCTATGATCTATAAAACTTTGGTTTGCACCAGAGTCAAACAAAACTTGAGCGTAAATATCATTGAATAAGAAATGTACCCGTAATGACATCGGGCATACCTGCTGCTTCATGAGTATGGAAAACGAATGCTCACGCATTCTTCTTTACTCCATCTGCAGGTTTTGGACCAGTCCCATCAGGTTTCTTTAGCTTGGGACAAATGATTTTGATGTGGCCGGCTTCACCACACTCAAAACAAGTGATTTGCTTCTTCTTGAAACAATTCTCTGTTTTGTGACCGGTCATCTTGTAAAAGTTGCAGAAAAGTCCAGTACGACATTGTCCTAAGTGCCTCTTTCTGCACTTGGGACATTCCGGAATGGAAGAGTTGTTGTTTCGGGGAGTAAAATTGGATTTCCTTGATCCACTTGGGCCTTTCCCAGATTCCTTCTTCTTCTTTCCCTCCTCCTGGTTTCTAATCAAACTACTGGTTAGTGATGCTCCCATATCCATAGCATCATCAAGATTTTCACAATTTGCGACTTTGACCATGTCGCGAATTTCTCCAATCAAACCCCAAATATAACGCTTTATCAGGTTTGATTCAGGGGTAGCAAGATGTGGAACTATTCTAGCATATTGAAGGAGTTTGGTGGAATACTCCTGATGATTTGTTCCTATCATCTTAAGACTTAAGAATTTTCCTTCTATATGTTCCCTCTCATTCTGGGGAACGTACTTCTTTTCTACTCAGGATTTGAAAGCACTCCAGCCCATTGCATAGGCTGCTTCTCTTCCTTTGACAGCAACAATGTTGTTCCACCATTCTAATGCTTGGTCTTTGAATAAGTTTGAGGCATAAAGAACCTTGTCTTTTTCAGCACATGTGCTGATAGCTAGTACGGATTCAGTCTTTTCTATCCACCTCAATGTGGCAATTCCTCCTTCTCTCCCAGAGAAGTTATATGGTTTGCAGTCCTAAAACATCTTGTAAATACAACCAACTACATTTCTCTTCTTTTCTATATGACCATAGTTATTACCCATACTCTCATCTTCAAAAGAGTTATGGTAATATTTTTCTTTCCTAGTCTTCTCAGTCTTATGAGTTGCGGAACTTTCGAGTTTCAGAGTAATTGGTTGTGACTGCGTGATAGTTCGGGTATACTGAGAATGGATAGATTTTAGATTTGATGGCTTTGCAGATAGCCTATCGGCTTGTCTCTTTTCTAATTCAGTAAAGATCATTGGAAGAGAGTCCTTGATCCCTTCCGTGATCATCTTTTGGAGTTCCTTTCGGGATTCAGTAGCAGTATTTTCAACTACTGTCTATTTCTTCTTTCCCCTTGTGTGTTGTGAAGGTCCGATATTTTTCGACATACTATATAGAAATAGGATTGGAATCAAAACAAAACCTCTTTATTGACAATAATATATTACAGAAGATGATACATATAGAACTTATTGTTCCTAGAAATTTCTAAAATTCTTTTCTTTAAGAGCTTTTATTAATAAATCATTCTGAGTTTCAACTTCAGCTTTTTCTTTTTCCAATTCAGCTATCTTGTTCAGCAACATTAGTTCCCTTTCACTTCCCGATGCATTCTCATTTATATGAGGAGCAGGGATGGGAATCGTCTCATAGTATGAAATGGAACGTATATTAGAGTCATCACGTTCTTCTTTTTCAGGATTATTTTCATAAGGTATATCGGCATATCCCTCATGAAAATTTCGGGAATATATAGGAGTGACATTATAACTTCCAGCGGTAGGATCAGAATGAAAACTTATAGAAGGATTATAGGGAACACTAGGGTTTCCTATTTTTCCAAGGCTTCTAAAAGTTGAACTTTCAGTTTCCTCATTATTTTCTATAGTTCTTTCATTGGTTTTTCGTTCATAATAACTAGCTGGTGCAAATTTACGAATAAAGCTAGGACCCTTGCCTTTTCCGACCATTCAGAAAAATAAACAAAATGATATTTTATTATTATAGAAAATATATTACAAAATACAACAAAAACGATTCTAATCTTTCATAAGCTCTTTTCCAAGAGTCATCAAGTCCTCTCCATATTCGTATACTAGTTTCCCATAAAATTTGGTTCTTGCTTTGTCCATTATCTTCTTTCTTGTTACTTCGTCCGTTTGGCGCAACGAACGGTCTAAACATTTTAATAGAGGAAGAGGGCATACTTTCCGCATAACCATATTTAGGAGGGGGCTTACGGAGTCCTATCATAATAACGTTATAAGCATTTTGGTATTCCGGAGGAGCTTGGAAATACTCTTTGAAATGGCCATCATATGGAGGTTCAGGAAACATATAAGGGTCATATAAAACAGGAGTTTCAGAATTATAAGATTGATAGTCGGAACTATTTGAAATAGGATTATTGAACGGATAGTCTTCCGGGTTTTCAGAAACAGGTTCATATTGGTGGGATTCCTCAAATGGATACTCTTCTGCTGAATTATTCTGCTGAATGTAACTTGATTCAGCTTCATTGTTTCCTTGCAGTTGTTGGTTATTTGTATTCCAGTTGCTGAAGTTTGAACCAGCCTCCATCCATTGACTAGAAGAGTTATAAGATTGAGGGTGGTATTCGAGAGAGTTGTTATTAGGGAGAATGGCAAATGGATCGTCGGTATAGTAGGGCTAAGAGATAGGGTTCATTCGAGATCCTAAAGGATGATATTTAGGTGACTCTTTTTTAATTGGACGATTGGGGTCATAATAAACAGGTACAGAATTATCTCCAGACATCTGCAATCTTAAAATATTAGTACTTATCTTATTTTTGGTCAAGACTTAGATACTAAATCCAGTATCCTTATCTTAACTAAAGCTCTACAAGGATGGTTATCTTTCAAAAGTAGTACCTCTAACAGATATGTTCCCAGGTAAGAGCGACGGGTCTAGGAGAGATTTATACACTACTATTTCCTTAGACAGAACACTTCCGTTTATCAGATAACTACATACTGGTCAAAAGGTTACCTTGTTTTCTTATCTTAATTTTTAAGTAGTAGATAAACTTATGGTTAAAGCCTAGATACCAAATCTAAGTATCTAATTCGCTAAAACATGTGGCTCTGATACCAATCTTGTCACACCCCGACACCGGACGCGCGCGACCTAGATTGGTATCACATTTGAACTTTGATTTCAGAGTTTTTATAAATACAACGGATGTCTTTCTCAAAAGGATCGTTTCAACATTCTTTCAAACTCAAGGATTGTATTTGTAAATATCAAAACTCAGTTGAAAGACAAAAGTTTTATATTTACTTTATAAACATAGGGATTTAAATACCCTTTTTATTTTGATTACAAAACAATGTTTGAAATCAAATACATTTACATCCACCGGAAATAGTACTACCCAGGGTTGATCAATCCCCTGGTCCTATCTCCCTTTTCTTTTCTTTAGGATTTTCTACACACGAGACCTGAGAATCCAACGTGTAAGTCTATCCTTTTCATAGGTCAGATCTGATGTGTGCCTCTCACATTTTCTTATCTTGGGTCAGATCTGATGTCTGCCCATACCCCGTTTTTATTTCAGTTAATTCATTTCCTGAAAACATTTTGAAAATAAAACGTCAGCGCGAACGCCGGAGAATACAATTATCTTGAAATTTTAAATCATTTGGCACAAACAAGTATTAATTTCATAATCACAACTTTATGTTCAATCCACATATTCAGCAGGCCCGTCCTGTTCAATCGCACCACAGTATACACTGACGTCATATCTTATAAAAATAGACAGGTTTGCCTCCGAAGTTGTTATAAGACAAGCACCAGTCGCAATCCAGGAATTTCACCCGAGACCCGTGTATCCCTTGCAAGTTTTACGCATACCTATGGCCTGAATGCTTTATTCGTAGAAGAACGTTGAGCATTATTCCCTTAACCTTTATTTGGCCATTTTCATAAATAAAATGTTTGACACAAGTTTTCAAAGAGATAAAGTATTCACCTTGGTTTATAAGAATGAGCCTATAAGTTGAAAGCTTATAGACTATCTTCTTAACTTGATTTCTCTAGCGTTTCAGCACCTCTAATAGCGTTTCTTCTTAAACCGGGTACTACAACGAGCGGGAATCGAACCGGGATCGTCGGGAGTCGTCTAGGAAGTCTCTTGAATGGATTGATAAAGAGAGAATTGATGTTGGTGTGAAGAATGGCAATGAACTCGACCATCGATTTATAAGGCAAGTTCTGAGACCATGACGGACCGTTACGGGTGGTGACGATCCGTCACCAAATTAGGGTTCGCGAGTCATCAGACACGTGTCGCCCTCTAGTCATTTTGGGTCGTGACGGACAGTTACCAGGCGTGACAGTCCGTTACGGAGTGATAAGTGGCGCACTAGGCTGAATCTAGGGCCGTGACGGACCGTTACCAGGTGTGACGGTCCGTTATAGGGTTTCCATGCGTTAGATTTTGAAGATGAGTCACTGGACACGTGGCGAGCTATCAGGGTTCGCGTACCCAGCCCGTAATGGACCGTTACCGTCCGTGACGGTCCGTTACCGTCTTGTAAAGGTCCGTTATCGTCTGTGACGGTCTGTTACCGTTGAATTTTCATGATTTCTACTTTTTGAACCTTGATCTATAGGTTATTTACACTTATAGTCCTTGTGGTTTGTACCTTAGCCAAATCTTGGACATTTTCTTGGAAGGTGTTACAATTTGGTTAGGGGTTGACTACACTAAGGATTAACTAAGAATGCAGTAAACTAAGTCGACTAAACTATCAAGATCAAGAACTAAGATGAAATCAGAAAATGGGAAGAATACTACCTAGGTCGGAATCCTACTTGCAAAGCCTAACTTCTACCGGTTCTGGAAACTTAGATGGATCTGGGTTTCTATGGAAACAACTCTAAACCACCTAGTGGATCCCTAATCACTCTCAGGGTGTAACCAACTAAGGAACCTAAAGGTGTAATAAAGCACCAGATCACCTTTCAGTCTTTCCAACTTTGATAAAGTACCCTAATAGACAGATCACCTTTCAGTCTCACTGTCCACCATACATCGAAGATGCATGAGGTAATCTTAGGATAAGAACTATGACATGAACTAGCAACAATCACCAGACACCTAATACCAACTTCCTCTCAGACAGCTGACCCTCGGATTCCTAATGATGAAGACTAGACAACTATCTCTCACTTATCGGGTATTGAAATAGGATACACATTCAGTTCTAAGGACACTCAATCACAACTCCTATGGGCTACTATCTCTAGAAACTCATACAAACAACCACAAACCCTAAGGTATATGATCTAGATATGCAAATCAAACTGGCAAACAACCACAATTAGCATACGGAATCACAATCAAACACAAATCAAACCAAAACATGCATATTCATCACATTAATCATACTAAGATTGTTTACAAAATCATAAACCCATCAATTAGAATCCAAAACCGATAAAAATCAAAGCGTTACGCAGTATTCATCATAAACCTAGGCAGTATCAAAGTTTTAACCTAAATTCATACTCAAAACATCCATAACATAAGTAAAAGCACAAATCATGGTATCAAACAATCAAATCAAAGATAAAGATTCAAGCTTGCAATCGAAAACGCTATTACTAACGAACCCGGATCTTAAAGCCTTCGACTTTGCACTTCAATTGACTTCCTTCTCCTCAAAATCGCCCTAGACCTCTTCTCAGACGGCTGGGATTCAAACTTCTAGTATTATGGCATTAGAATTCTATTAAAACTCGAATCTAGGGTTTTTCGCGAATTATGGTCCTCTCGCGTACCACTAGAAAATATGGTAAGCCCCTCGCGGCCAAATTAGTCGGGGCGCGTTTCTGAGATCCTTGCGTACCGTGAAGATCTCTTCTTCTTCTCTCGCGTACCACGGGGCTTCAATATTTCAACTTTTTTAACTTTTAGTTCTGGGCTTCATTCTCTTGCTCGGTTTCTTCTTAATTTGACTTGTAATCATCACGAGCTCCTGAAAACACAACATAGACTCAAATGTACATCAAAACGACTCAAAACAAAGATAAAACTAACTAAAAACACACAAAACACTAGGAATAGAGATGTGTGCTTTGCACTATATCAAGTTGCTAGCCACAATCGAGTGTCGGCTAGGAGAGTCACTAGCCACACTTATGAGTGTCGCCTGAACTTGCGTTCAGGACTTTGTGTGGTGTAATGGGTCGATACTCAACGTTTTTCTTAAAGGGTTGATTCTCAGACAATCTACTCTCTTCTTCTTCCTCCCCGGGAGTCACCACATGCAGGTGGCCGGATCTCGAGAGTCGGATCAAGAACATTGAGCATTTACAGGTCTGATTTTTTAATCCAAAACCTTAACTTTTTACGTTCAAAACGTTTGTCTAGCTTCCATGAAGCTAGATCTGAGCCTTAATCCACTTTTCATACGTAAAAGTCCTTCCTTTATGTTTAGAAACCCCATAAACCCTAAAACTCCATTTTTGAAGAAAAACTCAGATCTGAGGTAGATTCTTACCTCAAAACTCGTGGCTCTTCATGTAGAATCGAACAAGGGTGATGGAGAGACAAGGTGAGAGCAGATTCCAAGCTTGAAATGGTCTTCTTGAGCTTTCTCTCTCTAGAATTCTCTCTCTCATTCTCTCTCTCTCTAGGGTTTCAAGGTTGAAGAAGCTGGAATGAGGAAGATGGAGCTGATCTAGCCTTTATATACATGGGCTACATCGGCCCATTGGAGTCGGGCCCAAGCCCGCTCCCCTTTCTTTCACTTTTCCTTTAATTAATTCCCGACCTTGTTTCCATTAATCTGTTTTATTATTTCAGGATATTACAATATACTAGTGGGTTGGCCCGTGCATTAGAAAATGGTAATTATTGATTGTTGGGCTTTAATTACAAATATGAGGTTAAATGGTAATTGAACACATTATATGCATTGATAAGGTGTACCTTATGTATAACAATTTTTATTAAGTGTCTTAAATTTTTTGGTAAATTACAAGCATGTCCTTCCAATATGTTTTATATAGTAGTATAGATATAGATAATTAAAAAAAACAAACGTATATTAACATATAATTCAAAAAAATACAAACCTATATATACATTTATTTTTATACAACCCTATATATAAAAACATACATATATGCATATACATTCATTTTCCCTCAAATTTCTTCAAAAACAACAAGATTAACTAACTTAAACTTTAATTAAAAACTTACCATTAAATTTCTTCTACAAATAGCTAAAAAGATGACATGTCATCGGGACAAACCCGGGAGGTAGACCGAAATGCAAAAATCACATACAAATTGGGTTAAAAAATATATATATATAATTTGGGGGGAAATATATATAAAAAAAAACCTAAAAATACCTCTAGAAACGACGTATTGTCGGGAACGCCCACTCTAGCTTTCGCAACCTTTAAAAAATCACTTATATATAACATTCATTAGTATATGCCATTAATTAGGGGAAAAGCATTCAAAAAATGAAACAAAATGCATACCCTTTGAACAAAACCACTAATGGTGGTGGTGAAGCTAGAACACGTTCTTTGATGGAGGAGAACGGCGGTGATAGCGGAGGAGGAAGGGAGCAGGGGTAAAGACTAAAATGGGAGAAATGAGGGGGGAAAACCCTCTGTGATGGAAAATAGACCCGCTGGGACTTTTCCCGAAGACACGTCGTCGGGATAGGTTCCCAAGAAACTACATCGTTTAATTAACTGAAAAAAATAAATAAAAAGTAAATTAAAAAACACTTTTTACGACGACATGTCGTCGGGAAAACTATTTTGAATTTTATTTAATTTTAATTAATTATTTATCTTGATTTAAAAAATACCCTATTACCGACGATGTGTCGTCGTAACAGGGTTGTCATGTAGCGCCAAGAATTTTGTGAGCGGCAAAGTTCCTGCTTGATTAATACCGACGACGTGTCGTCGTAAAAGAGGTGGACTAGTAAAAAATTTTGGCCCTGCTATTGCCGACGACTTGTCGTCGTTGTTAGTGACCTATGCCGACGACATAAAGCCGTCGGGAAAGCCCCCGTCGTAATAGGGCAAGTTTCTTGTAGTGATGATATTTTTAATTTTGTTGCAATTATTTATTTTTAACCTTATTAATAAATTGTTTGTTTACTAACTTAGTACTAAAAATATCTAACTACATAAAAATATTGTGAAAAAATGAACTAGTGTAGTATATATAATTATCGAGTTCGGTTTATAGAGTTAGATGGGTGAAAATGAATTTTTTTAGCCTACTACTTCTTACGTAAAAATGCATGGCGAAGTTAATAATGGCGTTGTGATTAGAAACTTAATAAAATCTGTTGGAAAATTATTTTATGGGAAAATTACCAAAATAGTTATTTGACTAGTTGAATTTATCTAAATGGTCACAACTTTTTAGCCTACTATAACATGGTCATGAAGACCAATAGCCGGCTAAGACGGCTAGACTTACCCTGCTATAAATTCCGTGCCTGAAAGAAATTTGTCAGACTTCAACCAATCAAACGTTAACACGTGGCATCACGGAAATTTTAGCCGGCTAAGCCGTCGACGGCTATAGAAGACTAAAATTTCAGTGTCAACGTCTGATTAGTCAAGTCTGACAGATTCCTTTTGCTCAAAGAAATTTTTCAAACTTTTATGGATTCTTATTTTATTTGAATCTATTAAAAGTTAATAATTGCTATTTATTTATTCAAACAGCACAAAAACTTTCACCGACATGACGTTTCACCTTCATACAAAATCTATATATTTATTAAGATGATTCTGGCGTTTCGCCGGAACTTTTGTTTTTTTCATATGCGTTTTGCCGGAACTTTTGTGGTTGGCCCCTGCCACTGGAAGCAACACCGGACGGATCTCTATTTCTTTCTTTTAATGATTAGCAGGCCACATTTTTACACCGTTAACTTTGAAAGTATATAAGTCTACGGTGATAGCTACATACATGGTCGGTCCTTAAACATTGACAAATAAGCCCTTATTAACGTCCACACAATTTTTAGCTCCAAAAATAGATCTCATGTCTTCTTAAGCATCCCGCTTTGTTCCTAAACTTTCATTGTTCTCCTTCCCCAAAATCAGTGAATATTCTCACTTGTTTCCAACCCAAAAGGTCGATTCCTATTTCTTATACGCCTATTTTATCACCACAAATGACTTTCGCACCCTCACAAACCCTATCAAAGCCCAAGCCACTCTGCTACATCCAACTCGTTCCCTTTAGCACTGCTCGGTGCTAATCCACCGTTACCCTCTCCAATGCAACGTTGATATATGCTCTATGTTACACTATCGATGCCCTCTAGTTCCCGGAAGATATATCTTAATATTAGTTCAACACAATTTATACAATCAAATCTAACTTCAAACGATCTAAACAAGATTAAACAGTGTTGAACAATATGGACAGTTCATCAATGTGATGAATATATAAAACTAATAAAAACTCACAATGAATTCCATCATGAACAAACACGATAAAACCCTAGAAACTCTAAGATGACGAAGAGTGTGAGCATAGGGCAATTTTTTGCATGGGCGGAGCTTTCTTAGAGTTCGACGAGACGGTTCCAACGCCGTTGGAATGAGCTCAATCGGATTTCGTTTGATATCGTTTCTTAAGATTTTTATCATTTCTTAGGTTTCTTAACGAAAAACTATTTCTTATTTTTTTTAAAACTAATAAAACAATGTGTAATACTATGAGTTACGTATACGTAACAACATTTTTTTTTGAATTTTTTTGTTTTCTGTTTACGTATACATAACACTGTGGTTTACGTATACGTAAGCCAATATTTAAATGATTTTTTGGTAAAAATTTGTAATATTACATTGATACTCTTATAAAAAAATAAAAATAAAATCAAATAAAAAATAAATATTATTATATTATTGGTTAAAATTGGTTTTTAGTGGTTTTCTCGGTTTTTTGCTAACTATTGGTTTTTTCTGGAACTCACCCATATATATATATATATATAATACGTTATTTAGATGTATATGATTATTAATGATGTTTTATTTAGTATATACATGAGATTCTCGAAAAATAATACTACATTTAAACTTTATTAGTAAGGTTTTTTATTATTATTAAAATCGATCACCTCATACCGTTGGTTATTTGGTGCAATTGTAACCTTAAAACTTCCTATAGTGCAGGTCTTGAGTTCGAGACTCAACTGAATCAATTATTTAGGTTGAGCCAGTGGGTTTTCGTAGTTGTGAGTTTCCTCCTGGATTAAGGGTTTGATCCAGATTGATGGGGTAGTTGGGCCTAATTTAAATAACATCTATATTCTAAGAGAATCCTGGTGAATGATTTTCAGAAGAAAAAAAACTAAAATAACCTCTTATAAATAGTTTGTTATTATTTTTATGCTGCCAAATGTATGATTATAGTAGTAATATTAGTGTCAAACATGTGACGTTTGTCTTCTTCGTAGGCCATGAAATGTTGCATTAGTTCATTACGCGGTTTTGGTTCAAAAGTCATTGAACAACTTTAAAAGTCAACGTAGTGACAATATTGACAAAAGTAGGGGTGTTCAAAAATATCCGTATCCGAAAATTTGAAATTTCGAATCCGAAATACCCGAAAAATTGGATATCCGAATTTTCGGATTCAGATTCGTATTCGGATATCTATTTTGAAAATGTTCGGATATCCGACTATCCAAAAATTAAAAATATATATATAATTTGTTAATTTCTTTCATGGTGGAATGGATACTAAATAGTCTAAAATCTAAATCCCCTTTACTTTAGGCCTTTATCAATTCAATTAGGGTTTGTCTCAGACTCTCTCGCATCCACTTCCAAGTTCCACCTGCAGACCGGAGTTCTAATCGTCTGGTGACCGCCTGACCGGACCACCACCACTCCAGTCTCCATCGAGTGGCAAGTCCATCCTCCAGACACCGGGCGTTTGGCGACAACCACACGCAGCACCACTCACCTCCGACTCCGACCTCCGCACTCTCCAGTCTCCACCTCTGACCTCCGCACTCTCCAGTCTCCACCTCTGACCTCCGCACTGGTATGTAAGTTGCTTGTAGTATGTACTAATTAATTTCACTAAACAACTACAGTGGGCTACATTCTTTGTTTCTAGGTTGGTCTCTTGAGTCACAATTTTTACCCATGGTTTGTTTTAACACATACATTGCAACATTTATGTTGTCTTACTCTTCTTCTTTGAATTTGCAGGTTCATTTATGTTACAAGTAGGGGGTTTCTTTGCTGGAAGTTGGAACAATTTCTTTTTATGGAACAATGCGTTTTGTTTTTATTTTAAAACTATGTGTTTGTGTTTATTTTGGAACATTAGGTTTGAATGTGTTGAAACAATTTGTTGGATTTGTAATATGAATTAGTCAGATCTTTATTTTTAAATTTTTTTTTTGAATTTCCGGATATCCGTTTTGGTATCCGTTCGATATCTGAAAATTCGGATATCTGGATTTCGGATATCCGAATTTTCGGATACGATTCGGATATCAATATTAACTATCCGAAAATTTCGGATAGTCGAAATTCGGAGACTTTGAACACCCTAGACAAAAGGATATGAATGTTTGACCTATGATTTACTTAACATATTTGAAAAGGTCAAAGAATTAAATCATGAATTCAAGTTTGACAAACTATATGTTCACCTAGTTATGTGATCCTTATTTCTAGAAACCTTTTTTAGTAAAAGAGATTAAGAGTTTACTTCAAAGTATAGCCCCGAAGAAAGACAACAATTTATAAACAACATATATTTGATCGATGAACACATTTTTATTTTTTATTTTAACTTTTTTTTGTTGGTTTCAAATCAATATACACTATTAACAAAAATATAGCTTATCAGTTATTACTATATTTTACAATTTTTTTATTCATTACTATATTTTACAATTTTTTTATTCGTAAGAATAACGAGATTCTACCCAACCGCGTAGTCGTTATCACTCTTTCACGAGTAGTCGTTATTATAGTTGCTTTGTAACATCCGGAATTTCAAAACAATAAAAACTTTACATAAGCACAAAAGTTGATACCGTTTAACGATTTTAAAACCTAAGCACCAGTATTGACTCTACATGACGGTAATGAAGCTCTGTGGTGTATTTCGACGCTTCAGGTCAAGGGTAATCGCGTATGCGTTACGACAGTTAAAGACCCACGAAATCAACTACTCGACTCACGATCTTGAGCTCGCGGCAGTTGTCTTCGCATTAAAGATTTGGAGGCATTACCTCTACGAAGTCAAGTGTACCATTTACTCCGACCATAAAAGTTTGAAATATGTCATGTGAGCAAGTACCTTACCTGTTCACAAGTGAAAGCCGAACACCAGAAACCACGTGGGAAGATGCAACCTTTATTTCTTCCCGAATAGAAGTGGGAACATATTACCATGGATTTCATAAACCAAGCTACAACGTACAGCTAAAGGTCATGATACCATATGGGTAATTGTGGATAGGCTGACGAAGAGTGCTCACTTCTTGCCTATACGTGAGACTTACTCGTCCGAAAAACTAGCAGAATTGTTCATTAACGAGATTGTGACCAGACACGGTATACCCCTGTCGATTATGTTGGACCGGGACACACGATTCACACTGGAAGAGATTCCATGACACAACGGGCACTAGACTTAACGTTAGCACAGCTTACCACCCGCAAGCCGATGGTTAGTCCGAAAAGACCATTCAAACTCTCGAGGACATGCTCCGGGCATGTATCATTGACTTCGGTCCTAGCTGGGACAGTCACTTACCATTGGCGGAATTCTCCTACAACAACAGCTATCCCGCAACAATTGGTATGCCGCCTTACGAAATGTTGTATGGTAGAAAGTGTAGAACGCCCGTCTGTTGGGGTGAAATTGGGTAGAAAGACTTCGCAAGTCTTTATGTGGTTAAAGCAACTTCCAAAAAGTTTGACCAAACCCAAGCCCGTATGAAAGCGGCTAAGGATAGGCAGAAATATTACGCGGATAAAAGGAGAAGAGACCTTGATCTCCAAGTCAGTGACATGGTGTTGTTAAAAGTGTCCCAGTGGAAGGGAATAATTCGATTTCGGAAAAGCGGAAAACTAAGTACGAGGTTCGTCGGACCTTTTAAGATTGTGGCATAGGTAGGAGAAGTAGCTTACCGATTAGAACTGCCAGAAGAATCGAGTGGAATCCATCCTACTTTCCACGTGTCGCACTTGCGAAAGTGCTTAACAGACGAGTCCGCACATGTGCCACTCGATGACATCGAAGTAGACAACAACCTTAACTATTTGAGGAGCCCATAGCAATTTTTGATAGATATGATAAACGACTATGCAACAAAGTTATTCCACTGGTCAAAGTTCAATGGAAACATCGAAAAGGATCAAAAGCCACGTGGGAGACTGAGTCGTAAATGAGGGAATTGTACCCTCAGTTATTTTGACCTATAAAAGGTTTCAAGGACGAAAACTCTAATAAGAGAGGTAGACTTCTAACATTCCAAAAATAACAAAGAGAGAATAAAACGAAAGACGACGGGTCTCGAGAGGGAAACAATAAAAGAAAGGAATAATAAGATAAAACCACGCGCTCGTGGTCTTGGTCTTTGGGCCGGGCTGATGGGGTGTAAGGGAGGGCATGATAAACCCTTGTCTTCCTCCATAAACCCTCATTTCACCATCTTCACCACCAAAACTCTAGAGAGAGAAAGTGAGGGTTTTAGAGAGAGAAAGCTCAAGAAACACCATCAACTCCTTAGATCTTGCTTTCAACTTCATTCACCATCATCATAGATCGATTCTACATGAAGAGCAAAGTGTTTTGAGGTAAGGATCGACCTCAGATTTGTTGTTTTTGATGGAAATGGGTTTTAAGGTTTCTTGGGTTTAATCACATAAATAAAAAACACTTAAAAAGTATAGATCTAGCTTCATGGAAGTTGAAGAAATGATTTGGACGTAAAAAGTTATGGTTTTGGATCGAAAACGGGTCTGTACGGAATTTGTGTTCTTGAGCCGACACTCGAGTGTCGACCACCTGCAAAGTGGCGACACTCGACAGTGAAGAAGACATTGAGAGTGTCGACCCTCCTATAGCACGACACCAAGTCCTGAACGCAAGTTCAGGCGACACTCTAGTGTGCCTGGTGACACTATCAGGTGACACTCTAGTGCGCCGAGTGACACTATCAAGCGACACTCTAGTGTGTCTGGTGACACAATCAGGCGACACTCTTGTGTGCCAGGCGACACTCCATTGTGCCTAGCGACACTCTCAGGTGACACTCTTACGTGAAACTCTCTAGTGACACTCTCGGGTGACACTCAAGCTGACACTATCAACCGACACTCGCACAAAATAATAGAATTCGCGTCTTTACTTATGTGTAGATCGGTCTACGCATTAGCAATATATAAGACGTCAACTTCAAGTTGAATACCAATAGTCAGGTGAGTTCCAAGAATCCATGTTTTACCGTTTTAGGGTGGTGTGCTTACTCAATTAACAGACGTTTATAATAAATGTATTTTATTACTTAAAAATGGTAAGAAGGAAAGAGGTTTACTTAACTAACGTTTTGTAAACAAGTAAATGTTTAACAAACATGTTTATTTAACTAAATATTTTATAAACGAATGTAAGTGAAAGAGAACGTGTTTATCTAAGTAAACATTTTTAAATGAACATGAATGAAAGAGATAAGAAAGTTAAGTTGCCTATAGGTTCGAGTATGATTATACCGAAGCAAGTCTTGAGGTAGTAGCATAGTCTTTGTCACCGGTACTACCTGGAGCCTATGGCAGTGTCATTACATGAGTTGGGTGCCTGTCGTATGAAAAACGGGAACCGTGCTAGACAGAGTATTGTGACCGGGATGTGGAAACATGGTTAACGGGGGGTAATGACGGCTATCCCAGTGATAATATGTAACATCCCGGAAATTTATAAACTAGTAGTTCGGGTTAGTGGACGACCCGAACCTATATTAAATGAGAAGAAATTGAAAGGATTCTTATACGAAGTATGTTTAACTACCGGGAAAGTCATAGTTAGTCGTTTAAATAAAGGTTCGAGATCGATGCGTGCGAGAAAGAAGTAAAGGGACCCAAGAAGAAAACTAGGGGATGTTTATAAGCCACTTTATCACCAACCCTAGGGCCATTGGTGACCCTAGGTGTACGAAGGCAGAAGAGAGGACGGGAGAGAAGGTAACGGCCGAAAAAGAAGGGGGACGACGACGGAGTGGTGCGAGACGGTGGTCACGATGTGGTGTGATCCCAGGAGTGTGTTCTAGTAATTCTGAATCTTATTCTTTTTCCTTTTCTTGTTTGTTTACGGTTGCGCATAGGGACCCGATTAGGGTTTACCCTTGTTATGGTGTTCGACAGAGGAGACGGCCACCCAAGGACGACGACATTTCATGGAGGGTGGCGGTAGTCGGCCGTGAAGAAGATAGTAGCGTGCGACGGAGATGGTGCACAACTGCGGCTAAGAGTGGAGAACGGGGAAGGTGGCCTAGTTAGGATTGATCCGAGAGGATGAAGGCGGAAGCTGCTGGTGTGGGCCATGGTGATACTATGGTGGCGCATGGCCGCCCACTGTTAACGCGAGAAGTAGGGTGGTGGTGAGAGTGGTAACCGGGGAAGACGATGGGAACTCAGGGAGACGACAACGGGTCAAGGTGGTAGCCATGGCGGCGGCATACGACCACACTTGTGGTGTCTTCGACGAATAGAATGGCTCGGGTGGAGGGTCATCAGCGACGTGGTGGTGGTGTTAGCCGGCTAGGGTTTTTGCCAGACAAGGAAGCCGGAGTGATACCCGAGTAGGGTTTTGCTTGACGGGTTTAGGTGTATGCGCGAGAACCCGACCCGAGTTCATGAGGTTCACAGGTTAGGGTTTTCCTTGCATGGCTTGCATGCGTGTATGGAACACGGCTGGTGTACGCGCGTGTTCGAGGGTTTAGGTTTTGCATGAACGTGTATGAGCATGCATGAGAACCCGAATCAAGTATCCAAGTTCTAAACGGGTCAAGGGCGACCGGGATCATGTGTACCCACAGGAGGGATTTGAGAAGCTGGGGTGGCGTGTAGTTAAGGTTGAGTAAGTCGGTGTCTAGAGATTTATCGTGTTAACCAGGTTTTCAAGTTAATACGGGTAGTAGATTATGAGTAACTAGTGTTGAAAAGTATTATTGTGTTGGTAAGATTTATGAGGTTATAATTGTGGAACGAGTCTTGGGCGGTGAACCTTTGGATATCATAGGATAATACGGTTATCCATATGATAATAATTTATAAAACTATCTTTATAAGGACCGAAGTGTCCCGAGTAAAGTTAGGTGACTTTTGTGACGAGGCGACTTTTATTTTAAATTAAACTATTAGAACTTACTCAGCGTAGCTGACTTTGTGTGTACATTAGATTGTCTTGCAGGTGAGCTTTGGGGTCGGCGTATCTTGGCTTAGGAGCTGTGCTTTTCGGATCGGTGTGCAGGCAATCATGAGGTAAACTTAACGATGTTAAATGGTAATTATTGTTTTTAGAAATACTCCCGCTGTAGTCTGATTAATAACATATGTATTTTAAAGAGAATAACCCGTTATCATAACCAACTGTAGGATGCAAGGGACGAGGTCTTACATAACGGTCACCAAAAGTAATAGAATGTCCTTCGTGGAAGTCCGGTGAGTTTGGCCTTCGGACGTAGAGCCTTAGGGACTCTCACCAAAAGAAAGAGATCCTTCGTGGAAGTAATGTGTGCGACAACTGGTAATTTTACCAAACAATTATTTAAATATAATTACACAAGACTGTGCATATTAGATTAATTTTAATTAATTAGGTATAACTCGGTCTAGTAGAGTCCAACCACTACACAACTACAAAGGAAATGTTAGAGATTTCTGAGACACATCGAACCTCGTATCGCGTTGGTGATAAACTAAAAATTAAATTAAAATTCCTCGAAACATTCTCTTTATTTTAATAGTGGAGAATACCTACCCGGATGGAAATAAAATCTAAACGTATGACACGGTCACGTATTATATCCAAACAACTAAAATTATATTATTTTTATTAATACCCGACTCATTCCCGACACGTTGCAACGAATGGACAACGACGACACACGGGTATTATACCAGACTAGGAATGATGGGGTAACACTCTACACCCCACTACCTACCCTACCCCCCCCCCCCTCTCGCCACCTCTCTCGGCCGAACAAGGAGCCACCCTCAAAGGGGTCCTTCCCCATTGTTTTCATTTGTTCCCTCCTACACAAACATTTGTGTCTTGTTCCCCTGTCCACTTGAGTCATACCACCTTGTGGGTATTATCCAAGGTTGATGCACTATATATACTTGCATGCATACAAGCCTCCAACACAAACTCAAACCCACAACACTCACACACCCCTCTCTTGCTCTCTTTCGGTTCACCCCTACCCGACCACCCTCCCCTTTCCCTTTGGCCTTCAGCTAATCAACAACATCACCACCACTATCCACCGAAACCACCTCCCACCTCCTCCTTAGTCCTCGACAGCCACCACAACACCACCTCCCTCCACCACTTGACCGATAGCCACCTTCACTCCACACCCCTTCCCTCTCTCGATAACAACCCAACACCCCCACCACCTTCTCCCTCACCCGGGTTACGACGACCACCAACCCACACCACACCACCACTCACCACTGTATACCGCCATCTCCATTCACAGCAGCCCGAGCCTCCTCTACCACCCTTATGACTTTCGGATAACAAAAACAGGTTCTACCACCTTTGTGCGGGTCTCCAATTTCACTTCATGAACACCGGGTCTCAATTATACGAAGTGTACGGGCTATTTCGGGAGCTAACTGGGTGATACGAGACGTCAAATGAAGAAACCGGGTCTCACGTCACCTCCGCCACCTTCTCTCTCGACTTTTTACGTGAACACCTCAACCTATTTCTATTATTATTAACTAGTTGGTGATATGTTTGTAAAACGGTTATACCCGGTTATTATTTTAAATAATATAGAAAAGACGGGTTTTAACGTAAAAGGCAACGAGTAAATTTATAAAAACCCTAAGTGTTATATGTTTTAGTTATTATTATTAATCATTATTTTCTATAAATATTTGAAGTATAACTTTCATTTAAATAATAATGATAAGTGTAATAATAACAAATTTGTGTACATTATTATTACTACAAAAAAAAATGGACATGTAATTACATGAAAGATTTTATAAATTATTTTATAAAATAACCACACGTCTATATAGTTACATGTCTTAATTTGGTGAAAAGTTTATAATTACATATATATATATATATATATGAATGGTTGAGACAACTAGAAATAAGTTTGAAAATATAAAATAATATTATAATTATTTTATGACATCTTCACATCTATTTATAATAAATATATAATATATATTTATTAGACACGAGAAACGACTTAAACCGAAAACGAGGAATTTAATAGATAAAGTCTACATCATAATATTTATTAAAAGGATTTTAATAAATATAACTACGCTAACGAGAAGTTGTATTAACAACGGCGATCGAGTCGGACCCTTGTAAACTATTACAAGGCAAGGGTCAAGACTTCGGGATATTGGTCGTGTGACCAACCCACCCCATTAACAACTATTTAGATCTTAAGGTGTCTTATTTAATTTAGGGCACGACTAGTTCAGGACTGTTTGGACTTTCAACTTACATCATCTCTTACCACCTCGTTAGCTACGGTGAATCTTCACGACCCCACTTTTACTTGTTTTAAATTGATTTTTAAACCAACGGGGGAGAAAACTTGCTCAACTTGACAACTGGACACAAGTACGAACATTATTACATGAGTCAACTCATTTAACGCATCAAAGTCCCTTCTTATTCTGTAACCGTTAGTTATGATACAAACGTGGAAAGCATGAATAGATCTATTTGGGTTGACATCCCCACCCGTGGTTAATCGTGCTAACCTTAACTGGAGGTTAAAGTGGGTGCATAATTTCAACAACTATACAATGTTTAGCGTTAAGGACATTGGGTTAGGGGCACAACATCAACGTCGAGTTTCAGTTACAGGAGCTCATGGTAATAATAAATAACTATGCTATTGTTTTAACTAATAATAGTGGTACATCATTGTTCGGGTAAACAATACACAACTAGAAATATTGTTGTCCAACATAAAACATTTCAAATAAACTTGTGAACTCACTAACTTTATGTTGACCTTTTTAAGCTTGTTTTCTCATGTAATTAGAAACGTGGGAAAGAAAGCATGCATGCATGTAGATCATCTTTTGGAGTTTTCCTATTATAACCTAGGAGCATCTAGGTCAAAGCTGACAAACTTGTTATTTAAAAAGTCATACACTTGGTTAAGTGCGGTACTTTGCATGTATTGTCTTAAAACAACTTGTGATTTTCTATAATGACTTAAACCTTTGATTATGAATGCATTAGAAGTCGTTTGTTGTAATCAAAGGCTATGAACACCATGGATCGCCATGCCCCGTGTTTCTGCCCTAGGCGGGGTGTGACAATGTGTCCTTTGTGGACTGTAACAGAAAGTAATGTGTTGTAAGACCCAGACCCGGGCATCCTACAGTTGGTTCTCATAACTGGTTATTCTCTTTAAAATATTCTTATTATTAATCAAACTATAGCGAAAGTCTTTCTAAAAACACTAATTACTATTTAATATTGTTGTTGTCAGTACGCTTACCTCACGAATGAATGCACGCCAATCTGAGTAGCACCGCTCTCGAGCCAAGATACATCAACACAAAGCTTACCTGCAAAACAATCTAACGTACACACAAAGTCAGCTACGCTGAATGAGTTCTAATAGTTTAATTTAATTAAAAGACACCCCGTCACAAAACTTATTTATGTCAACTCCAGACATTTATGTCCTTTATAAAATAGTTTATCATTTCAAGTCATGTAGATAACTCCCGTTATCTTATAGTATACCTCAAGAGGTCACCACCCCAGACTCATCCCACAATGTTAACCCGACAAGTCTCATCGACATGGATCGGACCTACAACACTAGTAACCCTTAGCCTACTACACATATCAACTCAATAACCTGGTTAACACAACCTATCCATAGACGTTAACTTACCCAACCATGACCAAGGCTCTCACATTTCAACTGGCTTGACAGTTATAAACACTACATCATAATCCCGACGCAACAGTCAATCTAACTCTACTTGCCTCATTAATATCACCTACACATTGAAATGAAATTATCTCGTGCACGATAAATATAAATCAACTCTTACATGCAAATTGAACTTATATACATAAGCACACAAACACATACCTCATCATCGTACCCTCGCCAGGGTTACCCTCGTCAGGGCATTAAACACACCCCGAGCTCATCATTTACCTGTTAAATAATGTAACCGTTGGTGACTTCCCGAAGGACTTCGTCCTTCACAATCCCGTTTGCCTTGTCATCAAGACAAAGACGCAAACACAATACCCGTCGTGGCACCACGACAACGACACAAACACGCAACACAGATATAAACACATAACATCATATTACACGTCTACATGACTCATTAACTACCCCTACACCACGCACATAACAATAAAATAACATGTCCTACGCATGTTCGTAAGCGTTTAGCTTATACCCCGTCTCACCCGACTACCCCGTAGCACAACACACACAAGTAACTCTTATCACTCACTCACCTAAACATTTAAACACCCCGAAACCCTTCACCTCATTATTGAATATTGCAGCTCATAAACATCTCTAGTTAAATCCCAAAATATCTCAATTTATTCAATGTGAAAACACCTCTTGCATGCATGTACGATAGCCCCAAAAATAATAAAAACAATTAAAAGAATAGGGGATTAGAAACTCACAGTTTAATAGAAATCCAAGCACTAATTCTGCCAACACCATAAACATCTCCGTTCCCTCCTAAGCATGCACGTGTGCATGCGCACCCATGCAAACTTCACTTGCCGACGCCACTGACACCCGGCTCACCACCGTGTACCACTACATGCCTCGTCGTCGTCTTCCTTGTCTGGGCTAAACCCTAGTCGAGCCTTACCCGTCGCGCACCATAGCCACCGTTCCCAGTGGTCCCCTAGTACGTTGAATACATTACCATCCTCGTCTCCGCCATTTGCCGCTGCAAAACACCGCCACTGTCGCCACCAATAGCCGCCGGTCCTCGCTGCCGCACCTTGCCTAAAGCTCACAGCCCTTCACCCCCAATTTCCTTTTTCAGTCGACGAGCTTCAATCCTACCGGCCACTAACACCCCCTTCATTTGCCGGCTGTCGCCCACATGCCGGTCGTCCTCTCCTTTCACTTATGTCGCTAACCGTCACCACCACCGCTTTTCATCTTTGCTTCACATTGTCGTCACCTAGCACAGTCACCAGGCAGCAGCCCTTTCCCTCTTCTTCGACCACCGAACACCATACACGGTGCCAAAATGTACTCAAGTAACATCGTAAAACAAAGACGTAGGAGTAGAAGAATGGGATCGAGATTTACCTCAACGTGTTAAGCATCGCCGAAAACCGCCTCATGCCGGTCTCTCTCTTTCACCCTTGTCTCCTGTCGTCGCACAATACCTAGGCCGAATGTCCTAGAGTTTTTGCATAAGATGGTTATAAACATGCCATAGTTGCATCTGGGTCCTCGTCTTTTCCTCTTTTTCACGTTTCGACATCACATGTGTCCTTTGTGGACTGTAAGTGAAAGTAATGTGTCCTTCGTGAACTGTAATGAAAAGTTCCCTCGTGGAATGTAATGTAAAGTGTCCCTCGTGGACTATAATGTGAACGTGTCCTTGTGGACTGTAATGAATGAATGTAAAGAAAGAAGGTGTCCTTCGTAGACTGTACCAAATATAAGTTGTAGGGCCCCAAACCCTGGAGGCCTCACTTGTTGGATTTACTCATTCACAAACAGTTCTTAAACTTGAATATCAATTAACGCTGCGGAATAATTCATATCATACATAATTAAAACTTGTTCAGCAGTCATAAACGACAAACATTGTCTTAAATATAAACATTGTCAATAACATAAATGTAACAGGATGCAAGGCTTCGTGGATTGACCGGGTAACTCTTCAACGCTAGCCAAGCATCATCGTCCATCTGTACATATACTTAACCTGAATGTGCATACTAAAATTCAGCTACTAGTGAGTTCTAGCTTTACATGAAACCTTAACATAAATATTTTTGCCAAAAACATTACATTTATTTATTTAACAAAAACGTGGGTAAAAAAATAACTTAACATCATTAAATAATCGTAACATAGCATCATAACATAATTCAACACGAATAACGAATCTGCGTCTTTTCGTAATCGTCAATTTCGTACATCGCATACTGGCCGAGAAACCCCGAGGCGCGCCACCACTAGGCCCTTCAAAACCGTGCATTACCTGCAAGCAGAGAAACCTAGGGCCTGACACCTCGAAGGCCATTCGACACCAGCACCTTATGCATAACACCACAAGGATAGCACACACTTTTACTTAGAGCATTGTCCCTCCCAGGGACTTGTGCTCACCTCAGGGATCCCTATAATCCTATAGGGGACTGTCGTCACCCCTTACTCAACCAGTTGTACAACCCTTAGCTAGCCACAAAGGCACCCTATAGGGTAAGGCCCATACACACATACATATCTTAGCTCCCGTGGGAACACGTGGCAGATTCGTTCATTTCGTGACTTTCATAAAACCTTTACCTCATTTTAGTTAAAGCATTTGTACGTTTTATTAAATAACATCTCATTTGTATATCTTTCGTAAACTTCATTTTGTCAAAACATTTCACTAACTCATTCCATCTTCCCCTTTCGGAGGCATCGTTTCGTAAACATTTCATTAACACATTTTTAACATCCCCTTTCGGAAGCATCGTTCATAAACCTCGTTTTGTACGTATGCACATCAGCCCAAAATATTATTAAAACATTTAAAAGAGGGCTCTTGAACTCACCTGATAAGGTAGTGTCGGTTGTCCTAAACAAAGGCCCAACAATGTCACGTACGATCTGAATTAAGTAGTTAAATACACATCAGACCAAATCTTTACTCTATCCCTAAACCCTTTTCTGGATTAGGCAAACTTAAGGCTAAGTTCGCCCAATAGATCCAGGCGAACATGCCAAGCGAACTTACCAAGTTCGCCTAAACTTACCCTTCGGCGAACGTACATGTAGCGAACTTACACAAGTTCGCCAATCATGGACTTCCAGCGAACTTATCAAGTTCGCCCAAACCCCCAAGGCGAACTTAACATGTTCGCCTGCGGGGCTTCCTGCTTCCTCAAGAACCCTAGATCCATGCATGCGAATCTGATTTCGTCAAGGCCGTGACTTTTTACGTTCAAAACGTTCGTTTTTCATTCTAGATGCTAGATCTATGTTTATTCCCAAGTTTCATACGTAAAAACATCACCTTTTAATCAAAAACCCATAAACCCCAAATCTTACAAAAACTCAGATTTAGACAAGATCGTTACCTGTACCGAGCTTCTGTTTCGGAGGTTCTTCTCACGAGCTATGGAGCAACAGTTTGTTGCAATCTCGAGCCGATCCGTCTACTTTCTCTCTCTATGGTTTCTCTCTCTAACTTGTGCAAATGAGAGAAATGGGGTGTTCTTGGCTATTTGAGGAAGGAGACTCCCCCCCTTAGGTTCGCCCGGCCCGTCTAGGCCCGGCCCGTCGTGTTTTGTTTGTTCCATCTTTTGCACACTGCATTTCGTTTCCTTTTATTGTCGTTGTTATTTTCAAATGTTACAAGTTTATCCCCTACAATAGGTTTCGTCCCCGAAACCTATCATAAGTCAAATAGTTGAGGGTACGATTCCCTCATTTTCGTCTCCGTTTCCGGAGTAGGTTTCGCCCCCTTTCAGTGCTTCAATTGGACTTTAACCAATTGGATAACTTTATTTCGTAAACTTTTTTCCTTCCTATCTAAAATGGCCACGGGTTCCTCGATGTAGTTAAGGTTGTTGTCGACCTCGATATCGGTAAGTGGTACATGAGTCGTTTCATCTGCCAAGCACTTTCACAAGTGCGATACATGGAACGTAGGATGAATCCCACTTAACTTATCAGGCAACTCCATCCGATAAGCGAATTCTCCAACCCGTGCCATTATTCTGAATGGTATGACAAACCTCGGACTTAACTTTCCTCTCTTTCTGAATCGTATGATTCCCTTCTAGGGCGACACTTTCAACATTACCCTATCCCCCACATCAAACTCAATAGGCCTTCGTCGTTTATCCGCGTAGGATTTTTGACGATCTTGGGCGGCCTTCATTCGTGCCTTGATCTGATCGAATCTTTCCGATGTTTCCCTTAAGAATTCAAGAATTCCTAGTTACTTCTGTCCAATCTCACCCCAACAAATCGGGGTCCTACATCTCCTAGCATACATCATCTCATAAGGCGGCATGTCTATCGTCAAGTGATAGCTGTAGTTGAATGGTCCTTTAGGACTGACTATCCGTTTGTATATGGTACGCTGTGCTGATATTGAGTCTCGTGCCCAACGCTCCGTGAAATCTTTTCCGGAACCTCGATGTGAATCATGTGTCCCGGTCAGATACAATCGTCAACAGCATGCCATGCTATGCTACTACTTCATTAATAAATACTTTCGCTAACCTTTCCAATGAGAACGTCATGCGAATAGGTAGGAAATGAGCACTCTTCGTTAATCGGTCCACTATTACCCAAATGGTGTCATGACCTTTAGCTGTGTGAGGTAGCTTGGTTATGAAGTCCATGGTAATGTGTTTCAACTTCCATTCTGGTATATCAAGAGGTTGAATCTTTCCATACGGTTTCTGGTGCTCGGCTGTTACTTGCGAGCAAGTAAGACACTTGCTTACGTATTTCGTCACCTCGTATTTCATCCCAGGCCACCAGTATTCCCTCCTCAGATCTTGGTACATTTTGTTGGTGCCGGGATGGATAGAGTAGCGAGAATTATGAGCCTCATCCAAGATCTTGGTTCTAAGCCCGCCACCCATAGGTATCCATACCCGTCCGAAACGTGTCCTAACACCAAGGGTGTTATATTCCAACTTGTCACGTTGGCCAACCATTCTCTCCTTCTTTATGTTTTCTTCTTTAAGTGCTTCATCTTGAGCCTTTTTGAATTCCATCATCACATCCGGTGTTACCACCAACTGGCAAGCTTTCACTCTAATAGGAGCAGGCACATCCTTTCGGCTTTGAGCGTCAGCCACCACGTCCGCCTTTCCAGGATGGTATACGATTTCGCAATCATAATCTTTTAAAAGTTCTAACCATCGTCTCTGCCTCATATTCAACTCCTTTTGTTCGAAGAAGTACTTGAAACTTTTGTGATTAGAGTATATGGTAAACTTCACCCCGTAAAGGTAGTGCCTCCAGATTTTCAATGAAACTACAACAGCAGCAAGTTACAAATCACGAATCGGATAATTGGCTTCGTGAACTTTCAACTTTCGTGACGCATATGCGATCACTCTCCCGCGTTGCATCAACACTTACCCCAATCCCTGACCCGAAGCGTCAAAGTATACCACCAAGTCTTCATTACCCCCGGGAAGGGCCAAGACTGGAGCTTGGGTTAGCTTCTCCTTCAGTTCCTTAAATGCCTCTTCATGGGTCGAACCCCATTCGTACTTTACCTCCTTACGTGTCAACTTTTTCAACGACGAACCTATTTTCGAGAAATCCTTGATGAATCTCTGATAGTAGCCTGCCAATCCCTAGAAACTGTGGATTTCAATTGGTGTCTTAGGAATATCCCAATCTCTTACTTTCATTATCTTTGCTGGGTCAACCATAATGTCGTCCAGGTTAATGACGTGACCTAGGAATTGGACTTCCCTAAGCCAAAACGTGTATTTGGAGAATTTAGCACACAACTTTTCCTTTTTCAGAGCTTCCAACACCTCCTTCAAGTGACATGCGTGATCACCCTCATTCTTGGAGTAGATGAGGATATCATCGATGAACACGATTACCGATCTGTCCAGCATCGGTAGTACCGGAGCACACCAAGGTGAAATGCTCGGTCTGATAAATCCCTTTTCCAATAACTTGTCTAGTTGTGCCATAAGTTCTTTCATCTCCACTGGTGCTAATTGATATGGAGCCTTAGCCACGGGCTAGGCATCTGGTACTAAGTCAATTCGCAACTCAATCTCTCTGTCGGGTGGTATCCCAGGCAAATCCTCTGGAAACACCTCCGGGTACTCATGTACCATGGGTACATCGTCCAGTTCATTCATTTCCTTACATTTGCCAATCACATACACCAGATAAGCCTAGCAGCACCTCAAGTAATATGTTGCCTTGATCATCGAGATGACGTTAGGCATCGGGTCATCGCGATCCTAGAACACCTCGACTTTGCTACCATATGGAGCCTTGAGTCGGATTATCTTTTGTTTGCATATAATTTGTGCTTCGTTGGCAGTTAACCAATCCATACCCAGAACGACATCAAACCCTCCCAAAACCATTACAAACAAGCAGACAGGGAATCTATGGACTTCTATTTTTATTGTGGAATTATCGACTACATTAGTTACCATCGCGGTTCTACCCTCAGCGGTTTCTACACTGAAGGCTCTTTCTAGCTTAATGACTGATTATTTTACCCGTTTATAGAAAGTAGCATATATAAAACTTTTACTGGCACCCGAATCAAATAACACAGATATAAAAGTGTTGTCAAGGATGAACGTACCTGACGCCACGTCGGGGTCCACCCTGGCCTATTCTTGCGTCAGCGCGTACGCACGAGTCTTTGCCCTAGGCCTTTCATCCTTCTTTTCAGTACCCATACCCTTCCCAGCGCCTCCCATTATTGGCTTGGTGCAGTCCCTACTCATAGGTCCGGTATCCCCACAGTTGTAGCACTTGTAGGGTTGGGAGCAATCACGTGAGTTGTAACCTCCAGGATTTTCCGGCCTTTATTTTTCTACTTTTCAACACTTGTATTTTCATTATCCTAGGATTTGTACCATCCCACCTCAATAGAAACTACCATACTTATCTAATTCACTACAAGAACATACCTACATAAAACACATTGTGTGCAATTGTTTAATTTCAAAAATAAAAAATATTTATATAGGAGCTTATATAGATAATTGTATAAAATTCAAGGAAACTAATACATATACATATGTTAAGTTATTACTAAGCCTGCATACATATATTTATACATAAACTTATAACAACTAAATTATAAATTTTGTAGGAGTTATAAAAGTTATCTAAATGGATTTCAAAGAAAATGATTTTTATAGAAATAAAAACTACTTCTATTTTTGCAACTTATATTTTTAAGTTTATAACATTTAAATATAATATTAAGATATATTAAATTTTATAAAAACTTATAACATTTAATGGTTTTACACTTTTATGAATGTTCAGGGTTCATTTAGTATTTTCTGAAACTCTAATTTCATTTAAACTAAAGTTTGTACATGAATTGTTAACTCATAAAAACAACAGGGGCTATTGTGTAACTTTCGGATTGTCCCCCCTTCTCCAATTTTGACTCGACGAAAGTCAACTGGTCCTAGATCATCTCCAAATCGTCCGAATTAGAGTGAATTAACTCCAATTTATGATGCTAAACTGTTGAGCGACCAAAACATGATGCAAATAACTAACCAATTTAATCGAAATCAAAGTCTTAAAGAACATTAATGGGATTTTCGGGTTTGTTTATGCAAACCCCGAAATCGACTCATGCGCACATGTTAATCATTCTACTAACACCTCCTAACAGTCAAATCCAAGCACTTTTACCCTCTCGGTTCGCGACAGCAGGGCCGGCTCGAGCACCATCGTTTTGCAACGAATCAAGCTTCATTTCCGGTAATCCTACCTGTTTCTTACTCGTACTAATCATGCGAACAAAAGCCCTATCACATCCCTGATCAGTTGTGAGTAATTCGAATGGATTTTGGGACTAGGGTTCGGTTTGGGATTTTGGGGAAGAAGGCTCATTGGGACTATTGTTTAAAGAGCTAATGTTCTAGTAATTTAACAAGGCATTGTGCCCAGAGCAGGTGGTTAAGGACAGTACCCCCCATTCACATCAGGTCGCGGGTTCAAGTCCCGCGGCCCCCGTTTTTTTTCTTTCCATTTTGAATCATTTCCAAGTGTTCTAATTCATAAACTAATAATTTAAATCCAGAAATTATTCTTATAAACCCAAGAGAAATATTTACTAATTTTTACAAAAAAAAAAAGAAAACATAAAATAATGTTTCATCCATTTTAGTTTATTTAAAAACATATTAGAAATAGTAAAATCCCAAATGAACAATATACATGGTTTATTTAAATAATCTAAATATGTTATTGTGATTATAAAATGACAATGTTCATAAAACAAATTTTAAATATTTATTTCGACATTATTAACTCAATTTTCAACTTATAAATAATTATTTTGGCAAAGAATAATTATTTAAAACATTTTAAACTTTATAGGAATACTTAAACAAGTATTTTAGATAAATAATTATACAAATCCAATTAATTTCATTTAAATTCTTTTATTTACCATTTAAGTAAAAGAAGTTATTTAGATAATTTAAATAAATATTTTATTTTAAATAGAATAATTATCTAAACCTTTCTAATCAACAACTTATTACTAATTATTTTTAGAATAATTAATTCCAAACATATTATTATAAGCACTATATAATTAATTAGAGATTTTAAATTAATTCTAATTAATTTTATAAACTACTTTATCATTATTATTCCAATACTTGTGATAAACAAATGTTTTCCCACAAACTTATACAAACCGTGTATCCAACCCCAAATTTCAAGAATCCTTAGAAACTCGGATAAACTTAGATTTCTTTACTTTCATTTCCTTTAGACGTACGTTGAGTCTAGAATACAATTATCTGTGTATGTTGACTGTGAGAAATCCTCACGAAGCCAACCTATCACTTACAATTCATACAACCTACTAATTTCATTACATGTGAGTTTCATAGCCCCTTTTACTTTACTATTGTTTACAAATACTCGGTGTGAAACATGTTTACATACATTACATACACAATTCAATACCATTTGTTCTCATGCTAATGTCCATGTGCTTTATGTTATAAACTACTTGGCGACCATACGTGTGTTCATGTTTAGTACAATAATTAACTTGCAAGGTAGGCATAAGGTAGTAGCTAACATGATCATTTATACGGGAATCCGATTCCATACTTAACACAAACCTTGGCGGGTTTTGTGTGTACCACTTACTACTTTTTCCATAACATAATCAGTTGGATTGTACTTACAGTTTTCCATTACTACGGTTTGATTGTACACTTTGGAACCTTGTATGTTTTCACATTTATGCCTTAGATTATGCTTTGAACATATTGAATTGTAAACTCTTTTCAAATCTTGTTTGGTGTCAAAACCTATGTTACTCACCAACTACTTGTAGTTGACATTTACTCACATATTTCAGGTGCACCCGTTCGAGGACTATGCTTGATCACTTAGGACTATGGACTTAGTGTTAATTTAACTTTGATTATGTTATGTTTCAATTGAACAGTTTGTTACTATTTTCCTTGTAATGGATATTTAATATGATGAATAAATATTGTAACGCATTTTAATTGTTGATCATGTGCTTATGAACAACCGCGTCAGCCCCGGCGTATAATCCGTCGTCGGCCGAGGTGTGAAAGATCAATATCAGAGCCATGGTTATAGGGAATTAGGTTATTAGAAACCAAGGACCTAGTCTATAACCTTAGGATACCCTTATGTGATTATCCTACATATTATCTAATGTGCTACATTGCATGATACAATACGAAATATCTTACGTGCTATGTTACTTGACAACTTACATGTTTACAAAAACTACTACTCATGTGATACCTTATTTGCTGCATTATTTGATTAGCCTACATAATACCTGTTTAATTCCACTAAATGTCATCCTAAGCTTAACCATACACTTATTCATATCTAAGACTTTATACACTTTCGTACCTAATGTCTAATAAAATTTAAAAATCCCCTCAAAGTTTTGTGTTCTGAAAATTAGTAGAGAACATGTGCAATCCGGAAGGGTGAATGCATGTACTTTGGTTCTTTTGTCTAGGAAAGCATTTCATATAAATCCATATTAACTGAAGTATCCGTATGCTTTCCTCGAATTCCAGAAGTGAGTGTTCACCTATAGGCTAAAGCATGTCTTCTTGAAAATATATGAACTCAAGTCACTTTGATTTGTCACAGCATCTATTGGTTTATACCCTAAATTAATGCAATCTAAACATCATTCGTTTAATTATTATAATTTGGTACACATGTCTAAACCTCCCTATCTGGTTCTTACACTTAATCCTATTTAAGTTCATATACCCGTTCGTCCTTATGCCTTGAAAATCATACCATCCTTATCATCACTTGTAAGAAACCTAAACCCTTAGAACTTACCATCCAAGAAAAGGAAGCTGCTTGAACAGATGAAGCACACCCTTGAGCCACAAGACACAATCCCTAACAATTCTTACCATAACCATGAGTTCAAATAATAATGTTAATGGTACATGATGGCTGGAAGAGTGGGTGTATGTCCATGAAAGATTCTGACTAAGGGAAGACTGAGTACTTAAAGTGTGTCCCTTGTGACCCACCTCTCTTTCCTGCGAATTCTCTTCGTGGGAACACTACTTATAGGTCAAGTGTCACTCCCAACATACTATTATGAGAACTCAGTATTATGATTAGTCAATTTTAAACTCATACACACCTTTGTACCTAGCACTTACCATTGCATTATCACTTACGACCATTCCGTACTAGTCATGGCCTCTTACCCCCCCCCCCCTCACTCCCCGGAGTATCATCCCGTAACAAGGTCAGTACAGGAGTAAGACTGTGGATCCCCATCACCAGACAACAAGTCACTGGTACAACTAGATGCCAGACCCATGTTTGATCATAGGACATATTGGCTTAGGAGCACAGGCATGAGACTCCAGGTATCTAAACCACTTCCACCGATAGACCCTTATCTAGCACCTAACCTATACCACCCAAACCCAGGAACCAGGCAAACTATGGGAACCACCAGTGCTATAGGAGTTCTAGCTGATGCCACTCACCAATATGTGAGGACCACATAGTTTATGAAGCAAGGAATGGAGCACAGGATAAGGCACACCCTGCTAGCTCAGCGAATAGACAGCCTTTTGGGCAAAGTACGGTGCCAGGAAGACTTAATTGCAAAGACTATGCCGCTCATTAACTTGCAAGGCAGGCCTAAGGTAGTACCTAACATGATCATTTATACGGGAATCCAATTCCATACTTAACACAAACCTTGGCGGGTTTTGTGTATACCACTTACTACTTTTTCCATAACACAATCAGTTGGATTGTACTTACAGTTTTCCATTACTACAGTTTGATTGTACGCTTTGGAACCTTGTATGTTTTCACATTTATGCCTTAGATTATGCTTTGAACATATTGAATTGTAAACTCTTTTCAACTCTTGTTTGGTGTCAAAACCTATGTTACTCACCAACTACTTGTAGTTGACATTTACTCACATGTTTCAGGTGCACCCTTTCGAGGACTATGCTTGATCACTTAGGACTATAGACTTAGTATTTATTTAACTTTGATTATGTTATGTTTCATTTGAACAATTTGTTACTATTTTTCTTGTAATGGATATTTAATATGATGAATAAATATTGTAACGCATTTTAATAGTTAATCATGTGGTTATGAACAACCGTGTCAGCCCCGACGTATAATCCGCCGTAGGCCGGGGTGTGACATGAGTAGTGTCCAGTCTTGCCGCACTTGAAACATAGATTCAAATCCAATCTGTATTCACCCACATGCTCCTTCCCGCACGTTTACACGTAATCAACTCTCCCATCCGAGCTCTCTTATCGCGAGCCCGAGACATATTCCCACCTGTTCGTTTGTTTTGGAAGCTTGGTTTCCTCTTGGGCTCTTTGATGGCGACAACGTTTAGTGCCAGGTCATCAAGGACTATGCCACTCAGTTCCACTACAGAATCATAGTTAGTAGAAGCGTTTGCCTTAACATAAGTGTGGACCTTGTCTGGCAACCGCTGAATGTAGCAGGCGATCTTCCACTCTTCAGTAGTGGCAAGGTATGGCACCAGACGTGCCAGTTCATTGAAGCGAGTAGTGTACTGTCTGTGGGTCATGTTCCCGGCCTTAATTCCCAAAAACTCCCTTTCCACTTTCTCTATCTCACTTCTTGGGCAAAATTTCTTGATCACTAGAGTTTTCAAATCATTCCACATCTTTGCGTCAATAGCCTCGTCCCCCTTGGCTTGACGTACTCCTTCCCACCAATGAGATGTTTCCTCCATCAAGGAGTTAGCAGCAAATTTCACAACCTGGTTTGATCGGTATCCACTCAGACAAATGGCGGCCTCCATACAGATCACCGAATCAAAAGTAGCCACCACGTCCTTCTTTCCAGTCAAGACCGGCGGGTCACATGCTTTGCAGGACTTATAGTCGCAACCACGGGTAAGAGGTGCGTTAAATGCCTCAGTGTTCGGGGTACGAATTACAGTGTTAGACCTGCCTGCCTCGTTAGCCTTCTTTAATGCTTCTGCCAGTAGCTCCGGCAAGGAAGCCTTCACCATTTCAGTAAATTCGGGTGCTAGGGTCGCTTTCACTTCCTAGTTCGAAAGTGAACTGTTGTTCTTCCACATGAGTCTGCTCAGTCCCATGCACACTAACTTCTGGTTTAGTGTGAACACTTACTTCTTCACTGTACTCCTGATGAACAAGAGTTCTTCCATGACCACCACCGGTACGGCCCCTACTACGCCTTCCGCCTCTTCTACCCGCCATTTCGTTCTATAAGACAAGGAATCCAATGTCATCACGCTAGTTAAAAAACAGAATTCAACAAATACTATAAGATGTTAATATACACTAGCCATCTGCAATTAACCATTACACTAACTCTCGATTTCTATTTGACCACCTTTATGATTTTCATCAGAACACAAGTCCTGACCTAACACTTTTAAGGCATACTATATACGTAAATATATATACTAACATCATACGTGATGCTGTGGTTCGAGTTACCCGTACTGGCATCCACTTTCGGTCCCATTCACAGTTTAAGTTTAGACACTGGAAGTGTCCAAATCTCTCAAACTATTTCTCTGATACCAACTTGTAAGACCCCAAACCCGGGAGGCCTCACTTGTTGGAATTACTCATTCACAAACAGTTCTTAAACTTGAATATCAATTAATGCAGCGGAAAATTAATTTCATACATAATTAAAACTTGTTCAGCAATCATAAACGAAAAACATTGTCTTAAACATAAACATTGTCTTAAACATAAACATTGTCAATAACATAAAACGTAACATGATGCCAGGCTTCGTGGATTGACCTTGTAACTCTTCAACGCTAGCCAAGCATCATCGTCCATCCGTACATGTACTTAACCTGAATGTGCATACTAAAAGCCAGCTACGCTGGTGAGTTGTATCTTTACATAAAACCTTAACATAAATATTTTTGCCAAAAATATTACATTCATTTATTTAACAAAAACGTACGTAAAACATGCAATAACTTAACATCATTAAATAATCGAAACATAGCATCATAACATAAGTCAACACGAATAACGAATCTACGCCTTTTCGTAATCGTCAATTCCATACATCGCATACTGGCCGAGAAACCCTCAGGCACGCCACCACTAGGCCCTTCAACACCGTGCATTACCTGCAGGCAGATAAACCTAGGGCCTGACACCTCGAAGGCCATTCGACACCAGCACCTTAAGCATAACACCACAAAGATAGCACACACTTTTACTTAGATCATTGTCCCTCCCATGGACTTATGCCCACCTCAGGGATCCCGGTAATCCCATAGGGGACCGTCGTCAACCTTTACTCAACCAGTTTTACAACCGTTAGCTAGCCACAAAGGGCCCCCCATAAGGGTAAGGCCCATGCACACATACATACCTTAGCTCCTGTGGGAACACGTGGCAGATTCGTTCATTTCGTGACTTTCATAAAACCTTTACCTCATTTTAGTTAAAGCATTTGTACGTTTTATTAAATAACATCTCATTTGTATATCTTTCGTAAACTTCATTTTGGCAAAACATTTCACTAACTCATTCCATCTTCCTCTTTCGGAAGCATCGTTTCGTAAACATTTCATTGATACATTTTTAACTTCCCCTTTCGGAAGCATCGTTCATAAACCTCATTTTGTATGTATGCACACAAGCCCAAAATATTATTAAAACGTTTAAAAGAGGGCTCTAGAACTTACCTGATAAGCTAGTCTCGATTGTCCTAAACAAATGCCTAACAACGTCACGTACGATCTGAATTAAGTAGTTAAATAAAAACCAGACCAAATCTTTAATCTATCCCTTAACCCTTTCTGGATTAGGCGAACTTAAGGCTAAGTTCTCCCAATAGATCTAGGCGAACATGCCAAGCGAACTTACCAAGTTCGCTTAAACTTACCCTTCGGTGAACTTACATATAGCGAACTTACACAAGTTCGCCAATCATGGACTTCTAGCGAACTTATCAAGTTCGCTTGACTAAGTTCGCCCAAACCCCCAAGGAGAACTTAACAAGTTCGCCTGCGGGGTTGCCTTCTTCCTCAAGAACCCTATATTCATGCATGCGAATCTGATTTCGTCAAGACCCTGACTTTTTACGTTCAAAACGTTCGTTTTTCATTCTAGATGCTAGATCTATGTTTATTCCCAAGTTTCATATGTAAAAACATTGCCTTTTTATCCAAAACCCGTAAACCCCAAATCTTACAAAAACTCAGATTTAGACAAGATCGTTACTTGTATCGAGCTTCTATTTCGGAGGTTCTTCTCACGAGCTATGGAGCAACACTTTGTTGGAATCTCGGCCCGATCCATCTACTTTCTCTCTCTACGGTTTCTCTCTCTAACTTGTGCAAATGAGAGAAATGGGGTGTTCTTGGCTATTTAAGGGAGGAGACTCCCCCCTAAGTTCGCCCGGCCCGTCTCGGCTTGGCCTGTCGTGTTTTGTTTGTTCCGTCTTTCGCACACCGCGCTTCGTTTTGTTTTTATTGTCGTTGTTATTTTTGGATGTTACATAAGTGAATGTATGAAATAAGTGACGATCAAAAGAATTGGCTAAGTAAAAGTTTACGTGTGGTATTGTAGTACGTTTTACTTAGTAGTACAAAGTATGTTTTCATTAAACAAGTTTTGCACGAATAACATGTGAATGAAAGGTTACTTATTAAACATTTAAAAACTTGAACTCACCAGCATTAGCTGACTATTTTAGTATGCACATTAGGAAATAAAGGAAAGAAGCATGTTTAAGCTGAAAGAGCTTGGAGTGAATGGCTGGGTGGTTGTTGTTGATCAAGACTAGCATCCCCATTACTTTAGTTTATGAAATTTGAACAATGTTATGATGAAATTTTTAATTGACTCTGAAATGAATAGACTTCCGCTGTTAATTTTAGTGTTTAATTCAAGTTTTAAGAACTATGTTTATGCTATGTTTTTCAACTACGAGAGGTACCCGGTTTGGGTCCTTTCAGTATGGAACTAAAGTATTTTAATTTGGGCTTCAAGCATTAAACTCCATCGGATTTTTTTCAACGCAAAAGGTTTCAGCTCTTCATCATATAAACAGCTCACTAGTCTCCAACACAATTATCTTGGTTGGCATACTTGGATTTCAAAATGGGACTTGGTGGAACTAACGGGTTTTCTTTCCACCATGCCTTCTTTATCTCAATCCATTGCTCCTTTGTCAAATGAGTATCACTGTAAAGTTTTTCTGGTCCGTAGCTGGTTTCACAACTCCAGGATCATCATTCACTTCAGACACTCCTGGTTCAACCTCGAAACTTCCTTCAATATCACTAACAGTATCAAGAAACTTGGAATTAAACTTAACCCCGTCATCTGCCTGGTAAGTTGTTTTATTATTATCTTTCTCTATCTAAATCTCTACATTCTCCTCATCTTCATCACCCCGTGTCACATCATGATCATCATCATCCAAGTTCAATAGGCATTCAATATTTTCTGCATGCTCAGATTCAAAATCATCAAATATTGAGTTATCTAGAGTCTCAGTTGTTTCTGTAGCATTGCCTTTTCCTTTATCATCACTAGCCGACTATTCCTTAGAATCTGATGTCGACTCCCCCTGAGCTTGTGATACAGGTTTAACACTAGAGTCTTGATGCTCACCACTACCACCCATCTCAGGATATTTGTCTTCATCATCATCTTTGGTTAAATAAACTGAATGGCATGCCTCATGTATCGTGCTCTTCTCCTTCTTCCCCTGAGCATCAAGGCGCTCTGCTATCTGAGAAACCAACTGTTGTAATAACGTATAGGTCCCTATGGAATCGTCCGAACACGTACAACATCCACTATCAATGCATTACTCTAGATTTTACGTAGAGACGCAAGCATGATCGAGTCAAACCAATCATAAACACAGAAAATATAGTTGAAACATACACGATCTATAATTCATAATGAACTCGTCATCAAGAATTATAAACCGAAGGAGTGTACATCTATCTATTAAGTTCAATGTCCAACCCTAGGTGAGCTTTACCTAGGGGTGGTGACTCACCTCTTATAGAGAATCTCTCTCTTTCTCTCCCTCTCTCTCTGTTCTATGCTTTCATGCTTACCTACAAATGAACACTATATGTTCAAATTACAAGGAGGTGAGTTTTGCAGGCGAACTTATTAAGTTCTCCACAAGTGGCGAACTTACTAAGTTCGCTCATCAAGTTCACCTAAACATTCCCTTGGGCGAACTTGATAAGTTCGCTACATACACAACATATAATTTTAGCTACAGTTATAAAACATGTCCTAACATACTCACTCTTAACTGTTTTAACAATTTTAACAAACACTGATAAATCATCAGTCACAAGACTTGTCCTAACACCGACACAACGACTTATTCTAGAGATGGTTGCAGTGCACCCGTGGGTTGTCGGAGATGTGGGCCCGATACCGCAATTTCTTTGTTGGTGCAAGCGTAACAAATTAAAAAGGAAGAAATATCGGACGCGAGTATAACCGTTGCTCTTACTAATACCGACTAAACAAATATTTGCATCGTGTTAAGGTTTATTTTTGTACAATAAGAGTTTGTTTTGGAGCTTTAAGAAGCAAATGTTGTTTTTTTTTCTGTAAGATGTTGGAAAGAAAGTGTGGAAGATTGACTTTTGAATCGTGATTTGCGAGTATTTGATTTTGACTTTTGAGTTAAGGACGACAAACTTGTAATTTTAGTAGTTGTGCCATGGAAAATGAGATCATGATTTGAGATAGTGCTATCGAAAAGAATGATCTATTAACCTGTAAAATATTAAAATAACTAACAATGTTATTTGATCTCTCTTTGTTTGCTTTGTTATTTGACTAAAATGTTTGGTTTTTTTTATATAATACTATTATAACAGTAGAACAAATCTTTAAAAGACAAGTTTTAGAATGATTATATATGTTAAAAGTATACTTTAGTACATTTCTTTTTGGGTGAGCTTAATTTGATTATAATAAATTCACTTTTAAAATCAAGCTTGCAACTATTGTGTTCTTGTATTGATTTTTAAATTTTCATAATAATCAAGGTTAGATCAATTCAAGCGTATTTTAGTTAATAAATTCAATAAAGTTTTCATAATAACATTTGAAAACTGTATGAATATGTTTTATGATAAAAAGGCATATGTGTATACCAACTTTTACTCCTGCGTCATTTCATTTAATATAGGAAGAAGAAAAGTTGTTATTAGGGATAGATGATCATACATTAGAAAGTAGAATTATAATTGTTACTTATACGTAACACTATGTTAAGGGTTTTATTTGGTCCCTACCCCTATATAAATGTATTGGATTAATTTATAAATTATGTGATTATTTAAAAGTGGTTATCATGATTATCACATAAAATTTGAAAGGAGAATTAAAGATATTGCTAGTTTGTTGGTTTGTATAATACAAATTTCGCATTAAAATGTTCGTCACTCGCATAAAGTTTTGAGGATTTTTGGGTCTATAACCGTTCATTCCAATCAAGGCTCTAACAATAGTGAAACAAAGTAAATAAGTATCAATCATTCTAAAACTGTTTTACATATTGTGTTGTTTTTTGTATGTGCTGTTTTTCTAAGTTTTTATATTTAAATGTGTTGTTTTTCTAAGTGTTGTATATGAATTTGTTGGTTTTTTTTCCTGTTTTTACATAATGCGTTGTTATTTTAAATGTAATGTTTTTCTAAGGTTTTAGATTTGAATGCTTAACATTATTATGTTGTTTATTGAATGTGCTCTTTTGCTAAAACGTTATATTTAAATGTGTTGTTTTTACATTTTTAAGATATATTTTGAATGTGTTGTTTTTTAATATGTTATATTTGAATGTGATGTTTTCTCCTTTTTACATTATTGTGTTGTTTTTTTTCTTTCATTTTTGTGTTCTTTTTTCATTATTTAAACCCAAAATGTGTTTTTTTAGTTCTAATCCATAATGATTTACAAATAGTTCAAAATTTGTTGTTTTTTTGTTATTGTGTTGTTTTTCAAATGTTGTATTGTTTTCCAATATGCTGTTTTTTCAATATAAATTGTGCTCTTTTCTCTATTCAATCCCAAAATGGCAAAATATATTGTTTTAGTCCACTATATATTAAAACAACATATGGTAAAACCACATAATTGCACGAAGTTATATGGTACAATTATAGTGTGTTTTTTTTTAATTATATTAATATTATACTTAAATTTAAAGATAAAAATTCTTAATATTATGATGTAATATTTTTAAAAATAATGTCGTATAAAAATGTTATTTACATTTTAAAAAAATGATACAAACTTAAAAAAATCAAGAGTTTTTTAAAAATACCCATAGAAAATATTGAAAAGTCTAATTGTGGGTATGTATATAACATATATAGATAAAAAAGTAATATCAGATTGTGAACCCTAGAAAATATTGTAAAGTCTAATTTTTTAATGTTTCTGAAATGTGTATATATAGCGAGCTTCAAAAAGGATATATCTCTTTGTCGTTTGCTTAAGCAAAATTTTAAATACGAACAGTTTAAATTAGTGCTTCAGATTGACTTCATACTCCTTGGAGTTCAAATCACTCCCTTGCTAAATCGAAAAGTCATATTTTTATCAATTTTCAATTGTTAAATCACGACACTCATCAATCATGCATATCCATTTACAATAATTATATTGAATACTAGTGTGAATATGAATTTGACTTGTGTACTTTGTATTATAACTAAGAGTAAACTGTCATTTTCGTCCCTGTGGTTTGGTCAAAATTGCCACTTTCATTCAATAGTTTGTTTTTTTGTATCTGGGTCCTCGTGGTTTTAAAATATTGCCATTTTCATCCTCGTGGTTTTAAAATATTGCCACTTTCATCCAGTCAGCTAACACCGTCCGTTTTTCTCAATTAAATGAGGGGTATTTCAGTCCTTTTACATATTTGTTTTATTTCTTCATCTTTTTTACTCTCACTTTTTAATCATAGAAACAAGCGACGGAGGTGTTCCAGTGGTGCTCGTCGGAAACTGGTCAGGAAAAGAGGAAGAAGGCCAGCAGGTGGATGATTAAATTAGAGGTTAAATTGGGGATGATTAAAAAGTGAGAGTAAAAAAGATGAAAAAATAAAACAAATAAGTAAAAGGACTGAAATACCCCTGATTTAACTGAGAAAAACGGACGGTGTTAGCTGACTGGATGAAAGTGGCAATATTTTAAAACCACGAGGATGAAAATGGCAATATTTTAAAACCATGAGGACCCAGATACAAAAAAACAAACTATTGGATGAAAGTGGCAATTTTGACCAAACCACAGGGACGAAAATGACAGTTTACTCTATAACTAAAGATGTGTATACTTTGACTTTTTGTTCTATTATACATATTTCTGACATTAAAGTATAAAAACATTAACTTGCAAAATATTATATAAACAAGGTAAATATTTAATAAAGGGTGATAGCATTCTTTTTTTTTCCTAACAGCAAACGAACACTATAAGCACGGTCATCAGGGTAAATCAATTAGCGAAAAACCACTCACGTCCGCGAACGCAGACAGCGTTGGTGACCCGGCCCACCCACCATTCCAGAGGAATTAACCCACCACTCGAATGCCCTCTATGGTGAAACTCCTTGCTCACCTGAATATATTGGACCAAGTGAGTTTCGAACACATGACCTCAACATTTGAAGACTATGAGGGTGTCTCCTCCCAAACCAATTGATCTGGGGCTCGTTGACAAAAGGTGTGATAACATTCAACTATATCTTTAGCATGTTTAAATCTACGTGAAAAATAATTTTTTGTTATATCAACTAACTCTAATTATTTATTTATTTCAGGTTTTGGTGTAACCCACGTTTATCACTCGAGGTTCTCTCCAATAATCTGAAATGGAAAAAATGTTCTCCTTTTTCTTTTATTTTCATATGACTATCTTGTAGATAAGTAAAACAATTACGTCATGTGTTATTGTGAGTTTGAAAAAAAATTTACGCTAATTTTTTTCTTCAATACTAACTATGTAATATTTTTTCTTATTAATTAGTTTTTTCTTTATTATTTCTTAAATCTGTTTTACTAATTTAATATTTCTTTATTACTAACTATTTAATATTTATTTTATCCAGCCCGTGTATAATACGAGTTTCCAACCTACTTCATATAATATATAACATAGTTTTCAAACATATTTTAATATATTATATTTTAAATAACTAGAGAAAAATCTAACTATATTATATTTTATATAAAAATAAAAAAGGTATTTTGTTGAGAGAACTCAATTTTTTTGCTGATATGAGAGAATTTGAGTTTTATTTTTGTTTCTTGGTTAAAAATAAAAGCAATATGGTTTACGGGGAGTCGCTAACTCCATGACATGACTCAATATTTATTTCCAATGATCCTCGCACGTGGCAATAAGAGCCATGAAAAAGCGAACGAAAATGAAAACAGTTTGGTTTCTAAGCTTTCTGATTTGCTTGAATCAGTTTGTCACGTGCGTGGATCGTTGGCTGAAAATCTTGAGTCCGCTTGTGGAAACAGTGAATTCCCAATAAACCAAATTGCTTTATTTTTAACCCAGTAAACAAAATGAAAACTCAAATTCCCGAGCCAAAAATTCGAGAACCCGCGGTTATAATCCGGGTTAGACCACTTTTAAAATTTTAATAAAAAACCATTAGTATAAAAAAATGTTTCAACAAAATGACAACGAGCTCTTTAAAAAGTTGCAGATAATAGTTTTCTCATAATTCTGTTACTTTTTATACATGTTCAAATTTATGAATACATTTTGATTTTTATGTCAAGCTTATAATTTTAAGACATTTTATAAAAGTTATAAGTTATATTTTATTGGACAACTTTGAATACCTGCCCCTAATTAAGTAGTACTAATTTATACTATCAGTAAATACAAATATACAATAACTAAATAGCTGACGTAACAACAAATATTATTAAAAAAACCAAATAAAACAATAACTAGAGTTGCTAAACAATACCATTAATACCCACTTTTGGGCTCCTATAATTGATAAACTATTACCATAATCACAACATACATGCACGTAACCGTTAAAAAAATACAAGCAGCAGACATGAAGAAACACGGTTTATTACAAATTTATTTTATAGAATCTTGTTTCCAGCAACAGTGATTATTAACAACTTGCATCCTCATGGATCAATTAATAGCAGAACAAACCCTGCGGATTTCGCCTTGAGTCCCAGTTTTCACCTCAACATTACCCATCCTAATCATTGATCTCCCAAACTCAACATTGAATGTCAATCCAAGAAGTCCCCTAACTCCAAGAAACCGTTGCACAAACCTTTGTGTTGTCGGGTCGTTCCATAAAGCAGCATCGGATTCAAGTACTCCCCGCCTGTTCCTCAAGTTTGCATAATACGAATTGTCGAATCTGCCTACGCTTGCTGGGTCTAAATCCACACGTCTTGAACCATCTCCACCGTTGGGGCATAGGTTTCGGAGTGTGGGAAGGAAAGCTGTGTCAATAGTCGGGTCGGGTCCATTGGTGTTGTTGTAGTTGTATAGTCTGTAGCTAAATAAAGCACAAGCTGCCGTCCCAATGGTATGTGCTCCTGGAAATCAGTCAAAATATTTATTAATGTATGTGTATTTGATAGGTTGTGATATGTTCATAGATATATTCTTAACTAGCTTAGAACCGTGTACTACATACCGGACGAAAAATATCAATACATAAAATTCTTAAATATTTATGTATATATTTTACAAGTGTAAAAATATATTACATATATTAAGGATAGAAAACAAAATTTAAAATATGTAAAAAAATAATATATGTTTGGGTTTCGAAAATACATTCACTACTATTTATTTAATTTCACTTTCATTTACTATTTGATTGAATAAACCTTTATTTATTATATAGTATAGATATATATAAATATAGATTTGTGTTTAATATATAAACTTACCACTAAGAGCAACAAGATCTTGAGTGTTAAGACCTTTGTCAGTAAACTTCCTGATTTGGACATTAACCTGGTCGTTAAAAGCAGGAAGGTTTGCAGTATCAGCTGCCCGTGAAACCAATCCATCTCGGCGACCTAATGGCACTGGCCACCCCGTTCCTCCGGTCTCCACCACAGAATCACGGGCAGCGAGGGCAAGAATGTCAGCACAAGAGACCACTCCAGGACACGAGGTTTCCAGCTGTGTCTTTGCAGCATCGATGACTTCAAAGCCTCTCAATAACGAATTAGGGAGGGCGGTTTTCTCAGAAGAAGAACCGTCGATTAAGATAGAGGCGTCACAGCCATTAACAAAGCAATCGTGAAAGAACATTCTTAGTAAACCAGGTGCCATTGTTGGGTTGGAGCGGATGGCAGACTGGACAACAGACTGCACAATCGTTTCCACCCTCGGGCATGAGGTCCGGTAGAATCCAAGTCGTGTGCCTTGTCCTACTGCCAAGGTGATTAAGGTGGCAAACAACACAACAAACAAAGTTTGCTTTTTGTTATGAGAAAACACCTCCATCACTATAATGATTTGTTTGTTGATTTTAGTGAAGTGTTTGGATATTGTTTCAGTTGTGAGGTGGAGTATAGATGAAGAGGGTATTTATAGTGAGTAAGGGTGGGGTAGTATAGATATAAGTCAAACATGTTGGAGGTGATAAAGGTAAAGGAAGTCGGCCATGGGAGATGCAAAACAAATGAAAGGACGGGGAAGGGAACGAGTCAAACTTTCTCATAATTTAATGTGTACAGCTCTTGTACATATAGCATGCAAACTTCACGTGGAAGTATTATAATTTAAATGAACTTTTTGACTTTATAAAAATAAGATCTAATTTACTTCATCATAGAATATAATGCTTGTATTTTCATTCTGTGTGATGACACCATCTTATATATAAAGTATTTTTACCTTATTGAAGTTTTATTTTTTACATAAAATATCAAAGGAAACTATGGGATTTACCCGCCTCGCGTTGCGGCGGTATCGAAACGTACAACTACTCGAACTGACCCGCGTTGCGGCGGCGTCGAAACTTACAGTAACTCGAACCACCCCACGTAACGGCGCCCTGTCGAAACATACAGCAACTCGAACCGCCCCGCGTTACAGTGGAGTTTGGTCATTTTTTCCCGTCTATACAATCTTTTTTGTGACAAAAGTATAAAAAAACTTTTAAGAAAAAATCTGTGACAAAAGTATTAAAAAAAACTTTTAAGAAAGAACTTGTGTCAAAAGTATAAAAAGAAACTCTAGAGGAAAAAAAAGAAAAAGTATTTACTCCTGAATTTGTTTGGTAAATCAATAAAGGGAGAATATGAATTTCGTAGCCTGTCCAATCTTTTTTTATATTTTTTTATTACCTTTTTTTTTAAATATTTACTACTTTGATAATAGGGTGTACCCTTGAATGGTCAGGTTAGTATCATATAGAGGTAGGGTATTAAAAAATACAAATTCTAACCACACACGGAATATTGCTAATTGGACCTGTAGTCGCGCTATACGTCCTCGTATAGATCAATACGAGGACGTAGGTTCACTCTCTGACATAAGAATGACACGTGTCATTCTCTGTCTGAAGTATATGTCCCATACGATTCGTATTGACCTATACGCAGCGTATGTGGCAGGGCACAATAATTTTCTTCAAAAGTTGGAAGATTTGATGTTGAAGAATCCTATATGTGGCGTATTGACCTATACGCCACGTATAGGTGTTTTTTATTTAATTATAATTTTTTTATTTTTTTTTATTTTGTTTATTTTTATTTTAATTTATATAATTTTGTTAATATAAGTTTGTTAATCAAACAAAATATTAAACATTACAAACCAAACAAAATATTAAACATTACAAACCAAACAAAATATTAAACATTACAACCAAACAAATAAACTAAAATTATATACATTACATCAAAAAATTAAATATATACATCAAAATGTTTTACATACATAACAACGAAAGAAATAAAATACAAATAAAAGAACTAAACCTAATCGGCTCCGCCGTCACCCTGACCGGCTCCGGCGTCACCCTGACCCGCCTCGCCCTCACCCTGAACAGGGTCGTCCGGATAATGACGTGGCGGTGGTAGTGGGGGTGGCTCGATGCCGGCGGCTCGTGACTGATTCACGAGTTGTCCAACCGCCCACATCATCAGGTCCTCCATGCGATCGAGTTGACGACCCTGTCGCCGTGAGTCGGCAACAAGGCCATCAAACAATGACTGGGTAGCCCTATCCAGCCTAACAGATCGACGTACGTGTCGAGCATGCTGTGGCGGATGCTCGTGGACCTGCTCGACGTGTGGCGGCTCGTCCTCAATCGTCATACCCTGTAGCGGCTGAGGCATAGGCGGGTCCCCCTGTCCAGGCATCTGCGGCAACGGCACCGGGACCAAAACCTGGTCCTAGACGGCCCCTTCGAACCGAAGGCCCTGCGGGAATCGGTGCGTGATGCGCATGCCGCTCGCCGTGCGACGGTCTAATCGGACAGGGGGAATGGGCGGTAACATCGCAGGCTCATGGTGGTCAAATGGTATGACCGACCGCATGATATGCGTGATGAAAGCACCGCCATATAAAAGTCCGCGCTTCTGTCGCATATAGGCAGAAGCAAAATAAAGCGCCATGCTCGTGGACAGGTCGCACCGCCTCCCAGTAAGCAGGCAGAAAAGGAAGAAAAGATCTCTATCAGTGCACCACTCACGGCTTTTCAGACGCGGTGCGATCGACGTCGAAATAAGCCGGTTGCAGATATCTATACAAAGGGTCTCTAATACCCGAGACCCTCCCCTTGGTACCCAACCAAGGACTATCTAAAATCAAGCCCCAAAAAACAAGGAGTTCCTCCTTGTCCACCTCCGTCACCGCCTCGGTGAAAAGCGGCGTGACCGTCTCAGGCTCGTAGTATAAGCCCGTTGTGACGGCCCACTGACGGAGGGTCTGACGGTAAACGACCCCAAAAATAGAAAAATAAATACGATCCGGATCAATATCCGGCGCCTCCCCGGGTAGAGGCTGCAGCCCAGTCTCTGAGTAGATGAACGTCGAAAGAAACTCGACGACCAGCTCTCGGTATGTCTCCACAAAAGAAAGGCCAAAAAGACGCGACCATGGCGTGTCCTGACCGATGATGGCCCTAGATCGCTCGGCCTCTTGCACCTCCTCGAGGATGGCCCAATCCACCGCCGTACCTGGACCCATCTGCACCTCCCAGAGCTTCTGGCAAAGGGAATAAGCCTCCGTATCAGGCGGAAAATCCAGAAAAGGGTAGTGCGCAAGATCGTCTAGCTGATCCATCTGAATATCATCATCATGATCCGCCATATCTGATAATAATTAATTGTTTTTAATTTTTTAATTTAAATAATAAATAATAATAATATATCGTTTAAATTTTAAATAATAATATAATATTGTTTAAATTTTAAATAATAAATAATAATAATATATTGTTTTTAATTTAAATAATAAATAATAATAATATATTGTTTTTAATTTAAATAATAAATAATAATAATAATAATATATTGTTTTAATTTTAAATAATAAATAATAATAATTAATTTTTTTTATTTTAAATATTAAATAATAAATAATAATAATATATTGTTTTTAATATATTTTTTTTAATTGAATTAATAAATAATAATAATAATTATTAATTTTTTAAAAACCTATACGCCACGTATAGGCTTATACGTGGCGTATAGGCGGTTGCTGGGCAAAATAAGCCATACGCAGGCCAATTAAGCCATACGCAGGCCAATTAAGTCATACGCGGGCGAGTTGCCGGTTAAACCAAGCCATACGCGACCCAAACCAGGCCATACGCAGGCAAGTGACCGGGTAAACCAAGCCATACGCAGCGTATAGACTTATACGTGGCGTATGGCTTCATCGTCTTCCTAGGACGAACTATACGCCACGTATGGCCCTATACGTGGCGTATAGTTCTTAAGTTCAAACCTAAAAATCGCTAATCTACCCAGTTTTAACCGCTAATATTCAATAAAAACCTAACATTAATGATCGTGGGTTGAGACACGTACCTTTACAAAGTTTTTTTGAGGCCACAATCCAAATCACAGAGCGTTTTATAAGCGGGTCGCGTATGGCTTTGTGTTTGTTTGTTTGGTTCGTTTGGTACAGTACGGGGGTAAAAACTGATATAACAAAAGTCTATACGCCACGTATAGATCAATACGTGTCGTATCTCCCCCAACCTTTGGTATTCTATACGCCACGTATTGATCAATACGTGTCGTATAGCCTTTAAATATATTTAAAAATTTTGAATTCCCTCTGATTTATATCTATACGCCACGTATTGGACTATACGTGGCGTATAGGATATTGAATAAAAATTAATTATAATTATATTTAATTAAAATTAATCACACGTATTAGTAGTTTAATTATAATTAGTTATAATTAAATAAAAATATTTAAAATGACCATAAAATTAATTCAAAAATAGTTACAATACAATTTTAAACAAATATCATCCGAGATTCGTGAAATATTGTGGAAATATAGATCTATTAGTAGTCATTATTTTTTTAAATCGTTCAATACGATCATTGTATATATTTTCCCATTTTGCTGCATCATCATTTCGGTGCAAATTCCAAAGTGCATTCGGCGTAGGAATCGGAAATTTTCCGTCTAACTTGACGTGGATGAAATGAGCATTTTTTACGTGAACTAACGATACGACTTGATGTTGAGCGTGAACGTTAGGACCAAACCACAATGGAAAAAATGTTTGATTACCGTTGATGCTTAAAAGATGAACAATCACCCCAAATCTTTGAGCAATTAGGAGTCCTGTGTATGGCATCGACATCCAACGACTAACTGGTGCGGATTTCACATCCTGCCAATCTATTGTGTGACGTAGCCTATCTTACTCTTGAAAGGCGACTATGTCAAAAACAGTTCTCCACCATTCCTCTTTATTGTCAATCTCATTTAGAAGTTGTTGTCGGATAAATAGCCACCGGTTTTCATTTAACCCTAAGCCCAAAGCTACCGATCGAAAACCACAGTTACCGTCGGGATTTACATCCTGTATATGTGAAATGTATGGATAAAATAAAGACGGTATCGTGAGTATCTTCTTGTACCATAGGCGCTTTCTTATTACTTTTGCTCGGAAAGACAACCCATGCGATTCTCGACAGCATATTTCTTTTGACCTGATCGGGTTGTGACATAATTTTGTTTCTCACTTGACCCAGTACCTTATCCACGTCTACATTTTCATCATCGACAAATGACGGTTTTAAATCAAGTTCCTCCAGAAGACGTCCACCGCATCAAGAGGGATTATGTCACCTGTATTTTAAACGAAATAGTCAGAACATTTTGAAAAGCACACGGCAACCCACAACTACTAAATAGTCAGAACAGTTTACCTGTAGCTTCGATATTTGCCAGACGACAAGCACACGGCAACCCACAACTACTGAAAAGTTGGCACCCACACGTTGCATTTTATTTCCGTATATTTGATAACTTGTACCACTCGTTTTCTATCAAATCTAGAGCTTTATGTGAAACTTTACCGTGCAGGTTATCAAACAATTCAATAGCTATGTGGCTGTCTATTTTCCTTATGAGGCTTGTTCCAAACCCAAACTGTAACTGATAATACTAATCTGATACAATTTCATCAACAAACCCAACAAGTCTATCTAGCGAGCTGTTAGCGTTTCTAAGATAGCTCTTTAAGAGCGAATGCTGGCTCTCGACTCGGTTCGTTGTATGTTGACCAAAATTGAGGTTTCTGTTGGACCACGCGGATACAAACTTTTCTTTATACGGGTCCAGCCAATTTTTAGTCACATAATCTATAAATCCTGGAAAAATATTTAATATTGAATAAATATTTAAATACTGAAAATATTAAATATTTAATATTTAAAACTTACTTCCTAGTTTGGCTGCATACAGACGTTCGTAAAGCCGGTTGAAGTTGTACTGGTATATATCTGGCGCGGGAGACTCACATAATACCGACCATGAATACTTGAAATTTTTCCAGTCTTCGTCTGTAAATGATGCCCTGCAATGTTTTGCGATATTCTCGTGTATGTGCCACCGACATAGGTTCTTGGAACAGCCCGGAAATATTTTATCACACGCGTTCATAAGAGCTTTGTCCCTGTCTGTTACTATCACACGTGGCTCCATACACTTTTACAACATTGCTTTTATTTGAAGTAGCACACAAACAAAGTTTTCCTCCCGTTCTTTTGATATAAATGCATGAGCGACGCAAAATGACTGGTGTGTGGAGGTCACACCGACCACTTGGACAAATGGAAGTTTATACATGTTTGTTTTGTAGGTCGCGTCGATCATCAACACGTGCGGGAATGCACACCACATCTCGTACGATTTCGGATGAACAAAGAATATCTTCTCCACACTATTTGTGACAGGATCTTCTCGAGTATAGTAGACGTATTTTTTAGAAGAAAGAAGGTTTTCCAGAATCTGTATTGGAGTTTCACCGACTCTCGTTTCTTTTTTTATCTTTTGTATCGCATTATAAATGTCATTTTTAATGCAACTACTCTCTGGGTTTTGTTCCCTTATAGTTGCCAGAATGTTTCGTGGCAACATGTTTTGCGAATACAACTTCCCCATCAAAAGTTGTTCCGACCGAGACAGTCTCCTTACAAACGAGTGCGCCACAAGATGTTGACTAGGATCATGGTTATGACTGTCATCCTTCACCGTTAATTTCCAATCACCAGTATTTTCTTGATACTCTCCTTCCAATTTAAAGGGACAGCCTATTTTCTTGCTACTGGCACATCTAACCGTGGCAGTAGACGTACGTTCGCCGTGACGGTCACACACAAGCCACACCTTGATAAACGGTTCCGTCGGATCGTCGCCTTTTCTCCTCGATCGTCAGGTGACAAGGACGTAACCATTCTCACTTCCTCTCTGGATAGCCCAATCCACCAACAGTTCACGAGACTGAAAATTCTGGTAAGTTTTATACGACACATTTTGATGGTTTTGTTCTTCGTCTTTGGAGTCGTCGGTTTGTTGTGTCGGGTAAGAGACATCACCGCACACGAAGTTGTTAGTTTGTTGTGTCGGGGAGGAGACTTCACCGTATACGTAGTCGTTCATGGGTTGTGTAAGGTAAGACGGTTCACCGTATACGAACTCGGGATTGCTCAGTGGCTCGTTCAATTCTGGAAGCCTTACCCGTTAATTAGAATAAACGTCGGACGAGACCTCCTCCCAGTTCACCTCTTGAACGCCAGAACTTTGCGGGTTGTTTTCCAGCGACTCGTTAGAATATACCTGAAAACCATAGTTACCATCCCACCACCAAGACATGTTTATAATTTTTGAGAGATTGTTTGAAAATTTTTTGAACGATACGTTCGAATGAGAATTTTGCATGGTTAAATACACAAAATTTGGGCCCTATACGCATCGTATAGGGCAATACGGTGCGTATAGGATTCGGGTCAAACCTGGTCAAACCTCGTATACGCATCGTATAGTTCAATACGATGCGTATATCGTACGAGGTACTTTCTGCTACTAGTCAACCATCACATCGCTATACGCTCCGTATAGATCTATACGTGGCGTATAGCGATGTGATGGTTGACTAGTTGCAGAAAGTACCTCGTACGCTATACGCATCGTATTGAACTATACGATGCGTATAGTGTTGGAATGACCAGGTTGTACGAGGATGTTGGGCATGGGAAATTGTGAAGGGCTATACGTATCGTATTGCCCTATACGATGCGTATATGGCCAAGTCCACATAGCAATTCCCGTGTGCCATTAGTAGTCTCTTAAAAAATATATGAATATCTGATCCGAAACTCGAAATTTTGAATCCGAATTCGAATTATCCTAAAATTTGGATACATAACCTAAATTTTGGATATTCGAATTTTCGGATTCGGACATCATTTAATTAAAATTTCGGATAGTTCGGATATCCGAAATATTAAATAATTGAAAAAATTAGATATTATTTCTTATAATGTGCTATAAATACAATATATATGAAATATATTGTTTATATGTTACGTGTTTATTTTTCTTAATTATTAAAAAAAAGAAATAAAACGTTTTCGCATTATAATTTCGTAAATTACTCAAAAAGTTATTTTTTAACTCTTTTGTTTATTTCATAAAAATGATGTTTATTTAGTATATTTTATATATTTAGATTTTAATTTAAAAAAAAACTGAAGGTCACTGTATACACAATAAGTCGAGTAGTTGAAAAGAAAAGTAATACATATCTAAAAGTTAACAATTACGCTTTTATTCTACAACTATGTTTTTTTTAATAAAATAAAGTTATTCTTTTCATAAAAGTGACATCACTACAAGAAACATATGCTGCTACGACGAGGCTATTGCGACGACATAAAGTCGTCGGGATAGGTGGTTTCTTACGACGACGTGTCGTCGGTACAAACATGCCCAGATTTTTTAAGAAACCTAACCTATTTACGACAACGTGTCGTCGGTACATGTTGAGCGGGAAAACATGGCGCTCAGTGAAATCTTTGCTGCCGAGTGAAAACACTACATCGACGACTTGTCATCGTAATAGGTCGTTTTTTTTTTTAATTTTTTTTCGGATAAAATAAGGTGAGCAAAATTTAAATAAAAAAAAGTCAAAAACAGCTATTTACGACGACCTGTCGTCGTTTTAAGGTTTTATAATTTTAATATTGACTTTTTTCTTTACCTAGGATTCACGCGTTGGTCGGGCCCACCCTATGGCGACGACCTGTCGTCGTTTTAGGGTTCCCAGACTTTGAAAAGGGTTTTATTACTTTTCTTTCTTCCCCAAATCCCATTCTCATCAAACACTCTCATTTCATCCTTCGTTTTGGGTTCCCAGGCGTGCGATTGTGGTCGTCCCCGTCATCCTTCGTCCCCGTGAGCCAGCGCACGTCTCAGCCTTCTTCTCCCTGAGCAACCGTCGTCCCCGTGAGCCACTCCATCACAGTCATCGTCCCCGTGAGTTATCCCTGTCACAAACGTTTGTTCCCGTGAGCCCCCGCTAGTTATATTCTCCTAATAGTAAGTTATACTCGTTTTCTTGGCTTTTTTTTTTACCTCTAAATGTTTCCCGATGACATGTCGTCATATTAGTTAATTTTGCGTTTTTCTTTGGGTATGTATAATGTATAGGTTTTACGACGGTAATCCCTCATATGCTATAAGATATTAATTTGACTTTCCATTTATTTAGTCATTGTTCATAATTATAAGATATTGTTGTTTTTTTATTTATTTAAGTTTATATCTAAATTTTCAGTATTTATGTAGGTTATCAAGATTATTACTTTGTATTTAGAAAAAGAAAAAAAAGTTTAATATGCTTGCTGTTTTGGTATATGTAATTAATTGAATATTATTTAAATAATATTCTAACTTAAATACCGATTCATAAATTGCAAAATACTTGAGTTCAAGATAATAATGGAAAGGATGAGAAAGAAAAATAATCAATAATGAAGAGACTTTATAACATTTATAGTATATAATTATTATATTTAAATGCTAAATTGAACATAGTTGCCCACTTACATGTAAATAATCGAGATTGACATTACTTGCTAATGTTATATTCATATTTGGTTTGAAAAACAATTTGCTTATATTATTTGCAAAAGAAAATACTTGATGATTAATTACAATAAAAAATTATAACAGAATAATGAAAAAAAAAATAAAAGATAAATACATCTCAATTTAACCATTGCAAGATTTAAACCTCCGTTCTTTTGGTTACGGGGTAGACCAATGTTTTCAGAACCGGACCGGACGTCGAACCGGTCTCCTTACCGGTCCACTGGTCACCGGACGACGTCATAAATATTATAAAAATATATCAGTCTAAATAGCTTTTAATCCTTTCAAAAACCACCAACAAGCCAATTCCAATAATTTTAAACTAACAATTACCTACGAAATAAGAAGCCAAGAGACTTAAAAAAGATTAAAAAAAAAAAAATAGTCAAGCGGTTCAACCGGTCCGACCACCCGGTTTCCGGTCCGACCGCCGGTTCAACCGGTCCGACCACCGGTTCGCTGCGAAACGGTTCAACACATTTCCCGGTCCGACCGGCCGGTCCGGTCCGGGTTTCAAAACATTGGGGTAGACCACTTAACAACCAAAATATCCGCTTTAAAACGTTTAGGTAATTTAATTTGTTGTGATATAAATATCACAAATTACACCTATTTATTACAAGTTAATTTTCTGTCATTTAGAAGGTTAATTTTAAAAACTATTATTATTGTTGTTATTAACATACTTTTTATTTACTTTTTTAACTTATGTTATTTGATTATTTAATTTGTAGGTTTTTAAGATTATTTGGGAAGGCCTTGTGTTATTTGATTGAATATCATCTCGATTAAGGTAACACTTAACTATTACACAAAAAAATATTTGTATTAGTTAACACTTTTCTACTACACCGAACGCGAACACGACAACTCATTCATGTGTTGAGCCGAACACGACACACATTTGTGTGTTGAGCCGAACACAACCCGTTTTACCGGACAAATTTTTTCAAATATTAATACATAATATACCTAACCAATTTAATTTACTATATAAAATATATATTTTTTTAAATAAAAAAATAAACGGGTCAAAACGTGACTGCATTATAATACCCATTAGAACATACCCGTCCGAAATTTATCTAATAGAGATAAATTTTGGATTGTCCCCGTTTGAAACTGCTTTTTGAATATTCTATCTCATTTAGGAAATGTATACATTTTAACGGGTTGACTATTTAAGAATAAATTGGTAGTTGTTTCTCCTACTCTTTGAGTTTGCGTTTTAGATGCATATTTGGGGAGTTAAGGGAAAATGCTGTCGATTTATTCTTAAATAGTCAACCCGTTAAAATGTAGACATTTGAGATAGAATATTCAAAAAGTGGGTTAGGATCCACCACCTTTGGATATTATATCTGATATGTTATAAATTAATAGAAACCGTTATGACAACTGATAAGAGTTGGACTAAACTGCGAAATCGGAATGATCCGGTTTTCATAAAAGGTCTTCAAAACTTTATAGAGACTGCAAAAAACCATCTAGACAGTGAAGGAAAGATTTATTGCCCGTGTAAAAGATGTGTCAACTGTTATCGGCACCTTCCGACTTCGGTTTCTGTCCACATACGTGACCGTGGGTTTCTACAAGCATATAACATATAGGTTTATCACGGTGAGGAATATGCTAATGCTTCAGAGATAGACGCACTTTGGGCTTCGAAAACACGAGCTCAACCAACAGATCATGAAATGTTTGTTGCACTTAATGACGTTATGGCCGAGCAGAATACACATGAAGAAAATATAGATGAATCTGAAGATGGAACTGGAGCTGGTTTAGACCCGGAATTTGATGCATTGTTTGCCGAGCTCCGTACCGAGTTATATTCAGGTTGTAGTTGGATGTCTTCCCTAAACTTTCTAGCGAAATTGATGCATATTAAATTGATCAACAAGTGGACGGATACTTCATTTGACCAACTTTTAGAGTTTCTTAGAGTTTCATTGCCTAAAGAGAATCATATTCCAGCCTCTCATTATGAAGCTAAAAAGAAGTTGAGAAAGATTGGGTTAGGATATCAATCTATCCATGCTTGCATCAATGACTGTGCTCTGTTTTGGACGGACAATGAGTCAAAGGAAAGTTGCCCGGTTTGTAAGGAGAGCAGATGGGTTAACCAAAACACAAATGGCAAGAAAGTGCCATGTAAAATTTTACGCTACTTTCCTTTAACTTCCCGGCTTCGACGAATGTATAGTTCCAAATTCACGGCAAAAGATATGATTTGGCATAAAACTGGACGGTCAACGGATTGCATGATGCATCATCCGGTTGATGGGAAGCAATGGCAAGAATTTGATATGAGGTATCCTGAATTTTCAAAAGAATCCAGAAATGTCGACCTAGGTTTGGCTGCCGATGGCTTTAACCAGTTCGGTAACATGAGTAAATCTTACAGTATGTGGCCGGTAGTGTTGACAACATACAATACACCACCGTGGTTATGTATGAAAGATACTTCTTTCATGTTAACTTTGCTAATTCCCGACCCTAAATCACCTGGAAAGGATATTGATGTTTTTCTAAAAACCTTGGTGGATGAGTGTTATGGGAAGAAGGAGTCCAAATGAGAGATGCATCAACCAACACAGTATTCAGGATACGTGCGGCACTGTTATGGACTATCAACGATTATCCTGCTCGTAGCAGCTTGTCTGGATGGAGTGGTCAAGGTTATAAAGCATGCTCTACTTGTAACGTAGACACACCATCGTGTCGTGTAACCAGTAAGATAGCTTATGTTGGTCATAGACGATTCTTTCCTTTCAGAGATAAAATGAGGGATAGTCTGTTGTTTAATGGCGAAAAAGAGAAAAGAAAACCTCCTAGAAGATTGACTAACGCACAAATATTAGAACAACTAGAAACCCTCCCTAATCGTGTTCCCGGTAAAGATCCTAGCCATGGAGGTGCGAAAAGAAAACGTGCTGACTCAGAGTTGAATTGGACCAAACGTAGTATCTTCTTCGAGTTGGAATATTGGTCTTCTCGAACTAAAACACAATCTTGATGTTATGCATGTGGAGAAAAATGTGTGTGAGAGCTTGTTGGGTACTTTGCTAATGAACGACAAATCTAAAGACACAAGCAAAGCAAGAGAAGACTTGAAAATTTTAGGCATTAGAGATGATCTATGACTAAAAACGAAAAACAACAAGGTAAGACAACCACATGCCCCATACTCTTTCAAACCCATTGATCGAGAACGTTTTTGTAAGTTCATTAGAGGAGTGAGACTACCTGATGGCTTTGAATCCAACTTTAAAAATAAGGTGGTTGGTTCAAATATAATTGGGTTGAAGTCTCATGATTATCATATCCTAATGCAACGATTGCTACAAATAGGGGTCCGAGTAGGTCTGCCTGCGAATGTTAAAAGTGCAATCATTGACTTTTGCACGTTCTTTAAAAAAAATGTGCACGATCAGTAGACGTACAAGACATGAAAGAAGCACATGATAGCTTGGTCAAGATACTATGTAATTTGGAATTGATATATCCGTCAGCGTTTTTTGACATAATGGTTCACGTAGTTCTTCATTTACCTGAAGAAGCTATTCTTGGTGGGCATGTATATATGAGAAGGATTTTGAAAGATACATGAAAAAGCTGAAAGCGTATGTCAGAAACAAGGCCAGGCCCGAAGGCTTAATAGCGGAGGGTTATGTTGTAGAAGAAGCATTGACATTTTGCTCTAGATATCTTGAGGATGTACAAACCATATTCAATCGTCCTGAAAGAAATGCAGATGCTGGTATTCCAAAGAGGAAGTACCCTGTGTTTTCGTCACAATGTCGACCAATGTCATCGAATAAAATCACTCCACTTTGTGAAATAGCCAGAATTTCATTAGGATGGTTTGTACTTGACAACTGCGAAGAAACTAAAAGCTACTTATTGTAAGTTTTTCAAAAAAAAATTCATTTTAGCTTTTATTAAAAAATTAATTTGAACATCTTGTCTATCAATCGTACAGGAAGTTAAAATCTGAGTTTCTTGACAGAAATGTAAAAACAGAATTTTCATGATGGCTCAGTGCTAAGGTAAACAACTCTCCTGACTATACCGATGAACTAAGGGCTTTGGCACATGGTCCGTTGAGTGCATATTCTTACACTGCTTGCATAGTTAATGGTGTTTGATTTGTAGTACACCATCGTGACCTTCGACGCACCACCCAGAATAGTGATATCTAAGGGTGTTCAAAGTCGGATATCCGAAAATTCGGATATCCGAAATTTTCGGATAGTGAAACGGATATCCGAAAATATAAAAAAAATAAAAAAATATATAAAAATAATATTTTTAAATTACAAAAACAATTAAAAACCTTAAAAAACATTAGAAAATATACATATAAAAATATATAAATATAATATATCGGGTTTTGATTCAAATTTTCTTATTTTTAAATAATAAAAACAATTAAAAAAATATATAAATATAATATTTCGGATATTCGGATATCCGAACTATCCGAAATATCCGAAAATCACTATCCGAATCCGAAAATTCGGATATCCGAATTTCGGATATCCGAAATTTCGGATATCCGAATTTTCGGATAATTCGAATTCGGATTTTCGGATACTTCGGGTTCGGTTTCGGATTCGGATTTTTTTGAACACCCCTAGTGATATCATTTCATTCGGAGAAGATGATACACCATATTATGGTGAACTTGAGGATATCATAGAGTTGAACTATTTAGGTGATTACTCAGTTGTAGTATTCCGTGGTAAATGGTTCAACACGTTAGGTAATGGACGGATAATTAAGAAAGACAATATCGTTGTTATCGATGTCAGCCGTCAAAGTTACGTTGGTAGTGAATGGTATGATGATCAACAATACATTTTAGCGACAAAAGCTAAACAAGTATTATATCTCGAAGATCCTTCTCGCCCCTCCGACAAGTGGAGGGTTGTGGAAGACGTTCACCATCGACACCTTTGGGAAGATCTAAGTACCAGTATTAACGAGATAGATGTATTGCATGACACTCGATCATCAGTTTATAACTTGGTTGTCAATTCGAGCATTGAAGGTGATGACTCAAGTCTTAAACCCCCGATCATCCAATTACCAGTCGTACATGACACTCAATCATTTAGTAGTAGCTTGTTTATCGACCTAGGCTACTTGCCCGGTGTCCGCTTTAGGTGAAGGTGGAAACTCAAGTCTTAACCCTCCGATTGTGGACGATGAATGTTTCATTGATGATGATGATGATGAAGGTTTTATTGATGATTATGATGATGATGTAGAAGATGAAGGCGCATATACTTCGGACGAGGACCACATCGATGATCTTGAAGACGCACATGCTATTAGTGATGATTATGAATGACTTTTAATGTATGGATACACTTATTAGTGATAATTATGGTTGACTTTTAATGTACATTAGTGATGATTCTGATTTACTTTAATGTTTGTTGAAGGTATGGCGACCTACGCTGCATCACATGGTGGCGACGGTGGGGGTCAAGATCCCCACCGACATTCACCTAGCCTCCTCGTCGATTGCGAGTCTTGTAAGTTACTTGTTCTAGTTAAATACTTGTCTTTAAATATGTTGTTGTATTATGTATGTATTGTATGTATGTATGAATATATAGGTTTGTGTAAATATATATGAATATATAGATTTGTAATTATTTTAATTTTATTTTATTATGTATATATTTGTATATGTGTAATGTGTATATATCTATCAATGTAGAGCAACCACCAAAGAGAGTGCGCGGGAGTGGTAGAAATTTAAACTTATTAGAGAAATTTAGTAGGAATGGGGGCAAGCCACTAACCCTTGAGCTTGATCCCTCGGGGGAAACATACAAATTTGTTGGAGAAAATGGAGGTTTAGTTATAAGACAAATCACCACTGCTATTGAGAGGGTTCCATCACATTATCCAAGTTGGGATGATGTTCCCGAGAGCGATAAACTTGTTTTATATCGCACACTTCATGTAACTATAAAATGTAATGTTTTGTTTGTATTTTAATTTCACAACTATTAGATGTTTTCTAATTACTCGTTTTTTGCAGCATTTCTTTGATCTTGATAGTTGGAAAGCAAGACACCAATGGAATGGGATAAGAATGGGCATTAACAAGGATTGTGCCTGACGGTACCGTGACAGGAAACACTTTGAACAAGCATTTTAAAAAATTTGGTGGTTATGATAATGTTGAAGAAGCGAAAAACATCCTCGTTCATCAGTCGCTCCAAATGATTGGGTCACGCTAATTGATCAGTTGTTCCAAGATCCCCAATATAAGCCCCGCTCCCTCCAAAATTCCCAAAATAGAGCACAAATGCCTTATTCAAATGTTAGTGGGAGCAAATCATATGCTCAAAGGCGCTATGAGGAAGCAATAAAAAGTATTACTATTATCCAAATTTGTCATCACAGTTCATTCAAATATTAGTAATTGTATTTATGTTGTTTATAGGTGCAAGAAAAAGGAAGCATGAATCTTCTTATGGGTTGGAGACAAATGCATACTTGTAGGTGAACTTGGGTCAACGACAGGGCGCAACAAGATTGGGTAAGTATTACTATTATCCGTTTTGACCTGTTTACATATGTTAGTAATTTGAATACGAACAATTTTGACCCGTTTGCATATGTTAGCCTCTTATTGGACCCCAAACCGTTTTGACCTGTTTGCATATGTTAGTAATTTGAACATGAACAATTTGACCCGTTTGACTCAAATCCGCTAAAAGATGGATATTATTTATAGGTTTGCAAAAATATATATGTATATGTATGTATAGGTTTGCATATGTTAGCCTTACTATTATCCGTTTGTTTATTATTTATATGTTTACAAAAATATATATGCATTTGTATATGTGTATGTATGTATATATGTTAGCAATACGAACCCCCGGATTTTGACCCGTTTGCATATGTTAGTAATTTGAACACGAACAATTTTGACCTGTTTGCATATGTTAGCCTTATTGGAACACGGACCGTTTTGACCCGTTTGCATATGTTAGTAATTTGAACACGAACAATTTTGACTCGTTTGCATATGTTAGCCTCTTATTGGAACACGAACCGTTTTGACCCGTTTGCATATGCTAGTAATTTGAACACGAATAATTTGACCCGTTTGACTCAAATCCGCTAAAAGATGGATATTATTTATAGGTTTGCAAAAATATATGTATATGTATGTATACGTTTGCATATGTTAGCCTTACTATTATCCGTTTGTTTATTATTTATATGTTTACAAAAATATATATGCATTTGTATATGTGTATGTATGTATATATGTTAGCAATACGAACCCCCGGCTTTTGACCCATTTGCATATGTTAGTAATTTGAACAGGAACAATTTTGACCCGTTTGCATATGTTAGCATTATTGGAACACGGACCGTTTTGACCCGTTTGCATATGTTAGTAATTTGAACATGAATAATTTGACCCGTTTGCGTATGTTAGTAATTCGAACTTGCACATTATTTAATTTTTGTTGATATTATTGTTGTTTTGTTGTAATTTGGGAAATTATTTTGTTTATCGCACATTATTGAAAATGTGGGTTATCCATTTTATAGCGTTTATGCTGCCAGATTTAAAAAAAATTTAACATATGTTTATTGTATTATTTATTACAGATTAAGATTCAAGATGAATTGACTCGGATACAAGAGGAAGCGGGTGAGGGACAAGAGGTTGATGAAGCCTAGGTTCTACGACGTGCTCTGGGCGAGAGGCGTGGTTGGAGCCGGGGGTAGGAAAAAAAGTAAGAAATTTACCTACCGATGTCTCGCATGTGTCCAACACTCCATACGACGACATGCAAGATCAAATCAACAAATTGAATGAAACGATGATACAAATGCAACATGAGATGGGTTTGAGCAAATCCAATCAAGTGGGCTTGTCGAGTGAAGAAGAGAATGAAGATAAAGATGAAGATGATTGAACGGTTTGTAACTTTTGTATTTGTGACAATATTTTGCAGTTTTATCTAGTTTTAAATTTCAGTTTTATTTTCTGGATAAATTGTATATTATTAAAAAAAATATAGTACCCAGGTTTTTTTGCGACGACATGTCGTCGCAATTGAATTAAAAGGATTTTTAAATTTTTTAAAAAATAAACACCTTTTTGCAACGACATGTCGTCGCAAAAAGTTTTTTATGATTTTAGTTTATTATTAATTCTAAAGAAAAAATAGACCCTTTTTGCGACGACTTTTCGTCGCAAAAAGTTCTAATTTTATTTAGTTTTCATTTATTTTTAATAAGAAAAAAGAATTTGGAAAGACCCTATTGCGACGACACGTCGTCGTAACAAGGTGATCTATTGCGACGACACTTTTAAGACGACATTATAGCTTTTCCCGACTAAGCTACGCCGACGTAACTTTTAGCGACAACAAGTCGTCGAAAAGACCCTTTGCGACGACATGTCGTTCCCAAAAGGCGCCGGGATAGGTCAACATTCTTGTAGTGCATGATCAATAGATGATATATGAAGCTTACATTTTTTATGTTATGTGGTTAACATTCTTATTAAAAATAACTAAAACGTTACGTATTATATTTGAAAATTATATTTTTTTGGCCAAATTTAGTTAGTATTTCCTACAAAGTATTATAAATACAATATATATATATATATATATGATATATATGGTTTTTTTTTTATTTTGGGTTTAGTTATCTTATTTTTTAAAACAACTAAAACATATTCGTGTCGTAAACAAAAATTTAGTTTTTTTTCCAAAACTCGGTTCAACCCCGTGATTTTGAATTCCCGGACCCGAATCCAACCTACCATGTTTGACATGTCCTTGGGATAGGGTAAGCTAGGTGGAGGGAAAAAATGGACGCCCAAATAAAGACCTATCCCGACGACATTGTATATGTTAAATTATTTTTTTTCTATTTTTTATAGTTTTTATCTTTCCGTACGAAATAAAAAGTATAAGAAAATATGACCAGTCCGTTTTGAGCAACAAAAACAGACTTTTGCGACGACATGTCGTCGCAAAAAGGCGTCGGGATAGGTCAACATTCTATAGTGATGATCAATAGATGATATATGAAGCTTACATCATGTCGTCGCAAAAAGGCGTCGGGATAGGTCAACATTCTATAGTGATGATCAATAGATGATATATGAAGCTTACATTTTTTATGTTATGTGGGTATCTTTCTTATTAAAAATAACTAAAACGTGTCGTATTATATTTGAAAATTATATTTTTTTTGTCAAATTTAGATAGTATTTCCTGCAAAGTATTATAAATACAATATATATGATATATATGTTTTTTTTTTATTTTGGGTTTAGTTATCTTATTTTTTAAAACAACTAAAACATATTCGTGTGGTAAACAAAAATCAAGTTTTTTTTCCAAAACTCGGTTCAACCCCGTGTTTTTGAATCCCCGGACCCGAATCCAACCTACCATGTTTGACATGTCCTTGGGATAGGGTAAGCTAGGTGGAGGGAAAAAATGGACGCTCAGATAAAGACCTATCCCGACGACATGGTATATGTTAAATTATTTTTTTCTATTTTTTATAGTTTTTATCTTTCTGTACAAAAAAAAAGTAAAAAAAAAATATGACCGGTCCGTTTTGAGCAACAAAAATAGACTTTTGCGACGACATGTCGTCACAAAAAGGCGTCGGGAAAGGTCAACATTCATGTAGTGATGATCAATAGATGATATATGAAGCTTACATTTTTTATGTTAGGTGGTTATCTTTCTTATTAAAAATAACTAAAACTTTACGTATTATATTTGAAAATTATATTTTTTTGTTCAAATTTTGATAGTATTTCCTACAAAGTATTATAAATACAGTATATATGATATATATGATTTTTTTATTTTGGGTTTAGTTATCTTATTTTTTAAAACGAATAAAACATATTCATGTCATAAACAAAAATCAAGTTTTTTTTTCCAAAACTCGGTTCTACCCCGTGTTTTTGAATTCCCGGACCCAAATCCAACCTGTTTGACATGTCCTTGGGATAGGGTAAGCTAGGTGGAGGGAAAAAAATGGACGCCCAAATAAAGATCCATCCCGACGACATGGTATATGTTAAATTATTTTTTCTACTTTTTATAGTTTTTATCTTTCCGTACAAAATAAAAAAGTATAAAAAAATATGACCGGTCCATTTTGAGCAACAAAAATAGACTTTTTAACCATTAATTTTATATATTGAACTAATCATAATATACTAAACAGTTGAAAGAAAATATTAATCATGGGCAAACCCTGATGTAAAATACAAACCCTAGTTACTAATACTTGAATTCAATAAGGACTTTTTGAACTATATGACGTGTTTATAATACATTGAACTCTCCCACAAATCCATGTAAAAGAGATTTGTCAATATTCTCCATCATTTGCAACATAAAGTATATCTTAAAGATTTTGTTACCTAAATCTTTCATATTATACATTGTTTATAAATACACGTGTTCAACACCCGACTAGTAATTTGTGTATTGTTGTCTATGTTGAACCATCTAATTAACCTAATATGTTAGACAAACCATCTGAATTAATATCTGTCCGGAGTTAACCCAGTTTCAAACCTAGTAAGCAGTAATTTAGGGGTCTCTAAAAATGAGGTATTGCTATTAAAAAAAAAAAACATCTGACTTATGGACAAATTAGGATGAACAACAAATGATTGTTTACTGTACAGACATAGCTTACAAAAAAAATTTCTAAGAGTAAACATTTTTCATCTACAAGTCTTTACGAGTAATTTAACCATACCCTTATTTATTGACGATAAAATACAATACATAGTGCAGATTCGTCATAAAATTTACATCATGATAATGAACATGAATATAAGTAAGTTACATGATAATGATGATTTTTTAGTCTTCAACTTATGTCTTCAGAATAATCTATTTCTTTTTTTCTTTACTACTTTTATTTTTGTAAATATGGAAATATTTCAGACTATTTGAAATATTTCCATATCATAATTTTTACTCGTTGTAGATTGTAATTTATATAATTAGTGAATGTCTGGTTTCTACATCTTGAATCTGATACATTCATAGATGTTTTCTACCATGGCGTAGTAAGTTTGACAATATACAGTTAATTTCGAGTATTTGGTATAATTTCGAGAGTATTTGGTATAATTTCGAGTGCTTCACGGTGTATTAGGTATCAAAGTATGAATCAATAAACTAAGTTGAAGACAGTTAATGATTGCCAGACATGAATGTCCAAACCAAACGAGACCGGTTCAACTTATATGTCTCGCACCTCAGGTTGCGTTACAAATTGCAATTGCGTTGACAAGAGGTGACTTTGACAAATTGCAATTGCGTTGGAGATATTATCTAATGATGTTAGAAGTTAACAAACAAGTAGATTTTTCATCGAAAGTTGACTTTGACAAGTATGAATATAATTTATCAAAGATTTTAAAGTTATATATAAAATCAATATGTTGAAATATCTTAGCAGGCGAGGCTGAAGACTTTTTCTTAAAGAAGATCTTTAACAGGGAATTTCATAATGCTCAAGTAAAACATTGATATTTTTTATTTTCATATTAAGCAAATAAACGAATCTGAGATTGACACCTGGCATGAATGGACGACGGGAGCACGATGAGTTGGCGGTACAAAAGCAAAAAAATGGACCATGAATTGTGCCATGTAGGCACATTGTATCTGAGGGTTAAATGTAAGGTCTCAAATCAGAGAGGCTTTATGCATTAAATTTACATATTAATGTATAATTCTTAAATTGTTAAATCAATAACGCAGCAGAAAAGTCATTCAAACATAGCATAACTTGTCCATAAAAATCCTTACATAACACTGGCTTAACATTATTCATAATTCAAAACATAACGGGATGCCAAACTTGTTCGATATCCGGGTAACTCCTCATAGCTAGCCAAGCATCCATCTTCCGTTATCACACTTAACCTGAATATGTATACTAAAAAGTCAGCTTTGTTGAGTGAGTTCTACTTTTACATAAAATGTTAGCTTCAAAAACCTTTTACAACATGTAGGCATTAAACTTCATTAGTAAAATCGTACGTAAACATATCAAAACATAAACGTAAATATTCACCTATAATGAGTATATCGTATTTGCACTTTTTCGTAACCGTCAATTCCATATTCCGTTAATTCCAACTTCCAGCAAGTAAACTTCGCAGAGTAAACGAGCATCAACTTCTAGCAGGTCGTCTCCTTAGAGTAAACGAGCAATGTTTTTAGAACCGGACCGGACGTCGAACCGGTCTCCTTACCGGTCCACTGGTCGGACCGGTCCGACCGGTCGGACCGGATTTAAGAACCGGACGACGTCATAAATATTATAAAAATATATCAGTCTAAATAGCTTTTAATCTTTTCAAAAACCACCAACAAGTCAATTCCAATAATTTTAAACTAACAATTACCTACGAAATAAGAAGCCAAGAGACTTAAAAAAGATTAAAAAAGAAAAAAAATAGTCAAGCGGTTCAACCGGTCCGACCACCCGGTTTCCGGTCCGACCGCCGGTTCAACCGGTCCGACCACCGGTTCGCTGTAGAAACGGTTCAACTCATGTAACCGGACCGGTCAGACCACCGGTTCCCGGTCCGACCGGTCTGACCGGCCGGTCCGGTCCCGGTTTCAAAACATTGTAAACGAGCATCAAACTTCCAGCAGCTCGACTCCGTAGAGTAAACGAGCATCAAACCTTCACGAGGTCGACTCCATAGAGTAATTAAGCACCAAACCTCCAGAGCCGTGTTAACTCTGAGATGACCGTCGTTACCATCCAAATGTACCACAGATGGCCAGCCACAACGACCCCTGTTAAGGTGTTGCCATTCGTAACATACTTTGCTTCTTTTCGTAGCATAGCTTTGCTTCCATTCCCGTAGGAAATAATGGTAGATTCGTTCATATCATAACTTTCTAAAAACATTTACGTCTGACTTCAAACATCAATTAAAGCATTTGTACATTCATTAAATAACTTCACATATATCAATGCTTCGTTGAAAGGACCCAAACCGGGTACCTCTCATAATTGGCACACATAAGAATAAACATAGTTCTTAAATCTTGAATAACAATTAAAACACAATGGAAGTCTATTATAGAATTCTCAGTTAATTAAAACTTTCAAACATTATTGTTCAAATTCATAGAATAATTTCTTAGGGATGTGAGTCTTTTCATCAGCAGCCATCCAACCATTACTTTCCAAGCTCTTGCGGCTTCATATCTTCTATTTACCTTTATTACCTTGTATGCTTATTAAAAAGTTAGCTAACGCTGGTAAGTTCAAGTTTTCAAAAAATTCATAAAGGAAATTTTCTTTCTCATGTTATTCATATAAAACTCATTAAAGGAAACATACGATATAACTCTAAGTTAATACATCACAATAAAGTACGCAATTTAATTCTTAGTTATTTCTGTGCTCTGTTTCTTAAGTCTTTATTGTCTATATAGGACCTCTTATGCCTACAAAGGCTCCTTTCGTCCAAGAAGGACTCTCTTTCTTAGTAAGTATTGTTCCCTGAGGCTCAATGTCCAAAGGCTGCTACTCACCTGTTATGTCCATAAAGAACTTCTTACTTCCACGAAGGACATTCTTTTCTTTAGGCGACCTTCATCCCCAGGGTAACCGTCGTTACCCTTATTCTACCGGTTGCAACATCACCTGTTATAGTGCCCTACCGGATATTGTCCTCGTTATTCATATGACAGGCATGCAACTCATGCAATGTCACTGCCGCAGGCTTCGAGTAGCACCAGTCACTAAGACTATGCTGCTACCTCAAGACTTGCTTCTGTGTAACCATTCTCGTTCAAATAGACAATGTATTTAACTTATCTATTTCTTTATCATTCGTTTATAAAACATATAGTTAGTTAAACCCGTTCTCTTTCTTTCTCTTTGTTTATAAAACGTTAAGTTAAATAAACCCGTTCTCGTTTCCGTTTCTTTGTTTATAAAACGTTCAACTAAATAAACACGTTCTTTAATCGTTTGCTATTTATAAAACGTTAGTTAGTAACGAGTTCCGAACATCGTCTTAGGCACGTCATCTTCTTGTACTTTGACTTGGTGATAACCGGATCTCAAGTCTATTTTGGAAAACCAGCTAGATCTTTGTGTGACATCCGACATTTTCAGGTTAACTCAATTAACACAAACATCGTTATTTCAAAGAGTTATTTATTCAAACTCAGTTATCTCAAACATTCACACATGAATTACATTTAATTAGGATTAATTAGATGTGTTAGTTTCACACAAACACTCACGTAGCGGTAATTCGTAGAATTTTCGGATCACACACGAGTCGAACCCGTAACGTTGGTGAACTAATAAAAATAATTGCGAACAAGTATTTTAATATAAATTATGTGAATTTATATGTTTTGTGATTTTCTGTGAATTATGTGAACTTTCGTAATATCGCGTAGAATTATCAGATATTTATTTTACTGGTTATTTTTGTAGAATATGAAACTTTTATAAAAAATAATTATTTAAAAACAATCTTTATCTAGTAGGATTAATTAAATATTTTTTTATATGATCTAGAAATTATCCTTATCTATTCCAAATTTAAAACCCATGGATTAGATTATAAAGAATTTTTATAAAAATTTAAACTAAAAACCTAATCTCATTCTTTCTCTCTTTCACAAATCTCGATCCCAACCCCTCTCCCAACCCATCCTTGGCCGAATTTCACAAAGCAACTATACATCATCCGTTTGATCTCCGATCTTGCAATTGAACGCGTATCTGGACTCCTCTCGACGTTTCTAACAATCCTACATAAGTCGTTTCGTTCAATTTCGTTACTTTTTGATTCCTAAATTTTAGATCAAAACCCTAGTTCATCCAAACATGAATTTTTATAATAAATATGCTAACTTTATCATTGTTTTGCATGTATTTGTTGATTTTATTGTTATTTAGAAAATCCTAGCTTCATATTATTTGTTACTTGTTATATAATGAAACTTTTTGATTATGTAATGGTGTAGAATCGCATGTTAGAGATGTTTGATACTTGTTATGGTTATAATCATGTTAGATAGATTATATGTGATGAATTTGGTGCGTTGAATCTCGTTAAACAAGCTTAAAAACCCTAACTTACTTATAAAGGAAACTTTTTAGAAATTCTATCTTGCAGACTAGACGTGATTTGGATGATATGAGGATGTTCATAGGTTACTTGATGCATGTATAAGTGATATGTGAAATTAGATTTCTAAAACCTAGCTCGGTTTTGTAAACATACTAAAAGAGGAAACTTTTTATGTTTTGAAACTTTCATATTAGACTTGGATTGCATGAGGTGATGAGGTTTATGTGCTACTTGTTACATGTGTAGATGAATTGTGAAATCAAATTCTGAATACATAACACAGTTTTACAAACTTGCTAAATAAGGAAACTTTAATTTGCAAAAGTATTCATAACTTGCTATTTAGACATGCATGATATGGTTTAATGATTTGTACATGTTAGTTAGCACATAATAACATGTTGCAATGTGTTGGATGCTTGAAATCGTGCATATCTCTCTGATGTTACTACAGATGGAAACTTTATTTGGAATTATGACATACATGTTAAGTTCTATGCAATTGTTATGTGATGTGATGATCTAGAACATGTTATAGTAATCTTACAAGCATATTAACAATAATAATTCCAAGAAACACGAATCCCGAACAAACATGCTATTTATGAAAACCTGCTATTTATGAAAACCTGCTATTTATGGAAACTTGCTATCTTGTTAGAACAAATAGGATTTGTTGCTAAGTGCTAAAGCATGATCATTTGTGTATAATATAGAAGTGTTATACTGAACAAACATAATTTAATACAACGTGTCACCAACGGGTCGTCGGGTCAAACTTGAGTCAAACTTGCAAACCTTTTCTAAACACTTAATCAATAGTATTGTTTGGATACTAAGGGTTCATATCAACTTGCACGAACACACACTTATAAACCTATGGTTTTAGGTGGCAGTTAGAGGTTCTACAGTTTTCTCTTAGCTTTCACTTGCATTCACACTCAGGTGAGTTTCATGGCCCCTATCTTTACTTACTTTCCTTTTTGGGGGAGAAAGCATGCACGCAAACATTTTGGGTTTTGTATTATTGTATTATCGCTTGCTTACTAAAGTGCAAACATACCAATAAGTCCTTACATTCTCGAACCGTTAGTATTGGAACACAGCGAGGTGATTTTGAGTAGTACTACTGGGTTTTGACAAGCCTCACCCGAGTTAGTCGCGCTAACTTGACCGGAGGTCAACGAGTGTAAGATTAGCCTAGAAATTTGCCATTGTTCGGTAGACATGCCGGAAGGCATACAAACACAAACAGTCAGCTTCGGTTTCGAACACTTGTAGTAGCATGACATAGACTATCTATCTATCGGTATACATTAATTACATTATCTAGCAAACATCGAACTTTTTATTTACTTACATCTCTATGAACTCACCAACCATTGTGTTGACACTTTTAGCATGTCTTTCTCAGGTGACTAAGGTACACACAAGTTTAGGATGCATGGTCTGAGCATGGTTTTCGCAAACAATTTCAAACTTATTTATTTCTATTATTTACTTTGGTTTGGGTGCGGTGTTTTGCGCATTTGACTATTCTTTCATTTGGATTTTGTTTACGCTTCCGCAACGTTTTCAAACTTAAACTTTTGTTTTCTCGTGACTATGAGCAGCATTAGTATTTTATTTAAATTCATATAGAGTCGTTCTGTATAACTAATGACTGAGATCTTGGTGTGTCACGCGTCTCGCGGTAAAACCTCGCAGGTGGATTTTGAGGGTGTGACACCTTGCAACTGATCGAACAAATCATCAATTCTAGGTGGAATACCTATTCTTTATAGTCATTTTGTTCAATTCTTGGTAGTCTATACAAATTCTCATATTACCGTCCTTTTTGACAAACACGAGTGGTGCACCCCAAGGGGATACACTTGGTCATATAAATCCCTTGTCTATTAATTCTTGTAGTTGTGACATTAATTCCTTCATTTTAGTTGGTGCTAACCGGTAAGGAGCCTTAGCTATCGGCTTAGCTAACTTACGTCTATCGAAGTTTATAGAATTTACAAACTTTAATGTAACAAACGATCTATTAGCTGCCGTATCGAATAAAACACAAGCACGTAGAGAATTCAAGAGGAAGGTACCTGATACAATGTCTACACAGCACTGGCAGGTGACACTATCAAGCGACACAAGCCATTATTGATGGATTTCGCGTGTTAACTTTCATACAGATCGTTTAGCACTCCACCTAGTCAGACACCTCAGGAAGGAATAGTACCAAGATGTCAGGTGAGTTCTATATGCCCTCTTTTTATAAAGTTTTACTATGTTTTTTGAGCTGATGTGTATATGTGAAATGTTCATAAAACGAATTCTACGAAAAGAATGCTTATTAAACATGGTTTATGCAAAACTATATGTTAATGAGTAAATCTAATGCGCGAGATCTCTCGGGTTTGGGGCCTTATAAAATATACAAGACATCCAAGCACGAAACAAGTCTTCAAAGTCGTTTCTAGGTTTTGTTTTATTTTTCTTTTACAACCTTTAAAATATGATGTTTAATGAATTTTTTTAGTACGGTGAATACCAATCGTCGAAATCGAACCTTCAAAATTTTAACACCCCGCCGCTATACGTTGGGTACGTATACTCGTTTTTTTATTATTCTATGCCAAATGTATGATTATAGTAGTGATTTTAGTTTCCTACGTAGGCTATGAAATGTAGGGCCATGCATTAGTTCATTACGCGCCTTTGGTTCACAAGTCATTGAACAACCTCAAAAAAGTCAACTTAGTTTCAATATTGTTATGGACAATAGGATATGATTGTTTGACCTATGATTTATTTGACACTTTTGAAAAGGTCAAAGAATAAGTTTAAGTTGACAAACTATACTCACCTAGTTATGTCATCCTTTATTTTTTTTTTAACTTCTTACTAGTAAAAGAGATTAAGAGCTACTTAAGAAGTTTAGCAACCAAGAAAGACATTTTTATAAACATCACAGATCAATTTTTATTTTTATTATTTTTTTTCTTTTCTAGCTAGTACTTCAATAGATACCATATATTAACAAAAACATACTATTCACATAAGTTTATTTTATTCTAAAAATCATGTAATTATTAGTTGAATTTTACTTTCGATCCATTACGTTCTCTTTAGAACATATATGTTGAGAAATTCGAGAAAAGTATAATATATATGTTGAGAAATTCGAGAAACGTATAATTCATTAGTACATATAGTGCATAGAGATGGTGAAAGATAGAAAATGTTGTTAACATCATATGTTAATAGCATATATAAAAAGATAAGATTAATATTAGATTGTCACCCATAGAAAATATTGAGAATCTAATTTTTTAATATTTCAGTAATGTCTATATGTAGTTCTTCAGATTGACTTAAAACTCTTTGGATACCAAATCACTCCACTCGTTAAATCAAAAAGGTGACAATTATCACATTTCAATTGTTAAATCATGACACTGTTCAATCATGCATATCCATTTATAATAATCATGAAATTATATTGAATATTTATGGAGTATGAATTTGATTTCTGTACTTTATTGTATTACAGTTAAAGATGTGTATACTTTGACTTTTTGACCTATTATACATATTTTTAACATTAGAGTGTAAAAATGTTAAGTCACAACAAAATCATATAAACAAGTTAAATAATTTTACATAACAAATAACTTTTTGTTTTGAATGTGTCCAAATTTTTAACATGAATTTCCGTTTTTTGGTTTTGAATATGGTGTAACGGACGTTTATAACTTCAGGTTCTCTCCACATAATCTGAAATGGAAAATAAACTTTTTTCTTTTTCTTTTATTTCAATACTAGGTTAGAATCCTGTCTATTACATGGGTTGAATAAATGTAATGTTATATACTTAGTAATAAAAAAATTATGTTTTTAAAATTCCGTGTAGGTTTGAATAAAATATAATGTAATCTGTTAACACATACACTCGTCAAAATGGATCAATGTGAATATGTAAATACATGATTAAAGAGTGTTTATTTGGATGTTAGATAGCTATAAAATTGCTTTCAGTTTGTAGAATTAATAAAAATATGATAGAACAATTTAATTGACGATAAACACAGTTTTAAATTTAAAAATCTATAGATAAAAATTGAAACAAATAATTAACTTAGTTGCCTAAAATAGTAGAGTTAATTATTAACATAAGAGAGATGTGAGAAAATGGGAATGCCAAGAAATATAAGTGTCCCTCCCAAAACCTTGATTTATTAGTATGTATAGATATGTTCCGGTAACATCTTTTATAATTAGTACATTATATTTAACGTAAAATTTACATATGCAACTTTATTTATTTACTTTTATCTAAATTTCGATTACGATATAGATTTTATTAAAAACTTGGTAGTTATAAACTACTTTTTGTCTGCTAAAAACTAAGTTATATTTTAAATAAAAATAAAAGATATTTGGTTGAGAGAACTTGCGGTTATAAACACGGTTACACCAATTTTAAATACTAATTAATATAACAACAAATACATTATGAAAAAAAAAATACCAACTTTTGGGGTCCTATATTAATAAACTATTAGCATAATCACAACATACATGCACCTAGAGGTGTACAAATCGGGTTTTTTAACGAAACCGGTTCGGGTTTAAAACCGGGTCGGGTTGGGCAAAACCCGCTTGGACCGGGTCGACGTACGAACCGGTTCGGGTCACGAACCGGGTTCAAGGATCATCGAACCCAACCCTACCAAACCGGATCGGACCGGGTTGAAACCGGGTGGCTACTAAACCGGTTCGGGTCCAAAACCGGTTTACCCGGATTTTTTTTTAAAAAAAAAAACCGTTAATTTTTTAAAAAATTAACCGTTAAAGATATTAACTTAACTTAAAAATTACAAAACATACAAAATAAAGTTTAGAAATTACAAAACAAATAATTAAAAGTTTACAAATTAAAAATACATTAAATATAAAAGTCTTCTTCGTGGATATATTGAAAATCCGGGTAGTCGGTACTAGTCGGATCCCGAACTCCCTCGTAGGAGGTCTTCGCCGATTGCTTCAATCAATCCTCCTTCCACCTCGTCCTCGTATATCTCTCCCTCGACTTCGAGTTCGCCTTCAAGGGAAGATATATGTTGTATTCTTTCCGCCGCGTCCAAGTAATCTTTTAAGCAAATGCACGTTTCCACCGATGGCGGAGTTAGTCTTGTTTTTCGTAAAGAAACAACCCTGCCACTAACAGAAAAAGCAGATTCCGAAGCTACCGTAGAAGCTTGGACGGTTAGTAGATCACGGGCCATAGCGGATAGGACGGGAAATTGGTTTTCCTTCCCTTTCCACCAAGCCAAGATATCAAATGTCTCAAAATCATGAGCATTCATACCGGTTAAAAAATCCGAACCGATATATCTACCTAATTCGCTACTTGGGGTATTACCCCGTTGGCGTTTACTATTTTCATTAAGTATAGTATTAAATAAGTTTAACATTGAACTCCGACTAGTACTTGCACTTGATGGAGCGTTTCTAAATTGCTCATGAACGGTAGATGTTGTACCATATTTTTCAACATAAACAGTAAATAAAGTAGACAAATTTTGTGTAAAAATAGTTTTTGCTCTATCCGTTAAAAATACGTCTTCTTCGTATAAATCCAAACCGTAAATTATTTTTTCAATTAAAGTTTCAACACCCGAAACATTTAAGCACGGGTTTAAGGCGGCGGCGCAAGTAATAATCGGAGGCATTTCTTTAAAATATTTTCTAAATTTCTCTTTCATTGGCGGTATCATTTCTTTAAATACGCCGCCTCGCATGGAATATTCGTTTAATTTTTCCACCATTAAAAAAAGTTGATTTAAAACCAAAGGACTTGTGGGATAGTAAACTCCCGATAAATAGGTTGTAGCGGTTTTAAAAATATGGAGCATATCGGCTACACCTTCAATGATACCCCAACCCGCTGTCGGAAATTTTGTTACTTTATTTTGCCTTGCTAGTTGGGCATGAAACATTTGCAAACTTCGTTTTTGTTGAATGGCTTTTTCGAACATGTTACACGTTGAGTTCCAACGTGTTGAAACGTCCCAATTTGGACCTAAACATTCGGTTTCACCGTCTTTACAAAATTTTATATATCGATGATATCTTCTTTGACTTGTATGAAAAATGTCACGCAACATTTGTTTAAATTTATTTCTAACATCGTCAATGTGTTTAAGACCACCTTGCACAACTAAATTAATAATATGTGCAACACATCGGCTATGGAAAAAAATACCATTACAAATCGGGTTATATTTTAAAATAAGTTGGTTTACCGCGACGGTATTATTCGAGGCGTTATCAAACGATATTGAAAAAACTTTTGTTTCTATTTTAAAAGTTCTTATAACTTTGTCTAAAATATAAAATAAATTGTCACCGGTGTGGGGGTATGCAAAAATATCGAACGCAATAGTACGTTTCATCATTTGCCAATTTTCCGGATTTATCCAATGAGCGGTAACGCAAATGTAAGAATCCGGCAAATTGTGGGGAGCCGACCAAACATCACAAGTTAAACTAATACCGGTTTTTAAATTTTCAAATTCATTTATTATTTCTACTTTAGCTTTTTTCCACATATTTATACAATCTCTTCTAAGAGTAGCACGACTTACATGAGTGTAGCGAGGTTGGAGCGTTTGTTGAATAAGCCGAGTCAAACGCTCGTTGTCAAAGTGTTTGAAAGGTAGACTCTCTTGAATCACAAAATGCGCCATCCTTTCCCGAACCAAGTCAACATTATACGCAAAAATATTACCTTCGTTTGTCATACTTGGTTGACCTTGCGAAGCTTGAGACTTTATAACCGAACAATAGTTTTTTTCAATGTGATTCTTCAAAGTTGTGTTTGCGTCTTTTCCAAAAAAATGCCCGCACAACTTGCATCGAGCCTTATGACCACCATTCGACATTTCGCATAAATCGAAATGTTGCCAAACATTGGGATTCCTTGTTGTAGGAATAACCCGCACAACCGTGGGAGCACTAACACTTTGAGAAGCACCAACAATATTAGATTGTTGAGATTCGTTTGCCATTTTGGGAATTTCGACTTTCGAGCGTGAGCGTTTTTGATAAATAAGAGCGTTTTTGAGAAATGAGAGCGTTTTGGAATTGTGTGGTTGAACCAATACAACCCACACCTATTTATACAAGTTGTAGGGGCTCCAAAATACAAAAAAAACCAAAAAAAAACGGTCATATAGCCGTTCCAACGGCTATAAAACCGTTAAAATCGAAGTTTACAACGGTTCGAACCGGTTTGAAACCGGTTTGAGAACCGGGTCGGGCCCGAAACCGGTTTGAGGGTGAAACCGGTTCGGGTCGGGTTAAGAACCGGTATCCAAAATTTTTTTAAAAACTGGTTACACACCTACGGGTTTGGATCGGGTTTCGGATCGGGTTGGGTGAAACCGGTTTGTTTGCGAACCCGGTTCGGGTCGGGTACCGGGGACCCGGTTTGAAACCGGTTTTTTTGCCCACCTCTACATGCACCTAACCTTTAAAAAAATACAAGCAACATAAATGAAGATACAAGGTTTATTACAGATTTATTTTATGAAATCGTGTTTCTAGGCACATACTGATTATTAACAACTTGAATCCTCTTCGAAAATCAAACTTGCATCCTCATCGATCAATTAATAGCAGAACAAACCCTGCGGATTTCGCCTTGAGTCCCAGTTTTCACCTCAATATTACCCATCCTAATCATTGATCTCCCAAACTCAACATTGAATGTCAATCCAAGAAGTCCCCTAACTCCAAGAAACCGTTGCACAAACCTTTGTGTTGTCGGGTCGTTCCATAAAGCAGCATCGGATTCAAGTACTCCCCGCCTGTTCCTCAAGTTTGCATAGTACGAATTGTCGAATCTGCCTACGCTTGCTGGGTCTAAATTCACACGTCTTGAACCATCTCCACCGTTGGGGCATAGGTTTCGGAGTGTGGGAAGGAAAGCTGTGTCAATAGTCGGGTCGGGTCCATTGGTGTTGTTGTAGTTGTATAGCCTGTAGCTAAATAAAGCACAAGCTGCCGTCCCAATGGTATGTGCTCCTGGAAATCAATCAAAAATATTTATTAGTATATTGTGATATGCCAATGGTATGGTCTCCACCACAGAATCACGGGCAGCGAGCGCAAGAATGTCAGCACAAGAGACCACCCCAGGACACGAGGTTTCCAGCTGTGTCTTTGAAGCATCGATGACTTCAAAGCCTCTCAATAACGAATTAGGGAGGGCGGTTTTCTCAGAAGAAGAACCGCCGATTAAGATAGAGGCTTACATAGCCTGTAGCTAAATAAAGCACAAGCTGCCGTCCCAATGGTATGTGCACCTGGAAATCAATCAAAAATATTTATTAGTATAATGTGATATGCCAATGGTATGGTCTCCACCACAGAATCACGGGCAGTGAGGGCAAGAATGTCAGCACAAGAGACCACCCCAGGACACGAGGTTTCCAGCTGTGTCTTTGCAGTATCGATGACTTCAAAGCCTCTCAATAACGAATTAGGGAGGGCGGTTTTCTCAGAAGAAGAACCGCCGATTAAGATAGAGGCGTCACAGCCGTTAAAAAAGCAGTCGTGAAAGAACATTCTTAGTAAACCAGGTGCCATTGTTGGGTTGGAGCGGATGGCAGACTGGACAGTAGACTGCACAATCGTTTCCACCCTTGGGCATGAGGTCCGGTAGAATCCAAGTCGTGTGCCTTGGTCTACTGCCAAGGTGATTAAGGTGGCTATCAACACAACAAACAAAGTTTGCTTTTTGTTATCCATCACTACAATGATTTGCTTGTTGATTTCAGTGTAAGAGGATGTTTGGGATTGCGTTGGAAAACTGATTATTGACTTATTGGCAATAAGCTAAAAAAAGTGTTTGGTAAACATAAAAACACCTTTTGTTTTAACTTTTTGATAAAGCTAAAAAGTTGTTTTTTTAAGGAAAAATAAATTCCTGGCTTTTCAAATGGCTTTTGGCTTTTACAATAAAATATTACCAATCTACCCCTAACAATTTCTAACAAATACATATATATCATTATATTACGTGAATGTTTTTAATCATTTTGGTTTTAAATATAAAAATGTTCTTTTTCGTCATTTTAAATGAATAAGCTAAGCCAAACAATTTTAAAAAAAACTTATTGACTTATTGATTTTTTCTACCACAAAAACTAATCCAAACACTTTTTTCAAAAATTATTTTCAAAAAATTATAAACTAATAAACACTTTTAATACAAAGCACTTTTGGAGTTAAATAACCCCCAAACACCCTGTAAGTGTTGGATATTGTTTCTGTTGTGAGTTGGAGTATAGATGGAGGAGGCATTTATAGTGAATACTGGTGGCGGTGGGGCAGTGTAGATAAAAGTAAACAAAGACGGCCGTGGGAAAGGTAAAGCAAATGGAAAGAAAGGGAATGGAACAAATCAAAGTTTCTCATAATTTGATGGATACAGCTCACATACCTAAACATGCAAATTTAATATTGATTTACGGATAAATTAAGGGAATGGAATATTAAAATTTAGGGGTGGAAAATATTACCAGTTAACTGGGAAAGGAATAAGCATTCTGAATATATTATATCATCTATTTTGCTTTTGAAAAAGATTCTATAAATACTTTACCAAAAGTACAAGGGTTAGCCGGCAATACAATGTCTTAAACAAACACAAAATACGTCCTCAAAATACAAGGTCTTAAACATACACAAAATACGTCCTCAAAATACGTCCACATAATACAATGTCTGAAACAAAATAATCTAGTTATCATTTAAATCATATTCATACTTTTGAGTTGTTGACTCATACACAAACTACCGGAAGTGTTCTTCCACATCAACATATGTAGGCGGCTCAGTTTTTGATTTTGATTTGGATGACATATGCGAGCGAAGAGGGATTTTACATGTGTGTCTAGAGTGTCCAATTTTGTGACACCTACTACAAGATTTTGGTGTAATTTCCTCCCCTTGTGATGGAATACGATTATTAGCACGAGGCCGTCTAGCTTGTCTTTTATCCATATGTGGTGGCTTAACAGTAATGAGGTTATTCGGTCTATCCCACTAAGCTTCTTCAGGAAGGGGATATATTACCTCTTCGTAGGTCCTTTTTGTATACTTCATTTGTAAACCAATGCAATGCCCGGGAACTACAATCACTCTGCTTTAAGTATCATGATACAGAGATTACGCGACCGCATGGTAAACCAGAAAGTTGCCATTGTCGACAACTACATGTTCGACTAGCAAATCCACAAAACATTTATGATATTGGGATTCTACTTCAAATTTGTACGCGTCAACCCCACGTACAATCCATGTCACACATTTAGATATTCTCTTTAAGACTTTATTCTCAGCCCACATAGCAAGCACATGTGTATTTTTAGCTGCAAAATTAAAAATTGTCGCCTATTAATAAAGATATACAAATACGTAATATGAGGAACGTTTTTAATATAAATGAATACCTGCCGGTTATCGCCTTTTAAAATACCATTGCTAGACCGAATCACGAAAGAATTCAATGAGTTTGGTGATAGGCATCTTAAGAGCAAATCGGGATAACGCGTTAACAGATTTGGCGCTATTTGAAGTCATACTTCCATAGCGTTGACCAATAAAGTGTGCTTGAGCCCATTTATGCAGACCAACCTCTAGTAACGTGTCACAGACATTAGGAACAGCTTCACAGATCGCGTTAAATTGCTCTTCAAAATCAGACGTGGTAAAAGCTTTGCATGTCTTCCACCATAGGAGCTCGTTTGTCATGGCCCTAGTAGATTTTAATCGTAAGTTTATCATTAAATGCCGACAGCAAAGACCATGATGTGCATACGAAAACACTGACCTAATACCTAAGTCAATAGAAGCTGCCCTATCAGATATGATCACCACATCTGAATTTTCAACAATACACTCTTTAAGCTTTGATAAAAACCATGTCCAGCAATCTCCGGACTCTGATTTGCCAACACCATATGCAACAGGAAAAATTTGATTATTCCCGTCCATACCGACCGCTAAGAACATTATTCCTTTAAAACTACCTTTTAGATGTGCCTCGTCAATAATAATTACAGGTCGAAGATAATGCCTGAAACTATGAATCTGTAATACAAAATAATAACATGGCAACAGTAACACATGTATTTTACATGGTCATTAATATATACAAAAAATTTAATAAATACTAACCGCAACACCATTAGCACCAAAACACATTTCAAAACGGCTCTGATTGTCTGTTAAAATATCAGTGACAGTTCCTGGATTTGCCCTTTTCAAATTATGAAAATAAGCTGGAAGTTCAGAAAATGAATCATTACAATTTCCCGTCATAGCTTGTTGGTATGATAAACTAACTTGGAAACTTGAATTAATTTCTTTCATAATTTCTTTTCCTCTATACACACGTCAGCTATCCTTAAGTTGATCTTTAATCAATTCACCAACTACTTGCTTATTTGCTTTTCTTAAACGAGGGTAGGTCTGCGTTCATGAACAAGTGTGTTGGTTATTGAAATACCTAACATGAAACACACTAGACTCACCATAGCTATATGCCCTGATACTCCACTCACAATCAGGCGTAATACATGATGCATCAAACCTTTTGGGTTTAGATATATTCACTTTGAAATCAAAACCCTCTTTAAGACACAGTTTCGAAAGCTCCAACTTTAAATGATCTTTATCTTTTAAACACATACCTACATAAACATCACGAGATTTACTGCCTTGCACACTTTTATTATCTGTACCAAAATGATCGGGGGTTGGGTCAACAAGCAAATCTGGCTCACAAGATTGTTCAAATGATGGCTCAAATGAAGGCTCATGGGTTTCTTGAATCGAGAAAAGATTACCCCCTGAAAATTTTGCTTCTGAATATAACTTGTATTTATAAGGCTCGTAATTATCTGGCACATAATTATCTGGATCATAACTATCTGCTGGAACATTTAAATCAAACGGTAATTTATCCACTTTAGGTATTTCATCAAAGCTTGAGCTTGGCAATCTGCTAGAACCATCTAATAAACGAACTTTGTTAGACGAACCATTAGAACCAGTTTCTTGTTCAATGAACCAGCACCATCTTCTTGGACAACATACAACTTAAATATTTCATATGGAATTTTTTCAACTATACCAAAAAAAAATGAAATATCACCATCGTCAAATATGTCGATTGGATCGGTAAATGTTGACATTTTATACGATAATCTACTAATATTCTTAGAATCACAAACTTTTGAAAGCATAGATAATAAAGAAGAGTAAGTAACATATGTAGATAACCTTAAACCACGCTTTACACAATCCAACGGATCATATTCAACAGCACCCCCAACAATATCTCATTTACTACCGTTATAGATAACAATGTTCACAGACATTTTGCGTGTAACACAAAACCTAGTATTCAAACACTCCACAATGGTAAAAAAAATTATGGTTTCAAAACAACTGAAAACCCAAGTATGAATCCAAATCTTGAAGTAAAAAAAAATAAAAAAAATTAACGGCTAAGTTCTACTTTTAGCCGACTATAACCCACAAAATTTGAAAGGAACCGGCTAAAAGCCACCAAGCCGAGCCATTAACCGAGCCGGCTCAAGCCAACTCAATTTTTAAAAAAATGCGGAGCCTTAGCCGGCTCATAGACGGCTATAGCCGGCTTAGAGGATTAGACGGCTAAAGCCTACTATTAGCCGGCTAAGCCTGCCACGTGTCGAATTCTTATTGGTCGGTACTCTTTTAAATGGAATGTTGGCATGGATAAAAGAGCCGGCTAACAAGGGTAATGTCCATGAAATAGGCGGCTAAATTAGGATGTCCATTTTTGATAAATTTCTTGCTCATATGTCCATTTTTGTATTTTTCCGTTTTCATTATCTGTGATGACACCGTATTCAATTCTATATAAAGTATAAGTTTAATAAAGTCTTAGAAAGATGAATTTCGTAGGGTTTATAATATTTTGTTAGACCGTCTCCGATGTTAGTGAGGTGAAAGACGCGTGTGGCCGATGTGGAGAAGAGAGCTAGTTAGGAGGGGACGGCCAATTCTAATGTGGCAAGGAGAGAGAAGCACTGAAATCTGTCTACACAGACGGGTAATTAAGAGCGAGAAATGTGAGAGGAGAGGAGAGCGGGAGAAAGGTTCGCCATGGCGGGCCGATGTGGAGGAGAGAACCTCTGTTCTTTGATGGGCAGCGATGAAGATAAGTCCTATATTTTTTACTTGTATATGCATAAATTAGAAAAAGTCTTTACGGAAACCACTATGTGCTAGATGACAATTTTTACATTCAATCACATTAACTCGATGAGTCACACGAGTAGTCCCTTAGTTGGACCATTAGATCTGTCAAGTAGCTAGGCCTTAACGACCGAGGTTTATCGATACTAGTTTGTACCGGTCTTGGATTATGCTACAAACATCAAAGAACACGCTAGAAAGTGGTTTTGAGTCAGATTTATTGAGAATACCCTCTAACAATCAAGTTGGTATCCCATAGAGGTGTGAACAAAATATATTTAATAAGTGTCGTTGGTAGTGTTAGAGAGATGCTAGCTTCCAAGCTAATTAGCTAAATCTCAATCACAACCGGGATTCACTTCACTCTTAATGGAGGAGAAATTCTTGGAAAAGTTCCATCCAGACAATTGTTACAGGACCAACTACATAATTTGAATACATTATTTTAATACCCGAAAAAATTCGATCCCTAATTCGTACAAAATTAGAACTAGAAGGATTAGAACTGTAATTAAGTTAAAGATCAGGGGTCAAAACTGAAAAATTGTAAAAAGTAGGCAGTAGCGGACCGCTACCGTTACCTTTAACAATCCGCTACGTAGCCCTAAAGGCTTCAACCGCGAGATGACACGTGGCCTGATGGCTCAATAGGTTTCTGACGCATGGCAAGGGTAGCGGACTACTACCCATAGCTTAGCGGTCGCTACGCCGCAAAATGAGGCGGTGCCCGGAGAGGCTGACTCGCTAGGGTTGAGGCGTTAGCAGACCGCTACTCCTTTGCCTAGCGGTCCGCTAAGGGTGCAAAACCAGCCCGATAAATAGAAACTTAGAGAAGTTCATTTTAATACATCAAACTTTTGATCTCACTTTCAAAATACGAACCCACCTCCTAGATTAACGTGCCGCAGTCATATTTAAGCATTTTCTAGAAACGCGTAGAATCTCCGCTAGAAGAACTCGAGGTTAAAAATCATTATCGAGGTGTTGTCCAATTAAGAGAAAAACTTTAGGAACTCCCAAAGCTTTTCCAAAGCCAAGATTCTGAAAAGATGAATACATGTTTTCAATACAATGCTTTCAAAACTGTGAGCTGATTTTATTTTATGGTCTGACTAAAACGAACTACTAAAACCATTTGGTTGCATAAGGTAGTTTACGTGATAGCATTCAAACCATAAGTCAAGTATGATTGGATCCAAGTTATACACGTGTTATAGATGAAATGCTATAATGGGGCTAGGAACATGCTCGATTGAGACCACACTTAAAACGAGATCATCCGAATATAATACTAGTGTGATCAATGGTTATATCTTTGGGTGAAAACAGTTCCACTGAATGTGTAAACTACTAATCCAAATATGTGCAGATTGTTTTATTTTTTCAGTTTAGTAAGTATCAAACATATATGTATTCACCAGCTTTCGCTCATATATTTTCAAAATATTTTCAGGTAACCAAGGATAATTGTTTGGATTAGATTTATGCCGAAAGGACTACGACTCCTTGTCATATAACAGAAACATAAGATGTCGAAGGGATGATGATGAAACTAAGGTTTAGAGTTACAACATTTAAAGGGAAGTGGTTGCCTAAACACTTGAAGACGATGGATGAAGAGATTAAAGTACAAGCTCCTCCAAAGTGTATCCACACAAAACAAGATCTTCAAGGATGGTGCTACCCAATTCAAAACCGAAAGCTTGTTAAGATGATGTGTAGAATCCTTTAAGAACACCTTCTTGAAACTTCTAAGTGTGTGCGTGAATGTATGTAGGAAGAACTCAAGAACACCTCTAGAACACACAACAAACTATACCCAACACTTTGTTAGTTTGCATGTTGTTCTAGATCACCATATAATCCTCCAAATGCGTTGATGAAGATCCCAAAATTCTGGACTAGAACTGTTAAAAAAAACCGATGAAGAAAAGGAGAAAAGGTGGTGAAAAGGTGTTCTTAGCAATCCAAGTAATCCCCCCAAAGTAGGGTATATATTAACACACTTGTCTAACCAACCATATCTAGTATTGTAGACAAGTAAACTGTTGGTCAAAAGACCTCTTTTTTGGCCCAAAAATATCGAAAGCATGGGAGGGAAGATGTCACTACAACATTATCACCCTATCCTGACGATTTTTTTTGACCCTATAGCGACGACTTGTCGTCGGTATAGGCTATACCGACGACATGTCGTCGGTATAGATGTCGTCGGTATTGCCTCGTCCCAATAGGTCAAAGAAGTCGTCGGTATAGGTGTCGTCGGCATAGGTCGACCTATGCCGACAACATGTCGTCGCTATAGGGTTTAATTAAAAAATTCAAAAAGAAATTCTATACCGACGACATGTCGTCGGTATAGGTTCTGGACTTATCCGGACGACAAGTCGTCGGGACAGACCCAACCTATCCCGACGACATGTCGTCGGTATAGGCTATTTCTAATTTTTTTAATTAAATTTGAAAAAAGATCTATCCCAACGACATGTCGTTGGTATAGGCTATTTCCAATTTATTTAATTAAATTTGAAAAAGACCTATGCCGACGACATGTCGTCGGGATAGGTTTTTCTGTTTTTTTTTATATTTTTTTTAAATTTTTAAAATTTTCCAGAAATATTTAATTTCTAATTATAAAAACCTGCAAATCAGATAATTCAAACCATTTAAAAATTGAAATCCGAAACATATTGTTCGATACAAAAACCTGTTCGACACACAAACCAAATATTCAAACATAAAGTTGTCCGACACACAAACATAAAAATTGTTCAAACATTCAACAATAACACCGACAACAAAGGCAAAGGCTCAACAACTTCAAGCTAATTATCGTCGCTGCTAGTTCGGCTTTCCCACATTCGACGCATTTCATCCATTTGTCGTTGCATTTCAAGCATTTGTTGATTATGCACACGACGTTCTTCCTCTCGTTGGGCTTCGCGTTGTTTTTTATCTTGGACTTGTTATTGAAATTGAGTTACACGCTCATCCACTTTTTGCCAATGTGGTTGTGGAGGGGGGTACTGAACAAATCCGGTGTGGGATTACTCACCACACGACCGACACCCCTGATATGGCCACGCCAATGACCCAATGCACGCTCCATGCATGCAAACTCATCGACAGCAGACGAGTCACCACCAGACTCAGCAGAGGATCTTGTATACTCCTCTTGGATTCGGTTCTGCATTAAACAATGTAATAAACAATCACTTGACTATTTTACTAAAATTCGACAGCATAACCACTGTAAAATGGATAACCAACCTATTAAACTATAAGTTATAAACGACCTAAATTCACAAATTTCAATCAACCAACACTAATAACAACAAATACTAATAACACTAGCAAAAATATTCAACAATTGGGCTCGAGTTGGATGTTCTAAGTCTATTAAAATGTGTTTGAGTCATTTTGACCCGTTTAAAGTTACAGTTGGATGTTCTAAGTTTATTAAAGTGTGTTTGGGTCATTTTGACCCGTTTAAAGTTAAAGCTGGATATTTTAAGTCTCTTAAAGTGTGTTTGGGTCATTTTGACCCGTTTAAAGTTATAGTTGGATGTTCTAAGTCTAGTAAGTCTAACAACAAAATCATTTGACTTACATATATCTGATGATGTAGTCGTGTTGTCCCAACCGGTCCCTTCTTTATAATGGGTCGATTTGAACACATCAATTGGGCCGGTACCCTGTGAAAAACAAAAATAATATTACTAAGAATTAATAAGCATGTTTATATAATACTAACAATTGTATTTCATACCTCCATGTGTCGGCGATGGGCGTATGATTTGCTGCCATGGTAACTTGGGTAACGTTGTTGTGATCGGTTTTGTTTGTTCTTCTCCGAGCGGTTTTTATAGCTCGCATCTAAAAACAGCTCATTAATCAAAGTCTCCCAAGTTTCTTGATCAAGATCTTCTGGTGGATTATTCATCGCCGCCTCCACATCATCGTATCCCCCATTCTCCTCGAATTGAACTTTCAACTCTCTCTTGTGACCTTTATACGCCCTCTAACACTCGGCGGTGATTCCGAGTTCCACGCCTCGCCACTTATCAGTGTTTCTCCAGGAGTCCAGATCAAAATAATCCTACAAATGGAAAGTAATTATAAATCTAATAGTTATGAAATTGTAAGTAATTATAAAACATCTATACTTACTATAAGAGTGGGATATACGACCCGTTTCTTCTCATTTGGAACCTTAGCCCAATTTGGATAATATGGAGGAACAACCTTTTCAACCTCCAACGAGATAGCACGGATAAAATCCGAAGCGTTGGGACCCACAAACTTGTACCCCCCGCCATGAAGTTCTACATCAATGGGAAGAGGCTTCCTCCCATTTTGCTTAAATTTCTTATACAATTTTAGGTTTTTACCTTTAGATCGTCTTTTTTGGGAGGCACTACCTACATTGACACATGACATTCAAAAGTTAGGCAATTATAATGACATCTATTAAACACTAACAAGTAACTTACCACCGGATCTAGTCGCACAACCCGAGTCGATGTGATACGGACCCCCGTCTCCACCGTCTCCACCATCTCCACCGTGTGATTGCGCCATTGTTGCCATTTTTCCTACAACAAAATTTATTAGTAAGCACAAATAATTATTAATTAACAAAGACAAATAGTACATTTTTAACATACATTCAATCAGAATCATCACTAAAATAACGTGTGTCAACAACATCATCATCTTCTTCATCGTCGTCATTTATTTCGTCTTCATCATCTGAATTGTATGCATCTTCTTCATCATCATTAATAAAACTTTCATCGAGATCAATCGAGGCAACATGAATTGGGTCACCACCCTCATTTAAAGTTGTACGCATAGGCAAGTAGCCTAAGTCGACAACCAAGTTACCAAAAAATGATTGAGTTTCCCGTGTAATAGATTGACTATCAACATGGGGAATTTGAGTTTGGTCACCACCTACGTGACTTGATTCACCACCTTCGCATCCGGTGTCAACAACCAAAGTATAATCATTTGATTGAGTGTCGTGCAATATATCTATCTCATTAACAACACTAGGATGATCCCAAATCTTCCGATGGTGAACGTCCTTAACAACCCTACATTGGCCAGTGGTTCGAGAAGGATCTCGAAGATAGAACACTTGTTTAGCCTGTATGGCTAATATATATTGGACATCATCATACCATTCTTTGCCAACATACCAATCACGGCCAATGTCAATTATAGTAGTATTGTTTTGCTTAATTAATCTTTTACCTCTCGTGTCGAACCATTTACAACGGAATAGTACAACCGAGTAACCATCTATGTAGTTCAACTCTATGATCTCCCCTAGTTGACCATAAAATGGAGTATCGTCTTCTCCTATTGTAACCACACCACTGTTCTGAGTAGTGCGTCGGGAATCACGATTTTGTACCACAAATCTAACACCATTGACTATGCAAGCAGTGTAAGAAGATGCGAACATGGGACCATGTGCCAATGCCCTTAATTCTTTGTCATCGGGTGTAGAAGATGAAGATGAAAATGCATTTGCTTCATATTTTAACCATGAAGAAAAATCGGTTTGCATATTGCGTTCAGGAAATTTAGATTCAAATTCACTGGTAGATGGATAAAACAAAATTTAAATTAGTAGAATTAAATGAAAATATAATAATAGTTTATCACGGGTAGATGGACAAAAAAACTTACGATTTATAGGCTTTGATTTCATCGCAGTTGTTCAACACAAATCATTGTAATGATTTGTTGGCATGTTCAGAGAGCGCCTTGATTTTTTTTTCCGATATTGGTCGACATTGTGAAGAAAACACTTGAAACTGCCTTTTGGGAATGCCAGTATCTGCATTTCTATCTGGTCGGTTAAATTTAGTCTGCATACCGTCCAGATACATAGAGCAGAATGTCAAGGCTTCATCTGCAACATAACCCTCCGCAATTGAGCCTTCAGGTTTGGCTTTGTTTCTAACATATGCTTTGAGCTTTTTCATGTATCTTTCAAAAGGATACATCCATCTCATATACATAGGGCAACTAAGAATAGCTTCTTCAGGTAAATGAAGAATGAGATGAACCATTATGTCAAAAAATGCTGGAGGATATATCATTTCTAAATTGCATAATATCTTAACCACTTCCTCATTTGCTTCATACATGTCTTTCACATCTACTGATCGTGCACAAATTTATGCTTTATAGGCAAGAATCTTCTGTGTCCAATAAAAGCTATCTTATTCGTTATAGCGCACGAAGGTGTGTCAACGTTACATGTAGGGCATGCTTTATAACCTTGACCACTCCATCCAGACAAGCTACTACGAGCAGGATAATCGTTGATAGTCCATAACAGTGCAGCATGCATCCTAAATACAGTTTTGGTTGATGCATTTCTCACCTGGACTCCTTCAGCCCACAACATTTTCAACTCATCAACCAAAGGCCTTAAGAATACATAAATGTCCTTACTAGGTGATTTAGGCCCGGGAATTAGCAAGGTTAACATGAAAGAAGACTCTTTCATACATAACCACGGTGGTGCATTATATGTTGTTAACACTACCGGCCACATACTGTAAGTCTGACTCATATTACCGAACGGATTAAAACCATCGGCAGCCAAACCTAAGCGGACATTCCTTGGTTCTTTAGCAAAATCCGGATATCTATCATCAAATTCTTGCCATGCCTTCCCATCAACCGGATGTCGCATCATACCATCCGTTGAGCGTCCAGTATTATGCCAGATCATTTATTTTGCCGTTAATCTTGAACTATACCTTCGTCGAAGCCGTGAAGTTAAAGGAAAGTAGCGCAACACTTTATATGGTACTTTCTTCCCCTTTGTGTTTTTATCAACCCATCTGCTCTCATTACAAACCGGACAGTTTTGCATTGATTCATTCTCCTTCCAAAACAGTGCACAATCATTAATGCAAGCATGGATAGACTAATATCCTAACCCAATCTTACTCAGTTTCTTCTTAGCTTCATAGTGTGACGCTGGAACGTGATTTTCCTTCGGCATTGCAATTTGTAGAAGCTCTAACAGTTGGTCAAACGAACTATTCGTCTATTTGTTGATAACTTTGATATGCATCAATTTGGCTATGAAGTTTAGGGAAGACATTTGACTACAACCGGGGTATAACTCCTTATTTAGCTCCTCAAACAACGCATCAAACTCTGGGTCTAAACTAGTTCCATCTTCATCTATATTATCCTCATTTGTATTTTGCTCAGCCATCACATCATCTATGGCATCAAACATCTCATTATTTGTTGTTGAAGTTATTGGAGGAGTTGGTGTTGTTCTTAGGGCAAAAAGTGATGCTATCTCCGCCACACGAGGATGTTGTTCACCATGATAAATCTAATTCTGATATGATTGTAGAAACCCACGGTCATGTATGTGGCCATATATCGTGTTCAAATCCTGTCGACACGCATTACAACAACGTCTACACGTGCAAAACGCTCTACCTCGACCGTCGACATGGTTGTCTCTATAAAGTTGCGAAGACCGCTTAAGAATGCCGGAGAATTCCTATTTCCCAGTGTAACCCAGCTTTTATCAATTGCCATATCTAATGTCATATATATTGTGTTATAAGCATACACATATACGTGCATGTAATAAATGATATAAATGAATGAATGTGATTTGATCAGTACTTTAAGGCGGTGGATCCTAACCTACTTTTTGAATATTCTATCTCATATGTATACATTTTAACGAGTTCACTATTTAAGAAAAAATCAGCAGCATTTCACCTTAACTCCCCAAGTATGCAGATAAACCGCAAACTCGAAGGAGTAAGGAGAAATAGCTACCAATTTTTTCTTAAATATCAACCCGTTAAAATGTATACATATCCTAAATAAGATAGAATATTCAAAAAGCAGTCCCAAAAGGGACAATCCAAAATTTATCTCTATCAGATAAATTTCGGACGGGTATATTCTAAAGAGTTATCCTAAATAAACATACTAGTGTACACAACATGAGACGTACATAAAGGTATAAAAGTCGGGATGCGTACCTTAAAAAAATTCAATGAAACACAAATAAGATGTTATTCACACCTCTCCAACCACAATGAGTTCTAAACTTGCAACAAAATTAAATAAAGTTACATATACATACAAATATATATACATACATTCACAATTACATAAATACATACACAATTATATACATACAAATCATACAATTACATAATCATACAAACGAACATACATACAAATATACATACATATTATATACAAACACACATAAATAAATGCCCAAATTCTAAAATTACATACACACAATTACATACATAAAAATACATACATACACGTATATACATACATAACCTTTACAAACATACATAAACAAATACCCAAATTCCCAAATTACATACATAAACACAATTCCATACATAAACATAATACAAATACATACAAACACACATACACGTATATACATACATAGCCTTTACAAACATACATAAACAAATACCCAAATTACATACATAAACACAATTCCATACATAAACATAATACAAATACATACAAACACACATACACATATATACATACATATTATATACAAACATACATATATAAATGCCCAAATTTCTAAATTTCATCTAAACCTAATTTCACATCTAAACCTAATTTCATCATAAAATTTCAAAAATATTTATAAAATCATACATCTAAACCATATATACATACACACAAATAAACACAACAATATACATACAAACATACATCTAAACCTAATTTGTAGAAAAATTACTAACCAAGTTTGCAAATTAGCTTCAAATAACTTGAAATCCTTCAAAAATGTTTAAAACTTCAAACACCTAACAAAAATCAAAGAAATTAAGCCAAAAACTCAAAAATTTTGATTTTCTTGTCAAGATTGAAACATAGATGTTAACTCACCTCAAGACCCGAGAGATTGGTGAATATTGCTCCACAAAATACCCAAAAATCATGAAATCACCGGAGAGAGAGAGAGAGAGATGGAGTGATTTGGGGTTTTTTTTGGTGGAAATGGGAAGTAGAAAGCTGTTTCCTGGGTTAATTCGCGCTGAGACTTATACCGACGACATGTCGTCGGTATAGGCTATTATGTCGGCGCTGTAGGTTGCCTGTACCGACGACATGTCGTCGGTATAGGCTTCGTAGGGTTTTGACCAGTCAATAAAGTAAAAAACCCTATGCCGACGACTGTCGTCGGTATAGGGAATTCCAGAATTTTTTTAATTTAAAAAAAAAAATTTTGACCGACGAAAAATTATTATATTAAAAAAAACAAAAAGAAAATCAAAATTACCCTACACCGACGACATGTCGTCGGTATAGGTTTTCCCCAAAAATTCATTGGGCGCCAGCTTTCCCTCAAATCTGCCTTAACCCTATAGCGACGACATGTCGTCGCTATAGGGTGTCCCATTCAAAATTTTGGTTTTCATCTATAGCGACGACATGTTGTCGCTATAGGGTGACCTATGCCGACGACAAGTGTCGTCGGTACAGGCGACGTCGGCACAGGGTCATTTCCTTTTAGTGTGTATGTCAGATATGGTGCATGGATTAAAAAATTCACATGCATACACATGTCTAGTTAGGTCAAAACTAACTAGTTTCATTCAAAACAACTTGGTTACTAACAAAGTTATCGTTTTATATCTAATATATACATATATGCATGACCAACTTTGCAGTAAACAACATTAACTAGTTTGATTTAAAAGGAGATATGATCTACACATATGTAAATTCTAATAAAAGGATTAAATGTGTATATATATACATGTAAATACAAATATACACATATATAATAAATATATGATCTTATGTAATTGTTACAAATAACAATTATTAAAGTTCATCTAGATTGAGTTATAACGTTTAAACATTTAAATGTATCCTTGATAATCGCTAAGTGTGTGAGCATTTACGATCACATATCAATAGCAATATTATTGGATGTTATTCCTTAGGCATACATATCTAACAATAATGGCCTCGTTTAGGCTCGAGCTCGATAAGTGAAGATCAGGCTCGGGCTCGTTCATCAAACAAGCTTGTTTTTAAGCTCGATCAAGCTCGAACTCATTTAAGCTCGGCTTGATTCAAGCTTTTAGCGAGCATATCTCAAGTCGCTAATGAGCCGGCTTGACTCTTTTACTCCCCAACCCATCACAAACTAAATATGGCACATCATTGGAGGTTGGTGTAAACTACTTCCCATTTTTGCTTTCTCTGTCATCGATCTAATGGAGCTTCATAAGCATATTATGGTAAATCAGACAAGAAGGAAATAGTTTAAGTAGTTTTTCTTATTACATGTTGGTGCATTTGATGTTGGTGATTATAGTGTTATTAAGCTATTTATTGTATTTGGATTTACTCGGTGACCAAATGCGAAGTCATATTAAAACATCAAACAAGTTGGAAAGTGTGGAGTGCATACTTGTTCGATGATCTTATGACTTCTTGTGCTAAATACACCTTGTTATATCAAGAGGGCGAATCCCACTGAACAACGGGGGTCCGGGGGTAGCGTTCCTGATTAGTAAGGTCCTAGGGGCGACGACCCTTAGTTAGGTCCAAGCGGTAACGCCCCTAGCGGGGGTCCAAGGGGCAACGCCGCTGAAAGTTGGTCCGCCGTACCAGATTACTCATGCCGAGTATTTTTATTCATTCGGAGTAACATTTCTCCTCTGTAATAAGATTGCCTCTCCATAGTAGATTTCCTTTCCGTAGTAGATTGTTCCTCCGGAGTAATTTGCCTCTCCGAAGTAGAATTACTTAGAAGTTATGGATTGACGGTTTTAAAGGTTTTTAGCCAATAAACGTCATAACGTTCCAAGTGTACCTGTTTACCCCTTAAATACATGCGAATTCGGTCATTGTAAAACGTACGAAATTCCTAATAGACTTTCACATATTTGTTTTTGAATCTCTTATTATTATCCGATTGAATTTTGTGTATACTATGGAAATAATTCAATCTGTAAACGAACCTTTCCGCGATTATCAGATAATCCAAGCAATCAAACTACACGAACCCAGAATTCCTACATTTGACAGACCAGAAACAATAAGATTTATAACTGCAAGCCGATTTCTGTTGGTAGGCTATCTGAGTATGATTGTGTGTTATTCGTATCATTGATGCTCTTTTTCTGTTTGTATGTAGTTTATATTAAATGTTGGTGACTTTAACAGGTTCTCCTCCTCCTGGCTAGAATTCTTCATGTCTTTTGCTTATGGAAATCCGTCGCTGAAAAAAGTTAACCGGTTTAGGTTTTCTATATTTCTAAAATCTGAACTTTTATTTATATTGATGAAATTGTTGCAAAAGTTTTGGATCATCATTAAGTATAGCACATATATAAATAAACCCGTGTATTTTTGTTTGCGAAAAGAGTGTTCACGTTTTTTTTTCCAACTTTTCAAACATTAGACTTTTATCAGATATAAATCACTAAAATAAGTTGATCGAAGATAGTTAATGCTTGCCCACACGTGATTGTCAAAATCATATGAGACCGATTCAACTTATATGTTTCCCACCTCAAGTTGCAATTGCGTTGACCAGAGCTGGAGAAGCTATCTAATTGTGTTGGAAGCCATCAAGGTTTGTCAGGGGCATTTTCCCAAAAGGGTTTCCCCTCTATGGAGTTCATAGATTCGAATTTTGTAAGGTGCAATTCATAAAAACTAGGAATATTTTATGCAGATTCGAATTCCTTGGGGGTTGTATGTGTATATTGATGTACGAGCCTCCCCTGATAGGACGTGCCAGTTAAACCCACGCCGTTAAAAAAAAATCTAACTGTGTTAGAAGTTAACAACATTTACATTTATCATCAACCGTTGACTTTGACATTTGTATGAATATAATTTATTAAAGATTTTAAAGTTATATAAAAATTGTGAATGTTTAATTGCGGTAATCAAGCATTTAACACATAAGACTTTTTTTTAATAGAAGATCTTAAATTTAAATGTTTAAATGTGGTAATCGAGCATTTAACGCATATGACTTTTCTATAGAAGATCTTTAAGTTCATCACCTAATTTTTTTTAAAATAAAATCTAGAAAACCCCACCTCATTTAGTGAAGATTTTAATATTTTAACAACTCATTGGTAAATAAAGATACTCCTTTGCTCATCTTTTACTTTAAACCAAAAATTGCACAGCCGCGCGCTGCGAAAGCGAACAATCTCGAGTATCGAAACGCATATATAAAAAACGTTCAACGGTTGTCCGTACGTCGTAAAATCCTAAAACGTACCCCGTCGTAAAAGTGAGTGTCACACCACCGTAAAACCTGAAAATGCAGCGTCAAGTAACATGAACGCAAACGCAAATACATAATCACGTTGCTACGGCTGTCACTTTACCGTAAAATCCTAAAACGTACCCCTTAAATCAATCAACACTAGATTCTTTTACTCATAAGTTTTTTTTAATACCCTTCTTTTTAAAATATATATATATATGAAGGATTAAATAAAAAGAGGATTTTCCTTAAAAAGAAATCTAGAGGCGACACATGACGTAATAGAAAAAACATGTTGCAAAATTAGGTTTTGTCTTGAAGGGTTTTGATGTATGCTTAATTCTCAAAATCCAGTACCTGGATTTAACCCACTTCAATCTTCCGCTCATTCAGACTCGCCCCCAAAATCGGTGGGATTTTGTCGATGAGATTGGAACCACCGCGGATGTGTTGGACAACAGCTAGTCGTCTCGGACTATCATCGCCGATAATGGTTTCTGATTATATTTGTGTATTCACGGATTTGTTGCTAGGACCGATTGATTCAGGGAGCTGCAAGGAAATTGATTTCGTTATCATTATCTTTGACCCTAGGAGCTCAACTAAGCAATCTCGTCATTCTCCTCAATCTGAACTTTTACTCATCCTTTATATGTGAAGTATGGTGTTCTTTCTGATTGTGTGTTCTATGTTTAAATTCTGCATTACGGGTCAATTTGGGTGTTTTCGTGGGTTTGTTAATTTTGGATTCTTGATTGTATGTTGAACTAGTCATGATGAAGTTTGTATAAGTGTTTGGTTTACCAAGTGTTTGATTTTTTGTCTATTTGAATTTTGGACAGACTCTTACTTCCTTTTTCATGTTTGTTACCCCACATTGGCTTCTTTACTTTTTATTAGGAACAAAGAAAGAAATGCACACATCTAGTAGCATTTTGAGGGATTTTGGTTGTATATCAGATGACTTTTGGTGACTAATTCTTAAGCACAACTTCAAGTTCTAGTTGGTGACAAAATTGATGTTGCAGTTACATGGGATGAAGTTATAGTAAATTTTCTTCTACACAATATCGAAAAATATAGAAAATTTTCCAAGAAAAAAATTTGACAAATCGTAATGACAAATTTGATGTTGCTGCACAAATATAGGTTGTTTTCTTATACACGGGTTTGGCGGGTTTATATATATGACGTCAGGTTGAGTTGGGTCAGTTAGGTTCATTTCTCATCTGGGAAAGCAGAGTTATATGTTATTGTGGTCAATTTGCTTTCATTTTTTTGAGTTGGATTTTTGTTCTTTAAGATATGTTGGATCTGACCAAAGAGAAAAAGCATTGTGCTGGATTTTTTTCTTGTAAATGTGCTAGATTTTTCTGGTTTATTGAGTTGATTTTCTATTGTGCTGTATTCCTATGTTGTTTTTTATGTTGTGAAGATTCAAGATGAGGAGAGCTTTTGTCAAATCTTTTGGACCAATTCAATCGGATTTTGTCAAATCTTCTGGCCAATTCAAGATGAGGAGAGCTTTTTGCCAAATCTTTTGAAATAAAGTATCCACTGGATCATTTGATCAGCCTTTTAAATTGAAAATATTCAATTTTTATACTTTCTTTAACTATTATACATTCTCAAATAAGGTTTATTACATGTGGTGTATGATAGATGGCTGAAGGATCTTTGTGTTTGTTAAATGCTGTAGCTAGGGTTAGAAAACTTGAAGATATTAGGAACTTTTGAGTTTTGAAGAATCAAGTTGACAAAGTTTGGAGAATTTGCGAGGATTCAATTTAGGAATGGAACTATGCCTAATTTTTCCAGGTAAGAATCTAAACAATGGTCAAATGTATTAAAACACTTTTTTGACTTATGATTTTGACAGTGTTGTAAAAATCGCGCCTAGGCGCCAATTAATCGCTAGGCGCTCGGCTAAGGAGGATTTTTGGGCCTAGGCGGTCCTAGGCGGCCTAGGTGGTCCTAGGCGGGCCTAGGCGGTCCTAGGCGGGCCTAGGCGGCCAGATTCCGGTGAACATTTCTGCAAACATTCCGGCGAAAACCTGAAATTTCCGGCGAAAACCTGAACTTTCCGGCCAAATTCCGGCGAAAACCTTTGGTGTGGTTTAAAAATGAACATTTTTATAAAAATGAACATTTTTATAAAAATTACATATAAAAATGTGTGTATATATAAAAAAAACTGAAAATTACATATAAAAATTATAATCCGATTAATCCCGCCTAGGCCCCGATTAATCCCGCCTAGGCCTAGGCCCTACTCCACCGCCCGACTAGCGCCTAGCGATTTTTACAACACTGGATTTTGATGACAGTAGGTATAAAACTTTCATGTACAGTCAAAACCTATTGTTCTACAAAGTGTTTGTTGGTTTTAAAACATAGCACATATTTAAAACAGTACAAAAAAAACCTGCATAAAAGTACAATATGGAAGCCCTGTTGCTATGTGCTATTCTGATTTGTTTGCTTGTATACTCTAAACATAATGAAGTGTTTATGGTTTTCTTTCGGTTTATAGCCCTAAGATTTTTAAAAGTGAAAATGAATACAAGTGGTTGTAGGTTAAGTGTGTTGCATTTTTGACAAAAGAGAAATGGCAATGTGCTGGATTTTTTTTAATGTTCTAGATTTTTATTTTATTTTTGAATGTGTTGGATTTTTCAGTGTTCTTTCTGAATGTGCTGGATTTTGCAGTGTCTTTCTTAATGTACTGAATTTTCAGTGTTCTTTTTGAATGTGCTGGATTTTGTAGTGTCTTTCTTAATGTACTGGACTTTTCAGTATTTTTTTTAATGTGCTGGATTTTTTTAGTGTTTTTTTTTTAATGTGATGGATATGTTGGATTTTTGTTTCTTTGAATGCTCTCGATTTCAATGCATCGCAACATTGTGAAGAATTTTAATGCAACACAATAGTACCACACAGTTAAAAACAACACAAAAGTACAACACATTTAAAATAACAACAAAAAATTCCGCACAATTAACACAACACAAAAAATACACCAAAGAGTTAAAGCACAAAATTACATGACAAAAACTCAGCACATGAAATATAACATGAGACATGGATTGTCTCATATGGTGTTAACTATTATATTTCTTGATCACGATTCAACATGATTAAAATCAAACTTTAGTTTGAACATTACTATGCATTTATATCAAAGAATTACAGCACAAAATTACATGACAAAAATTCAGCACAGGAAATATAACATGAGACATGGATTGTCTCATATGGTGTTCAACTATTATATTTCTCGATCAAGATTCAACATGATTAAATCAAACTTTAGTTTGAACATGACTATGTATTTATATCAGATTGAATCAACGAGGGGCTCATAGATATCAACCTTATAAAGGAACATATCCCATTTTGACTACATATGCCTCTCACTACACTTCACATCATTCCCAATGAAAGCCCTTATTATTGTCTGGTCAAAGAACAACGTTCCATGCAATTAAGCCCCAATTTGCATCCCAGGTCTAAGGATACTACCCTTTTCAAATCACTCAAGACGTCGATCCATGAAGTGACTTTGAAAACTGTCACGTCCAATATTCACCTTCTTAAATATCCATGAATTAGGTTGCCCTACCTTGCCAACTACTTAATTCACAATAGTCTTAATTCAAAATTATTCCCATAATTTTGATTAACTACGGACATTAGAATAACCTAGTTATTCATGGATTTAAACGTGTTAACATAGAACATAGTAATCGTTAATGTAATTGATAGTATCCCATTTAAACGTGTATAGATCAACTCCAATCACTTTAGCAAAAGCAAAGCCCTAAAAACTACATGCACCTCATGTAATATATGAGGTATGGGCTTAGTGAATAGATTTTCCAGATGCGCATCTGTATAGACTTTGCTAATGCTCATTTCTACCCGTTCCAATATTTCTCAAACATGATAGAACTTACTCAGGACGCGCTTGATGCTATGATGTGACATTTGTAATATAGCTGAAGCTATGTTGCCATGGTTATCATAGAGTATCTCAACAGGTCTTTTGATGCTCAACATCACCTTGAGACTAGCTATGAATTTCTTCATCCAAGCCGCCTTTTTGCTGCCTATGAAGCAGGAATATATCCAGTCTCCAGAGCAGACAGTGCAATTACTTATTGCTTAAAGCTTTTCAAGTAGTAATTTATAATCTATTGAGAATGAAGATATATCCCAATTGTGATCGAGAGTCAACTCGATTGGTTTCGAAACTAGTATCCGTGTTTCATCCCACGATTAACTCTACTTCCACTCCTCTGTAGATCAAGAACATATTCTTAGTCCTTCGAATATACTAGAGAATGTCCTTGATAGTAATCTTGTGGCTCACTCCACGCTTTCACTTATAACGACTTGCTATGCTTAAAACATACAATACATTACGTTAAGCGCACTTTGACTTGAGCCGCTTTGACATGTCTTAGTAGATCATAGAACGTATGCGACTTCACCTAGATTTTTCATTGTGAAACCCTTCCTAAACTAAGACCTAAGGTCATTCAAGGTTCGAATGTCGTTTCCAGTGAGTAGTATGCTACTGACGTGTAAGGGCAAGAAAATAATGTTGCTCCCACTAGACTTTATGTAAACACATGATCCATCTTCATTTTTGATGAATCCAAATCCTTGATTTACTCGTCAAAATGAAGATTCCAGCTTCTTCTAGATAATTACTTTAACACCAACCAATTTAAAGGTCCCAAGATTTGTCGGGAATATTCATAAGAAAGGACAGGAAATGACGAAAACCTGAAAGATAGAAAATAAATTAAGAATTCTGAAATTCGTAGGGTAGCAGACCGCTACCTACTGGTTAACGGTCTGCTACGGGCTCAAGAATTTTTGCCGCCGAAGGCGTGGCGGACCGCCATCACATACATTGACGGTCCGCTACGAAAGAGACATGGCTGGCGGACAGTCCGCTACGCTACTCCCTAGACACCCTCTGCATCAGACACGTGTAGGGCATGCGTCAGCATGCTGGACGCGTGGACTGGAGGTGGACCGCCGCTACAGGCCCACACGGTCCGTTATAGATGTGTGGCGCGCTTGGGCTGCATGGCCACCACGTGGCGCACATGAGTGAGATTGGGCGGTAGCGGACCGCTCTCGAACATCTCCTCGCACTCAGCAGGCTCGAGTTTGTCCATGATATGGCCTCCGGTAGCAGTGTTAAACATTTGTTGCTTCTCGAAGGTAAGGCCATTATAGAACTTCGCCACAATTGCCCAGTCAAAAAGATCATGTTTGGGGCATCGACTCAACAACGCGTTGAACCGCTCCCAGGCCATGTGATAAGGCTTGTCGGGATCCATCCGGATGGATTGGATCTAGTCCCGAAGGCGAGCGGCCCTGGAAGGTGGATAGTACTTTTTAAAGAACTTGGCTTGCAGATCCTCCCATGTGGTGACAGAATTGTCGGGAGGGTGTCAAGCCAAGTAGATGCACGCCCAGAGAGCGAGAATGGGAAGAGACGCAAGTAGATAGCGTCCTTAGACACACCCGTGATATTGAAGGTATCACATATGCGAGCGAAGCGAGACTGGTGTCCGAGTGCATCCTCATCCTCATCCTCGAGGCCATGAAATTGAGTGGCATGAGTGATCGTGCTCATGATATGTTAGTGCCGGGATCTGCCATGTATTGGTGTTCGGAATAGCGGGGCGTGTGATCGAAGATCTTACCCCGGTGACCCAGTCACTTGCCCTCTGGTGTATCGTACGCCTCGCTGGTGGCTGATATGCCTAAAAATATACATGTTTTGCATGCATAATAATCCCTATATTATGGTATTAATTGATTAATAGCCTTGCAATTGATACTTAATGCGTTAATATTTCACAATTGCAAGTTATTCGGTGTCCCAAGATAAACAGAGCAAAAAACCAGCTTAAAACATGAAGAAATCAAGCTTTTGGAGGACCAAACCCGAGCATTGACCCCCAAGAGGTCAAACCAGGTCAACATAAGTCAACAAGGAGCTAAAAGACTAGCCTAGGAAGCAAACAGAACATTGCACGGCCATTCAATGCCATGCACGGTCGTGCATTGGCTGTCTGGCTTCCCAAGGCTCCGGTACACTGTCCTTTGTACTTTGTTTGATCCCGAGGTGTTTGCACGCCCGTGCAATCCAATGCACGACCATCCATTGCTCATTTTGAGGCATATAAATAGATGGCTTGGGTTCTTCATTCCACACACCCATCCATACCTCAAGAACACACCAGATAGAGCTTATCTCGTAGTTTAGTGTAGAGAGTATAGTGTAGAGAGTAGAGGGGCTCTTCCTCCTTGTTCCACAATAGGGTAGCCTACGAAACTAAGCGTTACGCTAGTTAGCATTGCCATTCGTGGCTAAGCTTCTTGTATTGCTAGGGTGAAGATGAAGTTTGGTGCATGTTAATGTTTGACGTATTAATCTAGTGGTATGTTTATATCTTTAATTATTCGTCCTTAAAACCACCATTTGGTGGGCTTTTATTATTGTCTAAATCCATCTTTATATTTGTGTGTGTTCTTGATTTTAAAGCGTAAGATCGCAAAACCTTTTTAATCAAACTTCTTTTGAAACTTGTACGTCTTTATACAAGCAGAGATTGATAAGCCAAGACTTGGTCAACATTATTAAGGCCGTGCGTCTTTATACGAACTTCTTATGCGACCAAGAATTGGTGAACTAATGTTGGGAACGGTACGTCATTATACTTGGTCCCATTGTTACACCGCCTACCGGTGAGCAAAATATATCACCTATTTAACCTTAATACAAAACATTTACGTTCGATGTCTTAAACTAACCCGGAGATGACCATTCGAAGGGTTGAGGGTAACTGTTGTCCTTAACATGAGGCACTACCATTTTAATTTAAAGATTTTAATTCGTGAATCAAATGTTGTGAGGACGTGGCTCTAGCGGTGACCCGGGTCACAAGTTTGTAGTAGTCATATCACTGGATTAGTCAACTTTACATTATCACGTACCAAGCTGATTCGTAGCCCAAAGCAATACTTTTCGTGACTTGACCATTTCCAATATATTTACTTTCCTTCTATTTACTATTCTGTTCGTTACATTTCTGTTACACACTTCACACATGTTTTTACTTTTATGCTATTTACTTTACCGTCATCTACTTTTCTGTCATTTATTATTCCGCTTCACAAGCACACAAAACCCACTCGTTGATTAATCCAGCTAAACGATAACAAACGTTGAGTATTGAAACTCGACCGTTTCCATTGGTTCGATACTTGGTTCTTACTTTACTATATTACGCTGCGATAGGTACACTTGCCTATTGTGTGTGTTTTAAAGTTAAAGTAATTATCATTTTATAAATTTAAAACCTGATCTCGTAAAACCATCCTAAAAATATATTTATTATATTTTTATATACTAAAAACGACACATCAAGTTTTTGGCGCCGTTGCCGGGGACACGGTGATTTCAAGAAAAAATTAAGTTAACGGATTAGCTTTTTTTTTTAAAAGTAAAAATTTCACAAAAATATAATCATGGATCCATACAATAAAAACCTTACCGAAGAAGAATTTTTCAAATTTGATAGCAATTTCTCAGATTCATGGTGCGAGTTAAGTGGAGGATCACACTACATTGAGGAGTGTTATCTTTCCGTATGGCGCCCCATGGATCATGAGATAAATCTCCACCCGTCACCATTTGAGTATTTACTTCCTTCACCAACTCCATCAGTAAACACAGATTGTGCATTCTACGAACCAGATCCTTGGAAGCCACACACACTATTCCGTAATCTTGAGAAAATAAAAAATCAAATCATTAAACTCTATGCTACTGAACCACATGAAGATCCTTCTGAAATTCTGGATCATCCACCAAGTGTCGAAGCAGATCAAGCCTCACAAGAACAGGACATGGAGGTAATTACCATGATTCCCATGGACAACATGGGGAATATCAGCGAAGATGACACAGTAAGGGCTGAAATTATACAGGAAACCTTAGAACCACCGAGGTTGGAGAAACAATTCAGACGCTTTCAGTCTTTATTAAATCAAATTCAGCTAAATCTGTCTTACGAGCTGTTCCTCTATAAGATGCCAGCTCATGCAAAGTTTCTCAAAGATATGCAGACTAACCGAAACAAAATGGAAGAGCAGCCAAAAATCACTTAAAACAAAGAATGCTCAGCCATTATGAGAGGAAGGGAACCTCCCGACCAATTCATGATCTCATGTCTTATAAGTGACTCAATCCAAGGTAATGCTATTGCTGACTTGCATATAAGCGTGAACATTTTACCTGGTGCTATATTTGACAAAATGAATCTCAAGAAACTCCAATCCATAAAATCAGAACTTGGCCTAACCAATAGGACGGTTCACTATCCAAAGGGAATTGCTGAAGATGTGCTTATAAAAATTAATGAATTCGTCTTCCCTGTGGATTTTTGTGGTGGTTGACGTAAAAGGAGGAACACGATGCCCTCTTATTATCGGGAGGCCATTTCTCAATAAAGCCCTCACCCTTATTAATGTTTGGGGAGGAAGACTAGCATTAAGCATTCAGCAAGAACGAATCATGTTTGATCTTAAGAAGGCCATGCAGCGACCAAGTAGTCATGACGATCTAGCTTTTCTTTTTGACGAATTCGACTACCTAGTAGGCTACTACATGCATAACGTCTTGGGAAAAGAAGAAGAATGGCCAGCTGAGGAACACGAGGAATATTTAGTTTGTGAAGGGTTCATGATAAAACACACTAATCATAATGATGAAACAATAGGCATTGCGGAGATAGAAGAGAGAGACGAGGGTGAGAAGACAAAACCCTCTATCGAATAACCACCTACACTAGAGCTAAAGGAACTTCCGCCTGATCTATCATATGCCTTCCTAGATGAAGAATCCAAGCTTCCGGTTATTATGTCCTCCAGGTTGGAAAATGACGAGAAGGAAAAACTGTTAGAAGTTTTGAAAAGGCACAAGAAAGCTATCGCATGTAAGCTAATGGATCTTAAAGGAATTAGCCCCTCATTTTGCACTCATAAAATACTTATGGAAGATAATTACAAGACAAGTGTGCAACACCAAAGGCGACTAAATCCCAAAATGCAAGAGGTAGTGAAGAATGAGGTTATCAAACTGCTAGATGCAGGGGTTATCTACCCCATTTCAGATTCAACATGGGTCAGTCCAGTTCAAGTTGTACCAAAGAAAGGAGGTATAACGGTAATCACAAACGAGAAAAATGAGCTAATACCAACCCGCACAGTCACTGGATGGCGGGTATGTATTGATTATCACAAGTTGAACGAAGCTACTCGAAAAGACCATTTTCCGCTACCTTTCATTGATCAAATGTTCGAGCGACTATCCGGGAATATGTTATATTGTTTTCTTTGATGGATTCTCGGGGTACTTTCAAATCCCTATCTCCCCCGAAGACCAGGAGAAAACTATGTTTACCTGTCCCTATGGAACCTTTGCTTATAGGCGTATGCCATTTGGATTATGCAATGCACCCGCTACGTTCCAGCGATGCATGATTGCTATATTTCATGATATGATAGAAGAATCAATGGAAGTATTCATGGATGACTTCTCAGTTTTTGGAAATTCCTTCAACCATTGTCTACAAAACTTATAAAAGATGCAAACAAGATGTGAAGACTCAAATCTAGCACTAAACTGGGAAAAATGCCACTTTATGGTCAAAGAAGGGATAGTATTAGGACATAAGATTTTAAAGAATGGTATTGAAGTAGACAAAGCCAAAGTGGAAACTATATCAATGCTTCCACCACCAAATTCAGTGAAGGGGATCAGAAGCTTCCTTGGTCATGCAAGATTCTATAGAAGATTCATAAAAGACTTTTCATCAATCGCCAGACCTTTGACACAACTATTGGAAAAAGATCGACCCTTTTTATTCTTTGACGATTGTTTAGTAGCATTTGAAACTCTCAAGACGAAACTCGTTGATGCGCCTATCATGACGGCACCTGACTGGACAAAACCATTTGAACTCATGTATGATGCAAGTGGCTACGCAGTAGGAGCAGTTTTAGGTCAACGAAGCGAAAAGCATTTTCACCCGATTCACTATGCAAGTAAAACCTTAAACGATGCTCAAGAAAATTACACCACCACTGAGAATGAATTACTAGCTGTAGTTTTTGCTTTTGATAAATTCCGTTCATACCTGGTCTTATAAAAAACTATCGTCTACACCGCTCATGCCGTCTTAAGACATCTCTTTAACAAGCAAGACGCAAAACCAAGGTTAATTAGATGGATCCTCCTACTACAAGAATTTGATATCGAGATAAAAGATAAGAAATGAGTAGATAATTTCGCAGCAGATCATTTATCTCGACTTGAAATTACTCAAGAGAACCAAAAGGTTGCTATAAATGAGAGTTTCCCTCACGAGTACATATTACACGTACAAGACATCGATGAATATCCATGGTTTGCAGACATCATGGAGCCAATTACACTACAAGGAAAGTCTTTAAGGCCAGATTCTTTTGGCCAACTGTTTTCAAGGACGCACATAAGCATATAAGCACATGCGACTCCTGTCAAAGGACAGGAAGTGTTTCAAAGCGTGACGAAATGCCTCAAACAAGCATCCAAGTATGGGGGATTGACTTTCTTGGGCCGTTCCCTCCATCTCGCGGAAATCGATACATTCTGGTAGAAGTAGACTACGTGTCAAAATGGGTTGAGGCACAAGCATTACCAACCAATGATGCAAGATTCGTCGTTCGGTTTCTCAAAAGACTGTTCACACGATTCGGTACATGAAAAACTTTAATCAGTGACAGAGAAACACACTTCTGCAATTCACAATTGGAAAAGACACTCAAACGATATGGTTGTACCCATAAGCTATCCACACCTTACCATCCCCAAGCAAATGGACAAGTGGAAGTTACAAACAAATCAATTAAACGTATCTTGGAAAAGGTTGTGAGTCCAAATCGGAAGGACTGGTCGGATAAACTAGAAGATGCACTATGGGCAGTCAAAGGGAGGATGGCATTTATCTACATGGATGAATTGTCGTTCTTTCTGGGTCTACAAGTCAGTCAAAGGGAGGATGTCATTTATCTACATCAAACTAAGTTTGTGCATGACATTTTGTCAAAATACAAAATGAATGATTGTACTACTTATGGCACACCAATCCCAATCAATCATGGTCTACAGCCGGACAAATATGGAAAGGATGTGGACTGTAAATTGTACCGCAGGATGATCGGTTCTCTAATGTATCTCATAACTTCAAGGCCCGACATTATGTTTGCTGTCTGCTTGTGCTCCAGGATTCAGTCACAACCGAAGGAATCTCACTTGATAGATGTGAAGAGGATCTTCAGATACCAGATTGGGTTTTTGGTACTCTAAGCAGCAGTCTTTTGAATTCAAAGCCTATACCGATTCTGATTATGGCGGTTGTAACCTCGATAGAAAATCAACCTATGGTGTATGTCAATTCTTGGGGGACAGGCTGGTCTCCTAGCAGTGTAAGAAGCAGTCAACGGTTTCTGTCTCAACATGTGAAGCAGAGTATATTGCTACCGCGAGCTGTTGTTCTCAGATATTGTAGATCCAGCAACAATTGAGAGATTATGGCTTGAAATACACTGGAACTCCTTTATTCATTGAAAATAATGCCACTATGTCCATCACGAACAACCCGGTGAAACATTCCAAAACTAAGCATATAGAGTTTCGCCATCATTTCATCCATGACTGTGCTGAAAACCATTTGATTGAACTTGTTAAAGTTCACATGGCTGATAACTTTTCTGACCTTTTCACTAAGGTGTTTGATCGTACCCGTTTTGAACATCTGGTCAACTTGATAGGAATGTTCAATCCTGAGTGAAAACTATTTTTCAAAATCAAATCATTTCATGGAAGTTAAACTTTATTTCTTTTAAATTTCTTTTGTTCAGTTCGTTTTCTCTTTAATTAATATGTTCAGAAAATCCAAACAAAATAAAAAATCATGAAAAATTTAAATTCATTTGATGAAAAGAGGAAATGATAGTACATCGGTAAGTGATCTAAATGTTTTAGACTGCACATATGGGAAATGATTGAGTCATGATTACTTGAAAGTTTAAGTTGTTTCAGTTTTAATTTATATATTTGCAAGTAATTTGAATTGTCAGTAGGCTATAAGCATTTTTGAATCATTAGTAATGTGGAAACTAAATCAATACTACAACTGTGATTTGAACCTATCTTTTGCATGTGTGTGTAAAAGATTGCAAACAGATCATTATCAGATAAAGGATGTAAGATTTTGAAAAGTATTTTCTTATGAGACCAGTTTCGGGTTATGTCTTTAGCATAATTTTACGGTTCACTTCACTGCCCATACTCACAAGTATGCAATGGGAAGTTGGGCCAAGATATGTCTTGACATCAACCGTTAAGCATATATTCACCCTTGAATCATACCTGATTCATTGAAATCAAATCCAGATAAAAGTTGGATCCCTTTACCCAAATACACATATTCCATATCTATTAACCTGAATCATCATATGATATTCACAGAAGAAAATCTATCAAACCAAGACAAATGAATCACTCGATTCTGCATCTTATGATTTCTGATAATCCTTATGGATTCTGCTTGATTTTTTTCTGTGCTAAACGTTGTAACTTCGTTCTGGAGATTTGGAAATCTTTGGGAAAATCTTGGATGCCTTGAGATAGTGCAAATTTAATTTTATGTAGCAGAACTATGGGGTACACATTGTATATCTAAAATTAATACCTTAACACACAAGAACGTGATACAAAGATGCTTATGGTTTCAAATTTTATAATATTGTCAACTTAAATTAACTTGTTTGTATAGCATATTACATATGAATAAGTAGTAATCCATGACATGATCCCATATTCTTTAATGTTTATTGTGTATCATTTTTGCTTATAATAGCCTGATATGATCCTCTGCTCATGACTTTGACCAAAAATAGATTGTGTGTATATTCTTGTGCATATTATCTTCATTCAGAAAAGCTCAAAAAGATTTTAAGTTAATGTACAGTTCAATTATTATCAAAAATGCCAAAAAGATTTTAAGTACAGTTTATCAAAACTTAAGAAAAGCCAAAAATATTTGTGTTTAACTTTCTTGAATTGCTTTTGGAACCTCTTGATTGAATTTTCTTATTCGGTTCGTTATTTGACTTGACTTTCTTCATAATTTGAGTTGAAATTTGAGCTCACAAGGGTTTCTACGTACTTGACATGTACGCAGGAATTAAACCTTGCGTACTTACAAGTACGCAAGACTTAAGTCATGCGTACTTGATAAGTACGCAGGAGTTAAGTCCTGCGTACATGTTAAGTACGCACGACCCATCTGTGAAGGGTAGATATACATGTGTTAAAAAATTTCAAAGCTTCATCTCATTTCAAACGACTAACACTGTGCTATTACCCGCTGCTCATATTTCCCCAAAAATTTGCGTGTTCCTAAGCTCATTTTTCATCCCATTTCTAGTTTGATCATCACCTAACTAACAATTGGTGAGATTCTCAGACGATTCCATCCACAAAATCGATTGTTTTCGACCGATTTCTTGACCCTCAAGAACTAGGGTTTTGGTTATGATTTTTTGACCGATTGTAGGTGTTTGTGACCCAAATTACGACCTAAAACTTGTTTTAAATCATTATTCGAAGCTCAAGTATCAAAGATTATGACCTCCTGTGATGCTGTGGTTCTACGTCGGACTAGGTCTAGGTCAATTTGACTGTGGGTTAGCTTGATTATGTTGTTGGTGTTGGTCCCTTAAGTCCTATTCTTGTTTTTCGACTGTGTGTTGACCATAACCCACAACAAAATCTCTCATTCATGGATTATGAAAACTTGAAAAAGTTGCCTAAGTGTTAAACCTTGCGCACTTGGTAAGTACGCAAGATATAGCTCTTGCGTACTTGCTAAGTACGCAAGACATAAACACTGTGTAGTTGTTAAGTGAGCAAGAAAGGCAACTTGGAAAATTTTCTATGTCTGGAACTCTGATCTTTATGAATGTACTATACCTAGTCATGTCTGTTCAATTCCAATGAGTCTATGTGTTCTTATAGTGTTCATTGTATGTTTTTGCAGTAATGGCTCATGCATTTACTAGTGAGTTCAATCTTCTTGCTCTCACGAATCCACAATGGAAAGGTGCTGCACTTCAATAAAGAGAGATTTTGGACTTTCTGAACCACTCCAAGATCAGCTATGCCATTTCTGCTGATCCAATCGTCTCAAGACCTTATCTGGAACAGTTCTGGGAGACAGCTGATCATGATTGTACGGTAACCCCAAACATCATTAGGGCTACTGTAGCGGGTCATGATATTGCTATTTCTGAAGACGCCATTCGGAGAGTCCTGCAGTTCTGGGATCTAGCAACTGACCCACTCACTTACCCTGATTACTTTGTGGATGGGTGCTAGAGACAGAGGATGGGCTACGTCGGTGCTAGAGATTATGCCTCTTACAAGAAGATGTGGTTACTAGATCAATGGAGGTACTTTGCCCATGTCATGATCATGTGCATCTCTTCACGAAAAGCAGGAAAGGATGCAATGGGTCATAACCTGGCAGCTGCAATGGTTGGGTTTTCTCTCAACAAAGGGTTTAACTTCTCCAAATACATCTACAAAGCTTTAACCGACCAGATTAACACGGCAAAGAAGTTTAAATTCCTGTTGTATCCACGATTTGTTCAGCTATTGATTAATGATGCCTTGCCGAATCTTCCAGCAATAGGTGAAAGATTACAAGTCAAGACAGTGGCCAAGATAGTGTTTTCTCAATTCCTTACGCCAGGCAGTGTAGAACCTACCCCTGTGCACACTCCTCTCTTTGGCCATCTTATCAATGAAGCATATGTGGCCCATGCTGAATTCAGATGATATAGTGCTGAGTCTGAGCCTAAACTGAGCACTCTCATGAACAAGTAGAGGAGGAAGAGGAAGGAGATGAAGGTTATGAGAATGATGAATTTGGTGATGGCGGTGACGAAGAAGAAGGAGGTGCTGGTGCTGAAGAGTCGGATTCTAAGGCAATTGAATCTGATTCATCCGACTCAGATGATGCACCAGATCAATCACACCCTAGGAGAATGGCTAAGGTATCCCTTCCCGGGTCATCCTCCAAGAGACAAAAACGAGAGTACTGGAAGCGAATATGAACCCGATTCTGATTCGGATGTTGAATTACAAAGACAGCGAAGATAAAGAAGTGTTAAGCGACGGGGGGGATAGGCCATTTGTCTCTATCCCTAGAGAGGTCGAGGTTAGTACTCAAAGGGATCCAATCATAGAGGCCGTGAGTACTGCTTCACCATGTACTTCAATTCCAGTCAGCTTTATCGACGACAGCGGATGGGGCAGCCACATGTTAGTGCTGAGATGGCTGACACTACTGTCACAGAGGAGGTTCCTGTGATAGTATCCCTCCCAGTTCAATCTGTTCAACAAGTGATGGTGATAACTCCAATTCAAATTGAGTCGGTCACTATCACCCCAACCACCATTGCAACATCTACCATACAAACTTCCATCCCAACCACTATTCCCACTACCACCCTTCAACCAATATGTGAACCCTTTACATATGGTGAATTCACCCATGGGTTTGACTTTGATGAGGTCTTCACCTTTCCCACTCATACAGCCGAAGCCTCTACTTGTAGGGATCCAGATCCATGGGATGCAAGGATTGCTACCCTGGAGACTCAAGTTTCTGGTTTACTTGAGACGGTACAGAAATCAAGGGAGGAGTCTGACAAGCAACAAGGTCAGATTAACTCTTTGGTTGATGAAGTAGCGGCTTTGAAGAAACAAAGGGCGGATGATGAGTTGCAGCATAAAGGGCACGATATAATGGTTAAATTGGTCTGTGATATGACCAAAACACTTGCTGCTCAGGGGGGAGAAGATTCAAGAGTTGCTGAAGGAGAAGGAGAAACCGACAAAGCCAAGTAGTGATGAGGCTTGTCACCTAGTCGACCTGACTAAGGATGACGACACAGACAAGGATCATGAAGTGGGTCCCAATGGAAGTGCGTAACAAGCGTTAGCGATTGTTCCCATTTCTGTTGTGCCTATGGCTGAGGGGAGACCACTCAACATCAAGGTGATGTGTTAGGTAGTGAAGGTGGTACAGGAAAGTCTGCGGCCGATGTACTTAAAGACCTATCTGATGATATTCTTATGATTGAGCCAGACTATTCAAAAGAAGCTTAGATCGATGCTCTCGACAATCTAGAAGAAGAAGAGATCGAGTGTGATGATGAATGGGATGTAGAAGATGAGGATGTTATGGTAGAGTTTCCTAAAGGGGACGGTGAAGGAGTTTACGAGCTTGAGTATGGAGAGATCTTTGAAGCTCCAACCTTTCAAGCTACTCCTAACACAGGTTCAGTCGAGCCTGAATTTGTTGCTGAGGCTAGTGGTGCATCAACCTCGACTGAAGTCTCTCCCACCGATCCCCAACTTGTTGATCTTAAAGCATGGAAAAGTAAATATCCTCGTGGATGGTTTACCAAGGATCAAACTCCTATCTGGCAAAAGACATCCATCATAGACAAACATGGAGCTACAGGTATGATCTTTTCTGTCAAGTTTGTAGACGACAACAAGTTGTTCTCTATTAAATGAACTGGTGGGGTTCAATACTTGAAACCTACCACTCCCTACGAAAGTACGATCTGGTGAACCTTGCAAACCAAGAGATGCTTGGTGATTCTCATCACGCGGTAGCAATGGGTTTCTGGAAGACATTACAGAGAGAGGGAAGATCAGGAAACTTTGAAGTTTTCAAGCCTCTGATGCCCAAGAGAGTCTGGGATAAGAGTGTTAAACATCCTTTGACAAACCGTAGTCTTAAGAAGCTGGTTTACAAGCTAGTGCTATGTGAGACCAAGATTCCCCTGAGCAAGTTATCTCAGGATATCCTTGGTAACATATGGTACTGGTACGTGGACCCAAAGACGGGCGAGGCGGTGGTTATTGGAAGAATAAGGTCCGCAAGTGGAAGATTGGAACCAAAGGAACTTATCAGAGTCTTTGAGGAAGTCACTTTCATTAATTTCTATGTGAAAGATCTGACGGCCCTGAATGAAAAATACTGCATCTACACGGACGAGTGGACAAAGCTTTAAGCATCAAGATACGACGAGCTAGTCAAGTTCTGTCTTGACTACAAGCTGAAGATGGGAAGCTAGAGTTGCAGGAATTTGAAGACCGAAGACAATCCAGAGCTGTTGTCAAGGGGGAGTTTGTTGGAGCACGTTTGTGTGACAGACACTCTGGATGTTGTCTTATGCTTTTGTACTTTACTTTATGTATTTGTATTTGTATATAGTATCTGTATGTATTAGTTTATCGAATTGTAATCGTGTATGTAGGTACTTGTACTTGTCTAGTCTTTGTAAAGTGTTGTGCGCACTTGCTAAGTACGCGCACTTGTTAAGTGCGCATGATGTACATCTTGCGTACTTAGCAAGTATGCAAGAACAAAGGTTGCGTACTTGCTAAGTACGCATGAGTTAATCCTTGCGCACCTGCTAAGTACGCAGGCAACATGTCTTAGTATATATAGCCAGTTGTAACCAGTTGTGATTATCAATAGACGAAGTTTAAAGTATCTTGTGTTTGTTGACGGTTTACTTTGTGTTGATTGAATCTCCACCTAGTCACGGGCATTCCGCACCCGGTTAGACTAGCCAACGCACTTGCATGTGACGATCCGAGACACCCGGGGACCTACAGTTTCTAAATCTGTTTCATTTGTAAGCTGGAATTCATATCCAGGTGGAGCATATTTTTGAACATAGAAGGGACCTTTTCCTTTTCCAGTCATCTGAATAAAACAAAACACTTTTATTTATACTTTATATTTTACATATTGAAATAAAAAATAGTCCTATTTATTATATTTAGTAGACTAGGGTGGTTATCGTCCCAGATTAGTACCTCCAACTAAATTGTTTCTAGGAAAGAATGACGGGTTTGGGAGAGATATATACACCACTCTTTCCTTAGACATAACAATCAGTTTGCTAGATAACTACATACCGGTCGGATGGTTACCCTTACGTCTAGTTGAATTAATCTTTCTTTTTTCTTTTATTTTATTTTTCTTTCTCCAGTTGACGAACCCTTTCCTTGAGCTGCCTTGATTTTTTCTTGACTTCATCAGTTTCTCTTAAGGCATGATCAAGGAATTCTATGGGTGTTCCAAGATGAGCTGAAGAATAATTATATTGAGGAGGGGGTTCATGAATACCAAATAATATGTCGTTAAACACATTATGATATGGATCATCAGGACCATCAACTGGTTTTTTGATATACTCCTCTAACAATGTTAGAAGAGTATAAGGATTTTCTTCACCAATTGGATAGAGGTATGGGTCTTGAGTTTCTATTTCAAGTTCTGCTTCCTCATGTATTTCTTGATATACCTCTTCCATTTCTTTTGCAGATACGTGTACATGTTCTGTTGTCATTCTAACACGCCTTTTTTGTTTAGTAAACCGACTTGGTCCAGCTTCATTTATGTCTTCCTGATTTACTAGAGGTGGAGTATCAGTTCTCCAATTCTCAAAATCTGAAGTAGCTTCCATCCATGATGAGCTAGATTGATTTTGATGATAGGATTCATTGTCAGAGACAATGATAGGATCAGAAAGAGATTCACCGATATTGTAAATGATTACAGGATTTTCCATGGATCCAGTAGGATGATAACGTTCTTCTTCAGATCGTCCGAAGATATAAGCATAATAACTATTTCCAGACATCTGTATAGTTATCACTTAATTATTATGGAGATCTACCTACTTTTCGTAGCAGGCAGTCTATACTGGTTTAAGCTTAGATACCTTACCTGAGTATCTTAATTTGCTAAACCAAATAATATCAGAATCAAGTTACATCTTAGATACTAATTTCTAGTATCTAATATGCTGAAACAAATGGCTCTGATACCAACCTGTCACACCCCGGATTTAGCCCACCCGGGCGTGCGACCAACGATTGGTACATGTTTCTTATTTTTATCTCATCAGAGATTTGTAAACACAGTGGAATAATTCATAACTCAAGATCTTTTCAAAAGACGGGGAATCTCCCGTTTCATTTCATTATAACAGGGATAAAATCCTTATATTGTATACAAACGTTTTAATTTATAAAACCAAGGTTTTCATGAGCCATTTCTTTCAACTGATGTCTAGGGTGGACGTTCCCTTTTTTCATGACATATTTTCTTTGTCTTCACATGGCTATATCAATTTTAATTCATCTTTGGTTACATGTAAAACGTTTGAAAATATTTTATCAGTATAAACTACTGAATACAAGTATATTGGAAATCATAATCTGACAAGCGTGAATAAATAGAACAATTTGCCCATAGTTTCTTGTCAATTTACATAGTCAATGGACTAACCACCAGCCACACCAGGGACCTTGAATATATTTTTATGTCTATCTGCCTTACGCTTCAAGCGATGAGCTTTATAACAACCAAGGGTTCAACCCCTAGCCCTGTTACAGCATCTCATCGGTAACATGTGTATATATACGTGACTCTATGGGCTGACTGCTATATAGTAAATCACCTTATGCAACTAATGGTTGTATAAATGCATTCAAGTCAGAGTTTAATCAAAACCATTTTCAGTTTTGAAATTATTTTATGAAAATACAAGTATTCACATTGACAGAGTCTCGACTTAATAAGCTTCTAGAGTGGGAGTTCTTAGTGGGCAGCGTCTCTGCTTAGACCTTCTAGCTTGGATTATCTGAATGGGCGTTTCCTAGCTTCTCGGCTTCTCTAATGCTAACCGGCACCTCTGGAACTTAAACGTACAAGCGGGAATGGTTTGAGAGAGTGTATTTAGTGTAAATAACTCTGGAATTTCGAGTTTTGATGTTTTGAAATCGAACGGCAATTGAAATTTATTTATAGGCTGAATTGGGGATCCGTAGCGAACCGTAATGGTAGCGGATAGAGGTCCGCTACCGCTTAAATCTTAATCAGTCAGCATGACACGTGTCAGGCTCAGGAGTTGCGACACAAATTGCGGCTAGCGGACCATTAAGCTAGACCGATATGAATTTGGTAGCGGTCCGCTACCTGTGGCACGCGTCAAAACCCTAGATGTCTCATCAGGGCACATGTCATTCTCTCATTAATGCCGTTGGAACTACGTAGTGGACCGTTATGTATATGGCAGCGGTCCGCTACCAACGAAATTTCAGAATTTTTCATTTTTAGTCCTTGTTCTTTAATGTAATTACACTTATGGTCCTTTAACTTATATATATATATATATATATATATATATATTTATAATATTAGACACAAAAATTTTTAAATGTTACACTTAGCCATAAGTAAATGCGCTGAGGAAGACAAGGTTCTTTACGCCTCTAACCTTTTCAAAAACTTGGCTCTAGAATGGTGGAATGCGCTAGTTTTCGCCAAGGGGAGGGATAGAGCGTACCGAATGAGCTGGAGCTCGTTAAAAAGTAGAATTGAGAGGAACTTTTGCCCCATTAATGTAGATGAACATATAGAGCACAAGTTTTTGAACTTAAGGATGCTTGGATCTAACCACCAAGAGTATATGACCAAGATGCTGGAGTACGCACGACTAGTACCTCATCTAGCTACTCCGGAATCTAACCTCATCAAAAGATATATGTACGGATTGGTCAGTGAAATCCGAGATATGGTAAAGGTTTCTACGTCTATGACCATCGATGATGCGATGGATTTAGGCGCCCAATTAACGGACGGGATGGTCCCAACATTGGAGGAAAACAAGAAGAAGGAAACCACCAAACCTAATCATAAGAAATACAACCGAAGGGAAGGGTAATCCAGTTTTCCTGTATGCAAGACCTGTAAAAGAAGGCATCCGGGAAAATGCCGATACCTTACCCCAACAGCATGTCCTGAATATAAAAGCACTGGTTATCACACTAACCAATGCCCGCGAAAGAAACCAGTCACATGTTATAATTGTGGGGAAACTGTACACTATAGGAGTGATTGCACGAAACCACTGAGTCTAAAATGAATGCACGAGCATTTCACTGAAACGCCAAAAAGGTTGCCAAAATGCCCGATGTCATATACGGTACATTTCTTGTCGATAGCGCTTATGCTAAGGTGCTATTTGACTCTGGGGCAACCCAAAGCTTTATAGATCATAAATTTTGTAAATCAGTAAATAAACCCTTAGCTAAGCAAGAAAAAACGTACCAAGTCGAAACCACGAAGGGAGATCTAGTTCGAATCTCCGAATCTTTGCATGGTTGTTCCATTTTCCTATCCGGACAGATCGTACCTGTACAACTCTTGCGGATGGAATTGGCAGGATTCGACGTAGTCCTGGGAATGGATTGGTTAGTGACTAACCAAGCCCATATCCTATGCGACATGAAGGCCATTGAGTTGCGAACACCTTCGGGAGAAATGATAACAAATTAGGGAGACGAGTGAACCAGCCCTGTTGATTTGATCTCTATGATAAAAGCGACGAAGTATCTCCGAAAGGGATGCCTCGCATATCTAATATCTATGACCACAAGCGACACTGAGCGGGAACTAGAAGATGTGCTGAGTTTTCCCTGAAGAATTACTTGGAATACCGCCTGATTGGGAAGTGGAGTTTGAAATGAATCTAGTACCAGGCACGACTTCGATAGCCAAAGCTCCGTACATATTGGCTCCTACCGTGATGGCTGAATTGAAGAAACAACTCGACGAACTTCTGGAGAAAGGTTTCATAAGACCGAGTTCTTCGCCATAGGAAGATTCGGTACTCTTTGTAAAGAAGAAAGATAGATCAATGAGGACGTGCATAGATTACCGAGAACTGAACAAGGTTACGATCAAGAAATGGTATCCACTTCCAAGAATTGACGATATGTTTAATCAACTCTAAGGAGGTAGTTGCTTCTCCAAGATAGACCTGCGATCAGGCTATCATCAACTAAAATTCCAACAATATGACATATCTAAAACCGCGTTCAGAACTAGATATGGATACTTTGAGTTCACGGTTATGCCGTTCGGACTAACAAATGCTCCCACAACATTTATGGACATGATCAACGGAGTTTGCAAACCTTACTTGGATAAATTCATAATTGTATTCATAGACGATATACTTATTTACTCCAAGAGTAAGGAATATCATGCAAACAATTTGAGGACATTACTTTAACTATTAAGGAACGAGAAGCTTTACACCAAATTCACGAAATGCGAATTCTGGTTACCAGAAGTACAATTTCTCGGTCACATTATTAACGAGAAAGGAATTCAAGTAGACCCAACTATAAATAAGGCCATATCTAACTAGGAAGTCCCAAATACGCCAACCGATGTACGAAGTTTTCTCTGTTTGGTAGGACATTACCGAAGGTTCATCAAGGACTTTTGAAGGATTGCTGTTCCTTTGACTTCGTTGACCCGCAAGACAATCAAATATGAATGGGGTCCAAAGCAGGATGCAGCATTTGAAACACTGAAACATAAATTGACCTAAGCACCAATAATATCGCTGCCGGAAGGCAACGAAGGCTTTATAGTTTTCTGCGATGCATCGCATACCGGTTTAGGGTGTGTATTGATGCAAGGAAACAAAGTCATAGCGTACGCGTCACATCAACTAAAGACTCATGAGAAAAACTATACGACACACGACCTCGAGTTAGGTGCCATAATATTCGCACTGAAATTATGGAGGCACTACCTCTATGGAGTCAAATTCACAGTTTACACAGACCACAAGAGTCTAAAATACATCTTCAGCCAGAAAGAGCTGAACATGAGGCAAAGAAGATGGATGGAAGTATTAAGTGACTATGACTGTGAGATATGCTATCACGACGGCTAACATGGTTGGCGACTCCTTAAGTAGAAAAGAAAGAGAGAAACCGAAATGAGTACGTGCCCTAAGAATCGACGTTCAAGTCAGTCTTAACACTCAAATTGAAGAGGCACAAAAATCAACCTTGGAAGAGGCAAACCTCAACCATGAGGGAACGAAAGGAATGACTGAACAACTTGTCAAAAGAAATTACGACATCCTGAGAATGAACAAGCGCATCCGAGTACCAATATTTGGAAATCTCCGAGAAAGGATTCTTGGTGAAGCTAATAAATCCATGTACACTATGCACCCTGGTGGTGATAAGATGTACAAGAATCTGAAACCAGATTACTGGTGGATCGGCCTAAAAAGGACATAGCCGAGTATGTGGTCAAATATCTGACCATTTCAAAGGTTAAAACCGAACCTCAAAATCCATCTGGGCTACTACAGCAACCAGAATTACCGGCATGGAAATGGGAAATGATCACAATGGACTTCCTCATAAAACTTCCCCGAACCAGTCTTGGGACTGACACGATATGTGTTATCGTTGACCGTTTTACCAAATCCGCATATTTGTTACCGATAAAAGAAACATTTAGTATGGACAAGATGGCACAACTATACGTAGTGTCACTATCCATCGTGACAGATAGAGACAGTCGATTCACATCTTGATTCTGGCAGAGCTTCCAAAAAGCTCTCGGAAATCGATTGAACCTCAACACTTAGAGGATATGCTTCGAGCATGTGTAATAGACCTCAGAGAAAGTTGGGACGACCACCTACCTCTGATGGAATTCTCCTATAATAATAGTTACCACACAAGTTTTCAAGCTGCACCATTTGAAGCCTTGTAGGCAGGAAATGCAGAACTCTTGTGTGTTGGTCAGAAATAGGGGAGAACCAAATGTCTAGACCTGACATTGTCCAGGAAACCACTAATAAGATATTAAAAATTAGAGAAAGATTGAAAACGACTCGTGATAGCCAAAAAAGCTACGCCGATAAAAGGCGAAAGCCATTAGAATTCAACATTGGAGGTGTGGTTCAATTTGTAAATAAAGGGAATTTAAGCCCTAGGGTCGTTCGACCTTTTAAAATTTTAGAACGAATCGGACCAGTAGCATATCGATTAAAATTGCCAATTGAAATGAATGGAGTACATGAAGTATTCCATATCTCAAATCTGCGTAAGTGTTTAGCAGATGAAACTTTAGCAATGCCACTACAAGATGTAGTAGTGAATGAAAGTCTTATGTTTGTGGAACAAGCGTTGCAAATTGAGGACCGGCAGGAAAAGAAATTGAAACGAAAAAGACTAATGATAGTCAAGGTGAAATAGAATTCCAGACGTGTACCTAAGTACACGTGGGAACTGGAATCGGAAATGAAAAAGAAATACCCGTACTTATTCAAGAAATATTCTCGAGGACGAGATTTCTAAAAAGTTGGGGATGTTGTGACACCTGCCAAATTACATATTGCCGGAAATACAAATAAGGAATGACGGGAATTAACGGAAACCTGAAAGTTAGAAATAAAAATAAAGAATTTTGAAATTCTTGGGGTAGCGGACCGCTACCTACTGGTTAACGGTCTGCTAAGGGCTCAAATAATTATGCCGCCGAAAGGGTGGCAGACCGCTATCACCTATTGTGACGGTCCACTACGGAATGGTCATGGCTGACGGACTGCCAGCTGCCTGGCTAACGGTCCGCTACGCAGGTTGATGTGTTAGAATTTACACATCTTTTGTCACAAAACTTTGCTCATTTCACGAGAAATTCTATGTTATTTTCCACATTTAGACACTAATTTGCTTCATTTCCAGTTTTATTGGTTTTTGTGAAGATAAGTGAACAAACAAGAAGATTCTAGGATTAAAAGATGAAGAATTAGGGTTTCTGAGTTGGAGGCACGGTCGTGACCCCTACTTGGCACGACCGCGCCAAGCTTATTAACCCTAGACACGGTCGCGCCCGGGAACTAGCACGGCTGCGCCAAGCCAAATATTCGTTCACAACCATGCTCAAACACCCCCACGACCGCGTGTTATCCTGTGAGTCAAATCCATGACCCCATGCCCATACTTCCTCTATCATTGGGACCCAATAGAATATCCGGATCGGTCAACCATCTGTCCCACGATTGCAATAAGTACTTGGCACAGTCGCATCCCGGTGACAGGCACGGTCGTGCTTCCCCATATGGCACGGTCGTGCCTCCCCAGCTTTATAAATACAGAAGCTTCTCTCTCATTCAGACATTCAACAACCAGAGCCAAAAACCCACTATTTGAGCTTCGAATCAACCTTGTTCCAGCCACATTTCAAGCTTTTAGGAAGGATTACAAGATCAAGAGGATCACCATACATCAACAACAACATCTAAGCTTGGAGGAGTGGTTTGATTCTTCTTGTTATACCATGTTTCTTACCATTTTTCCCTGCTTGTTTGTCCTTCTTGAGCTCATGATGAGCTAAAACTCTTGTTTACTTTGGTTTAAATGAAGTTTAGAATCATTTGACAACATTTATGGATTATTGGTGATCATTGTGTTAATGTTATGACAATCGTATGATTATTCTTCAATGAAATTATGTATTCAAGGATTTAAAGTTGTTCGCAAGACTTGTATTTGTATATGCCATATTATTTTGGAAAACTTGTGGTTTATGCTTATATTCATGAATTGGTGTATGTTTGTATGCTAGTTTATGGCATTTGACTATGAATGGTGAATGAAGTCTTGTTTATGATTTATAATTCTTGTATGTGTATCCTTATGCTTGTTTTTGGAAAGACAAAGTGTTTGATATGATGTTTCATGCTTAGTTATATGTTTATCTAGGATTTGTTGACACATTCTCCTAATTTATATAAACTGTGTATGAACATTGTATGTTAAAGAAGTGCATATTGTTGTCTAATTAAAATATCTTGAGGTGGGTAGTGTGTTGTTCATATTATTTTTCCAATTAGTTGTTTGATTTGTGTACCTTAATATGAAACTAGTTCAATCTTTATAAACATTGACATGATTACAACACGTGAGCTTCATCGTAAGATTTTAGGTGGTTGGTTTATGTAATTCATTCTAGCTTTCTGAATGATCATTTGATTAGATGTCTTTGACGAGAATTTAGTCAATCTATGTTTCGTGTATTTGCCATGTTTCCATGAGTGTATTGAATGTATTCTAGATGGATTCGACACCGAAGTGATCTTTCTTCCTTGATTGTTTGACTTGTGATTTTAGTTTTGTTTTATACATTCTCATGCTCGTTATTTAAACAAACTCTCCAAATTATCTTTTTACCATCACTTGATTAAATCTTAGTTCCGGTTTATTATTGCATTCCACCGTATCCACAGATTGATATTCGGTTCTTACCTTTACTGTATTGCCATCCGACAAATACACTTGCCCGGTGTGTGTGATTAGTATTTGGTGAACCCCTTTTAAAACTCTAATTGTGTGAAAAATACTTATAAATATATATATATATATATATATATATATATATATATTGTTTACACGCATCACAGGTCCCTAAGGACCCTCTACATCAGACATGTGTCGAGACACATGTAGGGCATACGTCAGCATGTCGGAAGCGTGGACGGGTGTTGGACCGCCACTGCAGGCCCACACGGTACATTACGGACGTGTGGCGCGCCTGGCTTGCATGGCCACCACATGTCACGCATGCGGACAACATGGAGCATTAGCGGACCGCCAGCACCCTGGCTAACGGTCCGCTACGGGGTCACTTCCAACCTTTAAATAAGAGCTCAATTGCAACTCATTTCTCATACAATTCATAAACCAACACTCATACTCTCGTGCTCCTCTGTCCCCAAGCCGTTCCGCAATCTCGACTCCCGAGCTGCTCCTTCCAGTTTGACTGGATTTTCACTTATTTACCGGACTCAAACTTTCAAGAGACAAAGAAACCCGAGGAACATGTAGAAGTGCTAATTGAGGTGCTAGAGCCCTAAAAGCTGATCTTAAAAACTGAGTAGCACTAAGTTAATTATCCTTCAACCTCCCACTTGTAAACCAAGGTTAATACTAGTTTATGTTGTGAATACTCGTTCACGTTGTGAACAAGAGTCTGTCAAAACACTGTTTTAAGTTGTGAGTGTGCTACAAACATTCTCATGCAAAGATCAAACTATTATGTTTACAAAAAGAGGCAAAACATTAGAATTAAATACTTACTCATATAAATCCTAGAATTAGGGGTTGAGATCAACTCCTAGGGATGTTACCCTAGAAGTGTACGTAAAGTTTGTTCAAGTCTTTATACTCGCTCCTGATCCAGGTAGGACTAGGGCGGGATTGGCATGTATGTTGGGTGATTGTGTAAAACACAGGATGCCCAGTTAGGTCGCGTAGCCACCTAGTACGTGACCAATGTATACATATATAAAATCGGGAAGAAGCGATGTGTTCGCTAGATTCCAGATGAAAAAGTGTTTAATTATTTAATTTAACTGTTTTCCCATTATTACGAAATGTTTTGAGGTCATAAAGTATTCAACATCACATATCTGACGTTTATTTTCAAATGTTTTCAGGAAAAGAATGATATGACCTCCGCATACCGGGACTGGCTACGGCCTAAGTCCTGGAGACAATTTAGTTGCTTAGCCAGGTCAGGCCACACACCTGGACCCGGTGCAACCCAAAAATGTAATATATAGGTTCGTGCTATGCATAGGAAGAACCTGGCAAAAGACAAGGTTAAGGTGCCCAAAGGATTTTGACTCCCTAGGCAGAATACCTCCTTGTAGATTTTACTGACTTTGGTCAGGGTTTTGATTTCAAATCAAATGTACAAAAGATCGGGTTTTATGCCCAAGTATTTAAATAAAGTAATCTTTTGTATACATGACGAGATTCTAATATTTACAAAACCAACCCTCGAGGTGGAGATAATTGATAAAAAGATCCTTTTTGATAAAAGCACTATTCCGCAGCACAATACCAAACTCTGAAATCAAAGTAGGTACCGATGGTGCCAACTAACGTCGCAGCCCAGAAGCGTCCCGGGAGAGCCCGGGGTGGGGTGTGACATAAAATGACCTCAATATACCGAGACTAGCTACGACCTATGTACTGGGATAGTTTTGTTGCATAGTCGGGACACCTACACCCGGAGCAACGTAAAAAAAATATGTTATACATCTTCGTGCTATGCACATGAAGAACCTGGGAAAAGATAAGGTTAATGTGCCCAAAGGATTTTGACTCCCTAGGAAGATTACCTCCTTGTTGATTTTACTGACTTTGGTCAGGGTTTTGATTTCAAATCAAATGTACAAACTATCGGGTTTTATACCCAAGTATTTTGATAAAATGATCTTTTGTCTATACGATGAGATTCTGATATTTACAAACCAACCCTTGAGGTTGAGATAATTTATGAAACGATCCTTTGTTAAAGCGTTATTATACTGCACAAAAACAAACTCTGAAATCAAAGCAGGTACCGATGGTGCCAACTGACGTCGCAGCCCATGAGCGCCATGGGGGTGCCTAGGGCGGGCTGTGATAATTACTTTAATCATTAATGGATTTCTTAAGTTTACATACTTTATCAGATGCTTGGGTTTGACAAAACCTTCTGGCTGACCCATATAGACATGTTCACTTAGATGTCCATGAAGGAAAGTCGTATTGACATTCATTTTCCATATATCATTATCATAGATAACGACTATGTTAATAACTATTCTGACAGGTTAAGCACAACTATTATAACATCCCAAAACTGACACTTCATTTTGTGGTTCGGGAACGACAAAAGAAAGAGGAGGATAGGCGTTAAACCCATGCAAAATGAAAGATGGGAGGGAGGGTTTTATCTCTAGCCACCCCCATCTCCCCCTTATTCACCATCTTCACCACCTTCACTTAGAGAGAGAAAGGAGACAATGTCAGTGAGAGAAAGTGGGTAGAATCACCATTTTGAGCCCCGAATCTTCTCTATTCTGGTTGTGGATCGTTGCTGCGGAGTGGAGTACGAGAATCATCAAGTTATGGGAAAACTAGGGTTTTATCTTCAATTGATTAGATTTTTACGTGTAAAACGACCTAAAAAGCATAGATCTAGATTCATGGAAGCTAAACAAACAAATTGGATGTAAAAAGTTGCAATCTTGGATCAAGATGACGACGGTTGAGCATGGTGTTCTTGGGGCGACACTAGTGTTCTTCAGGAAACCCTAGTCATGGTCTTTATTAGGAAGAGGCTCTTGGTGGTGACTCTAATGAGTGGTGACAATAAGAAGTGGTCACATTAAGATGTACGACACTAAGTCCATAAAGCAAGTTATGGTGACACTGTAATGGTGACACTTTATTGGCGACACTATGGGCGACACAAGCCAATTTAGATAGGCCTTACGTGTTAACATTCATACAGATCGTTTAGCACTCCACCTAGTCAGAGACCTTCCGAAGAAGTAGGATCAAGAAGTAAGGTGAGTTCTAGATGCCCCTTTTTTAAGAAGTTTTACAATGTTTTGGGGTTGGTGTGCATACATAACGAAATAATGCTTATGAAATGAAGTTTACGACATGAAGTTTAGGAAATAACATTTATGAACTGATGTTTATGAAATGGTTTTTTTGCCAAAAACGTTTATGAATGAGAAGTTTTAATAAAATGTAAAAATGCTTTAACTTTGAAGAATGAAAGATATGAATGTTTTTTAAAGTCACAATATGATTGAATCTGCCATGGTTCCCTAGGGAACATAAGCTATGATATGTTATGTTTGGCTATACCTTTATAGGGGCCTTTGTGGCAAGCCAGTTGTACAACTGGTATAGTGGCGGCGATCATCTTGAGGTTAACGTGACCCTTGAAGTTAAGCAGGTGTCACTGTACAGAGGGGCAATGCTTGAAGTTTGGTACTCTTTTCTCTTCAAAGTAGTAGGGCTTGAAGTTTGGTACGTGTTACTCTTGGAGTAGCTGTGCTTGAAGTTGGAATTAACGGTTACGAGAAGGTGTAGATTCAATATAAATGTTTGAATTATGTTTATATTATGTTTTAGCATACTTACGTACATATTTTTATTATAGAAGTTTAATGTTTATGTTTTGGCGAATATTTGATTTAATGTTTTATGTAAAGCTAGAACTCACTCAGCAAAACTGACTTTTAGGTGTCTCAAACTAAAATCGAGAGTGTGCTAGAGCCTATTACCGATATACTAAACGTTAAACTCGATGTAATGAACTTCTTGGATTGGTACTATAACTTGAAGAAAGTCCTTAAGACCAATAAGATGTTACACGTTCTAAAATTCGTTATACCTAAGCAACCACTTGGAAATGGCAACAAGTTTGTTCAAGAATCTTGGAGCAAATTTAGGGATGATGCGGGAGTCGTATCAAACCTAATGTCGGCATCTATTGACTCATGGATTATATCTGCCCTAAGGCATTGGTCTGCTTATGACATGATCAAAGACTTGAAGAAAAGATTTCATCAAGAGTTTGACAAGTAATTGGTCCACTTAACCATGTAGAGGTAATGCCTCCAGATCTTTAGTGCGAAGACAACCGTCGCAAGCTCTAAGTTGTGAGTCGGGTAGTTAACTTCGTGAGTTTTTAGTTGCCATGATGTATATGCAATAACCTTTCCTCGTTGCATCAACACACAACGCCTTTGCCTGAACCGGGCCCCATTCATATTTCTCTTCCTTCTTGGTCAATTTCGTCAGAGGCGAGGCCATTCTCGAGAAATCTTGTATGAATCTCCGATAATAGCCTACTATTCCAAGAAAACACTCATTCCTTCACCGTTGTAATCTATGCCGGATCAATTATAATGCCGTTTGTGTTTATCACGTGACCTAATAATTGGACTTCCTAAGGCAGAACACACATTTAGAGAACTTAGCATACAATCCTTCTTTCTTCAGAGTTTCTAGTACCTCTCGCAGGTGAAAGGGTTTATCACCTTCACTCTTTGAGTAGATGAGGATATAGACCGATCCAACATCGGACGGGACTGTTCAATAAATCCATGAACGCTGTCTAGGTGTTCGTCAATTCAAAAAACATTACTAGAAACTTCTATTGAACGTACTGTTTGCGAAACACAGTTTTCGGCACGTCCTCCTCCCTTACCTTCAACTGATGATACCCCAACCGCAGATCAATCTTAGAGAACCAGCTTGCGCCTTACAACTGGTCAAACATATCATCAATCCAGGGTAGCGGGTATTTGTTCTTCATTGTACGCTTATTCAGCTCTCTATAATGCACATTCTCATAGAGCGGTATTTCTTCTTCACAAACAGCACCGGAGCACCCCATGGTGAAATGCACGGTGTGTTAAAACCTTCATCCAGAATTTCTTTCAATTACGTCATCAACTCTTTCATCTCCGACAGAGCTAGTCTGCATGGTGCATTGGCCACGAGCTGGACACCTGGCATCAGATCAATCTGGAACTCTATCTTCCGATTGGGCGGCACCCTAGGAAAGTCCTCGGGGAACACCTCCGGATAGTTACACACCACGGGCACGTCATCCGGTTCCCTATCATCCTTCCTTTCGTTAATCACATAAACTAGGTAGGCCTCGCATCCGCGCCTCTTAAAACTCTATGCTTTGATCATCGAAATGATGTTTGGTCTATCCCCATAAATCGTGACTTCGCTACCATCACGAGCCTTGAGCTGAATCACCTTCGTTTACATATGATATGTGCGTTATTGGCATCACGCCAATCCATTCCCAGTATCGCGTCAAACCCTCCCATGGCTATTATGAATAAGTTAACGGGGAACGTATGACCATCTATCTTTATCAAGCAATTGTCTACGACTTCTATTACTTTCGTGATTTTACCCACAACAGTTTCTAAACTAAAGGCCCGTTCTATTTTTTCAATTGTGCACTTTATTCGATTAAAGAAAGTAGGGGCTATAAAACTTTTACCTTTGTCGGAATAAAAAAGTACAGATGTAAGGGTGTTGTTACCGAAGAACGTAGTTCACACCTTATCATGGTTTCCCTCTTCTTCTTCATAAGTTAGGGCATATCCCTACGTCCTCGCCCCGACTTCTCACCCTCCTCTCTTTTACCCGTATACTTTGGCTTTCAGCAATCTCGGCTCAAATGCCATGTTCCTCCACAGTTATATCATTTTTGGACGTTCTAAGACCAGTCAAAATTCGAGGTCCTCCTTTGCCAAGAATGAAACCCCAGGGACTGGAATTGCTAATTCCCAAAGTTTAGGGTGGAAAAATGAAAAATATAAAAGTTGGGCAGGTAGCGGACCGCTACCAGGTCCCTAACGGTCTGTGAAGTTACAAGGAAGGAATTCCTTGGGTGCTGACACGTGGTTGTCAGGAACCCTAACAGGTGGCATGCTTAGCGAACTGTCATATGATCCTTAGAGGTCCGTTAAAGCCGCCATTTCTTAGAGGTCCGCTAAGGAGGTCCTTTATGGTTGAAAAGTATTGGGTGGTGGACCACTACCCAATCCTTAGCGGTCCGCTATGAAGGAATGTAGCCGCAATTTCTGGTGCTGACACGTAGCCTTAGTGACACAACCAAGCTTGGACGATAGCGGACTGCAACCCCTTGCCTAGCGGTCTAATAAGGGCCAATTTAGACCCTATAAATAGATTGTTGGAACTTGATCAACCGTTGTATTCCAGACATAGTATAGGGGTTGTTTTGTAAATAATTTTAAGTTAGGTTTTTGGTATGAGAGTCGCTAGCGACTCTCAACAGTCGCTAGGTCGGTTACCGGCCGAGTCTCACTGAGAGTCGGTGTAGGTCCCTCGGGTGTGGCGGATCGTCACATGCAAGTGGGTCTACTAGTCGAATCGGGTGCGGAATGCCCGTGACTAGGTGGAGAGTCTTATGAAACAAAGTAAACCGAAAAGATAATCACTATAAACGTTCGTCTATTACAAACACTTGAAGGTTACAGAGAGAAGTACTGAGATTACAATTTGCGTATTTGCCGAGTCTAGGATTGCGTACTTATCTACTGTCAACCATTCCTATTTATACATGCGCAGGGCAATTTGCTCATGCGTACTTAGCAAGTACGTAAAGGTATCCTTGCGTACTTGCTAAGTACGCAAGAACTATCTCCTGCGCACATACAAGTGCGCAAAACACTTAGAGAAAACAGCAACAGTCAATATGTAAAAGTAAATACAAATCGATAAACTAATACATAAAGACTCTTACATACAAAGACAATTAAAACATTAAAGTACAAACTAAGACTCTATCTATCCATAATCTATCCAGAGTGTTTGTCACAAGAAAGTGCTTCAACAAACTCCCCCTTGACAACAGCTCTGGATCATCTTCGATCTTCAGTCTTCAGTCTTCGGTCTTTGGTCTTCACAGCTATGCATCTTTAGCTTCCATCTTCTTCTTATAGTCAAAAGGCAGAACATGATCACCTTGTCATATTTAGAAGCAAGGAATTTCGTCCACTTGTCAGTATGCATACAATACCTGTCTGCTAGTGCTTCTAGATCTTTCACAGAGAAGTTAATGAAGCAGACTTCATCAAATACTCTGATTAGTTCCCTCGGCACTAAGCATCCACTTTCTGACCTCACCTTTCCAATTACCACAGCCTCGCCCGTCTTTGGATCTATGTACCAGTACCACATGTCACCAAGAATATCCTGAGATAACTTGCTTAGGGGAATCTTAGTTTCACATAGCACTGACTTGTATACCAATTTCTTTAAGAATTTCTTAGTCACAGGATGTCTTGCTGTCTTATCCTTGACTCTCTTGGGCACCTGAGGCTTGAACACTTCAAACTTCCCAGATCTTGCTTCCCGCTATAGAACCACCCACAAAATGACCCAGCAGCTCTCGGTTTGCTAGGTTCACAAGGTCGTATTTGGGTATGGAGTTGAACGCTTCCCTGGTTGGTTTCAAGTATTGAACCCCCCAGATCTTTTGATTGCGAACAACTGCTTATCCTCCTCGAACCTTACAGCCAAGATCATCCCTGTTGCCCCTTGTTTGTCTATGATAGACGTCTTTTGCCAAACAGGAGCTGGATCCTTAGTTGAAGTAAAAGGCATATCTTTTTCTTTTGGTGCCTCCGGATCCACAGGTGTAGGGTCGACTGGGGAGGCTTTAGTCGAGGCTTCCACATTACCAGCATGCTCGACTGAACCTGTGTCGAGCTGAGCTTTGAAGGATGGAAATTCAAAGATCTCTCCATCTTCTAACTCGTACTCTCCTTCCCCGTCGCCCTTGGGAATTTCAATTACTACATCCTCGTCATCATCATCCCAGTCATCACTAGAGTCGATCTCTCCTTCTTCTAGATTAAAGAGAGCATCGATCTGTGCTTCCTTGGAATAGTCAGGCTCTAGGTATAAGATCTCATCATCAGATAGATCCTTAAGAACATCAGCCACTGACTTTCCTTTGTCACCACCACCAGAGGTATCACCACCCTCTTGATGAGTAGACTCCCCCTGAGCCATTGGAATAGCATAGGTGGGCACAATTTCTAAAGCTTGGTGCTCACCTCCACTAGGACCGGCTTCGGGATCCTTGTCTTTGTCTTCATCCTTAGTCAAGTCAATAGGATGACTCAAGCTTTTTGGTCAGATCAACAATTAGTTTGACCATCATCTCATGCTCTTTCTGTTGAGTATCAAACCTCAGCTCTAGAGATGACCTGTGACCCAGAATCATTTCATTTGTCCTGATTAGAAGCTCGTTCTGGGCCATGACATTCTTCAGTCTCTCTTCAGTCCCCGTTCTCTGGCTTCTCAGAATCCTAACTTCATCCACCAATGAATTAATCTATGCTTGTTGAGCGTCAGATTCCTCCTTTGACTTCCGAATAGTTTCCAATAATCCAGCAACTTGGGTTTCCAGAACATCTGTCCTTGCATCATTAGGATCAGGATGTCTGGATGATGACGCTTCGACATTGTGAATTGGGGAGGAGAAGATGGTGTCGAAGTCAAACCCTTGAGTAAATTCCCCATAGTTGAAGGGTTGACTTAAAGGTTCAAAGGTGGTTGTTGGGACTGCAGATGTGATGACGGTTGTAGGTGTTATGGAAGGGGTGATGGTGACTGACTCCGTGAGAATTGGAGTAGTCACCGCCACCTGGGCAGATGTGATAGGGAGGGTCACTATCACAGTAACCTCCTCTGTGACTGAAGTGACTGCCACATCAGGTTGTACCTGTGGCCTCCTCCGTCGTCGGTTTAACTGCTGTGAAGGTGGGGTGGAAACCGAGTCAGAACTCGCAGCTGAAACATGTACTTGCTGCTGAGGACTCACCACCACCTCACTAGGAATAGGTTGTTGCTGCCTATCCCCCCTGTTCTTATGAACACTTTCACGTCTTTGCCTTTGGATAGCAGCGTCAGATTCAGAATCTGGCTCATATTCGCTGCTAGAGGACTGTCGCTTTCTCATCGAAGACGACTCAGGTAGGGTTACCTTTGTCGTTCTCCTTGGGTGTGCCTAAGATGGTGCATCATTGGAATCAGAAGAATCAGACTCAGTCTCTTCCGAGTCGGATCCCTCAGCACCATCATGTCCTCCTTCTTCGTCTCTATTATCAGACGATCCGTCTTCACTTTCATCTTCCTCATCTTGTTGTTGTTGTTGTTGTTCATCGGAGTGTTCACTCAATTCAGGCTCCGAATCGTGACTATACCATCTCCAGTCACCTGGTGCCACATATGCTTCATTGATTAGGTGGCCAAAGAGTTCTATATGCTCAGGGGTGGGTTCTACACTGCCTGGCTTTAAGAATTGTGCGAACACCCTCTTGTCCACCCATTTCACTTGCAACCTCTCCCTTGTAGCAGGTAGGTTTGGCAATGCATCGTTTATTAGAAGTTGCACAAACCTAGGGTATAACAAGAACCTGAACCTCTCAGCCGTGTTGATCTGGTCATTGAAGGCTTTGAAAATTTAGCGTGAGAAGTTGTAGTCCTTGTTGAGAGATAAGCCAACCATGGCTGCAGCAAGGTCATGACCCATGGCATCCTTTCCAGCTTTCCTTGAGGAGATGCAGATGATCATGACGTGGGCAAAGTATCTCCATTGGTTTAGCACCCACATCTTCTTATATGAAGCATAGTCTCTCGCACCGACATATCCCATTCTTTGCCTCCAACAGCCATCCACAAAGTAGTATGGATAGGCTGTCGGGTCAGTCGAGAGATCTCTGAATTGCATGACCCTTCTAATAGAATCTTCAGAAAAAGGCGACAGCATGACTAGCAATGGTAGCCCTTATAACGTTGGGGGTTACCGTGCAATCATTCTCCGCAGTCTCCCAAAACTGCTCCAGATAGGGTCTTGAAACGATCGGGTCAGCAGAAATAGCGTAGCTGATCCTTGAACGGTTCAAGAAATCAACTATTTCTTTATACTACAGTGCTGCACCCTTCCATTCTGGTTCAGTATTAGCTAACAGATTGAATTCGTTAGTAAACGCCCGAGCCATAATCTGCAAAAACACACAGAAAACAAAATCAGAACAACAAGTATCATTGGAAATGAATAAACATGACTCGGTATAGCAGTTACTCTTTGAACTGAAATTAAGAAATTTTCCCAAGTGTTGGTCCTGCGTACTTAGCAAGTACGCAGGAATTTCCTCTTGCGTACTTAACAAGTACGCATGAATTGCTTCTTGCGTACTTGCTAAGTGCGGAAGAACTATACTTGGTGAAAATTCCAGAATTTTGAAAATTTAGCTGATGTTCAAAAATCGGTGTGTATTGGGTCACCACAAGGTCGGAATCAATGATTCTAGCCTATGGGACCAACATTAACACCAAATACTTGCTATACTTGACCAATTTTGACCTAAAAGTCGACCGAAACCACTATTGGTTCAAATTCGAGCCCAATGTCAAAAACAAAGACTAGAATGGACGATTAAGGGTCGATTATTGTATCTAATCAAGTTTTAGTTATCATGAATTAACAAAACAACTAATAATTTGTCTAAAATCACGGATTAAACTCTAAAATTTTTTATGTTTCTGAATCGGTTCATAGTCAAAAACAAAGACTAGAATGGACGATTAAGGGCCGATTATTGTATCTAATCAAGTTTTAGTTATCATGAATTAACAAAACAACTAATAATTTGTCTAAAATCACGGATTAAACTCTAAAATTTTTTATGTTTCTGAATCGGTTCATAATCGCGATTTTGTGGATGGATTGAGTCTAGATTCTCACCAAATGATTGTAAGAAGATGATGATACTAGAGATGGGACGAAAAAATGGTTTGGAACACTCGGATTTTTGAGGAAAATTTGCGGAGGGAATTGAACAGTCGTTTGAGTTTGAATGTGATAAAAATCTGAAATTTTTTCTAACTCCTGTATATATATACCCAACACATAATGGTCTTGCGTACTTGCTAAGTGCGCAAGCTTTAACTTCTGCGTACTTACAAGTGCGCAAGACTTAACTCTTGCGTACTTGTTATGTACGCAGGGCTTACTTCATGCGCACTTGTCAAATACGCAGAAACCCTTAAGTGCGCAAACTTTCAACTCAAATTATGAAGATTTCAAGTCAAATAACGAACAAGATAAACAACATTCAATCAAGAGGATTCAAAATCAATTCAGGAAGGTTAAACACAAATATTTTTGGCTTTTCTGATTAAGATTGAACTGTACACAAACTTAAAATCTTTTTGATCTTTTCTAGATAGAAATATACATGTATTTACACAAACTATTTTTGCTCAAAGACACGAGCAGAGGATCATATCAGGCTAACTTATAGCAAAAACGATACAATATAAACATCAAAGAATATGGGATCATGTCATGGATTATTATTTATTCATACGTAATAAGCACATAAACAAGTAATTCAAGTTGACAATATTATAAGATTTGAAACTATAAGCATCTTTTATCACGTTCTTGTGTATTAAGGTATTAATTATAAGATATACAACATGTACCCCACTGATATACTACAGCAATGTAAATTGCACTATCTCAAGGCATCTAAGATTTTCCCAATTATTTTCTAAATTTTCAGAATGAAGTTACATCAATTAGCACAGGAAAAATCAAGCAGAATCTATAAGGATTATCCGGAATCATAAGATTCAGAATCGAGTGATTCATTTGTCTTGGTTTCATTTGATTTCTTCATTGAATATCGGTATGATGATTCAGGATAATGAATATGGTGTTTGAATAAGGTAAGGGAATCCAACTTTTATCTGGATTTGATTTCAATGAACCAGGAGTGATTCAAGGGTGAATACATGATCAACGGTTGATGTAGAGACATTTCTTGATTCAATCTCTCCTTGCATACTTGTGAGTATGGGCAGTGAGATGAACCGCATTAATTGTGCTAACGACATAACCCGAAACTAATCTCAAAAGAAAATGATTGCCAAAATCTAACATCCTTTATCTGATAATGATCTTTTCTATTCTTTTACGCACACACACTAGCAAACATGGGTTCAAATCACAGTTGTAATTTTAGATTAAGTTTTCATACTACTAGTGATTCAAAGACACATACAGCCTACTGACAATTCAAATTACTTGTAAATAAGCAGATTAAAACCATAATAATTTACACAATTAAGTAAGCATGACGCAATCATTTCCCATATGAGCAGTCTGTGACGTTTAGATCATTTCTGATGTACTATCATTTCCTCTTTTCTCAAGTTAACTTTGAAATTTTCTCCATTTTCTATTTTGTTTTTGATTTTGTAAAATGTTTTTGAAAGTTAAAAGAACTATACAGAAAACTTAAAAGAAAATAAAATTTAACTTTCATGAATTGAATTGATTTACGAAAAACAAGTTTTCACTCAGGATTGAACATTCCTACCAAGTTGACAAGATGCTCAAAACGGGATCGATCAAATGCCTTTGTGAAAAGGTCAGCAAGATTGTCACCCGTGTGAACCTTTACAAGTTTAATTAAATGCTTTTCAGCACAATCACGGATGAAATGATGACGAATTTCTATATGTTTAGTTTTGGAATGTTTCACCGGGTTAATTGTGATGGACATGGTGGCGTTGTTGTCAATGATAAAGGAATTCCAGTGAAGTTTAAGCCGTAGTCTCTCAATTGCTGCTGAATCCACAATATCTGAGAACAACCGCTCGCCGTAGCAATGTATTCTGCTTCACAAGTTGAGATAGAAACCGTTGACTACTTCTTACACTGCCAAGAAACCAGTCTGTCTCCTAAGAATTGACATCCACAAGAAGTTGACTTTCTATCAAGGTTACAACCGCCATAGTCTGAATCAGAGTAGGCTTTGAAGTCAAATGACTGCTGCTTAGAGTACCAAAGACCTAATCGAGGTTTCCCATTCAAGTATCTGAAAATCCTCTTCACAGCTATCATATGGGACTCCTTCGGTTGTGACTGAAACCTTGAGCACAAGCACACAGCAAACATTATATCAGGACTTGAAGCTGTGAGATACATAAGTGATCTGATCATCCCACGGTACAATCTGCAATCCACATCCTTTCCATCTTTGTCAGGATGTAGACCATGATTGACTGGGATAGGTGTGCCATAAGTACTGCTATCATTCATCTTGTATTTTGACAAGATGTCCTGCACATACTTTGTTTAATGTAGATAAATCCCATCCTCTCTTTGACTAACTTGCAGACCAAGGACGAACGACAATTCACCCATGTTACTCATTTCAAACTTGGACTTCATCACCTGTTCGAATTCCTTACACATCCCTTCATTGGTAGATCCAAAAATAATGCCGTCGACATATACTTGTACAAGAAGAATGTCACCTCCTGCTTTCCTAATGAAGAAGGTCGAGTCAATCTGTCCACGGTCGAAACCATTAGACAGTAGATGTTTAGATAATGTCTCATACCATGCCCGCGGTGCTTGATGAAGACCATAAAGTGCTTTGTCGAGCTTATACACTTTATTGATATTATGCGGATCTTCAAAGCCGGGAGGTTGAGTGACATAGACCTCTTCATGTACTTTTCCATATAGTTAAGCACTCTTCACATCAAGTTGATAGACCTTGAAGCCGACATATGTGGCATAAGCCAAGAACAGTCGAATGGCCTCAATTCTAACAACTAGGGCATATACTTCCGTGTAATCCAAGCCCTCTTGTTGGTAAAAACCCTGAACAACCAATCTTGCTTTGTTCTTCACAACCACATGACGATCATCCGTCTTGCTTTTGAACACCCATCTGGTTCCAATTGGTTGAAAGCCTTTTGGCAAGTCAACCAAATCCCACACGTGCAACTTTTGGAATGGAGACAATTCATCTTGCATCGCCTCAATCCAGCAGTTGTCCGTCAGAGCCTCCTTCACATTGTTCGGCTCTAACTGGGATATGAATGCAGCATGCAGACATGTTTCCATGACACCAGTGTCAAGTATCTCCGAGTAAAGACTAGTGTTCTCTGCAATGGTTCGATGACGAGTTTGAACACCGGCATGAGGATCACCAATAATGTTATCGATTGGATGATTCTTATGCACTCTCGTCTCTGGTACATTCGGTTCCTGAATTTCTGAATCAAGATTCATGCTTAACTCCCCCATTTCTTGTGTTCCAGAAGAAGAAGATTCAATGTTAATTGGATCAGCTGGAGCTTCATTTCCTACAGTTGTGTTAGGATTAGCTTGAGCGTCATCTCTATCAACATGAACATCTTCACTGTTATCACTGTCATGAGTTCCAGATGCAGATGCAGCATTAGAATCAGGAGTTACAATCGATACAGTAGCACGAGTAGAGAAACTGGAATCATCGCCGCCACCCAATAATTTATAAACATTTGTGGCGTCAACTGTAGATAGATCAGGAAGATTGAATGACTTGAATAGCGCATCATAATCAAAACCCCAAGCTGGACCTGTTGGTTCTGGTGGAATGTTGTGTTTACTGCAATCCACTTCAAACCATTCCTTGACAGTATGAGTTCCTATATTGTACACTCTCTTGCAAGGCGAGTTGGCAACGTATCCTAAGAAGATGCCTTCCACCGCTTTTGCATGAAAATTAGACTGGCAGTCTTTGTACTGTAACAACAAGGAACAGGGACTACCAAAAGGAACTAGGTAATCAAGATTGGGAAGTCGATTGTTGATCAACTCGGAACAGGTCTTGTTGTGCCTTTTCACAACCAGAACTCTGTTTAAGACGTGACAAGCTGTATTAACTGCTTCTGCCCAGAAAGTGACAGGAAGCTTTGCATCCGACAGCATAGTCCTTGCAGTCTCAATTAGTATTCTGTTCTTCCGTTCTGCAACTCCATTCTGATGCGGTGTGTACGGGGCGCTGAATTCGTGACGGATCCCCTTCTTGAGATAGAAAAGTTCCATCAAATTATTCTTGAACTCAGTTCCGTTGTCACTCCTTATTCTTCTAACTTTCAGCTTGCATAGAGATTCCAAGCTCAGGATCAGGTATTGAAGAATATCAGCAGTCTCGTCCTTAGTACCTAAAAAATGCACCCAAGAAAAACATGAGAAATCATCAGTTACAACCAGACAGAACGACTTACCTCCAATACTCCTGATACTTATGGGGCCAAATAGATCCATGTGTAATAGCTCCAAAGGGGTATCAATGGAGTTTTGGAGCTTGGGCTTGTGAGACTTCCGCTACTGTTTGCCCTTTTTACAAGGCATACAGTCATCTGCAATGGTAAATCTCAGCTTAGGAACCCCGGTTACCAAGCCGTTTCGAACAAGATGGTTCATTTTACGATACGAAATATGTCCGAGCTTCCTAAGCCACAAGATAGAGTCAAGCTCTGTCGCTTTGGTAAGCAAGCAAGTAGTAACTGATGAGGTGGTTGTTGCCATGCTCATATCAATCTGATAGGTGTCGTTTGTCCTTAGCGCTCTCATCAGGATCCAATCATCCGGAACTTCAAAACCAGGCTTGAGAATCAAGCATTCATTCTTATCAAACATCACCGAGTACTCCTTATCGCACATTTGGGAGACACTCAGCAGGTTATGCTTCAGCTGCTCGCAAAAGTTGACATTGTCAAAACTGACACAACCATTTGATACCACGCCTTGACACGTGATACTACCGCCTTTTTCTCCAGCAAAGGACACATAGCCGCCTCTGAATGGTTTCACGTCTTGAAGCAAGGCCATGTTTCCTGTCATGTGCCGGGAGGATCCACTATCTACATACCAGCGGTTATAGATAGTACCATTCGGACGTCCCTGCACGAGTCACAAAAAGAATTAGTTAGATTTGGAGACCTAAGCCATAGTGGTCTTGGGTCGTCCATCCTTTTCAAAATAAACTACCTCTTTTAACTCACAGTCGTGATGACTGTTCGAAATGGATGAATCTTTAAAAGAATTAGGACTAGGAGATTGAGAATTTTTATTTTTGTTGTTCCAGGATCTCTTCTGTTTCTTAACTGGAACAGTAGACTTTGGTTCAACAACAGCAGGTGAACTTGTGGAAGCTTCACCTAATTGAACTGAAGTCAGCTGCTCTAGCTTTCTCAACCTCTTATTCCTTCTCCTCCTCTATGGCTTAGAGAGTTTCACCACATTTTGTTTTGGACATTTGGGAGGTTTCACTGATGGCGACTTAGGAATGACAGCCGGTTGTGAAACAATAGGCCGTTTCCCTTGGTTCTTTGAAGGACAGTTCACAAGAATGTGACCAACCAATCCACAGTGAAAGCAAGTCCTCTTGTCTGTGTAAGTTCTCCTGTAAGGCTCATTAGATCTTGCATTAGATGACTCAGCCTTATGAGCAGGAGGAGTTGGTTTGTGAACAGGAGTTTTACCCGATACAGATTGGTTCTTGGGAGTATAGTATTTTTGCAAATATTCTTTGTAACCAAGCCCAAAGTGAGCTGAAAAAGCCTCTTTCTTTACTTGATTAAAATTTTTATACCCCCCATAAAGCATTACCTTTAATTTATCATTAGAATCAATGATATCGGGTTCAGTTATAATACAGTTATCACTATTAGTGATAATGTTTTTCTTAACTGTCTGTTCAGATAACAACTCCTCAGATACTACTCCTTCAGGGCAAGTGTTAACCGACCCATCATCAGAAGCAGTAAAGAACTCCTCATCAGACGCGGAGTTGGCCTTACTTGAGGAATCATCCCTTTTAGAGGAGTCATCCTTTCCTGAGGACTCATCAAGATAAGTTAGATCAATGTCTACCAAGCTGTTGACAAACTTCCCGCTAACTGGTGGAGGAATGGCATTAATACCCAACCCTAAGCCATTCATTTGCCTCACTACAGATTCGTAGTGTTCCACCACAAAACGAGAGTTTTTCAACTTCTCATTAGAACATTTCAACTGCAAGATCTCATTTTGCAGCTTGTTAATTTCATTGTTCCTTTTCTCTAAACCTTTATATTCAATATCCAAGTGAAGCTGTTGATCGCTCATTTTTAGTGAATAATCACGTTTTTCCTTTTTCAATGTTTCAATTGAATCTTTAAAACGTTTTTCGTTTTCTTTATAACTTAGAGCTGCAATGCGAAGGGGTTCGAACTTGTCTTGAAGCTTAGAATTTTCAAGTTTTAAGCTTAGACATTTAGAACAAGAAATAACAGAAAAAGGATTAGAATCTACCTCAGACGATGAATTTGTTGCTTCTCCAATGGCCATAAGGGCAACAGCAGTAGTAGATTCCTCTTGATCAGCTACAGAATCTTCCTTTTCTTCAACTTCTTTCTCCTAAGCTTCCTTTTTCTCAGTTTCCATCAACTCCATCATCTCAGCCATGAGACCAACTTGAGTTTGTGCAATGATGGCATCTTCCAGATGAACACCCCAATCAAAGCTGTCGTCATGTTGAGCTACTAGTGCATTGGACGTTCCAGTTTGGCTTTGATTGTGGTTGTTTGAGTTGTTGTAGCCATGGCTGTTTCCTTGGCTAGGTCTGGTGAAACCCGAAGCCGGTGCTCTGTCTTTTTGACATTCACGAGCAAAGTTTCCATAGTTCAGACACTTGTAGCATTTGGCCTTGGATTTATCAAAACCAACCTTGGCATTAGAATGCCCGCCAATGAAGTTTCTTCCTGTTCTGTTCAGGAAACGCTTGGCTCTCCTCAGTATCATGGCCATATTACACTGAATATCCATGTCCTCCATGTCATTAGGATCCACTTGATTGAAGTCTTCTTCTATTGTCTCGAGATCTGTAAGCTTGCCACCTATGAAGTTCTCGTAGGCCAGCATACACGATGAAAATAGAGCTACATGATCTTCAGCTATTTTGGCTATAGCTGATTGGTTAGCTGAAGTTGTAGCAGGAGGGTTTCTTGAGGTGTGTTGTTGATGAGATCCACAACCTAATCCAGATGCATAGCATGCATGACCACCACAACCAGTTGAGTGGTCTTCTTCAGTAGAGTTTCCAGAGAAAAGGGCAATTCCAGAGCCCGGGGATTTGGTTGTAGATGACGTCCCATGATACATAGAAGGATCTTGTATCTGAGGTCTTCCTGAGCTTTCCTTCTTTCTAAGGTTCATGTTATGAGCTTGAACCTTTCCAATTGCCTCCTCCACTGTCATCTCATAGAATTTTGGATTCTCCCTCATCAAGGTTGTGTACATTTCAAACCTGGGTGGCAAAGCATCCAGAAACTTTTCCACCAACTCTTCATCGGGATACTTGAGCTCAAAAGCTTTCAATTATGTCTGCAGATGATATAATCTAGAGAAGAGATCATCTAAAGACTCATTCTCCAAAAATCTGAAGCATTCATACTGCTTCCTGAGTAGATCCCGTTTACTCTTCTAGATATCACTATTCCCTTCGAATCTTTTCTGTAACGCCTTCCAAAGATCCTTAGAGTTGTCATAACCTCTGAAGCTGTGGAACAACTTCCGAGTTAATGCCATAGTGATTGAACCAAGTGCCTTCTTCTCTCGATCATAAGCTTTCTTTTCCTCTTCATCGAGTTTAGAGATAGGCTTAGGCAGTTCATCATGAAGATAAATGTGTGTGGGATGCTTATAGCCTTCTAGAATTGGAATCCATAACAAAGAATCAGTGTATGAAATGTAATGCTCAAAGCGTGCCTTTCAGTTACAATAATCATTTACATTTAGCAGCTTTGGCGGTTTCTGAGGAGTGCCGATCTCATTGTCATAATTTAAAAGGTTTCCAAGATTCTGAAAATTCGACATGGTGAACACTTAGTCAAATTTTAGAAAAATCAGAAACACCTGCGCACTTGATATTGGCCTTGCGCACTTAGAGGATTGGTCTTGCGTATTTAAGATTTACTCATGCGTACTTGATAAGTACGCAGGATATAACTTAAGTATGCACAAGATTAGTCTTGCATATTTAGTAAGTACGCAGGAGATTAGTCTTGCGTATTTAGTAAGTACGCAACAAGACTGTACTTTTTGCCAGAAATGGTAAGTACGCAGAACACCTTTTCACCAACTCTCACCAAACTATTCCGGTCACTAGAAACACACCGGAGATGGCAAGAATCGAACGGATGAACAATCAAAATGAGCCAAAGGGTCAGAAACTTGTTTCTAACCAACCTTTGATGCTCAAAACCCTCAAAATACAAAATAAAAGTAGGTTTTTGAGTGATTTTTGCTTCTAAAATACTGCTTAAGAGCTACCCCTATTTTATCACAAAAATCAACAAAAACACCTCCTTTTGATTGTAAAACTCTGTAGAAAAATCTCCAAACTCACTCACAACACTCGAAATCAAGAGCAACGCTCTGATACCACTTGTAGGTCCCTCGGGTGTGGCGGATCGTCACATGCAAGTGAGTCGACCAGTCGGACCGGGTGCGGAATGCCCGTGACTAGGTGGAGAGTCCTACGAAACAAAGTAAACCGACAAGATAATCATTATAAACGTTCGTCTATTATAAACACTTAAAGGTTATAGAGAGAAGTACTGAGATTACAATTTGCGTATTTGCTGAGTCTAGGATTGCGTACTTATCTACTATCAACCATTCCTATTTATACATGACCTGATGCCTGTGCACTTAGCAAGTGCGTAGGGAAATTTGCTCATGCGTACTTAGCAAGTACGCAAAGGTATTCCTGCGTACTTGCTAAGTACGCAGGAACTATCTCCTGCGCACATACAAGTGCGCGAAACACTTAGAGAAAATAGCAACAGTCAATATGTAAAAGTAAATACAACTCGATAAACTAATACATAAAGACTCTTACATACAAAGACAATTACAAACATTAAAGTACAAACTAAGACTCTATCTATCCATAATCTATCCAGAGTGTTTGTGACAGGAAAGTGCTTCAACAGTCGGCAATCTGATTAGCGACTGTTGCTATCTTCTATTGATTGTACGTCGTTATTATAGTTGTTTGGATAGTCGGTTAGAGGGGTGTTGTAAACGTTTCATTGTCCAGGTGCTTATTTGCAATCAAATCAGTGGAATTTTATGAGAATTTGAGTTGTTTATGTTCATTGTGTGTTACTCTTCATCTTGGTTTTTTGTTGATTCATCAATAAAAAACTGATCTATAGCTGATTTATTGATCAGATCTCGACTAGAATCATCATAGCACTATGATCCATCCGTACGGGATCTTATCATTTGGTATCAGAGCCTTTGTGCTCTTGATTTTAGTGAAAAACTTGGAGTTTTTATGGTTTTTGAAAAGTTCTGAATTTCTTCAAATCGGGATTAGATCTGTATCAAGTTCAGAAATTGGTGTTGAAGTTATTTAAGAAACATGTTTTTGAAGAGCTTAATAGATCTGGTTTTCATTTTGGTTTAGATCTGAGCATTCATGGACTGATTTTATCTATTTTAGTAAAAAAGGGTGTAATGTTCTTGAGCCGACTGTCCAGTAATGACTCTCGTGCTTCAGCTGATTGTTATTTTCACTGGTCGACTGTCTCAGCCGACTTTTGATTTTGTTGGCCAATTCTCCGATCCGACTGTCTCTTGTCCTTGTCGACTCTCATAGTCAACGTAAGTTTATGATTCACTTGAACTTAAGTTCATAGTGACTGAGTTTGTCCAGCCGACATCAGCCGACTATCTTAAGTGTGATGCCGACTCTCTCGAGCCGAAACTCAGTGTGAGGTGTCCTTGAAGTTTCAAGGTGAAGTGTCGATTCTCACCTTTGTCCAGCCGACTCTTCCGAGCCGATTGTTTGATTGGTCCAGTCGACTCTCTTAGCCGACTCTCTCCATTTTTCTCCTTTCTGAGTTTTGTTTGATTCTTTGTTTTTTGATATGTACGTTACATCCATTACTCAAGCTGATCTGCAAACCGGATCCATGTCCAGACCTCCCAAGCTTTTTTTCATCGATGATTTCCCGAACTTGAAGAACCGAATGAAGGCGTACTTCTATATGACTGACTTTGGTCAGTGGATCTAGATTACTAATGGTCCTCACTGTCCTATGACTACAGGAGAGGAAGGAGTTGACACTTAAACTGATCCAGCAGAGTACACCGAGAATGACAAACTTCTCATCACAATAGATTATAAAGCTTGTGGTTCTTTGAACATGGCTCTTCCGGCGAACATAATGAATATGTTTGAAGAGTATAAAACCTAGCGACTCTCAGAGAGTTGGCTGGAGCCAGCCTAGCGACTCCCAGAGAGTCGGCTGACTCTAGCCTAGCGACTCTCAGAGTGTCGCTAGAGACTCTGAAACCAATTTTCATACGTGAACCTAAACTTCTCGTGATCGCTTGAACTGATAAACGTCATTCTCAAGCTAAACCCAGCAATCTCCCCCTGGGAATGATGCAATCAATGATATCCAAAGATCGTCAAACGTCTTCTCAGCAGTTGATAATCTGTTGCCTCATTTCTCAAAAGGTTGAGAAGTCTTTGGATCCAGAACCAAGCACTGAACTGCCAAAACCAAGAAACAATGATGATGAAGGACCTGACAATTCAGGATTGGGAGTAGGTGGTACAAGTTCTAGTGCCCCTGTTACCGAGGCGGCTGTTGATGAAGGTATCAAGGCTAGTGATGATGTAGGTGCTTCCGATGTTCCTGAATCGGGAGTTGTCGAGGATGAAGTTATGGTGGAAGATGACATGGAAGAGATGCATGAGTAGTTTGCTGAAGAAGGAGAAGGGGAGAGGACGTGCTATGAAACTGTCTTTGGTGAGTCTATCAACTTTGATAACGATGAACCAATTGACAAATATGAATGGTTCAAAGCTCTCAAGCCTATTCCTTTTCGTCTCCATCAAAATAATGAAGTGCTTCACTGTGCGTCTGACAGAAAAATTATCTCGTGGGCTTATGACGGGTTAAAGCATCTTTTTGTCATTAAGCGAAGACTGGGCGGCATTCAATATTTTCAAAGTGAGCACGATTTTCAATCCTTACCATTTTAGGATATTTATGCTTTAGAGAAGTTTAAAAATGATCAACCACGGTAATCACTTGGAAGGTACCAACGTTGAGACGTTAATCACCTTTGAATGCCGACGGTTTCCAATGTTTAAGCCTCAACAGCATAAAAGGAGAAAATCAAAGAAAGAAATGGATCCGGTTACAAAGTGTCCAAAGATTATCACATATGTGAAGGCATCTAATGTGGTAAATAAAGTTCTAATCCCTCCAGAAAAATAATCCTGCCTTCATCACTTTATAAAATGGTACTATCACAACCTTACGTGGGAAGTCGTGCTGTGTAGAGACGGGACCCCCATGAATGACATTCGAGTGCTTGATCCAATGGACATGATGTCATTCTACATTCCTGATTTAGAGATCTTATTCAATCACAACATCAGAATGGGTGTAGGTCAAGCAACTCAAAAGAAGTAACTTTATTTGCTCGTGCTGCTACTCGAGCACTTGAATTAAAGAAAAAGATGGTTTAGCTTAAAGCAAGTACAGAGGCAAAAGACATAGAAGATAAGTCCAAGGATCCAGCAAATGAGAGGCCCAAGTAAGACTGAAGAGTCAGGAATGCAATGGTTTTGAGGGAAATTGTTGGAACCTGATAAACCGTTGTATTCCAGACATAGTATAGGGGTTGTTTAGTAAATAATGTAAAGTTAGGTGTTTGGTCTGAGAGTCGCTAGTGACTCTCAATAGTCTCTAGGTCGGTTACCAGCCGACTCTCACTGAGAGTCGGCAATTTGATTGGCGACTATTGCTATCTTCTATAAATAGCGGACCAAAAACTTTGCATTTAGACCTTTTGATTTTACGTTGTTATTATAGTTGTTTGCATAGCCAGTTAGAGGGGTCTTGTAATCATTGTCAAGGTGCTTATTTGTAGTCAAATCAGTGGATGTTTATGAGAATCTGAGTTGTTTATGTTCATTGTGTGTTGCTCTTCATCTTGGTTTTCTTTGAATCATAAACAAACAACTTCCTAATAGCTGATTTGTTGATATTATCCTTTCTAGGATCATCCTAGCATAAGGATCCTACTCTCAGGACCTACATAGATTCATACGGCTTCCCATTTTCAAACATCAACACATAATCACCACTCGCACAATCTTGGAGAACGTGCCAAACCTCGATATTCGTGCCGCACTTCCGGTAAATCTCCGATTGTAAGGCCCCAAACCCGGGAGGCCTCACGTGTTGGATTTACTCATAAAAAAACATTTCTAAAACTCGAATATCGAATAATGCAGCGGAAACTTTCATGTAAACATAACGTAAAATTGTTCAAACAGTTAAGTCGTAAAACATTGTCTTAACATAGTCTTAAACATAAACGTAAACATAACAGGATGCCAGTCTTCGTAATCAGTCTGGTAACTCTCCTCGCTTGCCAAGCATCACCATCCAACATTCGTACATGTGCTTAACCTGAATGTGCATACTAAAAGTCAGCTACGCTGGTGTGTTCTAGATTTACGTAAAATATTAACTTCAAATATTTTGCCAAAACATAACATTCAAACTGTATTAAATAAAAGCGTACATCAACATGCAATTACAAAACATAAACATAAACATAAACATAAGTCAACAAATAAATCGAATAAGCGCCTTCTCGTAACCGTCAATTCCAACTTCACGCACGGTGATTCATAAAGCACATGTACCAAGCTGTAACATCCAAGAAATCCATATGCTGACGGTTCGGGTTAGTGGGTGACCCAACTCTCTATTAAATAAGAAAAAAAGTAACGTGGTCATGTGAGGTGCGTTTAACTACCGAAAAGGGTCCCGTTAGTCGTTTACAAAGGTAGCTCGAGATCGAAAGGTATCCCATGACAGGTATTACTTAAACTCACAAACCCTAGGTCATTCTCAACATAGGGTGCTACGGCTCGAAAACCGAGAAGAGGAGAGACGGGGGGACGGAGAAGAGGGGAGGACGACAGCGGGGCGGTGCAACGGCAATAACTCGATCGTGTGGTCTCCGGAACGCGTAGAGGTAATCCTGTTATTATTATCAATTCTTGTTTTGTTTGGCATGTAAGATTGTTGGGAAAATTAGGGACGGCCGGTGGAGGAGGTTGTGGGGGTGAACGTCGGCAGCTTAGTATAGGGTTCGGTTGCCGACAGAAAGGATAATGATGGGTGGCGCATAACAAAGTGGTGACAGTGCTTGCGCGGCTCACGTCGGAGGAGACAGTCGTAGAAGACGATGATAGCCTGTGTGGGAGACCTAGCAGCGGCTGTGGAGGGGTGACGTGGCTGGCCGAAGCCAACAAGTGGTCCGATTGGGTCGGCAGAAGCCGGCGGTGACCGGCAGAATGCCGATGGTGTTTACGACACCCGTTGACGGTGGCGTTTGACGTTGTCGGTGCTCGAGGATGGAAGTGGTGCGACGATGACGACTACGGTAATATATCCGGTGTATGGGATGGCACGGGTGGAGTCCATCAAGGATGGTGGCGGTGGTGTTAGTTGGTTAGGGTTTTCATGGCGATGTTACGTGCGTGCATGTATGGAACCCAGTTCCTGTATTCGAGTTCTAAACGGGTCAAGAACGGTCATATCCGTGTAGCCGTGGAACTAGGGTTTCGTGGGAAAGGAGCGAGGAGCTGAGGAGACGAGACGTAGGATTATAGATTAACGTTATTTTACATACGATTTGAATGTACTCTGATCTTAGATCATGCATTTTATAGTTTAGGGTTTCATGCGAGAGGACGATTGCTGAGCATGACTTGGATCTTCGTAACCGGGGAGTTTTGGATTTCCCCTCTTTAACATTTTACTGTTTTGGGGCTATCGTACATACTTACATGTGTTACCTGGATAATTGAACGTGTTGCGTGTTTTGAGTTAAACCCGATGAGTTTATAAACTAAAATATTCAATAATGGAGCTAAGGGTATGTGTGTTATTTTTAGGATATGTGGGCTAGATGTTGGTATGGTGACATACTTGGGATAGGTCCGGGGATGAGTTTACATGTTGTGTGGGAACGAATAGGAGCTGTGGTTATGGGAGCATGTTTGTGGTTTGTGCTTAGGTAACGAGTCATATTAAATGTTTGTGTATTTCTATGTGTTACTTGCTTGGTGTTGTGTGTGTTTGTGTTGTCGTTCTTGTGATACGGCAACTAGTGACGAACCCGGTAAAATCCTGACGAGGGTAACCCTAACGAGATTCAGGTAACTTGGAGTATGATGAATACCCTAACGAGGGTAGCTGTGATGAAACTGATAAAATCCTTCGAATGTAATTGTTGTATGCATTATGTTGATTTAATTTCATGCACATGTTAATTGATATTCATTATGAGGTGATGTTATTACTTTGGTGTGAGTTTTAAATTGACCGTTGTGTCTGGACGATGTCATACATACAACTGTTGTGTTAGTTGATCTTGTGAGTGTCGTGATTAATGCTAGTCAGGAGGGTGTCTAGGGGTTGGTTGTGTGGTAGGTTAAACATTAGGGGTGTGGTAAGGTCGATACCTTTTGGTGAGACTTACGGGGTTATGGTAATGGATTGAGTCTGGGATTGTAGGACCCTTATGGGAACCGGTAGGTGACTTGGGTTACCGATATGTGAACACATGATAAACTGTTCTTATACAGAACTAGAATGTCCTGAGTCGGAAATACTTTCTGTTAATATAAACTATTAGAACTCACCCAGCGTATCTGACTTGGTATGTACGTTAGATTATTTTGCAGCTGGGTTTAAGTGCCAAGGTATCTTGGCTTGGCAGCGGTGCTACTCGGATTTGTGTGCATGCATTCGTATTGTAAGGTTAAGATCGATAACGAGTTTCAAGATAAAACTATTTTAAAGAAGACTTCCGCTGATTGTTTTTATACTAAAATAAGTGTTTCAAAAGAGAATTTACACAAACTTCAAGCATGATGCTTCATAGAGCACGCGTACCGAACTTCAAGCAGGACATCCCAAAGGATAGCCCGTACCAAACTATAAGCAATATACCCCGCAGAGCACAAGTGCCAAACTTCAAGGATCTCAATAATCCCCTTAATGACCTTCGTCACCCCTTTCCCCCCGGTTGAACAACCGTTGGCTAGCCACAAAGGCCCCTATAAAGGTATGGCGCATACATAACATACATACTTCGATTCCCGAAGTAATCCTGGTAGATTCGTTCATTTTGTGACTTTCATAAAACATTTACTTCTTTTACTTCAAACTTCTGTTAAATCATTCGTACGATTTATTAAATAACATTTAATTTGTAAACCATTCATAAACCATTCGTATACTTCTTTTGCAAAACATTTCGTAAAAACATTTCAAACTTCATTTCCAAAACATATTTTGTAAACACCATTTCATAAAACATCATTTGGTAGGTATGCACACCATCCCAAAACATTATTTAAAGCATTAAAAGAAGCGCTCTAGAACTCACCTGATAAGTTAGCCTCAGATGTCCTAACAATAGTGCAACAGGTGTCGCACACGATCTGCATTGATTAGTTTAATAAACATCAGACCTAATATGAAACTAATGGTTCACAACTTCTGACCAAGTGAACTTAGGGATAAGTTCGCTTTATAGGGACAAGCGAACATGAATCAGCGAACTAACCATGTTCATTTGCATTAGGTTCGCCAGATGATAGCCAGCGAACTTAGCAGGTTCGCTGCCACAAGGTCGCTGCCACCAACCCAGGCGAATCTAACAAGTTTGCCACCTTCATACTTGGCGAAACTAATAAGTTCACTATATCAGTTCCAGGCGAACTTAACAAGTTCGCTTGCGGGGCTGTCTTCTTCCCCAAAAACCCTAAGTTCTTGCATGCAATCCAAAACTCATCAAGATCGGATCTTTTTACGTTCAAAACGTTTGCTTATCATTCCAGAAGCTAAATCTATAATTATCTCGAAGTTTTACACTTAAAAATGTCGACTTTTGCCCCAAAACCTCGAAAACCCTAAAATGAACTATATCACAGATTCAGATCAGAATGTTACCTGTATCTAGCTTCTGATTTAGAGGATCTGTTCAAAAGCAATGGAGACACACGATGCTGAAATCTTGAGGTGATCCACTACTTTGTCTCTCTAGAGGTTTCCCTCACTAGGAGTTGGAATGCCCGTGACTAGGGTGCGGAATGCCCGTGACTAGGTGGAGAGTCTTACGAAACAAAGTAAACCGACAAGATAATCACTATAAACGATCGTCTATTATAAACACTTGAAGGTTACAGAGAGAAGTACTGAGATTACAATTTGCGTATTTGCTGAGTCTAGGATTGCGTACTTATCTACTGTCAACCATTCCTATTTATACATGAACTGATGCCTGTGCACTTAGCAAGTGCGCAGGGCAATTTGCTCATGCGTACTTAGCAAGTACGCAAAGGTATTCCTGCGTACTTTATAAGTACGCAGGAACTATCTCCTGCGCACATACAAGTGCGCAAAACACTTAGAGAAAACAGCAACAGTCAATATGTAAAAGTAAATACAACTCGATAAACTAATACATAAAGACTCTTACATACAAAGACAATTACAAACATTAAAGTACAAACTAAGACTCTATCTATCCATAATCTATCCAGAGTGTTTGTGACAGGAAAGTGCTTCAACAGTCGGCAATCTGATTAGCGACTGTTGCTATCTTCTATTGATTGTACGTCGTTATTATAGTTGTTTGGATAGTCGGTTAGAGGGGTGTTGTAAACGTTTCATTGTCCATGTGCTTATTTGCAATCAAATCAGTGGAATTTTATGAGAATTTGAGTTGTTTATGTTCATTGTGTGTTACTCTTCATCTTGGTTTTTTGTTGATTCATCAATAAACAACTGATCTATAGCTGATTTGTTGATCATATCTCGACTAGAATCATCATAGCACTATGATCCATCCGTACGGGATCTTATCATTTGGTATCAGAGCCTTTGTGCTCTTGATTTTAGTGAAAAACTTGGAGTTTTTATGGTTTTTGAAAAGTTCTGAATTTCTTCAAATCGGGATTAGATCTGTATCAAGTTCAGAAATTGGTGTTGAAATTATTTAAGAAACATGTTTTTGAAGAGCTTAATAGATCTGGTTTACATTTTGGTTTAGATCTGAGCATTCATGGACTGATTTTGTGTATTTTAGTAAAAAAGGGTGTATTGTTCTTGAGCCGACTGTCCAGTAATGACTCTCGTGCTTCAGCTGATTGTTATTTTCACTGGTCGACTGTCTCAGCCGACTTTTGATTTTGTTGGCCAATTCTCCGATCCGACTATCTCATGTCCTTGTCGACTCTCATAGTCAACGTAAGTTTACGATTCACTTGAACTTAAGTTCATAGTGACTGAGTTTGTCCAGCCGACATCAGCCGACTATCTTAAGTGTGATGCCGACTCTCTCGAGCCGAAACTCAGTGTGAGGTGTCCTTGAAGTTTCAAGGTGAAGTGTCGATTCTCACCTTTGTCCAGCCGACTCTTCCGAGCCGATTGTTTGATTGGTCCAGTCCACTCTCTTAGCCGACTCTCTCCATTTTCTCCTTTCTGAGTTTTGTTTGATTCTTTGTTTTTTGATATGTACGTTACATCAATTACTTAAGCTGATCTGCAAACCGGATCCATGTCCAGACCTCCCAAGCTTTTTTTCATCGATGATTTCCCGAACTTGAAGAACCGAATGAAGGCGTACTTCTATATGACTGACTTTGGTCAGTGGATCTAGATTACTAATGGTCCTCACTGTCCTATGACTACTGGAGAGGAAGGAGTTGACACTTAAACTGATCCAGCAGAGTACACCAAGAATGACAAACTTCTCATCACAATAGATTATAAAGCTTGTGGTTCTTTGAACATGTCTCTTCCGGCGAACATAATGAATATGTTTGAAGAGTATAAAACCTAGTGACTCTCAGAGAGTTGGCTGGAGCCAGCCTAGCGACTCCCAGAGAGTCGGCTGACTCTAGCCTAGCGACTCTCAGAGTGTCGCTAGAGACTCTGAAACCAATTTTCATACGTGAACCTAAACTTCTTGTGATCGCTTGAACTGATAAACGTCATTCTCAAGCTAAACCCAGCAATCTCACCCTGGGAATGATGCAATCAATGATATCCAAAGATCGTCAAACGTCTTCTCAGCAGTTGATAATCTGTTGCCTCATTTCTCAAAAGGTTGAGAAGTCTTTGGATCCAGAACCAAGCACTGAACTGCCAAAACCAAGAAACAATGATGATGAAGGACCTGACAATTCAGGATTGGGAGTAGGTGGTACAAGTTCTAGTGCCCCTGTTACCGAGGCGGCTGTTGATGAAGGTATCAAGGTTAGTGATGATGTAGGTGCTTTCGATGTTCCTGAATCGGGAGTTGTCGAGGATGAAGTTATGGTGGATGATGACATGGAAGAGATGCATGAGTAGTTTGCTGAAGAAGGAGAAGGGGAGTGGACGTGCTATGAAACTGTCTTTGGTGAGTCTATCAACTTTGATAACGATGAACCAATTGACAAATATGAATGCTTCAAAGCTCTCAAGCCTATTCCTCGTCGTCTCCATCAAAATAATGAACTGCTTCACCGTGCGTCTGACAGAAAAATTATCTCGTGGGCTTATGACGGGTTAAAGCATCTTTTTGTCATCAAGTGAAGACTGGGCGGCATTCAATATTTTCAAAGTGAGCACAATTTTCAATCCTTACCATTTTAGGATATTTATGCTTTGGAGAAGTTTAAAAATGATCAACCACGATAATCACTTGGATGGTACCAACGTTGAGACGGTAATCATCTCTGAATGCCATAGACGGTTTCCAATGTTTAAGCCTCAGCAGCACAAAAGGAGAAAGTCAAAGAAAGAAATAGATCCGGTTACAAAGTGTCCAAAGATTATCACATATGTGAAGGCATCTAATGTGGTAAATAGAGTTCTAATCCTTCCGGAAAAAGAATCCTGCCTTCATCACTTTATAAAATGGTACTATCACAACCTTACGTGGGAAGTCGTGCTGTGTAGAGACGGGACCCCCATGAATGACATTCGAGTGCTTGATCCAATGGACATGATCTCATTCTACATTCCTGATTTAGAGATCTTATTCAATCACAACATCAAAATGGGTGTAGGTCAATCAACTCAAAAGAAGCTACTTTATTTGCTCGTGCTGCTACCCGAGCACTTGAATTAAAGAAAAAGATGGCTTAGCTTAAAGCAAGTACCGGGGCAAAAGACATAGAAGATAAGTCCAAAGATCCAGCAGAGGAGAGGCCAAGGAAGACTGAAGAGTCAGGAATGCAATGGTTTTGAGGGAAATTGTTGGAACCTGATAAACCGTTGTATTCCAGACATAGTATAGGGGTTGTTTAGTAAATAATGTAAAGTTAGGTGTTTGGTCTAAGAGTCTCTAGCGACTCTCAATATTCGCTAGGTCGGTTACCAGCCGACTCTCAATGAGAGTCGGCAATTTGATTGGCGACTATTGCTATCTTCTATAAATAGCGGACCAAAAACTTTGCATTTAGACCTTTTGATTTTACGTTGTTATTATAGTTGTTTGCATAGCCAGTTAGAGGGGTCTTGTAATCATTGTCAAGGTGCTTATTTGTAGTCAAATCAGTGGAAGTTTATGAGAATCTGAGTTGTTTATGTTCATTGTGTGTTGCTCTTCATCTTGGTTTTCTTTGAATCATAAACAAACAACTTCCTAATAGCTGATTTGTTGATATTATCCTTTCTAGGATCATCCTAGCATAAGGATCCTACTCTCAGGACCTACATAGATTCATACGGCTTCCCATTTTCAAACATCAACACATAATCACCACTCGCACAATCTTGGAGAACGTGCCAAACCTCGATATTCGTGCCGCACTTCCGGTAAATCTCCGATTGTAAGGCCCCAAACCCGGGAGGCCTCACATGTTGGATTTACTCATAAAAAAACATTTCTAAAACTCGAATATCGAATAATGCAGCGGAAACTTTCATTTAAACATAACGTAAAATTGTTCAAACAGTTAAGTCGTAAAACATTGTCTTAACATAGTCGTAAACGTAAACGTAAACATAACAGGATGCCAGTCTTCGTAATCAGTCTGGTAACTCTCCTCGCTTGCCAAGCATCACCATCCAACATTCGTACATGTGCTTAAACTGAATGTGCATACTAAAAGTCAGCTACGCTGGTGTGTTCTAGATTTACGTAAAATATTAACTTCAAATATTTTTCCAAAACATAACATTCAAACTGCATTAAATAAAAGCGTACATCAACATGCAATAACAAAACATAAACATAAACATAAACATAAGTCAACAAATAAATCGAATAAGCGCCTTCTCGTAACCGTCAATTCCAACTTCACGCACGGTGATTCATAAAGCACACGTACCAAACTGTAACATCCCAGAAATTCATATGCTGACGGTTTGGGTTAGTGGGTGACCCAACTCTCTATTAAATAAGAAAAAAAGTAACGTGGTCATGTGAGGTGCGTTTAACTACCGAAAAGGGTCCCGTTAGTCGTTTACAAAGGTAGCTCAAGATCGAAAGGTATCCCATGACGGGTATTTATACCACTTAAACTCATAAACCCTAGGTCATTCTCAACCAAGGGTGCTATGGCTCGAAAACCGAGAAGAGGAGAGACGGGGGGACGGAGAAGAGGGGAGGACGACAGCGGGGCGGTGCAACGGCAATAACTCGATCGTGTGGTCTCCGGAACGCGTAGAGGTAATCATGTTATTATTATCAATTCTTGTTTTGTTTGGCATGTAAGATTGTTGGGAAAATTAGGGACGGCCGGTGGAGGAGGCCGTGGGGGTGAATGTCGGCAGCTTAGTATAGGGTTCGGTTGTCGACAGAAAGGATAATGAAGGGTGGCGCATAACAAAGTGGTGACAGTGCTTGCGCGGCTCACGTCGGAGGAGACAGTCGTAGAAGACGATGATAGCCCGTGTGGGAGACCTAGCAGCGGCTGTGGAGGGGTGACGTGGCTGGCCGAAGCCAACAAGTGGTCCGATTGGATCGGCAGAAGCCGGCGGTGACCGGCAGAATGCCGATGGTGTTTACGGCACCCGTTGACGGTGGCGTTCAACGGTGTCGGTGCTCGAGGATTGAAGTAGTGCGACGATGACGACTACGGTAATATATCCGGTGTATGGGATGGCACGGGTGGAGTCCATCAAGGATGGTGGCGGTGGTGTTAGTTGGTTAGGGTTTTCATGGCGATGTTACGTGCGTGCATGTATGGAACCCAGTTCCTGTATTCGAGTTCTAAACGGGTCAAGAACGGTCATATACGTGTACCCGTGGAACTAGGGTTTCGTGGGAAAGGAACGAGGAGCTGAGGAGACGAGACGTAGGATTATAGATTAACGTTATTCGACATACGGTTTGAATGTACTCTGATCTTAGATCATGCGTTTTACAGTTTGGGGTTTCGTGGGAGAGGACGGTTGCTGAGCATGACTTGGATCTTCGTAACCGGGGAGTTTTGGATTTCCCCTCTTTAACATTTTACTGTTTTTGGGCTATCGTACATACTTACATGTGTTACCTGGATAATTGAACGTGTTGCGTGTTTTGGGTTAAACCGGATGAGTTTATAAACTAAAATATTCAATAATGGAGCTAAGGGTATGTGTGTTATTTTTAGGATATGTGGGCTAGATGTTGGTATGGTGACTTACTTGGGATAGGTCCGGGGATGAGTTTACATGTTGTGTGGGAACGAATAGGAGCTATGGTTATGGGGGCACGTTTGTGGTTTGTGCTTAGGTAACGAGTCATATTAAATGTTTGTGTGTTTCTATGTGTTACTTGCTTGGTGTTGTCGTTCTTGTGATACGGCAACTAGTGACGAACCCGGTAAAATCCTGACGAGGGTAACCCTAACGAGATTCAGGTAACTTGGAGTATGATGAATACCCTAACGAGGGTAGCTATGACGAAACTGATAGAATCCTTCGAAGGTAATTGTTGTATGCATTATGTTGATTTAATTTCATGCACGTGTTAATTGATATTCATTATGAGGTGATGTTATTACTTTGGTGTGAGTTTTAAATTGACCGTTGTGTCTGGACGATGTCATACATACAACTGTTGTGTTAGTTGATCTTGTGAGTGTCTTGGTTAATGCTAGTCAGGACGGTGTCTAGGGGTTGGTTGTGTGGTAGGTTAAACATTAGGGGTGTGGTAAGGTCGATTCCTTTTGGTGAGACTTACGGGGTTATGGTAATGGATTGAGTCTGGGATTGTAGGACCCTTATGTGAACCGGTATGTGAACAAATGATAAACTGTTCTTATACAGAACTAGAATGTCCTGAGTCGGAAATACTTTCTGTTAATATAAACTATTAGAACTCACCCAGCGTATCTGACTTGGTATGTACGTTAGATTATTTTACAGCTGGGTTTAAGTGCCAAGGTATCTTGGCTTGGGAGCGGTGCTACTCGGATTGGTGTGCATGCATTCGTATTGTAAGGTGATAACGAGTTTCAAGATAAAACTATTTTAAAGAAGACTTCCGCGGATTGTTTTTATACTAAAATAAGTGTTTCAAAAGAGAATTTACACAAACTTCAAGCATAATGCTTCATAGAGCATGCGTACCGAACTTCAAGCAGGACATCCCAAAGGATAGCACGTACCAAACTAAAAGCACTATACCCCGCAGAGCACAAGTACCAAACTTCAAGGATCACGATAATCCCCTTAATGACCTTCGTCACCCCTTTCCCCCCGGTTGAACAACCGTTGGATAGCCACAAAGGCCCCTATAAAGGTATGGCGCATACATAACATACATACTTTGATTCCCGAAGTAATCCTGGTAGATTCGTTCATTTTGTGACTTTCATAAAACATTTACTTCTTTTACTTCAAACTTCTGTTAAATCATTCGTACGATTTATTAAATAACATTTAATTTGTAAACCATTCATAAACCATTCATAAACCATTCGTATACTTCTTTGGCAAAACATTTCGTAAAAACATTTCGAACTTCAATTTCCAAAACATCTTTTGTAAACACAATTTCATAAAACATCATTTGGTAGGTATGCACACCATCCCAAAACATTATTTAAAGCATTAAAAGAAGCGCTCTAGAACTCACCTGATAAGTTAGACTCAGATGTCCTAACAATAGTGCAACAGGTGTCGCACACGATCTGCATTGATTAGTTTAATAAACATCAGACCTAATATGAAACTAATGGTTCACAACTTCTGACCAAGTGAACTTAGGGATAAGTTCACTTTATAGGGACAAGCGAACATGAATCAGCGAACTAACCATGTTCATTTGCATTAGGTTCGCCAGGTGATAGCCAGCGAACTTAGCAGATTCGCTGCCACAAGGTCGCTCCCACCAGCCCAGGCGAATCTAACAAGTTTGCCACCTTCATACTTGGCGAAACTAATAAGTTCACTATATCAGTTCCAGACGAACTTAACAAGTTCGCTTGCGGGGCTGTCTTCTTCCCCAAAAACCCTAACTTCTTGCATGCAATCCAAAACTCGTCAAGATCGGATCTTTTTACGTTCAAAATGTTTGCTTATCATTCCAGAAGCTAAATCTATATGTATCTCAAAGTTTTACACTTAAAAATGTCGACTTTTGCCCCAAAACCTCGAAAACCCTAAAATGAACTATATCACAGATTCAGATCAGATTGTTACCTGTATCTAGCTTCTGATTTAGAGGATCTTTTCAAAATCAATGGAGACACACGTTGCTGAAATCTTGAGGTGATCCACTACTTTGTCTCTCTAGAGGTTTCTCTCACTAGGAGTTGGAGGAAAAGAGCAATTAAGGTGCTTTGGGGTATTTAAGGGAGAGAACACTCTCCGAAGTTCACCCCCAAGTTTGTCTGGCCCATAACCGGCCCAACTTCGGCCCGACCCAACAAGCCTTGTTCATTCCATTCGTCGCGTACAAATACCTGTTATTATTATTGTCTTTTATTGTTTTAAGATGTTACAAGTCTAGCCTCCTTACAATAGGTATTGTCCTCGAAACCTTTCATAAGTCAAACAACTGAGGCTACGACTCCCTCATATCCGACTCTGTCTCCCAAGTGGCTTCTGATCCCTTTCGGTGCTTCCACTGTACCTTAACCAATTGGATGTCTTTATTACGTAAACGCTTCTCCTTTCGGTCTAAGATGGCCGCGGGTTCTACAATATAGTTAAGGCTGTTGTCGACCTCGAACTTAACTTTCGCAAGGGGGATACATGGAAGGTAGGATGAATCCCACTTATTTTATCACGCAACTCCAACCGATAAGCGACTTCCCTAACCCGTGCCAATATCCGGAATGGTCCGACAAACTTTGGACTTAACTTTCATATCTTCCTGAATCGTATGATTCCTTTCTAGGGCGACACTTTCAACATCACTCTGTCCCCCATGTTAAATTCAATAGGCCTTCGCCGTTTATCCGCATAGGATTTCTGGCGATCTTAGGCGGCCTTCATTCGTGCCTTGATCTGATCAAACCTTCTGATATCTCTTTAACAACTTCAAGACTATTCCTTCTGTCCTATTTCACTCCAACAGATCGAGGTCCTGCATCTTCTTCCATAAAAAATCTCATAAGGCGGCATGCCTATGGTCGCCTGATAACTATTGTTGTAGGAGAACTCGGCCAATGGCAGGTGACTGTCCCAACTACCGCTAAAATATATGATATAAGCATGAAGTATGTCTTCTAGCGTTTGAATGGTCCTTTCAGACTGACCATCCGTTTTTCGGTGGTATGATGTACTAATATTTAACATTGTGCTCATTGCTTCATGAAATCTTTTCCAAAACCTGGATCTGAGTCGTGTGTCCTGGTGGGATACAATCGATAATGATACCCCATCTCGTGCTACAACATCTGCGATAAATACTTTCGCTAACCTTTCTGACGAGAACGTCTCTCGAATAGGTAGGAAATTAGTACTCTTCGTCAGACGGTACACAATTACCGATATGGTGTCATGACCTTTAGCTATACAGGGTAGGTTGGTCATGAAATCCATGGTAATGTGTTCCCACTTCCATTCCGGTATATCAAGAGGTTGAATATTTCCATACGGTTTTTGGTGTTCGGCTTTTACCTGTGAGCAAGTCAAGCACTTGCTAACGTACTTTGTCACATCATTCTTCATTCCAGGCCACCAGTATTCCTTCCTCGGGTCTTGGTACATCTTAGTGGCACCAGGATGGATAGAGTAGCAAGACTTATGAGCCTCATTTAGGATTTTGGTTCTAAGTTCGCCACCCATGGGTATCCACACCCCTCCAAAACGTGTTCTTACACCAAGGGTGTTATATTCCAACTTTTCTTATTGACCAACCATTCTTTCCCTCTTTATGTTCTCTTCCTTAAGTGCCTCGACTTCAGCCTTCTCAATTTATGTCATAACATCCGGTGTTACCACCAGCTAGCAAACTTTCTGTGACAACCCGACATTTCAGGTCAATATCCGTACACATTATAAACAAGTTTACGTTATAATTATTTTTGTGATTTATTTAATTTCACAAATAAAGACATTAAGGTCTAACAAAGACCGTACATGGTCTCAATTCACATTTGGTAATTCTAGGAGTTACCGGTTCACATACACTTATAACCCGACTAAATTCGAACACTAGTGGTTAAAATAAATAACCAGAAAAATATATATATACATATATATATTATTTTACACAAACTTTACGAGGAGCAGTAAATTATTTTGGAATAAATTTATAATACCGTGGAGGACCTCAACCGAATTTATTTACCATTTGAAACTCTAAGTAATATTAATACACTTAAAACTAATTGTTTGAAAATTAACCCAACCCACATATTTAATCGGCCGAAATCAGAGAAGAAACCCCCCTCTCTAATCCTTGACTTTCTCAACCAATCTTCAGAGAAGGACCATACCTCATACCTTCGAAATTCAAACAAAACCATACCCCCCTCAATCATTTTTCTCACAATTCCCATTTATCTCTCATTTTCATACGGCAAACATTCCAATTCTCTTCAATTCGAAGTCCAGTTTCAAGGCGAAATCCACCATAATTTGCTGTTTTAAGAAGAATTTCAAGTGTTTCTGAAAAGAGTTTAGCAAAAGATTCAAGATCACTTCTCTGTTTTCTTCATCATTTTCATCTCGGTTTTAAGGTAAAAACTCGACATTTTTCATATTATGTTCTTTAAAACCGTAGCTAAACCTACATCTTATTTAAACGCAAGAAAGATAACAAGAAGAGTGTGTCGAATTCAAGTTTAAAACATAAAAATATGCTGGACTGATTCTGTCAAACAGAAGTCCAGTAATCGAAACTAGGAGTTTCGATACCAGTTAACTCAATCGAAACTAGGAGTTTCGATACCTGTTGATCCATCGAAACTAGGAGTTTTGATGTCTTTTACTCAATCGAAACTAGGTAGTTTCGATAGCAAATACTCAATCGAAACTAGGTAGTTTCGATACCTTTTCTCAATCGAAACTAGGTTGTTTCGACTCCTGACCACTCCATCGAAACTAAGTAGTTTCGACACACATATACTCCATCGAAACTAAGTAGTTTCGACACACATATGCCCAATCGAAACTAAGAAGTTTCGACACCTGTACAACAGTCCCAGTTGGGCAGTAACTCAAAACTTTTTTACAACAAAACATGTGTTGGAAAACTAAAACGATATTTAAACAAACACAATCAGATTTACAAGGTCGGTGAACAATTTACAATTAAGACGTTGGTCTTAACAACAATTTACCCTTGGTATCTAGGGTACAAATAGTCAAGGTTGACTACAACAAGTATTATCACAAGTATATACACAAACTCAAGGTGAGTTTCACGGCCCCTTTTTACTGTTTTCAATATTTGGGGGAAAAACATACTTACAATTATTTTATGGGATAACAAGAGAATAAGACACGACTTGTATGTTTACATGAGATGAGAACAACAATTTGAGGCCGGAAAAGTCCCCTGGAACAACGTAGTAACCATTAACTGTAGCCTAGGGTCCTATGAATAGTACTATGGAGAGTGACGTCTCCCGGTCATGGTTAGTCGCGCTAACCACAATCTGGAGGATTTATGGCCGCATAGAACCGGATAACGAAATTAGGGGCGTGTACAATTGTCATGGTTTGGTTACGCCTCATGTAGGAACATATTATTTGTATTCCTAGCTAGTTTACAAATGGGTCAACAATTCTTATTCTGTTTATCACATACAACTGAAACGATTTATGAACAACTGAGTTTTACCAAGAACTATTTGATTAAACCTGTGAACTCACCAACCTCGTGTTGACGATTTTAAGTATGTTTTTCAGGTAACTGAACGTGATTTCAAGGTTAGCAATGTAGATTACATGCATGCACGATGGATACTACTCATGGAGGATTTCCCTTGTATAACTCATTGAATTGAGTCATATTTGTGAAATCTTAATGTTTTGTAAACTCATTTTACATTTTTGTAATGTAAAACTTTAAACTCATTTACGTATACATTTATCATGTATGTGTTTGCGGTAATCATATGCTTTGGAAACCATAAACGTCGCGCCTCGCGTTTCCGCCTTGGCGGGGTGTGACAGAACTTGGTATCAGAGCCATTGATTATAGTGAACTAGGAATCTAAATTGGAACCTAGTCTATAATCTAAATGACTCACTAAAATGTTTTCATTACATAAGCATTGTATAACCAGTCATTTTGTCATATGGGTATTGTAGTCATAAGCATGTCGTCACATTCACATTCTGATCCCGTCTCTGACACTGAATCAAACGAGGAACGTTCTGCCTCACATCCCAAAAATCGAGTACAAACCCGTAGCTCCACACCACCTAAAGTCGCCTTGGGAAAACCGCCTATCGTCTACCGAAAGAAAAGCGGAGGACCAGTTAAGGTGCAAAGTGCTAGGAAGAAGTTTCGACTTCCACACAAAAGGAATCTAGCAGCCCGTGACCCAGAAGACTTGGAGGCTGGTGAAGAACCACCTAGGCAAAGACCCTGCTACCACCCTACTGTGGGAACTATCCGTTGGATGCCCCGTACTCTGGCACGTTGGAGGGAGATGGAGAGTATCCCATCTACCTTTGAGCTCGGAGAGTCTTCCAACTCTCCAACACCCCTACCCCACACTGGGGAAGTCATGGAGCTCACAGTGCCTACACTAGTAGCACGCGTTCGTACGCATGAGGAGCGTCTTGATGATCTCCTAGATGACATCCGGGCACAGGGGGATGCAGCCACGCGACTTCGTCAAGGACTCGGATCTCGAGTTCAGACTCTAGATGACCGCACCCGAAACATACAGGATGCCACTAACTATCTGGAGTTGAGAGCCGACATGGACTGGCAGTTCACTGTCACTGTCCAAGACATGGTGGAAGCACTGGAGGAAAGGACTTTGGCTGCAGAATTTGTGGCTAGAACAAGCTTTGTTATGGCAGGACTTGCCATGATGATTGGATTGTACTCTCACTTCTTCTTCTAAACCTATTATGGGCGGGTTGTGCCCATAGTACATTATGTAGTTTAAAACTTTAGTACTGATGAGGTCATGAGAACCCATCACTTTTGTATCCGTTTCTTTTGGGAACAATGTACTATGAATGTTTTAACTATGTATATAATGGTTTATGTTTTGATGTTGTCGTATCCTTATGCCATGTGCTATCATTATTGTCATATAATGTTGTTTCTTTTTAATTGATGTGTTAGAAAGAACGTCATGGCACCAAAGCGTAGCACACCCCGTAACACTACTGGAGACAACAACGAGACAATTTCTCCAAATGTGGAACAACTTATAGCACAGCGAGTAGCTGCTGCCATGCAACAGTATGAGGCGAATCGAAATAGTGGAGGAGGAAACGGCAGTGGTACCGGTGCAGGAGGTGCAGGAGGAAGCGGTACAGCTGGAGGTTCCGGAGGTAATAGAATAAATAAGCTGTAACACATGGTCATGATCCGAATTATTGACGTTATGACTTGTAATTCTACAGATGCTCCAAATAGAAAGTGCTCCTACAAGGCCTTTCTATCTTGCAAACCCCGTAACTTCAATGGCACCGAGGGTGCAGTTAGGCTAATGAGATGGATAGAGAAGATGGAATCAGTGATTGATATCAGTGAATGCACCGCTGACTGCATGGTGAAGTATTCTACATGCTCACTCACTGATAAAGCTTTAACCTGGTGGAATTCTCAAATAAAGACTTTGGGAAGGCAGACAGCATATGAGTTGTCATGGGAAGACCTGAAGGCCATGATGATCGAGGAATATTGTCCTCGAAATGAGTTACAAAAGATCGAATCTGAAATGTGGAATTTGCAAATGACAGGAGATGATGTTGCTGGCTACACTGACCGATTCAATGAGTTAGCAATCTTGGTTCCACACATGGTTACCCCAGAATACAAGAAGGTTGAAAGATACTTGTGGGGTCTCGCACCTCAAATCCGAAGTCTGGTGACTTCATCGAACCCTATGGATACCAAGAGCGCCATAACTCTAGCATTCAAGCTAAGGGATAATGCTGTGCGTGATGGTTTATTTGGAAAGAAGGAGACCGAAGAAGGAAAATCTGGAGAAAAGAGGAAATGGTTTGGAAAACCAAGTAATCAAAACAGGAATCAAATTTACAAGAGACCTGAAACTATGAAAGCCTTTGTCGCCAACACTGTGGAACAAAATGGATACCTTGGAGCACTACCAAGGTGTGACAAGTGTGGATATCATCACAGTGGAAGGTGTACTCAATGTGGAAAATGTAAAAAGTATGGGCACCTAGCCCATAACTGTTGGAGCAATGCAAACTCTAATAAGACAAATCAAGTAACAGGAAAGGGCAACCCAGGAACAGGGAGGATGAATCAGGGATGCTTTGAGTGTGGAGATCCAAAGCACTTCAGAAAAGACTGTCCAAAGTTGAAGAACCGAAACGACAATCAGGCCCGTGGAAGAGCATTTGTGATGGGGGCTGGTGACGCACGACAAGATCCAAATATTGTCACTGGTACGTTCCCGATAAATAATCACTATGCCTCTATACTTTTCGATACGGGTGCTGATTTGAGTTTTGTGTCAAATGACTTTAAGTCCCTACTCGGTATTAAGCCCAGTAAACTAGACCAAAAGTATACAATTGAATTAGCGAACGAAAAATTAATTAATACCGAAGAAGTCATTCAGGGTTGTACCTTATGTCTTAAAAACCACACATTTAGTATAGATCTGTTACCCGTTGATTTAGGAAGCTTTGACGTTGTTATTGGCATGGATTGGTTGTCAAAGAATCATGCCGAGATTGTTTGTTTTGAGAAGATTGTCCAAATCCCACTCTCAAACGGAGAAGTTCTTTCGATTCAAGGTGAGAAGAGTGGAGTAACGTTAAGGATGATAAACTGCATGAAAGCTCGTAAGTTTCTACGTAAAGGCTATTGCGTATTCCGGGCTCACGTCGTCGAAAAGAAACCCAAGGAACGTCGACTAGAATATATTCCAATCGTTAGGGATTACCCCGAAGTTTTTCCTGAAGACTTACCTAGATTACCACCACCGAGGCAAGTCGAATTCCGAATCGATTTGGTACCAGGATCCGCACCGATTGCACGATCGCCGTATCGATTAGCACCTTCTGAAATGCAAGAATTATCAAATCAACTACAAGAGTTGCTTGATAAAGGTTTCATAAGACCGAGTTTCTCACCTTGGGGAGCTCCGGTCCTATTTGTAAAGAAAAAGGATGGAACCTTTAGGATGTGTATTGATTACCGAGAATTAATCAAGAACCGATACCCACTTCCTCGAATAGATGATTTGTTCGATCAACTACAAGGTTCTAGCTTCTATTCAAAAATTGATCTACGTTCAGGGTATCATCAATTAAGAATCCAAGAAGAAGATGTACCAAAGGAAGCATTTAGGACTCGTTATGGCCACTACAAATTCCTAGTTATGCCATTTGGTTTGACAAACGCACCAGCTGTCTTCATGGATCTCATGAACCGCGTGTGCAAGCCATACTTGGATAAATTCGTGATTGTGTTTATCGATGACATATTAATATATTCACGAACCAAGGAGGATCATGAACATCATCTTAAATTAATCTTAGAACTACTCAGAAACGAGAAACTTTACGCTAAATTCTCTAAGTGTGAGTTTTGGATCCGAGAAGTGCATTTTCTTGGACATGTCATCAACAAGGAAGGAATTCACGTTGATCCATCTAAAATTGAAGCGATCAAAAACTGGGAAGCACCAAAGACTCCGACAGAAGTACGTCAATTTTTAGGTTTGGCCGGTTATTACAGACGATTCATCGAGAATTTTTCAAAAATAGCCTTGCCTTTAACCACATTAACCCAGAAAGAAAAGAAGTATGATTGGAGTGACAAGCAGGAGTCAGCTTTCCAATTACTGAAACAGAAGCTGTGTAGTACACCAATCCTATCCCTTCCGGAGGGAATCGAAAATTTTGTCGTATACTGCGATGCATCACACCAAGGACTTGGTTGTGTGTTAATGCAAAGAGACAAAGTCATCGCATATGCCTCACGACAACTAAAAGTGCACGAAAAGAATTATACGACCCACGACTTGGAATTGGGTGCAGTTGTGTTTGCGCTCAAAATTTGGAGACATTACCTTTACGGTACAAGATGTACTATCTTTACTGATCACAAGAGTCTCCAACATATCTTTGATCAAAAGGAACTTAACATGAGACAACGTCGTTGGGTAGAACTACTAAACGATTATGATTGTGATATCAAGTACCATCCCGGGAAAGCCAATGTCGTAGCGGACGCTTTAAGTCGCAAAGAACGAGTTAAAACTCTTCGTGTTCGTGCCTTAGGATTGACAATTCATACGAATCTTACTACTCAAATTCGGATGGCACAACATGAGGCAATCAAAGAAGAAAACATTCAGAATGAAGCTTTACGAGGAATGATAAAGCAATTGGAGCCAAAGTCAGATGACACTTTATACTTCATGAATAGAATTTGGGTGACACGTTTTGGTAACTTACGGGAGTTAGTTATGGACGAAGCCCACAAGTCTAGGTACTCCATTCACCCAGGTTCAGATAAAATGTATAAGGATCTAAAAGAATTATATTGGTGGCCCAATATGAAAGGAGATATTGCCACATATGTCAGTAAGTGCTTAACATGTTCAAAAGTAAAAGCCGAACATCAGAAACCGTCTGGTTTGTTACAACAACCTGAAATTCCCCAATGGAAATGGGAACAAATTTCTATGGATTTTATCACAAAATTACCCAAGACATCTAGTGGTTATGATACCATATGGGTAATTGTCGATCGATTGACAAAATCAGCTCATTTCCTACCTATCAAAGAGACGGATAAAACCGAGAAACTTGCAAAGCTTTATATCAAGGAAATTGTGGCTAGGCATGGAGTGCCAATTTCTATTATATCGGATAGAGATAGCAGATTCGTGTCTAGAATCTGGAAATCATTACAAGAAGCCATGGGCACACGTCTTGACATGAGCACGGCATATCACCCACAAACAGATGGTCAAAGCGAAAGGACCATTCAAACATTAGAAGATATGCTCCGTGCATGTGTAATGGATTTCGGAGGAAATTGGGATACTCATTTACCATTAGCTGAGTTTTCCTACAATAACAGCCACCATACGAGCATTAAGGCAGCTCCGTTTGAAGCTTTACATGGTCGTAAATGCCGCTCACCGTTATGTTGGGCGGAAGTTGGTGAAAAACATTTGACAGGCCCTGAGATTGTCCAGGAAACCACTGATAAGATTTTCAAAATTAAGGACCGTTTGAAAGCGGCCCGAGATAGACAAAAGAGCTATGCTGACAACAGACGAAAACCATTAGAATTTCAAATTGGTGACCGAGTAATGTTAAAAGTCTCACCATGGAAAGGCGTTGCAAGGTTTGGTAACCGTGGTAAGCTCAACCCTAGATACGTTGGTCCGTTCGAAATACTGGCTAGGGTTGGCCCTGTAGCTTACAAACTCAAGCTACCACAAGAACTAAACAATGTACATGATACGTTTCAAATCTCAAAAAGTGTCTATCAGACGAGACTTTGATCATGCCGCCTGATGAAATTCACATTGACGATAAACTTCATTTCATCGAGCAACCAATTGAGATATCAGATTGGAAGGTTCAAAAGCTGATACGTAGTCGGATCAAACTGGTTAAAGTACGTTGGAACTCAAAGCGTGGTCCTGAGTATACATGGGAACGAGAGGACCAAATGAAAACAAAATACCCATCCTTGTTTGAGGATGCACCAGTTCAAGAGGACACAAATTGAATTTCGGGATGAAATTCTGTTAACATGGGGAGAATGTGACAACCCGACATTTCAGGTCAATATCCGTACACATTATAAACAAGTTTACGTTATAATTATTTTTGTGATTTATTTAATTTCACAAATAAAGACATTAAGGTCTAACAAAGACCGTACATGGTCTCAATTCACATTTGGTAATTCTAGGAGTTACCGGTTCACATACACTTATAACCCGACTAAATTCGAACACTAGTGGTTAAAATAAATAACCAGAAAAATATATATATATACATATATATATTATTTTACACAAACTTTACGAGGAGCAGTAAATTATATTGGAATAAATTTATAATACCGTGGAGGACCTCAACCGAATTTATTTACCATTTGAAACTCTAAGTAATATTAATACACTTAAAACTAATTGTTTGAAAATTAACCCAACCCACATATTTAATCGGCCGAAATCAGAGAAGAAACCCCCCTCTCTAATCCTTGACTTTCTCAACCAATCTTCAGAGAAGGACCATACCTCATACCTTCGAAACTCAAACAAAACAATACCCAACTCAATCATTTTTCTCACAATTCCCATTTATCTCTCATTTTCATACGGCAAACATTCCAATTCTCTTCAATTCGAAGTCCAGTTTCAAGGCGAAATCCACCATAATTTGCTGTTTTAAGAAGAATTTCAAGTGTTTCTGAAAAGAGTTTAGCAAAAGATTCAAGATCACTTCTCTGTTTTCTTCATCATTTTCATCTCGGTTTTAAGGTAAAAACTCGACATTTTTCATATTATGTTCTTTAAAACCGTAGCTAAACCTACATCTTATTTAAACGCAAGAAAGATAACAAGAAGAGTGTGTCGAATTCAAGTTTAAAACATAAAAATATGCAGGACTGATTCTGTCAAACAGAAGTCCAGTAATCGAAACTAGGAGTTTCGATACCAGTTAACTCAATCGAAACTAGGAGTTTCGATACCTGTTGATCCATCGAAACTAGGAGTTTTGATGTCTTTTACTCAATCGAAACTAGGTAGTTTCGATAGCAAATACTCAATCGAAACTAGGTAGTTTCGATACCTTTTCTCAATCGAAACTAGGTTGTTTCGACTCCTGACCACTCCATCGAAACTAAGTAGTTTCGACACACATATACTCCATCGAAACTAAGTAGTTTCGACACACATATGCCCAATCGAAACTAAGAAGTTTCGACACCTGTACAACAGTCCCAGTTGGGCAGTAACTCAAAACTATTTTACAACAAAACATGTGTTGGAAAACTAAAACGATATTTAAACAAACACAATCAGATTTACAAGGTCGGTGAACAATTTACAATTAAGACGTTGGTCTTAACAACAATTTACCCTTGGTATCTAGGTTACAAATAGTCAAGGTTGACTACAACAAGTATTATCACAAGTATATACACAAACTCAAGGTGAGTTTCACGGCCCCTTTTTACTGTTTTCAATATTTGGGGGAAAAACATACTTACAATTATTTTATGGGATAACAAGAGAATAAGACACGACTTGTATGTTTACATGAGATGAGAACAACAATTTGAGGCCGGAAAAGTCCCCTGGAACAACGTAGTAACCATTAACTGTAGCCTAGGGTCCTATGAATAGTACTATGGAGAGTGACGTCTCCCGGTCATGGTTAGTCGCGCTAACCATAATCTGGAGGATTTATGGCCGCATAGAACCGGATAACGAAATTAGGGGCGTGTACAATTGTCATGGTTTGGTTACGCCTCATGTAGGAACATATTATTTGTATTCCTAGCTAGTTTACAAATGGGTCAACAATTCTTATTCTGTTTATCACATACAACTGAAACGATTTATGAACAACTGAGTTTTACCAAGAACTATTTGATTAAACCTGTGAACTCACCAACCTCGTGTTGACGATTTTAAGTATGTTTTTCAGGTAACTGAACGTGATTTCAAGGTTAGCAATCTAGATTACATGCATGCACGATGGATACTACTCAAGGAGGATTTCCCTTGTATAACTCATTGAATTGAGTCATATTTGTGAAATCTTAATGTTTTGTAAACTCTTTTTACATTTTTGTAATGTAAAACTTTAAACTCATTTATGTATCCATTTATCATGTATGTGTTTGCGGTAATCATATGCTTTGGAAACCATAAACGTCGCGCCTCGCGTTTCCGCCTTGGCGGGGTGTGACACTTTCACTCTAATAGGAGTTGGCATGTCTTTCCGGTTTATAGCATCGGCCACCACGTTTGCCTTTCCAAGATGGTATATGATTTCACAATCATAATCCTTCAAGATTTCCAACCATCACCTCTGACTAATATTCAGTTCCTTCTGTTTGAAGAAGTACTTCAAACTTTTGTGATCAGAGTATATGGTAAACTTCTCTTATCGTTTCTATCTTTGCTGGGTCAACCATAATGCCGTTTGGGTTAATGACGTGACCTACGAATTGGACTTCACTAAGCCAGAACAATCATTTGGAGAACTTAGTATATAACTTCTCCTTCTTCAGGGCTTCCAACACCCCCTTCAAGGGACATGCATGATCGCCCTCACTCATAGAGTAGATGAGGATATCATCAATGAACATTATTACCGATTGATCCAGCATCGGTCAACAAACCCTATTCATCAAATCCATGAACGCTGGCGGGGCATTCGCCAATCCGAATAACATCATGCGGAATTCGAAATGCCCTTATCGCGTGCGAAACACGGTTTTTGGTATGTCCTCCTCCCTTACCTTCAACTGATAGTACCCGGACCGAAAGTCGATTTTACAGAACCAACTTGCGCCTTGCAGTTGGTCAAACAAATCGTCGATCCTTGGCAAAAGGTACTTGTTCTTCATGGTACGCTTATTCAACTCCTTGTAGTCGATACACATCCTCATAGAACCATCCTTCTTCTTCACAAACAACACCGGGGCACCCCAAGGTGAGATGCTCGGTCTGATAAATCCCTTCTCTAGTAACTCATCCAATTGTGTCATTAGTTCCTTCATCTCCATTGGTTCTAGTCGATATGGAGCCTTGGCCACGGGCTGGGCGTCTGGTATCAAATCAATTCGGAACTCGATCTCCTGATCAGGCGGCACTCCGGGAAAGTCCTCCGGAAACACCTCTTGATACTCGTGCATCATGGGCATGTCATTTAGTTCCTTCCCTTCCTTGCAGTTGTCAATCACGTATACCAGGTAGGCATCGCATCTGCGCCTCATGTAATCCTTCGCCTTAATCATCAAGATGATGTTCGGCATTGGGATGTCGCGATCCCCAAAAACCTCGACTTCGCTACCGTCTGGAGGCTTGAGTCAAATTATCTTCTGCTTGTATATAAATCAGTTGAAGTGTCACAACTTAGGGTGACGCATAAATATCGATTTTGATTTGGGATTTGCTATAATATTTTAAATTACTGTATTACGGTCAAAAACATTTTAGACGATTAGAAGCATGAGTCAAGTCTTGCAATTTAGTAAAACCAATTTTACTGTTTAGTTCGTGAAATGCCTTTCAACACTCGACACGATTCAATTTTAAATACCTTATTTAATCTAAATTGGTCGTTAATCGCGAACCAAATTTTAAACTAATTAATTCTTTAATTAATTTATACTATTTTTAAAATAAACAATTTAATTTAAAACTCGTTTTACATTTAAATAAAACACTTTTGTTTAAAATTACCTTTCCGAGAAATCTTTAAACGTATTAATTTTTCTCGTCATTTTATGACTGTGTCAAGACGTTTTATAAAAGTCTTCAGGTTTAATTATTATCCTAAATAATGTCAACAACCACAAACAAATAAAACAAATAAATCGAGCCACTAGTGAAAGTTGTTCGGTTTGGTTCGAGCCATCAAACGCAAACCGAACCGGTCTAATGGACTAGCAAAAATCAACCATTGTTGTCGTGTCCCATTTAGTCCAAGATCTCCATCTTCGTGTCCTGGTCGTATTCGTCTTTGGTCTTCAAATCTTCGTCTCGTTTGATTTACAATTTATTTATATTTACAATAAATAATAAATAAAAATAAACCTAACTATTACATGTGTTCCAAATAACCCATAAAATACAAGGATAATAAAAACCAAAAATAAACAACCACGGGACACTAGTGCTCGATTTAATAACACACTCAAACATAAATGAAAAAAACTCGATCTTTTGTCAAACAAAAGTTTTGACAAATAAAACAAAGATCGAATAAAAGCAATTATGTCTAAACACGCGAAGTTGTCTCTAATACCACTGTTAGAAATCCTTGTACCATTTTTAAGTTTTAAAATAGCTTTATTAATCGTATTAATTAAACAAATCAGATTTGCATTCGTGGAAGCGGTTGTACATGTTAACGGCTCTAAACCGGAATCCTGTTAGTGATCTGATTAAACGCGTATAAAATAATAAGTAAAATCCAACCATAGCATGTTAAATATTATACCTTTGACGCTTCCCGAAAGATTCACACTTCGGAACAACGAACGTGTCGCTGGTGACTTGATCACGAACCCGCAATATGCGATCACCCATCACACGGGTTTGCGCATAAACCGGTTCAAGAAAAGAACCTTGGTCACAGCTTCAATCCTTCAAGGCACAGTAGCGGCGGTCGGAGGAAAGGACCGTGGCTTTCCCACTGTGGCGGCAGGCCACGATGGTGGTGGTTCTCGGTGGTGGATGGCTCAAAAGGGGTGGGGGTTGGTTGCTTCTTGCGCAAACTAAGATGGAGGCAAGAGGGGTGATTAGGGTTTGTGGTTAAGTTTATATTTATAATCCCATTAGTTACAAACTACACCCCTTGGAAATTAACTCTTAATTCCCTTATAATTAACTATTAATTACTTTTAATCCTCGCTCTTTATTAATTACAATTAATCAGTAAATCTTAATTGTTTAATGTTTAACTCTTAAACGTTTAATCCTTTGCTTTTAAATATTTCTCTAAATAATTAATCACCAAATTAACCGTTTAAGTAGTCTAAACCCCCTATGGTTATTTTTTTTTCTTATTGGTTTGAATCAGGACTCCTCGTGGGCGATCTAGGGTAATGGCCTAGATCGGTTCGTGTATATTTTCCGATGCATTTATTTATCCGATCCAAATCGTTTTTGAAACCGTATACATGAAACCCCAACATAACCGACAAGGGAAAGTCACAATTTTTGTTAAGCCTACCGAAGTTATACACTGTGTCAAAATTCCTCTGCAATTGCCTGTAATGCTTAGTCGATTCGACAAGTGGCTTTACGGCAATCAGACAGGTGAGGCGGTCATCAAAACTCTTGATGGTGATTGTATTCGGGTGTTCGATCTGATGGACATGTTCATGTTCGATACATCCGACTTGAATATTTTGTATTCTCATCCTATCCACAGAGGAGCCGGGAATGCTACACGAGATGAGGCTACGTTATTTGCTAGGGTAGTTGTCAGAGCCTTGAAGATACGTGTGGACTTCTTTTCGTTGAAGGAGTGTATTGGTGAAGACTAACCGTTCGGTATGCAACAACCTCGGGGAGATTGTTGGGTCATTAAGGCTGTTGTATACCTACGTATTGAAGAATTGAAAAACACAGCTTAAAAATAAAGTTTTTGGTGATTTTTGTAAAGCTGGCAACACTAGTAGTGTCACCTGAGTCTATTCTAGCGACACTAACTAGTGTCGTCATATTGCACGGTGACATTAGTCATTTTTTGCTATAAATAGTTGGTTTTTCTTGTAATTTGGGTTAGAGCTTTTGAATTATCATTGTATCTCTGTTCTTGATCATTAGAGAGTGGTTAGTTTTTAGTAGGAGCTTATTTTGTAATCATTCAAGTGCTTATTCAATATAATCAGTGTTTTTATGAAGATTATAGCTTTATCATATTGTTCCTGAGCTCGTTTTATCATCTTTCACCATTGTTGTTGGATTTGATCGAATCAATTGATCAAAATCTGATTTCCCGTATTGTTTCACAAAGAATAGTGTTGAGAACCATATGTTTTTGGCCAATACAAACAAAGAAAAAATGACTATTCTTTATTTTTTAAAACTAAAAAAGACTCAATATGTGCTTTACTTGTTTACATGGATGACATCATTCAAACATGAAACAATGCTTCTAACCTTGAAAATGTCAAGTTCTGCTTAATGTAAAAAATTATGATAAAAGACTTTGGTGAAGTTAAGTATTTCTTGGGGATAGAAGTTTTTAAAACTGATAAAGGGTTGGTCTTATCTCAAAGAAAATATTGCCTAGATCTCCTATGTGAATTTGTGATGCTTGCATTCAAACCTGTTAACAATCCAATTGAGCAAAATGTAGTCGTAACTAACAAAAATAATTCCTTTAAAGAATATTATGAATCGTCTGATGTTACTGGCTACCAAAAACTAATTGGGAAACTAATCTACCTTACCCTAATCAAACCAGACTGTCGGATGTTTGAGCCAATTTATGCATAAGTCCTTAAACTCCTATCTTAAAATTGCTATGAGATTACTTGAGATATCTAAAGGGATCACCTGGGAAAGGTTGCTTGTTTAGCAAGGGCAACAACCTCAACCGCAAGGGCAACAACCTCAACCTAACATCCTATGCTGACTCTGATCGAGGCGAATGCCTAGCCACCTGAAGGTGCATCTCTGGATATTGTGTTAACTTAATTAATTCCCTTGTTTCATCGAAAATCAAGAAACAACCTATTGTCTCTCGCTTGTTTGCTGAAGCGGAATATAGTGCTATGGCTATGGCTATGGCTATGGCTATGGCTATGAGAAGATGCAAGTTAATATGGCTGATTAAATTACTGGATGATCTTCATATCACATGCCATCTTCCTGTATCACCTTTTTGTGATAATAAAGCCGATGTCCTTATATATGCCAATCCCGTTTTTCATGACCGGGTTAAGCATTTTGAGATAGACCTTCACTTCATTAGAGAAAAGGTCATGGCTGGTGATCTTAAAGTGTAAAAAAACTCACACAACATAATAACCGACTGACATATTCACAAAAGCTCTTAGGATTTCTCAACACAAGCTATTGTGTGATAAACTACAACTCTTAGACATATTCACACCATTGAATTGAGAGGGCATGTTAAAATCATCATCTTAAATGATATGAAAATGTCAATTCTAATTATTAAAGTTATTTATGGTATCTTTCTCTAATAAATGATTTTTATCTTATTTTTGGCATCTTTGGCTCGATCACAAATGGAGGGTCTGTTTTGTAAGAATTCGGATAGTTGAGGGGTCACTTGCATATAGTCTCCGTCTGGGAACGCGGGTATAAATACCTTGTCCGGCTTAGGGTTTCATACAGACTCGGTTGCTCCTTGTCTTCTCGCACACGAACGCTACTCAGCCTTTTACCACTGTAGTCCGCTGCCTCTTTGCAACTGTTTGGTTGCAGACACTCTTTCACACCTTTACACCATGAAACTTGTGTAATCTGCGATGACTAGTGTAAGATCATTTCATGCTTTCTCTGTTTGATTCTAGTTTGTATCCGTAAAGTGTTTTTAAATAAAAGATTTCTTGATCGCGTTTATAGTTGAACGAAATCACAAATTTTACTGAAGGGAAGTCAACTTGAAGTCATCTTCATCGATTTTTCTCCGGTCGTTCTTGATGATCGCATTCTCATGATATCGATTTTTTTTCAAGCATCGATTTTTATCGGTCATTCTCGCCTTTTGTTTGATGATCTCGTTCTTGAAGCATTGATCTTTGATTATCTCGTTCATGATGCATCGATTTCTGCAATCGTTCTTGATGGTCTCGATTTCCAGCAAGATTTACATTGTACGATATCATTTTTCGAACAGTCTATGTGTGTTATTTTAATTTTTTGAATATTAACATTGAGAAGGTTTTATAAATTTAAATTATATTAACTCACTATAGATTTAAATAAAAATAACTTAAACCCAATAATTTATCGGAATCGTCGTCATCATCGAAGTTACCAGGCAACTTCGATAAAAAGAACTTAAACCCAATAATTTATCGGAATCGTCGTCATCATCGAAGTTACCAGGCAACTTCTACTGTAAACAAGATAGAATTTTTAGATTTCTAGGTGGTTTAAAGAAAACTTAATAGTTTTTAGCAGGTTTTTGAAAGTGTTTTGGTATTTATGGAGTTCCCTACCTTAGGAAGTTAAATCCAAAAGTATTTGACAAGAAATCGCCAATTAAGGTTCCACGTGAAATCTCTAGCCACTGTAAGATTTTTGTAGACCTCTCTACAAACTAAAACACCCCCTAAAAGGTTTATTATTTATTTATTTATTAGAAGCTTTGCTTCCTAGACAGATAATTAATTATCTGTATTAACAACCATCGTTAATCAATTAATAGCGTTACAAACCCTACGGATTTCACCTTGAGTCCCAGTTTTCACCTCAATATTACCCATCTTAATCATTGATCTCCCGAACTCAACATTGAATCTCAATCCTTTAACACCAAGTAACCGTTGCACAAACGTCTGTGTAGTTGGGTCGTTCCACAAAGCAGCATCGGACTCAAGTACTCCCCGTCCGTTCCTCAAGTTTGCATAGTATGAAGTGTCGAATCTGCCTACGCTGCCTGTGTCTAAATCCACACGTCTTAAACCATCTCCACCATTGGGGCATAGGTTTTGGAGTGTGGGAAGGAAAGTCGGGTCAATAGTCGGGTCAGGTCCATTCGTGTTGTTGAAGTTAAATAACCTGTTGCTAAATAATAGACAAGCTGCTGTCCCGATTGTGTGGGCTCCTAGAAATCAATCAAACCAAGAAACACACCACTTAGCATGCGTGTTTTATTTGTTGTGATATAGGCATAGATAATAGATTAGTACACTATTCTTTGTGTTTAATTAACTTACCACTAAGAGCAACAAGATCTTGTGTGTTAAGACCTTTGTCAGCAAACTTCCTGATTTGGACATTAACAGGGTCGTTAAAAGCTGGCAGGTTTGCAGCATCAGCTGCACGTGAAACTGGTCCATCTCTGCGGCCTAATGGTACTGACCAGCCCCTTCCTCCGGTCTGCAACGTCCATAGAGGTGAATAAGTACATGTTTAAAGGAAAAATCACTAAAATGAACATGTTAACCCAACTTTTTTTCAAAATAAAACATTATCGTTTAGTCTTTTCAAAACTTAACATCCAAAAATGAATCAATCCCAAAAGGCCATATAACCCTTTCTCGTGTGACCCGGCTAAGCACCAGCCTCCACCATAATTTGCCGGCTAAGGGGTTGCCGCTTGCTAAGGAGCTGCTGCCGGCTAAGCATTTGTTGGAAATTTGGGTGAAATAAAAATATGTTTTTTCACTAAGTTGCAAAATAAGTTTTTGCCAACTTTGAACATAAATAAATATATGCAAACGATATCCATTTGCCTATTTCTTTCTAGGTTTGTGTTCTTTATTGTGAGTGCTTTGCAAAGAACCAAACCACGTCTAACACCAAGCTAGGATTACTGAGATATCGATAAATGAGATATCGATGCTTAAATTTGTGTGTTTAGAGCTATGTAAAGCTACGAAATATGGAGCAAAAGAGAGTGCAACTTGTCCCACATAGGTGGGGGACCAAAACTTGAGTGGTATATTAGTGAGAGACTCTTAAAATATTGTTTCCTTTATGACAAATACTAGTGGGGATCCTATAGGGAATCCAACCCCCAGTCGATAACGTGTGCAGGCGTTAGGCATAATTTGACATTTTGATGACGTACTTGTTATTTCTCATCTTCACGAGCCGCTTTAGTATTTTCAGATAGGGTTCAACTTGTTCCGGATGACTAGTCTAGTCTACCCTGGATAGACAACTGTAGTTCACAGCTGATGTTACACACAAGACTATTACAATCTCGATATTAAAACAGAATAAAATGCATTGAAGACGTTTAATGCAATTTCTTTTTGTTTTAATTCTTTTGGAGTTCTTTCGAGATTGGTTTCACTATAAATATTAAGGTGTTCCTTTAATTGAAATAAAACGCAAACAACACACCAGAATTCATACAAATTCTCTGATATGATTTCTAGCAAAGTTCTTGTTCTTTCGGGTGCTTAGGTCATCCCCGTTAGTAGATACTGTTTAGGATGTTGTTTCCTTGGAAACAAACGAATTATCTTGAGAGACTCAAGATTTGTATTAATAAATGCGTATTGAATACGAATCCCCAGCTACAACTTTATGCCTCTACTTCATTCTTGTATTTCTTTATTTCATTGGTAAATTGTACTGTAATTACTGCATTCTTTTGATTCTGTATGGTATTTAGAATTTTTAAAAGTGTTTTTTATCTATTTTATGTAAACGGTTCCTACAGCACTAGCCGTCGGCTAAGCAACAACTCTCAACTTTTTTCGTGGCAAATTTTGATTGGTTGATTATATGACTCATGTGTACTTTCAATGTTTCACCAAATCATATTGAAATATTTTTACGAATTCAATGAGACAAAAAAATTCAATAGTCATTTTGCAAAACTTTTGAGTCTAATATGTTTATTTTTTGTGATTTTCCCACATTTAATTGACTATTGAGTTGGTATATATGTAAATACCTCGACCACAGAATCACGGGCAGCGAGGGCAAGAATGTCAGCACAAGAGACCACCCCGGGACACTGGGTTTCCAGTTGTGTCTTTGCATCATCGATGACTTCAAAGCCTCTCAAAAACGAATTAGGGAGGGCAGTTTTCTCCGAAGAAGAACCGTCGATTAAGATGGAGGCGTCACAGCCATTAACAAAGCAATCGTGAAAGAACATTCTTAGTAAACCAGGTGCCATTGTCTGGTTGGAGCGGATGGCAGGCTGGACAACAGACTGCACTATGGATTCCACCCTCGGGCATGAGGTCCGGTAGAATCCAAGTCGTGTGCCTTGGCCTACTGCCAAAGTGAGTAAGGTGGCTAACAACACAACTAATAAAGTTTGCTTTTTGTTATGAGAAAAGTCCTCCATCACTTCAAAGCTTTGTTTGTTGTTTTCAGTGAAGTGTTGGATATTGTTTCCGATGTGAGGTGGAGTATTTATAGTCACTAGTGCAAGTGGTGTAGATACTTCAAACATATTGGAGGTGATAAAGTAAACAAAGACGGCCATGGAGATGATAAGCAAATGGAAGGTACAAGTAAAAGTTTCTCTTAATTTGATGGACACAACTCGTATAAATTCATGCAAATTTCATATTGATTTATGGCTTTAGATTAATGGAATGCTATAACCAATAAGTATTCTGAAAATATTATGTTTTGAATTAACTTTTTCGCTTTATAAAAAGTTCTAAATGTACTGTACTTATATATGCCGCTAAAAAATTTAATTATAAATTTTCATACAATATCAGAAGAAATTTAAATTTATTGGCTTTACGATACATCATTTGTAATTATACTTAAAAAAAGAGATGTTTAAAGAAAATTTGGCAGATGCAATCCGTATTTTTGGTTGTTTTTTAATTGATATTTTTGATTTTTTTAAATAATCAAAAACGTAGTTGGCAAGTGTAAATTGTTTTTTATTAATAAATAATCTAATTGGTATTTTAAGGGGTACGTGTGTTCATTCTATTAAGCCATTTTGCAGGCAAAAATAAACTTTAATATCGCTTTTACGCCGTTTAAATAATGTATATTTTGTTGAAGTTGATTATTCATGTTTATAATCTGAGTTTTACTTTTAATATGTTTCTTTCATGGATTTTCCCTATTTAATGTCCTAGTTTCGGAATTACTGTCATAAAATATTTTCTGTAATAGAATTGGTTGCAATTTATGCAAAATACATTTAAAAGAAAATAATAAAAAAACTTTAAAAAAAACTGTACCAAATTACTAAAGAGTAAATTTTAATACAATTTAATATTATTAAAAAATACGTAGCAAACGAAAATAAAGTTTAATTTTTTTGGTTAAAATTTATGTATCAAATCAATACATATCAAAAATAAACTTTAATATCACTTTTATATCGTTTAAATAATGTATATTTTGTTAAAGTTGATTATTCATGTTTATAATTCAGAGTTTTATTTTTAATATGTTTATTTTATGGATTTTCCTTATATTTTCGGAATTACGTCATAAAATATTTCCTGTAATAGAATTGGTTGCAATTTATGGAAAATACATTTAAAAGAAAATAAATCATGAATTTTCATTCTCTGTGATGACACCTTACCTTAATGATCTTTTATTTTTTACATACAATATCAGAAGAAATTTAAATTTCTTTGGCTTTACGATACATCTTTTGTAATTATACTAAAAAAAAGAGATGTTTTGAAAGAAAATTTGGCAGATGCAATCCGTATATTTTTTTTAATAATCAAATCGCACTTGACAAGCGTAAATTTATATTTTTGGTTTTTTTTAAATAATCAAAAACGTACTTGGCAAGTGTAAATTGGTTTTTTTTAATAAATAATCTAATTGGTATTTTCAGGGGTAAGTGTCTTCATTCTATTGAGCCATTTTGCAGGCAAAAATAAACTCTAATATCGCATTTACTTCCTTTAAATAATATCTATTTTGTTGAAGTTGATTATTCATGTTTATAATTCAGAGTTTTACTTTTAATATATTTATTTTATGGATTTTCCCTATATTTAATGACCTATTTTTGAAATTACGTCATAAAATATTTTCTGTAATAGAAATGGTTGCAATTTATGCAAAATACAATTAAAAGAAAATAATTAAAAAATTAAAAAAAATGTGGCAAATTACTAAAACTATAAAAAAAAAGAACTTTAGCAAATTACTAAAAAGTAAATTTTAAAATAATTTAATATTATTAAAAAATACGTAGCAAACGAAAATAAAGTTTAATTTTTTTTGGTTAAAATTTATGTATCAAATCAATACGTAGCAAAAATAGATTTTAATATCACTTTTACGTCGTTTAAATAATGTATATTTTGTTGAAGTTGATTATTCATGTTTATAATCTATACTATATAAGGTTAAGTGGTATACCTTCACGCGAGGGTAGGCGTAAGGGTGAGCATGGTTAGCACACCACCCCCCTTTGGCGTGAAGGGGGCGTGAGTGCTGTAGCGTGAGTGTTGTGGCGTGAAAGGTTTCACGGGTGTTACCTCGCTTTTCAACTATTTAACGGCTATTTCCATTAAATGTTTTTACCGTTTGAAATTAAAAAAAATAAACTTTAATATACTTTTTTTTACCCTATAAATAACCCGTTTAACCAAATTTTTATACACACCAATTTCTAAATAACCCTTCACTTTCATATTTTTATAATAAAAAGCCATGAATCCTAATGACCCGATATGGTGGTTTCAACAATACGCCAATCAACAAAACGCCTTCCAAATCCATGGCCAATCGCTTCCCTTATACCAAAACCCGTTTGGTTCGGCGGGTTATGTTCCACAACCACAAGGCCAACAGATAAACTTGTCCGAGCCAGACTTTTGTTCCTGAAACTCAACCCGCACCACAATCCGAAGAAAACGTTGACGAAACGCAAACCGGACCTTCTCGAAAAAGCCGAAAGAAAAAGTTCATTAAAGAATCGAATTTGTCACACCCCAACCGACGGCGGATTATACGTCGGGGCGGACGCGGTTGTTCAATAGCACAAGGTTAACTATTAAAGTTTCGATATTTCATTAATGAATAATTTAAGATTCAATACAAGGAAGAATAATACGAATACAACATTTAGTTTAAGTAGTCTAGGTCCAAAGCATCCTATGTGATCACGAATAAGTCTCATGATGTAAACCTGAAACATGTGAAAGAATCTGTCAACTACAAAATAGTTGGTGAGATATAAAGGTTTTGACACAGTTTAACAAGGATTTGAAAAGAATTACAATTCACAATGATTCATGCATCCTATAATGTAAGTATGAGAACAAGTATCTTAAACATTGTGCACTTCAACCCTCCAACCAAGTTTAGGCATAACCCGCAGGTTACCCTTATAAGTCTCAAGTTTAAAAGTTTAATTCAGTAACAATCATCAAGGGCTCCCCCCAAAGGGGTCAATCAATCAAGGTGGATTGGTCAAATACAATAGATCTATCATTGTTACTATAGGCTTGATCAAAGTTAATGAATATGCTAGTTTTAAGTTTAATCTAAGCATACAAGTCTCAAGTTTAACACAAGAATAAACACGTAGTCATAGTTGTACAAGAATTGTATAAGTTTAAGAATTTTGAACATGTTTCACCCCAAAAGTATAGAAAGGAAAAAGGGGCTAAGTATACTCACTTGGATCGATGAAGAGTATCCGACACGGCTAAGTATTTGCAAGACTTTGAGGGAGAATATCCTCACAATAAGCTTAAGAATATAAGTCTAAAGTTTTAAGCAAAAAGTCTAAGACAATGGATTTAGGATTTCAAGATTCGACTATGGTTCCAATGGGAGACGGAAATGGTTTGTGTTTATGAAGTTTAAATCAAGTTTATAATAAAGGTTTCGAAGGAATGATACAAGACTTGAATATCAAAGTTTAATAAGTTTATAGTTTAAAATAACTATTAATTAAATTAATTATTTAACAAGTCTCACAATTATTAATTACACAAACTCGGTAGTAATAATCTAAGATAGTTTCCGAAGTATTTATAAATTAATAACTCAAGTGTAAGACTAAATAATTATTTAAAGAGTTCATAACTATTAAAGATTAATAAAGGATTATAAGAATAAATAATGATTAAGGTTTTATAATAATCATTTTAAGAATACATAATTTTTAAAGATAAATAATTATCTACAAGGAAAATTATTTATCTAATTGGAAATAATCAATATAAATCATTTTATGATTTATTAAAGCATTTAAGTAATTATTAAATTATCTTGTAGTTAAATAATGTTTTAAAATTGTGTTTATAAGTTCCAATAGTAAGTTTAAACATATATGTTTAAATAGGAATTCTTTTAAAGTTTATATTTTTGTTTGTAAGTTTATAAATGTGTGAAAGTTTAAATAAAACTATAAACTTGTAAGGGTTTCAAACAATGTTTCTTTTAAGTTTTAAATAAAGTTTATAATCATTGAGAAAGAATAAAGTTTAATTATTCTTCTTGTTTCATATTTATATAAACATTATAAGTTTCTGTTTTCTAAATAACTATGAAAGTTTTTATAAAGCTTATAAGTGTTTTTATAGTTTTCAAGTGTTTAAAACTATTTTTAAGGAGTTTATTATTATAAGTTTTAACTAAATTTAATTAATTAAAAATATCACAGAATATAAAAAGTGTAATTAAAAATCGAATTCAAGTTTATAAAAGTATCACAGAATTTATAAAAATTATTAAAAGTATTAAAACTTGTTTTAAAAGGCTGCAAAAATAAAAGGAAGCAAAACCGGTTTACCCGGACTCGAACTCGGGTTCTTGTCCGGGTCGCACTCACACACAAGCACACTGACCATTCCGACTACTGGTTCATTAGTTTAAAACGTGGAAAAAGAATCACTTAAACAGAATCCCGAATCAAGCCCCAACCCGTATGAACCCTATAATCGAAATCTCCCAAATACGAATCGAATCACCCTCTGTTTATGAAATTAAACAGAGGGCTTTTGATCCTCTCATGAAATCGATCGTGATGCATACAAGGATTACATGATTTGATGTAGTAACGAGTGAGAACGCGCTTGAAGGTCGAGGTCGCGGTCCACGGTTCCAATCGTCAAATGCAGGTGTGTTTGAACGAATTGAGAGAGAGTAGTGAGTTGTAGTGTGTTGTCGTTGATGCTACCGGGTTCGATTTTATAGCCGATTCTTGCATTCAATGCGTGAACGGTTGGGGAGGTGGAGGTTGAGCCGTTCGTAGTAAATGCCGGCTCCATGCGCGGCCTTGAACGAAATTAGTCATCATGGTGTCTTGGGGACGGGTCGCATGCGCGAGCATGAGCCCGAGGTTCGGTGAACCTGGACGATTTCGCGAGTTTGGTCGAAACTAAGGCAAAATCGGGGGCTACGGGTTTCGAACCTGGGACATATTTCGGTTCTGGAAGTTTGGTATAAATACACAACAGGTCCCTAATGTTTCTGGAGTTTAACGTTTTAGGTTAAAAGTATAGTTTTAGTTTTAAAAAAAGTTTCAGCATTTGACAGTTTTGGTCCCTGGACTTTATAAAATAAATAAATATGTTTTATTTTTATAAAATCCCTCTAAAGTTTCATATGTTTTATTATTTTAACGCTTTATAATATAATTTATAAGATCCATTATAAGTTTTAGTATTTAAAATAAGTTTATAAATTATATAATTTATATAATTACAAACTTATAAAGTTTTAGAAATTTTTAACACATTTATGAGATACATATATATGTATATATATTATTGTTTTAAAATATACATTAATAAATTCAATATTTATCATTTAAGAATAAAATTTTTAATAAAATTTCAAGCTTTGAATTTATAACCCGTGCAAAGTTTAGGAAAAGCTAGGTTGGAAATACTGGATATTACAGTCTCCCCTACTTTTGGAAATTTGGTCCCGAAATTAAAGTAGAAGGGTTTAGTTAAGTTTACGATATGCATAAGGATAATGAGAAGGATACTTCACGTTTCCTAGTAAACTCTGGGTTACATTTAGAGTTCTAAATGAGATGGAATGACAGGAATAAGATTACGCTCGAGTTTCTAAGTTTTCAAAGTATTTGGTTGCCAAGAGTTTCCCTAAGAGGTATATAGTTTCATTGAAATATATGAAGATTTGTTTTCATAAATGTATTTGAGAGAATAACTGATAACCTTCCATTCAAGGTTTAAAGTGAGATGCATCACTCTGAATGGATTCGACGATAGTTCAAGGATTTGAGTTTGTAGACTAATACGTCTAAGGTTTGCTACAGTACCTAAGTTTCGTGGCTACCTTTTACGATAAGTCTTAGATCATAACACATGGCAGAGTTCACTATGTCTTTCCACACGCTGATTTTCATACTTACGTGTGCACCCGCAAGCATTTAAATCGTCGCATAGTCCGCATAGGTCCTTCCGTTTGTGCGTGGATCAAGAAAGAGTACAAGAATTTGTTTAACTCATGATTAGTGTTTTCACGTAAGAGTGATCATTGATTAACGAGTCCCTTAGAGAGAAATGTCATTCAATGATTAAAGAGAGAAGAATGTGACAAGATTTAGAGTTTCAAAGTTTCCTCGTGATTGAATAAGAATACCTCAATCATCGAGTAGTTTAAAGTCTTTACATTTTCCTCGTGTTTGATCAAGAATACATCAAACCTTGAGTAATTTAAAAGTCTTATACGTTCATCATGTTTGAACAAGCATACGTCAAACATGGAGTAGTTTAAAGTCTCATACGTTCATCATGTTTGAACAAGAATACATCAAACATGGAGTAGTTTAAAGTCTCATACGTTCATCATGTTTGAACAAGAATACGTCAAACATAGAATAGTTTAAATTGTGTTTGATCAAGAATGCGTCAAACGTAGAATAGTTTAAATTGTGTTTGAACAAGAATACGTCAAACATAGAGTAGTTTAAAGTCTCATACGTTCATCATGTTTAAACAAGAATACGTCAAACATGGAGTAGTTTAAAGTCTCATACGTTCATCATGTTTGAACAAGAATACGTCAAACATAGAATAGTTTAAATTGTGTTTGATCAAGAATGCGTCAAACATAGAATAGTTTAAATTGTGTTTGAACAAGAATACGTCAAACATCGGATAGTTTAAAGTCTCTTAGTTCAGCCTCAGTGTATAGAAGTATATGATTACGTTTTGAGTATAAAGCGGTTATCTAAATACTCTAGTATTTAAGAGAGGTATGGGACAGTGTTTGGAACAGGATTAACCGTTATACGCTTTCTCACAGAAGATTCGAGTTGTCCGGAAGATTAGTGGATCCCGATGTTTGGTTTAGATAGGAGTCAGGGGATGTACTCTGCTAAAGAGAGTAATGTCCTCCTTCCTGCTAGTGTCTAGTATCAAGAGTGAAGTTTTCTCGTATATATGGAATGTACGTTTATCAAGTCTTATAGGGTTTGGTTAAGATGGACACACAAAGTTTTTCAAGACTAAGAATCCAAGTATAAGTTTGAAAATAGGATAAGTCAGTTGAATTTCAAGTTTCAGTATTAAGCTTCACATGATCCCTTATTGGACATGCCTCCTTTGGTGGTTTAGAAGGTGTTTGGTTTCAGGAATACGGGATTGAGTATTTGTACAAGTTTTACATGACTCAAAGGTCTCCGACCTTATAGTGGTGTATACGAAGTTTAATGTTTTAGCAACGTGTATTTGAGCTTTTAGTTCCCGTTGTGATTTATAGTAAGTCTTTTACGTGAAAAGAGTTGAATGAGGAAAGTCTCCAAGCATAGGGTAACGGGAAAAGTTTCGATAAGGTTTATGATAGTGTGTTTATAAATGATTTTATCTCGTTTCATAACAGCAGGTATAGTTTTCTTTTATATAGAGTGTAATTAAGATGTTTAAAAAAATGATGGGTTAGACATTGATAAATAGTATAAGTAAGACTTATGAAAAGGTATGTATGATTGTCAAACGAAAAGTTGGTCAAGTTTAGAAGTGTGAAGTCTATATAAGGGGTAGGGATCATAGCTGATTACGGCAATGGTTCGTAATTCGTGTTGTTTTAAGAGAGTGCTTACGAATAAAAAGGTTTGTTCAAGATTTATTCTTCAGTTACATGTGTTACTTAGGATTTTTTTTATAGTTTAATGCGACGTGTTAGTTATTTCAAGTACTAACGCAAGTTGCTTTTGACGAAAGTGTTTGGGTAGGTGTGTTAAGTTTACAATGATGAAAGGAAAGTTAAACTAGTAAATGATGACAAGATGAAATTTCAAAATAGTTTCCATTTAGATGTTTCAAAATTGGGACTTCTAGCCCTTACATAATACAATTTAAACGGAAAATTAAAGTGTGTAAGTAAGTCGATTTAATATGTTCAAAAGGTTTTTATTCATAATACTGAGTTATCACAGTATTACTTTCAAAAATAGTTTTAATTGGAAGTTGATGGGCTAACGAAGAGAATTCCCGGAAGAAAGGGTGGGTCACGAGGACTCACTTATGTACCCTATTTCCCTAGCCAGAACTTCCTCATGTGCCTACAACTTCTCTCAGTTGTTGTCACCGATGTTTAGGTTTATGGTACTATGTCGAGGTTCATTATGGGTTTAGAGTCTTAAACGTGGAGCTTGTTTATTCTATAGTAGGCTTCTTCCCTTGCGGGAAAACGATCAGGTTACTAATCCCTTTGTTAATGTACTTTAGGTTTAAAAGACGTTAAGTTTTGTTTACAAGAAACGGCGATGTGTAATTTTTAAGGACGTATGAAGGTTTTGATATTAAAAGTGTAACAAAGTTTTGAGTTAGTCATAAAATGAAGTTTGCTTGAGTGACGAAAAATGAAATGAGACACAAGAGTTTCCCCTTATGTGCCAAGTTTATAAAATAATGAAGTTTGTAAAGGACTTGTAGGGCAATACATAGTTTTAATGGGCTGTTAGTTCAAAGATCATGAAGTTTAAGGATGTATGAACACTTTGAGATGTATAAAAGTGTAGCAAAAGTTTGAGTGAGTTATCTAGAGTAGTTTGGTTGAGTGATGAAAATAAGATGAAACACAAGGGTTTCCCTTTAAGTGTTATGTTCATAAAATAATGAAGTTTATAGGAGAATTTGTAGAGTAATACATAGTTTTAAGGGTTGTATTACAACGATCACGAATTTTATTGGGTAGTATCTATAAATATAAGTTTATGTATGTAGTTTTTAAGTATAATCTCGTAAGAATTTCTCCTTGAAGGTAACTCCTTCAGGTCATGACGAGTAAGCATGCTGTCATGTGACAAGACGGGACTTAAGAATCATAGAATAAAGGTTACAGAGGAAAGTTTTTTTGAATCATGAATTTATGAAGCGTAAAGTATTTGAGATGGTACTCATTTAGTGCATATCACTAAGTAAGTACTTTGACATATCAAGAGAGATCTAAGCTCACTAATGTTTAGAGAAGTCATGCATTCCTATAAGTGGATACTCATCCCAAGAATTCCTAGGAAAGCATACGGGTCCAACGGTTGATTTGGATTTGTAAGAAATGCTTTCCTTGACAGAATTTCCTAGGATACAGGTATCCACCCTTCCGGTCCGCACAAGTTCTCATACATTGTCTAGAACTTAAATACTCTTGACGAGAATTTATTGGGGGTTTAGACTTAAAGCCTAAGAATGTATCATCGACGTAGTAGACTCTTGTAGCACGTAGGTAGGTAGAAACGTAGAATTTCCAAGCGTTCACGTATAAGATTTAAGAATAGAATGAGGGGAAAAGTTCCTAGTAAAGGACATGAGATAACTCATGTTTGGGTTTCCTAAGTTATAGTCTAGGTCATGTGTCTAATAACTTAATTCCCTATAACCAAGGCTCTGATACCAATCTGTCACACCCCAACCGACGGCGGATTATACGTCGGGGCGGACGCGGTTGTTCAATAGCACAAGGTTAACTATTAAAGTTTCGATATTTCATTAATGAATAATTTAAGATTCAATACAAGGAAGAATAATACGAATACAACATTTAGTTTAAGTAGTCTAGGTCCAAAGCATCCTATGTGATCACGAATAAGTCTCATGATGTAAACCTGAAACATGTGAAAGAATCTGTCAACTACAAAATAGTTGGTGAGATATAAAGGTTTTGACACAGTTTAACAAGGATTTGAAAAGAATTACAATTCACTAAGATTCATGCATCCTATAATGTAAGTATGAGAACAAGTATCTTAAACATTGTGCACTTCAACCCTCCAACCAAGTTTAGGCATAACCCGCAGGTTACCCTTATAAGTCTCAAGTTTAAAAGTTTAATTCAGTAACAATCACCAAGGGCTCCCCCCCAAAGGGGTCAATCAATCAAGGTGGATTGGTCAAATACAATAGATCTATCATTGTTACTATAGGCTTGATCAAAGTTAATGAATATGCTAGTTTTAAGTTTAATCTAAGCATACAAGTCTCAAGTTTAACACAAGAATAAACACGTAGTCATAGTTGTACAAGAATTGTATAAGTTTAAGAATTTTGAACATGTTTCACCCCAAAAGTATAGAAAGGAAAAAGGGGCTAAGTATACTCACTTGGATCGATGAAGAGTATCCGACACGGATAAGTATTTGCAAGACTTTGAGGGAGAATATCCTCACAATAAGCCTAAGAATATAAGTCTAAAGTTTTAAGCAAAAAGTCTAAGACAAGGGATCTAGGATTTCAATATTCGACTATGGTTCCAATGGGAGACGGAAATGGTTTGTGTTTATGAAGTTTAAATCAAGTTTATAATAAAGGTTTCGAAGGAATGATACAAGACTTGAATATCAAAGTTTAATAAGTTTATAGTTTAAAATAACTATTAATTAAATTAATTATTTAACAAGTCTCACAATTATTAATTACACAAACTCGGTAGTAATAATCTAAGATAGTTTCCAAAGTATTTATAAATTAATAACTCAAGTGTAAGACTAAATAATTATTTAAAGAGTTCATAACTATTAAACATTAATAAAGGATTATAAGAATAAATAATGATTAAGGTTTTATAATAATCATTTTAAGAATACATAATTATTAAAGATAAATAACTATCTACAAGGAAAAATATTTATCTAATTGGAAATAATCAATATAAATCATTTTATGATTTATTAAAGCATTTAAGTAATTATTAAATTATCTTGTAGTTAAATAATGTTTTAAAATTGTGTTTATAAGTTCCAATAGTAAGTTTAAACATATATGTTTAAATAGGAATTCTTTTAAAGTTTATATTTTTGTTTTAAATTTATAAATGTGTGAAAGTTTAAATAAACTATAAACTTGTAAGGGTTTCAAACAATATTTCTTTTAAGTTTTAAATAAAGTTTATAATCATTGAGAAAGAATAAAGTTTAATTATTCTTCTTGTTTCATATTTATATAAACATTATAAGTTTCTGTTTTCTAAATAACTATGAAAGTTTTTATAAAGCTTATAAGTGTTTTTATAGTTTTCAAGTGTTTAAAACTATTTTTAAGGAGTTTATTATTATAAGTTTTAACTAAATTTAATTAATTAAAAATATCACAGAATATAAAAAGTGTAATTAAAAATCGAATTCAAGTTTATAAAAGTATCACAGAATTTATAAAAATTATTAAAAGTATTAAAACTTGTTTTAAAAGGCTGCAAAAATAAAAGGAAGCAAAACCGGTTTACCCGGACTCAAACTCGGGTTCTTGTCCGGGTCGCACTCACACACAAGCACACTGACCATTCCGACTACTGGTTCATTAGTTTAAAACGTGGAAAAAGAATCACTTAAATAGAATCCCGAATCAAGCCCCAACCCGTATGAACCCTATAATCGAAATCTCCCAAATACGAATCGAATCACCCTCTGTTTATGAAATTAAACAGAGGGCTTTTGATCCTCTCATGAAATCGATCGTGATGCATACAAGGATTACATGATTTGATGTAGTAACGAGTGAGAACGCGCTTGAAGGTCGAGGTCGCGGTCCACGGTTCCAATCGTCAAATGCAGGTGTGTTTGAACGAATTGAGAGAGAGTAGTGAGTTGTAGTGTGTTGTCGTTGATGCTACTGGGTTCGATTTTATAGCCGATTCTTGCATTCAATGCGTGAACGGTTGGGGAGGTGGAGGTTGAGCCGTTCGTAGTAAATGCCGGCTCCATGCGCGGCCTTGAACGAAATTAGTCATCATGGTGTCTTGGGGACGGGTCGCATGCGCGAGCATGAGCCCGAGGTTCGGTGAACCTGGACGATTTCGCGAGTTTGGTCGAAACTAAGGCAAATTCGGGGGCTACGGGTTTCGAACCTGGGACATATTTCGGTTCTGGAAGTTTGGTATAAATACACAACAGGTCCCTAATGTTTCTGGAGTTTAACGTTTTAGGTTAAAAGTATAGTTTTAGTTTTAAAAAAAGTTTCAGCATTTGACAGTTTTGGTCCCTAGACTTTATAAAATAAATAAATATGTTTTATTTTTATAAAATCCCTCTAAAGTTTCATAAGTTTTATTATTTTAACGCTTTATAATATAATTTATAAGATCCATTATAAGTTTTAGTATTTAAAATAAGTTTATAAATTATATAATTTATATAATTACAAACTTATAAAGTTTTAGAAATTTTTAACACATTTATGAGATACATATGTATATATATTATTGTTTTAAAATATACATTAATAAATTCAATATTTATCATTTAAGAATAAAATTTTAAATAAAATTTCAAGCTTTGAATTTATAACCCGTGCAAAGTTTAGGAAAAGCTAGGTTGGAAATACTGAATATTACAGAATTCTACACGAGCCACTAAAAAGTGAGATACAGAGGAGGAGGTGAAGTTGGCTAAAGCGTTTGTCAACATATCCGAGTATCCCATCATTGGTAAAATTAATACTTTAATTTTACCTTTTTAATACTTATATTTTTTACAAAATTATTACTTTTATTTTTTTAGGAAACGCTCAAAGCAAGATCTATTTATGGGAGCGTGTTGCATAAAAATATTTTATTTTAATGGAAGTCGGGTCCGATTACCGCACAACCGACTATTTGAGTTCTAAATGGACTCATATTAACAAAAAGGTCGTAATTTTCAACGGTATATACGAAGAATTTGAGCGGACCCGAAAAAGCGGGTCTAGTGATACGGATATTTTGATGCAAGTTTTCAAGTAATTCCGATTAGAATTTGGGAACTTTTAAGTAATTCCCCGAATTGGCAACAAATTTACATCAAAAAGAGCGTAGCCGGATAGTTAAATAAGCGATGCTCAAACGACATGGCCGATAGTCCCGCCGCATCTGATGGGAGATCTAGGTATGATATCAACGTAGAGGAAACGGATGAGGAGGACGCAACAGTACGGCCGATCGGGAAGAAAAAAGCAAAAGACCAAGCCCAAGCATCTGCTTCCCGCTCCGACACAAATCGAGATCGGTCAACAAATGATCGAAGAAATGGGCCAATTTAACTTGACTCAAAAAGAGAGAAATGATTGGAAAAAAGAAAAAGATGAGATGGATATTATCGCACTCGACCTTGATCGCTTTCACGGGGCCAGGCGAGCCTTTTTCGAGAGAAAACAAAACGCGTTCAATGCAAAATATGGGATTGAATACTAGTTTTTTTAAAATTTATGTACTTTTTATTTAATGTTTTTTTTATTTTTTGTTTTTTTTTATTTAATGTTTTATTTATTTATTATTTTAATGAAATTTGAATTTATTTTAAATTGATGCATTTAATACTTACTTGGGTAACGCTCACATGAATATACTCCTTGCAATGTAAGAGCCAAGTGAGTGATACAATAATATGATGTGGCGCCTAGAAGTCAAAAAATGTACTCTCACTTGGGAGAGCCAAGTGAGAGTATACCTCATACTCTAATAAATAAAGGTTTTGATAAGACATTTGTCACACTCTCATACATTCTCAACTTTTTTTCTCGTCTCTCTGTCCTATTAAATAACAATGATTTCTATAATTTTTTTTAAAAAACGTTTTTCATAAATATGTAATATGTAAATATTTTTTACTAAGTATATATAACATTGTATTTATTCAACCCACTGGTTTTTAAAATTTAATATGAATTAACATTTATCAGTTATATAAAAAAAAATAATACTCAGCTAAAAAACTGATTTAAAATTTAACTTAACATAATCTATAACTGTCACGTAATATTTTACTCAACACGTGTAATACACGTGTTTTTAAATACATAATTTTTTTAGTACTAAGTATATTACATTACATTTATTCAACATGTGTAATACACGGTATTCTAAACTAATTCAGTTATAATTTAGAGTTTTACTTTTAATATGTTTATTTTATGGATTTTCCCTGTATTTGATGGCCTAGTTTCGGAATTACGTCATAAAATATTTTCTGTAATAGAATTGGTTGCAATGCATGGGAAATAAATTTAAAAGAAAATAATTAAAAACTTTTTAAAAAAATCTGAAGCAAATTACTATAATGTAAATTTTAAAATAGTTTAATGTTATTAAAAAATACGTAGCAAACGAAAATAAAGTTTAATTTTTTTTGGTTAAATATTATGTATCAAATCAATAGGAAATTTCTAAGATACACATGGAAAAAAGATAGGGCGTGCTCTTTTTTGAAGTACTAGTGACTTGAAAACAATGAGAACCAAGTAAAGATATGTACGGTTTTTACAGTTTTTAACATACAAGAGCGTCGGGGGTATATACCCGTTTTACACCACTCATTGTTCTTTGCCGCCTCGCATCATGTCACCATCGTCGTCCCTTCGTCTTTCAACCATTGAATACCCATCATTCATCATTCAACCTTTTCTTTTCATTTTTTTACAATTAATACTAATAATATTAAAATAATTACCTAAATGAAAACAAAAATTAAGTGATTGGATATAAATATATTGAAAACCGATTCGTTTTAAAAATAATGTTATTTAAGTAATATTAAGTGCATCCGAATCAAGTCGGCATCCGAATCACTGAAAACAAGATTACGAGTATCTAAACAACTCACTGCATAACCGTTGAACTCTAATAAACTTTTTTTTATTAAAAACTGAGTTATTTTTAAAGTAATGTATTTTTTTAATTTTACAAGACTAAAAAGTACTATATTTCAAAACCAACTATGTTTTTGTGGCATCGAAGAAAGGGGCATTGCGTTCCCACACGATCTCTAGATGCCACCTCGGTCTCGCAACCTTGGGGGATGAGTGGATTATGAAAAAAAAAACGCCCCATGAAAAAATAAGTTAAATTAAACCCATGAAAAAATAACTTAAAGTTAATAAAATAATCCGTAGCAAAATTCTTTCCAAATTATAAAATAAAACTTAAAATTTTTTTGAACAAACTATTTTAAAACCTATACCAAGTTACCGAAATACTTCTTCATATAATTTGTTAAAGAAAATAGTAGCTAACTCTGTCGTAAGTTAAGTAAATAAATTTAGAAAAGTAATTAACAATTATTCAAAAAATTCACAGCAACATCTGTAGTAAGTTACATAAAAAAAAATTTACAAAATAAAAGGTTATTTAAAAAATCAATAGCAAATTACAGAAATAAATTGCCAAAAATAACAATTAAAATTTATTTAAAACATCCGGTGTAGACAACCAAATAAATTAGAATAAATAATAAAAAAAAATTTATTAAAAAAATCAATAGCAAAGTCCATGGCTAATTACTTTTAAATTTTCAAAATTATTTAAACAATACTTCAAAAAATCCGCAACCATCACAATTTCGTCTCAGGCATGTCAGTTTTGGAGATTAACTTTTTCCGAATGACAATTTTACCTCTTTGTTTTTTTAGAATTGCAGAATATATTAAAAATAAAATTACCTCTCACATAACAAGGAGCTGGACATGATGAATATTAAAAAAACATTAGAGGATTAATAAGCCAACCCACCCAACAAGAGTTCAAACTACGGTTCCTAGTAAAGAACCAAAGGTAAGAAAATCTTTGAACATCATAAAAAATGAATGCTTTTTCCTAGAGTTAGGGTTGAAAACAGATACATTCCTAAAACGCCAAAGAGCCCACCATGTAGACATAACAATCGAGGGTGGCTCAAGGGACGGAGTCGGATCAAAACCAAGCCATCGCCAAACCATCGACCAAGTAGAAGAGGCAACATAACAGGATCTGAGAACGTGGGCCAAAGTCCCATTGGCCAAACCACAAACCAAGCAAAGAAGAGATGGAATATCCATCCCTTTGTTAACCAAATTATTTATAGTAGGAATTCGATCAAGCAAGACCCTCCAAACATGAATGTTTTTAAAACGTAAAAAAAACTAAATAAATATAAAATAACCAAAACACTTCTTATCTTCTTAAAGAAAAAGTAAAATTACCAAAACACCCACCCAACCTCCCGCCTCCACTTTCTTCTTCTCTAAACAAACGACACCTTTTTCCAGCGATCATGTTCTCATTTTGTAGCGACCGTCTCCTAGATGAGTAACAAACGCCAATTTTCTTTTATAAATTCGTGTTTTTCAAAAGATTTACAACCTTAATATTACATTTTTTTAACGGCAATATCTAGATATTATAGAATATTTGGGTTTACTCGAGACAATATCTAAAACATCCAGGGCAGCCCACCCAGGAGGAACCCCACAACTAGGTAAACCCTCTGATCTGGCAACAAACCCCTTTTTTGATGTGGCCAGGATTCGAACCCAACACCTCCATTAAGAGAAGTATTGGAGCTAACATTGAATCAAATGGTCAACGGTACCTTAATATTACATTAACCTCATCAATTATGTCTCGAGATTTACAACATGATATTTCTAACACATGCAACTTTATGCAATGTTACTAAGTATCCCAACTTCACTAACTACATTATATCTAGGTCTATGGCTGTTAGGAAAAATACATACATATGCATACAAAAACACAGCTATACATATAGGTGTAACTAGACGCAACAAGTCAAATATTCCTCACCCCTCTACAGCTAGCTAACTCCCACTTTCAATTTTCAAACAATCTAGCTGTTCAATGAAAAACAAATGATGCCGGCCCAAACAGATGGACAAATTCGCAAGGCCGGGTTGTTCAAAATCAATTCACAAGTATCCTTTCTAAAGTAAATCGGAACGAATTCACGGGCTGAAAAATACAGTGATCAGTGGACAGAAAAGGCTCTAAGGTTAACAAAAAAAATACAAAAATTGAAATTTGAGATGAACATTTCAACTTTGTACCAAAATTCCAGAAGATAACCCAGTTACTAGATTCTATAAGGGAACAATGCCGGCGAGTGAAGAAGATAACCAAGTGATGATAGGTTTGTTTGGGTGTTAGTTTCTGGCCATGCCAGTGAAGCGGAAGAGCGCGATTCATGGTGGTTGATTCTAGTTTAAAATTAAAATTAGAAATCAAACAGCGTCACACCCTCTTTAATAATTCCCCATTCTCTAGTCCCGAAACTCAAATCGAAGGCTACCCTTGTTCTTCTTTAAAGATTATGTCACATCGGACGGTGGTTTTCATGGATTCTGACTCAATTCCACTGTCCCTTCGACTTCGATTGCCATGGAATATGTAATTCGATCACCATGGAAATTTTCAAACAAGGGTTTGCCCAAAGAGTAGGGATGCGGATGAAAATTGTTAGAACCTAGAGGGGAGCGGGTGAATAGGTTCTAAAAATTAGTTTGGCTCTTTTGAAAATCCTTGCTTGTGTAAGAATTATTTCTTGTAAAATCTTTGCTTGTGCATGATTTTACCCCCATTTTATGCACGTTTATTGGAAATCTCATAAGATTAGACACTTAACTGCCTTGGTTGTGAAGTTCTAGGGTTTTTGTGAAGCAAATTGTATTTGTGAAACATTTGTGAAGTTTCTGGAGTATTTTAGGGTTTCATGTGCAAATCAGAAAAGAGGCACGATTGTGCCCCCCTATTAGGCATGATCGTGCCTCCCTAACCCTAATCCGGCTTGCGCTCATTCTCCCACAATCATGTCTTCGAAGGCTTGACCACGACCGCGCTCAAGAAGAACCACGTCCGCGTCAAAAGGGTAGGAACGGTCGCCCCCCCCCCCTACCAAGGTGCGATCATGCTTGGTACTTTCTATAAATAACACCAGAAAGGTTGTTCGAGTGAGTAAAAAGCCACTGCTTTCAACTACGAACTTTGGTGATTTCAACCCATTTGTAAGCTTCTAGGAAGGATTCCAACATCAAGAGGATCGTCACACATCAACTACATCATCTAGCTTGGATTCTTGGTTTGATTCTTGTTACTTTTTATCATGAATCTTGTAATCTTCTCAAGCTTGTATGTTCTTCTTGAGCTCATGGATAGCTAAACTCTTTTTGTATCACTTTGATTGAGATGAAGTATAGTAAGATTTGATGACATGATGGACTATTGGCAATGTTTATGTTAATGTTATAGCAATGTCATGATTATTCTTCAATGATCTTGATATTTAAAGGTTTGATTACTCATTCAAGACTTATAGATGTTTGGGTATGTTTTGTTGGAAAACTCATCATTTAAGCATTTATTCATGGATTTGTGTATGATTATGCTAGTCCATGCCTTTTGAACTAGGAATGGTGAATGAAGTCTTGTATATTTACGAAAACTATTGAATGTGCATCCTTATGCTTATGTTTAGAAAGGAAAAGTATTTGTTATGATTTATCATGTTAAGTGTTATGCTTATCTTTGGTTTGTTGACACGAGCTTCTAATATATGTAATCTTGACATGAACATCATAAGTTTATAAATGCATGTTATTACTTAGTTTAATCAACTGTAAGTGGATTATGTGTTTTTCATGGTAGCTTTCCATAGAGTTGTTGGATTTAGTGATGTGTTATCAATTATACATATTTATCATGCATAATCATCCCACATATTTGATTAAATTCTGAGCAATTGCACTGGAATTAGAACTAAATTGGTTCCTTTGAGATAATTTTAGTTTATTTCGCTCCCCGTGGTAAAAGGAAAAAAGTCAAGAAAAAGTCAAAGATCTGTAAAAGTCAGAAGCTAAGCACGATCGTGCATGGACAGGCATGAACGTGCCTCTCTAAGAACCTGTCAAGAAGATTGTATAAGCTAGTCCATGTACGGTCAACACTATACACGCCCCTGCATGCCCATGCACGACCGTGCACCTGTTTAGGAACTTGCTAAAAAAAGCTGAACAAAAAGTGATTCGCACTGAAAGACGTACGCACGGGCGTGCCTCTCTCCCCCAATCAAACTATAAATCGTAGCTCTTGCTGGCACACCTCGAGTTTAGCCTACCCGGGCGTGTGACTATGAGTTGGTACCTGTTTCATAAACAAGGGAAACACCCTGATTTATTTACAAAAACTTTTATACAAAAACCAAGGTTTTAAAGAGACATTCATTTCAAGTGATGTCTAGGGTGTAATTTTACTTTTATGACATCAAGGATCCATCGTCCTTTGTGTCTTTATTCATGCAATCATATTTATCCTTGGTTACCTGTAAAACGTTTGAAAATATTTTATCAGTATAAACTGGTGAATACAAGTATGTTTTTATATTCTGATAAGACTGAATAAATAGAACAATCTGCCTATATTTTAATGGTCAGTTTACACACTCAGCGGTCTAACTTCAGCCCAAATGTATAACCACCAGTCACACTAGATACTTTCTAGGATGATCATTGTTTTATGTTAATCACAACCGTACGCGCTGGCAATTTAGGTATTTTACATGACTCTAACAACCGAGTCATAGCCCTAGCCCCGTTACAACGTTTCATTTGTAACATGCGCATGATCATACATGACTCTATGGTCTGAATGCTATATAGTAAATCACCTTATGCAACCAATGGTTTTATTAGTTCATTCGAGTCAGACCATAACTTAAAATTGTTTATGGTTTTAAAAGCATTTCATAAAAAATACAAGTATTCACCTTTGTAGAATTTGCACTTAGAGAGTCTCTTAGATAGTGGCTTTAGTGGTCATCATCTCCACTTACTTCTTCTAGCCTCAATTTCTTTAAACTGAACTTCCCTAGCTTCTTGAATCGATCCTAGTTTAACAGGTACCCTAGGAGCTTAAACGCACAAGCTGGTTCGTATAAGTGGGAGTGGAAATAATAATTTAGAATCTGGAATTCGTGTTTTGGATGTGTAAAATGGTCGAGAGTTTCCAGCTATTTATAGGAAAATTTGAAGTCCATGATAGACTGTTATGGTGGGTGACAGTCTGTCACCACCAAGTCATAATGGACCGTTATGCCTGGTGACGGTCCGTCACTTGATTAGGGTTAGCGAGTCAGCTGACACGCGTCAGCTTCTGGTGACATTGCGGCGTGACGGACCATTACAGTGCGTGATGGTCCGTCATGGATGTACGCGCGTCAGATCCTTGTCGTTAGTCATCAAACACGTGTCACTCTCCGGTGGTTTTGGGGTGACGGACCGTTACTGTGGGTGACGGTCCGTTATAGGGTTTACACACATCTGAATAGGCCCATTAGTCACCTGCCACATGGCACACACTCATTAAACCCTTACCCAACCCGTAACGGATTGTTACAGTGGGTGACAATATGTTACTGTCCAAAAATGGCTATTCTTACCTTTTGATCCTTGAATTTTTATATTATTACACTTTTAGTCCTCCAGGTTTTATTTGTGATAAGTTTGGAATGAAACATTTAGGAATGTTACATCATCCCCACCTTTAGAAAAATCTCGTCCTCGAGATTCGCGGAATAGGTGTGGATACTTTTTCTTCATTTCTGATTCTAATTCCCAAGTGTATTCTGGACCTCGTCTGGAATTCCACTAAACTTTAACTAGTGTTAATCTTTTCTTTTTCAGTTTCTTTATATGGCGGTCTACAATTTGTAGTGGTTGTTCTACGAATTTCCAATTTTCATTTACCTCCACATCTTGTAGAGGCATTACCAGAGATTAATCAACTAAACACTTGTGTAAGTTAGATACATGGAATAGATCGTTTATTCCACTCATCTCTTCTGGTAATTCTAGTTGATACATCGTGTATTCCACTTAGCTTTCCCGTCTTTCCGAATTAAACAACACCTTTTTAAGGTGATACATTTAATAATACCTTATCTCCAATATTAAGATTTAGTGACATTCTTCTTTTATCAGCAGAGCTCTTTTGTCTATCAGGGGGTGCTTTTAATCTTTCTTGTATCTGAGTTACTTTTTCAGTAGTTTCCTGAACCAATTCAGGACCTGATAACTGACTTTCTCCTACCTCGGACCAGCATACAGGAGTTCGACACTTACTTCCATATAAAGCTTCAAAAGTTTCCACCTGAATGCTTATGTGATAACTATTGTTTTATGAAAATTCCATAGGGGTAGGTGATCATCCCAACTACTTCCTAAATCTATCACACATGCTCGAAGCATATCTTCCAATGTTTGAATTGTTCTTTCACTCTATCCGTCTGTTTGTGCCTGATAGGCAGTGCTTAAGTTCAGAAAAGTTGGCATGGATTTTTGGAAACTTTGCAAGAATCGACATGTAAAACGACTATCTTTATCTGACACTATGGATAGTGGCACACTGATGCGTTGTGTTTTAAATAAAAATATAGATAAATATATTTTTAGGATGGTTTCACGAGATCAGGTTTTAAATTTATAAAATGATAATTACTTTAACTTAAAACACACACAATAGGCAAGTGTACCTATCACAGCGTAATATAGTTTAGGTAAGAACCAAGTATCGAACCAACGGACACAGTCGAATTCCAATACTCAACTTTTGTTAACGTTTAGCCAGTTTAATTAGTGAGTGGGTTTTGTGTGCTTGTGTAGCAGAAAAGTAAATGACAGAAAAGTAAATGACGGTAAAGTAAATAACAGAAAAGTAAAAACGTGCGTGAAGTGTGTAAAAGAAATGTAACGAACAGAATAGTAAATAACAGGAAAGTAAATATGTCGGAAATGATAAGGTTACGAATAGTATTGCTTGGGTTTCGAATCTGCTTGGTACGTGATAATGTTAAGTTGACTAATCCAGTGATATGACTACTACAAACGTGTGACCTGGGTCACCGCTAGAGCCTCGTCCTCACGGCATTTGATTTGAAAATTTAGAAGCTATAACAAGTGGTAGTGCCTCCCGTTAGGGACAACAATTACCCTCAACCCTTCAAATGGTCATCTCCGGGTTGGTTTAAGACATCGAACGTAAAATGATTTATATTAGAGTTAAATAGGTGATTATATTTTGCTCACCGGGAGGCGGTGTAACAATGGGACCAAGTATAAAGACGTACCGTTCCTAACATGAGTTAACCAATTCTTGGTTGCATAATAAGTCCGTATAAAGACGTACGAACTTAATAGTGTTAACCAAGCCTTCGCTTATCAATCTTTACTTGTATAAAGACGTACAAAAGGTTTTACACTTTAAAAATCAAGAACACTCACAAATATAAAGATGGATTTAGACAATAATAAAAGCCCACCAAAATGGTGGTTTTAAGGACGAATAGTTAAAGACATAAACACATCACTTGGATTAATACGTTGAACATTAACATGCACCAAACTTCATCTTCACCCTAGCAATACAAAGAGTCTAGCCATGAATGGCCATACTAACTAGCATAACGCTGAGTTTCGTAGGCTCCCCTATTGCGGAAGAAGGAGGAAGAGCCCCTCTACTCACTACTACTACACTCTCACTACGAAATAAGCTTTCTCTGGTGTGTTCTTGGGGTGTGTAAGGGATGATTCAATGAAGAACTCAAGCCATCTATTTATAGGCCTCAAAATGAGCAATGCACGGCCGTTCATTGGATTGCACGGGCGTGCAAACACCTCGGGAATCAAACAGGGTACAAAGGACAGTGTACCGGAGTCTGGGGAGGCCAGATGGGCTATGCACGACCGTGTAAAGGGATGCACGGTCGTGCAAGCCCCTGGCTACTCCCTATGCTCGTCTTTTAGCTGCTGGTTGACTTGTGTTGACCTGGTTTGACTTCTTGGGGTTAATGCTCGGGTTTGGTCCTCATAAAGCTTGACTTCTTCATGTTTTAAGCTGGTTTTTGCTTTATTTATCTTGGAGCACCAAATAACATGAAATTGTGAAATATTAACGTTTTAAATATCAATTGCAAGGTTATTAATCAATTAGTACCATAATATGAGGATTATTATGCATGCAAAATATGTATAATTTAGGACATATCATAATACACCACACTTAAACTTTGCTTGTCCTCAAGCAAGTGCATGATCATACCCATAACTAAAAAAACTTTACAAGGGAAATGGAGTCCCAAGTATTTGGAAACTCAAGGATAACTCTTAAGCTGCTTATTTTATTTTTGTATTTTTCAATGATGGAATCCATGAAAAACCTACTAGAACTTTAATTATGCATAAACTTTCACTCCTCATAATGTTCACTCAACTCTAGGGTTATATATGTTTGGATAATGTAAGTCAAGTGGAACACTCAAGTTCGAATTGAATTATGCAATGGTCATAAGCTTGTGTGCAAATCAAGTCTCCACCAATTAACTAAGTAGTATGCATGAATCAAGAGCACTTTAAAAGGGTTGTAATGTGGCTAAAATAAAAATGAAGGGTGAAAATGAAAATCTTTTAGGATTTTTAGGGATTTAAAAGGTTTGAAGGGCTACAGCTATCGTGAAACACACAGCTACGGCTTCATGGCTTAAAATGGAAAATACTAGCAGGTCCCTATACAGTACTCAGATCATGAGGGTATAACTAATATGAGGACTCATTTATGGTCAGATTGCCAAGACCAAGATCTTTCATTAGTGCCAACTCTTTTCTTTCTGCGTATTATACATTACTGCCTCTTCGTATGGATCCTTCGGCCTGTAGCCTAACAGCTCCTACTCAGATCAGCCGCGTATACTCATTTTGGGAAAATGTTTGGTTCTTGTTACATTTTCCATCGTGGCTCCAGTTGCCACACTTCACACATTTTTCGTATCTTTTGGCTTTTCTTTTGACGGCACTTTTTGACAAGCCACAGAATGGTGGTAATTGTTTTTGCTTGCGCCACCATTTTCTTACATCACTAGTTGCTTTGAAAATCTTCTCTCGGAGTTCGGATGGTAATTCAGGCTTTGCGAAATGAATACAAGAAAGTAAATTGAAATCAAAAGAATGCATATCCAGCTCTTTAAGGTCTAACTAGTAAAAGACCAACTTCTTTCTTTTTCTTTTCTCATTTTTGTATTTTTTATTATTTTTTTTAATTAAGACAATTTCTTCAACACTTATTTTTCCTCAATTTTCTTGAAATAATATTTTCGTGAATTTCTTGCAGATAGTTCGGCTGTTTCTTCCTAATACATCCACCTTCTTGTATATTCTAATTCCTTTGAGTAAAACAGATTGTTTCCGAAGTTGCCTCAATGCAATAAACTTGAAATAACGATATAGGATAATTTTTTCCATTTTGAAGACAATTAGCCAATAACCGGTGTTTACGAAAAGCTGGTTGGGTGATAATTATAGGTAGTAGAAAAGAAAAGGTTAAGGCTCAAAGGGCTATCTAAGCGGATTATATGTTTGGGATTTTTGGATTTAAGTATAAGGGTAATAAAGTACTAGGTGCCTCAATCACTTTCATACTTCTACTAGTTCATGGTCTTAATATGTACAAGTCATACAAGTTCTAATTATGCATAAAATTCAATAAAAAAACACTCAGTAATGCCAAACGCAATAGCATGCGAATAATTATATACTGCGCCAAAAATTTGATACTGTGTAATAGGCTTGATTTTCTTCACATGAAAACAGATGAGATATGGTTTAGCGAATCGTTATGCATAATATTCATTTGTTTCTACTTGCCATGTATTCATTTTAGGTGAGAACTCAAAGAGGTTTTAAATTTTTAGGGTTTACAATTTTGAAAATTTTTCAGGTTTTACAAAAGGTAGGTTGTTGTAACGTTTTAGTCAAATGGGTAGAAAATCACAAGTTGAAATTTTACTACTTTGAGGTTACAAATAGTCCTGAATCTCTAATTCCCCACCCCACACTTAAAACTGTGCATTGCCCTCAATGTACAAATGCATGTAATGAAATGCTATGTAGGAATTTAAATGCATGAAGTTTTAAGTGAAAAGAAACTGTTCCCCCCCCGGTAAATTCGGTATATAACCTAAGGCCAAAACTTATTGCTGTTGTCAACACTTTGCTTTAAAGACTTCATCGAATTTCAAAGAAATTTGATGTGGGATTCGATTCCGCAGATTGTAGAGATGGAATATGATTCCTCAAAGGAGTAGCGGAGCTATCTGGTGATGTTATTCTACCTGACACACAAAGGAAAACATAAAAGCAGACAAGAAAAATAAAAAGGTAGTAGTTAAGGTACTACGGTCCTAGTATCGAGAAGGCATACCTGGGGGATGAAGTAAAAGATACTTTAAATTTGGAAAAACCAAACCTGATATCCATGTTTTTTGCCGCACCAACTTCTTAATTTATTCATGATCATCGGGTTGCCTCCCGGAAGCGCCATGTTTATTTAAGGGTCGTTGGCCAGACCCGTACGTGTTTCATCAGTCTTTCTTTGGGTGGGAGCCATCGACTTCCAACGTATCTCCAGTTCCTTCATTCAAGTCCTTTAGTTTTGGTAGCTTGTCAAAGTACTCATCGATCCAGTCAGTGTTTTCAAACTCCTTTCCGAGATTCAGTTTCTTTCCTTTGTTGAATTACTTAGCTTTCTTCAGTTGGTAGTCCAGATTAGTATCGATGAATTGGGAAATTTCAAATGGATCATTAGACAGGCATTCATTTCCCCCTATGTTGTAGGTCACTGATTGTTTTCCGACATGAAATGTCAAGATTCCTTCATTCATATCAATAACGGCTCGAGCAGTGGCTAAAAATGGGCAACCCAAAATCAGAGGTACAGAATAGTCGGGGCCTATTTCTAAACCCATGAAGTCGGTAGGGAAGACAAACTTACCGACTTTTACTAGTAAGTTCTCAATGACTCCTATGGGTGATTTGACTGATCCATCTACGAGTTCGATAGTTGCATTGACAGGTCGTGGATTCCCAATATTTAACCTTTTAAACATGACATAATGCATTACATTCACACTTACTCCTAGGTCAGCGAGTGCAAAGGTTATCGGTAATGGTCCGATATAACAAGGTAAAGAGAAATTTCTAGGATCTGAAAGTTTCTTTGGAAGGCATCTTTCAATGAGAGCCATACAATGATTAGTCCTTTTTACTGCTTCCTCAATATTTCTTTTGTTTGTAAGGAAATCTTTCAAGAAACGTCCATATTTAGGCATTTGTTGTATGATATATAGGAAAGGAAGATTGACATGGACCTGGCTTAATAGTTCGATGAAATTCTCATATTGTTCGTCAGTCTTATGCTTTACTAACCTTCCTGGGTAGGATATGTGAGAATGGAACGTTCTCTTTGTCGGAACTTTTGGAGTAGTATCCACTTGAGCAGGAGATGGAGTTGTCTTTGATTGTGGTTCTTGGGTAGTTGTTTCTGCGATATGTGGACGAAGCAGTACTCCAGTGAATATCTCTCTCCTTGTTGATTGAACTTCTTCTTCTGGCATTGGTGGCTCTGAAAAACCTTGCTATTTCTTAGAGTGATAGCACTTACATTTGCTTTTAGATTGGTTTTGGTATTACTCGGGAGACACCCTGGTTGTCTTTTGGATAGAAGTATTGCAATTTGTCCTAATTGCGTCTCAATAGACTGAAGGTTTGCTTTTTGTGTCCTTAATTCAGATTCGTGAAGACTAAACTATTCCTCATATTGTTTGTGATGGGAATCCGCTAGAAGGGCTTGTGTAACATTTCTGACTTTCATTATCTATATTTCAGTTCAATATGATACATTTCAAACCAAATTCTAGTACACTGACTTGTTCTATTCGTACCAACAATTAAATACTATGTTTCAATACAAATCCACAAATTTTTACACGAGTATATCCTATTAAACTCTACATAAGTTCATATTTATACAAAACTGTCAATACAGAAATTTGCAAGGACTGATTTTATAAATAAATAACCAGAAACCCTAATAGGCACGGTCGCGCCTCGTTCTGGCACGGTCGCGCCAAGTGCTATAGCGCGGTCGCGCGCCTTGCTTTGGAACGGTCGCGCCCGGTGCCTTGGCACGGTCGCGCCTCTTGACAGTTGAAACGTAAAAAAAACGATCTTTAATCCTAAATTCGTTCAACTTTGTAACCGTTATACACGTTAGTCAATTAACAAACATCATTAGTCAATTAAACATCGACATTACACGTGAATTAAAACCAATTATGGATTTTAAACTGAAACCGTTGACCCCTTCATCTTTTACACGTCGAATTCATTCATTTCTATTGTTACTCTCTCAAATCAAACAACTACGCACCGTAACTAACCCTCTCTGAGGTTTTACGCACACCAAGCTCATCGGAATCGCAGTAGAAGATGTCGGAGATCAAACCCGTCGTCGCCAGAACTCACCTCTACCGTACGCCATCGATTCATCGTCTTTTCGGGTAATTGAATCCTCATACACTTTCGTTTCAGTCCATAGATCAAAAGCCCCAACTTGATTTGGACTTACAATTTCCAGTTTAACACGAACCCGAATCTAGGGTTCATTCTAAAATGGTTTAATCGAATCATACTTTGTACATGTTTTAAATACAATTAAACTATACAAAAAGACTCGTAATAACCTAATGGGTGAAAGCCCTATGATTCCAAACACCATTATCATAAGAAATAGTCAATTCGTTTCTGTTTTGGAACGAACACGGTCGCGCTAGTCTTCTAGTGCGGTCGTGCTTCATGAGACACGGTCGTGCCAATACCAGTGCGGTCGTGCCTCACACACTCAGACCCGGTCATGTCTCTTGGCTAGGCTTGGTCGTGCCTCAGAACCCTAGACACGGTCGTGCCTGGCCCAGACACGGTCGTGCCTAGTGAACAGCTTATTTATGTCCTCTGTTTGATCAATACGGTCGCGCCCTGACTAGCACGGTCGCGCCCGTGGTTTTAGCACGATCGTGCCTTGTCCCAGGCACGGTCGTGTGTGCTAGAAAAATCTTGGCAGAATAATTATTCTTATATTTTAAAAACAATAAGTATTTCAGATTAATTTTCAAATAAAAATAATTGATTTTATAAATATTTATATTAACTTTATTTAAAAAAAAATCAAATTCTTAATTCTAAAATAAATAGAAGTTATTTATTTACATTTACAAAATTAAATTTATACATATTGTTAAACCCTACACTTAAATATTATTTACACAACTTATTTACACATCTTTATGAAAAAAATAAAGTAAAGAAATTTATATTTAATATAAAACATCCGATACATTTTTATAACTAAATGATTAAGTTACATATTTTATAAATAAATAAATAAGGTAACAATTATTTATTTAATTTACATTTAAAACAAAAATTATTTAGGGTATACTTAATTACCCCTAATACCTACATTATTTTTATAAATAAGTGAATACATAATAATTATGTAATTTATTTATTTAGTTTCAAACTCAAACATTGATCAAAATGTTCTAAAAATATCCATTTCAAATCTTTCATTTTATACAATACCTTTCAAGTACAAACCACAAGCTTTATACACAAATCCAATTCAACCCTAGACTTAGACATAAACTATTGTGCACACTATTAATTCAATATACATCCCACACTAGGTTAACGTTGTGCATTACAAGGATCATATTACTATCTAGTATCTCGTGTTAGCTACGCCTTCGAATCAAGTGAGTATTACATAACCCCTTTTACTCTTCTACACTTTTTAAGGTGGAACATGAACACTATACAAACTATTGCTTACATTTACACAAACTACACAAATACAAATCCTCTTTACATTCATGTGTGCAATTTGAGTTTTATGCCTGAGTGCTAGTTGTGCTAACTTTTGTTTGCAATTTATGTGCAATCATTAACTATTCAAGCCGACGGTAAATAAAGATAGCTCTATTGAGTTTGACAAACCCACCCAGATTGGGGTGATTGTTACCGACAACACAATTTTGCATGCTAGTTACAAAGGTTTGATTGTACTTTGGTTACACAATAGCTACTCTCCATAAATGCTTTATTTTAACATGTTATGTAAGGATTTGTTTATTCATAATCTATATGCTATCTATATACAAACCTGTGTATGCTCACCAACGTTTTAGTTGACCTTATTTTATTCATGTTTCAGGTACTAATGTGTGATTTTGATCAAGACTTGCTACACTTAAGTTTTGGACCTAGATAATTTTAAATAAAGGATTATGTATTTCATTTTATGTACTTGGTTTGATTTGGTTTTATCTTGAATACTTGGAATGAATTTGAATGATTAATATATTTCAATTTAGTCAACCTTGTGCTCATGAACAGTCTACATGTCTTGCCCCGATGATTCCGCCGTCGTTGGGGTGTGACAGATTGGTATCAGAGCCTTAGTTATTGGGAACTAGGTTATTAGACACCCTTGACCTAGACTAAACTTTAGGACACCCACTTATGCCATGCTTCATGATTATGTGATATGTGCTACATGCTATGTGTTACATGCTTACTATTATTAGTTATTATTTCGTTTTTAATGCTTTACTTGTTAAAAATTCATGACCTATTAAGATATACTTAAATAATAATTAAATAAACAATATCCCTACCTATACCCTAAAACCTCATAATATTCTTACCTACTTCTCTATCACCATCTACTTAGCATGTGGAAACTTCATGGATCTAAATCTATAAAAATTTCTTTATTTCCTCGTTAAGGCTTTTAAACTTTGTTAATTATTTGAGGACACGTGCAATCGGGAAGGGTGACACCTGTATTCTGGGTTTTCTGTCTAGGAAAGCATTTCGCATAAATCCCAATCAACCGAGGGACCCGTATGCTTTCCTAGGAATTCCCGGGATGAGTGTTTACTTATAGGCTAAAGCATGTCTCCTTGAAAAATTATATGAGTTTAATTAACCTTAATGTGTCATAGTATTCAAGTGATTTATCACTATTTGAGTACAATCCAAACCATGATTAACTATTTTATTTGTTATCTTATTCTTTTAAATCCAAACAACATTCATAAGTTCTTACATCTTTTCTTGTGTTGTACAATTCTGTAGAATGCCTCCCCGTCGTGCTCCCGTGACCAAAAACAATACCGACATCGCTGCTATCCTTACACAACTTGTAACCCAACTCACTCAAGCTAATGGTGCCACAAATGGTAACCATGTTGCTAATGGTAATGGTGGTGCCAACCCATCACAATGCACCTTCAAACACTTCAACTCATGTAATCCTCCTAAGTTCTATGGTACCGAAGGAGCCACATGACTCATTCAATGGTTCGAAAGTATTGAGAATGCCTTTCTCAATAGTGACTGCCCCGATAACCTTCGTGTTCGTCATGCCACAAGTGTCTTACAAAAACGGGCACTCACGTGGTGGAATGGGGAAAAGAGAACTAGAGGCGTGGAAGTAGCAATGGCCTTACCTTGGGATGAGGTTAAAAGGCTAATGACCGAAGAATTTTCTCCTCGAAATGAGGTAAAGAAACTGGAAGCCGAGTTTTGGGATCTTGCCCAAGATGGTGGAGAAAGTCTAGCTTATACAACTCGGTTCCATGAGTTGAGTCTCCTTGTGCCCCATATGGTCACACCTTTATCCCGCTGCATTGAGAAGTATATTGGTGGATTACCTAGGCAAATTCAAGATACTGTCTTAGGGAGAAATCCCGCAACACTCGAAGATGCTATCCGCTTATCTGCTACATTAAATGATAACCATGTGAAAGCGGGAACTCTGACTAGAAAAGGCACCAAGAAAGTTCTCGACACTACAACCCCTCCCACACACATCAAAGAAGCCACAACTGAACCCTCCCATAATAATAAGAAAAGAAAGGCTAGAAATTATGCTATGGTCACTCTTGCTATCCCGGTTAACCAAGCTGCTCCTATGGTTCAAGAACCAGCCAAAAAGCCATATGTTGGGATCTACCCACTCTGTGCCACATGCAACTATCACCATTTCCAAAACATTATATGTCGCCTTTGCACTCACTGTGGGAAATATGGCCATACAGTCAATGTTTGTAGAGCCAAAGCACTTGCAGGCCAAATCAACCCACCAAACCGAACCAACCCCCAAATGGCTAATCAAGGTGTTCCTGCTATTGCAAATGGGCGTGCTTGTTATGAATGTGGTAACCCAAATCATTTTCGTGACCAGTGCCCAAAGTTCATCAATGCTAGACAAGGCGGAGCTCGTGGGCGTGCTTTCAACATAAACGCCAATGAAGCTCAACCCAACAATGATGTGGTCAACGGTACGTTCCTTGTTAATAGTCAATATGCCTCCATTTTATTTGATACCGGTGCCGATAAAAGTTTTGTGTCACTTAAATTTGAACCCTTACTTGCAAAGACACGATCTCAATTAGAGAAAACCTTCACCGTCGAAGTAGCAAATGGTGACTCCCTTACAATTGACTCTGTTATTCACGACTGCTCTCTAGAACTTAATGATCATACATTTCCAATCAACCATGTACCAATGCCACTAGGAAGTTTTGATATCATCATAGGCATGGATCAGCTATCAAATCATCATGCCGAAGTCATATGTTTCGAGAAATGCATCCGAATACCTCTATCGTCGGGAGAAACGTTAAGAGTCTTTGGTGAAAAACCTTGCAAAGGACTCAAGTTAATGTCATGCACTACCGCCCAAAAGTACTTACGAAAGAAGTACGTAGCCTTCTTAGCTCATGTTGTTCGAAAGGATGTCAAAGAGAAGAGTATCCAAGACATTCCCATCATTCGGGACTTTCCCGAAGTATTTCCCGAAGATCTATCCGGTCTTCCACCCGTTCGACAAGTAGAATTTCGCATTGACCTTATACCCGGAGCTAACCCCGTGGCTAAAGCTCCTTACCGTCTTGCACCTTCTGAAATGCAATAACTTGCAAGTCAACTTCAAGAGCTCTCCGACAAGGGCTTCATTCGTCCAAGTCATTCACCGTGTGGTGCACCCGTCTTATTCGTCAAGAAGAAGGATGGATCATTCCGCATGTGTATTGACTACCGCGAACTCAACAAGCTTACCATCAAGAACTGTTATCCCTTGCCTAGAATTGATGATCTCTTTGATCAACTTCAAGGTTCTACTTGCTTCTCAAAGATTGACCTTCGATCTGGTTATCACCAACTCCGTGTACAAGACGAAGATATTCCAAAGACTGCCTTCCGAACAAGGTATGGTCACTACGAGTTCATGGTCATGCCTTTTGGGCTAACCAATGCACCCGCAGTTTTCATGGACCTCATAAATCGTGTGTGCAAACCGTACCTTGATAAATTCATGATCGTTATCATTGATGATATCTTAATCTACTCCAAGACTAAAGTCGACCATGAGCAACACCTTAGACTAGTTTTGGACCTCTTGAGGAAGGAACAACTATATGCCAAATTCTCCAAATGTGAATTTTGGCTAAAGGAAGTTCAATTTCTTGGTCATATCGTCAATGACAAGGGAATTCATGTTGACCCTGCTAAGATTGAAGAAGTTAAGAATTGGAATACCCCGAAGACCCCCACCGAAGTTCGTTCATTTCTTGGTCTAGTGGGATATTATCGTCGTTTCATCTCAAATTTCTCTAAGATTGCTGTCCCTCTTACCGCTTTAACCCACAAGGGTAAACCTTATGAATGGGGATCAAAACAAGAAGAAACTTTCCAAACTCTCAAGAAAAAGTTGTGCAATGCTCCTATTTTGACTCTCCCCGATGGGAATGATGATCTAGTTGTTTACTTTGATGCTTCTAACCAAGGTCTCGGTTGTGTCCTCATGCAACGAGGCAAAGTAATCGCCTATGCATCAAGGCAACTTAAGATCCATGAGAAGACTTATACGACGCACGACCTCGAGTTGGGTGCGGTCGTATTCGAATTAAAGATTTGGAGACATTACCTCTATGGCACAAAATGTGTGGTGTTCACCGACCACAAAAGTCTCCAACACATCTTCAATAAAAAAGAACTCAATATGAGGCAAAGACGTTGGGTTGAACTCCTTAACGACTATGACTGCGAGATTCGTTATCATCCCGGCAAAGCGAATGTTGTAGCCGACGCTTTGAGTCGAAAGGACCATGTCATGCTTCAATGTGTTCGAATTCAAACCGACATTCAAAACCGCATCTTAGAAGCTCAACACGTCTCAATCACCGAGGGTAACATGTACGAGGAAATGTCGTGTGGTGTTGAACTTCAGCTTGAATCAAAACCCAATAGCTTACTTTATTACTTAAACCGTATTTGGGTTCCCGATCGCGATGATCTCCGTGCATTTCTTATGAACGAGGCTCATAAGACTCGATATTCTATTCATCCTGGTGCGGATAAGATGTACCAAGATCTTCACCAACAATATTGGTGGCCCGGTATGAAGAAAGACATTGCTCTCTATGTTGCCAAATGTCTAACTTGCTCCAAAGTCAAAGCCGAACATCAACGTCCTTCCGGTCTACTTGAACAACCGGAAATTCCCGTGTGGAAATGGGAAAACTTAGCCATGGATTTCATTACCAAACTCCCTCGCACCTCAAGTGGTTATGATAGTATTTGGGTGATCATTGACCGTCTCACCAAGTCTGCTCATTTCTTGCCTATTTGTGAAGACTATCGGGTTGAGAAACTAGCCCGAATTTACATTGACAAAATTGTGAGCCGTCACGGTGTTCCCTTAAACATAATCTCCGATAGAGATGCTCGGTTCACCTTTCGTTTTTAGCAATCTCTCCAAACTGCTCTTGGCACACGATTGAATTTGAGCACGGCTTACCATCCCCAAACTGATGGTCAGACCGAGCGTACAATTCAAACTCTGTAGGACATGCTTAGAGCATGTGTAATTGATTTTGGTGGCAATTGGGACTCACATCTATCCCTAATCGAGTTCTCCTACAATAATAGCTACCACACGAGTATCAACATGGCCCCGTTTGAAGCTCTCTATGGTCGCAAGTGTCGTTTTCCTATATGTTGGAACGAGATTGGTGAAGCATAAATCACCGGTCCCGAGCTAATTCAAGAAACATCCGACAAGGTTATCCAAATCCGTGACAACATTCGAGTAGCGAGAAGTCGGCAAACGAGTTATGCCGACAAACGACGAAAACCCTTGGAATTCCAAGTCGGTGACCTTGTTCTTCTCAAGGTGTCTCCGTGGAAGGGTGTAAACCATTTTGGAAAGAAAGGCAAACTGGCAACTCGCTATGTGGGTCCATTTAAGATCCTTGAAAGGATTGGGAAAGTGGCTTACAAACTCGACTTACCTCCATCACTTGGCAATGTGCATCCTACATTTCATGTGTCTAATCTGAAGAAATGCCTTGCTGATGAAAACCTCCATATACCTCTTGACGACGTGCACATTGACGAAACGATGCACTTCGTTGAGAGACCGGTAGAAATCATGGATCGTGAGATCAAACAGCTCAAGCGAAGTCGCATCCCTATTGTCAAAGTTCGTTGGGAATCTAAACTTGGTCCTGAGTTTACTTGGGAACGAGAGGACCAAATGAAGCTCAAGTACCCCCACCTCTTCACTGATGCCGTCGCCTCCACTAGCTAAATTTCGGAACGAAATTCCCTCAACATGGGGATATTGTAACATTTCTGATTTTCGTAATCTATATTTCAGTTCAATGTGATACATTTCAAACCAAATTCTAGTACACTGACTTGTTCTATTCGTACAAACAATTAAATACTATGTTTCAATGCAAATCTATAAATTTTTACACGAGTATATCCTATTAAACTCTACATAAGTTCATATTTATACAAATCTGTCAATACAGAAATTTGCAAGGACTGATTTTATAATTAAATAACCAGAAACCCTAATAGGCACGGTCGCGCCAAGTACTATAGCGCGGTCGCGCGGCTTGCTTTGGAACGGTCGCACCCGGTGCCTTGGCACGGTCGCGCCTCTTGACAGTTGAAACGTAAAAAAAATGATCTTTAATCCTAAATTCGTTCAACTTTGTAACCATTATACACGTTCGTCTATTAACAAACATCATTAGTCAATTAAACATCGGCATTACACGTGAATTAAAACCAATTACGGATTTTAAACTGAAACCGTCGACCCCTTCATCTTTTACACATCGAATTCATTCATTTCTATTGTTACTCACTCAAATCAAACAACCACGCACCGAAACTAACCCTCTCTGAGGTTTTACGCACACCAAGGTCATCGGAATCGCAGCAGAAGACGCCGGAGATCAAATCCGTCGTCGCCAGAACTCACCTCTACCGTACGCCATCGATTCATCATCTTTTCGGGTAATTGAAACCTCCTACACTTTCGTTTCAGTCCATAGATCAAAAGCCCCAACTTGATTTGGATTTACAATATCCAGTTTAACACGAACCCGAATCTAGGGTTCATTCTAAAATGGTTTAATCGAATCATACTTTGTACATGTTTTAAAAACAATTAAAGTATACAAAAAGACTCGTAATAACCTAATGGGTGAAAGCCCTATGATTCCAAACACCATTATCATAAGAAATAATCAATTCGTTTCTGTTTTGGAACGAACACGGTCGCGCTAGTCTTCTAGCGCGGTCGTGCTCACACACTCAGACCCGGTCATGCCTCTTGGCTAGGCTTGGTCGTGCCTCAGAACCCTAGACACGGTCGTGCCTGGCCCAGACATGGTCGTGCCTGGCCCAGACACGGTCGTGCCTAGTGAACAGCTTATTTATGTCCTCTGTTTGATCAACATGGCCGTGGTTTTAGCACGATCGTGCCTTGTCCCAGGCACGGTCGTGTGTGCGAGAAAAATCTTGGCAGAATAATTATTCTTATATTTTAAAAACAATAAGTATTTCAGATTAATTTTCAAATAAAAATAATTGATTTTATAAATATTTTTATTAACTTTATTTAAAAAAAAGATCAAATTCTTAATTCTAAAATAAATAGAAGTTATTTATTTACATTTACAAAATTAAATTTATACTTATTGTTAAACCCTACACTTAAATATTATTTACACAACTTATTTACACATCTTTATGAAACAAATAAAGTAAAGAAATTTATATTTAATTTAAAACATCCGATACATTTTTATAACTAAATGACTAAGTTACATATTTTATAAATAAATAAATAAGGTAACAATTATTTATTTAATTTACATTTAAAACAAAAATTATTTATTTAGGGTATACTTACCTACATTATTTTTATAAATAAGCTAATAAATATTAATTATGTAATTTATTTATTTAGTTATTCAAACTCAAACATTGATCAAAATGTTCTAAAAATATACATTTCAAATCCTTCATTTTATACAATACCTTTCAAGTACAAACCACAAGCTTTATACACAAATCCAATTCAACTCTAGACTTAGACATAAACTATTGTGGGCACTATTAATTCAATATACATCCCACACTAGGTTAACGTTGTGCATTACAAGGATCATATTACTATCTAGTATCTCGTGTTAGCTACGCCTTCGAATCAAGTGAGTATTACATAGCCCCTTTTACTCTTTTACACTTTTTGGGGTGGAACATGAACACTATATAAACTATTGCTTACATTTACACAAACTACACAAATACAAATCCTCTTTACATTCATGTGTGTAATTTAAGCTTTATGCCTGAGTGCTAGTTGTGCTAACTTTTGTGTGCAATTTATGTGCAATCATTAATTATTCAAGCCGACGGTAAACAATGATATTTCTATTGAATCTGACAAACCCACCCAGATTGGGGTGATTGTTACCGACAACACAATTTTGCATGCTAGTTACAAAGGTTTGATTGTACTTTGGTTACACAATAGCTACTCTCCATAAATGACTTAGTTTAACATGTTATGTAAGGATTTGTTTATTCATAATCTATATGCTATCTATATACAAATCTGTGTATGCTCACCAAGTTTTTAGTTGACCTTATTTTATTTATGTTTCAGGTACTAATGTGTGATTTTGATCAAGACTTGCTACACTTAAGTTTTAGACCTAGATAATTTTAAATAAAGGATTATGTATTTCATTTTATGTCCTTGGTTTGATTTGGTTTTATCTTGAATACTTGGAATGAATTTGAATGATTAATATATTTCAATTTAGTCAACCTTGTGCTCATGAACTGTCTACATGTCCCGCCCCGATGATTTCGCCGTCGGTTGGGGTGTGACAGCTTGACTTTCAGTTGTAGAGATTAACTTAGTTACCGCGTCCTCCAAGCTTAACCCTTTGCTTGGTTTGCTAGTTCCTTGAAATTGTTGACGAGACTGATAGTTTTGAGGTGGTCTTTGTTGAAACTGTTGTTGTTGTCCGAAGCCAGATTGTCGATGATTGTTGTTATCCTTCCAGCTGAAGTTTGGATGGTTCCTCCATCAAGGATTGTAGGTGTTACTATAGGGGTTGTTATGTAGGCGATTTGTTCCGATAAAGTCAACCTGCTCGGTATTAGTGGTGATACTCTTTAGTTCTTCAGTAGCCTCAGCGGCGGTCTTGCCCTTACTAAGTTGATTGAGTCAAGTGGTGAGGGCATCTATTTGAGTAGAAAGTGATGTGACAGTATCGATAGAATGAACTCCTTGCCTCCCCTGGTGTTTCTTGGACTGTACCATTGATAGCTGTTCATAGCTATTTCCTCAATTAGGTTGTAAGCTTCTTGTGGTCTTTTGTTTCCAAAAATACCACCTGCAGTAGCGTCTAGTGTTTGACGAGCTTTATTATGCAACCCATTGTAGAATGATGATACGTGTAACCAAACTTCTTGCCCATGGTGAGGAAACTTCCTTAACATGTCCTTAAAGCGTTCCCATGCCTCATATAGTGATTCACCATCATCCTGAGTGAAAGTGGTGATATCATTTCTCAGTTTAGTAGTTTTACCTGGCAGGAAGTATTTTGACAGGATTTTTCTGAGCTAGATCATCCCATGTATTGATTGACCCGGTAGGAAGAGAGTTTAGCCATGCCTTAGCTTGTTACCTTAAGGAAAAGGGAAACATGCGGAGGCGAATTGCGTCATTCGACACTTCGTTCAGTTTGAAAGTGTCACAAATTTCAAGGAAATTTGCAATGTGGGCATGTGGATCCTCATCGGATAATCCATGGAAAATGCATGATGACTGGATCATGTGGATCACAAGAGATTTTATCTCAAATTTGTTAGCGTCAACCGTTGGCCTTGTGATACTAGACCCCGAAGCCTCTAGTGACGGTCTTGTAAAATCGAAAATAGTGCGGTTTTCAACGGCCATTCTTCTAGTACGGTTTTCTTGTATTCGACGGTGAAAGAATCTTTCAGGCTCTTCTAAAGGTTGATATAAACCAGTAGTGGAGCTATGGATCATATTTACCTGCAACAAACGTAACAGGAGAAACAGATGGAAATTGATAGGTTAATCCGTTAACTTGAATTTTTCTTGAAATCACCGTGTCCCCGGCAACGGCGTCAAAAACTTGATGCGTTGTGTTTTGAATAAAAATATAGATAAATATATTTTTAGGATGGTTTCACGAGATCTGGTTTTAAATTTATAAAATGATAATTACTTTAACTTAAAACACACACAATAGGCAAGTGTAACTATCGCAGCGTAATATAGTTTAGGTAATAACCAAGTATCGAACCAACGGACACGGTCGAATCCCAATACTCAACTTTTGTTAACGTTTAGCCGGTTTAATTAGTGAGTGGGTTTTGTGTGCTTGTGGAGCAGAAAAGTAAATGACAGAAAAGTAAACGACGGTAAAGTAATAACAGAAAAGTAAAAACGTGCGTGAAGTGTGTAACAAAAATGTAACGAACAGAATAGTAAAATAACAGGAAAGTAAATATGTCGGAAATGATCAGGTTACGAATAGTATTGCTTTGGGTTTCGAATCCGCTTGGTACGTGTTATAGTAAAATAACAACATTTGCCTTACCTTCGTCTTTGCCTCATATTTAGTTCTTTCTGGCCAAAGATGTACTTTAAACTCTTAGGGTCAGTATAAACTGTGAATTTGACTCCATAGAGATAGTGCCTCCATAAGTTTAGAGTGAAAATTATGGCACCTAACTCTAAATTATGAGTCGTATAATTCTTTTTATTAGTTTTTAACTGACGAGATGCATAAGCAATAACTTTGTTTCTTTGCATCAATACACAACCTAGACCGTTGTGTGAATCATCACAGTATACCACAAAGTCCTTGTTACCATCTGACAAAGCGAGTATGGATGCATGTGTCAGTTTCTGCTTCAAGATTTGAAAATCTTCATCTTGTTTAGGTCCCCATTCATACTTTATAAATTTGCAGGTCAAAGAAGTTAGTGGGACTAAAATCTTTGAGAAACCCTGAATTAATCGTCTGTAGTATCCTGCCAGACCTAGGAAACTACGGACTTCGGTTAGGGATTTTGGGATTTCCCATTTAGATATGGCTTTTATCTTTATCGGGTCTATTTGAATGACTTCTGCATTTACCACATGACCCAGAAATTGTACTTCTTGAAGCTAGAATTCACATTTAGAAAACTTTGCGTATAAATTTTCTTTTCTCATAATTTCTAATACTGTTCTGATATGGCTTCCATGTTCTTCCATAGATTTAGAATAAATAAGTATATGGTCAATAAATACGATAACAAATTTATCTAAATAATGTTTACAGATATGATTCATCCTATCCATAAATGCTGCCGGAGCATTAGTAAGGCCCAACGGCATAACCGTGAACTCATAACGTGTATATCTGGTTTCGAAGGCTATTTTAGGAATATCTTCCTCTTAAACCTTCAGTTGGTGATAATCAGAACGAAGATCTACTTTTGAAAAATGGCATGCGCCTTGTAATTGGTTAAATAGATCATTTATTCTTGGAAGCGGGTAGCGATTCTTGATAGTTACTTTATTCAGCTCATGGTAATCAATGAACAAACGCATTGTACCGTCCTTTTTGACTAAGATAATTGGAGCACCACTGGGAGATGAATTTGTTCTTATGAATCCTTTGTCTAGTAATTGATCTAATTCCTTCTTCAATTCTTTCATCTCCGTTGGAGCTAATCGATATGGGGCTTTAGTAATTGGTGTCGTACCTTGTACCTAGTTTATTTTAAACTCTACTTTCGTTCAGGTGGTATACCTGGTAATTCGCTCAGGAATACATCTGTGTATTTAGATACTACTGGTACGTTTTCTATTTTCTTTTCTTCTGTAGTAGCAATAATCTGAACCAGGTATGCAATACATCCTTTCTGATGACATTTTGTAGCCTTTATCATTGATATGATCAGTGGTCGAATTTGTTTGTCACCGTAGATTGTTACGGTTTTTCTAGATGGGGTTCGTAATTCTATGGCTTTCTTATCACAAAGGATATGGCCTTGATTATCGGCTAACCAGTCCATTCCTAGGACAACATCAAATCCTACCAATGTCATTAGCATTAATCGTGCGGGTATGATGTGTCAACATATTGTGATATTATAGTTCTCCAGGGATTCAGGTATAATTTCTAAGTTCCCTTCAGCCGTCTCTACTTCATAAATTCTATCTAGGGTAATCAAGGGCTCGTTTAATAGATTACAAAATTTACCATCTATAAAACTTAAATTGGCACCAGAGTCAAATAATACTCGAGCATAAATATTATTAAGTGTTAATTGCGTAAATGGCCCATGTGGTTTGATCAAACTGCATGTTTTGCCGCCAAGTTTTTAAAATTGCAAATTTAGCCCAAACTTTTGGGACTGGTTGCGGCTTTTGCCACTGCTGTTAACACTAGTTAGTTTTTAACGAAAAGTTAGCCCATGTGCCATCCACGTGACTTACGATTACAAACTTAACCCTAAAAATGAGTTAAAATAAGTAAAAATCAGTAAAAGCCACAAAAAATCAGTAAATAAATTAATGATTTTTACTGAGTTTTTGACGAATTTTTATTGATTTTTACAGTTTTTTTTATTTATTTGTTAATGAATTTTACTTATTTTAACTCATTTTTAGAGTTTTGTTTGTAATCGTAAGTCACGTGGATAACACATGGGCTATCTTTCCGTTAAAATCTAACTAGTGTTAACACCAGGGGCTAAAGGCGCAACCAGTCCCAAAATTTTAGGCTAAATTTTCTATTTTTAAATATTTGGGCCCAACATGCAATTTGGTCAAACCACTAGGGCCATTTATGCAATTAACTCTATTATTAATTAGCAATGTACCAGTGACTGTGTCCGGGATGGCTGTAGCATCACAGGTATTCAGTACGAAGGCTCGTACATTTTTCTTCATTCCTTCATTAGCCCTCTTTCCACTAGATCCTGCCTGATTCAACTTCTGACAGGATAGCTAAAGTGGCCATGTTCCCCGCAGTTGAAATAGGTGATACCCTTCTTCCTTCAGCAATTTTTGTAACACCCAGACAATTCCCAAGTAATATAAAGGGTTAAAATTGTTCAAAGAAAAAAGCACAAGGATTGAAAATGTAAGTTCCTAGAAGTTGAAGGACCAAAAATGACAAAATGGAAATTTCTGGCAGTGACGGACCGTCACAGGAAGATAACGGTCCGTTACGGTGGTGTCGGACCCTCACAGGACATAACGGTCCGTTACGGGCTCAGCACGACAATGAATCTAGGAGTGACAGGTGTATGCCGACTAGCGGGAAATTATAACGTGTGTAACCCTATGAAGGGCCGTCACGGGGTGTAAAGGCCCATTACGTTTGCCGTCCAAAATTGGGTGACGGACTGTCACCACTTGTAACTGTCTGTCACGACCCTGGAATTTTCCCTATAAATACTTGATCAATCCCAGAATATTTTCACACACTTCACACTTTCCATAACACACACACTCTGGTGATTCCATTATCGGGCCGTACTTCGCGTATGAGGGTTCGGTTTCTAGCAAAACGTCCGCAAATTACGGTAGATAGTGACAAGGTAAGGTTTCCGAACACTCTGAAGTTACTTTGTGTAAACCTAAGATAGGAATATTGATTATGATAATGTCGAATATGATTTAGGGTTCTATTGAGTTGTTAATTGTTATAATTCAGAAGGAGGTTCTGCTTGAAGTGAGTTCCTCTGAACTGTGATCTATAAAATGTTTTGTAAATGATTTTTATTTGAGATCCCAATACCATCCGTATATATATCCCATGAATAAGTACTTATTGTGGCCATGATTGGGGCGACTGACGGGCGAGAACCGATCCTCTCGTATTTGGCCGGACTTGTATCCGGAAGCCGGGGAGTCACCTGTATATATGTATGTTGTAGACTCATAATCCATTTGAGGTTACTGGGTGATGGATTGGGAGGGATGATTATTAGACCCAGACCCGAGTGAAGTTGAGGTCATGGGATATTCTTGTATCGTGGGTACAAGTTATGAAAATAAGATTTTGTTTATGAACTCACCAGCGTTATGCTGATCCAAAATGTTTTCAAATGTTTTTTAGCACAGGTGACCACTAGCTGGTAGTTGTCATTCCAGGAGGTGTACAGGTTTTTGAGATAGGGATGACTGAGGGCAGGTTCTTGTGTAACAATATGTCCTGAGTGAATACCATGTTCTCCGTGAACTATATGTCCAGAGTTATATGTTGTAATTACCAGTTAGTCCTTATTGTAAAACATTATTTCATATGAAACAAAATAGTTATAACTTTTAAGTCTTCCACTGTGTGTTTTTGGTATCAACGTCACAGTAACTAGAAGGTGACCTTCTGACCGATATGTAGTTTTCTGACAAACGGAATGTTTTGTCTAGGAAAGAGCGGTGTATAAATCTCTCCTAGACCCGTCGTTCTTTCCTGGGAACATATCTGTTAGAGGTACTACTCCGGTTAGATAACTGTTCTATGTTAGGTTTTGACAAGTTGGTATCAGAGCCGCAGTTTAAGGGATTTAGATACTAATAGGAAAGATTAGTATAAAGACTTAAACTAAGAGCTCTGAGTATCGCTGGAATGCCATAGGATATAGGTTAAATATGTTGATTATCATTATGAATATAACAGGAGATGTCGAGAAAACATATATTAAATACATTCTTGGCCAAATGTCTTTAATTTCTGATTTTCTAGATCATAGCCAGTTATACGAATTTTGATGTCATACATCTGTGTGTATACGTAACAATGGTTGGAAGATGAGGAGGTAGAGGAGTAGGTCGTACTCCAGTTACTAAGTCTCGTAGGCAGATTGAGAATAACACTGACACTAATGATCATCATGAAACGAATGAAAACAATAATAACACAAATCCTCATGCTGAAGAGGTAGTTATGTCTGAGTCCCATTTCCAAGATAATGTGGCTAGTGAGGTAACAAAGGCACTGAGAACAACGTTACCTAGATTAGTAAATGAAGTCCTCACAAGAAGGATGGATACTGGAACTGCTGGAAGAGGAACCAACAACAATGCAGGCACAAATGGAAACGCCAATACTAGTTCTGTACCTAGAACTGAGAATCATGAAGGAAGCAATTATAAATCCTTCGGAGGATGCAAACCCAAGCCATTCGATGTCAAGAAGGGAGCCATTGATGCTACTCAATGGATCACCCAGATGGAAGCAGTTATTAAGCTTATAGAGTACAGGAGTGATCAGGCAGTTACAGTTTGCTGCCAATTCTTTAGAAACCACAGTGTTGGATTGGTGGGATTCGGTAAAACAAGCCCAAGGTGAATAGGCGGTGGATAACATGAAATGGAACGAGTTCAAGGAACTAGTTCTACAACGATTATGTCCTCAAAACGAGCTTGATAAAATTAAGGAAGAGTTTCAGCGTCTGGAAGCTGGAATAATGACACATCAGGAGTATGCGACAAAATTTGATGAAGTGTCAATTCGATGAGAAATTCTCAGGAAGTAAGATGTAACAAATGCAAGAAACCAGAGCATATTTCAACATATTGTCCATCTCTTAAGTGTTACAATTGTAATGAAATGGGACATATATCAAGAAATTATACTAAACTTGTTCAACAGATTCCAAGAGAAGGGGCAAAAAGTCAGGTGTTTGTGATAGGTGAAGGAAAGAGAAACGATAATGCCAAGGTGGTAGTTGGTACGTTTCTAGTTAACAACATTTTTGCTAAAATCCTGTTTGATACAGGAGCAAATAGAAGTTTTGTTTCAGATGCCTTTAGTTTGCATTTAGACATGAAACCTACCCCACTTGAGCTTGCTTACGTAGTTGGGACGGTAAGTGGAGATCGTATTAGGATAACTGAATCGTATACGAATTGCAAGATGACTCTGGGCAACGAGAATTCAAAGATTAAATTAATGCCAATATGTATAAGCAAAGACAATGTTATCATTGGGATGGATTGGTTGAACCAATGCCATGCTCAAATCGATTATGATTAACGGACTGTTAAGATTTATAGGCCTAACGGAGAGTCTATGTTGATACAATGCGATAGTGATAAGAATAAGATTGAAACTATTTTTGTAGCTAAGGCTAAGAAATGTGTGAATACATGATGTTGTGTATTCATAGATTATGCTTTAGACTCTAAACCTGAACATCAAATTGTGGACATTCCTGTTGTATGTGATTACCCAGACGTATTTCCGGAAGAATTACATGGTCTACCACCAGATAGACAAATCGAATTCCGAATCGAACTTATTCCTAGAGCCAAACCCTTAGCTAGAGCACCATATTGTCTAGCACCGTCTGAGTTGATGGAACTAATGAAGCAGATCCAAGAATTATTAGATAGAGGTTTCATACGCCCAAGTACTTCACCTTAGGGAGCACAAGTATTGTTCCTAAAGAAGAAGGACAGAAGCATGCGTATGTGCAGAGATTATCGAGAACTTAACAAACTCACTTTGAAGAACAAATATCCATTGCCAAGAATAGACGATTTGTTCGATCAGTTGCAAGGAGCTAAATACTTCTCGAAAAATGTTCTTAGATCTTGATATCACTAGTTGAAGGTACAGGAAGAAGATGTACCTAAGACTGCTTATAGAACCCGATATGGACACTATGAATTCTTAGTTATGTCATTTGGTCTAACTAATGCCCCCTCAACATTTATGGACCTGATGAATCGAGTTTGTAAACCATTATTGGACAAATTTGTTATAGTGTTCATAGATGATATCCTTATCTACTCTCGAACCCAGGAGTAACATACCAAACATCTTCAAATAATCTTGGAGACTCTTAGAAAAGAGAAGTTGTAACCTAAGTTTTTCAAATGCGAGTTTTGGAGACAAGAGGTACAATTCCTAGGGCATGTCATAAATCATCAGGGAATGCAAGTGGATCCAGCCAAAATTGAAGTGATCATGAAGTGGGAAACTCCAAAAAAACCAACTGAGGTTCGATGCTTTCTTGATCTAGCCGGATACTACAGAAGATTCATACAAGACTTCTCCAAGATCACTAGTCCATTAACTATTCTAACTCAGAAAGCATTAAAATTTGAATGGAGTCAGAAGAAAGAAGAGGCGTTCAAAACCCTTAAACATAAACTTAGTTCAGCACCAATCTTGTCATTACCTGAAGGAATTGATGACTTCATCATCTATTGTGATGCTTCCCGTTTTGGTCTACGTTGCGTTTTGATGTAGCGAGAAAAGGTGATAGCCTATGCATCACGACAACTTATCGTTCATGAGAAGAACTATACCACACATGATCTCCAAGTTGGTGCCATAGTGTTTGCCTTAAAAAATCTGGAGACACTATCTATATGGTACTAAGTGTGTGATATATATAGACCATAAAAGTCTCCAACATATATTCAATCAGAAGGAATTGATTATGATACAGAGAAGATGGATGAAACTCATTAATGATTATGAATGTAAGATCAAATACCATCTCGAGAAAGCTAATGTTGTAGCAGATGCATTAAGTCGGAAGGAGAGAATCAAACCAATTAAGATAAGAGTTCTAAGATTAGAAATGATGATAGACTGGATGAATCAGATCAAGAGAATTCAAACCCAAGCACTCCAAGAAGATAACATCAAGAAGGAGCGCATGGTTAGTAAAGAGAAGTTACTAACTAAAGGCGATGACGGAATTCTATGATTTGGAAATAGAATTTTGATTCCTAGACTTGGGGAAATCCAAACAAAAGTGATGGATGAAGCTCACAAATCCAAATACTTAATACATCCTGGAGCTGATAAAATGTACAAAGGATGGAAAACTCATTTCTGGTGGCTGAACATGAAGTGATCTATAGCTTAGTACACAGAAAAATGTTTGACTTGTCTCCAAGTCAAGATCGAACATCAGAAACCCGCAGGTCAACTAAAACAGTTAGAGATACATGTGTGGAAATGGGACAGGATTACTATGGACTTTGTCACGAAACTACCAAGAACCCAGAAAGGGCATGATGCTATTTGGGTTGTGGTTGATATATTAACCAAATCGGCACACTTTATCCCTATCAGTGAAAATTATTCAATGGATAAGCTAGCCCGACTCTATATCAATGAGATTGTGAGCCGCCATGGTATACCACTATCTATTATCTCTGATAGAGATAGTCAGTTCACATCTAGATTTTGGACTAGTTTCCAGAAAGAGTTGGGAACTCGAATCAATATGAGCACAACATATCACCCTCAAACCGACGAAAAAAGTGAAAGAACAATCCAAACCTTAGAAGATATGCTGAGGGCTTGTGCAATTGAATTTGGAGGTAGCTGGGATAGTCATTTACCATTGAAAGAATTTTCCTACAACAACAGCTACCATTCAAGTATAAAAGTTGCACCTTTTGAGGCATTATACGGTAGGAAATGCAGAACTCCAATTTGTTCGACAAAGGTTGGAGATAGCCAACTGTTTGGACTAGAAATCTTACAGGAAACAACTGATAAGATAATCCAGATCAAACAAAGACTGAAAGTGTTAGAGTATTTTGTGTGACATATAGCTTTATGTAATAGAATAGGTCTTTTGTAATCTTTAGTATTGTAATTTGTCTTTTGTAGTTAAGTTTTGTGAATGGCGAACTTAACAAGTTCTCCTAAGCCATGGGTGTGGCGAACTTGTTTTAGTTCGCCTGTGGCAGATTTAGTATTACCTATAAATAGTGCTTAGTTGTAGAACTTAAACAATTTTGTACTTGTAAGTACATTTTGAAGAGTAATACAGAGAGCTTTCAGAGAAACTTGTCTTGTGTGTTTGTATTGTGTTTTTATCTGTTCTAGACGCGTTTATTCGTTTGGATTCCGCACTACGAGTATACGTCATGTGTTATACGAGAGAGAACGATCCGTAGACCAGAGTGGACCTACAATTGTTATCAGAGCTATTGCTCTGGATTAAAGATCATCGTGTGACACCGTTTCGTTCGGTTTTGAATCAAAAGATTGATATTTTTGAAGTTTTTCTTGTTGCTGGGTTTCTTGACAGTTTTTGATCATTTGTGGAAGTGTTTTGATAAAATTGATCCGTTAGAAGTGTTCTAATTCGTGTTTTGAAAAATCCTACTGATTGAATTTGATTAATTCCTACAAAATTACAAAATATGATGATTTTAAGTCAAGTTCGTGCGTTTGGGTGATAGAATAATTCCTCCTTGTTCTTCAAATAATACAGGCGAACTTAACCATTCTGTTAGCAGGCGAACTTACCTAGCGAACTTATTAAGTTCGCTTCATCTTGATCAGGCGAACTTGCTTAAGTTCGCCTAAGGCAGAACTTGTTCAGATTTTTTCTAAGTGTTGAATTTTTTCAAGGATTTAACCAACAAGAAGGTGTTGACTACACAAATTTTTATGCTCCGGTTGCGAGAATTGAGGCGATCCATTTATTTCTTTCTTACGCATCTTTCAAGGGGTTCAAGGTATTCCAGCTAGATGTGAAAAGTGCTTTTCTGTATGGAAAGGTGAAGGAAGAGGTATTTGTGAAACAACCACCTGGTTTTGAAGACTCCATGTTCACAGACAAAGTGGTTAAACTTGATAAAGTGTTATATGGTCTTCATCCGGCTTCTCGTGCCAGGTATGAAACTTTGTTCGTGCACTTACTCGAGAACGAATTTGAGCGTGGTCAGATCGATTCCACTCTTTTCATATGAAAAGCAGGGGGAGATATCATACTAGTTCAAGTTTATGTGAACGACATATTTTTGTGTCGACGAATGTGGATATGTGTAAAGACTTTGAGAGAGTTATGAAGCTGAAGTTTGAGATGAGCAGCATGGGAGAAATTTCATTCTTTTTGGGTCTTTAAGTTGATTAGAAAGAAGATGGTTTTTATATTCATCAAACGAAGTATGTGTCGGATATTTTGAAGAAATTTGAGATGTGAGATACCTCATCGTTCAGTACTCCAATTCCTGTAAATCACAAGCAAGATTCTGACTCGAAAGGGAAGGAAGTGGATTGTAGGTTATACAGAGGAATGATTGGGTCTTTAATGTATTTGACTGCGTCCAGGCCTGACATTATGTTCGCAGTATGCTTGTGTTCAAGATTTTAGTCCAAGCCGAGGGAATCTCATTTGATTGGTGTAAAGCGGATTTTTCGATACTTAAAGGGTAAACCAAGGTTGGGATTGTGGCATCCTAATAATTCTGACTTTGATTTCAAAGCTTTTATAGATTCAGATTATGGAGGTTGCAGTTTGGATAGGAAATCGACGTCTGGTGGGTGTCAATTCTTGGGAAACAGACTCATGTCCTCACAATGCAAAAAACAAACATCGGTTGCAATTTCAACATGCGAGGCCGAATACATCGTAGCAGCCAGTTGTTATTCCCAAATCCTGTGGATTCAGCAACAACTGAGGGATTATGGTTTGAATTTCACAGAGACACCAATGTTCATTGACAACACTGCCACGAAGTCCATCACAAACAATCCAGTGAAGTACTCGAAAACAAAGCATATTGAGATACGTCACCATTTCATTCGAGATTGTGCAGAGAAAAGATTGATTGAGTTTGTGAAGGTCCACACGGATAACAACTTTCCTGACCTGTTTTCCAAAGCGTTTGATCGCTCACGGTTTGAATTTCTTACTCAAATGATTGGAATGTTGTTATCAAAATGATTTTCATGGTAGTTTTTATTTTGTATTTTTATTTTAGTGTATTTTATTTTTCTTTCTTTAAATTTTATTTAGAAAAACCAAACAAATTGAAAAAGATAAAATCGGCACTGCTTGAAGTTAGAGAAGAAATGATAGTACATCAGTAGGTGGTCATACACACATGACCATAGAATGACTACATGGTTTCTGTACTTATGTTTGAAGTTTATGCTTTTATGATTTGATCTAAACTTCTTAGTTTGCACAAATAGGAAATGATAGCTTCATGACTTACCATTACATGTTTATAATTTTTTAATTTGAATATTTGCGTGTAATTTGAATTGACAGTAGGCTAGAAGCGTTTTTAGACCATTAGTAGTGTGAAAACATAATGTTCTATGTCACAACTATGATTTGAACCCATTTTATGGCGGGTGTGTGTGTTAAAAGATCATTATCATATAAAGAATATGAGACTTTAAGAATTTCATGACACTAGTATCGGATTATGTCAATAGCACAATTTTTCAGTTCACTTCACTACCCATACCTCGAAAATCATGCAATGTGTTGTTGAACTAAGATATGTCTTGATAACATCTGTCAAGCATATACTAGACCTTGAATCAAAATCACTTGGTTATCCTGATTCATTGAAGAGATCCAAATAATAGTTGTACCACATTAACCTAAATTATTGAAGCAATCGATTCTTTATTCAATCTTTCATCTGTTACATGATATCATTGAGAATCATCAAAGCCAAGCCAATCTGATATGAATCACTTGATTCTGAATCTTTATGATTCTTTATATCCTTCGGGATCTACTTCTTTTCCTGTGCTAATTGATGTAATTTCATCCTAGAGATTGATATATATATTCTTCTCCATAAAGTCTTATATGTCTTGAAGATAGTGCAATGTACTTTCTATTGCCATACTTGTGGGGTACGCGTTGTTTTTATATAAATGGAACTAACTCACAAGAACGTGGGATAAAAAACGCTTTTGGTTTCAAATCTTATAATGCTTACAACTTGAAGTGACAAGTACTATATTGCAAATTCGGTACGAATAAGGTAACATGTCATGATCTGATCCTGTTTACTTTGAAATTTATCGCGTATCATTTCATGATTTTCAAAAAGGTTTGATAGTTTGTGTTGTGAGTTGTACAAGTTACATAATTGATGTGTCAAGATTTATATGCTCACAGAATGCCATAGGTCACCCTTAGATCTGCTAGGGATTTTATATCTGAAATATCTGTGCGTGTTTCATCAAGATACTGATATGATCTTCTTACTCGCAGTATTCTACCAAAAACATGTGATTCAGTAGGTAAAGATAAAAACCAAAAATATTTGCTTTTATTGTTTTACTGCTTTATTTCAATTTAGAAAAATCTAAAAAGATTTTAAGTGTGTTGTAGCATAAACTTAAAAAAAATAATAAATAAATAAATACGTTTAATTTTTGTTCGGTTTATTAAACATGAAAATTCTAAAAAGATTTTATTTTCAATTTCCATGAAATCATAACTTATAGGATTTGCATTTTATTTTTACAGGTTATAGGATGGAAGTGGATCGGATTGAAAATCTGAGTGAAAATTGAAAAAGTTGATATTTTTTCACTTTGAGCTATGAACTAGCGAACTTGTGTGATTTTTGAGAAAGCTTAAGTTCGCCTGGGATAGCGAACTTGTTAAATTCGCTTGGTAGGAGAACTTGTCAATAGGGTATAAATATTACAGTGGAGCGAACTTGTTGATTACCTGTTTGACTTGAGCAAACTAAACCTTAGCGAACTTGATTTTTTTTTTTCTGTTTTCTGTGTGATAATTTAGCATTTTTCCAGCTCAGCTTTATTCCAAATCGTTTTGCGCATCATTTGAAGGTAGAATTACATGTTGTCATCCAGTAAATTTCTCTAATCGATTGGATTTTGACTTAGGGTTTAAGTCGTATTTGTTGCATGCTTGTTTAGGCTGTATTTGTGGTGAGACTTAAACTTGATAGTTCATATATGCTACTTGGTTGTTGGTGCTTGAGTTTTATTCATTGAATCATGGTTTTATCATTTGATTTGAGAGATCAAAGTTCTGGAGTTGTTTGAGAGTTCTAGCGAAGTTGTTCAGGCGAACTTAATAAGTTCGCCACACGGACTCTTTGCGAACTTATTAAGTTCGCCACAGGGAGCTTTACTGTTTCAGACTTAGCAATTTTTTTTGTTTGTTTGTTTTGTCTTTGTTTTATTTCTTGTTTATTTTTTGATTGCAAAAGTCTAATCATGTAATTTCTCTATAGATCATGGATAGAAGAGTAGAATATAAGCACAATCAAGTGGCTCTACTTGATCCTGAGTTACCGGAAGCTGTCAATTACCGTGAGATCATAACATTTTTGAACAGATCAAGATTTAGAGTAGCATTATCTTTTAACCCTGTGATTAGTCTACAATACATTAAGCATTTTTGGGATACAACTGACCATGATTGTACAGTTGATCCTAATGTGATCCGAGCAACTGTTAATAACCAAGAGATTACTATATATGTGGAGACTATAAGAGAAGATTTGAGCTTGGGAGGTGTTGCTGAAGATCCAATTAGCTTGCCTGCTATCACATGATGCTTTAATACAATGGGATATAGAGGCAGGGCTAATGATTCACATGCACGTAAAGGAGGTCTTGTAGGTCAATGGAGGTATTTGATGCACGTCATCATCCAATGCTTGTCTCCGAGGAAAGCAGGAACTGATGGTCTTAAGTCTGCATTACAAGGAGCTATGGTAGCTTTGACCCTGAACGGACCATTCAATTTTGCTTTGTATATCTACAAGGAGTTGGTTGCACAAATCACACCACCTGAGGGACATGGTTTTATCATGTACCCTAGGTTTTTACAAGTCATTATCAACTATCTCATTCCTAATCTACCACCTTTGAATCTAAGACTTACTTTGACTCCGATGACAAAGAGAATTTTCACAGACTGTCATAATGTGAAGCAACAGAATCCATCTTTGATTCTAGTGCCTATTGCTTTATTTGGACACATAGTTAATCCTAATTATGTGGCTCCTCCAAATGATAACTAGATACATACTGATGAAGCTCAGGAACAACCTCAACCAGCACAACAACAACAAGCACAGCCTCAACAAGCACAACAACAACAAGCACAACAACAACATGAACAACAACAACTAGAGCAGCCACAACAAGAACAACCTAATCTTGAAGTTCAACAACAAAATGAAGCTGTTGATGAGAATGTAGATCATAATGAACACATAGAACATGAGGCGCATATTGAAAATATGGATGTGAATCCACCATCACCACAGCTAGAGAATGTAGAAGTTGTTGACATAAGTTCTAGTTCAAGTGATCATGTTGAAAAAGAGAATGAGTCAACTGACTCAGAGGAAACAGAACAAGATTTCAGTCCTGAGCACTATGCTTGGTTAGCTTCTCATCCATGGATTAAAAAGAAGTTACCTAGGAGAAAGTCAGCTAGGGGTCCTCCTCCTTATGCTGTACTTGAAAGAGACAATTACGAGATGAATCTTCGGATTCTGAATATGTTCCTGATCCTCCAGTTTCAAAGAAGACAAAAGCTACAGCAAGTGTTTCTAATGTGAATGATGATATTGAATTTATGGATACTCTGCTTATCACTCCAACAACATCATATTATCCTACTCCAATCGCTACTCCATCCATACCTCATCAATCTACATCACAAGCAAAGCATTCTTCTTGTGAGAAAGACAAAAATATACAAGTTTTGGAACAAAAGGTATCTACCTTAGAAGCATAGGTTGTTGGGCTTCAAGGTTAAATAGATGTGTTACAAACTAGTGATTATCAACATCAACAACAGATAAACTCCTAGAATTAGCAAATAGCCGAGATGCAGATTATGTTATCACATTGATTAGAGCGCCTTAACGCTCAGGGGGAGATGCCATAGAAGCATGGGAATGATGCTTGTCATAATGTTGAAATTCAAAAGAATAATGATGATGAACCTGACATGGATAAACAAAGAGGTGAACGTCAAGACGCTAGTTGTCACACCCCAACCGACGGCGGAATACGTCGGGGCGTGGCATGTAGACTGTTCATAAGCATATGATCAAGCTAAAGTTTTAGTCCTCAACTCCCTCATTTCTCTAGAATTAGCAGCTTCCCTACTTTGCAAGTGTGAAATATGAGTCTTCAGCTGACTCACCACATCTGCGGTTTCTCTTGTAGCATAATTAAGAAAATCTTCATCTACAAGACCATAATCTTTTGACTTTTTAGACTTGTGCTTTTCAGGAATTTCCTTAGCCTTGCCCTTGCCTTTGTCACGCTTTGTTGTAGTTGTTGTCTTTTGCTTCTTCAACTATGGATCAGTGAACACGTTACCCTTAGACAGAGGAAGTCTAGAAGGTACGGTTTTAGTCATTTCAGGCTCTTTTCTCTTCTTTGAAGGTGTTGTTGCAGTTGCTTGAATATCAGATACTTCAATTACTTCTGTATTTACACTTAACACCTCATCACTTTCAGCTACAAACTCCTCAGTATGGCTCAACATTGGTTCAGTAACTTCAACATTAACTTCTGAAGCTATATTATCTCTAACATTCACATCAGCAACTTCATAATCACCAACATTAGTATCAGCCTGCTTTTCTGCTTCTTGCACTTGTACTTCTGGTTGTACCTTTGTTATAACATTGCCATCACCACCATCATTAACCTGACCATCATCATCACCATCACTAACACTATCAACACCATCTTCAATGTCACTTGTCATCAAATCATCTACCTCATCATCTATGTTGAAATCCGGGCCAGGATTTTCCCCCAACATATTTGGAAACAAAGGTGCTACTGTTCCACTACACCTTCTTGTCTTTCTTATTTTGTTCATACTACAGAAGATAACTTCTTGCATTGGCTCAAGTGGAAGTTCAATCCCATCATTAGGTAGATCTGGCAGCAAAGTGTTGATAAACATTTGAATGAATCTCGGGTACATCAAAAACTTATAATTCTGTCTCGGTCCCACAAAATTACTAATCAACGCTTCAAAGAACATTCTTGAAAAATTAAATCTTCTGTTAGTAGCCAAACATACCAATGCCCTACTAAACACTTCACTAATTTGATCAAACGCTGCTGTTCTTGGACTCATGCAATGAATCAATACATATACAAGATATCTCCATTATTTTCCGAACATTGTCTTTGTTACCTGTCTTCTAATAAAGTTCCTCTCATATCCCATAGTCATGATTATTCCAGAAACTTTAGCGTGACTGATCTTGAATGGAAATTCTGGTGAATCCCTGAAGTTAAGAACTTCTCTGATTACTTGCTCAGTGATCTTTATAGTTTTTCCTCTAACCGTGCTTTCAATCCAAATTTCCTTGTTCACATGTTTGTATTCCACATTATCCCAAAATTCTCTGACTTGATTTTCAAAAACTCTAACTTGAGTTGAAATTGTTGTTTGAATCCTTGAGTTACCTAGAAAACGAACAATCTCTTCATAACCCCTTGATTTCTTTGTAGATGTGGTCAAACAAGCACATATATTGTGTATCGGCTCAAACTTTAAACGATTCATACCTGAAAGATACAGTCAGGTCAAAGTTAGAAATTATGAAAATTTTTTTGAAAAAATCCCAACTCCTAACATTTCGGACGAAAACCCCTTAACTTTCACTTTTTCGATCGAAAACTTTGTTTAACCTTTTGATCAAAAAACTTTATCAACCACACAACTTTTCAATCAAAAACCCTTTTGATAAGATACAAACATGTTGATCGAAAACTCAGATCAAACTAATAACATCAACTGTGAACAATTTGACCGAAAACTCCTGAACATTATCTTTTTCAATCGAAAACTCATTTTAGACAGATCAGAAATGACTCTTCATTTCCATCCAAAAACAGATTTCGGTCCATTCAAAGAACTTTTCGGGCAATGCATCAGACTTTTCGGGCTATTCAAAAATTCAAAGTTAATCTAAGGCTTTGGATCTACCCTATGCACCTCTACAAGTTGTCAAAACGTACCTGTATGATCGAAAAAGCTATAAGAAGCACAATGACGTCACAAACACTGGTTTTCGTCTCGGAATCTTTGAACTTGGAAAAATCAACGAGAGAGCGTCGGAGAAAACAAAGTGGGAAAGTGTTTTTGATAAAAAAATTCCAGTATATATAGAATATGAGATTTCGACCGAAAATACTTTTCGGACAATCTTTTTCGATCAGAGATTTCGACCGAAAACTTTGAGCGTTAAAAACTTTGAACAACAATAATTTTTTTTTCTTTTTCATGTCCATGCCGACGTCATTAAGACCTGTTGCAGAAATTTATTTTTTTTACAAGCACAAACAAAAACTAAAAAAAATTTAAACAAAAAAACCAGATCATACAGAGCTTTTCATAAACACTTGAAATCACTGTAATCCTTAGTTTAATTTCTTTACTGACTTTTGGTGAACTGAAATGCATAGGATCATAAATGCATATTGTTTTAATCACACTACATATCAAATCGGGATCTAAATAGTTCAACATTGATTGTCAGTATTATTATCCACGTAAACTCATGGATCACGTTTAAGCAAATACTATGTGACATTTAAGGTTATATTAATCAATACAGTGTGTACACTACAAAAGAGGTGGAATGAACTTAGAATTAACACAAAATTTCACCAGATCATGATCCAATCTCCAGCATGAAGGTAACATTCTTAGCACAGGAAAAATAATCCAAACGGATTTGATTGAAATCATATTGATTCAGAATCATTTTGATTCATTGTCTTGGTTTCTGAGATAGTACGGAATCATATTGATTCAATGAGTTGTGAAGAATCATGAATGATTCGGGTATGCGGATATCCGTAAGATATTGGATATGTCAATTGAAATCACGAATGATTCAACGGGCAAAACAGACTGACTTCCTGGTTTCCATCCGAGATTTTCACCAGAACCATCAGTTGTATGAAGGTGTTTAACTCTAAATCATATATTTGACGGATATAGTCAATAGAGCAAACAAATTGTGCTAAGAACTCATCAAGATCCTGGTCTCATGGTATGACTAGATTCACTTTGCATTCAAATGATGAAAATACCGATATTCGATGTGGGTAAAACACAAAGATTGCAATTTAGTTAATCACACAAATATCGCCTAATTTGTATTTACAAAGCATACCAACATATCAATAATTGTAACCGATGTCACCATCATATACAATTTATGCATAAGCTCCGTACACAAATATACTATCATTTCCTATTTGCCTGTCAATCAGTCACACATAGTTTATTTTTAGTTAGCACAATATCACTTTTTCTTTCTTATTCTGTTTTGCACACACACAGATAAAACAAACACTTCACAGATATTTTCTTTTATTCTCCCTCTAAAATTGTGATGCAATATATTGAATCTAAACAACCGCATAAAAAAAACATTTAGAACAAACACACAATTCAACACAATTTTAACACTAAAAGAAAATCTTTTTGAGGAACATTGAAAGGTCTTTCAATCAACACACGGACATTTTTTTTAAACATTTACTAAAAAAGATATCATCCCCAACATTTCTACCAGAGAGTTAAACCGATCTGTTGAAAATGCTTTTGTAAAAATGTCGGCTTTTTACTCTAAGGTATCAACATGGACTACTTTAATTAAACAATTTTCAAAACAATCACGAATAAAATGTAACCTGATGGCGATATGTTTTGTTTTGGAATGTTGAATTGGATTCTTTACTATTCCAAGCACTACTTCATTGTCAAAGAAAATGGGGGTTTCCAAGAGGTTGATTCCAAAGTCCAGCAGTTGATGTTGAATCCAAATCACTTGTGAACAACAGCTCGAAGCGGCTGAGTATTCTAACTCAACAGTTGATGTAGACACATTTGTTTGTTTCTTGCATTGCCAAGACACCAACCGCTCCCTGAGAAACTGACATCCACCAGATGTAGATTTCCTGTCCAAATTACATCCACCATAGTCACTGTCAGTGTAAGCATAAAAATTAAATTCAGAATCAGACGGATACCACAAACCAAGGTTAACTCGACCCTTAAGATATCGAAGGATTCTTTTGATAGCAAATTCATGAGATTCTTTGGGAGCGGACTGATATCTAGCACAGGAACACATGACATACATGATATCAGGTCGACTTGCAGTTAAATACATCAACGAACCGATCATAGAGCGATAAAACTTTTGATTAACTTCAACACCTAACGGATCCAATGTGAGAGGTGTCACACCCCGACCGATGGCGGAATCATCGGGGCGGGACATGTAAGACTGTTCGTAGCACATGGTTGACTAAATTGAATTATAATAAAGTCAAATTTGCATTTCAAATAATCCAAGTACAAAACCAAATTCAAACAAGATACATAAAATAATTCATAAAGTTCTTGATTTAAATTGCTAAGTCCAAATCCTATGTTGAACACGTCTTGAATCAATCTCACATATTGGGGCCTGAAACATGAATAAAATAAAGTCAACTAAAAAGTTGGTGAGTATAACACAGTTGTATATAGATAGCATATAGATGAAAACAAATCCTTTACATGACATGATAAATAAGCCGTTTATGGGGAGCAGCTATTGTGTAACCAAATGTACAATCAAACCTTGTAACTAGCATGCAAAACAAATGTGTTGTCGGTTTCAATCACCGCGTACCATGGGTGGGTTTGTCAGACTCAATAGATCTATCATTGAAAACCGTCGGCTTGTATAGTTAATGATTGCACATAAGAGCATACAAAGGTTAGCACACCTAGCACTCGGGCACAAAGCTAAAATTTTTGCACACATGTATGTAAATAGGATTTTTGCACTTGTGTTGTTTGTGTAAATGTAAATGTGTAATGGGTAATGAGTATAGAGTTCATGTTCCACCCCAAAAGTGTAAAAGAGTAAAAAGGGGTTGTGAATACTCACTTGATAAGGAGGTGTAGCGAACAAGGATAATATATAGAAAAATAAAGATCCTCGAGTGCACAAATCAACCTAAAGAGTAATGTGTATTGAATCAAATAGATGCATAAAGTTTAAGTCTAAAATGAAAGTTGAATTTGTGTATAAAACTATTGATTTGTATTTAAAAGTATTGAATAAAATATATAGGTTTGAAGTAAAATATTTTTGAAATAATTTGATTAGGTTTGAATTGAATAATTGAATAAATATATAATTATAGTTTATGAAATAATGTGAATATTAATTGTAATTAAGTATAAATAAATAAATGATTTTGATTTAAAATGTATCTCATTTATTTATAAATTTTGTAACTTAATTATTTAAAATATCATTTAAGTGTAAGATAATAAATATAAATTAAATTTTCATAAACTTTTAAATAAATTATATTTATGCCAAGATTAAACTTTTAATCCATTTTTAAATACAGAAAACATATTTTTATAAAATCTGAAACATTTACTGATTAAAATATAAAAATTTATAATTTTGTTAAAAGGTTCCGAGTCTCACACGACCGTGCCTCGGAAGGGCACGATCGTGCTCAAGCCACGGGCACGACCGCGCTAGTCGGGGCGCGACCGGGTTGATCAACAGAAGCACAATCTAGACCAGTCAACAGGCACGACCGTGCCTTGGCCCGGTACGGTCGTGTCTATGATCTTTAGACACAACAGAGACTAGCCCAGAGGGCATGACAAGGTCTGGACAGGAGAACACGACCGCGCTGCTAGTCGGCACGACCGCGCTCGATGAGGCACGGCCGCGCTAGATGATTAGCGCGACCGTGTCTTTTCCAAATCAGACACGAATTTATCAATTCTTGTATTTTAAACGTTCGAATTGTTAGGGCTTTTGATTAATGGGTTATTACGAGTCTTTTCATATAATCTAATTGTATGTACATCGCGTTTAAGTAGGGGTTCGATTAAATCATTTTTAATAAAGCATGAGTTCTGATTCGGATCGATTTCTATAATGGAAGCCCAAATTGAATAGGGGCTTTCGATACAGAGACTACTTAACTGAAATAAATGATTTCAATTACCCGAAACAGTAGAGGATTGATAGAGATGGAAAGAAAGAGTTCCGGCGTCGATGACTTGTGTTCCGGCGATCTTTACTGTAACTCCGGCCAATCCAAATAGTATGGGAACTTCATGGATGATTGAGTATCGAGTTTCTGCTGCTGGATTGAGAGGATTCGGATCGAACAGCGGATTTTTGTTTCTTGGAAAGCTTGAGAGAGTTTTTCAAAATTGGTAATATGAACTGAGACGTTTGAGGAATTCGATAGTTGATTCATTCGTTAAGGGGAAAAGAAACGGACGACTGTTACGGATTTCAAATGATTGGGTGATTAAACTGCATTTACGTTTCAACTGTTACGCAGGCGCGACCGTGCCTAGGCACCGGGCGTGATCGTTCCAGGACCAGTCGCGCGATCGTGCCGAGGCACTTGGCGCGACCGTGCCAGAACGAAGCACGACCGTGCTTGACTAGGGTTTGTTGACATTTTTCAATTTTAGTCCTTGACTTTTCTGATTTGATAAGTTTGAATAAAATGGTTTCTTGTATAGTGTTTAAATGTATATAACCGAGTAAAATTTGTGAATTTGTATAGAATCATTGCATTTAATTTACGGCGAGAAAATAAATGAGACAGTGCACGAGTATTGAATTCGAAATTGCATTACCTTGGATTGAAATATGAATAATAAAAATCAGGAATGTTACAGTCTCCCCATGTTAAGAGAATTTCGTCCCAAAATTTAGTTAGAGGAAACAACATTATTAGTAAAAAGATGAGGGTACTTGAGCTTCATTTGGTCTTCTCGTTCCCAAGTGAACTCAGGACCACGCTTAGATTCCCAACGAACTTTGACAATAGGAATGCGACTTCGCTTGAGTTGTTTGACTTCACGATCCATAATTTCCACCTGCTTCTCAACGAAGTGCATCGTTTCATCAATGCGCACGTCGTCAAGCGGTATATGGAGATTTTCATCAGCGAGACACTTCTTCAGATTAGATATATGAAATGTAGGATGCACATTGCCAAAAGATGGAGGTAACTCGAGTTTGTAAGCCAATTTCCCAATCCTTTCAAGGATCTTGAATGGACCAACATAACGAGGTGCTAACTTGCCTTTCTTTCCAAAATGGATCACGCCCTTCCATGGAGACACCTTAAGAAGAACAAGATCACCGACTTGGAATTCCAAGGGTTTTCGACGTTTGTCGGCATAACTCTTTTGCCGACTCCTCGCTACTCGAATATTGTCACGGATTTGAATGATCTTGTCAGATGTTTCTTGAATTAACTCGGGCCCAGTGATTTGTGCTTCACCAATCTCACTCCAACAGATAGGAGAACAACACTTGCGACCATAGAGAGCTTCGAATGGAGCCATGTTAATACTTGTGTGGTAGCTATTGTTGTAAGAAAACTCAATGAGGGATAAATGTGAATCCCAATTGCCACCAAAATCGATTACACAAGCTCTAAGCATGTCTTCAAGAGTTTGGATTGTTCGCTCGGTTTGACCATTCGTTTGCGGATGATAAGCTGTGCTCAAATCCAATCGAGTACCAAGAGCCTTTTGGAGAGATTGCCAAAATCGAGAAGTGAACCGAGCATCGGATATTATGTTCAAGGGAACACCATGACGGCTCACAATTTCATCAATGTAAATTCGGGATAGTTTCTCCACTTTGAAGTCTTCACGTATAGGCAAGAAGTGGGCAGATTTGGTGAGTCGATCAATGATCACCCAAATACTATCATAACCACTCGAGGTGTGAGGGAGCTTGGTAATGAAATCCATAGCTAGATTCTCCCATTTCCACACGGGAATTTCTGGTTGTTCAAGTAAACCAGATGGACGTTGATGTTCGGCTTTGACTTTGGAACAGGTTAAGCATTTGGCCACATAAAGAGCAATGTCTTTCTTCATATCGGGCCACCAATAAAGTTGGCGAAGATCTTGGTACATTTTATCCGCACTAGGATGAATAGAATAACGAGTCTTATGAGCCTCGTTCATGAGAAATGTACGGAGATCGTCGCGATCGGAAATCCAAATACGGTTCAAGTAGTAGAGTAAGCCATTGGGCTTTGATTCAAGAAGGAGTTCAACACCACATGACATTTCTTCGTACATATTACCCTCGGTTACCGAGACGTGTTGAGCTTCTAAAATACGGGTTTGAATATCGGTTTGAATACGGGCACAATGAAGCATAACATGGTCCTTTCGACTCAAAGCATCGGCTACAACATTCGCTTTGTCGGGATGGTAACGAATCTCGCAGTCGTAGTCGTTAAGGAGTTCGACCCAACGTCGTTGCCTCATATTAAGTTCTTTTTGGTTGAAGATATGTTGAAGACTTTTGTGGTCGGTGAATACCACACATTTTGTGCCATATAGGTAATGTCTCCAAATCTTTAACGCGAATACGACCGCACCCAACTCGAGATCGTGCGTCGTATAATTCTTTTCATGAATTTTGAGTTGTCTTGATGCATAAGCGATTACTTTTCCTCGTTGCATGAGGACACAACCAAGACCTTGGTTAGAAGCATCACAATAGACAACTAAATCATCATTTCCATCGGGGAGTGTCAATATGGGAGCATTGCACAACTTTTGCTTGAGGGTTTGGAAAGCTTCTTCTTGTTTCGGTCCCCATTCATAAGTTTTACCCTTATGGGTCAAAGCGGTAAGAGGGACAGCAATCTTTGAGAAGTTTGAGATGAAACGACGATAATAACCCGCAAGACCTAGAAATGAACGAACTTCGGTAGGAGTCTTCGGGGCATTCCAATTCTTAATCGTTTCAACCTTAGCAGGATCAACATGAATACCCTTGTCGTTGACGATGTGACCAAGAAATTGAACTTCTTTTAGCCAAAATTCACACTTGAAGAACTTGGCATATAGTTGTTCTCTCTTTAAAAGGTCCAAAACCAATCTAAGGTGTTCTTCATGGTCGGCTTTAGTCTTGGAATAGATTAAGATATCATCAATAAAAACGATCACGAATTTATCAAGGTACGGTTTGCACACACGATTCATGAGATCCATGAAAACTGCGGGTGCATTGGTTAACCCGAAAGGCATAACCATGAACTCGTAATGACCATACCTTGTTCGAAAAGCAGTCTTAGGAATGTCATCTTCTTGAACACGAAGCTGATGATAACCGGATCGAAGATCAATCTTTGAGAAACAAGTAGAACCTTGAAGTTGATCAAAGAGGTCATCGATTCCAGGCAAAGGGTAACGGTTCTTGATAGTAAGCTTGTTGAGTTCGCGGTAGTCAATACACATGCGAAATGATCCATCCTTCTTCTTAACAAATAAGACGGGTGCACCCCACGGTGAATGACTTGGGCGAATGAAACCTTTATCGGAGAGTTCCTGAAGTTGGCTTGCAAGCTCTTGCATTTTGGAAGGTGCAAGACGATAAGGAGCTCTAGCAACGGGGTTAGCTCCAGGTATAAGATCAATACGGAACTCTACTTGACGAACAGGAGGAAGACCGGATAAATCTTTAGGAAACACTTCGGGAAAATCCCTAATCATAGGAATGTCTTGGATACTCTTCTCCTTGACGTCCTTTTGAACAATATGAGCTAAGAAAGCAATGTACTTCTTTCGTAAGTACTTTTGAGCGGTAGTACACGACATCAACTTAAGTCCCTTGTAAGGCTTTTCACCAAAAACCCTTAAGGTTTCTCCCGATGGTAGCGGAATTCGAATACACTTTTCAAAGCAAATGACTTCGGCATGATGATTTGATAGCCAATCCATACCTATGATAATATCAAAGCTTCCTAGTGGCATTGGAACAAGGTTGATTGGGAATGAATTGTCATTTAGTTCTAAGGAGCAATCATAAATAATGGACTCAATGGTAAGGGAGTCACCATTTGCTATTTCAACGGTGAAGGTTTTCTCTAATTGGGATCGTGTCTTTGCAAGTAAAGGCTCAAAATTAAGTGACACAAAACTTTTATCGGCACTCGTATCGAACAAAATGGAGGCATATTGACTATTAACAAGAAACGTACCATTGACCACGTCATTGTTGGCTTGAGCTTCGTTGGTGTTTATGTTGAACGCACGCCCACGAGCTCCACCTTGTCTAGCATTTGCAAGTCTTGGACATTGATTACGAAAATGGTTCGGGTCACCACACTCATAGCAAGCACCCCCATTAGCAATGGCGGGAGCACCTTGGTTAGCCACTTGAGGTACGGTTCGGTTTGGAGGGTTGACTTGGCCCGTAAGAGCTTTGGTCTTACAAATACTAACCGCATGACCATATCTCCCACAATAAGTACAAAGGCGACATGGGATGTTTTGGGGATAATGGTAGTTGCAGGTGGCACAAAGTGGGTAAATTCCACCATATGGCTTTTTGACCGGTGCTTGAACCATAGGTGCAGCTTGGTTGACGGGAACAGCAGGAGTAACCACAGCAAAATTTCTAAGTTTCCTCTTTCTATTATTGCGAGAGGGCTCGGTTGTGGCTTCTTTGTTGTCAGCAGTAGGGGTTACGGTTTCAGAAACTTTCTTAGAACCCTTTTTGGTAAGAGTTCCAGCTTTTACATGATTATCAGTTAGGGTAGCAGACAGGCGGATGGCATCTTCCAAAGTAGCAGGATTTCTACCTAAGACAGTATCTTGGATTTGTCTTGGTAGCCCACCAATGTACTTTTCGATACAACGGGATAACGGAGTGACCATGTGGGGCACTAGAAGACTCAACTCATGGAACCGAGTTGTATATGCTAAGTTTTCCCCACTATCTTGGGCAAGATCCCAAAATTCAGCTTCTAACTTTTTCACTTCATTTCGAGGACAGAACTCCTCGGTCATAAGCCTTTTGACCTCATCCCAAGGTAAGGCCATAGCTATGTCGACACCCCTATTTCGTTTCTCCCCATTCCACCAAGTAAGTGCCCGTTTTTGTAGGACACTTGTAGCATGACGAACACGGAGGTTGTCGGGACAGTCACTATTGAGAAAGGTATTCTCAATGCTTTCAAACCATTGAAGGAGTCCAGTAGCTCCTTCGGTTCCATAAAACTTGAGGGGATTGCACGAATTGAAGTGTTTGAAGGTGCATTGAGGTGGATTGTTACCACCATTTCCACCATTATTACCACTATTGCTTCCATTTCCACCATTGCCATTGGTGGCACCATTGGCTTGGGTGAGTTGTGTCACCAATTGGGTAAGAATAGCAGCAATGTCGGAGTTGGCGTTGGTAGCGGGAGCACGACGAGGAGGCATTCTACAGATTTTCACAAGACAAGAAAAGATTGTAAGAACTTATGAGAATTGCTAGGATTTAATAGAATAGAATAACAAAATAATAAAAGAAATAGATATTCATAGTTTGGATTGTACTCAAAAGTGACAAAATCACTTGAATACTATGGCACATTAAGGTTAATTAAACTTATAAAATTTTCAAGGAGACATGCTTTAGCCTATAAGTAAACACTCATCTCGGGAATTCCCAGGAAAGCATACGGGTCCCTCGGTTGATTGGGATTTATGCGAAATGCTTTCCTAGACAGAAAATCCAAAATACAGGTGTCACCCTTCCAGATTGCACGTGTCCTCAAATAATTTCACAAGTTTAAAAACCTTAACGAAGAAATAATAAAAAAAAATATTTTTAAATCTTTTTACTTCAAGAGTTCTTCCACATGCTAAGAAAGGATAAAGATAGAAAAGAAGATAGAAATATTATGGGGTTTTAGAATATAGGAAAGGATATTATTTATTTAATTATTATTTAAGAAGATCCTAATGAGTCATGGATTTAAAACACATAAGTCATCATAATGCAATAATAAGTAATCATACTAAACATGTAACATATAACATATAGCACATAGCATGTAACACATAGCACAAAAATCATGAAACATAGTATAAGTGGGTGTCTTAAAGTTATAGTCTAGGTCAAGGAGTCTAATAACCTAATTCCCTATAACCAAGGCTCTGATACCAATCTGTCACACCCCGACCGATGGCGGAATCATCGGGGCGGGACATGTAGACTGTTCATAGCACATGGTTGACTAAATTGAAATATATTAAAGTCAAATTTGCATTACAATAAATCCAAGTACAAAATCAAATTCAAACAAGAAACATAAACAACTCTAAAAATTCTTGATTTATATTGCTAAGTCCAAATCCTATGTTGAACACGTCTTGAATCAATCTCACATATTGGGGCCTGAAACATGAATAAAATAAAGTCAACTAAAAAGTTGGTGAGTATAACACAGTTGTATATAGATAGCATATAGATGAAAACAAATCCTTTACATGACATGATAAATAAGGCATTTATGGGGAGTAGTTATTGTGTAACCAAATGTACAATCAAACCTTGTAACTAGCATGCAAAAATTGTGTTGTCGGTTTCAATCACCGCGTACCATGGGTGGGTTTGTCAGACTCAATAGATCTATCATTGAAAACCGTCGGCTTTTATAGTTAATGATTGCACATAAGAGCATACAAAGGTTAGCACACCTAGCACTCGGGCAAAAAGCTCAAATTTTTGCACACATGTATGTAAATAGGATTTTTGCACTTGTGTTGTTTGTGTAAATGTAAATGTGTAATGTGTAATGAGTATAGAGTTCATGTTCCACCCCAAAAGTGTAAAAGAGTAAAAAGGGGTTGTGAATACTCACTTGATAAGGAGGTGTAGCGAACAAGGATAATAGATAGAAAAATAAAGATCCTCGAGTGCACAAATCAACCTAAAGAGTAATGCATGTTGTATCAAATAGTGCATAAGGTTTAAGTCTAAAATGAAAGTTGAATTTGTGTATAAAACTATTTATTTGTATTTAAAAAGTATTGAATAAAATATATAGAGTTTGAAGTAAAATATTTTTGAAACTATTTAATTAGGTTTGAATTGAATAAATATGTAAATATTAATTGTAATTAAGTATAAATGAATAAATGATTTTGATTTAAAATGTAAATTAAATAAATAATCATTATCTTATTTATTTATAAATTTTGTAACTTAATTATTTAAAATATCTTTTAAGTGTAAGATAGTAAATATGAATTTAATTTTCATAAATTTTTAAATAAACTTTTAAATACTATTTATCTCTTCAAATACAAGAAACATATTTTTATAAAATTTGAGACATTTATTGATTGAAAAATATAAAATTATAATTTTGTTAAAGTTTCTGAGTCACACACACGGCCGTGCCTCATCGAGCACGGTCGTGCCGACTAGCAGCGCGGTCGTGTTCTCCTGTCCAGACCTTGTCATGCCCTCTGGGCTAGTCTCTGTTGTGTCTTAAGATCATAGACACGACCGTGATGGGCCAAGGCACGATTGTGCCTGTTGACTTGTCTAGATTGTGCCCTCTGTTGATCAACCCGGTCGCACCCCGACTAGCGCGGTCGCGCCTGTGGCTCGAGCACGATCGTGCCCTTCCGAGGCACGGTCGTGTGTGTGACTCAGAAACTTTACCAAAATTATAATTTTATATTTTTCAATCAATAAATGTCTCAAATTTTATAAAAATATGTTTCCTGTATTTTAAGAGATAAATAGTATTTAAAAGTTTATTTAAAAATTTATGAAAATTAAATTCATATTTACTATCTTACACTTAAAAGATATTTTAAATAATTAAGTTACAAAATTTATAAATAAATAAGATAATGATTATTTATTTAATTTACATTTTAAATCAAAATCATTTATTCATTTATACTTAATTACAATTAATATTTACATATTTATTCAATTCAAACCTAATTAAATAGTTTCAAAAATATTTTACTTCAAACTCTATATATTTTATTCAATACTTTTTAAATACAAATCAATAGTTTTATACACAAATTCAACTTTCATTTTAGACTTAAACCTTATGCACTATTTGATACAACATACATTACTCTTTAGGTTGATTTGTGCACTCGAGGATCTTTATTTTTCTATCTATTATCCTTGTTCGCTACACCTCCTTATCAAGTGAGTATTCACAACCCCTTTTTACTCTTTTACACTTTTGGGGTGGAACATGAACTCTATACTCATTACACATTACACATTTACATTTACACAAACAACACAAGTGCAAAAATCCTATTTACATACATGTGTGCAAAAATTTGAGCTTTGTGCCCGAGTGCTAGGTGTGCTAACCTTTGTATGCTCTTATGTGCAATCATTAACTATACAAGCCGACGGTTTTCAATGATAGATCTTTTGAGTTTGATAAACCCACCCATGGTACGCGGTGATTGAAACCGACAACACAATTTTTGCATGCTAGTTACAAGGTTTGATTGCACATTTGGTTACACAATAGCTACTCCCCATAAACGTCTTATTTATCATGTCATGTAAAGGATTTGTTTTCATCTATATGCTATCTATATACAACTGTGTTATACTCACCAACTTTTTAGTTGACTTTATTTTCTTCATGTTTCAGGCCCCAATATGTGAGATTGATTCAAGACGTGTTCAACATAGGATTTGGACTTAGCAATATAAATCAAGAATTTTATGAGTTGTTTATGTTTCTTGTTTGAATTTGATTTTGTACTTGGATTTATTGTAATGCAAATTTGACTTTAATATATTTCAATTTAGTCAACCATGTGCTATGAACAGTCTACATGTCCCGCCCCGATGATTCCGCCATCGGTCGGGGTGTGACAAGAGGTTCATGAGGAGCTATGGGGGTGGATGATGCCTTGCAATCACTCATATTGAACTTAGTTAAAATGTCCTTGACATACTTTGCCTGGTGAATAAGAACTCCAACATTAGACTGTTCCACTTGCAATCCAAGAAAAAATTGCATTTGACCCAACAAGCTTACTTCGAATTTCAGCTTCATGACCATTTCAAATTCACGATAAAGATTCTCATTTGTTGAGTCGTAGATAATATCATCAACGTTGACTTGAACAATCAGCAGATCATAATCAATCTTCTTCAAAAATAATGTCTTGGCAATGGTGCCACGAACAAAACCATTTGATGTTAGATGTGTAGACAAGGTTTCATACCAAGCACAAGGCGCTTGATGTAAACCATACAAAGCCTTATCGAGTTTGTACACCTGGAATGGATGACCAGTATCTTCAAAACCAGGTGGTTATTTACATATACTTCTTCTTTTACAACCTCATAAAGAAATGCAGTATTCACATCCATTTGATAAACCTTAAACTTCATGAAAGAAGCGTAGGCTAGAAAAATACGAATAGCTTCAATTCGGGAAACACGAGCAAAAACATCATCGTAATCCTTGTTTCAAACAACAATGCCACGGTCATCCTTTTTGTTGCGAGAAACCCATTTTGTACCGATCGGGTACTTACCTTCAGGAAGATCAACAAGATGCCACATATTCAGCTTCTTAAATTGAAGTAACTCTTCTTGTATTGCTTCAATCCAATTTGAATCTTGAAGAGCGATTGTTACATTCTTTGGTTCTTCTTGTGATAAGAAGCACGAATATAGACATACATTAATGTTTCCAGTTTGGCTACTTGTTTTCACACCTTCTTCAATAGATCCAATAATATTCTCAATAGGATGAGCTGAATGAATTCTGTGAATTGGAATTTCTTCAACCTGAACTGATTGTTGCATACTAGTGTCATTTAACTCTAGTGATTGGTCACTTGAAACACTTGAAGAGTGTGACTGAGTATCATTCTCAGCTTGAGCATTAGAAACTTCAAGCTTATTTTCAGAAACAAATGGTTCATCATTAGTAACAGGAACCTGTACTTCAGTATCATCATTTGTAGTTGAAATTTCAAGCTGCTCTTCTTGTGTTTGTGTAGATTTAGTAACTTCCTCAGAGTTTTCACTTTGAATCATTATTTTTTGTGGACCAACGAAGAAATTGTTAACAGTTTGATCAATTCTTGTTACTGACTCATCAACTGTATTTGAAGAACTTGCACCATCAGAATCAAGTAAATATTGTTGATCAAAAGTTTTGAAAATTGTATCCGCATCAAAGAACCATTCTGGCCCATTTTTCTCAGGAGAAATAGATGACTCTTGCCACTCCACATAATACGATTCCTAAACAATCTCTGTTCTTTTATTATAAACCCTAAAAGCCTTTTGATAAGACGAGTATCCCAAGAAATAACATTTATCTCCAACTGCAACAAACTTTGGCAAAGAATCTTGTGTATTTAGAAGTGTGCACGAACATCCAAATGCTGTGAAAAACTTGATATACGGCTTTTTTTTGAAAGTTGCTTCACCATGAGAACTCTGTTCAACACATAACACGCCGTGTTTACTGCCTCCGCCCAGAAAATTATGGGTAACTTTGAATCTACGAGCATTGTACTGGCAGCCTCAATTAGAGTTCTATTTTTCCTTTCAGCCACTCCATTTTGTTGCGGAGTCCTGGCTGTACTAAATTGATGAGTTATGCCTTTTTCTTCACAAAAATAATTTATTAGTTTATTTTTAAACTCGGTTCCATTATCATTGCGAATAATTGACACTTTGATATCACAAATATTTTCAATTCGCTTTATAAATTCGATGATTGTTTCAGGTGTTTCATCCTTTGATGCAAGGAAGAATAGAAAAATCTTGAAAAATCATCTGTGATAACAAGACAATAAGATTTCTTCGCAATACTCTTTACTCTAACAAGACCAAATAAATCCATATGAATTAGAAATAAAGGTCGAGTAAATGTTGTCACTGTCTTCTTTAGATGTGATTTCTTGTATTGTTTTCCCTTTGCACATGACATGCAAATTTCTTGAATAATGAATTCCTTTCTAGGTAATCCACGCACTAAGTCTTTATGAACCAAGTTGTTCATATTTTTCAAATTTACATGTCCCATTCGACGATGCCATAGATAAGACTCCGAGCCAGTGGCCTTTGACAACAAACAAGAAACGCTCACTGGTGTAGAATGGTCGTTCATATACACCACGTAAGTGTTGAACTTTCTTGGAGCTCGCATCAATATCATTTCTTCAGGGATAACCAGTCCTAGCTTTAAGAATAAGCACTCTTTTGCTGTAAAATGGACCGAAATATCTTTATCGCGTACTTGCGAAACACTTAGCAGATTAAACTCCAACTGTGATACATAATTGACTTTTTCAAAAGTTATTAAGTAATTTGAAACTGTTCACTGACCAGTTTTCTTACCACCTTTTTTATCTCCAGCAAAAGCAACAAAACCACCTTCAAAAGATCGAAAATCATTCAATATCTCTCTTTGTCCCGTCATATGCCTTGAGCAACCGCTATCAACATGCCAAGCATTATTAATAGTCCTCCCTGTTTGACTCTGCACATTTCAAGACAACTTAATGAGAAACAGGTACCCAGATCATCTTTGACCCGGGCTGACTTTGACTTTTTACAGTCTTAGTCACAATGACTTGTTCCTTCAAATTCTCAATATTCGTTGTTCCAGCAGTATGTGAAGTTTGTTCATTTTTAATTTTCCAAAAACAACCAACACTTTTTCCATATTTCTTATTAATTTTTTTTAGCAAAATAACTTGGTAGGTTGGTTTTCTTCACATACCGTGGACTGTTCTGGACCTTTTTGTCCACAAATTTTGTCAACACATAATCACGACAAGTATTTGAATACGGTTTACTACAATTTCTAGAAAGCAAATAATCACGACTGTAACGATTAATCTCTACAGGCTCAGACACATTGTCGTTCATAGACGCATTCTTGAACCACTTGTTTATATTGCTTTTAGTGCACGCTTTATATTCTTTGAACTTTGACATTTCTTGCAATTGCTAGCAAAATGTCCAACTTGACCACATGTAAAGCAATTGTAGCTTTTTGTCTTTGACTTTGACTGTGATTTTGAACACTCACCTACTTCAGACACATACATTCTTTGATCGCTCTCTGACAAACACACATTCTTTACTAATATTCTTTTGCATTGAGCAGGCGTATCTTTGACGTCAATGAACTTTTCTTTGACATCAATGGATTTACCTTTTACTTCAAGTTGATTTGACTTTGTAATCTCACTCTGACTTGGTGATTTTATAACAACTTTGACTGTTCTCTTTGATTCATTCATCATAATATGATTTTCTGGAGCTATGAAATCATTATTCTTAGGCTTCTCATGAGAGAGATCATAATCTTTAATCAATGGATTTCCAAAAGCATCTAACACGACATCTTTGGCTAGATATGACATTTTGTGAATTGGAATATACTCTCTCGCTATATGCACCACTTTATCGAACAAAGTAGAATCAGAAGAATCCTCAGACACACAATCAGAAACATCACACGCAGAGTTAGTAGAACAAGCAGAAACATAAGAACTATCAGAATCTGGAAGACTGTGTACATCATAAAAAACATTTTTAGCATGTGACTTAACAAACTTGTTTGCAATACATGTATCAACCATAAATTGTCTACAATCCCTTATTGTCTCTCTCACACAAACTTTATTGAATTCATTAAAACTTCTCACATTATCAACTGAAACCTTCTCATCTACATGAACTGTGTTATTTTCTGCACTAACATATAAGTCATGAAAATTAGATTTATCATCTCTAAGTAAATCAATTGAAACACGAGGTTCAGGAAACGGTTCGAAGTGATCAGGATGAGGTACCGCTTTGTAACCAACACCATCTTTAATAAAACAACTTCTTTGCTTATCAACACATATTTCTAAAATTTTTCTTTGCATACTCCATTTAGAAATCAAAACCCTTTCTTTTATAAGATCGGATTGGGCAGCAATAAGTTTGTCTGTAAGATCCTTGATTAACACATCCTTTTTGTTTAAGTATTCTTTAAAGTTCATGTTATCTTTTAACAAGGCATTGATTTTTCTGGTGTATGTGACCTCATTCTGTTTTAATTCCTTATTAACCCTTTTTATTTTATCATTTTCAGCAATCAAGGATGTGTTTGTTGCATGATAATTCTGCATTTTCTCAATACAATCAGAAGAACATATGAATGAATCATCATCAGAAGTTACCTCACTATCAGATGACTTTTCCTTAGAGGTAGAAGCTTCTGCTTTGCCTTTATCATCAGATTTCAAAGCACAATCACTTGGTTCTTCCTTTTCAGATACTCCATCTTCCTTTTCAGATACTCCAATTTCTGCCATTATGGCTTCATCGAACTTATCTTGAGCATCTCCAATCTCAGACTCCCATTCACAGTTACTGAGCTGTTTCGACATCAAGGCTGTTGGAGCTTTCTTTGACTTTTCATCCTCATCGATCAATTCGATTAGCTTCACTCCATTACCGTCAGCTTTCTTCTTTTTCTCCTTTTGACACACTCTAGCAAAGTGTCCAAGTTGCTGACAGTTATAACATCTCAGCTTTGCCTGTCAAAACCGACTTTCTTTCCGTACTACAACTTATCCTTTCCAACCTTCTGAAGATACTTCTTAGCCCATACTGCGATCATAGCCATTTGCCATTGTAAATCCATGTATTCCAAATCATCATAATTAATCTTCACTAGATCTTCAGCATCCAGAATAGCTGGTTGTAACTTTCTAGTAACAAATGCATCGTAGCTGCTCATAAATGCCCCAAATAATGCAATCTGATTATCCGAAATCTGACCAGTTGTCTTAACCTTTTCTCCAGAAGAATGTTCACAACAACCCTTACCCTTTTTAGACTTAGAACCACTACTTCCATCACTTGTTCCAGAAAATAGAGCTGCATTGGCTGAACCCGAACCATTTGGCTTGTCTGGATTATTCAACTCACGTTTCTTTGCATCCAGCTCATATGACTCAAGCAAGAACATAATATAATCAAGTGACTTGCTCTTCAAATCTGGAGTAGTATTTTTGATCAACATACATGGTATGCTCCAGCAATCTGGTAGTGAATCTAGAAGCTTCTTTCCCAAATCATACTCCTTAAACTTGACACCCATCTTCCTTAGTCTGTTAATCATTGTAGTGAACCTTGTGACCTGTTCACTCAGGGTTTCCTTATTTTTGTAACTAAACATATTATACTGTCTCAACAGAAGATCAGTTCGGCTTTCTTGCCATGCTGCATTTCCTTCAAAACTTAGACATAATGCATTCCACAATCCCTGAGCAGTTTCATGTTGCTTAAAATTTAGATACAATTCAGTCGGAAGAGCCAGGATGATTGATCCCAAAGCTCTGTTATCTCTCTCAACTAGCTTCTTGTCTTCCTCGGAATACAAATCATGATCTACAATACGAACTAACCCATCGGCATTCGCAGTTTTCAGTATATGAGGACCTTTTGCAATTGACTCCCATAGAGTATGCTCAGTGAACTGGAAATATGCTTTCATCATAATCTTCTAGTTTGAAAACTCTGATATTGACTTCATCATTGGTGGCGACTTTCCCACAACTCTTTCAGTATCGTCAACCTTACCAGCCATCTTAAACTTGTACTTTGAATACTTAGTCGAAAACTGAAAAACTTCCAACTCAGGACTTTTCGGTCGAAAACTATTTCATACATGACTTTTCAGTCGAAAAGTAAAGCTTTCGAACACAGGAGATTCTGGACACTTCTAAAGATTTTGAACAATTTTCGGTCGAAAACTGTTGACCAAACAACTTTTTGATCGAAAAGTAGATTTTGACTGCTTCAAAACAGACTTTTAGGGCAATTCTTCCCAAGAACACTTCAATTGACCAAAAACTATCTACAACAATCTGAATCCAAAATCAAGCCTCCAAACCAAGTGTAGACTTCATCTCCATCACTTTTAGCTCTAAAAGTACAACAATGGCACATAAAAACACTTTGATTCGATCGAATTTTGATGAAAAGGGAATTTTGATGTATTTCGTCCGAAAACGATTTCAATCGAAAAAGATTTCGGTCGAAATCTTTTAACTTCAAAGAATTCCTCCGACTTCAGACTGTTTTATATGCGATGACCTACAATTAGTTCCAATAATCTCCCCCTAGGCCATTGCATATCAAAACACGAGAATTCTGCCAAGCTCCCCCATACACTTTGCATCATCAAAGTTAGATCTTGGACTCGAAGGTTTAACTCTCCAAACTTGTCTTGGTTTAGCTTTGACCTGCCAATCTCGTTTTGGTTTTGACGTCCAAAACATCTTCAACCAATTAAAAACTTTAACAACCTTTTCTTGAACCTTTCTTTGAGGTTGAGAAACGACCTTCTGTTTGGAACACTTGTGCTTCTTGAAGCAACAATCTCTTGATAAATGACCATGCTTTCCACAACTGAAACATTTCTTCAAAGTAGGACATGTTCTTTGATAAGGCCCCTTTCGAGATTCTGACTTGTCTTTAGACTTCAGTTCTACAACTTTTGACGTTTCTACTCCCTCTTTAACAAACATGAGTGGAGCAAATTTATTTGAAACGAACGGGATGGCATTAGCATTGAGTGAACTATCTTTCTTGAACCCTAAGCAACCCTTATTTTCAAAATAATCCACACATTCTTGACTTTCTTCCGATTTGTCACTTACACAATCATCATCAGAAGCAAGATCACTTGGAATCTTCGATTCAACTTTATTTACTTCAGAATTTTTCTTTGGCTCTAATGAAGGATAAACATTTGACACAAACGGATCTTGAATGTATGGTTGAGGCATACGTGAATAAAATCCATTTGTAGTAAATGGAGGAGGAACACTTTTGTATCCAATCTCGCTATTCTCTTTATCATTAACTTGAGCCTCATTGTTTTCACCAGTGCTTTTATATCCAAGACCAGACTTTACTTTGTCATGTATTTGAGCTTCAATGATCCCATTAGCAACTTTCCCAGAAATGTTTATTTTATCAAATTTGATTGCAGTATTGGCAACTTTCTCCATCTTTTCTGTCAACAATTTCTTTTCTGTTTCTCTTTTCTCAATTAATAGTTGAATTTCATAATTCCTTCTCTTTAACTGAAGCTTCACATGAGAATTTTCTTTGACACAGTCATCAGTATTTCTTTTATACTCTTTCTCACGATCTTTTAGAATCTTGTTCGTAGTATGTGAATGTTTCATAGCGTCAATCAGAAGTTGATTTTTTTTCTTGTATTCAACAATTTTCTCAAAACACTCCACAGAACACATATTTTCATTGAGCACCTCAGAATATGCTTTAAGTTCATGTGATTCTTTCACTACTTCAGCAACCAAATCGGATTCTATACGTTTACAATTTCCTTGAAAATCATATCCATATCCACCTTTGATCACTATTTTGTTTTGATCCGCTTTGAGCGCATACATGTGTAGCTTTGCACATAAATCCCCTAATGAATTAAACTTTAATCATTTATTTCTGATGTTATGTTTATAAATCTCCCATTCCTGTGGTTGAGCATTGAGAAAATTATCCATGACTTCTGGTTTTTCGTATTCAATATCAACCTCCTTTAGAACATTTATCAATTCCACATATCTATGATATTGATTAGTCAAAGATTCTCCTTCAACACGTGCGAACACTTAATATATTTTCTTTAATGTGTCTTGTCTTGCTTGTCTTTTTTTATCTTCTTTATTCACACATAGTTATTTAGCAAGATCTCGATGAACATACCCCAATTCATTTACAAAGACCTTATGCACACACCCTTCGTTAGCCATTGAGAATTCCCTCCTTGTTTATATATATTTTTTTAACTACCTCATTTTTTTCATATTCAGGGCCAAACATAGCCTCAAACATCCTCCAAAAATTTTGACCAAGAAAATTTTTCCCGCCAAAAAACATAGCCATTGAGATCAGCAGATTCTGAAGATAAAGGTGATCATGTATACAGATGAATGGAGAGAACAGGCTATGCAATACAAGAGGGTGTTACAATTATGCATTAATCAGGAATTACATGCTGGAAGCAAGATGCTGGAGAGTCAGAAGAACAACTGAAGATTAAGAGAGCAAACTAATGTCAAGGGGGAATCTATTAGAGCATTTTTTGTGACATGTAGCTTTATGTAATAGAATAGGTCTTTTATAATCTTTAGTATTGTAATTTATCTTTTGTAGTTAAGTTTTGTCAATGGCGAACTTAACAAGTTCACCTAAGCCATGGGTGTGGCGAACTTGGCAGATTTAGTATTACCTATAAATAGTGCTTAGTTGTAGAACTTAAACAGTTTTGTACTTGTAAGCACATTTTGCAGAGTAATACAGAGAGCTTTCAGAGAATCTTGTCTTTTGTGTTTGTATTGTGTTCTTATCTGTTTGAGACACGCTTATTCGTTTGGATTCCGCACTATGAGTATACGTCGTGTGTTATATGAGAGAGATCGATCCGTAGACCAGAGTGGACCTACAGAAAGCTTCACAAGATCGATTGAAGAGTTATGCAGATAAACGCCGATCACCGTTAGAATTCCAAGTAGGTGAATACGCGATGTTGAAAGTATCACCATGGAAAGGTGTTGTACGTTTCAGAAAATGAGGGAAGTTAGGGCCAAGGTATATTGGGCCTTATAAAATCATTGAAAGAGTTGAATTTGTACCATACAAACTTGAGTTGCCTGAAGCATTACAAGGTATTCACAACACGTTACACGTGTCATGTCTACGCAAGTGCTTAGCAGACCCCGATCAGGCAATCACGTTAGATGATGTCCTTGTTAATAACAAACTCCAATTCACCGAACAACCCGTTAAGATCTTAGAAACCAAATATCGAAAACTGAGAAAGAAAATGATACCGATGGTACTTGTACAATGGCAAGGTCGGTTGGGAATTAACAGAACAGATGAAAGCTAAGTATCCTCATTTGTTTGACTGAGATTAAATTTTGAGGACAAAATTCTTTTAAGGAGGGAAGATTTGTAACACCCAGACAATTCCCAAGTAATATAAAGGGCTAAAAGTGTTCAAATATGTAATCCCTTCTGATCCTTTTATACTCAAGTCTCTAATCTTCAAACAGCTTCTACAAAGGCGAAAACAATCCAGAAAAACAACTAACACGTATAAAATCGAATCAAACACGAACTAGAATGAGAAACGCCACAAACATGAAATGCATAATCAAACTAATGATTTCCATTGATTATCTCTAGTAATTACACTTTTTAATCAACAACTACAAGCTTTGATTTCACTTAGACGCTTCTGAATCAGACTAATCAAAATGTGAAATCTTCTACATTAAAATACAAAAGACAACATATTTATACTATAAAAGAATATCGACCGAGAACATCTGATCGAAAAATGCTTTTGGCCGAAAACACTTTTCGATCGAAATCTTAGTTTTCGACCGAAAACCTTAGAGATGTACTATTTCAGTCTATAATTGATTTCTATGGACTACTAGGTTCTAACAAAAGAAAAATCCCAAGGATTGAAAATGTAAGTTCCTGGAAGTTGAAGCACCAAAAAAGACAAAATGGAAATTTCTTCTTGGGTCTGATCTTTAAAGAAGAAGGGGGAGGGGTATATCTGTAAATTTACATAAAAACTAATGGGGTTAAGGACCAGGGATGCAAAGTGTTAAAACATCAAACATTAGGGATCAAATGTGTTACAGGGGATGAAACGTGATGTTTTGTTCAAACCTCAGGGACAAAAACTGTAGTTTACTCAGAAAATTATTTTTGACCGTATGGAAAATAGGAACTCACTACAGAATTAGAGAAGCTTGAGGAGGCACGACTACCTAGAGAATAAAGAGCCCTTGGCAGTTGTTTGAGGGTTTCGTGGAACAAAAGAAAAAATATTAGAAGCTTGAATCGTGAATTAGATTTGAAGCTAGCACACACATAAGTCAACATTTATTGAAGCTGAAAAGTAGACAGGTGGATTAATTAAGCTACCCAGCTTAATTAATTTAAACTAGTAGGGAGCTTAATTATTTTATGTTTTACGATTAAAGGTTATATTCATTTTTTGTTTTCTTTTTTTTTCTAATGATTGGCTAAACTTGTTATAGCTACCTAGGTTTGATGATAGTTTTTGTGTATTGATGCTTTTGCGGGTTTTAATCATATGTTTTGCGGTGTTGATCTTATAATAAGGTTTTTGAATGCTTATGAATGGTTATATATGTTGTAAATGCTTGAAAACTATTGCCTTGATCATGTGTTGCTTGTTCTACTTGGTTTTGTGTCATCTAAGTCGAGTATTGCATGCTAGAATCATTACTTTGTGTTCTGATTGTATAGACAACGGACTTGACCAAAGAGGTTGGTGTCTAGGCTGTAGTTAGAGAGTGAATTCGGTGTCCTACCTATTTTTGAGACTGACCATGTGATACAATTAGCCTGGAACCTCCTACCCATTGCGTGTTAGGTCTAGATTACGCGACCGTACGAGTCTTTCATTCGTGGTGTTAGTGTTCTTAGGGTTCGTTTGTATTCTTGATGTTGATTTTCCCTTGCTCTGGGGCTGTGGATCATAGTCTTTCACAGCACTTGAGTGGTGAGACCGACCGGAGATCCCTCATTAGGTATTTCAGCACAGTCTATCCCGTTCTTCATACGAGTCTTCTAGATTTCTCACAGAGTAGAAACATACCTGGTTAGCCTTAGATTTATACCATTAGAGATAGTCACACGATTGATTCCCTTGTCATTGCATGTTAGTATGAGTCATTCCTAGGTAGTTGCTTTCCATCTAATCTTATCCTTACGTCTAATTTCCGTGTCCTTAGTTATTTTCTTAATTGATTCTAGTCTTAGGTCCTAGTTGTTAGTTTACATCCATTTTTATCCTTACGTCCAGTTTCCGTGTCCTTAGTTGTTTTCGTGTCCTTAGAAGTAGAACCTTGTCATTCTTAGTGTAAGTCTTAGGGTTAGTGTTTGGTCTCATATTGTAAAGGTGGAATGACTTCGTTTGGTTCTTCCAGTTTGGGAAATCCTTAGCACCCTGAAGCTTTGTAGGACGTGTTGTAGAGCCGGACTCTTTATCAGCCATTGATAAACCCGTGATGAAAGCAGACAATAAAGTTAGACAAAAATCACAGTAGTATCGCCAAAAGCTTAATGTCACCAAACCAACAGCATTGTCGCTAGACAAAAACAATGTCGCCAGGCAACTGTCGCCGAATCACTTAACAAGGCTTTGGATAGTGTCGATGATTAGTGTTGCCTGATAGAAATTCCAAAGATGAACTTGCGTTCAAGCGACTATCGCCAACTTGCATTGGCTAGAGAGGGTCGATGAAAACTGTGTGTCGCTGAGGACAGAAGTGTCGCCAAAAACCAATATGTCTCCAATGCAAAATTGCCTTAACATCACAAAAATCAACAAAAAACAAGCAACAATCCTAGTGTCGCCACAAGAATGTTGCCGGAACTAGATGTATCTGGAAGAAATCTCTTCTTCAAGTTTCAACCGGAACAATCATAAAACAACCCAAAAATCCAATCAATTTAGATTAGGAACCAACAGGAAGCTTCTAAGTCACAAACTAACCAAAATAGAATCAACTAATCCTCAAATCAGTCCATAATTAGTCCATATTTCTAAAATCCCAATAATCATGAGCATAGAGGCTCTGATACCAAATTGTAGGTTCGATTTACTTGGATAACAATGCTATTGACTAATACAACTCAAAACATAGTCCATAAAGAATAGAGAAACAGAAAAAGTAAGAAAAAAAGTCAAGCAATCAATCCAAAACCCAATAATTCATTCGTAAAAGCCAAAAGATGGATACAAGTTTTCTTCCGGCTAATCTATTACAGAAACCCTAATTTCTAATATCGTAATTACACACACTTATACATGAATTGGACAATAACTTAAATATAAGAAAATGAAGCAACAATTTATAAACACATGCTAGTGTCACCCGTGCACCCGGGCGACACTAGCTAGTCTTGTCGGGTAAAACTTCAACATTCTTGATCTTGGAGAATTGGAAGGAAAGGTCCCTTGACTTATGTTTCTTATATAACGGCTTAAATAGAACCAACAGATACCTTTAGCATTACTTTATCCAAAAATTAAATTCAATGGGTATTCGTTTCTTATCCACGTAAGATTTATGTCGGTCTTGTGAGGATTTCATACGGGCTTTTATTTGGTTAAATTTCAATGAGGTTTCCTTAACCACTTCAAGAATTTCTAGTTCTTTCTTGCCTATATCCCTCTAACAGACCGGGGTTGTACATCTTCCACCATACAACATTTCGAAAGGCGAGATACCTATAGTAGTGTGATAACTGTTGTTGTAGGAGAACTCTGCCAGTGGTAAGTGGTTGTCCCAACTACCACCAAAGTCTATAATACAAGTATGAAGCATGTCCTCCAGTATTTGAATGGTCCTTTCAGACTGACCATCTGTCCGGGGTGATAAGTCGTGCTAATGTTCAACTAAGTGCCCATTGCCTCATGGAATCTTTTCCAGAAAATCGATGTGAATCGTTTGTCCCAACCAGATACGATTGACAATGGTACCCCATGTCGCGTTACAACCTCTTTGATAAAAACTTCGGCTAACAATTCTGATGAGAATGTCTCCCGAATAGTTAGGAAGTGTGCACTCTTCGTCAAATGGTCTATGATTACACAAATGGTATCATGACTTTTAGCTGTACGAGATAGCTTGGTGATGAAATCCATGGTAATACGTTCCTATTTCCACTCTCATATCTCAAGAGGCTGGAATTTACCATACGGTTTCTGTTGCTCGGCTTTAAGCCGTGAGAAAGTTAGACACTAGCTCATGTACTCTATCACATCATTTTTCATGTTTGGCCATTAGTACTCTTTCTTTAGGTCTTGACACATCTTCGTGGTTCCCGGGTGACTGGAGTAACGAGACTTATGGGCCTCGTCAAGTACTTTGGCCCTAAGTTCACCACCCTTTCGTATCCACATACGACCATATCAGGTCCTCACCCTATGAGTGTTTGTTTCTAATTTTACCTGTTGGCCAACCATTCTTTCCCCTAGTTATGTTTTCTTCTTTAGGTGCCTCTATCTGCATTTCCTCTATCTCAGTCATAAAATCCGGTGTCACCACAAGCTGGCATGTTTTTACCCTAATAGGAGTTTCTCCCTCCTTTCGGCTTAGGGTATCATCAACCACATTTTCCTTTCCCGGGTGGTACAGGATTTCACAGTCATACTATATTAATAGTTCCAACTACCGTCTCTGCCTTATGTTCAAGTCTTTCTGCTCGAAGAAGTACTTCACGCTCTTGTGATCAGAATATATTTAAGGCAAACACCACAGTAGTTTGTTCCAAGTCATGGATCGGGTAGTTGACCTCATGTATCTTCAACTGCGGTGATGCATATGCGATCACCTTGCCTCTCTACATTAGAACACACCCAAGCCCCTGATAGGAGTCGTCGGAGTAAACTACCAAATCCTCATTACCGTCAGGTAAGGTTAGGATTGGAGCTTGCGTCAAATTTTTCTTTTTAACTATGTATAGGCACTACCTTGGGCAAGACCCCATTCATACTTCTCTTCCTTTCGGGTTAACATTGTTGGAGGTGCAGGTAACTTTAAGAAATCCTGAATGAATCTAAAATAATAACCCGCTAGTCCCAAGAAACTCCATATTTCGGTCGGCGTCTTTCGGACATTCCATTCCATCACTGTCGCTATATTTTCAAGGTCCACCATTATCCCGTGCGGGTTAATAACATGACCTAGGAATTGAACTTCTCTAAGCCAAAATGCGCACTTGGAGAACTTTGCATATAGTTTTTCTTTCTGTAAGATCTCTAGTACTTTTCTAAGGTGACAATCTTGATGGCTCTCACTCTTTGAGTAGACTAGGATATCACTATAAACACTATCACTGACCAGTCCAACATTGAACGATAAAATCTATTCATCCATTCCATGAACGTCGTGGGTGATTCCTCATTCCAAAGGACAACACGAGGAACTCGTAGTGCCCATAACGTGTACTATATGTGCTTCATTGGTAGCTAGCCAATCGATGCCCCATACGATATTAAATCCTCGTAAGGTCAACAAAAATAACCTAGCAGGAAATGTATGACCTTCATTCGCTACCAAACACTCATCAGTAGCTTCTATTACCCTAGGGGTCTTGCCGATGGCAGTTTCCAAACTAAAGGCCCTTTCTACCCATCTAACCTTAAGTTTTAGCAAGGAAAAAAACCTTGGAGACATAAAACTCCTACTTGTACCTGGATAAAAAAGAACGTATGCATAAGTATGGTTAGCGAGGAACGTATCCGTCCCGATGTCTGGGCTTCCCCTTGCTTCCTCCTACGTCAGGGCATAGGCCCTAATTCTTGCCTTTGGATTCTCTGTCTCTTTCCCTTTTTCCCTATCCCTTATCCAAAGCTTTAGGTTCTCGGCAATATTTAGCAAAGTGGCCAGTATTTCCACACTTATGACATCTTTTAGAATTTGGGAAATCACGGGAAAAGTGCCCCATTTTCGCACATCGATAGTAGATACAACAACAACAAAACGAGTAAAGTCCCACCCATAGCCAAGTTATTGGTAGGGTTTGGGGAGGGTGAGATGTAGGCAAGCCATACCCCTATCCTAGGATAGAGGGGTCGCTTCCAGGGAGACCCCCAGCTCCAAAAATCTTGTTAGGACCTAAAAAGTATATTAGTACCATAGCGCTCACCACATTGCTTCTACACAACAAACAATAAGTCAGCTAATAAAAATAGTATTAATAAAGCTAGGAAAAGGTGGAAAATGTAAACAGTGAGAGAGTGAAGATAGTACATGTAATATCGTATAAATACAAAGCTAAGAAAACGATAACATGCTTAGGAGACCACAAATATAGAGAGATCTAAGCCCCTACGATAAAGTTTAGACCCATCTGTTATCCTACCCTAAAAGTCCTTAACCTTAATTCCACATGGATAGTAGATGTTTAATCCAAATCGGCACTCGCCCGAGTGCTTCCTCCCACATTTAGCACAAAAACCTTTCTCATCTACCCTTTTCTTTTTCTTCACCGACCCTATCCATTCTTTACCTGATTGATTAACAGCACTTGACCCTTTCTTTTGAGTTTCAACAGGGAGTGGGTCCCCATAATCAAAGTCTTCATAGACAATACCACTCAACTCTACCACTAATTTAAAACTCTTGGGAGTATTAGACTTTACAGGAACGTGAACTTTCTGTGGTAGGCCCTTGATGTAGTATTCTCCTCTCATATGAATAAACCAAATGAGGTACAAGCTGAGCCAAATCGTTATACTTTGAAGTGTACTATCGGTGAGTCATGCTGCTAGCCTTAAGTCCCAAAAACTCGCTTTCGACCCTATCAATATCATTTTGCGTGAAAAATTCTTGATCATCAGCTATTTCAGATCATCCTATTTCATCTTCTTAATGGCGGTTGAGGATTTTGACTGTTGGATGGTCCTCCACCAGCTCAAAGCATCATTGGAGAATGAGTCGGTAGTAAACTTAACGGCCTTGTCTTGTCGGAACTCGCTGATAGTGATAACCCCATCCATTCTTTCAATCTACTAGGAAGTGGCAACAACATCCTTTTTTAGTCAAACTTTGGTAGGTCACATCCTCAGAAGTATTTATAATTGCATCCACAAGCAGGTCCACCATCAGATTTGTCATTATAGGTGACTTCAGTATCCCTATTGTAACATCTCGAAAATCCATTGACTAATGAGTCGGGTTATGGAGGGGTCCGAATTCTCCTTTTAACGACTTTAAAACATAAAGATTCCACGTAAAGTTTGGTTTGTCAACGTTAAAGGACTCGGTTAGTCGATATTGCAAAAGTTTGAGATAGAAACGCATGAAGTAGGAAAGGAGGGACCCGAATGTATTATGAGTAGGTTTATAAGCCATCTTATGGAAAAACCCTAGGCCATTCGACCTAGGAGAATACTCGACGGCAACAGAAAAGCCGCGCAAGGGAGAGCACCGGAAAAGGGTGGTCTCGAGGAGGTTCCACATCAGAATCGAGCAGGGAGTTTCGTTCTTCGTCAAGGTATTCCTCATTTAAATCTCCGTACGTTTATTGTTAGTGTTTCATTGTGCGTGTATGAGAACCCGGCATAGGGTTTACATGGTGTGGCTCGACCGAGAACAGCAGTGAAGATGGAGACGAGGTGGAGGCCGACGGTAGTGGTGGTAGCAGCGTGATATGGTGGTAACCCGAGATAGGGTGTCGGCTTGATGGTTTTGGTAGGGTGATGAGGAGGCTGGTGGCCGAGAGGAAGAGAGATGATGGTGAAGGTGGTGGTGGCTTCGGTTACCGCTGGAAACTTAGACGGCAACATGGGTGGTGCCGGTGGCTGTGGGTGCCGGCTGAGGTGGTTCCTCACTGCAGCGGATGGTGAATTAGTGTTGGTGGTGTGGTTTCCACGTGAAAGACAACCCGAATAGGGTTTCTAACTGATATTAAAGTGACGGGGACGGAAGGGTACTACGCGAAGATGAAGCACAACGGTGGTGGCGTACGATGGTGGTTCATGGTGGTAATGTACGGGGGCAGGGGCTCACGGCATCGAGCTAGGAGGAGGAGGGAATCGGGGGAACACCTGATTAGGGTTTTGGTGAGCTTAGAGTTTGTGTGGTGTGGTTTAGACATGCATGGGGAGCTCGGATCATGTACATGTAATCCTTGAGACCAGGGCTTTGCACGACACGTGAACATGCATGCACGCGGGCTCCAGACGGGTCCATGGTAACCCGGTTTGGATGGTTACATGAATTAGAGTTCTTGCATGGAAGAAAGGATGTGCGAATGAGATGAGTATCTGAAATAATTATACATATACGTAATTGACGCATGTCTAGGACGTACTCAGACTATGCGATCTTACGTTGACAGGTTCGGGTTTCGTGTGAGGAGATCGTTGCATTGCAGGAGTCAGACCTTCATAACGGCGAGTTTCTAATTCCCCTCTTTTAAATGTTTTAACATTTTTGGGGCTATCGTACATACCTTCTATACATGTTTTATAGTTTTTAATGGGTAAAGAACCTTAGGGTGTAACCTGATGAGTTATGAAGTTAAATAGTAAAATGTGGGGCTAAGGGACTGTGTGTGACCATAGGACGTGCGAGTTACAGGTTGGGATATGGTCACGGGTCGTATAGTGACCTAACAGAGTGAGTCGGGATTATAGTTAAGGGTCGTACGGGTACGACTAGGATGTGTCACAGGGTGTGTATGAACATGGTATGTGCTCAATTAATGAGATATAGTATCTGTATGTGTGTTGCTATATTAGCCGTGTATTGTGTTATGAGTTACTAGGGGTGAATCGGGATATAAGCTAAACGCTTATGAATACTTGTAGGATATCTTATTCTAATGCTATGTGTGAAGTGTAGTTGCAGTTAATGAGTCATATACATAGAGTATAATGTTATGCGTTTATACATTTGTTGTGTGTATTGTGTCGTTGTCCTTGTGACATGGCGGGTATTCTATTTGCATTGTTGTCATTATTACACGGCAGACAGGATTGCGAAGGACTAAGTCTTTCGGGAGGTCACCAAAGGTGACAATATTGAGCAGGTTAACGATGAGCTCGGGGTGAGTCGAACGCCCTGATGAGGGTAACCCTGACGAGGGTGCAGTAATGAGGTATGTGTTTGTGTGCTTATATATTTGTGTTAAATTGCATACAAGCGTGAGTTATATTTACCGTGCATGAGATAGTAATAATGTGGTGGGTCGAGTTAGATTGACCGTTGTGTCGGGATTATGATGTGGTGCTTTCAACAGTTATGTTATTTGATTTGTAAGTGCCTTGGTCTAGGCTGGGTAAATTGATGCCTAGGGATTTGTTGTGTTAACCAAGTGTCGAGTTAATACGTGTACCTAGGTATGAGTTATTAGTGTAGTAAGTTCGACCTATGTCGATGAGACTGCGGGGTTGAGTCTTGGGTAACGAACTATTATGGAATGAGTCTTGGGTAACGAACTATTATGGGATATTGTGTGATAACAGGGGTTATCTATTAGTTAAGGAATTGTGTACCTATTTTATAAGGACCGTGGGTCCTGAGTAAAGTTCAAATAACTTTTGAGACGAGTTGGCTTTTAATTAAATTAAACTATTAGAACTCACTCAACGTAGCTGACTTTGTGTGTACGATAGATTGTTTTGTAGGTAAGCGTTGCGTTGACGTATCTTGGCTTAGGAGCGGTGCTACTCGGATTGGTGTGCAAGCATTTGTGAGGTAACTTAATGACATTACATAGTAATTAATGTTTTAAGAAAGATTTCCGCTGTAGATTAATATATCTAAAATGAGTATTTTCAAGGGAATAACCCGTTATGAGAACCAACTGTAGGGTGCCTGGTTTGGGGCCTTACAAGTTGGTATCAGACCCGAGGATTAAGAGAAAACTGGTGTTTTTTTAAACAAACAAAATGCCTTAACTTAAATTGAAATTGGGACGAGGGTGAAACGAATGGCAGCATGAGTAACCATGAGCCAAGAGGTACGTATTACGAGTTGAGCAGTAATTATTAGTTACCATTTTTGTAGTGTTACATTAGGTAAGGTGATTGGTAAAAGTAAGTGACTTATAGTTCCGTGTGGGAGCATGGTGTGTGCTATATGCTATAGTAGTAGGTAGAACTACGTGGAGTTGTGTGGAATGATTAAGTGAGACCATGATGTGAGTTGAGTAATGTGGGTAGCGTAATTGTAACTATGTGAGATAGTTTGGTGTGTCAATATGATTTAGTAATTTTGTGTGTAACCTTGGATGGTGTGAAATTATGATAATGATGATGACTTGCTAGATTATTGTGTGGTGCTATATGATTTGTGTGGGATACATGTGCATCCGGGGTGTGTGAAAGATAGAAAGCTAGTGTGAATATAACCGGGAAGGTTTAGAATCCGAGCAGTAATGTGGACCACCAACTTGCATTTGATCACCGTGATTTGACAGTCTATGATTACTCTCATATTGTAAATTTGACACCCATAGTAATCACTCCAACGTTCTATCTTGTGCATGTACTGATGGCCATAATGTTTCGGACTAGATGGATTAGGCGAGGAGCCCTTATCAGGAGGATTATAGAGAGGCGAGGTAGACGGTTGGCTGCCGTTCGCACGGTTATATTTGGAGGGAGATGAGTCTTAGAACCTGTTCCATTGACGGTGGTTCCACCGGCGACTGAGTACGAGCAGGACCTATCAGCACAGGAGGCGATCTTGGCGTTTCTGGCGCCAAATGCCCCCAATACTACTAGGGCAACTATGAGGGGTGGGCTCAGCAATTCCTTTTACAGGGGAGGAAGAAATGCATTTGCAGTCAGAAGTCAGCCCTCGAGACACTACGCCAAATCAGGAAATGGATGGTTAGAGGAATCCGATGAAGAGGAGCAAGTGGATGGATAACATCAACTTGTTCAATGACTAGAACAGTGGTGGTTACCACGAGAGGACTAGAGCATTATGAGTAATGGCTGTCAGGCACTTTTGTGACGAAATATTTGTTCTTGGTTTTTCAATTGCTTGATTTTAACCTTGACATTGAATCTTTCCACGAGATGCTTTAAAACGTAGTTAATGATAGTTCCATGTGTGCTAGCTTGCTATTGGTGGTGCAGTGTTAATTATGTGTGATTATGTGATTAACTTTTGAACAACGTGAGTTCATACTAAATGTAATCTTTGATGTGATGCTAGAACTTGGTTGATTAGACGGTATGAGTAGACCTGTGTAGACCAGAGTTTTGATTACTGGTGTGTCTACGGTCTTAAGATAGTGTCACCTATGTGTTATGCTTAGGTGATGTGTGAAGCGTAAGGGGTGTGTTTAACCTTACTATGATATTGAATGTCTTTATATCTTAAGGCATAGATCTTCGCGAGGTAAATATTTTAGTGCTTAAGGGCATGAAAGTGTTTTATAAATAAACTTGTATGTCGTTAATTGAGTTACTTACGAGTATGAGTTATTTGTGTCACGTACTTAATAGTCATGGCGGGAGATCAAGCGTAAGCTTGATATTGTGTTAGGAATTAGTCAGGCAGGAGATCAAGTATAAGCTTGATATGGTGTTGACTTTTGTAAACAGGTTATTGTGTCTTACGGCAGTCAGGCAGGAGATTGTGTTTGCTGGTACCTTTGGGCCAGACAACATGATATACTTGTGTGTATATAAATGACAAGGTCATATTGTATGCGCGTAGATTTACCCAGACCTAGCTACTTGTGTATGTGCACTTTGTGCGAGTTAAAGGTTGAGTTACTAGTACATGTGTAGAACAATGTGTGTTCTGTAGTTATGTGTGTCGGTGTGTGCCCTTGTATTACACGCTTAGTAGTGAATAGGACGGGTGGTCAGTGTGCACAAGTATAGTATTTTTATCTTGACAATTTTCTTGACGCTGATACATCGGGGTGATGCGAGAAGTTTTGACATTTTTCTAGACGATTGGTGAGATGCTCTTGTGAGATGCGTATACTTACATCTTGGGAATTCGGAGCACGAAGCCAATAGGCAGAGCTGTGAGAGTAGATGTTGAAAGCATTTTCGTGGACGCTTGACAAGAAGTGATTATGAGGTAAAGGTGATGACGCTGAAGATTTCAGCACGGAGTTAGCAAGATGACGAAAGAGCCTTCATGGAACACGTTCCATATAAAGAATTCAGCCAAGGTGAGACACTAGAGGAGCATGGATGTTTTCCCTGGACGAGGCGACGACTAGCTGAGGCTTGTGAGCAGACGGACTTCATGTTCGTACATGAAATATGAGACACGGTCAGTGATCGCGTGGTAACAGTTGAGCCTCCAAGGGGAAAGTGAAACTCAAAAGGAGTAAGTGTAGGATTGCACTTAACTAACTGGGAAGGAGATGCCTATGCTGGCAAAATTAAGACAAGCTTAAAGTGAGCTCCTAAGGAGCATTCAAGGAAAGCAAGCATTTGGAGGTTGAACCAGACACGACAAAAGTAAATTAGCCTTGAGAAACATCAATAGCTGATGAAGATGACCCTAGTGTTGGGTATATGTGCACGTACTTGAGGGACGTATGTAATGCATGATAATGAAGTAAAGATATATTGTGGTAGAGAAACTTGGTGGGGACCGGTTTAGCTTGTCACAAGCCCCTAGAGATCATCAGAAAAGGATAAAAGTAATACCCTTTTGGGTAGGGTAGTGGGATTGAGTGTGAGAAATCATCGCAGGACTGTGATTAAGGTATGAAGCGAGAAGTACGCCGAATTCACTTTGGAAGGATGACGAATGAATCCATCCATGAAAGTTAAGGAACCTACTTTGGAGGATGGTCATCGAAATGCCGAGATTAACAGGACTATGTAAGAGACAACGACAATATGCTGACAGGATGCTTATGGAGACACATTGAATGCAAGGAGCGTGGTACTAAGGGGCATCTAACATTAAGCAGCCGATGGTGTTACTAATGAGATGATACTAAGTAGATCATGGGTATATCAGTATCGTGCCATGCAATTATGGCCGGAGAGGTGCATGACTACTGATGGGTAGGTAAAAACCTACAAGTCTCAAGTTGAAAGAAATTAGTGAAGAGGATTTATTTGGACGCTAGGGGCGGTGATCGAATTGCTAAGCAAAGTAACATATTAGTTAATTATGCCAGCAAGTGCTTGTCAACAAATGGATTTGGTGCACGTTCGAGTAAGAACGAAAGGATATGTTGGGTCGGTTTGTAGCGACGCGGAATTCGAGGACGAATCCTCTTTTAAGGGGGATAGAGTTGTAACATCCCAAAAATTCGTTGACTAATGAGTTGGGTTATGGAGGGGTCCGAATTCTCCCTTTAACAACTTTGAACCATAAAGATTCCACGTAAAGCTTGGTTGGTCAACGTTAAGGGACCCGGTTAGAAACGCACGAAGTAGGAAAGGAGGAAAGGAAGGACCTAAATGTATTGCAAAAGTTTGAGATAGAAACGCACGAAGTAGGAAAGGAGGGACCCGAATGTATTGTGCGTAGGTTTATAAGCCATCTTATGGCAAAACCCTAGGCCATTCGGCCTAGGAGAATACTCGATGGCAACAGGAAAGCGGCACAAGGGAGAGCATCGGAAAAGGGTGGTCTGGAGGAGGTTCCACATCGGAATCGAGAAGGACATTTCGTGCTTCGTCAAGGTATTCCTCGTTTAAATCTCTGTACGTTTATTGTTAGTGTTTGGTTGTGTGTGTGTATGAGAACCTGGCATAGTGTTTATATGGTGTGGCTGGGCTTAGGACGGTAGTGAAGTCATAGAAGATGTGGAGGCCGCCGGTAGTGGTGGTAGCTGCGTGACATGGTGGTGACCTGAGATAGGGTGGAGGCTTGATGGTGTTGGCAGGGTGATGTGGAGGCCAGTGGCCGAGAGGAAGAGAGATGACGGTGAAGGTGGTGGTGGCTTCGGTTATCGCTGGAAATGTAGACGGCAACATGGGTGGTGCCGGTGGCTGGGGGTGCCAGCTGAGGTGGTGCCTCACGACGACGGACGGTGAATTAGTGGTGGTGGTGCGGGTTCCACGTGAAAGAAAACCATATTAGGGTTTCTAATGGATAGTAAAGTGACGGGGACGCAAGGGTACTACGCAAAGATGAAGCACAACGGTGGTGGCGTACGATGGTGGTTCATGGTGGTGATGTACGGGGGGAGGGGCTCATGGCATCGAGCTATGAGGAGGGAATCGGGGGAACACCCGATTAGGGTTTTGGTGACCTTAGAGTTTGCGTGGTGTGGTTTCGACATGCATGGGGAGTTCGTATCGTGTACATGTAATACTTGAGACTAGGGCGTTGCATGGCACGTGAACATGCATGCATACGGGCTCCAGACGGGTTCGGGGTAACCCGGTTTGGACGGTTATGTGAATTAGAGTTCTTGCATGAATGAAAGGATGTGCGGATTAGACGAGTATCTGGAATAATTATACTTATACGTAATTGACGCATGTGTAGGATGTACTCTGACTATGCGATATTACGTTGACATGTTCGGGTTTCGTGTGAGGAGACCGTTGCATTGTAGGAGTCAGATATTCATAACGATGAGTTTATAATTCCCCTCTTTTAAATGATTTAACGTTTTTGGGCAATCGTACATACCTTCTATACAATTTTTATAGTATTAAATGGGTAAAGAACCTTGGAGTGTAACCCAATGAGTTTATGAAGTTACATAGGACGTGCGAGTTATAGGTGGGGATATGGCCATGGGTCATATAGTGACCTAACATGGTGAGTCGTGATTATAATTATGGATCGTACGGGTACGACTAGAAGGTGTTGCAGTGTGTGCATGAACATGGTATGTGCTCAATTAATGAGGTATAGTATATGTATGTGTGTTGCTATATTAGCCATGTATTGTGTTATGAGTTAGTCAGGGTGAGTCAGGATATAAGCTAAACGCTTATGAATACGTGTAGGATATCTTATTCTAATGCTATGTGTGAAGTGCAGGTGCAGTTAATGAGTTATGTACAAAGAGTATAATGTTATGCGTTTATACATGTGTTGTGTGTATTTTGTCGTTGTCCTTGTGACACGGCGAGTATTGTGTTTTCATTGTGACACGGAAAAGGGGATTGTGGAGGACTAAGTCCTTCGGGATGTCACCAAAGTTAATAATATTAAGCAGGTTAACGATGAGCTCGGGGTGAGTCGAACGCCCTGACGAGGGTGCAGTAATGAGGTATGTGTTTGTGTTCTTATATATTTGTGTTAAATTGCAGACAAGCATGAGTTATATTTATCGTGCATGAGATAGTAATAATGTGGTGAGTCAAGTTAGATTGACCGTTGTGTCAGGATTATAATGTGGTGCTTACAACTGTTATGTCAGTTGATTTGTAAGAGCCTTGGTCAAGGCTGGGTAAGTTGATGCCTAGGGATTTGGTGTGTTAACCAAGTGTCGAGTTAATATGTTTACCTGGGTATGAGTTATTAGTGTAGTAAATTCGACCTATATCGATGAGAGTGCGAGGTTATTATTATTATGGGATGAGTCTTGGATAATGAACTATTATAGGATATTGAGTGATAACAAGGGGTTATCTATTTGTTAAGGAATTGTTTACCTACTTTATAAGGACCGTGGGTCCTAAGTAAAGTTCAAATAAGTTTTGAGACGAGTTGACTTTTAATTAAACTAAACTATTAGAACTCACTCATCGTAGCTGACTTTGTGTGTACGACAGATTGTTTTGCAAGTAAGCGTTGGTTTGACGTATCTTGGCATGGGAGTGGTGCTACTCGGATTGATGTGCAAGCATTCGTGAGGTAACTTAATGACATTAAATAGTAATTAATGTTTTTAGAAGGACTTCCGCTGTAGATTAATATATCTAAAATGAGTATTTTCAAGGGAAGAACTCGTTATGAGAACCAACTGTAGGGTGGCTGTTTTGGGGCCTTTCACCTATCCCTTTCTTCTTTCTTCCCCCTCGAACTCCCTTTCTTTTCTTCTTCAAATTCCTTCATAGCCTCGGCCCGGGCTGCCGATAGGACGTCTTTCAAGACTGAATAGACCTCCTCGGCTATAGTGGCCCTGAAAATAAAATCCAAGGTCAGTCCTTCGTCATACCCAGCACTTGGATTGGTTATACGGTGTCCTCTGTCATTCTCCTCATTCCTGACAGACTCAGTTTCGTTACGGGAGTGTTCACTTTCCACTGTCTACACTCGGTTAATCGACGGTCGGCCTCTACGACCAGTCCGACCCCCAGTGCGACATCCTCTCTTTCCTCTAGCCATACCAGTGTCTATATGTGAACAAGGAATACACATTTCATCATGATATGTAATCATTTAGAACACCTCAAGTAATGTAAATTATTAATTACAGAAACCGGTATGAAATTACTAATTTACTTTACTACTGTGGTTGTGAACATTTCCTGTCAGGAGTGACATTTGCATCCAACTCCTGGTTTCTACTTTAAGGCATATTCTGTCTATACACTATTCTAAGGCATTTACTGACTACATTTATACTAAGGCATTTACGGTATACGTCCTACGTTAAGACGTCGACTACCTTATTTCTACTATCATTCCATGGCCGGGCTACTCTAACTGACATTCCTTTCTCTGTCCCATTCTCAGTTTAGGTTCAGACATTGTCACAAATGTTCAAATCTCTCAAACTATGGCTCTGATACCAACTAGAAACGGCCCAAACTAGGAACATCTCTTAGTTGGCACAAAACATATAGGCATAGCTCTTAAACTGAAAATCAGAAAAATATATAACAGTGGAAGACTTGTTCAATCATTCAAAATCCACAATGAATTGAAACTTTAACATCATTATTCAAGAAAACTATCATAATAAGGAAATGTCAGTCTTCAGGAAGAGCAGCCCTTCCGTCCATGGTATCCAAGCTCTCGCATCTCCTCTTGATCTATCATTCTCTAACTTGATGTGCATACTAAAAGTCAGATATATCGAGTGACTTCTATCTTTACTTTCATAATCATAAACTTTACCTTTCATTTATATTATATGTTAGAACTAATTGTAGGCCATCGCATATAAAACAATCTGAATACGGAAGATTTCTGTATAGTTGTGGAAACCAATTATTCGTAGCAAATCAATCAATCGACATGAAAGATCTAGAATCGAGTAGGATAATCAAGAAACGAAGATCAAATCAAAACAAATAGTTAAAGGTGTAACTCTCCAATGTTTATTGATATATCAAAATGAATTCCCCATTTACAAAGCTTCAAATGAACAAGTATTTATACTAAGAAGACAAACTAGAGTTTTCATCCGAAAAACATTTCGGTCGAAATATATTTCGTCCGAAAAATATTTCGGACAAAGATTTCGATCGTATCTTCTATCTACAAATAATTCTTCCATCTTCAGGCTGTTTTATATGCGATGGCCTACAATTTGTTTTCAACATTCTCCCCTAGGCCATTGCATATCAAAACATGGGAATTATGCCAAGCTCCCCCATACATTTTGCATCATCAAAGTTGAATCTTGGACTTGAATCTTTAACTCTCCAAACTTGTCTTGGTTTAGGTTTGTTTTTCCAATCTTGTTTCCGTTTCGACATATTGTATGTCCAAAACGTCTTCAACCTATTAGAAACATTAACAACCTTTTCTTGAAACTTTCTCTGAGGTTGAAAAACGACCTTCTGTTTGCGAGACTTGTGTTTCTTGATGTAGCAATCTCTTGATAAATGACCTTGCTTTCCACAACTGAAATATTTCTTCAAAGCAGGACATATTCTTTGATGCTGACTTGTCTTTAGACTTCTGTTCTTCAACTTTTGACTCTTCTACTCCCCCTTTAATGAACATGAGCGGAGCAAATTTATTCAAAATGAACGGGATGGCATTAGCATTAAGTGGACTCTCCTTATTGAACCCTAAGCCACCCTTATTGTCAAAATAATCCACACATTCTTGATTTTTTTTCAGATTTGGAACTAACACGATCATAATTAGAAGCAAGATCACTTAGAATCTTCAATTTAACTTTCTTTTCTTCAGAATTTCTCTTTGGCTCTAACGAATAATAAACATTTGGCATAAATGGCTCTGTAATGTATGGTTGAGGCATCTATGAATAAAATCCATTTGTAGTAAATGGAGGAGGAACACTTTTGTATCCAATCTTGCTATTCACTTTATCATTAACTTGAGTCTCAATGTTTTCACCAGTGTTTTTATATCCAAGCCCAGACTTTAATTTGTCATGTATTTGAGGTTCAATGATCCCATTAGCAACTTTCCCTGAAATGTTTATTTTATCAACTTTAATTGTTGTATTTACAGCTTTCTCCATCTTCTCTGTCAACAATTTGTTTTCTGTTTCTCTTTTAGCAATCAATAGTTGAATTTCATAATTCTTTCTCTTTAACTGAAGCTTCAAATGAGAATTCGCTCAAAAACTTGGTGTGCTACGAACTATACGCAAACACCTACAAGTTCTAATATTTATAATAAAATGGACAAACCTAAACTAACGCGCACAATACGGCAAGTGTATCGTTTGCAGAATAGATAGATAAGACCGAGTATCGAACCTACGGACACTGTATGTACAGCGAAATACTGACTCAGATGCAGGATAACTAATTACAAAAAAGGGGGGTTTCTTTTATTTAAAAGAGAAATAAACTAAAAATAATAAACTAGAGAAAATAAAGGAAAAGACGAGGACAAACAAACTAGCGTGAGAATAACTACGGAACGAAAACAGATAGGGTGAAAGCACTACCTAGGCCCGAATCCTACACGTGTCTGACGAAGGTTCTATCGGTAATGGAACTGATGTGATACCGAGATCTTAAAATACTAAACTCAAAGGGAACCTAGAGCACCCTCGACCCTTCTCAAGGATTGTCAACTAAGAGACCTAAAAGCCGTTAAACCACCGGCTGGACGGGTTCCCCTCACAGGTCATCCAGTCTACTCAAGAAGTATCCGCTAGACAATCTACCTCACAGCGTGAAAGTCTCAATACACCTAAGTGCAAGGGATAACTAAGAATTTCCTATTGGACTCGGTAAACAAGATGTGAACGACGAACTAGACAGACCTTCTCACAAAGATTCTAAACTAGCGATCAGACACACGAGATAAACCGACAATCTCTCACCTCACAGCTATTAAGATTGGTTGAATATTTAGATTTACCAATTCACGAATTTCATTCCTATGGAATACTACGTCTAGCAAACCATCCAATAATCAAAAACACACGGCAATTGATCTAGCATGCACCTATTATATGAAAGACATTCATCAAAGCACATGAGGACTAAAAAATCATTCAATTGATAATACTAAATACGCATACACATCCAATGATCAAAACCAAGTTTGTTACATCATGAGTTCTTCACATTCAAAAGTTCAAAAAACCAACAAAAACCAATGTTAAACATGTGCAATCATCTAAACCTAGGTAGACAACAAGAATCTAGCCAAGAAACATGTTCAAAATTATAAAACAATAAGTAACTAGGCTGTTCATCATGATAGAATTGACAAGAAAACAAGAACGTTACAAAAATATGTAACCCGGGGTGAATCTGGCTTCAATTCTTCGATCCCAACGCTTGTTCTTGATCAATATCCACTTCTCCTCCTCCGATTTTAGTCCACAATCACCTTCTTGAGGCTAGAATGTTCCTCCTTTTCATCTTTTGCCGTCACAAGGTGGTCTCTCCCCTTAGGGTTTTCTAATTTTTGGCTTAAAAAGAGGTTTCTGCGAAAAACCACCCGTCGCGTAGCGCGACGGGATCTTGATTCATCCTCGCGTAGCGCTAGGGCCCCAGAAAAGACAAAATAGTAGGCAATAAAAAAAAGGGCAATTTTGTCATTTTGCATTCAAAAAAAGGGCAATTCCTCGCGTAGCGCGACGAAATTCCAAGACCTGTCGCGTAGCGCGACGGGGTTAAAAATGCAGAATCTTCCTTTCTTTTTATCCACAGCCCTCTCGCACGAACCGAAAACTCGTTCTTCTTCGTTTTCAATCATATCCGCTTCCTTTGTGACCTAACAACCAAAATATATAGAAATATTAAGTACGAGCAGTTATAGAAGAAAACCGACGCAAAACAAACACAAAGTGGGAATAAAATAGACAGTAAAACGGATGTATTTTGCAATACATCACAGACAGTCATAAATCTTTCTTTTATACTCTTTATCACGATCTTTTAGTATATGAATGATTCAATGCATCTATCAGAAGTTGATTTTGTTTCTTGTACTCATAAATTTTCTCAAAACACTCCACAGAACACATATTTTCATTAAGCAGTTTAGAATAATCTTTAAGTTCCTGTGATTCTTTCACTGCTTCAGCAACCAAATTGGATTCTATACGCTTACAATGTCCTTGAAAATCATAACTGTATCCTCCTTTGATCACTATTATGTCCTTATCCGCTTTGAGTGCATCGAACTGTAACTTTGCACTCAAATCCTCTAATGTGTTATATTTTAGTCCTTTATTTCTGATGTAGAGTTTATACATTATCCATTCTTCTGGTTGAGCATTAAGAAAATTACCCATGACGTCTAATTTGTCATATTCAATATCAACATCCTTCAGATCATTTATCAATCTCACATATCTGTGATACTGATCTGTCAAATATTCTCCTTCAGCATGTGCGAACACTTGATATCTTTTCTTTAATGTGTCTTATCTTGCTTTTTTATCTTCCTTATTTACACATGATGATTCAACAAGATGTGGATGAACATACCCTAGTCCATTTACAAAGACCATAAGTACACAACCTTCTTCATCCATCGGGAATTTTTTACTTTATATTTTTTTAACTACCTCATTTTTTTCATAATCAGCGCCAAACATAGCTCTATACATCCTCCAAAAATTTCGACCAGAAAATTTTTTCCCGCCAAAAAACAATTTTTTTTAATTACCTCATTTATTTATTTATTTATTTTTTACTCAGTGACACTTTTCGAACGAAAATTTTTTCATACGAAAAATATTTCGAATAAGGAGATTTCGGACCAAAATTTTGGATTAAATGATTGGATAAGGATAAGAGATCATATCTAAACATTAAGTCATAAGAGATCATATGACCAAATTTATATAAAAGATGATAATAGTTATCATTACTGTACGATTAAATGATTGGACGTTGATCCACTAGATCATATCTAAACATTAAGTCATAAGAGATCTGTTATCCGAATTGACAGACTTAAAATGCAAACACTAGCTTAGAACCGAAAGGTTCATCCATAACATGTACACCATGCCATATGAGATATGAATTAGGAAGAGTCCTACAATCAATTAAGGATATGATGTTTTGAACTACTATAGTAAAAGGGTTTCGTGTGTTACGTTAAAAGGTCATTGAGGATTTATGAATCTTAAGAGTAAGACAAAATGAAACTGACCATGACTATTACGGACATGGTTCTTGGATAACAAGCAAAGGTTGCTTGAGTACTGAATAATAGGAATATTCAAATGCATATTACATATGAAATCGTATACAGAAAGATGAGATCTTTCAGGATGTTTGTAGTCATTTGAAATCATCAACAAAAGATGAGATCTTTTAGAATAGACATATGAAATCATATATGTTAGGGGTCAATTTTATGATCTGGTATCCTGGATCCTGATTATAAACGGTATCCGGAGTAAGTTCAGTATCCTGAATGCTAACCTTACTAATCGATTGTTATTTCTTTGGCTTTGATCTATTTTCGCAGGCAATACGAGGTGACTAAGTGAAGACTAAGAACAACGGAATCAGTTAAAGAAAACATGTGGAAAAGGCTGCTAACGGTAATAAATGAAGACCGAGTACTACCCAAGATAGTTGGGCATTAGTTATTTACTTTTTATTACTTATACAAGCATTATGATCGAAATAGAAACACACAACACACAAGCTGCAACTACTTGTAACACTTAGCTTTGGTCAATTGCTCCGTTAATGTAATCTTTACTTCAATAAATAACAAGAACAAAAGGTAGGTCGACGATTAGTCACCTCCCGAGGTTTTATGCCGGAGATCTTTAGGGATCAAGGGCTTTCCTCGTAACCATCTGTGACTTTTTATTGCTTTATATCATACATTTGCTACACGAATCAAACAAGCACACTACCCCACTTACTAATTTGATCACGGAATTCTCTTTGGTAATTTTTGGTCAAAACAATTTTGCGCCCACCGTGGGGCAGGTGTTGCTTTGCATTCTTAAATTTCTATTGAAATTTTTATTCAATCACTACTTCTCAAAACTATTTTCAAAGTTGTCGTCCCGACCTAAGCTGTCCTCTTCTACGTTCTGATCTTCAAGCTCTAGCTTGAATCACACTATTCCACCCTCACCATCATCTCAAAAGAAAAATGACATCCCGGTTAGAAAGACGACTCCTGTTGGTCAATTCGTTCTAGGATCTGGCAAGTGAAGAAAAGTGAGGAACATGTCCTTGTCTCGAACAATGAAATCATTTCTTTATTCTCACAAGTGAAGAAACAAATGAAACCACAACAGAAGAAAAATCAAATGATAATGGGAGAAATAGAAAAGATGAAGTCAAAAAGGAAGAAGCCAATAGAAGCGACGACCACTCCATTGCAGCCTAGGATCCTGAACTTTGGTGCCTCAGGATCCATAGGGAACTATATGGGAGATTTCATCACCATGCAGCCTCGAACCGGGACTGTCGACCCAGCTCAGGCTACTAGGGCTACTGCGATCAGGGATTTTGGCATCACCCCGGGATCATCATCGCAAAATAATGATGTTGGTAACATTTCAGATAATCAGTTTTTGAATACTAACAATGTGCATGATGCATGGATCAGTCCAGTTATGGCCAGAGAACTGAATAAGCTGAAGGACATGATTTCCAGTGTACCTGGTGTGGTCCGACATATACCTGAAGTATCGCCATCAAGTCACAGGATCTCGAGATTCGCTCCTTCAATATGCGATGCAGAGATCCCTAAGCGCTTTCAGACTCCAAACATGAAACTGTATGATGGGAGCACAGATCCTGAAGAGCATATTACCTAGTACAGGGAGAGGATGTAAATCATTCCAATATCTTTAGATCTAAAGGAAGGCTGTTTGTGCAAGGGCTTCAGGTCAACTCTCACAGGATTCGCCTTAAAATGGCTACTAAGTGTTCCAATTTAGTTAACTTGTTTAACAACCAATTTTCATGCAGTAGAACATTTGAAAGATTAACCAATGATCTATACAGGGTAACTCAAAATTATGATGAATCCCTCAGGGATTATGTAAGCAGTTTTGGTCGGGAATCTCTGGATATCCCGAATATTAATGTTACTACCACAGTACAAGCTTTCAAAATGGGCTTGAAAAGGGATTTTCCATTTTATGAAGATCTCGTAATGAACCCATGCAGGAACTTGGATGAAGTTAGGAACCGAGCTCTAAGATTCATAAGGTTCGATAAAAATATCCAAAAAAGGATCTAGACGCCATCCAATTATGATTATCATAACCGAAAGTTAGAATCCTCGGCTTAGAAACACCACAGATCCAAGCCTTATTCAAAACCCGACAACCATAGAGTCAATGTTGTGGAGGATGATGAGGATGAACATGAATATCCTAAAAGAACTAATTACTATTTTTCCATTGACATTTTAGGACTTATGTTTGCCATGCAAGATCTTAGGGATAAGGTAAGATGGCCCAAGAAGAATGATAAGTCTTCCACTTGGAAGGATAAATCTAAGTGGTATTCTTACCATGAAGATTTCGGTCATGGAACCGAGGATTGCATTGCACTGCGAAAGGAGATAAGTTATCTCCTGGGCAAAGGACACTTGAAAGAACTCCTGGGTTGAAAAAGAGACAAGAGTCGGGATCATGACAAAAGCCTACAATGAGCAACAGCCCCTCCTTCGGATGTCAAGGTAATTAACTTTATATGTGGTGGTTATGATATTTGTGGTACTTCTTATTCTACAGCTAAAAGACATGCCAAGGAAGCGAAAGTAGAAAAACAAGACAGACCTACCAAGACATCAACCCTAACCAACACAAAGGTGATATTGTTCGATGAGGAGGATAGAGAGAATGTTCAAGATCCCCACCATGACGGCTTGGTCATCCCCATCTACGCTGCCAACCCTTTTGTTCGCAAGATCCTGATTGACGGGGGCAGCTCAGTCAACATTATCCAACTAGAAGCACTAAAAATGATGAATCTTCCCGAAGCTGAAATCGTGTCAAAATCCTCAGTACTTGTGGGATTCAGCGGAGAGGCCAAGAACACAATTGGGGAGATCAAGCTACTTGTTTACGTCAAAGGGGTAAACTAAATCCAAAAATTTTGTGTAATTGACTCGTTATCCTGTTACAAAATTATGTTAGGGAGACACTGGATCCATGATATGAAAGTCGTACCAATAACTTATCACCAATGTGTCAAGATGCCGACCCCTTGGGGAGTGGTGAGGATAGACAGTGATCAACAAGAAGCCAAGGATGCTATACATCTTCAATGAGGCCGTCAGCAAAAACAAGAGAAGCCTAACAATTAAATAAGCAAGCACGAGACGTCTTGGAAGCTAGAGAGCAGGATGTCAAGGAAGTGTCTCTAGATCCTGCAAATTGAGACGTTAAAGTTCTTGTAGGATCCAATATCCCAGGGATGTTGAACAAGAACTCCTAGATTTTCTAAAAAGCAGAATGTCAACCTTCGCATGGAAACAAGAAGATATAACACGTATATCTAAGGATATTATCTCATAAACTTGGTATATATAACAGTTTCAGGCCTATACATCAGCGAAGAAAATTTGCACCTGAAAGAAATGCAATTATCCAAGAAGAAGTCGAGAGGCTACTCAAGTCAGGAATGATAAGAGAAGTAAAGTTCCTAAGATGGCTAGCAAACGTGGTAGTGGTGCAGAAGAAGAATGGGAAATGGAGGGTCTGCGTGGACTACACCGACCTCAACAAAGCCTGCCCTAAGGATCCTTTCCCTCTACCACATATAGATTCCATGGTTGACGCTACAGCAGGCCATGAGATGTTGACCTTTACCACATATAGATTATAGATGTAACCCTTGGATTAAGAAGACACTGCATTCATGACCTCGACAGGAATATATTGCTATACTGCTATGCCTTTTGGTCTTAAAAATGCAGGTGCTACCTTTCAAAGGCTAGTGAATATGATGTTCAAAGATAATCTGGGGGACACAATGGAGGTATATGTAGACGACATGGTGGTCAAGTCAGAGAAATCCAAGGATCACCTAAGGGATCTTAGAGAAGCATTCGACATCTTTGATAAATACAACATCAAGCTCAACCCTTAAAAGTCTCACTCTGGAGTAGGGGCAGGAAAATTTCTGGGATACATGGTAACTAAGAGAAGAATAGAAGCAAGCCTAGAACAAATCAAAGCAATCCTGAACTTAAAACCACCATCAAATACTAAGGATGTACAGAGATTGGTAGGAAGAGTAGTAGCACTCAACCAATTCATTTCAATATCCTTAGAGAGATGGAAAGAATTCTACGATATCCAGAAGAAAAATAAGAAATTTGAATGGGACGAAAAACATGAAAAAGCATTCCAGTCCTTGAAGAAATACTTATCATCAACACCCCTATTGGTGAAACCAGATGATAATGAGACATTATCTTATATTTGGCAGTATCCGAAAATGCTGTAAGTGTTGTGCGAGCTAAGGATCTTGAAGGGCAACAATATCCTGTCTACTATGTAAGTAAAAGTCTGTTACACACAGAAACCAGGTATTCACATCTTATAAAACTAATTTTAGCACTAGTTATGGCATCTACCAAACTTAGACATTATTTCAAAACACATCCTATCCTTGGTAAAACTATGTATCCTATAAAGTGTGTCTTGAGAAAACCAGAAATGTCTGGAAGAATGGCCAAACGGTCTGTTAAGCTCAGTGCCTATAACTTGATATATGAGCCTAGGACCGCAATCAAATCCCAAGCATTAGCGGACTTTGTGGCAGATTTCAGTAATGATATTCAACATGAAGCGGATATGGAGGTCCAACAACTAGAACAAACAAAAGAAAAGTGGACACTATTCACTAATGGTGCATCTAATGTAAGAGGCACGGGATTAGGTATCATACTAAATCGCCACAGGGGGACATTATACCCCAATTCATTAGTTGTCGGTTCCAAGCAACAAACAATGAAGAAGAATATGAAGCATTGACAGCAGGATTACAACTAGCCAAAGATATGAGGATCAGGTATATCCAGGTATATGTTAACTCATTATTAATTGCTAACCACTTTAATGGCTCTTATGCGGTAAAAGGAGAAAAGTTGGCCCAATACCTTGAAATAGTTAAAAATTTAGCAAAAGGCTTCAAAATCTTTAGCATTGAACAAGTTCCTAGGGAGGATAATGCCGAAGTTGATGCCTTAGCAAGCCTCGGATCGGCTCTCAATATGCCATTGGATAACAAGCTCACGATTGTACACATCATGAGCCCAGCAATCGATTTACTGGAATACAAGAGTAAAGAAGTATCAACGTCAAAAACCCTCAACATAAAAATCCCGACCAAACAAAAGGATCATGTATCCTGCCCATCAAGATATATCTACAGAATGGCGAAATCCTAGAAGATGAAAATAATCACATAGCCTTTCGCATTAAGGTATCATGTTTTATTATTTTACAAGATATTTTACATAGAAAATCAGTGACAGGTCCATACTGGAGATGTCTAGCGGATCATGAAACACAAGAAGTCCTAAAAGGATATACACGAAGGGGACTAGGGCAACAATACTGGGGGAAGCGCACTTTTCTCCAAGATCCTGAGGACATGATACCATTGGCCAACCATGAGGAAGGATTCTACGAACTATGCCTAGAAATGTGATGCTTGCCAAAGACACGATAACGTACCTCATCAACTAGCAGAGCCCATGCATCCAATCATTTTCCCTGCCATTTATGAAATGGGGGAATGGACATAGTTAGGAAACTACCTAAAGCTCTAGGTGGAAAAGTGTTTATGCTAGCTATGACTGACTATTTCTCCAAGTGGATTGAAGCAGAAGCCTTTGTCCAAGTCAGAGACAAGGAAGTGGTGTAACATTTCTGATTTTTAGTATCCGTATTTTCAATTCAATGTAATGCATTTCAAACTCAATTCTAGTGCACTGTTTTATTCCTTTTCGTACCATCAATTTAATACTATATTTCAATAGTAATCCGCAAATTTTACGCGGTCATAACCTACAAAAAACACTACATAAGTATCTATTTATAGAAATATGTCAAAGACCAAAGTTACAAGGTCTGATGTTGAAAAGTAGCAAGAAACCCTAACAGGCACGGTCGCGCCTAGTTCTGGCACGGTCGCGCCGAGTGCTTTGGCACGGTCGCGCGACTTGCTTTGGAACGATCGCGCCAGGTGCCTTAGCACGGTCGCGCCTCGTACCAGTTGAAACGGAAATACAGCCTTTAATCACAAAGACGTTCGAGTTCGTAACCGTTTTGCACGTTCCAACTATTAACAAACAGAGTTAAGCCACTTGATCATCCTAATTACAACAAATAAACAGAAATTCATAAAACCATCCAATAATCAACGAAATTGTCCACTAGACCATCGAATTCTCCAAATTTCTTGCAGTTTTCCCAAGCAAACGCACAAACGATTCTCCCAGAAGCTTCTGAACCATTTGAAGCAGTCGGAATCGTAGCAGAAGACGCCGGAAACCGAACTCTCCGACGCCGGAACTCCTTCCTACCGTCATCTATCAATCTGTCGTCCATCCGGGTAATTGAAACTCTTTCCATAGTCTATTTAGCCTATAGATCGAAAGCCCCATATTAATTTGGGCTCTCAATATAGAATTAGTCCGAAACCCGAATCTAAGTTTTGTTCAAAAATGATTTAATCGAACCCAGTTCTAAACATGACTTACATAAAATTAATCTATATAACAAGGCTCGTAATAGCACGGTAAATAAAAGCCCTATGATTCCCAACCCTATTATTATAAGAATCGGTCAATTCGTTCCTGATTTGGAACAGACACGGTCGCGCTAATCATCTAGCGCGGTCGTGCCTCACGAGACGCGGTCGTGTCCTCCTGTCCAGACCCAATCATGCCCTTTGGCTAATCTCAGTCGTGTCTTGAAATCATAGACACGATCGTGCCTGGCCAAGGCACGGTCGTGACTAATGATTTAATTAGTGTAAGCCCTCTGTTTGATCAACACGGTCGCGCCCTGACTAGCATGGTCGGGGTTCGAGCACGATCGTGCCCTTCCCAGGCACGGTCGTGTGTGAGTTAAAATCTTGACAGAATTATAAATTTTATATATTTTTCAAACCCCAATAATTCTGATTAAATTACAAAGTAAAAATAGTTGATTTTTATAAAATTGCATTTAACCTTATTTAGAAAGAACAAATATTTAATAAATGGAAAATTATTTGTTTAAAGTTTATAAAATTTAATTTACAATTATTGTTGAACCTTTCATTTAAAAAGTATTTAAATGGTTAAGTTACATTTTATAAATAAATAAATAAAATGATTATTTATTTACTTTTTGTTTAAACAAAGACATTTATTTATTTACACTTAAATTCATTTGACACTTATAATATTTTCATAAACAATAATTATTTACATTACCTATTTAATTATTCAAACTCAAACTTTAATCAAAATGTTATAAAAATATTTTTTCAAACTTTATATATTTTATTCAATACCTCCAATTACAAATCAATGACCTTATTACACAAGTCCAAATGCAACTTTGGACTTAAACATTGGTGCACACTATTAATACCATATACATTACTCCTTAGGTTAACTTGTGCATTTCAAGGATCCTTATTCTATCTAGTATATTTGTTAGCTACGCCTTCGAAACCAAGTGAGTATTTCATAGCCCCTTTTACTCTTTTACACTTTTGGGGTGAAACATGAACATTATTCATATTACACATTACATTTACACAAACAACACAAGTACAAATCCTATTTACATTCATGTGTGCAATTTGAGCTTTATGCCCGAGTGCTAGGTGTGCTAACCTTTGTATGCGATTATGTGCAATCATTAACTATACAAGCCGACGTTTTTCAATGATAGATCTATTGAGTCTGACAAACCCACCCAGATTGGGGTGATTGATACCGACAACACAATTTTTGCATGCTAGTTACAAAGGTTTGATTGTACATGGTTACACAATAGCTGCTCCCCATAAATGCCTTATTTATCATGTTATGTAAGGATTTGTTTTACAACTATATGCTATCTATATACAAACCTGTGTTATACTCACCAACTTTTTAGTTGACTTTATTTTATTCATGTTTCAGGTTCTAACGTGTGAGATTGTTCAAGATGTGCTACACATAGGATTGGACTTAGCTAATTTAAATAAAAGAACTTTATGTATTTCAATTTTGTTCTATCTTGGATTTGGTTATGTTTGGACTAATTGCAATGAAATTTGACGTTTAATATATTCAATTTAGTCAACCTTGTGCTTATGAACAGTCTACATGTCCCGCCCCGATGATTCCGCCATCGGTCGGGGTGTGACAGATTGGTATCAGAGCCTTGGTTATAGGGAATTAGGTTATTAGACACCTTGACCTAGACTATAACTTTAGGACACCTACCTATGCTATGCTTCATGTTTATATGATTATGTGCTACATGTTATGTGTTACATGCTATGTGCTACATGCTTACTATGATTAGTTATTACTTTATTTGATGACTTAATTGTTAAAAATCCATGACTTATTAGTATATACTTAAATAATAAATTAAATAAACAATATCCTTTCCTATATCCTAAAACCCCATAATATTCTTATCTTCTTCTCTATCTTTATCCTTCTAAGCATGTGGAAACTTCATGAAGCTAAATCCATAAAATTTCATTATTTCCTCGTTAAGGTTTTTAAGCTTTGTTAATTATTTAAGGACACGTGCAATCTGGAAGGGTGACACCTGTATTTTGGGTTTTCTGTCTAGGAAAGCATTTCGCATAAATCCCAATCAACCGAGGGACCCGTATGCTTTCCTGGGAATTCCCGAGATGAGTGTTTACTTATAGGCTAAATCATGTCTCCTTGAAAATTATATAAGTTTAATTACCCTTAATGTGTCATGGTATTCGAGTGATTATATCACTATTTGAGTACAATCCAAACTATGAATATCTATTTATTTTGTTATCTTATTCTATTAAATCCAAACAATTCTCATGAGTTCTTACATGTTTTCTTGTCTTGTGAAAATCTGTAGAATGCCTCCTCGTCGTGCTCCTGCGGCCAACGCCAATACCGACATTGCTGCTATTCTTGCACAACTCGTGACACAACTCAAACAAGCTAATAGTGCCACCAATAGCAACAATGGTGGTAATGGTAGCAATAGTGGAAATGGTGGTAATGGTGGAAATGGTGGTAACAACCCATCCCAATGCACCTTCAAGCACTTCAACTCGTGCAATCCCCTCAAATTCTATGGTACCGAAGGAGCTACCGGACTCCTTCAATGGTTTGAAAGCATTGAGAATACTTTTCTCAATAGTGACTGCCCCGACAACCTCCGTGTTCGTCATGCCACAAGTGTCCTACAAAAACGGGCACTCACGTGGTGGAATGGGGAGAAGAGAAATCGAGGTGTGGATGTAGCAATGGCCTTACCTTGGGATGAGGTTAAAAGGTTAATGACCGAGGAATTCTGTCCTCGAAATGAAGTAAAGAAACTTGAAGCCGAATTTTGGGATCTTGCCCAAGATAGTGGTGAAAACTTGGCATACACAACTCGGTTCCATGAGTTGAGTCTTCTTGTGCCCCACATGGTCACTCCTCTGTCCCGCTGTATTGAAAAGTATATTGGGGGACTACCTAGGCAAATTCAAGATACTGTCCTAGGAAGGAATCCCGCAACACTTGAAGATGCCATCCGTTTGTCCGCCACCTTAACTGATAACCATGTGAAAGCGGGAACACTTACTAAAAAGTGTACCAAGAAAGTTTCTGACACTATAACCCCTCCTATCCACAACAAAGAAGCCACAACTGAACCCTCCCACAATAATAGGAAAAGGAAGACTAGAAACTATGCTATGGTCACTCCTGCTAATCCTGTTAACCAAGCTGCACCTATGATTCAAGCACCGGTCAAAAAGCCATATGTTGGAATCTACCCACTTTGTGCCACCTGCAACTACCATCATCCCCAAAGCATCCCATGTCACCTTTGTACTTATTGTGGGAGATATGGTCATACAGTTAATGTTTGTAGGACCAAAGCTCTTGCGGGCCAAGTCAACCCACCAAACCAAACCAACACCCAAGTGGCTAATCAAGGTGTACCCGCTATTGCAAATGGGCGAGCATGTTATTAGTGTGGCAACCTGAACCATTTCCGTGATCAATGCCCAAAGTTAGTTAATGCTAGACAAGGTGGAGCTCGTGGGCGTGCTTTCAACATAAACGCCAATGAAGCTCAAGCCAACAATGACGTGGTCAATGGTACGTTTCTTGTTAATAGTCAATATGCCTCCATTTTATTTGATACTTGTGCCGATAAAAGTTTTGTGTCATTTAACTTTGAACCCTTACTTGTAAAGACACGATCCCAATTAGAGAAAACCTTCACCGTTGAAGTAGCAAATGGTGACTCCTTTACAATTGAGTCCATTATCTATGATTGCTCTTTAGAACTTAATGATCACACATTCCCAATCAACCTTGTTCCAATGCCACTAGGGAGCTTTGATATCATCATAGGCATGGATTGGCTATCGAATCATCATGCCGAAGTCATTTGCTTTGAGAAGTGTATTCGAATACCTCTACCATCGGGAGAAACGTTGAGAGTCTTTGGTGAAAAGCCTTGCAAAGGGCTTAAATTAATGTCATGCACTACTGCTCAAAAGTACTTACGAAAGAAGTACGTGGCCTTTTTGGCCCATATCGTTCAAAAGGATGTTAAAAAGAAGAGTATTCAAGATATCCCCATTATCCGAGATTTTCCTGAAGTATTCCCCGAAGACTTATCCGGTCTTCCACCCGTTCGTCAAGTAGAATTTCGCATTGATCTTGTGCCCGGAGCTAACCCCGTGGCTAGAGCTCCTTATCGTCTTGCACCTTCTGAAATGCAAGAACTTGCAAGTCAACTTCAAGAGCTCTCCGACAAGGGATTCATCCGTCCGAGTCATTCACCGTGGGGTGCACCCGTCTTATTCGTTAAAAAGAAGGATGGATCATTTCACATGTGTATTGACTATCGCGAACTCAACAAGCTTACTATCAAAAACCGTTATCCTTTGCGTAGAATTGATGACCTCTTTGATCAACTTCTAGGATCTACTTGCTTCTCAAAGATTGATCTTCGATCTGGTTATCACCAACTCCGTGTTCAAGAAGACGATATTCCAAAGACTGCCTTCCGGACAAGGTATGGTCCTTACGAGTTCATGGTTATGCCTTTTGGACTAACCAATGCACCCGCAGTTTTCATGGACCTCATGAATCGTGTGTGCAAACCGTACCTCGATAAGTTCGTGATCGTTTTCATCGATGATATCTTAATCTATTCCAAGACTAAAGCCGATCATGAGCAACATCTTAGATTGGTTTTGGATCTCTTGAAGAAAGAACAACTATATGCCAAATTCTCCAAATGTGAATTTTGGTTAAAAGAAGTTCAATTTCTTGGTCACATCGTCAATGACAAGGGTATTCATGTTGACCCTGCTAAGATCGAAACGGTTAAGAATTGGAATGCCCCGAAGACTCCCACTAAAGTTCGTTCATTTCTTGGTCTTGTGGGATATTACCGTCGTTTCATCTCGAACTTCTCTAAGACTGCTGTCCCCCTTACCGCTTTGACCCACAAGGGTAAGACTTATGAATGGGGACCAAAGCAAGAAGAAGCTTTCCAAACCCTAAATCTAAAGTTGTGCAATGCTCCTATTTTGACTCTCCCTGATGGGAATGATAATTTAGTTGTCTACTGTGATGCTTCTAACCAAGGTCTCGGTTGTGTCCTCATGCAACGAGGCAAAGTAATCGCTTATGCATCAAGGCAACTTAAGATTCATGAGAAAAATTATACGACGCACGATCTCGAGTTGGGTGCGGTCGTATTCGCATTGAAGATTTGGAGACATTATCACTATGGCACAAAATGTGTGGTGTTCACCGACCACAAAAGTCTTTAACATATCTTTAACCAAAAAGAACTCAATATGAGGCAACGACGTTGGGTTGAACTCCTTAATGACTATGACTGCGAGATTCGTTACCATTCCGGCAAAACGAATGTTGTAGCCGACGCTTTGAGTCGAAAGGACCATGTTATGCTTCATTGTGCCCGAATTCAAACCGATATTCAGACCCGCATCTTAGAAGCTCAACACGTCTCAGTCACCGAGGGTAACATGTACGAAGAAATGTCGTGTGGTGTTGAACTTCTGCTTGAATCAAAACCCAATGGCTTACTTTATTACTTGAACCGTATTTGGGTTCCCGATCGCGATGATCTCCGTACCTTTCTCATGAACGAGGCTCACAAGACTCGTTATTCTGTTCATCCTGGTGCGGATAAAATGTACCAAGATCTTCGCCAACAATATTGGTGGCCCGGTATGAAAAAGGACATTGCTCTTTATGTTGCCAAATGTTTAACCTGCTCCAATGTCAAAGCCGAACATCAACGTCCTTCTGGTTTACTTGAACAAACAGAAATTCCCGTGTGGAAATGGGAAAACTTAGCTATGGATTTTATTACCAAACTCCCTCGCACCTCGAGTGGTTATGATAGTATTTGGGTGATCATTGATCGTCTCACCAAGTCTGCTCATTTCTTGCCTATCCGTGAAGACTATCGGGTCAAGAAACTAGCCCGAATTTACATCGACGAAATCGTGAGCCGCCATGGTGTTCCCTTGAACATAATATCTGATCGAGATGCCCGGTTCACTTCTCGATTTTGGTAATCTCTCCAAACTGCTCTTGGCACACGATTGGATTTGAGCACGGCTTACCATCCCCAAACTGATGGTCAAACCGAGCGAACAATCCAAACACTTGAAGACATGCTTAGAGCTTGTGTAATCGATTTTGGTGGAAGTTGGGATTCACATTTATCCTTCATTGAGTTCTCCTACAATAATAGCTACCACACGAGTATCAACATGGCTCCATTTGAAGCTCTTTATGGTCGCAAGTGTCGTTCTCCTATCTGTTAGAACGAGATTGGTGAAGCACAAATCACCGGTCCCGAACTAATTCAAGAAACATCCTACAAGATTATTCAAATCCGTGACAACATCCGAACAGCGAGAAGCCGGCAAAAGAGTTATGCCGATAAACGACGAAAACCCTTGGAATTCCAAGTCGGTGACCTTGTTCTTCTTAAGGTGTCCCCGTGGAAGGGTGTAGTCCGTTTTGGAAAGAAAGGTAAGTTAGTCCCTCGCTATGTTGGTCCATTCAAAATCCTTGAAAGAATTGGGAAGGTGGCTTACAAACTCGAGTTACCTCCATCTCTTGGCAATGTACATCCTACATTTCATGTATCAAATCTGAAGAAATGTCTCGCCGATGAGAATCTCCATATACTGCTTGATGACGTACATATTGATGAAACGATGCATTTCGTTGAGAAACCGGTAGAAATTATGGATCGTGAAACAACTCAAGCGAAGTCATATTCCTATTGTTAAAGTTCGTTGGGAGTCTAAGCGTGGTCCTGAATTCACTTGGGAACGAGAAGACCAAATGAAGCTCAAGTACCCCCACCTTTTTACAGATGCCGTCGCTTCCTCTAACTAAATTTTGGGATGAAATTCCCTCAACATGGGGAGACTGTTACATTTCTGATTTTTAGTATCCGTATTTTCAATTCAATGTAATGCATTTCAAAATCAATTCTAGTGCACTGTTTTATTCCTTTTCGTACCATCAATTTAATACTATATTTCAATATTAATCCGCAAATTTTACACGGTCATAACCTACAAAAAACACTACATAAGTATCTTTTATACAAATATGTCAAAGACCAAAGTTACAAGGTCTGATGTTGAAAAGTAGCAAGAAACCCTAATAGGCACGGTCGCGCCTAGTTCTGGCACGGTCGCGCCGAGTGCTTTGGCACGGTCGCGCGACTTGCTTTGGAATGATCGCGCCAGGTGCCTTAGCACGGTCGTGCCACATATGGGCACGGTCGCGCCTCGTACCAGTTGAAACGGAAATACAGCCTTTAATTACAGTGACGTTCGAGTTCGTAACCATTTTGCACGTTCCAACTATTAACAAACAGAGTTAAGCCACTTGATCGTCCTAATTACAACAAATAAACAGAAATGTCACACCCCGACCGATGGCGGAATCATCGGGGCGGGACATGTAAGACTGTTCATAGCACAAGGTTGACTAAATTGAAATATATTAAAGCCAAATTTCCATTTCACATAATCCAAGTACAAACCAAAATCCAAACAAAGAACAATAAACAATTCATAAACTTCTTGATTTAATATTACTAAGTCCAAATCCTATGTTGAGCACGTCTTGAATCATTCTCACATATTAGGGCCTGAAACATGAATAAAATAAAGTCAACTAAAAAGTTTGTGAGTATAACACAGTTGTATATAGATAGCATATAGTTGTAAACAAATCCTTTACAAGACATGAAAAATAAGGCATTTATGGGGAGCTGCTATTGTGTAATCAAGTACAATCAAACCTTAGTAACTAGTATGCAAATTGTGTTGTCGGTATCAATCACCTCCACTTGGGTGGGTTTGTTAGACTCAATAGATCTATCATTGAAAACCGTCGGCTTGTATAGTTAATGATTGCACATAGTTTTCACAAAGACTAGCACAACTAGCACTCGGGCACAAAGCTCAAATTTTGCACACATGTATGTATGTAGGATTTTGTACTTGTGTTGTTTGAGTAAATGTAGTTGTGAAATGTGTAATGTGTATAAAGTTCATGTTCCACCCCAAAAGTGTAAAAGAGTAAAAAGGGGTTGTGAATACTCACTTGGTATGGAAGTGAAGCTAACAAGGAAATATAGATAGCAAATATGATCCTTGGAATGCACACTTTAACCTAAGAGTAAAGTGTATAGAATCAAATAGATGTACAAAGTTTAAGTCTAAAGTGAAAGTTGAATTTGTATATAAAACTATTGATTTGTATTTAAAAAGTATTGAATAAAATATATAAAGTTTGAAGTAAAATATGTTTGTAACCATTTGATTAGGTTTGAATTGAATAAATAAATATATAATTGTAGTTTATGAAATAATGTAAATATTAATTGAAATTAAGTATAAATAAATAAATGATTTTGATTTAAAATGTAAATTAAATAACTAATCATTATTTATAAATTTTGTAACTTAATTATTTAAAATAACATTTAAGTGTAAGATAATAAATATAGATTTAATTTTTCATAAACTTTTAAATAAATTATATTTATGCCAAGATTAAACTTTTAATCCATTTTTTTAAATACAGAAAACATATTTTTATAGAATCGAAACATTTATTGATCGAAAAATATAAAATTATAATTCTGTTACAATTTCTGAGTCACACACGACCGTGCCTCGGTAGGGCACGATCGTGCTCAAGCCACGGGCACGACCGCGCTAGTCGGGGCACGACCGGGTTGACCAACAGAAGCACAATCTAGACCAGACAACAGGCACGACCGTGCCTTGACCAGGCACGATCGTGTCTATGAACTTTAGACACAACAGTGACTAGCCCAGAGGGCATGACAAGGTCTGGACAGGAGGACACGACCAAGCTGATAGTCGGCACGACCGCGCTACACGAGGCACGGCCGCACTAGATGATTAGCGCGACCGTGTCTATTCCAAGTCAGACACGAATTGACAATTTCTTGTATTTATAACGATGGAATTGATAGGGCTTTCGATTAAAGAGATATTACGAGTCTAATCATATAAATTAATTGCATGAACATCGTGTTTAAGAGTGGAATCGATTAAATCCTTTTTATTTAAAATAACAATTCTGATTCGAACGATTTCTGTAATGAAAGCCCAGATTAATAGGGGGCTTTTGATGATGATACTGAAACGAATGAGATGGAGAGTATACTTACCTAAAACAGGAAGGAATTTGTAACGATCGGTAGAAGGGAGTTCCAGCGACGGAGAGAACGGCTTCCGGCGACTTCGGCTGCAATTCTAGCTAGGCCAGAGAGTCCAGAGTCTTGGAGAGATCCGGGAGATGCGTAATCCTTTCTTGATCGGGGGAATTTGCGTCTCAGAATAGGATTCGAGTTTTGCTTGAATTGTTTGAGAGAGAATTCGAGATTGATGATATGAAACTGAGGCGTTGAATAATTGAGAATGGTATAACTCACGTTAATGGAAGAAGAAACGTAATCGGATTTGAATTTCGAATGATTGAGCGTTTTGAAATCACATTTACGTTTCGACTGTTACGCAGGCGCGACCGTGCCCAAGAGAGACGCGACCGTGCTTAGGCACCGGGCGCGATCGTTCCAGGACCAGTCGCGCGATCGTGCCGAGGCACTTGGCGCGACCATGCTAGGACGAAGCACGACCGTGCTAACTAGGGTTTCTTGATAATTTTTCAACTTTAGTCCTTGACTCTTCAGGTTTGATGAGTTTGAATAAAATAGTTTCTTGTACAGCATTTAAATGTATATAACCGGGTAAAACTTGCGAATTTGTATAGAATTATTGCATTAAATTTACGGTGAGAAAATAATGAGACATTGCACGAGTATAGAACTTGAAATTGCATTACATTGAATTGAAATAGGAATACTAAAATCAGAAATGTTACAGTCTCCCCATGTTGAGAGAATTTCGTCCCGAAATTTAGCTAGAGGAAACAACATTATTAGTAAAAAGATGAGGGTACTTGAGCTTCATTTGGTCTTCTCGTTCCCAAGTGAACTCAGGACCACGCTTAGATTCCCAACGAACTTTAACGATAGGAATGCGACTTCGCTTGAGCTGCTTGACTTCACGATCCATAATTTCTACCGGTTTCTCAACGAAGTGCATCGTTTCATCAATGCGCACGTCGTCGAGCGGTATATGGAGATTTTCATCGGCGAGACACTTCTTCAGATTAGATATATGAAATGTAGGATGCACATTGCCAAGAGATGGAGGTAACTCGAGCTTGTAAGCCACTTTCCCAATCCTTTCAAGGATTTTGAATGGACCAACATAACGAGGTGCTAACTTGCCTTTCTTTCCAAAACGGACCACACCCTTCCAAGGAGACACCTTTAGAAGAACAAGGTCACCGACTTGGAATTCCAAGGGTTTTCGACGTTTGTCGGCATAACTTTTTTGCCGACTCCTCGCTACTCGAATATTGTCACGGATTTGAATGATCTTGTCGGATGTTTCTTGAATTAACTCGGGACCAGTGATTTGTGCTTCACCAATCTCACTCCAACAGATAGGAGAACGACACTTGCGACCATAGAGAGCTTCGAATGGAGCCATGTTGATACTTGTGTGGTAGCTATTGTTGTAAGAAAACTCAATAAGGGATAAATGTGAATCCCAATTGCCACCAAAATCAATTACACAAGCTCTAAGCATGTCTTCAAGAGTTTGGATTGTTCGCTCGGTTTGACCATCAGTTTGCGGATGGTAAGCCGTGCTCAAATCCAATCGAGTACCAAGAGCCTTTTGGAGAGATTGCCAAAATTGAGAAGTGAACCGAGCGTCTCTATCGGATATTATGTTCAAGGGAACACCATGACGGCTCACAATTTCATCAATGTAAATTCGGGCTAATTTCTCCACTTTGAAGTCTTCACGAATAGGCAAGAAGTGGGCAGATTTGGTGAGTCGATCAATGATCACCCAAATACTATCATAACCACTTGAGGTGCGAGGGAGTTTGGTAATGAAGTCCATAGCTAAATTCTCCCATTTCCACACGGGAATTTCCGGTTGTTCAAGTAAACCAGAAGGACGTTGATGTTCGGCTTTGACTTTGGAGCAAGTTAAGCATTTGGCAACATAAAGAGCAATGTCCTTCTTCATACCGGGCCACCAATAAAGTTGGCGAAGATCTTGGTACATTTTATCCGCACCAGGATGAATAGAATAACGAGTCTTATGAGCCTCGTTCATGAGAATTGCACGGAGATCATCGCGATCGGGAATCCAAATACGGTTCAAGTAATATAGTAAGCCATTGGGTTTTGATTCAAGAAGAAGTTCAACACCACACGACATTTCCTCATACATGTTACCCTCGGTTACCGAGACGTGTTGAGCTTCTAAAATACGGGTTTGAATATTGGTTTGAATACGGGCACAATGAAGCATAACATGGTCCTTTCGACTCAAGGCATCGGCTACAACATTCGCTTTGCCGGGGTGGTAACGAATCTCGCAGTCGTAGTCGTTAAGGAGTTCGACCTAACGTCGTTGCCTCATATTGAGCTCTTTTTGGTTGAAGATATGTTGAAGACTTTTATGGTCGGTGAATACCACACATTTCGTGCCATATAGGTAATGTCTCCAAATCTTTAACGCAAATACGACCGCACCCAACTCGAGATCGTGCGTCGTATAATTCTTTTCATGAATTTTGAGTTGTCTTGATGCATAAGCGATTACTTTTCCTCGTTGCATGAGGACACAATCAAGACCTTGGTTAGAAGCATCACAATAGACAACTAAATCATCATTTCCATCAGGGAGAGTCAAAATGGGAGCATTGCACAACTTATGCTTAAGAGTTTGGAAAGCTTCTTCTTGTTTCGGTCCCCATTCATAAGCTTTACCCTTATGGGTCAAGGCGGTAAGAGGGACAGCAATCTTTGAGAAGTTTGAGATGAAACGACGATAATAACCCGCAAGACCAAGAAATGAACGAACTTCGGTAGGAGTCTTCGGGGCATTCCAATTCTTAACTGTTTCAATCTTAGCAGGATCAACATGAATACCCTTGTCGTTGACGATGTGACCAAGAAATTGAACTTCTTTGAACCAAAATTCACATTTGGAGAACTTGGCATATAGTTTTTCTTTCTTTAAAAGGTCCAAAACCAATCTAAGGTGTTCTTCATGGTCGGCTTTAGTCTTGGAATAGATTAATATATCGTCAATGAAAACGATCACGAATTTATCAAGGTACGGTTTGCACACACGGTTCATGAGATCCATGAAAACTGCGGGTGCATTGGTTAACCCGAAAGGCATAACCATGAACTCGTAATGACCATACCTTGTTCGAAAAGCAGTCTTAGGAATGTCATCTTCTTGAACACGGAGCTGATGATAACCGGATCGAAGATCAATCTTCGAGAAGCAAGTAGAACCTTGAAGTTGATCAAAGAGATCATCGATTCTAGGCAAAGGATAACGATTCTTGATAGTAAGCTTATTGAGTTCGCGGTAGTCAATACACATGCGAAATGATCCATCCTTCTTCTTAACAAATAAGACGGGTGCACCCCACGGTGAATGACTCGGGCGAATGAAACCTTTGTCGGAGAGTTCTTGAAGTTGACTTGCGAGCTCTTGCATTTCGGAAGGTGCAAGATGGTAAGGAGCTCTAGCAACAGGGTTAGCTCCGGGCATAAGATCAATACGGAACTCTACTTGACGAACAGGAGGAAGACCGGATAAATCTTTAGGAAACACTTCGGGAAAATCCCTAATGATAGGAATGTCTTGGATACTCTTCTCCTTGACATCCTTTTGAACAATATGAGCTAGGAAGGCGATGTACTTCTTTCGTAAGTACTTTTGAGCGGTAGTACATGACATCAATTTAAGACCCATGCAAGGCTTTTCACCAAAAACCCTTAAGGTTTCTCCCGATGGTAGCGAAATTCGAATACACTTTTCAAAACAAATGACTTCGGCATGATGATTTGATAGCCAATCCATACCAATGATAATATCAAAGCTTCCTAGTGGCATTGGAATAAGGTTGATTGGGAATGTATGATCATTAAGTTCTAAGGAGCAATCATAGATAATAGACTCAGTTGTAAGGGAGTCACCATTTGCTATTTCAACGGTGAAGGTTTTCTCTAATTGGGATCGTGTCTTTGCAAGTAAAGGCTCAAAATTTAGTGACACAAAACTTTTATCGGCACCGGTATCGAACAAAATGGAGGCATATTGACTATTAACAAGGAACGTACCATTAACCACGTCGTTGCTGGCTTGAGCTTCGTTGGCGTTTATGTTGAACGTACGCCCACGAGCTCCACCTTGTCTAGCATTTGCAAGTCTTGGACATAGATTACGAAAATGGTTCGGGTCACCACACTCATAGCAAGCACGCCTATTAGCAATGGCGGGAGCACCTTGATTAGCCACTCGCGGGTTGGGTTGGTTCGGTGGATTGACTTGACCCTCAAAAGCTTTGGCCCTACAAATATTGATAGTGTAACCATATATCCCACAATGAGTGCAAAGGCGACATGGGATATTTTGAGGATGATGAAAATTGTAGGTGGCACAAAGAGGATAAATCCCAACATATGGCTTTTTAGCCGGTGCTTGAACTACGGGTGCAACTTGATTAACGGGCACCGCAGGAGTAACCACAGCAAAGTTTCTAACTTTCCTCTTTTTGTTATTGCGAGAGGGTTCAGTTGTGGCTTCTTTGTTGTGGGTAGGAGGGGTTACGTTTTCCGCAACTTTCTTAGAACCCTTTTTGGTAAGAGTTCCAGCTTTAACATGATTATCAGTTAAGGTAGCAGACAAGTGGATGGCATCCTCCAAAGTAGCAGGATTTCTACCTAAGACAGTATCTTGAATTTGTCTTGGTAGCCCACCAATATACTTTTCGATACAACGGGCTAAAAGAGTGACCATGTGGGGCACAAGAAGACTCAACTCATGGAACCGAGCTGTATATGCTAAGTTTTCCCCCACTATCTTGGGCAAGATCCCAAAATTCAGCTTCCAACTTCTTCACTTCATTTCGAGGACAGAATTCCTCGGTCATAAGCCTTTTGACCTCATCCCAAGGTAAAGCCATAGCTACATCAATACCCCTATTCCTTTTCTCCCCATTCCACCATGTAAGTGCCCGCTTTTGAAGGACACTAGTGGCATGACGAACACGGAGGTTGTCGGGACAGTCACTATTGAGAAAGGTATTCTCAATACTTTCAAACCATTGAACGAGTCCAGTAGCTCCTTCGGTTCCATAAAACTTTAGGGGATTGCAAGAATTGAAGTGCTTGAAGGTGCATTGAGATGGATTGTTTCCACCATTTCCACCATTACCACCATTATTACCACTATTGCTTCCATTTCCACCATTGCCATTTGTGGCACCATTGGCTTGGGTGAGTTGTGTCACCAATTGGGTAAGAATAGCAGCAATGTCGGAGTTGGCGTTGGCGGTGGGAGCACGACGAGGAGGCATTCTACAGATTTTCACAAGATAAGAAAGATTGTAAGAAGTTATGAGAATTGCTAGGATTTAATAGAATGAGAAAACCAAATAAAAGATAGATCACTTGAATACTCAAATGTGAGAAAATTCATAGTTTGGATTGTACTCAAATGTGATAAAATCACTTGAATACTAAGGCACATTAAGGTTAATTTAAACTCATATAATTTTCAAGGAGACATGCTTTAGCCTATAAGTAAACACTCATCTCGGGAATTCCAGGAAAGCATACGGGTCCCTCGGTTGATTGGGATTTATGCGAAATGCTTTCCTAGACAGAAAACCCAAAATACAGGTGTCACCCTTCCAGATTGCACGTGTCCTCAAATAATTTAAAAACCTTAACGAAGAAATAAAAATTTTTAAAGATTTTTTTTTTTTTTTTTTTTTTTAGATTTTTGCTTAAAGAATTTTCCACATGCTTAGAAAGAATAAAGATAGAAGAGAAGGTAGAAATATCATGGGATTTTAGGATATAGGAAAGGTATTATTTAAGAAGATCCTAATAAGTCATGAATTTCATCAAGTAACGTACCAAATATAATAAACAATTTATCATGGTAAGCATGTAGCACATAGCATGTAACACATAGCACAAAATCATGAAGCATAGTATAAGTGGGTGTCCTAAAGTTATAGTCTAGGTCAAGATGTCTAATAACCTAAATCCCTATAACCAAGGCTCTGATACCAATCTGTCACACCCCGACCGATGGCGGAATCATCGGGGCGGGACATGTAAGACTGTTCATAGCACAAGGTTGACTAAATTGAAATATATTAAAGCCAAATTTCCATTTCACATAATCCAAGTACAAACCAAAATCCAAACAAAGAACAATAAACAATTCATAAACTTCTTGATTTAATATTACTAAGTCCAAATCCTATGTTGAGCACGTCTTGAATCATTATCACATATTAGGGCCTGAAACATGAATAAAATAAAGTCAACTAAAAAGTTGGTGAGTATAACACAGTTGTATATAGATAGCATATAGTTGTAAACAAATCCTTTACAAGACATGAAAAATAAGGCATTTATAGGGAGCTGCTATTGTGTAATCAAGTACAATCAAACCTTAGTAACTAGTATGCAAATTGTGTTGTCGGTATCAATCACCTCCACTTGGGTGGGTTTGTCAGACTCAATAGATCTATCATTGAAAACCGTCGGCTTGTATAGTTAATGATTGCACATAGTTTTCACAAAGACTAGCACAACTAGCACTCGGGCACAAAGCTCAAATTTTGCACACATGTATGTATGTAGGATTTTGTACTTGTGTTGTTTGAGTAAATGTAGTTGTGAAATGTGTAATGTGTATAAAGTTCATGTTCCACCCCAAAAGTGTAAAAGAGTAAAAAGGGGTTGTGAATACTCACTTGGTATGGAAGTGAAGCTAACAAGGAAATATAGATAGCAAATATGATCCTTGGAATGCACACTTTAACCTAAGAGTAAAGTGTATAGAATCAAATAGATGTACAAAGTTTAAGTCTAAAGTGAAAGTTGAATTTGTATATAAAACTATTGATTTGTATTTAAAAAGTATTGAATAAAATATATAAAGTTTGAAGTAAAATATGTTTGTAACCATTTGATTAGGTTTGAATTGAATAAATAAGTATATAATTGTAGTTTATGAAATAATGTAAATATTAATTGAAATTAAGTATAAATAAATAAATGATTTTGATTTAAAATGTAAATTAAATAACTAATCATTATTTATAAATTTTGTAACTTAATTATTTAAAATATCATTTAAGTGTAAGATAATAAATATAGATTTAATTTTTCATAAACTTTTAAATAAATTATATTTATGCCAAGATTAAACTTTTAATCCATTTTTTTAAATACAGAAAACATATTTTTATAGAATCGAAACATTTATTGATCGAAAAATATAAAATTATAATTCTGTTACAATTTCTGAGTCACACACGACCGTGCCTCGGAAGGGCACGATCGTGCTCAAGCCACGGGCACGACCGCGCTAGTCGGGGCACGACCGGGTTGACCAACAGAAGCACAATCTAGACCAGACAACAGGCACGACCGTGCCTTGACCAGGCACGGTCGTGTCTATGATCTTTAGACACAACAGAGACTAGCCCAGAGGGCATGACACGGTCTGGACAGGAGGACACGACCAAGCTGATAGTCGGCACGACCGCGCTACACGAGGCACAGCCGCGCTAGATGATTAGCTCGACCGTGTCTATTCCAAGTCAGACACGAATTGACAATTTCTTGTATTTATAACGATGGAATTGATAGGGCTTTCGATTAAAGAGATATTACGAGTCTAATCATATAAATTAATTGCATGAACATCGTGTTTAAGAGTGGAATCGATTAAATCCTTTTTATTTAAAATAACAATTCTGATTCGAACGATTTCTGTAATGAAAGCCCAGATTAATAGGGGGCTTTTGGTGATGATACTGAAATGAATGAGATGGAGAGTATACTTACCTAAAACAAGAAGGAATTTGTAACGATCGGTAGAAGGGAGTTCCAGCGACGGAGAGAACGGCTTCTGGCGACTTCGGCTGCAATTCTGGCTAGGCCAGAGAGTCCAGAGTCTTGGAGAGATCCGGGAGATGCGTAATCCTTTCTTGATCGGGGGAATTTGCGTCTCAGAATAGGATTCGAGTTTTGCTTGAATTGTTTGAGAGAGAATTCGAGATTGATGATATGAAACTGAGGCGTTGAATAATTGAGAATGGTATAACTCACGTTAATGGAAGAAGAAACGTAATCGGATTTGAATTTCGAATGATTGAGCGTTTTGAAATCACATTTACGTTTTGACTGTTACGCAGGCGCGACCGTGCCCAAGAGAGACGCGACCGTGCTTAGGCACCGGACGCGATCGTTCCAGGACCAGTCGCGCGATCGTGCCGAGGCACTTGGCGCGACCATGCTAGGACGAAGCACGACCGTGCTAACTAGGGTTTCTTGATAATTTTTCAACTTTAGTCCTTGACTCTTCAGGTTTGATGAGTTTGAATAAAATTGTTTCTTGTACAGCATTTAAATGTATATAACCGAGTTAAACTTGCGAATTTGTATAGAATTATTGTATTAAATTTACGGCGAGAAAATAATGAGACATTGCACGAGTATAGAACTTGAAATTGCATTACATTGAATTGAAATAGGAATACTAAAATCAGAAATGTTACAAGAAATTCATAAAACCATCCAATAATCAACGAAATTGTCCACTAGACCATCGAATTCTCCAAATTTCTTGCAATTCTCCCAAGCAAACGCACAAACGATTCTCCCAGAAGCTTCTGAACCATTTGAAGCAGCCGGAATCGTAGCAGAAGACGCCGGAAGCCGAACTCGCCGACGCCGGAATTCCTTCCTACCGTCATCTATCAATCCGTTGTCCATCCGGGTAATTGAAACTCTTTCCACAGTCTATTTAGCCTATAGATCGAAAGCCCCATATTAATTTGGGCTCTCAATATAGAATTAGTCCGAAACCCGAATCTAAGTTTTGTTCAAAAATGATTTAATCGAACCCAGTTCTAAACATGACTTACATACAATTAATCTATATAACAAGGCTCGTAATAGCACGGTAAATAAAAGCCCTATGATTCCCAACCCTATTATTATAAGAATCGGTCAATTCGTTCCTGATTTGGAACAGACACGGTCGCGCTAATCATCTAGCGCGGTCGTGCCTCACGAGACGCGGTCATGCCGACTATCAGCGCGGTCGTGCCCTCCTGTCCAGACCCAATCATGTCCTTTGGCTAATCTCAGTCGTGTCTTGAAATCATAGACACGATCGTGCCTGGCCAAGGCACCGTCGTGCCTAATGATTTAATTAGTGTAAGCCCTTTGTTTGATCAACACGGTCGCGCCCTGACTAGCATGGTCGTGGTTCGAGCACGATCGTGCCCTTCCCAGGCACGGTCGTGTGTGAGTTAAAATCTTGACAGAATTATAAATTTTATATATTTTTCAAACCCCAATAATTCTGATTAAATTACAAAGTAAAAATAGTTGATTTTTATAAAATTGCATTTAACCTTATTTAGAAAGAACAAATATTTAATAAATGGAAAATTATTTGTTTAAAGTTTATAAAATTCAATTTACAATTATTGTTGAACCTTTCATTTAAAAAGTATTTAAAAGGTTAAGTTACATTTTATAAATAAATAAATAAAATGATTATTTATTTACTTTATGTTTAAACAAAGACATTTATTTATTTACACTTAAATTCATTTGACACTTATAATATTTTCATAAACAATAATTATTTACATTACCTATTTAATTATTCAAACTCAAACTTTAATCAAAATGTTATAAAAATTCTTTCAAACTTTATATATTTTATTCAATACCTCCAATTACAAATCAATGACCTTATTACACAAGTCCAAATGCAACTTTAGACTTAAACATTGGTGCACACTATTAATATCATATACATTACTCCTTAGGTTAACTTGTGCATTTCAAGGATCCTTATTCTATCTAGTATCTTTGTTAGCTACGCCTTCAAAACCAAGTGAGTATTTCATAGCCCCTTTTACTCTTTTACACTTTTGGGTTGAAACATGAACATTATTCAAATTACACATTACATTTACACAAACAACACAAGTACAAATCCTATTTACATTCATGTGTGCAATTTGAGCTTTATGCCCGAGTGCTAGGTGTGCTAACCTTTGTATGCGATTATGTGCAATCATTAACTATACAAGCTGACGGTTTTCATTGATAGATCTATTGAGTCTGACAAACCCACCCAGATTGGGGTGATTGATACCGACAACACAATTTTTGCATGCTAGTTACAAAGTATTGATTGTACATGGTTACACAATAGCTGCTCCCCATAAATGCCTTATTTATCATGTTATGTAAGGATTTGTTTTACAAATATATGCTATCTATATACAAACCTGTGTTATACTCACCAACTTTTTAGTTGACTTTATTTTATTCATGTTTCAGGTTCTAACGTGTGAGATTGTTCAAGATGTGCTACACATAGGATTGGACTTAGCTAATTTAAATAAAAGAACTTTATGTATTTCAATTTTGTTCTATCTTGGATTTGGTTATGTTTGGACTAATTGCAATGAAATTTGATGTTTAATATATTCAATTTAGTCAACCTTGTGCTTATGAACAATCTACATTTCCCGCCCCGATGATTCCGCCATCGGTCGGGGTGTGACAAGTGGTATCTTTTATAAAGCTCAATATCCTGAATAGATTCGAGATCCCGACAAAAATAGTGTGCGATAATAGGTCACAATTCATCAGCAAGAGAAAGATTTTTGTGCCAGTTGGGGAATAAAGATGATAACCTCAACTCCTGTCCACCCTCAGGCCAACGGACAGGTGGAGTCCAACAACAAAAATCATTGTGAACAACCCCAAAAAGAGGTTAGATGCCAATAAAGGAAGATGGGCAGAAGAACTACCTTTTGTCCTCTGGGCGGATAGGACGACCGCAAAGAATGCAACAGGGCAAACCCCACTTTCACTGGTATTTGGCACATAGGCCGTGATCCTTACAGAGACGGTTATCCCTACTGCAAGATCCAGCCTACAAACTCCTGAAAATAATGATGAAGCCCTCGCTCAGGATCTTGAAACCATTGATGAGGTTAGGGATCATGCCAAGATCCGGATTGCAGCATATCAGCAAACGATAGCAAGGTCTTAAACCAAGAACCCAAGAACGAGAGGATTCCAAGTGGGTAACTTAGTGCTCAGAAAGACTTTTCAAAACACTATCAACCCTAATGAGGGAAAGCTAGCACCCAAGTGGGAAGGACCATATTTAATAGACTCGGAGGCTGGCAAAGGTGCTTACTGGCTGGCCACTATGGAAGGAGAGATCCTCCCATGATCCTGGAATGTTATTCATCTCAAGGCATACTTCATGTAAGTTAGGATCCAAATTCTAAATCAAGTTGGTATGTTTTCTATCTTTACTTATTTCAAATTTTATTCATTATTTTATCAAGTTACAGACTTAAGCCTCGGATGGGTGTTAGCCTAGCTAACACCCACCTTCACTAAGGTTTAAAGGTCTTGTAGATTGGCTACTATGGACAATAAGCAAAGTAATTAAGACTGGTCATCTCTCTAAGAGAAAGGTATTCAAAAACCCTTCTAAGGTTTAAAGGTTTTCAACTTTCCAAGATATTACGTTTATACCCCCCGCTTAAACGCGCGAGATCCATTTATAGTTCGAGAGAGTGGGATCAGTCTATGTTACAGTAGCTGGCAATTTCACTATTGTTGCCTATATTTTGGACCCTACGAATATTTTCAATGGAATAACATGGACATGTTATACATCGGGCATGACCCAAGCATTTAACATTGGCATGTTAAACATAAAATTTTCAACACCTACGTGTCATATCGGGTACAACCCGCGTATCTGAACAAAAGTTTTTGGCATGGCCCAAGTACTTAGCATTTGCATGCTAACCAAAGATTTACACCGCAATGGGGACATCCCCAACGATCCTAGGATATAACTATTGAAGAGAAACTCTAAAAGACTAAGTGATTTGCTTATCAGCAACGCACAAGAAATAACCAATAGATTATGACCTACTGTTACTCAAGCTAAACTCATCCGGTATGTTTACTCATTCAAAATTTTCTGCCTCAGAATATATGCTTTTATCTCAAATAAAATTTTAACCTAGAATCCTTGTCCTAAAAATAATTTCTAAAGATCCAGTATCCTGACAGGATACCAAAATCTGCTTTTCAAATGTTGTAAGTCTTACCTATTTTGGATACTCATTTCAAATTTAAGCATTTAACAAAAAATGTCGAGCATGGCACGAAAACTGTTAAAACCAAGGTCATTCACCAAAACATTCAAACTATCCCCAAAACGGGGATCCCAAGCAGAAATTGTTTTAAACATATCAACCAAAATACTCCCAAAACATAGGAGACCAAAAGCTAAATTGTTTTAAAGACAGAAACCAAAGGTTAATTGTTTTTAGAACAAACCTAAACCACTAAAAAAAGCTCAGGCAAGCATATTTGCCCTCATCGCCTTATACTGCCTCCATCTCTGCACCTGCATCCTTTTCGCCATCCTTGCCAACCTCAGCCTCATGCTTCTCGCTCACCTCAGCCACCTATAGCCACCAAAGCCTTACGCCATCCCTGAAGATCCCAAGATGTAACATCAAAAGCCTTATCAACATCTTGTTCTGCCATCTGGATTATGGCTTGGACAACAGTCACAGCAACAGACTTCTTGGCCTTGTGCAGGATCCCCTCAAGCTCCTAGGCATGTTGAGCTTTGATTTCCTCTAGCTCTTGGGCGTTTTGGGCCTTAGTCTCCTCCAGGTCTCCCTTCAGGTGAGCAAATTCTTTGACCTCCCTCTCCATCAATTTGCTCTTGGCCGCAACAATCTTCTTCATGTCCTCCACCGTCTTCTCAGCGTCATTGGCCCTTTTCTCCTCAGCATCATAGCATGTTTGCATATAGTCCAAAAAATATTTATAATTTTTCAGGATACAGGTGCAAGATCAGGGATGTTAGAATCTACTTACCGAGCGCAGGACGAGGTTTAGCTTCTTGCTCAGTTCAGAAAAACCCATCTCCTCAGGGAACTCAACGTCAACCAGATCAACGTTTTTCCTCTTCCTGTTCCGAGATGATTTGGAGCGAAGAACAGGAGCAGTGGACTTAGGGATCGTAGGAGTAGGCTTCTCCTGCTTGACCACGATACCTCCCCAGATATCATGCTATCGATGTCGACAAGAGCAAAGCTAGAACTTGATTTGTGAATTCTTGTAAAAAATCTTACGTGTTAGGATCACGTATACTAAAAGAAAAAAGAAAAGTTACTTACCACTGGACATTTTGGATTCCGAGCACTGAGTATCAAAGCTTTCCTCGGCAGTAGGGGCTTTGAGTTGAAACGTCCTCTCCTCAGTAGGTAGTTCTAGAAAGCACTTCACTCTTTTAACCGTATCGGCTCTTGTAGGTACTAGCTTAGAAAATTTGGGTGCTAAAGACAGTTATTATTTAGGTTTGTCTCGAAGATATTGGGATAATGCAGGATCCTACGAACTAAGTCCCACCCTTCTTAATCAACTCAAACGGCAGATGATCGCCACCATGGATGCAACTGTGCGTCAAGAAAAAGAACTTCCCTTTCTAGTTATTGTCATTCTAAGTGGCTTTAAGGATAAGTTGACTTTGGCCGGATTTAATTTTGAACAAGAAGCGGCGAGAACCAGGACTTCTTAGGTTATAAACACTGGCTAACTCAGATTCATTGATTTCAAGAGCGTGGGTTTGGATCAGGTTATCCATAACAAACAAAGTCCTCTAAACCATTGGCATGGTCTGGGCATAGCTTAAACAAGTGAGCTGAAAGAACTTGGTAGTCAATGATCCAAAAGGATAGCTCATACCAAGAGTAAACAGAAATGCGGGAAAACAAATCTAGGTTTTTGACACAAAATCATATTTAACTTTGGGGTCTAAAGCCCTAAAAACGGTGTTTTTGGGAAACGCATGACTAGATTTTAAAAGGGAGATATCTTGATCATAGAAAGAACAACTTTCCTAATCAGGATGCTCTATGAGTCCCTGATCTATGAAATCCTCATCGGAATCATCAGAAGAAGAAGTTCGAGATTGAGTCATTTTCTTACTCATGGTTTTAGACAAATGAAATTTGCGAGAAAAGAACAAAGCTTCAAAAGAATAAGATTTTACCTCTGATGCTCTGCGGAGAAAAAAGGATGAAGACGATGAGATAATAACAACAAAATGAGAATATAAGGGGGGTAAATATAACCTAGCGAAACGATGTCGTTTCATGACCTAAAACCTCGCTCCTCAGCGAGCCATGTCTCATCACGTTCCCATCGTGTTTAAATTTTTACAGTTATCGATAAAGTATCTACAACTGTCAAAATTTTGGAGACAATTTAATTTTATGCTCCAGTATCCTGGATCATAATTATTACCGGTATCCTGAGTAAGGTCAGTATCATGAAAGATAACCTTACTAATTGATTATTATTTCTGTGGCTTTGATATATTTCATAGGCAATAAGTGCTGACTAAGTCAAGGCTAAAGAACAGCGGAATCAGTTAAAGAAAAAATGTGGAAAAGGCTGCTAACGGTCACAAATGATGACCGAGTACTCCCCAAGATAGTCGGGAATTAGTTATTTACTTTTTTTATTATTTATACAAGCATTATGATCAAAATAGAAACACACAACACACCAGCTGCAACTACTTGTAACACTTAGCTTCGATCAATTGCTCCATTACTTTAATCTTTACTTCAATCAATAACAAGAAGAAAAGGCAGGTCGACGATTAGTCACCTCCAGAGGTTTTATGCCAGAGATCTTCAGGGATCAAGGGCTTTCCTCGTAACCATCTGTGTCATTTTATTGTTTTATATCATACATTTTCTACACTAATCAAACAAGCACACTACCTCACTTACTAATTTGATCACGGAATTCTCTTTGGTAATTTTTTGTCAAAACAATATAATAGAAAGATGAGATTCTTTAGTATATCCTTTCATAATGACTTAGACGCTTGATCCATATTGGAACAAGCGAGACTTGATGAGACTGCAATATGAATATGATTCATAAAAGGTAGGAATTGTTTCAGAAACAATATAAGGATTATTCATACTAGAAGCTTGATAAATTATTAACAGTTGGTAAACGAAGGAATTCCATTCTGAGTTTTTTTTGGAAAGGAAATAGATTAATAGTTTTGATCAGTTAAAGATACTGATCAAGATAAACTAGTATTATGAATACAAAAATGTTTGTGTAATAAAGAAGCTTCAAAGAAAGTATGAAAATCTAAATATGTCTAAGACAACTGAATCTTTAGACTGATGGGATCAATTCAAGGAATATTCAATATGATAGATGGAAAAGCTAGCGGGAGCGAGTACCTATACCAAAGATAACGTGTGGAAACACATTATCATGAGGAGCGTATAGAGATATACAGAATACAACAAAAGGCAAGATAAAGTATTTTATAATCAAAGAGTGTATAGTGATACACTGCTAAGAGTTCAAGTTTAACATATTACTAAAAGATAAAGTATCTTACGAAATAGATTTCAAATATTTATGGATTGCAGCCGTATAAGAGATATATGAAGGCAAAATTCTAGAGTAAGAATATCATAGCAATTTGTTGACATTGGTAAGATTATCTTAAAGCTTTGTGGGAAAACGCCATAAAGATAAATTACTAACATTATCTCTAATCCAATATTTCAATAATATATTAGGATAATATGAAAATGAAAATGTTTTTTTGGGTTCATCTAAGAGATAAATAGTTACTTTCATGTGATGAAAGAATTTTGAAATCAAGTACATCATAATGAAAGGAAATGCTTGAGAATCATAAGTTGGTAAACATCATAAAGAGATATGATGAACTGTTTTGACTAACAAGAACAGTTCTTGGGATATGATCATAATAGTTATGAAAACGTATTAGTCCAAGAAAACTATCTTAATGGTTAAGATATGAAGACCAAAACGACAATCATTAAGAATGGTTAAATGCACCGTAAGACTATCAATGTTACAAACGAACGAGTTCCATTAGTAGATGCGACACAACATGAGATGTTCTAGTTTGGAAACATTAGAAGGCGGTACCCTGAAAAGGTTCAGATATCCTCTAAGAATTGGAAATAGTTCCCAAAGTTTTCCTATGAAATATTATAGTTTAGAAACGTTAGAAGAGGTTGCTCTGAAAAAGTTCAGATAGCTTCTAAAAGTTGGAAAGAGTTCTAAAGGGTTTTCTTTGTAAGTTTCATTAATTGGATCATGAAACTTGGAGACATCGTGTTAAATGAAGTTCACACAGATCAAAATCTACCTGACCAATTCTCTAAGCCAATACCTCAAGCTATACATGATTTGATCTATAATTTAGTATTTGGTGCTTTCGAACAAAATAGTTACATTGGTATTTTATTTTGATTAATTGGTTAAATGCATTATAAGTAGATGTTTCTATGTTCGATATTTTATACCTTTTAAAATCCTTGAATATTGTATTCTAAATATCTGTAGTTGATTAGATTCATGGGAATCAATCTGAATGTAAGAATATTATGAATCAAATGGTTGGTTCATTTGGAATGAAAGTCCAAGGAGTTGTAAACCATATTCACAGATATTCATTATAGAATTAATATTGGATGTAACTCGGTTAAAAACTATCTTAATGGATCAAAGTCTTAAGAAGTTTTGAATGTGGTAAGATCTATCGATCGTTCGACCCGAGGCACATATTTGAACTAACTTTAACCAAAGCTTGTTCTTTGACCATATCTAACATTGTTTCGTGAAAGTCAGTAATAAGGGTATGATTGGGAATAAATCTGAAGGTAAGTGGGAGTTGTATGTAGGCAAAGGAATTATGTTCTCCTTTGATCAGGAGTTGGACATTCTGGCGCCCTCGTTAATTCGAACTGGTATAAAACGCGTGGCTACTCTCAAACTAATACTAATTTGTTTAGACCACTTTGAATTAGAGACGAGAACAAGAATGGTTGAACTACATATGAGAAATGACTTGTATCTATGTCTCATGTTCAACAGATGCCGTGAACATAAAGCATATATAGATATGTTTACCATGACTGTTGTACTTGGTTAAGTAAGAGTTACTTGAACACAAGGAAATAGTTGACGGTTGTAATACATCATATCTGGCTAGGGGCAGTGAGATGCAACTAGGAGTCCACCACTGTCTACGTTGAATTGATTAAACGATGAATCGTCCAAGTGGGAGATCGTTAGATATAGGATGTCCGATCATCGATTAAATCAACGTTGCTATTGAGGTACGTGCCAAAGAGTTACACTTTGGACAACAAGCAATCAATAATGTTTAGTCGTAAACATTATAGCAATTAATAATGTTTAGTTATAAGATAATATGTTTTTAAAAGTTAAAAACTGGTGCAAGATATTCAACACCAAAAAGGGGCATGAAGAAGAAGAAGAATGGTCCTTTTAAAAGAAAGTGCTACAATTGTGGAGAAAATGGTCACCAAGCCGGAAATTAGAAGGCACCAATGCGCGAGAGGGCACACAAGGTTGAGGATGAAGACATGCCTCTTGTTTCCATGATCACCGAGGCATTGACTATGATCGCTGTAACATTTCTGATTTTCCGACCCTATTTTAAATTTATTTTAATTAATAAAATAACAACACGACATTAAAACATATACTTGTTCAAACCTACACCTCAATAATCGTTAGCCGATCGTATTTAATTCAAAGATTTAGAACTCATAATCATGTGGTAACACCTCCTAGAGTTAAATCCAGTTAGTAATCCCGTTAGGTGTTCTGTTAAATCCTAACCAGGCTAATTCTGTCAAAGCTGAAGTTACAAGGGCTGATTTTGTAAATAACCAGAAACCCTAGTAGGCACAGTCGTGCCACGTTTTGGCACGGTCGCACCTATTGTTAGCACGGTTGCGCCTCATCTTGGCACGGTCGCGCCTCTTATAGGCACGGTCGCGCCTCATATCAGTTGAAACGTAAATGCAGCTTTTAATCGCAAGACCATTCGATTTCGTAACCGTTTCTCGTATTAACAGACCCAATTAAGAGTTTAATTATTTTAATTATAACAAATAAACCCATTTTGGTCGATCCCTCTCCTAAACTATCTATATCCTCCATGTGACTAGCGATTCCATCGTTTTTATTGCAATCCTCTCAAACAAACACACAAACACATCATTCAATCCTCCCTAAAGCTTCAGAACACAATGAGTTAGCCGGAGTTGCAGCAGAAAGCACCGGAGACCACACCCGTCATAGCCGGAACTCGTCCCCACCGTAGGCCATCAATTCATCGTCTCACAGGGTAATTGAAACTTTCAAAACTATCTATTTATTCTATAGATCAAAAGCCCTAATCCAATTTAGACTCTCAATATCGAAATTTACTCAAACCCGATCCTAAGTTTCATTTAAAAATGGTTTAATCGAATCCAACTTTAAACATGTTTTAAACACAATTAATCTACACCAACAGACTCGTACTAAACTTGTGAATGAAACCCTATACATTCCAGCACTATCAATATAAGAATCAATCAATTCGTTCCTGTTTTGAAAGAGACACGGTCGCGTTAATCATCTAGCGCGGTCGTGCCTCGGGAGACGCGGTCGTGTTGACTTCCAGCGCGTTTGTGCCTCCTGCTCAGACCCAGTCATGCTCGTTGGCTAGACTTGATCGTACCCCAAAAGTATAGACACGGTCGTGCCTAGTGGTTTGGCTAGTTGTCCTCTGTTTGACCAACACGGTCGCGCCCTGTCTAGAACGGTCGCGCCCGCCCTAGCACGATCGTTCCCTACCCTAGGCACGGTCGTGTATGTTGGCAGAATGTTTATAATTTTTTGATATTTCTAAACAATTAGTATTTCAGATTAATTTCTAAAATAAAAATAATTGAATTTATAAAAATCTGTATTATTTTTATTTAGAAAAGATCAAATATTTAATCTTAAAATAAATGGAAATTATTTAAAGTTCAACATTTAATTTATAAACCCTACACTTAAATAATATTTTAATGTCTAAATTACATTATATAAATAAATGAATAAGGTAATAATTATTTAATTGATTTATAATTAAACAAAAACATTTATTTAGTTATACTTAATTACATCTAACACTTACTTAATAGTTTATGTGTCACACTGCCTGATAATTGTTGTGCTATATTCATGCTATCTATTTGATTCATTTAAGTGCTATCCTAAGTTTTAATACACACTTAGTTTTTCATGTACCCTTAAACTCACACATATAATGTCACCACCTCGTGTTTTCTAAACTTAAACTACTGGGCCTAATACCCATTAACAATAAACTAAGAAGCCCACTTACCCTCCAAGAAGAAGAAGCCTGCTACAATAAATAAACCTCACTTTCGGGCCTCAAAGCCCAGTCCACAACAATTCTCATCATGACCATGAGCCCAACAATAGTGTTATTAATACATGATGGCTGGAAGAGTGTGTAGGCCCATGAGGGGATTCTAGCTAAGGAAAGACAGGGTACTTAAGTGTGTTCTAGTGACCCACCCCTCTTTCCTGGGAATTCTCCTCAGGGATGCATTGCTTATAGGTCAAGTGTATTTCTAAAATACTATTGTGAAGGCTCGGTGTTATGACTAGTCAAACTTTAAACTTATGAGAACTCCTATGTCTAATACTCAATATTTCATTATCACTTAAAACCTTTTCATTGTTTTCTACGAGACATGGATTCCTACTCCCCTTCCTCCCCGGTATACCGTCCCGGAGCAGAATCTGATTGGGAAGAAGACACTGGGTCACCCGTGTATTGATCACCAACACCCCCAGCTGCTAGGCCAAGGTTTGATGTAAGGGCGGACTGGATTAGGAACACCGGCCCGAGACTTCCAACACCTGGATCACCCCCACCCAGAAACCAGTATCAGACACCCCACCTACACACTCAACTACCACCCCCACTAAGAGACCCGTATCTGATGCCCGACTCGTATCATTCTAACCCTTGGGTAAGGCGTACTATGGCACCGACTAGTGCTATGGGAATTCCAATCGATGACATTCACCAAAATGTGAGGACCTCAGAGTTTGATAGACAAAGAATGGAGCACGAGATAAGGCACGACTTACAGGAACAGAGAATGGATAGCCTAGTGAACCAATTAGGGTACCAAAAGGAGTTATTTTCCATCCTCGAAAAATAAATGCTTGAGAATCGCACGGAAACAGCTAGAGCTGAAGCCAGATCGACTACCCGAATAACCATAGCGGTGCTCGTCTTAGTGATTATCTTCCTTATAGTGGGAAACTACAAGAGACGTTAGCAGAAATTTCTATTTATTGTCTTTAAATTTTCAGTTTGGGAACCATTCCCCTATGTTTTGAATAATGTTGAACACTTCAGCATTTAATAAATTTTATATATTCCAACCCTAAGGTTATTATTCATTGATTTGACATATTGAGTGTGAATTACATCCATCATATTTTCATCAAGATTCTCCAAGTATCACCTTCTTCATTCACCACAATTTAATACACTACCGGAAATATCCTTTGCAAACAAATCATCCTATTATCTGATTTTAAACAACCTCGTTATTTTGTTCAAAAAAAATGTTTATCAAACTTTTAGATAATATTAAAAACATAAATTTTCCATAAAACTTCTCACCTGATAAGGAAACTTAATACAATCTATTTTATAAAAAATATTATTTCGAATTGATAAATAATTATGATTTTCCTCATAAAAAAAAATATTTCTAAACCCTGGCTAAATTAGTATACGACTACTTGTTTAGCCAATAATTTCACTTAAAATATTCTCTTATTGATAGTTGAAAGTCTAAACTAAAAGATTTTTCCCATAAATTGTCTACTTATTTAAATTATGTGATCCAATGGTTTTCACTACTTTATATATCCACAATCAAGAATAATTTACCACTTCCTATAAAAAAAATATAAAAAAAATATTTCTAAACCCTGGCTAAATTAGTATACGACTACTTGTTTAGCCAATAATTTCACTTAAAATATTCTCTTATTGATAGTTGAAAGTCTAAACTAAAAGATTTTTCCCATAAATTGTCTACTTATTTAAATTATGTGATCCAATGGTTTTCACTACTTTATATATCCACAATCAAGAATAATTTACCACTTCCTATTTTCAAACAAAGATCAGTAATTGTAAACAGATTTCCCCGAATATTTTCAGAACCTTCTCGTTACCTTTCACTTGTCACTTCAAGAGATGATCGAATAGCGTAAACGTTAACCCCCCCATCAACCTCAATGAGATTTAAGAGCTACAACCTAACTACCACATTATACAGGAACGCCAAACAACACGCTTATGCGCAACACTCGATCACATGCAAAACCTGTTAGTATACATCACACACGAAGTCCAACAACCTACGCATACACGTTCACAATATACCCAACGCAACCACATGGTACATGAAACTCAATTATTCGCAATATACCCAATGCTACACAAATTACATAATATAAGAAACTAGTTTGCCTACAAATCACAATTTACTGGATTGATCACATAACACACGAAACATGTTTATTTACAATACACATGCTACCGGATTGAGCACATAATACACGAAACTTAGTTGTTTGCGATATACGTGATACATAACAATTGTTTGATTGATACATAATTCTAGATTGACCACATTAAACATGAAACTCATTTAGTTACAGAGTACATCATACTAAACTGTACACATTATATTGATTTACAAAATACATGATGCTAAGTTGTCAACGCCATACATGAAATTCATTTCCTATAATACATGTGATACTATGTTGTTTACATTACACGTGAGAGCTCATTGATTTACAAAATACATAATGCTAGCTGTTCATGCTACACAAGAAACTTGTGTGTTTACTTTATACACGAAACGAAATTTCTTACAATTATTACAATTGATTGATTACATTATACACAAGACATGGTCATGCACTTTGTTCACCAAAGTTGAAGACCATAATACATGGAAACGACTCGGGGTTTGACGTATTCTTGTTCAAACACGAGCAAACTAAGAAATTTTAAGTTATTCTACTTTACTGCTCTTTAGTTGTGAACTTACCTGCTTAAGGACATAGTTACTTGTTAGCGACTTTTATGTGAAAACAATGGAAAGGATGGAGTGAAATTGTGCCCCCTTGACCCGCACACAACGGATTGACCTATACGGACCATGCGATGATTTGAGTAATTGCGCGTGCACACGGAATTATAAAAATCAGCGCATGGAAAACATAGTGAAATTTTGCCGTGTGTTGTGACCTAAAACTTATCATGATATGTAACAACGAAACTGATGGGATATGACAAGGACATAGTGGATACACCGATGGTACTTCCTATATATAAGTGTCCTATCATATTATCAGAAGTAGCGTTGTTCGTGTCACGTGAAGTTTTGACCTAGACCAATGTTTATGAAATCTTTTACCACTGACATTTTTAAACATATTAGACTACATCATGCACAAACCCTAACGATCAAGGTCCCATCAAATTCATTCCAAATAATACATCTCACATTTAGAATTCAGGATTTTTATTCGATAATCTCCTCCTTAAATCCATTTCAAAACAAAATTCATTATCACTCTTTATATTCAACTTGGAGTATTAGGCCTAAGCCATGACAACGGTTACACTCCCCAGAATCCAACAATCCAAAACTCACCGAGAACCCAAAACTTCCGCCTTTTTCCTGATTTAGTAGTCTCCATTAGTTAAATTTCGGGACGAAATTCCATTAACATGGGGAGACTGTAACATTTCTGATTTTTCGACCCTATTTTAAATTTATTTTAACTAATAAAATAACAACACGACATTAAAACATATACTTGTTCAAAGCTACACCTCATTAATCGTTAGCCGATCGTATTCAATTCAAAGATTTAGAACTCATAATCATGTGGTAACACCTCCTAGAGTTAAATCCAGTTAGTAATCCCGTTAGGTGATCTGTTAAATCCTAACCAGGCTAATTCTGTCAAAGCTGAAGTTACAAGGGCTGATTTTGTAAATAACCAGAAACCCTAGTAGGCACGGTCGCGCCTCGTCTGGCACGGTCGCGCCTCATCTTGGCACGGTCGCGCCTCTTATAGGCACGGTCGCGCCTCACATCAGTTGAAATGTAAATGCAGCTTTTAATCGCAAGACCATTCGATTTCGTAACCGTTTCTCGTATTAACAGACCCAATTAAGAGTTTAATCATTTTAATTATAACAAATAAACCCATTTTGGTCGATCCCTCTCCTAAACTATCTATATCCTCCATGTGACCAAGGATTCCATCGTTTTTATTGCAATCCTCTCAAACAAACACACAAACACATCATTCGATCCTCCCTAAAGCTTCAGAACACATTGAGTTAGCCGGAGTTGCAGCAGAAAGCACCGGAGACCACACCCGTCATAGCCGGAACTCGTCCCCACCGTAGGCCATCAATTCATCGTCTCATAGGGTAATTGAAACTTTCAAAACTATCTATTTATTCTATAGATCAAAAGCCCTAATCCAATTTAGACTCTCAATATCGAAATTTACTCGAACCCGATCCTAAGTTTCATTTAAAAATGGTTTAATCTAATCCAACTTTAAACATGTTTTAAACACAATTAATCTACACCAACAGACTCGTACTAACCTTGTGAATGAAAGCCCTATACATTCCAGCACTATCGATATAAGAATCAATCAATTCGTTCCTGTTTTGAAAGAGACACGGTCGCGCTAATCGTCTAGCGCGGTCATGCCTCGGGAGACGCGGTCATGTCGACTTCCAGCACGGTCGTGCCTCCTGCTCAGACCCAGTCATGCTCTTTGGCTAGACTTGATCGTACCCCAGAAACATAGACACGGTCGTGCCTATCGAAGGCACGGTCATGCCTAGTGGTTTGGCTAGTTGTCCTCTGTTTGACCAACACGGTCGCGCCCTGTCTAGAACGGTCGCGCCCGCCTAGCACGATCGTGCCCTACCATAGGCACGGTCGTGTGTGTTGGCAGAATGTTTATAATTTTTTGATATTTCTAAACAATTAGTATTTCAGATTAATTTCTAAAATAAAAATAATTGAACTTATAAAAATCTGTATTATTTTTATTTAGAAAAGATCAAATATTTAATCTTAAAATAAATGGAAATTATTTAAAGTTCAACATTTAATTTATAAACCCTACACTTAAATAATATTTTAATGTCTAAATTACATTATATAAATAAATGAATAAGGTAATAATTATTTAATTGATTTATAATTAAACAAAAATATTTATTTAGTTATACTTAATTACATCTAACACTTACATTATTTTCATAAACAGTAATTATTTGATTTACATATTTAATTATTCCAAACTCAAACCTTATTCAAAAATGTTCTAAAAATATTCATTTCAAATCTTCCATTTTATACAATACTTTCAACTACCAATCACAAACTTTATCCAATTTAACTTTAGATATAGACTTAGACTATTGTGCATTATTAATGCAATATACATTACACTCTAGGTTAACATTGTGCAATACAAGGATCACATTACTATCTAGTATCTCGTGTTAGCTACGCCTTCGAATCAAGTGAGTATACATAGCCCCTTTTACTCTTTTACACTTTTGGGGTGAGACATGAACACTATTCAAATTACATGTTTACATATACACAAACAACACAAGTACAAATCCTATTTACATTCATGTGTGCAATTTGAGCTTTATGCCCGAGTGCTATGTGTGCTAACTTTTGTGAACACTTATGTGCAATCATTAACTATTCAAGCCGACGGTTTTCAATGATAGATCTATTGAGTCTTACAAACCCACCCAGGTAGGCTGATTGATACCGACAACACAATTTTGCATGCTAGTTACAAAGGTTTGATTGTACTTGGTTACACAATAGCTGCTCCCCATAAATGCCTTATTTATCATGTTATGTAAGGATTTGTTTTACAAACTATATGTTATCTATATACAAACCTGTGTTATACTCATCAACTTTTTAGTTGACCTTATTTTATTCATGTTTCAGGTGCTTTCATATGAGTTTGATCAAGACATGCTACACATAGGCTTTGGACCTAGTTAATCTTAATTCAAAAACAAATTGTATTTCATTATGTACTTGGAATTTGATTCATGTTTGTTTGAATGGAAATGGATTTAACATATTACAATTTAGTCAACCTTGAGCTCATGAACAGTCTACATGTCCCGCCCCGACGTTTCCGCCGTCGGTTGAGGTGTGACAGATTGGTATCAGAGCCTTGGTTATAGGGAACTAGGTTATTAGACACCCTTGACCTAGACTATAACCTTAGGACACCCACAATATGCATGCTACTATATGATTACATGATTAATATTTGTTTAAATATTTTTACATGTTATCATAAGAAATTTCAATACTTGCTACAATACTTATTAGTTTATGTGTCACACTGCCTGATAATTGTTGTGCTATATTCATGCTATCTATTTGATTCATTTAAGTGTTATCCTAAGTTTTAATACACACTTATACACACTTAGTTTTTCATGTACCCTTAAACTCACACATATAATGTCACCACCTCGTGTTTTCTATACTTAAACTACTGGGCCTAATACCCATTAACAATAAACTAAGAAGCCCACTTACCCTCCAAGAAGAAGAAGCCTGCTACAATAAATAAACCTCACTTTCGGGCCTCAAAGCCCAGTCCACAACAATTCTCATCATGACCATGAGCCCAACAATAGTGTTAATAATACATGATGGCTGGAAGAGTGTGTAGGCCCATGAGGGGATTCTGGCTAAGAAAAGACAGGGTACTTAAGTGTGTTCTAGTGACCCACCCCTCTTTCCTGTGAATTCTCCTCAGGGATGCATTACTTATAGGTCAAGTGTATATCTAAAATACTATTATGAAGGCTCGGTGTTATGACTAGTCAAACTTTAAACGTATGAGAACTCCTATGTCTAACACTCAATATTTCATTATCACTTACAACCTTTTCATTGTTTTCTATTAGACATTGATTCCTACTCCCCTTCCTCCCCGGTATACCGTCCCGGAGCAGAATCTGATTGGGAAGAAGACACTGGGTCACCCGTGTATCGATCACCAACACCCCCAGCTGCTAGGCCAAGGTTTGATGTAAGGGCAGACTGGATTAGGAACACCTGCCCGAGACTTCCAACACCTGGATCACCCCCACCCAGAAACCAGTATCAGACAACCCACCTACGCACTCAACTACAACCCCCACTAAGAGACCCGTATCTGATGTCCGACTCGTATCATTCTAACCCTTGGGTAAGGCGTACTATGGCACCGACTAGTGCTATGGGAATTCCAATCGTGACATTCACCAAAATGTGAGGACCTCAGAGTTTGATAGACAAAGAATGGAGCACGAGATAAGGCACGACTTACAGGAACATAGAATGGATAGCCTAGTGAACCAATTAGGGTAAAAAAAGGAGTTAATTTCCATCCTCGAAAAATAAATGCTTGAGAATCGCACGGAAACAGCTAGAGCTGAAGCCAGATCGACTACCCGAATAACCATAGCGGTGCTCGTATTAGTGATTATCTTCCTTCTAGTGGGAAACTATAAGAGACGTTAGCAGAAATTTCTATTTATTGTCTTTAAATTTTCAGTTTGAGAATCATTCCCCTATGTTTTGAATAATGTTGAACACTTCAACATTTAATAAATTTTATATATTCCAACCCTAAGGTTATTATTCATTGATTTGACATATTGAGTGTGAATTACATCCATCATATTTTCATCAAGATTCTCCAAGTATCACCTTCTTCATTCATCACAATTTACTGGATTGATCACATAACACACGAAACATGTTTATTTACAATACACCTGCTACCGGATTGAGCACATAATACACAAAACTTAGTTGTTTGTGATATACGTGATACATAACAATTGTTTGATTGATACATAATTCTAGATTGACCACATTAAACATGAAACTCATTTAGTTACAGAGTACATCATACTAAACTGTACACATTATATTGATTTACAAAATACATGATGCTAAGTTGTCAACGCCATACATGAAATTCATTTCCTATAATACATGTGATACTATGTTGTTTACATTACACGTGAGAGCTCATTGATTTACAAAATACATAATGCTAGCTGTTCATGCTACACAAGAAACTTGTGTGTTTACTTTATACACGAAACGAAATTGCTTACAATTATTACAATTGATTGATTACATTATACACAAGACATGGTCATGCACTTTGTTCACCAAAGTTGAAGACCATAATACATGGAAACGACTCGGGGTTTGACGTATTCTTGTTCAAACACGAGCAAACTAAGAAACTTTAAGTTATTCTACTTTACTGCTCTTTAGTTATGAACTTACCTGCTTAAGGACATAGTTACTTGTTAGTGACTTTTATGTGAAAACAATGGACATGGACGGAGTGAAATTGTGCCCCCTTGACCCGCACACAACGGAATGACCTATACGGACCATGCGATGATTTGAGTAATTGCGCGTGCACACGGAATTATAAAAATCAGCGCATGGAAAACATAGTGAAATTTTGTCGTGTATTGTGACCTAAAACTTATCTTGATATGTAACAACGAAACTGATGGGATATGACAAGGACATAATGGATACGCCGATGGTACTTCCTATATATAAGTGTCCTATCATATTATCAGAAGTAGCGTTGTTCGTGTCACGTGAAGTTTTGACCTAGACCAATGTTTATAAAATCATGTTTGTTTGAATGGAAATGGATTTAACATACTACAATTTAGTCAACCTTGAGCTCATGAACAGTCTACATGTCCCGCCCCGATGATTCCGCCGTCGGTTGGGGTGTGACAATCGCGGGGGTTAATATTTCTTGTGAAAAACCGCAAGGGTGGTACATTGACACGGGAGCTACCTGTCATGTTTGTGGTGACAAAAGTATCTTTAATACGTTTAAGGAGGTGAAGGATGATCCTATGCTCCACATGGGGAATCAAGCAACAACCGACGTCAAGGGTTAAGGGGATGTGACTTGAAGATGACTTTGGGAAAATAACTCAACTCGAGCAGCACTTTGTATGTTCCCGATATTCGCAAGAATCTTGTTTCGGGGTGGTTGCTCAATATATTTGGTTTTAAACTTTGTATTGAATCCGATAAGGTTGTGTTGACCAAGAAAGGAATGCTTGTTGGCAAAGGGTATGCCCTTAATACCATGTTTAAATTAAGTGTAATGGTTGTGAAAAACAAAATGAATGACAAGGCTAATACTGCTACTTATATGCTTGAGTTGACTAATTCTATTGATTGACATGCGCGTCTTGGTCATGTAAATTTCTAAACTATTAAACGTTTAATTAATTTAAATAGCATTCTGAAATTCCATATCGATTCAAAGTCAAAATGCACTACGTGTGTATAATCCAAATTTACTAAAAATCCCCATAAATCGGTTGTAAGAACTATCAAACCCTTGATATAATTCACACTGATGTGTGTGATTTAAAAGGAGTACCCACAGGAGGTGGAAATAAGTATTTTATCACTTTTATTGATGATAGTACAAGATATTGCTATGTATACTTACTTAAAAGTAAGGATGAAGCAATAAACAAATTTACTTGTACAAAAATGAGGTTGAGCATCAACTAAACAAGAAAATCAAGGTTGTGAGAAGTGATAGGAGAGGTGAATATGTCTCACCTTTTCCGTCTCTATGTGCACAAAATGGAATTATCCATCAATGTACTAACCATCATAATCCTTCAATAGTTCTAACCATCGTATTTGCCTCATGTTCAGTTCTTTTTGTTCGAAGAAGTATTTCAAGCTCTTGTGGTCGGAGTATATGGTACACTTAATCCCGTAGAGATAATGTCTCCCGATCATTAATGCAAACACTACGGCAGCAAATTCCAAGTCATGAGTCGGGTAATTGACATCATGAATCTTTAGCTGTCCTCTTTGCATCAAAACACATCCCAATCCCTGACCCGAAGCGTCAGAGTAAACTATTAAGTCTTAGTTGCACTCAGGGAGAGCCAATATTGGAGCTTAGGTTAGATTCTCTTTCAATCCTTCAAAGGCTTTACTCTGGGTTGGACCACATTCGTACTTTACTTATTTTAGTGTCAACTTTGTTAAGGGCGGGGATATTCTTGAGAAATTCTGAATGAACCTCTGATAGTAGCTTGCCAATCCCAGGACACTCCGAAATTCAGTCGGTGTTTTCGAGATGTTCCATTCGTTTACTATTTCTATCTTTGCCGGCTCAACCATAATGTCGTACAGGTTAATGACATGACCTAGGAATTGAACTTCTCTAAGCCAAAACGTGCATTTTCAGAACTTGGCGTATAAGTTTTCCTTTTTCAGAACTTCCAACACTTCATTTAGATGACAAGCATGATCACTCCGGCTCTTAGAGTAAATGGGGATGTCATCAATGAAAACAATCACTTAACGGTCAATCATAGTATGACATACCCTGTTCATAAGGTCCATGAATGTCGCGGGGGCATTTGCCATTCCAAATGACATTACAAGGAACTTGTAATGTCCATAACGTGTTTGGAACGGTGTGACACCCGGCAAATTTCAGGTTGACATCCATACCCTACTAAGATACATATTACATTATTAGACATGCATCACACTTAATTTTATAGTAATTAAGTCCATTTCACACTTAGCAAGTCAATCCGTTTACACGTGTCTGTAATCTAGAAGATTACCCGGTCAAACACGCGTCCTTTAGCACGACCGTTGGTGATAATTTAAAACAAACATATAATATGTGTATGAAAATTATATGTAACAATGTGATTTAATTAACCATGCCTATATGAGTTTTTTGATGATTTATAGAAATACTTTTATTTCCAGCACAGTCCGGTAGAGACGCAGTGTGCACTAGCTAGGTCCATAATTCTAAGCAGACACTTAGACATATATTTCGTGTGCACAAATTACATGTAGTACTGTGATATGTTATTTTAAGACTGTGAAATTTTCAGGAATTTTCTGAGAAACTTTCTGTTTCAACACTGTCCGGCCATTCCGCAGTATGTACCGACATTTCCAAATAAAAATCTGAAAAGTTTATATGTTAAACATACCAATATGAGTCAAATTATTTTTAAATAATTTCGTTCATACCTATTCGGGATTTCCGTCAATTAATCGATGACTATTCATTTTCCACCACCCGGAGTCAAATGACCCTATAAATACCCCCCACCTTCGCCCATTTCTGCACCTCCACTCTTTCACTCTCTCTCTCCTCCCTCTCTTCTCCCTTGAGCCAAGAACCACCCCCACACCACCATTCTCACCGTTTTTCCATTTTTTTTTATCTTTCATTCATCAAATTCAAGCTTCCAAGATCAAGAATTAAGCATTTGTAAGAGATTTCATCCATCATTCCATCCATTTTTGAGTTTGGTAAGCATCAAAACCCATCTTTTTCCATTTGCATCTTCATGTTAATATGAACATGCATATAAAGAAAACTTGTTTTCATGAAAGATTAAACATAGATTCTTGAAGAAAATGTGTTTTAAAACTCAAATGGTACATATTGTTGGTGATTTTGAACCCGGATTTTGTTCATAGGCTCGGTTTCCATTTAAGGAAAATTTATTATATGTGCATGTGCTAGATGATGAGATTTTATTGTTTTGATGATGGATTATGTTGTAATAATAGTTGTAGATGGATAATATGTTCATGCTTGGTTTTGCTATTTTAGGAAACTTTAATTTTGTGCATGCTCGGACTTTGTTGTCAAAAGTGGGCATGCTCAGACTTTGTTGTCAAAAGTGTTGGATGATACATGCATGCTCGGTTTTGCTATTTTAGGAAACTTTAATTTTGGGTTTCATGATAGATGCCATGTTTTGGGTGATTTGATGATAGAAAATGGTTAGATATGCATAAAGAATGGATAATATGTGTAGATTTGCTATCTAGAACTTTTGGTTATATGAGATTTTTTGCTCGGTTCTATTTATAGTAACTTTAATTTTTGGGTTTTTTTGTTTAAAAAAGTTATGACGAGATTTGTTTGTGGAAATGATGCATAAACACTAGATATAGAGATTCTATGATTTTTTTCCAGTAAAATCACATGTCCATGATGCTTTTAAGCTCGTTTTCTATTTTTAGAAACTTTATTTCATGACATGTATGAAAACTTGATGTTTTGGTGTATTCAAACCATGAAACTAGTGTAGTTAATATTATGAAAGAATGATTGACCAAAATGATGGATTAAAATGCATGTGTATAAGTTTTAGAGCCCGGTTTCTAAATAAGGAAACTTTATTTTTCCACAAGATGTGTTTGCAAGTTGTTAACATGATTAGAAGGTTTAAATGACTTAGTAACACTTAACTAAGTGCATTGTATGATAATACATGATGATTATCCATAAACTTGACAATTTGACATGCTCTTGCTATAATATGAAAATTTAATTTTCTGAAACTCGCATGTTTGTCTATTTTTAGCAAGTAAACCTTGGGATGTTCTATATGTGTTATAACATGCCTAATTCCATGTATGAATATTAACTTTGAATAGCTGCCATGTTTAGGACTCAAAAACTTGACTTTCCAATTAGGGAAACTTTAATGTATCAAAAGTTGTGTTTCAAGTTCTAAATTCCAATCGAATGTGTTAATGTGTTTATTATAAGATAATAGACTATTTCAAAGGAGGTTTGAATTCCATATTAGGATTTGAATGTTTAAGTCCAACGTGTCACCAACGCGTCGTCAAGTCAAAACATCTTTGAAACATCAAAGTCACTTTTCAGACAACTCTTTGGATGCATAGAGCTCATAGTCAAGCACTTACAAAACTTAGACCTTAAAGTCCTAAATGTTTCATAGGGTATGAGTAGGTTGTCTCAATAAGCCGGATTTGCTAAGACTTGCATATCATTACCACTTTATCAGGTGAGTTCTCACATCCCCGTTTTACTCATTATCCTTTTGGGGTGAGATACATGCTCAAATACCTTTTTTAAAAATCACATTTCCATGCTTACACAGTTACATTAATTATATAAGTTGTACTGGTGTGTACAAAGTCCTCTCAGAGTCAACCATTATGTTGACCTATTTTAGCATGGTTATCTCAGGTCGTTGAATTCATAGGATATGTGGCTAGGATGCACCCACATGAGTCACACACTATTCATGAATGGCATCCTATTTTGACAAACGCTTTTAAACCATTTGTTTAAGCGTTAAAAACTTTTAAACATTGCTTCCGCACATTTACTTTGAACTTTGTCAAACTTATTTTTAGCTCGTTTGAGCCATGCATTAAAACACGTATTTTGAAAACCATTTAGTAGTCGTTCAAAGTAATTCATTGGTAAAGATCCTCTCGAGTCACACCCCTCAGGTATAGACCGGAAGTGGAATTTAGGGGTGTGACAAATGGCATCTTTGGAACGTCTTCTTCTCTAACCTTTAGTTGTTGATACCCTGATCTACGATCGATCTTCGAAAAACAACTTGCGTCTTGCAATTATTCTTCATAACGGGTACTTGTTCCTCTACGTACAATTATTCAATTCTCGGTAGTCGACGCACATACGCATGCTAGCATCCTTCTTTTTACCAAACAGCACCGGACCACCCCTCGGTGAAATGCTCGGTCTGATAAAACCTTTCTTTTGAAATTATTCTAGCTGAGTCATCATCTCTTTCATCTTTAATAGAGCTAATAAGTATGGTGCCTTGGTGACTGGCTGGACTCCTAGCATTAAGTCAATCTGGAACTCTATTTCCCGATCAGGTGGAACTCCAAGTAAGTGCCGAGGGAACACATCTGGGAAATTACACACCATGGGTACATCTTTCAATTCTTTAACTTTCTTTCTTTCACCGATAGCATACGCCAGGTAGATGTCATCACCACGTCTCATGAAACTTTCAACCTTAATCATTGTAATGACGTTCGACATTTAGCAATCTCTATCTCCATGTACCGTGATTATACTACCATCCGGGGCCTTGAGATGAATCATCTTTCGTTTACACATTATTCGTGCTTCGTTGGCAGCTAGCCAATTGATACCCAGTACGATATCAAATCCTCCTAAGGTAATAAAGAATAACCTATCAGGGAATCTATGGCCTTCGATCCCTATCAGGAAGTCATCTATAGCTTTAGTTACTTTCGTGATTCTACCAATATCAGTTTCTATTTCAAAAGTTCGTGTTATGGTTCTAACTATGTTCTTTAGTTGGTTAGCAACTGTTGTGGCAATGAAACTCTTACTTGCACCAGAATCAAATAAAACTGAAGCATAATGGTTATTGGCTAGAAACGTACCTGACACGACGTCAGGGTTTCCCTTAGCCTACTCCTGGGTAAGGGCGTATGCCCTGGTCCTTGCCATAGGTTTGTCTCCTTCCTTCGTTCTAGTCCCTTCCCATTTCCAAATCCACTCGGCCCTGACTTTCGACAATCATTTGTTGCATGGCCTTCACTCCCACAGTTTTAGCATTTCATCATGACCTTGCAATCACGGGAGTAGTGCCCCATTTTCCCACATCGGAAGCACATGTTGGAACCCATATGGCACTCCCCATATTGTCTCTTTCCACAAGCCTTACAAGAACCATTCTCCTCCACCCTCGCCTCCTTCACCGTTGTACCAGAATTATCCCGTTCAGTCTTTCTTGAAAGTTTTATCCCATTTCCTATTCGGTGCCTCTAGTATCACATCCTCCACATAAATATCTTCGTAGACGAACCCACTCAGTTCGACCACATATTCAAACGTTTTCGGGGTGTTGGCCTTTACATGAGTACGGACTTTCTGTGGCAGTCCCTGAACATAATACTTAATCCATGTTTCTTCTGTAGTCAGCAGATGAGGAACTAGTCGGGACAGTTCATTAAATCCAAAGGTGTACTGGCGACGGGTCATGTTGCTAGCCGTCAATCCAAGAAATCCCTTTCTACCCGATCAATCTCGTTCTAGGGACAGAACTTCTAGATCAACGATGCTTTGAAGTTTCCCCACTTAATCTATTTGATTGCCCGATCACATTTGGCCTGCCTCACAGTTTCCCACCAGTGCAGGGCCTCGTTCCTAAATCAGTTTGCAGCGAACTTCACTGCTTGGTTATTACGACACTCACTCAGATTGATGGTCCTCTCCATACGGGTTACCCATTTAAAGGTTGCAATAGCATCATCCTTCCCGTTCGGAATTGGTGGATCACAGCCACGCAATGACTTATAAGAATAACCATTAGCAAACCTCTCTACCTCCTCATCAGTTTCAGAAGCTCTAGCATCAATGTGGTTTTCCTCTCTCGGTTTATGCTTCAGAGCCTCAACTTTGTTCTCAGGTAAGGTGTTTTTCAGTACATGCCCGAATTCGCTGGCTATCGCCAATTGAGGTTGATCTTCATAGTTCTACATAGTAGGAGTCCTCACAGTTTCATGGCCGAAGTTGGCGTGAACACTTTCTTCTTCAACTTGCCTTTGGTTACAGGGTGGTCGGCCATGATGGCCAGTTTGAGCTCCTCTTTTTCCTACATTTCCTCTACCAGCTAGAATTATATTCCTGAAAGTAGGGGGATTTACCAATGTCATTCCTTCAGGTCATAGTTAAAGATAATGACCGGTAATGTTATAAATAATTTACTTTACCTTTCTTGTTCTAAACTCTTTCCTTCAATCATAACATTGATAAATAAGGCCTCTATCATATGTTTAAAGGCATTTATATTCTACATTCAACCATTATTGGTCTTTGGCCACCAATACTGACAACCTTGACTTGGTCCCGTCCTCAGTTTGAGTCCAGACATTTAGGAAGTCTGAATCTCTCAAACTATTGCTTTGATACCAACTTCTAAGGCCCCGTTCCCGGGTGACTTCATGCGTTCAATTTACTCATTCACATCATAGTTCAATAACTAAAGTTCATAACATTGGCAACGGAAAACATCATTCAATACATATAAGTCATAAAACATCCATAAACATTGTTTGTAAGAAAAATTAGAAACGGGATGTCAGTCTTGGGTCGGATAGCCATCAAGTCCTGGTCTAGAACATCCCAAAGCAATCTGTCATAGTCTATCATTAACCTGAAATCTATACTAAAAAATAGCTAACGCTGGTGAAATGCCCCTAACCAGGAACATCTCATAGTTGGCACAAAACATAAACACGTAGTTCTTAAAATGGAAATGAGAATCTATTACAGCGGAAGTCATGTCTCAAACATTCATAAGCATTTAATCTTTGACTAACTTAAGAAATCACTGTTCAAACATAAACTGTCAGAAAGGAAATGTCAGTCTTCAGCACAGCAACCTGGCAGTCCATGCTATTGAGCCCTCACAGCTCCTTTACTCTTTACCTAGCTTTACTCTTGCTACCTGATATGCATACTAAAAAGTAAGATAACGTTGCTGAGTTCTATCTTTACTTTAAACTATAAACTTTTTTTAGGTAGCTTAGTTTTATAATTAAAATAAGCTTTCTATCTTTATCTTTAAAACACTTTACCTTTACTTTAAAAATTTACAACGTTACAATTATATAATTTTTCCATTACTATCTTTCATTAAAACTTTACTTTCGAGGAACCTCGTTAAGGTGTCATCCTTTACTCTTTCAAACTATCGTTTCACTTGTACGCTACAAGTGACTATCACATACTGTAACTATCACATATGGATCATTTTCCGAGGACAAGATCCCTTTCTCGCTTACACCTCAGGTTAAGACTTTTACTTTAGCTGTGCCCACACCTCAGGGTGGGACTTTCTCGCTTACACCTCATGGTAAGACTCCTTTAGTTGTGTCACACCTCAGGGATAGACTTCTACTTTAGCTTGTACACACCTCGGGGTAAGACTTCTACTTTTGCTTGCCTGCAGGACTTTCTACTATGAAACTACAATGCAATACAATTATACTACAACACATAATATAATGCCATAAAACACATATTAATACATAAGCATATATTATTGCATCTGTCACTATCCCTGCCAGCTACACCGAAGTGCAACTTCTTTATCTCCTTTAATTTAACGCATTACTTTCTTTAAAAATCATTTCTAAGATAGTACTATACTAATTAACACTTTCTCTTTCCTTTTTATAAAAATATATTTTTTATAAAAACACTACTTTAACTTTTAATACTATCTTTCTATCAGTATGCATGTCAGGCCAAAACCATAGGAAAAAGGGCAGTGAGAACTCACTTGTCAAGCTATCCTTTTGTGTACCAGGAGACTGGTACAGTAACCGTCACTCTCTATCTGAATTTATAATATTTCATCATTAATCCTAAATTTTCATAAGTCTAAGTGAAACAACTAGTTTCACATCCCTTGCCTATGCGAAACTATACTAGTTTCGTTTCCATTAGCCTTACCGAAACAAAGGCCAAGAGAAACTATACTTTAAATGAAACTGTTACTTCAGGTGATACTATTACTCAAGCGACACTGCCAGTTTCGCCTAGTAGTGTCACATGGTCGTCTTCTTCAGCGGAAACCTTAAGTTTCTGGATGAAGATGGCGGCCAGACCTTTACGTCCAAGTCTCGAACTTTTGACGTTAGAAATGTATGTTTCTATCTAGTGAGTCCAGATCTAAGGTTGGTTTTCCATTACATGCATAAATACCCGACCTTTTTATGAAAATAATCCTGAAACCCATATAAACGAAAAAATCAGATTATGGCACGTTGGTTACCTGTGTCCAATGTCACAAAAATCGCTAGGGGCTCCCTAGTCGGAGTCGGGAGTACTCGAGAAGTACTCGGCCTAGCCGGAGAGTACTCGGGGAGTACTCGACCTAGGCCTAGAGTACTCGGGCCTTGGCAACCTACCTTGTAGCGATTACTCGGGGAGTACTTGGCCTCAGAGACATTGTTTTACAACATTGCCTGTGTGAGTCCGTTTCTTCGTGCTAAACGCTCTGCTGTCGAAGGAGATCGATCCTTGTTGCTCAGTTTTCCTTCCTTCTCACTTTCTCTCTCTAGCTCTATCTTCTCTCTCTCTCTCTTGCCAAGCGAAAATGGAACAAATGAAGAGGGGTAGGAGGTGGCGGCTAGGTTAAGCCCCCCCTTTCAGTTGCGCCTCCCCCTTTCCACGTTTAGTCCCCATTGTCTTTCTCGTTTACTCATTTTATTCTTTCGCGTCTCATTTATTTCAACATTTCTTTATAGTAATATTTTTGGGATGTTACAAGTCTAACCTCCTTATGAAAGATTTCTTCCTCGAAACCTGTCATTAGTCAAACAAATGAGGGTGCGACTCCTTCAACTCTGTCTCGGTTTCCCAGGTAGCTTCCGACCCTTTACGATGTTTCCATTGTACTTTGACTAACTGAATTACTTTATTTCGCAGCTTCTTATATTTTTTGTCTAGTATGGCCATGAGTTCTTCAACAAAATTGAGGTTATTATCTACCTCGATGTCATTGAGTGGCACGTGCGCTAACTCTTCAGTTAGACAGTTTCGCAAGTGTGACACGTGAAAGGTAGGGTGGATCCCACTCAACTCATCAGACATATCCAGTCTGTAAGCAACTTCTCCAACCCATTCCAAAATCTTGAAAGGTCCGACAAACCTCGAACTCAACTTCCCTCTTTTCCTGAACCGTATAATCCCTTTCCAGGGGGATACTTTCAACAATACATGATCCCCAACATTGAATTCAATGGGTCTCCGTCGTTTATCCACGTAGGATTTCTGACGATCTTGCGCTGCTTTCATGCGGGCTTTTATCTGGTCAAACTTTTCAGAGGTCGCGGTGACCACTTCTAAGCTTACCAACTCTTTCTAATCTATTTCCCCCAGCAGACATGAGTTCTGCATCTTCTACCATACAACATCTCGTAAGGGGGCATGCCGATAGTGGCATGGTAGCTGTTGTTGTAGGAGAATTCTGCCTGAGGTAGGTGACTGTCCCAACTGCCACCAAAGTCTAAAATACAATCACGGAGCATATCCTTCAACGTTTGGATGGTCCTCTCCGACTGACCATCTGTCTGTCGGTGATAAGTCATGCTAATATTTAATCTTGTACCCATTGCGTCATGAAATATTTTCCAAAACCTCGATGTGAATCTGGAATCCCGGTCAGATACAATTGACAGTGGTACACCATGTCGAGCGACTATTTTATTGATAAATACTTCTGCCACCTTCTCTGATGAATAAGTTTCTCTGGTAGGAAGTGTGCACTCTTTGTCAACCGATCCACTATAACCCAAATCGTATCATGGCCCTTAGCTGTGCGAGGCAGCTTAGTGATGAAGTCCATGGTAATACGCTCCCACTTCCATTCCAGTATATCATAGGCCGGATCTTCCCGTATGGTTTCTGAAGCTTGGCCTTAACTTGCGAGCAAGTCAGACACTTACTCACGTATTCTGTCACATCATTCTTCATGTTCGGCCACCAACACTCTTTCATTTTCGTGGTTCCCGGGTAGATGGAATAACGAGACTTATGGGCCTCGTACAATACTTTGGTCCTAAGCTCTCCGCCCTTCGGTACCCACATGCGACCACATTGGGTCCTCACTCCATGAGTGTTCGTGTCTAACTTTACCTGCTGACCAACCATTCTTTCTCTTTTTATGTTCTCCTCTTTAAGTGCCTCTGTCTGTGCTTTCTTTATCTCTGTCATGAAATCCGGTGTTACTACTAACTCGTATGCTTTCACCGTAATAGGAGGTTGGTTCTCCTTTAGGCTTAGGGCGTCGGCGACCACATTTGTCTTTCCAGGGTGGTAAATGATTTCACAGTCATAATCCTTTAGTAGCTCTAACCACCGTCTCTGTCGCATATTCAAGTCTTTCTGTTCAAATAAATACTTCAAGCTCTTGTGATCCGAATAAATGGTGTATTTTACTCCATAGAGGTAATGCATCCATGTATTTAATGTGAAGACTACTATCGCGAGCTCAAGGTTGTTAGTCGGGTAGTTGACTTCGTGAACCTTTAGTTTTTGTGACGCATACAAGATCACCTTTCCCCGTTGCTTCAGTACGCATCCTAACCCTTGACCTAAAGCATCATAAAAGACTACCAAATCCTTGTTACCCTCGGGAAATGCCAACACTAGGGATTGGGTCAACTTATTATTTAAATCTACAAAGGCGTCAGATTGAGTCTGACTCCATTCGTACTTTACTTCTTTACGTGTTAACTTTGTCAGAGGCGAGGCTATTTTTGAGAAGTCCTGAAGGAACATTCGATAGTAACCTACCAATCCCATAAAACTCCAATCCTCTGTCGACGTATTCGGGATCTCCCAATCCCTTACTGCCGTAATCTTTGCCGGGTAAACTATAATGTCGTCTGCGTTAATGACATAACCTAGGAATTGAACCTCACTAAGCCAAAAGACGCACTTTGAAAACTTACCATACAACTTTTCTTTTTACAATGTCTCTAGTACCTCTAATAGGGGACAGGCATGATTGCCTTCACTCTTTGAGTAGATGAGTATATCATCTATAAATACTATCACCAATCTATCCAACATCGGTCAGCACACTTGGTTAATACTACTCATGAATGTTGCTGGAGCATTCGTTAAACCGAACGACATCACGCAAAATTTGTAATGACTGTATCGTGTGCGAAACGCTGTTGTCGGTATATCCTCTTCCCTTACTTTTAACTCCGGCCGCAGGTCGATCTTAGAAAACCATTTCGTGTCTTGTAGCTGGTCGAACAGATCATCGATCATGGGTAGCATGTACTTTTTCTTTACTATACGTATATTCAACTCTCTATAATCGATTCACATTCTAATGGCACCATCTTTCTTCTTTACAAACAACACCGGAGCACCCCAAGGATAAATGCTCGGTCTGAAAAAGCCATTATGCATAAGCTCTTCCAACTGTGTCATCAACTCTTTCATCTCCAGAGGCGTAAGTCGGTAAGGTGCTTTAGCCATAGGCTGGGCACCTAGCACTAAATCTATCTGGAACTCTGTCTCCGGATCAGGCGGTAATCTAGGCAAGTCCTCGGGGAACACCTCCGGAAAATTACACACCACGGGCATATCTTTCAACTCTTTTACTTCTATATCTTTGTCTATCACATAGGCCATGTAAGCCTCACATTCACGTCTCCTATACTTCTCTGCCTTTATCATCGATATGACGTTCGTTATCGAGCCGTCACCATCCCCGTAAACCAAGACTTCGCTACCGTCTGGAGCTTTGAGCTGAATTATCTTTCGCTTACATACAATTCGGGCTTCGTTGGCAGCTAACCAAACCACACCCAAGACTATATCAAATCCTCCTAAAGGTATAACATACAACCTAACGTGAAATCTATGGAAATCGCCAGTTAAACTGGAAATGAAATGCCCCTAACTGGGAACATCTCATACTTGGCATAAAACATAACCACTTAGTTCTTAAACGGGAAATCATAATCTATTACAGAGAAAGTTTTGTCTCAAACATCCATAAACATTTAATCTTTACTTACTTTAACAAATCACTATTCAAACGTAAAATGTCGGTAGAGAAATGTTAGTCTTCAACACAGTAACCCGACAGTCCATGCTATTGAGCCCTCTCTTGCTACCTGACATGCATACTAAAAAGTTAGCTAACGCTAGTGAGTTTTATCTTTACTTTAAACTATAAACTTTTTTTTGGTAGCTTAGTTTTATAATTAAAGTAAGCTTACTATCTTCATCTTTAAAAAACTTTACCTTTACTTTAAAACTTTGCAACATTACAATTATAAAACTGTTCCATTACTGTCTTTCATTAAAACTTTACTTTTGAGGAAACCTGTTAAGGTGTCCTACTTTAGTCTTTCAAACTATCATTTTACTTGTACGTTATAAATGACTATCACATACTATAACTATCACATGTGTACCAGAAGACTGGTACAATAACCGTCACTCTCTATCTGAATTAATAATATTTCATCATTAATCCTAACTTTTCAAAAGTTTAAGCTGAACAGTTTTCATAAGTTTAAGTGAAACAACCAGTTTCGCTTCCCTTGCCAAAGCGAAACTATACTAGTTTCGTTTCCATTAGCCTTACCAAAACTAAGGCCAAGAGAAACTATACTTTAGGTGAAACTATTCTTTCTAAGTGAAACTATTCCTTTTTAAGGTGAAGGTATCCTTTAAACGAAATTGTTACTTCAGGCGATACTATTACTCAAGCGACACTGCCAGTTTCACCTGGTAGTGTCGCCCGGTCGTTTTCTTAAGCAGAAACCCTAAGTTTCTGCAAGATGATGGCGGATAGACCTTTACACGTCAAAGACTAGAACTTTTTACGTTAGAAACATGTGTCTAGATCTAAGGTCGGTTTTTGATCGCATGCATACAAATCTGACCTTTTTATGAAAATAAACCCGAAACCCATATAAACAAAAAACTCATATTAAGGCATGATGGTTACCTGTGTGAGTCCGTTTCTTCTTTCTAAACGCTCTGTAGTCGAAGGAGATCGATTCTCGGTGCTCGGTTTTCCTTCTGTAGGCCCCTTTCCCGGGAGACCTCACTTGTTGAATTTACTCATAAACATAGTCATCAGAATACTTAATTTTAAATTAAAACATGCAATTGCAGCCGAAGCATTCATCATTCGGTTACAAGTAAACAGCGGAAGTCTTAACAATCAAAGAAACATTGTCTTAACACATAAATAATTAGACAGGATGTCAGTGTTGAGCGAGGTAGCCTCTATGCCTTCACCCGTCCTTTCTTCCTTTTACCTGAAGTGCATACTAAAAGTCAGCTAACGCTAGTGAATTCCAGTTTAAGACAAATAGTCATAATCATTTTCTTTCTCGTCATATTTTCATAAGTGAAAATATATAAATGTGTATATATTTATCCCTTCAATTTTTTCTTTCATATTTCATTCATAGGTGAGTACGTATATAGTTACATACATTCTTACATTCATTTGTACCTTCTTTAATCTTACACATAATGGGGATCAGCCCAACATTGATTACGTGAGTCACAAAGACAAACGTGAGGATCTACCGTCGTAGTCTGCCATACATACAACCCTTCGGCCACTAGTGTCCGTCCATCATTATTTTCGTACAACCGCCCGACAAACCTTTGGACGCCCGTCTTATATTACAACCGTACTACCGTAGTAGTCCGTCATACCTTACAACCGACCTACCGTCGTAGTCCTTCAAATTTGTTTGTCTGCCCAAAGGCATCCGTTTCCCGCACGAACTAATTATACATCCGTGCATTAATTGAGGTATTGACTCTACCACAGTAGCCTTAGTTTAGTCTACCTTTATAGACTTTTAATTATGCCTGCATAATAGTCGGGTGGTCGTCCGTCTACCGAAGTAGCCGTAATTATCGTTTCTGTCCATAAATGGCAAGCAATATATACATGGATATAAGCAAGATTTCGTTCTTATATGTTACGTCATACTTTCATTCTTGGCAAGCAATATATTCAAGGATATAAAGCAAGATTTCATTCTTATACGTTATGTCATACTTTTCATACTTGGTAAGCAATATATACATGGATATAAAGCAAGATTTCATTCTTATATGTTATGTCATACTTTTCATTTCATTGTTGATAAACATACTTGTCGTTATTGTCTTCATAATGTATTGTCATAAAACACATAAGGCTACAATAGAATTAATAACTTTCATTCTATTCATGTATACACTTCAGCCCCAAAACATTTAAAATCGTTTGAACGTAACACATAGAATTCACCTGTCTACTGGTATGCAACCCGAAGATGATGTTTTAACTATTGCTAAAGCGTATACTGATATGCACATAAGTCAAAGTACGAATTCCATTATTTAAGGCAAGAGTTGGCTAAGATAGGAGAGTGTCGAACGAGAGAGTCGGTTATCACACATGAGAGTCGGCTATGAGAGTTCCTAGCCACACTTGAGTGTCGGCTATGATAGTCACTAGCCACAGTCATAAGTTTCCCCTGAACTTGCGTTCAACACTTTAGGTTTGTGCATGGAGCCGATACTTAACGTGTTTGTCTTGAAGGCCGACTCTCATGAGCCGATTCTCTCTTATTGCCGATTCTCATCGTCTTCTTCCTCGCCGAGTGTCGACACTTGCAGGTGGCCGACACTCGAGAGTTGGCTCAAGAACATCAAGTGTTTCCAGGTTGGATTTTGATCCAAACCTTAACTTTTTACGTTCAAAACATCTATCTTGCCTCCATGAAGCTAGATCTGAGCTTTAAATCTGATGCGTAAAAATCCAACATTTATGTTGAAAACCCCATAAACCCTAAAAACCCATTTTGAAACATAAACTCAGATCTGAGGACGATCTTTACCGAAAAACTCGTTGTTCTTCGTGTAGGATCGATCTGGGATGATGGAGAAACAAGATGAGAGCAGATTCCAAGCGTGAAGGTGTCTTCATGATCTTTCTCTCTATAGAATTCTCTCTTTGTCTCTCTAGGGTTTCAAGGTTAAAGATGATGAATGTGAGTCTTGAGCTGATTTCTCTTTATATACATGGGCTACATCGGCCCATTGGCGCCGACCCGAAGCCCGCTCCCTTACTTTCGATTTAAATCATTGATTAAATCATGATCTCGGTATTATTCATTCGTTTTATTATTTCGTAATGCTACAAGTCTACTGTCCTTACAGAGGATTCGTCCTCGAAACCTGCTACTCGTTAAATAGTTGAGGGTAGAGTTCTTTCATCTCATCCTTTTTTTCCCAAGTAGCTTCGTGTTGGAACCTAAAAACCCGTTGCATTCCTGATAACTATAGGGGCTAGAGTGAAACTTTTGTAATAGATGGGCTATTGGTCAAGAGTCGCTAGCGACTCTTGAGAGGCGCTATGTCGGTTGCCGGCCGACTGTTGAGTATCGGCAAACTGAATAGCGACTCTTGCTATCTTCTCTATAAATAGCAATCCAAAAACCTAGTAATTTACTTCTTGAATCATACGTCGTTATTATAGTCATTTAGAGAGCCGGTATAAGGTTTTGCTTTGATTATCTATGTAATCTAGGTGCTAATTGTAATCGTTTCATTGTGGATCTTAATGAATCAAGTGGTTTATGTTCTTTTTTTACTTGCTCTTCATCTTGTGTTTCCTATTTGAATCAACAATCAGCTTATCTATAGCTGATTTGTTGATTGTTTTCTGACTATAATCATTCTAGCACAGGGACCCTATCATCAGGACCTACAATTTGGAATCAGAGCCTTCTATGCTCTTGATTTTAGTGAATTTCATTAATTTTTTGGGGTTTTTGTTGATATCTGAATTTCTGGTTTGATTTGTATCAAGTTTTGAAATTGATATTGAAATTCACTCAAAAACTTGTTTGTGAAGAGTTTGACAGATCTAATTGTCATTTTGGTTTAGATCTGAGCATTCAGTGATTGATTTAGTGTTATTTTATGAAAAAGAGCATGTTGATGTTCTTGAGCCGATTGTGCAGGGTCGACTCTCTTGCTTGAGTGTCTGTTGTGTTTGTTGATCTATTGTTCCAGCCGATTGTCTCTTGTGTTGGCCGATTGTCCGGGCCAACTGTTAGCTATTCTCGTCGACTCTCTTATAGTAAACGCAAGTTTAAGACTCACTAGTATGAGGTGCGGACTCTTCTGAGCTGACACTCTGAGTGAGTTTGTTCTTGATCACCAAGTGGTGGTGTCGATTGTCTACTTTCTCCATCCGAATCTCACGAGCTGACTGTCTTTCCTGATCCGAGCCGACTCTTTGTTTTTCTCATTCTTTGTGTTTGTTTAAGTCTATTTCTTTCTTGATGGCTGTTACATCTATTACCCAAGCTGATTTGGAGACCGGCTCCATGTCTAGACCTCCCTAGCTCCTATCCACTGATGATTTCCCTAACTGGAAGAATCGCGTGAAGGCGTACTTTTAGGTGACTGACTTCGGTCAATGGATCTCGACCACCAATGGTCCACACTGTCCAATGACCACCAGAGAGGACGGTGTTGAAGCTCAAACTGATCAGCTTATACTGAGAATGACAAACTTCTGATCCTAAGGGATTACAAAGCCTTCGGTGCCATTAACATGGCTCTTCCATCTGATATTATGAACATGTGTGAGGAGTACAAGACCGCTCAAACTTTTTGGCATGCTTTGTGTGAATTTTATGAGGGAAATTCTGACTTGAAAGAAGGGAAGAAAGAAATGCTTCAGAAGCAATATGATACATTCGGGAGTATCAAAGGGGAAGGTCTGTGAAAACATATCTCTAGGTTCATGGAAATTTCCAGAAAACTTAAGCAAGCCGGGGTTGTAATTAGAAATTCTGATCTGATCAATAAGCTGCTAGATTCTTTACCTCGGGAATGTAGCATACAATTTATGTTGATCAAATGTGATCAACACCCTAAAGCCCTTTGAAATGGACATCAAAAAGCGTCAAATGAATCAGATAGGGTACACCAAAACCATGGCACAATCCACTGCAAATTTTATAGCCCCAACCTCCTCAAGTAGTGCTGCTAGCTCATCCAGATTTATTACTGCTATGGTTACCACTTCTTCTTCCAATCAGCAGAGTTTGTCAAGCAATGTATCTAAAAATAATCAGAAAAGTACAGTTGTTCCGAACTCATGAAGTGAGAATACGGATTTGTTCGGTCTGTTCGTCAAGAGTTATCAAGCTCTCATTTCAAGAGAGTTGAAGACCGGGGAGAACCACATTAAAGATGTTTTCCAAGTTGATGCGGATGACATGGAAGAGGTTGATCTACATTGGCAAATGGCTATGCTGACTCTTAGGGCTAAGAGATTCATGGATAAAACAGGAAAGAAGCGTCTTGGTGGAAAGTCTACAGGGTTTGACAAGTCTAAGCTGAGATGTTACAACTGTAAGAAACTCAGGCACTTCAAGAGGGAATGTCCCCACCCTATCACCGATACTCTGCCTCTTCCAACCATTTTTGCAATTACTGATGGTCAAGAACAGACAGAGAAAGCAAAAGAACCGGAAAATGCTTTGGTTGTGAATGAATTTGATTGGAACAATGAGATTGAGGAAGCTCAGCTTGAGGTATGCAAGGTTCTCATGGCTAACACTCAATCAAAACACAGTTCATGGTGCATGGGATGGAAGGAAGTCTTGTTGAAGAAAAGAAGAATGAGATGCTAAGAAAGATAATCATCAACACTGACTCTATTGAACCTGTTGCTCTCCTTAGACAGTTTGCCATTCAAGGGACAGAGAGTCAGCTCATTGATACTGAAGGAATCATGAAAGAGAATGCCAACATCAAACTCATAGGTGCAGTGAAGGTCAGTGATGAGAAGAAGGAAACCTGCCCCTGTAACATTTCTGATTTTTAGTATCCGTATTTTCAATTCAATGTAAGCATTTCAAACTCAATTCTAGTGCACTGTTTTGTTCTATTCGTACCATCAATTAAATACTATACTTCAATGCAAATCCACAAATTTTACTCGGATATATTCTATTAAAACACTACATAAGTATCTATTTATACAAATACGTCAAAGACTAAAGTTACAAGGTCTAATGTTGAAAAATAGCAAGAAACCCTAATAGGCACGGTCGCGCCTCGTTTTGGCATGGTCACGCCAAGTGCTTTGGCACGATCGCGCCAAGTGCTTTGGCACGGTCGCGCCTAGTACCAATTGAAAAGTAAATGCAGTTTTAAACGCGAGATCGTTGATTGTCGTAACCGATATACGTTTCACTTTCATAGACAAAGAAACGAATATTATCAATTGTAACCATTAACAACAAAAAACCGATTCAAGAAAATCAAAACCTACTCATTTGAAAATCCTCTCCTTTGAACATCGATCCTCCTATTCTGGAGTGAAATTCCCCCAACCAAACGCTCCATCGATTCTCCCAGAAGCCGCTGAACCATTTTAAGCAACCAGAATCGCAGCAGAATACGCCGGAAACCAAGCTCGCCGACGCCGAAACTCATTCTACCCGTTCTCTATCAATTCGCTATTGTTTCGGATAGTTGAAATCTTGTCCTCAATCTATTTAGTCGCTATTTCAAAAGCCCCATATCAATTTGGGCTTACAATATAGAAATCATCCTGAACCCGAATCCATATTTTATTAAAATGGTTTAATCGATTTCGACCCAGAACATGTTGTTAATACAATTAAAACATCCCAACATACTCGTAACATCACTATGAATAAAAGCCCTATGATTTACAACACTAACAATGTAAGAATCAGTCAATTCGTGTCTGTTTTGGAAGAGACACGGTCGCGCTAATCATCTAGCGCGGTCGTGCCTCATGAGACGCGGTTGTGCCGATTACCAGCGCGGTTGTGTCCTCCTGTCCAGACCCAATCATGCCCTTTGGCTAATCTCAGTCGTGTCTTAGAATCATAGACACGATCGTGCCTAGCCAAGGCACGGTCGTGCCTAATGATTTAGTTAGTTAAGCCTTCTGTTTGATCAACACGGTCGTGCCCTGACTAGTTAATTTAAATAAAAGAACTCTATGTATTTCGATTTTGTTCTATTTTGGATTTGGTTGTGTTTGGATTACTTGCAATGAAATTTGACGTTTAATATATTCAATTTAGTCAACCTTGTGCTTATGAACAGTCAACATGTCCCGCCCCGATGATTCCGCCATCGGTCGGGGTGTGACAGATTGGTATCAGAGCCTTGGTTATAGGGAATTAGGTTATTAGACACCTTGACCTAGACTATAACTTTAGGACACCCACTTATGCCATGCTTTATGATTATATGTTATGTGCTACATGCTATGTGCTACATGCTTACTATGATTAGTTATTATTTCATTTTTGATGCATTACTTGTTAAAAATTCATGACTTATTAGAATATATCTAAATAATAAGTAAATAAACAATATCCCTACCTATACCCTAAACCTCATAATATTCTTATCTCCTTCTCTATGTATATCTTTCTTAGCATGTGGAATCTTCATGAAGCTAAATCCATAAAATTTTCTTTATTTCCTCGTTAAGGTTGTTAAACTTTGTTAATTATTTGAGGACACATGCAATCTGGAAGAGTGACACCTGTATTTTGGGTTTTCTGTCTAGGAAAGCATTTCGCATAAATCCCAATCAACCGAGGGACCCGTATGCTTTCCTGGGAATTCCCGAGATGAGTGTTTACTTATAGGCTAAAGCATGTCTCCTTGAAAATTATATGAGTTTAATTAACCTTAATGTGTCATAGTATTCAAGTGATTATATCACTATTTGAGTACAGTCTAAACTATGATTCCACTATTTTATTTCATTATCTTGTCCTTTTAATCCAAGCAACTCTCATAAGTTCTTACATCTTTTCTTGTCTTGTGAAAATCTGTAGAATGCCTCCTTGTCGTGCTCCAGCGGCCAACACCAACACCGACATTGCTGCTATTCTTGCACAACTCGTGACACAACTCACTCAAGCTAATGGTGCCACCAATGGCAACCATGGTGGAAATGGTAGTAATAGTGGTAATGGTGGTAATGGTGGTAATGGTGAAAATGGTGGTAACAACCCATCTCAATGCACCTTCAAGCATTTCAAATCATGTAATCCCCTTAAATTCTATGGTACCGAAGGAGCTACGGGACTCCTTCAATGGTTCGAAAGCATTGAGAATACCTTTCTCAATAGTGACTGCCCCGACAACCTTCGTGTTCGTCATGCCACAAGTGTCCTACAAAAACGGGCACTCACGTGGTGGAATGGGGAGAAGAGAAATATAGGGGTGGATGTAGCAATGGCCTTACCTTGGGATGAGGTTAAAAGGCTAATGACCGAGGAATTTTATCCTCGAAATGAAGTTAAGAAACTCGAAGCTGAATTTTGGGATCTTGCACAAGATAGTGGTGAAAGCTTGGCATATACGACTCGGTTCCATGAGTAGAGTCTTCTTGTGCCCCACATAGTCACTCTTTTATCCCGCTGCATTGAAAAGTATATTGGTGGACTACCTAGACAAATTCAAGATACTGTCTTAGGTAGAAATCCCGCCACACTCGAAGATGCTATTCGCTTATCCGCCACCTTAACCGATAACCATGTGAAGGCGGGGACTCTTACTAAAAAGGGCACCAAGAAAGTTTCTGACACCATAACCCCTCCTACCCACAGCAAAGAAGCCACAATTGAACCCTCTCGCAATAATAGAAAGAGGAAGGTTAGAAATTTTGCTGCGGTTACTCCTGCTATTCCTGTTAATCAAGCTGCACCTATTGTTCAAGCACCAGCCAAAAAGCCATATGTTGGAATCTACCCACTTTGTGCCACCTGCAACTATCATCACCCCCAAAGCATCCCATGTCGTCTTTGCACTTATTGTGGGAAATATGGCCATACGTTCAATGTTTGTAGGGCCAAAGCTCTTGCGGGCCAAGTCAACCCACCAAACCGAACCAACCCGCAAGTGGCTCATCAAGGTGTTCCTGCTATTGCAAATGGGCGTGCTTGTTATGAATGTGGCGACCCGAACCATTTCCGTGACCAATGCCCAAGATTTGCCAATGCTAGACAAGGTGGAGCTCGTGGGTGTGCTTTCAATATAAACGCCAATGAAGCTCAAGCCAACCATGATGTAGTCAATGGTACGTTTCTTATTAATAGTCAATACGCCTCCATTTTATTTTATATCGGTGCTGAAAAAAGCTTTGTGTCACTTAACTTTGAACCTTTACTTGCAAAGGCACGATCCCAATTAGAGAAAACCTTTACCGTGGAAATAGCAAATGGTGACTCTCTTACAATCGATTCCATCATCTATGATTGCTCCCTAGAACTTAATGATCATACATTTCCAATCAACCTTGTACCAATGCCACTAGGAAGTTTTGATATCATCATAGGCATGGATTGGCTATCAAATCATCATGCCGAAGTCATCTGTTTCGAGAAGTGCATCCGAATACCTCTACCATCTGGAGAAACACTAAGAGTCTTTGGTGAAAAGCCTTGCAAAGGGCTTAAATTAATGTCATGCACTACTGCTCAAAAGCACTTACGAAAGAAGTACGTGGCCTTTTTGGCCCATATCGTTCAAAAGGATGTCAAAAAGAAGAGTATTCAAGACATCCCCATTATCCGAGATTTTCCCGAAGTGTTCCTCGAAGATTTATCATGTCTTCCACCCATTCGTCAAGTAGAATTTCGAATCGATCTTATACCTGGAGCTAACCCCGTGGCTAGAGCTCCTTACCGCCTTGAACCTTCTGAAATGCAAGAACTTGCAAGCCAACTCCAAGAGCTCTCCGACAAAGGTTTCATTCGTCCAAGTCATTCACCGTGGGGTGCACCCGTCTTGTTCGTCAAGAATAAGGATGGATCATTCCGCATGTGTATTGACTACCGCGAACTTAACAAGCTTACTATCAAAAACCGTTATCCCTTACTTAGAACTGATGACCTATTTGATCAGCTCCAAGGTTCTACTTGCTTCTCGAAGATTGATCTTCGATCTGGTTATCACCAACTCCGTGTGCAAGAGGATGATATTCCACAGACTGCCTTCCGAACAAGGTATGGACACTATGAGTTCATGGTCATGCCTTTTGGGCTAACCAATGCACCCGCAGTTTTCATGGACCTCATGAATCGTGTGTGCAAACAGTACCTTGATAAATTCGTGATCTTCTTCATTGATGATATCTTAATCTATTCCAAGACTAAAGCCGACCATGAGCAACATCTTAGTTTGGTTTTGGATCTCTTGAGAAAGGAACAACTATATGCCAAGTTCTCCAAATGTGAATTCTGGCTAAAGGAAGTTCAATTTCTTGGTCATATCATCAACGACAAGAGTATTCATGTTGACCCTGCTAAGATCGAAACGGTTAAGAATTGGAATGCCCCGAAGTCTCCCACTGAAGTTCGTTCATTTCTTGGTCTTGCGGGATATTACCGTCATTTCATCTCAAACTTCTCTAAGATTGCTGTCCCCCTTACCGCTTTGACCCACAAGGGTAAGACTTATGAATGGGGACCAAAACAAGAAGAAGCTTTCCAAACCCTCAAGCAAAAGTTATGCAATGCCCCTATTTTGACTCTCCCTGATGGGAATGATGATCTAGTTGTCTTCTGTGATGCTTCTAACCAAGGTCTTGGTTGTGTCCTCATGCAACGAGGCAAAGTAATCGCTTATGCATCAAGGCAACTTAAAATTCATGAGAAGAATTATACGATGCACGATCTCGAATTGGGTGCGGTCGTATTCGCATTGAAGATTTGGAGACATTATCTCTATGGCACAAAATGTGTGGTGTTCACCGACCACAAAAGCCTTCAACACATCTTCAATCAAAAGGAACTCAATATGAGGCAACGATGTTGGGTTGAACTCCTTAACGACTACGACTGCGAGATTCGTTACCATCCCGGCAAAGCGAATGTTGTAGTCGACGCTTTGAGTCAAAAGGACCATGTTATGCTTCATTGTGCCCGAATTCAAACTGATATTCAAATCCGCATCTTAGAAGCTCAACACGTCTCAGTCACTGAGGGTAACATGTACGAAGAAATGTCGTGTGGTGTTGAATTTCTGCTTGAATCAAAACCCAATGGCTTACTCTATTACTTGAACCGTATTTGGGTTCCCAATCGCGATGATCTCCGTGCATTTCTCTTAAACGAGGCTCATAAGACTCGTTATTCCATTCATCCTGGTGCGGATAAAATGTACCAAGATCTTCGCCAGCAATATTGGTGGCTCGGAATGAAGAAAGACATTGCCCTTTATGTTGCCAAATGTCTAACTTGCTTCAAAGTCAAAGCTGAACATCAACGTCCTTCTGGTTTGCTTGAACAACCAGAAATTCCCGTGTGGAAATGGGAGAACTTAGCTATGGATTTCATTACCAAACTCCCTCGCACCTCAAGTGGTTATGATAGCATTTGGGTGATCATTGACCGTCTCACCAAATCTGCTCATTTCTTGCCTATCCGTGAAGACTATCGGGTTGAGAAACTAGCCCGAATTTACATCGACGAAATTGTGAGCCGTCATGGTGTTCCCTTAAACATAATATCCGATCGAGATGCCCGGTTCACTTCTCGTTTTTGGCATTCTCTTCAAACTGCTCTTGGCACACGATTGGATTTGAGCACGGCTTACCATCCTCAAACTAATGGTTAAACCGAGTGAACAATCCAAACTCTTGAAGACATGCTTAGAGCTTGTGTAATCGATTTTGGTGGCAATTGGGATTCACATTTATCCCTCGTTGAGTTCTCTTACAATAATAGCTACCACACAAGTATCAACATGGCTCCATTCGAAGCTCTTTATGGTCGCAAGTGTTGTTCTCCTATCTGTTGGAACGAGATTGGTGAAGCACAAATCACCGGTCCCGAGCTAATTCAAGAAACATCCGATAAGATCATTCAAATCCGTGACAATATTCGAGTGGCGAGGAGTCGGCAAAAGAGTTATGCCGACAAACGTCGAAAACCCTTGGAATTCCAAGTCGGTGACCTTGTTCTTCTTAAGGTGTCTCCGTGGAAGGGTGTGATCCGTTTTGGAAAGAAACGCAAGTTAGCACCTCGCTATGTTGGTCCATTCAAAATCCTTGAAAGGATTGGGAAAGTGGCTTACAAACTCAAGTTACCTCCATCTCTTGGCAATGTGCATCCTACATTTCATGTATCTAATCTGAAGAAATGTCTCGCTGATGAGAATCTCCATATACCGCTTGTTGACGTGCACATTGATGAAACGATGCACTTCGTTGAGACACCGGTAGAAATTATGGATCGTGAAATCAAGCAACTCAAGCGAAGTCGTATTCCTATTGTCAAAGTTCGTTGGGAGTCTAAGTGTGGTCCTGAATTCACTTGGGAACGAGAGGACCAAATGAAGCTCAAGTACCCCCATCTTTTTACTGATGCCGTAGCTTCCTCTAGCTAAATTTCGGGACGAAATTCCCTCAACAAGGGGAGACTATAACATTTCTGATTTTTAGTATCCGTATTTTCAATTCAATGTAATACATTTCAAACTCAATTCTAGTGCACTGTTTTGTTCTATTCGTACCATCAATTAAATACAATACTTCAATGCAAATCCACAAATTTTACTCGGTTATATTCTATTAAAACACTACATAAGTATCTATTTGTACAAATACGTCAAAGACTAAAGTTACAAGGTCTAATGTTGAAAAATAGCAAGAAACCCTAATAGGCACGGTCGCGCCTCGCTTTGGCATGGTCGCGCCAAGTGCTTTGGCACGGTCGCGCCTAGTACCAGTTGAAACGTAAATGCAGTTTTAAACGCGAGATCGTTGATTGTCGTAACCGATATACGTTTCACTTTCATAGATAAAGAAACGAATATTATCAATTGTAACCATTAACAACAGAAAATCGATTCAAGAAAATCAAAACCTCCTTATTTGAAAATCCTCTCCTTTGAACATCGATCCTCCTATTCTGGAGTGAAATTCCCCCAACCAAACGCTCCATCGATTCTCCCAGAAGCCGCTGAACCATTTGAAGCAACCAGAATAGCAGCAGAATACGCCGGAAACCATGCTCGCCAACGCCGGAACTCATTCTACCCGTTCTCTATCAATTCGCTATTGTTTTGGGTAATTGAAATCTTTTCCTCAATCTATTTAGTCGCTATATCAGAAGCCCCATATCAATTTGGGCTTACAATATAGAAATCATCCTGAACCCGAATCCATATTTTATTAAAAATGGTTTAATCAGTTTCGACCCAGAACATGTTGTTAATACAATTACAACATCCCAACATACTCGTAACATCACTATGAATAAAAGCCCTATGATTTGCAACACTAACAATGTAAGAATCAGTCAATCCGTGTCTGTTTTGGAAGAGACACGGTCGCGCTTATCATCTAGCGCGGTCGTGCCTCATGAGACGCGGTCGTGCCGATTACCAGCGCGGTCGTGTCCTCCTGTCCAGACCCAATCATGCCCTTTGGCTAATCTCATTCGTGTCTTAGAATCATAGACACGATCGTGCCTAGTCAAGGCACGGTCGTGCCTAATGATTTAGTTAGTTAAGCCCTATGTTTGATCAACACGGTCGCGCCCTGACTCGCGTGGTCGCGCCCGTGGTTCGAGCACGATCGTGCCCTTCCCATGCACGGTCGTGTGTGAGTTAATTTTTTTGGCAGAATTATAATTTTATATATTTTTCAAACAATAAATATTTCTGATTAAATTACAAAATAAAAATAGTTGATTTTTATAAAAATGCATTTAATTCTATTTAGAAAGATCAAATTTTTAATCTTGGAATAAATAGAAAATTATTTATTTAAAGTTTATAAAAAAATTAAATTTACAATTATTGTTAAACCTTTCATTTAAAAAGTATTTAAATGGTTAAGTTACATTTTATAAATAAATAAATAAAATAATGATTATTTATTTACTTTATATTTAAACAAAGACATTTTTTTTATTTACACTTAATTACATTTAACACTTACAATATTTTCACAAACGATAATTTTTTAATTTACTTAATTAATTATTCAAACTCAAACCTTAAACAAAATGCTTCAAAAATGTTTATTTCCAAACATTATATTTTATTCAATACTTTTAAGTACAAATCAATGACCTTATACACAAATTCAAATTCAACTTTAAACTTAAACTTTTGTGCACACTATTGATACAATACGCATTACACATTAGGTTAACTTGTGCATTTCAAGGATCCTTATTCTATCTAGTATCTTTGTTAGCTACGCCTTCAAACCAAGTGAGTATTTCATAGCCCCTTTTACTCTTTTACACTTTTGGGGTGAAACATAAACTCTATCAAATTACATGTTTACATTTACACAAACAACACAAATACAAATCCTATTTACATTCATGTGTGCAATTTAAGCTTTATGCCCGAGTGCTATGTGTGCTAACTTTTGTGAACACTTATGTGCAATCAATAACTATTCAAGCCGACGGTTTTCAATGATAGATCTATTAAGTCTGACAAACCCACCTAGTTGAGGTGATTGATACCGACAACACAATTTGCATGCTAGTTACAAAGGTTTGATTGTACTTGGTTACACAATAGCTGCTCCCCATAAATGCCTTATTTATCATGTTATGTAAGGATTTGTTTTACAAACTATATGCTACCTATACACAAACCTATGTTATACTCACCAACTTTTTAGTTGACTTTATTTTATTCATGTTTCAGGTTCTAATGTGTGAGATTGGTCAAGATATGCTATACATAGGCTTGGACTTAGTTAATTTAAATAAAAGAACTCTATGTATTTCGATTTTGTTCTATTTTGGATTTGGTTGTGTTTGGATTACTTGCAATGAAATTTGACGTTTAATATATTCAATTTAGTCAACCTTGTGCTTATGAACAGTCAACATGTCCCGCCCCGATAATTCCGCCATCGGTCGGGGTGTGACAACCCCAGTTCCAGCTCAACGGATCGAGTTATCTCTCCAACGAGTGAATGTGTTGGAACTCAAGCTAATGGTGATGGAAGCTCTAATCAAGGATGCATCTGCAGGAAAACTGCTGCTGAGCTAATTCCACCTAAGGTAAAATCTTGTCTATGTTCTTCTGATTGTGTTGACATGATCATTCACTATCACACATTAAACAAACTCATTATTCGTGAAAAGGATGATTCTTTTGCTATTCTTAATCAAATAAAAAAGAGCGAGGTTACTCTCAAAGTCAGTTTGAACAAAGCTAATCAAGAAATCCAAACCCTGAAAGAGTTTGTCTATAGAAAAGAATTTTTGATCACCGATTTGACTGAAAAACTAACTTCTTCTAGAAGTTAAACTGTTAAATTGTAAATTATTATTGACAAATGGAACGTAAGCAAAAAGGTACAAGATACCATGCTGAATTGTCAGCAGACTCCGAGTTTTGTAAAAAAAGGGGTTAGATACTTAGATTCAAACGACTCTGAGAAGAAGTTGTTTCACCCTCCCACACATGGTCATTATGATCCTATTCCATCTCCACATCCTAAGAATGATCTTGCAAAAATATTTTTTTTCTGCCACTAATGTAAATACTACATGTTTGAAAGGACAGGATGAGGATGTTAGGGATGATTGTGGTGCTGTATTGGGCCACAAGGAATGCAATCGAGAATCTATTTTATATTCGTTTTTGAATTCAAAAAATCCAGAGTCATGTAATTCGGGCTCTGTTGATAGTAGTAGTAAATCTTGTTCTAGGATAATTAACTCCAACTCTGATTGTAATGAACACAATAGCTATAATGACTTTATTTCTATGAATGATGTTTGTTTTAATGATTTGGTTAATATTGTTTCAAGAAACCAGTTTGAAAGGTTTATGACAGAAGAAATTCAGTCTTCACCCCAGCATTAACAAGTCAAAGTGATAGTCAAGGTGACTCAGACTATTTATCTACAAGAGATAGTGAAGAAAGTGCATATGATTCGGACAGATCTGTTAAGACATCCACTGAATCATACAATGAACCTGATGATGAAACAAAAAAAAATGACAAATGCTGATAGAGAATCTGATCAAGGATCATCAACCACTCAAGTTGATCAAAAGAAAGAAAAATCCATCAAAGGCAAAAGAAGAAAGCAAATCAAAGTGCCAGTTCAACAGTAATCATCATGATCATCTTATCAGCCGCCACGTAAAAGAAAATCCTTTAAGCATGTTAATTTTTTTAGTTGTGGGAAGGGCGGTCATACTGCCAGGCAATGCAGTAATGCATCTTATCATAATAATTGGGTCAAATTTGAACGACCTAGGATTCATAGTATAGGAAACTATAATAGACATCAACAAATACACAATCAATTTTATCAAAAAATTGACAAAATTCATCAAAATGTAAATCATTTTTTGTAAGGAACATGTTGGTGGAGAACCAGAACTGATAGAAATGCTAAAATTGATGTTCCGCCCAAGTTGAAAAAGACTTGGTTTTCGATTTCTCAATAAATTGTCTTGTATGTGACAGGGGTTTCCCAGGAGGACTAATGATAATGCATGGCATGTTCATAGTGGGCGCTCTCGTCACATGACCGGGCTGAAAGATCTACTTACTAGCTTCAGAATTATCATTTGGGGATACGTTGCCTTTGCTGGTGACGAAAAGGGAGGAAAGAGCACCGGACAGGGAACTGTTTGCAATGGAACTCTTACATTAGAAAATTTCAATCTCGTTCCAGAACTCTACTATAATCTGATGAGTGTATCACAAGTCTATGATAAACATCTTTCTGTGTTGTTCAACAATGCTGAGTGTCTCTTTCCCAAACCTGGAATCGTTATTCCAAAAGATCTGATTCTATTGAGGACTCCAAGAAAGAACAACACCTATGTCGTTGACATGAATAATCCAGAAACAAAAGCTTCTATGGCTTTCTTGTTATCAAAAGCATCTGATTATGAATCACTGCTCTAGCATCGTCGACTTGGTCATGTGAATTTTAAAAATATAAACCGTTTAGTCATACAAGACCTTGTGAGAGGTTTGCCCTCCAAGGACTTAAATTTTTTAGAAAAATGCATGGCATGTGCTAAAGGCAAACAATACAAGAAGTCGCATAAGTCCAAAGCAGTGAATTCCATTTATATTCCTCTTCAATTACTTCATATGGACCTTTTTGGTCCCGTCAATGTTAAAAGCATTTTTTAAAATTCATATTGTGTGGTTGTCACAGATGATTTCTCCACGTACTCTTGGGTTAATTTCTTAGCAACTAAAGATGAAACTGCTAAAGTGTTGAAAAGTCTTACTCTCAAAATCGAGAAGATCTGCAAGCATTTGGTTATTTTTATCAAAAGCGACAATGACACCGAGTTCAAAAATCATGTCTTGAATGAACTTTGCGAAAGCAAAGGAATTTCTCGATAATTCCGTGCTGCCAGGACTCCGCAGCAGAACGGAGTCGCTGAGAACGACGCTGATAGATTCAAAGTATCCAATCATCATTTGGGCCGAAGAAGTTAACACTGCAAATTATGTCCTGAATCGAGCTCTAGTGGTCAAGGCTCATAACAAGAATGCTTATGAGCTGTTTCATGGAAGGAAGCCCCTGATTGAATTCTTTAGAGCATTTAGATGTTCATGTACTCTATTGAACATGGCTGAGAATCGTGCAAAGTTTGGAGCAGTCGGTAATGAATGTTACTTCATCAGATACTCGTCATCCCAAAAGGCCAACCGTGTTTATAATAAACGGAAAAATATCGTGCATGAATCTTATTACGTTGACTAGAAAGAGGTTAATTCTATAAATACTGGAACCGGCCCCGACTGGTTCTATGATGCAGACATTATCTTTAACAATTTCATACCTCCTGCACCACTCGTACGTGAACCATCTCTATCCGTTGAACCATCATTCATTCCATCCATTTAAGAAGAAGATGAATTTATCCCATTCTCAACAAGAATCACACCTGTTGTTGCCAATCCTTATCTGTCTCTGTCAACAGTACAGTAACATATTCTCACTTCGAGGCTACTATTACTGCTCCTGTAAATGCTTCTGGTGATGACAGTTCTGGTGACACAACTCCTGTAGATTCCAATGTTGTTCCTCTCACCCAAGACTTGTCAAATGATCCCTATGTCGACTCTGACAGTGATTTTGATAATAATGATCGGTCGGTTAACATTCCTGATGAAAATTTAACGAACCTTCCTGCTCAAGTTGAAGTTGTTGATGGGCCATCTTTCAAAACAATGTAAAATCACCCTATGGATAATGTGATTGGCCCCACCACTAAAGGTGTTCATACTAGAAACTATTCAACTCCTTACAACACGACCATGTGTGCTTGTTTTCTCTCACAGGATGTCCCAAAGAATATCTCCATGGCCCTGAAGGACTCGAGCTGGATTGATGGAATGCGGGAGGAACTGGCTCAATTTAGAAAACTAAATGTCTGGGATATGGTTGACCTTCCAAAGAATAAGTACCCAATTGGTACTCGTTGGGTCTTCAGGAACAAGATTGATGAAAGAAATGTTGTAATCAAGTATAAAGCAAGGTTGGCTGTGCAAGGCTTTGCCCAAGACGACGTTGATTATGAAGAAGTGTTTGCTTCCGTGGCTCGTTTGGAGGCAACAAGAATTTTCCTGGCTTATGTGTGTTTCAAGAATTTTAAGGTCTATGAAATGGACGTTAAAGTGCATTCTTATATGGGAGGGTCAAGCCTCCAGGGTTTGCAGATCCAGATTATCCGAGTCGAGTGTACAAGTTAGACAAAGCTTTGTACGGACTTCATCAGGCTCTAAAGGCATGGTATGATACTCTGTCAACTTATCTTCTACAGAATGGCTTTGAGCGGGGGAAGATTGATATGACCTTATTCAAGAAGAAGATCAAAAAAGATATTATGCTGGTAAAGATTTATGTGAACGACATCATCTTCGGGTCGACCAATGAGAAACTTTGTAGAGACTTTGAGGACGTTATGAAGGCCAAATTTGAAATGGGCAAAATGGGTGAGATCACGTTCTTTCTTACATTGGAAGTGAAGTAGTCATATGATGGAACATTAATTCATCAAGCCAAATATGTTCAAGACATGCTTAGAAAGTTCCAGATGACTGATTCCAAGGCAGCATCCACACCTTTTGCTGCTCAAACTCCCATCTCCGCCGATCCAGAAGGAAAACCTGTTGACAGGCACCATTATTGTTCAATGATAGGCTCTTTCCTATATCTCACTGCCAGCCATCCGGACATCATGTTCGATGTTTTCTATTGCGCCCGTTATCAGACAAATCCCAAGGAATCCCATGAAATTGCAGTGAAAAGAATTTTTCGCTACCTAAAAGGCTCACCCAAGTTAGGGCTTTGGTATCCAAAAGGCAAAAACTTTGATTTGGTGGCTTTCTCTGATAGTGATCATGGTGGATGTCAACTTGACAGAAAGTCTGTGTCAGGAGGATGTCAATACTTGGGACATTGTTTTGTGTTGTGGCAATGCAAGAAACAAACTTCAGTCTCCATCTCTTCTACAGAAGCTGAGTATATCGCTGCTTCTAGTTGTTGCTCTCAAATCCTCTGGATATAGCATCAAATAATGGATTATGGTATCAACTTGAAGCAGACTCCGATGTTCATTGATAATGAAGATTGTGTGAAAATCGTGAAGAACCGATCTATCATTCAAAAACAAAGCACATCGACGTGCGGGTTCATGCCATTCGGGATGCTTATGAGAAAAAAAATATTCAAGTCCTCCCAGTAAACACCAATGATCAGAAATCTGATATTTTCACGAAGGCATTTGATAAATCCAAGTTTCTGAATCTTGTGTAGAAATTGGGTTTGTTGAATTTTGAGTAACATCTTCTATCCCTCTTGCATAGTGTATATATCTTGTTCTTTTTCTTTCAAAATCCAAAAATATTTTCTTGACCAAAACGTTTTGAGGATCGAGCTGCAAAATTTTTTGTTTTCTATTTTTGAAAATTCCATTTAAAGAGGTTGTCTATAAATAAATTTTTGAGGGAAAGTGTCTGTGAATAGAAAAAGAAAAGAAAATGGTTTAAAAAATATGAGTTTCATTACTTTTTTTGCATAACTGTTATTGTGGGAAATGATAGTTGGACTGACATACTTGATCACCGTTTGAATAGGATCAAAAGGAGGAAGCGGTTATACTGAAGGACAAGTTGGTAGGCTCATCATTCAAACAACTAGACTGCAATTCAGTAACAAAAGATAATGACTGCTGAAAAGTGGATACCCACCTTGTCCTGGTCTGCACATAACCATAGTCACATCACAAAGGGTTGCGAGTCCTTATTATATATATATATATTCAAAAGAAAATCACACAGAACAAAAAGACACGCAATGACGTGCATTAGGTTAATAAAAGACATGCAAAGACGTGCAAATCCAAGAAAAAGACACCAATGAAGTGCATCATAGTACTAAATTAATCTATCTTGAGCAAAAGACACGCAATGTCAATGTCGTGCATTAAGAACAAAAATACAAAAAGATACACAATGCTAGTGTGTACATATATATTGTATATATTTTTCTTTTTGGGTTCCTGTGACTGTAAAGGGATTTTTTTGAAAAAAACATGGCTTGTAAGTCCGATGTGCAGGTAAGTCCAATCTTATTTCATAAAGCAGGGCACGTAAGTCTGTCGTGCTGTGTCCTAGAAGCAAAATTTTAAAGATATCCTAAATTATTCACGGACCCGTGCTAGTTATGCTCAGTTAGCTATCTTAGGATTCTCGTTGATCAACTTCTCTGATTATGGGTTGGCATAGACCTGAAGATCTAATCATCGCACTCAAAAGACCATGAGGATGGGTTGGTTATAACTGACAAGTGTGGAGAACACTGACTTCATCTTAATTATTACCAAAATATGATAAATGTTCGCTAGTTATATGTTGAAAGATTGGTGTAGAGTATTATTATTGTAAAAGCTGTTGTCATCAATGTATTTCTTTTGAACATTGTTTAGTTAGTTTATTTACTTGTATTTTCATTTTAATTTAATTTGATGTTTTATTTCTATGTCTAGGCCATAGAAACTACTTAGTTTCGATTGAGGTTTGTTCAATCGAAACTAGTAGTTTCGATATATAGTTTAGTTTCGAAAGGCTTATAACACTTGTAAATGCTTCACTGAAACTAGTAGTTTCGGTAAGCATAGTTTCGATGCCTGTCAACTTACTATAAATAGCCTAGTTTGAGAATTTCTATGGTGTGGATAGCGGCTGTAACCCTGAAACTCTCTCTTTCAAAGTTTTTTTTCTGAATCAATACACATTTGGAGTTATTTCATCTATTGTTCTTACAATGTCATATCTTATTTGTGTTGATACCTGTGTGGTTTACCTGTTTATCTTTACCAATTCTGTTTCTACCCTCTGTTTCACCACCATACACACAGATTCTGCCTGTGTGTATGTGTAATCGATCTATTGAGTGATTTCCGATTGAAATCTGGACCTACAATTGGTATCAGAGCTTTATGCTCTTGATTTCTGAGTATATTCAGGTTATTTTGATCAATTTTAGGTGTTTTTCGGCATTTTATTGAAGTTTTTCTGCATCGAAGTTTTGGAAGTAATGTTTCATCAATTTCGGCACTATTTCTTTGAGTTTTTTGGATCTGAAGATTGTTTTTTGTTCAGAAGCTTATTGGGAAGTTTTTCGCTTGATCAGATTGCGAATTTATTATCTTTGATATTTGAAGCTTTTCATCAATGGAGTCTACTGAAGCTTGAAGAAGGAGGTATCGAAACTACTGAGAGACAATTTCTGCTTTTAGTTGGTCATTGAAACTTCTTGTCTGAACTTTTTTCTGGAGAAGGTATCATTGAAACTAGCTTTTTGTCTTGTTCTATCAGAACTAACCTTTGCATATTGTTCACCCAAAACTACTGGACTATGGAAACTAGTTTCAATCGAAAGTTGTAGTTTCTTCTGAGTTTGCTGGATTTTCTGCTAAGTCTTCTTCATCGAAACTAGTTGTTTCTGGATTCTGTTTCTTCAATCGAAACTAGAAGTTTTGGGCAAGCCATATTCTATCGAAACTAGTAGTTTCGATCAGGTTTTTTCTCTATCGAAACTAGTTGTTTCGATCATCCCTGTTAACCCAAAACTAGCTACCATTTGTTTTCAACTTCTTTGAGTTATGGCATCTTCAAGCAACAGTGAATATGCTAGAGGAAACAAACCACTTGTCTTGGTGTCCACTAGAGACTTTGATGATTGGACCAAGAAAATGAAGACTTTCTTTCAGTTCCATGACCATACTCTGTTGCAGTCAATCACTGATGGCCCACACAAGCCAGTTACTACCACTGTTGATGTTTAACGTCCCAAGCTTGTGTCTGAATATGATGAAAAGGATATTGCCTTATTTTCCAGAGATAACAAGGCTTATGGATCCTCTTCCTATGGATGTGTTTAACATATTTGCTGAGTATACTACTGCCAAAGATCTTTGAGTTGCTTTATGTACAAGGTATGAGGGAAGTGATGAGGTTAGAGAAAGCAAGAGGGATTTAATCAAGAAGCAATATGAAATGTTTAGCAGTGTCCCATGTGAACCCATGTCTGAGTTGATCAACCGTTTCTCAAGCATCGTCTCTAAGATGAAAGTCTTGGGAACTGAATATCTCATTGTTGAGTTAAACAAGAAGCTGCTTGATTCACTGCCCAAGGAATGGAATATGTACCGGATTATGATCAAGAAAAATGAAAAACTAAGTGACTTATCACAGCAAGAACTCTTCAGCATTCTGGAGTCTTATGAGTTAGAGATAAAAAAGGGTGCAGTCACTCCAACTAATCAGTCTGGAAACACAGCTCTTCTTGCAGGTCAAGGTTCCTCCACTTCATCCAACAAAACTAAAATGGCTTATTTTCAAACTGATGTCCCACCTTCAATTTCTGGAGTTCAGCCTACTACTTCATCCAACTCTCAGAAGCCAACCACTATAATTCCCGATGAGTATCTGCCTATCATGACTGCTTTCATGTCGTGCTATGATGCACTGATTTCTGGAAACCTGACACCGGTTAGCTTTCAACCCGATGACTTGGAGCAGATCAACCCGGATGATTTGGAAAAGATGGATATTGAATGGTGTATGGCTATGCTGACTCCGAGGGCTAAAATATTCATCAAGAGGACTGGGATGGATAGATTCAAGCAAGGAAAGACTCTGGGGTTTGATATCAAAAAGGTGAGATGCTACATCTGTGACCAGCTGGGTCATTTTTCAAGGAACTGCAAGGAGCCATCATCAAAGGAGCAGCATGAGAAGAAGAATCCATCTGGAAAGTAAGCTGCTATCTCACTACAACTTCCAGCTCAACAGCTCTGGTCTGTCAAGCTGATGAACACTATCATTGGGGAGATCAAGAAGGGGAAGCAGCTGACAAGGCACTGATGGCAAACATTAAAGAAAAGGAGAAATGTGTCATGATTGAACCAGCTAAGGATCTCACCGCCGTACCAGCTGAGGTAATGTCAAGACTTTGCAGTGCTAAATCCTGTTTAAATGAGATTCAGAAATATAGATTCATCAACCAGGCTTTGGTCGATGAACGAGATCATATAAAGATGTTGTACGATTATGTGGATAAAAATGAGAAAATTTACTTAAAGAAAATTTATGATATTTCTGGAGAAAACCGATCTTTGATTGTACAACTTACTACACAAAAGAATAATAATCTAATTTTAACTGAAAGACTTCAAAAGGCTGAAAAGGCAAATTTTCAAGTTGAACACATGGGTATGGATCAGAAAATTCTTTTTGGAATCATTGACAACCAAATTCATAAAAAGGTCACAAAAGGCATCTGGTATAACTCTCACCCACCTCCATATCCCAAGTCTGGAAGATTTGCTGATATGTCAGTTCCTCATGTTTCCACACCTTTTGTTTGCAGTTTATCTGCTGATTATTATATCCAAACTTCAGATTCTGACAGTTTTGCCTCCTGTGTAGAGTCAGATTGTGTAGGTTCCGAAGATGATTGTGATGAGAGTTCTAGTAAGGGAAATATTTTAAATGAACTTGAGTCGGATGAATGTAATAATATGTCCGTGTCAAAAGCAAATATTTGTGAACACATTGAAAATTTGTATTTTGGTTCTGTGCCTTCTGAGCATAACAGTTTGAGAAATGCAATTTCTAACTTTAAGAATGCTTTGCCTTTTGTTCCTAAATCTGTAAATGCTATGAGTTGTATTGCAAATTTTAGAAGTGCAGGAGTTTTTGTGACTGCTATTCCACAAGAAACAATGAGCAATCTGGAATTTTTCAGATTAAAAGAAGATCAAAGTCTTCAAGAAAGAAATATTGAAGAAAGAGTTGCCTCTAGTTCTGATGTCTCAACATCACAATCATATTCATCATCCTGTGATGACAACTATCAGCCTAAGCCAACATGTGATAAAGTTTGTTTTAGTTGTTAGGAATCCAATCATGTTTTCAAGACATGTAAATTGTCTACATATCATTTCCAAGGAGAAAATGTATAATCTGTTTTTCAAAATTCAGTTGATTGTGCTTCGAATGTTTTATTTAAATCACAACATAGTAGAACTTTGCGATGTAAAAGGATTAAAAATGCTAAAAATTGGTCGAAAAGGATTTGGAAAATTAAGAATAATGATCTTTTTGATAATCCATTAAAAGAGGATTCTAACTATGACTTCCAAAATGTTTCTTGTAAAATTAAGAAGTTCCAAGTTAGCAATGGCTTGGGTACCAATGTCTAAATGATTCATTTTATGTAGGGACAATTGAGGAGGACTGGAGACAGTATCTGGCATGTCGACAGTGGTTGCTCAAGACATATGACTGGTCATTTTTCTTTATTGCAAGATTATCATCCAATGGACGGAGATTTTGTCGCCTTTGCAGGCAATCCAAGAGTATGAAAGATTGAAGGTCAAGGAACTGTGTCTAACGGTGTAAATAGTTTTAAGAATGTCAATTTCGTCCCACAGCTGAAGTATAATATGATGTGTGTGTCCCAGATTTGTGATAAAGACTTATGTGCCCTCTTCAACCCCAAGGAATTTTTGATTCTGAAGCCTGGAGTGGTTATTCCCGAAGAGCTAATCCTCATGCGTGCTCCTCGAAGATTCAATACTTATAGTCTAGATATGAATAATCCATCAGGAATCGAATCCTGCTTTCTTTCAAAAGCTTCAGAGGATGAGTCCTTTCTTTGGCACAAAAGATTAGGACACGTGAATTTCAAGACTATGAACCGCCTTGTTCGAAGAAACCTTGTCATCGGTTTGTATTTGAAAGATTTCTAACCCATGGAACATTTTCTCTCGTGTTCCAAGGGCAAGCAGCACAAATCTTCTCACAAACCCAAAACCACTAATTCCATTGACTCTCCCCTTTAATTGCTTCACATGAATCTTTCCGGTTCTGGGAGTGTCATGAGTCATGGAAGGAAATCCTACTGTTTGGTGGTAACCGATGACTTATCTCGGTTTACTTGGGTATTCTTCCTGGCAAAGAAAGATGAAACGCCAGAGACTCTTAAGATTCATCTACTACAAATCGAGAATCTGTTCAATCTAAGTGTGAAGACTATTCGCAGTGATCATGGCACAGAGTTCAAGAATACCATTCTAGATATTTTCTGTGAAAGTAAGGGTATCTCTCGGCAATTCAGTGCACCTCGTACTCCTCAACAAAACGGTGTAGCTGAACGAAAAAATCGTACGTTGATAGAAGCAGCAAGAACTATGATCGTTGATTCTATGCTTCCTGTCACGTTTTGGGCCGAGCCAGTCAATACCGCATGTTTTGTGCAAAATCGAGTTCTCATCACCAAAAGCTGCAACATGACTCCTTATGAAATTATGTACAAGCGCAAGCCTGTTATTGATTTCTTCAGGAAATTTGGGTGTGTTTGCACAATGCTGAATACTTCTGATCAGCTGAACAAATTTGAAGCCAAAGCGGATGAGTGCTATTTCGTGGGCTATTCCTCTAACCAAAGAGCTTTTTATGTTTACAACAAGAGACGAAGGATTGTGCTGGAGTCCATTGATATCATCTGGCATGAAATCAATTGTACGGACGCTGGGGACGGTCCTGGTTGGCTTTTTGATGTCGATTCTTTGTTTAAATCATTTAATCTTCCTGATTTCACTAACATATCTGTCTCAGCTAATCCTCTTATGTCTATGAATATCCTAGGTACCTTTTCTGCTACTGCTTCAAGCTCCTCTTCGTCAAGTAAGCATATAGATGATCCTCCTATTATAGCTAATGTTGAATCCACTCAGGATTCTTTGGATTCTTTGGCAACAAGTGAAACTGTTGAGGAAGAAACTCCTCAAATAGTGGATGTTGCTCCACAATCATCCAATGAAGGTCCTATCAATGAGGAAGTTGTTATTCCTGACATCAACGTCACCAATCTGGATGACCACTTGGATGAAGATGAGATTCCACAGTTGAGAATTCACAAGGATCATCCTACAGACATCATTGGTCCACTCAATGTGTGAGTCTTAACTCGTAGTGCCACCGAAGCAATGAATGACGGTATCTTCACTTGCTTCATATCTCAAGTTGAACCTAAGAATATCAAAGCTGCTTTGCTTGAGAACAGTTGGGTAGAGGCCATGCTGAAAGAATTGCAGCAGTTCAACAAGTTACATGTTTGGAATTTGGTAGACCATCCTAAGAACAAAGTTCCAATCGGCACTCGTTGGGTATTTCGTAACAAAAAGGACGAAGGGGGAATCGTGATTCGAAACAAAGCCCGCTTGGTGGTTCAGGGGTTTTATCAAGAAGAAGGAATTGACTTTGAGGATGTCTTTGCACCAGTGGCTCGTTTGGAAGCCATCAGAATGTTTCTCGTATACGCAGCCTATATGGACTTCACAGTTCATCAGATGGATGTCAAAAGCGCATTTATGTATGGAAAAGTTCAAGAGGAAGTTTATGTAAAGTAGCCACCAGGTTTCATTGATCCAAGCTATCCTGACAGAGTTTACAAACTTGAAAGGGCATTGTACGGTCTTCATCAAGCACCTCGTACGTGGTATGAGATGTTATCTATGCATCTGCTTGATAATGGTTTCACACGAGGGGCAATTGACCAAACTTTGTTCAAACGAAAGGATGGTGCGGATACCATTTTGGTGCAAATCTACGTTCATGATATCATTTTCGGATCCACAAATCCTTGGTTATGTAAAGAGTTTGAGCAAGTGATGCGTCTAAGTTTGAAATGAGTTCTATGGAAGAAATGAAGTTCTTTCTTGGTTTGCAAGTAGATCAGTCTGAGTTGGGAATTCTTATCCATCAAGAGAAGTATGTCAAAGAAATCCTGACCAAGTTCAAAATGATTGAGTCTCATCCTTACAAGACTCCCGTGGAAGTTCGACACTTTCTGTCTCCTGATTTGGATGGTGAAAGTGTTGATCAGCACCTCTATCGCTCAATGATAGGATCTCTTCTATATCTCACTGCTAGCAGACTAGACATCATGTTCGCAATGTGCTTGTGTGCACGTTTTCAGGCTAATCCTAAACTCTCTCATTTAATTGATGTCAAACGTATTTTAAGATATTTGAAGTACAAGCCAAAACATGGGCTTTGGTATCCCAAAAATAACCTGTTTGATATTTTGGCCTATTCAGATTCAGACTACGGGGGATGCAACTTAGACCGAAAGTCCACTTCTGGGGGTTGTCAGTTCCTTGGCAACCGCCTCGTCTCCTGACGATGTAAGAAACAAACCACCATTTCCCAATCCACAGCCGAAGCCGAATACATTGCCGCTTGTTGTTCCCAATCCACAGCCGAAGCCGGATCCACCATCAAATGCTTGATTACGGGATCACCTTCCATGAAACTCCCATCCTGTGTGATAACACCGTTGTTCCCCATATCACCAAAAATCCCGTTCAGCATTCTAAAACCAAACACATTGAGATCAAACACGACTTCATCCGTGATTGTGTCGAAAAGAAACATATCAAAATCGTTGAAATTAAAACCGCCGACATCTTTACAAAAGCATTTGATTCTGCCAGATTTGAGAAATTGGTGGAGATGCTCGGCATGATCAACTTTCAGTAACATTTGTGCATATTGTCTCTTTTATTTAAACTTGTTAATCGGGAAGATTTTCAAAAAGATTTTACTTTTTTGTATAGTTGTTTTCTTTATTTACCTTTGAAAGCAAAACTTTTGGGCAGAAATTTGCATTTGCTGTTAGAAAGAAAAAGATTTGATTTGATTAGTCAAAATAAAAAAATATATAAAAAATTTGTTTGTTTTATGCTTAAGAAAAACTCACGGTAAGTATCATGTTTTGTTTTCAGGAAAATCGGATCCGACCTTGTGAGAAATGATAGAGTCTGATCTCACATCTTGAACATGGAATGGACCATAAGCGATGGTGCTTTCTGAGATATAGCCGGTAGGCCCCACATACGGTTATAACTTTTTAGTAGTGTGAAAACCTAATTCTCTATCGTACACATGTGTTTAAACCCATTTTTGAGACTTCTAACCCATTTTAAGTTAAGAAAACCGATTTAATCAGATATAGGACTACGTGTTGGATTCTGATTCATGCGCCAGGTGACCGTCAAATTAACGAGAGTTATCGCCGATGACCCCGTCTGTTTTGCTTACGCAAAGATCTCGGGAGTTCATCTTTTTCCCATCCACTTGTATGATTTGACCCCATCTGGTTTGCTTACGCAAGATCTCGGGTGTTCAAACTTTTCATATCCACTTGGATAATTTTACGACTTCTTCTGTTTTGCTTACGCAAAGACCTAGAATGTTCGTACCTTTTTAATATCCACTTAGATATTTTTCTTTTTACAGCTTCTGATATCCAGTTGGATCTTAATATAATTTTGGCAGTAATTTTTGACTTACCAAGATGGTACCCTGGTTAACCTTTAAGAGATGATAAGATGAATGCAGGTATTTCTTGAGGATTGATAGGCTTTCAAAACCATTTTATTTCAAAATGTGGGGTATGCCGTGTTTCGTGCTCAAATGGTACCTCTTAATCACATGAAATCATTCTACAAGCAAATGTTCGGGTTTATCTTGCATAAATATCGGCTATCTTCAGGGATTCACAGTAGTTGAGTGTAAAATGAAGTGTTTCAAGGGTTTGACCAGATATGATCTCACGTTGGATCTTTTCCAAGGCTAAGTGTTTATATTTTTTATTGTTTTTACTTTTATTTTTCTATATAAATTTCTTAATCTTCCTTATTAGCTTGTTTAAGTAGTGTACATATGAGTCTTTTTGCTTTGTTTCTGATCAAGTATCACCCTTTTACCCGAAACAACATTTCATCGAAACAACTCAAACCGCCCGAAACAACCTCCCACCCGAAACTACATTGTCCTATCGAAACTAGTAGTTTTGACAGGGGCATTTTGGTCTTTTGACAAGCACAAATTAAATGCCTTCATAATCAGGTTTCTTCCATGCTAAGCTCACTCTCACTCTCTGAAACTAGTCTCACCTTTAACTTCACACACAAAATCTCTCAATACGGTTTAAGTCTGCAAAATCAGGTGTCTCATCTGATTCCCCGTCGTCGTCTTCATCTTCAGGTAACAAATTTCGATGGAAAAAACCTAGGGTTTGATTTGGAAAAGCTTTACGTCTGTTACTTCCTTTTAAGGGTCGATTAGGGCTTTGATCTTTTCTTTAACATCATCATTGCTAATATCTCACCTCTTTTGTATATATTTGCAGCTTACAATCATATTCCTTGGTAAGAAGAAGTTTCGATCCTCACAGGCTCTTTCTCTTTGCCCTTTTACTTAGTTTTATACATATTCTATGTTTATCTGAGTTTTTTGAATTTTTATATATGTTTTGACACTTGTGTATCTGTTCAGGTTTTGGGCATTGAAACTAGTTGTTTCGATAAAAGGGTGTTTTCTTTTGATTTAAAATATGTTTTTTTTCTTTTTTTTATTTGAACCGGTTTCTATCGAAACTAGTTGTTTCGATACCCAAGCTTGCCCGAAACTAAGTAGTTTCGATTAGAGTTTCTTGCCCGAAACTAGTAGTTTCGATCAGGCTTCTCTGAAATTTTCTAAGTGTTGGACTAATGTTTGATAATTTTTTTTTTACAGACATGGATCTTCTATTTGTGAAGAAGAACAATATATGTGCCTTTCTTAATGCTACTGATCCCAAGAGTGAGGGATTTGTACTTCTGCTCAATATTCTGGCTAACTCTAATGTGAGCTTTGCTATAAATCACAACTTGCCCATTTTTGAAGCCACAATCAGGCAATTCTGGGCCATTGCTGAAAGAATATCCATCAACAATGTGGAGCACATAAGAGCAACTGTGTACAACCAAGAAGTTCTATTTTCTAAGGCCACCATAAGAGAGGTACTGCAGTTTGGTGATAATCATGAAGCCCTTGTGGAATTTCCTAGTTTCTACATCAGAGAATGTTTTAGAAGAATGGGTCACCCAGATAATTTCAAAAGTGGGCAGATCACAAAGACATTCCTTGCTCCTCACTGGAGGTATATTGTGCATGTGTTCATTCACTGCATCTCAATCAGAAAATCTGGATTTGACTCGACCAATGCCATGGTGGCATCTACTATTCTTGGCATGATCAAAGGGAGGGATTATAATTTTTCTGGGTTGGTATTCAAACAACTTATAGAGAATCTCACTGGAAGAGTAAGAGACAAATTTCTCGTGTACCCAAGATTTCTACAAATGATAATTAACCACATTCTACCAAATCTTCAACATGAAGGGCCTGTTCTTGTTCTTGATCATATGATAGCCAAGACCCTCAGTTATATGAAGAGTTCTAGTTCAAGATCGAACAGGATAGTTGTGGACATTCCACTCTTTGGGCATGTGATTAGAGAAGTAGAACCTATAGTCCCTGATATTGATCCTGATGAAGTCATTGAATCATCATCATATGAAGAAGCAGAACAGGGTCAAGGTAACCAAGAGCCAGATGTTAATGCTGACCAATTGTTAGAGCAAGATATTGAACAGCTTATCTTAGAGGCTCCTTTTACGGATCAACTGTTAGAAAATCTTGAGCTAGTAATTGAAGAGCAACATGCTGAAAACATAGAAGCAAATGTTAATGATGAGGTTCAAGAGAATATTGAAGCTGAAGCTGAGTCTAGTGACACCTTGGATGAAGGCTTCTATGGTACTAAGTATGATCAATCTGACTATGAGTCTGAAGATGAGGAACAGACTGAACCGCCTGCATCCTCCTCCATGAGACGAGCTGATTCCGAGTCTGATTATGAACAAGAAGAACCTCTTGCAATGAAAATTAAGACAGGACTGGAGTCCTTAACATCTTCTGATGAATCACTGTTTGACATTCCTGAACACATAACCCCCACTCACTATCCTACTCATATTCCACAACCATCTCTACCACATACACCTGTTCCTACACCTCCTGCATCCCATGTCCCTGGTCCATCACCATCTGTCCCAAGAGTTAAAACCCTAAGCCTGGAGGTAAAGATGTTATAAGAAACCATAACAAAACAAGATGAATTGATTGAAAATCTGAAGACTGAACTTAGAGAATGCAAGGAAGAAGTGAAAGATCTAAGGCTGGAAGTTGGAGGCTTACATACCTAACTTGATGTTCAGCAAACCTAACTAGAAACCCAACGAAAGATAATCTCTCAGTAACAACAAGAGTTCAAAACCTTATCTGATGTTGTTGAACAAATCAAGGCTTCATTGATTAAATCTTCTAAATAGGAAACCCCTTCCACAGCTCAGGGGGAGACCACTTCTGCTGGTGGACCCTCTTCCCCTGCCTTTGAGTCAAATCCTTAGTCTGCACTAACAATCTTCATTGGCCAAGCTGCCAAGACAAAGGATGTTGTGGAAGTCAAGATAAAAGAAACAGGTTATGATCTTCCATCTTTGAGTGAAAGGAGAGCTTTAAGAGGAAAAGGAAAGACAAAAGAAGCTGATGTTGAACTTGTGGTATTAGATGAAGAAGAAATTGGATAAGATCATGAGCTGGATGATCTCCTAAAGTAGGTTGATGACTTTGGAGAAATTGAAGATTACCCTGAAATCGTTACCCTAGTGGAAGAATAGGAAGATAAGATCAGGTACGTTACTGAAGATGGAGATGAAATACAGGCACTTTCTGACACAGAAGTTGAAGATTTAGATGTAAAAGTAACTTTTGTTGAGCAAGAATTCAGTGTTGGGCAAACTGGCACCACAAATGAAGCAACTCAAACTTCACTAACAACAGCAACAACTCCACCTGCAACTACAGTTGAAACTCAATCCCAACAGGGCTCAGAGGCAAGGAGATCCTGGTTCAAGAAACTGCCTGCTAAGTAGCTTCCCAAACATTATGAATGGTTTGCAGAATATCAAGAATTAAAGAGGCCTCCAGTAGGATGGAAATATGACAAGGAAAGATCTATGTTTATTGTTCGAAGATACAAAGGAGGAGTGGAGCACTTCAAGTCTCCTCATGACTTCAGCTCCCTCCCTAAATATGATTTAAGAGCTCTTGCCAAGCTACCTCTACAAAATCCTGGAAATGTGGGCATTGCAAAAGACTTTGAGACGTTCTTGAGAAATCAGACCTTCAATGATTTCAGATCTATGACCACTGCTAAGCCAAGAAGAGTTATCTCAAAGACAAGAATTCTTCCCAGAACTCAAAGTCCTTGGGTATGCTTTCGGTACAAGCCGGTAGAAACTATTAAATCTATTATACTGCCACGGTCAGTACCTGTCCAGCTTCAAAATTTTACAAAATGGTTCTACAACCCCACCATTGGAAGTGTTGTGATTGAAAGGGAAAGAATGGAAGACATTCACATATTTGAGCCCATGGAGTTATTAAAATTTCAACCAGAGGATCTTGAGGTGCTCTTTAACAACCATATCAAGCTCCTTCATAACGATGATGAGGCTGATGCCAAAGCATATCAAAGGGTGGTGACCATCAATGCAAAACCTCACTTTCAGCAAACAAGTCAAGGGCCAACTTCTTAGAGAAGAGATGAAGACATTGATGCAGCAGCTTAGGGGGAGATTGTAGAGTATTATTATTGTAAAAGTTGTTGTCATCAATGTATTTCTTTTGAACATTGTTTAGTTAGTTTATTTACTTGTATTTTCATTTTAATGTAATTTCCTGTTTTATTTCTAAGTATGGGGCATCGAAACTACTTAGTTTTGATTGAGGTTTGTTCAATCGAAACTAGTAGTTTCGATAGATAGTTTAGTTTCAGGCTTATCACACTTGTAAATGCTTCACCGAAACTAGTAGTTTCGGTAAGCATAGTTTCGATGCCTGTCAACTTACTATAAATAGCCTAGTTTGAGAATTTCTAGGATGTGGATAGCGGATGTAACCCTGAAACTCTCTCTTTCACAAGTTTTCTAAATCAATACACATTTGGAGTTATTTCATCTGTTGTTCTTACAATCTCATATCTTATTTGTGTTGATTCCTGTGTGGTTTGCCAGTTTATCTTCACCAATTCTGTTTCTACCCTCTGTTTCACCACCATACACACAGATTCCGCCTGTGTGTGTGATCGATCTGTTGAGTGATTTCCGATTGAAATCTGACCCTACAGTTCGTATGTCGTGGACATCCAAGTCCAATAAGAAAAGGTTGTGTGACAAGTTATGTCGGTATGATTCCACATGATCAGGTTTGCATGTTTTATATCTGTGTTTGGATAATTTAATTTTATTAGCCTCATATTTTTTCTCTCCGCTTGATCAAAAGGTTTTCTGGTGCGTATATTTCCTTGTATATAAGTGTCTTGGGTCGCTATTTCAAAGATCTTAACTCAAAAATCGATTTATTTTGGTCAAAAGTTTAAATTTTGTCTTTTACTTTTTGCCCTAATGACTCTTGGGTCGACTGTTGAGAGTCGGCCCACAAAATTTAATTCTTACTGAGCTTTTTCGGGGAATTTTTTTTTTACTTGAAAAAGGGAAAAAAAATTTACTTGAAAACCTAATTCTTACTGAGCTTTTTCCGACGATCTAGTCACTATTCCGTTCAAATCCATTCTTTCTGATCCGTGGATTATTGTGTGTTTCTTACTTCTAGTTAAGGTATTTTTATGATTCCATACATGTTTATTAACATCTTTTAGCAGATTATAACATAGAAATAACATCAAAATGGAAGCTTTGTTCTGAAATTGGATCTCAAATGTGTTAACTGTTCAACTTCCTCCATGACCCGACTGTTCATATCAAGACGATGACAAGAATCGGCTCTAGATTGTCGACTCTCATCTCCAGCAATGACCTAAAACCATCATCTCTTTGAACACAAGTTCAAAATCACACCCGACTGTTAATAGTCTCCTATGGGGTCGATTCTTCAGAATATCTCAAAATGAACTGCCGAATGTTTCCCTTTTGGAGCCGACTGTCACCGAGTCTAATAGCCGACTCTCTCTTGATCAGGGCAGAAACTTGCCCCTAATCTAGTCGACTCTCTGTTTTATGACCAGAATTATGGGCGACTCTCTTTCGGCCAACTGTCATTTGTCGGTAACGACACTCTGTTGAAGATTGATTTAATTCTATTTGGTCGATTCTCATCAGGAAAAGCAATTCTTTGGCCGATTCTCATAGCTAACTCTCACCTTTTGGCCAACTCTCTTATTGTTTACTTTTGATTTATTTTTCATTAATTAACTAAATCTGTGTTTAGTTACTAATGTCGGTGTTCGTTCTGCTACAGAATATGGAGGACAATCATCTTGCTAGCGATAACCGGCACAACATGACAATATCTTTTCCTAAAACAGTTCCTGACGAATTTAGTGATGTTGTCAGGTGGCTTCTTCGCAGCAAGATAGCATTTGCAATCACATGGAATGAAGCAGTTTACAAAGACCTGATCGAGGAATTCTGGATTAATGATGAGTACAAAGTCCATTCTGTAACAAAGAAGACTCATGTGAGATCATTTTTTGGAGGGAAGGAGATACTGATCTATGAAAGTACTGTCAGAAATGTTTTACAATTAGAAGATGATAGACATGATCCAAAATTTATTGATGAGAATGAAGCCAGAAACAGATTCGTACAAGAGCTGGGATATTTCCGAAAGAATGAGATTCAAAAGAGATTCTTGTCAAGAGATTGAAAGGTTATCACGTGCATCTTCATACACTCTCTATCTCACAGAAAGGGAGGGTACGACGCTTTAAGTGTGTATTGGGGAGAAATTATGCAAAAAATCCGCGGGGAAGAAAAGTTCAACCTCTCGTACCACATCTTCACTCAGATAATCAACAGGGTAAAGGATAACAAATGGCTGCTTTATCCACGTTTTATTCAGATGATCCTCAACTATGTCTTCAAAGATTTTCCACTAAGTGGTCATCCTATGACTTTTGCAAAAGTAGAATCATGTATCTACACTGATGTGATGAGGGTGTACGAAAAGTTCTCATGGAAATGGACTCCTATGTTTAACAATATGTATCGAGAAGAGCGATTACCCACAATTAAAGCTGCTCTTAAGTCCATCCATGAAAAGAAGAAGGAAAATGAGAAAGAAAAGGAACCGCCATGTGATGATGAAGAGATTGTTAGAAAAAGGAAAGCTAATGAGAAAACCATCGACCCTGATGATGGCAAGAAAAAGAAACAAAAATCTGGAAGTGATGTTGAAGGATTCATGAAAGCTGCCAGAGACAGTCATGTACGTCACCAACAGAGAAGTCCATCAAGACTTAAAACTCCTTCTCCCCATGGCATCACAGAAGAAGACATTGAAGCAGACCATTTAGCCTGTGCCGCTCTGAAAGCCAAAGGACTTCTTCCATCCAGGCATACAGAAGGCACTTCGGGTACAAGACACTCTCCACCACCACAAACTCATTCTATCCCTCCAACCGGTACTCCTAAGAGTTTGAAATCCATGGCCAAAAAGAAGTCTAGGAGAATTGGGAAACTTGTTCCTCCTCCTATCAAAAAATCGTTGGATCCTGAATTGATTAAGAGTGTTGGGATTGAAGCTGCATAGCTATTCAGATGGATGAAAGGGAAAATTGAAGCCTCAAAAAGTAGAGAAGATGATCTGAAATTGATGATTAAGCAACAGAAGTTTCAACTTGAAAATCAGACCTCTCTAAACAAGAAAATGATAATCAACATGAAAGACATGAGTAAAGCCCTAGTTGTGTTGAGAAAAGGAGGATTCAGCTTGACTAATGAAGTCAACAGACTGCGAGAACGCCTGAATGATGAACCTTTAATATTTCATGATCTCTTTGACTTATCCATCTTCAATGATGTGGTTATTTTTTACACGGGTCAAGATGAGAAGAAAGAAGAGAAAGACGAAACGCCAGCGGATCCAGAATCAAGCAATGAAATGCCAAAGAACCAAAATAATGATGATGATGATGATGAAGGACATGCTGGCACTAGTTTGGGAACAGGCGGTATAAGCTCTAGTGCCCCTGTTACCCAGACATCAGGAAATGAAAGAAGTAAGGAAGGTAATGAAGAAGGTGCTTCCAATATTCCTGAATCAGGAGTTACCGAAGATGACAGTGTGGGAAATGATGACTTGGAAGAGATGCCAAAGGAATTTGTGGAGGAAGGAGAAGGAGAGAAATCCAGTTATGAAACTATGTTCGAGGAATCCATCAACTTGGTTGATGATGCACCAATTGACAAGTCTGTATGGTTCAAATCTCTCAAGCCTATCCCTCGCCATCTCTATCAAAACATCGAAATACTCTATAAAGCATCGGATAGAAAAATTATATCATGGGCGTATGATGATTTGAAGCATCTATTTGTAATTAAGAGAAGAATGGGAGAGATCCAGTAATTTCAAAATGAGCATGATCTTCAAACCCTACCAACTTGGGACATCTATGCATTGGAGAAGCTGAATATGATCAATCATGGTAATCACTCAGAAGGCAACAACGTTAAACAAATGATCATCTCCGAATGACATAAGAGGTTCCCAATGTTCAAACCTCAACAGCCAAAGAAAAGAAAGTCAAATAAAGAATTGGATCCGGTAACAAAGCGACCAAATATTATTACCTATGTTCAACCAGCAAAGTGGTGACTAGAGTTTTAATCCCACCAGAACGAGAAACCTGCCTTCATCACTTCATCAAATTGTACTATGACAATTTCACAGAAGAGGTCATGCTATGTAGAGACGGGACTCCTGTAAATGATATTCGTGTGCTCGATCCAATGGATATGTTCTATTTCTCAATTAAATATCTCAAGGTCATATTTAAGAAAAACATCAAAAGATATGCAGGTCATGCAACTGAAGAAGAAGCAAGTTTATTTGCTCGTGCTGCCACCCGAGCTTTGAAATTAAAGAAGAAAATGATTGAACTTAAAGCCAGCATCGAAGCTAAGGAAAAGGATGACATTCCAAAAGATCCAGAGTAGGAGAGGTCCACGGAATACTAAAGAATTAGGAGTGCAACGGTTTCGGGGGAAATTATTGGAACATGAAAAACCGTTGAATTCCTGATAACTGTAGGGGCTAGAGTGAAACTTTTGTAATAGATGGGATTTTGGTCAAGAGTCGCTAGCGACTCTTGAGCGTCGCTATGTCGGTTGCCAGCCGACTGTTGAGTATCGGCAATCTGAATAGCGAATCTTGCTATCTTCTCTATATATAGCAATCCAAAAACATAGTAATTTACTTCTTGAATCATACGTCATTATTATTGTCATTTAGAGAGCCGGTAGGAGGTTTTGCTTTGATTATCTTTGTAATCCAGGTGCTAATTGTAATCGTTTCAATATGGATCTTATTGAATCAAATGGTTTGAATTCTTGTTTGAGTTGCTCTTCATCTTGTGTTTCTTATTTGAATCAACAATCAGCTTATCTATAGCTGCTTTGTTGATTTTTTTCTGACTAGAATCATTCTAGCACAGGGACCCTATCATCAGGACCTACACTTCTAACCTTTTTTTGTGCTTCCATTGTCCTTTAACCAAAGGAATCAACTTATTGCGTAGCCGTTTCTCAGCTCGGTCAAGAATAGCTATTGGTTCTTATACATAATTTAAGTTGTTACCTACTTCGATCTCGCCATATGGTATGTGAGCCATGTCGTCAGCTAGGCACTTGCGTAAGTGTGACACGTGGAATGTATGGTGAATCCCATTAAGCTCGTCGGGCAGGTATAGTCGGTAAGCAACGTGACCAACTTTTGCTAGGATTTTGAAAGGTCCGACGAACCTTGGACTTAGTTTGCCACACTTCCTGAATCAGATGATTCCCTTCCAGGGTGACACTTTTAACAGTACCATGTTCCCTACTTGAAATTCCAAATATCTCCTTCTTTTATCTGCATATGGTTTATGTCTGACTTTCGCGGCTACCACGCGAGCTTTGATCTGTTCAAATTTCTCGGAAGTAGCTTTGACCACTTCGAGACTCGCAAAGTCTTTCTGTCCAATTTCTCCTCAACATATAGGGGCTCTACATCTTCTTCCATACAGCATCTCAAATGGTGACATGCCGATGGTTGAGTGATAGCTGTTATTATACGAGAATTCTTCCAATGGAAGATGGCTATCCTAGCTCTCACCGAAATCAATGATACAAGCCTGGAGCATGTCCTCCAAGGTCTGAATGCTCCTTTAAGATTGGCCATTGGTTTAAGGGTGGTAAGCCGTGCTAATGTTCAGTCTAGTGCCCATTTTTTCGTTGAATTTCTTTCAAAATCTTGATGTGAGTCGAGTGTCCCTGTCGGACATAATCGATAATGGCATACCATGTCTACTTAGGATTTCATTGATAAATAACTCTGCTAACTTCTCAGACGAAAAAGCCTCACGTATTGGGAAGAAGTGAGCACTTTTCTTCAAGCGGTCGACGATCACCCAAATGGTATCATTGCCTTTAGCTGTTTGTGGTAGCTTATTTATGAAGTCCATCGTGATCTCATCCCACTTCCATTCTAGTTTTGGAAAGGATTGCATTTTACCACATGGCTTCGGGTGCTCGGCCTTAACCAGTGAACAAGTTAGGCACTTGCTTACAGATTCAGTCACATCGTTCTTAATGCCGGACCACCAGTATTCTTTCTTCATGTCTTAATACATCTTGTTAGTTCCAGGGTGGATAGAGTAGCGAGACTTATGGGCCTCATCAAAGACTTTGGCTCTAAGTTCACCAATCTTGGGTATCCACATCCGGCCAAAATGAGTTCGTAAACCGTACGAATTAGTCTCAAGATTGCCTTGCTGCCCTACTATTCTTTCTCATTTCAGATTTCTTTCTAACAGTGCTTCATCTTGAGCCTTTACTATTTCATTCATCAAGTCCGGCGTTATCATAAACTGACATGCTTTGATCCGGATAGGTGTCGACTCTTCCTTCCTACTCAAGGCGTCAACCACTACGTTTGCCTTGTCTGGATGGTATAATATCTCACAATCATAGTCCTTTAGTACTTCTAACCACCTCCTTTGTCTCATGTTCAATTATTTTTGCTCAAAGAAGTACTTCAGGCTTTTGTGATTGGAGTAAATGATGCATTTAACCCCGTACAGATAGTGTCTCCAAATCTTTAATGCGAAAACTATCGCCGCCAACTGTAGGTCATGAGTCGGGTAGTTAACCTCGTGAATCTTTAACTGTCGTGAGGCATAAGCAATTACTTTTCCTCATTGCATAAGTACACAACCCAATCCCTGACCCGAAGCGTTAGAGTAGACTACCAAGTCTTCGTTTCCCTTAGGTAAGATCAAGACTGGAGCCTGGGTTAATCGTGTTTTCAATTCTTCAAACGCGTTGTTTTGGGTTGGACCCCATTCATACTTTACTTCTTTACGTGTTAGCTTTGTCAGTGGCGAGGCTATCCTCGAGAAATCCTGAATGAATCTCTGATAGTAACTTGCCAATCCCATAAAACTCGGTATCTCTGTTGGCGTTTTTGGGACGTTCCATTTTTTCAGTATTACGATCTTCTCATGATCTACCATAATGTCGTCCGGGTGTATGACATGACCTAGGAATTGGACTTCCCTAAGCCAGAACGTGCATTTGGAGAATTTTGCATATAACTTCTCCAGCTTCAGAACCTCTAAAACTTCTCTTAGGTGACAGTGGTGATCACCTTCGTTCTTTGAGTAGATGAGAATGTCATCTATGAAAACTATCGCTGACCGATCCTACATTGGTCGGCATACTTTGTTCATTAAGTCCATAAACGTTGCAGGAGCATTGTTAGTCCGAAGGACATCACAAGGAATTCATAATGTCCATAACGCGTGTGAAACGCGATTTTCGGTGCATCTTCCCTCCTAACTTTCAATTGGTGGTAACCCGACCTAAGATCGATCTTTGAGAACTAACTCGCACCTTGTACTTGATAAAAAAGATCGTCTATCCTGGGTAGTGGGTACTTGTTCTTGAATTATCATTTATTCAGCTCATGGTAGTCGATGCACATGCGCATGCTGCCGTCTTTCTTGTTTACAAATAATACCAGAGCGTCCCATGGTGAGATGCTCGGTCTGATAAATCCTTTCTCTGTTAGTTCTTCTAATTGTTACAATAATTCATTCATTTTTTATGGAGCCAATCGGTAGGGTGCTTTGGCAACGGGCTGAGCTCCTGGTAGTAAGTCGATTTGATATTCTATCTCTTGATCGGGTGGCACGCCAGGTAGGTCCTTTGGGAACACTTCTGGAAAGTTGCACACCACGGGTACATCTTTGAGTTCTTTCATTTTCTTTCTATCATCAATGACGTACGCCATATAAGCTCGCATTCGTGCCTCATATAACTTTCAGCCTTGATCGTTAAATTGACGTTTGGCATTGTGCAATTCTAGTCACCATAAATCGTAATCGGACTAAAGTCAGTAGTTTTGAGATGGATCATCTTTTTTTTACATACAATTTGTGCTTCGTTGGCTGCTAGCCAGTTCCTGCCCAATACTATGTCGAATCCTCCTAAATTCAGAAGGAACAATCTAGAAGGAAACTTATGACCATCTACTTCTATCATGCAATCGTCAGTCATTTGGAAGACTACTGAGTTTCTACCAACAACAGTTTCTACACTAAAGGCCATTATAAGGTTGTTGATCGTGCAGTCTAGTTTGCGGCTAAATGCAGTGGATATAAAACTTTTACTAGCACCATAATCAAATAGAATTGCAGCATGTTCATCATTAACTTGGAACGTACCTGACATGACATCAGGGTTCCCTCTAGCTTCTTCCTCAGTCAAGGCGTAGGCTCGAGTCCTTGCCTTAGGCTGTTCTTTTTCCTTCTCTTTTCCCGAACCATACTGTCCGGTCTTCCTGCAATTCTTGGTCAGATGCCCAAACAATCCACAACCTTGGCACTTGGTGTCTCTCAAACAGTCACGAGAATAGTGCCCCGCCTTCTGATGTGTTCTAAAACACATATGTTTCTGTGGGTGTTTTTGACCCGTTTTACCCGTTTTTATCAGCAAATATCTAATGAAATTGGTACTTAATGAGATTATTGTTGATTTTGCAGGTTTGTATGATAATCCAAAGAATTATACTGAAGAAACGGAGTCGGAGAGAAACAAAAGAAAAAGTTGGAATTTATACTCTTCGCGGTACGCGAAAAAGGAGCCTCAGATCTTTGCGAAATGCGAAGATTTCCATAGATGGGCCCGACTATTTTGGCATTCGCGGTACGCGAAGGGCCGGGTAAATTTCTTCGCGGCACGCGAAGATCCGCTATTCCGTGAAAAAACCCTAATTCGATTATAAAAGATTTGAGCGGCCATTTATTGAGAGAGTTCGTTTTCTTGCGAAGGGAGGCGACCAAGAAGCTCTGAAAATCGAAGAATTGAGGCTGGAGATCATCAGGATTGAGAGAGATTGACGTATTTCGGTTTGCAAACATCGGTTTTGTGTTCTAATTCTCCTTCCAGTCGTTTATTTCGAATTCTAAACATGTTTACAGTAGACTTTGGTTTGTATCTCAGTATTATGAGTAGCTAAACTCATAGCTATCTAGATTAGGATGAATATTGGCATGTGTTGATTGTTTTTAGGTTTTGATTGATCGTATGACGGATATTAGTGTAAAGATTTCTGATTTAATGGTTATGAATGTGTTTGAGTACTGATATTCTATTGATCTTGCATGAATTTGTTGCACTTGAGGTTTTACTTGAATTTTTCATGTGTTTTGGGTGAGATTTCGGGTTCTTAGGTCATTTGCTTTGTGTTTGTGATCTAGATGGTTAGGCCAATCGTTGTAGCAAGTTTGTGTGGTCATAGAAGTCAATGTTTTACCAATCTTGAGTCCGAGAGGAGATACGTTGTCAGGTTGTCTTGTGGTTTGTCACGAGAGTGGGTTGTCCGAGTCGTCCTTATCATCTTGCAATTTCGTGTCATAAACGGTATTTTGGGAGTTTAGTCCTTGCTCTTAGGTCTGTATTGGATAGTCTCTGAGTATAGGACGGTTGAGGCCGAGAGGTGAAATCGTTGTCGAGTACGTGATGTTCTCGGTTTTGGTGAGTCCGAGAGGAAATCCAATTCCTTACCCGTGATCCGACTATTAAGATAGTTGAGGTGTGTAGGTGAGTCCGAGAGGAGATCCTGTGTCATACAGTCGATTGTCCCGAAAGCAGTTGAGCCAGTCAATAGGATTCCTGGTCTAGGTAGTGTTTATCTCATATTTGGTCTTCGTCTGAGTTCTAGTGTGTTTGGTCTTTCTAGTGTCGTTTATTTGTCAGTAATCTTTAGTGTCTTGTCTTCGTGTATCTTTGTGTGTGTGTCTACGTATTTTTTGTGTCTTTTCAGTCTTTGAGTCGAGTCAGTATTTAGTTATCTTATTCTAAGTTGCATGTTCTAAAATTAATAAAAGTAATAAGTAGAATCATCTTGTGTGTTACATCGGTTAGGATTCAATAAAGGTTCAGTATCAAGGGTCGCTGCCTTTTGTGTCCACGATTCGATAACTCAGGCCTACTGTCTTTACTACGCGCGACCGGTACACCTGCCGTGAGCGTGTGATTTAGTTGTGAGTCCATTTATACATTTAAAACTTGGTTAATTTAATATATATAATATCACGCATACAGTTTTTGGCGCCTTTACAGGGGACACTTTTTGGGGACTTCGAGAAGGACCCGAGTTGGGGGTCTGACCATTAGTTGTTTAGTATGTGTGCTACTTACGTATTTAGTATATTATCTAATTTTGTTTAATTTTATGATTTTTTATTTTATTTTGCTTCTAGATTAGTTAGCATACTATCTTTATTTTTGTATTTATTTTTTCTTTTTGTAGTGTATGCAACATATTCGTCGCACTCATTCCACAGGATCTGATGAGTTTACTACTCTACTCGAGCCTGCGCATTTGTTCCGAAAGAAACTTGTTGAAGAGACCGTTGAAACATCTTCTGAAGAACTGGGAGAGCCACCAGCACGAAGGACCGTTTCTGATTACGCTAAGTCGACCGACGGTGGCGTGCGTTCTAGCATCACTCAGCCTACTGTAGAGGCTAACTCGTGGCAGTTTCCATCTGATGTCATGAGCACTATCGCCACTAATGTGAAATTCCATGGGAACTCGCATGAGAACCCACACTCCCGTCTCACTAGATTCAGTAGGGTCTGTGACACTTTCCGCCTAAATGGCTTCACTGAGGATGCAAAACTGTTGCGTCTATTCCCATTCAGTTTGACAGATAAATCCGCCACTTGGATTTAGTCCTACCCAATGGTTCCATCACCACTTAGGCTGCTATGAAGGACAAATTTCTTGCTAAGTACTACCCCCCTTCTAAGGCTGCCCATCACAGCAGTTTGATCCATGCTTTTAAGCAGTAGCTAGGGGAGAGTTTTCACGACGCGTGGGAGAGATTTAAGGGGCTGTGTAACGATTGTCCGCGCCATGGTATAGAGGATTGGTGTTTGGTTAAGAAGTTTTATAATGGATGTTCCATTGCTAGTAGAGGACAGCTAGATACAGCTGCAGGGGGGAACATGGTGACGAGTAAGACCCCTGATGAGTGCTTTGACCTATTCGAGGATATTGCTATGACCAGTTACCAGAGCCCACATTATGAGAGTTCACAGAGAGGGGTTATGCATGTTGATTCGAATATAGCCTTGGCGGCACAGATGGAGGCTTTAGCTAGAATAGTGAAAGATTTACATGAAGCATCCGAGCAGTCAGGGTGATACACTGTACATCATACAGTCGATCATGTCACATGTGGGAGAGTTCTTGAGCGATATGTGTGGGAGAGATGCATCTGATACGCAAATCCTGGTTAGAGGGAATGGCGAGATTGAGATGACAGTAGCAGCCATTGATGAGAGTTCGAGTCCTCTAGAGAGTGAGGCTGCCCATGATCCCACTGGATTCGAGGAGATTGAGAGGAGTGAGCCCATAGAGAGGCCGTCTGTTGAGAGCCCACCGTCTTCCTTAGAGCTTAAGGAGTTACCTTCACATCTAGAGTATGCTTTCCTGAATGATGAGAGGAAGCTTCCAGTGATTATTGCTGTGGATCTGTCGGGAGATGAGAAAGAGATACTGACTGGCGTGATGAAGGCACATAAGCATGCGATCACGTGGAAGCTAATGGATATCAAGGGGATAAACCATTCCTTTTGCACGCATAAGATCTTGATGGAGGATGACTTTAAGCCAGTTGTGCTAAGGCAGCGGAGACTGAACCCCAAGATGCAAGATGTAGTGAAGAAGGAAGTGCTGAAGTTGTTAGATGCAGGGCTAATCTACCCCATATCTGATTATGCATGGGTTAGTCCAGTACAGGTTGTCCCCAAGAAAGGGGGAATGACAGTTGTGGTAAATGAGAGGAATGAGTTGATTCCGACGAGGACGGTTAGGGGATGTAGAGTGTGCATAGATTACAGGAGACTGAACGACGCGACTAAGAAGGATCATTTTCCGCTACCTTTCATTGATCAGATGTTGGAGCGTCTGGCGGGACAACAGTTCTATTACTTTCTCGATGGCTTTTCTAGTTGTTTCCAGGTCCCCATTTCGCCCGAGGACCAGGAGAAGACCACTTTCACGTGCCCCTATGGTATGTTTGCTTACCGCCACATACCCTTCGGGCTGTGCCACGCTCCAGCTACCTTCCAGCGTTGTATGATTGCCATCTTTCACGATATGGTCGAGGACTTTATAGAGGATTTCTAGGTATTTAGGAGCTCCTTCGACCATTGCTTGAGCATTTTAGAGAGGATGTTAGCACGATGTGAAGAGACTAATTTGATGCTAGAATGGGAGAAGTGCCACTTTATGGTGAGAGAGGGCATAGTGTTAGGGCAAAGGATATCACATGCAGGCATAGAGGTGGATAGAGCTAAAGTGGAGACAATCTCTAAACTTGCCCCACCGACATGTTTGAGAGCGATTAGGAGTTTTCTTGGCCACGTCGGCTTCTACCAGCTATTCATTCGCGATTTCTCTAAGACAGCGAGGCCGATGAATCAGTTGTTGGAGAAGGATGCGCCCTTCGTGTTTTCTAATGAGTGTTTGAGGGCTATTTATTCGCATTTCTCTAAGATAGCGAGGCCGATGACTCATTTGTTTGAGAAGGATGCGCCCTTTATGTTTTCTAATGAGTGTTTGAGGGCATTTGAGCTGTTGAAGGGTAAGTTGGTTGATGCCCTTATCATGGTAGCCCCGGATTGGTCACTTCCATTCGAGTTGATGTGCGATGCGAGCGATTTCGCATTAAGGGCGGTTTTAGGGTAGCGGAAGGACAAACACTTCCATCCCATTTACTATGATAGCCGGACCTTGAATGATGCTCAAGAGCACTACACCACCACGGAGAAGGAGTTGTTGGCCGTGGTGTTTGCATTCAATAAATTCAGGTCATATCTTGTGCTGTCCAAAACCATCGTTTACACAGACCACGCAGTAGTGAGATACATCTTCAGCAAGAGTTTGATATAGAGATTAGAGATAAGAAGGGAGCTGAGAACGTAGCAGCCTATCACTTGTCACGATTAGATGGTGCTAAGAGTAAGCACATGGGAGTTCAGTTTGATGAGCGTTTCCCCATGGAGACTTTGATGAGAGTGAGTGCGAGTGAGGATGATTACCCTTGGTTCACGGACATTGCGAACTACCTTGTTAATGGCACCTTTATAAAGGGCATGACTCACCAGTAAAAGAACAAATTCTTCACGGATATTCGGCACTACATTTGGGAGGATCCACATCTGTTCAGAGTAGGAGCGGATCAGGTGATTACGAGATGTGTAGCCGAGAGTGAGGTTAAGAGCATTTTGGGGCAGTGCCACGAGGGTCCCACCAGTGGTCATAATGGAGCTAGCTACCCGGCTAAGCGGGTGTTTGATTCAGGTTTCTATTGGCCGACGATATTTAAGGATGCTCACGTGTTTGTTAGGAGATGTGATGCATGCAAGAGGATAGGGAACATCTCTGCTAGGAATGAGATGCCACAAAAACCCATCCAGATTGTAGAGGTGTTTGATGTCTGGGGGGTTGACTTCATGGGGCCGTTCCCTTCATATCAAGGGAATAAGTACATACTCGTCGCGGTGGATTACGTTTCCAAGTGTGTGGAGGCCGAAGCTCTACCCACGAATGATGCGAGAGTAGTTGTAAGATTCTTGAGGAAGTTGTTTGCTAGATTTGGTGTGCCAAAGGCACTGATTAGCGATAAAGGTACCCACTTCTGCAATACGCAGATGGAGAAAACCTTTCAAAGATATGGGGTCACCCATCGACTTGCAACGACTTATCATCCGCAGACTAGTGGACAAGTAGAAGTTAGCAACTGTGGGATTAAGCGGATCCTGGAGAAAACGGGTGGGTCGAATAGGAAGGATTGGGCAGATAAGCTAGATGATGCACTATGGGCTTTCCGTGTGGCATTCAGGACACCTATCAGTTCCACACCGTTTAGGTTGATTTATGGGAAAGCGTTTCATCTGCCAGTAGATTTAGAGCATCGTGCATATTGGGCCCTCCGCAACATCAATCTTAACAAGCCCAAGGCGGGGGAGAAACGGATGTACGAGTTGCATGAGTCAGAGGAGCCGAGGGATCATGCATATATGCGATCATATGATTATAAGTTGAGGACTTAGGAGTTGCATGATCGCCACATAAAAGGTGGTAAAGAGTTTGAGGTAGGAGATCGAGTGCTATTGTTTAACTCCCGGTTGAGGCTATTCTCTAGAAAGTTGAGATCTCGATGGTCGGGCCTGTTCACGGTCATTCAGGTTTTTCCTTACGGGACGATAGAGGTAGAGGGAGAAGATGGAGCAAAGTTCAAGGTAAATGGGCATAGATTGAAGCACTATATGACTGGCCCGATTGCGGAACGATTAGTTGAGGCGATGCACCTCGACGCTCCACAGAACTAAGTGTGAGGATGAGTCAGGCTGAGGACTCGCTAAACCAAGCGCTTTCGGGAGGCAACCTGAGTTGTATTTCTCATATGTTTTCGGTGTTTGTGTTTTGTTTGTGTCGTGTCTTGTAGGGATTCGTGCGTGATTCAGCGGGTAAAATCATCAGGAATGTAGTTCCATGTATTTTTACAGTTGATTTTATAGTTGGAACGGATTTTTATCGGAATTGGGGTGAAAAAGTTTTCAAAGTATAAAAAATGAAAAACTTTCTATAATTGACACCTACTCGCGGTACACGAAAACTGGAGAATGGATCTTCGTGACACGCGAGGATGTCGTATTTTGGTCGGCCTAAAACCCACCTCCTCGCGACACGCGAGGAGTGTCTAGGGTTTCTTCACGACATGCGAGGATTCTCTGGTCTTGCCCTTTTTCCTTGTTTTGCGTGGTTGACCCATTTATCACATTCACCTATTTCCATCCTATCCATCATCATATCATCCACTACCATGGGAAGCTAAAAATCATTCATGACCGATGATCCACCTTTCTATTGCATTCATGTCTATGTATTTACCACAAATAAGGGACGAGCCCCTGCATTCTATCTTGAGTCTTAGCGAGTCAGTCGAGTCTTTTATTTTCATTTGAGTCTGTAAAATGAGTCAATTTAATGTTGCGGGTTTTGTTTGAGTTTTTTTTTTGCAGCTATCGATCGCTCCGTCCGTACTCGATATCCATTCGGGCGGAGTCGAGCTTAATCTGATCTTTTTGAAAATGTAACCCGACAGGAGGTGTGCAACTGCGATCGAAATGCTATACGATGCACAAATGGAAGAACAAAGTTGGACACTTCAGTGCATATACATTACCAGCTAAGTCCTTTCCTGTTTATTTTTGTCTTTTTATTTTTGGTCGTTTCTTGCTTCACAGGAGGTTTGCGTTTCTTTAACGCTGTATTCTCCAAGTATTTAGGATTAACTAGTTCAACTAGTCGGTTTTTCAGTAAGCAAATTGTTTGGAGTGCCTAGGAGAGTTTAGCATAATAGAAGGTTTTGATTGTGCATGACTTGTATCGGTAACCCGATTCCACACATTCAGTGAGATTTGAGCCTTTTCATATTCATTTATATTCACTGCTTTGTCGTTTGATGTGTGCTTAACTGCATAATTTGTTTGGTTAGAACTTGATTATCTTGATACATTTCGAGACCCTAGGTTTAGACAGCACACAAATAATGATCTAAGGCATTAGGATTTAGCCCTTTCTTTTATTTAGCATTTCCTTTTATTTATCCCTACCTGAACATTAACCCCTAGTTAGCCCGTTTGAGCCTTATCCCCTTTCGTTTCTAAAACCCACGTAATACACCCTTAGCCTTTGCAACCTTTTTCTTTTTAACCCCGTGTCACTGGTCTAGATGTATTTGATCCTGTTCATTTTGTAATAGCAAGAAAAATAAAGAAAAGAAAGAGTGTAAAAAAAAGGGTGAAAATTAAAGAGAAAATCACAAAAATAGGGTATTCCAATGAATAAGTGTGAGGATCAAAGATCCTCATGGTTTAGCATAGTTTTGTTTTATCTTTTCATTCTTTTTTTCTTAAGTTCATTAGTCCGGACCGGTTTTACCTTAGCCATTTAAAATTCCCTATCCATACCCTGAACCCTAGCTTGACATTACAACCCAGAAAGACCTTGTTGATCTGTGTGTTTGTATTCACATTCGGGTGAAGATTTGATTGATTCTCAAGCATATGACTTAGACATTTCTTTGGCAAGTCTGAGAGTTAGAATAGGAGCTGGCACATCTTTTGCTAGTCACAGAAATAAAACGAGTGGAGAGAACTCTTGTGAGGGGTATGAGTTGTGCGGAGTTTGAGCTTGAAAGAAAGTGAGTCTTGATTAGGGGTGCCCATGTTTTTTCAAAAAGTTAGCTCCCATTTAGACTGGTTGAATTGTAAATCTATTGACCGTTGTAAAACTTGGGGAGTCATTCGTTGTTATTGGACTTCGTGACCTGTTTTTGACCTTAGCTTGAGAATTTTTGTATTTGTGTGATTACTTGGTTGGATGTACTGCTTTGGGCTTTGCTTAGGGACAAGCGAACTTCATGTGTGAAAATGTTTGATGTGTTCTAAAACACATATGTTTCTGTGGGTGTTTTTGACCTGTTTTACCCATTTTTATCAGCAAATATCTAAAGAAATTGGTACTTAATGAGATTATTGTTGATTTTGCAGGTTTGTATGACAATCCAAAGAATTATACTGAAGAAACGGAGCCGGAGAGAAACAAAAGAAAAAAGTTGGAATTTATACTATTCGTGGTACGCGAATAGGGAGCCTCAGATCTTCGCGACACGCGAAGATTTCCAGAATTGGGCCTGACTGTATTGGCCTTCGCGGTACGCGAAGGGCCGAGTGGATTGCTTCGCGACACGTGAAGATCCGATATTCCGTGTAAAATCCCTAATTCGATTATAAAAGATTTGAGCGGCCATTTATTGAGAGATTTCGTTTTCTTGCGAAGGGAGGCGACCAAGAAGCTCTGAAGATCGAAGAATTGAGGCTGGAGATCATCAGGATTGAGAGAGATTGACGTATTTCGGTTTGCAAACATCGGTTTTGTGTTCTAATTCTCCTTCCAGTCATTTATTTCGAATTCTAAACATGTTTACAGTAGACTTTGGTTTGTATCTCAGTATTATGAGTAGCTAAACTCATAGCTATCTAGATTAGGATGAATATTGGCATGTGTTGATTGTTTTCAGGTTTTGATTTATCGTATGATGGATATTAGTGTAAAGATTTCTGATTTAATGGTTATGAATGTGTTTGAGCACTGATTTTCTATTGATCTTGCATGAATTTGTTGCACTTGAGGTTTTACTTGAATGCTTCGTGTGTTTTGGGTGAGATTTCGGGTTCTTGGGTAATTTGCTTTGTGTTTATGATCTGGCCAATCGTTGTAGCAAGTTTGTGTGGTCATAGAAGTCAGTGTTTTACTAATCTGGAGTCTGAGAGGAGATAGGTTGTCTTTTGGTTTGTCGGTTTGGGTAGCAATTGCATTAGAGTGGGCTGTCTGAGTCGTCCTTATCATCTTGCAACTTTGTGTCATAAACAGTATTTTGGGAGTTTACTCCTTGCTCTTAGGTCTGTCTAGGATAGTCTCTAAGTATAAGGCTGTTGAGGCCGAGAGGTGAAATCGTTGTTGAGTATGTGGTGTTCTAGGTTTTGGTGAGTCCAAGAGGAAATCCAATTCCTTACCCGTGAGCTTAATCCGACCCTTAGGATAGTTGAGGTGTGTTGGTGAGTTCGAGAGGGGATCCTGCATGTTTTAGTGATTCCTGAGTCAGTCTATCTTTAGAACCGGTGTAATACAGTCGGTTGTCCCGAAAGCTGTCGAGCCAGTCAATAGGATTCCTGGTCTAGGTATTGTTTATCTCATATTTGGTCTTCGTCTGAGTTCTAGTGTGTTTGGTCTTTCTAGTATCGTTTATTTTTCCGTAATCTTTAGTGTCTTGTCTTCATTTATCTTTGTGTGTGTGTCTACGTATTTTTTGTGTCTTTTCAGTCTTTGAGTTGAGTCAGTATTTAGTTGTTTTATTCTAAGTTGCATGTTCTAAAATCAATAAAAGTAATAAATAGAATCATCTTGTGTGTTACATCGGTTCGGAGTCAATAAAGGTTCAGTATCGAGGGTCGCTGCCTTTTGTGTCCACAGTTCGATAACTTGGGCTTGCTGTCTTTACTACGTGCGATCGGTACACTTGCCGTGAGCATGTGATTTAGTTGTGAGTCCATTTCTATATTTAAAACTTGGTTAATTTAATATATATAATATCACGCATCACCTTCCCACATCTATTGCAGATGGTGGAACCGACTAGGCACTCGCCTTGGTGTTTCTTCAGACATTTCTTACAAGCCTCATATTCTTCAGTTCTCGACTTCTTAGCCTCAGTTGTAAAGTTCCCTTTCACAGTACCATTAGACGGGTTCTCCCATTTTCTCTTTGGTGCTTAGGGAGCCGGGTCCTCATTAGCATAATCGTCATAGACGATCCTAGTCAGATTTGCTACCGACTCGACGGACGAGGGTAGATTGGATTTCACACGAACTCGGACCCTTTGAGGCAGGCCCTTTACATAGTACTTGATTAGCCACTCCTCAGTCTCCACCAAATGAGGTACCAGTTAGGCAAGTTCATTGAATCTGGAAGTGTACTAGCGATGGGTCTTGTTGCCAGCTTTTAAATTCAAAAACTCATTCTCTACCCTATCGATCTCGTTCTGAGGGCAGAACTTCTGGATCATCATTGTTTTCAGATCTTCCCAAGTCATCCTCCTGAGAGTATTCGGTAACTTAGTCCTTTGGATGTTCCTCCACCAACTCAGTGCCTCATTGGTGAAAGAGTGAGCAACATACTTAACGGCTTGATCAGGTCGACACTTGCTAATTTTGATTACCCCATTCATTCTCTCGATCCATTCGAATGTATCCACATAATCCTTATTCCCGTCAAACTTCAGCGGGTCATAGTCCTTAAAGCCCTTATAGATGCATCCTTTAGTGGCCAGTTCGACGTTCACCTCATCTCCATCACTATCATAAACTTTCTCCTTAGGGTGTTCCTCCTGCTCTAGCTTGCTTTTCCTTAAGGCTTCAGTTAACATATCAGGCAGTACGTCCTTTTGAGTTATTACGAACTCACGGGCAATAGCATCCCTGACTTTAGGTTCCAGTCGTAGTGATCCTTCATTGCAATTTCCAGTTGGAGTCACATTAGTTTCGTGCACAATTTTCATAGGTTCCGTGTACACACTTTCCCTGTCATTACGTCTTCGGTTAAACGGTGGCTTGCCGACTCGCCCAGTACGGCCGCCACGACGTCCAGTTACTCTTCTACCAGCCATAATTATCTAAGTTTCCTGATAAATAAAAGGGAGATCACCAATGTCATTCATTCAGATCATAGTTTAGAACAGTACGAGTAGGGTAAATTCTTAATTATAGTGACCGGTTTGTGTTTAATAATTTCTTTGCTTTTCAGGTTCAAAACTCTTCTCCTCAGTAGTGACATTGACATCTATGCATTCTAAGTTAAGGTATCTACCCTAAGCTACATGCATTAACCTTATTACTTACTTACGGTGCTGGCGTTGGCGTTGGCTACCCGAACTGACATCCTTGTGTTGGTCCGATTATTAGCTTGAGTCCAGACATTTTAGGGATGTCTAAATCTCTTAAACTATTTCTCTGATACCAACTTGTATGGCCCCTTTCCCAGGAGACATCACTTGTTAGATTTACTCATAAACATTGTTATTAGAATACTGAATTTTAAATTAAAACATGCAATTGAAGCGGAAGCATTCATCATTCGGTTACAAGTAAACAGCGGAAGTCTTAACAATCAAAGAAACATTATCTTAAAACATAAATAATTAGACAGGATGTCAGTCTTGAACTAGGTAGCCTCTATGCCTTCGCTCGTCCTTTCTTCCTTTTACCTAAAGTGCATACTAAAAGTCAGCTGACGCTGGTGAGTTCTAGTTTAAGACAAATAGGCATAACCATTTTCTTTCTTGTCATATTTTCATAAATGTAAATATATAAATGTCTATATATTTATCCCTTCAATTCTTTCATTCATATTTCATTCATAGGTGAGTACGTATATAGGTACATACATTCTTACATTCATTTGTAACTTCTTTGGTTTTACACATATGGGGGATCAGCCCAACATTGATTACGTGAGTCACAAAGACAAACTTCACGGTCTACCGTCGTAGTCCGGCATACATACAACCGTCCGGCCACTAGTGTCTGTCCGTCATTATTTTCTTACAACCGCCCGGCAAACCTTTGGACGTCCATCTTATCTTACAACCGTCCTACCGTAGTAGTCCGTCATATCTTACAACCGACCTACCGTCGTAGTCCGTCATATTTGTTTGTCTGCCCTAAGGCATCCGTTTCCCACCCGAACTAATTATACAGCCGTGCATCGATTGAGGGACTAACTCTACCGTAGTAGCCTTAGTTTAGTCTACCTTTCTAGACTTTTAATTCTGGCTGCAAATAGTCGGGTGGTCATCCGTCTACCGAAGTATCCGTTATCATCGCTTCCGTCCATAACGTTTATTCATACATGGCAAGCAATATATACATGGATATAAGCAAGATTTCGTTCTTATACGTTATGTCATACTTTCATAATTGGCAACAAAATATATTCATGGATATAAAGCAAGATTTCATTCTTATACGTTATGTCTTACTTTTCATACTTGGCAAACAATAAATACATGGATATAAAGCAAGACTTCATTCTTATACGTTATGTCATACTTTTCATTTCATTGCTTATAAACATACTTGTCGTTATTGTATTCATAATGTATTGTCATAAAACTCACAAGGCTACAATAGCATTTATAACTTTCATTCTATTCATGTATACACTTCAGCCCCAAAACATTTAAAATCATTTGCACGTAACACATAGGGGGCACATAGAACTCACCTGTCTACTGGTATTAAACCCTAAGACGATGTTTTAACTATTGCTAAAGCATATACTGATCTACAAATAAGTCAAAGTACGAATTCCATTATTTAAGGCAAGATTCGGCTAAGACAGGAGAGTGTCGGCCGAGAGAGTCGGATGTGACATATGAGAGTCGGCTAGGTGAGTCGCTAGCCACACTTGAGTGTCGGCTAGGAGAGTCGCTAGCCACATTCATAAGTGTCGCCTGAACTTGCATTCAGGACTTTAGGTTTGTGCAAGGAGCCGATACTCAGCGTGTTTGTCTTAAGGGCCGACTCTCAGAGGGTCGACTCTCAGGAGCCGATTCTCTGAGGGTCGATTCTCTCTTATGGCCGATTATCATCGTCTTCTTCCTTGCTAAGTGTTTCCAGGTCGTTTTTCAAAACGTATATCTAGCTTCCATGTAGCTAGATCTGAGCTTTAAATCATTTTTCATACGTAAAAATCCAACCTTTATGTTGAAAACCCCATAAACCCTAAAAACCCATTTTGAAACAGAAACTCATATCAGAGGACGATCTTTACCTCAAACCTCGTGGTTCTTCGTGTAGAATCGATCCGGGATGATGGAGAAACAAGATGAGAGCAGATTCCAAACTTGAAGGTGTCTTTTTGAGCTTTCTATCTCTAGAATTCTCTCTCTTTCTCTCTCTCTCTAGGGTTACAAGGTTGAAGATGATGAATGAGAGTCTTGAGCTGATTTCCCTTTATATACATGGCTACATTGGCCCATTGGAGCCAAGCCCAAGCCCGCTCCCTTACATTGGATTTAAATCCCGATCTTGTTATTATTCTTTCGTTTTATTATTTCGGGATGTTACACCTTTCTTATCACTTTCTCTCCCTAGCTAGATCTTCCCCTCTCTCTTTCTCTCTTGCCAAGCGAAAATGGAACAAATGAGGAGGGGTAGGAGGTGGTAGCTAGGTTAAGCCCATCCCCCTCCCTTTTCAGTTTTGCCTCCCCCTTGCCACGTTTAGTCCCTGTTGTCTTTCTCGTTTACTCGTTTTATTTCTTTCGCGTCTCAATTATTTCAAAGTTTCTTTTTAATAATATTTTTGGGATATTACAACCAGTGAGTTCTAGTTTAAGCAATCAGGTAATTCATCGTTCATATATCACATAATCATACCGAGTCATAGCTCATATATGTATATAATCATGTATATATATCTTATTAACATATGGAGTCGTAGCTACTACACATACATCATATGGAGTCGTAGCGTAGCTCATAGACATTCATCATTTTGAGTCGTAGCTCATAAACATGTAACATGCATATTAGCTTAACACATATAGGGAAAATCTTCTCGTATCATAATGGGGTCACATAGACAACCGTAATCGTACCTGCTACATTATGCAGCCGTAGCATCGAATAAGTATGCACATACGTAGCCGTAAAACATACCATCTACCGAAGTAGCCGTAAAACGTAACATTTGCATAAGTATCTGTCTGGTCGTCCGCTTGCCACAAAGGCAACCGTTAACACGTACATATAAGCACATAGGGCAATAATTTATTTAACGTTTTCATAATATGGACATAGCCATTGGTTTTCATCATATAAACATATCATAAGTCATTTAAGTATGCACCTCATCCCAAAACGTATAATCTTCTTATAAAAGGGCATATAGAAACTCACATGTGATACGTTGTCGGGTATTGAGCCTAGGTAAGGTCAGTAGTCTATATGGATCACTCTACCTGTACGGATACATTCTAAATGAACTTATTTTCACATATCTAGTATTCGCTTAACCTTTCATAGAGAGAACTTTGAAGTATTCGTAGATGGCGTATCACGAGAACTTGAAGTTTGCGTATAAGGGGATAATCGCGAGAACTTCATGAGAACTTGAAGTATGCGCACACCTAGGTTTCCGAATATCTAATTATCTTGGCGAGAATTTCACAGTTTGCGCACAAATACACCAAAAAGTACTTGTGCGAGAACCGTGTTCTTGCCATTCAAAACCCTAAATTTTGCATGATCTAGATCTGGGCGGTTTTTACGTCAAGTTACAAACTTTATACGTTCAAAGTGTTTGTTTAGCATCCGTAATATCAAATCTATCAGTTGTATTACATTGCATGCATAAAGCTCTTCCTCTTAGGATTAAAACCCTTTTTACTTAAAATCCCTTCTTTTAAACTAAAATAGTAGATTCAAGGCAGATTCTTACCTTGAAAGCATGTGTCGTTCTTGTACCTTGTTCCCTAATCGATCCGCTGCAGTGGTGAAGCAAGATAATGGCTCAAAACCGATAGCTTCCTTCCTTTTCTCTATGGCCGTGATCTTTACCGAAAACCCCACACAGGTTAGCGCAAACTTGCAGGTGGAAAAATGGTGAGGTTTTGCGCTAGGGGTTGGGGGGGCAAGGGTAAATAGGAGTGTTTCCCACTTTTAGATAATTACCCAAATAGTCATTCTACTTTTAGGAATTTATTGAAACCTTTAATTTATTTATTTAGGGCTTTTAGGATGTTACATATATCTTCAAGATAGAGAAAAGGTTTGTAGCATCCTACCATCCCTGGACTCTACCAGTTGTTTTTTGTCACGGGTTAAATTTTACTTGATATGTTTGTTTGTAGACATCTATGGATACGCACACTATCTTTGGAAAGGATCTTCTTTAGAAAATCGTAGTTCGGAATAAGTTGATTGGACACAACTTATATTACAACGTAGGAAATCATGCAAACATTCTTGCTATCCTCTATCTTCTTAAAATGCAAATCAAGTTCAATCCCACTTTCTTCGTAGCAAAACATATATAGTCTTAGAACGGCATGCGGTTCACCAATCTCTTCATCATGCAATACCACTCGTCCCCCTTTTAACACAATAACAATTAAGAAGATGAAAACGCTTTTCAACACCTTAGCAAAGAGACAACAACGTGATGAACTCTGCATCAGTTTTTATCGTAACGTATATTTTAAATGGTTCATCACTTATTATTGATGACAATTTTCTAATAAAATAAAGAGGGCCGGCCGTGTGGTACGCCGAGCGGGACCTCTGGACAGGGCTCATTTTTTTAAGGAGCCTAAAATTTTACATATATGTTATATGTGTATGTTTTTTTATAAAATTTTATGTACCGTATTTATATATTGGGACCTTTTTATAAAAAATTAAAAACATATTGGTCCCTTTTTATAATGGTTGGTCTCTTTAATCTTTATAATGGTTGGGCCCTATTTAATTTTTATAATGTAATGGTTGAGCCCTATATCCGTTTAATCATTATAATATAAATATGTAATTGTTGATTGGTTAGGCCCTAATCTAGTAATCCATTTAATCTTTATAATGTAAATATAGAACGGTTGGACCCTTATCCATACACTCTAATAAATAAAGGTTTTGGTGGGAAACTTGTCACTTTTCTATGCATTCTTAATCCTTTTTCCCGTCTCTCTCTCTCTCTTATTAATTATACAAATTTATTTAACTGTTTTTATAATTTTTTGTTTGCCGCTTCTCTCTCCTATTAAATAATAATGATTTCTATAATTATTTTTATAAAACATTTTTATTTAAAAAAATAGGTTTATTTATAAAATATTTTTATAATTTGAACATTTCTTTCATTTTTTTGTTAAAACATTTTAAAAAAATAATTATATAATGTTTCTAGAAGTTGTATTAAAAATACTATGTAATTTGTCATAAATATGTAATGTGTAAATATTTATTACTAAGTATATATAACATTGCATTTATTTAATTCGTGTAATACACCGGGTTTCTAACCTAGTCTTTATAAAATAAAGATAATAGCTATCGAGAACGAAATTTTAGAGAGCATAAACTGCGAAAAGGTGAACAAAAAGTTTGCTTGCAAAAATGCTAGGAGAGCTTCGCGAATAATCGGTTAGCTAATACGGTATGTCTTGTAACATACTATATTTTTTTATATTTATTGTTATAACATTAATCGTCGTTTAAAAAAATTAGTTTATATATTTTGTTCGTAGGGACCTTTTTTTTTTCCGGCTCGGCCGCGGCATTTAAATCCTCAGAACCGGCCCTGAAAATAAATGCAATTATACCATAAACATAAACCCATCGTTTTTTTTTCAATGATCATTGTTCCTTTTGCTGTTTTTCAAACATTAGACTTTTTAGCCCACACATGATCGTCAAAAACATATGAGACGGGTTCAACTTTTAAGTCTCGAACCTCAAGTTGCTCTACAAATTGCGATTCAGTTGACCAGAAGTGGAGGACCTATCTAGTGATGTTAGAAGTTAACGAACATCTACATTTTTCATAGTTGACTTGGATATTTAAACAAATACTATTTATTAAACATTCTAAATTATATATTAAATGGGGACAATTTCATATCTATCGGTATAGATTAAGAAAATATTATACATTTAACTAAAAATATCATATATATATACACATATATATGTTTAGAAAAAAAATAATGTATGAACCACTTTTATTGTCTAAATCAAAAAACTCAATTTTGACCACTCATTTAGTTTTATAATATTATAATTAGTTGGTCAAATTAAATTTGATTTTTTTAAAATGGTTTAAGGGTTTAATGGTAATTTGATTTTTTTTCTCTCTCATCAGAACAACATATTAAATTATTACATTAAAACATTATTAATATATATAAATTTGACTCATTATTTATGTAAAACTACAAAATTGTTACTTATTTAAAACTTTATTTATTATAAAGTTAAAAACTATTTAAAATTTTATTTATTATAAATTTAAAAAAAATATATTTTATTTAAGATATTGACAAATACTAAATGTTATTTAAATTTTCGTATATTAAATGTACAGGTAATCGGTCACGGTTCCGTGCCGATACTGTAACGAAACGAACTGTAAGGCCCCAAACCCGGGAGGCCTCACGTATTGGATTTACTCATCAACACATAGCACTTAAACATACGACATTCATTAACACAGCGGAAACGATTTAAAACTTTAACATACGTAGCGGAAAATACATAACATATCTAAACATAGCTTGTCTGATACGAATTGAAACTTGTCTTAAACAACTGAAACATAAACGGGATGCCAGACACTGATATTCGGGTAACTCTTCTCGCCAAGCCAAGCATCCTCATCCATCCAAAGCCACCTACACTTAACTGATATGCATACTAAAAATCAGCAACGCTGAGTGAGTTCTAACGTTTACTTTAAATCAACTATTGTAAAAGTTTTACTAATACATACATACTGCCCTTAAGGCAAAACTTTACATACGTTGCTTTTCAAATCAGTTTAAAACATATAGTAAACAGTCAATTCCTTAACACTATACTGCCCTCATGGCTAGCACCATGAACCGACAATACCTGGTCAATGCCCCCATGGCCAACGGCCATGAACCAACACTACCGCTTAACCGTCAATTCACTTATCACTACTGTACCGCCTTCATGGCTAGCACCATGAACCGACGAGTACCTGGTCAATGCCCTCATGGCTAGCACCATGAACCGACAATAACGCTTTAAACTAAGGGGAGTTGTGTGGTTCTCCCGAGCAACCGTCGTCACTCATACCAATTGTACAACCGTTAGCGAACCCAAGGTTCTTACGAATGGGTAGAACCCATATCTGACATCTTGTACAAGTAACATTTGTCCTAAGGACCTTAACAAGCTGGTACACTTTCCCGTATGGAACTATTCACTTTCTGTTCGTACAACTTTCTTTAACTTGATCATAACTTTCACATATTTTATGCCTTTGTCTATGTATATATGAAAATATAGTAAACGCTTGCCATAAAATATCTTTGCTTTGCTGAACATAGCTTGACACATATATCATGGCTTTGTTTATTTATATAAAAATATAGTAAACACTTGCCATAATGATATATCTTATTTCACTGAAAACATACTAAAACGTATATTATGTCTTTGTTTATGTATATAAAAATATAGTAAACGCATGCCATAATATAGCTATACATTACTCAAAACGTACGTTTGTATCTTTTTAAACATTTCACTAAAACATAGCTTTTCACTTTGTTTATTAATATAAAATATGTAATAAACACTTTACACTAAGTATTCACACCACCCCTAAAGAAGGAAAAAAGGGGATTAGAACTCACCTGACTTTCTTAGCTACTCTTCTTAAGGCTCAACGATCAGTTCGACTGGTCATAAACGAAACGTGTTAGGTCCGGGTCGTAACAAGACTATCAATCCGAAATCTACTGACCAAAAACTTTACTCGTCTGAAATCTCTTTTCAACCGAATTCTTTCATGGTCGAAATCTATTTTGGTCAAAATCTATTTTGGTCAAAATCTTCTTTCGCCCGAAATGTGTTTCATCCGAAATCTATCTCGCCCGAAAACTAATTCGTCCGAAATGTCTTTCATCCGAAAACCATTTCGCCCGAAAACCATTTCGCCCGAAAACCATTTCGCCCGAAAACCAATTTGTCCTAAATACCTTTCATCCGAAAACTATCTCAACCGAAAACTAAGTCGTCCGAATTCTTATGTCCGAAATCACCTTTGTCTGAAATCTTCTCTTTGTCCGAAATAATTTTCGGACGTATCAGACTTTTCGGACCACTCATAGACTTTTCGGACGACTCATCTGTTCTAAGTTAGATTCTTCGTTTTGTTGATCCAAAATTCCAACTTTTTACGTCCACACTGTTCTAATCCCAACTCTTTTTGAAGAATACTTGTTGAAACCCTAAAAACCCACTTTACATAAAAATTCAGATCTAGACGTGATTCGTACCTCTAATCGGCTCGTTTCTTCAACTAATCTCGTGTTAACACTAGAGGAAGGTTGGATCGATCTTGGGGCAAAACCGACTCACTCTCTCTCTAGAATGTTTCTCACTCTAGAAAACAAAAATGGTGGTGATAATGGGGTTTAGGGCTGCTCTTGAGGCTTATAAGGGGCCCAACCCTTGCCCATGTTGGCCATACACTCAAGCCCAAGCCCGCTTTTCTCATCCTTGCTAAGTTTTAAATTTTGCTAAGTATTTTGTGTTCTAAAACTCTAGAAGTTACACGAACCGATAACGACGTCGTCATTATAGAAACCAGTAATGGTATTTTTTTTTGTTTTGTTTTCTATAGATGTAAAACACTTGCCGATATCTTTTTGGGCATGTAACGACTTTATTTTTTAGCTTTTCTCTTTCGTTTGCTATGCGAGTGCCGGTTCTGTAACGAAACGAACCGATATCAACCAAATTCTCGCCGCGTAACAAGGAGGAATAACACTAGTTAATTATTAAATTCGTCGCTATATATAAAATTAAATAATTAAATATGTGGATAAATAAAAAATTAAACAATAAATTTATAATATCCATCGTTAACTATTTCATTAAGAAATATATAATAATTAAGCCTATTGCTACTTTCATTCACATATTTAAAACAAAAAAAATGGTTAATTATATTTTTCGCTAAATATTTAATTAAAAAATTAAAAGATAAATTAGTGCATATGTCGCAAGTTTTTTTAATAATTAAATCTATTGCTACTTTCATTGACATATTTAAAAACAAAAAAAATAGTTATATTTGTCACTAAATATTTAATTAAAAAACTAAAAGATAAATTAGTACGTATGTCGCTAATTATTTTAATAAAAATAAATTATTTTCATTTCAAAACCCTAATCTTTTGCTTCATAGTTTTTTTATTACAAGGGAAATCGTTGTTTAAAAATAACAAATAAAATGAGTTATTTGTATATGTTGTATACAAAAACACTTATTTATTTATATTTGAGCCAAAAGATTGTTTGTCTTTTAACCCTTAATTCACATGCATTTGAATCTTCTAAACATTTATATGCAAAGTTTATACGAAAACTTTGATCTTTGATGCATATGCATATGTAAAGTGTACAAGTTTTGCAATTTTGTTGGTAAAACTGATGATATGAAATATGTTTACTTATTTAGTAATCTATTACTCGCTATTACATATATGTAATAATGTACTACATATATGTAACAAACTATTACATATATGTTATAAGAGTTTACTTATATGTAATAACATGATATTACATATATGTAATATAAAAAATTACATATATGTTCATATTATATAAGTATGTGATTGTATATTACATATATGTAATTGTTTTCATTTATTGTAAATGTTAATCTTGTACATTTATTTTATAATGAAACAAATAATTATTGAATGCACATTGCTATTATCTAAATACATGATTTAACATTCATTGAAAAAATTTATAGCAAGACTATACTTACCTGTTTTTTACATATATGTAATAATAGACGTTAAAAAATTTATATAGCAAGAGTATGATAAAATTAAAGATAGAAGAATGCTCTATTTAATAGTGTATAATTTTTATAAAAAATAACACTATGTAAAAAGAGTTACTAATGTTCTAAAAAGAGGAGATTTTGAATAATCATATTTATGTCTATATTACATATATAATAACACATTAAAAAAATAAAATTTTATAAAAAAGTTATTAATGTAATAAAAAAATAAAATTTTGAGTAGGTTGAATCTTTTATTAAATAAAATGGGTGGAGTATGCAATTACCATATGTAATTGTTTATATTTTGTAACATCCCAAAAAAAGTTAATAAAAGAAGCATCGAGTTAAACGGGACAGGAAAGGAATTAAACGAGTAAACGGAAGGGAAACGGGGACTAGACATGAAGGGAGGGGGAGCGAAACCGAGAAGGGGGAAGGAGGGGCTTAACTAGCCACCATCCCCAAACCTTCCTCATTTCCACTTCTTGTAGCGAAACTATAGAGAGAGTGTGGAGTTTGAGCTAGAGTGAGAAAGTCACAATGGAGAGAAACCCAGCTTCGAGAGTCGTTCATCAGCATCGGGTGAAGCTAGAGATCTGGTCTTCAAGCTCAGATAGGTAATAGTTTCCCTTACATCAGGGTCTTTCGTGTATAAGGGTTTTCGGGTTTAATTCGATAAAAGGATGGGTTTTACGCATGGAATGGAAAACCGACCTTAGATCTAGACTCATGGAATGTAAAATGACGTTTCTAACGTAAAAAGTTAAAGTCTAGAGCGTGTTGCGATATGGCCGCCATCTTCATGCAGAAACTAGGGTTTCTACAGAAGAAGACGACCAGGCGACACTACCAAGCGAAACTGGTTAGTGTCGCGTGAGGAATAGACGACTAGCCCAACTATTATGTATTTTTCTCAAACTAAACTACATGGCCACGCGGAACTACTTGGTCAAACAATACTATGAAGCGAAACCAATTGTTTCATTTGAACTTAGAAAGTGTGGATTAATGATGTGTTATTTATTAATTCATATACAGAGTAAAGTGTATTGGACCAATTCTAGTACATAGAGGATAGCTTGACAAGTGAGTTTTTATTGCCCTTTTTCCTAACGGTTTTGGGCTAGCAGGCATATAGATAGTTTTTAAGTTAAATTATATTTTTATAAAAATGTTATTTTTAAAAAAGAAAGAGAAAGTGATAAAGCGTAAAGTACTATCTTTGAAATTCTTTTTTTAAAGAAAGTAAAGAGTTAAAGTAAAGAATGAGAAAGAAGCTGCACTTTGGTGTAGTTTGACAGTGACAGTGACAGATGCCATATTATATATTTATGTGTTAATATGTGTTATTTTTCTATGTGTTATGTGTTTCAATGGCATTATATTATGCCATGTAGTATAATTGCATAGTAGTTGCAAAGTAAAAAGTCATGCTTGCAAGTAAAGCAGATGTAACATCCCAAAAATAGTAAATAAGTAATTAATAATACGATAGGGATTTAAACGTCCTAAAACGAAATAAGAACGGATGGGCTTGGGCTCGGCTCCAACGGGCCGATGGAAGCCTAGGTATATAAGGGGCAAGGCAGCCCACTTTCTCCACTTCACCTTCATTTCACCATCCTAGAGAGAGAAAAGAGAGCTCGGGTCTAGAGAGAGAAAGTCGCCGGATCGACACGAGATTGAAGGAGCACGTTACAGCTGAGCTCATGAGCAAAACCTCCGAATCAGAGTTCCAATCCAGGTAACGATTCAACCATAATCTGAGTTTTTGTTTGTTTTTGGGTTTCTTGGGTTTCTCGGGTTTTAGCTAAATAGAAGACGTTTTTATGGATGAAACCTGATAATAAGCCTAGAACTAGCATCTAGAATGAAAACCGCACGTTGTGATCAAAGAAAATTGTAAGATTGGCATGATCGGGTTAGCATGCAAGAATTTTGGATTTTTGGTCCATGAACCAGGTATTGCGTACTTACCAAGTGCGTAAGAAGGACTTCGTGCGTACTTACCAAGTACGCAGGAGGAAGATCCTGCATGCTTACCAAGTGCGCAAGAAGTATTCTCTGCGCACTTGTCAAGTGCGCTGGTTAAGTAAAGTCAGTAAGTTTAGAATGATTTAACCATTAGAGTCGGGGTTGGGTCTAATGTGTATTTAACTACCTAATCCAGATCGGAAGTGACGTAGTTGGACCTTTGTTTAGGACAACATAGAGAAGCTTATCAGGTGAGTTCTATGTGCCCCCTTCTATATTATGTGCAAACCTTATTAAATGTTTTGGGGCTGGAATGTATACACTAAATGAATAAATGATATGAATGCTAATGTGATCATACGTGATGTATTAATATATATTTTATATATATAAGGGAATGAATTATGAACAAAGAATGAAACGTATGTTTACAAAGAATGAAGGAAAGAATGGCATAACGTAAATAAATGAAATCTTGCTTTATAATTATTTATATTGCATGTTATGAATGTATGTATACGTTATGGACGGAAACGAAGCTAACGGCTACTTCTGTAGACGAACGACCACGTGACTATTTTGCAACCGGGAAAGATACGTCCTTCGCAAGCTAGGACGTACAAAAAGCATAAAAGGGCGGTCGAAGTAAATGCTAATATAGTATAACGGTTGCATAAACAATAGTTCGCGTGGGAAACGGATGCCTTAGGGCAGACGGGCGAATATGACGGACTACGACGGTAGGACGGGTAAGAAGGACGGTCGAAGGTTGACCGGACCAAAGTTAAGGCGGACGGTTTCTAGGACCGGACGAGTAAAAGGGCTACGAAGGTAGCTCAAACCGTAAGTTGGGTTGATCACCCTTATGTGTATGACCAATGAAAGTTAAGGAAAGAAAAGGTGAATACATATCTATGTAATCACATAAGAAGGAAGAAAGAAAAGTAAAAGCTATGAAAATGTATTCGTAGAAATGTATGTAAATAATTATGTATACTTATAAAGAAAAGAATGATCATACTTAATAGTTTTAAACTAGAACTCACCAGCGTTAGCTGACTTTTAGTATACATTTCAGGTACAGAAAGGAAGGGTGGTGCGAAGGCGTGAAGGGTACCCGGCTCAAGACTGACATCCCATATTTATATATGTTAAGACAAATGTTATGTACTTAATTTTAAAAGACTTCCGCTGTTAAGTCATGTCATGTTACGTTATGTAATGAATGAATTCGAATGTTTTAAATTTAAGCTCAGTGATTATGACTATGTTTATGAGTAAATCCAACAAGTGAGGTTACCCGGGAAAGGGGCCTTACAAGTTGGTATCAGAGCAATAGTTTGAGAGATTCAGACATCCCTAAATGTCTGGACTCAAACTGATTATGGGACCAACGCACGGATGTCAATCATGGGTAACCAACGCCAATGCTAGCACGGTAAGTAAGTACTAGAGTTAATACACTTGGATAAGAATAGATACCTTAACTTAGAACAAATAGATGTCAATGTCACAACCGATTTGAAGAGTTTTGAACCCGAAAAGCAATGTAAATTAGTAATCACAAACCGGTCACTGTAATTAAAAATTTACCTTGTTCGTACTGTTCCAAACTATGATCTGAAGAAAATGACATTGATATATTCCCTTTATGACCATCAAGAAACTAAGAACTATGGCTGGAGGAGGAAGAACAGGATGCCGAGGCGGTCGCACTGGCCGAGTCGGTAGGCCTCCACTGAATCCAAGACATCAAGAAGAAGAGGATGTGCACACGGAAAACACAGAAAGCGTGCACCAAACTAATGTCACCCCAACTGGGGGCGACCATCAAGGGTCTCTACAGTTAGAACCCGAGGTCAGAGATGCTATTGCCCGTGAGGTCGTGCTCACTTTAAAGAATGTGTTGCCTGACTTGCTGTCTGAAGCCTTAAAGAAAATCAAGGAAGACGACGAAGGTAACCACGAGGAAAAAGTATATGACAGCGACGGGGATGAAATTAAGATGGGATCAAGCAATAGGGGGTGCACTTATAAAGGTTTCAAGGACGGAGACCCACCCAAATTTGACGAAAACAAGGTCTCGGTGGCCACCCTCGAGTGGGTCGAGAGGATGAACGCTGTCATCAACATCAGCGAGTGTCGACCAGACCAAGCTGTTAAGTACGTTGCTCATTCTTTCACCAACGAAGCACTGAGTTGGTGGAGGAACATTCAAAGAACTAAGTCACCCAATGCTATCAACAAGATGACGTGGGAAGACTTGAAAAAGCTCATAATTCAAAAGTTCTGCCCACAAAATGAGATCGATCGTGTGGAGAACGAATTCCTGAACTTCAAAGCTGGCAACAAGACTCATCGCCAGTATACATCAAGATTCAATGAACTGGCTCAACTAGTACCACACCTGGTGGAAACTGAAGATCGTTTGATCAAGTACTATGTTAAGGGCTTGCCACAACGAGTCCGTGTTCATGTAAAAGCTAACCTACCCTCGACCTTCGAGTCGGTAGTGAATCTGAGCGGAATCGTCTACGACGATTATGCCAATGAGGACCCACCAACAGAGACCCAAAAGAGAAAGTGGGAGAACCCGTCTAGAGGCACCGGAAGAGGGAACGTAAAAACTGAAACTAAGAAGCCAAGGTCGGATGAATATGAAACATGCAAGAAATGTGGGAGGCAACATCTTGGCGAATGTAAAATCGGCATCACCACATGCTATAAGTGCGGGAAGCCGGGGCACTTCTCTCGAGATTGTGTAAGAAACGTCAAGTGCCAAGTATGTGGATTGTTTGGACATCTGACAAAGAACTGCCGGAAGGCTGGCCAATCTGGTTCGGGAAAAGAGAGGGAAAAGGAACAGCCGCAGGCTAGGACTCGAGCCTACGCCCTAACTGAGGAGGAAGCAAGGGGAAACCCTGATGTTGTGTCAGGTACGTTCCTAGTTAATAACGAGCATGCTGCTATTTTATTTGACTCTGGTGCTAGTAAAAGTTTTATATCCAATGCATTTAGTCGTAAACTAGGATGCACTATCAACACCATAGTAAAGGCCTTTAGCGTACAAACTGTCGTGGGTAAAAATTCGACAGTATTCCAAGTAACAGAGGATTGTATCATAGAAATAGAGGGCCATAAGTTTCCTTCTAGATTATTCCTTCTCACCTTAGGAGGATTCGATATAGTATTGGGTATGGATTGGTTAGCTGCCAACGAAGCTCAAATCATATGTAAACGTAAGAGGATACACCTCAAAGCTCCTAGCGGGAGTCCAATTACGGTTTATGGGGATTGGAATTGCACGATGCCGAACATCATCTCGATGATCAAGGCCGAAAGTTACATGAGGCGCGGTTGCGAAGCTTATTTGGCATATGTTATTGATGATAGAATGAAAACGAATGAACTCAAGAATGTACCCGTGGTGTGCAACTTTCCGGAAGTATTTCCTGAGGATCTACCTGGGTTACCACCAATCGAAAAATAGAATTTCAGATTGACTTATTGCCAAGAGCTGAACCCGTTGCCAAAGCCCCCTACCGATTGGCTCAGTCAGAAATGAAAGAATTGATGTCTCAACTAGAGGAACTAACAGAAAAAGGATTTGTTAGACCGAGCATCTCACCGTGGGGCGCTCCGGTACTATTTGTAAAGAAGAAGGACGGCAGCATGCGCATGTGCATAGACTACCGTGAACTGAACAAGAGGACAGTAAAGAACAAATACCCGCTGCCTAGAATAGATGACCTTTTTGATCAACTGCAAGATGCGAGTTGGTTCTCAAAGATCGATCTTAGGTCGGGTTACCATCAGTTGAAAGTAAGAGAGGAAGACGTACCAAAGACCGCGTTTCGCACGCGTTATGGGCATTATGAGTTTCTCGTGATGTCCTTCGGATTGACCAACGCACCAGCAGCGTTCATGGATTTGATGAATAGAGTATGTCGACCAATGTTGGATCGATCAGTGATAGTTTTTATAGACGACATACTGGTATATTCGAAAAGCGAGGGTGATCACCACTGTCACCTAAGAGAGGTTCTGGAGGTGTTAAAGCAGGAAAAGTTGTACGCAAAATTCTCCAAATGCACGTTCTGGCTTAGGGAAGTCCAATTCCTAGGTCATGTAATAAACCCAAACGGAATTATGGTGGATCCTGCAAAGATCGAGACAGTAAAGGAATGGAGCGTCCCAAAGACACCAACAGAGATACGAAGTTTTCTGGGATTGGCAGGCTACTATCGAAGATTCATTCAAGATTTTTCAAGAATAGCTTTGCCACTAACTAAGTTGACATGCAAGGAAGTGAAGTATGAATGGGGTCAAACCCAAAACAACGCGTTTGAAGAACTTAAGGCACGATTAACCCAAGCTCCAGTCTTGACTCTACCTGAGGGAAATGAAGACTTGGTAGTCTATTCTGACGCTTCGGGGCAGGGTTTGGGGTGCGTACTTATGCAACGAGGAAAGGTAATTGCTTACGCCTCGCGGCAACTAAAGATTCACGAGGTTAACTACCCAACACATGATTTAGAGTTAGCGGCAGTAGTTTTCACGTTGAAAATATGGAGGCACTATCTGTATGGAGTTAAATGCACCATTTACTCCGATCACAAAAGCCTGAAGTACTTTTTCGAGCAAAAGGAATTAAACATGAGGCAAAGGAGGTGGTTAGAGCTGCTGAAAGACTATGACTTTGAGATATTGTACCATCCAGGCAAGGCAATCGTGGTGGCTGACGCTTTAAGCAGAAAGGAAGAATCGGAACCTATACGGATCAAAGCGTGTCAACTAATTATAACACTAGATTTGATGAATGAGATATCAAAGGCACAAGATGAAGCACTATTAGAAAGAAATATAAAACAGGAAAGAATAGTGGAACAACAAGGGAATTTAGATGCAAATGCATACGGTGTACGAACTAGGTTTGGCCGGATGTGGATACCTAAGATTGGCGAGCTTAGAGCCAAAATACTCGATGAGGCCCATAAGTCTCGTTACTCTATCCACCCCGGGACAAACAAAATGTATCAAGACTTGAAGAAAGAGTACTGGTGGCCTGGCATGAAGAATTATGTGACCGAGTACGTGAACGAGTGCTTAACGTGTTCACTAGTTAAGGCCGAGCACCAGAAACCATGTGGTAAAATGCAACCTTTACCAATACCGGAATGGAAGTGGGAGGAGATTACGATGGACTTCATTACCAAGCTACCGCGAACAGCTAAAGGCAATGATACCATTTGGGTGATCGTCGACCGCTTGACGAAAAGTGCTCACTTCTTGCCATACTTGAGACTTCTTCGTCAGAAAGACTAGCAGAAATATTTATCAAGGAAATTGTGAGCATACATGGTATGCCGCTGTCGATTGTGTCCGACAGGGATACTAGATTCACTTCAAGGTTTTGGAAGAAATTCAATGAAGCAATGGGCACCAGACTGAACATCAGCACCGCTTACCACCCCCAAACGGATGGACAATCGGAAAGGACCATTCAGACCTTGGAGGACATGCTCCAGGCCTGTATCATTGACTTCGGTGGGAGCTGGGACAGCCATCTATTATTGGCAGAATTTTCATATAACAACAACTATCACTCGACTATTGGTATGCCACCATTTTAAATGTTGTATGGGAGGAAATGTAGGACCCCGGTTTGTTGGGGGGAAATTGGACAAAAGGATTTTGCAAGTCTCGAAGTGGTCAAAGCTACTTCCGAGAAATTTGATCAAATCAAGGCTCGAATGAAAGCTGCAAAAGACAGACAGAAATCATACGCGGATAAGAGAAGAAGGGATTTAGAGTTTCGAGTGGGGGACATGGTACTGTTAAAGGTATCACCATGGAAAGGAATCATTCGATTCAGAAGACGAGGCAAACTAAGTCCAAGGTTTGTCGGACCTTTCAAGATCATAGCGAAAGTGGGTCAAGTTGCTTACAGACTCGACCTACCCGTTGAGCTTAGTGGAATACACCCTACATTCCACGTGTCGCACTTACGCAAGTGCCTAGCTGACGACACAGCTCACATACCTTACGACGAGATCGAAGTAGATAACAGTCTAAATTATGTAGAGGAACCGATAGCCATCCTTGACAGAGCTGAAAAACGACTACGCAATAAGTCGATTCCTCTAGTCAAAATACAATGGAAGCACAGAAAAGGGTCAGAAGCTACGTGGGAAAAAGAAGACGAGATGAGGGGACTATACCCTCAATTATTTAACGTATAAGCAGTTTCGAGGACGAAACCTCTTTAAGGAGGGTAGACTTGTAACATCCCAAAAATAGTAAATAAGTAATTAATAATACGATAGGGATTTAAACGTCATAAAACGAAATAAGAACGGATGGGCTTGGGCTCGGCTCCAATGGGCCGATGGAAGCCCAGGTATATAAGGGGCAAGGCAGCCCACTTTCTCCACTTCACCTTCATTTCACCATCCTAGAGAGAGAAAGGAGAGCTCGGGTCTAGAGAGAGAAAGTCACCGGATCGACACGAGATTGAAGGAGCACGTTACAGCTGAGCTCGTGAGCAAAACCTCCAAATCAGAGTTCCAATCCAGGTAACGATTCAACCAAAATCTGAGTTTTTGTTTGTTTTTGGGTTTCTCAAATAGGAGACGTTTTTATGGATGAAACCTGATAATAAGCCTAGAACTAGCATCTAGAATGAAAACCGCACCTTGTGATCAAAGAAAATTGTAAGATTGGCATGATCGGGTTAGCATGCAAGAATTTCGGATTTTTGGTCCAGGAACCAGGTATTGCGTACTTACCAAGTGCGCAAGAAGGACTTCCTGCGTACTTACCAAGTATGCAGGAGGAAGATCCTACGTACTTACCAAGAGCGCAAGAAGTATTCTCTGGGCACTTGTCAAGTGCGCATGACTATGGTCCTGCGCACTTAGCAGGTGCGCAGGCAGCAGGCTGGTTAAGTAAAGTCAGTAAGTTTAGAATGATTTAACCATTAGAGTCGGGGTTGGGTCTAATGTGTATTTAACTACCTAATCCAGATCGGAAGTGACGTGGTTGGACCTTTGTTTAGGACAACCTAGAGAAGCTTATCAGGTGAGTTCTATGTGCCCCCTTCTATGTTATGTGTAAACCTTATTAAATGTTTTGGGGCTGAAATGTATACACTAAATGAATAAATGATATGAATGCTAATGTGATCATACGTGATGTATTAATATATATTTTATATATATATAAGGGAATGAATTATGAACAAAGATTGAAACGTATGTTTACAAAGAATGAAGGAAAGAATGGCATAACGTAAATAAATGAAATCTTGCTTTATAATTATTTATATTGCATGTTATGAATGTATGTATACGTTATGGACGGAAATGAAGCTAACGGCTACTTCTATAGACGGACGACCACGTGACTATTTTGCAACCGGGAAAGATACGTCCTTCGCAAGCTAGGACGTACAAAAAGCATAAAAGGGCGGTCGAAGTAAATGCTAATATAGTATAACGGTTGCATAAACAATAGTTCGCATGGGAAACGAATGCCTTAGGGCTGACGGGCGAATATGACGGACTACGACGGTAGGACGGGTAAGAAGGACGGCCGAAGGTTGGCCGGACCAAAGTTAAGGCGGACGGTTTCTAGGACCGGACAAGTAAAAGGGCTACGACGGTAGCTCAAGGGCGTATGTCTTTGTGATATACGTACCGTAAGTTGGGTTGATCACCCTTATGTGTATGACCAATGAAAGTTAAGGAAAGAAAAGGTGAATACATATCTATGTAATCACATAAGAAGGAAGAAAGAAAAGTAAAAGCTATGAATACGTATTCGTAGAAATGTATGTTAATAATTATGTATACTTATAAAGAAAAGAATGATCATACTTAATAGTTTTAAACTAGAACTCACCAGCGTTAACTGACTTTTAGTATACATTTCAGGTACAGAAAGGAAGGGTGGTGCGAAGGCGTGAAGGGTACCCGGCTCAAGACTGACATCCCATATTTATATATGTTAAGACAAATGTTATGTACTTAATTTTAAAAGACTTCCGCTGTTAAGTCATGTCATGTTACGTTATGTAATGAATGAATTCAAATGTTTTAAATTTAAGCTCAGTGATTATGACTATGTTTATGAGTAAATCCAACAAGTGATGTTACCCGGGAAAGGGGCCTTACAGCAAAAGTCTCACTACGAGGTTTGAGCAAGCAAAGTAGAAAGTCTCACACTGAGGCGTGAGCAGGCAAAGGAGTCTTACACTTAGTTGTAGAGGAGAAAGTCCCACCTTGAGGTGTGGGCACAGCAAAGTAAAACTCTTACCGTGAGGTGTAAGCGAGAAAAGGGACCTTGTCCTCAGACATTCATCCATATGTGATAGTTAAAGTATGTTATAGTCACTTGTCCTGTACGAGTGAAAAGCAAAGTTTGAAAGAGTAATGGGGGACACCTTAATCGGTTTCCTCAAAAGTAAAGTTTTAATGAAAGATAGAAACATAACGATGCTATAAAATGTAACGTTGTAATAAGGTAAAGGCTCATAAATTCATCATCTGCATTGATGGATGGAATGAATGATGGTTCAGATGAGGGAATGGATTCAGGGACGAGTGATGCAGGAGGAATGAAGTTATTGAAAATAATGTCTACATCATAGAACCAGTCGGGACCAATTCCAGTGTTTGTAGAATTAGTTTCTTGCTAATCAACATAGTACGATTCCTGCACGAATAGGTTTGCACGTTCTAAGTTTCATCTTGAAAGTTCAACTTTGATATATCTCATGTTTTGACTCTCCGTATGTCAGAAGGTTTATTTTTGTTCTTATTTGCCCATGTACATAGTTCTTTGGGTCTTCAAATAAAAAATCAGCTCGAAAATCAGGTCGTTTTGGTCAAAAGTTCAATTTTTTCTTTATTTTAGCCTAAACCGACTCTCGGGCCGATTGTTGTGAATCGGATCTTAACTTTTTGAGTATATATATTCATTTGAAAAGGGTTGTGCATATTACTTTCTTTTCGTAATCACCCTCAACTCTGGCGACTCATTTTCTCATCCCTAAAACCTCCATATTTTCCGATTTGAGCTTTTTTCTGTGAGATTTACATCATTTAAAGGTGATATTCTGATACTATACATGTTTTTTACCTTTCTTTGCATGATTTATGCATAGAAACAGCAACAAGTTGGGATTTTTATGGATCTAAAATGATTTTGGATACTTGACTGTTCGTCTTCCTTGGGGCCGACTGTCTCCATGAGGAAGATGACTAGAATCGGCTCAGGTGCCGACTCTCATAACAGTTCATCCATGACCGATTCTCATAAATTACAGCCGACTATCGTGGTTGATTATCATCCTATTGAACGTAACTTTAAGTCGTGCCTGACTCTTCAAGAGTTACCAGGGGGCGATTATCCGGACAAATCCACAACAAACCGCCGATTGTCTTCTATTGGGTGCCGACTGTCACCATGTTGACCGGCCGACATTTACTGGGCTAGGACAGAATCTTGTGGTTGTCTAGCCGAATCTCTATTATGATTAGCTGACTGTCTCCTGAAACTTAGCCGACACTCGGCGGGCCAACTGTCATTATTCCCAAGCAAATTTTATGGGCCACTGTCTTTGACTGTTTTAGTTTGTCTCTTGGATGATTTTCATCAGGCAGACTCTCTTGCTCTAGCGACTCTCAAGGCTGATTCTTGGAAAATTATGCCGACAATCCTTGTCGTACTTCTTTTCAATTTAATTAATTTGTTATATATTCTTTGAACTTGTGCAATTTTAATTAAGTTACTAATGTTGGTGCTCGTTGTGCAACAGAACATGGCAGACGATCATCTTGCTAGTGATAACCGCCACAACATGGCTATTATCTGTCCAGAACCAATTCCAAGAGAGTTTAATGATGTTATTAGATGGCCACTACACAATAGGATATCTTATGCAATCACCTGGAATGAGGCGGTGTACAAAGACTTGATTAAAGAGTTCTGGATAAATGTTGAATTCAAAGTCCATCCTTTAACCAATAGACCTCATGTTAGATCGTTCGTTCGCGGAAAGGAAGTTCTGGTTACTGAAAGCATTGTGAGAAATGCATTACAATTGGGTGATGAAAGAGATGACCCGAGACCCATTAATGAAGAAGAAGCAAAAACTAGATTTATGCAAGAGTTGGGATACGAAGGTCCGTTCAGAAAGAATGAAATTCATAAAAGATTTTTGTCAAGGGACTGGAAGGCAATCATGTACGTATTCATACACTCTCTTTCACACCGAAAGGGAGGTTATGATGCATTAAGTGTTTACTAGGGAGCAATCATAGTAAAGATATGCGTGGAAGAGAAATTTAACCTATCGCATCACATTTTCACTCAACTATGCAACCGAGTAAAGGATAATAAGTGATTACTGTAACCTCGTTTCATACAAATGATCCTTAATATCCTCATCAAAGATCTTCCGCCGAGTGGTCGTCCCATGGCTTTTTCAAAGGTCGACACTCGTTTTTACACTAATGTTTTGAGGAAATACAAAGACTTCTTTGGGAAATGGACCCCAATGGTTGACAACATGTATACAAAAGAATGTTTACCAACCATCAAGGCGGCCCTAGAGACTGTTAAAGGGAAGAGAGCTGATAAGGAAAGAGAAAAGGTTGTTGAAAAGAAAAAGAAGATTAAGAAAGAGAAGGAACCCGAAAGGGATGATGAAAAGGAAATCATAAAAAGAAAAGCCAAGGGTAAAGCAATTCACCCAGAAGCCGGAAAGAAAAGGAAACTAAGAACTGGCGGTGATAGTGAAGGTTTTATGAAAGCCGCAACTAACAGTTATGCCCGAAAATAGCAAAGAAGTCCCTCGAGACTTAAAACTCCTCCTCCCCACAGTATTACTGAAGAAGACATTGAAGCGGACCATTTAGCTCATGCCACTCTAGATGCCGAAGGACCTCCTCCGTCCAGACAAACAGAAGGCACTTCGGGAACAAGACGCTCTCTACCGAAAACACAACCATGGTTAGAAAGAAGACAAGCCCGGTGGGAAAACCTGTTCCTCCTCTTATAAAAGAATCATTGGATCTAGAGATGGTTGAGAAGATTGAGATTGAAGCTGTCAAAATGATAAGATGGATGAAAGGGCGGATTGAAGCTTCAAGGAATAGAGAAGATGACAGAGATCATGAGATTGAGGATATAAAGAAACCATGCCTGAACAACAATTGACTATTGAGAAGCTGAAGTTTCAACTTGAAAATCAGACTAAATTGAACTAGGATATGAATTCAAACATGAATGACATGGGTAAAGCATTGGTTGTCTTGATAAAAGGAGGAACCAATTTGACAAATGAAGTAAACAGACTGCGAGAGAGATTGAACGAGGAGCTAATGAACTTTGAGGAAGTGTTTGATATGTCTGCCCTTAATGATGTGGTGATTTTTGACTTAGATAAGGAAGAGAAGGTTGAGAAGTCATTGGATCCAGAACCAAGCACTGAACTTCCAAAACCAAGAAAAAATGATGATGAAGGACCTGATGAGCAGGTGGTACAAGTTCTAGTACCCTTGTTACCGAGACTTTTGTTGATGAAGGTATCAAGGCTGGTGATGATGTAGGTGCTTCCGATGTTCCTGAATCGGGAGTTTTCGAGGATGAAGTTATGGTGGATGAAGACATGGAAGAGATGCCCGAGGAGTTTGTTGAAGAAGGAGAAGGGGATAGGACGTGCTATGGAACTGTCTTTGGTGAGTCTATCAACTTTGATGACAATGAACCAATTGACAAATTTGACTGGTTCAAAGCTCTCAAGCCTATTCCTCGCCGTCTCCATAAAAATATTGAAGTGCTTCGCCATGTGTCTGAAAGAAAAATTATCTCATGGGCTTATAACGGGTTAAATCATCTTTTTGTCATCAAGCGAAGACTAGGCAACATTCAATATTTTCAAAATGAGCACGATCTTCAATCCTTACAATCATGGGATATTTATGCTTTGGAGAAGTTAAACATGAACAACCACGGTAATCACTCGGAAGGTACCAACGTTGAGAAGTTAATCATCTCTAAATGTCATAGATGGTTTCCATTTTTCAAGCCTTAGCAGCCTAAAAGGAGAAAGTCAAAGAAAGAAATTGATCCGGTTACCAAGCGTCCAAAGATTATCACTTATGTGAAGCCAGCTAATGTAGTAAATAGGGTTCTAATCCCTCTGGAAAGAGAAGCATGCCTTCATCACTTCATAAAATGGTACTATGAAAACCTTACTGGGGGAAGTCGTGCAGTGTAGAGACGGGACCCCAGTGAATGACATTCGAGTGCTTGATCCAATGGACATGTTCTCATTCTCCATTCCTGATTTAGAGATCTTGTTCCATCACAACATCAGAATGGGTGCAGGTCACGCAACTCAAGAGGAGGTAACTTTATTTGCTCGTGTTGCTACCAAAGCACTTGAATTAAAGAAAAGGATGGTTGAGCTTAAAGCAAGTATAGAGGCCAAAGAAAAAGAAGATATGTCCAAGGATCCAGCAGTGGAGAGGCCCAAGGAAGACTAAAGAGTCAGGAATACAACGGTTTTGGGGGAAATTGTTGGAACCTGATAAACCGTTATATTCCAGAAAATCTATAGGGGCTGTTTTGCAATTATTGTAAAGTTGTATTTTTGGTTTGAGAGTCCCTAGCGAGTCTCAACAGTCGCTAGGTCGATTCCAGCCGACTCTCGCTGAGAGTCGGCAATTTGTCTGCCGACTGTTGTTGTTCTCAATAAATAGCAGAACAAAAATTCAAGAATTAGACCTTTTGATTATACATCATTATTATAGTTGTTTGAATAGCCGGTTAGAGGGGTCTTGTAATCGTTTCATTATCCAGGTGCTTATTTGTAATTAAATTGGTGGATGTTGATGAGAATCTGAGTTTTTTATGTTCATTGTGTGTTGCTCTTCATCTTGGTTTTCTTTTTGTAGACGCGGTATGCCTTTTGAGATGATGAATATCCAATGAAGTAACATTCATCTCCCACTGCTCCGAACTTTGCAAGATTCTTAGCGGTGTTCAACAGATTACACGAACATCTAAATGCTCACGATTCAGTACATAATTAGCAATGTTAACTACTTTGGCTTAGAAAATAATAGGAAGCTTCGAATATATCAGCATCGTTCTAGCATCCTCAATCAATATTCGGTTCTTTCTTTCAGCTACTCCATTTTGCTGTGGAGTCCTTGCAACACTGAATTGTCTAGAAATTCCTTTGCTTTCACAAAATTTATTCAAGACATGATTCTTAAACTCAGTGCCATTGTCGCTTCTAATCGAAATCACCGAACGCTTGCAGATCTTCTCAATTTTTAGAATAAGACTTTTCAGCACATCAGCAGTTTCATCATTGGTAGCTAAGAAATTAACCCAAGATTACCTTGAGAAATCATCTATCACAACCAAACAATAAGAGTTTTTAGAAATGCTCTTCACACTAACTGGATCAAAAGGGTCCATATGAAGTAATTGTAATGGAACAGAAATAGAATTCACTGCTTTGGACTTGTGCGACTTCTTGTGTTGTTTGCCTTTAGCATAGGCCATGCATTTTTCTGAAAAATTGAAGTCCTTGTAAGGTAAACCTCTCACAAGGTATTGTTTTACCAAACGATTTATGTTTTTAAAATTCACATGACCAAGTCGACGATGCCATAACAGTGATTCAGAATCAGAAGCCTTAGAAAACAAGTAAGTCACGGATGCTTTAGTCTCTAGATCATTCATATCCACTACGTAGGTGTTGTTCTTTCGCGGTTTCCTCATCAAGATCAGATCATCAGGAACCACGAGTCCTAGTTTGAGGAAGAGACATTCAACATTGTTGAACAGTACCGACAGCTATTTATCACAAATTTGAATTACACTCATCAAATTGTAACAAAGTTATCACATCCCGGTTTTTATAGAACTAACGGGATTAAGGTGTAAGTATGTGTATATGTTGTAACTTAATTGAAGGAAATGCTACGGGAACGTAACGAGACTTAATCCAAAGGTATAGTAATGAGTGTTATTGTATATAATTATACCTAGAGGGGTTGGCAAGCATTTAACTAATTTAGAGGGGCTTATATTAAAACCGCGAGATGGGTAGAGCCCGGGGATTTACCGGTCACGCGCAAGGACCAAGCCCGGTACAAGAACCACACCCATTAGGGTGTTACGTTGCGACGTGCGGCTGCCGAGAACAAGGGGGAGAGAAGAGAAAGCCGTTCGACGAGTTTTCGTCCTGATCAAGGTATGATCGCAAGCCTCTAATAATTGAACACGTCTTCTAAGTTCCTAGATAATCGTAATAATCATTTTTAAGATTCTAGGGTTTCGTAGGAGACGGGTGGAGGAAGGGGACGAGTTCTAAGTGATTCGATTTACACGAGTCACTCGGATCAAAGGTATAATATTGAATATTGACTTGTTTATATCATGGTTTCATTTTAGAAGTGTTTTCGAGTTGGATAGGGATCGGCCGGAACCGTGTGGGTGACCGGTAGGTTTCGCGAGGTCGGATGGAGGGTCGGCTAAGGCTGTGTTGACGAACCACCAGGCGGCAAGGGACTGTCACACCCTGACCGATGGCGGAATCATCGGGGCGGGACATGTAAGACTGTTCATAGCACAAGGTTGACTAAATTGAAATATATTAAAGTCAAATTTCCATTACACAAAATCCAAGTACAAACCAAATCCAAACAAGAAAATAAAACAACTCATAAACTTCTTGATTTATTATTGCTAAGTCCAAATCCTATATTGAGCACGTCTTGAATCAATCTCACATATTAGGGCCTGAAACATGAATAAAATAAAGTCAACTAAAAAGTTGGTGAGTATAACACAGTAGTATATAGATAGCATATAGTTGAAAACAAATCCTTTACAAGACATGAAAAATAAGGCATTTATGGGGAGCTGCTATTGTGTAATCAAGTACAATCAAACCTTAGTAACTAGTATGCAAATTGTGTTGTCGGTATCAATCACCTCCACTTGGGTGGGTTTGTCAGACTAAATAGATCTATCATTGAAAACCGTCGGCTTGTATAGTTAATGATTGCACATAATCGCATACAAAGGTTAGCACAACTAGCACTCGGGCACAAAGCTCAAATTTTGCACACATGTATGTATGTAGGATTTTGTACTTGTGTTGTTTGAGTAAATGTAGTTGTGAAATGTGTAATGTGTATAAAGTTCATGTTCCACCCCAAAAGTGTAAAAGAGTAAAAAGGGGTTGTGAATACTCACTTGGTATGGAAGTGAAGCTAACAAGGAAATATAGATAGCAAAAATGATCCTTGGAATGCACACTTTAACCTAAGAGTAAAGCGTATAGAATTAAATAGTTGTACAAAGTTTAGGTCTAAAGTGAAAGTTGAATTTGTATATAAAACTATTGATTTGTATTTAAAAGTATTGAATAAAATATATAAAGTTTGAATTAAAATATGTTTGTAACCATTTGATTATGTTTGAATTGAATAAATAAATATATAATTGTAGTTTATGAAATAATGTAAATATTAATTGAAATTAAGTATAAATAAATAAATGATTTTGATTTAAAATGTAAATTAAATAACTAATCATTATTTATAAATTTTGTAACTTAATTATTTAAAAAAACATTTAAATAAATATAAATTTAATTTTTATACACTTTTCCATAAATTATATTTATGCCAAGATTAAGCTTTTAATCCATTTTTAAATACAGAACACATATTTTTATAAAACATTTCCTGATTAAATATAAAAATTATAATTCTGCTAAATAATCTGAGTCTCACACGACCGTGCCTCGGAAGGACACGATCGTGCTCAAGCCACGGGCGCGACCGCGCTAGTCGGGGCGCGACCGTGTTGACCAACAGAAGCACAATCTAGACCAGACAACAGGCACGACCGTGCCTTGACCAGGCACGATCGTGTCTATGATCTTTAGACACAACAGAGACTAGCCCAGAGGGCATGAAAAGGTCTGGACAGGAGGACACGACCGCGCTTATAGTCGGCACGACCGCGCTACACGAGGCACGGCCGCGCTAGATGATTAGCGCGACCGTGTCTATTCCAAGTCAGACACGAATTGACAATTTCTTGTATTTATAACGATGGAATTGATAGGGCTTTCGATTAAAGAGATATTACGAGTCTAATCATATAAATTAATTGCATGAACATCGTGTTTAAGAGTGGAATCGATTAAATCCTTTTTATTTAAAATAACAATTCTGATTCGAACGATTTCTGTAATGAAAGCCCAGATTAATAGGGGGCTTTTGATGATGATACTGAAACGAATGAGATGGAGAGTATACTTACCTAAAACAGGAAGGAATTGGTAACGATCGGTAGAAGGGAGTTCCAGCGACGGAGAAAACGGCTTCCGGCGACTTCAGCTGCAACTCCGGCTAGGCCAGAGAGTCCAGAGTCTTGGAGAGATCCGGGAGATGCATAATCCTTTCTTGATCGGGGAAATTTGCGTCTCAGAATAGGATTCGAGTTTTGCTTGAATTGATTGAGAGAGAATTCGAGATTGATGGTATGAAACTGACGCGTTGAATAATTGAGAATGGTATAACTCACGTTAATGGAAGAAGAAACGTAATCGGATTTGAATTTCGAATGATTGAGAGTTTTGAAATCACATTTACGTTTCGACTGTTACGCAGGCGCGACCGTGCCTAGGCACCGGGCGCGATCGTTCCAAAGCAGGTCGCGCGACCGTGCCAAAGCACCTGGCGCGACCGTGTTAGGACGAAGCACGACCGTGCTAGACTAGGGTTTGTTGACATTTTTCAATTTTAGTCCTTGACTTTTCAGATTTGATAAGTTTGAATAAAATAGTTTCTTGTATAGTGTCTAAATGTATATAACCGAGTAAGACTTGCCAATTTGTATAGAATTATTGCATTAAATTTACAGCGAGAAAATAATGAGACATTGCACGAGTATAGAACTTGAAATTGCATTACATTGAATTGAAATAGGAATACTAAAATCAGAAATGTTACAGTCTCCCCATGTTGAGAGAATTTCGTCCCGAAATTTAGCTAGAGGAAACAACATTATTAGTAAAAAGATGAGGGTACTTGAGCTTCATTTGGTCTTCTCGTTCCCAAGTGAACTCAGGACCACGCTTAGATTCCCAACGAACTTTAACGATAGGAATGCGACTTCGCTTGAGCTGCTTGACTTCACGATCCATAATTTCTATCAGCTTCTCAACGAAGTGCATCGTTTCATCAATGCGCACGTCGTCGAGCGGTATATGGAGATTTTCATCGGCGAGACACTTCTTTAGATTAGATATATGAAATGTAGGATGCACATTGCCAAGGGATGGAGGTAACTCGAGCTTGTAAGCCACTTTCCCAATCCTTTCAAGGATCTTGAATGGACCAACATAACGAGGTGCTAACTTGCCTTTCTTTCCAAAACGGACCACACCCTTCCAAGGAGACACCTTAAGAAGAACAAGATCACCGACTTGGAATTCCAAGGGTTTTCGACGTTTGTCGGCATAACTCTTTTGCCGACTCCTCGCTACTCGAATATTGTCACGGATTTGAATAATCTTGTCGGATGTTTCTTGAATTAACTCGGGACCGGTGATTTGTGCTTCACCAATCTCGTTCCAACAGATCGGAGAACGACACTTGCGACCATAGAGAGCTTCGAATGGAGCCATGTTGATACTTGTGTGGTAGCTATTGTTGTAAGAAAACTCAATAAGGGATAAATGTGAATCCCAATTGCCACCAAAATCGATTACACAAGCTCTAAGCATGTCTTCAAGAGTTTGGATTGTTCGCTCGGTTTGACCATCAGTTTGCGGATGGTAAGCCGTGCTCAAATCCAATCGAGTACCAAGAGCAGATTGGAGAGATTGCCAAAATCGAGAAGTGAACCGAGCGTCTCTATCGGATATTATGTTCAAGGGAACACCATGACGGCTCACAATTTCATCAATGTAAATTCGGGCTAATTTCTCCACTTTGAAGTCTTCACGAATAGGCAAGAAGTGGGCAGATTTGGTGAGTCGATCAATGATCACCCAAATACTATCATAACCACTCGAGGTGCGAGGGATCTTGGTAATGAAATCCATAGCTAAATTCTCCCATTTCCACACGGGAATTTCTGGTTGTTCGAGTAAACCAGAAGGACGTTGATGTTCGGCTTTGACTTTGGTGCAAGTTAAGCATTTGGCCACATAAAGAGCAATGTCTTTCTTCATACCGGGCCACCAATAAAGTTGGCGAAGATCTTGGTACATTTTATCCGCACCACGATGAATAGAATAACGAGTCTTATGAGCCTCGTTCATGAGAAATGCACGAGATCATCGCGATCGGGAACCCAAATACGGTTCAAGTAATATAGTAAGCCATTGGGTTTTGATTCAAGAAGAAGTTCAACACCACACGACATTTCTTCATACATGTTACCCTCGGTTACCGAGACGTGTTGAGCTTCTAAGATATGGGTTTGAATATTGGTTTGAATACGGGCACAATGAAGCATAACATGGTCCTTTCGACTCAAAGCATCGGCTACGACATTTGCTTTGCCGGGATGGTAACGAATTTCACAGTCATAGTCGTTAAGGAGTTCGACCCAACGTCGTTGCCTCATATTGAGTTCTTTTTGGTTGAAGATATGTTGAAGACTTTTGTGGTCGGTGAATACCACACATTTCGTGCCATATAGGTAATGTCTCCAAATCTTTAACGCGAATACGACCGCACCCAACTCGAGATCGTGCGTCGTGTAATTCTTTTCATGAATTTTGAGTTGTCTTGATGCATAAGCGATTACTTTTCCTCGTTGCATGAGGACACAACCAAGACCTTGGTTAGAAGCATCACAATAGACAACTAAATCATCATTTCCATCGGGGAGCGTCAAAATGGGAGCATTGCACAACTTATGCTTAAGATTTTGAAAAGCTTCTTCTTGTTTCGGTCCCCACTCATAAGTTTAACCCTTATGGGTCAAGGTGGTAAGAGGGACAACAATCTTTGAGAAGTTTGAGATGAAACGACGATAATAACCCGCAAGACCAAGAAATGAACGAACTTCGGTAGGAGTCTTCGGGGCATTCCAATTCTTAACCGTTTCGATCTTAGCAGGATCAACATGAATACCCTTGTCGTTGACGATGTGACCAAGAAATTGAACTTCTTTTAACCAAAATTCACATTTGGAGAACTTGGCATATAGTTGTTCTTTCTTTAAAAGGTCCAAAACCAATCTAAGGTGTTCTTCATGGTCGGTTTTAGTCTTGGAATAGATTAAGATATCGTCAATGAAAACGATCACGAATTTATCAAGGTACGGTTTGCACACACGATTCATGAGGTCCATGAAAATTGCAGGTGCATTGGTTAACCCGAAAGACATAACCATGAACTCGTAATGACCATACCTTGTTCGAAAAGCAGTCTTAGGAATGTCATATTCTTGAACACGGAGCTGATGATAACCAGATCGAAGATCAATCTTCGAGAAGCAATTAGAACCTTGAAGTTGATCAAAGAGATCATCGATTCCAGGCAAAGGATAACGGTTCTTGATAGTAAGCTTATTGAGTTCGCGATAGTCAATACACATGCGAAATGATCCATCCTTCTTCTTTACAAATAAGACGGGTGCACCCCACGGTGAATGACTTGGGCGAATGAAACCTTTATCGGAGAGTTCTTGAAGTTGACTTGCGAGTTCTTGCATTTCCGAAGGTGCAAGACGATAAGGAGCTCTAGCAACGGGGTTAGCTCCGGGCATAAGATCAATGCGGAACTCTACTTGACGAACAGGAGGAAGACCGGATAAATCCTTAGGGAACACTTCGGGAAAATCTCTAATGATAGGAATGTCTTGGATACTCTTCTCCTTGACATCCTTTTGAACAATATGAGCTAAGAAGGCGATGTACTTCTTTCGTAAGTACTTTTGAGCGGTAGTACAAGACATCAACTTAAGACCCTTGCAAGGCTTTTCACCAAAAACCCTTAAGGTTTCTCCCGATGGTAGCGGAATTCGAATACACTTTTCAAAACAAATGACTTCGGCATGATGATTTGATAGCCAATCCATACCTATGATAATATCAAAGCTTCCTAGTGGCATTGGAACAAGGTTGATTGGGAATGCATGATCATTAAGTTCTAAAGAGCAATCATAGATAATAGACTCAATTGTAAGGGAGTCACCATTTTCTATTTCAACGGTGAAGGTTTTCTCTAATTGGGATCGTGTCTTTGCAAGTAAGGGCTCAAAATTTAGTGACACAAAACTTTTATCGGCACCGGTATCAAACAAAATGGAGGCATAATGACTATTTACAAGGAACGTATCATTAACCACGTCGTTGTTGGCTTGAGCTTCGTTGGCGTTAATGTTGAAAGCACGCCCACGAGCTCCACCTTGTGTAGCATTTGCAAGTCTTGGACATAGATTACGAAAATGGTTCGGGTCACCACACTCATAGCAAGCACGCCTATTAGCAATGGCGGGAGCACCTTGATTAGTCACTCGCGGGTTGGGTTGGTTCGGTGGATTGACTTGACCCTCAAAAGCTTTGCCCTACAAATATTGATAGTGTGACCATATATCCCACAATGAGTGCAAAGGCGACATGGGATATTTTGAGGATGATGAAAATTGCAGGTGGCACAAAGAGGATAAATCCCAACATATGGCTTTTTAGCCGGTGCTTGAACTACGGGTGCAACTTGATTAACGGGCACCGCAGGAGTAACCACAGCAAAGTTTCTCACTTTCCTCTTTTTGTTATTACGAGAGGGTTCAGTTGTGACTTCTTTGTTGTGGGTAGGAGGGGTTACGTTTTCAGCAACTTTCTTAGAACCCTTTTTGGTAAGAGTCCCAGCTTTGACATGATTATCCGTTAGGGTAGCAGACAGACGGATAGCATCTTCCAAAGTAGCAGGATTTCTACCCAAGACAGTATCTTGAATTTGTCTTGGTAGCCCACCAATATACTTTTTGATACAACGAGATAACGGAGTGACCATGTGGGGCACAAGAAGACTCAACTCATGGAACCGAGTTGTGTAAGCCAAGTTTTCCCCACTATCTTGGGCAAGATCCCAAAATTCGGCCTCTAACTTCTTCACTTCATTTCGAGGACAGAATTCCTCGGTCATAAGCCTTTTGACCTCATCCCAAGGTAAGGCCATAGCTACATCAACACCCCTATTCCTTTTCTCCCCATTCCACCAAGTAAGTGCCCGCTTTTGGAGGACACTTGTGGCATGACGAACGCGGAGGTTGTCGGGACAGTCACTATTGAGAAAGGTATTCTCAATACTTTCAAACCATTGAAGGAGTCCAGTAGCTCCTTCGGTTCCATAAAACTTTAGGGGATTGCACGAATTGAAGTGCTTGAAGGTGCATTGAGATGGATTATTTCCACCATTTCTACCATTACCACCATTATTACCACTATTGCTTCCATTTCCACCATTGCCATTAGTGGCACCATTGGCTTGGGTGAGTTGTGTCACCAATTGGGTAAGAATAGCAACAATGTCGGAGTTGGCGTTGGCGGCGGGAGCACGACGAGGAGGCATTCTACAGATTTTCACAAAACAAGAAAAAGATTGTAAGAACTTATGAGAATTGCTAGGATTTAATAGAATGAGATAATCAAATAAAAAGATAGATATTCATAGTTTGGATTGTACTCAAAAGTGATAAAATCACTTGAATACTAAGGCACATCAAGGTTAATTTAAACTTATATAATTTTTCAAGGAGACATGCTTTAGCCTATAAGTAAACACTCATCTCTGGAATTCCCAGGAAAGCATACGGGTCCCTCGGTTGATTGGGATTTATGCGAAATGCTTTCCTAGACAGAAAACCCAAAATACAGGTGTCACCCTTCCAGATTTCACGTGTCCTCAAATAATTTAACAAGTTTAAAAACCTTAACGAAGAAAATAAAAATTTAAAGATCTTTGCTTCAAGAATTTTCCACATGCTTAGAAAGAATAAAGATAGAAAAGAAGATAGAAATATTATGAGGTTTTAGAATATAGGAAAGGATATTAAATTATTATTTAAGAAGATCCTACTAAGTCATGAATTTTTAACAAGTAAGGCATCAAATATAATAATAATTTATCATGGTAAGCATATAGCACATAGCATGTAACACATAGCACAAAATCATGAAATATAGCATAAATGGGTGTCCTAAAGTTATAGTCTAGGTCAAGGTGTCTAATAACCTAATTCCCTATAAGCAAGGCTCTGATACCAATCTGTCACACCCCGACCGATGGCGGAATCATCGGGGCGGGACATGTAAGACTGTTCATAGCACAAGGTTGACTAAATTGAAATATATTAAAGTCAAATTTCCATTACACAAAATCCAAGTACAAACCAAATCCAAACAAGAAAATAAAACAACTCATAAACTTCTTGATTTATTATTGCTAAGTCCAAATCCTATATTGAGCACGTCTTGAATCAATCTCACATATTAGGGCCTGAAACATGAATAAAATAAAGTCAACTAAAAAGTTGGTGAGTATAACACAGTAGTATATAGATAGCATATAGTTGAAAACAAATCCTTTACAAGACATGAAAAATAAGGCATTTATGGGGAGCTGCTATTGTGTAATCAAGTACAATCAAACCTTAGTAACTAGTATGCAAATTGTGTTGTCGGTATCAATCACCTCCATGGGTTTGTCAGACTCAATAGATCTATCATTGAAAACCGTCGGCTTGTATAGTTAATGATTGCACATAATCGCATACAAAGGTTAGCACAACTAGCACTCGGGCACAAAGCTCAAATTTTGCACACATGTATGTATGTAGGATTTTGTACTTGTGTTGTTTGAGTAAATGTAGTTGTGAAATGTGTAATGTGTATAAAGTTAATGTTCCACCCCAAAAGTGTAAAAGAGTAAAAAGGGGTTGTGAATACTCACTTGGTATGGAAGTGAAGCTAACAAGGAAATATAGATAGCAAAAATGATCCTTGGAATGCACACTTTAACCTAAGAGTAAAGCGTATAGAATTAAATAGTTGTACAAAGTTTAGGTCTAAAGTGAAAGTTGAATTTGTATATAAAACTATTGATTTGTATTTAAAAGTATTGAATAAAATATATAAAGTTTGAATTAAAATATGTTTGTAACCATTTGATTATGTTTGAATTGAATAAATAAATATATAATTGTAGTTTATGAAATAATGTAAATATTAATTGAAATTAAGTATAAATAAATAAATGATTTTGATTTAAAATGTAAATTAAATAACTAATCATTATTTATAAATTTTGTAACTTAATTATTTAAAAAAACATTTAAATAAATATAAATTTAATTTTTATACACTTTTCCATAAATTATATTTATGCCAAGATTAAGCTTTTAATCCATTTTTAAATACAGAACACATATTTTTATAAAACATTTCCTGATTAAATATAAAAATTATAATTCTGCTAAATAATCTGAGTCTCACACGACCGTGCCTCGGAAGGACACGATCGTGCTCAAGCCACGGGCGCGACCGCGCTAGTCGGGGCGCGACCGTGTTGACCAACAGAAGCACAATCTAGACCAGACAACAGGCACGACCGTGCCTTGACCAGGCACGATCGTGTCTATGATCTTTAGACACAACAGAGACTAGCCCAGAGGGCATGAAAAGGTCTGGACAGGAGGACACGACCGCGCTTATAGTCGGCACGACCGCGCTACACGAGGCACGGCCGCGCTAGATGATTAGCGCGATCGTGTCTATTCCAAGTCAGACACGAATTGACAATTTCTTGTATTTATAACGATGGAATTGATAGGGCTTTCGATTAAAGAGATATTACGAGTCTAATCATATAAATTAATTGCATGAACTTGTGTTTAAGAGTGGAATCGATTAAATCCTTTTTATTTAAAATAACAATTCTGATTCGAACGATTTCTGTAATGAAAGCCCAGATTAATAGGGGGCTTTTGATGATGATACTGAAACGAATGAGATGGAGAGTATACTTACCTAAAACAGGAAGGAATTGGTAACGATCGGTAGAAGGGAGTTCCAGCGACGGAGAAAACGGCTTCCGGCGACTTCGGCTGCAACTCCGGCTAGGCCAGAGAGTTCAGAGTCTTGGAGAGATCCGGGAGATGCGTAATCCTTTCTTGATCGGGGAAATTTGCATCTCAGAATAGGATTCGAGTTTTGCTTGAATTGATTGAGAGAGAATTCGAGATTGATGGTATGAAACTGAGGCGTTGAATAATTGGGAATGGTATAACTCACATTAATGGAAGAAGAAACGTAATCGGATTTGAATTTCGAATGATTGAGCGTTTTGAAATCACATTTACGTTTCGACTGTTACGCAGGCGCGACCGTGCCAATATAGGCGCGACCGTGCCTAGGCACCGGGCGCGATCGTTCCAAAGCAGGTCGCGCGACCGTGCCAAAGCACCTGGCGCGACCGTGTTAGGACGAAGCACGACCGTGCTAGACTAGGGTTTGTTGACATTTTTCAATTTTAGTCCTTGACTTTTCAGATTTGATAAGTTTGAATAAAATAGTTTCTTGTATAGTGTCTAAATGTATATAACCGAGTAAGACTTGCGAATTTGTATAGAATTATTGCATTAAATTTACGGCGAGAAAATAATGAGACATTGGACGAGTATAGAATTTGAAATTGCATTACATTGAATTGAAATAGGAATACTAAAATCAGAAATGTTACAGGACCGAATGAAGCCAACGGGGGCTGTAGCGTGGTTGTGGTGGCTCCAGGGTGGCGGTGACGGGCTGTGGTGGTTCCGGAAGGCCACGTCGGCGATCATGGATGCCCGAGGATGAGGACGCGGGACTTGCCAAGGGTGGAAACGCGTGGGGAGAGCACCACAATGGTGCGTAGCGTGAACGGAGTAGTATTTGGCGAGTTCGGGGACCCGGAGTGGAGCCGAATATGCGTTTAGCCGTCGAGAACGTGAACGGGGGATTCACGTGGTGCATGAAAACCGTGCATGGTGTCATGCACGTGCATGTGACCTTGCGCGACGTAGGGTTAGTCGAGTAGGCGAAGGTTTAACGTCAGGTCGTGTTATTGACTCGTGATTTGTGTGCATTATAGGTGCGAGGTTGAAAGTTGAGCACGAGGAGTTCGTGAGTCCTAGAGATCAAAGTGTGACGAGAAAAGGTGAGCTTCTATCGCCCACTTTTAAACGTTATATTGTTTTGGGCATCAATACATGTGAAACGTGTTTTTAGTTAATGCATGTATTGACGACGCTTTTGGTGACGAAATATATATTTTTAAATAATCGTTATGCATGCATGTGTGTATGAGTTTTGTGTCACGTACTTAAACGTCGTGGCATGAGATCAAGCGTAAGCTTAATATTGTGTTGACGTTAATCAACGAGATATTGAGTATGGCATTAGCCAGGTGGGAGATCGAGCGTAAGCATCATATTGTGTTAACGTTAGTCAATGGGTTATTGTGTCTGACTGAAGTCCGGTGGGAGATCGTGTTTGCTTGTGTCTTCGGACCAGACAACATGGTATACTTGTATGTCGATAAATATAACTATTTGAATTCTTGAGAAATTATTATTAGTAAACTTTTGAGATTAAAAACCATTTTTTATAATGGTTTGGAATTCTATTTTCCCTAATGAACCACTATAGAACTCACTCAGCGTAGCTGACTTTTAAGCATGTATTTCAGGTAAAGAGAAGGTGTGAGCTGGCGACTTCTGGATGGCATTTGGTTACCGTGGGTGTTCGTGATGACATTATTTATTAGTTGTTGCGTTGAGACATTTAAACATTAGTACTTGGTTTGAATTATGTTTGGTTCAGGTCGTTGACCTTTGTTGACTATTTGATTTCCGCTACAATGAATTGAGTTTAAATTTGATGTCTATGACTACTTAGCTTGCGTTTGAGCCAACAGGTAGGGTTCCCAGGTTTGGGGCCTTACAAAAGTTCTGCAACGAGGTTGACTTTCTCCAAGATGAGAGTTCCATTGCACACATTTCCTTGCTCGGTAATCTTTTCTCTTTTCTAGTCGCCTGCAAAATCAACGTATCCCCCATCGATAATTCAAAAGTCAGTTAGCAGATCTTTCAGCCCGGTCATGTTACGAGAGCACCCACTATCAACATGCCAAGCATTATCAATAGTCCTCCTAGGAAAACCCTGTCACATACAAGACAATTTATTGAGAAATCGAAACCCAAGTGTTTTTCAACTTGGGTGGAACATTTCTATCAAGTCTAGTTCTCCACCAACGTGTGCCTCTTAAAAAATTGTTAGCATTTTGACAAAACTTGTTAAATCTGTGATAAAACGGATGTTGAACTTGTTGGTGTCTGTTATAATTACCCCCATCTTTATGCATTATGGGTCTTTGGAATCGGACCCAATCATTGTGATAGTATTCATGACTGCACTATCTAGCAGTGTGACCACCCTTCCCACAAGAAAAACAGTTAACATGATTAAAATATTTTCTTTTACGCGGTGGTTGGTAAGATGATGAGGATGCTTGCTGCTGAGATGGCACATTGAACGGATTTCTGAATCTACCTTTGATGTGATGGTCCTTTCTTTGATCAACATGCTTTGTTGATGTTTCTCTTTCTGTTTAATCATCAATTTTGATTTTAACTTCAATCTTTTCATTTACAGACTTTGATTCATAATCGGATTCATTGTTTGATTCAGATGATGGTTCTGCTGAGTATTCAAAGTCACATTCGCTTTCCTCACTTTCATTAGTTGACAAGTAATCTAAATCACTCTGACTATCACTTTGGCTTGTTGAAGTGTCACTCGAGGGAGTAAAATTTGGAATCTCCTTTGTCATGATTCTTTCAAATTGATTTCTGTCTTTTGAAACAACCGAATCATCAGAAGTTAAAACATTCATAGAGTTGAAATTATTACAGCTATTGAGTTCATTATAATCAGAATATAAAATGTCTAAGCTAGAACTATACACACTATCACTACCAACAGAATCTGACATACATGATTCTATATTCTTGTAATTTAAAAAAGACAACTTAATGGACTCCCTATTGCACTTTGTGTGGCCTAATCTAGCACCACAATAATCCTTAACATCATCATCTTGCCCTTTTAAACATGCAATATTCATGTTAGTAGGAGACACAAATACACTGGCAAGATCATTTTTATGATGAGGTGACGGAATAGGGTCGTAATGACCCTCGGTAGGAGGATGAAACAACTTTCTTTCAAAATCATTTGAATCCAAGTATCCAACCCCCTTTTTGACAAAATCGGGTTTTTGTTGACAGTCAAGCATGGTATCATGTATCATTTTACTCAAGTTCCATTTGTCAATGATAATTTGTAATTTAACGGTTTTGCTTCTTGAAGAAGTTAATTTTTCAGTTAAATCAGTGATTAAAAATTCTTTTCTATACATAAATTCTTATAGGGTTTGGATTTCTTGTTTTGCTTTATTCAAACTGACTTTGAGAGCAACCTCGCTCTTCTTGATTTGTTTAAGGAGACCAAGAGCATCGTCCTTTTCACGAATTATAAGTTTGTTCAAAGTGTGATAGTGAAGAATCAAGTCAACACAATCAGAGGAACATAAATGAGATTTTACCTTCGGTGGAATCAGCTCTGCAGCAGTGTTTCTACAAATACATCCATGATTCGAGCTTCCATCGCCTTCAATTTGAGTTCCGTCACAAGCACTCATTGGAGAGACAACTCGATCCATTAAGCCGAAACTAGAGCAATCATTTTTCACATCATAGACCTTCATCTCATCAACACTCTTCCTTTTCTCAATCTTAATATTGCCATTCTACTTCAAGCTGCCTTCAGTATCAATCACTTGACTCTCAATTCCTTGAATAGCAAATTGCTTAAGGTAAGCGGCTGGTCCGATTGAATCAGTGTTGATGATTATCTTTCTAAGCACCTATTTCTTTTCTTCTTCGACAAGACTAGCTTCCATACCGTGAACCACAAATTTATTTGAGGGATCATTAGCTATAAGAGCCTTGTAAATATCCATCTGAGCCTCCTCGATCTCATTATTCCAATCGAAGTCATTGACGACCAATGCATTAACCGGTTCCTTTGCCTTCTCATTTTGTTCGTTTCCTTCGATGACGGAAACAATAGTAGGAAAGGGAAGGGCATCAGTAATTGGATGAGGACATTCCCTTTTGAAGTGACCAAGCTGCTTGTATTTGTAACATCTCAGCTTTGTTTTGTCAAATCCAGCAGCTTTTCATCCTAGACACTTCTTACCGGTGCGATCCATGAATATTTTCATCCTCTGAGTCAACATTGCCATCTGCCACTGCAGATCAACCTCTTTCATATTATCAGGATCCACCTGAAAAACTTCTTCAATATGACTAACACCGACTTTCAATTCTCCAGAAATAAGAGCTTCATAACTGTTGACAAGTAAGCCAAACAAAGCCATATATTTGGTTGATAGACTTGAAGCAGAAGTGTTGCTCTGATTGCCTTTGGATGTAGTGCTTGACGAGCTTTGATGATTTATGGATGGTGAGGAAACCATTGCGGGAATGACTCCTGTTTAACTTCCATAATTACTTGATGTGGCAGGAACAATGAATGCTGCGTTGGTTGGTGCCATGCTTTTGCTATAATCCAGTTGATTCATTTGACGCTTCTCAATGTCCATTTCAAAAGATTTCAACGTATTGATCACGTCAGATAGGGTTGATGCTTCATTGTTTGCATGTTTGAGTTTTGTAACAATTGAACGACTGATCAGGTTGTAAACACTTATATTGAGAGAGCAATACAAGCAGAGGTTACTTACATCTTGTGTCAATTGTTCTACTTGTTGTTATCACTACGTGAACATGCATACGTTGGATTCCGCACTCCGTGTGCATGTCGTGTTACTCGTCTAGATAGATCCATAGAGACCCGGTGGAACCTACATGTAGTATCAGAGCTTATGCTCATGATCGAGATCGACTTGTGATGTTTTTCATGTGATTTGACATCAAAAGTTTGAGTTTTTATAGAGATTTCATATTCATGGAGTTCTTGGGTTCTTGAGTTGATTTTTGGGCTGATTTGATCGATTATGGAGTGTTTTTGAAGAAATTGATGTGACTAAAGTGTTCTAAATCATCATGTACACATTCCTACGGTCCAAATTCACCAAATTCCATCAAATGTACAAGAAATGGTGATTATCAGAAGTTTTGGTTCGTGTTTGGGCTGATTTTTCTTCTTCCTGAGATTTCAGCTGTTTCAGGCGAACTTAAGGATTCTGTTACAGGCGAACTTAATTAGGTGAACTTATCATCTTCGCTTGATTTTGGGTTTGGGCGAACTTATCAAGTTCGCTTGGTTGTTCCTGATTTTATTAATGTTAATCAGCGAACTTATTATGTTCGCTAGGTATTGGTAAGGAGCGAACTTAGCAAGTTCGCTTGGGGTAAAAAATTTTCAATTTTAACTGTTTTTACTTCATATTTTGCATATACTTGTTATGGCTAATATGGTGCATGTGACGAACATGTTTAACTATGATAACGAGATCGGGACACCATAGAAGCCACCAAAGCTTATGAGCTTAGCTTCGATCAGTTTATCTCATTTACAGTTACTAGCTTGTGGATTCCTATTCTTGAAGGCTATTATCATCCTACTTACTTGTTTATGGGAAAAAATGACTTACCAAAGCTGGTTTCTGGATTAAAAACCGAGGAGAAAGTATAATTTGACAGAGAGAAGAAGGCGATGTCGTGTATCTCGATGTCTTTACCGAAAGAAATTTTCCATGGGTTCAAACAGTTCAGACATCCAAAGACTTATGGGAAGGTTGACGTAAATGATGTGAAGGTAGTGTGGATGTCAGGAAGAGCAGGAAAGAACTATTAAAGAAGCAGTTTCTGGTATTCAAGCATTTTCATAATGAAACGTTAGATGAGCTGGTGACAAGATTATATCATTTGCTCAGTGAACCTGTGAGTGCTGAGGTTGTGTATGAACCTGAATAAATAAATGATAAATTTTTTCATGCGTTACTATCTAAATTTGATGTTTATTCCGTGCTGATCAAAGGGAATGCAAAGTACAAGACAATGTCATTAGAGGATGTGCTTGGGAAGATACAATCTCATGATTTGAACTTGAAGAAAAAGGAGACAAATATGGAGCATATTCAAGATCCTGCTATGTATTTTGCTAAAGCAACTTCTAAATCTGGTTCTGGAGTTTCTTTATTCTCAGGAGATGGTCAAGAGTGTAATGTTGAGAATTCTTCTAGATGTTCGTATCAATCTGGTTTTTCTGCAACAACATCAAACTCATATGGATCTCAATCAAGTGGTTCTCATCATGTGAGTCATAGAATAGCTGAGGATTACATGGTGATGTTCTCTTTGTTTATTGCATCTTATGAAAACTTTATTGGTGGGAAAATTGCTGATGCTGAAGCAATTGAAGAAGACTGTAAGCAGATAGATCCTGTTGACCTTGAAGAAATGAACATACGGTGGAACATGGCGATGTTGATGAGGCAGGAAAAAGAATTCTTGAAGAAGACTAGAAGAAAGTATATTGGTTCTAACAGCAGAACAAAGATGGGTTTCAACAGCTGAAACTGAAAGTTCGTTGTTATAATTGCCAAGAATATGGTCACTTTGCAAAAGAATGCATCAAGCCTAAAGTTGAGTTTGATTCTCAAAAGAAGAACAACTTTCAAGGGAATAGACAATATCATCAAGGATCTGGAGGATCTGGAAATTCTGGGAATTCATCTACATCATTTGCCTTAGTAGCACAAGGTGATGACAATTATGACTGGGGAATTCATTTGGAACAATTGGTAGGTGATGTATGTCAAGCTTTCGTAGCTGAATTCTATACAATGGAATCTTCAGAGGATGATGGTTCTAGCAGTTCGAGTGAGGAAGACAGTTCAGCAACTGAAACTGAAAGTCAAAATGGAGAAGATGAAGAGAGTATTTCTGGAGTTAGTGGTTCTGAAGCAAACAATTATGAAGATAATGTTTCTACAACGAGCGTTTCTGAGGAAGTGATTGTTTTGAAGATAAGAGAACCTGAGATGAAAGAAGATATTCCTACAGCAAAGGCTCATGTATTCCTACAGAGAAGGCATATCATCTGGATATGCCTTATGCTGAAATTGAGAAAAGAAATACTGATCTTGCTGAGAAAAACAAAGAGCTTGCTGAATTTGAAGCATAAGTGCTTAGATTGAACAGAAAATTAGAAGGTTTCGGGAATTCATCATTCTTACTAGGTTATTATAATGATAACATTGATGAACGGAAGAAAATTTAGGGTATTGGTTTTGTACCTCCACCTTTCAATGGGAATTATTCAGTTGAACCTGAAATAGTGAAGGATGAGGATTTAGATCCTAAAATTGTATTGAAAGTAAATCATGTCACTAGGGAAGATATGGTCTATGATGAAGAAAGTGATGATGAAGTGTTTGATGAAGCCAAAATTGAAGGAGTTTCTAAATAGATTAAGAATGAGGAACCGAAGGTTGTTAAGGAAGTTACTCGAGATCGATGTATATTGACTGAACCTGATGAGTGTGAACAACCAAAACCAGTGTTATCTAAACAGGTTTTTGTTAAACGTGTTAATTTCAATAATGAGGATTCTAGGATTTCTAAGACCTCAACACTGGATTTTGTGAAAGAGAAAATCATTTTAGAAAAATCACCGGTTGTTCATGCTTCATCATCAAAGGTTTATGTTGGTGAATCGTCGAAAAGAGTTTATGTTCCAAAGTAGCAAGATGGTATAATTACTCAATCATCTGGAGGTTATACATCTGGAAGTTCTTCGAACTCAAGAAGAGGTCCATATGTTAGGGAATATAAAGAAAGGCGTACATGTTTTCATTGTAGTGAGGTAGGACATATTTTGGTGAATTGTCCTTACCAGAACAAAAAGAAGAATCATGTGATTCCGGAGAAGATAAAGCCTATTCCAAAAACTGTTATGAATAAGTCAAAACCGCAAGTTGTAAAGATTCTAAAAAGGACTTTTAAGGTGCAGCCTACAACTGATAAAGTGGTGCATCAGTCTGTGAGACCGAATGTGCCTAAATCGACATTTGTGAAACCATCTGGTTTTAAGCAAGATTTGAGACCTCATGTTGATGTTAAAGTTGGTATTGGTAAACCAGGGTTTGTACAACCTGGTGTTCGAAAGCGAGTGGTTTTTCAACCATCTGTAGTGAATCCGAATGTTGGATTCAAAGAAAATTCACAAGGTGAGGTTAAACTGTCGAAACTTCAAAGATGAAGAAGAAATAGACAGCTGAAAAAGCTTTTGGAACTTGATCAAATTAATTATTTTTCAAAGAATCATGATTTTAATAATCAATAATTTCAAAATTTTGAAATGAAAAGGAATTTTTATAACTCAAAGTTGTCTGGTTCTGGTTCGTCTTCAAAATCCTCAAGGGTGGGTGATAATATGAACTATCAATTGCGTGAAGTGGTTTATTTTAATTCTAATGGCTGACCCAAGACCACAATGGCTTGGGTCTCCGTAACTAATTGAATTTTCAAGTTTATGTAGGTTCAACCAATGACGATTATACATAACAACTAGTATGTGGATAGTGGGTGTTCCAGACATATGATTGGAAATATTTCATTACTAGAAGATGTGAAGAAAATCGATGGAGGTTATGTCGCCTTTGCGGGCAATAAAGGTGGATACATAACTGGTCAAGGAACGTTGAAGAATGATAAAGTGAAGTTCACGAAAGTGAACTATGTTGAGAAACTGGAGCATAACTTGCTTAGCGTGTCCCAAGTGTTTGACAAGAAGTTTTCATTCCATTTCAATGACTCCGAGTGTTTTATTCTCAAACCGGGCTTCATTATTCGGAAGAATGGATTCTTATGAGGGCACCATGAAAGAACGACACATATGTATTCGACATGAGTGTTTCTACTACTACGGATTCAATTCTAACTTGCTTACTTTCGAAGGAGTCCGAGTCAGACTCTATTCTTTGGCATAGGAAGTTAGCACACATCAATTTCAGGAAAATGAACTACTTCGTGAAGAATGACTTGGTGACTGGTATTCTCAAAATGAAGTTTCTGTGCCTGATGATTGTATACCATGTAAGAAGGGTAAGCAGCACTGAAAGTCCCACAAATCCAAGAAGCAGAATTCTATTGACACTCCATTGGAGTTGATACACATGGATTTGTTCGGACCTATTAGCATTCACAGCATTGGAGGGAAATCTTACTGTTTAGTGGTGACTGATTACTATTCAAGATTCTCATAGGTGAAGTTCCTAGCAACGAAGGATGAGACGGCTAAGACTATTCAAATTCTTATTCTGGGATTGGAGAATCTCTACAAGCAGAAGGTCAGAAGGATAAGAAGTAACAATGGCACCGAGTTCAAAAATAGAAAAATGGGTCTTTTTTTTACAGAGGGGTATTCATCATGAATTTAGTGCGCCATATATCCCACAACAAAATGGTGTTGCCGAGCACAATAACAGAACATTGGTTGAAACAACGAGAACTATGTTGGCAGATTCTAAGCTACCGGTTACTTTCTTAGCCGAAACTGTGAACACGACATGCCATGTACTAAACCGTGTTCTGACTAGGAAGCGACACAACAACACGTCTTACGAGTTGTTGAATAACCGAAAGCCAAATCTGGATTATTTGCTACCTCTTAGGAACCCATGTACACTTTTGAATACTCGAAATGTTTCTACGAAGTTTAGTGAAAAAGCCATTGAAGGGATATTTCTCGGCTAAGTTGCTAAATCACTGAATAAAAGAGTTTATAACAAGGAAACAAGACAAGTCGAAGAGTGGTTCCATATTGATTGTTCCAATCATCCTATTCCTCAAAAGGAGGTTGGTCCTGATTGGGCGTTTGATTATGACACCTTGTTCAAGTCTTTCAATATTATTCTTGACCTTTCTCATGAAGAAGCCGCGTTGTTGTATGAGTTGTGCAATGGTGACCAAGGTTGCGATTTTACACCAAGATCTAAAGTTCCATCATCAACCCCTGATTCGAATACTCATGAAACAGACAGTGATGACGATGCTGCGATATTCCAGGATTCTCTGACTGAACCGTTGAATATTGTTGATGAACCGTCCACTTTTACACAAGTTCATGGGGAGATTTCTTCTAATCTGGATGCACTGATACCAGTTCCTCAAGTTGTTTCGCTTGAAGATGAATCTACTCAAGATGATGTATTGCCTGTTGCTGAGGTTGCTTCCATCAAAGTCTTAAAAGATCATCCGGTGGAGAATATCATTGACAATATACAAGATGGTGTCAAAACTCATTCATTGAGTGAAAATACTTGTTTATATTCTAACATTAGGGATACGGGAGTACTTGACGTTTGCTCACATTCGTGTTTTATTTCTCAGGTCGACAAATAACGTTGAAATGGCTTTACAAGATAACAACTGGATTGAGCCTATGTAAGAGGAGCTAGCTCAATTTGATAAATTGAAATTCTGGAATTTAGTTGATCTACCAAAGGGGGTTTATCCAATCGGAAGTAAATGGGTTTTCAAATGTAAGAAGGATGATAGAGGTGTCGTGGTGAGAAATAAGGCGAGGTTGGTCGTCTAAGGTTTCAATAAACAAGAGGGTAGTGATTACGCCAAAGTGTACGCACCTGTTACGAGGTTGGAAGCGATTCGTTTGTTTCTATCTTTTGCTTCATTTAAAGGTTTCAAGGTGTATCAATTAGATGTGAAGAGTGCTTTCCTTTATGGTAAGGTTAAAGAGGAGGTCTACGTTTGTCAGCCACTGGGCTTTGAAGATCCATTGTATCCTTCACGTGTGTTCAATCTAGATAACTCATTATATGGACTTCATCAGGCACCTATAGCTTGGTATGAAATGTTGTCTCAACATTTTCTAAGTAATGGTTTTACACGTGGCAAGATTGACTCAACCTTATTCATAAATAAAGCAGGGGGAGATTACCTAATGGTGCAGATTTATGTGGACGATATAATATTTGGGTCGACAAATGAAGAATTATGCAAAGAGTTTGAGGGGGTCATGAAATCTAAGTTTGAAATGTCGAGAGGGTCATGAAATCTAAGTTTGAAATGTCCGCTATGGGAGAGTTGTCATTTTTCTTAGGGTTACAAGTGAACTAGAAGAAAGACGGCTTCTTTATTCACCAATCCAAATACATCAATGACATATTGAGCCGATTCAAAATGGAGGATTGTACCCCATATGACACACCAATTCCTGCAAATCATAAGTTGAGTCCAAATCCGGAAGGAAAGGTTATTGACAGTCGATTGTACAGAGCTATGATCGGATCCCTCATGTACCTAACCGCAACAAAGTCGTTGATTAACAGATCGAGAGACGGGATTGCTGAAGCCATAGCCAAGCTTATCAGAAAAGAAGGAATGTCTGGGAAGTTTGAGAGGTTAAAACCATAGACTGGAAAGAGGGTGATAAGATTTGGAGATATGGACCCGGTTTCTATGAAGCACACTCGAAGATATAAGTTCAAGACGGTTAAAGCTCTACAAAATATTCCATTGAAGAAGTATCCACAAGATTTTCTTGGAAACATGAAATGGTGGTATGGGGATGTTAATACTGTTGAAGTTGTGATTGAAGACAGATATGGAAAGATTTTAGCTCATTTATATGATGCTATGAATCTCATTAACTTTTCAAGGAAAGACCGGCTGACTCTTAGAAGGAAGGAGATCATGTATACCAGTGAATGGAGGGAGCAGGCAATGCAGCACAAGCGGGTGTTGCACATATGTATCAATCAAGGGGTTCATGCCGGAAGAAATCTGCCAGGGAATTGGAAGAGCACATAAAGACTGAAGACCGAGCTATTGCCAAGGGGGAGTCTGTTAGGACATGTTTGTGACAATTGCTTTGTAAAAGTTAGGTCTTTGTAATTGTCTCTAAAGTTGTAATCTTTTGTTATGTGTTAAGTTTTGTAATTGGCGAACTTTCCATGTTCACCTAAGCCATTGGTGTGGCGAACTTAGCAAGTTCACCTGTGGTTAGTTAGAAGCCTATATATAGTGTTTGGATGTTTAAGTTTTGTAACAGTTGAACGACTGATCATATTGTAAACACTCATATTGTGAGAGCAATACAAGCAGAGGTTATTTACATCTTGTTTCTATTGTTCTACTTGTTGTTATCACTGCGTGAACATGCATACTTTGGATTCCGCACTCCGTGTGTGTGTCGTGTCACTCATCTAGACAGATCCGTAGAGACCCGATGTGACCTACACATGTCCTTTTTACCCACTTTAAATCAGAATTGCCTACATAAAATTCACATAAAGCTTTCCATAGATATTGAGTGGTCTTATACTCTTCAAATATATTAATTATGTTTCCCGGAAGAGCCATGTTCAAAGCACCAAAGGCTTTATAATCTCTTGTGATTAGAAGTTTGTCATTCTCGGTGTACTCTGCTAGATCAGTTTGAGTTTCAACTCCGTCCTCTCCAATGGTCATAGGATAGTGAGGACCATTAGTAGTAGAGATCCACTGACCAAAGTCAGTCATATAGAAGTATGCCTTCATTCGGTTCTTTCAGTTCAGGAAATCATCGGTGGATAGAAGCTTGGGAGGCCTGGACATGGATCAGGTTTCCAAATCAGCTTGAGTAATGGATGTTATATTGAAAGACAGAGAATCGAAATGAACCAGAAATTAGAAAAACACAGAGATTCAGCTCAAAGAGTCGGCATGATCAAACAGACAGTCGGCTCGAGAGAGTTAGCTGGACAAAGAAGAGTCGGCTGGAAAAAGGTGAGAATCGGCACTTCACCTTGAAAAATCAAGGAAACCTCACGCTGAGAGTCGGCTCGAGAGAGTCGGATGCTCACTTAAGATAGTCAGCTGAGAGTGTCAGCTGGACAAGCTTAGTCACTATGAACTTAAGTTCAAGTGAGTCGTAAACTTGTGTTTTCTAAGAGAATTGGCAAGGACAAGCGATAGTCGGCCGGAGAATCAGCCAACAAGGTCGATAGTCGGCTGAGAAAGTCGACCAATGAAAACAACAATCAGCTCAAGCAAGAGAGTCGGCACTGGACAGTCGGCTCAAGAACATTAACACGCCCTTTTTCACAAAACAGCTACCAATCAATCCATGAATGCTCAGATTTAAACCAAAATACCAATCAGCACAAAAACAAGTTTCTGAATGAATTTCAAGGCCAATTTCTGAGGTTGACAGATCAATCCAGATTTTTATGAAATTCAGATCTATTCAAAAACTTCAAGAACCCCAACAAATATCACTAAAATCAAGAGCATAGAGACTCTGATACCAAATTGTAGGATCAATAAACTCTGATTTGGTGAAGAATCAAGATGAAGATCAAGAAGAACACACACAATAACAAATATTTAACAATAAACTCCCATAAAATTGATTTGCAAATGATGAATACAATAAGACCCCAAATCACTCTATTGTGTGCTCACCCTAAAACCATAATCATACTTTTCTATTTATAGCCTAATGACAATTTAGGCTAATTACAATTAAGTCCCTAAAGAATAACAAAATATAAATCTATCCTTGAACAAAAATAATAAATATATTTTGCCCTAAACAAAATATATTTATATAACCGAAACACTTTTGCTGATAAAGACTTGAGCTCCATATGTTAATCCGTCACTCGAACCTCTCGAGTTGACCTTGACTTGTTGACATTGACTTTCACCTTTTGACTTGATAACATTAGACTACCAATTTAGACCCAACAATCTCCCCCTTAGGCTAATGTTATCAAACTCTTGAATCATCTTCACAACCATCATTTCATGCATACTGTGATCTTGAATTTGGTAAGCTTAAGTCAAAATTTCAAGACCCAGCATAAAGAAAGAAAGCTTATTTTATTTTTATAAAATTAGCCATTTAAAGAAAGTCTCCAGATTAAAGTAAAGATAGAACTCACCAGCGTTAGCTAATTTTTAGTATGCATGACAGGTAGTAAAGGTAAAAGGAAATAATGACTAAAGGAGCCGTGAGAGCTAGATAGCATGGACTGCCAGGGCTGCATTACTGAAGACTGCCATTTCCCATTCCTGATAGCTTATGTTTTAAACAATGTTTATTGTTATAGGATTATGAATGTTTGAGTTAAGACTGTCGTTGTAATAGATTCTGATTTCCAGTTTAAGAACTATGTTTGTTGCGTTTTATGCCAACTATGAGATGGGTTTGGGGCGTTTCAAGTTGGTATCAGAGCCATAGTTTGAGAGATTTGGACATTTGCGATAATGTCTGAACTTAAACTGAGAATGGGACAAAAGAAAGGAAAGGAAAGGAATGTCAGTCAGAGCAGCCTATCCGTGGAAAAGGAGTTAAAGGAAGGTAGTCAATGTCCTAACATAGAACATAGACAGTAATACCTTAGTACGGATAGTAGACAGAAAATATTTTAGCATAGATAGTACACAATACAAGCTTTAGCATAGATAGTAGATCGTTTGTGTCTTAAAGTATGGATTCTAAACTTGGATGCAAATGTTACTCCTGATAGGAAATGTTCAGAACCCGAGTAGTAAAGTAAATTAGTAATTTCATACAGGTCTCTGTATTTAGTAATTTACATTACTCGAGGTGTTCTAAATTACTATATATCATGATGACATGAGTATTCCTTGTTCACAGTTAGTTAGGAATGGCTAGAGCAAAGAGACGTGGTCGTGCTGGTGGTCATACTGGTCTTCGAGGCCGACCACCAGGTAATCAAGCATGGGTAGAGGAAAGTGAACAATCCCGCAAAGAGACCGAATCAGTGCATGTTGAGCATAATGATAGTGAGAACCAGGTGTCAGTTCATGATGATGTGCACATGAAGGATTGGTTCTGTAACCAATCGTAAGAGAAGCTATAGCTGTAGAGGTCACTTCAGTTTTGAAGGGCGTCTTACCGAAAGCACTGGCAGAGGCTCTTAAAGAGTTTGGCGTAGAGAAGAAAGAAAAGAAAGAGGAAAATTGCAAGAGAACTAAAGTCACTGACAGTGAGAACTCTGATTTTGAAGTAGCAGCTCGAGGCTACAAATACAAATCATTTCGGGGGTGTGACCCGTCGAAGTTCGATGGAAGAAAAGATGCAGTTTCCACTTTAGAGTGGATAAAGAGGATGAATGGTGTGATAAACATTAGTGAGTGTAGTGATAACCAAGCGGTCAAGTTTTCCGCTCACTCATTCACTAATGAGGCGCTGAGCTGGTGGAGGTCTATTCAGTAGACCAAGACCTCCAATACTATGAAGAGGATGAAATGGGATGACATGAAAAAGCTAATAATCAAGAAGTTCCATCCGTAGAACAAGATTAATAGGGTTGAGAGAGAGTTTATGGGGCTATGTACTGGCAGTATGACTCATCACCGGTACACCTCAAAATATAATGACTTGGCTCAGTTATTTCCACATTTGGTGGACACTGAGGAGAAGAGGATAAAGTACTACATTAAGGGGCTACCATAGAGAGTTCATGTGCACATTAAATCCAATGCCCCTACAAGTTTTGAATATGTGGTGGAACTTGCTGGAATAGTGTATGATGACTTCGACTCCACGGACCCACTACCTACTGAAACTTAAAATAACGTGACAAGTGTCGTTAAGCGGCCGACAAAGGAGTGGGCGGGCCCAGAGGATAAAAAGCTAAGAATCGAGGATGGCAGTGATTGTGCATGTGTGGAAAGAATCACTTTGGGGAGTACCATGTGGGTTTGAACATTTGCTACCGGTGCGAGAAGACTAGGCATTATTCCTGAGAATGTCCCAGAGCATCGGCGTACTATAACTGTGAGACTCCTTGCCACATGCCAATGACTGTCGTCGACCCAAAGCTACTGCCACTGAGAAAGGAAGGACCCGAGCGTATGCGCTGACACAAAAGGAAGCTATAGAAAACCCCGATGTAGTTTCAGGTACGTTCATCCGCAACCACACTTTTGTTTCAGTATTGTTTGATTCTGGTGCTAGTAGGAGTTTCATATCATCTTCAAGGTGTAAAAGAATGAAATGTAAAGTTACTAAGGTAGAACAAACCTTTAATATAGAAACTGTTTTGGGTAAAACCACGATAGTGACAGAACTAGTAGAACATTGCATGATAAAGGTAGATGGCCATAGATTCCCAGTTAGGTTGTATGTTATAGCCTTGGGAGGGTTTCATATAGTCTTGGGTATGGATTGGTTATCTGCCAACGAAGCCCGAATTGTATGTAAGAGAAAGGTAGTTTAGCTCAAAGCTCCAGACGGTAGCGAAGTTTTGGTTTACGGGGATCGCGATGGCTCTCGTTAACGAACGTCATATCGATGATAAAGGAAGAAAAGTATATGAGGCGCGGATGCGAGGCCAACCTGGCCTATGTGATAGACAACGATATAAAAGTGAAAGAGTTGAAAGACGTACCCGTGGTGTGTAATTTTTCGGAGGTGTTCCTCGAGGACTTTTCTGGATTACCAACCGATCGGGAGACAGAGTTCCAGATAGACTTAGTGCCAAGTACCCAGCCCGTGGCTAAGGCACCGTATTGACTTGCGCCTTTGGAGATGAAAGAGCTGATGACATAGTTAGAAGAGCTTCTGGCTAAAGGTTTTAATAGACTGAGCATTGATATGTTGCAAAACACATCTATTTATCCTTTCATTTTTGTTCGTTTTAGCTATTTAGTTAGTCATTTTTATTCGTTTTTTTGTTTTGTACTTAGTTTGGGTTGTGTTTACAGGTGTTCGTGTGCAAAAGAAGCAGAAATCAAAGTTTAATCCTGGAGAAATCGAGCACACGAGGAGAGGTAGTGAAAAGAAAATCAAAAACATGGAATTTTAGTTTCTCGCGCCATGTGAAGAGAGAGGCTCAGGTCTTGGCGACATGCCAAGACCCAGAATTAAGGAAACAAGGAGCCCGACTGTTTTCTCTTTGGCGTCACGCCAAAGATGTCTGTCCAAGTCTTCGCGACACGCGAAGAATTCAAATTACGGTAAAACCCTAAAAATTGAATATTTAAAGATTTTTATGCCATTTTATCAGGGGTTCGATTTCCAGCCGTCATAAAGGAGTACTTGAGGCTATTTTGAGGTTTGAGAACGAGTGTGGGATCAAGAATCGATGTACGGGAACCAGTTCTAAAGCTTTTGCAACTCGTATGCGTTCATTCTTTGATTTCCATTGTTTTTGTTTTAGATGATGTTTTCTGGCTAAATACTTTGAACTTCCTAGGTGATGATGAATAATTGTGTTTGATCAACATTCTTTTGGTTTTGGTCACTATTTGATGGATTAATATTTGAGTAAAGATTTGTTTACAATTGGTTTGATGTGCATGCATATTTAGATCTGATTTATGATTAATTATTGTTCCATATGTGTCTTTGTGAACGTCTTTCATGTATAGATGCATATTAGTTTGCTTACTGTGTGTTTGTGACTAGTTTATGGTGTTTTATCAATCGAATCCATAGGAACGATAGTTGAGAGTTTAGAGGGTTTAAGTATTCTACTTACTTCAATAGCTGAGAGGTGCAAAGTAGACGGGTTGTCTTTGGTATCAGGTTTTTAGGTGTAAAGGCTCTGAGAGGAGGTTTCCGTAGAATCCCTAGTGTTATTTTCTATCCTGTGTCTTATCGAGAATTTACAGGTTACTCCTTGCACTCTAGGGTGTATTGAGATAAGGAGACTGAGAGGTAAACTATCTTGTGAGTACTTAAGTATTATGGAAATAGCTGAGAGGTGATCCACTAACCAGTGCAATGTACACTCCCCTTAGGGTTTCCTTTTAGGTCACACCCGAAGAATGACCAGGGATCCACTAGGTTGTCTGAGGGTGTAGTATTTTAAGATCCTGGTTCTATCAGAGTTTCCATTACCAAGAGAGAGTCGTGATTCACAATTAGGGTTCTTACCTTCATCTAAGTATATTGAGTGATAGTTGGTTGTCTTTAGTTCTCTCTAATTTACTTTTGATGTAAAATATTTTAGACCTTTTTCATAGAAAACCCCCCAATATAAATCAGTCAGTTAGTTGAGTCAGAGTCTAGTTAAGTGTCGCTAGTGTCTCGTAGGTTCGATATCCGGACATCCATTAGGCTTTAATGCACTCGATAGGTACACTTGCATGCCATTGTGGTCTAGTATTTAGGAGTGTCTAGAGTTTAACTACAATGTCTAGGTTAGGTTAAATTAGGTAAGTTTTATAGACCATATCCAGCACATCAAGTTTTTGGTGTCGTTGCCGGGGACACTTAGGCGATAGCGTATCTAGCTTTGATAGAACTTAACTGATTAATTGGTCTTATTTATGTTTTAAGTCGTAGTGAATCTAGTCAGTTCGTGTCTTTTGTTGACTTTTTTGTGTGTTTATTTGTGTGTCTAAGTCGTGTCTTAGATTTTGAGCCTTAATACTGGTCAATCAAAGAAGGACGAGTAATCGTGACCGAATGATTCGAATCTAACCAAATTGATCTCTTAAACTCCAAAACCTTGAACCAAAAGCTCCCTTCCTTGCCAAAATCGCCCAAAACCCTTGCTTAGACGGTTGTATGTCGAATGAATTGAAGAATGGCCGTTCAAAACTATTAAAACTCTAATTTTAGGGTTTTTTCGGGTTTTTATGTCTCTCGCGTACCTCGAGATATTGTGGCCATTCCCTCGCGTACCGCGTGGGACAAATTAGTCGGGCTGGATTTTGGGGTCTCTCGCTTACCGCGAGGGAGTATTTTTCTCAGAAAACTAATATTCTTTTTCTAACTTCCCATCGTGTGCTCGATATCTCCAAGATTTAGCTTCATTTTCCACTTCCTTAGCACACTTTAACCTGCAAACACGACCTGGATGATAAACCATATAAGGATGATGGTGATGATAACCCATAACATGTCAACCATAACTCACAACCAATAACCTACGATAAGGCTTATATATGGGTCATACGGGCCATGGGTCATGGGGGATATGGGATATGACATTTTAACCCATAACCCATAAGCCGTATAATGCCATACCCCATGTCACCCTGACTCACAACCTGTGTAACCCCTAAAAGGCTTATTGGTCATATGGGTCATGGGTGATACGGGTTATGACATTATAACCCATGACCTGTGGTCATATGGGTTATGGGTGGTATGGGGTATGACATTATAACTCATGACCCATGGTCATATGGGTCATGGGTGATATTAAGTAATGTTTTTATGTGGTTTATGTAATGATGATGATGATAACCCATATGATGATGATGATAACCCATAAGATGATGATGATAACCCATAAGATGACGATGATGATAATGATAACCCATATGATGATGATGATGATGATGATGATAACCCATCGGAGGATAATGATGGTGATGATCAGGACGACCCATATGATGATGATGATAACATATGTCACCCATAACTCACAACCAATAACCAACGACCAGTGTGACCCCTATAAGGCTTATATATGGGTCATACGGGCCATGGGTCATGGGTGATATGTGATATGTCATTTTAACCCATAAGTCGTGTAATGCCATAACCCATGCCACCCTGACCTGATTCACAACCAGTGTGACCCCTACAAGGCTTATTAGTCATATGGGTCATGGGTGATGTTAAGTAATGTTTTTTATGCGGTTTATGTAATCTTTTAATTTTAATTTATGTTTTGTTTTTTAGGAGTTAATTATATATGTGTTTATGTAAATTTTTATTTTTATTTTTTAATTTATGTAATGTTTTAAGTAGGTTTATTATAAACTTAATTAGTTTTTTGTTTTTTTACAAATATGTTTTTGAAACCGTAATTAGTTTTTGGTTTAAAAATTCCCCAAAACTACATGGCGGGATCTTAAACAAAATCAGCGGTAAAATTTTATGAAAAATGTTGAAACTTCAATAGGTCACAAAATCAGGGGTAAAAATTTAAAGAAAAATTTTAAGAAACTTGTGCCCCAATTTGATTTAAAATCCATCCTCTTCCACTTCTATTTAAAATCCGTCCTCTTCCACTCCGATTTCAAATCCGCCCTCTTCCACTCCGATTTCAAATCTGTCCTCTTCCCTACCGAGCTTTTGTATTTTCGATCTCAAATCCGTTTTCATTCTTTTGAAACTCATGGACGGTGACCAAGGATAAATTCAACGACGATGGAGATACCAGTTCAACAGAAGACTATGAAAGCGATGATCTGGATCATCACAACGACGATGTGATGCTTGGGTCACAAGTCAACGACGATATGAATCTGGATCTCAGTTTAGCTACAACGAAAACAACTAAGAAGGGGTTGACCAGGTTACCAAAGTTACGTTCACCATATACAAACTCTGGTGGAAGAAAACACAAAGTAGTCAGTTATGAATCAACATCTCATATCATCTCAATATATAGTAAGTTAATACAATAAGCGTTCATTGTAAATCAATTATACAATAAGCATCACACCGAGGGTCGGCTCAACATATTTTGTGGCCTAAAGCGAACGTTCAAATTGAGGCCTTCTGTGAAAGTTTTGTAAATATATAAGAAAATTTAAAATGTAATTTAATGAAGCGTCAAAACGTATAATGTTGATATAAAAGTTGTGAAATTATCATTTCTCTCTGAAAACACAAAAGTTGAGAATATAAATTAAAGTGGGTTTTTAATTTTTGGGGCTTAAAGGGGTTGCTTTAGTTTCTTGTACTATAGACCCACCCATGATCACACATACCTATTTATACAAGCTAATTAACTCAACAGCAACAAACTAGCCTATGTTATATATTACAGAAATATTATGATATTGATGCATGTCATAGGTGTCTTGTGATGAATCGGCTTGGTCACCTTCTTCTAAATTTTAGAAGAAAAGTGTATGTGGGATACATAGTACCCAACCTAGGTAAACCGGTGAAACTTAAGATAATTCCTAAGTAGTATCGTACATTGGTGGAGCAAACAAACTTGACAAGTTCGTTACATATACACAATCAGACGAATTCAAGGTTTTAATCATTTACTCTAATTATATTTTTAATCTTTCTCTTTTAAACTCTAATCAAATAATTAAAATGTGTGTTGGAAGAATATGTCGAAAACAAGAAAAGAAGCACGATCAAAGTACGTATATGATCATCACCTAGGACGAGGAGGATATACTTATCTAAGAGATAAACTGGTAACTTTATTCTCTAATTCAAGTGTGTTTTTCTATTGTATGTCTGATGTGTGAGTGTCTGCTGCTTTCTGTTGAATATATTACAAGATACAAAACAACGAAATTGCACCCGAAGAAATCTCCTCCCGTGCTTTGATGTGGAGGAAAGCAAGGGAAGACAAAAGGGAGAATGCAAGAATGATGATGTCAAAGTCATGGCAGATAAATTAGTAAGTTTAACTTCAAACTTTGGGAAATTATGTTAAAGAAAAATCATTGTCAAACTCAGTTAATAGAGTTGAAGTTGTGAGATAAGACTGAAGGGTAATTAAAAAAGTCATTAGCCAGGATCAGTGTTTTAAACTTAAAGCCGGTAACTCATAGTGACATCTAACTAGGCTAACAAACTTGATTCTATTTATACATTAGCAAGAACTACCGGTTACATCACCCTGATTGTGACATCTAAGTAGGCTAACAAGGTTGTTTCTCAGCACTTAGTAAAATTGCTAGAACAAGTAAACAGTTGGAATGAACATAAATGTTGGTTCGGGGAACTGCTGGTGAACAACTTCAACAGCAGTTCATGTAACCGACAGTTACAGCCAGATGTTCTATGCTTGTAGGGAAGCAGCAGTTTGCTCCTTGTAAAGTGAAAGCCCTATTCTTTTGTAAAGTTTTGGTCAACGCCTGGAGTTTCGGCTTTCAGAATCCACAGTTCTTTTCAGGATCCAACAATTTACTGTAATACATGTTTACTTTGTTAAAAAAAACATCTCACTACATTCTTTTGACATTTTTTTGCAGATCGACAGTGAAACACAAATCATGGATGGAACCTTTAACCTTGAACCTGGCACGGATGCCCTCATAGTAGTACTTGGTAAGGAAAAAAGGTGGATTTTTAAAAGGGATTGGCTATGGAGTGACTTACAGTAGATATTGGCATGTTCCTCAAACAAAAGGATCATCAAAAGAACGAATTACACTACTTGAGTGTCAAATTTACAAAAAAGGTGAAAAGAGTAACACCCTGTCCATCCAGGTGGAAGAAACACAAAACAAACTTAATCAAGTTCTACAACATTTGGCTTCACAAGGAGTGACGTTGTTACCAACACAAGTAAACGTGACTTATTTTATTCACAAATTAACTAATGCTTTAACATTTACCCCTCTGTCGTTACATTTTGTAGGTGAATTCTTTGGACAGATATGTTGAATATAACCAAAGTACTAGTGCTACCACATATAAACTGGTGCAAAATAAAATGGTAACACCAGTAAGTATTTGACAATTTCATTCTTTTTTTATAAGTTTACATAACCTAATTAATTGAATTATAGGTCAATTCTGAGGACAACAATCTTGGCTCTAAGGACAATACTAATTCTACCCCATCTAACGGATCATGTAAAGCAGTGCAAACATAAGTCGCTCCCCGGGTAAGTATTTGACAATTTCATTCTTTTTTTTAAATAATTTCCCATGTGATTGCTGATTTTCCATGACCTAATTAAGTGAATTGTAGGCCAATTTTGCGGACACCAAACTTAACAAAACAATAGTGAAAACATAAGTCACTCCTCAGAGTTACTTATCTAAAAGGGTGCAAAAAATACCAGTAAAAACCAGGAAAATGAAAGTTGATGTATCACAAGTAGATGTCCCATCTCATTTGGAATCGAAAGAAGATGTCCCACATGTACGTATTGTGTGAAATGCACATATATATTGACTTTAACTTACCATATTAATATATCCCACAAATTTTTGTAGACATTTAAGTGTAGTCTGTTTTCTGTAAATTTAAACAACCGCGTGGCACGTGGTACAATTCATTGGTCAACGAAATCACAAACCATGCATGGAGTTCCACTACAAGATGATTGCTATAGAGTTTCTATTCCTAAATCTAAAAAGAGGGCAGCATTTTACCAATAAAAACTAGTGAGTACAAAACAATTGAGGACGCGGTAGGTTCTTTTGTTCCTTGGCCAAAATTTCTTGTCAAAAGTGACCAGCTTCCTTAATTAATATCTGATTAAATGCAACTAAAACAAGTATTAATATTTGTTTCCATGTTTTGTTGCTCCTGCTACAAGATCCACCATCCAATCAAACACAAAACACTACAACTAAAGTTGCTAAGAAGCAAAAGAAAATTTTTACAACGATAGAAGAAATGAAAAAATAGCAAGGAACAAGAATAAAACCAGCAGCCAATAAATAGACATTCTTTAGTATTTAGGTTAAAAACTTATGTATAGATTTTGGTTTATCATTCTTAATATAATTTACTTTTTTGTGTTTCTCATGCATGTTTACTGCTGTTTTTAATTATTATATACAAAAAAAATTAAAAATAAATTGGCAAATTACATAAAAATGGCCACATAGAACCCCAGTAAATATGTGTGACCAAAGGAAAGACAATAGCCACACTTAAAATTATAAAATTTCGTGTGGCTATATATAACCATTAGCCACACCATAGTTACATTGTTTTATATTTGTGTGACGAAATGATAGCAAACGTCGTGGGAAAAAAACTATATGTGTGACCAAAGGTAAAACAATAGTCACACTTAAAATTATAAAATTTTGTGTGGCTATAAATGACCGTTAGCCACACCAAAGTAACTTTGTTTTTTTGCTTATGTGACGGAATGATACCAAACGTCATGAGAAAAAAATTATGTGTGACCAAAGGTTAGACAATAGCTACACTTATAACTACAAACATTCGTGTGGCTATAAATAACCATTAGCCACACCATAGTGACTTTGTTTTTTGTTAGTGTGACTGAATGATAGCAAACGTCATGGGAAAAAACTTTATGTGTGACCAAAGGTAAGACAATAGCCACACTTAAAATTACAAAATTTCGTGTGGCTATAAATAACCATTAGCCACACCATAGTTACATTGTTTTATGTTTGTGTGACGGAATGATAGCAAACGTCGTGGGAAAAAATTATATGTGTGACCAAAGCTAAGATAATAGCCACACTTAAAATTACAAAATTTCATGTGGCTATAAATGACCGTTTTACAAAGTTTGCCCTAGTTCCCATTGCATTTGGATTCTAAGTGTGTGTGTGGGTGGATGTAACCCTAATCGTTTGGATTTTGAAAAGGAAGTGAGGATTAAACCCCGCGCGCAGCTGATGTGTCGTTTTTATTATATAAAAATATAATAAATATATTTTTATGGTGGTTTTACGAGATCAGGTTTTAAATTTATAAAATGATAATTAATTTAACTTAAAAACACACACAATATGCAAGTGTACCTATCGCAGCGTAATATAGTTTATGAAAGAACTAAGTATCGAATCAATAGACACGGTTGAGTTCCAGTACTCAACTTTTGTTATCGTTTAGTCGGATCAATTAGTGAGTGGGTTTTGTGTGCTTGTGAAGCAGAATAGTAAATGACAGAAAAATAAATAACGGTAAAGTAAATAATAGAAAAGTAAAAACGTGCGTGATGTGTGTAACAGAAATGTAACTAGCAGAATAGTAAACAGCAAGAAAGTAAATATCTCGGAAATGATCAGGTCACGAAGAGTATTGCTTCGGGCTTCGAATCAGCTTGATACGTGATAATGTTAAGTTGACTAATCTAGTGATATGACTATTACAAACTTGTGACACGGGTCACCGCTAGAGACTCGTTCTCACGACATTTGATTCACAAATTAATATCTTTAAATTAAAATAGTAGTGCCTCCCGTTAGGGACAACAGTTACCCTCAACCCTTCTAATGGTCATCCCGGGTTGGTTTAAGACATCGAACATAAATGCTTTGTATTAAAGTTAAATAGGTGATTATACTTTGTTTACCGGGAGGCGGTGTAACAACGGGATCGAGTATAAAGACGTACCGTTCCCAACATGAGTTCACCAATTCTTTGTCGCATAATAAGTTCGTATAAAGACGTATGACCTTAATAATGTTGACCAAGCCTTGGCTGTAGAACCAAAGACTGATTGCAACAAGATTCTTCTAAGTACAAATGCTGCTGATAGGCTTATCAGCAGCATTCAACACTTGTCACTGCTGATAGGCTTATCAACAGCACTCAACACTTGTCGCTGCTGATAGGCTTATCAGCAGCGTTCAACACTTGTTGCTGCTGATAGGATTATCAGCAGCGTTCAACAGATCAGTCCTGATGCTGATCCTCATCTTTGCTGCTAACAGCCCTGTGCCTCGAAGGTAAATCATTGCAGCTGACTATCCATGCCAAGCGTCACTAACAACTTTCTGCAAAAGCATCTGACACACTTAAAGCAGAAGGAACCTCAATGGCACAACCAATGACAGACAACAATGCTCTTCTCCAAGCATGCAAGCAATAATAAATCAAGAAGACGCTTCAATAAAGTTAACTAGTTTTAGACTAAACGTGTAATAGTTAGCTATATACAAAAGATCAACGGTCTGTGTTAGATCTGATCCTTAGAATCAAGGGTCTGTCTTGATTCTAAGTGAGTATAAATATTGTGTAAACACTTCATTGTAAGTGTGCTTTCTGATTGAGTTTCATTTATAATCGTTTATCTGCAAAAGCTTAATACAATAGTGTTCTTATTAGTATTCTTTCGGTTTACTCGATTATACTTGTGTAGTTGCTATTGTTTCCGCCAATTTCATCTAAGAACAGAACCATCTTGTAATTTCACGATCCTACAAGTGGTATCAGAGCTTTTGCTCAGATTAAACAAACTCACACTTGTTTAATCACTTCTGGTTCTATTCTAAACTCTTTCTTTCATCAAGTCACCAAAAACAAAAATGGCACAGAGCAATGGATTTGAAGACATCGGCAGCATCAACCGACCACCGAGATTGGTATTTGGGGAAGACTACGACATGTGGAAGAATCGCATGGAAAGCTTTTTCTGTTATCAGGAGTACGGGATGTGGAAATCCATCAGGGATGGACCCTACACTCCCATGGTGGCCTTTGCTGACCCTGGAGGAGCATCATTTCCAAAGGAGCCCTCCAAGTACTCAGAAGAAGACATAAAAAAGATGGAGGTGGACTTCAAGGCACTAGGAGCTATCCAAATGTGCCTTCTAAATGAAGTTTTTCATAACTTCAGAAACTACAAAACTGCTAAAGAGCTCTGGGAGGCTCTTGAGAAAATGTTTGCTGGATCTGAGGAAGTCAAAGAAAACAGAAGAGACATTCTGAAACAGCAATACGAAAACTTTGTATGGAAGGAAGGTGAGTCACTAACCGTTTTGTATAACAGGTACACTTACCTAGTGGGAGAACTGCAGTGCTCCAAAGTAAAGCTAGAGAATGAAGATATTCTCAAAAAGTTTATCAGATCTCTCCCAAGCTGCTGGACACTTTACACAGTGTCAATCAGAAGAACTGAGAATCTGAAGACTCTCCAGATGACTGAACTCTTTGGAATGCTAAAAACCTATGAGCTAGAGATGATTCAGGCAAAAGAAAGAAGCTCAAGCTACCAAACATCCCCAACATCCACCACCACCACTTCTGCCCTCCATTCTGAGCACTCATGTCCTAGTTCAAGCAACTATTATCCTCCCATCATCACTCATCCTCAAACTCCAACCTCTCAAACAAACACATCTCCATTCCTCCTAGAAGCCCCTCCTCAAACATCAACCTCTGCTGCTTTTGTTTCTGCAAACTCAAGCAACATGTTCTTTATCAAGGAGGATCTGGAATGCTTTCATCCAGATGATTTAGAAGAAATGGACATACAGCATTCGTATGCCATGCTCTCTATTAGAGCAAAAAGGTTCTACTCTAGAACCGGAAGATCCATTCCAAGTAACAACTCCAACACCAGAGTTGGCTTGGATAAAAGCAAACTAAGATGTTACAACTGTAACCTACTGGGTCACTTTGCCAGAGAATGCAAGGCACCAAGAGCAAATAGTCAAGACAAGCTCACCAAGCTCAACCTAGACAACAACAACAACAACAAGCTACTCCTCTAGTTCAAACTGCAGCCTGTGCAACTGTTGGAACCTCTGAGTTTGACTAGAGATTCCAGTATGAAGAACTGCCTGTCAACAATCAAGCTCTTATGGCAGACACTACAGAGATACCACCTTAGGTATTTGAACATCTTTGCTCTCAAGCCTGTATTGATAAAGTTTTGGGTTATAGAAAGCATAACCAAAACTTTATAGATCAAAATGAAGAGTTTCATCAGATGAAATCTGAGTTCAAAAAGGTTGAAAATACTTATAAAGAAAAGATTAACTGCCTTAAGAAAGAGATTTCATCGCTAAAACACGAACAAACTAATCTTGAAACTCAGATTGATGATCTACTGGTCAAACTAAAAGCTACCAGAGCTGAACTGGCAGAACAGAAAGTTCATGTTGAAAAATAGGAATTTTCCTCCAAAAAGTTACAAAGACTTTTAGATATTCAAGTCCATGAGCAGGTAAAGACTGGACTTGGGTATAACAATGATCAATACAAATCTGTTCCTCCTCCTGCTGACCATATTTCCATTTACGAACCAAGCTTCAATGTTGCAAATCTTGATACTACAAACCGAAACCTTGATCCTTCAACGGATGAACCTTTCGTCGAAGACTGCACTACCTCATCGGAATCTGAGTTAACCTACTCAGACCATGATGAAACCAGTGCAGCCCCATCTGAAGCTGTTCTGAATAGAGTTGAAGTTCCTACTGTTCTTCCAACTGTTCTGAATAGAGTTGAAGTTCCTGCTGTTCTTCCAACTATTCCAGCCCTTGTACCATTCAAACAGATCAAGATCAGCTATCTTTTTGATGGAAGAAAGCTAAACATTGAAAAAGAACAGACATCAGGACCCACAAACCTCAAGCCTCAGTCAAAACCAATCACAAAGAGGAAGGTATTTGATATATGTCGTAAGCCTGAAGAAAAAGGTCCATATGTTCAAAGGACCCTAGAAGAAGCCACTTTTGAACATAACAAAGCTCATCCATGGAACTTCAAGGATCTGTTCCAAAGAAAGGAATATGTCTACCTTTCAAGAGACAAACTGGCAAGATCATGCTTTGTGTGTGGCAGATATAACCACACTGCCAGCACCTGCTTTCATTACCTGAAATACCAAAGAAATTCAAAGTAGCATGCCTTTGAAAAGACTAACAAAAACAAGAAGGTAAGAAGCTACGAGGTCAAAGAAACGAAGTTCAGGGAATCTCTATCTCCCCCAAGAGTGAAGCTGCCTAAATCCCAACAAACTTGCATCATTTGTGGCGAATCAGACCACTTTGCTGCGAACTGTAAGTTTAACCCCTTCAACCAGATCCTTCATCAAGCCCCTCAAAGACAAAAGATAAAGAAGGATCAGCATACATCAGCTAGCAGTCAAGTTAAGCCCAAGATTACAAAGCAGAAGCCTTCAGCAGCAACCAAGTCTGCTGCTGATAAGCTAAAATCCTCCGCAGCAAAATCTGCTGCTGATAAGATAAAATCATCAGCAGCCAACAAAACAGCTGTTGATCGAGTAAAATCCAAGGCAAAGCCCTCAGCAGCAAAGAATGCTGTCACTTCAACAAAGCCATCAGTAGCAAGATCTACTGTTGACAAGCCAGAAACATCAGTAGCAAAATATGCTGCTGACATTGTGAGGAAAACTAGAAAATCACCAACAAGGGAATGGAAAGCCAAACCATCTCCAAGCATTGTCATTGGTTCCATTGACTGCAAACATACTGAAAAGGATAAACTAACAACCATCTTTTTCAAGTCTGCAGACTTTTGGGTTCCTCCTACTAATTAAATTTTTTTTATCATGTGCAGGGGCAGCCAGGTCATAAGAATAACACCTGGGTGGTAGACAGTGGTTGTTCCAGGCACATGACAGGCAACAGATCCATCCTCTCCAACTTCAGACATTTCAATGGAGGATATGTTGCCTTTGGAAGTAAATCCATTATTGGACAAGGAACTGTGTCCAACGAAAGAATGAGCATTGACAAGGTCAACTATGTCAAATAATTGGATTTCAATCTCATGAGTGTTTCCCAGGTTTGTGATCAAAAGCATTGGATGCTCTTCACAGATAAAGAATGCTTTGTACTGTCTCCAGGCTTATCCACACCTCCTCCAGAAAGCATTTTACTGACTGCTCAGAGAAAAGAAAATCTCTATGTACTGGACATGAATGAAGTCACTCCATCTGGGAGTGTCTCCTGCTTTTTATCAAAAGCCTCAGTTGATGAATCAGCTCTCTGGCACAGGAGATTAAGCCATGTTAATATCAAAACCATTAACAAATTGGTGAAGAATAATCTTGTCAGAGGAATTCCTAACAAATAATTTCAGCTGGAAGTCCACTGCATTGCATGCCTAAAGGGGAAGCAACACAAGAGTTCTCACAAGCCCAAGACCTTGAATTCAAATGACACTCCACTGCAACTACTGCATATGGATCTCTTCGGTCCTAAAAATGTCATGTCAATGGGTAAAAAGTTATACTGTCTGGTGATAACAGATGACTACACCAGATTCTCATGGGTATTCTTCTTGAGAACTAAGGATGAAACTGCTGAAATTCTCAAATCCTATATTCTCAGGGTAGAGAATAAAAGCAATCAAAAAGTGAAAATCATAAGGTGTGATCAGGGCACAGAGTTCAAGAACCACACCTTGAACTGTTTCTGTGAAGGCAAGGGAATAGAAAGGCAATACAGTGCTCCAAGAACTCCTCAACAAAATGGAGTTGCTGAAAGAAGAAACAGAACTCTTATTGAGTCAGCAAGATCTTTGTTGGCTGACTCAAAATTGCCACTCACATTCTGGGCAGAAGCAGTAAGCACAGCCTGTTATGTGCAAAACCGAGTTCTAATTGTCAAACCCTTCAACAAGACACCCTATGAACTTTGGTTTCAAAGAACTCCCTACATTGGGTTCCTAAAACCGTTTGGGTGTCCATGCACCATTCTCATCACACATGGGGTTCTTCCTAAGTTTGGTGCCAAATCTGATGAAGGATATTTCGTAGGTTATTCCTCTCAATCAAAAGCCTATAGAGTATTCAATTCAAGAATAAGAATTATAGAAGAATCAGCAAATGTGGAATGCAGAGAACACATTGTCTGTGAGTAGGGAAAAGGTCCAAACTGGCTCTTTGACATAGACTCCTTCTCCCAAATATTTGAGCCTCTCACATTCTCAAATATGGAGTCTACGTCTACACAAACACCTGCCTCCACTTCATCCACTGACTACAGACTGGATTTTCCCAAATCTTCTATCAGTCTGAGAAGACCATCAATTGATCCTCCATCAGTTGTGGAAGCAATCGAAGCAAGTGAAGCAGGAACAAGACGGTCTAATGTAACCAGCAGCAGCCTGTCTGAAACTGAAAATCTAAATGAAGACTCTTCGGTAAATGATGTAGATGCTGATGATGCCATTGTTGAAAATATTGATATGGATAATGCTATTGAAAACTCTTCCACCATGAATGAAGAGACCCCTGATCAAAATCAAAGCAATCTGGAGCAAGGGATATAGCTGGAGGTGGTACCAGCACAGAGGATCCACAAAGAACATCCTCAAGAAAATATTATTGGCCAAATACACCAAGGAGTTCTCACAAGAAGAAAATTTCATGAGGCCAATATATGCTTGTTTTCATGTTTCCTATCTCAGGTGGAACCCAAGAAGATAGATGAAGCACTCAAACACAGCAGCTGGATTGAAGCAATGCAGGAAGAATTGCTGCAATTCAAGAGGCAGGATGTCTGGAAACTTGTTGATCTTCCACCAGGTAAATCTGCTATTGGCACACAATGGGTCCTCAGGAACAAGCAAGATGAGAGAGGCATTGTAGTCAAGAACAAAGCCAGACTTGTAGCTCAAGGCTACACTCAAGAAGAAGGAATTGACTATGATGAAGTCTTTGCTCCTATTGCCAGACTGGAAGCCATCAGAATCTTCCTGGCATATGCTGCATCCAAGAATTTCACTGTCTATCAAATGGATGTAAAAAGTGCCTTTCTGTATGGGAAGATTGGTGAGGAAGTATACGTCAAACAGCCTCCAGGCTTTATAGATCCTGCACATCCTACTCAAGTGTTCAAACTAGACAAAGCTCTGTATGGCCTACATCAGGCACCAAGAGCCTGGTATGAAACCTTGTCAGGATATCTACTAAGCAACAACTTCAGAAGAGGTGCCATAAACCATACCTTGTTTATCAAAGATTAAGGGGGAGAAATCTTACTAGTTCAAATTTATGTTGATGATATCATCTTTGGATCAACAAGGAAACAGTTGTCCAAAGACTTTAAGATTTTGATGTACTCAAAGTTTGAAATGAGTTCAATGGGTGAACTAAATTTCTTCTTGGGTCTACAAGTCAAACAGGTCCCAAATGGAATCTTCATCAGCCAATCCAAATATGTAAAGAGCATTTTGGAAAGATTCAAAATGGCTGACTGTTCTGCTGCAAGAACCCCTATGTAAGTGCATCATCAACTGACTCCAGACAAAGATGGCCAAGACACTGATCAACATCAGTACCGTGCAATGATAGGGTCTCTCATGTATCTCACTGCCTCAAGGCCAGATATCATGTTTGCAGTATGTCTCTGTGCAAGATTTCAAGCAGCTCCAAAAGTTTCACATCTTCAGGCTGTCAAGAGAATCTTTAGATACCTAAAGGGTGCCTCAAGACTTGGGCTATGGTACTCTAAAAATAACATGTTTAATCTGTATGCATACACTGACAGTGACTATGGGGGATGCAACTTGGACAAAAAATCCACTTCAGGGGGATGTCAGTTTCTGGGAGGGAGATTGATTTCATGGCAGTGCAAGAAGCAAACATGTGTTTCAACTTCTACAGCTGAAGCAGAATACATTGCAGCTTCAAGTTGTTGTGCACAAGTCATCTGGATACAAAATCAAATGCTGGATTATGGGATGACTTTCATGGCAACTCCAATTCACATTGACAACATGAGTGCTATCTCAATCACAAACAATCCGGTGCAGCACTCAAAGACAAAGCACATTGACATCAGGTATCATTTCATAAGAGTTCAAGCTGAGAAAAAGAGGATTATTTTAACCAAAGTTCATACGAATGAGCAATATGCTGATTTGTTTACAAAATCTTTTGATGAAGCCAGATTTAAATATTTAGTTGAATCCATTGGTATGATGAACTTTGATTAAAATCTATCTCTAAAAATTCTATTTTAAAATGTGTTTTGTCTTGTGTTGTAAATAAAAGTTATAAGTCAGCAGCATTTTTGTCCTTCAGTTGCTGACAGGTTTAATCTTCAGCAGCAAAAGATTTACAGCTGACTGCTTTAAGTTATCAGCAGAAACAGGTTTCCTGCGGATTTCTTTAAGTCTGTCAGCAGCAACATCCTTGCTGCGGATTATTAAATCCATCAGCAGCAGATAAGTTTGCTGCTGACAAACTTAACCTTCCGCAGCAACCAAGGTTGCAGCGGACAGGCTTATTCATTCACAGCAACCAAGTTTGCTGCTGATGGGTAAATTTAAGTCCAAATTAACTTTTACCCGCTGTAAAAAAAAATTAACGTCAGTCTTTACCATGACTGCCTCGGTGTATTACAGTTGTAACAATAAAAGGTAAATAAGGTTGTACGGTACAAGTCATTTTGCTTTTTCTCTCCTCTACATTATAAAAACAAAATCAAATTTCCTTACCACCTCTTCACCTTCAACTTCTCCCTAAACCAACATCACTTTCTCCCAAGTACCCACCAACCCTCAAACCTTCTCTACAAATCATACAACAACGGCAGACATCAATAACCCTGATGATAAGTTCTCCCCTTACCATAACCTTACAGCATACCTAACCAAGGGAAAGAAATCCGAAGGATTCAATGATATGATCGACTTCCTATGTCGATCAAAGATCCAATTTGCCCTCACAACCAACCCTACCATATATATCCCTCATATGGAGGATTTTTGGAGTACTGCCGTCTACTCTACCGAACAGGGGATTCCCCAAATCAAAGCCAAGGTAGACGGCAAGGACATCACCATCTAGGAAGCCACACCAAGAAAACATCTTAAGCTTCAAGATGAGGGAGCAGCCATCTCATACTCAAAGGATGCTACACCAAGAAAACATCTTGCGCTTCTTCACGCCACCACGGAGACGGAGGATGAGGTGGAGAGTTTACTCCTTCTGGATGTTGTAATCGGCTAGGGTTCTGCCGTCCTCAAGCTGTTTTCCGACGAAGATTAGACGCTGCTGATCTGACGGGATGCCTTCCTTCTCTTGGATCTTTGCCTTCACATTGTCAATTGTGTCAGAGGATTCGACCTCCAACGTGATCTTCTTACCCGGTAAGGTTTTCACGAAGATCTGCATTCTCTCTGATTTGGAATGATAAGATGAAGTTGTTTCCAAAAGGTTCTCAGGGGTCAATGTTCCATTGTTATCTACAATGATGAACATACAAAGAACCCCGGGTGACAGTTCAGCAATCCCAGCTGATACTGATCCCACACCCTCCACCTCACATCCTAAACAAAAGTCTGCTTCTAACATTCGAACCCCTGTGCATACTACTAAGGATGCACAGGCACAAAAATTACTTACACCTCTTTTGGATGTTATCGTTCAACCGGAATACAGGGCACCGGTTGAAACGACATATACCAGGAAAATGGGCAAGAGAACTCCTTCTTCTCTTGCCTCCAAGGCCCAAACCCAACCTAACAGCCCTCACTCAGAATCACAACATTCTGGTGAGAATATCATAAAGGACAGCCACATTATTAGGAAGACTCCTTTGGATGTCTCTCTATTAGGATCAGGATCACTTCCCGGATCCATAGAACAGCCCCCTGAGCCTTTCCTTTCTCTTCTGAACTTAAGTGTTGAGGAACCTGATCAAGATGATGTACCTTCAACTACCACTATCTCGGAGGTACTGATTGATCTTGCTTCCAACACACCCAACCCAAGTTCTTCTACCCTGAAGGTTCACTCTAAGAGTTATGAAAGAGTGGATGTGGAAGAGGCTGTCACTACTGCTGGTCCATCAAATGACCAGGAGGACAGTGACAACATTGCTAAGACCTTAACCACGGCAACTCACAGTGAGGATGCTTCCTTGGAAACTCCCCTCACTGAGAGGAATCCCAGATCCCAAGAAACCATGGGTGATGGGAATGAAGAGGCTAGGCCTAAGACCCCATCTGGATCTAAGGATTCCACAACTGTGGATGAGGACAGACTGTAACTTCATATCTTGGAATTAACGGCAAGGGTGGCTATGCTAGAGGCTGAAATGTCCAAACTAAGACACCAAGTCTCTATGATTGAAGCCCATCAATGCCCAACTTTACCTACTCACTCCCTTGTATCAGTGGGCACCCAAACTGATGCTTATTTGTCCACTGATGCAACCAAAAAGGGGGAGATGGTTCTTACAATGCTGATCTGGATGAGTTCACCTTAACTGATGTTAAGAAGCAGCAGATGAGATGTTCAAGCAAGACAATTTTCAAAATGCCAAGTAAAGACATCAAGACTCTGTCTGAGCTTCCACTGAACAATCCCAGCAAGGATCCAAGGGGCTATGAGGTTGCAAGGATAGTCTGCCACATGCAAAAGCTTCAGCAACAAAGAGATTAGAAGAATTTTGGTAGCATCAGTCTAGGGGGAGTTTGTAGAACCAAATACTGATTGCAACAAGATTCTTCTAAGTACAAATGCTGCTGATAGGCTTATCAGCAGCATTCAACACTTGTCACTGCTGATAAGCTTATCAGCAGCACTCAACACTTGTCGCTGCTGATAGGCTTATCAGCAGCGTTCAACACTTGTTGTTGCTGATAAGCTTATCAGCAGTGTTCAACTGATCAGTCTTGATGCTGATCCTCATCTTTGCTGCTGACAGCCCTGTGCCTTGAAGACAAATCGTTGCAGCTGACTATCCATGCCAAGCGTCACTGACAACTTTCTGCAAAAGCATCTGACACACTTAAAGCAGAAGGAACCTCAATGGCACAACCAATGACAGACAACAATACTCTTCTCCAAGCATGCAAGCAATAATAAATCAAGAAGACGCTTCAATAAAGTTAACTAGTTTTAGACTAAACGTGTAATAGTTAGCTATATACAACAGATCAACGGTCTGTGTTAGATCTGATCCTTAGAATCAAGGGTTTGTCTTGATTCTAAGTGAGTATAAATACTGTGTAAACACTTCATTGTAAGTGTGCTTTCTGATTGAGTTTCATTTATAAGCGTTTATCTGCAAAAGCTTAATACAATAGTGTTCTTATTAGTATTCTTTCCGTTTACTCGATTATACTTGTGTAGTTGCTATTGTTTCCGCCAATTTCAACTAAGAACAGAACCATCTTGTAATTTCACGATCCTACATTGGCTTATCAATCTCTGCTTATATAAAGACGTACAAGCTTCAAAGGAAGATTTTAAAAAGGTTTTACGATCTTACACTTTAAAATCAAGAACACTCACAAATATAAAGACGGATTTAGATAGTAATAAAAGCCCACCAAATGGTGGTTTTAAGGACGAATAATTAAAGACATAAACATACCACTAGATTAATACGTCAAACATTAGCATGCACCAAACATCATCTTCACCCTAGCAATACAAGAAGTCTAGCCACGAATGGCCATACTAACTAGCATAACGCTGAGTTTCGTAGGCTCCCCTATTGCGGACAAAGAGGAGGAACCTCTCTACTCTCTAATCTCTACTCTAGACTATAGAAACGGACTTCCTTTAGCTCTGGTTAGGTGTGTATGGTATGTTCTAATGAAGAACTCAAGCCACCTATTTATAGGCCTCAAAATGAGCAATGCACGGCCATGCATTGGATTGCACGGGCGTGCAAACACCTCGGGAATCAAACAGGGTACAATTGGCAGTGTACTAGAGCCATGGGGAGCAAGTTGGGGTTTGCACGCCCGTGCATGGCATTGCACGACCGTGCATTTCTCTACTGCTCCCTAGTTTCATCTTTTAACTGCTTGTTGACTTCTTATTGTCCAATTTTGACTTCTTGGGGGTCAAAGCTCGGGAATGATCTTCCAAAAGGCTTGATTCTTGGTGTTTTTGACTGGTTTCATCCTGATTTATATTTAGAACACCGAATAACCTGCAATTATGAAATATTAACGTTTTAATTATCAATTGAAAGGTTATTAATCAATTAGTGCCATAATATGTGGATTATTATGCATGCAAAACATGTATAATTCAGGACATATCATAATAACTCACACTTAAACTTTGCTTGTCCTCAAGCAAACTCATTCATGATCATACCCATAACTAAACTTTACAAATAGTAATGGAGTTCCAAATAGTTGGAAACCCCGGGATAACTCTTGATTTGCCTATTCTATTTTTCTATTTTTCTATTTTGGTATGATGGAATCCATGACAAGCCTACTACAACTTCAATTATGCATAATCCCTCACTCCTCACAATGTTCACTCAATGCTAGGGTTATATATGCATGGATAATGTAAGTTAAGTGGAACACTCAAGTTTTAATCGAATTATGCAATGGTCATAAGCTTGTATGCAAATCAGGTCTCCACCAACTAACTAAGTAGTATGCATGAATCAAGAGGACTTTAAAAAGGGTTGTAATGTCGCTAAAATAAAAATAAGGGGTGAAAATGAAAATATGTTTTGGATTTTTAGGGATTTTAAAGGGTTTGAAAGGGCTGCAGCTTCCGTGAAACACAGTTACGGCTTCCGGGCTTCAAAAGGAAAGTACTAGCAGGTCCCTCTACAGTGCTCAGATCATGAGGGTATAACTATTCTGAGGACTCATTTATGGTCAGATTGCCAAGACCAAGATCTCTTATCATTCTCAACTCTTTCCTCACTATGTAGTACACATTACCGCCTATCCGTATGGATCTTTCGGAATGTAGCCTAACAACTTCTACTTTGATCAGATGTGTATACTCGTGCTGGGAATGAGTTTGATTCTTGCTACACTTTCCATCGTGGCTCCGGTTGCCACACTTCACACATTTGTCGTATCTTTTGGCAACACTTTTTGACAAGCCGCGGAATGGTGGCAGTTGTTCTTGCTTGCGCCACCGTTTTCTTACATCACTAGTTACTTTGAACACTTTCTCTCGGAGTTCGGTTGGTAATTCAGGCTTTGCGAAATGAAGGCAGAAAAGCAAATTAAAATCAAAAGAATGCATATCCAGTTCTTTAAGGTCTAGCCGGTAAAAGTCCCACTTTTCTCTTTCTTTTTCTTTTCTTCTTTTTCTATTTTTTTTCTTTTCTTTTTGTTTCAAGACAAATTCTTCAATAATTATTTTTCTTCAATTTCCTTGAAATAATATTTCCATAAATTCCTTGCAGATATTTCGGCTGTTTCTTCATAATACATCCACCTTCTTGTATACTCCAATTCTTCTGAGTAAAACAGATTCTTTCCAAAATTTCCTCAATGGTAATGAACTTGAAATAACGACATAAGATAATTTTCCCATTTTGAAGACATTCAGCCAATAACTGGTGTTTACGAAAAGCTAGTTGGTTGATAAATGTGGGTAGTAGAAAAGAAAAGGCTAAGGTTCAAAGGGCTATCTAGCCGAATAATATTTTTGGGAGTTTTGGGTTTAAGGATAATATGTAAGGGTAATAAAGTCCTAGGTGCCTCAATCACTTTCATACTTCTACTAGTTCATGGTCTTGATATGTATAAGTCACACAAGTTCTAAGTATGCATAAAATCTGATCGAAAAACACTCAGTATACCAAGCGAAAGAGCATGCGAAAATATGATGATAGTAATGCTCATGAAAAGGCTCAGATTATTCTCACATGGAAAACGAATTGGATAGGGTTTAGTGAATCGTTATTCATAATATCTATTTGTTTCTACTTGCCATGTCTTTGTTTTATTCGATTAAGTGCGAACTCAAATAGATTTTGGTTTTAGGGTTTAAAATTTTTGAAATTTTTTCTGGTTTTACAAAAGGTATATTTTTTGTAATGTTTTAGTCAAATGGGTAGAAAATCACAAGTTAGAATTTTACTGCTTTGAGGTTACAAGTAGTTCTGAATCTCTAATTCCCCACCACATACTTAAAATTGTGCATTGCCCTCAATGTATAAATGCATGAAATTAAATGCTATGAAGGAATTTAAATGCATGAAGTTTTAAGGGAAAAGAAACTGGTACTACCCGGTTCAATTCGGTGTATAACATAAGGCCAAAATTTATTGTTGCTGTCAGGCTGTGCCTACCAGCTGCTTGTCTACACTTTGCTTGTCAAAATTTGATGTGGTTTCCGGTTCCTAGCTCGTAGAGATGGAGTGTAATTCCCTTAAGAAATAGAAAGACTGTATGGTGATGTTATTCTACCTAACACACAAAGGAAAACATAAAAGCAGACAAGGAAAATAAAAGGTAGTAGTTAAGCTACTAAGGTCCTAGTATCGAGAAGGCATACTTGGGGCAGAAGTATGCGAAACTTAAATTTGGAAAACCAAACCTGAGGTCCATGCATTATGCCATATACACTAACTTCTTAATTTATTCGTGATCATCGGGTTGCCTCCCGGAAGTGCCACGTTTATTTAAGGGTCGTTGGCCGGACCCGTACATGCATCATCAGTCTTTCTTCACGTGGGGGCCATTGACTTCCCCCGTGTCTCCTATTCCTTCATTCAAGTCCTTCAGTTTTGGTAGCTTATCAAAGTATTCATCGATCCAGTGTGTGTTGTCACACCCCGGCCGGCGGCAGATTATACTCCGGGGCTGACGCGGTTGTTCATAAGCACATGATCATCTATTAATAAATGATAATATTTATTCATTGAAATTAAAGCATCCGTTACAATAGTAAATAGAAAATAAAACGTTCATAACATAACATAAATTAAATTAAAACTAGGTCCAATATCCTAAGTGATCATGCAGTCCTCAAACAAGTGCACCTGAAACATGTGAGTAAATGTCAACTACAAGTAGTTGGTGAGTAACATAGGTTTTGACACCAAACAAAAGTTGTAAAAAGGATTTTGCAATTCAATATGTTCAAACATAACTAAGGCATAAATGTGAAAACGTACAAGGTTCCAAGTGTACAATGAAATCGTAGTAAATGGAAAATTGGTAAGTACAATCCAACTGATTGTGTTTTGGTAAAAGTAGTAATATGGTACACAAAAAACCCACCAAGGTTTGTGTTAACTATAGTATCGGTTTCCCGTATAAATGATCATAAAAGGTACTACCTTAGGCTTGCAACATAAGTTAATTATTATACTAGACATGAACACATGTATGGTCGTCAAGTAGTTTAAGACAAAAAGCACATAGTAATTAGCAATAGAACAATGGTATTGAATTTGGTATGTATAGTATGTAAACATGTTCCACCCCAGGTATTTGTAAACAATAGTAAAGAGAAAGGGGGCTATGAAACTCACTTGAGTTGAAGCTAGTAATGATAGGATTGGTGAGTTGGATGTGTATTGTGAGGATCTCTCACAACAACCTACATAGGTAATTTGTATTCTAAGTTCAAAGTAAGTTAAATAAGATCATGAAATTCTAGGGTTTTAGGGTTTGGTAGGGTTTGGGTTGACGATAGACTTGCTTGGTTGTTTTGTAGGAAATATAAGTTTTTGGCTTACTATAGAAATAATAGTAATAAAATAGTTTGTAGAATTAGTTTAGTAAATCATTTAATTTACATAATTATTCTAAAGATAATAAATAAAATTTATGGGATAAAAATAGTGCATTAGGATTTATTTATAAAAATAATTTTAGACATAAATTATGAAATGTAAGGTTTAATCATTATATTTTATGTTCGTGAACTGGTTAATTAAAACTATTAGTTAATGTAAACAAAATGATTGATTATTAATAAATGTAAATAAAAGACTAGTTAATTTATTAATAAATGAAATTAATTTGGTTAGTTAATTTATAAATAATTCATTATAAATGTATGATAAGGACTAAATATAATTAATAAATTTTGATATAAAATAATTATCAAAATAACTATTTGAGTATTTATAAGTCTAAAATTAATTATTTTAAATAATTATTCTTATAAAACAATTATTTAATAACTTGAAAGAATATAAAAATGTCAAAAGATTAAATTTTTAAATTTGTGTAATAACACCATAAATAATTACATAATTAATTTGTTCCAAACAAAGTCACTTTTATTATTTATTCATAAATTTTAAAAATGTTTCATAATATGTTTTTAATGGAAACAAAATAAATAACTTAATTAATGGAAACAAAATAAATAACTTAATTTTATAAATTTTAGTTTTTATAAAACCTTCAGAATATTTTTATAGAATTTAAAAGATTTAATTTAGAATTTTTAAATGTTAAATAATGGTTTAAAATCATAAAGGAAAAGCAATTTGAAATAAAGAGAGGTGGTCGGGACTAGAACCCGCGCCCCTAACTGGGTCACGCGCACACAACATTCTAACCATTACACCAGGGCATGAAGCCGTGTCTAAATTGGTTTCGCTTGGTTTATAACACGCAAGTCCAAACACCCCTTCGTCCCCAAAGGAACTCGTAAACCCTAGCCCCTCGATTCGCTTGATCAAGCTAATGATCAAAGCCCAAACTATGGGGCTTTTGATCCGTGCATTGATATGATTCTAAAGACACCAAAATTACCTGAAATGAATATGAATTGAATGAGAACGACTCAAAGAACAGGGACGGCTTTTCCGGTTAAAGATCGAGTAACAGAGATTATATGTGATGCAATTTCAAGTGTAGGGAGTTTGTAGTGTGTTTCGTTAATGGTTATGAGTCCTTGTTTATAGTTAATTTCCACTACATTGATTGATTGCTTCAATGCTCATTAGTGGGATTATCGGTTACGAGTTCACCCATGATTAGTTAATCAAAACTCTATTAACTTCACATAATGGGTCGATTAGTGGGTTTAATTATATAGCCGTTTTCAGTTATGAGTGAAAATATCACGTTTGCGAGAATGGGATTAATCGGGTGAGAATCGGTGGAGGAGAGTCTCGAACCCGTGACTGAATTTGGGAAAAGGGAGAATTCAAATTTGGCAGAACAGGTCCTTGGGGTTCAAATCTTAACATTTTATGTAAAAAGTTTGTTTTAATTAGAATTTAAGTTTCAGAATTTACCACTTAGACCCTGGACTTTATAAAATATAAATTTCATTAAGGTTTTTTATAAACCTAATAATTTCTATATTATAACTAAATGTTATAAATACAAAACTATAATTTTGTAAAAACAAGAATGGTTTTATTTATTTAAAACTTATTTACTTTGTAATTTTTATATATTAAATCTTTATTACTCCCTAAATTTATTTATAGGATTTATAACATTTGTATTTGCATATTTATATATATATACATGTATTTGTTTAATAGGATTTAAACGTTTATAATTCCAAATAAATATTCATTAAGTTTTGAAATAAATACACCCAATGAATAATTAAGATAAGTTCATAGATGCAAATTATGGAATTACAAGTGCTGGGAAAATAAATGTAAAGGCCGGAATTTCCTGGTAATTACATTTTCCCCTACATTAGGAAATTTCGTCCCGAAATTGATTAGGAAGAGGGTCCTAGAAATAGATGTGGATATTTAGCCTTCATTTGATCCTCGCGTTCCCAAGTGAACTATGGGCCACGTTTGGACTCCTACCGAACCTTAACGATTGGGATGCGACTTCGCTTGAGCTGCATAACTTCTCGGTCCATGATGTCCACATGTTTCTCTACGAAGTGCATTGATTCATCAATGTGAACCTCATCAAGCGGTATTTGGAGATTTTCGTCAGCTAAGCATTTCTTCAGGTTCGAGACATGGAATGTAGGATGGATGTTGCTGAGTTCTTCAGGTAGATCCAACTTGTAGGCTACTTTCCTAATCCGCTCAAGGATTTTAAAAGGACCTACGAATCTTGGTGCGAGTTTCCCTTTCTTTCCAAAATGAACCACGCCTTTCCAAGGGGATACCTTGAGAGAACCAGATTGCTGACAAGAAATTCTAAGGGTTTTCGACGTTTGTCGGCATAACTCTTTTGCCGACTCCTTGCTACTAGAAGGTTATCACGGATTAACATGATCTTGTCGGAAGTCTCCTAAATGAGTTCGGGATCAGTGATTTGTGCTTCCCCAATTTTAGTCCAACAGATAGGAGAGCGGCACTTCCGACCATAAAGTGCTTCAAAAGGAGCCATGTCGATGCTCGTGTGATAGATGTTGTTGTACGAGAACTTGACTAAGGGTAAATGTAAATCCCAATTTCCCTTGAAGTCGATGACACAAGCTCTAAGCATATCTTCGAGGGTTTGAATCGTTCGTTCGGATTGACCATCAGTTTGCGGATGGTAAGCCGTACTAAGATTCAGATGAGTACCCAACACTGTTTGTAAGGATTGCCAGAAGCGAGAAGTGAACCGTCCATCACGATCAGAAATGATGTTGAGAGGTACACCGTGACGACTAACGATCTCATCAATATAGATTCGAGCCAATTTCTCGACCCGATAGTCTTCACCAATGGGTAGGAAATGAGCAGATTTTGTCAAACGGTCGATGAATACCCAAATACTATCATGACCACGAGACGTGTGTGGGAGTTCGGTTATAAAGTCCATGGAAATACACTCCCATTTCCACACAAGAATCTCGGGTTGTTCAAGTAAACCAGATGGATGCTGGTGCTCAGCCTTAACCTTCAAACAAGTAAGGCATTTGGACACGTATAGTGCAATGTCCTTTTTCATGCCAGGCCTCCAATATTGGGTACGAAGATCCTTGTACATTTTGTCTACACCAGGATGCACGGAATAACGAGTCTTGTGAGCCTCGTTCATAATTAAGGTACGGAGATTGTCATGGTCCGGAATCCAGATACGATTCAGAAAGTAAAGTAACCCATAGGGTTTGGTTTCAAGTTGGAGTTCGGCACCACATGACATTTCATTGTACATGTTGCCTTCAGTGACGGAAAGATGTTGTGCTTCAAGAATGCGAGTTTGAATGTCATTTTGGATCCGAATGTTGTGGATCTTGGTAGATTTCTTACGACTAAGAGCATCGGCCACGACATTCGCTTTACCAGGATGGTAATGAATATTGCAGTCGTAGTCGTTTAAGAGTTCAACCCAATGAATTTTCCTCAAGTTGAGTTCCTTCTGATTGAAAATGTGCTCGAGACTCTTATGGTCGGTGAAAACCTCACACTTAGTACCATATAAGTAGTGCCTCGAAATTTTGAGGGCGAATACGACCTCACCCAGCTCAAGATCGTGCGTCGTATAATTCTTCTCATGGATTTTGAGTTGTCGGGACGCATAAGCAATCACTTTGCCTCGTTGCATTAGAACACAACCAAGGCCTAAGTGGGAAGCATCACAGTAGACGACAAAGTCTTCGGTTCCATCGGGAAGAGTCAAGATAGGAGCCTCACACAATTTTTGTTTCCGGGTTTGAAAGGCTTCTTCTTATTTCGGTCCCCACTCGTAGGGCTTAGCTTTGTGTATTAAGGTTGTGAGTGGCACCGCGATCTTTGAAAATTTCGATATGAAACGATGATAATAGCCCGATAAACCAAGAAACGAGCAGACTTCTATAGGGGTCTTTGGAGCTTGCCAGTTCTTTACCACTTCTATCTTAGCGGGATCCACGTGAATATCCTTCGCGTTGACTATGTGTCCCAAGAATTGGACTTCCTTTAGCTAAAACTCACACTTGGAGAACTTAGCGTATAATTGCTCCTTTTTCAAGAGATCCAAAACCAAACGCAAGTGTTCTTCATGCTCTGATTTTGATTTTGAATAGATGAGATTATCGTCAATGAAGATGATCACGAACTTGTCCAAGTACGGTTTACACACGCGATTCATAAGATCCATGAATACCGCGGGTGCTTTGGTTAGTCTGAAGGGCATAACCACGAACTTGTAATAACCATATCTTGTACGAAAGTCTATCTTAGGGATATCGGATTCAAGGACTCGTAGCTGGTGATAACCAAAACGAAGATCAATCTTTGAGAAATAAGTCGAGCCTTGAAGTCGGTCAAATAAATCATCAATCCTCGGAAGTGGATAACGGTTCTTCACAGTGAGTTTGTTGAGTTCCCGATAGTCGATGCACATCCGGAATGAACCATCCTTCTTCTTGACAAATGTCAGGTGCTCCCCAAGGAGAAACACTAGGACAAATAAATCCATTGTCGGAATGTTCCCGAAGATGGCTTAAAAGTTCTTGCATTTCTGACGGTGCAATACGATAAGGTGACTTGGCCACGGGGTTTGCTCCTGGCACTAGGTCAATACGAAATTCAACTTGACGTGTGGGAGGAAGACCGGGTAAATCTTCAGGAAAGACTTTTGGGAAGTCTTTGATCACAGGAATATCTTGAATGCTTTTGCCCTTGTCTTTCCGCTCCATAATATGTGCTAAGAAAGCTACGCACTTCTTCCGTAAGTACTTCCGTGTGGTAGTGCAAGACATCAGCTTGAGTCCCTTTGACGGCTTCTCACCATAAACGTTCAAAATGTTGGCCGAGTCAAGAGGGATACAGATATACTTCTCAAAGCAGACGACTTCAGCATGGTGCTTGGTTAGCCAATCCGTGCCTACTATGATGTCGAAATCTCCGAGAGCCATGGGGATATGATTAATCGAGAAGTCATGGTCGTTTAAGTTTAAGGTACAATCTCTAGTAATGGTGTCACATGAAACAGAATAACCATCCGCTACTAAAATATCAAAGGGTTTGTCTAACTTACCTAGACTCATAGCAAGTTGTGGTTCAAATTCAAAGGACACAAAACTTCTATCAGAACCAGTATCAAACAGGATAGAAGCATATTGCTGGTTAATTAGGTACGTACTGTTCACCACATCGTTGTTGGCTTGTGGTGTAGGATCGGTGAATACAAGATGGTTCTATTCTAGTTAAGATTGGAGGAAACAATCATAACTAAGCAATGTAAACAAGTAAACAAGAAGAATACTGATAAATGCAATTTCTATTAAGCTTCAAAGATTACAAGATTACAGAGAAAACTTAAGAAAACTCACGCGTATACAATGACTCTAAGTACTACTTATATAGTAACTTAGAATCAAGACAGGGCCTTGATTCAACGGATCAGATCTAACACAAGCCGTTGATTGTGTATTGAAGCTATTCTACATGTAACGACAATAAATACTACAAAAGTTATCTTTACTCAAACGTCTTATTAGGCATCATTGCTTGAGTCCTTGGAAGAAGAGCGTCGTTGTCTTTTATTGTCTTGCACCAGTTACATTCTTTCTGCGTGGAGTGTGTCAGTGTTGCAGCAGAAAGTTGTCAGTGGTAATGGTTACTTTATCGAAGCCAGTCAGCTACAACGTTTGATCTTCAGAGGGAATGGCTATCAGGAACGATGTTGTTGATCAGCAGCAAGACACAACTGTCCACAGCTGCTGATGATTTGCCTTTCAGCAGCAACTTTGGTCTTCAGCAGATAAGGCTATCCGCAGCAGATTTGTTTTTCAGCAGAAGAACAAGTATCCGTTGCAGATAAGCTTATCCGCAGCAGTTTGTTGATCTGCAGCAAACTCTGAGGTCCACATCAGTTGTACTTAGAGAATTTTGTAGCCATCAGTCTTTATTTCTACAACCCCCCCCCTAGAGTGATGCTACCAAAACTCTCTTACTGCTTTTGCTGCTGAAGCTTTTTCATGTTGCAGACTATCCTTTCTACCTCAAAGCCTCTTGGGTCCTGGCTGGGATTGTTTAGAGGAAGCTCAGATAGAGTCTTTATGTCTTTTCTTAGCATTTTGAAGATGGCCTTTCTTGAACGTATCATCTTCTGTCCTTTAACATCAAACAAGATAAATTCGTTGGTATCAGCCTTGAAGGACCAACTGGTGAATGGAGAATGGGATTGAAGAGGTTTGGCATCAATGATTACATCTTTACTAGGGTTGAAGTGATGTTTGATTTCTAGCAAAATATGTCTCCCACTTTCATTCTCTGGATTATGGGCTTCACCCAACTCCGATATTCTTTCTTAGATCTGAGTCTAGGAGTTGGAGTACCTCATCAACAGATTTATAGATAGATCTTTTCAGTTCTTCCTTTCCCTTGAAGACTTCAAACCATTTATCTTGAGTGTTGTAGAACCAGACAACTATTTCTCTTGAGTCCTCTGGTGTGATGGTAGGTTTGGTTTTCTTCTTGGAAGGCTGCTGATGAGGAGGAGCTGGGTGGAGAGATTTGGACTTTATGGGAAGAGAGGAATGAGGTCTAGGCTGGAGAGTGGAAGTATGGTGGGAGGAGAAAGTAGTGGATGAGGGAGAAGGCTTGGGTTTCTTTGATTTGTGTTCAGTAGTTTGAGTTGTCACCCTTTTCTTGGAGCCTGTCCTCCCCAATCTTTCTTCCTCTTCCTTCTTGACTTTGGAGTACAAGGCTTGCAAGTTCATGAAACTCATGGGGCCTAGCCTTTTTCCACTTTCTCCTCTGGCCTTCAGGAAGTCAGTCATGACCTTCCTTTCCTCTATGGGTCCTTATGTTGAATGCAATGGTCTTCTTGTATTTTTGCTTGGCTTTTTCTTCTTCTCCATCCCTTTTCTTATTTGCCAATTGACCTTGTTGACCCATGAAGGCTCTGTAGATTTCTTTATTTGATAGTTTCTCAAGGTAGTCTGCATCATCACCTTGAAAAATCAGAGCCGCTATCCATTCTTCTCTCATTTCTTTGGCTAGTTCAGAATCAGTTATTCTGAACTTAGCCTCTTCCCTTTTCTTCTTCTCCCTTTCTTCTTCTTCTTTATTAAACTGTTCCTGTAGCTAAAGAGACAGGGCTTCATCTTCTTGTAATTGAGAAGCTGCAGGAAATCTGGCTTTGAGATCATCCGGCTGTTTAGCATACAGCTGGATTTGTTGTTCTCTGAAAAGCATGGCAACTTTTCTTTCTTGAATTTTTCTTAGTTCTGCCATCTCCTCTTCTTCTCTTCTTCTTCTTCTTCTTCTTTCCTCCCTTTCACTTTGCTCTTTCATCAGTCTCTCTTCCACCTATTCAGTCATTACTCCCTTCCCCTTGGCTTTGGTTGATGCCTCTGCTTCAGCTTCATGGATCACAACAGCAGATGTTTTAGATACTGTTGGGATCTCTGCTTCAGCTTCATAGGCAGTTTGGGGAGTGGATAAGGGAAGGTTTCTAGCTTCATCTTCTTCCCATTCACACCCAGTTACTTCCTTCAAACTTTTCCTTACATCCTCCAACTCTGTTCTTCTAGATTCTGTTGCAGTGTTCAGAGTGGCGGTTGGTGAGGAGAGAAAAGAGAAATCTGAGTTAGAGGAGGCATCTTCTGCACGGCGTCCCTCCTTTTCAAGACGTGCTTTGGTAGTCTTGATCATTTCTTGGCTCTCTAAGGAGTTGACATTGCAGATATGTGTTCTGAGCTCAAAAATGTTATATAGGAAGTCTGAGTTGAGGAGTAGGATCTCATGATGTGGTTGAAGAAGACAGATGATCCATCACTCAGAAAGAAGGTGAAGCCAGAGGGCCCAGTGCACGACCATCCTAGCACTCCCAGTCCCCTGACCATCTCATTGTGTATGAAGCTTCTCCAGCAAATAGTTTCTTCGCCAGTTAAAGTACTGCTCCTGATCAGGTCAAGTCTACTTGGAGCCAGTCTTTGTGCTGCTGCTGTAGAAGATTCTGCATGGTCTTTAGGATATGCCATCCTGTTTGCTTCTTCTAATAGTGCTTCAAACCAGGGCAGATTTTCCTCCATTAAGTCTTGGAACCTACAGATTGCAAGTTTTGCTGAAAGATCTGAAGAGGTGTTGATGCAGCTGGATAAATACAGTTCAAGCACTTGAAGAGGATTTAGTGCATCCCAGTTCAGCTCTTCTACTCCGCTGAACTCTTTCCCAATCCAGAATCTATCATATTGACCATCATACCCCCAAGCTAGTATGGAGTCAAAATCTAGCTTGTTTGCAGTCAGTGTGAATTTGGGGGAAGTGGTTAGACTTATTACGGCCGCTGCTTCAGGAAGAATGCTGACTGATGGAGGTGTGTCTTCATGGTGACTTGTATTTGTCAACACCTCATCACAGGCTCGAACAACCAACTTCCAATCCTCAGTGATTTCTTCCTCTTCATCTACTGAGTCTAGCAAGTAATGAACTTGAACAAAGGCAGGTTTGAATAAGGAACATTGAAATGCAGCCTGCTCTTGTATCTAGTCCTCAAGGCTGTCAGCATCATCTTCTACTGCGACTATCTCCCCCTTTTTGGTTGCATCAGTGTAAAGGGTTGCGTCTGTTTGAGTTCCCACTGATACAAGGGAAGGAGTAGGCATAGTTGGGCATTGATGGGCTTCATGCATAGAGACTTGGTGCCTTAGTTTGGACACTTCAGCCTCTAGCATAGCCACCCTGGCCGTCAATTCCATAATTTTGAGTTTCAAATTGTCCTCATCCACAGTTGTGGAATCCTTGGAGCTGGATGGGGTCTTAGGCCTAGCCTCTGCATCCCCATCACCCTGGTTTTCTTGGCACCTGGGATTCCTCTCAGTGAAGAGTGTTTCAAAGGAAACATCCTCATTGTGAGTTGTCGTGGTTAGGGTCTTAGTGATGTTATCACTGTCCTCCTGGTTAGTTGATGTACAAGGAGTAGTGACAGCCCTTTCCACATTCACTCTATCAGTACTCCCAGAGTGAACCTTCTTGGGTGATGAACTTGGGTTAAGTGCACTAGCAGCCAAGTCAATCATTACCTCCGAGATAGTGGTTGTTTGAGAAGGTATATCATCTTGACAAGGTGCCTCTGCACTTAAGTTTAGAGAAGAAAAATAATGGAATGGCTCAGTGGGTTGTTCTATAGATCCGGGATGTGATCCTGATCCTAATAGAGAAGCTTCCAAGGAAGTCTCTCTAATGATGTGGCTATCCCTTTTGATATTCTCATCAGCATTTTACGATTCTGAATGAGGGCTTTTAGGTTGGGATTGGGCCTTTGAGACAAGAAGATAAGGAGTCTTCTTGTACTTTTTCTAGTATATTTTGCCGCAACTGGGGCCCTTTGTTACAGTTGAACGATAACATCCAAAACAGGTGTAAGTATTTCCTGTGCATGTGCATCCTTAGTAGTATGCACGGGGGTTCGAACAGTGGAAGCAGATTGTTGTTCAGGATGAGAAGAGGAGGGTGTGGGATCAGTATCAGCTGGGATTGCTGAACTGTCACAATGGGTGCTTTGTATGTTCATCATTGTAGATAACAATGGAACATTGACCCCTAAGAACTTTTTAGAAACAGTTCTCATACTTTGAAAAATGTTATTTTTATGTCCAAACATAAGATAGATTTTTGCAGATTTTGAAAGATCTTTTAATTCGTTATTGAAAACCTCCTACAAGAATCTTGGGTACATAAAAATGATTGCTTTGCATCTTCTTGAAGGTTATATCTCAAACCTTCAAAGATGAGATGTGCAAAGTTGAAACCCTGGCCAGAAACCATACCGTGAACAGCAGAGGCAAGTGTAGAGCTCACTTGATGTCATCCACTTCTCTTCTGTGATATGAATTGTAGAAGTGTGTGGCATAGAAACTTCCATGGAGGGCCTATCAGCGCCTTTTAGATTGTGTACTCGTTCTGATTTCCAGTGTACCCTATGGATACAAAGGTCCTCATGTATTCTTCCCTCGAGTATGAAATGGCGGCCCCCTTGTCTTGAAGCTTTAGATGTTTTTGTAGGGTAGCTTCAGTGATGGTGATGTCTTTGCTATCTACCTTGGCTTGGATTTGGGGTATCCTCTGTTCGGTAGAGTATACGGCAGAGTTCCAGAAGTCCTCCATGTGAGGGATGTAAATGGTTGGATTTACAGTGAGTGCATGGTGTATCTTTGATCGACAGAGAAAGTCGATCATGTCATTGAATCCCTCAGACTTCTTTCCTTTGATTAAGTATGCCGTTAGGTTGTGATATGGAGAGAACTTATCATCGGGATGGTTTATGTCTACCTCTGCCATTTTGTTGGGTTTGGAGGGAAATAGGAAGGTTTTTGAAGGGTGGTTAAGGATGGAAAGCATTGAATGTTGTGGAGGCTTGAGAGAAAGTGATTTGAATGGGAGTTAGGGTGAAATTGAATGTGAAGAGGTGGTGAAGAAATTTGATTTGTGTTATAACGGCAGAGGAGAGAAAAAGCAAAAATACTTGTACACTACAACCTTGTTCACTTTTTACTGTTACAGCTGTAATACACTACATCAGTCATGGTAAAGACTGAAAGTTTTTACAGCGGGTAAAGGTTAATTTGGATTTAGATTTACCAATCAGCAGCAAACTTAGTTCCTACGAATGGTTAAGCCTATCCGCTGCAAGCTTGGTTGCTGTGGATGGTTAAGTCTGTCAGTAGCAAACTCAATTGTTGCTGATGGATGCAATAATCCACAGCAAGGATGTTGCTGCTGACAGCCTTAAAGCTATCCGTAGGAAACTTGTCCTTGATGATAACTTAAAGCAGTAAGTGGCAAATTCTTTGCTGCTGATGATTAAACCTGTCAGCAGCGAAAAAGGATTGCTTTTGACTTATAACTTTTATTTTCAACAAAGGACAAACACATTTACAAAACAAAATTTTAGAGACAGATTTTAATCAAAGTTCATCATACCAATAGATTCAACTAAATATCTAAATCTAGCTTCATCAAAAGGTTTTGTAAACAAATCAGCATATTCCTCATTAGAGTGAACTTTGGTTAAAATAATTCTCTTTTTCTCAGTTTGATCTCTTATGAAGTGATACCTGATGTCAATGTGCTTTGTCTTGGAGTGCTGCACCGGATTGTTTGTGATTGATATAGCACTCATGTTGTTAATGTGAATGGGAATTGCCATGAAAGTCATCCCATAATCCAGCATTTGGTTTTGTATCCAGATGACTTGTGCACGGCAACTTGAAGCTGCAATGTATTCTTCTTCTTCTTCTGTAGAAGTTGGGACACATGTTTGCTTCTTGCACTGCCATGAAATCATTCTCCCTCCCAAAAACTGACATCCCCCTGATGTGGACTTTTTGTCCATGTTGCATCCCCCATAATCACTGTCAGTGTATGCATACAGATTGAACTTATCATTTTTAGAGTACCCCAGCCCAATTCTTGGGGCTCCCTTTAGGTATCTAAAAATTCTCTTGACAGATTGAAGATGTGAATTCTTTGGAGCTGCTTGGAATCTTGCACAGAGATACTGCAAACATGATATCTGGCCTTGAGGCAGTGAGATACATGAGAGACCCTATCATTGCATGGTACTGATGTTGATCAGTGTCTTGACCATCTTTGTCTAGAGTCATTTGATGGTGCACTTGCAGGGGTTCTTGCAGCATAATAGTCAGCCATCTTGAATCTTTCCAAAATGCTCTTAACATATTTGGATTGGCTGATGAAGATTCCATTTGGAACTTGTTTGACTTGAAGACCCAGAAAGAAATTTAGTTCACCCATTGAACTCATTTCAAACTTTGAGTGCATCAGGATCTCAAAGTCTTTACACAACTTCTTGCTTGTTGATCCAAAGATGATATCATCAACGTAGATTTGTACCAGTAAGATTTCTCCCCCTTCATCTTTGATAAACAAGGTCTGGTCAATGGCACCTCTTTTGAAGTTGTTGCTTAATAGATATCCAGACAAAGTTTCATACCAGGCTCTTGGGTCTTGATGTAATCCATACAGAGCTTTGTCTAGTTTGAACACTTGGTTAGGATGTGCGAGATCTACAAATCCTGGAGGCTGTTTGACATATACTTCTTCACCATCTTCCCATACAGAAGGCACTCTTGATATCCATTTGATAGACCATGAAATTCTTTGATGCAGCATATGCCAGAAAGATTCTGATGGCCTCCAGCCTGGCAACAGGAGCAAAGACTTCATCATAGTCAATTCCCTCTTCCTGATTATAGCCTTGAGCTACAAGTCTGGCTTTGTTCTTGACTAGAATGCCTCTCTCATCTTGCTTGTTCCTGAATACCCATCTTGTGCTAATGGCAGATTGACCAGGTGGAAGATCAACAAGTTTCCAGACATCCTGTCTCTTGAATTGCAGCAACTCTTCCTGCATTGCCTCAATCCAACTGCTGTGTTTCGGAGCTTCATCTATCTTCTTGGGTTCCACCCAAGATAGAAAACATGAAAACAAACATATATTGGCCTCAAGAGATTTGCTTCTTGTTAGAACTCCTTGGTGAACATGGCCAATAATATTTTCCAGAGGATGTTCCTTGTTGATCATTTGTGCTGGTACCACCTCCAGCTGTATCCCTTGCTCAATATTACTTTGATTTTGATCAGGGATTTCTTCATTCATGGTGGAAAAATCTTCAATATCAACAGCTACATCAATATTATCAGCAGCCACACCAGTATTATCAGCAATAGTATTTGCAGCATCTACAACATTTACCGAAAAGTCTTCATTCAAATTTTCATTTTCAGACAGGCTGCTGCTGGTGACATTGGAGAGTCTGGTTCCGACTTCACTTGCTTCAATGGCTTCCATAACAGATGGAGGATCAATGGATGGTCTTTTCAGACTCATGGAAGATTTAGGAAAATCCAGTCTATAGTCAGAGGAGAAAGAGAAAGTTGGTGCTTGTGAATAGGTAGATTCCATATTTGAGAATATGAGAAGCTCAAATATTTGGGTGAAGGAGTCTATGTCAAAGAGCCAGTTTGGGCCTTTTCCCTGTTCACAGGCAATGTGTTCTCTACATTCCACATTGGCTGATTCTTCCACAATTCTTGTTCTTGAGTTGAATACTATGTAGGCCTTGGATTGAGAGGAATAGCCCACAAAAATATCCTTCATCAGATTTGGCACCAAACTTAGGAAGAGCCTCATGTGTGATCAGAATTGTGCATAGACATCCAAAAGGTTTTAGAAATCCAATGTAGGGAACTCTTTGGAACCATGGTTCATAAGGTGTCTTGTTGAGAGGCTTGACTATGAGAACTCTATTTTGCACATAGCAGGTTGTGCTTACTGCTTCTGCCCAGAATGTGAGAGGTGGTTTTGAGTCAGCCAACATAGATCTTGCTGACTCAATTAGAGTTCTGTTTCTTCTTTCAGCAACTCCATTTTGTTGAGGAGTTCTTGGAGCACTGTATTGTCTTTCTATTCCTTTGCTTTCACAGAAACTGTTCAAGGTGTGGTTCTTAAACTCTGTGCCCTGATCACACCTTATGATCTTTACCTTCTAATTGCTTTAATTCTCTATCCTAAGAATGTAAGTTTTGAGAGTTTCGGCAGTTTCATCTTTAGTTCTCAAGAAGTATACCAATGAGAATCTGGTGTAGTCATCAGTTATCACCAGACAGTATGACTTCTTACCCATTGACATAATATTTGTAGGACCAAAGAGATCCATATGCAGCAGCTGTAGTGGAGTGTCATTTGTATTCAAAGTCTTGGGCTTTGTGAGAACTCTTGGGTTGCTTCCCCTTCAAACAAGCAATGCAATGATCTTCTAGCTGGAATTATTTTTTAGGAAGCCCTCTGACAAGATTATCCTTCACCAATTTGTTGATGGTTTTGATGTTAACATGGCTTAATCTCTTGTGCCAGAGAGCTGATTCATCAACTGAAGCTTTTGACAGAAAACATGATACACTGCTAGATGGAGTGACCTCATTCATGTCAAGCACATAAAGATTTTCTTTTCTCTGAGCAGTTAATAAAATATTTTCTAGAGGAGGCTTGGATAAGCCAGGAGACAGTACAAAGCATTCTTTATCTGTGAAGAGCATCCAATGCTTCTGATCACATACCTTGGAAACACTCATGAGATTGAAGTCCAATTCTTTGACATAGTTTACCTTTTCAATACTCATTCTTTCATTGGACACAGTTCCTTGTCCAGTAATAGATCCTCCTTTTGAGTCACTTCCAAAGGCAACATATTCTCCATTGAAATGTCTGAAGTTAGAGAGGATGGATCTGTTGCCTGTCATGTGCCTGGAAAAACCACTGTCTACCACCCAGGTGTTATTCTTGTGACCTGGTTGTCCCTGCACATGAGAGAGATCTAGTTAGTGGGAGGAATCCAAGAGCTTGCATCCTTGTAAAAAAAGGGTTCTCGGATTATCAGTATCAACATGTGTGCATTCAACGGAACCAATGATGATTCTTGGAGGAACTTTGGCTTTCAAATGCTGAATTGGTGGTTTTCCAGCTCTCTTTGGTTTGTCCGCAGCAGATGTTGCAACTGAGTACTTTGGCTTATCAGCAGCAGATTTTGTTGATGCTGATGGTTTTACTTGAGCAGCAGCAATCTTGGTTGCTGCTGAAGACTTGTCTTTAGGTCGCTTGGGCTTTAATTGATCAGCAACATTTTTGTTGGCTGCTGATGGTTTAACTTGGGCAGCAGCAATCTTGGTTGCTGATGAAGGCTTTTCCTTTGGTTGCTTGAGTCTTACTTGATCAACAGCAGTTTTGTTTAATGCTGATGGTTTAATCTCCTAAGTATGCCTACCTTTCTTCATCTTACTGATAGGCTTTTGTTGAAGAGGAATTTGATGAAGAACCTGTTTGAGAGGATTAAACTTACAATTTGCAGCAAAGTGGTCTGATTCACCACAGATGATGCAAGATTGTTGTGGTTTTGGCAGATGCTTTCTTGGTGGGGTTAGAGAGTTTCTGAACTGAGTTGCTTTGGCTTCAAAGCTTCTTACCTTTTTGTTCTTGTTTGTTTTCTCAAAAGCATGTTGCTTTAGGTTTCTTTGTTGTTGAAGGTAATAGAAGCAGGTTATGGCAGTATGATTGTATTTCCCACACAGAAAGCATGATTTCGCCAGTTTGTCCCTTTGAAAGTACACATAGTCCTTTCTTTTGAACAAATCTTTGAAGTTCCAGGGGAGAGCTTTGTTGTGCTCAAAGGTGGCTTCTTCCAATGTCTTTTGAACATATGGAGCTCTCTCACCAGGCGCTTGACATATGTCAAACACCTTCCTTTGTTGGATTGATTTGGATTGAGGCTTTGAGTTGGTGGAGGTTGAAGACTGTCCCTTTTCAACAGTTAGCTTTCCTCCTTCTGGAGGATAGCTGATTCTGATTTGTTTGGTTGGTTGAGATACTGGTACTGTTTTTGAAGGGATAAAGGGCTTGGATTGTTGGCTTTAATAACTTCACATGTAGGTGGTGATGAAACTTTATTCGTTTCAGTGGAGTCTGAGAATGTTGACTCAGACTCGGATGAAGTAGTGCATTCTTGCACAGGGGTTTCTTGGACAACAGTGTCAAGATTTCGGTTGGCCATGTCAAGGTTGGAAAGATTGAAACTTGGTTCATGAATGGCTACATAGCCAGCGGGTGGAAGAACAGCATTGTAGGGTTGTTCAACTTGGAATCCAAGACCAGCAATTACCTTTTCATGAATTTTAGCATCCAAAAGTCTGCAACTTTTTGGATGCAAACTCATATTTTTCCACATGGACCTTTTGGTTTGCTAATTCGGCCCTTGTAGCTTTTAACTTAACCAGAAGGTCATCAATTTGAGTTTCAAGGTTTGTTTGTTCATGTTTTAATGATGAAATTTATTTCTTTAAACAATCAATCTTTTCCTTATAACTGTTTTCAACCTTTTTAAATTCAGATTTCATTTGGTGAAATTCTTCATTTTGATCTATGAGATTCTGGTTATGTTTCCTATATCCAAGGAACTTATCAATACAAGTTTGAGTACACAGACTTTCATATACCTGAGGTGGTACCTCTAAAGTGTCTGCCATGAGAGCTTGATTGTTGGCAAGAATATCCTCATACTGGAAGCTCTAGTCAAAGTCAGCAGTTACAACAGCTGCACAAGCTGCAGTTTGTGTAGGAGGAGTGGCCTGTTGTTGTTGTTGTCTTGGCTGAGCTTGGTGAGCTTGTCTGGTATGAGCAGCAGCTAGGTTTGCCTTTGGTGCCTTGCATTCTCTGGCAAAATGACCAAGTTGGTTACAGTTGTAACACCTCAATTTGCTTTTGTCCAAGCCAACCCTAGTGTTAGAGTTGTTGCTTGGAACGGGTCTTCGTGTTCTTGAGTAGAACCTTTTTGCTCTTAGAGAGAGCATGGCATAGGAGTGCTGTATATCCATTTCTTCTAGATCATCTGGATGAAAACATTCCAGATCTTCCTTGATAAAGGACATATTGCTTGAGTTTTCAGAGACAAAAGCAGCAGAGGTTGATGTTTGAGGTGGGGCTTCAAGAAGAAATGGTGAGTTGTTTGATTGAGAGGTTGGAGTTTGGGGATGAGTAACGATGGGAGGATAATAGTTGCTTGAACTAGGACCTGAGTAGTCAGAGTGGAGGGCAGAAGAGGTGGTGGTGGATGTTGAGGCTGTTTGGTAGCTTGAGCTTCTTTCCTTGGCCTGAATCATCTCTAATTCATAGGTCTTTAGCATACCGAAAAGCTCAGTCATCTGTAGAGTCTTCAGATTCTCAGTTCTTCTGATGGACACTGTGTAGAGTGTCTAGCAACTGGGTAGAGACCTGATGAACTTCTTGAGAATTTCTTCATTCTCCAGCTTCACTTTTGAGCACAGCAGCTCACCTACAAGATAAGTATATCTATTAAATAAAACAGTTAGAGACTCACCTTCCTTCCAGACGAAGTTTTCATATTTTTGCTTCAGGATGTCTCTTATGTTTTCTTTTACTTCCTCTGAACCAGCAAACATCTTCTCAAGAGCCTCCTATAGCTCCTTTTCAGTTTTGTATCCTCTGAAGTTGTGAAAAACTTCATTTGGTAAGCACATCTGGATGGCTCCCAAGGCCTTGAAATCTACCTCCATTTTCTTGATGTCTTCATTAGAGTATTTGGAGGATTCTTTGTGAACTAGTGTACCTCCGAAATCAGCGGAGACCACCATGGGTATGTATGGTCCATCTTTAATGGATTTCCACATCCCATATTCTTGATAGCAGAAGAAGCCTTCCATTCTGTTCTTCCACATATCATAGTCTTCTCCAGACACCAGTCTTGGTGGTCTGCTGATGCTTCCAATGTCTTCAACTCCATTGTTTTGTGCCATTTTTTATTTGTGATAATGGGTGACTTTAGCAAAGAGATAGTTTTGAATAGAACCAGAGAATGATTAAACAAGTGTGAGTTTGTTTAATCTGTGAGCCAAAGCTCTGATACCACTTGTAGGATCGGTGAATACAAGATGGTTCTATTCTAGTTGAGATTGGCGAAAACAATCACAACTAAGCAATGTAAACAAGTAAACAAGAAAAATACTGATAAATTCAATTTGTATTAAGCTTCAAAGATTACAAGATTACAAAGAAAACTCATAATAAAAAGCACGCGTATACAATGACTCTAAGTACTACTTATATAGTAACTTAGAATCAAGACAGACCCTTGATTCTAAGGATCAGATCTAACACAAGTCGTTGATCTTGTATTGAAGCTATTCTACATGTAACGACAATAAATACAACAAAAGTTATCTTTACTCAAACGTCTTCTTAGGCATCATTGCTTGAGTCCTTGGAAGAAGAGCGTCGTTGTCTTTTATTATCTTGCACAAGTTACATTCTTTCTGCGTGGAGTGTGTCAGTGTTGCAGCATAAAGTTGTCAATGGTAATGGTTGCTTTATCGAAGCCAGTCAGCTGCAACGTTTGATCTTCAGAGGGAATGGCTATCAGCAACAATGTTGTTGATCAGCAGCAAGACACATATGTCCACAGCTGCTGCTGATTTGCCTATCAACAACAACTTTGGTCTTCAGCAGATAAGGCTATCCGCTGCAGATAAGCTTATCCGTAGCAGTTTGTCGATCTGCAATAAACTCTGAGGTCCACAGCAGTTGTACTTAGAGAATTTTGTAGCCATCAGTCTTTATTTCTACATGTGCCTCATTAGCATTGATGTTGAAGGCACGTCCTCGAGGTACGGGGTTTGCATTCCCCTGGTTCGCATATCCCCATTTCATGTTCCCCTAGTTCATGTTTCCCTGAACCATGTTGCCCTGGTTCAGATTTGCTTGGTTCACAATGACTAACCTAGGGCAACGGTTCCTGAAATGATTAGGGTCACCACACTCGTAACAAGCACGACCCTGGGTTGAAGCAGTAGGAACAGGAACAGTGGGTTGGTAGGCTTGGTAAACTCTAGGAACAGCACGACAGATGTTAGCCATATGCCTAGAACATCCACAATTGGTACATAGACGACATGGCATGTTGGTAGTGTGATGGAGCTGGCAAGTTTGCATAAGGGTAGAGTTCCCATATATGGTTTCTTGTTGGGGTTGGAGGTAGTAGGGGCTACTTGGGCTAAAGGAGTAGCAGGTGTGATAATTGCAAAGTTCCTGCATTTCCTTTTCTTCCCATTGAAGGAAGACTCAGCCTTGGTCTGCTTTATGGGTTTAGTGGTGGTTTTCTCAAGGGTCTTCTTGGCACCCTTTTTACACAAAGTTCCTGTCTTCACATGATTGTCTGACAGGGCAGTAGCAAGAAGGATGGCTTCCTCAAAGGTGGCTGGTTTGCTACCCAAAACAGTATCCTGAATCTGCATGGGCAGACCATTGATGTATTGCTCAATGGCTTGGGAGAGAGGAGTGACCATATGAGGCACTAAAAGACTAAGCTCATGAAAACGGGTGGTGTAAGCAAGACTTTCACCACTGTCTTTTTTTAGATCCCAGAACCCGGCTTCTAGTTTCTTGACCTCATTACGGGGGCAAAACTCATCGTTCATGAGTCTCTTGACATCAGCCCAAGGTAAAGCTAGTGCGATCTCAATCCCACGGTTATGCTTTTCCCCGTTCCACCAGGTGAGTGCCCTCTTTTGAAAGACACTAGTAGCATAACAGACCTTCAGGTTCTCGGGATAGTCAGTATTGATAAAAGTTCCCTTAATGCTTTCAAACCATTGGAGAAGTCCAGTGGCTCCCTCGTTCCCGTAGAATTTGGTGGGGTTGCAGGAGTTGAAGTGTTTGAAAGTGGTGCAGCATTCTGGTCCAGCTGGTTAACCATAGTCGGTAGGATTGTAGCCATTTGCTGAATGATCCTGTTGGTGAGGTTGTTCCTACGTTCACGGCGGGGAGGCATTCAACAAAGGGATGAATAGAAAGTTCATAAGATGGGAATCATGTATAAGAGTTTGTAAATAATTCATAAGGTATTACGTAAAACATGGATGGTACCCTAATGGGCACATTGACTTATCAAAGTACTTTAAGTTCATCTAATGTCTAAGAAGTCATGCTTTAGCCTATAAGTGGACACTCATCCCAAGAGTTCTCAGGAAAGCATAACTGGTTCATCAGTTGATTTGGATTTATACGAAATGCTTTTTTAGTCAGAACTCCCAGAATACAGGCATCCACCCTTCCGGATTGCACAAGTTCTCATTCAATAGTTAGAACCAACATACCTTTGACAGGAGTTTCATTTGGATTAGAGTCTTAAGTCTAAGAGTAGGTTTCATGTAGTTCAAGTAGTTCCAAATAGTTTCATTCCTTGAATGTTGTAGTTCATGTAATTGCACCATGTAGATAGAAATAAGCAGATGTAGGTAGGTATAGGTAAGTAGATTTAGTATAGAGTGGAGTTCCTAATAAAGACATGAGTTAAACTCATGTTTGTGACTCCTAGGTTATAGTCTAGGTCATGTGTGTCTAATAACCTAATTCCCTATAACCATGGCTCTGATACCAATCTGTCACACCCCGGCCGGCGGTGGACTATACGTCGGGGATGACGCGGTTGTTCATAAGCACATTATCATCTATTAATAAATGACAATATTTATTCATTGAAATTAAATCATCTGTTATATTAGTAAATAGAAAATAAAACGTTCATAACATAAATTAAATTAAAACTAGGTCCAATATCCTAAGTGTTTATGCAGTCCTCAAACAGGTGCACCCGAAACATGTGAGTAATGTCAACTACAAGTAGTTGGTGAATAACATAGGTTTTAACACCAAAAAAAAGTTGTAAAAAGGATTTTTGCAATTCAATATGTTCAAGCATAACTAAGGCAAAAATGTAAAACGTACAAGGTTCCAAGTGTACAATCAAACCGTAGTAAATGGAAAACTAGTAAGTACAATCCAACTGATTGTGTTTTGGTAAAAGTAGTAATATGGTACACACAAAACCCACCAAGGTTTGTGTTAACTATGGTATCGGTTTCCCATATAAATGATCATAAAAGGTACTACCTTAGGCTTGCAACACAAGTTAATGATTGTACTAGGCATGAACGCACGTATGGTCGCCAAGTAGTTTAAGACACAAAGCACATAGTAATTAGCAATAGAACAATGGTATTGAATTTGGTATGTATAGTATGTAAACATGTTCCACCCCGAGTATTTATAAACAATAGTAAAGAGAAAGGGGGCTATAAAACTCACTTGAGTTGAAGATAGTAATAATAGGATTTGGTGAGTTGGATGTGTATTGTGAGGATCTCTCACAACAAACCTACATAGGTAATTTGTATTCTATGAAACTCACTAGAGTTGAAGCTCATGAAATTCTAGGGTTTTAAGGTTTCGTAGGGTTTGGGTTGACGATGGACTTGCTTGGTTGTTTTGTAGGAAATATAAGTTTTTGGCTTACTATAGAAATAATAGTAATAAAATAGTTTGTAGAATTAGTTTAGTAAATCATTTAATTTACATAATTATTCTAAAGATAATAAATAAAATTTATGGGATAAAAATAGTGTATTAGGATTTATTTATAAAAATAATTTTAGACATAAATTATGAAATGGAAGGTTTAATCATTATATTTTATGTTCATTAAATGGTTAATTAAAACTATTAGTTAATGTAAACAAAATGGTTGATTATTAATAAATGTAAATAAAAGACTAGTTAATTTATTAATAAATGAAATTAAATTGGTTAGTTAATTTATAAATAAATTCATTATAAATGAATGATAAGGACTAAATAGAATTAATAGATTTTGATATAAAATAATTATCAAAATAAATATTTGAGTATTTATAAGTTTAAAAGTATTTATTTTAAATAATTATTCTTACAAAACAATTATTTAATAACTTAAAAGAATATAAAATGTCTAAACATTAAATTTTTAAATTTGTGTAATAACACCGTAAATAATTACATAATTAATTTGTTCCAAATAATATCACTTTTATTATTTATTCATAAGATTTAAAAATGTTTCATAATATGTTTTTAATGGAAACAAAATAAATAACTTAATTAATGGAAACAAAATAAATAACTTAATTTTATAAATTTTAGTTTTTTATAAAATCTTCAGATTATTTTTATAGAATTTATAAGATTTAATTTATAATTTTTAAATGTGAAATAATGGTTTAAAATCATAAAGGAAAAACAATTTGAAATAAAAAGAGGTGGCCAGGACTCGAACCCGCGCCCCTAACCGGGTCACGCGCACACAACACTCTAACCATCAGACCAGGGCTTGAAGCCGTGTTTGAATTGGTTTATCTTGGTTTATAACACGCAAGTCCAAACACCCCGTCGTCCCAAAATGAACCTGTAAACCCTAGCCCCTCGATTCGCCTGATCAAGCTAATGATCGAAGCCCAAACTCTGGGGCTTTTGATCCCTGCATTGATACGATTCTAAAGACACCAAAATTACCTGAAATGAGTATGAATTGAATAAGAACGGCTCGAAGAGCAGGGACGTCTTTTTCGGTTAAAGATCGAGTATCAGAGATGATATGTGATGCAATTTCGAGTGTAGGGAGTTCGTAGTGTGTTTCGTTAATGGTTATGAGTCCCTATTTATAGTTAATTTCCACTACATTAATTGATTGCTTCAATGCTCGTTAGTGGGATTATCGGTTACGAGTTCACCCACGATTAGTTAATCAAAACTCAATTAACTTTAAATAATGGGTCGATTAGTGGGTTTAATTGTATAGCCGTTTTCAGTTTCGAGTCAAAATATCTCGTTTGCGAGTTTGGGATTAATCTGGTGAGAATCGGTGTAGGGGAGTCTCGAAGCCGTGACTGAATTTGGGGAAAGGGAGAATTCAAATTTGGCAGAACAGGTCCTTAGGGTTCAAATCTTAACAGTTTATGTAAAAACTTTGTTTTAATTAGAATTTAAGTTTCAGAATTTACCACTTAGACCCTGGACTTTATAAAACATAAATTTCATTAAGGTTTTTTATAAACCTAATAATTTCTATATTATAACTAAATTTTATAAATACAAAACTATAATTTTGTAAAAACAAGAATGGTTTTATTTATTTAAAACTTTTTTACTTTGTAATTTTTATAAATTAAATCTTTATAACTCCCTAAATTTATTTATAGGATTCATAACATTTGTATTTGTATATTTATATATATATATATACATATATATAGGTTTAGGAAGTAACTTAAAATATATACATGTATTTGTTTAATAGGCTTTAAACGTTTATAATTCCAAATAAATATTCATTAAGTTTTAAAATAAATGCACCCAATGAATGATTAAGATAAGTTCATAGATGCAAATTATGGAATTACAAGTGCTGGGAAAGTAAATGTAAAGGCCAGAATTTTCTAGGGATTACATGTGTTGTCAAAATTCTTGCCAAGATCCAATTTCTTTCCTTTGTTGAATTCTTTGGCTTTCTTTAACTGGCAGTCTAGATTAGTGTCGATGAATTGTGCAATTTCAAAGGGATCATTAGACAAGCACCCGTTTCCTCCGATGTTATAGGTCACTAATTATTTTCCGACATGAAGTGTCAAAATTCCTTCATTCATGTCAATGATGGCTCGGGCGGTATCTAAAAATGGGCGACCCAAAGTCAAAGGTACAGAATAGTCGGGTCCCATTTCTAAAACCATGAAGTCGGCCGGGAAGACAAACTTGCCTACTTTTACTAGTAAGTTCTCAATGAATCCTATAGGTGATTTAATCGATCCATCCGCGAGTTCAATAGTTACATTAACAGGCCATGGATTTCCAATTTTGAGCCTTTGAAACATGTTATATGGCATTACATTCAAACTTGCTCCCAAATCAGCGAGTGCAAAAGTTATCGGCAGTGGTCCGATAGAACATGGTAGAGAGAACTTTCCAGGATCTTAAAGTTTCTTCGGAAGACATCTTTCGATAAGAGCGACACAATGATTGATCCTTTTCACTGCCTCTTCCGTGTTTCCCTTGTTTGTAAGGAAATCTTTCAAGAAACGTCCATACTTAAGCATTTGTTTTATGATATCCAAGAAAGGAAGATTGACATGGATTTGACTTAACAGTTCGATGAATTTATCATATTGTTCGTCTGTCTTCTGTTTTACTAATCTTCATGGGTATGGTATGTGAGAATGGAACACTCTTTTTGTCAGAACTTTTGGAGGAGTATCCATTGGAGCAGGAGGTGGAATTACATTTGATTGCGATCCTTGAGTAGTTGTTTCTGCGATGTGCGGACGAAGTGGTACCTCGGTGAATATTTCTCTCCTTGGTGATTGAACTTCTTCTTCTGGCATGGGTGGTTCTGGATAAACCTTGCTATTTCTAAAAGTGATAGCACTTACATTTGCTTTTGGATTGGTTTCAGTATTACTCGGGAGGCATCCTGGTTGTCTTTCGGATAGGAGTTTTGCAATTTGTCCTAATTGCGTCTCAATGAGCTGAAGAGTTGCTTTCTATGTCCTAAACTCAGCTTTGTGAAGACCAAACTTCTCCTCATTTTGTTTGTGATGGGAATCCGCTAGAAGGGATTGACTTTCAGTTATAGATATCAACTTAGTTAGTTCCTTGGAATTGTTGACGAGGCTGATAGTTTTGAGACTGTCTTAGTTGAAACTTTTGTTGCTGTCCGAAACCGGATTGTCCTTGGTTGTTGTTATTTTTCCAACTGAAATTTGGATGATTCCTCCATCCAGGATTATAAGTGTTGTTGTAGGGGTTGTTCTGTGGGCGGTTTGTTCCGATAAAGTCAACTTGCTCAGTATTGGCAGTGATGCTTTTTACTTCTTCAGTAGTCTCAGTGATCGTTTTGCCCTTGCTGAGCTGATTGAGTCGAGTGGTGAGGGAATCTACTTGAGCGGAAAGTGAAGTGACAGTATCGACATAATGAACTCCTTGCCTTGCTCCCCTGTTACTCCTTGGATTGTACCATTGATAGCTGTTCATGGCTATTTCCTCAATTAAGTTGTAAGCTTCTTGTGGCCTTTTGTTTCCAAAAATACCACATGTAGTAGCGTTGAGTGTCTGACGAGCTTGATTGTGCAACCCATTGTAGAATGATGATACCTGTAACCAAATCTCTAACCCATGATGAGGACATTTTCTCAACATATCCTTAAAACGTTCCCATGCCTCATATAGTGATTCACCATCTTCCTGGGTGAAAGTGGTGATATCATTTCTCATTTTTGTAGTTTTTGCTGGCGGGAAGTATTTTGACAGGAATTTCTGAGCTAGATCATCCCATGTAGTGATCGACCCGGTTGGAAGAGAGTTTAGCCATGCCTTAGCTCGTTCCCTTAAGGAAAAGGGAAACATTCAGAGGCGAATTGTGTCATTTGAAACTCCATTTAGTTTGAAAGTGTCACAAATTTTGACGAAATTTGTTCATCGGGTAATCCATGGAACGTGCATGATGACTGGATCATGTGGATAACATGAGATTTGTTCTCAAAGTTGTTAGCGTCAACCGTTGGCCTTGTGATACTAGTTCCCAAAGCCTCTAGTGATGGTCTTGCGAAATCGAAAATAGTGCGGTTTTCTACGGCCATTCTTCTCGTACGGTTTTCTCGTATTCGGTGGTGAAAGAATCTTTCAGGCTCTGCTAAAGGCTGATATAAGACAGTAGTGGAGCTATAGATCATACACTGCCTGCAACAAAATGTAAGAGAGAAACATATGGAAAATGATAAGGCTAATCCGTTAACTTGATTTTTTCTTGAAATTACCATGTCCCCGACAACGACGCCAAAAACTTGATGTGTCGTTTTGTATATATAAAAATATAATAAATATATTTTTATGATGATTTTACGAGATCAGGTTTTAAATTTATAAAATGATAATTACTTTAACTTAAAAACACACACAATAGACAAGGGTACCTATCGCAGCGTAATATAGTTTAGGTAAAAACCAAGTATCAAACCAATGGACACGGTCGAGTTCCAGTACTCAAATTTTGTTATCGTTTAGCCGGATTAATTAGTGAGTGGGTTTTGTGTGCTTGTGAAGCAGAATAGTAAATGACAGAAAAGTAAATAACGGTAAAGTAAATAACAGAAAAGTAAAAACATGTGTGATAAGTGTAACAGGAATGTAACTAGCAGAATAGTAAACAACAAGAAAGTAAATATCTCGGAAATGATCAGGTCACGAAGAGTATTGCTTCGGGCTTCGAATCAGCTTGGTACGTGATAATATTAAGTTGACTAATCCAGTGATATGACTACTACAAACTTGTGACCCAGGTCACCGCTAGAGCCTCGTCCTCACGACATTTGATTCACGAATTAAAATCTTTAAATTAAAATAGTAGTGCCTCTCGTTAGGGACAACGGTTACCCTCAACCTTTCGAATGGTCATCTCCGGGTTGGTTTAAGACATCGAACGTAAATGCTTTGTATTAAAGTTAAATAGGTGATTATACTTTGTTCACCGGGATGCGGTGTAAAAATGGGATCGGGTATAAAGATGTACCGTTCCCAACATGATTTCACCAATTCTTGGTCACATAATAAGTCCGTATAAAGACGTACGACCTTAATAATGTTGACCAAGCCTTGGCTTATCAGTCTCTACTTGTATAAAGACGTACAAGCTTCAAAGGAAATTTGATTAAAAAGGTTTTTCGATCTTACACTTTAAAATCAAGAACACTCACAAATATAAAGACGGATTTAGACAGCAATAAAAGCCCACTAAACGGTGGTTTTAAGGACGAATAATTAAAGACATAAACATACCACTAGATTAATACATCAAACATTAACATGCACCAAACACCATCTTCACCCTAGCAATACAAGAAGTCTAGCCAGGAATGGCCATACTAACTAGCGTAACGCTGAGTTTCGTAGGCTCCCCTATTGTGGACAAAGAGGAGGAGCCTCTCTACTCTCTACTCTAGACTACAGAAACAGACTTTCTTTAGCTCTGGTTACATGTGTATGGTATGTTCTAATGAAGAACTCAAGCCACAAATTTATAGGCCTCAAAATGAGCAATGCACGGCCGTGCATTGGATTGCACGGCCGTGCATTGGATTGCACGGGCGTGCAAACACCTCGGGAATCAAACAGGGTACAATTGGCAGTGTATTAGAGCCTTGGGGAGCAAGTTGGGGTTTGCACGGCCGTGCATTGCCCTACTGCTCCCTAGTTTCGTCTTTTAGCTGCTTGTTGACTTCTTGTTGTCCAATTTTGACTTCTTGGGGGTCAAATCTCAGGAATGATCTTCCAAAAGGCTTGATTTCTTGGTGTTTTTGACTGGTTTCATCTTGATTTATATTTAGAACACCGAATAACCTGTAATTATGAAATATTAACGTTTTAAGTATCAATTTCAAGGTTATTAATTAATTAGTACCATAATATGGGGATTATTATGCATGCAAAACATGTATAATTTAGGACATATCAGTAGCTCAGACGATTCAAAGACTGATTGCATTGTTTTGCTTTATAGAGTTATACTTATAGCTTAAATACTTGTAAATGTCTTAAAATTAAGACTTTTGGTCAAAAAGTCAATTTTCCCCTTCTAATATGTATATTATATATAATATATATATATATATAGGGTGGTTCAAAAGGGAACACCAAAAAAACGGGGAACAAGGTAGAAACAGAGGGGAACCGGCTCAAACAAACTCCGACTGAACTCATTTCAGCGGTGTTGGAACCTTTCGATGAACCAGTTCCAACACCTATGTTCCTCATTTTTTAGCTTTAAGGTTTAGGTTTTTAGGGGGTTTAGGTTTCTAGGGGTTGGGGTGGGGGAGGGGGAGGGTTTAGGTTTTTAGGTAGTATGGGAGGGTTTACGTTTTTAGGGGTGGGGGTTAGGTTTTTAGGGGTGGGAGGAGGTTTAGCTTTAAGGTTTAGCTTTAGGATTTAGAGTTTTTGTTTTATGGTACGACGGGCCGGTTCCAACGCCGCTAGAATGAGTTCAATCGAAGTTCGTTTGATCCGGTTCTCTATTTTTTTAGCCTTAGGGTTTAGGTTTTGGGGGGTTGGGTTGGGGTGGGGTAGGGGAGGGTAGGATTTAGGTTTTTGGGATGGGGGGATGGGGAAGGTTTAGGATTTTAGGGGGTGGTGGTTGGGGGAGGGGGTTAGGTTTTTTTAGGGAGGGTGGGGGGAGGGTTTATGTTTTTTGTAGGGGTTTTCCCCAGTTCCCCTTTTTTGTGGTATCCCAAAACACCTTCCCATGTATATATATATATATATATATATATATATATATATATATATATATATATATATATATAGTGTCGCAAGGCACACTATCAGTATCGCTAGAACTTTCGTTCTAGACTTAATGTCGTGAGCATTAGTATCGTCTTTGTAGTGTCGCCAAGTAACAATGAAGACACTCCTTAGTGTCATGCACATGCATGGTGACACTTCTTAGTCTCGTCAAAATAGTGTCGCCGATGAGTGTCCCAATTATTGACATGTGTCCCAACCATTGACGATCCTCGGGAGACGTGTATCTTCGTCACTGATTAGTGTCGCCTGAAGAAATAGTGTCGCCACTGGAATATCTTCATTTTCAGACCCGTTTTTACCACAAGTTCGTAACTTTTTACGTCCAAATCATTTGTTTAACTCCCATGAGCTCAGATCTGGACTTTATACACCATTTCATACGTAAAAACCATGCCTTTTAAAATCAGAACCCCCATAACCCATTTAGACTGAAAATAGAGGGTTTAAGTTGGATTCTTACTTCAAAATTGATGGTTTCTTCTTCTACAACACTGGAGAATGGAATTGGAGCAGGTTTTGAGCCTCAAAACCTTGATCTTGGAACTTTCTCTCTCTAGAATCCTCTCTCTCTCTCTTTAGACGAACGTTGGGTGCAAAATCTGGAAACGAGGATATGTTGGTGCTGTAGTAGGGTTATGGGAAACCTCACATGGACCAAGCCTATCATCTTTTACTAGCCCATTAACCTTCCTTTCTTTCCCCTGGCCCATTTTACAAAGGTCGGGTTTTCGGGATGTTACAAGTCTACTCACCTTATAAGAGGTTTCGTCCTTGAAACCTGTTATAAGTTGAACAGTTACGGGTACGACTCCTTCATCTCGTCCTCTTTTTCCCAACTGGCCTCTGAACCCCGTCGGTGCTTCCATTGTACCTTAATCAATCGAATCACCTTATCTCACAATTGATTTTCCTTTCTATCCATTATGGCCACAAGTACTTCAATATAATTTTGATGGTTATGAACCTCGATGTCCGCTAGCGGTACGTGGGCTGTGTTGTCAGCCTAACACTTTCGCAAGTATGACACGTTGAAAGTAGGAAGTATCCTACTCAGCTCATTAGGTAGATCCAGTCTATACACCACCTCCCCTACTCGTGCCAAAATATTAGATGGTCTAACGAACCTCAGACTTAGTTTCCCCCTTTTACAAAAATGGATTATCCCTTTCCAAGAAGATATTTTAAGTAATGTGAGATTTCCGACCTGGAATTCGAGGGATCTTCGTCTCCGATCGGCGTAATATTTCTGTCTGTCTCGTGCAACCTTCATTCGTGCCTTATACTGATCAAATTTATCGGATGTAGCTTTAACAACTTCCAAACTTCCAAATTCTTTCTAACCAATTTCTCCCCCACATAGCGGAGTCCTACATCGCCTCCAATACAACATCTCGAAAGGCAGCATGCCTATAGTCGAGAGATAACTGTTGTTGTAAGAGAACTCCGCTAGGATTACAAAAAAAATTGACGGATCGTTTGTACGCTTGTTTCGGGCCATTTTTTAGAAGATAGCAGTTTTGGTTTTTCGGGACGGAAATTTGTATTTGATGTGGCTTGGCGAAACAAGGACGAGATTTTTGTTGGATGATAGCAATTTTCATACATTGTTTAAGTGTTCAAACTTGAAAATGTAGGCTACGAGTATCTTTGATACTTCTTTAATAGGGAATGAATGCTGAATCAATTTGAGCAATTGGGTCGTCATCTGCTAAAGGTCTCGTTTTATTTATGAAGATGTTGTTGCTTTTGGTCTTTGGAAAAAGAATCATATTGTTTAGGTATTCAAACCTGAATATGTAGGCTACGAGTATCTATGATACTTCTTTAATAGGGGATGAATACTAGAACAACTTGAAACCCAAGGTTTTGCTGTTTTGGATCTTTGCAAAGGAATAAAAAGAAAAAAATCCTAGAGTTGACTAGTCATGGTTTTTGAGGAATCGGGTGAAGCGGTGATGAAGCTGGTCATAGTTTACAGAGAAATGAGGGGGATAAAAGCTAAGTAGTTTTCATAGGACATTAAACTATTATAGGTCTCGAGAGCCTCTTCGCACAGCGGAAAATACAGATCTGATCGTTGATTCGTGTGGGAACAAAGAAACAAGATAGAGAAAAACCACGAACATAAATACAAGAGAATCAACACAAACGAAACGTAATCCATAACAAAGAAGTCATCTCGTCGTTACAGACTACATACCGAAGGAGTACACATCTCTTGTTTACGCTCACGGTTCACGGGGGCCGGGAGAGCTCATCCCGGCCAAAACCTCTCTCACATTTTTCATGTTCCAAGTTTCACCAATAAATGAAGACAACACCTTCTATTTATAGGGGCAGGAACAATACCTACGTACTTGGCTAAGTACGCAGGTCATTGGTTATGCGCACTTGATAAGTACGCAGGGCAAAATCCATGCGTACTTACTAAGTACGCGGCACCAATCTAGTGTACAAGCTAAGTACGCAGGAACACCCTCATGCGTACTAGCTAAGTACAGCGATACATAAAATTTTATTTGTAGTTACAAAAACATGCTTCTACATCTCGAAAGCGGCATGCCTATAGTCGAGTGATAACTGTTGTTGTAAGAGAACTTCGCTAGTTGTAGATGACTGTCCCAACTCCCACTGAAGTTGATGTTATAGGCACGTAGCATCTCCTCCAGGATCTGGTGGTCCTTTCGGACTGACCATCCATTTGAGGATGATATGCCGTGATTATGTTTAGTCTAGTACCCATCGCTGCAGGAAACTTCTTCCAAAATCGTGACGTAAACCGAGTATCCCTGTCCGAGACAATGGACGTCGGTACACCGTGACGAGCTAAAAATTCATTTATAAACACGTCTGCTAACTTTTCAGATGAAAACTTTTCACGTATCGGAAGAAAGTGAACGCTCTTAGTCAGTCGATCCATAATCACCCAGATGGTGTCAAAACCTTTAGTTGTGTGAGGTAGTTGGTAATGAATCCCACCATGATGTGTTCCCATTTTCACTTTGGTATCTCCAAGGGTTGGATCTTATCGCAAGGTCAGACACTTTCTTGCATAGGAGGTTACATCATTCTTTAGGTCCGGCCACTAGTAATCCTTCTTCAAGTCTTGATACATTTTAGTGGTGTTGGATGTATAGAATAACGAGACTTGTGAGCTTCGTCGAGGATCTTAGCACTAAGCTTGCCTCCCTTGGGAATCCAGATCCGGCCAAAGCGAGTCCGCACACCGAGGGTGTTCATCTCTAGTGACTCTTGTTGACCAACCATCCTCTCCTTCTTTACGTTTTCTAGTTTATGTGCTTCAACTTGTGCCTTCCCAATCTCGGTCATAAGATCAGGTCTCACCACCAGTTTACATGCTTTTACTCTGATAGGAGCTTGTCTCTCCTTTCGGCTCAGAGCGTCAGCCACCACGTTCGCTTTCCCCGGGTGATACAAGATATCACAATCGTAATCCTTCAACAATTCCAACCAACACCTCTACCTCATATTCAACTCCTTCTGTTCGAAGAAATATTTCAGACTCTTGTGATCGGAGTTGATAGTGCACTTAACCCCGTATAGGTAATGCCTCCAGATCTTTAGCAGAACGATAACTGCCGCGAGCTTTAGGTCGTGAGTCGGGTGGTTGACTTCATGAGTCTTCAGTTGGCATGACACATACGCAATCACCTTCCCCCGTTGCATCAACACACAACCTAATCCCAGATTAGAAGCAACGGAATAGAACATTATGTCTTTATTGCCCTCGGGCAGGGCTAATGCCGGTGCTTCAGTCAACTTCTCCTTTAATTCTTCAAAATGACTTTGACTGAACCAGACCCCATTCATACTTAATCTCCTTCCTTGTCAACTTTTTTAGGGGCAAGGCTATTCTCAAGAAATCTTGTATAGATCTCCAATAGTAGCCTGCCAATCCTACAAAAGTCCTTATTTCAGTCGGCGTCTTCGAGACTTCCCATTCCTTCATCGTTAAAATATTATTCGGATCAACCATAATGTCGTTTTTATTGATAACGAGACGTACGAATTGGACCTCCCTAAACCAGAACGCACACTTGGAGAATTTTGCACCTTCAGAGTATCCAATAATTCTTGCAGGTGACAGGCATGATCACCTTCACTCTTTGAGTAGATGAGAATATCATCTATGAATACTATCACCGACCGATCCAACATCGCACGGCAAACTATGTTCACCAAATTAATAAATGCTACCGGGGCGTTTGTCAATCCGAAGGACAGTACGAGAAACTCATAGTGTCTGTACCGTGTACGAAACGCGGTCTTCGGTATATCCTTCTCCCTTACCTTCAATTGATGATATCTCGATCGTAAATCAATATAGGAAAACCAACTTGCGCCTTGCAACTGGTCAAACAGATATCCGATTCTAGGTTGCGGGTATCTGTTCTTCACCGTTCGTTTGTTCAGCTCTACGTAATCGATGCACATTCTCATTGACCCTTCTTTCTTCTTTACGAAAAGAACCGGAGAAGCTCAAGGAGAAATTCTCGGTCTTATGAAACCCTTATCAAGAAGTTCTTCCAATTATGTCATCAACTCTTTCATATCAAGTGGTGCTATTCGGTACGGTGCTTTCGGGACGGGCTAGGCACCTGGCGTTAAATCAATCTGGAACTCTATCTCCCGATCGGGCAGCACTCCAGGCAAGTCCTCTGGGAACACCTCTAGATAGTTACACACCACGAGTACATCGTTCAGTTCCGTCACTTCTTTATCTTTATTAATCACGTACGTCAGATAGGCCTCGCATCCGCGCCTCATATAACTTTCCGCCTTGATTATCGAGATGACGTTTGGCCCCGGTATATCTCTATCTCCATAAATCGATACTTCGCTACCATCAGGAACCTTGATTTGGATAACCTTTCATTTACAGACAATTCGTGCCTCGTTGGCAGCTAGCCAATCCATTCCCAGTACCACATCGAACCATCCTAATGTTATGAAAAACAAACTACCAGGGAACCTATGGTCACCTATCTTTATCAGGCCATTGTCTACAACTTCTATCACCTTCATGGTTTTACCCATAATAGTTTCTACGCTAAAGGCCCGTTCTACTTTATGAATTATGCACTTTATTCGATCACAGAACGTAGAGTATATAAAATTTTTACTAGCGCCAGAGTCAAAGAGCGGATGCAAAGGTATTGTTAAGGATAAACATACCTGACACCACGTTAGGGTTTCCCCTCACCTCTTATTGAGTCAGGGCATACACCCTCGTTCGAGCCCTTGGTTTTTCCGCCTATTTCCTTTCCCCGCATCCTTTGGCTTCCGACAATCCCAGGTTTAATGGATCGTTCCTCAACAATTATAGCACCTCAGGGTTCCTTGACAATCACGGGCATAGTGGCTCGACTTTCCACACTTTAAGCACATATTCGACCCCTGTCGACATTCACCCTGCTGTTCTTTTCCACATTTCTCACAAACAGTCTGTCCGCCCACTCTTGCCTTTTTATCATTAGGCCCAAACAATTTTCCACAAGGTCATTTACCAGGCAAGGTCAGCTTTTTCTTGGGCTCTTCTATAACCGCATCATTTAAGACTAGATCATCATACACCACGCCACTCAGCTCCACCACCGAATCAAATATCTGAGGGGTGTTCGCTTTCACAAACGTGCGAACCTTATCGGGTAGCCCCTGGATGTAGCAAGCAATCCTCCTCTCTTTAGTGGTGATCAAGTGTGGCACCAGACGCGCTAACTCTTTGAACCTGGTGGTGTACTCCTGATGCGTCATTTGCCCTGCTTTCAATCCCAGAAAGTCCCTTTCCACCTTTTCAATTTCATTCCTCGGGCAGAAATTCTTAATTACCAATTCCTTCAGTTTGTTCCACATCATTGAATCAGCGGCCTTGTCCCGAATAGGCTGCCTCACCCCTTCCCACCAATGGGACGCCTCTTCCCTTAGTGAGTTCGCAGCAAACTTAACAATCTTATTTGTTTGGTACTCGCTTAGATGGATGGCGGCTTCCATGCGGATCACCTAGTCAAATGTTGCCACCGCGTCCTTTTTACCAGTAAATATCGACGAGTCACATGCCTTAAAGGACTTGTAGTCGTAACCGCAAGCAGGCGGTGCATCATTCATAGTAATCACACGCCCTTCGGTGCCCGGGTTAGTCCCAGCCAACCCATTCGTGCTTTTCATGGCATCGGTCAACATGGTCGGTAAGGTGGCCTTCATTATCTCGATAATTTCCCGAGCCAGTGTCGTCTTCACCTCAAGCTCGAAGTTGTAATGTTGTTCAACCACGTGGGTGTCCTCGGTCTAATGTTAGCTTACTATTGGGCTGACATGCACGCTTTCTTCATCGTTCTGCCTTTGCTTAACGAGCGCCTTACCGTGACATTCAGTACGGCCCCCACCACGTCTTCCACCTCGACATCCTGCCATTTCTTGCTATAAGAACAAAGAGTTTAACGTCATCACGCTAGTTAACAAATAGAGCACAATAAGTATTGTTAGATGTTAATATACACTAGCCATCTCCAATTAACCAGTACACTACCTCTTGGCTTCTATTTGATCAACATTATGATTCCATCAAACCCTTGTCCTGGTCTATTATTTCTAAGGCAGAACTATACCTACTACTTTCGTATCTGATTCTTTGGCTCGAGTTACCCGTACTGGCATCCGTTACTTGGTCTCATTCTTAGTTTAAGTCCAGACATCGGGGATGTCTGAATCTCTCAAACTATTTCTCTGATACCAACTTGTAAGGCCCCAAACCCGGGAGGCCTCACGTGTTGGATTTACACAATAACAAACAGTTCTTAAACTTCAAACATTCAATAACATCGAAATTAACGTCATTACATTGTCTTAAACACACAACCGACTAAAAACATTGTTTAATACATCATCGTTCATAAAAAATTCATAACGGGATGCTAGATTTTCTCTTGTCGGGTAACATCTCCGAATAGCCAAGCAGCATCCACTCGTCAACCGCCTCATTCTTAACCTGACATTTATAGTAAAAGTCAGCTAACGCTGGTGAGTTCAAGTCTTTCATTTGCTTTAGGAAATGGTTTATCATTTGTTAGGGTTTTAACATTCATAAGAAAATAGGGCATAACATTCATTCATCATTTACATTCAACATTTAACATCCGTTTAATTCATACATTTATTTGTCTAAATCTGTATCATCGTTCTTTCCGTCCATTTCAATTCCTTTCGTTCATCGCCCTCACGACTCGTAAGTTGGTAAGGTAACATCATCGCCTTTACGGCTCACAAGCCCGGCCGTAAGATAATAACATTCATCGCCCTTATGACTCATAAGTCCAATGTGATTCCGTTCCTTTTTATCACTTTTAGAACCCGCAAGCCCCAAGTGATTCCATTCTCGGGTCACGTTAACCCTGAGTAACCGTCGTTACCCTTCCCCCGCCAATTGATAACCATTATACCCATTGATAGGCCACATAGGCGCTACCCCTGTTATACTTATGGAAAAATATGCCATAAGGCTCAGACTTCATTCGTCAATTCCTTCGTTTAACAGATTAGACAAGTAGTATGTAACACCTCTAATATTCCCTAAAAAAGTATAGGATTAAAGTTGCCAAAATTTATAAAGGGCTAGATTGAAAATATTCAAAGTTCAAGGATCAAAAATGAAAAATTTGGAAATCCTGCCCATAACGGACCGTCACCACACATAACGGTCCGTTACGACCATAACGAATCGTCACCAACACATAACGATCTGTGCCGCATAAACCAGAAGTGGTTTGGGGTTTCTGACACGTATAAGTTGACTCATCACTTGTGATGGACCGTCACGAACCATAACGGTCTATTACGTGGTCCCAAAGTGCGTAGCCGCCAAGAAATGGCGTGACGGACTGTCATGCCTGGTAACGGTCTGTCACGGACCCGAACTTTGCCCTATAAATAGTTCAACGAGCTTGAGCCATTTCTCACAACCCACACACCACAAAACACAAACACACTCTGGAATACCGACCCCGAGTCTGGTTCGCGTGCGAGAGTCTGGTTCCTAGCGATTCGACTCCAAATTGTCGTAGATAGTACCGAGGTAAGGTTCCGACTTCCTGTTAAGCTTTGGTTATACACCATTAAGCTAGAATTGTGTGCTTAAGTAATGTCATTACCTATCTAGGATCTCTGTCCGAGGTGTTTGCCATATTACTAAACTGATAAACCGAAATACTATCCAAGTGAGTTCCTAAACTGTGATGCATGAACACAATCATGACTTTGTCTAGTATGATTGATTTATGAAAACATTTTTAGTATCTTGAAACAATTGCACCGATTGTTTATATATAACGCATTCTAGGCGCTTATTTTGTTTCACTTGCCCGCGGAACGGCATGTCGGACAGGACCCGTGGAACGGTCTTCGGTTATATATATACTGACTGATTACTTATAATTGTCTATGAGCGGAGGTGGAACCCCAGAACTGTGTTCAAGATACTTTGGCGTTTTATCAAACTATTTTAGTTTATGAATTCACCAGCTTTGTGCTGACCCATGTTTTATCAAATGTTTTTGAACGCATCACATGTAGACAATAGATGAAGCATTTCCAGTACTAGAATGAACAGATGAACGATCCAGATGATGGGTATACCAGGAACTATAAGTCCCGAATGATATGTTACTTATTAGGAACAGATGATGTAACTTTTGTTAAACATGATGTAAATAATGTTTTAATTTTAATAGAAATTATGATTTAGTCTTCCGCTGTGTGTTTTTTATATCAATATCACAGTAACTAGAAGGCAACCTTCTGACCTGTATGTAGTTATCTAACAAACGAAGTGTTCTGTCTAAGGAAATAGCGGTGTATAAATCTCTCCTAGACTCGTTGCTCTTTCCTGGGAACATATATGTTGGAGGTACTACTCTGGTTAGATAACTGTCCTGTGTTACGGGTGTGAAAAGTTGGTATCAGATCCTCAGTTTAAGGGATTTAGATACTACAGGAATAGTGTCTAGACTTAAACTTGGACTCTGATATTATTCTGGAATGCCTCATGATAAGTTAGATGTATACATTCAGTACAACCTATAACGAGAAATACCTAGAAATCAGATAATTAAAGGCATTTTTGACCAAATGTTACTAATTTCTGAATTTCTGGATTATGACTAGTTATACAAATTCTGATGTTATATACATGTATGTAGGTATAAATGGAAGGACGTGGTAGAGGACAAGGAAGAGGTAGGGGTAGGATGCCCAATACTAGGTCCCGAACCCATGACACGACAACCACGAACACTGATCCAAACTAAAACGTTAACACAAATGCTGAACCTGGGCAACCCGTGGAAGAAGTTATTATGACTGAAGCTTAGTACCAAGGAGCGGTGGCATCTGAGGTCATCCGAGTACTTCAAACAACTCTACCCGGAATTCTTGACGCTGCTCTTAGGAGGAGAGAGAATCGTAACAGTCTAGGAAACCGGAATGAAGGGACGAATAGTGTTATTCCCCGAACATAAGACACCCTTCATACCACTCCAATAGGAAACAATGTAGGCACCACTTCGAACCCATGAAACAGTTGGAATGACAAACTAGAGCACGGGAATTCAAGGTCAAGGACATAACTATAAAATTTCAGTGATTGTCACCCCAAGCCGTTCAATGGGAAAAAGGATGCCATTGCAGCCTTGCAATGAATCACATCTCTGGAAGTTGTAATAAAAATGAGCGAGTGCAGGGCAGACCAAACTGTAAAGTTTGTCGCCCATTCCTTTGAAGAGGAAGCTCTTGACTCGTGGGAGTCAGTCAAACAGACAAAGGGAGAAGCTGTGACTGATATGATGACTTGGGAAGATCTCAAATCTTTGATCATTAAGAGGTACTGTCCATAAAATGCCGTGGACAAGGTTGAATTTGAATTACTGCGATTTGAAGCTGGAACCATGACTCATCAAGAGTACACGACTAAGTTTAATGAGATGGCCAAGTTAGTGCCACATTTGGTTACTCCTGAGTCAAGGAAAGTTAAATGCTATATCTAAGGTTTACTTCCTAAGGTTCGTACCTTAGTGAAATCCATCGCACCTGAGACAATTGACTTGGCTGTTGAAAAGAGTGCGGTGATGTTTGATGAAGTGGCAACTCAAGAGCCACCAAAAGTTGATCACAAGAGGAAACCTGAAGAAGTTGTTTATAATTTCAAACCGGAAAATAGTAAATTTCCAAGAAGATGAGGATTTAATCCCAACCCTGATAGAGCCACTTAGGGAATGAAGTGCCAGACTTGTCAGAAGTTTGGCCATTTTGAAACTCAATGCCCGAATGTTAAATGTTTTAACTGTAGATAGATAGGTCATTATAGTACTTCTTGTCCTAAAGCACCTAAGCAGACAACGGGTGGTCAAAATAAGGGAACAGGACGAGTGTTCATCCTAGGAAGTGGGAGTGAAACAAAAAATAAAGCTAAGGAGGCGGCAGGTACTTTCTTAGTTAACAATATTTACATCAAGATTTTATTTGATACAAGGGCAAATTGAAATTTTATTTCATGTGCCTTCACCCCATATTTAGGCGTAAGATCAATTCCACTTATTCATGCCTATGTCGTTGAAACGGCAAGTGGTGAACAGATTAGGATAACCGAAACATACCCTAATTGTGTCATCAATTTTGGTGACAATAAGGTATTAGTTACACTAATGCCGATGAACATGAATGAGTATGAGGTTAACCTAGGGATGGATTGGTTAAACCAATACCAGGCCTAGATTGATTGTGACTAGAGAACGATCAAGATTAAGAAATCAGATGAAGCTAGTTTAATGATTCATGGTGATAATGAAACCAATAAGATTGAAATTATTTCGATAGCAAAAGCTAAGAAGAATTAACTAGGGGAGAGGGTATATTCTTAATTCATGCTCTAAACTCTAAACCAGAAGGACAAATAGCAGATATTCCCATAGTCTGTCATCACCCGGATATCTTTCCAGAAGAATTACCCGGTCTTCCACCTGATCGTCAGATCGAGTTCCGAATCGAACTTATTCCAAGAGCTAAACCTGTTGCGAAGTCCCCTTATCGTCTAGATCCTTCCGAACTGAAAAAAATGATGAAACAAATCCAAGAACTCTTAGACAAAGGGTTCATTCATCCAAGTACTTCACCTTGGGGAGCATTGGTACTATTCGTTAAGAAGGAGGACAGAAGCATGAGGATGTGCATTGATTATCGGGAATTGAACAAATTGACTATAAAGAACAGATATCCATTGCCCAGAATAGATGATCTATTCGATCAACTACAAGGAGACAAGTATTTCTCGAAGATCGATCTTAGATCAGGATATCATCCGTTAAAGGTACAAGAAGAAAATGTACCTAAGACTGCTTTCCGGACCAGATATGGTCACTACGAATTCCTGGTAATGTCATTTGGTCTAACAAATTCCCCTGTAGAATTTATGGACTTAATGAATCGAGTTTGTAAAACTTTCCTTGATAAATTTGTCATCGTTTTCATCGATGATGTTCTTTTCTATTCCCAAAGCCAAGAAGAACATGTTGAGCATCACAGAATCATTCTGGAAACCCTAATAAAGGAAAGATTATACGCTAAGTTTTCCAAATGTGATTTTTGGAAACAAGAAGTACAATTTCTTGGGCACGTTGTGAACGAGCATGGAATACAAGTAGACCCAAGTAATATCGAAGCTGTCATGAAGTGGGAAGCCCCAAAGACTCCGACAGAAATCAGAATCTTTCTTGGACTAGCCGGTTACTATAGAAGATCATTCAGGATTTCTCCAAGATTGCTACGCCTTTGACTGCTTTGACTCAGAAAGCAACAAAATTTGAATGGAGTATGAAAAAAGAAGAAGCATTCAACATTCTCAAAGATAAACTCAGTCATGCACCAATCTTAGCACTACCCGAAGGAAATGATGACTTTGTCATCTATTGTGACGCTTCCCGAACTGGTCTGGGTTGTGTGTTGATGCAGCGAGACAAGGTTATTACCTACGCGTCACGTCAACTTAAAGTTCATGAAAAGAACTATATCACGCATGACCTAGAATTAGGTGCCATATTGTTTGCTCTAAAGATCTGGAGACACTATCTGTATGGTAGCAAATGTGTATTATATTCAGACCATAAAAGCCTCCAATATATTTTTAATCAGAAGGAATTGAATATGAGGTAAAGGAGGTGGATGGAACTTATCAATGACTACGATTGTGAAATCAAATACCATCCCGGGAAGGCAAATGTAGTAGCATATGCTTTAAGTCGGAAGGAACGAAGCCAACCGATTAAAGTAAAAGCACTATGATTAGATCTAAAGTTAGATTTAATAGAACAAATCAAAGAAATCCAACCAAAAGCCTTGGAAAAAGGGAATATCAAGAAAGAACGTATGGTTGGGAAGCAGAAATTGCTATCCAAGGGAGATGATGGAATCATGAGACTCGAGCAAAGAATCTAGATTCCAAAGCTTGGAGATATTCAAGAAAAGATATTAGATGAAGCACATAAATCAAGATATTCCATGCATCCCGGTGCAAACAAGATGTACAAAAATCTGAAAGTTCATTACTGGTGGCCAAACATGAAGAGATCAATAGCCCACTACATAGATAAATGCTTGACTTGTCTTCAAGTTAAGATTGAGCACCAGAAACCAGCAGGTCAATTACAACAATTAGAGTTACCTGTCTAGAAATGGGATCGTATAACAATGGATTTTGTTACCAAACTACCTAGAACTCAAAAAGGACATAATGTAATATGGGTCGTGGTCCATAAACTGACCAAGTCAGCCCATTTCATACCTATCAATGAAACATATTCTATGGATAAGTTAGCCAGAATCTATATCAATGAAATTGTGAGCCACCATGGCATACCACTATCTATTATTTTTTATAGAGACAGTCGGTTCACATCTAGATTCTGGACGAGTTTTCAGAAAGAATTGGGAACTCGACTTACCATGAGTACAATATATCATCCACAAACCGACAGGCAAAGTGAACGTACAATTCAAACTTTGGAAGACATGTTGAGAGCCCGTGCTCTAGATTTCGAAGGTAATTGGGATGACTACCTACCATTGATTGAATTTTCCTATAACAACATTTACCATTCAAGTATTAAAGTTGCACCATTTGAAGCACTGTATGGAAGAAAATGCAGAACTCCTATCTATTGGACTGAAGCAGGAGACAGTCAATTATCTGGACCTGAAGTTATATAGGAAACTATGGATAAGATAGTCCAGATTAACCAACGGTTGAAAGCTGCTCCGGATCGACAAAAGAGTTATGCTGACCGACGACGACGACGACGACCGTTAGAATTCAAAGTTGGAGATTATGTGATGTTAAAAGTTTCACCTTGGAAAGGTGTTGTAAGGTTCATAAAACGTGGAAAGTTAGGACCAAGGTATATCGGACCTTACAAGATAATTAAAAGAATCTGAGCAGAAGCCTACAAGTTAGATCTACATGAAGCTTTGCAAGGGATTCACAACACATTTCATGTGTCCTGTTTACGTAAGTGTTTAGCCGATCCAACTCAGGCTATAACCCTAGATGATGTACACGTAGATGATAAACTTCATTTCACTGAGCAACCGATCAAGATTTTAGACACTCAAGAACGGAAATTAAGAAAGAAAGTAATACCAATGGTGTTAGTTCAATGGCAAGGTCGGATCGGAGCCGACAAGACTTGGGAATTAGAGGAACAGATGAGAGCCAAATATCCTCATCTATTCACATCTTAATTTCTAGGAAAAAATTTCTTAAAGGATGGGAGATTTGTAACACCTCGAAAATTCCCTAAGAAAGTAAAGGATTAAAGTTTCCAAAATTTATAAAGGGCTAGATTGAAAATATTCAAAGTTCAAGGATCAAAAATGAAAAATTTGGAAATCATGCCCATAACGGACCGTAACCACAGATAACGGTCCGTTACGACCATAATGTACCGTCACCAACACATAACGGTCCATGCCGCATAAACCAGAAACGGTTTAGGGTTTCTAACACGTGTACACTAACTCATCACTTGTGACGGACCGTCACGAACCATAACGGTCCGTTACGTGGTCCCAAAGTGCGTAGCCGCCAAGAAATAGCGTGACGGTCCTGGTAACGGTCCGTCACGGACCTAAACTTTGCCCTATAAATAGTTGGACGAGCTTGAGCCATTTCTCACAACCCACACACCACAAAACACACACACACTCTCTGGAATACCGACCCCGAGTCTTGGTTCGCGTGCGAGAGTCCGGTTCCTAGCGATTCTACTCCAAATTGCCGTTGATAGTACCGAGGTAAGGTTCCGACTTCCCGTTACCATTAAGCTAGAATTATGTACTTAAGTAATTTCATTACCTATCTAGGAGCTCTGTCCGAGGTGTTTGCCATATTACTAAACTGATAAACTGAAATACTATCCAGGTGAGTTCCTAAACTGTGATGCATGAACCCAATCATGACCTTGTCTGGTATGATTGATTTATGAAAAAAATATCTTGAAACGATTGCACCGATTTTTTATATATAACGCATTCTAAGCGCTTATTATGTTTCACTTGCTCGTGGAACGGCATGTTGGACAGGACCCATGGAATGGGCATCGGTTATATATATACTAAATGATTACTCAAAATTGTCTATGAGCGGGGGTGGAACCCCAGAAATGTGTTATAGGTACTTTGGCGGGTCATTTATGAATTCACCAGCTTTGTGCTGACCCATGTTTTATCAAATGTTTTTGAACGCATGACAGGTATACAATAGATGAGGCGTTTCCTGTAACTAGAAGTTATGATTTAGTCTTCCTCTATGTGTTTTTGATATCAACATCACAGTAACTAGAAGGCAACCTTCTGAACGATATGTAGTTATTTGACAAACGGAGTGTTATGTCTAAGGAAACAGCGGTGTATAAATCTCTCCTAGACACGTCGCTCTTTCCTGGGAACATATCTGTTGGATGTACTACTCTAGTTAGATAACTGTCCTGTGTTACGGGTGTGAAATAGTGACTTCTTTAAAACCTTTGCCCATATCTTTTCATAAAATGTTACATTCATTAACAAACCCCTTTCATTAATTTAAAACCATTCATTTACATCATCCCCTTCATAAACAATCATTTCATAAACGTTCTTGTTTCAAACATCATTTCTTTCGAAAAAACCTTTCATTCATAAACATTACATTTCATTTCATTCGTCATTACATAAACATTCATTAAGTATGCACATCACCCTAGAAACAAATAAATAGGGATTCTTGACTTACATGTTTGTTCGTAATTAAACCTGAATCAGACGTCTAGTTGTGCTAACGTGCTAACTGATCTGCATATAAGTCAACATGCGAATTCTATCATACATTGCTAGTGTCACATATTAGTGTCGCCAGGCTTAGTGTCGCCGTCACACGATCAGTGTCACCAGGGCAGTGTCACCAGGCACACTATCAGTGTCGCCAGAACTTTCGTTCTGGACTTAGTGTCGTCTTTGTAGTGTCGCCAAGTAACATTGGTGACATTCCTCGGTGTCGTGCACATGCATGGCGACACTACTTAGTGTCACTGATTAGTGTCCCAATCATTGACATGTGTCCCAACCATTGACAATCCTTGGGAGACGTGTATCATCGTCCCCGATTAGTGTCGGCTGAAGAAATAGTGTCGCCACTTGAAGATCATTTTCAGACCCATTTTTACCCCAAGTTCGTAACTTTTTACGTCCAAATCATTTGTTTAACTCACAGGAACTCAGATCTAGGCTTTATACCCCATTTCATACGTAAAACCCATGCCTTTTGAAATCAAAACCCTAGTTTTACCCCATAACCCATTTAGACTGAAAACAGAGGGTGTAGGTTGGATTCTTACCTCAAAATCGATGGTTTCTTCTTCTACAACACTGGAGAAAGGAATTGGAGCAGGTCTTGAGCCTCAAAACCTTGATCTTGGAACTTTCTCTCTCTAGAATCCTCTCTCTCTCTCTCTAGACGAATGTTTGGTGCAAAATATGGAAATGAGGATATGTTGGGGCTGTAGTAGGGTTATGGGAAACCTCACATGGGCCAAGCCCATCATCTTTCACTAGCCCATTAACCGTCCTTTCTTTTCCCCGACCCATTTTACAACTGTTGGGTTTTCGGGATGTTACAGTTTTAGTTTTATTTGTCATGGTGTTTTCAAGTAGGTGTTTTTCAACATAGTGTTTTCTGGATATGGTGTTTTAAACATGCGAGGTCCATTTTAACATGGCGTTTTAGTTTTTTGGACTTGGTGTTTTCAACTTGAGCGTCAACTTTCAACATAGCGTTTTAGATTTTTTGGTCATGAAGTTTTACACCATAACTTTAAACCCATGGTGTTCAGGTAAATCACTATAACTTTAAACACATGGTGTTCAGGTAAAACACCATACTTTAAACCCACGGTTTTTCGGTAAAACACCATACTTATAATTACCAAAAAAACGGATTGAAAAAAGACATAAATTACCAAAATCGACCACCGTCAAAAGCATATATTAAAGTAGGTTGTTCAAAAAACTAGTATCCACTTTGTTGCTAGGTGACCCAATATTCATGCGCTGAACTAGTTAGGACTTAGAAGGGCAATTACCAGTTAAAAGGTGATTTGTAACTTTTAAATCCTTGTCTTTTTATAGTTTTTCTTACTTGTTAAAAGAAAATTGTTGTAATAATTAATTATTACATAAATTAATAGAAAACTTATAAATAATAATTTATCAAATATAACTAAAAACTTAAAAAATTAATATATCAACTTTTAGAGTTTTGGTAATATGCCTTAAAATGTAAACTAGTTTTATCCCTCCGCGCGTTGCGGCGGGAAAATTCGTTTCTTCAATCACGATAACATACATTTTTCTGGCCCGATATTCCGTATGAGCAACCTATTTTGGTTGTGTGACAATTTGATGAATCACTTGATACCTCTGAGTGATAAATACATACTTCCAAAAGACTTCGGTTACAAACATGTCTATAGTGGCATATGATTTTTACATCCAAAAACTTATGGCTTAATAGTCATATTACAAAAAATGAATTTGCCAACTATTCGCATAAGCTTGCGTGGCTACCATCATTTCTTCATTATATATGTGCTAATAGATGGAATAGCAACATATAGCTTCCCTATGAGCTATCAAAAGACATAAGTGAAGGGTCTGGGTACCTCGCCCCCTTTGTATAACTACTATATAACAGGAAAAAAAAGTAACACTGTAAATTTTTTTTTCAATAGAATGAATAATTCCATTGCCTATTATGCCTGGTCAAATTACACTGAATTTGATTTCCCAACCCAAAACTTTGCATTACATCCTTTACATATTCACCTTCAAATCAATCTCTTTCCTATGCAATCATAATAAAAACTTAAAAGAGATAATATAACCTGATATCTTCATTAAGCTAACAAACTGAAGGTTAGACAGTAAACAAAAATTATTTAACATCCCTCAAAGATCAATATGAAATGTATTTTTGCAGATTCTTAATACCATAACAACCTATTTTCGATAACTAACACGTTCCTACAGGTTCTGTTTTAAAAAGGATCACAAATTTTAACAAATTAATCAACAAACAACAAAAGTGAAGAGGTATAATATTTTTCACTTACCTGGTGATGGAAAGAGACTTCATTTTGGTGCTGAAGCGCTGCCTCTTGCGCCTGGAGGAGTTGGTAGGTTTGGATATCAACTGTATGTACTACTCACCCCCATGGTCTTTAAAAGAGTTAGTAATAGTAATAAACATTGTATCTTCGGGTCAACTGATTTAACCCGCCAACTCAACACGATTGACATCCCTAAATAAAAGAAAAGTTACCTAGCCAATGAACTTCTTCTCAAGCTCTCTGACAAGCTTGAGATGAATCTTGCGAAAGGCTTTCCTTAGCCTGTAAGGAACAGGGATCTCCACCGCCTTTCGGTTTCCAGATACATCAATTTGGCTAAAACAAAACATTATACACCAAGATCACAATCATGTAGTAAAACCAAATAGATTACAACGCAAAGTTATAGACTTTGGCTTGAGCAAATCAAAGTTATCCTTTTTATGATTATTTTCCGGTGAAAAAAAAATCTTGCAGAAATGTATTGCAAGATGAAGCTGGGCGTCTCAAAGTTACAGACTTTGGCTTAAACAACCAACTCGCCTATAGTTTATAGTTAGACATTAGAACCAGGTGGCAACATTGGTTAGTTAGAAATTGATTTTTGATTTTTTTTTCTATTTGAAATGTTCATGTTACTAGCTGAAAGTACAAGTCTATAAGGATAGGACTGGTGGGGACTTTCAAGTTTTCAGATACCTCATTTCTGGGGATTTAACATTTTTATGGGCCTGTGTACAATAAGCGATGTATTAAGAGACGTGTATTTGTAAAAATCGGTTTTGTCTGTCTCAATTTAAGTATGGCTTTGTGGATGAACTGTTGGGACTAATTAGGTTAAATAATACAACAGATAATTGGTAAATGACTTAGATAAAGTACCTGATCTGTGACAATCCGGACTTTCAGGTTAACTCCGTTAACCAAATCCAGTTAAAATTAACCTAATTAACTTAACTCAAACCTCAGGGACTAATTCTGTCATTATCTCAACTAAAACTACAAGGACTAATTATGTAATTAGGCAAAACTCTATCATGTTGACTTATTAAAGTCAAACAATCATATTCTTAACTCATCTCAAACCTCAAGGACCAAATCTGTCATTATCTAAACCTCATTACACTTGAAACTACAGGGACTGATTATGAAATTAACCAAATTTCAATCTGTTGACTTCTCAAAGTCAAAATCAAATAGATTTTGTTCCTGGTGACTTTTGGAGTCAAACCCGCAACCACATGATTCAATCTAATTCAAGCTCCACGATCGTTTTCTATTTGAATTTGTAACTGTTTTGCACATCAAGGTCATTAACGATTGTTATAACAGCTTTAATCATCCATCAATCGTGAATTAAACCAATTTATGGACATTCAAGTCAAAACCGTCGACCGTTACCTTATGCGCACCAAATTCGTTTAAGTTCTGTGTTAATATCACAATCGAACACACTGCACACCTTATTCGCACTCCCCTGAAACTTCTGTACACATTAAACTCACCGGAGTCGCAACCAAGGACGTTGGAGGTTCGGCCATTCGAAGTCAGACCTGCATTTTATCGAACACAGTCAACTCGTATCCCATTCTGGTAACTAATCACATCTTTAGTTTCGTTTTCACTCCTAGAACATAAGCCCTATCATAATTAAGGCTTACATTATCGAATTAACCACGCTCCGATCCTAGGGTTCTTGACACATTCGGGTTTAATCGAACTCTAACTTAGACACGATTTAAATCCAATTACTTTATATGGTTAGTTTCGCAACACTCTAATCAGTAAAAGCCCCATGCCAATTTTATCAAACATCATCGTTTTGATCAAGATCTTCAATCTAGGGTTTGTTCATAAATTAAATTGGGGGTTTTGATCCTAACGACCACCTCAATCAAATTAAACCACGAGGTTGGATTCGCAACCCTCTGTTTGTCAAAAGCCCTATGATTCCAATCATTTCAATTATCAAAATCGACAGATTCGAATTCATGCTAGAACCTAGGGTTTTCAGGATTTCAATCAAGTACTAAACCCATCTAAATCTGTTAGTTTTGCAATTAAACCCGACCTCGGGATCGCAATACCCCGATAAACAAAAACCCTAATCTATTTTGTTTGATCAAAACATAATTCGATGGAATCGGGGAGGATTTGTTCCGGCTATGCATAGGAGAGAAGAACTAAAGGAGTTTGGGTGTTAAAAATATTTGAAACTGAGTTCTTGTGCGATGACCCTAGCGGGCGGATTGGTTAAAGTGTTGGTGTGTGGGGGAGGAGACCCGCGTTCGAGTCCCTCCACCTCCATGTCGTTTTTAAATTTGTTTTTATACATTATTTTAATATAAAAAACAATTCCCATATTAATATATTAACATATTAATGCATTTTTAAGCCCCGAAAACCACCCGTAGGCTCGGGTTTGGTTTGACAACCCATTTTTAATTATTTTCCCAATTTTTTTAAAATAATATATTTATATTATTTTCGACCCATTACTCTTATTAAAAATAATATATTTATATATTATTTTTGTCTCGTTTATAAACCTCGTGTAACGTTTTCAAACTAATAAATAAATATAAATATTTATATTATTTACCCCCGTTTATATCCTTGAATAAAAATAATATATTTATTATTTTTGCGACGATAATTATTAAATGTGAAATTCTCTAAACTTAAAAATAATATATTAAGTTATATTATTTTCTTAATCCATTATTATAGGCACAAACGTACGAATTTATTTATTTATTTATATTATTCGTAATTAGAGACGTTCGACACGTATCGCATTTATCTTAATTATTATATTAAGAAAATCTCTTATTCCCGTGGACAAGTTCGTCTACTCTTTAATCTGTAGTGCGTCTTAGGATGTTCAATCATCCATGTCATCGTCATAAAAATCCCATTGTATCCCTAACTATTATGCTTATAGTTTTAGGGCATACTTAAGTAGTTCACAGGCAAACTCTTGTGTTTCCTACTTGCATCCTTGTGCGGTGCTATCTACTGCTCGTACACAACTCAGGTGAGTTTCACGTCCCCTTTTTACTCGTTTTCCTGTTGGGGGAGAAACATGTACACAAACCATTATACTTTTACTTGTTTTCCCGTGGGGGAGAAACAGGTACGCAGACAAACATTATTTTACATGTTTTTCCCGTTGGGGGAGAAAACATGACACAAACTATTTTTGGTTATTGTAATTCATATGATATCACTGTTGAGGCTAAGCGTAACACACTATCATGAAAGTCCTCACACAGATCGGATCATTAATATGGAATTAGCGAGGTAATTTTGGTAGTACTACTGGGTTTGACAAACCCCACCCGCGTTAGTCGCGCTAACTCGATTGGAGGTCGAACGGGTGAAATATTGACCTTAACACATTAGTCAGAGTTGATAGACCTGGCTGGAGGCAAACAAACAAACACACTGTCAGCTTCGGTTGCGAGCGCTTTAGTAAGACATGAACATAGGCTAGCTACCTATAGATATGCATATTGAATGTACATAATCTTGCAAACGCTTTTATTGCAAACTAGAAACTTGTGAACTCACCAACCTCGTGTTGACAATTTTCGTACATGTTTTCTCAGGTCGTTAAGGCACAGGTTGCACAACTAGGACATGCATAGAGTCCTACTACCATTCCACTCATATGCAAACTGTTAAAACAATTCACTTACTTTTATTAAACTAAACCTTGGCGCGTTGTTTTGCGCATTTACTTTCTTGTTTAAACGCTTCCGCATTAACTCTGGACTTTTATGTTATCACAATTTAAGTTCCATATAGTGTCGTTTGATGTAACTAATGACTGAGATCCTGGTGTGTCACATCCCTAACGGTAAAACTCCGTTAATGGAATTTGGAGGTGTGACATGATCTGCAAATGCTAGAAGCTTGAAGCAACGAAATGATGATTATCTGTAGCAAATTGAATAACTGCGTCTTAAGAACACCATTAGAAAAAAAAAATCTTCTACTGCATTTAGTATTGCAAGTGAGCTTAGGTGCCATTATAATCAGATTTTTTTTTTCCTGAAGATAATTTCTTAAACAGAAAATCAAAAAATTAAAAGAAAAACAATAAAAGAAAATTAACCGAATCAACAGTGAGGCACCGTAGGGGGAAGACAGGTGGATCGAACCAGCAAAGTTTGGTTGATTAGGTAGCCCACAAAACATCAGCGTAGCAACAATCTTAAAATCCCGCAGACATTGCAAATTCGAAAGGCAAAAACAAAGATGTTATATTTGTAGTAAGCACATAGAAACCAAAACATCATTGTAATCAGATGATAAAATAGTAATATTAGTCTGCTAAAAAATGGAAACTCCGGTTATCTATAGCAAATTGAACAACCGTATCTTAAAAACACCATCGGAAAAAAACAAAAAAAAAATCTTCTAACACACTTAATATTGCAAGTGAGCTTAGGTGACTCTGATCAACTGTATTGTTGCTCCATGAGTTTCCAAAATATAAACTTCCGTCCAAAGAAGAACAAATATTTAACCTCTGGGTGCCCAAAATAAGAGTTAAATTTGAATACACATATTGTTGTGTAAAAAGGATTTTGATAACTGCATTGAATCTTAACCCTTGGTGCAAAATCACTCTCAACAACATCCGCATAATCATTTAGTAAAATAAATACATAAATTTAATTTTAAAAGCCGCTTAGGGTCTTAAATCTTAAACCTTGGTACCAAAAAAATTAAATTTGAAACAGCCTCATAAAACTTCAGTACATAGAAGCAATGAGGAAAAACATAATTTGCCATTTTAATCAAAATCGAAAGTACTTAGCCAATCAAATTGTATAAATTTTAGATAAATTAATTGATCATAACACGCAGTTACTGATCGGAGGGGATGTTGCCAGCGGGTGTTGACGACCGGCTCTCTCGATCTCCGTCGCTTTAACCCTATTTGCAAGCAGTCCTTACATCTGCAATCACACAGTCGAGCATCAATAACGAAGGCAAACAGAAAAAAAAAATGGTCGCCAACCCCTTGATAGCCTGATGCGCACCGCCACCATCGCCACCTAGGGTTCCGCCAAAGCTGAGAAGATCGAAGTTCCACCAAATTTCTCCATTTTCTTAGAAACCTAAAATTGAAACCCCGTTAATAGGAAAAAAAAGGACACATAAGAGTGATCAGTCTTTGATGCACCTGTTAGTTTAGATTCACACACAAATACGATGAAAATTGATGAACTCAAGTAGGCTGAAAAGGGGAAATTAGACTTACCTGAGCACCCCACTGACCCTAGGGTATGATTCTCATCATCGACATAGATTCCACGACCCGGCCACCGTAAAGCCTGCGACGCAGCAAGCTCGCGAAGAAATCCATTTCAATAGAAAGAAGAAATGGCACATATCGAAGGAATCGACGCACATTCGTCTGCCTGTGGCGAATTCATCGAAATTCGTTCTCATCTCTACAAACGTGGGGAAAGTGAAAGAAATTGGGGAAAAGCATTATCGTATACCACGATCTCTCTCTTTCTCTCTCTGCAGATAGCTTCAGGGGGGAAGTGATAAGACCAAAAGCCTTATGCAGCTTCTCTTCTTCTTTAGCAAAATCACGCGTAACAGTGGAGAGCATGTGAAGCAGCTGATAAAAAAATAAAAACCATCAACCATCAACAACTTGTACATAATGTTGTGAAGCTTGTACTATTACTATTCATTCTCATGTACTTTAAATAGGTTAATAATAATGGGAATGGAGTCACCTAACAACATAGCGTTTTATATTTTTTGGTCATGATGTTTTACATCATAACTTTAAACCCACGGTGTTTAGTTAAAACACTATAACTTTAAACACATGGTGTTCAGGTAAAACATCATACTTTAAACCTATGGTGTTCAGGTAAAACATCACAATTTTAAAATCAGGTTGTTCAGGTAAAACACGATACTTGTGTAGGAAGAAATCTCAACATGATGTTTTTTGGTAATGATGTTTTACACATTGGATGTTAATTTTAACGTGGTGTTTTAGCTTTTTTGGTAACGGTACCTGTGCGGCTAAATAAAGCTTCCTATCCCACCAGATCCGAGTCCAATCCCGTGTTCTTCTCTTTCTTGCTTGAACGATCCCCTGATTGGGAACCCTAATGGAAGACATGGAACGATGGTGGGTGCTCGTACTACTTCTGGTAGTCTAAAAATCAAGGGTTTACATGTATTCCGAAAGTCGTAAAGGTGACAACCGATACAATCCATTGCTAGAGATAGGTGCTCCGATTCAAGGTTTTACCGGGCTATTACTCCGTCCCAGGGGCGGCCCTTCTTTGTTAGAGGTAAAGCGAATGCCACAATGTTTTTTGATTGGATCTGTAAACATGCTCCTGTATGTTAAATCTAGCAATTATCAGTGATTAGGTTTGGATTTAAAAGATTTTTTTTCTTAAATCCTATGCATCATCGATGCTTCAGTTTCTAACCGCATCAAGAAATTATGGTGGACCGATGTTTGAACGTTTCTTAATGTTTTTGAAATGGGTGGCTCTTATTCAGACGATTTATTTTTACTACTGGGCACTTGTTTTTTGTTTATTTACTTTTATTCTTTAAAGAACCCCCAAGTATATGCCAAAATTCCATGGCAATCCTTACTGTCATCGTCATTTTCATATTTAGCATGGGTAAGTGCTATGTAATTGGTTAAATATATATTAATTTAGAATTGCTCGTATTTAATAGCGATTTTGAATTGGGAAATTTTCTTAAAGTTAGAAACTAGTATTAACCTAAATTGATTATAATGGGTGTCATTGGCTTTGCCTTTTTCAGCTTGATCTTGATCTTATATCTGAATAGGAGCAAGACTTAGCAAAGGATTCAATTGGCTTTTGGGGACATTAACTGTTGGGTAAGCACATGAACATCTAAAGGTTCTTTCGTTTTCCTTTTGAAAGCATGGTTACTGTTCTTTTGACTAGAAGTCAAATATGGATTACATTAGTGTAATACCCATGGTTTACAATAGTCTAATACCCCCTGTTACATCAATGTAGTACCCCTTGTTTTCGCATTAGTATTGTTTTACATCAATGTAACACCCTGATGCTTTGGTTCAGTTACGAATTGACCGGAAACTAAATTTGAATGTTTTATATGGATTTATTGTAACATTGACACTCCACACTATTTAGCACTGAGAAAACATAGGAATGTAAAAAAGAAGATGATATTCTTAATAAAAGAATGAACTTCATGTAATTTTGTATGTATGTTGCACTTTTCCATACTACAGTCAAATTTTGCATATAATTTTAGTTATTCCCTTTTCTTAAGGTGACAAACTTTCTGATCCTTAACTCAGTTTTCTGTGTTTCAAACTCCAGAAAAGTCAAAAGGTGACAGACTTTCTGATACCAAGAGGTAAAGTCAAAAGGTCAAGATAATTAAGATAGGGAATTGAAGGATGTTATAGACAGACTTATTGTTGAATGTGACCGAAAAATTGCAAGAGCTCTTGAACGTTTTAGTGAGGAGGATGCTAAAGCAGCTATTGCTATTTCTATGTCAGAAGTCACCCAGGTGGATTTAACTTGTTGGTCCTTTTGTGGATCATCTTTATATGTATGCATGTTTATATCAGTTAAGATTTGTCTAATTTGCTGATTTGTGAAATTGCAGACACCTGATATTCTTGAGTTGTCAAAGGAGATAAAGGATAAGAGCAAGGGGTATACCTCCATCATCCACTCCCGTGATCCTAGGTGGCACCAATGTGGCACTATCACTTGAGTGATACACCACCCCCTTGTGGTGTGATTGTTGGTGTGGTTTTTTGGCGTGAAAAAAATCACGGGAGAAGAAACCAAAGAAAGGGAGTGGGTCGTGAGTTGGCATTGGGTGATTGGGTGTGATTATTTTTACTTGATGGATACATCACCCCCTTGTGGTGTGATAGTTGGTGTGATTATTTTCACTTGAGGAGATCCAAGCAAGTATACCGGATGCTCTAAGCTGAAAGAAGCTGATCAATATGGTAAATTCTGTTGATAGCAATTAACATTTTACTCTTTTCTTTTAAAATTTAGCACTGCCCTGTTACATTAATGTAACCCTCTAGAACTGTGTATTTTTTTTGTTTTTGATGAATGCTAGTTTACATTTATGTAATCTCTGTTCGTTACACCAATTTAAGTGTCCGTCACTTAGTTTTTTTTCATGATTGGTAGTTTGTGTTAGCCTAATTGTCATATCCAAGTTTAACGGGTCAAAAATGTAATTAATGTAAAGTTATGTTTGTGTCTAGTATGTATTTAATAATAATATAGGGGTCATTTGTGTACATATTCAAAGATAGAAACTGTTTGGGCTTAAGGGGTACGTCGTTTAGGATAGGAGGCGTTGTTTCACTTTAAGTTTATAAAACCCAACGAACGCATGTATCAAAATTATCGGTTTTATGATCGATCAATGAAAGGCTCGTAGGGTTAATCCCATCTTCATCTTGTTCTTGATATTTGTTGATTGTTGAATGTCTGGGATCTACAGTGGTATCAGAGCACCATGGTTAAGAAGGATCAAGAGCACAGGACGGTGAAGAGGGAAGAAGAGGGCCGATTCGTGGCTGTTTAGAAAGCATTTGGCGATCGAAAGTTAGAAGGCAGTAAGAATTTGAACCAATCAGGGGTGAAGAAAAGAAAGGGTCTGATCGATGAATCAAGAAGCAGTGAACCAGAAGCGATTTTTTTGTGAATTGACGGCCGCAAATTGAAAGCAAAAGGCAGGCGAAATCGATCTAATAGAGGCGGTCAAAGTTGAAACCTTCGAAAGCAGTGAATAAAGAAAGCAAATATGAATTCTGGTTTCAAATTCCAAATATTATTTGAAGAAGAAAGCGTTCAGAACAGTATGTTCCGTTTGCAACACCATACAAGAACCAGGCACACATTTTTTTTTTGGATTCTAAACATACAGAAGCAAGAAACGCTAGAACTTTTGAAGGAAGGTTGCAACAGATTTGAACAATCAGAAGGAACGAATAACAGATTCAGAATTTCAGACCCGGTTCAAGAATTGTTTGAGGGCTGGGATTTTCCTTGCAAGTTGAAGTGATCATTGGGAGAAAGATAATTGCAATTGAGAAATTTGAAATTAGAAGAAAGGGATTTTATTCAGATAAGTTTTTCCTTCAATTTACTGCATAATTTCTGATTTTGAAAGTAGCAAGTTAGAATTCCCGATTATAACAAGTTAGAATACCGTTGGTTGATTAAAGAAAGTGAGGAAGCATTAGCAAGCAAAATTACCAGAACCCTTTGCAATTTGCATAGCAAGCAAGATTGAACCATTCTTGGTTCCAATAGCAAGAGTCAGAAGGGTGTTCGGATCAAGAAAGGATTTTGAGTTTGGTTATATCAAAATCACAAATGGAAGTAGGCAATGCAAGAGAAAGAAAGATTGGATTCATTATATCCATGGAAAAGAAAAAAAAATATATGCAAGTACAAGTACGAAAGAAAAACCGTGTGGTTCATATAGCAAGTTAAACCGAATCCTAGTGATTCAAAGCAAGTCAAAACTGAATCTTTATGATTCATAGCGAGTCTTGAACCTTTGTAGGTTCAAATAGCAAGTAGAACCATCCTTTGGTTCAAATAGCAAGTATAGACCAAGACGTTGGTCAAAGCAAGTTACTACCGGTCAAGCAAGTCAAGTCCGGTTAAGCAAAGAACCTGATTAGCAAGTGGGTCACGAGAACTGGTTAGCAAGTAGGCCAGAAGCAAGAAAGAATACCTGATTAGCAAGTGGGTCAGGAGCAAGCAAGAATATCTTATTAGCAAGTGGGTCAGGAGCAAGCAAAAATATCTGATTAGCAAGTGGGTCAGGAGCAAGCAAGAACTGGTTAGCAAGTAGGCCAGAGAGCAAGCAAGAACCGGTTAGCAAGTGGGCCAGAAAACAAGTACAAGAGAATGTCAAATTTGTTGCATTCTCGTTCAAGAAAGAAGGAAGCAAGTTTGAGTTGAAGACTTAAACTTGGATTAACAATTAGGGGGGTGATTGTTAGCCTAATTGTCATATCCAAGTTTAACGGGTTAAAAGTGTAATTAATGTAAAGTTATGTTTGTGTCTAGTATGTATTTATTAATAATATAGGGGTCATTTGTGTACATATTCAAAGATAGAAATTGTTTGGGATTAAGGGGTACGTCGTTTAGGATAGGAGGCGTTGTTTCAATTTAGGTTTGTAAAACCCAACGAACGCATGTATCAAAATTATCGGTTTTATGATCGATCAATGAAAGGCTCTTAGGGTTAATCCCATCTTCATCTTGTTCTTGATATTTGTTGATTGTTGATTGTTGAATGTCTGGGAAACTGTGTTCGTTACACGGATGTAAATATTCGTTACATTAATGTAATAAATGACGTTCGAAAAAAAATTGCGAGACTATAATGGAATTAAAGAGAAAAATGCGATAAGTTTAATGGTACAATTTTTATAAAAAAAATAAAAAAGTATATAAAAGTAATGAAGGTTTTTAAAAAAATGTAGAGAATCTTTTATAAATAAAAAAAAGTAAATGAAGTGTATTTAGAAGATGACACTTGTCACTGACTTTAATTAAACTTACAATATACATTTATCAACTTAGTATTTTTATTTAAATTGTATCATAAAATCTTTTGTTCTTTAAAGTATAGCCAAAAAGTTTTTTTTTGTGTCCCCTCAACTTTAATTGAACATATAATAATGTTTTTAACCATTATTATCATACGTGTCAATATTAATTTTAATCAAAGCACACATGTAAAAGTCATTAAAATGACTTTAGGGTTTCGTTTTTTATATAAATTGACGTGATTTATCCTTCTTATTTTATAAAATTTCGATTATATAGTCGAGACACTAATCTTTTTATATCTCAACATAAATTTTATTCTAAACCGAGCGTTACAGGTCTCACGCAGCATCAACACCCCTACCGTTACGTTTCGATATAATTTTTTTTTCAAAACTTACCCGGGTCAAATGGTAATATTTTTTTTTAAGTCATAAAATATCGTTGTCACGCGCTTATTTCTATATACGTTTCGATAAGGTGCTTATTTTTATCAACGTTCTGACGTGATTTGTTTTACGGTTTCGTTTTTTTAATTTAAATTTACGAATATTATCAACGTCCTCGCCGCAACGCGCGGCTTTATTTGACGGTTTCATATTTTTTTATATAAAGTTTCAAATATTATCAACGCCTCCACCATAACGCGTGGGTATTCGTCTACTAGTTAATATACTAAATATCAAACATAAATATATTATTTTTAATATTTATTTAAATATTTAGAATAAAATAATTTAGAGGTCATTCTTAAAAATCTAAAACATATTAATTTACTAGACTAAAATAATATAAAAGAACTCAAATGCATTAACTTATCGGCAACGAATTTACCAGGCAATTCCTTGGTTCTTGACTTCAAACATGTTACAACTGAAACAAATTTATTTTTTTTTTGGTATCGAAGTAAATTAATCAATTTTTTTTTCTATACATTCAAGTAAATAAAACATTTTTTTTAATATTGAAGTAAATTCAAGGAAAATTTTTTTCCTTACATTCAAGTAAATCAAACAAATTTTTTTCTTCTCTATAATCAAAATATCAAATACACAATAACAAGTTGTTATAACAACTAAAAAAAAGCAACTAAACTCTATTCTAAAGTCCAATTTCATTCATTTGCACATATAAGCCCTAAATCAAAAATTGCATATAAACCCTAAATCAAAATTAGTAGAATACCTTAATGAGGATTGAGGAATTGATGTGAATAGCGATGGCCAATGGCCCCTGGTGGCGATGGCCGATGGCCCCTGGTGGTGTGCGCCTGTTGCTGTGCTCGTCCTCGTCTTAGCCTGAAAACAGGTCTGCGCCTTTTTTTTTGTTTTGGTCGATTGTGAGTAATGAAGATGGATTGGATTATAGATTGGAATTTGGGTATTGGGCTTTTGGGGATTAGGCTATAATTAAAATGTTTCTTGTGTGTTTATAAAGTTTATATAATTAAAACCCAAGTTGCAAATTTAATTAATAGAATACTTTTTTTAAAATTTCTTAGGTTTTTATAAAGTTTATGATTTTAATAAAATTTTATGGTTAGTGTTGGGATTTGTAAGAAAATTTTAGGGGTATATAAAATTTCGTTCAGGGGTATCGGGAAACATAAAACGGTAAAAAAAAAATCTCACTACGCGCCGCAAGTTGAGGGGTACCGACAGGTACCCCTCAACTCCCCTTAAATCCGCCCCTGATGTTACGGGTGCATAAACAATTACTATGATCTTCGATAAAAGCATGCACGCACGTAACCAATAAAAATCAACACAATCAAAGAAACACGGTTTATCATTTGCTTTTTTTCCAAAAGCTTATTCCAAGACAGATAATGACTGTATTAACAACTTAAGATACAATCAGTATAAAAAAAACATTAACAACCATCATTGATCAATTAATAGCGGTACAAACCCTACGGATTTCGCCTTGAGTCCCAGTTTTCACCTCAACATTGCCCATCCTAATCATTGATCTCCCGAACTCGACATTGAATGTCAATCCAAGCAGTCCCCTAACTCCAAGAAACCGTTGCACAAACCTTTGAGTTGTTGTGTCATTCCATAAAGCAGCATCAGATTCAAGTACTCCGCGCCCGTTCCTCAAGTTTGCATAGTATGAATTGTCGAATCTGCCTACGCTGCCTGTGTCTAAATCCACACGCCTTGATCCATCTCCACCATCGGGGCACAGGTTTCGGAGTGTGGGAAGGAATGTTGTGTCAATAGTCGGGTCGGGTCCATTCGTGCCGTTGAAGTTGTATAGTCTGTAGCTAAATAATATACAAGCTGCTGTCCCGATTGTGTGGCCTCCTGGAATAGAAACACATGAGTTGAATTATTTATTAGTATACTAGTAAGATTTAACCCACGCTCCGGCTCGGGGAGAGACATATTAGAAAAAAAATGTTAAGTAAATGCTTATGAGTACATTCGTGGGTCGATTTTCGATAAAACAACATATTCTTTATATAAACAAAAAAAGCGTCTCAAAGGTATATTCGAAAGTGTTGAGGAACACGAATGCTAATTTCAAAAAGACTCAAAAAGGTAATTGGAAGAAGAAATAAAAAAAAAAAAAAAAGGAAAAAAGTTGTGCTCTTGCCCAATCGTTCAAATGTCACACTGAAAATAAAAATAAAAAATAAAAAATAAACCAATAGGCGTGGTTACTGTTCATCCCGTTGCTGTTTTAATAGAGTTGATGTAGTTAAACACCTTTATGTGTTTATAATTGTGTTGTTTGTATTGACTGTGTAAGATTAGGGTTACAAGAGACCGATACATACAAATCTCATATTTACATAATCTATCTCCTATTAAGCGCTAATAACATTATGATCTAATATATGTTCATAGATCAATACAGTTTTCTTTGTGTTTAATAAACTTACCACTAAGAGCAACAAGATCTTGCGTGTTAAGACCTTTGTCGGCAAACTTCCTGATTTGGACATTAACGGGGTCATTAAAAGCAGGCAGGTTTGCAGTATCCGCTGCCTGTGAAACCAATCCATCTCTGCGACCTAATGGAACTGACCATGTCACTCCTCCAGTCTGCAACCTCCAAAAAGTTGAATCAGTACATATTATAGACAAATAGATACAACTTACTTCCTCATGAAATGACTATTAAACTAGTTAGTATAAATGTACATACCCGCACTACTGAATCACGGGCAGCGAGGGCAAGAATGTCAGCACAAGAGACCACCCCAGGACACGAGGTTTCCAGCTGTGTCTTTGCAGCATCGATGACTTCAAAGCCTCTCAATTGAGAATTTGGGACAGCGGTTTTCTCGGAAGCAGAACCGTCGATTAAGATAGAGGCATCACAACCATTAACAAAGCAATCGTGAAAGAACATTCTTAGTAAACCAGGTGCTATTGTGGGGTTGGAATCGACTGCAGCTCGGACAGCAGACTGCACGATAGTTTCCACCCGCGGGCATGATGTCCGGTAGAACCCTACTTGGGTGCCTTGGCCTAGTGCTAAGGTGATCAAGGTGGCTAACAAGATAAGAAAAAAGATGAGTCTTTTGCTATGGGGAACGATCACCATCACTAGAAAGAAAGATTTGTTTGTGGTTTTAAGTGATGGAAGAGATATTGTTTCTGATGTGAAGTAGAGTATAGATGTAGAAGGTATTTATAGTCACTAGACGTGGGGTAGTGTAGATAAGTCAAACATGTTGCGAGGTGACAAAAGTAAACAAAGCCGGCAATATTGGAGATGGAAAGAAGAGGGGAAAATAGAATTTTCAAACCTTCTCGTGACATAACGGATACAGCTCAAACAAATAAACATGCAAATGCGACTTGGTTTAGGTATAAAATCAATGACATGGAAAAATAGAAATATTATATTATCGGTGGAAGTGCTACTTTATTACTAGTAGAGGATGCATTTAATATTTAAAAATATTATTTTTTATGAAAAATATTTGTTTTTTATCAAAATGGTTAATATATATTGTTTACTCCAAACGTTTTTCAGAGTTTAACTTACAAACTTTTCATAATACCATTACCGTTCATAATATTAACACAATAGATGAAAGTTTCACAACCAAAACATTATGAGAGAAAATAAATGGGCTTAGTTAATATTTAGTGTTAAGTGCAACTTTTGTCGCTCGGGTTTGGTGATCGTTGCAGTTTTTTCATATTTTGCCTTAGGGACATTTGTGCTTTCCGGAATTTACAATTTCAGTCCAACCACTTAACTCCATCTATTTTCTTTCGTTAGAATCCCATCATTTGCAATTTCAAGTCAACCCCTAAACGACAAGGACTTGCCCGGAAAACGAGTCGGACGACGACTCTTTGGTGTTACCGTCGACAAAAACAGCAATTGGTGGCGGTAGTTCTCGACAAGGAAGAAGATAGTGTGTTGGGGCCTGTTGGGTTTTTTTGTTACATTATTAGAAGTGGGTCCCATCTTTTAAATTACTAAAATGTCCATCACATGGGTGGCGCATGATGGCAATTTAACAATATAAATAGACGGAGTTAAGTCTTTGGAAAGAAATTGCAAGTTATGGAAATCACAATGCCTCTTAGGCAAAAAATAAAAAAAATCTGATCAAAACTATAACGATCACCAAACCGTAGTTTTTTAGTTTGATATTTTTTACAATACTCACTACTAGAAAACTGGGCAATTGCGACCGAAACAGCCGTCACATATACCTCCGTGTGTAATGGTCTAATGCGATCGGTAGTAATTTTGCGACTGATTTTAGCGACCAGACTTGTAGTTGCAATTTCTGCTACTGTTTTGCGACAGACCCTTGTTGCGACTGTTTTGCGACCGATCTTTTTTCCGACTGATTTGCTTGTGACTGGGTTGCGACCGAAACTTAAAAAGAAATAAAAACAAAATCCCCTGATTTTCCAATAATTTCCAAATTTTTAAAATCTAAAATTCACAAATATCAAAATAAACATTCTAATTAAAGTTCTAAAATAAACATCAAATTACAACAAATTATCTAGTGAAAGTTCCAAAATAAACATTAAGTTACAACGAACTTTCTAGTGAAAATTCCAAAATAAACCTTAAGTTACAACAGACTTTCTAGTTAAAGTTCCAAAAAAAATCAAGTCAACAAGCTTTCTAGTTAAAGTCCTAAAATAAACATCAAGTTATCGGAGCCTAAGAGAGGTTTTGAGATGTTAAGATGTTTTGAGAATAAAGTTTTAGCAATGCTTCAAAGTTAGTCATTCTATTGAGCATAGCCTCCTTTTCTTTCACTAACTCTTCGATGAATCCATTCAACCTTTGTATCTATAAATAATAAACATGTACTTAAATTTATATTTGAATATAAAAACTAAAATATAACTCATTTAGACTTATCATAACCAAATATGACCTGCTAACACCCGTTAAGCCACATTATATTCCCAAAGTTAACATAAGACAAGCCAATAACTCAAATATAACCCATTAGGACCCCCTAACCAAATATGACCCATTAACACCCGTTAAAGACATATTACAACCAAATATAACATGCTACAAGCCACTAACTGAAATATGACCCATTAAGACCCGTTCTAACCAAATATGACCCATTATAACCAAATATGACCACATTACACCCATTAAGCCATATTGCAACCAATATAACATGCTACAAGCCACTAACTTAAATATGATCCATTAAGACGCGTTTTAACCAAATATGATCCATTAGGACCAAATATCACCCATTAACACCTACTAAGTCACATTACAACCAAATACAACACAATACAAGGTACTACACTAAGATATGTCTCATTTGTACCCGTCATGAACAACTACAAGCAAATATAAGTCATTACACTCAAATATGACTCATTCACACCCACTATAATCAAATATGACCTGTTAACACTTGCTAAGCTAAATTATAACCAACTATAACATAATACAAGCACACATCCACATATATCTCATTTATAGGCGCCATAAGCCATTACAAGCAAATGTAAGTCAATGTTAACTACTCCACCCAAATATAAGCCATTGACACCCGTTAAAACACATTATTATTATTGGACTTTTTTACTAAAAGAGAATAAACATACCTCAGGACCTTCTCTCCTAGGCACATAAGTAGTGTTCGCTACATGGCGTGGAAGGTATACCGGTGATCAAGGCTAACGGGTCAGTGACATTACTTAACCCATATAATTTTCCTTTATTCTTGCCCTTGCAGCTGATGACCACAAGTCTAGTCCGATTCTAGGTGTTTGCTAGCATCCTCCCCATACTTTTCCAGAAGACGTTCCTTGTATGCTGCTAGATATACACAAACAAAAAAAACTTTTAGTAGTTTAACATTTAATAGTTAACATACATTTTGGAAGTGAAGAAACAAACGTACCCGGTAAATTCTCACTTATAGAAGAAGGCTAGAGGTGGGGTCTGGGGAGGGTAGGATAGGGGCAAACCTTAATAATCGTCATGTGTTATTTCATAATAAGTGTTAACTTTTTCTTAATCTGACCTTGTAACACACATATAAATAAGCTTGTGTGTGTACTACGCATCCAGTTTCCCCTAATACATAATAATGTAATAAACTTGAAGCCTAAATGAAATATATAATATATACAAATAAATAACAGGGTTTAAAAAACAAAAATATATGTAATGGCTAACTAAAATTCATAAGTGTTTATACGGAGTCTTAATGTGTCATAACACCCATGTCTTTTTTACTATTAATCACTACCATAGACTATGATTCACTACTATTCTATACTGACTATGTACGATATAACGGTCCATAAAGAAGTCTAAATGGGTCTTATACACCCTAAGTGATAATTAATGACCATAGTTGATAATCATTGACCCTAACTAGCTATATTAACAATTGATGACCCCATCTCTCTCTCTCTAATACCTGGAAATAGGTATGAACGGCCGGAAGTCAAATATTCCGGCCACCATTCTTACAAGAATTACCAAGGTTTTCATTACAAACTTGCCGGATAAATGTAGCGGAAATGATCTTTCGGATTTCATTCGCGGGTATGGGGATATTTACGATGTCTACATTGCTCGCAAAAGGGATAAAGCGGGATTTCGATTTGGTTTTGTTTCTTTTCTCGACGTTAAGGATTCCAAGGATTTAATCAGAAAGATTCGTAACACATGTATCGGAGATTGCTGGTTGAAGGCCAACATTGCCAGATTTACTCTTGAGGAAGGGGAGATTCGTCCGAAACCGGAGAAGACTAAGAAGAACCCTTGTTATGAAGACGCCGGTCGAAAAATGGATAAGCCTCCAACATCGTATTTCAATGGGAACCGTTCCTTTTCAGACACACTTTTGGGTAGACAGGGAGTGTTAAAAGTCGGTAAAACAGTGGCTGTGGAAGATCATGCAAATGCTTTGAGTGGTTTACATGGGAGGGCTCTTGTGGTTCGGATGATCGATTTAGATGCCCTTAAAAGTATCTATATTTTATTAAATGACTTATGTCCTGGCAAAGGTAAGGTGCAATACATCGGAGGTTTATCGGTACTGATCACTTTTGAAGATAACAAGGTGGCGACCATGGTTCGTGACGCAGCAAGAGAAGTATTGGGTAGGTTCTCATCGGTGGATATTTGGGAAGGACAAATTTTCGGTTTCGAACGTCTGGCTTGGATAAAGATTGTGGGTGTTCCTTTGCATCTTCTTTCTTCACAGGTTATTAATGCTATCGGGAGTTCTGTTGGAAAGGTGGTTTTCAATCCTAATAGGCCCGATGAAGATGATGATCTTTCATACGACTATATGGGAGTCCTCGTGGGTGATGGTAAAAGAATTGACGAAGAAATTACGGTTGCATGGCGGGATAAGAAGTTTAGTGTTTGGGTTACGGAAGAATCTGGTGTTTGGGTGCCGGAATTTTCTAAAGTGACTACGTCGGATACGGCGAAAGAAGATTGTGAAGTTAACGTTGATACTCCCATGCATGAAGGAAACGCCGTCAACGAACCTGTGGTGGACACACCGGAAAAAGACACTCTCTCCGGTACGGAAGATTCGGTTACAGGCAAACCAGGAATGGAAACCATTAAAGACATTAATGAAGGCATTAATTTTCCTATTATTGACAATAATTGTGGTGGTGAAACTCCTATTATTTTGGAGGATCTTTCGGAAAAACAGGATTTTATTCCAGGTAACGTTTTTGATTTTGATGCTGATTGTCATACGGATGGGGTTTTGGATGGTAATGGGCCTAATATTAATAAAAGAAAGAAAAAAGGTGGTTTGGGCTCAGTGGGCCAGATTAATCCGGCTTACTCTAGTAGTTTGGAAAAATCAAAAGTGGGGAAAAAACATAGATTAGAAGAAGATGTTTTTGGGCTTGATCAGTTATTGGGATTGGATAAAGATAAGGAACCGTTTAGTTCGGCCCATGGTGATCCTCAAGATCTGGACCTGAATTCGCAGCCTTGTATTGAACCTTTGCCTGAACACTTCTCAGTTGATTTGGATCGTAGTAACAGGTCCGAATTTTCTTCTATTTTTCAAGCTACAGAAGTGGAAGCCACCATTGCTATGGGGGAAAGATTGGGTGCAGATTTATCCAAGTCTCATGATATGATTCAGGATTCTATCGTTACCGAAGGATTACAAGGGGTGAAGAAATGAATTGCCTCTCGGTTAATATTAGAGGGGTTGGGGGTTATGGTAAATCGGGATGGATTAAAAAGATTAAGTTTGATTGTGGTATTTCTTTTATTGGCATGCAAGAAACGATGATAAATGACATTCTCCCTGGTTTGGTTTCGAGCTATTGGGGAGGCACGGGTTTTGAATTTGAATTCGTTAAGGCTAATGGTAATTCGGGAGGCTTGGTGAGTATTTGGGACCCGAAAGTGTTTGTGAAAGATAAGGTGTCTAAAGATTGTAATTTTCTTCATGTGGCGGGTATGCTCTGGGCGGGTTCGGTTAAAGTTAACTTGTTAAATGTTTATGCTCCTCAAAACAAAGGTGATAAAAGGCGTTTGTGGGCGAGAATTGAAAATCTTATTGGTTCGAATGAAGGTTGGTGGATTTTATTTGGTGACTTTAATGCGGTGCGAGAGCGAAATGATAGAAAAAACTCCAAGTTCGATCCGGGTTGTGCTAGAGATTTCAACGATTTTATTGATACGACGGGTTTGCGTGAGTACAATAAAAAAGGGTGTAGATACATGTACATGTCTTGTAGAAAAGGTGTTTATACTTGGAGTCGTATCGATAGGTTTCTCGTTTGTGAAAACGTTTTTAATAAATGGCCAAACGCGTATGTTCGCGCATTGAATTGGAACCTTTCGGATCACTCTCCCTTGGTTTTTTCGGTAGTTGACACAAATTTCGGGCCTAAACCGTTCAGGATGTTTGATTCTTGGCTCGATCGTCCCGGCTGTGTTGAGGTGATCAATTCGGTATTCGAAACGTGGGAGGATAATGGTCCGGTCGATATTAATCTTCTTAAAAAGCTGGGTATTCTGCGGAACCGTTTACGTGCTTGGTTTCAAGAGGTTAGCGCTTCTGAGCAGATAGAAGAGGCTCGTTTACGGGTCGAGAAAGAGGAGATGGAATTGGATATGGAGCTCAAAGATTTAGAAGAAACGGATGTGTGGATTTGGTCCGAATGCAAGGTTGCGTTAGAGAATATTGAACTCCATAAGGCTCGTGACATTAGACAAAAGTCTCGAGTCAAATGGGCCTCTTTGGGTGATGAGAACTCTAGTTTTTTCCATTGTGTTGTTAATGGTAGAAAGGCGAGAAACTCTATACCGGGTGTGTTGATTGATGGTGAATGGGTTACTAAACCGGCTCTTGTTAAGAGAGAGGTATTGCGGTTCTTTCGTTCTCATTTTAAAGAACAATACCCGATTAGGCCGAACCTTGTTTGTTCGGGTATGAAGACGATTGATGATACGGATCGTCAGTCCTTGGTTGCGGATTTTTCTAGACAAGAGATTAAAGATGCGGTTTTCGAATGTGGTTCTAATAAGGCTCCGGGTCCCGACGGGTTTAATTTCCGTTTTGTTAAACGCTTTTGGAATCTCTTCGAGGAGGATTTTTTTAAGATCTTGATGGAGTTTCATGCCTCTGGTGTTATCAATCAAGGTTGCGGGTCTTCTTTCATCACCCTTATTCCTAAGGTGAAAAATCCTATGGGGCTTAAAGATTATAGGCCTATCACCCTTATAGGTATGATTAGTAAAGTTATTTCCAAAATACTAGCCAACCGTATCAAAAGGATAATGGGGCAGATTATCTCTGAAGCTCAATCGGCTTTTTTAACAGATCGTTTTATTCTTGATGGGCCTCTTATGGTTAATGAAGTATTGGCTTGGTTGAAGAAGAGAAACAAGAAAGCGTTTTTATTAAAAATAGATTTCGAAAAGGCCTACGATAATGTCAATTGGAACTTTTTGATTTCTATTATGTCTCAAATGGGATTTCCCCCGAGGTGGTGCGAGTGGATCAAAGGTATTTGTATTACCTCTAGAGCGGCGGTTTTGGTTAACGGGTCGCCTACTTTTGATTTTCAATGTGAAAAGGGCCTCCGTCAAGGTGACCCGCTATCTCCGTTTCTTTTTTTGATTGTGATGGAAGCGTTGTCTTGGATTCTTGATAAAGCTAAGGACCTTGAGGTCTTTAAAGGTATTAGCTTTTCTAGTAACGAGGTGGACTTGACTCATCTTTTTTATGCGGATGACGCTTTAATTATGGGGGAATGGTCGTATGATAATATCAAGAGCATTGCTAGGATCGTCCGCATTTTTTTCTTATGTTCGGGTCTCCGGATCAATCTACATAAGTCTAATATTTATGGTGTTTGCACGGAGGGTGGCGAGTTGGATAACATGTTGGATTACTTAGGTTGTAAGCGAGGAAGTTTTCCTTTTACTTACCTTGGTATCCAAGTTGGGGAAAAGATGACACGTATTAAGAGCTGGGATCCGGTTATTGACACTATCCGGAACCGTTTGGCATCGTGGAAAGTCCGGCACTTGTCTATAGGCGGGCGGTTGATTTTGATAAAGTCGGTCCTAGAAAGTCTTCCTGTATATTATCTTTCCTTATATAAAGCCCCTAAAGCCGTATTGGATTCTATTGAAATGATTATGAGGCGGTTTCTTTGGGCCGGTCCTAGCGTTGACAATAAAATATCGTGGGTCGCTTGGGATATTGTTACGTCTCCAAAGAACAAAGGTGGTTTAGGTATCTCCAAGCTTCAAGAGGTGAATAACGCTTTATTGTTAAAGTGGACGTGGAGATTCAAAAGAGAAGGTAGTGGTCTTTGGATGAAGATTATTATGGGGTGTCATGGTTCGGGTAGACCTTGGTCCTTGTTGCCTTGTAACGCTTCTTCGAGTGGGTGTTGGAAATACATTGTTAAAGTCGGTGATAATAAACTCTCCAATGGTAGATCACTTAATTCGTTTTTCCTTGGAGATCTTGGCGACGGGAGGTCTATTAATTTTTGGGGTGATACTTGGCTTCTAGATGCTCCTCTTCGTATTTTGTATCCTAACCTTTTCATGCTCGAGAAGAACAAATGGGCTAAGATTTCGGATCGGCTTCAATGCGTGGATAATGTTAAACAGTTGTTGTGGGAATGGAAGTCTGTTCCATCTACTCACCAACAGGTTGTGGAGCTGTTTGATCTTCTAAACAATATTCATAATCTTGAATGGCGAGGAAGAGTAGATTGCTGGAAATGGACCGAGGATAAGGACGGGCAATTCACAGTCGCTTCGGCAAAAAGACTTATGTCAAGCAACTCCTTGGGGGACGGTAGTCTTGGGATTAGATGGAAAGGTTGGGTGCCGCTGAAGTGTAAAATTCTGGTTTGGAGGGTCACTCGGAACCGTATTCCCACCATCGCTGAACTCATCAAACGGGGAGTTAGTATTCAACACACCGGTTGCAGCCTTTGTCAAGACGATATGGAGACAACTTTACACTTATTTACCGGGTGTATTTATTCGCAGGAAGTATGGTTTCGTATTGAAGATTGGTGCAAGCTAAGTCACAATTTCATGTTTGATATTCCGGATCTTTTTCAAATGTCGGAGTCTCAATCGCTTTCTAAGGAGTCGAAGTATATCTTAAGAGGCATTGTTTATACTATCATTTGGATGCTTTGGAATGAAAGAAATGAACGTGTTTTCAACGACAAGAAGCGGAAGCCTATTCAAATCGTGGAGAACATCAAAGCTACGGCCTACTTTTGGATTCGTAGTAGGTCTAGATGGAAATCTATTGATTGGAAAACTTGGTGTAATTTTCCTTTGGATTGATGTAATTTTGGTGTTTTTGCTCGTTTTGTCCTTACTTTGAGGACTCTCGAGTTTGTGTTTATGAAGTTCTCCTTTCAAAAAAAAAAAACAATTGATGACCCTAACTGATCATAAATGACACTAACTAACAATCAATGACCCTAGTTGACCATTATTGACCTAGCTGATCATACAACATGAATAACCTCAATTAATTCTTAATGACCTTTAATTGATCATCAATCACCCAAATTAACCATTAATGAACCAATAATGACCCTAATTGACATTTAATGATGATAATTAAGCATTAATGACCCTAATGCATTATCAATGGACCTAATTGACCTTAGAGTATTAATATTGGCTTTAATTAAACACATCATTCATGCAAGTTGACCATTATCACCCTAATTAACCTTTGATGACGATAATTAAGTATCAATGACCCTAATTCACAATTATTGGGCCCAAATAACCTTAAAGTATCAATATTGGCCCTAATCTAACATAACATTGATGCTAGTTGACCATTAATCACCCTAATTGACTTTCAATTACAATAATTAATCAATAATGACCCTAATTCACCATCATTGGGCCTAACTGACCTTAAAGTATCGTCATTAGCCTTAAATGAACAACATTTCCCCTAGTTAACCATTAGTCACCCTAAATTGACGGTCGATGTCAGATTGAGCATTAACAACCCTAATTGACCATCATTGGGCCTAGCTCACCTTAAAGTATCATCATTGGCTCGAGTTGAACATCACCGACCCTAATTGAACATTATTGACCCTAGTTGACCATCAATCACCCTAATTAACATTTAATAATGACAATTGAGCATCATTAGGCCTTATTGACCTTAAAGTATCACCATTGGCCCTAACGGAACAACATTGACCCTAGTTGAGCATCACTAATCCTATATTGACCTTCAATGATGATAATCGAGCATCAACGACCCTAATTCACCATTATTGAGCTAACTAACATTAAAGTATCATTATTTGGCCCTAATTAAACACATCACTGACGCTAGTTGACCATTAATCACCCTGGTTAACCTTCAATGTCGATAATTGAGTATCAGTGACTCTAATTCACCGTCATTGGCTCTAATTGAATATCATTGATCATAGTTGGATATCATTGACCCTTAATAGAACGTGATGGGTCTTAATAGGTCATATTAGGTCTTCATTTGTCATCGATGACCCTAGTTGCCTATCCATGACCTTAAATGTATTTAACCACATTTTTTTATGTATTTAACCACATTTTTTTTCTTAGCCAAGTTAATGTCACCGTCTCAACTGATCTAATTTCCAAGAACCCACTAATCTAAACTCTTTCGCCAATGTTTGTTGTATTTTGTGACCCATTGCGACCCAACTGAAATGGTAGCAATTTTTGTGTATCGATTTATTTCTAATTAATTTTTTTCCTATTATTTCATAAAGTATCATTTCCCCTAATTGAACATCGTTTACCCTAGTTGGCCATCAATCAACCTATTTAACCTTTAATGACAACAAATGAACATAAACGACCCTAATTCATAATATTAGGCATAATTGACCCTAAAGTATCATCATTGATCATAATTTAACATTATTAACCCTAGTTGGTTATGAATCACCCCAATAGACCTTTAATGATAACAATTGAACGTGCACGTCCCTAATTAACAATATTGGGTCGAATTGACCAAAAAGTATCAGAATTGGTCCTAATTGAACATTTTTTACCCTAGTTAACCATCAGTCATAATTGACTTTCAATGACGGTAATTAAGCATAACTACCTTAATTGACCATAACGTATCACTATTGGCCCTAATTGAAAATCATTGACTCTAGTTGACCATCAATCACCCTAATTGACATTTAACGATGGTAACTGAGTATAAACAACTATAATTCACCATCATTGAACTGAATTTGCCCTAAATTATCATCACTAACACTAACTTAACATCATTAATCTTAGTTGGCCATCAATCACCAATACCACCACTAATGACATTAATTGACCAAAAATTACCCTAATACCCCTGACTGGACGTAGTTTGCCCCATAACTGACCATAGTTTGGTTTCTAACTCACAATTATTGGCGGTGGCAAATTGCGACTGAAGTTTAGCTGTGGCAAAAATTGCGACTGAAGTTTAGCAGTGGCAAAATTTGTGATTGAATTGCGACCGAAGTTTAGTGGTCGCAAAGTTTGTGACTGAATTCCGACCGAAATTGAGCGGTCGCAAAATTTGCGACTGTTTTGCGACCGGTTTTTGTGTGGTAGCTAATTTATATTTTCGATCGCAAATCGGTCGTAAATTTTTCGACCGACAATTCGGTCGCATTTGCCCAGTTTTCTAGTAGTGACTAAAGGCAAAAACTTACTAAGAGCATTACTAATAAACAGATTAACAAAACAACAATAATCTCAAAAAATAAATAATGAATATAACGAAATGAAAACTGAAACTATAGTATGTGATCGGATAACTACATTGTAGAAAACCAGAGGGGGTGAATAGGTTTTCTTTATATTTACTTGTTTAAAAACCAAGCTTAGAAGAACACTTATTGTTATGTGTTAATAAATAAATATACAACTACTAAAGAGTTTATGGATAGAAAGACAAAGCCATTTATAGAGATTCAAATAGATATTAACTAATGTACTCCACATCATCTCCCTGATTATCCAATCGAGAGTTGCTCCACTAAACGTTTCCCTTGAATAGAAGAGATCACCGGTACACTAAGCATTTCACTAATCAAATTTAGTGATTACCTTATACAATGTCTCACTAGATAAAGGTAGTGATCACCTAATTCAACTCACTACGTCAAGATAGTGGTCTTTACACTTTCACACAACTATACACTATGTCAAGATAGTGAAAATCCCCACAACTCAAACACTATGTCAAGATAGTGTGAATCATCACAACTCAACATTATGTCAAGATAGTGTATATCCTCACAACTAGACACTATCTCAAGATAGTGTCACCCAGCCAATCTTAAACTATATCAAGATAGTGATGACATCAACTAATTCACACACAAGTGTAGTGAGTGCCCCTTACAAATATCTCTCAAGATGTGGTAACAAGCTACAACAATAATACAACACAAGTATAAAGATGATGAAAGTAGAAACACAGTTCTTCACTTTTGCTCTTTGATCCTTACTTGATCGATCTTTAATCTTCCTAAATAATATGATAATATTATAGGAATGAGAGAAAGATCTAGGACATAAGTATTTAAAAGTTTTTAGAGAAAAAAGATGAATATAAATCTTGGACAATGTCTTAAATTATAGGCAAAAATCAAAACATGTTGAAGCAATTCTTGTGACAAGCACTCTGAAGATTGTTCTTGCTTATGTAATGTCTTTATGTATTTGTATTTGTATTTCAGTATCTCTATGTATTGGTTTATCGAGTTGTAAACATGTGTGTAGGTACTTGTCGTTGTATTTGTATTGTAAAGTGTTTTGCGCACTTAACAAGTGCGTAGGTTGTTTAACCTGCGTACTTAGCAAGTACGCAAGAATAATTGTCTGCGTACTTGCTAAGTACGCAGGAGTTAAGCCCTGTGTACTTGCTAAGTGCGTAGGCAACAGGTCTAGTATATATAGCTAGTTAGTGACAGAATTATGTACGCACTCATTCTCACTTTAACCGGCTGTGATTATCAATAGACGAAGTTTAAAAGTATCTTGTGTTTGCTATCAGTTTACCTTGTGTTGCTTGATACTCCACCTAATCAAGGGCATTCCACACCCGGTTTGATTAGGAACACACTTGCATGTGATGATCCGAGACACCCGAGGGACCTACAAGTGGTATTAGAGCATCTGCTCTTGATTTCAAGTGTTGTGAGTGTGTTAGGGGCATTTTCGACACAATATACAGTCTTTCTACAAGGAAAAGTGACCGCTTTTGGTGATTTTTGTGATAAAACAGAGGTAGCTCTTGAGCGCTATTTTAAAAGCAAAAATCCTTCAAAATCCGACCTTTTTCTTGTTTGTTTGAGTGTTTTGATCATCAATGGTTTGTTAGAAACAAGTTTCTAACCGTTTGTCTTGATCAATTTGTTCATATCTTCAAAATTTGAAGATCTGAGATATTTTCGGCGATCGGAAAAAGTTGGTGGAGCAGGTGGATAAAGCATTCTGCGTACTTACCCTTTTTGGCAAAAAAGGACAGTCTTCGTGCGTACTTGCTAAGTACGCAAGACCATTCTTGTGTGTACTTAATTTTTATTTCCTGCGTACTTAACATTTACTCCTGCGTACTTGCTAAGTACGCAAGAGCAAATCATAAGTGCGCAAGACCAAATTTCAAGTGCGCAAGGCTAGTTTTAAGTGCACAAGTTGTCCTGAAATTTCTGATTTTTGACTAAGTTAATCACCATGTCAAACACTCAGAACATTAGTAGTCTGCTGAACTATGATAATGAGATTAGTACTCCACAGAAACCACCAAAGCTGCTTAATGTAAATGATTATTCGAACTGGAAAGCACGCTTTGAGCATTATATCTCGTACACTGATTCCTCTTTGTGGATGCCTATACTTGAGGGTTATAAGCATCCTACTTATACATATCTTGATAAGATTGTTCCCAAGCCTACATCTAAGCTAGATGAAGAAGAAAAGAAAGTTTATGCAAGAGAAAAGAAGGCACATGGATCTATCACAATGGCCCTAACTAGAGTGATTTTTCACAGCTTCAGAGGATATGATAATCCGAAAGATCTCTGGAAGGCGTCGCAGAAAAGATTTGAGGGGAACAATGACATCAAGAAGAGCAAAAGAGATCTCCTAAGAAAGTAGTATGAGTGCTTCATATACCTGGAAAATGAATCTACAAATGAACTTATATCTAGATTCTATCATCTGCAAACTGAGCTAAAAGCTTATGAGCTAACGTACCCTGATGAGGAATTAGTTGAAAAGTTTCTTGATGCGTTACCACCAAAGTTTAAGATGTTTACCACTCTCCTGAGAGAGAACCCCATGTTCTATGAGATGACGATTGAAGAAGCAATTGGAAAGGTTCAAGCACACGATCTGAACCTGAAAAGAAAAGAAAGCTCAGGGAGACCTCAAATCCAAGACCCTTCTATGTATTATGGGACGTCTTCCACAACTAAGTCATCGGGTTCAGGAATCGCCTTATTCTCAGGGAACTCTCATGAAGAAGATAACTCGAATGGTTGTGGTGGTCATACATGCTTTACAGCATCTGGATCTGGTTCTCACCACCAACATTCCTCAAGAAATCCTACCTCCACATCTTCAGCTAACCAGACTGCTGTAGCCAAGATAGCTGAAGATCATGTAGCATTGTTTTCATCATGTATGCTTGCCTATGAGAACTTCATAGTGGCAAGCTTACGGATCCTAAAACCATTGAAGAAGATTTTAATCAGGTGGATCTAGATGACATGGAGGACATGGATATTCAATGGAATAGCCATGATCTTGAGAAGGGCCAAGCGTTTCTTGAATAGAACTGGCAGGAAGTTCATTGGTGGACATTCAAATGCCAAGGTGGGTTTTGATAAATCCAAAGCCAAGTGCTACAAGTGTCAGAACTTTGGACACTTTGCTCGTGAATATCAGAAGGATAAAGCACCTGCTTCAGGTTTCACTAGACCAAGCCAGTGAAACAACCAAGGAAATGGCAAGGGTACAACAATTCTAATAACCGCAATCAAAGTCAAGGTGGAACGTCCAATGCTTTGGTAGCTCAACAGGACGAAAGCTTTGATTGGGGTGTTCATTTGGAGGATGACCTTATTGCTCAAACACAAGTTGGTCTCGTGACTGAGATCGTTGTGATGATGGAAGCAGAAGAAAGGGAAACTTCTATAGCTGACCAAAGGGAGTCTACAACTGCATTTGCCCTCATGGCTATTGGGGAGGCATCAAGTTCGTCAACTGAGGTAGACTCTAATTCTTTTGCTATTATTTCTTGTTCCAAATGTCTTGGCTTGAAAGAAGAAAATTCTAAGCTTCAGGACAAGGTCGAACCCCTTCGTATTGTAGCTTTAAGCTACAAAGAAAATGAAAAACGTTACAAAGATTCAATTGAAACTTTAAAGAAAGAAAGACGTGATTTTTCACTTAAAATCAGTGAACAAGAGTTTCATTTGGATGTTGCATACAAGGGGTTGGAAAAGAGAAATAATGAAATTACCAAGCTGTAGAATGAGGTCTTGCAGTTGAATGGTAAAATTGAGAAGTTGAAAAATTCTCACTTTGTGGTGGAACATTATGAATCTGTAGTGAGGCAAGTGAGTGGCTTAGGGTTGGGTACTAATGCCATTCCTCCACCAGTGAGCGGGAAATTTGTCAACGGTCTGATTGACATTGATTTGTCATGTTTAGATGATTCCTCTAACATGGAGGATTCCTCAAGTAAGGCTGACTCAGCTTCTGATGAGGAATTCTTTTCTGATAAAGGCTATGAGGACACCAAAGATGAGGGTGTTGTCTCAGAAGAGTTGCTTGATAAACATAATGTCAAGAAACCCATTGTTACTGATCGTAACAATTGCATTTTAAGTGAACCTGATACTGTTGAAACAAATGATAAACTAAAAATGATGTTTTATGGAGGTTTCAAATACATTAAGCAAATTACGAAAAAAACTTTTGCTAATAATTTGGGGAAGAATTTTCAAGAAAACATTGATAAACACTACACCCCAAAGAGTCAATTAAAATCAGGTCAAGCACAAGATGCTTGTAATGCTCATCAAACAACTCCTGTTACTCATCAAGTCGAGTCATCTGCATCCAAAAGCAAAGAGCCTTACAGGAGGACTTACAAGGAAAGAAGAGCTTGTTTTCATTGTAGTATGGTCGGTCACATTCAGGTGAACTGTCCTGAAAAGAATCAAGGGGAACGACCAATTTTCCGACAACAGGATGAAGTCCCTAAAACACCACAAGTGAAGAAACCAAAAAGTCTGAAATCAAAAGAGGTGAAACCACCAGTGAAACCAATGGTTAAGCCACCAGCAAAACATGTGGCTGAACCATATGTTTCTAAACAGGAGAAGCAATCCGCTAAACCCGGTGTATCTACCTCTAGTAGTACATAATCTGGTGAGAAGCCTGTGGTGAAACTTTCTAAGCCACATAGGAGAAGAAGGAACAAAAGGTTGAGGAAACTTGACCAACAGCTAGCTGGTAGTCAACCAGGTGAAGCTTCCACTAGTTCACCCAAAGTTGAGACTAGAAAGCCTAATGTTCAGAGGGAAAAGAAGAAAAGGTCCTGGACCAAGAAAACCAAAATTTCTCAATCTTCTGATCCCAAATCTTCTAAGGATTCACCCATTTTTGATAGTCATGATTGTGAATTAATTAGAAAAACGGACGACCCAAGACCACCATGGCTTGGGTCTCCAAATCTAATTAATTTCTTGTGACTCGTGCAGGGACATCTGAAGGGAACTATCTCTAACCGTTGGTATATAGATAGTGGATGCTCCAGGCACATGACAAGCAACATGGCCCTGCTTCAAGATGTAAAACCATTCAGAGGCGGCTATGTGGCCTTTGTAGACGAGAAGGGCGGTAGTATTACTTGTCAAAGCGTGATTTCGAATGGATGTGTAAGCTTTGAGAACGTCAACTACTGCGAGCAGCTAAAGCATAACCTGTTGAGTGTTTCTCAGATGTGCGACAAGGAGTACTCAGTTATGTTTGACAAGTCAGAATTCTTGGTTCTCAAACCTGGTTTTGTGTTTCCTGATGATTGGATTCTGATGAAAGCGCCAAGGACAAACGACACCTATCAGATTGATATGAGCGTGGCTACAACCACCTCATTAGTTGCTACTTGTTTGCTTACTAAAGCGATAGAACTTGACTCAATCTTGTGGCATAGGAAACTCAGACACATTTTTTATCGTAAAATGAACCATCTTGTCCGAAACGGTTTGGTAACCGGGATTCCTAAGCTGAGATTTGTCATTACAGATGACTGTATGCCTTGTAAAAAGGGCAAACAGCAACGGAAATCTCACAAGCCCAAGTCCCAAAACTCTATCGATACCGCTTTGGAGCTCCAACATATGGATTTGTTCGGGCCCATAAGTATCAGGAGTATTGGAGGTAAGTCATACTGTCTAGTTGTAACTGATGATTTCTCACGTTTTTCTTGGGTGCATTTCTTAGGTACAAAGGATGAGACTGCTGATATTCTTCAATACCTGATTATGAGCTTGGAAACTTTATGCAAACTGAAGGTTAGAAGAATAAGGAGTGACAACGGAACAGAGTTCAAAAACAACATGATGGAGCTTTTCTGTCTCAAGAAGGGTATTCGTCATGAATTTAGTGCACCGTATACACCCTAGCAGAATGGAGTTGCAGAACGGAAGAACAGAACCCTAATTTAGACTGCAAGGACAATGCTGTCAGATGCCAAGCTTCCCGTAACGTTCTGGGCGGAAGCAGTCAACACAACTTGTCACGTTTTAAATAGAGTTTTGGTGGTTAAGAGGCATAACAAAACTTGTTATGAACAATCGACCTCCCAATGTTGACTACCTAGTTCCTTTTGGTAGTCCCTGCTCATTATTGCTACAGTACAAAGATCGAAGGACTAAATTTCATGCAAAAGCGGTGGAAGGCATCTTCTTAGGATATGTTGCCAATTTGCCATGCAAGAGAGTGTACAATATTGAGAGTAGGTCTATGGAGGAATGGTTCGAAGTGGATTGCAGTAAACACAACATTCCACCAGAACCAACTGGTCCTGCTTGGGGATTTGATTATGATGCTCTGTTCAAGTCTTTTAACCTTCCTGATTTATCCGCTGAAGATGCTGCCAAGTTGTATGATTTCTGTAGTGGCAGCGACGACTCCAATTTCTCAACCAGAGCAACGGTCCCTATCCCAACTTTCGATTTCAATGTTGTATCTGCATCTGGAACTCTTAACAGTGACAACGGAGATGAAGTTCAGGTTGAAGGAAACGATGCTCAAGCTGATCCTAATGTTCATGTAGGAAATGATGCTCCAGTTGATCCAATCAACATTGAGTCATCTTCGGGTACACTTGATATGGGGGAGTTGAGTACTAACCTTGAGTCAGCTATTCAAGAACCTCAATTACCAGAGACGAGAGTGCATCAGAATTATCCAATTGAAAACATTATTGGTGATCCTGATGCCGGTGTTCAAACTCGTCATAGAACCATTACTAAGAACACCAGTTTGTATGCTGAGATACTTGACACAGGTATCATGGACACCTACTTGCATGCTGCATACATATCCTAATTGGACCTGAAGAATGTGAAAGAGGCTCTCGCTGACAACTGCTGGATAGAGGCGATGCAAGATAAATTGTCTCAATTCCAAAAGTTGCACGTGTGGGATTTGGTTGACCTTCCAAAGGGCATGCATCCGATTGAAACCAGATGGGTGTTCAAATGCAAGACAGACGATCGACATGTTGTAGTGAAGAATAAAGCAAGGTTGGTTGTTGAGGGTTTTTATCAGCCAGAGGGCCTGGATTACACAGAGGTGTATGCCCCAGTTACGAGACTTGAGGCCGTTCGACTGTTTCTAGCTTATGCTTCCTTTTTCAGCTTCAAGGTCTATCAACTTGTTGTGAAGAGTGCTTTTCTATATTGTAAAGTTCATTAAGAGGTCTATGTCACTCAACCTCCAGGTTTTGAAGATCCGCATAATATCAATAAAGTGTACAAGCTGGATAAAGCACTTTATGGTCTTCATCAAGCACCTAGGGTATGGTATGAGACTTTAGCAACACATCTACTGTCCAATGGTTTCGCCCTAGGATAAATTGACTCGACTCGCTTCATTAGGAAAGCAGGAGGTGATATTCTACTAGTGCAAGTTTATGTCGACGACATTATCTTTGTGTCTACCAATGAAGAGATGTGTAGAGAATTCGAAAAGGTTATGAAGTCCAAGTTTGAAATGAGCAACATGGGTGAATTGTCATTCTTTCTGGGTCTGCAAGTCAGTCAAAGGGAGGATGGCATTTATCTACATCAAACTAAGTATGCGCAGGACATTTTGTCAAAATACAAGATGAATGATTGTACTACTTATGGCACACCAATCCCATTCAATCATGGTCTGCAGCCAGACAAAGATGGAAAGGATGTGGACTGTAAATTGTACCGCGTGATAATTGGTTCTCTAATGTATCTCACAGATTCAAGGCCCGACATTATGTTTGCTGTCTTCTTGTGCTCGAGGTTTCAGTCACAACCAAAGGAGTCTCAGCTGATAGCTGTTAAGAGGATTTTCAGATACTTGAAGGGGAAACCCCGATTGGGTCTTTGGTACTCGAAGCAGCATTCATTCGACTTCAAAGCCTATACCGATTCTGATTATAGAGGTTGTAACCTTGATAGAAAATCAACTTCAGGTGGATGTCAATTCTTGGGAGACAGGCTGGTCTCCTGGCAGTGTAAGAAGCAGTCAACGGTTTCTGTCTCAACATGTGAAGCAGAGTACATTGCTGTCGCGAGCTGTTGTTCTCAGATATTGTGGATCCAGCAGCAATTGAGAGATTATGGCTTGAACTACACTGGAACTCCTTTATTCATTGACAATAATTCCACTATGTCTATCACGAACAACCCGATGAAACATTCAAAAATTAAGCATATAGAGATTCGCCATCATTTCATCCGTGACTGTGCTGAAAAGCATTTGGTTGAACTTGTCAAAGTTCACACGGATGACAACTTTCCTGACCTTTTCACTAAGGCGTTTGACCGTACCCGTTTTGAACATCTTGTCAACTTGATAGAAATGTTCAATCCTGAGTGAAAACTCTTTTTCAAAATCAAATCATTTCATGGAAGTTAAACTTTATTTCTTTTAAATGTTTTCTTTTCAGTTCGTTTTCTCTTTAATTAACATCTTTGGAAAATCCAAACAAAATAGAAAATCATGAAAATTTCAAAGTCATTTGAAGAAAAGAGGAAATGATAGTACATCAGTAAGTGATCTAAACGTTTTAGACTACACATATGGTAAATAATCGCGTCATGATTACTTAAAAGTTTAAGTTGTTTCAGTTTTAATTTGAATATTTGCAAGTAATTTGAATTGTCAGTAAGATATAAGCATTTTTGAATCATTAGTAGTGTGGAAACTAAATCAATACTACAACTGTGATTTGAACCCATGTATGCATGTGTGTGTGTAAAAAAAAGGATCATTATCAGATAAAGGATGTAAGATTTTGGCAAATATTTTCTTATGAGACCAGTTTCGGGTTATGTCTTTAGCACAATTTTTTGGTTCACTTCACTGCCCATACTCACAAGTATGCAATGGGAAGTTGGGCCAATATATGTCTTGACATCAACCGTTAAGCATATATTCACCCTTGAATCATACCTGATTCATTGAAATCAAATCCAGATAAAAGTTGGATCCCCTTACCTAAATCCACATATTTATTAACCTGAATCATCATATGATATTCATAGAAGAAAAACCAATCAAACCAAGACAAATGAATCACTCGATTATGAATGTTATGATTCTTGATAATCCTTATGGATTCTACTTGATTTTTTCTGTGCTAAAGATGTAACTTCATTCGGGAGATTTGAAAATCTTTGGGAAAATCTTAGATGCCTTGAGATAGTGCAATTTAAATTTATGTAGCAGAACTGTGGGGTACACGTTGTATACTTGTAATTAATACCTTAACACACAAGAACATGATACAAAGATGCTTATGGTTTCAAATCTTATAATATTGCCAACTTGAATTAATTGTTTATATTGCATATTACGTATGAATAAGTAGTAATCCATGACATGATCCCATATTCTTTGATGTTTATTGTGTATCATTTTTGCTTACAATAGCCTGATATGATCCTCTGCTCATGACTTTGACCCAAAAATAGCTTGTGTATATATTCTTGTGCATATTATCTTTATTCAGAAAAGAATAAAAAGATTTTGAGTTCTTGTTCAGTTCAATCTTTATCAAAATGAAAAAAAGATTTTCAGTACAATTTATCTAAATTGAAGTAAAACAAAAAATATTTGAGTTTAACTTCTGTGAATTGTTTTTTGAAAACCTCGTGATTGAACGTTCTTATCCGGTTTGCTATTTGACATGACAATCTTCATAATTTTAGTTGAAGTTTGAGTACACAAAGGCACATGCGTACTTACTAAGTGCGCAAGTGTTAAGCCATGCGTACTTATCAAGTACGCATGAATTAAATCTTGCGCACTTATCTAAGTACGCAAGACCCATGTGTGTGGGGTATATAAGCCGCAGTTAGACTTTTTCATCAGTTTCAAACGCTCAAACGCTTGTATACTCCCTGCTCTTTTTTACTCAAAATTTTCAAGTGTTCCAAAGTCTTCTTTCATCCCGATCATTGTTTCATCCTCACCTTACTAACATTTGGTGAGAATCTTGGACCATTCCATCCTCAAAATCACCCATTTTGGACCGATTCTTGAATATTTGGACCGAGGGTTTTGATGATGATTTTTTGACCGATTTTCGTTGTTCTTGACACAAATTGAGACCTAAAACCGGTTTAAGATCATTATACGAAGCTTTTTGGTACCAAAATTGTCCTTAGTAGTTGTTGATTTTGGTTTTGACCCCTTGTTGTGTCGTAAGTTTGCTTCGGACCAAGGACAGGTCAAAACGACCGGGTTTTAGCATTCCATTGGTGTTGGTCTTGGTCCCATAGGTCTTAAACAGGTTTTTTGACATTGTGGTGACCAATATCATCATTTAAAACTTTGAATCTATTGATTTTGGATTTTGTAAAAGTTCTAAGTGTTAGTTCCTACTCACTTACTAAGTACGCAAGAACAATTTCCTGCTTATTTGTTAAGTACGCAGGAAGGGCAACTCAGAATTTTTCTAAGTCTGAAATTCATTTCATCATGCAAGTGATATACCATGTCATGCTTTTTTCTATTCCAATGATTCTGTTTGATCTAATGTTGTTTCTCTTATGTTCTTGCAGAGATGACTGGTGATGGAGGTGATGAAGAAGAAGGAGGAGATGGTGCTGAAGAGCCAAAATCCGTGGCGACTGAATCTGATTCATCTGACTCTGATAATGCACCAGACCAATCACACCCACGGAGAATGGCGAAGGTTTCCCTTCCCGAGTCGTCCTCCAATAGACAAAGACAAGAGAGTTTAGACAACAAGTATGTCCCTAAACATGAGACTGAGATGTCATTTGAGTTGCTGATGTGGAGCGTGTTAGCCATGCTGGCGTCGGTTTCACGGAGCTCAAATTTGACATAGTCGTTCTTCAGCTCATGGATTTTGACATTGGGGAACCTCTGGTCACGGAGCTCAAATTTGAAAAAGTCGTCCTTTAGCTCACGGATTTGACCTTGGGGAACCTCTAGTAAGATGTTGTTAGACAAATACTACTTGCATACAGATGATAGAGACGGAAGATATCTCCAGAGCTGCTGCTATGAAGATGTCGTCAGTCTCTAACAGCTTCAGAGTGCTTGTCACAAGAATTGCTTCAGCAAACTCCCCCTTGATAGCAGCTCTGGAGATGTCGTCAGTCTCTAACAGCTTCAGAGTGCTTGTCACATGAATTGCTTCAGCAAAATGTAGGTCCCTCGGGTGTCACGGATCATCACATGCAAGTGCGTTGGCTAGTCGGACCGGGTGCGGAATACCCGTGACTAGGTGGAGAATCAAACAACACAAAGTAAACCGACAAGAGAATCACTTTAAACTTTCGTCTATTATAAACACTTGAAGGTTACAGAGAGAAAATACTGAGTGCACAATGTTTGCGTACTTAACTTCTGTCAGCCTATCCTATTTATACAAGACCTGATCTTTGCGCACTTAGCAAGTGCGCAAGGCAAATTGCTCATTATTCTTGCGTACTTGCTAAGTACGCAGGAACTAATTCCTGCGCACATACTAAGTGCACAAAACACTTAGAGAATTAAGCAACTATCAACATGCATTAGTAAATACAACTCGATAACTAATACATACAGACGCTTACAAACAAAGACAAATACATACGAAGAAAGTACATAAACTAAGACTCTATTCAGAGTGTTTGTCACACAAAAAGTGCTTCAACAAACTCCCCCTTGACAACAGCTCTGGATCGTCTTTGGTCTTCACAGCTCTGCATCTTTAGCTTCCATCTTCTTCTTGTAATCAAGGCAAAACTTGATCACCTTGTCATATTTAGAAGCAAGGAACTTTGTCCATTCATCCGTATGCATGCAGTACCTGTCGGCCGGTGCCTCTAGGTCTTTCGTAGAGAAGTTTGTGAAGCAGACTTTATCAAATACTCTGATCAGTTCCCTTGGCACCAAGCTTCCACTATCTGGCCACACCCTTCCTATCACCACTGCCTCGCCCGTTTTAGGATGTACGTACCAGTACCATATGTTACCGAGGATATCCTGAGATAACTTGCTCAGGGGAATCTTGGTTTCACACAGCACTGGCTTGTATACTAGTTTCTTTAAGCATTTCTTAGTCACGGGATGTCTAGCGTTCTTGTCCTTGACTCGCTTGGGCACTTGAGGCTTAAACATCTCGAATTTCCCAGATCTTACTTCACGCTGTAGAACATGCCACAAACCCATCGCTACTGCGTGATTTGAGTGACCCAACAGCTCTCGGTTTGCAAGGTTCACGAGGTCGTATCTAGGTAAGGAGTTGAAAGCTTCGCTGGTTGGTTTCAAGTATTGAACCCCCCAGCTCGCTTGATTGCAAACAACTGCTTATCCTCCTCGAACCTTACAGCTAAGATCATTCCTATTGCTCCGTGTTTGTCTATGATAGAAGTCTTTTGCTAGACAGGAGCAGGATCCTTTGATGAAATAGCAGGCATATCTTTGTTTTTCTATGCCTCTGGATCCACAGGTGTAGGGTCGGCAGGGGAGGGTTCAGTCGATGCTTCAACATTACTTGCAGTCTCGACTGAACCTGTGTCGAGCTGAGATTCAAAGGATGGAACTTCGAAGATCTCTCCATCTTCAAACTCATACTCTCCTTCCCTATCTCCCTTGGGAACTTTGATAACTACATCATCATCATCTTCGTCCCAATCATCACCAGAGTCGATCTCTCCTTCTTCAAGATTGTAGAGAGACTCGATCTGTGCTTCTTTGGAATAGTTAGGCTCTAAGAATAAGATCACATCGTCAGATAGATCTTTCAGAACATCAGCCATTGACTTTCCTTTATCACCACTGGAAGTATCACCACCTTCCTGATGAGTCGACTCCCCCTCAGCCATTGGACCAGCAGAACTGGGCACGATTGCCAAAGCTTGTTGCTTACTTCCACTAGGACCGAATTCAGGATCCTTGTCTTTGTCATCATCCTTTGTCAGATAAACCGGATGACAAGGCTCATCACCGGTAGGTTTAGATGCCTTCTCCTTCTCTTTATCTTTCTCCCCCTGAGAAGCAAGCTTCTCGGTCAGGTCAGTTACTAACTTGACCATGATTTCATGTTCTTCCCGCTGCATATCAAACCGAAGATCTAGAGACGACCTATGACCCAGAATCATATTGTTTGTTTTGATTAGTAGTTCGTTCTAGGCCATCACATTTGCTAGTCTCTCTTGTGTCCCAGCCCTCTGGCTTTTCAGAATTGTAAATTCGTCCACCAACGAATTTATCTGAGCCTGTTGGGCATCAGATTCCTCCTTTGATTTCCGAACAGTTTCCAGTAGAGTAGCCACTTGGGTTTCAAGAGTTTCTATCCTTGCATCATTAGGATCAGGATTCCTGGACGAAGACGCTTCAGCATTATGAAGTGGGGATGAGAAGATAGTATCGAAGTCAAAACCCTGAGTAAACTCGCCATAGTTGTAGGGTTGACTGATCAGTTCAACGATGGTTGTTGGGATTGTGGATGTGATGATGGTTGTAGGAGTGATGGAAGGTGTAATGGTGACTGACTCTGTAAGAATCGAAGTTGTCACCGCCACATGGACAGATGGTACAGGGAGGGTCACTATCACAGGAACCTCCTCTGTGATAGAAGTGACGGCCACATCAAGTGTTACATGTGGCCTTCTCCGCTGTCGCCGGTACAACTGTTGTGAAGGTGGGGTAGAAGCTTAATCAGTACTCGCAGCCGATACTTGTACTTGCCTCTGAGCACGATCCTCTACCTCACTAGGAATAGCTTGTTGCTGCCTATCCCCCCGTTTTTTGTTGATACTTTCACGTCTTTGTCTTTGAATAGCAGCGCCCGAGTCAGAATCTGGCTCGTACTCACTGCTTGTTGATTGTCGCTTTCTCTTTGAAGATGACCCAGGAAGGGTCACCTTCGTCATTCTTCTTGGGTGTGCCTGTGATGGTGCATCATCAGAATCAGACTTTGTATCTTAGGAGGCAGATCCTTTAGCACCATCATTAACTGCTTCTTCGTCTCCTCCTTCAGACGATTCATCCACACTTTCAACGTCCTCCTCTTCTTGTTGCTCATCAGAATGTTCACTGAGTTCAGGCTCAGAGTCATGACTAAACCATCTCCAATCATTTGGTGCCACATACGCGTCATTTATCAGGTGGCCAAAGAGTGCGGTGTGCTCAGGGGTAGGTTCTACACTGCCTGGCTTTAAGAATTGTGCAAACACCCTCTTGTCCGCGCGCTTTACTTGCATTCTCTCCCCCAGTAGCAGGCAGATTTGGCAACGCATCATCAATCAGTAGTTGCACAAATCTTGGGTATAACAAGAATCTAAACCTCTCAGCCGTATTTATCTGATCATTTAAGGCTTTGAAGATGTATCTTGAGAAGTTATAACCCCTGTTGAGAGACAAGCCAACCATGGCTGCTGCAAGATCATGTCCCATAGCATCCTTCCCTACCTACCTAGAAGAGTTGCACATGATCATCACGTGGGCAAAGTACCTCCACTGATCTAGCACCCACATCTTCTTGAATGACGAGTAATCCCGTACACCGACGTATCCCATATGCTGCCTCCAACATCCATCCACAAAGTAATCAGGATAGGCAGTTGGGTCGGTGGCGAGATCTCGGAATTGTAAGACCCGTCGAATGGTGTCCTCAGAAAGAGCAATGTCATGAGCCGGCACAGTAGCCCGTATAACATTAGGGGTTATCGTGCAGTCATGTTCCGCTGTCTCCCAGAACTGCTCCAGGTACGGTCTTGATACTATTGGGTCTGCTGTTATAGCATAGCTGATCCTTGAACGGTTCAAGATGTCAACTATCTCTCGGTATTGTAGTGCAGCACCCTTCCATTCCGGTTCTTTATGTGCTAGGAGGTTGAACTCACTGGTAAAGGCACGAGCCATCACTGCAAAAACACACAGAAAACATAATAAGAACAAGAAGATTCATTGGAATTGAATACACATGACTAAGTATAGCAGTTACTCTTTGAACTGAATTTCAGACATAGAAAAATTTCACAAGTGTTGGTCCTGCGTACTTAGCAAGTACGCAGGGATTTGTTCTTGCGTACTTAACAAGTACGCAGGAATAACTTCTTGCGTACTTGTTAAGTGCGCAAGAATTGCACTTAGTCAAATTTTCCAGAAATCCAATTTTCAACAGATGATCAACATTAATGTGGATTAGGGTCACCACAAGGTCGAAATCCATGATTAAGACCTATGGAACCAATATCAACATCAATGAACTGTTATCCTTATCAAATTTTGACCTAAAAATGACCCAGACGAACCGACGGTCAATCAAGGGGTCAAAGGCAAAATTATGGATCACTAAGGACGATTAAGTAAAGATTAAGGATCGTTTGATGATTCTAAGCAAGTTTTAATAATAATGTGTTACCATAACAACCAAAAGCTTGTCTAAAACCAAGATTCAAACCCTAAAATTTTTCAAATTCAAAATCGGTCCGAAAGTCCAGATTACATGGATGAAATGTCCTAAGATTCTCACCAAATGATGTTAATACGATGATGAAACTAGAACCGGGACAAAAAAATGGTTAGGGACACTCGAAATTTTTGAGTAAAAATTGAGTAGAGGATATTCAACAGTCGAATGAAATTTTGAATGAGATAAACCCCAAAAAAAAAATTCTAAGTCCTGTAAATATACCCAACACATATTGGTCTTGCGTACTTGATAAATGCGGAGGACTTAACTCCTGCGTACTTACGAAGTACGCATGACTTAATTCTTGCATACTTGTTAAGTACGCAGGGTTTACCTCATGCGCACTTATCAAGTACGCCGAGACCCTTGTGTGCTCAAACTTTCAACTCAAATTATGAAGATTTCAAGTCAAATAACAAACAAGATAAACACATTCAATCTAGAGGATTCAAAGTCAATTCTAGAAGGTTAACCGCAAATATATATTTTTTTGGTTTTTCTGATTAAAATGAACTATACACAAACTTAGAATCTTTTTGATCTTTTCTACATAGAAATATACACGTATATACAAACACAATATTTTTGCTTCAAAGACACAAGAAGAGGATCATATCAGGCTATAATTTAGCAAAAACGATACAAGATAAACATCAAAGAATATGGGATCATGTCATGGATTACTATTTATTTATACGTAATAAGCACATAAACAAGTAATTCAAGTTGACAATATTATAAGATTTGAAACTATAAGCATCTTTGTATCACGTTCTTGTGTGTTAAAGTATTAATTATAAGATATACAACGTGTACCCCACTGATATGCTACAGTAATGTAAATTGCACTATCTCAAGGCATCTAAGATTTTCCCAATGACTTTCTAAATTTCCAGAATGAGGCTACAACAATTAGCACAGGAAAAATCAAGCAGAATCCATAAGGATTATCAGGAATCATAAGATTCAGAATCGAGTGATTCATTTATCTTGGTTTCATTTGATTTCTTCATTGAATATCGGTATGATGATTCAGGATAATAACTATGGTGTTTGAGTATTAGGGTAAGGGAATCCAACTTTTATCTGTATTTGAATTCAATGAATTAGGAGTGATTCAAGGGTGAATACATGCTCAACGGTTGATGTAGAGACATGTCTTGATTCAATCTCTCATTGCATACTTGTGAGTATGGACAGTGAGATGAACCACATTAATTGTGCTAAAGACATAACCCGAAACTGATCTCAGAAGAAAATTATTGTCAAAATCTAACATCCTTTATCTGATAATGATCTTTTGCATTCTTTTACGCACACACACTAGCAAACATGGGTTCAAATCACAGTTGTAGTCTAGATTTAGTTTCCACACTACTAGTGATTCAAAGACGCCTATAGCCTACTGACAATTCAAATTACTTGTAAATGAGCAGATTAAAAACATAACAATTTAATCAATCATGAAAGCATGACGCAATCATTTCCCATATGAGCAGTCTATGGCGTTTAGATCATTTCTGATGTACAATCATTTCCTCTTTTCTCAAGATAACTTTGAAATTTTCTCCATTTTCTATTTTGTTTGAATTTTTGTAAAATATTTGAAAATTAAAAGAACTATACAGAAAACTTTAAAAGAAATAAAATTTAACTTTCATGAATTGAATTGATTTAAGAAAAATAAGTTTTCACTCTGGATTGAACATTCCTATCAAGTTGACAAGATGCTCAAAACGGGTTCGGTCAAACACCATAGTGAAAAAGTCAGCAAGGTTGTCATTCGTGTGAACCTTTACAAGTTCAATAAGATGCTTTTCAGCACAATCACGGATGAAATGATGGGGAATTTCAATATGTTTAGTTTTGTAATGTTTCACCGGGTTATTTGTGATGGAGATTGTGGAATTGTTGTCAATTAATAGAGGAGTTGCAGTGAAGTTCAAGCCGTAGTCTCTCAACTGCTGTTGAATCCACAATATTTGAGAACAACCGCTAGCTGCAGCAATGTATTCTGCTTCACATGTTGAGACAGAAACCGTTGACTGCTTCTTACACTGCCAGGAAACCAGTCTGTCTCCCAAGAATTGACATCCACCAGAAATTGGCTTTCTATCAAGGTTACAACCGTCGTAATCTGAATCACTGTAGGCTTTGAAGTCAAATGACTGCTGCTTAGAGTACCAAAGACCCAATCGGGGTTTCCCTTTCAAGTATCTGAAAATCCTCTTTACAGCTATCATATGAGATTCCTTCGGTTGTGACTGAAACCTTGAGCACAAGCATACAACAAAGATTATATCTGGCCTTGAAGCTGTGAAATACATAAGAGATCCAATCATCCCACGGTACAATTTTCAATCCACATCCTTTCCATCTGTGTCAGGATACAGACCATGATTGACGGGGATAGGTGTGCCATAAGTACTGCTATCATTCATCTTGTATTTAGACAAGATGTCCTACACATACTTTGTTTGATGCAGATAAATGCCATCCTCTCTTTGACTGACTTACAGACCGAGGAAGAACGACAGTTCACCCATGTTACTCATTTCAAACTTTGACTTCATCACCTGTTCGAATTCCCTACACATCTCTTCATTTGTAGACCCGAAGATAATGTCATCGACATACACTTGTACAAGAAGAATATCACCTCCTGCTTTCCGTATGAAGAGGTTCGAGTCGATCTGTCCATGGACAAAACCATTAGACAGTAGATGCTTAGATAAAGTCTCATACCATGCCCGTGGTGCTTGATGAAGACCATAAAGTGCTTTGTCAAGCTTATACACTTTATTGATATTATGCGGATCTTCAAAGCCGGGAGGTTGAGTGACATAGACCTCTTCATGTACTTTTCCATACAGGAAAGCACTCTTCACATCAATTTGATAGACCTTGAAGCCAACATATGAGGCATAAGCCAGAAACAGTCTAATGGCCTCAAGTCTAGCAACTAGGGCATATACATCTGTGTTATCCAAGCCCTCTTGCTGATAAAAACCCTGAACAACCAACCTTGCTTTGTTCTTCACCACAACATGACGATCATCCATCTTGCATTTGAACACCCATCTGGTGCCAATTGGTTGTACGCCCCTTGGCAAGTCAACCAAATCCCACACATGCAACTTTTGGAATTGAGACAGTTCTTCTTGCATTGCCTCAATCCAGCAGTTGTCAGCGAGAGCCTCTTTCACATTCTTTGGCTCTAACTGGGACACGAATGCAGCATGCAGACATGTTTCCATGACACTAGTTTCAAGTATCTCAGAGTAGAGACTAGTGTTCTCAGCAATGGTTCGATGACGAGTTTGAACACTGGCATGAGGATCACCAATAATATTGTCAATTGGATGATTCTTATGCACTCTCATCTCTGGTACATTCGGTTCCTGAATTTCTGAATCGAGGTTTGTGCTTAACTCCCCCATATCCTGTGTTCCAGAAGAAGAAGATTCAATGTTGATTGGATCAGTTGGAGCTTCATTTCCTACACGAGTGTTAGGATTAGCTTGAGCGTCATTTCCGTCAACATTAACATCTTCGCTGTTATCACCGTCATGAGTTCCAGATGCAGATGTAGCATTGGAATCAGGATTTACAATTGGTACAGTAGCACGTGTTGAGAAACTAGAGTCATTACCGCCACCAAATAATTCATATACATTTGCGGCATCATTTGCAGACAAATCTGGAAGATTGAAAGATTTGATTAGCGCATCATAATCAAAACCCCAAACTGGACCAGTTGGTTCTGGTGGAATGCTGTGTTTACTACAATCCACTTCAAACCACTCCTCGACAGTACGAGTTCCTATATTGTACACTCTCTTGCAAGGTGAGTTGGCAACATATCCTAAGAAGATGCCTTCCACCGCTTTTGCATGAAACTTATACTTGCGGTCTTTGTATTGTAGCAATAAGGAACAGGGACTACCAAAAGGAACTAGATAGTCAAGATTGGGAAGTCGATTTTTGATCAACTCATAACAAGTCTTGTTGTGTCTCTTCACAACCAAAACTCTGTTCAAGACGTGACAAGCTGTATTAACAGCTTCTGCCCATAAAGTGACAGGAAGCTTTACATCCGACAACATCGTCCTTGCAGTCTCGATCAAGGTTCTGTTCTTCCGTTCTGCAACTACATTCTGCTGAGGCGTGTACGGAGCGCTGAATTCGTGACGGATCCCCTTCTTGAGACAGAAAAGTTCCATCAAGTTATTCTTGAATTCAGTTCCGTTGTCACTCCTTATTCTTCTAACCTTCAACTTGCAAAGAGATTCCAAGCTCAGGATCAGGTATTGAAGAATGTCAGCAGTTTCATCCTTCATACCTAAAAAATGCACCCAAGAAAAACGTGAGAAATCATCAGTTACAACCAGACATAATGACTTACCTCCAATACTCCTGATACTTATGGGGCCAAACAGATCCATATGTAATAGCTCCAAAGGGGTATCGATGAAGTTTTGGAGCTTGGGCTTGTGAGACTTCCATTGCTGTTTGCCCTTTTTACAAGGCATACAGTCATCTGCAACGGTAAATCTTAGCTTAGGAACACTGGTTACCAAACCGTTTCGGACAAGATGATTCATTTTACGATAAGAAATATGTCTGAGTTTCCTATGCCACAAGATAGAGTCAAGCTATGTCTCTTTGGTAAGCAAACAAGTAGCAACTGATAAGGTGGTTGTTGCCACGCTCATATCAACCTGATAGGTGTCATTTGTCCTTGGCGCTCTCATCAGAATCCAGTCTTCAGGAACCTCAAAACCAGGTTTGAGTATCAAGCATTCAGTCTTGTCAAACATCACTGAGTACTCCTTGTCGCACATCTGTGAGACACTCAACAAGTTATGCTTCAGCTGCTCGAAGTAGTTGACATTGTCAAAGCTGACACAACCATTTGAAACCACGCCTTGACACGTGATGCTACCGCCTTTCTCTATAGCAAAGGCCACATAGCCGCCTCTGAATGGTTTCACATCTTGAAGCAGGGCCATGTTACCTGTCATGTGCCAGGAGCATCCACTATCTACATACCAATGATAAGAGATAGTACCCTTCGGATGTCCCTGCACGAGTCACAAAAAGAATTAATTAGATTTGGAGACCCAAGCCATAGTGGTCTTGGGTCGTCCGTCTTTCTTAAAATAAACAACCTCAATTAACTCACAGTCGTGACTGTTAAAAATGGATGAATCTTTAGAAGAATTGGGACTAGGAGATTGAGAATTTTTAGCTTTGTTGTTCCAGGATCTCTTCTGTTTCTTAACTGGAACAGTAGACTTAGAATCAACAGCAGCAGGTGAACTAATGGAAGCTTCACCTGATTGAACTCCAGACAGCTGTTCCAGCTTTCTCAATCTCTTGTTCCTTCTCCTTCTATGTGGCTTAGAAAGTTTCACCACAGGTTTCTCACCAGTAGGTGTACAAGGTGTACTACCAGAGGTAGATACACAAGGTTTAGCATGATGCTTTCCCTTTCTTGAAACAGATGATTTAGCCTCAGATGTGATCTTTGGCTTTACCATAGGTTTTACTGGTGGTTTCACCACACTTGCTTTTGGACTTTTGGGATGCTTCACTGGTGGTGACTTAGGGATGACAGCCGGTTGTGAAACAATTGGCCGTTTCCCTTGGTTCTTAGAAGGGCAGTTCACAAAAATGTGACCAACCATACCACAGTGAAAGCAATTCCTCTTGTTTGTGTAAGTCCTTCTGTAAGGCTCATTCGATCTGGCATTAGACGACTCAACATTATGAGCAGGAGGAGTTGGTTGGTGAACAGGAGTTTGACCCGATAAAGATTGATTTTTGGGAGTATAACATTTTTACAAATTTTCTTTATAACCAAGCCCATAATGAGCTGAAAAAGCTTATTTCTTAAGTTGATTAATGTGTTTATACCCCTCATAAAGCATTACCTTTAATTTATCATTTGATTCAATGATATTGGGTTCAGTCAAAATACAATTGTCACTATTAGTGATAATGTTTTTCTTAATTTTCTGTTCACATAACAACTCCTCAGATACTACTCCTTCAGGGCAGGTGCTATCAGACCCATCATTAGAAGCAGTAAAGAACTCCTCACTAGATGCGGAGTCAGCCTTACTTGAGGAATCATCCTTGTTAGAGGACTCATCCTTACCTGAGGACTCATCAAGGCAAGACAAATCAATGTCTATTAAGTCGTTGACAAATTTCCCGCTAACTGGTGGAGGAATAGCATTAGTACCCAACCCTAAGCCATTCAATTGCCTCACTACAGACTCGTAGTGTTCCACCACAAAACGAGAATTTTTCAACTTCTCATTAGTACATTTCAACTGCAAGATCTCATTTTGCAGTTTGTTGATCTCATTGTTCCTTTTCTCTAACCCTTTGTATGCAACATCCAAGTGAAACTGTTGATCGCTGATTTTAAGTGAATAATCACGTTTTTCTTTCTTTAATGTTTCAATTGAATCTTAAAATCGTTTTTCGTTTTCTTTGTAGCTTAAAGCTGCAATACGAAGGGGTTTGAATTTTTCTTGAAGCTTAGAATTCTAAAATTTTAAGCTTAGACATTTAGAACAAGAAATGACAGTAAAAGGATTAGAATCTACCTCATTCGATGAACTTGATGCCTCTCCAATAGCCGTGAGGGCAACAGTAGTTGTAGACTCTTCTTGGTCAGCCATAGAAGCTTCCCGTTCCTTAGCTTCCATCATCTCCATGATCTCAGCCATGAGACCAACCTGTGTTTGTGTAATAATGACATCCTCCAGATGAACACCCCAATCAAAGCTTTCGTCCTGTTGAGCCACCAATGCATTGGACCTTCCACCTTGACCTTGATTGCGGTTGTTAGAGTTGTACCCTTGGTTGTTTCCCTGGTTACTTCCCTGGCTTGGTCTTGTGAATCCAGAGGCAGGTGCTTTGTCTTTCTGACATTCAAAAGCAAAGTGTCTAAAGTTCAGACACTTGTAGCACTTGGCCTTGGATTTTTCAAAACCAACCTTGACATTAGAATGGCCACCAATGAACTTTCGACCAGTTCTGTTCAGGAAATGCTTCGCCCTCCTCAAGATCATGGCCATATTCCATTGAATATCCATATCCTCCATATCATCCGGATCCACCTGATTAAAGTCTTCTTCGATGGTTTAAGGATCCGTTAGCTTGCCGCCAATGAAGTTCTCATAGGCAAGCATACATGATGAAAATAAAGCCACATGATCTTCAGCTATCTTGGCTATTGCTGATTGGTTAGCTGAAGATGTGGGAGAAGGATTTCTTGAGGAGTTCTGGTGATGAGATCCAGAACCAGATCCAGATGCTGCATAGAATGCATGACCACCACAAGCCTTTACAGTTTCTTCCTTGTAGGTCCCTCGGGTGTGGCGGATCGTCACATGCAAGCGTGTTCCTAAGTCGGACCGGGTGCGGAATGCCCATGACTAGGTGGTGAGTCTTACATCACAAAGTAAACCGACAAGAGAATCACTTTAAACTTTCGTCTATTATAAACACTTGAAGGTTACAGAGAGAAATACTGAGTATACAATGTCTGCGTATATGACTGCGTACTTGTCTACTGTCAACCTATCCTATTTATACACGATCTGATCTCTGCGCACTTAGCAAGTGCGCAGGGCAAATTTCTCATGCGTACTTAGCAAGTACGCAAGGTATTCTTGTGTACTTGCTAACTACGCAGGAACTAATTCCTGCGCACATAGAAGTGCGCAAAACACTTAGAGATTTCAGCAACTATCAACATGCATTAGTAAATACAACTCGATAACTAATACATACAGACACTTACAAACAAAGACAAATACATACAATGAAAGTACAAAACTGAGACACTATCCAGAGTGTTTGTCACACGAAAGTGCTTCAACAAACTCCCCCTTGACAACAGCTCTGGATCGTCTTCGGTCTTCAATCTTCAGTCTTCGGTCTTCACAGCTCTGCATCTTTAGCTTCCATCTTCTTCTTGTAGTCAAGCCAAAACTTGATCACCTTGTCATATTTAGAAGCAAGGAATTTCGTCCATTCGTCCGTATGCATGCAATACCTGTCTGCTAGTGCCTCCAGATCTTTCACAGAGAAATTTATGAAGCACACTTCATCAAATACTCTGATTAGTTCCCTCGGCACTAAGCATTCACTTTCTGACTGTACCTTTCCTATCACCATAGCCTCACCCGTTTTAGAATCTACGTACTAGTACCACATGTCACCGAGGATATCCTGAGATAATTTGCTCAGGGGAATCTTGGTTTCACATAGCACTGGCTTGTATACCAGTTTCTTTAAGCGTTTCTTAGTCACAGGATGTCTAGCATTCTTATCCTTGAGTCGCTTGGGCACTTGAGGCTTGAACACTTCAAACTTCCCAGATCTTGCTTCCCGTTGTAGAACCTGCCACAAACCCGTCGCTACTGCGTGATTTGAGTGACCCAGTAGCTCTCGGTTTGCTAGGTTCACGAGGTCGTATTTAGGGAAGGAGTTGAACGCTTCACTAGTTGGTTTCAAGTATTGAACCCCCCCAGATCGTTTGATTGCGAACAACTACTTACCTTCCTCGAACCTTACAGCTAAGATCATCCCTGTTGCTCCTTGTTTGTCTATGATAGACGTCTTTTGCCAAACAGGAGCCGGATCCTTTGATGAACTAGCAGGCATATCTTTATCTTTCTGTGCCTCTGGATCCACAGGTGTAGGGTCGGCCGGGGAGGCTTCAGTCGATGCTTCAACATTACTAGCAGACTCGACTGAACCTGTGTCGAGCTGAAATTCAAAGGATGGAACTTCGAAGGATGGAACTTCGAAGATCTCTCCATCTTCGAACTCATACTCTCCTTCCCCGTCACCCTTGGGAACTTCAATAACTACATCATCATCATCTCTGTCCCAATCATGACCAGAGTTGATCTCTCCTTCTTTAAGATTGTGGAGAGCCTCGATCTGTGCTTCCTTGGAATAGTCAGGCTCTAAGTATAAGATCTCATCATCAGATAAATCCTTTAGAACATCAGCCACTGACTTTCCTTTATCACCACCAGAAGTATCACCACCTTCCTGATGAGTAGACTCCCCCTCAGCCTTTGGAATAATAGAAATGGGCACGATTGCCAAAGCTTGATGCTCACTTCCACTAGGACCGACTTCGGGATCCTTGTCTTTGTCATCATCCTCGTCAAATCAACAGGATGACAAGGCTCATCACTGGTAGGTTTAGATGTCTTCTCCTTCTCTTTCTCTTTATATTTCTCCTTATCTTCCCCCCCCCCCCCCCGAGCATCAAGCTTCTTGGTCAAATCAGCAATTAACTTGACCACCATGTCATGTTCTTTTCGCTGCAAATCAAACCGAAACTCAAGAGACGACCTGTGTCCCAGAATCATGTTGTTTGTCTCGATCAGTAGCTCGTTCTGGGCCATCACATTTTTCAGTCTCTCTTCAGTCCCCATCCTTTGGCTTTTCAGAATTGTAACTTCGTCCACCAACGAATTTATCTGAGCCTGTTGGGCATCAGATTCCTCCTTTGATTTCCGAACAGTTTCCAGTAGAGTAGCCACTTGGGTTTCCAGAGTTTCTATCCTTGCATCATTAGGATCAGGATTCCTGGACAAAGACGCTTCAGCATTATGAAGTGGGGATGAGAAGATAGTATCGAAGTCAAAACCCTGAGTAAAATCTCCATAGTTGTAAGGTTGACTGATCGGTTCAACGGTGGTTGTTGGGATTGTGGATGTGATGATGGTTGTAGGAGTGATGGAAGGTGTGATGGTGACTGACTCTGTAAGAATCAGAGTAGTCACCGCCAGAAGGACAGATGATACAGGGAGGGTCACTATCACAGGAACCTCCTCTGTGATAGAAGTGACCGCCATATCAGGTTGTACCTGTGGCCTTCTCCGCTGTCGCCGGTATAGTTGCTGTAAAGGTGGGGTAGAGGCTAAATCAGTACTCGCAACCGAAACTTGTACTTGCTACGGAGCACTAACCACTACCTCACTAGGAATAGCATGTTTCTGCTTATCCCCTTACGTTTGTTTACACTTTCACGTCTTTGTCTTTGAATAGCAACGCCCAAGTCAGAATCTGGCTCGTACTCACTGCTTGTTGATTGTCGCTTTCTCTTTGAAGATGACCCAGGAAGGGTCACCTTCGTCATTCTTCTTGGGTGTGCCTGTGATGGTGCATCATCGGAATCAGACTCTGTAGCTTCAGAGTCGGATCCTTCAGCACCATCATGAACTTCTTCTTCGTCTCCACTTTCAGACGATTCATCCACACTTTCAGCTTCCTCCTCTTCTTGTTGTTCATCAGAATGTTCACTTAGTTCTGGCTCCGAGTCATGGCTAAACCATCTCCAGTCAGCCGGTGCCGCACACGCTTCGTTTATCAGGTGGCCAAAGAGTGCTGTGTGCTCAGGGGTAGGTTCTACACTGCATGGCTTTAAGAATTATGCAAACACACTCTTATCCACCCGCTTGACTTGCAATCTCTCCCCAGTAGCAGGTAGATTTGGCAACACATCATCAATCAGTAGTTGCACAAACCTTGGGTATAACAGGAACCTGGACCTCTCAGCCGTATTTATCTGATCATTTATGGCTTTGAAGACGTATCTTGAGAAGTTGTAACCCCTGTTGAGAGATAAGCCAACCATGGCTGCAGCAAGATCATGACCCATTGCATCCTTCCCTGCCTTTCTTGAAGAGATGCACATGATCATCACGTGGGTAAAATATCTCCATTGATCGAGCACCCACATTTTCTTGTATGAAGCATAATATCTTGCACCGTTGTATCCCACACGCTGCCTCCAACATCAATCCACAACGTAGTCAGGATAAGCTGTTGGGTCGGTGGAGAGATCACGGAATTACAAGACCCGTCTAATGGTGTCCTCAGAAAAGGCGATGTCATGACCCGCCACGGTAGCCCGTATAGCATTAGGGTTTACCGTGCTGTCATGTTCTGCGGTCTCCCAGAACTGCTCCAGATATTGTCTTGATACTATCGGGTCTGCTGAAATAGCATAGCTGATTCTTGAACGGTTCAAAAAGTCAACTATCTCTCGGTATTGTAATGCAGCACCCTTCCATTCTGGTTCAGTATGTGCTAGGAGGTTGAACTCACTTGTAAACGCACGAGCCATAACTGCAAAACACACAGAAAAACATAATAAGAGCAAGAAGATTCATTGTAATTGAATACACATGACTAAGTATATCAGTTACTCATTGAACTGAATTTTCAGACCTAGAAAATTTTCTCAAGTGTTGGTCCTGCTTACTTAGCAAGTACGCATGGTTTTGTTCTTGCGTACTTAACAAGTACGCATGAATTACTTCTTGCGTACTTGTTAAGTGCGCAAGAATTGCACTTGTTCAAATTTTCAGAAATCCAATTTTTTCAACTGATGAAGATCATTGATGTGGATTAGGTCATCACAAGGTCGAAATCAGTGATCAAGACCCATGGAACCAATATCAACACCAAATCGCCGCTACATTAGTCAAATGTTGTCCTAAATGACAACTCAAAATCAAGACGATTAAGTACGGTCAATCGAGGCGTCAAGGTCAAAATCAAGAATCAATAAGGATGATTAAGTACTGATTAAGGTTCGATTGATGATTTTAAACATGTTTTAATCTTAATGTGTTACCAAATCGACTAATAAACGTTCAAAATGAAGATTCAAACCCTTGAAATTTCAAAATCTATAATCGGTCCTTAAATCTCTATTTAGTGGATGAACTGCCTTTAGACTCTCACCAAATGATGTTAAGACAATGATGATACTAGAAACAGGACGAAAAACCGGTTATGAACACACGAAATTTTCTGAGTAGAAGGAGCAGAGGGAATACAACAGTCGAAAATGATTTGAATGAGATAAAATTGTGAAATTTTTCTAAGTCTTGTATATATACCCAACACAAAATGGTCTTGCATACTTGCTAAGTGCGCAGGACTTAACTCCTACGTACTTACTAAGTATGCATGACTTAAGTCTTGCGTACTTGTTAAGTGCGTAGGACTTAACTTCTGCGAACTTACTAAGTACGCATGACTTAAGTCTTGCATACTTGTTAAGTACGCAGGGTTTACCTCATGCGCACTTATCAAGTACGCAGAGACCCTTGTGTGCTCAAATTTTCAACTCAAATTATGAAGATTTCAAGTCAAATAATGAACAAGATAAAAAACATTCAATCAGGAGGATTCAAAATCAATTCAGGAAGGTTAAGCACAAATATTTTTGGCTTTTCTGATTAAACATGAACTATACACAAACTTAAAATCTTTTTGATCTTTTCAAGATAGAAATATACACATATTCACACAAACTATTTTTTTTTTATCAAAGACACGCAGAGGATCATATCAGGCTAACATATAGCAAAAACGATACAATATAAACATCAAAGAATATGGGATCATATCATGGATTACTATTTATTCTTATGTAATAAGCACATAAACAAGTAATTCAAGTTGACAATATTATAAGATTTGAAACTATAAGCTTCTTTGTATCACGTTCTTGTGTGTTAAGGTATTAATTATAAGATATACAACGTGTACCCCACTGATATGCTACAGTAATGTAAGTTGCACTATCTCAAGGCATCTAAGATTTTCTCAATGATTTTCTAAATTTTCAGAATGAAGTTACATCAATTAGCACAGGAAAAATCATGCAGAATCCATAAGGATTATCAGGAATCATAAGATTCAGAATCGAGTGATTCATTTATCTTGGTTTCATTTGATTTCTTCAGTGAATATCGGTATGATGATTCAGGATAATGAATATGGTGTTTGAGTATTAGGGTAGGGGAATCCAACTTTTATCTGTATTTGAATTCAATGAATCAGGAGTGATTCAAGGGTGAATACATGCTCAACGGATGATGTAGAGACATGTCTTGATTCAATCTCTCAATGCATACTTGTGAGTATGGGCAGTGAGATGAACCGAATTAATTGTGCTAAAGACATAACCCGAAACTGATCCCAGAAGAAAATTATTGCCAAAATCTAACATCCTATATCTGATAATGATCTTTTGCATTCTTTTACGCATACACACTAGCAGACATGGGTTCAAATCACAGTTGTAATTTAGATTTAGTTTCCACACTATCAAAGACGCATACAGCCTATTAACAATTCAAATTACTTGTAAATAAACAGATTAAAAAACATAATAATTTAGACAATTATGTAAGCATGACACAATCATTTCCCATATGAGCAGTCTATGGCGTTTAGATCATTTCTGATGTACTATCATTTCCTCTTTTCTCAAGATTACTCTGAAAATTTTCTCCATTTTCTATTTTGTTTGAAATTTTGTAAAATATTTGAAAATTACAAGAACTATACAGAAAATTTAAAAGAAATAAAATTTAACTTTCATGAATTGAATTGATTTAAGAAAATAAGTTTTCACTCAGGATTGAACATTCCTATCAAGTTGACAAGATGCTCAAAACGGGATCGATCAAATGCCTTATTGAAAATGTCAGCAAGATTGTCATCCGTGTGAACCTTTACAAGTTCAATTAATGCTTTTCAGCACAATCACGGATGAAATGATGGTGAATTTCTATATGTTTAGTTTTGGAATGCTTCACCGAGTTATTTGTGATGGACATAGTGGCATTGTTGTCAATGAACAGAGGAGTTCCAGTGAAGTTCAAATCGTAGTCTCTTAATTGCTGTTGAATCCACAATATCTGAGAGCAACCGCTAGCTGCAGCAATGTATTCTGCTTCACACGTTGAGACAGAAACCGTTGACTGCTTCTTACACTACCAGGAAACCAGTCTGTCTCCCAAGAATTGACATCCAACAGAAGTTGACTTTCTATCAAGGTTACAACCGCCATAGTCTGAATCAGTGTAGGCTTTGAAGTCAAATGACTGCTGCTTAGAGTACCAAAGACCCAATCGGGGTTTCCCTTTCAAGTATCTGAAAATTCTCTTCACAGCTATCATATGGGACTCCTTCGGTTGTGACTGAAACCTTGAGCACAAGCATACAACAAACATTATGTCAGGTCTTGAAGCTGTGAGATACATAAGTGATCCGATCATCCCCCGGTACAATCTGTAATCCACATCCTTTCCATCTTTGTCACGATGTAGACCATGATTGACTGGGATAGGTGTGCCATAAGTACTGCTATCATTCATCTTGTATTATGACAAGATGTCCTGCACATACTTTGTTTGATGTAGATAAATGCCATCCTCTCTTTGACTGACTTGCAAACCAAGGAAGAATGACAATTCACCCATGTTACTCATTTCAAACTTGGACTTCAAGACATGTTCGAATTCCCTACACATCCCTTCATTTGTAGATCCAAAAATAATGTCGTCGACATACACTTGTACAAGAAGAATGTCACCTCCTGCTTTCCTAATGAAGAGGGTCGAGTCAATATGTCCATGGTCGAAACCATTTGACAGTAGATGTTTAGATAATGTCTCATACCATGCCTGAGGTGCTTGATGAAGACCATTAAGTGCTTTGTCTAGCTTATACACTTTATTGATATTATGCGGATCTTCAAAGCCGGGAGGTTGAGTGACATAGACCTCTTCATGTACTTTTCCATACAGGAAAGCACTCTTCACATCAAGTTGATTGACCTTGAAGCCAACATATGAGTCATAAGCCAGAAACAGTCGAATGGCTTCAACTCTAGCAACTGGAGCATATACTTCCGTGTAATCCAAGCCCTCTTGTTGATAAAAACCCTGAACAACCAACCTTGCTTTGTTCTTCACCATAACATGACGATCATCCGTCTTGCATTTGAACACCCATCTGGTGCCAATTGGTTGTACGCCCCTTGGCAAGTCAACCAAATCCCACACATGCAACTTTTGGAATTGAGACAGTTCGTCTTGCATTGCCTCAATCCAGCAGTTGTCAGCGAGAGCCTCCTTCACATTCTTAGGCTCTAATTGGAACACGAATGCAGCATGCAGACATGTTTTCATGACACCAGTGTCAAGTATCTCCGAGTACAGACTAGTGTTCTCAGTAATGGTTCGATGACGAGTTTGAACACCGGCATGAGGATCACCAATAATGTTGCCAATTGGATGATTCTTATGCACTCTCGCCTCTAGTACATTCGGTTCCTGAATTTCTGAATCAAGGTTCGTGCTTAACTCCCCCACATCCTGTGTTCTAGAAGAAGAAGATTCAATGTTAATTGGATCAGCTGGAGCTTCATTTCCTACACAAGTGTTAGGATTAGTTTGAGCGTCATTTCCATCAACATGAACATCTTCACTGTTATCACCATTAAGAGTTCCAGATGCAGATGCAGCATTGGAATCAGGATTACAGTCGGTACAGTAGCACGAGTTGAGAACTGGAGTCATTGCAGCCACCAAATAATTCATATACATTTGCGGCATCATTTGCAGACAAATCAGGAATATTGAAAGACTTGAATAGCGCATCATAATCAAAACCCCAAGCTGGACCAGTTGGTTCTAGTGGAATGTTGTGCTTACTACAATCCACTTCGAACGATTCCTCGACAGTACGAGTTCCTATGTTGTACACTCTCTTGCAAGGGGAGTTGGCAACGTATCCTAAGAAGATGCCTTCCACCGCTTTTGCATGAAACTTGAACTTGCGGTCTTTGTACTGTAGCAACAAGGAACAGGGACTACCAAAAGGAACTAGGTAATCAAGATTGGGAAGTTGATTGTTGATCAACTCATAACAAGTCTTGTTGTGCCTCTTCACAACCAGAACTCTGTTCAAGACGTGACAAGCTGTATTAACAGCTTCTGCCCATAAAGTGACAGGAAGCTTTACATCCGACAACATCGTCCTTGCAGTCTCGATCAAGGTTCTGTTCTTCCGTTCTGCAACTACATTCTGCTGAGGCGTGTACGGAGCGCTGAATTCGTGACGGATCCCCTTCTTGAGACAGAAAAGTTCCATCAAGTTATTCTTGAATTCAGTTCCGTTGTTACTCCTTATTCTTCTAACCTTCAACTTGCAAAGAGATTCCAAGCTCAGGATCAGGTATTGAAGAATGTCAGCAGTTTCATCCTTCATACCTAAAAAATGTACCCAAGAAAAACGTGAGAAATCATCAGTTACAACCAGACATAATGACTTACCTCCAATACTCCGGATACTTATGGGGCCAAACAGATCCTATGTAATAGCTCCAAAGGGGTATCGATGAAGTTTTGGAGCTTGGGCTTGTGAGACTTCCATTGCTGTTTGCCCTTTTTACAAGGCATACAGTCATCTGCAACGGTAAATCTCAGCTTTGGAACACCGGTTACCAAACCGTTTTGGACCAGATGATTCATTTTACGATAAGAAATATGTCCGAGTTTCGTATGCCACAAGATAGAGTCAAGTTCTGTCGCTTTGGTAAGCAAACAAGTAGCAACTGATGAGGTGGTTATTGCCACGCTCATATCTATCTGATAGGTGTCGTTTGTCCTTGGTGCTCTCATCAGAAACCAATCTTTAGGAACTTCAAAACCAGGTTTGAGTATCAAGCATTCATTCTTGTCAAACATCACCGAGTACTCCTTGTCGCACATTTGAGAGACACTCAACAGGTTATGCTTCAGCTGCTCGCAAAAGTTGACATTATCAAAACTGACACAACCATTTGATACCACGCCTTGACACGTGATACTGCTGCATTTCTCTCCAGCAAAGGCCACATAGCCGCCTCTGAATGGTTTCACGTCTTGAAGCAAGGCCATATTTCCTGTCATGTACCGGGAGCATCCACTATCTACATACCAACGGTTAGAGATAGTACCCTTCGGATGTCCCTGCACGAGTCACAAAAAGAATTAGTTAGATTTGGAGACCCAAGCCATAGTGGTCTAGGGTCGTTCATATTTTTCAAAATAAATAACCTCTTTTAACTCACAGTCGTGACTGTTCAAAATGGATGAATCCTTAGAAGAATTAGGACTAGGAGATTGAGAACTTTTAGATTTGGAAATCCAGGATCTCTTCTGTTTCTTAATTGGAATAGTAGACTTAGGTTCAACAACAGCCGGTGAACTAATGGAAGCTTCACCTGATTGAACTCCAGTCAGCTGTTCAAGCTTTCTCAACCTCTTATTCCTTCTCCTCCCCTGTGGCTTAGAGAGTTTCACCACAGATTTCTCACCAGTAGGTGTACTACCAGAGGTAGATACACAAGGTTTAGCAGGTTGCTTTCCCTTTCTTGAAACAGATGGTTTAGCCTCAGAGGTTATCTTTGGCTTTACCATCGGTTTTACTGGTGGTTTTACTGGTGGTTTCACCATATTTGTCTTTGGACTTTTGGGATGCTTCACTTGTGGTGACTTAGGGATGACAGCCGGTTGTGAAACAATAGGCCGTTTCCCTTGGTTCTTAGAAGGGCAGTTCACAAGGATGTGACCTACCAAACCACAGTGAAAGCAAGTCCTCTTGTCTGTGTAAGTCCTCCTATAAGACTCATTAGATCTGGCATTAGATGACTCAGCATGATGAGCAGGAGGAGTTGGTTTATGAATAGGAGTTTGACCCGATATAGATTGGTTTTTGGGAGTATAGTATTTTTGCAAATTTTCTTTATAACCAAGCCCATAGTGAGCTGAAAAAGCTTCTTTCTTAACTTGATTAATATTTTTATACCCACCATAAAGCATTACCTTTAATTTATCATTTGATTCAATGATATCCGGTTCAGTTAAAATACAATTGTCACTATTAGTGATAATGTTTTTCTTGACATTCTGCTCAGATAACAACTCCTCAGATACTACTCCTTCAGGGCAGGTGTTAACCGACCCATCATCAGAAGCAGTAAAGAACTCCTCATCAGATGCGGAGTTGGCCTTACTTGAGGAATCATCCTTGTTAGAGGAATCATCCTTACCTGAGGACTCATCAAGGCAAGTTAGATCAATGTCTACTAAGCCGTTGACAAATTTCCCGCTAACTGGTGGAGGAATGACATTAGTACCCAACCCTAAGCCATTCATTTATCTCACTACAGATTCATAGTGTTCCACCACAAAACGAGAATTTTTCAACTTCTCATTAGTACATTTCAACTGCAAGATCTCATTTTGCAGCTTGTGGATCTCGTTGTTCCTTTTCTCTAACCCCTTGTATGCAATATCCAAGTGAAGCTGTTGATCGCTCATTTTAAGTGAATAATCACGTTTTTTCTTTCTTCAACGTTTCAATTGAATCTTTAAATCGTTTTTCATTTTCTTTGTAGCTTAATGCTGCAATACGAAGGGGTTCGACTTTGTCTTGAAGCTTAGAGTTTTCAATTTTTAAGCCTAGACATTTGGAACAAGAAATGACAGTAAAAGGATTAGAATCTACCTCATTCGATGAATGTGAAGCCTCTCCGATAGACATGAGGGCAACAACAGGTGTAGACTCTTCTCGGTCAGCCACAGAAGCTTCCCGTTCCTCAGCTTCCATCATCTCCATAATCTCAGCCATGAGACCAACCTGAGTTTGTGCAATAATGACATCCTCCAGATGAACACCCTAATCAAAGCTTTCGTCCTGTTGAGCTACCAGTGCATTGGACATTCCACTTTGGCTTTGATTGTGGTTGTTTGAGTTGTTGTAGCCTTGGTTGTTTCCTTGGCTAGGTCTGGTGAAACCCGAAGCCGGTGCTCTGTCTTTTTGACATTCACGAGCAAAGTGTCCATAGTTCAGACACCTGTAGCACTTGGCCTTGGATTTGTCAAAACCAACCTTGGCATTAGAGTGCCCGCCAATGAACTTTCTTCCTGTTCTGTTCAGGAAACGCTTGGCTCTCCTCAATATCATGGCCATATTCCACTAAATATCCATGTCCTCCATGTCATCCGGATCCACCTGATTGAAGTCTTCTTCTATTGTTTCAGGATCCGTTAGCTTGCCCACAATGAAGTTCTCATAGGCAAGCATACATGAAGAGAATAAAGCCACATGATCTTCAGCTATCTTGGCTATCGCTGATTGGTTAGCTGAAGATGTAGCGGGAGGATTTCTTGAGAAATCTTGTTGATGAGATCCAGAACCTGATCCGGATGCTGCATAGCATGCATGACCACCACAAGTCTTCACAGTTTCTTCCTCATGAGAGTTTCCAGAGAAAAGGGCAATTCCAGAGCCTGGTGACTTGGTTATAGAAGACGTCCAATGATACATTGAATGGTCTTGTATCTGAGGTCTTCCTGAGCTCTCCTTCCTTTTTAGGTTCATGTCATGAGCTTGAACCTTTCCAATTGCCTCATCAATTGTCATCTCATAGAACTTAGGATTCTCTCTCATCAGGGTTGTATACATCTCAAACTTGGGAGGCAAAGCATCCAGAAACTTTTCAACTAATTCTTCATCAGGATACTTCAGCTCAAAAGCTTTCAACTCAGTCTGCAGATGTTAGAATCTAGAGATGAGTTCATCAATGGGTTCGTTCTCCAGAAATCTGAAGCACTCATACTGCTTCCTGAGAAGATCCCTCTTACTTTTCTTGATGTCACTATTGCCCTCAAATATTTTATGTAACGCCTTCCAAAGATCCTTGGAGTTATCATATCCTCTGAAACTGTGGAATAACTCCCTAGTCAAGGCCATAGTGATAGAACCGTGAGCCTTCTTCTCTCGATCATAAACTTTCTTTTCTTCTTCATCGAGTTTAGAGATAGGCTTGGGCATTACTTCATCAAGGTAAATGTGTGTGGGATGCTTATTTCCCTCTAGAATTGGTATCCATAACGAAGAATTGGTATAAGAAATGTAATGCTCAAAGCGTGCTTTCCAGTTAGAATAATCATTTACATTTAGCAACTTTGGCGGTTTCTAAGGTGTTCCAATCTCGTTGTCATAGTTCAGAAGGTTACCGAGGTTCTGAAGATTCGACATGGTGAACACTTAGTCAAATTTCAGAAAGGTCAAAGACACTTGCGCACTTGATACACACCTTGCGCACTTAGAGAAATGGTCTTGCGCACTTATGATTTGCTCTTGCATAGTTGATAAGTACGCAAGAGTTAACTTAAGTACGCAGAAATATTAGTCTTGTGTACTTGATAAGTACGCAGCAAGACTGAACTTTTTGCCAGATATGGTAAGTACACAGATAACCTTTTCACCAACTCTCACCAAACTATTCCGGTCACTGGAATCTCGCCGGAGTTGGCAAAAATTAGAAAGATGAACAAACAAAATGAGCCAAAGGGTCAGAAACTTTTTTCTAACCAACCTTTGTTGCTCAAAACACTCAAATACACAACAAAAGTAGGTTTTTGAGTGATTTGTCACATGCAAGTGTGTTATCAACAAAAATACCCACTTTTGCTTGTAAAATCTTTGTAGAAAACTCTCCAAACACACTTACAACACTCGAAATCAAGAGCAAAGCTCTGATACCACTTGTAGGTCCCTCGGGTGTGGCGGATCGTCACATGCAAGTGTGTTCCTGAGTCGGACCGGGTGCGGAATGCCCGTGACTAGGTGGAGAGTCTTACAACACAAAGTAAACCGACAAGAGAATCACTTTAAACTTTCGTCTATTATAAACACTTGAAGGTTACAGAGAGAAATACTGAGTATACAATGTCTGTGTATATGACTGCGTACTTGTCTACTGTCAACCTATCCTATTTATACACGACCTGATCTCTGCGCAGTTAGCAAGTGCGCAGGGAAAATTGCTCATGCGTACTTAGCAAGTACGCAAGGTATTCTTGCGTACTTGCTAAGTACGCAGGAACTAATTCCTGCGCACATACAAGTGCACAAAACACTTAGAGATTTCAGCAACTATCAACATGCATTAGTAAATACAACTCGATAACTAATACATACTGACACTTACAAACAAAGACAAATACATACAATGAAAGTACAAAACTAAGACTCTATCCAGAGTGTTTGTCACACAAAAGTGCTTCAACATTCCTCATGAGAGTTTCCTGAGAAAAGGGCAATTCCAGAGCCCGATGACTTGGTTGTAGTAGAAGTCCCATAATACATAGAAGGGTCTTGTATTTAAGGTCTTCCTGAGCTCTCCTTTCTTTTTAGGTTCATGTCATGTGCTTGAACCTTTCCAATTGCCTCATCAATTTTCATCTCATAAACTTAGAATTCTCTCTCATCAGGGTAGTATACCTCTCAAATTTGGGTGGCAAAGCATCCAGAAAATTTTCAACTAATTCCTCATTTGGATAAATGAGATCAAAAGCTCTCAACTCAGTCTGCAGATGATAGAATCTAGAGATGAGTTCATCTATGGATTCGTTCTCCAGAAATCTGAAGCACTCATATTACTTCCTGAGAAGATCTCGTTTACTTTTCTTGATGTGACTATTGCCCTCGAATCTCTTCTGTAACGCCTTCCAGAGATCCTTGGAGTTATCGTATCCTCTGAAGCTGTGGAATAAATCCCTAGTTAAGGCCATAGTGATAGATCCATGTGCCTTCTTCTCTCTATCATAAACTTTCTTTTCTTCTTCATCGAGTTTAGAGAAAGGCTTGGGAACTTCGTCATCAAGGTAAATGTATATGGGATGCTTATAGCCCTCTAGAATGGGTATCCACAACGAAGAATCGGTATAAGAAATATAATGCTCAAAGCGTGCTTTCCAGTTTGAATAATCATTTACATTAAGCAGCTTTGGCGGTTTCTGAGGGGTTCCGATCTCATTGTCATAGTTTAGAAAGTTACCGAGGTTCTGAAGATTTGACATGGTGAACACTTAGTCAAATTTCAGAAAAGTCACCAAAGCTTGCACACTTGTAACTGGCCTTGCGCACTTAAAGAAGTAGTCTTGCGTAGTTAGGATTTGCTCTTGCGTACTTGATTAGTACGCAGGAAATAACTTAATTACGCACCAAGATTAGTCTTGCGTACTTGGTAAGTACGCAACAAGACTGTACTTGTTGCCAAATAAGGTAAGTACGCAGATCACCTTTTTACCAACTCTCACCAACCTTTTCCGGTCACTGGAAACTCACCGGAGATGGCAGAAATCGAAAAATTGACCAAACAAAATGAGCCAAAGGTTCAGAAACTTGTTTCTAACTAACCTTTGATGCTCAAAACACTCAAATACACAACAAAAGTCGGTTTTTGAGTGAATTTTGCTTCTAAATTAGTGCTCAAGAGCTACCCCTAATTTATCACAAAAATCAACAAAAACACCCACTTTTGGTTGCAAAAACTCTGTAGGATGTGTAGAAAATACTCCAAACACACTCACAACACTCGAAATCAAGAGCAATGCTCTGATACCATTTGTAGGTCCCTCGGGTGTCACGGGTCGTCACATGCAAGTGCATTGGCTAGTCGGACCGGGTGCGGAATACCCGTGACTAGGTGGAGAATCAAACAACACAAAGTAAACCGACAAGATAATCACTTTAAACTTTCGTCTATTATAAACACTTGAAGGTTACAGAGAGAAAATATTGAGTGCACAATGTCTGCATACTTAACTTCTGTCAACCTATCCTATTTATACAATACGTGATAGGCAAATTGCTCATGCGTACTTAGCAAGTACGCAGAGTATTCTTGCGCACTTGCTAAGTACGTAGGAACTAATTCCTGCGCACATACTAAGTGCGCAAAACACTTAGAGAATTAAGCAACTATCAACATGCATTAGTAAATACAACTCGATAACTAATACATACAGACGCTTACAAACAAAGACAAATACATACAAAGAAAGTACATAAACTAAGACTCTATCCAGAGTGTTTGTCATACAAAAAGTGCTTCAACACAAAACAAAACGTCATCATGTCAGACTGGTCCGCGGTCGAACGGCCATCAATCGCGGGTGTTTAGAATACTTTTTTGGTTAATATTTTGAACTTTGAATCATGTCCAATTTTACACTCCAAAGTTATTGCACTTATTTAAACCTGATTTTTAACTTTATCAAAAGTAAGTTTTGACTCTATGCTTGTTTAGTATGATTTAGCACAAGAATGGTAAGATTTACTTTTGCAAAATCAAAAGTATCAAAGATGCTTTCCTATTTTACTTTTGACTTTATCTATTTCAAGTATTTTAGAGTATTCAAGATTGATCAATGTTGGATAATCTCCACATTTGGAAGATTTTACCAACTTCACATGTGACGCCCATATCTCGACTTGGCACGAGATGTCGGTCACGTGTTGGATTTACTCATGAACATATAGTAATACAGAGATCGTACGCAGCAGAATTTAAAACTCTCATTTCACTTCAAACTTATCTTTGTACAATCTAAAAGAAAGTACATATTACGGTCTATTATCTATGCTAGTCTTTTAAGCGATGCCAGATAGCCTTCCTTGATGCCTAAACTCCAATTCCTTGCTACAAGAAGCTACAATCTTTCTTGATATACATGCTTAAGTGTATCAGCTTATGCTGGTGAGTTATAAGTTTTAGGAAAACATACTCTTACCTTTTCTACCACGTAAAATAGTTTAATGGCATGTTCAATAAAACGTAACTATACACCACATATATTCTTTCTGAAACTTTCATAACAAAGTATTGCATTTTTTCTAAGGTTGCGCAAACCTCCAAGCGGCCGTCACCACTTGTTATCTTATCGAATGTACAACCCTATTATAATCGCCCCAAAGGAGCCACGCAGTATCGAATTTGTATCATAAAAATTTTATGCTTTACTTAGCTTGCTTGAGTCCATTCATGTCGTAGCTGCGTACTTGATGTTACCCAAACGTCTAAACAAAGTGTATAACTTTCTTTGCCAAAGTGGTTTCTAAACGTTTTATTTTAGAAAACTAATTTCAAATTATATCTCTTACGCACCACGGTGTGAAGACGTTTTCATAAAAGCCCTCATGGCTAAATCATCCTGTCGCATCAGCCACCCCAAAAACTCTTTCTTTTCAAAAGTTATATATACTCAATGGGTTCTATCTTTACTTTAATAACTGTAAACCATGTCATTCATAGCTTTAATTATTAAAATAACATAAGCATTCAACACACAAGTTTATAACACAAAATTCATTGTACATTCAAACGCTATAATTTCATTATCATGAAATCCTTTGCATTCACTATCATTCGTTAAAGCTCAGTTTTAGGAAACCAAAAAGGTATCCTACATTAACTCATTCATTCATTCCGTTCATTCAGATCATATTGACCATAAGGCTTAGTTGCACGAATACCGACAATATAATTTATTTTGCCAACAAGTGAACAAGCACTCGTATGACGCCATTGATGCAGAACCATTGACCGAGGACAAAGTTCCGATATGCTTGTATAAGACAAAACTGATATGTTGCTCATATACGAGTCTCCAATGTTGCTCATATACAAGTCTCCTCTGTTGCTTGCACACAGCAAGGCACTTGTTGCTTGCACAATGCAAGACTCCTCTGTTGCTTGTACACAAGACTCCACTGTACATTCAATGCCATACATACACATTTAAGCTAACTATCACATAACACTTCCATTAACACATTAACCATTAACCACATATTAACATTTACGTATAACATATGCCATCTATCACAATCATCCAGTACCGAAGTACCACCGTTTCTGTCTATCACATACACATTAACCACTCAACACATATTATCACATATGAATAATATATGACTATGTCACTATTACCAGTACCAAAGTACCACCATTACTGTCTGTCACGTTCATTTATTTCTGTTCTCTTTAAAAATATACGCTAATGACCATATAAATAAGTTTACTCTATTACTTTACTTTCATTTCTTTTAAAAAATATATAAATATTTTATAAAACGTTCATTTGTTCATTCGTCCCATTCATTAAACATAATCACTTGTTAAGTATGCATCTCAGCCCAAAGACATAAGAAAAGGGAAATAAAAAACTCACCAGGTATGCTATCTAGGGCTGATCATTCGGTTCGAATCGGGCCGAACCGGACCAGAACCGTAAACAGTTTGGATGGAAATATGTTAACCGAGGACCGGACCATATATAAACGGTTCATACTGGACAAGAACCGTATTAAACGGGTCGGAACCGTTTAATTACTGGACCGAACCGATTAAGATAAAGTTACACTTTCATCATACCAAATTATGTTTCCTGCAAAATAAAGTTCCAATCCAACTACATAAAACAAAAAACAAAACCAAAATACTCCACAAAACAAATTAAAGTTCCAAACCCACAAAACAAAAACCAAAGTTCCAAATTGTTGCAATTCCTAAATGCCTTGAATCTTCAAACTCAAAAATACTTTCAATCTTCATTCATTCACTCATCAGAATAACAAATGACCATCCAAAAAACGAATAATGGAATAACTAAAGAAGAAATAATGATCTTGGACTTACATGTTTAGTGCCTACTTGTTTGAAGAAGAAGAAACAATGATGATGGAAGGAAGGAACAATGATAATGGAAGAACTGAAGAAGACGTCTCGTGGAAGGAAAGTTGGAACGGCAGGAAGGAAAAGGGAAGGTTAAAGCTCAAAAGGAGGACCATATACGTACTGGGCTGGGCCATTGGGCTTTTTGTTTTTTTTTTGAGTAACTAGGGTTTTTTTAATTTGAAACTAAACAAACAGCTCTAACGGGTCTGAACCAGAACCGTCGGGTTATTAACCAAACCAAACCGTGAACCGTTTAATGACCATATGAAGAACCAAGGACCGGACGTGTTTAGTATTTCGCGGGTCGGTTCCGGTTCCAATTGGTCCGGTTCTGCGGTTCTAACGGGTCCGAACCGCGAACTGCTTACCCCTAATGCTATCACTATCTAGCTATACGTCTATCAAGCTAGGCGGGAAGCTACGCGATCTGTACGAATTCAACACGTGAAAACTATCAAACTCTGGATAGTGTCGCCTATAGTGTCGCCCAGACAAGTGTCGCCCAACAGTGTCACGAACAATGTCGTGAGTGACAGTGTCGCCTACACGAGTGTAGCCATAACTCTCGTTATGGACTTAGTATCGTCCCATTATTGTCTACACTTAGTGTCTATAAGGCAATTTCCATAGTTCAAATTAGATAATACTATCTAAGATCAAGTTAAAAAGTTGTCACAAAAGACCGACTCTATAGACTGGAAGACGTTTATTAGTTTGAGTGGGGGCATTATACATGCTACACTATTTTTCCATCGACTAAGTTTTGCTCCACTGGATTTACTTAGTAAGGTATTAACGAGACAACATAACTAATCTATTAGTATAAGTTTATTCTATAGACCCGGAAGTTTCGATTTAACATCATTCTAAAGTATATTAATAGTGAATAATGAGTGATGATATTTCTGAAGTGGAGTGTTATAAGCAAACACATAGTGCCATTTACTCCCTCATTACTCCCCTAAGTTTCACTTTGACAACTTATTACTTCATCAATTTCATCTTGGATGTATTTGTATTATTGTATACTAGTGGGTTGTCACGCGCAAAGCGTCGGGTATCATCGAGTCTCTTTTGGAGAGCGCAATCTAACCCGAACTGTTTTAAACACTGATTATATTTGAGTATTTTTATTATTATTATAACTATGTAAATATTTACTAATTATATACTTAAACATTTAAATAAGATAATACTTAATTTAAATAGTATTTAGTTATAAAAATATAAATAGTAAATGTAAATTTAAATCTTAATTTTAAGTATTATAAATAAAAGGATTATTTGATTTTAATAATCTCAGTTTTTACCAATTGGCCAATAATAATCTCAACTGAGAATACTCTTACCACCAGTCCCTACTTTCAAACTATTTTCTTACATTGGACTCCCCGTTAAGAAAACTTAATGCCGTTAGATTTTATATGACGTGGACATCTGCAAACCGCCGGAAAGTCGAGCCAAGCTAGCAATGGTCTGGTGGTGGGTTTTTGAAATTGGCTCTGGTGGTTTTTAACTGGTCTCGTTTTTCCGACAAGCCCAAACAGAGACAACGGTGGTGTTTAACGAGACTAGTTAAACACCATCAGAGCCAATTTCAAAACCCACCACGTGACTACTGCTAGCTTGACTCGACTTTCCGGCGGTTTGCAGATGTGCACGTCATATAAAATCTAACGGCGTTAAGTTTTTTTAACGGGGGGTCCAATGTAAGAAAATAGTTTGAAAGTAGGGACTGGTGGTAAAAATATTCTCAGTTGAGATTATTATTTGCCAATTGGTAAAATGTGGGATTATTAAAATCCAATAATCCTAAATAAAATAATACTTAATATAGTGAATTAAATAATCTCATGTGAATTAAATAATGGTAATTATTGAGTGGTGAACTTTAATTGTAAAGATGAGATTAAATGTTAATTGAACACATTTTATGTATTGGTAATGCGTACTTTATGCACAACAATTTATGTTATGTGTCTTAAAACCTTTGATAAATTACAATCATGTTCTTTTTAATATGTATTATATAGTAGTATAGATATAGATACAGATAAAGTGAGCACTATAGTGAAATAGGATATGGGCTTGTATTGTTAAGTATTTTCTCCCGTTATCATTTTATTATTAAGATTATTATTTTTATTTAAGAAGTGATATATTTGAATTTTATAACGAGTTATATTTTATTGTATACTTAATTAAAAAAAATATAAAATATTGAAGTATATAATTTAACTTATGTTTATTGTAATAATCAACTAAAATATAATACAATGTTTAAGGGTTAGGTTATAGTAAAAAGGGTTTTAAAAGTAAAAAGGGTAAGAAGGATTCTAAGCTTGACATGTGTCATTTTATTGTTTTTAAAGGGAGGGAATAATGGTCAATGTGTAATATACCAGGTCAATGTGTAATACACCAGGTCAATGTGTAATACAATGTCTGATATTACACAATGATCAAACCTGATATTACACAATGAACTGATATTACACAATGACCTGACAAATTTGAGCGAATTACACAATGAGCTGGAAAACGTAAAACACAATGATGAAAACATATAACACAATAATGAAAAATATTTGACACAATGAACTTATATTACACAATGACCTGACTAATTACACAATAAACTTGTATTACACAATGACTTGACTAATTACACAATGAACTTGTATTACACAATGAATTTGTATTACATGATAAACTTGTATTACATGATAAACTTGTATTACATGATGAACTTGAATTACATGATGAACTTGTATTACACAATGACCTTACTAACTACACAATGAGCTGGAAAACGTAAAACACAATGATAAATACATATAACACAATGAACTTGTATTACACATTGAACTCGTATTACACAATGAACTTGTATTACACAATTAACTTGTATTACACAATGAACTTGTATTACACAATGACCTGACTAATTACACAATGATCAGATATTACACAATGACCGGACGTGGTATTACACCATGAACTTGTATTACACAATGAGCTGAAAAACGTAAAACACGATGATAAATACATATAACACAATGAACTTGTATTACACATTGAACTTGTATTACACAATGAACTTGTATTACACAATGAGCTGACTAATTACACGATGACCAGACGTGGTATTACACAATGAACTTGTATTACACGATGACCTGACTAATTACACAATGAGCTAAAAAACGTAAAACACAATGATAAATACATTAACACAATGAACTTGTATTACACATTGAACTTGTATTACACAGTGAACTTGTATTACACAGTGAACTTGTATTACACAATGACCTGACTAATTACACAATGACCAGATATTACACAATGAACTTGTATTACACAGTGAACTTATATTACACGATGAACTTATATTACACAATGACCTGACTAATTACACAATGACCTGAAAAACGTAAAACACAATGATAAATACATATAACACAATGAACTTGTATTACACATTGAACTTGTATTACACAATGACCTGACTAATTACACAATGAGCTAAAAAACGTAAAACACAATGATGATAAATACATATAACACAATGAACTTGTATTACACAATGAACTTGTATTACACGATGAACTTGTATTACACAATGACCTGATTAATTACACAATGAGCTGAAAAACGTATAACACAATGAACTTGTATTACACATTGAACTTGTATTACACAATGAACTTGTATTACACAATGAGCTGGAAAACGTAAAAAAAAAATTCTTTTTGTTTATAACGACACTATACTCGTTTTAAAGATAAAAAAACGCTCGTTTTTATGGTGTGATTTTTTTGAAAAAATAATGTCGTATGTAAAAGTTATAAACGTTTAAAAATGAGAGGGGAACTTGATAAAAAGTCAACAAAAGTGGCTAAGACTAAAATACCATTACAACAACTTTTTCTTCTATAATTTAATATCAACCATTAAATCTTTTGTATAATTTGATCTAAAGGCTCTAAATCCTTCTCACCTTTCTTAAAATTAGAATATTTTTTACCCGAACCTAATCCTAATGTTTAAATATTAAATTATGCATTTTCTTTCTAAATGGAAAATGAAATGTACGTGAGGGAAGGAGCTAGGCCCCTCTTTGAATGTTCCAACTTTGAGTCTGAAAACTTTTAGAAGGTTTTATAATGCAAAAAGATTATAAGTTATTACCTACTACTCTCATTTACCAACGTGGGTGGTCTTTTGCCACCAACATATTTAGCCCTTCAGGTTTGGTAACTATCATTTAAACCCTTAACTTCTTAAAATTTTCGTTTGATCCCTGTATTATTTATAATATATGCTTTTAATCACATTAATTTTTTTACTAAATTTTATCTTTACAATAAATTTTGTTCATTATTTTTTTTAAACAGTTAAATATATTTTTTAGGTATCGTTGATTATATCGACTAGCGTTAACATGTTGGTACCTAGAATAATGAGATCGACACCAACTGAAGAACATTTATACCGTTGTATAATTGTTTTTGTTACTAAATGTTTTAACGAGTTTGTCTTTTCCATATTTACGTTGCAACGTTAATTTTATACGTTTCTTTTTTGTGCTTAATCATGTTAATATGATGCCTGATTTAATAATAACCCTCCGAGTCTCTCCATTTTCATATGCTACCCTTTAAATTTCTAAATTTTAAAATTTCAAGTTTACCCATATACAAAATTCTCAAATCTGCTTCTCAAATTTCTAAACTCTCAAGTTTACCCTCAAAATTCATTTTTTTTCCTAATATTTTTATTTAATGAATTTGTTAATTTCTATTCGTGCCACAATTTATCTATTTTTCGATCTCCAGAACCGAGTTATGGCAACCTTATACGTTTCTTTTATATACTTAGTCACGTTATTGTCTTCTCCGCGACACGCGTAACGAGGCTCGCAAACCCGTCGCACCGCGTGGTCTTTAATTATGCACTTAAACATGTTAATGTCACCATACAACCCCGTCGCAACGCGCGGATCATAGTTTCTAGTTTGTATCAATAAACAGATGTTGAGGACAAATATCTAACCCCGAAAAATATATAAGACACTATGAAAATAATAAAAACGACTTAAACTATTATACACAACCCGGAAAAATATCTAAGACATTATGAACAGAAAATTTATGTAATAAATAAATAAATGGTTAATATTATAAAAAAAATGAATACACTTTGTATTTTTAAGGAAAAACTCTCTCAACCTAACTATGATACATTAAAGTTTTTTAACTTATAAAAAATACAAAAAAAGTCACTAAACAAACCTGCCTAAAATGCAAGTAATTTTGAATTTTGTTTATATAGTTACTTAACGTATTAATAAAATGACATTCAACATTTTTATATAAGAAACATATTTCATCTTATTTTGAACAATTTAAGAGTTATAAGTCATTATTAAAAAAAATCAAAGTCACTTGCATTTTAGACAAATTTAAGAAATTTAAATATATAAAATTTAGTTTAATGACATTTTTAAATAAGTTTTTACAAGTTAAAAGAAATTGATATAATAAACTTGGGTTAAGGGACTTTTTTCATAACAGTAAATAGTCGATGTTTTAATGATACTAACAGCTTAAATAATAGAATTTTATGTTTGGTGAATGGATTAATGATTTCATATGTTGGGATTCGGATGACACGAAGCTCGTATTTATATGAGAGATGTTAACAAGAATTTTCTTTTTCGTTTTTGGAAAACAAATTGTAACAAGGAATTTATAATATTATTTATTTTCATGTTATATTAGAGAGTGCTCTACTTTTTGCAAGTTTAAAATTTAAATTTAGTTTTCTTGGCGGTTGGTATTTATATATAAGTAACAAAAAAGTTATTTGATCAAAACATATTATAATGTTGGCTTTGCATTGAACAAATACGAAGTATAACATATACATAAAGATTTGTAGACGTTGTCCACGTCAAACAAGAAAATGCCAACAGTTTTTGTGTTATTTTTCAAACATAAGACTTTTTGCTGTTTACGAAATTATTTAAATTATATCTTTATATAAGAATTAGAATTGAAATTATTTAATTATCATTTTAAATTAAAAAAAATGAAAATGATTGAAAGAGGATAGAGAAGTAGCCACAGATTCACTTAAATCCACATATCTTGACGGATTTTATAAACCAACACATAATCTTGAATTAACTAATACATAATTTCTAAAACTAAACCTTTAATCAAATAACATTTTTTTTATTTCAATTTTTAAACATTAACATAAAATTTCAAAACAAAACATAATCTTTGTTGTAGAGTCCAATAATACTTGTCACACATGTGATTGTCCAATAAGTGACAATACAGGGTCAACTCTCTAGTACCCCACCCCAAGTTGACATGCAAAATGCGGTAAAAAGAAAATAAAAAAGTTGACATCCAAAATGCGAATTTTATACGAGTTTTCGAGTTGACTCTTGCTTAGAGCTATCATATGCCGTTAGGTTCGCAATGGAGACTTTTCCCCGCCATTTTGTTTGAATTTGATATGTATTTTAAAAAACATGTATAATTACAAATTGGCTGTCAATTTCTTTTCATGGTAATATATATAGAGGAGAAAAATCAAATAATAAGTAGTTTTTCGCTAACAAATCTAAAAAATGATAAAAATCTTAAGAAACGATCAGCGGCGTTGGAACCGTCTAGTCGAACTCTACCATCTTAGCTTTTAAGGTTTAGATTTTACATTTGAATTTTAGGGTTTTAGCCTTATGGTTTAGCCTTATGGTTTAGCCTTAGGGTTTAAGTTTTTTTTATGGGTAGGTGTGGGAGGTTTAGGTTTTTGGGGGTGGGTGGGGGTGGGTTTAGGTTTGGGGGGGGTGGGGTGGGGGTGGGGGGGTTTAGGTTTTTGGGGGGTGGGGGTGGTGGTTTTAGGCTTTTCGGAGTAGGGTTGGAGGGGAGGGGGGGTTTAGGTTTTTGGGGGTGCGGGTGGAGGGGGGTTTAGGTTTTTGGATCCGGGTTAGGGTTCGATGAGACGGTTCCAACGTCGCTGGAATGAGCTCAATCGGAGTTCGTCTAACCCACTTCTTAGTATTTTTTAGCGAAAAACCACTTTTTAGTGGAACCGTCCCTATATATATATATAACACTAGGTTAGAAACCCGTGTATTGCACAGGCTAAGTCATTAAAATAAGACAATTGATAATTCACTTATATACTTCTTATTAGTGGAATTACGTATTACATTACATTTATAATGAGAAATGATAAGTTACAGTTATAATTCAAAAATATCCATAGTTTTTTTTGAACGGCCAACAAGCAGAGAATTGTCTACGTACTCCGTACGGGGTGACCCATTGGCAAAAGGCCACCGCCAGCTGGCCCAACTCAGCCGTACGGAGCCCTTAAGCGCCCCAAGTTATCTCCAGTTCCGGGAAAAACCCACCCACTCGAAAGCCCACAGATGGTAAAACCCGTACGCCCTCGGGATCGAACCGGAGATCACAAAGATCCCGGGTCTTCCTTCATTGAGCCACCATAGTAATCTGTTGAATTTGTTAACCCCCAAGAGGATAGACTATTGAAGTGCAAGACATAGAAGCTTTGAATAAAGTAAAAAAACCATGCGCCGTCTTACCTTTTTCTGCATAAACCATACGATAGTGTTTTTTCTGTGGAGAATTAGATGATAAAAAAAATGAAGTAATAATCTTATTTAGTATGTCATAATCACTACCTGAAGAGTAAACTCTTACATGAGAGTATGAACCATAAGAAAGGGGATCCTTACCCATTTTGTACAAACAGATTGAATGGGATTGGGTATATCAATACCCTTTGGACCATACATAACTGTGAAAATTGTAAAAAAACACAAAATTAACTTCAAAAGTGTTGCTTCTATCATCTATATCAGATGGATAAAAAACATAGCGAAAAGAACAATAAGGCAAACATGTTTAAAGTCACCCTAAGTCTATTTTTAATGCATAAATCTTTTAAATCGTGTTATTATTAATTTAGAATATTAATAATATGGTTTTGTAATCAATAATAACGCATTAGTTATCTATGAAGCAACTATAAAAATGGACAAGTGTATGGCCGGCAACCTGAACCAAAAGTGGATTGTTTCAACATGTACTAAATTGACTCATTTCAAACGAAATCCGTTTTTGACACCTTACCCAACTCACCCAACCCCACACCACCTCTAGTGATAAAAAAAAATGAAGTTAGAAATTGTTACCTCTATTTACTTGTAGACACATTTAGATAAGTTAGATTATATATATATATATATATATACTAGGTTAGAATCTCGTGTATTACACGGGTTAAATAAATGTAATGTTATATATTTAGTAATAAAAAAATTGTCTTTAAAAACACGTGTATTACACGGGTTGAATAAAATATAATGTAATATGTTAACACATACACTCGTCAAAATATGTTTTTAAAAATATATTTTGACGTAACAGTTATAAATTATGTAATTGATAAATGTTAATTCATATTAAATAGCTTAGAACCCGTGTCTACATACGGAATGAAAAATTTCAATATATAAAATTCTTAAATCTTTATGTATATATTTTACAGGCGTAAAAATGTATTACATATACTAAGGATATAAAACAAAATTCAACATATGTAAAAATTAATATATAATTGAGTTTCGAAAATACGTTAATTACTATTTAATGTAATTTGACTTTCATTTAATATTTGATTAAAAATAAAAGTTACATAATTAGATTTCAAAGTTTTTTATAATAAAGGATAATTTAAAATAAATGTATTTTATTAGTATAATTATTATTTTCTTTAAAAATATATTATTATTATTAAAAGATAAATGTGTATTTAATAAGATAGAGAGACAGGAAAAAAATGATGATAATGAATATGGAGGCGACACGTGACATGAAAAAATCTTTATTTATTATATAGTATATATATATATATAGATAGAGTTGGGTTAAACTAAGAAATAGATTTTTCCTAAAAAGTACATGTTTAGGCATGGTGTTCATTCATTTTAGGTATGATGTTTTTTAATTTTTAAATATGTTCATAAAAAGAAAACATAAACACTATGTCTAAAATGAATAACACCATGTCTAAACATTTACTTTTTAGACTTTTTAAACAAAATCTCCTTTTTAATATATATATATATATATACACACATATATATATATAAGGGTGAGTTCACTAGAAAACTCATTTTCACGAGAAAATAAAAAAACTTCTCATTAAAGGTACTGCATATGTATAATACACCCAAAAACCTAAACCCCCCACCCCACCCCAAAACCTAAACCCTCCACCCACCCCCACCCCTCAAAAACCTAAACTAAACTAAACCCAAAAAACTAAACTCAAAAGCTAACCCTACTACACATATGTAGTAGGGCGCTGATTTTTTTTAAAGAGTACGACGTAGTGAACAAGGTCTCCGAAACGGTTTTTTAGTTTTTGATTTATATTTTGAGATATAATTTTTTTAGTATTATTTTTTACCTTTGATAAATAGTTTTTTGGTTTTCTCATGAAAAATGAGTTTTCTTATTATTTTTCCCATATATATATATATATACACACACACACGCCGTTGAAAATATAAAATATTCACTATTAACACATTTAGAAATGACCGACCAAATCCCAACTTCGATAAATGTCATAACTCACCCCTCAACTATATAAAATATCACTTTAACCTTCTTAAGGTTTAAAATTTTGAGTTTACCCTTTTACTATATCTAATTGGATTTTTTCTCAATAAATTTCGTTCGTTAATTTTAAAAAAGTAATAATAATTATTTGTGGCTGTTTTTAACTTTTTCTTGGCGTCCACGTATAAATTTTGTTAAAAACGGAGTTGTATTCAAAATATGGTATTTTGTAGGTATCATGGGTTATATCGACTGACAGTAACGTGTTGGTACCGTGAAGAATGACACCTACTGAATAACACCGGTACCGTTATATAACTTTGATCTTCACAACCAAGTCGCCGTAACTTCATACGTTTCTTTTGTTTACTTTACCACGTTTCTTTTTGTGCTTATCCACGTTAACGTTACCGCCGTCTCCCGCCATGGAGCGCGGCCTAGTTTTCTCGTTTATTTACAATTTTCTAGTATCATATTTGTGTTTACATTTCATGATTATAAACTGGATTGGCTTTGTGGATTGGTTGGATTTTTAGGGCTTCACTCAGCTGCTGGATATGAACTTGAGTACATGGACTTAGCTGGAGATAGGATTGGATGAAAGACTAAGAGTCGGTTCATAAACTACACCTATTAACCCATTTCCACTCTAAGAAACAGGTGGGTTATGAGTGCCCTAAAAGGATCCAGATATTAAATGGGTCTTGTATATAGAAGAGAGAGTGTGTGTGAAGACTCCAGAACTTTCATTACTCTCTTTTACATTTATGATTTTTCTTTTATATTTGGTTGAGAGTTTTCTTGAGTTTCTTAGGTGCCTTTGATTCCTCATTTCTCTATTCTCTTGTTGAGAGTTTGTAAGAGATCATTAAGTTGATGATTTGCTTTCTTTGTTATTCAATCTTTTGTACTTTTTGATTTGCTTTAGATTGTGCGATTGGTTATTTAGACTTCTTATATGAGAGTTATTTCTTTATCAGTTGCAATTATAGATATAGATCAATCCATGTTTGAGACATGGTATCAGAGCTACATTAGCTTTGATTGATTGTTTACATCTTTTGATGCTAGAGTTTCTGCTTGTTTTGTTAATCTCTGAGTTTAGGGTTTCAATTACCCTAGGTTGTTTGATTTTAGGGTAATTACACTTCGCTAGTGTTTTGTGTTTCGAAGCTCTAGTCGGTCTTGGGAAGTCTTCTGGCGTATGGAGTTGAGTTTCAAAATTGAAACTCCTTTTATTATCCTCGACACTTTATGTGTTCTTGACTACGTAACCTTAAGTGAAGGTTACGAGTCTTGAACCATTAATTGGAATACCCTAACTTGCTGACGTGTGCGTGTTAGTAGTGATATATTTTTAAGGTTTATTTTAACACAAGTATCAAGTTTTAATATTTATAAATTAATTATTACTTTAACTAACTACACACATTAGGCAAGTACACCTATCGTAATGTAATATAGTTTTTGCAAAAATCAAGTATCGAACCAACGGACACAGTGGCTCCCAATAATCAATTCTTGCTATTCTCTGACCAAATAAAAAGGTTGGTGGATAGTGTTTAAACTAAGGAAAATAAAAAGAAATAAAAGATAAATAGCAGTGCAGAAAACTATAAATCTAACAAGATATCACTTAGGTTTGAATCCGGTTGGTATAAATCGATATTTTAGAAATAGTATAATGGTGGGGTAAAATTTCTAAAGGGGGTGAATGGCTCCTTGGTCGAGTTACCGTTCTAAATGACTGTTGGAATGCTAACAGGCTCCCGCAAATGCTAGTCTCTTCTTCGGGTCATTATTCAGATTAAGATTATCTAGTTGGCGTGGCTCCTGGTTAGGTTACCACGCTGTATGAATTATTGGAAAGCTGGAATATGTAATAACCGCAAACGCACTCATGAAGAACGTAAGATTACTCGAACTGAATGGTTTATGTTCTTAGTAATAAAGTGGAAGGGCTCCCAGCACGGGTTACCACGACCCTCAACCTATTCTAAAGCTAGAATGGTAAGATACGCTAGCCACCGCAAGGCTTAAAAACGATATCTTGACTACCAAAAACTTTTACATATATATGTCTTCCACCTCAAGCCTTAAACTCCATGGCTCTAGCTAAGATTCCTACGCAAGCCAAGGCAAGAGGATAGAACAAATAACGACACAAATCACAAGGTCCAACTAAGACTCATCCAACTTTGCTTGAGTACCCAATCAACCACCGAAAGTTTAAATCTTTACCAACTGGGCCTTGTATAGTATCAAAGGCTTGTATAAATACGTACAACTTTGAATGTCTAACACCCCAATTTTTAAAGAAATATAAGTAGAGGGACTAAAGTGGGCATTTGATAAAACCCTAGGAGGTTAAATGACATTATGTTAAAGTAGAAAGGGTCAGGTTGCAATTAAATAAAAGTTTAGGGGCTAAAAATAAAATTTTTGAAAGTTGGACAGGTGGCGGACCGCCACCAAAAGGATAGCGGTCTGCTACGTAGGGAGCAAGGGATCACTCAAGAGAAGCCACGTGTCAGGTGACTAATCGCTGAAAACTAACGCGTGGAAGGCTGGTAGCGGACCGTCATTGGGTCCTTAGCGGTCTAGTAGCCGCAATATTACTTAGCGGCCCGCCATATTAAAGCATAGCGGTCAGCCATGTGGTCACCAAGCAAATTAAGCCGCCTCGGTTGGGTAGCGGACCGCTACCCTATGTCTTAGCGGTCCGCTACGGGTTGAAAGTTTGCCTATAAATAGAAAGGCCGAATGCTCAGTTTTGAAGCGTCACACATAGTCCCAACACACTAGAAAACACACACTTAACCTCGGTAGGCATGCCCCAAGCCCCGGGTCCCGTAGAGAAGTCCGGTTTCTAGATTTTCGACCCTAATACGTAAGAGATAATTTGGAGGTAAGGTTCTGACTAGTTCCTAGTGACTTGGTTACTCTCACTAAGCTAGGAACTTATGATTAAGTAATGTTATAATGGCTTAGGACCCGGATGCAAGTCGTTGTGCTGATTAAATTAGCACGTAAAAGATTATTTGATCAAAAAGGAAGTTAGAGGTGAGTTCTATGAGGCCCTTTTTAAACATTTTACTTAAAATGTTTTGGGCCGGTAGGCATGCTAGAAAGATTTGCATAAATGCTATATACCTTGATTTAAATAATTGGGTAGTATTCATGTTGCAAGAGGTTATGTATAAATGATGTCTAAATCTTAAAACTAAGTAATAGAGTATTCATGAGATATCAAAGGAGTGTTAGGTAACCATCCGACCAGTATGTAGTTATCTGACAAACGGAATGTTCTGTCTAAGAAAAGAATGGTGTATAAATCCCTCCTGGATCCGTCATTCTTTCCTGGGAACATCTCTGTTGGAGGTACTACTCTGGGAAGATAACTACCTTATCTTCTTTGATATACCATGAAGAAACCCATACGACGATTTAGGACAAAAATTGATTTTGAAAGAAATAAAAAGAAAGAAATGAATACATGTATTTTGGCATGAGTTCATAAAGTAAAGATTTTAAGAATGAAAATGGTTCTGATAGGTAAAATATTTTAGAACTTATCATGGTGTGGCCATATAAGTAATGATAGAGAAGTCAAGGTTTTATCTTGATTAGCAGAGGTCTTGACATTTATGTCTTGACAAAGAATAGAAAGAAAGAGATAGAGTTTTTGGCATGTTTTGTCATGTTAAACATTTTGACCATATTGGTATGTAAAGAAAGAAAAGATTTTGCCACTTCTGGCCAAATGCCACATAATATCTTGCAACTTAGATAGACGCAGAGAAGTACTGCATTCCTTTGTGGAATGTAGTATAGACACTGTAGACCTCGACCCGGGCATCATACAGTTGGTTCTAATAATGGGTTATTCCCTCTAAGAATACTCATTATATATATATGATGTGTGTTTTTATATGTAGATAAAAATATAAATATATATATCCCCGGCAACGATGCCAAAAACTTGATAGCGTGTTTTTAGTAGTAATAAATATATTCTATTTAAAGCTACACAAAATCAGGTTTTAAATTTATAAATTAAAATGATAATTACTTCAACTAAACACACACACACAATATGCAAGTGTACATATCGCAGCGTAGTATAGCATGGGTAAGAACCAAGTATCGAACCATGGACACGGATCCCGTACTCAATCCTCGCTATTGTCTGACTAGGATAATAAGTTGGGAAATGGGTTTTGTTTAAAGTAAAACAAAAAGATAAGAATTGTAGTTAGAAATATTATCTCGTTTAAGACGTTACTCTAGTTGTTATCACTTGTTAATTAACGTTATATTTAAAGTAAGGTTGGTAATAGTTACTAGTACTAACCCTTTCGATAGGGGAGTTAGTATTTCGTAACGGAACAGTGGATCGGCTAACTGTTCCTTAATGAATCTACGGACCCTGAACAGGGTCTCAAGTCCGCCGATTATCTCGTGATTCATTATTCGGACTAATATTATCCAATGACTGAAGTACGTCTGGTCTTGTAACTTCTTCTGGTAAGTCGGAATGCACGACTTCCTCCAAAGGTACTTTATGAACGCTCGGACCTAACAAATTATGTTATTAAATAGTTGTCTTTACTTATAATATTATTTTAAATAAATAAGACTTTCATTCTCAACACCAAACTCCATGGCTCCCGCTAGAAGTCCTCTGCAAGCCGACACGAGAGAAGTAAAGAAATACCGACACAAACCGCCTGGTCTGGTTAGGGCACAAACGGCTTGTTGAATACCTAAACCTCCAATCAACCCATAATATTAAATCTATACCAACCGGCCGTGCTAGCACCAAGATTTGTATATAGACCATACAAACATCGAATAAACTTCCCAAGCAAGAAGTCTTGATTGAATAACTCACAAGATTTAAGATTATTAGATTGGTTTAAAAGATCACTCATTCTTGTCTTTTAAAGATAAATCATAGTAAAGACTTTTAAAACATAACATACTAAAAATACTTCATTAATTAATTAAAGTTCAACCAACTCGAGCAACACAAGAGAACTAGCCTTGAATGACCATACTAGTGACTCCACTAACCCTTAGATAATGTGTGGAAATCTTCAAACACCAAGGGAGAGTGGGTATAGGTTGCCTCTTGTTTTACTCGAACGAGAAGAATCGTTTCATATTACAAGACTTTAAAAAGAAAATAAACAAGAAAGATAAAATGGACCAAAACTGAGAGAGTTCCGGCTCTTAGCAGAGCACTAAGGCCTTCCCTACTCTTGATCTTGGACACCTAAAATACTATAATGAGCTTGCTATTTATAGGCAAAGATTTTGGCAATGCACGGCCATGCATTGGATTGCACGGGCGTGCAAAGTACCTTTTTTTTCACGTGCGGAATCTGGCAGATTTAGAGAGTACAGGGGAGAATTTTGGGATTTGCACGACCGTGCAAGGTAATGCACAACCGTGCATTTCCCTAATTTGGTCCTTGTTGACTTTTTGACCTCCAGGTTTGACCTTCTGCGTCCGGTTTCGTTCAATTGACTTCCGAATGCTAATTTCACCTTGATTTTGAGTGATTTCTTCATGTTTTTGCATACCCAAGTCAATTATCCTATCGGAACACAATTGGGTGGGTTAGGCATCAATTATTATCATATTATCTCTAATTGTGATGAATTCAGAGATAAATATGCATGCAAAACATGTATAATTTACGTCATATCATAATACCCCACACTTAAACTTTGCTTGTCATCAAGCAAACTCATGCATGATTATACCCACAAAGGTAAAGTATTGATAAAATGGTAATCCAAAGCTATTGTCCCAAAAGGCTGAATAGCCCTTTTAAAAACAATGATTTGGTCCTTTCGAGTGTTTCTCCACAAGAGGGTAGCAAACCCAACATACTTGATGGAACTATGATTATGCACAAAATTACATTCTCACAAATGTTCACTCAACACTCGGGTTAAATATATGAATAATGTATGTTAAGAAGAACATTCAATGCTACAATTAATGCTTGCATAATCATAGGCTTGTATAGAAATCAAATCTCCATCAATTGACATAAAATACATGCATAAATCAAGAGGGCTTTGTAAAGGGTTGTAATGTTTGGCTTAGGGTTAGGGTAGGAAGTTTTTGGGAATAGTGGCTAAATGTTGAAAATCTGACTTGGCTTAATGATAAAAATGTAAATGATTCTTTATTCAACTTAGATTAGACATTGTGACTATTCTAAAGACTCTTTTAAGGTCAGATCGTCAAGACCGAATCCCTCCATTAGGAATGTCAACTTCTTCTTGTCTTTGAAATACATATTACTATCAATCCCTATAGATTGTTCGGCTGTTTCTTCCTAATACATCCATTTTTTTATCAGCTTTGCATACTCAAATTTTTCGAGTAAGTCTTTATTCTATTTTGATGGGATTTCTTTGATAACTTGGGCGAGTATATTTTTATTTTGTTGCCCTTTTTCTTTTCCACAATAATTATTCTTTTCGTTGTAGATGAATGAGTTTTATTCTTCAAACTTAAGATGGATCCATAGACGTCTAGCGGATGATTACTCTTTAAATCACAGCCAAGTATATTTTTAACTAAAAGGAGTAAAGATAAAAAGGCTAATTTTTTGGGTTTATGGGTTTGAGATGTGGGTTTAGAAATGAAAAGGTTTAGGCTCAAAAGGGGTAACTAGGGAATAATGTTTAGGGTAGGTAAAAGAAAGGGAAAAGGCTAGAGAGAATGAGTTAATCCTAATGCCTCAATCATTTCTCTACATTCTTTTAGTCCATGATCTTGAAATATATATCTTACACAAGTTCTAACATGCAAAACAATAATTAGAAAACACTTTATCAAACGAAATAAGCATGTGAAATATGTAAACTGCGGCAAAAACTTGATGGCTTTTATGATAATGCTCGGATAGGCCCAAATTCTCACATGGAAACGAAAGGTAAAGGGTAATAAAGTAAAAATGTGCATAAACTTATTTCTTTCTTTCTGTTGTGCTCGGAGATCTTCCCTATGTGTTTCCTTGATTCACTTCAACGGTATTCCAAATTGCTGTTTTTACAAGTATGCCGATTATGCCAAATGATTTTTAAGATATTTGCTTTAAGATTATTTATGAATCTGTCATGCTTACAAATTATTTTTGAAAATGTTTTTATTACTTCTATATATATTTTACTTCAATGGATTTGGTAGTTGTTAATCATGCACTTGTAATACTTAGGACGAAATTTAGGCAGCCAAATTGTCAATGGGGTTCCACCCCACACTTAGTTTCTGACAGTATGAATGTATGCAATATGATATATGTCAAGAATAATAAGAGTGCGGCGAAACTGATACTCCTCTGATGAGACGTAATTTCCATGTGTGTGGTTGATTCCCACTATTGCCAAGATTGTATTTCGGGGCGTGTACCAAAACCTGTATCACCTGTAACGCTATACAATGCTCAAAATATAAAGTAAGGACTGAAAATAAAAACAGTTAAATTAATATTTGCTTAATAAAGTGGCCGAAGGGTTGGTGGCAATGCCACCATGTCAACGGTTACTCCTGTAACCGGTAAAAATGGTATCGTGTCTAGTCAACAAACAAACCAACGCCAAGAGTCGATAAACACATACTACATCAGAAAGAAACCACAAATACCAAAGATGAGAGGTGAAGAGAGTTTCTATTGAAAGGGAGGACGCTGTCACTGCTGGTGTGGGTCGGGAGGCTGCTGCTGATATTGCTAATGGGCATACAGATCATGAGTGTGATCGTAGAAGTCCTGTCGCATGCCTTCCATTGTGTGTCCCAATTAACCCAATCGGATAATCAAATCCAGCATCGTGGGGTCAGCAGTAGTATGATACATACCTAGGCCTTGATGTCCTAGTTGCCCCATAGGTGCTTCCTTGTCCTCAGACTCTTCAACCTGACCAGTCCAGATATTTCCCCGATGCCCTACTAATCGATATACTCCATTGAACTTCTTCATCATGTGCATGTGGATCAATAATTGGGTATCCACAGATAGAATGGGTAAGTTCATTTTTTGAAGTATACCAAGATTTACAGGAGTCAAAACGCCCAAGTATGAAGCCAGGTGGGTGATGTATGGCCCTCCAAAGATATGGCTATTGGAACAGTAACCTGTGGCTCGAGTAAAGAACTTAGCCAAGCTGTAGGCTAGGTTACAAGGGACTTGATCAATTAAGCAATGTAGATGGAGAAGGTCTCTCACATTCACAACCCCTGTGCTATCTTTCCTTCCCCCCATGGAAAGGACAATACATCGATGTAACGATGAAGAGGGTGGCTGATCTTGGTGCTTATCTGAACATGTGGGTCAAAAGGTCCCGAACCGATCCTATGCCAAAATGCTGATGCCTTTCCCTCGGCAAACTCTCCTTTAATGTCAGTAGAGATTGGCTCCGTAATCTCCCTATGCTTATATAATCCCATTTTTACCCCAAATTATGTCAATGGCATTTCATACCAATGTCTAGCCATCCAGAAACGCACACAATCATGCATCTCCATACTCACTATCGGACTATCAAATTGGAAGGATGCAAGGAACTCAAGAGTGAGCTCATAATAGGTTGCTTCTCTGATAGCAAAGAATCTTTGCTAGGGCTTTGTGATTAGGGGAACAACACTGTCCAAGAGATTTATATCTTCTAAGGTTGGGTAGCAGATGATCTTGTGTGCCCCGAAGGTTTTCCTCAGTAATGTAGGCAGGAGTTGATAGGCATGGACCTCGATGGCATCATCGGAGTCAAAGATAAGCCATGGGTGCAAGTCCTGTGGTCCTTCTGGCATAGGCTGCGGGTGAAAAGGCGGTGGAGGTGATGGTGGAGTCTGTGGCGAGCCACCCATATGAGCAGACGAGGATAAACCCGACCTAGAACCTGATCGAGTATTTCTCCTTTTTCGTCCCGCTTGGCTTGAAGATTCAGCCATGTCCTCGTGGAAGAGAATGGAAGCAAAAATCAAGAGAAACGGGTGAAAATCGAGGGTTCTTGGATGATTTCGGTGAGTTCCGAGCGTTTTTGGGTTTGGGGGTTTTAGAAAAATGAAGCTACTGATCTATTTTATCATGTGGGTGCACGGACCCCAATGCATGGGCGTGCATTGGGTTGCACGGCCGTGCAATGCCCCTATTTGACCAATTTTGATTTTTTTTAGAATCGCTTGAAAAATAGTACTTTAAAAATAAATTAAAATAAATTTTTAATTAATAGATTAATCAAAAATAATTTAGATTTTAATAAAGTACTAATTTATTTAAAAATATTAAAATAAATTGGTCAAGGGAGATTGTCACCATCAAAATTCCCGATTATACGTTAGAAAATTTACCTTGATTATCGGCATTCAATTTCAAAGTATTAAACTTATCATCATCGAAAATAAAGAAGAATGTAAAATCTAAACACATTAAACCGTTCGAAAGTGTTACGCCTATTTTAAAAAGCTTTCGAATGGTGGCAATTGTATCCATTCAATTTGCTTGACAATAACTTCGCGGTCGCGATCCTTGAAAGTTCCTACAAAGACAGATTAACTAGCACAAGTAGCAAAATAAAAACAAAAGTAGTAAGAATAAAAATAAAAAGGAAAAGGAAAAATAAAGTAGAAATAAAACAAAAGAAAGTAAAGATGAATATAAAATCAAATTTAAAAATTAATTAGAAATAAAACAAAAGTAAAATAGAAATAAATAGTCAGTACAACGACTTAGATCTTTCGCAGAATTACCGTGTCCACAGCAACGACGCCAAAAACTTGATTTGTGTTTTTGTATGTAGATAAAAATATATATATATCCCCGGCAACGACGCCAAAAACTTGATTGCGTGTTTTTAGTAGTAATAAATATATTCTATTTAGAGCTACACTAAATCAGATTTTAAATTTATAAATTAAAATGATAATTACTTCAACTAAACATACACAATAGGCAAGTGTACCTATCGCAACGTAGTATACAATGAGTAAGAACCAAGTATCGAACCATGGACACGGATCCCATACTCAACCCTCGCTATTGTCTGACTAGGATAATAAGTTGGGAAATGGGTTTTGTTTAAAGTAAAAAAAAAAAGATAAAAATTGTAGTTAGACATATTATCTCGTTTAAGACGTTACTCTAGTTGTTATCACTTGTTAATTAAAGTTATATTTAAAGTAAGGTTGGTCATATTACTAGTACTAACCCTTTCGATAGGGGAGTTAGTATTTCGTAACGAAACAGTGGATACGGTCGGCCAACTGTTCCTTAATGAATCTACGGACCCTGAACAGGGTCTTAAGTCCGCCGATTATCTCGTGATTCATTATTCGGACTAATATTATCCAATGACTGACGTACGTTTGGTCTTGTAACTTATTCTGGTAAGTCGGAATGCACGACTTCCTTCAAAGGTACTTTATGAACGCTTGGACCTAACAAATTATGTTATTAAATAGTTGTCTTTACTTATAATATTATTTTAAATAAATAAGACTTTCATTCTCAACATCAAACTCCATGGCTCCCGCTAGAAGTCCTCTGCAAGCCGACACGAGAGAAGTAAAGAAATACCGACACAAACCGCCTGGTCTGGTTAGGGCACAAACGGCTTGTTGAATACCCAAACCTCCAATCAACCCATAATATTAAATCTATACTAACTGGCCATGCTAGCACCAAGATTTGTATATAGACCCTACAAAAATCGAATAAGCTTCCCAAGAAAGAAGTCTTGCTTGAATAACTCACAAGATTTAAGATTATTAGATTAGTTTAAAAGATCACTTATTCTTGTCTTTTAAAGATAAATCATAGTAAAGACTTTAAAAACATAACATACTAAAAATACTTCATTAATTAATTAAAGTTCAACCAACTCGAGCAACACAAGAGAACTAGCCTTGAATGACCATACTAGTGACTCCACTAACCCTTAGATAATGTGTGGAAATCTTCAAACACCAAGGGAGAGTGGGTATAGGTTGCCTTTTGTTTTACTCGAACGAGAAGAATCGTTTCATACTACAAGACTTTAAAAAGAAAATAAACAAGAAAGCTAAAATGGACCAAAACCAAGAGAGTTTCGGTTCTTAGCAGAGCACTAAGGCCTTCCCTACTCTTGATCTTGGACACCTAAAACACTAGAATGAGCTTGCTATTTATAGGCAAAGATTTTGGCAATGCACGACCATGCACTGGATTGCACGGGCGTGCAAGGTACCCTTTTCTTTCACGTTCGGAATCTGGCAGCTTTAGAGAGTACAGGGGAGCATTTTGGGATTTGCATGGCCGTGCAAGGCAATGCACGACCGTGCATTGCCCTAATTTGCTCCATGTTGACTTTTTGACCTCTAGGTTTGACCTTCTACATCCGGTTTTGTTCAATTGACTTCCGAATGCTAATTTCATCTTGATTTTGAGTTATTTCTTCATGTTTTTGCATACCCAAGTCAATTATTCTATCGGAACACAAATGGGTGGATTAGGCATCAATTATTATCATATTATCTCTAATTGTGATGAATTTGGGGATAAATATGCATGCAAAACATGTATAATTTACGTCATATCAATATATCAACCTAAGATACACCGACCCCAAAGCTTACCTGCAAAACAGTTTAACGTACACACAAAGTCAGCTACGCTGAGTGAGTTCTAATAATTTAGTTTAAACAAAAGCCGTCTCGTCACATTTAATATTTATTTCCACTTAGGACCCTCTGGTCCTTAATAAAATATTTTTAACATTTATTACCAATATATGACCCTTATCATCTTACAATAACGCATAACATTCACCACACAGACTCATCCCATAATTTTATCCCGTAGTCTTATTGACATGGATTGAATTTACTATACTATTAACTCATGACCCTTCTCACATGTTAACTCGACACCTGGTTAACGCAATAACTACCTAGACACCGACTTACTCAGCCTAGACCAAGGCTTTCACAAATTAGCTGACACGACAGTTGTAAACACCATCTCACAGTCTCGGCACCACGGTCGGTCTAACTCTACCTACCACAATAATGTCATCTACACTTCACATTAATATAACCACATTAATATCATCTATATACCAAATTAATATAATCTCATGCACAATAATTATAACTCAACACTTGCATGCAAATTTAACATATATATATATATAAGCACGCAAACACATACCTTATCACTGCACCCTCGTCAGGGCTACCCTCGTCAGGGCATACAACACACCCCAAGCTCATCATTAACTTGTTAAGTAATGTCTACCGTTAGTGACTCCCCAAAGGACTTCATCCTTAACAATCCCGTTTGCCGTGCCATAGAGACAACTATGCAAACACAACGCCTGCCCTTCCACAAAGACAATGACACAACACATACAACATAAATAAAAGCACATAATAACATGCTCCACTTTCATGACTCATTAACTACTCTTGCACCATGCACATTACACTAAGATAATATGTATGTCTTACACGTATTTATAGGCGTTCAGCCTTTACCTTGACTCACTCCGACTAACCCTTAGCACAACACTACTTAATAGTCCTTTGTATCTGGCTTGCATCTCTCCTTGGACACCCTATAAACTCTCCGACTTTGATGATAGTTCATATACCCTTCGGGTGGAAACCAAAAGCCCTTAACATATTCAATATACTAAACATCCCATGAAAGTATGTACAATAGCCCCAAAACAGTAAAACGTTTAAAGTAGGAAATTAGAAACTCACTGGTTATGATGAGAAGTAGTCATTGTTTTGCAACTCGTCCGATCTCGCTCGAAACTCAAATCTGTAAGACGTATGATCACATGACCAGGATATGTACTAGACTTGCGCCGAACATACGCAAATATAAATAAATCCCACCCTCAGTCCTGACTATGCGTCACACCGACTTGCCGAACCCTTAACTCTGCGGACACACGTATCCGCTCATCTTTAACTCGTTTGGAAACTAAACACACGAAACCGGCTCCATGCATGTACGTGATCCATGCCATGCAAACCCTAATCCCACGAGAGTAGGATCTGGTTTCCCTTCCCCCACGTGCTTGCACATCATGCGAACCTTAACTGGCCACCCTGCCGTCTCCCGTCTCCATAGTCGTGCGCTCCACGCGAGTCACCATCGAACACACCACCTTCATTTTCCCTATCGAGAACACTATCGACTAACATCCCCACCACCTCATCCTCGTACTCCGCCCGTGCCCAACTATAGGTCCTAAGCAGATCCGCAAACACAAATCCACGGAGAAATCCATCAAACGATCTGAATCAAGAGGCGGAATCCCTTGATCCGGTATCACTCTCGAATCAGAAAAAGGGTAGGGACGGGTGCGAGAATCACAAACACAAATAGAAATATATAAAAGTGAAGAAGAACAGATAATTGGACCATAAAACGTATGATTCTTTGATTGATATGTAAAATAAAAGCTCCTCACACACTCAACAGTTAGTCTCACCCTAGGGTGAGCTCCCCCTCGGGTGTTGATTCCCTTTACAGACACACACTCCTCCCATGAGATAATCTGATATTTATATAGGAGGCCAAGCACATATGCCTTGTTTTCCAAGCCACCGCCAAATGGGCCTAAAAAACAGGTATCAAAACTACTTAGTTTCGGTTGAACATTTAGTAGTTTCGAGTGAACAAAAGTTCAACCGAAACTAGTAGTTTTGATATTGTAATTTCGATTGACAGCATCAGTCTCAAAGTTATACCCAACACCAACTACACGCCGGAAGTAATTTCCTTGCCATCCTTGTCGAATCATCTCCGTAGAACGCCGCCTCAGCAGCCAACACAGGCCACCGCCTCCTTAACGTCGCCATCGAGTTCCACCATGAACGAAGCCCCAGGTTAAAGTCTTCACCGGGTTACTGTCGGCTTCCTTTTTGTCATACGCCACCGTCGCGCGTCACCACCCCGCCATCGTCGACCACTCGCTACCACCATCACAGCACGTTGTCTTCATCCTCCCCTTCCGTGCCAGCGCTCGCACCTACCAAACCCGAACCCTCTTCTTGTTGCCGGATATCAACCACGGCCTCAAATCCCTAACCGGGTTCTTACAACACAATCGCAAACAACCTACAATGCATATATAACAAGAATGGGGATTACCGTAACTGATTTGCGAAGCCTCCTGCCCACGGACACCGTAAGCCACCACTGTCGAACTCCTTTTCTTGCCGACGTTCCCCTACTCCCTTCGTGCGGCTGCCGTGAACAACAAGCCTAGGCCGAATGGCCTATGGTTTGCTTAAAGATTGGTATATAAACCTCTATGGTTTACATTCGGGTCCCCGAGCTTTCTATTTACATGATATGCTCCCAAACCGTTCCTCTTTCGGCTAACCACGCTCTTTTCGTTTCATAATTAGAGTTTTACACGACACTCCTTAACTCCACGTCATTTAAATGAGACTCAGTTTATACTCCCAGACCTGACCCGTTAGCCTAAAATTTTTAGGTGTTACAAACACCTTGTGCAAGGGTATGTATAAGTGGTGACGACCACTTGGAGGTTAACGTGACCTCGGAAGGACAAGTGTGCAAGTATAAAATATTATGTTTGGACAAGAAGTTAATGTGATGCTTTAAATACGTGTCATATAAATCCATTTATGTTTGAAACAGAGGTCAATGATATCTTTGACTAAAACTTAGAACTCACCAGCGTAAAGCTAACAGATGTTTAAGCATGTATATCAGGTAAAGATATAGCTTCTTGTAGTAAAGGCAAGGGGCTAGAGTAGAGGCACCTGGTGGGCTATCTGGCAGCCTCTGACAAACTGGCATTAGAATAGATGTATTTGTACATTCTCTAGAATGTACATTAAACAAAAATTATGATATAAAATAGTATTTTAAAGTCTTTCGCTGTTTATAATCTCTGTTTACTATATGTTCATGAGTAAATCTGACAAGTGGCCGACATCTCGGGTAATCCGGGATGTGGGTGTCACAAGTTGGTATCAGAGCTATCGTTTAAGAGATTTAGATACTTGCCCAAGTATCTAGACTTAAACTAAGACTAAAGGACAGTAAAAATGCCAACAGAGATGCCAGTCAAGATAGCCCGATGCCAAGGGTAAAGGAAAAGATATGGGTATTTAGTAGGAACATAATAGAGGGATAACTAGATCATCAAAAATGGCGTAAATGATTAATTTCGTTATGGCCACAATTCTTAATGTTTATAGTACACTTATGTTCTGAGCATGGTTTTGTTATTTAGAAGTCCAAGTAATAACTAGAGCATCAAAAGTGGTGTAAATGATTAAATCAGTCTATCATGCGAATACTAAAACACTCCATACCTTTGTAGAAAATGGTGGGTAGAGGTAGAGGTAGAAGATGAGGGAGGGTTAATCCCAATACTCGTAGAAGGCAAATGCGGTCTACCGCCAATTCCGAACCGAAGATAGAACCTGTAGAAAGAGAGGAACGAGTAGAGGAACCTGTGATAGATCCACAGCTTAAAAATCTTGTAGACATGGCTGTTGCCAAAGCATAAGACACGGCTCTACCAATCTTATTGACAAGCTTAGAGGAAAACAGAAAGAAGAATGATGAGACTCAATATGTAGAAGAAACTAATGACCCAGATAATAAAGTTGAAGGTAATTTTGATTACGATTATGATTATGAATCTGATGATTTATACGAGGTGAGACCTCGTAAGAAGGGAAAGAAGGGATGTCCTTACAAGGTATTCAAATACAAAAACCCTCCTAAGTTTGAAAAAATGAAGAATGCCACTGTTACTCATCAATGGATAAGAGAGATACAAGCAGTGATCAAGATCAGTGAGTGTAGAGACGATCAAAAGGTCAAGTACGCTGCACACTCGTTAGTTTCTGAAGCTTTGTGCTGGTGGTAAAACTTGGTCATAGCTTTAGGAGATAAAGCTATTGACCGAATGACTTGGGAAGAGTTGAAAAGGTTGCTGATAGAGGAATTCTGTCCAAATAATGAGATGGACAAACTCGAAAGAGATTTTCTTATACTAGAAGCTGGTAGTATGACTCACCGAGAGTATACTACCAAATTTAACAGAATGGCTCGATTGGTACCCCATCTGATAACCCCTGAATCTGTACGCATTAAGCGGTATGTACAGCTTACCATCTGAGTTACGGAGGTTATTAAAGAATTTAGACTTGAAGACTTTTCGGATGAAGTCTTCGGTTCCCGCCCTATGGAATCAAATAGAAAATGGTTTGACATTTCTAAAAATCAGAACAAGAAGAATGGATGAGGAGGAGGAGGAAAGAAGCAGGAACAGAGTGGTGGTTCTAAATGTACCAAATGTGGTCAATTACACAGTAGAGAATGCAGGTATGGAACAAATACTTGCTACAGTTGTGGTAAGCCAGGACATATAGCCACCAATTGTCCAAGTAAGTCGGGATTGAGGTGTTACAAGTGTGGAGAACTTGGACACCGAATCATAGAATGCCCAACCCTGAAGATTTCAACACCATAGTGATTAAAGATGGAAAGGAAAAGGAAGCCCCAAAGGCCAAGAGTAGGGCCTATATCTTAACGGCAGAGGAGGCTAAGGCACTGCCTAACGTAGTATCAGGTACATTTCTTGTTAATAAAGTACCTGCTACTTTGTTATTTGACTCAGGAGCCAGTAGAAGTTTTGTATCTTCAGATTTCTATCCTTCCTTAGCTAGACCTATCATAAGATTAGCAGAAACTTTTGAAGTCGAAAAGGGCTATTGGGAAGACGATGAAGGTGGCAGAAGTCATTCAAGATTGTTTTATCGATCTTGAAGGACAAATATTTTTTGTTAGACCATATCCAATGATCCTCGAAGGATTTAATGTAGTCTTAGGAATGGACTGGTTGGCAGCAAACGATGCCCAGATCATTTGCAATCAGAAAGCAGTACAGATACAGACTCCTAACGGCAACATGATTACCATCTACGGTGACAAAATAAGATCAGCCGTTAGAATCATCTCTATGATGAAGGCTGTGAAGTTTATGAGTCGAGGCAGTGAGACCTACTTGGCTTATGCTATTGACTCCAAAGTGAAAACTAAGAAATTAAAAGATGTGCCAGTAGTCTATGACTTTCCTGATGTATTCTCAGAAGAATTACCAGGAATACCTCTAGAAAGAGAAGTGGAGTTTCGAATCGACTTAGTACCAGGTGCTAAGCCTGTAGCTAAGGCACCATATCGTTTAGCTCCATCAGAAATGAAGGAACTAATGTCACAAATACAAGAGTTGTTAGACAGAGGTTTCATAAGACCAAGTATCTCGCCTTGGGGTGCTCCGATTCTTTTCGTGAAGAAGAAAGACAGTAGTATGCATATGTGCATATACTACCGAGAGCTGAATAAGCTTTCCATAAAGAACAAATATCCGTTACCAAGGATCGATGACTTGTTTGATCAATTTCAAGGAGCAAACTGGTTCTCTAAAATCGATCTAAGGTCGGGTTATCATCAGCTGAAGGTTAGAGATGAAGATATTCCAAAAACAGCCTTCCGTACAAGATATGGACATTATGAGTTCTTAGTAATGTCATTTGGTTTGACTAATGCTTCCGCTGCATTCATGGAGCTCAAGAATAGGCTTTGTCGACCAATGTTGGACCGATATGTGATTGTGTTCATTGATGATATTCTAATTTACTCTAAGAATGAAGGAGATCATGCATGTCATATTAAGGAAGTGTTGGAAACACTTAGAAAAGAAAAGTTGTATGCAAAATTCTCTAAGTGTGCGTTTTGGCTCTGAGAAGTTTAATTCTTAGGTCACGTAATAAACGCAGAAGGTATTCTTGCAGATCCTTCAAAGATAGAAACTGTAATGAAATGGTACCCGCCAAAGACACCTACCGAGATTCGCACTTTCTTAGGTTTGGCTGGTTACTATAGAAGGTTTATTCAAAATTTCTCCAAGATTGCAAACCCATTAACAAAACTCACAAAGAAGGAGACAAAGTTTGTTTGGGGAGTAGAGCAAGATAACGTTTTTCAAAAGCTAAAGGAGAAATTAACTCAAGCTTCGTTTTTGTCTTTACCGGAAGGGACAAAGGATCTGGTAGTTTACTCTGACGCTTCGTATCAGAGACTGGGGTGTGTATTAATGTAGAGAGGCAAGGTTATAGCCTATGCTTCATGACAACTCAAACCCCATGAAGCTAACTACCCGACCCATGATTTAGAGTTAGCTGCTATAGTATTTGCACTTAAAATATGGAGACACTCTCTGTATGGAGTTAAGTGCACAATCTACACAGATCATAAAAGCTTAAAGTATTTCTTTGAGCAAAAAGATCTGAACATGAGGCAGCGAAGATGGTTAGAGCTGATAAAGGATTATGATTATGAAATCCTGAAATCCGTAAAGAAGAGCATCCTCCTATGAGGGTGAAGTCATATAAATTAGTTGTAACTTCTAACTTTATGACTCCACTTAGGAATGTCCAGGTAGAAGCATTGAAAGCAGGGAATGTTAAAAAGGAAATAATGGCTGGACAAAGAAATACTTGGAAGAGAATGAGTATGGGGTTAAAATTCGATTCGGTTGTATATGGATACCACATATGGGTGAATTCATAGTTAAAGTTTTAGATGAAGCTCATAAATCTCGATATTCGATTCATCCGGGTACTAAAAAAATGTACCAAGATCTACGCCAAGATTATTAGTGGCCCGGTATGAAATTCAATATCATGAAATATGTGGCTAAATGCTTGACTTGTTCTCAAGTCAAAGTAGAGCATCAAAAGCCTTATGGCAGATTACATCTACTAGATATTCCAGAATGGAAGTGGGAACATATCACTACGGACTTCATAACTAAGCTACCGAAAACATCTAAAGGTTATGATACCATATGGGTGATAGTTGATAGGCTAACTAAGAGTGCTCACTTCTTACCGATACGTGAGACTTACTCTTCTGAAAGGTTAGCAGAAGCGTTTATTAAAGAAATTGTGTCAAGACATGGAGTGCCAGTTTCAATTGTATCTGACAGAGACGCACGTTTTACGTCACATTTCTGGAAGAAGTTCCATGAAGAGATAGGAACTAAGTTATTGATTAGCACGGCATATCATCCTCAAACAGATGGACATGGTGAAAGAACAATACATACACTTGAGGATATGTTGCGTGCTTGGATTATTGACTTCGGTGGAAGTTGGGATAATCATCTACCTTTGGTAGAATTCTCGCATAACAGTAGTTATCATGCAAGTATTGGCATGCCGCCATATGAAATGTTGTACGGGAGAAGGTGTAGAACTCCCATTTGTTGGGGAGAGATTGGACAGAAAGAATTGGGAAGTAAAGAAGTTGTCCAAGCTACAAGTGTGAAATTAAATCAGATTAAAGCTCGTTTGAAAGCTGCCCAAGACAGACAAAAGTCTTATGCAGATAAAAGGAGAAGATCGATAGAATTCCAAGTCAGAGATTACGTTCTGTTGAAAGTATCTACGTGGAAAGGAATCATTAGGTTTAGAAAAAGAGGGAAGTTGAGTCCAAGATTTATTGGACCATTTAATATTATAGCTCGAGAAGGGAAGCTTGCGTATATATTGGAATTGCCATACGAGTTGAGTGGAATCCACTCAAAATTCCATGTATCGCACTTACGAAAGTGTCTGGCAGACGAAATCTCTCATGTACCACTAAATGATATAGAGGTAGATGAAAGATTGAATTATATCGAGAAGTCAGTGGCTATACTCGACCGAAAAGATATTACGAAATAAAGTAATCTAGCAAGTGAAAGTTCAGTGACAACATCAAAAGGGATCTAAAGCCACATGGAAAACGGAGGAAGAGATGAGACAATCTTATCCCTACTTATTCGAGTAATAGGTTTCGAGGACGAAACCTTTGTAGGGGATAGATTTGTAACACCCCAATTTTTAAAGAAATACAAGTAGAGGGACTAAATTGGTCATTTGATAAAACCCTAGGGGGTTAAATGATATTATGTTAAAGTATAAGGGATCAGGTTGCAATTAAATAAAAGTTCAGGGGCTAAAATGAAAATTTTGAAAGTTGGACAGGTGGCGGACCGCCACCAAAAGGATAGAGGTCCGCTACGTAGAGATCAATCAAGATAAGCCACGTGTCAGGTGACTAATCGCTGAAAACTGACGCGTGGAAGGCTGGTAGCGGACCGTCATTGGGTCCTTAGCGGTCCGCCAGCCGCAATATTACTTAGCGGTCCGCCATATTAAAGCATAACGGTCTGCCATATGGTCACTAAGCAAATTAAGCCGCCTCACTTGGGTAGCGGACCGCTACCCTATGTCTTAGCGGTCCGCTACGGGTTGAAAGTTTGCCTATAAATAGAAAGGCCGAATGCTCTGTTTTGAAGCATCACATGTAACATCCATGATTTTTTTGGCTATATATTTTTTTTATTTACTTATCTATTTTACACAAGGATAACACTACATTCAAACTAGGGGTGTTGTTCGGGTAATTTAATCGGGTTTCGGGTAGATCGGTTCGGGTTAATCGGTTTTTTCGTGTGTGTAAATTTATCTGATAACCGATCCGAATAACATTCGGGTAGATCGGGTTCGGGTTAATCGGTTTTCGGTTTAATCGGGTCGGGTTTCGGGTAGGGACACATGGTTGAAAAAAAACGAATCAAGTTTAAAAACATAAAATAAACGTGTATGTGAAACAAAAATAAGTACATTTCCAAGAGATTAAAGCTTCAAATAGAAGTATTCGTGTTTATGTGGTGGTTTTTTAAACTCATAGTTTAGAAGCGGATTTTGGTGGTGTTGGTGGTGATGGTGAGAAAAGAAATGGTAGAATATATAAATGTTCGGTTTATTCGGGTTAATCGGGTTTTTGATGCTTGAAAATCTAACCGAAACCCGACCCGAATAACAATCGGTTTAAACGGTTTTCGGGTTAATCGGTTACGGGTTATTCGGGTACGGGTTTAATCGGTTCGGGTGAAGTTGGTTCGGGTCAGGTTAATCGGGTACAGGTAAAATCAACGGGCCTAATTCAAACCCTGTGTTAGTCCCCCATTTTGTGCCACAACAATTATTACTTTAACATGTGTTAACCCAAATTTTTAACCTTGCAATACATAGTATTCCTCTATTATGCAGGGTACATGTATGCAAATTTATAAATATATATAATAAATATATATCAAAGTAGAGCATGTGAGATCTGACCATGCAATCATAATTTTTCATTTTTCCTTATCATGTATTTATGTATTTGATTTATATATATATATATATTCTATAAGTAAATTTAGGATTTATAAATGTGATTTTAAAGAAAATGATTTTTAATAAAAATAAATTGTATCTATTTTGTAAATTATATTCTTATGTTTATAACATTTAATATAATATTTAAATATATTAGATTTTATAAAAATCTAATAATGTTACATCTTATTAAAGTGCAGGGTTCAATTTGTTAAATTCTGAAACCTAAATTATATTTAAAACTAGATTTGCACATGAAATATCTCAGGGACCATTATGCAAAATCCAAACTTACCTTACCCCCTTCCCCGTATGTTGACTCAGAAAAGTCAACGAAGGCAGATTTCAACCAAATTCAATCCCAAAACCCATGAATTCGATGTTGTTAATGCACACTAATCGTGCCTATGCGTTATGCGACCTAAAGAAAATGCAATTGATGAAGTAATTAAGGCATAATCAAGCAAACGATCCTGAACCGTCCCATAATCGTCCCCTAAACGAACCCACAATCAAATCATACGTTTCATGTGAAATTGGACTGCAATAACAACCCATTATCATGCGCAAACTCCCCCGGTACTCTCCAAACACTAAAAACCATCTTACAATCTCCCTGGTTCACAATTGGGCTCCAAGGAACCCGAATTACGTTTTTCCGTCGAACTCCCTCTCCACGCTATCATTTCAGGTAATTTTTATGTCTTTCGTTTTGAGGTCAAGAATGAAAGCCCTATGAATTCGCAATCGATTGATACCAAATCGATGACTTTTAGGGCTAGGGCTGAATTGGCGGTTGGGGACGACGACGAGGGCCTGGAAGTGTTGGTTTTATGTTAAACAACTCTTGTATAAACAAGGCAAACGCCAAGGTTAACCGGTTAATACACATGACTAGTGCAGGAGAGGTCGTAAGTTCGAAACCAAACACCCCATCTTTTTCCTCCCCTTTTTGCGCTAGTGTGCATTGAATCCGGTTCCCACCCTACGCTGATTACCTTAAAGATCAGGTCATATTACGCTGTTTAGTTCCTGGTCCAGTGGTTAGTGTGTTGCTACCATTCCAAATCGACACGGGTTCGAACCCGGGGGAACCCATCTTTATTTTTAAAAAGTTTTTAACATTTTAAAAAGTTTCTTTTATTGGTAGAGACACGATGGATAATGGCACTCCGTGTAAGGATACTGTCTTATCGACATATAGTTTAGCCAACTTGTCCCTATTAAAAGTTTCTTTTATTGGTAGGAAGTGTGCGGATTTGGTTAAACGATCGATGATAACCCATATTGTGTCATTTCCTTGATTGGTTCGGGGAAGTTTACTGATAAAATCCATGGTAATCATTTTCCATTTCCATACTGGCAATTCTAGCTGTTGTAACAGCCCAGATGGCTTTTGGTGCTCGACTTTGACCTTGAAACAGTATAGACATTTGGCCACATATTCGGCTATGTGCCTTTTCATGCTGATCCACCAGTATTCTTGTTTCAGATTTTTGTACATATTGTCGCTACCATGATGCATGGTGTACTTGTACTTATGGGCTTCCTCAAGAATCTCTTCTCGCAGGTTTCCATAAATGGGAACCCATATTCTCTTATTCAGTCTAAAGATATCGTCGTTTCCTTTGACGAGTTGCTCTATCATTCTTGCTAGTTTTTTTATTTTTGAGGTTTTCCTCTTTCAGGGCTGACCTTTGTGCCTCTTTGATCTAAGAGATAAGACCGATTTGAAGGTCGAGTCTTAAGGCATGAACTCGTCTTGGTTTTTCATGTTCTTTTCGACTTAAGGCGTCGGCTACAACATTAGCCTTGCCTTCGTGATAGCATATTTCACAGTCACAGTCGATTAAGACTTCCATCCATCGTCTTTGTCTCATGTTCAACTCTTTCTGGCTAAAGACATACTTTAGACTCTTGTGATCTGTGAAAATCGTGAACTTGACTCCATAGAGGTAGTGTCTCCATAATTTCAGTGCGAAGATTATGGCACCTAACTCTAGGTCATGAGTCGTATAGTTCTTTTCGTGAGTCTTGAGTTGTCGAGATGCATAAGCTATGACTTAATTTCCTTGCATCAATACACATCCCAGACCGGTGTGTGATGCATCGCAGAAAACTACGAACCCTTCGTTGCCATCGGGCAGCGATAGAATTGGTGCTTGAGTGAGTTTCTACTTCAGCGTTTTAAACGCTTCATCCTGCTTCGGACCCCATTCATATTTGATTGACTTTCGAGTCAGTGAAGTCAAAGGAATAGCGATCCTTGAGAAGTCCTTAATAAATCTTCGGTAATAACCTGCCAAACCGAGGAAGCTTCTTACTTCGGTTGGCGTTTTCAGGACTTCCCATTTGGAAATAGCCTCAATATTGGATAGATCCACTTGAATTCCGTTCGCGTTTATAACGTGACCGAGAAATTGTACTTTTGACAGCCAAAATTCACACTTTGAGAACTTAGCATAGAGTTTCTTTTCTCTTAGTAATTCAAGTTTTGTCCTTAGATTGTCAGCATGATCTTCCTTACTTTTGGAGTAAATAAGTATATCGTCTATGAATACGATTACAAATTTATCCAAATAAGGTTTACAGATTCGATTCATCATGTCCATGAATGCTGCATGAGCATTTGTGAGTCCGAATGGCATAATTGTGAACGCAAAGTGACCATATCTAGTTTTGAACGCAGTCTTTGATATGTCATTTTCTTGGACTTTTAGTTGATGATAGCCTGATCGTAGGTCTATCTTGGAGAAGCATCTTGCTCCTTGGAGCTGATTAAACAGATCGTCAATTCTTGGGAGCGGATACCGGTTTTTGACTGTAACCTTGTTCAATTCTCGGTAATCTATACACATCCGCATTAACCCGTCCTTCTTGTTCACAAAGAGTACTGGATCTCCTCATGATGAAGAACTTGGCTTTATAAAACCTTTCTCCAATAGCTCATCTAGTTGCTTCTTTAATTCTGCCATCTCGGTAAGAGCAAATCTATACGGGGCTTTGGCTATCGGAGTCGTGCCTGGTACGAGATTTATCTGAAACTCCACTTCTCGATCAGGTGGTGTTCCAGGTAGCTCATTTGGAAAAACATCAGGATATTCGGAGGGGATTGGTACTTCTTTTAGTTCTCGCTCAGGGTTACAAGCGGTTAAAGAGATTAGGTATGCAAGGCATCCTTTCCGAAGGTACTTCGTAGCTTTTATCATAGAGATCAAACCAAGATGTTTGGTTGCCTCGTCTCCTTTGATTGTTATAGTTTCTCCTAAAATTACGTGAAATTCGATGGCCTTTGCGTCACAAAGGATATGGGCTTGGTTAGTTGCTAACCAATCCATTCCAAGGACTATATCGAAGCTAGAAAAATCCATTGGCAAGAGTTATACGGGTATGACATGTCCAGATAGCGTGATCGAACAGTCATTCAAGGATTCGAAGACTTGGATCAGGTCTCCGTTCGCGGTTTCGATTTGATAAGTTTTGTCTAGCTTAAATAAGGGCTTATTAACTAGTTTACAAAACTTATGATCTATGTTACTTTGGGTTGCCCCAGAGTCAAAAAACACCTTAGCATAAGCGTTATTGACAAGAAAAGTACCGTATATGACATCCATCATATTGGCAGCTTCTTTGGCGTTTAAGCAAAAAGCTCTAGCATTCCTTTTTGCTTCAGTGGCAAGCTTAGTGCCTGAGCCACCAATAGCTTTTGGTTTTGGGCAATCGATCTTGTAGTGTCCGGTTTCGCCACAGTTGTAGCAGGTGACCAGTTTTTTTCGAGGACACTGCTCATTGTGGTAGCCTGTGCACTTGCATTCAAAGCATGTGGTAAGAAGTCGGCATCTTCCTAAATGCCTTCTTTTGCAAGTTTTGCATTCGGGAAAGCTAGACCGTCTTTCTTTTGCACTAGGACCTTGATTAGTCCTCTTGTAGTCTACCTTCCCTCGGCTGAAGGTTTCCTTCTTCTTATTTTCCTCCATGGTTCGGACCATACCATCTGTCAATTGAGCACTTAGATCCATGGCATCATCAATGGTTTCCGGTTTTGCAACCTTTACCATGTCGCGGATTTCACTTACCAATCCGTAGATATATCTCTTAATGAGATTTGATTCAGTAGTTGCCAGATATGGCACTAGACGTGCATATTCTATCATCTTTGTCATATAATCTTGGTGGTTTGGTCCAACCATTCTTAAGTTCAGAAACATTGCCTCTATTTGCTCAACTTCATTGATTGGACAAAACTTCTTGTTAACCTTGTCCTTAAATGAGTTCCAGCTCATTCGATAAGCTCTTTCTCACCCTTTGGCGGATACTATGGCATTCCACTATTCGAGGGCGAAGTGCTTGAAAATATTGGAGGCATAAAGGACTTTATCCTCCTCGCCACATTTGCTTATGGCCAAGACTGATTCAGTATTTTTGATCCAACGAAGCGTAGCTACTCCGTCTTCCTTTCCAAGGAAGCCATAGGGTTTACAAGCTTGGAAAGTCTTGTATGAGCAACCCATGCGTCTACTCTTTTTATGACGCGGTTCATAGCTGTTAGCAGAGCTGTCACTTGAGGAATAGCGTTCCTCATTTCGAGTTCTCTTAGTTTTAGAACTCTGGTGGGTATGAGTTTTTGAACGTTCCTTTCTCATAGAAATGGTATGATTTGACTCATTATGCTCAGAGTTAGGAGGCGTATGCTCCTTCCCTTTTCCCTTAGTTTTGGCCTCGGCCTTGGCAGCCTTGACCTTTTCAAACGCTTCTAGCATTGCAGGAATGCATCCTCAATTCTTTTATTAATCATTTTCTGCATTTCTGCAGCTTGGGCCTCTTTTTCTAAAGCATCATAGGCTTGTTTATTTCGCCCAAGCGTATTTGTAGATGGTCCAGTTCTTATCGACATTCTAGACGAAAGACATAATACTTATTAGATTTTTGAAGATATTTTTAACAAGGAAAATACAGGCTTTTATTATTTCAAACTTCAAGGTACAATACAGAATTTGAAAATACATAGATAAGACATGTATTAACGACCCCTAGCTCTAATCAACGCTTGTTGAAGAGCGGCGATCTTGGCGTTTTTCTCTGCTTCGATTATTTCTAACTCAGCTGTGTGGGCTTGCATAGCTACAATCCTTTCTTCTCCTAGGGTTTCTTCATTACCCCAAGGAGTGTGGATTGGAGTAGGATTGGTAGAATGGTAAGTTCCATAGGGTCTGTTAGAATCAGCCCTTTCCTCACCTTCCAACGTATAGTGGCGTTCGTAAGGGATTATGGGTAGTCTCTCTTGATAGCTATAATTGTTTTTGTAGGTTTGGTTATAGCTTTTGAGTGTAGGAGCGGCGTAATAACTCATTGGGGTTTCACAAAAATATTTGGATGTTTCTATTTCCCCTATGTTATGAAAGGTTCCACTAGTAGGTTCGGAATTTGTTCCAAAATAGGATTCGGTCAAATTCGTGTTTCGTTCGCTATTTCCAGGTGGTGCATATTTACGGACGAAACTAGGTCCTTTTCCTTTCCCTGCCATTCTAATGAAAAATAAATAAATACTTTTATTAATAACGTGAGAATTATGTACAAGACTCTTTATTTGAAATACAAAAAATAACATAAAAACGACAATACGACGCTTATTTCTTGACTACTTTCTTGGCGTCCTTCATTAGTCCTTTTCCGTGAAACCAGATCCTTTTACGAAGGGTTTGTGTTCCTTATCCTTCCGGGATAAGTCCTTTTTAGCTTTTGATAGATCTCGTTCGGTATCTACCAATATGTCCCTAGTCAGGAAGAGTTCCTTCTTGACTTGATCGGTTTCCCGTAGCGATCTATCAAGACATTCGATTGGTGATCCCGGAGTGGATGTGGGATACCCAAACTTAGGTGGAGGATCTCTTAGTCCTAAGACAATGTTAGCTCGAGGGCTAAAATCTGGTGGATACGTATTTGGGTCATCATATTTATCTACAAATACAGCCAGCGGATCATATTCATCATTGATATAAGGATCCATAAACTGCGGATGTTCAAGGTAGTTAATGTATGTTCCGGAGCTTGCCTCTTGGTTCATGTAACTATTATTGGCGTAACTTTCATTTGTGTTCGAATTATTGCTCATGTACGTACCCGTAACGAGTGGGTAGTTGAGATAATCAGCAAACGGTTCATAATTAGCTGATTGGGGCGAGTAAGCTTCTACTGGAGGTAGAGGAAGGAATCCTTCGGATTCGGAACTTTCGTAGTTCTCCATATTCTTATATATTTCCTCTAAACTAGCTCCTGTGATAGACAGCTTCTCAACGGGTTTTCTTACCCTCATTCGAGGCTTGGTGGCCTTCTTACTAGACCCTGCCTCATGTTGATTCGTGGGAGGAGAATACATCGGTGGTGGAAGATTTTGCGGGGGAGGATACGTTGGTGGTGGAGGTATCAGGTAATGCGGTGGTGTACATCTCCAATTACTGAAGTCAGAGCCACCCATTTGGCTCAGGTAGATGGTGATACCACGAAAAGTTTCCTACTTCCATGGGTGCGTACTGGTTCTTGTTTAACAGTAACATTAGGGTTATAGTAGCTATGGTATCCTTGCCCTCCTGACATAGGACTACCTGCATGTTCGACACTATCAGCTTAAAGGCAAGTGTCTACTTACTTTTGCTAGTAGGCAAGTCACTGCTTAATCTGGTTAGAGCTTAGATACTAATCTCAAGTATCTAATTCTCTAAAATCTCAGGCTCTGATACCAACCAATGTCACACCCCGCCCCGGACACCCCCGGGACGTTACCGGGCTGTGACGCCAGTTGGTAGACAAAAGATTATTTTTATTCAATATTGGGCATGAACACCCGAATGTTTATACATTTAATTTCAAATCAAACTCTGACACAAGTCAGTAAAACTACAAGGAGGTTATCTGCCTAGGGAAACATAGTCCCTCGGTCACCTTAACCTTGTCTTTTCTTAGGTTCTTCCTATGTGTAGCACGAACCTGTAAACATAAATATTTTCGGGTAGCACCGGGTCTAGGTGTGTGGCATGACCCGGCTTTGCAACAAAACTGACTTTGGGACTTAGGCCGTAGCCGGTCCCGACATAATGAGGTCATTTATTCATTCCCTGAAAACATTTGAAAAGTGAATGTCAGCTACATGCTGGTGAATACTTCATGACCTCAAATCATTTTCATAATCATGGCAAAACAATTTATTTAAACAGTTAAACATTTCATAGGTGGATTCTAGTGAACACATCACTTTCTTCCGATTCATCCATTTGTATACATTGGACAAGTACTCGGGGGCTACGCGGCATCCTTAGGCACTTTTTACGTTTTACGCAACCACCCGATATGCATGCCAACCCCGCCTGGCCCAACCGGATCCGGAGCGAGTATAAATATTTGATCAAACTTTACGTACACTTCTTGGGTAATCACATCCCCAGGGGTAAAACCCCTAATCCCGGGATTAGTATGAGTAAATATTTAATTATTGTGTTTTTGCCCTTTTTGTAAAACATAAATAGTTTTGAACTTATGCGTGATGATAGCCTATAGCCCAAGCACGTCTTATAGATCGTTTTTGCGTGATGATAGCCTATAGCCCAAGCACGTCTTATAAATCATTTTTGTAAAAGCTCGCTTTCACCATGAGAACGAGTATTTTTGATACAGACGAGTATTCACCTTTGTTTTGAAGAGGGAGATCGAAAGATAGAAATCTTAGTGCTAGGTAGTTCTTAGAGTAGACTCCTAGGGCTCTAGCACCTCAACTTACACTTCGAAGCGTTCCTAGGGTTTCTTCGGCTCTAAATGCTCAAGTCCGGTATTTAAATGAAAGTCAGTCGAACCGGAAGGAGCTGCTCGGGAATCAGACTGCGGAGGGAGGCTCGGGATCAGAGATATAAGAGGAAACTCGGAAGTGAGTTGGTGTGGAAAATGAGAAGCAAATGAGCTTCTATTTATAGGCCTGATGTCCACTCATGTCGGCCGTTATCCAGGGGGATATCGGTCCGATATGCCAGCCTTGTCCCGCATGTGCGCCACGCAGCAGCCATGCAAAGCTAGTGTGCCACCCGTCGATAGCGGACCGCGTTGGCGTGCCATGTCGGTCCGACATCCGTCTACGTATCCCACATGCTAACACATGCCCTACACGTGTCTCGACACGTGTCTGGTGTAGAGGATTCCTAGGGGTTTGCATATCGGACCGCTATCTAAGCCATGTCGGTCCGACATCCAATTTCTTCCTATATCGGACCGATATCTAAACATATGTCGGTTCAATATCCCCTAATTTCCAGAATTCTTAATTTATTTTTTAGCTCTCGGGTTTTTCGATAATTCTTGTCATATTTATAAAATGTACCGGGCAGAAATCGAAGTCGGAAAATGGTAGGTGTTACAATATGTGGGATCTACTTCTGCGTGTTTTGAAAGTTTTAAAATGGTTAAAAATATTGGGTGTTACAACAGCATCAATGACGCTTAAACCGCTATTTATAGGAAAAAGTTGGGGGAGGCACTGACGTGCACTAGTACACACGGGCATGCATAAGTACAGTAGTACAATAGTACACTAGTATACTAGTACAGTTGTCCTCGCAAGAATCTTTAGCTTTTCATAGTCGGTTATAGGGTACAAGCACGGGCGTGCCCTGGTACGCACGGGCGTGCCTTCTATTGACCGTGCCTTTGACCATCTGGGTCGTGATATTGACCGTTCTTTGACTGGCTTTTATAATCTTCCCGACTGAATCCAAGGGAGGCACGACCGTGCCTAGTCATGTACGGGCGTGCCTTTCTTCTGATTTTCACAAATTGTTGACCTTTTCTTTGACTTTTCCTTCCTTTTTGCACGGTAAGCAAAATAATATGCAAACCAATTAATTGGATGAAAATGACAAGTTTTAAAAAGTACAAGGATACACAATAGAAAAATAAATATTTTGGATTAAAGTGTTTAAAGTGACCAAATCACATTAACAAAAATAACAGTTTATTCTTTTTAAAATTAAGAGTTTCTACACACAGTCTTGTATATCTAAAAATTAGTTGCATTTTAAATATCTGATTAGTAGATTTTTAAGTTCAATTTATTTTCATTTGTAATTGATTATCGTTTATTTATATTCGTAAACATTAACGAATCTCTCTATTTTTGTTCTTTTACATGAACCACTAAAATTCATATTTGGTTGGATATATTCATTTTACCAAGAATCTTATTTTACATGAACCATATTATTTAGTTATAGAACATACGTTTATCAAGAATCTTATTTTATAAAATAAAAAAACCAAAATCCTTAATCAATTCATTTTACCAAGTAATTCATTTTTTAAATCTAATTTACAAACCTGCTACCTCTACCATACATCAATCTTGTTTTCATTTTTCTTTCAGAAAAACGCGTTTAATGTTGGAGAAAACCCTAATATGACTTTTCGTGAAGAAAACAAATTATCCTGATGCCTTTGTGGTACCCACACGCATTTACTTTCTGTTTTGTCATGTATATGAGTGAACATTAAGCTTTCGTTAATCTATTTTATTTGAACTTTATTGACTCCATTCATCTATCCTAAGTCTTCGTTCTAAAAAAAGAAAGTGGTGTGAAATCAAGACTAACAATATGATCCGTTGGGTTCCACTACTTACTTACCTGAACAAGAAGCAACACTTGTTAATAATTTTCAATACAAGTCTAGAAACAACTTAAGTGGACTTCGTTCTAGAAAAAAAAAACGAGTTTACTACGAAATATTTGCGATACAAATTTCTGTCATAAATTGCAACACATTTGTGACAAAATAGTGAAGAAAATGAAAACCCTAGCCTTTGTCACAAATGTGTAGCAAATTGAGACGCATTTCTGACAAAACCAATAATAATAAAAAAATACCTTATTAACTAAATTATAATAATTAATATTGATTTTGTCACAAATGTATCACAATTTGTGAACATTTCCGACAAAACAAGTTATAATCTTAATAATTAAAATAAAAATAGGTTTTTAATATATTTATAATAATTAATATTGTTTTTGTCGCAAATGTTTTTGTCGCAAATGCGTTGCAATTTGCGACACATTTCCCACAAAACCATTAGTTATCTTAAAAGTTAAAATAAAAAAAACTTTTTTAATATATTTATAATAGTTAATATTGTTTTTTAATATATTTATAATTATAAACTTTATAATTAAAATAAAAATAGCTTTTTAATATATTTATAATTTATAATAATTAATCTTGTTTTTGTTGTAATTTGCGACACATTTCCGATAAAACCGGTTATAATTTTAATAATTAAAATAAAAATACATTTTTAATATATTTATAATAATTAATATTGTTTTTGTCACAAATGCGTCGTAAGTTGCGACACATTTCTGATAAAACCAGCAATAATGTTAAGTTATGAGCAATGACACGGAATCATGTCTGGGTTCTTCATAAAACTTAATATACTATTTTTTTTAAATTTTTTATTTTTTGGCTTTGTGTTGTTTCTTGGGATTGTAATAAGGCTGTCTTCATAATAAGACAATTAGGTAGTAGTGTGAATGTTTTTTTTGAACCGCGAAGATTGAATGTTGTGACGTCACACCCTTTCGTCATATAGGAGAGACTCGTTTAACTCCGGCCAATATGTTATCTTAACCGGGCCCACTTGATGTCAGAGTTGGAGAGCATCCAAGGAAAAATCTCACCCAATACGACCCCTTCCGGACTTCAGGGAGAGCCGAGGCTCGAACCCTGGATCAACGTGGGTAAAACCCTGGTGCATCAGCCTAAGAACTAGACCTCATTTACATGCGTCAGAAATTAATGATGGTTGCAGGGATTGAACACGGGTCCCTTTTACACCACAACCTGTTTGACAATACTGTGAATGTTGATGCCGATGTGTATCCACTACCCATGGTAGGTCCAAGAAGAAATGTTTGTAGGTAAGTTTTTGATGTGACTGACTAACAAAAACTTACTACCAATCAATCTTTTTTTTATAGGTAACTTTCATTTTTTACGTGGCAGTTACATCTTCAAATCGGAGACCCGTACCCCACAACCTGACCACTACGTTGTCTGAACTGGGCCCGCGTGTTCAGTACGAGGGGCATAGGCTATCACCGGGAAACCATGGAGCCTACTGCCACTTGACAACAGTTGCGCCGCTACACGGGCCAAACCCCGCTAGCGTAACGCACTCCGGACTAAAACCCGGGGTGGCTCGGACTCGAACCTGCGTGGGCAGGTTGAGTCTTCATTGCCCTTAACCACTAGGCCAAAGCCCAGTAGTTTACCAATCAATCTTTTGATTTGGATATTTAGTGTGGATCGAAATTGACATGGTAGTGAAGAAAAATATATAGTAATCAAGTAAATTTTAATGTAGGCTAATTGACGTGTTTGATCAAAGGGTTCCTCTTGTAAGGGTGACTGTAATGAGAATATGAATGTTTTAAAAAAAAAGAATATAGATACCTAATAAACACTACTAAAGTACTTAGTATCACGGGCGCATGCTTCCGTCAAAAATCTGTTGGTGATAGTGGTTATCAACGAAAATTTGTTGGTTATACTGAGTTGGAAATTTGGTCATGGCTAATAGAGTTTCGGACGGAATACCGACATGTATTTACCAACGGATTACCGACGGGATCTACAAGATCACAGTTTTACTCTTAACCAATAGCAACTTATCGACGGATTACCGACGGATTTCGAACATCTACCTTGAAATAGTACCGAAGGCCCGTCCCTTGCTAATTCGTCTGTACTTTAAAGTTTTAATAAAAAAAAATTTGAAATATTTTAATTTCTTGGAATTTAAATACAAATTAAAAATTCCTGAAATTACAAATTCTGAAGCTGCAAATTAAATTATAAAAGTACAATAATTAAAAATAGATTCTCGTTACGAACTTATGATCGGTTGGGCTCGATGTAGTATATGTCTCTTGATGAGCTTGCGTTGTGCTCGGTTTAAGCACGTCTTGTGACGTAACCAGTAAATCCAATCCAACAGTTTAACAAAAATTAAGAGAATTAACTCGTTTAAATTAATTTCGACAACATAACAATTGTAAATCGTGCATTTCTATTAGTTACTTGTTTTAAATAATTATAATTTTGTAAATACAATATTAAGCCATCTATCTAATTATCTCAACTTATTCAAAAGTTTAAGTAGTAACCTAAGGTAACATTAAAATTAATCTAAGTATTCTACACTATATATATGTACATATAAGTTGGTTCATATTCTCTTACTGAAAAAAAGTAAGTCGTCAGAAGAATGCATCTTTGCATCTAGACTAATTGTGGACTATCTAGATGAAAGTCTCAATTGGTTTGTATGTCACTTGTGCTACAAAATAATTTTAAAACGAATACACGAAACCCAACAATGGTATCAAAGCCACTTTTACAAGATTTTGAACCGTTAAACGAATTAAGTTTTGTTAAATCGATAAAGATTCAAACTTTATTACAAAGTTTTAATCTTTATGTTTAAAGCAATTAATTTTATTATTTTGCCAATATTATTAGTGGTAAAAGTTGCTCTCTTTATTCGTTTAATTGATAATGTTGTTCTTATGAATCGAGCTTGACCATGACGATTCATAGGTCAAAAAGAGGATGTCAAAGCAAGTGTGAGCCCGTTTGGTGCTTTGAATCAAGCCGAGTCCCCATGTTGTTCTTACGTTGATGCTTCAAGATAAAGCATTATTATTTTATGTTCATGACCCCGTTTGGTGCTTTGACGGCTCGCAAAGCACCAAACACCTTTTAGGCCTAATTTGAAATTTTAGTTATTTTATTTTATGTGGTTATTTAAATATAAGATATTTAAATCTGCATTTTTATAAATAAACAAATCAAAGGATTTTTAAAACGGTTTTAAAACTCAAGACGCAATCCTAACCACATGGTTTTAAAATATTGGATTTTAGTTAAGTTGCAAAAGATTTAGTAAAATAAAATGTTTTTTTTATAAATAGAATGAATTTTTGAGATAAATGATAAAATAGCGATTTTAAATATTTATTAAAACTCATTGATTGACACAAGAGTTTTTATTAATAGACTAAATTGTCGCATTTAACGAATCATTTATTAATATAGGATATTAAATTGGTCGTCAAATAGTTGGATTTTATTAATGAGAACAGGGTAATATCGGATTTTATTTTTGGGCATTCTCCATTACAAAACCTTTTGTGAAAATTGATAAGTTATCTCTTTTAAGACATTTGAAATGGTATACTCGAACCCCTGAGTATTTAAGGCTCAGATAAATATACTTAGGCTACGAGGGTGAGGACAAGGTGGAATATCATATTCATGATAGTCTTGGGTCGGTCCACACGTATTGAAACATGATGACATATCACTCAATTATGTGAGAAGGGCTCCAGCTAATCACAGAAAAGAGTAGATATAGATGGGATTAGATGTGTCAACTTAGACAAGCTATAGTCTAAATGATCCCATAAGGTTTGAAAGTTTTATAGTGGATGCAATCAGTAAACGTTACTCACCTAAATAACCTTATATCGTGTATAGTGCTTCAGCTATGAACAAAAGATGGTGAAATATGAATTTCAATTTTTAAATGTTAGTGTTTTATAAAAGAAAAGGTCACTAATTATCAAAGGAATGTTCAAATATCAAAAAGTAAACCTTTTAAAACTCTACTTGTAGATGTCTTCAAACACTACTCCTGCAAAACTCTCTTTTATCCATCATGCATGGACAAAGAGACTAAATGGCACAAACTTCTTGGACTAGTTCCAAAAGAGCAAGGTGGGCTAGGTCTCGGCTCCCTCCAACATTGCTATGTTATCTAAATGGTGGTGGCAATTCAAACAAGAAAAACATGGTCTTAGGAGAAACACTATTTGGGCTATCCACTTTAACACAAATTCCTGGAGCTCCATCCCGGCCAAAGTATCTAACCCAGGTCCATGGAAGCAAATCTTCAAAGTCTCAAATGATCTACTGCAACTTGGTATTGACCTTTGCAAAGTCATTAAAGGAGTTTTGGGGAGTGGCACGGACATATGTTTTGGATTGAAGCTGTTCCTCTTGCCTCTAGATTTCCTAATCTTTTCTTGCTTGAAGTGGTGAAACCTTGTGTAGTGGCAGATGAGTTGATGTTTAACCAACGACGGACTTCTCTGGGGATGATTACGGATGAAATTAAGATTGTAGGACCTCTATCGTTAAAGGCTCGATCCTGCCATGGGATTAATGGTGTAATTCTAGTATGTAATAATTTGACGCTTTGGCTTATGTTTCTTGGTTCTTGTAATTGTTGGGTCTAGCTTGGCTAGTACCCTTACTTATATTAGACAGTTTTGTTAGTCATTCAACAAAAAATTAAAACACATCATCTTCTTCCTCGTTTGTTTTCTTAGTTAACGATTACCTATGGAAATTCATAAACGAACGAAATGTGTGGTATTCGTCGGTGAGTTCATACGACAGCTGCTGCTTGGAATCGAGACCCAGATTCAGACGAAGTTCGATGGTGACAGAAGTAGTGCCGGTTGGCGGTGGTATTTTATTTATTTATTTATTTTTGTAAGTCTCGATTAAGGCTTGTGGGGTTTAAGACTTATCTCGTGGGACGAGGAATCTATATGCCAATGATCTCGTTGTTCCATTCGGTTATACAATGGATAAGGAACAATCACAGATATTTGTTCGTAGAGGTGGGGTAAAACAACAGGAAACCATGTTTGAGGGAGAGAGAGAAGGGTGATTGGGTTAGAGATCCCACTAGAATTTTCAGATGAAACGTCGAGATTGATTTTGCGAGCTATGTCGTACTGATAATGCGAAATAAAAAGTGAAATAGGAATTCACTATAAAATTGTATGTTTCTCATTAATATCATGGTTTATTTATATACAAGGATTTTAGCAACAAAAACAGAAATTACAGATAAATAGGAGAGAACGATAGTGGGTAGCAACTCGGTTGATTCGCGGCTTGCCTCTTCACCTGCGCAATGCGGGTTTGAATCCCACCCCAGCGCGGGCGGCGCTGGTAGGGACAACAACCGTTCGTGTTTTTCCACACTTTCGACCATATTTTTGCGATTTGTAATATAAAATTTATGTTTTTTTTTTTAAAATCGACTCGTGAATATACTGATAAGCATTTGCATATCATTTTTTTGCAATATATGTTTTCTCCGGGGTGCGGGTTCAATCTTACTAGTATATATATAAAATGTTTAATGGAAAAAAGGTCGTTGAATAAATGAATATCCATAATTATAGAATGATATAATAATATAAATAAATAAACGTTGCTAAATAATCATCTACATTTTGATTGAATTTGGGCTCGAAGAAGCATGTTTTGCGCCTTTGCGTTACGTCATTCAACTCCCACTTTTCCAAACATTCACCCACCAGCACACCACTGCCTTGGTTTTTCCTTCTGTTCCACTGTTGCAGTTGCGAGTTGCGACTGAGAGGGCCGAGGCCAAATCACCGGGCTACTGACCAACGGCTCTCGTAGAGTGACGGAACCAAGAATTATTTATAGGGGGTTCATTATTTTTAGATTTTCCAATTTTATAAGGTCGGACATAAAAAATTTCGGTTCGGGTCGGGTAAGGTTCTACCTTCATCCCTACCCAAAATAACAACAAATTTTCAATTTTTTCAAGATTCTAATTTCTGGGTATTCATCAACACATCATTTCACTCCAAATTCAAATATCAAAACAACGGCGGAACCAGAACATTTTAAATAGAGTGTTTGAATTACATTTTGTTTTGCATTTACAACCGTATGTTGGCTAATTTTTTTAATAATCGATGTATTATAATTCAAACAGAAGAATGATTGTCGAATTCTTTGAACATTATTTTAATTAGTATTTAAAGGATTTAATAAATAATTTTAGTTTTTATCAAGAAATTTTTTAAAAAGATCTGTTTATAATAAAAAAATATATTACAAAAACAGAAAACCAATTAAAAAGTAGTCCATAATAAACTAAATAAAAGAATAAACGATAAATTAATTTTTTTTTAAATACGAGAAAGCAAAGCTTTTTTATTAAGTTAAATAAATTAATAAAAACATAAACAAATGGTTAAAATTACTTGTAGAAATCACTTTTTTTTTACTTTGACCAATTGACCATTCATTTAAGATAGAAAAAATAGTTGTACTACATTGTGGTTAAATACTGGACAGTGGCTTATATTTTTCAAAAGGCCCGATCTATACTATATAATAAATAAAGGTTTTTCATGCTACAAGTCGCCTCCATATTCATTCTCATCACTTTTTTTTCCGCCTCTCTCTTATTAAATTCACATCTATCTTTAATAATAATGTAATTTTAAAGAAAATACTAATCTTTATATTAATAAATCTCCTGACATATTTTGACGAGTGTATGTGTTAACACATTATATTGTATTACACGGGTTTATTCAACCCGTGTAAAACACGAGTTTTAAAAAATTAATTTTTTTATTACATAATATATAATATTATATTTATTCACTCCGTGTAATACACGGGATTTTAACCTAGTACATTATATATTAATATTAGGTCATCTTCTTCATCTATTCTTATTACCATTCTCAGCAGGACTGTAGGGCACCGACGACCTGAAAAAGAATTATGTTTATCTCAGTTTCGTTCTTTTCCTTTTCATCTTAAATCTGATCTTGATCAGTTTTCTGTGTTCACTCATATTTGTTAACGGGTCCACCCTAGTTTTTCTATATAGTTTTCTACTATAATTTCGAAACTCGGGGGTTCCGATAAACCTCCCGACCTTATGTAAATCCGCCCCTGCTCTTTTATAGAGCCCAACTACAGCTCACTCTCTTTATTACTTTGACCTCTACCTCTAGCCAACTTCCCTACCCTTCGGCCCATCAATCGTTTTCTTCTAAGCCCAACAGTTTTTTAATTTCTTCAATCATTTTGATAGTTTTAGTTAATTTAACTAATTTTAAACATAGAGTTAATTACACGGATGGTTCCGGTGGTTAACCCAACTTACGAATTTAGTCACCAATTTTGAGAAATTACAAATTTGGTCCCAATTGTTTGAATGATCGTAACACTTTTGGTCTTTAAACTGGATAGAGGTTAACTTTTTTCTGTTAAGTCAGTGTAAAAAGACCAAAATATCGTTAACATCTATACTATATAATAAATAAAGGTTTTGATGGGACACGTGTCACTTTCTGGTGCATCTTCAACATGTTTTCCCGCCTCTCTCTCCTATTTAATAATGATATTAAAATAATATATTTTAAGTATTTAATATAAATCTATTTATGGATACTTATTAACCAAATAAATTTAATATAAATTAACATTTATTAATTTTATAAAAAAAATTAATACCCGGTTGAAAAAAATGTTTTAAAAATTAACTTAACGTAATTTATAATTGTCATGCAAAAGTATATTTTTTAAAAACATATTTTGACGAATGTATGTGTTAATGGATTACATTTTATTCAAAACGCATAATACACGAGTTTATTCAACCCGTGTAATACATATATTTTTAAAGAAAAAAAAATTATTTATAAGTATATAACATTATATTCATATTACCCGTGTATTACACGGGATTCTAACCTAGTTAGATAAATAAAACAAAAAGGATATATAAAATTACCAAAACACCCCTTTGTTATTAAGTGAGATAAAATTACCAAAACACCCCCACCTTCTCCGGCTAGCTTTTTCTTTTTCCGGCCACGTTTTCCGTTCACGTCTTTCCCAATTCAATACCATTTTGGGGGTTATTACAGCTATAAATATACTTATCTAATTTTCCATTGGCGATAAGATCATAAACCGACAACTCACCTTTCTTGACCAACCAAACAACAAGACCAAATTCCGGTGCCAAAGACACATAAACAGTGAAATCTAAGCTTTATTTGCCATCGATTGTAGTATACATTAAGCCACAATTGAAGTTAATATTGCAGGAGGAGACCATCTAATCACAAATGAATCAAAGAGGAGAGACAAGATACAATGGGAAGGTGCGAGAGAGAGATATATTAGAGTGCAAGATGGTGTCTTTAGTTGATGGAGTGCTTGGGGAGGTGTCGGTCGTAGACATATTGTGAACCAGGGAAGGTGTTGGTCGGCAGTGAGATGGATCTTGTTCTTGCCTGAAAACAGCCACCATCCAGGTTGATTTTGACTTCATCTTCTTCATTTATTGACTACTACTAGTAGCTTCAGATCTGGAAAACGGTGTCGTCGCATGATGATGTACGAACCGGCGGTCATACCACCACCAAACAAGTGCGTTGGAACATCAGATTTGAAAAATGTGACCTGTGAAATGGCCATCTCCTCCCTTTCTCTTCGAATTTGCGATCAAAACGCACACCTCCGGCGGCGTTTCCTGAATGGCGAACTGAGTACAGTAGTGATGCGTGTCGTTATAAGTTAAAAATATGTTTAAGTTATTATGGTTTCACGAGATCAGGTTTTAAATTTATAAAATAATAAATACTCAAACTTAGAACACACACAATAGGCAAGTGTACCTATTGCAGCGTAATATAGTTTAGGTAAAAACCAAATATCGAACCAATTGACACAGTCAAGCTCCAATACTCAACTTTTGTTATCGTTTAGCCAGTTTAATTAGGAGCGGGTTTTGTGTGCTTGTTAAACAAAAAAGTAAATGAAAGAAAAGTAAATGACGGTAAAGTAAATAACAGAAAAGTAAAAACGTGCTTGATGTGTGTAACAGAAATGTAAATAACAGAATAGTAAATAGCAGAAAAGTAAATATCTCGGAAATGATCAGGTCACGAAGAGTATTGCTTTGGGCTTCGAATCCGCTTGGTACGTGATAATGTTAAGTTGACTAATCCAGTGGTATGACTAATACAGATGTGTGACCCGGGTCACCGCTAAAGCCTCGTTCTCACGACATTTGGTTCACGAATTAAAATCTTTAATAAAAAAATGGTAATGATTCCCGCTAGGGACGACATTACCCTCAACCCTTTGAATGCTATCTTCATGCTGGTTCAGGACATCGAACTTTAATGCTTAATTATTATTATTAAATAGGTGACTATACTTTGCTCACCGAGAGGCGGTGCAACAATGAGTCCATGAATAAAGACGTACCGTTCCAAACATTATTTCGCCAATTCTTGGTCGCATAATAAGTTCGTATATAGACGTACGCCCTTAATAGTGTTGACCAAGTCTTGGCTTATCAATTTCTATTTGTATAAAGACGTACAAGTATTAATGGAAGTTTGTTTAAAAAGGTTTTACGGTCTTACAATTTAAAATCAAGAACACACACAAATATAAAGACAGATTTAGACAACAATAACAAGCCCACCAAGAGGTGGTTTTAAGAACGAATAATTAAAGACATAAACATACCACTAGATTAATACGTCAAACATTAACATGCACCAAACCTTCATCTTCACCCTAGCAATACAAAGAGATTAGCCACGAATGGTCATACTAATTAGCGTAACGCTGAGTTTCGTAGGCTCCTCTTTTGCGGAACAAAGAGGAGGAGTCCCTCTTGATGTCGTCCAGACGGTCTATAAAAAACTATCAAATAAAACCTAATCTAGACTCTCTAGCTTTAAATTTATAAAACCTAGACTCGACCTAAAACTAGACCACACAACCGGCAAGTGTACCGATCAATGCAATATAGCCTAACGAAGTCCGGATATCGAACCCAAAAGACACTGAATAACTAAATTAGACTCTAACTAGGACTTAATATGATTAATTGATTGGGGGGTTTACTACACTAAAGATTAACTAAGAATGCAATAAACTAAGGACAATTCAAGCTATCAAGAGTAAACTAAAGATGAAATCAAGAATGGAGAAGTCACTACCTAGGTCGGAATCCTATGTGTAAAGCTCAACTTCTATCGGTTTTGGAACTAGGTTGGATCTGGGTTTCTAAAGATATAACACCTAAAAGATATCTAGTGGATTCCCGATCACTCTCGGTCTCGGGATGTGACCAGAAGACAACCTAAGGATATTAACTCACCAGATGATCGGATCACCTCTCGGGTATTTCCTACTATGACAAGTACCCTAATAAACGGATTACCTCTCAGTCTCACCGCTTACCATACACTCAAGGAATGCATGGGGTAGTTCTAGAATGGATACTATGATTCGGATAGCAACTATCACTAGACATCTAATACCAACTTCCTCTCAGACAGCTGACACTCGGATTCCTAATGACGAAGACTAAACGACTAATTCTCACCTCTCGGGTATTGAACTAGGACACACATTCACTTCTAATCAGTAATTAACTAGGTTTTCTATGGCTACTACGTCTAGACACCACTCTAACTCACAAACCCTAAAGTCTATGAACCAGAAACGAAGATCAAACTGGCAGACAACCACAATCAACGCAGAAAAGCATAATCAACCACATAATCAGAATTAAACATGCACTAACATCACACATAAACAAACTCAAACCTTTACTAAATCATAAATCCAACATTCAAATCCAAAAACCGAATAAAAATCGAAACTTTAACACATAATCATCATATTGACCTAGGTAGATCAAGGATCTAGCCTAGAATCATACTAAGAACATCTACACAGAAGCAAATAGCAAGATCCATAGGTTCAAAACACAAAATCAAAGATAAAGTTTGAATCTTTAAACCCTAGAATGCAACTACACAAACCCGGAATCCAAAAGCTTCAATCTTCAGCTTCAATTGACTTCCAAGCTCAAAATCGCCTCTTTTCTTCCCTCAAAACGGCTCAGAATCCAACTTCCTCATAATGGCCGTTTTTATCTTTTTAATTTAGAAAATTAGGGTTTTGCGGAAAACGGCCCTCTCGCGTACCGCGAGAGAATGTTGACTGGATCCTCGCGTACCGCGAGGACCAAAATAGTCGGGCGGATTCCTGAAGTTTCCCGCGTACCGCGAGAATTATTACACTCGTCTTTCGCGTACCGCGGGAGACCAAAATTTCAGAAAATTGTCTTTTTATCTTTGGACTTTTCCGGGCTTCGTTTCTTCGCTCGTTTTCTTCACGTATTCTTCATTAATATTCCCGAGCTCCTACAAATAAGACCAACGACTCAAATGTACATAAAATTGACTCAAAACTAATATAAAACTACGTAAAACACATTAATACAAAGGAATAAAGACGTGTGCTTTCGCACCCTATCAAATATCCCCACACTTAACCTTTTTTCGTCCTCGAAAAATCTGCAAATGGAATCATAACTGGCATCTAACTCAACAAACATAAATTTCAATTTTCAAAACATACTCACGTGTTAAAAAGCAACAATTAGTATTTCTGTCCGATTAAACCCAAACACTAACTTTCAAGCCCCCGTTACGTGTTCTAAATCCATTTTATACAACATATCAATCAATCTATGTGACTCACACTTAGAAGTTACAGCTCTACCTAATCCCGTCTCAAGGTCATGTTTAGGCACGGATTAAACCATATAGATTTACCCTACCACGTTAAACTACTATTTACAGGTTTTTAGAAATCAGATGAAATCATGAATGAATGGATGATAATGAGCATAATAAGCAAAAGAACTTTCGTCTAGAGGCGTTTCAACCAAGTCGCTATCCCAGAGGGTAACACATAGACTACATTCTATCAATGAAGCACATAAATCTTACTTAGGGGTGTATCCTCCAAGTCGCTATCCCAGAGGGTAACACATAAGCAAAACTCAGTATAGCTCATAAATTATGGAATAACATGGATTATGGAATGCGGGCGCCACCGAAACTCGGATTTATTCTCATAAAAAGAGAATGGTGTGCCATAAAAAATTTCAAAAACCTTTAAATTTTAACTTAATCGTGGTACCTATCACCCTATATTGACAGTTTCAGTATTACCATTACTCTAAGATGAATACCCACAAGATATCATGATTTTATTCCGTGATTAATCCTAAATAACACAAACAGGATATTTAAGCTTTATTAGTTAGCTGGGTCTACCAAAACATCACTAATTAGACACGTTTTCAATTATTTAATCTTTTAAAATCACAAATAGATCCAGTTCTACTATCATTTTCCAAATATATGCATTTATTTCCAAGGACATTTTTCAAATTTTTCAATTTTTTTTTTTTTTTTTTTTTTTTTATAAACAAGACAAACTAGCTAAACACTCACATCCCCACACTTGAAAGACACATTGTCCTCAATGTGAAGCAAAACACAACTAAAAATGAAAATGCAAAAATAAAAACAAAACAGAACAGGAAGCGACTTAGCTGGTAATGTAAATGCAATCTAGTATGCAGCTTCGTTCTTCCTTGTGTGCACCGTATAGCATTTTGGTCGCGGTTACACATCAGCTGTTGGGTTGCCTTTACAAGATAGTAATGGTGACCATCAATTCCGCCCGAATGGAGATTGAGTACGGGTGGAATGATAAACCTGCAAAATAAGACTAAACATACAAACCCACAGCATTAAACTGACTCAAATAAAATATAGAGACTAGACAGACTCAAGAAAACTAAAAGACTCAAGATAGATAGATGCAGAGAAAACATACTCGACATGTGGCAAACACAAAGACATGAATACCACAGCAAGGTCGACGGTCATAAACAGTTTCTAGTTTCCCATGGTCATGGTGGTCGGTGAATGAAGTGAATGGTAGGTGGGTGAATTAATGTGATGGATGATGGTGGTTAAAGGTGATGCTTCATGGTAGTGGTGGTACGAAGGTAGGTGATGAATAGTGGTGGTGAGTGAAAACGGGGACAGAAACGGGTACGGGAAACCATGGGAAACAAAGGAAATAGGGTGACACCAGCAGTCCCTCGCGTACCGCGTAAGTCGAAGGGGATATTCTTCGCGTACCGCGAAGGCCAAAAAGTTAGGCCGGCCGAGACTTTTGTCTCTCGCGTACCGCGAGAGATTTCCATATCGTTCTTCGCGTACCGCGGGAGGGTGTCGTTAACAGAAAGTTTTGAAGAATTTTCAAGTTTTATACTTAGAAAATTTTTGGTCATTTAAGAAAAAATTTTCACCCAACTTCCTTAAAACCTTGTCCCAAGGATAAAAACACATGTAACCATACCTGGGGCTTCATTCCCGACGATTTTCCTTACCGAATCGAGCATGGATTCCTGCAAAACTTGACACAAACAAAACACAAACCGAAAAACAAAGAAAAAGACATGGACTCATACCAATGAACGCACACAAACTTTACATCCCGGGCACTTGCCCAGGACTCAAGCAAACCTATCAGGAGGCTTCTCCTTGATCCTAACCGGTACCGCCTTCATCCTTCGCGGCCTACCGGTTCTCCACAGCCTCAGCAAACAACTACTCCTACCGCACCATGGATTTCTATCCTTCATCTCCTTCCACCACAACTTAAATCTACCCGGTCCGAAGATAATACGCATTAAATAACCAAGTAGTTTGTCACTCCTCGATATCCCCACACTTGGGGTTAGCACTCTATCTACGTTGCCTAAGTCAATTAACTCTCGAGTCCTCTTACGAGGCGGCCTAGACCTAGGGGGTGACTCGATCTTTCTCCCCAAAGCACAAACAGTGGTGAAGATATGTAGGGGTTTAGGAATGGGCACTTCTAAAGGAATGACCTCCACAATCTTACCAGGATCCTCGGGATCCGCAACAACCTCCACCAACTTCCCCACACTTGGGGTTTTGCCTATGACCTCTTCAAACTCTGCCATCATCTCCAGCAAATCATCAGGCACCTCATCTCCATAATCGTCTGGCTCATCTAGCAATCCTTCTAACTCCAACGCCCAATCATATGGTTCTTCTATATTCGGGGCGGGTTCACCTACTTCTATCACCGGATCGGGGTCCCAATGGTGGTCCATGAAAGAATCGAGCATGCACACGGAGTGGCTGTGCTCGCCAACATCCTTCCCGGACTCTACAGCATTGAATGTAAGGACCTCATCCCCCACACGAAGTGTGAGCTTCCCGTCAAAGACATCAATCATCGCCTTTGCGGTCCGTAGGAACGGGCGCCCTAAGATGAGTGGGACCTTGTCATCCACCTCCATATCTAGAATCACAAAATCCACGGGGAAAACAAAATTGCCCACTTTCACTAATAGATTTTCCACTATTCCCCGTGGATACTTGACTGAGCGGTCAGCCAAGGAAATGCTCATGCGCGTTGGTTGTGGTTCACCTAGGTCCAGCTGCTTGTACAATGAATAGGGCATCAAATTGATGCTAGCACCTAGGTCGGCCAACGCGTGGTGTAATGGTAGGTTGCCCAACAAGCACGGGATCGTGAACCGACCCGAATCAGATAACTTTTCTGGCAAATGATTTTGCACCACTGCCGAGCATTGCTCACCAAGTGAGACTCCAGAGACCTCCTCAAGTTTCTTCTTGTTGGAAAGAAGGCCTTTTAAGAACTTGGCATATTTGGGCATATGCTGGAGGACCTCTACAAACGGGAGATTGACCTTGAGTTGTTTGAACATATCAAGGAAGTGACCGTATTCCTTAGCATGTTTATGTGGCAACACACGTGTAGGATAAGGAATACGACTCAAGTCAATCTCGGGGGACTTCATCTCCACCCCCTTCTTCTTCTCCTGTGCCTTCTTGGTAGGCACCTCAACCACTATCTCCTCCTCCACCGGCTCTTCTTCTACTACTACCGGTGGGCTCTCATCCTCCTTCTCTATCATGCTCCTCGTCGAAACAGCATTCGACTCGGTCTCTTTTAGCATCCTAGCGTCGATTTCAGCAAATCGAGCTGCCCAATCAATCTTATTCACCTCCTCCACCGAGGGAATATTATGCTCCTTAGAGTGGGAGTCAACCTCTTCAACCACTTTACTCTCCACACTCTCTATAGACACGGCCATCACTGAAGCGTTCGGGCCCGTAGAAGGGCTTCCTTGTCTATCATGTATGCTCCTAGCAATGTCTCCTACCGTGCGTTGCAAATCCTGGAACGCCGATTGCTGATTCTTCATCAAAGTGTCATGGCTATCCAGTCTTTGCCGAGCATCCTTGTTATTCTGCACCAGCTGGGCAAGCAACTGTGTCTGAGTCTCCATCATCTCCTCAATCCTTCGTGACCCAACAGTGCTCCCAGAACTCGCTCCTTCTTCTGCTCCTCCATACTGTTGCTGACGACCAGTGAATCCAGATCTCCATCCCGAACCAAAAGTATTAGAATTGTTGTAATTTCGGTTCTGGTATTGGTTGCCAGCATAGCTCACATGCTCTTGATTATTTACCGGGCAATCTCGGGTGTCGTGTCCTCCCCTGCACACCTGACACCTCAAAGCACTGAGCTTGAGCTCCTTTATCTCATTCGCCATCGAGGCGAGGGCAGCAGCCACGCTAGTATCAGGAGTGACCTGATGCACACCTCTAGGAGAAGAGGCGTGTGACCTAGCAGTAGGGATGGAATCCCTAACAGAACGTGGGTGCTGCTGTTCGGCTTGAGCGAAGCTCTCGAACATATCCTCGCACTCCTCAGGCTCGAGTCTATCCATGATATGGCCTCCTGCAGCTGTGTTGAACATTTGCTGCGTCTCAAAGGTAAGGCCATTATAGAACTTCTCCACTAGTGCCCAGTCGGGGAGACCGTGCTGGGGACATCGGCTCAACAGCGCGTTGAACCGCTCCCAGGCCATGTGGTAAGGTTCGTCGGGATCCATACGAAACGAATGGATCTGGTCCCGAAGGCGAGCGGCCCTGGAAGGTGGAAAGTATTTCTTGAAGAACTTGGCTTCGAGATCCTCCCATGTGGTGATAGAATTGTCGGGAAGAGTGTCGAGCCAAGTAGATGCACGCCCAGAAAGAGAGAATGGAAAGAGACGCAAGTAGATTGCGTCCTTAGATACACCCGTGATATTAAATGTATCACATATCCGCGCGAAGCGAGACAAATGTCCGGGTGCATCCTCATCCTCGAGGCCATGGAATTGAGTGGCATGAGTGATCGTACTCATGACATGTGATGGGATCTGCCAAGAATTGGTGTTCGGTATAGTGGGGCGTGTGATCGAAGATCTTGCGCCCGTGACCCCCTCACTGGCCCTCTGGTGCACCGTACGCCTCGCTGGAGGATCAGCGTCGCCCATGATAGAAATTGGAACTGGGCTAGTAGAACGTACCTTAGATTTAACCAGCTCCTCTAAACGCTCCCGAAAGTCGCGGGTGCGCTCGTGAAGCTCTCGTTCGGGCTCTTGAAAAGATGCAAAAGATGGTGATCCTTGCGAACGAGTATTGGGCATAAACAGAAAGACTCTAAGAAGGAAACAGAATAAAGACTCACAAGTAGCACACAAGACTCAAAAGAAAACAAAAGACTCAAATAAACCAAAAATCAAACAAAGAACTAGTCAAAGCTAATATTGCTATTGCCAAGTGTCCCCGGCAACGGCGCCAAAAACTTGATGTCGTCCAGACGGTCTATAAAAAACTATCAAATAAAACCTAATCTAGACTCTCTAGCTTTAAATTTATAAAACCTAGACTCGACCTAAAACTAGACCACACAACCGGCAAGTGTACCGATCAATGCAATATAGCCTAACGAAGTCCGGATATCGAACCCAAAAGACACTGAATAACTAAATTAGACTCTAACTAGGACTTAATATGATTAATTGATTGGGGGGTTTACTACACTAAAGATTAACTAAGAATGCAATAAACTAAGGACAATTCAAGCTATCAAGAGTAAACTAAAGATGAAATCAAGAATGGAGAAGTCACTACCTAGGTCGGAATCCTATGTGTAAAGCTCAACTTCTATCGGTTTTGGAACTAGGTTGGATCTGGGTTTCTAAAGATATAACACCTAAAAGATATCTAGTGGATTCCCGATCACTCTCGGTCTCGGGATGTGACCAGAAGACAACCTAAGGATATTAACTCACCAGATGATCGGATCACCTCTCGGGTATTTCCTACTATGACAAGTACCCTAATAAACGGATTACCTCTCAGTCTCACCGCTTACCATACACTCAAGGAATGCATGGGGTAGTTCTAGAATGGATACTATGATTCGGATAGCAACTATCACTAGACATCTAATACCAACTTCCTCTCAGACAGCTGACACTCGGATTCCTAATGACGAAGACTAAACGACTAATTCTCACCTCTCGGGTATTGAACTAGGACACACATTCACTTCTAATCAGTAATTAACTAGGTTTTCTATGGCTACTACGTCTAGACACCACTCTAACTCACAAACCCTAAAGTCTATGAACCAGAAACGAAGATCAAACTGGCAGACAACCACAATCAACGCAGAAAAGCATAATCAACCACATAATCAGAATTAAACATGCACTAACATCACACATAAACAAACTCAAACCTTTACTAAATCATAAATCCAACATTCAAATCCAAAAACCGAATAAAAATCGAAACTTTAACACATAATCATCATATTGACCTAGGTAGATCAAGGATCTAGCCTAGAATCATACTAAGAACATCTACACAGAAGCAAATAGCAAGATCCATAGGTTCAAAACACAAAATCAAAGATAAAGTTTGAATCTTTAAACCCTAGAATGCAACTACACAAACCCGGAATCCAAAAGCTTCAATCTTCAGCTTCAATTGACTTCCAAGCTCAAAATCGCCTTTTTTCTTCCCTCAAAACGGCTCAGAATCCAACTTCCTCATAATGGCCGTTTTTATCTTTTTAATTTAGAAAATTAGGGTTTTGCGGAAAACGGCCCTCTCGCGTACCGCGAGAGAATGTTGACTGGATCCTCGCGTACCGCGAGGACCAAAATAGTCGGGCGGATTCCTGGAGTTTCCCGCGTACCGCGAGAATTATTACACTCGTCTTTCGCGTACCGCGGGAGACCAAAATTTCAGAAAATTGTCTTTTTATCTTTGGACTTTTCCGGGCTTCGTTTCTTCGCTCGTTTTCTTCACGTATTCTTCATTAATATTCCCGAGCTCCTACAAATAAGACCAACGACTCAAATGTACATAAAATTGACTCAAAACTAATATAAAACTACGTAAAACACATTAATACAAAGGAATAAAGACGTGTGCTTTCGCACCCTATCACCTCTACTCTCTACTCTAGACTACAGAAACGAACTATCTAGCACTATCTTGAGTTGTGTTGTGGTGTATAAAACAAAGAACCCAGGCCTTCTATTTATAGTCCTCAAAATGAGTAATGCACGGTCGTGCACTGGATTGCACAGGCGTCCAGATACCTCAGGAATCAAAAAGGGTACAGAGGAAGGGGTACTTGGTCCTTGGGGAGCAAGACAAAGGATGCACGGCACAACCACGCCTTGCCTTGTCTGCTCCCTAACTTCGTCTTTTAGCTGCTTGTTGACTTGTGTTGATCAATTTTGAATTCTTGGGGGTCAAAGCTCGGGAATGATCCTTCTAAAAGCTTAAGTTATTGGTGTTTTTTTTATAGGATTTAGATTTGTTTATCTTTAAGACACCGAATAACCTGCAGCAAACTCATGTATAAATTGCAAGGTTATCATTCATTTAGTACCATAATATGGGGATTATTATGCATGCAAAACATGTATAAATGATGGCACACAACACCCCACACTTAAACTTTGCTTGTCCTCAAGCAAACTCATGCATTATCAGACCCATAACAAAAAATTTAGAAAAGGTAATGGAGCCCCAAGTAGTTGAAAACTCCGGGATAACTCATGAGTCGCTTTATTCTAGTTTTGTGTTTTTCTAATTTAGGATGATAGAATCTATGACAAGCCTACTAGAACTTCAATTATGCATAAACCTTCACTCCTCACAATGCTCACTCAACTCCATGGTTATATATGTATGGATAATGTAAGTTAAGTGGAACAATCAAGTTCGAATCGAAATATGCAATGGTCATAAGCTTGTATGCAAATCAAATCTCCACCAATTAACTAAGTATTATGCATGAATCAAGAGGACTTAAAAAGGGTTGTAATGTGGCTAAAAGAAAAATAAAGGGTGAAAGTGAAAATATTTTTGGGTTTTTAGGGATTTAAAAGGGTTTCAAGGGCTGCAGCTAACGTGAAACACACAGCTACGGCTTCATGGCTTAAGATGGAAAATACTAGCGGGCCTCTCTACAGTACTCAGATCATCAGGGTATAACTAATTTGAGGGCTCGTTTATGGTTAGATTGCCAAGACCGAGATCTCTTATCCTTCTCAACTCTTCCCTCGTCGCGTAGTACACATTACTGCCTTTCCGTATGATTCTTTCGGCTTGTAGCTTAACAGCTCCTACTTTGATCAGATGCGTATACTCATGTTGGGAATAAGCTTGATTCTTGCTACACTTTCCATCGTGGCTCCAGTTGCCACACTTCGCACATTTGTCGTATCTTTTGGCTCTTCTTTTAGCAGCGTTTTTTGACAAGACACATAATGGTGGCATTTGTTCTTGCTTCCCCTACCGTTTTCTTACATCACTTGTTGCTTTGAAAACTTTATCTCGGAGTTCGGGTGGTAATTCAGGCTTTGCGAAATGAATACGAGAAAGCAAATTGAAATCTGTAACATCCCGAAAATCCACGTAAGGATTATTTGGACGTTACGGGTGACCCGAGTCTCTCGTAACGAGACAGTTCATGTAAAACCATCTTTGTAAAAATGTAAAGGGACCGGTTAGTCACAAGAGGGGAAGTCAGGGATCAATACGCGCAAAAAGGGAACCCGAGGACTATAGTGTAACTCCATTGAATTTTTAAAAGCCATCTCATAGCAAACCCTAGGCCATAATCCACCTAGTCTTGCGCACGAAGACAACAAGGAGAAACCGAGGAGAAGGGGGCGACCGGAGGTGGCTGGAAAAGACGGTTTCACGGCGGCGTTTAGCGGAAGAATTCACACGAAACAAAGGTAATCCTCGCCAATGCTTTTACGTGTTCCTTTATCATTTTTTTAGAAACCCGACTAGGGTTCGAGTTCTTGTTCCCTGCCGAAGTCAAGGAGCACGGAGGAGACGGCGACCGGTGATGGTGTTATAGGTATGGTAGGTGACCGGTGGCGACGTGGTTGCGCGTGACTGTGGTGGATAGTAGGGTAGGGCCACGACGGGGGCTGGTCGGGTGGGGACCGTATGCCAAGAGAGAGAGAGAGAGGACGGGTGGCGTGATGGAGGCCTCGGGAACGACCAGAGGTGGCAGCGCCAACGGCAGCGAGAGGTGGTGCACGGCAACAGCCGGGGTGGGGTATCACGGCGGAGGACGGCGGGAAGAGGGTAGTGATGGTGTACGACGTGGAAAGACAAACCAGTTAGGGTTTCTCGCGGCTAGAACGGGTTGACAAGGGGACGATGGTGGTTCACGGTGACGAACGAGAAAGAGGATGGAGTCGGGTTACACCCGATTAGGGTTTTGGTGAGCTTAGAGTTTGCATGGTGTGGTTTTGACATGCATGGGGAGCTCGGATCGTGTACGTGTAATCCTTAAGACCAGGGCTTTGCATGGCACGTATACATGCATGCGTGCGGTTTCCAAACGGGTCAAGGGTAACCCAGTTCGGGCAGACACGTGGATTAGGGTTTTGCATGGTGAAGGATGTGCGGATGAGATGAGTACATGAAATAATTATACTTATATGTAATTGACACCTGTCTAGGGTATACTTTAACTGTGTGATCTTACGTTGACAAGTTTGAGCTCGTGTTAAGAGATCGTTGCAGTATAAGAGTTGGATCTTCAAACCAGTGAGTTTCTAATCCCCTCTTTTAAACGTTTTTAACGTTTGGGGCTATCGTACATACTCTCAAGACATGTTTTATTACATTAATTGTGTATCGAGCTTCGGGGTCTGACCCGATGAGTTTACGAAGTTAGTTATTTAAATATGGGTTAAGGGACTAGATGTTAACCCTAATACGTGTAGGTTAAAAGTGGGTGTATGGTCACGGGTCGTATAGTGACCTAACAGGGATGAGTCAGGATTGTAGTTACGGGTCGCACGGGTACGACTAGGAGGTGTCACTGGGTGTGCATGTACGTGGTATGTGCTTAATTAATGAGATATAATATTTGTATGTGTGTTACTTTATTAGCAGAGCATTGTGTTATGAGTTAGTCGGGGTGAGTCGGGATATAAGCTAAACGCTTATGGATATGTGTAGGATTCCTTGTCCTAGTGCTATGTGTGAAGTGCAGGTGCAGTTAATGAAACATGTACATAGAGAATAATGTTATGTGATTATACATGTGTTGTGTGCATTGTGTCGTTGTCCTTGTGACACGGCGGATATTGTGATTGCATTGTTGTCATTATGACACGGCAAAAGGGATTTTGAAGGACGAAGTCCTTCGGGAGGTCACCAATGGTGACGATGTCCAACAGAACAGTGATGAGCTCGTGGTGTGTCGAACGCCCTGACGAAGGTAACCCTGATGAGGGTAACCCTGATGAGGGTAACCCTGACGAGGGTGCAGTAATGAGGTATGTGTTTGTGTGGTTATATATTTGTGTTAAATTGCATACAAGTGTTGAGTTATATTTATTGTGCATGAGATAGTAATAATGTGTTGAGTGGAGTTAGATTGATCGTTGTGTCAGGATTGTGGTGTTTACAACTCTTATGTTAGTTGATTTGTAAGAGCCTTGGTCTAGGCTGAGTAAGTTGATGTCTAAGGATTTGTTGTGTTAACTAAGTGTCGAGTTAATGCGTGTACTTGAGTATGAGCTAGTGGTGTAGTAAGTTCGGTCTATGTTGATGAGATTGCGGGATTATTATTTTTATGGGATAAGTCTTGGGTAATGAGCTATTATGGGATATCGGGTGATAACATGGGTTATCTATTATTAATGAATTATGGACCTACTTTATAAGGACCGCGGGTCCTGAGTAAAACTTAAATATCTTTTGAGACGAGTTGGCTTTTAATTAAACTAAACTATTAGAACTCACTCAGCGTAGCTGACTTTGTGTGTGCGATAGATTGTTTTGTAGGTAAGCGTTGTGTTGATGTATCTAGGTGTGACACTTCTGATTTTCACTACTTGTACTCATTCTAGACTTATCAATGAAAATCCGCATGTCATTTCATTTTACTTGAAATCCTATTCAGACGTTGTTACAATACTAGTTCACATGTGAAACATTACGTTTATGCTTGATTTCAAAGACTTATACTTATCTGTGATTGATTCATGGATCGGACGTAGACTTAATTGATCTTTAGGACACATTAAATACACATGAACCACCCCCATACATCTCAAACATGTTCTTACAACCCATTCAATGTGAATTGATGCTTAAAAGTACTAGTTAGTACTTTCGTGCGATCGTTCGCCTTTTAAACCGTCGTTAACTACGTACCGTCCACGACCGACAAATTGTTTAACATGACATTAATTTATGTTTTAAATGTTTAAAATATACATTTCTTTAATTAAAACAAAGTTTGTTTGCAAAAATTTCCTTAAATAAATCCTGAAATTCGAAAAACGATCAAAAAGTCCGTTTTCTCGCCCACCGATCGCCAACTACTATACGCGAATAACGTACCTTTAACTTAAATGTTTTTAGCTAAACATACTCTTTTTGTTATGACAATCAACTTTAATGTTGAAAACATTTGCCAATTTCGCTTAGAAATGCTTAAATTCGCAATTTTCGAATGCGCGCACTCAACCGGATCAAGCTAGGACCCAACCCACCTACTCTTGGACCTAGCCCAAGCAAGAAATCACAAAAAACCCAGCCTATTGAGGAAAATTTCGAAGATTTGAGGGCCCTAAAACCCTAAATTGTTTTCCAAGACATTCCATATTTACACCCCTTCAACCATTAGTATAAATAGAAGGCTTAGGATCTTGTTTTCTTTACTAATTCTCCCTCAAACACTCCCAAGCCCTCCTAAGTTGTAAAATCCCTTCCCAGCCTTGAAGATTTCGAAAATCCCTTAGAGGATTCCAAGAGTTTGAAGATCAAACAAGTAAGTAACCCTCCGAAGTTGAATACCGTCTTTTTATTTTATTCTTTCTTCACCCCCTCAATATTTTTCTATTTTCTATCCATGATCACTTGATCATGTGAAACCTCAGCCCTAAAAACCCTCTAATAATCTTAATCAAACTAATAAATCAAGCTAACATCACCAACTAACAAACAAAGGATCCTGTTTGCAATGGCGGCTATGCCGTCGCATTCTGCGAATCCTCAAGATAACTTTTGCAAAAGTGGCTCTGCCGATGCTTTAGTATGTTCTTGCTAACTTAAAACATGTTATTTATTCTATATTATCACTTATATGAACTCACACGCTAATTAAATATAGAATCCGCTTGCTCGTGTCGGCTATGCCGATTGCATTCTGTGATTCTCCAAAACGCTTCTGTGAATATCATGGCTAGACCGGTGACACAGGACGTTTTGGCTAACCTAATCTGATTATATTATGTATTATGATAACATAATAACATTCGTCTAATTTTTATTTGCGCGTTCGGTAATCTTAAAACCCTAAACGGACCGCTTAAGTGCAACCATTGATTTTGGACAGAAACTGTGCTGAATTTAACTGAGCGTAACTTGACCATAATTAATCTAAAATGAACAAACTCAATTTCCACGACATAGTTTGTCGAATTTCCTTTCCCACCATAATTGGATCGTTTTCTAATTCAAAAGTATGACTCCGTAGTAGCCAAAACGGGACATGAACTTTTTTCAGTACCTTTTGTCTTGTTGGACTATGTTGGCTATGATCCGAGTCTCAAATGGAAAAACTTTCTAAACGAAACTTCTTCGGGACGACTTAATCTAATTCTCTGTAAAATTTCATAATTTTTGGACGTCGTTTGATATTTTTAACAATCCCGTTTCTGTTCAGCTACTTTGTTGTCCAAATATGAAAATCAACTAAAACTCTATTTTTGCAACTAATTCTTAATCTTATGACCCGAACCGCCTATCTAACACTCGTAACCATCGAACCTACCCTAAAACTGGTTTATTTATTTGTTTAGGGTCTGGTCCGTGATTCATCTTGTCTATTCGTTCAAGTTTCTTATCTCGTCTAGCTTTCAAGGTGAGACTTCATAGCCCCACTTTATTCAAATCGTTTTGGGGGTAACATATACGCGTTGGCACGCATTAAAACACGTTTTCAAACAATTCTAAAACAAGTGAATCATATATGTATGTGAGTAAATGAACACAACATGATAAACGTTAAACTTGCAAATCCTTAACTTGAAACTTTCAAGCCAACGGTAGTACAGATATGGGCCATAGGATGGAAACCGCATATACTTTATGGACAAATTTTGGTTGGACATCTTATTCGTTATTAGTGCAACTTGCGAGTTGTACCACTTATTCGTTACTCATCATTTTAGGTTGGATTTGCTAATCATGTGTTTGTTTTATTACGTGCTATATGATGATCTTGGAATATGAATTGTCACCTTTGCCAAACTTATACTTTTATTAAACCTGTGATTTCTCACCAACTATTTTTAGTTGACACTTGTTTTTCGTACATGTTTTAGGTGATTAAGCTCGTGATAGGTCAAGTCAATATCACATAGGATTTTCCTAGATATCAATTGAAGAATCTTATTTTAAGTTGCTTGTCTTTTGAACATGTTATCTGTTTGGTCTAATTCAAAACTTATGTAATTGGGATTTTTTTTATATTATGAAACTTTAATAGTAAATGTCTTTATTCCATTGTGTTCTTTTGTCAATTAAGTCGCACCCGTGGTTAAGATGCACGGTTGGGGTGTGACAGATTGGTATCAGAGCCGTGATTATAGAGAATTAGGAAACCATTTGACCTAGACTATAACCTAAGCTCCCCTTTGAAACTTATATGCTTATGTGATTCTAATCCACTAACTCTCTTATCTTTAGTATGTCGTCGTACTCTACTGACATCTCTAGCAATTCAAGCCTTATTTCCGATGATGGGTCCCAAAGCCCAATTAGTTGGAGTAGGCTAATCTCACCACGATCATCTTTCTCTGGAAGCCTGCTACCCTCGAAACATAATGTCAAGCCCGAGTTAATCTCCGATACGACAAGCCGGCCTGCACCGAAGCCTGAAGTAATCAACATATCAAGTTATTCGGAATCCGAAGACCAAGAGAGCCATGTTGGAACCACTTCTGAGGCCCAACTCCCGTTCAAGAAAAGAAAGCTGACTTGTGAAGCTGACTTGTGAAGCTGAATCCAACTCTTGGGCAAGGCCCAATCCATAATGTTCTCATCAAAATCAAAGGCTTGGATAGTGATACTAGAGACACGTGTAATCTGGAAGGGTGAGCGCCTGTACACTAGGGGTCTTGTCAAAGGAAAGTGAGACAGGTTCGTTACGAGTCGCACTTACCTGGGGACCCTTGGAGTGAGTGCTCACTTATAGGCTAAAACACGTCTCACTAGTATCATTCATCCGAATCTTGAATTTTGACTAGTCAGTTTTGTCTTTATATTTCATTTGTAATTCAACATATATGTTTTATTTATCTTGTAAGACATTAATATTAATGAATGAGTGATTTTATTTATAAATATTGTCACTTTTAATTCTTGAATGTCTATCCTAACTACTGACTTATGATTTCTTTTTCGTAGAATGCCTCCTCATCGTGATCCTGATTACACCGTGGCTAACACCAGTGAAGCCTCCGCCGAAACCACCGCCATAGCCACCCTGCTCACTCAATAACTTACTGCGGTCTTACCCACTATTGTCACTCAAATCAACAACTCCACCGGAGGATCTAGTGGGAGTGTTTGTACTTTCAAGCACTTCAACTCTTGTAACCCACACAAGTACCTTGGATGTGAAGGTGCGACAGGGCTATTGCAATGGTTTGAAGGCATGGAGAACACATTTGAGATGAGTGACTGCCCCAATGAACTTAAGGTAAAATATGCTTCAAGTGCCTTCCAAAGGAGGGCACTGACTTGGTGGAATGCTGAAAAGAAAATTCGGGGTAGGGAAGGAGCTCTTGCTATGACTTGGGATAAGCTCAAGGAAATTATGATCGAGGAGTTCTGTCCTAGCAATGAGATGAAGAAGTTGGAGATTGAGCTGTGGGACCTTACCCAGGATAGTGGGGAGAGTGAGGCGTACACCACACGCTTTCATGAACTCTGCATCCTAGTCCCTCATCTGGTTACACCCTTGACCCGAATGATTGATCGTTATATTGGAGGCCTTCCGCCTCAAATTCGGGGTACTGTCATGGGTAGTAGCCCATCAACACTTGAAGCTGCTATTCGTTTATCTGCGTCCTTAACGGACGATCTAGTTAAGTCTGGAGTTCTATTCAGGAAAGATGACAAGAGAGTTAAGGAGGAAGTGGCGAAAAAGCCTGAGTATCGCCACAAGAAGCAAAAGACCTCTAAAAGCTTTGCCATGGTTACCCCAGCTGTTCCTGTTGCCTGAAGTAGCACCTAGACCTGCACCTGGCAGGAAGCCATATAGTGGACCTCACCCGCTGTGTGCAAGGTGTCAATACCATCACCCTACTACTATTCAATGTCGTTCGTGCACTAAATGTGGAAGGCTTGGTCATTTTGCTAACGCTTGTCGCGTAGCTGAAAAGGCTGCTACTACCCAAACTGCCAATCCTGCCATCATCAATGGTAGGGCCTGTTATGAATGTGGTGCTCCTGATCACTACAAAAACCAATGCCCGAAGCTCAACAACAATAACCGAGGTGCATGCTCGCACTTTTGCCATAGGAGCAACCGAGGCCAGAAATGACAATGCCGTGGTTACTGGTACGTTTCTCATCGATAATCGTTATGCCTCTATCTTATTTCATACCGGAGCGGATAAAAGCTTTGTCTCCTTAGAATTTGAACCTTTACTTAAAACTTGTCGTATCGCTCTTGAACCTTTTTATACTATAGAAATAGCTGATGGCAAACTAACTGTTGTGCATTCCGTTGTCCGAGGTTGTGCTCTAACTCTCAACGATCACACATTCTCTATCGACCTGATTCCCATCACTCTTGGGAGTTTTGATATCATCGTGGGAATGGATTGGCTATCCCACAATCATGCGGAAATCAACTGTTCGGAGAAACTCATTCGTATCCCTCTACCATCCGGTGAGACCTTGAAAATCTTTGGAGAGAAACCTTGCAAAGGTTTGAAATTCATCTCCTGCATGAAGGCACGTAGATATTTAAGGAAGCGATACTATGCTTTCTTGGCACATGTGGTCGAGAAATCTGAAGAAAAGAAATTACAAGATATACCGATCATCCGAGATTTTCCGGAAGTATTCCCTGATGACTTGCATGGACTCCCTCCAACTCGACAAGTTGAATTTCGGATTGATCTTTTACCGGGAGCTAACCCCATTGCCAAATCTCCGTACCGCCTAGCCTCTTCTGAGATGCAAGAACTATCTAGCCAACTGCGGTTCTCTTTGTCAAGAAGAAGGATGGGTCCTTCCGCATGTGCATCGACTACCGTGAACTAAACAAGCTTACCATCAAGAATCGTTACCCGCTACCTAGGATCGATGACCTTTTCGATCAACTGCAAGGAGAAACTTGTTTCTCGAAGATTGACCTCCGATCTGGGTATCATCAACTCCGAGTCCATGAAGAGGACATTCCCAAAACTGCTTTTAGAACTCGTTATGGACACTACGAGTTCATGGTTATGCCTTTTGGGTTAACCAATGCGCCCGCGGTGTTCATGGACCTCATGAACCATGTCTGCAAACCCTACCTAGATCAATTTGTCATTGTCTTCATCGATGACATCTTGATCTACTCCCGAACCAAAGAGGATCATACAACCCACCTTAAGCTGAGTTTGGAACTCTTGAAGAAGAAACAACTTTATGCTAAATTCTCGAAGTGTGAATTCTGGCTTAGAGAAATTCATTTCTTGGGTCACGTGATCAACAACCAGGGTATACACATCGATCCAGCCAAAGTCACCGCTATCAAGAATTGGAGTACACCATCCACACCCTCTGACATCCGTTCGTTTCTGGGTTTGGCGGGTTATTATCGAAGATTCATCCCGAACTTTTTGAAGATTGCCCTGCCTCTCACTACATTAACTCAGAAAAATAAGCCTTTCGTCTGGGAACAAAAGCAAGAAGATGCGTTCCAAACTCTTAAGCAGAAATTGTGCAACTCCCCTATTCTAAGTCTTCCCGATGGCAATGATGATTTCGTTGTATACTGTGATGCCTCAAACCAAGGTCTTGGTTGCGTGTTGATGCAACGAGACAAGGTCATAGCCTGTGCATCCAGACAACTCAAGGTTCACGAAAAGAACTACACCACTCATGACCTTGAGTTGGGTGCGGTGGTCTTTGCTTTGAAAATCTGGAGACATTATCTCTACGGCACTAAATGTGTGGTTTTTACTGATCACAAGAGCCTTCAACATATTCTGAACCAGAAAGAACTCAACATGAGGCAGCGACATTGGGTTGAATTACTTAGTGACTACGATTGCGAAATTCGTTACCACCCGGGGAAAGCTAATGTGGTGGCTGACGCCCTTAGCCGTAAGGACCGAATCAAACCCACCCGTGTGCGAGCCATGGGAATGTTGGTCCAAACCAGTCTCAAAGATAAGATCCTCCTAGCTCAAAAACAAGTTGTTGCAAATGATGAGTTGAAGAAGGATTTGGATTGTGGTGTTGAAAAGCACTTGGAACCCAAACCCGATGATCTCCTTTACTTCATGGGTCGAATTTGGATCCCCGACTCAAGTGAGCTCCGAACCCTTATCCTTGATGAAGCACATAAATCCCGTTATTCTGTTCATCCCGGTGCTGATAAGATGTATCACGACTTGAAAGAGTTTTATTGGTGGCCAGGAATGAAGAAAGACATCGCCCTCTATGTAGGGAAGTGTCTTACTTGCTCTAAAGTTAAAGCTGAGCACCAGAAACCATCTGGTCTTCTCCAACAACCCGAAATCCCACAATAGAAATGGGAGAAAATTTCCATGGACTTCATCACTAAGCTTCCGCGAACCTCTAGTGGTCATGACTCCATCTGGGTTATTGTTGACCGCTTAACCAAATCCGCTCATTTTCTCCCAATCCGTGAGGACTACAAAATGGAGAAGCTTTCCAGACTCTATATCAATGAGATCGTGACATGTCACGGTGTCCCTCTATCCATTATCTCCGACCGTGATAGCCGTTTTACCTCCCGATTCTGGCAATCTTTACAGAAACCTTTGGGAACTCGTTTGAACCTTAGCACGGCTTACCATCCCCAGACTGATGGTCAAAGTGAAAGGACCATACAGACCTTGGAAGACATGCTCCGTTCTTGTGTGATTGACTTTGGAGGAAGTTGGGATCAACACTTTCCACTCATCGAATTCTCTTACAACAATAGTTACCATACGAGCATCAAATGCGCCCCTTTCGAGGCTCTATATGGTAGGAAGTGACAATCTCCGGTGTGTTGGACCGAGATCGGAGACGCTCAAATCACCGGTCCCGAACTCATTCAAGAAACCACCGACAAGATACTTCAAATTCAAGAAAGACTCAAGGCCTCTCGCGATCGTCAAAAGAGTTATGCTGACAACCGTAGGAAGCCCCTTGAATTTCAAGTCGGTGATAGAGTCTTACTCAAGGTTTCCCCCTGGAAAGGTGTTGTCCGATTTGGGAAGAAGGGAAAGCTAGCCCCTAGGTTCGTTGGGCCATTCAAAATTCTTGAAAGGATTGGCCCAGTAGCCTATAGACTCAAGCTACCAACCGAACTTTGTAACGTTCATGATGTTTTTCATGTATCAAACCTTAAAAGGTGCCTTGCTGATGACACACTTCAAGTTCCTCTGGATGATGTTCGTATCGACAACTCTATGCATTTCTTCGAAAAGCCTGTTGAAATTATGGACCGTGAAGTCAAGCAACTCAAGCGTAGCCGCATCCCTATCGTGAAAGTTCGTTGGGAAGCCAAGCATGGTCCTGAGTTCACCTGGGAACGTGAAGACCAAATGAAACATAAGTACCCTCATCTCTTTCTAGACCCTACAGCCTCTACTAGTTGAATTTCGGGGACGAAATTCTTTTAACTAGGGGAGTCTGTGACACTTCTGATTTTCACTACATGTACTCATTCTAGACTTATCAATGAAAATCCGCATGTCATTTCATTTTACTTGAAATCCTATTCAGACGTTGTTACAATACTAGTTCACATGTGAAACATTACGTTTATGCTTGATTTCAAAGACTTATACTTATCTGTGATTGATTCATGGATCCCACGTAGACTTAATTGATCTTTATGACACATTAAATACACATGAACCACCCCATACATCTCAAACATGTTCTTACAACCCATTCAATGTGAATTGATGCTTAAAAGTACTAGTTAGTACTTTCGTGCGATCGTTCGCCTTTTAAACCGTCGTTAACTACGTACCGTCCACGACCGACAAATCGTTTAACATGACATTAATTTATGTTTTAAATGTTTAAAATTTTCATTTCTTTAATTAAAACAAAGTTTGTTTGCAAAACTTTCCTTAAATAAATCCTGAAATTCGAAAAATGATCAAAAAGTCCGTTTTCTCGCCCACCGATCGCCAACTACTATACGTGAATAACGTACATTTAACTTAAATGTTTTTAGCTAAACATACTCTTTTTGTTATGACAATCAACTTTAATGTTGAAAACATTTGCCAATTTCGCTTAGAAATGCTTAAAATCGCAATTTTCGAATGCGCGCACTCAACCGGATCAAGCTAGGACCCAACCCACCTACTCTTGGACCTAGCCCAAGCAAGAAATCACAAAAAACCCAGCCCCATTGAGGAAAATTTCACAGATATGAGGGCCCTAAAACCCTAAATTGCTTTCCAAGACATTCCATATTTACACCCCTTCAACCATTAGTATAAATAGGAGGCTTAGGATCTTGTTTTCTTTGCTAATTCTCCCTCAAACACTCCCAAGCCCTCCTAAGTTGTGAAATCCCTTCCCAACCTTGAAGATTTCGAAAATCCCTTAGAGGATTCCAAGAGTTTGAAGATCAAACAAGTAAGTAACCCTCCGAAGTTGAATACCGTCTTTTTATTTTATTCTTTCTTCATCTCCTCAATCTTTTTCTATTTTCTATCCATGATCACTTGATCATGTGAAACCTCAGCCCTAAAAACCCTCTAATAATCTTAATCAAACTAATAAATCAAGCTAACATCACCAACTAACAAACAAAGGATCCCGTTTGCAATGGCGGCTATGCCGTCGCATTCTGCGAACCCTCAATACAACTATTGCAAAAGTGGCTCTGCCAATGCTTTAGTATGTTCTTGCTAACTTAAAACAAGTTATTTATTCTATATTATCACTTATATGAACTCACACGCTAATTAAATATAGAATCCGCTTGCTCGTGTCGTCTATGCCAATTGCATTCTGTGATTCTCCAAAACGCTTCTGTGAATATCATGGCTAGACCGGTGACACGGGATGTTTTGGCTAACCTAATCTTATTATATTATGTATTATTATAACATAATAACATTCGTCTAATTTTTATTTGCGCGTTCGGTAATCTTAAAACCCTAAACGGACCACTTAAGTGCAACCATTGATTTTGGACAGAAACTGTACTGAATTTAACTGAGCGTAACTTGACCATAATTAATCTAAACTGAGCAAACTCAATTTCCACGTTGTATTTCGTCGAATTTTCTTTCCAACCATAATTGGATCGTTTTCTAATTCAAAAGTATGACTCCGTAGTAGCCAAAACGGGACAGAAACCTTTTTCAGTACCTTCTGTCTTGTTAGACTATTTTGGCTATGATCCGAGTCTCAAATGAAAAAACTTTCTAAAAGAAACTTCTTCGGGACGACTTAAACTAATTCCCTAGAAAATTTCATAATTTTTAGACGTCGTTTGATGTTTTTAACAATCCCGTTTCTGTTCAGCTACTTTGCTGTCCAAATCTGAAAATCAACTAAAACTCTATTTTTGCAACTAATTCTTAATCTTATGACCCGAACCGCCTATCTAACACTCGTAACCATCGAACCTACCCTAAAACTGGTTTATTTATTTGTTTAGGGTCTGGTCCGTGATTCATCTCGTCTATTCGTTCAAGTTTCTTATCTCGTCTAGCTTTCAAGGTGAGACTTCATAGCCCCACTTTATTCAAATCGTTTTGGGGGAAACATGTACGCGTTGGCACGCACTAAAACACGTTTTCAAACAATTCTAAAACAAGCGAATCATATATGTATGTGAGTAAATGAACACAACATGATAAACGTTAAACTTGTAAATTCTTAGCTTGAAACTTTCAAGCCAACGGTAGTACAGATATGGGCCATAGGATGGAAACCGCATATACTTTATGGACAACTTTTGTTGGACATCTTATTCGTTATTAGTGCAACTTGCGAGTTGTACCACTTATTCGTTACTCATCATTTTAGGTTAGATTTGCTAATCATGTGTTTGTTTTATTACGAGCTATATGATGATCTTGGAATATGAATTGTCACCTTTGCCAAACTTATACTTTTATTAAACCTGTGATTTCTCACCAACTATTTTTAGTTGACACTTGTTTTTCGTGCATGTTTCAGGTGATTAAGCTCGTGATAGTTCAAGTCAATATCACATAGGATTTGCCTAGATATCAATTGAAGAATCTTATTTTAAGTTGTTTGTCTTTTGAACATGTTATCTGTTTGGTCTAATTTGAAACTTATGTAATTGGGATTTTTTTTTATATTATGAAACTTTAATAGTAAATGTCTTTATTCCATTGTGTTCATTTGTCAATTAAGTCGCACCCGTGGTTAAGATGCACGGTTGGGGTGTGACACTAGGCTTCGGAGCGGTGCTACTCGGGTTGGTGTGCAAGCATTCATGAGGTAACTTAATGACATTAAATAGTAATTAGTGTTTTTAGAAAGACTTTCGCTGTAGTTTAATATAATAAAGATACGTATTTTTAAGGGAATAACCCGTTATAAGAACCAACTGTAGGGTGCCTGGTTTGGGGCCTTACAAGTTGTTATCAGAGCTGTGGTTTAAGAGAAAATTGGTGTTTTTAAACAAATAAAATGCCTTAACTTAAACTGAAAATGGGACGAGGGTGAAACGAATGCCACCACGAGTAACCGTGAGCCAAGAGGTACGTCTTTCGAGTTGAGTAGTAATTATTATTTACCATATGTGTAGTGTCACACTTGGTAAGTGATTGGTGTGAGTAAGTGATTTATGGTTCCGTATGGGATCATGATGTGTGCTATGTGTTGTAGTAGTATATAGAACTATGTGAAATTATGTAATGTGATTAAAAGAGGCCATGATGTGAGTTGAGTAATGTGGAGTAGTATTAATTGTAACTATGTGAGATAATTTTGTGTGTCGATATGATTTAGTAATTTTGTGTGTAACCTTGGATGGTGTGAAATTGTGATAAATTTGATGATTTACTATATTTATTGTGTGGTGCTATGTGAGTTGTGTAGGGTGCATGTGCATCCGGGGTGTATGAAAGATAGAAAGCTAGTGTGAATATGATGGGGAAGGTTTAGAATTCGAGCAGTAATATGGACCACCAAATTGCATTTGATCACCTTAATTTGGCAGTCTATGGTTACTCTCGTGTTCTGAATTTGACGCCCATAGTAATCACTCCAACGTTCTACCTTGTGCTGGTACTGATGGCTAAGACAAAGCGTACCAAATCTGTCAGACGGGGAGCTCCGGCTGGGGGAGGAGCAGATCATCAGGACAAACAGGCGGCTGCTGTAGACAAGGAGGACAGTGACATAGAAGTGGTGTTGGCACTTCCCGCGTCAAGTGTGACTGGAGCTGAGGATGGCAGCGTCCCGCGTGGTGCTGAAACCAGAGTGACAGGATGGAAAAGGAGGGTCGTGTCGGCAGTACGCGATTTCCCTCCAGGATGTGGACCTGTATGGCTGAAAGATCGACCATATGCGTCAGCTAAGAAAGCTTTATTTCAAGAGGACCCGGTGATTGACACGGGGTCCGATGAGGAGGAACCAGAGGAGGACACAACAGATACACCTAATGTGGTCCTATAGTAATCTTGCGAGCGTTGTTTGAGACGTTGAACCTCTAGATGACTTTTGGACTTGACGGTTGTCACGAGAGATTGTGGGGTGATTTAACATTTTGAGTGATTAGACGTTTACGTGGTGTGATGATTATTTCAAATATTTATTATTTGATTTTGACATTGAGTGCGAGTTATACGGCGAGACGAATTGGGTATGACAAATGAAAGTTGCATGTGCGATATCTTGCTTTTTGTGGGGCAGTGTTAATTATGTGTGATTATGTGATTTCCTTTTGAACAACGCGAGTTCATACTAAACGTAATTGTTGATGTGATGCTATGACTTGGTTGATTAGACTATATGAATAGACCAGTGTAGGCCTGAGTTTTGATTAATTGTGTGTGTCTACGGTCTTAAGATAGTGTCACCTATGTGTTATGCTTAGGTGATGTATGAAGTATAAGGGAGTGTGTTTAGCTTTACTATGATATTAAATGTCCTTATATCCTAAGGCATAGATCTTCACGAGGTAAATGTTTTGGTGTTTAAGGACATGAAAGTTCTTTGCGAATAAACTTGTATATCGTTAATTGAGTTGCTTATGAGTATGAGTTATTTGTGTCTGGCATTAGTCAGGCGGGAGATCAAGTGCAAGCTTGATATGGTGTTGACTTTTATCAACAGGTTATTGTGTCTGACAGCAGTTAGGCGGGAGATCGTGTTTGCTGGTGCCTTTAGGCCAAACAACATGATATACTTGTGTGTCTATAAATGATGAGGTCATATTGTATGCGCGTAGATTTACCTAGATCTAGCTAGTTGTGTATTTGCACTTTGTGCGAGTTAGAAGGTTGAGTTACTAGTACATGTGTAGAACAATGTGTGTTCTGTGGTTATGTGTGTTCTGTAGTTATGTGTGTAGGTGTGTGTCCTTGTAGAACACACTTAGTCGTGCATAGGACGAGTGGTCAGTATGATCGAGTATATTATTTCTATCTTGACAATTTCCTTGACAATGATACATCAAGGTGATGCGAGGAGTTTTGACGTCTTTCTAGGCGATCAGTGAGGTGCTCTTATGAGATGCATATGCTTATATCTCGAAAAAATTAGGAGCACGAAGCCAATGGGCGGAGCTGAAGAATTAGTGATGAAAACAGTTACGTAGACGATGGACCAGAAATGTTTATGATGAGATCAAAGTGATGACGCCAAGGATTTCAGCACGGGGTAACGAGACGAAGAATAGCTAAGGCTTGTGAGCAGACAGAATTCATGTTCGTGCATGATAAATGAGATGCGGTCAGTGATCACATGGTAATGGTAGAGCAACATAGAGAAGATGAAACTCAGGAGAGGTAGGTGTAGGATTGCACACAAGTGACTGGGAAGGAGATGGCTACGCTAGCAAATCTAAGACTAGCTTAATGTGAACTCCTGTGGAGCATTCAGGTAAGGCAAGTGTTTGGCTTTTGAAACAGACATGGCAGAGGAAAGTGGGCTTTTGATAAATGTCGAGAGCGGATGAAGATAACCCTAGCGTTCGGTATATTTACGTACTTAAGGGACGTATTGAATGCGTGATAATGAAGTAAAGCGATACTGTGATAAAGCAATTTAATGGAGACTAGTCTAGCCTTGCACGAGCTCCTGGAGATCATTGGAGAAGAGCATAAGTAATACCCTTATGGGTAAGCAGTGGGATTGAGTTCGAGAAATCATCGCAAGATGGCAAATTGAGCATAGAAGATGAGTGTGATGGACACATTTACTCCTCTCTATGAAGGACAAAGACTTACTTGAGGGGATGATCGTCGGAATGACGAAATCATTTAGGTTATACTAGAGACAAAGGGCAATTGTGCCCGTAACTCAGGATGAAATGTGGCAAGTAAGCGGATAACTGGCTGTGTTGTACTACGCGGTACTAGAGATGATATGTGCAGATGGTTAAAGCACTAAGAGCAAAAAGGGTATTGTCAATGGTGATGACAACGAAACCTTCGTGAAAGGATTGGTAATGAAGGCAATAGCGGATGGCAACTTCTAGCAAGTGCCGGGATAGGAAGAATTGGAAGTGCAGCCGTTTGGCTAATGACTGGAGAGATGAGAGGCGAAGGAATGGGCAGGTGAAACTTACAAATCACAAAGTTGAAAGCGGGCAACGGAGAAGATTTCCTTAAACACCAAGGCTGGTGGCACCTAAGGTTTTTGGTGCACGAATAAGAATGGAGAGGAAGAGTTGTGTTGGTTTATGCCGACGTAGGATTCGAGGACGAATCCCCTTTTAAGGGGGGTAGAATTGTAACATCCCGAGAATACACGTAAGGATTATTTGGACGTTACGGGTGACCCGAGTCTCTTGTAACGAGACAGTTCACGTAGAACCATCTTCGTAAAAATGTAAAAGGGGCCGGTTAGTCACAAGAGGGGCAGTCAGGGATCAATACGCGCAAAAAGGAAACCTGAGGACTATAGTGTAACTCCATTGAACTTTAAAAGCCATCTCATAGTAAACCCTAGGCCATAATTCGCCTAGGCTTGCACACGACGGCAACAAGGAGAAACTGGGGAGAAGGGGGTGACCGGAGGTGGCCGAAAAAGACGGTTTCACGGCGACGTTTAGCGAAAGAATTCACACGAAACAAAGGTAATCCTCGTCAATGCTTTTACGTGTTCCTTTATCATTTTTTTTAGAAACCCGACTAGGGTTTGAGTTCTTGTTCACTGCCGAAGTCAAGGAGCACGGAGGAGACGGCGAACGGTGATGGTGTTATAGGTATGTTAGGTGACCGGTGGCGACGCGGTTGCGCGTGACTGTGGTGGACAGTAGGGTAGGGCCATGACGGGGGCTGGTTGGGTGGTGACCGTATGCCAAGAGATAGAGAGAGAGAGGACAGGTGGCGTGATGGAGGCCTCGGGAACGGCCAGAGGCGGCAGCGACAGCGGGAGGTGGTGCACGGCAACAGCCGGAGACCGCCGGGGTGGGGTATCACGACGGAGGACGGCGGGAAGAGGGTAGGGATGGTGTACGACGTGGAAAGATGAAACGGTTAGGGTTTCTCGCGGCTAGAACGGGGTGATGAGGGAACGATGATGGTTCACGGTGACGAACGAGAAAGAGGATGGAGTGGGGTTACACCCGATTAGGGTTTTGCTGAGCTTAGAGTTTGCATGGTGTGGTTTCGACATGCATGGGGAGCTCGGATCGTGTACGTGTAATCCTTAAGACCAGGGATTTGCATGGCACGTATACATGCATGCGTGCGGTTTCCAAACGGGTCAAAGGTAACCCAGTTCGGGCAGGCACGCGGATTAGGGTTTTGCATGGTGAAGGATGTGCGGATGAGACGAGTACATGGAATAATTATACTTATACGTAATTGACACCTGTCTAGGGCATACATTAACTGTGTGATCTTACGTTGACAGGTTCGAGCTCGTGTTAAGAGATCGTTGCAGTATAAGAGTGGGATCTTCAACCCAGTGAGTTTCTAATCCCCTATTTTAAATGTTTTTATCGTTTGGGGCTATCGTTTAGGGTCTGACCGATGAGTTTACGAAGTTAGTTATTTAAATATGGGTTAAGGGACTAGATATTAACCTTAATACGTGTAGGTTAAAAGTGGGTGTATGGTCACGGGTCGTATAGTGACCTAACAGGGATGAGTCAGGATTGTAGTTACGGGTCGCACGGGTACGACTAGGAGGTGTCACAGGGTGTGCATGTACGTGGTATGTGCTTAATTAATGAGATATAATATTTGTATGTGTGTTGCTATATTACCAGAGCATTGTGTTATGAGTTAGTCGGGGTGAGTCGGGATATAAGGTAAACGCTTATGGATATGTATTGGATTCCTCTTCCTAGTGCTATGTGTGAAGTGCAGGTGCAGTTAATGAATCATGTACATAGAGTATAATGTTATGTGATTATACATGTGTTGTATGCATTGTGTCGTTGTCCGTGTGACAAGGCGGGTATTGTGTTTGCATTTTTGTCAATATGACACGTCAAACGGGATTGTGAAGGACGAAGTCCTTCGGGAGGTCACCAATGGCGACGATGTCCAACAGAACAGTGATGGGCTCGGGGTGTGTCGAACGCCCTGACGAGGGTGCAGTAATGAGGTATGTGTTTGTGTGCTTATATTTTTGTGTTAAATTGCATACAAATGTTGCGTTATATTTATTGTGCATGAGATAGTAATAATGTGGTGAGTTGAGTTAGATTGACCGTTGTGTCAGGATTGTGATGTGGTGTTTACAACTGTTATGTCAGTTGATTTGTAAGAGCATTGGTCTAGGATGAGTAAGTTGATGTCTAAGGATTTGTTGTGTTAACCAAGTGTCGATTTAATGCGTGTACTTGAGTATGAGCTAGTGGTGTAGTAAGTTCGGTCTATGTTGATGAGATTGCGGGATTATTATTTTTATGAGATAAGTCTTGGGTAATGAGCTATTATGGGATATCGGGTGATAACAGGGGTTATCCATTATTAATGATTTGGGGACATATTTTATAAGGACCGCGGGTCCTGAGTAAAGCTTAAATAACTTTTGAGACGAATTAGATTTTAATTAAACTAAACTATTAGAACTTACTCAGCGTAGCTGACTTTGTATGTGCGATAGATTGTTTTGTAGGTAAGCGTTGCGTTGATGTATCTAGGCTTGGAAGCGGTGCTACTCGGGTTAGTGTGCAAGCATTCGTGAGTTAACTTAATGACATTAAATAGTAATTAATGTTTTTAGAAAAACTTCCGCTGTAGTTTAATATAATAAAGATGAGTATTTTCAAGGGAATAAGCCGTTATGAGAACCAACTGTAGGGTGCCTGGTTTGGGGCCTTACAAAATCAAAAGAATGTATATCCAACTCTTTAAGGTCTGACCGGTAAAAGACCAACTTCTCTCTCTTTTTCTTTTCTCATTTTTCTGTTTTTTTAGACAACGTATCATCAAGACTAGTTTTTTAATAATTCTTTTCCTCAAATTCCTTGAAACAATATTTCCATATCTTCTTTGTAGATTGTTCGGCTGTTTCTTCCTAATACATCCACTTTCTTCTTGTATATTCCAATTCTTTTGAGTGAAACATATTCTTTCCAAATTCCCTCAATGGTTGTAAACTTGAAATAACGACATAAGATAGTCTAATATTTTTCCATCTTGAAGACAATTAGCCAATAACTCGTTTTTACGAAAAGCTGGTTTGGTGATTATTGTGGGTAGTAGAAAAGGAAAGGCTAAGGCTGAGAGAGCTATCTAGGCAGGTATTGATTTTGGGATTTTGGATTTAAGGATAATATATAAAGGGTAATAAAGTCCTAGGTGCCTCAATCATATTCATATTTCTACTAGTTCATAATCTTGATATGTATAAGTTTTACAAGTTCTAATTATGCATAAAATTCGTTTGAAAAACACTCAGTATACCAAACGAAAGAGCATGCGAAAAATAATGATAATAATGCTTGTGAAAAGGCTCAGATTATTCTCACATGAAAACGGATGGGATAGGGTTTAGTGATTTGTAATGCATAATATCGATTTGTTTCTACTTGTCATGTCTTCATTTTATTTAATTAAGTGCAAATTCAAAGAGATTTTGGTTTTAGGGTTTAAAATTTTTGAAGTTTTTAGTAAGGTTTTAGTCATATTGGTAGAAAATCACAAGTTTAGTTTTACTGCTTTGAGATTACAAGTTTGTCTTGAATCTCTAATTCCCCACCCTACACTTAAAAATGTGCATTTCCCTCAATGTACAAATGTATGTAATGGAATGTTATGCAGGAATTTAAATGCATGAAGATTTAAGGGAAAAGAAACTGGTACTCCCCCAGTCAATTCGGTGCATAACCTAAGGCCAAACTTATTGTTGTTGTTAACACCTTGCTTCAAAGATTTCATTGAATTTCTCATAAATTTGATGTGCTTTCCAACTCCTCAAGTTGTAGAGATGGAGTTTAAGTCCTCAAAGAAGTAGAGAAACTATTTGGTGATGCTATACTATTTGACACACAAAGAAAACATAAAAACATAAACGGAAATAACATGTAGTAGTTAAGCTACTAAGGTCCTAGTATCTAGAAGGCATACCTAGGGACTGAAGTATGAAAAACTTAAACTTGGAAAACCAAACCTGAGGTCCATGATTTCTACCGTATGCACCAACTTCTCAATTTATTCATGATCATCGGGTTGCCTCCCGTAAGTGCCACGTTTATTTAAGGGTCCTTGGCAAGACCCGTACATGCTTCATCAGTCTTTATCTTGTAGTGGAACCTCTTCCACTATTTGATCAATTGGTCCTTCGAGGTAGCGTTTCACTCGATGACCATTAACTTTGAAGGTTGTCCCATTTGTTTGTTCTAGTTCCAATGTTCCATAAGGGAATATTTTCCTGATTGTATATGGTCCTGTCCATTTATATCGTAATTTTCCTCGAAACAATTGTAACCTTGAGTTGTAAAGTAAGACCTTTTCTCCTTCTTGGAAACAATTGTAACCTGAGTGGTATAACTAATACAGATGTGTGACCCGGGTCACCGCTAGAGCCTCGTTCTCATGACATTTGGTTCATGAATTAAAATCTTTAATAATAAAATGGTAATGATTCCCGCTAGGGACAACATTACCCTCAATCCTTTGAATGCTATCTCCAGACTGGTTTAGGACATCGAACTTAAATGCTTAATTATAATTGTTAAATAGGTGACTATACTTTGCTCACCGGGAGGTGGTGCAACAATGGGACCATGCATAAAGACGTGTCGTTCCCAACATTAGTTCGCCAATTCTTGGTCGCATAATAAGTTCGTATATAGACGTACGCCCTTACACCAAGCATTGGCTTATCAATCTCTACTTGTATAAAGATGTACAAGTATTAAATGAAGTTTGATTAAAAAGGTTTTACGGTCTTACACTTTAAAATAAAGAACACTCATAAATATAAAGACAGATTTAGACAACAATAAAAAACCCACCAAGAGGTGGTTTTAAGAACGAATAATTAAAGACATAAACATACCACTAGATTAGTACGTCAAATATTAACATGCACCAAATCTTCATCTTCACCCAAGCAATAGAAAGAGTTAAGCCACGAATGGCCATACTGATTAGCGTAACGTTGAGTTCGTAGGCTCCTCTATTGCGGAACAAAGAGGAGGAGCCCCTCTACTCTCTACTCTTTACTCTAGACTATCGAAACGAACTATCTAGCACTATCTTGAGGTGTGTTGTGGTGTATAAAACCAAGAACCCAAGCCTTCTATTTATAGGCCTCAAAATGAGCAATGCACGGACGTGCAAACACCTCGGGAATCAAACATGGTACGAAGGAAGGGGTACTTGGTCCTTGGGGAGCAAGACAAGGGATGCACGGCCGTGCCTTGCCTTGTCAGCTCCCCAGCTTCGTCTTTTAGCTGATTGTTGACTTGTGTTGACCAATTTTGACTTCTTAGGGTCAAAGCTCGAGAATGATACTTCTAGAGGCTTGATTTCTTAGTGTTTTTTTATAGGATTTAGCTTTGTTTATCTTTAAGACACCGAATAACCTGCAATCACAAATTATAAACGTTTTAAGTATCAATTGCAAGGTTCTTATTCATTTAGTACCATAATATGAGGATCATTATGCATGCATAACATGTATAAATGATGGCACATCAAGTAGTATAGCGAAAGGACCATCCGTGTAATTAACTTTTCAAATTATTAGTTTCAGTGTCGTTATTAGGATATATTTAAGCAGTGGAGGAACCAGAAAATTTTAAGTGAAAGGTCTGAATTAAATTTTGTTTTTATGTTCAAAAGTGTATGCTTACTAATTTTTTTTAATAATCCATGTATTACAGTAAAAACACAAAAATAAGTGTTGACTTCTTTTAACATTATTTTAATTGGTCAGAGCAAACCAAAACCTTATTTTTATTTGACCGAAGACGACGGGAGGGAGGCTACACCTTATGTCGCTTTTTAGTATCAAATGCGCGTCTCACATGCGCTTTATGTATAACTCTTGCCTTATGTCACGTGAAACACAAAAAAATTGTTCTTACATATTATGTATTTTATTTGTATAAAAAACTATTTAATTAATTTTTATATGTATTGATATATTTAAAATTTTATCTCATGTGAGTCATCTGTATGTAAAAATAAAGGTTTGAAGTTATTTGATTTTTTTAAGGGTACACTTTTACAGGGTCCACAATTAATATATTTTTTTTACTAAACTGATAAAAATTAAAGAAAAAGTTAGTTATATTTTTTTAACCAGGGAAGCAGGGACTAGTCTCTATCAATTTACAACAACAACAATACCCAATCCCGCCTAGGGCGGGGTCTGGGGGAGGTAAGATGTACGCAGTCATGCCTTTACCCTAGGGTAGAGAGACTGTTTCTAGAGTGACCTCCGGCACAAGATCCAAAGTCCGAGCATGAACAAGGGGGAAGAAGTAGAATCCTGCGAGAAAGAAAGACAAACACGACAGAAAAAAAAAAAAAAAAAAAACTGCAGCTTCCAACGCACAAAAGCCTAAGAAAGAAATCGGAACCCTAAAGCCGAAAAGGCAACCCCTAGAAGCAAAAGGAACACAAACCTCAAAGTATGGCAAGAGAAAACGCTAAGAAAGCCTACATACCAAGAGCACCAATCTATCTAAGAGAAAAAGGGAAGGAAAAAGAAAAAAGCCACACCCACACTTACCCCTCCACCCTAATCCTAGACCTCCAAGCATTCCTATCTGAGATCATGTCCTCGGCTAGACTAAGCTCCTTCATATCGAGCTTGAGTTTATCCTCCCACCTAAGTTTAGGTCTACCCCTTCTCCTATTGCCGGCTATCGAAAGGTCTTCCACTCTCCTTACAGGGGCTGAAAGAGGTCTCCTCTTTACATGGCCAAACCATCTTAGTCTTCCTTCCCTCAACTTGCTGGTGATAGACGCTACTTCAAGTTTTGTCCTAAAAACTCCTATCGGGATCCTATGTAACAAGGTTTTACCACATGTCCATCTAAGCATCCTCATTTCTGCTACTTCCATCTTGTTTGTTTGCTCCTTTGTCATCGGCCAACGCTCTGACCCGTACATCATTGCAGGTCTAATTGCCATGCGATAAAATTTTCCCTTCAGTCTCAGGGGGATTTTCTTATCGCACAAGACTCCTGTGGCCGCCCTCCACTTCTGCCATCCCCTTTTAATACGATGTGTCACATCGTCATCTATTCTTCCCGTACAGTGAATCATCGATCCTAGATACCTAAAAGACTCTTTTGGGCATAAAATCTTATCCCCGATACGAATACTAACTTCTTCACTCCTGTCGGTCTGATTCTTGTCGAAATCGCATCGTAGGTATTCAGTCTTATCCCGGCTGACCCGAAGTCCCTTATCTTCTAAGGCCTCCCTCCACTGTTCTAATCTAGTGTTTAACCCTTCTGGCGTTTCCGAAACTAGCACAATATCGTCAGCAAATATCAAGCACCATGGTATGCTCTCTTGAATATTACGAGACAACTCATCGAGGATTAATGCAAAAAGATATGGGCCCAGGGCTGAACCCTGATGTAGACCTATTCTAACCGGGAAAAATTCTGTGTTTCCCACAGGGGTCCGAACACAAGTCATCGCTCCTTCATACATATCTTGTAAGACTCTAATGTATTTCCCCGGAACTCTCTTATCTTTTTACATCAGTAAAGCTAAATACATATCTTTCTAAGTGCCACACCAACGGTTTTTTATCATCGATACGGTTTTTTATCACTTAAGAGACTCACTAATAGACGTACCATAGTTACGAAGCTAATATAAAATGATTAAAAAGCTAAAGCATACTTTTATTTTACGGTCGGGTCCAGTCCGGTTTTTTACGGTCCGATTTATGGTATAAACCGCAAACCAAACCGTTCGATACGGTTTAAAATTTTGAAACCGACCGACCGAAAGTTGAAAAAAAACCGACCAAGAAACCAGACCGTTGACCGGTTTGGGCGGTTTCAAACCGAACCGTGAACACCCCTACCATGTTCTGTTTCATGACCCGACTCATGCCTCGTCCCATGACACGACCCACAACCCGACATGACTCAACCCATGGCACGTCCCATGCCCTGACCCATGACCTTATTATCCTAGGGTATTTATTTTTCTTTTCATAAATTGTATTTCATTCCTTCGTCTTTTCTCTCCTAACAAACAACACTAAGTAATGATTCATTTCCTTCCCATAGGGTAACCAACACATGACTATGGAATGGTAATGATCCATTCCTTTCCCTCGTCTATTTAATTCACTCGCCCATTCCATTCCCTCATACCAAACAGACCTTAAGTACTAAACCAAAAAGCGATTTATTCTTCTATCTTCTTCCTTTTGCTTCTCCGGTTCTCCCCACTGTAAGAATACACAGCTCACGGGAGGCTGGCATGAAGCTTGGAAGTTGTTATTTTCACCCTTTTTTCTTCACTTTAACTGCTATAGTAGGTGCATTTTGAAGGGTTAAACAATAAGAAAGATTCTCCGTTTGATATAGCAGTTGACAGAAACTACGGCCACCGGAGGGTCAACGGACCCCCTGAACCCTCCTGGGTTCCGTCGATGTATTTAAGTAATATAACTTACTTGAATCTATAACTAATAAATAAGTAATTGGTAGCGTCACGTGTCCAAGATACTTTTTCTCGCTTATTTTTTCTTTATTACTAATATTTAATATTTCATTTATTAATTCTTAAATCTTCAATACTATTTAATATATTTTTATAATTTCTAAATTTTCATTACTAACTATTTAACATTTCATTTATTGAACACATGTAAAACACATGTTTTTAACCTACTAACTAAATAAAGAATTGCACATTTCATAATTTATGTATATAAGAAATTGTACTATTTCAGACAGTGCTAAGAGAATTCACATCAGTTCTTCTATTCTCATTCATATCTTTAAAATTTAGGAAGAATATAAGATATTATTGTTTTTTCACTCTAGATCAGTATCATCATCCCCACACTCCATCCCTAAAATTTTAAGGAAAACGTTAGAAGCCTCCTAAATATAGGGAGGTACTATTCAACCCTATATTATTATTTTATTTATTTTTTTGTGAGTGGTTGTGAGTGAATTTCTGAGTGAATGAAAGAGAAAAAGTAACAAAAAAAATATTATTTAATAGAATAGGGATATATATGAGGAAACTGATGTGAGTGGTTTTTAAAAAGTCTTTAAACTTTAAAGGTAAATATGTTTTTTAGTGAACTTATACGAATAAAAATGAGAAGACTGATAGAAATGCTATAAAGTCCCATCTGAAAATGCCAAGTGTAGGTCTAAATTAGTGGAAACCACAAATGTATGGGTGAATAATGGGGTTGATAGACCAACGTATATGGGTATGTTCCTCCACTTATTAACGAATCAACGAGGATGGTAGTCGTACAGTGCAAATATCGTAAGAAGATATGAGGGCGAGTGGTGTTGTGTTTTCTCATCACTTATATGTTTATTTTCTTGGATCTATGGACTTCAAATTTGTAAATGCTAGTGTGAAACGTAAGAAGGTATATATATCCATTTCAATATCTAAGATGGGTTTGAAGTTCAGTTTCATTGGATACAACTATGCAAGTCATGATTGAGGCCCATATGTGATTGGACTCTTTCATACCATCTCAATATGACAAGTTTAAATATAAAAAGAACAAATCTAATTTAGGAAAAAAAAACCCTAACAATAATAACCTGAGCTTTATATTTCTCAAGAAAATGAACTATGATGTTCAGGGTCGACCCCGAGAATGCTTGAAACGTTTTGGGTCCGGGACAAGTAATAAAAAAGCGGGCCTCAATTTTTTTATATGTAATAAGTTTAAATATATACATTTTTGTGTCTTTTTTTGTTTTGGTTTAATAGTTTAAACAATTATGGGTTTTTGTAGGACAACCTTTTGAAGAGGAAAAAAAACAAGAAAAGAGAAAAGAAGAAACATGACACATGAAAAATAAATAGTGTTGTTACCAAGACTTGAACGACCTTTACATTTTCTTGCAATGGTTTTCCAATTGAACTAAAGAAACTTTGATATACACAAAATAGATGTATAAACTAAATATACAATTTTAAAAAATTCGGGCTCTCGAAAGACCGGGCCTGGAGCTGTGGCCCACCCTGCCCCTCCCTTTGGGTCGGGCCTGATGGTGTGAAGAATGCAAGTAGAGGCCAGCATTGGTGGACCCTTGGCGGCTCAGTTGACCCTTAGACCTAGAGGTGTTAAAAAAACCGGGTATGAAACCTAACCCGTCAGAAAACTCGAAACCGGGTATGGCCAATACCCGGGTATTGCAGAACCAGGTCCATACCCGACCCAACCAGCCAGATATTCTTATCTCATTTGCAAACCCGATCCGTAACCGGGTATTAAAATAACCGGGTTTAAACCCTGGTTTTCTGGAAAACCCTACCGTACCCGTACCTGATGTATTCAATACCCGACCCATACCTGATGCCATCATCGTATCCTGTTCAACCTGATGCCATTACCGTATCCTTTTCTAGTGCCAGACTGCCGCAGGTAGGACGAGACGACAGAGATGGGGAGAGGAGTTGGGTCGGTGATGGAGATGGGAATAGGAGTTAGGTAGGCGAAATGAAGCCGTGAAGGTGGAAAGATGGGGAGAGCCGGAGAGGAGTTAGATTTGTCGGAGAGGAGGACAAAGTTCAACACATCAGTAGGAACTAGGAACACAACTTCCTTTTTGGATCTACAGTTTTTTACTTTGGGAATTAAACAGCAGCAATGCTTTTTCTTTTTAATATCCGGGTACAACACCCAGCCCGGACCGGGGTATATCCGTTAGGAGCAAGTCTGACCTACAACACCCAGCCCGGACCGGGGTATATCCGTTAGGAGCAAGTCTGACCGTTCTTAACGGCTTTATTGCCGTTTAGGACAATATTTGAACGCTTTTTTTGGGACCATTTTAACCCCTTTTAGCTAGTATAAATACATAGTTTATATTTTGGTTGAATCACAATACTAAAAAACATTTAAAATCTCAAAACCGCAATATAAACACTCTAAAAAACTCGTAAAAAATGGCTTCCGAAAGTGCCCCTTCTTCCATTGGTATGGGTTCTTCATCAAGCGTTTTGGAAATACTTCCTACAACGAGGAACAAAGAGGGTTAGGCGCATTTTGAATTATGTAAAATGGCGAGCGGTTCGAACAAAGCCCGATGCACGCATTGTGGTTCTATTTTAAAGTCGGATTCAAATACGACTTTGAAGAAACATTTAGTAAAGTTTTGCAAGACGTTGAAAAACATTCAGGATAAAGGTCAAGCAACAATTTCAAACAAGGGAAATATTTGTCATTTCGATGTGGAAGGTGTTCGGGATTCCAAGGCAAAGTTTATGATTTAAGGGGGTTTGCCGTTCGACCACTTTGAAACCCCGCGCTTGACAAGGCTCATCCAAAAACGACTTCAACCATGTTATAATCATGTAAGTCGCAATACCCTTAGACGTGATTGTATTAAACTGTGGAAAAAAAGCTAAAACTGAATTAATTTTAGGTTTTAAATTTAAGCTGAGATGTTTGGTCGGCTCCGCACCGTTTACCCGAATCGTACATTTGTGTTACCGCTCATTAGGTACATCCCGATACATGACAATTGATGAAGCGTACAATTGCGTTTGAAATGTTTGGGTATCCACATACCGCAAATAATATATTTCAAATTTCAGATCAAGTAATTAAAACTTTTAAACTAGAAGAAAAACCTTTTTCAATATATTTTGATAACGTCTCGAACAATACCGTCGCGGTTGCACAACTAAAGTTACGATATAAACCGGTTTGTGATGGTGTTTTTTTTCATAGTCGATGTATTACACACATCATTAACTTGGTTGTGCAAGATTGACTTAGTCGAATTGATGATATATAGGAAAATTTTAAGCAAATGTTACATGACATTTTTACTATAAGTAAAAGTAGAGTTTTAAAATATAGAAAGTATTGCAAAGAAGTGAATTCCAAAGCCTTAGGTCCGAATTAGGACATACCTACAAGATGAAATTTGATTGAACAATTAACCCATGTGCTAAGAGTTTTTAAAACCGCAACTATTTTTTTTATTGAGAGTTTATTATCCTACGAGTTGTTTAGTATTTAACCAACTTTGGATGATGACGACCAAGCTATCCGATTTAGAATTTAGAGGCCCAAGTTTTGTTGAAATGATGAAACCAATGAAGGGAAAATTTGAAAAATAATTTAAAGAATTGCCTTCCGTTATTACTTGTGTCGCCGCACTAAACCCTGCCTAAATGGTTCCGGTGTCAAATTGTTAATTGAAAAAATAAGTTTCGATTTGGAATTGCATCTTGAAGACGTTGATTTTGTAGCAAAAGCAATAGCCAATTTTAACAAACATCTATCAAACTTGTATGAGGTTTATAGGTCAAAATATAGTTCAACAACACACATACATGAGGCAAGGGATAGTGCGGCATCAAGCAGCAATACTAGAAATTTAAATCTTGATTTATCTAATACCTCAAGAAGTGATCGAGTTAAACGGGCCCGACGTTCTATCCCAAGTAGCGAACCCTATCTTGGATCGGACTTTGTATTACAAATCTCCCCACAAGAATTTGATTTTTTTTATTATTTTGGCTTGGTGGAAAAAAAAGAAATCCTAATTTCTGATTCGATCCATTATGGCCCATGATCTACTAAGTGTCCAAGCTTCTACGGTGGCTTCGGAATCCGTATTTTCTGTTAGTGGCAGGCTTATATCTTTAAGACGAACAAGACTCACTTCGGAATCGGTGGAAATGTGCATTTGTTTGAACACTTGGACGCGGCCGAAAGGATACAACACATTAATTCACTTGAAGGCGAAATCAATATAGAAACGGAAATACACGAGGAGGAGGTAGCGTAAGGAATGTCGACCCCAATAATTGATGAGGAACTCACTAATGATGAAGAAATGCATGATGAATAAACACCAAACAACAACGAGGAAGTCGGTTAACCAAACAACAACGAAGACTGAACACCGAAAATATAATGAACTAGTATTTTCTATGTGTTTTGTAATGTATTTCAATTTATGTTTTTGTAAATTATAAACTTTAAAAAATAAATACAAAACGAATATTTAAAATAAATTTGTATGTTTTAGTTTACAATTTTTATTTGTTAAAATTAAAAAATAAATAATATACAGTTAGTAATATTTAATAGAGTGAATTTATGATATTGTTATTTATTTTAATAATTTTTACCAAATACAAAGCAAACTAAAATATTTAAATGAATTTATATTGGGTAAAAAAAATAGAAAGTAGGGTATTAAAACCTGGTTCTAATACTCGATTCCAATACGAACCCTACCCTACCCAGGTATATAGGGTTGAATTTTTTCTCTCAATACCCGTACTCGAACCCTACCCGGGTATTAAAAAAATGAAACACCCTAAAATATTCTAAAGAAATGAAATAGAAGTACTACATGAAGTTATCGGTAATGGAGGGACTATTTTGGTAATTAACACAAAGTGAGCAAACCCCGTATAAAACCCTCCCCCCATTGCACAAGTTTCTATCCTTTCCACCTGAAAGTTCTCGCCATTTAGAGAGGGTTTGGGAGCTAGATCTCGGCTGGGAAGGAAAGTAAAGAGAAAGGATCGATCTTGTAGTCGTATTTGAGTGTAAAGGCTGCTAAGGATCGAAGTAGGAGTGTGGGCCAGATGATCTACACGTTGTCAGGTCAAAATCCAACCTTCATCCTCCTATTCTTCTCTTTTCATAACGTTTTGAGTAGAAACGGGGTTTATGTCCAAAAGGATGAGTTTTTACGTACATAATAGAATAAAGGTTATAGACTTGATATCATGAATGTTAAACAAACACTTTGGACGTATCAAGTTCCAAACTTTACGTACGAAACAACTCAAATCTAAACCATGCAAGTTAGGGTTATTAGAACCAAGTTCTCGTGAACACGTAATCAACCCAAGTACTCGGCTCACGGTATTCGGCCCCCAAGTACTCGGGATCATGTGAAGCCTATAACGGTTCCTAGTACTCGGTCATAAGTACTCAGCTTCTTAGTACTCGGCTTCCTAGTACTTGGCTTCCTAGTACTCTGCTACTGGTACCCGGCTCCATGAAGTCGTGAGCCTAGTTGACATCATTGGTTCTCGGGAATGGTTACAAGGATGGTCTAGTTCTCGGGAGCTAGTTCACGACATTGGTTCTCGGGAATGGTGTAACATCCTGAAAATCTGACATGTGTAAATGGGCTGGAAGGAAGGAGCAAAGGATGAATGATGAGGATGGGCTTGAGGAATGAAAGGCTAGGCCCATGAGGGGTTTCCCTTAACCCTAATGCAGCCCCTGGTCATCCTCATTACACCTTACAACACAAAATCGTTTAGAGAGAGAGAAAGAATCCTAGAGAGAGAAATTCAAGAACTTGGATGTTTTGATCCAAGATCTGCTTCAAATTGTCTCTCTGGTGTTAGTGAAGAAGAAACCATCGTCCTTGAGGTAAAAATCCAACCTAAACACTCTGTTTTCAGTCTAAATGAGTTACAGGGTAAAACTAGGGTTTTGAACTTAAAAGACAAGGTTTTTACGTGTAAAAAGGGGTATAAAGCCCATATATGAGCTTATGGAAGTTAAACAAACGTATTGGACGTAAAAAGTTATGAACTTGGGTTGAAAACTGGCCTGTAAATGAAGATCTTCAAGTGGCGACACCAATAGGCGACACTATTTCTTGAGGCGACACTAATCGCGACCACTTGAAGAAGATGAAGCCTGGTGGGACGACACTAACGGGTGGCGACACTAAATGTGTAGAGACACTAAAAAGTGTGGCGTTGACGTATATGCAGACCGGTTAGCACGTTAGGGCAACTAGACGTCCGAATCGGGTTTAATTATGAACGGACAGGTGAGTCAAGATTCCCTATTTACTTGTTTCTAGGGTGATGTGCATACTTAACGAATGTTTATGAAATGACGAATGAATGTAATGAAATGTTTACGAATACATGATTTACGAAAAGAAACGATGTTTGAAACAAGAACGTTTGCGAAATGGAAGAAATGTTTATGAAACAAAATGTTATATAGGAATGGTTTTAAATGAATGAAAAGGGTTTGCGAATGAATGGAATGTTTTATAAAGGAAATGGGCAAAGCTTTTAAAGAAGTCATTACATGTCTAATCTGTTAAATGAACGAATTGATGAATGAAGTCTAGGGATGTAAGTGCCCAGCCTTATGGCAAGTTTTGCCAAAAGTATAACAGGGGTAGCGCTTTGTGGCCTGTCAATGGGTATGACGGTTGTGCAACATGCGAAGGAAGGGTGACGACGGTCACTCGTGGTTAACGTGACCCGGGAATGGAATCACTTTGGGGCTTGCGGGTCTTAAAAGTGATAAATAAAGAATGTAACTACCTTAAGGACCTACGGGTCTTAAGGGCGATGAAATTACCTTACGAACCTATGAGTTCCAAGCGCGATGAAAGATACGGTTAATGAATGAAAGAAATGGGATAAATGATGATACAAATTTAGACAATAAAATGTTTGACTTAAATGAATGTGAAATGTTGAATGTGAATCAAATGAATGAATGAACGAATAATAAACCATTTCCAAAATGAATGTAAGACTTGAACTCACCAGCGTTAGCTAACCTTTTGTATGCATGTCTGGTTAAGGATAAGATGACTGATGAGTGGATGTTGCTTGGCTGTTCCGAAGAGTTACCTGGCATGAGAAACCTAGCATCCCGTTTTGATTGTTGTTGAATGAATGTTTTAATTAGTTCTGATTTTAAGACAATGTAATGACACTTATTTACACTGCTAATGTAAATTTGAAGTTTAAGAATTGTTTATGAATGAGTAAATCCAAAACGTGAGGCCTCCCTGGTTCGAGGCCTTACAAATGGGCTCAAGGATGGTCTAGTTATCGGGAGCTAGTTCACGACAATGGTACACAGCTAGGGTACGCGAGAACTTAAGAGTTCTTGTTAATGGATGAGGAACGAATATTAGTATGTGGAATAATTTGTCCATTTTATACTAGTGGTGTGCACCGGTGGCGGGAACGGTTGAGTAGTTATATATATATATATATATATAACAAAAGCCTGATTAGTTTGTGTACTAATGGTGGGACATGTGATTGCTGGTGATTGAATAACAAGCATGTGGTAAAGATTCACGAACTCACCAACTTATGTTGACCCAGTTGCTTTTATTATTTTTAAGGTTGTTGCATTCCAGATAGATAATATATGTGGATAGTTATATGGAAAGTCAGAGGATGGTGATGGATGAAGGCATGCTTGGGAGAGCTGTCTTGTGAATGTTCTGAGTTCCTTGACAGGGGCTGATGTTTGTTAGTTTGGTTTGTTTGTAATAGAAGTTCAGTTCATGATGTAAAACAACTTTAGTAGTTAATGAAAGAAGTTTATGGTTTAGTTTCCGCTGTGTGTTCTGTACCATGCGTCACGTATAACTGGTGCCTGGGACCGGGGTGTGACAAGTGACGACTCTGACTATGAGGCGGCAGCTCGAGGCTACAACTATAAATCTTTTAGGGGGGGTGTGACGCACCGAATTTTGATGGAAGGAAATATGTTGTGGCCACTTTCGAGTGGATAGAGAGGATGAATGGTGTCATCAACATTAGTGACTGTCGTGATGACCAAGTGGTCAAGTTTTTCGCTCGCTCATTCACTAATGAAGCACTAAGCTGGCGGAGGTCTATTCAGCAGACCAATTCCTCCACTGCTATGAAGAGGTTAAAATGTGTAACATTTCTGCTTTTCACGTACTTGTAAAACTTACCATATTCGTGAATCAATGAAGCTTGAAACCCTCTTCATAGCTCGTGTTCACATAATACTTGAAACATACCTATTTCATGCACATTATACTTATTACATGGTCACATGTTGACTGCAATGCTTGGAATTGCCTTAAATTGCAACTTGGACCTTTAAACCGTTTAAAAACTCGTTTACCGACACGAAAAACTCACCCACTACTAATTCAAAGGCAATGTATCAACCATATGTGCTTAACATAGTTATTTAACTCATTCAAGTTGTCACATAATTCAAATTGATGCCCTAGTACTTTAGTTAGTGCCTATACGTCTTTGTTCGCCTTCTAAACCGCAGTTTGACTCCGTACCGTCCACAACCAACAAATACATCCTTTATGACACTAAATTATGTTTTAGAATGACTTACACATCCATTTCATTAAATAAAACAACTTTCATTTACAAAACTTTCCTTAATTAAACTCCAAATTGCGAAAACCGAACGTTTTGTGCACCGATGCACCACTTGTATACTCGAGAGGACTAGTTGTCCATTCCTAAACCATAATTTCAAAATTTTGGCTGGTAAGGGGTGGTTGGAGGCTGCATTAGGGTTAGAAACCCTTGGCTTCTACTCCAAGTTCTTTCCTAATATACAACCCTTCAATCTCTAGTATAAATAGGAGGTCGATGGTGCCTTATTCTTTAGTATTTACCCTCAAACCACCTCCAAATACACTCATTCCCTCCTTAATTTCGAAATCCCTGCCATAATTCTTGAATAATTCATGAACCACAAGAGCAAGAAGAGCATACAAGGTTTGAAGACCATTCCAAGTAAGTAACATCATCCTTTTTGATTCGGTTTCTTTCGTTCTTTGATTTTATCTACTCTACACCTCCAATCCTTTTTCTTTCTTTCATAATCTTATGATCATTAACACCAGCCTCTCAAACCCTAAACTTTCATGATATAACTTCGTTTTAATCAAAAAGTCTCTTAAAAACCCTAAAAAGTAGCACAAGTGGAAGTCTGGATTCTGGACAGAATACTTGTGTCAACTTGTGACGGCCATATCTTGGTCATCCTTAATCCAAAAAGGGTTGTTTTTAAACCAAAATCTAATTCCAAAGAGTCTTCTTTCCATAAAATCTAACCTCGTAATTTTTCGACAAGTTAAGGCTTTCAAGCGTATTTGTTTAGAAGTAAAGGTCAATTCTGACTTTTTGACAGAATATTTGTCATTATTTTCCGGGACCATATATCTCAATCTACAAATCCAATCATGTTCAATATTTTTGCAAGTCAAATTTTATTGAATATTCTTAAAAATCATGTGTAATTGACATTCTAACTCTTTGTAATACTCCCTAAAATGACAAATCAAAACAAAAAGGTCTATTCTGGACCTCTGAGCACGGCTGCATAAATAGTTCGCATGAGAAACGGATGCCTTAGGGCTGACGGGCGAAATGACGAACTACGACGGTAGACACGGTGAACGGACGGCCAAAGGTTGTCGGACGGTAATGAAGGACGGACTAATTCGGTAGACACGGTATGAATTACGGCCTACGACGGTAGGATGGAGCGTCTGTCTTTATGACTTACGCAATCAATGGCGGGCTGATCACCTTTATGTGTATGACCAATTAATGTTCAATGGAAATAATGATATATGCATTTGCACAAACTAATGTGTATAGTCAATGTATGTTTAATGGAAAACAATGATATATATATATATATATATATATATATATATATATATATATATATATATATATATATATATATGTATACTAATGGTACAAATGAATGACTGGTGTTATATCTAATTGCGTTAAACTAGAATTTACCAGCGTTAGATGACTTTTAGTATGCACTTCAGGTAACAAGAGGAAATGACGGGCTAAGGCATAACGGCTATTTGGCTCAAAATTGACATCCTGTTGGTTGAATTTATGTTAAGACAATGTTTTCATATTAAATGTTAAGAATTCCGATGTCTATGTAATTAAAGTTCAAGGATTAATGACTATGTTTATAAGTAAATCTAACGAGTGAGATCTCCCGAAAAAAAGTCCTTACAGTTTTTCTCTACCACAACTTACGGTTTTTCTCTACCACAACTTAATATACGTAATTAGTTTAAATATTATATACTGTAATTTTATGTATTTTGTTAAACACATAATAAATGTGAAATAAAAAGTACTCAGTATCATTTTATGAGCACCTAACTATTTTAAATTTATATAAATAAAAACCTAAACAATGTAATAGTTTAAAATTAATTAGAATAAAATAGAGTATAAGCAATATTTAAAAGATAACATGGTCACTCACCTGTCTTTAAAGTTATCTTTTAGTTACTTAAATTATATAACATGTGAAATAAGACTATTGCATGATTATTGTTCATTAGCATTGTTTTTTGCGTATAATATAATTTGTGTCCTTCTCAATCAATGTGATCGGCCTTCGATAACTTCGATAATAATACTATAATAGTTGCTCATTATATACTATAAAATCGGATAACTTCAATGAATAGTGACATTATATTTTACTTTTAATTTTTCGTTTTAACCTCTTATATTTTTTTTTAAAACAGTAAACACATATGTCTATAGAGTATACTGATAAAATTCCCTTTGTTAGGACCTCAAGTGAGGATTCAAACTCATGACCTTTACAAGAGAAACCACTTACAGAGAAAACGCCTGACCAGCAGACTGAAAGCCTGATGACTTAACCTCTTATACTATATATAATATTCACTTTTAGCATATTTAGTTTTATACTTATTTCATTTTTCTATGATAATTTTTGTTCGTTAATTTAAAAAAACGGAATACGTAGCTATCTTTAGTTTTTTTTGTAGACATTCTGATATATTTTTTTTATGAAAACGGAGTTGTATTCGTAATCGTGTATTTTTTTGTGTCGTAATCTATAGCTAGCGAGTACAGTTATTGTTCTGTAACCTGACTAACCGAACCGATAATGACCGAACAATATCGTCACCGGCATTGGTATTATCAAAACCGGTATCGGTGTTTGTTTCTATGGTTTTCGGTATATGTAAAGTACAAAATTTTTTTGGTACACCGTACAATATTTGTGTGACAAAACCATCGCAAATAAACCTTTTTTTTCTATCGCAAACTGTACCAAGTCTCGATGCATTCACGAACCGAACCGATAGCTAACGGACACCATCGGTATCGTTATCGGTATTATTGGAACCCGGGTTGCTATTTTTTTTATTGTTTTTGATCGATGTAAAACATATGTCGTGTTTTAATTTAATTTTTCTTTATAAGTTTTTTGCCCCAGTTTTTATTTTTAGCGTTTTTTGTTCGCGACGGTTTCACACGGGTTTTTCTTTTCGTTAAACAACTTTTTATTGTTTTCATTTTTTTTTCCATTTATACATCGTGATTTTCGAAAATATTGTCGATAGATGTTTTTTTTTCTTCAGCGTTTCTATGTTTGAAACCGAACCGACTTAACACGTACCCGTCGCAACACGAGGTTAACGTCCACTAGTTTAGCATTGTGTCCTTCTCAATCAATGTGATCCGGCCTTCGATAACAATACTATAATAGTCCCTCTTATCTTTGAAGTAACTGAATGTTACTGATTTATAAATATTCCTAGCTAGGATCCATTGATCAATTAGCATCGAATGACAATTTAGGATGTGACTTGCTCATTTTTTCTGTCAAATTTACCCTTAACATTCCAAGAACATTTTAAGGGGTTGCCTTGGTCTGAGTTTCTTTAAATCCCCCGAATCCGAGGTGACCCGTAATAAATTTTAATTATAATTTTTTTTCCACCTGATCGTAAGGGTATTAAGGGCACTACCATAACCCAAAAAAATATCCTAAGAAAATACTCAATGAGGGAGTGTCATCTAATTTTTACCCAAATTCAACCCCAAGTACCATAAGTGTTTGGTTCAACAACAATCTCACCCAAATCATATTTAATAATATTTAATGGCTATATAGCCGTTGTACATCAGCAATCTCACCCAAATCAAACGGGTACTTATACCCGAAGAAGACAACCCGTGGAAGTACCTGATTGATCGGCGGCGGTGTACCCGCATAACCCGTGGAACCCGATAGGGTACCTGAACGGTGCCCCCAATACCCTAAAATCGTAACACCCTCAATTTCTAAGTGCTTCTTTTTAAAGCTAGTCTTAAGGACTTTTTTAAAAGTTAGAGCACCACAACATGAAATTGTTGGTGATTTAATATCATCAATCAAGGCCGTTTTAGTTTAGTTTAGTTAGATTTACTTAAAACCAAATGAGACAATATAATATACATTAATCCAAGTTAGGAGGTGCGGGGTGTACACTTAATCAAGACTGTTATAGTTTCGTATGCTAATACACCTTACTAGTTCAAGTAGGCAAAGCCCACTAATAACAGTGGTCAGGGTAACGCCTCTAGTTACCGGGCCGCCCCTGATAGTAGAGGTGCAAATTCCGGTTTTTTGAACCGAAACGGACCGGTTGGACAACAATAAGTCAAAACCGGTTTAGCCCTAAACTGGTTCGGGTTAAACCGGTTTACAAGTCCTGAAAACCTAACCCTGTTGAACCGGTTCGGGTAGGGTTGAGACTGGTTTGAGTATTTGTCATACCCCGCCTCAGGCACCCCCTGAACGTGTGCGATAAACGATTGGTACCTGCTTTGATCTTAGAGTTTTTATAAAACACAGCGGAATTGTTTTTCACAAGGATCGTTTCATCTTTTGTTCAACCTCAAGGGTTGTATTTGTAAATATCAAAACTCAGTTGAAAAACAAAAGTCTTGTATTTACTTTCATAAACATAGGGATTTAAATACCCTTTTTCATTTGATTACAAAACAGAGTTTGAAACCAAATACATCTCTTGTCTCTTATGGACAAGTTCAAGCCACGAGAAATAGTACTATCCGAGGTTGATCAGTTCCTAGGTCCTATATCCTCTTTTCTTTTTCAGGATTATCTATGCATGAGGACTGAGAATCTAACATGCATTTTATCCTTTCATAGTCCCTCGGGTCAGATCTCATGTCTACCCTTCGCTTTTTCTGGGTTAGATCTTATGTCTGCCCATATCCCTTTTCTTTCTCATTTTATTCATTACCTGAAAACATTTTGAAAATAAAACGTCAGCGCGAACGACGGTGAATACAATTATCTTGGCAGAAAATAATTTGGCACAAACAAGTATTAATTTCATACTCACAAACTTATGTTCAATAGACACATTCAGCAGGCCCGTCCTGTTCAATCGCACCACAATATACATTGACATCATGTCTTATAACAAGAGACAGGTTTGCCTCCGAAGTTGTTATAAGACAAGCACCAGCCACAATCCGATAATTTCACCCGAGACCCCGTGTGTCCCTTGCAAGTTTTACGTATACCTATAGCCTGAATGCTTTCACGTAGAAGAACGTTGAGCATTATTCCCTTAACCTTTATTTGGCCTTTTTTGCAAACGTAAATATTTGACACAAGTTTTGAAATAGATAAAGTATTCACCTTGAGTATAGGAATGAGCCTCTAAGCTGAAAGCTTATAGACTAGCTTCTTAAATTGATTTCTCTAGCGTACCAGCACTTCTACAAGCATTTCTTCTTAATCTGGGAACTAGAATGAGCGAAAGTTGGACCGGGATCGTCGGGAGTGGGCTAGGGATCACCTGGAATGAATTTTGAAAGTTGGAATCGAGTTTAGAGTGAAGAAAATGAATGAGATCGTTCAGCTATTTATAGGCTGAAATCTGGATCCATGTTGGATCGTTATCAAAGGGATGTTGGTCCGACATCCAGCTATGCCCACGTCAGCCCTAAACGTCAACTCCTGATTGGATCGCACCTGTTTTGGTGCATGTCGGACCTATATGTGGACAATGTCGGTCCGACATCTAGACTCACATCCCATCATTAGGGTTGAGTCATTGAACACGTGTTATAAGCACAAATTTCATCCTCCCCCACCTTGTTTCAATCTTCTCCTTAAGATTATTCGTACAATTGAGGATATTTCTTTTTCATTTCGGACTCCAATTCCCACGTGTACCCAGGTCCACGTTTGGAGTTTCATTTCACTTTCACAATCATCAATTTCTTTCTTTTCAATTTCTTTTCCTCCCTGTCCTCGATTTGCAAAGGTAGTTCCACAAATTTCAACTTTTCATCTACTTCTACATCGTGTAGGGGCATTACCAGAGATTCATCTACCAGATATTTGCGCAGATTTGACACATTGAATAAATCATGTACTCCATTCATTTCTTCTAGTCATTCGAGTTGATAGGCTACAGGCCCAACTCTTTTCAGGATTTTGAACGGTCCTACGAATCTAGGACTTAAATTTCCTTTCTTTCCAAATCTTACAACGCCTTTCCAAGGTGAAACTTTCAACAGAACGTTATCACCGACGTTGAATTCTAACGGATTTCGTCTTCTATCAGCATAGTTTTTCTGACGATCTTGAGCCGCTTTCAACCTATCTTTTATTTGAATCTTACAACGCCTACCGTACCCGTACTTGATGTATTCAATACCCGACCCATACCTGATGCCATCATCGTATCCTATTCGACCTGATGCCATTACCGTATCCTTTTCTAGTGCCAGACTGCCGCAGGTAGGACGAGACGACAGAGATGGGGAGAGGAGTTGGGTCGGTGATGGAGATGGGGATAGGAGTAAGGTAGGCGAAATGAAGCCGTGAAGGTGGAAAGATGGGGAGAGCCGGAGAGGAGTTAGATTTGTCGGAGAGGAGGACAAAGTTCAACACATCAGTAGGAACTAGGAACACAACTTCTTTTTTGGATCTACAGTTTTTGACTTTGGAAATTAAACAGCAGCAATGCTTTTTCTTTTTAATATCCGGGTACAATACCCGGCCCCGACCGGGGTATATCCGTTAGGAGCAAGTCTGACCGTTCTTAACGGCTTTCTAGCCGTTTAGGACAATATTTGAACGCTTTTTTTGGGACCATTTTAACCCCTTTTAGCTAGTATAAATACATAGTTTATATTTTGGTTGAATCACAATACTAAAAAACATTTAAAATCTCAAAACCGCAATATAAACACTATCAAAAACTTGCAAAAAATGGCTTCCGAAAGTGCCCCTTCTTCGATTAGTATGGGTTCTTCATCAAGCGTTTTGGAAATACTTCCTACAACGAGGAACAAAGAGGTTTAAGCGCATTTTGAATTATGTAAAATGGCGAGCGGTTCGAACAAAGCCCGATGCACGGATTGTGGTTCTATTTTAAAGTCGTATTCAAATACGACTTTGAAAAAACATTTAGTAAAGTTTTGCAAGACGTTGAAAAACATTCAGGATAAAGGTCAAGCAACAATTTCAAACAAGGGAAATATTTGTCATTTCGATGTGGAAGGTGTTCGGGATTCCAAGGCAAAGTTTATGATTCAAGGGGGTTTGCCTTTCGACCACTTTGAAAACGCGCGCTTGACAAGGCTCATCCAAAAACGACTTCAACCATGTTATAATCATGTAAGTCGCAATACTCTTAGACGTGATTGTATTAAACTGTGGAAAAAAAGCTAAAACTAAATTAATTTTAGGTTTTAAATTTAAGCTGAGATGTTTGGTTGGCTCCGCACCGTTTACCCGAATCGTACATTTGTGTTACCGCTCATTAGGTACATCCCGATACATGACAATTGATAAAGCGTACAATTGCGTTTGAAATGTTTGGGTATCCGCATACCGCAAATAATTTATTTCAAATTTTAGATCAAGTAATTAAAACTTTTAAACTAGAAGAAAAACCTTTTTCAATATATTTTGATAACGTCTCGAACAATACCGTCGCGGTTGCACAACTAAAGTTACGATATAAACCGGTTTGTGATGGTGTTTTTTTTCATAGTCGATGTATTGCACACATAATTAACTTGGTTGTGCAAGATTGACTTAGTCGAATTGATGATATATAGGAAAATTTTAAGCAAATGTTACATGACATTTTTACTATAAGTAAAAGTAGAGTTTTAAAATATAGAAAGTATTGCAAAGAAGTGAATTCCAAAGCCTTAGGTCCGAATTGGGACATACCTACAAGATGTAATTCGATTGAACAATTAACCCATGTGCTAAGAGTTTTTAAAACCGCAACTATTTTTTTTATTGGGAGTTTATTATCCTACGAGTTGTTTAGTATTTAACCAACTTTGGATGATGACGACCAAGCTATCCGATTTAGAATTTAGAGGCCCAATTTTTGTTGAAATGATGAAACCAATGAAGGAAAAATTTGAAAAATAATTTAAAGAATTGCCTTCTCTTATTACTTGTGCCGTCGCACTAAACCCATGCCTAAATGGTTCCGGTGTCAAATTGTTAATTGAAAAAATAAGTTTCGATTTGGAATTGCATCTTGAAGACGTTGATTTTGTAGCAAAAGCAATAGCCATTTTTAACAAACATCTATCAAACTTGTATGAGGTTTATCGTTCAAAATATAGTTCAACAACACACATACATGAGGCAATGGATAGTGCGGCATCAAGAAGCAATACTAGAAATTTAAATCTTGATTTATGTAATACCTCAAGAAGTGATCGAGTTAAACGGGCCCGGGGTTCTATCCCATGTAGCGAACCCTTTCTTGGATTAGACTTTGTATTACATATCTCCTCACAAGAATTTGATTTTTTTAATATTTTGGCTTGGCGGAAAGAAAAAAAATCCTAATTTCCAATTCTATCCATTATGGCCCATGATCTACTAAGTGTCTAAGCTTCTACGGTAGCTTTGGAATCCGTATTTTCTGTTAGTGGCAGACTTATATCTTTAAGACGAACAAGACTCACTTCGGAATCGGTGGAAATGTGTATTTGTTTGAACACTTGGACACGGCCGAAATGATACAACACATTAATTCACTTGAAGGCGAAATCAGTATAGAAACGGAAATACACGAGGAGGAGGTAGCGTAAGGAATGTCGACCCAATAATTGATGAGGAACTCACTAATGATGAAGAAATGCACGATGAATAAACACCAAACAACAACGAGGAAGTCGGTTAACCAAACAACAACGAAGACTGAACACCGAAAATATAATGAACTAGTATTTTCTATGTGTTTTGTAATGTATTTGAATTAATGTTTTTGTAAATTATACTTTAAAAAATAAATAAAAAGCGAATATTTAAAATAAATTTGTATGTTTTAGTTTACAATTTTTATTTGTTAAAATTAAAAAATATATAATATAAAGTTAGTAATATTTAATAGAGTGAATTTATTATATTGTTATTTATTTTAATTATTTTTACCAAATACAAAGCAAACTAAAATATTTAAATGAATTTATATTGGGTAAAAAAAAATAGAAAGTATGGTATTAAAACCTGGTTCTAATACTGGATTCCAATCCGAACCCTACCCTACCCTACCCAGGTACATAGGGTTGAATTTTTTCTCTCAATACCCGTATCCGAACCCTACCCGTGTATTAAAAAAATGTGACACCCTAAAATATTCTAAAGAAATGAAATAGAAGTACTACATGAAGTTATTGGTAATGGAGGGACTATTTTGATAATTAACACAAAGTGAGCAAACCCCGTATAAAACCCTCCCCCCATTGCACAAGTTTCTATCCTTTCCACCTAAAAGTTCAAGCCATTTAGAGAGGGTTTGGGAGCTAGATCTCGACTGGGAAGGAAAGTAAAGAGAAATGATCGATCTTGTAGTCGTATTTGAGTGTAAAGGCTGCTAAGGATCGAAGTAGGAGTGAGGGCCAGAAGATCTACACGTTGTCAGGTCAAAATCCAACCTTTATCCTCCTATTCTTCTCTTCTCATAACGTTTTGAGTAGAAACGAGGTTTATGTCCAAAAGGATGAGTTTTTACGTACATAATAGAATAAAGGTCATAGACTTGATATCATGAATGTTAAACAAACACTTTGGACGTATCAAGTTCCAAACTTTACGTACGAAACAACTCAGATCTAAACCATGCAAGTTAGGGTTTTTAGAACCAAGTTCTCGTGAACACGTAATCAGCCCAAGTACTCGGCTCAAGGTATTCGGCAAACAAGTACTCAGGATCTTGTGAAGCCTAATACGGTTCCTAGTACTCGGTCATAAGTACTAAGCTTCTTAGTACTCGGCTTTCTAGAACTCGTCTTCCTTGTACTTGGCTTCCTTGTACTTGGCTTCCTAGTACTCTGCTACCGGTACCCGGATCCATGAACTCGTGAGCCTAGTTGATAGCATTGGTTCTCGGGAATGGTTACAAGGATGGTCTAGTTCTCGGGAGCTAGTTCACGACATTGGTTCTCGGGAATGGTGTAACATCCTAAAAACCTAACATGTGTAAATGGGCTGGAAGGAAGGAGCAAAGGATGAATGATGAGGATGGGCTTGAGGAATGATAGGATTGGCCCATGAGTGGTTTCCCTTAACCCTAATGCAGCCCCTGGTCAGCCTCGTTACCACTTACAACACAAAATCGTTTAGAGAGAGAGAAAGAATCCTAGAAAGAGAAAGTCAAGAACTTGGATGTTTTGATCCAAGATTTGCTTCAAATTGTCTCTCCGGTGTTAGTGAAGAAGAAACCATCGTCCTTGAGGTAAGAATCCAACCTAAACACTCTGTTTTCAGTCTAAATGAGTTATAGGGTAAAACTAGGGATTTGAACTTAAAAGACAAGGTTTTTACGTGTAAAAAGGGGTATAAAGCCCATATATGAGTGATGCGTGTAAACTATATATATATTTTTATAAGTATTTTTCACACAATATGAGTTTTAAAAAGGGTTTTCACCAAAGACTAATCACACACACATCGGGCAGTGTACCCGTCGGATAATAATATAGTAAAGGTAAGAACCGGATATCAATCCGTGGACACGGTGGAATGCAGTAATTAATCGGAACTAAGATTTAATCAAGTAAGGGTAAAAGATGTTTTGAAGAGTTTGTTTTAATTAACTATCATGCAAATATATAAACTAAGTTAAAATCACAAATCAAACAATCAAGGAGAAAATATCACTTCGGTGTCGAATCCATCTAGAATACATTCAATACACTCATAGAAACATGGAAAATACACGATATATAAATTGAGTAGATTCTCGTCAAAGATATCTAATCAAATGACCATTCGGAAAGCTAGCATGAATTACACAAACCAACCACCTAAAGTCATACAATGAGGCTCACGTGTTTAATAATCATGTCAATGTTTATAAAGATTGAAATAGCTTCCGATTAAGGTACACTAATCCAACAACTAGTTGGAAAGATAATATGAACAACACACATCCACCTCAAGTTGATTAAATTAGACAACAATATGCATTTCTTCAACATACAATGTTCATATAAAGGCTACATAAATTAGGAGGATGTGTCAACAATTCCTAGATAAACACAATACTAAATATGACACATCATAACAAACACTTTGTCTTTCCAAACATAAGCATAAGGTTACATATACAAATATAATGATTCATATACAAGACTTCATTCACCATTCATAGTCAAATGCCATAAACTAGTATAAAAACATACACCAATCCATGAATATAAGCATAAACCACAAGTTTTCCAACATAAAATGGCATACACAAATACAAGTCTTGTAAACAACTCAAAATACTTGAATACATAATTTCATCAAAGAATAATCATACGGTTGTCATAACATTAACACAATAATTTCCAATAATCCATGAATGTTGTCAAATGTATCTAAACTTCATCTAAACCAAAGTGAACAAGAGTTTTAGCTCATCATGAGCACCAAAATTACAAATAAGCAGGGAAAAATAGTGAGAAACATGATATGAAAACAAGAATCAAACCACTCCTCCAAGCCTAGATGTTGTTGTTGATGTATGGTGATCCTCTTGATGTTGTATCCTCTCCAAGAATCTTGAAATATGGCTGGAACAAGGAACACACGAGCTGGAACAGTAGGTTTTTCTCCTGGTTTTTGCTCCATGTCTGAATGAGAATTAAGTTATGTTTAAATAGAAAAGGGGAGGCACGACCGTGCCAGGAGAGAGGGCACAACCGTGCCTGGTACAAAGGCGCGGTCGTGTCTAGTTCTTAGCACGACCGTGTGACAGAGGTTTGACCGATCCGTAGCTTCCATTGGGTACCACTGATCGAGGACGTACGACTGTTCAGACTCACGAGGTGACACACGACCATGGGAGGCCAAGGCACGGTTGTGCCTTGGATTTTGGCTTGGCGCGGTCGTGCATGATGTGGGCGCGACCGTGCCTAGGGTTTGTGAGCTTGGCACGACCGTGCCAAATAGGGGCACGACCGTGCCTCCATCACAGAAACCCTAAAAACTTCCCTTTTTATCCTGGAATCTTCTTGTTTGTTCACCAAGCTTCAAAAAAACCTACAAAACATGAAATGAAGCAAATAAGTGTCTAAACATTGAATATAACCAAGAATTGATCATTAAATGAGCAAAGTTTTGTGCCAAAAAGATGTGTAAATACTAACACATCGAACAACCCCACACTTGAACATTGCTTGTCCTCAAGCAAGAAATCAAAATGAAACAAAACTTGCAATGACACTATGGATCAAATCGGAAAACCGTAAGCATTAATAAACTTATAAAGGTTTGAAAAGGTTACTAAATGAAACCCAATGAGCCCAATGACGTGACAACCGAATGAGCAAATGAATGTGCCTAGGAAATCATTAGCATGTAACTTTATGCTTCTCACAATGTTCATACACACTCGGGGATATATATGATCATACAAGTAATGGAGTATGTATAGAACACTCAAATGCCAAGACAATGAATCATGCATAAATCATAAGCTTGCTAAAAGATCAAATCTCTACCAACTAACATGAAACAAAGCACAAATCATGAGGGCTTTAAATGGGTTGTAATTTGGCAATGGCTAAAGGTAAGGAAGTGGAATTTAAAAGTGGCTAAATGGCTAAAAACCCGGCGGCTATGCTAACTCAAAAACTAAACCAACTTCTAATAAGAAAAATAAACTAGCTAATGCTTCCGTATAGATAAGAGCTAACAACCGAATTATTTCCATCTTTGCTCACAAAATTGCTCTAATCGGCTATAATTCACCTAATTTTGGTGATTTTTTTTTACACTATTTCTTTTCTTTCTTTTGAAGGGAACTAATTCAATATGCATCTTTCCTTAGCTAAAAACTTCTCAAGAATTTGAAAATTACGACAAGATAAAAGCTATAAAATTAACATTAGCCGACCGAATTTCTAACGCGGGTGAAAAATAAATGAAAAGGCTAATGAAGGTTTGAATTTGGTGTAATGTGGGTGATAAAAGAAAACGACAGGATAGGCTCAACGTGGCTAACTAGTGGATGTGTTCGGGTGAGGGAAAATAAAAATAAAAGGCTCACAAAGGAGGGTTTATCCTAATGCCTCAATCATTTTTATGCAATATTTATGTTCATGATTTCGAAATGTATACTAAAAGCTAGTTCTAATAAGCATGAAACATCCGGCACACTCAAATCCGCAAAACAAGAGCAAACAATGTCTAAAGCTATCAAGGCTCAAAAATAAACTCACGAAAACGGAAAGGAATGGGTGTAAGCAAAAGGTTACATGTAATTCATTCGTTTAGCCCACTAAAACTCATGGTTATCACAAAAAATTAGGTTTGACTCGGTGGGATTTCTATTTCAATTGCTTTCGAAAAATCAAACCTCTATTATTTACTAAAAATTGTGAATGCTAAACGGTTAACTTTTATTATATTTTTGTGTTTTTCAATTTTAAAAAACTGATTTAGTGTCAATAAAAATTATGAAGGAAGATTTTGCAAAAAAAAAAATGAAGTGATAAAATGCTCAAAAGGACAAACATCGCATGAATAAATTCCCACCCTACACTTATAATTCTACATTGCCCTCAATGTAGAACAAAAATAATGTAAAGCAAAGAATAAACACCCAACCCCACACTTAAAAATATACATTGCCCTCAATGCATACAAAAACATGCAAAGCAAAATGGAATGCAATGCAATGAAGCGTGAAGGGAGAACTGAAACTTCCCTCATGTCGATCATGGCACACGCAAAAAGCCTACCCATAAAAATGACGTTCCACGAAGTTCCACAATTCCAAGATCTAATCAAGACTAACAACATCAAACACAGATCAGTAACATCAAGCCAAAATATCAACAGAAATGCAAAGACAAATATATATAACAGTACATGGAAATAAAAGGACAACAAAAGAACAACATAAAACGCCGAAGCGTGATACAAGAGTTTGTACAACATACAAGAAAGTACAACTCACAAAAATGATACCAAAAGGAAATGGGAGGTACTACTCCCACTGCACGCCCTCAAGGTCGATGCCGGTGGCCCCGCCTCCCTCGCCCGCTGGTGGTGGTGGTGATGGTGGTGGTGACTGATGGTGCGGTGGAAAAGGTGGTGGCTGATGCGGCGGTGATGGTGGTGGCCGATGGGGCGGTGATGGTGGTGGCTGATGGGGCTGCTGCTCCGGCTGCATAAAGAATGGAAGGGGAACCACGTATGGTGCCCCGCCAGCAGCAGCAGCGGCGCATTGGACCTCATACTGCCAGGTCCAATAGCGCAAGAACAGGTCCTGTGGAATAACAACCGCAGGCGGTGGTGGCGGCGGAGGCGGAGGAGCCGGCTTGTCGGGCTGCTGATGCTCGTGCCCCTGCTCCTGCTCCTGCTCCTGCTGAGCAGCGTGTGCCTGATGGGCGGCGGCGACGGCTTCGGCCTCGGCCTACACAAGATCTGGAGCGGGACCTGGACGGTCTGGATCCCACGTCCGTCCACATCTATCTACCAATTTGATCCCTCATGCGCACCTGAGCTACGTGCATGTTTCACAGTGTCTGCACGGTCATCACGACGGTCTTTGCCACAGGGGTCAGGTCCCCTATCAAGTCGTCGGTCAGCAGCTGAAAATGCCTCGCCAGCTTGGTCACGAAGTGACCTCCACAAATGGCGCTGGTAACATCGCGCCCGGAGCTGTTCACCAAGTATCCCGCGATGGAATGCGCAAGATTTCAGGTGCGCGGGCGTACAAGGAAAAATAGGTAAAACAACTCCCTAAGGTTCACTACTGTCTCCCCCTGACCTCTCCCAGAAATAGAATAAACAATGCAACGATGAAGAACATGGTGCAAGGGATCCCGAAGGCTTGAAGCCTTGGTCAAACTCGGATCATACATCCCGAATCCAAACTCGTGCCAGAACTGGTCCTTATCATCTTCTGTCGGGAACTCGGTGATACCATCGATAAATATCTCAGTATGAAGCTCCTGCCTCGTATACAGGCCCAATAATCTCCCGAACCTGGCAACTGACATCACTCGCCACTCCCGTCCTAGCCTAAACCAAATCGTCTCCGGCTGCTCTAAGTCCGCGCAAGGATAATCGAACTCATAAGTGGAGAAAAACTCCATCACAAGCTCGACATACTGAATCGCGTGAAGTCTAAACAAGCGGCGCCACGGGGCGGTGATGAGGTCGTTCCACCGGTCCCGCTGACCGATGGCGTCTATGGCGGCCGGCTACAAACGACGAGCGGCTAAAATCCAGCCTCTGCATGGCCACAAAACATCCAGACGAGCCTCGTACTCATGCTCGTTCAAGTCAAACTCCAGGTATGGGTGGTCCCTGTTGCCTGCCATCTGCACGACAACAAAATTAAAATCAAAACAGTTATGAAGACGCTAAACTGAAGTTATGAAGTTTCTGACCTCATTATGAAGGAGGCACGGTCGCGCCTGGGAAGGGGCACGACCGCGCCTAGGCCAAAATATGAGCCCACAGTCGCGCTGTGGTCGATCACGGGCAGTCCCAACCAGGAGACACGGTCGCGCCAAGACATGACACGACCGCGCCTAGGTAAAAAATGACGCCCACGGCCGCGCTAAGGAAACACACTGCCGCGCCTAGCACAGACCCAAGTTGACACGACCGAGCTAGTAGGAGACACGTCCGCGCTAACCCAAAAACTATTTCCTGGAAACTATAAAATCCGAGCACGACCGCGCCTGGTCATGAGCGCGACCGTTCTCAACCCATTTTAGGGTTTTCAGAGGCAAAATTTAACCATTTTTCTTACGTTTATGAAGGGGATTTTGCAACCAGGACATTCTAGGATGTTAATACTATGATTCTAGGCATTTACAAGCTACAAACAACCAAGAGATGGGAAAACTGGAGAAAACCCTAAAAAAATAATAAAAACCTAAGTTTTTTTTAAAACACAAATGGAATACCGTCCTAGGTTTAAACAAGAATAAAAACGAGTAGCAGGTTAGAACGTACCTCAAAATCGTGGAAATCGAGAACAAATGCCGGAAGATAAAGGTAAATCGCAATGGGGAGGGTCGGACTATGTTTGGGGGAAAGTGTCTGAGCATTTGGATGTTTGAACTAATTTGAACTGCCCCAAATACTTAGGCACGACCGCGCCAAGTGCTTAGGCACGACCGCGCCTAGGTTTTAAGGCACGACCGCGCCAAGTGCTTAGGCACGACCGTGTCTCTAACCCAGCAGACAGAAAAACCTGAGTTTTATGCAGGTTGAACCCAACCCGACTGCGATTCTTCCAAACTAAAATATCTAAAAATTCAGAAAACATACCTGAGACTTCCCAATCACTAACCAAAGTCCGCTTGATCCAAAACACGTTCCGATCACCTAAACTCAAAAATAAATGGTAAAATCCTAAAAAATATAGAAAATAAAAATAAGAAGATAAACATAGAAACAAAATCTAAAAATTGTTACCAAAGATGATACCGGAATAGGCTAAGTTTATTAACGAGTCGTTAGCTAGACTCAAGTCCCCAAATTCATTTTTCCTTGGGGTGGAGGTCAACCACCTCCAATGTCGGGTCAACCAGTCCGTCAATGTATGGTTTAAGAAGATGACCGTTGACCTTGAAGATCCTCCCATCTTCGTGCTCAATCTCGACGGTCCCATAAGGAAACACCTCCTTAACCGTGTAGGGACCCGTCCATCGGGACTTCAACTTCTCGGGAAACAATCGCAACCTAGAGTTGTAAAGCAACACACGACCACCCACTCGGAATTCCTTCTTGTCCTTCAAGTTTCGGTCATGTAAACTCTTAGTGTGCTCGTTGTAGATCGTGGAGTTTTGATGTCGTCCAGACGGTCTATAAAAACTATCAAATAAAACCTAATCTAGACTCTCTAGCTTTAAATTTATATAACCTAGACTCGACCTAAAACTAGACCACACAACCGGCAAGTGTACCGATCAATGCAATATAGCCTAACGAAGTCCGGATATCGAACCCAAAAGACACTGAATAACTAAATTAGACTCTAACTAGGACTTAATATGATTAATTGATTGGGGGGTTTACTACACTAAAGATTAACTAAGAATGCAATAAACTAAGGACAATTCAAGCTATCAAGAGTAAACTAAAGATGAAATCAAGAATGGAGAAGTCACTACCTAGGTCGGAATCCTATGTGTAAAGCTCAACTTCTATCGGTTTTGGAACTAGGTTGGATCTGGGTTTCTAAAGATATAACACCTAAAAGATATCTAGTGGATTCCCGATCACTCTCGGTCTCGGGATGTGACCAGAAGACAACCTAAGGATATTAACTCACCAGATGATCGGATCACCTCTCGGGTATTTCCTACTATGACAAGTACCCTAATAAACGGATTACCTCTCAGTCTCACCGCTTACCATACACTCAAGGAATGCATGGGGTAGTTCTAGAATGGATACTATGATTCGGATAACAACTATCACTAGACACCTAATACCAACTTCCTCTCTGACAGCTGACACTCGGATTCCTAATGACGAAGACTAAACGACTAATTCTCACTTTTCGGGTATTGAACTAGGACACACATTCACTTCTAATCAGTAATTAACTAGGTTTTCTATGGCTACTACGTCTAGACACCACTCTAACTCACAAACCCTAAAGTCTATGAACCAGAAACGAAGATCAAACTGGCAGACAACCACAATCAACGCAGAAAAGCATAATCAACCACATAATCAGAATTTAAACATGCACTAACATCACACATAAACAAACTCAAACCTTTACTAAATCATAAATCCAACATTCAAATCCAAAAACCGAATAAAAATCGAAACTTTAACACATAATCATCATATTGACCTAGGTAGATCAATGATCTAGCCTAGAATCATACTAAGAACATCTACACAGAAGTGAATAGCAAGATCCATAGGTTCAAAACACAAAATCAAAGATAAAGTTTGAATCTTTAAACCCTAGAATGCAACTACACAAACCCGGAATCCAAAAGCTTCAATCTTCAGCTTCAATTGACTTCCAAGCTCAAAATCGCCTCTTTTCTTCCCCTGGAACGGCTTAGAATCGAACTCTTTTTCATAATGGCCGTTTAAATCTTTTTAATTTAGAAAATTAGGGTTTTGCGGAAAACGGCCCTCTCGCGTACCGCGAGAGAATGTTGACTGGATCCTCGCGTACCGCGAGGACCAAAATAGTCGGGCGGATTCCTGGAGTTTCCCGCGTACCGCGAGAATTATCACACTCGTCTCTCGCGTATCGCGAGAGACCTAAATTTCAGCAAATTGTCTTTTGATCTTTGGACTTTTCCGGGCTTCGTTTCTTCGCTCGTTTTCTTCACGTATTCTTCATTAATATTCCCGAGCTCCTACAAATAAGACCAACGACTCAAATGTACATAAAATTGACTCAAAACTAATATAAAACTACTTAGAACACATTAAAACAAAGGAATAAAGACGTGTGCTTTCGCACCCTATCAAATATCCCCACACTTAACCTTTTTTCGTCCTCGAAAAATCTGCAAATGGAATCATAACTGGCATCTAACTCAACAAACATAAATTTCAATTTTCAAAACATACTCACGTGTTAAAAAGCAACAATTAGTATTTCTGTCCGATTAAACCCAAACACTAACTTTCAAGCCCCCGTTACGTGTTCTAAATCCATTTTATACAACATATCAATCAATCTATGTGACTCACACTTAGAAGTTACAGCTCTACCTAATCCCGTCTCAAGGTCATGTTTAGGCACGGATTAAACCATATAGATTTACCCTACCACGTTAAATTACTATTTACAGGTTTTTAGAAATCAGATGAAATCATGAATGAATGGATGATAATGAGCATAATAAGCAACAGAACTTTCGTCTAGAGGCGTTTCAACCAAGTCACTATCCCGGAGGGTAACACATAGACTACATTCTATCAATGAAGCACATAAATCTTACTTAGGGGTGTATCCTCCAAGTCGCTATCCCAGAGGGAAACACATAAGCAAAACTCAGTATAGCTCATAAATTATGGAATAACATGGATTATGGAATGCGGGCGCCACCAAACTCGGATTTATTCTCATAAAAAGAGAATGGTGTGCCATAAAAAATTTCAAAAACCTTTAAATTTTAACTTAATCGTGGTACCTATCACCCTATATTGACAGTTTCAGTATTACCATTACTCTAAGATGAATACCCACAAGATATCATGATTTTATTCCGTGATTAATCCTAAATAACACAAACAGGATATTTAAGCTTTACTAGTTAGCTGGGTCTACCAACACATCACTAATTAGACACGTTTTCAATTATTTAATCTTTTAAAATCACAAATAGATCCAGTTCTACTATCATTTTCCAAATATATGCAATTATTTTCAAGAACATTTTTCAAATTTTTCAATTTTTTTTTTTTTGTATTTTTGAATTTTTAAAGACACAAACTAAACAAACTAGACACTCACATCCCCACACTTGAAAGACACATTGTCCTCAATGTGAAGCAAAACACAACTAAAAATGAAAATGCAAAAATAAAACAAGAAAACAGAACAGGAAGCGACTTAGCTGGTAATGTAGATGCAATCTAATATGCAGCTTCGTTCTTCCTTGTGTGTGCCGTATAGCATTTCGGTCGCGGTTACACATCAGCTGTTGGGTTGCCTTTACAAGATAGTAATGGTAATCATCAAACCCGAATGGAGATTGAGTACGGACAGAATGATAAAACCTGCAAAATAAACCTCATACAAACCCACAGCATTAAACTGACTCAAATAAAATATAGAGACTAGACAGACTCAAGAAAACTAAAAGACTCAAGATAGATAGATGCAGAGAACACATACTCAACGTGTGGCAAACACATAGACATGAAGACCACAGCAAGTTCGAACATCGGTCATAAACGGTTTCTAGTTTCCCATGGTCACGGTGGTCGGATGGTGGTTAAAGGTGATGCTTCATGGTAGTGGTGGTCGGATGGTGGGTGATGAATAGTGGTGGTGAGTGAAAACGGGGACAGAAACGGGTACGGGAAACCATGGGAAACAAAGGAAATAGGGTGACACCAGCAGTCCCTCGCGTACCGCGTAAGTCGAAGGGGATATTCTTCGCGTACCGCGAAGGCCAAAAAGTTAGGCCGGCCGAGACTTTTGTCTCTCGCGTACCGCGAGAGATTTCCATATCGTTCTTCGCGTACCGCGGGAGGGTGTCGTTAACAGAAAGTTTTTAAGTTTTTCCAATTATTGTACTTAGAAAAAATTTTGCCATTTAAGAAAAAATTTTCACCCAACTTCCTTAAAACCTTGTCCCAAGCATAAAAACACATGTAACCATACCTGGGGCTTCATTCCCGACGATTTTCCTTACCGAATCAAGCATGGATTCCTGCAAAGCTTGACACAAACAAAACACAAACCGAAAAACAAAGAAAAAGACACGGACTCAACCCAATGAAATCATACAAACTCTACATCCCGGGCACTTGCCCAGGACTCAAGCAAGCCTATCAGGAGGCTTCTCCTTGATCCTAACCGGTACCGCCTTCATCCTGCGCGGCCTCCGGGTTCTCCACAGCCTCAGCAAACAACTACTCCTACCGCACCATGGATTTCTATCCTTCATCTCCTTCCACCACAACTTAAATCTACCCGGTCCGAAGATAATACGCATTAAATAACCAAGTAGTTTGTCACTCCTCGATATCCCCACACTTGGGGTTAGCACTCTATCTACGTTGCCTAAGTCAATTAACTCTCGAGTCCTCTTACGAGGCGGCCTAGATCTAGGGGGATTAGAATTAGGGGTCGGTTTTTCAACTCTCCCCTCAACACAAATAAGGGTGAAGACATGTGAAGGTTCAGGAATAGATATTTTCAGCGGTATGACCTCTTCACTCTCACCAGGATCATCATAGGGATCCTCCACAATCTCTACTAGCTTCCCCACACTTGGGGTTTTGCCTATGACCTCTTCAAACTCAGCCATTATGTTCAGCACATCATCGGGCATCTCATCATCACCGTAATCATCCGGCTCCCCTAACAACCTTTCTAACTCCAACGCCCACTCAGATGGTTCTTCTATATTCGGGGCGGGTTCACCAACTTCTAACATCGGATCGGAGTCCCAATGGTGGTCTATGAAAGAGTCGAGCATGCACACGGAATGGCTGTGCTCGCCAACATCCTTCCCGGACTCTACAGCATTGAATGTAAGGGCCTCATCCCCCACACGAAGTGTGAGCTTCCCGTCAAAGACATCAATCATCGCCTTTGCGGTTCGTAGGAACGGGCGTCCTAAGATGAGTGGGACCTTGTCATCCACCTCCATATCTAGAATCACAAAATCCACGGGGAAAACAAAATTGCCCACTTTCACTAATAGATTTTCCACTATTCCCCGTGGATACTTGACTGAGCGGTCAGCCAAGGAAATGCTCATGCGCGTTGGTTGTGGTTCACCTAGGTCCAGCTGCTTGTACAATGAATAGGGCATCAAATTAATGCTAGCACCTAGGTCGGCCAACGCGTGGTGTAATGGTAGGTTGCCCAACAAGCAAGGGATCGTGAACCGACCCGAATCAGACAACTTTTCTGGCAAATGATTTTGCACCACAGCCGAGCATTGCTCACCAAGTGAGACTCCAGAGACCTCCTCAAGTTTCTTCTTGTTGGAAAGAAGGCCTTTTAAGAACTTGGCATATTTGGGCATATGCTGGAGGACCTCTACAAACGGGAGATTGACCTTGAGTTGTTTGAACATATCAAGGAAGTGACCGTATTCCTTAGCGTGTTTATGTGGCAACACACGTGTGGGATAAGGAATACGGCTCAGGTCAATCTCGGGGGACTTCATCTCCACCCCCTTCTTCTTCTCCTGTGCCTTCTTGGTAGGCACCTCAACCACTATCTCCTCCTCCACCGGCTCTTCTTCTACTACTACCGGTGGGCTCTCATCCTCCTTCTCTATCATGCTCCTCGTCGAAACAGCATTCGACTCGGTCTCTTTTAGCATCCTAGCATCGATCTCAGCAAATCGAGCTTCCCAGTCAATCTTATTCACCTCCTCCACCGAGGGAATATTATGCTCCTTAGAGTGGGGGTCAACCTCTTCAACCACTTTACTCTCCACACTCTCTATAGACACGGCCATCACTGAAGCGTTCGGGCCCGTAGAAGGGCTTCCTTGTCTATCATGTATGCTCCTAGCAATGTCTCCTACCGTGCGTTGCAAATCCTGGAACGCCGATTGCTGATTCTTCATCAAAGTGTCATGGCTATCCAGTCTTTGCCGAGCATCCTTGTTATTCTGCACCAGCTGGGCAAGCAACTGTGTCTGAGTCTCCATCATCTCCTCAATCCTTCGTGACCCAACAGTGCTCCCAGAACTCGCTCCTTCTTCTGCTCCTCCATACTGTTGCTGACGACCAGTGAATCCAGATCTCCATCCCGAACCAAAAGTATTAGAATTGTTGTAATTTCGGTTCTGGTATTGGTTGCCAGCATAGCTCACATGCTCTTGATTATTTACCGGGCAATCTCGGGTGTCGTGTCCTCCCCTGCACACCTGACACCTCAAAGCACTGAGCTTGAGCTCCTTTATCTCATTCGCCATCGAGGCGAGGGCAGCAGCCACGCTAGTATCAGGAGTGACCTGATGCACACCTCTAGGAGAAGAGGCGTGTGACCTAGCAGTAGGGATGGAATCCCTAACAGAACGTGGGTGCTGCTGTTCGGCTTGAGCGAAGCTCTCGAACATATCCTCGCACTCCTCAGGCTCGAGTCTATCCATGATATGGCCTCCTGCAGCTGTGTTGAACATTTGCTGCGTCTCGAAGGTGAGGCCATTATAGAACTTCTCCACTAGTGCCCAGTCGGGGAGACCGTGCTGGGGACATCGGCTCAACAGCGCGTTGAACCGCTCCCAGGCCATGTGGTAAGGCTCGTCGGGATCCATCCGAAACGAATGGATCTGGTCCCGAAGGCGAGCGGGCCTGGAAGGTGGAAAGTATTTCTTGAAGAACTTGGCTTCGAGATCCTCCCATGTGGTGATAGAATTGTCGGGAAGAGTGTCGAGCCAAGTAGATGCACGCCCAGAAAGAGAGAATGGAAAGAGACGCAAGTAGATTGCGTCCTTAGATACACCCGTGATATTAAATGTATCACATATCCGCGCGAAGCGGGACAAATGTCCGGGTGCATCCTCATCCTCTAGGCCATGGAATTGAGTGGCATGAGTGATCGTACTCATGACATGTGATGGGATCTGCCAAGAATTGGTGTTCGGTATAGTGGGGCGTGTGATCGAAGATCTCGCGCCCGTGACCCCCTCACTGGCCCTCTGGTGCACCGTACGTCTAGCCGGTGGGTTAGCGTCACCCATAGTAGGAAATGGAACTGGGCTAGTAGAACGTACCTTAGATTTAACCAGCTCCTCTAAACGCTCCCGAAAGTCGCGGGTGCGCTCGTGAAGCTCTCGTTCGGGCTCTTGAAAAGCTGCAAAAGATGATGATCCTTGCGAACGAGTATTGGGCATAAACAGAAAGACTCTAAGAAGGAAATAGAATAAAGACTCACAAGTAGCACACAAGACTCAAAAGAAAACAAAAGACTCAAATAAACCAAAAATCAAACAAAGAACTAGTCAAAGCTAATATTGCTATTGCCAAGTGTCCCCGGCAGCGGCGCCAAAAACTTGATGTCGTCCAGACGGTCTATAAAAACTATCAAATAAAACCTAATCTAGACTCTCTAGCTTTAAATTTATAAAACCTAGACTCGACCTAAAACTAGACCACACAACCGGCAAGTGTACCGATCAATGCAATATAGCCTAACGAAGTCCGGATATCGAACCCAAAAGACACTGAATAACTAAATTAGACTCTAACTAGGACTTAATATGATTAATTGATTGGGGGGTTTACTACACTAAAGATTAACTAAGAATGCAATAAACTAAGGACAATTCAAGCTATCAAGAGTAAACTAAAGATGAAATCAAGAATGGAGAAGTCACTACCTAGGTCGGAATCCTATGTGTAAAGCTCAACTTCTATCGGTTTTGGAACTAGGTTGGATCTGGGTTTCTAAAGATATAACACCTAAAAGATATCTAGTGGATTCCCGATCACTCTCGGTCTCGGGATGTGACCAGAAGACAACCTAAGGATATTAACTCACCAGATGATCGGATCACCTCTCGGGTATTTCCTACTATGACAAGTACCCTAATAAACGGATTACCTCTCAGTCTCACCGCTTACCATACACTCAAGGAATGCATGGGGTAGTTCTAGAATGGATACTATGATTCGGATAGCAACTATCACTAGACACCTAATACCAACTTCCTCTCTGACAGCTGACACTCGGATTCCTAATGACGAAGACTAAACGACTAATTCTCACTTTTCGGGTATTGAACTAGGACACACATTCACTTCTAATCAGTAATTAACTAGGTTTTCTATGGCTACTACGTCTAGACACCACTCTAACTCACAAACCCTAAAGTCTATGAACCAGAAACGAAGATCAAACTGGCAGACAACCACAATCAACGCAGAAAAGCATAATCAACCACATAATCAGAATTTAAACATGCACTAACATCACACATAAACAAACTCAAACCTTTACTAAATCATAAATCCAACATTCAAATCCAAAAACCGAATAAAAATCGAAACTTTAACACATAATCATCATATTGACCTAGGTAGATCAATGATCTAGCCTAGAATCATACTAAGAACATCTACACAGAAGTGAATAGCAAGATCCATAGGTTCAAAACACAAAATCAAAGATAAAGTTTGAATCTTTAAACCCTAGAATGCAACTACACAAACCCGGAATCCAAAAGCTTCAATCTTCAGCTTCAATTGACTTCCAAGCTCAAAATCGCCTCTTTTCTTCCCCTGGAACGGCTTAGAATCGAACTCTTTTTCATAATGGCCGTTTAAATCTTTTTAATTTAGAAAATTAGGGTTTTGCGGAAAACGGCCCTCTCGCGTACCGCGAGAGAATGTTGACTGGATCCTCGCGTACCGCGAGGACCAAAATAGTCGGGCGGATTCCTGGAGTTTCCCGCGTACCGCGAGAATTATCACACTCGTCTCTCGCGTATCGCGAGAGACCTAAATTTCAGCAAATTGTCTTTTGATCTTTGGACTTTTCCGGGCTTCGTTTCTTCGCTCGTTTTCTTCACGTATTCTTCATTAATATTCCCGAGCTCCTACAAATAAGACCAACGACTCAAATGTACATAAAATTGACTCAAAACTAATATAAAACTACTTAGAACACATTAAAACAAAGGAATAAAGACGTGTGCTTTCGCACCCTATCAAGTTTGCATAGGCTTGATTCCTTGACTCATCATGCTCATGAATCTGAGTGAACCGGTTCTCTCCCGCGCTCACCAGGTCAAGATTCACCGCCTTCAACGCCCAATAGGCCTTATACTCCAACTGCACCGGAAGATGGCACGCCTTCCCATAGATCAACCTAAATGGTTTGGTACCAATAGGCGTCTTATATGCAGTCCGGAAGGCCCAAAGTGCATCATCTAATCTGTCCGACCAATCCTTACGGTTCTGACCAACCGTCTTCTCAAGAATCCGCTTTATGCCCCGGTTCGTGACCTCTACCTGTCCACTGGTCTGTGGATGGTAGGCTGTGGAGAATCTATGGTTCACACCATATCGTGATAGAGCCTTCTCCAACTGTGAGTTGCAGAAGTGGGTCCCACGGTCACTGTCACACCTCGGCCGCGGCGGATTAAACGCTGGGGCTGACGCAGTTGTTCATAAGCACATGATCATCTATTAAATATGATAATATTTATTATTCAAATTAAAAGCATCCGTTACATAGGAAAATTAAACGTTCAAAACATAAATTAAATTAAACTAGGTCCAAGTCCTAGGTGAGCAAGTGGTCCTCAAACAGGTGCACCTGAAACATGTAAGTAACTGTCAACTACAAGTAGTTGGTGAGATACATAGGTTTTGACACCAAAAGAGTTAGTATAGATTACAATTCAATATGTTCAAAGCATGTCTAAAGCATATATGTGAAAACATACAAGGTTCCAAGCATACAATTCAAGCCTGTTAATAGAAAACTAGATACGTAATCCCACTGATTGTCATTTTAAAAAAAGGGAGCAAGCGGATACTCCAAGTTATAGTTGATACCCAACAAAAACCCTCCAAGGTCTTGTGGTAAGTTATAGTTTCAGTTTCCCATATAAATGATCATGTTAGGTACTACCTTAGGCTTGGGCTGCAAGTTAATGAATGTACTGACAAGAAACACATGCAATGGTCACCAAGTAGTTCAAATATAAAGCATAAAGATCAAGCACAAGAACATAGGTATTGAATTGTTTAAATAGATAAAGTTGATAACATGTTTCACCCCAAAAGCAAAAACAGTAAAAAGGGGCTATGTAAACTCACATTGGTTCGGTAGCTTGAAATCACAAAGTACGTGAAGTTGCACAAGTTGTTTAGCTAACCACAAAGTTAACCTATGTTTGCATTTATATATGTATCAATGATATGCTCAAAAGATTTAGGTAGTAAAGGTTGAGCTAGGTTGGATGAGGGTGTATCTATTTGTTGTGAATGATGAGTTTGTTAATACGACAATAATATGATTGTTTAATAAGAAAAATAATAAGTTCATCGATAAAGGATCGCATACAAGCTTATATATATATATATATAAGGTTGTTTACAAAATAATGATTAAGTGTTTAAACTAATATTTATGTGAATATATAGGTAATTAGATTAATAATACATACGTTTTAATTAATTAAATAGTTAAATGGACAATAAAGAGGGTATAAGTTATACTAAACAATTGTGTATTAAAAATAGTTAATAAATGTTTTAAATAACATGATCATATAGCTTCTTAATTAGTTTTTTTAATCCTCTAAAATGATTAAATAATTATTTAAGATTGTAGGTTAATAATTTGGTTCATAAAAATATTTCTGAGTCTCGGGAGTTTTATAAAATAATTTTTATAAGAAAAATGTTGTTAAAATTCGATTTAAAAACAATAAAATAAAACATTACAGACCACGGGACTCGAACCCGGGTCTGCTGGGAAACATGAGAGGCACAACCACTAGACCAGACTGGTCTCAGTGCAAACAAGCCAGCCCAGTTAGCTTTTAACCAGTGCTCACAGGGAACATGCTTCAAACCAATGCACGCGCAAAAACGAAGTGCGGAACAAGGATCGAACTCGCGACCTTGTTCGTGAGAGGCGAGGGGTTTAACCAAATGAACCTGGGCTTGTACCTTGGTATTATTCAGAAGCGAATTTTATTTAAAACCCAACCCGCAGCAGTCTTCTTCCCCAACCCGTAATCCAAACCCTAGCCACTCAATTCGATCGATTGAGCAGCCGATCGAACTCGAATTCTTAGGGATTTTATTCCCCACATCAAAACGAATCTAAAGACATCAGAATTACCTGAAATGATTAGAGGTGGAGGGAGAACGGGACCGAGATCGAGATCGGCGTTTCTTGAGCTTGTCGGAGTTCTAGAGAAGGAATGCAACGAGTACAGGAGTGAAGAAAGTTTGTGGCGTCTGTAGTGAAGGTTTGGGTTCGTTTTTATAGCCTAATTTCATGTTTAATGTCCGAATTGAAGTCGCGATTGATTGACGACGGTTACGGGACGTTTAGGCTTAAACTCTTTGATTATCGATGTAATTAGCTCGTTGTGAACGGTCCTAACTGTCGCACGATGGTTTAAAGGGGTTTGATTACAGTTAATTGCACTACTTGCAAAGTTTGGGATCAAGATCGATGATGATTTTGGTCCTGTTGACTTTCCAAAGTCAACATACGGGTATGAGTTTAGAATTTGCAAAAGTGGTTCAAATTGAGGGGTTCAAGACTTTCTTTATTTGATTAAAATTCATTTGTAGATGCAAAACTAAATTTATTTTTTATAAACTTTATAAAATCTAAACTTATTAAGTTTAATCTAAACAAATCCATAATGTTTTAAATATGGTTAAATATGTGACTTTGTTTTAAAAAAAACCAAATAACTATTTTTAATAGGGTTTGGTTAAAAAATGTAAATATATAAGTGCGTTTATATTCATGTATATGAGTGAGGTTACATGAGTTAAAATCCATAGGTTGCATTCATATACATTTATTGAAATAAAAAGTTTACCAATATACATATGTAAATAAATACCTACACATGTTATACATAAAATATGGAAATAATATATAGTACAAGGTTAAAAGATATCGAATAGATATAAAAAAAAATAGTTAATGTGGCATAATATGTTGGACAAGCATATGATTTATGTGTAGTGTTATTATTGTATGATATAATAAATAATTTATAATAAAAATATATATATGGCCGGAAAATCATGGATGTTATAGTATCCCCAAGTTGAGGGAATTTCGTCCCGAAATTCAACTGTTGGAGGCTACTGAATCAGGAAAAGAGACGTGTGTCACACCCCGTCAAGGCGGAAACGCGAGGCGTAACGTTCACTGGTTTCCAAAGCATATGATTACCGCAAACACATACATGATAAATGGATACATAAACAAGATTAGTATTATACATTACAAAATAAATAATAATCTGAGTTTACAAAAAGTTAAGATTTCACAAATATGACTCAATTCAATGAGTTATACAAGGGAAATCCTCCTTGAGTAATATCCATCGTGCATGCATGTAAGCTACATTGCTAACCTTGCAGTCATCATTCAATTTCCTGAAAAACATACTTGAAAATGTCAACACGAGGTTGGTGAGTTCACAGGTTTAATCAATTTGTTCTTTGTAAAATTCAATTATTCGTAAATAGTTTCAGTTGTATGTGATAAACAGAATAAGAATTGTTGACCCATTTGTAAACTAGCTAGGAATACAAATAATATGTTCATACATGAGGCGTAACCAAACCATGACAATTGTACATGCCCCTAATTTCGTTATCCGGTTCTATGCGGCCATAAATCCTCCAGATTGTGGTTAGCGCGACTAACCATGACCGGGAGACGTCACTCTCCATAGTACTATTCATAGGACCCTAGGCTACAGTTAATGGTTACTACGTTGTTCCAGGGGACTTTAGCGGTCTCAAATTGTTGTTCTCATCTCATGTAAGCATAAAAGTCGTGCCTTATTCTCTTGTTATCCCATAAAATAGTTGTAAGTATGTTTCTCCCCCAAATATTAAAAACAGTAAAAAGGGGCCGTGAAACTCACCTTGAGTTTGTGTATACTTGTAATGATACTTGTTGTAGTCAACCTTGACTATTCGTACCCTAGATACCAAGGGTAAATTGTGTTAAGACCGAACGTCTTATATTGCAAATTGTTCACCGACTTTGTAAATCTGGTCGTTTTTGTTTGAATATCTCCTTAGTTGTTCAACACTTGTTTTGTTATAAAAACAGTTTTGAGTTACTGCCCAAATGGGACTGTTGACCAGGTGTCGAAACTTCTTAGTTTCGATTGGGCATATGTGTATCGAAACTACTTAGTTTTGATGGAGTAGTCAGGTGTCGGAACTTCTTAGTTTCGATGGAGTATTTGAGTATCGAAACTACCTAGTTTCGATTGAGTAGGACAGTTGTCGAAACTTCCTAGTTTCGATTGTGCAGATTAGATATCGAAACTTCCTAGTTTCGATTTGAGCAATATGTATCGAAACTACCTAGTTTCGATTGGGCAATAGGTATCGAAACTTCCTAGTTTTGATTGAGTGATAAGTATCGAAACTATAGTTTCGATTGAGTTAACTGGTATCGAAACTTCTAGTTTCGATTACTGGACTTCTGTTTGACAGAATTAGTCCTGCACATTTATGTTTTAAAACTTGAATTTGACACACTTTTCTTGTCATCTTACTTGCGATTTGAACATTTTGTATGCTTAGATACGGTTTTTAAAGAAAATAGAGTGGATAGTTTGGAGTTTTTACCTTAAAACAGTGACGATGATGATGAGAGAAAACAGAGAATGGTCTTGACTCTTTTGTTAAACTCTTCTCCAGGAACACTTTAAAACACTGAATTTTGATGGATTTTGCTTTAAAACTTGACTTCAATCTTGAAGAGAATTGGAGAATTTGCCGTCAGAAAATGAGTGATAAAATGGGAATTGTGAGGAAAATGAGTGAGGTGGTATGGTTTTACTTGAGTTTTTCTCAGGAGAGGTATGGGTCGAGGTGTGGGTTTTCTCTGGCTTCGGCCGAGAAAGTCAAGAAAAATGATTTGAATATTAATAATTGAATTAAAGTATTAGTTTATTATTATGTAGTGTTTCAATTGGGTAATTAAATTCGGTTTATACTGGTATGTGCACCGGTAACTCACAGAATTGCCAAAAATTTAAAATGAGACCATGTACGGTCTTTGTAGGACCTTAATGTCCTTGTTTGTGAAATTAAATAAATCACAAAAATAATTATAACGTAAACTTGTTTATAATGTGTACGGATATTGACCTGAAATGTCGGGTGTCACATCTCCCCTTGTTAAAAGAATTTCGTCCCGAAATTCAATTCGTGTTATCCTGAACTGGTGTATCCTTAAACAAGGATGGGTATTTTGTTTTCATTTGGTCCTCTCGTTCCCATGTATACTCAGGACCACGCTTTGAGTTCCAACGTACTTTAACCAGTTTGATCCGACTGCGTCTCAGCTTTTGAACCTTCCAATCTGATATCTCAATCGGTTCCTCGATGAAATGAAGTTTATCATCAATGTGAATTTCATCAGGCGGTATGATCAAAGTCTCGTCTGATAGACACTTTTTGAGATTCGACACATGAAATGTATCGTGTACGTTGCTTAGTTCCTGTGGTAGCTTGAGTTTGTAGGCTACAGGGCCAACCCTAGCCAGTATTTCGAACGGTCTAACGTATCTAGGGTTGAGCTTACCACGGTTACCAAACCTTGCAACGCCTTTCCATGGTGAGACTTTTAACATTACTCGGTCACCAATTTGAAATTCTAATGGTTTCCGTCTGTTATCAGCATAGCTCTTTTGTCTATCTCGGGCCGCTTTCAAACGGTCCTTGATTTTGAAGATCTTATCAGTGGTTTCCTGGACAATCTCAGGGTCTGTCAAATGTTTTTCACCAACTTCCGCCCAACATAGCGATGAGCGGCATTTACGACCATATAAAGCTTCAAACGGAGCTGCCTTAATGCTCGTGTGGTAGCTGTTATTATAGGAAAACTCTGCTAACGGTAAATGAGTATCCCAATTTCCTCCGAAATCAATTACACACGCACGGAGCATATCTTCTAATGTTTGGATAGTCCTTTCACTTTGACCGTCCGTTTGGGGATGATATGCCGTGCTCATGTCAAGACGTGTGCCCATGGCTTCTTGTAAAGATTTCCAGATTCTAGACACGAATCTGCTATCTCTATCAGAGATAATAGAAACTGGCACTCCATGTCTAGCCACAATTTCCTTGATATAAAGCTTTGCAAGTTTCTCGGTTTTATCCGTCTCCTTGATAGGTAGAAAATGAGCTGATTTTGTTAAACGGTCGACAATTACCCATATGGTATCATAACCACTGGACGTCTTGGGTAATTTCATGATAAAATCCATAGAAATTTGTTCCCATTTCCATTGGGGAATTTCTGGTTGTTGTAACAAGCCAGATGGTTTCTGATGTTCGGCTTTTACTTTTGAACACGTTAAGCATTTACTGACATATGTGGCAATATCTCCTTTCATATTGGGCCACCAATATAATTCTTTTAGGTCCTTATACATCTTATCTGAACATCGGTGAATGGAGTACCTGGACTTGTGGGCTTCGTCCATAACTAACATTCGTAAGTTACCGTTACTCGGCACCGAAATTCTGTCCTTGAAGTAAAATGTATCATCTGACTTAGACTCCAATTGTTTGATCATTCCACGTAGTGCTTCATTTTGGATGTTCTTTTCTTTAAGTGCTTCTTGTTGTGCCAATCGGATTTGAGTAGTAAGATTCGTATGAATTGTTAATCCTAGGGCACGAACACGAAGAGTTTTAACTCGTTCCTTGCGACTTAAGGCATCTGCTACGACATTTGCCTTACCCGGGTGATACTTGATATCACAGTCGTAATCATTCAGTAACTCTACCCAACGACGTTGTCTCATGTTGAGTTCCTTTTGATCGAAGATATGTTGGAGACTCTTGTGATCAGTAAAGATAGTGCATCTTGTACCATAAAGATAATGTCTCCAAATCTTGAGTGCAAACACCACTGCGCCCAACTCCAAGTCATGGGTCGTATAATTCTTTTCGTGCACTTTTAGTTGTCGTGAGGCATATGCGATGACTTTGTCTCTTTGCATTAACACACAACCAAGTCCTTGGTGTGATGCATCGCAGTATACGACAAAGTTGTCAATTCCCTCAGGAAGGGATAAGATCGGTGCACTACACAGCTTCTGCTTCAGCAATTGAAAAGCTGACTCTTGCTTGTCACTCCATTCAAACTTCTTTTCTTTCTGGGTTAATGTGGTTAAAGGCAGGGCTATCTTTGAAAAATTCTCGATGAATCGTCTGTAATAACCGGCCAAGCCTAAAAATTGACGCACTTCTGTCGGAGTCTTTGGTGTTTTCCAGTTTTTGATCGCTTCTATCTTGGATGGATCCACATGGATACCATTCTTATTGATAACGTGTCCGAGAAAGTGAACCTTTCGGATCCAGAACTCACACTTAGAGAATTTAGCATAAAGCTTCTCATTCCTGAGTAGTTCCAAGATTAATTTCAAATGATGTTCATGTTCCTCCTTGGTTCGTGAATATATCAATATGTCATCGATAAATACTATCACGAATTTATCCAAGTATGGTTTGCACACTCGGTTCATGAGATCCATAAAAACAGCTGGTGCGTTTGTCAAACCAAACGGCATAACTAGAAATTCGTAGTGGCCATAACGAGTCCTAAACGCTGTCTTTGGTACATCTTCTTCTTGGATTCTTAGCTGATGATACCCTGAACGTAGATCGATTTTTGAGTAGAAGCTAGAACCTTGTAGTTGATCGAACAAATCATCTATTCGAGGAAGTGGGTATCGGTTTTTGATTGTAAGCTTGTTTAATTCTCGGTAATCTATACACATCCTAAAGGTTCCATCCTTTTTCTTTACGAATAGGACCGGAGCTCCCCAAGGTGAGAAACTCGGTCTTATGAAACCTTTATCAAGCAACTCTTGCAGTTGATTAGATAATTCCTGCATCTCGGAAGGTGCTAGTCGATACGGTGATCGCGCAACCGGTGCGGCTCCTGGTACCAAATCGATTCGGAATTCGACTTGCCTCGGTGGTGGTAATCCAGGTAAGTCTTCAGGAAAAACTTCAGGATAATCCTTAACAATTGGTATATCCTCAAGTCGACGTTCCTCAGGTTTCTTCTCGACGACGTGAGCCAGGAATACGCAATAGCCTTTACGTAGATACTTACGAGCTTTCATGCAGTTTATCATCCTTAACGTTACTCCACTCTTCTCACCTTGAATCGAAAGAACTTCTCCGTTCGGAAGTGGAATTTGGACAATCTTCTCAAAACAAACAATCTCGGCATGATTCTTTGACAACCAATCCATGCCAATAACAACGTCAAAGCTTCCTAAATCAACCGGTAACAGATCTATACTAAATGTGTGGTTTTTAAGACATAGGGTACAACCTTGAATGACCTCTCCGGTTTTAATTAATTTTCCGTTTGCTAGTTCAATTGTATAATTGTGGTCTAGTTTACTGGGCTTAATACCGAGTAGGGACTTAAAGTCATTTGACACAAAACTCATATCAGCACCCGTATCGAAAAGTATAGAGGCATAGTGATTATTTATCGGGAACGTACCAGTGACAATGTTCGGATCTTGTCGTGCGTCACCAGCTCCCATCACAAATGCTCTTCCACGGGCCTGATTGTCGTTTCGGTTCTTCAACTTTGGACAGTCTTTCTTGAAGTGCTTTGGATCTCCACATTCAAAGCATCCCTGATTCATCCTCCCTGTTCCTGGGTTGCCCTTTCCTGTTGCTTGGTTAATCTTATTAGGATTTGCATTGCTCCAACAGTTATGGGTCATATGCCCATACTTTTTACATTTTCCACATTGGATACACCTTTCACTGTGATGATATCCACACTTGTCACACTTTGGTCGTGTTCCAAGATATCCACTTTGTCCTTCAAGGTTGGCAGCATAGGCCTTCATAGTTTCAGGTCTCTTGTAAGCCTGATTCTTGTTTTGATTACTTGGTTTTCCAAACCATTTCCTCTTTTCTCTAGATTTTCCTTCTTCGGTCTCCTTCTTTCCAAACAAACCATCACGCACAGCATTATCCCTTAGCTTGAATGCTAGAGTTATAGCGCTCTTGGCATCCATAGGGTTCGATGAAGTCACTAGACTTCGGATTTGAGGTGCGAGACCCCACAAGTATCTTTCAACCTTCTTGTATTATGGGGTGACCATGTGTGGAACCAAGATTGCTAACTCATTGAATCGGTCAGTGTAGCCAGCAACATCATCTTCTATCATTTGTAAATTCCACATTTCAGATTCGATCTTTTGCAACTCATTTCGAGGACAGTACTCCTCGATCATCATGGCTTTTAGGTCTTCCCATGACAACTCATATGCTGTCTGCCTTCCCAAAGTCTTTACTTGTGAATTCCACCAGGTTAAAGCTTTATCAGTGAACGAGCATGTAGAATACTTCACCATGCAGTCATCGGTGCATTCACTAATATCAATCACCGATTCCATCTTTTCTATCCATCTCATTAGTCCAACTGCACCCTCAGTGCCATTGAAGTTACGGGGTTTGCAAGATAGAAAGGCCTTGTAGGAGCACTTCCTAATTGGAGCATCTGTAGAATTACAAGTCATAACGTCATTAATTCGGATCATGACTAGGTGTTACGACTTATTTATTCTATTACCTCCGGAACCTCCGGAACCTCCAGCTGTACCGCTACCTCCTGCACCTCCTCCGCCGGTACCACTGCCATTTCCTCCTCCCCTATTTCGGTTTGCCTCATACTGTTGCATAGCAGCAGCTACTCGTTGTGCTATAAGTTGTTCCACATTTGGAGAAATTGTCTCGTTGTTGTCACCAGTAGTGTTACGGGTTGTCCTACGCTTAGGTGCCATGACGTTCTTTCTAATCATGTCAATTAAAAAGAAACAACATTATATAAAAATAATGATAGATCATGACATAAGGATACAACAACATCAAACGTAAACAACTATCATTACAACATAAACCATTACATACATAGTTAAAACATATATAGTACATTGTTCCCAAAAGATAAGGATACAAAAAGGATGGGTTCACATGACCTCATCAGTACTAAAGTTTCAAACTACTTAATGTACTACGGGCACAACCCGCCCGTACTAGGTTTAAAAGAAGAAGTGGGAGTACAATCCAATCATCATGGGAAGTCCCGCCATGACAAAGCTAGCTCTCGCCACAAATTCTGCAGCCAACGTCCTTTCTTCTAGCGCCTCCACCATGTCTCGGACCGTAACAGTGAACTGCCAGTCCATGTCAGCTCTCAACTCTAGATAGTTTGTGGCACCCTGTATGTCTCGGGTGTGGTCTTCCAGAGTCTGAACTCGAGATCCGAGCCCTTGACGAAGTCGCGTGGCTGCATCCCCATGTGCCCGAATATCGTCTAGGAGATCATCAAGACGCTCTTCGTGCGTACGAACATGAGCTACCAAGGTAGGCACAGTAAGCTCTATGGCTTCTCGATCGAACCCGAATTCTTAGGGATTTTATTCCCCACATCAAAACGAATCTAAAGACATCAGAATTACCTGAAATGATTAGAGGTGGAGGGAGAACGGGACCGAGATCGAGATCGGCGTTTCTTGAGCTTGTCGGAGTTCTAGAGAAGGAATGCAACGAGTACAGGAGTTAAGAAAGTTTGTGGCGTCTGTAGTGAAGGTGTGGGTTCGTTTTTATAGCCTAATTTCATGTTTAATGTCCGAATTGAAGTCGCGATTGATTGACGACGGTTACGGGACGTTTAGGCTTAAACTCTTTGATTCTCGATGTAATTAGCTCGTTATGAACGGTCCTAACTGTCGCACGATGGTTTAAAGGGGTTTGATTACAGTTAATTGCACTACTTGCAAAGTTTGGGATCAAGATCGATGATGATTTTGGTCCGGTTGACTTTCCAAAGTCAACATACGGGTATGAGTTTAGAATTTGCAAAAGTGGTTCAAATTGAGGGGTTCAAGACTTTCTTTATTTGATTAAAATTCATTTGTAGATGCAAAACTAAATTTTTTTTTATAAACTTTATAAAATCTAAACTTATTAAGTTTAATCTAAACAAATCCATAATGTTTTAAATATGGTTAAATATGTGACTTTGTTTTAAAAAAAACCAAATAACTATTTTTAATAGGGTTTGGTTAAAAAATGTAAATATATAAGTACGTTTATATTCATGTATATGAGTGAGGTTACATGAGTTAAAATCCATAGGTTGCATTCATATACATTTATTGAAATAAAAAGTTTACCAATATACATATGTAAATAAATACCTACACATGTTATACATAAAATATGGAAATAATATATAGTACAAGGTTAAAAGATATCGAATAGATATAAAAAAAATAGTTAATGTGGCATAATATGTTGGACAAGCATAGGATTTATGTGTAGTGTTATTATTGTATGATATAATAAATAATTTATAATAAAAATATATATATGGCCGTAAAATCATGGATGTTATAGTATCCCAAGTTGAGGGAATTTCGTCCCGAAATTCAACTGTTGGAGGCTACTGAATCAGGAAAAGAGACGTGTGTCACACCCCGTCAAGGCGGAAACGCGAGGCGTAACGTTCACTGGTTTCCAAAGCATATGATTACCGCAAACACATACATGATAAATGGATACATAAACAAGATTAAGATTATACATTACAAAAAAAATAATAATCTGAGTTTACAAAAAGTTAAGATTTCACAAATATGACTCAATTCAATGAGTTATACAAGGGAAATCCTCCTTGAGTAATATCCATCGTGCATGCATGTAAGCTACATTGCTAACCTTGCAGTCATCATTCAATTTCCTGAAAAACATACTTGAAAATGTCAACACGAGGTTGGTGAGTTCACAGGTTTAATCAATTTGTTCTTTGTAAAATTCAATTATTCGTAAATAGTTTCAGTTGTATGTGATAAACAGAATAAGAATTGTTGACCCATTTGTAAACTAGCTAGGAATACAAATAATATGTTCATACATGAGGCGTAACCAAACCATGACAATTGTACATGCCCCTAATTTCGTTATCCGGTTCTATGCGGCCATAAATCCTCCAGATTGTGGTTAGCGCGACTAACCATGACCGGGAGACGTCACTCTCCATAGTACTATTCATAGGACCCTAGGCTACAGTTAATGGTTACTACGTTGTTCCAGTGGACTTTAGCGGCCTCAAATTGTTGTTCTCATCTCATGTAAACATAAAAGTCGTGCCTTATTCTCTTGTTATCCCATAAAATAGTTGTAAGTATGTTTCTCCCCCAAATATTAAAAACAGTAAAAAGGGGCCGTGAAACTCACCTTGAGTTTGTGTATACTTGTAATGATACTTGTTGTAGTCAACCTTGACTATTCGTACCCTAGATACCAAGGGTAAATTGTGTTAAGACCGAACGTCTTATATTGCAAATTGTTCACCGACTTTGTAAATCTGGTCGTTTTTGTTTGAATATCTCCTTAGTTGTTCAACACTTGTTTTGTTATAAAAACAGTTTTGAGTTACTGCCCAAATGGGACTGTTGACCAGGTGTCGAAACTTCTTAGTTTCGATTGGGCATATGTGTATCGAAACTACTTAGTTTCGATGGAGTAGTCAGGTGTCGGAACTTCTTAGTTTCGATGGAGTATTTGAGTATCGAAACTACCTAGTTTCGATTGAGTAGGACAGTTGTCGAAACTTCCTAGTTTCGATTGTGCAGATTAGATATCGAAACTTCCTAGTTTCGATTTGAGCAATATGTATCGAAACTACCTAGTTTCGATTGGGCAATAGGTATCGAAACTTCCTAGTTTCGATTGAGTGATAAGTATCGAAACTATAGTTTCGATTGAGTTAACTGGTATCGAAACTAGAAGTTTCGATTACTGGACTTCTGTTTGACAGAATTAGTCCTGCACATTTATGTTTTAAAACTTGAATTTGACACACTTTTCTTGTCATCTTACTTGCGATTTGAACATTTTGTATGCTTAGATACGGTTTTTAAAGAAAATAGAGTGGATAGTTTGGAGTTTTTACCTTAAAACAGTGACGATGATGATGAGAGAAAACAGAGAATGGTCTTGACTCTTTTGTTAAACTCTTCTCCAGGAACACTTTAAAACACTGAATTTTGATGGATTTTGCTTTAAAACTTGACTTCAATCTTGAAGAGAATTGGAGAATTTGCCGTAAGAAAATGAGTGATAAAATGGGAATTGTGAGGAAAATGAGTGAGGTGGTATGGTTTTACTTGAGTTTTTCTCAGGAGAGGTATGGGTCGAGGTGTGGGTTTTCTCTGGCTTCGGCCGAGAAAGTCAAGAAAAATGATTTGAATGTTAATAATTGAATTTAAGTATTAGTTTATTATTATGTAGTGTTTCAATTGGGTAATTAAATTCGGTTTATACTGGTATGTGCACCGGTAACTCCCAGAATTACCAAAAATTTAAAATGAGACCATGTACGGTCTTTGTAGGACCTTAATGTCCTTGTTTGTGAAATTAAATAAATCACAAAAATAATTATAACGTAAACTTGTTTATAATGTGTACGGATATTGACCTGAAATGTCGGGTGTCACAACGTGTGCCTGGATTCTCAACTAGTCTTGTTTGTCGGTTTGAGGAGTATAGTTGATGACAAGATTTAGGTCAGGTTATCGCGTCAGGTATGGATGGTGGTGGTGGATTTTGTTTGAGTGGAAATAAGGAGAAGATTGTCCTAGAATGATTTTGGACTCAAATGATGGGATGCATCACTTGTAATGAGGATCATGGGAATTTTAAGATCTAAACTTGTTTAGGATATAGTCTAAGATGCTCGAGTAATGTTACTCGATAAGGATTTCACAACTATTGGTCAAGGTCAAAGTATTTGGAAATCCTACGTGATACGGACAACGTTACTTCTGACAATATGACTGGAGCATTTATATATAGTATAGGATGTACCAGCGGTATATCCACTATGTCGTTATCATAATCCATTAGTTTCGTTACTGTATATCACCATAGGTTTTATGTCATCACACACGACAGAACTTACTATGTTTTCCATGCGCCGTTTTTTTTATAATTACGTGTGCACCCGTAATTACTCAAATCTTTGTATGGTCCGTATAGATCATTCTATTGCGTGTGGGTACAGAGGTGGGGGAAACACCCAAAGACATTTAGTTTATTTTTGTTTTCATACATGAGTTGCTAATGAGTAATTGTGTGTCTAGATAGTAAAGTCAATCAGGGAGTAAAGACTAACAAGGTGGCACAACCCCATACATGGGTGCCCTAAGTAGATGGCATACCCTTCCAGGTTATCCATAAAGTTTATAACTCTCTCGTGTTTTAACAAGAATATGTTCAAACCCCGAGTAACTTAAAGTTTATAGCTTCCTCGTGTTTGAACAAGAATACGTCAAACCCCGAGTACTCAAAGTTTATAGCTCATGGATAATGTGAACGATCATGCCCCATGTAATTGCAAACAATGTAAACAGTCTAGTTTCGTGTGTAATGTAAACACTCAAGTTTCATGTATCGCGTAAATAATCTAATATTATGCATATTGTAAATAACCACGTATCATGTATCGTGTGAACAATCTAGTATCGTGCATATTGCAAGTAATAAAGTTCCATCTATAATGTGATCAATCCAGTATCATGTGTATTTCAAGTAATCAAGTTTATATTACAAGTAATTAAGTTTCATGTATAACGTAAATACTCATGTATTTTGTATACAACCAAGTTTCATATATAACGTGAACAATCAAGTTGCGCCTATAATGTAAACAATTTAGTCTCAGGTATATTATGAACATTAGTATGTAAGTAGTTGAACCTCATGAGTAACGTAAACTATTGAATCTTGTCGGTGATCGAGTGTTGCGGACAAGCGTATTGCTTGACATTCTTGTATCATGTAGGTAGTTGGGTTTTAAGTTTTCAATTTTTGGTTGAGGTTTATATAGGTGGTTAACGTCTACGCGAAATGATTCATCCCCTTGAAGTGACTAGTAAACTCATACATTCCTGAATGTGCAAGGTGATGGGAAGGTTTTGCAGGTAATCAGCATAATGTGTACATGAATATCTAATTTGTGCTTTTTTGTTTGTAAACAAACAGGTAATTGAAATTTGTACTCTTGTTTGTAAACTGATAAATAAGTGGAATAATAATTTGAACGGATGGATAATTGGATAAATAAAAACCTTTTAATTCGATTATCATAAATCAAATGTTTTAAAAGATAATAATGGCCTTATTATTTAATAAATACGCCCAAAATTTAAATAATAATTAGTTTAACGAAATAAAAAATCATAATAAAATAGTTAATCGAGTCATCATAAAAAGGATGAAATACTTGTTATTACTTTTATAAAACCATTGGTACAAGACTGGTATTAAGTTTCTTTACGAGGTAATGGGGTTTTGTAAATAGTTTATACTCTAGATAAAATCTATAAATCAAGAGTTTGATGAAGGTTTTGTTTGAACAAAATAACTATATTAGTTAAATCGGGGAACTAACAAGATAATTAGTTTACAAAGAAGGTTGAGATATCAATCATTAAGGAGAGTTAAAAATAATAACATTTATATTTGGGTACGGATATGGGTTTCAATTTAAGTTTTTAAGAAGACGCGAAATAGGGTATCCAATTAGCATCTCAGATAGCTTTCCACCAGGAATCAGACGAGTACCAAGACGTACATCATTGTAGTTATTCGTATTGCAAACCGGGCGTCAGCCCTAGTTTTTTCCGTATGTGCATCAAGTATTCCCTGGTCTCCACTCCTTGCCTTAGAAACTCTACGGTCCTTATATATAGGTGAGCGGTATCAGGTGGAACTCCTAAGGCACTTGTAGGTTCCTTGTCTTGTCCTCCTCCTAGATCTAGATGGTATAGGTTATGTGTTAAATAAGGGTCTCTCGGAGGTGATTCAACTTCTCGGAGTCTCAAGTCTGCTCCTAAGCCAATCTGCTCCGCATTCAAACATGGATCTGGCAGCTATTCATACTAGTGACTGGTTGTCTGATGATGGGGACCCAAAGTATTCCTATTGTGTTGACTCTGATTTAGGGTGATTCTTAGGGGAATGAGGAGGGTAAGATACCATGTCTAGCACGAAAAGATCACAAGTGTAATGGTAAGTTGTTAAGTACAAAGGTATTCATGAGTTTAAAATTTTGACTAATCATAACAACGAATTCTTATAATAACATATCAGGAGTAACACTTGACCTATAAGTAGTGTACCCACGGAAAGGATTCCCAGGAAGGAGAGGTGGGTCACAAGGGACACACTGAAGTACTCAGTCTTTCCTTAGTCAGAATATTTCATGGACTTACACCCACTCTTCCAGCCATCATGTACAAGTGACATTATTATTTTAACTCATGGTTATGGTGAGAATCGTTAAGGGTTGTGTCTTATGGCTCAAGGGTGTGCTTCACCTATTGAAGCAGCTTCTTTTCCTCGGATGGTAAGGGCTAAGGGTTTAAATCCTTTGCAAATGATAATAAGGGTGATAAAATTTCTAAGGCATAAGGATGAAGAGGTATAGTTGACTTAAATATGATTAAGTGTAAGGATAAAACAGAAGGTTTAGACTTGTGTACCAAATTATGATAATTAAGCGGATGATGTTTAGATCGCATTCATCTGGCGTATACCTGAATGGATGCTTCGACAAATCAAAGTGATTCAAGTTCTTATACTTTCAAGAAGACATGCTTTAGCTTATAGGTGAACACTCACTTCGGGAATTCCCAGGAAAGCATACGGATCCTTCGGTTGATTTGGATTTATATGAAATGCTTTCCTAGACAGAAAACCCAAAGTACAGGCATTCACCCTTCCGGATTGCACATGTTCTCTACTAATTTTCAGAACCCAAAACTTTGACAGGATTTGAAAATTTTAATGTATGTCAAAACTTAGGATAGCATTTAGTGATATCAGATAGGTATTGTGCAAACAGTTCAAATAGTGTAGCAAATGAGGTATCACAGGAGTAGTAGTTTTTTTTTGTAAACATGTAGGTTATCAAGTAATATAGCACATAAGATAATTCACGTAATACACTAGATAATATGTAGGATAATTACGCCAAGGTACCCTAAGGTTATAGACTATAGACTAAGAATATGTTCCAAGTAATCCATGTAGTATCAAATAGTTTCATGTAGTCCTTATATTGTTGTAGTTCATGTAAGTGGAAGTAGATAGATGTGGGTAAGTATATGTATAAATGAGTATAGAGTGGAGTTCCTAATAAAAGACACGAGCTAAACTCATGTTTGGGGACTCCTAGGTTATAGTCTAGGTCATGTGTGTCTAATAACCTAATTCCCTATAACCATGGCTCTGATACCAATTTGTCACACCCCGGCCGGCGACGGATTAAAAGCCGGGGCTGACGCGGTTGTTCATAAGCACATGATCATCTATTAAATATGATAATATTTATTATTCAAATTAAAAGCATCCATTACATAGGAAAATTAAACGTTCAAAACATAAATTAAATTAAACTAGGTCCAAGTCCTAGGTGAGCAAGTGGTCCTCAAACAGGTGCACCTGAAACATGTAAGTAACTGTCAACTACAAGTAGTTGGTGAGATACATACGTTTTGACACCAAAAGAGTTAGTATAGATTACAATTCAATATGTTCAAAGCATGTCTAAAGCATATATGTGAAAACATACAAGGTTACAAGCGTACAATTCAAGCCTGTTAATAGAAAACTAGATACGCAATCCCACTGATTGTCATTTTAAAAAAAGGGAGCAAGCGGATACTCCAAGTTATAGTTGATACCCAACAAAAACCCGCCAAGGTCTTGTGGTAAGTTATAGTTTCAGTTTCCCATATAAATGATCATGTTAGGTACTACCTTAGGCTTGGGCTGCAAATTAATTAATGTACTGGCATGAAACACATACAATGGTCACCAAGTAGTTCAAATATAAAGCATAAAGATCAAGCACAAGAACATAGGTATTGAATTGTTTAAATAGATAAAGTTGATAACATGTTTCACCCCAAAAGCAAAAACAGTAAAAAGGGGCTATGTAAACTCACATTGGTTCGGTAGCTTGAAATCACAAAGTACGTGAAGTTGCACAAGTTGTTTAGCTAACCACAAAGTTAATCTATGTTTGCATTTATATATGTATCAATGATATGCTCAAAAGATTTAGGTAGTAAAGGTTGAGCTAGGTTGGATGAGGGTGTATCTATTTGTTATGAATGATGAGTTTGTTAATACGACAATAATATGATTGTTTAATAAGAAAAATAATAAGTTCGTCGATAAAGGATCGCATACAAGCTTATATATATATATATATATAAGGTTGTTTACAAAATAATGATTAAGTGTTTAAACTAATATTTATGTGAATATATAGGTAATTAGATTAATAATACATACATTTTAATTAATTAAATAGTTAAATGGACAATAAAGAGGGTATAAGTTATACTAAACAATTGTGTATTAAAAATAGTTAATAAATGTTTTAAATAACATGATCATATAGCTTCTTAATTAGTTTTTTTAATCCTCTAAAATGATTAAATAATTATTTAAGATTGTAGGTTAATAATTTGGTTCATAAAAATATTTCTGAGTCTCGGGAGTTTTATAAAATAATTTTTATAAGAAAAATGTTGTTAAAATTCGATTTAAAAACAATAAAATAAAACATTACAGACCACGGGACTCGAACCCGGGTCTGCTGGGAAACATGAGAGGCACAACCACTAGACCAGACTGGTCTCAGTGCAAACAAGCCAGCCCAGTTAGCTTTTAACCAGTGCTCACAGGGAACATGCTTCAAACCAATGCACGCGCAAAAACGAAGTGCGGAGCAAGGATCGAACTCGCGACCTTGTTCGTGAGAGGCGAGGGGTTTAACCAAATGAACCTGGGCTTGTACCTTGGTATTATTCAGAAGCGAATTTTATTACAGTTAATTGCACTACTTGCAAAGTTTGGGATCAAGATCGATGATGATTTTGGTCCTGTTGACTTTCTAAAGTCAACATACGGGTATGAGTTTAGAATTTGCAAAAGTGGTTCAAATTGAGGGGTTCAAGACTTTCTTTATTTGATTAAAATTCATTTGTAGATGCAAAACTAAATTTATTTTTTATAAACTTTATAAAAACTAAACTTATTAAGTTTAATCTAAACAAATCCATAATGTTTTAAATATGGTTAAATATGTGACTTTGTTTTAAAAAAAACCAAATAACTATTTTTAATAGGGTTTGGTTAATAATTGTAAATATATAAGTATGTTTATATTCATGTATATGAGTGAGGTTACATGAGTTAAAATCCATAGGTTGCATTCATATACATTTATTGAAATAAAAAGTTTACCAATATACATATGTAAATAAATACCTACACATGTTATACATAAAATATGGAAATAATATATAGTACAAGGTTAAAAGATATCGAATAGATATAAAAAAAATAATAGTTAATGTGGCATAATATGTTGGACAAGCATAGGATTTATGTGTAGTGTTATTATTGTATGATATAATAAATAATTTATAATAAAAATATATATATATGGCCGGAAAATCATGGATGTTATAGTCACTAATAAGAGCCTTGGGGGAACCAAAGCGAGAGAACAGCTTCTTCAGAAATTGAACAACCACCCTAGCATCATTAGTAGGCAAGGCTTGAGCCTCGGCCCACTTAGAAACGTAGTCAACAGCGACTAGGATATACCAGTTGCCACGAGAAGCTGGGAAAGGTCCCATAAAGTCAATACCCTAGACATCAAAAATCTCACAAATCTGGATGCTGTTCTGGGGCATCTCATTCCTAGACGAAATGTTGCTCGCCCTCTGGCAAGCGTCACAAGCTCGGATCATTTCATGAGCATCCCGGAAGATGGTAGGCCAGAAGAAACCGGCGTCAAAGACCTTCTTCTTGGTCAAGGTAGCTCCATGATGTCCAACTGTAGGGCCTTCGTGGCAGTGTCTAAGCACCTGACGTGCCTCATCTCCAAATACACACCTGCATACGATCTGATCAGCCCCGACTCGAAATAAATAGGGATCCTCCCAAAGATAGTGCTTCACATCCGCAAAGAACTTTCGCTTCTGCTGATGCGTTAAGCCCTTAATCATAATCCCACTAGCAAGAAAGTTTGCAAAATCAACAAACCATGGACACTCCTCATCCTGTGTCTGGATGTGCATGAGAAACTCGTGGGGAAAATTGTCATTTATGGATGACCCCACAAGTTCAGATGAAGCTGAGCACTCAAGACGGGATAAGTGGTCCGCTGCGATATTCTCCGTGCCCTTCTTATTGCGGATCTCAATGTCGAACTCCTGAAGCAGCAAAACCCACCGGATTAGCCGAGGTTTGGCATCCTGTTTGCTGAACAGGTGCCGAAGGGCTGCATGATCGGTGAATACAATGGTCTTTGATAGGACGAGATAAGACCGGAATTTATCGAAAGCGAAGACAACGGCTAGGAGCTCCTTCTCTGTCGTGGTGTAATGCTCCTGTGTGTCATTGAGCATCTTGCTCGCATAATAATTCGGGTGAAACTGCTTCTCTCTCCTCTGTCCTAAGACCGCCCCAACAGCGAAGTCACTCGCGTCACACATGATCTCAAATGGCAGCTTTCAATCAGGAACCACCATGATAAGGGAATTCACCAACTTCTCCTTCAACAGATCGAATGCACTGAGGCACTCGTCAGAGAACACGAGCTGGGCTTCCTTCTCAAGAAGCTGGGTCATCGGTCGGGCAATCTTAGAAAAATCTTTGATAAAACGCCTGTAAAAGCCCGCATGACCAAGGAAGCTCCGAAGAGATTTCACAGAAGTCGGTGTGGGCAGCTTAGATATGGTGTCAATCTTATCTCTATCAACCTCAATCCCCGCGCGTGAAACCTTGTGCCCAAGCACAATGCCCTCCTTCACCATGAAGTGGCATTTCTCCCAGTTCAACACTAGATTGGCCTCTTTGCACCTAGCCAACATCCTCTCCAGATTCTCGAGGAAATGATCAAAGGAACTCCCAAACACAGAAAAGTCATCCATGAAAACCTCCATGGAGTCCTCAATCATATCATGGAAAATAGCCACCATGCAACGCTGGAAAGTGGCCGGAGCATTACACAATCCAAAGGGCATCCGCCGATAAGCAAATGTGCCATAGGGGCATGTGAATGTCGTCTTCTGCTGGTCCTCAGGAGGGATCGGGATTTGGAAGTAGCCAGGAAAGCCATCCAGGAAACAATAGAACATCTTTCCCGCTAATCTCTCCAACATCTGATCAATGAACGGGAGGGGAAAATGGTATTTCCGAGTAGCATCATTGAGTTTGCGGTAATCGATGCAAACTCTCCAACCGGTGACTGTACGAGTAGGAATCAGCTCATTCCTCTCGTTGGTGATGACAGTCATGCCTCCCTTCTTAGGGACAACCTGAACTGGGCTAACCCAAGTAGAATCGGAGATGGGATAAATCAAACCCAGCATCCAGTAACTCAATCACCTCCTTCTTCACTACCTCCTACATGTTCGGGTTCAACCTCCTCTGGTACTGCACAATGGGCTTGTAGTCATCCTCCATAAGGATCTTATGGGTACAGAAAGAGGGATTAATTCCCTTAATGTCCATAATCCTCCCTTCAATAGCCTGCTTGTGCTGCTTCAGCACCTCTAGTAGCCTCTCCTTATCATCACTCGTCAAATCAGAGGCGATAATGACAGGTAATCGAGACTCACCATCTAAAAAGGCATACTCCAAATGGCTCGGGAGCTCCTTAAGCTCAACAGGTGGTGGGTCCTCAATAGAAGGCCGCTCAATCGGCTCAGACTCTCTATCAACCATCGCAAAAACCGCTGAACACTGGGGAAACTCATAACTCTCCTGGCTATGCAACTGCTCATCAAACTGATCCTCACCAACTGGATCAAATGTCTCCCCTCCTACAATCTGGGTGTCCAGGGACTCCTCCTCAGCTGTGTCCTGGAGATGATCACTCACACAAGAATAAATAGCCTCAACAAAGTAAAGTGAATCATGCTGATTCTGGGTGTGCTGCATGGATCTCCCCACATCAAAGGTCACTTCCTCTTCATCCACCCTTAATGTAAGCCTCCCCGAATACACATCAATCAGGGCCTTGGCAGTGGCCAGGAACGGTCGACCTAGGATAATAGGGACATTCTTGTCCTCATCCATGTCCAGAATCACAAAGTCTACAGGAAACACAAAGCGATCAACTTAACCAACATATTCTCCACTATCCCTCGCGGATACTTGACCGAGCGATCGGCCAGCTGGAACTCATGCGTGTCGGTGTGGGTTCTCCCAACTCAAGCTTAGCAAAGACCACATATGGCATGAGGTTAATGCTAGCACCAAGGTCAGCTAAGGCGTTGCTAACCGGCAAGCTACCTATCAAGCAGGGGATGGTAAAACTCCCCGGATCTCGTCTCTTCTCCGGTAGCTTGTTCTGAATCATCGCCGAACACTCTTCATTCAGCGTCACCTGAGACAACTCCTCCTATTTCCTCTTATTCGTGAGGATATCCTTCAAGAATCTCGCATACTTAGGCATCTGAGCTAGAGCCTCCACAAATGGTAAGTTGATATGCAACTGCTTAAACAACCCTAGAAACTTACCATATTGCTCCTCCATCTTCTGCTTCTGCAATCTGCCTGGGTATTGAATGGCGGGAGTGTAATCTCTCACAGGCTCGAGAGGGCGCGATGTGCTTGCCGGTTTTCCCCTCGGCGGTGTCTCATCAGGAATCTCAATCACAACCTCCTCCTCAGATGACTCATGCACAGGAACCTGTGGATCCGGTCCTGTGTCTCTACCGCTCCTCAAAGTGATGGCCTTCACATGAGCATTGGGATTGGGCTCAGTGTTGCTAGGCAGGCCCCCTTGAGGTCTCTCAGAAAGAAGCTTCGCGATCTGCCCGACCTGGTTCTCTATGGTCTGAATCGAAGCTTTCTGATTCCTCAACTCAGTCTCAAGCGTGTGGAAACGGTTCTCCATGTACCGGTTCTGCTTCTCTGCCAACTGATTCTGACTCTCTGAGTTGGCAAGTAGCCGTGCAACCATGTCCTCTAAACTGGATTTACCCTCAGGTGTGGGTGGTGGACCGCTGCTAGAACCTTGGCCTTGAAACTGGCCCTGCTGAGGTCGAAACTAGGAACTCTGTCCCTGAGACTGGTGGGACTGATGCTGGAATGGGGGGCGCTGAGTGAATCCGGGTGGTTGCTGGCTATTGTTGCCAGACTTCCAACTGAAATTCGGGTGATTCCTCCACCCCGGATTGTATGTGTTGCTATAGGGATTATTCTGGGGACGATTCTGGTTGGACATGAAATCAACCTGCTCATGGGCCCCCTGATCCCCAACCTGACAAGAACTCATGGAATGCGCCCCACCACAAAACTTACACAAGGACTGGGCCTTGTGGACGTGCATCTGATCAATCTTGGTGGAAAATGCTTCCACCTGGGCAGCTAAAGAGGTAATTCCATCCACTTGATGGACACCCTGCCTCTGAGTTCTCGCTCGGGAAGTATGATGAGTGTAGCTCTTTGCTGCCACCTTCTCTAGCAAGTCATACGCCTCCTAGGGTATCTTCGTTCCAATATCTCCACCCGCGTATGCATCGATCAGCTACTTCCCAGTCATCTCTAGACCATTGTAGAAGGTCTCACACTGCTGCCACTTCAACAATCCATGGTGGGGAATCTTCCTCATCAGTTCCTTGAATCTCTCCCACGCCTCATAGATCGTCTCCCCGTCGTCCTGCTGGAAAGAAAGAATCATAGCCCTCAACTTTGATGTTTTCTCCGGAGGGAAGTACTTTTCTAAGAATTTAGCAGCCATCTGGTCCCAAGTACTAATGGACCTAGGGGGAAGTGACAGTAACCAAGCCTTGGCTCGATCCCGTAAGGAAAACGGGAACAACCGGAGCCGAATAGCATCGTCGGTAGCGTCACGGATTTTGAAAGTGGCGCAAATCTCTAAGAAACTAGCCAAATGAGTATTAGGATCCTCGTGATCCTTGCCATCGAACTGACACATGTTCTGCACCATCTGTATAATGCTGGATTTGATCTCAAACTGATGTGCTCCAACCGTCGGCCTATTGATGCTCGACTCCAAACCCTCAAGTGTTGGTTTGCCAAAATCCGAAAGCGTCCGACCCGCATCTTCGGTCGCCATCTTCTCTACCTCGTCAACAACAACCTCGTCAAATTCGAGTAACCGGGCCACAAATCGGGAACGGGCTCGCAATCTCCGATGAAGATCACGCTCCGGCTCGGAAGACGGCTCAGAAACCTCCTCGACGGGAGTTGAGAACATACACGATCTGCACGACAAGTTAGATTTAAATACGCGAACCTAGGACAAAGAAAACACAAGTTAGACAAAAACAAAAATAAGACAAAAATAAAATAAAATAAAAATGAAAAATAAAATGGGATAAAAACCAAGATGTATATATATATATACAAATGAAGCTAAAAATAACAAGTAAAATGTAAAAATATCTATACACACAAAATTGGAAAATAACAAACAAGGAAACACGATATTCACAAAAATATATATACTAAATGAATAAAAATTAATTCTAATCGTTCTCGCAAAACCGTGTCCCCGGCAACGGCGCAAAAAACTTGATGGCCCATGATCTACTATGTGTCCAAGCTTCTACGGTAGCTTTGGAATCCGTATTTTCTGTTAGTGGCAGGCTTATATCTTTAAGACGAACAAGACTCACTTCGGAATCGGTGGAAATGTGCATTTGTTTGAACACTTGGACGCGGCCGAAATGATACAACACATTAATTCACTTGAAGGCGAAATCAGTATAGAAACGGAAATACACGAGGAGGAGGTACCGTAAGGAATGTCGACCCAATAATTGATGAGGAACTCACTAATGATGAAGAAATGCACGATGAATAAACACCAAACAACAACGAGGAAGTCGGTTAACCAAACAACAACGAAGACTGAACACTGAAAATATAATGAACTAGTATTTTCTATGTGTTTTGTAATGTATTTCAATTAATGTTTTTGTAAATTATAAACTTTAAAAAATAAATAAAAAGCGAATATTTAAAATAAATTTGTATGTTTTAGTTTACAATTTTTATTTGTTAAAATTAAAAAATATATAATATAAAGTTAGTAATATTTAATAGAGTGAATTTATGATATTGTTATTTATTTTAATTATTTTTACCAAATACAAAGCAAACTAAAATATTTAAATGAATTTATATTGGGTAAAAAAAATAGAAAGTATGGTATTAAAACCTGGTTCTAATACTCGATTCCAATCCGAACCCTATCCTACCCAGGTACATAGGGTTGAATTTTTTCTCTCAATACCCGTACCCGAACCCTACCCGTGTATTAAAAAAATGTAACACCCTAAAATATTCTAAAGAAATGAAATAGAAGTACTACATGAAGTTATTGGTAATGGAGGGACTATTTTGGTAATTAACACAAAGTGAGCAAACCCCGTATAAAACCCTCCCCCCATTGCACAAGTTTCTATCCTTTCCACCTAAAAGTTCTCGCCATTTTGAGAGGGTTTGGGAGCTAGATCTCGGCTGGGAAGGAAAGTAAAGAGAAAGGATCGATCTTGTAGTCGTATTTGAGTGTAAAGGCTGCTAAGGATCGAAGTAGGAGTGAGGGCCAGAAGATCTACACGTTGTCAGGTCAAAATCCAACCTTTATCCTCCTATTCTTCTCTTCTCATAACGTTTTGAGTAGAAACGAGGTTTATGTCCAAAAGGATGAGTTTTTACGTACATAATAGAATAAAGGTCATAGAATTGATATCATGAATGTTAAACAAACACTTTGGACGTATCAAGTTCCAAACTTTACGTACGAAACAACTCAGATCTAAACCATGCAAGTTAGGGTTTTTAGAACCAAGTTCTCGTGAACACGTAATCAGCCCAAGTACTCGGCTCACGGTATTCGGCCCCCAAGTACTCAGGATCTTGTGAAGCCTAATACGGTTCCTAGTACTCGGTCATAAGTACTCAGCTTCTTAGTACTCGGCTTCCTAGAACTCGTCTTCCTAGTACTTGGCTTCCTAGTACTCTGCTACCGGTACCCGGATCCATGAACTCATGAGCCTAGTTGACAGCATTGGTTCTCGGGAATGGTTACAAGGATGGTCTAGTTCTCGGGAGCTAGTTCACGACATTGGTTCTCGGGAATGGTGTAACATCCTAAAAACCTGACATGTGTAAATGGGCTGGAAGGAAGGAGCAAAGGATGAATGATGAGGATGGGCTTGAGGAATGATAGGCTTGGCCCATGAGTGGTTTCCCTTAACCCTAATGCAGCCCCTGGTCAGCCTCGTTACCACTTACAACACAAAATCGTTTAGAGAGAGAAAAAGAATCCTAGAGAGAGAAAGTCAAGAACTTGGATGTTTTGATCCAAGATTTGCTTCAAATTGTCTCTCCGGTGTTAGTGAAGAAGAAACCATCGTCCTTGAGGTAAGAATCCAACCTAAACACTCTGTTTTCAGTCTAAATGAGTTATAGGGTAAAACTAGGGATTCGAACTTAAAAGACAAGGTTTTTACGTGTAAAAAGGGGTATAAAGCCCATATATGAGTGATGCGTGTAAACTATATATATATTTTTATAAGTATTTTTCACACAATATGAGTTTTAAAAAGGGTTTTCACCAAAGACTATTCACACACAAATCGGGCAGTGTACCCGTCGGATAACAATATAGTAAAGGTAAGAACCGGATATCAATCTGTGGATATGGTGGAATGCAGTAATTAACCAGAACTAAGATTTAATCAAGTAAGGGTAAAAGATGTTTTGAAGAGTTTGTTTTAATTAACTATCATGCAAATATATAAACTAAGTTAAAATCACAAATCAAACAATCAAGGAGAAAATATCACTTCGGTGTCGAATCCATCTAGAATACATTCAATACACTCATAGAAACATGGCAAATACACGATATATAAATTGACTAAATTCTCGTCAAAGATATCTAATCAAATGACCATTCGGAAAGCTAGCATGAATTACACAAACCAACCACCTAAAGTCATACAATGAGGCTCACGTGTTTAATAATCATGTCAATGTTTATAAAGATTGAACTAGCTTCCGATTAAGGTACACTAATCCAACAACTAGTTGGAAAGATAATATGAACAACACACTATCCACCTCAAGTTGATTAAATTAGACAACAATATGCATTTCTTCAACATACAATGTTCATATAAAGGCTATATAAATTAGGAGGATGTGTCAACAATTCCTAGATAAACATAATACTAAATATGACACATCATAACAAACACTTTGTCTTTCTAAACATAAGCATAAGGTTACACATACAAATATAATGATTCATATACAAGAATTCATTCACCATTCATAGTCAAATGCCATAAACTAGTATAAAAACATACACAAATCCATGAATAAAAGCATAAACCACAAGTTTTCCAACATAAAATGGCATATACAAATACAAGTCTTGTAAACAACTCAAAATACTTGAATACATAATTTCATCAAAGAATAATCATACGGTTGTCATAACATTAACACAATAATTGCCAATAATCCATGAATGTTGTCAAATGTATCTAAACCAAAGTCAACAAGATTTTTAGCTCATCATGAGCACCAAAATTACAAATAAGCAGGGAAAAATAGTGAGAAACATGATATGAAAACAAGAATCAAACCACTCCTCCAAGCCTAGATGTTGTTGTTGATGTATGGTGATCCTCTTGATGTTGTATCCTCTCCAAGAATCTTGAAATATGGCTGGAACAAGGAACACACGAGCTGGAATAGTAGGTTTTTCTCCTAGTTTTTGCTTCATGTCTGAATGAGAATTAAGTTATGTTTAAATAGAAAAGGGGAGGCACGACCGTGCCCGGAGCGAGGCCACGACCGTGCCTGGTACAAAGGCGCGGTCGTGTCTAGGTCTTGGCACGACCGTGTGACAGAGGTTTGACCGATCCGTAGCTTCCATTGGGTACCACTGATCGAGGACGTACGGCTGTTCAGATTCACGAGGTGACATGCGACCGTGGGAGGCCAAGGCACGATTGTGCCTTGGATTTTGGCTTGGCGCGGTCGTGCAAGATGTGGGCGCGACTGTGCCTAGGGTTTGTGAGCTTGGCACGACCGTGCCAAATAGGGGCACGACCGTGCCTCCATCACAGAAACCCTAAAAACTTCCCTTTTATCCTGGAATCTTCTTGTTTGTTCACCAAGCTTCACAAAAACCTACAAAACAGGAAATGAAGCAAATAAGTGTCTAAACATTGAATATAACCAAGAATTGATCATTAAATGAGCGAAGTTTTGTGCCAAAAAGATATGTAAATACTAACACATCAATGAGCTTAGGGGAGTTAAACAAACGTATTGGACGTAAAAAGTTATGAACTTGGGTTGAAAATTGGCCTGTAAATGAAGATCATCAAGTGGCGACACCAATAGGCGACACTATTTCTTGAGGCGACACTAATCATGACCACTTGAAGAAGATGAAGCCTGGAGGGACGACACTAACGTGTGGCGACACTAAATGTGTAGCGACACCAAAAAGTGTGGCGTTGAAGTATATGCAGACCGGTTAGCACTTTAGGGCAACGAACAGGTGAGTCAAGATTACCTATTTACTTGTTTCTAGGGTGATGTGCATACTTAATGAATGTTTATGAAATGATGAATGAATGTAATAAATTGTTTACGAATACATGATTTACGAAAAGAAACGATGTTTGAAACAATAACGTTTGCGAAATGGAAGAAATGTTTATGAAATGAAATGTTATAAAGGAATGGTTTTAAATGAATGAAAAGGGTTTGCGAATGAATGGAATGTTTTATAAAGGAAATGGGCAAAGGTTTTAAAGAAGTCATTACATGTCTAATCTGTTAAAGGAACGAATTGATGAATGAAGTCTAGGGATGTAAGTGCCCAGCCTTATGGCAAGTTTTTCCAAAAGTATAACAGGGGTAGCGCTGTGTGGCCTGTCAATGGGTATAACAATTGTGCAACAGGCGAAGGAAGGGTGACGACGGTCACTCGTGGTTAACGTGACCCGGGAATGGAATCACTTTGGGGCTTGCGGGTCTTAAAAGTGATAAATAAGGAATGTAACTACCTTAAGGACCTACGGGTCTTAAGGGCGATGAAATTACCTTACGAACCTATGAGTTCCAAGCACGATGAAAGAGACGGTTAATGAATGAAAGAAACGGGATAAATGATGATACAAATTTTGACAATAAAATGTTTGACTTAAATGAATGTGAAATGTTGAATGTGAATGATAAGCCCTATTTTCTTATGAATGTTTTAAACCCTAATGAATGAATGAACGAATAATAAACCATTTCCTAAATGAATGTAAGACTTGAACTCACCAGCGTTAGCTAACTTTTAGTATGCATGTCCGGTTAAGGATAAGATGACTGATGAGTGGATGTTGCTTGGCTGTTCCGAAGAGTTACCTGGCACGAGAAACCTGGCATCCCATTTTGATTGTTGTTGAATGAATGTTTTAACTAGTTCTAATTTTAAGACAATGTAATGACACTTATTTCCACTGCTAATGTATATTTGAAGTTTAAGAATTGTTTATGAATGAGTAAATCCAAAACGTGAGACCTCCCTGGTTCGAGGCCTTACAAATGGGCTCAAGGATGGTCTAGTTCTCAGGAGCTAGTTCACGACAATGGTACACGGCTAGGGTACGCGAGAACTTAAGAGTTCTTGTTATAGGATGAGGAACGAATATTAGTATGTGGAATAATTTGTCCATTTTATACTAGTAGTGTGAATTGATGGCAGCAACGGTTGAGTAGTTATATATATATATATATATAACAAAAGCCTGATTAGTTTGTGTACTAATGGGTGGGACATGTGATTGCTGGTGATTGAATAACAACCATGTGGTAAAGATTCACGAACTCACCAACTTATGTTGACCCAGTTGCTTTTATTAGTTTTAAGGTTGTTGCAAGTGGACCTTTTAGTTGCATTCCAGATAGATAATATATGTGGATAGTTATATGGAAAGTCAGAGGATGGTGATGGATGAAGGCATGCTTGGGAGAGCTGTCTTGTGAATGTTCTGAGTTCCTTGACAGGGGCTGATGTTTGTTAGTTTGGTTTGTTTGTAATAGAAGTTCAGTTCATGATGTAAAACAACTTTAGTAGTTAATGAAAGAAGTTTATGGTTTAGTTTTCGCTGTGTGTTCTGTACCATGCGTCACGTATAACTGGTGCCTGGGACCGGGGTGTGACAAGTGACGACTCTGACTATGAGGCGGCAGCTCGAGGCTACAACTATAAATCTTTTAGGGGGGTGTGACGCACCGAATTTTGATGGAAGGAAATATGTTGTGGCCACTTTCGAGTGGATAGAGAGGATGAATGGTGTCATCAACATTAGTGACTGTCGTGATGACCAAGTGGTCAAGTTTCCGCTCGCTCATTCACTAATGAAGCACTAAGCTGGCGGAGGTCTACACAGCAGACCAATTCCTCCACTGCTATGAAGAGGTTAAAATGTGTAACATTTTTGCTTTTCGCGTACTTGTAAAACTTACCATATTCGTGAATCAATGAAGCTTGAAACCTCATCATAGCTCGTGTTCACATCATACTTGAAACCTACCTATTTCATCCACATTATACTTATTACATGGTCACATGTTGACTGCAACGCTTGGAATTGCCTTAAATTGCAACTTGGACCTTTAAACCGTTTAAAAACTCGTTTACCGACACGAAAAATCACCCACTACTAATTCAAAAGCAATGTATCAACCATATGTGCCTAACATAGTTATTTAACTCATTCAAGTTGTCACATAATTCAAATTGATGCCCTAGTACGTTAGTTAGTGCTTATACGTATCCGTTCGCCTTCTAAACCGCAGTTTGACTCCGTACCGTCCACAACCAACAAATACATCCTTTATGACACTAAATTATGTTTTAGAATGACTAACACATCCATTTCATTAAATAAAACAACTTTCATATACAAAACTTTCCTTAATTAAAATCCAAATTGCGAAAACCAAATGTTTTGTGCACCGATGCACCACTTGTATACTCGAGAGGCCTAGTTGTCTATTCTTAAACCATAATTTCGAATTTTTGGCTGGTAAGGGGTGGTTGGAGGCTGCATTAGGGTTAGAAACCATTGGCTTCTACTCCAAGTTCTTTCCTAATATACAACCCTTCAATCTCTAGTATAAATAGGAGGTCTAGGGTGCCTTATTCTTTGCTATTTACCCTCAAACCACCTCCAATACACTCATTCCCTCCTTAATTTCGGAATCCCTGCCATAATCCTTGAATAATTCATGAACCACAAGAGCAAGAAGAGCATACAATGTTTAAGGAACATTCCAAGTAAGTAACATCATCCTTTTCGATTCGGTTTCTTTCGTTTTTTGATTTTATCTTCTCTACACCTCCAATCCTTTTTCTTTCTTTCATAATCTTATGATCATTAACACCAGCCTCTCATACCCTAAACTTTCATGATCTAACTTCGTTTTAATCAAAAAGTCTCTTAAAAACCCTAAAAAGTAGCACAAGTGGAAGTCTGGATTCTTAACAGAATACTTGTGTCAACTTGTAACGGCCATATCTTGGTCATCCTTAATCCAAAAAGGGCCGTTTTTAAACCAAAATCTAATTCTAAAGAGTCTTCTTTCCATAAAATCTTACCTCGTAATTTTTCGACAAGTTAAGACTTTCAAACGTATTTGTTTAGAGGTAAAGGTCAATTCTGAATTTTTGACAGAATATTTGTCATTATTTTTCGGGACAATATCTATCAATCTACAAAATCCAATCATGTTCAATATTTTTGCAAGTCAAATTTTATTGAATATTCTTAAAAATCATGTATAATTGACATTCTAACTCTTTGTAATACTCCCTAAAATGACAAATCAAAACAGAAAGGTCTATTCTGGACCTCTGAGCACGGCTGCATAAATAGTTCGCATGAGAAATGGATGCCTTAGGGCAGACGGACGAAAGGACGAACTACGACGGTAGAAACGGTGAACGGACGGACAAAGGTTGTCAGACGGTAATGAAGGACGGACTACTTCGGTACACGGTATGAATTACGGCCTACGACGGTAGGATGGAGCGTATGTCTTTATTACTTACGCAATCAATGGCGGGCTGATCACCTTTATGTTTATAACCAATGAATGTTCAATAGAAAAAATGATATATGCATTTGCACAAACTAATGTGTATAGTCAATGTATGTTTAATGGAAAACAATGATATATATATATATATATATATATATATATATATATATATATATATATATATATATATATAATGGTACAAATGAATGACTGGTGTTATATCTAATTGCTTTAAACTAGAATTTACCAGCGTTAGATGACTTTTAGTATGCACTTCAGGTAAAAAGAGCAAAGGACGGGCTAAGGCATAACGGCTATTTGGCTCAAAATTGACATCCTGTTGATTGAATTTATGTTAAGACAATGTTTTCATATTAAATGTTAAGAATTCCGATGTCTATGTAATTAAAGTTTAAGGATTAATGACTATGTTTATAAGTAAATCCAACGAGTGAGATCTCCCGAAAAAAAGTCCTTACAGTTTTTCTCTACCACAACTTACGGTTTTTCTCTACCACAACTTTTCTCTACCACAACTTAATATACGTAATTAGTTTAAATATTATATACTGTAATTTTATGTATTTTGTTAAACACATAATAAATGTGAAATAAAAAGTACTCAGTATCATTTTATGTGCACCTAACTATTTTAAATTTATATAAATAAAAACCTAAACAATGTAATAGTTTAAAATTAATTAGAATAAAATAGAGTATAAGCAATATTTAAAAGATAACATGGTCACTCACCTGTCTTTAAAGTTATCTTTTAGTTACTTAAATTATATAACATGTGAAATAAGACGATTGCATGATTATTGTTCATTAGCATAGGTTTTTGCGTATAATATAATTTGTGTCCTTCTCAATCAATGTGATCGGCCTTCGATAACTTCGATAATAATACTATAATAGTTGCTCATTATATACTATAAAATCGGATAACTTCAATGAATAGTGACATTATATTTTACTTTTAATTTTTCGTTTTAACCTCTTATATATTTTTTTTAAAACAGTAAACACATATATCTGTAAAGGATACTGACAAAATTCCCTTTGTTAGGACCTTATGTGAGGATTCAAACTCATGACCTCCTTAAGAGAAACCATTTACAGGGAAAACACCTGACCACCAGACTGAAAGCCTGATGGCTTAACTTCTTATACTATATATAATATTCACTTTTAGCATATTTAGTTTTATACTTTTTTCATTTTTCTATGATAACTTTTGTTCGTTAACTTAAAAAAAGTAATACGTAGCTATCTTTAGTTTTTTTTGTCGACATTCTGATATATTTTTTTTATGAAAACGGAGTTGTATTCGTAATCGTGTATTTTTTGTGTCGTAATCTATAGCTAGCGAGTACAGTTATTGTTCTGTAACGTGACTAACCGAACCGATAATGACCGAACAATATCGTCACCGGCATTGGTATTATCAAAACCGGTATCGCTGTTCGTTTCTATGGTTTTCGGTATATGTAAAGCACGACTTTTTTTTGGTACACCGTACAATACTTGTGTGACAAAACCATCGCAAATAAACCTTTTTTTTCTATCGCAAACTGTACCAAGTCTCGATGCATTCACGAACCGAACCGATAGCTAACGGACACCATCGGTATCGTTATCGGTATTATTGGAACCCGGGTTGCTATTTTTTTATTGTTTTTTATCGATGTAAAACATATGTCGTGTTTTAATTTAATTTTTCTTTATAAGTTTTTTGCCCCAGTTTTTATTTTTAGCGTTTTTTGTTCGCGACGGTTTCACACGGGTTTTTCTTTTCGTTAAACAACTTTTTATTGTTTTCATTTTTTTTCCATTTATACATCGTGATTTTCGAAAATATTGTCGATAGATGGTTTTTTTTCTTCAGCGTTTCTATGTTTGAAACCAAACCGACTTAACACGTACCCGTCACAACACGAGGTTAACGTCCACTAGTTTAGTATTGTGTCCTTCTCAATCAATGTGATCCGGCCTTCGATAACAATACTATAATAGTCCCTCTTATCTTTGAAGTAACTGAATGTTACTGATTTATAAATATTCCTAGCTAGGATCCATTGATCAATTAGAATCGAATGACAATTTAGGATGTGACTTGCTCATTTTTTCTGTCAAATTTACCCTTGGTTAAAACATTCCAAGAACATTTTAAGGGGTTGCCTTGGTCTGAGTTTCTTTAAATCCCCCGAATCCGAGGTGACCCGTAATAAATTTTAATTATAATTTTTTTTCCACCTGATCGTAAGGGTATTAAGGGCACTACCATAACCCAAAAAAATATCCTAAGAAAATACTCAATGAGGGAGTGTCATCTAATTTTTACTCAAATTCAACCCCAAGTACCATAAGTGTTTGGTTCAACAACAATCTCACCCAAATCATATTTAATAATATTTAATGGCTATATAGCCGTTGTAAATCAGCAATCTCACCCAAATCAAACGGGTACTTATACCCGAAGAAGACAACCCGTGGAAGTACCTGATTGATCGGCGGCGGTGTACCCGCATAACCCGTGGAACCCGATAGGGTACCCGAACGGTGCCCCCAATACCCTAAAATCGTATCACCCTCAATTTCTAAGTGCTTCTTTTTAAAGCTAGTCTTAAGGACTTTTTTAAAAGTTAGAGCACCACAACATGAAATTGTTGGTGATTTAATATCATCAATCAAGGCCGTTTTAGTTTAGTTTAGTTAGATTTACTTAAAACCAAATGAGACAATATAATATACATTAATCCAAGTTAGGAGGTGCGGGGTGTACACTTAATCAAGAATGTTATAGTTTCGTATGCTAATACACCTGACTAGTTCAAGTAGGCAAAGCCCACTAATAACAGTGGTCAGGGTAATGCCTCTAGTTACCGGGCCGCCCCTGATAGTAGAGGTGCAAATTCTGGTTTTTTGAACCGAACCGGACCGGTTGGTCAACAATAAGTCAAAACCGGTTTAGCCCTAAACTGGTTTGAGTATTTGTCATACCCCGCCTCAAGCACCCCCTGAACGTGTGCGATAAACGATTGGTACCTGCTTTGATCTTAGAGTTTTTATAAAACACAGCGGAATTGTTTTTCACAAGGATCGTTTCATCTTTTGTTCAACCTCAAGGGTTGTATTTGTAAATATCAAAACTCAGTTGGAAAACAAAAGTCTTGTATTTACTTTCATAAACAAAGGGATTTAAATACCCTTTTTCATTTGATTACAAAACAAAGTTTGAAACCAAATACATCTCTTCTCTCTTATGGACAAGTTCAAACCACGAGAAATAGTACTATCCGAGGTTGATCAGTTCCTAGGTCCTATATCCTCTTTTCTTTTTCAGGATTATCTATGCATGAGGACTGAGAATCCAATATGCATTTTATCCTTTCATAGTCCCCCGGGTCAGATCTCATGTCTGCCCTTCGCTTTTTCTGGGTCAGATCTTATGTCTGCCCATATCCCTTTTCTTTCTCATTTTATTCATTACCTGAAAACATTTTGAAAATAAAAGGTCAGCGCGAACGACGGTGAATACAATTATCTTGACAGAAAATAATTTGGCACAAACATGTATTAATTTCATAATCACAAACTTATGTTCAATAGACACATTCAGCAGGCCCGTCCTGTTCAATCGCACCACAATATACATTGGCATCATGTCTTATAACAAGAGACAGGTTTGCCTCTGAAGTTGTTATAAGACAAGCACCAGCCACAATCCGAGAATTTCACCCAAGACCCCGTGTGTCCCTTGCAAGTTTTACGTATACCTATAGCCTGAATGCTTTCACGTAGAAGAACGTTGAGCATTATTCCCTTAACCTTTATTTGGCCTTTTTTGCAAACGTAAATATTTGACACAAGTTTTGAAATAGATAAAGTATTCACCTTGAGTATCGGAATGAGCCTCTAAGCTGAAAGCTTATAGACTAGCTTCTTAAATTGATTTCTCTAGCGTACCAGCACTTCTACAAGTGTTTCTTCTGAATCTGGGAACTAGAATGGGTGAAAGTTGGACCGGGATCGTCGGGAGTGGGCTAGGGATCACCTGGAACGAATTTTGAAAGTTGGAATCGAGTTTAGAGTGAAGAAAATGAATGAGATCGTTCAGCTATTTATAGGCTGAAATCTGGATCCATGTTGGATCGTTATCAAAGGGATGTTGGTCCGACATCCAGCTATGCCCACGTCAGCCCTAAACGTCAACTCCTGATTGGACCGCACCTGTTTTTGGTGCATGTCGGACCTATATGTGGACCATGTCGGTCCGACATCTAGACTCACGTCCCATCATTAGGGTTGAGTCATTGAACACGTGTTATAACCACAAATTACATCCTCCCCCACCTTGTTTCAATCTTCTCCTTAAGATTATTCGTACAATTGAGGATATTTCTTTTTAATTTCGGACTCCAATTCCCACGTGTACCCAGGTCCACGTTTGGAGTTTCATTTCACTTTCACAATCATCAATTTCTTTCTTTTCAATTTCTTTTCCTCCCTGTCCTCGATTTGCAAAGGTAGTTCCACAAATTTCAACTTTTCATCTACTTCTACATCGTGTAGGGGCATTACCAGAGATTCATCAACCAGATATTTGCGCAAATTTGACACATTGAATAAATCATGTACTCCATTCATTTCTTCTAGTAATTCGAGTTGATAGGCTACAGGCCCAACTATTTTCAGGATTTTGAACGGTCCTACGAATCTAGGACTTAAATTTCCTTTCTTTCCAAATCTTACAACGCCTTTCCAAGGTGAAACTTTCAACAGAACGTTATCACCGACGTTGAATTCTAACGGATTTCGTCTTCTATCAGTATAGTTTTTCTGACGATCTTGAGCCGCTTTCAACCTATCTTTTATTTGAATCACTTTTTCAGTTGTTTCTAGGACTATTTCTGACCAACAGATTGGAGTTCGACATTTAGGACCGTATAAGGCTTCAAAAGGAGCGACCTGTATACTCGTATGATAACTATTGTTATAGGAGAATTCCATTAGAGGTAAGTGGTCATCCCAACTTCCTCCAAGATCAATAACACAAGCCCTTAACATATCTTCTAGAGTTTGAATAGTTCTTTCGCTTTGCCCGTCCGTTTGAGGATGATAGGCGGTGCTAAGATTCAACTTTGTTCCCAGGGATTTTTGAAAACTTTACCAGAATCGAGAAGTAAATCTACTATCTCTATCTGACACAATAGATAGTGGCAAACAGTGTAAAGACATGGTTTCATTAACGTATAATTGTGCCTGCTTATCCAAACTGAAAGTTTCTTTTATGGGAAGAAAATGAGCAGATTTAGTAAGTCTGTCAATGATAACCCAGATTGTATCATTCCCACGACTGGTTCGGGGAATTTAAGTAATGAAATCCATGGTTATCATCTCCTATTTCCAGACAGGAATTTCAAGTTGCTATAACAAGCCAGACGGCTTTTGTCACACCCCAACCGACAGCGGAATACGTCGGGGCGGGACATGTAGACTGTTCATGAGCTCAAGGTTGACTAAACTGTAATACATTAAATCCATTTCAATTAAAAAAACATAAACCAATTCCAAAGTACATAAATGAAATACAAATTGTTCTTGAATTAAAACTAACTAAGTCCCAAAGCCTATGTGTAGCAAGCCTTGATCAAACATTAGCACCTGAAACATGAATAAAATAAGGTCAACTATAAAGTTGGTGAGCATACAGAGGTTTGTACATAGATAGTATTTAGATGTGAATTAACAAATCCTTACATAACATGATAAAATAAGGCATTTATGGGGAGCAATTATTGTGTAACCAAAATTACAATCAAACCTTTGTAACTAGCATGCAAATTGTGTTGTCGGCAACAATCACCCCAATCTGGGTGGGTTTGTCAGACTCAATAGATCTTTCATTGTTAACCGTCGGCTTGAATAGTTAATGACTGCACATAAATTGCACTAAAACAGTTAACACACCTAGCACTCAAACATAAAGCTCAAATTTTGCATACATGAATGTAAAGAGGATTTGTGTTTGTGTAGTTTGTGTAAATGTAAGCAATTGTGTGTATAGAGTTCATGTTTCACCCCAAAAAATGTAAAAGAGTAAAAGGGGCTATGTAATACTCACCTTGAAATGAGTAGCTTGAAAGTCACACAACTATATTTGTTGTTGCACAAATGTTCTAGCAAATCACAAGATTAACCTATGTTTGATGGAATATGTGTATTAATGAATTGCACAAAATGAATATAAAATTCTAATGCGGAAAGGGGATTGATGTGGGTCTTCTCATTTTAATAAGAAAACGATTATAAGAGTTTAAATAATATTTATGTAAATCTCAATAAATAATTGGATTTTAGTTCGAGTAAATGAAAGAATGAGTAATTGATTTCTTTTGTTTGTAAATAAATATATAAATGAATAAATAGTTTAAATTAAGTATTTAAATAAATAATGAGTAAATAAAAAATCATTTTATTTAGTTAGTTTGATTTCCATGGAAAATAAGTGTTAAAAGTAATGATATAATTAATAAATAATTAAATCAAAATTTAAGGTCTAAAGCTGGTTTTAAATGTTTTTATATAATAAAAGAAAATTATATAAAGAAGGTATAAATCTTTGTAAGATAATGGGTTTATAAAATTGGTCCTAATTATATTCCAATTATACTTTATAAACCAAGGATTTAAAATAATTTATCTACAATAACTATATTAGATAAACAAAAAAAATTTATTAGGATTTTATTCTAAAAAGAATAAATAAATAGTTCCTCTTGATAATTTAACAATCAAATTTTATTAAACTGATTCTGATTTTTAAAGTTTTATAAAATAATTTTTATTAAATAGTTCAATGCTTTAAAACAAGTTTAAAAATAAAATGGTTTCTGGGACTCGTACCCGGGTGGGTTCGGTGTGGGTCAAGCGCATGAACTACTGGATCAGTGGCCCAGTTGTGTCATTCTGCTGGTTTACGAAATTAATAAACAAGGTTAGCATGTAATTGGGTTTTGGGGCAGTATACTCGCAAAATAAAAATGGTTTCGGAGTGGGTCCGAACCAATGACGTAATCTATGAGGGCAACGTGTGCACCCGTAATTACTCAAATCATCGCATGGTCCGTATAGATCCTTCTGTTGTGTGCGGGGCAAGAGGGGGGCATAAATTTACTTAGTTCATGTGTATTGTTTTCACTTATGTGTTGCTAATAAGTAACTATGTCTCTAATAGGCAGATCGATTAGCAACTAAAGAGAAATAAGGTAGTATAAGTTAAAGTTCCATAGCTTACTCGCGTTTGAACAAGAATACGTCAAACTCCGAGTTGCTTGAATGTGATATAGTTTTCAACTTTGGTGAGCAAGGTGTATGACCATGCCTTGTGTATAATGTGATCAATCATTTACAACAATCGTAAGCAATTTAGTTTCGTGTATAATGTAATACCCAAGTTTCATGTATGATCTGGTGTCATAGTGTAACGTGAACAATTTAGCATCATGTATATGGTAAGAAATGAATTTCATGTATGATGTTAACAACTTAGTATCATGTATTTTGTAAACAAATAAGCTTCCATGTGTAATGTAAATAATTTAGTATCATGTATATTGTATAATATGCACAATTTAGTATCATGTACTTTGTAACCAAATAAGTTTCAGGTTTGATGTGGTCAATCTAGTATTATGTACTAAATAAACAATCTTTATGTATCATGTGATCAATTTAGTATCATGAATGTGCAAAGAACTAAGTTTCATGTATTATATGATCAAAAATGTGCGTTACAAATAAGCAAGTTTCATGTATTATGTGATCGTGCTGTGTATTTTGTGAACGTGCATACGTAAGTTATTGAATTTCGTGTGTGACGTATACTAACGAGTTTTGTATATGATCGAGTGTTGCGGGCAAGCGTGTTGTTTGACGTTCATGTATAATGTGGGTAATTAGGTTTTAGCTTTTTAAATCTCGTTGAGGTTTGTAGGGATGGTTAACGTCTACACGAAATGGGTCGTCTCTTGAAGTGGCAAGTACATTCATACACTACTGAAGGTGCAAAATAACGTGGAGGTTTTGAGAATATTTCGAGTAATGCGTTTATGAATAACCGATTTGTTTGTAAGTAAGAAATGGTTCGTAGGTGGATAGGAGGGTGAAAGTAATGGGTTGAATAATAGATAATTACACGAAAGTTTTTTTTTTAAATATTTAAGAAAACAGTGGTTAAATAACTTAAACCATGATTTACAATGGCTAAACAAGTAGTTGTATATTAATTTAGGCAAGGTATAGAAATAATTAATTTAACGAGAAAAGTCATAATTATTTATCATTTTGAAATAATGTTTTATAAAACAGGTTGTATTAAATTTCCTTGCAAAGTAAAAATGTTTATAGAAAATTTATATTTCTGATACTATCTAAAAGTTTGATAAACGTTTTGTTTGAACAAAATAACGAGGTTGTTTAAATCAAATAACAGGATGATTTGTTTACGAAGGAGATTGTCGGTAGTGTACTAAATCGTGTTGAATGAAAAAGGTGATACTTGGAGGATCTTGATGAAAATATGATGGATGAAATTCGCATTCAACGTATTAAATAAATTAATAATAACTTTAGAGTTGGAAAAATATAAAATTTATTAAATGCTAAAATGGTAAACATTATTCAAAACATAGGGGAAATAGTTCTCAAACTGAAAATTTAAAGACCATGAATATAAATTTATGTTAACGTCTCTGGTAGCTTCCCACTAGAAGGAAGATAATCACCAAGACGAGCACCGCTATGGTCATTCGGGTAGTCGATCTGGCTTCAGCTCTAGCTGTGTCCGTGAGATTCCCAAGCATTTCTTTTTCGAGAATGGAAATTAACTCCTTTTGATACCCTAATTGATTCACTAGGCTATCCATTCTCTGTCCCTGCAAGTCGTGCCTTATCTCGTGCTCCATTATTTGCCTCTCAAACTCTAAGGCTCTCATATATTGATGAATTTCATTGATTGGAATTCCCATGGCACTAGTGGGTGCCATGGTATGCCTTACCCAAGGGTTAGGATGATACGGGTCGGGCACCAGGTACGGGTCTCTGAGTGGGGGTGGTAACCGAGTGTGTAGATGAGGTGTCTGATACTGGTTTCTGGGTGATTCAGATGTTCGCAGTCTTGGGCCGGTGTTCCTAATCCAATATGCCCTTACATCAAACCTTGGCCTGGCAGCTGGGGGTGTTGGTGACCGATACACGGGTGACCCAGTGTCTTCTTCCCAATCAGATTCTACTCCAGGACGGTATAACAGGGAGGAAGGAGAGTAGGAGTCCATGTCTAGCATAAAACAATGAAAAGGTTGTAAGCGATTCTAAAATACTAAGTGTCAAACATGGGAGTTCTCATAGGTTTAGAGTTTGACTAGTTATAACACCGAGTCTTAACAATAGTATTTTAGGAGTACACTTGACCTATGAGTAGTGTATCATTGAGGAGAATACCTAGGAAAGAGGGGTGGGTCACTAGGACACACTTAAGTACCATGTCTTTCCTTAGCCAGAATCTCTCATAGGCCTACACACTCTTCCAGCCATCATGTACTAATAACACTATTGTTGGACTCATGGTTATGATGAGAATTATTGTGTACTGGGCCTTGTGGCCCGAAAGCAAGGTTTATGCATTTCAGTGGGCTTCTTCTTCTTGGAGGATAGATGGGCTTCTTAGTTTATTATTATAGGTTATTAGGCCCAATAGTTTAAGTCTTTGTTCACAAGTGGTGATGGTATCATGTGTGTGAGTTCAAAGGTGTACGAAGAATTTGGTGTGTATGTGTGTGTGTTTAAAACTTAGGATAGCACTTAATGAAACACATAAGTAGCATGTAGATAGAAATGAATGTAAGCACAAGAGTTATCAAGTAGTGTGACACATAAACTATTAAATATTATAGCATGTATTGAAATTACTTAGGATTACATGTAAAAATATTCACACAAGAATTAATCATGTAACATGTAGTAGCATGGCATTGTATGGGTGTCCTAAGGTTATAGTCTAGGTCGAGATTGTCTAATAACCTAGTTCCCTATAACCAAGGCTGTGATACCAATCTGTCACACCCCAACCGACTGCGGAATACGTCGGGGCGGGACATGTAGACTGTTCATGAGCTCAAGGTTGACTAAATTGTAATACATTAAATCCATTTCAATTCGAACAAACATAAACCAATTTCAAAGTACATAAATGAAATAGAAATTGTTCTTGAATTAAAATTAACTAAGTCCCAAAGCCTATGTGTAGCAAGCCTTGATCAAACATTAGCACCTGAAACATGAATAAAATAAGGTCAACTATAAAGTTGGTGAGCATACACAGGTTTGTACATATATAGTATTTAGATGTGAATTAACAAATCCTTACATAACATGATAAAATAAGGCATTTATGGGGAGCAACTATTGTGTAACCAAAAGTATAATCAAACCTTTGTAACTAGCATGCAAATTATGTTGTCGGCAACAATCACCACAATCTGGATGGGTTTGTCAGACTCAATAGATCTATCATTGTTAACCGTCGGCTTGAATAGTTAATGATTGCACATAAATTGCACACAAACAGTTAACACACCTAGCACTAAAACATAAAGCTCAAATTTTGCATACATGAATGTAAAGAGGATTTGTGTTTGTGTAGTTTGTGTAAATGTAAGCAATTGTGTGTATAGAGTTCATGTTTCACCCCAAAAAGTGTAAAAGAGTCAAAGGAGCTATGTAATACTCACCTTGAAATGAGTAGCTTGAAAGTCATACAACTATGTTTGTTGTTGCACAAATGTTCTAGCAAATCACAAGATTAACCTATGTTTGATAGAATATGTGTATTAATGAATTGCACAAAATGAATATAAAATTCTAACGCAGAAAGGGGATTGATGTGGGTCTTCTCATTTTAATAAGAAAACGATTATATGAGTTTAAATAATATTTTTGTAAATCTCAATAAATAATTGTATTTTAATTCGAGTAAATGAAAGAATGAGTAATTGATTTCTTTTGTTTGTAAATAAATATATAAATGAATAAATAGTTTAAATTAGGTATTTAAATAACTAATGAGTAAATAAATAATTATTTTATTTAGTTAGTTTGATTTCCATGGAAAATAAGTGTTAAAAGTAATGATATAATTAATAAATAATTAAATCAAAATTTAAGGTATAAAGCTGGTTTTTAATATTTTTATATAATAAAAGAAAATTATATAAAGAAGGTTTAAATCTTTGTAAGATAATGGGTTTATAAAAGTGATCCTAATTATATTCCAATTATACTTTATAAACCAAGGATTTAACATAATTTATCTACAATAACTATATTAGATAAACTAAAATTTTTTATTAGGATTTTATTCTAAAAAGAACAAATAAAATAGTTCCTCTTGATAATTTAACAATCAAATTTTATTAAACTGATTCTGAGTTTTTAAAGTTTTAGAAAATAATTTTTATAAAATAGTTCAATGCTTTAAAACAAGTTTAAAAATAAAAGTGGTTTCTGGGACTCGAACCCGTGTGGGTCAAGCGCATGAACCACTGGATTAGTGGCCCAGTTGTGTCATTCTGCTGGGTTATGAAATTGATAAACAAGGTTAGCAGGTAATTTGGTTTTTGGGCAGTATACTCGCAAAATAAAAATGGTTTGGGATTGGGTTCGCAACCCTAGCTATTCGATTAAACCTGGTTACGCAAAAATCAACTGTTTAGACCATGGGGCTTTTAATATTTGAACTAAAACGAAACTATTGATATAAAACTTACCCGAAATGATTACGAATCGAAGGCAAATGATAGGATGGAAAGGTTCGGCGCTCTTGGAGCTTGACAGAGTTCCAGAGGTGCAATGCGGGTAAATTGAAAGTTGGGAGAGTTTGAAATAGGGTATGCGAAAGTGTGTGAATGATTCAAACTGATGGATTTCGCTTAATTTGTTCGATTTGATTTCGGGATAGTAGGGAACAGTTGTTAATGCGGGTTACGCGTGTATTAAACCGAATGTTGGTGAAATTGGGTCGTGATTAGAGTCTAAATTCGTAATAGTATTGATTATGCATGATTTACGGGTTTTGAATGCGTGAAATTCCTGGATTACAGTTTAAATTCAACTCGGTTTGACTCTGGAAAGTCAAACCGTTTGAATTCGAATTAAACTGCACAACTTGTTAAATTGGTAAGTTAATTGGATTGAAAACAGTTTGAAAATCATTTAAGTGCATAAGGTAAGTCCAATGCATTCGGGTATGATTGAATTCGATGCTCAATTTCAAGAAAATTCGTCCTATTTGACTTCAGAAAGTCAAAGGTTCGGTTAGAGGGTTAATAGTTCCAATTTGAGGTGTATAGGGCCAAGTGAAAGGGTGGGGGTTCAATCTTTTTGAGGGTTCAAGGTGTCCAATTGCATGGAAGGGTTCAAGACCACTTTCTTTTAGTTTTTAATATATAAGACATTTGGTTTTATTTATAAAAATTATAAACTCTTAAATATTATTTGTTTAATTACATATGTTTATAAGGAATTGTATTTTATTTTTATAAAAATTACAATTTGTGTAAATAGTTTAACAAAATATATATATATGTCTACATATTCATTTAAAATAAATACATATATACATTTAGAAGATGTAAACACATGATTATGAGTTTTAAAACTTACAAATTGAATAAATGATCTGTTTAATAACAAAAAGTGTATATATATATATATATATCGGTCTAAGAAATCATGGATGTTACAGCTTTTGATGTTCAGCTTTAACTTGAGAACAAGTTAAACACTTTGCAACATAGATAGTGATATGCTTTTTCATCCCTATCCACCAATAATTGGCTTTTAGGTTTTTATACATTTTATCGCTTCCAGGATGGATCGTATATTTAGATTTATGAGCTTCTTCAAGAATTTCTTCGCGCACATTTCCATAGATAGGAATCCAGATTCTCTTATTCATTCTAAGAATATCATCGTCATCTTTAACAAGTTGTTCGATCATGCCTCCCAAACTTTCTTTCTCTATGTTGGGTTCTTTTAAAGCCATCTATTGAGATTCCTTAATATGAGTAATAAGATCGATTTGAAGATCGAGTCTTAAAGCACATACTCGTTTAGGTTTCTCATGTTCTTTTCTACTTAAGGCGTAAGCTACAACATTAGCTTTACCTTCATGATAACAAATTTCACAATCGTAATCATTCAAGTTTTCCATCCAACGCCTTTGCCTCATATTCAGTTCTTTCTGACTGAATATATACTCTAGGCTTTTATGATCAGTGAATATGATGAATTTGACTCCATATAGATAGTGCCTCCATAATTTCAGTGCGAAGATTATGGCGCCCAATTCTAAATCACGAGTCGTATAATTCTTGTCATGAGTTTTTAATTGTCTGGAAGCATAAGCAATGACTTTGCTTCATTGCATTAACACACATCCAAAGCCGGTGTGTGAAGCATCATAGTAAACTGAAAAGTCTTCGTTTCCATTTGGCAAAGTTAGTATGGGTGCTTGTGTTAGTTTCTGTTTTAGAGTTTTAAATGCTTCTGATTGCTTAGGTCCCTATTCATACTTAACTGACTTGCGAGTCAGAGAAGTTAATGGAACAGTAATTCGAGAGAAATCTTGGATAAATCTCTGATAGTAACCAGCTAAACCGAGAAAACTTTGAATTTCAGTTGGTGACTTCGTGATTTACCATTTGGATATTGCTTCGATTTTGATAGGATCGACTTGGATGCCATCAGCGTTAATGACATGTCCAAGGAATTGAACTTCTGTTAACCAGAATTCACATTTTGAGAATTTAGCTTACAACTTCTTGTTTCTCAGGATTTCAAGAAACGTCCTTAAATGAGTTGCATGCTCTTCCTTACTTTTGGAGTAAATAAGGATATCGTCAATGAATACGATAATAAATTTATCCAAGTAAGGTTTGCAAACTCGATTCATCATGTCCATGAAAGCTGCTGGTGTATTAGTAAGTCCGAACGGCATTACCGTGAACTCATAATGACCATATCGAGTTCTAAAAGTTGTTTTGGGAATATCTTCTTCCTAGACTTTCAATTGATGATAGCAAGATCGAAGATTGATTTTTGAGAAACAATGAGCTCCCTGAAGTTGATCAAAGAGATCATCAATTCTGGGAAGCGGATAACGGTTCTTTATCGTGACTTTATTTAGCTCACGATAGTCAATGCACATACTCATTGAACCGTCTTTCTTCTTAACGAATAGGACCGGAGCTCCCCAAGGCGACGGGCTTGGTCTTACGAATTTTTTCTCGAGCAATTCATCTAACTGCTTCTTCAATTCTGCCATTTCATTTGGAGCTAATATGTACGGGGCTTTAGCAATAGGTGTCGTACCGGGTACAAGATTGATTATGAATTCCACTTTTCTCTCAGGTGGAATTCCAGGCAGTTCGTCAGGGAGAACATCGGGGAATTCAGCCACAACCGGCACCTCTTCAATCATCTTTTTAGTATCAGTAGTTACAGATACAAGGTATGCTAAGCATCATTTTCGTAGATATTTTGTGGCCTTCAACATGGAAATTATTCCAACAGAGTTGGATAATTTATCACCATTTATAGTAAGAATATCACCTTTTGGCGAACGAAGTTTGATAGCTTTCTTATAACACAAGATACGGGCTTGGTTAGAAGCTAACCAATCCATTCCTAGGACAATATCAAATCCTGTCAAAGTCATTGGCAATAGTTGTGCAGGAATAACATGTTCGGATAGTGTGATATTACAATCGTTGAGGATTTCTAAAATTTGTACTAGGTCCCCGTTGGCAGTTTCTACCACATATTTCTTGTCTAATTTAGCTAGAGTTTTATTTAACAGTCTATAGAATTTATGATCTATAAAACTTTGGTTTGCACCAGAGTCAAATAAAAATCGAGCATATATATCATTGATAAGAAATGTATCCGTAATGACACCGGGCATGCCTGCTTCATGAGTATTAAGAATGAATGCTCGTGCATTCTTCTTTACTCCGTCAGTGGGTTTAGGACCTTTCCCTTCAGGCTTCTTTAGCTTGGGGCAATAGATCTTGATGTGGCCAGCCTCACCACATTCAAAACATGTGATAGGTTTCTTCTTGAAACAATCTCCTGTTTTGTGTTTGGACATTTTGTAGAAATTGCAAAAAGGTCCGGATCGACATTGTCCCAAGTGCCTTTTCTTGCACTTTGGACATTCAGGGATAGAAGAATTGTTGTTTCGAGAATGGAAGCTTGATCCTGGCTTCTTAGAACCACTTGGGCCTTGCCTAGTTGCTTCCTTCTTCTTTCTTCCCTCCTTTGGATTTCTGATCAAACTACTGGTCAAGGAGGCTCCCAGATCCATAGCATCGTCATGGTTCTCACAATTGGCAACCTTAACCATGTCATGGATTTCTCCAATTAAACCCCAAATATATCTCTTTATTAGATTAGATTCAGGGGTTGCTAGATGAGGAACTATTCGAGCATACTCAAGGAGTTTAGTCGAATACTCCTGATGATTTGTTCCAATCATCTTCAGACTAAGAAATTTTCCTTCAATCTGTTCCCTTTCGTTCTGGGGAACATATTTCTTTTCTACCATTGTCTTGAAGGTACTCCAGCCCATAACATAGGCTGCATCTCTTCCTTTGGCAGCAACAATGTTGTTCCACCATTCTAAAGCTTGATCTTTAAATAGATTGGAAGCATAAAGAACTTTATCTTCTTCACAACATTTGCTTATGGCAAGTACAAAATCGGTCTTTTCAATTCACCTTAATGTGGCTATTCTTCCTTTTCTTCCAGAGAAATTATAAGGTTTGCAGTCTTGGAACATCTTATAAGTACAGCCAACCACCTTCCTCTTCTTTTCTACATGGTCGTAATTATTACCCATACCTTCACCTTCAGATGATTTATGGTAATACTTCTCCCTTTCAGTCTTCCTGGTTGGATGAGTAGCATAACCCTCTGGTTTGAGAGTAACAGGCTTGGATTGGGTTATACTTCGAGTTTGTTGGGTTAAAGGATGAGAATGAACAGATTTTGGAATTGAAGGCTGAACGGATAGCTTATCCGCCTATCTCTTTTCCATTTCGGTAAAGATCATTGGAAGAAATTCCTTGATTCCTTCCGCAATCAGTTTCTGAAGTTCTTTACGAGAATCAGGGATTTCAGCAGCATTTTCAACCACTGCCTGTTTCTTTTTTCCTCTCGTATTATAAGAAGGTCATGGTTGTTTAGAGATGCTATAACAGAAATAAGATGGTATTTAAAACAAAACTTTTTATTGATGGAATATATACAAGTAAAGAGTATATATAAGGATCTTTGTTGTTGGAACCTAATAGTCCATAGAAATTAATTAGGTTTTAGAAGTATTAACTTCAGAGTTTTCGATCAAAAACTTTATGTTTTTGGTGGGAAAATGTTTTCGGTCGGAATCATTTTTTGATCAAGAAGATTTCGATCGAAACCTCTCTAGTATAAATAGTTGTGTCTTTTGTATTTCAAGTAACTTTCTCATTTTGTATTGTGATTTTACAAGTTAATCAAGAGAATTTCTATGTGTTTCTGCTGTTAATACTTGATTACATTACTTGATTAATGAAGCTAATCATCATGAAGTATGCATTTGGTGTGATTGATAGTATTGAGGTTGTTCTTCTTTGATTTGTTCATTTTGATGTGGATTTGATTTCTGAATTGATTCCGCCAATTCAGAGAGTGATTGAAGACTTTATCCTTGAATATCAACAGATCTGAGGGAATCACAAGTGGTATCAGAGCTTTCGGTGCTCGGTTTTGGGAGATTCAAGCAGATTCAAGCACGTTTCAAAGTTTTTTTTTTAAGTTTTCAACTTTTCAAGATTCAAAAGTCATCAAATTGGATCGTTTTCAGTGCCATTTTTGAGTATTTAGCATGCAAAATAGTGGAGATGAAGTTTTGGATGATTTTCGGGGCTTAATTTGAGGTTCGGAAGTTGCAGGTCGAAATTTTTCGAGTTTCAGTTGAATCGCCCGAAATTTCTGTTGAAGTGGTTGAAATTTGACTTTTTGGTCGAAAAGTCTCATCTCAATTTTCGGTTGAAAAGTCTCATCTACAAGTTTTTCGGTCGAAAAATATCCTCTACAAGTTTTTCGATCGAAAAGTCTAATCAAAATCCTTTGATCGAAATCTTAAATTTTGTCTGAAATCCCTCCTGATCGAAATCTTACTTTTTGGTCGAAAAGTCCTGCCCGAATTCTCAAAGTTTTCGGTCGAAAAGTGTGGGAGTAAAAAAAAAAATTATAAAAAAGGGATTTTCAATGGCCGACGAAGGGAGTGTGCATAAGGTCTTTGTAAATGGATTGGGATATGTTCATCCAGATCTGTATAAGGAAGATGTGAAAGGAAAAGCCAGACAAGACCAATTAAATAAACGATATCAAGTATTCACACGCGCAGAAGGAGAATCTTTGACTGAACAGTATCACAGATATGTGAAATTGATTAATGATCTAAAGAAGGTTGATCTTGAATACGAAAAATCATAAGTCATGGATAAATTTCTCAATGCTCAACCACAGGAATGGGAGATTTATAAACTTAATATCATAAATAAAGGATTACAGTTTAACTCATTAGAGGATTTGTGTGCAAAGCTATAGTTGTATGCACTCAAAGCTTATCAGAACAGAATAGTGATCAAAGGAGGATACGGTTATGATTTCAAGGAAATTGTAAACGTATAGAATCAGATTTGGTTGCTGAAGCAGTGAAAGAGTCATAGAAACTTACAACTTATTCTGAACTGCTCAACAAAAATATGTGTTCTGTGGAGTGTTTTGAGAAAATTGCTGATTACAAGAATCGAAATCAACTTCTGATGGATGCATTGAAACATGCACATACTACAGACAAAATTCTAAAACATCATGAGAAAGATTATAAAATGAAGATTGATGACTGTGTCAAAGAAAATTCTCATGTGAAGATTAAAGAGAGAATTATGAGATTCAACTGTTGATTGCTGAAAGAGAAACATAAAATAAATTGATGATCGAGAAGATGGAAAAGGTAGCAAACACAACAATTAAAGTTGATAAAATAAACATTTCTGGGAAAGTGGCTAGTGGAATTATTGAAACTCAAATATATGATAAAGTAACTTCTGGGCTTGGATACAAAGTTACTAGTGAAAACATTGAGGCTAAAGTTAATGATAAGGTGAATAGCGAGATAAGATACAAGAGTGTTTTTCCTCCATTTACTACAAATGGATTTTATTCACATATGCCTCAAACATACATTCTAGAGCCATTTGTGCCAAATGTTTATCCTTCGTTAGAGCCAAAGAGAAATTCCAAAGAAATTAAAGTTGAATTGAAGATTCCAAATGATCTTACTTCTGATGATGATTGCGTCAGTGACAAATCTAAAGAAAATCAAGAATGTGTGGATTATTTTGACAATAAGGGTGGCTTAGGATTCAAGATAGACAGTCCACTTAATGCAAATGCCATCCCATTCGTTTCAAATAAATTTACTCCACTCATGTTTGTTAAAGAGGGAGTAGAAATGTCAAAAGTTGTAGAACAGAAGTCTAAAGACAAGTTAGAATCTAGAAAGGGGCCTTATCAAAGACCATGTCCTGCTTTGAAGAAATGTTTCAGCTGTGGAAAGCATGGTCATTTATTAAGAGATTGTTGTATCAAGAAACACAAGTCTTTCAAACAGAAGGTCGTTTCTCAACCTCAGAGAAAGTTTCAAGAAAAGGTTGTTAATGTCTTTAATAGTTTGAAGACATTTTGGACATACAATATGTCGAAACGAAAACAAGATTGGAAAGACAAATCTAAACCACGACAAATTTGGAGAGTTAAACATTCGAGTCCAAGATCTAGCTTTGATGATGCAAAGTGTATGGGGGAGCTTGGCAGAATTCTTGTGTTTTGATATGCAATGGCCTAGGGGGAGATTGTTGGAACTATTTTAGGCCATCGCATATAAAACAGTCTGAAGACGGAAGAATTCTTTGAAGTTAAAAGATTTCGACCAAAATCTTATAGTTTTCGGACGAAATACATTTCGACCGAAATGTATTTCGGACGAACTCATTCTTTGTCTTCTTAGTATAAATACTTGTTTAGTTTGACTTTTGTAAGAGGGACTTCATTTGATATATCAACACAATAGAGAGAGTTACACCTTTAACTATGTGTTTTTGATCCAATCTCATATCTTGATTATTCTTATCGATTCTTTTAAGTGTTAAAATTGTGTTCCTCAAAAAGATTTTATTTTAAGTGTTAAAATTGTGTTGTGTACGCTTTATATGTGTATTAGCTTAATGAATGTTTGTGTCAGATATGTTTGTTCTCATAAGTGATATAAATAGTAAATAAAGTCACCTCACAATTTTTGGGGGAAAATAAAAGAAAAAGAAAAATATGTTGAATATGCTATGTGACTATGTGATTAAAATTGAAAGTAAGAAAAGGCTTAAAATAAAAATAAATTTTTTTGTGTCTGAATGACGTATATATAGGAAATGATAGTACAAATGTGTGCTGAGTTTATGCATGAATTAGATATGATGGTGACATCAGTTACAATTTTTGATATGTTGGTAGGCTCTGCATATGTAAATTAGGCGATATTTGTGTGATTAACTAAATAGCAATCTTTGTGTTTTACCCACATCGAATATCGGTACTTTCATCATTCGAATGCAAAGTGAATCTAGTAATACCATGAGTCCAGGATCTTGATGAGTTCTTAGCACAACTTGTTTGCTCTATTGACTATATACGTCAAATATATGATTTAGAGTTAAACACCTTCATACAGCTGACGGTTCTGGTGAAAATCTCGGATGGAAACCAGGAAGTCAGTCTATTTCACCCTTTGAATCATTCGTGATTTCAATTGACATATCCAATATCTTACGGATATCCGCATACCCAAATCATTCATGATTCTTCACATCTCATATGAATCAATATGATTCTGTACTATCTCAGAAACCAAGACAATGAATCAAAATGATTCTGAATCAATATGATTCCAGTCAAATCCACTTGGATTATTTTTCCTGTGCTAAGAACGCTACCTTCACACAGTATTTGCTGAAACGTGATGCATGAGTTTATGTGGATAACAATACTGGCATTCAAAGTTGAACTGTTTAGATCCTGATTTGATATGCAGTGTAGCTAAGACAATATACATTTATGATTCTATGTCATTTCAGTTCATCAAAAGAAAATAAAAGGTTAGAATAAAATTATTAGTAAAAAAAAACTATGAATTTTATTAAGTGTTTAACTGTTTTCTGTGTTTTAAAAAAAATTAATATGTCATTTTTTATATATAAAAAAATTAGTGTGCAAATGTGTATTCTTACCTGGTTATGATTGAGATTGTCAAAATTCTTAAAAAAAATGGAACAGGTCTTAATGATGTCAAAATTGACTTAAATAAAAAAAATAAAAAATATATATATAAAAATTGCTTTGAAAATTTTCAAAATTTATCATGTTTGGAGTTTTCGGTCGAAATCTTTTGACCGAAAATAAATCATCTGATAAAGTTTTCGATCGAAAAGTAATGACTGAAGTTTTCGATCAATATTTGAAAAGTCTATATATTCAAATTTTTCGATGGAACAGATTTTTTCCACTTGTATTTTTCCCCCGACCGTATCATTTCAAAATTCATCGTGTTTTACAAGTGTTAAAGATTCGTACGAAAAAGTGGTCGATCGTGACGTCATCTAGATTCTCAGTGTTTTTCAATCATCCAGGTATGTTCTCGTGATTCATTGAGGTTGATAGGTTAGATCCAAAGCCGTAGTTTTAGTTTGAATTTATGTGTTTTTGAATCGCCCGAAACTAGGAAGAATAAACCGAAAAGTCTGTTGAATGGATCGAAAAATGTTTCAGATGGAATTGAAGTTAATTCTGATTCGTCTGAAATGTGTTTTCGACCGAAAAATGTTTTCGATCTAAAAATCATGGCTTGAGAACTTTTTGAAAAATAAGAGTTTTCGATCGGAAAAGACGTTTGATGGAAATTCTGATTAGAAAAGTTTTCGATCGAAATAGTCATGGTTTATATTGTTGATTACAAAAGTTTTCGAACGAAAAGTTGAAAGTTAGAAATTTCAAGTTTTTGATAAAAAAATAAAAAAAGGTATAACTCAGAGTTTTCGATCGAAATGTTGATGTATTGATTAAGAGTTTTCGATCGAAAAGTTCAAAGTTGTGATTTCAACTTTTCTGGTCAAAAGGTTAAAAGGAGTTTTTTGATCGAAAAGGTTGCAAATAAGGGAGTTTTCGATCGAAATGTCCAGAGTTAAGGATTTTTCAGAAATTTTCTAATTTTATGTGTTTGTTCTTTACAGATATGAACCGTTTAAAGTTTGAACCCAAGCACAATATTTGTGCGTGCTTAACCACAAACACCAAGAAAGCACGTGGTTATGAAGAGATTGCCAGGTTCTTGATAAATTTCAGAATTCACACAGCAATATCCACAAAGGTTAGAGTGTTTGAGAAACATGTGAGGGAGTTTTGGGACAATGTAGAATACAAGAACGTAAACAAGGAAATCTGGATAGAAAGCTCTGTTGGTGGGAATACAATAAAAGTTACAGAACAAGTTATTTGTGGAGTATTAAACTTCAGAGACGCAGCTGATTTTCCTTACAAAATTAATCACATTTCAATCCCAGGGATAATTCTGAGTATGGGATATGAAGGAACGTTTCTAAGAAGACAGGTGACCAAAACTATGTTTGCAAAACAATGGAGATACCATGTTCATGTATTAATTCATTGCATGAGTCCCAGAACATCTGCTTTTGATCAAATAGGTGAAGTATTTAGCAGAGCGTTAGTGTGTCTGGCAACTCATAGAAGATTCAATTTTTCAATAATGATATTCGAGGCAATGATTAGTAACTTCGTGGGACCAAGGCAAAACTACAAGTTTCTAATGTACCCAAGATTTGTACAAATGATTATTAATACACTGCTGCCGAATCTGGAAAACGATGGTGTTGAACTACCTTTGGATTCAATGAAAGAAGCAATCTTCAGCAGCATGAATAATGTGAGGAAGACAAGAAAATTTAGTGGTACTGTGACACCACTATTTCCTAATATGCTTGAAGAAAATCCTGATCCAGATTTTACTATTGAAGATGAAATCAATGACTTAATGGCAGAAGATATAGAGGATGGAGTTGATAGTGACAATGATGAAACTGACCAAGTGTAGAATAATGATCAAGGAAATGATAATGATCAAGGTCATGGTGGTGGTCAAGTAAATGTTATTCAACAGGAAGGTCAAGTTCAAGTTGAATAACATGATATGTTTTTTTGAAGAAAACAGAGTTCCTGAAGTAAATGAAGAAGTTACTGAACCATTACTGAGTCACACAGAAGAATTTATTGCTGAAGCTGACGATGTCTTAAGTGTGAACACTGAAGTGTTAGAAATTAATGATGAACAGTTATTTGCCACAACAACAACCTTATCAAAGAAAAGAAAAGAACTTGAACAAAAAAAGACCGTACTTTCTAGACCTCCTCCATCTAAGGGTATTGTATTTACTGATCCAGAATTACAGAAGAAAAAGAAAACTACAACAAGACTTGATAAAGGCAATGGTAAAGCTAAAGAGGTACCAAAAAAGCATAAGTCCAAAAGATCTAGAGTTTATGAGTTGGTTAATGAAGAGTTTCTTAACTATGCAACCAGGGAAACTGCAGATGTTGTTAGTCAATTGAAGACTCAGATCTCAAACTTGCAAAGTAGAGAAGCTACTAATTCCAGAGAGACCAGATAGTTGAAAATTGAAAGTACTAAACAAAAGGGTGCAATAGCTCAACAGAAGCAACAGATTGATCAACTTCAGAAGATGGTACATGATTTAATAGCTCTTACAGGTGTTCAAATTGGTACAAACCTAGCAGAGAATGTTGAAGAGGTTCATAGTCTAGCAGCTACTGAACCAATTCCTTCTACGAGTGAACAAGTTCAAACTCCAGTTTTTGAAGCAACTATGTATGAAGACAACATGTTATTTGATGTTGATATGCTTCTCAATGATGAAGGTGAAGGATTGGAGAAAATTAATGAGAACCAAGAAGAGAAGGAGCAGGAAGAAGAAGAAGATGATGAAGAAGTGGTGATCATTGGTGAAAGAAAAGATGATAACAATTCTTCAGATGAAGATGATAATAGTGGTGGTACTGGTGGTGTTGGTGGAAGTGGAAAAAGAATTGAAGATGTTGAACAAGAAACTCCAACCAACACTGAATACAAAAAGTATGAGTATGAACAACAGCAGACGTATGTTGAAGAAGATGGTTCAATGATTGGTAAATTGGATAAGCTTGTAGATGAAAGAGAGTCATTTACTGTTCCTGAAGATATTGAATCACCATCTAAAAGGCCAAAGACTTCAAAGATTCACAAGAGTACTTGATGGACAGTGACTGAGAAGCCATCAATTGTAGAAAAGATTACACAGACAATAAAGAGTCCAGAACAAGCGTTAACCGGTGAAATATTAGCATGGATGTATGATGGTGAAAAGAAGATGTATGTAATAAAGAGATGTGATGGGAATATCCAGAATTTTGACAGAAGTTCAAAGTTAAACACATTGACATACTGGGATATTCGAGAGCTAAATCAACTGAAGATGATCAATCCATCGAACAATTCATTTGCTGCTAATTTTGAAGAATTTTTAAAGAGAGAGTGTGGAAAAGCTAAATTTGAAAAGTTCAAACCACAGGTGCCTGGATGCAGAAAGTTGAAAAGAAATGATAAAGACGGCAAAAGAAGGTTTAGATACATTGTGAAGCCTGCTGATACAGTTTCAACTGTTTACATTCCAGCACATAAAGAGACATTCATTAAAAGCTTCAAGAAGTGGGTGTATGATAACAAAACACATGAAGCTGTGATTATACAGGATCATTTACCAGAAGTCAGAGTTTTTGATCCAGTGGATTTGTTTAGCTTTTCTGATGATGATCTAAAGATTTTGTAAAAGAATCCATTAGATGTGATATGAGCACGAAGATTAAAACTGAAGCAAAGATGTATATGAGAGTCGTGGCTCGATGTTTGTCAAGAAGACATGAAGCTGAAGTGATCAACAAGAGATTTGCTGCTCTGGATGCTAAGAAGCTAAGTGTTAAAGTCAAAACCAAGCCTGCAAAAGACAACTTTTGAAGAATTGATGTTCTGTGGACTAGGGGAAGATTGTTGGAACCTAATAGTCCATAGAAATCAATTAGGTTTTAGAAGTATTAACTTCAGAGTTTTCAGTCGAAAACTTTACGTTTTCGGTCGAAATCATTTTTCAATCAAGAAGATTTCGATCGAAAACTCTCTAGTATAAATAGTTGTGTCTTTTGTATTTCAAGTAACTTTCTCATTTTGTACTGTGATTTTACAAGTTAATCAAGAAGATTCCAGTGTGTTTCTGTTGTTAATACTTGATTACATTACTTGATTAATGAAGTTAATCATCATGAAGTATGCATTTGGTGTGATTGATAGTATTGAGATTGTTCTTCTTTGATTTGTTCATTTTGATGTGGATTTGATTTCTTAATTGATTCCGCCAATTTAGAGAGTGATTGAAGACTTTATCCTTGAATATCAACTGATCTGAGGGAATCACATTTGTTTCTAGAAATTTCTAAAATTCTTTTCTTCAAGAGCTTGAACCAACAAAGCATTCCTGGCTTCAACTTCAGCTTTTTCTCGTTCATGTTCAGCCATTCGGTTTAACAACATTTGTTCCCTTTCACTTCCCGATGCATTCTCGTTTGTATGAGGAGTAGGGAAAGGAACAGTCCCATAGCATGGAATGTAGAGTTTATTAGAATCAGCTCGTTCTTCTTTTTCAAGATCACATTTATTTTCATAAGGCATTTCGGCGTATCCTTCATGAAAATTATGCGAGTATATTGGAATGATATTATAGCTTCCAGCAGTAGGAGCAGAATGAAAACTTATAGAAGGATTATAAGGAACATTTGGGTTTCCTATTTCTCCGAGGCTTTTGAAAGTTGAGCTTTCGGTTTCCTCATTACTTTTTATTGTAGTTTCATTTTTTTTACGTTCGAAATAATTAGCTGGCACATATTTAAGAAGAAAGCTAGGACCTTTGCCCTTTCCAACCATTCTGTAACAAAATGAACAAAACGAGATTTATTAAAATATATTACAAGGAAACAAAAAACAATATATATTTTAATCTTTCATCAGCTCTTTTCCAAGGCTCAGTAGGCTTTCTCCATATTCATAAACCAGTTGTCCATAAAATTTGGTTCTTGCCTTGTCCATGATTTTCTCTCTTGTTACCTTGTCCGTTTGGCGCAACGAACGATCTAGGCACTCAATAGGAGAAGAAGGCATACTATGCTCTTAACCGTATTTTGGTGGAGGTTCACGAAGTCCAACCATAATATCATTATAAGCATTTTCATATTCCGGAGGAGCTTGGAAATAAGTTTCAAAATGACCACGGTAAACTGGTTCAGGAAACATATAAGGATCATATAGGACTAGGGATTTAGAATTAGAAGTTCCTGAAGCATTATTAAAGAACGAATAATCTTTGGGATTTTCAGAAGCAGATTCATAATGATGAGATTCTTCGGATGGATTTTCTTCTGTTGAGTATGACTAGATTCAACTGCGGCAGTATTCCAATTGCTGAAATCTGATCTAGCATCCATCCATTGGCTTGAAGTAGCATGGGACTAGGGATGGTATTCAGGAATAGGGTTATCCGGAAGAATGGAAAATGGATCATCGTTATAGTAGGGTGACGATATAGGATTCATTTGTGAACCCAGTGGATGGTATTCCGGGGATTCTTGTTTAATCGGACGATTGGGGTCATAATAGACAGGAACGGAATTATCTCTAGGCATCTGTAATCTTGAAGTATTAGTACTTATCTTAGATACTAAGGCCAGCATCCTAATTTTAACTAAAGCTCTACAAGGATGGTTATCTTTTGAGAGCAGTACCTCCAACAGAGATGTTCCCAGGTAAGATCAACTGGTCTAGGAGAGATTTGTACACCGCTATTTCCTTAGACAGAACATTCTGCTTGTCAGATAACTACATATCGGTCAGAAGGTTACCTTGTTTTCTTATCTTAAAGTAAGAAATTTCATGGTTGAATCTTAGACACTAGATCCAAGTATCTAATTCGCTGGAACCTGTTTCTCTGATACCAACCCTGTCACACCCCGCCTCAGGCACCCCCTGGACGTGGCGACAAATGATTGGTACCTGCTTTGATCTCAGAGTTTTTATAAAACACAGCGGAAGTCTTTTTCACAAGTATCGTTTCATCTTTTGTCTCAAGGGTTGTATTTGTAAATATCAAAACTCAGTTGGAAAACAAAAGTCTTGTATTTACTTTCATAAACATAGGGATTTAAATACCCTTTTTCATTTGATTACAAAACAGAGTTTGAAACCAAATACATCTCTTGTCTCTTATGGACAAGTTCAAGCCACGGGAAATAGTACTATCCGAGGTTGATCAGTTCCTCGGCCCTATCTCCTTTTTCCTTTTTCAGGATTATCTATGCATGAGGCCTGAGAATCCAACATGCATTTTATCCTTTCATAGTCCCTCGGGTCAGATCTCATGTCTACCCTTCACTTTTTCTGGGTAAGATCTTATGTCTGCACATATCCCTTTTCTTTCTTATTTTATTCATTACCTGAAATTATTTTGAAAATAAAACGTCAGCGTGAACGCCGGTGAATACATTTATCTTGGCAAAAAAACATTTGGCACAAACAAGTATTAATTTCATAATAACAACTTTATGTTCAATCCACACATTTAGCAGGCCCATCCTGTTCAATCACACCACAGTATACACTGGCATCATGTCTTAAAACAAGGGACAAGTTTGCCTCCGAAGCCGCAATCCGGAAATTTCACCCGAGACCCCGGGTGTCCCTTGCAAGTTTTACGTATACTTATATCCTGAATGCTTTCACGTAAAATAGCGTTGAACATTATTCCCTTAACCTTTATTTGGCTATTTTTGCAAACGTAAATGTTTGACACAAGTTTTGAAATAGATAAAGTATTCACCTTGAGTATATGAATGAGCCTCTAAGTTGAAAGCTTATAGACTAGCTTCTTGACTTCTCTAGCGTACCATCACTTCTACAAGCGTTTCTTCTTAATCCGGGAACTAGAATGAGCGGAAGTTGGACCGGGATCGTCGAGAGTAGGCTAGGGATCACCTGGAACGAATTTTGAAAGTTGGAATCGAGTTTGGAGTAAAGAAAATGAATGATATCATTCAGCTATTATAGGCTGAAATCTGGATCCATGTCGGACCGTTATCAAACGTCAGCCCTAAACGTCAACTCCTGATTGGACTGCACCGGTTTTTGGTGCATGTCGGACCGATATGTGGACCATGTCGGTCTGACATCTTGACTCACGTCCCATCATTAGTGTTGAGTCATTGAACACGTGTTATCACCACAAATTGCGGCTGAGAGGAGGTTTGCGGACCATTATGGTTTGATGTCGGTCCGATAGCCGACTCAACAACCAATTGCGGACCATTATGAATGCGAATGTCGGTCCGATATCTGACTGAGTTTCGCTTCGGTCCGATATCCAAACCTTATTCACTTCGGACCGATTTGGAAAGTGATATCGGTCCGATATCTAGCTATTTTCACAAATTTTTATTTTTTTACCCTAGACTTTGGTATTTTACATACACAAGTCCTTATAGATTCTAACCTTAGCATTTCTTGTACATTTTTGTGGAAGATGTTATAGCATTAAAACTAGATTTTTTTTAAATTAAAAAAAATAAGTAAATAAATATATAACAATAAAAAGCATAAATTTCAACGTTTATTCAACTTGTAGAAGTTCAGAAATTATAAAACATTACAAAATAAAATTAGAAAATTCAAAAACATGGGAGTTTTTATTCTTTATTTTCGCCGTCATGCTCGGAATTACTAGTAAAGCCTCGAAGTCTTTCATCTTCGGCGAGTTCTTCATCGGTAAGTGAGTTCGCCATTCCTTGATTGACCTCTGTTTCGTGTATGAATTCTTCGACTTGAATTTCGTCTTCAAGCGTCTTGCACGACCAAGTTTATGATGTGTACAACACATCGACTATGAAAAAAAACGCCGTTACAAATCAGTTTATATTTTAATATTAGTTTTTGAACCGCACATGTATTATTTGAGGCATTATCAAAAGATATTGAAAAAAATTTATTCATTTTTTGCTTTTTTCTAAAATTTTCAAAACCTAAAATTAATTCGTTATTTGTTTTTTCACATTTTTAAATAATCCCGTCTAAGAGTAGTGCGGCTTACTTGATAATAACGTGGTGGAAGTATTTATTGAATCATCCTCATCAAGCGCGGGTTGTCGAAGTGGTTGAACGACAAACCTTCTTGAATCACTAACTTCGTCATTCTTTCTCGAACCACATTTGGATCAAAGTTTCAAATTTCTCCCTCGGTTGACATTGATGCTTGACCTTCACCCGGAATTTTCTTCAACGTCGCGCAATATTTTTCCTTATGAGTTTTCAAACTAGAGTTTGAATCATTCTTAAAAAACGCACCACACATTTTGCAACGTGCACATTCCAACCCGTTTGACAACAAACATAGATCGTAGTTTGACCAAGTTGCGGGGTTCCTTGTTGTTGGTATGATTCTCACAACGCTAACTTCGGTAGAGGAAACACCAAAACTTGAATCGGCCATAGTTTTTGTAGAGCGTTTGAGAGCGTATTTTTGTATTAGAGAGTGTAGAGAGCGGGTTTGAGAGGCGTGATTAAACCAAAACACCCCCTACATATTTATAATATTATTTTGGGGTAAAATGGGTGCCAAAAAGACAAAAAAATGGCTTCTAACGGGTCTATAACGGCTATATAGTCGTTTTGTAACGGCTAGAAAATTCCAGCGACAAAACCGGTTCAAATCGGTCCACCATAGAAATCCTTAAACCGGTCCAAAACCGTCGGTTTGAATAGGTTTGAAACCGGTTTGATCCAAACCGGGTCAGAAGCGGTTCGGTTTTAGGTTTGAAACCGTTTTTTTTTTCTCAAACCGGTTTTTATGTGCACCTCTACCTAAGTTGGGTTAAGCTAGAAATTGCTATGAAATTACAAAGTTGTAAAAAGTAGATGGAATTTGACTTATATTATAAAAACGAAGGTCCGTATAAAACTTGTTCGTCCTCATCAACTTAGGTCTTCCGTACCAAATTTGTTTTTCAGTATCAAATTTGGTTTTGGCGGTTGTAACTGTAGAAGTTACTGGGACTAATACAACCCTTTATTTTCATAACATGTTGCGATGTTTTATGGTGACCCTTCGTTCCCTGTATAAGTAATTCATTTTGGTCACATTTGGGATCGAATTCGATACGAATTCTGGTACATTTTCACAACAAAATTCCATACTTGTACTTGGGAATTCTCTTGTCTTATCTGATTTAAAGTTTCGTGTGTACCAACGAATTATTTCAATCTAAAAGCAATGTTTTAAAAATCGGTTTTTAAACCGTATCGGGTTGGGCTCAGAAATAGTTCAACCGGTGTACTGGATACATCATGCGATTCAACCGGGTTGACTAGTTAACCCTATAATTTCATAAAAATACAACTTCAACTCACAACATAATCCAAAATTATATGATTCCATAATAAAAAATAATCCAAAGGTTAATCCATATTAAAAAACATAACCCAAAAGTACTCAATTTTCCAACAGTTTTTTAAATAAAAGTGCACGATTGCTTTATGTCATTGGAGTGTTGAATGCATCAAGTTTACGATCACTTAAAAGATGAAATTAATTATCATCGCCATCCTCATCAGCAAGAGCATAACTATTTTTGTTTTCTATAATATTAAATAAATAGTTTTGGTTACCAATAGTCATAATATACTAAAATTACGTAAGATAAGTAACAAATATAACAAGTAACCTTGTGTTTGAGAAATCGGTTCATTCTCTTCCTCACCAAACATGATATCTATATCATCATTATGAAGTTCTCCTAAACCATGTACAATGGTCTAACCCAGGATTACCGGTAATACCGGCTGTTCAAGTTACAAAACGTTCTTCCAATTTACCGGGCTCAAACTTATCGGGCTAGTGAATGAGATCCGGTTCAACCGGTATTACCAGCCAGCTTGAACCTGTTTTTAAAACATTGTATAAAAGTGTCTAACACGATTCAAAAGTTATCCAAGCAATCATGAAACCTACATGAATCACGTAGGTTTAGTCCTCTCGGTTGGTCACACTAATCATGGGGAGAGCCAACTACTACTAGGTAGAGAAACATAAATGATATGGGGTTTATCCACATTTTAATAAAGTCATGTGGGCTAGAAAATTGTCCAAACGGGCATAACTTTTCTCCGTTTTGAGTTACAAGTGTTAACTTCACAAGTGATACACATGAACAGAGAAACAAACCAAGAATACACTAATTTGCTCTGAAAAATACGAGCGACTCTGTTTGATAAAAAGAAATCGATGTACGAATTACAAGAAGAAAACTTAACTTCTGACTCTAGCTTCTATCGGTATATATGATACCACTCAAAATAAACTCAAAATAAAAATAAATTAATAGATAAAGATAAATAAGGATAAGATCTCCACCAAAACCTCTCCATGTGATTGAACCTGCACCGCCATAATCTTCAAGTGTTGTACTCGTTCAATACTCCCTCTCAACACTTGCTTCTACCAATCCCATTGCTTCGGGACAACTTTCTCATCTTCTCTTTCGTCAGTGATTTAGTAAACACATCTGCCACTTGCTCTTGTGTATTCACATATTTGAAGTCAATATCTCCCTTGAGTACTTTTTCCCGTATGAAATTATAATGCACTTCAATATGCTTTGTCCTTGTATAAAACGTTGTATTTTCAGCCAAGAGTATGGATGGAATATTATCACCATACATACTTATCTTATACTCCACCTCTTGATTTAGTTCTTTCAACAATTGCACCAACCAAGTGCACTTTTGTGCTGCCATTGATGTTACACCATATTCGGCTTCTGTGGTATAGAAAGATACAGTGGGTTGCTGCTTGCTACACCACGTCACAGATCCAGACCCTATCAAGAAGACATTCCAGGTGGTTGAACGTCGAGTGCTTAAATCCCTAGCATAATCAGCATCGCAGTAACATGATAACTCAAGTCTGGACTCCCTCTTGAACTTTATTCCATAAATTGGAGTAACTTTGATGTACTGGAGTACTCTTTTAACTGCATCAAAGTGTGGCTTCTTTGGCTGATGCATAAACCAACTAAGGACCCCCACAGCAAACGTGATGTACGGTCTTGTTAATGTGAGGTATATTAGACTACCGACTAATTTCCTGTACATAGTGACATCTTCTATGTTTCTTCCTTCACCTGTTATTACTTATAAGTTAACATCAATGGGTGTTAGAGTTGGTTTACAACTAACTAGACATACTGAACTTACTTATAATGTCAATTGACTATTTAGTGCAATGTATCACTATACCATCTGATTCATATTTTAGTTCTAACCCCCCCAATATGTTTTAGCTTGCCCAGGTCTTTCATGTTGAATCTTATACACATATTCTCCTTACCTGAGTAATATCTTCCACAAGATTTCAAGTAATGATAAGACCATTAACATACAATAAGACCACAACTACATTGCTTCCTTCTAACACAGGTTGGTGAAGTGGCAGAAATCTTACGCTGATAAAAGGCGGAGATCCCTTGAATTCCAGGTTGGGGATAAGGTGCTATTGAAAGTATCTCTCTAGAAAGGGATAATCCGTTTTCGCATGAGAGGAAAGTTAAGTTCGAGGTTCGTCGGACCTTTCAAAATTGTAGCACGGGTTGATGAAGTGGCATACAGACTGAAACTACCTGATGAACTGAGTGGGATTCATCCTACCTTTCACGCGTCGCACTTGCGAAAGTGTTTAGCTAATGACATAGCTCATGTGTCGTTATCGGGCATCAAGGTTGATAACCGTCTGAATTATATTTAAGAAGTCGTGGCCATACTGGATAGAAAGGAAAAGCGTCTTCGGAACAAGGTGATACAGTTGGTTAAGGTACAGTAGAAACACCGAAAGGGGTCCAAGGCTACTTGGGAAAGTGAAGAAGAGATGAGGGAGTCCTACCCGCAGTTACTTAACTTATAACAAGTTTCGAGGACGAAACCTCTTGCAAGGTGGGTAGACTTGTAACATCTGGAATTCCCGACGAGTTAAGTCGACCGAAAGAAAAAAAAAAGGAAAGATGGTGGGCTGAAAGTTTGAAGGATGTGGGGAGGGCTTAAACCCTAGCCTCCTTTTATTCAACCATTATTCCACCAAAGGACCAATTTTCATAGAGAGAGAGCCTTCTAGAGAGAAAAAGTCAAGAATCTCTCCAAAAAGCTTGAAGATCTGCTCCAAGTTGTTTCTCTAGTGTTAGTGAAGACGATTACACAAAGAAACATCTGATTTAAGGTAAAGATCGAACCTAAAACCTCTGATTTTCAGTTTAAATGGGTTTTGGGGTAAAACTAGGGTATTGATATCAAAGTATGGATTTTGAAGTTTAATATGGAGTATATATGACCAGATCTAGCTTCATGGAAGCTAGATAAATGGTTTGGACGTAAAAAATTAAGAACTTGGATCGAAAATGGGCCTGTATGTGAAGATCTTCAAGTGGCGACACTAGCTTATGTGTCGACACTAGCTCATGTATCGACACTAGTTGTGACCACTTGAAGAAGATTAGTCCAATGGGATGTCACTAAGTTGTGACGACACTACTATGTGGCGACACTAAGGTGGACGACACTAAGTCCAGAACGCAAGTTCTGGCGACACTAAGGTGCCTGGCGACACTAAGGGTGGGACGACACTGAGTGTTAGGCGATATTGTGGTGTCAGACGACATTGTGGTGTCAGATGACATTGTGGGCGACACTAGTAAGGAATTCATGGCTTTTGTGTGTTAACTTTTATGAAGATCGCCTAGCAAAAGACCTAACAAGGATATTAGATGTCCGATCATCGTTAATATCAACGTTACTATCGAGGTACGATCCGAAGAGTTACACATTGGACAAAGAACCAAGCATAGTGTTTAAATGTTAAACGTTATTTCACGAAACGCAAATTCAGAATTCGGTGTATTAAATATTTAGAGAAATATTCATTGGTTATTTTGTATTTAATTATTTAGAATAATTAATTATTTAAAGATGGAATGAGGTTTTATATATTAGTAAAATATATTAACAGGTTTTTATATTTAATAGTTAAATATAAAACGTGGTAGGTTTACGCGAGATGGTTTTATTAATTAGTGTATTTATTAACTGTAGGGACTGGAACTGATTAAGTGTTAATCAGTTAGTGATTAAATGTTAATTACCAGGGGTTGACTTGTAAATAATGGGATTATATAAACATGCTTAAGTCAAAACACTAATCACTTTTTGGTGGCCTCCCTCTCCTCTTGCGCAAACCGTGAAAACCGGCCCCTCCCCCCTCTTCCGTTTTTCCGACGCCACTACACCACCTACCGGTTGCCGACGAGCCACCGACCAACGACTGTTGTTCCGCTGTGAACCACCCAAGCCGTCGCAGCCCTAGCCGGCTGGACCCCTCCTTTGCTCGAGCCGTTCATCGTGAACCGGGTTCCACCCGGGCCGAACCGGGACGTTTTCGTGTAACGAGTTCATGAGACAGATTCGTTTGGAGTTAACTAGCATGACGTTCTTTGCTCCCAAGTGTTGTCAATGGTTTAATCGGTAAAGGTATAACCTTTATGACACCCTATGGTTGCGTTTATTATTTTATTGTCTAAATGTTCGTGTAATAGGATCACTACCGGATAAAGTTTTGAACTTTATAATCGTGTTCCTTTAAATTGCTTCCGCTACACAAATCTGATTTTGTAAACTAATTGTTTTAAAAGTTAAAACCGGTGCATAATTCCCAACAGTGGTATCAAAGCCATCTTTAAGCGCGTTTAGACATAATTATTTATTTTTCTAATCTTCGTTTTATTTTTCAATACTTTTGGTTGTCAAAAGATCGAACCTTTTTCGTTTGGATTGATTGTGTTTGGAACATCGAGCCCTAGTGACCCATGGTTGTGTTCCTTCACTGTCAGAAGAAGATATAACTTCAGCATCTTCTGAGTCGGGCACAACCGGATCTTGTGGTTATGGTTCATTGTGTTGCTCAACTTGTGGTTGAGGAGGTAATTGTTGCTCCTCAGCAAACTTTTCAAGGGTATGCAGCCCCTGATATACTCTTTTCCCTTACTTGTTGACGTTCATGAACTTGAAAATCATTTGACCCATTGCCTTCAGGTCCAGAGTTTCCATAGTAGGTCTGCAAGATTTCTGTTGAGGATGATCTGGAGAAACCTAGGATACATCAGAAAGATGTCCTTCTTACTCCCTTTGAGATTGCTCTTTAATTCTTCAAATACCATCTTTGAGTGGTTGTAATCCCAACTCATGGTTAAGGCAATCATGGCAGATGAAATGGTGGCATTGAGTTCATCAAATCCCCCTTTTCTTCAAGATAAGTTGTTCATGCACACATGTGAAAGATATCTCCAGTACGGATTAAGTAGCTTCTTGTAAACAGGCGGATATCCTCCTTCATATCCCATTCTCAGTAGGATAGGGTTAACTATATCTGCAGCAAGCTTTGTTGGAAATGCAGGTTCATCTCCAAATTGTAAGGCCTCCTTGACAATAGCCTCTGACACTCTTATTCTCTTGTTCTGAATGGTTCCAATGATGCATTCCTCCCCATTTTCATTAGGATGAATGGAAGCAGTCGCCCAGAACTCCTTAATGAAACTTTTATAGATTATTGGATTCTCCATAATGGCAAAGTTGATGGGGGAAAGTGATAACCCCACAACCATAGAACTGAAGTACTCATACTCCTCTGGTGGGTCCAAAGTAAAAGCACAGATACTGTGATCAGGAACGAATCTCATCTCGACCATATCTGCACAAAACATTCCAAGTTAGAACCACAATTAATGAGTAATAGTTAAATAAAATTCAAAGGGTCTTGGGAAACAGATGGAATTCGGTTTCCTTGAGTTTACGGCTCATCCTTTGGTTTACGGGGAAATGAGGTTTACGGACAAGAAGGTTTCACGGCAGGAAAGAGTTTACGGCCTTTGCACAAGGTTCACAGTCTCCTGGTGGTTCACGGTAGACAAAACCGTAAACGGTAAGCTCAAGAGGTTCATGGTACTTTGAATTTCATACCGTGAACCCCCTTTTTGTGGGCAACAACAGCTACAGAGTTTTCATCAAATTGATCGATACATGCTTTGATTTGAGAACTTCCACTTCTAACCCTGTGTTCGCCAACTCATCTCTACCCCATACCCCCTTTCAATTTCAACTTTCACCCATGGATGCATAGGTTTTAAGGATCAAACACGGTTTACGGTTGGAATGATGAGTAGATAATATGGTTTGAGCAATTTATGATGTTAAATATAATATGAGATGTACCTGTACTTGAAAAGATCTTGTTAAACAGCAATGAACGAAAGATTGACAACAGATTTGAGAGATTAATTCGCCAAGTTGAGAGAGAGATGAGAGAGTCGTGAACTTGAAACCCCACAATAGGGTTTATTTCAACCTTAAAGGATCTCAGCTCAAATAAGTGGGGGCCCACCGTGAACCCTGGTGGGCCACACCAAACAAAACCCGTGAACAAGTATAAGACTAACCCCTTAGATGTTTCATTTCACAAATCAAACTAGGTCATTTTATATTTCAAAAAAAAATAAAACTAAAATAAAAATAAAAATAAAAGTAAAATAAAATAAATAAAAAATAAAACAAAAAAATGAAGTACACCTATACCTATACCTATACAAACTAACCAACAACGGACCTTTATGAAGCTTGCAGTGGGATCATATCATTCTATAGGCAGATCAAGGAACATTTTTAGTATGTATTTACTAAGACATGTCAAGTAGATTGCTAATATTCAGATCCTTCTAAACTCATGCTTTTGTTTCAAACCTAAGTTTTTCACTTTGATTTAAATTATCATGTTTTGAGTAGAATTATTTATGACTTAATGGGTTCCACACTCATATCTCAGAAACCTGTAATTAATGTACTGTGAATTATGTGAATTCTTGATGAACTTTAATGGACCCCACAGCTTTATCAGGTAAACCTTCCCTTCCTCGTGATGTTTTGAACACCTAAATTAATAACTAATTTGAGCATAACTAGCACGAGTTTATGAACTGTTCAGGGAATCTCTGACAAACTTTGATAAAAAAACATAGCAGTACGGACTTACATGCCTTGACAAGAGATCCCTTCCCAGTCACACATCCCCAAAAAGAAAAAAATATGTACAAGTATATTTATATGTACACCTTTAGACATATCTTTTGAATTGTACACTTTCATTGAGTGTCTTTTCACTTTTTGCATGACAATGCATGTCTTTTATTTATATACTATAACAAGTCAGCTCGCAAACCCTTTGTGAAGGGTCTCACTTTGTGCAATCCCAATAAATTATGGTTTATCCACAGTTCATCAACCTTTATGTTTAAGTTTTCAATTATTAACATGAAATCACTAATTACACTAATCTATGATATGTTCCCCACTAAGGCCATAAGATTATTTAGTTCAAATGTATCACATGCAGAGCCTATCAACATATCTAGTATAGATCCTAGTCATTTCAATGTGGTGCCTTACATGTGTTGTTCTAAACCTTAAGAAACGAACATTCATATCACTTCCCATTTATTTACAAACAACCGACCCAAACAAAAGCACAATCTTTTTGTAATTTTTTTGACAATAATAAAATTGAAAGCAGACTCTTTTGTAATTTTCTTGACTCTAATGAAATGAAAGCAGACTCTTTTTGTGATTTTCTTGACTCTAATCAAATGAAAGCAGACTTTTTTTGTGATTTTCTTGACTCTAATTAAATGAAAGCAAACTCAAATAAACAGAACTCTAGGCAGACTCAAACTAACGACAAAATCATTTTTGTATTTTTCTAATTTCTCCCCCTAAATTTGTGCATAAAAAATAATAAAATAAAAAATGTACAAATTTAAACTACAAAGAAAAATCTTTTTGTGACAGTTTCAATCTTTAAAACTAATCATTTTCAGGGATTCTACAAGCATATTAAATCGAGATGTATCAAATGCTTTCGTGAAGATGTCTACAACATTGTTGTCAGAATCAACACGTTCAAGACAAATGAGATTTCTCTCAAAGCAGTCCTGGATAAAATGCACCTTGATATCAATATGTTTGGTTTTGGAATGTTGGGACCGGGTTTTTCAAAATAAGCACAGCAGCCTCATTATCACAAAAAATTACAGTACTTAGAAAGGTTAAACCATAATCCAGCAATTGGTGTTGCATCCAGATGACTTGTGAGCAAAAAACCAATGCATCAACATATTCAGCCTCAGCAGTAGAGGTGGAGACTGTGAGTTGCTTCGTGCACTGCCATGAGATGAGCTTATCCCCCAAAAATTGACATCCCCCATTTGTAGATTTCCTGTCAAGTTGACACCCTCTATAGTCACTGTCAGAAAAAGCATACAAGTGAAAATTAGAATCTTTGGGTACCAAAGGCCATGCCGAGGCTTGCCTTTTAAATACCGAAAGATACGTTTAATAGTAGTTAAATGGGACATCTTAGGATTGGCTTGATAACAGGCATACTGACACATTACAAACATGATGTCCGAACTACTGGCCGTTAAGTACATCAATGAACCGATCATAGATCGATACTGTTTCTGATCAATGGCAACCCCGGTTAAGTTGGCATCAAGAACTGGCCGAGCAGGCATAGGGGTAGTAGCAGCTTGAGCATAAGCAAACTTGAACTTTTCTAGTATGTCGTCCACATATTTTCCCTGGTGGATGAGAGTACCATCACTCGATTGTTTCACCTGCAGACCATGAAAGAAGGTCATTTCACCCAAGGCACTCATCTCATACTTCTTTTCCCTAACCTTCCTTAATTCAATGCACAAGTCCTCATTTGTGGACCCAAAGATGATGTCGTCCACATATATTTGACCCAGCATGATATCATTATCCATATTCTGAACGAATAGGGTCTGATCAATGGCACCCCGAGTGTAACCATGAGCAAGTAGATGGTCTGTCAGAGTGGCATACCAAGCACGAGGTGCCTAATGTCAGCCATACAGAGCCTTATCCAGTTTATACACGTAATCTGGATGATCACAATCTTCAAACCCAGGAGGTTGACAAATATAAATCTCCCCCTTAACCTTTCCATACAGAAACGTTGTATTGACATCCATTTGATAAACAGTGAAGTTCATATATGATGCATAAGCCAAGAAAATTCTGATTGCCTCTAGACGAGCAACTGGTGCAAACACTTCTTCATAGTCGATCCCTTCTTGCTGGTAGAACCCTTGTACTACCAGACGAGCTTTGTTACGAATGGTCACTTTGCTTTCATCTTGCTTATTTCTAAATACCCAACGAGTGCCGATAGCTTTCTTGCCCGGTGACAATGGCACTAATTCCCAAACTTTGAGCTTTGCAAACTGATTCAGCTCCTTATGCATGGCATCAACCCGGCTAGGCTCAATGAGAGCCATCTTTATATTCTTTGGTTCGATTTGAGAGATGAAACACGAATAAAGACATATGTTGATATCTCCGGCAGTGCTTCTAGTCTTGACACCATCAGTCAACGATCCAATAATGTTGTTCACTGGATGATCCTTATTAATCCGATGAGATGGAGTTTCAGGTACTTGAACAGTTACTGGCAGATTAATCATATTCTCTTGTGTCTCTTCATCAGGTTCATCATTGTTGTCAGAAATCGGCTTCTCGATTGTACTTTTATTAGGAATCGGCTCCTGGAATTTAGAGGCATATGTAGTCTCAGATGTAGATGTTCCTTCATTGACGACATATGTATAGTCCTTGGCATTTACTGGTGAACCTTGAGAGACAATAGTTACATCAGGAATCGGCTCCTGAGTAGAAGAGGTAGCAACGTTATTATGTCTTAGAACTTCCGGTGGATCAACAGTTAGCATTGGTCCAGTGTATGGACCGTCATCATCGTTGCTCAACTCAAATAAATCATCATCAGTCCCTGCAATCACATCAGTGCAAACATTAAATGATTTAAAAAGAGAGTGATTGTCAAATAACCATAATGGACCACATTCTGCATCAGTTAGATTCTGTTCTTGCCAGTCAACATATGTTGACTCTTTGATTTCTTTGGTGACTTTGTTGTATACTCTGTATGCTGTGGTGTTTGAACCATAACCTACAAAGTAGCATTCATCAGCCTTCTCATTGAACTTTGGAGTGGATTCCGTGTGTAAGACAGTACACGGGCATCCAAAAGCTCTGAAGTATCCAACCCTTGGCTTCTAATTGTAAAGAATCTCATACAGAGTCATCTGTAGTCGTTTGTTGAGAAGACCACGATTCAGCACATAGCAAGCTGTGTTAACAGCCTCAGCCCAAAAGAACAAGGGAGGTTTGGATTTAGAGAGCATAGTTCTAGCAGCCTCAATGAGAGTTTTATTCTTTCGCTCAGCTACACCGTTTTGTTGAGGTGTACGAGATGCACTATACTGTCTTGCTATCCCTATTTCGGTGAAGAATTGATCCAATACTACATTCTTGAATCAGTTACATTGTCGCACCTAATAGCCTTCACTTTCACATCCCTTTGATTTTCCACCAGTATGATAAAGTTCTTAATTAGCTCTGCAGTCTCACTCTTGTTAGCAAAAAAGAAAACCCATGAAAAACATGAGTAATAATCAGTAATAACTAAGCAATAAGACTTCTGCCCGATGCTCATCACATTCACTGGACCAAAGAGATCCATACAAAGTAGATGGAGAACACAATCAATTGAATTTACCAACTTTGACTTATGGGGCTTCCTGTGCTGTTTCCCTTTGGCACATGCAACACATTTCTTAATAGAAAAGAATTCTTTAATAGGTAAATCACGAATATGATTACCTTTCGCAATACGATTTAGATTTTTCAGATTAACATGGCCAAGACGACGATGCCACAACATAGCATCAAATTCAGCTGATTTTGATAAAAGACATGTATTTTCATAAACACGTTTATTGTTCATGTTAATAACATATGAGTTTCCCTTACGAGGTGTTCTTAACAAAATCCATTCCTTGGGCACCACAAAGCCCGGTTTTAAAATTAAGCATTTCTTATTTGTAAAATATGATGAAAAGTCTTTATCACAAATTTAGGAAACACTGAGTAAGCTGTGATTTAGCTCAGAGACGTAACTTACGTCATGAAAACTTAATGAATCATTAACCACAATACCTTTCATGCTAATTTTGCCACCTTTACCTCCCGCAAAAGAAACATAACCTCCATTGAAATTTTGCAAATCATGAAGCAGAGATATGTCTCCTGTCATATGCCTTGAACAACCACTATCAACGTACCAAAGGTTATTGACAGTCCTCCTTGGCTGTTCCTGCACAAAGTGGGAGATTAATTAGTAATTGGTACCTAGGCCATAGTAGATATGGGTATTCCCAAAGCATCAATATATGACACTTCCTACAAACACATATCATTGTTAGACTCAAGTTTGGATGCTGCTTCAACCTTTTCTTTATCTTTCAAGACAGGCTTAGGTAGGACAGAAGCTTTTCTTTTTTTTTGAAGCATGAGATTTAGGTTTCTCCTTTTGTTTATTTTGCTTTACCTTTTGTCTTTCAAAGTAAGCATGTTTGTTTCACTTGGCAGCATTCCAATCACCATCAGAAGGCTTAACATAGGATGACTGACTCTTCATTGCATTGGGCTATGTAGCCTTCATTGGCTTAAAGTGAGTGACTTTCCAATGTTTAGTCTTTTGGATTTGCTCATAATAAGGCACATATGGACGATGAACACATTTTCTTGCCAAATGACTAGATTTTCCACAAGTATAACATGAATGCTTCTTTGCATATGGTGCAAAGCTTGATCTGTATGACCACTGATGAGACGAACCACACTGATTGTTATTGAAGACCTGCTCAGGTTTCCTGTGTTGATGAGCATGGATTTGTTCAAACCTCTTATAATAATGATCATATTTTGAGTAAAAATGATCCCTTGTATAATGCTTAAGTGAAGCATTTGAGGTTTAAACAGAGGTTGTTTGCTTGATCACACGTTTGGATTTCTTAAAAACATGTTTTTCAATCTTACCATTCATTACAGGTGTTACAAAAACCGTACTTTTATCCACATTCACATGTTTCAAACCAGATGATTTAATACTAGAATTATTCAAACCAACAAAATGACGCACATAAGGTTTGTTTCCTTTAAAAACTGAACTGACAAAAGCGTTGTTTTTATTGTTTTAGATTTCAAAATTAAACTGCAAACTTGTGGCTCATCAACTTCATCATCCTCACTTGACCAATCCTGTATTTCTACATTTTCTTCACATGATGTAGAAGCATTAGAGTTATTCACACATTTAATATTTGACACTAAGGATGATGATGATTTGGACTAATAAGTGTTTGACAGATTTCCAGAAGACAACACTTTAAACTCCTATACTTGTTCCTCAACACAGGAAGGAACAGTGGTAAAGTTCCCATTAAACAGAGGAGGCATGTTATTGTACCCAATTCCTTTAGACATGTTTCTGGGTTTATGGAGTTGATTTTCCATCATATCAACTACTTTACTAGATTTACCAAAGAACTCCACTTTAAATGTAGCCTCAGCAAAATTTGATTTTACTTGTTCTAATTTAGTGGTTAATTTAGTAATTTCTTGCTTAGTATCAGCAAATACACATCACTTCTCACTAAACTGAGATTTAAGCAATGATATATCCTTTTTATTTGCTTCTATCACCTGTTTTAATGCCTTTTCAGTACTATAAAACTTAGTTTTGTGATACTTGAGATTTTCAATTTCAAAAATTAAGTCAGCATTATGTTTTCTGTATAACTCTACCTTGTCAATGCATAATTTAGAGCATAGATTAGCAGTTACCTCAGGTGGAGTAGAAGAAGACGAGGTAGAAGAAGACCCTACAATAATATCAGCCATAAATGCATGATTCAGATTGATTCCTTTAGCTGATCTCCCCAATCATATCCACTTGTTTGCTGACTGATTAGGGCTTTAGAATTATCCACAGCCTTGCCTCATGCAGCTTGACCAGCATCACTACCCATTTGCTCCTTTGGTTTAGTGCATTCCCTAGTAAAGTGACCTGGTTCATGACAGTTGTAGCACCGAAGATTCGACTTGTTGAACCCAATCATCTTTCCAGTATCTTCACTCCATCAGAACTTTCTAGTTTTGTTGATGAAGTTCTTTGCTATAAAAATTGCCATAGCCAATTGCCAAGAGATGTCCAGCTCCTCCACATCTTCTCGATGAATTTGATTTAGCTCAGTTGTGAGTATTTCTGAAGGAGACAGGTTTCCAGAGGCAAAAGCTTCATAGAAATTCATGATTCCAGTGCACAGAGAGGTATTTGCTTCAATTAACTTCGCATGCTGTGCAGAATATGCTTGCTGATCTGGAACAGTAGACTTAGCAGTTGTAGATTGACCAGTGACAACTTCCCCAGATCCAGATGCTCCTTGATATACACATGATAAAAATGAACTGTTGCTGCCTTGTCCCCCTGCTGAGTTTAGAGTGTTTACATGATTCACCTTTCTTTGCTGGTCATCCAGATCATAAGATTTGATGATTGAAATCAAATCATTAAGAGGAATAGCATTTAAATATGTAGTTCTCTTTAGCATAGCAACATTCATGTCCCAGCTTTATGGGAGACCATTCAGCAATTTTCTATTCAAATCCCTAGTGATCAATTCAATCTGAGTACCTCTCATCTCAGTAACCAATTTAGTGAACCTGTGCAGCTGTACATCCAGAGATTCTCCAAGAATGTGATTAAACATGTTGAACTTCTGTAAGATCATCTCTTTCCTGCTTGCTTTCATATCATAATTCCCTTCAAACACTTTCTCCGGGGATTCCCACAGTTGTTTTGCAGAAGTACACTATTTGAAGCTATGGGCAATATCAGGTGATAGAGCCATAGTGAGAGAGGCCAAAGCCTTTAGATCCCGTTCAACAAGATCAAAATCTTCATAAGTGTAGTTCTCAATTTGCTTTGGTGCCTTTGTACCATCTTCTTTGTAATGCATAGGAATCTGAGGTCCCTTAATGATACTTCTCCCCATTTTGGCTTCTGAAAGCAACACATAGTTTTGGTATATGTACTTCCAGTTAACAAAGTCATCTGCCGATGTGAGTATTGGTGGCATAGTACTTGTTCCAATTTGAAGGTCTAACATGCTATTGAGATTCATGGTCTGCTGATAATTCCTCTTGATCAGAGTACTAGGTCCTTGATCTAACATGTAAAAACTTGAATTAAAAACACAAATGAACTCGTGAATACTAGTTCAACCATGAACCAATGTAAAGTCATGAGCACATATCAAACAGCCGTGAACCCAGTTCAAGCCGTGAACAAAGATTATCCCGTGAACTTATAACCCGAGTATCCTAGCCGTGAATCCTGAATCCGTGAAGCCTTGCCGTGAACCCTAAACCGAATAGCCAAGCCGTTAAGCCGAGAAACCCGTGAACAAATCTTGACTTGATCCTGTTTCTAAAATTTGAACCCGAGAATTAAGGGATTCAAATTTTGAATTGAAAAATAAATCCCGATGAACACGAAGCAGAATTAATGACTTTTCCACAGCAGATCTTCTTCACAGTAGAAAAATATCAACGATTTCACGAAAACTCTTTTATTTTTCAGCAGAAAAACGTTCACAATCTATCACACAGCAGCTGATTAGCGACAAAAACTAACCGAAAGCAATAAAAATTACCTCAAATCCTTAGTCTTGCATCGTTGATATCAAAAACTAAGTCTAGAATGAATTCAATGGCTCTAATACCAATTGTAAGTCCCAATCTCTTTCCAGATCATCGAAATAAACACACAAACATGAACACAATATCAATTCTCACACTTAGTATGTGGAAATTCAAGAACACAGAAATCAAAGTAAAACCGAATGTATTGCTTTCAAGAATTACAGAGAGAATAATCAAAACCGCTAACCACAAATGATTAGGGTATAGAAGTATTTATACCTAGACAAACAATACTAGGCCTAAAATACACCTACTCGGCCTTGTGGCCGGCCCAATTACACCCAACCCGTGAACCCTTGGTTCACGGTTACATCCAAACAACACAAGAAACAAGCTTAATCATAACTAGGTCTTACATTGTGTTTGTCATGATTTTGGTTTTTGTATTTTATGGGTTATTTGGAACCCGATGTAATAGTTAGGTTTAATTATTTGTTTATTTATTTTATTGTAAAAGTATATAATTTATAAACCTAACAAGACGAAGACTTGAAGACTGAAGATGGACAAGAACGGGACTAGAAGATAGAGATCTTGGACTAAGTGGGAGACAACAAACATAATTATTATTTTGTTGTGCCTTAGACCGGTTCGGTTTCCGTTTGATGGCTCGAACGAAACCGAACAACCTTTACTAGTGGCTCGATTGTTTATTTTATATTATTTTGTGGTTGTTACAATTATTTAGGATAATAATTTAAACTGCAAATATTTTATAAAACGTTTTGACACGATCTTATAAAATGATGAGAAAATTAAAAGGTTTAAAGATTTCTCGGAAAGGTAATTAAATAAAAGTGCTTTTTATTTAAATGTAAAACGGGTTTTAAATTTAATTGTTTTATTTAATACTAATTTAAATTAATAAAAGAGTTAATTAGTATAAAATAAGGTATTTAAAATTGGATCGTGTCGACTAAATAGTAAAATTGATTAATGAACTAAATAGTAAAATTGGTTTACTAAAATTGCACGACTTGGCTAATGCTCCTAGTCGTTCAATATGTTTTTGATCTTTAATAGGTAATTTAAAACATTAAAGCGAAACCCAAACTAAGTCGATATTTCTGCGCCACCCTAATTGTGACACTTCAACTAATCTATTTGAACCCCCGGTGTTAGTCAATTACCCGCATCCGGCCCTATGGTTTTGGTTAAAGGTACAACTTCGATTCTTGAGTTACTTAGGCCGGCTCTACGGTTACGATTGAAGGACAAATATCACTTAAGACGTTTAAGTGGGCGTAGTTGAGGGAAACGTATCCAAAGCTTGACAATACTCGTCATACTCCTCAAACCGACAATTATGTAGTTGACGCAGTTGGTATTCCTTACCTAGCTACCTACCTAGCCTTGCCAGTGAAGAGTGCTCAGCCATTCACTGAGCTATGGTGAACCGAGGTCTCATTCCTAATTAAATATTTTTATCTTTGGGTCATAAATCTAATTAGGATGATTAAGTATGAAAATACTAAATTTTATTTTGAATTTTGTAGATGTCTTAAACTTCTAACGTGGGCTTGCTAGAGCCTCTTTCCGACATTCTAAAAGTTAAACTCGATAGAACGAATTTCTTTTCATGGTACTACAATTTGAAGAATATCCTCAGATACAATAAGATTTTGCACGTTCTTAAGTTCCCATTGCCTAAGCATACATGTGGGGATGCCAGCGAGTTTGTTATGGAAGCTTGGAACAAATTTAAGGATGATGCGAGTACCGTGTCAGACCTTATGCTAGCATCTATCAGCCCAGGGTTTAGAGTCGCGCTTCTGCGCTTGACTGCTTATGACATGATCCGTGACTTGAAGGAGAGATAACATTAAGATTACAACAAGGATCCTTCTTCCTCCTTAGAGGAACATATTGAGAAAGTCACAACGAAGGATCTAAGGCGTGCTATGATCATGAGGAACAAAGTGGAAGACCTCAAGAAAGCATGTTGATGTCGCCTAGACGGTCTATAAAAACTATGAATAAAAACCTAATCTAGACTCCTATGTAATAAATGGAAAACCTATGAACTAGACTGCACTGACAGGCAAGTGTACCAATCGAGTGTAGCACAGCTTAATGGTAAACTGGATTATCGAACCCTAGAGACACTTAATACAAATACTAGACTTTGACTCGGACTAAAGATTGATGATTGGGGGGTTTGACTACACTAAAGATTAACTAAGAATGCAGCAAACTAAGAACGAATCAAGCTATCAAGATCAAGACTAAGGAAGAAATCAAATGATGGGAAGAATACTACCTAGGTCGGAATCCTACTTCCAAAGAACAACTTCTACCGGTTCTGGAAACTAAGATGGATCTGGGTTTCTAAAGAAATAACTCTAGACTACCAAGTGGATCCCTAATCACTCTCAGGGTGTCACCGACTAAGGAACCAAAAGATGTAATAACTCACCAGATAGTGGATTACCTTTCGGTCTCTCCAACAATGATAAAGTACCCGAATAGACAGATCACCTTTCAGTCTCACTGTCCACCATACATTCGAAGAATGCACGAGGTAATCTCTAAATAATAACTATGACTCAGAATAGCAACAATCACTAGACACCTAATACCAACTTCGTCTTAGACAACTGATAATCGGATTCCTAATGACAAAGACTAAACGACTATCTCTCCCTTCTCGGGTATTGAGACAGGATACACACTCAGTTCTAAAGAATGCTCAACCACAACTCCTATGGATCACTATCTCTAGAAAACCACACAAACGACCACAAATCCTAAGATCTATGACCTAGATACGCTAATCAAACTGGAAGACATCCACAATCAACGTACGGAATCAATAATCACACACAAATCAGATCTAAGCACGCATATACATCATAATAATTAAATCAAGATCTTTTACAAAATCATTAAACCATACTTTAATATCCAAAACCAGTAAAAATCGTAACTTTACGCAGTATTCATCATAAACCAAGGCAGTATCAATGATCTAGCCAAGAATCATACTCAAAAAAACCATAATAGAAGTAAAAGACAGAAACATGGTATCAAACATAGCAATCAAAGAATAAAAATCAAATCTTGAAACCTAGAAAGCTATAACTAAGGAACCTGGATCCAAAGCTTCAACCTTTTGCTTCCAATCTGCTTCCTCACTCCCAAAATCTCCCCTGGTCTCTCTCTAGACGGCTGGAATTGGAAATCTATCATAATGGTATTAGAAAACCGAATATAATCGATTAGGGCTTTTTTTCATGAATTACGGGTCTATCGCGTACCGCGAGAGACTGGCTATGTTTCCTCGCGTAACGCGAGGGACAATTTAATCGTGGCTGGATTTCCTTTCCCTCGCGTACCGCAAGGATCTTCTCTCTTCCTCTCGCGTACCGCGAAGCAATGAAATTTTAACTTTTTTCTCTTTTAAACTCTCGGCTTTATTCTCTTGCTCGATTTCTTCCCGTATTCACTTGTAATCATCACGAGCACCTGTAAATATATAATAGACTCAAATACAGACTTAAACAACTAAAAATAAAGATAAAACTAAGTAAAAACGCACAAAACACTAGGAATAAAGATGTGTGCTTCGCAATACATCACATGTATTCCCTTAGATGATCGGTTAGTCATTGACATCTTTGTTGATGACGTATATGACGACTATATTAGGGAAAAGCGCTAACCAAGTCGTTATAACGAGGTGGCGGATTTCATTTCTTGCTACGTGAAGGTGGAACCCCAAGATGCATGGAGCATGACATGCTTTGTTGACCAGCTTGAGCGGAACAGGGTTTACCCTAGTGACGACATCATTAGAGGTATATTCAATGATGATCTTCACCTATCCTTCACTAGCAAAGAGGTACCGATAGATATTTTCAAGACCGGGGACATGGGGAAAGCTATTGGTGAGACCAAGATGCGCATCACTAAACCATGATGCTGTGTCAAAGAGATGCCCGAGCCTGTTGATGCTAGAGAATGCTTCAAAGCATTCATTTCAGGTATCATGACAAATTTTTTCTATTTCTTTATCACTTAAAAGTTAGACTTTTAATATATGCAAACTTGTTATTTTGAAGAGATAGAAGAAAAGAAGGGAAGCGAAAAGAAAAGGAAGACGGATGAAGCTTGAAGATTTATTTGATGCAAGTTTCTTAATACACCATTAGATGATGTTGCATTTATTTTGTTTAGAACAAATTGATTTTCGGATTTATTTTCTTTTTCGTATTGCATGATTATTTTATTTATATAAGTGAGACATGTCGTTGCAAAATAATTTATGCAATATATTGTTGCCTAATTTGAATTAAGAATTCATAACATCTAATTGACATGAGTTGTGAAACATGTGAGACATGTTACTCAACTCAAATAGATTAGATTGGATCTAATAGATACCATGAATAACTTTAAAGCAAAATTAATTGACTAAGTCTTATAAAACATTATATGAGATATAGTGTTTCATCATAACTTAATCAATTTAATTGATTGAAAGGGTTTCGATAATCACTCTAGAAACAATCTTATGAGATAAGATAAAAAGGGTGATAAGAGTTATCATTGCTCTATGACTAAATAGTTAGTCATAAGAAATCAGCTATCTCAAAATTGACAGAACTTAACTACAAACACTAGCTAAGAACCGAAAGGTTCATCCAGATCAGGTATGCTATATCATATGAGATATGAGATTATCAAGAGTTCTACGAACAATTAAGGATAGGATGTTATGAACTCTTATACAAAAGAGTTTCGTGTGTTACCTTAATAGGTCATTAGTACTTTAAGAATCTTTAGAGTAAGATTGAAACAATTTATGACCAAGTAAGCACCTGGTTCTTGAGCAACAAGCAAATTCTAAATAAAAGACATTATGCAAATGAATAAACATATGGATTCATATACGCAAAGACGAGATCTTTAAGGATATATGAAGTTATATGAAGTCATAAACAAGAGATAAGATCTTTTAGAATATTCACATTGAATCATATGATGAAAGAATGAGGTTCTTTAGTATATCATTTCATAATGACTTAGATTCCTAATCCATAATGAGACAAATGAGATTTGATCAGACTATAATATGAATATGATTCATGAATAGGTAGAAATTGTTTTAGAAACAATGTATGGATTATTTAAACTAGAAGCTTAGTGTATTATCAACCGTTGATAACCAAGGAATTCCATTCCAAGTTCCTTTGGCAGTAAACATATTACAAGTTTGGAACAGATGAATAAACTAATCAAAATAAACATGTATTGTGAATACAATATATTTTTTTGTAATAAAGTAGCTTCAAAGAAAGTATGAAAGTCTGCATATGTCTGAGACTACTGAATCTTTAGATTGATGAGATCAACTCAAGGAAGATTCAATATGATAGATGCAAAGGCTAGTGGGAGCACATACCTACACCAAAGGAAATGTGTGGAGACACATTATCATGAGGAGTGTATAGAGATACACGGAATACCACAAAAAGGAAGATAAGTTGTAACACCCAAACTTTTAACGAAATAGAAGGGTTAAAATGGTCATTTGAAGAAACCTTAAGGGGTTAAATGACATTATGTTAAATTATGTGGGGTTAGGTTGCAATTAAATTAAAGTCCAAGGGCTGAAAATGAAAAGTTGTGAAAGACGGACGTTGGTGGACCGCCACCAGAAGGGTTAGCGGTCCGCTACGTAGGGGCAAGGGATTATTCAGGAGCTGCCACGTGTTGGAAGACTAGTCATTGAAATCTGACGCGTGGTACATGGGCAGCGGACCGTCACCAGGTCCTTAGCGGTCCGCTACGTGCTCACCAAACCAAATTACCGCCTCCATTGGGTGGCGGACCACCACCCAATGTCTTAACGGTCCGCCATGGACCCGTCGGGCACCCTATAAATAGTTGGACCTATTGAATGGTTTTAGACACTCTCACATCACAAAACACCTTATAAAACATACACTTAGTCTCGGTACGCGTGCCCAGAAGCCCCAATTCGCATAGAGAAGTCTGGTTTCCATTCTTTCAGCCCCAACACGCAGTAGATAGTTCCAAGGTAAGATTCTGACTAGTTTCTAATGAGTTGGTTACTTTCACTAAGCTAGGAACTTGTAACTAAGTAATGTTATACTGGCTTAGGACCATTGATTTAAATCGTTGTGCTGTTTACATTAGCACGAAAGGATTGTGTGAAAGAGACGGAAGTTAGAGGTTAGTTATATGAGGCCCTTTTTAAATATTTTGGGCCGGTATGCATGCTAGAAAATTTACATAAATGCTATATACCCTTAATTTAAATATTTTGGATAGCATTCATGTGTTGCAAGAGGTTATGTATAAAACATGTCTAAATCTTAAAACTAAGTAACAGAGTATTCATGAAATATCAAAGGAGTAGTAGGTAACTATCCGACCAGTATATAGTCATCTGACAAACCGAATGTTCTGTCTAAGAAAAGAGTGGTGTATAAATTCCTCCTGGAACCGTCATTCTTTCCTGTGAACATTTCTGTTGGAGGTACTACTCTGCGAAGATAACCACTTTGTCTTCTTTAATATACCATGAAGAAACCTTTACAAGGATTTAAGATAAAGATTAATTTTGAAAGAGAAAGACAAAGAAAGAAAGAAATGAATACTTGCCTTTTTGGCATGAATTCATAAAGTAAAGATTTTGAGAAAGAAAATGGTTTTGACACGTAAAATGTTTTAGAACGTATCGTGGTGCGCCCAGATAAGAAATGGCAGAGAAGTCAGGGTTTTACTTTGACTAGCAGAGGTCTTGAAAATTATTGTCTTGACAAAGAGTAGAGAGAAAGAGATAGGTTTTTTTGCATGGTTTGCCATGTCAAATAATTTGACCATATTGGTCTATAAAGAAAAGATTTTACCACGTCTGGCCAAAAGCCACATAATATCTTGCAACTTAGATAAACGTAGAGAAGTACTGCATTCCTTTATGGAATCTAGTATAGACACCTTCTACAAGGGTATGTATAAGTGGGGACCACCGCTTAGAGGTTAACATGACCTCACACAGACAAGTGTGCAAGTTTAAATTATTATGTTTGGGCAAGAAGTTAATGTGATATTTTAAATGCGTGTTATATATATCCATTTATGTATGTGACATAGGTCAAAGATATTTTGACTAAAACCTAGAACTCACCAGCATAAGCTGACATATATTTAAACATGTGTGTCAGGTAAAGATGTAGCTTCCTGCAGTAAAAGCAAGGGGCTAGAGTAGAGGCATCTGGTGGGCTATCTGGCATTCTCTAGCAGGCTAGCAATAGAATAGACGTATTTGTACTTTCTTTAGAATGTACATTCAGACAAGTTTTATGAAATAATAAATAGTATTTTAAAATCTTCCGAAGTGTATGATCTCTGTTTTCTATATATTCATGAGTAAATCCGACAAGTGACCGACATCTTGGGTGAGCTGGGTGTGGGTGTCACAAGTTGATATCAAAGCTATAGTTTAAGAGATTTAGATACTTGCCCAAGTATATAGACTTAAACTAAGATTAAGGGACAGTAAGATTGTCAGTAGAGATGCCAGTCGAGATAGCCTGATGCTAAGGATAGAGAAAGGAAAATGGTAGGGTATTTTGTAGGAACATGATAGAAGGATAACCAGAGCACCAAAAGTGGTGTAAATGATTAATTTCGTCGTGGGCACAGTTATTAATATTTACCATACACTTGTGTTCTAGCTATCAATCTATCATGCGAATACTAAAACACTCCATATCTTTTTTTAGAAATGGCCGGTAGAGGTTGAGGCAGAAGAGGAGAGAGAGTTAATCTCAATACTCCTAGAAGGCAGACGCGGTCTACCGCCAATGCCAAACCTGGGATAGAACATGTAGAGAGAGAAGAGTGGGTAGAAGAGCCTGTGGTAGATCCACAACTTCAAAATCTTGTAGACATGGATGTTGCCAAAGCATTAGACACGGCATTGCCAATTTTATTGACAAGCCTAGAAGAGAATAGAAAACAGAAAGATGAGACTCAACCATCAGTAGAAATTAATAATCTAGATGATGAGGATGAAGATGATTTTGATTACAATTATTAATCTAATGATTCGTATGAGGCAAGACCTCGAAAGAAGGAGAAGAAAGGATGTCCTTACAAGGCATTCAAGGATGGAAATCCTCCAAAGTTTGAAGGAACGAAGGATGCCAATGTCACTCATCAGTGGATAAGAGAGATAGAGGCAGTGATCAAGATCAGTGAATGCAGAGATGATCAGAAGGTCAAGTATGCGGCTCACTCATTTGTTTCATAAGCTCTGTGTTGGTGGGAAAACTTGGTCATAGCTATGGGAGAGAAAGCTATTAACCGGATGACCTGGGAAGAATTGAAGAGATTGCTGATAGAGGAGTTCTGTCCAGACAACGAGATGGACAAACTCTAGAGAAATTTTCTTAGACTGGAAGCTGGTAGTATGACTAACCGAGAGTATACTACCAAGTTTAATAGCATGGCTCGTTTGGTACCCCATTTGATAACCCCTGAATCTGTACACATCAAGCGGTACATACAAGGTTTACCATCTGAGGTACGAAGATTAGTAAAGACTTTAGACCTAAAGACTTATCGGTCTACCGTACAACTTGCTTCGACAATGTACAATGAAGTCTTCAGTTCCCGCCCTATGGAATCAAAGAGAAAGTGGTCAGATTTTTCTAGAGATCAGAACAAGAAGAATGGAGGAAAAGGAGAAGGAAAGAAGCGAGAACAGAGTGGTGGCTTAAATAAATGACCCAAATGTGGCAAACTACATACTGGAGAATGAAAGTATGGATCTAATACTTGCTACAGTTGTGGTAAGCCAGGACATATAGCCACCAATTGCCCATGTAAGTTAGGAATTAAGTGTTATAAGTGTGGAGAACTCAGACACCGAATCATAGAATGCCCAACCCTGAAGATTTCAGCACCAGTGTTGATTAAGGATGGAAAGCAGAAGGAAGCCCCAAAGGCCAAGAGTAGGGCCTACACATTGACAACAGAAGAAGCGAAGGCATTACCTGACGTAGTATTAGGTACATTTCTTGTTAATAACGTACATGCCACTGTGTTATTTGAATCGGGAGCTAGTAGGAGTTTTGTATCCTTAGATATCTATCCTTTCTTAGCTAGACCTACTATAAGATTAAGTGAAACCTTTGAAGTCAAAACGACTATCGGGAAAACGATGAAGGTAGCAGAAGTCATTCAAGATTGTTTCATCAATCTTGAAGGACACAGATTCCCTATTAAACTATATCCTATGATCCTTGAATTATTTAATATAGTCTTGGGAATGGACTGGTTGGCAGCAAACGATGCCTAGATCTTTTGCAACATGAAAACAGTCCAGATGTAGACTCCAGACGGCAATTGGATCACCATCCATGGTGATAAAATAAGATCAGCTGTTAGAATCATTTCTATGATGAAAGCCATGAAGTTTATTAGTCAAGGCAATGAGGCCTACCTGGCATACGTTATTGATTCCAAAGTGAAAACTAAAGAATTAAAAGACGTGCCAGTTGTCTGTAACTTTCTAGATGTGTTTCCCGGAGAATTACCAGGAATACCCCATGAAAGAGAATTGGAGTTTCGAATTGACTTAGTGCCTGGTGCTAAGCCAGTAGCTAAGGCACCATATCGATTAGCTCCATCCAAAATGAAAGAACTAATGTCACAACTGCAAGATATATTAGATAGAGGTTTCATCAGATCAAGTATCTAGCCTTGGGGTGCTCCAGTTCTTTTTGTGAAGAAGAAAGATGGTAGTATGCGTATGTGCATAGACTACAGAGAGTTGAACAAGCTTACAATAAAGAACAAATACCCATTACCTAGGATCGATGACTTGTTTGATCAATTAAAAGGAGCAAGCTGGTTCTCCAAAATCGATCTAAGGTCGGGTTATCATCAGTTGAAGGTTAGAGATGAAGATATTCTTTAGACAGCCTTCCGTACAAGATATGGACATTATGAGTTCTTAGTAATGTCATTTGGTTTGACTAATACCCCCGCTGCATTCATGGACCTCATGAATAGAGTTTGTCGACCAATGTTGGACCGATCTGTGATCGTGTTCATCGATGATATTCTAATCTACTCAAAGAATGAAGGGGATCATGCATGTCATCTCAAGGAAGTACTGGAAACGCTTAGAAAATAAAAGTTATACGCAAAATTTTCTAAGTGTGCGTTTTGGCTACTAGAAGTTCAATTCTTAGGTCACGTAATAAACGCAGAAGGTATTCTTGTAGATCCTTCAAAGATAGAAACTTTAATGAAATGGAACCCGCCAAAGGAACCTACAGAAATTCACAGTTTCTTAGGTTTGGCTGGTTACTATAGAAGATTTATTCAGGATTTCTCCAAGATTGCTACCCCATTGACAAATCTCACAAAGAAGAAGACAAAGTTTGTATGGGGATTAGGGTAAGAAAATGCTTTTCAAAAACTAAAGGAGAAATTAACTTAAGCTCCAGTTTTGTCTTTACCAGAAGGGACAGAGTATCTGGTAGTTTACTCTGATGCTTCGTATCAGGGACTAGGGTATGTATTAATGTAGAGAGGCAAGGTTATAGCCTATGCTTCATGACAACTCAAACCCCATGAAGTTAACTACCCAATCCATGATTTAGAGTTAGCTGTTGCAGTATTTGCACTTAAAATATGGAGACACTATCTGTATGGAGTTAAGTGCACAATCTACACATATCATAAAAGCTTAAAGTATTTCTTTGAGCAAAAAGATCTGAATATGAGGCAGGGAAGGTGGTTAGAGCTGATAAAGGATTATGATTGTGAAATCCTATATCACCCAAGAAAAGCCAATGTGGTGGCAGATGCTCTAAGCCATAAGGAAGAGCATCCTCATATCAGGGTGAAGTCATATAAGTTAGTTGTAAGTCCTGACTTTATGACTCTGCTCAGAAATGTTCATATAGATGCATTGAAAGCAGAGAATGTTAAGAAGGAAAGAATGGTTGGACAAATACTTGGAAGAAAATGAGTATGGGGTTAAGATTCGATTCAGCCGTATGTGAATACCACATATAGGTGAATTCAGAATTAAAGTTCTGGATGAAGCTCATAAGTCACGATATTCAATTCATCCGAGTACTACAAAAAATATACCAAGATCTACGCCAAGATAATTGGTGGCCTGGTATGAAATTCGATATCATGAAATATGTGGCTAAATGCTTGACTTGTTCTCAAGTCAAAGCAGAGCATCAAAACCCTTATGGCAGATTGCAGCCACTAGATATTCCATAATGGAAATTGGAGCATATCACTATCGACTTCATAACAAAGCTACCAAAAACAGCTAAAGGTTATGATACCATATGGGTGATAGTAGATAGATTGACTAAGAGTGCTCACTTCTTACCAATACGTGTGACAAACTCTTCAGAAAGGTTAGCATAGGCATTTATCAAAGAAATTGTTTCACGACATGGAGTGCAGGTTTCAATTGTATCTGACAGAGACACATGTTTTACGTCACGTTTCTGGAAGAAGTTCCATGAAGAAATGGGGACTAAGTTATTGAGTAGCATGGCGTATCATCCTCAAACGGATGGACAAGGTGAAAGAACGATGCAAACACTTGAGGATATGTTGCTTGCTTGCATTATTGACTTCGGTGGAAGTTGGGATAGTCATCTACCTTTGGTAGAATTCTAGAGATGTTATATGGAAGGAGATGTAGAACTCCCATATGTTTGAGAGAGGTTTGAGAGAAAGAGTTGGGAAGAAAAGAAATTGTCTAAGCGACAGGTGTAAGGTTAGATCAGATCAAATCTCATTTGAAAGCCGCTCAAGACAGATAGAGTTCCAAGTCGGAGACTACGTTTTGCTAAAAGTATCTCCGTGGAAAAGAATCATTAGATTCAGAAAGAGGGGGAAGTTTAGTACAAGATTTATTGGACCATTTAAAATGTTAGCTCGAATAGGGAAGGTTGCGTATAGATTGGAATTGTCAGAAGATTTGAGTGGAATCCACTCAACATTTCATGTATCGCACTTACGAAAGTGTCTGGCAGACGAAACCTCTCATGTACCACTGAATGATATAGAGGTAGACGAAAGATTGAATTATATCGAGAAGCCATTGGGTATACTCTACTGGAAAGAAAAGAGATTACGAAATAAAGTAATCAAGCTAGTTAAAGTTCAGTGGCAACATTGAAAGGGATCTGAAGCCACATGGGAGACAGAGGAAGAAATAAAGCAATCCTATCCCTACTTATTCGAGTAAGTACCAGGTTTCGAGTACGAAACCTTTGTAAGAGGGGTAGATTTGTAACACCCTAATTTTTAAAGAAATAGAAGGGTTAAAATGGTTATTTGAAGAAACCCTAAGGGGTTAAATGACATTTTGTTAAAGTATAATGGGTTAGGTTGCAATTAAATTAAAGTCCAAGGGCTAACAATAAAAAGTTGTGAAAGATGGACGATGGCGGACCGCCACCAGAAGGGTTAGCGATCCGCTATGTAGGGGGCAAGGGATCATTCAGGAGCTGCCACGTGTTGGATGACTAGTCATTGAAATCTGACACATGGGACATGAGCAGCGGACCGTCACCAGGTCCTTAGCGGTCCACTACGTGCTCACCAAACCAAATTACCGCCTCCATTGGGTGGCGGACCGCCACCCTATGTCTTAACGGTCCACCACAGACGCGACGGCCCCCTATAAATAGTTGGACCTGTTGAACGGTTTTAGACACTCCCACATCACAAAACACCTTATAAAACACACACTTAGTCTCGGTAGGCATGCCCAGAAGCCCCGATTCGCATAGAGAAGTCCAGTTTCCAGTCTTTCAGCCCCAATACGCAATAGATAGTTCCAAGGTAAGATTCTGCCTAGTTCCTAATGACTTGGTTACTTTCACTAAGCTAGGAACTTGTAATTAAGTAATGTTATACTGGCTTAGGACCATTGATCCAAATCGTTGTGCTGTTTACATTAGCACGAAAGGATTGTGTGAAAGAGAATGAAGTTAGAGGTGAGTTCTATGAGGCCCTTTTTAAATGTTTTGGGCTGGTATGCATGCTAGAAAATTTGCATAAATGCTATATACCCTTCATTTAAATATCTGGGATAGCATTCATGTGTTGCAAGATGTTATGTATAAAACATGTCTAAATCTTAAAACTAAGTAACGGAGTGTTCTGTCTAAGGAAAGAGTGGTGTATAAATCCCTCCTCGACCGTCATTCTTTCCTGGAAAAATTTATGTTGGAGGTAGTACTCTGCGAAGATAACCACTTTGTCTTCTTTAATATACCATGAAGAAACCTTAACAAGGATTTAAGATAAAGATTGATTTTGAAAGAGAGAGAGAGAGAGAGAAAGAAATGAATACTTGCCTCTTTGGCATGAATTCATAAAGTAAAGATTTTGAGAAAGAAAATGGTTTTGACACGTAAAATGTTTTAGAACGTATCATGGTGCGCCCAGATAAGAAAAGGCAGAGAAGTGAGGGTTTTACCTTGACTAGCAGAGGTCTTGACAATTATTGTCTTGACAAAGAGTAGAGAGAAAGAGATAGGGTTTTTTTGCATGTTTTGCCATGTCAAATAATTTGACCATATTAGTTTATAAAGAAAAGATTTTTCCACGTCTGGCCAAAAGCCACATAATATCTTGCAACTTAGATAAACGCAGAGAAGTACTGCATTCCTTTATGGAATCTAGTATAGACACCTTCTGCAAGGGTATGTATAAGTGGTGACCACCGCTTAGAGGTTAACATGACCTCAGACAAACAAGTGTGCAAGTTTAAAGTATTATGTTTGGGCAAGACGTTAATGTGATGTTTTAAATGCGTGTTATATAAATTCATTTAAGAATGAGACAGAGGTCAAAGATATTATGACTAAAACCTAGAACTCACCAGCGTAAGCTGACATATGTTTAAGCATGCGTGTTAAGTAAAGATGTAGCTTCCTGCAGTAAAAGCAAGGGGCTAGAGTAGAGGCATCTGGTGGGCTATCTGGCATTCTCTAGCAGGCTGGCAATAGAATAGACGTATTTGTACTTTCTTTAGAATGTACATTCAGACAAGTTTTATGAAATAATAAATAGTATTTTAAAATCTTCCGTTGTGTATGATCTCTGTTTACTTTATGTTCATGAGTAAATCCGACAAGTGGCAGACATCTCGGGTGAGCTGGGGTGTGGGTGTCACATAAGTATTCTTATCATAGAGTGTATAGTGATACAGTGCTAAAATTTCTAGTTTAACATATCAATATAAGATAAAGTATCTTATGAATAGATTTCAAATATTTAAGAATTGCAACCATACATAAGATATATGAAGGAAGATTCTAGAGTAAGAATCATAGCAATTCATTGGAATTAGTAAAATTGTCTCAATACTTTGTGTGATTAGTCAATAAAGACAAATTACTAATATTATCTCTTATCCAATATTGTATTAGGACAAGGTGAAGATGAAAGAGTTCATCTAGGTTCATTTAAGAGATAATTAGTTACGTAAATAATTTCATGTGATGAAAGAAATCTTGAAATCAAGAATATCATAATAAAAGAAAATTGTAGGATCGATGTTTTACAAGATGGTTATGTTTAGTTGAGATTGGTGGAAACAATCACAATTATGCAAAGTAATAAGAAACAGTGAAGAAACTGATAAATGCAAATTGTATTGATCTTCAAAGTTTACAACATTACAGAGAAAACTCTAAGGAAGCATGTCATTTACAATGAAGAAAAACAATACATATAAAGGAACTTAGAATCAAGACAGACCCTTAATTCTAAGGATCAGATCAAACACAAGCCGTTGATCTTGACCTGATGAGAAGCTATAATACTATTGGTTTACAACATAAAGACAAGTAGAAAAAAGACAACTGCAGTGAAAAGACTTCTGCAATGAAAAGACAACAGCAGAACAAAGGTATTCTCAGTAATCATTGCAGAAAAGATCATATCAGAATAGAGGCATTGTCTTTTGTCATCTGCACCAATAACATTCCTTTTGCTGATAGGTGTGTCAGTGTTGCAGCAAAAGGTGTCAGTAGTAAAGTCAAAGCTGCTGATGATTTGCCTATCAGCAACACCAATGTTTGATGCTACTGAGAAGCCTATCAGCAGCAACTATGGACTTCATCAGCTATGGACTTCAGCAGACAAAGCTATCTGCATCATAGTAGTTCATCAGCAGCAGAACTGAACTATCCGCATCAAATACCTCATCCACAACAGCTTTATCAGTTATCAAAATTGTTGAGTTCGCAGAAGATATACTTTGAGAATTTTGTAGCCATCAGTCTTTATCTCTACAAACTCCCCCTAGACTGATGCTACAAAAACTCTCTTACTGTATTTGTTCCTGAAGTTGTTGCATGTGCAGGATAATCCTTGCCATCTCATAGCCTTTTGGTTCCTTGCTGGGATTGTCAAAGGGAATTTCAGAAAAAGATTTGATGTCCCTTTTTGGCATGCTGAAGATAGCTTTGCTAGAACATCTCATCTTTTTTCCTTTGACATCAACCAGTGTGTATTCATCTTTGTTAGCACTGTAGGACCAATTGACAAGAGAAAAGTGGGATTGGAGAGGTTTTGCATCAGTGACAACATCTTTGCTAGGATTGAAGTGGTGTTTGATTATTAGCAAGAGATGCCTCCCACTTTCATTGTCAGGCTCATGAGCTTCACCCAACTCTAAAAAAAATTCCAGATCATAATCTGGAAGCTGCATCACTTCATCAACAGACTTGTAGACTGATCTCTTCTTTTCTACCTCTCATCTGAACACTTCAAACCATTGATCTAGATCACTGTAAAACCATTGCATAATTATACTTGAATCTTCAGATATGGTAGGAGGTTTGAGTTTCTTTTTGGGAGGTTGTTGATGAGATGGAGCTGGTTGGGAGGATTCGGACTCTTTGGAAGTGTAGGAGGGAAGTCTAGGAGGGTGAGAGGGAGCTTGTGGGACAGGAGAAGGAAGGACTAAGAGATTTGTTTTGGGCTTCTTTGTTTTTCTTTCTTCAGCAGTGGCATCAGCCCTTTTCAATAGATTAGTCTTATTCAATCTTTCCTCTTCTTCCTTTTTCACTTGTCTGTAGAGAGATTGAAGGTTCATAAAGTTCATGGGACCTAACCTTTTTCCACTCTCACCTCTTGCATTTAGAAAGTCTATCATTAATTTTCTTTCTTCATGAGTATTTTTATTTAAGGAATGGCTTTCCTAGACTTTTCTCGGGCTTTCTCTTCTTCTTCAGCCCTCTTTTTCTTGTCCAGCTTTCCAGGTTTACCAATGTAAGCTCTGTATAGCTCTTTATTAGATAACTTCTCTAGGTAGTCTCCATCCTCACCTAGATTAGTTAGGACATGTATTTATTCACTCCTCATTTCTTGAGCCAGCTTGGAGTCTATTATTTTAAACTTGGCTTCTTCTGCTTTTTGTTTCTCTCTTTCTTCATCTTTTTTATTCAATTGTTCCTGCAACTGGAGGGCTAGAGCTTCATCTTCTTCTATTTGTGAAGCTGCAGGAATCTGAACTTTTGTTGCATCAAGAGATTTTGCAGCAAGTTGGATTTGTTGTTCTCTAAAGAGCATGGCATCTTTTTTTTCTTGATCCTTCTTTAGCTGAGCCATCTCTTCTTCTCCTTTCCACTTCTTTCTTTTCTTCTTCAATCTTCCTTTCAACTTCTTCAGTCATGATTCCCTTTCCCTTGTTTCTGTTGGATGCCTCTGCTTCTGCTTCATTGACCACAATAGCAGATGAGGAGGTTGCTATTGGAGTCTTAGCATAAGCTTCATTGGAAATTTGTGGAGTTGACAGGGGAGGAACATCTTCCTTTTCTTTATCTTCTCCTACTATTGTCTTCCATTCTGACATAACCTTCTCTCTTTCCCTTCTTGCAGATAATTCTGTTGTGTTTAGTATAACAGTTGGAGAAGAGGGAAGTGATAGATCTGAGTCAGAGTCATCCATGGCAATCCATCCTTTGTTCTATAGAAAATATTTGACAATAAGGATCATCTCCTGACTTCTTTTTGAATTTAAGTTGCAGATGTGTGTCCTTAGTTCAAACACTTTGTAGAGGAAGTCAGGATTGAGTAGAAGGATTTTTTGGATATTGTTGATTTTGAAGGATGATCCATCACATAAGAAAAATTGAAGACCAGCAGGCTCAGTGTTTGACCCTTCAAAATCAACAGTATCCACGAAATTCTTGGATATTCAATTCTCTTGATAGCTTGGAGATGAGAAGTCTTTGGAGCTGCTTGAAATCTTGCCCATAGACATACTACAAACATGATATTTGGTCTGGAAGCAGTAAGATACATGAGTGATCCAATCATTGCCCTGTACTGATGTTGATCAGTGTCTTGACCATTTTTGTCTGGGGACAGTTGATGGTGCACTTGAATTGGAATTCTTGCAGTAGAGCAATCAGCCAGCTTGAATCTTTCAAGAATGCTTTGACATATTTGGATTGGCTTATGAAGATTCCATATGGAACCTGTTTGACTTGGAGACCCAGAAAGAAATTTAGTTCACCCATTGAACTCATTTCAAATTTTGAGTGCATTAGAATTTCAAAGTTTTTCATAGGTTCTCCTTTGTTGATCCAAAAATGATGTCATCAACATAGATTTGTACCATAAGAATTTCTCCCCCTTCATCCATGATAAACAAAGTTTGATCAATGGCACCTCTTCTGAAGTTGTTACAGAGTAGATATCCGGACAAGGTTTCATACCAGGCTTTTGGGACTTGATTGTAGGATTGAGAAATTACAAGATGGTTCTATTCTTAGTTGAGATTGGCGGAAACAATAACAACTACACAAATATAATCGAGTAAGCAGAATGAATACTAATAAGAACACTGTTGTATTAAGCTTTGTGAATAAACAATTACAAATGAAAACTCTAATTCGAAAGCACACTTACAACGAAGTGTTTACACATTATTTATACTAACTCAGAATCAAGACAGACCCTTGATTCTAAGGATCAGATCGAACACAGACCGTTGATCTTTTATACAAAAGCTAACAATACACGTTAAAGCTAAACTAGCTAACTTTATTGAAGCGTTTTCTTTATTCATCATTGTTTGCATGCTTGGAGAAGAGCATTGCTTAGTTTCATTGGTTGTGCCATTGAGGTTCCTTCTGCTTTGAGTGTGTCAGTTGCTTTTGCAGAAAGTTGTCAGTGACGCTTGGCATGGATAGTCAGCTGCGACGATTTGTATTCAAGGAACACAGCTATCAGCAGCAAGAAAGAGAATGATGCTGCTGATAAGCCTATCAGCAGCAACATTGGTCTTCAGCAGATAAGGCTATCCGCAGCAGATTTGTTCTTCAGCAGGAGAACAAGTATCCGCAGCAGATAAGCTTGTCCGCAGCAGTTTGTTGGTCAGCAGCAAACTCTGAGATCAGCTGCATTTGTACTTAAAGAATTTTGTAGCCATCAGTCTTTGTTTCTACAAACTCCCCCTAGACTGATGCTACCAAAATTCTCTTATTGTCTTTGTTGCTGAAGTTTTGCATGTTTCTGACTATCCTTTCAACCTTATATCCTCCATTGGGACCATCTCCCCCTTTTTGGGTGCATTAGTGGATGAATAAGCATCAGTTTGGGTGCCCATTGATACAAGGGAGAGAGTAGGTAAAGTTTGGAATTTATGATATTCATGCATAGAGACTTGGTATCTTAATTTGGACACTTCAGCCTCTAGCATGACCATCCTGTCCGTCAATTTCAAGATATGAAGTTACAGTCTGTCCTCATCCACAGCTGTGGAATCCTTGGATCCAGATGGGGTCTTAGGCCTGGCCTCTTCATCCCCATCACCCATGGTTTCTTGGAACCTGGGATTCCTCTCAGTGAAGGGAGTTTCCAAGGAAACATCCTCACTATGAGTTGTCGTGGTTGAGATCTTAGCAATGTTGTCACTGTCCTCCTAGTCATTTGATGGACCAGCAGTAGTGACAGCCTCTTCCACATCTACTCTTTCATGACTCCTAGAGTGGACCTTTAGGGTAGATGAACTTGGGTTGGGTGTGTTGGAAGCAAGGTCAATCAGTACCTCCGAGATAGTAGTAGTTGGAGAAGGTACATCATTTTGATCAGGTTCCTCAACACTTAAGTTCAAAAGAAAAAGGAAAGGCTCAGGGGGCTGTTCTATGGATCCGGGAAGTGATCCTGATCCTAATAGAGAGACTTCCAAATGAGTTTCCATAATAATGTGGATGTCCCTTATGATATTCTCACCAGAATGTTGTGATTCTGAGTGAGGGCTGTTAGGTTGGGTTTGGGCCTTTGAGGCAAGAGAAGAAGGAGATTCCTTGCCCCTTTTCCTAGTCGTCGCAACCGGGGCCCTGTATTCCGGTTGAACGATAGCATCCAAAAGAGGTGAAGTGATTTTTTGTACCTGTGCATCCTTAGAGTAGGATGAGGGTTGGTTGGGACTTGTGAGAAAGTGATGCTGGTGGGTGGAGGTTGGTGGGGACTTCCATGAGAAAGTGATGTTGGTTTATGGAGGAAGGTGAAGATGTGGTAAGGAAATTTGATTTTGTTTTTATAACGGCAGAGGTGAGAAAAAGCAAAATGACTTGTACCGTACAACCTTATTTACCTTTTATTGTTACAGTTGTAATGCACCGAGGCAGTCATGGTAAAGACTGACGTTGATTTATTTTACAGCGGATAAAAGTTAATTTGGACTTAAATTTACCCATCAGCAGCAAACTTGGTTGTTGTGGATGAATAAGCCTGTCCGCAGCAACTTTGGTTGCTGCGGAAGGTTAAGTCTGTCAGCAGCAAACTTAATTGCTACTGATAGATGCAATGATCTGCAGCAGAGATGTTGTTGCTGATGGCCTTAAAGCTATCTGCAGTCAGTGGCAAATCCTTTGCTGCTGAAGATTAAACCTGTCAGCAGCTGAAGGGCAAAAATGCTGCTGACTTATAACTTTTATTTACAACATAAGACAAAACACGTTTTAAAATAGAAATTTTAGAGAAAGATTTTAATCAAAGTTCATCATACCAATGGATTCAACTAAATATTTAAATCTGTCTTCATCAAAAGGTTTTGTAAACAAATCAGCATATTGCTCATTTGTATGAACTTTGGTTAGAATAATTCTCTTTTTCTCAGCTTGATCTCTTATGAAATGATACCTGATGTCAATGTGCTTTGTCTTTGAGTGCTTCACCGGATTGTTTGTGATTGAGATAGCACTCATGTTGTCAATGTGAATTGGAGTTGCCATAAAAATCATCCCATAGTCCAACATTTGATTTTGTATCCAGATGACTTGTGCACAGCAACTTGAGGCTGCAATGTATTCTGCTTCAGCTGTAGAAGTTGAAACACATGTTTGCTTCTTGCACTGCCATGAAATTAACCTTCCTCCCAGAAACTGACATCCTCCTGAAGTGGACTTTTTGTCTAAGTTGCATCCACCATAGTCACTGTCAGTGTATGCATACAGATTAAACATGTCATTTTTTGAGTACCATAGTCCAAGTCTTGAGGCACCCTTTAGGTATCTAAAGATTCTTTTGACAGCCTGAAGATGTGAAGCTTTTGGAGCTGCTTGAAATCGTGCACAGAGACATACTGCAAACATGATATCTGGCCTTGAGGCAGTGAGATACATGAGAGACCCTATCATTGCACGGTACTGATGTTGATCAGTATCATGACCATCTTTGTCTGGAGTCAGTTGATGATGAACTTGCATAGCGGTTCTTGCAGCAGAGCAGTTAGCCATTTTGAATCTTTCCAAAATGCTTTTTACATATTTCGATTGGCTGATGAAGATTCCATTTGGGACCTGTTTGACTTGTAGACCCAAAAAGAAATTTTGTTCACCCATTGAACTCATTTCAAACTTTCAGTGCATCAGAATCTCAAAGTCTTTGCACAGCTGTTTCCTTGTTGATCCAAAGATGATATCAACAACATAAATTTGAACTAGTAAGATTTCTCCCCCTTCATCTTCGATAAACAAGGTCTGGTCTATGGCACCTCTTCTGAAATTGTTGCTTAGTAGATATCCTGATAAGGTTTCATACCAGGCCCTTGGTGCCTGATGTAGGCCATATAGAGCTTTGTCTAGTTTGAACACTTGAGTAGGATGTGCAGGATCTATAAAGCCTGGAGGCTGTTTGACGTATACTTCCTCACTAATCTTCCCATACAGAAAGGCACTTTTTACATCCATTTGATAGACAGTGAAATTCTTGGATGCAGCATATGCCAGGAAGATTCTGATGGCCTCCAATCTGGCAACAGGAGCAAAGACTTCATCATAGTCAATTCCTTCTTCCTGAGTGTAGCCCTGAGCTACAAGTCTGGCTTTGTTTTTTACTACAATGCCTCTCTCGTCTTGCTTGTTCCTAAAAACCCATCATGTGCCGATGGCATATTTGCCTGGTGGAAGATCAACAAGTTTCCAGACATCCTGCCTCTTGAATTGCAGCAATTCTTCCTGCATTGCTTCAATCCAGCTGCTGTGTTTGAGTGCTTCATCTATCTTCTTGGGTTCCACCTGAGATAGGAAACATGAAAACAAGCATATATTGGCCTCGTGAGATTTGCTTCTTGTGAGAACTCCTTGGTGTATTTGGCCAATAATATTCTCTTGAGGATGTTCTTTGTGGATCCTCTGTGCTGGTACCACCTCCAGCTGTATCCCTTCTTCCAGATTGCTTTGATTTTGATCAGGGGACTCTTCATTCAAGGTGGAATAGTCTTCAACAGCATTGTCCAGTTCAATATTCTCAGCAATAGCATTATCAGCATTTACAGCATTTACTGAAGCGTCTTCATTTAGATTTTCAGTATCAGATAGGCTGCTGCTGGTTACGTCAGACAGTCTTGTTCCTGCTTCAATTGCTTCCACAACTGCTGGAGGATCAACTGATGGTTTTCTCAGACTGAGAGAGGATTTGGGAAAATCCATTCTGTAGTCGGTAGATGAAGTGGAGGCAGGAGATTGTGTAGACGTAGACTCCATGTTTGAGAAGGTGAGAGGCTCAAATATTTGGGAGAAAGAATCTATGTCAAAGGGCCAGTTTGGTCCTCTTCCCTGCTCACAGACAATGTGTTCTCTATATTCCACATTTACAGATTCTTCTACAATTCTTGTTCTTGAGTTGAATACTCTATAGGCCTTTGATTGAGAAGAATAGCCTACGAAGTATCCTTCATTAGATTTTGCACCAAACTTAAGAAGAATCCCATGTGTGATGAGAATTGTGCATGGAAACCCAAAAGGTTTTAGAAACCCAAAGTAGGGAATTCTTTGGAACCAAAGTTCATAGGGTGTCTTGTTGAAGGGTTTGACAATTAGCACTCGGTTTTACACATAGCAGGCTGTGCTAACCGCTTCTACCCAGAATGTGAGTGGCATTTTAGAGTCGGCCAACATAGATCGTGCTGATTCAATAAGAGTTCTATTTCTTCTTTCAGCAACTCCATTTTGTTGAGGAGTTCTAGGAGCACTGTATTGTCTTTCTATCCCCTTGCTTTCACAGAAACAGTTCAAGGAGTGGTTCTTGAACTCTGTGCCCTGGTCACACCTTATGATCTTCACCTTTTGATTGCTTTGATTCTCTACCCTGAGAATGTAGGTTTTGAGAATTTCAGCAGTTTCATCTTTAGTTCTCAAGAAGAATACCCATGAGAATCTGGTGTAGTCATCCATTATCACCAGACAGTATGACTTTTTACCCATAGACATGACATTTGTAGGACCGAAAAGATCCATATGCAGCAGTTGCAGCGGAGTGTCATTTGAGTTCAGGGTCTTGGGCTTATGAGAACTCTTGTGTTGCTTCCCTTTTAGGCATGATATGCAGTGATCTTCCAGCTGAAATTCTTTGTCAGGAATCCCTCTGACAAGATTATTCTTCACCAATTTGTTAATGGTTTTGATATTAACATGGCTTAATCTCCTATGCCAGAGAGCTGATTCATCAACTGAGGCTTTTGATAAGAAGCAGGAGACGCTCCCAGATGGAGTGACCTCATTCATGTCAAGTACATAGAGATTTTCTTTTCTCTGGGCCGTCAGTAGAATGCTTTTGGGAGGAGGTGTGGATAAGCCTAGAGACAGTACAAAGCATTCTTTATCTGTGAAGAGCATCCAATGCTTTTGATCACATACCTGGGAAACACTCATGAGATTGAAGTCCAATTCTTTGACATAGTTGACCTTATCAATGCTCATTATTTCGTTGGACACAGTTCCTTGTCCAGTAATGGATCCTCCTTTTGAATCACTTCCGAAGGCAACATATCCTCCATTGAAGTGTCTGAAATTTGAGAGGATGGATCTGTTGCCTGTCATGTACCTGGAACAACCACTATCTACCACCCAAGTGTTATTCTTGTGACCTGGCTGTCCCTGCACATGATAGATTTCTAATTAGTAGGAGGAACCCAAGAGTCTGCAGACTTGAAAAAGATGGTTGTTAGTTTATCCCTTTCAGTATGTTTGCAGTCAATGGAACCAACGACAATGCTTGGAGATGGTTTGGCTTTCCATTGCTTTGTTGGTGATTTTTTAGTTTTCCTAGCATTGTCATCAGCAGATTTTTTTATTGATGTTTCTGGCTTGTCAACAGTAGATCCTGCTGCTGATGGCTTTGTTGAAGTGTCAGCATTCTTTGCCTTGGATTTTGCCTTAGCCGCAGTGGACGCTCTTGCTGCTGACGGCTTTCCCTGATGAGCAGCAGTTTTTGCTGCTGATGATTTTAGCTTATCAGCAGCAGTCTTGGTTGCTGCTGAATGCTTCTGCTTTGTTTTGTTGAGCTTGACTTGACTAACAACCAATGTATGCTGATCCTTCAGTACTTTTTTTCTTTGAGGAGCTTGATGAAGGATTTGGTTGAAGGGGTTAAACTGACAGTTTGCAGCAGAGTGGTTTGATTCTCCACAAATGATGCATGTTTGTTGAGATTTAGGCAGCTTCACTCTTGAGGGAGATAGAGACTCCCTGAATTTGGTTGCTTTGACCTCGTAGCTTCTCACCTTCTTGTTTTTATTAGTCTTTTCGAAGGCATGCTGCTCTGAGTTTCTTTGATGTTCCAGGTAATGAACGCAGGTGGTGGCAGTATGGTTGTATCTTCCACACACAAAGCATGATCTTGCAAGTTTGTCTCTTGCAAGGTATACATAGTCCTTTCTTTGGAACAGATCCTTGAAGTTTCATGGATGAGCTTTGTTATGTTCAAAAGTGGCTTCTTCTAGGGTCTTTTGAACATATGGAACTTTTTCTTCAGGCTTACGACATATATCAAATACCGTCCCTTTTGGGATCGGCTTTGACTGAGGGTTGGGGTCTGTAGGTCCTGATGTCTGTTCCTTTTCAATGTTTAGCCTTCTTCCATCTGGAGGAAAGCTGATCTTGATCTGTTTGAATGGTACAGAGACTGGAATAGCTGGAAGGACAGCAGGAATTTCAACTCTATTCAGAGTAGCTTCAGATGGGAATGCACTGGTTTCATCGTGGTCTGAGTAGGTTGACACAGATTCCGATGAGGTAGTTCTTTCTACAACGAAGGGTTCATCCGTTGAAGGATCAAGATTTTGGTTTAGAGAGTCAAGATTTGCAACATCGAAACTTGGTTCGTAGATGGCAATGTAGTCAGCAGGTGGAGGAACAGATTTGTACTGATCAGTGTTATACCCAAGTCCAGTTTTTACCTTCTCATGGACTTGAATATCTAAAAGTCTTTGTAGCTTTTTGGAGGAAAATTCATATTTTTCAACATGAACTTTCTGTTCTGCCAGTTCAGCTCTGGTAACTTTTAGTTTGACCAGTAGATCATCAATCTGAGTTTCCAGATTAGTTTGTTCATGTTTTAGTGATGAAATCTCTTTCTTAAGGCAGTTAATCTTTTCTTTATAAGTGTTTTCAACCTTTTTGAACTCAGATTTCATCTGATGAAACTCTTCATTTTGATCTATCAGGTTTTGGTTATGCTTTCTATAACCCAGAACTTTATCAATACAGGCTTGAGAGCAAACGTGTTCAAATACCTGAGGTGGTATCTCTGTAGTGTCTGCCATAAGAGCTTGATTGTTGACAGGCAGTTCTTCATATTGGAAGCTCCAGTCGAACTCAGAAGTTCCAACAGCTGCACAAGCTGCAGTTTGAACTGGAGGAGTAGCTTGGTGTTGTTGCTGTCTGGGTTGGGCTTGGTGAGCTTGTCTTGACTGAGTGGTAGCTGAATTTGCTCTTGGTGACTTGCATTCTCTAGCAAAGTGACCCAGTAGGTTACAGTTGTAACATCTTATTCTGCTTTTATCCAAGCCAACTCTGGTGTTGGAGTTGTTACTTGGAATGGGTCTTCCGGTTCTAGAGTAGAACCTTTTTGCTCTTATAGAGAGCATGGCATATGAGTGCTGTATGTCCATTTCTTCTAAATCATCTGGATGAAAGCATTCCAGATCCTCCTTGATAAAGAACATGTTGCTTGAGTTTTCAGAAACAAAAGCAGCAGAGGTTGATGTTTGAGGAGGAGCTTCTAGGAGAAATGGTGAGCTGTTTGTTTGAGAGGTAGGAGTTTGTGGATGGGTGACAATGGGAGGATAGTAGTTGCTGGAACTAGAACCTGAGTGGTCAGAGTGGAGGGCAGAGGTGGTGGTGAATGTTGAGGCATTTTGATAGCTTGAGCTTCGTTCTTTTGCCTGAATCATATCTAGCTCATAGGTTTTTAGCATTCCAAAGAGCTCAGTCATTTGGTGAGTCTTAAGATTCTCTTTTCTTATGATTGACACTGTGTAAAGTGTCCAGCAGCTTAGTAGAGACCTGATGAACTTTTTGAGAATATCTTCATTCTCTAGCTTAACCTTCGAGCACTACAGCTCACCTACAAGATAGGTAAATCTGTTGTATAGAATAGTTAGAGACTCACCTTCCTTCCAGACGAAGTTTTCATACTGCTGCTTCAGTATGTCTCTTCTGTTTTCCTTGACTTCTTCAGAGCCAGCAAACATCTTTTCAAGAGCCAACCAGAGCTCTTTAGCAGTTTTGGGACTTCTGAAGTTATGAAAAACTTCATTTGGAAGGCACATTTGGATAGCTCCTAGTGCCTTGAAGTCCACCTCCATCTTTTTTATATCCTCTTCTGAGTATTTGGAGGGATCCTTTGGAATTGATGGTTCTCCAGAGTCAGCAGATGCCACCATGGGAGTGTAGGGTCCATCCCTGATGGATTTCCACATTCTGTACTCCTGATAGCAGAAGAAGCTTTCCATGAGATTTTTTCACATGTCGTATTCTTCCCCAGATACCAACTTTGGTGGTCGGTTGATGCTGCCAATGTCTTCAAACACATTGCTTTTTGCCATCTTTGTTTTTGGTGACTTAATGAAAGAGAGGGTTTAGAATAGAACCAGAAGTGATTAAACAAGTGTGAATTTGTTTAATCTGAGCCAAAGCTCTGATACCACTTGTAGGATTGAGAAATTACAAGATGGTTCTGTTCTTAGTTGAGATTGGCGGAAACAATAACAACTACACAAATATAATCGAGTAAGCAGAATGAATACTAATAAGAACACTGTTGTATTAAGCTTTGTGAATAAACGATTACAAATGAAAACTCTAATTCGAAAGCACACTTACAACGAAGTGTTTACACATTGTTTATACTAACTCAGAATCAAGACAGACCCTTTATTCTAAGGATCAGATCGAACTCAGACCGTTGATCTTTTATATAAAAGCTAACAATACACGTTAAAGCTAAACTAGCTAACTTTATTGAAGCGTTTTCTTTATTCATCATTGTTTGCATGCTTGGAGAAGAGCATTGCTTAGTTTCATTGGTTGTGCCATTGAGGTTCCTTCTGCTTTGAGTGTGTCAGTTGCTTTTGCAGAAAGTTGTCAGTGACGCTTGGCATGGATAGTCAGCTGCGACGATTTGTCTTCAAGGAACACAGCTATCAGCAGCAAGAAAGAGAATGATGCTGCTGATAAGCCTATCATTGGTCTTCAGCAGATAAGGCTATCCGCAGCAGATTTATTCTTCAGCAGGAGAACAAGTATCCGCAGCAGATAAGCTTGTCCGCAGCAGTTTGTTGGTCAGCAGCAAACTCTGAGATCAGCTGCATTTGTACTTAAAGAATTTTGTAGCCATCAGTCTTTGTTTCTACATTGATGTAACCCATACAGAGCTTTATCTAATTTGAGTACTTTGTTAGGATGTGAGGGATCTACAAATCCTGGAGGTTGTCTAACATATACTTCCTCACCAATCTTCCCATATAGAAAAGCACTCTTGACATCCATCTGATAAACAGTAAAGCTCTTGGATGCAGCATATGCTAGGAAGATTCTGATTGCCTCAAGTCTGGAAAATGGTGCAAAGACTTCATCATAATCAATTCCCTCTTCCTGAGTGTAGCCTTGAACTACGAATCTGGCTTTGTTCTTGATTACAATTCCTCTCCCATCTTGTTTCTGAAGACCCACGTTGTGCCTATAGCAGTTTGTCCAGGTGGTAGATCAACTAGGGTCTATACTTCTTGTCTCTTGAATTACTTCAATGTAGTTGTTGTGCTGCAGTGCTTCATCTATCTTATTTGGTTCAACTTGAGACAGAAAGCAGGAGTACAGACAGATATTGGCTTCAAGTGACTTTCTTCTTGTCTGAACTCCTTGTTGAACTGAACCAATGACATTCTCTAGAGGATGTGTTCTATTAATTCTTTGGGCTGGAATAACATCCATCCGGATTTCTTGGTCAAGATTGCTTTGGTTTTGATCAGGAAGATGTTGACTTTCAAGAGGGTTGTTTACAGAAATGTCTTCAACTGCAACAACATCTGCAAGTGAGTTGTCAGTAGCACCAGCAGCGTCAGCAGTATCAGTAGCATCAGCAGTATCAGCATCATCAGCAGCATCAGATGCAATACCCTCATCATTGTCAGAAAGATTGTTGCTGGTGACATTTGAGTTGCTTGTTCTAGCTTCACTGGCTTCAATAGCATCAATAACAGATGGAGGGTCAATGGATGGTCTTTTGATTCTTATAGATGGACCATTGAAGCCTAATATGTAGTTATTAATTGATGAAGTGGTTGGGTTGTGTGTGGATGAAGACTCTACATTTGAGAAGATGAGAGGCTCAAATATTTGAGAGAAGGAATCTATGTCAAACAGCCAGTCTGGCCCTTTTCCCTTTTCACATGGAATGTGTTCCCTACATTCCACATTTTGCTGATTCTTCAACTATTCTTCTTCTAGAGTTGAATACTCTATAGGCTTTGGACTGAGAGGAATCTCCCACAAAGTATCCTTCATCAGATTTTGTACCAAATTTTAGAAGAACACCATTGGTGATAAGAATAGTACATGGGCACCCAAAGGGTTTTAGGAAGCCAATATAAAGAACTCTATTGATCCATAATTCATAAGGTATTTTGTTGAGAGGCTTGACAATGAGAACTCTATTTTGTACATAACAAGCTGTACTAACTGCTTCAGCCCAAAATGTGAGAGGCAGCTTTGAGTCAGCCAACATGGATCTGGCAGACTCAATTAGAGTTCTGTTTCTTCTTTCAGCAACCCCATTTTGTTGAGGGGTTCTTGGAGCACTGTATTGTCTCTGAATGCCTTTTTTCTCGCAAAAACCGTTCAAGGTTTAATTCTTGAACTCTGTCCCTTGATCACACCTTATTGTCTTAACTTTTTGATTGCTTTGATTCTCAACCCTCAGAATGAAGGATTTGAGGATCTCAGCATTTTCATCTTTTGTTCTCAAGAAGTATACCCATGAGAATCTGGTATAGTCATCAGTTATCACCAGACATTATGACTTCTTGCCCATAAACATAACATTTGTAAGACCAAAAAAGATCCATATGCAGCAGTTGTAGTGGAGTGTCATTTGAGTTTAGTGTCTTGGGCTTGTGAGAGCTCTTGTGTTGCTTCCCCTTCAGACATGCTATGCAACGATCTTCAAGTTGGAATTCTTTATCAGGTAGTCCTCTGACTAGATTTCCTTTAACCAACTTGTTGATGGTTTTGACATTAACATGGCTCAATCTCCTATGCCATAGAGCAGATTCATCAACTGATGCCTTGGACAGAAAACAAGATACACTACCAGATGGAGTGAGCTTGTTCATATCAAGCACATATAGATTGCCCTTTCTTTGAGCAGTTAACAAGATCTTCTAAGCAGTAGGTTTGCTCAGACAAGAGGATAACACAAAGCATTCTTCATCTGTGAACAATATCCAATGCTTTTGATCACAGATTTGTGATACACTCATGAGGTTAAACTTTAATTCCTTCACATAATTTACCCTTTCAATGCTCATCCTTTCATTTTACACAGTTCCCTGTCCGGTGATAGAGCCTCCCTATGAGTTGCTTCCAAAGGCAACATATCCTCCATAAAATTTTCTGAACTCTGAGTGGATGGACCTATTGCATGTCATGTGTCTGGAACAACCACTATCTACAACCCATGTGTTAACTTTGTTACTTGGTTGTTCCTGCAGATGAGAGAGTTCCAGTTAGAAAAGGGGAACCAAGAGCTTGCAGACTTGGGTGGGACTTTTAACTTAAGACTAAAATCATCAGCAGGCTGGCATTCAATGGATCCAATTATGATACTATGAGATGATGGTGAGGATTTGGATTTTGCTTGCCATTTTTGAATCACTTTTTGCAGTTTTTTAAACATTATCAGCAGCTGATGTAACTTTAGCTGCTGATAGTTCTGTCTGATTTTTGATATTTCTGTGTTTAGACTGATCAGTAGCAAACTTGGTTGTTGTGGATGGTTTTAACTGATCCGCAGCTGATTTGGTTGCTGCTGAAGGCTTTGGATTGTTCGTTATCATCTTTGGCTTCTTATGATCAGCAGTATTCTTGGTTTCTGCTGATGGTGTAGCTGGTTCAACAATCATTGACTTCTCCTTCTTTACTTTCCTATTGAAAATAGGTTTTTCTGTGGGGCTTCTTCTATAGATAAGTTTTTGTCTATCAGGGATGATTTTGACTGTTGATGCTGATTGAGAGAACTGGTTGAAAGGATTAAACTTACAGTTTGCAGCAAAGTGGCTTGATTCACCACAAATGATGCAAGATTGTTTAGCTTTTGGTGGTTTGACAGTAGTAATCTGTCTTGGTGGAGAAATAGACTTTCTGAACTGAGTTGATTTGCTTCATATCTTCTTACCTTCTTTTTTTTTTTTGTTTTATCAAAAGCATGTTGCTTGAGATTTCTTTGCGGCTGAAGGTAGTAGAAACATGTGTTGGATGTATGGTTGTATTTGCCACAAACAAAACATGATTTTGCAGTCTTGTCCCTTAGAAGATACATAGTCCTTTCTTTTGAATAGATCTTTGAAGTTTCAGGGATGATTTTTGTTGTGTTCAAAGGTGGATTTTTCCAGTGTCTTCTGAACATACGGCATTCTTTCTCCAGGTGAATGACAGATGTCAAACACTTTCTTTGCAGGGATGGAGGCTGAGGATGTTGAGGATTGGCCCTTTTTAATGATTAGTATTCTGTCTTGAGGAGGATAGCTGATTTTGATTTGTTTGTTGGTTGTGTGACTGGTGTGGATGGAATGAAAGGACTTCGAAAGTTTATTTGAATCACTTTCCCAGATTTGGTAGTTTTCATAATTACTTCATTTGTGGGAAGTAATCACAGTTTTTAGAGGAGTCTGATCATGTGGAGTCAGAATCAGTGGAGCTACTGCATTCTTGCACAACAATATCTTCCTTGGAAAGATCAAGGTTTCGCTTTGCATGGTCAAGATTGGTTAGGTTGAAGTTGGATTCATGAATTGTTACATAATCAGTGGGTGGTGGTACAGATTTGTACTGTTCAGTTTAGTACCCAATACCAGCAGTTACTTTTTCATGGATTTGAGCATCCAATAATCTTTGCATCTTTTTGAATGCAAACTCATATTTTTCAACATTAACCTTTTGATCTGCCAGATCAGCTCTTGTAGCTTTTAACTTAACCAATAGATCATCAATCTGAGTTTCAAGATTTGTTTGTTCATGTTTTAATGAGGAAAGTTCTTTCTTTAGACAGTTAATCTTTTCTTTATAACTGTTTTCAACCTTTTCAGATTTCATTTGATAAAACTCTTCATTTTGATCTATAAGATTTTGGTTATGCTTTCTATATCCCAAAACTTTATCAATGCAAGCTTAAGAGAAAATATGTTCATATACGTGAGGTGGGATCACTACAAAAAAAATATCATTCAGTGACATACAAAAAGTGCCATAAAAACCCAAAAAAATGTCACTAAAGACCATTGAAGGAATGAGCGACACACAAAAAAAGTGCCACTAGAAGCGCTAACACTAAAGTCATTTAGTGGCACTTTTTTGGTCTACCACTACAAACTTTTTGGCTTTTAGTGGCACTTTTTTTGTGCCACTGTATTATAAAAAGGCTTTTGTGGCACAAGTTTTGTGTCAGTAAAAATTATTTCTAGTTCATTATCCATAATACTTTTAGTGGCACATAATTTTTGTCACAAAAATCTATATTCATCATATATATATATATATATATATATATATATATATATATATATATATAAGTTTTTAATAAGTAAACTAAAGACATAAGCGGAAAAGTAAAACTATATTTCTTAAATGTAAAATGTATTTCAATAAAGATCAATACTATTTGAACACCGTAATAACCATGTCAACAATATCAATTTCCTAAAAGTGCTAGTTTTTGTTACTAATATTAAAATCACTACAAATAGGATATCCGGTGTGGCTAAGGGATCATATATTTCCTCCCTATGTTGCGCAGGTGGTGCAACACCTCCACTGTTGCTCCCATATCTTGTTCACCTGCCCCTGAAAATCAACCAAATCTAATAAATATCATATCATAACCATATAATCAAAGAACCGATATAGACCCGTTAAGTTGTATTAGAGTTTTTAACTTGTTTTAAAGAAATGCAAAATGGTACAAAATAACAATATAAAAACAGGCTTGCCTGTTGAGGATACTGCATATAACCACCATATGCACCATATGCATATAATGATGGATCTTGAGTTGTTCCATAAGCATAAGCATCATAACCTTGCCCGTAACCATAGTGTGCACTGCTCCATTGAGTTGGATGCGCTAGTGGGGCCAACACTCGAGATGAGTCCTAACGTATAAATCCATAAAACAATGTAATTTGGATATTGACCTTAATCTTTAAAGTTTTTAAGTTTTATAGAACATAATAAACCTTCTACTAATATATGAAGCATATCATATAATCATTATCTATAAAATAGCCAAAAGTAAAATCTTACTCGCTTGCTTTTGCCCCAAGAAAGGTGGACAACAAGTTCACCAATCTGACTTCCATGCATCCTTTGAGTTTCTTCTTCAGTAGATGTCCTGCATAGCATACAATCACCAATATGAAGATGAAACAAATAACATCTTATTAAAGATCATGAAGACATAGTTCCACTTGATCAAATAAAATAGACCAACAAAAGACAAAACGTAACCTGGTTCAGCCCATTCACAAGTAAATAGGCTGACACATAAAAGAAAAAATCTTTCAGATATTGAATACTGACCTAGTTGTAAACTGCACAAACTCACATCCCTTGGCTGCAGGGATCTTGACATAAACTATTTCCCCACACTGCAAGAAAAGTTGCCTCAATTCTTCCTCTATAACAGCAGTATAACAGCAGGGTCATATTGCCAATATAAACCTGCAATACAAAAGAAGATGAAAATAAGGAACACAAATGGATATAAAACTACAATTATACCCCACTTACTGTGATGTTAGTTAAATCAGTGTCCACAGGAACTGCAACTGGATATAACCCTAAAAAAGAATACAACAATACAAGTGTGTGTTAATCATCATCTTTAACTCAAATTTGCAGAAATTAGAATCCATTAAGCTGTTTGAATGCATGTTTTGAAAATATTTTTTCTATCAAATACCAAAATATCTTTTACAAATCATTTCATACTTATAAAAATTTATTTTTTTTACTAGAATTATTAACAATGAAAATGTGGTGAAAAGTCTTTACAATAGATAAAAAAAAATAGGCGTAATACGTAATCTTGGTTCTTCCTAAGTATGAACATGATTTTTCAAAGTAATTATTGACCCCTAAATAATCAGATAAAGAAAATCATTATTGTGACTTTAAATAGGCCAGTAAATCATCATGAAGTTATAAAGTAACTTCTTAATAAACTGTTAAACACACACACATTTACTTCAGTCCCATGCTTACCTAGAGAGCTTATCATCTTTATTTTATGAAATATTAATCTAACCTATAATAAACACATTCAAATAAGAACACAATACCTTTTGGTGCAACATATTGTTGTAAGACTATGGGCTTCTTCGACGTTGTTGCACTGATACACATGGGTCTTGTCGAGCAATAAATCCCACTCATCTCAGTCATTACACGGTTTCTTTCCATATCATATGCAAATTTAACAAAACCATATCCTTTTGATCGACCCGTGTTTGCATCAGTCACAACTTTGACCCATCTAACAGATGGATATTGAGTTCTATTGTCCTAAAAGTCTCTTGCTACAAATGATCGATCAGTAACATCAGGTGCTAAATCACCTACAAAAATAGAATGTTCTTGACCAGCATCAGGTCGTCTCTCTCTAATCCCCGAAGATGCCCAATTTAACCTAAAAGTTAATCCAGTCCCAGGAATTTGTGTTCCGTTGTATGATTGAAGAACTGTTTCTGTTGTAGCATATGAAGTAAACTCCATAAATTCATAACCTTTTGGAAGCCCTGTTTATTTGTTACGAATTACCTTTATTGAAGGCACCTGTAAATGTATTATACATGTCATAATAAGAACGAACAATTTATGCAACAATATCCACCCAACCGATTCTGACTCATATTCACATACTGCATAGTATTAACCACGCTAGGTATATTACCAGAATCCATAGACAACAAACCATAAAAAGGAATTATCACTCAAGTCAACGTATGGCACATTTCTAAGCTCAAGAAACAAAATCCCTAAATCTCCCCATAACCCTAAAAATTTTAATAAGCTGGATGATTAGAATTAGGTTAAACTGATGAACCAACATAGATCAAACAAACAGCGAGCAAATAAACAAAGATTAAATAAATCGCATAAACATCGTAAATCATTCACACAACATGCAGTATAAATTCATACACTCAAATTAGCGAAATTTGAAATTCATATTCAAATTCGTATTCAATTAGCATGATGATTAGAATTAGGTTAAACTGATGACATCGTAAATCGTTCACACAACATGCTGTATAGATTCATACACTCAAATTAGAGAAAATAACAATCAAAATTGAAATTCAGAGTCAAATTCGTATTCAATTAGCGTGATGATTAAAATTACGTTAAACTGACGACAAGTAGATACGTATGTGTGTGTAGAGAAAGAGTATATACAGAAGGCAAGTATTACCGAGAATCCCAAACACTAATGTGTGTGTCCATTTATAACTCTTCTCCTTCCTCTTCCCTCCCTTGATTTCCTTCTTGTCGGGACTGTTGATCTTCGTCGTCCACGTGTACTTCCGATTTGACATCGCCTTCTCTCGTTCCACCAGATCAAACCTTAGCTCAAGAGTAGACACACGATCAGAGAGTTACTGGACGTGCAATTCAACGGTTGAAGATCGGCGCCTGGTGATGAGCTTCCAACCTGAAGAAATACCGAACGGCATCGTACGCTCGACGTGAATCAAATTGGTGATGGAGATAGGAGATCGAGTGAAGGATAAGTAGGATTTAAAGAGATCAAGCTCAGTGGCGGATTTGAAGGGGAAAGTAAGGTTTGGGGAAAACAGTGAATGGTGAGTAAGAATTAAATATTAATCAGGGGCTTATGAAAGAATACTCGGCATACACAAAATTTTAGGAGGGAATGAATCAGGGAGCTAGCTAAATTCCACTAAAAATACATAAAATACCACTAAAAACTTAAATTAGTGACATAAAGTCTATATGTCACTAAAAGTGTGTGCCACTAAATGACTTTTTATTTTTAGTGGATCTCTGAAGTGTCTGACATGAGTGCTTGGTTGTTGGTAGATATTTCTTCACACTGAAAGCTCCAGTCAAAGTCAGTTGTTCCAAGTTGTTGAGTTGCACAAGCAGCAGTTTGAGCAAGTTGAGTGTTTTGACTTGTTTGACCTTGATGAGGCTGTCTTGGTTGAGCAGCAGCTAGGTTTGTCTTTGGTGCTTTACATTCTCTGGAAAAATGACCAAGTTGATTACAGTTGTAGCATCTCAACTTGCTCTTGTCCAAGCCAACACTGGTGTTTGGACTGTTGCTAGGGATAAGTCTTCCAGTTCTTGAGTAGAACCGTTTTGCTCTGAGAGACAACATAGCAAAAGAATGTTGTATGTCCATTTCCTCAAAGTCATTTGGATGAAAATATTCCAGATCTTCTTTGATAAAATACATGTTGCTTGGGGTATCAGAAATAAAGGCAGCAGGGTTTGGATTCTAAGGAGGAACTTCAAGAAGGAATGGAGAGTTGTTTGCTAGTGAGGTGGGTGTTTGAGGATGTGTGATAATGGGATGATAGTAGTTGCTTGAGCTGGTAGTGTATGGTCAGAGTGTAATGCAGAGGCTGTTGTGGATGTTGATGGTGAAGAATAACCTGATTTTCTCTCTCTCGCTTGAATCATTTCCAGCTCATATGTCTTTAACATACCAAACAGCTCAGTCATTGTGAGAGTCTTCAAGTTTTTAGTTCTTCTAATTGACACTGTATAGAATGTCCAGCAACTTGGAAGGGATCTAGTGAACTTTTTGAGAATATCTTCATTCTCTAGCTTGACCTTAGAGCACTGCAGCTCACCCACAAGATAAGTGTACTTGTTGTACAGGATTGTAAGGGACTCACCAGCCTTGTAGACAAAATTTTCATATTGTTGCTTCAGAATGTCTCTCATGTTTTCCTTAACCTCTTCAGATCCAGCAAACATCTTCTCAAGAGCTTCACATAGCTCTTTAGCAGTCTTATGTTCTCTGAAGTTGTGAAACACTTCATTTGGTAGTCACATTTGTATAGCTCCTAGAGATTTAAAGTCTACTTCCATCTTCTTAATATCTTCTTCTGAATATTTTGAAGCTTCTTTGGGAACAGATGGACCTCCGGAAGCAGCAGAGGCCACCATAGGTACATAAGGACCATCAATTATGGATTTTCACATTCCATATTCTTGATAATAGAAGAAACTTTCCATTATGTTTTTCCACATGTCATAATCTTCCCCAGACACCAGCCTTGGTGGTCTGTGAAGGCTTCCAATATCATCAAATCCAGTATTTTGTGCCATACATTGGATGGATGATGTGCAGCAAAGAGATAATAGTAACAGAACCAGAGAGTGATTAAACAAAGGTGAGTTTGCTTAATTCTGAGAGCCAAGCTCTGATACCACTTGTAGGATCGATGTTTTACAAGATGGTTCTGTTTAGTTGAGATTGGCGGAAACAATCACAACTATGCAAAGTAAAAAAGAAACAGTGAAGAAACTGATAAATGCAAATTGTATTGATCTTCAAAGTTTACAAAATTACAGAGAAAACTCTAAGGAAGAATGTCATTTACAATGAAGAAAAAAAAAATACATATAAGGAACTTAGAATCAACACAGACCCTTGATTCTAAGGATCAGATCAAACACAAGTCGTTGATCTTGACCTGATGAGAAGCTATACTAGTATTGGTTTACAACATAAAGACAAGTAGCAAAAAGACAACTGCAGTGAAAAGACTTCTGCAATGAAAATACAATAGCAAAACAAAGGTCTTCTCAGTAATCATTGCAGAACATATCAGAATAGAGGCATTGACTTTTGTCATCTGCACCAATAACATTCCTTCTGCTGATAGGTGTGTCAGTGTTGCAGCAAAAGGTGTCAGTAGTAAAGTCAAAGGTGTTGATGATTTGCCTATCAGCAGCATCAATGTTTGATGCTGCTGAGAAGCCTATCAGCAGCAACTATGGATTTCAGCAGCTATGGACTTTAGCAGACAAAGCTATCCGCGGCATAGTAGTTCATCAACAACAGAACTTAACTATACGCAGCAAATACCTCATCCACATCAGCTTTATTAGTTATCAAAATTATTGAGTCCGCAATAGATATACTTAGAGAATTTTGTAGCCATCAGTCTTTATCTCTACAGAAATGATTGAGAAGCATAAAATGGTGAACCTTATAAAGAGTTGTGATGAAAGACTACTATCTTATGAGATAAGATACGATAGTGCTAACTTTGACTAACAAGAAGAGTTCTTGGAACAAGATCATGAAAGTTATGACAACTTATCAGTCAAACGTTGTTATCTTAAGAGTTAAGATATGAACACCAAAGGGACAACTTAAGAATGATTAAATGCACCATAAAGAATATCGATGTTACAAATGAAAGAGTTCCATTAGTAAATGCGACACAACATAAGATGTTAAAGTTTGGAAACATTAGAAGACCGTATTCTGAAGGAGTCCAGATAGCTTCTAAGAGTTGGAAAGAAGTTCCAAAGGGGTTTTCCTTATATATTTCATTCATGGGATCATGAAACTTGGAGACATCATATTAAACAAAGTTCACACAAATTAATATCTAGCTGACCCATTCACTAAACCTATACCTCAAACTGTACATGAGGAGCATGCTGATAGGTCTTAGATTTGCTAGACTTTGAGTTTGATTTGTACTTTAGTATTGGGTGCCTTAGAATAATATAGTTACATTGGTGTTTTATCTTGATTTAATGGTTAAATGCATTATAAATAGATGTTTTTATGTTCGACATTTTATACATTTTAGAATCCTTGAATATTGTATTCTAAATGTCCATAGTCGATCAGATTCATGGGAATCAATCTGAATTTAAGACGATTGTGAATTAGATGGTTGGTTCATTTTGAACGAAAGTCCAAGTAGTTGGAGATCATATTCACAGATATTCATTAGAGAATGAATATTGGACGTAACTCGTTTCAAAACTATCTTCATGGATCAAGGTCTTGAGAAGTTTTGAATATTGTAGGATCTGTCGATCCTTCGACCCAAGGCACATATTTGAACTAACTTTAACTAAAATTTGTTCTTTGACCATACCTAACGTTGTTTCGTGACAGGCAGTAATAAGGGTATGAGTGGAAATAAATCTGAAGATAAGTGGGAGTTGTACGTGACCAAAGGAATTTTGTTCTCCTTTGATCAGGAGTTGGACATTCTGGGGACCTCGTTAATTCGAACTGGTATAAAATGCGTGGCCATGCTCAAACTAAGAGTAGTTTGTTTAGACCACTTTGAATTAGAGAACGAGAACAAGAATTATTGAACAACATATGAGAAATGACTTATATCCATGTCTCATGTTCAATGGATGCCCTAAACAGAAATGATACATAGCTATGTTTACCATGACTGTTATACTTGGTCAAGTAAGAGTTACTTATACACAAGGAAATAGTTGACGATTATAATACGTCATACCTTGTTAGGGGCAGTGAGATGCAGCTAGGCATCCACCACTGTCTATGTTGAAAGGATTAATCGATGAATCGTCCAAGTGGGAGATTGTTGGATATTATATGTCCGATCATCGTTATTATCAACGTTACTATCGGGGTACAATCTGAAGAGTTACACTTTTGACAAAGAATAAAGCATAGCGTTTAAGTGTTAAACGTTATTTCACGAAACGCGAATTCGATGTATTAAATATTTAGAGAAATATTTATTGGTTATTTCGTATTTAATTATTTAGAATAATTTATTACTGAAAGAAGGAATGAGGTTTTATATATTAGTAAAATATATTAACAGGTTTTTATATTTAATAGTTAAATATAAAACGTGGTCAGTTTACGCGAGATGGTTTTATTAATTAGTGTAATTATTAATTGTATGGACTGGAACTGATTAAGTGTTAATCAGTTAGTGATTAAATGTTAATTACCTAGGGGTTGACTTGTAAATAATGGGATTATATAAACATGCTTAAGTCAAAACCCTAATCGCTTTTTGGTGGCCTCCCTCTCCTCTTACGCAAACCGTGAAACCAGGCATTCCCCCCTCTTCCGTTTTTCCGACGCCACTACACCACCTACCGGTTTCCGACGAGCCGCCGACTAGCGGCTGCTATTCCGTTGTGAACCGCCCAAGCCGTCGCAGCCCTAGCAGGCCGGACCCCTCCTTCACGTGAGTCGTTGACCACGAACCGGGTTCCACCCGTGAGCCGAACCGGGACGTTTTTATATAACGAGTTCGTGAGACGGATTTATTTGGAGTCAACAACCGTGACGTTCTTTGCTCCCAAGTGTTGTCAACGGTTTAATCATCAAAGGTATAACCTTTATGACACCCTATGGTTGCGTTTATTATTTTATTGTCTAAATGTTCGTGTAATCGGATCAATGTTGGATAAAGTTTAGAACTTTATAATCGTGTGTCTTTAAATTGCTTCTGCTACGAAAATCTGTTTTTGTAAACTAATTGTTTTAAAGGTTAAAATCGGTGCACGATTCCCAACACTAACTTAGGCCTTTCGTTAAGAGTTAGTTATTCCCCGACCGGGTTAGTTCTAGACCCCTTTTATGCCTGCTTTTAGGGTGGTGTGATACTGTGTGTTTATTATAAAAGTGTATTAATAAACAAAAGCATGTAAAGTATTTTCAGAAGGTAAATGTTTTATTAATACATTATAAAAGTGTATTAATAAATAAATTCATAAGGTAAATGTTTTAAGAAGTCATTACATTATCTAGTCTAGGAAAGAGAAGGAAAGGGTTCCTACGAAACAAGTTTCAGGACATAGAAGTCATTACATTATCTAGTCTAGGAAAGGGTTCCTACGGAACAAGTTTCAGGACATTTACGGGCTTTGCCCTCCCCCCCCCCTATAAGAGCCTTTGTGGTTAGCTAACAATTGTACAATTGATTTGTGTGTTAGGGTAAAGATGGTTGCTCATAGGGTTAACGTGACACTTCGTGTGTAAGTCTGCATCATGGAAGGTCGTGATGATAAAGACAGTACGTACGCCTAATGGACGATGGTCATGAGCGTTGCGTAGTTCCGTGGACGGTCATCACGAAAGATAGTAACTAGTGTGAATTCACGAATGTGGTATCCACCCCATGGACAATAGTCATGGATGGTACTGACTTGAATAGACAGTGTGCGTGTGAAAGCATATTAGACATAATAATGTATGACTTGAAAAGTAAAGTATGTGAATCTTATGCCTTATTGGCAAATGTGTTAGCGTGTGTAAATCCTTCTTCTTTTATTAAATCTTGTAAATGAATGTTTTATATAAAGCTAAAACTCACTCAGCATTAGTTGACTTTTAGTATGCACATCAGGTGAAGTGTAGGTACAACGAAGGCTCTTGGATTGCTTGGCTGGCGATGAAGAGTTACCCCACACTGAAGGCTTCTGGCATCACGTGTGTGTGATTGAAAGTTGTAATAGTTGAAACACTAGTTAAATGCTTCGTTTGAATGACATTTATGATGTAATGCCATTAAATTCCGCTGCAATGAATGTGTTTGAAGTTTAAGAACTGTTTGTGATTGAGTAAATCCAACACGTGAGGCCTCCCGAGTTTGAGGCCTTACATCGAGGCAAAAGTAAAAGGGTCACTTGAATAGACATTAAACATGATGGTTCCAAAAGAACCTCAGGTACCAGAAAGTAAAGAGATCTCTGTAAATTATATCATGTCTGAAAATGTATGGAAACGAAAAAAGAAATCTGACTTCAATGATATTTTTGTATAAAAAAAATTAATGCTTAAAATGATGAGGATCAAGAACTAATATGTGCCCATGAAAGAAAATTTAGAAATGATTGGCCAAATGCTGAGAAGCAACTGAGGCAGAATGGAATTCTCTCACTTAGGAAAGCTTTTGGACTAGCAGTCCATACAACTTAAGTTGTAAAATATCTTAAATATAAACGGGTATTTTTTGCGAACTATGATGTGAAAATTAAAATTAAGCAATATAAGCCAAAATTGGTGACACAAGGATTTTCACAAAGACCTAAAATTGATTATGAGGAGATATATTCTCTAGTTGTGGATGCAACGACTTTTCGATGTCTCATTAGTCTGGTAGTATTAAGAGAGGATTAATCGCGTCTTATGAATATTGTGATTCACATGATATCAAACTTTACATATTAATCCCTAAATTCTCGAGAAATTGTGATTGTCGTATACATATATGGATCCAAATACGTTATGATTATTTGTATACGTTGATAACTTGAATATAATAGAAACTCTTCATGAGTTTCCTAAAGCAGTTAAGTGCTTAAAAAATAATTTGAAACATCTTAAGAATGCAATTCATATGCACTAGTAAATATTTATAAAAGAAATTATACCTGGTGAGTAGGATATCTCAATAGCTATGAAACGTTACAATATCGAGTTTGGAAATGAAACACTTGTTAATCTTTGCATATGACATAGAAAGTGATGGCTAAATGATGAAGTTTATGTGCCAAAATGTTGATGAGCGTACACAATTAAGTAATTAGTCAAAATGGAAAGAAGTTTGAGAATGATTGTAAATGCCTACGCATTGATATTAAAACCTCAAGAAATATATTGTATGAAGTTAACAATTTCTATCTATGGGCTAAAATAGTCATGTCGAACATGTATAATCAACTCAGTGATTATCTCGAAAAAGAGATAAATAAATATGATATATAGTTGGTCATGTATTTTTATTAAAAAAATAATATGAGGTGTACAAGTATAATATGTTGATGATACCACCGTATCTCTTAAAGAGATCGAAAAGAGTTCAATTCATTCAAGAACGAATTTGAAATGAAAGATGGTATTACAAATTTATATCTCAGTCAGCATGTTGAGCATTTGTATAATGATTACTTTATCCATTAATCAAATTACATCCATAAGATGTTGGAACATTTAATATGGATAAAGCTTACCATCTAAGTACGTTAAATATTAGACACTCGTTGTCTCTTATCGTCTTTTATCAAATAGTAAGAAAATTGTGGTCTATGAGTACTATAGTTAAGTGCAATTGATACATTTTGTTTATACAAACTCATGTCCACCAAGGAGGCATCAGAATGGGTAAAACAAATACACCATTAAGGTACATAGAGTATGAGATTTTATTTTACTTACCCATCCAAACAAGTTTGGTTAGTTTTGTAAATGAAGGAAATGCAAAACAACATGATCGTGAATCTTATGGTATTTGCTTACAAGAGGAAGCACCGAAAGTATTACATGAAGATTATACAACATTGTTTAACATAAAGAATAAGCGGTAAATCGTGGACTTCACACGTATTGAGCAATTTTTACATAAGATCGGCACCCGTCACTTAAATGATGCATGTGTTAATCACGAGGAGTATTACACATGTTGCACTCTTTTTCCCTTCACTAAGTTTTCTTAGTAAGATTTTTAACTAGACAACACAACTGATCTAGAAGTATCAGTGGGAAAAAAGTACACGATGCACTTTTTTTCTCTTAGATATAGTTTTATCCCACTGGATTTTCCTACCATGGTTTTAATGAGCCATCATCACCAAGCATATTAAAAGAGTAATATACTATTTTATTTAATCATGTGGATAGTCAAGAGGAAGTGTTATGAATGCATCATATATGGTGACTATCCACATATATAACTTTCATCTCTTCATTACTTTTGTATTAGTGTAAAGGCCCTATAAATAGAGGCTTCTTTTATTTGGTAATTGGTATAATGGGTGACTCTACAGTATAAGCAACTAAAGCAACCGCTTAAGACCCCTAAATTTTAAGGGCCCAAAAAATTAAAGAAACTATTTCAATCTATATTTTAACGTAAAAATATATGTGATAACTTATCTGCTTTTGTGTTTTTAGAGAAAAATAATAATCAGTCAACTTTTATGTTAACATTATACGTTTTCAGGCTTTATAAAATTATATTTTTAGTAATTTTTATATATTTAGAAAACTTTCACAAAAGCCACAATTTTGATTATCGATTTAGACCCTAAAATATATTGAGCCACCCATGTTGAATATAAGATATCTAAATAAAAAATTAGTTCTCTCATTCTTCCATTCTCTCTATTCTCTTTATATCAAGTGTATCTTAGATGTTGTTAACATGGGTTGTTCCACAACAATTAATAGTTTTTCCCTAATTATAATAACTTTGATTTATTATATTTTGATTCCAAAGAAACGCGTGAATCAAACGTTTATTGAGTTTTTCAATTTAATTTCTACATTGTCAATTTCAAATTCCAAGATTTGGCGTTGCTTGCCAAATTTATAATTTTCCAAGAGCTTGAAAACACATACAGAGAATGTGGCACATCTTCCCACCTAGAATATGGCCGGTCTTCATTGAACAAACGGCCGTTCGGAGCCTGTTTAGTTAGTTGCCTCAAAAATGCTTAAAATATTAATTCCATGTAGTTTATTGTTTTTCATTTTATGTTTTAATTATTTATATTTATAACCACTAGCTTAGTTTAGTGGCAAACTTGTATATTTAAGACTTTACTAAAAGAAGGAGATCTTGACTCTTGGGTTCAAGTCCTACTTGTGATAAAAAAAAAGGTTCAGGTTGGGCAAGGAGGTTTTCTCACCTATAGTGGGTTTCCTCCGAAAGAATGTGGAGATGATCGGGTGGGTCAGTAATCCAAATTGTCGTTAAAAAACATATTTATATCTTTATGGGGGAATTACGTAATATTTAAATTAAATTTTATGTCATATTTATTTGTAAAATAATTAATAACCAAATAAATATAGTATAAAGATGCTGATGTACAGGTGCACCTACCACATGATGGATTCATATTTATTCAATTAATTAAGGTTATTTAATTAAAAGGAAAAGAAGAAAGTCATGGATATATATGCGTCGTTGCTCATACAACTTAGATCTTAATTACCACCTCCTTCATTTGTAATCCATTGTTTTTGCACTCCTTTTCTACTTGATAATGGCGTCAATTACAATCACCAAATTTGTTCACTTACAAATCCCACTTGAAAAAGTACTAGAGGCCACCAACAACTTTCATCATGATAACATCATCGGACACGGTGGATTTGGACCAGCATACAAAGGACAACTTTTGCGGTCTGGGGAGTTGATGAAGATTGCTGTGCTAAGGTTAGATCGTAAGCATGGTGAAGGAGACATCGAGTTCTGGACAGAAATTACAGTTCTTTCTGATCTCAAACATCCAAATCTAGTCTCTATTGTTGGATTTTGTGATGAGAAAGATGAGAAGATCATCATAACCACGTATGAGGCCAGAGGAAGTCTCAAGGAGCATCTAAACAGCTCGAACCTCACATGGACTCAAAGATTGAAGATATGTGTAGGCGTGGCTCGTGCGTTGAGTTACCTCCATTACGACGAGGGACGTGGTTATGGTGTTGTACATCTTAATATCAACAGCTCCACAATTTTATTAGATAAGAACTGGGAAGCCAAGTTATCCGGTTTTAAAGTTTCCATCAAACAACCGGTTAACCGAATGGACCAGGTCGTCCTTTCTGAGCCTATTGGAACAATAGGGTATATGGACCCAACAATTGAAAAGACCAAAGGTGTGACCAACAAGTCGGACATCTACTCATTTGGTGTCGTTTTATTTGAAATATTGTGCGGGAGGGAAGCGTATATGAAGAATGAGGCTAATAGATTTCTAGCTCGATTGGCCAAATATCATTATGAAAACAAAACATTGAATGATATAATCCATCCTGATCTACGGAATCAAACGTCCCTTCTATCACTTGTAAAATACTCAAAAGTGGCATATTCTTGCTTAAAGGAGGAGCGAACACACCGCCCAGATACAAACAGTATTGTCAAAAAACTTGAAAAAGCACTAGAACTCCAATTGCGACGTGAAAATCTGGTAAGACCCATTTTTTAATTTTATCATTGCTATTGTTCTTTTTCGTCCATTACCTTATTTCCCGTTGTTTTTATTAGTTTAAAGTCACTCAACTTTCACTAATTGTTCCAATCCTATGTAATATTTTTATAAATGTTTAATTTTTTAAAAATTGAATGACGCAAAAGAAATATATAGAAATATTAGTTACCAATAAGTGAAATTTTTATTCCAATTAACTTGAAATAGGAGGAAAAAAAATTCACCAAATAATAAACAAATTTCAAAAGTGTTATATTTAAGTTGAATTGGAAAAAAAATAATTGTTAAATAGTAAAGAAGATTCATGTATATTTCATTTATCTCATTAAATTTTAAAAAATGTAAACATTTATAAAAATATTATATAGGATTGGAACACCTACGAAAAGTTGAGTGACATTAGAGGGAAAAAAACTTTCATTGACTTAAATCAATAAGCAGATAAAAAATCAAATACTTATTGTGGGAACACAAGGTAAAAAATAAGCAAGGCAACTTTATATATTCTCAAAATCAAGCATAAATACTTATACAATCACAACAGCACGGATGCCTAAAATACTAAGCGAATGGTTTTCCACATAAAGAAGATAAACATACTAACAAATTGCAAAGTAAATCAAACTGTTTCTTGAAAAAACCGGTTGATGGCCATATCCTCACTGCAAAAACAACAAAACTGCGAAAACAATGCATCAAGAAGCTTTTTAATCAAGAAATATAAAGAATACGAATAAAAAAACATTGAAGAAGCTGTTTTACTTGATCTTCACATAGCTCTACGACCTCTTCGTCTTCTCGAGATACCCATTGCCTTAAACCCCCTATAAAATTTCTGTAACTAATCTTTCTTGCCAAATGGTTTTTTGTTTTTATAATTTCTTACGCATATCCCACCTTCCATCAATTTGAACACCAAGAGTTCATCATATAAGACATGACGTACTGGCGGCTTCTTCCATGGCGTTACTTTGCCCAGCCTCGATGCCTTTCTGCAAAATGTTTATCAAGTCTATTACATTGAGGTTCTTAGCTTCTCCTGTAGCTTGTTCTTTTTCTACCTTTCTGCAAAATGTTTATCAAGTCTATTACATTGAGGTTTTGTGATTTGTTTATCAAGTATGGAAAGATATTTAACACAATGGTGGAACTTGAAAGTGAACCATGTACCAGTACCACTAAGATGCTCCATTAAAGTAGGCAAATGACACTGAATAAAAAAGAATAGGTAATTTCATAGCATGGTTTTAGCATAAACATTGACTATATAAAATTTATTTCGAGATCGTTCTCTCTAGATATACATGATTAGAAATGAGTATAAAAATTTGGCCCCTTTATTGTTAGCAGTATTAGGGGGTGTTTGGGATTACTTATTGAAACTACTTATTAACTTATAAACTTTTATAAGTTAAAAAGGTGTTTGGGGAAGGTGACTTTTGCTACTACTTTTAACTTTTTAAAGGGGGGAAAAGGAGTTTTTGAGAAGTAAGAGGGAACTTACTTTTCAAAACTCCTTATAACTTTTTTGCAAAAGTTAATAAGGAGCTTAAAATAAGTAATCACAAACATGCCCTTAAACTACTTAGACTTTTGGTATTTGACACGATGAAGCTCCTTCACATGATGTAGCAAGCTAGCAATCTAGCACACCAATGAGATCAAGTACACAAGTTTCATTTAGTTGACCCTTAAAAAGGGGCAGATTACACATGTAAAGTTACCTGAAATTCTTGCATAACCAGAGCGTATACCGGCATCAGCTGCTGAATGGCATTCAAGCGCGCGCATACCAACATCAGTTGCTGAATTAAAAGTTTCATTATGCAAACCAACTATTTAACCTAATTCTATTTTGAATAAACATGGAACAGATCGACCCAACCCCATCCCAAATGCTAATTACATTCAAGTTTCAAGAACAATGGATGATTTATGATGAAGATAATGTTCCTTCTTTTTGCAGAAATACAATTTACTATTACAGTCTTTACACATACACTCAATTAGTCAATTATTTACTATAAAAGAGAAGAATAGGATGGCTTGGTACCATACACTATGTAAAAAACACTGATGAGATAAGCTATCCAGTTGCCAAGAAGACCATAGAATATTTGAAACATAATTCCTGAGACCATACCCAGTTGGAAGAAAGAGTATGATAGTGTTAAGACTTAAGAGTTGTCAATAGCGAATAGCGGTAAATAGCGACAAGCCACCTATACGCTACGTAGCGAATAGCGGTAAATAGCGGACGTTATTTCACGTTTAGCGATACACTAGTAGAAAGTTTTAGAAATACATTTAGTCAACTATTGTAGCAATTACCACCAAAATAGCTAAAATACACTATCACTAATCATCTAAATCATCTAAATCTTCATAAAACAGTCACCCTAGCGCTTTTTATATTAAAAAAAAATAAAAAAAAAATTAAATTCGCTATATTCCCGCTATGTCGTCGCCATACACTAGATAGCGGGCATCATCCGAAACGCTACATAGCGCGCTATAGCGCCCGCTATGATCGCTATTGACAACTATGCTTAAGAGAACTTGTGCCACCTGCATAAACACATGTACATTCAAGACTCATGAAATAAAAGTTTTTTTTTAATATGATGAATTTGGTTTTTTAACTTTTTATGTTTGATTTGAAGAATAACTAAACCAAGCATCCCAAGAATAACTCAAGAATAACTTTTTATGTGAATTTTCTTCAACTTCTGATAGATGCCTTTCAACAGATGGTAAAGATCTAAACTGTGTCCACGGGCTCATAATAATACTCAAAAATGAAAATAGCATAAAAACTTGCTCATTTTTAATACACATATAATAAATGTAAATGAAATGGAAGTAATATTAAAACTATATAGTCGATACAGTCACTGGTCTTCCAAAAAAAGATAAGAAACCGTAGGAATACACACAAACATTGTTGTAATTGTTATAAACCAAATAAAAGATATACGATGAAAAGTGATTTGCCATTATAATTATTTGATCTATTGATGGTAGTTTGTGAATGAATATCAATAATGAAATTTAATAAATAAGAATGTGTTTTATACGGTTTTAATTAACACATGTTATGTACAAAAAATACAAAAGCAGATGAGAAAAAACCATAAACCTATATATACTATAAAACACATGAAATAACACAAAGGTTATCTATGAAAAGGCAATCCATATATTCACAAAAAATGTTTTTCTGATCCCTAAACAGAAATTAATGATTGATCAAGCCATCAAAGTTTTCTTAATTCAAAAAACATATTTAGTTTCTCGTTTAAGATCAAACCATCAAAGTTTTCTTAATTAAAAAAAACAGATTTAGAAATTAATGATTGATCAAGCCAACAAAGTTTTTCTTAATTCAAAAAACATATTCAGTTTCTCTCGTTTAAGAATGTACAAAACATATCAAGAATGTAATTTAATAAATAAGAATGTATTTGATATGGTTTTACTTATTAATACATGTTCTGTACAAACAAAAATCAGAGGACAAAGAAACATAAACCTAAATATATTATAACACAAGTGTTATCCATGAAAAGGACATCCATATATTCACTAAAAAGTGTTTATGGTCCCTAAACAGAAAATCATGATTGATCAAGCCATCAAAGTTTTCTTAATTCAAGAAACATATTCAATAAAGAAAACCAAATAATTCAAAAAACATATACAAATAGATTTATGAACATATGGTGTTCTTAGGAATGAAATCAAAAAACATGTACAATAAACAAAACCAAATATAATCAGATAATAAAAAATTGTTTAATCGTGAATATGAAACCTAATTAGTGCAAAAGGATGGTGAGTGGAACAAAGTAATACAAAATAATCACATTTAGAGTTCAAGATACATACCTATAGATAAAAAAGATGAATGAGGAAGTGGAAGATTGCAAAATCATGCAATGAAAAATAGTAAATGAGATAAATAAACTGACCTTGAAGCTTTTCACAGTCGATGAGAGGGGGGGTGGAGGCAAATCTTCAACATACGATGGATTTCGGCGGCGTCGATTGAGGGAATGATAAGTTAGGGTTTTGTGATTAAGGAATGGGAAGGGGAAGGGGAAGGGGAAGGGAAAAAAAAAGTTTGGTTGTTTTCTATAGATTTTTTTGAAAAGAAATAAAAAAAATTATGTTTCAGAGATTTTTATTGAAAATGAAGAGAATTTGAGGCTAAATTTCATTTTTTAAATTAGGAAGAAGTGAAAAGAAAAAAAAGGGAAAGAAATAAGAGGAAAGAAAAGAAAAATTAGTTTTTCTCTTTTCTTCTATACTTTTCTTAAATAAACTCGGGAACAGAGCGTTAGGGAAAAGAAAAGAAAGTGAACAGGAGAATGGGTCAAAAATGGATAGACGGATCAGGTATAGATCTGCGTGTTTAGAAAAGTGGGTTTTTTCTCATGGGCGGGAAAAAAGATAGTGTAGTACCCTAGAATCACGCCACCGTCCGTATTTATTTTTATTTATGAGATGTTATAGATTATAGATTCAAACTTTGTTTTAAATTACTATATAACAGTTGTTTACTATATAAAAATTATTTTTATATTGTTATTTTAAATTTTGTATGAAAATTTTTATTTTGTTAAGTTGGTTTGTTATATAAAACTCACTAGAGCTTACCTCAATAACCCAACTAAAACATGGCTTAAGGTGATGAGACGAATAATTAAAAGTTTAAAATATTGATAAAATAAAGACTTATTATTAAGGGATTTTTACATATATAAAGACATTATTATTAAACTGACAAAAGTGACTAAATAACGTGAAAGAAAATGTAAGTTGGTCTAACAACTTATTTCACTTCACTAATGGAATGCATATTTTTAAGGGATTTTTACATATATCCCCTTACTAAGGCTATTAGTTACATATTTACCTAACCCTTAAAACCAATATCATATTTCCCCTTTTGTATATGTTTTAGGAAAAGAAAATATGTAATTGACTTTTTGACTTGTGTTTTAGGAACGGGAAATATGTAATTGACTTTTTAACTTGGAAAAATATGTAATAAATGATATAAGCAAGAGTAAATATGTAAATGCCCTATTTTAACTACAGTTTATAATTTTAGCAAATCTATTATTAGACCTGTTATAAGCAATGAACAATTTAATTTGATTACGCTAAGAAAGAAGATTTAGATTCCATTCATATTATCATTTAGAGTAAATTTCGCTTTTGGCCACTTTAGTTTGGCATTTTTAACCCTTTTAGTTTAAAAATGAATCTTTTAACATATCAGCCCTTAAGTTTGTATTTTTGTAACCATTTCAATAAATGACACCAACTCTTTTAACTTTTTATGTTAAATATAAGGGCATTTTAATCATTTTATTTTTAAGTGAGCTAGTTTAACCTTTTCAGTCCAATAAAAAAAAAATTTTAAGCTTTTTAAAAAAAACTTTTTTTCTACTTTTTTAAAAACGTTTTTTTTTACTTTTTTAAAATCATTTTTTATTTTTTTCCGTAAAAACATCTTTTTGAACCTTTTTAAAAACGTTTTTTAAACTTTTCTAAAAATAATTTTTTTTCAAAAAAACGTTTTTTAAAACATTTTTTTAGTTTCTTTTATAAAAACGTTTTTAGCTTTTTCGTAAAATATTTTTTTAACTATTTTAAAAACGCTTTTTTTTTTTTTACTTTTTTAAGTGAACTAGTTTTTATAATAGTTTTTTTAAAATAGTGAACTATTTAAAAAAATGTTTTTAAAATAGTTAAAAAAACATTTTACGAAAAAGCTAAAAAAATATTTTTATAAAAAAAAACTAAAAAAATGTTTTTAGAAACATATTTTATGAAAAAAATATTAAAAATTGTTTTTAGAAAAATTAAAAAATGTTTCTAAAAGGTTCAAAAAAGACTTTTTATGGAAAAAAAAACTAAAAATAATTTTAAAAAAGTAGAAAAAAAGTTTTTTATGAAAAAGCGTAAAAAAAGTTTTTATTAGACTGAAAAGATTAAACTAGTTTATTTAGAAAATAAAATGAATAAAATGATCTTATCTTTAACAGAAAAAGTTAACAGGCTTAGGGGCTGTTTGGTAAAATCTAAATTATTAAGTGCTGAACCATTAAGACCTCTTAATGATTCAGCGTGATTTTTGAGCTGAACCATTAAGAGGCTGGCAAAATCGGAAACAAACATCTCCTACCTCTGACCGATTCAGATGTAGCCTATTAATGGTATCATTACGAGGCTATCAAACAGCCCTTAGTGTCATGGACTGAACTGGTTATAAAAATACAATCTCAGGGGCTATATGTTAAAAGATTCATTTTTGAACTAAAATGGTTAAACAGACCAAACAACATAGGCAAAAGCAAAATTTACTCTATCATTTAAATCCAGGTAAGTACTCCTTAAAATAATTTGGTTTAACTAATTCTAATGGTTTATGGGCTTGGGAAAACCTGTTTGGTTGGCCTTTGGTAAGTCCAACTGTGATGTCTGAATGGAAAACACACGAAACATAGAGGGATGAGACGGTGGAATCAGATGGATTAACTTGATTTGAAGCAAGGTTTGTGGGTCGTTGGAAAATAACAAGCGATGATGTTGACTAGTAGGCGTCTTTATTTTCTAAAGGGATAAGTTATAACGACACAATTTCATTTTCATTTTTCTACTTTTCTGGTTGTAACTCTCTTTTCCCCCTTTCACATATTTAATTTTACAGGAAAAGAAGTTGGAACATTTGAAGATTCCTCTCATTGATATTAAATTAGCAACTGATAATTTTTCAGAGACATACAAAGTTACATCTTTTACACACAGATACAGCGCAGAACTCAAGCATTTTGATAAAGAAAGTAGTTCATCCGTAGAAGGGAAGAATAAAGGCGAACATTCCAAAAGACGCACCACTGTGGATATAAAACGGTACCCTTCTAGACATGAGTGGTATGGAGAAGAGCAATTTTTCACGGAAATCGAAGTGCTTACCAGTGTTAAACATCCCAACATAGTTACTCTACTTGGATTTTGTGTTGAAGGTTCTGAAATGATCCTTGTCACTGAAAATTTTTCTAATGGATACCTTGTTAGTTATTTAAAAAACATCAACGGCAGGCTTCATATTTTGACATGGGAAAAACGTTTGAAAATCTGCATTGATGTTGCACACGCATTAAATTACCTTCACTCCGAGATGGAAGACCAAAAGATGATAATAAGTTGTGACATAAATAGCTTCAACATTGTGTTGGATGAGAATTTGGGGGCAAAGATTATTGACTTCTGGTTCTCCAAATTCCTGCCTCCAAATCAAGAAGACAAAGTTCTCTATCTTAACGGAATTGTTGGCAGATCGTTCTACATAGATCCAGAATACAAGAGGACTTGGAAGTTAAAAAGAGAATCAGATGTTTATAGTTTTGGAGTACTTTTGTTTGAAATTCTATGTGGGATGTTAGCCTTTGACCCAATTTACCTTAAAGAGAGTGACATAGGGTTGGCGTTTGTGGCAAGACGAAGCTTCTGCGCTGGAACACTAGAGGACATGATAGATCCTATAATAAAGGAAGAAACCGGTGAAAACAAGAATTCTTTGCACACTTTTATTGAAATTGCATATCAGTGTGCGGCAGAAACTCAAGACCAACGTCCAACAATGGAAGTTGTTGTCAAGGAACTTGAGAAAGCATTATTATTCTATCAAGTAAGTGAATGTTTTACAACCGTAATAAACCTTTATTATATCTTCATGCTTTTAATCCGTGAAGTAATAGATGTGCTTGATGATATTAGATTAAAATTAATATAGCACAAATCTATTTACATAATATTTATATAGGAAACACAAATCTTTTCTTCAAACGGTTAGGGTTTATATTGAAAAACCCTTCTTCACTACCAAATAGTGTTCTAATGTGAAATCTTATAAACTTCTCAATTTTATGTTAGATGGTATATTCATTACTTTATAAAATAAATTCATTTATAATCGCACCAAAGTAAATTTGATGAACAAAAGAATGCTAGAACACTACTAACTAGTTTTATACCAGTCCGATGGTTTCGTATTTTGATATAAAAAACTGTCAAGTCCTTTTTTAAACCTCGAGATGATACATACGGTTGACCAAAATTTCCTTCTGATGATTGCTAAGACCCTATGATGACTGCTTCCAAACTTCATCTGTAAACAAAAACCGATAAATTTAGTTTTAATTGATTGGGGAAAAATAATGTAGTTTGACCTCTCCACCACATATTATTGCAGCCAAGAACACATATTTATCCAAAAATCTTTTAGACAGAACAATGATTCATTAAATTTACATACCTCTGCAAAACCCTAATCAGCTCCAGAGCTCCTTCACTGCGATTTCCTCTTCCCTGTCCATGCTCGACGTCTGGTTTTCATCCTGTCAAAAACCCTAAAAAAATTGGGTTGGTTTCAATACTCCAAATCGTTCCCCTAATCTGAGTTCAGATTTTCGATTTAACAATCGGGCCTCTGTTGCCTCTAACCGTTCCCTAAACTCCATTGATAATGAAATCGAAGCTCCAATCATATGATGTTTATCACTAGTTTATACTGTTTTTGGCAATATTTTCAGAACTCTAATACTTATTTACTAAAATACAAAATAAAATAAATTTATCAACCTTTAGTTTTATCTACATTTCAATTTCGAATAGACACAAACTCAGGCTTGCTACAGAAAACACGCTCAAAGCAATACCCTTTTCCTCAGCTCGGCAACCTCGGGTCTGTGTCAATATTGCTTCGACAACCTCTGTTCTAGTCGACATTGCCCTCTCTTCTACTCCTTTCTTCTCCGCTCAGTGTCAGTTTGTGCTCTACTTGTTGTTTTAGGTCCGATTTGGAAAAAATGGAACGGGTTGCGCTAGGAAGAACCAGCAATTTACCGGAGTTTGTCCGGTATCTTGGAATCTCGCCTAGATTGCCATGAGACGCTTTTCCTACGCTGCGCCCCGTCTTAGCGCCTGATACTACAAAGATTGAAAATCAAAAAAAGAATTACCGTTTATACGCGTTGAAAAAGTTTATTTTATGTTTGGCTACTTCTACTTCAAAAGTTGGGGTTGACTTATGATATGCTAGATTCCATTAGTTATTAAACATATTGCTTTCTATTTTCTAATAATAAAATACAAAAGATACATAAATAGACGGATAGTGAAAAGGTTCACCTCCAAGTAATTTATAGTTTTATTATTAATTTGTAGTTTTTATAACTAACTTTTTTTCTTCTTGCTATTCCTTAAAGGAGGAGAGAATACAATGCCCAAATCCGGACCAAGTTGTAGATAAACTTGAGAAACTTCACTTCACACTTGAAATTCCTGTAAGCCCATTTTTTCCCCTCCTATAGTTCTCTCGTATTAATTTAGCTTAACTAGTTTAATAGTCAGTTTGATTATAAATATGTTTAGAAGAAATGAAGTCTTACAAAAATTATAAGGATATCCATGAAATCTTAGAAGTTTTATATAATAATTTATGAATTGTCCTAAAAATGATGTCAAGAACAAATAAATGATAGTTTGTGTGGAACACCCCTTATATATGGGAGGTCAAACACATCAAATCCCAATGGAACATCAAAGCACTAATAAGTCCAAAATAAATACTTAGACAATCATTGTACGGGATGGTTTCGTGTTTACAATGACAATATTGTTCATGCACAAAATTATCCAATAATGAATACATGTAACAAGAAATCCAGATTTAAATTTCAATGTTCCATTTAGATGTGAGTGACAACCCAAGAGGTGAACTCGATCTGAAGTTGGATCTAGGTTGAAGATTATCCAGAATTTGAATATTTATTTGAATTCAAATATTTATCATTTATTTCTTTAGTTATTGTTATTTTTTATCTTGTTGGTGTTTATCTTTTAGTTATTTATTTCCTACTATGTAACCCTATAAATAAGGATAACTAACGAAATAAATCATAAATATTCGAATTCAAATTCTGGATTATCTTCAACCTCGATCCAACTCCTATTTAGGTTCAACTATTGGGTTGTCACCCACATCACATTTGAAACAACACCACCTTGATTTTAAAAAGCGTGAGACGCGAGGTTAGGTCCATGGTGTGAGGCCCTAAGCACGAGACCGTAACTTCACGTAGGGAGACGCCATGTATTATATAATATTTATAAATTAATTTTATATAATATTTTGCACGTCATTAATTTTTAAATACTAAAAGTTTAAGATAATAAAAAGTAACTTTGATAAATAAAAGAACGCTAGGAAACTACTAATATCATCTAACAATTAAACTAAAAATAGTAATATATATCCTATTAATGTTTCATAAAATGTGATCTTATAACACAAATTAGAAAAAATATTTTACTATTTATTACTATATCTTTTTTACTTGATTTAACTATTATTTTAATAGCAACCGACTTTTAATACGCGCATTGTTGACGTCTCTAGTTTTACTATTATAATTAACTAGATTTTTATTCACCCGCCTTTGCTTTGTGAGTCTGGTCGTTATCGGGGTCGGCTCATTTGGGTGGATAAAACTTATGTCGAAATGTAGACTCGCCATAGCGCACGAAGAAAAAACCATGAATTCTAACATAACTCCGTTTAAAAAAAAATTATACCTGAACGCTGGCAAAAAAACAAAGAATACCGCGCATTCCGTTTAAAAAAAGATAAACGAAAGAAATTTAGCACATGAAAACGAATTAATAGAAAACTAAACGGGTTAAAAGTGTATACTATATATACTATGAGGGGCTAAAACGATTCCCCTCGTAACACGGCGGGGACTTTGTCGAATTTGGTCCGACTCGTTTGCGGGGCTAAAACTTATGCACAATCGCTATACAGTACGAAAAAAATACTCGCTTTTGAATAAAATCCGTTTTTAATAAAAATTTATATCGGAACGTTGACAAAATAAAACTAAAAAAAGTTACGATTTCCGTTTTTAATGAAAAAGTAAAGAACGAAAGTTATAACAGAGAAACGAAGTTATTAGAAAAAATAGACGGGTTAAAACTGTATATTATATATATAAGATTGTATAATATATAAAATAAAATAAAATGTTATAATAGGTAAGATAGTAAATTGTTGAAAGGTGGTTTTAAAAATATTTTGATTGATTTGAAGGATTTGTTTTAGAAGACGATGCTAATAATGAGAGAGTGAAATAAGAGATATAAGGAAATTATCACATGAGCACCATGATATATAATGATTTTATGATTTTGATGAAGGTTAACTACTTTAATGTACGTTAACTGCTTTAGTGTACGTTCACTTCTTCATCCTTTATTAAAAGTTATCTTTATTATTATCTAAAAATTGTGATAGATTCAACTATGGATTGTATAATGTATATAAAATAAAATACAATGTTATAATAGGTAAGATGGGGGAGATTCAAATAAAAAGTAGTTTTTCGCTAAAAAATCTAAAAAATGACAAAAACCATAAGAAACGATATCAAACGAACTCCGATTGAGCTAATTTCAGCGGCGTTAGAACCGTCTCGTCGAACTCTACCATCTTAGCTTTTAGGGTTTAGATTTTACATTTGAATTTTAGGGTTTTAGCCTTATGGTTTAGCCTTAGGGTTTAGATTTTATGGTTTAGGTTTTTTTTTAGGTGGGGGTGGGGGGTTTAGGTTTTGGGGGGGTGGTTTTAGGCTTTTCGGGGTGGGGGTGGAGGGGGGTTAGATTTTTGGGGGTGCGATTTGGGGGGGTTAGGTTTTTGGGTCTGGGTTAGGGTTCGATGAAACGGTTCCAACGTCGCTGGAATGAGGTCAATCGGAGTTCGTTTGACCCACTTCCTAGGATTTCTTAGCGAAAAACCAATTTTTAGAGGAACTTTCCCTTAGGTAAGATAGTAAATTGTTGAAACGTGGTTTTTAAAATATTTTGATTAATTTGAAGGATTTGTTTTAGAACACAATGCTAATAATGCGAGAGTAAAATAAGAGATATAAGGAAATCATCACATGAGCACCACGATATATAATGATTTTATGATTTTGATGAAGTTTAGCTACTTTAGTGTACGTTCACTCCTTCATCCTTGATCAAAAGTTATCTTCATTATTAATAAAACGTTTCTCTAATAATGGTAGAGATCTCAGACACAATTTTCTCACTAACATCAGTAAGGATCACCCACAACTCTTCTATTTAGGGTAAATTTGACCTTGTTGAGAATCCGTGTACGAGTTTTTAAACTATTAAAACAGTTTTATTAAACAAATTAATTAACAAATCAGATTTGCGTTTAGCAGAAGCGGTTGACACGTTAACGGTTCTAAAACGGAATCCCGTTAGTGATACGATTACACGCGTATAAACAATAAGTTAAAACCAACCATAGCGGGTAAAAGATTATACCTTTCACGATTCCCGACAGGCTTACACTTCAGATCAACAAGCGTCTTGCTAGTGACACGTTCACAAAACCCGCAACCAACAAAAATGTCTCACGCTTTCGTGCAAGAACCCGATCCGCAAAGACAAAACGGACGGCGAAGAAACACGGTGGTGGCGGTCGACGATTTCTGGGAGATGATCAGAGGCGGACGGCGGTGGCTGGTAACGCGATGGTGGTGGTCTCCGGCGGCGTCGGACGCGCAAAGGGTAGGGAGTCGCCGATTTTGGGGATGGGATTAAACATTAGGGTTTTAACTTAAGGATTTATTTATAGGTCCCTAGTTACAAACCACATCCCTATGTAATTAACTGTTAATTCCCTAGTAAATAACTGTTAATTACATTTAATACCTTAACTTTACTGATTTACGAATAATTAGTAAATAATAAACGTTTGTCGTTTAACTCTTAAAACCGAAATGTTTAACCCCTCGTATTTTAATTATTTCTCTAAATAATTAATCACCGAATTAAACCGTTCGATATTTCACTAAATATTTATCCACCGAATAATAAATACGCGTTTCGTGAGCTCTAACTTTTACGACTAAACATTATTAATTGCTCGTTATCCAAAGTGTAACTCTTTGGATCGTACCTCGATGGTAAGTTTGATATTATCGATGATCGGACATCCAATATCCAACAATCTCCCACTTGGACGATTTATTGATTACGCGTCTCAACGTTAATAGTGGAGGACGCCTAGCTGCATCTCACTACCCCTAACAAGGTATGACGTATTACAATCGTCAACTATTTCCTTGTATTCAAGTAACCATTACTTAACCAAGTACAACAGTCATGTTAAACTTATATATTTATCGTTTCTGTTTAGAGCATCCGTTGAACATGAGACATGGATACTAATCATTTCTCATATATTATTCAACCATTCTACTTCTCGTCTCTAATTCAAAGTGGTCTAACAAACTTCACCATGTTTGAGTGTGGCCACGTGTTTTACACCAGTTCAAATTAACGAGGGCGCCAGAATGTCCAACTCCTAATCAAAGGAGAACATAATTTCTTTGGCCACATATAACTCCCACTAAACTTCAGATTTATTCCCAATCATACCCTTATTACTGCCTTTCACGGAAAAACGTTAGATATGTTTAAAGAACAAACTTTAGTCAAAGTTAGTTCAAATATGTGCCTTAGGTCGAAGGACAAATTGATCTTACCATATTCAAAACTTCTTATGACATCGATCCATGAAGATAGTTTTGAAACAAGTTACGTCCGATATCAATCTCTAATGCATATCTATGATTCTTGGTTCTCAACACCTTGAGCCTTCACTGCGTTAACTAACCAACCATTCATAATAGTCTTACATTCATATTGATTCCCATTAATCCGATCGACTACGGACATTTAGAATACAATATTCAAGGATACCAAAATGTATAAAAATATCGAACATAGAAACATTTTATTTATAATGCATTTAACTATTAAATCAAAATAAAATACCAATGTAACTATATTGTTCGAAAGCACCAAATACTAAATCACAAATCAAGCTCACTGTCTAGCAAATCTAAGGCCTATCATGTCGACATGCTCCTCATGTTTAGATTGAGGCATATGCTTAGTGAACGGGTCAGCTAGATTCTGATCTGTGTGAACTTTGTTTAACACGATGTCTCTGCGTTCCATTATATCTCTAATATATTGAAACCTCCAGAGTATGTGCTTCATGCTGTGGTGTGACCTTTGTTCCTTTTCCCGAGCTATGACACTTGTATTATCACATAGTATCTCGATCGTTTTCTGAATGCTAGGCATCACATCGAGATCAGCAATGAACTTCTTCATCCAAGCAGCCTCTTTTGCAGCATCTGAAGCGGCAATGTACTCTGACTCGGTGGTGGACTGAGTAACAACGCTCTGCTTAGTACTCTGCCAAGTAATAGCTCCACTGTTCAAAATAAACACATATCCCATTTGAGATCGAGAATCATCTCGATCTGTCTGGAAGCTAGCATCGGTATAACATTTAACAGATAGTTCTTCTTCTAGCCCTCCATACATCAAGAACATATCATTAGTCCTTCTCAAGTACTTAAGGATGTTCTTCACAACTCTCCAGTGACTCTTACCTGTATTCTGTTGATATCTACTTGCCATGCTTAACGCGTAAGATACGTCTGGTCTAGTACATAACATGGAATACATGATGGAACCAATAGAAGAATCATATGAAATTCTTTCAATCTTCTACTTTTCCTCATCCGATTAAGGCCACTACTTATTACTCAGTATGGTTCTGTGTGCCATGGGTAACGATCCCCTCTTGGAATCTTACATTGAAAAACGTCGAATGACCTTATCAATATATACACTTTGACTTGAACCTATAAACCTCTTTGGTCTATCTCTATAATTCTTTATTCCTAGAATATAGGCGGCTTCGCCAAGATCTTTCATCGTGAAACATTTCCCTAGCCAAGATTTTACTTCTTGTAGCATAGGAACATTGTTTCCAATGAGATGTATGTCATCTACATACAGAATCAAAAAAGTAATGTAGCTCCCACTTGCCTTCTTGTAAACACACCGTTCATCTTCTTTTTTGGCAAAACCAAACTCTTTAATTTTCTGTAAGGCCCCAAACATGGGAATCCTACTTGTTGGTTCAAACACAAGCTAAGTAGTCATAGACATCAAACTAAACTCAATTCAATGCAGCGGAAATCAAACAGTCAAACAATGGTCAATGACCTAACCCAAACACAACTCAAGTCATGTACTAATAATCAAACATCTCAACGAAACAAACTAATAAATGTCATCACGCTCACACATGGTAACCAAACGCCATGCAGAAGCAGCCAGCTCATAACTTCTCTTTACCTGAAATATATGCTTAAAACGTCAGCTACGCTGAGTGAGTTCTATAGTAATTTATTAGGGATATTAAAACTCGAAACCGTTATAAAAATGGTTTATATCTCAAAGGTTTTAACCCATCAATAGTTTATCTCAAAATCAAGTAATTATAATCAACGACACACAAATATATCCCGTTTACCGTATCCGAGGACACAAGCAAACACAGTCTCCCGCCTGACTGCCGCCAGACATAATAACCCATTGACTAATGTCAACACAACGCCAAGCTTACGCTTGATCACCCGTCACGACCGTTAAGTATGTAACCCACTCTCATTTACACATGCAAACATAACGATTATTTAAAAATAAATAGTTCATCACAAGACATCGTCCATGCATGCATTTACTAAAAATCGCTACACATGTATTCATGCCCAAAATGATAAAACATTTAAAAGTGGGTGATAAAAACTCACCTTTACTCGACACACCTCGACATCTAGAACACGCTAACTTCTCATGCTTGCCTTTCGACCACGTACCTAAAATACACATAATTCACAAGTCAATACACGACCCGACGTTTAACCTCCACTTGCTCGACTAGCACAACATCACGCACGGCTACCCGCACGTGTTCGTCACCATGCATGGCTCTCATGCACAACGTGACCATCCGTTCACGCCCCTGAGGTTCTAACACTTCTCGTGCGTCTCCTCAAGTCATTGTACACACGAATTGTAACACCCGACATCTTGGTCCTCCTACCCGTGTTCTACTCCCCTAGATAAATCCAAACCACCCTCCCTTAGACAACCGATGGCCCCAAGCAGCCCTCGCCACCCAACGCCATTGCAAACAGCCCCCAGCAGGGCCACATGGCTGCCCGATGTCGCCTCAGCCCGCACCCGGCCTTCGGCCCACCCCTATGCCCGTCGTTTGGCTTCTCTGCTGCTGCCGTGGCCACCTCTTGCCACCGCTGCAGTCCGACCAGACCCTCGGGTCTTCCCATCGCTAACCATCACAGTCGACCCTCCAAGGGTCTCAGCCGAAGCATACATACCCATAGGTGGGTTCGAAACTCTCGATAAACATAATAATGATATAGTTAACAAGATTATACCTTTAATCCGGGTGACTCGTGTGAATCGAATCACCAAAGAACTCGTCTCCTTCCTACACTTGTCTCTTTCGAAAACCTAGAATCTTAAAAGCGTTTACTACGATTATCCGGGAATCAAAACACGTAACCAATGCATTAGGGATCACGAACATACCTTGGATTGATCACGGAATGCGAACAACGACGTGCTCCCCTCTCCTTCTCTTCTTGGCAGCCGCAAGAACCCAAATGGGGTCCCCCTCCCTTTACATAACACCTTAATAGGTGTTCTCCTTGGACCGGGCTCGGCCCTCACGCTCTACCGACCCTCTTCCCTAGGTTTGGCCCATCTTTTAGCTCTTACAAAACTCTCCCTAATGTTTCTGTTAGTTGCTCGATGACCCCTTTTATTTAATTACATAAAAACGAACCCCGCTTCCGCGTCTTCGGGTATGTCTCGTTAAGTTCCCGTTGAACTTCCGTCCACTATATACAAATATATATACATGCTGATCACATTTATTAGATAAAACACGGGATGTTACAAGTCTTCCCTCCTAAATGAGGTTTCGTCCCCGAAACCTGCGTCATCTGGAAACAAATGTGGATAACGTTCACGCATTTCTGTTTCTGGCTCCCAAATAGCCTCAGATCCCTTACGATGCTTCCATTGCACTTTAACAATCTGGATTACTTTCCTCCTCAATCTCTTTTCTTTTCTATCCAGTATAGCCACTGGCTCCTCTACATAATTTAGTTTATCATCAACCACAATGTCTTCTAACATCACGTGCTCTGTAGCCTGTGCTAAACACTTCCGTAAGTGGGACACGTGAAAAGTCGAGTGTATCCTTGCCAGTTCATCTAGTAAAAACAGTCGGTAGGCTACACTACCAACACGTTCCTCAGTCATAAATGGTCTGATATACCACGGACTCAGCTTTCTCTGTTTCTGGAAACGAATAATGCCCTTCCACGGCGATATCTTAAGCATAACAAAATATCCTGCACTAAACTCTATAGGTCGCCGTCTCTTATCGGCATAATACTTCTGTCGATCCTGAGCGGCTTGTATTCTCAGCTACACTATTTCAAACTTCTCAGAAGTTTCTTTTATGACGTCTAAACTCCCTAACTCCTTATGCCCAATCTCACCGCAACATACCAGGGTTCTACACTTTCTCCCATACAACATCTCGTATGGCGGCATTCCAATAGTTGCGTGATAACTATTGTTATAAGAAAATTCTGCCAACGGTATGTGGCTATCCCATGCACCTTTGAAATCAATCACACAGGCACGAAGCATGTCTTCTAACGTCTGTATCGTCCGCTCCGACTGTCTGTCAGTCTAAGGATCATACACCGTACTAATATGCAACCTCATCCTCATAGCCTCATTAAACCTTTTCCAGAACTTGGATGTAAATCTCGTATCTCGGTTAGATACAATTGAAATCAGCACCCGATGCCTGGCAACAATCTCCTTCACAAACACCTCAGAAAACCTCTCTGATGAGAAGGTCTCTCCAATCGGTAAAAAAAATGAGCGCTCTTGGTTAACCGATCAACTACTAGTAACTACCCAAATAGTATTGTGCCCTTTCACCGTCTTGGGTAACTTTGTGATGAAATCCATGGTAACATGCTCCCATTTCCATTTTGGAATCTCTAACTGTTGGATTTTTCCGTAAGGTTTTTGAAGCTCGGCCTTGACTTGCAAGCATGTCAAGCACTTACTCACATACTGGGTTACATCATACTTCATTCCCGGCCACCAGTAGTTCCCTTTCATATCTTGGTACATCTTTGTCATCCCTGGGTGGATTGAATACCTTGACTTATGAGCTTCGCCAAGTACATTTTCTCTAAACCCTCCGAATTTCGGTATCCAAATAAGGTCATCCTTGACCCACACACCCTGACTGTTCTCAGTCAATAACTCATGCCGACCAAAGATCCTCTCTTCTTTAACCTCTCATCTCTCAATGCTTCAGCTTGCACATCCTTTAATAACGTCAGAAAATATGGCGTTACAATCAACTGACACACTTTAACCCTAATCCGTGTGTACTCCTCCTTACGACTTAATGCGTTGGCAACTACACTCGCTTTACCAGGGTGATAAAGGATTTCACAGTCATAACCTTTTATCAGTTCCAGCCATCTTCTTTGCCTCATGTTCAATTCCTTCTACTCAAAGAAGTACTTCAAACTCTCGTGGTCAATGTAGATCATGCACTTGATTCCATACAGATACTGTCTCCACAACTTAAGTGCAAACACTATTGCTACCAGCTCTAAATCATGGGTAGGGTAATTCACCTCATGGGTCTTCAATTGTCCTGACGCATAAGCAATTACCTTTTCTCATTGCATCAACACGCAACGTAGACCCAAGTATGAAGCATCTGAATACAACACTAAATCATTCGTCCCCTCTAGCAACGTTAACACCGGTGCTTCTTTTAACCGCTTCTTTAGCTCTTGAAATGCATTCTCTTGATCTAATCCCCATGCAAACTTCACCCCTTTTCGAGTCAATTTTGTTAAGGGCATTTCTAGCTAAGAGAAGTCCTTAATGAACTTCCTATAGTAGCCCGCTAATCCCAAGAAACTACGCACCTCAGTTGGAGTCTTAGGAGCGTTCCACTTCACCACCGCTTCAATTTTTGTAGGATCCACCATTATCCCTCCTGGGTTAATAACATGCCCCAAAAATTGTACTTCCCTTAGCCAAAACGTACAATATGAGAATTTAGCATAAAGCTTTTCTTGCCTCAACGTCTCTAATCCTTCCCGCAGGTGCTTCCCGTGTTCCCCCTCGCTCTTAGAGTAGATTAAAATATCATCGATAAACACAATAACCGATCTATCCAACATTGACTGACACACACGGTTCATTAAGTCCATGAACGCTGCCAGAGCTGGTACATTATTAATAAAAAAAAATACCTGAGACCACATATGGGTTGGTCTTTACTTCAGCTGTAGTCATGGTGAAGGCTCTTGCCTTCGCCTTAGGTTTCTCTTCCTCTTTCTTCACTAGAACTGTCCCTTTGCTTGACCCCGTACTCTGACCTTCCTTACAATCCCTAGCCATATGACACATGCCTCAACAGCGATAACATTTAGGATCACGCATGCAATCTTTAGAAAAATGGTCCGACTTGCCACATCTGTAACACAGAACAGAATCAGCCTTGCACTCGCCCGAGTGCAACCTTCCGCACTTGCGACATGAATCTGGACCCTCAGCCCTTGCCTTCTTACCAAATGGGACCTTCAGGTCCCATGACATCATCATATAATGTCCCACTTAACTTAACCGCATCGTCGAAGCTCGGTGGTTGCTGAGATTTGACCAAGTGCCTAACTCGATCATGTAGACCAGCTATATACAGCTTCATCCACCATTCATCATTACCCGCCAAGTGTGGCACCAGACGTGCCATCTTGATAAACTTTGAAGTATACTCGTTGTGTGTCAGTTTACCCGCTTTGAGAGGCAGAAACACTCGCTCTACCCTCTCCAGCTCCCCCGGAGCGCAGAACTTCTTTCTTACCAATCCCTTCAGATCCTCCCAATTCATAGTGTCGAGCTCTTGAGTAGTCTTTCTTTCAATTACAGAGTTCCATCACTGTAGAGCCTCAGCAAAGAATGAGTGTGAAACAAACTTCACAATCTGTTCATTGATCGAGATGGTAGACTCCATCTAAGTAAGGCAGTGATATGTGGCCACTGCATCCTTCAGACCGTCAAATTTCAATGGATCGCACTTCCTAAAATGCCCGTACTCATAGCTACCGCCACCCTCAGACGTTCTCTTTTTCTTCTCCACCTCCTCTAAGACCCTCTTCTCTAACTCCTCAAATGCCGCCTTCACAATGTCAGGAAAATACTCATGGATCATCTTTGCCACTTCCTTCTTCACCGCATCACGAACCTCTGGTTCGAACTGGAACCCCTCATTGTGCTCAGACTGCACTGAAGGTTCAACGTGCACTGATAGTTCGGTGTGAACCGACACCTGCTCTCGGTTAGCATCCTTATTTTGAGCATTCCTACGATGCCCCCCGGCATTAGCAGTAACAACAACTTGTGTTTTCGGTGCCATTAACTTACTGAATTTTTAACAAACAAGGCAATTTTCAGGTACAATTTAAAACATTACGAGTAGTACAATTAGTTAATGACGGTGGCCAATCGCCAGTACCCTTTCGCCTGAATTTTCAGGTTTTAAACGATCCATGTACTGCATCTTTGGAATAACGCCCTTGTCTTACCCTACTAACACGACACACGCACAGACTCATACCTGGCGCTTCTGGCTTTTGGTTAAATGTGATCACATTCCCACACATTGGTCATATTCTAAGTCTAAGTCTAGGCATTGGGGATGCCCAGATTATTTAAACCACCGCAATGATACCAACTTGCAAGGCCCCAAACCCGGGAACCCTACTTGTTGGTTCAAACATATGCTAAGTAGTCATAGACATCAAACTAAACTCAAATCAATGTAGTGGAAATCAAATAGTCAAACAATGGTCAATGACCCAACCCAAACACAACTCAAGTCATGTACTAATATTCAAACATCTCAAAGAAACAAACTAATAAATGTCATCACGCTCACACACGGTAACCAAACGCCATCTAGAAGCAGCCAACTCACAACTTCTCTTTACCTGAAATACATGCTTAAAACGTCATCTACGCTGAGTGAGTTCTATAGTAATTTATTAGGGATATTAAATCCCGAAACTGTTATAAAAATGGTTTATATCTCAAAGGTTTTAACTCATAAATAGTTTATCTCAAAATCAAGTAATTATAATCAACGACACACAAATATATCCCGTTTACCGTATCCGAGGACACAAGCAAACACAGTCTCCCGCCTGACTGTCGCAAGACACAATAACCCGTTGACTAATGTCAACACAACGCCAAACTTACGCTTGATCACCCTTCATGAACGTTTACTACGTGACACACTCTTATTCACACATGCAAACATAACGATTATTTAAAAATAAATAGTTCGTCACAAGACGTCGTCTATGCATGCATTTACTAAAACTTCCTACCCATGTATTCATGCCCAAAACGATAAAACATTTAAAAGTGAGTGACAGAAACTCACCTTTACTCGACACTCGCTCGAATAGCACGACATCACGCATGGCTACCCGCACGTGTTCGTCACCATGCATGGCTCCCATGCACAACGTGACCATCCGTTCACGCCCTCCGAGTTTCCAACACTTCTCGTGCGTCTCCTCGAGTCATTGTACACATGAATTGTCACACCCGACATCTCGGTCCTCCTACTCGAATTCTACGCGAGATGAATCCAAACCACCCTCCCTTAGACACCCGATGGCCCCAAACAGCCCCCTCGCCACCCGACGACATAGCAAACAGTCCCCGAGCAGGGCCACACGACTTCCAGACGTCGCCTCAGCCAGCACCCGGCCTTCGACACGCCTCCAGGCCCATCGTCCCGCTTCCCTGCTGCTGCCGTGGCCACCTCTCGGCACCGCTGCCCTCCGACTAGACCCTCGGGTCTTCCCGTCGCACCCCGTCACACCCCGTCACTAACCATCGTAGTCGGCCCTCCAAGGGTCTCGGTCGAACCCTACACACCCGTAGGTGGGTTCCAAAGACTCGAAAAACATAACAATGAGATGGTTAACAAGATTATACCTTTAATCCGGGTGACTCGTGTGTATCGAATCACCAAAGAACTCATCTCCTTCCTACACTTGTCTCTTTCGAAACCATAGAATCATAAAAGCGTTTACTACGATTATTCGGGAATCAAAACACGTAACCAATGCATTGGGGGTCACGATCATACCTAGGATTGATCACGGAATGCGACAAAAAATGTGCTCCACTCTCCTTCTCTTCTCGGCAGCCACAAGAACCCAAATAGGGTCCCCCTCCCTTTGCGTAAAACCCTAATAGGTGTTCCCCTTGGACCGGGCTCGGCCCTCACGCGCTACCGACCCCCTCCCTCCGGCTTGGCCCGTCTTGTAGCTCTTACAAAACTCTCCCTAATGTTTCCGTTAGTTGCTCGATACCCCTTTTATTTAATTACATAAAAATGAACCCCGCTTTCACGTCTTTGGGTATGTATCATTAGGTTCCCGTTGAACTTCCCGTCCACTATATACAAATATATATATACACACACACACACACCCACACACTGATCTCGTTTATTAGATAAAACCCGGGATGTTACATTTTCTGGTCAAATCTATGATTCCAGCTTTGAGACGCCTGTTTCAATCCATAAATGGATTTGTTCAACTTTCACACCTTATTAGGATTATTTGGATCCTCAAAACCTTTCGGTTGAACCATGTAGACATCTTCAGAAAGGTGTCCGTTTAGGAACGCGGTTTTGACATCCATTTGCCATATCTCATAGTTGTAATACACAGCAATGGCATGCAAGATCCTAATAGACTTAAGCAATGTTGCTGGCGTAAAGGTTTCCTTATAATCAATTCCTTGAGTCTGAGTAAATCCTTTCCCTAATAGCCTAGCTTTGTGGTTTGCACGTTTCCATCCATGTCGGTCTTCTTCTTGAAAATCCACTTGTTTCCTACAGTCCGACACTCCGGAGGAAGATCAACCAAGTCCTATACATGGTTGTCATACGTGGATTATATCTCGGCGCTCATGGCTTCTAGCCATTTCTTAGATTCAGAATCTAGAATTTCGGACTTGTAACTTGTTGGTTTAGCCTAATCAATCATCATGATGTTGTCATTTTCGTGAATCCAGATATACGGGTCGGGTTCATGACGATCCCTAGTACTTCTTCGTATGCTTGGTGTTATAGTTGAATCTTAGAACTCTTTCAAATTCAGTTTCAAGAATCTCATGTTGATTGGTTGTTTTAACTTGAGGTTCGGTTACTTGTGGTTCTCGAATTTCTTCTCGATCCACGTGGTTTCTCCAATCCCTCGCGCAAGCAGTTCCTTCTCTAAGAAGGTAGCTCTGCGTTTTATGAAAACCCGGTTTTCAGTGGGATTGTAGAATTAGTAACCAATTGTTTTAGTGTATCCGACGGAAACAACTTTATCGCCACATGGATCCAGTTTATTCGAAGATTCATCAACACCGGGGGTTCGGATAAATCAGTTGAAGCGTCATAATTTAGGGTGGCGCAGAAAAATCGATTTTAATTTGGGATTCGTTTTAATGTTTTAAGTTACCGTATAAGGGTCAAAAAACGTTTTGGACAACTTGGAGCATGTGTCAAGTCGTGCAATTTAGTAAAACCAGTTTTACCGTTTAGTTCGTGAAACGCCTTTCAACACTCGACACGATCCAATTTTAAATACCCGATTTAATCTAAACTGTTCGTTAATCGCGAACCAAATTTTAAACTAATTAACTCTTTAATTAATTTATATTAGTTTTAAATAAAATAATTTTAATTTAAAATTCATTTTACTATTAAATAAAACAACTTTTATTTAAAAAATACCTTTCCGAGAAATCAAACGATTTAATTTTCTCATCATTTTATGATTGTGTCAAAAAAAATTTAAAATTATTTGCAGTTTTAATTATTATCCTAAATAATTAATAACAACCACAAATAAATAAATCGAGCCACTAGAAAAAATTGTTCGGTTTCGTTCGACCCATCAAACGAAAACCAAACCGGTGTAATGGGACAAAAAAAATCAACCATCCTTGTATTCTCTCACTTATTCCAAGATCTCCATCTTTGTGTTCTGGTCGTCTCCGTCTTTAGTCTTCAAATCATCTACTCGTTCGATTTACATCTTATTTACATTTATAATAAATAATAAGTAAAAAAAATCTAACTATTATATGGGCTCCAAATAACCCGAAAAAATATAAAGATATCAAAAACCAAAAATAAACAACCATGTGGCACTAGTGCTCGATTTAACAACACAATCATCCATAAACGAAAAAAGGTTCGATTTTTTTGTCAAAAAAAAGTTTTTGATAAATAAAACATGATCGAAAAACGTAATAAATGTCTAAACGCGCGTAAAGGGGGCTCTGATACCACTGTTGGGAATCTGTGTACCAGTTTTTAAACTATTAAAACAATTTTATTAATAAAATTAATTAACAAATAAGATTTGCCTTTAGCGGAAGCGGTTGTACACGTTAACGGTTCTAAACCGGAATCCCTTCAGTGATCCGATTACACGCGTATGAACAATATATTAAAACCAACCATAGCGGGTAAAAGATTATACCTTTGACGATTCCCGAAAGACTCACACTTCGGATCAACAAGCATCTCGCTAGTGACACGTTCACAAAACCCGCAACCAATGAAAACGTCTCATGCTAGAACCCGATCCGCAAAGACAAAACGGTCTGTGACGGAACACGGTGGCGGCGACCGACGATTTCTGGGTGGTGATCGGAGGCGGACGGCGGCGGCCAGAAGCGTGGTGGTGGGGTCTCCGGCGGCGTCGGACGCACAACGCGGAGAAAGGGATCGCCGATTTTGGGGTTACGATTAAGCATTAGGGTTTTAACTTATGGATATATTTATAGCTCCATAGTTACAAACCACACCCCCGTGTAATTAAATGTTAATCCCCTAGTAATTAACTGTTAATTACATTTAATCCCTCGACCTTACTAATTTACGAATAATTAGTAAATAATAAATGTTTCTTGTTTAACTCTTAAAATCAAAACGTTTAACCCCTCGTCATTTAATTATTTATATAAGTAGTTAATCACCGAATTAAACCGTTAAATATTTATCTACCGAATAATAAATCTGCGTTTCATGAACTCTAACGTTTATAATTAAACATTATTAATTTATCGTTGTCCAAAGTGTAACGCTATGAATCATACCTCGATAGTAACGTTGATATTATCTATGATCAAACATCCAATATCTAACAGACCTTAGCTTCTCCCTTATTTTGAAAAATTGGTAGGGGTCACCAATAAATAAAGATTACAAGTGGTGTACTATATGCTAATATAAACTCTACGTATGAGCTCGCTCTTCTTCTCTTGATTTTGTTGATCTTGAGACTTAATATGAATCAATGAGTATGCCCAGAGTATGAAAGTTTTAATGTGTATTGTGCATATTGCAAGAAGTCAATCAAATGGTATGAAGAAGGTTTATTTATATATCCAAGAGGAGAAAGACAAGAAATGGACATAGGTTAGGCGGTCGATGTTACAGTCAGATCGTGCATCGGCCATACTCCTTCTAAGCGCATCTTGATACTCAAAGTAAACCTGATGTGTTATGTCCAAACCTTATTTTTGACTTCATTTGTAAAGAATAAGTTTTCAAGAAATTAGAGTAATAATGTTCAAGTTTGTCTTGACTAAGGGAGAGAATAACCTTGGTTTGATATGCTAAGTACTTTTTGTTCACAACCAAATGTGTGTTTTGTCTACCATTATTAATCTTCCCAGACCTCTTTAGAATGGACCAATCCCCTTGACTTTGGTTTTAATTTGAAAACTTGCTTTTTTATGAAGGCTCCTTCACAAGATTTTGACTCATAAGTTTATAACTGAAAATTAGTTTAACAACACCATAAAAATATATTCATATTTCATAGTTGGCACCAAGTATGTTGACTTGATCATTAAAATACATTTTTTGAATTTCAAGATTGATCCAGAGAGGATACAGTCGATTTGAATGCGACACATGTCGTCCATCTTCTGTCTCCTTTGAACTTTTGTATAGATTGTGAATATTAATGGGAGGCATATACTTATGAATATATAAGTATCTAATGATAACATTTAACCTTTATGTTTGTATGTTTAATATTATTAAAATAGATAATATATGCTTAAGCATTTATCTCCAAACATAAATGTTTGCTAATTTTTATATCATTATTCTTTTAATGTTAAACGAATTAAAAGATCTCAAACGTAGAATGAATCCATCCTGTTTATACCCAGTGAAAAAGTTCATTTTATGTTTGGCTACTTCTACTTAAAAGGTTAGGATTTACTCATGATATGCTGGATTCCATTAGTAATTAACCATATCATATTGTATTTTCTAGTATTAAAATACAAAAGATACATGTATTAGACACAAATGTAATTAGTATTAGTTAGAGGTAAAATATATAAATATGGGTCCCATATAAACCCCTCCTCATCGTAACCCTAATTACAAGTATCAACACAATACCAACACATTTACACACACTACGGTGTTTATCTTGGTATCATAGCCCAGCCATTACACACCACCACACTACAACCGTCCGCCGCCACACAACCGCCGTCGTCCGCCGCACGCCGTCGTAGGCGTTCATCTTTGGTGCTTTGTTTTCTTCTTCAGATCGTTACAAATCGATCTCCAAGGCTCCGGTAATCATTCTATCATATTGGTTTTTCCAAAGCATCTCTCTTTCTTCTGGAAAACCAGCTTTTTCGGATCTGGCTTCTACAACATTCATCTTGCGACATTCATCCGGAGATACTGTTCAAGCAGCGACACTGCTAGCGACACAGCTAAGAGACATCTCCAGGCGACACTCACATCCAGGGACATTGCCGGCGACACTAGCATTTCAGGCGACACTCACCTTTAGCAACACTCAGAATGACAACTATTCTTGCTTTTTCAGCAGCCGAACATGCGTTTCACAATTCTCATAACTTTGTCTACACATTATCTCCTACGAACTATGGCTATTGGAAGACCATGATTGAACCCTTATTAATAACCAACAACCTATTTGGATACATTGATAATTTTATCCCTTGTCCGAGTCCTACTGTTTCCACCACCTCGGATACGGCTACAACTGCCACAGCTAATCCCAACTATCAGGCATGGCTTGCGAATGATGCCCATGTTCATATGATCCTTATTTCAACCATTTCTGAAGCCTCGTTTTCCCACGTTCAGGGAACAACTACTCATGAACCGTGGGACTCCTTTGCTCGTGCTTATGCTCCACACACAACCTCTAGGGAATACTCACTTAAGACACAACATCTAAAGCTTCATATGAAAGGTGATAAAATACATCTTACCTATCTCAGTCGTGCACATGATTATGCTTCTGCTACTGTGAACATTGGCGAACCAGTCAAAGAAAAGGATTTAGTTCTATTTATGATTTCTAGACTTCGTGAGGAATACAATGGTCTAAGGTCCACTCTACTTGCTCAACTTCTCCACTGGCTTTCAATGAACTCTTTGGTCTTCTAACTGATCATAACAATATGGTGACAAAGCCACCACAGCCCTCTGCTACTGCTTTTACTGCAACCTCATCTCAGGCACCGCAATAACTTCAATCCCTTCAGCAAATGGTATCCCAAATCGGTTATCAACTGAAGTCGACAATCACAGCAGTTGCTACTACTTACCCGCATGTATTTTACAGTGTCCGTCCTCCGGTTAATCGAAACACCAAAAACTTTAGAGGTCGTCGGGGATCTTCTCATGGAAATTACAACAATGCCAACAAAGGTCGTGGTCGCAGTCAGTTCGCTTGGGCATCTACATACAAAACATGGTGTATGGTACTTGAAACAAATGTGGCATTGGGCACATTCCATCGGACTGTCCCAATCGTGATCCGTCCACTCTTCGCACCAGTCCAAATGCCCACTATGCAGACGTGCAATCACAACCAGGTTCTCCAGGCGGCTCCACCTTTTGGTACGCATACACAAGAGCTAATAGTCATGTCACGCCAGATTTAGCAAGCCTCGACAATTTTGAGGAATATCATGGTAACGATTTCCTTCATGTTGGTGATGGTAAAGGACTCCCTATTTTTCATATTGGCTCTTCCAAAATTCATTCCACACACACTTCTTTTAACATATATGACATTCTACATGTTCCTGATATTAAAAAGAATCGTTTGTCTGTTAAAAAATTTTGCTTAGATAATGATGTCTTCTTTGATTTTCACTCTTCTTTCTTTGTTGTGAAGGACGAGCCCACACGCACTATCCTCCTCATGGGCCTCAGTAAACACAGTCTCTACACATTTTTTCTTCCGCAACTCCACACAATCAATAAGGCTGCCTTATCAGCTACACGGGCTTCTTCAACCGTTTGGCATCAAAGGCTTGGTCATCTACACCACCGTCTTTTTCAATTTATGCTTTCTAGTTGTTCTCTTCCTGTTTATACTAAATCACATTCTATTTCTTGTAAGGCCTGTCCCATGGGCAAGTTCACTAAGACACATTTACCAGATTCCACTTTTCGTAGTTCCGGTTTCTTTGATTTACTATATTGTGATGTGTGGGGTCCTGTCTGGGTTTTATCCGTTGATGGTTACCGTTATTTTATGCTATATGTTGATCAATTTTCAAGATATATGTGGAATTTTCCATTAGCACAAAAGTTAGACGTCTACAACACCTTCACTAATTTTTCAAGATATATGTGGAATTTTCCATTAGCATAAAAATTAGACGTCTACAACACCTTCAAAGAAGTTCAAACTGAATGGGGAGGTGAATTTAGACCATTGGCCAACTTTTTTTACCTCACTAGTTATTATTCACCGTCTGTCCTGTCCCCAAACAAGTGAACAAAACGACTTCATTGAGTGCCGCCATCGCCATGTTGTAGAAATTGGACTCACTCTTCTTGCACAATCTCACGTTCCAACTCGTTTCTAGCACTTTGCCTTTAACGCTCCTGTGTCTCATCAATCGCAAGCCTTCTCGGACATCTTTGAACAACTCTCTCATCCATATTCTCTTCCGTAAACAACATGACTATTCTTTTCTTTGTATCTTTGGTTGCCAATGCTTTCCTTATCTTCGACCGTATAATTCACACAAAATGGATTTCGGGTCCACTCCATGCATCTTTCTAGGGTATAGTCCCAAATACCATGGCTACAGGTGCCTTGATCCTAAAACGGATCGAATCTACATTGCTCGTCATGTTCGATTCCTTGAAAACATCTTTCCCTCCCAAACTCCACCATCTTTTGTACCTCCTACAACCCCCACTCCAAATTCTTATACCTCATTCTCGGATTTCACATCTCCTCTAATTCCAACTCCATCTCCCAAAAACACCCCTCCACATCTTTGCCCATCACCCCGCCATCTACTCTACAATCTCCAAGTTCATAATCCGCCAACTCTCCCTCTCTTCCGGACCCTCCATCCCATACATCCTTTTCCAACTCTACTATACCTGCACCTCCTCCTCGTACACATCCCTCTAATCTTCGAAAAAAAATCCTAAACCGCGTGTTCCATATAGTCCTTCTACTAATCTTGCTTCTACCATGTCACCTTCTTCTGTTAAACCCACCTCCTTTACCATTGCAAATCAACATCCGAAGTGCCGTCAAGCCATGGCCGACGAATTTTTGACTCTTGCTAAAAATGGCACATGGACATTAGTGCCTTTAAACCCAAGAACGGCCGGTTGCCAAGGGTTTTCGTCAGCAACCGGGCATTAACTTCAATGAAACATTCAGTCCGATCGTAAAATCTACTACAATTCGAGTGGTTCTATCTTTTGCAGTCACAAAACATTGGTCACTCCGTCAAGTAGATGTGCAAAATGCTTTCCTCCCTGGGGATCTCCCAGAAATAGTTTATCTAAAGAACCCCAAGGCTTTATCAATCCCAAACATCTGGATCACGTTTGTCTTCTACTTAAGTCTCTTTATGGTCTAGAACACGCACCGCATGCTTGGTTTCAACGCCTAACTCAAGCACTCCTACACTTAGGTTTCATTGGTTCCAAATCATATACCTCTTTATTCATTTACAAACACAGGAAAACTATCTTGTACAGGCATGTTTATGTGGATGACATCATCATCACAAGGAATGACACAACGACAGTTACTCGAATCATTCAGCAGCTAAGCAAAGCTTTTGCTGTCAAGGACCATGGCACCCTTGACTACTTTCTTGGATTTGAACTGGTTCCTCAAGAGAGAAACATCCTTCTTTCATAAAAGAAGTATGTCTCGGATCTTATACAACGCTCTGGCTTCACCGACTGCAAACTTGTTTCTTCCCCTATGAGTACTTCACAGCCCGTGAGTTTTCATCAGGTGGTTGGAGCCCTACAATATGTCACTCTGTCACATCCTGACATCACCTATGTTGTAAACAAAGTTTGTCACTACATGCATGCCCCTTCAGAAAATCACTGGGCTGTTGCTAAATGAATTCTTCGGTACCTAAAGGGCACAATTGATCATCGTCTTCTCATTCGCCATAACTCGGGCCTCATCTTCCAGCATATATAGATGCTCACAAGCAGGGTTCCCCTCCTTTCAAAGCTTTCTCTGAAGCTGACTAGGCTGGTTATCCAGATGACCGCAGATCCACCGGGGGATTTGCTATATATATGGGTTCTAACCTTATATCCTAGATTGCTCGCAAACAGAAAACTGTATCTTGGACCTCAACCGAATCTGAATACAAAGCCATTGCTGACACGGTGGCTGAATTAACATGCCTGGAAGCCTTACTGACAGAACTTGGGGCGGTCACAAGCTCTGCTCCGACTATTTGGTGTGATAATCTTGGAGCAACCTATCTAGCAGCCAATCCTGTGATTCATGCCAGAACAAAGCACATTGAAGTTGATTTTCGCTTCGTCAGAGAAAAGGTTGCCCAAGGAAAACTATGCATACAATGCATATCTACTATAGATGACATTGCAGACATATTCACAAAATATTTTTCAACACAAATTCACTTTCCTACGTCCCAAGCTACAGGTTGTTCCCCGGCCTTAGCTTGCGAGGAAATATTAGACAAAAATGTAGGTAAAATATGTAAATATGTGGATCCTATATAAACCCCTCCTCATTGTAACCCTAATTACAAATATCAATACAATACAAAACATTTACAAACACTTACGATGTTTATCTACATGAATAAAGGGATTTCAACAGCTTCACTTCACCTTCAAGTAAATTTATAGTTTTGTTATTAGTTCATAGTTTATAGAACTAATTTTTTTTCTTCATTTTATTACGTAAAGGAGGAGAGAATACAACATCCAAATATGGAAAAAGTTGTAAATGAACTTGAGAAACTTCAGTTGACAATTCCTGTAAGATTTTTCTTTTCCTTTTATGGTTCTCTCGTATTAATTTAATTTAACTAGTTTTAAGAAACATTTGATTATAAATATGTATAGAAGAAATGAAGACTTACAAAATATATAAGGGCGTCCTTGATATCTTCGATGTTCTGAATAATAATATATGAATAATCATGTTTATACCAATATAAAGTGTTTAGCTACTATCTAACATCAAACATTATAGAACTCATTTTCAAATCAAGAACATTTATAAAATCTAAAAATCCAACTTGCTTGCACATAGTTTAACTTCAACAATGGGTTTGTGGTTTCATTATATAATCAAATCACGAAAAAGAATGTAGCTTACCTATATCAACAATATATTTCAGATTATAATCGCTTTTCCTCATTACACCTACAAAACCCTTTACAGTAGATCATCTAGGTTATGAACTACTCACCTCAAGTTTCTTCTTCATCAAAGAGAAAAGAGATGGTGCTTTAAGCCTCCAATGACATGTCTAAGCCCCAACTTCTTCCTCACTTGCGACACACCCACACACACACACACATGTTGGGGATTCTTCTAAAAACGTGGCTTCACAAGGGTTCAATCCCTAGCAATGATGTTCCGGTGTAATTTAGGAGAAATATTAATAGAGTAGAAATAGTGGGTGTGTGCGTTCACAATTAAGAAAAAAACAAGAAGCTGCCAGGGATTTCTTTTATTTGGGGTATTTATACTAACAATCCCTACATTATCATATTATGTTCATTTTTCAAGATATATGTGGAATTTTCCATTAGCACAAAAATCAGACGTCTACAACACCTTCAAACAAGTTCAAACTGAATGGGGAGGTGAATTTAGACCATTGGCTAACTTTTTTACCTCACTAGTTATTATTCACCGACTGTCCTGTCCCCATACAAGTGAACAAAACGACTTCATTGAGTGCCGCCATCGCCATGTTGTAGAAATTGGACTCACTCTTCTTGCACAATCTCACGTTCCAACTCGTTTCTAGCACTTTGCCTTTAACGCTCTTGTGTCTCTTCAATCGCATGCCTTCTCGGACATCTTTGAACAACTCTCTCATCCATATTCTCTTCCGTAAACAACATGACTATTCTTTTCTTTGTATCTTTGGTTGCCAATGCTTTCCTTATCTCCGACCGTATAATTCACACAAAATGGATTTCGGGTCCAATCCATGCATCTTTCTAGGGTATAGTCCCAAATACCATGGCTACAGGTGCCTTGATCCTAAAACGGATCGAATCTACATTGCTCGTCATGTTCGATTCCTTGAAAACATCTTTCCCTTCCAAACTCCACCATCTTTTGTACCTCCTACAACCCCCACTCCAAATTCTTTTACCTCATTCTCGGATTTCACATCTCCTCTAATTCCAACTCCATCTCCCAAAAACACCCCTCCACATCTTTGCCCATCACCCCGCCATCTACTCTACAATCTCCAAGTTCACAATCTCCGAGTTCACAATCCGCCAACTCTCCTTCTCTTCCGGACCCTCCATCTCATACATCCTTTTCCAACTCTACTATACCTGCACCTCCACCATCACCTCCTCCTCGTACACATCCCTCTAATCTTCGAAAAAATCCTAAACCGCGTGTTCCATACAGTCCTTCTACTAATCTTGCTTCTACCATGTCACCTTCTTCTGTTGAACCCACCTCCTTTACCATTGCAAATCAACATCCGAAGTGCCGTCAAGCCATGGCCGACGAATTATTGACTCTTGCTAAAAATGGCACATGGACATTAGTGCCTTTACACCCAAGCACGGCTGGTTGCCAAGGGGTTTCGTCAGCAACCGGGTATTAACTTCAATGAAACATTCAGTCTGATCGTAAAATCTACTACAATTCGAGTGGTTCTATCTTTTGCAGTCACAAAACAATGGTCACTCCGTCAAGTAGATGTGCAAAATGCTTTCCTCCCTGGGGATCTCCTAGATATAGTTTATCTAAAGTAACCCCAAGGCTTTATCAATCCCAAACATCTGGATCACGTTTGTTTTCTACTTAAGTCTCTTTATGGTCTAGAACACGCACCGCGAGCTTGGTTTCAATGCCTAACTCAAGCACTCCTACACTTAGGTTTCATTGGCTCCAAATCATATACCTCTTTATTCATTTACAAACATGGGAAAACTATCTTGTACATGCATGTTTATGTGGATGACATCATCATCACAAGGAATGACACAACAACAGTTAATCGAATCATTCAGCAGCTAAGCAAAGCTTTTGCTGTCAAGGACCATGGCACCCTTGACTACTTTCTTGGATTTTAACTCGTTCCTCAAAGGAGAAACATCCTTCTTACATAAAAGAAGTATGTCTCGGATCTTATACAACGCTTTGGCTTCACCGACTGCAAACTTGTTTCTTCCCCTATGAGTACTTCACAGCCCGTGAATTTTCATCAGCTGGTTGGAGCCCTACAATATGTCACTCTGTCACATCCTGACATCACCTATGTTGTAAACAAAGTTTGTCACTACATGCATGCCCCTTCAGAAAATCACTGGGCTGTTGCTAAATGAATTCTTCGGTACCTAAAGGGCACAATTGATCATCGTCTTCTCATTCGCCATAACTCGGGCCTCATCTTCCAGCATATATAGATGCTCACAAGCAGGGTTCCCCTCCTTTCAAAGCTTTCTCTGAAGCTGACTAGGCTGGTTATCCAGATGACCGCAGATCCACCGGGGGATTTGCTATATATATGGGTTCTAACCTTATATCCTAGATTGCTCGCAAACAGAAAACTGTATCTTGGACCTCAACCGAATCTGAATACAAAGCCATTGCTGACACGGTGGCTGAATTAACATGCCTGGAAGCCTTACTGACAGAACTTGGGGCGGTCACAAGCTCTGCTCCGACTATTTGGTGTGATAATCTTGGAGCAACCTATCTAGCAGCCAATCCTGTGATTCATGCCAGAACAAAGCACATTGAAGTTGATTTTCGCTTCGTCAGAGAAAAGGTTGCCCAAGGAAAACTATGCATACAATGCATATCTACTATAGATGACATTGCAGACATATTCACAAAATATTTTTCAACACAAATTCACTTTCCTACGTCCCAAGCTACAGGTTGTTCCCCGGCCTTAGCTTGCGAGGAAATATTAGACAAAAATGTAGGTAAAATATGTAAATATGTGGATCCTATATAAACCCCTCCTCATTGTAACCCTAATTACAAATATCAATACAATACAAAACATTTACAAACACTTACGATGTTTATCTACATGAATAAAGGGATTTCAACAGCTTCACTTCACCTTCAAGTAAATTTATAGTTTTGTTATTAGTTCATAGTTTATAGAACTAATTTTTTTTCTTCATTTTATTACGTAAAGGAGGAGAGAATACAACATCCAAATATGGAAAAAGTTGTAAATGAACTTGAGAAACTTCAGTTGACAATTCCTGTAAGTTTTTTTCTTTTCCTTTTATGGTTCTCTCGTATTAATTTAATTTAACTAGTTTAAGAAACATTTGATTATAAATATGTATAGAAGAAATGAAGACTTACAAAATATATAAGGGCGTCCTTGATATCTTTGAAGTTCTGAATAATAATATATGAATAATCATGTTTATACCAATATAAAGAGTTTAGCTACTATCTAACATCAAACATTATAGAACTCATTTTCAAATCAAGAACATTTATAAAATCTAAAAATCCAACTTGCTTGCACATAGTTTAACTTCAACAATGGGTTTGTGGTTTCATAATATAATCAAATCACGAAAAAGAATGTAGCTTACCTATATCAACAATATATTTCAGATTATAATCGCTTTTCCTCATTACACCTACAAAACCCTTTACAGTAGATCATCTAGGTTATGAACTACTCACCTCAAGTTTCTTCTTCATCAAAGAGAAAAGAGATGGTGCTTTAAGCCTCCAATGACATGTCTAAGCCCCAACTTCTTCCTCACTTGCGACACACCCACACACACACACACACACATGTTGGGGATTCTTCTAAAAATGTGGCTTCACAAGGGTTCAATCCCTAGCAATGATGTTCCGGTGTAATTTAGGAGTAATATTAATAGAGTAGAAATAGTGGGTGTGTGCGTTCACAATTAAGAAAAAAACAAGAAGCTGCCAGGGATTTCTTTTATTTGGGGTATTTACACTAACAATCCCTACATTATCATATTATGTTCATTTTTCAAGATATATGTGGAATTTTCCATTAGCACAAAAATCAGATGTCTACAACACCTTCAAACAAGTTCAAACTGAATGGGGAGGTGAATTTAGACCATTGGCTAACTTTTTTACCTCACTAGTTATTATTCACCTTCTGTCCTGTCCCCATACAAGTGAACAAAACGACTTCATTGAGTGTCGCCATCGCCATGTTGTAGAAATTGGACTCACTCTTCTTGCACAATCTCACGTTCCAACTCGTTTCTAGCACTTTGCCTTTAACGCTCCTGTGTCTCTTCAATCGCATGCCTTCTCGGACATCTTTGAACAACTCTCTCATCCATATTCTCTTCCGTAAACAACATGACTATTCTTTTCTTTGTATCTTTGGTTGCCAATGCTTTCCTTATCTCCGACCGTATAATTCACACAAAATGGATTTCGGGTCCACTCCATGCATCTTTCTAGGGTATAGTCCCAAATACCATGGCTACAGGTGCCTTGATCCTAAAACGGATCGAATCTACATTGCTCGTCATGTTCAATTCCTTGAAAACATCTTTCCCTTCCAAACTCCACCATCTTTTGTACCTCCTACAACCCCCACTCCAAATTCTTATACCTCATTCTCGGATTTCACATCTCCTCTAATTGCAACTCCATCTCCCAAAAACACCCCTCCACATCTTTGCCCATCACCCCGCCATCTACTCTACAATCTCCAAGTTCACAATCTCCGAGTTCACAATCCGCCAACTCTCCCTCTCTTCCGGACCCTCCATCTCATACATCCTTTTCCAACTCTACTATACCTGCACCTCCACCATCACCTCCTCCTCGTACACATCCCTCTAATCTTCGAAAAAAATCCTAAACCTCGTGTTCCATACAGTCCTTCTACTAATCTTGCTTCTACCATGTCACCTTCTGTTGAACCCACCTCCTTTACCATTGCAAATCAACATCCGAAGTGCCGTCAAGCCATGGCCGACGAATTTTTGACTCTTGCTAAAAATGGCACATGGACATTAGTGCCTTTACACCCAAGCACGGCCGGTTGCCAAGGGGTTTCGTCAGAAACCGGGTATTAACTTCAATGAAATATTCAGTCCGATCGTAAAATCTACTACAATTCGAGTGGTTCTATCTTTTGCAGTCGAAAAACAATGGTCACTCCGTCAAGTAGATGTGCAAAATGCTTTCCTCCCTGGGATCTCCTAGAAATAGTTTATCTAAAGTAACCTCAAGGCTTTATCAATCCCAAACATCTGGATCACGTTTGTTTTCTACTTAAGTCTCTTTATGGTCTAGAACACGCACCGCGAGCTTGGTTTCAATGCCTAACTCAAGCACTCCTACACTTAGGTTTCATTGGCTCCAAATCATATACCTCTTTATTCATTTACAAACACGGGAAAACTATCTTGTACATGCATGTTTATGTGGATGACATCATCATCACAAGGAATGACACAACGACAGTTACTCGAATCATTCAGCAGCTAAGCAAAGCTTTTGCTGTCAAGGACCATGGCACCCTTGACTACTTTCTTGGATTTTAACTGGTTCCTCAAAGGAGAAACATCCTTCTTTCATAAAAGAAGTATGTCTCGGATCTTATACAACGCTCTGGCTTCACCGACTGCAAACTTGTTTCTTCCCCTATGAGTACTTCACAGCCCGTGAATTTTCATCAGCTGGTTGGAGCCCTACAATATGTCACTCTGTCACATCCTGACATCACCTATGTTGTAAACAAAGTTTGTCACTACATGCATGCCCCTTCAGAAAATCACTGGGCTGTTGCTAAATGAATTCTTCGGTACCTAAAGGGAACAATTGATCATCGTCTTCTCATTCGCCATAACTCGGGCCTCATCTTCCAGCATATATAGATGCTCACAAGCAGGGTTCCCCTCCTTTCAAAGCTTTCCCTGAAGCTGACTAGGCTGGTTATCCAGATGACCGCAGATCCACCGGGGGATTTGCTATATATATGGGTTCTAACCTTATATCCTAGATTGCTCGCAAACAGAAAACTGTATCTTGGACATCAACCGAATCTGAATACAAAGCCATTGCTGACACGGTGGCTGAATTAACATGCCTGGAAGCCTTACTGACAGAACTTGGGGCGGTCACAAGCTCTGCTCCGACTATTTGGCGCAATAATCTTGAAGCAACCTATCTAGCAGCCAATCTTGTGATTCATGCCAGAACAAAGCACATTGAAGTTGATTTTTGCTTCGTCAGAGAAAAGGTTGCCCAAGGAAAACTATGCATACAATACATATCTACTGAAGATGACATTGCAGACATATTCACAAAACAATTTTCAACACAAATTCACTTTCCTACGTCCCAAGCTACAGGTTGTTCCCCGGCCTTAGCTTGCGAGAAAACATTAGACACAAATGTAGGTAAAATATGTAAATATGTGGATCCTATATAAACCCCTCCTCATTGTAACCCTAATTACGAATATCAATACAATACAAAACATTTACAAACACTTTTGATGTTTATCTACATGAATAAAGGGATTTCAACAGCTTCACTTCACCTTCAAGTAAATTTATAGTTTTGTTATTAGTTCATAGTTTATAGAACTAATTTTTTTTCTTCATTTTATTACGTAAAGGAGGAGAGAATACAACATCCAAATATGGAAAAAGTTGTAAATGAACTTGAGAAACTTCAGTTGACAATTCCTGTAAGTTTATTTCTTTTCCTTTTATGGTTCTCTCGTATTAATTTAATTTAACTAGTTTAAGAAACATTTGATTATAAATATGTATAGAAGAAATGAAGACTTACAAAATATATAAAGGGCGTCCTTGATATCTTCGAAGTTCTGAATAATAATATATGAATAATCATGTTTATAACAATATAATGAGTTTAGTTACTATGTAACATCAAACATTATAGAACTCATTTTCAAATCAAGAACATTTATAAAATCTAAAAATCCAACTTGCTTGCACATAGTTTAACTTCAACAATGGGTTTGTGGTTTCATTATATAATCAAATCACGAAAAAGAATGTAGCTTACCTATATCAACAATATATTTCAGATTATAATTGCTTTTCCTCATTACACCTGCAAAACCCATTACAGTAGATCATCTAGGTTATTAACTACTCACCTTAAGTTTCTTGTTTATCAAAGAGAAAAGAGATGGTGCTTTAAGCCTTCAATGACATGTCTAAGCCCCAACTTCTAGTAAATCTTCAAGAATTTCAGTACCATCGGTTTCTTCTTCTTGCTTCTTCCTCACTTGCGACACACACACACACACATATTGAGGATTCTTCTAAAAACGTGGCTTCACAAGGGTCCTATCCCTAGCAATGGTGTTCAGGTGTAATTTTGGAGCCGAATTAACGGAGTAGAAATAGTGGGTGTGTGAGTGTGCGGTTTAGAAAAAAAAAAGCTGCCAGGGATTTCTTTTAAATGGGGGTATCTACACTAACAATCCCTACATTATCGTATTATGTTCATGGTTGCCACATGTAAATTGTAAGGCATTATTTCCACTATATGATTCCCTTATTTCAAATTTTATATAATTAATGGTGTTATCCTTATTTAATACTTCACAAAATATATATTTTCTAATTATAAAATTTCATAGGAAATTTGGGATGTTATAAATATAGGTCATAAGTAATATCTGAATGAGGTTAGCAGCTGCGACAACGTTTTTGAGATTTAAGAGAATGAAGAGCGTTTTTAAGTGTTGTGATTAAACCAACACATCCGGTTCCTATTTATACTAACATAGGGGGTAAAATTATGAAAATATATAGAAAACGGTAAAAACGGTCATATAACCGTACCAAACATCCCTCTAACGACTATATTTACGAACATGTTCCTAAACTGGTTCATCGGTTTCACTCAACCATATCCTAAGCGGTTTCAGTCAAACTGATTTCAATCTCAACCGGGTTCGGGTTAAGAACCGGTTTCGGTTTACAAACATGTATTTTTGCCCACCTCTAGTATCGACTAACTACAAAAGGTTTGCGCGCTTGAAAACGAGTTGGGCGGGCTCATTTGCCAAGGCCCAACAGTGACTTGATATGAAATCAGGGGTTCCTCATGTCGGCGTCGTATGTACTTTAGTTGAGGCTGAATTTTGGTTGGAAGAAATGACAAAATAGATATCGAGTATGACAGAGATTGTGGCTGAATTGTATTGATTTACTTGATGATTTACAATGAATAAAAAAGGCCATAATTTATAGGCTTTACAAATATGTTATACAAGGAAACTAGAGGCTGTCATTGAGCTGTAATTGAGGAGGTATAATTGGGAGATGATTCTAATCTTTGACTGATCCCTTTAATTACAACCTTTTCTTTTAACACTCCCCCTCAAGTTGAATAGTGGGATCTCCGAAATTCAACTTGACCAAGCAATTGTTGAATATCCTTCTATTCATGGATTTTGTCAGTATGTCGGCTAGCTGGTCTTCTGATCGGACAAATGGTAATTTAATAATCTCTGCTTCTAAATTTTCTTTTATGAAGTGCCTGTCCACTTTTACATGTTTTGTTCGATCGTGTTGTACTGGGTTTTTTTGATATCTGGATAGCTGCTTCATTATCGCACATAATCCTGCTAGTTTCTTCTGGAGGAAAACCAATCTCGGTTAGGAGCTTTCGTATCCATAAATCTCTTCCAATCCACGTGATATCCCTAAATTCAGCTTCAGCACTTGAAAAAGCAACCACCTTTTGTTTCTTGTTTCTCCATGTAACAAGATTCCCGCCGACTAATGTGAAGTAGCCGGATGTTGACCTTCGGTTTCCTTTATCTCCTGCCCAGTCTGCATCTCTATATGCTTGGGTTTTTAAATGCCCATTTGATTTAAATAGAACTCCATGACCAATTGTTCCCTTGAGATATATAATAATTCTCCAATCTGCCTCTATATGGGTAACTTGTGGTTGATGCATGAATTGACTTACTACCCCTACAGCGTACGCTATATCTGGACGAGTATGTTCCAGATATATCAATTTTCCCATGATTCGTTGGTATCTTTCTTTGTCTGTTAACTGCACTCCTTCTTCCATATACAGTTTTTGACTCACAACCATGGGAGTATCCGTGGGCTTGAAGTCAATCATCCATGTTTCTGCCAACAAGTCGAGAACATATTTCTTATGGAAAATGAAAATCCCTTGTTTTGACCTTAGTACTTCAATTCCAAGGAAGTACTTGAGTCTGCCCAAATCTTTCATCTCGAATTCTGCAAACACATTTGCCTTCAACTTTGTCATTTCTTCTTCATCATTCCCTGTGATAACCATATCATCAGCATAGATAATTAAGCATGTTATGAGTTTGCCTCTTCATTTAAGAAGAGTTACTCTGATTAAAACCATATTTTTTCCATAGCTAGAGTAAATCTACCAAACCAAGCTCGGGGGGGGATTGTTTTAACCCATATAGAGACTTCTTTAGACGACAAACTTCACCTGTTTTAAAGTTTTTCGTGAATCTAGGTGGAGCTTCCATATACACTTCTTCTTTGTGTTCTCCATGTGGGAAAGCGTTTTTAACGTCGAACTGCTGAAATGGCCATCCTTCATTTGCAGCTATTGAGAAGAGAACTCTAATTGTTTCAATTTTTGCAACTGGAGAGAAAGTTTCAGAGTAATCAATCCCATATGTCTGAGTATACCATTTGGCTACCAATCGGGCTTTGTATCTTTCAATTGTTCCATTCGGTTTGTGTTTTATAGTAAACACCCAACGATATCCCACTGGTTTCTTTCCAACCGGGTGGGTACATTTTTCCCATGTATCACTCTTTCTTAGTGCATCCATTTCTATTTTCATTGCTTCTTTCCAGTTCCTTGATTCTAGAGCTTGCTTGATCGTGGTTGGAGTTTCTTCAGAATATAGTGATGCGGCAAATGCCTTGGCTTCTTTTGATAAGTTTCCTTTAGCTATGTTTGCCATAGGATATTTTGAGCTCCGATCCTCAATTTCAAGATAATATCTCTTTGGAGGAACTCCTCTGTTTGCCCTAGGAGGAAGCATATATTTTTCAACTGTTTCTTCAGGAACTGATGGAGCCTCAGTCTGATCATTCTCATGGTTATTATGAGTAGAGACAAGATCCTTAGAAGCATCAGATGAGTTATCAACAGTAATAACAAGTTCATTAGAAGCATCAGATGAGTTACTTACCTCATATATCAGGATGGAAGGGACGTTCTCAAAGGCAGGGACACTAGTGATTGGCACTTCGGGTTGTGTGGAGGTTAAGAGTGACTCATCTTCGGTACTGTGCGTGATTTCTTCTTCTATGAATGGGACAGTTTGCAACCAACTCAGTGTGTCTGAACATTCCTCCCCCTGAACATTGTGTTGGGAGGTGTAATAATATTCCGTTTCAAGAAAATCACAGTTCATAGTTGTGTGCATATGTTTTATCTTTGGATTATAGCATCTATATCCCTTTTGATTTATGCCATAGCCAACGAACACACATTTTTCGGCACAAGGGTCAAGTTTGGTTCTATTGGTCTTAGGTATGTGAATAAAGACAGAGCAACAAAAAACTCATGGTTGAAGGGTAAGGATATGAAGTATTTTCGTGAGTTTTGAAAGGGTTTCCAATGGGGTTTTTAGTTTGAGAATTTTGCTTGGAAGACGGTTAATTAAGTAAGTGGCGGTGGCAATAGCTTCAGGCCAGAAACTACTAGGGACTCGAGATTCAATCAATAATGCCCGAGTAATTTCCAAAAGAATTCGATTCTTCCGTTCTACGACACCGTTCTGTTCGGGAGTGTGGGCACATGAGGTTTGGTGGATTATCCCTTTAGTTTCAAGAAACTGTTTCATTGTGTGTTTACAAATTCACCACTATTATCGGATCGAAGGGTTTGAATTTCCTTTTGAAATTGGGTTTTAATCATAGCATAAAATATGGTAAACTCATCAGCTACATCCGATTTGTGTTTCAAAAAATAAACCCAAGTCATTCGAGTGCAATCATCCACAAAAGAAGAAAGAAACGGAAGTTTTGTCCTCCGGTAATTGGGGCAGGACCCCAAACATCGGAGTAAATCAAAGAGAAAGGTAAGTCAACTCTTGTATTGTTTGGTTTGAACGTTTGTCTATGACTTTTGGTTAACACACAAGTATCGCAATTTGATATATTCTTGTCAGGAAATAATTTTGGAAATAAAATGTGCAAATAACCAGTAGACGGATGTCCCAATCTTCTATGGCATAACCAAGCCTCCCTGCCTGTAGTTCCATGAGCTAGCATCACAGTACCTGATTGAGTCACCTCGTCCACATAGTATAACCCTTGCCGTTCAGTGTCACGACCAATGATTACTCCCGTCCTAATATCCTGCAAGATACAAAAGGTTGGATGCATTAGAACTGTGCAATTAAGTTCTTTTGTCACATGGCTTATTGACAAAAGCTTATGTGATAATGCGGGAACATAAAGACAATTGGAAAGTTAAAGCGTCGGAGAAATTTCAATTGCTCCACCCTTTTTCACATCCATAATTCCACCATTTGCCGTTTGTATGTGTGCTCTCCTGGATTTGGATGATGAAATAAAATCTGATAGTTCATACGTCACGTGTCGGTAGCACCACAATCGAAAATCCAAGATTTGTCTTGTTTTTCAAGGTGTTTTAGAGCCATATTAGCAATCCCACTTTGTTTAGGGTCTGTTTCGGGTTTTTCCGGTTTTATAGGGGCTGAAGTGGAAAAAAGTTTTAGAATTAAGTTTGGAAGGGTCTAAGGAAATATCCTCAAACCCTGTACCTGTGACCGCCGATGCCTTCAAAATAAGTTCATCCTTAACCTTTTCAGATCTGACGAAAGTGACACCTTCAAGCATATCAACTTTCCTCACCTTCTTTTCACCGAGAAAGTTCCGGATCTCGATCGCCGATGCCTCTCCTCCTTCTTCCCAGTTCGCCGCCACTATACCCTCGAAACCACCGGCGCCGCCGTCACCCCTGTCGGTAGCATCGTTGTTGTTGCCCGTGGCGACAATGCCTTTTTCTTTCTCCTGTCCGGTGCCTTTGGCCCCTTTCTTGTGACCGTCATTCCACCGGTCGGGATATCCTACGATCTTGAAGCATTCTTCTTTGGTGTGTTTAGACATACCACAATGGGTACACCTCAGATGAGCCTTGTCGGGTTTGGCAGGTTGGGACCGAGAAACCCCTTTGATACGAGACCAGACCCGTTAGGGTTTCTTGGGTCGGTAGCGATTAGGTTGTCGGATAGTTTTGGATTTTGGGTTTTGGGACTGAAGCCATTCTTAGCGAGTTGGATTGATAAATCTGACCCCGAGTTGCCGTCTTTGGACATGGTAGCTCAGTTTAGGAATAAGGTTGGCTGAGTAATTGATGAGCAGTTTCGTCCTAGATCCAAAAACACCGCTCTGATACCATGATATCGAGTATGACAGAGATTGAGGCTGAATTGTATTGATTTACTTGATGATTTACAATAAATAAAAAATACCATAATTTATAGGCTTTACAAAGATGTTATACAAGGAAACTAGAGGCTGTCATTGAGCTGTAATTGAGGAGGTATAATTGGGAGATGATGCTAATCTTTGACTGATCCCTTTAATTATAATCTTTTCTTTTAACAATAACAACATATATGAATTAGTAACGTAGTGAAATACAGAGTGACGTGTGTTCCTTTCCGGTCAGGAGTACATGTCGATCAGAAGTTCTAAAGTCCTGCTGGAACTTTCGTTAAGATATTGTTCAAACCGATAAAGAGAGAAAAAAGAGAAATCGAGAGAATCTAGGAATGATTCAAACTTCAAATCTCCTTCTTCCATTAGATACGTAGGAATAAATAAACAATTCAATTACAATTAGCACTCTCTAGCTATCCCTCATTCAATTATGTAGCAATACTTCCCTTAACCCACTTTTTGTCCTCAAAAAGTGAGTTTATCAAATTCTTGAAACATTCGAGCGGAATAAGTTTGACCATTGTTCTTCCATTGTCCATTAAAGCCTTTAACTCTGCCAAGGATCGGCTTCTTTCTTGTAATGCTTCCACCATGGTTGCTTGATTACTTTCCATGCTTTGTTAGGTACCCACGTCCGAGAACTTGAATAGCTCTGATACCATTGATATGGTTTAACCGAAAAGGAGAGAAATAAAGAGAAGATAGGAATGATTCAAACTTTAAACCTCCTTTTTTTTCCATTAGATAGGTAGGAATAACTAACCACTTCAATTACAATAAACACCTTCTAACTAACCCTAATCAACCTGATAACCCTTGAACTAAATATAATAATAAACAATAATAAAACCCTAATAAATTCCGTAACATTCACGGTTTGCTATGGATGCAATTAACTTGATTTGAGGTTCAGGGACGATGTGGAAAGAATAGACAGAGAAAAATAGAGGAGCAGAACCGATTCGCCTTATAGATTTGAATGTCGATTTAGTTTTTTCTAAAAGGATCAACAAAATATTAACAACACAATTTCTATTCCCTTTCGTTCTAATTTTTGTAGCCGCGACACTCTTTTTTCCCATTGTCACATATTTAATTATTTTGCAGGGAAAAAAGTTGGAACAGCTGAAGATTCCTCTCACTAATATTCAATTAGCAACCGATGATTTTTCAGAGACATACAAAATTGCATATATGGATGGCTTTACATTGTATAGAGCTGAACTAAACCATTTTGATAAAGAGAACCCTTCATCTGTAGAAGGGAATAATAAAGGCGGACATCCCAAGAGACACAACACGGTACTTATAAAACGGTACCCTGATGGACATGACGGGTATGGAAAAAAAGAGTATTTTACAGAACTTGAAACGCTTACCAGTGTTATGCATCGCAACATAGTCACTCTACTTGGATTTTGTTTTGAAGGTTCTGAGATGATCCTTGTCATTGAAAATTTTTCTAATGGATACCTTCATGAATATTTAGGAAATGTGGACAAAATGCGTGTTTTGACATGGGAAAAACGTTTGAAAATCTGCATTGATGTTGCACAAGCATTGAATTACCTTCACTATGAGTTGGAAGACCAAAAGATCATAATAAACCGTGATATATGCATGTACAACATTGGGTTGGACGAGAACTTGGGGGCAAAGATTGTTCACTTTTGGTTCTCCGTATTCATGCCTCGTAATCAAGAAGACGAAGCTCTCTATCTCATGTGGATTGGCAGACCGTTCAACATAGATCCAGAATATAAGATGACCCGTAAGTTAAAGAGAGAATCGGATATTTATAGTTTTGGAGTAGTTTTGTTTGAAATTTTATGCGGGAGGCCATCCTATGACTCAATTTACCTTAAGGAGAGTAAAGAAGGGCTGCCCCTTATGGCAAGACGAAACTTTTGCACGAGAACACTAGAGGACATGATAGATCCTATAATAAAAGAAGAAACCGGTGAAAACACTTTTCTTTTAAATAGAGGACCCAACAAGGATTCTTTGCACACATTTATTGAACTTGCATATCAGTGTATAGCAGAAACTCAAGACCAACGTCCAACAATAAAAGTCGTTGTCAAGGAACTTGAGAAAGCATTATTATTTCAAGTAAGTCGTTCTACCTTCATATTATTGGTCCCAAGAAGTAATCAGTGTGATGATTCATTGTAATTTAAGAAGAATGTAAAATGCTTGATGACATTAGGTTAAAATTAACGAAGCACAAACTGTTACATTTACATTGTTAAAAATCCTTCACTTTCTAACATCTAGTGTTCAAACTATCATGATCAACTTTTTTATTCTGGTTGATTAATATTGGAGGGACTTTAAATCTAAATCCTACCTTTTAGACTATGAATTTAGGACTATGCTGCTTTGCTGATATGGAAGTTTAAAAAAAAAATTTAGAAAACATAGTACCGATGATATGCATGATGCATAAGGCCCATTTATCATGATATTACCAAATAATTATCAATTTAGTTTTTCTCACTAATTTATAGTTTCTCTTTACCAATTTCCATCACTATTTTGAACACCAACCAAGCCACCTCATCACTATTTTTTTTTCACCAATTTGTAGTCTTTCATTACTAATATGTATTTTAACAACTTATTGTTTTCTGTTAGCTTTCACCAATTTTTATATATTTTTATCAACACCATTTTAATCACCAATTTTTATTTTAACAAGTTATTGTAATCAATATATGTAGTTTATTTGGTGTGCCATGTTTGACAGAAAAACAACAAGGACAATCCCAGAATTTCACTTGAAGTCATAAATCAGGCCACACAAAACTTCCATGATGACAATTGCATTGGCGGAGGAGGATTTGGCAGAGTTTTTAAAGGAACCTTTCAAGACGGTGATGGATTTAAAACCATTGTTGCAAAACGATTGGATAAGAGGTCTGATCAAGGGGAACAACAATTCCTATGTGAGCTTCAAATTCTTTTGGAGTATAAGCACGAGAATGTCATTGGTCTTGTAGGCTACTGTGATGAAAACGATGAAAAAATAATTGTTTATGAGTATGCGTCCAGAGGAAGTCTTGATAGGTATTTGAATAATGCTTCTCTTACATGGGTGAAACGACTTAATATATGCATTGATGTTGCAAGCGCTTTGGATTTCTTTCATGGAGGAGTTGGAAAACAATCAAGGGTGATACATAGGGATGTTAAAACTGCTAACATTCTAGTAAACGACGATTGGAAAGCAAAACTTGCTGATTTTGGACTTTCCTTAATAAGTCCAATAAATCAGGAAACAGACTATGTCATCGATCATGCGTGCGGCACACTGGGATACTTGGACCCGCTTTACAGGAAAAAAGGATTTCTAACCATAGAATCTGATATTTATTCATTTGGTGTGGTTTTATTTGAGATTTTGTGCGGGAGATCAACGTATTCAATCCACAAATATTGGGGTGAGTTTCTATCAGGTTTCATTAAAAACAGATTTGAAGAAGGAAAACATGATGACGTTGTGTTTGAGCAAATAAGGGAACAAATTGAGCCCAAATCATTGACTACATTTCAAAATATTGCCTACCAATGCTTGCATCATGAAAGAGAAAAACGTCCGACAACAAAAGAAGTTTTAGCACAACTTAAGAAGGCATTGGAATTTCAAGTAAGTAGTTAACATAGTTTTACAAAAGCGGTTTTCCTTTAAATGCATTAATATAAACATAACTTTAACTTCTGTTCATCATAAAAAGTTATTTTTGGTGACTTTAAATACCATTAATTTTTTTAAAATAATAGTGAATCAAAAGATGTGAAAACGAGAATGGGTGCATCACATTTTATCTTTTAAATGTTAACTGTTTCATTTAGGCATGGGACGCAGGGCGGCTCAACATATTTTAGGGTCTAAAACGAACATTAAAATTATGGTTTTTTGTGAATGCTTTCTAAGTATATAAAAATTACTAAAATGTAATTTTATGGAGTGTGAAAACGTATACTTTTAACACAAAAGTTGATAAATATATTTTTACGTTAAAATATAAATTAAAATATTTTTTTTTAATTTTTGGGACCCTTAAAATTTGGGGGCCTAAAACGATTGTTTTAGTTGCTTGTACTATATATATATATACTTTAGGTTATAATTCCGTGTATTACACAGGTTGAATAAATTTAATATTATATACTTAGTAATAAAAAGTTTATGTTTTTAAAACCCGTATAATACACGGGTTTAATAAACCCGTGTAATACACGGGTTGAATAAAATATAATGTAATTTATTAATACATACACTCGTCAAAATGGAGCAATGTGAATATGTAAATATATGATTAAAAGTTTTTTATTTGAATCCTAGCTGGCTATAAATTATTTCTAATTTGTAGAATTAATAAAAATATGATTAAACAAATTAATTGATGATACACATAATTTTAAATTAAAAAAATGTGTAGATAAAAATTGAAACAAATAATCAATTTAATTAGCTGTCTAAAATAGTGGAGTTGATTATTAATAGGAGAGAGAGCTAGGAAAATAAGAATAATAAGGTCTAGAAATATAACAAATATTCTCTTAGTTTAGTTATTTATTAGATACTATAGATACAAAGAGCCACTCCTGATGAGAGGAGAAAAGAAATATGAGACTAGAAAGATTGAAAGTAAAATTAAATGTCTTTGTAAAATTCCCATTTATACCCGTTGAAAAATATGTTCAATGCTTGGCTACTTATACTCAAAAAGTAGCAATCTACTCATGATATGCTTGGTATTATTAGTATTTAATCATATTCTTTTCTGTTTTCTAATAATAAAATACCAAAAATACGTCAATAGAGGGATGTGACTAAGAATTATGTAATCATGCCAGATCTCAGGAGGTGATTGAGAGTCAATCAGGTCCCAGCACAAAGAGTTTATGCATGGATGGAAATTCGACACACATAATGAGCTTAAAATGAGTGTAGACTATTTTCTAATTTATTTATTTTTTGTTTCATTCCTTAAAAAACTTGAACGATGATTATAATAAAGTGACTGGTGAATTTGAAACTTATAATAGTTATGACGGTAGCGTTATTGTATGTGGACTTGTGTAATATTTAATTTTTAGTGACTTTTCAAAGTAGTTTTGTTGCAAAGAAATCGAGTTTCTATTAGGCAATTTGGTGTTGAACTTGCTTCGATTTGATGGACTAGGTCTTATTGAACCCGAGCACAATGAGCTTGAGATAAATTAATCGAGTTTTTAGAGTATCATTTAATAATTTTTTTAAAAAATTTATAAAAAAGTAATAACTTTTAAAAAAATAATACTTTTTCAAATATAAAATTTCAAATATTATATATTTGTAAATATAATTTTAATAACAAAATTTTATAACATATACGTTTTTAAATTTATATTTACAAATGTATTAATTTATAAAATCATTTTATAAATTATAAAAACCACCAGCATCTCTTGTGGTCTTGTCCCATCACCACTCAAGAGCCACCATCATCTCCTGTGGTCTTGTCCCATCACCACTAGCATCTCATACCGTACTCACCCAATATAAGTTTTTTTTATAAAACAAATATTATTTAATACTACTTAAATAATTAAAATTCTTATAACTTAAATTTTAAATATAGTTAAAAACTTTTTTTTCAAAAAGTTTTTAAAACTTAAAATTATTAAATATTAAAGAAAATATTAAATTTATAAAAAAAACTTTATAAAACATATAGTTTTTAATTTAAAATGTATAACTCTTTTATAAAATGAATAGTTTTTTATAATAATTTTAAATTACTGTAAAGGTATACTTTTTTTTTTCGTAAAACATATATTTTTTATAAAATTTATAGTTTCTTTACAAAACATATAATTTTTTAATTTAAAACATATTTTTTTTATAAAACATATAACTTTTTTATAAAACCTATATTTTTATAATACTTATAAGTATATTTCATTATAAGACGTATATTTTTTTTATAAAGTTTATAAATTTTTTTTTTATAAAATTGTTATATTTTTTATGAAACATATACTTTTATAAAACGGATATTTTAAAAACTTTTTTTTTTAAATTTAGCCTTCTATATAAAAACTTTAATTTTTCTATAAAATTGTCACATCAATGATGCGAGAAGGCATGGGCATCGCTATGTCGGAGAGTCGATGTAGTCTTGGTCAAAGGGTAAAAATGATATTCAAAAGGCTATTTTGTCAAATCAATATACTGATATTGGTATTTTAGTGATTTTGCCTTATTTTATTCCGTATACAAACGAGTCATGCAATTAATTTGTTTCTATCTGAATATGACAGTTTTTTCTTTGATTCCACCGTACCTAAAATCTTTGGTAGTGTTTAGTATACATGAATGACTAGTGGAATAGAATGAGTCATTTTGATAGAATAAAAAAAGACATGTTTGCTAGTCACATTGGAATGGAATGAACCATTATATAAGTAATGTGATTCTTTTACTTTTAATAATTTTCATTCTTTGGGATATGAGTGTTTTTTTTCATTCTTTCAAGTAATGGAATAATTTTGTTTAATTAATGATCCGAATCATGATCCGACCCATGACCAACACATGACTCGACCCATGACCCGACCCGTTACCCGAATCATGACCCGACCCATGAACCAACCTATGACCCGTCCTATGACCTGACCCATGCTCGAACCCATGACCCGAAGCATGACCCGACACATGAACCGACCCATGACCCGACACATGAACCGACCCATGACCCGACCCATGCCCTAACCCATGACCCTTCCCATGAACCGACCCATGATCCAACCAATGAACCGACCCATGACCTGACACATGAATCGACCTATGACCCAACCTATGCCCTAACCCGTGTCCGAACCTTGACCCGTCCCAGGACCCGACCCATGCCCTAACCCATGACCCGACCCATGAACCGACCCATGATCCAACCAATGAACCGACCCATGACCCGACACAAGAATCGACCCATGACCCAACCTATGCCCCAACCCGTGTCCGAACCTTGACCCGTCCCAGGACCCGACCCATGACCCGACCCATGAACCGAACCATGACCCAACACATGAACCGACCAATGATCCGTCCCATGACCCGAACCATGAACCGACCATGCCCTGACCCATGACCTGACACCCGACCCGACCCATGACCCAACTCATGCCCCGACCCATGACCCGACTCATGCCCCGACCCATGACCCGGGTATTTTCTTGGAGTATTTTTGTCATTTTTAATGAATTATATTACATTCATTCGTATTTTCTCGTCAAGAAAACAACATGACGTAATGATTCATTCAATTCCCATCGGCTAACCAAACAGGACAATGAAATGGTAATGGTTTATTTCATTCCCTTTTACATTCCATTACCCCATACCAAACATACCCTTTGTTTCAAATGAATCTAATGATGTTTATTTTGTTACATATGCGTATATATTTAGGTTTTAACATCACTTGAATTCTGAGCTAGCATGTTAAATAAATTAGTTATTATTAAAAAAATTGTAGTTAATCTATGATTATATATTAGCGTGTTAATCCAGGATTTGGAAACAACCGAGGTAAAACTAATGCGGCTGCTTTCAAACCATTTGCTTAAAAAGCAACTAGTTCTGACTTGTAACCATGCTAGTTAAACTCATTCTGACCCGAACCAATATGCAATATTTGATTAAGCAAGGCGTCTAGTACATCTTGTAAAACACTTTGCTCGTAATTGAGGTCAAATTTCTTGATACTATGCGTAGCGTCCCAGAAACTCACCTTGAGGTAGCTCCAGTCGGAGGAAGGAGATCTTGTCCGGATCAACCTTACAACCGCATGAGACCAGATCTTCGTCTTCTCGAGCCCGGATCAAATCTGCATCCACATGAAACTCTAGTTAGAGGAACCGGGGGGGGGGGGGATCTACCCGAAGGCCCTCCGACGCTCAAGTCAGGCTTTTCATCATATATCATCACCGTATATGTATATTTGTGTATGTGTGTATCAGTATCTAGAGAGAGATATAGTTATAAGTGAGCCAAGGGGGAGGAGGAAGAACCTGTCATTGTGAGGAAGGGGGACTTCCTTATATAAGAGGTCTAGGTGCCTTAGCCCTAACGGGCCTTTTTCATGATAGGCCTTCAGTTTGGGCCTATCCGCAATGGGCTTATTTCTGCATGTTGGGCACCAAAACTGTGCCAAATAGTTCGGGACAGGGGGTTATCAATGCATGTAATCATGCAATGTTTATCATCACCAACCACACAGCCACAACACCATATTTTATTTTAGAAGATAAGTACGCAATTGCATCCCTCAAGTGACTCTACTGTCTATAAGTTATCAATATATGAAGATTGCCATGAAAAATGGAGCTGAGTGGAGAATGCGTAATCTTGAAGATATACGCCATGGAGGTTGCATGTTTATTACTTATATGATATACCATAAACTAGCCACTTGTTCAAGGTCCTTATGGAAACGCCAAAGACGCGCACCCTACGAAGAGATGATCCATGGGACGGTCCTTAATGTTGTAGATAGCTCTGAAGCCGGATATCCCTACACACATAATGGAGACATTACTTATCAAATATATTCTGAGTCGAAAGATGGAGTTAAAGGAAAAAGGATATTGATCTCACACGCGAAAAACACATATATGCAGTATTTTAAGACAACCCAGATTGTCAAAACATGTTACCGGACAAGTGATAACCATCAGTAACATACCTGCAGAAGGTCATGCCTACCAAATTGAGCACCGTTTAATCAAAGCCAAGAGTACGTTTGCTTAAGACGAAGGCTTAGGTACATCTCTTATAAATTTGCTTCATATATGCTACGAAAAAAAAAAACTTTCGAGTATTATTCATATGTTTGTTTACCTAATGAATATTTGGGCAACAAGTATTGAACTACTAGCAGGGCAGCAAAAGACGGCCATTAGTTGCAGCATACGACATAGGACAATTAAAGTCAACACCAAACTAGACGCCACATATTTAAAGGCAACAATTTATTTTATAAGTTCAATACTAATAAAATGGTTAGTAGCATTGAACTGAGGGGGCTAGTAAGATACAGCTCCACTAAGGACAAAAGATGGTCGTCTATTTCCGAACATTATTATGTTCCGAAGCTAATTATATTTATCAAACGGTACTATTTGGCGGATGTTTTATGTATAAGACGAAGACATTATTTACTACAATCAAGGTATCCTCGCGAAGGAGCCTCGAAAGTCAAAGTTTCCGATAGTCAGACAACGTTCTAATTTGACGATGGGGGACTCAGACCGGGAATGATCCGTTGCCATATTAATATTCTTGCTTATAAGACCTTTCCCATTATGGTTTCTTTTTAAGTGGTCAATTGTTGATGGTCATGCTATCTCATTTGCAAGGCGGCGCAATCGTATCCTTCTATATCAGATGAAAAAGATTGAATCTCTAGACATCCTTATTTTTTTAGAGCTGATTATATTTATCATGCGGGGACATAAGCCGTATGCTCTTTTATATATTGGATGAAATCAGTCAAGACCGGGGAAAACTTATAACCCCCCCAAAAGAGAGGTATTTTCCTCAAAAGCCTAATGATTATTACACGCCAAGAGTGATAGAAGAAAACAAGCATATTATTTGGATGTTCGGCTCTAGCTACGACCAGACATCCTCCGTGATACAGACATCCTCCGTGATATAAGGTTCGGACTTCACTGAAAGCATAGAAGGTACACTCAATTGCTCATCTTCACATGGCTCATCTTATTTGAATGGGCGACTGTTGCAAGTTAAATATTGTTAATGTGATTTAGTAACATTGAACTGGAGGCTAACATGGGGTATTGCTACCAAACAACCCCCTCCCCCAAGCGGGAAGAAAGTTACTCACTATATATTAAAGCCGCGAAAATGTATTTCGTAAATACGAGTACTATTAGCAAAGTTGCTATCAAGCGCTAATCTCGTCTTTTATAAGATATTATCAAGCATGAAGATATTATATAGAGCTGTGTAAGCCTCTTGCGAAAGAGCCTCATAAGTCTCCCGATTATGGTATATCTCACTTTGTTAATGGCGAAGAAGCACATGGCTAAGGACCTCTAACCCTATGATGAAAAGGGTCCTATGTAATGAAAAGGAAAAGTTATTTTGTAAGAAAAAATGAAATACGCCTTACATAATGAAAATGACAAAATATATGTTGGATATAGAATGTCCGATCGTCAGTTAATTCAACGTTACTATCGAGGTACGATCCAAAGAATTACACTTTGGGCAACGAGCAGTTTGACAATATTTAGTCGTAAATATTATCGTTCACGAAACACGGTTTATTAAATGGCAAATAAATATTTAGAGAAATATTTATTCGGTGATTAATTATTTAGAGAAATAATTATATACCGAAGGATTTAATGTTTAAGTGTTAAACAATATAAAGGTTATTTTACTAATTATTGTTAATTAGTAAATGCAAGGGATTAAAAGTAATTATCAGTTTAACACCTGGGAATTAACAGTTAATACCCTAGGGGTGTGGATTGTAAGATTAAGGGTTATAAAAGTATCCTTAATCCCAAACCCTAAATCACTTTTAGCCACCATCCAAGTTTGTGAAATCCTCACCCCTCCCCTCCCTCTCGGTCGCCGACACCAACCACCGTCGCTAGCCGCCGGCCTCCTCCGTCATCCCCACCCTGCGCCGCCGCCATCCTTGTGAGTCCATGAGACGGGTTTGCTTGTTTGCGGGTTCGTGAATAGTCACTAGCGAGACGCTCTTTGAATCAAGGTGTCTTTCGTTTGGTTAATCGTCGAAGGTCTAACCTGAAACACCCTATGGATGGATTAAATTTATTGTTTATATGCGTGTAATCGGATCACTGGTGGGATCCCAGTTTAGAACTGTTAATCGTACTAAATGCTCCCGCTGTATAAATATGATTTATTTATTTTAAAGGTTTAAATATATATTTTTGTTTTAAAAGTTAAAACTGGTACGAGGATTCCCAATAATATAAACAACTCCCTAACCAGGAGAAAAATTGAAGGAGGCCCCGGCCGGGGGGACCTCCAAGGAACCTCCGACCGGAAGGGGTATCCTCATGAAAAACCATGGTGAAAAGGAAAAGGATGAAAAGAAAGACTCTTTGTCTAAAAAGCTTAATAAGAGGACTTTATAAAAGCCTTCTTCCGGTTATGGGACCCCCAATTGCTGCATTAGGTAACTAGACAAAAAACTCTTTGTTTAAAAAGGAGGACACCTCGCAGAGGACCTCCCGATGATAAACATTATTTAGAGCATGAAAAGTCCTTATAAGAATGAAATGAAAAGGAAAAGGATGATAAGAAATGAAAAATTAATGACCAAAAAGTGGCCTTGATTATTATTATTATACTATGAAGCATAGGCCTTCCCCAAGGGCCTCAATTATTATTAATATTATGTCATAAAGCATAGGCCTTCTCCAAGGGGCTCGATTATTATTATTATGCTATGAAGCATATGCGTTATCCAAGGGCCTCGATTATTATTATTATGCTATGAAGCATAGGCCTTCTACAAGGGCCTCGATTATTATTATTATTATGCCATGAAGCATAGGCCTTCTCCAAGGGCCTCGATTATTATTATTATGCTATGAAGCATAGGTCTTCTTCAAGGGCCTCGATTATTATTATTATTATGCTATGAAGCATAGGCTTTCTGCTATGAAGCATGGCCTTCTCCAAGGATCTTGATTATTATTCTATGAAGTATGGTCTTTCGAAAACACCTCGATTATACTTATTATTCTATGAAAAATGGCCATCGAGAAAGATCTTGATTATTATTATATGAAACATGTCATGATAGAAGGGACTCAACTGTTATGATATGAACAATGGCTTTCCAAAGGGCCTCAACTGTTCTTCTCCCGTGAAGATGAAAAATGGCCCTCAAAAAAGGTCTCAACTTAGTAATGCCTTGCCAAGGAAAGAAAGTTCTCATTCGAAGATCCTTGGATTTATTTATTTCTTCCTTAAAGTAGGAAGGAACCCCCTTGTGAAGGTTTCTACATATTTTACAAGTTCAACACTACTACAATGACTTCGTAGCATTGAACTGGGAGGCTAGCATAGTATGAACTCATTACCACCAAGGGGGGTAGTTTACCACCAGATGTTTTTACGTTCCAGACACTCTCGTACTCTAAATTGAAGATGTTGATCAACCTCCGTCTAAATGTCTTACACTCTTCCAGACGAAAGCAAAATACCAAGCAACAGATTCTTGACAAGCTAACATTACTCAGAAAAATTTTGAGGAAAAAAGATGACATTTACAGTTATAGCCCATGACCATATGTGGGCTTTTAAGTTTATGTTGGCTTAGAAGATTTGATGAGATGCCCCCTTTCGGGCTCCCACATGTGTGATTTCTTACACACAAAGATGGTCATAATTTGCATACATGTATCGTGATGCCCTAAGCATCGCCTCAGAAAGATCAGCCTTATTCACCTTTGGGTTAAAAGTGATACAAAGAACTTTAGTTTGCGGGAAAAGACCCACATACATTCTCGTAGAAGAATGGAAAGAAAAAGATATTTGGGATACTAGCAACATTATAAAGCAGTGAAGCGCAGTTATAAAGGTCGAATGACACCCGACGCCAAAATATTATATGAGCTCATCCTAGCATGGTGGCACTACATAACGATGGACTAAAGGGGACCTGAAAGGATAGCCCCTGGTCCTGAACAGTAGGGACGATGGTAAAGGTCATTGAGTCTATTATCCTTATCATAAATAATAAGCACAATGGACTAGGGGGGACTTGAAGGGGTAACCCCCTGTCCTGAACTACTGGGCTTAGTTTTGGGGCCCAATATAAAGAAATAAGCCCATTGCGGATAAACCCGCCCTGAAGGCCCATCATGGAAAAGACCCATTAGGGCTAAGGCACCAAGACCTCCTATATAAGGAAGTCCCCCTTCATCACAATGGCAGGTTCTTCCTCCTCCCCTTGGCTCACTTATAACTATATCTCCCTCTAGATACTGATACACACATACACAAATATACATGTACGATGATGATATATGAGGAAAAGGCTGACTTGAGCATCGGAGGGCCCTCAGGGAGATTCCCCGGTCCTCTAACTAGAGTTTCATGTGGATGCAGATTTGATCCGACCTCGAGAAGACGAAGATCTGGTCTCATACGGTTGGAAGGCTGATTCGGACGAGATCTCCTTCCTCCGACTGGAGCTACCTCAAGTTGAACCCCATCGGGTTAGTTTCTGGGACGCTACACTATGAAATTATTTATGAACTAGTATTAAACCTGCGCGCGTTGTGGTGCGCTAAACTGTGAACAAAATTAACGTCTGAGTAACTCTATAAAATAAGACCAACAACTTTGTATGTGTTGCGACAGTGACACTGAAGTGGTGAAGTACGTAAAGAGAAACGCATTAAAATGTCAAAAGAATTTAAAAAGAAAAATTAAAAAAAGAAAACGTTAAAAAACTAAAAAGAAAAATGTTTTAATAAACCCTTTAAAGCAAATGGTGAGCTCAGCAAGTTGCAGGCTGATGTAAATGTCTTACCAGGTGGGCCAGCTACTTTTTTAACTTTAATTATTATAAAAGACACTTTAATTTTGAAAAATGACAAAAAGAAAAGGAATCAGCTGCAGTCGTGGACCAATCATATCGGTTGTCATAAACAGTAACTCACCAACATGCGTAATTGTTGTTTCTATAATATTTATTACAATTCTTCAAAAAGTGACAAATTTTAGGGTGCGTAGGACATTTTCTTGAAAAAAATTTAAATACATGATGACGGGGATGGCACAATAACAAATTCAGAGGCCTAGAATAAAGGAAACAGGCCCAATAACAATATTGGCCCAAAACGAGCCCGACCTCATCCGGGGGAAGAGACTCGTAAACATAATGAGGAAATGACCTACAAGCAATAAAGACAATAATCCAAATAAAGTATAAAAGAGGTATGGTCAGAATGGACAGGAAGGAACAGTTTCTTCGGCTCCTCTTCACTTGCAGGGAAAAAGGGAAGTCAACATTCAAAACAAAATCCTGGTAAGAACTAATGCCAATATGTTATACCCTTTAAGGAGAATCTCTCAAACACGAGGCAGGGACCAAAACACAAGAGACCTGCCAACTACCAAAATAGAAGGCTCAAGGTCACGGGAGCCCCAGCATCCGAAGTATGAATAAGGAACACTCCTCTCCAAGGTAGATCACAAAACTCTAACCCATCTTTCGCCTTCTATACCATTCACTAAGAAACCCTTACTGATTCTCACGCCGGAGGTGGATCGTAGGAGACCTTCTCCTGCGATGAGACTAACGGTTTCTTTTCATCTTAGCAGGGCAAGGCTACCTTGGGTTGCTTTCATCAGTGTAGCAATAAGTGGCGCCCACAATGGGGCACGCTTCACTTCAGACGATTTCGAGTTGTGTCTCACTACTAACCGAAATATCTCTTCTGAGTTTTAGTCCTCTGCTTTTTTCTTTGTTGCACCTGATCACCATGTCCGGAGAATATACTCCACAAGGTCGCCTAGCCCAGACCCCCGACGGTCCTGTGGAAATCTCGGATATGATTGAGTTAACACCCAAAGGCATTAGGGACAACTTCCCACGCCTCCAGGAACTCATGAACGAGTATGCCCAGGAGGCACGAACGTGGGGAGTTAGGGTTCGCCTCGATTATGAAGAAGAACCAAGTGTTACCCTGACCACATCCTCCCCCGAGGAAGGAAACGCCATAGTAACAACGGAGGCCGAGGAAATACCACTCAACCTCCCCGCAGGGTCACTTATGAACATGGCAATGACAAACCCAACACTCTGGTTCGAGAATATGTATAAACCGTTCGTTCACTCTTACCTGTGGACAGATCCAAGGCAACTCGCCTTTCCCCCGGGCGGTCTACCCTAATCCGGAGAGCAAGCATACTAACAATTTCTCTAGCAGTTCCCAGGCCAGTTCCCAGGGCCCAAACCCAGTGCCTCACCCAGGCGCCGCCCTTGACCCAAGGCGCTGCACAGACGGTCCCCATGCAAAACAATCACGCCATTTTTCCACAGAACAATTATCCATACTACTTGTCGGTACCCATGCCAACTCAACCTATCCTCACCTACACCCAACCAATAACCAGCGTGAGAGGAGAAGACGACCTCTCGAGGCCATATGTGCCCAACGCTCACACTAAGTTCACGTCCCGAATTGCAAACATCAAGTTCCCACCAAAGACGAAAATTCCATCAAACATCAAGACGTATGATGGCCTTGGGGACCCAGATGATCATTTAGAGCTCTTCTCTGGAGCAGCCAAGGTAGAAGAGTGGTCCATGCCTGTATGGTGCCACATGTTCGTACAAAGGCTGGCAGGCCCGACCCGCCTATGGTTCAATATCTTGCTAAGCAGGAGCATAGACACCTTTGAAGACTTGAGTAGAAGTTTCTTAACTAACTTTATGCAATAGAAAAGGTATACCAAATATCTGGTGGTCCTACACAACATAAATAAGAGAGAAGACGAGGACCTTCGAGCTTTTATGGAGAGATACAAATTAGAAATCCTAAGTATAAGCAGGGCGACAGAGCAAATGCGGATCTCCGGTTTCATACACGGGGTAAGGGCACGACAGTGTATAGAAGAATTGAACAGGAACATCTCGAAAACCATGGAAGAAACATTGGAGAAGGCTGAGGCTTTCCTGAGAGGAAAAGAAGCAACTAAGGTGCTGGAAGGGGGAGAAAGTCAAAAAAACCCCACATGGAAAAACCTTCCCTAGAGCCCTAAAAGCCAGCAGCGTTTTCAACCGTTTGTAGAAAGGCGTTCTACAAGCCATTCCTATGAATCTCGGCGCCCGTATGAAAGATCAAGCCATTTGTATACCCGTCCCCGGCAGCACAAGGATGATAGGCCAATACCCATACAATTCACAGCCCTCACAAAGTCTCCCAAAGAAATTTTAGCTATAGTAGAAGCCAAATTCGGATTTCGCCCGCCAAAAGCTAACAACAAACCACTAGACGCAAAAACAACACACAGGTATTGTGAGTTCCATGCAGATGTAGGCCACCATACCAACGACTGCTTTCAGTTAAAGAAAAGAATTGAAGCTGCAGTACAGTCCGACGAGCTGGCACATCTGATCAAAGACATCAAAGGTAAAAAAAAATGAGGATAGGTAGGAGAAAGATAAAGGAAAGAGAAAGGAGATCCTCATGATATCAAGCTTGGTCCACCCCAGGCAGGGAGATAAAGGGACGTCCAAAGGACCTGCCAAAGAAAGAGATCAATTTCCCTCCAATCGCCCCGGGGAAGTTAGCATGGTCACCCATGGTAATACAAGCTAACATAGAGGGTCGGGAGGTAAGGCGAGTCTATCTCGACAGAGAAAGTGAATCATAAATCATGTACGAACACTGTTTTCTGCAGTTGGATGAAGAAACAAGGAAAAAGCTGCTACCGTCCACCACTCCGCTTGTCGGATTATCGGGGGAGAAGGTCTGCCCGATTGGAAGTATCCCTAGGCAGGGGGAGGTACCAACAGACAAAAGAGATGTTGTTTCTAGTAGTCTAATCCCCCTAGAGATACAGCGCCATCATCGACAGGCCGGGAATAAGTTCCTTCGAAGCCATTGTATCCACAGCGCATGCTATGATGAACTTCCTAACAAAGGTGGGGGTATGTGATGAGTGTGTTTTATATGTAGATAAAAATATAAATATAAATATATATATATATACATATCCCCGGCAACAGCATCAAAAACTTGATAGCATGTTGTTAGTAGTAATAAATATATTCTATTTAGAGATTCACAAAATCAGGTTTTAAATTTACAAATTAAAATGATCATTTCCTTAACTAAACACACACACAATAGGCAAGTGTACCTATCGCAGTGTAGTATAGTATGGGTAAGAACCAAGTATCGAACCATGGACACGGATCCCGTACTCAACCCTCGCTATTGTCTGACTAGGATAATAAGTTGGAAAATGGGTTTTGTTAAAAAGGAAATTAAAAAGATAAGAAATGTAATTAGAAATGTTATCCCGTTTAAGGTGTTACTCTAGTTGTTATTCCTTGTTAATTAATGTTACATTTAAAGTAAGGTTGGTCATAGTTACTAGTACTAACCCTTTCAATAGGGGAGTTAGTATTTCGTAACGGAACAGTGGATACGGTCAGCCAACTGTTCCTTAATGAATATAACGGACCCTAAACGGGGTCTCAAGTCCGTCGGTATCTTACAATTCATTATTCGGACTAATATTATCCCTGTGACTGACGTACGTCTGGTCTTGTAACTTCTTCCTGTAAGTCAGAATGCACGACTTCCTCCAAAGGTTCTTTATGAACGCTCGGACCTAACAAATTATGTTTTTAAATAGTTGCCTTTACTTATAATATTATTTTAAATAAATAAGACTTTCATTCTCAAGATCAAACCCCATGGCTCCTGCTAGAAGTCCTCTACAAGCCGATACAAGAGAAGTAAAGAAATACTGACACGAACCGTCTGGTCTGTTTAGGGCTCAAACGACCTGCAGAATACCCAAACCTCCAATCAACCCATAATATTAAATCTATACTAACTTGCCATGCTAGCACCAAGATTTGTATATAGACCGTACAAACATTGAATAAGCTTCCCAAACAAGAAGTCTTGCTTGAATAACTATCAAGATTTAATATTATTAGACTGGTTTAAAGATCACTTATTCTTGTCTTTTTAAAATAACGTATAGTAAAAATTTCAAAAACATAACTTACTAAAAAAACTTCATTAATTAATTAAAGTTCAACCAACTCGAGCAACACAAGAGAACTAGCCATGAATGACCATACAAGTGACTCCACTAACCCTTAGATAATGTGTGGAAGTATTCCAACACCAAGAGAGAGTGGGTATAGGTTGCCTCTTGTTTCACTCGAACGAGAAGAATAAGTTCATATTACAATACTTTAAAAAGGAAATAAACAAAGAAAAGCTAAATGGACCAAAACCGAGAAAGTTCCGACTTTTAGCAGAGCACGAAGGCCTTCACACCTCTTGGTAATGGACACTACAAGACTAAAAAAAAATAAACAAAGGAAAAGCTAAAACGGACCAAAACCGAGAGAGCTTCGGCCCTAGCAGAGCACTAGGGCCTCTATACCCCTCAAGTTTAGACACTCAAATGAGAGACTTGAGCTTGATCTTTATAGGAAAAGGTGCAGGAGGGGGCGCGGGCACGCCCTCCTTAGGCGCGGGCATGCCCATAGCTGGGAGAATCTTCTTCTTCCTTCTTGCTTGGAGCCTACTTTTTTACTTTCTTTGACTCTTCTAGAAGGATCCATAGGTCCAAAAGGGTCATGGATCATCCATGAATAGTACCCATGGGTACTTGGCTATCCATCGGTTATGGATAGGTGTAAGAGTGCTCTACAAGTGCCTTTGACTTTCATTGACTTTACTTTGACTTGCATTGACTTTGATGATTTCTTGAAAATCCTTTAGAGATGTTCGGCTTTCTAAGGCCTAATAATCTCCCAATTGACTTGGGAATTGGTACGTAGCCTTGTGGATTTTGCTAAGGCTCCGCAAGGTCTTCGATTCTTCGGTTTTGACTATTTTTGCTTCATTTCTTCCGAAAGCTCCCGAAAACCTAAAATTATCACAAAGGAACGATTAAGACACATTTCTTGCAATAATACTCCAATTATGATATAAAAGTGAGGGTACATATGCATGTAAAATATGTATAATTTATGTCATATCATAATACCCTACATTTAAACTTTTGCTTGTTCTCAAGCAAACTCATGCATGATTATACCCATAGAAATAAGATATTGATTAAATGTTAATCCAAAGCTTTTGTCCCAAATGGCTGAATGGTCTTATTAAAAACAATGATTTGGTGGTAATACCTTTCGAATGTTTCTTCACAAGAGAGTAGCTGTATGATCGGTGAATACAAGATGGTTCTATTCTAGTTGAGATTGGCGGAAACAATCACAACTAAGCAATGTAAACAAGTAAACAAGAAGAATACTGATAAATGTAATTTGTATTAAGTTTCAAAGATTACAAGATTACAGAGAAAACTCTTAAAAAAGCACACTTATACAATGACTCTAAGTACTACTTATATAGTAACTTAGAATCAAGACAGACCCTTGATTCTAAGGATCAGATCTAACACAAGCCGTTGATCTTGTATTGAAGCTATTCTACATGTAACGACAATAAATACTACAAAAGTTATCTTTACTCAAACGTCTTCTTAGGAATCATTGCTTGAGTCCTTGGAAGAAGAGCATCGCTGTCTTTTATTATCTTGCACCAGTAACATTCTTTCTACATGGAGTGTGTCAGTGTTGCAGCAGAAAGTTGTCAGTGGTAATGGTTGCTTTATTGAAGCCGGTCAACTGCAACGTTTGATCTTAAGAGGGAATGGCTATTAGCAACAATGTTGTTGATCAGTAGCAAGACACAACTGTCCACAGCTGCTGATGATTTGCCTATCAGCAGCAAATTTGGTATTCAACAGATAAGGCTGTCCGCTGCAGATTCGTTCTTCAGCAGAAGAACAAGTATCCGCAGCAGATAAGCTTATCCGCAGCAGTTTGTCGACCTACAGCAAACTCTGAGGTCCACAACAGTTGTATTTAGAGAGTTTTGTAGCCATCCGTCTTTATTTCTACAAACTCCCCCTAGACTGATGCTACCAAAACTCTCTTACTGCTGAAGTTTTTCCATGTTGTAGACTATCCTTTCTACCTCATAGCCTCTTGGGTCAAGGATGGGATTGTTTAGAGGAAGCTCAGATAGAGTCTTTATGTCTTTGCTTGGCATTTTGAAGATGGCCTTGCTTGAACGTATCATCTTCTGTCCTTTAACATCAATCAAGATAAACTCATTGGTATCAGCCTTGAAGGACCAACTAGTGAATGGAGAGTGGGACTGAAAAGGTTTGGCCTAAATGATTACATCTTTACTAGGGTTGAAGTGATGTTTGATTGCTAGCAAAAGATGTCTCCCACCTTCATTCTCTGGCTTATGGGCTTCACCCAACTCCAATATTCTTCTTAGATATGAGTTTTGGAGTTGCAGTACCTCATCAACAGATTTATAGATAGATCTTTTTAGTTCTTCCTTTCCCCTGAAGACTTCAAACCATTTGTCTTGAGTGTTGTAGAACCAGACAACTATTTCTCTTGAGTCTTTTGGTTTGATGGTAGGTTTGGTTTTCTTCTTGGAAGGCTGCTGATGAGGAGGAGCTAGGTGAAGGGATTTGGACTTTGTGGGAAGAGAGGAATGCGGTCTAGGCTGGAGAGTGGAAGTATGGTGGGAGGAGAAAGTATTGGATGAGGGAGACGGCTTGGGTTTCTTTGATTTGTGTTTAGCAGTTTGAGTTATCACCCTTTTCTTGGAGCCTGTCTTCCCCAATCTTTCTTCCTCTTCCTTCTTGACTTTGGAGTACAAGGCTTACAAGTTCATGAAACTCATGAGGCCTAGCCTCTTTAAACTTTCTCCTCTGGCCTTCAGGAAGTCAGTCATGACCTTCCTTTCTTCATGGGTCCTTATGTTGAATGCAATGGTCTTCTTAGATTTTTGCTTGGCTTTTTCTTCTTCTTCTTCTTCATCCCTTTTCTTATTTGCCAATTAACCTTGCTGACCCATGAAGGCTCTGTCGATTTCTTTATTTGATAGTTTCTCAAGGTAGTCTGCATCCTCACCTTGAGAAATCAGAGCCGCTATCCATTCTTCTCTTTTTTCTTTGGCTAGTTCAGAATCATTTATTCTGAACTTAGCCTCTTCCCTTTTCTTCTTCTCTCTTTCTTCTTCTTCTTCTTTATTAAACTGTTCCTACAGCTGAAGAGCTAGGGCTTCATCTTCTTGTAATTGAGAAGCTACAGGAAATCTGGCTTTGAGATCATCCAGCTGTTTAGCATACAGCTGGATTTGTTGTTCTCTGAAGAGCATGGCAGCTTTTCTTTCTTGAATTTTTCTTAGCTCTACCATATCCTATTCTTATCTTCTTCTTCTTTCCTCCCTTTTCCTTTGCTCTTTCATCAGTATCTCTTCCACCTCTTTAGTCATTACTCCCTTCCCCTTGGCTTTGGTTGATGCCTCTGCTTCAGCATTATGGATCACAACAGCAGATGTTTTAGATACTATTGGGATCTCTGCTTCAGCTTCATTGGCAGTTTGGGGAGTGGATGGGGGAAGGTTTCTTGCTTCATCTTCTTCCCATTCACACCCAGTTACTTCCTTCCAACTTTTCCTTACATCCTCCAACTTTGTTTTTCTAGATTCTGTTGCAGTGTTCAGAGTGGCGGTTGGTGAGGAGAGAAAAGAGATATCTGAGTCAGAGGAGGCATCTTCTGCAAGGCGTCCCTCCTTTTCAAGACGAGCTTTGATAGTCTTGATCATTGCTTGGCTCTCTAAGGAGTTGACATTGCAGATATGTGTTCTGAGCTCAAAAATGTTGTATAGGAAGTCTGAGTTGAGGAGTAGGATCTCATTGATGTGGTTAAAGAAGACAGATGATCCATCACTCAGAAAGAAGGTGAAGCCAGAGGGCCCAGTACACGACCATCCTAGCACTGCTAGTCCCCTGACCATCTCATTGTGTATGAAGCTTCTCCAGCAAATAGTTTCTTCATCAGTTAAGGTACTGCTCCTGATCAGGTCAAGTCTACTTGGAGCCAGTCTTTGTGCTGCTGCTGTAGAAGATTCTGCGCGGTCTTTAGGATATGCCACCTTGTTTGCTTCTTCTAATAGTGCTTCAAAACAGGGCAGATTTTCCTTCAATCCTAAGTGATTTCTTCCTCTTCATCTACTGAGTCTGGCAAGTCATGAACTTGAACAAAGGCAGGTTTGAATAAGGAACTTTGAAATGCAGCATGCTCTTGTATCCAGTCCTCAAGGCTGTCAGAATCATCTTCTACTGCGACTATCTCCCCCTTTTTGGTTGCATCAGTGTAAAGGGTTGCATCTGTTTGAGTTCCCATTGATACAAGGGAAGGAGTAGGCACAGTTGGGCATTGATGGGCTTCATGCATAGAGACTTGTTGCCTTAGTTTGGACACTTCAGCCTCTAGCATAGCCACCCTGGCCGTCAATTCCATATGTTTGAGTTTCAGACTGTCCTCATTCACAGTTGTGGAATCCTTGGAGCTGGATGGGGTCTTACGCCTACCCTCTACATCCCCATCACCCTGGTTTTCTTGGCACCTAGGATTCCTCTCAGTGAAGAGTGTTTCAAAGGAAACACCCTCACTGTGAGTTGCCGTGGTTAGGGTCTTAGTGATGTTATCACTGTCCTCCTGGTTAGTTGATGTACCAGGAGTAGTGACAGCCCTTTCCATATTCACTCTATCAGTACTCCCAGAGTGAACCTTCTTGGGTGATGAACTTGGGTTAGGTGCACTAGCATCCAAGTCAATCAATACCTCAGAGATAGTGGTTGTTTGAGAAGGTATATCATCTTGACAAAGTGCCTCTGCACTTAAGTTCAGAGAATAGAAATAATGGAATGGCTCAGTGGGTTGTTCTATGGATCCGGAATGTGATCCTGATCCTAATAGAGAAGCTTCCAAGGAAGTCTCTCTAATGATGTGGCTATCCCTTTTGATATTCTCATCAGAATTTTGGGATTCTGAATGAGGGCTTTTAGGTTGGGATTGGAAATTTGAGACAAGAAGAGAAGGAGTCTTCTTGCTCCTTTTTCTAGTATAATTTGCCGCAACTGGGGCCCTTTGTTCCAGTTGAATGATAACATCAAAAACAGGTGCAAGTAATTTCTGTGCTTGTGCATCCTTAGTAGTATGCACAGGGGTTCGAACAGTGGAAGCAGATTGTTGTTCAGGATGTGAAGAGGAGGGTGTGGGATCAGTATCAGCTGGGATTGCTGAACTGTCACCCTGGGTACTTTGTATGTTCATCATTATAGATGACAATGGAACATTAACCCCTGAGAACTTTTTGGAAACAGTTCTCATAATTTGAAAAATGTTATTTTTATGTCCCAGCATAAGATAGATTTTGGCAGATTTTGAAAGATCTTTTAATTCGTTATTGAAAACCTCCTGCAAGAATATTGGGTACATAAAAAATGATTGCTTTGCACCTTCTTGAAGATTATATCTCAAACCTTCAAAGATGAGATGTGCAAATTGAAACCCTGGCAAGAAACCATACCATGAACAGCAGAGGCAAGTGCAGAGCTCACTTGATGCCATCCACTTCTCTTCTGGGATATGCATTATAGAAGAGTGTGGCATAGAAACTTCCATGGATGGCCCACTAGCGCCTTTTCGATTGTGTACTCGTTCTGATTTACAGTGTACCCTATAAATACAATGGTCCTCATGTATTCTTCCTTCGAGTATGAAATGGCGGCCCCCTCGTCTTGAAGCTTGAGATGTTTTTGTAGAGTAGCTTCAGTGATGGTGATGTCTTTGCCATCTACCTTGGCTTGGATTTGTGGTATCCCCTGTTCGGTAGAGTAGACGGCAGAGTTCCAGAAGTCGTCCATGTGAGGGATGTAAATGGTTGGGTTTACAGTGAGTGCATGGTGTATCTTTGATCGACAGAGAAAGTCGATCATGTCATTGAATCCCTCGAACTTCTTACCTTTGATTAAGTATGCCGTGAGGTTGTAATGTGGAGAGAACTTATCATCGGGATGGTTTATGTCTACCTCTGTCATTTTGTTGGGTTTGGAGGGAAAGAGGAAGGTTTTTGAAAGGTGGTTATGGATGGAAAGCTTTGAATGTTGTGGAGGCTTGAGAGAAAGTGATGGGAGTTAGGGTGAAATTGAATGTGAAGAGATGGTGAATAAATTTGATTTGTGTTATAATGGCAGAGGAGAGAAAAAGCAAAAATACTTGTACAGTACAACCTTGTTCACTTTTTACTGTTACAGCCGTAATACACTAAATCAGTCATGGTAAAGACTGAAAGTTTTTACAGTGGGTAAAGGTTAATTTGGACTTAGATTTACCCATCAGCAGCAAACTTGGTTGCTGCGGATGGTTAAGCCTATCCGCTGCAAGCATGGTTGCTGTGGATGGTTAAGTCTGTTAGCAGCAAACTCAACTGTTGTTGATGGATGAAATGATCCGCAGCAAGGATGTTGCTGCTGACAGCCTTAAAGCTATCCGTAGGAAACTTGTTCGTGCTTATAACTTAAAGCAGTCAGTGGCAAATTCTTTGCTGCTGATGATTAAACCTGTCAGCAGCGAAAAAAGTTGTTGTTGACTTATAACTTTTATTTTCAACCAAGGACAAACACATTTACAAAACAAAATTTTAGAGACAGATTTTAATTAAAGTTCCTCATACCAATAGATTCAACTAAATATCTAAATCTAGCTTTATCAAAAGGTTTTGTAAACAAATGAGCATATTGCTCATTGGTATGAACTTTGGTTAAAATAATTCTCTTTTTCTCAGTTTGATATCTTATGAAGTGATACCTGATGTCAATGTGTTTTGTCTTGGTGTGCTGCACCGGATTATTTGTAATTCATATAGCACTCATGTTGTCAATGTGAATGGGAGTTGCCATGAAAGTCATCCCATAATCCAGCATTTGGTTTTGTATCCAGATGACTTGTGCACAACAACTTGAAGCTACAATGCATTCCGCTTCTGCTTTAAAAGTTGAGACACATGTTTGCTTCTTGCACTGCCATGAAATCAGTCTCCCTCCCAGAAACTGACATCCCCCTGATGTGGACTTTTTGTCTAAGTTGCATCCCCCATAATCACTGTCAGTGTATGCATACAGATTGAACTTATCATTTTTAGAGTACCATAGCCCAAGTCTTGGGGCTCTCTATAGGTATCTAAAAATTCTCTTGACAACTTGAAGATGTGAATTCTTTGGTGCTGCTTGGAATCTTGCACAAAGACATACTGCAAACATGATATCTGGCCATGAGGCAGTGAGATACATGAGAGACCCTATCATTGCACGGTACTGATGTTGATCAGTGTCTTAACCATCTTTGTCTGGAGTCATTTGATGGTGCACTTGCATAGTAGTTCTTGCTGCAGAGCAGTCAGCCATCTTGAATCTTTCCAAAATGCTCTTGACATATTTGGATTGACTGATGAAGATTCTATTTGGATCTTGTTTGACTTGAAGACCCAGAAAGAAATTTATTTCACCCATTAAGCTCATTACAAACTTTGAGTGCATCAGGATCTCAAAGTCTTTACACAACTTCTTCCTTATTGATCCAAAGATGATATCATCAACGTAGATTTGTGCCAGTAAGATTTCTACCCCCTTCATCTTTGATAAACAAGGTCTGGTCAATGACACCTCTTCTGAAGTTGTTGCTTAGTAGATATCTAGACAAAGTTTCATACCAGGCTCTTGGAGCTTGATGTAAGCCATACAGAGCTTTGTCTAGTTTGAACACTTGGTTAGGATGTGCGGGATCTACAAAGCCTGGAGGCTGTTTGACATATACTTCTTCACCAATCTTCCTATACCGGAAAGGCACTCTTGACATCCATTTGATAAACCATGAAATTCTTTGATGCAGCATATGCCAGGAAGATTCTGATGGCCTCCTGCCTGACAAAAGGAGCAAAGACTTCATCATAGTTAATTCCCTCTTCCTGAGTCTAGCCTTAAGCTATAAGTCTGGCTTTGTTCTTGACTACAATGCCTATCTCATCTTGCTTGTTCCTGAATACCCATCTTGTCCCAATGGCAGATTGACCAGGTGGAAGATCAACAAGTTTCCAAACATCCTGTCTCTTGAATTGCAACAACTCTTCCTGCATTGCCTCAATCCAACTGTTGTGTTTTAGAGTTTCATCTATCTTCTTGGGTTCCACCTGAGATAGAAAACATGAAAACAAACATATATTGGCCTCATAAGATTTGCTTCTTGTTAGAACTTCTTGGTGAACTTGGCTAATAGTATTTGCAGCATCTACATCATTTACCGAAGTGTCTTCATTCAAATTTTCATTTTCAGACAGGCTGCTACTGGTGACATTGGAGAGTCTGGTTCCGGCTTCACTTGCTTCAATGGCTTCCATAACAGATGGAGGATCAATGCATGGTCTTTTCAAACTGATGGAAGATTTAGGAAAATCCAGTCTGTAGTCAAAGGAGAAAGAGGAAGCTGGTGCTTGTGAAGAGGTAGATTCCATATTTTAGAAGATGATAGGATCAAATATTTGGGTGAAAGAGTCTATGTCAAAGAGCCAGTTTGGGCCTTTTCCCTGTTCACAGGCAATGTGTTCTCTACATTCCACATTGGCTGATTTTTCCACAATTCTTGTTCTTGAGTTGAATACTCTGTAGGCCTTGGATTGAGAGGAATAGCCCACAAAATATCCTTCATCAGATTTGGCACCAAATTTAGACAGAACCCCCCCATGTGTGATCAGAATTGCGCATGGACATCCGAAAGGTTTTAGAAATCCAATGTAGGGAACTCTTTGGAACCATAGTTCATAAGGTATCTTGTTGAGAGGCTTGACTATGAGAACTCTATTTTACACATAGCAGACTGTGCTTACTGCTTCTGCCCAGAATGTGAGAGGCAGTTTTGAGTCAGCCAACACAGATCTTGCTGACTCAATTAGAGTTCTGTTTCTTCTTTCAGCAACTCCATTTTGTTGAGGAGTTATTGGAGCACTGTATTGTCTTTCTTTTCCCTTCCTTTCATAGAAACAGTTCAAAGTGTGGTTCTTGAACTCTGTGCCCTGATCACACCTTATGATGTTTACCTTCTGATTGCTTTGATTCTCTATCCTAAGAATGTAAGATTTGAGAATCTCAGCAGTTTCATCTTTAGTTCTCAAGAAGTATACCCATGAGAATCTGGTGTAGTCATCAGTTATCACCAGACAGTATGACTTCTTACCCGTTGACATAATATTTGTAGGACCAAAGAGATCCATATGCAGCAGCTGTAGTGGAGTGTCATTTGTATTCAAAGTCTTGGGCTTGTGAGAACTCTTGTGTTGCTTCCCTTTCAAATAAGCAATGCAATGATCTTCTAGCTGGAATTCTTTGTCAGGAAGCCCTCTGACAAGATTATCCTTTACCAATTTTTTAATGGTTTTGATGTTAAAATTGCTTAATCTCTTGTGCCAGAGAGCTGATTCATCAACTGAAGCTTTTGACAGAAAACAGGATACACTGCCAGATGGAGTGACCTCATTCATGTCAAGCACATAAAGATTTTCTTTTCTCTGAGCAGTTAATAAAATATTTTCTGGTGGAGGTTTGGATAAGCCAGGAGATAGTACAAAGCATTCTTTATCTGTGAAGAGCATCCAATGCTTTTGATCACAGACCCGAGAAACACTCATGAGATTGAAGTCCAATTCTTTGACATAGTTTACCTTTTCAATACTCATTCTTTCATTGGACACAATTCCTTGTCTAGTAATAGATCCTCCTTTTGAGTCACTTCCAAAGGCAACATATCCTCCATTTAAATGTCTGAAGTTGGAGAAGATGGATCTGTTGCATGTCATGTGCCTGGAACAACCACTGTCTACCACCCAGGTGTTATTCTTATGACCTGCCTGTCCCTGCATATAAGAGAGATCTAGTTAGTGAGAGGAATCCAAGAGCTTGCATCCTTGTAAAAAGGGTTCTCGGATTATCAGTATCAACATGTGTGCATTCAACGGATCCAATGATGATTCTTGGAGGAATTTTGGCTTTCCAATGCTGAATTGGTGGTTTTCCAGCTCTCTTTGCTTTGTCAGCAGCAGATGTTGCAACTGAGGACTTTGCCTTATCAGCAGCAGATTTTGTTGATGCTGATGGTTTTACTTGAGCAGCAGCAATCTTGATTGCTGCTGAAGTCTTGTCTTTGGGTCGCTTGGCTTTAATTTATCAGCAACATTTTTGTTAGCTGCTGATGGTTTAACTTGGGCAGCAGCAATCTTGGTTACCGATGAAGGCTTTTCCTTTGGTTGCTTGAGTCTTACTTGATCAACAACAGTTTTGTTTGATGCTGATGGTTTAATCTTCGATGTATGCCTACCCTTCTTCATCTTACTGATAGGCTTTTGTTGAAGAGGAATTTGATGAAGAACCTGGTTGAGAGGATTAAACTTACAATTTGCAGCTAAGTGGTCTGATTCACCACAGATGATGCAAGATTGTTGAGGTTTTGGCAGATGCTTTCTTGGTGGGGATAGAGAGTTTCTGAAATGAGTTGCTTTTGCTTTAAAGCTTCTTACCTTTTTGTTCTTGTTTGTTTTCTCAAAAGCGTGTTTCTTTAGGTTTCTTTGTTGTTGAAGGTAATAGAAGCAGATGCTGGTAGTATAATTGTATTTCCCACACAGAAAGCATGATTTAGCCAGTTTGTCCCTTTGAAAGTACACATAGTCCTTTCTTTTAAACAAGTCTTTGAAGTTCCGGGGTGAGCTTTGTTGTGCTCAAAGGTGGCTTCTTTCAATGTCTTTTGAACATATGGAGCTCTCTCTCCAGGAGCATGACATATGTCAAACACCTTCCTTTGTTGGATTAATTTGGATTGAGGCTTTGAGTTGGTGGAGGTTGAAGACTGTCCCTTTTCAACAGTTAGCTTTCTTCCTTCTGGAGGATAGCTGATTCTGATTTGTTTGGTTGGTTGAGATACTGGTACTGTTTTTGAAGGGATGAAAGGGATTGGATTGTTGGCTTTAAATACTTCACAGGTAGGTGGTGATGAAACTTTATTGGTTTCAGTGGAGTCTGAGCATGTTGACTCAGACTCAGATGAAGTAGTGCATTCTTGCACAGGGGTTTCTTGGACAACAGGGTCAAGATTTCGGTTGGCCATGTCAAGGTTGGAAAGATTGAAACTTGGTTCATGAATGGCTACACAGTCAGCGGGTGGAGGAACATCATTGTAGGGTTGTTCAGCTTGGAATCCAAGACCAGCAGTTACCTTTTCATGAATTTGAGCATCCAAAAGTCTTTGCAGCTTTTTGGATGCAAACTCATATTTTTCCACATGGACCTTTTGGTCTGCTAATTCGGCTCTTGTAGCTTTTAACTTAACCAGAAGATCATCAATTTGAGTTTCAAGGTTTGTTTGTTCATGTTTTAATGATGAAATTTCTTTCTTTCAACAATCAATCTTTTCCTTGTAACTGTTTTCAACCTTTTTAAATTCAGATTTCATTTGGTGAAATTATTCATTTTGATATATGAGATTATGGTTATGTTTCCTGTATCCACGGACCTTATCAATACAAGCTTGAGTACAAAGATTTTCATATACCTGAGGTGCTACCTCTAATGTGTCTACCATGAGAGCTTGATTATTGGCAGGAATATCCTCATACTTGAAGCTCCAATCAAAGTCAACAGTTCTAACAGCTCCACAAGCTGCAGTTTGTGCAGGAGTAGTGGCCTGTTGCTGTTGTTGCTATCTTGGCTGAGCTTGGTGAGCTTGTCTGGTATGAGAAGCAGCTGGGTTTGCCTTTGGTGCCTTGCATTTTCTAGCAAAATGACCATGTTGGTTACAGTTGTAACACCTCAATTTGCTTTTGTCCAAGCCAACCCTTGTGTTAGAGTTGTTGCTTGGAACGGGTCTTCCTGTTCTTGAGTAGATCCTTTTTGCTCTCAGAGAGAGCCTAGCATAGGAGTACGGTATATCTATTTCTTCTAGATCATCTGGATGAAAACATTCCAGATCTTCCTTGATAAAGGACATATTGCTTGAGTTTTCAGACACAAAAGCAGCAGAGGTTGATGTTTGAGGTGGGGCTTCAAGAAGAATTGGTGAGTTGTTTAATTGAGAGGTTGGAGTTTGGGGATTAGTGACGATGGGAGGATAATAGTTGCTTGAACTAGGACCTGAGTGGTCAGAGTGGAGGGTAGAAGAGGTGGTGGTGGATGTTGAGGATGTTTGGTAGCTTAAGCTTCTTTCCTTGGCCTAAATCATCTCTAATTCATAGGTCTTTACATATCGAAAAGCTCAGTCATCTGTAGAGTCTTCAGATTCTCAGTTCTTCTGATGGACACTGTGTAGAGTGTCCAACAACTGGGTAGAGACCTGATGAACTTATTGAGAATATCTTCATTCTCCAGCTTCACTTTTGAGCACTGCAGCTCACCTACAAGATAAGTATATCTGTTAAATAAATCAGTTAGAGACTCACCTTCCTTCCAGATGAAGTTTTCATATTGCTGCTTCAGGATGTCTCTTCTGTTTTCTTTTACTTCCTCTGAAATAGTAAACATCTTCTCAAGAGCCTCCCATAGCTCCTTTGCAGTTTTGTATCCTCTGAAGTTGTGAAAAACTTCATTTGGTAAGCACATATGGATGGCTCCCAAGGCCTTGAAATCTACCTCCATTTTCTTGATGTCTTCATCAGAGTATTTGGAGGATTCTTTGGGAACCAGTGTACCTCCGAAATCAGCGGAGGTCACCATGGGTATGTATGGTCTATCTTTAATGGATTTCCACATCCCATATTCTTGATAGCAGAAGAAGCTTTCCATTCTGTTCTTCCACATATCACAGTCTTCTCCAGACACCATTCTTGGTGGTCTGTTGATGCTTCCAATGTCTTCAACTCCATTGTTTTGTGCCATTTTTTATTTGTGATAATGGGTGACTTTAGCAAACCAGAGAATGATTAAACAAGTGTGAGTTTGTTTAATCTGTGAGCCAAAGCTCTGATACCACTTGTAGGATCGGTGAATACAAGATGGTTCTATTCTAGTTGAGATTGGCGAAAACAATCACAACTAAGCAATGTAAACAAGTAAACAAAAAGAATACTGATAAATGCAATTTGTATTAAGCTTCAAAGACTACAGGATTACAGAGAAAACTCTTAAAAAAGCACACTTATTCAATGACTCTAAGTACTACTTATATAGTAACTTAGAATCAAGACAGACCCTTGATTCTAAGGATCAGATCTAACACAAGCCGTTGATCTTGTATTGAAGCTATTCTACATGTAACGACAATAAATACTACAAAATTTATCTTTACTCAAACGTCTTCTTAGGCATCATTGCTTGAGTCCTTGGAAGAAGAGTGTCGTTGTCTTTTATTGTCTTGCACCAGTAACATTCTTTCTGCATGGAGTGTGTCAGTGTTGCAGCAGAAAGTTGTCAGCGGTAATGGTTGTTTTATCGAAGCCGGTCAGCTGAAACGTCTGATCTTCAAAGGGAATGGCTATCAGTAGCAATGCTGTTGATCATCAGCAAGACACAACTGTCCACAGCTGCTGATGATTTGCCTATCAGCAGCAACTTTGGTCTTCAGCAGATACGGCTGTCCGCAGCAGATTTGTTCTTCAGCAGAATAACAAGTATCCGCAGCAGATAAGCTTATCCGCAACAGTTTGTCGATCTGCAGCAAACTCTGAGGTCCACAGCAGTTGTACTTATAGAATTTTGTAGCCATCAGTCTTTATTTCTACAGTAGCAAGCCCAACATACTTAATGGAACTATGATTATGCACAAAGTTACAGTCTCACAAATGTTCACTCAACATTCGGGTTAAATATATGGATAATGTATGTCAAGAAGAACACTCAATGCTATAATTAATGCTTGCATAATCATAGGCTTGTATAAAAATCTAATCTCCACCAACTGACATAAAATATGTGCATAAATCAAGAGGGCTTTGATAAAGGGTTGTAATGTTTGGCTTCGGGTTAGGGTAGGCACTATTTGGGAAGAGTGGCTAAATGTTAAAAATCTGGGTCTTGGCTGATTGGGCTATGAACAAAATGGTTGTTGATAAACTTAGATTAGGATGTTGTAGCTAATCTAAGGACTCTTTTAAGGTCAGATCGTCAAGACCGAATCTACTTCTTTAAGAACACCACTTCCTCCTTGTTTTTGAAATACACATTACTATCTTTTCTTGTGGATCGTTTGACTTTTATCCTAATAGCAACCAACTTGATCAGTTTTGTATACTCAAATTAAGAGTAAGTTTGATTCTTTCTTCAATTTTCTTCATGAGATCATTCAATAATTTTGGGCGGTTGTTATATCTTTTTGCCCTTCTCTTTTCTTTCTTCATATATATCTTTTTTTAACACCAATTTCACAACTTGGGTATTTGTCGTAGCTTTTTGCCCTACTTTTCTTCATTCGTTCATAAACACTTGTATTCACAATTACGTACTTGAAACGGATAGAGGTCCATAAGTCAATGCCAATATGACCAGTACCGGTTTTTAAACGGAAAAGGGTTAGAAATAAAAAGGCTAAATTTGGCTAAGTGGGTGTAAAGTGTGGGTTTTGAAACGAAAAAGGTTTAGGCTAAAAGGGGATAATGTTTAGGGTAGGTAAAAGAAAAAGAAAAAGGCTACAGATAAAGGGTTAATCCTACGGCCTCAATCATTTTTATGCATTGTTTTAGTATATGATCTTGAAATGTATATTTTATACAAGTTCTAACATGCAAAGCAATAATTAGCAAACACTCTATCAAACGAAATGAGCATTTGAAATATGTAATAATCAATAGCGTCAAAAACTTGATGTGTTATGTAATAATGCTCGATTAGGCTCAAATTCTCACATGAAACGAAGGATATGGGGGTATAAAAGTAAAAATGTGCATAAACTTATTTCTTTCTTTTTGTTGTGCTTTCTAATCTTCCCTATTTGTTTCCTTGATTCACTTCAATGGTATTTCAAATTACTGTTTTTATAAGACCGTTTATTCCAAATGATTTTTAAGACTTTTTGCTTTTAGATTATTTATGAAGCTGTCAAACTTTGCAGATTAATATGCTTAATCAAAAGTTGTTATGCCTGCAAAAATAATTTTTGAAGATGTTTTAATTCTTATATAATATATATTTCATCTCATAGATCGGGTAATTAAAAATCATGCATTTGTAAGACTCAGGACAAAATTAGGCAGCCAATTTATCAGTAGGGTCCACCCCACACTTAGTTTTTGACAATATGGATGTATGCAATATGATATGAGTTATGCATAATAAGAGTGTGGTGAAATTAATACTCCCCTGATGAGACGTCATCACCATGCATGTGGTCGGTACCCATAGAAGCTTAAGATTCAATCTTCACCAATAAAAGCTATCAAACACTCAAAGAAAAACGTAAGACGGAAAATAAAATGAAAAATAAAACTACAAAGTCCTAATATCGGGAAGGCGTACCTTATGGCCGAAGTACGAGAAACTTAAATTTTAAGACAAACCTAAGATCCATGTATTCTACCGTATGCACCAACTTCTCAATTTATTTATCATCGGGTTGCCTCCCGGAAGCGTCACGTTTATTTAACGAGTCTTAGACCAGACTCGGCCCATAAAAGTCAGTCTAGGGCAAGTGGTGGTACTTATAATCATCAAAGTATCATCCACAATAACTCTCGTAGGCGTGCACTCCATGGAAGCTACAACAAAGAACAAACAAAACGAACACGAGCACCAAAGTAAAAGAGAACAAAAATAAAAATAAAAAGGGAAAATAAAGTTGAAATAAAACAAAGGGAAAATAAAGTTGAAAATAAAAATAAAAGAGAAAAATAAAGCAAAAAGAAAACAAAGAGAAAATATAAATATTCAGTCCAACGGCTTGGATCTTTCGTAGGATTATCGTATCCCAGGCAATGACGCCAAAAATTTGATGTGTTTTTTATATGTATATGAAAATATATATATATATATATCCCCAGCAACAACATCAAAAACTTGATAGCATGTTGTTAGTAGTAATAAATATATTCTATTTAGAGATACACAAAATCAGGTTTTAAATTTATAAATTAAAATGATAATTACTTTAACTAAACACACACACACAATAGGCAAGTGTACCTATCGAAGTGTAGTATAGTATGGGTAAGAACCAAGTATCGAACCATGGACACGGATCCCGTACTCAACCCTCGCTATTGTCTGACTAGTATAATAAGTTGGAAAATGGGTTTTGTTAAAAAGGAAATTAAAAAGATAAGAAATGTAATTAGAAATATTATCCCGTTTAAGGTGTTACTCTAGTTGTTATTCCTTGTTAATTAATGTTATATTTAAAGTAAGGTTGGTCATAGTTACTATTACTAACTCTTTCAATAAGTGAGTTAGTATTTCGTAACGGAACAGTGGATACGGTCAGCCAACTGTTCCTTAATGAATATAACGGACCCTAAACGGGGTCTCAAGTCCGTCGGTATCTCACAATTCATTATTCGAACTAATACTATCCCTGTTACTGACGTACTTCTGGTCTTGTAACTTCTTCTGGTAAGCCGGAATGCACGACTTCCTCCAAAGGTACTTTATGAACGCTCGGACCTAACAAATTATATTCTTAAATAGTTGCCTTTACTTATAATATTATTTTAAATAAATAAGACTTTCATTCTCAAGATCAAACCCCATGGCTCCCGCTAGAAGTCCTTTTCAAGCCGATACGAGAGAAGTAAAGAAATACCGACACAAACCGTCCAGTCTGTTTAGGGCTCAAACGGCCTGCTGAATACCCAAACCTTCAATCAAACCATAATATTAAATCTAAACTAACTGGCCATGCTAGCACCAATATTTGTATATAGACCGTACAAACATTGAATAAGCTTCCCAAGCAAGAAGTCTTGCTTGAATAATTCTCAACATTTAAGATTATTAGATTGGTTTAAAGATCACTTATTCTTGTATTTTTAAAATAACTTATAGTAAAAATTTTAAAAACATAACTTACTAAAATACTTCATTAATTAATTAAAGTTCAACCAACTCGAGCAACACAAGAGTACTAGCAATGAATGACCATACAAGTCTCCACTAACCCTTAGATAAGGTTTGGAAGTATTCCAACACCAAGGGAGAGTGGGTATAGGTTGCATCTTGTTTCACTCGAACGAGAAGAATAAGTTCATATTACAACACTTTAAAAAGGAAATAAACAAAGAAAAGCTAAATGGACCAAAACCGAGAGAGTTCCGACTCTTAGTAGAGCACCAAGGCCTTCACACCTCTTGGTAATGGACACTACAAGACTAAAAACATAAAATAAACAAAGGAAAAGCTAAAACGGACCAAAACCGAGAGAGCTTCGGCCCTAGTAGAACACTAGGGCCTCTATACCCCTCAAGTTTGGACACTCAAATAAGAGACTTGAGCTTGTTGTTTATAGGCAAGGGTGCATGAGGGGGAGCGGGCCAGCCCTCCTTAGGCGCGGGCACGCCCATAGCTGGCAGAATCTTCTTCTTCCTTCTTGCTTGGAGCCTACTTTTTTTACTTTCTTTGACTCTTCTAGAAGGATCCATGGGTACAAAAGGGTCATGGATCGTCCATGAATAGTACCCATGGGTACTTGGGCTGTCCATGGGTCTTGGCTAGGTGTAAGAGTGCTCCACAAGTGCCTTTGACTTTCATTGACTTTACTTTGACTTGCATTGACTTTGATGATTTCTTGATAATTCTTTAGAGATGTTCGGCTTTCTAAGGCCTAATAATCTCCCAATTGACTTGGGAATTGGAACGTAGCCTGGTGGATTTTGCTAAGGCTCCGCAAGGTCTTCGATTATTGGGTTTTGACTATTTTTGCTTCATTTCTTCCGAAAGCTCCCGAAAACCTAAAATTATCACAAAGGAACGATTAAGACACATTTCTTGCAATAATACTCCAATTATGATATAAAAGTGAGGGTAAATATGCATGCAAAATATGTATAATTTACGTCATATCAGTATGCACCATCTACCCCTCCCACGACGCCCTCCTTATAGGAGCAACTAAGGAAGACCTCGTCGAAGGAAATGTAAGCATCGATAGCAGGCACCCGGAGCAAAAAAACAGCATTGGCCCCAACCTCTCAGAACAAGGAAAACGAAGGCTGATAGAAGTCATGCGGAAGAGTAAATTATATTCGCCTGGTCCCCAGCCGACCTGACCGGGGTCCCAAGGGACATCGTTGAACATTCCTTAAACATCGCCCCTGACTAGGCTCTAGTAGTTCGAAAGAAAAGAAGCCTAGCCCCAGAAAGAAGCCAGGCATTCTTAAGCGAGTTTAACAAGCTAGTGTCGGCAGACATCTTAAGAGAAGTCAAATACCACACGTGGGTAGCCAACCCAGTGATGGTAAAAAAATTGGACGAAAGCTGGGGAATTTGTGTTGATTTTAAAGACTTGAACAAGGCATGTCCCAAGGATTGTTATCCTCTCCCAGAAATTGACCTCAAGGTAGACTCATTAACGGGCTTTAACCTAAAATGCTTCCTGGACACATACAAAGTATATCACCAAATAAAGATGAGCAGGGCTGATAAGGAGAAAACTACATTCCACACCACCAAAGGTATATTTTGCCACAAAAAAAATGCCATTTGGACTAAAAAAATGTAGGAGCCACTTACCAAAGTTTAATTAAAAAAGCTTTTGAAAGGCAACTAGGCAAAAACACGGAGGCTTACATTGACGACTTGGTCATTAAAAGCCAAGACGAAGACGCCATGATCAAAGACATTGAGCAAACATTCAAAAGCCTAAGGATGATCAATATGAAACTCAACCCGGGGAAATGCTCGTTCGGGTTCGAGGAAGGCAGCTTCTTGGGGGCATGTGGTCAGTAAACAAGAAATCTTGGCAAACCTTGACTAGGTCAAAGCAGTACGAGACATGAAGTCATCAAGAAGCAGAAAAGATGTACGAAGCCTAAATGGTAAGTCGGCCCCCTTCCATAGATTTTTGTCAAATTCAGCAGAAAGCTCATTACTGTTTTTTAAAACACCCAAAGGTTGCTCGAAGAAAACATATTTCCAATGGACCACCGAAGCAGAAGAAGCTTGCCAATACATGAAAGCTTACATCGCCGGGATACCTGCAATGGTAGCCCCTTAAAAAGGGGAACAACTATCCCTATACATAGCAGCCGGGCAGGAAGCAATCAGTGCAGTACTAATAACCGACAGGGCGGGATGCCAATTACGAGTTTACTTCGTAAGTCAGGCCTTGAAAGAAGCAGAAGTGAAGTATTCCAAGCTAGAAAAGACAGCCCTAGCAGTGGTACATGTTGCAAAGCGCTTGAGAAGGTATTTCCATGCACACCCAATATAGGTCCTAACCAACCACCCACTCAAATAGATACTCACAAAGCCAGAAAACATCCGGGAGATTGTCCAAGTAGGCAATAGCGTTGGGGGAGCATGGAATCACATACGCTCCCCTGGCAGCATTCAAGGGCAAGCCTTCATAGAAGAGCCCAGTGAGGAAAAAGAGGTTCATGACGTTTCTACTCCCCCGAAAGATAACACGCCAGGAGAATGGGTCATGTACACAGACGGGGCATCAAGCGCGGAAGGATCTGGGGTCGGTCTCATACTCATTGACCCTGAAGGAAAGAAGGTCACATATGCACTACGTCTAAATTTCCCCAGCACTAACAACGAAGCAGAGTATGAAGCATTCATGGCTGGGCTAAAGATGGCAACAGTTGAGAGAAAAATATTTAAAGGTCCACGTGGATTCCCTGCTTGTAGCTAATCAAGTGAATGGGGAGTATGCAGCAAAAGAGCCATCAATGCAAAAATACAGAGAACAAGCAAAGTAGCTGATGAAGGGCTTTAACAAGTGCACAGTGGTATAAGTTTCAAGAACGCAAAATAAGCTAACCAACACCCTAAGATAAGTAACATCGCTCACTTTTGCACACCTCACAAAGAAAGTGCTAGTGGAAGTACAAGAACATAGTTTAATCAAGGCAAAAGATGTGGGGGATATAGTGGAAGAAGAAGGCCACACATGGATGACCCCCATCAAAGAGTACCTGGTCATAGGTGTTCTCCCAAAAAACGAAGCCGAAGCCCGGCGCTTGATAATTAAAGCATCACAATACACAATGGTAGAAGGGGAACAATTCAAAAAGTCATACTTATCTCCCCTCCTACGATGTGTTGGACCAATCCAAAGCAATTACATCATCAGAGAAGTTCACATGGGGGCATGTGGGATGCATGCAGGCCCAAGGACGGTAATATCTAAGATAATGAATCTGGGGTATTACTGGCCCATGATGCACAAAGACACCCTTGAGGAAATCAGAAAATGTGAGTCCTGCTGATATGCCCTAAATTATTCATGTTTTGCATGCATAATAATCCCTATATTGTGGTACTAGTTGAATAATAACCTTGCAATTGATACTTAAAACATTTATATTTTAAAATTGCAGGTTATTCGGTGTTTAAAATAAAAATCAAGATAAAATCTATCAAAAACACCAAGAATTCAAGCTTCTAGAAGGATCATTCCAGAGCTTTGCCCCCTAAGAAGTCAAAATTGGTCAACAAGAGTCAACCAACAACTAAAAGACAAAAGTGGGCAGCATGCAGGGGATTCACGGGCGTGCATTTTCCTGCTTGCCCCCACGGCTCCCAGTACACTACCACTCGTACCCTATTATTCCCCAGGTGTTTGCACGCCCGTACAATCCAGTGCACAGTCGTGCATTGCTCAATCTGAGGCCTATAAATAGGAGGCTTGGGTTCTTCATTCAACACACCTCAAGAACAAGCAACACACTATCTAGAGAGAGTAGCTCGTATTTAGAGTAGAGTAGAGAGGCCCCTCCTCTTTGTTCCGCAATAGGGGAGCCTACGAAACTCAGTGTTACGCTAGTTAGTATAGCCATTTGTGGCTAAACTCTTTGTACTGCTAGGGTGAAGATAAAGTTTGGTGTATGTTAATGTTTGACGTATTAATCTAGTGGTATGTTTATATCTTTAATTATTCGCTCTTAAAACCACTACTTGGTGGGCTTTTATTATTGTCTAAATCCGTCTTTATATTTGTGAGTGTCTTGATTTTAAAGCGTAAGATCATAAAACCTTTTTAATCAAACTTCCTTTGAAGCTTGTACGTCTTTATATAAGCTGAGATTGATAAGCCAATGCTTGGTCTACACTATTAAGGTCGTACGTATTTATACGAACTTATTATGAGACCAATAATTGGTGAACTCATGTTGGGAACGGTACGTCTTTATACTCGGTCCCATTTTTACACCGCCTCCCGGTGAGCAAAATATAATCACCTATTTAACAACAATATTAAGCATTTAAGTTCGATGTCTTAAACCAACTCGGAGACAACATCAAAGAGTTAAGGGTAAATGTTGTCCTTAACGGGAGGCGCTACTATTTTAATTTAAAGATTGTAATTCGTGAATCAAATGTCGTGAGGAAGAGGCTCTAGCGGTGACCCGGGTCACAAGTTTGTAGTAGTCATACCACTGGATTAGTCAACTTAACATTACAACGTACCAAGCGGATTCGAAGCCTAAAGCAATACTCTTCGTGACCTGATCATTTCTGAGATATTTACTTTCCTGCTATTTACTATTCTGTTCGTTACATTTCTGTTACACACATCACGCACGTTTTTACTTTCCTGTCATTTACTTTACCGTCATTTACTTTTCTGTCATTTACTTTTCCGCTTCACAAGCACACAAAACCCACTCACTAATTAATCTGGCTAAACGATAACAAAAGTTGAGTATTGGAACTCGACCGTGTCCATTGGTTCGATACTTGATTCTTACCTAAACTATATTATGCTGCGATAGGTACACTTGCCTATTGTGTATGTTTTAAGTGTGAGTATTTATCATTTTATAAATTTAAAACCTGATCTCGTGAAACCATTTCTAAAACAAATATATATTTATATATATTTTATATACTTATCAACATGACACATCAAGTTTTCGGTGCCGTTGCTGGGGACACGGTGATTTCAAGAAAAATTCGAGTTAACGGATTAACATTTTTAAAAGTAAAAATTTCACAAAAATATAATCATGGATCCATAAAATGAAAACTTTACCGAAGAAGAATTTTTCAAATTTGACAGAAATTTCTCGGATTCATGGTGCGAGTTATGTGGGGGATCACACTACATTGAGGAATATTATCTTTCCGCATGGCGCCCCATGGATCAGGAGATAAATCTCCACCCATCACCATTTGAAGATTTACTTCCTTCACCTGCTCCATCGGTAAACAAAGATTGTGCATTCTATGAACCAGATCCTTGGAAGCCAGACACACTATTCCGTAATTTAGAGGAAATAAAAAATCAAATCATTAAACTCTATGCTACGAACCCATATGAAGATCCCTCTGAAATCCTGGATCACCTACCAAGTGTCGAAGAAGATCAAGCATCACAAGAACATAATGTGGAGGTAATAACCATGATACCCATGGACAACACGGGGAATATCGGCAAAGATGACATAGTAAGGGCTGAAATTATACAAGGAACCTTAGAGCCACCGAGGTTAGAGAAACAATTCAAGTGCTTTCAGTCTTTATTAAATCAAATTCAGCTAAATCTGTCTTACGATCTGTTCCTCCATAAGATGCCAGCTCATGCAAAGTTTCTCAAGGATATGCTGACTAACCGAGAAAAAATAGAAGAGCAGCCAAAAATCACGTTGAATGAAGAATGCTCAGCCATTATGAGAGGAAGAAAACCTCCTAACCAATTCATAATCTCCTGTCTTATAAGCGACTCAATCCAAGGTAATGCTATTGCTGATCTACATATCGGCGTAAATAATTTACCTAGCACTATATTTGATAAAATGAATCTCAAGAAACTCCAACCCACAAAATTAGAACTATGCCTAACCAATAGGATGGTTCGCTATCCAAAGGGAATTGCTGAAGATGTGCTTATAAAGATTAATGAATTTGTCTTCCCTGTGGATTTTGTGGTGGTTGACATAAAATGAGGAACACTTTGCCTTCTTATTCTGGGGAAGCCATTTCTCAATACAGCCCTCGCCCTTATTGATGTTTGGGGAGGAAGACTGGCATTAAGCATTCAGCAAGAACGAATCACGTTAGATCTCAAGAAAGCCATGCAGCGACCAAGCAGTCATGACGATCTCGACTACATAGTAGGCTACTACATGCATGAAGTGTTGGGAAAAGAAGAAGAATGGCCAGCTGAGGAACTAGAGGAATATTTAGTTTGTGAAGGGTTCATGATAAAGCACACTAATCATGATGATGAAACAATAGGCATTGAGGAGCTGGAAGATTGAGACGATAGTGATAAGACAAAACCCTCTATTGAGGAACCACCTACACTTAAGCTAAAGGAGCTTCCGCCTGATCAATCATATGCCTTCCTCGATGAAGAATCCAAGCTTCTGGTTATTATCTCCTCCGGATTGGAAAATGACGAGAGGGAAAAGCTGTTAGAAGTTTTAAAAAGGTACAAGAGAGCTATCGCATGGAAGCAAATGGATCTTAAGGGAATTAGCCCCTCATTTTGCACTCATAAGATACTTATGGAAGAAAATTACAAGACCAGTGTGCAGCACCAAAGACGACTGAACCCTAAAATACAAGAGGTAGTGAAGAACGAGATTATCAAACTGCTAGATGCAGGAGTTATCTACCCCATCTCGTACAAGTTGTACCAAAAAAGGGAAGTATAACGGTAATCACAAATGAGAAAAATGAGCTAATACCAACCCACACAGTAACTTGATGGCGAGTGTGTATTGATTATCACATATTGAATGAAGCTACTCGAAAAGATCATTTTCCGCTACCCTTCATAGATCAAATGTTGGAGCGACTATCAGGGAATATGTTATATTGCTTTCTCGATGGATTCTCAGGGTACTTCCAAATCCCTTTCGCCCCTGCCCCTATGGCACCTTTGCTTATAGGCGTATGCCATTCGGACTATGGAATGCACTCGCTATGTTCCAATGGTGCATGATCGCTATATTTCATGATATGATAGAAGAATCGATGGAAGTATTCATGGATGACTTCTCAGTTTTTGAAAATTCCTTCGACCGTTGCTTACAAAACTTGGAAAAGATACTGGCAAGATGTGAAGAATCAAATCTAGCACTGAATTGGGAAAAGTGCCACTTTATGGTCAAAGAAGGAATAGTATTAGGACACAAGATTTCAAAAAATGATATTGAAGTCGACAAAGCCAAAGTGGAAACTATATCGATGCTTCCCCCACCAAATTCAGTAAAGGGGATCAGAAGCTTCCTTGGTCATGCGGGATTCTATAGGAGATTCATAAAAGACTTCTCATCAATTGCTAGACCCTTGACACAATTGTTGGAAAAAGATCGACCCTTTTTATTCTCTGATGATTGTTTGGTAGCATTTGAAACTCTTAAAAAGAAGCTCGTTGATGCACCTATCATGACGGCACCTGACTAGACAAAACCATTCGAACTCATGTGCGATGCAAGTGACTACGCAGTAGGAGCAGTTTTAGGTCAACGAAAAGAAAAGCATTTTCACCCGATTCACTATGCAAGTAAAACCTTAAACGATGCTCAAGAAAATTACACCACTACTGAGAAAGAATTACTAGCCGTAGTTTTTTCCTTTGATAAATTCCGTTCATTCCTAGTCTTATAAAAAACCATCGTCTACACCGATAATGCCACCCTAAGACATCACTTTAACAAGCAAGATGCAAAACCAAGGTTAATTAGATGGATTCTCCTACTACAAGAATTTGACATCGAGATAAAAGATAAGAAAGGAGCAGAGAATTTCATAGCAGATCATTTATCTCGCCTTGAAAATACTCAAGAGAACCAAGAGGTTGCTATAAATTATAATTTCCCTCAGGAGTACATACTGCACCTATAAGACACCGATGAATATCCATGGTTTGCAGACATCGCAAACATCCTAGCAAGTGGAGTATTAGTGAAAGGAGTAGCATTTCAAGATAGGAAGAAATTTGTCACACCCCCAATTTCAACTAATGGAGTATTACCGTTTGGGAAGTGACAAACCAGGATCTCAGACACTAGTTACATTGAACGACTCTACATGGGACTCAAAATGAAAATATCTTTTTAAACCAGAGTATCAATGCGGAAGCATAAAGAAAGTAAATGGGCAAAATACACGCGCCCAAAAACCAAAGTCCAAGAGTCTCAAAAGTCCAAACCAAACAAAGTACAATAAAATAATTCAATCAACATAAATAGACACAAAGCAAAGCAGTTGAATCCCATGCATGCCCTAACGTGCACCTGTGTCTTAGCTTAGCGTCCTGAGAAAACATGTAAGAAAAAGTGTCAACACGAGGTTGGTGAGTTCACAGGTTTCAATATATAAATAAACGTTTACCAGATTTATTGTACAATCAACATATATACCAAATGAGTAGCTAACCCATGTTCATTGTTTGCTATTACGCTCGCAACCGTAAACTGACTGTTTGTATTGCCTCCCACCAGGTCTATCAATCACGGTGCACGTTTTGGTCAATATTGCACCCGTTCGATATCCAATCGTGTTAGCGCGACTAATGCGGGTGAGGTTTGTCAAACCCAGTAGTACTACCCAACATACCTCGCTATATTCATATTTAAACGGTTTGATGTGAGGACTTTCATGATAGAGTTTACGCATAGTCATAACAATTGATATAAAATGAAGTACAAAAATCAAAAGAGTTTGTATCATGTTTTCTCCCCCAGTTTAAAAGCAGTAAAAAGGGGCCGTGAAAACTCACCTGCTTGGCGTTGAAGGTAGTTCACACTAGAAGTAAGTTTGGAACCACGAGTGTAAGTCTCAAATGACCTACGAATTTCCTAAAATTATAAATATATAAATTAGGAATGATAATGGGAATTGTGACTGTGACACGGAAAGAACGTCTTAAAGAACCGCTCTAACAAACGAGAGTGGACGAACGTGTCCACGGGTTTAGGAATTACTTTACGCGACGAATGACATAAATAATAATAATAATATATATACGAGTGGTTAACATAACTAATTATTATTTAGTCTCGATTGGTTCACAGTGTTATATAAAAATGATTTGAAATAATATAAATATATATTATATAATAATACGGGTCACAATTCGAAAATAATATAAACATATTATTTTTCACGCGTTTACGGTTTAAAAATAATATAAACGTATTATTTTTACTTATTAATAATAAAAGTGTATATTCTATAAAAATGGTTATCATTCATAAAAATAAACAGAATATTTAAATCTCGAGCATATGGGTTGTTTTCCGGTTTAAAACCCACTTATAGAATGATATAATAATATTAAGAATGATTTTTATTAATTAAATATGTTTAGAAAAATGTTTAAAAAGAAATGTGGGAGCCCGGACTCGAACCCGGGTCTCTCCCACACACGCACACTGCCTTAACTAGTCCGGCCGCTAGGCTATCGCGACATCAGTCCGAGTAACAAAGGTTTTCATCAAAGGATCCCGTGACCCCCCCCCCTTTTCTTGCGTGAGCCGAACCAAAACCTAGTCCGATTGTGTTGATTTCGGCCGCGATCAAGTAATAGGGCAGAGGGGTTTTGATTGTCAATGAAAATCGAGTTTGAGGATAGTTTTAATTTCAAAAACAACAAGTTTAAATCCGTTAAATCCTCGTTTTTAGAAACCGAACCCTAGATTTGAATTACGAATCAAATTGACCGATTTGTATGTTAAATCTTTATGGAATCATGGGGCTTTTACTAAAAAGGAGATTTCGAAACTAATGATATAAATTAATTGTATTGAGAACGTGTCTAAGTCAGGGTTTGATTAAATCGGACATTGATGAACCCTAAGTTCTAGGTTTTTATAAATTCGATGTTCAAAGATTAAATTATATAGGGGTTTTAGTAAACAAAGGATTTCGAACATGAACGTGTGGTTTAATTTGATGGAGGTTGAGTTTCGGATCAAAAGCCCCAATTCGTATATGAACGAATCCTAGATTTCTGTTCTTGTTAATGCCGATGTTGCAAGCCCCAATTGACATAGGGCTTTCCATTAGGAAGTAAAAACGAAGGTGAGGGTGTATTCAATTACCGTAAACAAGTGCGAATTGACTGAGATCGATTAAAACGGTTGCCGAATATGGTATAGGTTGCCTTCGGTGTCTTCGACTGTTACTCCGGTCAATTCAGTTGATGCAGAAGCTTCAAGGAGGATCACCGAGTGTGTGCAGGGGTTCAATTACGAGGAAAATAAACGAATTGATACGCATTCGATAGAAGTCGAGGAGGGTAGCGACGGTTATGAGTTGAATACTCATAATTGAGTTTAATTCGATTAAAGCCGGTGTTTAACACCTCAATGACTATCGAAACTGTTGAAGTTGCTTGTATTAATTACAAGTTTAAACTGAATTCGGTTATAAAATACGAATTTGGATTTAGATTGCAAGGTTTGACTTTTACAAGTCAATCAAGAACAAAGACTTCCAAATTTTGACTTTCAGAGTCAACTTAAATGAAATTGAGTGAAATGCATTTTAATCCCTGTAGTTTGAATTTGGATATTGATAGGATTTGTCCTTGAGGTTCGATTAGCTTAACGGGGTTAAGTTTTTAATAAGAAACTTAACGGAATAGTTAACGGGGTTAGGTTTTTAACAGCAAGTCAACGGAATTTACTAACTAAGTTAACCAGAAAAGTCGAGATGTCACAAAATTTTTCGTAGATGTTAAGCACAACTTCTGGGAAAATCCATATCTATTTCGCGTCTGTACGGATCAAATAGCAGCTAAAAGATAAAAGTGGGCAACAGGCAGGGGATGCACGACCGTACATCCCAATGCACGGGCATGCATTTGCCTACTTGCTCCCCACGGCTCCCAATACACTGCCACTCGTACTCTATGATTCCCTAGGTGTTTGCACGCCCGTGCAATCCAATGCATGTCCATGCATTTGCTTAATCTGAGGCCTATAATTAGGAGGCTTGGGTTCTTCATTCAACACACCTCAAGAACAAGCAACACACTATCCAGAGAGAGAGTAGCTCTTATTTAGAGTAGAGTAGAGAGGCTCCTACTCTTTGTTCCACAATAGGGGGCCTATGAAACTCAGCGTTATGCTAGTCAATATGGCCATTCGTGGCTAAACTCTTTGTATTGCTAGGGTGAAAATGAAGTTTGGTGCATGTTAATTTTTTACGTATTAATCTAGTGGTATGTTTATGTCTTTAATTATTAGCTCTTAAAACCACCTCTTGGTGGGCTTTTATTAGTGTCTAAATCTGTCTTTATATTTGTGAGTGTCTTGATTTTAAAGCGTAAGATCGTAAAACCTTTTTAATCAAACTGTTTATCAATGTGTAGTTCCTCAAGAGGAACCGCGTTAAATTGGAGATGTTAAAGAAGTTGTGTACACCACGAAGTCTTTCAGGTAGGTCCAGTTGATACGCGACTGGTCCGATTCTCTTTAATATTTTGAAAGGTCCAACATAACGAGGATTCAGTTTACCTTGTTTTCCGAAACGAATGACACCTTTCCAAGGTGAGACTTTGAGTAAGACCATGTCACCTACTTGAAACTCTAAAGGTTTACGGCGTTTGTCGGCGTAGCTCTTTTGACGATCCCGAGCTGCCGCCATACGGTTTCTAATTTGAACTATCTTTTCGGAAGTTTCAAATACAAGTTCAGGACCTGTGAGTTGGCTATCCCCAACCTCGGTCCAAAAAATGGGAGAACGGCATTTCCGTCCATAAAGTGCTTCAAATGGAGCTGCCTTGATGCTAGTGTGATAGCTGTTGTTGTAGGAGAACTCCACCAACGGTAGGTGAGACTCCCAAGTGTTACCGAAATCGATCACACAAGCTCGTAGCATGTCCTCCAGAGTTTGGATAGTACGTTCTGTTTGACCATCGGTTTGAGGATGATAAGTTATGCTCATATCTAGACGCGTGCCTAATGCTTTATGCAATGACTGCCAGAAACGGGAAGTGAATCGTGCATCGCGATCCAAAATAATGGAGATTGGCACCCCGTGCCGAGATACTACTTCTTTTAGGTAGAAACGAGTAAGCTTTTCCATCTTATCGGTTTCCTTGATGGCTAAGAAATGAGCGGATTTTGTTAAACGATCAACGATTACCCAAATGCTATCGCATCCGGTAGGGGTGCGGGGTAATTTGGTGATGAAATCCATGGATATTTGTTCCCATTTCCACATGGGAATTTCTGGTTGCTGTAGGAGACCGGATGGTTTTTGATATTCAACTTTGACATTCGCGCAGGTCAGACACTTACTATCATAAGTGGCTATATCGGCCTTCATCTTCGGCCACCAATATAGTAATTTTAGATCATGGTACATTTTATCGGAACCCGGATGAATGGAGTAACGAGATTTATGAGCTTCATCCATGATTAGTTCCCTTAAATTTCCGAACACTGGAATCCATATTCGTTCGACAAAGTAACGAATTCCGTCAGATTTTACTTCAAGTTGTGCTTCCATGCCGCGAGTACCTTCTAACGGTAGGTTATCTTCTTTCAAGGCTTCAAGTTGAGCACTACGGATTCTGTCAGGCAATCCAGGGTGAATAGTAAGTTGTAATGCTCGAACTCGTTTGGGTTTTGTTTCCTTTCGGCTTAGTGCATCAGCCACAACGTTAGCTTTACTCGGATGATACCGGATCGCACAGTCGTAATCATTTAAAAGTTCAACCCAACGACGTTGTCGCATGTTCAACTCCTTCTGCTCGAAGATATGCTGGAGGCTCTTGTGGTCAGTGTAGATTGTGCATTTGGTACCGTACAAGTAATGTCTCCATATCTTAAGTGCAAAAACTACTGCTCCCAACTCTAGGTCATGAGTGGTGTAGTTTTTCTCGTGAACCTTTAACTGACGTGAAGCGTATGCGATTACCTTTTCGCGTTGCATTAAGACACAACCCAGACCTTGAATAGATGCATCACAATACACCACAAAATCATCGGTTCCTTCCGGAAGAGTTAAAATAGGTGCACTGCTAAGTTTCTGTTTGAGGTGCTGGAAAGCTGATTCTGCCAATCCACCGCAATCTTTGAAAATCCTTCGATAAAACGACGGTAATATCCAGCCAATCCTAGAAATTGTCGCACCTCAGTCGGAGTCGTCGGTGCTGCCCAATTCTTGATGGCTTCTATTTTGGACGGGTCGACATGTATCCCTTTTTCATTTACCACATGCCCAAGAAACTGAACTTCTCGAATCCAGAATTCACATTTGGAAAACTTAGCATAAAGTTGCTCTCGCTTAAGTAGTTCCAAAATTAGACGCAAATGTTCCTCATGTTCTTTCTCGTTCTTGGAATAAATAAGGTTGTCATCGATGAAAACGATAACAAACTGGTCAAGGTAAGGCTTACACACACGGTTCATGAGGTCCATGAATACCGCGGGTGCGTTGGTTAAACCGAAAGGCATGACCATAAATTCGTAATGGCCGTACCTCGTTTTGAATGCAGTTTTAGAGATATCTTCTTCTCGGACTCTTAACTGATGATAGCCGGACCTAAGGTCTATTTTGGAATAGAAACTTGATCCTTGGAGTTGATCAAAAAGGTCATCAATACGAGGTAAAGGGTAGCGGTTCTTGATTGTAACTTTATTCAGCTCCCGGTAATCAATACACATACGGAACGTACCGTCCTTCTTCTTGACAAATAATACCGGAGCTCCCCATGGGGATGAACTAGGTCGGATGAAACCTTTATCCAATAAGTCTTGCAATTGATGGACAGTTCCTGCAATTCACTGGGTGCTAATCGATAAGGTGCCCGAGCGATCGGCGCTGCTCCAGGTGCTAAATCGATTTGAAATTCTACTTGACGGTGCGGTGGCAAACCGGGCAGATCCTCGGGAAATACTTCCAAAAATTCACGCACAACGGGAATATCTTCGATCTTCTTCTTTTCTGACGGCTGCTCAGCAACAAGGGCCAAAATAGCCGTATGTCCCTTTCGAAGACATCTTTGTGCTTTCATGAAGGATATGATGCCCATGGCTGCTCCAACTCTTTCGCCCTGGATGGAAAGGGTTTCTCCATTCGAGAGAGGTATACGTACAATCTTCTCACGACAGATAATTTCAGCTTGGTTTTTAGATAGCCAATCCATGCCGATGATTACATTGAAACTACCAAGTATGACCGGCATAAGGTCGATATCAAATGTATGTGTAGCTAGCTCAAGTTTACATCCTTTAAGTATGTGAGTTGCCTCAATTATTTGACCGTCAGCTATCTCTATTGTATACTTGAAGTTCCTTTTATCATAATACTAAATTTCTTAGATATAAAACTTCTATCAGCACCGGTGTCAAAAAGGACAGAAGCAAAGAAATTATTTAAGAGAAATTTACCGGTGACTACGTTATGATCGTAGCGAGCTTCTCCGGATCCCAGTACAAAAGCTCTTCCTTTCGCCCCATTTCCTCCATTACCACCGTTATTACCATTATTCCCACCATTGTTGTTTTGATTGGGGTTGTTACCATTGTTGCCCTGGTTATTACCGTTACCACTACCACTGCCATTACCATTTCCACCCTTTTTCAACTGAGGACAATTCCACTGAATGTGCCCCTCTTTACCGCACTGAAAACATCCCCTCGTGAATCCCTGTGATTGAAATGGTTGTTTGTTCGGGAGTGCAACCCTACAGTCCTTCGCAGTGTGGCCCATTTTACCACACCGCTGGCAACGTTGTCGGTCATAAGTGCCCGTGTGGTGATAGCCACATTTGTTGCACTTGGGGTACCTCCCAGCATATTCTCCCTGATTCGGACCTGATGAGGTCATTTGATTAAAGTTTCTAGCAAGCTCAAACTTGCGTTGCTGTTGGTGCTGAGGTTGATTGGGTTGGGATCCTTTAGAATTAGAGTGGGAGGGTGAGTGGGAGTGATGGTCGAACTTGCGCTTATTGTTGTCGGTGGGTTTAGAAACTGAACCTCTTGGAGGTAAAGTTCCCTGTGTCACTGCCTGATCGGTCAATTTGTGAGCAAGTCTGATGGTCTGTTGGACGGTGGTAGGGTTGGATGAGGTCACCATGCTTTGAATCTGAGGCACCAAACCTCCAATGTATAGTTCAATCCTTTTGTAATCCGGAGTCACCATGTGTGGGCACATGGTAGCAAGTTCGTGCGAACGGGTGGTGTAGAGTTCAATTTCTGAACCCTCCATCTTAAGGTTCCAGAACTCTCCTTCTAGCTTTTGAATTTCATCTCGTGGGCAGTATTCCTCCTTCATCATTGCTTTAAATTCCTCCCACAGTAGTCCATTTGCCATTGCTAGTCCCAACATTTGCACTTGGGCATTCCACCATGTTAGGGCTGGGCCTTCTAAAGTTCTAGCAGCAAATTTCACTTGGTTAGCCACGGGGCAGTTGCACATGGCTATTACTGATTCAACCTTCTCAAACCAGCGAAGTAATCCAACTGCTCCTTCAGCTCCACTAAAGGTGTGGGGCTTGCAGTCCATGAATGCCTTGAAAGTGCAGGCTGGCTGTTGATTTTGCTGATTTTGCTGGCCTGGATTTAGAAATACAAATTGAGTTGGAATTATAGAGTTTAGAAAGATGTTCCTAGGAGGAGGGATTGACACTACTAGTCAATAGTTGAAGCGTTTACCTGCAGCATTCTGTGCTGCTAGGGCCTCTGTCACACTATTGTTTATTAAAGCTGCTACCTGCTGCCGTCATGTTGATGGTACCACGACCACCGGTACGGCCTCCTCGTCCTCTCCCAGACATGTTTCTTCACAATCACAAATGAAAACAATGAGAAATATATCGCATATTAAACATTATTCAGGTACGAGTAAGGAAATACAACATCTAATATTTTGAAAATTAAATAAATTGTAAGGCTACAAAATAAATAACTCAAATATTAAACTTCTCATGCTTTTATTGGATGGGAACAACCTTACCCATCTAGGTTTGAAAAGGGAAATAACATAAGCAAAAACAAACATGAAAAGAAGATAGATTAGGAAGATCCTCAAATATCCTCGTCATCAGAAGAGACGTATGACTGTGCATCAACAATCTCCACTGGCTTTTCCTCAGCTGGTTCCCCCTCTAAGGGCTCCTCCTCGAAGGGCTCCTCCTCAAAGAGCTCCTCCTCAAAGGGTTCCTCCTCATCGTCAGATACTAGAATGTCTTCCGGGTGTAGGGCCGCTTGCAGTTGGGCTTCCAAGTGAGTCACCCTCTCTTGAAGGCCTTCAGCAGTGTGGTTTGCCACATGTAGCTGAGCTTCCACAGCAGCTAATCTCTCCAGAACTCCTTGCATATCATCATCCATAGTGTCAGCCCTCGTCTCTAGATGTGCCACACGATCCACTAAAAGGTTGTGGACATGGTCCGTTGCAGCTAGTTCGGTAGTCAAATTTTCTATTCCTACCTTATTCTTCTCCACTTGGGGTCCATTCTCCAGGAGTTTAGGTATCTCCTCGGTGGCATCTTGTACAAAACTTAACTCCTTTAACATATAAGACACGAATGCTGCGAAAGCTTGTTCCATGGTGCATGGTAAGCTAGGCAGTGTAGATGATGAAGATGTGGATCCAAAGTACGGTGATGGAACATTTCCCATTTCGATCCACCTTTGGATCATATGTGGGTACATATCCCAATTGAGAGCATAATCCAATGCGCGTGCGTTGCTCGGTTCGCCTTGATCAATTGAGGTAGTCCGACGCCTTTTGGGCTCCGGGGATGAGGGTACAGGTGCCTTATGCCATGATGCGTTAGGTGATGGAGGTGGGGTTGACGACATGATCCTGCAACATTATGTATAAGTACCAAATATACAAATGACATGTAACTAATGTGTGAGGCTATAGTCTTGTATGCAATCCTAGTTCTCTATAACCAATGGCTCTGATACCAATCTGTCACACCCCCAATTTCAACTAACGGAGTATTACCGTTTGGGAAGTGACAAACCAGGATCTCAGACACTAGTTACATTGAACGACTCTACATGGGACTCAAAATGAAAATATCTTTTTAAACCAGAGTATCAATGCGGAAGCGTAAAGAAAGTAAATGCGCAAAATACACGCGCCCAAAAACCGAAGTCCAAGAGTCTCAAAAGTCCAAACCAAACAAAGTACAATAAAATAATTCAATCAACATAAATAGACACAAAGCAAAGCAGTTGAATCCCATGCATGCCCTAACGTGCACCTGTGTCTTAACTTAGCGTCCTGAGAAAACATGTAAGAAAAAGTATCAACACGAGGTTGGTGAGTTCACAGGTTTCAATATATAAATAAACGTTTACCAGATTTATTGTACAATCAACATATATACCAAATGAGTAGCTAACCCATGTTCATTGTTTGATATTACGCTCGCAACCGTAAACTGACTGTTTGTATTGCCTCCCACCAGGTCTATCAACCACGGTGCACGTTTAGGTCAATATTGCACCCGTTCGATATCCAATCGTGTTAGCGCGACTAACGCGGGTGAGGTTTGTCAAACCCAGTAGTACTACCCAACATACCTCGCTATATTCATATTTAAACGGTTCGATGCGAGGACTTTCATGATAGAGTTTACGCATAGTCATAACAATTAATATAAAATGAAGTTCAAAAATCAAAAGAGTTTGTATCATGTTTTCTCCCCCAGTTTAAAAGCAGTAAAAAGGGGCCGTGAAAACTCACCTGCTTGGCATTGAAGGTAGTTCACACTAGAAGTAAGTTTGGAACCACGAGTGTAAGTCTCAAATGACTTACGAATTTCCTAAAATTATAAATATATAAATTAGGAATGATAATGGGAATTGTGACTGTGACACGGAAAGAACGTCTTAAAGAACCGCTCTAACAAACGAGAGTGGACGAACGTGTCCACGGGTTTAGGAGTTACTTTACGCGACGAATGACATAAATAATAATAATATATATACGAGTGGTTAACATAACTAATTATTATTTAGTCTCGATTGGTTCACAGTGTTATATAAAAATGATTTGAAATAATATAAATATATATTATTTAATAATACGGGTCACAATTCAAAAATAATATAAACATATTATTATTCACGTGTTTACGGTTTAAAAATAATATAAACGTATTATTTTTACTTATTAATAATAAAAGTGTATATTCTATAAAAATGGTTATCATTCATAAAAATAAACAGAATATTTAAATCTCGAGCCTATGGGTTGTTTTCCGGTTTAAAACCCATTTATAGAATGATATAATAATATTAAGAATGATTTTTATTAATTAAATATGTTTAGAAAAATGTTTAAAAAGAAATGTGGGAGCCCGGACTCGAACCCGGGTCTCTCCCACACACGCACACTGCCTTAACCAGTCCGGCCGCTAGGCTATCGCGACATCAGTCCGAGTAACAAAGGTTTTAATCAGAGGATCCCGTGACCCCCCCCCCCCCCTTTTCTTGCGTGAGCCGAACCAAAACCTAGTCCGATTGTGTTGATTTCGGCCGCGATCAAGTAATAGGGCAGAGGGGTTTTGATTGTCAATGAAAATCGAGTTTGAGGATAGTTTTAATTTCAAAAACAACAAGTTTAAATCCGTTAAATCCTCGTTTTTAGAAACCGAACCCTAGATTTGAATTACGAATCAAATTGACCGATTTGTATGTTAAATCTTTCTGGAATCATGGGGCTTTTACTAAAAAGGAGATTTCGAAACTAATGATATAAATTAATTGTATTGAGAACGTGTCTAAGTCAGGGTTTGATTAAATCGGACATTGATGAACCCTAAGTTCTGGGTTTTTATAACTTCGATGTTCAAAGATTAAATTAGCATAGGGGTTTTAGTAAACAAAGGATTTCGAACATGAACGTGTGGTTTAATTTGATAGAGGTTGAGTTTCGGATCAAAAGCCCCAATTCGTATATGAACGAACCCTAGATTTATGTTCTTGTTAATGCCGATGTTGCAAGCCCCAATTGACATAGGGCTTTCCATTAGGAAGTAAAAACGAAGGTGAGGGTGTATTCAATTCCCGTAAACAAGTGCGAATTGACTGAGATCGATTAAAACGGTTGCCGAATGTGGTATAGGTTGCCTCCGTTGTCTTCGACTGTTACTCCGGTCAATTCAGTTGATGCATAAGCTTCAAGGAGGATCACCGAGTGTGTGCAGGGGTTCAATTACGAGGAAAATAAACGAATTGATACGCATTCGATAGAAGTCGAGGAGGGTAGCGACGGTTATGAGTTGAATACTCATAATTGAGTTTAATTCGATTAAAGCCGGTGATTAACACCTCAATGACTATCGAAACTGTTGAAGTTGCTTGTATCAATTACAAGTTTAAACTGAATTCGGTTATAAAATACGAATTTGGATTTAGATTGCAAGGTTTGACTTTTACAAGTCAATCAAGAACAAAGACTTCCAAATTTTGACTTTCAGAGTCAACTTAAATGAAATTGAGTGAAATGCAATTTAATCCCTGTAGTTTGAATTTGGATATTGATAGGATTTGTCCTTGAGGTTCGATTAGCTTAACGGGGTTAAGTTTTTAATAAGAAACTTAACGGAATAGTTAACGGGGTTAGGTTTTTAAAAGCAAGTCAACGGAATTTACTAACTGAGTTAACCCGAAAAGTCGGGTTGTCACAAAATTTTTCGCAGATGTTAAGCACAACTTCTGGGAAGATCCATATCTATTTCGCGTCTGTACGGATCAAATAGCAGCTAAAAGATAAAAGTGGGCAACAAGCAGGGGATGCACGTCCGTACATCCCAATGCACGGGCGTGCATTTGCCTACTTGCTCCACACGGCTCCCAGTACACTGCCACTCGTACTCTATGATTCCCTAGGTGTTTGCACGCCCGTGCAATCCAATGCATGTCTGTGCATTGCTTAATCCGAGGCCTATAATTAGGAGGCTTGGGTTCTTCATTCAACACACCTCAAGAACAAGCAACACACTATCCATAGAGAGTAGCTCTTATTTAGAGTAGAGTAGAGAGGCTCCTACTCTTTGTTCCGCAATTGGGGGCCTATGAAACTCAGCGTTATGCTAGTCAATATGGCCATTCGTGGCTAAACTCTTTGTATTGCTAGGGTGAAAATGAAGTTTGGTGCATGTTAATTTTTGACGTATTAACCTAGTGGTATGTTTATGTCTTTAATTATTAGCTCTTAAAACCACCACTTGGTGGGCTTTTATTAGTGTCTAAATCCGTCTTTATATTTGTGAGTGTCTTGATTTTAAAGCGTAAGATCGTAAAACCTTTTTAATCAAACTTCCTTTGAAGCTTGTATGTCTTTATACAAGCTGAGATTGATAAGCCAAGGCTTGGTCTACACTATTAAGGTTGTACGTCTTTATACGAACTTATTATGCCATTGGATTAGTCAATTTAACATTACAACGTACCAAGCGGATTCGAAGCCTAAAGCAATACTTTTCGTGACCTTATCATTTCCGAGATATTTACTTTCCTACTATTTACTATTCTATTCGTTACATTTCTGTTACACTCATCACGCACGTTTTTACTTTCCTGTCATTTACTTTACCGTCATTTACTTTTCGATCATTTACTTTTTGTAGGATCATGAAAGTACAAGATGGTTCTGTTCTTAGTTGAAATTGGCGGAAACAATAGCAACTACACAAGTATAATCGAGTAAAACAAAAAGAATACTAATAAGAACACTGTTGTATTAAGCTTTTGTGTAAAGCTAACAATACAAGTTTAGTCTAAACTAGCTAACTTTATTGAAGCGTCTTCTTTATGCATCATTACTTGCATGCTTGGAGAAGAGCATTGTTGTCCGTCATTGGTTGCACCATTGAGGTTCCTTTTGCTTTGAGTGTGTCAGTAGCTTTTGCAGAAAGTTGTCAGTGACGCTTGGCATGGATAGTCAGCTGTAACGATTTATCTTCAAGGCACAAGGCTGTCAGCAGCAAGGATGAGGATCACCAGCAAGATGTGACCATCCAAAGCTGCTGATGATTTGCCTATCAGCATCATCAAGTGTTGATGCTGCTGAGAAGCCTATCCGCAGCAACTCTGGTCTTCAGCAGATAAGGCTATCCGCAGCAGATAAGCTTATCCGCAGCAGTTTGTTGGTCAGCAGCAAACTCTGAGATCAGCAGCATTTGTACTTAGAGAATTTTGTAGTCATCAGTCTTTATTTCTACACTTTTTCGCTTCACGAGCACACAAAACCCACTCACTAATTAATCCGGCTAAACGATAACAAAATTTGAGTATTGGAACTCGACCGTGTCCATTGGTTCGATACTTGGTTCTTACCTAAACTATATTACGCTACGATAGGTACACTTGTCTATTGTGTGTGTTTTAAGTTTGAGTATTTATCATTTTATAAATTTAAAACTTGATCTCGTGAAACCATTTCTAAAATAAATATATATTTATATATATTTTATATACTTATCAACACGACACATCACCTGCCAACTTCATGCCCTAGTCATGCATGTCCCAAGGCATAACCTGACAACAATCAACTATGCTTGGCCACTTTATAAGTGGGGAATGGACATCGTTGGCCCATTTCCAGAAGGTGCTTGCAAGGTAAAATTTCTTTTAGTAGCCATGGATTACTTTACAAAATGGCTAGAGGTGAAACCTTTAGACTCCGTCACAGGAAAACAAGTAATCAAATTTTTCTGGGAAAACATAATTTGTCGGTTTGGTCTCCCCGAGCAACTGGTAACAGATAATGGAAAACAGTTCGCCGAAGAACCATTCAAGGGTTGGTGTAAAATTTTTCACATAAAACAACTTTTCACATCAGTGGCTTACCCGCAGGCTAATGGCCAGGTAGAAAGAACGAACAAAAGCATTTTTGAAGGTCTTAAAAAAGGTTGGAGCGGTACGGAAAAAGTTGGCTAGAGGAGCTGCCCATTGTGCTATGGGCCATAAGAACAACGCAAAAAAAGCAACAGAAGAACTCCTTTCAGCCTCACTTTTGGATCGGAGGCCATGATCCCTGCCGAAATAGGGGTCATGTCAACAAGGCGAAGCACGTTCAGGGCAGCAAATAACGAAAGTGAGCTCTCCCTCAACCTGGATCTACTGGAAGAACAAAGGGATGAAGCATACATCAAGGAAGCCTAGTACAAATTATAATTGGAAAATTACTACAACGTCCGGGTAAAGCCAGAGTCATTTCGCCCGGGAGACCTCGTCTTAAGAAAGAATGAAGCAAGTCGTCAACATAACACCGGGAAAATGGGCCCAAGGTGGGAGGGTCCCTACCAACTTGCAGAAACTCACAAAGGTGGATCATACAAGCTACAATACATGGAAGGCAAACCAGTGCCCAGGAATTGGAATGTGGTAAACCTTCGACGTTTCCACACTTAGGAAGAGGAAAACAAGGCTGCAGGCAGAGGGAAAGATCAAAGACATAACGTCAAGCATCATCCTCATCCCCATGGACAGAAGTAGAAAGATCAAAGGGATCCCCCATTGAGTACGTGGCCTTGGCATGTAGGGTAGCAGCATCATCCTCCCCAGAAGATACAGGACGCTGGGTAACCTCAATCTCGTTATCCGAACTCAAATACATAACGTCAAGCAAGCCCATAGCTGTAAAAGAAAATTGAAAAGAAATCAAATATACAACACAAAACAACGGCAAAAGAAAACAAACAATAAACATACCAACACCATGTTTGCTAAAGGCCGGGAGGACGTCCGGGTGATCCCAGATAGGACTGAGCCCAGCCAGAACAAGAAATCCCTCCAAACAAGGGCGAGCCCAGGTAAGAGTACCATGAACAAGAGAAAAATGCAGGGGCTCAAAGGCAGAATCAGGGACTATGGGCTCAGAAACAGGACCCCTCGGATCCCTCCAGGGAAGAGAGCAGGGAAGATTTTTCCTGAAACCCAAAATAACTCCCCCTTCCAGTCCTTTATGTAGAATTAGAAGGATGAATACATTGCGAAACAGGCTCTTTCCTCCGTTGAATAGTAAACAGTCGCCATTTTTGGCAAGATGAAAAAACTTGCGGAAACGACCAAGGGAAGGGGCAATGTTGTGAGACCTACAAACAATCTCGAAATGAAAGATCTTACTCACCCCAAAAGGAGCAATTTAGGCAAGATTCAAACGATAGAACTTTAAAACCCTAATACAAAAGATAGACAACGGTAGGCAAAGATTAGAAAATTCAAAAAACCTTGCATAAAGAGAAATGAAACCAGGAGGACAATCAAGGACTGTTTGATCAGGAAGAGGGAGAGTCGGTTGACAATCCTCCGGAATCCGGTACTTAACGCAAAGAGCATCAAGGGAAGATTTCTTCAGTAAACATATTCAACGATCCATATCAAGTTGATCACTCATGGTGGAAAGAGTAAGCGAAAACTAAAAAGAAAAAGGAAGAAAGCAACTGACTTGTTAGAGAGAAATGATCGGTGAAGAAGATGAAAATAAATGAAGACCCCAAATAACCTCCCCCTTTATATAGGGAAAAATTCAAAACCACTTTGAAACACGCAACCGTCAGGTCAGTCACATCACATCACCGCCTGTGAAGAGTAAATTAATGATTCCCTAATACACGATAGGTCCTAACGATAGGGTCCCTATGCTATGATAATTCTAGACAGGATCTGATCAACAAATCAGCTATAGATCAGCTGTTATTGATGAATCAAGAGAAAATGCAAGAAAAAGAGCATAAAAATAAGAACAAAAACTCTAAAATTTGATCAGAATTCCACTAAGATGATTACAATAAGCTCCTGGAATGATTACAACTATCTACCACCGCCATCCACCACGGGTGAGCTCCCCCGTGGTGGTGGAACAAACACAAACTGAAAACTCTCTCTAGCTAGCTAAACAAATGAAAAATACAGAGAAAAATGTGGAGAAGAAGGTCTCCCAGCTACGAAAATGGTCAGGCATAAATAAGTAACCTGAGAGAGTCGGCGTGAAGATTGCCGATTCTCGCTAAGAGTCGGCCGCAACCGACCTAGCGACTCTCAGAGAGTCGGCTGAAACCAGCCTAGCGACTCTCAGAGAGTCGGCTGAAGATAACCTAGCGACTCTCAGAGAGTCGGCTGAAACCAGCCAAGCGACTCTCAGAGAGTCGGCTGAAACCAGCCAAGCGACTCTCAGAGTGTCGCTACCGACTCTCAGACCCGTTTTCATACGCGAACCTAAACATCTCGTGATCGCTTGAATTGATTAACATCATTCTCAAACTAGACCCAACAATCTCCCCCTGAGAATGACGTTATCAATTATATCCAAAGCTCGTCAACCGTCTTCTCAGCAGTTGATTATCTGTTGCCTCTTCCTTTCTCTCATCATTCTCTTCCCCTCTCCCTCGAAAAAAATTCTATGATTTTGAGAGGGTCCATATCTAACATTGTCTCAAATCTTCATGAGTCCGCCGATAACCCAATGTCTTTTATTGTCGATCTCCCTCGAAAATGTAGCTCCCCTATATATTTCAGTCAAAGCTCTGTATCTGTTCATTAATGATACCAATGTAATAGGCTAATATAAAGGTTCAATCAACCAACAATTAACTCCAAGTAACCGGCTTCATCATAAACATCTTTGACTCAGTCAGACCGGGCTCAGTATGATCATCACATAATTCAACAGTCTTCAATTCGGTTCTCGTTCATTGTGAAACCCTTCCATTTAGGACTAAGATGAGAATTCAAACCTTATTGACTAATTTTAAATCACATGATACCGATCATTTTAAACATGGATGAGCTCCCCCATATGGCAACGCGATCTTCAACTATTCAGAAGACGATACAAGGCGTTCTTTGAATACTCTAATCAGCCCCCGATCCAATATTGCCGAAAACACAAAAATTCCAAAAATTTGTTTCCAAGTTTTTGGACAATAACCCTCATGTTCTTCGCAATATTCACAAAAAAATTCTTCCAAGAAATTTATTCAAAATACTTTTTTTTTATTTGTGTATCAGAGAAACTAAGAGAGTCGGCCGGACCAAAGAGAGAGTCGGCTCGAGAGAGTCGACAGAACAAAGTGAGTAGCGACACTCACCTTGAAAAACTCACATAGAGAGTCGACCTAAGAGAGTCGGCCCTCACTCAAGTGAGTCGTAAACTTGCGTTTGCTAGAGAATCGGAAGTAAAATCAAGAGTCGGCCGGGACAGTCGACCCGATACAAGCAACAGTCTGCCCAAGAAAGAGAGTCGGCTCTGGACAGTCGACTAAAGAACATACTTAGACCCTTTTTCTCAAAAACACACAAAATCAAACCAAAAACGCTCAGATCTAAGCCAACATGCAAACCATATCTATCAAGCTTCTCAAAAGCAGGTTTCTGAATGAATTTCAACACCAATTTCTGAACTTGATATAGATCTAATCCAGAAATGAAGAAATTCAGAACTTTTCAAAAACCACAAAAACCCCAAGTTTTTTCACTAAAATCAAGAGCACAAAAGACTCTGATACCAAATATTAGGTCCTTACGATAGGGTCCCTGTGCTATGATGATTCTAGACAGGATCTGATCAACAAATCAGCTATAGATCAGTTGTTATTGATAAATCAAGAGAAAATGCAAGAAAAAGAGCATAAAAATAAGAACAAAAACTCTAAAAATTGATCAGAATTCCACTAAGATGATTACAATAAGCTCTTGCAATGATTACAACTATCTACCACCGCCATCCACCACGGGTGAGCTCCCCCCGTGGTGGTGGAACAAACACAAACTGAAAACTCTCTCTAGCTAGCTAAACAAATGAAAAATATAGAAAAAAATGTAGAGAAGAAGGTCTCCCAGCTATGAAAATGGTCAGGTATAAATAAGGAACCTGAGAGAGTCGGAGTGCAAATTGCCGATTCTCGCTGAGAGTCGGCCGTAACCAACCTAGCGACTCTCAGAGAGTCGGCTGAAACCAGCCTAGCAACTCTCAGGAGAGTCGGCTGAAACCGACCGGGCTAGAAGTCAGCCACCCTATGGAGACCGGGCTAGAAGTCGGTCACCCTAAGGAAACCGGGCTAGAAGTCAGACACATTCAAAACCAGAATTTTAAACCCGTCTGACTTGGGAGGCTAATGCCGGGGGTGACCCAACAACAAATTCAGAGGCCCAGAATAAAGAAAGCAGGCCCAATAACAATATGGCCCAAAACGAGCCCGGCCTCAGCCAGGGGAAGAGGCTTGTAAACATAATGAGGAAATGACCTACAAGTAATAAAGACAATAATCCAAATAAAGTATAAAAGAGGTGTGGTCAGAATGGACGGGAAGGAACAGTGTCTTCGGCTCCTCTTCACCTGTAGGGAAAAAGGGAAGTCAACATTCAGAACAAAAGCCTGGTAAGGACTAATGTCAATATGTTATACCCTTTAAGGAGAATCTCCCAAACACGAGGCAGAGACCAAAACACAAGGGACCTGCCAACTACCAAAATAGAAGGCTCAAGGTCACGAGAGCCCCAGCATCCGAAGTATAAATAAGGAACGCTCCTCTCCAAGGTAGATCACAAAACTCTAACCCATCTTTCCCCTTCTATACCATTCACTAAGAAGCCCTTAATGATTCTCACGTAGGAGGTGGATCGCATGAGACCTTCTCCTGCGGTGAGCCTAACAGTTTCTTTTTATCTTAGCAGGGCAAGGCTACCTTGGGCTGCTTTCATCGGTGTAGCAACAATACGAAACTGCGAAAAAATCACATTGTAATTCGGTTTGAACCAAATAAACGGAATTAGCCAAAAAAAAATTAAAAAAAAAACACTTTTTACAAGTCCATAAGAAGTTCGGTTTGAACAACACGACTAAACTCACAAACCCAAATGGCCAAATAGTCTAAAACAAGTAAACAACACATAGAATTTTAAACAAAAATCTAAAAATGCAAACATAAATTGTATCATAAACGAGTAACAACAAAACATAAACTCCAAATTCCAACACTTCATTCGTTCTACCAAGTTCCAACACTTCATTCGTTCTTCCAAGTTCCAACTCTTCATTCGTTTCATACGTTTCTCAAATCTACAAATAATAATAGAAATTAAATAGGCAACTTATTTAAAAAAAACTAAATGAGAAAATACCTTCATCAAATTTATCAAGATCTTTAATGCATTCTTCCACATTGACGACTTCAGTTGAGCGGATCCAATTTGGCAACAAATTAAAGCTTCAACGGTACCAGAAGTTAATGAACTCCTAAATGAGTCGAGCACCCTACCTCCGGTGCTAAATGTAGATTCAGAACAACCGTTGAAATATGAATGGCTAAAATATCACTAGCAACAAGCGATAATACATGGAATGCTGCACTTCTCATCTTCCACCAACCCAAAACAGTTAAATCTGGACTTTCAAACCAAACATCATCTCCTTCAATCTCATCATTCAAATACCTATCCAACTCCGACTTTGAATCTTTAGCTATACCCAACTCCGCCTTTTGTCTTTTTACCTCAGCCATGTTTTTCTCTCTATGTGCTCTAAGTGTATCATGAGAGTTGCCAAACAAACTAAAACCTTTGCTACCTGAAGCCTCCTCATTCATGCTTTTAGATGATGATGATGTAGGAACCTTCTTTACATGGAAGTCTGGGTAAATTCTTTTACAGTCACTGAATAGCTCACGCAATGCATCTTCACACAATTTACAAACCTCGTTTCCTGTGTCAACTCCATACATGCCAATATAAGTGAGTTTAAGGTAATCCACTTTTGACCTAGGGTCAAAAAGAGAAGCAATGAAGACCAATAAGTTGAATTTTTAACATCGCCTCAATACTTGTTAAACTTTGTCATCATTGTTCTAGAGACCTAATTATATATTTGGTTTTCGGGTCGTTCCAACCCGACCCGAAAACCGAATAAGTAATTAGGTTTGGTTTTAAACGGTTTCGATTCGATTCAGTTATCGGTTTATTCGGCTTGAAAATTAAAACCAAATATTGAAGACACCTAACAAGTATACACCAATCTCAAATTAAAGGACTTTCAAATAATATAGTAACAAACTATCAATACAGAAAGATAGAAGCTTATTTGTGCGATCTAACAAATGAGTTACTTGACCTAAATTGGCTCAGGTTTTTATACGAGTGATCTACATTCAACTCGGATTTGAGTTAGGCATTTACACAAGCTAACGATTTCAGTTCGAACTCGAGTAAAAGAGGCTTGAGTTTGTAATGAGCTAATCTATATGAGCCGAATAAAAACTATTCAAACAAATCTACTCAAACATAATAAGTATATTCATTTATCAAAGTGGTAATTACACCAAATGATATACAATTTTTTTTTATGTTTTTAACATCAAGCTTTTTACATAACATTCATCACATTACTGGAAAAGGAATACATTTGAAAAGATTTAATATTAAAAAATTATTATTTAACATTAAAAACCAATATAAAACGAAAAACAAAAACAAATCTTGATATTTTTTTTGAAAATGACATAACCATATGAAATGAAAGGATGAACACCACCACTAAATTGTAAAACCGAAGTTGCAAGGAGTTGGGAAAATGGTGATCACTAGTGAAGGTGCCCACTAATATTGTCGGCAGGCCTACATCCCACTCAAATCAGTATTGCAATTAGTGACGAACATGTGACCGACAAGTATCGTCTTCTTTTCTTTTTTGGTAATTAATATAACTAGTTTTTTTCCACCGCGCTACGCGGCATAAGTTTTGTAGTTATCGGTTCGACTCGTTTACGGGGATAAAACCAACGTCGAAACGCAAACTACGATACCAAAAAAATACTCAATTTTGAATAAACCCGGTTTTCACTAAAATTTATATCAGAATGTTGACAAAAAAAAAAATTAAACACGCGCACCCACCGAAAAAACTAACATCCAAACACTATAAAAAAACCCAAAAGTAAAAAACCTAATTATTTTTTCAGCTAAATACGTTCTCACTTAAGTAAAAAAAACTAAAGCAAGGGCTGATTTTTAATTAAAGGAAAGAAATGTCCATCACGGGACTCAAACAAGTGTCACTCGAGTGTTACCCGAGCCTAAAACCACCTCAATCAACCCACTTTATTGTTTTATTTTAGCTACAAAATCTATATATGCCAACAAAAAGTGCTGCTGGAAAAAAAATACTTAATGCTTGTGAAAATTTCCTATTGGTGGGTTATGCACTTTAAATAGTTAATAATTCTTGTCAATGATTAAATCATTTTGCCCTCTTCCAACGCTATTACCCATTTTTCAATTTTCTTCATATTTTGTAAATTTATTTATTTTTTGATGATTAGAGCTTTCTTTATTTTCATTTTTTATTTAACATACAACGAGGAATCATGTACGGTGTTTCCACAAAGTCTCAATTATTTTTATCACATGTTAGATGTTTTTGACCATTTTAGAAGTCATCATTGATGTTGTAAATGGAAAATTAGGAGATGTTTGATAGCCTCTTAATGGTCATTAAAAGGCTACCTCTTAATGGTTCAAAGCCTCTTAATAATTAAGAGGTAAGGGTCATGCAACGTGTGAGTACTTATCATTAAGATATTAACTTTTAACCATTCAGACTTAAGGTTACCTTTTAACCATTAAAAGGCTTTGAACCATTAAGAGGTAGCCTCTTAATGACCACTAAAAGGTAGCCTCTTAATGACCATTAAGAGCCTACCAAACAGCCCCTAACACTAAATAGTAAATATAGAGAACCAGGATGTAACTTTTAAAATGAAAAAAAACATGACTATGCGTATCATTAAATATGCATCTAAGAAAAACCTTTGGAAAGTAATGATGTAATTCCAAAAAGAAAAGAAAAGAAAAGATAAGATAGAGGAATAATGGGCAAAAGAGGCAAGCATTTTGAATATTTTAAAATGAGTAACGAAGACTTTTTTTGTCCTAATGGTGGATATCCAAAATCATTGGTGATGTTGAGAAAAGTAACAATAGTGGGTAAACAAACTAAACGTTCAGCGAATCTTCGTGAACTGTTTGGCAGAAAAAAATTTCATGTTTGTTTATTAATAAACGATCTGTCAGGATCTGATTCTTCTCTGATCAGATCTGGATCGTGGAACATAAGGAACATCTTCTTGGATATAGATAGAGACGGGTGGTTGTGGTCTAATTTATTAGGATTGATAGAAATTGATTTCAAACACTCAACTAGTTATATGATTTCATTAACAACATAGAAGAGATTACTTCTGACAAGTGGTAAACAAATGATTGAAATCATACATACATACGTACACATTAACACTCAAAACAACCTCGAGAGAGCTCAATCTTGAGGAAGGAGACTCACGAACACACACATCAAATCTATGATGAGATCTTCTATTCATAGAGTCTGAAGGTCCTCATTAGCAGTTTATAATCAAAGAACCTATTACCTATACGACTTGGTCAATTCCTTGAACTAAGTCAATGATTAATGCCATAGTAGGAAGTTTGACTTTGACTAAAATCTTCATTCTGCAGATAAACATCCTTCACTATCAACAAAGTCTTGGTATATGAACAGTTTGATCTTCAATAGCAACTGAGTAGTACTTGGTCTTCAGTAGCAACTGAGTAGTACTTGGTCTTCAGTAACAAACTCAGTTCTTCAGTAATACACACCTTTCATAGCAAAACTATTCATCCATAGTGTTGGAGCATATTCTGGTGACAACGAGCTTAAAGATATTATGTCTTAGTCATAGAGTATTTGACTTGTAATTGATAGAATTGTTAGCAACAGTTAAAGGGGAGTCTGTTAGGACATGTTTTGTAACTGTTGATAAAATTCTGTGTAAGTTCTGCTAGAGGCGAACTTAACAAGTTCGCCTAGCCTATCAGAGGCGAACTTATTAAGTTCGCCTAGTATATCAGAGGCGAACTTATTAAGTTCGCTTAGCCTATTAGAGGCGAACTTAATAAGTTCGCCTAGGCACAGTGAAGCGAACTTGTTAAGTTCGCCTGGTGCAGGTCTGTGGCTATAAATAGAACACAACAGTAGACAAACGGGTGAGACAGAAGTAACGAGAATAGACGATATCAGGAGGAACTGATTAGAGACTGAATCTTGTAAACTGATATTGTGGTGGAAATACAAAGTGTTTATTTACACCGTTGTTGTTGATTGAGTTACACGAGCACGTTGATCATGGATTCCGCACGTTATCACCGTGTCGTACCGCGAGTCTAGAGATCCGTCACGCACCGAATTAGGGACCTACAAGTGGTATCAGAGCCTTTGCTCTTGACTAGCAAAAGATTCGTGGTGTTTTCGTGTCCAATCAACATCAAATTCATCATTTTTGAGTTTTTCATTTCAATGGAGTTTTCAAGACTGTTTTGATTCTGATTTGGTGATTTTGAAGACGAAATTGACGAAATTGATCCGATATGAAGTTTCTATTTGACAAATTACATAACCCTACGGTCCAATTTTGTTTAATTCCTTCAAAATAGTGAATTATGAAGATTTTTGGTCATTTCTGGTTCGCAGTCTCTGTTTGAATGGTTCTTGATTTTGAATCTGCTGAAGCAAGCGAACTTAACATTCTGTTGCAGGCGAACTTAATAAGTTCGCTTCACTCAGTATTAGGCGAACTTAATAAGTTCGCTTGGTGAAGATCAGGCGAACTTAACAAGTTCGCTTCGGGTCAAGTTCGCTCAGTCAGGCGAACTTATTAAGTTCGCTTGTACAGTATCAGGCGAACTTAGCTAGTATTTTGGCGGGAAATTTCTTCTTGTCCAAATTTTTTAGGGAAAGTTTATATGCTTGTTTGGGATCATTTTTGAAATTTTGAATTTTTGAAATTTAAAAAAAAGAGTATTTTGGCGGGAAATTTTTTCCGGATGTTTTCGCAAAAATTTCAAAATGTCAATTTCATGTGATGATAATGAGATTGGAATTATGCCACCGAAACCTTTGTGCATATCAGATTACTGTAGCTGGAAAGTCCGGTTCGAACAGTTCGTATCAGTCACTGATGAAATCTTTTGGACATCTATATTTGAAGGATATGTGCATCCTACTTATGAGTATATGGGATATTATGATGTTCCTAAACCAGTGACAGCTCTTACTAAAGTAGAAAAGCAGAAGTTTGATCGAGAGATGAAGACGCGTGAAACTTTAACGTTGTCTTTACCGAAAGATATCATTCATAGTCTCGAAAAGTGTCCAACTTCAAGAGATCTATGGGAAGCATTGAAGAACAAGGGTGAAGCTACTGCTCAAGCGTTTGTGGTCTTGATCAAAGAAGTATTGGAGAAGCAGGGTGATTCTCAAAGTGGTTCTTCTGCAGATTTAACTGATAGTGAGAGTATTCGTTCTGGTGAAACTACTCAATCTACTAAGACTGATGTGATGAGTGAAGAAAGTTTTCAGACAGTTGAAGATGATCTGAGTGACTTAGAAACTGACGCAGAGCCTGTCATTGTTGATCAAAAGAGTGAAGCTGATGATGACGTTTTCATGGCTCCTGGTGCATCTTCTTCAGAAGTAAAACCTGAGGTATTTTCTAACTCTGAAACGTTTTGTTCTAACTGTGTTTCAGTTAAGGATAAAATGATGAGGGTTATGGATGACAACGTCAACCTCATTTGTGATATGAAATCGATGCACACGATAAATCAGAAATTAAAGGATAATGAGAATGTGTGTATTGAAAGAATAGAATCATTGAAAAGGGATATAATTTCTCTGACTTTGAAGATCAAAGAGCAGGCATATCACCTGGATATGTCTTTTGCAGAAATTGAGAAAAGAAATAATGATCTTGTTGAGAAAGATAAGGAACTAGCTGAATCTAAAGCAGAGGTGATTAGATTACATAGAAAGTTAGAAAGCTTTGCAAATTCATCATTCTTATTAGAACATTATCATAATAATACTGAAGATGGGAAGGGAACTAGTGGTATTGGCTATGTTCCTCCACCATTCAATGGAAATTATTCTGTTCCACCTGAGATTATAAAATATGAGGATTTAGATCCTAAGACTGTGTTGAAAGTGAATCCGATCACAGGTGAAGATATGGTGTATTCTGATGAGAGTGATGATGAATATTTTGATGAAGCTAAGGTAGAGGGGATACCTAAAGAGGTTAAGAATGAAGAATCAAAGATTGATTCTAATTCATCTGGTAAAAATACATTTGGAGGTTCTTCAAATTCAAGGAGAGTTTCATATGTCAGAGATTATAAAGACAGGCGTACATGTTTTCATTGTAATGAGATGGGACACATTGTGGTGACCTGTCCTTACAAAAATAAAGGAAAGAAGCATGTATTTCCTGAGAAGATGAAACCTGAATCAAAACCTGTTGCAAAATCTGGAGTTTCAGAGAAAATAAAGCAAAAAGAAGTTCATGTAGGAGAATCTTCTTCAAATGCATCTTATCGTGTGAAGATTCCTTATATGAGAGAATATAGTGAGAAGAGATCTTGCTTTTCTTGTGGTCTTGTTGGTCACATTCGGATTGCTTGTCCTCACAAAACGAAAGGTAACCGACATGTTACTCAAGAAAAGGTAAGAACTCATGGTAAGCCTTATGTTAACCCAAATGTGGTTAAACCTCATGGTACACCAAAGGGTAACTCAACATATGAGGTTAGGCTTTCTAGACCTCAAAGGCGGCGGAGAAACAGAAGATTGAGAAAACTTTTAGAACAACAAGAGTTTCCACAATCAAGTCAATTTTTAAATGAAAGAAAATGTTCAAACACTTCACATTTTAAGCAAAAAGAACTTAATGAACAGAAGTATGTTTGGAAATCTAAAGTTTCTGTTTCTGACTCGTCGGAACAATCTCCAAAAATTGATGAGAGATTCGATTGTGAATGGAATGAGGTTTATTATTTTGATACATATGGACGACCCATGACTACCATGGCTTGGGTCCCAATTTCTAATTAATGTTTCTTGTTAGTTGTGTAGGAATTACCAAGAGGGACTATTAATACCATTTTGGTTGTTGATAGTAGTGGTTCTAAGCACATGACAGGGAATGACATCTGCAAGAGTAACGAGTTGTTGATAACTGGGAATCTAATTGATTCAACGACTTGATGCTCAAGGGGGAGAATATGTCACACACAATGTTTTGGAAAGAGTTTTACAAAGTCCAAATGATAACCTAAAACTTAGGATGACGATGGTGAGCATAAAGTCGTTGATGCAACCATTTGACTAGTTGAGGGGAAGTCTACAGGACAGGGGGAGTACAGAACTGTGTTGGTGACAGAGGCAATGGCATTCAATTACATTACATCGGTTTGAGTTTTTAATTGATTGATTTGCTTAATCCTGAGTAACCAAGTAAAATGTTTTTTTCTTAAAATGTTTTCATGGAAGATTTTATTTTCTTTTGTTTTACTTTCTTTGAAAAAGATTTTGAAAAAGCCAAACAAATTGAAAAAGATAAAATCGACATTACTTGAAGTTAAGGAAGAGATGATTGTACATCAGTAGATGTTCTTTCACACATGACCTTAGATTGACTGGTTGGTGCTTTATATTAATATATCTGAAGTATATGTTTTGATCTAAACTTCAGAGACTACACAAATAGGAAATGATAGTGTTGTGTATGCATATAATTTGAATTGTCAGTAGACTAAAAGCGTCACTGAACCATTAGTAGTGTGAAAACATAATTTCATATGTTACAACTGTGATTTGAACCCATTTTATGCCTGTGTGTGTGTGTTAAAAGATCACTATCAGATATAGAATATTAGCTTTTAATAAAGATTTTCCTATTAGATCAGTTTCGGGTTATGTGCTTAGCACTATTCATTCGATTTGTTTCAGTGCCCATGTCCCGAAAAGCATGCAATTTGAAGTATAATCAAGATATGTACTTGACAACATCTGTCAAACATATACTAGCCCTTGGATCATATTGATAAATCATCTTTACTGATTCCATTGAATTCATAATCCAGATAATAGTTGGATCCGCGTACCTGAATCTTATGATTCCATATATATAAGCCAAGACATTGAATCATTCGATTCTGAATCTCGTTGATTCCTATACAATCCAATTTGGATTCTGCTATTCATGAGCTAAGTGATGTCTCCTTATTCTGGAAATTCGGATAATCTTTAGTAAAATCTTATATGTCTTGAAGATAGTGCACATTTACTTTCTGTTGGCATATTAATGGGGTACACGTTGTATTTCATACTTAAATGGTACCTTAACTCACAAGAAAGTGGGAATGAGATGCTTTAGTTTCAAATCACATAATATTGACAATTTGAATTTGTGTGTCATAGCCTGATCCTATTTTCTTTGAATGTTTATCACGTATCATAACATGCAATATGAAAGTCTTGAAAAGATAGAGTGTGATAATCTTAAAAGATATTAATTTGATTGGTCAAGGCTTGAAAGAATGACATAGGATACCATTTGATATTATATGGATTTTATATCCAAGATGTGTGATTGATATAGCATATATACTGATATGATCTTCTTACTCGTGATGTTCGATCAAAAATATTTGATTTTGTATTTTACATTTCAGTTTGTACAGAGAAAAACCAAAAAGATTTTGTGTTTCTTATGTTTGAAAAACCAAAAAGATTTTATTTTTCCAGCTTCCATGGAAATCTTAATTGTTGGTTATTCTTGGTTGTTCTCCTTTGCAAAAACATGTATATTGCAGATAGAAGTTGACAAGGGGTCCTTCTCCCAAGTTTTCTTCTAGATAAAGAGAGAGAGTGCAGATGAACAAGACGAAGACTACAATGTGTTTGATGATATATGAAGACGGATGACAATCTTCTGAAGCTGTTGTCAAGGGGGAGTCTGTTGGAGCATATTCTGGTGACAACGAGCTTGAAGATATTATGTCTTAGTCATAGAGTATTTGACTTGTAATTGATAGAATTGTTAGCAACAGTTAAAGGGGAGTCTGTTAGGACATGTTTTGTAACTGTTGATAAAATTCTGTGTAAGTTCTGCTATAGGCGAACTTTTTAAGTTCGCCTAGTATATCAGAGGCGAACTTATTAAGTTCGCTTAGCCTATTAGAGGCGAACTTAATAAGTTCGCCTAAGCACAGTGAAGCGAACTTGTTAAGTTCGCCTGGTGCAGGTCTGTGGCTATAAATAGAACACAACAGTAGTCAAACGGGTGAGGCAGAAGTAACGAGAATAGACGATATCAGGAGGAACTGATTAGAGACTGAATCTTGTAAACTGATATTGTGGTGGAAATACAAAGCGTTTATTTACACCGTTGTTGTTGATTGAGTTACACGAGCACGTTGATCATGGATTCCGCACGTTATCATCGTGTCGTACCGCGAGTCTAGAGATCCGTCACGCACCGAATTAGGGACCTACACATAGCAATTTTGTACATCCGTATCAACCAAGTCTTCATCCATATCAAATTTACTCATCTATAGCAAATTTACTTGGACAAAATATTCATCCATAACAAATTTGCTTATGAGAAGCAAATCATGTAAATTCAAACAAGACTTAGTTTTTGTTGAGCATCAATCTTAAATAATCCCAACATGAACGAACATGAACAAAAAAATCTATTCATTTCATTAAACGAACGAACATGAACACATGTCTTGTTCATCAATTTACGTTCGTTTATGTTTGTTCATTTACACTTGTTTACGTTCGTTCGTTTATGTTCATTCATTTATTCGTTTATTTACGTTCGTTTATATTTGTTCATTTATGTTTGTTCATTTTATGTTCGTTTATATACATTCGATAAATATTATTTTAAAACCTACTTGTTTTTCTTTTTTGTTACTAATATTATACAAATTTAACTTTTGTTCGTTTAGCCCGTGGTAAGCCCTTACGCTCGTTTACGTTCGTTCGTATATGTTCATCCATTTATGCGTTCATTTACGTTCGTTTATATTTGTTCATTTATGTTCGTTCATTTTATGTTCGTTTATTTACGTTCGCTAAATATTATTTTAAAACCTATTTGATTTTCTTATTTATTACTGATATTATACAAATTTAATTTTTCGATCATTTAGCCCATGGTAAGCCATAATATTTTCATATTTACACTTACCAACCAAGTCATTTGCTCAATCTTGTTCAAATCAACATGAATACTACTAAATCGTAACTCATCATGATGATGGTGAATTGGTGATTTGAAGCTTGTTTTAGGATTTAACTAGATGCATCTGATTAGAGGTGCACAAAAGGCGGTTTTTGAACCGAACCGGTTTCGAACCGGCCCGAACCGGTTTGGTCAACGCAAACACTAAACCGGTTTTGACCCAAACCGGTTCGGGTTAAACCGGTTTTGCAAGTATAAAATGTCGAACCTATTGAACCGGTTCAGGTCGGTTCTGGACCGGTTCGGGTTGGTGAACCGGTTTAAACCGGTTTTTTTTATAAAAAAATTTTTTTAAAATAAATTAAAAAATATTACAACATTACAATACGAGAAAAAGAAAAACATATAGTTCAACGTTTATTCATATTGTAGGGGTTCGGAAATCACAAAACATTACAATATTAAACATTACAATACGAGAAAAAAATATATATATTTTTATTTTTTGGAGTTTTTTTGTTTAATATTAGCCGTCATTCTCGGAGTTACTAGTGGATCCTCGTAGTCTATCATCTTCGGCGAGTTCTTCATTTGTAAGTGGGCTCGCCAATCCTTGGTTAACCTCAGATTCGTGTATGAGTTCTTCAACTTCAATTTCTTCTTCAAGCGAAGCCCTATCTTGTCTCCTATCAACCGCATCCAAATGGTCTTTCAAGCAAATGCACATTTCCATTGCCGCGGGAGTGAGTCTAGTTCTTCGAATAGATAAAACCCTGCCACTAAGAGAAAAAACGGATTCCGAAGCTACCGTGGAAGCTTGGACGGTTAGTAAATCACGGGCCATGGCGGAAAGGACCGGAAAAGTAGATTCGTTTCCTTTCCACCAAGCCAAAATATCAAAGTCCTCAAAAACATCCGGACTCATAAATGATAAAAAGTTTGTTCCCGTATACCTTCCGAGTTCGCTACTCGGGATGGACCCTCTAGCCCGTTTAGTAAATTCATTTCTCATTTCGTTATACAAATTTAAGTTCACATTCCTCGAGCTGCTACTTGATGCGCCCGCGCCCATCGTATCATGTGGGGTTTGTGTTGTACCATATTTATGTAAATAAATATCAAACAAATCTTGCAAACATTTGTTAAAATAAGTTTTTGTTACGGTTGAAAAATGAATATCTTCGGAATTCAAATCCAAATCGTAAGTTATTTTATCAATCAAGGTTTCAACACCGTAAACATTAATTGTAGGGTTTAATGTGGCGGCACAAGTTATAACCGGAGGCATTTCTTTAAAATATTTAACAAATTTTTCTTTCATCGGTTTTATCATTGTCGTAAAAAGAGTATTTTTATTTTCAAGTTCGGCTAATTTGTTACACATTAGAAATATTTGTTTAAGAGCCAAGGGACTTGTGGGGTAATAAACCCCGGATAAAAAAGTAGTGGCGGTTTTGAAAACTTCGAGCAATTCGGTTAAATTTTCAAGAATGTCCCAACTCGTAGACGGAAAACTTTGAATTTTACGACGCGGTTTTGAGGAAAGCATATCATGAAAAATTGATAAAGTATCTTTTTGACGTATAGCACTATGAAACATTTTATAAGTTGAATTCCATCTTGTTGGGAGGTCCCAATTGGGACCTAAGCAAATCAAACCCGTATCGTTACATAATCTAATATATTCATGGTATCTTTTTTTACTACTACTAAAAACGTCTTTAAGCATGACTCGAAATGCATTACTTATTTCAATAACGGGTTCAACCCCAAGCCCGTCTTGCACGGCTAAGTTGATGATGTGTGCAATACATCGATTATGGAAAAAAGCGCCGTTGCAAATCGGATTATATTTTAATATTAATTTTTGAACCGCATTTGTATTATTTGAGGCATTATCAAAAGATATTGAAAATAATTTATTTTGTAATTTAAAATCGGTTATCACATCATCTAAAATGTGAAATAAATTTTGACCCGTGTGCGGATATTCAAACATATCAAACGCGATTGTACGTTTCATCATTTGCCACGTATTGGGATCAACCCAATGAGCGGTAACGCAAATATATGAGTCGGGAATACCATGTGGAGCCGACCAAACGTCGGTGGTTAAGTTCACACCGGTTTCCAATTTTTCAAAACCTAAAATTAATTCTTTTTTTGCTTTTTTCCACATTTTTAGACAATCACGTCTAAGAGTACTACGACTTACTTGATGATAACGTGGTTGAAGGGCTTCTTGAATCATCCTCGTCGTGAGCGGGTTGTCGAAATGGTTGAACGGCAAACCTCTTTGAATAACTAATTTCGCCATTCTATCTCGAACAATATTTGGATCGAAGTTCCAAATTCCACCCTCGCTTGTCATAGATGCTTGACCCTCACCTGGAATATTCTTCAAACTCTGACACGATTTTTCCAGATGAGTTTTTAGAGTAGAATTTGATTCCTTTTTAAAAAAACCACCACATTTTTTGCAACGAGCACGTTCCAACCCGTTAGACAACTCACATAGATCGTAGTTTGACCAAATTGCGGGGTTCCTCGTTGTTGGTATTATTTTCACAACGCTAACTTCGTTAGAGGAAACACCATAACTTGAAGAACCTGCCATTGCGTTTTTTGAAATTTTTTGAGCGTTTTTTGAGCGTTTGAGAAGTGTGATTTAACCAAAACACCCACTACCTATTTATAATGTGTTTGGGGGTTAAAATGGGTCAAAAAACGGTCAAAAAACGGTCAAAAATTGGTCCCAACGGCTATATAGCCGTTTCCAACGGCTATTTTTTTTTTACCGTTAAACCGGTTCAAACCGGTTTACCAAACCGGTTTCTCAAACCGGTTCACAAAAAACCGGTTTTAAACCGCTCGTCGCACAAATAGGTTAAACCGGTTGTAAACTGGCGGTTCGTATCGGTTTGAAACCGGTTCACACAAAACCGGTTATGGGGCGGTTCGGGTTCCGGTTCGGAACCGGTTTGGATTTCCAAACCGGTTTTTTTGTGCACCTCTACATCTGATTACTTTTAAAGTTATTTTTTATGATTGTTATGTTCAGATATTCATGCTTACTTTAATTGGTGTTTGTTTGTTTATGTTCAGTTGTGTTTGTTTAGTAATGTTCGTTTATATGTGTGAAACGTTTGTTTATAATATTAATGAACGGACAAAAATGAACACAAACAAATTCATTTTCTTAATGAACGAACACGAACAAGAAAACCCCGTTTAATTGTTCGCGTCTGATCGTTTGTTTGGTTAAAGTTAAACAAACTAACACGAACAAGCTCCGTTCATATTCATTCGATTCATTTACAGACCTAAATGAGTCGGAAGAACAGCCACCCATCATCAATGTAATTGATGTTATTTAGAATGACAAGAAAGACAAACAAGATACATGTTTAGAATGATAGTTAGATTTAGCATATTAGTATATGTTATGAAAATGCCTGAGTTCGTTTCATTGACCGGAGATATTGAGTTCTTTGGGTCAATAGAACAATATACTGACTGTTGTATGACAATGACCTACTAGCAGTCTTGTACGAACTATATAAAGATAAGAATAAGACCATAGAAATATATTGTGAAGAAAGATAGAACTGAGAGTGAGGGAACTCTTTTCATTGAGTATCACATATCATTTAATTGAGGTCTCTATTTATAGGTACCTAAACATTAATACAAGTTAATGAGTAGATGAAGGTTATGAATGTGGAGAGTCACCACATTATGACTCATTCATAACACTCCCCTTGACTATCCACATAATGAAATAAAACAATATAATTTTATTTTACTTCAAATACGCTTGGTGGTGCTGTCTCATTAAAAACTTTGCTAGGAAAACCAAATGGGATAAAACCATAGCTAAGGGAAAAAGAGTGCAGCGCGCATTATACACAATTAACAACATACTTCAGGATGATATTAAATCGGTACTTCAAGACCGTAAGATAAACTGATGCTACTGGATCAGTTATGTTGCCTCATTAAAAACCTTACTAAGAAAACCCAATGGGACAAAACTTAGTGAAGGGAAAAAGAGTGCAACGTGTATAATACTCCCCCTCACTTATATATCCTCTAAGTGATACGTGTTGACTTCTGTGAAATTTGCTCAAAGCTTCTGTAGTTGATAGTTACCACTTGATCCCTTCATATGTCATCCTTTTATGCTAAGCAATGTTGTATGATCTTCATGTAAAACCCTTTTTGCCTTCTCTTATAAATGAATACCACAAGATTCACGACTGTATTGTGTTACATTACCTGCATCTGCAAAACTAACCAAACTTGTTTCGATGGGTTAGTAAAATATAAACCCATACCTTTGTACCTTAAAGGTTTTACCATATTGCATTATCTCATCAATGAGTACGATATAAATGATATATCTAATCGTGACTAATAAGAAAACATTGATGCTCAATTGCATTTAACTATGATACTTCTGGACCAACAAATTCTCTTATGTGTTTAGAAGACATGATAGGAGACAATGATTAGACAACTTTTAACATACTTAGATGATAAGTTTTGTCCATTTTTAATTGTTTCAACATCTTCTGGATGTAACTTTATTGATGGATAAAATCCTCATTATACAAATGTTATATCTCTTCAAGAGATAGAGTGATATCATCAACATATAGTGTAATATTTATAAACCTCATATTGTTCTTTTAATAAAACATATGGACTAACTACATCATATTTATATCTATCTTAACCGAGATAATCACTAAAGTCGATTATACCACACTCGACTTGACTATTTTAATTCATATATATAAGGATTATTGTATTTTAATAATCCCACCTTTTACCAATTGGCCGATAATAATCCCAACTGAGAATATTCTTACCACCGGTCCCTACTTTCAAACTATTTTTTTACATTGGACTCCTCGTTAAAAAAACTTAACGCCGTTAGAGTTTATATGACATGGACATCTGCAAACCGCCGGAAAGTCGAGCCAAGCTAGCAATGGTCTCGTGTTGGCTTTTGAAATTGGCTTTGGTGGTGTTTAACTGGTCTCGTTAAACACCACCGTTTTCTCTGTTTGGACTTTCCGGACCCACGAGACCAGTTAAACACCACCAGAGCCAATTTCAAAAGCCACCACGAGACCACTGCTAGCTTGGCTCGACTTTCCGACGGTTTGCAGATGTCCACGTCATATAAACTCTAACGGCGTTAAGTTTTTTTAACGGGGGGTCCAATGTAAAAAAATAGTTTGAAAGTAGGGACCAGTGGTAAGAATATTCTCAGTTGGGATTATTATCGGCCAATTGGTAAAAGGTGGGATTTTTAAAATCCAATAATCCTATATATAAACTGTTAACTTTATATGATACATTTCTTAAGATTTTATATAAATGCTTCAGGCATTTATAATCAATCAAAGACTTCTTTCATATCTTCACCAACTATGCATGTGCATTCATTATTTAGAAGTTTTGATACATAAACTTTATCTTATAGCAAAATAATTACAAATAATTACAAATCAATAACAATGGATTCATTTCCAATCTATATTGTACCATCATTGGCATATTATAATCACCATGTTGAATTTATTTCTTGCATGTTTATTGGTGTACAAGGGTTACATCTTTAAGATGTTTCAAATAACTTTTAAACATTCAATCGCTTTAGAAAACTCCTAAGGAGTTCCAATCAATTCAATAACATATACAACAAACATAATGTATACGGATCCAAATCTGTTTACAACAATCATAATGTTCTCGAGAACTTACTCTACATGATTTTAGTAGTATAAATCCTTCAGGGATTATCTTGTAGATTTTGATATCATGTGTCTCACAACATTTTAAGATGCATATCAATTCTTTCTTTGTATTACCAGACTAATGAGATGTTGGAAGTCATTGCATCCACCACTAGAGAATGTGTCTCCTTATAATTAATTATACGTCTTTGCGAAAATCCTTATGCCACCAATTTTGCCTTCCATCTTTTTTTTCATTACACTTATATCCGACATATTTATAACTTCATGCCATTTCTATTTTGTGAGAGAATACAATTCTGTCTCATTTGTGTCTTCCCATTTTGGCCAATCATTTCTATTTTTCATTCATAGGCAGATCTTAATTATTGATCCACATCATTTCAAGCGCTACATTATATTCAAAAGTATAACGACGTCGATTTTGTTTTGAGTCCATACATTTCTAGACATGACATAATTTACCGAGATCTCTTTACTTTCAGGTACCTGAGGTTCTTCTGGAACCATCATGTCTAGCATCTCTTCAGGAGACCAATCTAATGTACCTCGACTTGACCATCTTAATTACTTGCTCCTTTTCCGAACATTTTTATTCTTAGAATCGACTAGTCTATCACGCTGTAGACGTGCCATAGACTCATTATCAATATGTGATTGTCCTTCTTGGACACTAAAATTAATTGGAGCATTAGCAGCTGGCATATGTGATTTAGTCACTCTTTTTAAGGTCAGTGAATGTGTCTGGTAACTCTCATTCTTTAATCTTGGTAAATGAATTATCTTTCGAACTTCTGGTTCGCATTGTTTACTTTGAGGATCAATGATAATTCATTCCAACTCATTCTTTTCCAGCTGCTTTTAATCTCCTCCTAATGTTGGGATGTTAATTCATTAAGTGAAAACCAATATATTGAGCCATAAATAAATCTATCATCAGTGGCTCTATTCATACCCAACATATATTCTCAACCTCCTTTGAGGTCCCATCTTTGTGCATTGTGGTGGATCAATTTCAATATATATACCGCACAAGCAAAAATCTTAGATGGGAAATATTTTGTTCCTGACCAAAAATCAACTGTAATGGGGAGGAAATATTAAAACGCGTTGGCTTGATGTGAATTAATGTCACTACATGCAAAATCACATTTAACCAAATATAAAAATGAACTTTTTCTCTCATGATTATTAGCTTTGCAATCAATCAAAGACGTCTACTGATCATCTTCAACAAAAGCAATTCATGTGTGAACATAATTTATAAAAACTTGAACACTTATTCCAATAACCATTAATAACTTTGGGAATTAAGTTCACAATTATTACCAACATAAATATTTATAATAATGTGTTTGCTATCTCATTAGCTAAGCCACATATCACGCAAACTTCAAGTTGCGAATTTGATAACCATTTAGACAATGCATTGATTTAAAATAATAAATGGTATACTCATTATGATATATATCTTTTATCATTTTCTAGAATATTTTGGGATTCAAACCTTACTTAGTTGATAGCAATTGAACTCACTTGAGAGCAAAAAATACATGTATAATTATCAATTTGAAGAATCCCTTGGTTCTTCAATATATTTCACATCATCATTGACTCGGGATGGTTGATGTCGCCAAGACGGTTTATTAAAATAATAACAAAACCTAAACTAGACTACTAAGTAATAAAAGGAGTACATTCAACTAAACATCACTGACATGCAAGTGTAGCACATCTTAACGGTAAACCGGAATATCGAACCCTAGAGACAATACGATAACAAAACTAGACTCTGACTCGGACTAAAGATTGATTTGGTTTGGGGGATTTACTACACTAAATATTAAACTAATGAATGCAGCAAACTAATGTCGACTCAACTATCAAGAACAAGAACTAAAGGTGAAATCAGAAGATGGGAAGAATATCACCTAGGTCGGAATGCTACTTGCAAAGCACAACTTCTATAGGTTATGTAAACTATAATGGATCTGGGTTTCTAATGAAACAACTCTAGACAGCCTAGTGGATCCCTAATCATTCTCAGGGTGTCACCAACTAAGGAAACTAATGATGTAATAACTCACCAGATGTTGGATCACTTCTCAGGTATTTCCAACTATGATAAAGTACTATAATAGACAGATTACCTCTCAGTCTCACTGTCCACCAATACACTCAAAGAATGCACGGGGTAATCTCAAGATAATAACTATGACACGAATAGCAACAATCACTAGACACCTAATACCGGCTTCCTCTCAGATAGCAGACACTCGGATTCCTAATGACGAAGACTAAACGACTAATTCTCACATCTCGGGTATTGAACTAGGATACACATTCAATTCTAATCAGCAATCAATGACAACTCCTATGGCTACTACGTCTAGCAAACCACTCTAATCACAAACCCTAAGATCTATGACCAAGATACGCTAATCAAACTGGCAGACAACCACAATCAACGCAAGGAATTGAAATCAAACACAATATCAGATCTAAACATGCAAAAACATCACAATAATCAACTCAAGATCGCTTACAAAGTCATTAATCCATTAATTAAAATCCAAAAACTGAAAAAAATCAAAACTTTAACAAATATTCATCATATGACTTAGGCAATATTATAGTTTTAGCCTAGGATCATGCTCATAACATTCAAACAGAAGTAATAAACAAGATTCATGGTTTCAAACATTCAAATCAAAGATAAAAATCCAATCTTGCAAACCTAGAACGTAAAACTACGAACCCGGGATCCAAAGATTCAAGCTTTAGCCTTCAATTGACCTCCAATCTCCCAAATTCTCCTCTGGTCTCTCTCTAGACGGATAAAAATCGAACTCTTCTCATAATGGCAATCAAAATCTTTTTAATTTGAAAATCTAGGGTTTTGCGGAAAATAGCTCTCTCGCGTACCGCGAGACAATTGGGTTGGGTTCCTCACGTACCACGAGGAACAAAATAGTCGCGGCCGGTTTTGAAGTTCCTCGCATACCGTGAGAACTTTCCTTCTCCTCTCTCGCGTACCGCGAGAGACATAAATTTCCCATTTTCTTCTTTTGAACTCTCGGCTTCATTCTCATGCTTGATTTCTTCACGTATTAACTTGTATTCCATACGAGCTCCTGTAAACATACAATAGACTCAAATGTACATTAAAACGAATCAAAACAAAGATAAAACTAACAAAAAATGCACGAATACAACAGATTAAAGATGTGTGCTTTGCACTACATCAATGGTATAACCGGTCATGCCAATTTATTAAATAATCACGATCCAAATACTTCTGGTTTATGATCATATATGCTTTAGTTGTATTTTTGCTTGTTTAACACACCATAGAAAATACAAGAGAAGAGTGTATTAATATTTCAATCACTCATGTTAAAGCACCTTTTCCATAAATTTTTTTTTTCATTTAATCACCCCGTAGTATATCACTTCTTGTCATTAATTTCATTATTAACATGGTTGATCTAATCACGATCGCCACTACAGTTACCTCAATTATGATCACGACACTTTACAATGATCATTATACAATCATATTCACTTCAGGGAATTGATTAGAACCACACAACTTCCATGTTGGTTGTTTCAAACATTTTATGCTTCTTCAATAATAATGCTACTTTAGGAGCATATATATGGTGTGATAAATGAAAATTGTTTTATTCAGCTTTTCTTATAAATGACTTTCTCTTCACATAATATAAATCAAGAAATAATTATATATCGAGTTACGCTCATTTATCATTCTAAAATCTTACCACTTTATGTAAGTTTATTAAGGAGCCTTTGGCTTGTCCTTACTATACATATCAATGTTAAGCTAAACCAACTCAAATGTAAAAGATATGTCCATATCAATTACATATATAAAGAATGTAAATCTCAAATCATGTTAACCAACGACAACACCTTATTCGAATTCTAGATTATTTTTTTTAATATATAAAATTATAATTCAACAACGAAACAACATTCATGAACGCATAACATACAAGCTAATTCATGATTACATTTATTTTATCTTAGTTTCAAAATCTACTCAATTAGCTAAAGAGTTCAACATAGTAAAACATATAAATTGAATCAACTATATAACTTCAAATAACTATTATCTTTTTATATTACAACTGTTCAATGCAATATCTAATTATACACATATAAAATGATAATTTATTCATAGACAAGGACAAATCAAATTATCACATCTTTCATGCATATTATGTAATAAGTATTATAACAACTATGCTTTAAATATTAAATAATCTTAATAATCCTCTTTTAATGCTAATGTCATAAAACGAGGTTTAAATTTGAATAATAAGTATCCAACATATGTGACAACCATTTCAAGATTAATTACTTTATTAATATAATAATTTGAGATTTAATTATATGAATATGAAACATTGATATTAGTTGTTAATAAAATGCCTTTAAATAACCAATAAATTAATATGAATGAGTACTAACTAGGCAAAAGAGGTGCGGCAAAATAGGTCATGCTGCTAAGGACTGCAGGGGTGAGTTACTAACTAGGCAACCTTTTCAACAATCGGGATCCACAAGGGGTTGCTTTGAGTGCGGAAAGGAAGGGCATAACCACAACCCTAACCAGAATAACAATGGCAATGGTGGTAACAATGGAAATGGTGGATGGAATGGTGCGAAGGGACGAGCCTTCGTACTAGGATCTGGAGAAGCCCGTTACGACCATAATGTGGTCATCGGTAAGTTCCTCGTAAATAATTACTTTGCTTCTGTCCTTTTTGACACCGGTGCTGATAGAAGTTTTATATCTAAGAAATTAAGTAATATGATAAAAGGAACTTCATCTCTATTAGAAGATAAGCATACAATAGAGATAACTGACGGCCAAATAATTGAGGCAACTCACATTCTTAAGGGATGTAAACTTGAGCTAGCTACACATATATTTGATATCGACCTTATGCCGGTCATACTTGGTAGTTTTGATATAATTGTCGGCATGGATTGATTATCTAAAAACCAAGCCGAAATTATCTGTCGTGAGAAGATTGTTCGTATACCTCTCTCGAATGGAGAAACCCTTTCCGTCCAAGGCGAAAGAGTTGGTGCAGTCATGGGCATCATATCTTTCATGAAAGCACAAAAATGCCTTCGAAAGGGGCATACGGCTATGTTGGCTCTCGTTGCTGAGCACCCTCCGAAGGGAAGAAAATTGAAGATATTCCCATCGTGCGTGAATTTTTGGAAGTGTTTCCCGAGGATCTGCTCGGTTTGCCACCGCACCGTCAAGTTGAATTCCAAATTGATTTAGCACCCGGAGCAGCACCGATTGCTCAGGCACCTTACAGACTGGCACCCAGTGAATTGCAGGAACTGTCCACTCAATTGCAAGATTTGTTGGATAAAGGTTTCATCCGACCTAGTTCATCACCGAGGGGAGCTCCGGTACTATTTGTCAAGAAGAAGGACCGAACTTTCCGTATGTGTATTGACTACCGGGAGCTGAATAAAGTCACAATCAAGAACCGCTACCCTTTACCTCGCATAGATGACCTCTTTGATCAACTCCAAGGATCAAGTTTCTATTCCAAAATAGATCTTAGGTCCGGTTACCATTAGTTAAGAGTCCGAGAAGAAGATATCTCAAAGACTGTATTCAGAACAAGGTACGACCATTACGAATTTATGGTCATGCCTTTCGGGTTAACCAATGCACCTGCGGTATTCGTGGATCTCATGAACCGTGTGTGTAAGCCTTACCTTGACCAATTCGTTATCGTTTTCATCGACGACATCCTTATTTATTCCAAGAACAAGGAGGAACATGAGGAACATCTACGCCTAATTTTGGAACTACTGAAGCAAGAGCAACATTATGCTAAGTTTTCCAAATGTGAATTCTGGATCCGGGAAGTTAAGTTTCTAGGACATGTGGTTAACGAGAAAGGAATACATGTCGACCCATCCAAAATAGAAGCCATCAAGAATTGGGCAGCACCGACGACTCCGACTGAGGTGCGACAATTTCTGGGATTGGCTGGATATTACCGTCGATTCATCGAAGGATTTTCCAAAATTGCTCAACCCCTCACTTCTTTAACTTAAAAGGGTAAAACCTATAATTGGGGCGATAACCAAGAGTCAGCATTCCAACATCTTAAACAGAAACTCTGCAGTGCACCTATTCTAGCTCTACCGGAAGAAACCGATGATTTTGTAGTGTATTGTGATGCATCTATTCAGGGTCTGGGTTGTGTCTTAATGCAACGTGAAAAGGTGATCGCATACGCTTCACGTTAACTAAAGGTCCACGAGAGAAACTACACCACTCATGACTTAGAGTTGGGAGATGTAGTTTTCGCACTTAAGATATGGAGACATTACTTGTACGGTACCAAATGCACCATCTTCACCGATCACAAAAGTCTTCAGCACATCTTCGAGCAGAAAGAGTTGAACATGCGACAACGTTGTTGGGTCGAACTCTTAAACGATTATGACTGTGCGATCCGATATCACCCGGGTAAAGCTAATGTTGTAGCTGATGCCCTGAGTCAAAAGGAAACGAAACCCAAATGAGTTCGAGCATTACAGCTTACTATTCACCCCGGATTACCTGACAAAATCCGTAGTGCTCAACTCGAAGCCCTAAAAGAAGAAAATCTACCGCTGGAAAGTACACGCGGTATGGAAGCACAACTTGAAGTCAAATCTGACGGTATTCGCTACTTTGCCGAGCGAATATGGATCCCAGTATTCGGGAACCTAAGGGAACTAGTCATGGATGAGTCTCATAAATCTCGTTACTCTATTCATCCAGGTTCCGACAAAATGTATCATGATCTAAAGATACTATATTGGTGGCCGAAGATGAAAGCCGATATAGCCACCTATGTTAGTAAGTGTCTAACTTGCGCTAAGTTCAAAGTTGAATATCAAAAACCATCTGGTCTTCTGCAACAACCAGAAATTCCTATGTGGAAATGGGAACAAATATCCATGGACTTCATCACCAAATTACCACGAACCCCTACCGGATGTGATACCATATGGGTAATCGTTGATCGATTAACAAAGTCCGCTCACTTCTTAGCAATCAAAGAGACCGACAAAATGGATAAACTTACTCGCACTTACTTGAAAGAAATAGTCTCTCGGCACGGGGTGCCAATCTCTATTATTTCGGATCGTGATGCATGATTCACCTCTCGTTTCTAGCAGTCGTTACATAAGGCCTTAGGCACGCGTCTAGATATGAGCACAGCATACCATTCTCAAACTGACGGCCAAACAGAACGTACTATTCAAACGCTGGAGGACATGCTGCGAGCTTGTGTGATTGATTTCGGTAACACTTGGGAGTCTCACCTACCGTTGGTGGAGTTCTCCTACGACAACAGCTATCACACTAGCATCAAGGCAGCTCCATTTGAAGCACTGTATGGACGGAAATGCCGTTCTCCTATTTGTTAGACCGAGATTGGGGATAGCCAACTCACAGGTCCCGAACTTGTATTTGAAACTTCCAAAAAGATTGTTCAAATTAGAAACTGTATGGCGGCAGCTCGTGATCGTCAAAAGAGCTACGCCGACAAGCATCGTAAACCCTTAGAGTTTCAAATAGGTGACATGGTATTACTCAAAGTCTCACCTTGGAAAGGTGTTATTCGTTTCGGGAATGAGGCAAACTGAATCCTCGTTATGTTGGACCATTCAAGATAATGAAGAGAATCGGACCAGTAGCGTATCAACTGGACCTACCTGAAAGACTTAGTGGTGTGCACAACGTCTTTCACGTCTCAAATTTAAAGAAATGCCTAGCAGACGAATCACTCACAGTTCCTCTTGAGGAACTACACGTTGATGAACAGTTACGTTTCATCGAAGAAGCTGTGGAAATTATGGATAGGGAAGTTAAAACGTTAAAGCACAGTAAGATCCCTATTGTCAGAGTTCGTTGGAACTCGAAACACGGACCAGAATTCACATAGGAGCGCGAGGATCAGATGATGCGCAAATATCCTAATCTGTTCAAGCACTCCGCGTCAAATTCTTAAGGTACTATTTAATTTTCGTGACGAAAATTCTTTCAACTAAGGGATGATGTGACACCCCATAAATTTTTTTTTATTTATTCTAATTTTCGGGACGAAAATTCTTTCAACTAGGGGATGATGTGACAATTCGACTTTTTATGATAACTCCGTTAACAATTCTGTTAAGTTTTCTGTTAAAAACTTAACCTCGCTAACTAAATCCAGTTAAACCTTAACTTAATTAACTAAATCTAACCCCAGGGACTGATTCAGTCACGAATCAAACATAAAACAACAAGGACTAGTTGTGTGAATATGCAAAATCAAATCAATTGACTCCTCAAAGTCAAAATCAGGAAGTTTTGGTTCTTGTTGACTTTTAAAGTCAAACCCGTGACATTTTGATTCAAATTCGCATTCATGTTAAATGATATACCAAAATTCGTAACTGGTATATACAATCAGACTCTTAACGAACTTAATTATAACTTAATCATTACCATTACACCGAAATTAAACTGAATTAATGGGTGTTAAACCATAACCGTCGACTCTATGTCTTACTCAATCGAATTCGACTGTAATTAGTTACCAATTGGCAAACCAACACACTGCACACCTAAATCGAGTCTCTCTGAAACCTATGTACTCGTCAAGTTGATCGGATTCATAGCAAAAGCCACCGGAAATCGAACCAGTCATCGTCGGACCTGTTTTAGTCGACCTCCACCGTCCCGACATCAATTCAGGTAAATAGATACATCATCAGCTTCGTTTTCATCTCTTAAATGAAAGCCTTAACTCAATTAGGGCTTACATTATCAATTCGATCGAAATCTGTAACCTAGGGTTCATCTCTGACCGATTTAATCGAACCTTAGTCTAGACCCAATCAAAATACAATTAACCTATACGGTCAGATTCGCAATACCATTTTCATTGAAAGCCCTCTGTCAATTCGATGTTTTATTATACAAATTGTTGTAACCCGTAATCTAGGGTTCTTATGAAACCAGATTGTCAAATTCAACTCTAAACCGTATTTAAATCAAATTCAATCACATCATTAGACTCGTAATAGTCTGTAGAGTGAAAGCCCTAAGAAATATCGGGCTTCCATTATTGAATTGATCATGATCCAGTAATTAGGGTTCATCCTGAAAACGATTTGGGGTTTTCAATCTTAAACTCAAAAGAAATAAAATTAATCCACATCATCAGATTCGCAATGTCGTTTTTGTTAAAAGCCCTATAATTCTATCAAATTTGATTATCAGAATATCTCAAATCGATTCAGTGTTCATAATCTAGGGTTACGGCCTTTAGTTCTGAAATTAAACAAACTTAAACATGAAGATTTTGAAATTAAACTTAACCACAGGACCGCCTCAAACCGATTATCAAAACCCCTCTACTGTTTCGACCGATTACCATCGGAATTGATGGATCAGGGCCGGGTTTTGATCGCGAGTGGGTTTGGGAGGAAAACCACTTGAGCCTGGATGTTAAAAGAATTCAACCCGGGTATCAATCGGGATACCCTAGCGGGCGGGACTGGTTAATGAATTGTGCGTGTGTGGGAGAGACCCGGGTTCGAGGCCGAGCTCCCACATCTATTTTTTTAAGCAATTTCTGATATATTAAATTAATAAAAATCAAACTTTATAATATTATATTACTATGTAAATGTGTTTTAACCCGGGAAACAGCCCGTATGCTCGGGTTTGAATTATTAACATATTTTTATAAATTATACCCACTTTTATAAATAATATATTGTTATTATTATCAAGTAAAAATAATATGTTTATATTATTTTTAAGCCATAAATTCGTATAAAATAATACGTTTATATTATTTTCAAACTGTGACCCGTATTATTAAATAATATATATTTATATTATTTTGAATCATTTTATAACATCGTGTATCGATTGGGACTAAATAATAATATAATTAGTTATATTATTTACTCGTGTATATATATATATATATATATATATATTTATCTTCTCAATTTTCATGAATGACAAAACACCCGATTTTATTTATTATTATTTCTGTCATTCGTCGCGTAAAGTAATCCCTAACTCCGTGGACACTTTCGTCCACTCTTGAATATTAGAGCGGTTCTTTAAGACGCTTATTTTCGTGTCACTGTCACGATTCCCATTATCATCCCTAATTTATGTGTTTATAATTTTAGGACATTTGTAGGTCTTTTGAGACTTACACTCGTGGTTCCAACTTACCTCTAGGGTGAAACTACTTTCAACGCAAAGCAGGTGAGTTTTTACGGCCCTTTTACTGTTTTAACTTGGGGGAGAAAACATGACTAAACAATTTTGGATTTTGTAATTCGTATGATATAAATGTTAAATGCTAAGCGTAACACGCTATCACAGAAAGTCCTCAACTAATATCGGACCATTAATATGGATCTTAGCGAGGTAATATTTAGTAGTACTACTGGGTTTGACAAATCCCACCCACGTTAGTCGCGCTAACTCGATTAGATATCGAACAGGTGAAATGTTAGCCTACTCACACCGCCAGTATTGATAGACCTGGCAGGAGGCAATAAACAAACAGTCAGCTTCGGTTGCGAGCGCTTGAGCTGAACATGAACATAGGTTAGCTACCTATAGATACGTACTGAATGATCATAAATCCGGTAAACGCTTATTTACTTATATTGAAACCGTGGACTCACCAACCTCGTGTTGACATATTTTCTTACATGTTTTCTCAGGTCGCTAAGATAAGACACAGGTGCACGTTAGGACATGCATGGGATTCAACTGCTTGATTATGATTTATTTATGTTTGCTTGAATTATTCCATTGTACTTGTTCTTATTGGACGTTTGGACTTTTTGGACTTTCGAACTTTGGTTTTGGGCGCGTGTATTTTGCGCATTTACTTTCTTGCTTCCGCATTGATACTCTGATTTAAAATATATTTTCATTTTGAGTCCCATGTAGAGTCGTTCAAAGTAACTAATGTCTGAGATCCTGGTTCGTCACTTCCCAAACGGTAAAACTCCGTTAGTTGAAATTGGGGGTGTGACAGCTGATCTCAAAGATTGCTACGGATCGACAAAGATGCAGATGATAGGCTTTATCCGCTGCTGACCAAAACTGCAGCTGATATGCCTTATCTGCTGCTGACAAAAGTTGCAGCTGATAGGCCTTATCTGCTGCTGATCAAAGTTGCAGCTGATAGCCTTCTCACTGAAGATCAAACGTTGCAGCTGACTGTTCTTAATAAAGCAACCAATACCATTGGCAACTTTCTGCTGTTACACTGACACACTCCACGCAGAAAGAATGTCATTGGCACAAGACAATAAAAGACAACGACGCTTTCCTTTTGAGTATTCAAGCAATGATGCAAAGAAGACGTTTGAATAAAGTTAACCTTTGTAGTCATTATTATTGTCTGTATATGTAGAATAGCTTCAATACAAGATCAACGGTCTGTGTTAGATCTTATCCTTAGAATCAAGGGTCTGTCTTGATTCTAAGTTACTATATAAGTAGTACTTAGATTCATTGTAAAAGTACTTTTTGCTTAAGAGTTTTCTCTGTAATCTTGTAACACTTGAAGCTTAATACAAATTGTATTTATTAGTATTCTTCTTGTCTACTTGTTTACTTTGCTTAAGTTGTGATTGTTTCTACCAATCTCAACTGGAATAGAACCATCTTGTATTTACCGATCCTACACCCATACTTGCAACTTGAAACCCTTAGGTAGCGTTTGGTATGCAGGAAGGAGAGGTGGAATGGTATGGACGATTACGAGAGAATGAAAAAAATGGTGTTTGGTTGGACGATGGAATGGAATCACATATTCCACAAGGAATGTCATTCCCTCTAAATCCCTCAAATTCATTCCATCCACCCCCTTGTTTTTTATTCATTCCATCCCCTCTTTCACCCTTCATCACCACCACACCCTCCTACCACCACCCACCACTACCCACCACCACCTCCCACCACCGCCTCCACCACCCACCACCATCGCCGCCGCCACCTCTACCACCCACTGCCATCTCTCGCCGCCACCAACACCGCTACCTACAACCACACCACCGCCACCCACCACCACCCAATACCGCCCCCACAACTACCACCACCGCCACTCACAACCGATTTTATTCTTTCGTCTTTTCTAGCCTACCAAACAATATAAAGTAATGATTTATTCCATTGCCTCTTGGTAACCAGACAAGGCAGTGGAATGGAATGGTCTATTTCATTCCTTTGTCCATTCCATTACCTTGTTCATTCCATTCCCTCGTCCATTCCATTCCCTCGTCCATTCCATTACCGCATACCAAACAGTCCCTTAGTATCTATACTTGTTACTTTTAACAAACCATATGGACTATCCGTGTAATTAACTCTTATTTTTATAAAACATTTTTAAAAAATAACTATATAACGTTATAGAATGTGTATTAAAAACTATGTAATATGTCATAAATCTATACTATATAATAAATAAAGGTTTTTAATGTCACGTGTCGCCTGCATATTTATTCTTTTCATTTTTTTCCCGTCTCTCTCTTATTAAATACACCTATATCTTTTAATAATAAGATATATTTTTTTAAATATTAATCATTAAAATAATAAATCTCCTGACATATTTTGATTAGTGTATGTGTTAACATATTATATTGTATTCCACATGTTTATTCAACCCGTGTAAAACACGAGTTTTTAACTTAATACACGAGATTCTAACTTAGTATATAATATATAAATCACTAGGTTAGAATCCCGTGTATTACACGAGATTGTATATTAAAAAAGATAAAACTTATAAATTTGTAAATACGTCATAACTTGTCAAACTATTATAATCGTCTCAAGATATATCAAGTGGAAATGTGTGTGTATATAACAAATTAGTTATATTTTAATTTTCTGTTATATATTCTAATTTAATATAATTAGTATTCTTCCTTAATAATATATTTATAATATCATTATTATTTAATAAGATATATGTACATTTATTAGGAGAGAGAGAGGCGAGAAAATCAATGTGAGGAGGCATAAGGAAATGACAAGTGTCCACCTTAAACCTTTATTTATTAGTATAGATTATTATTAAGTATATAATATTTAGTTTATTCAACCCGTGTAATACACCGCGTTTCTAACTTAGTAAATTGATACAAGAGATTAGGCAAAGATCAATCTCTTAAACGATAATGAAGATTTTCTAAAATATAATAGATATTCGATTAATAAGTAATTTGTTTTAGATATATTTAAATCTGAAGTTAATAAAATATCTGCTTAAAATAAGAAAAAATAAATCTTCAAAAAAAATTGTATGGTTGTCCTAAAATAAGCATACAATACGTGTGTTTAAACGAGGCTCTTAGTACGTTATATTATATTACTAGTTTAAAACTTAAAACTCGTGTACTATACACGTGGTGAAAAATATTAATATAAAAAAATTTTAAATCTTTATTTATATATTTTACATGTGTAAAAATATATTACATATACTAAGGATAGAAAACAAAATCCAAAAAATGTAAAAATTAATATATAATTGGGTTTCGAAAATATATTAATTAAGTATTTAATTTAATTTGACTTTCATTTACTATTTGATTGAAAATAAAAGTTAAATAATTAGATTTCAAAGTTTCTTATAATAAGGGATAATTTAAAATAAATGTGTTTTATTAGTATGATTAGTATTTTTTTAAATATATTATTATTAAAAAATAGAGGTATATTTAATAAGAGAGATATGGGGTGGAATGATGAGAATGAATATGGAGGCGACACGTGGACAATTTGGTTTTTTCAAAAAATCATTATTTTAACCTTTTTTTAATCCGGGTAAAGTGTCATTTTCGTCCCTTTGGTTGGCCATTTTAGCCACTTTCATTCAAAAACTTCTTTTTTATAGATTTTTCGTCCCTGACTGCATGGTAATAAATGGTAAATGTTAACCTTCAATGGGGTGGAGTATGATAATATTAATCTCGATCTGATATGTAAACCGGGGTGGGTAGGACGATCTCATGGGGTGGTTATGGAGGAGATCACAACTCTATCTTTTAAGATCACAATAAGAATAGATATCTCAATGTCTTTGTATTCTAAACTTCAATTTATTATCCAATAAAATTAGAGTCGGCGAGTTCCACCAAAATTGTGTGTTTGCGTGAAACCCGATTATTCTCCAACAATTGGTATCAGAGCGTAAGTGATCTACGACCTCTAAGACGTTTAAGAAAAACGCGGGGGGCGACTAGCCACGTTTCGTCGGAGCAAGCGGCAATCACAAGATTTGCGACTCAAGTTACTCGATCGGATTTGAACGAGAGAATCACGAACCAATTCAGATCATGGGGGAACAAAGGTGGTGGTGGACAAGACCAGCTTCTGTTTCAAGCTACAGCCACTCGAGAACCTAGCACAACATCCTTGTAGTGCCCGAAAATAACAAAATCGAACACTTATGTCGTCATCATGGAATCAATACTTGACACTCAAGGGTTCTAGGAAGCGGTTATTCCGGTGATCGGAGACGTCAAAGATGACAAGAAAAACAAAATGGCACGGGCTATCATATACCAAGCCCTACCGAAGAACGTTTTAATGTAGGTTGCAAATACTGGAATCGTTGCGAGTATGATTTCTAGGGACCGATCAAGTATAACAAGCTTAAGTGGATGAAAATGGCTAAATTTTAAAAAATTAGGGATGAAAAAGATAAAAAAAAAATACTGAAAGTGGCGAAAATGGCATTTTACTCGGATTAAAAAAATGTTAAAAGAAGGATTTTTGAAAAGACCAAATTGCCTTTAATTTAACGTTAAAATGCAGACGGAGTTAGTCAGGTGGATGAAAATGGCTAGATTTTGAAAAGTCATTGACGAAAAAGCTAAAAAAAAAATTTTGGATGAAAGTGGCTAAACCACATGGACGAAAATGACATTTTACTCGGATTAAAAAAAGGGTTAAATAATTTTTTAAAAGACCAAATTGCCTTTGATTTAACGTTAAAATGTAGACGTAGTTAGTTAGATGAATGAAAATGACAAAATTTTGAAAAATCATTAACGAAAAAGCTAAAAAAAAAGTTTTTTTATTAAAGTGGCTAAAATGGCCAACCACAGGGACGAAAATTACATTTTACTCGGATTAAAAAAAGGGTTAAATGAAGGATTTTTGAAAAGACCAAATTGTCTATGATTTAACGTTAAAATGTAGACGAAGTTAGTCAGGTGAATGAAAATTGCTAGATTTTGAAAAGTAATGGAGGAAAAAGCTAAAAAGAAGTTTTTGAATGAAAGTGGCTAAAATGGCCAAACCACATGGAGGAAAATGGCATTTTACTCGGATTAAAAAAATGGTTAAATGAAGGATTTTTGAAAAGACCAAATTGCCTCTGATTTAACGTTAAAATGCAGACGAAGTTAGTCTGGTGGATAAAAATGGCTAAATTTTGAAAATTTATTAACAAAAAAGCTAAAAAAAAAAGGTTTTTGAATTAAATTGGCTAAAATGGTCAAACCACAGGAACGAAAATGACATTTTACTCGGATTAAAAAAAGTGTTTAATGAAAGATTTTTGAAAAGACCAAATTGTCTCTGATTTAAAGCTAAAATGTAGACGGAGTTAGTCTGGTGGATGAAAATGGTTAGATTTTGAAAAGTATTAATGAAAAAGCTAAAAAAAAATTTGTATGAAAGTGACAAAAATGGCCAAACCATAGTGTAACATTTCTGTTTTTCGTATACTTGTAACGCTTATCATATTCATGAATCAATGAAGCTTGAAACCCTCATCATAGCTCGTGTTCACATCATACTTGAAACATACCTATTTCATGCACATTATACATATTACATGGTCACATGTTGACTGCAACGCTTGGAATTGTCTTAAATTGCAACTTGGACCGTTAAACCATTTAATAACTTGTTTACCAACATGAAAACTCACCCACTACTAACTCAAAGGTAATGTAAAAACCATATGTGCCTAACATAGTTATTTAACTCATTCAAGTTGTCACATAATTCAAATTGATGCCCTAGTACGTTAGTTAGTGCCTATACGTATCCGTTCGCCTTCTAAATCGTAATTTGACTCCGTACCGTCCACAACCGACAAATACATCCTTCATGACACTAAGTTATGTTTTAATTTGTTTAACATATTCATTTAATTAATTAAAACAAAGTTTGTTTGCAAAACTTTCCTTAAATAAATCCCAAAATTCGAAAAACGATCAAAAATCGCGAAACCGAGCCGTTGGATCAACCATGGGTCAAATACCACCCATGACCCACGGAAGAATTTTGCAGCCCACAAGGCCAAGAAATTTCAGCCACCCCCCTTTACACACCCTAAAAACCCTAAATTTCTTTACAAGACATTCCATTTTTACACCCCTTCACCAATTAGTATAAATAGGAGGCTTAGGAACTTGTTTTCTTTGCTAATTCTTCCTCAAGCACTCCCAAAACTTTAGAATTTTTTAAATCCCTGCCTCCCCTTTTGAAGATTTCGAAAATCCCTAGAAGATTCTAAGAGTTGAAGATCAAACAAGTAAATAACCCTCCGAAGTTCAATACCGTCTTTTAATTCATTCTTTCTTCATCCCCTCAATCTTTTTTCTATTTTCTATCCTTGATCATGTGAAAACTCAGCCCTAAAAAACCTCTAATAATCTTAACTAAACCAAGAAATCAAGCTAACATCAAACAAAGGATCCCGTTTGCAATGGTGGCTATGTCGTCGCATTATGTGAATCCTCAAGACAACTATTGCAAAAGTGGTTCTGCCGATGCTTTAGTATGTTCTTGATAACTTAAAACATGTTAATAATTTTGTATTATCATTTATATGAACTCACACGCTAATTTAATATAGAATCCGCTTCTTGAGTCGGCTATGCCGATTGCATTATGTGATTCTCCAAAACGCTTCTGTGAATATCATGGCTAGACCGTTGACAAAGGAAGTTTTGGCTAACCTAATATGATTATATTATGTAATATAATGATATAATAACATTCGTCTAATTTTTTTATTTACGCGTTCAGTAACCTTAAAACCCTAAACAGTCCGCTTAAGTGCAACCGTTGATTATAGACAGAAACTATGCTGACTTTAACCAAGCATAACTGGAATAGAATAGACGAAACTAAGCAAACTCAAATTCCACGACGTAGTTCTTCGAATTTTCTTTCCAACCATAATTGGCTCGTTTTTTAATTCAAACATATGACTTCGTAGTAGCCCAAACGGGACAGAAACCTTTTTCAGTACCTTCTGTCTTGTTGGGCTGTTTTGGCTATGATCCGAGTCTCAAATGGAAAAACTTTCTAAACGAAACTTTTTCAGAACAACTTAAACTAATCACATGTAAAATTTCATAACTTTTGGACGTCGTTTGATATTTTTAACAAACCCGTTTCTGTTCAGCTACTTTGCTGTCTAAATAAAAAAACAACTAAAACTCTAATTTTGCAACTAGTTCTTAACCTTATGACCCGAACCGCCTATCTAACACTCGTAACCATCGAACCTACCCTAAATCTAGTTTATTCATATGTTTAGGGTCTGATCCGTGATTCACCTCGTTCATTTGTTCAAGCCTCTTATCTCGACTAGCAATCAAGGTGAGACTTCATAGCCCCACTTTATTCAAATCGTTTGGGGGGAAACATGTAAGCGTTGGCACGCATTAAAACACGTTTTCAAACAATTATAAAACAAGCGAATCATATATGTATGTGAGTAAATAAACACAACATGATAAACGTTAAACTTTCAAATCCTTAACTTGAAACTTTCAAGCCAACGGTAGTACAGATATGGGCCATAGGATGGAAACCGCATATACTTTATATAAAACTTTTGGTTGGACATCTTATTCATTATTAGTGCAACTTGCGAGTTGCACCACTTACTCGTTATTCATAATTTTAGGTTGGATTTGCTAATCATGTGTTTGTTTTATTTATCTGCTATATGATGATCTTCAATTGTCAATTGTTACTTTTGCCAAACTTATGATTTTATTAAACATGTGATTTCTCACCAACTATTTTTAGTTGACACTTGTTTTTCATACATGTTTCAGGTGATTAAGCTCATGATAGGTCAAGCAAAGGATCACATAGGATTAGCCTAGATATTAAATGAAGAAATTCTGTTATAAGTTGTTTTGTTTTTGAACATGTTATTTGGTTGATTTAAGTTGAGATTTATGTAATGAGATTTTAACTCTATGGAGATTAATAGCAATCTTCTTTATTGCTTTGTGTTCTTTTAATCAATTTCATCGCACTCTCTTGTTTCCGCCTTGACGGGGTGTGACACACATGGACGGAAATAACATTTTAATCGGATTAGAAAAAGGGTTAAATGAATGATTTTTTAGATAAAATTGTCTTTAATTTAATGTTAAAATGTAGATGGAGTTAGTTAGGTTAATGAAAATGGCTAGATTTTAAAAAGTTATTAACTAAAAACCTAAAAAAAAGTTTTTGGATAAAAGTAGCTAAAATGGTCAAACCACAGGGACGAAAATGACATTTTACTCAGATTAAAAAAGGGTTAAAAGAAGGATTTTTGAAAATACCAAATTGCCTCTGATTTTATGTTAAAATGTAGACGAAGTTAATCAGTTGTATGAAAATGACTAGATTTTGAAAAGTCATTAACGAAAAAGCTAAAAAAAATTTTTGGATGAAATGCATAAAATAGCCAAACCAAAGGAACGAAAACGGCATTTTACTTGGATTAAAAAAATGGTTAAATGAATTATTTTTGAAAAGACCAAATTGTCTATAATTTAACGTTAAAATGTAGACAAATTTAGTTTGGTGGATGAAAATGACTAGATTTTGAAAAGTTATGGACGAAAAAAATAAAAAAAAATTTTTGAATTAAAGTGGCTAAAATGGCCAAACCACAGGAAAGAAAATGGCATTTTATTCGGAATAAAAAAAGGGTTAAATGAAGGATTTTTAAAAAAATCAAATTGCTTCTGATTTAACGTTAAAATGTATACGGAGTTAGTCAGGTGGAAGAAAATGGCTAAATTTTGAAAAGTCATTAACAAAAAAATGACATTTTACACAGATTAAAAAAATGGTTAAATGAAAATTTTTTGAAAAGACCAAATTGCCTCTGATTTAACGTTAAAATGTAGATAGAGTTAGTCTGGTGGATGAAAATGTCTATATTTTGAAAAGTTATTAACTAAAAAGCTAAAAAATAGTTTTTTGAATGAAAGTGGCTAAAATGGCCAAACCACAGAGACGAAAATGACATTTTACTCGGACTAAAAAAAGGGTTAAATGAAGGATTTTTGAAAAGTCCAAATTGCCTCTGATTTAACGTTAAAATATAGACGAAGTTAGTCTGGTGGATGAAAATTGCTAGATTTTGAAAAGTTATTAACGAAAAAGCTAAAAAAAAGATTTTGGATGAAAGTGGCTAAAATGGCCAAATCATAGGGACGAAAATGACATTTTACTCGGATTAAAAAAAGGGTTAAATGAAGGATTTTTGAAAAGATCAAATTGTCTCTGATTTAATGTTAAAATGTAGACGGAGTTAGTCTAGTACATGAAAATGGCTAGATTTTAAAAAATTATTAACGAAAAAGCTAAAAAATTTCTTTTTTGATTAAAGTGGCTTTGATAGCCAAACCATAGGGACGAAAATGACATTTTACTCGGATTAAAAAAAGGGTTAAATGAAGGATTTTTGAAAAGATCAAATTGTCTCTGATTTAACGTTAAAATGTTGACGGATTTATTTAGGTGGATGAAAATATATTCTCAGTTGAATTTATTATTGACCAATTAGTAAAAGATGGAATTATTAAAATCCAATAATCCTAATTTTAATGACTAAAATGAGAAACAAAATGTAGAAAGTATCAAATGAAACAGAGATAAGATATCTTGCTGTTTTTAATATAATCGTAAATCTCGTGAGGTCGCAAGACACTCACGCAGATCTTGCTTCCTATTCGCAAATCTTTTTGTCTTCCTGTATGTTCATATGAATTTTTTTATAAGTTTTATAATTGAGTCAGTGGCGGATGCAGAAAAAAGTTCAATGGTAGCGAAAAAAATAATTTTAGACTGTACTTTCATGTAAATGAAACAAAAAAAAAACACGATAATAAATGAAGTAAAACAAATACCTAATAGATGATCTTAAATCTCCCCTCTTCAGTTTTTAAAAGCTTGAAATCGAATCATTACATCGTCATCCGTTACTTTGTCAAATATTTCTTTTTTGATCGCACAAACTAGAGCATTGTTCAAATACTCGTCTCCCATTCTATTGCGTAAATCCGTCTTAATAAGCTTCAATTTAGAAAAACATCTTTCAACAGTTGCGGCTGAAACCGGTAAAACCAACGCTAGCTTCAATACCCGATAAACCAAAGAAAAATAAATATCTTTTCCGGTTTCCACCATTAGACGAGAAATGTCACATTCCTTACAATTTTGCAAATCTATCATCTTCCTTTATGAGTTCCATCAATGTCATTATTATCATTCTCTTAAAAAAAAAATTTAAAACAATTTGTCAAGAAGAGCTTGTTTTTTCATCTTCCAAGAACAAAGTTTTAAACCCCTAATTTTATAACAAACAAAACAAAATCAAATCCTCTAATTTTTCATCTTCCAAGATTCAAAGACCAATAACCAAGTTTCAATTTTCAATTTTCAAACCCCTAATTTTAAAACAAATAAAAAAAAACAAATCCTCTAATTTCCAATAACCAACTAACAATAAACAATTACAAATTAAAATTATGAAGCATTCATTATTCAAGAACCAACTAACTAACAATTAATAACTTGAAAATTGAAATTACCTTTCTGTTTGGCTGAATTGCGGACGCAGCAGGTGAGAGTGGCTGTGGCGGAGTGGCGCTGTGGGATGTGGCAGAGTCGGTAGTGGCGCAGGGGAGGAGGGGCGGCGGTGGTCCGTGGTCCGTGGTTGGCTGGTGTAGTGGTGCACTGTTTGGTTGCTCTCTTCTCAGCCCTTAGGTCGCTCTTTTCTCAGTTTTAAAAATGGGCTTGAGAATTGAGATTAGTTTTTAGTTTTAACAATGCTAATTTAGAATTGGGTTTGAGATTGGTTTTAAGCCCAAATGTTTTAAGTTTTAAAAAGTGGTGCATTTTTATAAAGTATTGGTTTTTTTTTATAAAATTTTGAACTTTTTATTAAGTGTTGAGCTTTTAAAAAAATTTAAGGGGTAACGTAATTTTTGCTCAGGGGTAACCGGATACATAAAACTGTAAAAAAAATTGCACTGCGAGTTAAAAATTGAGTGGTAGCGCGGGCGACCCCTCCCTCTAGGTTAGGTTCGTCCCTGAATTGAGTTATATGAGAAGTTAATGTTTTCACCTTTTTAATATGCATGCTTGTTATTGATTGTTTGTTGGTTGACTCATCCATACATGCTTTGTTGAATGTCTTTCATGAATGAGTGTGTAGTAGGTCGTTTACTTTGTGTTTGTGATTAGTTTGTGGTTGTCTAGACGTAGTCACCATAGGATTGTCAACTAATAATCAATTAAAATCAAGTGTTCTTCTTATCTAAATATCTGAAAAAGTGATAGGTAATCGGTTATTGTTCAGTGTTAGGGTTTCTGAGTGTGAATTGTCTGAGAGGGCGTTTACTTAGAGGTCTGGTATTGTTGTTGATCTATGTCAAACATAGTGAACTCAGATTGCTCCTTGCATCTTTGATGTATTGAGATAGTGTAACCGAGAGTAGAAAGAACCGGAACCGGAACCGATCCGATGGATTATCCGAAACCGGATCCGTTGAGAACCGGTTTTTTTAGAACCGGTCCGGATATTATGAGAACCGCCGGTTCCGGGACCGGTTCTGGGTTTTTTGACGGACCGGTTAAAAATCGGATAAAAATCGGATTTTTTGGAACCGGTTTTTTCGGACATTTTGGAACCGGTTCGGAACCGGTTCTAGCCGTTGGGGTTAAAAAAAAACGGCTATATAGCCGTTTTATGGCCGTTTTTTTGTTTTTTTTTTTTGTTTTTAAGGATTGAAATTTAGTATAAATAGGTATTGGGTGTTTGTGTTAGTTCACCACAACATTCTAGCTCTCAAAACTCAAAAACGCTCTCAAAACGCAAAAAAAACGCTCACGTTAAGCAAAAAAAAAACGCTCTCATGGCTTCCGCTTCCGCAAGCACTCAAAATTCGGTTGGTGGATCTACTAGCGATGTTACGGTTGTGTCAATACTTCCTTGCTCCCGAAACCAAGAAATATGGGCTTATTTCGATTTATGCGAAATGTCGTACGGCTCGCAAAAGGCTCGTTGCAAACGTGGTGGTAAACTTTTAGCTGCGGCGGGAAATAGCAGTTTAAGGAAACATATTGCTAGTCACGCAAGACACACTCAAGAAGGTGAAAATCAAACTCAAATTGGTAGGGATGGAGGAGTTTGGCAATACAATGTCGAAAGTGTTCGTGAGAGAATGGCACATTTCGTCATTCAAGAAGGCTTTCCTTTTGATCATTTTGATAATCCGCGCTTGACGAGGATGATACAAGAGACGCTTCAACCGAATTACACAAATGTAAGTCGTTCTACTTTGAGAAGAGATTGTTTAAAAATGTGGAAAAGAGCCAAAAAAGAATTAATTTTAGGTTTTGAAAAATTAAATACCGGCATTAACTTAACAACGGACGTTTGGTCCGCTCCACATGGTTTACCCGAATCGTACCTTTGCGTTACCGCACATTGGGTTCAACCGGAGTCGTGGCAAATGATGAAGCGTACGATTGCGTTTGATTATTTTGGATATCCACATACCGGTGAAAACTTATTTTATATTTTAGACTCGGTAATTCAAACTTATAAAATTCAACCGAAAATATTTTCAATATCTTTTGATAACGCTTCAAATAACACAAACGCGGTCGAAAAATTAAAAATAAAATATGAACCGCCTTGTAACGGTGTTTTTTTTCATAGTCGATGTGTTGCACACATCATTAACTTGGTTGTGCAAGACGGTCTAAACGTCCAAGAAATAAGAGACGTAAAAGAAAATTTTAAAGTGATGTTACGTGAAGTTTTTAGCACAAGCAAAAAAAGATATATAAACTATAGAAACTTGTGCCAACAAACGGATTCCATCTTTTTAGGTCCGAATTGGGACGTACCTACTAGATGGAACTCGACTTGGAAAATGTTTGAATCGGCCTTAAGGCAAAGAATTACTTTAAAACATTTCCATGATGAACTTGTGCAAAAGAAACGTTGTTTACAAAAATTTGATAATATAAGTTGGGATATGATCGAGAAACTAACTAATTTGCTTGAGGTTTTTAAAAATGCAACTACATGTTTATCGGGAGTTTATTATCCCACGTCTTCGCTAATACTTCAACAATTATACTTAATATGTAATAAATTAAAAGAGTTTGAATATCACGGCACTATTTTTGAAAAAATGGTAAAACCTATGAAAGCTAAATTTAAAAAATATTTTTCAGAAATGCCGGCCGTTGTTACATGTTCGGCCGCCTTAAACCCAACGATTAATGTAACCGGTGTTGAAACATTAATTGGATCAATATCGGATGATTTAAATATGTTCGAGGAAGACCCAAATTTTGAATCAAATGCAATAAGGGATTTCAATTCGGCTTTTAATAATATGTTTGATTATTATTTACGCAAATATGGTGGAAGTGGTGATCCATCAAACATACGTGAATCAATGGGTTCGGGTTCAACTTCTAGTAGTTCAAGGAACCCGATGCTAAATTTATTTAACACTTTAAGAAACGAAAATACTAAACGAGCTCGTGGAACCACACCAAGTAGCGAGCTTGGGAGATATCAAGCAACCGACTTTATTTCTACTCTAAGATCCGAAGAGTTTGAAAACTTTGATATCTTGAGTTGGTGGCAAGGAAGGGAATCCCAATATCCCGTTCTAGCCGCAATGGCCCGTGACCTACTAACCGTCCAAGCTTCCACGGTAGCTTCGGAATCCGCTTTTTCTCTTAGTGGCAGGGTTTTATCTATTCGAAGAACGAGGCTTACACCGGAATCTATGGAGATGTGTATTTGCTTGAAGGACCATTTGGATGCCGCCGAACGTGTACAACATGTTGCAAAATTAGAAGGCGAGCTTGACGTTGAACAAGAAATACATGAATTCGAAGTAGAACATGGGGCGGCGACTCCACTTTCGGACGAAGAACAAGCTTACGATGAAGCCCAACGTATCTCAAGCGAAGAAGAATGAAAACCGATGTTACAAAGACTACGACGAAGAATATTGAAAACATAATAAATAATTAATGCTTTGTGATTCAATTATGTTTTTTGTATTTTTTTTGTACGAACTATTGTTAAATAACTTAAAAAAATCTACAAAATAAATAAAACATGTATTTTATAGTGTATCTTTGTTAATTTTTTTTTTTTCGGAACCGGTGGAACCGGTTTTTTTTAACCGGTCCGGTTCTAAATATCCGAACCGGTCCCAATAGGTTCCAAGTCTCCACACCCGGAACCGGATCCGAACCGGAACCGGTTCTAATGGATCCGGTTATTGACCAACTTTGACGGAACCGGTCCGGATCCGAACCGGATCCGGTTCAAAAAAAAAACCGATTTGTGCACCTCTAACCGAGAGGTGAGATGTCTATTGAGTCTATAGAATAATCGGTGATACCGAGAGGTGATCCGATAACTAGTGAGTTTAATAGCCTTTGAGTAGTCTTCTGCTCACATCCCACGACCGAGAGTGATTGGGAATCCATTAGTCAGTCTTGGGGGTGTCATATCTTTAGATCCCAGTTTCTATATCATATTCCTTAACCAATAGAAGCCAAGCTTAGCATTCATGATTCACAGCCTAGGTAGTCCTTTCCATTCTTATTGATTTCATCCCGGTCCTTGTTAGATAGTCGTTTGTCTTCTTTAGTATTCATTGCCTAGTTTAATCTTAGTTCGTAGAATCCCCCCCAATCAAAACCAAATATTAAGTACTAGTTAGAGTCTAATTTGTGTTCGAGTCAGTGTCTCGTGGCTTCGATATCCGGACTTCTTTTAGCTGTGTTACAATTGATAAATACACTTGCCTGTCTTTGTGGTCTAGTTTAGTAGAGTTGTCTAGATTTTAACTAGAGTGTCTAGGTTAGCTTGCGTTTAATTTTATAGACCGTTTGACCGACATCAAGTTTTTAGCGCCGTTGCCAGGGAGGCTTGGTAATAGCAAAATTAGCTTTGATTAGTTCTTGTTTGGTTATTTGTTTTTATTTTTCCTTTCTAGTTTATTTCCTTTATTTGCTTGTTTTCTTTTGTGTCCTTATTTGCTATTTGTGTGCGTCTTAGTTTGAGTCCTTTCTTTGTTCTTAGTTCTTTTGTTTTTCCCTTTGTTTTCTATACAGTTTATGCAACATACTCGCTCACACGGATCACCCGACTTTGAAGCCTATTTAGAGCCTGAGCGAGAGCTTCGGGAGGAGCGCAGTCGGAAGTTTCGCAGTTATTTGAGCGAGCTAGTTGAGAAAAAGGTACGCATTCCAATCCCTATTGCTGACATGGGTGATGCTAATCCACCTGTTAGGCATACCGTCCACCAGAGGGCGTGTGATGGTTTCACGGGTACTAGGTCCTCTATTACCCGTCCTGCTATGGCTAACACTAATACTTGGCAGATTCCATCTCATGTGATGAACACTATTAGTAACTCTACTCAGTTCCACGGACTCGAGGACGAGGATGCACCAGGACATATGTCCCACTTTGCCCGTATTTGCGATACCTTTCGCATTACTGGTGCTACTGATGACGCCATCTTGTTGCGTCTTTTCCCGTTCACCCTATATGGTCGCTCTGCCACTTGGTTGGATACCCTGCCCCAGGATTCCATTACCACTTGGGAAGATTTGAAGGCCAAATTCCTAAAGAAGTATTATCCACCATCTAAGGCCGCCCGTCTGAGGGATCAGATCCACTCTTTCCATATGGACCCCGAGGAGCCTTACCACATGGCTTGGGAGCGGTTCAATACTCTGCTGAGCAAGTGTCCGCAGCATGGCCTTTCTGATTGGGCACTGGTTGAAAAGTTCTATAATGGTCTTACATTTGAGAAACAACAAATGTTCAACACTGCTGCAGGGGGCCACATCATGGAGAAGAAGGAGCCAAAGGAGTGTGAGGAAATGTTTGAGAGTTTTAAATAAATTATGTAGGTAGCTATGAATAGAAGAAGAAGTGGGCAGGTAACGTGACACATAAACTATTGGGTATTGTATCGTGTGATGTAATCATATAGTATAATATGTAAAAATATTCACATAGATGAATAATCATATAGCATGTAGGTAGTAATGAGTGTAAGTACAAGAGTTATCAAGTAGTGTGACACATAAGTCATTATGTATTGTATCAGGTAGTGTAAGTACTTAGGATAGCATGTAAAAATAATCACACATGTATTGATAATGTAACATGTAGTAGCATGGCATTGTATGGGTGTCCTAAAGTTATAGTCTAGGTCAAGAGTGTCTAATAACCTAGTTCCCTATAACCAAGGCTCTGATACCAATCTGTCACACCCCGACCGATGGCGGAATCATCGGGGCGGGACATGTAAGACTGTTCATGAGCACAAGGTTGACTAGATTCTAATATATTAAATCCATTTCCATTCAAACAAACATGAAACAAGTTCAAAGTACATAATGAAATACAATTTGTCTTTGATTTAATATTAACTAGGTCCAAAGCCTATGTGTAGCATGTCTTGATCTAGCTCATATGAAAGCACCTGAAACATGAATAAAATAAGGTCAACTAAAAAGTTGGTGAGTATAACACAGTTGTACGTAGATAGCATATAGTTGAAAACAAATCCTTTACAAAACATGATAAAATAAGGCATTTATGGGGAGCAGCTATTGTGTAACCATGTACAACCAAACCTTGTAACTAGCATGCAAAAATTGTGTTGTCGGTTTCAATCACCGCGCACCATGGGTGGGTTTGTCAGACTCAATAGATCTATCATTGAAAACCGTCGGCTTGTATAGTTAATGATTGCACATAAGAGCATACAAAAGTTAGCACACCTAGCACTCGGGCACAAAGCTCAAATTTTGCACACATGTATGTAAATAGGATTTTTGCACTTGTGTTGTTTGTGTAAATGTAAATGTGTAATGTGTAATGTGTATAGAGTTCATGTTCCACCCCAAAAGTGTAAAAGAGTAAAAAGGGGTTGTGAATACTCACTTGATTCGAAGTCGTAGCTAACACGGGATACTAGAAAGTAATGTGATCCTTGTATCGCACAACGTTGACCTAGAGTGTAATGTATATTGCATTAATAATGCACAATAGTCTAAGTCTAAGTCTAAGGTTGAATTGGATAAACTTAGTGATTGGTAATTGGAGGTATTGTATAAAACGGAAGATTTGAAATGAATATTTTTACAACATTTTGAATAAGGTTTGAGTTTGGAATAAGACAATTATATGTGAACTTCTTATTTAAAATTTACTACTTTTTAATCCATTAGAAATGATTTAATTAGTTTGTTTAAGATTCCCAAGTTGATAATTTAGTTTATGAAAACAATTCTGGGCTTTGGAGTTTTATAATAATTTTTTTTATAAAAGGAATTGAGTTTATATTTAAATAACAGAAGAAACAGATTCTGACCAAAGGTTGGGCACAACCGTGCTAAGGGTATGGCGCGACCGCGCTTAGGCACGGGGCGCGACCGTGCTTAGGCATGGGGCGCGACCGTGCTTGGACAAGAGGCACAACCATGCCTGGACAAGAGGCACGACCGTGCTAAGCGATTAGCACGATCGTGTCTGGATTTTCCAGAACCTAATCTGACAAATTCTTGTATTAAAAACGACTGAATTTATAGGGTTTTTAAAGAACGACTGTTTGCGAATCTAACCATGTATTTTAATTGAATGTATATCGTGTCTAGGGTGTAGTTCGACTAAGCCAAAAACGTGATGAACCCTAGATTCTGTTTGAGTTTAATTCGGTGGTATAAGCCCTGAATAGGTTAGGGCTTTCATTCACGGGATTGAAATGAGTTTGAGGATGTGTTTAATTACCTTAAACGATATCGAATTGGTGGAGTTTGACCAAACGGAGTTCCGACTTTGATGCGTTGATCCCTGGCGTCTCCTGATGGGATTCCGGCAAAATTGATGTGAGGAATGTGATTACAGGAGCTTGAAGATCATGCGCATATGATTGATTTCGGGAGTGTTTCGTGAATTGGACGAGATTGAGAGAAAGGAATGGAGAGGTGGCGGTTTTGGTTTCCTAATCACTACGCGGTTATTAGAAAGTGATTAATTCGAAATGATTGGTTTGAAACGGCACAATAAGCGTTACAAATTTTGGATTCGAACAGATTTGCGATTAAAGACTGTTTTTACGTTTTAAATGATGTGAGGCGCGACCGTGCCTATAAGAGGCGCGACCGTGCCAGAGACCGTGCCAAAACGTGGCGCGACCGTGCCTAATAGGGTTTCTGGTTATTTACAAAATCAGCCCTTGCAAATTCAGCTTTGACAGAATTAGCTTGGTTAGGATTTAACAGACCACCTAACGAGATTACTAACTGGATTAACTCTAAGAGGTGTTACCACATGATTATGAGTTCTAAATCTTTGAATTTAATACGATCGGCTGACGATTTTTGAGGTGTAGGTTTGAACAAGTATATGATTCAACATCGTGCAGTTATTTTATTATTTAAAATAAATTAAAATAGGGTCGGAAAAATTAGGAATGTTACATTTTGGGATGCCCCTTCTTGTGCACCGCCAAGGCATTGTTCGATGTCTTCGACGGTAAGATCACACTTCGTGTGGGGGATGAGAATGTCACCTTTGATGTCATGAAATCGATGAAGCATTCTAGTGGTCAGGACGATTCAGTGTTCTTTCTAGACACTTTCATATCTCACATGGATCGTTGCCTTGACTACGTGTGTGGTGCCGACCTACTTGACACACAACGCCTGGGTGAGGAAGACCAGGAGGTTGAGACTGATTCTCTCCCCGAGCAAAGTCCAAGCCACCCGACTAGTAAACCTCCTGAGTACCCAGAGGTCTTTGAGGTTTAACAAAACCACGAGGAGGAGAAGAAGCCCTCGGTTGTGGCACAACCATCCCTTGAGCTCAAAGAGCTACCCTCTCATTTGGAGTATGCTTTCTTGGATGGCGAGGCCGGTTTGCCCGTCGTGATTTCTGCTACACTGACAGAGGAGGAGAAAGAGAGATTGATTGAGGTCTTGAAGGCGAATAAACATGTCATTGCGTGGAAACTCACTGATATAAAGGGCATCAGCCCGACCTTCTACTCGCATAGGATATTGATGGAGGAGGAGCACAAGACAGTTGTGCAACCTCAAAGGAGGCTTAACCCGAATATGTCAGATGTGGAGAAGAAGGAGGTTCTTAAACTCCTGGATGTTGGATTGATATACCCGATTTCGGACTCCCCATGGGTAAGCCCGACTCAGGTCTTCCCGAAGAAGGGTGGGATGATAGTCGTGAAGAATGAGTTGATCCCTACAAGGACAGTCACCGGTTGGAAAGTGTGCATTGACAATAGGAGACTGAATGATGCCACTAGGAAGGACCACTTCCCCAGTCCTTTCATTGACCAAATGCTAGAGCGCCTGTCATGGCAACAGTTACTGTTTCGTTGATGTTTTATAGGGTTATTTCCAGATCCCCATTGCACTGGAGGATCAGGAGAAAACCACCTTTACATGCCTGTACGGTACCTTCACGTACCGACGTATGCCATTCGGGTTGTGTAATGCTCCAGCCACCTTCCAGAGGTGCATGGTGGCTATCTTTCAGGACATGATGGAGACTTCCATGGAGGTTTTCATGGACGATTTTTCTGTGTTTTGGAGTTCTTTCGATCATTGCTTGCAAAACCTCGAGAAGATGATGAGGAGGTGTGTAGAGACAAACTTTATGCTTAACTGGGAGAAGTGTCACTTCATGGTGACTGAGGGTATTGTGCTTGGACACAAAGTTTCACGGGACGGTATCGAAGTGGATAGAGTGAAAATTGACACGGTCAGTAGTCTTCCACCGCCGACTAGTGTGAAATCGGTTCATAGTTTCTTAGGTCATGCGGGTTTCTATAGACGATTCATTAAAGATTTTTCGAAGATCACCCGACCAATGACCCGCCTTCTGGAGAAAGACGTCCCATTTGAGTTTGATGCGGACTGTTTGAAGACATTCGAGTTCTTGAAGGAGCAGTTAGTCTGTGCTCCTATCTTGATCTCCCCCGACTGGAGCTGACCTTTTGAGATCATTTGTGATGCGAGTGATTATGCAGTCGGGGCTGTTTTAGGCCAAAGAAGAGAGAAGCACTTCCACCCAATCTATTATGCTAGTAAAACTCTTAATGATGCTCAAGAGAATTACACAACTATCAAGAAGGAGTTGTTAGCGGTGGTGTTTGCATTTGACAAGTTTCATTCATACTTAGTGCTCTCTAAAACCATCGTTTATACTGATCATGCGGCATTACGATATCTGTTCGCAAAGAAGGATGCCAAACCTAGATTGATTCGATGGATTCTCTTGCTTTCCGAGTTTGATATTGAGATCAAAGACAAGAAGGGAGCGGAGAATGTGGCGGCCGACCATTTTTCGAGGCTAGAGGACCCCGGTAGAGAAGAGATCCGGGAGAACGCCATAGGTGACACCTTTCCCCAAGAGTCCTTGATGATGGTGAGTGTGAGACCGGTCGAGAAGCCGGTGTTTTACATGAGTGCTGAAGCGCAAGGTTTGCCATGGTTTTCTGACATAGCAAACTACTTGGCTGATGGTGTAGTGGAGAAGGGCATGACTTCACAACAGAGGCGTAAATTCTTTGCCGATTCCAACCACTACATTTGGGATGCTCCACATCTATTTCGTGTGGGAGCTGATTGAGTTCTGAGGAGATGTGTGAGCAAGGAAGAAGGTGTAGAGATCCTTAAGCATTGTTACGAGGTCTTGACGGGAGGTCACAACGAACCCTCCTACACCGCCAAGAGGGTGTTTGATTCTGGATTCTATTGGTCGACGATGTTTAAAGATGCTCATGAGTTAGTGAAGCGGTGTGACGCGTGTCAACGCACCGGTAATATCTCATCCCGGAATGAAATGCCCCAAAACCTGATTCAAGTAGTTGAAGTGTTCGACATTTGTGGCATTGATTTCATAGGTTCGTTCCCTATCTCAAGAGCGAACCGATACATTCTCGTGGCTATAGACTATGTATCTAAGTGGGTCGAGGTTCAAGGTCTACCTACGAACGATGCCCGAGTTGTGGTGGGATTTTTAAAAAAGTTATTTAGCAGGTTTGGTACTCCTAGAGCCCTAATCAGTGATAGGGGCACGCACTTTTGCAACGCCCAGATGGAGAAGGTGTTGTCACGCTATGGGGTCACCCATCGGCTCTCAACTGCCTATCATCCACAAACTAGTGGGCAAGTTGAGAATGCGAATAGGGGAGTCAAGAGGATCTTGGAGAAAACTGCCGGGAAGATAGGAAGGATTGGTCCGACAAGTTAGATGATGCGATTTGGGCGTTCAGAACTGCGTTCAAAACACCTGTAGGGACAACACCCTTTATGATGATCTATGGCAAGGCTTGTCATCTACCGGTGGAACTAGAGCACAAGGCGTATTGGTCCTTAAAGGCAGTCAACATTGACTTGCCACAAGCAGCACGACACCGGTTTCTCCAGTTGCATGAGTTGGATGAATTATGCGATGAAGCATACGCTCGTTCATGGAGTTATAAAGAGCGCACAAAGGCGTTGCACGATCGTCGGTTGAAGGGAATGAAAGACTTCAAGAGTGGGGATAGGGTGTTAGTATACAATTCAAGATTGAAACTATTCCCAGGAAAGCTTAAGTCTAGATGGATAGGGCCATACACGGTCAAAGAGGTATTTCCGTATGACACGGTGGAGCTACACGATGGGGAAGGTAGCTCATGGAAGGTGAATGGTCATAGAATGAAGCATTACATCGAAGGACCGATTGAGAATGTTGAGGGGGATGAGATCCTCTTTGACAAGAAAGTTGAAGGAGAGTAAGTCATTGGGGTAGAACCCGAGTGTAGAGTTTGTAAATTTCGGTGTTTTATGTTCATTTTCTAGTTTTTGTGCATTTTTGGTTTGTGTGTTCTTGTGTATTCATGTGTTTCAGGGATTCGTGACCAAACCAGAGGGAGAAAGCCTTCAAAGACGAAGTTCCAGGTAAGTTTGCTCAAAATTCTAAGCTGGAACAAGTTTTGAAACTAAGTTTGAAAAAAAAATCTTAAGTGGTGAAATTTTTTCTAAGTATAAAATCGGCCATAACTTTCTGTGAATGGGGGCTTCTAGCGGTACGCGAGGCAATAAGGAATATCTCTCGTGGTACGCGAGAGACAAATGAGTTTGCCAGATTTTAGGTCCCCCGCGGTACGTGAGAGATTCCACAAAGTTTCTCGCGGTACGCGGGGCACTGAAAAGTCACCAACACCCAACCGGCTCTCGCGGTACGCGAGACTGGAAGCAAAAGTCTCCCGCGGTACGCGGGAGCCTGGAAAATTCAGAAATCTTTTAAAACCCCCCTTTTTTTGTCGTCAGCCGCCATTACCACCTCTATCCACCTTCATCGGTCACCATTCCACCACCATCTCAACACTACCACCACTACGCTACCACCACCATTGTCATCTCCGGCCGTCGGACCTCACACACTCACCACCATCGTCCTCTGTCCAGCCATCACCACCAACCTGATTCCACCAGCACTGCCACCACCCACGCCGCCGCCACCATAACTCCATCATCAACCACCATCATCTACCTCCAACACCACAGCCGGACCCCACCAGTTCCCACCATCACCACCGTCACTCACGAGGTCTTGAGCTACATAGGGGCTTGAGCTGCACTGATTCTTCATTGATTTGACTTACTTTACACCACAATGAGGTATGAGTCCTTGTTTCATTTTCGAATGCGCGTAATAGTAGTGTAATTTGTAATCTTTTCGAGTGTCGTCGGAATTCTGAGTCCAATTTAGTGTAATTTGAGTCGTATAGAGTAAATTGTAGTCGGTTAGACTGTCGTTGGGTTTGTCGATGCAAATTAGTATAAACGAGTCGGTTATTGTGTTTGTTGTCATTTGGGCTTGTACTAATTGCAAAACTTGTCGTTGAATTGAAGTTTGAGTTGTTTTGGAGTATTTCGAATCGTGTAGTCGTAATTTGAGTTGTTATGGGTTGAAGTTGAACCGGATAGGGTCGGAATACAAGTATCTAATGCTATTCATGTTGGTAATTTGTGTTTTGTATGCTATTTCTAAGTTAGCTTAGTTTGTATCTTGAGTCTTGTAAATCATAGATTTTTAGCCGTTTAGGTCTTGCAGTCAATTGTACAGGATCAGTCGCTTTTGTAAAATGTTGCATTGGGATATGCCAAGAATTTCTCTGCAGGTTTAGACCGCCTCGCCCGTACTCAATCTCCATTCGGGTGGGGTTGTCTCGTTTTTAAATAAACAAAAAGGGAATCCCGAATTTTTAATTTTTTTTAATTTTTGTAGTGTCCTTTTGAGGTTCTAGCACGTCGGACAACCGCGAATGAAATGCTATACGGCCGTCCGACCCGTGATATATTTTTGTTATTGTATATTTGTTTTCTAACTTGTAAATGCAGGTATGTCTGACCGCGGAGAGTCGTCCAGCGTGCCCAAGCGCAGGCGGGGCCCAGTTCCCCACCCTAGGGGAGAGGCTGAGGAGCCGCGCTTGATTCGTCGCCGCGTGTCATTCGATACGTGGTTCCTGAGGCCCGTCCCGCGCCCGATGCTGAGCTGACGCCGATAGAGGCTCGAGTTCTTTAGCACCATACCCTCCTCCGATTCGATCTCATGATAGAGGAGGTTGTCCGGCTAGAGAGGTTCGTGGATATGGAGCTATATCAGCATAGAGGATTTGACTGGGGGCTCGTCGAGGAGTTAGGGCAGCTCCAGAGGTTACAGGAGCTTATTGATGCCCATTGGACGGCAGCATTGGCCTGTGACGCCACACAGTACCTAGAGCTCACCGTCGAGTTCCACACTACCTTCAGGTACGTCACAGACCAGTTCGAGGAGCCTGCTGCAGTGTCGTTTGCGTTGGGCCGACAAGTTTTCAAGATGTCAGTGCCACAGTTTGCGGTTGCCACGGGGTGGTACACCGAGGCCGAGGTGGCAGCACAGCCGTTTCTACAGAGCTTACGTGGGTTATTCAGGAGGCGACACGACCAGGGGTCAGCGACAGTCAGTTGCGTGACTTCTAGCATTCCATCGCCGATGGGCCGTACTTTTCCTCCTTGGTTGAGTCGTCCATTCGTGACCCCCTTATTCGCTACATTCATAGGATACTGGCATGCACTCTCATCGGGCGCTGTTTCGGTATTGAGAAGTGCAACCGGCTGGATCTTTTCTGCCTATATTACATCGTTGGCCGCCGAGAGGCCAACATGGCAAGTATTCTCATTTCATCTATTGCCAGGGGTCGTTGCGGTGGACCAGAGGCTAGGCTGGAGCTCGGGATTTATATCAGCAGGCTGGCGGAGCGTTTGGGAGTTTTTTATCGCTATCCGGGACGTCTACTTACACCGGGCCCGGATACCTTTCCGTACGGTCTTGTCGATCTGAGATTAGCGTGGATCATCACGATGGATGATCCCCCGCGATTCATGGAGATCTGGCAGGGTCTGCAAGTCCCACCACCTGCAGGGACGCCTGTCGTGGAGGCATTAGAGATGGGGGCACCGATAGCACACCAGAGAATTCTACACCACATAGAGCGCCCCCATGTTCAACACACGTTGAGGGTTAGACCACCGGCACCACTAACTCTTGAGGCACTGTGAGATCAGATTTTTGACCGATTGGATCGATAGGACGATGCCATACGGTACATGATGACGCACCAGGGCATCGAGATCCCACCGTTCTTTAGGGCACCAGACCAACAGCAGTCGGATCAGCCAGAGACGGGAGGTGACCAGCCGTGATCATCAGTTGCCTTTTGCCGGGTTGTATATAGTTTAGTTCATGTATTTTCATTTATGTATTTCTTTTTATGTATTTCATTCTTGTATGTCCATTCCTGTACATAAACTCTTGTATATATAGTAGTGTACATATTTGGGGGTTTAGGCACGGGTTGGTTGTGTTGTTATTGTATATATATTATGTTTGACGTGGTTGCTAGTATGTGTTAGAATTTAGCCGCTTTCGTTAGCGAGGAGTACTTGGAATAATTGTGAGCTGTGCGCGTTCGAATGGAGGGCGAGGGAGCATGACTTACGAGGAATTTCATAGCCATTTTACCAGGGAAGTCTGTTCCAATTTTTGTATAGTTTATTTTTATTTCTAACTTATTTTTCTATGGTTATTTATTTATTTTTTTTGTATTTTTATCTTTGTTTTATTTTTACCGTCGTTTCTCGGTCCAAATTGAGGACAATGTTAATTTTAAGTGTGGGGATGGGAGACATTCGTCTAGGTTTTGTATATTGAGTGTGTTGTTGTAATTTGTAGAAAATTTTTCAAAAATGTCCTTTGAATTAGAGTCTTGCAAGTACATGAAAAATAATAGTACAACTGGTCATAGCATGCTAAAGTAAAATGATATAAAACAATAGAAAGCGTGTCTAACTTGTGATGAATCGGTAGGCCCAGCCAATTGAAAAGTTTAAATATCCTGAAGGTGACACTTTGGATTAATAACTAAATTAAATCATGAAATCTTGTGGGTTCTCATCTTATGGAAACGGTGAAACTGAAACTGTCAACATAGTGTGATAGGTACCACGGTAAGCTAAGGTTTTTATGTTTCTGAAATATTTTGGCACACCACCCTCCGTTTATGAAAATGAATTTGAGAGTTGGTGGCGCCCGCATCCCATTTTTCCATCCATTATGAGTATAATTGAAAGATTAAGTTTCGACCTACGTGTTACCCTCCGGGATAGCGACTTGGTTGATACACCCATGGGTCGAGACTTGAGTGATCAATAATTGGGATAAATAAGGTTTGATTTATGTGTTTCCCACGGGGATAGTGACTATATGGATACGCCTCTAAGTTGAATTCTAATGTGCTTGATTGATAAGGCTGCAGCCTATGTGCTACCTTCTGGGATGGTGACCCGTTTGATGTACCACTAGGTAAGGTTGATTCATACATCTAATAATACTCATTCCATCAAATCATCTATATTTGGAAAACATAAAGATTTTGGAGTACTGTGGTGAGAAGATCTACATGATCTAACCCTGGCCTAAACATGACCGTGAGACGGGATTAGGTGGAAGTGTAGCTTTTAAGTGTGAGATCCATAGTTTGATTGATCCGTTGTATAAATTGGACTAGAATACTTCTCGGGGGCTTGATATTTGGTGTTTGGGTTTAGTCGGATAGAAATACCGGTTATTGCACTTTAATGCGTTATTATATTTGTGTTGATCAAAAATTGAGAATGATAAAGCTTTGTCTAGTTATGATTCCATTGCAGATTTCTTTTTCGAGGACGAAAAAAGTGTAAGTGTGGGATGTTTGATGTGTTGCAAAACACGTGTATATATCCATGTATATTTGTGCATAGTTGTATAGTTTTGTAATCGTTTTGTATTGTTTTAAGTTCGTTCTGAGTTCGGGTCAGATTTACAGGTCATAGTGTGCTAAGGGAGCGGAAAACGGAGCCAAATCCTGGAGAAATCGAGCACACGGGGAAAAAGGACGAATTAAAAGAAGAAAAATCAATTTTCTGAGAATTTATGCCCCTCGCGGTACGCGAGGGACGAAGAGAAGATCCCTCGCGGTACACGAGGGAAGCCAGATAGTGCCTCGACTAATTTGTCCGTCCAAAGTCTCTCGCGGTACGCGAGAGACCCGCTAATCCGGTTTTTGAGGAAATTTTAGGGTTTTAATATTTATGTCGGCCATTCTTCAAGGGGATCGACTAATTGTCGTCAGAGCTTGGATCTTGAGCGATTTTGGAAAGAAATATTGGATTTTGATCAAGGTTTCAAGGTATTGGAGACAAATCGGGTTAGAATCAAGCATTCGGTCACGATTAATCATTCGGTTGTTCTTGATCTGTGGTATATGTCTTTGTTTGCTATTTTTAACTCTGATACTTCTTTCTTTATCATGTTTCTTGGCTAAAACTTTAGAACTGCCTAGGTTTAAGATGATTGGATGTTAAAGTTTGGAATTTTATTGGTTTTTGGATGATGATTTGATTTTATGCTCTAGTCCACATCTGATTTGATGTGTTTGATGAATATGCAAGCATGTTATTGATGTTTGTTGGTTGGTTCATCCATACATGCTTTGTTGAATGTCTTTCATGAATGAGTGTGTAGTATGTCGTTTACTTTGTGTTTGCGATTAGTTTGTGGTTGTCTAGACGTAGTCACCATAGGATTGTCAACTAATAATCAATTAAAATCAAGTGTTCTTCTTATATAAATATCTGAAAAAGTGATAGGTAATCGGTTAGTCTTCAGTGTTAGGGTTTCTGAGTGTGAATTGTCTGAGAGGGCGTTTACTTAGAGGTCTGGTATTGTTGTTGATCTGTGTCAAACATAGTGAACTCAGATTGCTCCTTTCATCTTTGATGTATTGAGATAGCGTAACCGAGAGGTGAGTTGTCTATCGAGTCTATAGTATAATCGGTGATACCGAGAGGTGATCCGATAACCAGTGAGTTTAAAAGTCTTTGAGTAGTCTTCTGGTCACATCCCGTGACCGAGAGTGATCGGGAATCCATTAGTCAGTCTTGAGGGTGTCATATCTTTAGATCCCAGTTTCTATATCATATTCCTTAACCAATAGAAGCCAAGCTTAGCATTCATGATTCACAGCCTAGGTAGTCCTTTCCATTCTTATTGATTTCATCCCAGTCCTTGTTAGATAGTCGTTTGTCTTCTTTAGTATTCGTTTAATCTTAGTTCGTAGAATCCCCCCCAATCCAAACCAAATATTAAGTCCTAGTTAGAGTCTAATTTGTGTTAGAGTCAGTGTCTCGTGGGTTCGATATCCGGACTTCTTTTAGCTTTGTTACAATTGATAGGTACACTTGCCTGTCTTTGTGGTCTAGTTTAGTAGAGTTGTCTAGAGTTTAACTAGAATGTCTAGGTTAGCTTGCATTTAATTTTATAGACCGTTTGACCGACATCACTAAGCTTGATCTTAGTTTAAAAGCTTACAAGAGCCTGTCTCAGGTTTAACTTGTTTTAACTTAATTACTTTTAAATTTTTATTTTTTTGTATTTATATTTATAATTATTACTTCATATGATTATAATCATATATATTAACATAATAGGGCCAATTATTCTAGAAAAAAAAGGCAAAACCCTAAGAAGCGTGAGAAACAGCCAAGAGAAGTCACTTGTAGTTAGGGCTATAATGAACCGAACCAGACTGAACGTAGCTTTGTTCGTGTTCGTTCGTTTAACATTGAATTGTTCACCAACGGTTCACGAACACTAACCGAATGGAATTTCATGTTCATGTTCGTTCATTATGTAAGGGATTAGTTCGTGTCCATTCGTTAACTTTTTAAACGAACATAAACAAACACATGATAGTTTAAAAAATAAAAACAATATGTTAATCATAATCATTAGACACAACCATTCGAAAGATAAATCAAGTTTAAGTATTTAGACATAATTATCTTAAAATACTTGACATATTACATAACTATAATTATCTCAAAAAAATGTTTAAAAGGTCTAATGAATAATAAAATCAAAATCAAAATATATACAAATATAAAAAGTTTAAATAAACTTTAAATATATAATAAAAAAATCTTTAATTAACTAACGTAAACAAACGAACATAAATGAATGTAAACGAACGAACATAAATGAAAAGGACATAAACGAACGTAAATGAACGAACGTTCACGAACACAATTGAACGAACAAGACATTTTCTTCATGTTTGTTAATTTATTTAATGAACGAACATAAACGAACTTTTCACCGAACGGCTCATGAATTATTCACTGAACGTTTGGTTCATTTACAACCGTACTTGTACTCTTGTACCAAGGAATGAGGGTAAAAGAATCCAATTTTTTTTTAAAAAAAGATAGAAATCATAGTAGAAAAGAAACTTGCTAAAAATCAACAATGATGCCCGTCTAGCCACTTCCCCTTTATGACTCTATTTACCCCTCTAGCCTCTTAAGATGAAGGCATTTTACTATCTTAATTTTAATATTTTTAAATATTTATAATCATATATATTAACATAATAGGGATAATTATTCTAGAAAAAAAGGCAAAACCCTCGTAAGAGTGAGAAGCAACCAAGAGAAGTCACTTGTAGTTAGGGCTATAAATGAATTGATCCGGACTGAACGAAGCTTTGTTCGTGTTCATTCATTTAGCATTGACTTGTTCAAGAACGGTTAACAGACACTAACTGAACGGAATTTAATGTCCGTGTTCGTTCATTAAGTAAGGGATTTGTTTGTGTCCGTTCGTTAACTTTTTAAACGAACACAGACGAACATAAACAAAACATGCTAGCTTAAAAATTAAAAACAATATGTTAATCATAAACATTAGACACAACCATCCGAAAGATAAATCAAGTTTAAGTATTTAGACATAGTTATCCTAAAATACTTGACATATTACATAACTATAATTATCTCAAAAAACATTTTAAAAGGTCTAACGAGTAATAAAATAAAAATCAAAATATATACAAATATAAAAAATTTAAATAAAATTTAAATCTATAAAAAAATCTTTAATGAACTAACGTAAACGAACGAACATAAATGAATTTAAATGAACGAACATAAACGAACGTAAATGAAAGGACATAAACGAGCGTAAATGAACGAACGTTCACGTACACATTAACGAATGTTCAAGAACAAGACCTTCGTTCATGTTTGTTAATTTATTTAACGAACGAACATAAACGAACTTTCCACCGAACGGCTCACGAATTATTCACTGACCACTCATGACCCATGGAAGAATTTTGCAGCCCACAAGGCTAAGAAATTTCAGGCACCCCCCTTTACACACCATAAAAACCCTAAATTCTTTTCCAAGACATTCCATTTTTACACCCCTTCACCCATTTGTATAAATTGGAGGCTTAGGAACTTGTTTTCTTTGCTAATTCTCCCTCAAGCACTCCCAAACCTTTATAATTTGTGAAATCACTACCTCCACTTTTGAAGATTTCAAAAATCCCTAGAAGATTCCAAGAGTTGAAGATCAAACAAGTAAATAACCCTCCGAAGTTCAATACCGTCTTTTAATTCATTCTTTCTTCATCCCCTCAATTTTTTTCTATTTTCTATCCATGATCACTTGATCATGTGAAACCTCAGCCTTAAAAAACCTCTAATAATCTTAGCTAAACCAAGAAATCAAGCTAACATCAAACAAAGGATCCCGTTTGCAATGGTGGTTATGCCGTCGCATTCTTTGAATCCTCAAGACAACTATTGCGAAAGTGGTTATGTCGATACTTTAGTATGTTCTTGATAATTTAAAACATGTTAATAATTTTGTATTATCACTTATATGAACGCACACGCTAATTTAATATAGAATTCGTTTGCTTGTGTCGGTTATGCCGATTGCATTATGTGATTCTACAAAACGTTTCTGTGTATATCATGGCTAGACCGGTGACACAGGAAGTTTTGGATAACCTAATATGATTATATTATGTAATATAATGATATAATAACATTCGTCTAATTTTTTTATTTACGCGTCCAGTAACCTTAAAACCCTAAACGGTCCACTTAAGTGCAACCGTTGATTGTGGACAGAAACTGTGCTGACTTTAACTAAGCATAACTTGACTATAATAGACGAAACTGAGCAAACTCAAATTCCACGACGTAGTTCTTCGAATTTTCTTTCCAAACATAATTGGCTCGTTTTCTAATTCAAACATATGACTTCGTAGTAGCCAAAACGGGACAGAAACCTTTTTCAATACCTTCTGTCTTGTTGGACTGTTTTGGCTATGATCCGAGTCTCAAATGGAAAAACTTTCTAAATGAAGCTTGTTAATCACGTGTAAAATTTCATAACTTTTGGATGTTGTTTGATATTTTTAACAAACCCGTTTCTGTTCAGCTACCTTGCTGTCCAAATAAAAAAAACAACTAAAACTCTACTTTTGCAACTAATTCTTAACCTTATGACCCGAACCGCCTATCTAACACTCGTAACCATCGAACCTACCCTAAAATTAGTTTATTCATTTGTTTAGGGTTTGATCCGTGATTCACCTCGTTCATTTGTTCAAGTCTCTTATCTCGACTAGCAATCAAGGTGAGACTTCATAGCCCCTTTTATTCAAATCGTTTTGGGGGAAACATGTAAGCGTTGGCACGCATTAAAACACGTTTTCAAACAATTCTAAAACAAGCGAATCATATATGTATGTGAGTAAATAAACACAACATGATAAACGTTAAACTTTCAAATCCTTCACTTGAAACTTTCAAGCCAACGGTAATACAGATATGGGCCATAGGATGGAAACCGCATATACTTTATGTACAACTTTTGGTTGGACATCTTATTTGTTATTAGTGCAACTTGCGAGTTGAACCACTTACTCGTTATTCATCATTTTAAGTTAGATTTGCTAATCATGTGTTTTTTTTATTTATGTGCTATATGATGATCTTCAATTGTCAATTGTTACTTTTGTCAAACTTATGATTTTATTAAACCTGTGATTTCTCACCAACTATTTTTAGTTGACACTTGTTTTTCGTACATGTTTCAGATGATTAGCTCATGATAGGTCAAGCAAAGGATCACATAGGATTTGCCTAGATATTAAATGAAGAAATTCTGTTATAAGTTGTTTTGTTTTTTAACATGTTATTTGGTTGATTTAAGTTGAGATTTATGTAATGAGATTTTAACTCTATGGAGATTAATAGCAATCCTCTTTATTGCTTTGTGTTCTTTTATTCAATTTCATCGCACTCCCGTGTTTCCGCCTTGGCAGGGTGTGACACACATGGACGAAAATGACATTTTAATCGGATTTAAAAAAGGGTTAAAAGAAGGATTTTTGAAAAGATAAAATTGTCTCTTATGTAATGTTAAAATGTAGACGGAGTTAGTTAGGTTGATAAAAATGGCTAAATTTTGAAAAGTCATTAACAAAAAAAATGACATTTTACTTGGATTAAAAAAATGGTTAAATGAAAGATTTTTGAAAAGACCAAATTGTCTCTGATTTAACGTTAAAATGTAGACGGAGTTAGTCTAGTGGATGAAAATGGCTATATTTTGAAAACTTATTAACAAAAAAGCTAAAAAAAAGTTTTTAAATGAAAGTGGCTAAGATGGTCAAGCCACAGGGATGAAAATGACATTTTACTCAGATTAAAAAAGGGTTAAATGAAGGATTTTTGAAAAGATCAAATTGTCTCTGATTTAATGTTAAAATGTAGACGGAGTTAGTCGGGTAGATGAAAATGGCAGATTTTGAAAAGTTATTAACGAAAAAGCTAAAAAAAAAATTTGGATTAAAGTGGCTAAAATGCCAAATCACAGGGACGAAAATGACATTTTACTCGGATTAAAAAAAGGGTTAAATGAAGGATTTTTGAAAAGATCAAATTGTCACTGATTTAACGTTAAAATGTAGACGGAGTTAGTTAGGTTGATGAAAATGACTAAATTTTGAAAAGTTATTAACAAAAAAATGACATTTCACTCGGATTAAAAAAATGGTTAAATGAAATATTTTTCAAAAAGACCAAATTGTCTCTGATGTAACGTTAAAATATAGACGGAGTTAGTCTGGTGGATGAAATTGGCTATATTTTGAAAAGTTATTAACAAAAAAGCTAAAAAAAAGTTTTTAAATGAAAGTGGCTAATATGGCCAAACCACAAGGATGAAAATGGCATTTTACTCGGACTAAAAAAGGGTTAAATGAAGGATTTTTGAAAAGACCAAATTGCCTCTGATTTAACGTTAAAATATAGACAAAGTTAGTTTGGTGGATAAAAATGGTTAGATTTTGAAAAGTTATTAACGAAAAAGCTAAAAAAAGTTTTTAGATGAAAGTGGTTAAAATGGGCAAACCACAGGGACGAAAATGACATTTTACTCGGATTAAAAAAAGGGTTAAATGAAGGATTTTTAAAAGATCAAATTGTCTCTGATTTAATGTTAAAATGTAGACGGAGTTAGTCTTGTAAATGAAAATGGCTAGATTTTGAAAAGTTATTAACGAAAAAGCTAAAAAAAAATTTTGGATTAAAGTGGCTAAAATGCCAAATCACAGAGACGAAAATGGCATGTTACTCGGATTAAAAAAAGGGACGAAAAATTTGGATTAAATGAAGGATTTTTGAAAAGATCAAATTGTCTCTGATTTAACGTTAAAATGTAGACGGAGTTCGTTAGTTTGATGAAAATGACTAGATTTTGAAAAGTTATTAACGAAAAAGCTAAAAAAAAGTTTTTGGATAAAATTGACTAAAATGGCCAAACCACAAGGACGAAAATGGTCAAACTACAGGGACGAAAATGACATTTGACTCGGATTAAAAAAAAGGGTTAAATGAAGGATTTTTGAAAAGACCAAATTGCCTCTGATTTAACGTTAAAATGTAGACAAAGTTAATTAGGTGGATGAAAATGGCTAGATTTTGAAAAGTTATTAACAAAAAAGCTAAAAAAAGTTTTTAGATGAAAATTAGTAAAATGGCCAAATCACAGGGACGAAAATGGCATTTTACTCGGATTAAATAAAAGGGTTAAATGAAGAACTTTTGAAAACACCAAATTGTCTCTGATTTAACGTTAAAACGTAGACGGAGTTAATTAGGTGAATGAAAATGACTAGATTTTGAAAAATTATTAACAAAAAAGCTAAAAAAAAAAGTTTTTGACTGAAAGTAGCTAAAATGATCAAACCACATGGATGAAAATGACATTTTATTTGGATTAGAAAATGGGTTAAATGAAGGATTTTTGAAAAGACCAAATTGTCTTTCATTTAACGTTAAAATATAGACGGAGTTAGTCAGGTTGATGAAAATTTCTAGATTTTAAAAAGCTATTAATGAAAAAACTAAAAAAAAAAAATTTATGAAAGTGGCTTAAATGCGAAATCTGATGAACGAAAATGACACTTTAGTATAAATATAAACATATATAAAGTTCAATTATTTATATACATGAACGTATGAATAAATTAATAAATAACATATGAGTCTAGTCTGAGCGAACAGATAGACATAAACTTGATCTTCATATGATCCGTGGCTTAATTTGTTGCGAAATCACCGAGAATATTAACACATGTTCAAAGTACAACCACTAAGTTGGAGTCGTTTTCAAAGCGTTGGTGGTTTAAGGGAGTCGCAAGACCGTAGAATCTGACGTGTCCATGGTCGTCGTTATCCATAGCTTCATATTGTTTTTTTTTAAGTATTGGCTTCATTTTTTGCATCTTTTCTTCAACATGTGTGGAATTAGAACCGGAAGTATAAATATGACGATATTAAAATCATATAAATTTACTTGAATTTTCTTTTATAGTTCAGATAATGGTATGCAATGATAATTATTATATTAGAATTTCAATAAATTTAATAATATTAAACAGGTATAGTAATAATAAATTAATAATAATTGAATAGGTAATTAAAAATAAAATATCTTAATTATAGGTGAACAACAACAATTAACTAAAAAACAACAAAAAAAAATTTATACTAATAAATAAAAATTTTAATGGGACACGTGTCACTTTTTGGTTCATCTTGCATCTCTCTTCTATTAAAATAATGATATTAAAAGAAAATATATATTTTTAAATATTTAGTATAAATCTAATTACGAATACTTATTATTTAATTATGGATAGTTATTATATCGTTAACCAAATGAATTTAATATGAATTAACATTTATCAATTACATAAAAAAAAATTAATACCCAATTAAAAAAATGTTTTAAAAGTGAACTTAACATAATTTATAACTGTCGTCAAAGTATATTTTTAAAGACATATTTTGACGAGTATATGTGTTAAAAGATTACATTATATTTTATTCAACACTAGCTTAGAACTTGTGTACTACACAGGGTGAAAAATGTAATTACATATACTAACAATATAAAACAAAATCCAAAATATGTAAAAGTTAATGTATAATTGAGTTTTTAGAATAAATTAATTACTATTTAAAGTAGTTTGACTTTCATTTTTTGAATGAAAAATAAGTTAGGTAATTAGATTACAAAGTTTCTTATAATATAAGATAATTTAAAATAAATGTGTTTTATTAGCAAAACTAGGTTAAATCCCGTGTATATACTTAGTAATAAAAAGTTTATGATTTTAAAACCCGTGAAATACACGAGTTGAATAAACCCGTGTATTACACGGGTGAATAAAATATAATGTAATCTATTAACATATATACACCCGTCAAAATGGAACAATGAATATGTAAATATATGATTAAATGTTTTTTATTTGAATCCTAGCTGGTTATAAAGTTGTTTTCAGTTTGTCTAAAGATAAACACAATTTTAAAATATATGATTAAAAGTTCATTAAAATATGATTGATTGAACAAATTGACTAAAGATAAACACAATTTTAAATTTAAAAATGTGTAGATAAAAATTGAAACAAATAATTAATTTAGTTGCTTAAAATAGTAGAGTTGATTATTAATAGGAGAGAGAAGCGGAAAAATGAAAATGAGAAGGTTTAGAACTGTGATAAGTGTCCTTATATTTTACTTGTTTATTATGTAGTATAGATATGTAATCCACGAATTTTTAAAGACATAATTTTTTTATTACTATACACGTGATATTAACGTAGTAAATAAATAAATAAAAATAATCACACATAGGAGTGTCACCTATTTTCTAAGTTACCCTCAATGAATTTATTTATTTTATAATTTTAAGGGAAATTGGATTTTAATAATCCCATCTTTTACCGGTTGGCTAATATTAATCACAACTGAAAATATTTTTACCACCAGTCCCTACTTTTAAACTATTTTTTTACATTGGACCCCGTTAAAAAAACTTAACGACGTTAGATTTTATATGACGTGGACATCTGCAAACCGCCGGAAAGTCGAGCCAAGCTAGCAGTGGTCTCGTGTTGGGTTTTGACATTGGCTCTGGTGGTGTTTAACGAGTCTCGTTTTTCCGGCAAGTCCAAACGGAGACAACAGTGGTGTTTAACGGTGAAGCCGGTGACAGACTAGGGTTTGCAAACCACCCCTCCGGCGAAGGCGATGGCTAGGGTTCCGGCTTGGCTCGACTTTCCGGCGGTTTGCAGATATCCACGTCATATAAAATCTAACGGCGTTAAGTTTTTTAACAGGTGTCCAATCTATGAGAAATAGTTTGAAAATAGGGACTGATGGTAAAAATATATTCTCAGTTAAGATTATTATTGACCAATTGATAAAAACTAGAATTATTAAAATCCAATAATCCTAATTTTAATGAATAAAATGAGAAACAAAATGTAGAAAGTATCAAATGAAACAGAGATAAGATATCTTGCTGTTTTTAATATAATCGTATTTACAAAAGAAAATTTAATTAAAAGGAAAATGCAAGAAATCAAACCGACAATCTCGTGAGCTCGCAAGACCCTCAAGCAGATCTTGCTTCCTGTTCGCAAATCTTTTTGTCTTCTTTATGTTCCTATGAATTTTTTTTATAAGTTTTATAATTGAGTCAATGGCGGATACAGAACAAAAGTTCAATGGTAGCGAAAAAAAATAATTTTAGACCGTACTTTCATGTAAATGAAACAAAAAAAAACACGATAATAAATGAAGTAAAACGAATACCTAATAGATGATCTTAGATCTCCCCTCTTCGGTTTTTGAAAGCTTGAAATCGAATCATTACATCGTTATCCGTTACTTTGTCAAATATTTCTCTTTCGATAGCACAAACTAGAGCATTGTTCAAATACTCGTCTTTCATTCTATTGCGTAAATCCGTCTTGATAAGCTTCAATTTAGAAAAACATCTTTCAACGGTTGCGGCTGCAACCGGTAAACCAACGCTAGCTTCAATACCCGATAAACCAAAGAAAAATAAAGATATTTTCCGGTTTCCACCATTAGATGAGAAAGGTCACATATTCCTTCCAATTTTGCAAATCTATCATCTTTCTTTATGAGTTTCATCAATGTCATTGTTATCATTCTCTTGAAAATTTAAAAAAAAAAATTTGCCAAGAAGAGCTTGTTTTTTCATCTTCCAAGAACAAAGTTTTAAACCCCTAATTTTATAACAAACAAAATAAAATCAAATCCCCTAATTTTTCATCTTCCAAGATTCCAAGACCAATAACCAAGTTTCAATTTTCAATTTTTAAACCCCTAATTTTATAACAAATCCCCTAATTTCCAAGAACCAACTAACAATAAACAATTACAAATTAAAATTATGAAGCATTTATTATTCAAGAACCAACTAACTAACAATTAATAATTTGAAAATTGAAATTACCTTTCTTCTTGGCTGAATGACGGACGCAGCAGGTGAGAGTGGCTATGGCGGAGTGGCGATGTGGGATGAGGCGGAGCCGGCGATGGCGGAGGGGAGGAGGGGCGGCGGCGGTCCGTGGTTGGCTGGTGCAGTGATGCACTGCCTAGTTGCTCTCTTCTCAGCCCTTAGGTCGCTCTTTTCTGAGTTTTAACAATGGGCTTGAGAATTGAGATTAGTTTTTAGTTTTAACAATGCTAATTGAGAATTGGGTTTGAGATTGGTTTTAAGCCCAAAAGTTTTAAGTTTTAACAATACCTCAAAATCCCAAATGTTTTAAGTTTTAAAAAGTGGTGCATTTTTATAAAGTATTGGGTTTTTTTAATAAAATTTTGGATTTTTTATTAAGTGTTGGCTTTTAAAAAAATTTAAGGGGTAACGTAATTTTTTCTCAGTGGTAACGTAATTTTTGCTCATGGGTAACTGGTTACATAAAACCGTAAAAAAAAAATTGCACCGCGAGTTAAAAGTTGAGGGGTAGCGCGGGCGACCCCTTTCCCTGGGGTAGGTCCGCCCCTGAATTGAGTTATATGAGAAGTTAATTTTTTCACCTTTTTAATATGTGATGGACTTCTGAATAGGGTGTAAATGAGACGAGTCGAACCCGGGTCTCACTAAGTGATGTGTTGCAAAACACATGTATATATCTTTGTATATTTGTGCATAATTGTATAGTTTTGTAATCGTTTTGTATTGTTTTAAGTTCGTTCTGAGTTCAGGTCATAATTGCAGGTCATAGTGTGCTAAGGGAGCGGAAAGCGGAGCTAAATCCTGGAGAAATCGAGCACACGGGGAAAGAGGACGAATCAAAAGAAGAAAAATCAATTTTCTGAGAATTTATGCCCCTCGCGGTACGCGAGGGAGGAAGAGAAGATCCCTCGCGGTACGCGAGGGAAGCCAGATAGTGCCCCGACTAATTTGTCCCTTGCGGTACGCGAGGGACCGGCCCAAAGTCTCTCGCGGTACGCGAGAGACCCGCTAATCCGGTTTTTGAGGAATTTTTAGGGTTTTAATGTTTATGTCGGCCATTCTTCGATGGGATCGACTAATTGCCGTCAGAGCTTGGATCTTGGGCGATTTTGGCAAGAAAGATTGGATTTGGATCAAAGTTTCAAGGTATTGGAGACAAATCGGGTTAGAATCAAGCATTCGGTCATGATTAATCATTCGGTTGTTCTTGATATGTGTTCTATGACTTTGTTTGCTATTTTTAACTCTGATACTTCTTTCTGTATCATGTTTCTTGGCTAAAACTTTAGAACTGCCTAGGTTTAAGATGATTGGATGTTAAAGTTTGGAATTTTATTGGTTTTTTGGATGATGATTTGATTTTATGCTCTAGTCCAGATCTGATTTGATGTGTTTGATGAATATGCATGCTTGTTATTGATTGTTTGTTGGTTGATTCATCCATACATGCTTTGTTGAATGTCTTTCATGAATGAGTGTGTAGTATGTCGTTTACTTTGTGTTTGCGATTAGTTTGTGGTTGTCTAGACGTAGTCACCATAGGATTGTCAACTAATAATCAATTAAAATCAAGTGTTCTTCTTATCTAAATATCTTAAAAACTGTAGGTAATCGGTTAGTCTTCAGTGTTAGGGTTTCTGAGTGTGAATTGTCAGAGAGGCCGTTTACTTAGAGGTCTGGTATTGTTGCTGATCCGTGTCAAACATAGTGAACTCAGATTGCTCCTTGCATCTTTGATGTATTGAGATAGCGTAACCGAGAGGTGAGCTGTCTATCGAGACTATAGTATAATCGGTGATACCGAGAGGTGATCCGATAACCGGTGAGTTTAATAGCCTTTGAGTAGTCTTCTGGTCACATCCCGTGACCGAGAGTGACCGGGAATCCATTAGTCAGTCTTGAGGGTGTCATATCTTTAGATCCCAGTTTCTATATCATATTCATTAACCAATAGAAGCCAAGCTTAGCATTCATGATTCACAGCCTAGGTAGTCCTTTCCATTCTTATTGATTTCATCCCGGTCCTTGTTAGATAGTCGTTTGTCTTCTTTAGTATTCATTGCCTAGTTTAATCTTAGTTCGTAGAATCCCCCCCAATCCAAACCAAATATTAAGTCCTAGTTAGAGTCTAATTTGTGTTAGAGTCAGTGTCTCGTGGGTTCGATATCTGGACTTCTTTTAGCTGTGTTACAATTGATAGGTACACTTGCCTGTCTTTGTGGTCTAGTTTAGTAGAGTTGTCTAGAGTTTAACTAGAGTGTCTAGGTTAGCTTGCGTTTAATTTTATAGACCGTTTGACCGACATCACTAAGCTTGATCTTAGTTTAAAAGCTTACAAGAGCTTGTCTCAGGTTTAACTTGTTTTAACTTAATTACTTTTAAATTTTTAATTTTTTGTATTTATATTTATATTTATTACTTCATATGATTATAATCATATATATTAACATAATAGGGCCAATTATTCTAGAAAAAAAAGGCAAAACCCTAAGAAGCGTGAGAAACAACCAAGAGAAGTCACTTGTAGTTAGGGCTGTAATGAACCGAACCGGATTGAACGTAGCTTTGTTCTTGTTCGTTCGTTTAACATTGAATTGTTCACCAACGGTTCACGAACACTATCCGAACGGAATTTCATGTTCATGTTCGTTCATTAAGTAAGGGATTAGTTCGTGTCCATTCGTTAACTTTTTTAAACGAACACAGACGAACATAAATAAACACATGATAGTTTAAAAAATAAAAACAATATGTTAATCATAATCATTAGACACAACCATCCGAAAAATAAATCAAGTTTAAGTATTTAGACATAATTATCCTAAAATACTTGACATATTAAATAACTATAATTATCTCAAAAAAATGTTTAGAAGGTCTAATGAATAATAAAATCAAAATCAAAATATATACAAATATAAAAAGTTTAAATATATAAAAAAATCTTTAATGAACTAACGTAAACGAACGAACATAAATGAATGTAAACGAACGAACATAAATGAAAATGACATAAACGACGTAAATGAACAAACGTTTACGGACACATTAACGAACGTTCACGAACACAATTGAACGAACAAGACCTTTTCTTCATGTTTGTTAATTTATTTAATGAATGAACATAAACGAACTTTCCATCGAACGGCTCATGAATTATTCACTGAACGTTCGGTTTATTTACAACCCTACTTGTACTCTTGTACCAAGGAATGAGGGTAAAAGAATCCATTTTTTAAAAAAAAAAGTAGAAATCATGGTAGAAAAGAAACTTAGTAAAAATCAACAATGATGGGCTTTTCCCTTGTTTACCCGTCTAACCACTTCCCCTTTATGACTCTATTTACCCCTTTAGCCTCTTAAGATGAAGGCATTTTACTACCTTAATTTTAATATTTTTAAATATTTATAATCATATATATTAACATAATAGGGCTAATTATTCTAGAAAAAAAGGCAAAACCATCAGAAGAGTGAGAAGCAACCAAGAGAACTCACTTGTAGTTAGGGCTGTAAATGAATCGAACCGGACTGAACGAAGCTTTGTTCGTGTTCGTTCATTTAACATTGACTTGTTCAAGAACGGTTAACGAACACTAACTGAACGGAATTTAATGTTCGTGTTCGTTCATTAAGTAAGGGATTTGTTCGTGTTCGTTCGTTAACTTTTTAAACGAACACAGGCGAACATAAACAAAACATGCTAGTTTAAAAATTAAAAACAATATGTTAATCATAAACATTAGACACAACCATCCGAAAGATAAATCAAGTTTAAGTATTTAGACATAGTTATTCTAAAATACTTGACATATTACATAACTATAATTATCTCAAAAAACTGTTTAAAAGGTCTAATGAGTAATAAAATAAAAATCAAAATATATACAAATATAAAAAGTTTAAATAAAATTTAAATCTATAAAAAAATCTTTAATGAACTAACGTAAACGAACGAACATAAATGAATGTAAACGAACGAACGTAAATGAAAGGACATAAACGAACGTAAATGAACGAACGTTCATGGGCACATTAACGAATGTTCACGAACAAGACCTTCGTTCATGTTTGTTAATTTATTTAATGAACGAACATAAACGAACTTTCCACCGAACGGCTCACGAATTATTCACTGAACGTTCAGTTCATTTACAACCCTACTTGTAGTCTTTCACCAAGGAATGAGGGTAAAAGAATCCAATTTTTGTTTTTGAAAAAGAGGTAGAAATCATGGTAGAAAAGGAACTTGGTAAAAATTAGGGCTGTCAATTTTTTACACGGACCTGTTAACACGACACGACACGTAATTAACATGTCCCGTGTTTGACCTTAACAGGTTTTGTGTCTTAAACAGGTCAACACGTTAGGGACATGTTAAATTCGTGTCTAAACAGGTTAAATACATGTTAACCTGTTAGGACACGTTAAAGACATGTTAACACTTATCATATAACATCCTATTTAGTATTTACCCAGCCCAAGCCCAAACACTTTTTTTTCGAATTGTTCTCCAGCCCAATTGTTCTCCATCCCTAACTTTTACATGCGTAAGTTTTAGTTTTGACCTAGTTGTTCTCCATCAGTCCATCGCCTCCAAGGCTCCAACTCCATCGCTTTCTTTTTCTTTTGAGTTTTGACCTAGTTGTTCCAGCCGGATACGCATCCATCGCCAGTCCTCACCAGCTCGTCATCTCCGGCCTATTGCATTCGGGCATCTCCTTTCAGTCGTCTCAGTTGTCATCTCCGGCCTATTGCAATCTATTATATCATCTTCGGGCATCTCGTCTCAGTCGTCAAGCATTCGTGCATCTCCTCTCAGGTAACTGTTCGAATCTGTTAATTGCAATCTATTATATGATTTATTGATTAATAGAATTTGTTAATTGCAATATGATTTTAATCTTACATTAGCCATAACTGTTGTGTTGGATCCTAGATACAAGTTACAGTTTAGAATGAGTAGTTTAGATGTCGAAAATTCATTCATTGGATTAAGAATGAGAACTTTAGAAGGGTAGTTTAAATGAAATACTTATATGCAATAATTATTTGTGTGCAGGTTCGAGTAATTGTGTGCATGTTTGAAATTGAAGATATGAGAAGAAAGACTCGTCGAAACTTGGAATTGTCTTTAATGGATGTTTTGATTCGACTTGGAATTGTTTTTGTTTTAAAAGTATTGGATTAATTATGATAATGGATGTTATGATTCAAATTTTTATATTTTTATAAAGTTTTGACATTTTTTCTTTCATTACATATGTTATATTTATTCTCTATCTAAACAGGTCCCTTAACATGTGACATGTTTCTTAACAGGTCGTGTTCGTGTTTGACAAAAATGACACGAATAATTATCGTGTCGTGTTTAGCATAACAGATTATCGTGTCTTATCATTTCGTGTCTGACATGTTATGCTAACCCTAGTAAAAATCAACAATGATAGACTTTTCCCTTGTTTACCCCTCTAGCCACTTTTCCCTTATTTACCCATGTAGCCTCTTGTTTGTTCTTTATGCCCATGTAAAACCCCAAAAACCCAGCAAGCCCCTCAACTCAACCATTAGTTTTTCTTAATTAAAGACCCAAATTACTTTTAAATAATTCTCCTTTTTTACTTTATAATATTATATTATAGAATTTGATAAAAGACTCGAGTTAATATAAGCTAAGTTCGATTTAAGTTTTACGAGTATTGGTCACGTGCTTCATAACATAATATTATATTGTATTATATTATTTATTTACTTAAACAGTAGACTTGATCTCATGTAACCTAAATCCGATTAAAACTTTAAAACACTGATCTTAATTAGCTCATTAGATTTAAACTGTAAAACACTAATATTTAGCTCGCATCTCAACATTTATATAGTCATGGGCTGTGTTTTCAGAACCGGATTGGACCGGGAGTTGGTCATAGAATCAGTCTTATTATGCCAATTTAAACCGTTTTCGTTTGAACCAGCCGGACCGCTGAACAGGAATGGATTTCCATTTTGTTTTTAATTTTTTAGTTTTTTTCTTTTAAAATCTCATTTTTTATTAATTTAGTATTTCATGTTACATGTTTATTTATTTAAGTGTTTATATGTCATTAAAACTAAAAATTGACATCAAAACACATAATACTTTTATATTTTATATCTTTTATATTTTTTATATATATTTTTTAGAACGGTGAATTTCATTACTCCTCCGAGATTTGAACCGAAGAGCTTTAAACGTAGGTGTTCCAAGAGGCTTTGCCTCTACCACTGAGCTACCAACCCCAGTGGTATATACATATTTGTCAATGTGAGACTAGCTCACTTTGTAGAGCCTCTTGCATTTTAGATAAGATGTTCTGGATTCAAACCCAGACATTTGATGAATTATTTAGTGTAATTTATGAGTAAAAGTATAGTAGATTTGCCGTTAAAAAAAATCTATATACATATTTTAGTATTTATATTATTTATGACGACGTCATAGAATTGAACCGGTCTAACCATCGTACCTCTAAAACAGCCGGTTCTGAAAACATTAGTCATGAGCTTTACATGAACCCAATAAAAGCCAATTTAATATAAAAAATAGCCGATCACCCGGATCAAATTGGGCAGAAGTTCCATTCACATTGTTTTTTCAGAAAAGATTCTAAGCGTAGCTCACGTAAATACACAGATTAAAAGCCGAAAAAAAACACCTCATTCTCGGCTTTGCCCAAAAACAACTCTCTCTCTCTCTCTCTCTCTCTCTCTACCATTCTTGCTTGCTTGCTTGTGTTTTCAACTAAACACAGATTCTGATTCTACTTGATAAGCTACTTACATTCTCAAAACAAAATCCCCCAAATCTGACACTTCATTTAAACCAATTCCATTTATTATACACTTCAAGATTTCAGAATGAGGAGCCAGTTTTGTGAATGGGTTTTGATATTTGCAATTGGATTGGGTGTTTTGAGTGGATATGAGTTTGATGAGACAGACTTCCATTTCAATACATCTGAAGCCATTTCATTCATGGAAGCTTCTACTTCTGCTGTTGTTGCCCCTAATCCTCTTCTTGTGGGTCTTACTCTCATCCCTGGAGCTGCTGCTGAAGGCGCTGGTACTCTCTCTCTTCTCTCTCTCGCTCTATACGTATAGGTTGTACGTATATGTGTTAATACCTTGTCAATTTAATGGGGATTTGCAAGATTTGAGTATGCATTTGTGTGGTTTTCTTGTTTGAGTTGTTGAAGAGGGGAATATGCAAGATTTGGTGGATTGATGTTGGATCAAGTTTTATGTTTTGTTCCAAGATTAAATCAGTTTTTTTTTAATAAATAATTGTTGCTGTTTTGGTCTTTTTGTGCTGCAATTAGTAGTTCTGTAATTAGGTGACTGGTTTTTGTATCTAACCTGTTGTCTGAATATTTGATTCTTTTGTCATACATTTTGTGTGATTTTGTTATTAAGTTTTACAATTTGTACTTGATTCATTGCTGATTAAATGTTTTTCTCACAACTTATTTGCTCTTTCTAAAAAAAAAAATTGATGTAATTTTTTTTTAATTTTTCTAAATAAATGTTTAGTACTTTGGAAGCTTTTCTATCAATGGATCAGAAAAAAGGATTTTTTAAAGATTATTATTTTTGTTGTTTCTCAAAAAAAAAAGTTATATATCCATCATCCCAAAAATGTTAACTTTTGATTCTTGAATTTTGATGTAATTTTTTTTTTAATTTTTCTGAATAAATGTTTAGTTAACTTTTGATTCTTGAATTTTGATGTAATTTTTTTAAAAAATTTTCTAAATAAATGTTTAGTACTTTGGAAGCTTTTCTATCAATGGATCAGCAAAATGAATTTTTTAAAGATTATTATTTTTGTTGTTTCTCAAAAAAAAAAAAGTTACATATCCATCATCCTCAAAAATATTAACTTTTGATTCTTGAATTTTGATGTAATTTTTTTTTAATTTTTCTAAATAAATGTTTAGTTAACTTTTGATTCTTGAACTTTGATGTAACTCTTTTTTAAAATTTTTCTGAATAAATGTTAAGTACTTTGGAAGCTTTTCTATCAATGGATCAGCAAAAGGAATTTTTTTTATGGATTATTATTTTGTTGTTTATCTTTTTACAGTATGTTTGGATGGAACATTACCGGGGTATCATTTGCACAGAGGATTCGAATCGGGTGCAAACAGTTGGCTCATTCAATTGGAGGTTAGTGACAGCTAAATCGATAACGACAACTCTATCAAATTATTTTTTATACTTCCACAATTAAAATCTCTTTAATTCTTGATGTTAACCTTCATGTGCACTTAATACCATATTTTGTATTATTAATTTAATCAAACGTATCATATTAAAGGGTGGAGGATGGTGTAACACCGTTAGATCTTGTGTTTACCGGAAAACAACAAGGCGTGGATCATCAAATTTTTTTGAAAAACAGTTGGCGTTCACTGGAATTTTGAGCAATAAAGCTGAAGATAATCCAGGTACCGTCACCAAGAATCATCAATCATGAATATAAGAGGTGGTAATTTTGACCCGGATTGATTTGGGTTGTGTTTAATCTCAAATGGGTCAAACCAAAAGGTTTAATCTCAAACGGGTCAGAAGATTTAAATGTGAAAATAATTGCCCAAAGTCTGTTTTTGATGCATATAACCTCCTAAATTGTTTTATTCAGAGTTTTAGATAATTATTGTAATAAAATTGTTGTTTAATGCAAATTTTTATGCGTTAATTATTTATAAAAATGGACAAAGGATCTTTTGCAGATCAACCAATTCGACCCGACCCGTTTCAACCTGAACCCATTTGATCTTTTACCCAACCGGCTCATCTTGCCACGTGTATTAGAATTTAATTTCATTTGTTATCACTATTTGTCCGAGTAAACTTTGAATTTCTTTTCAGATTTTTTTAACTGGAATCGAGTAAAGGTTCGTTATTGTGATGGTGCATCTTTTGCTGGGGATGGAGAAGATAAGGTAGGTAGCATTATTTCATGTCTCCTGTTCACTTTTTTTAAAAGTTGTTTACTTTTTGTTAAAATTACTAAATAGTTTTAAATTTTAATATCGGTAACAGGCTAATAACCTTCAATTTAGAGGCCACAAAATATTCTTGGCAGCAATGGAAGAGTTGATGTCAAAGGGAATGCGGAATGCTGACCAGGTATTCTTTCATCAATCAATTTTTTATATAATTTTCTTTATGAAGTGATGAAGAGCGGACGCACGAAAGATAAATAGAGAGAATTCTCAAAGAAAATTCATATTTATAAGAATGATTGAAACCATTACATGAGCGTCTTTTTACAGGGAATTCTAAATTTGACAGGTATTGCCAAAATATTGAAATTACAAATTGTGAAATATACTGAAATTAAAGATATAAATAAACATGTAAATTAAGGCAATCAGTGATTTACGCGTTTTACACAAATAGAAAAGATTTGGAAATCACTAAAATTGGGGAAAAATCATCTATGGCCAAACCTTAATTAGATGGAATTCGGGTCCAACACCTTCGCCAAACCGCCTATGGCAGTTTACCACGTGATGTGGCTTGTCAAGACATTTCCGTCCCTTGCTTATGGGCCTTGTAAGTTTGGACCTTTTCTGCCCATCTGGTCCAACTAAGAGTCTGTTAACTCTTGGGTTTCAGGCACTTCTTTCCGGGTGCTCGGCTGGCGGTCTGGCATCTATTTTACACTGTGACGAATTCAGTTCCTTATTCCCGGGAAGCACTAAGGTCAAGTGTTTGGCTGATGCTGGAATGTTTATGGACGCGTAAGATCCATATTTTTAATTTTTCAAGCAGAATAATTTTTGTTTTTCTGATTTTGGTTGTGTTTGGTTTTTATAAAATTTTAGGACTGATGTTGGTGGTGGACATACATTAAGGAACATGTATGGAGGTGTTGTTACCTTGCAGGTACTTCAGATTAGGGGGTGTTTGGGTGTGTGTTTAAACCAAGTATAATGATTATCTGATTATGTCAACAGGGGGTTGCTAAAAACTTATCACCGACATGCATCAACCAAATCGATCCAACTTCGGTAAGTCATCACGTTCCAGTGCTTTATGGGTTGTCAACGCACGTTTTTATTTTTCATTCTAAGCGCTCATTTTTCTTTTTCTAGTGCTTTTTTCCTCAGAACATAGTTTCCCACATCAAAACGCCTATGTTCATTCTCAATGCTGCATACGATTCTTGGCAGGTAAATGTTTTCGTCTCTAGATTATATAATATTTCAAGTAAATAATAATATTATGTTTAATTAATCTCGTTTTCTTTTTCAGGTGGTTTCCAGTTTATGTACTCCATCATCTGATCCTAATGGTGCTTGGAAGGCATGCAAGGGCAACCCTGCCAATTGTTCACCTTCTCAGATAACTTTCTTTCAAGGTATCAACTTTTCATTCTTGCGATTATAAAAAATAAAAGAAAATAAACTAGCCTCTGGGTGTTCACGATCTGGTTTGGCATGTTTTGACAAAAACTCTGGGCTAAACAACTGTCTACGGTTTCAGGAAATGACAAATCAAATTGGCCAGGTTTGGTTGGTTGGGCGGTTTAACGGTTCAGTTTTGATGGTTTGAACCGAATTTTTTTACTTTTTTTTAATTTCTCTTTTTCTAAATCGGTAGTTTGTAGTAAAACTTTTAAAATCATAAACACGGTTCACAAATTAATATATATTCAAACAAACAAACATACCCAACAAAAATCTCACTCAAACAGTAGGGTCTGGGGAGGGTGAGATGAGGTCAAACCTTACCTCGATCCCGAGGGATAGAGAGACTACTACCATAGAGACCCCCAGCTCAGAAAAAAAACAGAAGCTTAGAAGGAAAAACATGTATCAAAACATAATCAAACTGTTGGTCAAATCGATAAACCGGTTCGGTTTATACAGTGGGATGTTGACTAATTAGTGTATCTATAATCTGATGTTATGATCAGATTTCAGAAACCAGATGCTGAATGCACTTAAAGGATTCTCTACATCCAAACAAAATGGAGTGTTTGTGAATTCTTGTTTTGCCCATTGCCAAACAGAGCGGCAAGATACATGGTTTGCAGATGATTCTCCAGTGATTAACATGAAGGTATGTGCACGTCAATTCGGGTTATTTTGTATCTTTGAAGGGTAAAATTGGTAAAACAAGATAAAAAATGTTAGCTAGAAAGGAAACGGGTCAAGTGGTTCAAATGTGTATTTTTAATTTATAAAACCCGTAAATCATTAATAATGTTGGAATATATTACCTTTATAATCGTATTTAAAACATTTATTTTTCACAACAAAGAAAAATTTAACATTTGGACAAAAAGCGTTTCAGGTCAACCCAACTTGAGAGTGACTTGTTCTGACTCGTTTGTGTTTGTGTGAGGGTTCTTTACAGAACCATAAATAACGCGAAAACTCACGAGAACCAATCAAAATCATTCTTTAATTATAAAAAATTAAATGAAAAATGTATAATTGTAAAAGTTTAAAATGATTTGTCTCTAATTACTTAATTTACATACTACCTCTCCTCTCTCACTTCTTTTTTTCGTAACAAGTGGTACACATGTGTTGATTAGAGAATCATAGTGTATGCAGATATCAGTTCAATTATATTCACATAACATTGACGTATTTTACTAGTCATGTTAGAATTTTAGATAAGTATACAAATAAATGAATGATTTTGGTAATTCGATATGATATGATATGATGGTAATTCGGGCATATATGATGCAGCCGATAGCATTGGCCGTGGGAGACTGGTATTTCGATAGATCAAGCGTGAAAGAAACAGACTGCCCGTATCCATGCGACAAGAGTTGTCACAATCTGCTATTTAGATTATAAGATTATGTAACATCTTCATTTATATTTTATTTTAATTGAATTAATAAACTGCATATCCCATTTTTTGGGCATGAACAAGTGGGGATTTTATTATCATCATAATCATTGTGATTATGCTGCTTTCTTTTCTTTTCTTTGTTGTAATAGTAATCCAAAAGTATGTTCTTTGAGTGGCTGGTGCAATTAAAGTCAAGTATATTACTTTTTTTTAGTAAACTTCGTTTTTGGCTAATGTGGTTTGATCAAAATAACGGTTTTGGTCAATTAGTTTCAATTTGATTTTTTTCTCCCCTGTGGTTACCTATTTGTCTCCATCAGAAAACCACCCCCCAATTCAAGAAAACCACCCCCCACCTCCACCTCCGGCCACCACATCCGCCATCTCCGATGACCTCCGAAGACGGGTACAAACCACCCCATCACCTCCAACACACCTTGTCTTCACCTTTTCTCGAATCCAGCCTCGAACCGAAGAGGCAGATGAATCCCGGTGGTAGAGGTTAGGGGTGTTGAAAACCGGATATTCGAAATTTCGGATAGTGGATTTCACTATCTGAATTTCGGATAGTGAACCGGATATCTGAAATCTAAAAAAAAAAATTTGTAGAGTTTTGTTTGAATTTTTAATAAATAAACCTGTTCCAACTTAACTTCCAAACAACAAATCCAAACAAATACATAGTTACAAACTAAAAAAACAAGAACAATCCAAACAAATGCAAAGGTAAATAAACACGTTCAAAACACAATCCAATACAAGAACATTCAAAGGTTAAGACATTGTTTCCTTCTTCAAAATCTTGATCTTTCATCAAACCCTTGCCATGCCAATCTACCATTGCTTCAATCTTTAACAAAATTAAAACACACCCTAATCAAATTAACAACAAACCCGCAAATATAATTAGTAACTTGTTATGCAAATCAAAATTCCCTAAATAGATTCTTCCTTCCATTTTAAACAGTACAACTTTGGATGTTTCATCTACCAAGTAACTTTTCGAAAAGTAAATCTAGAAAATTAATAAAGCACTAATTTGAATTATCTATGAAATATCAATGAGCTGCTTTGAATTATCGATTTCTGGATTTGGGGGTTTTACACTACCCGCCACGACCCATATCTTGTAACGCTGGTCCTCAAGTTTGGAATATATATCAGTAATTCCAAAATTGATAACAAAAGGGACAACATTCGAAACAAAACTTACTGACGGAAACTAAAAACAAATCATTTGTAAAATAAGCAGACAAAAATACAAACTTCAAAATGTGAACAAGCCTCGTTCTCTACACAAATTCTGCATTTCTTACCATATAAAGCCTTGAATGCGCAACTTTTATACTTGAGTGGTAGCTGTTGTAAGAAAACTCTATTAGTGGTAGATGATTATCCGAGTCCCCGTTTCAATCTGAAAACTAGTCCAGAATCTAGATGTGAAACGACCATCTCTAACAGAGATAATAGATAGTGGTATTCCATGACGGCTCACAATCTTATTGATATATAATTTGGCTAGCTTATCCATTGAATAATTCTCATTGATCCTGTTTTGTACTCTGATTGATTTATCTGGACCTACATTTTATATTTACATTATCTGTTTATCATTGTATTTCTGATGTCTTTCTTTTTCATCTGACCAAATAAGGGGAGATTGTTGGATTTAAATTTGTATATATTTGGTCATATGAAATTTATTGTAATAGGACATAGAAATATGATGTATCTGCTTAGGGAGAGCAGCACTAGGAAATGATATTGATCGGCTCTCACCGATAACAATACCACCGATTAAGACTATTTGACACTAAAGACACCGAAGACCTGGTTACCAATGATGAAACTTGCCACTGTTTGAGCAAGTTACCACTGATCGTGCAGCTGATCTTACCTCTAATGGAGGGCAACTGATTAAGTGGTGACACTGAGTTGTTGCCACTAATATGATTCTGTGCATTTGCCATAACGTCAGTATCACTGTTCGCTGGAGATGTTTTATGTCACTATCAGTGACGTTGGCACAAAATGCATGAGCTGATGTGGATTAGGGTTTCCAGGTGTCTAAGTATATATATAGGGAAGAGTTTAAATACTAACCAACTTTTTATGTGATAACCATGCTAACCACTATAAAACAATCACATAATTTATAAATATTTTTTTCTTTTAATTGTTAAAATAGTATTTAAGTATCTTGAATAAATATTTTGAACGTAAATACGGAAATGATGAGTCTTACGTATACGTACCAAATAATGTTACATATACGTGACACATAATGTTTACATATATGTAACATTAACATAATGATAATTGTTACATATACGTAACACTATGTTTAAGAGTGATTACCATGGTTATCACATAAATATTATTATTATTTGAAATTAGAAAATGACAAATCAAATAAATAGATCATTCCATCTTTAGCATGAACTATCAAGCAACGTTTTCTTCGACCAGTAGGGTAAGCCTTTGTGGTCCTATAAAATAAATGAAAGTTGTTTCCATCTTTTCTGGCACTTGTAGTATCTGTTAACAAAGCAATCTCAACAGTTAACAAAGCAATCTCAGCAGTGTATGATTTTGATTGGATTCTGATGGACTCAGTTGAAGCTTTTTCTATGGTGGACCATAATTCCCTTTCCTCCTCGATTGCCAAAAGAGCGTCAGTCAGTTAATATGTTACTCGACGTGTTGTAAATAATCAATTAAAAATAAATTTAGTTTTAAAGTTGACCAATAAGAAAATGAACAAATTTATCAAGCAACAACCTACTAATAGAGCCGGCATTCTCATTGTGTAGGGTTCCGTCTTCCAATTTGGCCCTCTGAAACAGTAATAAAATCATTTTCAAAAAGTTGACTAAAAGAAACTATAGTTAACTTTTTAAGAAAATATATTCAAGATGCAAATAAAAATAAGGAGAACTAAATTTCTTACCTCATATCTTGGTTTAAAAAAGCGCGAGGCGAGGCGTTTCGGTCCCAAAATCCGAGGCGCCATGCCTCAGGCGCGAGGCGAGGGCTTCACGTATGCGAGGCGCTAAAACTAAAAAAATAATAAAAAATGTATTTTGCATGACACACTTCACTTCTTAATCATAAAAACACAAAACATACTTTAATACTTAGAAGTTAAAAGCTTATAACATAATTAAACATTCATAAATTGATCACAGCCTCACAGGATAAGCCCAAATATGGTTACAGGCCTGATTTAGGGTTATTTAAATTGGTCACAGCCTCACAAGTTAAGCTCAACTACAGATTTAGGCCCAAATTGGTTTAAATGATAGGCCAAGCCCAACTGATTTAAAACTAAAAAACGTGAAAATACATGAAGCGGCGCCTCGCCTCGCGCTTCAAGCCTGAGGCGGCGCCTCGGAGCGCTTCATGTATCTCGGGCGCCTCACCCATTTGAGGCGTTTTGCCCAACGTCTCGGGCGCCTCGCGCTTAAGGCAGCGCCTCACGGCGCTTTTTTAAACCAAGCCTCATATCCCATGAAGTATAAGTTAAATTTCATATCAGAAAAATATAGTCTCGTAAGCAATCTGCAGTTAGAAATTGAGGCAAAGATCACCATGAGAATTGTACTCTTGTCTCATATAATAATGATATAAAATATCAAAATATGAAGCACTTAAATATTCATGCCACAGAACAAATTGCGCATTGTAGTCAACTAAGACCTCATGTATCAGCCTTAAGGCACAAACAACTTCAGTTTATGCCTTTTGAAAAAAATTTACTGCAGTTTATAACCCATTTTACTTAAGTTTTTCTGCAGTTTTAATGACCCATTTTACTACAGTTTTAGTGATCCATTTTACTGCAGTTTCAACCCCTTCTATAACCATATAACCCCTTTTATTACTGCAGTTATATGACAAGTAGCAGCTGTTAAAAAAAAATACTTGGTTGGGTTGGTTTTAATGACCCAAACAGGTGATTAAAACAACAGAGGGTTTGGGTTGGTTTTAATGACCCAAACAACATATTAAAACAACAGAGGGTTAAGTTGGGGTGGTTTACTACAGTTTTAATGACCTATAATCCATTTTTGCATGACCACATCAATAATGACCATTTGGGGCCAAATACTGCCAAAACAATCAAACATGATAAGTGAATCAATGTGTCTTCGTCCAAAAAAGATTATCAGGAAAAACAATTAAATAAACAAAACTGATATTCATTCACTTATTGATAATTCTCATTATATTTGTCCAAAAAGATTATTAGGAACTGCAACTGAAAAATGAACCAGAATGTCTCATAAAAAACCTTTGTTGAAATCAAGAGTGTATACTTTGTTCAGCCTAGCCCATAGTGATCTTATTTATATGCATAGCCATGTCTGGTCCATCTTGTAAGTTGTAACATACAAATACATATACATATGCATATATATATATATATATATATATGGGTGTGAGTGTGTTTCTTTATCAATAATGTTACTATACTATTTAGACCTGCTTCATACGAAAATTGGGCACCAGCATAACTGCATCTATAATAAAAAACCACTCACCCAACCATGTTGCAGCTAAAACTTGACTGTAGAGCAGTGAAACGATATAGATTATTCAGAACAATGGACGGATCAGACCCCCTTTTAAGCTGAAAAGTTTGACTGAAAAAAGTTTAATCAGTAAAAAAACACGAAATCTACAAAGTATCAACAAATCTCCAAGACAATGTAGATTGACGCAAAAATTTCATAATAATATCATTACCTCAATAACTATTCGCTGATCACTCTCATCGCGGATATCACTTATGCCTTCCAAAGTCTGAACAAAAGAAAAGGAGTATATACTCAGGTTATAATGGGACATAAAATGGTAATATTGATGCATGATAAATACCTTAACAAAAAAATGATTTCTGTGTGGTGTATCAAGTAAACACACCTGAATCTTCTAGTGTGGTTGGACCAAAATCTTCAAGTAAACACACCTGAACAAATACACCAAAAAAATGGTGTATCATCAAACAGAATCCAAATCACGATTCAAACCTCAAAGAAACGCTAGGTCATCATGACTACTGTCTCTGCTTCGCTCACGATTCAAACCTCAGCGATGGCGATGGGCGGCTGAGGGAAGTTAGGGTTTAGAGAGAGGCCGATGGTGGTGAGATGAGGGTGGTGATGATGAGGGAGACGGAAGTGAGAGGGAGCTTGAGGTAGGGTTTCATTTTAAATGTTTTTGAATTTTGAACGCTAATCAGGGACTGGTGTTGCTTTTGAACGAATCAGCAGGGAATGCAACAATTGATTGTACATTATGTTTATTAAGTTGTACAGTTCTTAATTTTAACACTTTTTATTAAATTACCGTTTTACCCTTCTAATATGTATATTATAAATAGTATAGATATATAGGTTAGCTACCCGTGTATTACACGAGTTTAACAATGTGAAATTAAAAGTGTGTATATAATTCATAAATCTCTAAATATTTATTTGTATACAACATTTGATGTTATATCTATAGATGTTTTCGCAAACAATATTATACAAATGTTATATCTTAAGCTTCAAATTTGGAAATTATATAACCAATATTATACTAACTAGCTTTAACCCCGTGTGTTACCCAGGGTGAAACATTAATATTATATTGATAAATATTTTAACACATTTTCTTATACAAATTTGATATTGTATTAATAATTTTTCTGCTTTATTAAATGTTAAGATTATATAGATAAGAGTAATCAAAATATCAAAAAAATACACATGAAAATACATTTTATAAGTGGTGTACTTTTTACAATACATTAAATTACATGTCAAATAAAACCTTAGAATGATGATTTACAAATTTGAAAATAATTCATTGTATACAACATTTGACGTGGTAGTGGTAACTTTTCCATGTTTACCAAAGATTAATAGTTTGAGTTAATCTCTACTTTTAACTCTTGATAATGCAACATACAGCTGGCCATTAATAAACACTGGATTTTTCAAATACAAACCAACCTTTGAAAATGATTACCCTAAACTTGTATTCATGGTTATTGCAAAACATACAACTTCTTTGAAAATTAAATGAAATTATTTTAGTTGAATGTGTTAACCCAATTATAGGGATAAAATTGTGATGACCAATGTTTCTTCCAGATATAATCTCCGCTTCTATAACGCAATTACCTAGTGATTTGACCTGAAGTCTTGTTCCATTACATAAACCATTTTTTTATCAATATTTCTTAGTAGCATAACTGGAACACCGACATTTAGAACTAATTGATGGTTTGACAAACTTGATAATTTAAGTCCATTTAGAAAATCAGGAGATTATAAACTTTCATCAAAATTATCATCAAGATGTTCTGATTGACTGATACTATCTGCACTTGTATACGGAAAATCTCGCTAAACTTTTAATACTAAATCTCTCATTTAAAAAAAAATAAAAAGATACAAATAAAATTTAACAATATATCGTCTTTTAAATTCAAAATTTAAAACTCCAAAATTTAAAAATCTCACTACTTAATATATCGACACAATTTAATTTTAAAATTCCAAAATTTAAACTAATAAATTAGAGTTGAAACCAAACATATTTTTTTGGAAAAAATGTCGTTATTTCAAAAAAATTAAAGTTTAAAATATAACACAGTTTTTAAAAATAAATATTTACAAGTTTCTTAATTTTAGTTAAAAACTAACTATTAAAATTTACAAATCAAAATAAAAAATTTATTTATAAATATCAAATCTAATTAAAAAACTATTAATTAAATATTAGTAAACTTTATTCTAACATGTATTTGTTTAAAATACAAAAGTAGTATTTTTATGTAATTTTTCAAAAAAAGGGACTAAATATGAAAAAATTAAATGGAGGATGTAAATTTGATTTTGGGGGGGACAAACCTTGTGAGATGGAATGTGGTGATGCCAAATGACAATATGTTTAGTCTTTTATTAGAAGAGAGATTTGTTATTATGGCACCTTATTTTTGTATAGGCGACAAAATTGATTGGTTGAGTCAAAAGAATAATGTTTGTTGTCAAAAAACTGCCACTGCAAATGGTGTCTAGGAAACATACTTTCATATTCAACAAAATAAAATGATTCCCATGAGATACATAAACCATATAGACAAGGTGTTAGCAAACTTATGAAAAAAAATAAAAATCAAGCAATTTCAACTTATTTGCTTATGAATGGATCAATTTGGGCTATTTTTATCTAACAAACAACAAACAAACGTACCCTGTAAAATCTCACGTATAGCAAAAGCTATTTGTAGGGTCTTGGAAGGGTAAGATGGAAGCATGCCTTTCCTCTATCCCGAGAGACAAAGAGGTTGCTCCCGTTGCAACCCCTGGCTCCAAAAACATTTTAAAGACAATAAGTCCTATCCCCGATCATGTCCTCAGTGAGGTGCAAATCTAACAAATCATGCCTAATCCTCTCATCCCAAGTCAAAATGGGTAAAAACAAAAAAATAAGCACAAAGAAAACAATTCAAATGGGTCAAACAGATCAAAAGTCGAACAACGAGTATTTATAATTGCATAAAACCTTTTGCGTCAATTTATTTTTTTCTTAAAAATTACATTATTGAAGTGATAATTTCTTAAAAGACTAAAAATAATTTTTTTAGAGATTTTAAAAAGTGACATTGGTCACCCACATGGGTTATTATACACAAAAAGGACAATAATTTATCATTCAACACATAAAACTGACCTTGAACGTTCTCTTGCCCTCATTTCTGAAGTCTTTTTCCTATTTTCCTCAGGAAAAACAAATATCAGCTCTCTACCAAGAAGGATTTAACCATCCATATGATATTTGTCCTCCAACAGCATCATCTGATATAATCTATCAAATAGTGACCACAACCGGAGTTAGGATTTGTCTATTTTCTATATTATTTGATTGATTGAACTTCTTGATTATGTAACACAAACGGCTTCAATCTTCATGTAAATAAAATCATCTTGACCGAAGTGTTGTTTACTTCATGTCTATAATATAATGCATGAAGTTAACACCATATAGTTGAATGAACGAAAGTGTGTTTTAACTGGTTTGGTCAGGGTAATCGTTAGTTTTAGAAAGAGGAAAATAGGTAACATGTTCACATGTTCTTAGGCGGCAAAGGTCATTAGCTCACCCAGTATAGTAGTCATGAGATAAGTAAACATCTTTCAGGGGGTCAAACTCCCCAAATGGTCCACGAATTCAACATCTGATGTTGCATATAGAAGAATGAAAAATGCAATGTTGGATACAACGACCTCTATCAATTTGAAACACCAACAAACATTAACATGTAATATTCAACCTACCTATACTAAGATCATTAGTACATGATATGTATCAAAGAAACATATTTGAAGCTAATAACAAAACCACGAAATTAACTGTGCAATTAACTTTTAATTCACTACTGTGTAAACCCTGTAACCACTTACTTTGGACTAGTGCATCCAATTGTTGTCCCCAAGCCACCATTAAGCTTTAGCGCCACAAACATCTGAAATAACCACAATTAATTCATAGAAAATAGATAAAGCATACACTCTTATCCTGCATTAAAAGATCAATTATTACCTTCTTGCACATTTAATACGGAATCATAGGGCACAACGATCTTATCAATAGGTGTTTGGATCTTACTCCATTCAACATGTTGAGCTTCACTACTCTGTTACACAATTTGTCAATTTGCATGAAAACAAAACAGAAAATGAAATTTCAGACCGTAGCAATCCAGCTCTTTCAACAATTCAATTTATAGTTTTACAAATAAGCAATACTTCAAATCAAATATATATATATCAACTAACAAAGCCTATTACTTGAGTTTCTAAGCAGCATATGAAAACAATCACCTGGTTTTGCAGCGACGGGGAGACTGACGGAAGGGCCGGTAGATGGAGTGGTATGAGAAAATGAAGGATAAATCGTTTAAATCATTGAAAATATTGCAGATATTAGTAGAGATTCATACCAGTCGATGAGTTTAAAAGGTAGATAAACAAATACCATGGTTTGAGGCGGCAGATGAAGACTGAACAGCCGATAGATGAAGCGGTCAGAGATGACAAAGGCTGATATGATGAAAAAGGCTGCTATATTGAACAGAAATCAAGCAAGATGAAGATGATAAGGAACGACCGGAAGAGTTGAATACGATGGAAGCCTTTGAAATTAGGGTTTGAGAGTGAAAGAGGGGAGTTTTAACCGGGTCATAAAACTAAAATATGGGTCGGAGCAATAAGGTCCGCGTGTTCAGTAATTGGTGGTGTCATTTAGGCGGGAAAATCAGTAAGGGGAATAGTTGACAAACAGACACGGGAAAATTTCGCTTTTGACCCCTGTGGTTTGGCCTGTTTAACCTTTTTAGTTCAGAAAAGAATCTTTTATCATATTAGCCCCCGAGGTTGCATTTTTTTAACTATTTCAATCCATGATACTAACTCTGTTAACTTTTTCTGTTAAGTATATGGGCATTTTAGTTATTTTATTTCTAAGTGAACTAATTTAACCTTTTTAGTCCAATAAAAAAAAATTAGGCTTTTTCATAAAAAAAAAATTTCTACTTTTTTAAAAACGTTTTTTTTTTACTTTTTTAAAAATATTTTTTTGGTTTTTTTCCAAAAAAAACGTCTTTTTTGAACCTTTTTAAAACGTTTTTAACTTTTCTAATTTTTTTTTATTTTTTCTATAAAAAAAACGTTTTTAAAAACATTTTTTTGGTTTTTTTGTAAAAATGTTTTTTAACTATTTTAAAGACCCTTTTTTTTTTACTTTTTTAAGTGAACTAGTTTTTAAAATAGTTTTTTTAAAGTAGTGAACTATTTAAAAAAAAACGTTTTTAAAATAGTTAAAAAATATTTTACGAAAAAGCTAAAAAACGTTTTTATAAAAAAAACCAAAAAATGTTTTTAAAAACGTTTTTATGAAAAAAAATTAAAAAATATATATATTTTTAGAAAAGTTAAAAAATCGTTTTTAAAAAGGTTCACAAAATGACGTTTTTTACGGAAAAAAAGTAAAAAAATGATTTTAAAAAGGTAAAAAAAAAGTTTTTAAAAAAGTAGAAAAAAAAGTTTTTAGAGTAAATTACACAGATTGTCCTTTATTTATACTATAAATTATTCTATGTGTCATTTGACTTCAATAAGTACACCACATGTCCTTTTCTTACATACTTTTAAACACCGTATGTCCTTTACACTAACTGGTGTTAAGTTTTTCTGTTAAGTTTTGACATGTGTCTTGCACATGAGGGTATAATGGTCTTTTTACCAATTAAAGGACAATTTATGTAATTTCTCAAAACCCTACTTATCTTCCCCCACGCCATCCCCTTCTTCTCTTCCATCGCATCCGACCACCATCGCAGAGCCTCCGGCGACCTAATCACACCCAAACGAGATCAAGCACATGACTCGTAATCATTCAATATTATACCCCTTTGTGAAGAAAGTTGTGCAATTATCGATAACCCCTGCTGACCAAACCAAAATATCCCATCAACAACTTTATCATATTTGGTCAAATCTGGGCAGTCCATTGCATTTTCTAGACCAGACCTTGCTACAGATGCCTCTGGTACACCAGCAGCTAACAATCGGTCATCTCGATCACCATCCATTGCAGCAGCCGCTGTGTAACATCCCGGAAATTTCTAAACTATTAGTTAGGGTTAGTGGACGACCCGAACCTATATTAAATGAGAAGAAATTTAAAGGATTCTTATACGAGGTGATTTTAACTACCAGGAATATCACAGTTAGTCGTCCAAATAAACATTCGAGATAGATGAGTGCGAGAAATAAAGTAAAGGGACCCGAAACGAAACTAGGGGGTGTATATATAGCACATTAGAGCAAACCCTAGGGCCACTTTGTGACCCTAGGTGTGCGACGGCAGCAGGTGATCGGACAAGAAATAAATTTCGGGAGATCGGACAAGAAATAAAGTTCGGGTTTTCGAGCGTGAGGCATTCAAAAGAGTTATTGACGTGTGTCGTATTAAGGGTTAGTTGGGGTGAGTCGGGATATAAGCTAAACACTTATGGGGGGTGAGTAGGATATGTTATCCTAGATCTATGTGTGGGGTGCAGATTTGGTTAGTTAATCATGTAAATGAATGATGATGTTATGTGTTTTATGCTTGTGTTGTGTGTTTATATCGACAAACGGGATTGTGAAGGACGAAGTCCTTCGGAAAGTCACCAAAGGTGACAATATTGAGCAGGTTAATGATGAGCTCGGGGTGTGTTGAACACCCTGAAGAGGGTGCATGTGATGAGGTATGTGTTTGCGTGCATATATATATATATATGTATATATATATGTGTGTGTGTGTGTTGAATTGCATGCAAGTGTTGAGTTATATTTAATATGCTTTAAGATGATATTAATGTGATGTGTAGATAGTATTAATGTGGTGAGTAAAGTTAGATTGACCGTTGTGTCGGGATTGTGATGTAGTGTTTAAAACTGTTGTGTCAGTTGACTGGTGAGAGCCTTGGTCAAGGCTAAGTAAGTCGATGTCTAGGGGTTGGTTATGTTAACTAGGTTTTCGGGTTAATACGTGTGGTAGATTACGAGTAACTAGTGTAGTGAGATGGAGCTATGTCGGTGAGATTTATGGGGTTGTGTTTATAGGATGAGTCTGGGGTCGTAAATCTTTTGGGATATCATAAGATAACAGGGGTTTTAATTGAATTAAACTATTAGAACTCACTCAGCGTAGCTGACTTTGTGTGTACATTAGATGGTTTTGCAGGTGAACTTCGTGGTCAACGTATCTTGGCTTGGGAGCAGGGGCGTAGGATACTTAGGGCCCGGGCCGCCCACCCCCACCCCTCCCATTTTTCGCTCAGAAGTGTAAATATATACGTATTCGGCCAAAAAATTTATAGGTATTAAGTTTCGCCCCCACCCCCTGATATTTTCCCCAAAGTTTAGGGGGGTTTTGTGTAAAATTTTAAAACCTATTTTAGAAAAAAAAAAAAAAAAAAGCATCCCGTAACTTGTTGGGCCCTTGGTGGCATCTGTTTTATTTGTGAAGGGCTGAAGTTCTGAACGATTGAACGAAAAACAGAAGAGAGGAAGAGGAGACGAGCCTGTAGGCCGATGAAGAAGAAGAGAGGACATAGTACCGATGAAGACGAGCAACGGCCGATGAAGAAGGTTGTGCTTCACTGCTTCTTAGTTCTTACTTTCTTGAAAGCTAATCTCTTTTTCTCATAGTTTGTTCTTGTAGAGTTGAATGTAGGTTGCGAAAACTAGGGTTTATAATGGTGAAATTGGATATTACTAGGGTTTTAAACCTTAATTGTACCGTTTGGATGATTATTGTGATTATTGTTCAACAATTCTAAATTAGGGTTTATAATGGTGAAATTGGGGAAGATGATTAGATGCTCAATTAAAGAAAAAATTGGTATTTTTAATTTGGTGTATTGATGATCAATTGATCATGAAATTGTAGTTTAGCCTAATTCTATTGGCTATTGATTATTTTTTTATTAGGTATATCATGGTGAAGTTGAAAACTATTAGTTCTTATTTCAAAAGATTAGATGATGAACAAGAGAGTAAACATCATAAAGCTGAAACAAGTGAGCCACAACCAAATACTAATGAAGTAGATCTTAACCAAGTGAGCCACAGTAAAAAAGAAATTGATGAAAAGTTTGATTCGGAATCCATAATCGATTAATTCAAAGATCTTAAAGGTCGTCGAGTTGAACTGTAATTCTTTTTCCAGGTACACACTTTCTCTTTTAAGTCTTTCATCTTTGTTAAATTGTTTGTTAAAAAATATCTAGTTTTTTTATGTGTAAGAATGTGCGTTTGTTAGATATTTAAAGTTTATATTGTTTGACCCGACCCGAACCGAATCGCGGACCCGAAATCATAAGCCGAAACATAGCGATAGGAAAAAAAATTATAGGAATCCGCCTCGCCCCCCTGGGTTTTTCTTCAAGCTTCGCCACTGCTTGGGAGCGGTGTTACTCGTATTGGTGTGCAGGCATTCATGAGGTAAACATAGTGACGATAACAATATTAAATAATAGTCATTGTTTTTAGAAAGACTTCCGATGTAGTATGATTAATAACCTGTGTATTTTAAAGAGATTAACCAGTTATGAGAACCATTGTAGGGTGCCCGGTTTGGGGCTTTACAAGTTGCTCAATCTTCTCAAATACAATAGATGCTGAAGCATTTGTTGAAGTTGAATCCCCAACAATTGTGGATTCAAGGCGGTGGCCTAAACCCTATGCAGGAACTTGCATCTTGTTTTTGAGTTCATGGAGACTGATCTTGAAGCTGTTATTCGCGATACTTCTTTTTGTGGTCGTATACCAGTCATTCAGTGAGACCCAAGGCGGTGGCCTGAACCCTAGGTCTCCTCCGCCGGAAAAGCCGTCTGGACTATCGGAGTCGTTAACCTACCATCGGATTTGCGGCTTCTGTCGTTAACCTACCATCTCCGCTGCCTTTTTCCTAGTTCCCGATTGCACCACTGCCTTCATCTCCGTCATAGACGGCGTCTGGACCTGCAACTGTCACCAAGACCACCGCCTTGGGTCTCACTATCGGAAGGACCAACCGCCGACACCATTTTCCTTGTGTTGCAGCTGTGAGTCGCCGGGGGTGAAGCCGTCTGAGGGTGGTGGTCGGCCTCCCCTCTCAAGTTTCTGTTCTTCTGTGACTTTGTAATTTGGTATTTTGTGTTTTTGAAAAAAAAGGAAATGACTATTTTACCCATCATGTGAGAGGCACATGATGGGATTTAACGGTGAAAATGGATGGGGGTTAATGTAAATGATATAGGGTGTATAAAAGTATGTAAGAAAAAGACATATGATGTACTTATTGAAGTCAACGGACACATAGTGTAATTTATAGTATAAATAAAGGACAATCTGTGTAATTTACTCAAGTTTTTATATGACTGAAAATGTTAAACTAGTTCACTTATAAAAAAAATTACTAAATGCCCCTATACTTAACAGAAAAAATTAACGGGCTTAGTGTCATGGGTTGAAATGGTTACAAAAATACAACCTTAGGGGCTGATATGCTAAAAGATTCATTTTTGGACTAAAAGGGTTAAACAGGCTAAACCACAGGGGCCAAAAGCGAAATTTACTCTATATATAGGGTAAAGATCATTTGTGAACTCGTAAACCAAAAAACCCACTTTAGTTGAGAAAACCCGTGAAAACCTTATCAAAATTTAAAATGCTTTTTAGGGTAGCTTCTATATATAATTTCAACACTTAAAAAAAACAAAAAAACGTCAAGCCATTTTAAAAAAAAATTATAAAAAATTTACATATGTAACATCCTGATTTACATATGTAACATACTGGATTTACACAAAAATCGCTGATTTTAGTGAATTTTTCATGATTTATTTTTAAAAACTAGTCGGCGTTTTTTTGTTTTTTAAGTGATGAAAATGTGTATAAAAACAACACTTTAAAAAAAACAAAAAAAGTTACATAGAGTTTTCACGGGTTTTTTCAACTCAAGTGAGTTTTCATTTTATACTTTCCCTATATATATATAGGGGGAGGTTCAAATAAAAAATAGTTTTTCGCTAATAAATCTAAGAAATGACAAAAACCTTAAGAAACGATATCAAACGAACTCCGATTGAGCTAATTTCAGCGGCGTTGGAACCGTGTCGTCGAACTCTACCATGTTAGCTTTTAGGGTTTAACTTTTAAGGTTTAGATTTTAGGGGGGTGAGGGTGGTGGTTTTACGCTTTTCGGGGTGGGGTTGGAGGGGGGTTTAGGTTTTTGGGGGTGCGGGTGGAGGGGGATTTAGGTTTTTGGGTCCGAGTTAGGGTTCGATGAGACGGTTCAACGCCGCTGGAATGAGCTCAATCGGAGTTCGTTTGACCCACTTCTTAGGATTTTTTAGTGAAAAACCACTTTTTAGTGGAACCGTCCCCTATATATATATATATATATATATATATATATATATAGGGAATGAATCATTTGAGAACTCCTAAATATTTCGAGAACTCGCGAGAACTCCTCAAAAAACCAGTCAAAACTATTTTTTTTGTTTTTACTACCTTTATTACTAGAATAAAACATAAAAAAATGAATTTATATATTTAAATTTACATATATTAAAAAAATATACACATGTGTAAGTTTACCACTTACACGTGTGTAAGTGTTTACCATTTACACATCTGTATAAAATTTTTAAGAATAATTTAGAGAGAAGAGATATATTAATTGGAGAGATAAATCATGTTTTATGTTATATTTTAATAATAAAGATAGTGAAAAAAAATGGTTTTCATTGGTTTTTTGACGAGTTCTCAAAATATTTAGAGTTCTCATTTGAATCTAACCCTATATATATATATATACACATATACATATATATATATATATATATATATATATATATATATATATATATATATATATATATATATATATATATATATATATATATATATATGCATCATTCTCCTTCATCAAAAGTGTGTGTCATTTCTATAGAGTCTTTAGCTTGTAATCACCCCCTATGGATTGTTCATTCATGGGGTGATGATGTATTGAAATCTATGCCGACGTATGATTTTCTCTATATTTCTTAGATTCTCAGATCCATCTAATGTTTATTCGTCAAATTAATCAGGTTGAAAATTTTACCTAACCGAGTTAGTGAACTAATAATGACTTAATTAACCAAAATTGACCATGATGGGACTTAATGAGTCATATTCTGGTCTTAATGAACCAATATTGATTTAGGTTGACAATTAGGTGCCTTAATGAATATATAACGTATTAGGTAATCTACATTGACTTCCATTTTGCAAGATATACCATGATGACTTTAATGGACATTATTAAGTCTTAATGACCAACATTTACTTTCAATGACCAAGATTGTCTCTTAGGATATCCGGTATGCATTCTCAAATCACGCCGTGCTCCTATGTGGCACCCCAAATCACGGCGTGAAGCTAAAGCGACACTGCCCCCTCGATCAAGAAACCACGGCGTGAAGTTGTGGCGTGAGATTTATCACGCGATCATTGCCCTCTTTTTGGTACAAATTGTACCGTTGAACGGTATAAAATATTACCGTTTGAAATAAATAATAATAATTAATAATATTAATTTTACTCACTTAAATACCCAATTTTTACTACATATTTTTCACACCAATTTTCTAAATTTCTACACACCAATCTTCTAATTTCTAATCATCTACTCACTATTTTCTACCAAAATTACTAATCTTCTATACTCATTTCTAATATCCCCAACTCAAAAATGAGTAACGACCCGAACCAGAACCAACATTTTTGGGCTTAATACGCGGCTCGTGATAACGCGTTTGGGGCCAACCCCAACTTTCAACCCAACCCAAACTTCCAACCCAATCCAAACTTCCTATCCAACCCAAACTTCGTACCAAACCCGAACTTTCAGATGTTTAACTACCAACCCCAAATGTCTCAACCGGGTACACCACTAGAATTTGTACCCGAAACTCAAGAAATGCCACAAGAAACCGTGGACGAAAATCTAAATGTCTCACGAAAAAAAGGAAAGAAGAAGGTTTCGCAAGAGACTTCTAGCCGGACGAATACAAAAAAAAAGTGGGAAAAAGACGAGCCACTATTCTTGGTTAAGGCGTTTATAGACGTCTCGGAGGATCCAATAATTGGTAACAATAATTTTGGTTTTGTATTTTTTAAAATTTTCCATTTTTTATTTTTATGATTATTAATTTGAATATTTGTTTTTTGTAGGCAACGCCCAAAACAAAAAAACATTATGGACAAGGGTTCAAGAAAAATATGAATATTTTATGGGTGTACCGCCCGGTTACCGAAGTTTGGACCAATTGAGTTCAAAATGGACTCATATAAATGGGAAGGTGGTAAAGTTTCACGGGATCTATCAAGAAGTTTTGCGGGATCGAAGAAGCGGTGAGAGCGATGCCGATATTTTGACGAGAGCAACGGTCCGGTTTAAAGACGACCATGGTGGCGAAACACCAATTCAATATTGGGAGATTTGTAGGAATTCGCGAAAGTGGCAAACACTATACATTGCCCCCACTCGAACCGGCTCGTCCAAAAAAAGAACATCAACCGACATCGACGCTAGTCCGGGCGATTCCGATGGTAGATCTAAGTACGACCTAAACATAGATGCACCGGAAGACGTGGAAATACCCCGTCCGATTGGGAAGAAAAAAGCAAAAGCCCAAGAATCGGGCTCGGGCTCAGGCTCGGGATCGGTTTCAAGACACGACGAAATCGGCGAGAAAATGGTCGAACAAATGACAAGATTTAACAACACTCAAGACGAGAGGATGGATTGGAAACGAACAAAACAAGAGATCGAAATTCTTGGTATCGATCTTGAGTCACTAACAACCGCCCAACGTTTTTTGATTGAAAAAAACAAAAGGAGATCAAAGAACGTCATGGTATCCCGTAGGTTTTGGTTATGTTTTTTTTAATTAATGTAATTTTTTTTTATTAATGTAATTTTATTTTATTAATGAATATTATTTTATTATGTTTTATTTTATTTAAATAAAAATTCAAAAATAAACATTAAATTATCACACCACCACAATCACATGGGTATACCCCTTGCCATGTGATTATGGTGTGATTTTTCCAGAATCTGATGTGGCGCCACGTGGCGTGCACTTTATTATCACATGACACCATAATCACATGGGTATACCCCTTACCCTTAATGACCTTAATGAGGCATATTGAGCCTTAATGTGGGATATTAGGTCTTAAACAACCAGTATTAACTTCCATCGGGGAAGCTTGATCATTTTTTAAAAAAAAGCAGAGATATATAAAAAGCTAAAAGAAAGTAGCAAATAAGGCATGGCCATATAAACAGAAAGCAAACAAAAAACTAAACTAACAACCAAGATTATATAGCAGCAAAAGAAAAACTCCAAAAAGTTAAATGAGCACTAGCTTTTCCCAATTTTTAACCATCATACTTTTTCTGTTTTTTGCCCATAGAAAATAAGTGCATTTAAGATCTTCACAAAGCCATATAATAGATGCTTTTTCCCCCTAAAGACAACTTCATTCCTTAGCTTCCAAAGACACCACACTGCAGATAGTATAACCACATGAAAAGCTTTATGCCATTGAGATGATGACGAATCTGATTTAGCAAGCTCTAGTACATCCCTAACGGAAAAAACCAAGATTGGTGGAACTTTACACCTAGTGCTAATGAAGCCCCAGAGCATAGAAGCGAAGAAACATGATGTGAATAGATGCTCCACGGATTCCACACTTTGTAGGCAGAGAGGGCAGCAGTCCGAAGCAATATTCACCATCCTCCTTGCCAATGCTTGACGGGTGGGTATCCTATCCAGTTCTGCGAAGCAATATTCACCATCCTCGTTGCCAATGCTTGACGGGTGGGTATCCTATCCAATTCTGCACGCCATGCAAGTATATTAACTTTTAGCAGGACCGAACTACACCAATTAAACACGTATTCGCCTGGGGGATTACAGACAGGGCTGGGCAAACAACGCATTGATCGGACAGAAAAACCTCCTTGATCATCGGGCCGCCAAGTCCAAGCACCTTCCTTTTCCTCCACCAAATCCATGAGATTTACATTCTGTTGATTGAAGACCAGCTCAATTTTTTTGATGCACCCCCAAACCCCAACTGAGTTCCTTCTTCCAAGAAGGCATGCATATTCCCTAGAGAGCCCATGGATGCTAATCATGACTTCTTTCCATACGGAGTTTCCATCCGTGAGAAATCTCCACCACCATTTTGAAAGTAAACTTAGATTTAGCACCTTTAAAGATCCAATACCCAGACCCTGACTTCTTTTGGAGAGCACACCTTATCCCATTTAACCCAATTTATTTTTCGAGAGATCCCATCCCCTCCCCACAAGAAATTCCTTCTAATTCTCTCTAACGTATTGATGACCTTTTTCCGAAGCTTTATAAAGAGAAAAATAATATATCGGCAAGCTATCTAGAACCGCTTTTAACAGCACCACCCGCCCCCTCTAGATAATTTTTTAGCTTTCCAGACCGAAAGCCTTGTCTTAAAAGCTACTATTACCGGCCTCCAATTTTTGAACAAGTTCATATTTGCCCCAACTTGTATGTTAGGTCTTAATGGACCAATATTAATTTTAATTAACCAAGATTTGACTTCCATCGACCAAGGTTTACCATGATGTGCATCAATGGGTGATTTAGGTTGACTTTCATCGACCAAAATCGACTTTCATGGAGAAGATTGATCATGATGAACTTTAATGGGTTATTAGGTCTTAATAAACCATTATTTACTTTGACTGACCATCATTCATCTTTTTGCGATGTAATTAGCAACGAATTAATCAATTTTTTATATTTTTTTTATTATAAATTTTACGATTAAGTTAGTGACAAAGTTAATTATTATTTTTATTTACTATTTTACTACGGAAACAACGATAGTTTGAATTAATTTCTTTTTCTTTGTTACTAATTTTGCGACAAATAAACGTTGGACTTAGTTACTTTGGATTAGGTTCAAATAAAAAGGTTTTTAAATCTAAAAAGGGTTAGAAAGATTTATGGTCATTAGATATATTTTTAATGGTTGAGATCAAATTGTAAAATAAAACCTGTTAGAAGGATATTTTAGTAATGACATTTTTTGTTGACTTTTATTAAGTTCCCCCCTTTTTAAACGTTCATAACATTTTCATACGATATTATTTTTTTTAAAAGTTACACCATAAAAACGAGCGTTTTTTATCTTTAAAACGAGTATAGTATCGTTATATACAAAAAAACAAAAAAATTTACGTTTTCCAGCTCATTGTGATTATTGTTCGTCATTGTGTCTAATGTCAAGTTATTGTGTCAAATATTTATTATCATTGTGTCTAATATCAAATATTTTTCTAATGTGAGCTCATTGTAATATCCGGGATTTTTACGACGTAACTTTTCCTAAACTTCTACACGTTAAAAACTTAAATTCTTATTAAAACTATTTTCTTGAACAATAAATATTAAATTTATTTAATATGGATTTAAGGAAAAACGATCATACTTATATGTGTGTTTATAATTTTATAAAATTATAATTAACAAACTTACTTAACTTATAAACTTAAATATTCGAAATCTTTTTATATAAACTTATAAAATGATAAAACTTATTTAAACTTATAAAATAAAAACATATATAATTGTTTTTATAAAGTCAGGGGGGCCAAACCGTCATTTTGGAAACTTATTTTAAACTAAAAGTTAACTCTAAACGTGAAATGATAACACCTCTGAACCACAGGGACCGATCTTGTAATATCCCCAAACTCCCTGATACCAAAACAGTCCCAGGTTCGAAACCCATAACTCCCGGTTCCGACCCCTCGTCCTCCGAAAATGCGAATCCCGTCCGGATTCGATGAACCTCGGGTTCATCTCGCGCATGCGACCCAATCCCGATGTCCATCAATGCCCGATTTCAACCGCGGTCACGCGTGGATTCGAATTCAAATTCATTCGGCTCAACCACCATCCTCCAACCCGTTCGATCATTTAATGCCCGAATTGGCTATAAATATCGACTCCTACACCTCAACAACATCACCCTCAAACTTCTCATACCCTCAATTCGTTCGATTCACACCTGCATTTCCGGGTTTGAACTCGCGACAGCCGACGACCAACTCGAGCTCAATCTCTTTTGATTCGAAACCATTTGAGGTAAATCTTGTAACCATTGTGTTCGTAATCATGCGTAGATCGAAAGCCCTCTGTTTAATTCCATTAATAGAGGGCGGATCGATGTGAATTTGGCAATTTCGATTCTAGGGTTCATATGGATTTGGGGGATAACCGGAACTGCTGTTTAAAAATTTCTTGTTCAGTTATATTCCCACCGAGACCCGTAGGCGGGATGGCTAGGAGTGTGTGTGATTTGCGACCAGGTCCCAGACCCGAGTTCGAGTCCGGGTAAACCATTTTTGATACTTTCATTTTTTTTATACTTTTCACTCAGGTTTAAATGCTTCGATTATTTTTATAAATTCTGTTAAGTTTTTATAAACATAAAAATGAATTCTTTTTACACATTTGCATACCAGAGCTATTTTATTTAATTAAAATTAGTTAAAACCCATAATGTTTTATTCTTTAAAAATAGTTTTAAATTCTTCAAAATTACAAAAATACTTTCAAACTTTATAGAATCCATCTTTCCAACAAAAACGATTTATAAAAATCGGCAAAGCTATTATTTCTAAAATGAATGAAAATACTTTGTTTATTTAAACACATTTATCAATTTTCATTTAAAAGGGAAAAGAAACTTATAAAATTATTATAAAACTTATGTAACAATTTGAAAACAAAAGCTTATAAACTTTATTAAATAGAAACTTTAAACATTCATAAAGAAACTTTATGTTGTAAACTTATAAAAAAAGGGTTAGAATAAGAAACTCTATCTAAATCTCTTATTAACCTATAATATGTTACAAAATAATTTGTAAAATGAATACCTAATAAAGTCTTAAATACTTAATATTAATTACTTAACTGGGTAAATTAATTACCCTTTTAAATAAATAATTATTCTTGTCAAAGAAATCGTTTTTCTTTAAATAACCATTTTAAATCTTTAAATAATTGTTTAGTCTTTCATTAAACAATATGTACAATTACTTAGAAAACTATTTTAATTATTATTACCAATTGGGTGTAATAATTGTGAAACTTTTGAATAATGATCTTACTAAATCATTCTAAGCTATAAACTCATTTAAACTTTGATACATAAGTCTTGAAGCATTCATTCAAAAACCTTTTGTTTTAAACTTGATTTAAAAACTTCATAAACACAACCAACTCATCTCCCATTGGAACCCTAGTCAAATCCTAAAATCTTAGAATTCTTGTCCTAGTCTTATAAGATCATACTTGAAACTTTAGACTTATATTCCTAGGCTTATTGTGAGGATATTCTCTCTCTCAAAGTCTTTCAAACTTACTCTTATCGGATACTCTTCATCAATCCAAGTGAGTATACTTAGCCCCTTTTTCCTTTCTATACTTTTGGGGTGAAACATGTTCAAAACTTTAAACTTATACAATTCTTGTACAAACTATGACTATGTGCTTATTCTTATGTTAAACTTGAGACTTGTATGCTTAGATTAAACTTGAAACTAGCATATTCATTAACTTTGATCAAGCCTATGGTAATAATGATAGATCTATTGCATTTGACCAATCCACCTTGATTGATTGACCCTTCGGGGGGAGCCCTTGGTGATTGTTACTGAATTAAACTTTTAAACTTGAGACTTATAAGGGTAACCTGCGGGTTATGCCTAAACTTGGTTGGAGGGTTGATATGCACAATGTTTAAGATACTTGTTTCTCATACTTACATTATAGAATGCATAAATCATAGTGAATTGTAATTCTTCTCAAATACTTGTTAAACTGTGTCAAAACCTTTGTATCTCACCAACTATTTTGTAGTTGACATATTCTTTCACATGTTTCAGGTTCTACATCATGAGACTTATTTGTGATCACATAGGATGCTTTAGACCTAGACTACTTATCAATTAAACGTTGTATTCTTGTTATGTTTCCTTGTATTGAATCTTAAATTATTTATTAATGAAATATTGAAACTTTAATAGTCAACCTTGTGCTATTGAACAACCTCGTCCGCCCCGACGTATAATCCGCCGTCGGTTGGGGTGTGACAGATTGGTATCAGAGCCTTGGTTATAGGGAATTAGGTTATTAGACACATGACCTAGACTATAACTTAGGAGACCCAAACATGAGTTATCTCATGTCCTTTACTAGGAATCATCTCCTCATTCTATTCTTAATTCTTATACGTGAACGCTTGGAGATTCTACGATTCTACTTACCTACGTGCTACAAGAGTCTACTACATCGAGGACACGTTCTTAGGCTTTAAGTCTAAGCCACCACTAAATTCTCGTCAAGAATATTTAAGTTCTAGATAATGTGTGAGAACTTGTGCGGACCGGAAGGGTGGATACCTGTATTCTGGAAAATTCTGTCAAGAAAAGCATTTCGTATAAATCCAAATCAACCGATGGACCTGTATGCTTTCCTGGGAATTCTTGGGATGAGTATCCGCTTATAGGAATGCATGACTTCTCTAAACATTTGTGAGCTTGAATTTCTCTTGATATGTCAAAGTACTCACTTGGTGATATGCACTAAATGAGTACCACCTCAAATACTTTACACCTCATAAATTCATGATTTCAAGACTTTCCTCTATAACCTTTACTCTATGATTCTTATGTTCCGTCTTTTCAAGAATGGTCACATGACAGCATGCTTACTCGTCATGACCTGAAGGAGTTACCTTCAAGGAGAAATTCTTACGAGATTATACTTAAAAACTACATACATAAACTTATATTTATAGATACTACCCAATAAACTTCATAATCGTTGTAATACAACACTTAAAACTATGTATTACTCTACAAATTCTCCTATAAACTTCATTATTTTATGAACATAACACTTAAGGGGAAACCTTTGTGTTTCATCTTATTTTCATCACTCAACCAAACTACTCTAGATAACTCACTCAAACTTTTGCTACACTTTTATACATCTCAAAGTGTTCATACATCCTTAAACTTCATGATCCTTGAACTAACAGCCCATTAAAACTATGTATTGCCCTACAAGTCCTTTTACAAACTTCATTATTTTATAAACTTGGCACATAAGGGGAAACCTTGTGTCTCATTTCATTTTTTCGTCACTCAAGCAAACTTCATTTTATGACTAACTCAAAACTTTGTTACACTTTTATATACCTCAAAACCTTCATACGTCCTTAAAACTTACACATCACCGTTTCTTGTAAACAAAACTTAACGTCTTTTAAACCTTAAGTACATTAACAAAGGGATTAGTAACCTGATCGTTTTCCCGTAAGAGAAGAAGCCTACTATAGAATAAACAAGCTCCACGTTTAAGACTCTAAACCCACAATGAAACCTTGACATGGTACCATAAACCCCAAACATCGGTGACAATAACTAAGAGAAGTTGTAGGCCCACGAGGAAATTCTGGCTAGGAAATAGGGTACTTAAGTGAGTCCTTATGACCACCCCTTTCTTCCGGGAATCCTCCTCGTTAGCCCATCAACTTCCAATCAAAACCATTTTTGAAAATATTACTGTGACAACTCAGTATTATGAATAAAAACTTTTGAACGTATTTAATAAACCAACCGTGAAGAGAGTAGCGAGTCACCGGTGTACCAGCCAAGCCCCTATCCTAATGCTAGGGCAAGAGCTGAACTCAACACTAACTGGGTCGGAAGCCCTAGGACGTCAACACCAATGAACCCTTATAGGGCACCTCATCTCCATCACCGGTTCTCATCACCACCAAGGGACCCGTATCTAGAACCTACCCCTACCCTGAGGGCTGGGCATGCCGGGGCAATGAGAATCCCGATGCCTAACATTCCTAGGTTCGTGGAAACCTTGGAATTTATGAGGCGAGAGATGGAGTATAAGGCTCGGCAAGACCTGTTGAACCAATGTATCGACGACCTGGCCAATCAAATCTGGATCCAGGAAGAAAAGATCACAACGTTGAGGGAAGACAGGGAAATCCTCGAGCACCATACCCAAACCACTAGGGCAGAGGCTAGGTTTGCCACCCGGGTAACCCTAGCAGTACTTATGGTAGTACTAATCTGTTTCTTAGTAGAGAGCTACCTAAGGCGTGCATGAAGCCTCTATTTCTATTAAATTTTAATTTTTGTCTTACATAAGAGCTAGAAGCCCCAATTTTGAAACATATAAATGAAAATTTCTTTGAAATTTCATCTTGTCATCATTTATTGGTTTGACTCTTCTTTCATCATTACAAACTTAACCCTTTTACCCAAACACTTCCGTCAAGAGTAGCTCACGTTAGTACTTGAGATAATTAACAACGTTACATTAAACTATAAAAAAAAAATCCTAAGTGACACATGTAACTAAAGAATAAATCTTGAACAAACCTTCTAATTCGTAAGCACTCTTTTAAAACAACACGACTTACGAACCACTGCCGTAATCAACTATGATCCTTACTGTGACACCCAGTATTTCAGGTCAATATCCATATTACATAAATGCACGTTCATAACATATATTTCCTGAAGTTTTATTTTGACTAAGTAAAGTCAAGGAGTCTAACAAAGGAAATTTATATCAAAATAGTAATTTTTAAGAATTACTAGGAAATAAACGATAATAACCTGCATTGAACGTTCGTTGGTGATTAACGGGATTTTATTTCGGAAAAAGTCTAGGGACACGTTTTAATATAAAAACGTATATATTGGTGACTAAACCTTAAAACATGAACACAAAATGATGGTTGCATGACCTCGAGTTATTTTATATGTATAATATAGTTAAAGTAATAACTATGTCGGGAATTCACTAGCAGATTATTAAAGCTATTCAAACTATACAAAATGTAGGACGTTTTAATAATTAAAGATATTAAAACGGGTATAAATTTCGGGTATTATACCGCATCTAAATCATCATCATCATGGTGTCTTTCTTTGTTTACACCTCACACAACCTCATAATCATCATGATTATGGCAAAGATTACACTCCATATCCTTAGTATATATAGGAGCGTATGGCATCAAGCAAGAACTCTTGTCTTGCTCTCTCTTTTTCTCTCGATCCTAACCAGCCCCAAGACCGGAAAAATACCCAAAATCCCGTAATGATAGTTTCTGGCAGATTTTTGGGCCAACTTTGCAAGACCATATCTCCTTCGTTACTTGGCCAAATCGGTCCATTTTTCTTCTAGAATGAAGCTCCATGTTAAGAAGGAAGAACCCAAGTGGAATCACTCGAATCCATGGAGTATTCGACCTCCAAACTGCCGACGCAAGAAGGCCGCTCCGTGTAGGTCGAATCTGGATATCTCTTTCCATTTTTCTGTTTAGAGGGTACGGATAGACAAGAACTAGCACAAGTTTGTTTGCTAGGATTTCATCGAACACAAGGTGAGTTCACGGCCCCCTTTTAACTCTTTACTGTTTTGTAAACATCGGGAGAGAAACATACTTATTTGTTATGTTTTGAAAACATGAAATACAATTGCTTACACGTTTGACAATATGAACACTCTGGTTTAACTCTTTGTGAGTTTCACTAATTCCCCTTTTTCTAAAGTTTTTGAAATGATTTGGGGTGGAAACAAACTTGTAAAAGACTTTTGTATGTAAATGAATGAACTAATGATCTGACCGTATGTGTGTACTGAGGGAAAAGTAAAGCGCTTAAAGTCCTCTGAATAAATTAGTAACCATTAGCTATGGACTTAGCCCGGGATTATATGAATAGTACTATTGGGGGTGACGCCTCCGGTCATGGTTAGTCGCGCTAACCAGGGGTCCAAATGGCCGAATGACCGCATATTTTCTTACTCGCAGAAAGGCGGGGGGAGGCACAGAATGTTGGGGTTTGGTTACGGTCTCGTACATTACATACTATTTTGTATTCCTTGCAAGCTTACAAATGGGGTCAATAGATCGGATTAGTATTCAGATTCATTGGTAATACATGCAAAAGAGTTCTGATCAGGTTAAAGTGATCAGGTTTAACAAAAGAGTTCTGATCAGGTTAAAGTGATCAGGTTTAACAAAAGAGTTCTGATCAGGTTAAAGTGATCAGGTTTTAAACAAAAGAGTTCTGATCAGGTTAAAGTGATTAGGTTTAACAAAAGAGTTCTGATCAGGTTATAGTGATCAGGTTTTAACAAAAGAGTTCTGATCAGGTTAAAGTGATCAGGTTTAAACAAAAGAGTTCTCATCAGGTTAAAGTGATCAGGTTTAACAAAAGAGTTCTGATCAGGTTATAGTGATCAGGTTTTAACAAAAGAGTTCTGATCAGGTTAAAGTGATCAGGTTTAACAAAAGAGTTCTGATCAGGTTATAGTGATCAGGTTTTAACAAAAGAGTTCTGATCAGGTTAAAGTGATCAGGTTTAAACAAAAGAGTTTTGATCAGGTTAAAGTGATCAGGTTTTAACAAAAGAGTTCTGATCAGGTTAAAGTGATTAGTTTTAACAAAAGAGTTCTGATCAGGTTAAAGTGATCAGGTTTAACAAAAGAGTTCTGATCAGGTTAAAGTGATCAGGTTTTAAACAAAAGAGTTCTGATCAGGTTAAAGTGATCAGGTTTAAACAAAAGAGTTCTGATCAGGTTAAAGTGATCAGGTTTAACAAAAGAGTTCTGATCAGGTTAAAGTGATCAGGTTTAACAAAAGAGTTTTGATCAGGTTAAAGTGATCAAGTTTAAACAAAAGAGTTCTGATCAGGTTAAAGTGATCAGGTTTACCAAAAGAGTTTTGATCAGGCTAAAATGATCATGTTTAAACAGTGGATTTATGACGGTTAAGTCATGGTAATGTTTTCAAAGGAAAACTACATATTTTATGACGGTTAAGTCATGGTAATGTTTTCAAAGGAAAACTACTTATTTTATGTGTAGGTCCCGGGAGCCTCGTCACGCAGCGGAAATAACACGATCTGTTCTGTGATTTGTGTGCGAACAAATAGAACGAAGCAGATAAACAAGAACAAAGACAAAAGATAATGAAACGAAACGTAATCCATAACAAAGAAGTTATCCCGTATTACAGACTACATACCGAAGGAACACACATCTCTCATCTAAGCTCAGAATCCAGGGGTCGGGAGAGCTCTTCCCGACCCGGACATCTCTCAACTTGTTCCAGAGTTCCACCAACAAATGAAGACAAGTCTTCTATTTATAGGGGCATGAACACTTCCTGCGTACTTGACAAGTACGCAAGGCAAAAGCCTTGCGTACTTACTAAGTACGCAGGACCAAACTGGTGTGCGGGCTAAGTACTCAGGAACACCCTCCTACGTACTAGCCACGTACACCGATACATAGAATTTAATCTATAGTTACAAAACATGCTTCTACATTATGACGGCTAAGTCATGTATACGTTTTCGGGGAAAACTAACTGTACTAAATGAACAAACTCTGTGAACTCACCAACCTTTGTGTTGACACTTTCAAGTATGTTTCTCAGGTAACCTTTAGCCATGGCGCGGTTGGAATAGGCTAGCTATGTTGGATCAATTCCTAGTAGCTGGAAGGACGTAGAATATCAAGTCTCAAGTCTATCGTTGATCTAGAAGAACTTAGATCATAGTATTACTTAGTTTTAGTAATTGTATATGTAATCAAGTCTTAGAAATCACAATTACCGCTTCCGCTATCGTGTAATGAACCAATCGTTGCAACCTGTATTTATTTATTAAGTAAATAAATTTGGGAGTGTGACACTTACCCCTTATATAAACTTCACACTTCAAAACTTGACCAACTTTTTGTTTGACAATCATACATACCTCTTTGTAAGTCCTACTTATACTACTCATCGTTGTTTAACTCGCCATTCTTGAACATCTTAATTATACACTATATAAAAGAAAACTACGTATCCTTTTAGGAAACAAGACAAATCATTTGTAAACATACTATCATTCCCAAAACTTTTCCCGTTACCCTATACTAGGAGACTTTCCTCATCCAACTCTTGTCACGTAAAATTTTTGCTATAGATCACAACAAGGATTAAGGGCTTAAAAGCACGTTACTAAAACATTAAACTTCGTATACACAAGGTCAAAGACTTTTGAGTCATGTAAAAACTTACACAAATATTCAAAACCGTATCCTTGAAACCAAACACCTTCTAACCCAAAGGGAGCACGTACAACAAAGGATCATGTAAAGCTTAATATTGAAACTTGAAATCAACTGACTTATCCTACCTTCAAACACATACTTGGATTCTTAGTCTTGAAAACTTTTGGGTTCGTCTCAACTAAACCTTATAAGACTTGATAAATGTACATTCCAAATACACGATAAAACTTCATTCTTTATACTAGAAACTAATACGAAGGGGGACACTGCTCTCTTTAGCAGAGTACCTCCCTAGTCTTCCTTACAAAACCAAACATCGGGATCCACCTAACCTTCTGAACGACTCGAATCTTCTGTGAGAGAGCGTATAACGGTTAATCCTGTTCCAACGATGTCCCACACCTCTCTTAAATACTAGAGTATTTAAATAACCGCTTTATACTCAAAACGTAATCGTATACTTCTATACGCTGAAGCTAAACTAAAAGAATTTAAACTATTCTATGTTTGACGTATTCTTGTTCAAACACAATTTAAACTATTCTATGTTTGACGTATTCTTGTTCAAACATAATCTAAACTATTCTATGTTTGACGCATTCTTGTTCAAACACAATCTAAACTATTCTATGTTTGACGCATTCTTGTTCAAACACAATTTAAACTATTCTATGTTTGACGTATTCTTGTTCAAACACAATTTAAACTATTCTATGTTCGACGTATTCTTGTTCAAACACAATTTAAACTATTCTATGTTTGACGTATTCTTGTTCAAACACAATTTAAACTATTCTATGTTTGACGTATTCTTGTTCAAACACAATTTAAACTATTCTATGTTTGACGTATTCTTGTTCAAACACAATTTAAGCTACCCCATGTTTGACGAATTCTTGTTCAAACGTGATGAACGTATAAGACTTTTAAAGTACTCAAGGTTTGACGTATTCTTGATCAAACACGAGGAAAGTGTAAAGACTTTAAGCTACTCGATGTTTGATGTATTCTTATCCAAACACGAGGAAACTTTGAAACTCTAAATCTTGTCATATCCTTTCTCTTTAATTATTGAATGACGTTTCTCTCTAAGGGACTCGTTAATCAATGATCACTCTTACGCGGAAACAATAGTCATGAGTTAAACAAATTCTTGTACTCTTTCTCGATCCACACACAAACGGAAGGACCTATGCGGACTATGCGACGATTTAAATACTTGCGGGTGCACACGTAAGTATGAAAATCAGCGTATGGAAAGACATAGTAAACTCTGTCGTGTGCTATGATCTAAGACCTATCGTAAAAGGTAGCCATTGAACTTAGGTACCGTAGCAATCCTTAAACGTATTAGTCTACAAACTCAAATTCTTGAACTATCATCGAATCCATTCCGGGTGATGCACCTCGCTTTAAATCGGGAATGGAAGTTCATCAGTTATTCTCTCAAATACATTTCTGCAAACAAATCCTCATATATTTCAATGAAACTATATGCTTCTTAGGGAAACTCTTGGCAACCATATGCATTGAAAACTTAGAAACTCGACCGTAATCTTATCCCTATCCTTACAACTCATTTAAAAATCTAAACGTGACCCATGGTTTACTTGGGAACGTAGAGCATCTTTCTCATTATCCTTGTGCGTACCATAGACTGAAATCCCGAACTAAACCCTTCTACCTTAATTTCGGGACGAAATTTTCTAAAGTAGGGGAGACTGTAATATCCGGGATTTTTACGACGTAACTTTTCCTAAACTTCTACACGTTAAAAACTTAAATTCTTATTAAAACTATTTTCTTGAACAATAAATATTAAATTTATTTAATATGGATTTAATAAAAACGATCATAGTTATATGTGTGTTTATAATTTTATAAAAATTATAATCAACAAACTTACTTAACTTATAAACTTAAATATTCGAAATCTTTTTATATAAACTTATAAAATGATAAAACTTATTTAAATTTATAAAATAAAAACATATATAATTGTTTTTATAAAGTCAGGGGGTCAAACCGTCATTTTGGAAACTTATTTTAAACTAAAAGTTAACTCTAAACGTGAAATGATAACACCTCTGAACCACAGGGACCGATCTTGTAATTTCCCTAAACTCCCTGATACCAAAACAGTCCCAGGTTCGAAACCCATAACTCCCGGTTCCGACCCCTCGTCCTCCAAAAATGCGAATCCCGTCCGGATTCGATGAACCTTGGGTTCATCTCGCGCATGCGACCCAACCCCGATGCTTATCAATGCCCGATTTCAACCGCGGTCACGCGTGGATTCGAATTCAAATTCATTCGGCTCAACCACCATCCTCCAACCCGTTCGATCATTTAATGCCCGAATTGGCTATAAATATCGACTCCTACACCTCAACAACATCACCCTCAAACTTCTCATACCCTCAATTCGTTCGATTCACACCTGCATTTCCGGGTTTGAACTCGCGACAGCCGACGACCAACTCGAGCTCAATCACTTTTGATTCGACACCATTTGAGGTAAATCTTGTAACCATTGTGTTCGTAATTGTAACATCTCGGAATTTAGTATTCATATTTCAATGCAATATAATGCAATTTCAAATTCAATGTTCGTGCACTGCCTTATTATTTTGCTTACCTTAAACGAAATGCAATGATTCAATACAAATTTACAAGTTTTGCTCGATTATATACATTTAAACACTATACAAGAAACTATTTTATTCAAACTCATCAAAACTGAAAAGTCAAGGACTTGAGTTGAAAAATGTCAAAAAACTATAGTCTAGCACGGTCGTGCTTCGTCCTAGCACGGTCGCGCCAAGTGCTTTGGCACGGTCGCGCGACCTGCTTTGGAACGATCGCGCCCGGTGCCTAGGCACGGTCGTGCCATATTTAGGCACGGTCGTGCCTGTGTAACAATTGAAACATAAATGCAGTTTAATCACCCGATCGTCAAGAATCCGTAACCGCCCGCCGTTTTCTTTGTCATTTACGTGAGTAATGCAAATTTCAAATTCTCAAACGCCCCATCTTAATCCTATCAATCTCGAAAAACTCTCTCAAGCTTTCCAAGAAACTAGAATCCGCTGTTCGATCCGAATCCTCTCAATCCAGCAGCAGAGTCTCGATACTCAGTCATCCCTAAAGTTCCCAGGCTATTTGGATTGGCCGGAGTTGCAATAAAGATCGCCGGAACTCAAGCCGTCGACGCCGGAACTCCTTCTTGCCGATCTCTATCAATCTTCTACTGTTTCGGGTAATTGAAATCATTTATTTCAGATAATTAGTCTCTATATCGAAAGCCCCATAATAATTTAGGCTTCCATCATAGAATTTTCCCCGAATCAGAATCGATGTTTTTATTTAAAATAATTTAATCGAATCCCTGCTTAAACACGATGTACATGCAATTAAGTTATATGAAAAGACTCGTAATAACCCATTAATCAAAAGCCCTAACAATTCCAGCGTTTAAAATACAAGCATTTGTCAATTCGTGTCTGATTTGGAAGAGACACGGTCGCGCTAATCATCTAGCGCGGCCGTGCCTCATGTAGCGCGGTCGTGTCGAATAGCGGCGCAGTCGTGTCCTCCTGTCCAGACCTTGTCATGCCCTCTGGGCTAGTCTCTGTTGTGTCTAAAGATCATAGACACGACCGTGCCGGGCCAAGGCACGGTCGTGCCTGTTGACTTGTCTAGATTGTGCTCCTGTTGATCAACCCGGTCGCGCCCGTGGCTTGAGCACGATCGTGCCCTTCCGAGGCACGGTCGTGTGAGATTCAGAACTTTTAACAGAATTATAATTTTATATATTTTAATCAGTAAATGTTTCAGATTTTATAAAAATATGTTTTCTGTATTTAAAAATGGATTAAAAGTTTAATCTTGGCATAAATATAATTTATTTAAAAGTTTATGAAAATTAAATTCATATTTACTATCTTACACTTAAATGATATTTTAAATAATTAAGTTACAAAATTTATAAATAAATAAGATAATGATTATCTATTTAATTTAAAATTTAAATCAAACTCATTTATTTATTTATACTTAATTACAATTAATATTTACATTATTTCATAAACTATAATTATATATTATTTCAATTATTCAATTCAAACCTAATCAAATTGTTTCAAAAATATTTTACTTCAAACTCTATATATTTTATTCAATACTTTTTAAATACAAATCAATAGTTTTATACACAAATTCAACTTTCATTTTAGACTTAAACTTTATGCATCTATTTGGTTCAATACACATTACTCTTTAGGTTAAATTGTGCATTTCGAGGATCATATTTGCTATCTATAATCTTTGTTAGCTACACTTCCATACCAAGTGAGTATTCACAACCCCTTTTTACTCTTTTACACTTTTGGGGTGGAACATGAACTCTATACACATTACACATTACACATTTACATTTACGCAAACAACACAAGTGCAAAAATCCTATTTACATACATGTGTGCAAGATTTGAGCTTTGTGCCCAAGTGCTAGTTGTGCTAACCTTTGTATGCGATTATGTGCAATCATTAACTACACAAGCCGACGGTTTTCAATGATAGATCTATTGAGTCTGACAAACCCACCCATGGTGCGCGGTGATTGAAACCGACAACACAATTTTTGCATGCTAGTTACAAGGTTTGGTTGTACATGGTTTACACAATAGCTGCTCCTTATAAATGCCTTATTTTATCATGTTTTGTAAAGGATTTGTTTTCAACTATATGCTATCTACATACAACCGTGTTATACTCACCAACTTTTTAGTTGACTTTATTTTATTCATGTTTCAGGCCCCAATATGTGAGATTGATTCAAGACGTGTTCAACATAGGATTTGGACTTAGCAATTTAAATCAAGAATTTTATGAGTTGTCTTATGTTTCTTATTTGAATTTGGTTTTGTACTTGGATTATTTGTAATTGAAATTTAACTTAATATATTTCAATTTAGTCAACCATGTGCTATGAACAGTCTTACATGTCCCGCCCCGATGATTTCTCCATCGGTCGGGGTGTGACAGATTGGTATCAGAGCCTTGGTTATAGGGATTTAGGTTATTAGACACCTTGACCTAGACTATTACTTTAGGACACCCACTTATACTATGCTTCATGATTTTGTGCTATGTGTTACATGCTTAGTGTGATTATCTATTATTTCATTTTAATGAATTATGTGTTTAGAATTCATGACTTATTAGGATATTCTTAACTAATAATTAAATAAATAATACCCTTTCCTATATCCTAAACCTCTTAATATTTCTATCTTCCTTTCTATCCTTATCCTTTTTAGCATGTGGAAAATTCTTGAAGCAAAAAAAAAAAAATCTTTAAAAATTTTTATTTCTTCGTTAAGGTTTTTAAACTTGTTAAATTATTTGAGGACACGTGCAACCTGGAAGGGTGACACCTGTATTTTGGGTTTTCTGTCTAGGAAAGCATTTCGCATAAATCCCAATCAACCGAGGGACCCGTATGCTTTCCTGGGAATTCCCGAGATGAGTGTTTACTTATAGGCTAAAGCATGTCTCCTTGAAAATTATATAAGTTTAATTAACCTTAATGTGCCATAGTATTCAAGTGACTTTGTCACTTTTGAGTACAATCCAAACTATGAATATCTATTTTTTTTTTATTTTGTTATCTCATTCTATTAAATCCTAGCAATTCTCATAAGTTCTTACAATCTTTTCTTGTCTTGTGAAAATATGTAGAATGCCTCCTCGTCGTGCTCCCGCAACCAACGCCAACACCGACATTACTGCTATTCTTACCCAATTGGTGACACAACTCACCCAAGCCAATGGTGCCACCAATGGCAATGGTGGAAATGGGAGCAATAGTGGTAATAATGGTGGTAATGGTGGAAATGGTGGTAATAATCCATCTCAATGCACCTTCAAACACTTCAATTCGTGCAATCCCCTCAAGTTTTATGGAACCGAAGGAGCTACTGGACTCCTTCAATGGTTTGAAAGCATTGAGAATACCTTTCTCAATAGTGACTGTCCCGACAACCTCCGTGTTCGTCATGCTACAAGTGTCCTACAAAAACGGGCACTTACTTGGTGGAATGGGGAGAAAAGAAATAGGGGTGTTGATGTAGCTATGGCCTTACCTTGGGATGAGGTCAAAAGGCTTATGACCGAGGAGTTCTGTCCTAGAAATGAAGTGAAAAACTTAGAGGCTGAATTTTGGGATCTTGCCCAAGATAGTGGTGAAAACTTGGCTTATACAACTCGGTTCCATGAATTGAGTCTTCTTGTGCCCCACATGGTCACTCCTTTGTCCCGTTGTATCGAAAAGTATATTGGTGGGCTACCAAGACAAATCCAAGATACTGTCTTAGGTAGAAATCCTGCTACTCTGGAGGATGCTATTCGTCTATCTGCTACCTTAACTGATAATCATGTGAAAGCTGGAACTCTTACCAAAAAGGGTTCTAAGAAAGTTTCTGAAACCGTAACCCCTCCTACCCATAACAAAGAAGCCACAACTGAACCCTCTCGCAATAACAAAAAGAGGAAAGTTAGAAATTTTGCTGTGGTTACTCCTGCTATTCCCGTTAATCAAGTTGCACCCGTAGTTCAAGCACCGGCCAAAAAGTCATATGTTGGGATCTACCCTCTTTGTGCCACCTGCAATTATCATCATCCTCAAAATATCCCATGTCGCCTTTGTACTTATTGTGGGAGATATGGTCATACAGTTAGTGTTTGTAGGACCAAAGCTCTTGCGGGCCAAGTCAACCCTCCAAACCGAACCGTACCTCAAGTGGCTAACCAAGGTGCTCCCGCCATTGCTAATGGGCGTGCTTGCTATGAGTGTGGTGACCCGAACCATTTTCGTGATCAATGTCCAAGACTTGCAAATGCTAGACAAGGTGGAGCTCGTGGGCGTGCGTTCAACATAAACGCCAACGAAGCTCAAGCCAACAACGACGTGGTTAATGGTACGTTCCTTGTTAATAGTCAATATGCCTCCATTTTGTTCGATACCGGTGCCGATAAAAGTTTTGTGTCACTAAATTTTGAGCCTTTACTTGCAAAGACACGATCCCAATTAGAGAAAACCTTCACCGTTGAAATAGCAAATGGTGACTCCCTTACAATTGAGTCTATTATCTATGATTGCTCCTTAGGACTTAATGATCATACATTCCCAATCAACCTTGTTCCAATGCCACTAGGAAGCTTTGATATTATCATAGGTATGGATTGGCTATCAAATCATCATGCCGAAGTCATTTGCTTTGAAAAGTGTATCCGAATTCCGCTACCATCGGGAGAAACCTTAAGGGTTTTTGGTGAAAAGCCTTGCAAGGGACTTAAGTTGATGTTGTGTACTACCGCTCAAAAGTACTTACGAAAGAAGTACATTGCTTTCTTAGCTCATATTGTTCAAAAGGATGTCAAGGAGAAGAATATCCAAGACATTCCGATCATTCGGGATTTCCCCGAAGTTTTTCCTAAGGATTTATCCGGTCTTCCTCCCGTTCGTCAAGTAAAGTTCCGTATTGATCTTATACCTGGAGCTAACCCCGTTGCTAGAGCTCCCTATCGTCTTGCACCTTCCGAAATGCAAGAGCTTGCAAGTCAACTTCAAGAGCTCTCCGACAAAGGTTTCATTCGCCCAAGTCATTCACCGTGGGGTGCACCCGTCTTATTTGTTAAGAAGAAGGATGGATCGTTTTGCATGTGCATTGACTACCGCGAATTCAATAAGCTTACTATCAAGAACCGTTATCCTTTGCCTAGAATCGATGATCTCTTTGATCAACTTCAAGGTTCTACTTGCTTCTCGAAGATTGATCTTCGATCCGGTTATCATCAGCTTCGTGTTCAAGAAGATGACATTCCTAAGACTGCTTTTCGAACAAGGTATGGTCATTACGAGTTCATGGTTATGCCTTTCGGGTTAACCAATGTACCCGCAGTTTTCATGGATCTTATGAATCGTGTGTGCAAACCGTACCTTGATAAATTTATGATCGTATTCATTGATGATATCTTAATCTATTCCAAGACTAAAACCGATCATGAACAACATCTTAGACTGGTTTTGGATCTCTTGAGAAAAGAACAACTATATGCCAAATTCTCCAAATGTGAATTTTGGCTAAAGGAAGTTCAATTTCTTGGTCACATCGTCAACGACAAGGGTATTCATGTTGATCCTGCTAAGATTGAAACGGTTAAGAATTGGAATGCCCCGAAGACTCCTACCGAAGTTCGTTCATTTCTTGGTCTTGCGGGTTATTATCGTCGTTTCATCTCAAACTTCTCAAAGATTACTGTCCCTCTTACCGCTCTGACCCACAAGGGTAAGACTTATGAATGGGGACCGAAACAAGAAGAAGCTTTCCAAACCCTCAAGCAAAAGTTGTGCAATGCTCCCATATTGACTCTCCCCAATGGAAATGATGATTTAGTTGTCTATTGTGATGCTTCTAACCAAGGTCTTGGTTGTGTCCTCATGCAACGAGGCAAAGTAATCGCTTATGCATCAAGGCAACTCAAAGTTCATGAGAAGAATTATACGACGCACGATCTCGAGTTGGGTGCGGTCGTATTCGCGTTAAAGATTTGGAGACATTACTTATATGGCACGAAATGTGTGGTGTTCACCGACCACAAAAGTCTTCAACATATCTTCAACCAAAAAGAACTTAATATGAGGCAACGACGTTGGGTCGAACTCCTTAACGACTACGACTGCGAGATTCGTTACCATCCCGGCAAAGCGAATGTTGTAGCCGATGCTTTGAGTCGAAAGGACCATGTTATGCTTCATTGTGCCCGTATTCAAACCGATATTCAAACCCGTATCTTAGAAGCTCAATACGTCTCGGTAACCGAGGGTAACATGTATGAAGAAATGTCGTGTGGTGTTGAACTTCTTCTTGAATCGAAACCCAATGGCTTATTATATTACTTGAACCGTATTTGGGTTCCCGATCGCGACGATCTCCGTACATTTCTCATGAACGAGGCTCATAAGACTCGTTATTCTATTCATCCTGGTACGGATAAAATGTACCAAGATCTTCGCCAACAATATTGGTGGCCCGGTATGAAGAAAGACATTACTCTTTATATGGCCAAATGCCTAACTTGTTCCAAAGTCAAAGCCAAACATCAGCGTTCACCTGGTTTACTCGAACAACCAGAAATTCCCGTGTGAAAATGGGAGAATCTAGCTATGGATTTTATTACCAAACTCCCTCGCACCTCGAGTGGTTATGATAGTATTTGGGTGATCATTGATCGACTCACCAAATCTGCTCATTTCTTGCCTATCCGTGAAGACTATCAGGTTGGGAAACTAGCCCGAATTTACATTGATGAAATCGTGAGTCGCCATGGTGTTCCCTTGAACATAATATCTGATCGAGATGCCCGGTTCACTTCTCGATTTTGGCAATCTCTCCAAACTGCTCTTGGTACTCGATTGGATTTGAGCACGGCTTACCATCCCCAAACTGATGGTCAAACCGAGCGAACAATCCAAACTCTTGAAGACATGCTTAGAGCTTGCGTAATCGATTTTGGTGGAAATTGGGATTCACATCTATCCCTCATTGAGTTTTCTTACAACAATAGCTACCACACAAGTATCAACATGGCTCCATTCGAAGCTCTCTATGGTCGCAAGTGTCGTTCTCCTATCTGTTGGAGTGAGATTGGTGAAGCACAAATCACTGGTCCCGAGTTAATTCAAGAAACATCCGACAAGATTATTCAGATCCGTGACAATATTCGAGTAGCGAGGAGTCGGCAAAAGAGTTATGCCGACAAACGTCGAAAACCCTTGGAATTCCAAGTCGGCGATCTTGTTCTTCTTAAGGTGTCCCCGTGGAAGGGTGTGATCCGTTTTGGAAAGAAAGGCAAGTTAGCACCTCGTTATGTTGGTCCATTCAAGATCCTTGAAAGGATTGGGAAAGTGGCTTACAAGCTTGAGTTACCTCCATCTCTTGGAAATGTGCATCCTACATTTCATGTATCTAATCTAAAGAAGTGTCTCGCTTATGAAAATCTCCATATACCGCTTGACGACGTGCGCATTGATGAAACGATGCACTTCGTTGAAAAACCAGTGGAAATTATGGATCGCGAAGTCAAACAGCTCAAGCGAAGTCGCATTCCTATTGTCAAAGTTCGTTGGGAATCTAAGCGTGGTCCTGAGTTCACTTGGGAACGAGAAGACCAAATGAAGCTCAAGTACCCTCATCTCTTTATTGATACTGTTGTAACCTCTAGCTAAATTTAGGGACGAAATTATCTCAACATGGGGAGACTGTAACATCTCAGAATTTAGTATTCATATTTCAATGCAATGTAATGCAATTTCAAATTCAATGTTCATGCACTGCCTTATTATTTTGCTTACCTTAAACGAAATGCAATGATTCAATACAAATTTACAAGTTTTGCTCGATTATATACATTTAAACACTATACAAGAAACTATTTTATTCAAACTCATCAAACCTGAAAAGTCAAGGACTAGAGTTGAAAAATGTCAAAAAACCCTAGTCTAGCACGGTCGTGCTTCGTCCTAGCACGGTCGCGCCAAGTGCTTTGGCACGGTCGCGCGACCTGCTTTGGAACGATCGCGCCCGGTGCCTAGGCACGGTCGTGCCATATTTAGGCACGGTCGCGCCTGTGTAACAGTTGAAACATAAATGCAGTTTAATCACCCGATCGTCAAGAATCCGTAACCGCCCACCGTTTTCTTTGTCATTTACGTGAGTAATGCAAATTTCAAATTCTCAAACGCCCCATCTTAATCCTATCAATCTCGAAAAACTCTCTCAAGCTTTCCAAGAAACTAGAATCCGCTGTTCGATCCGAATCCTCTCAATCCAGCAGCAGAGTCTCGATACTCAATCATCCCTGAAGTTCCCAGGCTATTTGGATTGGCCGGAGTTGCAGTAAAGATCGCCGGAACTCCTTCTTGCCGATCTCTATCAATCCTCTACTGTTTTGGGTAATTGAAATCATTTATTTCAGATAATTAGTCTCTATATCGAAAGCCCCATAATAATTTAGGCTTCCATCATAGAATTTTCCCCGAATCAGAATCGATGTTTTTATTTAAAATAATTTAATCGAATCCTTGCTTAAACACGATGTACATGCAATTAAGTTATATGAAAAGACTCGTAATAACCCATTAATCAAAAGCCCTAACAATTCCAGCGTTTAAAATACAAGCATTTATCAATTCGTGTCTGATTTGGAAGAGACACGGTCGCGCTAATCATCTAGCGCGGCCGTGCCTCATGTAGCGCGGTCGTGTCGAATAGCGGCGCGGTCGTGTCCTCCTGTCCAGACCTTGTCATGCCCTCTGGGCTAGTCTCTGTTGTGTCTAAAGATCATAGACACGACCGTGCCGGGCCAAGGCACGGTCGTGCCTGTTGACTTGTCTAGATTGTGCTCCTATTGATCAACCCGGTCGCGCCCCGACTAGCGCGGTCGCGCCCGTGGCTTGAGCACGATCGTGCCATTCCGAGGCACGGTCGTGTGAGATTCAGAACTTTTAACAGAATTATAATTTTATATATTTTAATCAGTAAATGTTTCAGATTTTATAAAAATATGTTTTCTGTATTTAAAAATGGATTAAAAGTTTAATCTTGGCATAAATATAATTTATTTAAAAGTTTATGAAAATTAAATTCATATTTACTATCTTACACTTAAATGATATTTTAAATAATTAAGTTACAAAATTTATAAATAAATAAGATAATGATTATCTATTTAATTTAAAATTTAAATCAAACTCATTTATTTATTTATACTTAATTACAATTAATATTTACATTATTTCATAAACTATAATTATATATTATTTCAATTATTCAATTCAAACCTAATCAAATTGTTTCAAAAATATTTTACTTCAAACTCTATATATTTTATTCAATACTTTTTAAATACAAATCAATAGTTTTATACACAAATTCAACTTTCATTTTAGACTTAAACTTTATGCATCTATTTGGTTCAATACACATTACTCTTTAGGTTAAATTGTGCATTTCGAGGATCATATTTGCTATCTATAATCTTTGTTAGCTACACTTCCATACTAAGTGAGTATTCACAACCCCTTTTTACTCTTTTACACTTTTGGGGTGGAACATGAACTCTATACACATTACACATTACACATTTACATTTACGCAAACAACACAAGTGCAAAAATCCTATTTACATACATGTGTGCAAGATTTGAGCTTTGTGCCCGAGTGCTAGTTGTGCTAACCTTTGTATGCGATTATGTGCAATCATTAACTATACAAGCCGACGGTTTTCAATGATAGATCTATTGAGTCTGACAAACCCACCCATGGTGCGCGGTGATTGAAACCGACAACACAATTTTTGCATGCTAGTTACAAGGTTTGGTTGTACATGGTTTACAAAATAGCTGCTCCCCATAAATGCCTTATTTTATCATGTTTTGTAAAGGATTTGTTTTCAACTATATGCTATCTACATACAACCGTGTTATACTCACCAACTTTTTAGTTGACTTTATTTTATTCATGTTTCAGGCCCCAATATGTGAGATTGATTCAAGACGTGTTCAACATAGGATTTGGACTTAGCAATTTAAATCAAGAATTTTATGAGTTGTCTTATGTTTCTTATTTGAATTTGGTTTTGTACTTGGATTATTTGTAATGGAAATTTAACTTTAATATATTTCAATTTAGTCAACCATGTGCTATGAACAGTCTTACATGTCCCGCCCCGATGATTCCGCCATCGGTCGGGGTGTGACAGTAATCATGCGTAGATCGAAAGCCCTCTGTTTAATTCCATTAACAGAGGGCGGATCGATGGGAATTTGGCAATTTCGATTCTAGGGTTCATATGGATTTGGGGGATAACCGGAACTGCTGTTTAAAAATTTCTTGTTCAGTTATATTCCCACCGAGACCCGTAGGCATGATGGCTAGGAGTGTGTGTGATTTGCGACCCGGTCCCAGACCCGAGTTCGAGTCCGGGTAAACCGTTTTTGATACTTTCATTTTTTTATACTTTTCACTCAGGTTTAAATGCTCCGATTATTTTTATAAATTCTGTTAAGTTTTTATAAACATAAAAATGAATTCTTTTTACTCTTTTGCATACCAGAGCTATTTTATTTAATTAAAATTAGTTAAAACCCATAATGTTTTATTCTTTAAAAATAGTTTTAAATTCTTAAAAATTACAAAAATACTTTCAAACTTTATAGAATCCATCTTTCCAACAAAAAACGATTTATAAAAATCGACAAAGCTATTATTTCTAAAATGAATGAAAATACTTTGTTTATTTAAACACATTTATCAATTTTCATTTAAAAGGGAAAAGAAACTTATAAAATTATTATAAAACTTATGTAACAATTTGAAAACAAAAGCTTATAAACTTTATTAAATAGAAACTTTAAAGATTCATAAAGAAACTTTATGTTGTAAACTTATAAAAAAGGGTTAGAATAAGAAACTCTATCTAAATATCTTATTAACCTATAATATGTTACAAAACAATTTGTAAAATGAATACCTAATAAAGTCTTAAATACTTAATATTAATTACTTAACTGGGTAAAGTAATTACCCTTTTAAATAATTAATTATTCTTGTCAAAGAAATCGTTATTCTTTAAATAACCATTTTAAATCTTTAAATAATTGTTTAGTCTTTCATTAAACAATATGTACAATTACTTAGAAAACTATTTTAATTATTATTACCAATTGGGTGTAATAATTGTGAAACTTTTGAATAATGATCTTACTAAATCATTCTAAGCTATAAACTCATTTAAACTTTGATACATAAGTCTTGAAGCATTCATTCAAAAACCTTTTGTTTTAAACTTGATTTAAAAACTTCATAAACACAACCAACCCATTTCCCATTGGAACCCTAGTCAAATCCTAAAATCTTAGAATTCTTGTCCTAGTCTTATAAGATCATACTTGAAACTTTAGACTTATATTCCTAGGCTTATTATGAGGATATTCTCCTTCTCAAAGTCTTGCAAACTTACTCTTATCGGATACCCTTCATCAATCCAAGTGAGTATACTTAGCCCCTTTTTCCTTTCTATACTTTTGGGGTGAAACATGTTCAAAACTTTAAACTTATACAATTCTTGTATAAACTATGACTATGTGCTTATTCTTATGTTAAACTTGAGACTTGTATGCTTAGATTAAACTTAAAACTAGCATATTCATTAACTTTGATCAAGCCTATGGTAACAATGATAGATCTATTGCATTTGACCAATCCACCTTGATTGATTGACCCTTCGGGGGGAGCCCTTGGTGATTGTTACTGAATTAAACTTTTAAACTTGAGACTTATAAGGGTAACCTGCGGGTTATGCCTAAACTTGGTTGGAGGGTTGATATGCACAATGTTTAAGATACTTGTTTCTTATACTTACATTATAGAATGCATAAATCATAGTGAATTGTAATTATTCTCAAATACTTGCTAAACTGTGTCAAAACCTTTGTATCTCACCAACTATTTTGTAGTTGACAGATTCTTTCAAATGTTTCAGGTTCTACATCATGAGACTTATTTGTGATCACATAGGATGCTTTGGACCTAGACTACTTATCAATTAAACGCTGTATTCTTGTTATGTTTCCTTGTATTGAATATTAAATTATTTATTAATGAAATATTGAAACTTTAATAGTCAACCTTGTGCTATTGAACAACCGCGTCCGCCCCGACGTATAATCCGCCGTCGGTTGAGGTGTGACAGTCATTGTGTCTAATGTCAGGTTATTGTGTCAAATATTTTTCATCACTGTGTTATATATAATAATACATAAAAAACAGTGACAAAAATAACATGAAATTTTCTAAAACGTAAAACACAATGGTGAATACATATAAATGATGAATACATATAACACAATGATGAAAAATATTTGACACAATGACCTAACGTATTTGACACAATAACCAATATGTCATCCCTTCAAAAACAATAAAAGGACACATGTCAAGCCGATAATCCTTTTTACCCTTTTTAAATTAAATACCATTTTTACTATAACTCAACCCTACAATGAGATATATATAATTTTGGTTTTGAGTTGAGTAAATACGTAATTAATAAAGTTTACAAGGGTATATATACAATCATCCCAAATTTATCACCTTTTACTGATAACGTAGGATTAAGTTTAATAAAAAGTAAAATACTTTCATTTTATGTACATGATCAACACACGTTTTTTACTACCCGAAAAACCTTAGAAGGTGCAGATTTTGATCTCTTGCCGATTTGGCAAAAATTTAAAAATTAAAACGTCTCGCGGCCTTCAAACCGTCGCGCTCACAAGAAGACATCTTGACGTACGGGTGTGGCTTCATTTGTTGTTACCAAGCTTGATTACACTATGCTAAGGCCCAAAGGATCAGCTTCACTATTTCAATGAAGAAAAAGATGGCGTTGAATTACTTATTATATAATTTTCTTAATCAAATAACATATTATCTAACCTAATAATTTTCTTAATCAAATAACATATTATCTAACCTATTTAAAAGGCAACGCATTAAGAACAATAACACATTTTCATTGGGAATTTTTTTTTTGGAAAAAGCATAAATTTATTGTTAAATACCGATTTGGCGCCATTGAAACCCAATTGCAATGCTGGTTGGCACGGTTGAGACACAGTGCCTTAAGTGTTTGGCTTCTTTCTCTTAAACCGGGTTAAGTCCTTAGGTTGTTTTTTTTCCTATTTTTTCCTCACTTTACTTAATATTGTTTTTTCACTAATTTATGTTTAATTAAGATCGCTGTGATTTTACTTTATTTTGTACTTCTGATATTCCTTATGTTTCTTAAACACGTGTTTTGATATTTTATATCTTAAATTCTCAAATACGAGTTTAAGTATTTAGTATTATTAAAGACTTTCCGCCACAACGCGCAGGCTCAAACCTTTCGGTTATGTTTTGTAGAGCATAAAGAAATGTGAACCACAATATTTAAATCCAATAGCAATGGTATAATTAAATAATATTACATCGCCATCCCCAATATTACAACCCCATGGTGGTTTGTTCCCTTGTGGACAACTAAGTAATATCTTGTAGGGCTTCAATAATTAGATGCACATGCATCGTAGTATACACAATATAAATATTATTTAAGAATTTAAATATATTTTTAGTAACAACAAATTTTGATTTTAAATTTAAACATATAAATTGACAATTTCATAAATTTATAATTACATTAGGGGCCTAAAGTAGACTTAACCTTTTTAGGGCTTTTTTCGTAAAAGAGATTTATAATCTAGAGTGAGTTGGTTAGTGGGTTGGATATGAGACAGTTTAAGCGGGTTAGATAACGGGTCTAAACAGATGAAAATAATAGACACGCCCTACACACATCAAAAAATGAAGTGTTACTAATGCGTAGATGAAAACACAAAAGGTAAGAAAACAATAACCATAAATAGAAATGTGAAGTAAAAATTCAACTAAAATGATTGAGTTTTGCACACTTATTACTTAAGAACAATGGAAACAAAAATACATTTAAAGCAATGCATATTGAAAGCAGGCTTAAAAACAGTTACTTAAGAACAATGGCTACAAGAATATAATTAATAATCTTAAAAAAAAATGAGTTGACCCTAAGAATATAAGGTCTGCTAGCTTTCAGTTTATATTTCTACTTTGTCTAGCAATGTCACTATATAGGTCTTTTAAAGGCTTTGATTTGACCAAAGACATATATATTTTCTCTATTCTCGGGCCAATTACAATAGCTCAAAAGCTGATTATTTGAGTAATTCAAGAGATATCAAGATTAAACTAAACCAATTAGCACTAATCATCTACCCAAATACATAATGAAATTGGGGATATGGTTAAAAGCTTCATGAAGAAGAAGATAAAAAAAAATAAACAAACCTTAGCAGTGTATTCCTTTTCTGTGAAATTGAAAGCAATGCCAAGGCAACCAAAAAAGCAACAATACAAAAGAACACATCTCACAAAACATCTTCAGACACAAATCGATTGTAACCTGATTATCATTAAATCTAAAATCTGCATTAGAACAGTTATTTTCCAAATTCCAAAGCGTCGTTTGATCTCCTCAGCTCCATGACTCTGACTTTTTGTTTTACCCTAATTTTTTAGTAAGCGGTCACACTACATCCTTCTTCACCCCTCATGGCCATCAGTCCAGTGCTTACGGGCCAAAGCCCAATTTTATTTCTTTTATATAAAATGGAGCCCTGAAAAAGTGGGGGCTTAAAGGTCTTACTTTACCTGGTAAGCTCATTGGGCCGGCCCTGATCAACATGAATGATTAAATTTTAAATTATTCATTGAAATCAAAGTAAATCATATATTTATCCATCCATTGATGTGATTGAACGCATCTAGAAGCAAAAGTATAGGATTGTGAATTTTGTTTACATTAAACTTATATCATTATGGTTCATGAAATCGTTTTTAAATAAATTAAAAACTTTTAAATGAATTGAAATTAATGGAATTAAAATTTATCAAAACCATTTAGAAGTTAAAAGATTTTGAATCAATCAAAGCTATTTGAATTTATGATGTAATTGGGTGATAAAAACAATGATAAATGATTGAAATCTATCATCGTTGTCACCACATACCGAGCGCCGCCGCCACCTGTTGCTCTCGCCACCGTCCTCCATAGTCATCACCTTCGTCTACCCCCGCGCATCATCGCCACCTACTGCTTTTGTCACCGTCACTTGCGCACCATCGCCACTACACAGTCGCCACTAGGGATGGCAACGGGCCAGGTTCGGCCCAGGTATTGATAATCCGAGTCGCATACCCGACCCAATACATGTCAGGTATTTGTCGAGTAGTTACCCGTCAGGTATCGGGCATAACCATGGGTTTCGGGTAGATCCGTTAGTTTGTTGAAAAATACCCGTTAGGATTTTCACGTAGATTTATTTTTTTACCATTATAAATATTGTATAATTTTTATTTGTATAACAACTATTATAAATTAAAATATGACACACTACATATGTATAAACGTCATCATAAATAAATAATATCATTATAATTTTTATAGAACTTTATGTGTATACTTTACAACATACAAAATATAAATAATATAATCAAATACATATTTTAAAAGAAAGTTAATTTTTCACATAATGAACCTACAAAAATGAAGGACTAACAGGAAAGGGTTAAGGGAAAATAGAATTAAAAATTAAAAATTTTCAGGTATAAGATTTGTGTATATGGTTTGGGTAAAAGAGTATATGGTTTAGAGTAACTGGCCGGGTTATTGGACTAGTATGCTCGAGTAACGACATATGACGACACTGTAATGTTTGTTTAAACATTCAACACGAAATGAAAATGGGAATAAATTATTTCATAAATAATTTATGAACAAGTTTTGTTAATTTATTTAGAATAAATTAATAACTAAAAGGTTATTAATTAATTATAATTTAGAATTATGAATTAATTAATTATCAAATTAGTTGATAATTATCTATATTTAAATAGTTAATTTAATTATTAAAATTTTGAATTTAAAATTCAAATAACCTTAGCTTGTTTCCTAAGTTTTAGAAACTATAAATATGGCTTAAGGTTAGAGATCCAACATACAATTGAATACCCTAAACCCACATCTCTCTCTCTCCCTCTCACTTTCTCGTCGCCGGTTACCACTAACGCCGCTTACTGCCGCTGCCACTTCGTCAACAACTAACGATGCTGCTATCGTGGATCCGTATCCATCGCGACTGTGATCAGCTCAAGCCGATTTTGATAAGGTGTTTTCGTGTTGCCGGATCTAGCGATCAGACTTTTGATATTGAGGTGTTCCAACTTGGTTAGCTATCAATTCGTAAGATATGTTTTTCTAAATTAATCTATGACTGGTTTTCTGCTTTATTTGATTTGCTATAGACTCCTGAGGGCATATCAGAGTTTGGTTTGATCTAGTTCATGTACTCGCTTCCACTTTATTCTTAAAATTTTAAAACCCGTGTATGAAACCCAACAGTGGTATCAGAGCCACTTTAGCAAACAAATAGAATAGTTTTTAATTTGCAATTAGGTTTTACTGTCAAAGGAATGCATCCTTTTGTTTATTATTGTATATTGTGTTATTTGTTATGAATCAAGCCCTAGACCTGTGGTTGTGTTTATTTTGGTTGGTTTATGTTATCTTGTATTTTTGGCTGTTTTGTAAGCTCCGTTGTAATAGATTAGGTTTTTACATTTGTATTTTGTATTGTATTTTAATAAGACAAGACAAGATTTGAAGATCTGGAGACCATGAGAACCGGGAACTGAAGATGAAGATCTTGAAGCAAGTCGGAGAATTCAAGACCAAAGAGTTATGTTTTGGAATCCTCTACATTTTGACTCGTTTGGTTTTTGCTTATTAGCTCTAACAAAACCAAATACTTTAGTAGTTTGATTTACTGTTGTTTGTGGTTGTTTAATATTTAGGTTTAAATGCTATTTTTAAACAAACAATTAAAACATTTTAAAAGAGTTTAAAACAAAATAACACAATTAAACGACAAGATGTAGATATAATGAAATCCATTTTGATTTTCAAAACTCGCAAATTAATAAAAGATTTTATTAATAGATTAAAATGGTTCATGTAAGGCCTCTTTCCCGTGAGATCTCACTCGTTGGATTTACTCAGAAACATAGTTATCAAACACTGACATTTTAATTAAAAACATTTAACATAGCGGAAGCATACATGATTCGGTTACATTAGCAGTGGAAGTCTTAACATTTAACATAAACATTGTTTTAACACATAAAAAATTAAATGAGATGTTAGTCTTGAATCAGGGTAGCCTTCATGTCTTTGCCCGTCCTTTCTTCTTATTATCTGTAGTGCATACTAAAAGTCAGCTAACGCTGGTGAGTTCTAGTTTAAAATAGGTAAACTTAAACATTGTTCTTATCATAATCTTGTGAGTGTAAATATATATGTATATTTGTACACCTTTTTATTTACTACTTTCATATATCATTCATGAGTGAGTACGTATATAAATACATACACTTTTGTTAACTTCTGAACATTCATTGGTCATACATAATTAGATGATCAGCCCATCATTGATTTGCGTAAGTCACAAATACAAACGTTCTAGAACTACCGTCGTAGCCCATTTCGTAAACCTCCAGTCACTAGAAACCGTCCGTTATATCATAAAACAGTCCGGCAAACCTTCAGCCGTCCGTCTAACACCGTCCTACCGTCGTAGTCCGTCATATTCGCCCGTCTGCCCTAAAGCATCTGTTTCCCATGCGAACTATATATGCAACCATCCGTCATGTTCGTAAACCGTCCGACAACCTTCGTACGTCCGTCATATAATAAACCGTACTACCGTAGTAGTCCGTCATATTTAGTCTACCTTTTTAGAGTTTTTGTTCTGGCTGCATAATAGTCGCATGGTCGTCCCACTACCGAAGTAGCCGTTATCATCGTACCGTCCATAACGTTTATTCTTACATGACGGGCAATATATACATGGATATAAAGCAAGATTTCATTCTTATACGTTATGTCATACTTTCATACATAGCAATCAATATATACATGGATATAAAGCAAGATTTTATTCTTATACGTTATGTCATACTTTAATACATAGCAAACAATATATACATGGATATAAAGAAAGATTTCTTTCTTATACGTTATATCACACTTTTAATTTCATTGCTTATAAACATACTTATCATTAATGTATCATCATATAACACATAAGGCTATATATGGTAATCATAGCATTTATTCATAACATGTATACACTTCAGTCCCAAAACATTTAAAACCTGTTTGCACATAACACATAGGGGCACATAAAACTCACCTGATGAGCGGTTCCTGAAGTATACTTGCTGGTTAATGAGCGTCACTAAGGTTACACACAATCTGTATAATCAAGTCATACATGATAAGACAATGAACCTAAACGACACTAGATGTTTCTACACTTAGGGTTTGGCGAGCTTAAGTAAGTTCGCCACTTTTGGCTTAAGCGAACTTACTAAGTTCGCTCCTTTGAGCTAGGCGAACTTGGGTAAGTTCGCCATATATGAACTTAGGTGAACATGATAAGTTCGTTTCATGGATCTTAGACGAAGATGTAATAAGTTCGCCGCATTGAGATTAGGCGAACATAATAAGTTCGCTAACTTTGATTCAGGCAAACTTGTGGTAAGTTCGCTAACATTGGTGTAATACCCCGAATATTTTTATAACGCTCGACCTCGTAATTATAAACGAGTAAAATGAATATTAGAGATATGAATTATCTAGACGAATATTTACTAGTATATGAATCGTTTAATAATAATAATATTAATAATAATAATAATAATAATAAAATAATATTATTTTTGAAACTTGGTCCGTTTTTAACGAAACTTAGGTCGACTTGTAGAGAAAAATAAGCACGTCCCAACGACGTATTTATAATTTTATAAAACGTTATATTTTACAAGTTACAAGAGAAAACGAGTTAAGCAGCTGAATTAATTAGAATAATATAATAATAATAAAATTTAAAACAATCAAAATTTTGATATGTTCAAACGTCAACATGACGTCCATATCAAAAACTCATCCCACATCGACGCAATTGAGAAAGCAAGAGCCTAGACTTCAAGTATAAATAGGTGTATATAGGTTTATTTAGACTATAATTTATTTTGGGAACGTTCTAGTATAAAAAGAATCCTGAATTCTTAATACCTCTTTGGGTATTGTTAATAGTCATTTTTGGAACACGAGTAGGGAGACTCTACATCAAATTGTCGTAAATAGTTTTCAGGTATATTATCGTTTAAGTTTATGTCTAGTTAATTATTAGTTATTTTTATTATTATTAGGCCTTAGGGTTATTGTCAAGTTAGGTATTGGGTAACCTAGCTTTAGTTACGCATGCACTTATCACCTATGCTTAACCAATGCGGCGTTAGCCAATATAAACCAGGATAATAATAGACCTTAGGGTTATTATCAGGGTAGATATTGGGTAGCCTAGCTTTAGTTAGGCATGGACTGATCATCTATGCTTAACAAAAGCAGCGTTAGTCAATATCAAACCAAAATAATAATTAGTTAGGTTTACCCTAACCTAACATAGGGTTACTGTATCAGGACCTAGAAATCTTCGAGATAAGAGACGAAGCGCTGCTTTCAATTAGAAACTCGACTTTAAGGTGAATACATTTATACTTTTATCAAACCGTACAAATGTTTTATGTTTTCAAAATGGCATGAAATTTTTGAATAAATATAAGCGTAAAGGTAACTTACAGGAAACATGTTGCATTTTTATACGTATGGATTGATCAAATTCATATATATGTCATAGCAAAGGTTATGACATAGCTAGCTTCATACAAATTAGGGAGAAATAATGTTACCGGAGGGTACCCAGAGTTCTGGGAGTTTTACCCATTTGTATTCTAGTTGTTAGGGTATAAATTGTGGTAATGTATGCGTATTTTACCGTAAAATATGGTTATATGAGTTGAACGATATCATGCTGCAAAATGTTTTGTGTCTTGTAAATGTTATTCACCAACTTTTCGTTGACGTATATTTTCAAAATGTTTTCAGGTAATCATGAATAGCCTTGATAATAAGGTAGTGGTTTAGGGAGGATATACCCTAGACTCCAGAATACATTACTCAGTTTTAAACCATCTGGTGGTGACAACAGTATATAGAAGCATGGCTCCCGTGGCTGGGGATATTATTAAACAATATTGTAATACGAAATACAAAACTTCAAATTTTCAGAATAATGATTGTAAATTATTAGGGGTGTTTAATTCCCCATGTTTTATGAAAATGACAGTTACTCGACTACAAAAGTCGAGAATTTTTATGAAACGCAAAACCATGAAATTTCCGCTGTGCAAATAAAATGATTATTCAAAACAGGTACCAATCGGAGTCGCACGCCCACGGTGTCATTTCTCGGGGTGTGACAGGTTGGTATCAGAGCCACAGGTTTCAGTGAATTAGATACTTAAGATAGAATCTAAGCTTTAACCTTGATGATACCTCAGATTTTAGTTAGATGCTTGCCATAGTATCTAAGCTTAATTAGATTGAAAAAGAATGTCTACTAAGAAAGGTAGGTAGATACTTGTGCATAGATACTTGTATCTAAGACTAAAATATAAGAAATTACATGATGTCGAGTGATGATAGTTATAATAGTTATTATGATATCAATTGTCTTATTAAACAAGAACCGATAGAAAATTTCTATGAAACTCGGGCGACGTAAAAAAAAATCAATAATGACGACCCAAGTACCATCTTTCTTCAGAAAACGTGATACAAGATATATGTACACGAATATGCGGATCCGAGTGTTCAGAACATAATGAAAATTCAGATTTGAGTAACGTGCGAATAGATATTCCTCCACCGAGGATAAGTGAAGTGAATCAGGCTGGGCCCAGTAGGACTACGCAACCAACAATACGGGTGGTATGACCAACCGAAACAATATCCATGCCCTCAGCTGAAGGGGTGGAAGAAGAATATCGGAACTAACCTTGAGTTGGAGAGGACTCTGATAAAAAGCCACATTACTACTCAGATCCAAATATAATCCGGTTTATGAAAATTCGAAAGATTATGCTCTTTATAATTCTAATTCCTCCCTTGTACTTCGAGATCTTTATATATTCCCTGAACCGAGAAGTTCTATGGACTACGATCCATATGAATATTATCTGAATAAAGTTCCTTCCTTAGAGCCGTACGATCCCTATCAAAATGTATACAATGATATTGTGATGGGGATGCGAGATCCTCTTCCATAATATTATATTATCCTTCAATCTATTCTAGCCCACTCATCAAATGTCTTGACCGTGTGTTACGGAAAAAAAAAGGATACGACAAAAGAAAAGAAAAAGAGAAAGACGATCGGAGAGCAACTCCAGAAGTATGAGAATGAAGGAACTAGGAAAAGAGATGATGAAAGACTAACTTAGTTATTCTATAATCTTTCTGTTTCCATCGAATATTTTGTACTCCTTTCCTATAATAAACATATTTTCTCTTATATAGAATGTCTGAAAGAGGCAAAGGACCGATTATTCGTAGACATGTAAGTGAGAAATGAAACCGGTAATGAACCTGGTATAAATACAGAAGGTACCAGAGAAAATTTTGGAATTCTCAAAGAATTAAAAACTACGAATAATCTATATATTTATCTTCTGTGTGCTTTTATTAAGCCCCTACGGGTGGAAGTCATAACTATACCTTTAAAAACCCTTATAACTATTATGAGGGATTACCAGAAATTTCTTATGAGAATGTTCGTATCCTCAAAGGAGAAGAAATGGAGGATTCTAATAAGCTCTAAGTACCTGATCATCTATAAGGACTAATAAGTATTCATACTCCTCCTGTTAAGAAAGAAACACCCATAGAGGAACATATAAGAACTTTGCGAAATAGAATGGTTGAAATCAAAGAAGGAATGGCAGAAGTAGAAGCCAGTAAGAGTAAACAAAATTTCAAGCAATTACAGTGAAGGAACACATTGGAGAAAAATGAAGGATTATAAAAATCCCTAAGAAAAATGGTGATATTATAGCAAGGAACATTATAAGAATGAGATGTGTATGAAAAATTTGAATTAAGTTATTCAAAAATAAAAGCATTACGAACTAATAAACAATATATGATTAAGAGACGCAAGAACTAAATAGGAAAATGAAAGAATATACTTCAGATAAGTAATGAACTTAAGTTTTAATTGTTAAAATAAATTGAACAAGTCAGATTTAAAGAAAGTCAAGCTAAAGCTTTTGAAGACGGTCACAGTAACAAAGAAGAAAGGCTTGACCAATTAGTCAAAGAAGATAATTAATTCTTAAGAATGAATAATCTGGATATCAGTTACTAGCAGTTTAAGAATAAATTTGGGAAGATATGCTCCGAATCCATGAGATAAACCTCTAGAGTAGATAGAATGACCATCTACCCTCATATAAATTTTATAAGTTATCATACAAAGCAGTAAGACAATACCATTTAGAGTACTATATAATAGGAAGTATAGAAAACCTATGTGTTAACTAGAAATCAGAAAGAACTCAATTATTATGACCTAAAGGATAAAGGAAATTACCAAGTTGGTTTTTATAAACCTGAGAAAGATTAAAGACGACTTGTGATCAACAAAAGGATTATAATGATAAAAGAAAGAAACTGTTGGAATCATATGTCAAGGATAAGACGTTATAAAAATATCACATTGGAAATGTTGGTTCAAAGGAAGAGAAATGAAGTTCACATTTAGATCCTAGCAAATCAGTAACCCTTGACACATGAGTAGAAGATAGACAAACCAATTACAAATCGAATATTGCAATTAAAAATTTAATTTACAAATGAAAGTTCAGATTCCAAGAATAAGACAAATATGTCTATAAGATGATAGCAATACTATAAGATGCCTATAAAGGCAGTATGAATAATTTCAAAGGGACTGAAACTTCTATAATTTAGAAAGCCTATTTAGTCAATGAGATACCAGTTTAGATATCTGAGTTGTAATGAATAAGACAGGTTGAGATATGAACAAACAAATACGAAACATAATGGAAAATAATAAGAATATGGTTAGTTGATAAATGATTAATAACATTCTAGATCCTGTTATTATCCATTTATTTAACAAACTGCTTTCATATTATTAACCATTATACGAATAATAGTATGTTCCATATCTGGATTTTAGACAATCTAAGAATAAACGAAAAGTTAAAATTAGTAAGCCAACCCTACATATTTAAGATCAACAAATAAAGAGATTGAAAAACAAAAGACAGTGCAAATCCAAACATGTTTATGATTGAATGTAGAAAATGGAGTAAGAAATGAAAATGGAGATACCCACAAACTGATGGATAAAGTGAGAGAACTGAATCATTAGAATATATGTTTAGAGAATGTGTGATAGACTTGGGAGGTAGTTGGGATGGTCAATTGCCTCTCATGGAATTTTCATACAGTAATAGTTATCACACGAGCATTCAGTCAGCACCCTTTGAAGCCCTGGACGGACGAAAATGTAGAAATATGGTGTGCTGGTATGAAATTAGAGAAGCTCAATTGTCTGGACCTGAGATTGTCCAAGCAACAACCGACAAAATATTACAGATTTGTGAAAGATTAAAAGCGGCTAGAGAATGACAAAAAAATTATGCCGATAGGAGAAGAAAGCCGTTAGAATTCAGAGTAGGTGATAAAGTATTATTGAAAGTTTCACCTTGGAAATGTGTGGTCTGATTTGGAAATAAGGGAAAATTAAATCCACGTTTTGTGCGACCTTTTGAAATCTTAGAACAAATTGGACCGGTAACTTATCGATTAAGACTACCAGAAGAAATAGAAGAAAGCCGTTAGAATTCAGAGTAGGTGATAAAGTATTATTGAAAGTTTCACCTTGGAAATGTGTGGTCTGATTTGGAAATAAGGGAAAATTAAATCCACGTTTTGTGCGACCTTTTGAAATCTTAGAACAAATTGGACCGGTAACTTATCGATTAAGACTACCAGAAGAAATGAGTGGCGTACACGTTGTATTTCATGTGTCAAACTTACGCAAGTGTTTGGCTGATGAAAGTTTAATAATGCCACTAAAAGATGTTGAGGTTACCGAGAAATTGAAATTTATCGAACAACAAATTCAGATAGAAGATCGACAAATCAAGAAACTAAAAAGAAAGAATTCGGTAATTGTGAAAGTCAAGTGGAACTGTGGTCCAGAATCCACATGGGAATTGGAGTCAGAAATGAGAAAGAAGTATCCACACCTGTTCAATAAATCTCGAGGACGAGATTTAAATAAAGTTGGGGAGGATGTAATACCCCGAATATTTTTATAACGCCCGACCTCATAATCATAAACGAGTAAAATGAATATTAGAGATATGAATTATCTAGACGAATATTTACTAGTATATGAATCGTTTAATAATAATAATAATAATAATAATATATTATTTTTGAAACTTGGTTCGTTTTTAACGAAACTTAGGTCGACTTGTAGAGAAAAATAAGCACGTCCCAACGACGTATTTATAATTTTATAAAACGTTATATTTTACAAGTTATAAGAGAAAAACGAGCTAAGCAGCTGAATTAATTAGAATAATATAATAATAATAAAATTTAAAACAATCAAAATTTTGATATGATCAAACGTCAACATGACGTCCATATCAAAAACTCAATCCACATAGACGCAACTGAGAAAGCAAGAGCCTGGACTTCAAGTATAAATAGGTGTATATAGGTTTCTTTAAAATATAATTTTTTTGGGAACGCTTTACTATAAAAAGAATCCTGAATCCTTAATACTTCTTTAGGTATTGTTAATAGTCATTTTTGGAATACGAGTAGAGAGACTCTACATCAAATTGTCATATATAGTTTTCAGGTACATTCTCGTTTAAGTTTATGTCTAGTTAATTATTAGTTATTTTTAGTATTTATTAGGCCTTAGGGTTATTTTCAGGGTAGATATTGGATAGCCTAGCTTTAGTTAAGTATGAACTGATCACCTATGCTTAACCAAGGCAGCGTTAGCTAATATAAACTAGGATAATAATAGACCTTAGGGTTATTATCAGGGTAGATATTGGGTAGCATAGCTTTAGTTAGACATGGACTGATCATCTATGTCTAACCAAAGCAGCGTTAGCCAATATCAAACCAAAATAATAATTAGTTAGGTGTACCCTAACCTAACATAGGGTTATTGTATCAGGACCCATAAATCTTCGAGATAAGAGACGAAGCGCTGCTTTTAATTAGAAACTCGACTTTAAGGTGAATACATTTATACTTTATCAAACCGTACAAATGTTTTATGTTTTCAAAATGGCATGAAATTGTTGAATAAATATAAGCGTAAAGGTAACTTACAGGAAGCATCTTGCCATTTCTATACGTATGGTTTGATCAAATTCATATATATGCCATAGCAAAGGTTATGGCATAGCTAGCTTCATACAAATTGGGGGGAAATAACGTTACCGGAGGGTACCCAGAGTTCTGGGAGTTTTACCCATTTGTATTCCAGTTGTTAGGGTATAAATTGTAGTAATGTATGCGTATTTTACCGTAAAATATGGTTATATGAGTTGAACGATATCATGCTGCAAAATGTTTTGTGTCTTGTAAATGTTATTCACCAACTTTTCGTTGACGTATATTTTCAAAATGTTTCCAGGTAATCATGAATAGCCTTGATAATAAGGTAGTGATTTAGGGAGGATATATGCTAGACTTCAGAATACATTACTAAGTTTTAAACCATCTGGTGGTGACAACAGTACATAGAAGCATGGCTCCCGTGGCTCGGGATATTATTAAACAATATTGTAATACGAAATACAAAACTTCAAATTTTTAGAATAATGATTGTCAATTATTAGGGGTGTTTAATTCCCCATGTTTTATGAAAATGACAGTTACTCGACTACAAAAGTCGAGAATTTTCATGAAACACAGAACCACAGAATTTTCGCTGTGCAAATAAATTAATTATTCAAAACAGGTATCAATCGGAGTCGCACGCTCGGGGTGTCATTTCTCGGGGTGTGACAATTGGCTTAGGCGAACTTGTGGTAAGTTCGCTTACTTGTCAGCGAACATGCTCGCTGGAATGGTGCCAAGCGAATTTGATAAGTTCGCATGCGCGATCATCTTCCCCACCAAGAACCCTAGATCTGGCCAACTTTTTCTGATCGGACAAGCTTTGAACTTTTTACGTTCAAAACGTTCTATTTTTATTCATGAGTCTAAATATATGATTTGTTTTGAATTTCATACGTAAAAACCGTGTCTTTATGTGGTTTAGACCCGAAAGCCCAAACTTATGATAAACTCATATCTGGGCTAGAAGGTTACCTTCTGGAGCCTAATTTCGGTTGTTATGCGTTGCTGAGGTAACGACTAGCAATTCCCGAGCCTTTGAGACGTTCCCCTTGCTTTCTCTCTCTAAACCCGATCCTCTTTATCTCTTTAAAAGTTTTCGCAGGGGCATTAAACACCACGATGGGGGCTGTAAAACGATATTTAATAGGTGACTCTTATAATTATTTATCTTATTATTAAATGATCAAATATGATTATTTATTTATTTAATAACATATGACTAGTAATTAGTTGATGGACCTAATTACTCTTAATGGGCTACTAATGGGTTTCCCCTTGGGTGTACATACACATAGAGAGATTACTAAAGGGAATCATCAGTAATCGACTAATCTATTCTATCACCCTAAATCGTCCCTCTCTCTCAATAACCGTGAGCTTTCAAGAACTCACCTAATATCATCCTAATCGTACACCTTTGTGTTATGAGAGGCTCCCCCTTGTTTTCGGCCCATGGGCCAAGCCCCTCTTCCTTCCTTCCTTATTCCTTACATTCGTTCTCGTGTTATAATCCCGATTTCGTTTCTTGTATTCTGTTCCTATTTATTTGGGATGTTACAGTTCGCGATTAATCGACTCACTTAATGATATAGAATATTAAAATATAAGCCTCTCGTGAGATAAAAAGGTTTTTATCAAATCACGAATCAATTAAAATTGTGAATATTAAACATGTGTGACAAAACTAGCATGCAATATGTCAGACTGTGTGTTTTTGACCCAAACTGGTAAAACGCTAAACAAATTCCTTTTTTTAATTGGTTTGTCTATGCCGCCCTAATTTAGGACATTTGAAACGGTATACCCAAACTCCTGAGTGGATGTGCCTCCGCCTTACACTTGGGCCTACGGGTGTCGGAACAAGGTGATATCGTGAATTCCAAGGGTCTTGGGCCGGTTGTTGCACGTTGCCGAATTAGGATGACTAATCACTCATTCCTATAAGGTAGGTCTTCGCCAATAAGTACGAAACATCTACCATATATGGGGTTAAACGTACCATATCTTAGACATCCTTTTGTGGAATAATGAAATTTGAATGATTAATATATTTCAATTTAGTCAACCTTGTGCTCATGAACAGTCTACATGTCCCGCCCCGACGTATTCCGCCATCGGTTGGGGTGTGACAGCCATGTCAGAAATCTTATTTCTTCAAAACTCCCCATTCGTTCTCGTGTTATAATCCCGATTTCGTTTCTTGTATTCTGTTCCTATTTATTTGGGATGTTACAGTTCGCGATTAATCGACTCACTTAATGATATAGAATATTAAAATATAAGCCTCTCGTGAGATAAAAAGGTTTTTATCAAATCACGAATCAATTAAAATTGTGAATATTAAACATGTGTGACAAAACTAGCATGCAATATGTCAGACTGTGTGTTTTTGACCCAAACTGGTAAAACGCTAAACAAATTCCTTTTTTTAATTGGTTTGTCTATGCCGCCCTAATTTAGGACATTTGAAACGGTATACCCAAACTCCTGAGTGGATGTGCCTCCGCCTTACACTTGGGCCTACGGGTGTCGGAACAAGGTGATATCGTGAATTCCAAGGGTCTTGGGCCGGTTGTTGCACGTTGCCGAATTAGGATGACTAATCACTCATTCCTATAAGGTAGGTCTTCGCCAATAAGTACGAAACATCTACCATATATGGGGTTAAACGTACCATATCTTAGACATCCTTTTGTCTTTGCGACCCCATAACTATATGAGAATTGTATCGTGTAAAATTGTTAACCACTACTTACCCACATAACCATGTTTTGTGAAAAGTGCTTTCCCAATCACGAGATGTGGTAAACTATGGATCTCATTCCTTAAAGAAAATAATGTTTTATAAGGGTCATTATCTATTAATGTTTTCAAACGTCAAAAATACTAAAAGTAGCTATTTTATTTTGTAGATGTCTTCAAACACTAATAATCCCTCAAACTCAAACTATTCTCTTAAGTCCAGTTTGAAATAATAGAAACTTACTAGCTCTAACTTCATTGATTGGTATCGCAACTTGAGAATTGTTCTCAAAGCGGACAAGAAATTCTATGTTCTTGAAAATACAATCTCTAACCAGTTCGCTGCAAATGCCACTGCCACTGCTAAGAAAGCTTGTGAGAAACATGTCGATGACTCCTCAGAATTGTTATGCCTCATGTTGGCTACGATGATTCTAGAACTTCAGAAGGATTTAGAACATCACCCGACTTATGACATGATCGAGTAGCTGAAGGAAATGTTCCGACAACAACGAGTTAGTTGTGGATATATCCGACTTATGACATTATCGTATAGCTAAAGGAAATGCTCCGACAACAGCGAGTTAGTTACAGTTTTCCCTTAAACAACGAGTTAGTTACGGATATCATCATCAGTTCGTTGCTCACGGCATATGACCAGTTCATAATGAACTACAATATGAATCGTAGAGTTGCATAAGATGCTCAAAACAGCTGAGATGAACATACTAAACAAAGGTGCTCCAATATTGATGATCAAAGAAAGAAAAGTCACACAACCTAAAGCAAGGAGCAAGCACGAGAGGCAAAGTTGTCAAGAAACTTCCCAAGGACGCCAAATGCTATCATTGTGATGAGGCATGGCACTAGAAGAAGAATTACCCCAAATATCTGGATGTGCTAAAGAAGAGCAAAGCCTATGAGGCTAGCACTTAAGGTATATTTGTCATAGAGCTATATTCTTTTTCCTGAAAGTCATGGGTGTTTGACACAAAATGTGGTTTTCACATTTGCAATAACTAGGAGGGATTAAGGAGGGCTGGAGAACTGAAAGCAGACGACTTAGAACTCCATGTTGGCAGTGGAGATAATTTTGCAGTCAAGACAATGGGAACGTATCAGATACTTCTACGAAGTGGTCTTTATTTAGATTTAGACAATGTGTGCTATGTACCTAGTTTAACTAGGAATATTATCAAAGTTTCTCGTCTGCATGAATAAGGTTTTGATTATGTCTTTAATGGAGATGGGATTATGGTTTTACATGCATTGTATATTTTAGTTTGAAGCTAAACCTCGCAATGGAGTATATGAAATCAATGTGAACAGTTCATGCAATAATGACTATATATATACTTTAAACACCAAAGGAGTGAAGTCAGACTTCAATCTTAATTATCTATGGCATTATCGACTTGGAAAAAATAGCAAGAAGTGGTTATCAAAACTCCACATTGATGGAATCTTAGAAACCACCGATTGGGAGATTTTCGAGGTATGCGAATCATGCTTAAGTGGAAAGACGACTAAGGCACCTTTTACCGGCGTCGGTGAGAGAGCTTCAGACTTCCTAGGGCTAATATATACTGATGTATGTGGACCTTTTAGGACTATGTCTAGATCTGGTGAGGTACTTCATCACATTTACTGATTAGTACAGTAGATATGGTTGTGTTTACCTGTTGAAACATAAACATGAAGTCTTTGTAGTGTTCAAGGTCTTCTAGAATGAAGTACAAAATCAGCTCGGTAAAATGATAAAAGCCATTCGATCAGATCAAGGTGGCGAATATCTGAGTTCGAATTCGATGAACATCTAAAGAAATGTAGAATCGTTTTACATCTCACTCTAGGTGGAACATCACAACTCAAAAGAGTTTCAGAGAGGAGAAATCGAACATTGTTGGATATGGTTCGATCAATGATGAGTCGAACGAACTTGCCTCATTCCTTGTGGATTTTTGATTTTGAAACTGTTACTCGAATTGTTAATCTGGATCCAACCAAGAAAGTAGATAAGACATCGTATGAGATATGGCAAGGGAAGAGTAAGGGAAGATTCCCATACTATCATACTTAAAGATATAACAGGTTAGAACCAAGAGACAAAAAGGTAATTTTCGTCGGTTACCGAAAGGAAACCATGGGTTATTATTTTGTAAGGCCCCAAACCCGGGATGCCTCATTTGTTGGATTTACTCATTCACAAACAGTTCTTAAACTTGAATATTAAATAACGCAGCGGAAAATTTCATCTCAAACATAACATAACATTGTTCAACGTGCGGAAGCGTAACATTGTCTTAAACATAAAACATAACATAAATAAAACATAACGGGATGCCAGTCTTCATATCATCCGGGTAACTCATCAAGCCGCCCAGCATCACCGTCCATCATCATAACCTGCCCTTAACCTGAATGTGCACACTAAAAAGTCATCTACGCTAGTGAGTTCTAGCTTTACATAAAACTTTAACATATACATTTTGCCAAAAACATAACATTCATTTATTTAACAAAAGCGTACGTAAAACATGCAATAACTAACATCGTGAAAACATCGTAACATAGCATCATAACACAAGTCAACATGAACCGAATCTGCGCCTTCTCGTAACCGTCAATTCCATAACTCGTATTCTGACGGAAGAACCTAAGGCTCGTTACCTCTAGGCCATCCGTCAGCTAGGTCTCCTAAGGCTAGTTACCTTAAGGCAGACCAAACCTCGTTTTGGGCACTGTTCCCTCACGAATAGTGCCTCTCGTTAAGGGATCCCCGTAATCCCATGGGTGACCGTCATCACCCCATCCTCAAACAGTTGTACAACCGTTAGCCAGCCACAAAGGCCCACCGTAAGGGTAAGGCCAATACATACATACATACCCTAGCTCCCGTAGGAACTCGTGGCAGATTCGTTCATTTCATGACTTTCATAAAAACCTTTACCTCGTTTTAGTTAAAATATTCATACGTTTTATTAAATAACATTTCATTCGTAAATCTTTCGTAAACTTTATTTGGAAAACATTTCATTAACTCGTTTCATCTTCCCCTTTCGTAATCATCGTTTCATAATCATTTCATTAACACCTTTTGACTTCCCCTTTCGGAAGCATCGTTCATAAACCTCGTTTTGTAAGCATCATTTCATAAACCTCGTTTTGTAAACATCATTTCGTATGTGTGCACACCAGCCCAAAACATTTAATTAAAACATTTAAAGAAGGGCTTCTAGAACTCACTTGATAAGCTAGTCTCGGTTGTCCTAAACAAAGGCCCAACAACGTCACGTACAATCTGAATTAGGTAGTTAAATACACAGCAGATCCAACCCCGACTCTAACGGTTTACTCGTTCTGTTTCAGGCGAATATACTGACTTCACTAACCAGCTATATATACCCATAGACCTGATGCATGCGCACTTAGCAAGTGAGCATGGCCTCGCTCTTGCGTACTTAACAAGTATGCAGGGCCTTGTTCTTGCGTACTTAACAAGTACGCAGGGCCTGCGTATGGGCAGTCTTCTTCCCCAAAAAACCCTAACTTGTGCATGCAGATCCGACCTCGTCAAGATCCGATTTTTTACGCTCAAAACGTTTTTTTTTCCTTCTAGATGCTTGATCTATGTTTATATTCAAGTTTCATACGTAAAAATGCCATCTTCTTATCCAAAACCCGAAAACCTCAAAACGAACGAAAACTCAGATCTAGATCAGATCGTTACCTGTATCGAGCTTCTGATTCGGAGGTTTTGCTCACGAGCTATGGAGTAACACACTTCTTCAATCTCGGGTCGATCCGCCAACTTTCTCTCTCTACGGTTTCTCTCTCTAGAACTTACAAATGAGAGATTATGGAGTGTGTTGGCTATTTAAAGGGAGGAGACTCCTTCCATTAAGTTCGCCGACCCATCCGGCCCGGCCCGTCACGCCTCGTTTATTTATTCCGTTCGTCTTGCGTTTAACCCATTATTTTAAATCGTCGTTTTATTTTTGGGATGTTACAAGTCTACCCTCATTACAATAGGTTTTGTCTCCGAAACCTATCATAAGTCAAATAGTTGAGGGTACGACTCCTCATTTCCGTCTCCGTTTCCCAAGTAGATTCTGACCCCTTCCGGTGTTTCCATTGGACTTTAACCAATTGAATAACCTTATTACGTAAACGCTTCTCCTTCCTGTCTAAGATGGCCACGGGTTCCTCAATGTAGTTAAGGCTGTTGTTGACCTCGATGTCAGTAAGTGGTACGTGAGCCGATTCATCCGCCAAACACTTTCTCAAGTGTGATACATGGAAGGTAAGATGAATCCCACTTAACTAATCAGGCAACCCCAACTGATAAACGACTTCACCAGCCAGTGCCATTATCCTGGATGGTCCGACAAACCTCGGACTTAACTTTCCTCTCTTTCTGAATGGTATGATTTCCTTCCAGGACGACACTTTCAACATTACTATGTCCCCGACATCAAATTCAATAGGCCTTCGTCGTTTATCCGCATAGGATTTCTGACGATCTTGTGCGGCCTTCTTTCGTGCTTTGATGTGAACAAACCTTTCCGACGTTTCTCGTACGACTTCAAGACTTCCTAATTCCTTCTGTCCAATCTCACCCCAACAAACCGGGGTCCTGCATCTTCTCCCATACAATATTTCGTAAGGCGGCATGCCTATCGTCGTGTGATGACTGTTGTTGTAGGAGAATTCAGCTAACGGCAGATGACCGTCCCAACTGCCATTGAAGTCGATAATACACGCACGAAGCATATCCTCGAGTGTCTGAATGGTCCTTTCAGACTGATCAATCCGTTTGCGGGTGGTATGCCGTGCTAATATTAAGTCTCGTGCCCATCGGCTCGTGAATTATTTTCCAGAACCTCGATGTGAATCGTGTGTCCCGGTCAGATACAATCATCAAAGGCATCCCATTCCGTGCTATTACTTCATTAATAAATACTTTCGCTAATTTTTTCGACGATAACGTCTCGCGAATAGATAGGAAATGAGCACTCTTCGTTAATCGGTCCACAATTACCCAGATGGTGCATAACCTTTAGCTGTGCGAGGTAGCTTGGTTATGAAGTCCATTGTAATGTGTTCCCACTTCCATTCCGGTATATCAAGAGGTTGAATCTTTCCATAAGGTTTCTGGTGTTCGGCCTTTACTTGCGACCAAGTCAGACACTTGCTTACTTATTTTGTCACCTCATACTTCATCCCAGGCCACCAGTATTCCTTCCTCAGATCTTGGCACATTTTGTTGGTACCGGGATGGATATATTCCAACTCGTCTTGTTGGCCAACCATCATCTCCTTCTTTATGTTTTCCTCTTTTAGTGACTCGTCTTGAGCCTTTTCAATTTCCCTCATCACATCTGATGTTACCACCAACTGACAAGCTTTCACTCTAATAAGAGCAGGCACATCCTTTCGACTTAGAGCGTCAGCCACCACGTTTGTCTTTCTAGGATGGTATATGATTTCACAGTCATAATCCTTCAAAAGTTCCAACCATCGCCTCTGTCTCATATTCAACTCCTTTTTTTCGAAGAAGTACTTCAAACTTTTGTGGTCAGAGTAAATGATAAACTTCACTCCGTAAAGGTAGTGTCTCCATATTTTCAATGCGAATATAAAAGCGGAAAGTTCCAAGTCATGAGTCGGGTAATTGACTTCGTGATCCTTCAACTGTCGCGATGCATACGCGATCACTCTCCCACGTTGCATCAGTACACACCCTAATCCCTGACTCGAAGCGTCAGAGTATACCACCAAGTCTTCATTGCCCCCGGGAAGGGCCAAGACTAGAGCTTGGGTTAGCTTCTCCTTCAATTCCTTAAACTCCTCTTCTTGGGTCGAACCCCATTCGTACTTTACCTCCTTCCGTGTCAACTTTGTCAACGGCGAAGCTATTTTCGAGAAATCCTGAATGAATCTCCGATAGTAGCCCGCCAATCCTAAGAAAATGCGGATTTCAGTTGGAGTCTTAGGAACTTCCCAATCTTTCACTGTCATTATCTTTGCTGGGTCCACCCTAATGTCATTCGGGTTAACGACGTGACCTAGGAATTGGACTTCCCTAAGCCAGAACGGGCATTTGGAGAACTTATCATACAGTTTCTCCTTCTTCAAACCTTCTAACACCTCCTTCAAGTGACATGCGTGATCACCCTCATTCTTGGAATATATGAGGATATCGTCGATGAACACAATTACCGATCGATCCAGCATCGGCCGACAGACCCTATTCATTAAATCCATGAACGCTGCGGGGGCGTTCGTCAATCCAAAAGACATTACGCGGAACTCAAAATGTCCATAACGTGTGCGAAACGCGGTTTTCGGTATATCTTCTTCCCTCACCTTCAACTGATGGTACCTGGATGGAAGGTCGATTTTTGAGAACCAACTTGCACCCTGTAATTGATCGAACAGGTCGTCGATCCTTGGTAAAGGGTACTTGTTCTTCACCGTTCATTTGTTCAACTCACGGTAGTCAATACACATCCTCATAGACCCATCTTTCTTCTTTACAAACAATACTGGAGCACCCCAAGGCGAAATGCTCGGTTTGATAAATCCATTCTCAAGTGACTCGTCTAGTTGTGTCATAAGTTCTTTCATATCCACTGGTGCTAGTCGATATGGAGCCTTAGCCACGGGCTGAGCATCTGGTAGTAAGTCGATTCGGAACTCGATCTCTCTGTCGAGCGGTATCCCAGGCAAATCCTCTAGAAACACCTCTGGGTACTCGTGTACCACGGGTACATCGTCTAGTTCCTTCACATCCTTACACTTGTCAATCACGTACAACAGATAAGCCTCGCATCCGCGCCTCACATAATATGCTGCCTTAATCATTGAGATGACGTTAGGCATCGGGGCGTCATGATCTCCAAAAACTTCGATTTCGCTACCATCTGGAGCCTTGAGTCGGATTATCTTTCGTTTACATATGATTTGTGCTTTGTTGGCAGTTAACCAATCCATACCCAACACGACATCAAACCCTCCCAAAACCAAAACAAGCAATTTGACAGGGAACCTATGGCCTTCTATTTTTATCATGGAGTTGTCAACTAACTCAGTAACTCTCGTAGTTCTACCCTCAGCGATTTCTACGCTAAAGGCCCTTTCTATCTTACTTACAGTGTACTTCACTCATTTACAAAACGTTGTAGATATAAACTCTTACTGGCACCCAAATCAAATAACACAGATACAAAAGTGTTGTCAAGGATGAACATACCTGATGCCACGTCGGGGTCCACCCTGGCCTATTCTTGCGTCAGTGCGTACGCACGAGTCTTTGCTCGGGGACTCTCTTCTTTCTTTTCAGGGCCTTTCCCTTTTATAGCTTCACCCATTCTTGGCTTAGTGCATTCCTGGCTCATGTGTCCATTACCCCCACAGTTATAGCATTTGATACCGTTCGGGCATTCCCGGGAGTAGTGCCCGGTCTTGCCACAGTTGAAACATAGATTCAATCCCAGTCTACATTCGCCCACATGCTCCTTCCCGAACGTCTTACACACAATCAACTCTCCCACCCGAGCTCTCTTATCACGAGCCCTAGACATATTCCCACCTGTTCGTTTATTTTGGAAGCTTGGTTTCCTCCTGGGCTCTTCGATGGCGACGACGTTCAGTGCCAGGTCATCAAATACCACGCCACTCAGTTCTACTACCGAGTCGTAGGTAGTAGGAGCATTTGCCTTAACATATGTGCGGACCTTGTCTGGCAATCCCTGAATGTAGTAGGCGATTTTCCTCTCTTTAGTAGTGACAAGGTGCAGCACCAAACGTGCCCCTTCATTGAAGCTAGTGGTGTACTGCCGGTGCGTCATGCTCCCAACTTTCAATCCCAGAAATTCCCTCTCCACCTTTTCAATCTCGTTCCTTGGGCATAAATTCTTGATTACCAGAGTTTTCAAGTCATTCCACATTATCGAATCAACCTCCTCATCCCCTTTAGCCTGACGTATACCTTCCCACCAGTGAGATGCTTCCTCCCTCAAGGAGTTAGCAGCAAACTTCACCACTTGACTCGCTCGTCATTCGCTCAGACGAATGGCGGCTTCCATACGGATCACTTAGTCAAAAGTAGCCACCGCGTCTTTCTTTCCAGTCAGAACCGGTGGGTCACATGCCTTAAAGGACTTATAGTCGCAACCGCGAGCAGGCGGTTCATTTACTACCTCAATAATCGGGGCATCAGTTGCCGTGTTGGACCCGCCCGTCTCATTAGCCTTCTTTAATACTTCTACCAGCAGATCTGGCAGGGTAGCCTTCATCAGTTCAGTAAACTCGCTTGCCAGGGCTACCTTCACTTCCGTTTCGAAAGTGAAGTGCTATTCTTCCATGGGAGTCCGTTCAGTTCCATGACACCGACTTCCGGTTCCGTGTGGACACTTCCTTCTTCACTGTACTCCTGACGAGCAGGAGTCCTATTACGACCACCGGTACGGCCCCCACCACGACTTCCGCTTTTTCGTCCCGCCATTTCGTTCTATTAGATAAGGAATCTAATGTCATCACGCTAGTTAACAAATAGAATTCAACAAGTATTGTAAGATGTTAATATACACTGACCATCTGCAATTAACCATTACACTACCTTTTGATTTCCATTTGACCACCTTTGTGATTCCATCAGAACACAAGTCCTAACCTAACACTTCAAAGGAATACTATATATGTAAATACATTTACTACCTTCATACCTGATGCTGTGGCTCGAGTTACCCGTACTGGCATCTGCTTTCGGTCCCATTTACAGTCTAAGTTCAGACACTAGGAGTGTCCAAATCTCTCAAACTATTGCTCTGATACCAACTTGTAAGGCCCCAAACCCGGGAGGCCTCACTTGTTGGATTTACTCATTCACAAACAGTTCTTAAACTTGAATATCAAATAACGCAGCGGAAAATTTCATCTCAAACATAACATAACATTGTTCAACGTGCGTAAGTGTAACATTGTCTTAAACCTAAAACATAACATAAATAAAACATAACAGGATACCAGTCTTCATATCATCCGAGTAACTCATCAAGCCGCCCAACATCACCGTCCATCATCATAACCTGCCCTTAACCTGAATGTGCACACTAAAAAGTCAGCTACGCTGGTGAGTTCTAGCTTTACATAAAACTTTAACATATACTTTTTGCCAAAAACATAACATTCATTTATTTAACAAAAGCGTACGTAAAACATGCAATAACTTAACATCGTGAAAACATCGTAACATAGCATCATAACACAAGTCATCATGAACCGAATCTGTGCCTTCTCATAACCGTCAATTCCATAACTCGTATTCTGACGGAAGAACCTAAGGCTCGTTACCTCTAGGCCATCCGTCAGCTAGGTCTCCTAAGGCTAGTTACCTCAAGGCAGACCAAACCTCATTAAGGGATCCCGGTAATCCCATGGGTGACTTTCGTCACCCCATCCTCAACCAGTTGTACAACCGTTAGCCAGCCACAAAGGGCCCCCCGTAAGGGTAAGGCCAATACATACATACATACCTTAGCTCCCGTAGGAACTCGTGGCAGATTCGTTCATTTCATGACTTTCATAAAAACCTTTACCTCGTTTTAGTTAAAGTATTCGTACGTTTTATTAAATAACATTTCATTCGTAAATCTTTCGTAAACTTTATTTGGCAAACATTTCATTAACTCGTTTCATCTTCCCCTTTTGGAGGCATCGTTTCGTAATCATATCATTAATACCTTTTGACTTCCCCTTTCGGAAGCATCGTTCATAAACCTCGTTTTGTAAACATCATTTCATAAACCTCGTTTTGTAAACATCATTTCGTATGTGTGCACACCAGCCCAAAACATTTAATTAAAACATTTAAAGAAGGGATTCTAGAACTCACCTAATAAGCTAGTCTCGGTTGTCCTAAAAAAATTCCCATCAACGTCATATACGATTTGAATTAGGTAGTTAAATACACATCAGACCCAACCCCGACTCTAACGGTTTACTCGTTCTGTTTCAGTCGAACATACTGACTTCACTAACCAGCTATATATACCCATAGACCTGATGCATGCGCACTTAGCAAGTGCGCAGGGCCTCGCTCTTGCGTACATAACAAGTACGCAGGGCCTTGTTCTTGCGTACCTAACAAGTACGCAGGGCATGCGTGTGGACAGTCTTCTTCCCCACAAAACCCTAACTTTTGCATGCAGATCCGACCTCGTCAAGATCTGAACTTTTTACGTTCAAAACGTTTGTTTTTCATTCTAGATGCTAGATCTATGTTTATATTCAAGTTTCATATGTAAAAATGCCATCTTTTTATCCAAAACCCGAAAACCTCAAAACGAACGAAAACTCAGATCTAGATCAGATCGTTACCTGTATCGAGCTTCTGATTCGGAGGTTTTGCTCACGAGCTATGGAGTAACACACTTCTTCAATCTCGGGTCGATCCGCCAACTCTATCTCTCGACGGTTTTTCTCTCTAGAACTTGCAAATGAGAGATTATTGAGTGTGTTGGCTATTTAAAGGGAAGAGACTCCTTCCCTCAAGTTCGCCGGCCCATCTAGCCCGACCAGTCACGCCTCGTTCTTTTTTTCCGTTCGTCTCGCGTTTAACCCGTTATTTTAAATCGTCGTTTTATTTTTGGGATGTTACATATTTCTACCACCCGAATGAAAACATGGTTTTTATAAATCGTTGAGGGCATTTCCTTGAGAAGGAATTTCTAAAGAAGGGACCACTTGTAAATAAAGTGGATCTAGAAGAAATTCAGGAACCGCAAATAACCGAACCTCAGGTTGAAACCACCGAACAATAAGAAATTGTTTTTACCTGAACCAAGAGAAGTTCAGGAATCGGTTGTAGCACCGAGCGTCTGCAAAAGTAGTAGAAGTTGTTTTGAGCCCGAGAGATACGGATTTCTCATACAAGACGATGATGTCTACCTAGTTGATCATGTTAAGACCACTAACTACACTTTTGCTATTTCAGATTCATAATCTGATAAATGCCTAGAAGTCATTGGCATAGATATGCAATCCATGTATGACAGGATCAATCTCGACAAACGAATCTTCTTGAACAGAAATGTAGGTTCGGAATCTCTTGATTTGTTGTATGAAATCACAAGAAAACAAGATCTATTATCAATTCCCCATTGTATTGATTGAATCTTGATTTAATCTTGCATGCAAACCTAGCTTTCATACATACTGAAAAACAAGCCCTTAATCCCTATTTATATCCCCTAATACAAGTGTGGAATATTACAATAACGCCCCTAATTTTCAATTCATTTAAACAACCACATCACCGTAACTTTCGGGTAACAAATGTTTCGACCGAATCTCTAAACTTTTGGTCAAAACATTGACTTTCATGTTAATTTGAATTTTCATCTGATTTGATGTTTCGACCGAATCTTTGAACTTTCAGTTGAAACCTGACTTGAACTTTTGCTTGAAAATTTCAGTCGAAACAATACTTCCGCCCGAAACTTAGACTTTCACACGAAACTTCTCGTCTTGATTATTTTGGTAAGCATTAGCCTTTTTAATTCCTTACAATGTATGACAACCAAGTCTAGGATTTAGTTGATCTACCTCCTAATAGCAGGGATATAAGGAGCAATGGGTTTTCAAGAAGATATTCGACAATGATGGTAAAGTGCATACCTTTAAGACAAGGCTTATCGCGTAAGGATTTACTCAGACTTAAGGAATTGATTATGAGGAAACCTTTTCGTCAATAGATTTGCTTAAATCTATTAGAATTCTCATTGACATAACCACATTATAACTACGAAATATGGCAAATGGATGTCAAAAACGGTTTCTTTGAATTGAAAGTTTACTGAAGTTGTCTATATGGCTCAGCTTGAAGGTTTTGTTAATCTAAAAAATCATGACAGGCGTGCAAGCTTAAGAGATCCATTTATGGATTCAAGCAAGAATATCGAAAATGGAATCTTCGATTTGATAATAAAATCAAATAGTTTGGTTTCATTAAGAATGAAGATGCGCCGTGTGTTTACAAGAAGGCATATGGGAGCGCAGTTACGTTCCTAATACTGCATGTAGATGGCATACTACTCATCAGAAATGACATTCCAATACGTCAATCTTGGCTTGGAAGGTGTTTCACGATGAAGGATCTTGGCAAAGCCGCTATACTCTGGGAACTAAGATCTATAGAGACAGGACGAAACAACTAATATGTTTGAGTCAAAGTGAATATATTGAAAAGGTCATTCAATGCTTCTCAATGCAAGATTCGAAGAGAAGATTCTTGCCTATGGCACATGGAATGATCCTATGTAAATTTCAATATCCGAGTATAAATGACGAGAGAAGGAGAACAGAAAGGATTTCACATACATCTGCTATAGGATCGATAATGTATGCCATTCTATGCCCTAGGCTTGCTGTGTCGTATTCTTTGAGCATGATGAGTAGATATCAACAGATTCCAAGTGATAGTCATTGGATTTTAGGTATGAATATTCTCAGGTATTTGACAAGGACCAAAGATAATGTCTTAATCTATAGAGGAATAGAGGAAGAGCTAAATGTAAAATGTTGCACATATGTTAGCTTCCAGATTGAATGAGATGACTCTCGATCATAGGCAATATTTGTATTCATGGTAAATGGTGGAGCAATAACTTGGAAGAGTACCGAAGAAAGTGTTGATGCCTAGTCAACCATCGAGTCTGAATACATTGCAGGATCAGATCCAACAAAGGAGGCTGCTTGGATGAAGAAATTCATTGCTGATCTCGAAGTAGTGCTGAGTATTAAATGACCAAGTGAGATATTTATGCAACTTCGGTGCTATTTCTCAAGCAAAGGAACCAAGGTCACATCATAGTACCAAGCACATACTTAGGAAGTTCCACTATATACAGGAGATACCGGAATAAGGAGACGTCGTTACAAGCAAAGTACCACATATTAGAATCTAGCGGCCTTGATTACTAAGCATGATAGATTAATAGGGCTTAAGATAGCTAGTTATTGGATTTGATTTGTATTTAGTATTCGGATGTTTATGAACTATAATAGTAACATTTAATTTGATATGAATTAAACATTTAGTTCTGTTCATTAATGTTTGATGTGTTCATTTTTAGCACGTTTAAACCCTTGAATAAGAGTTATTGTAAATGTTCGTATTCGATCGGATTTATGGGAATAAATCTGAATTAAAACTTTTGTCAAATGTTGGTTGGTTCATAAAATGAAGGTTCAAGGGATTGAAGGCCAAATTCACAGACATTTGTTAGAGAATAAATATTGGACGTAACTCGCTTCAATATTACTTGATGGATCGCAACCATAAGTAGATTTTGAAAATGGAATTTTTTTTTGTCCCTTGACCTGAGATACGTGCAAGAACTCGATTCTATGTAGGATTGTTCTCTGACATTGTTTAACGATGTTCTTTGACCCGTAGTAATAAGTATAATAGTTGAGAACTAATATGAAATATAGTGGGAGTTGTATGTAGTGAAGATGGGATCTTCCCTTACTAACATAAGAGGTGGATATCTCCAGGCCCCTCGTTGATTCAAACTGGTATAAATGCATAGCCTCCTCAAACTGAGAGTTTGTTAAAGCACTTTGAATCTATATTGAGAAACAAAATAGTTGAACATTATATGAGAATTAAAGCCTGATTCATGTCTCATGTTCAACGAGATGTCTATTACAGAATGGATAACTGGCATATTACCATGGCTATTGCGAATAGTAAAGTAACGGTACTTTGACTTATCGAGAATAGTTGACGATTGAAAAGCGTCATGCCTTATTAGGGGCAGTGAGATGTAGCTAAATGTCCCCCACTATCTGTGTTGATATATGGTCGAGACTTGTGCAAGTGGGAGTCTGTTGGACTAATATGCCCGAGTAACAACATATGACGACACTACTACAAAGGTACGATCCAAAGAGTTACACCATGAGCAACAATCACAGAATGTTTTGTTTAAACATTTAATACGAAATGACAATGAGAATAAATTATTTATGAATAAGTTATTATTAATGTATTTAGATTAAATTAATAACTAAAAGATTATTAGTTAATTATAATTAAATTTATGAACTAATTAATTAAATATCAAATTAGTTGATAATTATCAATATTTTAATAGTTCATTTAATTGTTTAAATTTTGAATTTGAATTTGAAATTCAAATAACCCTAACGTTTTCCCTAAGTCTTGGAAGCTATAAATAGAGGCTTGGGCTTAGAGATTGAACACACAATTGAAAACCCTAAACCCACTTCTCTCTTTCTCTCTTGTCGTCGTCGACACCGTCGCTGGTTACCGACCCTGCTACTGCTTCGCCGACTGCCAACACTGCTGTTGTTGCAGATCCGTCGCCTCCGTGCAACTATGATCGGCTCAATCCAATTTTGATGTGGTGTTTTCGTATTGCCGGATCTAGCGACCACATTATTGATCACGAGGTGTTCCAACTTTGTTAACTGTCAATTCGTAAGGTACATTTTTCTAAACTAATATATGGTTGGTTCTCTATTTTATTTGGTTTGCATATGGTCTCCTAGAGGGCGGATCAGAGTTTGGTTTGATCCGGTTCGTGTACTCGCTTCCGCTTTGTTCTTAAAATTTTGAAACTCGTAAAGAAAACACAATACGGGTATCACCTAACCCATACCCGTCCCATACCCATGAAAAATTTAAAACTAATCCCATATATGTCGGGTTTCGGGTATACTCATCCCGAATGTTTTGGGTTTCGGGTATACCTGCGGAGCTCGGGTTTTTTTGCCATCCCTAGCCACCATCCCCTGATTTTCGGGTTCCGTCTCCGCTACCACCCGCCATGTTGAACTTATAGACCCGAGTTACGACATTCGACAACGCGGTCATTGAGATAAGATCCAAAAAGTTACACCACGAACAACAATATATATTAGAGGTCGTTTAAGAGTTAAACGAGCCTTACACGAAACTAAACTTCAAGGAAAATGATTATTTATGAAATAATCATCTAAGATTGTATTTAAAAATATATAAAAGTTATATATATTTAATTAACCAAAGTATTTGGGTTAATTATTGTATTGACTAAAAACTAACAAAAGTAATTTTGTTATCAAACTTATGCCATGATTGTTTGATATATTTTGACAGGTTTTAGAAATTAAGGATTCATAGGCGATTTAGCCTTGTGATACTTTTGGAAAACAGGTTTAGGTATCCTTTCAGGACACTGGATCCTTAGTGAACATTTGCAAACAATGATTTAGGTTTTTATTAAATTCATTTTTAGAAAAACACACTTTGTTTTAATAGATACTTTGAAAAAACATTATTTATAGACTTACCATGACTTAGTCATCAAGCATCCGGGTCTACTCAAAATTGAGAATGACTTCAAATTTCAGGTCCAATACCCTTGTAATAAGTAAACTCGGGGAGATATACATACCAAACAACATTAGAGAGTTCAAATAGACTCAATGTATATTGTTTCCTTGGTAGCTTTTATATTTCCTTGTGTATTGCTGACAAGCAAATTAATTACTTAGTGATCGTACCTTAGGATCCTTAGGGATGTCCTCATTCTGCTCGAGTATTTGAACTATGAGTTAGCATATTAATGCTAAATACCTGGGACAAGCCAAAAACTTAAGTTAACACATAAGTGTTAAATACTTGGGACAAGCCAATTCTTGCCTTAGTATGTGAATGCTAAAAACTTGACACAAGCCAAAAACTTATGTTAACACGCAAGTGTTAAATACTTGGGACAAGCCCAGGTGAATAACACGCCTGTGTTATGCCATTGAATATATTCATAAGGTCCAACATATAGCCAATAATGATGAAATTGTCAGCCACTATTACATGGACTGGTCGCACCACCTTGAACTATACTTGGATATCGTACGTCCAAGCAGAGTGTTTAAACTCAATTCGTAGAAAGGTGAAAACCTTTAAACCTTTGAAGGGATTTGGAATACCTTATACTTAGAGAGATGGCTAGTCTCTAACGCTTTTGTTAGGATCCTTGGGGATCCTTCCTACAAAATATTAAACCTTGGTGAAGGTGGGTGTTAGCCACGCTCAAGTCAGTATTTTGATAAATCAAAAGATAAAAATTGAAAAAATTAAAATAAACAGGGACATAAGACATACCTAGTTAGAATTTAAGTTTTAACTTACATGAAATACGCTTTGAGATGGATAGCATTCCAGGATCTTGGCAGGATCTTCCCTTCCATTGTAGCTAACCAGTAGGCTTCCTTGCCTGCTTCGGAGTCTATAAAATATGGACGTTCCCACTTCGGTGCAAGCTTTCCTTCATTGGGATTGATAGTATTCTGAAATGTTTTTCTTAATACCAGGTCACCTACTTGGAATCTTCTGATCCTTGTATTCTTGTTGTATGATTTTGCTATCCTTTGTTGATAAGCTGCGATACGAACTTTGGCGAGATCCCTAATCTCATCCACAGTATCGAGATCTTGTGCCAGAGTTTCGCTTGTTGGTTTCAGGAGTTTGAAGGCAAGATCTCGCTGTAGGGATCACCATCTCAGTGGGGATCACTGCTTATGTACCGAATACTAACGAGAACGGAGTTTGACCCGTTGCATTCTTTGCGGTAGTTCTATCTGCCCAAAGGACGAAAGGTAGTTCTTCTGCCCATCTTCCCTTTTTGGCGTCTAATCTATTTTTGAGGTTGTTCACGATGATCTTGTTGCTGGATTCCGCTTGTCCATTGGCCTGAGGATGTACGGCGGTGGAAGTTATCATCTTTATCCCCCAACTTGTGCAGAAATTCATTGTTCTTTTGCCGATGAACTGAGATCCGTTATCACACACTATCTCCGCCGGGATCCCGAATCTTGTCAGGATATTACGCTTTATGAACGATATTACTTCCTTTTCCTTGATTTGAACAAAGGCTTCTGCTTCTATCCACTTGGAGAAATAGTCAGTCATTGCTAGCATGAACACTTTTCCTCCTGTTGCTTTGGGTAGTTTGTCAACTATGTCCATCCCCCATTTCATGAATGGCCATGGGGAAAAGATAGGATACGTAGGTTCAATCGGTTGATGTGGCACGTTGATGTGTCTCTGGAAAGCATCACACTTCTGAGCATATGTCACAACATCTTTCCTCATAGTTGGCCAATAATATCCTGTCCTCAGGATCTTGGAACATAGTGTTCTGCCTCCGGTATGATTGCCGCAATCTCCTTTGTGTATATCCTTCAGTACTTCTGTATTTCGGGATTCTCAAGACATCTCAAATATGGACCTGCAATAGATTTTCTATACAAAAATATCGTGTATAATAACGAATACAAAAAGCTCTGCGATTCTTTTCGTTGCTCGGGATCTCGCCATCCTGCAAATATTTTTTAATAAGTAGGATCCCGGATCCCTGATCTGGGTTAGGGTCTTGGACGAAGATCCCATTTTATTCTGGAAGCTCGTAGCATTGGTCCCGACAAACCCCAATTTATTGCTTCCTCTCCACCAATAATGCCTACTCCTTCAACTCGTTCTAAAAAAATGGGATTCCGTGTAATAAGCTTTTGATATTCAGCAATTCCTGTTAAAAAATAATCGCAAAAATCGAAACATTTATCTATCCCATTTTTGCACAGCAGGGTTATGAAAATCCACGAGAAGCGACTGGGCGTATTTTATGCGCCAATTGCCATTTAGCTAATAAACCAGTGGATATTGAGGTTCCGCGAGCGGTACTTCCCGATACTGTATTTGAAGCCCAAACTATGTGATTGAATAAATCCTCCTCTATCTGTTGCCGGTCGAGGGCTCCTTCTCCTTCCCCCTATTCAAACTCCGACTCGTCTTTTTCATAGAGAAATCTCCGATCAAGGATAGAACAAGATCCATATTTGATACTTCATTTCCCTCGTATTCCGTTATATTGATTTTAGGGTTCATGACGTGTATAACCGGAATCTTCATGTCTAGTGGCAGCCTAAGAGCTGATCCCAGACTTGCTAAGGCGTCAGCCTCCGCATTATCTTCTCTGGGTACCTGTTTTATATTAAAAATCTCGAATTCTTTTGCCAAATTCTTGACTATTTCAAGATACTAGGCTAGTTTCTCGCCGTTAACTTCATAAGAACCATCAAAGTGGTTAGCGAGTAATAATGGATCTACATATACCTGGAGATACCTGATTTTCACATCTCTGGCTAGTTGTAATCCCGCTATCAATGGTTCATATTCTGCTTCATTATTTTGGCTTGGAATGACAACTGATTGATTGTGGTATTAGGTCCCCTTATAGCGATTTCAGTATGATGCCTAGACTTGTTCCCCTTACATTGGATGCACCATTGATCGCGTGTCGAAGGCTAATAAAAAATATAATTAAAAACTGATCCTTAGCTACTTTAGACGATAGTACGGAAAGTAAGGTCGTCGAACCCACAAGGAATTCGTGAAAAATGCTATTTAACTTTTACTTAATAATAATGCAGAAACTACTGATCTTTGAATACTGACTTTGAAAACGATTGCTAAAGCAACAAACTTTAATTGAATTGAAAGTGATTAAGAGAAAAGGGATCACACCCGGGTTCAGATTACACACGCTAATGATAAAACTGGATAGATACTTGTTGAACTTCACATAGACATGAATTGCAAAACACCAATAATTGATAAATAGACAAAAACCTGGAAAAAAGGCTGTGTTGATTTACGATTAGAAAATCGAATAATTGACACAACATGAATCCCTAGTTAATTCTCTACCAATTTTAGAACATAAAACCTAATGCAATCAATGGTTCACGATTTTGACAACACCAAATCTCAATGAACCAAACCGTTTAATCAATAAAGGAAAAATAAAAACATGCAATTAATCATACGATTGAATCACAAACTAATCCAACAAAGTATAAACCTAGAAAAGTCACCAAACGAAAGCAATCCTACACCCGGGAACAACCACGAGTGAATTAGCTACGCATAAACACGATTGTACCTTCAAAACTTAATTCGGACAAACAAAACATTAACGAATGAATTAGAATGCTTAAAAACCCTCAAGATCACCCAAAAGTCATCCAAGAAGCTCCCAAGAATGAATGATTACGACCTTTAGGGTTTAGGCTTGAATTTAAACCAAAAATCTCCAAAATCCGTAAAAAATCTCATTTTGGCGTAGGCAACGCCGACTAGGCGTAGGTTACGCCGAAAACCAAACTCCTACGCTGACTCCCCTGATCAACGCCGACTCAAATGCCAAACATCATTCCAGCGTAAGCTACGCCATGGCTGGCGTAAGCTACGCCGTGGCTGGCGTAGGCTATGCCAAAACCTAATTTTCATACTCAGCTCCTCGAAACATCCCAAATCCATATATTATGGCTCTCGTAACTCATTTTCTAGCCCTGGATATGCTCATGTCAAGTTTTGCACTGTAAAACTTCCTAATCAGCCTTCATCTTTGAAACTATCTTTGAATAGTTTCAAGTCCATTCCTTCTACTTCCTCCCAAATGCTTCCAAAACACCTACTTAGCATCCAAACACCTATAAATCATAAACACATGCAAAGTAAACGCGTTCCATACGATAATTCAACTAAGAATATGAAATTAAGCACAAAAACTCTCATACAATCACACATTCATCACATCCCCACACTTACCATTTGCTTGCCCCCAAGCAAAGCTCTATTGCAACCATCCAACCATTATTAACAAATACATTTCTCTAATCCCTTACCAATTCTCTGCTAAGGTCCAAAGTCATACTCAACTCGCAAGACTTAACACAGTTAATAGAATTAGATCTAGCAAGTAAATAAACGATGTAGCATTCAAAATCAAGATATCAAACCGGGCCTACCATGCTTCAAGTTTTCCACCTACATGCATTCACACCCCTCACAATGTTCACTCCACTCGGTTCATTATCTGGACTGGCAAAAGATGTGCCAATTTCTAATTACACACTCAGACCATCAATGAAACATCGTTATCATAAGCTTGCTAAATTATCACATCTCCACCAATTAACACAAAATTTCTCACAAATCATAAGGTCTTTTAACGGGCTGTAATGTTAGGCTATGGTTAACTGTGCGAAAAAGGAATTTAACGTGGCTTGAGTGAGCGGAATCCAACTAAGTTACTTATTCAACCAACAACGTAACAAAAATCAAATCTCTACATTTAGGTAAGAATGACCCTTTAAACCATGAAGCTCTTATTTCTTTAACTTACAAACAAACTTGGAAAAAAGTTGACCTACTACTTATATTTTTGTATTTTTCTCAATCTTTTCTATTTTTTTTTCTGTAAGCATTCTATTTTTCTCTTGTGTACAAGCAACTTCCCTTTTTACATCAAAAACTCATTGTTCTATTACATACTAGTATGACATCTACCAACGCGATTCTGATTCTCCCGTTCACTATCAAACTCTGCGTGTACACAAATTTTTCTTTTTTTCTTATTTCTATATTTCCATAAACTTTAACCTAATCGAATTCCAGCTCACCGGGTTAAAAATAAAAAGGCTAAATAGGGATTCAAGCTAATGTTGTGGGTTTAACAAACGAAAGGTATAGGCTCAAACTGGTTTGTAAGGGATAATATTCGGGTAGGGAAAACAAAAGAAAAAGGTTTAAACAAGTGGGTTAATCCTAGTGCCTTAATCATCTTTGTGCAAAACTCCGGTTCGTGGTCTCAACATGTATATAGTAAGCATGTTCTAAAAGGATGCAACATTATGGTAAACACACAAGAACAGAAAATGAGCAATTATTATAAATATATTCTTTTCTCGATATCAAGGCTCAAATCCTCATAAAATGGTGGGCAAAAGGTTACCGATGTGAAAGCATGCATGTAAGTCCACCATCTAGAGTGTTACCCTTGATTAGACACTTCTACCAATTTCTGAAAAAAGCTGCTAGGCTACTTTATCATGCAACTTAAAGAGTACGACCATGACTAAGGACCTAAACTTGCGTTCTGGCAGGTTAAAAGACGGTGATTTACATTGCAAACTTTTATCATCCAGCACAATTCAATCCTTAAAATTTTCAATTTTTTCTCAGTTTTCTATTATTTTGACTTTATTCCCCCATCCCCACACTTAAAATTTATATTGTCCCCAATGCATATTTAAAATAACACTTTGTGTGGTTCCAGGGTACTAACCATCCCATTCCCAAATCCTCATGCAAGCCTCAACTACCCACGGGTGATACGACTCAATTATAAACAAACAAAAACTAAGATAACTAAACATACCAAAAATAAAACAATTTAAACAACTAAACAAAATAAAACTAAGAAAGAGCACATGACCTTATTATATCTTCACGTCGAGGTCCTTGTGTGCTTAGAGCAAACTCCTAAAACTCAATTTCGTAGGAATCACGGTTCCATTTAGCATATGCAATAAGCCTTTTAAACCCCTCGGTAGCTCGAGTGGACGAGTGAAGTCTAGTGAGGGTTTCTATTGAACACACCCACAAAGTTCCCTGATTGCCTCCATAAGCCTTCCCCACACTTGGGTCTTGCTATATTGACAACGAACTGAAACAAAACACAAAACAAAACAAAAACGCAGAAAATACAAAATGCCGGGTTGCCTCCCGATTAGCGCTAAGTTTTAGGTCTTCAGCCAGACCGTACCTGATATTATGTTTATGGTGGTTGGAATGTGAATTCACTTCCAATGGTCTCTTTACCCGCTCGGTGATAGTCATTCCCATTCAACTCTAGCTTCCTCAAATAGTCCTCAGTAAAGAACCCGTCTTCATTTATGATTTTCCAAGACTCACCAGTCTTATATGAATGCCTGAAAAACTTGGGAGGCTTCTTTGACCCAACTGGTACTTCTGATGATCTTGTTCCCGGCTTGGTGTGACTACATGAACTTTCCACCTGTTGTTTCCGTGGTGGCTTTTCTACTTGCACTCTCGCTTCCCCACACTTGGGTGATGCTACTTCTACCACCTTCTTCTTCTCATCCTTCAACTCAGACCTGTCAAAAACAAAACCTTTCTCTTTTGTGCCAACCTCAACCACTTTGGAACCAGGAGGACACTTATTAGTCATAACTTCTTTAGAACATTTAACTTTACAAAAATAAGTAAACGAATTTGTAAGAATGTCTAAGTTAAACTCACGGTTTCCAAATGTCATGCTCACTGTGTTGTCTCTACAGTTGATCTGAGCATTGTCAGTTGCCAAGAATGGTCTTCCAAGTAAGACCATTGATTGTTCTTTCTTCTTACTAGGTGCATAATCAAGCTCCAAGAAATCCTTGGGGTAATAGAATTCCCCAACCTTCATAGCTACTCCCCTAAACATCCCCCGAGAACGTTTTTGTGTCAAATTGGCTAACACCACGGTGGTGTCAACTTGCTGGAGAGGACCCAGGTTTGACTGATCATACAAACTTCCTGGGAGGATGCTGATACTTGCTCCATAATTCAGGAGTGCTCGATTAACCTTCACCCCCAACTTCAATCGGTATGAGGGGTGCTCCTTGCTCACTTTCATCTTCCGAATCACTCTCTTCACCGTCTTGGCTGATACTCACCACAAAAAAAACATAGGCATTATTTGAACTCGACCCTTGATGTTGCGGGTTCAGTGTGGTGTTACTTGGTAATTGCCCTCGCGGTCTTCCTTCCACTTCAGCCAACTTCTCAGCCAATTGCCCCCGTTGTCTCTTAAAAGATTCATTGGTCTTGGTCTGGATTTCTCTATCTTGCTCAATTCTCTTCAGTGAATTATAGCCGCAAGTTGTGGGTCATTACCGGTTGAAGATCCATTTTGCTGGCTTCCCGATTGTTAGAACTGTTGAGTTTGATTATATTGATAGTTTCTCTGCTGATAGCCTTCTTGTTGTTGGTATCTCATATTACCTTGATTCCTTTGATATACACCTTCATTGTATCCCTGCTGGCGGTTCTGATATTACTACTGAGTTCCATTCTGATTTCCACCCTGGAAGTTAGGATTAAGTTGATTAGATGCATTACCATACCTGAGGTTTTGATGATTTCTAAGTCCTAGATGGTAGTGTGTTGCATTCATATCTTGTTGCTTCCTTTCTCTACCTATCTGGTGCACTTCTTCTACCTTTCCTTGCTCTTCTAGGCACTCAGCCAAAGTATGGCCCAACTCATCACACCCGTCAAAAACCGGATATGTTTGTGCCACATTTGCCACCTAGTTACCTCCCGGTCTTCCAAGACGTGCCATTTGAATTTCCATTGCATCCATCCGCTTCTGTATTTCATAATCAACTGATTTTGCGGATGCACCCATTTTTGTCCTCCTGCTTGCATGAGCTTGCCTTTTCGATGTCGTACACATCCTAACTAAAATGGCCCAATCATCATCTTCATGTTTAGAAAAGAATGAACCGTTGCTTGTTGAATTCACATCCCTAACATCTTCGGGCAACATGCCATCATAGAACGCCTGTATCAACTCCCACTTTCTCAACAACTCCTTAAAACTTTTGAATGCCTCATAGAAAGGCTCCCGGATTATTGCCTAAAATCCCTTATTGCTGCCTGGGCTTCATTGGTCTTATGTGGCGGGAAGTACTCATCCAAGAACTGCTGTTGTAACTCTAGGTGGCAATGCTAGCAGATGGTAGAGACAGAAACCATTGCTTCGCCCGATCTTTTTGTGAAAACTGTAAAAGCACTAGTTTCATCTCATCTGTTGTGAACCCTTGGCCACCGATGGTCCCACAGGTGGCCTCATACTCAGATAAATGTGTGTAGGGTTCCTCAGTAGCTCTCCCAAAGAAGTGTGGAAGGATCCCTAGACATCCAGGTTGGATCTGAAATGCATTCCCCCTGCGAACTGGTGGTATGACTGGAGAAGCATTCAAAGCTATAGCAGGGCGGAAATAACTATCCACCCATTGATCTTGTCTGGCTGGTTTCTGTTTCTTGGCTGTTCATCTCTAAAATTCTGATGGTTCCTTTGATGTTGCCTATACCGATTTTCTCGATCCATGTTACCCAGATTACCTTGTCGGTTGTTCCTCGGTTGATACCCAAATTCTGCCAGTGGTGGTGGCTGTATCTAACCATCAACTCCATCAAATCTATGATTTCTGGGAGGGACTGCCTCCTGATGGTTCAAGTCATACCATTCTTCTTCCTCATCCCAGTTCTCACGTTGAGAACCATGCTGTGGGTGATGAATGCGTCCCGGTGATAACAACTCATCATCACCATAATCTGAGTAGTCTAGAAGGCTGTTTTGGAGTTGATATGGACGGTTACGAAAAAGTGGTTGTGGTGGATGTTGTTGGTTTTGTGGTGGTTGTTGAGGGGGTGGTTGCTGTGGTCTCGGACCTTGGTTTTGATCTTGGTTTTGTTGATTTGGGAACAAGAGATCTGGAAGTGGTGGGATCGGCATCCCATATTGATTGAGATCTTGTTTGGCGGGGTTTCCATGCGACATCCTTATGGATGGACTGTCGAGCTTTTCAAGAATAGTTTTTATTGTTCCTTTGAGTTATCTCTAGGCTTTTGCTGACTTTTCTATTTCTAGATCAAAAAGCAGTGGTGATGTTCTTCCTGAACGCCTCGTATGCATAAACCTGTAAACTGCATAAGTCAACACACGATTAGTAGAACCGCACTAAACAAAAGAAATAAAAAATAGCACGTTGCACAAAAATTCCCCGGCAACGGCGCCATTTTGATCGCGTGTCGAAGGCTAATAAAAAATATAATTAAAAACCGATCCTTAGCTACTTCAGACTATAGTAAGGAAAGTAAGGTTGTCGAACCCACAAGGAATTCGTGGAGAATGCTATTTTACTTTTACTTAATAATAATACAGAAACTACTGATTTTTGAATACTGACATTGAAAATGATTACTAATGCAACAAACTTTATATGAATTGAAAGTGATTAAGAGAAAAGGGATCGCCCCCGGGTTCAGATTACACACGTTAATGATAAAACTGGATAGATACTTGTTGAACTTCACATAGACATGAATTGCAAAACATCAATAATTGATAAATAGACAAAAACCTGAAAATTTGACTGTGTTGGATTAGAAAACCAAATAATTGACACAAGATGAATCCCTAGTTAATTCTCTACCTATTTTAGAACATAAAACCTAATGCAATCAATGGTTCATGATTAGAAAACCGAGTAACTGATGACAACACCAAATCTCAATGAACCAAACCGTTTAATCAAAAAGGAAAAACAAAAGCATGCAATTAATCATACGATTGAATCATAAAATAATCCAACAAAGTATAAACCCAGAAAAGTCACCAAACGAAAGCAATCCTACACCCGGGAACAACCACGAGTGAATTAGCTACGCATAAACATGATTGTACCTTCAAAACTTAATTCGGACAAACAAAACATTAACGAATGAATTAGAATGCTTCCAAACCCTCAAGATCGCCCAAAAGTCATCCAAGAAGCTCCCAAGAATGAATGATTACGACCTTTAGGGTTTAGGCTTGAATTTACACCAAAAATCTCCAAAATCCGTAAAAAAAATCTCATTTTGGCGTAGGCAATGCCGACTAGGCGTATGCAACACCGACTAGGCGTAGGTTACGCCGAAAACCAAACTCCTACGCTGACTCCCGTGATCAACGCCGACTCAAACGCCAAAAATATTCCAGCATAAGCTACGTCGTGGCTGGCGTAGGCTACGCTAAAACCTAATTTTCATACTCAGCTCCTCGAAACATCCCAAATCCATATAATATGGCTCTCGTAACTCATTTTCTAGCCCGGGATATGCTCATGTCAAGTTTTGCAATGTAGAACTTCATAATCAGGCTTCATCTTTGAATAGTTTCAATTCCATTCCTTATACTTCCTCCCAAATGCTTCCAAAACACGTATTTAGCATCCAAACACCTATAAATCATAAACACATGCAAAGTAAACTCGTTCCATACGATAATTCAACTAAGAATATGAAATTAAGCACAAAAATTCTCTTACAATCACACACTCATCAATCATCAGTGAATAATGTCCACTAATCCCTGGTTTCTTCCAACTGTTGGACTTTAAGATCCGCTTCATGCTAAATATCATTACTGAAATCAGCCACAAAGTCTGCAAGTGCCTGTGACTTTATTGTTGTCCTAGGCTCATACACTAGATCATAAGCACTGAGTTTAACGGACCATTTTGCCATCATTCCTGACATCTCTGGCCTTCTTAAAACACACTTAATAGGATAATTAGTTTTAACATGAATAGTATGCGTTTCGAAGTAGTGTCTAAGCTTGGTAGATTCCATTATTAAAGCTAAAATTAATTTTTCCAAATGAGAATACCTGGTCTCCGCGGTTAATAAGTGTTTACTTGCATAGTAGATGGGATATTGCTGTCCCTCATGATCCTTGACTAGCACAACACTTACAGCGTTTCCGGATACTGCCAAGTATAGGGATAACGGCTCACCATCCTCTGGGTTCATTAGTAGAGGTGCTGATGATAAGTACTCCTTCAATGCTTAAAGCGCTTGGTCGTGCTTCTCTTCCCATTCAAATCTCTTGTTCTTCTTTAAGATGTCATAGAATTCCTTGCATCTTTCTAAGGATCTTGAAATGAATCGTTGAGTGCCACCACCCTTCTAGTTAATCTTTGGACATCCTTGGTATTTGCTGGGCATTTCAGATTGACGATTGCTTTGATCTGCTCTGGACTAGCTTCTATCCCTATCTTGGTTACCATGTATCTGAAGAATTTTCCTGCCCCCACTCCAAAGTGGCATTTTGAAGGATTCAACTTCATGTTATACTGGTCCAGGATATCGAACGTGTCTTTGAGATTCCTAAGATGATCCTCGGCTTTCTTTGACTTCACCACCATATCATTTATATAGACCTCCATGGTGTACCCCAGCTTGTCTTTGAACATCATGTTCACCAGTCTCTGATACGCGGCACTTGCATTTTTAAGACCAAATGACATAGCTATATAAAAGTAAATACCTGTCGGGGTCATGAACGTTGTATCCTCCTGATCTGATGGCTCCATTTGGATCTGCTGAAATCCCGAAGAAGCATCCATAAAAGTCAGAATTTCATGGCCAGTTGTAGCATCAACCATCGAGTCTATATGTGGCAATGTGAAGGGATCCTTAGGGCACGCCTTGTTAAGGTCTGTGTAATCCACGCAGACTCTCCACTTCCCTTTCTTCTTTTGTACTACTACTACATTTGCCAACCACCTTGGGAATTTTACTTCCCTAATCATTCCGGACTTGAGGAGTCTTTCCACCACTTCTTGTATTATCACGTTCCTTTCAGGAGCGAATTTCCTTCGCTTTTGATGTATCGGCCTGAAACTGTTATCAATACCAAGTTTGTGAGTTATAATGTTTTTAGATATACCTGTCATATCTTCATGCTTCCATGCGAATGTTGATTTTCTGCCCTTTAGGAATCCCAAGAGATCTTTCTCGATATCCTCAGGGATACTGGTTCCTATAAGCGCTTTAATATGTGGATTATCAACGTCCAGGGATACTTCCTTGATATCCTGTTCTTTAGCTTCCAAAACATCCCTGGATTGGTTTGTTAAATGCTCTGCTTGTCTTGTTTTTGCAGAAGCTTTCATCGAGGATGTGTAACAGTCTTTAGCCTCCTGCTGATCACTATCTATCTTCACTACTTCCCAAGAGGTCGGCATCTTGACACTCTGATGGTATGTCGACGACACCTCTTTCATATCATGGCTCCAAGGTCTTGCTAGGATAATATTATAGCAAGATAAAGAGTCAATAACACAAAATCTCTGTATATAGTTTACCCCCTTGATGTAGACTGGTATTTTTATTTCTCCAACCGTTTTCTTAACCTCTTCAATGAATCCTACCAACACTGAGGATCTCGAAATAATTTCGGAATCAGGGATCCCATCCTTTTCAGAGCTTCTAGCTATATAATGTTTACTGGTCTTCCTCCGTCATTCAGTATCCTACGAATACAGTGGTTGGCTATGTATTGAGTGATCACCAAACCATCATGGTGAAGATCCTGCACGTTATCTCTGTCTTCCTTATCAAAAGAGATCACTTTTTTCTCTTTCAAGGTCGACGTTCTGATAGGTCTCTCCCCTTTCTCTGTTTTAGCCTCCGTAGCATTTCTCTTCGCTGCAGAATAAGAGGTACCACAGATGTCAGAACCTTCAGATATAAAATTGATTATCTTGGCATCCGGTGGTGGAGATGTTGCTCTCTACGGGATCCTGTCATGATCCTTAGACTTTTCTTAGCCTTTACTCAGGAGATAGCTTATCTCCTTTTGCAAAGGGATGCAATCTTCGGTCATATGGCCGAAATCCTCATGGTATGCACACCATTTGGACTTATCCTTCCATCCCAAGCCTTTTTCGTTCTTTCGGGGCCACCTAGCTTTCTCTCCGAGATCCTGCATTGCAAACATTAGAGCTGTGGTATCAAGAGAAAAGCAATAATCAGAAATTCTAGGATATTCTTCTTCGTCTTCCTTATCCTCTACGGCATTGACTTTGTGATTGTTAGGCTCTGAGTATAGCTTGGATCTGTAAGGTTTGTAGGGCGTAGAGTCAATTTTCCGGTTAGGTTGGTTGTAGCTGATTGGAGCATCCATTCTTTCTTGGATCTTTTTATCATCTTCGAGCCTAATGAACCTTAATGCTCGATTCCTGACTTCGTCCAGATTCCTGCAAGGATTCATGACAAGGTCTTCGTAAAACGAGGAATCCTTCTTCAATCCCATTTTGAAAGCTTGGACCGCCGTAGCGATGTCAAGGTTCGAGATATATAGGGATTCCCGGTCGAATTTGCTAACATTTCTGGGTTACCCTATACAAATCACTTGTTAGTCTTTCAAATGTTCTGCTGCAAGAAAATTGGTTATTAAACAAATTAACTAAGTGAGCAAATGAAGTTTTTGAATAAGGAGGAACGTTTAGTAGCCATTTTAAGGCCGATCCTGTTAGAGTGGACCCGAAGCCCTTGCATAAGCAAGCTTCTTTTAAATCTAAGGGAATGGGATTGATTTCCATTCTTTCCCTATATTGAGCGACATGCTCTTCTGGATCCGTAGTTCCATCATATAAATTCATTTTTGGAGTTTGGAAACGCTTGGGGATTTTCTCATCGCATATAGGAGGAGCGAATCTTGAGATCCTGTGACTAGTTGAGGATACTTCGGGTATCGGCTGCACCACACCCAGCATACTCAAGATCATATCTTTCAACTTATTTAGTTCCCTTGCCATGACCGGGTTGATCCATGTATCCTGCATAAAGTCAACATAGGTAGCGTTCAAAAATTGATTATTGAAGGATGGGATCGATTATCCCGACTTGGGGTGTAGCCGAGATCTCTAGTTGTGGTCGTCCTGATAGCCTGGATGGGATCGATTATCCCGACTTGGGATTGCATGGGGATGAAATCTCCGGAGTAGTTTCCTGGGGATCCTGAAGTGTTGAAATCTAGGATCCTGGGCTGCAACGGAGTGGTCACTTCCTCTATTAGCTTTTTAGATCCTGACTTCAAACCGTTGATTTCTTTCATTATCATCTGGTTGGTCCTTTGCTGATCTTCCATTTGTTTTTTCACCTACAAAATCAAAGAAAGAACATCGTCGTTCGAAGCAAAGGTAGGTCCTTTGGGAGGTATCCCGGATCCTGAGATGTTGAGACCAGTAGGGTTACTCTTCTTGATCAGGTTATCATTTTTCCTCTGAGGTGGGAGAGGAGGAATAACTGACTTAGAGTTTGAAGATGTGACCGGAGTAGATTTGGACGACATTTTTGAAAAGTGATTTTTTTTTAAAACAAAGATTGAATGCAGATTTTAAATGGGGATTTAAGAAGAAAAGCACCACTTGCCCCACATTAGGCGCCAAATTATTTTGACTAAAACTTAACAAGAGTAATTTTGTTTTCAAACTTAGAATATGAGGTAGTGTGCTTGATCAAATCGTGTAACAAATAAAAAAAGTGAAGAAATGACACGAGTGTTTACGAGGAAAGCCCTTTATCCTTGAGGATCTCCGGCGTAAAACCTTGGGAGCCGACCAATCGTCAGGCTGCCTACTGATATTTTATTAAAACTTGAGAACGATTACAATGAGAGCAGTAGATGATCAAATTCTAAGTGTTACAATCGTTTTCTAGAGTATTGCGTGCTGTAAGTTGTGAATGAATGAATTTCCTAATCGATCTTACTGCGAATTAAATACAAAAAAGGAATAACAAACTATCTGAGATCCCGGAGTTCATCCAGTCTTCTAATATGACCGTTGTCATCCATTATGCACATATTCAACACGTTCTTCTTAACCATTTGACCGATTCTTCAGGAGAAATTGACTCCACACGTTTCTCCTGCGAATAAAAATTAAGATAGGGAACAAATAATCGTTAGTAATATTAATGGTCAGGATATCGAAGTCATCAGGGATCCTTGATTCCGGATCGGAGTATACTTGGGATCCTGCATCATAAAATTAACCTCTAACAATTATGTTAAGAGATAATCACGAGGTTTAAACTCTAACTTAAAACCCTTGACTTGGGGATTAAGTTACTAGAAACTTATAAATACAAATGTGTAGGCAAGGGAATTAGGAGACCATAATTTGAGAGTTCTTGGAGAACAAGGCACTAACCCTAATTTCTCCCTCTCATCTCTCTAGTGTTACTGCCACCTACGGCTACCGGGCCGCCACCGCCGGCAGCCCCCTTCGCCGTACACCGCCGTCCGCCATTCCGGCCAGCCGTCGATGCCGCTTCAGCCACCGCCGTCCACCAACCCAACCGCGAGGGTTGGTAAGCGTTGCCTTGCCTCCGTCATCGTGAGCTGCCACCGCCGGCTTGTAGCCGCCGTGAAACTCTTACGCGCCGCCGTGGTTCTCTGCGGGCTGTCGTAGGTCGTGTCACGTGTCACCACCATTTCCGAACGAGTCACCTTGTTCTAAGTTGGTAGTGACACTAGGTGAACAGATGGAGCAAAACGAATCGGGTTTCTTTTTCGGTGTTTTAGGAGCATTGGAGACAAACCGGATCGAGATCCGGGTTTGTACGGGTGGATTAGAAGTTGCGGCTTGTAGCCGCCGTGGTTCTCTACGGGCTGTCGTAGGCCGTGTCACGCGTCACCACCATTTCTGAATGAGTCACCTTGTTCTAAGTTGGTAGTGACACTGGGTGAACGGATGGAGCAAAACGAACCGGGTTTCTTTTTCGGTGTTTTAGGAGCAATGGAGTCAAACCGGATCGAGATCCGGGTTTGTACGGGTGGATTAGAAGTTGCGGGTTTTAGTTCGTGGAGCCGGATCTAGCGAACGGGTTGTCGTCACGTGGCATTTCGGTTTTCGTCTCCTACTCGCGAAAGGTATAACCCTAAAACCCCTTATGGTTGTGTATTGAATATTTGGTTTGCATCTGGATTGTTGGTGGGGCAATCTAGGACTTGGCGTAGATCGGTTCGTGCTTGTTTTTCAGCTGCATGTTTTAAAAGAGTTTTGAAACCCTAGCACGAAACCCCAACAGTGTTATCAGAGCCACTTATGCGAACAAATAGTTCAATATTTTTATTTATTTGCAATCGGGTTTTATTTTTTCAAAATTTTTTTTTGACAAAAGATGGCGTCCTTCGTTTCTTGCGATTGTGTTGATTGGTGAATCAAGCCTAGACCCATGGTTGTTTGTTTGTTTGTTTGGTTTGGTGTGTATATTTAATCCATCTTGTATTTTTCGGCTGTTTTGGAAGCCTTGTTGTAATATACTAAGTTTTGTCAATTTTATTTTATTGTAAAATATTATAAATTGTAACCAAGACGCTAAAGACAAGAAGAAGTTAAAAACGAAGAAACCAAAGATGATTCGGAGGACAAGATGGAGATCTTGAATCAAGTGGGAGAAATCAACAACAAGAAGTTTAGATGTTTGATTGTCTGTCCCATTCGACCCGTTTGGTTCATCCCATTGGCTCGGGAAAAACTGAACACTTTTAATGGCTTGATTCACCCTATGTTTGGTTGTGTTTGTTGCATGTTTAACATTTAGGTTAAACGCCTTTTCAATTGACAACCAAATAAGTTTTTAAAATGGTTTTAAAATAATTAACACAACTGAAACATCGAGATTTTAAAATAGAGATTTTAGTTATCTCGTAAAAGGTTATTTAAAATAAAGAGTTATTTTAAAAGTAAAACCCGGAGTTTTGGATATAAATTAAATAGAGATTTAATTTTTTGAAACTCGGATTAATTATTAATAAAAGAGTTTATTAATAATTAATAAATTTTGATTCGGGATTTTATCGACTCACTTAAATTAATATAAGATATTAAAATTAAGCGTCTCGAGAGATAAAAGGATTTTTATCGCCATCCCGAACCAAAACGTAAAATTAAGCATTTTTCAAACCCGGATGACAGTCTTGCATGTGGATTGTTGTCACGGTGTGTTTTTGACCCATAACTGGTAAAACACTAAATAAATCCCTTAGCAAATCGATAGGTTTACGCCACCCTATTGTTAGGACACATGAACCGATATACCCGAACCCTTAAATGCATGTGCCTCAGCCTTACATTTGGGATTACGGATGTCGGGACATTGTGGTATTACGATTCCTGAGAGTCTTGGGCGGATTGTCATGCGTCGCTAAAATTGGACGACTATCACTCAATCCTATAAGAAGTGCCTTAGCCAATTTTAGGGAAGAGTGGGAATGGATGGGGTTAAACGTACAAACCTAGATAATCGTTATCTAATCGACCCCAGAAAGTCTGAGAATTGTATTGGATAAAATTGGTAACCATTACCTACCTACATAGCCATATCTCATTGAAAGTGCTTCCCATTCATGAGATATGGTGAAACGTGGATCTCAGTTCTTAAGTAAATAATGTTTAGAATTAATTACACGGAAAGCCCCTGTGGTTTACACGGATTTCAGTTATGGCCCCTAGGAATGGAAAATTACAGGTTTAGTCCAATAGTTTGCACAAATGTAACAGAGATGGCCCCTGGAATGGATGTCAGTTAATTTTATCTGTTAAATGAGTGTAAAATGACAAAATTACCCGTCAATAATAAAAATTTAAAACCTAATACTAAAAAAAATAAAATATTAGTATTAAATTAATGGGTCTCACACACACTTCTATCCAATCATTTCTAGCCACATCACATCCTCCCACCCCACCCCCACCCCCACCCCCACCCCCACTTTTTCTTCACTCCATCTTCCTCTCTATCCCCCTCTTAATCTCTTCCATTTCTGCCTTCAATCTCGATGGAACCACACTCCTTTCCTTCAAACACTCCCACCTCCCACACCAATCTCCACTCCTCTGAAACTGGAACCAATCTGACCGCACTCCATGCTCATGGTCTGGCATCACCTGCACCACACAAACCTGTTCAGTCATCGCTTTATCCCTACCAAATTCCCACCTCTCCGGTCCAATCCCTAACGACCTATCCCATCTCCAACATCTCCAGGTTCTCGATCTCTCCAACAATTCAATCAACGGAACCCTTCCATTTTCAATTTTCAACTGCCCAGACCTCCAATCGCTTTCTCTGTCTTCTAATTTCATCTCCGATAAGCTCTCGGAGGCGATTACCACATTGCAAGGTCTTCAAATCAAAACTCAACAATGATTGAAAACGAGCAAAGAACGATCTAAACCTATCAACGATCGAACTTGTAGCCTCTGATTCATGATTGAACCCTTCAACGATCGAAGTTCGTTGGGAAAGACATCGACTTTCAATGAAACTTTGAGAGATTGGAAATGGGGTGTGGTAGGATGGGGCGGAGACGGAGGTGGAAGGCGGTGGAGGTGGAGGAGGTGTGAGAGGGTGAGGGCTACTTGTGCTGCTACTTTGTTTTGTATGGGTGGGGTGGGGTGGGGGTAGGGTGGGTATTTATATTGTTTTTTAGTTTTTAATATATAAGGGGTATATAGGTCATTTTAAAAAAAAATATCTCAAAAGATTACTTCCATCCATTCCAGAGGCCATCTCTGTTACATTTGTGCAATCTATTAGACTAAACCTGTAATTTCCCATTTCTAGGGGCCATAAGTTAAGTCCGTGTAAACCATAGGAGCCATCCGTGTAATTAATTCTAATGTTTAATTTTAAAGGGTCATTATTTATTATGTTTTGAAATATCAAAAGTACTAAAATATTTATTCTTCTTTATAGATGTCTCAAATCAAAATCGAGAGTGTGCTAGAGCCTATTACCGATATAATAAACGTTAAACTTGATGGAATGAACTTATTGGAATGACACTACAACTTGAAGAAAGTTCTTAAGGCCAACAAGAAGTTGCACATTCAAAAGTTCCCGATACCTAACCAGCCATCTGGGTATGCCAACAAGTTTGTTCAAGAAGCTTGGAGCAAATTTAGGGAAGACGCGGGAGTCGTATAAGACCTAATTTTGGCATCCATCAACCCCGAAATTAGATCTACCCTATGCCATTGGTCTGCTTATGACATTATCAAAGACTTGAAAGAAAGATTCCATCAAGAGTACGACAAGAATCCTTATAGTTCCTTAGAGGAACACATTGAGAAAATCACAATGAAGGATCCTAGGCATGCTATGATCATGAGGTGTAAGGTGGAAGACCTCAAGAAAGCAAGTATTTGTTTGGATGATCACTTAGTCATTGACATTTTTGTTGATGACGTTTGTGACAACTACGAGAGCAAGATGCTCCAACCGAGTCGTTATAATGATGTGAGGGAATTCATCTCTTGGTATGTAAGAGCGAATCCCCAAGATGCTTGGAGCATGGCATACTTTGTTAATCAACTTGAGCGGACATGGACATACCTCAGTTATGGCATCGTTAGAGGAATGTTTAATGATGGTCTTCACATGTCCGGCACAAGCAAAGACATACAAGAGGAGACTGTCGAGGCGAGGGACACAGGCAAAGCTATTGGTGAAACCAAGAAGCAATTCTCTAAACTAGGGTGTCGTGTTAGAGAAATTCCCGAGGCAGCTGAAAGAAGAGAGTGTTTTAAGACATTCACTTAAGGTATCCCGACAACAATTCCCTATTTCTTTTATCTTTTAAAAGTCTGACTTTTAAGACATGCAAATTCATTTTTGTAGAGATGAAAGGAAAGGAGGGAAGCGAGAAGAAACAAAAGACGAATGAAACTTGAAGATCCCTTTATAGTGAAGATTTGAAGGATTCAAGTTTCAAGATACATCGTTGGATGATTTTATGATTATTTTGTTTGGAACAATTTAATTTCCAGTTTTATTTTCTTTTGTGTATTGCATGAACGCATGATTTTATTTGAAATAAAGCTTAGACTTATTATTATAGGTTATTCGTGTAATATCTAGTTGCCACATCTAAAGACATGAGATATGAAACATATGAGATATGTTACTCAAGTCAAATAGATAAATATTAGATCGGATCAAACGGATACCAAGAATGAGTTTAAAACAAATCACTTGATTAAACTTAGTAAAACCATTATATGAGATATAATGTTACATACTTGAGTTTAATCAATTAAGATGATTGAAAGTGTTTCATCATCGACTCTTGAAATAATCTTAGCGATAAGATCTAAGAACGATAATAGTTATCGTTACTGAGTGATTGGACCATGATCTCCTAGATCATGTCTAAACACTAGGTCATAAGAGAAAGAAATAAGCTATCCCGGTTGACAAGTCTAAAACGCAAACACTAGCTAAGAACTAAAAGTTCAAACAGAACAGGTAAACCACGCCATATTGGATATGGAGTAGGAAGAGGCCTACAAACGATTAAGGATAGGAAGTTATGAACTCCTATAGGAAAGGAGTTTCGTATGATACCTTACAAAGTCGTTGATATTTTATGAATTTTAAGAGTAAGATGGTATAAAACTATCCCCGAAAAATGGAGTAGAATCCATATCTGAACAAGTGATACTTGATCTGACTACGATATGAATATGATTCATAAAGGTAGAAATTGTTTTAGAAACAATATGTGGATTATTCATACTAAAAGCTTGATAGATTATCAATAGTTGATAACAAAGGAATTCCATTCCAAGTTTCTTGAAAAAGAAACAGATTACAAGCTTCATATATCTCATATATGGTAACAAAGGAATTGCATTCATATATGTCAGATATGGTTACAATCCAACGAAGTTCACTACTTAAGATACGTTATCTTTAGTAATTCGTTAAACTCGAAATCTAGCAGTGTATCTCTATAAGCTCTTGATTATATATATATATATATATATATATATATATATATATATATATATATATAAATCAAGAGCTTATAGAGATACACTGCTAGATTTCGAGTTTAACGAATTACTAAAGATAACGTATCTTAAGTAGTGAACTTCGTTGGATTGTAACCATATATGAGATATATGAAGGCAAGGTTCTAATATATGAATCTTGACAATCTATTGACATAAGTAAGGTTATCTTAAAACTTTGTGTAACACCCCAATTTACAAGAAAATACAACGTCCAAGGGTTAAAATACAATTATCCCAAAGTCAGGGGCTGAAAGTGCTGAAATCTGAAAGTTGAGCTAGTAGTGGACCGCTACCGGGCTCCCTAACGGTCCGCTACGTGTGAAGTAAGGAAATGATTAGGGAATGACACGTGTCAAGACGCGTGTCTGATGACTCAGCCCTATGGTGGACCGCTACGAGGCCCATAACGGTCCACGACGCCGCAATCAGGGTAGCGGACCGCTACCCAAGCCGCTAACGGTCTACTATGTGGGGAGTACGCCAGACAGCTGACAGAGAGGCGGTAGCAGACCGCTACTACCCTGTTTAGCGGTTCGCCACGGTGCAGGTTTTAGCCTATAAATAGGTGCATGAGCCGTTCACTTTTGCATACACAAACATAAAAAACTACTACAAACACACATACACACAAACCGAGGAGAAGCTAGGACGATGACTACGAGTGCGGCAATTACGAGTGTGGTACGTTAAAGTTTCGAGTAAGGTTCAAAGAGACGTTTAGGCAAGGAATCCAAGTGTAAAAAAGATCCAAGGATAATGTAAGTACACTGGACCTGTACCTAGTTAAAAAATACATGATTACGTGAGTATGTGATATGTGTTATGTGTGAGACTAAGGTACGGGGAAAGGGTAAATTAGTCGGAACCCTAATCCCGAGTAATGGAGTAGTCACGAGATATCAAAGGGGTGCTGGGAACACTACGTGGAACCCTATATATTAACCTCTTTGATATCTCGGAGTGAAACCATTACGAAGGTTTTGGGTAGTGACTAATGTAAAATAGTGTAGGTCTCGGGGCCTCGGTCGAGCAGCGGAAAAACACAGATTTGTCCGTCGATTCGTGTGGGAACGGTGAGGAACGAGACAGAGAAAAAGCAAAGATAACAGATAGTAGAATCAAACGATACGTAACAACGAAGTCATCTCACATTACATACCGAAGAAGTACACCTCTCATCCATGCTCACAGTCCAGTGGTCGGGAGAGCTCGTCCCGACCCGGACACCTCTCAACCTTGTTCCAGAAGTTCCACCTACAAATGAAGATAAGTCTTCTATTTATAGGGGCAGGAACACTACCTGCGTACTTGGTTAAGTACGCAGGGCATTGGTCATGCGTACTTGCTAAGTACGCAAGGCAAAAGCCGTGCGTACTTAGTAAGTACGCATGACCAACTGGTGAAGAAGCTAAGTACGCAGGAACACCCTCCTGCGTACTAGCCTAGTACACCGATACATAGAATTTAATCTATAGTTACTAAAACATGCTTCTGCAAATAGCATGGCACGAGTACATCCTGAATACATGTAAATATGGGATGGAAGCTTTAATTCCAAATAAAGGAACATCCACGAGACATTGGGAAAGTGGCGGGAACGCTGCGGGGGACCCTATATATAAACTTCACCAATGTCTCGAGAAGAAGCCTTTATGAGGAATTAAGGCAAGGGTGGCTTGAAAAGCATGATAAGAAATCATGCACTACATGGCAAATGTGTAAATCAATGTACACATGATATAGCAAAGTCTAAGCTCTAAACCCAAGTAATGACGTACTCACAAAATAACAAAGAAGTGGTGGGAATGCTACGGGGGACCCTATATATAAGCTTCTTTGGTACTTCAAGACGAAACCTTTAAAAGGTTTAGAGTAGGCGCCGGAGTAGAAAAGCATGATGAGACGCATGCTATTACATGATAAAGTGTGAATGTGAAATAATGACTAGTCTAGCTCTAAACCCAAGTAAAGACGTATTCACTAGACATTAAAGGGGTGGTAGGAACGCTACGAGGGACCCTATATATAAACCTCTTTGATGATACGGGGAGAAACCTCTACAACGGTTTAGGGTGAGGGCTAGGTCGGCATAGCAAGAATGCGTGCCAAAGTACACGGCGAACTATCATGTACATATGATGTATATGTGATATATATATAATGGTTGGTAAGGTGTCCAGCCTACGGGGCGGGCCTTGTAAATAAAACGGGATGTCCAGCCTACGGGGCGGGTCCTGAAAAAGGGATGGAAATGGGATGTCCAGTCTATGGGGAGATCCTACAAAGAAAGAAATCTTCATGATGAGGCAAGGTGTCCAGCCTACGGGGCGGGCCTTATAAATGAAACAGAATGTCCAGCCTATGGCGCGGGTTATGGAAAGAAATGAATTTTGGAAAGAAAGGAATTTTGGAAACAAAGTAAGGTGTCCAGCCTATGGGGCGGGCCTTGCAAATAATAAAGGAAATATTGCAATGTACTTACTTAGCGTAAGCTAATGTAAAAACGTTTTCAAACACTGCAGGGAAAGGCACTCAGAATGCTTGAAGCTTACTAGACAAAGCTGGTTGGAGTGAGAAGAAATCCCTAGAATGTATAAATTATGTTTCACATGATTATTTGTAAAACAATATTTATATAATAAAATATACCGTTGTCACCATAGTGAAAAGGTTTTGAAAAACTGGGACCAATTTTCGCATAAAACTCTGATAAAATTATAGAAATAAGAATAAGGTGTTTCACTTTGTTGGACAAGGTAATAAAGATAAAATAGTAACATTGTCTCTAGTCCAATATTCTATTGGGACAAGATGAAATGAAAGAGTTCATTTGGATTCATCTAAGAGTTAATTAGTTATGTCAAGACTTTCATATAAGAATTTGAAATTAACTATATCGGTATAATAGGGAATGCTTGAGAAGCATTAGTTGGTGAACATCATAAAGAGTTATGATGAAGTGTTTTGACAATAAGACAAGTTCTTGAGCCAAGGGCAAGATCATAAAGGTTATGACGTCCTAGCAGTCAAAACATATATCTTAAAGGTTAAGATATGAACACCAAAAGGCTATCATTGAGAATGATTCATGCACCATAAGATTACCAAAGTTACAATGGTAACTATGTTACAACATGAGATGTTGTAGTCTGGAAACATTAGAATGTATTATTCTGAAATAGTTCAGATCGCTTCTAAGAGGTAGAAAGAGTTTGAAAGGGTTTCCTTATGAGTTTCATTAACGGGATCATGAAACTTAGAGACACATTAAATAATGAAGACTGGATCTTAGTTTGACACACCCGTTAAACTAAATCAGAGTCTTAAGTGTTAAGACACATGCTTGATCTGGATAGTCAAACAAGAGAGTTGGTCCGTTAGTATTTGGGGTTTCTGCTTGAATGGTAACAGTTACATTTATATGACTTGGATATTAATGGTTAATATCAAGATCATCATGTAACTGAGTTCAAGTTTTTAGTACGTTTAAGATCCTTGAATATAAGTTATTCTAAATTTCTGTTAGTCGATTGATTTTATGGGAATTAAATCAAATTAAGACCATTGTGAATCAGTTGGTTTGTACATTTAGAATGAAAGTCCAAAGAGTTGGAGACCAAATTCACAGTTATTCATTAGAGAATGGATATTCGAAGTAACTCGCTTCAAACTACTTCATGGATCACAATAATAAGTAGCCTTGAAAATGATATTATCACTATATCCTCTGACCTGAGATACATACTAGAACTTGATTCTACGGAAGATTGTTTTTTGACATAATCTAACGTTGTTCTTTGACCAGGCAGTAATAAGGATCATCGTTGGAGTATATATGAAGTTTAGTGATAGTTGTATGTAGTCAAGAAGGAATTTTGTTCCCTTACAATAGTAAGTGGGAGACATCTCTGGCGCCCTCGTTGATTCAACCTAGTATATGTGCATGGCCATGCCCAAACTGAGAGTTTGTTAGACCACTTTAGTTTTGCTTCGAGAAGGAGAATGATCGAACACTATATGAGAATGATGATTTGATCCATGTCTCATGTTCGGTAGATGTCCATTACAGAGAGGATAATTGACAGATTATCATGACTATTACGAATAGTTAAGTAAGGGTACTTAGAATACTCGAGAATAGGAGACGGTTTTATAAAACATCGTATCTTAATGGGGGCGGCAAGATGTGGCTAGACGTCCACCACTGTCTGTGTTGACAATGATAGAGCCTCGTGTAAGTGGGAGTCCGTTGGACTTATATGCCTGAGTAACGACATTCGACAACACGGCCATCGAGATAAGATCTAAAGAGTTACACCACGAACAACAATATATATTACACGCCGTTTAAGAGTTAAACGAGCCTTACACGAAACTAAACAGAAAGGCAAATGATTATTTATGAAATAATCATCTAAGATTATCCGGGATAATCAATGGTAAAGAGAGATCGTAATTTAGAATTACGAACGACTAAACTAACTGATCCAGTAAATTAGAATTACAGAATAATTAAGTTATATATATTGGATATATGTATATAATTAATTATAAAAGTTATTAAAATTGTATTTATAAATATATAAAAGTTATAAGTTTAATTATCCAAAGTATTTGGGTTAATTATGATTATTAGATAATCACGACGTTTAAACTGTAACTTAAAACCCTAGACTTGGGGATTAAGTTACTAGAAACCTATAAATACAAATGTGTAGGCAAGGGAATTAGGAGACCATAATTTGAGAGTTCTTGGAGAACAAGTCACTAACCCTAATTCCTCCCTATCTCATCTCTCTTGTGCCGCTGCCACCTAGGGCCACCGGGCCGCCACCGCCGACAACCCCCTTCGTCGCGCACCCCCGTCTACCTCCTGCATTTCGGCCGTCCACTAACGCCGCTCCAGCCACCGCCATCCACCGACACAGCCGCATCAGCCGGTCGGTGCTGCCTTGCTGCCGTCATCGTGAGCCGCCGCCGCCTTAGGGATGCCGCCGTCTTGTAGCTGTCGTAAACCTCCTACGCGCCGCGGTACTTCTCTGCGGGCTGTCGTAGGTTTCGGAACGAGTCACCTTGTTCTGAATTGGTAGTTACACCAGATGAACGCAAGGAGCAAAACGATCCGGGTTTCGTTTTCGGTGTTTTTGGAGCAATGAAGACAAACCGGATAGAGATCCGTGTTTGTACGGGTGGATTAGAAGTTGCGGGTTTTAGTTAGTGGAGCTGGATCTAGCGACCGAGTTATTATTACGTGGTGTTACACTTCGGTTGCCGTCTCCTACTCGCGAAAGGTATAACCCTAAAACCCCCTATGGTTGTGTATTAGATATTTGATTTGCATCTGGACTCCTGGTGGGGCGATCTAGGGTTTGGACTAGATCGGTTCATGCTTGTTTTTCCGCTGCGTGTTTTCAAAGAGTTTTGAAACCCTAGCACGAAACCCCAACACGCCGGTCATCGTCACAATCATCATTGACACCAGCCCCCACTACCACCAACGCGATAGCGGTGGCAGTAAAGATCTCGAGGGGGCGACAAAGGGGGTGGGGGCGGCGGTGATAGGAGGGCGGTAGCGGTGTTGGCTACTATGGGTCGCGATGAAGGTGGTGGTGGCAGCGGAGGCGATGGTGACGAGAGAGTGATGGCGATGGCACTAGTGGTGGGGTGTGGTGGCGGTTTCGCAGGTGGTGGGGTGGCGGCATTGCGCCTACGGGTGGCGATGACAGTGGGTGTGGTTGCGGAAACAGTAACAATAGCAAAGGGAGCGGTGACAACGACGAATACGGTGGTGGTGTGGAAGGTTTGGTGCGGTGGCGGATGCGACCATAACAAATGGTCGAAGATTCCAATTACTTTGGTTGAATTATTTCAAAATTTGAAAAGAATGTTAAAATTTTTTACATAAAGGATTTTAAATAAATAAATTCCAATTCAATTCATTTCTTAACAAAACACGTTAATAATGAAGTTCAGAATTAAATTCCTATAAATTTACGAAGCAAACATGTTAAGAAATTAAATTTAGATTTTAATTTTATTGAGTTCCACTAAATTTCATGAACCAAATATACCCATAGTATTAATATTTAAACTTGCAATTTGAAAAATACTAGTGAGATTTAACCGCGCTACGCGGCTGCAATTCAGTTGGTATCGGTTCATTACGATACCGATACAATACTGGAACTCGCTATAGCAACCGAAATATCAATCATAGAAAATAAAGTCGTAATATGCCCAAAAGGAATCCCCGTACTATGCTATGGGCTGCCAAGGGCAAGTTAACTTTTTGATAGTTTTTAGGCATTAACGGTCATGTACACACGCGAGGAAGGTAATAAATAAAGAAAGAAGATGAGTTCGAATTATTATTTTAGATTTTAGATATGTTGTTGCTACCATTGTAAGAACCCATGATAGTTTATTTTTATGGTTTATTACTAACTTACAATTTGCATATTACTAAGTAATTTTACATAAAGTACAAACATCTATTCCAACTCTTTTTTTTGTCTTCTTTTGCCTCCTATGACATCATCATCACTATCCATCAAGATATTACTTATTTATAAAAACAAAAATTTTGAAAATTATTTTTCTCAATTGTAATATTTGGGAAACTAAAATAAAATAAATCTAGATTAAATAAGTAATCTAAGTTTGTCTAAAGCATTAATATACAATCTATTTTATTTATGTTGTGTGAAATTTTGAATAAATATGTTTAAATAATTTATGTTTATAAGATATGAACTTAAAATAAGTTTATAAATTTTGTAAACAGTTTAACGATTAACGATCAGTCACACGAATCCTACTTTAAGTATTACTTTTAATGTATTTATGTAACTAAATAAAACTAACTAATAAATAACCTATAATTCAAATATTGTTCTTTTAATATCGGGTGTATATTTTGCCAATATCTTATTTCTAGGCATTGTCTGTACTTAACAGTCCCCCTTTAATGTAGTGTGTTCTGTGTTCTCTATACCTGTAAATCTTTTGTTGTGTTTGAGAGCTAGATTTTAAAATACCCTTATCTAATAAGTTTATCTTGTTCTGTAAAATTAAATATAGGTTATTTATTTTTAAGTTTTATTTAGTTACATAATTTCATACATTAAAAGTAATACTTAAAGTAGTAAGGATTCGTGTGACTGATCTTTTAACTGTTTACAAAATTTATAAACTTATTTGAAGTTCATATCTTATAACCATAAATTATTTAAACATATTTATTCAAATTTCACACAACTTGAATTATTAGTTTTTAAATAAAATAGATTGCATATTAATACTTTAGACAAACTTAGATTACTTATTTAATCTAGATTTATTTTATTTTAGTTTCCCAAATAATACAATGGAGAAAAAATAATTTTCTTAATTTTTGTTTTTATAAATAAACAATATCTTGATGGATAGTGATGATGATGTCATAGGAGGCAAAAGAAGACAAAAAAAATTGCAATAGATGTTTGTACTTTATGCATAATTGTTTTACAATATGTAAATTATAAGTTAGTATTTTGTTTTTATAAATAAGTAATATCTTGATGGATAGTGATGATGTCATAGAAAAAAAAGTTACTAGATGTTTGTATTTTATACATAGTTGCTTATTAATATGCAAATTGTAAGTTAGTAATTATTTCTTAAAAATATTAGAAATGTTTGGTTCTATATGATATATACACATAACACATGTTATCTCACTTTTACCCATTCTTTTTTACAATAAACTTCTTTCTATCATACTTCTCATTCCATTAAAAAAATCCTGCATCAATCTACTTCATAAATTTTCACTGAATATAATATTTGAGGATGCTAATATTATATATATATATATATATATATATATATAGGGGATGACTATAATAAAAACCCACTTGAGTTGAAAAAACCCACGAAACCATGTTTTACATATGTAAAAAAAACTTTATTTCTGGGATGTATTCTACATTCAATTTTATCACTTTTGGTAAAAAAAAATATAAAAACGTGCCGAGCGGTTTTTTTTAAATTTTTTTAATCTGACGTTTATTACATATGTAAACTCAAAGGTCTGGCGTTTATTACATATGTAAATGTCTACGTATTGTATACGTAAGCAAAAAAAGGCTGATTTTTGTTAATTTTTACATGTTTTTTATTTCTTTTTTTATTCGGCGTTTTTTTATTTATTTTTTTTGCGACTAAGCTTCAATCCCAAATTTTAAAAAAAAATTATCTAAATTTTATAGGGTTTAGTGGGTTTCTTAAACTCAAGTGAGTTTTTATTCTATACTTTCCCTATATATATATATATACATATATATAGGGGATGGTTAAAATGAAAACCATGTTGAGTTAAGAAAACTATGGAAACTCTTATCTATCCATTGATTGATCTTAATCCATAGATGAGATTAATTGAAAATTTTAGATTTTTTTAATAGGTTGTTTTTGTACTTAAAAGGTACAAAAAGGGTAATTTAGTTAATTGGTAGAGGATGAATATGTGGTTGGAGTGATGTATTGGGAATATGAAAGAGAAAAGGTAAGGTTCTTGTACTTTTTCTTGGAAATTGAGTTTCTCAATTTTTGAAAATCAAAATCACATTTTTTGAAAAAAAAAATAGATTTATTTTAAACAAGAATTTTTTTAAACGTGGTTTCTTAATGGGATTTTTGAAAAAAGTGGTTTTTTTAAAACGTGGTTTTTAAAGAGATTTTTAAACGATATTTTTAAAAAATTGAGATTTTATCATAAAAAACGTGGTTTTTTCTTTTTCCTTTTTGCAGTCCGTCCAAACAGAAACGGCGGTAGTTACATATGTAACTATGTTTGTTAAGTATGTAATTATTAATGGTTTATACGTAAAATGATTATTACATATGTAGAGAATCGAATGATTATTGCATCGGAATAACTGAACAAATGATTATTACATATGATTGTTACATAAAATGTCTGAAAATAATGAAAATACAGAGAAACAGACATGAACAAATGATTATTACATATGTAGCTAATGAGACAGTTTTTTTTATAGCAACGGACATCTTTAAGGGAATGAACTTCGTTTATAACCTGGCCAACTTCATCAGAAGGTTGGACAACATATGTAACATCTGTGGCATCGCGAATTACATATGTAACATTTCACCAGTTACTTATGTAACAACTAAGTTACATATGTAGCCATTGATTGATCTTAATCCATGGACGAGATTAATTGAAGATTTTAGATTTTTTTAATAGGTTGCTTTTGTACTTAAAAGATATAACAAGGGTAAATTGGGAAAATAACATATTACAACTTTTTGTTGATTAACATGTATGTCGATCACATATGGATGAGAGTTCTTTTGTACTTTTTATGACACAAATCTCTTTTCTTCTTTTATTTAAATCCTTTTATCTTTTTAAAATTCTAATTAAAAATATACTAACTAATAATTCATCTTATTTTTTAAATGCTATAAGTTTTCATATAACCAACATGAAAAAACACACCCATTTGTATAAGAGACTTTTAAATAGTTCATATTTTTTTAAATGCTATAAATTTACATACAACCAACATATGTAAGTAGTAAATATTAACCGATTAAATATGAATGTTACACATGTAACTAACAAAATGTTACTATTTTCATTTTTTTTATAAAAATATGTAACCAACAATATTATATATGTAAGTACGGTTGGCACATATGTAGCTAGGCATGTTACATATGTAAAAATAAGAGTGTTTAATAAAAAACAAGACAACCAGGTTTTTTATTAAGTAGTTAAAGAGAGAGAGGGTTTTTAGCATATGTATAACTTGTTTCGATATATGTAAACCATACAATCAACTATTTTGATATTCATAATAACCTGAAATTATTATGACAAGTATGTAACATATATATATATATATATATATATATGTATATGTATAACTAGCAACTGTATGTTACATATGTGACAAGCATTTTGTATTAGAGACTTTTAAAAAGTTTATATATTAAAGAAAAAAAGAGGTGTTACATCATATTTAAATAATATGTTTTAATAAGATATGAAAGGAGAGCTAATTACATAGTAGTAAATTGATGCTTTCTCATCTTCCTATTGAAGCATCATAGTTATATATGTAACTAACCGTTGTTACATAGGAGTAAATAATTATTACATATGATTGTTATATAAAATGTCTTAAAATAGTGAAAATACAGAGAAAGAGACATGAACAAATGATTATTACATATGTAACTAATGATACATTTTTTTACAGCAGCGGACATTTTTAAGGGAATTAACTTCGTTTATAACCTGGTCAATTCCATCAGAAGGTTGGACAACATATATAACATATGTAGCATCGCGAGTTACATATGTAACATTCACCAGTTACTTATGTAAAAAAATCTTCAAGTATGCATGGTACACATGTGAGCCGTGTTACTTATGTTGTTAAGTGTTACATGACATGGGTTGTTACAGAAGTACTTGAAGTGATTACAGTAATTTTCAGAGCATTTGTTGACGTCTCTAATGTAGCTTGTGTAACTTATGTAACTTGTGTAACTTTTGTTACTAAACAGTCTCTAAAATATACAAATGATGTTTCTACTAAATTTGTGAATGATGTAACTTTTGTTACTAAACAGTAGTTAAAATTTGAAGAAAAAAAATTTAACTTAGGTAACTGATGTTTCAATTGAATTTGTGACAGACATAATCAGATTAGCCAAAAAAAAAATCTTCACTATATTTAATGTTTCAGGCTTCTCATCCACTATATATTTCCTTTTCCTATCCTCATCAAATACCTTCTTACTCGGCCCGGTCAAAAACTAATGAATGGGCTAGAATTAGAACTAGGTCGTCCCAATTTCAATTTTTTAGGTGCATTAGCGTTTTAAATATGTAATAAGCAAGTACATATGTAATCTGCTTGAAAAACTAGAATGTTACACATGTGAATAAATGTATTATTACATATGTAAAATATCCAAACATTAATGCCAAAAAAATAAAAGTTATCCGTTCAATTGCCTGATTATTGTAGCGATAACTGAACAACTGATTATTACATATGGTTGTTACATAAATTGTCTAAAAAAGTGGAAATACAGAGAAAGAGACATGAACAAATAATTATTACATATGTAGCTAACAAGACAAATTTTGATAGCAATGGATATCTTTATGAGAATGAACTTCGTTTATAAACTGGTCAACTCCTTAGAAGGTTGAACAACATTTGTAGCATCGCTAGTTACATATGTAACTTTATAAACTACAGATGTAGCATTTCACCAGTTGTCGAAAGACGAACCAACAACTGGTTTAATGTCATCACTAGCATTGGGACACCATAACTTCGTTCCATTTGGAGACACGAAAACATAATACGGTGGGCTCTAAAATATGGGATCTGGGAAAAAAAATAAGTAATAATAGTTATACATAATCCAAGAAAAAAAAAGGAGAAATGGTTAACAAATATATGATATGGAGTTATCGGTCATGTAACATATGTATAATGATATAACAGTAATATTACAAAGGTTCATTACTGGTTGTTATTATTGAACAGAGCATCCTAAACAATGTAAAATATGTAAATAAAAAAAAAGTTTAAGTAAGTTGACATTTACAAATTAGTGAAAATAAAATGGTTAACAATAAGGTAACCTGGTAAGTTTATAACAGGAACAGAAGGACCTAGAGAAGTGAAGTCAATATTTTGAGAAGTAGAAGATGAACCAGGCAAATGATCATGATCTGAAAAAAATAAAAAGTAAAATCAACAAATAAATAAGGAAATAAAGAATAGTAAATGCAAAATCATACCTGGATATTGAATTGAAACAGGAATCGGGCCAACTGTATTATCAAATCCGTTTGGGATATTGGGTGGAGTATGATGAGCACTGTTGTCAAAAAAGAAACTTTCATCAAGTGTAGGATCATCATTAATGTCATAATAGGAATCGATATTGTTTGGTGTTAAATGTGTGGGAGATGAATCCATTAAATGAGAATATCATTAATGGGGAAAAGATAAAGTAAATCTTGAAAAAGAAGAAGAAGATTAATGGAGTTTGTGGGAGAAATCGAAGGAGAGAGGGAAGGATATTAAATGAAGAAACGATATTGATGGATTGGTTTGAAAAAGGTATGTATATGATGTTGATGGTTTGGTGAAAAAAAGGACAAAGGTTTTAGGATTAAATTTATAAAGATTTTCTTATAAAGTTGGTGTATAGGTGAATTTACTATACTACCCTTCAAGACAAAAATGTTGATTTGGTAAAGATGATTAGGTGACATAATGATAACCACTCATTGGGTTTTCATAGTTTTCTTAACTCAATTGGTTTTCATTGTATACTTACCCTATATATATATATATATATATATATATATATATATGGAAACAATAAAGTGAAATCCCATGGGAGTTGTGCAAAGTCTAAAAACCTAACATGTGGCCTACATTCTTTCACATCCACCTTTTCCACATTTCTTCTTTTGATCATGTAAGGGTATTTTTGGAACTTCACTTCATGTTCCATCTTTTAAGGCGTACCTTTTCTTGTTGACATCTTATCTAACATATAATCATCTCATTTCTCCATAACATTTCCATCCAAGTCTCCATTGAAAATAAGCTGCTCAGAATTCATGCGAGGAAGATAAGCTGCTCAGAATTCAGTTTGGAGTCTTGTCTACAGCAAAATGTTGGTTACATATGTAACCGACAAAAAGTTACATATGTAACACGAGGCGAATGTCATTTATGAAGAAGAAGCTTCGTAAATAGCACAACTGAGTTGCAATCTCCGACAACATAATAGAGGCGAAAGTAAATGGACTAAGAGTTGGAAAAATATAGATGGCGGTTCACAAATATAGTAAAAAACGAGAATTGAATATTAGTTTTTTTTTGTTATGTTAGTTGAATTTTATCACATAATAACACATACATTTGTTTGAACCTATTTAACAGTGTTGTTTTTTTTTACAAAAATAAATTGGGTTTATTTTTTATACAATGATTTTTATGAGGGAACTGATGATTTAATGCGATATTACATATGTTACATTTTGTTACTTGCATATGTAACATAAGAAACTAAATGAAGCATTAGCTTTATTTTGAAAAGTTTGATGCTAGTTACATATGTAACATTCCTAGTTATATATGTAACATTATTTCTAGCTACATATATAACATTTGTTGACTACATATGTAGTATTTGCTAGTTACATATGTAATATGAATTATAGTTAAGTTACTAAAAAAATATGAGCAAAGTACTGGAGCCCTTCTTCATCTACCTTTTATTCATAAAGTTACATATATAGAACACAATGTAATATTTCTTGTAATGACATATGTAACGAAGATTTTGAATAACGGGTTTGATTCTTACAAGAGATCTTTTAAAGAATGATTTGAATATCCCTGGATTTTGAATAACAAGTTTGATTATTGTTTTTTAGTTTGATATAATTCAATTTGTTTTTTTATTGGAAAGCCACTCATAAATAACTCTATATGTTTTTTAGTTTGATATAATCCTTGGGAAGATGAGCTTTGTGATAATGATGACTTTAATTAATGCATCGTGTTTGTTTTGTTATTATTTAGTTTCATGTTTCTTTTTATTCTAGTTAACTAACGCATCGTTTCTTTTATTTAAGTTTTTCTTCAAGTTAAACATCATTAAAATGTTATGTAAATTCTATGCAACATCACAATTATCATATACGTACCATCAGATGTAACAATTACGTAACAACACAAGTTACACTCATATACGACAATTTGTAAATTATATGTAACACATACGTAAAATGTATAAATATTTTTATATATGTGTAACATATGTTGTTACATTTACTGTAATACCCGAAAACCAGAAAAGTTTAAAAATAGCAAGGGTTTTAAAAGTATTTTCCTTAATGAAATGTATGTTCATAATATGTATTGTGAATGTAATAATAATGATAATCATTTAAACCTTGAATTTGGCTTTCCCATTTATCAAAGAAAAATAAATAAGTAATATATTAAACGAACTTTGACCAAGTCAAAATTAAGCTTCCTCTATCAGAGCCTTCATCGTCTTCAACCTCCAATAACACCGCGACCGTTACTCCTTCAATCTTTAGTTACTTGTGACCGTTTCCAACAAGAAAGCCATAACCGATTTCCCCCTATTGAAGCTGCGTAACTGAACGAATTTGTAATATACGTATATTACTTTCTTTAATATTCAATACAAATTTGTGTGTTTCCAAAGTAACTTACCAGTTCTTTCTTCAACTTTATCTTCATCATCCCGCCTGTCAGTGGCGGATGTATGTGGAGGGGAATTTTCGACGCGCAGCGAAATTTTTTTTTTTTACCGTTTTATGTATCCAGATAACACTGAACGAAATTTTAGATACCCCTGGATTTTTTCCCTAGATCCGCCACTGCCGCCTGTCATTCCCTGTTCCTACTAATTCATCAACCACTGTATATAACATATATGCTAAAGCTGTAACATAAACACATCAAAATGTAACATAGGGAGTGTCTTACAATTGTCGTTTTCATGAATGTTTATCCCATCTTGTGTGAATCCAAAGCTAAAAGAAGTAGGTTCAACCCTTTTCCTTTTCTTTTTTTTTATCCCCTTTCAAAACATTCTCTTCCTTTTCTTCTGTTTTATATAAAATAAAATAAAAACTTTATTCATAAGTTTACATATGTAACAGTTTTAAATAATTTATAATTTATAGAATGTCAATCTATAATAATGAAACATATAAATCTGACCCTAAAAATCAAATTAACATATGTAACATAACTCTTTTTTAACACCTTTCACAGCATTACCCCTACTATATTACCGAATCAAAATCTATTTATAAACAAAATACATGTTCTTTCTTTATTTTTCTTTTTCTTGTCTGAGACGATTGAAATAATGGGAGTATCTAAATCAATTTCCTCCATACTTGTATTTTATTTAAAAATACACAAACACTATTATGGAATCAACTAAATAACAACCATATTAGATAAATCATTGAAACAACATAAATCACCTGATTTCACTTCCCTCTTTTTTCTGAGACTGTTGGGGTGTAACTAAGTCGATGCCCTTATCATCTGTTTTTAAACAAAATTTTAGACTTTATATCTCTATAAAATTAATCAATAAAAAGAATCAATAATTACCTGAAGAATTTTTTTTGTTTTCTGCTTCAAAAGTTGTTTTGGCTTTTCATTTGAGTCTATAATTATTGGATCTGAAGGAGTGTTCTTTAACTTTTTTAATGATTTTTTTGCAATTTTTTCACTTTTCCTAACTACATGAAACAAAAAGTTACCAATACTTTCAACATTTCTAATGTTATATAAATACATCAAGAAATAAGTATAAAAAAACTAGTAATCGTTGTACATCCCACTTCTATTCGTCATCTTTAAAGATTTTCCAAACATCGACTTCCACTTTGAAGAAGTTAACGACGAATTCTAAGCCACCGTCAACTCACCGATTCCTTCCGACGAATTCTTCGCAAATGTGAAAGCCCTTGTAATCGAATGATTTCTTCAGAGAAGAAAAGTAGAAACTAAGAAAAGGAAATGTGTATCAATGGATTCTCTAGATTTGGGGGGTGTAATTAAGAGTTTTGATTTTTTTTGGATGAATGTTGATTAGACGTTTACTTGTTGAAATGATATGCATGGGTAATGTAAAAACAATAGATGAGTAAAAGACCAACATACCTTTTTTGTACTTTAAATTACATATATTAATAAAACAAATTTGTTTGAAATTTGAAGTAATCTTGATCATTCAATTATTTAGATCAAAGGACTAAAATTGGTTTTTATAGTTTTCACATATCACAAGGGTGTGCATTTTATCATAACCCTATATATATATACATATACATATACATATATATATATATACACACATATATATATATATATAGATATAGGGGAAGGTTCCGCTAATAATTGAATTTTCGTTAAGAAACCTAAGAAACTGGGCCAAACGAACTCCGATTGAACTAACTCCAGCAGCGTTGGAACCTGCTCGTCGAAATAAAGATTGGAGCTAAACCCTAAAAGCTAAACTGTAACATCATGAATAAATAGAAAACAAATAAAAGAAAAACAACTTGGGCTTGGCCAAGGTTCGGCCCATGGGCCTGAAATATGAAGGGAAACCCTTCTAATCAGCAGCCACCAACCCTTTCCCATCATTTCCTTCCTACGCAAGTTTCTAGAGTGAGAGAGAGAGAGAGACCGGCTCTAGAGAGAGAAATCGGGGAAAGAAGCTCAAAGGCTCAAGAATCATTCGTCTTCATCATTGCAACGTATAGAAATGGGAACCGAACTTCAAGAGGTAAGCATCACCTCTAAATCTGAGGTTTTACACATTTTGGGGATTCAGGTTTAAGTCGCATAAAGACATGGTTTTTACATATAAAACTTGAAAAAAATCACATATTTGTGCAATAAAAAAGGGACGTTTTGAACGTAAAAAGTTCAAGGCTTGATCAACTAGAAATAATTTGCTAGATCTAGGGTTCTGATCGGGGAAAAAGACTGATGCATTGAAACTACTAGTTTCGATATAGGTAAATCCATCGAAACTACATAGTTTCGATATATGCAGACCCATCGAAACTACCATAGTTTCGATATAAACCCATGACCCGAAACTACTAAGATTTTTCATAAGTTACTTATCGAAACTAACATAGTTTCGATATGACCCGAAACTACTGGGTTCAAGAATAGTAATGTCTAGTGTCATCTAGGAGCACTACCTTATGTGTATGACTTTATTATACAGATTGTGAGTGACCTTAGTGACGCTCAGTAACTGGCTAAGTGTATTACAGAAACCACTCAATAGGTGAGTTCTATGTGCCCCCTATGTGTTACGTGCAAATGATTTTAAATGTTTTGGGGCTGGAGTGTATACATGATATGAATGAATGTTATGTATATGACAATATATGTTGAATATAAGTATGAAAAGAATAACATAACGTGTAAGAATGAAATCTTGCTTTATATCTATGTATATATTGCTTGCCAAGTATGAAAAGAATGACACAATGTGTAAGAATGAAATCTTGCTTTATATCTATGTATATATTGTTTGCCAAGTATGAAAAGAATGGCACAATGTGTAAGAATGAAATCTTGTTTTATATCTATGTATATATTACTAGCCAAGTATGAAAAGAATAACATAACGTGTAAGAATGAAATCTTGCTTTATATCCATGTATATATTGCTTGCCAAGTATAAGTAAACGTTATGAACGCTTCGATGATAACGGCTACTTCGGTAGATGGACGCCCACGTGACTATTTTGCAGCTGGGACAAGTACGTTCCTTCATCAGCTAGGACGTACGAAAGGCATTAATGGACGGTCGAAGTAATTGCCTTATTATGATAAGTAGAACGGTTGCATAAATAATAGTCGCATGGGAAACGGATGCCTTAGGGCAGGCGGGCGAATATGATGGACTACGACGATATGACGGTAAAGATGGATCGCCGAAGGTTTGTCGGACGGTTTAAGATATGACAGACGGTTTCTAGTGCCGGACGGTTAAGTAAATGGGCTACGACGGTAGTTCGAGAACGTTTGTCTTTGTGACTTACATAAGCAAATGATGGGTCGATCACCCATTTTTGTATGACCAATGAATGTGCACCAAGAAATAAGCATGTATGTACTTATATACGTACCAACTATGAATGTTATATGAAAGTGGTAAAGTAAAGAATGTACAAATAAGTATATACATATATATATTTATATATATATATATATATATATATATATATTTATTCTTATAAAATAAGTTAATATCTGATTGCTTTTAAACTAGAACTCACCAGCGTTAGCTGACTTTTAGTATGCATTTCATGTAGAAAGAAGAAGGGGCGTGCTAAGGCGTGATGGCTACTCGGAACAACTGACATCCCAATTACTTGAGTTTATGTTAAGACAATGTTTACGTTTAAATGTTAAGACTTTCGCTGCTACGTTATGTATTTGACTTATTGTAAGCTTCCACTATGTTAAATGATTTTAATTTAAAAGTTCAGTATGGATGACTATGTTTATGAGTAAATCCAACAAATGAGGTCTCCCGGGAAAGAGGCCTTACAAGTTGGTATCAGAGCATTAGTTTGAGAGAATCAGACATCTCTAAATGTCTGGACTCAAGCTGATAATGGGACCAACGCACGGATGTCAGTCTGGGTAGCCAACGCCAACACAGCATGTAAGTAATAAAGTTAATGCCTATAGTTAGGGATAAATGCCTTAACTTAGAACGCTTAGATGTCAATGTCACTACTGATGTGAAGAGTTTTGAACCCGAAAAGCAAAGCAAATTATTAATCACAATCCGGTCACTGTAATTAAGAATTTACCTTGCTCGTACGGTTCTAAACTAAGATATGAACGAATGACATTGATGTATACCCTTTTACTTATCAGAAAATCTAGAAAACTATGGCTCGTAGAGGAGGAACTGGACGCCGAGGCGGTCGCACTGGCCGAGTCGGTAGACCACCATTGAACCGAAGACGTAATGATGAGGAAAGTGTGCATGAGGAACGGGAGGAAAGCGTGCACGAAGAACGTACTGAGAGTGTGCACGAAACTAATGTGACTCCACCGGGTGAAGGAAACGAAGGATCTCTACGACTAGAGCCCGAAGTTAGGGATGCTATTGCTCGTGAGGTTATGCTAACTCTGAAGGACGTACTGCCTGATCTGTTATCTGTGGCACTAAAGAAGAGCAAAGAGGAGGAGGAAAAGAACCATGAGGAAAAAGTGTATGCTAGCGATGGGGATGAGGTGATTGTGGGACTGAACACCCGTGGGTGTACCTACAAAGGATTCAAGGATGGTGATCCACCTAAGTTTGACGGGAACAAGGATTCGGTGGCTATGTTTGAATGGATTGAGAGGATGAACGGCGTAATCAAAATAAGCGAGTGTCGACCTGACCAGGCGGTTAAGTATGTGGCTCACTCTTTCACCAACGAGGCACTGAGTTAGTGGAGAAACATTCAAAGGACTAAGTCGCCAAACGCTCTCAAAAGGATGACTTGGGAAGATCTGAAAAAGCTAATAATCCAAAAGTTCCGTCCCCAAAACGAGATAAATTGGGTGGAGAATGAATTTCTGAACTTCAAGGCTGACAACAAGACTCATCGTCAGTACACTTCCAGATTCAATGAGCTGGCTCAACTGGTACCCCATTTGGTAGAGACTGAAGAGCGATTGATCAAGTACTATGTCAAGGACTTGCCTGAAAGAGTCTGTGTACATGTTAAAGCCAACCTACCCTTGACCTTCGAGTCGGTAGTGAATTTGAGTGGAATCGTCTATGACGATTATGCTAATGAGGGCCCGGTGCCGGAGGCACCAAAGCGGAAATGGGAAAATCCGTCTAGGGGAAATGGAAGGGGAACATTTGCAACTGAAGCTAAGAAGCCAAAGAAAAATGAGTATGAAACATGGACGAAGTGCGGAAGGCAACACCGCAGTGAGTGCAAAGCTGGCTCCACAATGTGCTATAAGTGCGGCAGAGTAGGCCACTACTCCAAGGACTGTTTGAGGGACGTCAAGTGCCAAGGATGTGGGCTGTTTGGCCACCTGACTAAGGATTGTAGGAAGACCGGACAATCTGGTTCGGGAAAAGAGAAGGAAAGGGAACAACCAAAGGCTAGGACTCGGGCTTATGCCCTAACTGAGGAAGAAGCGAGAGGAAACCCTGACGTCGTGTCAGGTACGTTCCTAGTTAATGAAGAAAGACTGCAACATGCGCATGTGCATCGACTACCGTGAATTGGACAAACGAACAGTAAAGAACAAGTACCTACTGCCTAGAATAGACGATCTTTTTTATCAACTACAAGGTGCGAGTTGGTTCTCGAAGATCGATCTTAGGTCGGGTTACCATCAACTGAAAGTAAGGGAGGAGGATGTACTGAAAACGGCGTTTCGCACGCGTTATGGACATTATGAGTTCCTCGTAATGTCCTTCGAACTAACCAATGAACCTGTAGCGTTTATGGATCTAATGAATAGAGTGTGCCGACCAATGTTGGATCGGTCAGTAATAGTTTTCATAGATGACATCCTTATCTATTCAAAGAACGAAGGTGATCACCACTGTCACCTGAGGGAAGTATTAGAGGTTCTGAAGGAGGAAAAGTTGTATGCAAAATTCTCTAAATGCGCTTTCTGGCTTAGGGAAGTCCAATTCCTAGGTCATGTCATAAAACCAAACGGCATTATAGTGGATCCTGTAAAGATCGAAACAGTAAAAGGTTGGAACATCCTGAAAACACCAACAGAGATACGAAGTTTTCTGGGATTGGCAGGATACTATCGGAGATTCATTCAAGATTTCTCAAGAATAGCCTCGCTACTGACAAAGATGAGATGTAAGGAAGTAAAGTATGAATGGGGTCCAACCCAAAACAACGCATTCAAAGAATTGAAGACATGACTAACCCAAGCTCCAGTCCTGACCTTACCTGAGGGAAACGAAGACTTGGTAGTCTTTTCTAACTCTTCGGGTCAAGGATTGGGTTGTGTACTTATGCAACAAGGAAATGTAATTGCTTATGCCTCGCGACAGTTAAAGATTCACGAAGTTAACTACCCGACTCACGACCTGGAGTTGGCGGCGGTAGTTTTCGCATTAAAGATATGGAGGCACTATTTGTACGGAGTTAAATGCACCATTTACCCCGACCACAAGATCCTGAAGTCCTTTTTGAGCAAAAGGAATTAAACATGAGACAAAGAAGGTGGTTGGAGCTACTGAAAGACTATGACTGCGAAATATTGTACCATCCAGGCAAGGCAAATGTAGTGGCTGACGCCTTAAACAGGAAAGAAGAATCAACACCTATTCAAATCAAAGCATGTCGGTTGATTATAACACCGGATATAATGAATGAAATAGCGAAAACACAAGAAGAAGCATTGTTGGAGAGGAATGTGAAAAGGGAAATAATAGTAGGGCAACAGGGTAATCTGGAAACCAACGTGTACGGTGTACGAACTCGTTGTGGCTGGATGTGGATACCTAGGATTGGTGAACTTAAGGTCAAGATCCTTGTTGAGGCCCATAAGTCTCGCTACTATATCCACCCCAGGATGAACAAAATGTACCAAGATCTAAAGAAAGAATACTGGTGGCCTAGCATGAAGAACGACGTGACCGAATATGTGGGCAAGTACCTAACTTGTTCTCTAGTTAAAGCCGAACACCAGAAAACATGCGGTAAATGCAACCTTTGCCGATACCGGAATGGAAGTGGGAAGAGATCACAATGGACTTCATTACCAAGCTATCGCGAACAGCTAAAGGCAATGATACCATTTGGGTGATCGTCAACCGCTTGACGAAAAGTGCTTACTTCTTACCAATACGTGAGGCTTCTTCGTCTGAGAATTTATCAGAGATATTCATCAAGGAAATCGTAAGCAGACATGGTATGCCATTAACGATCGTGTTAGACAGGGATACTCGATTCACATCAAGGTTTTGAAGAAATTCAACGAATCGATGGGCACTAGGCTAAACATCAGCACAACTTACCACCCTCAAACCGATGGTCAATCGGAAAGGACCATTCAGACCTTGGAGGACATGCTCCGGGCCTGTATCATTGATTTCGGTGGTAGTTGGGACATCCATTTTCCCTTAGCAGAATTTTCATATAATAACAGCTATCACTCAACCACTGGCATGCCGCCATTTGAGATGCTGTATGGAAGAAGATGTAGAACCCCGGTTTGTTGGGGAGAAATTGGACAGAAAGACTTTTCTAGTCTCGAAGTGGTCAAAGCTACTTCAGATAAGTTTGACCAGATAAAAGCTTGAATGAAAGCCGCTAAGGACAGACATTAATCATACGCAGATAAGAGAAGAAGAGATTTAGAGTTTCAAGTAGGGGACATGGTACTACTGAAAGTGTCACCCTGGAAAGGGATCATCCGATTCAGAAGACGTGGCAAATTAAGTCCAAGGTTTGTCGGAGCTTTCAAAATCGTAGAAGAGTTGGTCAGGTTGCTTACAGACTCGACCTACCGGATGAGCTTAGTGGAATTCACCCTACATTCCACGTATCGCACTTACGCAAGTGCCTTGCTGACGATATGGCTCACATACCCTATGATGAAATCGAAGTAGACAACAGTTTGAACTATATAGTAGAACCAATAGCTATCCTCGACCGAGCCGAGAAATGACTACGAAATAAGTCGATTCCTTTAGTCAAAATACAATGGAAGCACATGAAAGGGTCCGAAGCCACTTGGGAGAAGGAAGATGAGATGAAAGGACTGTATCCAAAGTTGTTTGACTTGTAACAGGTTTCGAGGACGAAACCTCTATAAGGAGGGTAGACTTGTAACATCCTGAATAAATCTATAAGGAGGGTAGACTTGTAACATCCCGAATAAATAGAAAAAAAATAAAAGATAAACAACGTGGGCTTAGCCAAGGTTCGGCCCATGGGCCTGAAATATGAAGGGAAACCCTTCTAATCAGCAGCCACCAACCCTTTCCCCTCATTTCCTTCCTGCGCAAGTTTCTAGAGTGAGAGAAAAAGACCGACTCTATAGAGAGAAAGCGGGGAAAGAAGCTCAAAGGCTCAAGAATCGTTCGTCTTCATCACAGCAACGTATAGCAACGGGAACCGAAATTCAAGAGGTAAGCATCACCTCTAAATCTGAGTTTTTACACATTTTGGGGATTCGGGTTTAAGTCGCATAAAGACATGGTTTTTACGTATAAAACTTGAAACAAATCACATATTTGTGCTCATGAATGAAAAAGAGACGTTTTGAACGTAAAAAGTTCAAGGTTTGATCAACTAGAAATAATTTGCCAGATCTAGGGTTCTGATCGGGGAAGAAAACTGATGCATCGAAACTACTAGTTTCGATATAGGAAAATCCATCGAAACTACCTAGTTTCGATATGTGCAGACCCATCAAAACTACCATAGTTTCGATATAACCCATGACCGGAAACTACTAAGATTTTTCATAAGTTACTTATCGAAACTACCATAGTTTCGATATAAACCCATGACCTGAAACTACTGGGTTCAAACATAGTAATGTCTAGTGTCATCTAGGAGCACTACCTTATGTGTATGACTTTATTATACAGATTGTGAGTGACCTTAATGACGCTCAGTAACCAGCTAAGTGTATTACAGAAACCACTAATCAGGTGAGTTCTATGTGCCCCCTATGTGTTACGTGCAAATGATTTTAAATGTTTTGGGGCTGGAGTGTATACATGATATTAATGGATGTTATGTATATGACAATACATGTTGAATATAAGTATGAAAAGAATAACAAAACGTGTAAGAATGAAATCTTTCTTTATATCTATGTATATATTGCTTGCCAAGTATGAAAAGAATGACACAATGTGTAAGAATGAAATCTTGCTTTGTATCTATGTATATATTTCTTGCCAAGTATGAAAAGAATGACACAATGTATAAGAATGAAATCTTGCTTTATACCTATGTATATATTGCTAGCCAAGTATGAAAAGAATAACATAACGTGTAAGAATGAAATCTTGCTTTATATCTATGTACATATTGCTTTCCAAGTATAAGTAAACGTTATGGACGCTTCGATGATAACGACTACTTCGGAAGAAGGACGACCACATGACTATTTTGCAACCGGGACAAGTACGTTCCTTCATCAGCTAGGACGTACGAAAGGCATTAATGGACAGTCGAAGCAATTGCCTTATTATGATAAGTAGAATGGTTGCATAAATAATAGTCGAATGGGAAACAGATGCCTTAGGGCAGACGGGCGAATATGACGGACTACGACGGTAGGACGGTAAAGACGGACGACCGAAGTTTTCCCGGATGGTTTAAGATATGACGGACGGTTTCTAGTGTCGGACGGTTAAGTAAATGGGCTACGACGGTAGTTTGAGAACGTTTGTCTTTGTGACTTACGTAAGCAAATGACGGGTTGATCACCCATTTATGTATGACCAATGAATGTGCACTAAGAAATAAGCATGTATGTACTTATATACGTACCAACTATGAATGCTATATGAAAGTGGTAAAGTAAAGAATGTACAAATAAGTATATACATACATATATATATATATATATATATATATATTTATTCTTATAAAATAAGTTAATATCTGATTGCTTTTAAACTAGAACTCACTAGCGTCAGCTGACTTTTAGTATGGACTTCAGATAGAAAGAAGAAGGGGCGTGCTAAGGCGTGACGGCTACTCGGCACAACTGACATCCCAATTACTTGAGTTTATGTTAAGACAATGTTTATGTTTAAATGTTAAGACTTCCGCTGCTACGTTATGTATTTGACTTAATGTACGCTTCCGCTATGTTAAATGATTTTAGTTTAAAAGTTCAGTATGGATGACTATGTTTATGAGTAAATCTAACAAGTGAGGTCTCCCGGGAAAGAGGCCTTACATAAACCCCCCAAAAACCTAAATCCTCCAGCCCTCACCCTTAAAAACCTAAACCTATCCACTCCACCCCCTAAAAAATCTAAATCCCCCACCCTCCAAAAACCTAAATCCCCCCCAACCTCCACCCCCAAAAAATCCCACCCCACCCCCCACCCCAAAAAAAAACCTAAATCCCCCACCCCATCCCCCAAACACCTCGACGAGCCGGTTTCAACGCCGCTAGAATGAGCTAAATCGGAGTTCGTTTGACCCGGTTTCGGTTAAAAAAGAAATAATTTCTTAGGTTTCTTTGAGCTAAATCGGAGTTCGTTTAACCCGGTTTTGGCTAAATCGGAGTTCGTTTCCCCAAAACACTTTTTATTTGAACCTCTCCCTATATATATAGGGCGAGGTCAAATGCTAACTAATATTTATGTGATAACCATGATAACCATTCTCAAACATAGTGTTACGTATATGTAACAATTATCATTATGTTAATGTTACATATATGTAAACACTATGTGTCACGTATATGTAACATTATTTGGTACGTATACGTAAGACTCAATATTTCTGTATTTACGTACAAAATATTTATTCAAGATACTTAAATACTATTTTAACAATTAAAAGAAAAAATAATTTATAAATTGTGTGATTGTTTTATAGTGGTTAGCACGGTTATCACATAAAAAGTTGGTTAGTTTTTGAACCCTTCCCTATATATATAGGGTGCTGTTTCAATCAAAACCCACTGTTATTGTCAAAACCCTAAAACTCTAGCAAAAATTGATCAAATAATGAATTTTTTTAGTTTAATGAAATTATTACACGAATTCAACGTCACATCCTTTTTTGCATTTTTTAATTCGTAAGTGCGAGAAATTTTACACCGGTGTAAGTTGGTTTACACTGGTGTATCTTTACAACATTTTTTTACACTTATACAAGTGTAAACTTTCTCACACTTACGAATTTGCAAAAATGCAAAAAAAGGATGTGACGTTGAATTCGTGTAATAATTTTATTAAACTAAAAAAATTGATGATTTCATCGATTTTTGCCATGGTTTTAGGGTTTTGACAATAAAAGTAGGTTTTGATTGGATGCACATCCTATATATATATGTGTGTGTGTGTGTATAGGGAATGTTTAAGATGAAAACTCCCCCAAGTTATGAAAACATTGAAAACTCTTCAAAAAATGGATTTCTATAAGGTTTTTTTTTGGAAAACCTTTTATATGTAATTTGAAAACTTTTTATAAAAAAATCAAAAAAGCGCCGATCAGATGTTTTTATAAAAAAAAAATTTATAAAAATTTTGCCCAGCTATTTTACATAAGTAATTTTTGTTTTTACACAAAAAGGGGGATTTTTGTCCATTTAATTGTATTTTTTTTGACGAAAATTTTATCAAAGTTGATTAGAATGATTTTCAATTTAAAAAAAAAATATAAAACACGTTTTTGGGAGAATTTTTAGTGTTTCTCAACTCATGTGGGTTTTAAAAATATCCATCCCCTATGTGTGTGTGTGTGTGTGTATATATATATATATGGTACTTTGGGGAATCTCAAAAAAATGGAGATCCGGGGAACCATGTGTTTAACATGTAAAAAGCTTATAAAAAAACTCAATTTCACATGTTAAAAACTCATTTTTACATTTTTTTTCGAAGATTTTGTATATAAACACATTTAGAAGCCGTTCTAACAAAAAAATAATAATAAAAATTTTAAATAAAATTTTAAAAAAAAAGTAATTTTTTTTTGTAGAAACTTAGGGTATGTTTGGTATAGGGTAATGGAATGGACGAGTTAATGGAATGGATGAAGGAATAGCATGGACAAGGGAATGAAATAGACTATTACCATTACATTGTCCTGTTTGGTTAACCTATGAGAATGTAATAAATTATTACTTCATGTTGTTTTCTAGACAGGAAAATACGAATGTATGTAATACAATTCATTAAAAATGACAAAAATACTCCAAGAAAATACCTGGGTCATGGGTCGGGGCATGAGTCGGGTCATGGGTCGATCTGTATGTCGGGTCATGGGTCAGGGCATGGGTCGGTTTATTGTTCAGGTCATGGGACGGACCATTGGTCGGTTCATGTGTTGGGTCATGGTTCGGTTCATGGGTCGTGTCATGGGTTAGGGCATGGGTCGGGTAATGGTACGGGTCAAGGTTCCGTCACGGGTTAGGGCAGAGGTTGAGTCATGTGTCAGGTCATGTTTCGGGTCATGGGTCGGTTCATGTGTCGAGTCATGGGTAGGTTCACGTGTCGGGTCATGGTTCGGGTCATGGGTCGGGTCATGGGAAGGGTCATCGGTTAGGGCATAGGTCGGGTCATGGGTCGGTTCATGTGTCGGGTCATGAGTCGGTTCATGTATCGGGTTATGGTCGGTTCATGTGTCGGGTCATGGGTTTGAGCATGGGTCGGGTCATAGAACAGGTCATGGGTTGGTTCATGGATCAGTTCATGATTCAGGTTACGGGTTGGGTCATGGGTCGAGTCATATGTCGGGTCATGGGTCAGTTCGTGGGTCGGACCATGGTTCGGGTCATTATTTAAAAAAAAATCATTCCATTCCTTGAAGGAATGAAAAAAAAAACACCCATACCCCAAAAAATAAAAATTATTAAAAGTGAAGGAATCACATTCCTTATGTAATGGTTCATTCCATTCCTATGTGACTACCAAACATGTTTTGTTTCATTCCAACGTAATGACTCATTCCATTTCATCATCCATTCATGCATACCAAACACTACCTTAGTTTTTTTTGGTTAAAACGGCTTTTAAATATGTTTATACGCAAAAGCTCCGAAAAAAATATATATAAAAAATCAGTTTTCACATGTGAAATTAAGTTTTTTTATGAGTTTTTCATATTGTTCACCGCTTCCCTATTTTTTTTGGTTCCGAGTGAACCTCCTTCTCTCTCTCTCTCTCTCTCTCTCTATATATATATATATATATATATATATATATATCTCTCTCGTAATAATGCAAAAATACCTCCCTCTCTCTCTCTCTATATATATATAGTAATAATGCAAAAATATGCACGTGGGAAGGTTTAGAGGAAGGGACCTTCACCCGTTTGACCCCTACCATTCGTGGCTGATAATCTCTCATTGTATTGTATGTTCAACGCTGGACCTACGCAGATGTGGTCCTGATGATATTATATTTCTAGTTATGTAGGCGTTTTTTTTTCATATAATAAAGTTATGTGTTGATGTTTTTGTACAATATATTGTCATATACTCTTCATATCTTTAGTTGAGAGATGTAGCATCGTAGTTTGATAATATGAGTAGAAATTAAGCATGTGCTTGTAATCAACGGTATTCAAGGTATAGAGGTACCGCATATTTTGGCCCGACATTTGCTACCTTTGCTTAGGCCTTGTATTCCCTTCTAATACGTTGAACGACGTATGGAGCATAATCTAAGCATGCAACTACAGGTACAGATCCGGAACCAACATTCAAGAGCTTGTCATTAGATCGTTGTTGCAACACTTGGCGCATAGCTTTAATTTGACTAACGTTATTTTTAAGTCGAAAAATTTAGTGAAGAAGGTTACATGGTCACACAAGTTAAATAGAACGAAAGAGATGACATCTGAGGACTTGATTATAAATAGTTTTTTTTCTGGAATTAAAATAAGGAAATTAATTCGATATTTTATCAAGTGCACGATCACTCAAAACACTCTCTTTCTCTCTCTCATTTTTATGAGGTTTTGAAAAATCGTATTATATAACTCAAAGGAACTTGGTTTTGGAGTCTGAACTCGGGTTTTATATCGTTAAACATATTTAGTGTATTTCCTAGTGAATAAACTATGTATATTATCAAAACATATGTGGATGATTCACATATTCTAGTATACTTACTCGTGAATACAATATTTACAGATTCCGAGAATCTTGGTGTAATCACTGAGAATCTTGGACAAATTCTCAAGATTCTTGGTGTAAACATTGTTAATATATTGATTCCTGGGTTTTTATTAAGTGGATTCACTATGTATTTACATAGTGTATTCACTATGTCTATTGTATAAATACATTATACGTGGATGGTTCACATATTTTAGTGCATTCACCAATTAATAAGCTATGTATTGTATTTTTATCTCGACGTTCTTGTATATTCGACATTCATTTGAGAGATACTTCAATGACCCAAAATTCATTTGTGTTTTTTAATTTTCTTGTTTAATGTATTATTGTTAGATTATTCTCCATGGATTTGTTCTCATTCGATAATGCTACAAGATTTCTACTCAATTTTTTGATTTGCAAAAAGGTTGTTTTTTTTCTTTTTTCTTTTCACCTTTTCTTGATTTTGTTCTCGTTCGGTTTCAATTCGGATAAATTTTACTTGTCATTCATTTTAGACCCAATTTACTCGATTATTCATCATTCATATTCCATCATGAAAGGAAGATATTAGAACTGCAAGGGAAGAAAGTCGATTTTACTCATGTAGTGTTAAAACCTTTAGTTATAAAATCTTGTTTTTATTATATAACCATAGATCTGACTTTTGTAAAGTGATTCTCCTTTGGGGGTGGGGGTGGGGGTGGGTGTGGAGGGTTTAGATTTTTGAGGGTGGGTGTGAGGGTTTAGGTTTTTTGGGGGTGGGGTGGGTGGGGAAGGGGTGGGGTTGGGGGTTTAGGTTTTTGGGGTGCTACTACACATATGCAGTATTGCGTTTTTTTTTCCTTTTTTTTGAACGAGGACGATGTGGGAAATATGGTCTCCGAGCCACTTTTTTAGTTTTTTATTTATATTTTGAGTTATGATTTTTTTTATTATTTTTTTGAATTTTTTTTCCCTTTAACGAGTAGTTCTATAGTTATTTTATTAAAGTTAGTTCTCTCATTAACTCAACTATATATATATATAATAGCTAGAAAGAATCCATAAATAATAAACACTTATTAGAAAGAATTATACAATTAATAGCTAAAGAAACCGACGAAATTAAAAAGTTCACAGAAAACTTAGAATACATAAGAGAACAAAATAATCAAATTCTGTTAGAAATAAAAAAAATATTAAGAAAGATAAACATATACTACCAGAGGTAGAAGAAGATTCTATCGAAATTAATAAAATTATAAATAAACTAAACAAAATACATATAAGTGATAATAAGCCTAAACCGTATAAACATTGGAAACCAAACAATGAATAAACAAATTACTCAAGGATCTAGAAAGTCTACTAGTAATATAAAATATATCATTACATCAGATACCTTTTTAAACATAATTTTAAGGAAATGATCGTCTTCCATAAGTACACAACAGACGATACAGTTAGAAGAAGAAATAGACTTAGATAAAAACATAAACTTATACAACCAGCACCAACGCGAGAATTTTGTGTTAATCTTTTGGGATATTGTCTATTCAAATTCTGGAAATTGATCAAACACAGTTTGAAGACAGGATTTCAGGGAGTGTCTAGCATTCTGGCTCTAAAAGAGTTATAGCTTCTATAACTGTTTTCTTTTTTTTCTCAAGCCTTTGTAACAACTGTATATTTTTTGCTACGAGAATGCCAACTTTTTGTTTTTTAATACTATTTTCTATATGGCTTTGTATAGACTGTGTACTTTTTCCTTGCTGTATAAGCTGGTTTTGCAAACTTGCAATAGTTTCTTCCTGAGTCTTTATAATCTGTTCATGACTCGTTTTTGTAATTTGTGAAAAAGTTTGAACTTCTTCGGGTTCAATAAAAAAGTTGTCTATACCAAAGTGATCTCTGGCTGTTTTCAGAGCTTCGTTTTGAAGCTTCCACTATAATAAGAACATATTTTTTCTTCTTTTTTATAGCTGTGAACATTTGGTTTGCAAAGGAGGACCGCTCCCCATCCTTCTTTGCATCCATCAACTTCTATAATTATGTAATCTGCTACAAATGGTAATTCTAAGGATTTGATTTCTTTAACTCTTTCTTTTATCTTTTTAATCAAAATAATGTCTTCTTGATTGAAGTGACTTTGTCCATTTTTAGTGATTTTGCTGTATAATGGTCCTACTAACTTTTAAAGGTTTGGAATAAACTTTCTAGCATAATTTACCAAGCCTAAAAAAGCTTGAATGTGTTTTACATTAGTAAGTTTTTCTGGAAAATCGAGAATTTTTGTAGAAATGTTTGTTTGTAACTCAATTTTTCCGTTTTCAATTTTTATACCATCTATTGCATGCAAATATACTGTAAGTTTTTACGTTTTATTGCAAGATCAAAAATCTCTGATGCCCCAACCTATTTTGGTATCAGAGCAAAGGCTTTTCTAATATCTGAAAGACTAAGACAGATCCATGTCAGGCACCGTGTATGCTTAAGTCCTATTTATATGGAAATCCGCTTAGGTGAAGATTAGGAAAAAAATTTGCTTTGATCTACTAATATAGATAAGTTGTCAAAGATTTAGATATTTCATACTTGATATACATGATTCATAAATTTACTTTTGTTTTGTTATGATAAAATTGAGATATAGAAAAATATTATAAGAGAAAAATTAAGAGATAAGGTGCTTACTAAGAGAAATCAGATTCTTTTAAAAAATTATTGAATCATCAAAAGTGTTCAAAAAACTCGAATTCTTAAACTTAAAATTTGCAGAACGAAGCGATCATAAAAATATAAGTAATAGGTACTATAATCATATTTGTAGATTTAAAGAGCTTCATACACACAGTCTTCATACACACAGTCTTCATACACATCTAAATAGTATTACAGATCTTATTATAAATTTAGGATTTAGTTTATAAAAAGAATCAATAAATAATAAACACTTATTAGAAAGAATTATACAATTAATAGCTAAAGAAACTGACGAAATTAAAAAGTTTACAGAAAACTTAGAATACATAAGAGAACAGAATAATCAAATTCTGTTAGAAATAAAAAATATTAAGAAAGATAAACATATGGTACGAGAGGTAGAAGAAGATTCTATCGAAATTAATAAAATTATAAATAAACTAAACAAAATACATATAAGTGATAATAAGCCTAAATCATATAAAAATTGGAAACCAAGCAATGAATAAACAAATTACTCAAGGATCTAGAAAGTCTACTAGCAATATAAAAGATATCATTACATCAGATACCTTTTTAAACAAAATTTTAAAAAAAGGATCGTCTTCTAGAAGTACACAACAGACGATACAGTTAGAAGAAGAAATAGACTTAGATAAAAACATAAACTTATACAACCAACTAGATATCTCAAATCCAAGGACTTTATATCAAACATGAATGTTAAATGTTAATACAACATTGATATAAAATAGTAAAGAAGAAAGTCTACTAGTGGTAGATAAAATGGTAGAAATAGACTTATTTTCAGCATAAACAATCCAAAGAATTAAACAATCAGGAAATCAGTTTATACACAGAGGACTTATAGTTATAGGGATAAAAGCCATAGGAAGAAAAAAATCTAGGAACAAAACTGTTAGCCTTAATATTAGATATAAGATGGAAATCAGAAATGAAGAAGAAAATTATTTCAGGAATGGAAATAGATTTGAGTTAAAATACAACCTTATTCTATTGTAGACCTAGAATTCTAAAAGACATCAAAGACCTACAAAAGCTAAAAATAGCCCTACAAACCAAAGGATATGAAAACTATGAAGGAAATAACATAGTAATAAGTATAAGAGTCTTAGAAAAGGCCAGTAACAGATCAGGAATGAAATATAAAGTAAGCATAGAAGGAATAGTTAACACAATTGTGTCTAAATCAATACAAATGATTGAACCAGTTAGAATAGATCCTAAAGAATTAGCAGGATTAGAATGACAAATAAGTGATTTAACAAAAAAAGAAAATTCAACATTAGTTCCAAAAAAGAGCCATATATATGAAGGAATAGATGGAATACAAAGCTTAAGATTTACAGATTTTAAACAAGAAGATAATAAATACGAAGAAAGTAGCTGTTCTGAAGAACAACCAAATGAAACACAATATAGCTTCATGAATATAGAATCAGACGATGTCTCTGAATATGAAAAACCTATATACGATACAGAAAATGAAGAAAGTGATGATGAATATATAATAGATTAAGAATTCATAAGATTTGAACAAGAAGATATAGATTACAGTTTATTAAATTATTCAAAAGAAGAAAAAATACAACTTTCAAAATAGAAGAAAACAACAAATCGTACAAACAAATAACAAATAGAAAGTTTATAGAAATAAATATACAAGAAGAAGTAGACGATATGATAGTAGAATGTATGCCTACCTTAGGAATGACATACGAAGAAAGTTACAACAAACTACAAGACGACTTTAATTTACCATTAGCAAAAAGTATAATCAAAGGAGATACCATGATCTCAGATTTTTATAAACACAATCTCGAACATAGCTTTATGGACTCTGAACATAAGAAAAGAAACTATACAGAAGGAAAAATAGGAGAAACTTCATATGAAACCATGGGAAGAGAACCATGGACTAGACCAACTACAAACTATCAACAAGAATCAAATTATAAAGGAACAGGAAACATGTTACCTATAGGACAAATTTATAGCAGTAATATGCTATTACTAGAATAACAGAAACCACAGCTATGGGTAGACGAAGTTATAACATGGGAACAAACAATAGTAAGAATGTGGGAAATAAATAAGAAAGACAACATGGACATGTTTGCCTACTTAGAAACAACTCTAGGACCAACATCCCTGAGGATATGGCAAAGCAAAAAAGCCCACAGCCCAGACCAAATAAACAGGTTAAAAGCCATAGGAGATAATCCCTATAATTTTACTTCCCAAATAAGAGTTCTTATTTTAGGAGTAGATCCAGCTAAAAATAACAGTTTAATACAAAATACAGCTGTTAGAAATTTCGAACAAATAAGCATAGCAGACATGAAATATATAAACGAGTTTACACTAGATTTTACAAGATTATTAGCACAAACAGGACAAGCTATGGATGATAGTTTATGTGATAAATATTTTATAAAACTACCAGGAAACTTAGGAAAAAGTATACACGGAGCCTGGAAGTTACAATATGGAAACTTAGCAAACCTAGGAATAGGACCTAGAATAACATTTACATTTGGTATTCTAGAAGAAAAATGTAAAGAAGTTGCGCTACAAGAGCAACTAAAAAGAAATGCATTTGCATTTTGCAAAACAGCAATCTACACTCCACAAACCTATGGATATTATGACAAGAAAATTAGAAAGAGTACTACATATAACAAAGAATATAAACCGTATAAAAAATATTAAAACAAATATGTTAGAAAACCTCATACTAGAACATGCAAATGTTTTATTTGCGGAGACAGATAACATTTAGCTAATAAATGTCCAAATAGAAACAAAAATATGGAAAGAAGCAATTTAGTTGAACAAGTCAACGACTATGAGATATAAGCAATAGATACAGATCACACAGATAATGAATCAATATACAGTATATATAGTGAAGAAGAAAAGTCTGTAACAAAAATCTCATACACATACACTAATCCAGAAGAATGAGAGCATGCCTGGAAATATAGAAAAGGAAACAATTATATCAAATGTTACATTTGTGAATACTAACCAAGTATAGATAAAAGATCTCAATGCAATATGTGCTTCAAAGAAATCTGTCATATTTGTATTAAAAATATTTATAACATAGAACCACCAAACACTAGTCAAAGTGCAAGTAAAAATACATACGAATACGAAGACAAGTTTGAAAAATTAGGACTAGCTATAGAAGTCAACAAACTAAAAATAGAAATTATGAATAATAAAATCACATGACTTGAAGATCTAATAGAAAAGAAAAAACAGGCAGTAGAATTCCTAGAAATAAATAATATGGCCACAGAACCAGAACAAAACTCTATACAAACTAATGAACAAACCCTTATACAAACTAATCGGTCGATAAATATGATAAACATACAGTGTAGATTATGGTTTGATGCCAACACTCCAATAGACCTAACAACCCTGGTAGATACAGGAGCAACCAAAAGTCTAATATCACACAGTATTACACAAGAAAAATTCCATAAACCACTTACATATAGGTTAATGACAAGAACTGTAGAAGACAGATTAATCAACATAACACATTACCTAGAACCAGTAGGAATACAATTTCTAGATTTGTAGGAAATTATAGTACATAGTATGATATTCCATAAATAAATATAAATCCACAACGTATTAAATCCAGAGATTTTGTCCTAGGATTAATTTTCATACTAGGATTAAATGGTGCAATTACTATAACAAGAAACTTCATAACCATTAGTAAACAAATTTACAGTTTCCCCACTTTTGGATATAAAAGCATAAATGAAATTGCTCACAAAAGAGGAGAAAAAGGAAATTTAGAATTTTTAAATAAAAATAAAAGACAAAACCTTATTGAAAATGAAGCTTTACAACTCTTCACAAATTTTGTAAACTAAGAACTAGAAAAAGGACAAGATGTTTCAACAAGTATTAATCATCCTACAATTTTACACCTAGAATGAATAGGACTTATAGGAGAAGATATTACAAATTCGAAAGTTAAATACATTTGTAAATTCAAACTAAAAAATCCAGATATCACCATAAGAAATATAAATAAAGAATATAGCCCTCCAGACAAAGAAGAATTCAAAACACAAATACTCGAAATGACCAAACAAGGATTAATCAGAAAATCTGAAAGTCCCCACAGATCAACAGCCTTTATAGTAAAAACCATAGTGAAATAAAAAGAGGAAAAGCAAGAATCGTCTACAATTATAAAAGATTAAATGATAACACAGAAGACAATGGTTACAACATTAACAACAAAAACTTTTTCTTTTATCTATAGAGGATTGTCAGTCAAATAATTGAGACGGCTTTGTAGACTCTGTGGGTTTTGACGTCAGTGCATACGATTTCTTTTCAATCTTTCTAGAAATTTCTGTGGGAGTCTGGAATAGTTGGCGGTGTGCCTGTATCTAAATCAAAATCTTCTAGGTTCAGATAATAGTCTTCTAGGTTCATGATATGCTGTAATTCAAGAGATTCTCCTTCATCAATGAAAGGAAGAAGCATGTTCCAATTTTTGTGACTCAAATTTTGTATATAGTGTCCTTCGGCGAGAAGGTGGTAGGTTTCCCAGTGAAAGCCTGGTGGTAATGTAGGAGTCTTCTGGTTTTGGGAAATGAACTGTTTAGTATCTTTTCTTTGGCTGTTCTTTTCTGTGGCAAGGATATTCATCATCACTTTCTTCATTTTCTTTATCATATATAGGTTTTTCATATTCAGAGACATCGTCTGATTCTATATTCATGAAGCTATATTGTGGTTCATTTGGTTGTTCTTCAGAACAGCTACTTTCTTCGTATTTATTATCTTCTTGTTTAAAATCTGTAAATCTTAAGCTTTGTATTCCATCTATTCCTTCATATATATGGCTCTTTTTTGGAACTAATGTTGAGTTTTCTTTTTCTGTTAAATCACTTATTTGTCATTCCAATCCTGCTAATTCATCAGGATCTATTCTCACTGGTTCAAACATTTGTATTGATTTAGACGCAATTGTGTTAACTATTCCTTCTTTGTATTTCATTCATGATCTATTACTAGCCTTTCCTAAGACTCCTATACTTATTACTATTTGATTTTCTTCATAGTTTTCATATCCTTTGGTTTGTAGGGCTATTTTTAGCTTTTGTAGGTCTTTGATGTCTTTTAGAATTCCAGGTGTACAATAGAATAAAGATGTAGTTTGACTCAAATCTATTTCCATTCCTGAAATATAGTAGTTGCACCATTTAATCCTAGTATGAAATTTAATCCTATGACAAAATCTCTGGATTTAATACGTTGTGGATTTATGTTTGTTTATGGAATATCATACTTTGTACTATAATTTCCTGCAAAATCTAGAAATTGTATTCCTACAGGTTCTAGATAATGTGTTATGTTTATTAATCTGTCTTCTACAGTTCTTGTCATTAACCTATATGTAAGTGGCTTATGGAATTTTTCTTGTGTAAGACTGTGTGATATTACACTTTTGGTTGCTCCTTTATCTACCATGGCTGTTAGGTCTATTGGAGTGTTGGCATCAAGCCATAATCTACACTGTATGTTTATCATAATTATCGACCCATTAGTTTGTATAAGGGTTTGTTCATTAGTTTGTATAGAGTTTTGTTCTGGTTCTGTGGCCATATTATTTATTTCTGGGAATTCTACTGCATGTACTCTTTTCAAATTTTGTAAACTATGAACTAGAAAAAGGACAAGATGTTACAACAAGTATTAATCATCCTACAATTTTACACCTAGAACGAATAGGACTTATAGGAGAAGATATTACAAATTCAAAAGTTAAATACATTTGTAAATTCAAACTAAAAAATCCAGATATCACCATAAGAAATATAAATATAGAATATAGCCCTCTAGACAAAGAATAATTCAAAACACAAATACTCGAAATGACCAAACAAGGATTAATCAGAAAATCTGAAAGTCCCCACAGATCAACAACCTTTATAGTAAAAAACCATAGCGAAATAAAAAGAGGAAAAACAAGAATCGTCTACAATTATTAAAGATTAAATGATAACAAAGAAGACGATGGTTACAACATTCACAATAAAGATAGCTTGATTCAACTAATACAAAATAACAAAGTATTTTCTAAATTTGGCCTAAAATCAGGTTTTAATCAACTATATCTGGAAGAAGATTTTAAATAGAATAAGGCTGTATTTTGACTCAAATCTATTTCTTCATTTCTGATTTTCAGCTTTTATCTAATATTAAGGCTAACAGTTTTGTTCCTAGGTTTTTTCTTCCTAGGGCTTTGATCCTTATAACTATAAGTCCTGTGTGTATAAACTGCTTTCCTGATTGTTTAATTCTTTGGATTGTTTCTAGTGAAAATAAGTCTATTTCTATCATTTTATCTACCACTCGTAGACTTTCTTCTCTACTACTTTGTATCAATGTTGTATTAACATTTAACATTCCTGTTTGATATAAAGTCCTTGGATTTAAGATATCTAGTTGGTGCTGGTTGTGTAAGTTTATGTTTTTATCTAAGTCTATTTCTTCTTCTAACTGTATCGTCTGTTGTATACTTCTAGAAGACGATCATTTCTTTAAAATTATGTTTAAAAAGGTATCTGATGTAATGATATCTTTTATATTGCTAGTAGACTTTCTAGATCGTTGAGTAATTTGTTTATTCATTGCTTGGTTTCCAATGTTTATATGGTTTATGCTTATTATCACTTATATATATTTTGTTTAGATTATTTATAATTTTATTAATTTCGATAGAATCTTCTTCTACGTCTGGTAGTATATGTTTATCTTTCTTAATATTTTTTATTTCTAACAGAATTTGATTATTCTGTTCTCTTATGTATTCTAAGTTTTCTGTGAACTTTTTAATTTCGTCGGTTTCTTTAGCTATTAATTGTATAATTCTTTCTAATAAGTGTTTATTATTTATGGATTCTTTTTGTAAACTAAATCCTAAATTTATAATAAGATTTGTAATACTATTTAGATGTGTATTATCTGTATGAAGACTGTGTGTATGAAGCTCTTTAAATCTACAAATATGATTATAGTAACTATTACTTATATTTTTATGATTGCTTCGTTCTGTAAATTCTAAGTTTAAGAATTCGAGTTTTTTGAACACTTGGATGATTCAATAATTTTTTAAAAGAATCTGATTTCTCTTAGTAAGCACCTTATCTCTTAAGTTTTCTCTTATAATATTTTTCTATATCCCAATTTTATCATAACAAAACAAAAGTAAATTTATGAATCATGCATATCAGGTATGAAATATCTAAATCTTTGACAACTTATCTATATTAGTAGATCAAAGCAAATTTTTTCTCTAATCTTCACCTAAGCGGGTTTTCATATAAATAGGAATTAAGCATACACGCTGCCTGACATGGACCTGTCTTAGTATGTTAGATATTAGAAAAGACTTTGCTCTGATACCAAAATAGGTTGGGGCTTCAGAGATTTTTGATCTTGAATATAACGTAAAAACTTACAGTATATTTGCTAGCAGTAGATGGTATGTGGTATGTGCAGCGGCGGAATTGTTGCAGAATTGCAGCGGAAATATATATATACTTTTTTTTATCTGAGATATAATATGAAGAACTTAGAGAAAATTCTTAAGAGAATAAAGGTTTACAAGAAAAATCAGAAAGAGAGAATTTATCTACTCATAACTGAGATAAATTTCATTTAATATTTTTGGTGTGTTTTTTACAAATGAAGTTGTTGTCTTTAAATAGGCAGAGCACAAATCTAAAAGACAAGAAACATAAAAGAACGCACTAAGCTAAAAGATACAAAAGAAGCGGCTACAAATTAAAGTAGCAAAAAAACAAAAAAAACTTTTTCTTAGATACTACTATCCCGTTCTTTTTTATTTCTTCAAATACTTGTTGTAGATGAGTTTCGTGTTCTAGGACTGTTTCACTTGCTACTAGTATGTCATCAATATATACTAGACAAAATTTGTATTTGAGAAATATACTGTCCATAAATCTTTGGAATACTGAAGGAGCATTCTTTAGTCCGAATCTAAGAACATTCCATTCATATAATCCTTCAGAACATGTAAAAGCTGTCCATTTTTTAAAATCTTCTTCTAGATGTAGTTGATTAAAACATGATTTTAGGTCAAATTTAGAAAATACTTTGTTATTTTGTATTAGTTGAATCAAGCTATCTTTATTGGGAATGTTGTAACTATCGTCTTCTGTGTTATCATTTAATCTTTTATAATTGTAGACGATTCTTGTTTTTCCTCTTTTTATTTCGCTATGGTTTTTTACTATAAAGGTTGTTGATATGTGGGGACTTTCAAATTTTCTGATTAATCCTTGTTTGGTCATTTTGAGTATTTGTATTTTGAATTCTTCTTTGTCTATAGGGCTATATTCTGTATTTATATTTCTCATGGTGATATCTGGATTTTTTAGTTTGAATTTACAAATGTATTTAACTTTCGAATTTGTAATATCTTCTCCTATAAGTCCTGTTCGTTCTAGGTGTAAAATTGTAGGATGATTAATACTTGTTGTAACATCTTGTCCTTTTTCTAGTTCATAGTTTACAAAATTTGTGAAGAGTTGTAAAGCTTCATTTTCAATAAGGTTTTGTCTTTTATTTTTATTTAAAAATTCTAAATTTCTTTTTTCTCCTCTTTTGTGAGCAATTTCATTTATGCTTTTATATCTAAAAGTGGGGAAACTGTAAATTTGTTTACTAATGGTTATGAAGTTTCTTGCTATAGTAATTGCACCATTTAATCGTAGTATGAAATTTAATCGTAGGACAAAATATCTGGATTTAATACGTTGTGGATTTATATTTATTTGTGGAATATCATGCTTTGTACTATAATTTCCTGCAAAATCTAGAAATTGTATTCCTACTGTTTCTAGGTAATGTATTATGTTTATTAATTTGCCTTCTACAGTTCTTGTCATTAACCTATATGCAAGTGGTGTATGAAAATTTTCTTGTGTAAGACTGTTTGATATTACACTTTTGGTTGCTCCTGTATCTACCAGGGCTGTTAGGTCTATTGGAGTGTTGGCATCAAGCCATAATCTACACTGTATGTTTATCATATTTATCGACCTATTAGTTTGTATAAGGGTTTGTTCATTATTTTGTATAGAGTTTTGTTCTGGTTCTGTTGCCATATTATTTATTTATGGGAATTCTACTGCCTGATTTTTCTTTTCTATCAGATCTTCAAGTCTTGTGATTTTGGTATTCATAATTTCTATTTTTAGTTTGTTGACTTCTATAGCCAGTTCTAATTTTTCGAACTTGTCTTCGTATTCGTTTGTATTTTTACTTGCGCTTTGACTAGTGTTTGGTGGTTCTATGTTATGAATACTTTTAATGCAAATATGACAGATTTCTTTGAAGCACATATTGCATTGAGATCTTTTATCTATACTTGGGTAGTATTCACAAATGTAACATTTGATATAATTGTTTCCTTTTCTATGTTTCCAGTCATGCTCGCATTCTTCTGGATTAGTGTATGTGTATGAGATTTTTGTTACAGGCTTTTCTTCTTCGCTATATATACTGTATATTGATTCATTATTGTAACATCCCAAAAATAATAAAACGAATAAACATAACGAGACCAGTGATTTAGTCGGAACATTTAAACAAAAAGGGAGCGGGCCTGGGCAGCCCTCTTCCCTGCTCATTTCCCCAACTCACGCAGCTTTTAGAGTGAGAAAGGAGAGCTCGGGTCTAGAGAGAGAAAGTGACGGATCAACTCGGGAATTCAGGAGAACGTTGCTGCTGTTCCCGTGAGCAAAACCTCCGAATCAGAATTACAATCCAGGTAACGATTCGATCACATTATGAGTTTTTGTTCGTTTTGGGAAGTTTCGAGTTTTGGCTAAAAGATAACGATTTTACGGATGAAACTTGAAAGTGAACTTAGGTATAGCATCTAGAATGAAAAACGAACGTTTTGATCAAAGAAAATTTAGATATCAACATGATCAGATTCGCATGCAGAACATTCGGATTTTTGGGGAAGGCGATAAGTGCAGACCCATCGAAACTACTTAGTTTCGATATGTGCAGGTCCATCGAAACTACTTAGTTTCGATATGTGCAGGTCCATCGAAACTACTTAGTTTCGATATGTGCAGGTCCATCGAAACTACTTAGTTTCGATATGTGCAGGTCCATCGAAACTACTTAGTTTTGATATGTGCAGACCTATCGAAACTACCTAGTTTCGATATGTGCAGACCCAATCGAAACTACTACAATTTCGATATGAGCCCCCGATCCGAAGCTAAGATAAGACATAAGCAGCCTATCGAAACTACCTATCAAAACTACCAAGTTTCGACAGGAACAACCTATCGAAACTACCAAGTTTCGATATAAGCTAATCAATCGAAACTACTAGGTTCAAGCATAGTAATGTCTAGTGTCATCTAGGAGCACTAACTTATGTATATGACTTTATTATACAGATCGTGAGTGACATTAGTGAAGCTCAGTAGCCAGCTAAGTGTATTACATAAACTACTCATCAGGTGAGTTCTATGTGCCCCCTTCTAAGTTATGTGCAAATGATTTATAAATGTTTTGGGGCTGAAGTGTATACACTAAATGAATAAATGAAATGAATGTCAATGTGATCATACGTGATATATTAAGGTATATGTGTAGATACATATGAATGCGAATAATGAATTACGAACAAAGAACGACACGTATGTTTGCAAAGAATGAATGAATGAATAGTATAACGTAAATAAATGAAACCTTGCTTTATAAATATATATTGCATGCGAAGAATGTAAGTATACGTTATGGACGGAAACGAAGCTAACGACTACTACGGTAGACGGACGACCACTTGACTATTATGCAGCTAGAGAAGGAAGTCTAGAAAGGTAGACTAAATAAAGGCCACTACGGTGGAGTAAGTCGCTAAATCAATATTCGGCTGTATAATTAGTTCAAGTGGGAAACGGATGCCTTATGGCAGACGGGCGAATATGACGGACTACGACGGTAGGACGGTTAAGACGGACGGCCGAAGGTTGGCCGGACGGAAAAGTTAAGGCGGACGGTTTCTAGGACCGGACGAGTAAAAGGGCTACAACGGTAGCTTAAGGGCGTATGTCTTTGTAACATACGCAGTAAAAGGTGGGTTGATCACCCTTAGGTGTATGACCAATAAATGGTAAAGAAAGTAAAGGTGAATGCATATCTATGTAATCACGTAAGAAAGATAAGGAAAGAATGTTAAGAAAAGTGAAAGAAAAAGGGTGAACGCATATATATATATGTAATCACATTAATAAAGAAAAGAAAGATGAAAGAAAAGCAAAAGCTATGAATACGTATTTATATGAATGACTTTATAATAATGTTTACTTATGAAGTAAAGAAAAGAATGTTTATATCTAAACGCATTAAACTAGAACTCACCAGCGTTAGCTGACTTTAGTATACATTTCAGGTAAAGGAAGAAAAGGTCGTGCGAGGGCGTGAAGGTTACCCGACACAAGACTGACATCCCACTTTTGTTTGTTAAGACAATGTTGTGTTTTTAATTGTTAAGACTTTCGCTGTTATGAAATGTAATTGAATGATGAATGTTTTTAATTTAAGTTCAGTATTTATGACTATGTTTATGAGTAAATCCAACAAGTGAGGTTACCCGAGAAAGGGGCCTTACAATTATCTGTATGATCTGTATCTAATGCTTCTATCTCATAGTCGTTGATTTGTTCAACTAAATTGCTTCTTTCCATATTTTTGTTTCTATTTGAACATTTATTAGCTAAATGTTCTGTGTCTCCGCAAATAAAACATTTGCATGTTCTAGTATGAGGTTTTCTAACATATTTGTTTTAATATTTTTTATACGGTTTATATTCTTTGTTGTATGTACTACTCTTTCTATTTTTCTTGTCATAATATCCATAGGTTTGTGGAGTGTAGATTGCTGTTTCGCAAAATGCAAATGAATTTCTTTTTAGTTGCTCTTGTAGTGCAACTTCTTTATATTTTTCTTCTAGAATACCAAATGTAAAGGTTATTCTAGGTCCTATTCCTAGGTTTGCTAAGTTTCCATATTGTAACTTCCAGGCTTCGTGTATACTTTTTCCTAAGTTTCCTGGTAGTTTTATAAAATATTTATCACATAAACTATCATCCATAGCTTGTCCTGTTTGTGCTAATAATCTTGTAAAGTCTAGTGTAAACTCGTTTATATATTTCATGTCTGCTATGCTTAGTTGTTCTATATTTCTAACAGCTGTATCTTGTATTAAACTGTTATTTTTAGCTGGATCTACTCCTAAAATAAAAACTCTTATTTGGGAAGTAAAATTATAGGGATTATCTCCTATGGCTTTTAATCTGTTTATTTGGTCTGGGCTGTTGGCTTTTTTGCTTTGCCATATCCTTAGGGATGTTGGTCCTAGAGTTGTTTCTAAGTAGGCAAACATGTCCATGCTGTCTTTCTTATTTGTTCCCACATTCTTACTACTGTTTGTTCCAATGTTAGAACTTCGTCTACCCATAGCTGTGGTTTCTGTTGTTCTAGTAATAGCATATTACTGCTATAAATTTGTCCTGTAGGTAACCTGTTTCCTGTTCCTTTATAATTTGATTCTTGTTGATAGCTTGTAGTTGGTCTAGTCCATGGTTCTCTTCCCATGGTTTCATATGAAGTTTCTCCTATTTTTCCTTCTGTATAGTTTCTTTTCTTATGTTTAGAGTCCATAAAGCTATGTTCGAGATTGTGTTTATAAAAATCTGAGATCATGGTATCTCCTTTGACTATACTTTTTGCTAATGGTAAACTAAAGTCTTCTTGTAGTTTGTTGTAACTTTTTTCGTATGTCATTCCCAAGGTAGGCATACATTCTACTATCATGTTGTCTACTTCTTCTTGTATATTTATTTCTGTAAACTTTCTATTTGTTATTTTTTCGTACGATTTGTTGTTTTCTTCTGTTTTGAAAGTTGTATTCGTTTCTTCTTTTGAATAATTTAATAAACTATAAATCTATATCTTCTTGTTCAAATCTTGTGAATTCTGAATCTATTATATATTCATCATCACTTTCTTCATTTTCTGTATCGTATATAGGTTTTTCATATTCAGAGACATCGTCTGATTCTATATTCATGAAGCTATATTGTGGTTCATTTGGTTGCTCTTCAGAACATCTAGTTTCTTCGTATTTATTATCTAAAATCTGTAAATGTTAAGCTTTGTTTTCCGTCTATTTCTTCATATATATGGCTCCTTTTGGGGGGTGGGGTGGTGGTTTTAGGCTTTTCGGGGTAGGGTTGGAGGGGGTGTTTAGGTTTTTGGGGGTTCGGGTGGAGGGGGGTTTAGGTTTTTGGGTCCGGGTTAGGGTTCGATGAAACGGTTCCAACGCCGTTGGAACGAGCTCAATCGGAGTTCGTTTGACCCACTTCTTAGTATTTCTTAGCGAAAAACCACTTTTTAGTGGAACCGTCCCCTGTATATATAGGGATTTGATCATTTGAGAACTCTTAAATATTTTGAGAACTCGCGAGAACTTGTCAAAAAACCAATCAAAACCATTTTTTTGTTTTTACTATCTTTATTGTTATAATACAACATTAAAAAATGAATTTATATATGTAAATTTACATGTTTTCATATATTAAAAAAATATACACATTTGTAAGTTTACCACTTGCACATGTGTAAGTGTTTACCATTTATACATGTGTATAAAATTTTTTAAGGATAATTTAGAGAGAAGGGATGAATTAATTAGAGAGATAAATTATTTTTTTATGCTATATTTTAATAATAAAGGTAGTGAAAACAAAAAAAATTGTTTTAATTGATTTTTTGATGAGTTCTCGCGAGTTCTTAAGTATTTATTAGTTCTCATTTGAACCTAACCCCCTATAGGGGACGTATCCAATGAAAACCCTCGGTTGTTGTGAAAACCGTTAAACTCATTCTGGACCACACATTCAATTTTGTTTATTTTATTTTGTGGCTGAGATTAAATCCAGAATTTTTTTCTTTTATTTTTTAGTTTTAAATTCTTAATAAACCCCCAAAAAGGTAATTGTGTAAATTTACATTATTAGATTTAATAAAAATCACACTCTCTATTTTCTCTCTCTCTCTCTCTCTATATATATATACATATCCATGTTCAGATCAATATGATTTTTAAATAAATCATGTGTAAAACTAGTTTACACATATTTACAAATCAGAAAATTACTTCCAAAATAAAAAAAATATTTTTACAAAAAAACACATATACACAAAGAAGCCGACTTTTTCACCTTCTTGAACAACGATCTTCGATCCCTCATGTGCTTGCTACCCCATCTAAAACCCATATATAAAAATCAATTCACATGAACAAAGACAATTTACATATGTATATACACATGAACAAAGACAATTTCATATATGATCAGATCAGAATCAACATAAAAACACATGAATAACAACTCTTTACACTAGTGTAAATTCATTTTACACATGTGTAAATTCAATTTAAACATGTGTAAGTTAAAATTGGGGCTTTCCAAATCTGTACAAAGACAATTTCATGCATCTTCAGATTAGAATCAACATAAAAACACATGAATAACAATTCTTTACACTAGTGTAAATTCAGTTTACACTTGTGTAAATTCAATTTAAACATGTGTAAATTAAAATTGGGGCTTTCCAAATCTGTACAAAAATAATTTCATACATGTTCAGATCAAAATCAACATAAAAATACGTGAATAAATTCAGATCAAAATCAACATAAAAATACGTGAATAACAACTCTTTACACTTTTATAAATTCAGTTTACACATGTATAAATTCAATTTAAACATGTGTAAATTAAAATTGGGGCATAAACGTTATAAAACTACTGGACAGGACAAAAAAATATGGACATAAGTTATTAAGTTATGATAATAATTATATTTAATAATTTAAATGTTAAGGATATGTTAATGTTAGTTTCTAATAACAATAAAATAATAATAATATTAATAATAATAATAAAAACCAAATATCGTTCTTGTTGCTTATGTTTATTAGTTCAAGGAAAAAAATAATCATTAATCAAACAATGCTTATGTTTGTCGTTCAAGGAAAAAAAAAGAATCATAAATCAAACAAAATGAAAATTCAAATATGCGAGATTTTAAGATAATAATAAAAATATAAGTTCTGAGTTCATATGAGTCGAACAAATAAATATATGTATATTTACATATAGATTAAACAAAAGAAAAGCTTGACTAGAAAAAAAAAGGTCAAAATTGAAACAAGACGCACCTTCTTCACTTCTACTTCTACTTCAACTAAACAAATTCTTTTAATTGAAAATCCGACCGGCGGTCCAAAGGAGTCTGATGAAATGCCGGAAATCTAGGCCTTGTAAACGGCGGCGTCTACCACTGTTGAACGTCATCAACGTCGTCGCACTTGTTCTTCCGGATCTGGTTCTTGGAGAGGGTGAGTAGATGTAAAGAGAGATGGGGGAGGAGGAGGCTGATCAGAAGGTCGTGAACGGCGATGGATCTAGTGGTTCTAGTTGTAAAATGAAGATGAAGACTGTGAATTGATCTGGTGGCTCTAGTTTTGTAATGACATATCTGTTTATGAAGATAAAAATGAAGATCATGAAGTTTTTGGATCTGAAAGGTTTTTTTTAAGAGAGAAAAATGAAGATGAAAACTATGAAAATAAACATTTGATCTTATCTTTTAGGTTAGAGAGAGACATGATTTATATATGGTAAGAAGGAAAATTACCATGATGCCCCTCAATCAATAACATAAATCAGAAATTAAAGAAATTAAATGAGTGGATAGAAATGAGTTTCTGGGTTTTCACAACAACTCAATGTTTTCATTTGATACATCCCCTATATATATATATATATATATATATATATATATATATATATATATATATATATATATATATATATATATATATATATATATATATATATATATATATATAGGTAGGTAGAGGTTAGGCTAGAAAGAGACAAAACCCTACAACGTCTAGGAAGAAATTTGGGCCATTAGATCATGATCATTTGTGATGGAGATTAACGCGGTGGCATTTTGTTAAATAGTTGGAACTTGGAAACCATCAGGAAGGGTAGAATAGGAAGATCTAACCACAAAGCTTGCACATGCAAGTCACATGCCACTTCCCCCATTTTTTAAAACGCCAATAACTTTTTTATACGTCATTATTCTTTTAAAAAATTTCACCATAAAATCGAACGTTTTTTAATTTTTCTAACGAGTATGGTATTGCTATATATATATATATATATATATATATATATATATATATATATATATATATATTCTTTTAAATCGTTTTTGTTTAACTTACCTTAAAGTGGGTTTTTTTTTCAACATGGTGTTTTACATCTGTGGTGTTTTATATCTATGGTGTTTTATATCTATGGTGTTTTCAACTGTGTATTTTTTAACATTGAGTACAATTCTAGTCATGGTGTTTTTCAACATGGAGTTTTAAAGGTCATGGTGTTTTACACCTTGGGGCCAATTTGAACATGGCGTTTTAACTTTTTTGGTAATGATGTTTTCACAATGACAAATTTCAACATGGTCTTTTTTGGCTTTTTTGGTCATGGTGTTTTGACGTGTTTATGTTTATGGTGTTTTACACTTTTAGCTTAAAATTTCAACACCATAAACATAAACTTGGTTAAGGATGTGTTTAAATTAAAGTGGGTTTTTTCAATATGGTGTTTTACATCTATGGTGTTTTCAACTGGGTGTTTTTCAACATTGAGTTTTTCTAGTTATTGTGTTTTTCAACATGTAGTTTTTCTAGTAATGGTATTTTACACCTGGGGTCAATTTGAACATGGTATTTTAGGTTTTTTGGTCATGACGCTTTACAATAACAAATTTCAACATGATCTTTTTTTGCTTTTTTGGTCATGGTGTTTTGACGTGTTTATGTTTATGGCGTTTTTAATTCTGTCATTGTGTTTTACACTTTTAGCTTAAATTTCAACACCATAAACATAAAGTTGGTTAAGGTTGTGTTCGAATTAAAGTGAGTTTTTTCAACATGGTGTTTTACATCTATGGTGTTTTCAACTGGGTGTTTTTCAACATTGAGTTTTCTAGTCAGGGTGTTTTTCAACATGGTGTTTTTCTAGTCATGATGTTTTACACCAATTTGAACATGGCGTTTTTGTTGGATTTACTCATTCACAAACAGTTCTTAAACTTGATTATCAAATAACGCAGCGGAAAATACTTCAATAAAACATAACCATTACATTGTTTAACAACGGAAGCGTAACATAGTCTATTACATAAACATAACATAATCTAATCATAACGGGATGCCAGTCTTCATGATCAACCGGGTAACTCTTCTCGCCTGCCAAGCATCACCGTCCATCATCCATACCTGCCTTAACCTGAATGTGCTTACTAAAAAGTCAGCTACGCTGGTGAGTTCTAGTTTTCATTCGATTTAAGAAATGGTTCATCATTCAAAACATTCATCAGGGTTTAACATCACGTATAAGAAAACAGGGCCTTTCGTTCATCATTGAAAACCTTCAAACATTTTTCCTCATCATAAACACATTGATCGGATCATTTGTTTAAAATATTTAACATTCATTTAAGTCATACATTACTATCTACAATCTGTATCTTTCTTTAAGCGTCTCTGTGTCCCCGAAGGAACCTTTCATGTCGTGGCAACTGTTACGTATCGCCGTCATTGCCACGTTCCGTGAGTTCCTTTTTGTATTGCCCCCAAGGCTAACTGCACGAGGACCGACAATACCCATTCAGTTGCCCCTATGGCTCTCATGTCCATAGACCGACAACCTCCATCGACGGCTATGGCTCACGGCCATAACACCGTCGGATCATAATTTAACCTTACATAGAGTCACGTTAACCCATGAGTAACCGTCGTTACTCCCTACCAGTTGTACAACATCAAACCATTGGCAGGCCACCAAGACACTGCCCCTGTTGCTCTTATGGCAACTATGGCTCGCTGTCCATAATCTACCACAAGGCTGGGAATTACATTCCCAGACTTCATTCGTCAATTCCATTCATTCGACATATTAGATTTTTAATGACTTCTTTAAAACCTTTGCCCTTTTTCTTTTCTTTTCATAAAACCTTTTCATTCATTTTCGAAACCCTTTACCTTTAGTTTAAACCATTTCTTTATAAACATTTCGTTCGTAAACATTTCATTCATAAAACTTTCTTTCCATAAACCGTTCATTCCAAATCATTTCATTTCGGAAACATAGTTTCATAAGCATCATTTTATAAACATAGCTTCATAAACATCGTTTCGTAAAAACATCATTTTATATGTATGCACACCAGCCCGAAAACATTATATAAAACATTTAAAAGAGGGCTTCTAGAACTCACCTGATAAGCTAATCCGGGTTGCCCTAAACAAAGGTCCCACTACGTCACTTCCGATCTGAATTTGATAGTTAAATACACATCAAACCCAATCCTGACTCTAACGGTTTAACCATTCCAAACCTACTAACTTTACTTAAACAACCTGATGCTTGCGCACTTAGCAAGTGCGCAGACCTTGCTTCCTGCGTACTTGATAAGTACGCAGGATCCTCTTCCTGCGTACTTGATAAGTACGCAATGCCCTCTTCCTGCGTACTTGATAAGTACGCAGGATCCTCTTCCTGCGTACTTGATAAGTACGCAATGCCCTCTTCCTGCGTACTTGATATGTACGCAGGACCTGCTTACGCACGATCTGTTTCTTCGCAAAATCCTAACTTTCGCATTCAGGTCTGATCACATCATGATCCCGAACCTGTTTGCATTCAAAACGTTTGTTTTCCATTAAGGAACTCAAATCTATGTTTATCTTTCAGTTTTATCCATGAAAACGTTACCTTTTCACCCAAAACCCGAAAAACCCAAAAACGAACAAAAACTCAGATTTAGGCCCGATCGTTACCTGAATCGAGTTTCTGATCCGGAGGTTCTTCTCACGAGCTATGGAGCAACACTTTGCTGAAATCTCGGGTCGATCCGCCAACTTTCTCTCTCTACGGTTTCTCTCTCTAAAACTTGCAAATGAGAGAAATGATGAAGGTTTAAGCTATTTATAGCGGAGGCTCCCCTTCAAGCCCGCCGGCCCATCCGGCCCGACCCGACATGCCTCGTTCGTTTATTTCATAATTTTAACTGTCGTTTTATTTTTGGGATGTTACAAGTCTACCCCCTTACAATAGGTTTCGTCCCCGAAACCTATCATAAGTCAAATAGATAAGGGTACGACTCCCTCATCTCCTTCTCCGTTTCCCAAGTGGCTTCCGATCCCTTTCGATGTTTCCATTGGACTTTAACCAATTGGATAATCTTATTACTCAAACGCTTCTCCTTTCTGTCTAAGATGGCCACGGGTTCTTCGATGTAGTTAAGGCTGTTGTCGACCTCGATGTCAGTAAGTGGTATGTGGGCTGATTCATCCGCCAAACACTTTTGCAAGTGTGATACATGGAAGGTAGGATGAATCCCACTTAAATCATCAGGCAACTCTAACCGATAAGCGACCTCACCAACCCGTGCCATTATCCTGAATGGTCCGACAAACCTCGGACTTAACTTTCCTCTCTTCCTGAATCGTATGATTCCCTTCCAGGGTGACACTTTCAACATTACTCTGTCCCCAACATCAAACTCAATAGGCCTTCGTCGTTTGTCCGCATAGGATTTCTGACGATCTTGTGCGGCCTTCATTCGTGCTTTGATTTGATCAAACTTTTCCGATGTTTCTCTTACTACTTCAAGACTCCCTAATTCCTTTTGTCCAATCTCACCCCAACAAATCGGGGTCCTGCATCTCCTCCCATACAACATTTCGTAAGGCGGCATGCCTATAGTCGTGTGATGACTATTGTTGTAGGAGAATTCGGCTAACGGCAGATGCCTGTCCCAACTGCCACCAAAATCGATAATACAAGCACGAAGCATATCCTCCAATGTCTGAATGGTCCTTTCGGACTGACCATCCGTTTGTGGGTGGTATGCCGTGCTGATATTAAGCCTCGTGCCCATCGCCTCGTGAAATCTTTTCCAGAACCTCGATGTGAATCGTGTGTCCCGGTCAGATACGATCGTCAAGGGCATCCCATGCCGTGCTACTACTTCGTTAATAAATACTTCCACTAACGTTTCCGACGAGAACGTCTCGCGAATAGGTAGGAAATGAGCACTCTTCGTTAAACGGTCCACAATTACCCAAATGATATCATGACCTTTAGCTGTGCGAGGTAGCTTGGTTATGAAGTCCATGGTAATGTGTTCCCACTTCCATTCCGGTATATCAAGTGGTTGGATCTTTCCATACGGTTTCTGGTGTTCGGCCTTTACTTGTGAGCAAGTCAAGCACTTGCTTACATACTTTGCCACCTCATGTTTCATCCCAAGCCACTAGTATTCCTTTCTCAGATCTTGGTACATTTTATTGGTGCCAGGATGGATAGAGTATCGAGACTTATGAGCCTCATCCAAGATTTTGGTTCTAAGCTCGCCACTCATAGGTATCCATACCCGCCCAAAACGTGTCCTAACACCCAGGGTGTTATATTCCAATTTGTCCTGTTGGCCAACCATCCTTTCCTTCTTAATGTTTTCTTCCTTAAGTGCTTCATCTTGAGCTCTTTAAATTTCCCTCATCACATCTGATGTTACCACTAACTGGCAAGCTTTCACTCTAATAGGAGCAGGCACATCCTTTCGGCTTAGAGCGTCAGCCACCACGTTTGCCTTTCCAGGATGGTACATGATCTCACAGTCATAATCCTTCAGGAGTTCCAACCATCGTCTCTGCCTCATATTAAGCTCTCTTTGTTCGAAGAAGTACTTCAAACTTTTGTGGTTGGAGTAAATAGTAAACTTCACCCCGTACAGGTAGTGCCTCCATATTTTCAATGTGAATACGACAGCAGCAAGTTCCAAATCGTGGGTTGGATAATTAGCTTCGTGAATCTTCAACTGTCGTGACGCATACGCGATCACTCTTCCGCGTTGCATCAACACGCATCCCAATCCCTGACCCGAAGCGTCAGAGTATACCACTAAGTCTTCATTGCTCTCGGGAAGGGCCAAGACTGGAGCTTGGGTTAGTTTCTCCTTCAATTCCTTAAATGCCTCGTCTTGGGTCGAACCCCATTCGTACTTTACCTCTTTCCGAGTCAACTTTGTCAATGGCGAAGCTATTTTTGAGAAATTCTGGATGAATCTCCGATATTAGCCTGCCAATCCCAAGAAACTGTGGATTTCAGTTGGCTTCTTAGGAATATTCCTTCCCTTACCGTCATTATCTTCGCTGGGTCAACCATAATGTCGTTCGGGTTAATGACGTGACCTAGGAATTGGACTTCCCTAAGCCAGAACGCGCATTTGGAGAACTTAGCATACAACTTTTCCTTTTTCAGAGCCTCCAACACCTCCTTTAAGTGACATGCGTGATCACCCTCATTCTTGGAGTAGATGAGGATATCATCGATGAACACAATTACCGATCGGTCCAGCATCGGTCGACACACCCTATTCATTAAATCCATGAACGCTGCGGGGGTGTTCGTCAATCCAAAAGACATCACATGGAACTCGAAATGTCTATAACGTGTGCGAAATGCGGTTTTCGGTATGTCTTCTTCCTCACCTTCAACTGATGGTACCCGGATCGAAGGTCGATTTTTGAGAACCAACTTGCGCCCTGTAATTGATCGAACAGGTCGTCGATCCTTGGTAAAGGGTACTTTTTCTTCACCGTACGTTTGTTCAACTCGCAATAATCAATGCACATTCTCATCGAGCCGTCTTTCTTCTTCACAAACAACACCGGAGCACCCCACGGCGAGATGCTCGGTTGGATAAATACCTTCTCAAGTAACTCGTCTAGTTGTGCCATTAACTCTTTCATCTCCACTGGTGCTAGTCGATATGAAGCCTTAGCCACGGGCTGGGCATCTGGTACTAAGTCGATTCGAAATTCAATCTCTCTGTCGGGTGGTAACCCAGGCAAATCCTCTGGAAACACCTCCGGGTACTCGCGTACCACGGGTACATCGTCTAGCTCCTTCACTTCCTTACACTCGTCAATTACGTACACCAGATAAGCCTCGCATCCACGCCTCAAGTAATCTGTTGTCTTAATCATCAAAATGACGTTTGGCATCGGGGCGTCACGATCCCCAAGAACCTCGACTTTACTACCATCCGGAGCCTTGAGTCGGATTATCTTTCGTTTACATATAATTTGTGCTTCATTGGCAGTTAGCCAATCCATACCTAACACGACATCAAACCCACCCAAAACCATAACAAACAATCTGACAGGGATACTATGACCTTCTATTTTTATCGTGGAGTTGTCAACTACATCGGTCACTCTCGCAGTTCTACCCTCAGTGGTTTCTACGCTAAAAGCCCTTTCTAGCTTACTAACAGTGTACTTCACTCGTTTACAGAAAGTCGCAGATATAAAACTCTTACTTGCACCCGAATCAAATAACACATAAACAAAAGTGTTATCAGGGATGAACGTACCTGACGCCACGTCGGGGTCTGCCCTGGCTTGTTCTTGCGTCAGTGCGTACGCACGAGTCTTTGCTCGGGGCCTCTCTTATTTCCTTTCCGGGCCTTTCCCTTTCCCGGCTTCACCCATTCTCGGTTTCGGGCATTCCCTACTCTGATGACCAGCATCCCCACAGTTATAGCACTTGAAGTGTTGTGGGCATTCACGGGAGTAGTGCCCGGTCTTGCCACACTTAAAGCACAAGTTAGATCCCAGTCTACATTCACCTGCATGCTCCCTTCCACACTTCTTACAAACAGTTGGCTCATTCACCCGAGCCCTCTTATCACGAGTCCCAAACATCCTTCCACCAGTTCGCTTGTTCGAGAAGTTCGGTCTCTTCTTCGGTTCCTCAATGGCAACGACATTCAGCTCCAGATCATCGAATACCACGCCGCTCAGTTCTACTACCGAATCATAGGTCGTAGGGGCGTTTGCCTTAACATAGGTGCGGACCTGGTCCGGCAGCCCTTGAATGTAACAGGAAATCTTTCTTTCCTCAGTTGTGATAAGGTGTGGCACCTGTAAGACCCTAGGCGAATCCCACATCGGCCGCGCACAAGAGAGATCCTTGGTTCATAAGAAATGTCCTGCCTCTTAAATCAACAACGCGTTTTGGGGCTTAATGTAGTGGATGAGAGGAGAACTCCACAGTTAATCGTGCTCGGGTGGGAGTAATCCAGGGATGGGTGACCCCATGGGAAGTTTTCACCCGGGCAACCAAAAACAAATCCGTGAGCTCTTAGTGGGCAAAGCAGACAATATTGTTGGTACGAGGGGCCGGATGTTACAAATGGTATCATAGACACTCTTGTGTCGTTCGGGATGGTGGGGCAAACCTCAGCGATCACGGTTGAGTCCCCGGGGGTGTTCCGAAGGACACCTTAGGCGAATCCCACATCCCTGAATTGGATGGTGGGGCAAACCTCATCGAGGACGATGAGTCCAAAAGGGGGGGTGATTGTAAGACCCTAGGCGAATCCCACATCGGCCGTGCACAAGAGAGATCCTTGGTTCATAAGAAATGTCCTGCCTCTTAAATCAACAACGCGTTTTGGGGCTTAATGTAGTGGATGAGAGGAGAACTCCACAGTTAAGCGTGCTCGGGTGGGAGTAATCCAGGGATGGGTGACCCCTTGGGAAGTTTTCACCCGGGCAACCAAAAACAAATCCGTGAGCTCTTACTGGGCAAAGCGGACAATATTGTTGGCACGAGGGGCCGGATGTTACAGCACCAGACGTGCCAGTTCATTGAATCAAGTTGTGTACTGTCGGTGCGTCATGCTCCGGGCCTTCAGACCCAGAAATTCTCTCTCTACCTTCTCAATCTCGTTCCTTGGGCAGAAATTCTTGATCACCAAGGTTTTCAAGTCATCCCACATCATCGCATCCACAACCTCGCTCCCTTTTGCTTGACGTACACCTTCCAACCAATGGGATGCTTCCTCTCTCAAGGAGTTAGCAGCAAATTTCACAACCTGATCCGTTCGGCACTCGCTCAGGCGAATGGCAGCTTCCATACGGATTACCCAATCAAAAGTAGCCACCGTGTCTTTCTTCCCAGTCAGGACTGGTGGGTCACATGCCTTAAAGGACTTATAGTCGCAACCATGGTTAAGCGGTGCGTTGATTGCCTCAGTGTTCGGGGTATCAACCGCCGTGTTAGACCCACCCGTCTCATTAACCTTCTTTAATGCTTCTGTCAATAGTCCTGGCAAAGAAACTTTCATCAAGTCTGTGAACTCTCGAGCTATGGCTGCTCTCACTTCTGGTTCAAAAGTGAAAGGTTGTTCTTCAACCTGTGCCTGCTCGGTTCCATGCACACCAACCGCCGGTTCAGTGTGAACACTCCCTTCTTCACTATACTCTTGGCGCGCAGGGTCCTGCCGCGACCGCCGTTATGACCACCGGTACGGCCCCCACCACGCCTTCAGTTTCCTCTTCTTGCCATTTTGTTCTATAAGACAAGAATCCAATGTCATCACGCTAGTTAACAAATAAAATTCAATAAGTACTGTAAGATGTTAATATACACTGGCCATATGCAATTAACCATTACACTACCTTTCGATTTCTATTTGACCACCTTTGTGATTTCATCAGAACACAAGTCCTTACCTAACCCTTTCTAAGGCATTCTATATACGTAAATATATACTACCTTCATACCTGATGCTGTGGCTCGAGTTACCCGTACTGGCATCCGCTTTCGGTCCCATTCACAGTTTAAGTTCAGACACTGGGAGTGTCCGAATCTCTCAAAACTATTGCTCTAATACCAACTTGTAAGGCCCCAAACCCGGGAGGCCTCACTTGTTGGATTTACTCATTCACAAACAGTTCTTAAACTTGATTATCAAATAACGCAGCGGAAAATACTTCAATAAAACATAACCATTTCATTGTTTAACAACGGAAGCGTAACATAGTCTATTACATAAACATATCATAATCTAATCACAACGGGATGCCAGTCTTCATGATCAACCGGGTAACTCTTCTTGCCTGCCAAGCATCACCGTCCATCATCCATACCTGCCTTAACCTGAATGTGCATACTAAAAAGTCAGCTACGCTGGTGAGTTCTAGTTTTCATTCGATTTAAGAAATGGTTCATCATTCAAAACATTCATTAGGGTTTAACATCACGTATAAGAAAACAGGGCCTTTCGTTCATCATTGAAAACCTTCAAACATTTTTTCTCATCATAAACACATTGAACGGATCATTTGTTTAAAACATTTAACATTCATTTAAGTCATACATTACTTTCTACAATCTGTATCTTTCTTTAAGCGTCTCTGTGTCCCCGAAGGAACCTTTTATGTCGTAGCAACCGTTACGTATCGCCGTCATTGCCACGTTCAGTCAATTCCCTTTTTGTATTGCCCCCAAGGCTAACTGCACGAGGACCGACAATACCCATTCATTTGCCCCTATGGCTCTCATGTCCATAGACCGACAACCTCCATCGACGGCTATGGCTCACGGCCATAACACCGTCGGATCATAATTTAACCTTACATAGAGTCACGTTAACCCATGAGTAACCGTCGTTACTCCCTACCAGTTGTACAACATCAAACCATTGGCAGGCCACCAAGACACTGCCCCTGTTGCTCTTATGGCAACTATGGCTCGCTGTCCATAATCTACCACAAGGCTGGGAATTACATTCCCAGACTTCATTCGTCAATTCCATTCATTCGACATATTAGATTTTGTAATGACTTCTTTAAAACCTTTGCCCTTTTTCTTTTCTTTTCATAAAACCTTTTCATTCATTTTCGAAACCCTTTACCTTTAGTTTAAACCATTTATTTATAAACATTTCGTTCGTAAAACTTTCTTTCCATAAACCGTTCATTCCAAATCATTTCATTTCGTAAACATAGTTTCATAAGCATCATTTTATAAACATAGCTTCATAAACATCGTTTCGTAAAAACATCATTTTATATGTATGCACACCAGCCCGAAAACATTATATAAAACATTTAAAAGAGGGCTTCTAGAACTCACCTGATAAGCTAATCCGGGTTGCCCTAAACAAAGGTCCCACTACGTCACTTCCGATCTGAATTTGATAGTTAAATACACATCAAACTTAATCCTAACTCTAACGGTTTAACCATTCTAAACCTACTAACTTTACTTAAACAATCTGATGCCTGCGCACTTAGCAAGTACGCAGACCCTGCTTCCTGCGTACTTGATAAGTACGCAGGATCCTCTTCCTGCGTACTTGATAAGTACGCAATGCCCTCTTCCTGCGTATTTGATAAGTACGCAGGACCTGCTATGTGCGTACTTGATAAGTACGCACGATCTGTTTCTTCGCAAAATCCTAACTTTCGCATTCAGGTCTTATCACGTCAAGATCCTGAACCTGTTTGCATTCAAAACGTTTGTTTTCCATTAAGGAACTCAAATCTATGTTTATCTTTCAGTTTTATTCGTGAAAACGTTACATTTTCACCCAAAACCCGAAAAACCCAAAAACGAACAAAAACTCAGATTTAGGCCCGATCGTTACCTGAATCGAGTTTCTGATCCGGTGGTTCTTCTCACGAGCTATGGAGCAACACTTTGCTGAAATCTCGGGTCGATCCGCCAACTTTCTCTCTCTACGGGTTCTCTCTCTAAAACTTGCAAATGAGAGAAATGATGGAGGTCTAAGCTATTTATAGGGGAGGCTCCCCTTCCAGCCCGCCGGCCCGACCCGACATGCCTCGTTCGTTTATTTCGTCATTTTAACTGTCGTTTTATTTTTGGGATGTTACACGTTTTAGCTTTTTTTGGTCATGGCGTTTTCACAATTACAAATTTCAACATGATTTTTTTTTTGCTTTTTTGGTCATGATATTTTGACGTGTTTATGTTTATGGCGTTTTGCTTTTGTTATGGTGTTTTACACTTTATCTTAAAATTTCAAAACATAAACATAAAACTCCATAAAACACAATAAAAACTCCATAAAACACTATAAAAACTCCCAATATCAAACAACACCTAGTTGGTCGTTTTTTTTTAAATATAGCAATACCATACTCGTTGGAAAGATAAAAAAAACGCTCCATTTTATGGTGAAATTTTTAAAAAAAATAACGTATAAAAAAGTTATGGACGTTTTAAAAAAATGGGGGAAATGGCATGTGACTTGCATGTGCAGATCCTTTACCTTTGTTTTAAGCCTTTTGACGCAATTGCCCTTTCACTCATTTCCCCCCATCGTACACATGTCGCGCGGTGGTTGTTTCCTACACTTTGTAGGGTTTTCTTCCTTTCTAGCCTCACACACACACACACACACACATATATATATATATATATATATATATATATAGAGGGGTGAGTTCTAGAGAAAACCAATAGTTATGCGAAAACCGAGAAAACCACTAGAAAAACCAACTTTAACTAATAATATAATAAATTTTTTTTATTTTTTTATAAGAGTATCAATGTAATATTACAAATTTTTACCAAAAAATCATTTAAATATTAACAAAAAAATTTAAAAAAATTGCGGTTACGTATACGTAACCCATAGTATTACACATTGTTTTAGTGGTTTTCTCGATTTTCGCCTAACTTTGTGGTTTTCTCTTGATCCCTCCCCTATATATATATATATATATATATATATATATATATATGTATATATATATATATATATATATGTATATATATATATATATGGGAGGGATATTCTAAGAACGCTAAAAAGTGTAAAAAGTCTTATAAAAACCCCACCACCACCCCCCAAAAGCCTAAAACCCCCATCCCAACCCCCCCAAAACCTAACCCCCACCCCACCCCACTCCGAAAAACCTAAAACCCCCACCCCTAAAAACCTAAATCCTTACAAAAAACCCTAAAGAGCTGAAAAAGACGTCTAAAAACACCATCACCACCCCCCAAAAGCCGAAACCCCCAACCCAACCCCTAAAAACCTAAAACCCCCACCCCCGGAAAGCCTAAATCCTAAAAGCTAAACTCCTAAGGCTAAACCCTATGGCAAAAACTAAACTCTAACATCTAAACCATAAAAGCTAAACTCTACAAGCTAAGATCGTAGAGTTTGACGAGACGGTTCCAATGCCACCGAAATGAGTAAAATCGGATTTCGTATGAGCCGGTTATAAGCGTTTTAAAATCCTTCCTACACTTCTCACAGTTTTAGGCCTTCCTAGCGGATCCCTATACTATATATATATATATATATATATATATATATATATATATATATATATATATAGGGAGGATCAAATAAAAAGTGGATTTTGCCTAAGTAGCATAAAAAGAATTTTTAAAAACTTGATATTCGGCTCATACGAACTCTGATTGAACTCATTCCAGCGGCATTGGAACCGTCTCGTCGAGCTTTGCTATCTTAGCTTTTAGGGTTTAGTTTTTTAGGTTTTAGCTTTGGGGTTGGTTTACATGATAGAAGTTGCTAGGGTTTGCATGCACTGTAAACTTTTATTACGTGTACACCCGTAATAATTGTTTACTTTGCATGATCACCTTAGTTTCTCTTATTCTTCTACAACGTCCATTAGATTGGGTTGCCCAAGGTAGGGAATTACTTATGTCTAGATACTGAAGGTGTTTAGTCATTGCTCGAGTAATCATGTTAGGGATAACAGTAGAGTGTTGTCATATAACACAAATAACAAGTTGGGTAATCTTGATGATAATATAATAGATGTAATTTATGCTTGCAATATTGAATCAGTGGGTGAGTGGTGGCATTCACATATAAGATAGTTGTAAAATTGAAATTTAACACTGAATGATAAAATGTCAAATACTTATTCCAGACACATAGTAACGAGTTCATACTAGAATTTAAATATGAAATAGAACAATCAGGCTAGCGTCTCAGGTGGCTTTCCAACAGGAAGCAGATGAGCACCAAGATAAACATCATTGTAGTTACTCGTATGGAAAATCGGGCCTCGACTCTGGCTATTTCTGTACGAGCATCGAATATCTCCCTGTCTCCTTCCTTCATGTCTAGCTCGGTACTTAGATCTGAAATTAGGTCATCCTGGTACTGCACTTGACTCAATAGGCCATCCACATGTTGGCCTAGTAGGTCGTGCCTTATCTCATGCTCTAATCTTTGCCTCAGGAATTCCGTGGATCTCACATATTGGTGAGCGGCATTGACTTGAACTCCTATAGCACTTGTTGGTTCTATAGCTTGCCTTGTCATTGAGTTTGGGTAGTATGGATCAGGTGCTAGATAAGGGTCTCTCAGTGGGGGTGGTTCAGGCACTTGGATTCTCATGCCCGTGCTCCTAAGACATTCTGCTCTCCGGTCAAACATGGATCTGGCAACTGGTTATGTCATTGACTGTTTGACTGATGATGGGGACCCAAAGTCTTCTTATTGCTCGAACTCTTATTCAGTGTGATATTTCGGGGAGTGAGAAGGGTGCGTGGCTATGCCTAGCATGAAAAAGAAAGGTCATAAGTGATAATAAAATGCTTAGTGTTAAGTATAAAGTTTTTCATGGATTTAAAATTTGACTAGTCATAACACCGAGTTCTCATAATAGTATGTTAGAAGGACACTTGACCTATAAGCAGTGCACCCATAAAAAGATTCCCAGGAAAAAGAGGTGGGTCACAAGGGACACACTTAAGTATCCAATTTTTCCTTAGTCAGAACTCTTCATAGACCTACACCCACTCTTCCAGCCATCATGCACTATTAAAACTATTATTTAAACTCATGGTTATGATGAGAATCATCATGGATTGGGCCTTGAGGCTCAAAAGTGAGATTCATCTACTCAAGCATGCTTCCTCTTCTTGGGTGGTAAGTGAGCTCCCCTAGTTTCTTTCTAATGGGCATTAAGCCTAAGGGTTTTGAATTTTTCACAAGTGATGATGATGACATAATTCTCAATGTGTAAGGATGAAGGTGTATAAAGACTTAGATATGAATAAGTGTATGGTAAAAATTAGGATAGCATTTAGTGGAATAAAGTTGATAACATGCAGACTAATAAAATATTGTAGCAAATAAGGTATCACATGAGTAGCAACTTTGTAAACATATAAGTTATCAAGTAACATAGCACATAAGATAACACGTATTGTAAGATGCAATATAACACATAAGGTGATGTAGGATAATCACACAAAGGACATCCTAAGGCTATATACTAAGTCATTGGTTTCTAATAACCTAATTCCCTATAACCATGGCTCTGATACCAATCTGTCACACGCCAACCAACGGCGGAATACGTCGGGGCAGGACATGGAGATTTTTCATAAGCACATGATCAAACTAAATTTCATATAATAATTAAATCAAGATTTCATTACATAAGTTCAAGCAAAACATTCAAAACCAATTACATCAAAATTGTTCAATTTATTGTTCAACTAGGTCCTCAATCCTATGTGAAGCATCTTGCATATGATCTCAAACATTAGCACCTGAAACATGATGAAAACAAGGTCAACTAAAAATAGTTGGTGAGCATATATAGGTTTTGACTCTACAAATAGTTTCAAATTGTTGTGTACAATTCATGTGTAATATGGTATCAATAGGCAATTATGGAGAACCACTATAGTAAAACTGGGTGCACAATCAAACCTTGTGACATGTTAGGCATAACACACATGTTACCCTTGTGTATTGTCGGTAAACAATCACCCTACCTGGGTGGATTTGTCAAATGCAATAGATCTACCATTGTTACTGTTGGCTTGTACGGAGTTAATGATTGCACTTGTCATGAATGTAGTCTAGATCATAGTGTTCAAGCATAAGGCACAAAAGTATACAAATGTACATGATGTTTGAATTGTATAAATTTCAAATAGTTCAATGTAATCATGTTTCACCCCACAAATATAAAAATGTAAAATGTGGGGCTATGTAACTCACCTTGCAATAAGTAGCTTGATAATCACACAAACAAGTTGTTGCATAAGTGTCTAGTTAACTACAAGGTTAACCTAAGTTTTGATGAAGTATATGGGTCAATAGTTTGTACATTTTTAATATAGAAATAAATAAAGGAAATAAGAATGGGTCGGTTGGGATTTTAGGGTTATGGAACGAACGACCGAAGGAAAAGATACGAATCTTAACAATAACTACAGTGATAATGAAATAAGGTTTTATAGGTTTTATTTATAAAAGAGATTTTCAGTGGCATATATAAATATTAATTGTTAAATAAATATCCTATTAAAATGATTAGGTTAAAATAGTCATCATGTTAGGGTATTATAATACAATAATATTTATATGTGTATCATTTGAAATAAATAAATGAATAATAATATGTTGAATAAATAAATAACTAACTACATAAATAAATAAACCTTGTTTTTTATTTAGTTTGATTTTTATGATAATTAAGTGTTAACAATAATAATCTAATTAAATAGTTAAATCAAAATTAATTATTAATTAAAGGTGTAAATTTGTTTTAACAAATTTATATATGAGCAAAACAATTTTAAGTAAAAGGTTGTATAAAACTTTACAAGGCAATGGATTTATATAAAAATAACATCAATCGTATTATTATTCATGACACATCCAAATATATAACTAGGAATCATTATTTTGCCAACAATATTATGTTAAATTGTGATAGTATTAATACTATAGTACTTATGTAAATATAATGATTGTAATATTAGTAACACTAATAAAATCGTATTGCTAAACATAGGCCATGCCGTTTTAAAGGTTTAGATAAAAATATCTATACATGATCCCTTTAAAAGTCATGACATAACAACACGTTTATTTTGTAATTTTGAAAGTTATTTATAATTAATAAGGTTTAAATACAATAATGTTTGTCATGCTTTTGAAATATAAGGTAGTAATGAATTAATACAATTTTTTATAATGACAATGATACTCATATGCTATTAATGATAGTCGAAACGTCTTTAGAAAACATTTAAACATGATTTTGAATACTCTTTTTATATCATAAAGCTCTCGAGGATGAAGACTTGATTTATTAAATATTACTTGATACCAACTGTTTCATTGTATTAAATATATATATTTGCAAAAAAAATCATAAAACTTATAAAACAAGTATAGTGTCAAAATTATTTACAAGTTATAATTATTTTAAACCTTTAACTATACATTCATAAATAAATATATATGTCTATATGTGTGTGATTGATCAAACAAAAGATCAACAAGATTTAAAAGAAAAAGAAATGCCAGCCAGGGGTCTTGAACTCGTGACCTTGGCTGGGCAAGTGTAGTGTCTTAACCATTGGGCTGAAGTATCTTTTTGCTTGAGACCTCAGAATGTAAATTATAAAACACGTAGGCATAATGCTTTCTTCTTCCCCAAACGGCCCCATCGCAACACTAACACCTCAAATCCAACGACAACCACTTTCAAATCAACGGGTTTTAGAATGGGATAAAAATCGAGCAAGGGAGTAAGATTATTACCTGAAATTGATCTTTGAGTCGTCGAAAAAGGTGGGCTACATGTTCCTCCCTGCTGTTGCGACCCGAGAGAGAAAAGGAGAAGAGAAAAGTGGATTTGTTTTTAGTGAAAATCTATTGCAATAGGTTTGGGGTCGTTCAAGGGACGAAAACAACTCGTAACAGCACTAAATTGGTGGATTTAACATGCGTTTGAGTTTTGATTTGTGCATTTTCAATGCTATAACCGAAAGTCCTTCAAGGGCCTTTAATGTCACACCTTGAAGTTCCACAACGGATAACCGCGGGTTGTGACTGTCAAGGATCATCAGTCCCGGTCATTTCGAACGACCTCTAAATGGTTTTCGAAAAGAAATTCCGTTTGAATATCATACAAAATTAATAAATAATACAGAGTTTGAAAATGCGGAAGCAAAAGTAATTGTTTCAAAATACAGAAGCACAACAATTAGATTCCCATAAACCCAAGCTTCTAAATGCAAACATGCTTTGAGACTCTTGAAGTGCAACCCTAGGCCGTGCATGAATGCTTAGCGACCTGAGATAAACATGATTAAAGTGTCAACACAGGGTTGGTGAGTTCACAGGTTTAAGTAACAGAAAATAAATGAAAAATAGTGTAAAAGTACGCATGTATACTAGTGATTCGATTGTTGATCAGACAATAAACATTAATTATATAAGCAACACTGAAACCGAAGCTCAACGAAGGAATGCAGAAACTAGCATTTTGCCTCTTACGTGCCCAGCACACAATGTATTAGGTCAATTATGCACCCGTTTGACTCCCATTCAGAGTTAGCGTGACTAACCCAGGTGGGGGTTGCTAAACCCAATAAAACTATTCATGAATAACCTCGCTTTGTGTAATAATTAACGGTTCAAATATGAGAGGACTTCATGTGCGGGAAATGCAGCCACTTATATTAAAGTGAAATCAAAGTAATCATCATACAACTGAGTAAGAAAAATGGTTTAGTATGTATCTCCCCCAAATGGAAAAGTAAGTAAAATGGGGTCGTGAAAACTCACCTGGGAATGAGGTAAAGTGGTATGAAAGCAACACGAGAAATCTAGCAAGTCTGGACAACTGACCTAACTGAGCCCTAGGAATGGTAAGGGTATAAGGTCTATGAAAGTAAACATGGTTTATGTAACCACATTCATCCAAACGACTCAATGTTGAAAGGTTACATCGACGTTTTGAAAAGGTTTGACAAAAGTTGACCAAGGTTTGACCAAGTTTGACCAATGTTGACCAACCTTGACCAATGTGACACGACGACCCGTTGGTGACACATGGTAAAGACATATATAAGTAACACATATGTAACATATGAGTAACACATAAGTAACATATAAATAACACATAAGTAACATATAAGTAATACCTAGGTACCATATAAGTAACACCATATGCATAACATAAATGCTTCAAGTAATTGCATAAGTAAGTAACATGTGACAAGTAACGTGGCATTTGTACATCCATATGGTATATTTCATACATGTTAACAAATCATCCATAAAGGTCATGTCATTATACTAATAACCTATTAACATTATTTCATCTCATTTGAACAAGTAACATAACATGACATTTTTATACCATAGCTCTTAACATAACAAAGTTTCCCCTTTTGGGCAATTAGGGTTTTAGTGCACTTTAGGTGTCATAGCTCAACTAACCAAATTACACATGAAGTTATACTAGTAAGATACCATAAACATGATTCTATACATACACTTTCTATTTCAAGCAAATGTGAAGTTCCCAAACTAATAAAGTTTCCTTATTTAGCAAGGTCCTCCAAAACATGCCATAATACAACTCCAAATCACATATTCTTGCATAAGTCATCTGTTCATATAGTAATAAAGCCATTTAACCTATTTTAGACCTTATAACACCCACATACAAAATATGTTCAATTAAAGTTTCCTTTTTAGGAAAGTGGTCCAAACGACCTTTTACACATGTGTAACTTCAAATAACTCTTTCTAACACTTTAATAGATGTTATAGAAATATATTAATATGTATTTATCCATTAGAACATCATAACACAATATATGACAAATTAAATTTTTCTTAAATAGTAAGTCGACCAGAGCATAGTGTAACACAACATTTCAACAAAAAATTTCACATTTCCTACTTATTCTACTAACATAAGCATCATTTAAACCTTCATACATATCATATATTCATTTATGAAAAATCTCAACCAATAAAGTTTCTATAAATAGAAACGAGCAAATAACAACATAAAAAAGCAATTCAAACCCTAAAAAGTGAAAATATGTGTTAACAACCTCTTATTATGAAAACACTTTGTCAAAAACATGGATTATAACATTTGAATCAACAAAAATAGTTTGGATGGAGGGACTTCCTCATATGGCCAAAAATGAGTAAAGAAATACAGTTAGAAACTTACAAAATTCAAGTATGATAGTTGAATGTAGGAGTAGTTGGCTTGAATCACCTTAGAACACCTTGAATAGCTCCTAGATCACTTGAAATGGATGGACAAAGTTTGAAGGTGGGTGGTGCCTCCCTTGGAGATGGCAGACAAGATTAGAGAGGAGGGAGGCTAGGGTTTGCAATTTAGTTTAAGGTAAAAATGAGGGATTAAGGGTTAAGGGTGTTTTAAGTGAAGTGGTGCTAGGCTTACACACTCTTTTAAGGCTTTTTAAACAAGGAATGGGCTTCTATGGACTATTAAAAAATAAAAAATCTAAATTTTATAAGCCCAAGTACAAAACAATCATTTTTATTAAAACCAACTTTAAAGTTGTTAGCACATATCGCGTATCCGCTTAAAGAGCGTTAAAATAAAAGTTGCTCTAAAAATTTTGGAAAAATTCATATAAGCATGAAATATTAAATCACTGTATTACATATAATTTTTGCACACCAAATATATGTCTAAATTTTATTTCTATAATTCACCAACATTTCTGTGACAGGACGCGTGTGTGACCTGGTAATCCGCCCGATTACCGATGCTTGTAATGAAATGAAATGAATGGACTTGCTATATGAAATGTGTACTTAATTATTCTATAATTAGGTATGATGCAAGTGTAATCATGTGAATTCAAGTAATAGTCGGGTATGGATATTAACCTGAAATTGCCGGGTATCACAAACTCCCCCTATTAAAAGGAATTTCGTCCCGAAATTCAGTTCGCGTCACTAGTAGACGGTGTAGACTTGAATAGGTGAGGGTATTTATATTTGAATTGATCCTCGCGCTCCCAAGTGAACTCTGGTCCGCGTCTAGAATTCCAACGAACATTAACTGTGGGAATGCTGCTTTGTTACAGTTGTTTGACCTCACGCTCCCATGATCTTGACTGGTTACTCGACGAAGTGAAGTTGATCGTCTATCTGAATCTCCTCCAATCGTATGACCAGTGTCTCATCTGAAAAGCACTTCTTCAGATTCGACACGTGAAACACGTCATGGACGCCACTGAGGGTTTCCGGTAAGTTAAGTTTGTATGCAACGGGACCAATCCTTTTCAGGATCTCGAAAGGTCTAATGTAGCGAGGGTTCATTTTTCCACTCTTTCCGAAACGTATTACTCATTTCTATGGCGAGACTTTCAGTAGCACTTTGTCTCTCCACTTGAAATTCCAAGGGTTTGCGTCTTATGTCAGCATAACTCTTCTGACGATCACGCGCGGCTTTGATTCGTTCGTGTATCTGTACGATCTTTTCTGTAGTATCATGAATGATCTCTGGACCAGTGAGTTGGCTATCCCCCACCACAGTCCAGCAAATTGATGATCTACACTTTCTTCCATAAAGTGCTTCGAATGGTGCGGCTTTGATACTAGTGTGGTATATGTTGTTGTATGAGAATTCGACCAATGGTAGATGGGCATCCCAACTGTTTCCAAAGTCAACAACACAAGCTCTAAGCATGTACTCAAGGGTCTGGATGGTCCTTTCACTCTGACCGCCCGTTTGAGGATGGTATGCAGTACTCATGTCCAATCGAGTACCCAAGGCTTTCTGTAAGGATTGCCAGAATCAGGATGTAAATTGACTATCCCCATCTAAAATGATGGAGATTGGCACTCCATGCCTCAAGACTACTTCCTTCAAGTAAATCCGAGTCAGTCTTTCCAATTTGTCGGTCTCTTTAATGGGAAGGAAGTGTGCAGATTTTGTTAACCGCTCGATGATTACCCGGATGGTGTCGTACCCATTGGATGCCCTGGGAAATTTCGTGATGAATTCCATTGCGGAATCTCTGGTTGGTGGAGTAACCCTGACGGTTTCTGATACTCCACTTTGAGGTCAAGCATTTACTGATGTAGGTAGCAATTTCGGCTTTCATGTTAGGCCACCAATAACGCTCCTTGAGGTCATGATACATTTTTTCGGCACCGGGGTGAATCGAGTATCTGGACTTGTGTGCTTCGTCCATCACCAGATCCCTCAAATTCCCAAAGTTCGGTACCCAAATCCGATCCATAAAGTAGCGAATGTCATCGGATCTGACCTCAAATTGCTTATCCATACCTCGTAGGGACTGGTGGCATAGGTTCACCTCCTTGATTGCTTCGAGTTGAGCGTCGCAGATTTGAATGGGTAAATTTGTGTGGATAGTCAACTGCAACGCTCGCATCGGTCACAGTTTCGGTTGTTCTTTCCTACTCAAGGCATCAACAACGACGTTTGCCTTTCTAGAATGGTAAGAGATGGCGCAGTCATAGTCGTCTAGCAACTCGACCCATCGACGCTGCCTCATGTTAAGTTCTTTCTGATAAAAAATATGCTGGAGACTCTTGTGATCCGTGAAAATGGTACACTTCATGTCGTACAAGTAGTGTCTCCAGATTTTGAGTGCGAACACTATGACTCCCAACTCTAAGTCATGGGTAGTGTAGTTTTTCTCGTGCACTTTTAGTTGTCGAGAATCATATGCAATGACTTTCTCCCTCTGCATCAACACACAACCGAGTCCTTGATGTGACGCATCGCAGTACACCACGAAATCATCCGTTCCTTCCGGTAATGAAAGCATTGGTGTGCTACAAAGTTTCTATTTGAGCAATTGAAAAGCGGTTTCTGCCTTGTCGTTCCATTCATATTTCTTATCCTTGTGTGTCAGAGTAGTGAGGGGTTAGGCTATTGTCACACCCCCAAAATCCACTAACGGAGTTTTACCGTTAGGCGTGTGACAAACCAGGATCTCAGTCATTAGTTACATCAAACGATACTATATGTGTTTAAACAAAACCATTAGATGTTCAGAGTTAAATGCGAAAGCGGTTTATGTCAAATACTTACTGCGCAAAACAAAGGCGCCCAATTTTAGTTTAATAAAGGCAAGTGAATTGTTTTAAATGTTTGCATAAGAATGCAATGACGGTAGGACTCCATGCATGTCCTAGGTGTGCAACCTGTGCCTTAGCGACCTGAGAAACATGTAAGAAAAAGTGTCAACACGAGGTTGGTGAGTTCACAGGTTTGTTAGTAAATAAACTGTTTGTTTGTTTGTTTGCCGGATCAACGTACGTAAGTCACACCTATTGCTAGCTAGACAATGTACAAGTTACTCTAAGCGCTCGCAACGAAGCTGACTGTTCGTGTTTGCATGCCTCCCACCATGTCTATCAACCATGGCAAATGTGTTCAGGTCAATATTACACCCGTTCGACCTCCAATCGAACTAGACGACTAGCCCGGGTGGGGTTTTGTCAAACCCAGTAGTACTACTAAACATTACCTCACTAAATCCATATTAACGGTCCGATGTGTGTGAGGACATTCAATGATAGTGTGTTACGCTTAAGTAAACAAGTGGTAGTGAAATACTATGTGATCCATGTTTGTTTGGGTGCATGTTTCTCCCCAACGAAAAAACAAGTAAAAGGATGTTTGTCTGCAAGCATGTTTTTCCCCAACGGGAAAACAAGTAAAAATGATGTTCATCTGCAAGCATGTTTCTCCCAACGGGAAAACAAGTAAAATGATGTTCATTTGTATGCATGTTTCTCCTCAACGGGAAAACAAGTAAAATGATGTTCGTTTGTATGCATGTTTCTCCCCAACGGGAAAACAAGTAAAATAATGTTCGTTTGTATGCATGTTTCTCCCTAACGGGAAAATAAGTAAAAGGATGTTCGTTTGTATGCATGTTTATCCCCCAATTGAGAATGGTAAAAGGGGTCGTGAAAATTCACCTGAGTTGTGTACGAGTAGTAGGTAGCACCACACAAGGATGTAAGTAGAAAACACGAGAGTTTGCCTGTGAACTACCTACGTATGCACTAGAATTATAAGCATAATAGTTAGGGACACATGAGATTTTTGTGACGACGACACGGAATATTTGAACGTCCTAGAACATACTTAGGATCAATGAGTAGACGAACTTGTCCATGGGAATAAGGATTTCTTAATATAATAATTAAGATAAAAGTGTTTTATGTCGAACATCTCTAATTACGAATAATATTAGAATTAAATAAATTCGTGCATTTGTACCACAAATAAATGGCCTAGAAAAATAATATAACTTATTATATTATTTTTAAACTCACAGCATTAATACGATAATCATTTATGTGGCAAAAATAATAAATATATTATTTTTATTTGAGGATAAAACGTGGGTAAATAATATAAGTAATTATATCATTTATAAGTTTGAAGAATTACGCAATGTTTATTAATGTGGCGAAAATAATATATATATATATATATATATATATATATATATATATATATTATTTTTTTTAATCGGAGTTAAGGGTTGAATAATAATATAAATATAATACTATAAATGTGGGAAATATTATTAAAAATGGGTTATAAAATCAAACCCGAGCCTACGGTTGTTTTTCCGGGTTCTAACCTTATAATATAGTATTATAAAAATATAGGGTTTAGTTTTTATGGAAGGAGATAAGTGAAAAAGTCCCAAAAAAAAAATGCAGGAGACCGGTCTCGAACCCAGGTCTCCTGCGCACAAGTCCAAAGTCTTAGCCACTCCGCTCGCTAGGGACATCGCGACATATCCCGGTTCCAAGTGGGTTTAACATACAAAAAATTTGTGTTCTCCCCCCCCCCACGAATCAAATCAAGAACCATCCCAATCCCATCGAATTCAATACTGATTTGCAGCAAAAGGTTAGGGGTTTTGTTCATTAGTGTATTGCGAATTCGTGGGTGTGTTTAATTGCAAAATCAGTGATTTTAGGTTTGTTAAATCTCTGTTCAAATATGTCGAAACCCTAGATTGAACTTGTAATCAAATTGATCGATTCCGATAATGAAAAAGGTTGGATTCACAGGGCTTTTGTCGAGCAAGACATTATGAATTAATCCCTGTGGTTTAATTGGACTGAAATTGAGTGTAGATTAGGGTTCGACGACGCCGAGATCGCGCTGAACCCTAGAATTCAATTGTGTTAAATTTAGTGTTATAAGTCTCGATTAGGATAGGGCTTTTGATCTAAGCATTGAAACGAGTAAGATGAAGTGTTTGGTTACCTGTTTGGATATCGAATTGAAGGTGCTCGACTAAAAGGACTTCCGGCTTCGATGGGCTTAGTCCCTGGCGGCTCTGGTTCCCTTTCCGTTGGAATTGAATGGTGTAACAAGTTCAGTGGGGTGGAAATGAGGTGTGCAGAGAGTTAGACTTCACAATGGAAGTCGAATTTAGTCGAAATCAATGATGGTTGTCCATGGTACCGATGGTTACGGGTTTAATATCTATAATGGTATTAATTTGAATCATTAACGATGATTAAAGTCCTAATGATGACCGTTAATGGCATTAGTCGTGCATAACAGTTACAATTCGGACGAATTTGATGCTTGGATTCGAAATTGAATCAAGATAGTAGGAGGTTTGACTTACAAAAGTCAACATGAACCAAAAGTCTTGATTTTGACTTTTTTTTAGTCAACATATTGAGTTTAGGTTAAATGCACAACTAGTCCCTGCAGTTTTAGTATGAATACTGACAGAATTAGTCCCTAAGGTTTGTATTTGAGTTAACTAGGTTAAGAATTAATGAATTTAACCGAGTTTGTGCTAACGGGGTTAACTCTAAAAGGTCGGATGTCACACCATCCACTAGTTGAAAGAATTTTCATCCCAAAAATTAAAATAAAATAAAAATTTATGGGGTGTCACATCATCCCATAGTTGAAAAATTTTCGTCCCGAAAATTACAATAGTACCTTAAGTGTTTGACGTGGAGTGTTTGAACAGATGAGGATACTTGCACATCATCTGATCCTCAAGCTCCCATGTGAATTTCGATCCGCGTTTCGAGTTCTAACAAACTCTGACAATAGGGATTTTACCGTGTTTGAGCATTTTGACTTCCCTATCCACGGTTTCTACCGGTTCTTCAACGAAGCGTAATTGTTCATTGATTTGTAGTTGCTCAAGAGGAACTACGAGTGTCTCGTCTGCTAGACATTTCTTCAAGTTTGAGACATGAAAGACATTGTGTACACCACTAAGTCCTTCGGGTAGGTCCATTTGATACGTTACTGGGCCAATTCCCTTCACTATCTTCAACGGTCCAACATAACGAGGGTTTAGTTTGCCGCGTTTCCCAAAAAAAATTACACCTTTACAAGGTGAGACTCTCAATAGGACCCTATCGCCTACTTGAAATTCTAACGGCTTACGACGCTTATCGGCATAGCTCTTTTGACGATCACGGGCTGCAGGGAAATACGGTTTCTAATTTGAACGATCTTTTCAGAGGTTTCGAAAATGAGTTCAGGACTCGTAAGTTGGCTATCCCCAACTTCAGCCCAACAGATAGGAGATCGACATTTCCGTCTGTATAATGCCTCGAATGGTGCTGCCTTGATGCTAGTGTGATAACTGTTATTGTAGGAGAACTCTGCTAATGGTAGATGAGTTTCCTAACTGTTGCAGAAATCAATCACACCAACTCGTAGCATGTCCTCTAGGGTTTTACTAGTACGTTCAGTCTGGCCATCTATTTGAGGGTGGCACGTTGCGCTCATATCTAGGCGCGTGCCTAGAGCTTTTTGTAATGATAGCCATAAACGTGAGGTGAATCAAGCGTTTCGATCCGAAATGATTTAGATTGGCACTCCATGCAAAGAGTCAACCTCTTTAAGGTAAACACGAGTGAGCTTTTCCATCTTATCAGTCTCTGATTGCTAGAAAGTGAGTGGATTTAGTCAAGCGCTCTACGATCACCCAGATGGTGTCGCATCAGCTAGAAGTTCGGGGTAGTTTAGTAATAAAATCCATGGTAATTTTCTCCCATTTCCACATCGGAATTTCCGGTTGTCGGAATAGACCAGAAGGCTTTTGGTATTCCACTTTGACCTTTGAGCAAGTCAGGCACTTGCTCACATATGTGGCTATATCAGCTTTCATCTTCGGCCTCCAATATAGCACCTTTAAGTCATGGTACATCTTGTCGGAATCAGGATGAATAGAGTACCAAGATTTATGAGCTTCATCCAGTAGAAGTTCCCTTAAGTTCCCATACACTGAAACTCATTTGGGCTTGGTGTCCTTTCAGCTTAGGGCATCTACTACTACATTAGTCTTGGCCGGGTGTTACTTGATAGCACAGTCATAGTCATTTAAGAGTTCGACCCAACGACGTTTTCGCATGTTCAACTCTTTCTGTTCAGAGATATGCTGAAGACTCTTATGATCGGTGTAAATAGTGCACTTGGTACCGTACAAGTAATGTCTCCAGATCTTTAGTGCAAATACCATGGCTCCCAACTCTAAGTCATGAGTCTTGTAGTTCTTCTCGTGAATTTTCAGTTGAAGAGAAGCGTATGCAATAACCTTCTCGCGTTGCATCATTACACAACCAAGACCTTGAATGGATGCATCGCAGTACACTACAAAGTCATCAGTTCCCTCCGGAAGAGATAGGATAGGAGCACTGCAGAGTCTCTGTTGAAGCAGTTGAAATGCTAACTCCTGGGTGTCACCCCAGTTATAGGGTTTATCCTTTTGAGTTAGGGCAGTGAGAGGTTGAGCAATCTTGGAGAATCCCTCAATGAATCGTCGGTAACAGCCAGCCAATCTCAGAAATTGTCGCACCTCAGTCGGAGTTGTCGGTGCCGCCCAATCTGTGATGGCTTCTATTTTAGATGGATCGACATGTTTTCCTTTCTCGTTGACTACATGCCCTAAGAATTGCACTTCACGAATCCATAATTCGCACTTGGGAAATTTTGCGTACAATTGTTCTTGTTTTAGCAATTCCAGAGTCAAACGTAGGAGTTCCTCATGTTCTTCCTTGTTCTTAGAATAGATGAGGATGTCATCAATGAAGACAATGAAGAACTGATCAAGGTAAGTTTTACACACGCGGTTCATGAGATCCATGAATACCGCTGGTGCGTTGGTCAGTCCGAATGGCATGACCATGAATTCGTAGTGACCATACCGAGTTCTGACTGCCGTCTTTGAGATGTTTTCATCTCAGACTCTCAACTGATGATAACCGGATCTAAGATCTATCTTGGAATAGAAGCTTGATCCTTGGGGTTGATCGAACAGACCATCAATGCGGGGTAGAGGATAACTATTCTTGATCGTCACTTTGTTCAGCTCACGGTAGTCAATGCACATACGGAAAGTCACGTCCTTCTTCTTGACAAATAGGACTGGAGCTCCCCATGGCGATGAGCTAGGTCGGATGAAACCTTTATCCAACAACTCTTGCAGTTGTTTAGATAGTTCTTTTAATTCACTGGGTGCAAGTCTATAGCGTGCCCGAGCAATAGGCGCTGCTCCGGGTGCTAGATCAATTTGGAATTCGACCTGACGATGCGGCGGAAGACCAGGCAAGTCTTCGGGAAATATTTCTGAAAAATCACGTACGAATGAAATATCATCAATCTTTTTCTCCTCGGATGGTTGTTTGGCTACAAGAGCTAGAATGGCGATACGACCCTTACAAAGACACTTTTGTGCTTTCATGAAAGATATGATGCCCATAATAGCACCATTCTTCTCACCTTAGACAGAGAGGGTTTCTTCACTCGGGAGAGGAAAACAACAATTTGTCATGTCAAATGATTTCAGCTTGATTTATATGTTGGGGTAGAATTCAAATTAGACTAAGGATTAGTCACAGGATAAGGTAATAGGGTTAAATGGAATTTATTGTTGGAGTGTAAGGAATAACGTGTTAGCTTAGAAAGAATTCCTCCCATTCCGTTTACATAGTTGGAGTATGTGGGTTTACCATGAGGTTCTACTAGAGTTTCAATCGAGATGGTTTCATTGATCAAGTCTGGATGAGAGTCTTAAGTTCACTAAGGCTCTTACATGAGTGAAATAAAATGATGGATCCTATTGAGGATAGTTCAGTGTGTCCGTAAACATTTTCGACGTGATAGTTGCGTCTATCAACTGTTGAACAAGTTTAACGATACCAACTAGTCGTTGTGCGGGTTACGAGAATTTCTACTGACAGTGGAAACTTAAGTCCGTAAATCACTGATTAGGACCATTTATCCACACACTAGGTTTCACCAGGACTTACATGCACCTTAAATTACTTTTACGTGTGCCCCCGTAATGATAATTTGCTTTGCATGCTCACCCTAATTCTCCCTGTCTCGTGTCAAAATGTCCCTCAGTTTATTACTGAGTTAAGAGTGTTGTTAGAGATGATAAGTCATTGAAAGGCTTATTCATCAACCATAAGTTGATCAACTAGGACTCATATCAGGATGAGTAGTCGGAAATCGTTTGATTCGAGTATTCACTCGAGTTGTAACATAATACGAGAGTCCAATCTAGTGGATTGTAGATGGGAACATGCACATGAAACAAACATGTACAAGAAATTTGGCTTCGAGGAGTGAAACTAGTTCATGGATATGTGTTATTGGAAGAGGCAAAGTAGCCGCCCTTCCAACTGAGCCATGATAGGGTTTGAGTATGCAATGAGCAAGGCGTTCTCAACCTTGTGGTAAATATTTCTTCAACAGAATATCGACCAAAGCATGAGCCCACGGCTCGAGAAAGTGATGACATCTATGTGTCAATGAATTTCTACCATAATATGTACAACGGTCTGCCTCCACACGGTGTACCTCACACAAAGTCCACGGGTTCGAGCTTTGAGTAGAGTAAAGCTAGTGAGGTTGGAGTATTGTTGCTAGTGGTTTCAGGAGGGACTCGCCTCCTACGAACCTAACTCCCAAAGAGACATGTGCTAGTTCTGAGTGTCGTCCTTAATACGGACTTGAGAAAGCCCACCATACCCCACGGTGTCATCGATAGGCTCGAGCCGGTGTCATCGATAGGCTCGAGCCGGTGTCTTCCTCGGCTCTGGTGGTATGGAAAGGGATACAGTTGATGGTGGTGTAAGCGACTCCTCCGAAGGCTCCGTCTTGCTGCCCCCGAAAAGGGGTGGATGTTGTTTTGGTGATTCCACGGGTGTTACCACTGGGAATGATGATACAATGAGAATGACGTGTTCCTTGCAAAAGATGGTGACATGGATGTTGTCATCATGCCTACAAGGCAATGTATATATGGATACCATGTGTATCATGTATGAGTGTCCGTGTCGTGTAACTAATGCATGTGTGCGGTTATAGTCTAGTATGCAATCCTAGTTCTCTATAACCAATGTCTCTGATTCCAATCTATCACACCCCCAAAATCCACTAATGGAGTTTTACCGTTATACGTGTGACAAACCAGGATCTCAGTCATTAGTTACATCAAACGACATTATATGAGTTTAAACAAAACCATTAGATGTTTAGAGTTAAATGCGGAAACGGTTTATGTCAAATAGTTACTGCGTAAAATAAACGCGCCCAAGTTTAGTTTAATAAAAGCAAGTGAATTGTTTTAAATGTTTGCATAAGAATGCAATGACAGTAGGACTCCATGCATGTCCTAGGTGTGCAAAATGTGCCTTAGCGACCTAAGAAACATGTAAGAAAAAGTGTCAACACGAGGTTGGTGAGTTCACAGATTTGTAAGTAAATAAATTGTATGTGTGTTTGCAGGATCCACATACGTATGTCACACCTATTGCTAGCTAGACAATATACAAGTTACTCTAAGCGCTCGCAACCGAAGCTGGCTGTTTGTGTTTGCATGCCTCCCACCATGTCTATCAATCATGGCGAATTTGTTTAGGTCAATATTACACCCGTTCGACCTCCAGTCGAACTAGACGACTAGCCCGGGTGGGGTTTGTCAAACCCAGTAGTACTACCAAACATTACCTCGCTAAATCCATATTAACGGTCTAATGTGTGTGAGGACTTTCAATGATAGTGTGTTACGCTTAAGTAAACAAGTGCTAGTGAAATACTATGTGATCCATGTTTGTTTGTGTGTATGTTTCTCCCCAATAGAAAAACAAGTAAAAGGATGTTTGTCTGCAAGCATTTTTCTCCCTAATGGGAAAACAAGTAAAAATGATGTTCGTTTGTATGCATGTTTTTCCCCAACGGGAAAACAAGTAAAAGAATGTTCGTTTGTATGCATGTTTCTCCCAAACTGGAAAACAAGTAAAAGGATGTTCGTTTGTATGCATGTTTCTCCCCCAATTTAACACTGTAAAAAGGGCCGTGAAAACTTACCTGAGTTGTGTACGAGTAGTAGGTAGCACCACACAAGGATGCAAGTAGAAAACGCGAGAGTTTGCTTGTGAACAGCCTACATATGCCTTAGAATTATAAGCATAATAGTTAGAGACACATGGGATTTTTGTGACGACGACACAGAAGATTTGAACATCCTAGAAGATACTTAGGATCAATGAGTAGACGAACTTGTCCATGGGAATAAGGATTTCTTAATATAATAACTAAGATAAAAGTGTTTCGTGTCGAACGTCTCTAATTACTAATAATATTAATAATTAAATATATTCTTGCGTTTGTACCATAAATAAATGACCTAGAAAATAATATAACTTATTATATTATTTTTAAACTTGCAGAATTAATACGATAATCATTTATGTGCCAAAAATAATAAATATATTATTTTTATTTGAGAATAAAACGTGGGTAAATAATATAAATAATTATATCATTTATAAGTTTGAAGAATTACGCAATGTTTATTAATATGGCGAAAATAATATATATATATATATTATTTTTTTTTAATCGGAGTCAAGGGTTGAATAATATAAATATATTATTATAAATGTGGAAAATATTATTAAAAATGGGTTATAAAACCAAACCCGAGCCTACGGGTGTTTTTCCGGTTTCTAACCTTATAATATAGTATTATAAAAATATAGGGTTTAGTTTTTATGGAAGGAGATAAATGAACAAGTCCCAAAAAAAATAATGCATGAGATCGGACTTGAACCCGGGTCTCCTACGCACAAGTCCAAAGTCTTAGCCACTCCGCCCGCTAGGGCCATCGCGACATATCCCGGTTCCAAGTGGTTTTAACATAAAAAAACTCTGTGTTCTTCCCCCCCTTTCGAATCGAATCAAGAACCGTCCCAATCCCATCAAATTCAATACTGATTTGCAACAAAAGGTTAGGGGTTTTGTTCATTAGTGTATTGCGAATTCGTGGGTGTGTTTAATTGCAGAAACATTGATTTTTGGTTTGTTAAATTTCTGTTTGAATATGTCAAAACCTTAGATTGAACTTGGAATGAAATTAATCGATTCTGATAATGAAAAAGCTTGGATTCACAGGGCTTTTGTCGAGCAAGACATTGTGAATTAATCCCTGTGGTTTAATTGGATTGAAATTGAGTGTAGATTAGGGTTCGACTACACCGAGATCACGATGAACCCTAGAATTCAATTGTGTTCAATTCAGTGTTATAAGTCTCGATTAGGATAGGACTTTTGATCTAGGCATTTAAACAAGTCAGATGAAGTGTTTGTTACCTGTTTGGATCTCGAATTGAAGGTGCTCGACTAAAAGGGCTTCGATGAGCTTAGTCCCCGGCGGCTTTAGTTCCCTCTTCGTTGGAATTGAATGGTGTAACAAGTTCCGTGGGGGTGCGAATCAGGTGTGTAGAGAGTTAGACTTCACAATGGAAGTCGAATTTAGTCGAAATCGATGATGTTTGTCCATGGTGTCGATGGTTACGGGTTTAATGCCCATAATGGGATTAATTCAAATTATTAAGGATGATTAAAGTCCTAATGATGACCGTTAATGGCATTAGTCGTGCATACCAGTTACAATTCAGACAGTTTGACTTGTAAAAGTCAACATGAACCAAAACTCTTGATTTTGACTTTTTTTAGTCAACAGATTGAGTTTAGGTTAAATGCACAACTAGTCCCTATAGTTTTAGTTTGAATACTGACAGAATTAGTCCCTAAGGTTTGTATTTGAGTTAACTAGGTTAAGAATTAATGGATTTAACTGAGTTTGTGCTAACGGGGTTAACTCTAAAAGGCCGGATGTCACAGCAGTCTTAGAGAAATTTTCTATAAACCGTCGATAGTAGCCCGCAAGACCTAAGAATTGTCGCACCTCAGTCGGAGTCTTGGGTGCCTCCCAATTCTTAATCGCCTCGATCTTGGATGAGTCAACATGTATGCCTTTCTCATTGACCACGTGTCACACCCCAACCGACGGCGGAATACGTCGGGGCGGGATATGTAGACTGTTCAAAAGCTCAAAGTTTACTAAAGTTTAAATAATTAAACAACTAATTTCATAACGTAAATAAACATAAATCCAACAATACAAGGAAAATAAAAATACATAAATAGTCTCTTTAAATTAAATTCTAGGTCATCAGTCCTAAGTGAAGCATTTTGTACTTATTCTCAAGCGTTAGTACCTGAAACATGATGAAAATAAGGTCAACTAAAAAGTTGGTGAGCATACATAGGTTTTAACACACAACCAAGCTTAAAGTATTTTATACAATTCATACGATATACGTGTATAAGGCAATTATGGAAAATCTATAGTTAAACTAAGTGTGTACAATCAAACCTTGTGACTGAGGCATAACACGCAGGTTACCCTAATGTAAAGTCGGTAATAAACACCCTAATCGGGTGGGTTTGTCAGACACAATAGATCTATCAATGTTAACTGTTGGCTTGTACGGAGTTAATGATTGTACTAAAGTCATGTATATGTAGTCTTAACTCATAGCATTCAAGCATAAACCACATAACACATAATATCATATTATTGAATTGTATTTTAAGTCTATGCAAAAAGTTTCAAAAGTAAATCATGTTTCACCTCAAAAGTACAAAATAAAAAGTGAGCTATGTAAACTCACTTGAATCGAGAGTGTAGCTTGCACGCGAGTCTAGGTGGCAAAACGATCCTTGTAACTCACCACGTTAACCTAGTGTATAATGTGTATTGAGTTAATAGTGTGTACAAAAGTCTACGTCTAAATCTAGAGTTCAACGGGTTTTCATGTGTGTGGTTTGTACAAAGAGATTTGTGTTATTCCATGTAAAGGCATACTATGCTTATATACGAATTTAATGTGTATTATGAGTTCAAGGTATATATGTATGAATTTAATAGTCACTGACGTAGGGTTGGATTAAAATAAATAAATAATTTTATTTATTAAATTGTGCAAAATATGCTAAAATATATAGAATGTAAATATATATTTATGTTTAGAAAAGGAACTTTGGTTTATGTAGATAGTCTTTAATTTAAATAAATAAAATAAATAAGTGATTTAATTTATTTAAATAGATTAAATAAATAAATAATTTTTATTTATTTATTTATGAAAATATGTTAAAATACATGGAATGTAAATATATGTTTAGAAATTCTAATTGTGTGATTAGTGTTTAATTTAAATAAATAAAATAAAATAAATAAATAATTTCATTTATTTAAATAGATTAAATAAAAAAAATTATTTATTTATTTGTGAAAATATGTTAAAATATATGGAATGTAGAAATTCTACTTATGTGATTAGTGTTTTAATTTAAATAAATAAAATAACTAAATAATTTCATTCATTTAAATAGATTAAATAAATGAATAATTTTTATTTATTTATTTGTGAAAAATATGTTAAAATTTGTAGAATATAAATATATGTTTAAAAAAAAAGGAAACGAAAACCCTTTTTTTTATTTGTGTATTATAATAAATTTTTATTTATTTATTATCTCTAAAATAAATACTAGTTTGCTTTAAATGAGTTAATATTTTATAAACTTTTATAAAATTTATTGCTTTTATTTAGAAGTTAATTTTAGATATTTAAAGTTTTTGTAGTTAAATGTGTAATTTTAACCATTTAATTTGGATTAAAATCTGAATTTATATTGAAATTTATAAATTTTGGTTTTATTCTGTTATAAATATCTTAGGATTTATAAAAATATTTTTTTACAAGTTTTTGAAGCTTTAAAACTGGTTTTAAAAATTTAAACAGACCACCCGGCTCGAACCCGGGTGGCTTCTGTACCAGGCAGTCGTCTCAACCACTGGACCAGGGGGCTAACCCGTGTTATGGACTGGATCGATTTGTATATAACCAGTTCGGTTCAAGAGGCCGGGTCTGGCTTTGAGTCACGCGCAAAAATGGTCGGTCTACGTGGGTTTCGAACCCACACCACCCGGCCGATGGAGCATAGACTTAACCAGTCGGACCAGGTGGTTCGCTGATCATAATAGGAACAAGAAAACTTAAATAGGTTAACTTGAATTATCCATTTTCCCCAAATCAGACTTCGAGTAAAACGGCCAAGAACCCTAATTCAAATTGATTTCGATGGATTATTTTTACTCGAATTGATAGGGGGCTAACGATCAGGACTTAATTACGAACCTAATGATCTAAAACTTTCTTGTTAAGATTGGGCAACGAGTGCTGATGGCTACGCGATTTCCCCGACTGTTCTTGGTGCTGGATTTGGCTTCAGACGCGAAATGAGACGCGATTAGCTGTTCAGAGAGATTGTAATAGACTAGGCGAAGGTAAACGTATGTTTTAATTCGTTTATTTTATCCTAACTGCTTGATTTGATTCGGGTTTGACGATAACAGCTAACAGACGAGATTTACGCATCGAATCAAAGATTTGGAATTGAATTGGGTCGCGAACAGGGTCCACATTCACTCAATAGACGTTTGCACGTGATTTTCGGGGGTTTAAACGCGTTAATTGCACATATTGATAATGGATTGATACGAATTTGACTTTGTGAAGTCAAATTCGTTTGAATTCAAACTCACCCGCTAAAATTGATCGAATTAATACGTTGTTTGGGCTTGGATTTGGTCTATTATTGCTTGTGTAACCATGAGAAGTCCAATTCAACAAGAATCGTCGAAGGCAGCCTTGGATTATCGTGATTTGGGCTGCTTTGACTTTTGAAAGTCAACCGGATCATGGAAAGTCAAAATTTGATGTTTAAAAGTCAAAATTGAAAGTGTAGGTTTAATTGTTTGAGAGTTCAAATGATTTAGGGTCCAATCTAATGCAAAAGTATTTGCAAATTGGGTGTAAGTGTGTATATATAGGTACACATAAGTCTAAATATATACATATAGTGATTCTAGAATAAATGCGGGTGGAAATTATGAATCGGTATTTGATAACATTAGGGCTTGATATAACCATTTCACTAAGATTGAAATTCATAAATGCTTTCTTGTACTAAAATGAAAACATGAAAATCAGAAAGGTTACAGTGTCCCCATGTTGAGGGAATTTCGTCCCGAAATTTAGCTAGTTGCGGCGACTGTATCAGCAAAGAGGTGAGGGTACTTGAGCTTCAATTGGTCCTCACGTACCCAAGTAAATTCAGGTCCACGCTTAGATTCCCATCGTACTTTGACAATAGGGATACGGCTTCGCTTGAGTTGATTGATCTCGCGACCCATGATCCCCACTGGTCTCTCCACGAAGTGCATCGTTTCATCAATGCGCACATCGTCAAGAGGTATATGGAGATTCTCATCAGCAAGACATTTATTTAGGTTGGACACGTGGAAAGTAGGATGTACATTAGCAAGTGATGGAGGTAATTCGAGTTTGTAAGCCACTTTCCCGATCCTTTCGAGGATCTTGAATGGACCCACATAGCGAGGTGCTAGTTTACCCTTCTTCCCGAAGCAAATCACCCCCTTCCAAGGAGATACCTTTAGAAGTACAAGATCACCGACTTGGAACTCCAAGGGTTTACGTCTTTTGTCGGCATAGCTCTTTTGCCGACTCCTTGCTACTTGAATGTTGTTGCGGATCTGTAGGATCTTGTCGGACGTTTCTTGGATTAATTCGGGACCGGTGATTTGTGCTTCACCAATCTCGTTCCAACAGATAGGAGAGCGACACTTTCGACCATAGAGAGCTTCAAATGGAGCCATGTTGATGCTTGTGTGGTAGCTATTGTTGGAAGAGAACTCAATGAGGGATAGATGTGAATCCCAATTGCCATCAAAATCAATTACACAAGCTCTAAGCATGTCCTCGAGCGTCTGGATTGTTCGCTCGGTTTGACCATCAGTTTGGGGATGGTAAGCCGTGCTTAAATCCAAGCGTGTACCAAGAGCAGTTTGGAGAGATTGCCAAAAGCGGTAGGTGAAACGAGCATCCCTATGTGAGATTATGTTAAGTGGGACCCCGTGACGACTCACAATTTCGTCAATGTAGACTCGGGCTAGTTTCTCTACCCGATAGTCTTCTTGGATGGGTAGGAAGTGAGCAGATTTGGTGAGACGGTCAATGATCACCCAAATGCTATCATAACCTCTAGAAGTACGAGGGAGTTTGGTAATGAAATCCATGGCTAGATTTTCCCATTTCCACACTAGAATTTCCGGTTGTTCAAGTAAACCAGAAGGAAGTTGATGTTCAGCTTTGACTTTGGAGCAAGTTAGACATTTTACGACATATAGTGCAATTTCTTTCTTCATCCCGGCCCACCAGTATTGTCGGTGAAGACCCTTGTACATTTTATCAGCCCCGGGATGGACGGAGTAACGAGTTTTGTGTGCCTCATTCATAAGGACTACGCGAAGGTCATCACGATTGGGGACCTAGATACGATTCAAGTAATAGAGGAGGCCATTAGGTTTGGTTTCTAATAGGAGTTCAACACCACATGACATTTCGTTATACAGATTACCCTCGGTGATCGAGACGTGTTGAGCTTCTAAGATGCGATTTTGAATATCGGTTTGAATCCTAACACAATGAAGCATAACGTGGTCCTTATGACTCAAGGCATCGGCCACAACATTCGCTTTACCGGGATGGTACCGAATCTCGCAGTCGTAGTCGTTAAGGAGCTCGACCCAACGTCGTTGCCTCATATTGAGTTCTTTTTGATTGAAGATGTGTTGGAGACTTGTGTGGTCAGTGAACACCATGCATTTCGTGCCATAGAGATAATGCCTTCAAATCTTTAATGCGAAGACGACCGCACCCAACTCAAGATCGTGCGTAGTATAATTCTTTTCGTGAATTTTAAGTTGTCTTGATGCATAAGCGACCACCTTGCCCCGTTGCATGAGAACACAACCGAGGCCTTGGTTTGATGCATCACAGTAGACCACCAGATCATCGTTGCCATCAGGAAGAGTGAGAATAGGAGCATTGCTCAATTTTTGCTTGAGGAGTTGGAAGGCTTCCTCTTGCTTTGGTCCCCATTCATAGTGTTTACCTTTGTGGGTCAAGGCCGTGAGAGGGACCACAATCTTGGAAAAGTTTGAGATGAAACGACGGTAATAACCAGCAAGACCAAGAAATGAACGAACTTCGGTAGGGGTCTTAGGGGTACTCCAATTCTTAACGGCTTCGATCTTTGCGGGATCAACATGAATTCCCTTTTCGTTGACAATATGACCCAAAAATTGAACTTCCTTTAGCCAAAATTTACACTTGGAGAACTTAGCATATAGTTGTTCTTTTCTTAAAAGGTCTAAAACCAACTTAAGGTGTTGCTCATGATCTGATTTGGTCTTGGAGTAGATCAAGATGTCGTCAATGAAAACGATCACAAATTTATCTAGGTATGGTTTGCATACGCAATTCATGAGATCTATGAAAACCGCGGGGGCATTGGTTAGCCCAAAAGGCATAACCATAAATTCGTAGTGACCGTATCTTGGACGAAAGGCAGTCTTTGGAATATCCTCCTCTTGTACACGAAGTTGGTGATATCCGGATCAAAGATCAATCTTCGAGAAGTAGGTGGAACCTTGGAGTTGATCAAAGAGATCATCAATCCTAGGCAAAGGATAACAGTTCTTGATGGTAAGTTTGTTGAGTTCGCGGTAGTCAATACACATCCGGAATGAGCCATCTTTCTTCATCACGAATAGGACAGGTGCACCCCATGGTGAATGACTGGGATGAATGAAACCTTTATCGGAAAGTTCTTGAAGCTGACTTGCAAGTTCCTGCATTTCAGAAAGTGCTAGGCGGTATGGAGCTTTAGCCACAGGATTAGCTCCGGGTACAAGGTCGATACGAAACTCGACTTGATGAACGGGTGGAAGACCGAATAGATCTCAGGAAATACTTCGGGAAAGTCACAAATGATGGGGATGTCTTGAATGTTCTTCTCTTGGTCCTTCTTTTGAACGATATGGGCTAGAAAGGCCACATACTTCTTTCGTACGTACTTTCGGGCCGTAGTGCACGACATGAGCTTAAGCCCACTACATGGTTTCTCACCAAAGACTTTTAATGTACCACCCGAGGGGAGAGGAATTCAGATGCACTTCTCGAAACAAACGACCTCGGCATGATGACTACATAGCCAATCCATGCCTATGATGATACCAAAGCTTCCCAGTTGCATAGGTATGATGTTGACGGGAAAGGAATATTCATTAAGTTTGATGACACAACCGCGGATAATGGAGTCAATGATGATGGGGTTTCCATCCGCTACTTCAACGGTAAACATTTTCTCTAACTTAGTTCGGGTTTTAGCAAGCAAAGGTTCAAAATTATGTGAAACAAAACTCTTATCGGCACCGGTATCAAATAGTATGGAAGCATACTGGTTATTAACGAGGAACGTACCGTTGACCACATCATTGTTGGCCTGGGCTTCATTAGCATTTATGTTGAAAGCACGTCCTCTAGCTCCACCTTGATTAGGGTTGATAAGTTTTGGGCATCGGTTTCGGAAGTGGTTTGGGTTACCACATTCAAAGCAAGCATTCCCATTAGTGATAGTTGGAACCCCTTTGTTTCCCTGGTTGGCTGTATTGCCGGGTGGTTTGACTCTACAGGTTTTGGCTAAATGTCCATATCTTCCACAACTGGCACATATCCGACACGGTATATTTGGGAAGTGATGGTAATTGCACATATTGCACAAAGGGCTGCTGCCCACATAATGTTTCTTGGCTGAATTCTGAGTCATAGGAGCAACGTGATTGATTGGGGCAGCTGGGGTAACAACAGCAAAGTTCCTAGTCTTTCGTTTCTTGTTGTTGGAGAAAGGTTCGAGTTTGACCCCTTTGGAGGGCTCAGAAGGTGTTGCCGTGTCTAGGACCTTCTTAGTACCCTTCCTTGTTAGCGTACCCTCCTTTACATGGTTATCGGTTAATGTGGCGGATAGGCGGATGGCATCTTCAAGGGTAGCTGGGTTCCTCCCTAAAACAGTGTCTTGAATCTTCATCGGCAGACCACCGATGTACTTTTCAATACCCCGAGCCAAAGGTGTGACCATATGAGGTACTAGAAGACTTAGCTCATGGAAACGGGTGGTGTAGGCTAAACTTTCACCACTATCTCGGGCAAGATCCCAAAATTCGGCCTCTATTTTCTTCATTTCATTGCGAGGACAGAACTCCTCGGTCATGAGCCGTTTGACCTCATCCCATGGCAAGGCCATTGCCACATCCATGCCCCTATTCCTCTTTTCACCATTCCACCAAGTGAGCGCTCGTTTTTGGAAGACGCTGGTGGCATAGCGGACCCGGAGGTTGTCGGGACAATCGCTGTTGAGAAAAGTGCTTTCAATGCTCTCGAACCATTGCAAAAGACCCGTGGCTCGTTCAGTGCCATAAAACTTAGTGGGGTTGCACGAATTAAAGTGCTTGAAAGTACATTGCGGTGGGTTGGCACCACCACCACCATTAGTTCCATGGTTACCGTTTGTAGCACCATTAACTTGAGTGAGTTGAGTTACAAGTTGTGCAAGGATAGCAGCAATATCAGTGTTGTTGTTGGCCACGGTAGCACGACGGGGAGGCATTCTACAGATTTGCACAACACAAGAAGAGATGTAAGAACTTATGAGGGTTGATTGAATTTAAAAGATAAGCTAACAAATAAAATAGTAAATCATAGTTTGGATTGTACTCAAATAGTGATATAATCACTTGAATACTGTGACACATTAAGGTTAATTAAACTCATATAATTTTTCAAGGAGACATGCTTTAGCCTATAAGTAAACACTCATCCCGGGAATTCCTAGGAAAGCATACGGGTCCCTCGGTTGATTGGGATTTATACGAATGCTTTCCTAGACAGAAAACCCAGAATACAGGTGTCACCCTTCCAGATTGCACGTGTCCTCTAATAATTAACAAAGTTTAAAACCTTAACGAGGAAGTAAAGAAATTCTATAGATTTAAATTCATGAAGTTTTCACATGCTATGATGATGATGACAGAGAAGTAGGTAAGAAGGTTATGAGGCTTAGGGTATGGGTAGGGATATTGTTTATTTAATTTATTATTTAAGTATAGTCTAATAATTCATGAATTTTAACAATTAAAGTATCAAAATATAATAAGCAAGTAACACATAGCATGTAGCATATCATATAATCATAGGGCATGGTAAATAATGGGTGTCCTAAGGTTATAGTCTAGGTCAAAGGTGTCTAATAACCTAATTCCCTATAACCAAGGCTCTGATACCAATCTGTCACACCCCATCCGACGGGGGAATACGTCGGGGCGGGACATGTAGACTGTTCAAAAGCTCAAGGTTTACTAAAGTTTAAATAATTAAACAACCAATTTCATAACGTAAATAAACATAAATCCAACAATACAAGAAAAATAAAAATACATAAATAGTCTCTTCAAATTAAATTCTAGGTCATCAGTCCTAAGTGAAGCATCTTGTACTTATTCTCAAGCGTTAGTACCTGAAACATGATGAAAACAAGGTCAACTAAAAAGTTGGTGAGCATACATAGGTTTTAACACACAACCAAGCTTAAAGTATTTTATACAATTCATACGATATACGTGTATAAGGCAATTATGGAGAATCTATAGTTAAACTAAGTGTGTAAAATCAAACCTTATGACTGAGGCATAACACGCAGGTTACCCTAATGTAAAGTCGGTAACAAACACCCTAACCGGGTGGGTTTGTCAGACACAATAGATCTATCAATGTTAACTGTTGGCTTGTACGGAGTTAATGATTGTACTAAAGTCAAGTATATGTAGTCTTAACTCATAGCATTCAAGCATAAAGCACATAACACATAATATCATATTATTGAATTGTATTTTAAGTCAATGCAAAAAGTTTCAAAAGTAAATCATGTTTCACCCCAAAATAAAAAGGGGGCTATGTAAACTCACTTGAATCAAGAGTGTAGCTAGCACGCGAGTCTAGGTGGCAAAACGATCCTTGTAACTCACCACGTTAACCTAGTGTATAATGTGTATTGAGTTAATAGTGTGTACAAAAGTCTACGTCTAAATCTAGAGTTCAACGGGTTTTGATGTGTGTGGTTTGTACAAAGAGATTTGTGTTATTCCATGTAAAGACATACTATGCTTATATACAAATTTATTGTGTATTATGAGTTCAAGGTATATATGTATGAATTTAATAGTCACTGACGTAGGGTTGGATAAAAATAAATAAATAATTTTATTTATTTAATTGTGAAAAATATGTTAAAATATATAGAATGTAAATATATATTTATGTTTAGAAAATGAACTTTGGTTTATGTAGATAATGTTTAATTTAAATAAATAAAATAAATAAGTAATTTCATTTATTTAAATAGATTAAATAAATAAATAATTTTTATTTATTTATTTATGAAAATATGTTAAAATACATGGAATGTAAATATATGTTTAGAAATTCTACTTGTGTGATTAGTGTTTAATTTAAATAAATAAAATAAAATAAATAAATAATTTCATCTATTTAAATAGATTAAATAAAAAAAATTTATTTATTTATTTGTGAAAATATGTTAAAATATATGGAATGTAAATATACGTTTAGAAATTCTACTTATGTGATTAGTGTTTTAATTTAAATAAATAAAATAACAAAATAATTTTATTTATTTAAATAGATTAAATAAATGAATAATTTTTATTTATTTATTTGTGAAAAATATGTTAAAATTTGTAGAATATAAATATATGTTTAAAAAAAAAGGAAACGAAAACCCTTTTTTTTATTTGTGTATTATAATAAATTTTTATTTATTTATTATCTCTAAAATAAATACTAGTTTGCTTTAAATGAGTTAATATTTTATAAACTTTTATAAAATTTATTGCTTTTATTTAGAAGTTAATTTTAGATATTTAAAGTTTTTGTTTTAAAAGTAAAATGTGTAATTTTAACCATTTAATTTGGATTAAAATCTGAATTTATATTGAAATTTATAAATTTTGGTTTTATTCTGTTATAAATATATTAGGATTTATAAAAATATTTTTTTACAAGTTTTTGAAGCTTTAAAACTGGTTTTAAAAATTTAAATAGACCACCCGGCTCGAACCCGGGTGGCTTCTGTACCAGGCAGTCGTCTCAACCACTGGACCAGGGGGCTAACCCGTGTTATGGACTGGATCGATTTGTATATAACCAGTTCGGTTTAAGAGGCCGGGTCTGGCTTTGAGTCACGCGCAAAAAGGGTCGTTCTGCGTGGGTTTCGAACCCACACCACCCGGCCGATGGAGCATAGACTTAACCAGTCGGACCAGGTGGTTCGCTGATCATAATAGGAATAAGGAAACTTAAATAGGTTAACTTGAATTATCCATTTTCCCCAAATCAAACTTCGAGTAAAACGGCCAAGAACCCTAATTCAAATTTATTTCGATGGATTATGTTTACTCGAATTGATAGGGGGCTAACGATCAGGACTCAATTACGAACCTAATGATCTAAAACTTTCTCGTTAAGATTGGGCAACGAGTGCTGACGGCTACGCGATTTCCCCGACTGTTCTTGGTGCTGGATTTGGCTTCAGACGCGAAATGAGACGCGATTAGCGGTTCAGAGAGATTGTAATAGACTAGGCGAAGGTAAACGTATGTTTTAATTTGTTTAATTTTTTCTTAACTGCTTGATTTGATTCGGGTTTGACGATGACAGCTAACGGACGAGATTTACGCATCGAATCAAAGATTTGGAATTGAATTGGGTCGCGAACAGGGTCCACATTCACTCAAGAGACGTTTGCGCGTGATTTCCGGGGGTTTAAACGCGTTAATCGCACATATTGATAATGGATTGATGCGAATTTGACTTTGTGAAGTCAAATTTGTTTGAATTCAAACTCACCCATCTAAAATTGATCGAATTAATACGTTGTTTGGGCCTGGATTTGGTCTATTATTGCTTGTGTAACCATGAGAAGTCCAATTCAACAAGAATCGTCGAAGGCAGCCTTGGATTATCGTGATTTGGGCTGCTTTGACTTTTGAAAGTCAACCGGATCATGGAAAGTCAAAATTTGATGTTTAAAAGTCAAAATTGAAAGTGTAGGTTTAATTGTTTGAGAGTTTGAATTATTTAGGGTCCAATCTAATTAAAAGTATTTGCAAATTGGGTGTAAGTGTGTATATGTAGGTACACATAAGTCTAAATATATACATATAGTGATTCTAGAATAAATGCGGGTGGAAATTGTGAATCGGTATTTGATAACATTAGGGTTGATATAACCATTTCACTAAGATTGAAATTCATACATGATTTCTTGAAACTAAAATGAAAACATGAAAATCAGAAAGGTTACACCACGTGTCCAAGGAATTGCACATCACGAATCCAGAAGTCGCACTTTGAGAATTTGGCGTATAGTTTCTCCCCGTTCAACAATTCCATGATTAACTTCAAATGCTCAACATGCTCCTCTTTACTCCGTGAGTAGATCAGTATATCGTCTATGAACCCAATCACAAATTTTTCTAAGTAGGGTTTGCACATTCGGTTCATGAGGTCCATGAATACCGCTGGCGCATTGGTTAACCCAAATGGCATGACCATGAACTCGTAGTGGCCGTAACGAGTTTGGAAAGCGATCTTTGGAAAGTCATCATCCTGAATTCTTAGCTGATGGTATCCCGACCGCATATCGATCTTTGAGTAATAGCTCGACCCTTGTAATTGGTCGAACAGGTCATCGATCCTTGGTAGTGGATATCAGTTCTTGATCGTCACTTTGTTCAGTTCTCGGTAGTTGATGCACATATGAAATGATCCGTCCTTCTTCTTAACAAATAAGACCGGTGCTCTCCCCAAGGTGAGAAGCTTGGTCTGATGAACCCTTTGTCTAACAGTTCCTGTAATTGATTAGACAATTCCTGCATTTCCGATGGAGCCAGTCGGTAAGGTGACCTTGCTATCGGAGCAGCTCCTGGTGTGAGATCGATCCGGAACTCGACTTGCCGTTGCGGTGAGAGTCCGGGCAGGTCTTCGGGAAATACTTCCAGATAGTATCGGACGATCGGAACGTCCTAGATCTTTATCTCTTCTGCTTTCTTTTCTGTTACGTGCGCTAAGATCACATGGTAATCCTTTCATAAGTACTTCCGGGCCTTCATGCAGGTAATGATCCTCAATGCTGCAACGCTCTTATCTCCTTGAATCGCTAGAGTTTCTCTGTTCGAAAGTGGGATGCGAACGATCTTCTTGTGACATACGATCTCGGCTCGGTTCTTAGACAACTAGTCCATTCTGAAGACTAAATCAAAACTTCTCAGCGTTACCGATAGTAGGTCTATAGTGAATGGGTGGTCAGCTAAGGTCAGGACACAACCGGGAATTACTTGTTCTGTCTCAAATAACTTACCATCCGCTAGTTCTACCGTGTACAAGTAATCTAGGGCAATCGGTGTAATACCAAGTAATAAACTAAACTCGGTGTAAACAAAGCTTTTATCAGCACCAGTATCAAATAGGATAGAAGCATAACAATTGTTTACAAGAAACGTACCATTAACAATGTTGGGGTCTTGTCTAGCTGCGCCTGCTCCAATCACAAATGCCCTGCCCCGAGCATTTGCATTTCCAGGCCTCGTGTTCTTTAGGCAGTCTTTGCGGAAATGTCCGGGATCACCGCCCCCAAAACATCCGCGGTTTACCCCGCCAGTTGGGGCTTGTTCAACTAGACGACAGTTATGGGCCGTGTGGACAAAACGTTTGCACTTTTGAAAACCGGAATCTTCACAAGTTCCGTTATGATGGAATTGACACTTATTGCATTTCGGAAGGGTTCTTGTGTACCCGCTCCTTGCTTTCTTCTCAGGCTGATTAGCAATAAACACCCTTTCCGGTTCCTGTCTCTTCTGAACGTTCTGCATGTACGGTTTAGCAGGGGTGTTATCCCACTTTAGCTTGTTATCAAAGACTTTCACAACATTTTCTTTCTTGGAAAACAGTCCTTGACAGACTGCCTGATCATTGAGATTATGAGCCAGTCTCACAGCGTTGTGAAGAGCTGCGGGTTCAGTAGAGGTGACCATACTCTATATCTGAGGTGCCAAACCCCAAATATATCTCTCAATCCGCTATTCGGGCTTAACCATATGCGGTAGTAATCGTGCCAGATCATGAAATCTTGCGGTGTAACCCGCAATGTCGACACCTTCCATCTTTAAATTCCAGAACTCCTGTTCCAGCTTCTCTAGTTCATTTCGGGGACAATATTCTTCCTTAAGCGTGTTCTTAAATTCTTCACAGGGAATGGCATTGGCGTTGTCCAACCCTAGAGTTTGGATATAAGAGTTCCATCAAGAGAGGGCCTGACCCTCTAAAGTTCCGGCCCCATACATGACTCGATTTTTCGGAGTGCAATGACTCATGCTGAAAACGGGCTCAATCTTCTCTATCCATCTTAGCAGTCCCACTACTCCTTCCGCCCCAGCGAAAGTGTGTGGCTTGCAATACATGAAGGATTTGTAAGTACATGCCTTGTGTCCATTTCCAGTTCCAGTATTAACAAGGTAGATCACATTTAAATTCGGTTATCAATGATAGGAAATCTTTTAGCATGTAAGTATGTGTGTTGCCGCTAGGCATTGTTGGTACCTCCGCTCTCTCCATTTCCTCCTGATCCTCCACTTGATATATGGGTTTCCTGGTTGGCGAGCGCTTCCTTCACGTGTTGGGCGATGAGGGCTTGTATCTGGGCTACAGTCATGGATGTTCCACTTCCTCCTGAGTTGCGGTTAGTTCTCTTGGGCGACATGATTCTTTATAGTCGCAATGAATACAAAGGTTAGATATTGCGTAATATATAACAACCAACACATGTGAAAAAGATAACATACAACAATCAATCTACCATGCAATATAATCAAAAGATAAACACTTGATAAATAAGTTGTACGAATTACAAAGTATTTTCAGGAGCAACCACTCCTCCAAAACAAGTAAAATCTTAAAATATTTCTTTAGCACAGCCCGCTCACGATAGGCTAATCAAACTGAATGTGGAAAAGTACCACTCTGTAAGGCGGCCGAGAGCAATAGTGCACAGAGAATCATCAAAACCCTAGCGGGTTCCAACTCCTCTCTGACTGTATTTGCCCTGAGCTCCACTACTAGGGCTGTCGAAATCGCAAGTGATGCTCGATGCTTCGCAACAGCTGCTCTCTGATGTGCCATCCCTAGCTGTCTCTTGGTCTCCTTCAAGAGGTAAGATAGGGTAGTGATACTAGATGTCTCTCTCTGTCGGTCCTCCATGAGTCCCGCTACCTATCCTGCAGGGTCTGTAGTGAGGTCTCAGTAGCTGCGACCCTCTAGTCTGCCTCTCTGGCCCTGTCCTCTGCAGCCTCGACCTGGTCACGCGTAGTCATAAGTGCCTGGTCGGTCAGGTCGAGCTCGTCCTTAAAGGATGAAATGTCAGCATCATGTAACTTGCTACAAGTCGCCAATATCGGTAGCACCTTCGTCGTAGGCCGGAGCTAGTAGGGTGGTGGGTATGATGGTCCAGATGACCCTCCCGTAGATGAGGTGTCTGATGGTGCAATCCGGTCCCTTTTGGCCGATGGTCCAGCAATGTCAGATGATTGGACTGGTCTCTTTCCTTTGCGAATGTTCCTCTTCGTTCCCCTGGGTGCAAGCAATGGTGATGGTGGCACCAGGTCCGCATGGCGAGGTGGTTTAGGTAGGACAAAGCCGTCATCGGATGACAAGTATCCATGCAATACTGAGTAAGGCATTGATTCGCCCGAATCACTCCCCTCGCTGGCATCTATTAGGACATAGATTGAATATCAAAAGCTTTGTAATAGTTTAGGTCTTATTTTCTTTATGTTTTTATGTAATTGTTTAGATTTGTCTAAGTATAAATACAAGTTCTGCTAGAGGCGAACTTGATAAGTTCGCCTGGTAAGTTCGCCTAAGCATCTTTAAGCGAACTTGTTAAGTTCGCCTGTTGCAGAACATATGTCTATAAATATAGAGTTTACAGAGTCTTTTTAGTACGCGTATGATAGATTGAACAATCAAGTATTCTATAAACTCTGTTTGGTGATATAAAAGAGAAAGTTTATTTACCGTTGTTTCTATTGTCAATTGTTATACAAATCGTTAATACGGTAGGATTCCGCACTCCACGTTAACGATACGTCCTGTCACGAGATCTATCTAAGATGAGTCATGTGGACCTACAAGTGGTATCAGAGCTTTTGCTCGTGATTTGCGTTTGATTCTTGGTGATTAGAGACGTTTTTGTGTACAATTTGACAAGAAATTGAGCATTTTTGTATCCATGGAGTTTACAAGTTCTTGAAACTGATTTTACTGCTGAATTCATGAATTTGAGGTTGATTTTGGTGAAATTGATCCGATAGAAGTGTTGTAATTCATGAAATACTAAATCCTACGGTTCAATTTCTTCAAATTCCTTCTAATCTGTTAGAAATGATGATATTTGGTGATGGTTGTTCGTGTTTGGGTTAAAGTTCTTGCTGAGTTTGTTTCAGCTGGTTTAGGCAAACTTGCTGAAAGTTGTTGCAGGCGAACTTAGCAAGCGAACTTAAGTTCGCTTCTCTCAGTTTAAGCGAACTTAGTAGGCGAACTTATCAGTAAGCGAACTTATTGGATTCCTTGGGTTTGTCAAGTTCGCTTGATATCAAATTCGCTTGTTTTGGCTGAAGCGAACTTATTATCTTCGCCTAAGGGAGTTTTGAGTTCAACACTTGGAAATTTTTTTCTGAAAAATGACAAATATGGTGCAAGTGAAAAATATGTTAAATTACGACAACGAGATTGGTACATCTCAAAAACCACCCAAATTGTTAAGTCTTGCAGATATTCCAACTGGAAAGATCGGTTTGATCAGTTCGTATCTTTTACTGATACAAGCTTATGGATTCCAATCTTGGAGGGTTATATGCATCCGACGTATACTTGGATGGGAAAGATGATGTTTCGAAATCAGTATCTGCGTTAACCACAGAAGAAAAATTATTGTTTGATAAAGAAAAGAAGGCAATGGCCAGTATCTCAATGTCTCTTCCAAAAGAAATTTATCACAACTTTAAACAATTAAGAACTTCTCAACAATTGTGGGAGGCGTTGCAAAAGAGATGTGAAGGTAGTTTGGATGTTAAGAAAAGCCGAAAAGAATTATTGAAGAAGCAGTTCTTAGTATTCAAGTATTTTCAAAATGAATCTTTAGATGATATTGCAACAAGATTCTATCATTTGCTGAGCGAGTTATCAAGTGCTTCAGTGGTTTATGAGATTGAAGAGATAAATGATAAGTTTTTGGAGGCATTACCATCAAAATTTGATGTGTATACGGTTTTGATTAAAGAGAATGTCAAGTATAAAACCTTGTCGCTTGAAGAGGTTCTTGGGAAGATTCAACCACATGATATGAATATGAAGAAGAAGGAAACCAATATGGAACATATTCAAGATCCTTCAATGTATTTTGCTAAATCTTCTAGAAAAACTAGTGCAGGGGTTGCGTTCTTTTCTGGTGATGCTCAAGATATTTCTCATGATCATTGTTCTGGAGTTTCAAGTCATTCAGGTTTCTCTGTAAATACAAATCCTTCGTCATCTAGAACACATAGTTTGAATCAAAGAGTTGCTGATGATTATCTAGCAATGTTTTCTTCCTTTATGGCTTCTTAAGAAAATTTTATTGGAGGAAAAATTCATGATCCAGAAGTTATTGAAGAAGATTTCAGACAGATTGCTCCTGTTGATCTAGAAGAGATGAACATTCAATGCAATATGGCTATGCTTATGCGACAAGCAAAGGATTTTTTAAAGAAGACTAGAAGAAAGTATATTGGGTCTAACAGTCGTTCACGCATGGGATTTGATAAAACCAAAGTTCGTTGCTATAATTGTCAAGAGTATGGTCATTTTGCCAAAGAATGCGTGAAGCCAAAAGTTGAATTTGATTCTCAGAAGAAGCCTAATAACTTTTAGAACAATCGTAATCAGTCACATGGTTCTTCTAATTCTGGAAATTCTAATCATGCATCTGCATCATCTGCTTTGGTTGCTCAAAATGATAAAAATTATGACTGAGGTATTCATCTTGAAGATTTGGTTGGTTCGGTAAGTCAAGCGTTTGTAGCTTAGATTCATTCTACTAAATCTGAAGAGTCAACTGATGATGATAGTTCAAGTGATGGTGAGAGTTTGCCAAGTGCTGATGAAGAAAGTGATCAAGTACAAAATGGTGAGACTGAGATTGAATTTGGTGTATGTGAAGAGGATATTGTTTTAACTCAAAATTCTTCTGATGATGCTGATTCTGAAAATCTCCCGATTGTAAACGTCTTTATGGCAGATATGTCAGATCCTTCAAAGGTAAAAGATTCTGTCTATCACATTTATTGTTCAAATTGCATAAGTATAAAAGATAAAATGCAAAAAGTAATGGATGATAACACAATTTTAATTTGTGATATGAAATCTATGCATTCAGTTAATCAAAAATTGAAAGATAATGATAAATTGTGTCTAGATAGAATTGAGTCTTTTAAATGAGATTTGAACTCTTTGGGATTGAAATATAAGGAACAAGCATATCATCTGGATATGGCTTATGCTGAGATTGAGAAGCGAAATTAAATTGTCGCTCAGAAGAACAAAGAAATTTCTAATAAAGAATCTGAGGTGATCAAATTACATAGAAAGTTGGAAAACTTTGAAAATTCATCTGTAGTATTGGATTACTTTAATGCAAATGCTGATCCTACTAAGAGGGTTGCTGGAATTGGATTTTTTCCGCCACCATTCAATGCAAATTATGTGGTTGAACCAGAGATTATTCATGAAGAGAAAATTGATCCAAAGACAGTGTTGAAGGTGAATCCAGTAACTAGTGAATATATGATCTATGATTCTGATTCTGAGGATGAGGTGTTTGATGATAATAAGGTAGAAGGCATTCCAAAGGAAGTGAAAATTGATGAACCAAAAGTAGTGAAGATTGTTACCCGTGATAGATGCATTTTAACAGAACCGGATGAGGTGAAAGTTGTTCAACCTAATCTTTCAAAAATGCTACAATCAAGTGGATTTGTTGTTGATGGTTATCAGAAGAAGAATTCATCGACGGTGACTAAACAAATTTTTGTTCCATTGAAGCCAGTCTACTGTACAGAAAAAATCTTCTGAAGATTCTTCATTAGACAGGTCATCAAATTCAAGAAAAACTCCTTATATCAGAAATCATCAAGATAGAAGAGTTTGTTTTTATTGTAATGAGGCTGGTCATATTCTGATTCACTGTCCTTATAAGAATCAAGGCAAATTAAAGTGTGATCCCTCACAAAAACAAGCAGTGACGATTCTGAAAAGACAAACTGGGGAAAAGCCTAAGTGTAGTGTAGAAAAGAATATGCCTTGTCAATCATTTGCTAAATCTTCGGGATTTAAGAAACATGATAAGCGTATTTTTAAACCTGTTGTTTTTCAAAAGAAGTTTGAGTTTCCACCTGTTGGAATTCAAAAAGAGTCTCAACCTGAGGTCAAACTTTCTAGACCACAACGAAGAAGACGTAACAGAAAACTAAAGAAATTTTTGGAAATACCTGAATCTGATAATCATAAATATAATATTGTATTTTCCAATAATCATAATTTGTCTTCTTTGAAAATGTCTAATTATAAATCTTATGTTCCAAAGGTTGATGACAATGTTGATTGTGAGTTACTTGAAGTTGTTTACTTTGATCCATTTGGACGACCCAAGACCACAATGGCTTGGGTTCCAATTTCTAACTGATTTTCTTTGTTTATGTAGGGACAACCAAGGAGGACTATCAACAATACGTGGTATGTGGAAAGTGGTTGTTCTCGACATATGATAGGGAATATTCGTTTGTTGGAAGATGTGATTAATATTGATGGTGGTTATGTCGCTTTTGCTGGTCAGGGTAATTTAAAGAATGAAAAAGTCAAATTTGAGAAAGTAAACCATGTGGAGCAACTTGAACATAATCTTTTAAGTGTATCTCAAGTGTGTGACAAGAAATGTTCATTTCATTTCAATGATTCTGAGTGTTATATCTTGAAACTGGGCTTTGTGATTCCTGACGAATGGATTCTAATGAAGGCTCCAAGGAGAAATGACACATATGTCATAGACATGAGTGTTGCTACTACTACAGATTCAATTCCTACTTGTTTACTCTCCAAGGCGTCTGAGTCAGATTCTATTTTGTGGCTCATCAAACGTAGTCTCATCATTTATCGGAAAATGAATTATCTTGTGAAGAATGATCTGGTTGTTGGTGTTTCAAAAATGAAATTTTCAGTTCCTGATGACTGTATTCCTTGCAAGAAGGGGACACAACACAAGAAGTCACACAAATCTAAGACAAAGAATTCTATTGTAACTCCTTAGGAGCTACTACATATGAATTTGTTTGTACCGATTAGTATCAGGAGCATTGGCGGTAAATCTTACTGTCTGGTGGTAACGGATGATTACTCTAGATTTTCTTTGGTTAAGTTCCTTGCTTCTAAAGCCGAAACCACAGAGTTGGTACAATTCTTAATCCTGGGTTTAGAGAATTTATTCAAACAGAAAGTCAGAAGAATTATGAGTAACAATGGCAGTGAATTTAAGAATAGCAAAATGGGGTTATTTTGTCTTCAAAAGGGAATTCATCATGAATTCAGTGCGCTAGATGTACCTCAACAAAATGGTGTTGTTGAACGAAAGAACAGGACTTTAGTTGAAACTGCACGTACGATGTTTGCTGATTCTAAGCTTCCAGTAACTTTTTGGGCTGAGGCTGTAAATACTGCGTGTCATGTTTTGAACCGAGTCTTGACCGTTAAGTGACACAACAAGACGTGCTATGAGTTGCTTAATAATCATAGGCGGAATCTGGAATATTTACTACCTTTTGGTAATCCATGCACCTTTTGAAAGTTCGTGATGTCCCAACCAAGTTCAGTGCTAAGGAAATTGAAGGGATATTTCTGGGGTATGTTGCTAATTCTACTACCAAGAGGGTTTATAACAAAGAGACTCTCCAAGTTGAAGAATGGTTTTATATTGACTGTTCTAATCGGTCTTTATCTCAAATGGCGATTGGACCAGACTAGGCTTTTGATTATGAGAATTTATTCAATTTTTTTCATTTACCTTCTGATATTTCTCCTGCAGAAGCTGCTGTTTTATATGACTCATGTCAAGATGCACAGAATAGTGGTTTTCTACTGACTACGGTTCCACATTCATCTGTTCCTTCTACATCTGCTCCAGATTCTAATGCTGCTTCTTGTTCGGGAACACAAGAGTCTGATAGTGAAGATGAAAATGTTATTTTCCAAGATTCTTCTGCTGATCCGTTGATAGCTGATGAACCTTCTATTTTGTCATAGGATCAGGGGGAGATTCCTACAAATCTAGACTCAGGGATACCGGTTAATCAAGATCTGTCTTATCAATCTGATACAACTAAAGTTGATGTGTTGCCAGTTCCTGAGGTTGCATCAATCAAGGAACTCAAAGCTCATCCGATTTCAAATATCATTGGGGATTTACGTGATGGAGTGCAAACGCGTTCTACTCTTGACAACACTTGCTTGTATACATGTTTTAAAGAGACTGGTGTTTTTGATGTATGCTCACTTTCATGTTTTATTTCTTAGGTCGAACCAAAGAATGTCGAAATGGCGTTGAGTGATAACAATTGGATAGAGGCCATGCAGGAAGAACTTGCTCAGTTTGAAAAACTTAAAGTTTGGAATCTTGTAGATCTTCCAAAGTGTGTATATCCAATTGGTACAAAGTAGGTGTTTAAATGCAAGAAAGACGATCGAGGTGTTGTGGTGCGAAATAAGGCAAGATTACAAGAAGGAATTGGTTACACCGAGGTTTATGCGCCTGTTGCTAGGCTTGAAGCTATAAGGTTGTTTCTTGCTTTTGCTTCATATAAGGGTTTTAAGGTGTTTCAATTACATGTAAAAAGTGCTTTCTTATATGGTAAAGTCAAGGAGGAAGTTTATGTGTGTCAGCCACCGGGGTTTGAAGATCTAGTTAATCCGTCCAAAGTTTTCAAGCTTGATAAAGCTCTCTATGGTCTTCATCAAGCTCCTCGAGCGTGGTATGAAACGTTGTCTACACATCTTCTGGCGAATGATTTTTGTTCGTGGCCATATTGACTCGACTTTATTCATTAAGAAAAGCAGGGGGATAATACCTATTGGTATAGATTTATGTAGACGATATTATTTTTGGCTCTACAAATGAAGAATTATGCATAGAGTTTGAGAGTATTATGAAATTAAAGTTTGAGATGTTAGCTATGGGAGAGTTATCATTTTTCTTAGGTCTTCAAGTTAATCAGAAGGAAGATGGTTTCTTTATTCATCAGTCCAAGTATGTAAAGGACAACTTGAGCCGATTCAAGATGGAGGACTGTACCGCATATGATACTCCGATTCCGGTCAAACATAAATTGAATTCTGACCCGGATGGAAAAGAAGTTGATTGCCGACTCTACCGTGCAATGATTGGATCTCTCATGTACTTACCCGCTTCAAGGCCAGATATAATGTTCACTGTGTGTATTTGTTCCAGGTTCCAAGCAAAACCAAAAGAATCTCATTTGATTGCAGTAAAGAGAATCTTTCATTATCTAAAAGGAAAACAAAGATTGAGACTATGGTTTCCTCATGGTTCTAACTTTGAATTCAATGCTTACACTGATTTTGATTTTGGTGGTTGTTGTTTGGACAGGAAATCTACTATAGGTGGTTGCCAGTTCTTGGGTAATCGTCTAGTTTCCTGGCAATGCAAAATGCAGACTATGGTCTCCATTTCCACATGTGAAGCAGAATACATTGCTGCTGCAAGTTGTTGTTCACAAATCTTGTGGATACAACAACAATTAAGAGACTACGGTTTGAATTTTATAGGAAACCCCATGTTTAGTGATAATAATGCTACAATGTCTATTACAAATAATCTTGTTAAGCACAGTAAAACAAAGCACATTGAAATTAGATATCATTTTATTCGTGATTGTGCAGATAAGAAGTTGATTGAGCTGGTAAAGGTACATACCGATGATAATTTTGCAGATCTTTTTACTAAAGAATTTGATCGTACCAGGTTTGAATTTCTGATCAAAATGATTGGTATGATCAATCCTGAATAAAAGTTTTTCAAAGCAAATTTTCATGGGAGATTTTGCTTTCAATTTCTTTTATTGCTTTATTACATATCTGCATTTTACATTTCAGTCAAAATTTGTTATTTATAAAAATTCAAAACAAAATAAAAAATATAAAATTGACATCATTTGAAGTTATAGAAGAAATGATAGTACATCAGTGAATAGTCGATTACACATGACGTTAGTAGACCTTTGATATATGAAAGTTTAAATAATTTGATTTGATCTAAAATTCAAAGTCTGCATAAATGAGAAATGATAGTGTTTTTGAATGCTCTAATCTTGATAACATGTTTTAATTTGAATATGAGTTTGAAACTTGAATTATCAATAGACTAGAAGCATTTTTGAACCGATAGTAGTGTGAAAATTAAATATGATATGATTACATCTGTGATTTGAATCCATTATATGCCTGAGTGTGTGTGTAAAAGATCATTATCAGATATAGAATATATGGTTTCAATAATTTCATGAGACCAATATCGAATTATATCTTTAGCACAATCTCTTTCAGTTCACTTCACTACCCATGCCCCGAAAAACATGCAAGGTGTTGTTGAACTAAGATATATTTCTGACACCATCTGTTAGACCATATATTCACCCTTGGATCAGTTAGATACATCATCTATTCTGATTTCATTGAAATTTATCCAGATAATAGTTGGATCCTCCTACCTGAATCTATTGATTCTCATTATAAAGCCAATTCATTAGAATCTTTCGATTCTAAATCATTCTGATTCTTATATCCTTTGGGATCTGCTACTCTATACTTGTGCTAATAGAGATAATTTCATCTTGGAGATTGATCTAATCTTTCCATAAACTGTGTATGTCTTGAAGATAGTGCAAATTTAATTTATGTTGGCATATATGTGGGGTACACGATGTTTTTCATCTAAATGGTACTAACTCACATGAATTTGGAAGAAAAATGCTTATAGTTTCAAATCATATAATATTGACAATTTAAAACTTCATGCTTTGTATTTCAAATTCGGAATGAAAAATTGAGCATTTCATAACCTGATCTTGTTTACTTTGAAATTTATCGCGTATCATTTCAAGTATTATTCAAATTGATTGAAAAAGTTCATAAAATTGAAAAAAAATATGAGTTACATAAGTATGAGTTTGTTTGTTTCATATCTTAGGTTATCCATAGTTGATAATAAACTGTGTGATGAATTACTCATATACTGATATGATCTTCTTGCTCATGATGTTCATCCAAACATATGCATTTTAGTTTGCTCATTTAAAAACCAAAAATATATTTTTTTATGTTTGTACAGATAAAAACCAAAAATATGTGATTCCGTTTATACAGGTAAAATCCAAAAATATTTTGTTTCTATCTTCCATGAAAATTTTAATTTTAAAATGTTTCGGGATTGGATCAGATACATCATACAGATGGAAGTTCACGAGAATGGGTCGTGTTGAAAGTGAAGAATTTTGGTCAAAGGAAGGGTTTGGAGCGAACTTAATATGTTCGCCTGGTACTGAGTAAGCGAACTTAATAGGTTCGCCTGAGGCTTGTTAAGCGAACTTAACAAGTTCGCCTAATGGAGCGAACTTAATGGTGTGTTTAGTATTGTGTTCAGGCGAACTTATTCATTTATCATCTTCACTGTTTGAGCGAATTTACACTTTATGGAATTTTTTAGAAATCTTATAATTTTAGATTTAGGGTTTCTGTTCGGATTTTTTTGTGGTTGTTTTTTGAATCGGTTTTCAATTGCGAGTCATTCTATCGTAATTTCATCGATTTCTATCTGGTAAATCTTCTAGATTTTGAAAGTTTTAATCGGTGTTCATTCGGTTTGAATTTTTTCATGTTTTTCTGAGATTTGAACATGGTTTCTGAATTAACATTTGAAATTGATGATTTAAAATGTGTTGTGAATCTTAATCGATGCTATTGTTAAGTTTGATTTGAGATTTTTGCTTGATTTAGACAAGTTTGTGATTATGTGTGGAATTTGTATCGACAGACAGGTTCAGGCGAACTTGTTTAAGCGAACTTGTTTAGGCGAACTTATTATGTTCGCCTCTTGAAACACTAAGTGAACTTAGTAAGTTCGCCTAAGGGCTCAGTAGTGTTTTGGACTTGTGATTTTTTTGTTTTGTTGAAATTTTTTTTTGTTTTGATTACGCATGTGTTTTTGTCCTTTACATTTACAGATGGCTCGTCGTGTTGAGTACAAACATAACCAAGTGGCGTTATTGGATCCGAATATGTCTAAAGCTGTTAATTTTCAAGGAATTATCAACTTTCTAAATCGTTGAAGATTGCAAATGGCTTTATCTGCTAATCCATATATAAGTTTACCTTATATTCAACAATTCTGGGATACCGTTCATCAAGATACGGATGTTGAACCTCACGTACTTCAGGCTACGGTAAATAATACTGAGGTTGCTATTTCAATAGAAACTATTCGTACTGCATTGGGATTAGGAGGTGCTGTGGACGATCCTATGTCATATCCTGGAACACTTATTATGAGATGTTTTCAGCGGATGGGTTATAGAGGAAGACCGAATGATACAGAAGCAAGAAAAGGAGGTTTAGTTGTCGAATGAAGATATTTTATGCATGTTATCATACAATGTCTGTCTCCACGGAAGGCTGGTACTGATGGGTTGAAGAGTGCACTACAGGCTGCTATGGTTGCTTTGAAACTCAACAAATGGTTTAACTTTGCGTTATACTTCTACCGTGAGTTGGTCATGCAAATAAATCCTCTAGAAGGTCAAGGATTCCTTATGTATCCTAGGTTCGTGCAGATGATTTTGAATCATTTAATTCCAGATTTACCTCAACATTCAATCCGTTTGACTTTGACTCCTATGTCAAAAAGGATCTTTACTGATTGCACAAAGGTGAAACAACAAAATGCTGCTCTTATTCCTGTGCCTACTCCTCTGTTTGGTCACATAATCAATCCTGATTACGTAGAGCCACCAAATGATAATTGGTTTCATCCTGAGGAGTTAGTACAAGGTCAAGTCCAGAATCAAGTTCCAATTCCACAACCATTTCAAGTTCATGTACAACAAGTTCAAGCTCAACAACAACATGTTCCTCAACAACAACAACAAGTTCTTGCTCAACAACAACAAAAAAATGTTCCTATTCCACAAGAACAGGTTCAAGTTCCTGTTAATGAACCAGTTCAAGAAGAGATTGCTCAAGATAGTGATCAAGAGTTAGGTATGAATATGGATGATTTTGTTCATGAAGCTGTGAACTCACCTATACATGAAGCTGAAGGTAATGTTGAAGATACGAGTTCCGATGACACTATCTTACCTGATTCTGAAGCTACCGATACTGATTTGTCTAGAGATTTTAGCTCAAATCATTATGCAAGGTTGGCTATGTTACCATTGGCTAATGCAGGTAAACGTATTAAATCTACAGCCAGAAAACCGAGGCGTAAGACTGTTTGGAATCCTCCTTCTGGATCATTTCTTGGCAAGAGAACTTTAGTAGATGAAAGTTCGGACTCGGATAGTGATGCTATCCCAGTTCCTAAAGCTCAGAAGCTTTTGTCTGCTTCTATTGCTGCTGCTCATTCTTCTCAGGGTGTAGAGGATGCAAATTTTGTTGCTTCCTTACTGATTACACCTCATGCTTCTAAACATACATCTCCAGTACTTTCTCCACATGTTCCTCACACATCTGAAGCTGGTCCTTCAAAGCCGTCTGATTCGTAAAGAATTACATTCCTTGAATCACAAGTACTAGCTTTACAAACTCAGGTAGATACTCTTGTGTCTACTGATTCTCAGAGACAATTGGTTCTTCAAGCTCAAGTTACACAGATTGCTGACATGCAATTATTGGTGTCTAAACTTGTTGAGCGTCTTGACGCTCAGGGGGAGTTAAGGCTACATGATACGTGTCATGTTGAATCAATTCAAAGAAAAGATAATGATGACAATGATCCTAGTGGTAATGTTGAGGGTGATCGTCAATACGCTGACGTGAATCCAATATCCAGAGCTCAGGGGGAGTCGACATCACATACTATTGAAGGAACCAAACAAGATTCTGGAGTGAATGAAGAAATATTGTTATTGGAATTCTTTCAAGATTCTGAAGAAGAAGAAGCTGAGAAATTAGAGTGTTTGGATGATATAGACGAGTTATTTGATGATGATGAAGAAGATGTGTTGGATAATGAAGTTGAAGAAGGAGAGATTGTCTAGATTGAAATAGAAAAGAGTAAATCTAAGGTTACACATGAAGGATGTGATAGTCTGAATGTTCCGTATAACTTCATCCAAGATGATGTTATTCCTAAGTTTTCTTATGATGGAGTAACAGATTCTATGGACTATGTTGAAGACATCACTACACCTGATGATACTGCTCAATCAAACAAGATAGATTCTGATGTTGATACGACTCATACTGTGTCTCCTAAGCCGAATGAAGAACCTGTGATGTATAGAAATACAGGTATGACTAGAGAACAGTGGAGAGAAGTTGTTAACAGTTGGATGAAAGTACTACCAAATTCACCTATACAACCTACTCAGAAAGAAAGATATGTGAATAAAGAGAGGTGTATTGGTAAGATCATAAGTTGGTTTTATGATGATGAAACTAAACTGTTTGCTCTTAAAAGATCTGATGGTGTTCAATACTTAAAGCCTAGGATCAAGTATTTCAATACCTTGCCAAGGTGTGAAATGAATGGCCTAGCAACGAAACCATTGATTAATAGATCTAAGTGTGGATTAGCCGATGTGATTGCCAATTTGATAAAGAGAGAAGGTGGATCAGGGAAGTATGAAAGGTTAAAACCACAGAAGGGAAAAAGAGTGAAGCTTATAGATCAAAAGACTAAGAATGTGACTTGGAAGTACAAGTTCAAGCCAGTACGTGTTGTACAGAAGATACCATTGAAGAAAATTCCACAAGATTTTCTTGGGAATATGAAATGGTGGTATGTTGATGTGAAGACTGGTGAAGCTAGGATTGATGATAAAGATAATAAGGTCATTGTTTGTTTCTATGATGCAATGAATCTTATTAACTTCTCAAAGAAAGATCAGAGGACGTTAAGAAAGAATGAGATCATGTTCACTGATGAATGGAGATAAGAAGGATTGCAGTATAAAAGAGTGTCGGAGATATGTCAAAGATATGGAGTGCATGCATGAAGCAGATTACGAGACAACTGGAAGAGTTCATCATAAAGACTGAAGACATAAGATCAAGCTATTGTCAAGGGGGAGTTTGTTAGGACATAGATTGAATGAAAAAAGCTTTGTAATAGTTTAGGTCTTATTGTCTTTATGTTTTGTATGTAATTGTTTAGATTTGTCTAAGTATAAATACAAGTTCTGCTAGAGGCGAACTTATATATTAGAGGCGAACTTGTTAAGTTCACTTCGCAGAATATCAAGAGCTGAAAAGGCCACCAGTCGGGTGGAAGTACGACAAGGAACGTTCACTTTTTATTGTTAGAAGATACAAAGGAGGAGTGGAGCACTTCAAGTCTCCTCATGACTTCAGCTCCCTCCCTAAATATGATTTAAGAGCTCTTTCCAAGCTACCTCTACAAAATCCAGGAAATGTGGGCATTGCAAAAGACTTTGAGACCTTCTTGAGAAATCAGACCTTCAATGATTTTAGATCCATGACCACTGCTAAGCCTAGAAGAGTTATCTCAAACATAAGAATCCATCCTAGAACTCAAAGGCCTTGGGCAAGCCTTAGGTACAAGCCGGCAGAAACTGTCAAATCTATCATATTACCACGATATGTACCTTTGCAAGTTCAGAAATATAGAAAATGGTTTTACAACCCTACCATTGGAAGTGCAGCTATTGAGTGTGAAGGAATGGAGGATATCAACATTTTTGAGCCCATGGAGCTACTAAAATTTCAACTTGAGGATCTTGAAGTGTTATTCAACAACCCTATCAAGATCTTTAGTGATGATGACGAAGCTGAAGCCAAGGCATATCAAAGGGTGGTGACTATCAATGCAAAACCTCACTTTCAGCAACCAAGTCAAGGGCCAACTGCTTGAGAAGAGTTGAAGACATTGATGCAGCAGCTTAGGGGGGATATTGTACAGTCTAATTATTTTATAAGTTCTTGTCATCAATGTATTTCTTTTTTAACTTTGATTAGTTAGTTTATTTACTTGTATTTTCAGTTTCATGTAATTTACTGCTTTTATTAGTTTAAGTCTGGGCCATAAAAAATAACTAGTAGTTTCGACAGATAGTATAGTTTTGACAGGCTTTTCACACTTGTAAATGCTTCACCGAAACTAGTAGTTTCAGTAAGCAGAGTTTTGATGCCTGTCAACTTACTATAAATAGCCTAGTTTGAGAATTTCTAGGGTGTGGATAGCGGCTGTAACCCTGAATTTCTCTCTTTCACATTTTTGTTGAATCAATACACATTTGGAGCTATTTCATTTGTTGTTCTTGCAATTTCACATCATTATTGTGTTGATTCTTGTGTGGTTTGCCTGTTTATCATCACCAATTCTGTTTCTACCCTCTGTTTCACCACCATACACACAGATTCCGCCTGTGTGTGTAATCGATCTGTTGAGTGATTTTCGATTGAAATCTGGACCTATAATACCACTCTTCTCCTTCTTCCCAACTATCACGTTGAGAACCATGTTGTGGCATGTAAATTTGTCCCAGTGACAAGTGCTCATCATCTCCTACATCGAAGTAGCTCGGATAACTGTTATAGTGTTGAAAAGGGCGGTCCCGAAATAGTGGTGGTGGTGGGTTTTGTTGGTATTGAGGCGGTGGTGGTTGATTTTGTGGTAGGGGAGGTTGGCCTTATGGTTGATTTTGTTGGTTTTGCGGATGGTTTGAAAACAGAAGATATAGAAATGGTGGGAAAGGTGGGTTTGGTCCCCCACCTTGATTAGGATCTAGATTGGCTGGTTGAGTTTGAAACATCCTCGGGCTATCAAGTTTTTCAAGGATTGTTTGGACTGTAGTTTGCCGTTTCCTGTTGGCTCTAGCAGCCTTTTCTATTTTCGGATCGAATAAAAGTGGTGATTTTCTTCCTGAGTTGCGAGTATGCATAAACTCGTGGACTGCAAAAGTAAACACACGATTAGTAGCTCCGAACAAAACAAATTAAAATAAAAACACTAAGCGCATGTATTCCCCGGCAGCGACGCCATTTTGATCGTGTTGTCAAGGTCAATCAAAAACAATATTAAATCTAATCCCTAGCTAGCTTAAACTATAGTATAGTGATGTAGGGTATCGTATCCACAGGGAATTAGTGGACAGTGTTGTTGAAGAAAATTGTTTAAGTTCAGAGTAAAAAACAACTAACTTTAAAAACTTTGAAAACAATTATTGAAAACGGATTGCTTCCGGGTTCAGATTGCATGTTCGGTGATTACTGATTTGTACTAACTAGAAATCACATAGACATGACACGTTTATTCAGTTTGATAAATAACCAACAACCAAGATAGTGACTGTGCGGAGCAACGATTGTAAAACCGAATGCTTGACACATGTTAATTACCCAATAGCCAATTACCAATTCAGAATACTAAACATAAACAAACAATGGTTCATGATTTAAAACCGAAAAACTGATGCATGCGATAATTCAATCAGCCAAAACTGTTTAATCAAACAAAACAAACTATAGCATTCAAACAATCAAACGATTACAAGAATCCTAAACCAAATCAAGTATGAATCAGATTACCACCTCACAAACAGATCCTACACCTGGAAACAATCGCAAAAGAACTAGCCGCTCACCAACATCGTGTAACTCGATCTAGCATCAAAAACTCAGAAAGATTCGAAATTTTTCTCTGGAAATCGCCTTAGGGAAGTTCTTGGATAGCTGGATGGAAATTAATTCGAGAATAGACTCCCCCTTGGTTCATAATTGGAATTAGGTTAAATTTCCTAATAAAACTTTTCTTCGCGTGTCGCTAACTTGGATTAGGTGTTCTTCGCATATCGCGAAGAACAAACTAGTCGGGCGGCCTTTTTAAAACTCTCGCGTGTCGCGAACTGTCTCTCCCAGGTGCCACGAAGACCCTAAATTCCAAGAAATTTGACTTTTGTTGACTTTGACTTCTCTAGGGCCCGTGTATGCTACTATCCTCTTGATTATGTCTCGTTATCCACTCACTTAGCATATTTAACCTGCCACAGACATAACTACAAATACCACATAAAACCGACTCAGATTACAAGATAAAACTCATAAAACTATACCAAATAGACTCATAAACAAGGGATATTTGACCCTACATCAATATTTCAAACCATCAACGACAAGATGAAATTCTTTGGTCGTTATGTCAGGTGAAAAGCTTTGTAGATTAGTGGGTTCGGAGATGATCAACATTGAGGGTTTTATAATGTTGATATTTGTTTAATTTGATAATTTGGAGGTGGCGGGCGAAACAATCATATGGAGTTGAGTCCTACAATTTTAATGGGAATTGTTTGGTTACCTAGTAACAATATTAATGTCATGTGTGACTAGCGTGTTGATTTGTTCTCATATAAAGACGGTGAAACACATGGCGCACGAATCGTTGTATACAGATCTTATGCCATTGACACTAACCAGGGTACAAGGGAATTCTTGATGTTCTAGTTGTAAGGGAGTTCATGAGGGGTTTTATACCTGGGTGACTCTTCTTGGGGTGTAACCATTCTTTTGTGGAATTGAAGAATGGAAGAATGCGTTTGTACATCAATCGTCTGGGTTAAACAGATGGACTTAAGGTCTAAGTTTCAATAAATGAAGGTGGGGGAGAATGATGTGCCATAAATGGTTTCAAATTCCATTACGAGTATTATGGAATTACTGTTATTCCTTTGGCTTAATAAAATATCCACGATTTTATGAACCTATGTGTTGGGTGTGTAGACCGACATGTGTTCATCCGGGGGTTGTTTTATTGGTAATAGTTATATTACCCTCAAAACAAAGTCGTTACGCTCAGTGTTTCCGTGAGCTTCTTGAAATTCCTAGAAAGGAGAGGTCTTTCTTTGGAATGGTTAGGTGTGCCATTTTGGCTTTGGTGGAAATCCATTTTTGGATGAGATTGTGAATTCTGAAGGCATATATGTAGACCGATCAAAAATAGAGATAATCGAGGGGAAAGTGTTGTTTGAAGTCTTAGAACTTCATGAATAATATTTGAAATTGAAGTTTTTGAACTTCAAAGGGGATTGTGTGATTGAGTCGTTAGAAATAAACTGGGTGTTTGGGTCATGGTTAGGGATCGGCATTTAAGAGTTGTGAAAGATGATTTGGGTAAGGCAGTCGTTGTGTCCTTACATGGAGAGATTGTATGCTTTGTCGTTTATCTTGGTGCCCTCACGCATTAGACTCGTTTATGTTCTTATGCAATGAATCAGGTTATCGCTTAATCTTCTAGATAGTTGTTAACTGATATGCTCTAAATTATACATGTTTTGCGTGCATAATAATCCCCATATTATGGTACTAATTGATTAATAACCTTGCAATTGATACTTAAAACGTTTATATTTTGTAATTGCAGGTTATTCAATGTCTCAAGTATAAAGAAAGTTAAATCCTATCAAAAACACCAAGAAATCAAGCATCTAGAAGGATCATTCCCGAGCTATGACCCCCAAGAAGTCAACCAAGGTCAACAATAGTTAACAAGCAAATAAAAGACAAAACTCGGCAGCAGGGGAGGGATGCACAGCCATGCATCCCAATGCACAGGAGTGCATTGCCCTATCTTGCTCCCCAAGGCCCAGTACATTGTCTTGTGTACCCTGTTTGATTCCCGAGGTGTTTGCTTGCCCGTACAATCCAATGCACGGTCGTGCATTGCTCATTTTGAGGCCTATAAATAGGAGGCTTGAGTTCTTCACTCCACACCCCTCAATACACGTTACCAGAGCTCGAGAGAGTCTGTTTTTGTAGTTTAGAGTAGAGAGTAGAGAGGCTCCTCCTCTTCGTTCCTCAATACAGGAGCCTACGAAACTCAGCGTTATGCTAGTTAGTATGGCCATTCGTGGCTAAACTCTTTGTATTGCTAGGGTGAAGATGAAGTTTGGTGTATGTTAATGTTTAACGTATTAATCTAGTGGTATGTTTATGTCTTTAATTATTCGCTCTTAAAACCACCTTCTAGGTAGGCATTTTATTATTATCTAAACTTGTCTTTACACTTGTGAGTGTTCTTGATTTTAAAGCGTAAGACCGTAAAACCTTTAATCAAACTTCTCTTGATACTTGTACGTCTTTATACAAGCGGATCTTGATAAGTCAAGGTTTGGTTAATATTAATAAGGTCGTACGTCTTTATACGAACTTGTTATGAGACCAAGAATTGGTGAACTTATGTTAGGAATGGTACGTCTTTATACATGGTCCCATTGTTACACCTCCTCCGGGTGAACAAATTCTATTCACTCTTTTAATAATAATAACTAAGCACTTAAGTTTGATGTCCTAAACCAACTCGAAGATAACACCAAAGAGTTGAGGGTAACGACGCCCCTAGCTGGGAGTCCTACCCTTTTATTATTAAAGAATATAATCTGTGAACCAAATGTCGTGACAACAAGGATCTAGCGGTGACGTGGGTCACATAATTGTAGTAGTCATACCAATTGATTAGTCAACTTATCATTATCATATACCAAGCGGATTCGAAACCCACAGCAATACTCTTCATAACCTGATCATTTCCGAGATATTTACTTTCCTACTATTTACTATTCGGTTATTTACATTCCTGTTACACACATCATGCGCCTTTTTACTTTTTTATTATTTACTTTACCGTCATTTACTTTTCTGCTTCACAAGCACACAAAACCCACTCACTAATTAAACCGGCTAAACGATAACAAAAGTTGAGAATTGGAACTCAGTCGTGTCCATTGGTTCGATACTTGGTTCTTACATAAAATATATTACGCTGTGATAGGCACACTTGCCTATTGTGTGTGTTTTAAGTTTGAGTATTTATCATTTTAATTATAAATTTAAAACCTGATATCGTGAAACCAATATCACTGAATATATTATTATGTAATATATTTTCTATATACTAAACACGACACATCATTAACTTAATTATACCAGCTAAAGGAGAGAACTTGAGGTGAGAACTAATGACTTTATTCATGGGTGTATTATTAGATGGTTGAGTTGAATTCTCGATCTTCAAAGAAGGGATGTATTCCTGTGATGGGATCCATGGTTCCTAATAGTATGAATTACTTGAGACCTTAAATCTCAACTAGCGGATCAGTGAGGAGGTCTTGAATCTTCCAGTTCTGAGGTTGGAGAAGAGGTGTGGTAAAACTTGGATTCCTTAGTTGTCAAACGCACTAACTACTGTTATGAGGTGTCTTATAAATACAAATATCCTACACACTCGGGGTGACTCTAATGCTCTGTACTTTGGATTATAACTTTTGGTGGCCAAAGATGGAAGGGAGACCTAGTCAAGAATGTTGATAAGTGTCTCATTTGCCTACGGGTTAAGGTCATGTACCAAAGGGTAATCGTTTGGGAAGCTCCAACGGATCTATATACACTTTTGGGGTGAAAGAAACTTGTAGTGGATTTGACTACAAGATTATGCGAAAACGGTGGGGACATGATGTGAATTTTGGGTAGTGGCGTCTCTTTTGACCGGGGAGTACGCAATTCCTATTCCTAAAGGAAACCTACTCTTATGAACAATTGGAGAATGTTGATTTAAGGAAAGGTGTGATACGACATGGCGTGACTATAGCTTTGAGTCGATCTGAGATGTTGATTTCACTTGTTGATTCGGAGGAAATCAAGTGATCAGTTACCCCGGATTAAAAGATGGTATCATCTAAACTACCATTTGATTATTCATATGCTATTATTTGAATTACTAAATGGTGAACAGTTTCGAACACCGCTTGGTTGGGGTGGAATTGATTACCGGGAACTTAGAATCAATGGTGTGATTGAAGTGTTGGTGTAGAAAATCTTGTAAGTGAGCGCGATTGAAAATACGCTCAAGATCGATAGAGAACCCCGGTCGAATATGGAAATCAGGTGTATTGATATTCAAGTGAGAAACTTGGCGCTATAAAATTTTCCCTTGAAAGGGGGTGTTACGGTTTCAATAACGTGGGAGGCTAAGTCCCCGTTTAGTTGGACCGACCAAATTGTGGACTTTTGGATAAGTGGGTTACCATTTGGAATTTCCGGAGGAATCGAGTAACTCAGTAATACATTTCACGTGGTCCATTCAAGGATATGTTTTGTGGGAGAAGTTGATGTTGCTTCTCATGGTGGGATTGAAGTAGGTGATGAATGTTTCATCTATAGGAACCGGTGACTACATCGGCTAGTGAGGTAAGTATCTGTACAATAAGGAGACTGACCACGTCATAGTCCTTGAAAGCACAATGAGGTATGGAAAATGACCTTGGAAAGGTAAAGAAGAAAATGACTATAATAATTTAGTTATGTAGTGGCGGGTTTCGTGGACAAAACCCAAAATTTGGGGGAGTGATTTGTAATAAAGAAACTTCCGGATTTACCATATTATATGTTAAACATATCATAAGGGGTGTAAATATCATTATTGGAAGTTGGAACCTAGTTACAAAGTTGTAAGGACTAGTTTTGTAATTTAACAAATTCTGATTTGGGTGGGGGTTAAATGTGGCAACACACACAATGGTGTCTGTGTATGTGTGTCGCAAATTTGAGAGAGGGGCAAGGACGAAGAGGTTGTGATCATCAAATTAAGAAGATGCATGTGAATTCATTTGGTTTGTTGTGTAATCATCACCTCACAAAACCCACAAAACGAAACCCGTCTAACGGACTCGCGCTAAACGGTGATGACAGCAACGTACGACAGATGGTGGAGGCGGCGGCCGACTGCGGTGTTTCCGGTGGTGGACGGCGCACGAAGGGGGGGTGGGTTCTCTTTTTGCGTAAACTATGATGGTGGCTAGATTAGTTATGGGGTTTTTACTTAATGATATATTTATAATTACTCTAATTACAAATCACACCCCCGGGGTATAATTATTTAATCGTCATGTAATTATCTATTAATTACTTTTAATTCTTGCATTGTACTAATTATAAATAATTAGTAAAACTCAACCATTTGATGTATAACACTTAACCATTTAGCCATCTGTATTTAATTATTTCTCTAAATAATTAGTCACCGAACACACCGATAAATATTTCATTAAATATTTATTCACCGAATCATAAATCTGTGTTTCAGAATAATAATGTTTACAACTAAACATTTATAATTGCTCATTGACCAAAGTGTAACTCTTTGAATCGTACCTTGATATCAATGTTGATACAATCGACGATCGGACATCTTATATCTAACAATCTCCCACTTGGACAATTCATCAATTAATTGTTTCAACGTAGACAGTGGTGGACGCTTAGCTGCATCTCACTGCGCCTAGCAAGGTATGACATATTACAATCTTCAACTATTTCCTTGTGTTAAAGTAACTCTTACTTGACCAAGTACAACAGGCATTGTAAGAATATCTGTTTATCCTTTATGTTTAGGGCATTCGTTGAACATGAGACATGGATAAAAGTCATTTCTCATATGTGGTTCAACTATTCTTGTTCTCGTCTCTAATTCAAAGTGGTCTAAATAAACTACTCTTAGTTTAAGCGTGGCCACACGTTTTACACTAGTTCGAATTAACGAGGGCGTCGGAATGTCCAACTCCTAATCATAGGAGAACATAATTCCTTTAGCCACATACAACTCCCACTTAACTTCATATTTATTCCCAGTCATACACTTATTACTTTCTTTCATGGAACAACGTTAGATATGGTCAAAGAACAAACTTTAGTCAAAGTTAGTTCAAATATGTGCCTCGGGTCGAAGGACCGACATATCTTACCATATTTAAAACCTCTTAAGACATTGATCCATGAAGATAGTTTTGAAACGAGTTACGTCCAATATTCATTCTCCAATCAATATCTGTGAATATGGTCTCTAACTCTTTGGACTTTCATTCCAAATGAACTAACCATCTGATTCACAATTTTCTTACATTTAGACTGATTCCCATGAATCCGATTGACGACGGACATTTAGAATACAATATTCAAGGATTATGAAACGTATAAAATATCGAACATAGAAACATCTATTTATAATGTATTTAACCATTAAGTTAAAATAAAGTACAAATGAATCCATATTGTTTGAAAGCACAAAATACTAAATTACAGATCAAACCGACTGTCTGGCAAATCTAAGGCCTATCATATCGGCATGCCCCTCATGTGAATGGGTCCGCTAGATTCTAATCTGTGTGAACTTTGTTTAACACGATGTCTCCTCGTTCCAATATATATCTAATATAATGAAATCTCCTGAGTATGTGCTTCGTATTGTGGTGTGACCTTGGTTCCTTTGCATGAGCTATGGCACCAGTATTGTTACACAGTATCTCGATTGGTTTCTGAAAGCTAGGCATTACCCCAAGATGAACAATTTCTTCATCCGAGCAGCCTCCTTTGCAGCTTCTGAAACGGCAATATATTCTGACTTGGTGGTGGATTGAGCAACAACGCTCTACTTGGTACTCTTCCAGGTAAATGCACAACCGTTCAGAACAAAAGCATATCCCGTCTGAGATTGAGTAACAACACTCTACTTGGTACTCTTCCAAGTAACTAGTAGGCGCAACCTGATCAACTATCAGGATGTCGTCAATCTTGTGAATCGGAATATACCAGTCGGGTTCATGACGATCCCTAATACGTGTGCAGATGTTTTGTGTCATAGTGGAATCTTGAACTCTTTCAGATTCGATTTCAATAGTCTCATTTTGATCGGAAATTTCAGTTTGGGGTTTGGTTACTTGTGGTTCTCGGATCTCATCCAGATCCACATGGTTTTCTCCAATCCCTTGAACAAGTAGATCCTTCTCTAAGAAGGCAGCTCTGTATTTTATGTAAAACCGGTTTTAGCATGTTTGTAGAAGTAGTAACCAATGGTGTTAGGGTATCCAACGAAAACAACTTTATCGCCACGGGGATTCAGTTTATCGGTTGATTCACTATAACATAAGCGTTACGTCCCCAGACCCTAAGGTAGGACACTCTGAGTTTCTCCCCATGCCATATCTCATAAGGTGTTTTGTCCACCTTCTTTGTAGGAGCTAAATTGATTATTCTTGTGGCAGTCTCAAGAGCAAAACTCCAGAAGGAGTGCAGGAGGTTTTTACGGCACATCATAGATCTAACCATATCTAATAGAGTTTTATTCCTCCTCTCGGACACACCGTTAAGCTGTGGTGTTCCAGGTGGAGTGAGCTGAGAAATGATCCCACATTTCTTAATATGTTTTTCAAAATCTAGAGCAAGATATTCTCCACCTCGATCTGATCGAACCATCTTAATCGTCTTACCTAGCTGATTTTGTACTTCGTTTTGGTATTGTTTGAACATTTTGAATATTTAATGTTTATGCTTCATAAGATAAACATAACCATATCTACTAAAGTCATCAGTAAATGTGATGAAGTATCTCTCTCTATTCCTATACATTGTTCTGAATGGACCACATACATCAGTATGTACGAGTCCTAATAGATCCTTAGCTCTTTGACCGATACCAATAAAAGGAGCTTTGGTCAACTTACCACTTAAAACAGAATCACATTCATCAAAAGACTCTTGACCGATGGAATTCAAAATTCGTGTAGTTTGGAGCTTCTTCGTGCGATTCTTGTTCATGTGTCCCACTTGACAATGCCATAGATACATATAATTGAAATCTAATTTCATACATTTAAAAGATATATTGTATAATGCGTTATTATCATAGACTTCTATCTCATAGATTCCATTATGAGGCTTTGCAGTAAAATAAAACAAATCATTCAAACATGTAGAAATAAAATCACAATCAAAAGCATATTTAAATCCTTGTCCACGCAAAGTAGAAAACAATGAAGTAAAAGAACATATTCTCATACAACCTTCACCTCGACTCTTTTTCCATTGCCATGATGGAGCTCCAAGTCGCCTTGCTTCAGTTTCCTAACCTTCCATAGTCCCTACAAATCATTACATATGTGAAAACCACATCTAGTGTCAAACACCCAAGATTTGCTAGACAAAAAGATGATCTCAGTAACGAATATACGAGAGGACTGTCCTCTAGAAGTCTTTTTCTACTACAGCTCAGCTAAGCTAGATATTTGGGGCAGTTTCTCTTCCGGTGTCCAGCTTCATCACAATGAAAACATTTGACATCCTTTAGAGGTTTCTTGGTAACAACCTTGCCTTTTCCCTTGAAGCCTTTCTTGCCTTTGCCCTTGGGTTCGTATTTCCTAACTCGACCCTCCTTGATCCTCAGCACTGGACCAGACTTGCTAGAAGTCGGTATGTTCATCTCGACAGTTTTGAGAATCATATGCAACTCCGGGATGGTCTTGTCCCAAGCATTCATATTATAGTTCAAAGTGAAATACTCATATGACATAGGTAGTGAGTTGAGGATTATATCCCCAGCCAGCTCATTGCTTAAGGGAGAGTCAAGACGTGCCAGGTGATCAATGTAACCCTTCATCTTCAACACGTAAGTGCTTATCGAAGAACCTTCCTGCATACGACAGCTTCTAAGTGATCTCATCACCTCAAAGCGTTCATGACGAGCTTGCTGCTGGAACATTCTTCTGAAGTTCGGATATCACGGATGCCAAAATTAAGTAGGAGACCTTGATGGAATAATCCACATGTTTATCCCAGGTCTTACGAGCAACGCTCGTAGAAGCAGTAGGTTCTTCTGGAATTGGTTCTTCGAGAACATACATCTTGTTCTTTGCCCTGGTCACAATTTTCAGGTTATGGTACCAATCCATGAAGTTGGAGTTGTCAAGTTTATCCTTCTCAATGTTCACTTTAGAGAGAAAGAGGAGTTGGGATTGGATTCGTTAAACATGTACAAAATTCAAAATAGAGTTTTAGTAATTTCATGCTTAACGTCCTAATTAATTTTATGACCCAATTGCAAAAATTATATAATTATGAATAAGATCCAGGTTCACCATTACACAGTGAATGGCTGAGCACTCTCCAGTGACATGGATGTGTAGGTAGGTAACGATTACCGATTGTGTCAACTATACAATTCTCGGTTTGAGGGGCATGCCGAGTAATGTCAAGCTTGGATATGTTTCCCTCAACTATGCCCACTTAATATGACCTTTACTGATATTCGCCCTTCTATTGCGACTATAGAACCAGCCTAAGTGATTCAGGAATCGTGGCTGTACCTTCAACCGAAAGCGTAGGCCCGGATGTAGGGTAATTCTCTAACACCGGGGGTTCGGATAAATCCGTTGAAATGTCCCTGTTTAGGGTGCCGCAAAAATATCGTTTTTAATTTGGGATTTACTTTAATGTTTTAAATTACCGTTTTATGGTAAAAAAAACATTTTGGACGACTAGGAGCATGGGCCAACTCGTGCAATTTTAGAAAAAACCAGTTTTACTATTTAGTTCGTGAAACATCATTTCAACACTCGACACTATCCAATTTTAAGTACCTTATTATTTAATCTAAATTGGCCGTTAATCGCGAACCATATTTTAAACTAGTTAACTCTTTAATTAATTTAAATTAGATTTAAATAAAACAATTAAATTTAAAACCCGTTTTACTTTTAAATAAAAACACTTTTATTTAAATTACCTTTCCGAGAAAACTTTAAACATTTTAATTTTTTCGTCGTTTTAAGATTGTGTCAAATCATTTTAAAAAATATTTGCGATTTAATTATTATCCTAAATAATATAAACAACCACACAAAAAAATTAAAACAAATAAATCGAGTAACTAGTAAAGTTGTTCGGTTCGTTCAAGCCATCAAACGGAAACCGAACCGGTTTAAGGGACAAACAAAAATCGACTATTTTTGTTGTCTCCCACTTAGTCTATGATCTCCATCTCCGTGTCCCGGTCGTCTCCGTATTCGGTCTTCAAATCATTGTATCGTTCGGTTTACAAAATTTCTAAATTTACAATAAATAAATAAAAAAATAAACCTAACTATTACAAGGGTTCCAAATAACCCGAAAAATACAAAGAATACAAAAACCGAAATAAACATAGACCTCGACTTATCAAACACAGCCAATCCAAACGAAAAAGGCTTGATCATTTTGTTAAACAAAAGTATTGACAAATAGAACATAAGATCGAATAAATGAAATAATTATGTCTAAACGCGCGTAAAGGTGGCTCTAATACCACTGTTGGGAATCCATGTATCAGTTTTAACTTTTAAACATATTTAATTAATCTTATTAATAAAGACAAATCAGATTTGCAAGGCGGAAGCATGTGTACATGTTAACGGTTCTGAACCGGGATCCCGTCAGTGATCTAATTACACGTATATAAACAATAAATTAAATCCAACCATAGGGGGTTAGGGATTATACCTTTGACGATAACCGAAAGATCGGCACTTTGGTTCAACGAGCGTCTCGCTAGTGACAGTACACAAAACCCATAAAACGAAACCCGTCTAATGGACTCGCGCTAAATGGCAATGGCAGAAGCGTACGACGGATGGCGGAGGAGGCAGCCGACTGCGGTGGTTCTGGTGGTGGACGGAGCACGAAGGGGGGAGGTTGGGTTTTCCCTTTGCGCAAACTATGATGGTGGCTAGATTAGTGTTTGAGTTTTCACTTAATGATATATTTATAATTACTCTAATTAGAAATCACACCCCCGGGGTATTAACATTTAATCCCCGTGTAATTAATTATTAATTACTTTTAATCCTCGCAGTTTACTAATTACAAATAATTAGTAAAACTTAACCATTTGATGTTAAACACTTCAAATTTTAGCCCTCCGTATTTAATTATTTCTTTAAATGATTAATCACCGAACAAACCGATAAATACTTCATTAAATATTTATTCACCGAATCATAAATTCGTGTTTCCTGAATAATAATATTTACAACTAAACATTAATAATTGTTCGTTGCCCAAAGTGTAACTCTTTGGATCGTACCTTGATAGCAACGTTAATATAATCGATGATCGAACATCCTATATCCAACAGTTGGATGTTGTAATAAAGGGGTTAGAGGTTTGATTAAGGTTGCTTTGACCATTCTAAGTAAGAATGATAACTTAGGGGTTACTAGATTACTAAACAAAGTGTGTATGTTTAGGTAATCATGCTATAATGAGTATTGATATGTGTGTGTGTTGTAGTTTCTTATATGTGTTAGTAATATCATTATATGATTAATTGATGTTTGGTATTGGCTTTGGTGACTTATACATGGTGTTTAATATTAATGCATATTGATTGATGCTTAATGCTTGGTGTTTAAGGTTAGTGTTCAACATGAATGTTAGATGTTGATATTGGTTTTATGTTTGGTGTGTCATAATTGGTGTTTGCTTGTTACATGTTGTACAATGTGGTAGTAATGAGATTTTAGAATCTATTAATTGGTGATAGAAGTTATGAGTCTCACGACGATTATTGAGACCCAGTATATCTTAATTGGTGATAGAAATCATGAGCCTCACAACGGTGTATTGAGACCTAGCATTTCATAATTGGTGATAGAAATCATGAGTCACATAACGATGTATTGATACCTAGCATTTCTTAAATAATGATTGAAGTCATGAGTCTCACAACGGTGTATTGAGACCTAGCACTTTTTAATTGGTGATTGAAGTCACGAGTCTCACAATGGTGTATTAAGACCTAGTACTTCATATTTGGTAGTCGAATTCATGAGCCTCATAATGGTTTAATGAGGCCTAGAACTTCATAAGTGGTGAATGATATATTAGGAACTTATAGTTGGTGCTGATGTCATAAGCCTCACATTGGTATCTTGAGGCCTAGTGCTTCCATTGATTGATAAGAATGAAAGTTAAGTACATTTGGTTAAACTTTGTCTAGGAATACTTGGTGTTTATGGGGGATTATATGTTATGGGGAATATTTAGATGTTAATAAGACCCAATTAAGGTTTACACGACTAGAGGAACAAGTCGGGATTGAACCAAGTGAGTAGATGGATGAAAAATCAAAGTTTGGGTCTGCTAGATCCGGTTTGGGCGTATGATACGCTGGCAGCGTATCATATGCCAAAGACCTCCTGTTAGAAGCCCGAATTTTTTCTATTTTGGGGGTTTTTTGGCTAGTCTTTGATTTAGGGACTTGTAGGTTTTCTCTATGGTTACTTATCATTACTAACCATGTTAAAAATGGTGTTTTGAATGTAGGTAAGCTCCGGTCTAAGCGCGGGTCACTCGCAAGCGTAATTGGATTCTCATGTTGCTCTTTTGGTGTTGTCTTTCTTAAGACAACACTTTTGTGAATTGTAAATGATGTTTTTAAATTAAACTTGTTGGATTGAAACATTGTAAATACTTTTGGGAATGTAATTGGGACTGCATAGGCATGTGTTTAAAAATTTTAAATTATTTTCATATTTCGGGTGTTACATCTAATTACGCCAATATCAACTTCCCTTCACATTAGATTCGCTTGTCAAGAAATGTTAGAACTTTTATATTGTAATTTGAAGTATTGTAGAAAAACAAGTCTTCAAGAAGACTTGTTTGAAGAAGCCTAGAAGGTTTGATCCGAAGTCCATAATGTAATTAACTAAAAATCAAAAATAAAATATTATTTGCTTAAATAATATTCTGAGGGTGAAATTGTATTAAATTAAGTGGAGGGTTTAATGGTATCTAAATAATTCTTTAGTGTTTGGTGGAAGGGGCCAAAATTGGATGTTCAGGGGTTGTTGTGCAATTTTAAAAAAAAAAGCTGATTTGATATGGGGGAGGGGTTGCGCAAGAACACCCTGGTGTGTGTGTGTGTGTGTGTCCTTGGCGTGAAAAGAGAGAGAGAGAAAGAGAGGAAGGATGTCAAGCTTAAAATTGACGGATTGCATGTGCAATCAGTTGGATTTGGTGCATTCCTCTTTTTCCAAACATCAAAGTAAGCATTCATTCTTCTCTAAATCACCATTTAAGGTGTTCTTGGTGGGTTTTGGTAGAAAACCCGAATTGGGTAAATAGGTGTTATGATTTTGGTTTAATGTTGTTCATAAACCTTAACATAGTGTTGTAAATGGTGGAGAATCATGATTTACATTATTCAATCATACAATTTGATGATTTCAAAAATTAGGGTTCTTGAGGTAAAAACTAGGGGTTTTCAAATTGATAATTTTAAATGATGAATTGGTGGTTGGTAAGTGTTTATGGTGTTAATAAACACAATATTTAGTATAAATCATCAATCGATTTGGTAAATCAAGAACCTTGGAGAATTGGGTGAACTTGGATAAACTTTAACGGGTCAAATGGGTTGATAGATTTATTTTGGGTGATAGAGGTTTGGTTAAGGTTCTGTTAACCAAAATAAGTTGGGGTGTGCATCTTTAAATCATGGGTGTGTCTTGAATCTCAAATTGGTGTGTGGATTTAGATCATGGATTGTTAGGTGATCAAGGTATTACAGGAGCAAGGTTTGAAGACCAAGTGAAATCGTCTCTAGCTAAAGGTAAGTACAAAGCACTTACTTAGTAATGATAGGTGGTGGTAAATGCACATACTTGATATACATGTTGATTTGTTGATTATCATGTGTTTAATTGTGTGTATGTTGATTTGGTAAATTTGCATATGGGGAATGTATGCAAAGGGTGGGTGTTTATGGTGCTTGAGGTCCATGAATCTCACAATGTAGTATGGTGATTAAAGTTATTGTATTACCTATGTGTTTAAGTAGTGTATTTCTATGGCCATGTTATATGCAAAGGAGGGAGTGAATTGGTTGTAATTGAAGTCCTTGAACTTCACAAGTTTAAATGGTTAATTGGGATCTTTGAATCCCATGTGTTGGTAAATAACGTAAGTGTTACAAAGGTTGAATGATGTCATGTGTGTACACTTGTATGTTGTAACACTCGGATAATTCCCAAGTAATATAGGGGCTAAAGGTGTCAAAATGAAAAGTTTAGGGGTTGAATCATATATTCTCCAAAGAGTAAGGACTAAAAGTGAAAATTTTGAATATGGAAGGGATAGCGGACCGCTATCTTAGGCCATAACGGTCCGCTATGTGTAGAGGAAGGAATGAACTAGGGGATGACACGTGCTCTATAAAATGTTTTATAAATGATATTTGTCTAAGATCCCAATATCATCCATATATATCCCATGAATAAGTACTTACTATGGCCATGATTGGGGGAACTGATGGGTGAGAACTGATCCTCTCGTATTTGGCCGAACTTGTATCAGGAAGCCAAGGAGTCACCTGTATATATATATATATGTTGCAAACTCAGAACCCGGGTAAAGCCGAGGTTACTGGGTGATGGATTGGGAGGGATGATTGATTAAAGTTGAGGTCCTGGGGTGTCTTGTATCATGGATACAAGTTGTGAAAATACGATTTTGTTTATGAACTCACCAGCTTTGTGATGATCCAAATATTTTCAAACGTTTTTTTAGCACAGGTGACCACTAGCTTGTAGTTGGCATTCTAGGAGGTGTACATGTGTTTTAAATAGGGATGACTGAGGGAAGGTTCTTGTGTAACCGTAAGGCCTGAGTGGTTGGCACGTTCTCGATGAACTATAAGTGTAGTGTTAGATGTTTTCCTGTTAGGAACAGTATGTTGTATTTACCGGTCAGTCCTTATTGTAAAAAATTATTATATATCAAATGAAGTAGTTATGGCTTTTAAATCTTCCATTGTGTGTTTTTGGTATCAACGTCATAGTAACTAGAAGCCAACCTTCTGACCAGTATGTAGTTATCTGACAAATGGAATGTTCTGTCTAAGGAAAGAGCGGTGTATAAATCTCTCCTAGATCCGTCGTTCTTTCCTGGGAACATATCTGTTGGAGGTACTACTTTGGTTAGATAATAGCCTTGTGTTACGGGTGTGAGAATTTTGTATCAGAGCCGCGGTTTAAGGGATTTAGATACTAATAGGAAAAATTAGTATCTAGACTTAAACTAAGAGGTCTGAGGATAGCTGGAATGCCATAGGATGTAGGTTAAGATGTTGATAATCAGTATGAATATAACAGGCGATATCGTTAAAGCAGATAATTAATTACATTCTTGGCCAAATGTCTTTAATTTCTGATTTTCTGGATCATAGCTGGTTATACGAATTCTGATGTCATACATCTGTGTATATAGGAAACAACGGCTGGAAGAGGAAGAGTTAGAGGAGGAGGTCGAACTTAGGTTACTAGGTCTCATAGGCAGACCGAGAATAACACCGACACTAACAATCATCACGAAACAAACGAGAAAGACAATAACACAAATCCTCATGCTGAAGAGGTAGTTATGTCTGAATCCCAATCCAGGATGTTGTAGCCAGTGAGGTAATGAAGGTGTTACGAACAACACTACCTGGATTGTTAGACAAAGTTCTTACAAGGAGAATGGGTACTGGAACAACAACGCTAAAGGAGAAAACGGAAACGCCAATACTAGCTCAGTGACGAGAACTGAGAATCACGAAGGATGTAATTATAAGTCTTTCGGAGGATGTAAACCTAAGCCATTTGACGGTAAGAAGTGAGCCATTGATTTTACGCAATAGATCACAAAGATGGAAGCGGTTATCAAGCTTAGTGAATGCATGAGCGATCAGGCGGTTAAGTTTGCTGCCAATTCCTTATAAACCACAACACTGGATTGGTGGGAATCGGTAAAACAAGCCAGAGCGGAACAAGCTGTTGATAACTAGAATTGGAACGAGTTCAAGGAACTAGTTCTACAATGATTCTGTCATCAAAATGAGCTTGATAAATTAGAGGGGGAGTTTCAACTTCCGGAGGCCGGAACTATGACGCATCAGGAGTATGCGACAAGATTCGACGAAATATCTAAACTGGTGCACATCTGGTGACACCCGACTCTAGAAGGATTAAGCATTTTATTCTAGGTTTGCCACTAAAGGTACGGACCTTAGTGAAAACCTCTGCACCTTAAACGATGAATGCAGCATTGTCATTTAGTTCCACAATTTTGATGATGTGCCAGCACAAGAAGCCAAGGAGAAGGCTGAGAAACTTTAAGTTCCCTAGCAGAGAGGGAAACAATTCACCAAGAGGTTCTCAAGAGGTGAAATGCAATATGTGCCAAAAAGCAAGGCATATTTCATCCTTTTGTCCATCTCTGAAATGTTATAATTGTAATGAGATGGGACACATATCAAGAACTTGTACCAAACCTATACAACAGAAGCCCAAAGAAGGGGCAAAAGGTCGGGTGTTTGTGATAGGTGATGGAAAGAGGAACGATAATACCAAGGTGGTAACTCGTACGTTCCTAGTTAACGATATTTATGCTGAAATCTTGTTTTGTTTCAGATGCCTTTAGTTTGCATTTAGGCTTGAAACCTAACCCACTTGAGCGTGCTTACGTAGTTGAAACGGCAAGTGGTGAACAGATTAGGATAACCAAATCGTATGCGAATTGCAAGATGACTCTAGGCAACAAGAATTTAGTGATTGAATTAATTCCAATGAGTATGAGCAAGTACGATGTTATCATTGGAATGAATTGGTTAAACCAATACCATGCTCAGATCGGTTGTGATCAACGGACAGTTAAGATTTGTAGGCCTAACGAAGAGTCTATGTCGATACAATGCGATAGTGATGAGAATAAGAATGAAACTATTTCTGTAGCCAAGGCTAAGAAATTTGTAAAAACAGGATAGAATATATTCATAGTTTATGCTTTAGACTAAACTTGAACGGTAAATTGCAGACATTCCTGGAGCCAAACCCGTAGCTAGAGCACCGTATCGTCTAGCACCTTCTGAATTAAAAGAGCTGATGAAGCAGATTCAAGAGTTACAAGACAAAGGTTTTATACGTCCAAGTATTTTACTTTGGGGAGCACCGGTGTTGTTTTCGTGAAGAAAAAAGATGGAAGCATGCGGATGTGAATAGATTATCGGGAACTAAACAAACTCACTGTGAAGAACAAATATCCATTGCCTAGAATAGACGATTTCTTCGATCAGTTGCAAGGAGTTAAATACTTTTCGAAGATTGATCTTAGATCTGGGTATCATCAGGTTAAGGTACAGGAAGAAGAAGTACCTAAGATTGCTTTTAGAACTCGTTATGGACCCTACGAATTTTTGGTTATGTCATTCGGTCTAACGAATGCTCCGGCAGCATTTATGGACCTAATGAACTGAGTCTGTAAACCATTCCTGGATAAATTCGTTATAGTATTCATAGATGATATCCTTATCTATTCTCGAACTCAAGAAGAACATGCCAAACATCTTCAGATAATATTGGAAACTCTCAGAAGAGAGAAATTTTATGCTAAGCTTTCCAAATGCTAGTTTTGGAAACAAGAAGTACAATTCTTAAGGCATGTTATAAATCATCAGGAAATCAATTAGATCTAACCATGATCGAAGCAATCATGAAATGGGAGACTCCGAAAACACCAACTGAAGTACGAAGCTTTCTTGATCTAGCCGGATACTACCGAAGGTTTATACAAGACTTCTCCAAAATCACTACTCTATTAACTACCTTAACTCAGAAAGCAGTCAAATTTGAATTGAGTCAGAAGCAAGAAGAGGCCTTAAACAAAAACTTAGTTCCGCACCAATCTTAGCATTACCCGAAGGGAATGATGACTTCGTCATCTATTGTGATGCTTCCTGAATTAGTCAGTTACGTGTTGATGCTGTGAGAAAAGGTGATAGCCTATGCATCTCAGCAACTTAAAGTTCATGAGAAAAACTATACCACACACGATCTCGAACTTGGTGCCATAGTGTTTTCTCTAAATATTTGGAGACACTATTTGTATGGTACTAAGTGCGTGATATATACAGACCATAAAAGTCTCCAGCATATATTCAATCAGAAGGAATTGAATATGAGACAGAGGAGATGGATGCAACTCATTAATGACTATGACTGAGAGATCAAATACCATCCCGTGAAAGCTAATGTTGTAGCAGATTCTTTAACTCGGAAGGAGATGATCAATCCTATCAAGTTAAGAGCCTTAAGGCTAGAAATTAAGATAGACTGGATGGATCATATCAAGGAAATTCAAACTCAAGCACTACAAAAAGATAAAATTAAGAAGGAGCGAATGGTTGGTAAGGAGAAATTTCTAACCAAAGGCGATGATGTAATCCTACGATTTGGAATCAGATTTTGTATTCCTAGACTTGGAGAAATCCAAACAAAGAGTTAATTGTTAGTTGTTAGTTGGGTATTAACTGTTAATACCTTAGGGGCCAGTCTGCAAGTTACAGGTTTATAAATAAACCTTAACTCTAAACCCTAATAAGGAAGTTTGTCACCATCAAGAAATTGCAAGGAGAAGGAGCCGAACCCCCTGCGTTTTTTCGGTCGATGTAAACCACCAAGCCGCCTCCGTAAGCCTCTAAGAGAGGGTCTTTACCTAGTGCCCTCAGTCTGATGAGGACAAGAAGAAAATGGAAAAGGTTCCATATGCTTCTGCAATTGGTTCGATCATGTATGCAATGCTATGTGCTAGACCTGTCGTATAGTACTCTTTAAGCATGACTACCAGATATCAACAGAATTCTGGTGAGAGTCACTGGATAGCTGTGAAGAACATCCTAAAGTACTTGAGAAGAACTAAGGATATGTTCTTGATATACGGAGGACTGGAAGAAGAACTAGCTGTTAAATGTTACACTGATGCTAGCTTGGAGACCTATCGAGATGATTCTCGATCACAAACGGGATTTGTGTTTTTTTCTGAATGGTGGTGCTATCACTTGGAAGAGTATTAAACAATGTGTTGTTGCTCAATCCACCACCGAGTAAGAATACATTGCCGTTTCGAAAGCTGCAAATGAGGCTGCTTGGATGAAGAAGTTCATTGCTGATCTCGGGGTAATGCCTAGCTTTAAGAAACCAGTCGAGAAACTGTGTGACAAAACCAGTCGAGGAATCAAGGTCACACCACAGCACGAAGCATATACTCAGAAGATTTCATTATATCAGGGATATACTAGAATGGGGAGACATCGTGTTAAACAAAGTTCACACAGATCAGAATCTAGACGACCCGTTCACTAAGCCTATGCCTCATTCTAAATATGAGGAGCATGCTGATAAGATAGGCCTTGGATTTGCTAGACAGTGGGTTTGATCTGTATTTAGTATTTGGTGCTTTCGAACAATACAGTTACATTGGTATTTTATATTTGATTTAATGGTTAAATGCATTATAAATAGATGTTACACTGTTCAATAGTTTATACCTTTTAGAAATCCTTGAATATTGTATTCTAAATGTCCGTAGTCGGTCAGATTCATGGGAATCAATCTGAATGTAAGACTACTGTGAATCGGATGGTTGGTTCATTATGAATGAAAGTCTAAGTTGTTGGAGATCATGTTCATAGATAATCATTAGAGAATGATTATTGAACGTAACTCGCTTCAAAACTATCTTCATGGATCAATGTCTTGAGATGTTTTGAATATGGTAAGATCTATCGATCCTCGAACCGAGGCACATACTAGAACTAACTCTGACAAAAGTTTGTTCTTTGATCTTTTCTAACGCTGTACCTTAATAGGCAGTAATAAGGGTATGATCAGGAGTAATCTGAAGTTTAGTAGGAGTTGTACGTAGCCAAAGGATATATGTTCTTCTTTAATTAGGAGTTGGACATTCTAGCGCCCTCGTTGATTTGAACTGGTGTAAAACACATGGCCATGCTCAAACTAAAGAGTGGTTTGTTTAGACCACTTTGAATTGGAGAACGGAACAAGAATAGTTGAACAACATATGAGAAATGAATTGTATCCATGTCTCATGTTCAACGGATGCCATAAACAGAAAGGATACATAGATATGTTTATTATGACTGTTACACTTGGTATAGTATAGGTTACTTGTACACAAGGAAATAGTTTGACGATTGTAATTCATTATGCCTTGCTAGGGGTAGTGAGATGCAGCTAGGCGTCTACCACTGTCTACGTTGAACCGATTAATTCAAGAATCGTCCAAGTGGGAGATTGTTGGATATATGATGTCCGATCGTCATTTAAATCAACCTTACTAACGAGATACGATCCAAAGAGTTACACCTTAGGCAACGAGTAAATATATATAATATTTAATTGTTAAATATTATAGTTCACGAAAGACGGGTTTGATAAACGATGGATTAATATTTAGAGATATATTTATCGGTGGTTGAGTTAATTAATTATTTAGTGAAATAATTTACGGGGATAAATGTTTAATACGTTAAACATTTAAAGAATTCATTTTAACTGATTATTTATAATTAGTAAAATACAAGGTTAATAATTAAACAGTTAATTATTAGTTGGGTATTAACTGTTAATACCTCGGGGGTCTAGTCTGCAAGTTACAGATTTATAAATAAACCTTAACTCTAAACCCAAATAACGAAGTTTTCCACCATCAAGAAATCGCAAGGAGAAGGAGCCGAACCCCCCTTGTGTTTTTCCGGTCGACGCAAACTACCCCATCGCCGCCGTCTCCTCCGTGACCAGCCACCACATCCATCGCTTGCCGTCTCCGTCGCTGGTTCCATCTACGCAATCCATGTGACGTTTTGTTGCAGGTTTCGTGATCGTGTCATCTAGCGTGACGCCCGTTGATCTGAGGTGTTCTGATTTGGTTATCGTCGAAGGTATAATATTTGAACACCCTATGGTTGGATTTTATTATATTGTTTATGCGCATGTAATCGGATCACTGTCCGGAATCCAGATCTGATATGTTTATTGTACTCTGAATCGCTTCCGCTAAAATATATATGATTTATTTATTTAAAAGGTTTAAATATTTATTGTTTTTAAAATTTAAAAACTGATACATGATTCCCAACAGATGACACGTAGCCAGATGACTCAGTAGGGTTTCTAACATTTGACAAGGGTAGCGAACCGCTACCCATCCCTTAGCGGTCCGCTACGCCTCAAAATGAGGTGGTGCCCGGAGAAGCTGAAGCGTGTCCCAATTTAATCGCTAAGGTTAGGGCGGTAGCGGAACGCTACCCTCTGCCTAGCGGCCCGCTATGTGTTTGTTTCAGCTTTAAATGAAGGAGTTAGGGCAATTCAAAATCTCACACTTTAACATTTGATATCCACTTTCAGAAACTCGAACCAACCTTTAAATTAACACACCGCACTAGTAGTTTAGCGTTTTCTTCTTGGAAGAAATTTGTAGAATCTCTGCCAAAGTAACTCAATGTTAGAAACCATTATCAAGGTGATGTCCAAGCTAAGAGACGGACATTAGGAACTCTCAAGCGTTTTCATAAACCAACATTTTACAAATGTGAATACGTTTAATGTCTTCAAAATCTATAAATGAATTTATTTATGAAAACGGCAAAGCATGTATTAAATACTTTAGTTATAAAGGATTTGTACGGATACACATTTAGGCCATAAATATATGTATAGTTTGATCAAATGGTACACGTATTACATGTGAAAGTCCCGTAATGGGGCCCGCTGAGTCTCAGTAATAGGCGGTGCGTTAACCGGGGGTATCCCATAGTGGGCCTGATGTGTTTTAGAGTGTATATATAAAATAGATGATTTTTAAGACAATAGGTTTAAATTTATAGAAATGTAATTACTGCCACTCACTACAACACACTTAGGGCAAGTGCACCCATCATGGACGTAGTACAGTGTTGGTAAGACCGAGTATCGACCCAAGGATACAGAGGCTCTTAGTACCATACTTTGATTGATGTCTAATCTTTCCAGAGTTTGAATGATTGTTTGATTTTGATTTTGGGAGCTCTAGAGAAAAGATAAAAATGGTAGAAGGTAGTAGCAATCAATTATAAGAATAAATCAGTTTGGTTCGAATTCCTTCCAATGTTGTAGTTAGCTTTTATTTATGGATTCTAAAAAGATCACTATATCACAAACATGGTGGTTATCACTTAAGTCGCTAAACCCTATAGCTCGGGTTGATTTTTTCTTCCCAAGGGTAGTAGTTTGAGTAACATGATGACCACTATGTTTAGCTAGACATTTTTCATGGTTCGGGACACCATGTTATAAACTTGAAGATCAATGATAATGTGGGTGTAAGTGCAAAAGATGCAGCAACTCCTGGGTCTGGATATTAACTCCCATAACAATATTTGGAAAGCTGCCACCATAACAACCACCTCAATGTCGGAATTAAAGTATCAAAATTGTGTCTTTAGACAAGGGACTTCACACACTAGTCACTATGACCCCTTTGCTTTGATCCCCTCCACAAAGGTAGTGGTAATGCATGAAGTCAAGTCTTTAGAATACCGAGTCACCATATATTAAAAAGCAAGGATCTTTACACTCTTGTTCACAATTCACAACTTCTAGCACCCTTCCAAGTAACTAACCCACCAAATCTACATAGACATAGAAGTGTGAATGCCCGAATCAACGAAGCATGAAGTTGGTAAATCGTTCCGACGGTTGTGCGAATCCACTTTCAATGTTAAAAGATCACATTTTCAAGTCACTCACACACACCATTTTTTAATCCATAAACACATTAACTACTTCCTTAGAAGTTCATCTTCCTAGAGTGATTAAAAGAATTTAGCCAAGAATAGTCATGCAATCAACAAAGATTAAACATGTATAAACACAATTAAGCATCATTACAATATTTCAAATTTGTTAATTGAATCTAGAATCTTGGAAATTGAAACTAACTACCATATATTATAGAGAATTCTGCTTCAGAGCTTGAGCACGGGTCGTTCCTGGTTAGGTATAGGCCCGTGTGTACCCTATTTGCTCTCCACTAACTTGGTCGAAGCAGACCTGGACATTGTAGTGTGCACAGGGGCGTGTTGAACTTGGGCATGGGGCAAGCTTAACCTCTAGCGTGGGGGCGTGTTGAACTTAAGCATGGGGTTGTGGATCCTTTATGTTTTCTTGTCTCTTGACCTAGGGAACAGGGGCGTGCTTGATGAGGCATGACCCGTGCCTGACTTGCTGAGTTGATCAAATCTTCTCATTTTTGCACTGTTTTCGCTTTTTTGATCAAGTCTCGGTCTTTAGGTCCTAAAAACTCAATATGAATCAATTAAGGCACTAATTCACAAAATCTTCAGAAAACAAACAAAAAAGGAATGACATTTGATGTGAAAAACATGTATAATTTGGTGCACATCAAATATCCCCACACTTGAATCTTTGCTTGTCCTCAAGCAAAATTCAAGCATTAACACTCGCAATGGGAATAGGTAGAAGAGAAAGGTGATTCTCCAGTGTGTTATTGCCCTAAGTGCATAAACGGTTCTTACGCTTACAAGTTATGAAAGACACCATTTTGAATTTTTATGTACGAAATATTTACAAGAGTAACAAGCCTACTTAAGTTAACACGTCACAACCTCACAAATGATCACTCAACACTCGGTGAATATATGGACAAAGATATACATGTATTTAGTGGATCACTCATGCAAAAAATGAAGCGTTTAAAATAATAAGCTTGAAAGGAATCAAACCTTCATCAACTAACATAAACTTAAACAAGTATCATGAGGGCTTTTAAGGGTTGTAGTGTAGGCTTGGGCTAAGGGTGAGGAATGTTTGGGAAAAGTGGCTAAAAGTTGCAAAACACCGGTTTTGATTTATCACTTATTGATGTCTAAATTAAAGGAACTATACAGAAGCTAATGAGCTACCCAATGTTGATTACAACAAAATGACAACGACATAGTTTGTTTTAAAACAACCGACGACATGTCGAAAACAACAACTTTCAACATCCACGAGATGACTCAAAACAAGTTTAATGACTCTCAACCAGGAGTTCTAACTCCAACATTAATAACCATAAAAAATGAACAAAAATCCATCTCAACACGAAGCTTGACCTACAAGGGAAACAACACAAAAACATTAGTAATGATACAAATATGTCCTAAGAACCCCCATGGATATTGAAAAAGAAAACCTAAAAAATAGAAATTATTTAGGAACAAAAGTTTCTGACATGGTCATGTTCAGAATGAACACAACCATGTTCCCTGGACATGATCATGTTCAGAATGAACACAACCATGTTTCCTGAAAGCACATGTAGAAACAAAGTTTCAGATATTGTCATGTTCAGAATGAACACAACCATATTCCCTGGACATGATCATGTTCAGAATGAACACAACTATGTTCCCTGAAGTTACACCCATTAACCCGACCATACTCCTTTGTGAGGTTCTAAGGACCTCAAACACCACAAACGACTATGTAAAGTTCATGACCTCAAATAACTTCCGTGTGAGTTTCTTAGACTTCAAATACCACAAAATGACTTGTAAAGTTCATGACCTCAAATAACTACCGTGTGAGGTTCTTAGACTTTAAACACCTTTAAATGAGGTTCTAAAGAACACAAACACCATAAATCGACCTTGTGAAGTTCATGACCTTAAATAACTTCCGTGTGAGGTTCTTAGACTTCAAACAACAACGACATAAGTGAAGTTCAAAGACTTCAAGCGATAACGCATTAGTGAAGTTCATGACCTCAATTAACCACAAAGTGAGGTTCTTAGACTTCAACACCGAATCTCTAACATACATACAAGTTTACACACACGACACCATTCAACCTTTATAACCCTTACTTTATTTACCAACATGTGGTTCATAGATCCCAAATTAACCATTTAAACTTGTGAATTTCAAACACTTCAATTACAACCAATTCACTCCCTCCCTTGCATACAACATGGTCATACAATTACGCTACTTAAACACATAAGTAATTCAATGACTTTAATCACCATACTACATTGTGAGGATAATGGACCTCAAGCACCTTAAACACCCACCCTTTGCATACATTCCCCATATGCAAATTTACCAAATCAACATACACACAATTACACACATGATAATCAACAAATCAACATGTATATCAAGTATGTGCATTTACTACCACCTATCATTACTAAGTAAGTGCAAAGTACTTACGTTTAGCTAGAGACGATTCCACTTGGTCTTCAAAGCTAGCTCCTTTAATACCTTGATCACCTAACAATCCAATTGCAATTAGCAATCCAATGATCTCAATCCACACACCAATTTGAGATTCAAGACACACCCATGATCTAAAGATCAACACCCCAACTTAATTTGGTTATCACAACCTTAACCAAACCTCCATCACCTAAAATAAACCTTTCAACCCATTTTGACTCGTTATTTTTATCCAAGTTCACCCAATTCTCCAAGGTTCTTGATTCACCAAATTGAGTGATGATTTCTACTAGATATTGTGTTTATTAACACCATAAACAATTACCAACCACCAATTCATCATTTAACATCATCAATTCAAAAACCCCTCACTTTTCACCTCAAGAACCCTAATTTTTGAAATCATTAAATTGGATGTTAGAATCATGTAAATCATGATTCTCCACCATTTACAACACTAGATTAAGGTTTATGAACAACATTAAACCAAAATCACCACACCCATTGACCCAATTCGGGTTTTCTACCAAACCCCACCAAGAACACCTTAAATGGTGATTTAGAGAAGAATGTATGCTTACTTTGATGTTGGAAGAAGGGGAATGCACTACCCAATTGAAATTCACATGCAATCCGTCAATTTTGAGCTTGGCATCCTTCCTATCTTTCTCCCTCTCATTTCACGCCAAGAACACACATACACACCTATGTGTTCTTGCGCAGGCCCCTCTCCCATATCAAATCAGGTTTGTTAAAATTACACCACAACCCTTGAACTTCCATTTTTGGCCCTTTCCACCAAAAAGTCAAGAATTGTTCAAATACAATTAAACCCTCCACTTAGATTTAATTCAATTTCATCCTCATAATATTATTTAAGAAAATAATATTTTATTTTGTATTTTTGGTTCGTTATAAATCACCCCCTAACTTTGGGTTTCGTCCCTGTAACCCGCCACCACATACCCAACTTAGGGTAGTAATTCTATTTTCTTTCTTTTACTTCCCCAAAGTCAGTTTCCACCTTTCATTGTGCTTTTCAAGTACCAACCCATGGTTAATATCCATATTGCACAATTTACTCACCACACTAGCCAAGGTAGTCATTCGTTCGTGTAGAGAAAACACTCGTTATCTACCTCAACACCATCATGAGAAGAAACAACTTCTCCCGCCAAACATTTTCGTGAATGGACCATGTCAAATGTATCATGGAGTTTACTCGATTCCTTCGGGTAACTCCAAATGGTAAGACACTTACCAAACTAACCTTGAGTTTGAAAGGTTCAACAAAACAGGGACTTATCCTCCCACGTTTTTGAACCCGATTCATCCCCTCTCAAGGGAAAACTTTTATAGGGCCAGGTTTCCCACTTGAATATCAATACACCTCATCTCAATATCTGACTAGGGTTTTCTGTCGATCTTGAGCGAACTTTCAATCCTGCTCACTTACAAGATCTTATACACTAAGTCTTAAACCACACCATTGGTTCTATGATTCAAGTAAATAATTCCACCCTAAATAGTCTGCATTCAACACCATTCACCATTTGGTAATTTGGCCTATCTGAGCGATGAGACTGGTGTAGAACAATTCTTGACTTTAATTGTCAACCTTTATTTATAAACCTGTAACTTGCAGACTGGCCCCTGAGGTATTAACAGTTAATACCCAACTAGCAATTAACTCTTTAATTATCAACCTTGTATTCTACTCATTATAAATAATCAGTAAAAATGCATTCTTTAAATGTTTAACATATTAAACATTTATCCCCGTAAATATTTATTTTACTAAATAATTAATTAACTCAACCACCGATAAATATTTCTCTAAATATTAATCCGCCGTTTATCAAACCCGTCTTTCATGAACTATAATATTTAACAAGTAAATATTATATATATTTGCTTGTTGCCTATAGTGTAACTCTTTGTATCGTACCTTGTTAGTAACGTTGATTTAATTGACGATCGGACATCATATATCCAACATCATCACCCCGTCGAAGGCTTGCAGACCGTTAAGAGAACAATACCGCCAACATTTCATAATTTTTCACATTTGGACCCTTAACTTTAACTTAGTTGCAGTTCTAGTCCTTCTAATTCTATTTTTGTTCAAATTAGGGATCGCATTTATAGCGGGTGTAACATCCTCCCACCTTTATTTAAATATCGTCCTAGAGATTTATTAGAATAAGTGTGGATACTTCTTCTTCATTTCTAATTCTACACCAGTCTCATCGCTCAGATAGGCCCACTATGGGATTCCCCTAGTTAACGTACCACCTATTACTGAGACTGAACCAGCCCCATTATGGGAGTTTCACCCGTAACACGTATAACATTTTATCAAACTACACGTATACTTATGACATGAATGCTTATCCATAGAAAGCCTTTATAATTAAAATACATAATACATGTTTTACTGTTTTTGTAAATAAAATCATTTATATATTTTGAAAGCATTAAACGTATTCACCTTTGTAAAATCTTGGTTTACAAAAAAGCTTGAGTGTTCCTAATGCCTGTCTCTTAGCTTGGACAGCACCTTGATAATGGTTTATAACATTCGGTTAGTTTGGCGGAGATTCTACGTATTTCTTCCAAGCAAAAAAGGCTTAACCACTAGTGTGGATGTTAATTTAGAGATGGATTCGAGTGTCTGAAAGTGGATATCATATATTGAAGTGTGAGATTTTGGATTGCCCTAACTCCTTCATTTATAGGCTAAAAACGAACCTGTAGCGGACCACTAGGCAAGGGTAGCGGTCCGCTACCGCCCTAACCTCCGGGCGCTGCCTCATTTTGCGGCGTAGCGGACGGCTAAGGTATGGATAGCAGTTTGCTACCTTTACCACGTGTCAAAAACCCTAATGAGTCATCTGGCCACGTGTTATCGCTCAGCTGAAGAATATGGGACCACGTAACGGATTGTTAAAACAGCGATAACGGTCCGCTACCACCTACATTTCATTCTTTTTCACTTTTAGCCCCTGAACTTTTACTTAACTGCAGGTCTAGTCCTTCTAGTTCTATTTTGTACTAATTAGGGATCGGATTTTTGGGTGTTACAGTTCCAAGTAGTGTAGAATCCTAGTTCTTCATATTCAAGTATATAGAGACTATTCATACTCACTTGACTTTGGTTTTGGTTTGATCCTTGGATCCATTCATGATTATATCAGCAGGTGTTAGTGTAGTAATTTGCATGGCCATTCTTGGTTAGTTCTCTTATATCACTTGGGTTTTGATGAATCTTGGTTTAATTTAACGTTTTATATTAATGTATGGTGTATGTTTATGTTTCTTGGTTAATTTTTTACTATGATCTTTGTATATTGATGTGAGTTCTTAATTTCTTATCACTAAAGCTTTAAATCATGTGAATGCCTTAATCAAGACATGTTGTTAAATATCCATTCAAGGTTGTGTGTTCTCATACAAATATGTTACCATACTAGGCCTGGTTGGTAATTGATTTATACTTGGGTTGGCTGGTATTTGTGTACTCAAGAAAGACATTTCAAGTCTTGGCTGGACCATATGTTTTGTGTTGATATTTTTGTTATTATCTATTTTAGCTTGCATTGGACTCTTAGCTGGAGCCGTGGTGTTTAAGATCTATGAATAACGAAAGTATTTGTGTGAAGAACCTTTTAGTCAAAATGTTTTATTACAATCTTGATGGCGGTTCTGAGTAGACATCCACCTTAGTATTCCAAAGGATTGTCGGTCATGGTAACCTTATGATCGCGATGTCAAGGTCAATCAAAAACAATATTATATCTAATCCCTATCTACCTTAAACTATAGTATAGTGAAGTAGGGTGTCGTATCCACATGGAATTGGTGGACAATGTTGTTTAAGAAAACGGTTCGGATTTAAATCAAAAGGTAATTAACTTTAACTTTGTAAAAACTATTTTAGAGAAAACGGATCGCTTCCATGTTCAGATTGCAAATGTTTTTATGACTGGTTTGTACTTATTGGAAGTTACATAGACATAACTCATTCATTAGAATTGATAAACAGTTAACAACCAAGATAATGACGGTGTTGAGCAACGATTACCAAACTGGGTACTTGACACAGATTAATAACTCAATAGTTAATTAACAACTTAGAAGATCAGATCTAAATATTCAATGATTCACGGTAGAAAACCGAAAATTGATGAATGTATTATATTGAATAAAAACCAAATTGTTTCAAACAAATCTAAAAATCATGCATTCAAACAATCATATGATTACAAAAATAGCAAACCAAATCAAGTATGAATCTTAGTCTATCACTTACAAGCAGATCTTACACCCGGAAACGACACGGAGAAATTAGCCGCTCATCGACATCATCATCGATTCTTCAATGGTTGGTGTAGCTTGATCTAGCATCAAAAACCTGAAAAGACTTGAACTTTTCCCCTGAAAATCGCCTTAGGAATGCTCTGGGACGGCTGGGGAGAAGTTAATTCGAATATGGACTTTCCTAGGGCTTATAATTGAAATTAGATTTCATTTGCCGTAAATACACATCTTCGCGTGTCGCGAAGCAAGGATGGATGATCTTCGCGTGTCGCGAAGGCCAAAATAGTTGCGGCCCATACTCAAGGTCCTCACGTGTCGCGACGCGAAGAACCTAAATTCCAAGAATTTGACTTTTTGATCTTTTGACTTCTCCGGGGTCCGTGTATGCTACTATCCTCTTGATTTAAACTTCATATATCCCGCTCACTTAGCATATTAAACATGTAACACTCAAGAACACCAAATGCACATAAAACAGATTCGATATACAAAGCTAAACGCTTAAACTAGACAAGTTAGACTCTTATACATGAGATATTTAACCTTACATCACATCCCCACACTTGACCTTTTGCGTCCCAAAAAAGAATAATGCAATGGAATCATAATCGGAAAAACTTGCTTCTTATACTTTCATTCTACACATTACAAATTCTCATAACACGTTAATTGTAACAATCGGTATTTCGATCCGATTAAACCCAACCACCGACCTATCAAGCCCCCAATTTTGTGATCTAATATATTATACATTACCAAACAGCCAGTCTATCTATGGGTCTCATACTCAGAAAGCTACAACTCAGCCTAATCCCACCTCAAGGTCATGTTTAGGCCCAGATTAAACCGTATAGATTTCTCCCACCACTATAAACACTAAATTATATGTTTTAAAAATCAGATGATTAATGGATCGATGAATGAATGATACGAGCTTTTATTAATATTATGAATAAACCTAACCCAGTGGTGTTTCAATCAAGCTGGAAATCGACGTGTGACACGTAGGCTGACGTTTTTTAGCAATGAAGAACAAAAACTTAACTTAGAGGCATTTCAACCAGGTTGCCATCCCGGAGGGTAACACATAAGTCTCGCTTAGTCATCTATAACTGATTACAAGATTCTGCCCATGGGCGTTTCAACCAAGCTTGTAACCTGGAGGGTAACACGTAGGCAAACTCAAGCTTTCAACTTAATTAATTCAAGCTCATGCAATGGCAGATTATGGAATGGCCACCAACTTTCGGATTAATTTTCATAAAAAGAAAGCGATGTGCCAAAAGATTTCAAAAACTTATAAATGCTTGTTTATAGAGGTACATATTATATTGACAGTTTCGACCTTACTATTACCCCTAAGATGATAACCCACAAGACATACTGAATAAATTATTCCAATTAAACTAGATTCACTATCAGAATATTTAAGCTCTTCAAAGTCGGTTGGGTCTACCAAAACATTACAAATTATACGCATTTGATTATCATTATTATTCATTTAAATTCCACACACAAATTCCCGATTGTACTATCATTTTCCATTTATTTGCAAAACTCTAATCTAGTGACATTTTTGAAAATTTTTCAATTTTTATGAAGTTTCTGATTTTAAGACTCAAAATACACACTCAAATACATATCTGGACAAGGTCTCCCCTCCCCACACTTAAACTCGACATTGTCCTCAATGTAGGAAGAGCGACTCAAAATCGAAAGAAAAATACAAAAAGAAAAGAAAACTTAGCTGGATATACGATCATATAGTATTTCGTTCGTGATCGTGTCCCACAGATGCAAGCAGGTTGCCTTGTACACAGGAATCGATCGGCAAACTCAGATTATCATCCCCCGAATGGAGATTGATTACTGGAAATTCAAATCCGAACCTGCAAAATTAAACTCGAAACAAAATCTCAAGCATCATCTCGACTCAATAACAAGACTTAAAGAAAATAAAATAAAATAAACATAACCGACGGACTCGAACGACTCAGATTAAAAAAAATAAATAAATAAAAACCCTAATTTCAGGTCTTCGTGTGTCACGAAGACTTGGGACTAAACCCTCGCGTGGCGCGAGGGACAAAAATTCAGCCGGCCCTATTGTTTGTTCTTCGAGTGTCGCAGAGAATTCTTCTTGGATCTTCACATGGCGCGAATACACCTCCATCACAGAAAGATTAGACGAATTTTCGAGTTTTTGCCTTAGATATATTTTTGAGTTTTTCAAGTCAAAATTTTTAACTTTTTCAAAATTCGTCCCAACTCCCCAATTAAGTTCCTATATACCTGTAACGTGATTTGTGATTATTTTTCATGCTCGGATGGCCCCAAATCCCCGAGAAAAATTGAAAAACACCCGAAAACATACCGAAAACACAAAAAATGAAGACTCACGACTCTACAAACTCTACACACGGTATCCAACCCCCCTAGAGATGGATGCATGGTCCCCATTGCACTACTCTAAGCCTCAGCGTTCCCAGAACATCCCCACACTTGGGCTTTTCCCAGATTTAATTTAAAGCACAAAAACCTAACTCACTTTCGTAGGAATCACGATTGCATTTAGCGTATGCAACAAGCCTTTTAAACACCTCGGTAGCCCGAGTGGACGAGTTTAGTCTCGTGAGAGTTTCTAGAGAACACACCCAAAACATTCATTTAACTAGACAATAAATTAAAACTTAGGTTGCCTCCCAAGAGCGCTAAGTTTAACGTCTTCAGCCAGACGCTGTGTACCTTACTTTGGTTATTCATATGCAGATGCACGCATGACAAAACTCACTGATTCTTCCTTGGTGTCATTGATTTCATCCGTCTCTAAGTAGGGCTTCAGTCTATGCCCATTCACAACTTTCCTGTGGTGATCGTCAAAGTCTTCAATTTCCACCTCCCCAAACTGTCCTACTCGGATCACTAAGTATGGACCCATCCATTTACTCTACAGCTTCCCAGGGAATAGTTTCAACCTTGAATTATATAGCCACACCTTCTGGCCTACCTCAAAAACCTTCTTCTTCAACTTGGAATCGTGCACAGCTTTCATTTTTTCTTTATATGCAGATGCACACTCATAAGCTTCATCCCTTAGCTCTTCCAACTAACATAATTGGAATCTTTTCTCTTTACCTGCATTGTCATACTCAAGATTAACATATTTAACTGCCCATAATGCACGATGAGCTATTTCAACTGACAGATGACATCCTTTTCCATAAACTAGTCGGTAAGGTGTGGTACCAATCGGAGTTTTGTAAGCTGTTCGGTAGGCCCATAGTGCATCATTAAGTTTTGTTGACCAATCCTTATGATCAGGCCGTATCGTCTTTTGTAAAATCTCCTTTATTTGTCTGTTCGACACCTCCACTTTCCCACTTGTTTGTGGGTGGTATGGAGTGGTGATCTGATGATTCACACCGTACTGTTTTAGCAATTTACCAAACTTAAAGTTCATAAAAAGTGAAGCCACATCACTGATAATCACACGAGGGACACCAAACCTGCAAAAGATGTTACTCTGCACGAACTTACACACCACCGTATGATCATTTGTCTTAGTGGCGATTGCTTCAACCCATTTAGAAACATAACCAACCGCCACTAAGATATATAGATGTCCCATAGAATTAGGGAAAGGGCCCATGAGGTCTATGCCCCAAACATCAAATATGTTGACGACCATGATAGGTCGCATTGGCATCTCATCCCGATTAGTGATGTTTCCTAATTGTTGACACCGGACACAGTTCTTCACGAATTATGTTGCATCCTTGAAAATTGTAGGCCAGAAGAACCCACAAGTTAGGACCCGATGTCCTGTTTTCTGTCCATTGAAGTGCCCTCAACAAGCATATGAATGGGCATGTTCCAACAGGTACTGGACTTAATTTTTTGGGAAACAATGCCGGATCATTTGATCTGCCCCTACTTTAAACAAATCTGGTTCATCCCAGATGTACTGCTTTACTTGAGACATGAAGTGTTGTTTCTTCTTCTTTACCTGCATCCAAATAATTAACAATGTTAGCATACCATGGGTCAGTAGAAACATATAAAATTTGTTCATCTGGGAATTTCTCCCTTATTCTTTCAGTAGAATCATTTTCTATATTCACAACCCATGATAGGTGATATGCCACGACATTTTCTGTGCCTTTCTTGTTCCGGATCTCTAGGTTGAATTCCTACAATAATAGTACCCATCTGATCAACCTAGGCTTTGCATCCTTCTTCTCCATCAGGTACTTCACTGCACTGTGATCCGAGTATACAATCACCTTGCTTCCCCAGATGTAAGACCTGAACTTATCAAGAGCATACACAACTGCAAGTAACTCCTTTTCAGTATTAGTATAGTTCAATTGTGCCCCATCTAGGGTCATGCTGGCACAGTAAATTGCCACCGGTTTCTTATCCACCCTTTGCCCTAAGACTGCCCCGATTGCAAAGTCACTTGCATAGCACATGATTTCAAAAGGTAATGACCAATTCGGTGCTTACAAGATCGGGGTGTCTACCAATTTTTCTTTTAAGATATTAAATGCTTTTAGGCATTCTTCATTAAAAACAAATGAGGCAACTTTTAAGAGTAGATTGCAAAGTTGTTTTGCGATTGTGCTAAAACCCTTAATAAACCAGAGGAAAAATCCCACATAGCCCAAGTATGATCTTACCCCTCTGACATTGGTGGGGGGAGGTAAAGTTGAAATTACTCTGATTTTGGCACGATCCACCTCCATCCCCCTAATCGACTCTATGTGCCCCAAAACAATCCCCTCCTTCACCATAAAGTGACTCTTTTCCCAACTTAAAACCAGGTTTGTTTCGACACATCTTTTCAACACTTTGTTTAATTGAGCTAAACATGTTTCAAATGACTGGCCAAAGATTGAAAAGTCATCCATGAAGATTTCCAGAGAGTCCCCAATCATATCTGAAAAGATACTCATCATGCACCTTTGAAAGGTGGCTGGGGCATTACACAATCCAAATGACATTCGCCTGAATGCAAAAGTACCATATGGGCATGTAAATGTAGTCTTCTGTTGATCATCAGGATGAATAGCAATTTGATTATAACCTGAGTACCCATCTAGAAAGCAATAAAATTTCTGACCTGATAGTTTTTCAATAATTTGGTCAATGAAAGGTAAAGGGAAGTGATCCTTGGAAGTGGTTGTGTTCAACTTCCTGTAATCAATACATACCCTCCACCCCGTTACGGGTAGGGTGGCTACCTGCTCTCCCTGTTCATCCCTTATGATTTGGATGTATGCTTTCTTTAGGACGATCTGTGTTGGGCTCACCCATGTGTTGTCGGATATGGGATAGATGATCCCTGCGTCCAACCATTTCAGAATCTCTTTCTTCACAACTTCCCTCATATTCGGGTTTAGCCTTCTTTGTGCATCTCTTGCTGGTTTAGCATCCGATGGCATCACAATTGAAGGACTAATCCCCTTCAGATCTGCTATCGTCCACCCAATTGCTGCTTTATGAGCAACTAATACCTCCATCAATGCCTTTTCTTGTGCCTCGGTCAAGTCAGATGCAATTATGACCGGGAGAGTTTCATTCTTTCCAACAAAGGCATACTTCCTTCAACTCCACTTGAGGTGGTGACTCCAATGATGGTTTCAGATGGGTGTCAATAGTGTCTGGTAGACTCTCTACCTGAAGTGTCCATGTAGGTCTTCCCTCTTTGATGGCACACACTTTCCATTGTTCCTCTTCAGCTTTTAGCTCACTCTCATATTCTGCTTCCGCCCTGTTACACAAAACACACGACTCCTTGGGCTCATCCTCATTTTCATGAAGAGTACACCCATCAATAATATCTGCACTAAAGCATTCATCAATGATCGAAGCATTAAATTTACAGGAAAAAACATATAGACGCATTTTTCTATTACCAAAAGCCATGTAGACTGTGCCTGTCATGCAGTTTATAACACATTGAGCAGTTTTCAAAAATGTCCTTCCCAAGATAACATTGGGTTGGCTCCCTTTGGTCGGGGCTACATAATCAAGCACTAAAAAGTCGACCGAGTAATAGAAATCTTCCACCTTAACTATCACATCTATAAATATCCCACGGGGAAGTTTAAGAGTCAAATTGGCTAACACCACAGTGGTATCAGCTTTTTGTTGAGGACCAAAATCAAATTGATCATACAAGTTTCCCGGCAGAATACTAACACTAGCTCCCAAATCCAGAAGTGCCTTATCAATTTTGAAATCTCCTATTTGAATTTGAATTAAAGGCGCCCCTGGATCTTGGAGCTTAGGTGGAAGAATACCAGACAGAACTGCACTCACATTATCAGTTAGATCAAGCTTCTTGGGCATCTTATGATTCCTCTTTTGAGTACACGGATCTTTCAAATACTTGGCATAATCCGGTACTTGTTTGATGGCATCTATCAAGGGGAGATTGATTTTGACTTGTTTAAAAATTTCCCATATTTCTTCCGAATGTGGGCCCCTTTTGTTAACCGGTTTAGATGGGTCAACCAATGTTCTCGGGAACGGGATGGTATTATTCTTCGCACCCGTCTTTTGAGTACTAGTGGATTCTTTAGAAATATTTGGTTTCCCAGAAGTTATCGGTTTGTTCGGTTTAGATGCCACAATTATCGCCTCATCATCACTTTCCTCATTCACATCCTCCACTAACCCTTCAACTAGCGATTGTGGAGGGACAACTTTGCTATCGTAAGCCTTACCATTTCTTAGAACCCTTACCTGGCTTACATGAGAATTCCTTGATCCCGACCCTTGGTGTTGCGGGTTGGTTTGAGTATTGCTTGGTAATTTGCCCGGTTCTCTTCTTATCCATTCTTCAACCATTTGACCCACTTGCTTAGATAATGCATTCACCGTCTTATCTCGGGCTTCATTATCCTTCCTTAACTCCTTGAATGCATCTTCATTTTCCTTCTTCAACCCCTTTATTGCATCCAGCAGGGCATTGAACTGATTGTTCCCCAACTCATCACTACCCGCAGCTCCACTTTGTTGACTTTGTTGTTGATAATTTTAATGATATCATTGTTGATACCCACCTTGATTACCTTGGTTCCTTGGATATCCGCCTTGATTGTAACCTTCTTGGCGGTTCTAGTACTGGTTCTGTCCTCCACCCTGCACATTAGAACCCTGAAAGTTAGGATTCAATTGATTAGAAGCATTACCATACCTTAAGTTTGGTTGGTTTCTGAATCCCGGATGGTAGTGGGTAGCAGTCGTCTCTAGTTGCATTCACTCTCCACCTAGTTGGTTCACTTCCTCATCCTTCCCTTGCTCCCTCGGGCAGTCAACAATCGTATGCCCTATGTCGTTGCATCCGTCACATACCGGATACATTTGTGACACATTTGCCACCTCCTTACCACTCGACTTTCCAAGACGTGCCATCTGAATTTCCATGGCATCTAATCTTTTCTGTGTCTCATAATCCACGGACTTAACTGATGAACTTGTCTTTGCTCTCCTACTAGCATGAGCTTGCCTCTTCGATGTTACCGCCATCCTCTCTAGTATATCCCAATCATCATCAACATGGTTGGAGAAGAATGACCCGTTACTTGTGGAGTTTACATCTCTGACATCCTCAGGCAGTAGACCATCATAGAATGCATGGATCAGTTCCCACTTCTCTATACCATGATGTGGGCAATTTCTGAGCAACTCTTTAAACCTCTTAAAGGCCTCATAGAATGGTTCCCCGGACTGTTGCCTAAAATCTCTGATTGCAGCTCTTGCCTCATTAGTCTTATGTGGTGGGAAGTACTCATCCAAAAATTGTTACTGAAGCTCTGCCCAGGTGGCAATACTAGCAGACGATATAGAAAGGAACCATTGTTTTGCACGGTCCTTTAGTGAAAACTACCAGTTTCACCTCGTCTGTGGTGAATCCCTGACCATCGATGGTCCCACATGTGGCCTCATATTCTGATAAATGTGTGTAGGGTTCCTCAGTAGCTCTCCCATAGAAATACGGGAGGATCCCTAGACATCCTGGTCTGATCTCAAATGCGTTCCCCCTACGGACTGGTGGAATTACGGGGGAAGCATTTAGGGCTAAGGCAGGACGGAAATGGCTGTCGACACCTTGTTCATGCCTCGGGACGTTCCTATTTCTAGGCGGTTCCTCTTGATAGTTTGGTCTGTTCACTTGAGGCTGCCCATACATGTTCTCTCGGTTAAGATTCCCTGGATTCCCTTGTTGATACCCATAGTTGGCCCTTGGTGGTGGTGGCACCCAATCATCCACCCCATTAACTCTTTGATTCCTGGGAGGGAATGCCTCCTGGTGGTGTAGGTCATACCACTCTTCTTCTTCATTCTAGTTTGCATGTTGAGAACCATGCTCTGCTTATGACTTTGTCCCGTTGATAGATGTTCATTATCCCCAAAGTCTGAATAGCTCGGGTAGTTGTTGTATTGATGGTAGTGGTTGTCATGGAAGGGTGGTAGGGGATTTTGTGGTGGTTGTTGTGTGGGAGGTTGTTGATTTTGTGGATGATTTAGAAATAGAAGGTTTGGGATTGGTGGAATTGGTGGGACTGGTCCCCCACCATGGTTTGGATTTGGATTAGCTGGTTGATTCTGTGACATTCTCGGGCTGTCAAGTTTCTCAAGAATGGTTTGAATGGTTCCCTTGAGTTTTCTGTTGGCTTTTGCTGCTTTTTCTATTTCTGGATCAAACAAGAGTGGTGATTTTTTTCATGAACTGCGAGTATGCATAAACCTGTAGACCTGCACTAATAAACAAACTATTAGTAGCTCCGAACAAAACAATTTAAACTGAAACACTAAGCGCACGTATTCCTCGGAAACGGCTCCATTTTGATCGTGATGTCAAGGTCAATCAAAAACAATATTATATCTAATCCCTATCTACCTTAAACTATAGTATAGTGAAGTAAGGTGTCGTATCCACATGGAATTGGTGGACAGTGCTGTTTAAGAAAACTGTTTAGATTTGAATCAAAAAGCAATTAACTTTAACTTTGTAAAAACTATTTTAGAGAAAACGGATCGCTTCCAGGTTCATATTGCAAATGTTGTGATGACTGGTTTGTACTTATTGGAAGTTACATAGACATAACTCATTCATTAGAATTGATAAACAATTAACAACCAAGATAATGATTGTGTTAAGCAACTATTACCAAACCGGGTACTTGACACAGATTAATAACTCAGTAGTTAATTAACAACTTAGAAGATCAGTAAATATTCAATGATTCACGGTAGCAAAACCTAAAATTGATGAATGTATTAAATTGAATAAAAACCAAATTGTTTCAAACAAATATAAAAATCATGCATTCAAACAATCATACGATTACAAGAATAGCAAACCAAATCAAGTATGAACCATAATCTATCACTTACAAGTAGATCCTACACCCGGAAACAACATGGAGAAATTAGCCGCTCATCGACATCATCATCGATTCTTCAATGGTTGGTGTAGCTTGATCTAGCATCAAAAACCTGAAAAGACTTGAACTTTTCCTCTGAAAATCGCCTTATGAATGCTCTGGGACGGCTGGGGAGAAGTTAATACGAATATGGACTCTCCCAAGGCTTATAATTGAAATTAGTTTTAATTTTCCGAAAATACACATCTTCGCGTGTCGCGAAGCAAGGATGGATGATCTTCGCGTTTCTCGAAGGCCAAAATAGTCGCGGCCCATACTCAAGGTCCTCGCGTGTCGCGAACCTTTGCTCCTTATTCTTCACGTGGCGCGAAGAACCTAGATTCCAAGAATTTGACTTTTTGATCTTTTGACTTCTCCGGGGTCCGTGTATGCTACTATCATCTTGATTTAAACTTCATATCTCCCGCTCACTTAGCATATTAAACCTGTAACACTCAAGAACACCAAATGCACATAAAACAGACTCGATATACAAAGTTAAACGCTTAAACTAGACAAGTTAAACTCTTATACATGGGATATTTAACCTTACATCACCCTACCCGGAGCCTGTCTATTTTACCTCCAGGAAACGTAAAAGATTAGTTCAGATTTCATACCAGTAGTCAAACATCCAGTGCTGCATGAAATCTGTAACTAACTGCATCCTAACATAGATCAGTTTGTACTTCAGACCACTAGTTGGACATCCAGTTTTGCATGAACCCCGTACTTAAAATCAGTTACGTACTAAATGTCCCCAAACTGGTTTGACCTGTTACAGATAAAACACAACCATGATCGATGGGTTTATAAGAAAATAGGTTTAAACTTCCACCGGTGTTTTCAGAACCGGTCCGATTATGCCTATTTGAACCACTCTTTCACCTTTTATTTTAGTCAGACGATAGCAAAGATTGATTATTGGGAGCCACTACTGTGTCATTTGGGTTCGATACTTGGTTCTTATCTAAACTATATTACATTGCGATAGATCCGCTTACCTATTGTGTGTAGTTAGTAATAGTATTAATCATTTTACAAATATTAAATCCTGATAACAGTGTTACAAATCTTAACCAAAAATATGTACTAAACACACGACATCAGAAGCCTTCACATGGATGTTTAACAAAGCTAGCTCAATGGGAATTTTAAATGGAATTCAAACTCCAAATGGTGGTCCAACCCTATCACATCTTTTCTATACCGATGATGCTATAATATTCGGTGAATGGCTAGTTTCTGATGTCCTTAACGTATCAAGGCTAATGCTATGTTTTGACTTGATTTCAGGACTGAAAATAGACCTTCAAAAATCAAGGCTGTTTGGAATTAGAGTGGAACCACAACATGTTTTGGAGATGGCCAAATTACTTAAATATAATAGGGGATCCCTTCCTTTCAATTATTTGGGTTTGAATGTGGTTGCAAATATGAACCTTGTCAAAACTGGATGCCTTGTTATTTAAGTGTTGGAGAAAAGGTTTTCAGTACGGAAATCATCGTCTCTATCATTCGGGGCAGGCTCACTTTACTCAAATCGACACTTGACACCCTTCTGACATGTTATTTTGCACTATTCAAAGCACCAATAAAAGTCCTTGATAAACTAGAAGCCTTGAGAAGGAGGTTTTTGGGGGAGGGAGCAATAATAAAAACAAAATCAATTGGGTCGCATGGGATCAAGTCACGGCTCCTAAGAATTCCGGTGGGCTAGTAATTGGCACCCTTAAAGATACAAACCTTGCACTACTCGCAAAGTGGTGGTGGAGGTTTCAGACATAGGGAAATTATCCCCCAAGAAGTGTCTTATTAATTCCTGTTAAAAAGGGCGTCTTGGCTAAACATCTCCAAGACAAAACACCTACTCTCACTTTCAAATTTTTAGGTAACTAATATGATGCAACTTACAGTCGGTGATGGTAGGAATATTAGGATGAACTTTCCTAGTTTCAAAGTATGTCTAACTTGATGAGTGTAGACACGTTCCTGGGTGATGGAAATGCAAGCCGACTGGCCTGTTTACGGTTAAGTCTATTAAGAACCATTTGAACCGGTGCTCTCCCATTTTGGATTCTCAGCCTTTTGATTGGAACAAGTGGTTGCCTCTTAAAGTTAACATTTTCCATCTTTGGATTCTTTACACAAAAGGTGCGTCCAAATTCCTTCCCAAACTTGTCGACTCTGTGGAGAGTCAAGAGAAACAGTGGATCATATCCTTACAGACTGCCATATTGCAAATATAATATGGCAATTCATTAGTTCTTGGTGTGGGCTACCTCCAACTTATGCCTTCTCAACATAGGATCTCTTGGATGTTCATAAAAGTCTTAAAACCAACATTATAAGGAGACTGGTCACTTAATCGGTGGTCCTTGTAACATGCTGGGTTCTTTGGAAGGCACGGAATAATCTTATCTTCTCTTACAAAAACATTCTCATCGACAAGCTCAAGGAGGAATTAAAGATCATGGGTTCCTATGGCTTAAAAATAGGGCTAAACTTCAAATTTTGGAGTGGTCTACTTGATGCATATTTAATTTTGATGAGTAGTGTAATCTAATTGGGTATTTGGGTGCATGTTTCTTCTCTAGGACCTTGCTACCTTGCTAGAGTATGTAATCTTGGGTTATACTAATGAATTTCTTTTTGCTGTTAAAAAAATAATTAAAAAAATTTTAAAGATAACAAAAACAAGTGTAGAAAGCATGCCTACTCCTCAAAAGGCTTTAGTAACGTATATATGATTAATACAAAGTCCAAACAAATATGATATCTCAAGCATGGAACACAACCTTCAGCAAATGGCCATGCAGAGTGGGAGTCGGCGAAACCACTCTTGGTCCGGCAAAAAACACACCTCGATTGGGAACACAATCCCCCTCCCTCCCCCACCCCCTCCCCCGAAATTTCGGGTTTTTTCGGAGCAATTTTGGTGAAAATTCACCGAACACCACTGATTCAGTGTGGGGAAATGAGGTTTTTTCTTGGCTTGTGCTTTATGCGTTAAAACTTGTTAATATGGCAATGTGGGGAAAATGGGAAGGTATCCTCTAAAAATGGGGAAATGGGGAAATGAGAAGAAATAGTTAGGTGGCACTAATGTGGCATGCGAGGAAACTGGGACGACTCGTTGTGCCCTAAATATTGTATTAATTAAAATTGAAATCTAAAGACGTACCTTTAAACTAAAAGATTTAACTTAAAAACTGCGTCAAATTAGTCATACGGTCATTTCAAATGACCGAAAAACAAATTAAAAGATGATAGACCTTTTGAGCATTAATTAATTTGCATCCCTACATCAAATCATCATATTTTTAACATTCAAATTTTGATAAAAATGAAAGATTTTAGAACAATCTTATATGCAATATTACAAGTTGATCGGTTATAAAGGAAACATGAAAAATTATGTAATTTTACGCTCACATCAGCTCCCCATTCACATCTTCACTTTTTATACTTTTAGAGAAAACTATAACCACCCTTTATATTTAGGGGGTCATCATTCACCCCATCTGCATCCTCTATATATTATTTTATACTTTTTATAAGTTTGTGTGAATGGAAGAAAAAGAAAAAATAATAATAAATAAATAAATAATTATTATTTAATTGAAATAAGGGATATATATGAGGAGTTTGATGTGAAAACTTTTTAAGAAATGAGATATAAATTTATGAAATGATAATTTTTGGTTAAATCGTAAGGATGGGGATAGGGGAGATAATGTGAATGCTCTTAGATGGGTCACAACCAGCTAACCACAAGTGAACTAAATCTAGCACAACCTGAATGGCAACTTTGGTGAGAACCCAAGTTTATCGCCAGGCCAAAGTTTCACCCAATAAGCATGAAAAAAGAAAAATAAGTTTCTAACCCGTTCTCATATTTTACTCTTTTTCTTTTAGCTAATTCCATCATGTTAAAAAATTAACTATGACCCGGAATGACTAAATTTATAAAATGATAATTTTTTTATTAAATTGTAAGGATTAAAATAGGAAAGCTGATGTGAATACTCTTAGGTGGATCACAACCTGCTAACCACAAGTGAACTAAATCTAGCACAACCTGAATGGCAACTTTGGTGAGAACCCAAGTTTGTCACCAGGCCAAAGTTCATCACCAAAGAAGCATGAATATAGAAAAATAAGTTTCTAGCCCGTTCTCATATTTTACTCTTTTTCGCTTATTCCATCATGTTAAAAAATTAACTATGACCCTGAATGACCTAAAAGGCCGTTTATTATAAATAGGATTATTGGATTTTAATAATCCTAACTTTTATCAATTAGTCAATAATAATCTCAACTGAAAATATTCTTACCATCAGTCACTACTTTCAAACTATTTTCTTACATTGGACCCCCCGTTAAAAAAACTTAACGCCGTTAGATTTTATATGACGTGGACATATCGCCGGAAAGTCGAGCCAACCTAGCAGTGGTCTCGTGGTGGGTTTTGAAATTGGATCTGTTGGTGTTTAACTCGTCTCGTTTTTCAAGAAAGTCCAAACAGAGACAACGGTGGTGTTTAACGAGACCAGTTAAACACCACCAGAGCCAATTTCAAAACCCACCACGAGACCAGTGCTAGTTTGACTCGACTTTCCAGCGGTTTGCAGATGTCCACGTCATATAAAATCTAACGGCGTTAAGTTTTTTTAACGGGAGATGCAATATATCAAAATAGTTTGAAAGTAGAGACTGGTGATAAAAATATTCTCAGTTAAAGTTATTATTAACCAATTGATAAAAAGTGGGATTATTAATCTAATAATCCTTATAAATACCCATAATGAACTAAAATTAAGTATTTAGTTTAGTTTTGTTGGGACATAGTTTAATTTGTAAATATAATACACATTTGCTATATTGAGAAATTATAAGAAAATTATCAAATCACAATGACACATATTTGTATACTTGAATACCCTTTTTGGTATATGTTTTCCGTTACCCATCACTTATTCTCTTACTTTTTTATTCCAACAAAGGAAAAGAAAAAGAAAAAGAAAACTAAAAGAACATGTAAAACAAGAGTTGCTTAGTTGTGTTTGGTTCAATACATATTAGTTTCTAACTCTCTCACTCTCTCTCTCTCTCTCAAACTTTATGTTCCTTTCGTTTATTCTTTACTATGTTATAATCTCGTTTATTACACGAGTTAAATAAATATAATGTTATATACTTAATAATAAAAAATTTATATTTTTAAAAATTCGTGTATTACACGGGTTAAATAAACACATGTATTACACGGGTCGAATAAAATATAATGTAATATGTTAACACATACACACGTCAAAAATATGTATTTAAGAAAATATACTTTGACATGATAGTTATAAATTCTGTTAAGTTAATTTTAAAATATTTTTTAACTGGGTATTAATTCTTTTTATGTAATTGATAAATGTTAATTCATATTAAATTCATTTGATTAATGATATAATAATTATCATAAATATCCATAATTAGATTTATATTAAATATTTAAAAACATATTTCTTTTAATATCATTATTTAATAAGAGACAGATGCGATAAAAACATGCCGAGAATTTACCATAAAGTGACATGTGCCCCTATGATTTTTATTTATTACTATAAAGATTAATTATTTGATTATTTTTTATTTTTATAACTTTATATTTTCAATTAAGTAATTATATATGCGTTCATATATAATATAACATGTATAATTTTTTTAACTTTATATATCGTAATGTTTATCATAAAATTACATACTATTATATTTGATAATAATCTCATGCTTATGCTAAATCTAAGAGGGTGTTTGGGAGTGTGGTGTGAAAGTGTTTATTAATTTACTAGGTTAAAATCCAGTGTATTACACGATTTGTATATTGAAAACGATATAACTTATAAATTTGTAAATAAATCATAACTTGTCACACTATTATGATCGTCTCGAGATATCTCTTGTGAAAATGTGTGTATATAACAAATTAGTATTTTTCTTTAATTACTTATATTTTGATTTCCTATTATATATTCTTATTTAATATAATTAGTATTTTTCTTTAATAATATATTTATAATATCATTATTATTTAATAAGATACAGACGCATTTATTAGGAGAGAGAGGCGGGAAAACCAATGTGAGGAGCACGAGAAAGTGACAAGTGTTCATGTTAAACCTTTATTTATTAGTATAGATTAGTTTTTTCAAAAACCCAATAAATCAATAAAATATTCTCAAAAGACAAGAAATCCTAGCTTTTGGAAATGACTTATTGATTTATTAGCTATTAAAAAAGTTAATAAGTCATTTCCAAAAACACATCCAAACACCCCCTAAGTTTGATATATTAAACTCGGCCTCATCGTTTATTAAACAAGTTAACGTCCATTGATTTAGGGGACTACTAATGGCACACGGGAATTGCTATGTGGACTTGGCCATATACGCATCGTATAGGGCAATACGATGCGTATAGCCCTTCACAATTTCCCATGCCCGACATCCTCGTACAACCTGGTCATTCCAACACTATACGCATCGTATAGTTCAATATGATGCGTATAGCGTACGAGGTACTTTCTGCAACTAGTCAACCATCACATCGCTATACGCAACGTATAGATCTATACGGGGTGTATAGCGATGTGATGGTTGACTAGTCGCAGAAAGTACCTTGTATGCTATACGCATCGTATTGAACTATACGATGCGTATACGAGATTTGACCAGGTTTGACCCGAATCCTATACGCACCGTATTGCCCTATACGATGCGTATAGGGCCTAAATTTTGTGTATTTAACCATGCAAAATTCTCATTCGAACGTATCGTTCAAAAAATTTTCAAACAATCTCTCAAAAATTATAAGCATGTCTTGGTGGTGGGATGGTAACTACGGTTTTCAGGTATATTCTAACGAGTCGCTGGAAAACAACCCGCAAAGTTCTGGCGTTCAAGAGGTGAACTGGGAGGAGGTCTCGTCCGACGTTTATTCTAATCAATGGGTAAGGCTTCCAGATTTGAACGAGCCACTTGTAACATTTCTGATTTTATTATCTGTATTTTCAACTCAATGTAACACAATTCAGATTCAAATTTAGTGCAATGGGTTAAAGTTATTTGTGCGAACAACTAAACCCTAATTATCGATACAAATTCACGAATTCCAATTCTCATTCATTTTAAATTTCTATATATGCACACACACACACAAATATATATATATATATATATATATATATATATATATATATTGTTACATACAAGTAATTAAACACACGATAGCATGGACCCTAACCATTTAAACAACTTGGGATCTAACCTTCAACCCTCTTTGAACCTTCAAACTGTGAACTACAACTAGGATGGAACCCTAGGACCCCATATTATACCTAGTTCAAACCAAAGTCATATGTTTGACTTTTAAAAAGTCAAACAGGGCCGAATCCATCGAGTCCAAGCCTTCTAACCTAGATTAAAACGAATCCACGGGCTTTCCTTGTCTACCAATTCAAAGTACCGACTAGTGCCAAGCCTAATACCAGCCCAACCCAACTAAACATACGACCCAATCAAAAAAATTCAAACAGTTTGACTTCCATAGAAGTCAAACTGACCGACAACTTACAGATTCAAGGCAAGCATAGATCGAATTCCTCATGTGTTGGACTCCTCATGGTTACACGATAATAATAGACCCAAATCCGGCCCAAACATCAAGCAAAAGCGACCAATTGAGCGGACATTTTTCAAATTCAAACAAACTTGACTTTGATAGTCAAACCCGTATCAATCCTCCATTAATTCGTGAAGATCAACGCGTTTACGTCCCGTGAATCACGCGAAAACGTTTCTTGGATGAATGTGGACCCTATTCGCGATCCAATTCATTCCCAAATCAATGATTCGACGCGTGATTCCCGTCTGACAACGGTTTCGGCTGACTCATAATCAAATCGGCTAAAATGGATAAAAATTATCAAATTAACATAGTCACACACCAACGTACACACACATCCAAACTCTCCCAACTCTCGATCAAACCGCATTTCACTTCTGGACTCCTGTCGATCGCCAAGAACAGCCGATCCAATTATGTAGCCGTCTGCACTTGTTGCCCAATCAAAACGGGTAAGTTTTACGTCATTAGATTCGTAATCGAATCCTGAACAATAGCCCCCTATCAATTTATGTTAACAACACCGATCCAAACCGAATTGAAACTAGGGTTCATAGCGGGCTATTTTTCGTATTTGAAGTCTGGAACTGTTTTAATTCCATGTTTTAATCAATTAGATTCCGTAATATTTCAGCGAAACCACCTGGTCCGGCCGGTAAGTCACTGCACCGCCGAACCAGGTGGCGTGGGTTCGAAACCCACATCACCGGCTATTTTTAGCGCGTTTCCTTATGACCCAGTCCGGTTTCCTTTCCCCTCCGTGTTAATATCCACCCGAACCGGACTGGTACACAAGTAGACCCTCTAGTCCAGCGGTACAAGCTAACTAACCACACAGGCGCCACCCGGGTTCGAGCCGGGTGGCCTGTTTAATTTTTAAAAACCAGTTTTACAGCTCTAAAAATTTTATAAAAATTATTTTATAAAACCTCACAATATTGTTAAACAGAATAAAATCAGATCTACAAATTTCCAATATAAATTCATTTTATTATGAATTTATGGCTAAAAAAATAGTATATTAAATATTTAAAACAAAATTTAGGTATTTAAATTAATTTCCAAATAAAAACAATTAATTTTATAAAATATTAACTTATTTAAAACAAACTAGTATTTATTTTAAAGATGATAAATAAAATTTATTTATTATAATCCTCAATAAGAAGTTAAATGATAAAATAAAAACAAATGATTTTATAAAATTTATAAAATATTAATCCACAATGAAAAGTTAAACGTTAGATTTTATACATAAATATAAATTACACAACTTTATATTTTTACAAATCTTCAAACATAAATAAATAAAGTAGAAATTATTTATTTAAATTATACACCAATATTTTTATGTAAACTTTATAAATGAATAAATAAAGAAAGATTATTTATTTAATTTATGCTTTAAACATAATTTTCATAGTATTTCTCTAACTAAATAAATAAATATTGTTTAAATTATTTAAACCCAAATTAAATTATTCTAAAAACTGTTGGGTTCAATCTTTCATGTTATACAACACCCGTTTTAAGTACAAACCACAAACCCAACCCTTCGTACACACGCCCAATTCAATCCTAGACTTAGGCAAAGACTATTTTACACATTAGTAATTTAAATCCATATACTTTACAAGTTAGGTTAACGTTGTGAGATTTCAAGGATCATTTTGCTATCTAGTTTCGTGTGCTAGCTACACCATTGAATCAGGTTAGTATTACATAGCCTTTTTTCTCTTTTACACTTTTTGGGGTGATTCATGAATTATATACAAACAATAGTTTACATTTACACAAACTACACAAACATAAATCCTATTTACATTCATGTGTGCAAATTTGAGCTTTATGTTTGAGTGCTAGGTGTGTTAACTTTTGTGTACAATGATAGATCTATTGAGTCTGACAAACCCACCCAGATTGGGGTGATTGTTACCGACAACACAATTTGCATGCTAGTTACAAAGGTTTGATTGTACTTTAGTTACACAATAGTTGCTCCCCATAAATGCCTTATTTATCATGACATGTAAGGATTTGCTTATTCATATTTATACACTATCTATGTACAAACCTATGTGTGCTCACCAACTTTTTAGTTGACCCTATTTTATTTATGTTTCAGGTGCTAACGTGTGAATTTGAGCAAGACATGCTACACTTAAGTTGGACCTAGTTAATTTAAATTTAAAAGACAATTTGTATTTTTATATATGTACTTGTTGAATTTTTCTATTGGTGTTTGAATGGTTTGAAATGAAATTGATGATTAAATATTGAAATCTAGTGAACCTTGTGCTCATGAACAGTCTACATGTCCCGCCCCGACGTTTCCGCCGTCCTTTGGGGTGTGATAGATTGGTATCAGAGCCTTGATTATAGGGAACTAGATTATTAGACACCCTTGACCTATACTATAACTTTAGGACACCCACTTATAACATGCTTGATGATTATGTGTTATGTGCTACATGCTATGTGCTATATGCTTATTATATTAATATCTATTTCATTATGGTACCTTATTTGTTAGAGTTCATGACTTACTAGACTATACCTAAATAATAAATTAAATAAAACAATATCCCTACCCTTACCCTAAACCTCATAACCTTCTTGCCTACTTCTTTATCATTATCATCATAGCATGTGGAATCTTCATGGAGTTAAATCTATAAAAATTTCTTTATTTCCTCGTTAAAGCTTTTAAACTTTGTTAATTATTTGAGGACACGTGCAATCTGGAAGGGTGACACATGTATTCTGGGTTTTCTGTCTAGGAAAGCATTTCGTATAAATCCCAATCAACCGAGGGACCCGTATGCTTTCCTGGGAATTCCCGGGATGAGTGTTTACTTATAGGCTAAAGCATGTCTCCTTGAAAAATTATATGAGTTTAATTAATCTTAATGTGTCACAGTATTCAAATGATTATATCATTATTTGAGTACAATCCAAACTATGATTTACTATTTTGATTGTTATCTTATCTTTTGAATTCAGTCAACCTTCATAAAATTCTTACATCTCTTCTTGTGTTGTGCAAATCTGTAGAATGCCTCCCCGTCGTGCTACCTTGGCCAACAACAACACTGATATTGCTGCTATCCTTGCACAACTTGTAACTCAACTCACTCAAGTCAATGGTGCCACAAACGGTAACCATGGAACTAATGGTGGTGGTGGTGCCAACCCACCGCAATGCACCTTCAAGCACTTCAATTCATGTAACCCTCTCAAGTTCTATGGTACCGAAGGAGCTACGGGACTCCTTCAATGGTTTGAAAGTATTGAGGGCACTTTCCTCAATAGTGACTGCCCCGATGACCTTCGTGTCCGTCACGCCACAAGTGTCTTCCAAAAACGGGCACTCACGTGGTGGAATGGGGAAAAGAGAACCCGAGGTGTAGAGGCAACCATGGCCTTACCATGGGATGAGGTTAAGAGACTAATGATCGAAGAGTTCTGTCCTCGGAATGAAGTGAGGAAGCTGGAAGCTGAGTTTTGGGATCTTACCCAAGACAGTGGTGAAAGTCTGGCTTATACAACCCGGTTTCATGAACTGAGTCTCCTTGTGCCCCACATGGTCACACCCCTATCCCGTTGCATTGAAAAGTACATCGGGGGACTACCTAGGCAGATTCAGGATACTGTCTTAGGGAGGAATCCCGCCACACTCGAAGATGTTATCCGATTATCTGCTACTTTGACCGACAACCATGTGAAGGCAGGTACCTTGACTAGAAAAGACACTAAGAAGGCTCCCAACACCACAACCCTTCCCGTACACATCAAGGAAGCCAAAACTGAACCCTACCACAATAATTGAAAAAGAAAGGCTAGAAATTTTGCTGTGGTCACTCCTGCTATGCCTGTCAACCAAGTTGCTCCCATGGCTCAAGCACCAGCCAAGAAGCCATATGTGGGGACCTACCCACTCTGTGCCACATGTAATTATCACCATCCCCAAACCATTCCCTGTCGCCTTTGCACTCACTATGGGAAGTATGGTCATACGGTCAATGTTTGTAGAGCCAAAGCACTGGCGGGCCAAGCCAACCCACCGGCCCGAACCAATCAACAAGTGACTAATCAAGGTGTCCCCACCATAGCGAATGGGCGTGCTTGTTATGAATGTGGCAACCCAAACCACTTCCGTGACCAGTGCCCGAAGCTTATTAATGCTAGACAAGGCGGAGCTCGTGGGTGTGCTTTCAACATCAACGCCAATGAAGCCCAAGCCAACAATGATGTGGTCAACGGTATGTTCCTTGTTAATAATCAATATGCCTCCATTTTATTTGATACTGGTGCGGATAAGAGTTTCGTGTCACTTAACTTTGAACCCTTACTTTCAAAAACACGGTCCAAATTAGAGAAAACCTTCACTGTAGAAGTAGCAAATGGTGACTCCCTTACAATAGACTCCATTATCCACGGCTGTTCTCTAGAATTCAATGATCATACATTTCCAATCAACCTCGTGCCAATGACGCTAGGAAGTTTTGATATCATCATAGGCATGGATTGGTTGTCAAGTCACCATGCCGAAGTAATCTGTTTTGAGAAGTGCATCCGAATACCCCTTTCGTCAGGGGAAACGTTGAGAGTCTTTGGTGAAAAACCCTGCAAAGGACTCAGATTGATGTCATGCACTACTGCTCAAAAGTACTTACGAAAGAAGTACGTGGCCTTCTTAGCTCATATTGTCCAAAAAGATGTCCAAGAGAAGAATATTCAAGATATCCCCATCATTTGGGACTTTCCCGAAGTATTCCCCGAAGACTTATCCGGTCTTACACCCGTCCGGCAAGTAGAATTTCGCATTGACCTTATACCCGGAGCTAACCCAGTGGCTAGAGCTCCATACCGTCTTGCACCTTCCGAAATGCAAGAACTTGCAAGCCAACTCCAAGAACTCTCCGACAAGGGCTTCATCTGTCCAAGTCATTCACCGTGGGGTGCACCTGTCTTATTCGTCAAGAAGAAGGATGGATCATTCCGCATGTGTATTGACTACCGCGAACTCAACAAGCTTACCATCAAGAACCGTTATCCATTGCCTAGAATTGATGATCTCTTCGATCAACTTCAAGGCTCCACTTGCTTCTCGAAGATTGATCTTCGATCTGGTTATCACCAACTCCGTGTACAAGAAGAATATATTCCAAAGACTGCCTTTCGAACAAGATATGGTCACTACGAGTTCATGGTCATGCCTTTTGGGCTAACCAATGCGCCCGCGGTTTTCATGGACCTCATGAATCGTGTGTGCAAACCATACCTCGACAAATTCGTAATCGTTTTCATTGATGACATCTTAATCTACTCCAAGACTAAATCCGATCATGAACAACACCTTAGATTGGTTTTGGACCTCTTGAGAAAAGAGCAACTATATGCCAAGTTCTCCAAATGTGAATTTTGGCTAAAGGAGGTTCAATTCCTGGGTCATATCGTCAATGAAAAAGGAATTCATGTGGACCCTGCTAAGATCGAAGCTGTAAAAAATTGGAATGCCCCTAAGACCCCCACCGAAGTTCGTTCATTTCTTGGTCTTGCGGGATATTATCGTCGTTTCATTTCAAATTTCTCTAAGATTGCTGTTCCACTCACCGCTTTGACCCACAAGGGTAAACCTTATGAATGGGGACCAAAGCAAGAAGAAGCCTTCCAAACTCTCAAGCAAAAGTTGTGCGATGCTCCTATTTTGACCCTCCCCGACGGGAATGATGATCTAGTTGTCTACTGTGATGCTTCCAACCAAGGTCTCGGTTGTGTCCTCATGCAACGAGGTAAGGTAATCGCTTATGCATCAAGGAAACTTAAGATTCACGAGAAGAATTATACAACGCACGACCTTGAATTGGGTGCGGTTGTATTCGCATTGAAGATTTGGAGACATTACCTCTATGGCACTAAATGTGTGGTGTTCACCGACCACAAAAGTCTCCAACACATCTTCAACCAAAAAGAACTCAATATGAGGCAACGATGTTGGGTTGAACTCCTTAACGACTATGACTGTGAGATTCGTTACAATCCTGGTAAGGCGAATGTTGTAGCCGACGCTTTGAGTCGAAAGGACCATGTCATGCTTCAATGTGTCCGAATTCGAACCGACATTCAAAATCGTATCTTAGAAGCTCAACACGTCTCAGTCACCGAGGGTAACATGTACGAGGAAATGTCGTGTGGTGTTGAACTTCTGCTTGAATCAAGACCCAATGGCTTACTGTATTACTTAAACCGTATTTGGGTCCCCGATCGCGATGATCTCCGTATATTTCTCATGAACGAGGCCCACAAGACTCGTTATTCTATCCATCCTGGCGCGGATAAAATGTACCAAGACCTTCGCCAACAATATTGGTGGCCTGGTATGAAGAAAGACATTGCCCTCTATGTTGCCAAATGTCTAACTTGCTCCAAAGTCAAAGCCGAACATCAACGTCCTTCCGGGTTACTTGAACAGCCGGAAATTCCCGTGTGGAAATGGGAGAACTTAGCTATGGTATTCATTACCAAACTCCCTCGCACCTCAAGTGGTTATGATAGCATCTGGGTGATCATTGACCGCCTCACCAAATCTGCTCATTTCTTACCCATCCGTGAAGACTATCGGGTTAGGAAATTGGCCCAAATTTACATTGACGAAATCGTGAGCCGTCACGGTGTTCCATTAAACATAATCTCTGATAGAGATGCTCGATTCACCTCCCGGTTCTGGCAATCTCTCCAAACTGCCCTCAGTACACGATTGGATTTAAGCACGGCTTACCACCCCCAAACTGATGGTCAGACCGAGCGTACAATCCAAACTCTTAAAGACATGCTTAGAGCTTGTGTAATTGATTTTGGTGGCAATTGGGATTCACATCTACCCCTAATTGAATTCTCTTACAAAAATAGTCGTAAGTGTCGTTCCCCTATCTGTTGGAACGAGATTGGTGAAGCACAAATCACCGGTCCCGAGCTAATCCAAGAAACATCCGATAAGATTATTCAAATCCGTGACAGCATTCGAGTAGCGAGGAGTCGGCAAAAGAATTATGCCGATAAACGACGAAAACCTTTAGAATTCCAAATCGGTGACCTTGTTCTTCTAAAAGTGTCTCCATGGAAGGGTGTGATCCGTTTTGGAAAGAAAGGCAAATTAGCACCTCGCTATGTGGGTCCATTCAATATCATTGAGAGGATTGGGAAAGTGGCTTACAAACTCGAATTACCTCCATCACTCGGCAATGTGCATCCTACATTTCATGTGTCCAACTTAAAGAAATGCCTTGCTGATGAGAATTTCCATGTACCTCTTGACGATGTGCGCATTGACGAAACGATGCACTTCGTGGAGAGACCAGTGGAGATCATGGGTCGCGAGATCAAACAACTCAAGCGAAGCCGTATCCCTATTGTCAAAGTACGATGGGAATCTAAGCGTGGACCTGAATTTACTTGGGAACGTGAGGACCAAATGAAGCTCAAGTACCCTCACCTCTTTGCTGATACAGTCGCCACAACTAGCTAAATTTCGGGACGAAATTCCCTCAACATGGGGATACTGTAACATTTCTGATTTTATTATCTGTATTTTCAACTCAATGTAACACAATTCAGATTCAAATTTAGTGCAATGGGTTAAAGTTATTTGTGCGAACAACTAAACCCTAATTATCGATACAAATTCATGAATTCCAATTCTAATTCATTTTAAATTTCTATATATGCACACACACACACACATATATATATATATATATATATATATATATTGTTACATACAAGTAATTAAACACACGATAGCATGGACCCTAACCATTTAAACAACTTGGGATCTAACCTTCAACCCTCTTTGAACCTTCAAACCGTGAACTACAACTAGGCTGGAACCTTAGGACCCCATATTATACCTAGTTCAAACCAAAGTCACCTGTTTGACTTTTAAAAAGTCAAACAGGGCCAAATCCATCGAGTCCAAGCCTTCTAACCTAGATTAAAACGAATCCACGGGATTTCCTTGTCTACCAATTCAAAGTACCGACAAGTGCTAAGCCTAATACTAGCCCAACCCAACTAAACATACGACCCAATCAAAAAAATTCAAACAGTTTGACTTCCCTAGAAGTCAAAATGACCGACTCCTTACAGATTCAAGGCAGGCATATATCGAATTCCTCATGTGTTGGACTCCTCATGGTTACACGATAATAATAGACCCAAATCCGGCCCAAACATCAAGCAAAAGCGACCAATTGAGCGGGCAATTTTCAAATTCAAACAAACTTGACTTTGATAGTCAAACCCGTATCAATCCTCCATTAATTCGTGAAGATCAACGCGTTTACGTCCCGTGAATCACGCGAAAACGTTTCTTGGATGAATGTAGACCCTATTCGCGACCCAATTCATTCCCAAATCAATGATTCGACGCGTGATTCCCGTCTGACAACGGTTTCGGCTGACTCATAATCAAATCGGCTAAAATGGATAAAAATTATCAAATTAACATAGTCACACACCATCGAACACACACATCCAAACTCTCCCAACTCAAGATCAAACCGCATTTCACTTCTGGACTCCTGCCGATCGCCAAGAACAGCCGATCCAATTACGTAGCTGTCTGCACTTGTTGCCCAATCAAAACGGGTAAGTTTTACGTCATTAGATTCGTAATCGAATCCTGAACAATAGCCCCCTATCAATTTATGTTAACAACGCCGATCCAAACCGAATTGAAACTAGGGTTCATAGCGGGCTATTTTTTGTATTTTAATTCTGGAACTGTTTTAATTCCATGTTTTAATCAATTAGATTCCGTAATATTTCTGCGAAACCACCTGGTCCGGCTGGGAAGTCACTGCGCCGCCGAACCAGGTGGCGGGGGTTCGTAACCCACATCACCGGCTATTTTTAGCACGTTTCCTTATGACCTAGTCCGGTTTCCTTTCCCCTCCGTGTTAATATCCATCCGAACCGGACTGGTACACAAGTAGACCCTCTAGTCCAGCGGTACAAGCTAACTAACCACACAGGCGCCACTCGGATTCGAGCCGGGTGGCCTGTTTAATTTTTAAAAACCAGTTTTACAGCTCTAAAAATTTTATAAAAATTATTTTATAAAACCTCACAATATTGTTAAACAGAATAAAATCAGATCTACAAATTTCCAATATAAATTCATTTTATTATGAATTTATGGCTAAAAAAATAGTATATTAAATATTTAAAACAAAATTTAGGTATTTAAATTAATTTCCAAATAAAAACAATTAATTTTATAAATTTTATAAAATATTAACTTATTTAAAAAAAACTAGTATTTATTTTAAAGATGATAAATAAAATTTATTTATTATAATCCTCAATAAGAAGTTAAATGATAAAATAAAAACAAATGATTTTATAAAATTTATAAAATATTAATCCACAATGAAAAGTTAAACGTTAGATTTTATACATAAATATAAATTACACAACTTTATATTTTTACAAATCTTCAAACATAAATAAATAAAGTAGAAATTATTTATTTAAATTATACACCAATATTTTTACATAAACTTTATAAATGAATAAATAAAGAAAGATTATTTATTTAATTTATACCTTAAACATAATTTTCATACCATTTCTCTAACTAAATAAATAAATATTGTTTAAATTATTTAAACCCAAATTCAATTATTCTAAAAACTGTTGGGTTCAATCTTTCATGTTATACAACACCCGTTTTAAGTACAAACCACAAACCCAACCCTTCGTACACACGCCCAATTCAATCCTAGACTTAGGCAAAGACTATTTTACACATTAGTAATTTAAATCCATATACTTTACACGTTAGGTTAACGTTATGAGATTTCAAGGATCATTTTGTTATCTAGTTTCGCGTGCTAGCTACACCTTTGAATCAAGTAAGTATTACATAGCCCCTTTTCTCTTTTACACTTTTTGGGGTGATTCATGAATTATATACAAACAATAGTTTACATTTACACAAACTACACAAACATAAATCCTATTTACATTCATGTGTGCAAATTTGAGCTTTATGTTTGAGTGCTAGGTGTGTTAACTTTTGTGTGCAATTTTGTGAAATCATTAACTAATTAAGCCGACGGTTAACAATGATAGATCTATTGAGTCTGACAAACCCACTCAGATTGGGGTGATCGTTACCGACAACACAATTTGCATGCTAGTTACAAAGGTTTGATTGTACTTTAGTTACACAATAGCTGCTCCCCATAAATGCCTTATTTATCATGACATGTAAGGATTTGCTTATTCATATTTATACACTATCTGTGTACAAACCTATGTATGCTCACCAACTTTTTAGTTGACCCTATTTTATTCATGTTTCAGGTGCTAACGTGTGAATTTGAGCAAGACATGCTACACTTAAGTTGGACCTAGTTAATTTAAATTCAAAAGACAATTTGTATTTTTATTTATGTACTTGTTGAATTTTGCTATTGGTGTTTGAATGGTTTGAAATGAAATTGATGATTAAATATTGAAATCTAGTGAACCTTGTGCTCATGAACAGTCTACATGTCCCGCCCCGACGTTTCCGCCGTCGGTTGGGGTGTGACACCACTGAGCAATCCCGAGTTCGTATACGGTGAACAGTCTTATCTTACACAACCCACGAACGACTATGTATACGGTGAAGTCTCCTCCCCGACACAACAAACTAATAACTTTATGTGCGGTGAAGTCTCTTAACCGACACAACAAACCGACGACTCCAAAGACGAAGAACAAAACTATCAAAATGTGTCGTATAAAACTGACCAGAATTTTCAGTCTCGTGAACAGTTGGTGGATTGGGCTATCCGGAGAGGACGTGAGAATGGTTACGTCCTTTTCACCCGACGATCGAGGAGAAAAGGCGATGATCCGACGGAACCGTTTATCAAGGTGTGGCTTGTGTGTGACCGTCACGGCGAACGTGCGTCTACTGCCACGGTTTGACGTGCCGGTAGCAAGAAAATAGGTTGTCCCTTTAAATTGGAAGGAGAGTACCAAGAAAATACTGGTGATTGGAAATTAACGGTGAAGGAAGACAGTCATAACCACGATCCTAGTCAACATCTTGAGGCGCACTTGCTTGCGAGGAGACTGTCTCAGTCGGAACAACTTTTGGTGGGGAAGTTGTATTCGCAAAATAAGTTGCCACGAAACATTCTGGAAACTATAAGGGAACAAAACCCGGAGAGTAGTTGCATTAAAAAGGACATTTATAATGCGATACAAAAGATAAAAAACGAAACGAGAGTCGGTGAAACTCTAATGCAGATTCTGGAAAACCTGCTTTCTTTTAAAAAATACGTCTACTATACTCGGGAAGATCCTGCCACAAATATTGTGGAGGAGATATTCTTTGTTCATCCGAAATCGTAGGAGATGTGGCGTGTATTCCCGCACTTGTTGATGATCGACGCGACGTATAAAACAAACATGTATAAACTTCCATTTGTCCAAGTGGTCGGTGTGACCTCCACACACCAGTCGTTTTGCGTCGCTCATGCATTTATATCAAAAGAACGGGAGGAAAACTTCGTCTTGGTGCTACTGCAAATAAAAGCAATGTTGCAAAAGTGTATGGAGCCGCGTGTAATAGTAACAGACAGGGACAAAGCTCTTATGAACGCGTGTGATAAAATATTTCCGGTCTGTTCCAAGAACCTATGTCGGTGGCACATACACCAGAATATCGCAAAACATTGCAGGGCATCATTTACAGACGAAGACTGGACAAATTTCAAGTATTCATGGTCGGTATTATGTGAGTCTCCCACGCCAGATATATACCAGTACAACTTCAACCGGCTTTACGAACGACTGTATGCAGCCAAACGAGGAAGTAAGTTTTGAAAATTTAATATTTTCAGTATTGAATATTTATTATATATTTAAATATTTATTCAATATTTAATATTTTTCCACGAGTTATAGATTATGTGACTAAAATTTGGCTGGACCCGTATAAAGAAAAGTTTGTATCCGCGTGGTCCAACAGAAACCTCAATTTTGGTCAACATACAACGAACCGAGTCGAGAGCCAACATTCGCTCTTAAAGAGCTATCTTAGAAATGCTAACAGCTCGCTAGATAGACTTGTTGGGTTTGTTGATGAAATTGTATCAGATCAGTATTATCAGTTACAGTTTGGGTTTGGAACAAGCCTCATAAGGAAAATGGACAACCACATAGCTATTGAATTGTTTGATAACTTGCACGGTAAAGTTTCACATAAAGCTCTAGATTTGTTAGAAAACGAGTGGTACAAGTTATCACATATACAGAAACAAAATGCAACGTGTGGTTGCCAACTTTTCAGTAGTACAAGTCATTCACAGGATCCCAACAAAGAGGATGTGAAAGCCGCATCAGTTAGTCGTTGGATGTCGATGCCATACATAGGACTCCTAATTGCTCAAAGATTTGGGGTGATTGTTCATCTTTTAAGCATCAGCGGTAATCAAATATTTTTTCCATTGTGGTTTGGTCCTAACGTTCACGCTCAATATCAAATCGTATCATTAGTTCACGTAAAAAATGCTCATTTCATCCATGTCAAGTTAGACGGAGATTTTCCGATTCACACGCCGAATGCACTTTGGAATTTGCATCGAAATGATAATGCAGCAAAATGGGAAAATATATACAGTGATCGTATTGAACGATTTAAGAAAATAATGGCTACTAATAGATCTAGATTTCCGCAATACTTCACGAACTACGGATGATGTTTGTTAGTTTTAATTAATTATTATTTAAATATAATTAATTTTATTTGTCATTTTAATTATTTTATATTAATTTTACTTAATTATAATTAATTTTTTATTAGTTTTAATTAATTATTAATTAAATAAAATTAATTTTAATAAAAAACAAAAGAACTATACGCCACGTATTGATCTATATGTGGCGTATAGACTTGAATAAGAGGGAATTCAAACTTTTCAAATCTGAGATATTTTAAAGGCTATACGCATCGTATAGGTCAATACGCGGCGTATAGAATACCAAAGGTTGGAGGCTATACGCCACGTATTGATCTATACGAGGCGTATAGTCATTTGATATACCAAGTAAACGCATCGTACAGTGCCAAACAAACCAAAAAACCACACACAAAACCATACGCGACCCGGCAAGAAAACGCTCGTTCATTTGGATTGTCGTCTCAAAAAAACATTGTAAAGGTACGTGTCTCAACCCGCGATCATTAATGTTTGGTTTATATTGAAAATTAGCGGGTAAAACTGGGTAGATTAGTGATTTTTAGGTTGAAACTTAAGAACTATACGCCACGTGGCGTATAGTTCGTCTGAGGAAGACGATGAAGCCATACGCCGCGTATAGATTTATACGTTGCGTATGGCTCAGGTTCTCGGAAACTTGGCCCGCGTATGGCCTGGTTGCCAGCGTATGGCTTAGTTTGCCCGGTGACTGGCCTGCGTATGGGTTGGGGGCCCTACGTATGGCTTGGTTTACCCGGTAAAAGCCTATACGCCACCTATAAATTTATACGTGGCGTATATGTTTTAAAAAAAAACATTATTTTATAATTTAAAATAAAATATATTATTATTTATTATTTAAAATAAAAAAAATTAATTATTATTATTATTTATTATTATTTAAAATAAAAACAATATATTATTATTATTTATTTTTATTATTTAAAATAAAAAAAATATATTATTATTATTTATTTTTATTATTTAAAATAAAAACAATATATTATTATTATTTATTTTTATTATTTAAAATAAAAACAATATATTTTTATTATTTAAAATAAAAACAATATATTAATAAAAAATTAAAAACAATTAATTATTATCAGATATGGCGGATCATGATGATGATATTCAGATGGACCAGCTATACGATCTTGCGCACTACCATTTTCTGGATTTTCCGGCCAATTCGGAGGCATATGCCCGGCGCTAGAAGCTGCGGGAGGTGCGGTTGGGCCCAGGGACGGCGGTGGATTGGGGGCTCCTCGAGGAGGTACAAGAAGCCGAGCGAGCTAGGGCCATCATCGGCCAGGACACGCCATGGTCGCGTCTTTTTTATCCTTCGTTCGCGGAGACCTACTGAGAAGTGCTCGTCGAGTTTCTTTCGACGTTCATCTACTCAGAGGCTGGGCTGGAGCCTCTTCCAGGGGAGGTGCCGGATATGGATCCAGATCATATTTCTTTTTCTATTTTTGGGGTCGTTTACTGTCAGACCCTCCGTCAGTGGGCCGTCACGACGGGCTTGTACTACGAGCCTGAGACGGTCACGCACTTTTCACCAAGGCGGTGACGGAGGTGGACAAGGAGGAACTCCTTGTTTTTTGGGGCTTGATTTCAGATAGTCCTTGGTTGGGTACCAAGGGGAGGGTCTCGGGTATTAGAGACCCTTTGTATAGATATCTGCACCGCTTATTTCGACGTCTATCGCACCGCGTCTGAAAAGCCGTGAGTGGTGCACTGATAGAGACCTTTTATTTCTTTATTGTCTGCTTACTGGGAGGCGGTGCGACCTATCCACGTACATGGCGCATTATTTTGCATCTGCCTATATGCGACAGAAGCGCGGGCTTTTGTATGGCGGTGCTTTCATCACGCAGATCATGCGGTCGGTTACACCATTTGACGTGCATGAGCCTGCGATGTTACCGGCCATTCCCTCTGTCCGATTAGACCGTCGCACGGCGAGCGGCATGCGCATCACGCACCAAATCCCGTAGGGCCTTCGGTTGGTAGGGGCAGTCCAGGACCAGGTTTGGGTCCCGGTGCCGTTGCCGCAGATGCCTGGACAGGGGTACCCGCCTATGCCTCATCCGCTACAGGGTGTGGCAATGGTGGACGGACCGCCGCACGTCGATCACATCCACGACCATCCGCCACAGCATCCCCGACACGTACGTCGGTCTGTTAGGCTGGAGAGGGCTACCTAGGCATTGCTTGATGGCCTTGTTGCCGACTCACGGCGATAGGGTCGTCAACTCGATCGCATGGAGGACCTGATGATGTGGGCGGTTGGATAGCTCGTGGATCTGTCACGAGCCGCCGGCATCGAGCCACGCCCACTACCACCGCCACGTCATTATCCGGACGACCCCGTTCAGGATGAGGGCGGAGCCGGTCAGGGTGACGGCGGAGCCGGTTAGGTTTAGTTCTTTTATTTGTATTTTGTTTCTTTCGTTGTTATGTATGTAAAACATTTTGATGTATATATTTTATTTTTTGATATAATGTATATAATGTTTAGTTTATTTGTTTGTTTGTAATTTTTAATATTTTTTTGATTGTAATGTTTAATATTTTGTTTGGTTTGTAATGTTTAATATTTTGTTTGGTTATACTGTAAAAATATAATAAATGTTTAAAAAAATATAAAATATATAAAAATTATAAATAGATAACAAACTTATATTAACAAAATTATATAAATTAAAATAGAAATAAATAAAATATAAATAAAATAAAAAAATATATAATTAAATAAAAAATGCCTATATGTGGCGTATAGGTCAATACGCCACGTATAGGATTCATAAACTCCAAAATCTTCCAACTTTTAAAGCAAAAATATAACTCGTGCCTAATACACAGCGTATAGCTCAATACGCCACGTATTGGACCAGCCGCCAGACAGAGAATGACACGTGTCATTCTGTTGTCAGTGACTGAACTCTATACGCCCTCGTATTGCCCTATACGAGGGCGTATAGTGTGACGACGGGTCCAATTAGCAATATTTTGTGTGTGGTTAGAATCACCCTTGATTTATATCTATTTCTATGACGGCTAGAATAAAGGGTGAAATTGTGCTTTCTTTAAAAAAATTTCATTAATGTATCTATGTTTTTTTCCTAAATTCAATAATTTTATGTAATGATTCATTAAAGAAATAATATTATTATAATAACAATTTACATATTTAGTATCATAAATACCTGACTAAGTAGATTAAACCCTCATTATACTTCCAAATTATGATAAGTATATGGATAACAAAAGTCATCATCAATCAAATCATTTTTGTTATTATCAATCAAATCATTTTTCTAATAATTTGAATAAAATTGCTTTTATAAATTATTAATCTAGTCAACAAAACCTGCCGATAAAATAATAATTTGAAAAAAGAAAGCTAAAATCTCAATAATTATTGGTTATGTATTCTAGTTAAATGATTAAAACTATTCCGAGTATTTAATTCTTATAAATATTTTTATACAACTCCTACAAGCAAATTAAATAAGGTTTTCTCCATAATTTAAATAATAATGTTGATCATCAAATATCAATAAATAATATTAATAATACCAATAATAACTATAATAAAAACTATCCTTTGTTTGAAAATAAACCAAAACAAAATAAGATAAAATTAATTGACAAATTCTTGAAGCCTATTTACACCACTTTAAAATAAAATTAAAAAAAAAAAAACCTCACACACCAGTATGATCCTGAATTTGTTGAAAATCTATGAAAAATGGCCATAGCTTGTTGAAATCCTCTGATACAATTCATTATTCATCCCGAAATTGACATCTGGTTTACTCTCAATGGATGATTTCCCCATCAAAAATGGAAGATACTGATCGTTCCATTTCATGTAATCCTGTTCCCCTGCAACTGCAACACCCTGAATTTGATTTTGACTTTTCAGCCCATCAGCCAATCCCCACGGATGATACCCATTCGCCATCTGAAAGAAACCCCCGCTGCTCCCATTCCCCCACTGGTTGAGACTGTCGGTGGTGCTGCGCGGGGGACCAGAAATCAAAGGATCAGTGAAAAACACGTCAGCAGGCTCCGGAGCTGGTTGTTGCTGTTGGTTATAACTGAAAGGAACAAATCCTGCAACTTGGTTGTGGGAATTCGGTTGTTTGACTGCAGGCTCGTGAGTTGTTACAAATCTGTTAAGAAAAAATTCATGAGTTGCGGGTGGGAAGTTGTCAATGATCGGGTAGGATGATGTCGGTTCGTCGACGTTATATGAGCCTTGTGAGTTCTTCTCGATGCTCCCAGACGGAACTTTATGATCATCGATAGACTCTGATAAAGGTTTATGAGTGTTCGGATCAATCCCCCTTTGCCTTAACTTTTTCTTAATGGACGAGTTCCATAAGTTCTTGATCTCGTTATCTGTTCGTCCTGGCAACTGTGCCGCAATCTGAGACCACCTGGAAATAAAGAAAAAAGGTAAGATAGAGTTAAAAGGGTAAAGGAGACGGTACCCTGGCAAATTTTATTAATAAAACCAACGAAAGAAGTGGTTACTTGTTTCCTAGAACCACGTGTAATTCGATGATTAGTTTCTCTTCTTGTTGAGAGAATGTGCCTCGTTTTAAATCGGGTCTGAGGTAGTTAATCCATCTGAGCCTGCAGCTTTTGCCGCATCTTTCGAGCCCTGCGAGTTTAGGTACCGAGCTCCAGCAGCCGTGGCCGAATTTGGTGATGTGTCTTATGAGTTTTTCATCTTCTTCAGGGGACCAGAGACCCTTTCTTAGCTTTTGTTTGTAACAACAAGAATGCCTTCCCATGTGGATGATGCTGATTCTGTCAAGATATGAAAAGGGTTTTGTATTTTAAGATTACTTTTTTGAGAATTGTCACCCAAAAATCAGAGGTTGATAGATAGTTCTCAAATTGAGACAGAGGAAGAGAGAGAGAGAGAGTTGCAGAAGGTTTTGAAAATGAAGGGGCAGACTTAGATGGTGAGGGTTCAAATTAATAGGAAGGGGAGTGAAGTGGGGTGGGGTGGGGTGGGGTGGGGTGGGGGAGTCCTCATGAAACTAAATTCATGACATTTTAGAATCATCATTTGGCTTTGAATTAATCTCTAAATCATGAATCCTTTGGTTACATTGATCTATTAATTTAATTGATTTAAAAAAGTGTTACATGCTTGACAAAAAATTCATCTTTATAACTTTTTTGTTTTGTTTCAGCCCCTTAACTATTGATATTTAACATTTTTTATGACTCGCTAATCTTTGATTCACAAAGAAATATTAATTAAACAAACGGAACGAAGAGAGGAAGAGTACTTAATATTAAAGGTGTTTAAATTAGGATTTTTGAAATTTTCCGATAGTTGATTTCACTATCAGAATCCGTATCCGAAAATTTCGATAAAGGTGTTCAAATTCAGATATTCGAAATTTTCAGGATACAGATTAGAATAACGAAACGTATATCCGAACCAATTAAAAAATAAAAAAATATATAAATATAGTATTTTTAAATTATAAAAACAATTGAAAAGATTAAAAAATAATTAAAAATATACATATATAAATATATAAATATAATATTTCAGGTTTTGACTTAAAAATATTCATATATAAATATATAAATATAATATTTCAGGTTTTGATTCAAATTTTCATATTTTAAAGATATAAAAACAACTAAAAAATATATATAAATATAATATTTCGGATATTCGGATATCCGAAAAATCCGAATTTTTTTAAAATCACTATCCGAATCCAAAAATCCGGATATCCGAAAGTTCGGATAATTCGGGTTCGATTTTGGATTGAGATTTTTTGACACTCCTACTAAATATGATTGGTGCCTGTTATGTTTTTATGTCAGAAATTATGCAATGAGTGACCCACAACTTGAGGGTACATATTGTGTTTTAAGTATAACAAGATGTAATGAGTGTTGAGTAAACTACAATGTTTACTTTCACACGAGACTCGGCCGAAAAAAAAACAGAGAGAGCTGCCTAAGTTATAAAATTTCTTAACGACTTTGATCGACAATTACTTTATCATGTGCTTATAAGATTGAAGCATACCATAAAAGTTTACGTCATCTTGAATAGTCAGTGTCATAATTAAAAAATTAACTAGACAAGATAGTGATATTCGACATTTTAAAGAAAAAACAGAAAAATAAGACGATATGAAATTTCTTTTAACACACATTTATGTCTTTGTGGGGACTTTTTAGCGGTTCTCTCTTTCAATTTACCAATTATAAGAAAATATTGTACGAATAAAAACGCTATCTATTGCACGTCATTTCCTTTTTTATTGGGTAGAGGAAAGTTCATTTCAGAACAAGGAAATAGTGTACGAATTATTGTCTTTCAAAAAAGGAACAAGTAAACTATGCGAGAACAGAGTAAACAACCCAAATCATTTAATTTTTTAATCCATAGTAAAAAAAATTAAAATTTTATAATTCTTACATACAAATATATAAGTTTATTTACATAAAAAACCATTAAACTTTTATATCTTTAAAAGTTTACTACACATGTGTAGGTTGTATATGTAAAAAAAACCTACACATGAATTACAAGTGTGGCCGTGTAGGTATGTATATAAACAAAAATTTTTTATAATTTTTTTGTTTGAGTTTCATGAAAAACAAATAAACATTACATTTATATGATTTTTTTATATTTTAAAACCTTTTAAGATTTTAAAAGTCTATGATTCATTTTTTAATGTGTATTATCGTAATATTTAGTTTTCTTAATTGAACGTTTGGTTAAAGTTGTCCAAAATTTACTATAAATGCACAATGGGAATTACCCTGGAACATTAGGAGGACCGAAATAGTTTAGATCCAAGATTGAAGAGGTTAGAATGAAAATTGTGAGAAGTGGCCAATGTCTTGGGTGAAATATATAGGAATCAATGAGTTGTGACTTATGACCGCAGTGGTGGGTGGGGTTCTAAAAAAGGACAGATATTTTTTTGGTAAATACCAACAGGAACCGGAGGAATACAGTCCATTTCAATAAAAGCTTCGTAGGAATACACTTTCAAATTTAAATTAAAAAAATAACAATTAATATATAGGATTATATTACATATTTATACATGTGCATGTAGCCATGTGTGTGTGTATATATATATACATATATATATATACATATATATATATACATATATATATATATATATATATTCACACACTAGGTTAGAATATCGTGTATTACACGAGTTATATATTGAAAACGATATAATTCATAAATATGCATATACATTATTTCCGAACTTAATTTATAAAACTTGATACAACTTCCATTTTGCAAGCTGGAGAATAAGAACATGAGTATCGTTAGCATTATTTGTAATATATTAAGACATTTCGTAAATGTAGTTTGATATAACCTATTCTAATTTAAATATAAGATGAAATATAAAAAAGAATCAGTTATTTAAATAAAATCTTCCCTGATTTGAATGTATAAATAAAGGAATTGACCAAATTTAAACAGATTTTTAGCAAATATAATTGGTTTAACCAAAAATATGTAAAATACAAATTTTAATAAAAAAACGAAATTGAAAAAATTTAATTATTTTAAATAATATCTATAAATATAGTTGTAATTAGTAATTGATCTTTATGATTAATGTTATTATTCAAATTTCCTCTTTAATTTTCATATCTGCTCATGTTTCATATGGAAAATTTTGAAAAGGAGAGTGGCGTAGTTAATAAGAGAGAGACGGAAAAATAAAGGGGAGATTGTACCACAGAGTGACACGTATCCAATTTCATTTTTATTTATTAGAATAGATTTAAATAATATTTATAATTATAGTTGTGATTAGTAATTGATCTTTATTATGAATGTTATTATTCAAATTTCCCCTTTAATTTTCATATATGCTTCATGTTTCAAATGTAAAATTTTAAAAAAGAGAGTGACGTAGTTAATATGAGAGAGAGGGGGAAAATAAATGTGAGATTGTATCACATAGTGACACGTAATTTTATTTTTATTTATTAGAATAGATGTGTATATAGGTGCCCGCCATACTAAAATGAGTTAGAATCCTTAGAAGGTAGGAAGCAATCTGGAGACGCTACATGTACCTAGGGTGGAGAGATAAACGCTGGAAAAGTAAAATAAAATATGGCAGCGAAGACACAAGACCGACGGACCATTATAAGTGGTTGACGCAACATATTTTGGGGACACGCTAGAGTTAGGTGCGTCTTATAATTAGTCCTGATGCGTCGTTGTACGCACCCAGTTTAAATATGCTTTCAAAAAGATATCATGTTTTACAAAAAATAATAGCAATGTCACTCTTGAATTAACGATGAGAAATGTTTGATTTTATGGTATAATATTATTTTAAAAATAGTAAAGAATATAAAAGTTATTTATGTTTAAAAAAAATTATCTAACGATACAAAGTCAATAATTATGGTTATTATACATTTCCCCTCCGTTTTTGAATATTTTGGTATTTTTTATTATATACAAACTCTCTCTGTCTCTCTCTCTCTCTCTAGGGTTTTATCTTTTTTTTTTTAATATATTTTCGGTACTTTATATATACTCACTTATACTTTTCATCTATAATATTTATTAATTATTGAAGTTATCCTTTATGTTACGTGATTGTCAAATTTTACATCTTTTCTGTTATCTCAATTAGATTTTCTGTTAAATGACGTATGCCACTTTGCCATTACTAATAAAAACAAATTAAAATAAAAAGTTAAAACATAATAAATAAATAAATTAAAAAACTAAAACACCTTAATAACACAACAGCCATGGATCCTTCTACCACCAACAAGCATAAAGTGTAAAGTTGATGTTGAAACTTCTAGTGATCTCAATGGTGGAAAATCAAAAGAACTAAACATAGAAAAGGAATTACAATGGCGTCTTCTACTGAAATCGTACTTAAAATTGAAGAAATTGCATATGCTCATTGTCACATTATGAGTCTATTTACCACATCATTGACATATGTAAAATCATCTTCAACTTCCTGCTCAAAACCGAGAAGTAGTACCAAGTCATCAAACATTCATTCTTCGGTTAGACGTTCATCACCCAGTGCCAATATGGTTTAGGTGAACAAGGTTAACTTTGTTTTTTAAAGGCTAATCTTATTTTACTGCACTCCAAATATACTCCATGTCTCGAGTAAAACTAGAACTCAGCACCACTTGAACGAAGGGCATACAACTTTATCGGTAGGCCAAGCCAGTGGTTGTGTGAACAAGGCTAAGTGATTATGTTAAAATATGTGCATTGAGCATCTACTTCATATATAATGAAAAAAATTCGTAGTCATTGTTTATTCAATCTACGAAAAATTTGCAACTGATCTTGTGGCTTTGTAACTATTAGATTAATTGTAATTATAGATAATAGAAGTTAGTTTGTGTAAATATGGTTATTGTATATAACATGCTCTTCTAACCTAATTCCTTAGACATTTCAATACAATTTACATTACACACACTTAAGGTGTTTCACTTGGTATCAGAACCACCTTGGCTCTACCATCGTCGCCGATCACAACCGGAGCATACAAATCTCCACGGCTGCAATCTACATCACCGGAGCATATAAAGCTCCGTCTTTTTTTTTGGCTTCCACCTGTTTCGCGGTTTGAACTACTCTGGTTCGTGGCCATCATCGTTTTCGGTTGAGACTGCTTTGATTCATCGCTAATTCTGCGCAGCCGCCGCGACACAGATCAGCCACCACTACATAGGTATGTTAACCCTAATTTACTTACGATCGCAAGTACCAATCATAAATAACTTACGATCACAAGTACCAATCGCAAGTTGCAAGTTACGGTCGCAGGAACCTTCAATCGCAAGTACATCTTGTTTCAGCAAATTTTTACAATGGCCAGAATCACCATCATCTCACCCCAACTATGGCTACTGGAAAACCATGCTTAAGCCTTTCCTCATTACCAACAACCTTTTTGGATACGTCGATGGCTCCATTCTGTGTCCTGAACGCTACCTTGCAACAGCTTCTGATGACACCACGACTGTTGCAATCAACCTTAACTATACCACATGGCTCTACAATGATGCCCATGTATAATCAACCCTAACTATACCACACGACTGTTACAATCAACCCTAACTACAGTCCCTCTGATCATGGCTATCACTACTTTGATTCATCCACAGATCGGATCTATATAGCTCACCATGTCCGCTTTAATGAGGATCACTTTCCTTTTGCCAAAACTCCTCCTCCAACTCCTTCCAACCCCTATACCTCCTCTAATTTCACAACTTTTCCTTATGAGCTTCCTGAACCATCATACCCTACATCTTCTCAACAAATTCCTCCACCTCCTCCATAAAATTCAACTACGTCATCCTAATCCTCAAACTTCGTTTCCTCCCAATCTCCTATACCATTGTCTCCTCCACCTCCTCGTACTTGTCCGCCAAGACCTTTCGCCAATCACGTCTCCATATCTCCAAGCTCTACATCTGAGCCATCTTCCTTTACCATTACAAACCAACATCCGGAGTGGCGTCAAGCCATGGCTAATTACTCGTTACAAAGCCCGTCTTGTGGCCAAGGGCTTTCGGTAACATTCGGGTATTGATTTTAAGAAACGTTTAGTCTAGTTTTCAAATCCTCAACAATCAGATTGGTTCTATGTCTTGCCTTTACACAACAATGGCCTTTTCATCAACTGGACGTCCACAATGCATTTTTACATGGTGATCTCAAGGAGACGGTCTACCTTCGACAGCCACAAGGGTTTGTTGATCCTTAACGTCCGGATCATGTCTACTTACTACAAAATTCATTATGTGATATTTGACAGGCTCCTAGAGCATGGTTTGATCGTCAGTCGCAAGCTCTACACAAGCTCGGGTTTCAAGGATCCAAAACTGATCCTTTCCTATTTACAAACAAGTCTTGCAAACACAATTGTGTATACTCTGGTCTATGTTGATGACATCATTGTCACTAGTAACAGCTGTAACATCTATGATTTTTGGGCCATAAATTTTCTCTATTCATTTTATTATATAAGCACTTGAAGTCTCGTACTTGTTCAAACATAATATGTCACAGCAATTATTATTTTAGCATACATAAATTCAAATTTTCAAACCTTACATTTACATATTATTTCCTTATTATATATAACATATGTATCTATATTTAAATATATATATATATATATATATATATATATATATATATATATATATATATATATATAAGCAAACACTTTTGTTACAACTAAAGTAAAACATATGGGTTTTAAAACCATGCTTTTACATCTTTAAAGATATACACATACTTATTTACAAATATAAATGTAAATATGTATATTTGATTTTATTGAATTGTCATTATTACAATTTATACATTCAGAAAAATGGAACTTTTTATAAAGTAAGCAAAATAAAACAAATAATGTTTAAGATTTTATGAGTTTTATAAGCATAACTTTATACAAATATCTAAAAATTAAACATTTGTTTTGAACCCTTTTGGATTTTTTTTTACAATTAAACTTCCAACTTGAACCTCCACAATTGAAATTGAACCCTTTGACCCCATTCACTTCACTTTGACCTATTTAACTTACTTTGACTTTCATAAAGTCAAACAAACCCAAATCACTTGCAATTCAACACCAAAATCGAACTAACCCGATTGATGGGGATTTTCTCTGATACTTGGACAATTATCGGCTAGTTTCGGACCTTTTTAGCAAATCAATTCAACCCACTATGCGTTTAATTCAAAATTCAAATGGTTTGACCCACTCGAAGTCAAACCAAGCCAAATCAATCCCTAAATCAAGCAAACTAACGCGTTTAAGAGTCCGGAAATCACGCCCTAATTGATATCTCGTGTATCCAGTCCTAAAACATGACTTGATTTATCCTCCGACACTTGAATTTATGCGTAATGGATGCTAACAACTGTCACAATCAAAACGCTAATAGAATTATATAATTAGGGTGAAATTGATCGACCTAATTCACACACACACCTTCGCAACACCCTTTACCTACTTCATGAACACTCATTTCAATCATATTACACGTCTGTATTGCAATCCTAGTCGAAGAACTCGAACTCAGAACTCCTCAGTCGATATCACCCGCTACTCAACCATAACAGGTAAATTCTATACCAACAGACTCATATAGATTTATGGAATGAAAGCCCTATAATTACGTGATCGATTGGTATTTAATCGATGAGTTTTGGGATTAAGGTTTGCATCGGGACGATGTGATGAAAATAGGTTCCCAGACCTATGCCTTTTCTGTGTTGCGTGTTCTGAACTTAAACCCGGTTCCTGTTTTTGTGGTGCTTATTACAGTTTAGAACCAATCAAATTACACTAAAGACGTACAGGTCCAGCGGCTTGCGCTTGTTATATACACAGAACCAACCCGGGTTCAACCCCGGGTCACTACGTCTATTTTTTTTAAACCTGTTTTTCAAGTAGGTAATCATTTTATAAGAATTATTTTATAAACATATAAAACTCAGATAGTTTTACTATTTTAAATTGATAAGTTGTGAAGGAAAACCATTTTATTTATTATTATTAGGATTAAAATCCAATAACTCTTAGTTAAATTAATATATTTAATTTAAGCAAATTACTTATTTAGGATCCTTGTATTATAAATTATAATATAGTTTTCACTGTTTTTATAAACTCATTTAGTTCGTAAATATTTTACACCTTTTATATGACCCATCCCCATTATATAAAAACATTGAACACACATTTTAATACTCTTAATTAAATAAATATTTTTTTTGTTTAATTAATCGGAGTATTATTATCATACTATAAATGTTGGGTTATATATCAATTAATTTAAATCATTATTTCTAACACTTATTGTTTCACAAAAATGAAACTATATAAATAAAAGGTTTTAGTTATTAATGTAGTCACCTGATCATTTATTTGACTAATAATTTTACAAATTATTTATTTATTACTTTATACTTTTACGAACAAAAGAAAATTTTGTATTTAATTATTCATTCTTTTATTCTCAAACAAAAGGACTCCCACATCAATCCCTTTGCGCTTTAGGATTTCCCTTATTTATTTTGTACAAATCATTGATACACGTATCCCATCGAACATAGGTTAATCTTGTGAATAGGCAGATCAGTTGTGGCACAACAACATACTTATGTGGCATACAAGTTACTCATTACAGGTGAGTTTACATAGCCCCTTTTTCGTATTTACATATTTGGGGTGAAACATGATTACATTCAAACACTATTTGCAATTACACACGTACAATTCTACAATATGATCATATGTGTTTATTTGTGCTTTATGCTTGAATGCTAATTGTTAAGGCTACATATACATGATATACACGTGCAAACACAAATACATTACTTCAGGCTAACATGTGTTGTTAGGCCCTACATTAGGATAACATGTCTTGTTATGCCCTACATTAGGATAACATGTGTTGTTATGCCCTACATTTACATAAGGATAACATGTGTTGTTATGCCCTACATTAGGATAACATGTGTTGTTATGCCCTTCAATTACAAGTTTCATTTGTGCATCTAGCTTAACTTAGATTCTTCATAAATGCTTTATAAACCATGCGTCATATGAATTGTACACAAAACATTTGAACTTTACTTGGGGTGTCAAAACCTATGTATGCTCACCAACTATTTATAGTTGACCCTCTCATTTTATCATGTTTCAGGTACAGTGTTTGAGTTAAGATTTCAAGTCGCTTCACTTAGGATTAAGGACCTAGTTTTAAATTTAATAAAGTTATTCATGTATTTTATTCTTGTAAGAGTTGTACTTGATTACTTGAGCTATGAAATGAAAGTTATTGTTTAATTATCACAACTTAGGTAAACCATGAGCTTATGAACAGTCTACATGTCCCGCCCCGACGTTTTCGCCGTCGGTTGGGGTGTGACAGATTGGTATCAGAGCCTTGGTTATAGGGAATTAGGTTATTAGACACTTTTAACCTAGACTATAACCTTAGGACACCTATTTATGCCATGCTCTATGAATCTATGATATGCTACATGCTATGTGCTACATGTTTAATATATTATTGGACTTATTAGGTTTCACCTAAATGATAAATTAAAAACAATAATATCCTTACCCTTATCCTAAGCCTCACTCTTTCTACTATGTCATTACCATCATTGCATGTGGAACGTCATAAGTCTATTAAACTTCTTTTCACACCTCGTTAGGGTTTTAACCTTGTTAACTAGTAAAGGACAGATGCAATCTGGAAGGGTGACACCTGTATTCTGGGTTTTCTTTCCAGGAAAGCATTTCATATAAATCCCAATCAACCGAGGGATCCGTATGCTTTCCTGGGAATTCCCAGGATGAGTGTTTACTTATAGGCTAAAACATGTCTCCTTGAAAGTTATATAAGTTTATTAACCTTAATATGTCATAGCATTCAAATGGTACTATCCCCGTTTGAGTGCAACCCAAACTATAAAATACTTATGTTTTAAATTATCCTTTGTTTTATGTCCAAGAAACCCTCATAACCTTTTTATCCTTTCTCCTGTTTTGTTAAAACCAATAGCATGCCTCCTCGTCGCGCCAATGAGACCAACAACAACAACAATGACCTTGCTGCTCTCCTCACTCAACTTGTGAACCAACTCACTCAGGCCAATAACAACAATGGTGGCACTTACAGTAGTGCTAATAATGGTGATGGTGGTGGTGCCAACCCACCCCCATGCACATTCAAACACTTTAACTCGTGCAACCCCGTCAAGTTCTATGGCACCGAAGGAGCTACAGGCCTCCTTCAATGGTTTGAAAGCATTGAAAGCACTTTTCTCAACAGTGATTGCCCTGACCATCTCCGGGTTCGCTATGCCACTAGCGTCTTTCAGAAACGGGCGCTCACTTGATGGAATGGTGAGAAGAGAAACTGGGGTGTGGATGTGGCCATGGCCTTGCCATGGGATGAAGTTAAGAGACTCATGACCGAAGTATTCTGTCCTCGTAATGAAATGAAGATATTGGAGGCTGAGTTTTGGGATGTTACTCAAGACAGTGGTGAAAGTTTAGCTTACACAACTCGTTTCCATGTGTCACACCCCAACCGACGGCGAAAACGTCGGGGCGGGACATGTAGACTGTTCATGAGCACAAGGTTCACTAGATTTCAATATTTAATCATCAATTTCATTTCAAACCATTCAAACACAAATAGCAACATTCAACAAGTACATAAAGAAAAATACAAATTGTCTTTTGAATTTAAATTAACTAGGTCCAACTTAAGTGTAGCATGTCTTGCTCAAATTCACACGTTAGCACCTGAAACATGAATAAAATAGGGTCAACTAAAAAGTTGGTGAGCATACATAGGTTCGTACATAGATAGTGTATAAATATGAATAAGCAAATCCTTACATGTCATGATAAATAAGGCATTTATGGGGAGCAGCTATTGTGTAACTAAAGTATAATCAAACCTTTGTAACTAGCATGCAAATTGTGTTGTCGGTAACAATCACCCCAATCTGGGTGGGTTTGTCAGACTCAATAGATCTATCATTGTTAACCGTCGGCTTAATTAGTTAATGATTGCACAAAATTTGCACACAAAAGTTAACACACCTAGCACTCAAACATAAAGCTCAAATTTGTACACATGAATGTAAATAGGATTTGTGTTTGTGTAGTTTGTGTAAAAGTAAACTATTGTTTGTATAAAATTCATGAATCACCCCAAAAGTGTAAAAGAGAAAAGGGGCTATGTAATACTCACTTGGATCAAGGGTGTAGCTAGAACGCAAGACTACGTAGCAAAACGATTCTTGTAATGCACCACGTTAACCTAGTGTGTAATGCATATTGAGTTAATAGCGTGTACGAAAGTCTATGTCTAAGTCTAGTGTTCAACGGGTTTTACTGTATGTGGATTTGTACAAAAAGTTTGTATTATTCCCTGTAAAGGCATGTTATGTTTATATAAGGATTTAAGGTATGTATGAACTTAATAGTCATTAAGGTAGGGTTGGATTTAAATAAATTAAATAATTTTATTTATTTAATTGTGAAAAATATGCTAACATATATATAGAGCGTAAATATATATATATATGTTTAGAAAAGAATTTCTACTTATGTGAATAGTGTTTAATTTAAATAAATAAAATAAATAATTTCATTTATTTAATTAAACTAAATAAATAATTTTTATTTATTTATTTGTGAAAAATATTTTAAAATATATATGTTTAGAAAAAGAATTTCTACTTATACGAATAGTGTTTAATTTAAATAAATAAAATAAATAATTTCATTTATTTAAATAAACTAAATAAATAAATAATTTTTATTTATTTATTTGTGAAAAATATGTTAAAATATATGGATTGTAAATATATGTTTAGGAAAAGAATTTCTACTTATGCGAATAGTGTTTAATCTAAATAAATAAAATAAATAAGTAATTTCATTTATTTAAATAAATTAAATGAATAAATTTTTAAATATAAATTAAATAAATAATTTCTACTTTATTTATTTATTTATTTTTAAAGATATGTAAATGGTGTTAATATATGAAATTAATAGTAATTATATATTTTTAGTGTAGATTAAAATAAATAAATTTATTTGTTTATTTATCATTTTAAAATAAGAATTTGATTGTTCTAAATAAGGTTAAAATTTTATAACTTTATAAATTTGATTTTTAGAATGAGAGATATTTTATAAAGTAAATACCTTATTTGACAATTAATTTTCTTTAATTATTTAAAAATCTAAATTCTTGTTTTAACTAATTAGTATATAAATTTAACACTAAAATTCATAATAAAAATGAATTTATGTTGGAAATTGGAAATTTTGGTTTTATTCTGCTCAACATGTTGCAAGTTTGATAAAAATAATTTTTATATAAATTTTGGGGTTGTAAAACGTTTTTAAAAAATATATCCTGACCACCCGGTTCGAACCCGGGTGGTTTGTGTGGGAGTGAAAGGTTTCACCACTGGACTAAGGGGCAATTACTTATACAGAATCGAACTGAAATTATGTTAACCTGTTGTAGGGTGGGAGTCGGATTTGGGTTTGAGGCTTTCGCCAAAAAGGTCCGGTGTTTGTGGGTTTCGAACCCACGCCACCTGGTTCGGCGGCGCAGTGACTTGCCGGCCGGACCAGGTGGTTTCGCTGACTTATTATTGAATCCCATCCAATCCGCCATGAACCCTAGCCCCAATGGGTCGTGATTAGCTTTGATAACACGAATTGGTATAGGGCTTTTGATAAGGGTTCAAAGACGAATCAAACGAGTGTATTCTTACCTGATTTAGTTTGGGCACGAATGCGGGCGGCTACAGGATTTCTCCGATTGTTCTTCGTGATCGACAGGATTCCAGAGAGGATATGAGAGGCGATTATCGGTTCAGAAAGGTTGTAAGGGATTAGGCGAAAGTGTGTGTGTCGTTGAATTGAAATGATTTCATCTAAATTACACGATTTGATTTAGATTTGACCGTAACAGTCGTGGGGCTGATTACGCGTTAATTCGATTAATTCCGGATGAATCTAGTCATGTTAAGGTGTTGAATACATGAGGGACTGGTCTGCGCGTGATTTGCGGGATCCATTACGCATTAATTACACAAACCGATCGGATATTGATACGGGTTTGACTATGAAAAGTCAAATTCTTTTGAATTTGAATTGACCGCGTAATCGGTCGAATTGGTTTGATGTTTGGGCCGGGACTTGGTCGATTCTTGTTTGGGTGAACATGTGGAGTCCAATTCAACCGGAAATCATCGAGTAGCAGCCTTGGATTAACAAGATTTGGGCTGTTTGACTTTTGAATGTCAATTGAGTCAAAAAAAGTCATAATTGAGAGTAGGTTTTCCAATTTAGGGCTCAAAATGCTTTAAGTCTCAAACAACCATGAAATTCCTAGTAAATGTATCTATGTGTGTATGTATTTGATTGGAATTTGTATAAATATATACACATACAGGATTTTAATAACATATACCCGTGAAATGGTTTGTGGATTTGTATTGGAGTCAAATGTTTAATTGTTGGTATGAATGAAACAATCCCGGTGCACTAGATTTTGAAATTTAAATGAGTTACATCGAATTATAAATAAGGATAGTAAAATCAGAAATGTTACAGTATCCCCATGTTGAGGGAATTTCGTCCCGAAATTTAGCTAGTTGAGGCGACTGAATCAGCAAAGAGGTGAGGGTGCTTGAGCTTCATTTGGTCCTCACGTTCAGGTCCACGCTTGGATTCCCATCGTACTTTGACAATAGGGATACGGCTTCGCTTGAGTTGCTTGACCTCGCGACCCATGATCTCCACTGGTCTCTCCACGAAGTGCATCGTTTCGTCAATGCGCACATCGTCGACAGGTATATGGAGATTCTCATCAGCAAGGCATTTCTTTAGATTGGACACATGAAATGTAGGATGCACATTGCCGAGTGATGGAGGTAACTCGAGTTTGTAAGCCACTTTCCCAATCCTTTCAAGGATCTTGAATGGACCCACATAGCGAGGTGTTAATTTGCCTTTCTTTCCAAAACGGATCACACCCTTCAATGGAGACACCTTTAGAAGAACAAGGTCACCGATTTGGAATTCCAAAGGTTTTCGTCGTTTATCGGCATAACTCTTTTGCCGACTCCTCGCTACTCGAATGTTGTCACGGATTTGAATAATCTTATCGGATGTTTCTTGGATTAGCTCGGGACCGGTGATTTGTGCTTCACCAATCTCGTTCCAACAGATAGGAGAATGACACTTACAGCCATAGAGAGCTTCAAATGGGGCCATATTGTTGCTTGTGTGGTAGCTATTGTTGTAAGAGAACTCAATTAGGGGTAGATGTGAATCCCAATTTCCACCAAAATCAATTACGCAAGCTCTAAGCATGTCCTCAAGAGTTTGGTATGTACGATCGGTCTGACCATCAGTTTGGGGGTGGTAAGCCGTGCTTAAATCCAATCGTGTACCAAGGGCAGTTTGGAGAGATTGCCAGAACCGGGAGGTGAATCGAGCATCTCTATCGGAGATTATGTTTAATGGAACACCGTGACGGTTCACGATTTCGTCAACGTAAATTTAGGCCAGTTTCCTAACCCGATAGTCCTCACGGATGGGTAAGAAATGAGCAGATTTGGTGAGGCGGTCAATGATCACCCAGATGCTATCATAACCACTTGAGGTGCGAGGGAGTTTGGTAATGAAATCCATAGCTAGGTTCTCCCATTTCCACACGGGAATTTCCGGCTGTTCAAGTAACCCGGAAGGACGTTGGTGTTCGGCTTTGACTTTGGAGCAAGTTAGACATTTGGCAACATAGAGAGCAATGTCTTTCTTCATACCGGGCCACCAATATTGTTGGCGAAGGTCTTGGTACATTTTATCAGCACCAGGATGGATAGAATAACGAGTCTTGTGGGCCTCGTTCATGAGAAATATACGGAGATCATCGCGATCGGGGACCCAAATACGGTTCAAGTAATACAGTAATCCATTGGGTCTTGATTCAAGCAGAAGTTCAACACAACACGACATTTCCTCGTACATGTTTCCCTCGGAGACTGAGACGTGTTGAGCTTCTAAGATACGATTTTGAATGTCGGTTCGAATTCGGACACATTGAAGCATGACATGGTCCTTTCGACTCAAAGTGTCGGCTATAACATTCGCCTTACCGGGATGGTAACGAATCTTGCAGTCATAGTCGTTAAGGAGTTCAACCCAACGTCATTGCCTCATATTGAGTTCTTTCTGGTCGAAGATGTGCTGGAGACTTTTGTGGTCGGTGAATACCACACCTTTAGTGCCATAGAGGTAATGTCTCCAAATCTTCAATGCGAATACAACCGCACCCAATTCAAGGTCGTGCGTTGTATAATTCTTCTCGTGAATCTTAAGTTTCCTTGATGCATAAGCGATTACCTTACCTCGTTGCATGAGGACACAACCGAGACCTTGGTTGGAAGCATCACAGTAGACAACTAGATCATCATTCCCGTCGGGGAGAGTCAAAATAGGAGCATCACATAACTTTTGCTTGAGAGTTTGGAAGGCTTCTTCTTGCTTTGGTCCCCATTCATAAGGTTTACCCTTGTGGGTCAAAGCGGTGAGTGGAACAGCAATCTTAGAGAAATTTGAAATGAAACGACGATAATATCCCACAAGACCAAGAAATGAACGAACTTCGGTGGGGGTCTTAGGGGCATTCCAATTCTAACAGCCTCGATCTTAGCAGGGTCCACATGAATTCCTTTTTCGTTGATGATATGACCCAGGAATTGAACCTCCTTTAGCCAAAATTCACATTTGGAGAACTTGGCATATAGTTGCTCTTTTCTCAAGAGGTCCAAAACCAACCTAAGGTGTTGTTCATGATCGGATTTAGTCTTGGAGTAGATTAAGATGTCATCAATGAAGACGATTACGAATTTATCGAGGTATGGTTTGCACACACGATTCATGAGGTCCATGAAAATCGCGGGTGCATTGGTTAGCCCAAAAGGCATGACCATGAACTCGTAGTGACCATACCTTGTTCGGAAGGCAATCTTTGGAATATCTTCCTCTTGCACATGGAGTTGATGATAACCAGATCGAAGATCAATCTTTGAGAAGCAAGTAGAGCCTTGAAGTTGATCAAAGAGATCATCAATCCTAGGCATTGGATAACGGTTCTTGTGGTAAGCTTGTTGAGTTCTCGGTAGTCAATACACATGCGGAATGATCCATCCTTCTTCTTGACGAATAAGATAGGTGCACCCCACGGTGAATGACTTGGACGGATGAAGCCCTTGTCGGAGAGTTCTTGGAGTTGGCTTGCAAGTTCTTGCATTTCAGAAGGTGCAAGACGGTATGGAGCTCTAGCCACTGGGTTAGCTCCGGGTACAAGGTCAATGCGAAATTCTACTTGCCAGACGGGTGGAAGGCCGGATAAGTCTTCGGGGAATACTTCGGGAAAGTCCCGAATGATGGGGATATCTTGAATGTTCTTCTCTTTGACATCTTTTCGGACAATATGAGCTAAGAAGGCCACGTACTTCTTTCGTAAGTACTTTTGAGCAGTAGTGCATGACATCAATTCGAGTCCTTTGCAGGGTTTTTCACCAAAGACTCTCAACGTTTCCCCTGATGGAAGGGGTTTTCAGATGCACTTCTCAAAACAGATTACTTCGGCATGGTGACTTGACAACCAATCCATTCCTATGATGACATCAAAGCTTCCTAGTGGCATTGGCACGAGGTTGATTGGAAATGTATGATCATTTAGCTCTAGAGAACAGTCGTGGATAATGGAGTCTATTGTAAGGGAGTCACCATTTGCTATTTCTACAGTGAAGGTTTCCTCTAATTTGGACCGTGTTTTTGCAAGTAAGGGTTCAAAATTAAGTGACACGAAACTCTTATCCGCACCGGTATCAAATAAAATGGAGGCATAATGACTATTAACAAGGAACGTACCGTTGACCACGTCATTGTTGGCTTGGGCTTCATTGGCGTTGATGTTGAAAGCACGCCTACGAGCTCCGCCTTGTCTAGCATTGATAAACTTCGGGCACTGGTCACAGAAGTGGTTTAGGTTGCCACATTCATAACAAGCACGCCCATTTTCTATGGCGGGAACACCTTGATTAGTCATTTGTTGATTGGTTCGGGTTGGTGGGTTGGCTTGGCCTGCCAGTGCTTTGGTTCTACAAACATTGACCGTATGGCCATACTTCCCACAGTGAGTGCAGAGGCGACAGGGAATGGTTTGGGGATGGTGATAATTGCATGTGGCACAGAGCGGGTAGGTCCCCACATATGGCTTCTTGACTGGTACTTGAGCCATGGGAGCAACTTGATTAACAGGCATAGCAGGAGTGACCACAGCAAAATTTCTAGCCTTTCTTTTTCTATTATTGTGGTAGGGTTCAGTTTTGGCTTCCTTGATGTGTACAGGAGGTGTTGTGGTGTCGGGAGCCTTCTTAGTGCCTTTTCTAGTCAAGGTACCTGCCTTCACATGGTTATCAGTCAAAGTGGTAGATAATCGGATAGCATCTTCGAGTGTGGCGGGATTTCTCCCTAAGACAGTATCCTGAATCTGCCAAGGTAGTCCACCGATGTACTTTTCGATGCAATGGGATAGGGGTGTGACCATGTGGGGCACAAGGAGACTCAGTTCATGAAACTGGGTTGTATAAGCCAGACTTTCACCACTGTCTTGGGTAAGATCCCAAAACTCAGCTTCCAGCTTCCTCACTTCATTCCGAGGACAGAACTCTTCGGTCATTAGTCTCTTAACCTCATCCCATGGTAAGGCCATGGTTGCCTCTACACCCATGGTTCTCTTTTCCCCATTCCACCACGTGAGTGCCCGTTTTTGAAAGACACTTGTGGCATGACGGACACGAAGATCATCGGGGCAGTCACTATTGAGGAAGGTGCCCTCAATACTTTCAAACCATTGAAGGAGTCCCGTAGCTCCTTCGGTACCATAGAACTTGAGAGGGTTACATGAATTGAAGTGCTTGAAGGTGCATTGAGTTGGGTTGATACCACTATTGCCACCATTACCATCATTTCCACCATGGTTGCCATTGGTGGCACCATTAGCTTGAGTGAGTTGTGTCACTAGTTGTGCAAGAATAGCAGCAATGTCGGTATTGGTGTTGACCATGGGAGCACGACGGGGAGGCATTCTACAGATTTTCACAAGACAAGAAAAGATGTAAGAACTTATGAATGTTACTTGGATTTAAAAGGATGAGATAACAAATTAAAATAGTAAATCATAGTTTGGATTGTACTCAAATAGTGATATAATCACTTGAATACTATGACACATTAAGGTTAATTAAACTCATATAATTTTTTATTTATGCAGACTTTGAAATTTAGATCAAATCAACTTATTTTAATCAATCATATATCAAGGTCTACTAAGGTCGTGTGAAATGAACTAATCACTGATGTACTATCATTTCTTCTCTAACCTCAAATGATGTTAAATTTTATATTTTTCAATTTTTTTTGACTTTTTATAAATTAAACTTTTTTGACTGAAAATGTAAATGCAGAAATGTAATAAAGCAGTAAAAGAACTAAAAAATTTTCCATGAAATTCTGATTTTGAAAAGCTTTTATTCAGGATTGATCATTCGAATCATTTAATTAGGAATTTAATCCTGGTACGATCAAATGCCTTGGTAAACAAATCAACAAAATTATCTTCAGTGTGTATCCTGACCAGCTCAATCAACCTTTTCTCTGCACAATCACGTATAAAATGATAATGAATTTCGATGTGCTTAGTTTTACTATGTTTAACAGGATTATTAGTCATAGACATAGTAGCATTATTATTGATAAGCATGGAGGTTCCTGTGAAATTCAAACCGTAATCTCTCAATTGCTGTTGTATCCACAGGATCTGTGAACAACAACTCGCAGCAGCGATATATTCGGATTCGCATGTAGAAATCGAGACTGTGGTTTGCTTTTTGCATTACCAGGACACAAGTCGATTTCCTAAGAACTGGCAACCACCTGTTGTAGATTTCCAGTCCACCAAAATCAGAATCAGTATAAGCATTGAAATCAAAGTTAGAACCATGAGGATACCATAGCCCTAAATGTTGTTTTCCTTTTAAATACCGAAAGATTCTTTTCACAGCAATTAAGTGAGATTCTTTTGGCTTTGCCTGAAATCTGGAACAGATACACACGGCGAACATTATATCCAGCCTTGAAGTGGTTAAGTACATGAGGGATCCAATCATAGCTCTGTAAAGTCGACAATCCACATCTTTTCCTTCCGGGTCAGAATTCAACTTATGATTGACCGGAATTGGAGTATCATATGGGGTACAGTCCTCCATCTTGAACCGGCTCAAGATGTCTTTGACATACTTGGACTGATGAATAAAGAAACCATCTTCCTTTTGATTTACTTGTAAACCTAAGAAAAACGATAACTCTCCCATAGCAGACATTTCAAATTTCGACTTCATAACACCTTCAAAGTCTTTGCATAACCCTTCATTTGTCGAGCCAAAAATAATATCATCCACATAAATCTACACCGGTAGGTAATCTCCCCCTGATTTCTTTATGAATAAGGTTGAGTCTATCTTTCCACGAACAAAGTCATTTGCCAAAAGATGTGTGGATAATGTTTCATACCACGCACGAGGAGCCTGATGAAGACCATAGAGAGCCTTATCAAGCTTGAAGACCATATTCGGATTCAGTGGATCTTCAAACCCCGACGGCTGACATACATAGACTTCCTCCTTGACCGTACCATATAAAAACGCACTTTTTACGTCCAATTGAAACACCTTAAAACCTTTAAAGGAAGCAAAAGCTAGAAACAGCCTTAGAGCTTCGAGCCTCGCAACCGGCGCATAAACCTCGGTGTAATCAATTCCTTCCTGTTGATTGAAGCCCTGGACAACTAATTTTGCCTTGTTGCGTACCACGACACCTCGATCGTCTTTCTTACATTTAAACACCCATTTTGTTCCTATCGGATACGCACCCTTCGAAAGATCAACAAGATTCCAAACCTTAAGTTTGTCAAATTGAGCAAGTTCTTCCTGCATAGCTTCTATCCAGTTGTTGTCATTTAAAGCCATCTCAACATTCTTGGGTTCAACCTGCGAAATAAAGCAAGAATGTGAGCAATCGTCAAGAACACCAGAATCTTTAATGCAAGTATACAAACAAGTATTGTCAACAAGAGAACGTGTTTTCATTCCATCCTGTAAATTTCCAATTATATTCGTCACCGGATGATCTTTGAGTTCCTTGATGGATGCAACCTTAGGAACTGGCAACACGTCAACTTGAGTAGAGGCAGATTGATAAGAATAAGCTTGATTAATTGGAATTTCTGAGTCTAAATTTGTAGGAATCTCCCCCTGAGCCTGTGTCGAAGGTAATGTATCATCACCCAACAACGGATCAGCAGAAGAATCTTGAAAAATAGCATTATCCTCCTCACTCTCTGAATCTTGTGGACCTGAACAAGAAGCAATATTAGGATCGGGAGCAGAAGTAGATGGAATCGATGAATTTGGAACTGTATTTGGTAGAAATCCATTGTGCTTTGCATCTTGACAAGAATCATAAAGAACAGCAACATCTTCAGCAGAAATATCAGAAGGGAAATGAAAAGACTTGAATACGTTTTCATAATCAAATGCCCAATCCGGACCAATCGCCATTTGTGGTAAAGACCGATTTGAACAGTCAATATGAAACCATCCTTCAACTTGGCGCGTCTCTTTGTTATAAACCCTCTTGGTTGTCGAATTAGCCACATACCCCAGAAAAATCCCTTCAATAGCCTTCGCACTGAATTTTGTTGGGACATCTCAAACTTTCAATAGGGTGCAAGGATTACCAAAAGGTAGTAAATAATCCAGATTCGGCTTTCGATTATTCAACAATTCGTAGCAAGTCTTGTTATGTTGCTTGACGGTCAAGACCCTGTTCAAAACATGACACGCAATATTTACAGCTTCAGCCCAAAAGGTGACTGGAAGCTTAGAATCTGCAAGCATCGTGCGAGCTGTTTCGACCAACGTCCTGTTCTTTCGTTCAGCGACACCGTTTTGTTGAGGAACATATGGTGCACTGAATTAATGATGAATTCCTTTTTGTAGACAAAATAAGCTCATTTTGCTATTCTTAAATTCGCTGCCATTGTCACTCCTGATTCTTCTGACTTTCAGATTAAATAAATTCTCCAAAACTCAGGATTAAGTATTGCACCAACTCAGTGGTTTCAGCTTTAGAAGAAAGAAACTTTACCCATGAAAATCTGGAGTAATCATCAGTTACTACCAAGCAATACGATTTCCCACCGATGCTCCTAATACTGATAGGACCGAACAAATCCATATGCAGCAACTCTAAAGGAGTTACGATAGAATTCGTCGATTTAGATTTGTGAGATTTCCTTCTTTGCTTCCCCTTCTTGCACGGAATACAATCATCAGGAACTGAGAATTTCATTTTCGGAATACCAAGAACAAGATCATTCCTAACAATGTAGTTCATCTTCCTAAAGTTAATGTGAGCTAGCTTCCTGTGCCACAATATTGAATCAGATTCAGACGCCTTAGAGAGTAAACATGTTGGAATTGAATCCGTTGTAGTGGCGACACTCATGTCAAGGACATACGTGTCATTTCTCCTTGGAGCCTTCATGAGAATCCATTCATCAAGAATCACAAATCCCGGTTTCAGAATATAGCATTCAGTATCGTTGAAATGGAACGAAAACTTCCTGTCACAGACTTGTGATACGCTTAAAAGATTGTGTTCCAGCTGCTCAACATAATTCACCTTTTCAAATTTGACTTTGTCATTCTTTAACGTTCCCTGTCCAGTTATGTACCCGCCTTTATTACCCGCAAAAGCGACATAACCACCATCAATTTGTTTGACATCTTCAAGCAATCTAACATCCCTGTCATATGTCGAAAGCAACCACTATCCACATACCATGTATTGTTGATAGTCCTCCTTGGTTGTCCCTACATAAACAACGAGAATCAGTTAGAATAAGGAACCCAAGCCATCGTGGTCTTGGGTCATCCGGATTGATCAAAATAAACAACTTCTGGTAATTTACAATCAATCTTATCATTCATTTTTGAAACAGAAGATTGACAATCAGACTTTTTCAAAGAAGAACCAATTTTATTATTTTGAAAAACATTATTTGATATATTATTGTCAGATTCAGAAGTTTCCAAAATTTTCTTTAATTTTCTGTTTCTTCTTCTTCTTTGAGGTCTAGACAATTTAACCTCCTGAACAAAATCTTTTCAAATCCCAACTTTTGGAATCTCAAGTTTCTCTTTGCATACAAAGGATTTAGCATTCAATGTATTCTGTTGTTTAAATCCAGAGGATTTAACAAAAAAATGACCAGACATATTTTTCTCCAAACTAGAAGACGACTTTCCCTCATCTTTTCTTTTTAGAATCTTCACCACTTTCGGTTGTGAAAGAACAGTCTTCATTTTACCCTGGTTCTTGAATGGACAATTGATCAAAATATGACCAGCCTCATTGCAATGAAAACACACTCTTCTTTCTTGATAATTTCTGAAATAAGAGGTTTTCTTTGAATTTGAAGATTCATCAGAAGAATAAGCTTAAGAGGAATGTCTAGAACAATTTATCGGCTTCTTTGGAACATAAGTCTGTGTTGGCACCTTTGAAGAATTCACTTTTATATATCCAGCCGCAACAAACCCACTTGACTGTAAGATTGGAGAAAGTTTAGTTGGAACCACTTTCACCTCTTCAGGTTCAGTCATAATGCATCTATCTCGGGTAACATTTTTAACAACTGTTGGGTCATCAATTTTCACTTCTTTTGGAATGCCCTCGACCTTCTTTTCATCAAACATCTCATCTTCAGAATCTGACTCATACACCATATCCTCCCCAGTTACCGGATTCACCTTTAACACAGTTTTTGGATCTATCTCCTCTTCATTTATAATTTCAGGTTCCACCACATAATTTGCATTAAACAATGGAGGAATAAATCCAATACCAGCAACATGCTTAGTAGGATCAGCGTTTGAGTTAAAATAATCCAAAACAACTGAAGAACTTTCAAATTGTTCCAACTTTCGATGAAGTTTGATCACCTCAGACTCTTTGTCAAATATTTCTTTATTCTTTTGGGCAACAATTTCATTACGTTTTTCTATCTCAGCATAAGCCATATCTAGATGATAACCCTGTTCTTTGTATTTTAGCCTAAGAGAATTTAAGTCTCTTTTCAAAGACTCAATTCTATCAATGCACAGCTTATCATTATCTTTCAGTTTCTGATTAACTGAATGCATTGATTTCATGTCACAAATCAAGTTTGTGTTATCGTCCATGACCTTTTGCAGTTTATCTTTAACATAAATGCAATTAGAACAGTATATATGACAAACAGAGTCTTTTACCTTCGACGGATCAGACATGTCTGCCATGAATACTTTGGCAATGGAAATATTCTCTGAATCATCACCAATTGAAGCATTTTCTGTAAGAACAATATCTTCCTCAGCAACCCCTGATGCAGCATTAGAATCAATATGCTGCCCTTATTCTACCTTATCATCAACGCTTGGAACATTGTCACCATCACAAGAATCATCACTAGAACTTTCATCATCAGTAGACTCCTCTGGTTTTTCAGAATGAATTTCTGCAATAAAAGCCTGACTCACAACACCCACCAAATCTTCCAGATGAATGCCCCAGTCATAGTTTTTGTCGTTTTGAGCAACCAAAGCTGATGATGCAGGTGCATGATTTGTATTACCAGAAGGACCATGATTTTGATTACCAGATGAACCATGTGACTGATTCCTATTATGCTGAAAGTTAGACTGCTTCTTTTGAGAATCAAATTCTATCTTCGGCTTCACACACTCCTTAGCAAAGTGACCATACTTTTGGCAGTTATAACAACGAACTTTGCTCTTATCAAAACCCATACGAGATCGACTATTTGAACCAATATACTTTCTACCTGTTTTCTTCAAGAAATCTTTAGCTTGGCGCATCAACATGGCCATATTCCATTGGATATTCATTTCTTCCAGATCAACAGGATCAATCTGTCTGAAATCTTCTTCTATAATCTCAGGATCATGTATTTTACCTCCAATGAAAATTTCATATGATGCCATGAATGAAGAAAACATAGCAAGATAATCATCAGCAACTTTCTGATTCAAATTAGATCCAGATGATGTTGAAGCTGTAGTCGCAGAAAATCCAGAATGTCTTGAATGACCAGAATAAATTGGAACTCCAGAACACTGATCATTTGAAGACTCTTGAGCATCACCAGAAAAGAATGCCACTCCAGTACCAGATTTACTAGTAGATTTGGCAAAATACATTGAGGGATTCTGGATATGCTCCATATTAGTCTCTTTCTTCTTCATATTCATGTCATGCGACTGAATCTTCCCTAGAACTTCTTCAAGAGACATGGTTTTGTACTTAATATTATCTTTGATTAAAACCGTATACACATCAAATTTTGATGGTAAAGCCTCCAAGAATTTATCATTGATTTCTTCAGCCTCATATACCACAGATGCACTGGCCAGTTCACTAAGAAGATGATAGAATCTTGTAGCAAAATCATCCAAGGATTCATTTTGAAAATGTTTAAAGACCAGGAACTGCTTCTTTAGTAACTCCTTTCTACTCTTCTTCACATCCAAACTTCCTTCACACCTTTTTTGTAATGCTTCCCACAGTTGTTGAGAAGACTTGAACTGTTTAAAACTGTTATATATTTCCTTTGGAAGAGACATCGAAATGCTAGCCATCGCTTTCTTTTCTCTATCAAATAACAACTTTTCTTCAGTAGTTAATGCTGACACCGGCTTTGGAACATTGTCCTGTCCCATCCAAGAATAAGTCGGATGCGTATATCCTTCCAAAATCGGAATCCACAAACTAGTATCGGTAAAAGATACAAATTGGTCAAACCGATCTTTCCAATTAGAATAATCAGCTAGATTCAACAACTTTGGAGGTTTTTGAGATGTACCGATCTCATTATCATAATTGAATATGTTTGTGACTTGAACCATATTTGCCATTTTATAAAAAAAAAAATTTCTGAAAAATTTTCCAAGTGTTGAACTTCCTTTATCCTCAGGCGAAGATAATAAGTTCGCCTGCTAAGTCACCCAAGCGAACTTAATGAGAAGCGAACTTAATAAGTTCGCTTAAATCAGAATTCAACAATCTGATTAAGTTTGCCTAAAATAAGTTCGCTTAACCCTGTGAGAAGCGAACTTGACAAGTTCGCCTGCTGCTAAGTTCGCCTGCACAGAATTCAGCAAGTTCGCTTTCAGTAACAGAATTTTGATCAAGAACTTCTTCAGACCACAGCTGCGAACCAAAATCAACCAAAAATCGTCATTAATCACTGAATTGGAGGAATTAAACAAAATTGGACCGTAGGATTGTGTAATTTGTCAATTAGAAGCTTTCTATCAGATCAATTTCATCATAATCCTCTTCAAAAACACCAAATCAGATCAAAATCAGTCTTGAAAACTCCATTGAAATGAAAAACTCAAAAATGATGAATTTGATGTCAATTTGCATATAAAATCGTCTAGAATCAACAAGAATCACGATCAATTGCTCTGATACCACTTGTAGATCCTCATGGCGCGTCTACGGATCGATCTCGTGATAAGACGTGACGTTTACTCGGAGTGCGGAATCCAACGAGTCAACGTTTATACGCATAAAAGACAATTCAAACACGCAAGTAAATAACCTTCTCAATTCGTATTTCAAATAACAATGATGTTTACAGACTCAATCTGACTTCTCTCTGATTCGTTCTAGTTCTATTTTACTGACTCTGTAAACACACATATATATAACCAACTGATCTGATATAAGCGTACTTATTAAGTTCGCCTCTAACAGCGCCTCAGTTATACCTAAGCGAACTTATTAACTTCGCCTCTGATAAGTTCGCCTCTAGGCTATACTTGTAAAACACTTAGAGATTTTTGACATTTACATAACAAAAACATAAAGACATAAAATCTAACTATTACAAGCTTTTTTCATTACAATCTATGTCCTAACAGAAAACACTCATCCCGGGTATTCCCAGGAAAGCATACGGGTCCCTCGGTTGATTGAGATTTATGCGAAATGCTTCCCTAGACAGAAAACCCAAAATACATGTGTCACCCTTCCAGATTGCATGTGTCCTCAAATAATTAACAAAGTTTAAAAGCCTTAATGAGGAAATAAAAGATTTTATAGATTTGGATTCCTGAAGTTTCCACATTGTAACATCCAGCCCCTCGTACCAACAATATTGTCCGCTTTGCCCACTAAGAGCTCACGGATTTGTTTTTGGTTGCCCGGGTGAAAACTTCCCAGGGGGTCACCCATCCCTGGATTACTCCCACCCGAGCACGCTTAACTGTGGAGCTCTCCTCTCATCCACTACATTAAGCCACAAAACGCGTTGTTGATTTAAGAGGCAGGACATTTCTTATGAACCAAGGATCTCTCTTGTGCACGGTCGATGTGGGATTCGCCTAGGGTGTTACAATCACCCCCCCTTTTTGGACCCATCGTCCTCGATGAGGTTTGCCCCACCATCCAATTCAGGGATGTGGGATTCGCCTAAGGTGTCCTTCTTAACACCCCCGGGGACTCAACCGTGATCGCTGAGGTTTGCCCCACCATCCCGAACGACACAAGAGTGGCTCTGATACCATTTGTAACATCGGATGTGATGAGAGAGATTGAAAAGGCTCAAGATGAGGCGCTTAAGGAGGAAAACATGAAGAAGGAAAGGATGGTTGGCCAACAGGACAAGTTGGAATATAACACCCTTGGTGTTAGGACACATTTCGGACGGATATGGATACCTATGGGTGGCGAACTTAGGACCAAAATCTTGGATGAGGCTCATAAGTCTCGTTACTCTATCCATCCCGGCACCAATAAAATGTACCAAGATCTGAGAAAAGAATACTGGTGGCCTGGAATGAAACGTGATGTGACGAAGTATGTAAGCAAGTGCTTGACTTGCTCGCAAGTAAAGGCCGAGCACCAGAAACCGTATGGAAAGATTCAACCACTTGATATACCGGAGTGGAAGTGGGAACACATTACCATGGACTTCATAACCAAGCTACCTCGCACAGCTAAGGGTCATGACACCATCTGGGTAATTGTGGACCGTTTAACGAAGAGTGCTCATTTCCTACCTATTCGCGAGACGTTCTCGTCGGAAAGGTTAGCGGAAGTATTTATTAACGAAGTAGTAGCACGGCATGGGATGCCTTTGACAATCGTATCTGACCGGGACACACGATTCAAATCAAGGTTCTAGAAAAGATTTAATGAGGCGATGGGCACGAGGCTTAATATCAGCACGGCATACCACCCGCAAACGGATGGTCAGTCCGAAAGGACCATTCAGACATTGGAGGATATGCTTCGTGCTTGTATTATCGACTTCGGTGGCAGTTGGGACAGTCATCTGCCGTTAGCCGAATTTTCCTACAACAATAGTTATCACACGACGATAGGCATGCCGCCTTACGAAATGTTGTATGGTAGAAGATGCAGAACCCCGGTTTGTTGGGGCGAGATTGGACAGAAGGAATTAGGGAGTCTGGAAGTAATAAGGGAAACGTCGGAAAGGTTTGATCAAGTCAAAGCACGAATGAAGGCCGCACAAGATCGTCAAAAATCCTACGCGGATAAACGACGAAGGCCTATTGAGTTTAGCGTTGGGAACCGAGTAATGTTGAAGGTATCGCCCTGGAAGGGGATCATATGATTCCGGAAGAGAGGAAAGTTAAGTCTGAGGTTTGTCGGACCGTTCAGGATAATGGCACGGGTTGGTGAAGTCGCTTATCGGTTAGAGTTGCCTGATGAGTTAAGTGGAATTCATCCTACCTTCCATGTATCACACTTGCGAAAGTGTCTGGCGGATGAATCGGCTCACGTACCACTTACTGATATCGAGGTAGACAATAGCCTTAACTACATTGAAGAACCCGTTGCCATCCTAGATCGAAAGGAGAGACATTTACGTAATAAAGTTATCCAATTGGTTAAAGTCCAATGGAAACATCGAAAGGGGTCGGAAGCCACTTGGGAAACGGAGATAGAAATGAGGGAGTCGTACCCTCAATTATTTGACTTATGATAGGTTTCGGGGACGAAACCTATTGTAAGGGGGGTAGACTTGTAACATCCCAAAAATAATTAAACGAATAAATATAGCGAGACCGGCGAGTTAGTCGGAATATTTAAACAAAAGGGAGCGGGCTTGGGCTCGGCTCCAATGGGCCGAGGGAAGCCCAGTTATATAAGAGGCAGGGCAGCCCTCTTCTCTGCTCATTTCCCATTCACGCAACTTTTAGAGAGAGAAAGGAGAGCTCGGGTCTAGAGAGAAAAGGTTGACGGATCGTCCCGGAATTGAGGGAACACGTTACTGCCAAGCTCGTGAGAAGAACCTCCGGATCAAAATCTCGATACAGGTAATAATCTTGCCTAAATCTGAGTTTTTGTTCGTTTTTGGGATTTTCGGGTTTTGGCTAAAAAGGCAACGATTTTGTTAAACCCTAATGAATGTTTTTTGTTCGTTTTTTAAAACTTGTAAGGCCCCAAACCCGGGAGGCCTCACTTGTTGGATTTACTCATTCACAAACAGTTCTTAAACATGAATATCAAATAACGCAGCGGAAAATACTTCATTAAATCATAACTATTACATTGTTCATACTTGTGGAAGCGTAAACATTGTTTAAAACGTAAATACATCATAACTAAAACATAACAGGATGCCAGTCTTCATAGTCAGCCGGGTAACTCCTCCTACTAGCCAAGCATCACGATCCATCCTCATAACCTGCCTTAACCTGAATGTGCACACTAAAAAGTCAGCTACGCTGGTGAGTTCTAGTTTTCGTTCGATTTAAGAAATGGTTCGTCATTCAAAACATTCATTAGGGTTTAACATCACGTATAAGAAAACATGGCCTTTCATTCATAAACCTTCACACATTTAAACACAATGAAAGGATCATTTGTTTAAAACATTTAACATTCATTTAAGTCATACATTACTATCTAAAATCTGTATCGTTACGCGTCTCTGTGTCCCCTAAGGAACCCTGCATGTCGTGGTCAACCGTTATGTATTACCGTCGTTGCCACAACATTCCGTCAATTCCCTTCCTGGTATTGCCCCCAAGGCTAACTGCACGAGGACCGACAATACCCATTCAGTTGCCCCTGTGGCACTCTTGTCCATAGACCGACAACTTCCATCGACGGTTATGACTCTCAGCCATAACATCGTCGGATCATAATTTAACCTCGCATAGGGTCACGTTAACCCCTGAGTAACCGTCGTTACTCCATACCAGTTGTACAACATCAAACCATTGGCAGGCCACTAAGACACTGCCCCCGTTGTTCTTATGGTAACTATGGCTCGCTGTCCATAATCTACCACATGGCTGGGAATCTCATTCCCAGACTTCATTCGTCAATTCCCTTCATTCGACAGATTAGATTTGTAATGACTTCTTTAAAACCTTTGCCCTTTTTCTTTTCTTTTCATAAAACCTTTCGTTCACTTTCGAAACCCTTTACCTTTACTTTAAACCATTTCTTTATAAACATTCGTTCGTAAACGTCCCGTTCATAAAACTTTCTTTCCATAAACCGTTCATTCTAAATCATCTCATTTCATAAACATAGTTTCATAAAACATCATTTCATAAAACATCATTTCATATGCATGCACACCAGCCCGAAAACATTATATAAAACATTTAAAATAGGGCTTCTAGAACTCACCTGATAAGCAGTTTCTGAAATACTCTTAGCTGGCTACTGGGCGTCACTAATGTCACTCACGATCTGCTATAATAAAGCCATACATGTAAGGTAGTGATCCTAGATGACACTAGACATCCCTATGCTTAAACCTAGTAGTTTCGATAGATTTGCTTATACCGAAACTTGATAGTTTCGATGGATCTGCACATATCGAAACTAGGTAGTTTCGATGGGTCTGCACATATCGAAACTAGGTAGTTTCGATGGGTCTACACATATCAAAACTAGGTAGTTTCGATGGAGTCTACACATATCGAAACTTGTAGTTTCGATGGACCTGCACATATCGAAACTTGTAGTTTCGATAGACCTGCACATATCGAAACTTGTAGTTTCGATAGACCTGTACATATCAAAACTTGTAGTTTCGATAGACCTGCATAGATTGTCTTCCCAAAATCCGAATCTTTTGCATGCGAGTCTGATCGAGTCAGTATCTCAACTTTTCTTAGATCAAAACGTTCGTTTTTCATTCTAGATGCTATACCTAAACTCATTTTTAAGTTCCATCTGCAAAATCGTTGCTTTTTTAGCCAAAACCCGAAAATCCCAAAAACGAACAAAAACTCAGATTTAGGCAAGATTATTACCTGTATCGAGATTCTGATCCGGAGGTTCTTCTCACGAGCTTGGTAGTAACGTGTTCCCTCAATTCCGGGATGATCCGTCAACCTTCTCTCTCTAGACCCGAGCTCTCCTTTCTCTCTCTAAAAGTTGCGTGAATGGGAAATGAGCAGAGAAGAGGGCTGCCCTGCCTCTTATATAACTGGGCTTTCCTCGGCCCATTGGAGCCGAGCCCAAGCCCGCTCCCTTTTGTTTAAATATTCCGACTAACTCGCCGGTCTCGCTATATTTAATCGTTTAATTATTTTTGGGATGTTACAAGTCTACCCCCCTTACAATAGGTTTCGTCCCCGAAACCTATCATAAGTCAAATAGTTGAGGGTACGACTCCCTCATTTCTGTCTCCGTTTCCCAAGTGGCTTCCGACCCCTTTCGATGTTTCCATTGGACTTTAACCAATTGGATAACTTTATTACGTAAACGTCTCTCCTTTCGATCTAGGATGGCCACGGGTTCTTTAATGTAGTTAAGGCTATTGTCTACCTCGATATCAGTAAGTGGTACGTGAGCCGATTCCTCCACCAGACACTTTCGCAAGTGTGATACATGGAAGGTAGGATGAATTCCACTTAACTCATCAGGCAACTCTAACCGATAAGCGACTTCACCAACCCGTGCCATTATCCTGAACGGTCCGACAAACCTCGGACTTAACTTTCCTCTCTTCCGGAATCGTATGATCCCCTTCCAGGGCGATACCTTCAACATTACTCGGTTCCCAACGCTAAACTCAATAGGCCTTCGTCGTTTATCCGCGTAGGATTTTTGACGATCTTGTGCGGCCTTCATTCGTGCTTTGACTTGATCAAACCTTTCCGACGTTTCCCTTATTACTTCCAGACTCCCTAATTCCTTCTGTCCAATCTCGCCCCAACAAACCGGGGTTCTGCATCTTCTCCCATACAACATTTCGTAAGGCGGCATACCTATCGTCGTGTGATAACTATTGTTGTAGGAAAATTCGGCTAACGGCAGATGACTGTCCCAACTGCCACCGAAGTCGATAATACAAGCACGAAGCATATCCTCCAATGTCTGAATGGTCCTTTCGGACTGACCATCCGTTTGCGGGTGGTATGCCGTGTTGATATTAAGCCTCGTGCCAATCGCCTCGTGAAATCTTTTCCAGAACCTTGATGTGAATCGTGTGTCCCGGTCAGATACGATTGTCAAAGGCATCCCATGCCATGCTACTACTTCGTTAATAAATACTTCCGCTAACCTTTCCGACGAGAACGTCTCGCGAATAGGTAGGAAATGAGCACTCTTCGTTAAACGGTCCACAATTACCCAGATGGTGTCATGACCCTTAGCTGTGCGAGGTAGCTTGGTTATGAAGTCCATGGTAATGTGTTCCTACTTCCACTCCGGTATATCAAGTTGTTGAATCTTTCCATACGGTTTCTGGTGCTCGGCCTTTACTTGCGAGCAAGTCAAGCACTTGCTTACATACTTCGTCACATCACGTTTCATTCCAGGCCACCAGTATTCCTTTCTCAGATCTTGGTACATTTTATTGGTGCCGGGATGGATAGAGTAACGAGACTTATGAGCCTCATCCAAGATTTTGGTCCTAAGTTCGCCACCCATAGGTATCCATATCCGTCCGAAACGTGTCCTAACACCAAGGGTGTTATATTCCAACTTGTCCTGTTGGCCAACCATCCTTTCCTTCTTCATGTTTTCCTCCTTAAGCGCCTCATCTTGAGCCTTTTCAATCTCTCTCATCACATCCGATGTTACAACCAACTGGCAACTTTCACTCTAATAGGAGTAGGTACATCCTTTCCTCTCAGAGCGTCAGCCACCACGTTTGCCTTTCTAGGATGGTACATGATCTCACAGTCATAGTCTTTCAATAGTTCCAACCATCGCCTCTGTCTCATATTAAGTTCCTTTTGTTCGAAGAAGTACTTCAAACTTTTGTGGTCGGAGTAAATAGTAAACTTCACCCCATAAAGGTAGTGCCTCCGGATTTTCAATGCAAATACGACAGCAGCAAGTTCCAAATCGTGAGTCGGATAATTAGTTTCATGAACCTTCAACTGCCGTGACGCGTACGCGATCACTCTTCCGCGTTGCATCAATACGCATCCCAATCCCTGACCCGAAGCGTCAGAGTATACCACTAGGTCTTCGTTGCCCTCGGGAAGGGCTAAGACTGGAGCTTGGGTTAGCCTCTTCTTCAATTCCTTAAACGCCTCATCTTGGGTCGAACACCATTCATACTTTACTTCCTTCCGAGTCAACTTTGTCAACGGCGAAGCTATTTTCGAGAAGTCCTGGATGAATCTCCGATAGTAGCCTGCCAATCCCAAGAAACTGCGGATTTCAGTTGGCGTCTTAGGAATATTCCATTCCTTTATCGTCACTATCTTTGCTGGGTCAACCATAATGCCGTTCGGGTTAATGACGTGACCTAGGAATTGGACTTCCCTAAGCCAGAACGCGCATTTGGAGAACTTAGCATACAACTTTTCCTTCTTCAGAGCTTCCAATACTTCCTTCAAGTGACACACGTGATCACCCTCATTCTTGGAGTAGATGAGGATATCATCGATGAACACGATCACCGATCGATCCAGCATTGGTCGACAAACTCTATTCATCAAATCCATGAACGTTGCAGGGGCGTTCGTCAATACAAAAGACATTACACGAAACTCAAAATGTCCATAACGTGTGCGAAATGCAGTTTTCGGTATGTCTTCTTCCCTTACCTTCAACTGATGATACTCGGACCGAAGGTCGATTTTCGAGAACCAACTTGTGCCTTGCAATTGATCGAACATGTCGTCGATCCTTGGTAACGGGTACTTGTTCTTTATGGTACGCTTGTTCAACTCGCGATAATCAATACACATTCTCATCGAACCGTCTTTCTTCTTCACAAACAACACCGGAGCACCCCACGGCGAGATGCTCGGTTGGATAAATCCTTTCTCAAGTAACTCGTCTAGTTGGACCATAAGTTCCTTCATTTCCACTTGTGCTAGTCGATATGGAGCCTTAGCCACGGGCTGGGCATCTGGTACTAAGTCAATTCGGAACTCAATTTCTCTATCGGGTGGTATCCCAGGCAAATCCTCTGGAAACACCTCCGGGTACTCGCGTACCACGGGTACGTCGTCTAGTTCCTTCACTTCCTTACACTTGTCAATTACGTACACCAGATAAGCCTCGCATCCGCGCCTCAAGTAATTTGTTGCCTTAATCATCGAGATGACGTTTGGCATCGGGGCGTCACGATCTCTAAAGACCTCGACTTTGCTACCATCCGGAGCTTTGAGTTGGATTATCTTTCGTTTGCATATAATTTGCGCTTCATTGGCAGTTAGCCAATCCATACCTAACACGACATCGAACCCTCCCAAAACCATAACAAACAATCTGACAGGGAACTCATGACCTTCTATTTTTATCGTGGAGTTGTCAACTACATCGGTCACTCTCGTGGTTCTACCCTCAGCGGTTTCTACGCTAAAGGCCCTTTCTAGCTTATTCACATTGTACTTCACTCGTTTACAAAAAGTCGCAGATATAAAACTCTTACTGGCACCCGAATCAAATAGCACAGAAACAATAGTGTTGTCAAGGATGAACGTACCTGACGCCACATCGGGGTCTGTCCTGGCTTGTTCTTGCGTCAGTGCGTACGCACGAGTCTTTGCTCGGGGCCTCTCTTCTTTCCTTTCCGAGCCTTTCCCTTTCCCGGCTTCACCCATTCTCGGTTTCGGGCATTCCCGACTCATGTGACCATTTTCCCCATAATTGTAGCATTTGTAGCCTTGCGTGCATTCACGGGAGTAATGTCCGGTCTTGCCGCATTTAAAGCACAGATTCGATCCTAACCGGCATTCACCCGCATGTCTTACTCCACATTTCCCACAGACTGTCGTCTCGCCTACCCTGGCCTGCTTGTCCCGAGCCCCAAACAACTTCCCACCCGATTGTTTAGCGGGAAAACTCGACTTTTTCTTGGGCTCTTCAATGGCAATGACATTCAGCGCCAGGTCATCAAATACCACGCCACTTAGCTCTACTTCCGAATCATAGGTAGTAGGGGCGTTTGCCTTAACATAGGTGCGGACCTGGTCCGGCAACCCTTGAATATAGCAGGCAATCTTTCTCTCTTTAGTAGTGACGAGATGTGGCACCAGACGGCCAGTTCATTGAATCGGATTGTGTATTGCCGGTGCGTCATGTTCCCGGCCTTTAAACCTAGAAATTCCCTCTCTACCTTCTCAATCTCGTTCCTTGGGCAGAAATTTTTTATCACCAAAGTTTTCAAGTCAGCCCACATCATCGCATCCACAATCTCGCTCCCTTTTGCTTGACGTACACCTTCCCACCAATGGGATGCTTCCTCTCTTAAGGAGTTAGCAGCAAATTTCACAACTTGATCCGCTCGGCATTCGCTGAGACGGATGGCAGCCTCCATACGGATTATCCAGTCAAACGTAGCTATCGCGTCTTTTTTTCCAGTCAGGACTGGTGGGTCACATGCTTTAAATGACTTATAGTCGCACCCGCGAGCAGGCGGTGCGTTGATTGCCTCAGTGTTCGGGGTATCAACCGTCGGGTTAGACCCACCTTCCCCATTGACCTGCTTCAATGCTTCTGCCAACAGACCTGGCAGAGAAGTCTTCATCAATTCCATGAACTCTCGAGCTATAGCTGCTCTCACTTCTGGTTCAAAAGTGAAAGGTTGTTCTTCTACCAGTGTCTGTTCAGTTTCATGCACACTAACCGCCGGTTCAGTGTGAACACTTCCTTCTTCACTATACTCTTGGCGCGCAGGGATCCTGCCACGCCCACCATTCCGACCGCCGGTATGACCACCGGTACGGCCACCACGCCTTCCGTTTCCTCTCCTCGCCATTTTGTTCTATAAGACAAGAAATCCAATGTCATCACGCTAGTTAACAAATAAAATTCAATAAGTACTGTAAGATGTTAATATACACTGGCCATCTGCAATTAACCATTACACTACCTTTCGATTTCTATTTGACCACCTTTGTGATTCCTTCAGAACACAAGTCTTTTCCTACCCCTTTCTAAGGCATACTACATACACATACTCTACTTTTTATACCTGATGTTGTGGCTCGAGTTACCCGTACTGGCATCCGCTTTCGGTCCCATTCACAGTTTAAGTTCAGACACTGGGAGTGTCCGAATCTCTCAAACTATTGCTCTGATACCAACTTGTAACATCCGGCCCCTCGTACCAACAATATTGTCCGCTTTGCCCACTAAGAGCTCACGGATTTGTTTTTGGTTGCCCGGGTGAAAACTTCCCAGGTGGTCACCCATCCCTGGATTACTCCCACCCGAGCATGCTTAACTGTGGAGTTCTCCTCTCATCCACTACATTAAGCCCCAAAACGCGTTGTTGATTTAAGAGGCAGGACATTTCTTATGAACCAAGGATCTCTCTTGTGCACGGCCGATGTGGGATTCGCCTAGGGTGTTACACACATGCTAAGAAGATGAAGATAGAGAAGTAGGTAAGAATATTATGAGGTTTAGGGTATAGGTAGGGATATTTTTTATTTACTTATTATTTACATATATTCTAATAAGTCATGAATTTTTAACAAGTAAGGCATCAAAATAATATAACAACTAATCATAGTAAGCATGTAACACATAACATGTAGCACATAACACATAATCATGAAGCATGGTATAAGTGGGTGTCCTAAAGTTATAGTCTAGGTCAAGAGTGTCTAATAACCTAGTTCCCTATAACCAAGGCTCTGATACCAACCTGTCACACCCCAACCGACGGCGGAAACGTCGGGGCGTGACATGTAGACTGTTCATGAGCACAAGGTTCACTAGATTTCAATATTTAATCATCAATTTCATTTCAACCCATTCAAACACGAATAGCAACATTCAACAAGTACATAAAGAAAAATACAAATTGTCTTTTGAATTTAAATTAACTAGGTCCAACTTAAGTGTAGCATGTCTTGCTCAAATTCACACGTTAGCACCTGAAACATGAATTAAATAGGGTCAACTAAAAAGTTGGTGAGCATACATAGGTTCGTACATAGATAGTGTATAAATATGAATAAGCAAATCCTTACATGTCATGATAAATAAGGTATTTATGGGGAGCATCTATTGTGTAACTAAAGTACAATCAAACATTTGTAACTAGCATGCAAATTGTGTTGTCGGTAACAATCACCCCAATCTGGGTGGGTTTGTCAGACTCAATAGATCTATCATTGTTAACCGTCGGCTTAATTAGTTAATGATTGCACAAAATTTGCACACAAAAGTTAACACACCTAGCACTCAAACATAAAGCTCAAATTTGTACACATGAATGTAAATAGGATTTGTGTTTGTGTAGTTTGTGTAAAAGTAAACTATTGTTTGTATAAAATTCATGAATCACCCCAAAAGTGTAAAAGAGAAAAGGGGCTATGTAATACTCACTTGGATCAAGGGTGTAGCTAGAACGCAAGACTAGGTAGCAAAACGATTCTTGTAATGCACCACGTTAACCTAGTGTGTAATGCATATTGAGTTAATAGCGTGTATGAAAGTGTACGTCTAAGTCTAGAGTTCAACGGGTTTTACTGTATGTGGATTTGTACAAAAAGTTTGTATTATTCCCTATAAAGGCATGTTATGCTTGTATAAGGATTTAAGGTATGTATGATCTTAATAGTCATTGAGGTAGGGTTGGATTTAAATAAACAAAATAATTTCTACTTATGTGAATAGTGTTTAATTTAAATAAATAAAATAAATAATTTCATTTATTTAAATAAACTAAATAAATAATTTTTATTTATTTATTTGTGAAAAATATTTTAAAATATATATGTTTAGAAAGAGAATTTCTACTTATACGAATAGTGTTTAATTTAAATAAATAAAATAAATAATTTCATTTATTTAAATAAACTAAATAAATAAATAATTTTTATTTATTTATTTGTGAAAAATATGTTAAAATATATGGATTGTAAATATATGTTTAGGAAAAGAATTTCTACTTATGCGAATAGTGTTTAATCTAAATAAATAAAATAAATAAATAATTTCATTTATTTAAATAAATTAAATGAATAAATTTTTAAATATAAATTAAATAAATAATTTCTACTTTATTTATTTATCTATTTATAAAGATATGTAAATGGTGTTAATATATGAAATTAATAGTAATTATATATTTTTAGTGTAGATTAAAATAAATAAATTTTTTTGTGTATTTATCATTTTAAAATAAGAATTTGATTGTTCTAAATAAGGTTAAAATTTTATAACTTTATAAATTTGGTTTTTAGAATGGGAGATATTTTATAAAATAAATACCTTATTTGACAATTAATTTTCTTTAATTATTTAAAAAATCTAAATTCTTGTTTTAACTAATTAATATATAAATTTAACACTAAAATTCATAATAAAAATGAATTTATGTTGGAAATTGGAAATTTTGGCTTTATTCTGCTCAACATGTTGCAAGATTTATAAAAATAATTTTTATATAAATTTTAGGGTTGTAAAACGTTTTTAAAAAATATATTCTGACCACCCGGTTCGAACCCGGGTGGTTTGTGTGGGAGTCAAAGGTTTCACCACTGGACCTAGGGGGCCATTACTTATACAGAATCGAACTGAAATTGTGTTAACCTGTTGTAGGGTGGGAGCTGGATTTGGGTTTGAGGCTTTCGCCAAAAAGGTCCGGTGTTTGTGGGTTTCGAACCCACGCCACCTGGTTCGGCGGCGCAGTGACTTGCCGGCCGGACCAGGTGGTTTCGCTGACTTATTATTGAATCTAATTACTTAAAACACGATATAAAAAGAAACCAAATTCAAATCCCATCCAATCCGCCATGAACCCTAGCCCCAATCGGTCGTGATTAGCTTTGATAACATGAATTGGTATAGGGCTTTTGATAAGGGTTCAAAGACGAATCGAACGAGTGTATTCTTACCTGATTTAGTTTGGGCACGAATGCGGGCGGCTACAGGATTTCTCCGATTGTTCTTCGTGATCGACAGGATTCCAGAGAGGAAATGAGAGGCGATTATCGGTTCAGAAAGGTTGTGAGGGACTAGGCGAAAGTGTGTGTGTCGTTGAATTGAATTGATTTAATCTAAATTACACGATTTGATTTCGATTTGACCGTAACAGTCGTGGGGCTGATTAGGCGTTAATTCGATTAATTCCGGATGAATCTAGTCATGTTAAGGTGTTGAATACATGAGGGACTGGTCTGCGCATGATTTGCGGGATCCATTACGCGTCAATTACACAAACCGATCGGATATTGATACGGGTTTGACTATGAGAAGTCAAATTCTTTTGAATTTGAATTGACCGCGTAATCGGTCGAATTGGTTTGATGTTTGGGCCGGGACTTGGTCGATTCTTGTTTGGGTGAACATGTAGAGTCCATTTCAACCGGAAATCATCGAGTAGCAGCCTTAGATTAACAAGATTTGGGCTGTTTGACTTTTGAAAGTCAATTGAGTAAAAAAAAGTCAAAATTAAGAGTAGGTTTTCCAATTTAGGGTTCAAAATGGTTTAAGTCTCAAACAACCATGAAATTCCTAGTAAATGTATCTATGTGTGTATGTATTTGACTGGAATTTGTATAAATATATACATATACAGGATTTTAATAACGTATACCGTGAAAAGGTTTGTGGATTTGTATTGGAGTCAAATGTTTAATTGTTGGTATGAATGAAACAATCCCGGTGCACTAGATTTTGAAATTTAAATGAGTTACATCGAATTATAAATAAGGATAGTAAAATCAGAAATGTTACACCATGAGTTAAGTCTTCTGGTACCCCACATAGTCACTCCACTGACTCGGGGTATTGAGAAGTACATCTGTGGTCTACCCATGTAAATCCAAGATACAGTCCTAGGAAGAAATCCAGCCACTCTTGAAGATGCTATCCGCTTAGCTGCCACATTAACCGATAACCATGTGAAGGAGGGTACACTAACAAAGAAAGGCACAAAGAAAGTAACTGACTCAACAGCCTCTTCTGAACCCTCTAAGGAAGACAAACCCAAACCTCCTCACTTCAATAAGAAACGTAACTTTGCTGTCATTACCCCTGCTGTACCAATCAACCAAGTAGCTCCCCTGGCCCAAAACCATAATAAGAAACCATATGCGGGCAACAACCCTCTGTGCAACACATGCAACTATCACCACTTCCCAAACATGCCATGCCATCTATGTGCCAATTATGGAAGGTATGGTTAATGTTGCGAACACTTGTCAATCCAGATCACATGTTAGTCAAACCCAGCAAGGGAACCGAGCCAATCACCAAGTTGCCAATCAAGTTGTACCAGCCATTACTAATGGGCGTGCTTGTTATGAATGTGGTAATCCAAACCACTTCAAAAACCAATGCCCAAGGATAGCCAATGCAAACCAAGGTGGTGCTCGTGGGCGTGCCTTCAACATAAACACTAACGAAACTCAAGTCAATGTCGAGGCAGCAGATGAAACCAATTGAAGCTAGCGCAAGATGGAGTCGAATAGGGATCTAGTCTGGAATAAATTATGCATTGTAATCCTTTATGTTACTTTTGTCATTGTCGGAACTATTTACACCTACTACGGGTTGTCACTATAAACTTGAGCTTGCTAGCCAACTTAAGAAAGTGAATCATTTCGCCATTAACCGTCCATAAAAGCACTAACGAATTGAAAAGTTAAAACTTATCTACTCACATTGTACATAAGCACCAAGCAATATCGTATTCAAGATTCGATAGTTTGCATTACTCATGAAATCTAATAACTTACAAATGAACACTCACATGATACATAAGACTTAGTTGGTTACAATATGCATAATGATAGGCTAATCACACGATATATGAAACTTGCTTGTTTGATACACAATTGAACACATAAACATGAAACTTATTTATTTACAAATTACATAATACTAAACTGTTCACACTATACAATAAACATGATACCACATTGCCCACATTATACCTAAAACTTTCTGGTGTACAAAATGCATGATACCAAAATTGTTTACATTTACAAAATATGTTATGCTAAGTTGTTTACGCTATACATGAAAACTTAGTTGATATTAAATTATTCACAGCCTACGTGAAACTTATTTGTTCTCATTATACATGAAACTAAATTGTTTACAATGTACATAACATTAGATCACACATGGAAACTTGAGTGTTTACATTATACATGGAATTAGATTATTTACATTGTTTCAATTGATTAAGTACATCATACACAAGGCATGACTATTCACCTTATCCATGAAAGCTACTCGAGTTTGACGTATTCTTGTTCAAACACGAGGAAGCTATGGAACCCTAAATTATTCCACGTTATTACTCTTTAGTACCTGATTGACTCTACTATCTATGAACATAGTTATTTGTTAGCACCACATACGTGAAAACAATAGTTACGAATTAAGTGATTTTGTGTTACCCCCTAGACCCACATACACAATGGGATGAACTATATGGACCATGCGACGATTTGGATAATTACGGGTGCACACGTAATTATAAAAATCAGCGTATGGAAAACATAGCAAATTCTGTCGTGTGTTATGACGTAAAACCTATCGGGATATATAGTAACGAAACTAATGTGATATGATAAGGGCATGGTGGATACGCCGCTGGTACTTCCTATATATAAGTGTTCCTGTCATGTTATCAGAAGTAGAGTTATTCGTGTCACGTAAAGTTTTATGTTGTTTGACGGGTCATTGTTTGTGAAATTTCTTATCCACTAACAATTCCTGAACATATTAGACTACATCTTAAACAAACCCTAATCATCAAATTCCTATCAAATTCATTCCAAGTAATGCATTTCACCTTTAGAATCTAAATTATTATTTGAAAGTTTTTCTCCTTAAATTCATTTCAAAAACTAAATCCAATGTCATCATTCATGCCTGACTTTGAGAAACAAACCTAAATCTTGTTATCAGTTATACTCCACAAACCAACAATCAAAACTCATCTCCTTCTTGATTCAGTAGTCTCCACTAGATAAATTTCGGGACGAAATTCCCTCAACATGGGGATACTGTAACATCCATGATTTTTGGGCCATAAATTTTCTCTATTCATTTTATTATATAAGCACTTGAAGTCTCGTACTTGTTCAAACATAATATGTCACAGCAATTATTACTTTAGCATACATAAATTCAAATTTTCAAACCATACATTTACATATTATTTCCTTATTATATATAACATATGTATCTATATTTAACTATATATATATATATATATATATATATATAGATATAAGCAAACACTTTTGTTACAACTAAAGTAAAACATACGGGTTTTAAAACCATGCTTTTACATCTTTAAAGATATACACATACTTATTTACAAATATAAATGTAAATATGTATATTTGATTTTATTGAATTGTCATTATTACAATTTATACATTCAGAAAAATGGAACTTTTTATAAAGTAAGCAAAATAAAACAAATAATGTTTAAGATTTTATGAGTTTTATAAGCATAACTTTATACAATTATCTACAAATTAAACATTTGTTTTGAACCCTTTTGGACTTTTTTTTTTACAATTAAACTTCCAACTTGAACCTCCACAATTGAAATTGAACCCTTTGACCCCATTCACTTCACTTTGACGTATTTAACTTACTTTGACTTTCAGAAAGTCAAACAAACCCAAATCACTTGCAATTCAACACCAAAATCGAACTAACCCGATTGATGGGGATTTTCTCTGATACTTGGACAATTATCGGCTAGTTTCGGACCTTTTTAGCAAATCAATTCAACCCACTACGGGTTTAATTCAAAATTCAAATGGTTTGACCCACTCGAAGTCAAACCAAGCCAAATCAATCCCTAAATCAAGCAAACTAACGCGTTTAAGAGTCCAGAAATCACGCCCTGATTGATATCTCGTGTATTCAGTCCTAAAACATGACTTGATTTATCCTCCGACACTCGAATTTATGCGTAATGGATGCTAACAACTGTCACAATCAAAACGCTAATCAAATTATATAATTAGGGTGAAATTGATCGACCAAATTCACACACACACCTTCGCAACACCCTTTACCTACTTCATGAACACTCATTTCAATCATATTACACGTCTGTATTGCAATCCTAGTCGAAGAACTCGAACTCTGAACTCCTCAGTCGATATCACCCGGTACTCAACCATAACAAGTAAATTCTATACCAACAGACTCATATAGATTTAGGGAATGAAAGCCCTATAATTACGTGATCGATTGGTATTTAATCGATGAGTTTTGGGATTAGGGTTTGCATCGGGACGATGTGATGAAGATAGGTTCCCAGACCTATGCCTTTTCTGTGTTGCGTGTTCTGAACTTAAACCCGGTTCCTGTTTTTGTGGTGCTTATTACAGTTTAGAGCCAAACAAATTACACTAAAGACGTACAGGTCCAGCGGCTTGCGCTTGTTCTATACACAGAACCAACCCGGGTTCAACCCCGGGTCACTACGTCTATTTTTTTAAACCTGTTTTTCAAGTAGGTAATCATTTTATAAGAATTATTTTATAAACATATAAAACTCAGATCAGTTTTACTATTTTAAATTGATAAGTTGTGAAGGAAAACCATTTTATTTATTATTATTAGTATTAAAATCCAATAACTCTTAGTTAAACTAATATATTTAATTTAATCAAATTACTTATTTAGGAGCCTTGTATTATAAATTATAATATAGTTTTCACTGTTTTTATAAACTCATTTAGTTCGTAAATATTTTACACCTTTTATATGACCCATCCCCATTATATAAAAACATTGAACACACATTTTAATACTTTTAATTAAATAAATATTTTTTTTGTTTAAATAATCGGAGTATTATTATCATACTATAAATGTTGGGTTGTATACCAATTAATTTAAATCATTATTTCTAACACTTATTGTTTCACAAAAATGAAACTGTATAAATAAAAGGTTTTAGTTATTAATATAGTCACCTGATCATTTATTTAACTAATAATTTTACAAATTATTTATTTATTACTTTATACTTTTACGAACAAAAGAAAATTTTGTATTTAATTATTCATTCTTTTATTCTCAAACAAAAGGACTCCCACATCAATCCCTTTTGCGCTTTAGGATTTCCCTTATTTATTTTGTACAAATCATTGATACACGTATCCCATCGAACATAGGTTAATCTTGTGAATAGGCAGATCAGTTGTGGCACAACAACATACTTGTGTGGCATACAAGTTACTCATTACAGGTGAGTTTACATAGCCCCTTTTTTGTATTTACATATTTGGGGTGAAACATGAATACATTCAAATACTATTTGTAATTACACACGTATAATTCTACAATATGATCATATGTGTTTATTTGTGCTTTATGCTTGAATGCTAATTGTTAAGGCTACATATACATGATATACACGTGCAAACACAAATACATTACTTCAGGCTAACATGTGTTGTTAGGCCCTACATTAGGATAACATGTCTTGTTATGCCCTACATTAGGATAACATGTGTTGTTATGCCCTACATTTACATCAGGATAACATGTGTTGTTATGCCCTACATTAGGATAACATGTGTTGTTATGCCCTTCAATTACAAGTTTCATTTGTGCATCTAGCTTAACTTAGATTCTCCATAAATGCTTTATAAACCATGCATCATATGAATTGTACACAAAACATTTGAACTTTACTTGTGGTGTCAAAACCTATGTATGCTCACCAACTATTTATAGTTGACCCTCTCATTTTATCATGTTTCAGGTACAGTGCTTGAGTTAAGATTTCAAGTCGCTTCACTTAGGATTGAGGACCTAGTTTTAAATTTAATAAAGTTATTCATGTATTTTTATTCTTGTAAGAGTTGTACTTGATTACTTGAGCTATGAAATGAAAGTTATTGTTTAATTATCACAACTTAGGTAAACCATGAGCTTATGAACGGTCTACATGTCCCGCCCCGACGTTTCCGCCGTCGGTTGGGGTGTGACAACAGCGCCAGTGTTGTGAACACCTTGATCAAGCAGCTCAGCTATGCTTTTGCCCTTAAAAACCTAGGAAATCTTGACTACTTCCTCGGTATTGAAATAGTGCGCCATGACCGTTACATCCTGCTATCTCAACGAAAGTATATAACTGAGGTTCTTCAACGTGCTAGACTTTCTGAGTCCAAACCAGTCTCATCTCCTATGAGCACTTCACAAGTGTTATCCCTAAGAGACACTCCTTTATTCTCAGAACCAGTACGATATCGCCAAATTGTTGGCATCCTTCAGTATGCCACTCTTTCACTGCCGGATATTGCCTTTGTAGTCAACAAAGTCTGCCAATACATGCATGTGCCCTCTAACAATCACTAGTCTGCCGTAAAACGCATACTCTAATACTTAAAAGGCACCATGCAACATGGCTTACTACTTCGTCATAATTCTAGTTCAATCCTTCAATCATTCACTGATGTTCACCAGGAGGGACCCTCGTCTATTATAGCCTTCTCTGATGCTGATTGGGTCGGGTGCCCGGATGACCGTCAGTCCATGGGGGGATTTGCTATATATTTGGGATCTAACCTCATATCCTTTACAACACGTAAACAAAAAATAGTTTCCAGGTCATCTACGGAGTCAGAATACAATGCTCTAGTAGACACAGCTGCAGAATTAACCTGGCTTGAGGATCTTATCTGAGAACTTGGGATAAATACAAAATCCACTCCTACTCTATGGTGTGACAATCTCGGTGCAACCTACCTTACAACCAATACAGTCTTTCATGCCCGAACAGAACATGTTGAAATCGATTTTCATTTCGTTCGTGTAAAAGTGGCTCAAGGTAAAGTCCAGGTTTAGTTTATATCAACATATTATTAAATTGTAGACAACTTTAAAAAGTCGCTGCCAACTCAAAGATTTGTGTTCTTACGTTCCAAGCAACAGGTCGCTCCCCGCTCTTGGCTTGCAAGAGAATATTAGATCAGTTGTAATTATAGATAACAGAAGGTAGTTTGTGTAAATATGATTAGAGTATATAACCTGCTCTTGTAACCTAATTCCTTAAACATTTCAATGCAATTTACAATTACACACACTTAAGGTGTTTCACTTGTAACCATCGATTGATTTCTCATCTGACACTAATATTTTATCAGTTTATTCCTTTTTTTATTTTTATCATGCTAATATCATATTCGTTATGATCTTGTGGCTCAAGAATTTATTCGAAATGATTTCTGCGCTTAACCAGTCTCATCTCATTAATTGTCCATCATTTCAAAATTATAATCTCTCTCATCATAGGCATCTAAATTCGGTATTTTTCTCTTAATGACCATTTATTCCTCAAAGCATCTTGATTCCAAAAAGGGCAAAGTTACAATTTAAAGCACATCAAAACTCGCTTCCAATTTTTATTAAACTTAGTAGAGGGCCAGAATTTCATTCCATGATCGGTATTCTTTCTTTCAAGCAACTTGCTTGAAATATGCTCTCACCATCAATCCTATAATGTATGAATCACTCATACATCAATTTTGGAGCTCTACCGTATCAATTCATGATGATACTCATGGTAGTATAGTTGCTGCAAATGTCGGTAATCGTGTGATGCTTGTATCTAAAGGCATCATTCGCTCAACTCTGCATATTGACAATGCATATCTAAAGGTATCAAAACTCTTTTCAAGATATGGGATAATGAGGAGATTTTGCTAAAAGGCAATTAAGAAACACATTCTATATCCACATTGGCGATTTTTAGTTCATCAGATTATGATATGTCTTTCAGGCAATCACAGATCCTTTGACACCATTCCTTTTAAGATTCAAAATCTATTTCATGCTCTGATTCATCAAAAGTTGTTTGATGTGTCAATTTTTAATTAATAAATTTATTTTGAATGCATATGAATCTATCTCAAACAAGTTTTTACTATATCCAAGTTTCACTATGTATATGTATTAGACTAGGAATAGTTTGTATCCATTTATGCAATTATTGTATAGCTTGAGGTAGTTAATGGTTAATATTGTAACTATAAATAGATCTAATGAATGAGAAGGAAATCGATTAGCCTAAATCTATTATGGTATCAAATGCAATACGCTCTCTCATTACCTAAAGGCCGACTTCTCCCTTTCCCACCACCGATTCACATCATTCAGCCTTTCTACTTCTGCCGTTCCATTCATTCGGCCGTTCAATTCCTCCGATCATCAACCTCCAGCTGCCGTTCAATTCCTCTCGGTCTCATCTTCATTTCCAGATTACACGACTTCTGTGACATCCGACTAATTTGGTTAACTCCGTTAGCAAAATCCAGTGAAATCCTAACCTATTTAACCCTATCTCTAACTCCAGGGTCTAATTCTGTCAATTCCCAAACCTTAATACAAGAAACAACAGGGACTGATTCTGTAATTGAGCCAAAGTTGATTCTGTTAACTTCTAGAAGTCAAATTAGTGGCCATTAATCCAAATTCAAGCTCCATAATCGGTTGTTATTCGAAATTGAAACTGAAATTGCACGAATTATGATGTTAACGGTCATAACCACTGATTTAATCATCATTGTCGAAATTAAACCCATTAATGAGAATTCAAGTCTTAACCGTCGACCATTATCATACACTCATCAAATTCGCATCAATTCATCTGTTTTTCTCTTATTTAAGCATCTTCACATCTCTTTCGCATATCCCAGAAGCCTTTACACACGTCTGTTCAATCGGAATCAAAGTTGTTGTAACCAGAGGCCGAGCCACGCAGGTCACGGCTGAGTTTTACTCGATCACCAACAATCCGATAATGTTTAAGGTAACTAATGACACCCACAACTATGTTTTCACTCCTAGAACCAAAGCTCCATGTTAATTCGGGCTTTCACTATCGGGTTTAACACGATATGAGTCTAGGGTTCATGCGTATACGAGTTTAATCGAACCTTAATGCAGTCACCGTTTCAATCTAATTAAATTGCAAGGTTAGTTTCGCAATCCCTGGTGTGTTAAAAGCCCTATGATCTCAATCCACATTCTTATAGATTTCGATCGATTTGAGTCTGTGTTTAAACTAGGGTTTTGACTTTTGGAACTAAAAATTAACAACTCAAAACTCAACGATTTTCACAATTGATTACATCCTCAGATTCGCATTAGACTGTTGGATTTAGGGACTGGGTTCTGAATCGGATTCAATGGGGGAGATCGCAGGGACTTGTATGTTAAAACAAGTCAGAACCGATTATCATTGCGATTCCCTAGCGGGCATACTTGGTCAAGACTTTATGCATACACGCAGGAGACCTGGGTTCAAAACTGGTCTCGTGCAATTATATTTTTGGGACTTTTTCAATGGTTTTCTTTTCATAAAATTTTTCCCTATAATATTATATTAATATATTAATACATTTTAGCCCCAGAAACCACCCGTAGGCTTGGGTTTGGTTTTAAAGCCCATTTTTATTATTAATTCACACTTTTAAAATAATATGTTTATAATATTTTCAACCCACGACTAAAATTAAAAATAATATATTTATATATTATTTTCGCCACGTTAATAAACTTTGTTTAACGTTTGAAACTAATGAATAATATAATTATTTATATTATTACTCATGATGTTATGTTGTGAATAAAAATAATATATTTATTATTTTGCCTCATAAATAATTATCGGATTAACTCTAAGAACTTAAAATAATATAATCAATTATATTATTTTCCTAAACCATTATTAAATGGTACAAACACATGAATATATTTAATAATTAATATTATTCGTAATTAGAGACGTTCAACACGAAACATGTGTATCTTAATTATTATATTAAGAAATCCTTATTCCCATGTACAAGTTCGTCTACTCGTTAATCCTAAGGATGTTCTAGGGCCTTCAAATCTTCCGTGTAGTCGTCACAAAAATCCCATTGTATCCCTAACTATTATGCTTATAATTCTAGGGCATACGTTAGCCGTTTACATGCTAGCACTTGTGGTCCCAATTTCATCCCTGTGCAGTACCATCTACTACTCAACTCAGGTGAGTTTTCACGGCCCATTTTACCGTTTTAAATTGGGGGATAAACATGCATACAAATGAACATTCTTTTACTTGTTTTCCCGTTGGGGAGAAACATGCATACAAACGAACATTTTTTTACTTGTTTTCCCGTTGGGGAGAAACATGCATACAAACGAACATTCTTTTACTTGTTTTCCCGTTGGGGAGAAACATGCATACAAACGAACATTCTTTTACTTGTTTTCCCATTTGGGAGAAAAATGCATACAAACAAACATCATTTTACTTGTTTTCCTATAGGGGAGAAACATGCTTGCAGACAAACATCCTTTGACTAGTTTTTCTGTTAGGGAGAAACATGCACACAAACAAACATGGATCACATAGTATTTCACTACCACTTGCGTACTTAAGCGCAAACTCTATCATGAAAGTCCTCACATCGAACCGTTAAAATGGACTTAGCGAGGTAATGTTTGGTAGTACTACTGGGTTTGACAAACCCCACCCGAGCTAGTCGTCTAGTTCGATTGGAAGTCGAACGGGTGTAATATTGACCTAAACACATTCGCCATGGTTGATAGACCTGGCGGGAGGCATTCAAACGCAAACAGTCAGCTTCTGTTACGAGCGCTTAGAGTAACTTATACATTGTCTAGCTAGCAATAGGTGTGACTTACGTATGTGGATCCTACAAACACACGAACAATTTATTTACTTACAAACCTGTGAACTCACCAACTTCGTGTTAACACTTTTTCTTACATGTTTCTCAGGTCGCTAAGGCACAGGTTGCACACGTAGGACATGCATGGAGTCCTACTATCATTGCATTCTTATGCAAACATTTAAAACGATTCGCTTGCTTTAATTAAACTAAACTTGGGCGCGTTTGTTTTAAGCAGTAACTGTTTGACATAAACCACTTCCTCATTTAACTCTGAACTTTTATGATTGTTCATTTATGTCCCATATAGTTTCGTTTGATGTAACTAATGTCTGAGATCCTAGTTTGTCATATGCCAAACGGTAAAACTTCATTAGTGAAATTTGGGGGTGTGACAGATTGGTGTCAGAGACATTGGTTATAGAGAACTAGGATTGCATACTAGACTATAACCGCACACATGCATTAGTTACACGACACTAACACTCATACATGATACACATAGCATCCACACACACATTACATTGCAGGCATGATGACATCATCCATATCACCCTCTGCTGAAGAGGGACACGTCATTCTCATTGCATTATCATTCCCAGTGGCGACACTCGAGGAATCACCAGAACAACATCCACTCCCATCCGAGGGCAGCAAGACAGAGCCTTCAGAGGAGTCTCTCACACCACCATCATCTACACCCTTGTTACACCATCAGAGCCGAAGATAACACCGACTTGAGCCTATAGATGACACAATCGGGAATGGTGGGCCTTCTCAAGTCCGTGTTAGAGATGACACACAGCATTAGCACATGTCTCTTTGAGAGTTGGGTTCGTCGGAGAGGAGTCCCTCCTTCACCCACTAGCAACCATACTCCGATATCACTAGCTTCACTCTACTTCAAGCCCGAACCCGTGCACCTCGCTTGAGGTACGCCATGTGAAGGCAGACCGTTGCACGCATTATTGCAGAATCTATTGACACATAGTTGTCATCACTTTCCCAAGCCATGGGCTCGTGTCATTTGTCGATATTCTGATGAAAATAGATTGACCACAAGGTTGAGAACGCCTTGCTCATTACATACTCAAACCCTATCCTGACTCAGTTGGAAGGACGGTTACTTTGCTTCTTCAAGTAACACATATCCATGAGCTAGTTTCGCTTCTCGTAGTCGCATTTCATACAATCCACTGGATTGGAATCCTCTATTATGTTTCAACTCGAGTGAATACTCAGATCAAACTATTCCCGACTACTCATCCTGATATAAGTCCTAGTTGATCAACTTGTGGTTGATGACTAAGCCTCTTGATGACTTATCATGTCTGACAACACTCTGCACTAGGTAATACAAACTAAAAGACATTTTGACACATGACAGGGAGAAGCTAGGGTGAGCATGCAAAGCGAATTATCGTTACGGGTGCACACGTAATAGTAATTTGAGGTGCATGTAAATCCTGGTGAAACCTAGTGTGTGGATAAATGGTCCTAATCTGTGCCTTACAGACTTAAGTTTCCACTGCCTGTAGAAATTCACGTAACCCGCTCAACGATTAGTTGGTATCGTTAAACATGTTCAACATTTGATAGACGCGACTATCAGGCTGAAGATGTTACGAACACACTGAACTATCATCAATAGGATCCATCATTTTATTTCACTCATGTAAGAGTCTTAGTGAACTTAAGACTCTCATCCAGACTTGATCAATGGAACCACCTACGTTGAAACTCTAGTGGAATCACATGCTAAACCCACCGACTCCATCTATGTAAACGGAATTTGAGGAATTCTTTCTAAGCTAACATGTTATCCCTTACACTCCAACAATAAATTCCATTTGACCCTATTACCTTATCATGTGACTAATCCTTAGTCTAATTTGATTTATACCCCAGCATATCCAGTTATTTCAATGACATTAGAAAACGTGGATTTAATCCAACCAACCATCAGTTGGACGTGATTACCTAAAAAAGACATCCTATCCCTACATGTGAACCTCTTACCTTAGCCTTTGGATTGATCGACGCTTACCTTATAAGCGCGGGTCTCGCTAGAAGTTTCAACGTGACCTCACAAATTACCTGTTGGTGCGGTCGTACTCCGAGTCTATTAGAAACTAGTACAGTATAATGTTAACCGACGGTCAGATAATCGAAGCAACTCACAATCTTAAGGGTTGTAAACTTGGATTACCTGGTCATAAACTTGACATTGACCTTATCCCAGTCACACTCAGTAGTTTCGACGTAATTATCGGTATGGATTGGTTATCTAAGAACCAAGCCGAGATTATCCGTCGTAAGAAAATTGTTCGCCTTCCTCTCCCGAGTGGAGAAACCCTTTTTCTCCAAGGCAAGAAGAGTGGTGTAGTCGTTAGTATCATATCCTTCATGAAAACACAAAAGTGTCTACGCAAGGGTCATACTACCATTCTGGCTCTCGTCGCCGAGCAGCCATCTGAAGAGAAGAAGATTGACAACATTCCGATCGTTCGTGATTATCCCGAAGTATTTTCCGAAGACCTGTCTGGTCTTCCTCTTCACCGTCAAGTTGAATTCCAGATCGATCTAGCACCCGGAGCAGCGGCCTATTGCCCGGGCACCGTATAGACTTGCACCCAGTGAGCTACAAGAATTGTCCACACAACTGCAAGAGTTGTTGGATAAAGGTTTCATCCGACCTAGCTCATCACCATGGGGAGCTCCAGTCTTATTCGTCAAGAAGAAAGATGGGACTTTCTGTATGTGCATTGAGTATCGTGAGCTAAACAAAGTAACCATAAAGAATCATTATCCTCTACCTCGCATAGATGGTTTAATTGACCAACTTAAAGGATCGAGTTTCCATTCCAAGATCGACCTTAGATCTGGTTATCATCAGTTGAGAGTCCGAGACGTTTCATTGAGGGATTCTCCAAAATTGCTCAACCCCTCACTGCCCTAACCCATAAGGGTAAACCCTATAACTAGGGTGACACCCAGGAGTCGGCATTCCAACTGCTGAAGCAGAAACTCTGCAGTGTACACATCCTATCTCTTCCAGAGGGAACGGATGACTTTGTAGTGTATTGCGATGCCTCCATCCAAGGTCTTGGTTGTGTACCAATGCAATGCGAGAAGGTTATCGCATACACATCTCATCAGCTAAAAATTCACGAGAAGAACTACACAACTCATGACTTAGAGTTGGGAGCCATGGTATTTGCACTAAAGATCTGGAGACATCACTTGTACGGTACCAAGTGCACTATCTACACCGATCACAAGAGTCTTCAGCACATCTCTGAATAGAAAGACTTGAACATGCGACAACGTCGTTGGGTCGAACTCTTGAATGTCTATGACTGTGCTATCAAGTACCATCCGGGCAAAGCTAATGTAGTAGCTGATGCCCTAAAGAAACTAAACCAAAACGAGTTCCAGTGTATGGGAACTTAAGGGAGTTGGTACTGGATGGAGCTCACAAATCTCGGTACTCTATTCATCCTGGTTCCGGCAGGATGTACCATGACTTAAAGGTGCTATATTGGTGGCCAGAGATGAAGGCTGATATAGCCACCTATGTGAGCAAGTGCCTGACTTGCTCAAAGGTCAAGGTGGAATACCAAATGCCTTCTAGTTTACTCCAACAACCAGAGATTCCATTATGGAAATGAAAGCAAATTTCTATGGACTTTATCACCAAATTGGCCCGAACTTCTAGCTGATGCGACACCATCTAGGTGATCGTAGAGCGCTTGCCTAAATCCGAGCACTTTCTAGCAATCAGAGAGACTGATAAGATGGAAAAGCTCACTCGTGTTTACCTTAATGAGGTCGTCTCTTGGTTTCTGGTCTATCCAAGGTTTCTACAGATCATCATTAACCACCTACATCCAGATCTAAAACAAGGTGGAAATGCCAATCTCAATCATTTAGGACCGAGACGCTCGATTCACCTCACGTTTCTGGCAATCTCTGCAAAAAGCTCTAGGCACGCGTCTGGATATGAGCACGGCATACCATCCTCAAACAGATGGCCAAACGGAACGTACCGTTCAAACCCTAGAGGATATGCTACGAGCTTGTGTGATCGATTTTGGTAATAGTTGGGAAACTCACTTGCCATTAGTAGAGTTCTCCTACAATAATAGTTATCACACTAGCATCAAGACAACACCATTTGAGGCACTATATGGGCGGAAATTCCGATCACCTATTTGTTGGACTGAAGTTGGTGATAGTCAACTTACGTATCCTGAACTTGTATTCGAAACCTCAGAAAATATCGTTCAAATTCGAAACCGTATGGCGGCAGCCCGTGACCGTCAGAAGGGCTATGCTCATAAGCGTCGAAAACCGTTAGAATTTCAAGTAGGCGACATGGTCCTATTGAAAGTCTCACCTTGGAAAGGTGTAATTCGTTTTGGGAAATGAGGCAAACTAAACCCTCGTTATGTTGGACCGTTAAAGATAGTGAAGAGAATTGGCCCAGTAGCGTACCAACTGGACCTACCTGAAGGACTTAGTGGTGTACACAACGTCTTTCATGTCTCAAACTTGAAGAAATGTCTAGCAGACGAGACACTCACTATTGAGGAACTACAAATCGATGAACAACTACGTTTCATTGAAGAACCGGTAGAAATCATAGATAGGGAAGTCAAAGCGCTCAAACACAGTAAGATCCCTATTGTCAGAGTTCGTTGGAACTCGAAACGCGGACCGAAATTCACATGGGAGTGCGAGGATCAGATGATACGCAAGTATCCTCATCTGTTCAAGCACTCCACATCAAACACTCAAGGTACTATTCTAATTTTCTGGACGAAAATTCTTTCAACTAGTGAATGATGTGACACCCATAAATTTTTATTTATTTATTTTAATTTTCGGGACAAAAATTCTTTCAACTAGGGGGTGATGTGACATCCGGCTAATTTGGGTTAACTCCGTTAGCAAAATCTAGTGAAATCCTAACCTATTTAACCATATCTCTAACTCCAGGGTCTAATTCTGTCATTTCCCAAACCTTAATACAAGAAACCACATGGACTGATTCTGTAATTGAGCCAAAGTTGACTTTTAGAAGTCAAACTAGTGGCCATTAATCCAAATTCAAGATCCATAATCGATTGTTATTCGAAATTGAAATTGCATGAATTATGATATTAACGGTCATAACCACTGATTTAATCATTATCATTGTCGAAATTAAACCCACTAATGAGAATTCAAGTCTTAACCGTCGACCATTATCATACACTCATCAAATTCGCATCAATTCGTCTATTTTTCTCTCATTTGAGCATCTACACATCTCTTTCGCATATCCCAGAAGCCTTTGCACACGTCTGTTCAATCGAAATCGAAGCTGTTGTAGCCGGAGACCGAGCCACGCAGGTCGCAACTGAGTTTTACTCGATCACCAACAATCCGATAATGTTTAAGGTAACAAATCACACCCACAACTACGTTTTCACTCCTAGAACCAAAGCCCCATGTTAATTTGGGCTTTCACTATCGGGTTTAACACGATCTGAGTCTAGGGTTCATGCGTATACGGGGTAGTGGAACCCTAACGCAGTCACCATTTCAATCTAATTAAATTACAGGGTTAGTTTCGCAATCCCTGTGTTAAAAGTCCTATGATCTCAATACATAATGTTATAGATTTCGATCGATTTGAGTCTGTGTTTAAACTAGGGTTTCGACTATTGGAACTAAAAATTAACAACTCAAAACTCAACGATTTTCACAATTGATTATATCCTCAGAGTTGCACTAGACTAGTGAACAAAACCCCTAATCATTCGTACTCAATCGTACTTAAAACTATTGGATTTAGGGACTGGGTTCTGAATCGGATTCAATGTGAGATCTCAGGGACTTGAGTGTTAAAACAAGTCAGAACCGATTATCATTGTGATTCCTTAGCGGGAACACTTGGTCAAGATTTTATGCATACACACAGGAGACCCGGGTTCGAAACTGGTCTCCTGCAATTACATTTTGGGACTTTTTCAATGGTTTTCTTTTTATAAAATTTTTCCCCATAATATTATATTAATATATTATTACATTTTAGCCCCGAAAACCACTCGTAGGCTCGGGTTTGGTTTTAAAGCCCATTTTTAATATTAATTTCCACTTTTAAAATAATATATTTATAATATTTTCAACCTACGACTCAAATTAAAAATAATATATTTATATATTATTTTTGCCACGTTAATAAACTTTGTATAACGTTTCAAACTAATGAATAATATAATTATTTATATTATTACTCATGATGTTATGTTTTTTTATAAAAATAATATATTTATTATTTTACCTCATAAATAATTATCGGATTAAATCTAAGAACTTAAAATAATATAATAAATTATATTATTTTCCTAGACCATTATTAAATGGTACAAACACACAAATATATTTGATTATTAATATTATTCGTAATTAAAGACGTTCGACACGAAACACGTTTATCTTAATTATTATATTAAGAAATCCTTATTACCGTGGACAAGTTCGTCTACTTGTTAATCCTAAGGATGTTCTAGGGCCTTCAAATCTTCTGTGTCGTCGTCACAAAAATCCCATTGTATCGCTAACTATTATTCTTATAATTTTAGGGTATACGTAAGCCGTTCACATGCTAGAACTTGTGGTACCAATTTCATCCCTGTGCAGTACCATCTACGACTCAACCCAGGTTAGTTTTCACGACCCCTTTTACCGTTTTAAATTGGGGGAGAAACATGCATACAAATGAACATTCTTTTACTTGTTTTCAAGTTGGGGAGAAACATGCATGCAAACGAACATTTTTTTACTTGTTTTTCCGTTGAGGAGAAACATGCATACAAACGAACATTCTTTTACTTGTTTTTCCGTTGGGGAGAAACATGCATACAAAAGAACATTCTTTTACTTGTTTTCCCGTTGGGGAGAAACATGCATACAAACGAACATTCTTTTACTTGTTTTCCCATTGGGGAGAAAAATGCATACAAACGAACATCATTTTACTTTTTTCCTATAGGGGAGAAACATGCTTGCAGACAAACATCCTTTACTTGTTTTTTCGTTGGGAAGAAACATGCACACAAACAAACATGGATCACATAGTATTTCACTACCACTTGTGTACTTAAGCGCAAACTCTATCATGAAAGTCCTCACATCGAACCGTTAAAATGGACTTAGCGAGGTAATGTTTTGTAGTACTACTGGGTTTGACAAACCCCACCCGTGCTAGTCTTCTAGTTTGATTGCAGGTCGAACGGGTGTAATATTGACCTAAACACATTCGCCATGGTTGATAGACCTGGCGGGAGGCATTCAAACATAAACAGTCAGCTTCGGTTGTGAGCACTTAGAATAACTTGTACATTATCTAGCTAGCAATAGGTGTGACTTATGTATGTGGATCCTACAAACACACGAACAGTTTATTTACTTACAAACCTGTGAACTCACCAACCTCGTGTTGACACTTTTTATTACATGTTTCTCAGATCGCTAAGGCACAGGTTGCACACCTAGGACATGCATGGAGTCCTACTGTCATTGCATTCTTATGCAAACATTTTAAACGATTCGCTTGCTTTGATTAAACTAAACTTGGGCGCGTTTGTTTTGCGCAATAACTATTTGACATAAACCACTTCCGCATTTAACTCTGAACTTTTATGATATTTCATTTATGTCCCATATGGTGTCGTTTGATGTAACTAATGTCTGAGATCCTGGTTTGTCACATGCCAAACGGTAAAACTCCGTTAGTGGAATTTGGGGGTGTGACAGTTTCTTCTACCCTACATCCCGTTGTTACAGTTACAAACATTCGTAACTATATTCCAATCATTCTGGAGACAGAAAATGGGAAGTATATGTCATGGGTTGAGTTGTTTAAGATACACTACAGTGCTTTCCAAGTTATTGATCATATTCTACCTTCTGAGTCCTCCTCATCATAATCCTCTTCCAAGAAGAAAGATAAAGAAGAAACATCAGATACATCCAAGGATAAAGAACAGTGGACTCATCTAGATGCCATTGTTTTACAATGGATATACAGTACTATCTCCCAACACCTTTTAACAATTCTTACACCAAATACTAATGCCGCAGATGCATGGAAGTCCTTGGAGCACATCTTTATTAACAACAAGCCTTCTAGGGTTATTTATCTTCAAAACAGGTTTACAAATACCAAGCAGGAGAACTCTCCAAACATGGTTGCTTATTGTCAAGAACTCAGAAGTATTTCTGATCAGCTGACAAATGTTGATGCCCATGTGAACAATCAACGCTTGGTTCTGGAACTTATCTCCGGACTCAGCGATCACTATGATGGTATATCCACCCTTCTTCAACAGTCCGGCCCGCTCCCTGATTTCTACACAGCCCGCTCCAAGTTACACCTTGAAGAAACACGCAAGAACAATCAAACACCAGCCCAAACAGCCCTAAATGCCGCCGCCCCTACCCATTCGGTTACCGCTCAAAAAACCAGGTCGTCTGCGGTGACCGGCGTGAATATTCTGATCAGCAGTAGCCACAGCACCACACATATAGGGGACAACTTGCTGGGTTTTATCATGGTCGGGGCAGCAGTCGACGTACACGGGGTCGAGGACGCGGTCGTTGTCACCCCACGCCAAGGCGGAAACACGAGGGAGGGACAAAACTGAATCATTACATATGATCAAAAGAAATTTCTTTTAGTTGAATAGTTGATTACATCTATTACATAAATCAAACAAAACAAGTAGAACATGTAAGTCTTCTTTTGTTAGTATCTAGCTATGTCTACTAAGTCATAGTCCTTGATCCTCGCATGAGCTCATCAACATCCTAGTTAGCTTCACCTAAAAAACATGCTGAAATAGGTCAACTAAAAAGTTGGTGAGAACATAGGTTTAAATAGATACATAGTAATAGATAACACAGTGCAAGTCATAAAAAAGTTTCACAATTCTAAGTAATTAAACTTTTATACATAAGTCCACAACCAATCCTAGTAATCGATAGCTATCCCATCCAACACCTTGTCAGGGTGTTAGACTAAGTATGAATATTTAGCATTAAGTTTCTAAACATCCAGCTCCTTCCAAGTTGATCAGAATCCATAACTTGAAGGACATTCAAAATTGATTGGCATGCATCAACCCGAGGACCGGATGGGCTAGTCACGCCAATAGATCTATTTACATACTCCCGTGGCTTCCCCGAAGTTAATGGTTGTGTAGGTTTTGAAAATAAGAGAGACTTTGTAATGAAAATAAGTGACATGGTATAGCAAGATGTACAAACCAGTTTAGTTTTACTAGAATTAGAAAGTATGTTATTGATTGCAAAAGAATAGTTTTGACTCTAGAATTTGGTTTCCATTTGATATAGGAGCATGTTTTCCACCCCACAGTAGAAAGTAAAGAGGGGCTATGAACTCACCTTACAAGTTAAGAAGGTTGAACTTGTACTTGAAGTAACTTGGATTGAATGCCTTAAGGATTCCCTAAGTAAGTTTGTTAAGTTAATTAGAAACAAGTTTAGAACAGTAGAGGGGTTGTTATTATAATTAGTAGAGAGTAGTTGTTATATACTAGAATGGTTATCATTCCAGAGTAGTACATCCAACAGAAAAGTTCCGAGGAAAGAGTTGGTTGGATCAGAATCCCGTCTTTTCCTAGCCAGAACTTTAATGGTTGTCAGATAACTACATACCGGTTTGAAGGTTACTCTATTTGCATACTTAACCAAGTTTAGGGTGTGTTTGGTAAGTTTGGAAAGTATAAGGGCTAAAGTGAAAATATAAGTTTTGTATGGATAGAAATGAAATAAGTTAGATATTAGAAGGGTTTAATTGAAAATAAGGAGTTTTAGTATAAATATAATTTTAGAAATTGAAAGAAAATAAGAAAGATCAAAATCAAGTTTTTAAATAAAAGTTTGAACAAGTTTGATGAAAAAGTGCTTTTTATCTTGGATTAGATCTATGATTAGAACATAAACATGTTGCGGAATCATAGATCTAAGCTAGTTATGAAGGATTTTGAAAGAAAAAGTATGAACAAGCATGAACATATGAAGAACTTACTTAGAATGGAAGAATTTAAGTTAGAATTTTCCAAAAGATAAGATGAACGACCTTTAGTTGTTAGAGAGACCTAGAGGATCGTTGAGGTGTAAAGAATAAATGAGGAATAAGGGCTCTATTTATAGGGTGGGTTTAAGGGCTTATTAGCAAAAAAATTAATTAGTGAAAAGGACTAGAATTGCAAAAATATAAAGATAGTTTGTTAAATTTTAAATAAAAAAATTGAAAATAATAGGGGGGAGGGTAGGTCACGAAAATTAGAGGGGGATAGGGATAGGATTAATAATACAAAATAATGGTTTTTAATCATTTAGAATAAGTTTAAAGGTTTAAATTGATTTAATAAATTAAGTAATAATAATAAATAAATAAATATAATAATTTTCAAAAATTATAATTAATAATAATATATAACTGAAATTGCAAAAGAAACCCTGAAATTTACGTATGTATAAGTTTTACCCTTGAAACTTTACTATATTCAAATGAAGTCACAAACTTGAATTGTTTTGATTAAGTTAGAGTTTAAGGCATCCAAAGTTACCAATAGTAGCAAGTTCTAGAATGGATACTAGAATCAGTTATAGAATTAAAATAGAATAAGTAAGCCGTTCTAAAGAGCAATAGAATACTCGCTTTAGACCTGACATAGGAGTTTGAAATGAAATGATATCACAAGTAATATGGTGCTCAAAAGGTTCATAGTATTATAATTACCAATAGGTTACAAAGTAGAATCAAATAGAATCATAAAAATCAGAGATGTCACATTTGTGAACGCGGAAATTACAATGGTAATAATTTTTATTCTCAGCAGCCCTGGATGAATTCGAATACACGATGGAACACACCAACTTGGAACATACCACATCTACCCTATCCGACAGCTCCCATTAACTGGTTTCAATCTCGACCGTGTTTCGGTTCCTCTGCAGGTATTCTGGGAGCCTCACCATCACATGCTTATGCTGCTTCTGAGCATTACACACCCACGAATATTGAGCAGGCTATGCACCCGATGACCTTGAACCCGAACCAGAACTGGTATCTTGACTCTGAAGCCACTAGTCATATGTCCAATACGATAAGTAACATCTCGACTTATTTCAATAATATCATGTCGAACCATATTGTTGTTGGCAATGGTCCTCATATACCAATTCACAATACCGGCCACACCACCCTTAAACCACCATACCTACCTCTAAAACTTCAAAACATTCTCCATGCACCTAAACTTATTAAAAACCAATTATCTGTTCGTCGTCTTACCACAGATAATATGATTTGTATTGAATTTGACCCATTTGGTTTTCTTGTGAAGGATTACCATACGCGGATTCCTATCCTCTGATGCGATAGTACCGACGACCTTTACCCCTTTCCTTGCCAAATGCTCAAGTCACCAGTCCTTCTACTTTTGCTGCTTTGTCTCAAGATCTTTGCCATTATCGTTTGGGTCACCGAGATCTTCTTTGTTACATGTCTTGAATAAAAACAATTTTATTTATGTTAGCAAGTTTTATGATAAACATATATCTCAATCTTGTGTATTTGGCAAGCATGTTAAGCTACCGTTCTATGATTATCTATCTTTTACATCTTTTCCATTTGATACAATTCATAGTGATTTATGGACCTCCCCAGTTCGCAGCTGTAAGGCCTCAAACCCGGGAGGCCTCACGCATTGATTTACTCATTCACAAGCAGTTCTTAAATAGAAAACTCATTCAATGCAGCGGAAATAATTGTCATTACATTGTACCAAAATACCAACTAATTAAAACATTGTTTAGTACATAAAATTCTTCTAAATAAAAGTCCATGAATACCAAAACTCGGATCATCTTCAGAACGTCATTTCAATCTCCAACAATCTCCCTCTTAGGCTAATGTTATCAAACTCTTGAATCATCTTCAGAACCATCATTTCATGCATACCGTGATCTTTAATTTGGTAAGCTTCAGTCTCAATTTCAAGACCCAACAATCTCCCCTAGACTGATGCTTTCAAAATTTACTTTACTGATGAACTTGTTTCTGACAAACTCCCCCTTTTTGTATGCATCATCTTGTCAAATAGGAACAAACTTTTCAACTCTCTTTTCTTGAGTGATATAGAAGATTTAGGAGGAAGATTCCTAACTCGGTATCTTCTATAAATTTAAGGAAGCGGGTTCTTTGGATTGGTATGTTGCTCAATTGATGATCGACCATCATTGCAACAAATAGATGAGGAAACCTGTTCACAATCACAAACACAACTTTGAACTCTCTTTAGATAAACCAGATTCATCTGTAGTGTGTAATCAAGTGAGTATTTCAAACGGTTTGAGACAGTCAATATGATATGGAAGACTTCAAAAATAACAAGAAATAAAACTCATGAATACAAGTTAAAATATTTTTTCCCCTTTTCCTTTTTTTAAATATATATTTTAAGAACTTCCAATCCTTTGAAATGTAGAGATGATCTGATATGAGATCATATTGATTCAACCTGTCTAGGCACACTTCAACTTTCATCCGGATAGCCACGACTCAAGAACAATTGCCGGTATGTTTGTCCTCTTAAATCCATGCACCATTCTTTCAACATACATTTGGTGATTGTTTATCATGTTTTGGTAAGATTTAGATGAAATTAGTGGACCCCACACTCAGACAGGCAAAACCTACCCTTCCTTATGGTCTTTGGAGAGCGAGTGATGAGAGCTCTAGGCATATATTCCCACATGATACAGAGGAGACGATCATGGAGAAAACCTAAGATATAACTATTGAGCATAACTAGCACGGGTCTATGAACTGTTCAGGGAATATCTAACACTTTTGATCAAGAACATAGCACTACGGACTTACATGTTCAAGAATAAGAAATGCTCAGGGTCATAGCACAACGGGCTTACATGCCCTGAAAAGAAACCCCTTACCAATCACATATTCCCAAAAGAGAAAAATATGTACAAATATACTAATATGTACGTGCTAACATTGCGTATCTTTTGATTTTATTCCTAATGCACGACATTGCGTGTCTTTTTACTCAAAATTTTTGCTTTGCACTTCAAATTGCACATCATTGGTGTCTTTTGCAGTTGCACGTCATTGCGTGTCTTTTATTTACTATATATATAGGACTTTAAACAGTCATCTCACAACCCATTGCTTGTCTTTATGAAGGGACTCAGTTTGTGCATACCTAAAATGAGATGGGTATCCACTCTTCATCAGGCGTTATGTTTATCACCATGATGTAGTTTACTTGTCTGAAGTGCTGAATCTACCGACACATCCTTGCTTGAAGTCATAACATCCTTCAGATCCTATCCATATGAAGACATGATCAAATCAGTTCCTATCATTTCTCATATCAAATCATAATCATTTTGCAATTAGCACCAAACATCATTCAATTAAAACAACTATGTTGAAACCTAAGACAGAACTTTACTAAAAACGAAGTCATCCACATCAGGCAAACAAAGGGTGTGAAATATGTCATCAAGAAAAATGAGTGTGTCATGGAAGTGTTGATTGTGCATCCGAATTAAATACCATTCCCAAACCTGTGAGTTTTACTTCTCAAACCTGTACTTGGAACAACCACTGTCAATAACCGGTGTTACTAACAGGCCTCCTAGGCTGTTCCTACACTCATGAGCAAATCAGTTAGAGAGTGGTACCCAAGCCATCGCAATCTTGGGGTGTCCTTTAGCATCGAAATAAGAAACCTCCTGATATACCATATTTTTAGCCTTATTAATTTCCTTCTCAATTTTTGATTTGATTTGCCAAACCTGTGTTGGTTTACAAATTTTGGGTTTGAAAGATTTGAAATTTGAAATAATTTTCTGTTTTAGTTTAGAGGCACATGATTTTGGTACATAGGTTTGATTGCTTTTTAATGGTTTTGGAGATTTAGAGACTGGAGCATGAGAGTACTAGGGAGAATCTTTCTTTCTCTTGATCATTGAATTAAGTGAAACCGGCTTCACATATAGAGATCTGGATGATTAGTTCTTCTTCTGATCATTGAAAGAGTTGTTCCTTGTAGACTTTGATCCAGAGAAGCAATTCTTGTTGCCTTTTCCGTCTGAACAATGCGTTTTTGAACTGGTCTTGTCAACTTGCTTCCATTGTTTGACCACATGCCCTTCTTTACCACATTTGAAACAAGCTGAAAATGGTTTCTTGAACTTTGTAGCTTTTGTTGTAGGTCCTGATGATAGGGTCCCTATGCTAGAATGATTATAGTCAGGAAACAATCAACAAATCAGCTATAGAGAAGCTAATTGTTGATTTAAATAAGAAACACAAGATGAAGAGCAAACCAACTAAGAACATAAACAAGCTTGATTCTATTAGATCCACTGATAAACGATTACAATAAGTACCTGGATTACAAAGATTACAATCAAAACCCTCCTACCGGCTCTCTAATCACTCCAACGTTCTATTTTGTGCAGGTACTGAAGGCCATGACGATTCAGACTAGATAGATTAGCCGAGGAGCCCTTATCAAGAGGTTGACAGAGCGCTGGGCTAGACATTTGGCTACCGTTCGCACGGTTATCTTTGCAGGGAGACGAGTCTTAGCACCTGTTTCGTTGATGGTGGTTCCACCGGCGGCTGAGTACGAGAAGGAGCTACCAGCACAGGAGGTGATCTTGGCGCTTCCGACGCCAAATCCCCCAAATATTACCAGGCCAACTACGAGGGGCGGGCTCAGTAGTTCCCCTTACAGGAGAGGAAGAAATGCATTTGCAGTCCGGAGTCAGCCCTCGAGACACTACGCAAAATCAGGAAATGGATGGATGGAGGAATCCGATGACGAGGAGCAAGTGGGGGATAAATTCGACTTGTTCAATGACTAGAACTGTGGTGGTTACCACGAGAGGACTAGAGCATTTTGTGTAATGGCTGTCAGACACTTTTGTGATGAAATATTTATTCTTGGTTTTTCAATTGCTTGATTTTAACCTTGACAGTGAATCTTACCACGAGATGGTTTAAAACGTAGTTAATGATAGTTGAATGTGTGATAGCTTGCTATTGATGGTGCATTGTTAATTAAGTGTGATTATGTGATTACCTTTTGAACAACGTGAGTTCATACTAAACGTAATCTTTGATGTGATGCTATGACTTGGTTGATTAGAGTATATGTTTTGGTGCTTAAAGACATGAAAGTGTTTTGTGAATAAACTTATATGTCGTTAATTGAGCTGCTTATGAGTATGAGTTATTTGTGTCACATACTTAATAGTCGTGGTAGGAGATCAAGTGTAAGCTTGATATGGTGTTGACATTTGTCTACAGGTTATGTGTCTGACGGCAGTCAGGCGGGAGATCGTGTTGCTTGTGCCTTTGGCCATATAGCATGATCTACTTGTGTGTCTATAAGTGACGAGGTTATATTGTATGCACGTAGATTTGCTCATATCTAGCTAGTTATGTGTGTACTACGTGCGAGTTAGAAGGTGAGTTACTAGCACATGTGTAGAACATTGTGTGTTCTGTAGTTATGTGTGTCGGTGTGTGTCCTTGTAGTACACACTTAGTCATGCATAGGACGGATGGTTAGTGTGAACAATTATAGCATTTCTATCTTGACAATTTTCTCGAAGTTGATACATCGAAGCGAAGCGAGGAGTTTTGACGTCTTTCTAAGCAACCAGTGAGGTGCTCTTATGAGATACCTGTGCTTATATCTTGAGAATTCGGTGCACGAAGCCAATGGGCAGAGCTGTGAGAGTAGATGATGAAAGTGTTTACGTGGACGCTTGACCAGAATGCTTATGATGAGATCAAGGTGACGGCGCTGAAGAGTTCAGTACGAAGTTAACAAGATGACGAAGGACCTTCATGGAACATGTTCTATATGAAGAATTCAGTCGAGATGAGACACCAGAAGATTAGAGATGATTTTCCCTGGGCGAGACGACGAATAGCTGCGGCTTGTGAGCAGACGGACATCATGTTTGTACGTGATAAATGAGATGCGGTCGGGGATTGAATGGTAATGGTAGAGCAACCAAGAGAAAGGTGAAACCTAGGAGGGGCACGTGCAAGATTGTACGTAAGTGACTAAGAAGAATATGCCTACGCTGGTAAATCCAAGACCAGCTTAATATGAGCTCATGTGGAGCATTTAAGGGAAGCAAGCGTTTAGATGATAGAAACGGACACGACAAAGGCATATTGGCCTTGAGAAACATCGAGAGCTAATGATGATGACCCTAGCGTTGGGTGTGTACGTACTTACGGAACGTATTAGATGCGTGATAATGAAGTAAAGAGATACTACGATAAATAAATTTAGTGGAGACCAGGATCATCAGAGAAGGGCAGAAGTAATACCCTTATGGGTAAGCAGTGGGCTTGAGTTTGAGAAATCCTCACAGGATGGCGATCAAGGTATGAGGCAAGAAGTATGATAACTTCACTATTGGAAGGGTGACGAATGAATCCGTTCATGAGAGGTAAGAAGCCCATTTGGGAGGTTGACCGTCGGAATGATGAGATCATCAGGGCTATGCAAGAGATGACGGTATAGGTGCGGTGAAGCAAATCAGGAAAATGGGATACATAAGCAAGTAATCGATGATGTTGTGCTAAAGAAGTAAAAGCTGGACAACGAGTAATAAAGGAATGTGTAAATGAAATCTAAAGGTCCCAAAATTGAAAGCGGGCAATGGAGAAGACTTGTGAACACCATGGATGGTGGTCAAGTCGAAAGGTAATGGCCTAGACGAGGGCGGCAGAGGGCGGGTAGCACCAAAGGATTTTGGGTATGCCCATTTGGAGCAGAAAGATGAACGGTGATGGGTTATGCCAGTAAAGGATTCAAGGACGAATCCTCTTTTAAGGGGGATAGACTTGTAACATCCCTTTAATTTCAAAAGCTAATGGTTCGGGTAGGAGGTGGACCGAATCTCTTTTAAACAGGTGTGTTAGCATAAATGGCGCGCGGATTGTATATCGATTGGCTACATAAGGGCTTGGTTATTCGTTTTAATCATAAACCAAAATTGAAACGTACGAGATGGATTAAGAGGGACCCGAATGGAAGATTATAGGGGCTTATATATCATTTATATCACAAACCCTAGGCCATTCGGCCTAGGTGGGTGTTCGACGGCAGTAGAAAGCGAGAAAGAGAGAGAGGCCAACGGTGGGACGACAGCGGTGGTTTCAAGAGAGTTCACGCGACGAAGGCTAGTACACGATCAGGTAAACCTCGGTTTCGATTCTTTTATGTGTTTACTCTCGTTTTGCTCGAAAAACGATTAGGGTTTCTGTGTTGTGGCTGTGATCGACGGCAGGGGGCAGGGTTGGTGTTATTGGTCGAATGTGAAGTAGTATATGGAGTGGTAGGTGACCGAATATGGTGGCAGCGTTGCATAGCGGGCTCGGCGACGGAGGAATCTTTAAACGGCAGTCGTGGTAGTGTGTCAAGGAGCCGGCAGCAGCCAAGGCTGTCACGGCAGTGCGACGGTGGCGGCTAGCCTGCTAAAGACGGGGACGGAGAGGATGCCGAGGACAAAACTTAGAGGCACGACGGCTGTGGTGGTGGATCCCGGCGATAACCATGGTAGTGATGTTTAGTGGTGATTGGCTAGGGTTTCACCGAAGAAGAAGGCGGTGGCGAACGGTGGTGGCACTGGACGACGGCCGGTTTGAATTGAGCGGAGGTGACGAGTGGCATGATAGGTCATGGGGAGAGATAGAAGCCTCGAGCGTGGCCGACTCGGGTTTACCCGACTACGGTTGCTCAGGGCACGATGTATGTGAGTGCATGGGAAGTCCGACTCGGGTTTATAAGACTTGTGGGGTTAGAGTCTTGCATGGTCATGTGTACGTGTGCGCATGGGAACCAGGTCGAGCATTCGGCTTCTAAAAGAGTCATTATGACCCGATACGAGTTAATATTAAGAGATAAGGAGGTTAGGGTTTGCATGGCACACATGCGTGCATGCAAGGAACCCAGTTCAGGATTATTATTATCCTAGGCATTATTCGACGTACGTTTAGAACGTAATCTAATCCTTGGATCATACGTTGACAGGTTTGGGTTCTGAGATAAGACGGACGAGCTGCTGAGCAAGGACTGAGATTCAGCATAACCAGTGAGTTTCTAATCCCCTCTTTTTAATGATTTTAATGTTTTGGGGCTATCGTACATACATTCAAGACGTGTTTTATTACATAAATTGTGTGTCTAGATTCGAGGCCTAACCCGACGAGTTTACAAAGTTAATTATTTAAATATGGGCTAAGGGACAAGATGTTACCCTTAATACATGTAGGTTAAAGGTGGGTGTATGGTCACGGGTCGTATAGCGACGTAACAGGGGTGAGTCGGGTGGTAGTTACGAGTTGTACGGGTACGAATAGGAGGTGTCACAGGATGTGCATGTACGTGGTATATGCTTAAATAATGAGATATAGTATCTGTATGTGTGTTGCTATATTAGCCGTGTACTGTGTTGTGAGTTAGTCGGGGTGAGTCGGGATGTAAGCTAACCGTTTATGAATGTGTGTAGGATACCTTGTCCTAGTGCTATGTGTGAAGTGCAGGTGCAGTTAACGAGGCATGTGCATAGATTATGATGTTATGTGATTATACATGTGTTATGTGCATTGTGTCGTTGTCCTTGTGATACGACGGGTATTGTGTTTGCGTTACTGGCATAATGACATGGCAAACGGGATTGTGGAGGACGAAGTCCTTCGGGAGGTCACCAAAGGTGATGATGTCCAACAGGACAGTGATGAGCTAGGGGTGTGTCGAACGCCCTGACGAGGGTAACCCTGACGAGGGTGCAGTAATGAGGTATGTGTTTGTGTGCTTATATATTTGTGTTAAAATGCATACAAGCATTGAGTTATATTTATTGTGCATGAGATAGTATTGATGGGGTGAGTAGAGTTAGATTGACCGATGCGTCAGGATTGTGATGTAGTGTTTATAACTGTTATGTCAGTTGATCTATAATAACCTTGGTCAAGGCTGAGTAAGTTGACGTTTAGGGATTTGTTGTGTTAACCAAGTGTCGAACTAATACGTGTACATGAGCATGAGTTATTAGTGTAGTAAGTTTGACCTATGTCGATGAGACTGCGGGATTATTATTATTATGGGATGAGTCATGGGTAATGAGTTACGGTGGGATATCGGGCGATAACAAGGGTTATCTAATGGTTAATGAATTGTGGATCTACTATTTAAGGACCGTGGGTCCTGAGTAAAGTTCAAATAACTTTTCAGATGAGTTGGCTTTTAATTAAACTAAACTATTAGAACTCACCCAGCGTAGCTGACTTTGTGTGTACGATTGATTGTTTTGCAGGTAAGTGTTACGTTAAAGTACCTTAGATTGGGAGCGGTGCTTCTCGGATTGGTGTGCGAGCATTCGTGAGGTAACTTAATGACATTAAATTGTAACTAATGATTTTAGAAAGACTTCCGCTGTAGTTTAATATATCTAAAATGAGTATTTTCAAGGGAATAACCCGTTATGAGAACCAACTGTAGGGTGCCCGGTTTGGGGCCTTACACAGTCACAAGGTTTGATTGTACACCTAGTTTGACTATAGTGATTCTCCATAAATGCCTTATATACCATGTATCATATGAATTGTATAAAACATTTGAAATCTTTATGTGATGTCAAAACCTATGTATGCTCGCCAACTATTTTAGTTGACCTCGTTTTTATCATGTTTCATGTACGAATATTTGAGTTATGATCAAGTTGCTTCACTTAAGTTTGAGGACCTAGTGTTTGAATTTAATGAATTTGTTTATGTATTCCATGCTTACAGACACCTTTGACCTAGACTATAACCTTAGGACACCCATCTATTCCATGCTCTATGATTATATGATATTTGCTACATGTTATGTGTTACAAGCCTACTACCTTATGTGCTAATTTGTTTGTTGCCTTATTTGTTAGACTTCATAACTTACTAGGTTCCATCTAAATAATAAATTAAACAATATTACCCATACCCTTATCCTAAGCCTCAATCCTTCTTACCTTCTTCTATGTCATCATCATCATAGCATGTGGAACGTCATACTCATAGACACAAATCAACAAAACTTTCTTTTTACACCTCATTAAGGTTTTAAACTATGTTAATTAGTAGAGGACACGTGCAATAATGAAAGGGTGACACCTGTATTCTGGGTTTTCTGTCTAGGAAAACATTTCATATAAATCTCAATCAACCGAGGGATCCGTATGCTTTCCTGGGAATTCCGGGGATGAGTGTTTACTTATAGGCTAAAGCATGTCTCCTTGAAAGTTATATAAGTTTAATTAGCCTTAATATGTCATAGTATTCAAGTGGTTATGTTACCATTTGAGTACAATCCAAACTCTGATTACTTATGTTTATTTAATCTCTTATTCTTTTAATCCAAGCAAATCTCATAAATTCTTACATCTCTCCTTGTGTTGTTTAAATCTATAGCATGCCTCCCCGTCGTGCCAACGAGACCAACAAAAACAACACTGATCTTGCTGCTCTTCTCACCCAACTTGTGAACCAACTCACCCAGGCTAATAACAACAATCATGGTGGCACTAATGGCAGTGCTAATGGCGGCGGTGGTGGTGCCAACCCACCCCAATGCACTTTCAAGCACTTTAACTCGTGCAACCCCATCAAGTTCTATGGCACCGAAGGAGCTACATGTCTCCTTCAATAGTGATTGACCTGACAATCTCCGGGTTCGCTATGCCACCAACGTCTTTCAAAAACGGGCGCTCACTTAGTGGAATGGTGAGAAAAGGACTCGGGGGTGTGGATATGGCAATGGCCTTGCCATGGAATGAAGTGAAAAGGCTCATGACCGAGGAGTTCTGTCCTCGTAATGAAATGAAGATGCTAGAGGCTGAGTTTTGGGATCTTACCCAAGACAGTGGTGAGAACGAGGTCTACACAACTCGTTTCCATGAATTGAGCATTCTTGTGCCTCACATGGTCACACCACTGACTCGGTGCATTGAGAAATACATCGGTGGTTTGCCCATGAAGATCCAGGATACTGTCCTAGGAAGAAATCCTGCTACCCTTGAAGACGCTATCTGCCTATCTGCCACGTTAACTAATAATCATGTGAAGGCGGGCACGTTAACCAGGAAAGGTGCAAAGAAAGTCACTGACACAGCAACCCCCTCTACACCCACCAAAGAAATCAAACCCGAACCTTATCACAACAACAAGAAGAGAAAGGCTAAAATTTTTGCTGTTGTCACTCCGGCTGCCCCAGTCAACCAGGTTGCACCTATGGCTCAGAATCTGGTTAAGAAGCAATATGTGGGCAACAACCCTTTGTCCAGTACGTGCAATTACCATCAGTTCCCGAACATACCGTGCCTACTATGTGCCAGCTGTGGAAGATATGTGCATGTATCCAACACTTGCAGATCTAAGCCACCTGGTAATCAAGTCAACCAGGAAACAAAGCCAGTCAACAAGTAGCCAATCAAGTGGTTCCGGCTATTGCTAATGGGCGTACTTGCTTTGAATGTGGTAACCCAAACCACTTCCGAAACCAATGCCCAAGACTTCAAGGTGGATCTCGTGGGCGTGCTTTCAACATAAACGACAATGAATCCCAGGCCAACAATGATGTGGTCAATGGTATGTTTCTCGTTAATAATCAATATGCGTCCATACTATTTGATACCGGTGCTAATAGGAGTTTTGTGTCACTTAAGTTTGAACCCTTACTTGCTAAAACACGAACTAAATTAGAGACAGCATTTACCGTTAAGGTAGCAGATGGAAACCCCATCATCATTGATTCTGTTATCCGTGACCGTTCCGTTGAACTTAATGAATACTCTTTTCCCGTCAACCTCATCCCTATGCATTTAGGAAGCTTTGAGATCATCATAGGCATGGATTGGTTATCCAGCCATCATGCCGAAGTCGTTTGTTTAGAGAAGTGCATCTGAATCTCTCTCTCGTCGGGTGATACATTAAAAGTCTATGGTGAAAAGCCATGTGGGGGACTTAAGCTCATGTCGTGCAATACGGCCCAAAAATACTTACGAAAGAAATATGTAGCTTTCTTAGCCCATATTGTTCAAAAGAATGACAAAGAGAGAAGTATTCAAGACATCCCAATTATCCGGGATTTTCCCGATGTGTTTCCTGAAGATCTATCCGGTCTTCCACCCGTTCGTCAAGTACTGTTTCGTATCGATCTTGTACCCGGAGCTAATCCAGTAGCCAAAGCTCTATACCGTCTCACACCTTCTGAAATGCAAGAGCTTGCAAGTCAGCTTTAAGAACTTTTTGATAAAGGTTTCATCCGTCCCAGTCATTCACCATGGGGTACACCTGTCCTATTCGTAAAGAAGAAAGATGGCTCATTCCGGATGTGTATTGACTACCGTGAGCTCAACAAACTTATCATCAAAAATTGTTATCCGTTGCCTAGGATTGACGATCTCTTTGATCAACTCCAAGGTTCAACCTGCTTTTCAAAGATTGATCTTCGATCCGGTTATCACCAACTTCATGTGCAAGAGGAGGATATTCCAAAGACTTCCTTCCGTACAAGATATGGTCACTACGAATTTATGGTTATGCCTTTTGGATTGACCAATGCACCCGCGGTTTTCATGGATCTCATGAACCGGGTATGCAAGCCTTACCTAGATAAATTTGTGATCGTTTTAATTGATGACATCTTGATCTACTCCAAGACTAAATCAGATCATGAGCAACACCTTAGGTTGGTTTTAGACCTTTTGAGGAAAGAACAACTATATGCCAAGTTCTCCAAGTGTGAATTTTGGCTAAAGGAAGTTCGATTCTTGGGTCATATTGTTAACGAAAAGGGAATTCATGTTGATCTTGCTAAGATTGAAACTGTTAAGAATTAGAGTGCCCCTAAGACCCCTACCGAAGTTCGTTCATTTCTTGGCCTAGCGGGTTATTACCGTCGGTTCATCTCAAAATTCTCCAAGACTGCTGTCCCTCTCACCGCCCTGACCCACAAGGGTAAAACTTATGTGTGGGGACATAAGCAAGAGGAAGCCTTTCAACTCCTCAAGCATAAATCGTGCAACGCTCCTATTCTCACTCTTCCTGAGGGCAATGATGATCTTGTTGTCTACTGTGATGCATCAAACCAAGGTCTCGGTTGTGTTCTCATGCAACGAGGCAAGGTGATCGCTTATGCATAAAGACAACTTAAGATTCACGAAAAGAACTATACGATGCACGATCCTGAGTTGGGTGTGGTCGTCTTCGCATTGAAGATTTTGAGACATTACCTCTATGGCACAAAATGTGTGGTGTTCACTGACCACAAGAGTCTCCAACACATCTTTATTCAGAAAGAACTCAACATGAGGCAACGACGTTGGGTTGAACTCGTTACGACTACGAATGTTGTGGCCGCTGCTTTTAGTCGTAAGGATCATGTCATGCTTTATTGTGTCAGAATTCAAACCGACATTCAAAATCGTATTCTAGAAGCTCAACATGTCTCGGTCACCGAGGGTAACATGTATGATGAAATGTCATGTGGTGTTGAACTTCAATTAGAAACCAAACCCAATGGTTTACTCTTTTACCTGGATAGTATTTGGGTTCCCGGTCATGATAATCTCCGTGCATTTCTCATGAACTAGGCACACAAAACTCGTTATTCTTGTCATCCTGGTGCGGATAAGATCTTCACCAGCAATATTGGTGGCCCGGTATGAAGAAAGACATTGCACTCTATGTTGCAAAATGTCTAGCTTGCTCTAAAGTCAAAGCTGGACATCAACGTCCTTCCAGTTTGCTTGAACAGCCGGAAATTCCAGTGTTGAAATGGGAAAATCTAGCCATTGATTTCATTACCAAACTCCCTCGCACTTCTAGTGGCTATGATAGCATTTGGGTGATCATTGACCGTCTCACCAAATCTGCTCACTTCTTGCCCATACGTGAAGACTATCGGGTTGAGAAATTGGCCCGAATCTACATTGACGAAATTGTGAGTCGTCACGGTGTTCCACTAAACATAATCTCCGACAGAGATGCTCGTTTCACCTCCCATTTTTGGCAATCTCCCCAAACTGCTCTTGAAACACGATTGGATTTGAGCACGACTTACCATCCTCAAACTGATGGTCAAAGCGAACGAATAATCCAAACTCTCTAGGACATGCTTAGAGCTTGTGTAATTGATTTTGGTGGCAATTGGGATTCACATCTATCCCCCATTGAGTTCTCTTACAACAATAGCTACTACAAAAGTATCATCATGGCTCCAATTGAAGCCCTCTATGGTCGTAAGTGTCGTTCTCCTATCTGCTGGAACGAGATTGGTGAAGCACAAATCACCGGTCCCGAGTTAATCCAAGAAACTTCCGACAAGATTATTCAAATCCATGACAACATTCGAGTAGCGAGGAGTCGGCGAAAGTGCTATGCCGACAAACGACAAAAACCTTTGGAATTCCAAGTCGGTGACCTTGTACTTCTAAAGGTGTCTTCTTTGAAGGGGGTGATCTGCTTTGGGAAGAAAGGCAAACTAGCGCCTCGCTATGTAGGCCCATTCAAGATCCTTAAAGGATTGGGAAAGTGGCTTATAAACTCGAATTACCTCCATCACTTGGCAATGTGCATCCTACATTTCATGTTTCCAATCTGAATAAATGTCTTGCTGACGAGAATCTCCATATACCTCTTGACGATGTGCGCACTGATGACACGATACACTTTGTTGAGAAACCTGTGGAGATTATGGATCTTGCAGTAAAACAACTCAAGCGAAGCCGTATTCCTGTTGTCAAAGTTCATTTGTAATCTAAACGTGGTCATGAGTTTACTTGGGAACGTTAAGATCAAATGAAGCTCAAGTATCCACACCTTTTTTCTGATTCAATATCCTCAACTAGTTGAATTTCGGGACGAAATTCCTTCAACATGGGGATACTGTGACATTCTTGATTTTTTCCCCTGTATTTGTTCTAGTACAATAAACAATATTTCCATTTCAATACTAGTGCAATACCTTGTATTCTTATCCAAGGTTTCATTCAATTCAATCCCAAACTTTTATATTTCAAATTTAGTTAATTGGAAGAATTTTATATTCTTAAAAATTTATTCTATTGATATATATATATATATATATATATATATATGAATTATATGCATAAGAAAACTTACTTTATGAAATGTTTCTACTAAAACATTATTTTGTTATTTATAAAATTTATAAAGATATAAATAAAAAAATCAATTCATCGATATATATATATAAATACTTATAAACTTTTGGTTTGAACCTTTGGGCACATGAACTCCTAATTTGAACCACACCCTTGAAATTGAACCATTTGACTCCAATTATGACCCAATTTGACGTTCAAAAGTCAAACAGGCCGAATCATTACAAATTCGATGAGAAATTCGATCGAGCCCGACTGTTTTGGACTTGCATTGGATTCTAGATCGAGTATCGACCTCATCCCGGCCCAGTTGACATTTCAAATTAATCAAATTGCGCGTTTAATTTCTATTTGAATACTTTGACTTCGCAGAGTCAAAGTCGAATCAATTCAGCCTCAAATCAAGAAATTAGGCGCGTTCAATCCCGCAAATCACGCCTAGGCTAATCTCTCATGTATGCAACCCAAATCCGCGACCCAATTCATTCCCAGCCAGTTGGATTAGTGCGCAATTCGCTCTACATCACTCGTCCTCAAACCCCGAATCGAATCCTGTGTAACATTTATGATTTTCATTATCTATATTTGAGTTCAATGTGATACATTTCAAACCAAATTCTAGTACACTGACTTGTTCTTTTTGTACCAACAATTAAATACTATATTCCAATGCAAATCCACACGAGTATATCCTATTAAACTCTACATAAGTCCATATTTATACAAATCTGTCAATACTGAAACTTGCAAGGACAGATTTTATAAATTAACAAGAAACCCTAATAGGCACGGTCGCACCTCGTTCTGGCACGGTCGCGCCTCATATGGGCACAGTCGCGCCTCTCGTCAGTTGAAACGGAAGTGCAGTCTTTAATCACAGAGACGTTAGATTTCGTAACCGTTCCATACGTTTCAACTACTAACGAACAAAAATTAAATCTTTTACTCATCACATTTACAACAAATAAACTAAATTCTACCGATTCATCTCATAATCGTCCAATTTTTATCACGAGACCATCGAATCCATCCTTTTGATTACAAATCTCCCAAGCAAAGGCACACTCGATCCTCTCTAAAGCTTCTGAACACGCTGGTTTAGTCGGAATTGCAGCAGAAGAGGCCGAAGATCAAACCGTCGTCACCGGAACTCGTTTCTACCACGCGCTATCGATTAATCATCTTTTCGGGTATTTGAAATCTTCCACACTTTCCTTTTAGTCTATAGATCAAAAGCCCTAACCTAATTTGGGCTTACAATATCCAATTTAACACGGACCCGAATCTAGGGTTCGTTCTAAAATGGTTTAATCGAACCCTGCTTTGAACACGTTTTAAATACAATTAATATATTCCAATAGACTCGTAATAACCCTACAGATAAAAGCCCTATGAAATCCAACATTAACAATATAAGATTTAAGCAATTCATTCCTGTTTAGGAACAGACACGGTCGCGCTAGTCTTCTAGCGCGGTCATGCTTCATGAGACACGGTCGTGCTAATACCAGTGTGGTCATGCCTCACACACTCAGACCCGGTCATGCCCTTGGCTAGACTTGGTCGTGCCTCAAAACCCTAGACACGCTCGTGCCTGGCCCAGACACGGTCTTGCCTAGTGAACAACCTAATTATGCCTTTTGTTTGGTCAACACGGTCGCGTCCCTGAGTAGCACGGTCGCGCCGTGGTTCTAACACGATCGTGCCTTGTCCCAGGCACGGTCGTGCGTGTGAGAAAAATCTTGGCAGAATAATTATTTTTATTTTTTAAGATCAATAAGAATTCCAAATGGATTTTTAAATAAAAATAATTGATTTTATAAAGATTTATATTAATTTAAAAAGAACAAATTTCTATTATAAAATAAATAGAAATTATTTACTTAAAACTTACAAAATTAAAAGTATATACTTATTGTTAAACCTTACACTTAAATATTATTTACACAACGTATTTACACATCTTTATGTAAATAAAGTAAAGAAATTTATATTTAATATAAAACGTCCGATACATTTTTATAACTAAATCACTAATTTACATATTTTATAAATAAATAAATAAGGTAACAATTACTGATTTAATTTACATTTAAACAAAAATTATTTATTTAGTTTATACTTAATTACCCCTAACACCTATATTATTTTTATAACTAAGTGAATAAATAATAATTTTGTAATTTATTTAGTTATTTGAACACAAACCTTGAACAAAATGTCTATAATATATCCATTTCAAATCTTTCAATTTATACAATACCTTTCAAGTACAAACCACAAGCTTTATACACACAACCAATTCAACCCTAGACTTAGACATAGACTATTGTGCACACTATTAATCCAATATACATTCCACACTAGGTTAAAATTGCGCATTACAAGGATCATATTACTATTTACTATCTCGAGTTAGCTACGCCTTCAAATCAAGTGAGTTTACATAGCCCCTTTTTACTCTTTTACACTTTTTGGGGTGGAACATGAACAATATACAATTTATTGCTTACATTTACACAAACTACACAAGTACAAATCCTCTTTACATTCATGGGTGCAAATTTGAGCTTTATGCCTGAGTGCTAGTTGTGCTAACTTTTGTGTGAATGTGAAATCATTAACTATTCAAGCCGACGACAAACAATGATAGTTCTATTGAGTCTGACAAACCCACCCAGGTTGGGGTGATTGTTACCGACAACACAATTTTGCATGCTAGTTACAAAGGTTTGATTGTACTTGGTTACACAATAGCTGCTCTCCAAAAATGCCTTATTTTATCATGTTATGTAAGGATTTGTTTATTACAATCTATATGCTATCTATGTACAAACCTGTGTATGCTCACCAACTTTTTAGTTGACCTTATTTTATTCATGTTTCAGGTACTAATGTGTGATTTTGATCAAGACTTGCTACACATAAGTTTTGGACCTAGATAATTTTTAATAAAGGATTATGTATTTCATATTATGTACTTGGTTTGATTTGGTTTTGTCTTGAATACTTGAAATGAATTTGAATGATTAATATATTTCAATCTAGTCAACCTTGTGCTCATGAACAGTCTACATGTCCCGCCCCGATGATTCCGTCGTCGGTTGGGATGTGACAGATTGGTATCAGAGCCTTGGTTATAGGGAACTTGGTTATGAGACACCTTTGACCTAGACTATAACTTTAGGACACCCAGTTATGCCAAGCTTCATGATTATGTGATATGTGCTACATGCCATGTGTTACATGCTATGTGTTACATGCTTACTATGATTAGTTTTTATTTCGTTTTTGATGCCTTACTTGTTAAAAATTCATGACTTATTAAGATATACTTAAATAATAATTAAATAAACAATATCCCTACCTATACCCTAAAACCTCATAATATTCTTACCTACTCCTCTATCATCATCTTCTTAGCATGTGGAAACTTCATGGATCTAAATCTACAAAAAATTTCTTTATTTCCTCGTTAAGGGTTTTAAACTTTGTTAATTATTTGAGGACACGTGAAATCTGAAAGGGTGACACCTGTATTCTGGGTTTTCTGTCTAGGAAAGCATTTCGCATAAATCCCAATCAACCAAGGGACCCGTATGTTTTCCTGGGAATTCCCGGGATGAGTGTTTACTTATATGCTAAAGCATGCTCCTTGAAAATTATATGAGTTTAATTAACCTTAATGTGTCATAGTATTCAAGTGATTATATCACTATTTGAGTACAATCCAAAGTATGATTAACTATTTTATTTTCTATCTCATCCTTTTAAATCTGAATAACTTTCATAAGTGCTTACATCTTTTCTTGTCTTGTGCAAATCTGTAGAATGCCTCCCCGTCGTGCTACCGTGACCAACAACAACACCGATATTGCTACCATCCTTGCACAACTTGTAAATCAACTCACTCAAGCTAATGGGGCCGTCAATGGTAACCATGGAGCTAATGGGGGTGGTGGTGCCAACCCACCACAATGCACCTTCAAGCACTTTAACTCATGTAATCCTCTTAAGTTCTATGGTACCGAAGGAGCTACGGGACTTCTTCAATGGTTCGAAAGTATTGAGAATACCTTCCTGAATAGTGACTGCCCCGATAACCTTCGTGTTCGTCATGCCACAAGTGTCTTACAAAAACGGGCACTCACGTGGTGGCATGGGGAAAAGAGAACTAGAGGTGTGGAAGTAGTAATGGCCTTACCTTGGGATGAGGTTAAAAGGCTAATGACCGAAGAATTTTGTCCTCGAAATGAGGTAAAGAAACTGGAAGACGAGTTTTGGGATCTTGCCCAAGATGGTGGTGAAAGTCTAGCTTATACAACTTGGTTCCACGAGTTGAGTCTCCTTGTGCCCCATATGGTCACACATTTATCCCGCTGCATTGAAAAGTATATTGGTGGATTACCTAGGCAAATTTAAGATACTGTCTTAGGAAGAAATCCCGCAACACTTGAAGATGCTATCCGCTTATCTGCTATATTAACCGACAACCATGTGAAAGCGGAACTCTAACTAGAAAAGGCACCAAGAAAGTTCCCGACACTGCAACCCCTCCCGTACACATCAAAGAATCCACAACTGAACTCTCCCGTAATAATAAGAAAAGAAAGGCTAGAAACTATGCTATGGTCACTCCTGCTATCCCGGTTAACCAAGTTGCTCCTATGGTTCAAGCACCACCAAAAAGCCATATGTTGGGATCTACCCACTCTGTGCCACATGCAACTATCATCATCTCCAAAACATTCCACGTCGCCTTTGCACTCACTGTGGGAAATATGGTCATACAGTCAATGTTTGTAGAGCCAAAGCACTTGTAGGCCAAGTCAACCCACCAAACCGAACCAACCCCCAAGTGGCTAATCAAGGTGTACCCGCTATTGCAAATGGGCGTGCTTGTTATGAATGTGGAAACCCAAATCATTTCCGTGATCAGTGCCCAATGCTAGACAAGGCGGAGCTCGTGGGCGTGCTTTCAATATAAACGCCAATGAAGCTCAAGCCAACAATGATGTGGTCAACGGTACGTTCCTTGTTAATAGTCAATATGCCTCCATTTTATTTGATACCGGTGCCGATAAAAGTTTTGTGTCACTTAACTTTGAACCCTTACTTGCAAAGACACGATCCCAATTAGAGAAAACCTTCACCGTCGAAGTAGCAAATGGTGACTCCCTTACAATTGACTCTGTTATTCACGACTGCTCCCTAGAACTTAATGATCATACATTTCCAACCAAGCTTGTACCAATGCCACTAGGAAGTTTTGATATCATCATAGGCATGGATTGGCTATCAAATCATCATGCCGAAGTCATCTGTTTCAAGAAGTGCATCCGAATACCTCTACCGTCAGGAGAAATGTTAAGAGTCTTTGGTGAAAAGCCTTGCAAAGGACTCAAGTTAATGTCATGCACTACCGCCCAAAAGTACTTACGAAAGAAGTACATAGCCTTCTTAGCTCATGTTGTTCAAAAGGATGTCGAAAAGAAGATTATCCAAGACATTCCAATCATTCGGGATTTTCCCGAAGTATTTCCCAAAGATCTATCCGTTCTTCCACCCGTTCGACAAGTAGAATTTCGCATTGACCTTATACTCGGAGCTAACCCCGTGGCTAGAGCTCCTTACCGTCTTGCACCTTCCGAAATGCAAGAACTTGCAAGTCAACTTCAAGAGCTCTCCGACAAGGGCTTCATTCGTCCAAGTCATTCACCTTGGGGGTGCACCCGTCTTACTCGCCAAAAAGAAGGATGGATCATTCCGCATGTATATTGACTACCGCGAACTCAACAAACTTACCATCAAAAACCGTTATCCCTTGCCTAGAATTGACGACCTCTTTGATCAACTTCAAGGTTCTACTTGCTTCTCGAAGATTGACCTTCGATCTGGTTATCACCAACTCCGTGTACAAGAAGGAGATATTCCAAAGACTGCCTTCCGGACAAGGTATGGTCACTACGAGTTCATGGTCATGCCTTTTGGACTAACCAATGCACCCGCGGTCTTCATGGACCTCATAAATCGTGTGTACAAACCGTAACTTGATAAATTTGTGATCGTCTTCATTGACGATATCTTAATCTACTCCAAGACTAAGGCCGACCATGAGCAACATCTTAGACTGGTTTTGGACCTCTTGAGGAAGGAACAATTATATGCCAAATTCTCCAAATGTGAATTTTGGTTAAAGGAAGTTCAATTTCTTGGTCATATCATTAAAGACAAGGGAATTCATGTTGACCCTACTAAGATCGAAGCGGTTAAGAATTGGAATGCCCCGAAGACCCCCACCGAAGATCGATCATTTCTTGGTCTTGCGGGATATTATCGTCGTTTCATCTCAAATTTCTCTAAGATTGCTGTCCCTCTTACCACTTTAACCCACAAGGGTAATCCTTATGAATGGGGACCAAAACAAGAAGAAGCTTTCCAAACTATCAAGAAAAAGTTGTGCAATGCCCCTATTTTGACTCTCCCTAATGGGAATGACGATCTAGTTGTCTACTGTAATGCTTCCAACCAAGGTCTCGGTTGTATCCTCATGCAGCGAGGCAAAGTAATCGCTTATACATCAAGACAACTTAAGATTCACGAGAAGAATTATACGACGCACGATCTCGAGTTGGGTGCGGTCGTATTCGCATTGAAGATTTGGAGACATTACCTCTATGGCACAAAGTGTGTGGTGTTCACCGACCACAAAAGTCTCCCACACATCTTCAACCAAAAGGAACTCAATATGAGGCAACGACGTTGGGTTGAACTCCTTAACGACTATGACTGCGAGATTCGTTATCATCCCGGCAAAGCGAATGTTGTAGCCGACGCTTTGAGTCGAAAGGACGATGTCATGCTTCAATGTGTCCGAATTCAAACCGACATTCAAAATCGCATCTTAGAAGCTCAACACGTCTTAGTCACCGAGGGTAACATGTATGAGGAAATGTCGTGTGGAGTTGAACTCCAACTTGAACCGAAAACAAATGGTTTACTTTATTACTTGAACCGTATTTAGGTTCCTGATCGCGATGATCTCCAGGCATTTCTCATGAATGAGGCTCACAAGACTCGATATTCTATTCATCCTGGTGCGGATAAAATGTACCAAGATCTTCGCCAACAATATTGGTGGCCCGGTATGAAGAAAGACATTGCTCTCTATGTTGCCAAATGTCTAACTTGCTCCAAAGTCAAAGCCGAACATCAACGTCCTTCCGGTTTACTTGAACAACCGGAAATTCCCGTGTGGAAGTGGGAGAACTTAGCTATGGATTTCATTACCAAACTCCCTCGCACCTCAAGTGGTTATGATAGCATTTGGGTGATCATTGACCGTCTCACCAAATCTGCTCATTTCTTGCCTATCCGTGAAGACTATCGGGTTGAGAAACTAGCCCGAATTTACATTGATGAAATTGTGAGCCGTCACGGTGTTCCCTTAAACATAATCTCTTATAGGGATGCTCGGTTCACCTCTCGTTTTTGGCAATCTCTCCAAACTGCACTTGGTACACGATTGGATTTGAGCACGGCCTACCATCCCCAAACTGATGGTCAGACTGAGCGAACAATCTAAACTCTTGAAGATATGCTTAGAGCTTGTGTAATTGATTTTGGTGGCAATTGGGATTCACATCTATCCCTAATCGAGTTCTCTTACAATAATAGCTACCACACGAGTATCAACATGGCTCCATTTGAAGCTCTCTATGGTCGCAAGTGTCGTTCTCCTATCTGCTGGAACGAGGTTGGTGAAGCACAAATCACCGGTCCCGAGCTAATTCAAGAAACATCTGACAAGATTATCCAAATCTGTGACAACATTCGAGTAGCGAGAAGTCGGCAAAAGAGTTATGCCGACAAACGACGAAAACCCTGGGAATTCCAAGTCGGTGACCTTGTTCTTCTAAAAGTGTCTCCGTGGAAGGGTGTGATCCGTTTTGGAAAGAAAGGCAAATTAGCACCTCGCTATGTGGGTCCATTTAAGATCCTTGAAAGGATTGGGAAAGTGGCTTACAAACTCGACTTACCTCCATCATTGGGCAATGTGCATCCTACATTTCACGTGTCTAATCTGAAGAAATGTCTTGCTGATGAAAATCTTCACATACCTCTTGACGACGTTCACATTGACTAAACGATGCACTTCGTTGAGAGACTAGTGGAAATCCTGGATCGCGAAGTCAAGCAGCTCAAGCGAAGCCATATTCCTATTGTCAAAGTTCGTTGGGAATCTAAACGTGGTCCTGAGTTTACTTGGGAATAAGAGGACCAAATGAAGCTCAAGTACCCCCATCTCTTCACTGATACCGTCGCCTCCACTAGCTAAATTTCGGGACGAAATTCCCTCAACATGGGGATACTGTAACATTTCTGATTTTCATTATCTATATTTCAGTTCAATGTGATACATTTCAAACCAAATTCTAGTACACTGACTTGTTCTATTTGTACCAACAATTAAATACTATATTCCAATGCAAATCCACACGAGTATATCCTATTAAACTCTACATAAGTCCATATTTATACAAATCTGTCAATACTGAAACTTGCAAGGACTGATTTTATAAATTAACAAGAAACCCTAATAGACACGGTCGCGCCTCGTTCTGGCACGGTCGCGCCTCATATGGGCACGGTCGCGCCTCTCGTCAGTTGAAACGGAAGTGCAGCCTTTAATCACAGAGACGTTCGATTTCGTAAACGTTCCATACGTTTCAACTACTAACGAACAAAAATTAAATCTTTTAATCATCACACTTACAACAAATAAACTAAATTACACCGATTCATCTCATAATCGTCCAATTTTTCTCACGAGACCATCGAATCCATCTTTTTGATTACAAATCTCCCAAGCAAACGCACACTCGAACCTCTCTAAAGCTTCTGAACACGCTGGTTTAGTCGGAATTGCAGCAGAAGACGCCGAAGATCAAACCGTCGTCGCCAGAACTCGTTTCTACCACGCGGTATCGATTAATCATCTTTTTGGGTAACTGAAATCTTTCACACTTTCCTTTTAGTCTATAGATCAAAAACCCTAACCTAATTTGGGCTTACAATATCCAATTTAACACGGACCCGAATCTTGAGTTCGTTCTAAAATGGTTTAATCGAATCCTGCTTTGAACACGTTTTAAATACAATTAATATATTCCAATAGACTCGTAATAACCCTACAGATGAAAGCCCTATGAAATCCAACATTAACAATATAAGATTTAAGCAATTCATTCCTGTTTTGGAACAGACACGGTCGCGCTAGTCTTCTAGCGCGGTCATGCTTCATGAGACACGGTCGTGCTAATACCAGCGCGGTCGTGCCTCACACACTCAGACTCGGTCATGCCCTTGGCTAGACTTGGTCGTGCCTCAAAACCCTAGACACGGCCATGCCTGGCCGAGACACGGTCGTGCCTAGTGAACAGCCTAATTATGCCTTTTGTTTGGTCAACACGGTCGCGTCCCTGACTAGCACGGTCGCGCCCGTGGTTCTAGCACGATCGTGCCTTGTCCCAGGCACGGTCGTGTGTGTGAGAAAAATCTTGGCAGAATAATTATTTTTATGTTTTAAAATCAATAAGCATTCCAAATGGATTTTTAAATAAAAAAAATTGATTTTATAAAGATTTATATTAATTTAAAAAGATCAAATTTCTATTCTAAAATAAATAGAAATTATTTACTTAAAACTTACAAAATTAAAAGTATACTTATTGTTAAACCTTACACTTAAATATTATTTACACAACTTATTTACACATCTTTATGAAAATAAAGTAAAGAAATTTATATTTAATATAAAACGTCTGATACATTTTTATAACTAAATCACTAAGTTACATATATTATAAATAAATAAATAAGGTAACAATTACTTATTTAATTTACATTTAAACAAAAATTATTTATTAAGTTTATACTTAATTACCCCTAATACCTACATTATTTTTATAACTAAGTGAATAAATAATAATTTTGTAATTTATTTAGTTATTTGAACACAAACCTTGAGCAAAATGTCTATAATATATCCATTTCAAATCTTTCAATTTATACAATACCTTTCATGTATAAACCACAAGCTTTATACACACAACCAATTCAACCCTAGACTTAGACATAGACTATTGTGCACACTATTAATCCAATATACATTCCACACTAGGTTAACGTTGCGCATTACAAGGATCATATTACTATTTAGTATCTCGAGTTAGCTACGCCTTCAAATCAAGTGAGTTTACATAGCCCCTTTTTACTCTTTTACACTTTTTGGGGTGGAACATGAACAATATACAATTTATTGCTTACATTTACACAAACTACACAAGTACAAATCCTCTTTAAATTCATGTGTTCAAATTTGAGCTTTATGCCTGAGTGTTAGTTATGCTAACTTTTGTGTGCAATTTATGTGCAATCATTAACTATTCAAGCCGACGGTAAACAATGATAGTTCTATTGAGTCTGACATACCCACCCAGATTGGGGTGATTGTTACAGACAACACAATTTTTCATGCTAGTTACAAAGGTTTGATTGTACTTGGTTACACAATAGCTGCTCTCCATAAATACCTTATTTTATCATGTTATGTAAGGATTAGTTTATTACAATCTATATGCTATCTATGTACAAACCTGTGTATGCTCACCAACTTTTTAGTTGACCTTATTTTATTCATGTTTCAGGTACTAATGTGTGATTTTGATCAAGACTTGCTACACATAAGTTTTGGACCTAGATAATTTTTAATAAAGGATTATGTAGGTACTAATGTGTGATTTTATTCATGTTTCAGGTACTAATGTGTGATTTTGATCAAGACTTGCTACACATAAGTTTTGGACCTAGATAATTTTTAATAAAGGATTATGTATTTCATTTTATGTACTTGGTTTGATTTGGTTTTGTCTTGAATACTTGAAATGAATTTGAATGATTAATATATTTCAATCTAGTCAACCTTGTGCTCATGAACAGTCTACATGTCCCGCCCCGATGATTCCGCCATCGGTTGGGGTGTGACATCGTGTAATTAAGACAAAATTGAACGAATTAAAATACCCTCACACCTTCGCATAGACCATTACAAACTCTCTGAGCACTCAATTGAATCGCATTTCGTTTCTGGGCATCGATCAAGTATCAAGAATATCGTCCACGTCCCTCTAGCCGTCAGCCTTCAATAACCAACCATTTTAGGTAAAGTTTACGACAATAGATTCGTTTTATCTCAGTGATCGAAAACCCTCTGTCAATTTCATATGACAGAGGGCATCGAACCCAAATTCGTCTGAAATATAAGACATGTTCATACGCTTTTGATTTGGGATTTCTAATTTGATCCATTTATTGTATTTAATCTTGTGGATTTCATGTGTATACCAGCGAAACCATCCGCTTCGAGTTGCTAAGACATTGCACCGTCGGACCAGATGGCGTGGGTTCGAAACCCACAAGTCCGGCTCTTTTTGCGTAAACCTTAAACCCAGACCGGCTCCACTTTAGCACCATGTTAAGACTTTTCGCATCGGTTCTGTATCATGGGTGGTGCCCCTGGTCCAGTGGTAACACTCGTGTCTCCCACAGGAACCACCCGGGTTCGAACCGGGTGGCCTATATTTAATTTTTTTAAAACCATTTTAATGTTTTAAAAATTGTATAAAAATTGTTTTATAAACCCAACATTATTCAAAACTGATTAATACAATAAATTACAATTTTAAACATAAATCAACTATATTTACAATTTAAATGGTTTGAAAACCCATTTCTTTTCAATATAAAAACAATTTAAAAGTTTATTTTAAATGAAATTATTAAATTACAAAACAAATTACCTATTTTATAAAATGTTTCCAATATTTTAAAGAATACCCTTACCATGTCTAAATAATTTCATAAAACAATAAATCATTTTTTTTATCTATTTAATGATTTAAAATTTTATTTAAACAAATCTAACTTTTCTAAATATATATTAACACATATATATATTTACTGTTCCATGTTTCTTTTAGAGACACACTATCCTAATAATAATTAAATAAAAAACAAATTGTCCATTTAAATTGATTATCGTTTTATTTTAAAATAATCCAATTAGGGTTTAATTTATATTTGGTATGATTTTCCAAGTTCTATACTAGTATATACTTACACTACCTTTTTATACATTATTAAAATAACAAATAAATAAATAAAATAAATTTATTTATTTAAATTATTCAAATTAAACCCTAAGTCAATTATATTTTTATTAAACACTTTGAATTTACATTTTTAAATTGAACTCTTATTCAAATACAAACACCAACATTCACACATCCTTTACATGAAGTAACACAAACTCTGTTTGTACAAATCCCTACACACAAACCCCGTTGAACACCAAACTTGCCTTAGACTTTGTGCATGTTATTGATTCAAGTTCATATATTTCACTCTAGGTTAACTTTGTGAGTTGCAAAATCACTCTTGCTACCTATTGCTCGTGTTATCTACACAACTAGTAGAAGTGAGTTTTACATAGCCCCTTTTTACATTTTTGCACAATTTGGGGTGAAACATGATTACACTTAGAAAACTCTTTGCGTTTACAAATATACAATTCTATAATATGATTCTATGTGTTATTTTTGATTTATGCTTGAATGCTATGACTTAAGACTACATATACATGACACACTCGTGCAATAATTAACTCTGTACAAGCCAATGGTAACATTGATAGATCTATTGTGTCTGACAAACCCACCCAGGTAGGGTGATTCTATGCCTCATTCACAAGGTTTGATTGTACACCTAGTTTTACTAAATCATTTTAAATCTTTATGTGGTGTCAAAACCTATGTATGTTCACCAACTATTTAAGTTGACGTTGTTTTTATCATGTTTCAGGTACGAATATTTGAGTTATGATCAAGTTGCTTCACTTAAGTTTGAGGACCTAGTATTTGAATTTAATAAATTTGTTTATGTATTTTCAATTCTTGTAATGTTGGATTTGACTATTTGAATTATGAAATGAAATTTGTTGTTTAAATATTTCAACTTTTTTAAACTATGAGATTATGAACAGTCTCCATGTCCCACTCCTACATGTTCCGCCGTTGGTTGGGGTGTGACATAAAGGTTCTTCATTCAGACGATCTCGCAGTCTGTTGACTTCATTGGTCAAGCTGAGTCCTCCCTTTTTTAACACAATTAGGGCTTTAGTCATGTCATTCATGTTGATTTGCATTTTCTTGTTTAGAGATGTCTGATTTTCCAGTTGAAACTTCTGTTTCTTAATCATCAATTACAGTTCATCAATCTAACTATCTTAATCGTCTTCTCTACCTTTTGAGGCTTCAATCCCAACATTCTTAATCAATTCAGGATCCAACGATTCTTTGATAGGAGGAGGAACAGGTTTCCCATCTGGCTTAGACTTCTTTTTGGCCATGGATTTCAGTGTCTTAGGAGTACCGGTTGGAGGTATAGGATGAGTTTGTGGTGGTGGAGAGTGTCTTGTACCAGAAGTGCCTTGTATCTGCCTGGACGGAGGAAGTCCTTCGGATTTCAGAGCGGCACGGGCTAAACGGTATGATTCAATGTCTTCTTCTGTGATGCCATGGGGAGGAGGAGTTTTAAGTCTCGATGGACTTCTCAGTTGGTGACGTACATAACTATCTCTGGCAGCTTTCATGAATGCTTCACCATCACTTCCAGATTTTTGTTTCTTTTTCTTTCCAGCATCAGGATCAATGCCTTTCCCTTTAGCTTTCCTTTTTCTAACAATCTCTTCATCATCACTTTGAGGTTCTTGTTCTTTCTCATTTTTCTTCTTTTTCTCAAAAAAACTTTTCTTTCTCTTTCTCTGCCTTCTTTTCTTTGATGGACTTAAGAGCAGCTTTGACTGTGGGTAATCATTCTTCTCTATACATATTGTTGAACATAGGTGTCCATTTCCCAGAGATTTTTTTGTACACCCTCAGCACATTAGTGTAGATCCGTGATTCTACTTTTGCAATGGTCATAGGACGACCATGTGGTGGCAAATCATTGAAGAGATAGTTGAGGATCATCTGAATAAAACGTGGATATAGCAGCCATTTGTTATCCTTTGCTCTTTTGATTATCTGAGTGAATATGTGATACGAGAGGTTGAAATTTTCTTCCCCGCAGATCTTTAGCACGATTGCTCCCCAATACACACTTAAAGCGTCGTACCCTCCCTTTCTGTGAGACAAAGAGTGTATGAAGACGTACATGATAACCTTCCAATCTCTTTACAAGAATCTCTTTTGAATCTCATTAATTCGGAAGGGTCCTTCTTATCCCAGCTCCTGTACGAATCTATTTCTAGCTTCATTTTCATCAATAATTTTTGGATCACGTCTATCATCTTCTAAATGTAACGCATTTCTGACAGTGCTTTCATTGATCAATACCTCCTTCCCTCGAACAAAAGATCTAACATGAGGCTTCTTTGATACATAATGGACTTTATATTCAGCATTAATCCAGAATGCTTCGATCAGATCTTTGTAAACTGCTTCATTCCATGTGATTGCATAAGCTATCTTGTTGTGAAGTAGCCATATGACAACATCACTGAATTCATTAAGAACCGGTTCGTGAAAGGATATTACCATGTTATACCGGTTATCACCAGTAAGATGGTTGTCATCCATATTCTGTAACAGAACAAACACCCACATTAGTAATTAAACACTGATTTAGTTAATTAAAAATTGGATGTTTATAAAAATTAAGAGAGTCGGCCAAAACAGATTTAGAGTCGGCTATAATAGTTTCTTATCCCGATGAGAATTGACCAAGGAAATTCAAATCAATCTTCTAATGAGAGTCGCTTCAGACAAATGACAGTCGGCTGAAAGAGAGTCTACCAAGATTTTGGTCATAAGACAGACAATCGACCAGACCAGGGGCAAGATTATGCCCTGATCAAGAGAGAGTTGGCGGAAGAATCGATGACAGTCGGCTCCAAACGAAATACAGTCGACAGTTCCTTAAAAGACATTCCGGAGAATCGGCCCACGGGAGGCTGTTAACAGTCGGGCGCGATTTTGAACTTGCGTGCAAAGGTGTTCTTAAAACAATGTTGGTGATGAGATTCGGCTCCCTCGAGCCAATTCTTGTCATCTTCTTAATCTAGACAGTCGGCCCAAGGGAATATGAACAGTCATCATTACCAGAGTCCAAAATCAGATCAAAGTACTCATCTTGCTGCAGTTTATATGTTATATTCAGACAAAAGATGTTAATAGAAAAGTATAGAATCATAAAGTTACCTTAACAATAAGCAAGAATCACAAAATAAACCACGGATCGACAAATATGGAGTTTAGACGGAAAGGTAAGTGAATCGCCGGAGAAGAAGGGTAAAAACTAGGGTTTCAAAAGTGAATAGGGTTCCCCCTTTTTCAAACAAATATATACACCAACATTTAGCGGGGTCGACTCTTGACAGTCGGCCCAAAGAGTCTCTAGGGCTAAAATTAAAATGAAAATTTTGAACTTTTGACCAAAACCGATCGATTTTCGAGCCATAAAACTATATACAAGAACAAATATGCACTAACAAGCTTTTTTATCAAGCGGAGAGATACAATACGAGGCTAAAATCATAACTCTTTTCAGACTAAGATATAGAACGTGCAAACCTGATCATGTGGAATCATACCGACATAACTTGTCACACAACCTTTTCTTATTGCATTTGGATGTCCACGGCCTATGAACGACTGTTGGAATGTTTGTCCTCTGAAGCCCATGCAACATTCTTCAACGTATAACTAGAAAACGTTATCATGTTTTGGTAGAATTAAGATGAAGTTAGTGTTCCCCACTCTTTTCCGGTATAACCTACCCATCCTCATGGTCTTTTGAGTTCGATGATGAGAGCTTCAGGTCTATGCCAACGCATAATCAGAGATGTTGATCATCGAGAAACTTATGATAGCTAAAAGTGCATAACTAGCAAGGGTCTATGAATTGTTCAGGGTATCTTTAGAAAGATTTTGAGTCAAGGACATAGCACGATGGACTTACATGCCCTGATTATGAAAAAGGTTGGACTTACTTGCACGTCGGACTTACAAGCCATGTTTTTGTCTAGAAAATCCCTTTACAATCACAGAAACCCAAAAAGGAAAATATATACTATATATATGTACACACTAACATTGTGTATCTTTTTGTATTTTTTTCCTAATACACGACATTGACATTGCGTGTCTTTTGCTCAAGATTGACAAATTCAGTACTAGGATGCACTTCCTTGGTGTCTTTTGCATAGATTTCCACGTCAAAGCATGTCTTTTATTGACCTAATGCATGTCATTGCATGTCTTTTTGCTTTTCTTTTGAATATGTATATATATATATATATATATATAAATAATAGAGACTCAAATTTGCAACCCCTTTGTGATGGGACTGTGGTTATGTGCGGACCTGGACAAGATGGGTATCCACTTTTCAACAGTCATTATCTTTTGTCACTGAATTGCAGTCTATTTGTTTGAATGCGGAGCCTACCAACATGTCCTTCCGTATAACCGCTTCCCCCTTTTGATCCTATTCAAACAGTGATCAAGTATGTCAGTTCAACTATCATTTCCCACAATAACAGTTATGCAAAAAGGCAATGTAACACAATTTCTTTTTCTTTTCTATTCACAAACATTTTCCCCCAAAAATTTTATTTTTTGATAACCTCTTTAAATGGAATTTTCTAAACAAAAGACAGATATTTTTGCAGCTCAATCATCAAATCAGTTTGGTCAAGAAAATATTTTTGGATTTTTGAAAGAAAAAGAACAAAATATATACACTAATCATGAGGGATAGAAGATGTTACTCAAATTTCAACAAACCCAATTTCTGCACGACATCAAGAAACTTGGATTTATCAAATGCCTTCGTGAAAATATCAGCTTTCTGATCATTGGTATTCAGTAGAAGGACTTGAATGTATTCCTTTTCATAAGCATCTCGAATGGCATGAACCCGCACGTCGATGTGCTTTGTTTTAGAATGATAGATCAGGTTCTTCACGATTTTCACACAGGCTTCATTGTCGATAAACATCGGAGTCTGCTTCAAGTTGATACCATAATCCATTAGTTAATGTTTTGAAATACGGCTCCTCAGCAACCTCAATTTGATCTGGAAGGTTCGATAAATTTTCATCAAGAATATTAACCGGCCCATCATTATTATCAGAATCACCGTCAAAGACGACAGCGGGATCACTTGCCAAGTTCTGATCGAGAGGAACAACAATGTAATTTACAGGAGCTGTTTGACCAGAACTTGCATGCCAAAAAGAATTAACAGGAGCAGTCTCAGTAGCCTCAGAGTGAGAAGAGGTTAATAAATTGTTAACTTAGATAGATAAAAGATCGGCAACAACAAGTGTAATTCTTGTTGAAAAAGACATAAATTCATCTTCTGCTTGGATGGATGGAATGAATGATGGTTCAGAGGATGGAGATGGTTCAGGGACAACTGGTGCAGGATGAATGAAATTATTGAAGATAATATCTGCATCATAGAACCAATCAGGACCAGTTCCAGTATTTGTAGTATTAGCTTCTTGCCAGTCAACGTAATAAGATCCATGCACGATCTTTGTCCTTTTATTATATACACGGTAGGCTTTTTGAGATGACGAATATTCGATGATGTAACATTCGTCACGGATGGCTCCAAACTTTGCAAGATTCTCAACAGTGTTTAATAAAGTACATGAACATCCAAATGCTCTGAAGAATTCAATCAGGGGCTTCCTTCCAAGAAACAACTCATAAGCAGTCTTGTTGTGAGCTTTAACCACTAGAGCATGATTCAAGACATAATTAGTAGTGTTAACTGCTTTGGCCTAGAAGATGATTGGCAACTTTGAATCTATTAGCATGGTTTTAGCAGCCTCGATCAGTGTTCGGTTCTTTCTTTAAGTGACTCCATTCTGATGTGGAGTTCTAGCAGCACTAAATTGTCGATAAATTCCTTTGCGTTCGCAAAATTCATTCAGGACATGATTTTTGAACTCGGTGTCATTGTCACTTCTGATAGAAATAACTGAACGCTTGCAGATCTTCTCGATTTTGAGAATAAGACTCTTCAATACTCCAGTAGTTTCATCTTTGGAAGCTAAGAAATTAACCCCAAGAGTACCTGGAGAAATCATCTGTCACAACCAAACAATATGAATTTTTAGAATTGCTTTTAACACTGATTGGATCAAAGAGGTCCATATAAGCAATTGAAGAGGAACATAAATGGAATTCACTGCTTTGGACTTATGTGACTTCTTGTGTTGTTTGCCTTTAGCACAGGCCATGCATTTTTCTGAAAAATTGAAGTCCTTGGAGAGCAAACCTCTCACAAGGTCTTGTTTGACTAAACGTTTATATTTTTAAAATTCACATGACCAAGTTGACGATGCCAGAGAAGTGATTCAGAATCAGATGCTTTCGACAACAAGCATGCCATAGAAGATTTTATATCCGGATTATTCATATCGACGACATAGGTGTTGTTCTTTCTTGGAGTCCATAGCAGGATCAGATCTTCTGGAACAACGATTCCAGGTCTGAGAAAGAGACACTCATCATTGTTGAACCACACAGAGAGTTGTTTATCACATACTTATGCACTCATCAGATTATAACAAAGTTCAGCAACGAGATCGACTTTCTCCAAAGTGAGGGTTCTATTGCATACAGTTCCCTGTCCGGTAATCTTTCCTCCCTTTTCGTCACCAGCAAAGGCAACGTATCCCCCATCGATAATTCTAAAGTCAGTAAGCAGATCTTTTAGCCCAGTCATGTGACGAGAGCACCCACAATCAACATGCCATGCATTATCAATAGTCCTCTTGGGAAACCCCTATCACATTCAAGACAATTTATTGAGATATCGGAACCCAATTCTTTTTCAACTTGGGCAGAATATCAAATTTAGCATTTTTATCAGTGCTATTTTTCCACCAACATGTTCCTTTCAAAAAATGATTTACATTTTGACAAATTTTGTCAATTTTGTGATAAAAAGGATTGTGATATGGTTGGTGTTTATTAAAGTTTCCCACACAATTCATCCTAGGTCGTTCTAATTATACCCAATTATTATGATAAGATGCATTACTGTATTGCCTATGCTTCCATAGATTCGATCGTGGCTTACAATTATAGCTTCCATACCTATTTATTTTTGGGGGGATCATATCCCGGATAGAGAAAGAGCAACAGTAACAAAAAAATGACGATTCAAATCAAGATTTCTCTGGTACCCTATATCAAAATCAAATCATAAAAAGAAAATAGATTCGAAAGAAATGTTGTTTCAAACAATTAACATGCTTAAAGGATTTTCTTTTATGCGGCGGTAGATAACATGATGAGGATGATTGGTGCTGAACTGGTACTTTGATCGGGTTTCTATATTTGCCTATGATGTATTTTTCTTTCTTTTGATCAACACGAGTGGTTGATGATCCATGATCAGATTCTTTATCAACATTGATTTTGATTTCCACAGCTTCAGTCATTGGTTTTGCTTCACCATCAGATTCATTGTGTAATTCAGTGGATGTCTCAACTGATCTGTCTGAATCATATTCACTTTCTTCACTATCTCTTGTGGATAAATAATCTGAGTTGCTTTGACTATCACTTTGACTGGTTGATGTTGGGGTGAAGACTGGAATTTCTTCTGTCATAAACCTTTCAAACTGGTTTCTTGAAACAGTATTAACTGAATCATTAAAACAAACATCATTCAAAGAAATAAAATCATTACAGCTACTGTGTTCATTACAATCAGAGTTAGAATTAATTATCCTAGAACAAGATTCACATGATTCTGGATTCTTGGAATTTAAATTCAAAAATGAAGATAAAACAGACTCTCTATTGCATTCCTTGTGGCCTAATCCAGCACCACAATAATCCCTAACATCCTCATCCTGTCCTTTTAACCTGCAGTATTTACATTAGTATCAGAAACAAATAGTTTTGGAAGATCATTTTTAGGATGTGGAGACGGAATTGGGTCATAATGACCATGGGTGGGAGGGTGAAACGACTTCCTCTCAAAGTCGTTTGAATCTAAGTATCTAACCCCCTTTTTCACTAAACCAGGAATCTGTTGACAATCCAACATGGTATCTTGTACCTTTTTGCTTACGTTCCATTTGCCAATAATAATTTGCAATTTAACAGTTTCACTTCTAGAAGAAGTTAGTTTTTCAGTCAAATCAGTGATAAAAAATTCTTTTCTGTAGACAAACTCTTTCAGGGTTTGGATTTCTTGATTCGCTTTGTTCAAACTAACTTTGAGAATAACCTCGCTCTTTTTGATTTAATTAAGGATAGGAAGAGCGTCATCCTTTTCACGAATAATGAGTTTGTTTAATGTGCGATAGTGAACAATCATGTCAACACAATCAGAGGAACAGAGATGAGATTTTACCTTAGGTGGAATCAGTTCAGCAGCGGTTTTCCTGTAAATGCATCCTTGATTAGAGCTTCCGTCACCATTGGCTTGAGTTCCATCATTTGCACTCGTCGGAGAGTTAACTCGATCCGTTAAGCTGGAGCTGGAGCAGATATCCTTCTTCTCATCACTGACCTTCACTGCATCCATGATCTTGATGTTGGCATTCTCTTTCATGCTTCCCTCAGTGTCAATAACCTGACTCTCTGTCCGCTGAATGATAAATTGTCTTAGCAGAGCAGCGGGACCAATAGAGTCACTGTTGACGATACTCTTTTTGAGCACCTCATTCTTCTCTTTTTCAACAAGTCTTGCTTCCATCCCGTGACCCACGAGCTGAGTTGATGGAGCGTTAGCCATGAGAGACTTGCATACCTCAACCTGAGCTTCTTCAATTTCATTGCTCCAATCAAAGTCATTTACTACCAAAGCATTTGCTAGTTCTTTTGCCTTCTCAGTTTGTTCTTTTCCATCAGTAATTGCAACAATGGTAGGAAGAGGTAGAGCATCAGCGATTGGATGGCGACATTCACTTTTGAAGTGTCCGAGCTGTTTACAGTTGTAGCATCTTAACTTAGACTTGTCGAACCCCGCAGACTTTCCACCAAGGCGCTTCTTTCCTGTTATATCCATGAATCTCTTTGCTCTCAATGTCAGCATAGCCATCTGCCACTGCAAATCAACCTCTTCCATATTATCGGGATCAACTTGAAAGACATCTTCAATATGACTCACCCTGGCTTTCAATTCTCCAGTAATGAGAGCTTGATAACTGTTGACGAACAAACCGAACAAAGCCATATGCTCACTTGACGGGTTAGGTATAGCGGTAATTTTCTGATTACTTTTGGATTCATTGTTTGAAGAACTTTGCTAATTGGTAGATGGAGCAGAAACCATAGCGGGAATAGCTCCAGATGAGCTAGCATCACTGCTTAAAGAAGTTAGGGCTATAAAGTTGCATTGATCGGTGCCATGGTTTTGCTATAACCCATTTGATTCATTTAATGCTTTTCGATGTCCATTTCAAAGGACTTTAAGGTATTGATTACATCAAATAAAGTGGAAGCTTCATTCATATACTGTCCTTTGATTAACATACATTGTATGCTCCATTACTGAGGAAAAGAATCCAGCAGCTTCTTGATCAGATCAAAATTTCTAATAACAACCCAGGCTTGCTTCAGTTTATTGGAAATTTACATGAACCTTGAGATGTGTTTTTGATAGACCTTCCCCTTTGATACTCCCGAAGGTATCGTACTACTTCTGAAGCATGTTTTTCATCCCCTCTTTCAAATCAGAATTCCCTTCATAAAATGCACATAATGCTTACCACAGGGTTTGAGCGGTCTTATACTCCTCAAACAGGATCATTATGTCTGCCGGAAGAGCCATGTTTATAGCTTTGAAGGCTTTATAATCTCTTAAGACCAGAAGTTTGTCATTCTTAGTATAGGCTGCGGGATCGGTTTAAGCTTCAACACCGTCCTCTCCGGTGGTCATTGGATAGTGTGGACCATTAGTTGTCGAGATCCACTGACCAAAGTCAGTCACATAAAAGTAAGCCTTCATGCGGTTCTTCTAGTTTGGGAAATCATTGGTAGATAGGAGGTTGGGAGGTCTAGACATGGACCCGGTTTCCAGATCAGCTTGGGTAATAGATGTAACGGCCATCTTGAAAGAAAGAAACTCAGACAAAAGACAGAAAATGAGAAAAGCTGAGAGTCGGCTCAGATCAAACAGACAGTTGGCTCGAGAGAGTTGGCTGATCAAAACGGACATGCGACTCCTCCTCTAAATGATCAAGAGATTCTCACTCAGAGTGTCGGCTCAGGAGAGTCGGAAACTCACACTAGTGAGTCATAAACTTGCGTTTACTAAGAGAGTTGGTGAGAATAATAGACAGTCAGCCCGGATAATTGGCCAACACACACAAAAGTCGGCTAGAACAGTCGACCAACAGACACAACAGACACTCAAACAAGAGAGTGGACCCTCGAAAATCGGCTCAAGAACATCAACATACTCTTTTTCACAAAATATCACTAAATAAAACCCTGAATGCTCATATCTAAACATAAATGCTAATTAGATCTGTCAAACTCTTCACAAACAGATTTCTGAGTGAATTTCAATATTAATTTCTGATTTGATACAAATCAAACCAGAAATCAAAGAAATTCATATCAAAACAAAAACCCTAAAACCTCAAAGAAAAAAAATAAAATTAAGAGCACAGAAGGCTCTGATACCAAATTGTAGGAGCAAATGGACTGATTTGATGAAGAACAAGATGAATAAAAGATGACACACTCAAAAATCAAAGATTTAACAATAAACCCCCATGAGATTGATTTGAAAATAATGAATACAACTAAACCCCAAATCTTTCTACAAGTGTGCTCACCTCAAAACCCTAATCATCCTTTTCAATTTATAGCCTAATGACAATTTAGACTAATTACAATCAAGCCCCTAAAGATTACCAAAAATATTAAATCTACTCTTGAACAAAAATAATAAATATATTTTGCCTAAAACAAAATATATTTATATAACCAGAACACAATGGATGATCATGACTTGAGCTTCATACGTCAATCTGTCGCTCGGACCTCTCGAGTTGACTTTGACTTGTTGACGTTGACTTTGACCTTTTGAATTGACTTTGACCGTGTTGACTTTAACTTTGACTTGATAACATTAGACTACCGCTTTAGACCCAACATAACAATATATCACTCCTCTGGCTCATACGTCCATAAACCGACAATACAAATACATTTCGTCCCTTTCTGTCACACCCCCAAATTAATCTAAGGAGGTTTACCGTTTGGGAAGTGACAAACCAGGATCTCAGTCATTAGTTACATTGAACGACTCTACATCGGACTCAAATGAAAATATCATAATAATCAGAGTTTAATGCGGAAGAGTAAAGAAAGTAAATGCGCAAAACACACGCGCCCAAAAAGTGCAAAAGTCCAAACAAAACACAATTCAAAATAGTCCAAACAGTTTAATAAAACATAAATCAAAAGGAGAATCCCATGCATGTCCTATACGTGCACCTGTGCCTTATCTTAGCGACCTGAGAAAACATGCAATAAAAGATGTCAACACGAGGTTGGTGAGTTCACAGTTTTCAATATATAAATAAACGTTTACCAGATTATTGATCATTCAATATGTATCTATAGGTAGCTAACCTATGTTCATGTTTAACTTAAGCGCTCGCAACCGAAGCTGACTGTTTGTTTATTTGCCTCCTGCCAGGTCTATCAACCCCGACGATGTGAGTAGGCTAACATTTCACCCGTTCGATCTCCAATCGAGTTAGCGCGACTAACGCGGGTGGGATTTGTCAGACCCAGTAGTACTACTAAACATTACCTCGCTAAGATCCATATTAACGTTTTGATGTGTGTTGAGGACTTTCAGTGATAGCGTGTTACGCTTACCTTTAACATTGATAACATATGAATTACAAAAATCTCAACATAGTTGAATCATGTTTTCTCCCCCAAGTTAAAACAGTAAAAAGGGGCAATGAAAACTCACCTGCGTTGCGTAGTAGGTAGTATCACACAAGTATGAGATTGAAATCACAAGTGTTAGCCTGAAACGGATCACGTATGCCCTAAATTTATAAACACATAAATTAGGGACAAGTTGGGATATGTGACGACGACACGGAAGACGACACGGAAGTTAGAACATCTTAACGCTTTATAAGGATTTAAGAGTAGACAAACGTGTCTACGAAATTATATAAATTTCTTAGTGTAATTATTAAGGGAAAAGCGTTACGTGTCGTACGTTAATAATGAATAATAAATAAATAAATACATTCATACATTAAAGTCGTTTACAAAAGGTAGGAAAATAATATAATTTAATATATTATTTTTTGGTTCGTATGATTACTAATAATCATTGTGGCAAAAATAATAAATATATTTTTTTATCAAAGTAATAAACACGAGTAAATAATATAACTAATTATATTATTATTTAGTTCCAAACGTCACACGAGGTTATAAAACGATACAAAATAATATAAAAATAAATATTATTTAATACTAGGAGTCAAGAGTTAAAAATAATATAAACATATCATTTTATACTAAGTCGGGGTTTGAAAATAATAAAAATATATTATTTTAATAGTGGAAATATTAGTAATTATGAGTTATAAAATCAAACCCGAGTCTACGGGGGTTTACGGGACTAAAACACATTAATATATTATTAATATAATATAAGAAAATAGTTTTTATAAAATAAAATTTATTAAAAAGTCCCAAAAAAATAATTGTAGGAGACCGGTTTCGAACCCGGGTCTCCTGCGTGCATGCACTAAGCCTTAACCAACTCCGCCCGCTAGGGTATCGCGTACAAGACCCGCCCCCTTTGGTTTTAACACAACAGCCTCTTGTGTTCTTCCCCATGTGAGCCGAGATTCAAAAACCTCCCTTGGATCCACCGAATTCGACCACGATTTGCAACAGGGGTTTGGGGGTTTTGTTAAGAAATGGATTACGAGTCTACAAGCAAGTTTAATTGCAAAAGCATTGTGTTTTAAGTCGTTTAATTCCTGTTTTTAGAAACCGAAAACCCTAGGTTTGATCAAGAATCTAATTGACTAAATCGTATAATGTTTGGGGTTGGATTAATGGGGCTTTTGATGAATCATGGATGGCGAAACTACACAAACAATTTAATTTGATTGAAACCGTGTGTAGATCAGGGTTCGATTAAATCCAGATCCCTATGAACCGTAGATCTTGTTCTTAACGAAATCGATGATATAAGTCCTGGTTTCGAAAGGGCTTTTAGTGAGTGACTGCTTGCGAAGCTATTCATGTGACTTAATTGATTTGATATTGTGTTTAAGTTAGGGTTCGACCAAACTGGATTTGTATGAACCCTATAAATCGGTTCACGACAAATTCGATATTGTAAGTCCAATTAATCATAGGGCTTCTGATTTAGGGATTGAAACGAAGCTAAGGGTGAGACCAATTACGAGAATTGATATCGGATTGAAGGAGATCGATTAAACTCAGTCGCGACCTTCGAGACTCGTACCCCGACAACAACCGCTTCGATTTTGGTTGAATCTACGTGTGCAAAGGCTCTTCTGGGACTCGTACAAGGTGCGCAGGGTAGATGATTGAGGAATGATTCACGAATTTGTGTGAATCGGTGATAATTAGTTATGAACTCGATGGTTACGGGTTTATTACCCATTATTGAGATTAATTTAAATTAATGTCGATGTTTAATGCCCTAATGATGATCAACATGCATATCGGTTACAGATTTCGGCAAGAACCGATCGTGAAACTTGAATTTGAATTGAGGTTTGCGATTTTGAATTTCAAAAGTCAACTACGGACAAAACAAACCGAATTTTGACTTTGCTAAGTCAACAGATAGGGTTTAGGTTAACTACAGATTTGGTCCTTGCTGTTTGAATTTAGATGTTGACAGGATTAGACCCTGGGGTTAGATTTTGTTAAATAAATTAAGATTTAACTGGATTTAGTTAACGGGGTTAAGTTTTTAACAAAATATTTAACGGGATTGTTAACTGAGTTAATATAAAAAGTCGGATTGTCACATCATCCCCTAGTTGAAAGAATTTTCGTCTTGAAAATTAAAGTAAAAAAAAAGAAAAAAACATTCTGAGGTGTCACATCATCCCCTAGTTGAAAGAATTTTCGTCCCGAAAATTAAAATAGCACCTTAAGAATTTCACGCGGAGTGCTTGAACCGATTAGGATATTTGCGCATCATCTGATCCTCATGCTCCCACGTGAATTCCAGTTCGCGTTTCGAGTTCCAACGGACTCTAACAATCGGAATTCTATTGCGTTTTAACATTTTGACCTCCCTATCCATGATTTCGACTAGTTCTTCGATGAAACATAACTGTTCATCAATGTATAGTTCCTCGAGAGGAACCACGAGTGACTCGTCTACCAGTCATTTCTTCAAGTTTGAGACGTGAAAGACATTGTGTACACCACTAAGCCCTTCAGGTAGGTCCAGTTGATACGCTACTGGACCAATTCTCTTCACTATCTTGAATGGTCCAACATAACGAGGGTTTAACTTACCTCGTTTCCCAAAACGAATGACACCCTTCCAAGGTGAGACTTTTAACAAGACCATATCCACTACTTGAAATTCTAACGATTTACTACGCTTATCGGCATAACTCTTTTGATGATCACGAGCTACTGCCATACGATTTCTAACTTGAATGATTTTCTCAGAAGTTTCAAGTACGAGTTCTGGACCTGTAAGTTGATTATCCCCAACCTCGGCCGAACAAATAGGAGAACGACATTTTCGTCCATATAATGCTACAAATGGAGCTGCCTTGATGCTAGTGTGATAACTGTTGTTGTAGGATAACTCCACCAACGGTAGGTGAGACTCCCAAGTGTTACCGAAGTCAATCACACAAGCTCGTAGCATATCCTCCAGAGTTTGAATTGTACGCTCCGTCTGGCCATCAGTTTGAGGATGGTATGTTGTGCTCATATCTAGACGCGCGCCTAAAGCTTTATGTAACGATTGCCAGAAACGAGAGGTGAATCGTGCATCACGATCCGAAACGATAGAGATTGGCACCCCGTGCCGAGAGACTATTTCTTTTAAGTAAATACGAGTAAGCTTATCCATTTTGTCGGTTTCCTTGATAGCTAAGAAGTGAGCGGACTTTGTTAAACGATCAACGATTACCCAAATGGTATCACATCCGGTAGGAGTTCATGGCAATTTTGTGATAAAGTCCATGGATATCTGCTCCCATTTCCACATGGGAATCTCTGGTTGCTGGAGAAGACCAGAAGGCTTTTGATATTCAACTTTGACCTTCGCGCAAGTCAAGCACTTGCTCACAAAGGTGGCTATATCGGCCTTCATCTTTGGCCACCAATAAAGCACCTTTAGGTCATGATACATCTTGTTACACTTGGGAGACTTCCCCGCGTAACCACCCTGATTTTGACTTGGTGAAGTTGTCTGATTGAAGTTCTTAGTAGGGTCAAACCTACACTGTTGCTGCTGTTGCTGAGGTTGGTTGGGCTGGGATCCTTTGGAGGTGGAGTGAGAGTTGGAGTGGTGATCAAACTTGCGCTTATGATTTTCGGTGGATTTAGAGACCGAACCTCTCGGGGGTAAAGTCCCTTGAGTCACCGCCTGATCGGTTAGTTTGTGGGCTAGTTTGATCGTCTGCTGGATGGTAGTAGGGTTGGATGAAGTAACCATACTTTGAATTTGAGGCACTAGACCTCCAATATACAGCTCGATCCTCTTGTAGTCCGGAGTCACCATATATGGGCACATGGTAGCAAGCTCATGGGAGCGAGTGGTAAACAGCTCGATTTCATAACCTTCCATTTTCAGGTCCAGAACTCTCCTTCCAATTTCTGAATTTCATCGCGAGGACAGTACTCCTCCTTCATCGTTGTCTTAAACTCCTCCCACGGGAGTCCATTTTCCATGACTAGACCCAACATCTGGACCTGAGCGTTCCACCACGTGAAAGTCGGGCCCTCCAAAGTTCCAACGACAAACTTGACCTGATTGGCCACTGGGCAGTTGCACATGGCAATCACCGATTCTACTTTTTCGAACCACCGGAGTAGTCCGACAGCTCCTTCGGCTCCACTAAAAGTGTGGGGCTTACAGTCCATAAATGTTTTGAAGGTGCAGGCTGGTTGCTGATTCTATTGACCTGGATTTAGAAGCATAATATAGGGTTGGGATTATAGAGCTTAGGAAAGGCGCTTTAAGAGATGGATTGACCTCATTGGTCAATAGCTAGAGTATTTACCTGCTGTGTTTTGTGCTACGAGAGCCTCTGCCACACTATCGTTGATTAGTGTCGCCAGCTCAGCTGCTGTCATGTTGATGGTACCTCGGCCAACAGCACGACCTCCACATCCTCTTCCCGACATGATTCTTCACATTCACAAATACAAAACAATGAGAAATATATCGCATATTAAACATTATTTATGTACAAGTAAAGAAATACAACATCTAACATTTTGAAAATTAAATAAATTGTAAGGCTACAAAATAAATAACTCAAACATTAAACTTCTCATGCTTTTATTGAATGGGAACAACCTTACCCATCTAGGTTTGAAAAGAGAAATAACATAAGCGAAACGTGAATGAAAAGGAAAGATAAAATAGAAAGATCATCAAACATCCTCGTCATCGGAAGAAACGTATGATCGTGCATCGTCGATCTCCACCGGTTCTTCCTCGAGTGGCTCCCCCTTTAAGGGCTCGTCCTCGAAGGGCTCCTCCTCGAAAGATTCCTCCTCGTCGTCCGAAAGTGGGATGTCCTCCGGAAATAGGGCTTCTTGTAGTTGGGCTTCTAAGTGAGTCACTCTCTCCTGAAGTCCTTTAGCAGTATGATCTGCTACTTGAAGTTGGGCTTCCAGATGAGTCACCCACTTCAGAATCCCTCCTACTTCCTGGTCCGAGGTGTCCACCCTCATCTCCAAATGTGTAATCTGTTCCACCAAATGGTTATGGACTTGTTCCGTCACTGCTAACTCAGCAGTCAATAGCTCAATTCCTACCTTGTTTTCTTCCACTTGTGGTTCTCGCTCTAGAATGCCCGGTATCTCGTTAGTGGAATCCTTCATCTCCTTTAACTCCTTAGTTATGATAAACACAAAAGCTGCAAAAGCTTGTTCCATGGTGCATGGCAAGCTAGGTAAAGTAGCGGATGAGGAAGTGGAACCAAAATAGGGCGATGGAACATTTCCCATCTCGATCCACCTTTGGATCATCTTCGGATATGCACTAAAATTAAGTGTCGTGTTCCTTGCTCGTGCATTACTAGGTTCACCCTGTTCCACTGAGTTGTCACTAGAACTAGTCCGGCGCCTTTTGGGCTCCGGGGACAATACGGTAGGTGCCTTAGGTGGAGTTGACGACATGATCCTGTAATATAATATATAAGTGCCAAACATCCAAGGTTTATGACATGTAGCACTCATGATATGTAACTAATGTGTGAGGTTATAGTCTAGTATACAATCCTAGTTCTCTATAACCAATGGCTCTGATACCAATCTGTCACACCCCCAAATTAATTTAACGGAATTTTACCATTTGGGAAGTGACAAACCAGGATCTCAGTCATTAGTTACATTGAACGACTCTACATGGGACTCAAATGAAAATATCATAACAATCAGAGTTTAATGCGGAAGCGTAGAGAAAGTAAATGCAAAAAACACACGCGGCAAAAAAGTCCAAAAGTCCAAACAAAACACAATTCAAAATAGTCCAAACAGTTTAATAAAACATAAATCAAAAAGAGAATCCCATGCATGTCCTATACGTGCACATGTGCTCTATCTTCGCGACCTGAGAAAACATGCAAGAAAAGATGTCAACACGAGGTTGGTGAGTTCATAGGTTTCAATATATAAATAAACGTTTACCAGATTATTGATCATTCAATATGTATCTATAGGTAGCTAACCTATGTATATGTTTAACTTAAGCGCTCGCAACCGAAGCTGACTGTTTGTTTATTTGCCTAGGCTAACATTTCACCCGTTCGATCTCCAATCGAGTTAGCGCGACTAACGCGGGTGGGATTTGTCAAACCAAGTAGTATTACTAAACATTACCTCGCTAAGATCCATATTAACGGTTCGATGTATGTTGAGGACTTTCAGTGATAGCGTGTTACGCTTAGCTTTAACATTGATAACATATGAATTACAAAAATCTCAACATAGTTGGATCATGTTTTCTCCCCCAAGTTAAAACAGTAAAAAGGGGCCTTGAAAACTCACCTGCGTTGCGTAGTAGGTAGTATCACACAAGTATGAGATTGAAACCACAAGTGTTAGCCAGAAACGGATCACGTATGCCCTAAAATTATAAACACATAAATTAGGGACAAGTTGGGATATGTGACGACGACACGGAAGTTAGAACATCTTAACGCTTTCTAAGGATTTAAGAGTAGACGAACGTGTCTACGGAATTATATAAATTTCTTAGTGTAATTATTAAGGGAAAAGCGTTACGTGTCGTACGTTAATAATGAATAATAAATAAATAAATAAATACATTCGTACGTTAAAGTCGTTTACAAAAGTTAGGAAAATAATATAATTTAATATATTATTTTTAGGTTCGTATGATTACTAATAATCACTGTGGCAAAAATAATAAATATATTTTTTTATCGAAGTAATAAACGCGAGTAAATAATATAACTAATTATATTATTATTTAGTCTCAAACGTCACACGAGTTTATAAAACGATACAAAATAATATAAAATAATATATTATTTAATACTAGGAGTCATGAGTTAAAAATAATATAAACATATCATTTTATAATAAGTCGGGGTTTGAAAATAATATAAATATATTATTGTAAAAGTAGAACTATTAGTAATTATGAGTTATAAAATCAAACCCGAGTCTACCGGGGTTTACGGGACTAAAATACATTAATATATTATTAATATAATATAGGAAATAGTTTTTATAAAATGAAATTCATTAAAAAGTCCCAAAAAAATAATTGCAGTAGACCGGTTTCGAACCCGGTTCTCCTGCGTGCATGCACTAAGCCTTAACCAACTCCGCCCGCTAGGGTATCGCGTACAAGACCCATCCCCTTTGGTTTTAACACTACAGCCTCTTGTGTTCTTCCCCATGTGAGCCGAGATTCAAAAACCTCCCCTGGATCCACTGAATTCGACCACGATTTGCAACAGGGGTTTGGGGGTTTTGTTAAGAAATGGATTACGAGTCTACAAGCAAGTTTAATTGCAAAAGCATTGTGTTTTAAGTCGTTTAATTCCTGTTTTTAGAAACCGAAAATCCTAGGTTTGATCAAGAATCCAATTGACTAAATCGTATAATGTTTGTGGTTGGATTGATGGGGCTTTTGATGAATGATGGATGGCGAAACTACACAAACAATTTAATTTGATTGAAACCGTGTGTAGATTAGGGTTCCATTAAATGCAAATCGCGATGAACCCAAGATCTTGTTCTTAACGAAATCGATGATATAAGTCCTGGTTTCGATAGGGCTTTCAGTGAGTGACTGCATGCGAAGCTATTCATGTGACTTAATTGAATTGATACTATGTTTAAGTTAGGGTTCGACCAAACTGGATTTGTATGAACCCTAGAAATCGGTTCACGACAAATTCGATATTGTAAGTCCAATTAATCATAGGGCTTCTGATTTAGGGATTGAAACGAAGCTAAGGGTGAGACCAATTACCAGAATTGATATCGGATTGAAGGAGTTAGATTAAACTCAGTCGCGACATTCGAGACTCGTACCCCGACAACAACTGCTTCGATTTTGGTTGAATCTACGTGTGCAAAGGCTCTTCTGGGACTCGTACATGGTACGTAGGGTAGATGATCGAGGAATGTTTCATGAATTTGTGTGAATCGGTGATAATTAGTGATGAACTCGACGGTTACGTGTTTATTACCCATTATTGAGATTAATTCAAATTAATATCGATGTTTAATGTCCTAATGATGATCGATAATGGCTACAACGTGCATATCGGTTACAGGTTTCGGCAAGAAACGATCGTGAAGCTTGAATTTGAATTGAGGATTGTGATTTTGACTTTCAAAAGTCAACTACGGACAAAACAAACCGAATTTTGATTTTGCTTAGTCAACAGATAGGGTTTAGGTTAATTACAGATTTGGTCCTTGCTGTTTGAATTTAGATGTTGACAGGATTAGACCCTGGGGTTAGATTTTGTTAAATAAATTAAGATTTAACTGGATTTAGTTAACGGGGTTAAGTTTTTAACAAAATATTTAACGGGATTGTTAACAGAGTTAATATGAAAAGTCGGATTGTCACACTTTCATTGCCCCTATGGCTCATACGTCCATAAACCGACAATTTTCATCGACAGATATGGCACACCAGCCACAATACCGTCGGATAACTATGGCACACCGGCCACACTACTGTCACGTCATCCTTTAACCCGTGGGTCACATTAACCCTGTGTAACCGTCGTTAGCCCTGTCCCAGTTGTACAAATATAACCATTGACAGGCCACCAATGCACTGCCCCTATTATACTGTGGCCCTACTACTCCTACGTCCATAAACCTCCACAAGGCTAGTAATAGGATCAGACTCACGGTCTTGACCACTACTTCCCAGACTCCTTAACAGTCAATTCTTTCTCTTGAACATTTTAGATATGTATAGACTTCATTTAAAACCTTTGCCCGATTTCTTTTAATAAAACATCCCATTCATTAATAACACCCTTTCTTTCATTTAGAAAATCATTCCTTTCGTAAACATTCTTGTTTCAAACCTCGTTCCGTTCATAAACCATCCATTTCATAAAAATCTCGTTTAATAATCATTTCATAAACATTTTGTGTGAGTATGCATATCACCCAACAAACAAGTAAATAGGGATTCTTGACTCACCTGATCGCTTGTATATAACCTGAATTGGACGTCTATCTAGTGCTAATGCGCAAACCGATCTACACATAGGTAAGCACGTGAAATCTATCATTTTATGCTAGTGTCGCCTAAAAGTGTCACAGGGACAAGATCAGTGTCGCCAGGCTTAGTGTCGCCGACGCATGATCAGTGTCGCCAGGCACACAACACTTTGTCGCCAGAACTTTCATTCCGGACTTAGTGTCGTGTAGTTCAATGTCGTCCCCATAGTGTAGCCAGTTGACATTGGCGACACTTCTATTGTCTCCAGGGAATGACACGTGTCCCAATCATTGGAAACCTTGGGGACGACGCCACCAACAGCCGTCTTCTCCGATTAGTGTCGTCTGAAGAAATAATGTCGCCACTTGAAGATCTTCCTTTTCAGGCCCATTTTCAACCCAAGTTCGTAACATTTTATGTCCAAAACGTTTGTTTAACTCACATAAGCTCAGATATGGGCTTTATACCCCATTTCATACGTAAAAACCTTATCTTTTAAGATCAAAACCCTAGTTTTACCCCAAAACCCATTTAAACTGAAAACATAGGTTTTAGGTTGGACTCTTCTATAACACTGGAGAGACGATTTGGAGTGATTCTTGAACCTCAAAACCTTGATCTTGGAATTTTCTCTTTCTAGAATCCTTTCTTTCTCTCTTTAGATGAATATGGAGATTTGCTTGGAATGAATCTGATCAAGAAGGTGGCTAGGGTTTATGGCACCCTCTTGGGCCAAACCCATCATCCTCCATTTCTTCTTTTCTTTCATTTAGGTCCATTAAAGTGTCGGGTTTTGGATGTTACAAGTACACCCCCTTATAAGAGGTTTCGTATTCGAAACCTGTTACAAGTCTAACAAATGCGGGTACAACTCCTTCATCTCGCCCTTTTTTCCCATGTAACCTCCGAACCACGTCGGTGATTCCACTGTACCTTTACTAACTGAATCACTTTATTTCGTAGTTGTTTTTCCTTTTTATCCATAATGGCCAAAAGCTCTTCAATGTAGTTTAGGCGGTTATCAATAGCAGCACGTGGGCTATATTATCAGCTAAACTCTTTCGCAAGTGTGACACGTGGAAATTAGGTTGAATCCCACTTAGTTCATCCGGCAGATCCAGTCTATATGCCACTTACCCTACCCGTGCCAAAATTTTAAACGGTCTGATGAATCTTAGACTTAGCTTTCCTCTCTTACAAAAACGGATTATCCCTTTCCAGGGAAATACTTTAAGTAACACAAGATCTCTGACCTGGAATTCGAGGGATCTCCACCTCCGGTCAGCATAAGATTTATATCAGTCTTGTGCAGCCTTCATTCTTGCCTTAATCTAATCGAATTTATCGGATGTAGCTTTGATAACTTCCAAACTCCCAAATTTCTTCTGACCAATTTCTCCCCAACATAGCGGTGTCCGACATCGCCTCCCATACAACATCTCGAAAGGCGGCACGCCTATAGTCGAGTGATAACTGTTGTTGTAAGAGAATTCCACTAGTGGTAGATGCATGTCCCAACTCCCACCGAAGTCGATGATACATGCATGAAGCATGTCCTCCAAAGTCTGAGTGATCCTTTCGGATTGACCTTCCGTTTGAGGATGATATGTTGTGCTTATGTTCACTCTAGTACCCATCGCCCCGTGGAACTTCTTCCAAAACCGTGAAGTGAACCGCGTAGCCCTATCTGAAACAATGGACACCGGTAATCCATGATGAGCCACAACTTCCTTTATGAACATCTCTGCCAATTGTTCAGATGAAAACTTCTCGCATATCGATAGGAAGTGAGCGCTCTTCGTCAGCGGTCCACGATTACCTAGATGGTGTCAAAACCTTTAGTTGTGCGAGGCAGCTTGGTAATGAAGTCCATCGTGATGGGTGATGTACATGTGATAAGTGTATAGATAAATATATATAAATATATATTTGTTTTAGAAATGGTTTCACTAGATCAGGTTTTAAATTTATAAAATGATAAATACGCAATCTTAAAACACACACAATAGGCAAGTGTACCTATCTCAGCGTAATATAGTTTAGGTAAGAACCAAGTATCGAACCAATGGACACGGTCAAGTTCCAATACTCAACTTTTGTTATCGTTTAGCCAAATTAATTAGTGAGTGGGTTTTGTGTGCTGGTGAAGCGGAAAAGTAAATGATAGAAAAGTAAATCACAGAAAAGTAAATGACGGTAAAGTAAATGAAAGGAAAGTAAAAATGTGTGTGATGTGTGTAACAGAAATGTAACTAACAGGATAGTAAATAGCAGGAAAGTAAATATCTCGGAAATGATCAGGTCACGAAGAGTATTTCTTTGGGCTTCGAATCCGCTTGGTACCTGATAATGTTAAGTTGACTAATCCAGTGGTATGACTAATACAAATGTGTGACCCGGGTCACCACTAAAGCCTCGTCCTCACAGAATTTGATTCAAGAATTATAATCTTTAATCATAAATGGTAGGACTCCCAGCTAGGGACATCGTTACCCTCAACTCTTTGGTGTTATCTCCGAGTTGGTTTAGGACATCGAACTTACACTTAAGTATTATTGTTAAATAGATGATTATACTTTGCTCACCGGGAGGCGATGTAGCAATGGGACCATGTATAAAGACGTACCATTCCCAACATGAGTTCACCAATTCTTGGTCACATAATAAGTTCCTATAAAGATGTACGCCCTTACTAGTGTTGACCAAGCCTTAGCTTATCAATCTCGACTTGTATAAAGACGTACAAGTATCAAAATAAGTTTGATTAAAAAGTTTTACGGTCTTACACTTGAAAATCAAGAACATTCATAAATATAAAGACAGATTTAGACAACAATAAAAAGCCCACCTAGAGGTTGTTTTAAGAACGAATAGTTAATGACATAAACATACCACTAGATTAATACGTTAAACAATAACATGCACCAAACTTCATCTTCACCCTAGCAATACAAAGAGTTTAGCCACGAATGGCCATACTAACTAGTGTAACGCTGAGTTTCGTAGGCTCCCCTATTGCGGACAAAGAGCATGAGCCTCTCTACTCTCTATTCTCTACTCTAAACTACGAAATACTCTGTTTGGATAGTGTCTTTAGGTCTGGTGTGGTGTGTGGAATGAAGAACCCAAACCTCCTATTTATAGTCCTCGAAATGAGCAATGCACAGCCGTGTATTGGTTTGCACGGGCGTGCAAACACATCCGGAATCAAACAGGGTGCACAGGATAGTGTACTGGAGCTTAATATGGGGATTATTATGCATGCAAAACATGTATAATTTAGGGCATATCAATGGGTTCCCATGTATAATTTAGGGCATATAAATGGGTTCCCATTTCCACTCTGGTATCTCCAAGGGTTAGATCTTACAGTAGGGCTTCTGGTGCTCATCCTTTACTTGCAAACAAGTCAAGCACTTACTTACATAAAGGGTTACATCTTTCTTCAGGCCCGACCACCAATAATCCTTCTTCAAGTCTTGATACATCTTCACGGTGCCAGGATGTACGGAATAACGAGACTTATGGGCTTCGTCGAGGATCTTTGCCCTAAGCTCACCTTCTTTGGATATCCAGATATGGCCAAACTGAGTCCGCACATCGACGGTGTCAACCTCCAGTGGCTCTTATTAACCCACCATTCTCTCCTTCTTCACCTTATCTGGTTTAAGAACTTCAACTTGTGTTTTTGCAATCTCGATCTTAAGATCAGGTCTCACCACCAGTTGACATGCTTTCACTCTGATAGGAGCTGGTCTCTCCTTTTGGCTCAGAGCGTCAGCACCACGTTTGTCGGCCCCAAGTGATACAATCTCTCGCAATCATAATCCTTAAAAAATTCCAACCAACGCCTTTGTCTCATACTTAACTCCTTTTGTTCAAAGAAATACTTCAGACTCTTGTGATCGGAGTAGATAGTGCACTTAACCCCGTAGAGGTAATGCCTCCAGATCATTAGTGCATATGCAATCACCTTTCACCGTTGACTTCATGAGTCTTAAGTTGACGTGATGCATATGCAATCACCTTTCACCGTTGCATCAACATGCAGCCCAAACCAAGACTCGAAGCATCGGAATAGACCACTAGGTATTCATTGCCCTTGGGCAGGGCCAATACCGGTGCTTGAGTCAATTTCTTCTTCAATTATTCAATGCCTTTGACTGAACCGGACCCCATTCATACCTAACCTCTTTCCTTGTCAAGTTCGTTAGAGGCGAGGCTATTCTCGAGAAATCTTGTATGAATCTCCAATAGTAGTCTGCCAATCTCAGAAAAGTCCGTATTTTGGTCGGTGTTTTCAGGATGTCCCTCTCCTTTACCATTAAAATCTTTGTTGGATCAACCATAATGCTTTTCTAGTTTATAACATGACCTGGGAATTGAACTTCCCTAAGCCATAATGCGCATTTATAAAATTTGGCATATAGTTTCTCCTTCTTCAGAGTATCTAGTACTTCTCGCAGGTGACAAGCATGGTCGCCTTCACTCTTTGAGTAGATGAGGATATCATCTATAAATACTATCACCGACCTATCCAGCATCGAATGGCAAACTCGGTTCATCAAATACATAAACGTTGTTGGGGGGTTTGTCAACCCAAAGGACACCATAAGAAACTCGTAGTGTTCGTACCGTGTATGAAATGCGGTCTTTAGTATATCCTCCTCCTTTACCTGCAATTTGTGATATCCAAACCGTAAATCAATCTTCAAGAACTAATTCGCGCCTTGCAGCTGGTCAAACAGATCATCGATTCTAGGTTGCGGGTATCTGTTCTTCACAGTTCGTTTATTCAGTTCCCTGTAATCGGTGCACATCCTCATAGACCCATCCTTCTTCTTAACGAATAGACCCTAATGTGAAATGCTTGGCCTTATGAAACCCTTTTCTAGAAGTTCTTCCAATTGCATCATCAACTCTTTAATCTCAAGTGGTGCGAGTCGATAGGGTGCTTTCGCAACGGGCTGGGCACTGGCGTTAAATCAATCTAGAACTCTTTCTCTCGATCGGGCGGCACTCTAGGCAAGTCCTCTGGGAACACTTCCGGATAGTTGCACCCCACGGGTAAATCGTTCAGTTCCGTCACTTCCATACTTTTGTATATCACATAGGTCAGGTAGGCCTCGCATCCGCGCCTCGTATAACTTTCTGCCTTGATCATCGAAATGACGTTTGGCCTCGGGATATATCTATCCCCATAAATTGTGACTTCGTTACCATCAGTAGCCTTGAGTTGGATAGCCATCCGTGTACAGATAATTCACGCCTCATTGGTAGCTTGCCAATCCATTCCCAGTACCACATCGAACCCTCCCAATGCTATGAAAAACAATCTAGCAGGGAATCCATGGTCACCTATCTTTATTAGGCAATTGTCTACAACTTCTATAACCTTAGCGGTTTTACCTACAACAGTTTCTACACTAAAGGCTCGTTCTATTTTATGAATCGTGCACTTTATTCGATCACTGAATGTAGAGGATATTATGTTGTTGCTAGCGTCAGAATCAAATAGTACGATTGCAAAAGTGTTGTTAAGGAAAAACATATCTGACACCACGTCGGGGTTCCCCCTTTGGGCATACGCCTTCGTCCGCGTCCTAGGCTTTTCGGCCTCTTCCCCCTTTCCAGCATCCCGAGGCTTTCTACAGTCTTTACCCTGATGCCCCATTTCTCCATAGTTATAGCATTTGGCAACCCCCCAATAATACCAAGCATAGTGACCAACCCTACCACACTTGTAGCATAAATTTGAACCAAACTTGCAATCGCCTGAGTGGCCTCTACCACATTTCCCATAAACAGTCGGGTCGTCGACTCTGGCCTTCTTATCATTAGTCCCAAACAATTTTCCACTAGATCGCTTCTCGGGCAATGTCAACGTTTTATTTGGCTCCTCAATAACCACATCGTTAAGTGAGAGATCGTCGTACACGACTCCACATAGTTCCACAACCGAGTCAAATTTCCAAGGGGTGTTCGCTTTTACAAATGTGTGAAGCTTGGCGGGCAACCCCTTGATGTAACAAGCAATCCTCCTCTCTTCGGTGGTAATCGGGTGTGTCACAAGAGGTGCCCACTTGTTGTACCTTGTGGTGTACTGCCGATGTGTCATGTTTCCGACTTTTAGACCTAGAAAATCCCTATCTACTTTCTCAATCTCATTCCTCGGGTAGAAATTTTTTATTACCAGTTCTTTCAGATCATTCCATATCATTAAGTTAATGGCCCCGTCCCCCTTGGCCTGTCTCACACCCTCCCACCAATGGGACGCCTACTCCCGTAAAGAGTTTGCAACGAATTTCATGAGCTGATCCGCCCGGCACTCACTGAGACGGATGGCGGCTTCCATAAGAATACCCCAATCAAAAGTAGCCACCGTGTCCTTTTTACCAGTTAGTATAGGTGGGTCACACGCCTTAAAGGACTTATAGTCACAACTGCGAGCGGGCGGTGTGTTGGTCACAATAATGACCGGTCCTTCGGCTCCCGGGTTAGTGCCAGCCGACCTATTCGTGCTTTTCATTGTGTCAGTCAACATAGTAGGCAAGGTAATCTTCATTATTTCAGTGATCTCCCGAGCTAGTACCATTTTCACCTCAGGCTCGAAGATATAATGTTGCTCGACCACACGGGTGTTCTCGGGCTCATGTTGGCTTACGACCGGACTAACGTGCACACTTTCTTCATCATTCTGCCTCTGCTTAACGGGCGTTTTACCGCGACATCCGGTACGACCCCCACCGCGTCTTCCACCACGACGTCCTGCCATTTCTTCCTATAAGAACAAAGAATTTATTGTCGTCATGCTAGTTAACAAATAGAACATAACAAGTATTGTAAGATGTTAATATACACCATCCATCTGCAATTAACCATTACACTACCTCTTCGTTTGTATTTAATCACCTTTATGGTTCCATAAAAACCCTTATCCTAGTCTACACTTTGTAAGCGAAAAACTATACTTACTATACGTGTCTGATGCTTTGGCTTGAGTTACTCGTACTTGCATTCGTTCTTTGTCCCATTCTCAATTTAAGTCCATATATAGGGGATGTATGAATCTCTCAAACTATTGCTCTGATACCAACTTGTAAGGTCCCGAACCCGGGAGGCCTCACGTATTGGATTTACTCATTTACAAACAGTTCTTAAACAGAAAACTCATTCAATGCAGCGAAAATAGTTATTGTACCAAAATACCAACTAATTAAAACACTGTTTAGTGCATAACATTCTTCTAAATGAAAGTCCATCAATGCCAGAACTTGGTTGCTAGGTAACTCTTCGAGGAATAGCTAAGCACGCGTCCACGCACAGTCCTTCAATAATTAACCTTACATGCATACTAAAATTCAGCTAACACCGGTGAGTTCAAGTCTTTCATTCATTTAGGAAATGATTTCATCAATCACCCAGTCATTAGGGTTTTAAATCATTTATAAGAAAACAGGGCTCATCATTCACCATTCAAACATCGTCAAAACTTCGTTTAATGTAACATTCATTTAAACCATTCGTTAACTCATACATTAATATCTAAATTTGTTTTACCGTCCATTCCGTCATTTAACATTATATCGCCCCTATGGCTCATGCGTCCATAAACCGAAAATACAAAATATTTCGTCCCTTTTATTGCCCCTATGGGTCATACGTCCATAAACCGATAATTTTCATTGACAGTTATGGCACACCAGCCACAATAACGTCGGATCATATTTTAACCCATTGTAGGTCCCCGGGGTCTACAGATCACGTATATGAACTGAAGAATCTAGCAATAAATGCGGAATCCAAATCACGTAGACATGAACAATCGACTAGTTACACGCAAGATCTAAATTAAACAATTGTATTACTATAATGCTTGATTACAAAAGTTCTCTCCAAGTCTCACACACACTACACCATTTCCTCTAGTGTTCTCTACTCTAGTGTTCTAATAAACAAGAACTTGTAATCCCTATTTATAGTAAACACAAACCAACAGACCATCAGGCGCATATAGCTAACTGCGCCTGAACAAACCTTCAGGCGCATTTGCTACGTGCGCCTGATATCACTTAGACACTTGGACAAAGACTAATAAAACTCAATCAGATACATTAACACAAACATTCTTCAAGTTGGTTGTCACAAAACATGTTCCAACAGACTCCACCTTGACAACAGCTTCAGAAGATGTTTGTTAATCTGATCACAACATGAAGTCCCTTTTGTACTTGTAGTCCATGTCCATCTCCACTCAAACATGAACAGAACATAAGAAAGAGAACTCTTTGTCTACATTCAACAACTCTCAAACATTTACAAAATATTATGCATTTAGATCAAATTTCAAATTTTCAAACATATACCCAAGTCAGAAAAAAAATAATGTAATTTCCATGGAAGCAAGAAATAAAATCTTTTTGAATTTTTGAAATTTTATATCAAAACACATCGAAAATATTTTTGTAATTTTGATTAATAATTTGCAAAAAGTAAAAGAAATGTAAAGACAATATTTTTCGATTTTTCAAAATAACAAACAAAAAATCTTTTTGGTATTTCTCTGTACAAACTGAAGAACATCTTTTTGGTTGAACATCACGAGTAAGAAGATCGTATCAGTCTATCTGATGAATCATACACTCATACCGCATATAAAATCCCTAGCATATCTAAGGGTGACCTATGGCATGCTGCCAAATAACTTTTCACAAGTTATCAAACACGTATCTTTTTGCAACACTTCATATTTTCAAGTAATCAAAAATCATGAATTGATACGCGATAAGCTTCAAAGAAAACTGGATCAGATCATGACATACTAACTTATTCACCCCGATTTTGCAATATACGGCACGTGAGTTTAAGTTTTCAGCATTATAGAATTTGAAACTACAATCGTTTTTATCTCACATTCTTGTGAGTTAAGGTACCATTCATATGAAAACAACGTGTACCCCACAAGTATATGCCAATAGAAAAGTCAAATGCATTATCTTCAAGACATATATGACTTAGGACAAGATTAGATCAATCTCCAGGATGAAATCACATCAATTAGCACAGGAAAAGACAAGCAGAATCTTGAGGGATTATAATGAATCATAAAGATTCTGAATCGAATGATTATATGGCTTGGTTTGGATGAAATATTATGATTCATGGTAACAGATGAGATCTTCAACATATGAATGTGAATAGAGAATCGAATGATTCAATGATTCAGGGTAATGTGATCCAACTGTTATCTGGATATCTTCAATGGATTCAAGAAATTTGATCCAAGGGCTAGAATATGCTCTGACAAGTGTTGTCAAAAACATATCTTAGTCCAACTTCACTCACATGTTTTCAGGGCATGGTCAAGAAGTGAACCGAAAGAAATTGTGCTAACGATATAATCTGATACTGGCCTCATGAAATTCTTAAAGTCTCATATTCTTTATCTGATAACGATCTATTAACACACACACCCGACATACTATGGGTTCAAATCACAGTTGTAACATAGTTAATTAAGTTTTCACACTACTAATGCTCCAAAAACGCTTCTAGCCTACTAAGAATCTAAATTACATACATATATACAAATTAAATATAGATTATACAGATTTCAATTATAAGCAGTCATGAAACTATCATTTCATGTTTGTGCAATCTAAAAAGCTTAGATCAAAACATATAAGCATAACTTAATTATAAACCCAGTTACCAGGCAGTCAATCTATTGTCATGTGTGAATGATCATCTACTGATATACTATCATCTCTTCTCTAACTTCAAGTAATATCGCTTTTTTTTTACTTTTTTAAATTTGTTTTGAAATTATAAATAAACATTTTGCTAATGAATGTAAAGCATTAGAGTAATAAAGCAGTAAACTAAAACAGAAATATTAACAGAAAGAAAAAAACGGTAAAAATAAAATCTTCCATGAAAAATCTTTTTGAAAATATTTTTTACTTGGGTACTAATCATTTTCACCAAAAACTCAAAACGGGTTCAAAGATAACATCAGAAGTTACCATTAGTATCAATATATCAACACAATCAAACCTTTATCACATGAGTAGACTCCCCCTTTCTAGATGACTCCCCCTGAACACTAGAACTAGGTTCAACATCAAGAGCTTGATGCTCACACATAGACTCATCTACTGTGTGACAAACAAAAAAACCAGATAACTCCTTCCGTTTCTCCCCTTGAGCATCAAGTCGTTGAACCACAATCAACAACTCATTGAGTGCAAAGGTTATGCCATGTCACCACCTCTAATTGAATTTGACATTTGGTAGAAGTGCGACATCCTCACAATGTGCCATGAAACAACCACTATCAACACAGCTAATCAATGTCAATAAAGAAAAAAATTAGCAGCCAATAGTCCTCTTTGGTTGTCCTTGCACATCAAACAACAAACATTACTTTGAAATGGAAACCCAAGCCATAGTGGTCTTGGGTCATCCAGCTTTATTAACGTAAACCACTTCTCTAAGTTCACAATCAAATCTCTCATCAAACTGTGATGATTGTAAATTAGAGTCAGAAAAAAAATATTTTCTTTTCCAAATTTGTTTTCTCCTTACCTCTTTCTTTTGAAAAACATTTTTGTTTGAAGACTCAGGTACGATCTTTTTGTGATTATACTCTTTAAAAATGATTTTGAACTATATGAGCCTTCGCCAAAATATTTTCCAGAAACAATTTTTGGTATAAAACCATTCTGAGAACCAAATTGTTCCAAGTTGTTTCTTAATTATATGTTTCTTCTTCTTTTTAGGTTTAGATAACTTCACCTCGAATTTTGAATCAAGAGATTGTGTACCAACTGATCTTGTCACTAACGGTCTAGTTTTCGATGTCACATAAGACTGGGTCTTTGATTTAACCATATCTTTTGCTTTTGGCGTAACAAACGGTTTTGGCAATTTGGAATTTTCCAACTTTGTACCCGCAGCCTTTGAAGGACAATTCACACAGATGTGTCCCACTACACCATAATGAAAACAAGCTCTCCTCTTAATAAAGTTCATTTTATAATGAGTTTTAGGAGTCATACCTCTTGAACCTCTGGAACTAGACACTTCATTTTGATTCACAACATTTGGAGGCTGAACTTGTGACTTTGGAACAACCATTTGATTATTTCCAAAATTCTCAGAAAGAGTTGTCTTTGGTTGATCTATCATATCTGGGTCAGCAAGAATACGATAGTCACTTGAAGTAACAAGATTCTTAACTACTTTCACTTCATCACTCACATCAATCTCTTCAATAACTCCTTCAACCTTGTTTTCATCAAAAGTTTCATCATCAAAACATACCGTGTCTTCATTAGTCATAGGATTAACAATTAACTCAGTCTTACTAAGTAACTGTGTAATCTTGTTCTGAGACTCAACCAATTCTGACTTTGTCTTTTCTAATTCTTCCGTTAACAACTTGATTCATTGTTTATCTTTATTTTCAATTTCTTTTAAAATAGAAGTTGCCTTTTGTATAAATTCAAGATCACAAACCAAATTTTGGTTGGTATCTCTGAGACTGTTCACCTTACCGGACAACTCCATACATTTGGAACAACGATTTTTGGTTTCAGAAACTACCTCATCCTTGATGCCCGATGATGTAGAACAATCAATCATGCATGGTTGTGAAGATCCTTCATCCTTATCATCATCTTTGAGATCATCTACATCATTTTTGTCACCATCAGCGGTTATGAAACTCAATTCAGTCATGTCACTTTCTTCTGACCGAACACTTTCATTATCATAATTATCTTCAAATCTGATGCTTTCTTCATCATTCTTAACATTTGTGTTTTCTACACATGCTTGGCTCACTTGTATATATTCAGATGTGATACTGTCATCATCATTTTTAACTTCAAATGTGACTTCGGATGAGATATTATCACCATCATTACTCTCAACTTTGATACTTTTCTCAAAAACTTGAATCTGGCTCACAACTACATCTTTGGGATTATCTTTTTGATCAACCAAAGATATTAACGAAGCCACTGAACTTGTCTCTTTATTCATCATACTCAAATTTCCTTCAAACTTTAATATAATTTCTTCCCATAAGTTTTTTGAAAACGTGCACTTCTTAAGGCAACTGTAAATTTCTTCTGAAATAGCCATTGTGAGTATCTCCATAGTCTTCTTTTCTCTATCATAGACCTTCCTTTCTTTATCTGTTAGCATTAAAATTGGTTTTAGAGCGTCCTTCCGATTCAAGAAGATGTAAGTAGGATGGGTATAACCTTATTTTATTAGTTTCCAAAAATCTGTATCGGGCAAAGAAACATACTCCATAAACCGAGTTTTCCAAGTAGAATAATCCGCGAGAGAAACGAGTGTAGGAGGTGACGGAGTTCCTAACATATTGTTGAACGTCAATATGATTGTAATGTTTGACGGAATCAATATCTTCAGCAATTGAACCAACTTAAAGCACGTCCAAAACGATTTAAAACGAAACCGAAACAATCTCGAACTTTCTCGTCCAACTAAAAATCACGTTCTAGTTTCAACAAAAGCTATTTGTTTCAACCGGTGACGTCTTTATCACCCCGGAAATCACGAAAATACCGAAAAGTAATCTTTTGAAACTATGAACACATTCTTGTCGCATTTTGATACAAACCGAAACAGCTTTAAACAAGTTCTGAATGATTCGAATATTTTCCGAACAGCTAGAAGTCTTGTTCATATCTCTAGAAAACCAATTCGTATTTCCAGGAAACAACGTTAAACAACCGAAAACCACGTTCGAAAATCACGACAAATCACTTGTAACCTTCAATGACACAATTTGAAGATATTCGAAACAGCTCAAATTAAATTCGAAATCTTTCAAAAGTTTCCCGATCCAGTCCTCATCACATCCAAGATACTTGAGATCATGTTCGTTTTCCCGAACATACACTTTAACGTCCCGAAAATTAGGCCGAAAAACACCGTAAAATAAGCTGCATATAATAGCTATGTGAAAAACAAATTGAAGCTATTGTTCAAGCGCAATTTAGATTTCTTCAAGCGTATTTGATATTTGTTCAAGCAAATTTGAAATCAGGCGCATTTGACTTTTGATCAGGCGCATTTGACTGAAACACAATCTGATAACAAGCGCATATATCAATTTGTATATTCAGGCGTATTTATCAATCTTGGCGAACTTGTTCAATCTGATAACAAGCGCATATAAGCAATTATTTCAAGCGAAGATATTGATCTCATCAGAACTTTCAATAAGAAATTCTGAAATCTTCAAAACTTGATGAAATCGAATAATTGTTCCAACAAGATTGATCTAGAGTGAAAACTAAACAACCCTAAATAATCAATTCATCAATTCAAACACTTAATGATGTCAATTTTTTGAAAATTCAGTCCATAACATCAACATGAACGTCGAACACTCTGACAAAAAAAAAATCTCAAAATTTGATCCAGAGAACTTGTAATCGATGCTAGAACTAGTCACAAATCGTTCAATAACAGTCCATAAACACTCAAATTCAAGAGCAAGAGGCTCTGATACCAATTGTAGGTCCCCGAGGTCTACGGATCAAGTATACGAACTGACGAATCTACGCAATAAGTGCGAAATCCAAATCACGTAGACATGAACAATCGACTAGTAACACGCAAGATCTAAATTAAACGATTGTATTACTATAATGTTTGATTACAAAAGTTCCCTCCAAGTCTCACACACTACACCTTTTACTCTAGTGTTCTCTGCTCTAGTGTTCTAATGAACAAGAACTTGTAACCCCTATTTTTAGTAAACACAAACCAATAGACCATCGGGGGCATATAGCTAACCGCGCCTGAACAAACCTTCAAGTGCATTCACTAAGTATGCCTGATATCACCTAGACACTTGGACAAAGACTAATACAACTCGATCAGATACAATAACACAAACATTCTTCAAGCTGGTTGTCACAAAACATGTTCCAACACCCATTCATTGACAGCTATGGCACACCTGCCACATTACTGTCGGATCATCCTTTAACCCGTGGGTCACGTTAAACTTGAGTAACCGTCGTTACCCCAGTCCTAGTTGTACAACATCGAAACCATTGACATGCCACCAAGGCACTGACCCTGTTATACTTATGGCCCTACGACTCTTACGTCTATAAACCGGCACAAGGCTGGTAATAGTATCAGACTCACGGTCTTGACCACTACTTCCTAGACTCCTTAACCGTCAATTCTTTCCCATGAGTAGATTATATAGGTACAATAACACAAACATTCTTCAAGCTGGTTGTCACAAAACATGTTCCAACACCCATTCATCGACAGCTATGGCACACCGGCCACATTACTGTCGGATCATCCTTTAACCCGTGGGTCACGTTAACCTTGAGTAACCGTCGTTACCCCATTCCTAGTTGTACAACATCAAAACCATTGACATGCCACCAAGGCACTGACCCTGTTATACTTATGGCCCTACGACTCTTACGTCTATAAACCGGCACAAGCCTGGTAATAGGATCAGACTCACGGTCTTGACCACTACTTCCTAGAATCCTTAACCGTCAATTCTTTCCCATGAGCAGATTATATAGGTATAGACTTCATTTATAACCTTTGCCTGATTTATTTTCATAAAACATCCCATTTATTTAGAACACCCTTTCTTTCATTTAAAAGTCCATTACTTTCGTAAACCTTTAATTTCGTAAACATTATTGTTTCAAACCTCGTTCCGTTCATTTTATAAACATTTCGTTTAATAATTATGTTATAAACATTTCGTGTGAGTATGCATATCACCATAGAAATAAGTAAATAGGGACTCTTGACTCACCTGATCGCTTGTATATAACCTGAATTGGACGTCTATCTAGTGCTGACGTGCAAACCGATCTACACGTAAGTCAACACGCGAATTCTATCATTTTATGCTAGTGTAGTCTAACAGTGTCGTCGGAACAAGATCAGTGTCACCAAGGAAATTCCGCCAGGCACACTACCAGTGTTGCTAGAACTTTCGTTCCGGACTTAGTGTCGGGTAATTCAATGTCGTCCCCATAGTGTCGCCAACATTAGTGTCGCTAATATCAGTGTCGCCAGTTGACATTAGCGACACTACTAATGTTGCCATGGAATGACATGTGTCCCATTCATTGGAACCTTGGGGATGACGCCACAAACGGTCGTCTTCCTCGATTAATGCCGCCTGAAGAAATAGTGTCGCCTTTTAGTAGCGCCACCGGAAGATCTTCCTTTTTAGGCCCGTTTTCAACCCAAGTTCATAAATTTTTACATGAAAAACGTTTGTTTAACTCCCGTAGATCAGATATGGGCTTTATACCCCATTTCGTATGTAAAAACCTTGTCTTTTAAGATCAAAACCCTAGTTTTACCCCAAAATCCATTTAAACTAAAAACATAGGTTTTAGGTTGTATTCTTACCTTAAAAACATTGGTTCTTCGTGTATTTTTCTTCTACAACACTGGAGAGACGATTTGGAGTGATTCTTGAAGCTCAAAACCTTGATTTTGGAACTTTCTCTCTCTAGAATCCTCTCTTTCACTCTCTAGACGAATATGGAGATTTGCTTGGAATGAATCTGATCAAGAAGGTGGCTAGGGTTTATGGCATCCTCTTGGGCCAAGCCCATGCCTCCACAAGCCCATCATCCTCCATTTCATCTTTTTTTTTTATTTCCTTTAGGCCCATTAAAGTGTCAGGTTTTCACATGTTACAGCAGCTCGGGAGGCCACCGTTATTATGTGCTTTTTCTAGATAATTACTGATATGCCCGAAATTATACATGTTTTGCAGGCATAATCATCCTCATATTATGGTACTAATTGAATAATAACCTTGTAATAGATACTTAAATTGTTAATATTTCATAATTGCATGTTATTCGGGGTCTCGAGATAAACAAAGCTAAAACCAGTAAAAAAACACCAAGAAAGCAAGCTTCTAGAATGATCATTCCCGAGCTTTAACCCCCAAGAAGTCAACCAATGTCAACGAAAGTCAAACAAGCAGCTAAAAGACAAAACTGGGAGCTGGGGGGGGGCAATGCACGGCCGTGCATTCCCAAACCTTGCTTCCTAAGCTCCAGTACAATGTCCTTTGTACCCTGTTTGATTCCCGGGGTGTTTGCACGCCCGTGCAAACCAATGCAAGGCCGTGCATTGCTCATTTTAAGGCCTATAAATAGATGGCTTGAGTTCTTCATTCCACACACCCAAATACACATTACCATAGCGGACGAGAGTCCTTTTTTGTAGTTTATAGTAGAGAGGCTCATCCTCTTTGTCCGCAAAAGGGGAGCCTACGAAACTCAGCGTTACGCTAGTTAGCACGACCATTCGTGGCTAAACTCTTTGTATTGCAAGAGTGAAGATGAAGTTTGGTGTATGTTAATACTTAACGTATTAATCTAGTGGTATGTTTATGTCTTTAATTATTCACTCTTGAAACCACCTTCTATGTGGGCTTTTTGTTATTATCTGAACTTGTCTTTACACTTGTTAGTGTTCTTGATTTTAAAGCGTAAGACCGTAAAACCTTTTTAATCAAACTTCTCTTGAAACTTGTAAGTCTTTATACAAGAAGATTTTGATAAGCCAAAGCTTGGTTAATATTGATAAGGTTGTACGTGTTTTTACGAACTTATTATGAGACCAAGAATTGGTGAACTCACGTTGGGAACGATACGTCTTTATGCATGGTCCCATTGTTACACCGCCTACCCGTGAACAAACTCTAATCTCCCTTTTAATAATAATAATAATTAAGTATTTAATTTTAATGTCTTAAACCAACTTGGAGATAGCATTCAAAGGGTTGAGGGGAACGATGTCCCTAGTTGGGAATGCTACCATTTTATTATTAAAGAACATAATTCGTGAACCAAATGTTGTGAGAATGAGGCTCTAGCGGTGTACCGTTCACACATTTGTATTAGTCATACCACCGGATTAGTCAATTTAACATTATTATATAGCAAGTGGATTCGAAGCCCAAAGCAATACTCTTCATGAACTGATCATCCTCGAGATATTTACTTTCTTGCAATTTACTATTCTGTTATTTACATTTCTGTTACACACTTCACGCACATTTTTACTTTTCTGTCATTTACTTTACTGTTATTTACTTTTCTGTCATTACTTTTCTGCTTCGCAGGCACACAAAACCCACTCACTAATTAAACCGGCTAAACGATAACAAAAGTTGAGTATTGGAACTCGACCGTGTCCATTGGTTCGATACTTGGTTCTTACCTAAACTATATTACACTGCGATAGGTACACTTGCCTATTATGTGTGTTTTAAGTTAAAGTAATTATCATTTTATAAAGATAAAACCTGATCTCATGAAACCAACAATATATCTAAATATATTATTTAATATATTTATCATATCTACACGCATGCCATCAAGTTTTTGGCGCCATTACCGCGGACACGGTGATTTCAAGAAAAATTCGAGTTAACGGATTAGTCTTTTTAACCTTAACATTTTCCATCTGTTTTTCTGTTACGTTTTGTTGTAGGTAGTGTATGATCCATAGCTCCACTACTGGTTTATATCAACCTTTAGTAGAGCCCGAAAAATTCTTTCTCCGCCCATTACGTGAAAACCGTACTAGAAGAATGGCCGTAGAAAACCGCACTATTTCCGACTTTGTAAGACCGTCACTTGAGGCTTTGGGATCTAGCATCACAAGGCCAGCGGTTGACGCTAACAACTTTCAGATCAAATCGCATGTTATTCATATGATCTAGTCATCATGCACTTTCCATGGATTACCCAATGAAGATCCACATGCCCATATTGCAAATTTCCTTGAAAATTGTGACACTTTCAAACTTAACGGAGTTTCGAATGACGCAATTCGACTCCAAATATTTCCCTTCTCCTTAAGGGAACGAGCTAATGCATGGCTAAACTCTCTTCCTACCGGGTCAATCACTACATGGGATGATCTAGCTAAAAAATTCTTGTTGAAATACTTCCCGCCAGCAAAACCTGCAAAATTGATAAATGATATTACCACTTTCACCTAGGAAGATGGTGGATCACAATATGAGGCATGGGAACGTTTTAAGGACTTGTTGAGAAAATTCCCTCATCGTGGGCTAGAAGTTTGGTTACAAGTATCATCATTCTACAATGGGTTGCAAAATCAAGATCGTCAGACACTCGACACTACTGCAGGTGCTATTTTTAGAAACAATAGGCCACAGGAAGCTTTAACCTAATTGAGGAAATAGCTATGAGCAGCTATCAATGGTATAATCCGAGAAGTAATAGGGGAGCCAGGCAAGGTGTTCACTCTGTCGATAGTATCACTTCACTTTCTGCTCAAGTATACGCCCTCACCACTCGACTCAACCAGATCACCAAGGACAAGGTAAATGTTGAAATTGCTGGAGAAACAAAAAGCACCACTGTTGATGTTGAGCAAGTTGACTTTATTGGAACAAATTGCCCGCAAAACAACCCCTAAAGCAACATTTACAATCAATGATGGAGCAACCATCCGAATTTCAACCTGAAGGATAACAACAACCGGGGACAATCTGGCTTCGGACAACAACAACAACAAAGACAATCTCAAAACTATCAGCCTCGTCAATAATTCCAATGAGCTAACAAGCCAAATAACATGTTAAGCTTGGAGGACGTGGTAACTAAGTTGATATCTACAACTGAAAGTCAAGCCTTCTTAGTGGATGCTCGTCACAAACAATACGAGGAGAAGTTTAGTCTTCACGAAACTGAGTTTAGGACACAGAAAGCACCTCTCCAGTCCATTGAGGTACAACTAGGGCAAATTGTAAAACTTCTATCTGAAACAGAACCTGTATGTATTCCAAGCAACACTGATCCAATCCAAAAGTGAATGTTAGTGCTATCACTCTCAGAAATAGCAAGGTTTATCCAGAACCTCCATTACCAGAAGAAGAGGAAGTTCAAACACCATTGAGGGAACTAGAGTACCACTTCATCCACTTGTCATAGACTCAACCGTTCAAGAATCCCCACCAAAGGAGAATCCACAACCTGCTCCAGTGAACACTCCTCCTAACATACCGACAAAGTGAACCTTCAAATCTCACATACCGTACCCAGGAAGGCTAGTGAAGCAAAGGATTGACGAACAATATGAGAAATTCATCGAGCTTTTAAGCCAAATCCATGTCAACCTGCCTTTCTTGGGCATAATACAGCAGATGCCGAAGTATGGAGGATTTTTGAAGGATTTCCTCACTAACAAAAGAAACATGGAAGAAGCTGTTAAAAGAATTAATCAATGCGTCGCTCTCATTGAGCAATGCCTTCCAAAGAAACTATCAGATCCTGGAAAGTTTTCTTTACCATGTTCTATCGGACCACTACCGATATCTTTCTCACTCGCTGATCTAGGAGCAAGTGTGAATGCGATGCCATATAACATGTTCAAAAGACTAAAGATTGGAAATCCACAACATGTCAATGCAACTATCGAGCTTGAGGATGGAACTATTAAATCCCCTATGGGAGTTATTGAAAATTTACTAGTAAAAGTCGGCAAGTTTGTCTTCCCTACCGACTTTATGGTCTTAGAAATGGTGTCACACTCCCAAAATCCACTAACGGAGTTTTACCGTTAGGCGTGTGACAAACCAGGATATCAGACATTAGTTACATCAAATGCAACTATTTGGGACATAAATGAAATATCATAAAAGTTGAGAGTTAAATGCGGAAGTGGTTTACGTCAAATAGTTACTGCGCAAAACAAACGCACCTAAGTTTTTTTTTAATAAAAGAAGTCAATTGTTTTAAATGTTTGCATAAGGATGCAATGACAGTAGGACTCCATGCATGTCCTAGGTGTGCAACCTGTGCCTTAGCGACCTAAGAAACATATAAGAAAAAGTGTCAACACGAGGTTGGTGAGTTCACACGTTTCATGTTTGTAATAGTAGCGTTTGCCAGATTATCTACATTCAATATGCATATCTAAAGGTAGCTAGCCTATGTTCATGTCTTACTAAAGCGCTCGCAACCGAAACTGACAGTGTGTTTGTTTGTTTGTCTCCAGCCAGGTCTATCAACTCAGACTAATGTGATAAGGTCAATATTTCACCCGTTCGACCTCCAATCGAGTTAGCGCGACTAACGCGGGCGGGGTTTGTCAAACCTATTAGTATTACCAAAATTAACTCGCTAATTCCATATTAACGGTCCGATGTGTGTGAGGACTTTCATGATAGTGTGTTACTCTTAGTCTCAACAATGATAACATATGAATTACAATAATCAAAAGAGTTTGCGTCATGTTTTCTCCCCCAACGGGAAAACATGTAAAATAATGTTTGTTTGAGTGCCTGTTTCTCCCCTACAAGAAAACAAGTAAAAGTATGGTTGCTTGCGTGCATGTTTCTCCCCCAACGGGAAAACAAGTAAAAGATGTTGCTCTTTGTACATGTTTCTCCCCAACGGAAAAATAAGTAAAAGAATGTTTGTTTATGTGCATGTTTCTCTCCCAATGTAAAAACAGTAAAAAGGGGCCGTGAAAATCACCTGAGTTGTGTACGAGTAGATAGCACCACACAAGGATACAATTGGAACCACAAGTGTTAGCAATTGAACGACTTACGTATGCCCTATAATTATACACATAATAGTTAGGGATACAATGTGATTTTTGTGACAACGACACGGAAGATTTGAGCGTCCTAAAATATACGTAGGACCAATGTGTAGACGAACGTGTCCACGGGAATACGGATTTATTAATTAAATAAGTAGGAATAATATGTTATGTGTCGAACGTCTCTAATTATGAATAATATTAATATTTAAATATATTCGTACTTTTGTACCATTTAATAATGGCCTAGGAAAATAATATAAATTACTATATTATTTTTAAGTTCGTAGGATTAAAATAATCATTTTTGTGACAAAAATAATAAATATATTATTTTTATTTAAGAATATAAACGTGGGTAAATAATATAACTAATTATATTATTTATTAGCTTGAAATATCATCTAATGTTCATAAACGTGGTGAAAATAACATATATAAATATATTAATTTTAATTGGAGTCACGGGTCGAAAATAATATAAATATATTATTTTATTCGGAGTCGTGGTTTGAAAATAATATAAATATATTATTTTAAAAGTGGGTATTTTTAATAAATATGGTTTACAAATAAAACCCGAGCTTACGGGTGGTTTCCGGGATTAAAACAAGTTAATATATTAATATAATACTATATGGATAAGTTTTATATTTAAAATAATATTAAAAATCGATTTTAAAAATAAAAATGGGTGGAGAGGCTCGAACTCGGGTCTCTCCCCCAAAAGTCACACACTCTAACCAGTCCCGCCCGCTAGGGTGTCGCGACTTAATCCGGTTCCGAAAGCTTTTAGCATTTAGATCCAATGGGTTCCTCCCTCCTATCGAAGCCCGACCAAACCTAGTCCCGATTCCATTGATTTCGACAATGATTTGCAATAAGAGTTTGGGGTTTTGATTACAGGTCTAAAACGAATCTGATCACGAGTTTAATTTGGAAAATATCAAGTTTATGTTCGTTTAATTCCTCTTTGAAATTACCGAAACCCTAGGTTTGAATGTGAGATCGAATTGGACAATTCTGATAATAAGAATTGTTGGATTCATAGGGCTTTCAAAGAGCATGAGATTGCGAAACTAATCGTGTACTTTAATTGGATTTAAATCGGGTCCAGAGTAGAGTTCAATTAAACCATATATAATAAGAACCCTAGAACTGGTTCTTGTTAGATTCGGTAATGTAAGCCACAATTGTGATAGGGCTTATGATCTAGACACTAAAACGAAAGTAAGGATTGAATCAATTACCGGAATGGGATTCGAATTGGTGGAGATCGGTCAGTTAGGGTTCCGACTATGAGCAGCTTGGTCCCCGATGTCTCTAGTTCTATATCTGACCAAATTGATGTATGAAACAGCCTATGTGGAACTCGTCTAGTGTGCGCATGGGTTTGGTTTGTGAGGATAACAAATAAAACGATCGAATTTGATGGACTCATGATAATGGTCGACGGTTTGGAGTTAATTACCCATAATTGGGTTTAATTCGACCCAATAATGATGTTTAATGATCTAATGATGAATTTTTAATGCATTAAAGTGCATTTCAGTTATCAATTCGCATGAATTTCTGATTATGGAGCTCCGAATTGGATCATGGGCACGAGTTTGACTTTCAAAAAGTCAACAGAATCAACTTTAGTTTAATTACAGATTAGTCCCTGCATTTTCATGTATGTAAGTTTAGAAATAGACATAATTGGTCCTTGAGGTTTGAATTGAGTTAGAACTTGGTTAGTTGACTTTCAGAAGTCAATAGGAACTTAAATAATGACTTTGACTTTTCAAAATTAGTTAGAATTGAGTTTGGGATAATTACACAATTAGTCCTTGTAGTTTGATTTTAGATAATGGCAGAATTAGTCCCTAGAGTTTGAGTTAAGTTAATTAGGTTAACTTTAACAGGATTTGTTTAACAGAGTTAACCTGGAAAGTCCGGATTGTCACATCATCCACTAGTTGAAAGAATTTTCGTCCCGAAAATTAAAATAATTAAAAAAAAAAATTTGTTGTCACATCATCCCTTAGTTGAAAGAATTTTTGTCCCAAAAATTTGAATAGTACCTTAAGTAGTTGACGTGGAGTGCTTGAACAGATGAGGATACTTGCGCATCATCTGATCCTCACGCTCCCAAGTGAATTCTGGTCCACGTTTTGAGTTCCAACGAACTCTGATGATAGGGATTTTACTGTGTTTGAGCGTTTTGACTTCCCTATCCATGATTTCTTCCAGTTCTTCAATGAAGCGTAGTTGTTCATCGATTTGTAGTTCCTCAAGAGGAACCGCGAGTGTCTCGTCTGCTAGACATTTCTTCAAGTTCGAGACATGAAAGACATCGTGTACACCACTAAGTCCTTCAGATAGTTCCAGTTGAAACGCTACTGGCCAATTCTCTTCACTATCTTGAACGGTCCAACATAACGAGGGTTAAGTTTGCCTCGTTTCCCGAAGCGGATTACACCTTTCCAAGGTGAGACTTTCAATAGGACCATATCGCCTACTTGAAATTCTAACGGTTTACAACGCTTATCGGCATAGCTCTTTTGACCATCACGAGCTGCCGCCATGCGGTTTCGAATTTTAACGATATTTTCAGAAGTTTCGAATACAAGTTCAGGACCTGTAAGTTGGCTATCCCCAACTTCAGCCCAACAGAGAGGAGATCGGCATTTTCATCCATACAATGCCTCAAATGGTGTTTCCTTGATACTAGTGTGATAACTGTTATTGTAGGAGAACTCAACCAAAGGCAAGTGAGTTTCCCAATTGTTACCGAAATCAATCACACAAGCTCGTAGCATGTCTTCTAGGGTTTGGATGGTACGTTCCGTTTGGCCATCAGTTAGAGGATGGTACGTCGTGCTCCTTTCTAGACGTGTGCCTCGAGCTTTTTGGTAATGATTGCCAGAACCATGAGGTGAATCAAGCGTCTTGATCTGAAATGATAGAGATTGGCACTCTATGCTGAGAGACTTGCCCCTTTAAGTAAATACGAGTAAGTTTTTCCATCTTGTCAGTTTCCTTGATTGCCAGGAAGTGAGCAGATTTTGTCAAGCGATCTACAATCACCTAGATGGTGTCGCATCCGCTAGGAGTTCGGGGTAATTTGGTTATGAAGTACATAGAGATTTGTTCCCACTTCCACATTGGGATCTCTGGCTGTTGAAGTAGACCCGAAGGCTTTTGGTATTCCACTTTGACTTTTGAGAAGGTCAGGCACTTGTTCACATAGGTGGCTATATCGGCTTTCATCTTCGGCCACCAATATAGCACCTTAAGGTCATGGTACATCTTGTTGGAACCAGGATGAATAGAGTATCAGGATTTGTGAGCTTCATCCATAACCAGTTCCATTAAGTTTCCGTACACTGGAACCCATATTCGCTCCACGAAGTAGCGAATGCCATCTGATTTAACCTCGAGTTTTTCTTCTGTACCGCGTGTGGCTTCCAACGGTAGGTTCTCCTGTTTCAGGGCTTCGAGTTGAGCACTACGGATTTTGTCAGGTAATCCGATGTGTATTGTAAGTTGTAATGCTCGGACTCGCTTGGGCTTGATTTCCTTACGGCTTAGAGCATCGGCTACCACATTAGCCTTGCCCGAGGTATCTGATTCGCACAGTCATAGTCATTCAAGAGTTCGACCCAACGACGTTGTCGCATGTTCAACTCTTTCTGCTCAAAGATGTGCTGAAGACTCTTATGATCGGTGTAGATGATGCACTTGGTTCCATACAAGTAATGTCTCCAGATCTTTAATGCAAATACCACGGCTCCCAACTCTAAGTCATGAGTCATGTAGTTTTTCTTGTGAATTTTTAGTTGACGAGGAGCGTATGCGATCACTTTCTCGCGTTGCATCAGTACACAACCAAGACTTTGAATGGATGCATCACAGTATACTACAAAGTTACCTGTTCCCTCCGGAAGAGATAGGATAGGTGCACTGCAGAGTTTCTGTTTAAGCAGTTGAAACGCTGACTCCTAGGCGTCACCCCAGTTATAGGGTTTACCCTTTTGAGTTAGGGCGGTGAGGGGTTATGCAATATTGGAAAATCCCTCGATGAAACGACGGCAATAGCCAGCTAATCCCAGAAATTGTCACACCTCTGTCGGAGTTTTCGGTGCCGCCCAATTCTTGATGGCTTCTATTTTAGATGGATCGACATGTATTCCGTTCTCATTGACTACATGTCCTAAGAATTGCACTTCACGAATCCAGAATTCGCAATTGGAGAATTTAGCATAGAATTGCTCTTGCTTTAGCAATTCTAGAATCAAACGCAGATGCTCCTCATGTTCTTCTTTGTTCTTAGAATAAATGAGGATGTTATCAATGAAGACGATAACAAACTGATCAAGGTAGAGTTTACACACACGGTTCATGGTGTCCATGAATATCGCAGGTGCGTTGGTTAGTCCAAGTGGCATGACCATAAACTTGTAATGGTCGTACCTAGTTCTGAATGCAGTCCTTGAGATGTCTTCGTCTCGAACTCTCAATTGCTAATAACCGGATCTAAGAGCAATCTTGGAATAGAAGCTAGATCCTTGGAGTTGATCGAACATATCATCAATGCGTGGTAGAGGATAACGGTTCTTGATCGTCACTTCGTTTAGCTCACGATAGTCAATACACATACGAAAAGTCCCGTCCTTCTTCTTGACAAATGGGACTGGTGCTCCCCATGGCGATGAGCTAGGTCAGATAAAAACCTTTATCCAACAACTCCTGTAGTTGTGTGGATAATTCTTGTAGCTTACTGGGTGCAAGTCTATACCGTGTCCAAGCACCAGGCGCTGCTCCAGGTGCTAGATCGATCTGAAATTCGAGGTGAAAGACCAGGCAAGTCTTCGGGAAATACTTCTGGATAATCACAAACGATCGGAATGTCTTCAATCTTCTTCCCCTCAGATGGCTGCTCGACGACGAGAGCCAGAATGGCAGTATGACCTTTACGCAAGCACTTCTGCGCTCTTATGAAGTATATGATTCCTATGACTGCACTACTCCTTTTGCCTTGGGCAGAAAGGGTTTCTCCACTCGGTAGAGGAAGGTGAACAATTTGATCATGACAGATAATCTCGGCTTGGTTCTCAGATAACCAATCCATACTGATAATTACGTCGAAACTACCGATTGTGACTGGCATGAGGTCAATGTCAAGCTTATGGAATTTATTGTTGGAGTGTAAGTAATAATGTGTTAGTTGAGAAAGAATTTCTCAAATTCTGTGTACATAGTTGGAGTCGGTGGTTTACCATGAGGTTCTATTAGAGTTTCAATCTAGGTGGTTCCATTAATCAAGTCTGGATGAGAGTCTTAAGTTCACTAAAACTCTTACATGAGTGAAATAAAATGATGGATCCTATTGATGATAGTTCAGTGTAACATCTTCAACCCGATAGTCACGTATATCAACTGTTGAACATGTTTAACGATATCAACTAGTCGTTGAGCGGGTTACGTGAATTTCTACTGACAGTGGAAACTTAAGTCTGCAAATCACTGATTCGGACCATTTATCCACACACTAGGTTTCACCGGGACTTATATGCACCTCAAATTACTATTACGTCGTAATGATAATTTGCTTTGCATGCTCACCCTAGTTTTCCCTATCCTTTGTCAAAATGTCCCTCAATTTTTATGGCCGAGTACAAAGTATTTTTTGAAAGGCTCATTCATCATCCATAATTTGGTCAACTAGGACTCATATCAAGATGAGTAGTCGGGAATCGTTGGATCTGAGTATTCACTCGAGTTGAAACATAATACGAGAGTCCAATCCAGTGGATTGTAGATGGGAACATGCACATGAAGCAAACATGTACATGAAATTTGGCTTCGAGGAGTGAAACTAGTTCATGGGTATATGTTACTGAAAGAGGCAAAGTAGCCGTCCTTCCGACTGAGTCAGGATAGGGTGTGAGTATGCAATGAGCAAGACGTTCTCAACCTTGTGGTCAATCTTTCTTCAACAGAATATTGACCAAAGCGCGAGCCCACAGCTCGGGAAAGTGATGACATCTATGTGTCAATGAATTTCTACCATAATACGTGCAACGGTCTGCCTTCACACGGTGTACCTCAAGCGAGGTGAAACACACCACTTTTAAAAAAACAAAACTTTAACGCGCGGAAGTCTTAACCCAGGAAATTTTTTTTTTACCCTCTCGCGTACCGCGAGAAAACAAGCTTCCTCCCTCGCGTATCGCGAGGGAGTCAAAAACTCAGAAAGTTTCCAGTTTTCACACTTAACCATTTTTCCAACCTTTTTCACCAATACATCTAAACATAAAATCCCAAACACTTGGGCATTTGAACACACACTTATACCACCAATTTAACACCAAAAACACGATTCCTAGATTCAAAATATACATCCTTTACGGGAAAGTCAATTTACTTCAAAAATATGCACCTAAAACATATACGAGAACCCGTGATCACCTTGGACTTGACTTGGACTACATCGGAGCTTTTCCTACAACCACATAAACATATCACCGTTAGTATTGAGATATATATCATAACAATAAGTAATTTCTACTTATTTCACCCATTCACCCATTTTGACCCGTTTGCGCCCAAAGATGCATTTGGGTGCAAACACTTGCATTACACCTTGCAAGTTCCATTCTTTACTTAACATAACATCTTCACAACATTTAATAGTGCATATCATCTTATCGAATTAGCGACTACGGTTATTTTCACCCATTTAACCCTTTTGACCCGTTAACATTCAAATTGATGTTTGATTGCATACCACTTGTATTTCACCTACAAGTTTTATTTACTCTTTACATTATCATTTCATTTATGACACAAAGGTCATAACTTTCTTTCCATTCTTCATCTTGGTACATAGACCAAGATCTTACCACATTTCCATTATGGTTCTTTGACCATAACCTCCCTTTTTCCATTATGATTCTTTGATCATAACCTCCACATATTAGATATAGTATTATAACCATATTCACATTCATACATACACTTATGCATAATCAATTCATTTCATGTATCATTCATACTATGCACAACATAACACATACATCACATATCACATTACTAAGTAAGTGCAAAGGCACTTACCTTGCGGATTTGAAGATCCCGCACCTCCTTCTAGTTTAGCAATTTGATTACCTAAACATATACACCTAGTTCAGTAATCTAAACATACATAAAAATCACTTTAAAACTGAGTTCACAACCCAATTTCCCATTTCCACCCAAAATGACCCGTTTGGGTTATTCCAACATCCAAACACCCCCTTTAAACCATGAACTCAACCTCTTGAATTCTCCTTCCAATACCTTGACACTAATTTTTCATCAAATTAGTTCTTTAAGTTAATTTGGGGTTTGTTTATGTGTCTAACATTATAAAAAAACACCTAATCATCAATAATTCAACATTCTAGCATTATGATCCAAACACCCCCAATTTTCACCATATGAACCCTAACTTCTCATAATCAAAATTAAAGGGTTCTAGGATGTTAACCATCATTCTTTAACTTTAGTTTAGCTAGATTATCAATAATCTAACACCATTTCATCACATGCATACAAAATTTCGGGTTTCACCTAAAACCCACCAAGAACACATACATGGTGGAATCAAGAGGAAGAGAATCACTTACTTGATGTTATGAAGGTGTTGTGTGAGCCAAAACCTTCACAAAACAAGCCTCAATTGCATGATTTGAGCTTCAAACCTGATTTCTCTTTTTCTCTCTTGATATGAACGACCCCAACAAGACCAAATGCTGAATTTTGACTTTCGTATGGTCAAATATGGTAGATTTGCCATATTTACCATTTCAGTCCCTTAACTTCCATTTTACCCATTTCGTTCTATAGTTAGTTAAAACTAACATAATCCCGTTACAAACTTGAAACCCACTTGTTTCAACTTATTTATAAAATATTAATTCCACCATAATATTAAATATAAATATTTAATTATTTGAAGACGAAACCCGGATTTTTGGTTCGTTACAAATCACCTTCCCTTATTTGGGTTTCGTCCCTGAAACCCGACTTCACATAAAAAGGTTCGGGTAGAATTTGAGCATTTCTTCCTCGGTTTTCCCAAGTCATTTCCGCCCCCTTTCTATGCTTCCATCGAACCAACACTTGGCTAATCTCTTTATTTCGCAACCGCTTCACTTTCCTATCTAAGATTGCCATCGGTTCTTCCACATAGTTCAACTTTTCATCAATTTCTATATCATCCAATGGAACAAAAGTAGATTCATCCGCTAAACATTTTTGCAAATGAGACACATGGAACGTGTTATGAAGTCTACTTAGTCCCTCCGGTAACTCCAATCGATAAGTTACCGCACCCACCCTTGCCATCACTTTAAACGGTCCAATGAAACGTGGGGTTAACTTCCCCCGTTTCCTAAACCTTATCACCCCTTTCCAAGGAGAGACTTTCAATAGCACAAAGTCCCCCACTTGAAACTCAATCGCCCGCTTCCTATTATCCGCATAAGATTTTTGGCGATCTTGCGCCGCCTTTAAGCGAGCCTTTATTTGGTCAATACTATCATTCGTTTCCATGACCACTTCCTTGCTGCCAAGTTCCCGTTGACCAATTTCACCCCAACATACGGGTGTTCTACATTTCCTCCCATACAATGCCTCAAAAGGCGGCATACCAATGCTAGAATGGTAACTATTATTGTATGCAAATTCCGCCAACGGTAAATGGTCGTCCCAACTACCCCCAAAATCCAAAGCACACGCGCGTAACATATCCTCGAGCGTTTGAATCGTACGCTCGCTTTGCCCATCCGTTTGCGGATGATAAGCGGTGCTAAGGTTCAACCTTGTCCCCATATCCTCATGGAATTTCTTCCAAAAACGAGAAATGAATCTCGTATCCCGGTCCGAAATAATTGACACCGGCACCCCATGGCGTGACACAATTTCTTTCACATAGATTTCCGCTAGTCTATCCGACGAGTACGTTTCCTTTATTGGGAGGAAATGTGCACTCTTTGTCAACCGATCCACTACTACCCATATCGCATCATAACCTTTTCGAGTCTTTGGTAGTTTAGTGATCAAATTCATGGTTACATTTTCCCACTTCCAAAGCGGTATTTCGAGCGGTTGCAGCTTTCCATACGGCTTTTGATGCTCCGCCTTAACCCTTAAGCATGTGAGACACCTCTCCACATACTTAACAATATCACGCCTCATACCCGGCCACCAAAAATGAGACCTCAAATCATAAAACATCTTCGTGGCCCCCGGATGGATAGAATATTTGGATTTATGTGCCTCGTCAAGAATAGTTGTCAAGACACTTGACAACCTAGGTATCCAAATTCTATCAAAGCATGTCTTCAAACCCATGCTATTTTCACCAAGCTTATCAACATAAGCAATCATCCGTTCTTTCTTCAAGTCACCACCAAGTGCTAACACTTGGGCCTCCCGGATTTCATCAATAAGAGATGATGAAATTGTCATCTTAAATGACTTCACCTTGATAGGTGAATGACTTGACTTTCTACTAAGCGCATCCGCCACAACATTCGCTTTACCCGGATGATAAAGTATCTCACAATCATAATCCTTAACCAATTCAAGCCACCGTCTTTGCCTCATATTGAGGTCCTTTTGGTCAAAGAAATATTTGAGACTTTTGTGATCCGTGTAGATCGTACACTTAGCACCATACAAGTAATGCCTCCAAATTTTGAGCGCGAAAACCACGGCTGCAAGCTCTAAATCATGGGTTGGGTAATTTACCTCGTGAGTCTTTAATTGCCTAGATGCATAGGCAATCACTTTCCCCCTTTGCATCAAAACACACCCCAACCCCGAATGCGAGGCATCCGAATAAACAACAAAATCCTCGGTCCCGTCCGGCAAGGATAAAACAGGCGCCTTAGTCAACTTTTCTTTCAAGAGTTGAAAGGCAGATTCTTGCTCGGGACTCCAAACAAACTTTGTCTCCTTACGAGTCAACTTCATCATCGGCAAAGCAATCTGAGAGAAGTTTTCGATGAACCTCCGATAATAACCCGCTAACCCCAAGAAACTTCTAATCTCCGAAGGCGTCTTCGGTGATGACCATTCTTTAACCGCCATAATCTTGGATGGGTCAACGGTAATTCCTCTTTCATTAATCACATGACCCAAGAATTGGATCTCGCGCAACCAAAATGCGCACTTGGAGAATTTAGCATAAAGCTTCTCCTTTTGCAAGACTTCAAGAATCTCACGCAAATGACAAGCGTGATCACCCTCGCTCCTTGAATAGATGAGAAGATCGTCAATAAACACAATGACCGAACGATCAAGGAACGGTCTACACACCCGGTTCATGAGATCCATGAAAACCGCAGGTGCGTTGGTCAAACCGAAAGGCATAACCGTAAACTCATAGTGACCGTAACGAGTGCGAAAAGCTGTCTTATGAACATCCTCTTCCTTCACTTTCAACTGATGATACCTGGACTTCAAGTCAATCTTAGAAAACCATGACGCCCCTTGCAATTGGTCGAAAAGATCGTCAATCCTAGGCAATGGGTACCTATTCTTCACTGTCAACTTGTTCAACTCCCGGTAATCCATACACATTCTCATGCTCCCATCCTTCTTTTTGACGAAGAGAACGGGCGCACCCCAAGGTGAAACACTTGGGCGTATGAAACCCTTGTCAAGTAACTCTTGTAATTGCTCCATGAGTTCTTTCATTTCTGGCGATGCCAATCTATAAGGTGCTTTAGCTACCGGTTTAGCACCCGGCATCAAGTCAATTCCAAACTCTATCTCCCTATCCGGTGGAATCCCCGGTAACTCGTCAGGAAACACATCTACGAATTGGTTCACGACCGGTACATCGTGAATCTCCTTTACTCTTTCATTCACATCCGCGACACAAGCCATGAACGCCTTGCACCCACGCGCCATGTACTTGGTCGCCTTCACATAAGTGCACAACCTTACTTTACCCTTTTTATCACCTTCTATGTAGATGGACTCTCCCGATGGGGAAACTAGTTGGATCGCCTTCGGTCCACATAAAATACTCGCCTTATTCTTTGACAACCAATCCATCCCCACAATAACATCAAAATCTCCCATAGCCATAGGAATCAAATCAATAAAGAAAGTTTCGCCCCCCGCTCTCAACTTACAATCTCTAAAAATGTCAAAGACAAGGAAACTCTTATCATTAGCCGCTTCGATTTCTAAGGGTTCATCTAACTTGCTACTTACAAAAGAGGAATGCTTAACAATTTTCAAGGAAACAAAAGAACGGCTAGCCCCCGAATCAAATAGAACTAGTGCAGGTAATGAGTTAATCTTGAATGTACCTGACACCACCTCCGAGTTGTTCTTTGCCTCTTCTGCCGAAATGTGGAAGGCTCTTCCTTTTAGCTTTGGTGTCTCCACTTTCTTTCCACTTCCACCTTGCTTTAACTCGGGACATTCCGCCCTATTGTGCCCGGGTTTATAACAATTGTAGCATATATGCACTTGGCTTGAACACTGATGAGCAAAATGCCCCGGTTTTCCAAATTTATAGCAGTTTTGAGATCCCTTCCGGCACTCCCCAATGTGCTCCTATCCACAAATTTTGCACCCCCGCGACGAAGGCTTGATGAACTGCTTCTTACTAGGGCTCCCGCCCTTTATCTTACTCACCACTTGATCCAGTATTTCACGTTTCCTCTTTTCTCCCCTAGCTTCTTGCCTCCTCAACTCCACCTCTCTTTCCCAACACCTGTTTATTAAGTCTACAAGTGTGGTAAATGAGGATGGAGATATGCTATCCCTGAACTCCACCGTCAGCATAGCATAGAACCTGTCAATCTTGGCTTTCTCGGTCGACACCACATCTGGACAGAACTTGGCCCGATCGAAGAAAGTCCTAGCTAATTCATCAATAGTCTCTGTCGTCTGCCTCATGAGGAGAAACTCCTCGGTCATCCTGTCAATAGCGGCCTGTGGGCAATGGTACTTTAGGAATGCCGCTTTAAACTCCTCCCATGACATGGAGGTCACCCCTCTTTCACCCCTCTCCTTTCGGAGATTTAGCAGCCACTCCTTAGCCCGCCCAGTCAAAAGTGGCACGCTAAACATCACTCTATCCTCGGGCTTACACCTTGTCGTCTCAAAATTTGACTCCATGTCTACCACCCACCTGTGGCTCTGAATCGGGTCCACTTGCCCGTTATATTCCTTGGGCTTGATCACCATGAAATCCTTCAGTGTACAACCCCGAGGTTCCTTATCTTTCTCTTTCATGATCTCCTCGAGAGAGAGTTTAATAGTCCCCCTCATTTCTTCCATCAACAGATTTGTGGCTTGCTCAAAGGCCTTGGCCACCTCCTCTTTTATCAACTCTTGGATCCGTGGATCCAACGGTTCCCGATTGCTCGATTCTTCTGCCATCTCTTAACTGGGAATTAGAAACAAACACCTTAACACCCTTATACTATCAATCCCTTAAATACTTATCACACTTACACCCCTATATGTATTAAGTATATGTATACTTATCTACTTATATACATACATACCTATATAATCACCTTCACCTAATCCTTGTAAATGTCCATTGTCATATGGTTATTATAAAGACCCTTGCACATCTCGTCATATTAATCATATTGGTCAGACATGATTAATAACGCGCTATGCCCAATTGCAATTATCATATTCATATAACAAATCACAAGACAAGTTTCGGCACACATAAACTTTGCCAATCATTCATACATATACATAAACGCCATATGGAATTATCATTAATCATAACATTACTAACCTTTCATTTCCGAAAGCTCCGAGTCTTAGTCAAGTCCTTCTTGGATTCTCGTATCATTCCCCCCCCCATATCAAGAGCATTCGGTTTGAGTTTGGTGCCACCCACACCAAATCCCTCAAACCATTGCTCTGATACCAAGTTGAAACACACCACTTTTAAAAAAACAAAACTTTAACGCGCGGAAGTCTTAACATAGGAATTTTTTTTTTCTACCCTCTCGCGTACCGCGAGAAAACAAGCTTCCTCCCTCGCGTATCGCGAGGGAGTCAAAAACTCATAAAGTTTCCAGTTTTCAACAGTTTTCACACTTAACCATTTTTCCAACCTTTTTCACCAATACATCTAAACATAAAATCCCAAACACTTGGGCATTTGAACACACACTTATACCACCAATTTAACACCAAAAACACGATTCCTAGATTCAAAATATACATCCTTTATGGGAAAGTCAATTTACTTCAAAAATATGCACCTAAAACATATACGAGAACCCGCGATCACCTTGGACTTGACTTGGACTACTTCGGAGCTTTTCCTACAACCACATAAACATATCACCACTAGTATTGAGATATATATCATAACAATAAGTAATTTCTACTTATTTCACCCATTCACCCATTTTGACCCGTTTGCGCCCAAAGATGCATTTGGGTGCAAACACTTGCATTACACCTTGCAAGTTCCATTCTTTACTTAACATAACATCTTCACAACATTTAATAGTGCATATCATCTTATCGAATTAGCGACTACGGTTATTTTCACCCATTTAACCCTTTTGACCCGTTAACATTCAAATTGATGTTTGATTGCATACCACTTGTATTTCACCTACAAGTTTTATTTACTCTTTACATTATCATTTCATTTATGACACAAAGGTCATAACTTTCTTTCCATTCTTCATCTTGGTACATAGACCAAGATCTTACCACATTTCCATTATGGTTCTTTGACCATAACCTCCACATATTAGATATAGTATTATAACCATATTCACATTCATACATACACTTATGCATAATCAATTCATTTCATGTATCATTCATACTATGTACAACATAACACATACATCACATATCACATTATTAAGTAAGTGCAAAGGCACTTAACTTGCGAATTTGAAGATCCCGCACCTCCTTCTAGTTTAGCAATTTGATTACCTAAACATATACACCTAGTTCAGTAATCTAAACATACATAAAAATCACTTTAAAACTGAGTTCACAACCCAATTTCCCATTTCCACCCAAAATGACCCGTTTGGGTTATTCCTACATCCAAACACCCCCTTTAAACCAAGAACTCAACCTCTTGAATTCTCCTTCCAATACCTTGACACTAATTTTTCATCAAATTAGTTCTTTAAGTTAATTTGGGGTTTGTTTATGTGTCTAACATCATAAAAAAACACCTAATCATCAATAATTCAACATTCTAGCATTATGATCCAAACACCCCCAGTTTTCACCATATGAACCCTAACTTCTCATAATCAAAATTAAAGGGTTCTAGGATGTTAACCATCATTCTTTAACTTTAGTTTAGCTAGATTATCAATAATCTAACACCATTTCATCACATGCATACAAAATTTCGGGTTTCACCTAAAACCCACCAAGAACACATACATGGTGGAATCAAGAGGAAGAGAATCACTTACTTGATGTTATGAAGGTGTTGTGTGAGCCAAAACCTTCACAAAACAAGCCTCAATTGCATGATTTAAGCTTCAAACTTGATTTCTCTTTTTCTCTCTTGATATGAACAACCCCAACAAGACCAAATGCTGAATTTTGACTTTCATATGGTCAAATATGGCAGATTTGCCATATTTACCATTTCAGTCCCTTAACTTCCATTTTACCCATTTCGTTCTATAGTTAGTTAAAACTAACATAATCCCATTACAAACTTGAAACCCACTTGTTTCAACTTATTTATAAAATATTAATTCCACCATAATATTAAATATAAATATTTAATTATTTGAAGACGAAACCCGGATTTTTGGTTCGTTACACGAGGTCCACAGGTTCGGCTTGAAGAATAGTAAAGCTAGTGAGATCAGAGTGTTGTTGCTAATGGGTACAGGAATGACTCGCCTCCGACGAACCCAACTGCTAAAGAGACATGTGCTAGTGCTGTGTGTCGTCCCCAACACGAACTTGAGAAGACCCACCATTCCCTGATTGTGTCCTCGATAGGCTCAAGCCAGTGTTATCTTCGGCTCTGATGGTGTAACTAAGGTGCAAATGATGGTGGTGTGAGTGACTCCTCCGAAGGATCCGTCTTGCTGCCCTCGGACGGGAGTGGATGTTGTTATGATGATTCCCCGAGTGTCGCCACTGAGAATGATGATGCAATACGAATGACTTTCCCTTCGTCAGCAGAGGGTGATATGGATGATGTCAACTTGCCTGTAATGTAATGTATGTGTAGATGCTACGTCTAGCACGTATGAGTGTCTATGTCGTGTAACTAATGTGTTTGGGTTATAGTCTAGTATGCAATTCCTAGTTCGTTGTAACCAATGGCTCTGATACCAATTTGTCATACCCCCAAAATCCACTAATGGAGTTTTACCGTTAGGCGTGTAACAAACCAGGATCTCAGACATTAGTTACATCAAACGAAACTATATGGGACATAAATGAAATATCATAAAAGTTCAGAGTTAAATGCGGAAGCGGTTTATGTCTAATAGTTACTACGCAAAACAAACGCGCCTAAGTTTAATTTAATAAAAGAAGTCAATTGTTTTAAATGTTTGCATAAGGATGCAATGATAGTAGGACTCCATGCATGTCCTAGGTGTGCAACATGTTCCTTAACGACCTGAGAAACATGTAAGAAAAAGTGTCAACACGAGGTTGGTGAGTTCACAGGTTTCATGTTCGTAATAGTAGCGTTTGCTAGATTATGTACATTCAATATGCATATCTATAGGTAGCTAGCCAATGTTCATGTCTTACTAAAGCTCTCGTAACCGAAGCTGACAGTGTGTTTGTTTGTTTGCCTCTAGCCAGGTCTATCAACTTTGACTAATGTGTTAAGGTCAATATTTCACCCGTTCGACCTCAAATCGAGTTAGCGCGACTAACACGGGTGGGGTTTGTCAAACCCAATAGTACTACCAAAATTACTCCATATTAACAGTCCAATGTGTGTGAGGACTTTCATGATAGTGTGTTACGCTTAGTCTCAACAATGATAACATATGAATTACAATAATCAAAAGAGTTTGCGCCATGTTTTCTCCCCCAACGGGAAAAACATGTAAAATAATGTTTGTTTGCGTGCCAGTTTCTCCCCCACCGAAAAACAAGTAAAAGTATGATTGCTTGTGTGCATGTTTCTTCCCCAACGGGAAAACAAGTAAAAGATATTGCTTTATGTACATGTTTCTCCCCAACGGGCAAACAAGTAAAAGAATGTTTGTTTGTGTGCATGTTTCTCCCCCAATGTAAAAACAGTAAAAATGGGCCGTGAAAATCACCTGAGTTGTGTACGAATAGATAGCACCACACAAGGATGCAATTGGAACCACAGGTGTTAGCTTGTGAACGGCTTACGTATGCCCTAGAACATAATAGTTAGGGATACAATGGGATTTTTGTGACAACGACACGGAAGATTTGAGAGTCCTAAAATATACGTAGGACCAACGTGTAGACGAGCGTGTCCACGAAAATACGGATTTCTTAATTAAATAATTAGAAATAATGCGTTACGTGTCGAACGTTTATGAATAATATTAATATTTAAATATATTCGTATGTTTGTACCATTTAATTATGGCCTAGGAAAATAATATAAATTACTATATTATTTTTAAGTTCGTAGGATTAAAATAATCATTTGTGTGACAAAAATAATAAATAGAATATTTTTATTCGAGAATATAAACGTGGGTAAATAATATAACTAATTATATTATTTATTAGCTTGAAATATCACCTTATGTTTATAAACTTGGTGAAAATAACATATATAAATATATTATTTTTAATTGGAGTCACGGGTCGAAAATAATATAAATATATTATTTTATTTGGAGTCGTGGTTTGAAAATAATATAAATATATTATTTTAAAAGAGAGTATTTTTAATAAATATGGTTTACAAATCAAACCCGAGCCTACAGGTGGTTTCCGAGATTAAAACAAGTTAAGATATTAATATAATACTATAGGGATAAGTTTTATTTTTAAAATAATATTAAAAATCGATTATAAAAATAAAAGTGGGTGGAGATGCTCGAACTCGGGTCTCTCCCCCAACAGTCACACACTCTAACCAGTCCCGCCTGCTAAGGTTTCGCGACTTAATCTGGTTCCGAAAGCTTTTAGAATTTAGATCCAATGGGTTCCTCCCTCCCATCGAAGCCCGACCAAACCCAGTCCGGATTCCATTGATTTCGACAATGATTTGCAACAAGAGTTTGGGGGTTTTGATTACAGGTCTAAAACGAATCTGATCACGAGTTTAATTTGAAAAATATCAAGTTTTGATCCGTTTGATTCCTCTTTGAAATTGCCGAAACCCTAGTTTTGAATGTGAGATCGAATTGGACAATTCAAATAATAGGAATTGTTGGATTCATAGAGCTTTCAAAGGGCATGAGATTGTGAAACTAATCGTGTAGTTTAAATGGATTTAAACCGGGTCCAGAGTAGAGTTCGATTAAACCATATATGATAAGAACCCTAGAAATGGTTCTTGTTATATTCGATAATGTAAGCCACAATTGTCATAGGGCTTATCATCTAGGAACTGAAACGAAAGTAAGGATTGAATCAATTTCTGGAATGGGATTCGAATTGGCTGAGATCGGTTAGTTAGGGTTCCGACTATGAGAAGCTTGGTCCCCGATGTCTCTGGTTCTATCTCTGGCCAAATTGATGTATGAAACATCCTCTGTGGAACTCGTCTAGTGTGCGCAGGGGTTTGGTTTGCGAGGATAACAGATAAAACTATCAAATTCGACGGACTCATGATAATGGTCGACGGTTTTGAGTTAATTACCCATAATTGGGTTTAATTCGACCCAATAATGATGTTTAATGACCTAATGATGAACGTTTAAGGCATTAAAATGCATTTCAGTTATCAATTCGCACGAATTTCAGATTATGGAGCTACAAATTTGATCATGGTCATGAGTTTGACTTTTAAAAAGTCAACATAATGAACTTTAGTTTAATTACAGATTTAGTCCTTGCATTTTCATGTATGTAAGTTTAGAAATAGACAGAATTGGTCCCTGGGGTTTGAATTGAGATAGAACTTGGTTAGTTGACTTTTAGAAGTCAACAAGAACTTAAATATTGACTTTGACTTTTCAAAATTAGTTAGAATTGGGTTTGGGCTAATTACATAATTAGTCCTTGTAGTTTGAGTTTAGATAATTGCAAAATTAGTCCCTGGAGTTTGAGTTAAGTTAGTTAGGTTAACTTTAACTATATTAGGTTAACAGAGTTAACCTGCAAAGTCCGGATTTTCACAAATGGGGCCCGACTATTCGGTCCCTTTGATTTTGGGTCGCCCATTCTTAGTCACTGCTAGAGCAACAATTGACATGAACGAATGTATTTTGACACTTCGCGTTGGAAAATAATTGGTAGCCTACAACATCGGGGGTAACGAATGTTTATCCAATGATCCCTTTGAAATTGCACAGTTCTTAGACACTAATCTGGACTACCAATTGAGGAAAGCTAAAGAAATCAACAAAGGAAAGAAACCTAATCTAGGAAAGGATCTCAACAACACTAACTGAATTGACAACTATTGGGACTAGCAACCAAAATTGACTAAGAAAAAGGACTTGAAGGAATGAATAGGAGACACGGGGGAGATCCAAAGCCCCCGCCCGAAGATAGACTGATGAAGCACGTACGAGTTCGGCCAACGACCCTTAAATAAACGTGGCACTTCCGGGAGGCAACCCGGTGATCATGAATAAATTGAGAAGTTGGTGTATAAGGCAGAACACATGGACCTCAGGTTTGGTTTTCCAAGTTTAAGTTTCTCGTACTTCAGCCTCCAGCTATGCCTTCTCGATACTAGGACCTTAGTAGCTTAACTACTACCAGTTATTTTCATTTTCTGTTTTTCTTTGTGTGTCAAGTATCATAGCATCACCAAGTAGTTTCTCTATTTCTTTGAGGAGTTCCGCTCCACCTCAACAAGCTTGGACGCCGGCAAACCACATCAAATGTGTGAGAGATTTAATAAAAGTTTTTGGCGTCACACTGACTACAATCACAAGCATTGGCCATAGGTTATACACCGAATTGACCAGGGGAGTAACAGTTCTTTTCCCTTAAAACTTCATGGATTTAAATTCCTGCATTACATGCATTTGTACATTGAGGGCAATGCACAGTTTTAAGTGTGGGGTGGGGAATTTGAGATTCAGGACAAACTTGTTTCCTTAGTGCAGTAAAACTAAACTCGTGTTTTTCTATCCATTTGACTAAAACCTTACTTTAACTGAAAACTTATTTTCCTAAAAAACCCAAAAAATTTTGAAAACTATAAAACCCTAAAAATCTAAACCTCTTTGAGTTCGCGCTTAAATAAACTAAAATAAACATGGCATGTAGAAACAAATAGATATTATGCATAACAAATCACTAAACTCTATCTCATCTGTTTTTCATGTGAGAATAATCTGAGCCTTTCACGAGCATTATTATCATAATTTTTCGCATGCTCTTTCGTTTAGTATATTCAGTGTTTTTCGATCGAATCTTATGCATAATTACAACTTGTGTGACTTATACATATCAAGACCATGAACTAGTAAATGTATGAAAATTACTGAGGCACCTAGGACTTTATTAACCTTATATATTGTCCTTAAACCCAAAATATAAAAAACAATATCCGCCTAGATAGCCTTTTGAGCCTTAGCCTTTTTTTTCTACTACCCACATTTATCACCACACCAGCTTTTCGTAAACACCGGTTATTAGCTAACTGTCTTCAAGATGGAGAATTATTAGTTTATCTTATGTCGTTATTTCAAGTTTGCAACCATTAAGACAATTTTTAAAGGATCTGATTCACTCAAGGAATTGAAATACACAAAAGGAAGTGGATGTATTAGGAAGAAATAGTCGAACGATCTATAAGGAAGATATGGAAAAATATTTCAAGGAAATTGAGGAAAAAGATTTATTGACAAAACAGTCTTGATGTTGTTTAAAAAAAGGAGAAGTTGGTCTTTTACCAGTTAGACCTTAAAGAGCTGGACATGCATTCTTTTGATTTCAATTTACTTTCTTGTATTCATTTCACAAAGCCTGATTTACCGCCTGAACTCCGAGAAAAAGTTTTCAAAGCAACAAGTGATGTAAGAAAATGGTGGCACAAGCAAGAACAACTACCACCATTATGCGGCTTATCAAAAACCGCCGCCAAAAGATATGGCAAATGTGTGAAATGTGGCAGCTAGAGCCATGATGGAAAATGCAGCAACAATCAAACTTATTCCCAACATGAGTATACGCATCTGATCAAAGTATGTGCTATTTGGTTACACGCCGAAAGAACCATACGGAGAGGCAGTAATGTGTATTACGCAGTAAGGGAAGAGTTGAACATGATAAGAAGTATCGGTCTTGGCAATCTGACCATAAATGAGCCCTTAGATTAGTTATACGAGCCCTTAGAACCATAAACAATCTGACCATAAACGAGACCTTAGAACCATACACAAAGGCAGTAATGTGTATTAAGCTTGTACTGTAGAGGGACCCACTAGTATTTTCCATCTTAAGACATGAAGCCTTAGTCGTGTGTTCCACGTTAGCTGCAGCCTTTAAAACCCTTTTTAAATCCCTAAAAAAGACCCAAAAAGATTTTAATTTTCACCCTTTATTTTCTTTTTAGCCACATTACAACCCTTTTAAGTCCTCTTGATTCATGCATACTACTTAGTTAGTTGGTGGAGACTTGATTTGCATACAAGCTTATGACAATTGCATAATTCGATTCAAACTTGAGTGTTCTGCTTAACTTACATTATCCATATATATAACCCTAGAGTTGAGTGAACATTGTGAGGAGTGAAAGATTATGCATAGTTAAAGTTCTAGTAGGCTTGTCATGGTTTCCATCATCCCAAAAATAGAATAAGCAACTCATGAGATATCTCGAAGACTCTAACTACTTGGAGCCCCCTTTCCTTTTGTAAAGTTTTAGTTATGGGTCTGATCATGTATGAGTTTGCTTGAGGAAAAGAAAAGTTTAAGTATGGGGTGTTATGATATGCCCTAAATTATACATATTTTGCATGCATAATAATCCCCATATTATGATACTTATTGAATAATAACCTTGCAATTGATACTTAAAACGTTAATATTTCATAATTGCAGGTTATTCGGTGTCCCAAGATAAACAAAGCTAAAACCAGTCAAAAACACTAAGAAATCAAGCTTCTAGAAGGATCATTCCCGAACTTTGACCCCCAAGAAGTCAACCAAGGTTAACGAAAGTCAAACAAGCAGCTAAAAGACAAAACTAGGAGTTGGGGGGCAATGCACGACTGTGCATTGCCATGCACGAGCGTGCATTCCCAAACCTTGCTCCTCAAGCTCCGGTACACTGTCCTTTGTACCCTGTTTGATTCCCAAGGTGTTTCCATGCCCGTGAAAACCAATGCATGGACGTGCATTGCTCATTATGAGGCCGATAAAAAGATGGCTTGAGTTCTTCATTCCACACACCCAAATACATATTACCATAGCTGACGAGAGTCCGTTTCTGTAGTTTATAGTAGAGAGTAAATGTAACATCTATGATTTTTTCGGTCATATTTTTTTTTACTTTATCTTATTTTTCAATTTCATTTTAACTCAATACATTGTGATTCCTTAATCATGATTACAAGTGTTTCAAATTCTGATTTCATCAATACAATTCCATATTTAAGATTTACAATAAATATACATATATACGTGAAGTGTCAATTATAAATATAAGTATACAAATATTTATATGCATCTGAAGTCATTAAACAACTATATTAAAAGATTTATTTGATTTAAAAGATATATATATATATATATATATATATATATATAAATATACAAACATTTCTAAAAAAACCAATTATAAATAAATGTTTATTGACATGTTTATGTATTTGATGTTATTAATCAGATCCTCTACACAATTTGTAAGTTTTAAGACTTATGAGCTTAAGTCATGTATTTGATATGTACATGTATTTATTTAATTATAAATAAATATGTAAATATATATACATTTGATTTTGTTGAATAAACCATTTACATAATTTATAAATTTCTTAAAGAAATGAAATTTATTCCTTTATAAATATACATAACAAATAATAATTAGATTTCTATAAAACTTATAAAAACCTTTTTACAACAAAAAAGGAATTAAGCTAATGAAGGAGCTTTGAACCCCCTCAAACCATTATTGAACCCCATCCATCTCAAATTTGAACCTCCTTTTGAAATTGAAACAATTCAAACCAATTTTGACTTTACAAAGTCAAACCAAGCAAAATCAATTTCAATTACACGAAATCAATGATGTTTATGAGCACAAACCAATCGTGGAACGTTATGCAAGAATCCTACATGCCTATGATGACATAATTCAATTGCAATTATAGGTTTTAAACAAAAAAAAACTCTTCCCGTAACCATTGTTGTTTCAAGAATCAAATTGGGATTTCCTATTGAAATCAATCTATAAAATCAGACATGGAAGGTGCGCGACCTCCCTTTGATGCTCACTGATCACTCAAATCACCCAGAAACACCTCTGATTAACGACTTAACCCTGAAGAACCGGAGTTGCGGCTCCCCGTCGATCACCCCCTACATGCAGCCATTTCAGGTAATCGATACATCTAACTGCTCGCCTTGACTCCCTCGTTGAAAGCCCTATGGTTTTGTAAGCGACCTGTGTTTAATCAATGGCTTTATCACAAGGCATTAGCCCAGATCCATTGGTTAAGACACTTTCCCCTTCTGCCTGATGTCGCGGGTTCGAGTCCCATGATAACCGAGCTTACATTTTTTTTTTCTCTGTTTTAACCAACTACTATTGTTTTATTTACATAAACTAATGTTTAAATTCTGAAAAATCCTTATAAATCTAATAAAAACACTTAGTAACTTTATAAAAGTAGAAAACATAAAATAATGTTTCTATTTATTTTAAATCATTCAAAGTCAAGATAGAAATATAAATTTCTTTTTAAATAAACAATATAGAAAATGCTTATTCGTTTAAATCCAAATATGTTGTTCTTATTTATAAAATTGTAATGTTTTTAAAACAAATTTAAGATAATTATTTAAACATTATTAATCAAATTCTTAAAACTTATAAATGGTTATTTGGTAAAGAATAATTATGTAAAGTCTAAACTTCATAGAGATATTAAAATAATTATTTAGATAAATAATTATACAAACTCAATTAGTTTCGTTTAAAGCTTATATCTATTTAAATATCTCTTTCATTAAGCAAAAGAAATTGTTTAAATGAGTTTAAAATAATTATTTAAACATTTTTCTTAATTCACAATTTACTTACTATTCTTGGTTAATTGTCTAAACAGTTTAAATGATTATTTTTATAAGAACAATTAAATATATTTATCAATTATTTTTTTTTAGAATAATTATTTAAATAAATTCAAACATATTATTAATATAAAATCCAATACTTGTATAGTTAATTAGAAATTCCAATTAATTATATATAAACTATTTCATTGTTATTTAAAATACTTATAATAAACATATATATTCCTAGAAACCTGTTCAAAACCTATATCCAATCCTAAATTTCAAGGATCCCTATGAACTCAAATAAACTTAGAGTTTTTTACTTTCATTTTCACTAGACGTACGTTGAGTCTAGAATACAATTATCTGTGTAGGTTGACTGTGAGAAATTCTCACGAAGCATACATATTATTTACAATTCATACAACCTACTAGTTTCGTTACAGGTGAGTTTCATAGCCCCCTTTCTCTTTACTATTGTTTACAAATACTCTGGGTGGAACATGTTTACATACATTACATACCAAATTCAATATCATTGTTCTTATGCTACTTACTATGTGCTTTATGTCTTAAAGTACTTGACGACTATACGTGTGTTCATGTTTAGTACGATCCTTAACTTGTGTTGCAAGTCTAAGGTAGTACCTTTTATGAGCATTTATATGGGAAACCGATAGCAGTTAACACAAACCTTGGCGGGTTTTGTGTGTACCATATTACTATTTTTCCAAAACACAATCAGTTGGATTGTACTTACTAGTTTTCCATTTAGTACGGTTTGATTGTACGCATTGGAACTTTGTATGTTTTCACATGTATACCTCAGTTTATGCTTTGAACATATTGAATTTCAAATCTTTTTTCAACTTTTGTTTGGTGTCAAAACCTATATTACTCACCAACTACTTGTAGTTGACATTTACTCACATGTTTCAGGTGCAACAGTTTGAGGATACTACATCACCACTTACGATTTGGGACCTAGCAATAATGAAACTTAGTTAGGTTATGTTTTGAACTCTTTGTTTTCTATTTCCAATTGTATCCGATGCTATAATTATGTTGAATAAATATTATTACTTATTAATATATGATCGTGTGCTTATAAACAACCGCGTCAGCCCCGGCGTATAATCCGCCGCCGGCCGGGGTGTGACAGATTGGTATCAGAGCCATGTTTATAGGGAATTAGGTTATTAGAAACCAATGGCCTAGTTTATAACCTCAAGATACCCTTTTTGTGATTATCCTACATGTTATCCTAGGTATTACCTTGCATGATACAATACATGATATTTTACGTGCTACACTACCTGATAACTCACATGTTTACAAAATTGCTATTCATGTAACACCTTATTTGCCACCCTGTTTGATTACATGCTACCTATTTATTCCCATTAAATGTCACCCTAAGCTTTACTATATACTTACTCATATCTAATACTTCATACACCCTCATCCTTACACACTAGGAACTATGTCATCATCATCAATTGTGAATAAAATTTAACCTTTGGACCTAATGCCCATTAATAAGAAACTAAAGGAGCTCACTTACCCTCTAAGAAGAGGAAGCCTACTGGAGTAAATGAATCCCACCCTTGGGCCTCAAAGCCCAGTCTATAATGATTCCCATCATGACTATGAGCCTAAACAACAGTGTTATTAGTACTTGATGGCTGGAAGAGTGAGTGTAGACCCAGAAGAGGTTCTGACTAAGGAAAGACTAGGTACTTAAGTGTGTCCCTTGTGACCCACCCCTCTTTCCTGGGAATTATCTTCAAGGTTACACTACTTATAGGTCAAGTGTTACTCCTAACATACTATTGTGAAAGCTCGATGTTATGACTAGTCAAACTCTAAACTCATGAAAACACTTGTACTTAACAGCTAGTATTTTATTATCACTCACAATCTTTTTCTTTTCGTGCTAGACATGGACTCCTACCCTTCTTGTAAGGACCCAAACCCGGGAGGCCACACTTGTTGGATTTGCTCATTCACAAACAGTTCTTAAACTTGAATATCAAATAACGCAGCGGAAAATACTTCATTAAAACATAACCATTACATTGTTCAACATACGGAAGCGTAAACATGTCTAAACATAACTTAATGAAATCAAAACGTAACATGATGCCAGTCTTCATAAGCGTCCGTGTAACTCTTCATCACTAGCCAAGCATCGCCGTCCAACCTCATAATGCACACTAAAAAGTCTGCTACGCTGGTGTGTTCTAGTTTTTGTTCGATTTAAGAAATGGTTCATCATTCAATAATTCATTAGGGATTAAAATCATGTATAAGAAAACAGGGCCTTTCGTTCATCACTAAAACATTCAAACATTTATCATCATCATAAACACGTTGAACAGATCGTTCGTTTAAAACATTTAACATTCATTTAAGTCATACATTACTATCTAAATATGTGTTACCATTCGTACCGTCATTTAGTATGGTATTGCCCCTAAGGCTTAACTGCACGAAGACCAACAATACCATACATTCCGTCAATTCCCTTTTGTATTGCCCCCAAGGCTTAACTGCACGAGGACCGACAATACCCATTCAGTTGCCCCTATGGCTCTTATGTCAATAAACTGACAACTTCCATCGACGGCTATGGCTCACGGCCATAACACCGTCAGATCATAATTTAACCTTACATAGGGTCACGTTAACCCCTGAGTAACTGTCGTTACTCCCTACCAGTTATACAACATCAAACCATTGACATGCCACAAAGACACTGCCCCTGTTGTTCTTACGGCAACTATGGCTCGCTGTCCATAATCTACCACAAGGCTGGGAATTACATTCCCAGACTTCATTCGTCAATTCCCTTCATTCGACAGATTAGATTTGTAATGACTTTTTTAAAACCTTTGCCCTTTTCTTTTCTTTTCGTAAAACATTTCATTCATTTTCAAAACCCTTTACCTTCATTATAAACCATTTCTTTATAAACATTTCGTTCGTAAACATTCCATTCATAAAACTTTCTTTCCATAACCCGTTCATTCCAAATCATTTCATTTCGTAAACATAGTTTCATAAACATCATTTTCTCTCTCTACAGTTTCTCTCTCTAGAAGTTGCAAATGAGAGAAATGGGTGATGACCTTGGCTATTTATAGGGAAGGCTCCCCTTCCAGCCCACCGGCCCATCCGGCCCGACCCGACATGCCTCGTTCATTTATTCAGTTATTATAACTGTCATTTTATTTTTGGGATGTTACAAGTCTACCCCCCTTACAATAGGTTTCGTCCCCGAAACCTATCATAAGTCAAATAGTTGAGGGAACGACTCCCACATTTCCGTATCCGTTTCCCAACTGGCTTCCGATCCCCTTCGATGCTTCCATTGGACTTTAACCAATTGAATAATCTTATTACGCAAACGCTTCTCCTTTCTGTCTAAGATGGCCACGGGTTCTTCGATGTAGTTAAGGCTGTTGTGTACGTGAGCCGATTCATCCGCCAAACACTTTCGCAAGTGTGATACATGGAAGGTAGGATGAATCCCACTTCACTCATCAGGCAACTCTAACCGATAAGCGACTTCACCAACCCGTGCCATTATCCTGAATGGTCCGACAAACCTCGGACTTAACTTTCCTCTCTTCCTGAATCATATGATTCCCTTTCCAGGGTGATACCTTCAACATTACTCTGTCCCCAACATCAAACTTAATAGGCCTTCGTCGTTTATCCGCATAGGACTTCTGACGATCTTGTGCGGCCTTCATTCGTGCCTTGATTTGATCAAACCTTTCCGACGTTTCTCTTACGACTTCAAGACTTCCTAATTCCTTCTGTCCAATCTCATCCCAACAAACCAGGGTCCTACATCTTCTCCCATACAACATTTCGTAAGGCGGCATGCCTATCGTCGTGTGATAACTATTGTTGTAGGAGAATTCGACTAACTGCAGATGACTGTCCCAACTGCCGCCAAAATTGATAATACAAGCACGAAGCATATCCTCCAATGTCTGAATGGTCCTTTCGGACTGACCATCCGTTTGCGGGTGGTATGCCGTGCTAACATTGAGTCTCGTGCCCATCGTCTCGTGAAATCTTTTCCAGAACCTCGATATGAATCGTGTGTCCCGGTCAGATACGATCGTCAAAGGCATCCCATGCCGTGCTACTACTTCGTTAATAAACACTTCTGCTAACCTTTCCGACGAGAACGTCTCGCGAATAGGTAGGAAATGAGCACTCTTCGTTAAATGGTCCACAATTACCCAAATGGTATCATGACCTTTAGCTGTGCGAGGTAGCTTGGTTATGAAGTCCATGGTAATGTGTTACCACTTCCATTCCGGTATATCAAGTGGTTGAATCTTTCCATACGGTTTCTGGTGTTCGGCCTTTTGTTGCGAGCAAGTCAAGCACTTGCTTACATACTTTGTCACCTCATGTTTCATTCCAGGCCACCAGTATTCCTTCCTCAAATCTTGGTACATTTTATTGGTACCAGGATGGATAGAGTACCGAGACTTATGAGCCTCATCCAAGATTTTGGTTCTAAGCTCGCCACCCATAGGTATCCATACCCGTCCAAAACGTGTCCTAACACCAAGGGTGTTATATTCCAACTTGTCTTGTTGGCCAACCATCCTTTCCTTCTTTATGTTTTCTTCTTTAAGTGCCTCATCTTGAGCCTTTTCAATTTCTCTCATCACATCTGATGTTACCACCAACTGGCAAGCTTTCACTCTAATAGGAGTGGGCACATCCTTTCGGCTTAGAGTGTCAGCCACCACGTTTGCCTTTCCAGGATGGTATATTATTTCGCAGTCATAGTCTTTTAATAGTTCCAACCATCGCCTCTGCCTCATATTAAGTTCCTTTTGTTCCAAGAAGTACTTCAAACTTTTGTGGTCGGAGTAAATAGTAAACTTCACCCCGTAAAGGTAGTGCCTCCAGATTTTCAATGCAAATACGACAACAGCAAGTTCCAAATCGTGAGTCGGATAACTAACTTCGTGAACCTTCAATTGTCGTGATGCATATGCGATCACTCTCCCGCGTTGCATCAACACGCACCCTAATGCCAGACCCGAAGCGTCAGAGTATACCACCAAGTCTTCATTGCCCTCGAGAAGGGCCAAGACTGGAGCTTTGGTTAGCTTCTCTTTCAATTCCTTGATTGCCTCATCCTGGGTCGAACCCCATTCGTACTTTACCTCCTTCCGAGTCAACTTTGTCAACGGCGAAGCTATTTTCAAGAAATTCTGGATGAGTCTCCGATAGTAGCCTGCCAATCCCAAGAAACTGTGGATTTCAGTTGGCGTCTTAGGAATATTCCATTCCCTTACCGTCACTATCTTTGCTGGGTCAAGCATAATGTCGTTCGAGTTAATTACGTGACCTAGGAATTGGACCTCCCTAAGCCAGAACGCGCATTTGGAGAACTTAGCATACAACTTTTCCTTTTTCAGAGCCTCCAACACCTCCTTTAAGTGACATGCGTGATCACCCTCATTCTTGGAGTAGATGAGGATATCATCGATGAACACGATTACCGATCGGTCCAACATCGGTCGACACACCCTATTCATCAAATCCATGAATGCTGCTGGTGCGTTCGTCAATCCGAAAGACATTACGCGGAACTTGAAATGTCCATAACGCGTGCGAAACGCAGTTTTCGGTATGTCTTCTTCCCTCACCTTCAACTGATGGTACCCGGACCGAAGGTCGATTTTTGAGAACCAACTTGCGCCTTGCAATTGATCAAACAGGTCGTCGATCCTTGGTAAAGGGTACTTGTTCTTCACCGTTCGTTTGTTCAACTCGAGATAGTCAATACACATTCTCATCGAACCATCCTTCTTCTTCACAAACAACACCGGAGCACCCCATGGCGAGATGCTCGGTTGCATAAATTCCTTCTCAAGTAGTTCGTCTGATTGGACCATAAGTTCTTTAATTTCCACAGGTGCTAGTCGATATGGAGCCTTAGCCACGGGCTAGGCATCTGGTACTAAGTCGATTCAAAATTCAATCTCTCTGTCGGGTGGTGTCCCAGGCAACTCCTCTGGAAACACCTCCGGGTACTCGCGTACCACGGGTACATCGTCTAGTTCCTTCACTTCCTTACACTTGTCCATTACGTATACCAGATAAGCCTCGCATCCGCGCCTCAAGTAATTTTTTGCCTTAGTCATCGAGATGACGTTTGGCATCGGGGCGTCACGATCTCCAAAAACCTCGACTTTGCTACCATCCGGAGCCTTGAGTCGGATTATCTTTCATTTACATATGATTTGTGCTTCGTTGGCAGTTAACCAATCCATACCTAACACGACATCAAACCCTCCTAAAACCATAACAAACAATCTGACAGGGAACCTATGACCTTCTATTTTTATCGTGGAGTTGTCAACTACATCGGTCACCCTCGTAGTTCTTCCCTCAGCGGTTTATATGCTAAAGGCCCTTTCTAGTTGACTGACAGCGCACTTCACTTGTTTACAAAATGTCGCAGATATAAAACTCTTACGGGCACCCGAATCAAATAATACAGAAACAAAAGTGTTGTCAAGGATGAACGTACCTGACGCCACGTCGGGGTCTGCCCTGGCTTGGTCTTGCGTCAGCGCGTACGCACGAGTCTTTGCTCGGGGCCTCTCTTCTTTCTTCTTGGCACCCTTCCCTTTCCCAGATTCGCCCATCTTCGGTTTCGGGCATTCCCTACTCAGATGACCGGCATCCCCACATTTATAGCACTTGAAGTGTTCTGGGCACTCACGGGAGTAGTGCCCGGTCTTGCCGCACTTAAAGCACAAGTTAGATCGCAGTCTACATTCACCTGCATGCTCCTTTCCACACTTCTTACAGACAGTCGGCTCATTTACCCAAGCCCTCTTATCACGAGTCCCAAACATCTTTCCACCAGTTCGCTTGTTTGAGAAGCTCGGTCTCTTCTTCGGTTCCTCAATGGCGGCATCGTTTAATGCCAGATCATCATACACCACACCACTGAGTTCCACCACCGAATCATAGGTGCTAGGGGTGTTTGCTTTGATAAAGGGGCGGACCTTGTCCGGCAGCCCTTGAATGTAACAGGAAATCTTTCTTTCCTCAGTCGTGATAAGGTGTGGCACCAGACGTGCCAGTTCATTGAACCGTGTGGTGTACTGCCGGTGCATCATGCTCCCGGCCTTAATCCCTAGAAATTCCCTTTCTACCTTTTCGATCTCATTTCTTGGACAGAAATTCTTGATCACTAAAGTTTTCAAATCAGCCCATATCATCGCATCCACAACCTCGCTCCCTTTTGCTTGACGTACACCTTCCCACCAACGGGATGCTTCCTTTCTCAAGGAGTTAGCAAGAAATTTCACAACCTGATCCGTTCGACACTCGCTCAGGCGAATGACAGCTTCCATACGGATTACCCAATCAAAAGTAGCCACCGCGTCCTTCTTCCGAGTTAGGACCGGCGGGTCACATGCCTTAAAGGACTTATAGTCGCAACCACGGTTAAGCGGTACGTTGATTGCCTCAGTGTTCGGGGTATCAACCGCCGTGTTAGACCCACCTTCCCCATTAACCTTCTTCAATGCTTCAGCTAACAAACCTGGTAGAGAAGTCTTCATCAACTCTGTGAACTCTCGAGCTATAGCTGCCCTCACTTCTGGTTCAAAAGTGAAAGGTTGTTCTTCAACCAGCGTCTGCTCAGTTCCATGCACACTAACCGCCGGTTCAGTGTGAACAATTCCTTCTTCACTATACTCTTGGCGCACAGGGGTCCTGCCACGCCCACCATTTCGATCGCCGGTACGACCACCGGTACAGCCCCCACCACGTCTTTCGTTTCCTCTCCTTGCCATTGTGTTCTATAAGACAAGGAATCCAATGTCATCACACTAGTTAACAAATAAAATTCAATAAGCACTGTAAGATGTTAATATACACTGGCCATCTGCAAATAACCATTACACTACCTTTCGATTTTTATTTGACCACCTTCGTGATTCCATCAGAACACAAGTCCTTATCTAACCCTTTCTAAGGCATACTACATACACATACTCTACTTTTCATACCTGGTGATGTGGCTCGAGTTACCCGTACTGGCATCTGCTTTCGGTCCCATTCACAGTTTAAGTTCAGACACTTGGAGTGTCCGAATCCCTGAAACTATTGCTCTGATACCAACTTGTAAGGCCCCAAACCCGAGAGGCCTCACTTGTTGGATTTACTCATTCACAAACAGTTCTTAAACTTGAATATCAAATAACGCAGCAGAAAATACTTCATTAAAACATATTCATTACATTGTTCAACATACGGAAGCGTAAACATGTCTAAACATAACTTAACGAAATCAAAACGTAACATGATGCCAGTCTTCATAAGCGTCCGGGTAACTCTTCATCGCTAGCCAAGCATCGCCATCCAACCTCATAACCTGCCTTAACCTGAATGTGCACACTAAAAAGTCAGCAATGCTGGTGAGTTCTAGTTTTCGTTCGATTTAAGAAATGGTTCACCATTCAATAATTCTTTAGGGTTTAACATCATGTATAAGAAAACAGGGCCTTTCATTCATCACTAAAACATTCAAACATTTATCATCATCATAAACACGTTGAACGGATCGTTCGTTTAAAACATTTAACATTCATTTAAATCATACATTACTATCTAAATCTGTGTTACCATGCGTACCGTCATTTAGTATGGTATTGCCCTTAAGGCTTAACTGCACGAAGACCGACAATACCATACATTCCGTCAATTCCCTTTTGTATTGCCCCCAAGGCTTAACTGCACGAGGACCGACAATACCCATTCAGTTGCCCCTATGGCTCTTATGTCAATAAACTGACAACTTCCATCGACGGCTATGGCTCACGGCCATAACACCGTCAGATCATAATTTAACCTTACATAGGGTCACGTTAACCCCTGAGTAACTGTCGTTACTCCCTACCAGTTATACAACATCAAACCATTGACATGCCACAAAGACACTGCCCCTGTTGTTCTTACGGCAACTATGGCTCGCTGTCCATAATCTACCACAAGGCTGGGAATTACATTCCCAGACTTCATTCGTCAATTCCCTTCATTCGACAGATTAGATTTGTAATGACTTTTTTAAAACCTTTGCCCTTTTCTTTTCTTTTCGTAAAACATTTCATTCATTTTCAAAACCCTTTACCTTCATTATAAACCATTTCTTTATAAACATTTCGTTCGTAAACATTCCATTCATAAAACTTTCTTTCCATAACCCGTTCATTCCAAATCATTTCATTTCGTAAACATAGTTTCATAAACATCATTTCGTATGTATGCACACCAGCACGAAACATTATATAAAATATTTAAAAGAGGGCTTCTAGAACTCACCTGATAAGCTAATCTGGGTTGTCCTAAACAAAGGTCCCACAACGTCACTTCCGATCTGAATTGATTAGTTAAATAAACATCAGACCAACCCCCGACTCTAATGGTTTACCCTTCTTAAACATACTGAATTTACCTAAACAACCTGATGCCTGCGCACTTAACAAGTGCGCAGGGACTTGTTCTTGCATACTTAATAAGTGCGCAGACTTTGCTTCATGCGTACTTGATAAATACGTAGTACCTGCTTCATGTGTACTTGATAAGTACGCATAACCCTCTTCATGCATACTTGATAAGTACGCGGGATCCTCTTCTTGCATACTTGGTAAGTACGTAGGATCAGCTTCATTCGTACTTGATAAGTACGCACGAACTACTTCATCGCAAAAACCCTAACTTTCGCCTTCGGGTCTGATCACGTCAAGATCTCGAGCTTGTTTACTTCAAAATGTTTGCTTTTCATTAAGGAACCCGAATATATGTTTTTCTTCCAATTTCTGCTGTAAAAACGTTACATTTTCATGCAAAACCCGAAAAACCCAAAAACAAACAAAAACTCAGATTTAGGCCAAATCGTTACCTGAATCAAGTTTCTAATCCGGAGGTTCTTCTCACGAGCTCTGGAGCAACACACTTCTCAAATCTCGGGTCAATCCGCCAACTTTATCTCTCTACGGTTTCTCTCTCTAGAAATTGCAAATTGTAGATGCACTTTCATGTGACAACACTCTGGATAGAGTCTTAGTTTGTATGTCTAATGTCTGTAATTTGTCTTTGTATGTATGAGTCATTATGTAATAGTTTATCGAGTTGTATTTACTTTTACATAATATATGTTGTTTTTCTGCTAAGTGTTTTGCGCACTTACATGTGCGCAGGAGAAAGCTCCTGCGTACTTAGCAAGTACGCAAGAACACCTTTGCGTACTTGTTAAGTACGCAAGAGCAATTGGTCCTGCACACTTGCTAAGTGCGCAGGCATCAGGTCTGTATAAATAGGATAGGTTCACAGAGGTTAAGGACGCAGAACCATTTGTTCAGACGAACTCAGTTTTGCTAAGTACGCAGCTTGTATTCTCTCTGTAACCGTCGAGTGTTTATAATATAAAGAACGTTTATTGTGACTCTCGTGTTTGGTTTACTTTGTTTTGTAAGACTCTCCACCTAGTCACGGGTATTCCGCAACCCGGTGCGACTAGTAGACCACTTGCATGTGACGATCCGACACACACGAAGGGACCTACAAGTGGTATCAGAGCGTTGCTCTTGAATTCGAGTGTTGTAAGTGAGTTTGGAGACGTTTTACTGAGTTTTACAAGCAAAAAGAGGTATTTTTGTTGATTTTTGTGATAAAATAGGGGTAGCTCTTGAGCACTTTTTTAGAAGCAAAAATCTCTCAAAAACCGATTTTTGTTGTGTATTTGTGTGTTTTGAGCATCAAAGGTTTGTTAGAAACTTGTTTCTGATCCTTTGGCTCGATTGCATTGATCATCAGCCTATTTTTCACTATCTCCGGCGATTTTCAGGTGACCGAAAAAGTTTGGTGAGAGTTGCTGAAAAGGTGTCCTGCGTACTTACCATTTTTGGTAAAAAGTACAGTCTTCTGCGTACTTACTAACTACGCAAGAGTTATCTCCTGCGTACTTACAAGTGTGCAAGACTGAACTTGTGCGAACTTAAGTTATATCCTGCGTACTTAATATTTCCTCCTGCGTACTTACAAGTACGCAAGAGCAAGTCTTAACTACGCAAGACCATTTCTCAAGTGCGCAAGGCCAAAGCCAAGTACGCAACAGTCTCTGATTTTTCTGATTTTTTGACCAAGTAATTCACTATGTCGAACCTTCAGAATCTTGGAAACATGTTAAATTATGATAATGAGATCGGTACACCTCAGAAACCGCCTAAACTATTAAATGTAAACGATTATTCCAATTGGAAGGTGCGTTTTGAGCACTACATTTCATACACCGACTCATCATTATGGATACCAATCATTGAGGGATATAAGAATCCCACACACATCTATCTTGATGAAGAGGTGCCAAAGCCCATCTCTAAGCTTGATGAAGAACAAAAGAAAGCTTATGATCGGGAAAAGAAGGCTCTTGGCTCAATCACTATGTCATTAACTCGGGAATTGTTTCACAGTTTCCGAGGCTATGACACCTCCAAGGATCTTTGGAAAGCACTTCAGAAAAGATTTGAGGGGAATAGTGACATTAAGAAGAGTAAGCGGGATCTTCTCCGGAAGCAGTATGAATGCTTAAATTTCATGGAAAATGAATCGTTAGATGATCTCATCTCTAGATTCTATCATTTACAAACGGAGTTGAAAGCTTTTGAACTGAAATATCCCGATGAAGAACTGGTGGAAAAATTTCTTGATGCTTTGCCACCAAAGTTTGAGATGTATACAACCCGATGAGGGAAAATCCTAAATTCTATGAGTTAACAGTAGATGAGGCTATTGGTAAGATTCAAGCTCATAACATGAATCTTATGAAAAAGGAGAGCTCGGGAAGACCTCAGATACAGGACCCTTCAATGTATCATGGGACGACTTCCACTTCAAAATCATCGGGCTCTGGAATTGCCCTCTTTACTGGACACTCCAATGAAGAAGACCACTCAAATGGGTGTGGTGGTCATGCTTGTTATGCATCCGGATCAGGGTTGGGAACTAATCATCAACACACCTCAAGAAATCCTCCAGCTACGTCTTCAGCTAACCATTCTGCAATAGTCAAAATAGCTGAAGATCATGTAGCTTTGTTTTCATCATGTATGCTTGCGTATGAGAATTTCATAGGCGGCAAGCTAACGGATCCCGAAACTATTGAAGAAGACTTTAACCAAGTGGATCCTGATGATATTGAGGACATGGATATTCAATGGAATATGGCCATGCTTTTGAGGAGGGCCAAGCATTTCCTGAACAGAACAGGAAGAAAGTTCATTGGTGGACATTCTAATGCCAAGGTTGGATTTGATAAATCCAAGGCCAAATGCTACAAGTGTCTGAACTATGGACACTTTGCTCGTGAGTGTCAAAAAGACCGAGCACCGGCCTCTGGTTTCACTAGACCTAGCCAGGGAAACAGCCACGGCCACAACAACACTAGCCACCACAATCAACACCAAGGTGGTTCGTCAAATGCACTGGTAGCTCATCATGACGAAAACTTTGATTGGGGTGTTCATCTAGAGGACGCCATCATTGCTCAAACACAGGTTGGTCTCATGGCTGAGATCATGGAGCTGATGGAGGCTGAGAGAAAAGAAGCTGAGGAGATGGAAGCTTCTGTAGCTGTTGAAAAGGAGTCTACCACTGCCGTTGCTCTCATGGCCATTGGAGAAGCACAGAGTTCATCATCTGAGGTAGATTCTAACCCTTTCTCTGTTATTTCTTGTTCTAAATGTCTAGGGCTAAAGCTTGAAATTTCTAAGCTCCAAGACAAACTCGAACCCCTAACTATGGCAGCTCATAATTACAAAGAAAACAAAAAACGTTTTAAAGATTCTGTTGAAACGTTGAAAAAGGAAAAATGTGAATATTCTTTACAAATAAGTGAGCAACAAGTTCACTTGGATATTGCGTATAGGGGGTTAGAAAAACGGAACAATGAAATCAACAAACTGCAAAATGAGATCCTGCAGTTAAAATGTACAAATGAGAAGTTGAAAAACTCTCGCTTTGTGGTGGAGCACTACGAATCAGTAGTGAGGAAATTGAAGGGCCTAGGTCTTGGTACCAATGCCATTCCTCCACCAATAAGTGGGAATTTTGTCAATAGCTTGATAGACATTGATCTCACTTGTCTAGATGAGTCCTCTGATAAGGATGATTCCCCTAAAAAGGATAAATCCTCAAGTAAGGCTAACTCCACATCTAGTGAGGAGTATGTTACTGCTTCTGATGATGGGTCGGTTAACACTTTCCCTGAATGAGTAGTCTCTGAGGAGTTGTTGACTGAACAGAAAGTCCACAAAAACATTATCACTAATGGTGATAACTGCATTTTAACTGAACCTGATATCATTGAAACAAATGATAAACTTAAGGTAATGATTTACGGGGGTTATAAAAATATTAACCAAGTTAAGAAAGAGGCTTTTTCAACTCATTATGGGCTTGGTTACAAAGAGAATTTGCAAAAGTATTATACCCCCAAAAACCAAACTGAAAAATGTCAGACTCCTGTTCATAAACCAACTCCTCCTGCTCATAATGGAGAGTTATCTAAGGCCATATCTAATGAGCCTTACAAGAGAACTCATGTGGACAAGAGGATGTGTTTTCATTGTGGCATGGTTGGTCACATTCTTGTGAACTGTCCATCAAAGAACCAAGGGAAACTGCATGTTGTCTCACAGCCAGCCGTTATCCCTAAGTCGCCAATAGTGAAACCTCCCAGAAGTCCAAAGCAGAATGTGGTGAAACCACCAGTACAACCTATGGGAAAACCTAAGATTAAATCTGAGGCCAAACCATCTGTTGCAAGAAAGCTAAAGCAACCTACTGTACCTCGTGTGTCTACATCTGGTAGTACATGCACTGGTGAGAAATCTGTGGCTAGACTCTCTAAGCCACAAAGAAGAAGAAGGAATAAGAGGTTGAGAAAGCTGGAACAGCTGACTAAGACTCAATCAGGTGAAGCTTCCACAAGTTCACCGGCTGTGGTTGAGCCAAAGTCTACTGTTATGGTTAAGAATCAAAAGAGATCCTGGAACAAGAAAGTTAAAGGTTCTCAATCTCCTGTTCCAAATTCATCCAAAGATTCACCAATTTTGAACAGTCATCATGACTGTGAGTTGAAAGAAGTAGTTTATTTTGAGAAGGATGGACGACCCAAGACCACAATGGCTTGGGTCTCCAAATCTAACTAATTCTTTTGTTACTCGTGCAGGGACATCCGAAGGGTACTATCTCTAACCATTGGTATGTAGATAGTGGATGCTCCCGGCACATGACAGGAAACATGGCCTTGCTTCAAGATGTTAAACCATTCAGAGGCGGCTATGTGGCCTTTGCCGGAGAAAAAGGCGGCAGCATCACGTGTCAAGGTGTGGTTTCAAACGGTTGTGTTAGCTTTGACAATGTCAACTTTTGCGAGCAGCTGAAGCATAACCTGTTGAGTGTCTCCCAAATGTGTGACAAGGAGTACTCGGTGATGTTTGACAAGTCAGAATGTCTGATTCTCAAACCCGGTTTTAAGGTTCCCGAAGACTGGATTCTGATGAGAGCACCAAGATCAAACGACACTTATCAGATCGATATGAGAGTGGCAAAAACCACCTCATCAGTTGCTACTTGTTTGCTTACAAAAGCGACAGAACTTGACTCCATCTTGTGGCATAGGAAACTTGGACATATTTCTTATCATAAAATGAATCATCTTGTCCGAAACGGTTTGGTAACCGGGGTTCCTAAGTTGAGGTTTACCGTTGCAGATGACTGTATGCCGTGTAAAAAGGGCAAACAGCAACGGAATTCTCACAAGCCCAAGCTCCAAAACTCTATCGATACCCCTTTGGAGCTATTACACATGGATCTGTTTGGCCCCATAAGTATCAGGAGTAATGGAGGTAAGTCATTCTGTCTAGTTGTAACTGATGATTTCTCACCTTTTTCTTGGGTGCATTTTTTAGGTATAAAAGACGAGACTGCTGATATTCTTCAATACCTGATCCTGAGCTTGGAATCTCTTTACAAGCTGAAAGTTAGAAGAATAAGGAGTGACAACGGAACTGAGTTCAAGAATAATTTGATGGAACTTTTCTGTCTCAAGAGAGGGATCCGTCACGAATTCAGCGCGCCGTACACACCTCAGCAGAATGGAGTTGCTGAACGGAAGAACAGAACACTGATCGAGACTGCAAGGACTATGCTGTCAGATGCAAAGCTTCCTGTCACTTTCTAGGCAGAAGCAGTTAATACAGCTTGTCACGTCTTAAATAGGGTTCTGGTTGTGAAAAGGCACAACAAGACATGTTATGAGTTGATCAACAATCGACTTTCCAATCTTGATTACCTAGTTCCTTTTGGTAGTCCTTGTTCCTTGTTGCTACAATATAAAGACCGTCAGTCTAAATTTCATGTGAAAGCGGTGGAAGGCATCTTCTTAGGATATGTTGCCAATTCGCCCTGCAAGAGAGTGTACAACATAGGAACTCGTACTGTCGAGAAATGGTTTGAAGTGGACTATAGTAAACACAACACTCCACCAGAACCAAAAGGTCCAGCTTGGGGTTTTGATTATGATGCGCTATTCAAGTCCTTCAATCTTCCTGACTTATCTGCAGAAGACGCCGCAAATGTCTATGATTTATTGCGTGGCGACAATGACTCTAGTTTTTCTACTCGTGCTACTGTACCAATTATAACTCCTGATTCCAATGCTGCATCTGCATCTGGAACTCATGACAGTGATAACAGTGAAGGTGTTCATGTTGTTGGAGATGACGCTCAAGCCAATCCTAACACAATTATAGGAAATGAAGGTCCAGCTGATCCAATTAACATTGAATCTTCTTCCTCTGGAACACAGGAAATGGGGGAGTTAAGCACAAATCTAGATCCAGAAATTCAAGAACCAATTGTACCGGAGACGAGGGTGCATAGGAATCATCCAATCGACAACATTATTGGTGATCCTTATGCCGGTGTTCAGACTCGTCACAGAACCATCACTGAGAACACCAGTCTTTACACAGAGATATTTGACACTGGTGTCATGGAAACATGTCTGCATGCTGCATTCGTGTCCCAGGTAGAGCCGAAGAATGTGAAGGAGGCTCTAGCTGACAACTGCTGGATTGAGGCGATGCAAGATGAACTGTCTCAATTCAAAAAGTTGCAAGTGTGGGATTTAGTTGACTTGCCAAAAGGCTTTCAGCCAATTGGTACCAGATGGGTGTTCAAATGCAAGACGGATGATCGTCATGTAGTTGTGAAGAACAAAGCAAGATTGGTTGTTCAAGGTTTTTATCAACAAGAGGGCTTGGATTACAATGAAGTATATGCCCCATTTGCTAGAATTGAGGCCATTCGACTGTTCTTGGCGTATGCCACATATGTCGGCTTCAAGGTCTATCAACTTGATGTGAAGAGTGCCTTCCTTTATGGTAAGGTGCATGAAGAAGTCTATGTCACTCAACCTCCCGGTTTTGAAGATCCGCATAATATTAATAAAGTGTACAAGCTCGACAAAGCACTTTATGGTCTTCATCAAGCACCGCGGGCATGGTATGAGACATTATCTAAGCATTTACTGTCTAATGGTTTCAACCGTGGACAGATTGACTCGACTCTCTTCATACGGAAAGCAGGAGGTGACATTCTTCTTGTGCAAGTATATGTCGACGACATTATCTTTGGGTCGACCAATGAAGGGATGTGTAGGGAATTCGAGAAGGTGATGAAGTCCAAGTTTGAAATGAGCAATATGGGTGAACTGTCATTCTTTCTAGGTCTGCAAGTAAGTCAAAGAGAGAATGGTATTTATCTACATCAAACTAAGTACGTGCAGGACATCTTGTCAAAGTACAAGATGAGTGATAGCACTACTTATGGCACACCAATCCCAGTCAATCATGGTTTGCATCCCGATAGAGATGGAAAGGATATGGACAGCAGGTTGTACCGTGGGATGATCGGATCACTTATGTATCTCACAGCTTCAAGACCCGATATAATGTTTGCTGTATGTTTGTGCTCAAGGTTTCAGTCTCAACCGAAGGAGTCACATATGATAGCCGTGAAGAGAATTTTCAGATACCTGAAAGGGAAACCCCGATTAGGTCTTTGGTACTCTAAGCAGCAGTCATTCGACTTCAAAGCCTACACTGATTCAGATTATGGCGGTTGTAACCTTGACAGAGAGTCAACTTCTGGTGGATGTCAATTCTTAGGAGACAGACTGGTCTCCTGGCAGTGTAAGAAGCAGTCAACGGTTTCTGTCTCAACTTGTGAAGCAGAGTACATTGCTGCAGCTAGCGGTTGTTCTCAGATATTGTGGATTCAACAGCAATTGCGAGACTACGGCTTGAACTTCACTGGAACTCCTCTATTCATTGACAACAATGCCACCATGTCCATCACAAATAACCCGGTGAAACATTCCAAAACTAAACATATAGAGATTCGCCATCATTTCATCCGTGACTGTGCTGAAAAGCATTTAATTGAACTTGTAAAAGTTCACACGGATGACAATCTTGCTGACCTTTTCACAAAGGCATTTGATCGATCCCGTTTTGATCATCTTGTCAACTTGATAGGAATGTTCAATCCTGAGTGAAAACTAAGTTTTCTTAACTCAATTCAATTCATGAAAGTTAAATTTTTAATTCTTTTAAATTTTCTGTATAGTTCTTTTAGTCTTTAAAATATTTTACAAAAACCAAAAACAAAATAGAAAATGGAGAAAATTTCAAAGTTAACTTGAGAAAAGAGGAAATGATAGTACATCAGAAATGATCTAAACACCACAGACTGCTCATATGGGAAATGATTGAGTCATGCTTACTTATCTGTTTAAAATTTCTATGTTTTTAATCTGTTTATTTACAAGTAATTTGAATTGTTAGTAGGCTGTATGCGTCTTTGAATCACTAGTAGTGTGGAAACTAAATCTAAATTACAACTGTGATTTGAACCCATGTTTGCAAGCGTGTGTGAGTAAAAGATTAGAAAAGATCACTATCAGATAAAGGATGTTAGATTTTGACAATAATTTTCTTTTGAGATCAGTTTCGGGTTATGTTGTTAGCACAATAATGCGTTCATCTCACTGCCCATACTCACAAGTATGCAAGGAGAGATTGAATCAAGACATGTCTCTACATTAACCGTTGAGTATGTATTCACCCTTGAATCATTCCTGGTTCATTGAAATCAAATCCAGATAAAAGTTGGATCCCCTTACCCTATAATCAAACACCATGTTCATTATCCCGAATCATCATACCGATATTCAAAGAAGAAAATCACATGAAACCAAGACAAAAGAATCACTCGATTCTAAATCTTATGATTCCTGATAATCCTTATGGATTCTGCTTGATTTTTCTGTGCTAATTGATGTAACTTCATTCTGAAAATTAAAAAAATAATTGAAAATAATCTTAGATGCCTTGAAGATAGTGCAAAATATCATAGCATCTTAGTGGGGTACACGTTGTATATCTTATAATTAATACCTTAATACACAAGAACATGATACAAGGATGCGTATAGTTTCAAATCTTATAATATTGTCAACTTGAATTACTTGTTTATGTGCTTATTACGTATGAATAAAGAGTAATACATGACATGATCCCATATTCGTTGATGTTTATATTGTATCGTTTTTGCTATAAGATAGCCTGATATGATCCTTTGCTCGTGTCTTTGATCAAAAATAGTTTGTGTGAATACTTGTATATTTCTATGAGAAAAGATCAAAAATATTTTAAGTTTATGCATAGTTCAACTTTATTCAGAAAAGCCAAAAATATTTGTATTTAACCTTCCTGAATTGATTTTGAATCCTCTTTATTGAACGCTTTTATCTTGTTCGTTATTTGACTTGAAAATCTTCATAAATCTGGGTTGAAAAATTGAGCACTTAAGGGTTGTGCGCACTTGTCAAGTTCGCACGAAGTAAAACTTGCGCACTTAACAAGTACGCAAGAGTTATTCTTGCGCACTTGTAAATGCGCAAGAGTTAAGTCCTGCGTACTTGTAAGTACGCAAGAGTTAACTCATGCGCACTTAACAAGTACGCACGAGCAGTAAGTGAGGGGTATATATGTGACACTTAGAATTGTTCTCAGTTTCACGCATTCAACACTCAAAATTTCCCTCTGCAAATTTTTCGCTCAAAATCGATTGTGTCTAAACCATTTTTTTGTCCCGTCCATACTTTCATCATCTTATTTCATCTCATAGGTGAGAATCTTGGCCGATTTCATCCGTTTAATCATGACTATTGACCGATTTTTTACTTAGAAAATGTTAGGTTAAATCCGATATATTTTGGGGTAAAATGGGGTTGTTTGGGTAACTTATTATCTGTAACAAGAGAATAGGAAGCTTTAATCGATTCCCTAATCATCTCCTAGTCCTCGATTGATCCGTCGGTTGAAGTTGAACCGACAGTGGGTCGGCGACTGGTCTAGGTCAAAAATTGAACAAGGTTAAGCAGTGTGTGGTGTTAATAATGGTACCATAGGTTAGAATCCTTGATTCCGACCTAGTGGCGACCTAATCAACCCACGTTTTGAACAAATTACAATTTTCTGGAATTTTTGCTAAGTGTGAATCTTGCGCACTTAGCAAGTACGCAAGAAGCAATTCCTGCGTACTTGCTAAGTACGCAAGAGCAAGTGCGCAGGACCAACACTTACAAATTTTTTCTAAATCTGAAAATTTTTTCAAAGTGTAACTACTATCCTATGTCATGTGTGTCTACTTCCAGTGTTATAAGTTGTTCTGGATATGTTTTCTGTGTGTGTTTGCAGGCTATGGCTAGTGCATTCACTGACGAATTCAACCTATTGGCTAACACCGAACCAGAATGGAAAGGCGCAGCCTTGCAATACAGGGAGATTGTGGATTTTCTGAACAGATCAAGAATAAGTTATGCAATCTCAGCAAACCCAACAGTCTCAAGACCTTACCTGGAGCAATTCTGGGAGACTGCAGAGCACGATTGCACGGTATCCCCGAATGTCATAAGGGCTACCGTTGACGGTCGGGCTATTACTATCTCTGAGGATACAATAAGGAGAGTATTACAGTTCGGAGACCTTGCAACCGACCCGACATCCTATCCAGATTACTACGTGGATGGGTGTTGGAGGCACAAAATGGGATATGTCGGGGCTAGGGACTATGCTTCTTACAAGAAGATGTGGCTATTGGATCAATGGAGTTACTTTGCCCACATCATGATCGTGTGCATCTCATCCATGAAAGCGGGGAAAGATGCCATGGGTCATGACCTTGCAGCGGCCATGGTGGGCCTGTCTCTCAATCGGGGCTACAACTTCTCTCGCTATATCTTCAAAGCACTCAATGACCAGATAAATACAGCAGAGAGGTTCAGGTTCCTTTTGTACCCGAGGTTTGTGCAGCTCCTGATCGATGATGCATTGCCAAACCTACGTGCTATCGGGGAGAGACTGCAGGTAAAAAGGGTGGACAAGAGAGTCTTTGCTCAGTTTCTAAAGCCAGGCAGAGTAGAACCTACCCCTGCGCACACTGAACTCTTTGGCCACCTACTGAATGAAGCATACGTCGCTCCTGAAGATTGGAACTGGTATAGTCCCAACTCAGCACCAGAGATGAGTGATGACTCTGGTGAAGAGAAAGAGGAAGAGCATGATGATGATGAAGGTGATGTTGGTGGTGCTGAGGAATCCGATTCGGAGGCAACAGAATCAGATTCTTCTGATTCCGATGACGCACCATCACAGGCACATCCGAGAAGGTCGGCACAGGTAACCCTGCCTGCGTCGTGTTCCAAAAGAAAACGACAAAGCTCGAGCAGCGAATACGAGCCGAATTCCGACTCTGACGCTGCTCTACAGAGACAAAGGCGTTAGAGGGCCAACAAGAAAAGGGGCGATAGGCAAGAGGTTGCTATCCCCAGGGTTGAAGAGATTCCGACTGTGCAGCCAGTACAAGTTGAAGCTGCCCGTCCATAGTCAGAATCTACCCCGCCAGCACGGCAACTATTTAGAAGGAGGAGAATGCCACTAGTACAAGCAGATGTGGCAGTCACGGCGGTCACAGAGGTGATTCCTGTGACGGTGACCCTCCCTACTCCAACCGTCCAGGTGACGGTGACTGCTCCACTTCTCACGGAGTCAGTCACCATCACCCCAACCATAACTCCCATCATTACATCCCCCATCCCAACACCCACCAAAGAGCCGTCAGGTCAACCCTTTAACCACGGTGATTTCTCACAGGGGTTCGACTTTGACACAATCTTCTCTTCCCCCATCCACAACGCCGAAGCCTCATCATCTAGGCATCCGGATCCAAATGAAGCTAGGATCGATGTGCTAGAAACCCAAGTTGCTGGCTTGTTGAAGACTATTCAAAAGTCAAAGGAGGATTCTGATGCTCAACAAGCACAGATAAACTCTCTGGCGGATGAAGTTAGGATTCTGCGTAGCCAGAGAACGGGGACTGATGAACGGTTGAAGAATGTCATGGCACAGAATGAACTGTTGATGAAGACTAATGACATGATTCTAGCCCACAGAACTTCCCTGGAGCTAAGGTTGGATCTACAAAGGAAGGAGCACGCAGCTATGGTCAAATTAGTTGGTGAACTGACCGCGAAGCTAGGTGCTCAGGGGGAGAAGGAGACGGAGAAGGAGACAGAGAAAGAGAAAGACAAAGAAAAGAAATCCACCGGTGCCGAGTCTTGTCATCCAGTCGATCTGACTAAGGATGATGATAAAGACAAGGATCCTGAAGTCGGTCCTAGTGGAGGTGAGCACCTAGATTTGGCGATTGTGCCCATCTCTTATGTTCCATTGGCTGAGGGGGAGTCTACTCAGCAAGAGGGTGGTGATACCTCAGGTGGTGGTGGCGGAAATAAAGGGAAGTCGGCGGCTGACGTGCTCAAGGACTTATCTGATGATGAGATCCTCTATTTAGAGCCTGACTATTCCAAAGAGGCACAGATCGATACTCTCCTTAATCTGGAAGAAGGAGAGATCGACTCTGGTGATGACTGGAACGAGGATGACGATGATGTGGTGATTGAGATTCCCAAGGGCGACGGGGAAGGTAAGTATGAGTTAGAAGATGGTGAGATCTTTGAAGTACCATCGCTCGACTCTATGCTCGAAACAGGCTCAGTTGACACGGCAAGTAATGTTGAAACTACAACTGAAGCCTCCCCGGTCGACCCTATACCTGCGGACCCCGAGGCACAAAAAGAGAAAGACATGCCTTCTGCATCTACAAAGGGTCTAGCTCCCGTGTGGCAAAAGACGTCTATCACAGACAAGCACGGAGCGACAGGTATGATCTTAGCTGTTAGGTACGAGGAGGACAAGCAGTTGTTCGCCATCAAAAGATCTGGGGGGGGTTCAATACTTGAAACCCACCAGTGAGGCGTTCAACTCTTTGCCCAAGTACGACCTAGTTAACCTCGCAAACCGCGATCTGCTAAGTCACTCGAATAATGCAGTAGCAATGGGTTTGTGGGTAACACTACAGCGTGAAGCAAGATCAGGGAAATTTGAATACCTCAAGCCTCAGGTGCCCAGAAGAGTCAAGGATAAGCACGCTGTGCATCCTGTGACTAAGAAGCCCATAAACAGATTGGTATACAAGCCAGTGCGATGTGAAACTAAGATTCCCCTGAGCAAGTTACCTCAGGATATTCTTGGTGACATGTGGTACTGGTACGTTGATCCAAAAATAGGCGAGGCTGTGGTAATGAGTAAAGGTAAGTCAGCAAGTGGAAATATTGTGCCAAAGGAAGTGATCAGGATATTTGATGAAGTCTGCTTCATCAACTTTTCTGTGAACGATCTGGAGGTACTAGCCGACAAGTACTGCATCCACACTGACGAATGGAAAAAGCTTCTCTCTGCCAAATACGACAAGTTGATCAAGTTCAGTCTTGATTACAAAAAGAAGATGGAAGCTAAGGAGCAGATGCTGTGAAGACTGAAGACCGAAGACTGAAGACGATGAAGATCCGGAGCTGTTGTCAAGGGGGAGTTTGTTGATGCACTTTCCTGTGACAACACTCTGGATAGAGTCTTAGTTTGTATGTCTAATGTCTGTAATTTGTCTTTGTATGTATGAGTCATTATGTAATAGTTTATCGAGTTGTATTTACTTTTACATAATGTATGTTGTTTTTCTGCTAAGTGTTTTGCGCACTTACATGTGCGCAGGAGAAAGCTCCTGAGTACTTAGCAAGTACGCAAGAACACCTTTGCGTACTTGTTAAGTACGCAAGAGCAATTGGTCCTGCGCACTTGCTAAGTGCGCAGGCATCAGGTCTGTATAAATAGGATAGGTTCACAGAGGTTAAGGACGCAGAACCATTTGTTCAGACGAACTCAGTTTTGCTAAGTACGCAGCTTGTATTATCTCTGTAACCGTCGAGTGTTTATAATACAAAGAATGTTTATTGTGACTCTCGTGTTTGGTTTACTTTGTTTTGTAAGACTCTCCACCTAGTCACGGGTATTCCGCAACCCGGTGCGACTAGTAGACTACTTGCATGTGACGATCCGACACACACGAAGGGACCTACACAAATGAGAGAAATGGGTGGTGACCTTGGCTATTTATACCCCTTCCAGCCCGCCGGCCCGACCCGACATGCCTCGTTCGTTTATTCCGTTATTATAACTGTCATTTTATTTTTGGGATGTTACACTTCTCCCTCCCCGTTATACTATCCCGAGACGGAGTCCGAAAACAAGGAAGACATCGGATCCCCATCACCAGACCAACAGTCACTAACACCCCCAGCTGTCAGGTCCATGTTTGACATAAGGGAAGATTAGATGAGGAGCACCGGCCTGAGACTCCGAGCATCTGAACCACCGCATTAAGAAACCCTTATCAAGTACCTCACCTACACAACCAGCAACAACCCCTACTGAGAGACCCTTACTTAACACCTGACCCATACCACCCAAACCCAGGAGCGAGACAGACTATGGGAACCACCAGTGTTATAGGAGTTCCAGCGGATGCCACTCACGAACCACAGAGTTTCTGAGGCAGGGAATGGAACACAGGATAAGGCACGACATGCTTAGCCAGCGAATAGACAACCTTTTGGGTCAAGTTCGGTACCAGGAGGACCTGATTGCAAATGTGGGTAGCAACATTGACATGATGGAAGGAGATCGGGAAAAATTTGATGCACGTACGGAAATAGCTCAAGCTGAGTCCCGGTTTGCTATACGAGTTACCATAACAATGTTCATTTTGGTGCTCATCTGCTTCCTAGTGGAAAGCTACCTGAGGCGTTAGCCAATTTTCTATGTTTGTCTTTAAATTTCAGTTTAAGAACCTCTTCTCTATGTTTGGATTTAGTGTTTGACAATTTTCAATGATTAAGTTTGATATTACAACTTAAATGCCACTACTCGTTGATTTAAAATTGCAAGTACCAAATACAACCGATATACCTTCATCAAGATCACCCAAGCATCACCTCTGTAAAGTTCAAAAACCCCATCAAAGTCTTAAATTCTGTTAATTAGTAGAGAGCATGCCCAATCTGAAAAGGTGACATCTGTACCCTAGATATCTTGTCTAGGGAGGCATTTTATATAAATCCAAGTCAACCGAAAGATCTGTATGCTTTCCTGCGGATTCCTGGGGTGAGTGTTTACCTATACACTAAAGCATGTTTCTTGAAAATGTATGAATTTGAATCACTTGATTTTTCAAAGTATTTATTTGGGTATGCTATCAAAAGAATACAATCTAAACACCATCCCCTTATTTATTGCAAATTAGTACACACACCTAAACCATTTTTATAAACTAACTATTTTAGTGATTTAACTAACATAGTTATTTTGTTCAAAACATTTATCAAATCCTTGGTTTGTAGATATTATCTAGAATATCAATTATTCATAAACCCTTCCACCTTGTTGTAAAGAAACCTAATACAACATAGTTGATAAAAACATTATCTTAATTAATAATTAAATTTGACTGAGTAATTATTTCCTTACGACCTTTTATTTGGTTAAACTAATTATTTAAATCTTGGCTTAATTACTGAATAATTTAGCAATTATTTTCCTTTGAAACATTCTCTTTATAGCAATTAAAATAAAAGGTTTTTATTTAATTATCTCATTTATCTAGTTAATCAACCTATTATTTTCACTTGGTTATCAGTATACAAACAATAGAAAATTTCAATTATCTGTTTATTTACAAACAAAAATCACAATTCAGTTATACAGGTACACATTATTCCTAATACATGCAAAACTTCCTCATTATCTCGTACTTTCAGAGATGTATGAGTTTCCTAGTCACTTCAAGGAGATGAATCATTTCATGTAGGCGTTAACCATTCATATAAATCTCAACAAAATTAAAAAATTAAAACCCAACTACCTACCTTATACGTGAAAACTCTTAGCGACACGCACACCCGTAAAACTTGATCATATACAAAATCCGATAGTATACGTTACTCGTGAGATTCAATCATTTACGTATGAACATTCACAATATACCTGATACTAGATTGTTCACATTATAGACGAAAATTGATTGTTTGCAACATACATGATACTAGATTGTTCACATTCTAGACTAAAATAGATTGTTTGCAATAGACATGAAACTAGATTTTTTACACGATACCTGATACTTGATTGTTTGCAATATGCCTGATACTAGATTATTTACGGTATACATGAAACTTGAGTGTTTACATTACACACGAAGCTAGACAGTTTACATTTTTTTGCGATTGATTGTCCACTATATATATGAGGCGTGATCATTCACTCTACACATGAAAGTTGATAACTATAAACTTTGAGCTACTCGGGTTTGACGTATTCTTGTTCGAACACGAGAGAGTTGTTAACTTTATGAGCAATCTGAGAGGATATGCCATCTACTTAGGTCACCCATGTATGAGGTTGTGCCACATTGTTAGTCTTTATTTCCTGATTTACTTTACCATCTAGAAGCACAATTACTTATTAGCAACTCATATATGAAAACAATAGTTATGAACTAAATTTTTTTGTGACCCCTCTGTACCCACACACAATAGAATGAACCATATGGACCACACGACGATTTGAGTAATTACGGGTGCACACGTAATTATAAAAATCAGCGCATGGAAAACATAGTGAATTCTGGCGTGTGTGATGACATAAAACCTGTCGTGACACATAGTAACGAAACTGAGGTGATACGTTAAGGGCATGGTGGATACACCGCTAGTACTTCCTACATACGAGTGTTCCTGTAATATTGTCAGTGGTAGCGTTGTTAGTGCCACAGAGGATTTGCCACTAATTTGACCCTGATCAATGCCAGTGAAATCCTTACCTAGTGATACCTCTTGAACATAATAGACTATATTCTAAACAAATTTTGATCATCAAATTTCCATCGCCCTCATTGCAAGTGACGCATCCCAACTTTAGAGCCCAAACTTGTTCTAGGGCAATCTCCTCCTTAATTCACTCCAAACTAAATTCACTACCACTACCCCTGCCAGACACGATGACTTGACCTTGAGTATCCGACCGAACCTTGTATTCAATTATACTCCTCAAGCCAAAAATCAAAGCTCGTTGAGCATCCAAACTCACACCTTTCTCCTAACACAGTAGCCTCCAAAAGTTGAATTTCGGGACGAAATTCCCTCAACTTGGGGATACTGTAACATCCATGATTTTTCCGGCCATATTTTTTTTTTACTTTATCTTATTTTACAATTTCATTTTAGCTCAATACATTGTGATTCCTTAATCATGATTACAAGGGTTTCAAATTCCGATTTCATCAATACAATTCCATATTTTAGATTTACAATAAATATACACATATACGTGAAGTGTCAATTATAAATATAAGTATACAAACATTTATATGCATCTGAAGTCATTAAACAACTATATTAAAAGATTTATTTGATTTAAAAGAGATATATATATATATATATATATATATATATATATATATATATATATATGACATTTTCTAAATAAACCAATTATAAATAAATGTTTATAAACATGTTTATGTATTTGATTTTATTAAACAAATCATCTACACAATTTGTAAGTTTTAAAACTTATGAGCTTAAGTCATGTACTTGATATGTACATGTATTTATTTAATTATAAATAAATATGCAAATATATATACATTTCATTTTGTTGAATAAACCATTTACATAATTTGTAAATTTCTTAAAGAAATGAAATTTATTCCTTTATAAATATTCATAACAAATAATAATTAGATTTCTATAAAATTTATAAAAATATTTTTATAACAAAAAGGAATTAAGCTAATGAAGGAGCTTTGAACCCCCTCAACCCATTATTGAACCCCATCCATCTCAAATTTGAACCTGCTCTTGAAAATGAAACCATTCAAACCAATTTTGACTTTACAAAGTCAATCCAAGCAAAAATCAATTTCTTTTACATGAAATCAATGATGTTTATGAGCCCAAACCAATCGTGGAACATTATGCAAGAATCCTAAATGAATATGATGACGTAATTCAATTGTAATTATTGGCTAAAAAAAAGAAGAAAACTCTTCCCGTAACCTTTGCCGTTTCAAGAATCGAATTGGGATTTCCTGTAGAAATCAATCTATAAAACCATACCTGAAAGGTGCGCGACCTCCCTTTGATGGTCGCTGATCACTCAAATCACCCAGAAACACCTCTGATTGACGACTTAACCCCGAAGAACCGGAGTTGCGACTCCCCGTCGATCACCCCCTACACACAACCATTTATGGTAATCGATACATCTAACTGCTCGCCTTGACTCCCTCGTTGAAAGCCCTATGGTTTTGTAAGCGGCCGGTGTTTAATAATTGGCAATCGGAAGCTAGGGTTTTTGGGTTATGCGATTTGGGGAAGAAAGGGCATTAGGGATGGATGTTAAAAGATTAACGCAGGGGCATAATCACAAGGCATTAGCCTAGATCCATTTTTTAAGACACTTTCCCCGTATGCGTGAGGTCGCGGCTTCGAGTACCGTGATGGCCGAGCTTATAATTTTTTTCTCTGTTTTAACCAACTACTGTTTTATTTACATAAACTAATGTTTAAATTTTGAAAAATCCTTATAAATCTAATAAAAACACTTAGTAACTTTATAAAAACATAAAATAATGTTTCTATTTATTTTAAATCATTAAAAGACAAGATAGAAATATTTTTTTTTTTTAAATAAACAATATAGAAAAGGCTTATTCAGTTAAATCCAAATATTCTGTTTTTATTTATAAAATTATAATGTTTATAAAACAAATTTGAGATAATTATTTAAACATTATTAATCAAATTCTCAAAACTTATAAATGGTTATTTGGTAAAGAATAATTATGTAAAATAGTCTAAACTTCATAGAGATATTAAAATAATTATTTTAGATAAATAATTATACAAACTCAATTAGTATCGTTTAAAGCTTATATCTATTTAAATATCTCTTTCATTAAGCAAAAGAAATTATTTAAATGAGTTTAAATAATTATTTTATTTACATAAAACAATTATTTAAACATTTTTCCTAATTCACAATTTACTTACTATTCTTGGTTAATTGTCTAAACGGTTTAAATGATTATTTTTATAAGAACAATTAAATATTTATCAATTATTTTTTTTGAATAATTATTTAAATAAATTAAAACGTATTATTAATATAAAATCCAATACTTGTATAGTTAATTAGAAATTCCAGTTAATTATATATAAACTATTTCATTGTTATTTCAAATACTTATAATAAACATATGTATTCCTAGAAACCTGTTCAAAACCTATATCCAATCCCAAATTCCAAGGATCCCTAAGAACTCAAATAAACTTAGAATTCTTTACTTTCATTTTCATTAGACGTACGTTGAGTCTAGAATACAATTATTTGTGTAGGTTGACTGTGAGAAATCCTCACGAAGCCCACATATCATTTACAATTCATACAACTTACTAGTTTCGTTACAGGTGAGTTTCATAGCAGCATTTCTCTTTACTATTGTTTACAAATACTCGGGGTGGAACATGTTTACCGACATTACATACCAAATTCAATAATTGTTCTTATGCTACTTACTATGTGCTTTATGTCTTAAACTACTTGGCGACCATACGTGTGTTCATGTTTAGTACAATCATTAACTTGTGTTGCAAGCCTAAGTTAGTATCTTTTATGATCATTTATACGGGACACCGATACCAGTTAACACAAACCTTGGCGGGTTTTGTGTGTACCATATTACTATTTTTCCAAAACACAATCAGTTGGATTGTACTTACCAGTTTTCCATTTACTACGGTTTGATTGTACGCTTTGAAACCTTGTATGTTTTCACATTTATGCATCAGTTTATGGTTTGAACATATTGAATTTCAAATCATTTTTCAACTTTTGTTTGGTGTCAAAATCTATGTTACTCATCAACTACTTGTAGTTGACATTTACTCACATGTTTTAGGTGCACCAGTTTGAGGATACTACATGACCACTTAGGATTTTGGACCTAGCAATAATGAAACCAAGTTATGTTTAGAAATCTTTGTTTTTCCATTTCCAATTATAACCGATGATTTAATTATGTTGAATAAATATTATCACTTATTAATAGATGATCATGTGCTTATGAATAACCGCGTTAGCCCCGGCGTATATTCCCCCGCCGACCGGGGTGTGACTGTAGAGAGTAGAGAGTAGAGAGGCTCCTCCTCTTTGTCCGCAATAGGGGAGCGTACGAAACTCAGCGTACACTAGTTAGTACGACCATTCGTGGCTAAACTCTTTGTATTGCTAGGGTGAAGATGAAGTTTGGTGTATGTTAATGTTTAACGTATTAATCTAGTGGTATGTTTATTTCTTTAATTATTCACTCTTGAAACCACCTTCTAGGTGGGCATTTTATTATTATCTAAACTTGTCTTTACACTTGTGAGTGTTCTTGATTTTAAAGTGTAAGACCGTAAAACCTTTTTAATCAAAATTCTCTTGAAACTTTTACGTCTTTATACAAGCAAATTTTGATAAGCAAAGGCTTGGTTAATATTGATAAGCTCGTACGTCTTTATACGAACTTATTATGAGACCAAGAATTGGTGAACTCACGTTGGGAACGATGCGTCATGGTCCCATTGTTACACCACCTCTCGATGAACAAACTCTAATCACTCTTTTAATAATAATAATTAAGCATTTAAGTTTGATGTCTTAAACCAACATGGAGACAGAATTCAAAGGGTTGAGGGGAACGATGTCCCTAGCTGGGAATCCTACCATTTTATTATTAAAGAACATAATTCGTGAACCAAATGTTGTGAGAATGAGGCTCTAGCGGTGTACCGTTCACACATTTGTATTAGTCATAGCATCAGATTAGTCAACTTAACATTATCATATATCAAGCAGATTCGAAGCCCAAAGCAATACTTTTCGTGACATGATCATCCTCGAGAAATTTACTTTCTTGCTATTTACTATTCTGCTATTTACATTTCTATTACACACTTCAAGCACATTTTTACTTTTCTGTCATTTACTTTTCTGCTTCGCAAGCACACAAAAGCCACTCACTAATTAAACCGGCTAAACGATAACAAAATTTGAGTATTGGAACTCCGCCGTGTCCATTGGTTCGATACTTGGTTCTTACTTAAAATATATTACGCTGCTATAGGTACACTTGCCTATTGTGTGTGTTTTAAGTTAAAGTAATGATCATTTTATAAATTTAAAACCTGATCTTATGAAACCAACTATATATCTAAATATATTATTTAATATATTTATCATATCTACACGCACGCCATCAATTACCCCAACTATTATGGACTTTTCCCTTAACCAATAAATCACATGTCTTTTCTGTTTTCCTTAAATTTCATAAATTTTTTCATACACAATTTGAGCAAGAAATTAAAAGTTTTCAATGTGATAATGGCACCGAGTATAATAATAAATTATTCCATGATTTTTGTAACCAACACGGGATGACTTTTCGTTTTTCTTGCCCCCACATCTCTCCACAAAACAGAAAGGCCGAACGGAAAATACGGTCCATAAACAACATACTTAGAACCCTTCTCACTCATGCTTCACTGCCTACCACCTTTTGTCATCATGCCCTCCAAATGGCTACATATCTTCTTAACATTCTTCCCCTCAAAACAAAACATCGCACCACCTCAACCTTTCTTCTCTACAACAAATTCCCCACTTATGAGCAACTAAGAGTTTTTGGTTATCTTTGGTATCCCCTAATTCCTTCTACGTCTATAAATAAACTAGAGAATCGTTATTTCCCATGTGTTTTTCTCAGTTACCCTTCCAACCATAGGGGGTTATAAACGCTATGATCTTTCTTAACACAAAATCATCATCTCTCGTCATGTGACTTTTGATGAATCTGTTTTTCCCTTTGCCACACTAAATTCATCTCCACAATCTTATGACTTTCTCCACTCCGAGCTTTCTCACGACCTTCATCCCCTCCATTTGGGAATCGGTTGCCACTGTCCCACCGCCCCACATCCCAACTCCTCCTACTTCACCTAAGTCGAACAGCCCTCACACCAACCCTTCCTCACCTACGACACACACACCCTCACCACCTTTTCTGATCCTACTAACCAAACCAGTCCGCCCACCTTGCAAACCTACAGCCGTCGACCTAATCCTCAAACCCTACCTACTTCCCAGCCCATCTACCAACCAACCTCATCCATACCCACACCCCAATCTCTTCCAACTAGAACAATTGTCACCCGTAGTATGTCTGGTATCACCAAACGCGTTAAACGCCTCATCCTTAATGCCTCCACTACTTTTGAACCACTTCCTCGTAATCCCACTGATGCCTTAGACAAACCCGTGTGGAGCTGTGCCATGACATATGAGTTTAATTCTCTTATCGAAAATAACACTTGGGATTTACTCATTCACAAACAGTTCTTAAACTTAAATATCAAATAACTCAGCGGAAAACTTTCATTTCAATATAACATAACATTGTTCAACATGTGGAAGCATAATCGTTGTCTAAAACATTCATTACATAACATAAAGGTAACATAACGGGATGGCAGTCATCGTATCAACCGGGTAACTCTTAGTTGCTTGCCAAGCATCACCGCCCATCCGTACCTGTCCTTAACCTAAATGTGCTTACTAAAAGTTAGCTATGCTGGTGAGTTCTAGCTTTACATAAAACCTTATCATAGACATTTTTCCAAAAAAACATAACAGACACTTATTTAACAAAAACGTACGTAAAACATGCAATAACTTAACATCATCAAAACATCGTAACATAACATCATAACATAAGCCAACATGAACCGAATCTGCGCCTTCTCGTAACCCTCAATTCCATACATCGTGGGTTGGCGGAGAAACCCCGAGGCACGCCACCACTAGGCCCTTCAACACCGTACTGTCCTTCGGGCAGAGAAACCTAGGGCCCAATACCTCAAAGCCCTTCGACACCAACTAGTACCTTAGGCACCATTTTCTTGCAAGGAATAGTACCTTCCATCGGGATCCCGGTAATCGCATGGGTGACCGTCGTCACCCCATCATCAACCAGTTGTACAACCGTTAGCTAGCCACAGCCAATACATACATACATACCCTAGTTCCCGTAGGAACTCGTGGCAGATTCATTCATTAGTGACTTTCATAAAACCTTTACCTCATTTTAGCTAAAGCATTCGTACGTTTTATTAAACAAAACATCATTTCATTCGTAAACATTTCATAAACTTCATTTGGCAAACATTTCATAAACATCATCCTTCGTAAACATCATTTCTTAAACATCATTTCATAAAACATCATTGTAGGTCCTGATTTTAGACAAAATCACTAAAAACGATCGATTACACACACACGCGGAATCTGTGTGTATGGTGGTGAAACAGACGGTAGAAAATAGAATTGGTGAAGATAAACAGGCAAACGACACAGGAATCAACACAAGTATGATATGAAATTGTAAGAACAACAGATGAATTAACTCCAAATGTGTATTGATTCAGAAAATCTGTGAAAGAGAGAATTTCAGGGTTACAACCGTTATCCACACCCTAAACATTCTCAAACTAGGCTATTTATAGTAAGTTGACAGGCATCGAAACTATGCTCACCGAAACTAGTAGTTTCGGTTGAGCATTTACAAGTGAAAGAACAAGTCTGTCGAAACTTCCTATCTATCGAAACTACTAGTTTTGATTGAACAAACCTCAATCGAAACTAAGTAGTTTCGATGGCCCAGACTTAGAATAAAAACAGGAAATTGCATCAAATGAAATTACAAGTAAATAAAATAAACTAACATTGTTCAAAATACATTGATGACATCAGCTTATAAAAATACAAGACTCTACAATCTCCCCCTAAGCTGTTGCATCAATGTCTTCAACTCTCTCTAAGCAGTTGGCTCTTGACTTAATTTCTGGAAGTGAGGTTTTGCATTAATAGTCACCACCCTTTGATAAGCTTTGGCATCAGCCTCATCATCTTTATGAAAGAGCTTGATGGGGTTGTTGAATAATACTTCAAGATCCTCAGGTTAAAATTTTAATAGCTCCATGGGCTCAAATATATGAATGTCTTCCTTGCCTTCACACTAGATCACAGCACTTCCAATGGTTAAGTTGTAAAACCATTTTGTAAAATTCTGAAGCTGGACTGGTACTGATCGTGGCAGTATGATGGATTTGACAGTCCCTGCCGACTTGTACCGAAGGCTTACCCAGGGCTTTTGTGTTCTTGGATGAATCCTGGTTTTGGATATAATTCTTTTTGAAAGAGTGGTCTTCATTGACCTGAAGTCATTGAGGGCTTCTTGTTGCAGGAACTGCTCAAAGTTACGGGCCTCATTGACTTTACCAGGATTCTGAAGCGATAATTTGGCTAGAGCCCTCAGATCATATTGTGGAAGGAAGCTGAACTCATGAGAAGTTTTAAAGTGTTCTACTCCTCCTTTGTATCTCCTCACAATATACAAACCCCTCTCATTATCATACTTCCATCCCATAGGGGGTCTTTTTTGTTCATGGTATTCAACGAACCACTCATAGTACTTGGGAGATTCTTCTATAGATAGCTTCCTCATCTAAGGCCTTTTAGGATTGGGATACTCTGGATTTGGTTTAGGAGCTTGGATTAGTTCAGTTGGGGTGGATTCAGTGGGTGTTGGCTAAGTGTGAGTTGTTTGAGTTGGTTCAGTGGGGGTTGGTTCAGTATTCACCAGATCAACTTTTACACTTGCTTCATCTTTATCAACATCAGAAAGTGCCTGGATCTCTTATCCTTCCTCTGTGAAGTATCTCACCTTTTCCTTATGCAGATCTTCATCCATAATCTCTGGATACTGGTCATTAAAACCATAATTGTCAATCTCATCCAGAAGAGCATTTAGCTCATGATCTGACCCAATTTCCTCTTCAACAAGAATTACCAATTCAATATCTGACTCTTTTCCCTTTCCTCTTTCTCTGGCGGCGCTCCTTTCACTAGTCGAGGGAAGATCAAACTCAGTTTCTTCAATCTTGACTTCCATAGATTCCTTTGTCTTGGAAACGGGGCCAGTGAAGATAGTCAATGCAGATTCAGGGTTAGAGACAAAGGTAGGTGAAGAAGGTCCACCAGCTGAAGTTGTCTCCCCCTTAACTATGGAAGGGGTTTCTTGCAGAGAAGATTTAACCAATGAAGCCTTGAGTTACTCAACTATGTCAGATAAAGTCTTAAAATCTTGTTTTTGTTGAGAGATTAACTTTAGTTGAGTTTCAAGATGAGTCTGCTGAACATCTAGTTGGGCATGCAAACCTACAACTTCCAGCTTAAGATCTTTAACTTCTTCCTTGCACTCACTTAGTTCGATTTTTAACCCTTTTATAACTCCATCTTATTTTGTCACTTTCTCCTGTAGCTTTTTCACCTCCAAGCTTAGGGTTTTGACTCTTGGGACTAATGGTGATGGGTCAGGAGCAGGGGATGTAGGTGGTGTAGGAATGGGTGCATGTTGTGGCGACGGTGTTGGCTGAGGTGTTGGTTGTGGTGTAGGTTGAGGTGTTTGTTGTGGTGTAGCATGTTCTAGAGTATTAAAAAGGGACTCAGAAGAGGATGATAATTCTTCAAGAACAATTTTTATTTTCTTAGCTCTAGGTTCCTCCAGCTCATAATCAGAACCTGAATTAGCTTGTCTCTTGGAGGAGGATGCAGGAGGTTCTGTCTGCTCCTCAGATTCAGACTCATAATCTGACTGATCATATTTTGTTCCATAGATTCCTTCGTCCAAAGTTTCATTTGATACTGGTTCGTCCTCTAGATTAGCTTGGATTTCATTCTCAGCATGTACTTAAGCTTCAACATTTTCAGCTGGTTGCTCTTCATTCACATGCTCAATATTCTCTATCACGTGATCAATAAAAGGAGTTTCCAAGATAGATGGTTCCACTTCCTGATCATGTGGTATATCTGCCTCTACCTCAGCTTTTGCCTCTTGGTTTTCCTGATTATCCTATTCTTGTTCAAGATCTTCTTCTTCCTCTTCAGTTGATGATGATTCAACTACTAGTTCTGGATCCATATCAGGAACTTCCTCTTCCTCTTCACCAATAATGTGACCAAACAGAGGAATATTGGCAATCACTCTGTTGGTTCTTTTGCTTATACTTTTCATATAGCTTAGGGTTTTGGCTGTCATATGATAAAAAACGAACACATGACCATCTTGTTGCAGGTTTGGATGAAGATGATTGATAATGATCTGGAGAAACCTTGGATAGAACAAAAATTTATCTCTAGCACCCCCGGTTAGATTTTCTTTCATTTGTTTAAAAACAAGACCTGAAAAATTGTAGTCCCTTCCTTTGATCAGCCCTAGCATTGCTGAAGCCAACATGGCATTTGTTAAGTCAAATCCACCTTTCCGAATGGACAAGCAGTGGATGAAGATGTGCACAGTATACCTCTAGAGAGGTGGAAGGGAATTCTTGATGATTTTCCCTCTCTTGAACTCATTAGGGTGACCCAGTCTTTTAAAACATTCCTTTATATAAAAGATTGGAAACTCAACAGGTGCCTCTGAATCATCATTGAAATTCAACACTTGTCTTATTGTAGCCTCTAAAAGTAACACCTCCTAATCATGAACAATAGCTCGAATGTGTTCCACATTGTCAATGATTACAGTCTCTTGAGTGTTCCAGAACTGCCTTATGGTTGATTCGAAGACTGGTACATTGTGACTAATGGCAAAGCTTATGTTGGAGTTTGAAAGGAAATTCAGGACTTGAATGAAATCTGCACTCTTTGGATCATTGGCATCTAGAAATGCACAGACATTATATCTTTTGACAAACAGAAGATCCATATCTGCAGAGAACAAACCAAAACAAAACAAAAAAAAATAATTTTGACACTTAGAAAAATTTTAGAAAAACCCTTATCGAAACTACTAGTTTCGGGTGAATAAATTCAATTGAAACTAAAAGTTTCGGGAAAATTTAGGCATTGAAACAACTAGTTTCTATTGAAACAACTAGTTTCGATTGAAAAACCTGTTCAAATTTTTTGAGACCCTTTTAAAGAAAAACACCCTTAAATCGAAACTACTAGTTTCGATGCCTGGATTCTGAACAGATTAAGGGAAATCATAACATACATAAAAAGACCTAAACTTATATACAGACACATCGACTATCATCAAACAAGCTAAAGATATAAAAATATAGGTTAAGAAAGGCCTGTAAGTGTCGAAACTCCATCTTACCGAGATTTGTAGAAAAAATATGCAAGAATATGCATTACACAAATGAGATATCAACAATGGCAAGATTATTAACAACATTTGAACACAAAACGACCAAGATAATGAAGATTTAGGTGTAAAACTCTCAAAATTGAAACCCTAGGTCTGGCATATTGTAAAATCGCACACATATGAACAGAAATTAGTACCCGATGATGAAGACGACGTGGGAATTAAATGAGAAACCCTGATTTTGCATACTTAGACCGAATTGAGAGTTTTTGTGTGTGAAGATGAAGGTGTGAAAGGTTCGGAGAGTTCAAGTGAACTTGGCATGGAGGAAACCTGATTATGAAGAAATTTATTTTGAGCTTGACAAAAGACCAAAATGCTCCTGTTGAAACTTCAAGTTTCGATAGGGCAAAGTAGTTTCGGGTGGGAGGAAGTTTTCGGCGGTTTGAGTAGTTTCGGTGGGAATGTTGTTTCGGGTGACATGATATACTTGATCAGAGACAAAGGAAAACTCTGATATGTACACAATTTAAACAAGCTAATAAAGAAGATTAAGAAATTTATTATGAAAAATAAAATTAAAAGCAATAAATGATATGAACACTTAGCCTTAGAAAAGATCCAACGTGAGATCATGTCTAGTCAAAACCCTTGAAACACTTCATTTTGCACTCAGCTACTGTGAATCCCTGAAGATAGCCCATATTTGTGCAGGATAAACCCGAACATTTGCTTGTACAATGATTTCATGTGATTAAGCGGTACCATTTGAGCACGAAACACGGCGTACCCCACATTTTGAAATAAAATGGTTTTGAAAGCCTATCAATCCTTAAGAAATACTCACATTCATCTTATCATCTCTTACAGGTTAACCAGGGTACCATCTTGGTAAGTCAAAATCACCGCCAAAAGTAAAATAAGATCCAACTGGATATCAGAAGTTTGTGAAAAGAAAAATATTCAAGTGGGTATTAAAAAGGTACGAAAATTCTAGGTCTTTGCGTAAGCAAAGCAGAAGAAGCCGTAAAATTATCCAAGCGGATAGGAAAAGGTTGAACACCCGAGATCTATGCGTAAGCAAAGCAGACAGGGTCAAATCATCTAAGTGGATGGGAAAAAGATGAATTCCCGAGATCTTTTCGTAAGCAAAACAGACGGGGTCATCGGCGGTAACTTTCGTTACTTTGACGGTCACCTGGAGCATGAATCAGAATCCAACACGTAAGCCTATATCTGATTGAATCAGTTTTCTTAGCTTAAAATGGGTTAGATGTTTCAGAAATGGGTTCAAACACACGTGTACGATTGAGAATTAGAATTTCACACTACTAAAGAGTTGTAACCATATGTCGGGCCTACCGGCTATACCTCAGTAAGCATCATCGCTTATGGTCCATTCCATGTTCAAGAAGTGTGATCAGACTCTATCATTTCTCACAACGTCGGATCCGATTTTCCTGAAACAAAACTTGATACTTACAGTGAGTATGAGGATAAGAGTTTTTCTTAAGCAACCAATAAACAAATATTTTCTTTACTTTCTAACTAAACAAAGCAAATCTTTTCTTACTTACTATAAATTCATATTTCTCCCCCAAAAGTTTCGCTTTCAAAAACTGATAAAGAAAACAACTATACAGAAAAATAAAATCTTTTTGAAAATCTTCCCGAATAACAAGTTTAAATAGAAAAGACAATATGCACAAGGGTTACTGAAAGTTGATCATGCCGAGCATCTCCACCAATTTCTCAAATCTAGCAGAATCAAAGGCTTTTGTAAAGATGTCGGTGGTTTGCTTGTTGGTTTTGAATTCAACGATTTTGATAAGTTTCTTTTCGACACAGTCACGGATGAAGTGATTCCTTTCGTAAGTATGCACACCAGCCCAAAACGGTTATTAAAACATTAAAAGAAGGGCTCTAGAACTCACCTGAGATGAACTAGGACAAAGGTCTCTAAAGGATTTTCTAACCTGTATGTACACAACCTAACCTTAGCTTCACATACAATTCATTACATTTCATCCCTTTATACCGAGAACCTAGGGGTACACGGTTTCTTCCCGTGAACTTAGGAGTTCACGGCTCAAGGGGAGTGCTCAGGAGTTTACCCATGAACTAGGCCCGAGAACCTCAGCCGTGAGCTATACACGAGACTCCCACCGTGAACCGTTCCAGGGAATCCCAGCCGTGAACAGGCCTGAACCCTACCCGAGAATTCCAAACCGTGAACCCCCAGCCGTGAACCCTACACCTCTATAATTCTTAACGAAAATCGAACAGAGTCCCGTTTCTTTCTGGTCTAAACCTGACAATTCTATTTGTCTATTTCCATCCCAAATCAACCAACAATAATCCACAACAATCGTGTATTAATTACTAACATTAATAACCATCTCTCTATACATTTATCAGTTATAAAAATAATAAATCTTGTCGGTTATTGTTTGCTATTTATATATATATAACTCTACACAACTACCCCCTCGAACACGGCATTCTTGACCCGAGTCAATAATAATAATAATAATTAATATTCTATGGGTTAAAAGGAATGTACCTCCACGAACGCGACTCCAAGAACACGAACCCGTATCGTACCCGAACTTCCCGCTCTTTTCGACTAAGCCAGTAACTAGACCGAACGGACTCCGAATCGGGTGATTCGAAAGCCCCCGACTTGTCTCGACGCGCCGGTTACCACGATATGGAACCCGCTCTTGTCAACCCTCAAGTTATCATCCTGCCATGAAACCGACATCATCTACCCTTTCATGGAACCACCATGAACCATCACTAACCACCTCCGTTAACCACCGTGTGGTAACCACCATCTTCACCTCCATCCCGTAGAACCAACATCACCTTCACTATAATACCCGTATGATCACCGTCACCATGAAGCTCCCAACAGCCTCTACCATGAAGATGCTAACAACTACCACCACTATCGTGAAACTAGCATCGTCCTCATCATCCTTGCGTAAACCACCATCCAAACCATCACCAAGATGTTTTCCAACATCGACACCCTAACACCACCATCATCACAGTCTCCGCGCGCCACCGTGAGGCCGCTGCAACATCACCTGCGTTCACCACCCACCATCGTGTACCTTTTTCATCTCCATTGTTAACCTCCATAATCCAGCCCGTACCACCACCGCTGTGAAGCTCATCGTCCGCCACCTCCGACGTCCGGTCCTGAACCCGTGCCACCAGCTCTCTCTCTCTCTCACTACTGCCTTGTCGTGATGTTGTTCTTCATCGCTCCCTCGAGCTCCTCCGCAATGACCGAGAAAATAGTGACGCATAGTGGCCGGTTTAGGGTTTAAATCAGTGGAGGGGATGAAGGCGTTCTTGGTTGCGGCCGGCAAAGAGGGATTTGGTTTCAAATGTGGGTGGCGGCTGCAGCATGTATGAATTAGGTTATTAAAATAACCATCTTTACCTATTGCCCATATTAGTCCTTTGAGAACCATTTGTCCATCTTTAGTCCTTTAAATTTTGTATAATGCCCCTTTTTACCCTTAACTTTAGAGTAATTACATGTCCGGCTTTTTAACTCAATTAGTTGTAAAAGTCCAGTGCCCTAATTTCGTTCTTTGACCACCTAATTCCTAAACGAATCTCGTGTTTTGAGTAAAAATAATTTGGGATGTTACAAGTCTACCCACCTTATAAGAATTTTGTCCTCGAAATTTGGTCCTTCTCATAACAAAATTAAACCGCTTGTCTCTTACTATGAAGTATCTCAGGTTCCTTTGAACAAACATGACCTACATTATTCAAAACACGATTACTTATTGTTATACGCATACTGGACGTAGTTAGGGTTTATATCATCGCTTGGAATGAATACATGCTGCTACCCTCTCTTCTATCTGCGTAACCAGCATCTCTTGATTCTTGTGGTCTTGGCTATACCCATCTAGTTCTTGATAGGCATTATCTCTTTCGGCATCGTACATCCCTAGTCGGTCTTTAACGTTTAACTGTTAGGATTCTTATCTCGTCGTTCTACGTGAACTATCTTATCAAGCACATATTCGTCCACCGAAGACTCCATTGCCATAATTCATTTCCTCGTTAAGTTTTTATACTCTGTCATCTAGACGGTTACTATCGATCATCTCTTGAGTGTTTGGGTCATTGTGTATACCTCATAAGCTATCCATGGTGCATTCGTCCTCGAACGACCATACCATGGTGTTCTCGATTGAATCATACCATCCTGTTCCCGAGTGAATCCCATTATAAAGTTTTCGAAGGTACTGTACCGTCTCGTTCTCGAAGGAACCACATCGTCTCATTCTCGAAAGAACCATATCGCTTCGTTCCCAAAGGAACCGTATCGTCTCATTCCCGAAGGAACCGTATCACGTCGTTCCCGAAGGAACGATATGAAGTATTACCCATCATACTCAACTCGTCGGGAAAGTATTCATTCAGAAAGAACACTAGGTATAAGACTTTTTCATTCATATTTGTTTTTATACACAATTTTCTTCTAGTCTTTCTTTCAAGCATACTTGTCAGGATTCTACATTTCACATCATCGATTTGTTGTACCCATTCTTCTTTCATACCACTGGATGGTCTTAGGGATCGGCATCCCCTCACGACCTAATAGTACACAATCTATAACCTCTCGTTACTGTTAGCATTTTCCGTACGTGATTCTTTTTAAAGTCATCTTCGTTGATCTCATTACGGGTAAATGACAAGTGTGGTGACACCCGTTCATTCTTTTCCTTTCCGGTTTCATTGGGTCCATTAACGGCTTTCCAATTCTAACAACCCTCGCGGTTATTGATTAGTCTTAGCCATGGTAGAGCGTTCTCTGAGTCGTCTTGGATTTCTTCTTAGTGCCCGTGCCTTACTTCACATTGTTGGTCAAAGCTTGTCCTTCACATTCATTCTGAACAAACAATCCTTGGTTCGGACCTGGTTTCATTTGGTTTATCCTGCACGCCCTAATTAACATCGCGGTTTGTGTTACTTGTTGTTGTTGGTATATCTATCTTCTCGTTTCAGGAGATACTCCTGTTAGTTGTGTGGGATCGCCTTCTACACGGAGAGTTGCCATTTGTGCATTTGTGCACTCATATATTCCTTGGACATACACTTGTGTGGTTATTTCCTTCATACTCATGCATACTTTGATAGTAGATTGATTTTTGTTCACCATAACGCGTTTATGCTAAGCGTAGTCCACACTAGTTCCTTGGCATTATTCATATGTATGCTTGTCTGTCTTGGGTAAAATAGAAGTTTCACTCCTCATCTTGCATGTGGCTCGTACTTGCTGACATCATTCATCTTGTAAGGTACACCATCTTTGATATCGTTACTATTACTAATGATGTTCATCAATCTCTTTAAATCGTTACTCGGGTGACTAACTTCTCATAGTCATAGTTGAGTAATTTGATCAACTCTGATACATAAGCATTAATCAACACCATAAGATTCGCTATCATGCACGTGCATCTGTAAATTCACAATTCCGTGGATCCAAACGTAATTGCCAATTTACCTTACTCGAGCATTCCAGTTCCTCTTATAACATTTCATAATACTCGCGTCTGTTTAAAGTTGAGATTTTGTCCTGGTATCCTTTTCGACACCTCCTACCACTCCCGCGCTAACTCCACACAACAGATGACAATCGGAACACACTCGCACTATCTCATGCGCACTACCTCCCGGTTCTGCATGAACACTTGCCTCTTTACTTTAAACTTGGTGGGCGGGCATTCTACCGTGTCATCCGGTACGACCCCCACCACACCTTCCACCTATTCTACCCACCATTTCGTTCTATAAGTGAAGGGATCTAATGTAATCACCTAGTTAACAAATTGAATTCAACAAGTACCGCAAGATGTTAATATACACTGACCATCTGCAATTAACCATTATACTACCTTTTGATTTCCATTTGACCACCTTTATGATTTCATCAGAACACAAATCCCACCCTAACGCGTTCTAAGGCATACTATTCGTACACTACTTTCATACCTGATGCTGTGGCTCGAGTTACCCGTACTGGCATTCGCTTTCGGTCCCATTAACAGTTTAAGTTCAGACACAGGGAGTGTCCAAATCTATCAAAATATTGCTCTGATACCTTTTGTAAGCCCCATACTCGGGAGTCCTCATTTGTTGGATTTACACGTTCACAAACAGTTCTTAAACTTGAATATCAAATAACGCAACGGAAAACTTTCATTTCAACATAACATAACATTTTCAACATGCGGAAGCGTAATCATTGTCTAAAACATTCATTACATAACATAAACATAACAGGATGCCAGTCATCGTATCAACCGGGTAACTCTTCATTTCTTGCCAAGCATCACCGCCCATCCGTACATGTCCTTAACCTGAATCTACATACTAAAAGTCAGCTACGCTGGTGAGTTCTAGGTTTACATAAAACCTTATCATACACATTTTGCCAAAAAACATAACATACATTTATTTAACAAAAGCGTAAGTAAAACATGCAATAACTTAACATCATCAAAACATCGTAACATAGCATCATAACATAAGCCAACATGAACCGAATCTGCTTGTAAATCGTGGGTTGGCGGAGAAACCCCGAGGCACGCCACCACTAGGCCCTTCAACATCGTACTGTCCTTCGGGCGGAAAAACCTAGGGCTCGATACCTCAAAGCCCTTCGACACCAACCAGTACCTTAGGCACTATTTCCCCGCAAGGAATAGTACCTTCCATCGGGATCCCGGTAATCCCATGAGTGACCGTCGTCACCCCATCATCAACTAGTTGTACAACCGTTAGCCAGCCAAAAAGGCCCCCTGTAAGGGTAAGGCTAATACATACATACATACCCTATCTCTCATAGGAACTCGTGGCAGATTCGTTTATTAGTGACTTTCATAAAACCTTTACCTCATTTTAGCTAAAACATTCGTACGTTTTACTAAACAAAACATCATTTCATTCGTAAACCTTTCATAAACTTCATTTGGCAAACATTTCATAAACATAATCCTTCGTAAACATCATTTCGTAAACATCATTTTGTAAACGTCATTTCATAAAACATCATTTCGTAAGTATGCACAACAGCACAAAACGGTTATTAAAACATTAAAAGAAGGGCTCTAGAACTCAACTCAGATGAATAGGGTCAAAGGTCTCTAAAGGATCTTCTAACCTGTACATACACAACCTAACCTTAGCTTCACATACAATTCATTACATTTCATCCCTTTATACCGAGAACCTAGGGGTACACGGTTTCTTCCCGTGAACTTAGGAGTTCACGGCTCAAGGGGAGTGCTCGAGAGTTTACGTGTGAACTAGGCCCGAGAACCTCAGCCATGAGCTATACACGAGACTCCCACCGTGAACCGTTCCGGGGAATCCCAGCCGTGAACAGGCGTGAACCCTACCCGAGAATTCCCAACCGTGAACCCTACCTGTGAACCCCCAGCCGTGAACCCTACCCATGAACTATATACATCTATAATTCTTAACGAAAATCTGACAGAGTCCCGTTTGTTTCTGGTCTAGACCCGACAATTCTATTTGTCTATTTCCATCCCAAATCAACCAACAATAATCCACAACAATCGTGAATTAATTACTAACATTAATAACCATCTCTTTATACGTTTATCATTTATTAAAATAATAAATCTTGCCGGTTATTGTTTGCTATTTATACATAACTCTAGACGCCCACCCCTCGAACACGGCATTCTTGGCCTGAGTCAATAATAATAATAATAATAATAATAATTAATATTCTACGGGTTATAAGGAATGTACCTCCACGAACGCGGCTCCAAGAACACGAACCCGTATCGTACCCGAACTTTGACACGACCTGCTCTTTTCGACTAGGCCCGTAACTAGACCAAACGGACTCCGAATCGGGTGATTCGAAAGCCCCCGACTTGTCTCGATGCGCCGGTTACCATGATATGGAACTCGTTCTCGTCAACCATCGCATTATCATCCTACCATGAAACTGATATCATCTATCCTTTCATGGAACCACCATGAACCATCACTGACCACCTCCGTTAACCACCGTGCGGTAACCACCATCTTCACCTCCATCCCGTAGAACCAACATCACCTTCACTGTAATACCCGTACGATCACCGTCACTGTGAAGCTCCCAACAGCCTTTACCGTGAAGATGTTAACAACCACCACCACTACCGTGAAACTAGCACCGTCCTCTTCATCCTTGCGTAAACCACCATCCAAACCATCACCAAGCTGTTTTCCAACATCGACATCCTAACACCACCATCATCACAGTCTCCGCGCGCCACTGTGAGGTCACTCTACCGTGAGGCCGCTTCAACATCACCTGCGTTGACCACCCACCATCGTGCACCTTTTTCATCTCCATTGTTAACCTCCACAATCCAGCCCGTACCTCCACCGCTGTGAAGCTCATCGTCCGCCACCTCCGACGTCCGGTCCTGAACCCGTGCCACCAGCTCTCTCTCTCTCTCTCACCGCTGCCTCGTCGTGATGTTGTTCTTCATCGCCCCCTCGAGCTCCTCCGCTGTGACCGAGCAAATAGTGATGCATAGTGGCCGGTTTAGGGTTTAAATCGGTGGAGGGGATGAAGGCGTTCTTGGTTGCGTCCGGCAAAGAGGGATTTGGTTTCAAATGTGGGTGGCGGTTGCAACATGTATGAATTAGGTTATTAAAATAACCATCTTTACCTATTGCCCATATTAGTCCTTCGAGAACCATTTGTCCATCTTTAGTCCTTTAAATTTTGTATAATGCCCTTTTTACCTTTAACTTTAGAGTAATTACATGTCCGGCTTTTTAACTCAATTAGTTGTAAAAGTCCAGTGCCCTAATTTCGTTCTTTGACCACCTAAGTCCTAAACGAATCTCGTGTTTTAAGTAAAAATAATTTGGGATGTTACAATGGACCTCATGATATCTTGACTCCTTATTAGTCTCAACCTGTTGTGGGGATAGACACCCTAAACTCTTATATCCGTTGGGTGGGGGAATAGAAGAATTGAATGCTTACATTTAAGGAAAGAAACAATGAAAAGGGAGAAGTAAAATGAAAGAAATTGGAATATCATATTATTGTTGAGAGTTTAATCAGCAACAAAAGTAAATTAAGAGTAATCATCAACAAATGTAACAAAATACTAAAAACCTAAGGTAGATTTAGTAGGGCATGGCAACATGGACAAATAGTAGAGACTTTTTTATTCAACGCCACTACCAATCATCCAGTTCGTCCCTAGTTCTCGAAAGAAACAGTCAGAAGGATAAAAGGTTACTCAACAATATATTTGTTTATTAATTTGACTTACTGAACAAAGGCTATTAATGGCAAAACGAGTAGTAATGTGACAAGGAAGAAGAAGAACAGAAGAGAATTATTCCAAAATCAAGCATACTCTCATTAACCATTTCAACAGTATTTAACAACCATCAGTTACAATTATTACAAATGACACTTAAGTCCACAACTATTACAAATTGATACTTAAGTCCCTGAACAATACAATCGTAATAAACCATCCCAGATAAAATCATTCTTGACCTCAAGAATGGAATGAAGGGAAACGGAGCTGAAAGTTTTCAAGATCCTCCCAAGTAGCTTCAGAAACAGGCAACGAATGCCAATGAACCAATACCCGAGTCGCAGCCCGATTACGTTTCTGAATCAATTGGCGATCCAGTATAGCTCGAGGCTGCAAGGTAAACCGAGGTCCTTGTGGTAAAGGAGTAAGACTAGCAGATGGATCAGGAGGACCAGGAGCAGCTTTCAAGAGTGAAACATGGAAGACCGGGTGGAGACCAGTAGAGTCCGGCAAGTCCAGCCTATAAGCCACCATCCCAATGCGTTCAAGTATCAAATAGGGACCATAGTATTTAGGAGCCAGTTTCTGGCAATGGTGTTTCTTCAGAGACTGTTGGACATAAGCCTGCAGCTTCACATACACCCAATTGCCCACACTAAACTGCCTTTCAGATCTCTTTTTATCAGCCATTTGTTTCATACGATTCTTAGCCTTGTGTAGGTTGACTTTCAAAGTAGCCAACTTTACTTCCCTCTGCTGAAACCATTCCTCTATAGAATCCACTTTAGAATCATTAGGAATGTACGGTATATGAACTGGAGGAGGAATGCCATAAAGTGCCTCAAATGGTGACATTCCAATGGCTGAATGAGTAGTGGTATTATACCACCATTCAGCTAAAGTGAGCCACTTAGGCCACTGCAGGGGATCATCCATAACCATACAACGTAAGTAAGACTCCAAACAACTTTTAAGCACTTCTGTTTGCCCATCAGATTGAGGGTGATAGGCTGAAGAAAATGCTAATGAAGTCCCTTGTAACTTCATAAAATCCTGCCAAAATGCACTCAAGAAAATAGAGTCTCTATCAGATACAATGGTACTAGGACAGCCATGTAGTTTGAAAATATTATCAAAGAATACTTGGGCAATAGTTGCAGCTGTAAATGGATGAGAGAGAGGAACAAAATGACCATACTTGGTAAATCTATCAATAACCACAAAAATGGCATCTTTGCCATAGGCTTTTGGTAAACCCCTAATAAAATCCATAGATATATCACTGAATACAGACTTAGGGGTTGGCAAAGGCTGCAACAACCCTGGATAAGCTATCCTTTCATATTTTGCTTTATGACATACAGTGCAATTCCTCACAAATTCCTTGACTGCTTGAGAACACTTCTTCCAATAAAACATCAGCTGCAGCCTATGTAAGGTAGGTTTAAACCTAGAATGGCCACCCAATGGAGATGAATGACATAAAAGAAGAATATCCAATCTGAGTTGAGGGTCAAACCCAATAACCAACCTGTTCTTCCTCTTCAATAGTTGGCCATCCCAAGAAAAGTTTTTGATAACAACACCAGCTTGTTGCTGAGATAACATGTGTTGAATGGTAGGATCAGTAGCCCAACTATCCTTGATTCTTGGCCATAAACAAGGGTCAATAGCACTAAAACTGATTTGAAATAATGCTAATCCATCCATTCTAGATAAAGCATCAACAGCAGTGTTATCTGTTCCTTGTTTGTAAACTATTTCATAGTCATAACCCAATAGTTTTGCCAACCATTTCTGCTGTAGAGGGGTGCAAATTTTCTGTTCCAATAAGAATTTCAAGCTTTTCTAGTCAGTCCGGATTATGAAATGTTTAAGAATCAAATAATGATGCCAATGTTTTACAGCCATTAAGATGGCCAGTAATTCCTTTTCATAAACAGACATGGCCTGTTGTTTGAGTGAAATGGCTCTACTCAGGAAAGCCAATGGATGACCCTCTTGCATTAATACAGCACCCAAACCCATAGAGGATGCATCAGTTTCAATCACAAAAGGTTTAGCAAAGTCAGGTAAAGCCAAAACAGGAGCAGTTGATAAGGCTATTTTAAGTTGGTCAAAAGCCTGTTGAGCCTCTTGTTGCCACTGAAAGGCATCTTTCTTAAGAAGGTTGGTCAAAGGTCTAGCAATGCAGCCAAATCCTTTAATAAACCTTCTATAGTATCCTGCTAATCCCAAGAATCCTCTCAAGTGCTTCACAGTGGTAGGGATTGGCCAGTTAAGAACAGCATCAATTTTAGAAGGGTCTGTTTAGACACCCTCCTTAGTAATAACATGACCAAGATACTCCACATGAGATCCAGCAAAGGTGCATTTAGATTTCTTGGCTAATAAGGAGTTGTTTCTTAGTAACTGCAGAACTTGAGCCAAATCTAAAAGATGTTGCTCTAAAGTAGAGCTATAAACCAGAATATCATCAAAAAAAACCAAAGCACACTTTCTCAACAAGGGTTTGAAAGTGGCATTCATCAAACCTTGAAATGTGGCAGGGGCATTTGTTAGGCCAAATGGTAAGACCAAGAATTCAAAATGGCCTTGGTGAGTTCTAAAAGCAGTCTTGTAGATATCAGGGTCATGCATACGAACCTAATGGTAACCAGATCTGAGATCCAATTTGGAAAACACAGTTGACCCACCCAATTCTTCTAGAAGCTCATCAATTAATGGAATAGGAAAACTGTTCTTAATAGTTGCATCATTAAGCTTCCTATAATCAATACACATCCTCCAAGTGCCATCCTTCTTTTTGACCAAGACAACATGAGCTGCAAAGGAACTGGTACTCTCTCTTATGATGCCCATATCTAAAAGTTCTTGAGTCATTTTTTCTATAATATCTTTCTGAGCAGCTGGATATCTATAAGGCTTCTGTGCCACTGCAGTAATACCTTCTTTGAGAGTAATTTGATGATCACAAATTCTCTTGGGAGGAAGAAATGTAGGTAATGCAAACACATCATCATAGGAAGATAATAAGCCCTCCAGATCAGTCCAATTAGTGTTGTTATGGACTCTAGGAGTATGAGATATATCAATGGCAGAAGACTGCAGACTAAACAACTGAGCATGAGAGACATTAGTGGAGTTATTCAACAGATTAAAAGCCTCCTCACTAGAGCACAAACTAACACCAGTGCTTTTAGCCCCTTTTAATTCAAATGTGACATCATGAACCTTGAATTTCATAGTCTGGTCTTTAAAGTTCCAAGTAATGTCATCTAAACTCTGCAACCACTGAATGCCCAACACCATATCATAATTAGATAAGGGAATGATTAGAACATCAGCCTTAAACCAATTTCCTTGCATAAGCCATTGCAAATTCTCACAACTGTTAGAGCAATTAATAATATTACCATCTGCAATGGTAATTTTGATGGGTGGTATAGGTTTGGTAGGACAGTGCATCTTATGAGCAATTCTTTCATCCAAAAAGTTATGTGTAGACCCTGAATCAATGAGAATATGCAAAGTTTTTGTGCCAACAGCACCAGTAACTTTCATAGTAGAATAGGATGAAACTCCCATGATAGCATTAAGGGATATTTGTGGATCAAGTCTATCCTCGGGTTCTGGTTCTACAGTTGCAGGTGAACTGTCATTTTCCTCCTCTTCCCAAACTTCAATAGAGTACAATTGCTTGTTCTTACATCTATGTGTAGATGTGAATTTCTCATTACAACTAAAACATTCTCCCTTAGCCCTTTTCTCTTCAATTTCTTTAGGAGTAAGCCTTCTTAAAGGTTTAGCTCTAATTGGAGGAGCAGGCAGTAAGGCTAGGTTAGCAGCAGTAGTATTGCCTCTAGGAAATGAATCAGATGATTTACTAAAAGAAGAGCTGCTAAAAGTAGGCTTATATGAAGAATTCCAACCTTTATTGCAAAGCAAAGCAATATTTTCATCTTGTATTCTAGCTAACATATATGCTTCAGGCAAGTTTCTAGGTCTTAATAACCTAAGTGGATACCATATCTCAGGTTTGACAGCTCTCAAAAATAGGCTAACAGCAAACTCATCACAAATAGCAACTTTAGTTAAGGCTAAATCAAATTCTTGACAAAGAGTTTGTAAGGAACCTGTTTGCCTTAATGCTGCTAAAGAACCCATAGCTTCCTGACCAATGATAACAGCAAAACGAGTTGAAATGAAACCTTTATACTCTGGCCATGATAGTCCTTCAATTGAACCACCTCTTGATTGAACAAAGGACTGGTGCCACAACAAGGCTATATCTTCCAAATGTACAATCGCATAGTTGACCTTAAGTTGTTCAGCTGTGTCATCAATTGAAAAGAAATGTTCCACTCGGCATAACCAGCCTTCAACATTAACACCATTAAACTTTGGAAATTCAACCTTTGTGAAGCGTGTATTTGAATTTGTTAACCAATTAGGTCTAGATTCAAGACCGGTATCCATAGTAGATGCAGTTGAATTAAGAGGTCGATTGTTATTCATGAGCTGTAAATTCTTGAGAACTTCTGTCAGCTGGACTGAATTCGCAGTCAATTGCGTCTTCATAGCCTCCAAGTCAGAAGAATTCTTCGAAGTAGTAGCCTTAATTGCTTCGAGTTCGGTCAGATTGCGACCGGTAGCAGCTTCCAAACGAACCAGCGAATTATCGTGCTCTTGGATTCACTGTTCCAAGGTAGCATTGCGCGTCGACATTAGAACCTTGATGGAGTTGCAGGTACAACAATGGCGGAATAAGAGAGGTGAACGAAGAATCAACGAGCCGAGGAGTGATTGGCTCTGATACCACTTGATAAGGAAGAAGAAGAAGAACATAAGAGAATTATTCCAAAATCAAGCATACTCTCATTAACCATTTCAACAGTATTTAACAACCATCAGTTACAATTATTACAAATGACACTTAAGTCCACAACTATTACAAATTGATACTTAAGTCCCTGAACAATACAATCGTAACATAATGGTTCAAGAACAGAAAGCAATTGTCGGCAATGTTTCTCGAATAGTCCACATTGTCAAACGATGGTCGGATATGACTTTCCAATGACAACAAAGAACGACCGATGAGAGATGCTTGCGGTAGATACTCGCGGCGATGACAGTGTCTTAATCGGATTCATACATGACAACAAAGACCAAAATTCGGCTGAAAAAAGCAGCACACGTGTGGTGGAATCAGTCGGTGCATGGCTAAGAGTTGGCGGTCCTTGGCAACAGTTAGGCAGCGCGTTGAGGCGCATCCGATGGTGTATTAGCGTCATTTTCTCTTAGTACACTAATCGAGATATTCCATGCAAGATGGTGGTGGTAGTGATGAGTAAAGGTTGACCGAAAAAGGATTTCGTGAGTAGCTGTATATCTGGAACAGGAACACAAACAGGACTGGAAAATGGCGACATGTGTTTTTGGAAATCGGCGATTGCAAAGAGAGCTGGAATCAAACTAGAAAACCTGAAATAGGATTCAAATCTTGGAAGCAATAACGTCTAGATTTTGTATCGAGAGCCTTAGCTCTCATACCATATAAATTGAATGAAATTATGAGAATGAATAATACCGTAGGGCGGAACCCTCAACATATACAAGAAGTAAACTCTAGAGAATCCTATATCGGACCCACGGGTCATAAACTAATAAAACAAACTAAGCACACTATATACAATTAATAAAACTTACAAAAAGATTGCTAGTGATTTCAATCACAATAAGGATTGAGAAGATTTCATGAGAAAACTCCATCTAAATGGGAAAACTTAGAAAACTCATATGTAACAATCATGTAATTTTTAAATATTTTTCTTTCTTATTATTGAGATGGGTAAAATGGTAAGCGCCGTAATTTTTTTTTTTACTTTTATCTAGTTTCCCCCACTTTATTTAAACCTTAATAAACTTTGCATATGTATTTTTTTTTTCAAATTACATCATAAACTCGAACATTTTTATCTTTAGTTTGAATATAATATTGTTATATTAAAAAAATATAAAAAATGAACATTTTGTAGCCGGGTAAACTAGGAGATTACACATTTGTAATCTGACACAATACGTATGTGCAATATCACAAATTACATAAGCATTTCAGAAGCTAGGTAATTTGTTATATTACATATATGTAGACTCACAAATTATATATATGTAATCTCGTAGATTACATGTGTTATATGACAGATTACATAAACTTTTTGGAATCTTGGTAATATGCGAGATTACATATATGTAATCTAACATATTACTCATGCGTAATATCGTAGATTACCTAACATGTTAAATTTTTTATATTTTTTGATATGATAATACTATACTGAAATTGATAAAAAAAAAATGTTCGATTTTATAGTGTAATTTTAAAAAATATAATAACATATAAAAAATTTATTAACATTTAAAAAAACATGGGAAGGAGGACTTGATAAAAAGTCAACATTATTGACTCCTCCCATTTTAACTCACATAAATAATAAAATAGAAAATTACTTAGAAATCATGTGATTGATTCATAAAAGTTTCCAAGTTTTTGTATTTAGGTGTGTATGTGTGTAGGGGAGGATTCTATATTGAATACTAAATATTGCAAAAACACGCAGAACAAACTAAATAACTCATTTTGACAATTGTAAAAATTTTTAAAAACAAAAAAAATGATAGAAATGCAATGTTTGTTTGTTTCTATAGAAATTAAAAATATATAAATATATATAAACAAATTTTATTTATTTATATAACTTATATATGTGTAAGTCATATATAGATAAATGGTAAACCTTTAAAAATATATAAACAAGTTACTTAACAAGAACAATACTCTAGTTGTTTTGAAACTAAATTGGGTTCAGAAGACACAAAATCAGCAAAAAGATTCGGAAGCGTTTCCATGGAGATAAGAATGATATGTCAAGTCTTGCAATAATAGAAAATGGAATATTGAAATTAAAATATAGTTTATTAATATTATATTTTTATTAATTAATTGAATTGGCCTGTACAGTTCGACATTCTCGTCTTTTCTCACGGCCTGCAGATCGTCTTTTCATTGGTAACTCCTGTTCTCGAACATCAATGCAATGGGTACTGTACAATCATCGATGCATGCTTTTCTCTCTGACTTTTAAGTTCCGACATTGTTGCCAGAATATTTATAATATGATTCCTTTAATCAACAAGTAATGATTGTATAAAGATACATTTCTTTTTTATGCCGAATAAAAGACTTCCCGCTCTACCAACCTCCCCCCGGATGATTCCTTTTGTGCTTCTTGGCTTCATAAAGTTTGGTAACTTAAAATATTTGGGAGTCTTACTATTTGTGTGGTGATCGATTCGAATCTCGTCTGGGGTAAAAATGATCTGTGTGAGAAAGGGGTTTTCTTGTTGACGGGTTTTCTCCTAGAGGGTGAGGCCATCCTGTTTTTCGGTTGGATTTCGATTGGCTTTGCCTTTAAAAAAAACTTGGTAACTTAAATATTTCGTATATTTAAACAAAAGAATTGTCTCCGAATTGACTTTTCATTTTTTGTAATCAGTAAACTAATAAATAAAAATTATAATAGAACACGTGTTACTTTATGCTGAACTTTTCATATTTTTTTTTCCAACTCTCTCTTATTAATTAATGATATTAAAAAATTATATTTTTAAATATTTAATATAAATCTAATTATAGATAATGATTATATCATCAATCAAATAAATTTAATATGAATTAATATTTATCAATTACATAAATAAAATTATTACCCAGTTCAAAACAAATATTTTAAAATTTAACTTTAAAAGAATTTATAACCGTCATATCAAAGTACATTTTTTAAAATACATATTTTGACGAGTGTATGTGTTAACAATCTACATTATATTTTATTAAACCCGTATAATACACGGATTTATTCAATTCGTGTAATACACTAGTTTTTAAATACATAATTTTTTTATTAATATGTATATATGTAAGACCTCTTTCCTGTGAGACCTCATTCGTTGGATTTATTTATAAACATAGTCATCAAACACTGAACTTTAATTAAAACATTCAAAACATAGCGGAAACGTACAATCTATAAGTTACATAACAACGGAAGTCTTAACATAAAAGAAAATTGTTTTAACACATAAGCAATTGAACAGAATGTCAGTCTTGGGTCAGGTAGCCTTTACGCATTTGCCTGTCCTTTGCTCTTGTTACCTGAAGTGCATACTAAAAGTCAGCTAACGCTGGTGAGTTCTAGTTTATAGAAATTAGGTTTACATCAGTCATTCATTTGTACCATTGGTATATATATCATTGTTTTCATTGAACATACATTGCCTATACACATTAGTATGTGCATATGCATATATCATTATTTCCATTGAACATTCATTGGTCATACACATAAGGGTGATTAACCCGCCATTGATCGTGTAAATCACAAAGACAGACGCTCCGTCCTACCGTCGTAGGCCGTAATTCATACCATGTGTACCAAAGTAGTTCGTCCCTCATTACCGTATGACAACCTTTGGTCGTCCGTCTACGGTGTCTACCGTCGTAGTCCGTCCTTTCGCTCGTCTAACCTAAGGCATCTGTTTCCCATGCGAACTATTTACGCAGCCGTGCTTCGAATAAGGGACTCCATCCTACCGTAGTAGTCCGTATTTAGTCTATCTTTCTAGACTTTAACATACCGTCTGCATAATAGTCGCATGGTCGTCCGTCTAACGTAGTAGCCGTCATCATCGTACCGTCTTACCGAAGTAGTCCGTATTTCTGTCCATAACGCATACATACATTCATAACATACAATATATATGTATGTATATATATATATATATATATAAAGATTTCATTCATTTACGTTACGTCATTCATTCATTTCATTCTTTGTAAAAATTGGTTTCATTCTTTGTTCATTATTTCTTTCATATAACACATATGTCATATTAGCATTCATAACATTCATTCATTTGCATGTATACACTCCAGCCCCAAAACATTGGAAAACATTTGCACATAACACATAGGGGGCACATAGAACTCACCTGATGAGCAGTTTCCTGGAGTATACTAGCTGGTCAATGAGCATCACTAAGGTCACACACAATCTGTATAATCAAGTCATACAAGATAAGATAATAAACCTAAATGACAGTAGACGTTTCTACACTTAGGGTTTGGCGATCTTAGGTAAGTTCGCCACTTTTGGCTTAAGCGAACATAGCAAGTTCGCTCCTTTGAGCTAGGCGAACTTGGGTAAGTTCGCCATATCTGAGCTTAGGTGAACATGATAAGTTCGTTTCATGGATCCTAGGCGAAGATGTGATAAGTTCGCCACATTGAGCTTAGGCGAACATAATAAGTTCGCTAGGCGTACATATGGGAAGTTCGCTAACATTGGCTTAGGCGAACATGTGGTAAGTTCGCTAAAAATGGCTTAGGCGAACATGCTATAGAGAACTTGTTAAGTTCGCTAGAATGGTGCCATGTGAACTTGTTAAGTTCGTCTGCGCGATCATCTTCCCCAACCAGAAACCCTAGATCTGGTCTTCGAGTTCAAATTGATCAAGCTTCTAACTTTTTACTTCCAAAACATTCCATTTTCATCCATGAACCCAAATATATAGTTTGTTTCCAGTTTCATAAGTAAAAACCCATACTTTAACCGTTTTTACCCGAAACCCAAAAATGTATAAAAACTCAGATCTCAGCTAGAGGTTTACTTCTTGACGTTTGGTTTCCATTACTTTATGACGTTGGGCTACTGAGTGATGCTTTCCCGATCTCTCTCTCTAAAAGTGGCGCAAATGAGGGTGAAGTGGGGATGGTGGAGCTGGTTTTTTTCTTTTATAAATGGGCTCCATCGGCCTATTGGAGTCAAGCCTAAGCCCGTTCTTTCCCTTTTTATCTTTTATTGAATCCTCGAGCTAATCCCGACTTTGTATTATTTATTTAATTAATTAGGGATGTTACAAGTCTACCCTCCTTATAAAGGTTTCGTCCTTGAAACCTGTTATAAGTTAAACAATTGAGGGTATGATTCCTTCATCTCATCTTCCTTCTCCCATGTAGCCTCTGATCCCTTTCTGTGTTTCCATTGTACTTTGACCAAAGGAATTTATTTGTTGCGTAACCGTTTATCTGCTCGTCAAGAATAGCTATAGGTTCTTCTATGCAGTGTAAATGGTTATCCACCTCGATGTCGTCAGCTAGAAACTTGCGTAAGTGCAATACGTGGAATGTATGGTGGATTCCACTAAGCTTATCGGGCAGGTCTAGTCGGTAAGCTACTTGGCCCACTTTTGCTAGAATTTTGAAAGGTCTGACAAACCTTGGACTTAGTTTGCATCGTTTTCTGAATCGGATGATTCCTTTTCAGGGTGATACTTTTAGCACTACCATGTCTCCCTCTTGAAAGTCTAAATCCCTTCTTCTTTTATCCGCGTATGATTTCTGTCTATCTTTAGCGGCTTTCATGCGAGCTTTGATCTGTTTAAATTTCTCGGATGTAGCTTTGACCACTTCGAGACTCGTAAAGTCTTTCTGTCCTATTTCTCCCCAACAAACCGGGGTCCTACATCTCCTCCCGTACAACATATCAAATGGCGGCATGCTGATGGTTGAGTGATAGTTGTTGTATGAAAATTCTTCTAATGGAAAATGGCTATCCCAGCTCCTACCTAAATCAATGATACAGGCCCGGAGCACGTCCTCCAAGGTCTGAATGTTTCTCTCGGATTGACGATTTATTTGAGGGTGGGTAGCGGTGATGATGTTCAGTCTAGTACCCATTGCTTCATTGAACTTCTTCCAGAATCTCGACGTGAATCGAGTATCTTTGTCGGACACGATTGATAATGGCATACCATGTCTGCTTACTATTTCGTTGATAAATAATTCTGCCAGTTTCTAAGATGAAAAAGGCTCACGTATCGGTAAGAAGTGCGCACTTTTCGTCAAGCAGTCGACGATCACCCAAATGGTATCATTGCCTTATTGGCGGTAGCTTTGTAATGAAGTCCATCGTGATCTTCTCCCACTTCCATTCTGGTATTGGCAAATGTTGCATTTTACCACATGGTTTCTAGTGCTCGGCCTTAACTAGTGAACAAGTTAGACATTTGCTCATATATTCAATCACATCGTTGTAACATTTGAAAACTTTTTGTGTTTAAATTAACAAAAATATAAAGTACAAGGACTGTAAATGTAATTATATGAAAAAAGGACCAAAAGTGAAAAACATGAAAAATGGAGGGTAACAGACCGTCATGGTCTGGGCACGTAGACAATGATGACGTGCCACATGTCCGCTGACTAGCAGATTGATTCTGACGCATGGAAACCCTATGACGGACCGTCACGGCTCCGTAATGGTTCGTCACGCCGCAATTCAACCAGACGCTGACACGCGTCTGGTGACTCGCCAACCCTAGATTGGTGACAGACCGTCATCAGGGATAACGGTCCGTTACGACCCAAGCGGTGACGGACCGTCACCATTCATAACGGTCCGTCACAGTCGCAATTTTTCACTATAAATAGCAATGTCATGTTTAAGTTATTCTCACATCCAAATTCTGAACTTTTAAGTTCAAAACTGATATCCCACTCTCACAAATCCATTCCCGCTCGTACGTTTAAGTTTTAGAAGTACTGGTTCGCTTAGGAGAAAGACGAGAAGCTAGGAAACATTCGTTTGGAGAATCCAAGCTAGACGATTTAAGCAGAGACGCTGCCCACTAGGGCATTCATTCTAGAAGCCTACTAAGTCAAGACTCTGAAAAGGTGAATACTTGTATTTTTATAAAATGATTTCAAAACTGAAAATAGTTTTGATTATACTCTGACTTGAATGAATTTATACAATCATTCGTTACATAAGGTGATTTACTATATAGCAGTCAGCCCATAGAGTTACGTATATATGCACGTGTTACAGATGAGACGTTATAACAGGGCTAGGGGTTGAACCCTTAGTTGTTGTAAAGCCCATCGCCGAAAGAGTTAGGCAGATAGACATAAAAGTGTATCCAAGGTCCCTGGTGTGGCTGGTGGTTAGTCCGTTGACTGTGTAAATTGACCAGAAATTATTGGCAAATTGTTCTATTTATTCACACTTGTCAGATTATGTTTCCAATATACTTGTATTCACCAGTTTATACTGATAAAATATTTTCAAACGTTTTACAGGTATCCAAGGGTGAATTAAATGTGATTAGCCATGTGATGACAAAGAAAAGATGTCATGAAAAAGGGAACGTCCACCCTAGACATCAGTTGAAAGAAATGGCTCATATAAAACCTTGGTTTTATAAAGTAAACGTTTGTATACAATATCGTGACTTATCCCTGTTATAATAAACTGAAATGGGAGATTCCTCGTCTTTTGAAAAGATCCTGAGTTATAAATTATTCCGCTGTGTTTATAAATCTCTGATAAGATAAAATAAGAAACATGTACCAATCGTTGGTCGCGCGCCCGGGTGGGTTAAACTCGAGGTGTGGCAGGTTGGTATCAGAGCAATTTGTTTCAACATATTAGATACTCTGTAACTTGATTATGATATTATTTGATTTAGCAAATTAAGATACTCAGGTAAGGTATCTAATCTTAAACAAGTATAGACTGTCTGTTAAGAAAATTAGGTAGATCTCCATAATAATTAGTGATAACTATACAGATGTCTGGAAATAGTTATTATGCTTATATCATCGGACGATCTGAAGAAGAACGTTATCATCCTACTGGATCCATGGAAAATCCTGTAATCATTCCTGATACTGGTGAACCCCCCTCATCAGTATAATTATTCTTCATCTTGGAACACCCATAGAATTCCTTTATCGTGCCTTAAGAGAAACTGATGAAGTCAAGAAAGAATCAAGGCAGCTCAAGGAAAGGGTTCGTCAACTGGAGAAAGAAAAGAAAAATAAAAGAAAATAACTAGACGTAAGGGTAACCATCCGACTGGTATGTAGTTATCTGGCAAACTAAATGTTCTGTCTAAGGAAAGAGTGGTGTATAAATCTCTCCCAGACCCGTCATTCTTTCCTGTGAACAGTTTAGTTGGAGGTACTACTCTTGAACGATAACCACCCTAGTCAACTAAATATAATAGAACGATTTAATATGTAAAATATAAAGTATGAATAAAAGTATTTTGTTTTATTCAGATGACTGGAAAAAGGAAAAGGTCCCTTCTATGTTCAAAAATATGCACCACCTGGATATGAATTTCAGTTTACAAATGAAACGTATTTAGAACTGGAACAAGTTCAAGACATTCAGGAAGTACATATCGGAGCTTAGGAGAATTAAAACCTCCGGCAAATCCTTATGTACCTTCCATCAGTTTTCATTCTGCTCTAACGGCCACAAGCCGAAATCCAGATTATGGAGAAAATCCATGTTATAATCCTTATTATTATCCAGGACTACCTGAAATCCCTTATGAAAGTACTTACCAAAGTAATCCTGTTCCTGGAGGAGAAGAAAGAGAAGATTTCAACAGGCCATATGAGTATTATGAGCCTACGAATATACAAAATCCTCAAGAAAATGAGGAAAGTTTTGATAATGATCATATTAGAGCTTTACAAGAATGAGTAGTAGAATTGGAAATAGAAAATCATAGATTAGCATATGTAGACGCCCAGAATAAAGCGTTAAGAGAAATGCTAGAAAATGCCCGTAACCAGGGTTATATGTAAACTTCCTTTTCGATCTTTGTAATATATATTCCAAATATTAATAAAATTCCTCTTGTGAATAGAATGTCGAAACGAGGTTCTTCTTATAATACAAGGGGCAAGAGCAAACAAATCCAAAATGAAAATTCTAAACAACTGCAACGAAAAAGCAGAAATAAAGAAAATGGTTGCAGAAGGAATATAGGAAGCTCTTTCTAAAATCTTGAAAGCTATGAAGGAAGATAAAATGAAAAATAAAGTGGCTGAATCTAAAAATAAATATCATGAAGAAAATCATAGTTCAAATGGAGACAATTCATCAAATAATGATGAAGAAGTTAGCAAGAAAAGAAAGAGAAGGAAGGGATGTACATTACATGCATTCCAAGGATGTAAACCTTTAGAATATGCTGGAAATGAGGGTGCAGTTGCAGCCCTAAGATGGTTAGAAAAGACCGAATCTGTCGTCTCTATCAGCAAATGTGCTGATGAAGATATGGTGCTTTATGCTTCAAATATTTTTAAAGATGAAGCATTGAAATGGTGTAATTCCATTATTCAAGCCATGGGCTGACATAAGGCATGTGCCATGGAATGGGAAGAATTTAAAGAAATGGTAATAAAAAGATTTTGTATCATCAATGAAAGAGAAAGAATTGAAACAAAATTTTTAAATCTCCGTATGGAAGGAACTAAACATCAAAAGTATATCTCCAAGATGTTCGAATATGCTCGTTTAGTTCCACACCTCTCAACCCCAGAACCCAATCTAATCAAGAGAAATATTTGGGGTCTTACGGAGGAAATCAGAGATATGGTCAAGGCTACTATGCCTCAGACCATTGCATCTGCCGTGCAGTTAGGAGGAATTCTAACTGACGGTATGATAAGAAAACAAGAAGAAGGGAAAGCAAGGAAAGTTGCCAAGAGGGCTACGGAGAACCAGAAAAATAATTCCCCTTAAAAGAGAAGAAATCAGCCTGTTAAAGGAGGATTTAATTCTCCCATCCCTGAATGTAAAATCTGCAAGAAGAGGCATACTTGAGAATGCTTCTTCAAGAAATACTATTGTCATTTTTGTAAGCAAAACATACATGTCTTTGAAAACTGCCCAAAGAAGAAAACATCTCCTGTTTCAATCGTGGAGAGACTGGCCATTTTAAATCAACATGCCCAAAGCTTAATTAAGTAAGATATAGTGGGGCAAAGGCCAATGAAAGAAATAAAAATAATGTATGAGTTTTCGTACTTAATACTCGTGATGCTGCAGCTTTTCCAGATGCAGTCACTGGTACATTCCTCATTGACCATATTTATGCTAGAGTATTATTTGACTCTGGTGCAAATTTCAGTTTTATAGATTATAAATTCTGTAATCTATTAAACAAGCCTTTAGTTCCATTAGATAAAATTTATGAAGTAGAGACGGCCGAAGGAAATCTTGTCAAAATTTCTGAATTCCTAGATGATTGTGCTATCACAATATAATGACACATCTTACCTGTGCAATTAATGCCTATGATATTAGCAAGATTTGATGTTGTCTTAGAAATGGATTGGCTAGCCAGTAACCAAGCCCATATCCTTTGTGATAAAAAGACAATAGAAATCCAGATTCCTTCTGGAAAACCTTTAACAATCTATGGCGATAAACAAAATCAACCTCTAGGAATCATCTCAATGTTGAAACCAACTAAATGCCTTCAAAAAGGATGCATTGCATACTTGGTGCAGATTTCTACTAGTACAAAAGAAAATAAGATTGAATATGTACCGGTAGTAGCTGATTATGCAGAGGTATTTCCAGATGAATTACCTGATATACCACCAGAAAGAGAAGTAGAAGTCAAAATCAATCTTGTACCAAGAACGACTCCTATTGCCAAAGCACCATACCGTTTAGCCCCAACTGAAATGAAAGAATTGAAGAATCAATTGGATGAATTGCTTGAAAAATGATTCATTCACCCAAGTTCATCTCCTTGGGGTGCTCCAATTCTTTTCGTTAAAAAGAAAGACGGTACAATGCGGATGTGCATTGATTACCGGGAGCTAAACAAATTAACAATTAAAAATAGTTATCCTCTTCCTAGAATTGATGATCTATTTGATCAATTACGAGGCGCTTGCCATTTTTTAAAAATAGATCTTCGATCAGGATATCATCAATTGAAAGTTTAAGAAGAAGATATTCCGAAAACTGCTTTTCGAACCAGATATGGACATTATGAGTTCACGGTTATGCCATTTGGACTTACTAATGCTCCTGCCGCATTTATGGATATGTGAATCGTATCTATAAACCCTATCTAGATAAATTTGTTATTGTCTTCATTGACGATATAGTTATTTATTCTAGAAATGTGGAAGATCATGGAAATAATCTCAGAACGATACTTAAACATCTGAGAAAAGAGAAATTGTATGCTAAATTCTCTAAATGTGAATTTCTGGGTCATATAGTGAATGCGGAAGGTATTTAAGTAGACCCATCCAAAATTGAAGCTATATCCAAATGGAAAATTACTAAATCTCTGACAGAAGTCCGTAGTTTCTTAGGTCTTACAGGATACTACAGACGATTTATTCAGGATTTCTCAAAGATTGCAGTTCCTCTGACTACTTTAAACGCAAGAATGTAAAGTATGAATAGGGAACAAAGCAAGAAGAAGCTTTCCAAACTCTGAAAGAGAAATTGAGTCATGCACCCATACTGGCTTCGCCAGATGGTAATGAAGATTTTGTTGTCTATTGTGATGCTTCTCACAACGGTCTAGGTTGTGTGTTAATGCAAAGAAACAAAGTTATTGCCTATGCATCCCGTCAGTTAAAGACTCATGAAAAGAATTACACAACTCATGATCTAGAGTTAGGTTCCATAATTTTCGCCCTGAAATTATGGAGACACTATCTCTATGGAGTTAGATTTACAGTTTATACTGACCATAAGAGTTTGAAATATATCTTCGGTCAGAAAGAACTAAACATGAGACAAAGAAGATGGTTAGAGATCTTAAGTGACTATGATTGCGAAATCTGTTACCACGAAGGTAAGGCAAATGTTGTTACAGATGCCTTAAGTAGAAAAGAAAGCGAGAAACCTAAACGGGTTCGTGCTCCAGACCTGAACTTCGTGTAGATCTCATGTCTCAATTAAAAGATGCTCAACATTCTGTTCAAACAGAATAAGACTTAGAACAAGAAGGAATGGAGACCATGATTAAACAATTAGCTAAAGGAGACAATGAAATACTTCGTATGAATAAATGAATATGGGTTCCGATCACCAGAAATCTTCGACAAAGAATACTCGAAGAAGCACATAAATCAAAATATATGATGCACCGATAAAGTGATAAGATGTATAAAAATCTGAAGGACAATTACTGGTGGATTGGCATGAAGAAAGATATTGCCATATATGTTGCAAAATGTCTTACTTGCGCACAAGTAAAGGCAGAACATCAGAAACCTTCTAGGTTATTGCAACAATTAGAAATACCAGTTTGTAAGTGGGAGATGATAACAACGGATTTTATTACTAAACTTCCTCGAACCAGTCGGGAAAATGATACTATCTGGGTTATCATTGACAGATTGATTAAATCTGCTCATTTTCTCCCAATGAAAGAAACTTTCAGTATGGATAGATTGGCTCGTCTATATGTAAATGAGATTCTATCTTTACATGGAGTGCCATTATCCATAGTGTCAGATAGAGATAGTCGATTCACATCTCAATTCTGGCAAAGTTTCTAGAAAGCCATGGGAACTCGTCTAAACCTGAGCACTGCCTATCATCCACAGACAGATGGGCAAAGTGAAAGAACAAATCAAACGTTAAAAGTTATGCTTCGAGCCTGTGTAATAGACCTAGGTGGTAGTTGGGATGATCACCTACCCCTAATGGGATGATCACCTACCCCTAATGGAATTTTCATACAACAATAGTTATCACACAAGCATTCAAGCATCACCTTTTGAAGCCTTATATGGTAAAAAAATGCCGAACGTTGGTATGCTTGGCGGATATAGGAGAAAACCAATTGTCAGGACCTGAACTTGTTCAGGAAACCACTGACAAGGTAGCTCAAATACAAGAACGACTGAAAACAACAAGATATAGACAAAAGAACTACGCTGATAAAAGAAGAAAGCCACTAGAATTTAAAATTGGAGACAAGGTGTTATTAAAAGTATCACCTTGGAAAGGAATAATGTGATTCGGAAAGAAGGGTAAACTAAGTCCTCGATTTGTTGGACCCATCAAGATTATTAAACGAATTGGACCAGTGGCTTATCAGTTGGAATTACCAGAAAAGATGAGTGGAATACATGACGTATTCCATGTATCTAATATTCGCAAATGTCTAGCTGATGAATCTTTGATAATGCCTCTTCAAAACATAGACGTAAATGAAAAACTCAGATTTGTAGAACAACCTCTACAAATAGAAGTTCGTCAGACTAAAGAGTTTTAAAAGAAGAGATTGAACCTGGTCAAAGTAAAATGGAATTCTAGACGTGGTCCAAAATATACCTGGGAACTAGAATCAGAAATGAAGAAGAAATATCCACACCTGTTCTAGTAAATCTCGAGGACGAGATTTTTCAAAAGTTAGGGAGAATGTAACATTTGAAAATTTTTTCGTGTTTAAAATAATAAAAATATAAAGTACAGGGACTGGAAATGTAATTTTATGAAAAAACAAGGACCAAAAGTGAAAAACATGAAAAATGGATGGTAACGGACCGTCATGGTCCATAACGGTCCGTTACGGGTTGGGCACGCAGACAATGATGACGTGCCACGTGTCCACTGACTAGCAGATTGATTCTGACTCGTGGAAACCCTATGACGGACCGTCATGGCTCCGTAACGGTCCGTCACGCCGCAATTCAACGAGACGCTGACACGGGTCTGGTGACTCGCCAACCCTAGCTTGGTGATGGCCCGTCACCAGAGATAACGGTCCGTTATGACCCAAGCGGTGACGGACCATGACCATCCATAACGGTCCGTCACAGTCGCAATTTTTCACTATAAATAGCAATGTCTGGTTTAAGCTATTCTCACATCCAAATTCCAAACTTCTAAGTTCAAAACTGATATCCCACTCTCATAAATCCATTCCCGCTCATACGTTTAAGTTTCAGAAGTACCGGTTCAGTTAGGAGAAAGACGAGAAGCTAGGAAACGTTCGTTTGGAGAATCCAAGCTAGATGCTCTAAGCAGAGACGCTGCCCACTAGGACATTCATTCTAGAAGCCTACTAAGCTGAGACTCTGAAAAGGTGAATACTCGTATTTTTATAAAATGATTTCAAAACTGAAAATAGTTTTGATTATTGTCTGACTTGAATGAATTTATACAACCATTTGTTGCATAAGGTGATTTACTATATAGCAGTCAACCTATAGAGTCACGTATATACACGTGTTACATATGAGATGTTGTAACTGGGCTAGGGGTTGAACCCTTGGTTGTTGTAAAGCACATCGCCGAAAGCGTAAGGTAGATAGACATAAAAATATATCCAAGGTCCCTGGTGTGGTTGGTGGTTTGTCCGTTAACTGTGTAAATTGACCAGAAACTATGGGCAAATTGTTCTATTTATTCACTCTTATCAGATTATGAGTCCAATATACTTGTATTCACCAGTTTATGCTGATAAAAAAATTTCAAACGTTTTTACAGGTAACCAAGGGTGAATTGAATGTGATTAGCCATGTGATGACAAAGAAAAGATGTCATGAAAAAGGGAACGTCCACCCTAGACATCAGTTGAAAGAAATTGCTCATATAAAACATTGGTTTTGTAAAGTAAACATTTGTATACAATATCAGGACTTATCCTTGTTATAATAAAATGAAACGGGAGATTCCCCATCTTTTGAAAACATCCTGAGTTATAAATTATTCCACTGTATTTATAAATCTCTGATGAGATAAAATAAGAAACATGTACCAATCGTTGGTCGTGCGCCCGGGTGGGCTAAACCCGGGGTGTGACAATCGTTCTTCATACCAAGCCACCAGTATTCCTTCTTCAAATCCTAATACATTTTTTTTATCTCGGGGAGGATAAAGTAGCGAGACTTATGGTCCTCATCAAGGATTTTCGCTCTAAGTTCACAAATCTTGGGTATCCACATCCAGTTAAACTGGGTTCATACACTGTATGCATTAGTTCCCAGATTTGCTTGTTGACCTACTATTCTTTCTCGCTTCACATTCCTTTCTAACAGAGCTTTCCTTTTTTACTTTTACTATTTCAGTCATCAAATCCGGTGTAATAATCAGTTGACATGCTTTAATTCGGATAGGTGTTGACTGTTCCTTTTGACTCAAGGCGTCAACCACTACGTTTGCCTTACCTGGGTGATATAATATCTCGCAGTCGTAATCCTTTAGTAGTTCCATCCACCTTCTTTGTCTCATGTTCAACTTCTTCTGCTCGAAGAAATACTTCAGGCTTTTATGATCGGTGTAAATTGTGCACTTAACTCCGTATTGGTAATGCCTCCGAATTTTTAATCTGAAAACTATTGCCGCCAACTCTAGATTGTGAGTCGGGTAGTTAACTTCGTGAACCTTTAGTTGTCGTGAGGCATAAGCAATCACCTTCCCTCGTTGCATAACTACACAACCCAATCTCTGACCCAAAGCGTTAGAGAAAACTACCAGGTCTTCATTTCCCTCGGGTAAGGTCAAGACTAGAGCTTGGATTAATCGTGTCTTTAATTCCTCAAACGCGTTATTTTAGGTTGGACCCCATTCATACTTTATCTCCTTACGCGTTCGCTTTGTCAGTAGTGAGGCTATACTCGAGAAATTCTGAATGAATCTCCGATAGTAACCTACCAATCCCAGAAAACTGCGTATCTCTGATGGTGTCTTTCGGATGTTCCATTCTTTCACTGTTACGATCTTTGCATGGTCTACCATAATGTCATTCGGGTGTATAACATGACCTAGGAATTGGACTTCTCTAAGCCAGAACGTGCATTTGGAAAATTTTGCGTGTAACGTTTTCTGCTTCAACATTTCCAGTACTTCTATAAGGTGACAATGGTGATCACCTTCGTTCTTTGAATAGATGAGAATGTCATCTATGAAGATTATTACTGACCGATCCAACAATGATCGACATACTCTGTTCATTAAATCCATAGACTCTGCAGGGGCGTTGGTTAGACCAAATGACATGACGAGGAACTCGAAATGTCCATAGCGTGTACGAAACGCAATCTTTGGTACGTCCTCCTGTCTTACTTTCAGTTGATGGTACCCCGATCTAAGATCTATCTTTGAAAACCAGCTTGTGCCTTGTAATTGGTCAAAAAGGTCGTCTATTATTGGTTACAGGTACTTATTCTTAATCGTTTATTTGTTCAATTCACGGTAATCGATGCACATGCAAATGCTACCTTCTTTCTTCTTTACAAATTGAAAAAACCTACCAAAATACGGTCTCAATATTGGCCGGAATAGTTGTATATATTGACGGGAATTATCAGAAACCCGAAAGATAGAAAATTAAATTAAGAATTCCAAAATTTAGAGGGTAGCGAACCGCTACCTGCTGGTTAACGGTCCGTTACGGAGTCTAGAGATCTAGCGGCCAAAGGGGTGGCGAACTGCCAGCTGCTTGGCAAACGGTCCGCTATGGAAGGACCATGGCTGGCGGACCGCCAACACTTAAGCTAACGGTCCGCTACGTAGGTCCCTAGGGACCCTCTGCATCAGACACGTGACCTAGACATGTGTAGGGCATGTGTCAGCATGTCGGACGCGTGGTCGGTGGCAGACCGCCACAGCAGGCCCACACGATCCGCTACGGACATGTGGCGTGCCTGCTTTGCATTGATGCCATGTGGCATGCATGCGGAGCAAGGGAGGTGGTAGCGGACTGCCAGACATCTGGCTAACGGTCCGCTACGAATGGCTTTTCAGCCTATAAATAGAAGGGCAATGCACAACGTCTGAATTCTCTCTGCTCCCTAGCCATTTCTGAGCCGTCTTGCCATCCCGACTCCCGAGCCGCACCTTCCGGTTCTACTGAATTTCGTTTATATATCAGACTCAAGCGTTAGAGAGACGAATGAGCCCGAGGAGCTAGTAGAAGTACCAGTTGTAGTATTAGAGCTTTAAGAGTTCATTATTAGAGCCGCTTAGCTCTAAGTTATTACCTTTCAACCATTCAAACCTCCGATCAAAAGGTGAATACTCGTCTACAACATAAATACTCGTTCTCATGGTGAAAACGAGCTTGTGAAAAGTATTTGTAAGATGTGATTGTGTTATAGTCATCTTCACGTAAAAGATCAAAACTATTTATGTTTAATGAAAAAGGCAAAACACGATAATTAAATATTTACTCATACGAATACTAGAATTACAGGTTCAGTTCAACCCCTGGGGATGTGAATACCCAAGAAGTGTACGTAAAGTTTGATCAAATATTTATACTCGCTCCGGATCCAGTCAGGCCGGGCGGGGTTGGCTTGTATATCGGGTGATTTCGTTAAACGCAGGACTGCCGGTTAGGCCGCGTAGCCCCCGAGTACTTGTCCAATGTATACAAATGGATGAAAAGGAAGAAAGTGATATGATCACTAGAATCCAACGAAGATGAAATGTTTAACTGTTTAATTAAACTATTTTTCCATGTTTATGAAATGATTTGAGGTCATAAAGTATTCACCAGCATTTTGGCGAAGTTCATTTTCAAATGTTTTCAGGAAAGGAATGCAATGACCTCATCGTACCGGGACCGGCTACGGCCTAAGTCCCGAGGACAGTTTTGTTGCACAGCCGGGTCAGGCCACACACCCAGACCCGGTGCAACCCGAAAATATATTATTACAGGTTCGTGCTTTGCACAGAAAGAACCTGAAGGATAAACAAGGTTAAGGGGCCCATGATGATTATGATTCCCTAGGCAGAATTCCTCCTTGTAAATTATACTAACTTGGAGTCGGAGTTTTGATTTGAAATCAAATGTACAAAAAACCGGGTTTTCATACCCAAGTATTTAAACAAAGAAAATCTTTTGACTATACGATGAGATTTGCATATTTAAAAAACCATCCCTTGAGGTTGAGATGAAACGATCCATTTTTCAAGCGTTATTCCGCTGCATAAAAACAAAATCTGAAATCAAAGCAGGTGCCAACTAACATCCCGGGGGTGCCCGGGGCGAGGTGTGACATTGGTTGGTATTAGAGCCTGAGGTTTTAGTGAATTAGATACTTGGAGTTAGTATCTAAGCTTTAAGCAGTTTAAGCAAAGACATGCCTACTAGTGAAAGTAGGTAGTAACTTGCCATAAGCTAGTAGTGTCTAACATGCAGGTAGAAATTATGTCAGGAGGACAAGGATATAATAGCTATTATAACCCTAATGCTATTATTAAGCAAGAACCAGTAGAAAATTTGTACGCACCCATGGAAGTAGGTGACTTCTCATGGTATCATGCTCTACCGAAAGCTCTGATTAAGGAGGAATACGAATCAGATCACCTGAGCTAAATAGGTGGCTCTGACTTCAGTAATTGGAGATGTACACCACCGCATCTACCACCGATGTATCCTCTTCTCACAAATCAATTAAAAGCAGGGTCTAACAAGAAGGCCACTAAGCCACGAATGAGGGTAAGGGAACCTGTTGAGAAGCTTTTTCTCACCCCGGCCTGTGGCGGATTATACGTCAGGGCTGACGCGGTTGTTCATAAGCACATGATCATCTATTAATAAATGATAATATTTATTCATTAAAATTAAATCATCCGTTACAAAAGAAAATGGAAAATGAAACATAACACAAGTTAAACTCAATCTTTATTAAGGCTAGGTCCATAGTCCTATGTGATCAAGTAGTGTCCTCAAACTGGTGCACCTGAAACATGCGAGTAAATGTCAACTAGAAGTAGTTAGTGAGTAACATAGGTTTGACACAAAACAAAGTTACGTAAAGTTTACAATTTAATATGTTCAAAGCATGTCTAAAGCATATATGTGAAAACACACAAGGTTCCAAAGTGTACAATCAAACCGTGTAATATGTATGCACAGTCCCCCGGACTGTGTGAAGTACCAAAATGTACACACTAACCTAACAAGGTTCGTGTTAAGTAATGTATCGGTTTCCCCTATAAATGATCATGTTAGATACTACCTTAAGCTTGCCGCGCAAGTTAATGATTGTACTGGACATGAACACATGTATGGTCACCAAGTAGTTTAAGACATAAATCATAAAGACTTTAGCATAAGAACAAAGGTATTGAATTGTGTATGTAATGTAATTGTAAACACGTTTCACCCCAAAAGTATAAAAAAGAAAAATGGGCTATGTAAACTCACCTGTAATGAAGCTAACAAGCTGTATGAATTGTAAATGTTGGATAGGCTTCGTGAGGATTCTTCACAATCAATGAGGATAAGAAATTCTAAATTTACTTGAGTTCCTAGGGATTTTCGGAGTTTGGGGTCGGATATAGGGTTTGTGTAGGTTTTTGGAAGTATACATGCTTGTTATAAGTATCTGAAACAACGATGAAATAATTTATATGATTAATTAGAATTTCTAATTAACTATACAAATATTGGATTTATAATAATAACACATTTGGATTTTCTAGAATAGTTTTTCTAATAATAATTACTAGATAAACTATGGAATAGAAAGGGTGTAAATAATTGTTCTTATAAAAGTAATTATTTAAAATATTTAGTTAATTATCCCAAGAATGGCAATCAAATTGTGAATTAGTAAAAATGTTTAAATAATTTGTTGTAAATAAAATAAGCATTTAAACTTATTTAAACAATTTCTTTTACTTAAGAGATTAATAAATAAATGTTGAATAAGTTTAATTGAAGCTTTAAATTAAATTAAACGGTTTTGTATAAGTATTCTAAAATGATTTAATAGATAAATTATGAAGTAGATAGGGGTTTAAATAGTAATTTTATATATAATTATTCTAAGAATAATTGATGAATACATTATGAAATGAAAAGGTTTAAATAAATATTTATAATTTGTTTTATAAACTTTACAATCTTATAAACATATATATAATTGAAACTAGATTTATTTAAATAAATCTTTTATATAATGTTCATAATGAGTCTTTTTTTTAAAGAATAAAACATTATTGGGTATTTTCTATTTTTTTAGGAATAAATAAACATTTTTATTAAGTTTATAAGGATAAATTCTGGATTTAGAGTACCAATCCATGTATTAAAAGTGATTAGAATACTAAAAAAAGGAAAAGGGGGAGCTGGGTTTCGAACCCATGACCTTGACTATGAGAGTCATGCGTCTTAACCGGTTGTCAAAGTACCGGAACATGAATAATTTAACAAACAGACTCTGATCTATCTTCTTCCCCATATGCCTAATCCGAAAACCCTAATCCCAAATCCATATTAATCCATTTCCGGATCAAAGGGCTTTTGACCTAAGAACTTAAATCGAGTAAATGTCAAGTGATTACCTGAGATTGGAACTCGAATTCGCGGAAAAGGAGTGGGTTCTTGCTCCTACGGCTGATCGCGACCGAAGGGGGGTGGGGAACGGGTTTCTACTATTTTCGATCTTCATTTGGGTTAAGGTCTTTGAGGTATGATTTAAACCATGCGTTACAAGCTTCGATCGATTGAGATTCCATAGTTTGAGTCTCAAATTCGTAAATTGAATGCTATAACCGAAAAGGGGAATTGAATGGGTTTAAAAGTATTGATTAAGACCGAATTAACTCATCATAAAGATTCGTAATCGATCAAGTAACATTTTCATATGATTATCAAGCATTAACAACTTCGAATTCAAACGATCGAAATCGATTTGTGCCACCTTTGACTTTGAGAAGTCAAAATTGGGTGTTTGGGTTTCAAAAGCATGAAAAAGTCCAAGTTACAAAGTGGGGGTTCCAAATTGAGGGGGAGGTTCAAATGTGATGCAAGGGGTTCAAAGGTCTATTAATTAGAAAAAAGAATTCCTTTTTATTTGTCTTAACCCTAGTTTATAAATGGTTTTTTTTATAAATCAAATTATTATTTGTTTAACTATGATTATTTATAAAGGAATAAGTCTCCATTTCCATTTAAATTACAAATTATGTAAATGTTTATTTAATATGATTTAATATATATATATTTACATGTATAGTTAATATTAAATAGATATATAAATGTAAAAAAAATGTAAATGCATTATTAAAGCTCGTAAGTTTTATTCTTGAAGGGTTAGGAGTTGTATACTGGCTTTATTTAGTAATATATATATATATACATATATATATATATATATATATATAGATGTTTACTTATATATATAGTTATACTTACACGCGTTATGGAGAAAAATAACGTGTAGTGCAAGGTTGTATAATTGAAATGATATATATTTAAAGTAATAAATAAATGTGACATAATGTGTTTGAACAAGTAAAAGATTTAAATGTTGTGTTATCATTGTATGTAATACGATAACAATAATAAATTAAATAAAAAAATTAAGGCCGAAAAATCATGGATGTTACAAGCTTTCCATCACGGGAGCTAGTTTAGATGAGATATATAAAAATCTGGAAAATTATGAAAGCTCCGAATCCGTAGGATTCCTTCCTCTACCTTTGGTGGAAGCCTATTCGCCGCAATCAGCTAGTTATGAACCATTTGTCGATTACCTCAACTACCTAGTTGTATCGGGTCCGTACATGAGTAATAACACGAACATCGAAGAAAACTATGCCAACACTAGTTCAATGAACCAAGGAGCTTACTCCGGAAGTTCTGGATCGTACATCGACTATGCAAATCATCCACAATTCTTGGATCCCTATATCCAAGATGAACACGATCCTATGGCTGAATTTGAAGCCACATTTGACGATCCTAACGTAATACCTGAGGACTATAGTCCACGAGCAACCTTGAAACATTAACCTACTCCCACCTACGATAATGTCTACAATGACATAAAGAGACCCTCCGCCGAAGTTTGGATATCCCGCCTCCACACCGGGATCTTTAATAGAGTGTCTTGATCGGTCGCTTCGCCAAACCGATCAAGTCAACAAGGAGCTTATCTTGACTAGGGAGATATTGATAGAGTCCGAGAAGGATCTATCAGAAGCCAAAAAGAAGTTAGCTTAAAAGGACAAGGAGCATAAGTCCTTTCTAAAAGGATTTGGCTTCAAGGGAAAAACTTGATGAAGGATGCCAAGAACGTAGTCAAGAAATAGGCCTCCTACTATCGTTTTTCTGTTATTTTCCAGTAATCCGAATAAAATCTTGTAATCATTTTATCCTATTAATAAAAGTATTTATTTCCATTTCGTTCCTTAGAATGGTAGGGAAAGGACCTAGCTTCGTTCATAAGTACGCACCACCTAGAAATAACGAACGAAACACGAACTCGACAAAATCCTATTCTCGAACCAATTCCTAATACACTAGCGGATCTTTTCAAAATCTAGGGGAAATAGAAATATCCAAATATTTTATTGAAACCCCAATGAGTTATTACGCCGCACCTACTCTCGAAAACTATAACCAAACTTACATAAACAATTATAGCTACCAGGAAAAACTACCTGAAACCCCATATGAACACCGCTACACATTGGAAGGTGAGGAAAGGGCTGATTCCAAAAGACCCTATGGACATACCATTCCACTAATCCTACTGCAATCCACACTCCCCGAATTAATGAAGAAACCCTGGGAGAAGAAAGGATTGCAGCTATGCAAGCACGCATAGCTGAACTGGAGAGGATTGAAGCTGAAAAAGACACCAAGATCGCTGCTCTACAACAAGCGTTGATTAGAGCTAGGGGTCGTTAGAATATGTCTTATCTATGTTATTTTTAATTACTGTATTGTATTTTGAAGTTTGAAATAATAAAAATCTCATATTTTCCTTACCAAGATCCTAATAAGTATTATGTCTTTCATTTATAATGTCAATAAGAACTGGACCATCGACTAACACGTGTGGAAAGAAGAAACATGCTGACATTGCCTTAGAGAAAGAGGCTCAAGCTGTTGAAATGCAGAAACTAATTAATAAAGGAATTGAAGACTCAATTCCAACTATACTAGAGGCTTTCGAGAAGGCACAGGCCGCCAAAGCCGATGTCGAAGCCAAGAAAAAGGGGAAGGAACCCGCACATGATAACTCTGAGCACAACGAGTCAACTTATTCCAACTCAGTGAGAAGGGAGTCTGCCAAGACTCATACTCACCAAAGCTTAAAAACCAAGAGGACCCAAAATTAGGAACACTATTCCTCAAGTGACAGTTATGCGGACAGTTAAAAACCGCGTCACAAAAAGAACAAACACATCGGTTGCTTTTACAAGACATTCCAATCTTGTAAACCATATGACTTCCTTAGGAAGGAAGGCGGAGTAGCCACACTCTAATGGATCGAGAAAACTGACTCAGTCCTAGCCATAAGTAAATGCGCTGAGGAGGACAAGGTTCTCTATGCCTCTAATCTCTTCAAGAACTTTGCTCTAGAGTGGTGGAACGCGCTAGTATCCTCCAAGGGAAGGGAAAGAGCATATCAAATGAGTTGGAACTCATTCAAAGACAGAGTCAAAAGAAAATTCTGCTAGATCAATGAGGTCGAGCAGATAGAGACTAAATTCCTGAACTTAAGAATGGTTAGCTCTAAGCATCAGGACTACATGACCAAGATACTGGAGTACGCACGACTAGTGCCACATCTAGCCACTCCAGAATCAAACCTTATCAAGCGATATATCTACGGATTGGTCAGTGCAATCCATGACATGGTTAAAGTTTCAAAACCAATAACCATCGATGATGCCATGGATCTTGATGCATAATTAATGGACGGTATGGTCGGAAAACAAGAAAAAGGAAACCTTCGGCCGAGGAAAGTCAGACTATAAAAGGCCTAGCCAAGGCTTTAGTTCAAAGGAAGGACGGTCTAGCTTCCCCGAATGCAAGACTTGTAGGAAAAGGCATCCAGGAAAATGTCGACTCCTTACCACATGCCTCGATTGCAAGTGCAGTGGGTATCACAATAATCAGTGTCCACGAAAAAAATTAGTCACATGCTACAACTATGGCGAGACCGGGCACTATAGAAGTGAATGCATGAAACCAAAAGCTATTGGTGGCTCAGGTACCAAACCTGCCGCCGAAACAAAAAAGAATGCACGAGCATTTCACTTAAAAGCCAAAGAAGCTGACAGAAAAACCGATGTCAAAAACGGTACTTTTCTAGTCGATAATGCTTATGTTAAGGTGCTATTTGACTCTGGGGCAACCCAAAGTTTCATAGATCATAAATATTGTAAACTAGTTAATAAGCCCTTAGCTAAGCTAGAAAAATCTTACCATGTTGAAACCGCAAACGGAGACCTGATCCAAGTCTCCGAATCTTTGAATGACTGTTCAATAATGCTATCTGGACACGTCATACCCGTACAACTTTTGCAAATTGAATTGGCCGGATTCGATGTAGTCCTTGGAATAGATTGGTTAGCAAGTAACTAAGCCCATATCCTTTGCAACTCAAAGGCCATTGAATTACGAACATCTTCAGGAGAAATGGTGACGATTAAAGGAGACGAGTCGACCAACCCTGTTGGTTTGATCTCTATGATAAAAGCCACAAAGTATCTCCAAAAATGATGCCTCTCATATATAATATCCTTAACTGTTAGTAACCCCGAGCGAGAACTAAAGGATGTGCCAATCGTCACCGACTACCCCGATGTTTTCCATGAAGAATTACCTGGAACACCGCCTGATCGGGAAGTGGAGTTTTAGATAAATCTTGTACCAGGCATGGCTCCTATATCCAAAGCTCCGTACAGATTAGCTCCTACCGAGATGGCTGAGCTAAAGAAACAACTCGATGAGTTATTGGATACTCTTTGTAAAGAAGAAAGACGGATCTATGAAGATGTGCATTGATTACCAGGAATTGAACAAAGTCACGATCAAGAACCGGTATCCACTTCCTAGAATCGACGATCTATTCGATCAGCTCCAAGGAGCAAGATGCTTCTCTAAGATAGACCTGCGATCAGGCTATCATCAGTTAAAGGTCCAAGAAGATGACGTATCTAAGACTGCGTTAAAAACTAGGTACAGTCATTTTGAGTTCACGGTTATGCCGTTCAGACTATTAAATTCTCCCGCAACATTTATGGACATGATGAATCGAATCTGTAAGCCTTACTTGGATAATCTCATAATCGTATTGATAGACGATATACTTATTTACTCCAAGAGTAAGGAAGATCATGCTGACAATCTAAGGACAATACTGGAACTACTGAGAAACGAGAAACTCTACGCTAAATTCTCAAAGTGCGAATTTTGGTTGTCAAAGGTACAATTTCTCGGTCACGTTATAAACGAGAAAGGAATTCAAGTAGATCTAGCTAAGATTGAGGCTATTATAACTGGGAAATCCCGATAAAGCCAACCGAAGTGAGACGTTTTCTCGGTTTAGCGGGATATTACCGAGGGTTTATTAAGACTTCTCAAGGATTGCTGTTCCATTGACTGCATTGACCCGCAGGGTAATCAAATATGAATGGGGTCCGAAACAGAATGAAGCATTTGAAACACTAAAGCCGAAACTAACTCAAGCACCAATTCTATCGTTGCCCGAAGGCAACGAGGGTTTTGCAATTTTCTGCGATACATCACACACTTGTTTAGGATGTGTATTAATGCAAGGAAGCAAGTGTAAGGCCCCAAACCTGGGAGGCCTCACTTGTTGGATTTACTCATTTACAAACAGTTATTAAACTTGAATATCAAATAACGCAGTGGAATCATTCATTCATCATAATTAAAACTTGTTCAAACATGCGGAAGCGTAATATTGTCAAATACATAAACATAACATAAACAACTCATAACGGGATGCCAGTCTTCATATCATCCGGGTAACTCTTCTCTCTTTCCAAGCATCACCGTCCATCACCATAACCTGCCCTTAACCTGAATGTGCATACTAAAAAGTCAGCTATGCTGGTGAGTTCTAGCTTTACATAAAACCTTAACATAAACATTTTGACAAAAACATAACATACATTTGTTTAAAAAAAGCGTACGTAAAACATGCAATAACTTAACATCAAAACATCATCATGACATAAGTCAACATGAACCGAATCTGCGCCTTCTCGTAACCGTCAATTCCATACATCACATACCAACGGATGAACTTAAGGCTCGTTACCTCTAAGCCATCTGTCACACAGGTCCCCTAAGGCTCGTTACCTCTAGGTGGACCAAACATATGTCTCCTAAGGCTCGTTACCTCTAGGTAGACCAAACATACGTCTCCTAAGGCTCGTTACCTCCAGGTAGACCAAACATATGTCTCCTAAGGCTCGTTACCTCTAGGTAGACAGAACATAACTTAGGCACTATTTCCCCGCAAGGAATAGTACCTTCCATCGGGATCCCGGTAATCCCATGGGTGACCGTCGTCACCCCATCATCAACCAGTTGTACAACTGTTAGCCAGCCACAAAGGCCCCCCGTAAGGTGAGGCCAATACATACATACATACCTTAGCTCCCGTAGGAACTCGTGGCAGATTCGTTCATTCGTGACTTTCAAAAAACCTTTACCTCATTTTAGTTAAAGCATTTGTACGTTTTATTAAACAAAACATCATCTCTTTCGTAAACCTTTCGTAAACTTCATTTGGCAAAACATTTCATAAACATCATCCCGTAAACTTCATTTCGTAAACGTCACATCGTAAACATTATTTCATAAACATTGTTTCATAAACCTCATTTCAAAACATCGTTCCGTATGTATGCACACCAGCCCAAAAACATTTAATTAAAACATTTAAATAAGGGCATCTAGAACGCACCTTATAAGCTAGTCTCGGTTGTCCGAAACAAAGGCCCAACAACGTCACTTTCGATCTGAATTGATTAGTTAAATACACATCAAACCAATACCGACTGTAACGGTTTAACCCTTCTAAACAAACTAACTTTACTTCAACAGCCTGATGCCTGCGCACTTAGCAAGTGCGCAGACCCTGCTTCCTGCGTACTTGATAAGTACGTAGGATCCTCTTCCTGCGTACTTGATAAGTACGCAGTGCTCTCTTCCTGCGTACTTGATAAGTACGTAGGACCTGCTCGATCTGTTTCTTTGTAAAACCCTAACTTTCGCGTTCAGGTCTGATCACGTCAAGATCCCGAACCTGTTTACATCCAAAACGTTCGTTTTCCATTAAGGAACTCAAATCTATGTTTATCTTTCAGTTTCATCCGTAAAAACGTTGCCTTTTCACCCAAAACCCGAAAAACCCAAAAACGAACAAAAACTCACATTTAGGCCCGATCGTTACCTGAATCAAGTTTATGATCCAGAGGTTCTTCTAAACGAGCTATGGAGCAACACTTTGCTGATATCTCGGGTCGATCCGCCAACTTTCTCTCTCTATAGTTTCTCTCTCTAGAACTTGCAAATGAGAGAAATGGTGGAGGGTCTAAGCTATTTATAGGGGAGGCTCTCCTTCCAGCCCGTCGGCCCGACCCGACATGCCTCGTTCATTTATTTCGTCATTTTAACTGTCGTTTTATTTTTGGGATATTACAAGTCTACCCCCCTTACAATAGGTTTCGTCGCTGAAACCTATCATAAGTCAAATAGATGAGGGTACGACTCCCTCATCTCCTTCTCTGTTTCCCAAGTGGCTTCCGATCCCCTTCGATGTTTCCATTGGACTTTAACCAATTGGATAATGTTATTACGCAAATGCTTCTCCTTCTTGTCTAAGATGGCCACGGGTTCTTCGATGTAATTAAGGCTGTTGTCGACCTCGATGTCAGTAAGTGGTACGTGAGCTGATTCATCCGCCAAACACTTTCGCAAGTGTGATACATGGAAGGTAGGATGAATCCCACTTAACTCATCAGGCAACTCTAACCGATAAGCGACTTCACAAACCCATGCCATTATCCTGAATGGTCCGACAAACCTCGGACTTAACTTTCCTCTCCTCCTGAATCGTATGATCCCTTTCCAGGGTGACACTTTCAACATTACTCTATCCCCAACATCAAACTCAATAGGCCTTCGTCGTTTGTCTGCGTAGGATTTCTTACGATCTTGTGCGGCCTTCATTCTTGCTTTGATTTGATCAAACCTTTCCGATGTTTCTCTTACGACTTCAAGACTTCCTAATTCCTTCTGTCCAATCTCACCCCAACAAACCGGGGTCCTACATCTTCTCCCATACAATATTTCGTAAGGCGGCATGCCTATCGTCGTGTGATGACTATTGTTGTAGGAGAATTTGGCTAACGGCAGATGACTGTCCCAACTGCCACTAAAATCGATAATGCTAGCACGAAGCATATCCTTCAATGTCTGAATGGTCCTTTCAGGCTGACCATCAGTTTGTGGGTGGTATGTCATGCTAACATTGAGCCTCGTGAAATCTTTTCCAGAACCTCGATGTGAATCGTGTGTCCCGGTCAGATACAATCGTCAAAGGCATCCCATGCCGTTCTACTACTTCGTTAATAAATACTTCCGCTAACCTTTCCGACGAGAACGTCTCGCGAATAGCTAGGAAATGAGCAATCTTTGTTAAACGGTCCACAATTACCCAAATGGTATCATGACGTTTAACTGTGCGAGGTAGCTTGGTTATGAAGTCCACGGTAATGTGTTCCCACTTCTATTCCGGTATATCAAGTGGTTGAATCTTTCCATACGGTTTCTGGTGTTCGGCCTTTACTTGCGAGCAAGTCAAGCACTTGCTTACGTACTTTGTCACCTCATGTTTCATTCCAGGGCACCAGTATTCCTTCCTCAGATCTTGGTACATTTTATTGGTACCAGGATGGATAGAGTACCGAGACTTATGAGCCTCATCCAAGATTTTGGTTCTAAGCTCGCCACTCATAGGTATCCATACCCGCCCAAAATGTGTCCTAACACCCAGGGTGTTATATTCCAACTTGTCCTGTTGGCCAACCATCCTTTCCTTCTTAATGTTTTCTTCCTTAAGTGATTCATCTTGAGCTCTTTCAATTTCCCTCATCACATCTGATGTTACCACTAACTGGCAAACTTTCACTCTAATAGGAGTAGGCACATCCTTTCGGCTTAGAGCGTCAGCCACTACGTTTGCCTTTCCAGGATGGTATATGATTTCACAGTCATAATCTTTCAGGAGTTCCAACCATCGTCTCTGCCTCATATTAAGCTCTCTTTGTTCGAAGAAGTATTTCAAACTTTTGTGGTCGGAGTAAATAGTAAACTTCACCCCATAGAGGTAGTGCCTCCATATTTTCAATGCAAATACGACAGCAGCAAGTTCCAAATCATGAGTCGGATAGTTGACTTCGTGAACTTTCAACTGCCGCGGCGCATATGCAATCACTCTCCCGTTGATAGATTCTTGTGTAGTCTTGACTATACCTCTCTCGTTCTTGATAGACGTTATCTTTTTCAGTATCGTACATCCCTAGTTGGTCTTTCACATCTAACCGTTAGGGTACTTATATCGTCATTCTATGTGAATTGTCTTATTAAACTCGGAGTCATCCATAGAAGACTCCATGGCCATAATTTCAACTCCTCGTTAAGGTTATCCAGCTTGCCATCTGGACGGTTACTATCGATCGTCTCTCGACTATTTGGATCATTGTGTATACCTCATAAGCTGTCCATGGTGAATTCGTCCTTGAAGGACCATACCATGCCGTTCTCGAATGAATCATAATATCCCGTTCCCGAATGATTCCTACTATCAAGTTTCCGAAGGTACCGTACCATCTCATTCCCGAATGAACCACATCGTCTCGTTCCCTAAGGAACCATATCGCTTCATTCCAGAAGGAACCGTATCGCTTCGTTCCAGAAGGAACCGTATCGCTTCGTTCCCGTAGGAACCGTATTGCTTCGTTCCCGTAGGAACCGTATCAGGTATCCCCCAAACATATGAAGTATCCCTTATCACACTCAACTTGTCGGGAAGGTATTCATTCAGATGGCACACTAGTCACTCGAACTTTTCATTCATATTTTCATACACAATCTCCTTCTAGTCTTTCTTTCAAACGTACTTGTCAGGTTTTACATTTCACATCGTTGGTTCATTGAAAACCATTCTTCCTACATATCACTGGATGGTCTTAGGGATTGGCATCCCATCTGACCGACAATAAATATTCTCTAGCTACTCGTTTCCGTTAGCCTTTTCTGCCTGCTTTTCTTCTAAAGTCACATTCGTTGGTCTTACTATGGATAAATGACACGTACGGTGACACTTGTACTTTCATTTCCTTTCTAGTTTCAGTGGGTCCCTCAATGGCTTTCCAATTCTAACAACACTCGTAGCTATTGATTAGACTTAGACATAGTAGAGCGTTCTCTGAGTCGCCTTGAATTTCTTCTTAGTGCACATGCCTTACTTCACATTGTTGGTAAAAACTTGTCGTTCACATTCATTCTAGACAAACAATCCTTGGGTCGGATCTGGTTTGATTTGGTTTAGTCTGCATGCCCTAATTAACATCGCGGTTCCCGTCTCTCGTTGTTGTTGGTATATCTATTCTCTTGTTTCAGGAGATACTCTTATTAGTTGTCTAGGACTGTCTTCTACGTAGAAAGATGCCATTTGTGCATTCGTGCACTCATATATTCTTTGGACATACACTTGTGTGGTTATTTCCTTCATGCTCATGCATACTTTGACAGTAGACCGATTCTTATTCGTCATAACACGTTTGTACTAAGCGTAGTCCACACTAGCTCCTTGGAATCCTTCATACGTATGCTCGTCTGACTTAGGTAAACCGAAGTTTCATTCCTCCTCATCTTGCCCGTGGCTCGTACTTGCTGACATCATTCACCGTTGTAAGGTACACCATCTTTGACATCATTACCATTACTAATGATGTTCATCAATCTCCTTAATCGTTACTCGGGTGACTAACATCTCGTAGTCATGGTTGAGTAATTGGATCAACTCTGATACGTAAGCATTAATCAATACCATAAGATTCACCATCATGCACGTGCACCTGTAAATTCACAATTTCGCGGATCCAAACGAAATTACCAATTTACCTTACTCGAGCATTCTAGTTCCTCTTATAACACTTCCTAATACTCGCGTCTCTTCAAAGTTGAGATTTTGTCCCGGTATTCTCCTCGACACCTCTTACCACTTTCGCGCTAAGTCAACACAACGGAGGACATCTCGCATCACATTCGTACGGTCTCATGCACACTACCTTCCGGTTCCGCAAGAACTCTTGCCTTTTTACTATAAACTTGGTGGGCGGGAATCCTACCGTGTCATCTGGTACGACCCCCACCACGCCTTCCGCCTATTCTACCCTCCCTTTCATTCTAAAAGACAAGGAATCCAATGTTATCACGCTAGTTAACAAATAGAATCAAACAAGTACTGTAAGATGTTAATATACACTGGCCATCTGCAATTAACCATTACACTACCTTTCGATTTCTATTTGACCCCCTTTGTGATTCCATCGGAACACAAGTCCTTACCTAACCCTTTCTAAGGTATACTGTATATGTAAATATATACTACCTTCATACCTGATGCTGTGGCTCGAGTTACCCGTACTGGCATCCGCTTTTGGTCCCATTCACAGTTTAAGTTCAGACACTAGGAGTGTCCGAATCTCTCAAACTATTGCTATGATACCAACTTGTAAGGCCCCAAACCCGGGAGGCATCACTTGTTGGATTTACTCATTCACAAATAGTTATTAAACTTGAATATCAAATAACGCAGCGGAATCCAGTCTTCATAATTAAAACTTGTTCAAACATGCCGAAGCGTAACATTGTCAAATACATAAACAACTCATAACGGGATGCCAGTCTTCATATCATCCGGGTAACTCTTCTCTCTTGCCAAGCATCACCGTCCATCACCATAACCTGCCCTTAACCTGAATTAGCATACTAAAAAGTCAGCTACGCTGCTGAGTTCTAGCTTTACATAAAACCTTAACATAAACATTTTGCCAAAAACATAACATACATTTGTTTAACAAAAGCGTACGTAAAACATGCAATAACTTAACATCAAAACATCATCATAACATAAGTCAACATGAACCGAATCTGCGCCTTCTCGTAAACGTCAATTCCATACATCGCATAACAGCGGATGAACTTAAGGCTCGTTACCTCTAAGCCATCCATCACACAGGTCCCCTAAGGCTCGTTACCTCTAGGTGTACCAAACATATGTCTCCTAAGGCTCGTTACCTCTAGGTAGACCAAACATACGTCTCCTAAGGCTCGTTACCTCTAGGTAGACCAAACATATGTCTCCTAAGGCTCGTTACCTCTAGGTAGACAGAACATAACTTAGGCACTATTTCCCCGCAAGGAATAGTACCTTCCATCGGGATCCCGGTAATCCCATGGGTGACCGTAGTCACCCCATCATCAACCAGTTGTACAACCGTTAGCCAGCCACAAAGGCCCCCCGTAAGGTGAGGCCAATACATACATACCTTAGCTCCCGTAGGAACTCGTGGCAGATTCGTTCATTCGTGACTTTCATAAAACCTTTACCTCATTTTAGTTAAAGCATTTGTATATTTTATTAAACAAAACATCATCTCTTTCGTAAACCTTTCGTAAACTTCATTTGGCAAAACATTTCATAAACATCATCCCGTAAACTTCATTTCGTAAACATCACATCGTAAACATTATTTCATAAACATCGTTTCGTAAACCTCATTTCAAAACATCGTTCCGTATGTATGCACACCAGTCCAAAAACATTTAATTAAAACATTTAAAGAAGGGCTTCTAGAACTCACCTTATAAGCTAGTCTCAGTTGTCCTAAACAAAGGCCCAACACCGTCACTTCCGATCTGAATTGATTAGTTAAATACACATCAGACCAATACCGACTCTAACAGTTTAACCCTTCTAAACATACTAACTTTACTTCAACAGCCTGATGCCTGCGCACCTAGCAAGTGCGCAGACCCTGCTTCCTGCGTACTTGATAAGTACGCAGGATCCTCTTCTTGTGTACTTGATGAGTACGCAGTGCTCTCTTCCTGCGTACTTGATAAGTACGCAGGACCTGCTCCGTGCGCATTTGGTAAGTGCGCACGATCTGTTTCTTCACAAAACCCAAACTTTCGCGTTCAGGTTTAATCACGTCAAGATCCCGAACCTGTGTACATCCAAAACGTTCGTTTTCCATTAAGGAACTCAAATCTATGTTTATCTTTCAGTTTCATCCATAAAAACGTTGCCTTTTCACCCAAAACCCGAAAAACCTAAAAACGAACAAAAACTCAGATTTAGGCCCGATCGTTACCTGAATCGAGTTTCTGATCCGAAGGTTCTTCTCACGAGCTATGGAGCAACACTTTGCGAAAATCTAGGGTCGATCCGCCAAATTTCTCTCTCTACGGTTTCTCTCTCTAGAACTTGCAAATGAGAGAAATGGTGGAAGGTCTAAACTATTTATAGGGGAGGCTCTCCTTCTAGCCCGTCGGCCCATCCGGCCCGACCCGGCATGCCTCGTTCGTTTATTTCATCATTTTAACTGTCGTTTTATTTTTGGGATGTTACACATAGTCATAGCATATGCATCCCGAAAACTTAAGACTCACGAAAAGAACTGTAGGACTCATGATCTGGAGTTAGGTGCCATAATCTTCGCATTGAAGCTATGGAGACACTACCTCTATGGAGTCAAGTTCACGGTCTTCACAGACCACAGGAGTCTAAAGTAAGTATTCAGCCAGAAAGAGCTGAACATGAGACCAAGACGATGGATGGAGGTCTTGAGCGACTATGACTGTGAGATATGCTATCATGAAGGCGAATCTAATGTAGTAGCCGATGCCTTAAGTAAAAAAGAACACGAGAAACCAAAGCGAGTACGTGCCCTAAGACTTGACCTACAAGTCAGTCTTATCTCTCAAATCAAAGAGGCACAAAATTCAGCCTTGAAAGAGGCAAACCTCGAACACAAGGGAATAATCGAACAACTCGTTATAGGAAATGACGACATCCTAAGGATGAATAAACGAATTTGGGTACCAATATATGGAAACATCCGAGAAGAAATTCTCGAAGAAGCCCATAAATCAAAATACACTATGCACTCTGGAGGTGATAAGATGTACAAGAATCTGAAACCAGATTATCAGTGGATCGGCAAGAAAAGGCACATAGCCGAGTATTTGGCTAAATGTCTAACCTGTTTAAAGGTTAAAGCCGAACACCAAAATAATTGGGCTGTTACAACAACTTGAATTACTTGTATGGAAATGGGAAATGATTAGCATGGATTTCATCACCAAACTTCCCCAAACCAGTAGAGGGAATGACATGATATGGGTTATCGTTGACCTTTTAACCAAATCCGCACATTTCCTACCGATGAAAGAAACTTTCAGTATGGACAAGTTGGCACAACTATACGTAAACGAGATAGTATCCTTGCACGGAGTGCCACTATCCCTTGTGTCAGATAGAGACACTTGATTCACGTCTCGATTCTGGCAAAGCTTCCAAAAAACTTGTTTAAACCTTAGCACTGCATATCATCCTCAAACGGATGGGCAGAGCGAGAGGACAATCCAAACCTTAGAGGATATGCTCCGAGCATGTGTTATAGATCTCAGAGGAAGTTGGGATGACCACTTACCTCTGATGGAATTCTCCTACAATAACAGTTACCACACGAGTATATAAGCTGCACCATTCGAAGCCTTGTATGGCAGAAAGTGCAGGACTCTTGTGTGTTGGGCAGAAATAGGAGAGAACCAATTGTCTGGACATGAGATAGTCTAATAAACCACTAATAAGATATTACAAATCAGAGGAAGATTGAAACGTCTCGTAAACGCCAGAAAAGTTACGGAGATAAAAGGCGAAAGCCGTTAGAATTTAACGTTAGAGACAACGTCCTACTTAAGGTATCACCTTCGAAAGGTGTGGTATGATTCGGAAAGAAAGGGAAGTTAAGACCTATGTTCGTAGGACCATTTAAGATCTTGGAACGAATCGGACCAGCGACATATCGGTTAGAATTGCCAAGTGAGATGAATGGAGTACATGATGTATTACATGTCTCCAACTTGCGTAAATGATTAGCATATGAAACTTTAGCTATGCCACTACAAGATGTAGTAGTGGATGAAAGGCGTAAGTCTGTGGAACAACCGTTGTAAATTGAGGACCAACATGAAAAGAAATTGAAACGGAAAAGACTTGTGATGGTCAAAGTAAATGGAAATCCAGACGTGGAACTGAATACAAGTGGGAACTGTAATTGGAAATGAAAAATAAATACCAGCACTTATTCGAATGATAATCTCAAGGACGAGATTTGGATAAAGTTGGGGATGATGTAACACCTGCCAAAATACGGTCCCAATATTGACGGGAATTATCGAAAACCCGGAAGATAGAAAGAATTCTGAAATTTAGAGGTAGCGGACCACTACCTGCTGGTTAATGGTCCGCTACAGAGTCTAGAGATCTGGCCGTCGAAGGGGCGGCGCACCTCTAGCTGCTTGGCTAACGGTCCGCTACGGAAGGAACATGGTTGGCGGACTGCCAGCACTTAAGCTAACGGTCCGCCACGCAGGTCTCTAGGGACCCTCTGCATCAGACACGTGTCTTAGACACGTGTAGGGCATGTGTCAGCATGTCGGACGTGGACCTCCACAGCAGGCCCACATAGTCTGCTACGAACGTGTGGCACGCCTGCTTTGCATGGCTGACATATGGCGCGCATGTGGAGCAAGGGAGGCGAAAGCGGACCGCCAGACAATTGGCTAACGGTCCGCTACGAGTGGCTTTTCAGCCTACAAATAGTGGGGCAATGCACTTCATTTCTCACACCTTCTTCACACAAACCTCCGAATTCTCTCTGCCCCGGAGCCATTCCTGAGCCGTCTTGCCGTATCAACTCCTGAGCCGCTCCTCCCGGTTCGACTAACTTTCGTTTATATATCGGACTCAAGAGTTAGAAAGATGAAGGAGCCTGGGGAGCTAGTAGAAGTACCAGTTGCAGTACTAGAGCTTTAAGAGTTGATTATTAGAGCCGCTTAGCTCTAAGTTATTACCTTTCAACCATTCAAACTTCCGATCAAAAGGTGAATAGTCGTCTACATCATAAATACTTGTTCTTATGGTGAAAACGAGCTTGTGAAAACTATTTGTAAGACGTGATTGTGCTATAAGCACCTTCACACAAAAGATCAAAACTATTTATGTTTTACGAAAAAGGCAAAACACGATAATTAAATATTTACTCATACGAATCCCAAAATTAGGGGTTGAGTTCAACCCCTAGGGATGTGAATACCCAAGAAATGTACGTAAAGTTTGATCAAATATTTATACTCGCTCCGAATCCAGTCAGGCCGGGCGGGGTTGGCTTGTATATCGTGTGATTTCGTAAAACGCAGGAGTGCTGGTTAGGCCGCATAGCCCTCGAGTACTTATCCAATGTATACAAATGGATGAAAAGGAAGAAAGTGATTTGATCACTAGAATCCAACAACGATGAAATATTTAGCTATTTAATTAAACTGTTTTGCCATGTTTATGAAATGATTTGAGGTCATAAAGTATTCACCAGCATTTAGCTGACGTTCATTTTCAAATGTTTTCAGGAAAGGAATGAAATGACCTCATCGTATCGGAACCGGCTACGGCCTTAGTCCCGAGGATAGTTTTGTTGCACAGCCGGGTCAGGCCACACACCTAGACCCGGTGCCACCCGAAAATATATTATTACAGGTTCGTGCTATGCACATAAAGAACCTAAAGGATAAACAAGGTTAAGGAGCCCAGGATGATTATGATTCCCTAGGCAGAATTCCTCCTTGTAAATTATACTGACTTGGAGTCAGAGTTTTGATTTGAAATAAATTTATAAACAATCGGGTTTTCATACCCATGTATCTAAACAAAGAAAATCTTTTATCTACACGACTGGATTTGCATATTTATAAAACCAACCATTGAGGTTGAGATGAAACGATCCATTTTTCAAACGTTATTTCGCTGCACAAAAACAAACTCCGGAACCAAAGCAGGTACCGATGGGGTGCCCGTGGCGGGGTGTGACACAAATAGTACCGTAGCACCCTATGGTGAGATGCTCAGCCTAATAAATCCTTTCTTAGTGAGTTCTTCCAGTTACGACATCAATTCTTTCATTTCTGATGGAGCCAATCGGTAAGGTGCTTTGTCAACGGGCTAGGCTCCTAGTAGTAAGTCAATTTGAAATTCTATCTCCCGATCGGGTGGCACGCCAGGTAGGTCCTGTAGGAACACTTCTACAATGTTACATACCACGGGCACATCTTTGAGTTCCTTGGTTTTCATTCTATCATCGATAACATATGCCAGATAAGCTTCGCAACCCCGCCTCATGTAACTTTCGACTTTAATCATTGAGATAACATTTGGCATCGTGCAATTCCAATCGGGTTGCCGTCAGTAGCTTTGAGATGGATCATCTTTCCTTTACATACAACTTAAGCTTCGTTGACAGCTAACCATTCCATGCCCAATACTATATCGAATCCTCCTAAGGTCAGAATGAATAATCTAGAAGGAAACTTATGGCCCTCTATTTCTATCCTGTGATCTTCGGTCACTTGAAATACTACCGAGTTTCTTCCAACATCAGTGTCTACACTAATGGCCTTTACTATCGTGTTAATTGTGCAGTCTAGTTTGCGACTAAAGGCATTAGATATAAAACTTACTGGCACCAGAATCAAATAACATAGCGGCATTTTCACCATTAACTTACCTGACACGACATCAGGGTTTCCTCTTTCTTCTTCCTCAGTTAAGGCATAGGCTCGGGTCCTTGCCTTTGGCTGTTCCTGTTCTTTTTCTTTCCCCGAACTAGACTATCCAATTTTTTTGCAATCCTTGGTTGCGTGCCCAAACATGCCACAGTTCTGGCACTTGCCATTACCCTTACAGTCTCACGAGTAGTGCCCTACCTTCCAACATCGATAGCACATGGTGGAGCCGGCTCGGGACTCTTCATGGTGTTGTTTTTCGCATTTTGTGCAAGTTTTGTTATCCTCAGTTCTTGGCTTCTTAGCCTCTGCTGCATAGCTTCCCTTTCCAGTTCCCTAGATAGGTTCTCCCACTTTCTCTTCGGTGCCTTAGGCCCGGGTTCTCGTTAGCGTAATCGTCAAAGACGACCCCACTCAGATTCATTACCGACTCGAAGGTCGAGGGTAGGTTAGCTTTCAAATGAATGCGGACCCTTTGAGGCAAGCCCTTAACATAGTACTTGATCAACCTTTCTTCAGTCTCTACCAGATGGGATACCAATTGAGCTAACTCATTATATCTGGAAGTGTAATGGCGATGAGTCATGTTGCTAGCCTTGAAGTTCAGAAACTCATTCTCCACTCTGTCAATTTCATTCTGTGGGCAGAACTTCTTGATCATCAGTACCTTAAGGTCCTCCCAGGTCATCCTCTTTAGAGCATTTGGTGATTTTGACCTTTGGATAGTCTTCCACAAACTCAGTGCCTCGTTTGTGAATGAATGAGCAACAAACTTAACAACCTGGTTAGCTCGGCATTCACAGATGCTAATCACCCCATTCATCCTCTCGATCCATTCAAATGTATCCACGGAGTTTTCTTCCCATCAAACTTAGGCGAGTCACAATCTTTGAAGACTTTGTAAGTGCATCCCTTGGTGGTTAGTCCAACATTCATCTCGTCCCCATCACTGTCATAGACTTTCTCTCCAGGGTTTTCTTCCTCCACCTGCTTGCTTTTCTTTAGTGCCTCGGCTAACAAGTTAGGCAGCATGTCTTTCAGAGGTAGTACAACCTCTCGGGCAATAGCATCCCTAACCTCGGGTTCCAGTTGAAGAGGTCCATCGTTTCCATCTCCCAGTGGAGTCACATTGGTCTCATGTATGCTTTCCTCATGATCCACGTGCATACTTTATTCTTCGTTATGTGTTTGGTTAATTGGTGGCCTACCACTTCGTCCGGTGCGACCGCCACAACGTCCAGTTTCTCCTCTATTAGCCATAATTTTCTAAAATTCCTGATAAGTAAAGGGGAAAACATCAATGTCATTTCATCTTATCATAGTTTAGAACAGTACGAGCAAGGTAAATTGTTAATTACAGTGACCAGTTTGTGATTAATAATTTGCTTTGCTTTTCGGGTTCAAAACTCTTCACATCAGTAGTGACATTGAAAACTATGTATTCTAAGTTAGGGAATCTACCCTAAGCTACATGCATTAACATTTAGCGATGTCTGAATCTCTCAAACTATTTCTCTGATATCAACTTGTAAGGCCTTTTCCCGTGAGACCTCATTCATTGGATTTACTCATAAAAAAAGTTATCAAACACTGAACTTTAGTTAAAACATTCAAAACTTAGCGAAAACGTAAAATCTACCAGTTACATAACAGCGAAAGTCTTAACAAAAAAGAGACATTGTTTTAACACATAAGAAATTGAACAGGATGTCTGTCTTGGGTCAGGTAGCCTTCACGCCATTGCCAGTCCTTTCCTCTTGTTACCTGAAGTGCATACTAAAATTCAGCTAACGCCGGTGAGTTCTAGTTTATAGGAATTAGGTTTACATCAACAGTTCCTTTGTACCATTAGTATATATATATATAATTGTTTTCATTGAACATACATTGACTATACACATTAGTATGTGCATATGCATATATCATTATTTCCATTGAACATACTTTGGTCATACACACAAGGGTGATCAGCCCGCCATTGATTGCGTAAGTCACAAAGGCAGATGCTGCGTCCAACCATCGTAGGCTGTAATTCACACCCTGTCTACCGAAGTACTCCATCCTTCATTGCCGTCTGGCAATCTTTGGCCGTCCGTCTACCGTGTATACCGCCGTAGTCCGTCCTTTCGCCCGTCTGCCCTAAGGCATCCGTTTCCCATGCGAAATATTTATGCAGCCGTGCTTCGAATAAGGGCCTCCGTCCTACCGTAGTAGTCCGTATTTAGTCTACCTTTCTAGGCTTTAACATACCATTTGCATAATAGTCGCATGGTCATCCGTCTACCGTAGTAGCCGTCATCATCGTACCATCCTACCGAATTAGTCCGTATTTGCATCCATAACGCATACATACATTCATAACATGCAATATATATATATATATATATTTATTTATTTATAGAGCAAGATTTCATTCATTTCATTCTTTGTAAGCACTTGTTTCATTTTTTGTTCATTATTTCTTTCATATAACACGTATGCCATATTCGCATTCATTCATTTGCATGTATACACTTCAGCCCCAAAACATTGGAAAACATTTGCACATAACATATAGGGGGAACATAGAACTCACCCGATGAGCAGTTGCCTGGAGTATAATAGTTGGTCAATGAGCGTCACTAAGGTTATACACAATCTATATAATCAAGTCATACAAGATAATTTTTTAAGTCCCAGTGGGTCTACGGATCGATCTCAGACGTATAACATACTACGGGAACTCGTAGTGCGGAAACGTAACGAATACACGCGTACGTAATGATAAATACGCGAGAACACAAGATAGAATACAAAGATGCACAAGATTATCAAACTCTCTCTGATATTGATCTGTAAATAGTGCATACAATTGTAAACAACTGATTACAAACATAACAAACTACGCACTATATATAGGCAAACTTTCTTCCTCAGGCGAACTTAACAAGTTCGCCACACTTGGCTTAGGTGAAGTTGTTATGTTCGCCTGTTACAAAACATAACAACTAAAGACCAATTACAAACATAAAGATACAAAAGAAATAATCTATTACAAAAGCTAATTGTCACACATCATGTTCCAACAAACTCCCCCTTGACAATAGCTTGGTCTTTAATCTTCAAGTGTTCTTCTGATTATCTAATTGTTTGCTCCCGGCATGTACTCCTTGATTGATACACATATACAAAACCCTGTTGTACAACATTTCCTACTCTCTCCACTCACTGGTATACATCTCTTTGCGTTTAAGCGTCAGCTGATCTTTCTTAGAAAAATTGACTAGATTCATGGCATCGTAGAAAGGAAACAAAATTTGTCCATCTTCATCTTCAATTACAACTTCACCAGTATCAACGTCCACATACCACCACTTTATATTGCCAACAAAGTCTTGTGGCTCTTTCTTCAATGGAATCTTTTTCACAGCTTTTACCGGTTTATACTTGTATCTCCTGACATGTTTCATGTTCACTGGATCTACATCACCAAACACTACAACTCTCTTACCAATCTGAGGCTTCAATTGTTCGTACTTTCAGGCATTTTCTTAAGTATTAATCAATCTGGCAATTGTATCAGCTATACCATTCTTCGATCTATTGATTAATGGATTAGTTGATAAACCATTAACTTCACATTTTGGTAATGAGTTAAAATACTTCAGTTTTGGCTTTAGGTACTGAACGCCATCAGTCCTCTTTATAGCAAACAACTTAAACTCTTCTTCATAAAACCAACTCAAGATTCTACCATTACAATGAGCTTGGTTCACATATCTTTCCCTTTGAATAGGTGAAGGTGGAGTCACTAGTAACACCTTCTTCCAACTTCTCACAACCTCTAATCATTTTTCCTTGGTCATTCTCATATCTCTATACAACATAGGCTCTTCATTTTGATTATCATCAACAGTAATCGGGGTATTAGGTTTAGTGACTTCAGGATCTTTATCCAAAGATTCTGTAATGCCTTCTGAACTATCTTTGGGAATCACATTATCTTGTATAAACTCCAATGTAACTTGTAGTCTACCATAACCTTCATATGTAACATCAACAATGTCTTTCTCTATCTCAACCTCCACTATCTCTCCTTCCTCAACACCAGATAAAACATCTTCATCATCAAGCAAATCATCCAGATCAGATAATCATTCAAGCTTGTCAGCATCATCCAAATCAGAATCTTCATAGAAAGAATTATCTAACATGTCTGTAACTTCCACAGTCTTATCTTTATCTCCTAACTGGATATTGTCAACAGACGTAGACTCCCCCTGAGTCAGAGACTTCGGATTAACATCAGTGTCTTGACGTTCACCCTGGTCACCTACATCGGGATCATCATCTTCATCGTTGTTCTTGTTTAGCTCAGATGTATGACAACCATTCTTCCCAGACTTATCCCTCTGAGCGTCAAGGCGCTCGATCAGTTGTGACACAAGAATTTACATTTCTGCAATCTGTCTATTTTGAAAATTAATATCTTGTTGTCGTTGGAAGTCATTTGCCTACAAAAACATCAACTTGTCCCTTTAGGCCTACTACTTGAGCTTCTAAAGTAGCAACCTTAGCTTCAAGTAATTTAATCTTTTTATCTTTATAAACTTGTTAAACGCTCTGCTTGAGTAGTTGATGTGGGAGGAATAGGTGGAGTACCAATCAGAGTAGTAGTATGTGATGGAGTTGGAGTAATTATAAAGGATTCAACGAACTCAATGAGGAAAATGCTGTACTAGCCGTACCCTTTGTTTTCTTTGATTTAGTAGAATCAGGAACATAATCAGAATCCGAAGATTCATTATGTAATTGTCTTTTTCCAACTACAGCACCAGGAGGAGGACCCTACGTTGACTTCCTTCTAGGTAATCTTACCTTCCTCTTGCTCATTGATTTCTTTCTCTTTGGAAAACATGAAGTAGGTAAAATTTCACTACGTGGAGCATTAGCCAACTGAGCATAGTGCTCAGGACCAAAGTCATGTGATCCTTCACCTTCATTATCATCAGTATCATCTTCATCACTTTTAGTTTCACTTGAATCATCACTAGAACTGGAACTAGTGCTTGTATCTTCAGTTTGCATATGTTCACCCTGAGGTGGAGATGGTACATTAACCTCAAAATCGTCAACATTTTCCTCATTCTATTCATGTTCCACATTCTCTACATTCTTATCATTCTCAATCTCTTCCACTTGTGGTTCAATAACATTTTCAACTACAGGTTCTTCTTGTTGTGCTTGTTGTTGTTATGCTGGAGGTTATTCTAGGGCATCATCAACATGAATCCAATGGTCATTTTCCGGTGCAACATAATTTGGATTAATTATGTGCCCGAATAAAAGAGTAGGTACAGGAATCAACGCTGGATTTTGTTGCTTCACATTGTTGCAGTCGGTAAACAATCTCTTGGTCATAGGAGTCAAAGTCAATCTTGGGTTCAATGGTGGTAGATTAGGAACGAGATGGTTGATAATAACCTGCAAGAACCTAGGGTAGATGATGAATCGTTGTCCCTCTTGCGGTGTTATCTGAGCGACCAAATCCTTACAGATATACAAAGCAAAGTTGAACAGTCTATTCAAAGTCAAAGCCACCATGGCTGCTTGAAGTGAAGATTTTAAGCCATCGGTTTCCGCCTTCCTCGGAGACAAGCATTGAATGATAACATGTATAAAATACCTCCACTTTCCAACAAGACCTCCCTTCCTAGCTTGAGAATCATTAGCCTTTCCTCTATAGCCCATCCTGTGGAAACACACAGTGATAAGAGTGTTCGGGAGTATTAGCGGATCAATATCAGCACCTCCAAGATGTAATGCCTCCCTGATAGTCTGCACCGAGATTGCTATTGCTTGATTGTTAACAGTAGCACGAATCATATTGGGATCAACGGTACAGTCATGCTCTGCAGCATCCTAGAACTTTTGAATGTATTGCAGGCTGATAACTGGATTAGAACATAAAGTAACCCTTAATCTGGAACAGTTCAAAAATATGATTATCTCCTGGTAGTTAATTGCTTCAGCCAATTCCTGATCAAGTAAGGCAACTTGATTATGCTTGTATTCAACCCGTCTATCCATGACCTGCACATGACATATGATCAGACTTTACTATTTAATAAGTTCTCTTAGAGTTACAAGAATTATAACACACTACGCGAACTAGTAGTGCGGAAACCTAATGAATACGCGCGTACGTAATGATAAGAACACAAGATAGAACACAAAGATACAGTAGATTATCAAACTCTCTCTGATATTGCTCTGTCATAGTGCATACAATTGTAAACAACTGATTACAAACACAACAAACTACGGACTATATATAGGCAAACTTTCTGCCACAGGAGAACTTAACAAGTTCGCCACACCTGGCTTAGGCGAACTTGTTAAGTTCTCCTGTTACAAAACTTAACAACTAAAGACCAATTACAAACTTAAAGATACAAAAAACCTAATCTATTACAAAATCTAATTGTCACACATCATGTTCCAACAAATTTAATGAAACTAAACGACACTAGACGTTTCTACACTTAGGGTTTTGCGAACTTAGGTAAGTTCGTTACTTTTGGCTTAAGCGAACATTGCAAGTTCACTCCTTTGAGCTTCGCGAACTTGGGTAAGTTCGCCATATCTGAGCTTAGGTGAACATGATATGATCGTTTCATGGATCCTAGGCGAAGATGTGATAAGTTCGCCACATTGAGCTTAGGCGAACATAATAAGTTCTCTACTTGGACATCAGGCGAACATATGGTAAGTTCGCTAACATTCGCTTAGGCGAACATGTGGTAAGTTCGATAACATTGGCTTAGGAAAACATGTGGTAAGTTCACTAACATTGGCTTAGGCGAACATGCTATAGCGAACTTGTTAAGTTCACTAGTTTGCCTGCGCGGTCATCTTCCCTAACCAGAAACCCTAGATCTGGTCTCCGATTTCAAGTTGATCAAGCTTCCAACTTTTTACATCCAAAATGTTCCATTTCATCCATGAGCCGAAATATATGGTTTGTTTCCGGTTTCATACGTAAAAGCCCATACTTTAACCGTTTTTACCCGAAACCCAAAAATGTATAAAAACTCATATCTGAGCTAGAGGTTTAGCTCTTGACGTCTGGTTTCGGTTGCTTTTTGATGTTGGGCTTCTAAGTGACGATTTTCTAGAGTAGTTGTACCGATTCCCGTGCTTTCTTTCTCTACATCCAACTCTCTCTAAAAGTGGCGCAAATGAGGGTGAAGTGAGGATGGTGGAGCCGGTTTCTTTCTTTTATAACTGGGCTCCGTCGGCCCACTGGAATCAAGCTCAAGCTCGTTCTTTCCATTTTTATCTTTTATTGAATCCACGATCTAATCCCGACCTCATATTATTTATTTAATTAATTAGGGATATTACAATATAGTATTACATTGATTCAACCCGTGTAATACATGAGATTCTAACCTACTTCCTTATATATTAAAATTTGAAATTATCTTCAATAATATCAAAACTGAACATATATATTTGTTTTCTCATAATACTCTTTTTTTCTTTGTGTAAATTTATATCTTAGTTTTGAAACCCTTTAGTTCTTTAGTTATAAAATATAACTAAGTAAATAAGGACCGTATATAGTCCAATGCCTATACTTTAATGATTTGATGATGACAACTAGTAGAATATTAAGTTTAGATATATATCACTCATAGAATGTTATTGGTGTTCAAGTTCGAGGAAGCTAACTATTTGTTCAACAATGATAAAGTGAAATCTAGTTTAATTAGTTCCTAGATATAAAATAAAAGGTCTAGTAAAATGATCTTGTGTTCTAAGATGAGTATTTAAGAATAATATTTAGCGAAGTCGAAGACAACTTAAAGAAAGGAATTAACACCCCCGACTTAAGTTCAGTGAGGAACACTTAAGGGTGTGCTTGGTTCATGGAATCAAATGAAACTAAAATCTAAATTTCATTTATCAATTTGTTTAGTTTGCATAATTCTTGACATTGGAATCTCAATTCCATTCTTAATGTGTTTGGTTGATAAATAAACAAGAATTGAGATTAATTAACTCAAATTCATTCATGTAAATGATCACCATTCCTTCCAAATTATAAAGGAATTTAACCAACGGAACTGGAATCTTTGACCACTCACCGATGTGCATCCGCCCCCCGCATTGTCGCCACATTGTGTCGCTGCCACTTGCGCCAATCCCGCATCGACCACCATTGCCATTGCTGCAACCCCGCAAGTGTTGCCACCATCGGTACCCCTATTATTGCCACTAACGTCGTAATCACTACTACCCTCGCAGTTGCCGCCACTACAACCACCGTCACCCCACTTTCACCGATGTCATAGCCGCCCCCAGTCCCCCATCCACCATCAATGTCACCTACACCCCACTATCATCATTACCCACCGCTGCCAAGGCCGCAACCCTCACCCCCACCTCCACTAGTACTACCTCCACCACCATCATCGTCGGTACCATGATATGTGGTGCAGGTGGAGACGACAACAACGATGACCGATAGGTGGGGGGCAGTCTGATGGTTGCAGCGGTAGGTAGGTGATTGTTGTTTTGTGAGCCCACAAGACACCAAAGAGGACTAGGGAGATTTAAAACATCAAAATCTTGGTCTTTGAGCTCCTATTTGTTTTAACATCCGATTTCATGCAACATAAACTCCTTCTTATTGGATTTCGAATTCTTTGGCTTCAACTAGTCTTGATTTGTTATAATTTTGAAAATAAGATACAAACCTAATATAGTACTTTCCAACAGAAGTGAAGAAAATACAAGACTTCAAAATTTACAACCAAATTACCCTCTTATTTAATTCCCATGTGGATGAATAGCATGACCAGAAATTTACAAGTTTTTTTCTATTTATATATGGTATGTTTCAAATGAATTAACAAAGATCCATATGGTGGAGTTGGTTTGTCTTTGCAGACCTTAAACCAAAACACGGTGGTTCGATTCCCACTCCTTCCCTTTTTGTTTTTTTAGAGTCCATTATGATTTTTTTTGTGTCTTTGTTTTTTTTTTCGTTTTAACCCCTCATACGTTTTTAACCCGTTTTAGTTTTCTTTTAACTTCGTTTGTCTGTGATAGCTTTCGTTCGTTAAATTTTTTTAACGGAAAACACGTTATTCTTAATTTTTTTGTCAACGTTCTGGTCTAAATTTTATTGAAAACGGAGTTGTATTCAAATTCGAGTATTTTTTTTCGGTATCGTACGTTATAACGATTTTGCGCTTCTTTTATCCACGCAAACGAGTCGAACCGATAACGACCAGACTACCGCCGCCGCGAAGCGCGGGTGGAAAAACTAAACCAATATAACCAATCACACGAGTCTAGGCTTGTTTTGCATAACACAAAATTAAAATATCATTTTGATATTTATTTAGCAACTTCTACCATCCAACATGAATGTGTATGATGGTAGTAATTAAAATGAAGTTGTTTTTAAAAAATACCATTTTTCTTTATGAAAAATCATATTTTTCTAGGTGGTTTTTTTAAAATCAAACTTGATTAGGGTTTCACGTGTTGGGGTTTCGTACAAGGTTTTCAAAAAAGTTATAACTAACACAGCTAAACAAATGAAACAGTACAAACCAGTCTAGGCCAAAAACCCTAGACTGCCTAGTTGCAAACCAGAAAGAAACAAATCAACCATAGGAGGTTAGACAATTATACCTTTCGCCAAACCGACTGACTGTTCAAGCTCAACGCTTTAAGATCAGTGATCCCAGTCGCTATATCTGGTTACATGAATCTCCACACAGATCTGAATTCCTTCAAATCCAATCACCAAAGAAGCCACAAATTCAAACTCATTCAGATTTACCCACAGAACACTGAAACCTAATAGCACCCGAGTAATCTCACTCGTAAACTGACAGAAACAGATCAAACCAAAAACTGAAACGGCAGATAGGGCGACGGCTAATGGTGGTTCAGCGGCGGCCTTTCGATAGCACGGCTGCGACAATACGTCATCTTGATGGAGACGCTTCTGTAGAGATGATGGTGGCCGGTGACGTGAAGTACGGCGGCGACGTAAAGATGGCCGGCGACAGGTGGCGGCGCAAAGAGGAGGGAAAATTAGGGTTTTGCAGTTTCTTGCAAATCAAAACTAGGTTAACTGTCTGTCATTAGTCACCTTCTCTAAGTCCCTATTTATAAGCCTGCTAACCTCTTCTCCAAGTTTGACTTTTGGGGAATCCATAGTTACATTTTAGATGGTTAAAACCATTTCAGGTAATCCTCGTACTATTAGTTTCGTTTAGATGTCAGGAATGAAAGCCCCATCGTTAGGGTACCAATCGTTGCCTATTCGAATCAATTGGGAAGGCTAGGGTTTCGGGTATGCGATTGGGGAAGAAGGGAGGTTTGGGACAAGTTGTTATAAGTTAATTGCGCAGATTCCTTGACAAGGCATTAGCCCTAGAACAGATGGTTAAAACGCTCCCATCTTACAGCAGAGGTCGCGGGTTCGAGCCCGACAGACCCAACTTTATGGCCATTATTTCCATTTTTTTAGCATATTGCCTTGTTTTAACCCCTCATACATACCCGCACACATATAATTTTTATAAACAATTCATGTTATAGGCAAATTCCTCTATGAGATGTCAAGAGTTTACGATTAATTTCCTTTTTAAAATAAATAAATAAATATATATATATATATATATATATATATATATATATATATATATATATATATATAACTTATAACTATATTTGATTATCACAAACGTGTAACGAACCATACTCGAGTATTATTATTTATACGCGTGTGGCATCTTCTTACTAATATATATATAAATCCTCAAACTCGACAAACATAATTATAAACCCTGTTTTATTAACTAACTTATTGTTATAAAAATCCGTTTTATAAAACTATAAAACCTTAAACTTAATTACCTTGTCTAATTTAAAATAATTACTTTAACAAATTGTTTATTTGAAACCTTTAAATTTATAAAACATTTTGGGACATAAATGAGGATATTGTTATAAACTCATTTGCCTGATAGAGTTTTACAAATTATTTGTTTAAATTATCTTTTTATATAAGTCATTTAAAGCAAGGTTATGCCCTTAATCAATAATTAATTATGCTTAAAATATTTATTAGTTAGTTCCCTTCCTTATTTTACACTAAATTTTTATGGATTTCAAATTATAAATAAATAAAGGATTATTTATTTATTCATCATTCATTTATCTATTTGTACATTTATGTAACTTCAACAATGAAAAACTAATTATCTAATTATTTGTACACTTATTTACAAACAAAGGAACCCAAAATTATGTACTCATACACTAGTCAATGGAACCCTTACGTACTTTTTCACTCGTACCATATCTTATCAAAGAATTACATTATTTTGAACTCATACCATCATTTTATGAGGAAAGCCCACATCCATCCCTTTTCACATTAGGATTCCTTTATTTATTTTAACCAATCATTGATACAATTATAACATTAAATCATAGGTTAACTTGAGGTTAGCTTGAATTTTTTATGCAACAAACAATATACTTGTGTGACATACAAAGCTTCATATTTCAAGGTGAGTTTTCATAGCCCCCTTTTACATTTCTTTTGTTTACATATACTCGGGGTGAAATATGTGTACAGTTACTTTACATACACAATTCAATTACAATGTTCTTATGTAAAGCCTTTGTGCTTCATGTATTAAATTACCTGGTGATACATGTGTTCATGTTTAGTACATTCATTAACTTGTGTTGCAAGCTTAAGATAGTACCTAACATGATCATTTATATGGGAATCCGATTCATTACTTAACACAAATCTTAGCGGATTTGTGAATACATTTTGGTACCTTACATCACGCAATCAAGTGGATTGTGCATACATATTACATGGCTTGATTGTACACTTGGAAACCTTGTATGTTTTCACATTTATGCCTTAGATTTGATTTGAACATATTGAATTGTATATCATTTTTCAACTCTTTGTTGGTGTCAAAACCTATGTTACTCACCAACTATATGTAGTTGATATTTACTTAACGTGTTTCAGGTGCACCCGTTTGAGGACCAGTCTTGATCACTTAGGGCTATGGACCTAGTATTAATAAATTTAAGTTTGTTTATGTTATGTTTCTTTGAACTATATGTTTCTCACTTTCCTTGTATCAGATATTTAATATGAATGAATAATTATTGAAACGCATTTAATAGTTGATCATGTGCTTATAAACAACCGTGTCAGCCCCGGCGTATAATCCGCCTTCGACCGGGGTGTGACATGGTGCAAAGTGAACTTTCTAAGTTCTCCTGCGCGATCATCTTCCCCAACCAGAAACCCTAGATCCGGTCTCCGATTTCAAGTTGATCAAGCTTCCAACTTTTAACGTTCATTTTCATCCATGAACCCAAATATATGGTTTGTTTCAAGTTGCAAACGTAGAAGCACATACTTTAACCGTTTTTACCCAAAACCCAAAAATGTATAAAAACACAGATCTAAGCTAGAGGTTTACCTCTTGACGTCTGGTTCCGGTTGCTTTCTGATGTTGGGCTAACGATTTTCGAGCTTCTTGGACCGATTCTCGTCCTTTCTCTCTCTAGACCGATCTCTCTCTCTCTTTAAAAGTGGCGCAAATGAGGGTGAAGTGAGGATGGTGGAGCTGGTTTCTTTCTATTATAACTGGTCTCCATCGGCCCATTGGAGTCAAGCCCAAGCCCGTTCTTTCCCTTTTAACTCTTATTGAATCCATGAGCTAATCCCGACCTTGTATTATTTATTTAATTAATTAGGGATGTTACAAGTCTACCCTTCTTATAAAGTTTCGTACTCGAAACCTGTTACAAGTTAAAAAATTGAGGGTATGATTCCTTCATCTCGTCTTCCTTCTCCCACGTAGCTTCTAATCCCTTCCTGTGTTTACATTGTACTTTGACGAAAGCAATTGATTTGTTGTGTAACCTTTTTTCTGCTAGGTCAAGAATAGCAATAGGTTCTTCTACGTAGTTAGAACTATTATCCACCTCGATGTCCTCATAAGGTATATGAGTCGTGTTGTCAGTTAGACACTAGCGTAAGTGCGATACGCGGAATGTAGGGTGGATTCCACTGAGCTCATCGGGCAGGTCTAGTCGGTAAGCTACTTGTCCCACTTTTGCTAGAATTTTGAAAGGTCCGATAAACCTTAGACTTAGTTTGCCTCGTTTCCCGAATCGGATGATTCCTTTCGAGGGTGATACCTTTAGCAGTACCATGTCTCCCTCTTGAAACTCTAAATCCCTTCTTCTTTTATCAGCGTATAATTTATGTCTGTCTTTAGCGGCTTTCATGCGAGCTTTGATCTGTTCAAATATGTCGGATGTAGCTTTGAACACTTCGAGATTCGCAAAGTCATTCTCTCTTATTTCTCCCCAACAAAGCGGGGGTCATACATCTCCTGCCATACAACATCTCAAATGGCGGCATGACGATGGTTGAGTGATAGTTGTTGTTATATGAAAATTCTGCTAACGGCAAATGGCTATCCCATCTTCCACCGAAATCAATGATACAGGTCCGGAGCATGTCCTCCAAGGTCTGAATGGTTCTCTCGGATCGACCATCTGTTTGAAGGTGGTAAACGGTGTCGATGTTCAGTCTAGTGCCCATTGCTTCTTTGAACTTCTTCTAGAATCTTAACGTGAATCATGTGTCTCTGTCGGACACGATTGATAATGTCATACCGTGTTTGCTTACTATTTCGTTGATAAATAATTATGCCAGTTTCTCAGATGAAAAAGACTCATGTATCTTTAGGAAGTGAGCACTTTTCGTCAAGCGTTTAGCTATTCGCGGTAGCTTTGTAATAAAATTCATCGTGATCTCCTCCCACTTCCATTCTGGTATTGGCAAAGGTTGCATTTTACCACATGGTTTCTGGTACTCGGCCTTAACTAGTGAACAAGTCAGACATTTGCTCACATATTCAGTCACAACGTTCTTCATACCAGGCCACTAGTATTCCTTCTTCAAATCCTGATACATTTTGTTCATCCCGGGGTGGATAGAGTAGCGAGACTTATGGGCCTCATCAAGGATTTTGGTTTTAAGTTCACCAATCTTGGATATCCACATCCGGTCAAACCGGGTTCGTACACCGTATGCATTAGTTCCCAGTTTTGATTTTTGACGTACTATTCTTTCTCGCTTCACATTATTTTCTAACAGAGCTTCCCCTTGTACTTTTGCTATTTCAGCCATTAAATCCGGTGTTATAATCCGTTGGCATGCTTTAATCCGGATAGGCGTTGACTCTTCCTTTCGACTCAAGGCGTCAGCCACTACGTTTGCTTTGTCTGGGTGATATAGTATCTCGCCGTCGTAATCCTTTAGTAGTTTCAACCACCTTCTTTGTCTCATGTTCAACTCCTTCTGTTCGAAGAAATACTTCCGGCTTTTATGATCGGAGTAAAGTGTGCACTTAACTTCGTACATGTAATGCCTCTAAAATTTTAATGCGAAAACTACCGCCGCCAACTCTTGAATGTGGGTCGGGTAGTTAACTTCGTGAACCTTTAGTTATCGTGAGGCATAAGCGATCACCTTTCCTCGTTGCATAAGTACACACCCCAATCCCTGACCCGAAGCGTAAGAGTAAACTACCAGGTCTTCGTTTCCCTCGGGTAAGGTCAAGAGTGGAGCTTGGGTTAATCAAGTCTTCAATTCTTCAAACGCGTTGTTTTGTATTAGACCCCATTCATACTTTTCCTCCTTACGCGTTAGCTTTGTTAGTGGTGAGGATATTCTCGAGAAATCCTGAATAAATCTCCGATAGTAACCTGCCAATCCTAGAAAAGTTCGTATTTCCGTTGGTGTCTTCGTGACATTCCATTCCTTCACTGTTACGATATTTGCGGGGTCTACCATAATGTCGTTCGGGTTTATAACATGACCTAGGAATTGGACTTCCCTAAGACAGAACGCGCATTTGGAGAACTTTGCGTTTAACTTTTCCTGCTTTAGTACCTCTAATATTTCCCTTAGGTAACAGTGGTGATCACCTTCGTTCTTTGAATAGATGAGAATGTCGTCTATGAAAACTAGCACAGATCAGTCCAACATTGGTCGGCACACTTTATTCATTAAATCCATAAATGCCGCAGGGGCATTGGTTAGACCGAATGACATGACGAGGAACTCGAAATGGCCGTAGCGATTGCGAAACGCAGTTGTCGCTATGTCTTCTTCTCTTACTTTCAATTGATGGTATCCCGATCTAAGATCGATCTTTGAAAACCAGCTAGCGCCTTATAATTGGTAAAAAAAGGTCATCTATTCTAGGTAACAGGCATTTATTTTTAACCGTTCGTTTGTTCAGTTCTCGGTAATCGATGCACATGCGCATGCTACCGTCTTTCTTCTTTACAAATAGTACCGGAGCCCCACATGATGAGATGCTCGACCTAATAAATCCTTTCTCAGTGAGTTCTTTGCCCTCGAATAGAAATAAGAAGCAAAAGAAAATAATTAATATGATGTTCGATTAAATAGTGAAAACTTCATTTTCTAATATACAAACCCAAACACTCTAATTGGGTCTCTTTGGCCGTTTATTTTGACCTGCTTGGCCAGTTTGTGAGGTATGTAATTGTTCAGCGGGTTTAAATAGGCATAATTAAAAGGATTAAATGTTATAAAAATAGATGACTTGTGACGTGAAACAAAGTTCAGTTACCTACAGCTGCTGCAACACGTCACCATATGGTCTGTAAAATATCTGACCCATCAATATGTTCGCCCCACGCGAATACTTCACCACAAATAACTAACTTTTGTTGATCGGATTTTGTAATATTTTTAAGGGGATCATTCATATATACCATTTGCCAATAATTATCCTAAGTGATCTAGATACCACTTGTCTTGGTTGCTTACAATGCACCTTAATCCAACTTTAACGACTTGCTCAACAACACCATCCGCGAGCCTATTAACAGATTGAGGACAAACAATAAATCGTTAAATCTTAACAATATTATGTAACAATGTTAGTTTAATACGCATACCAGTTATGGACTGTTGTTTTTCTGTCCAATTTACTGCCAAAATGGTTGAAGGTTTCTTCCATGTAAACGAATACCGGATGCGGGAGGTAAAATATGTAATTTTGACTATTGGTGTAATAAGAGGAGACTGTAAGGAAGGTATTATAACACACCAGATCAGGTTAGTTGGACCGAGTGGAACCTATTTCGTGTAGAGATTTTAAATTATTTTTAGATAATAGCATGTTTTATACGATTACAAAATTGTATTGTTTTAAGTACAAAAAACAGTTTTTTTTTAATAAAATGATTTAGGGCATTTAGCCGTAAATATCACATCTTGAATTTAGATTTTTTCCTTTTAAGCAATTTTTGAAATTTTGTAACATCCCGAAGATAATCAGAAAGAAATAAAACAAAAGGACCAACAGACTCGTTGGCTTGGGCCTCGGACCTGGCTGAGGAGAAACGAGGAAGGGGTTGATAAGCCCTTGCCTCCCTCCTTTGCCTCATTCCACCATCTTCATTATCAAAAGCCTAGAGAGAGAGAGACAGATCTAGATCTAGAGATAGAAAGCTTCAAAAAACCTTGGATTGGCTCAAGATCAGTCCCAAAACGTTTCTCTGGTGATTTAAATCTAGTTTCACAAAGAAACCACAGCATGTTGAAGTATGACAGGTTGATTTTCACGTATGAAAAATGATTTAAAGCTCAGATCTAGATTCATGGAAGCTAGATAAACGTTTGGAACGTAAAAAGTTAAAGTTTTGGATCGAAATCTGACCTGTAATGGATGAGTGTTCTTGAGCCGACACTCAAGAGTCGGCACTTGCAATGTGCCGACTCTCAACGAGGAAGAAGAAGAGGAGAATCGGCCCTCATAGAATCGACTCCTAAGAGTCGGCCCTCTGATGAACACGTTGAGAATTGGCTCCCTACCACAACGAAAAATCCTGAACGCAAGTTCGGGCGACACTTATGAGTGTGGCTGGCGACTCTCCCGGCCGACACTCATGTGTGCCTTCCGATACTCCCGGCCGACACTCTAGTGTCGCTGGCGGTTGTCTCGGCCGACTCTCGAGTGTCGCTAGTGATATTTCTAGCCGACTCTTGTACAAATGATAGAATCCGCATCATGAATTATGTGCAGCTCGGCTTACACATTAGCAGTAGATAAGGCATCAACTTCGGGTCAAATATCGATAGTCTGGTGAGTTCAAGAACCTCTACTTTTACTGTTTTAGGGTGGTGTGCATACTCAAGAATTTGATGTTTATAATAAATGTATTTTTATTTACTTAAACATTTTATAAAAAAGAAAGATAAGCAAGATAACGGTTTATTTAACCTATGTTTTGTAAACGAGAATGAGAAAGACAAGATTGTTTATTTAACGTGTTTTATAAACAAAGAGAAAGAGGTTTATTAATCTATATGTTTTCTAAGAGAAAAAGAAAGAAAGAGAAAGTCAAATACATTGTTTAATCTGTAAGAGTATGATTATACGAAGAAAGTCTTGAGGTAGTAGCGTAGTCTTGATGAATAGTGCTACCCGAAGCATATGGGTGCGTCATGGGCTGAGACCATGATGTTACCATATGAACAACCGGGACAGTGCTCTGCAGGGTACGGTAATGGGTGAAGTTGCAACTGGTTAACATGAGTAACGACGGTTACTCTAGCGGCATAGGTTGTTAAGAAGATTTATAAGCCTGCTTGGGGGCACAGACACGGTCAGAAAGATGTTCTTTCGGAAACCGAAATGTTTCTTCGGGAACAAAGATTTAGAAGCCCGCTTGGGGGCACAGAACAAATTGTAGACATTAATATATGACTTAAAGAAAAGAGCACAAAGTAAATACGTATGAATTTTAAAAGAAAAAAGAAATGTTTTATTGGATTATGTGTATAATATAATATGTATGTTTAAAGAATGTTTTAAAGAAAACTTTAGATAAAAAGGTCAAAGAAAAAGAATACTTGAACTCACCGGCGTTAGCTGACTATTTTAGTATGCACATCAGGTAGCCGAGGAAAAAAAAGACATGAAGCCGAGAGGGCTTAGGAGCTGGTGGCTGGACGGCTGCTGCTGACACGAAGACTGACATCCCCGTTTTTAGATTTATGAATGTGAACAATGTTATGTTTTAAAGTTTTTGTTAACTCTAAATTTTGAACAAGACTCTCGTTGTTAATATTTAATGTTTAATTCCATGTTTAAGAACCATGTTTATGTTATGTTTGCCAACTATGAGAGGTACCCGATTTGGGTCCTTTCAAATTTTTACTTACCGTTTGACCCATTGAGATTATAAGTAACCTGAATCGACGCATATACTTTCAATGAATCTCAAATGACCTCAACATAAATTTACAACTTAAAGAGGATCAAGAACGTTAATTGTAAGCATGAAACCTAAAAAAGCAACAAATAATTGAACACATTTATAAGCATTTGCCTAAAGGAAAATAATTACCTCTATTGTTTGGATCAACTCCATAATCTACCAGCAGAAGGACACAGTAACAATTTTCTTTTGATGTTGTTATATTTATTTGCATCTTCTGTAAACTTTTTCATCTTGGCATCAAGTTCAGCAGTCGCCTCCTCTCCTTTAGCAATGATTCTATAGGTATCTTCATCTGTAATTGTACTATCCTTAGAACTGAACACCATTTCAGCACCAAACCTCACCATTTGTAGCAATTCATCTTTGTTTACAGCTGCACAAATAACACAATAAGAATAAAATATGGCACATAGAAATCTAAAGAATAATCAATGTGTGCATATATGATGATATGATATCAAAAAATGATTACTCTTTTGCTAAGCTAAACGTCCTTGTTGAATAACCAGAGCATCAAGTGCAAGCTTCTTATAAGCTCTTTCAATGACCCTCTCCTCTATAGTGTACTGCAATCATCATTTAAAATATAAAGATTAGCAAACAATAAATACAGCAGCTTTTAGTCAAACGCAGAGAAAAGAAGTTACAAGAGACCTCAGGGTAGAAGCAAAACACTTGAACTTTTTTTTTTCGGCCCAATTCTGTGAGCACGATCCTGAGCATGCAAATCCACTTGTGGATTCCTGCACAATAATTTACAGTAAATAACATTCAATAATGTTACTTTCAATTGATTCAAATCATATCACATGTTTCTACTTCAATCGACTCAAAAAATTTCACATGTTCTTCAATTAAAACTTTGAGTTGTCTTATTGACCCATTGGAGATCAAACATAACCAATTTTTTGTGTATTTTTGTTGTAATTTGTGTTTCTCTGCAACCTAGGACCTAAATAAACTCTACAAAGCTCCAAGGTCTAAAATTGATCATGAACTAAATTGAAGATCAATTTTTACAAACTGTACGCGACTGAGACAAAATCGAACAACAACAACAAAAACTGTGAAACCTAAGGCACCTATTGATCGAAATTGCACACATGCAAACAACCAAAGAGAGTCAGTAATGTACCTGGATCAGGAATTTAGAGACGAAAACGAAATCCTGAAGAGAAGCATCTGATCCAGAAGATAGCTAGGGTTTTTGTACCATCTGCATAATGGTGTGGTAGTCGACTCTGTTGACATCTCCAACATCATGAAACTCCATTTTGCATAAGATTAGCGGAATGAAAGAGAATTAGGGTTTCAACTCAGAAACATGTATTTCCAAATTCGGGTCATATGGATCCGCGTGACATGAAAATGGGTATTAGGATCCGCGTGTCTGCTACGTGCTCAGGGAGGATGGAACCGGAGGATGACGCCTGGCAGGCTGACTCGCTAAGGTAGGGTCGGCAGCGGACCGCTACCGACCAGCTTAGCGGTCCGCTACGTAGGGAGTAAGGAAATCAGCCGACCCTTAAGGCGGTAGCGATCTGCTACCCACCTCTTAGAGTTCCGCTACAGTTTCCAAGTTTGCTTATAATATGAAATCAAGTGTGTGATCCATTCAACACAACAAACACACACTTTCACACACAATTAGACACTGAGAAAAGCTAGCCAAGATCCAGATACGTGCCGGGAGTGTGATTAGCCAACAATCCATCCACAAATGCAGTAGATAGTCCTGAGGTAAGGTTCTGTCCAAACATCTAAGGTTTGTTTATTTACCATTAAATTAGGTATACTTACCTAGAAAAATATTAATATAATTTAGGATATTAGTTGAGGTGGTTGTAATATTTCAGTGGGACAAGGTTGAGATACCATTTAATGTGAGTTCCTCTAAACTGGGATGTGTACTCCAGTTATTTACAACATTTGGTATCTTGAAACAATTGTTTCCCAATTTGTTCCATTGGGCATAATTCACTATTCCATGTATATATAACACGTAACAAGCGCTTAGTATGTTCCAAAGTAGGATGGGACTTACGGGTGGGACTGATCCTCCATCATGCTGTGTCGTTGTTGCTAGTGGCAGGAAAAGTCACCAGTTATATATATGTAGTTCCTGATTTTATAGATCGATTACACACACACACATAGGCGGAATCTGTGTGTATGGTGGTGAGACAGAGGGTCGAAATAGAAGTGGTGAAGATAAACAGGCTAACCACACTAGAAACAACAGAATATGATATGAAAATGTAAGAACAAGAGATGAACAACTCCAAATCTGTATTGATTCAAGAACAAACGTGAAAGAGAGAATTTCAGGGTTACAACCGCTATCCACGCCAGAAACATTATCAAACTAGGCTATTTATAGTGAGTAGACAGGCATCGAAACTATGCTCACCGAAACTACTAGTTTCGGTTGAGCATTTACATGTGAAGGAACCTCATGTCGAAACTCCCTATCTATCGAAACTACTAGTTTCGGTTGAACAAACCTCAACCGAAACTATGTAGTTTCGATGGCCCAGACTTAACTAAATAAAGCAGTAAATTACAGGAAATTGAAATAACTGAAATACAAGGAAATAAACTAAATTACTATTATTCAAAATACATTGATGAAATCAGCTTACAAAAATACTATTCCCTACAATATATTCCGCAAAAGCACATAGTCGTCGTGGTAATAGGGGGAGGGGGGGAGTTGGGAAGTTACATTAGGTTTCAAGATACACTGGGTTTAAATGCAAATTTAAACATGTGGTTATTTATGAACTCATCAATTTATGTTGACCCATTTTCTTTTAAATATTTTGAGTATACATCTCAGGTAAACGATAGCATGGTTAGTTGGCATTACAGGTTAGGGATTTTTGGTACAATCGAAGCGTATGCTTGATGGTCGGAGGCATGCTAATAAATAATAAATCCTGCTATTGTGAGGTTCCTTGATAAGAACTAGATATACAATGTAGTAGTCTTTCATTTTGAGATTTTAAGACTTGTGGTTTTAATTTCTGCTGTGTGTTCTCTGTACCATTCATCATAACTAATCAGGACTGGGTGTGACAATAAGCCTAATAACCAAAAGATAATTCAAGTTATCATTTTTCACATCTAAAATGTCATTATATTTTACTTTTATCAGCTTAGTATTTTCATCATCCTCAACCCTCTCCTTTCTTCGGTCTTTCCCTTCTTTCTTCTTATCCTTCCTTTAGTACAGAAGAGACCTTGTAGGCCTCGTAACAATTAAACACGGATCTCTAGAGACAGCGAGTAGTCAACCGATCACTAGTGCGGAATCCTAGCGGATCGATGATGGTGTAGAAACTAAGAACGAGCAATAATGAATCAACAACAATAGTAAATATCAACGACTTTCTATTTCAGAGGTAAAAGCTTGGACAATTAGTTCGGTACTTACAAAATCATACAAACTACCTTTGTGTAGAAAAACCAAACAGCTCAAGAGAAACTAGTCAGTTTCGCTACAGGCGAAACTAGTAGTATCGCTAGTCAATTTCGCCAGACGAAACTAACTAGTATCGCTAATACAATCAAGAGAAACTAGAAGCGATTACAAAATTTCAAAGACTATTACCTACTAGATATTGTTACAAAACATGTATCAACAAACTCCCCTTAACAACTTGTAAATAAAAAAGTCTTCGACCCTCAGCGATCTTGATCAATATCCTTCCACTTTAGGGCAAATGACTACCAGCACAGACTTTGTGTTTGACACACAGATCCACCACACCTTGATACTGTAACCCCTGAATTCTCCATTCTTTGTGATACAAGATCTTATTCTTATGAAGCTTCATTAAGTCATCAGACGAAAAATTAATAAGGCTCATAGCATCATAAATTCTCAAGATTTCTTTTCCCGGGCCATCATCTTCCATCATGGCCTCACCTGTAACTCCATCTACATACCACCATTTTAGATTCGATAAACAATCAATCGGAACTGGTTGTAGAGGGATATTCTTCACGAACTTGACATTCTTCAGTGGGCGCTGAGTCTTAGAATCAATCTTGTTCTTAAAAGTAACTCTTCATCCCTCTTGTGGCTTTAACTCCTCAAATCTCTTAGCCATTCCTTCTTTAATAATTTTCCTCATTATCAAATTTGCAATCCCATCATCAGATCTGGTTATCAAAGGCCTCCGAGCTAAATCGATAATCTAACACTTCGGCAAGGAATTGATATACTTCAGCCTGGGTTTCAGATATTTTACACCATCAACACGTTTGATAGCAAACAAATTATTCTTCTCATCATTAAACCAGCTAAGTAATCCTCCCGTCGCATCAGTCTTTGACAAATACTTTGACTTAAAGATTGGCATTGTCGGAGACTTAGGCATAGTTTTAAACCATGCTTTTTTCATCTCAGCCCATGTCATATTAGATAAATCAACAGATGGATCACAAGTCTTCTCAGTAGAATCACTTTCTTTCTAAACTTCTTCTATAATCGCTCCTTCTTCTCTGCTTCCCGAGCTAATTTGTTAATCTGATCAATGAATGAGGTGTCAAACAGCACCTTCGTGAGTAGCATACTTGACAACTTCATCATCTTGCTCAAATTCAATCTCCACGCCTTCTGCATCACTCTCCCAATCATCTATCAAAACATTATCAAGATCAATCAAACATTCTAGTATCTCACTTTCAATATTATCATTCACTTGCTTATCTTCTCCTTTATCACCATCACCTCCAGACTCCCCCTGAACAGTAGAATCTCCTACAAGAGAAACACTAGGCATTGACGAAGCAATTGGTTGCTCATCTCCACCATGTGCTCCTTCAGGATCATCATCTTCATTTTCAGTTACTGATGTGTGATATTATATATATTAATTTTACCAAGTTTTAAATTTAGAAATGGACTTACAACTAATTCACACACTTACGACAAGTGTACTGGTCGCGTGTAGCAAAGAAAGCAAGCCCGAGTTATCGAACCGTGGACACAAGAGGCGGCGGCCCTCGATACTAAACCTCTATTGACTCCCAACCAATGTAAAACAAGTGAAGGTTTTATTTTTAAAATTTTAGAACATGCAAATTAAACTAAACAATTAAAATACTGACTCGACTCAAGGCTGAAAAGACACGACAAAACCTAGACACGAGAAAAGATGAAGACAAGGACACGACAATAGAAAGACCAAACTAATAAAGAAACGAAACAAAGACCAACTATTAGACAGACACTACCTAGACCAGGAATCCTATTGGCTACTTTAACTGCTTGAGGGCAGACTGACTATATGACACCGGTTCAAAAGATAGATTGACTCAGGAATCACTAAGACACGCAGGATGTCCTCTCAGACTCACCTACACACCTCAACTATCCTAATGATCGGATTAAGCTCACCGGTAAGGAATTGGATCTCCTCTCAAACTCACCAATACCTAGAACACCACGTACTCGACAACGGTTTCACCTCTCAGTCTCAACCGCTCTATACTCATAGGCTATCCTAGACAAACCTAAGATAAAGGGGTAAACTCCTAAAATACTGTTTATGACATGAAATTGCAAATGATAAAGACGACTCGGACAACTCACTCTCGTACAATTGCTATCCAAACCGACAAACTAAGAGACAACCCGACATCCTATCTCATCTCGGACTCAAGATAGGTAAAATACTGATTTTTATGACCACACAAACCTTCTAGAACGACTGGCCTAATCGTCTAGATCACAAACACAAAGTAAATGACCCGAAAACCCGAAATCTTACTCGAAACACACAAACCAATCAAATAACATCTCAAGTACAGCAATTTCATGCAAGATCAGTAGCAAATCAATATTAGAACACATTCATAAACATCAAATCAGAAATCTTTACAGTAGCATTCGTTATACGATCAATAAACAATCTGAAAACAATCAAATCATGCCAATATTAATCCTAATCTAGGTAGCAACAAGTTTAGCTATTCATAATACTTTAAAACATTCCAAAATAAACTGAAGACATAGTTTGAACTCGAAATAAAAGACTGGAATAAGAAAAAGAACGAAAAACCAGTGTTTGCAAACCAAAAAGCTTCAACTTTTCTCAATCCGGATTATACCAGGTCTCAATTCTTCGATCCTCAGAGCTTCTTGGTCGTCTACAGCAGCAAACAATCAATGGATTCTATTTAAAATTGACCAAAGCCTTTAAAACGACTGAATTAGGGCATTCTGCTTGACAGGAAGCATGTCGGACCGACATGGAGTGGAAGTCGGTCCGACTAGGGCTGACGCAATCCTTAATGATTACGACCCAATGATTCTGCAATAATTATGCCTTTTTGACGCGCATTGGACTGACATGGAAACAGAAGTCGGTCCGATATCAAGTGAAATCCATAAATTCTTTATATTTTTCTTGTTTAACTCTAACACTTTATTCCCACATCTTTTTCTCACATATTTGGCTCACTTGCTCCATGTCACCTACAAATTCGACATTTAAACAAATCAGTAAAATATTCGAGCAATTTATAACCAAAACTTGGGCAATTACGAGGGATAATTAGCATATAAAGCACATGTGTTTTGCAACACATCAGTTACAATCACAGTCTCTTGTCGACAACTACTCTCCCCCTGAGCAGCCAACTGCTTCAAAACTTTCTCCAACGAAGCATTAAGTGATTCTATTTGAAGTTGATGAACCAGGAGTTGAGAGCGTTGAGTAACAATTAAAGCTTGATGAGCATCATTCACTTTAAGAACATTACCAACTAAATGCTCCAAAGAAACAACTCTAGCTTTCAAATCAACAATCATATACATCATGTGAGTATAGTCTTCACTCTCATCTCTTAAAGTAGAAGTAGATCTTACAGAACGTCTTTGTTGTGGAGGAGACACAACAGAAGTAGAAAAAGAATAGTCACAGTTGGTGAACTGGAAGATCCAACTGGTGGAGTACTAATCAACTCATCTAGAAGCCTTTGAGTATCAGGAGTTACCTGAGTAGATGTCGACGCTGGACCAAGTGGTGTAGCAACAGAAACTGGTACATGTGTAGTGGTAGTCGCTTGTGAGAATATGGTATTCAGAATGCTAACACCTTCTTGTACTAAAACCCTGGAAGGTTTGGAAACAAACTTAGGTCTAGAAACCTTACGCCTCTTTGCTTTTGTCACAGATGAATCAAGATCCTCATCAGGATTGTAATCAACATCATCATCCTCTATAGATTTCCCTTTAGAAGATGACTCCGAAGGAGGACCCGATGTCTTCTCCCGTTTCCTTCTGGCTACCATTTTCACCCTTCTAGGTACAAAGGAAACAAGTTGTGGTCTTTGATCAACTTCTATTCTTGAAGCATCATGGTCTGTAGAGATAAAGACCGATGGCTACAAAATTCTCCAAGTATAATTGCTGCTGACTCCACAATTTTGACAACTGATGAAGTTGTTGCGGAAAAGTGTCTATGCTGCGGATAGTTAAGTTTTGCTGCTGATCTACAACTATGCTCCGGATAGCCTTTCCTGCAGAAGACCAAAGTTGCTGCTCATAGGCTTCTCAGCAGCATCAAACATTGATGTTGCTGATAGGCAAATCATCAGCAACTTTGACTTTACTACTGACACCTTTTGCTGCAACACTGCACACCTATCAGCAGAAGGAATGTTATTGGAGTAGATGACAAAAAAAAGCTACTACTTCTGAAGTGTCCTGCAAAGATTCTTGAGAAGATTTTTTGTTTTGCAGTTGTCTTTTCACTGCAGTTGTCTTTTTTTTGTCCTCCAATTATAGTGTAACTTTTATCGGTCAAAGATCAACGGCTTGTGTTTGATCTGATCCTTAGAATCAAGGGTCTGTCTTGATTCTAAGTTCCTTTATATGTGTTGATACTCTTCATTTTGCAAGTGTGCTTTCTTAGAGTTTTCTTTGTAACTTGTTAACATTGAAGAGTAATACAATTTGCATTTATCAGTATTCTGATTGTTGCTTGTTGCATTGCATAGTTGTAGTTGTTTATGCCAATATCAACTAGAAAGAACCATCTTGTAATACATTGATCCTACAAGTGGTATCAGAGCAAACTCACATTTGTTTAATCACTTTCTGGTTCTGTTGCTATTATCTCTTTGCTGCACATCATCCATCCAAAGTATGGCACAAAATACTGGATTTGATGATATTGGAAGCCTTCACAGACCACCAGGGCTGGTGTCTGGGGAAGATTATGACATGTGGAAAAAACAGAATGGAAAGCTTCTTCCGCTATCAAGAATATGAAATGTGGAGATGCATAATTGATGGTCCTTATGTGCCAATGGTGGCCTCCACTGATTCTGGAGGTCCATCTGTCCCTAAAGAAGCTTCAAAGGATTCTGAGGAAGAGATTAAGAAGATGGAGGTAGATTTTAGAGCTCTAGGAGCCATTCAAATGTGCCTGCCAAATGAAGTGTTTCCTAATTTCAAAGAATACAAGACTGCTAAAGAGCTATGGGAAGCTCTTGAGATGATGTTTGCTTGATCTGAAGAAGTTAAAGAAAACAGGAGAGATATTCTGAAGCAACAATATGAAAACTTTGTGTATAAGGATGGTGAATCTCTTACAACCCAGTACAGCATGTACACTTATCTTGTGGGAGATTTGCAGTGTGCTAAAGTCAAGCTAGAAAATGATGATATTCTCAAAAAGTTCATCAAATCTCTTCCAAGTTGCTGGACACTCTACACAGTGTCAATTAGAAGAACTGAAAACTTGAAAACTCTCACCATGATTGAGCCGTTTAGTATGTTCAAGACATATGAGCTGGAAATGATTCAAGCAAGAGAAAGAAAATCAGGCTACTCATCTACACCCTCATCATCCACCACCTCTTTTGCATTACACTCTGACACATTACCAAGCTCAAGCAACTATTATCCTCCCATTGTCACACATCCTCAAACACCCAACTCACAAGTAAACAACCCTCTATTCCTTCTTGAAGCTCCTCCTCAAAATCCTAACCCTATTGCTTTTGTTTCTGATACCCTAAGCAACATGTCCTTAATCAAAGAAGATCTGGAGTACTTTCATCCAGATGTCCTAGAAGAAATGGATACACAACATTCTTATGCCATGCTATCTCTCAAAGAAAAAAGGTTCTACTCTAGAACTGGAAGACTTATTCCAAGCAACAGTTCAAACACCAGAGTTGGCTTAGACAAAAGCAAGTTAAGATGCTAAAACTGTAACCAACTTGGTCATTTTTTCCAGAGAATGTAAAGCACCAAAGGACAACCCAGCTGCTGCATAACCAAGACAGACTCATCAAAGTCAAGCAGGTCAAAACACTCAACCTGATCAAAGTCAAGCATGTCATAACAATCAAAATCACCTCTGATAGACAAAAACATGTCTATAGAAGGATCCCCATAGAAAAACCTACTTTCAACACGAAGGTAAAGAAGGAGAAGTCAGTGATTGTTGAACCATCAGCAGCAACCAAGAATGTTGCTGATCACTTGAAGCCAAATAAGACAAAGTACAAATCTAAGCCTTCAGCAGCAATAAAATCTGCTGCTGATCGGATAAAACCATCAGAAACAATTAAAATTGTTGCTGATCAGTCTAAGCCCAGAAATATCAAGAACCGGGCAGAACTATCAGCAGCTAAAGCTACATCTGCTGCTGATAATGCTAAAAGAACTGCAAAGTTGACTCAACAATGGCAAGAAAATTCTAAATCATCATCAACTCGGAGTATCATCATTGGATCAATTGAATACCAGACTGCTGATGATTTTGTTCTTAAGTCAAAATTCTCACCCAAGTCTGCAAGCTCTTGGGTTCCACTTTCTAACTAGAACTCTCTCATGTGGAGGAACAACCAGGTAACAAGGATAACACCTGGGTTGTAGACAGTGGTTGTTCTAAGCACATTAATGGTAATAGGTCCATCCTCTCAGACTTTAGAAACTTTTATGGTGGATATGTTGCCTTTGGGAGTAATTCAAAGGGAGGGACTATCACTTGACAAGGAACTGTGTCCAATGAAAGGATGAGCATTGAAAGAGTGAATTATGTGAAATAATTAAAGTTTAATCTCCTGAGTGTGTCACAGATCTGTGGTCAGAAGCATTGGATGCTTTTCACAGATGAAAAATGCTTTGTGCTATCCCCTGGGCTAAGCAAACCTCCTCGAGAGAAGATCTTGTTAACTGCTCAAAGAAAATACAATCTTTATGTGCTTGATATGAAGAAGATTACACCATATGGCAGTTTATCTTGCTTTCTATCCAAAGCATCAGTTTATGAATCTGCTCTATGGCATAGGAGATTGAGTCATGTGAATGTCAAAACCATCAACAGGTTGTTCAAAGGAAATCTAGTCAGAGGACTACCTGATAAAGAATTCTAACTTAAAGATCACTGCATAGCATGTTTGAAGGGGAAGCAACACAAGAGTTCTCACAAGCCCAAGACACTCAATTCCAATGATACTCCACTACAGCTGCTACATATGGATCTTTTTGGTCCTACAAATGTCATGCCTATGTGCAAGAAGTCATACTGTCTGGTGATAACTGATGACTATACCAGATTCTCATGGGTATACTTCTTGAGAACAATAGATGAAACTGCTGAGATTCTCAAATCCTTCATTCTTAGGGTTGAGAATCAAAGCAATCAAAAGGTTAAGATAATAAGATGTCATCAAGGTACAGAGTTCAAAAATCAAACCTTGAACTTTTTTTGTGAGAACAAAGGTATCCAGAGACAATACAGTGCTCCAAGAACCCCTCAACAAAATGGGGTTGCTAAAAGAAGAAACAGAACTCTGATTGAGTCTGCCAGATCCATGTTGGCTGACTCAAAGTTGCCTCTCACATTCTGGGCTAAGGTAGTTAGTACAACTTGCTATGTACAAAATAGAGTTCTCATTGTCAAGCCTCTCAACAAAACACCTTATGAACTGTGGTTCAATAGAGTTCCATACATTGGCTTCCAAAAACCTTTTGGATGCCCATGTACTATTCATATTACCAGTAGTGTTCTTCCAAAATTTGGAGCCAAATATGATGAAGGATACTTTGTGGGATATTCCTCTCAATCGAAAGCCTACAGAGTATTCAAATCTGGAACAAGAATAGTTGAAGAATTAGAGAATGTGCAATGCGGGGAACATATTCCATGTGAAAATAAGGGTCAGACTGGCTGTTTGATATAGACTCCTTCTCTCAAATATTTGAACCTCTCATCTTCTCAAATATGGAGTCTTCATCTCCATAAGAACAAGCCACTTCATCAAATAATGACTACAGATTAGGTTTAAATGGTCCATCTATAAGCATCAAAAGACAATCCATTGATCATCCATCTGTTGTCGACACTATTGAAGCTAGTGAAGCTAGAACAAGCAGCTCCAATGTCACCAGCAACAGTCTTTCTAAACATGAAGATCAAGATGAACCCATTAATCTGTCTGCAGGTGACATAGAGGCACTAGCTTCAAATGAGGGTACTGCATCTGATGTTGTTGAAGACATTTCTGCAAACAAGTCCCTTGAAGATGTCCCTGATCAAAATCACAGCAATCTTGAGCAAGGAATTCAGCTGGATGTTGTTCCAACCCAAAGAGACAATGTCATTGGTCTAGTCCAACAAGGATTTCAGACAAGAAGAAAATCACATGAAGCTAATATATGTCTGTACTCCTGCTTTCTGTCTCAAGTTGAACCAAAGAAAATAGATGAAGCCCTGCAGCACAACTGCTGGATTGAAGCAATGCAAGAGGAGTTGCTACAATTCAAGTGACAAGAAGTATGGACACTAGTTGATCTGCCACCTGGACAAACTGCTATAGGCACAAGGTGGGTCTTCAGGAACAAACAAGTTGAAAGAGGGATTGTAATCAAGAAAAAAGCAAGACTTGCAGCTCAAGGCTACACTCAGAAAGAGGGAATTGATTATGATGAAGTATTTGCACCTGTTGCGAGGTTTGAGGCAATCAGAATCTTCCTAGTATATGCTGCATCCAAGAGCTTCACTGATTATCAAATGGATGTCAAGAGTGCCTTTCCATATGAGAAGATTGGTGAGGAAGTCTATGTTAGACAGCCACCTGGGTTTGTCGATCCTTCACTTCCTGACAAGGTGTTCAAACTAGACAAAGCTCTATATAAGCTACATCATGCCCCAAGAGCCTGGTATGAAACCTTGTCAGGATATCTACTCAGCAATAATTTCATAAGAGGTGCTATTGATCTGACTTTGTTTATCAAAGATGAAGGGGGAGAGATTCTACTAGTGCAAATCGATATAGATGACATCATCTTTGGATCAACAAAGAAGAACCTATGCAAAGACTTTGAGATCCTAATGCACTCAAAGTTTGAAATGAGTTCAATTGGTGAACTAAATTTCTTTTTGGGTCTCCAAGTCAAACATATTCCAAATGGAATCTTCATCAGCCAATCCAAATATGTCAAAAGCATTTTGGAAAGATTCAAGCTGGCTGACTGCACCATCAACTATCCCCAGACAAAAATGGTCAAGAGACTGATCAACATCAGTACAGGGAAATGATTGGATCACACATGTATCTGACTGCTTCCAGACCAGATATCGTGTTTGCAGTATGTCTATATATAAGATTTTAAGTAGCTCCAAAGACTTCACATCTAGAGGCTGTCAAGAGAATTTTTAGGTACCTAAAGAGAGCTCCAAGACAGGGGCTTTGGTACTCCAAAAATGACAAATTCAATCTGTATGCATACATTGACAGTGATTTTGGAGGCTACAATTTGGATAAGAAATCCACATCAGGAGGATGTCAATTTCTAGGAGGAAGACTTATCTCTTGGAAATGCAAGAAGAAGACATGTGTGTCAACATCAACATCTGAAGCAGAATACATTGCAGCTTCAAGTTGTTGTGCTCAAGTGATTTGGATTCAAAATCAAATGCTGGACTATGGAATGACGTTCATGGCAATTCCCATTCATATTGACAACAAGAGTGCTATATCAATTACCAACAATCCTGTGCAGCCTCCAAGACAAAACACATTGACATCAGGTATCACTTTTTTAGAGATCAAGCTAAGAAATGGAGAATTATTTTAACCAAAGTTCATACCAATGAGCAATATGCTGACTTGTTCACTAAAGCCATTGATGAAGCTAGATTCAGATATCTAGTTGAGGCTATTGGTATAATGAACTTTGATTAAAATTCTTCTCTAAACAATTTTCAATAATAAATGTGTGTTGTTTTTATTTTGTTATTATTAAAACCCTTCTAAAAATTGAAAAATATTTTGAGTCATATTGGAGAACTTCATCTGTCAGCAGCAAATACCTTCGCTGCTGAAAGGTTTAGTTGTCAGCAGCAAAAGCCTTTGCTGCTGATTACTTTAGGCCATCGAGAGAAGCATGTTTGCTGTAGACCATTATATCCATCAGCAACAACTAAGTTTGCTGCTGATAGACATAACCATCAGCAGCAACCAACCTTGCTGCGGATCGGTAAAAATGGCTCAAATTAACTTTTACCCGTTGTAAAAAGTAACTTTCAGTCTTTACTATGAATGCTACAGTGTAGTACAGCTGTAAAACATTAAAAAGTAAAGCACCACTGTAGAAACCATACCTACGCTGCTTTCTTTTGTAAGGTAAAAGAGACCGTTGATTCATCCCTTCAAACCCTTCCGTTATAACAAAATCAAATTCCCTCCCTCACCTCATCATATTAAATTCTTGACCTAACTCTCCACCTTTTCTCTCCCGCACTCAAGCATTCAAAGCTCCCTACACCCATAACCAACTTTCAAATCTTCCCTACATTCATCATCAACATGAAAAACCGTGATATTTAACAACCCTGATGATAAATTTTCAACATACTATAACCTTACAGCATATCTGGTAAAGGGAAAGAAGTCTGAAGGATTTGATGACATGATCAAATTTCCGTGTCGATCAAAACTACACTTTGCCCTAACCGTCAACCCAACAATATACATCTCTCATATGAAGGATTTCTAGAACTCCGCCTCCTACTCCATTGAACAGGGGATTCCTCAAATCAAAGCCAAAGTGGACGGCAAGGACATAACGGTAACTGAAGCAACTCTCAGGAAACATCTAAGGCTTCAAGATGAAGGTGTTGCCAACTCCTACACAAAGGTTGAATACATGAGGACCTTTGTATCCATAGGGTACACTGGAAATCAACAGGAGTATACCATCGAGAAAGCACTGTTCGGTCCTCCATGGAAGTATCTTTGCCACACTCTTCTTCAATGCATATCTCAAAAGAGGAGTGGTTGGCATCAACTATCGTCTGGACTGGCATATGCAGTTCATCGTTTGGTAACTACCCAAAACTTTAATTTTTCTCACTTGATTTTTGAAGGTTTGAGATACAACCTTCAGGAAGGGGCAAAACAATCCTTTTACATGTACCCCAGATTCTTGCAGTAAGTTTTTAATGAGGAACTAAAAGATTTATCTAAAACTGCAAGAATCTACATGATTGGATCCCACAAAAACAACATTTTCAAAAGCATGAGAACTGCTTCAGAAAAGTTCTCAGGGGTCAATGTTCCATTGTTACCTACAATGTTGAACATACAAAGTACCCAGGGTGACAGTTTAGCAGTCCTAGCTGATACTGATCCCACACCCTGCACTTCACAACCTGAAATTACAACATCTGCTTCCATTGATCGAACCCCTGTGCAACCTACTGAGGGTGCACGAGTACACCAAATACTCACCTCTACACTTCAAGCCCGACTGGAACACATGGCCTCAGTTGAGGTATGTTACCAAATAAAGAAAAAGAAGAGCAAGAAGAATCCGTCTATTCTTGGCTCACAGGCCCAATCCAGACCTACAAGCCCTCATCCAGAGTCACAACACTATGGTGAGAATATCAAAAGGGATATCCACATCACTAGGGAAAATTCCTTGAAAGGATCCCTATAGGGATTAGGACCACATCCCGTGTCCATAGAGAACCCCACTGAGCCTATACACTTTGTCTCTTTCTTGAACTTAAGTGTAGAGGCACCTAGTCAAGATGATGCACCTTCTCCAAATGCCACTATCAAGGAAGTACTGATGACTTGGTTGACGATGTACCCAGCCCAAGTTCATCACCTGAGAAGTTTCACGCAAGGAGTGATGATAGAGTGGATATGGAAGGGCTGCCACTACTTCTGGTCCATCAATTGACCTAGAGGACAGTGACAACATCTTTAAGACCCCAACCATGGCAACTCATGGTGAGAATGTTTCTCTTGAAACATTTTTCACTGAGAGGAATCCCAGGTGCCAAGAAAACCAGGGTGATGAGGAGGCAGAGGCTCGGCCTAAGGTCCCATCTACTTCCAAGGATTCCACATCTGTGGATGAGGACAGACTGAAACTTGAAAACTTGGAATTGACGGCTAGGGTTGCTCTGCTAGAGGCTGAAGTGTCTAAACTAAGACACCAAGTCTCTGTGCATGAGTCCCATCGATGCCCAACATTGACTCCTCCTTCCCTTGTATTAGTGGGAACTCAAACAAACTCAATCCTATGCACTGATGCAACCAAAAAGGGGGAGAAAATTTCTGAAGATGAAAATGATAGCTTAGATGCTTGGATCAAAAAGCAGGTGGAATTTCAAGCAACACACTTCCAGCCTGCCTTTGTTCAAGTTCATGACTTGCTAGACTCCAGAGATGAAGAGGAAGAGATCTCTGAGGAATGGAAGCTAGTTGCCAGGGCCGTAGATGAAGTATTCCCTGAGGAGATGGAGTTCGAAGAGGAAGAAGAAGAAGAAGAAGTATTCCCTACAGCCCATATACTTGAAGCTGCAGCTAACATCTCAAGGAGAGTTATAGTCCCCGAGTACCGCTTAACAACAAACAATCTGGAGTTTGACACAATTCAATCTTGGGGGTATGACGGTCTCTTTGAGAGATTTTGGATTGGATGGGAGTTCTCTGGGTTTGAAGAACTGGCCTTGCATACTACTGAATGCATCAATACATCTGAGGATCTCTCTGCCAGGCTTGCTATTGATCGTTTCCATGATCTAATGGAAGATAACATGCCTTGGTTTGAGAGATTCCTTCAAGAAGCCAAGAAGGTTGCCGTTCCCTGCCTTGAGAAAGAAGAAGCAGAGTCCTCAAGAGTAGCCCTTAGAAGAACAGGTAAAGGTCTAGAGATAGTGAAAAGTAGAGTTCTGACTGAAGACCAAGTTCTAAATCTAAGGAGATATTTGTGTAACGAAGTGGTCATAGGTCTGGAAGTCCATGGGTGGTCCAACATTGATCCTTCAGGAATCAAATTCTTCTTGTGCAATGGATCATCATTTGAGATTAACAACATTCAAGAAATTTTCCTACTAAACTCAGATTTCCTCTTCAAAGTTTTTGAACTAAGATCACACATCTGTAATGTCAACTCACTAAGAAGTCAAGAAATGATGCACATTGTCAAAAGCTTCTTACATGATGGTGGATGGATTGCCTCGGATGCATCTCCAGACTCATATGTGTCGTTTCCTTCCTCTCCCCAAGTTGTGCTTACTGCTGCAATGCTATTTGCACAAAATGTTTCAGAAGAGGTGACGTAGGAATGGGTTTCTGTGGTTGTTAAAGAAGAATAAGAAGAAGATGCTTCTCCCTTGTCTACTCCACAAATTTCCAATGAAGCCTAGGCTGAGGCCTCAATAGCAACATCCTCAACTGCTATTGTTACCATTGAAACCGAAGCAGAGGCATCCAATAAAAATAACGGAAAGGGAATCATGAGTGAATAAGAAGAGAAGAGAAGAGAAAAGAGAAAAAGAAAGAAGAAGAAGAAGAAGAGAAAGAGAGGAAGAAGAAATGAAACAGATAAAGATGGATCAAAAGAGAAAAGCAGCCATGCTATTCAGAGAGAAGCAGATCAGCGGACTTGCAAGATCTCTTGATTCCACAAAAGTCCAAGTTCCTGTAGCTTCACAAATTGATGAAGATGAAGCTTTGGCACTAAAGCAACAGGAACATTTTTCTAGAGAAGGTGAAAAAGAGAAAAACAGAAAGAAAAAGAGGCCAAATTCACAATAAAAAACTCCAATATGGCCTAAGAGACGAGGAGTGAATGGATCCAGGCCCTAACTGATCTAGGTGAGGATGGAGACTACCTGGAGAAGTTATCCAATAAAGAGCTCTACAGAGCCTACATGGGTCAACGAGGAGAACTAGCAAAGAAGAAGAGGGATGAAGAAGAATAGAAAGCCAGAGAAAAGTCTAGAAAAGCCATTGCCTTGAATAAAAGAACACACGAAGAAAGAAAGGTCATGATGGACTTTCTTAAGGCAAGAGGTGAGAGTGGAAAGAGGTTAGGTCCTATGAACTTCATGAACCTTCAATCCCTCTACAGATAGGTGAAAAGGGAAGAAGAGGATAGACTTTAGAAGACAAATCAAACCAAGAGGGATAGTACAACTGAAGAAGATAGAAAAAGAAAGAAGCCCAGAACAGAATCCTTAGTCCATCCTCCTTCTCTCCCACATGTTCCATCTCCTAGATTTCCCTCCTACACTCCCAAATAGTCCAAATCCTCTCACCCAGCTCCCTCTCATCAACAACCTCCCAAGAAGAAAACCAAACCTCCTACCATCTCTGAAGATTCAAGAAAAATTGTACAATGGTTCTACAGTGATCCCGATCAATGGTATGAAGTGTTTAGAGGAGAGGTAGAAAAGAAAAAGATCAATCTACAGGTCTGTTGATGAGGTGATGCAACTTCCAGACTCTGATCTGCAGAAAATTGTGGAGCTCGGTGAAGCTCATGAGCCTGAAAATGATATTGGGAGGCATTTCTTGCTAATAATAAAATATTAATTCAATCATAGCAAAGATGTTGTCATTGATGCAAAACCTCTCCAATCCCACTTTCCTCTTGCCAAATGGTCCTACAATGCTGCCAAAGATGAATACACACTGGAAGATGTCAAAGGATACAAGATGAGGTGTTCCAACATGGCTATCTTCAGCTTGCAAAGCAGGGACTTCAAATCTCTATCTGAAATCACATTTGATAATCCCAACAAGGATCCAAGAGGCTATGAGACAGCAAGGATTGTCCAGAATATGTAGAAGCTTCAGGAACAAAGGTAGTAAAGAGTTTTGGTAGCATCAGTCTAGGGGGAGTTTGTAGAGATAGAGACTGATGGCTACAAAATTCTCCAAGTATAATTGCTGCTGAGTCCACAATTTTGACAACTGATGAAGTTGCTGCGGATAAGTGTATATGCTGCGGATAGTTAAGTTTTGCTGCTGATCTACAACTATGCTGCTGATAGCCTTTCCTGCAGAAGACCAAAGTTGATGCTGATAGGCTTCTCAGCAACATCAAACATTGATGCTGCTAATAGGCAAATCATCAGAAGCTTTGACTTTACTACTGACACCTTTTGCTGCAACACTCACACACCTATCAGCAGAAGGAATGTTATTGGTGCAGATGACAAAAGACAAAGCTACTACTTCTAAAGTCTCCTGTAAAGATTCCTAAGAAGATTTTTTTGTTTTGTAGTTGTCTTTTCATTGCAGTTGTCTTTTTGTTGTCCTCCAATTGTAGTGTAACTTTTATCTGTCAAAGATCAATAGCTTATGTTTGATCTGATCCTTAGAATCAAGGTGTGTCTTGATTCTAAGTTCCTTTATATGTATTGCTACTCTTCATTTTGTAAGTGTGCTTCCTTAGAGTTTTCTTTGTTACTTGTTAACATTGAAGAGTAATACAATTTGCATTTATCAGTATTCTCATTGTTACTTGTTGCATTGCATAGTTGTTATTGTTTCCACCAATATCAACTAAATAGAACCATATTGTAATACATTGATCCTACAGGGTCGTCATTATCAGACTCTGTGCTCTCCGAATCAGATGTATCAACAACATGTCCTTTTCTAGGACTATCAGGTATCACAAGATCTTGTATCAGAGCATCCTGGATATTATCATCATTTTGAACATTAGGATGAGGTTGTTCAGGTTGAACTTGTTCTACAATCTCCTGAACTTGAACATCAAGTTGTTCTTGCACTTATGGTACAGGTGGTTGTTGTTGGACTTGTTGTGGTGGCTGTTGTTGTTGTTGTTTTTGGTTTCCTTGAGCTCCCGCTTCATTCTCATTTACCAAGTTAACATTGGGTGGCTCACCATAATTATCATTAATCAGATGACCAAATAAAGCAGCTTGCACCGACCTTGTAGTAGCAGTTTTATTCCTCACATGCTTGCAGTCAGCAAAAATCCTCTTATCCATAGATATCAAAGGTAATTCAACACCAACGAATGGGAGGTTGGGTAACACATGACATATAATCAGTTGTAAGAACCTTAGATAGAGCAGAAACCTTGTCTTCCTAGTAGCATTAACTTGTGTAACAAGCTCATTGAATACATATCGAGAGAAATTGTATGGCTTGTTCAAAGTGAGAGCAACCATAGCAGATTATAATAAAGAACCAATGCCATCAACTCCATCCTTCCTTGGTGATAAACAACTTATTAACAAGTGCATAATATACCGCCATTGATGAGAAAAAAACCCCTTCCTCATCTGAGAATCATTTAATGGGCCTCTATAATTCATCGTTTGAAAGCATCCTAGAATCAAGGTAGATGGAAATTCAACTCTTGCATCACCGTCTTCTCCAAACCTTAAGGCAGCATGAACAGTGTCAACAGTAATAGCCACTGGAGTCTCATTCACAATCAAGCGAATTGCAAGTGGAATCACCGTGCCATCATAAGTAGCGTTGTTCCAGAAACTTGCAATATGATTCCAGCAGACCTTAGGGTTGGCCGATATAGCATAGAATATTCTTGAGCGCCTTAGAAATATAATAATCTCCCTGAAATCAGCAGCTTTAGGAATATCAGGATTAAGCATGGTAACAACATTATTCCTCAGAACAAAAATCCTTTCTAAGTCCATACCTGCACAACAACACAACAAAATAAATTGAATTAGTTCAAACACACAACACAAACAGAGAATGGAATCGCTAGATAAAAATCACGCGAAACAAACACTTAGCTAAACAAACCAACAGATTCTCTAGACAAGATATAGCGACACTACAAGTAGGTTCGCTAGACAAACTTTAGCAAAACTACAGGTAGATTCGCCTAAGTAATCTCATGAAAAGTCATTTTGAAAATCAGATGAAATCAATCAATGATAATCAACCAAATACCACCTAAGACCATCGATATACACTAATCAATCCTCAAATTCCATCTAAAAACACTTTAAGATCAGTGAAAATGAGAAAATAATCCTGCATGAACAAGACCTCTCTGATCTAGTGGAATATTTGATGAAAATTCAATCCAATACATACCTTCGATGCGCAATGACAAGTATAGCACAGATCTAAGTGTAAAATTCCTTCCCAATACACAAGAAATTCTGAAAAATCAAAAAATAAAGTTTCACGACTAGTTTCGCTAGAAATTTGGTAGTATCGCTTGCTCCAGATTCGCTATAAGTCAAAGTGAGTCAAACCTTAAACAAATGAAACTATTAATACAACACCGTAGTATCGCCTTAGATAAGTTCGCCTGATATAAATTCACTCGGAGTAGTATCGCCTGAATAGAATATGATCAAAAATGTTTAACTTTCACACCAACTCCAAGTTCAACCTGTAAACACATCTAACCAGAAAGATATGATTAGAACATTTTTGCAATAAAAACACCCGAGCTAAAAAAATCATCATCATGGAAGTTTGAAATAAAATCTTTTTGTATTTTATAAATTTGTAACTAAAGTCTAAAAACATACTTAAAATCTTTTTGAACTTTTTATTTTATAAAAGTAGTAAAGAACACATTAAAATCTATCTAGACACTATTTTTGTATTTTCAAATAACACTAAGATAAAATTTGAAAGATATAAAATCTTTTTGGGCTTTTTCTGTACAAATCACATATTTTTGGAAATCATCACGAGTTAGGAGAACAGAACAGTATAGACAATGTATCAGAAACACATTTCGGATAAGCATCCCTAACAAATCTACAGGTATCCTATACAAATTAACTCTTCTTTTTCTTTCAAAGTTCACATATTCTCTATTAATTCAAGAATCAACTTCTTTTGAACTTTCAACCATTCACAAAGTCATAAAGTATATCGCCATGAGTCAACTAATAAGATCAAACCTTTTAGAATACAGACCAAACATGTAATGATACACGAAGAACTACGAAGAAGATGGGATCAGATCAGGACATGCTTAGTAAACTTTTCATCTGAATTTGCAACACATAACATGTCAATCTAAGTTGCCAATAATATAAAATTTGAAACTATAAGCATCTTTGTCCCACTTTCTTGTGGATTAAGGTACCATTTAATTTGTAAAACAACGTGTACCCCACAAATATGCCAACAGAAAATTAAATGTGCACTATCTTCAAGACATATAAGGCTCGGTTCAAGATTAGATCAATCACTAGGATGAAATTACATCAGTTTGCACATAAAAAAACAAGCAGATCCCGAGGGATTATAAAGAATCAGAATTATTCAATGGCTTGGTTTGGATTAAGTATCATGATTCATGGTAACAGAGGAATCTACAACAATAAGATTTGAATAAGGAATCGATTGATTCAATGATTCAGGGTAACGTGATCCAACTGTTATCTGGATGTATACAATGGAATCAGGATAATGATCCAAGGGCTATCATATGAATTGACAAGTGTTGTCAAAAACATATCTTAGTCCAACTTCAATCACATGCTTTTTGGGGCATGGTCAAGAAGTAAACCGAAATAAATTGTGCTAACCATATAATCCGATACTGGTCTAATGAAATTCTTAAAGTCTCATATTCTATATTTGATAATGATCTTTTAACACACACACCCGGCATACCATGGGTTCAAATCATAGTTGTTACAAAGTTCATTATATTGTCACACTACTTATGAACCAAAGATGCTTGTAGCCTATTAACAATTCAGATTACATGCACGTATTCAAATTAAAACATATACATAAATTTTGTCAAACTAAAGCAATCATGAAGTTATCATTTCCCAACTGTGCAATCTAAGAAGTATTAATCAAAACATATAACACAAAAATTTGAGATATGTAATCATAAAGGTCCAACTAAAGTAGATTCGCTAAGGAGATTTTCAAAAGTACTGAAATAACAGAATCAAGCAAAACAAACAGATTCGCCTGGATAGTTTCGCTATAGATAGTTTCGCTAGACACGTTGATCAGATACGAAAAATGCAATTTTGGAGGGATAACTCAACCAAGCACTCGAAACACATCTAATCTTCATGAAATCAACATTTCCAGATGAATTTGGACAAATGTAATCCGATAGCATGAATAAACACCTAGAAATTATCAATCCTCAAGTGAAAATCAATCCAAAAACTCCAAGAACACAAGAAACCATCATACTATCGTGTAATACGTGATCATTAAGAAGAAACTCCATGAAAACAAGCAGTCTCGACTACAACTCAAGTGCATAAAGCTCTAATACCACTTGTAGGCCTCGTAACAATCAAACACGGATCTCAAGAGACAGCGAGTAGTCAACCGATCATTAGTGCGGAATCCTAGCGGATCTATGATCATGTAGAAACTAAGAATGAGCAATCACGGATCAACAACAATAGTAAATATCAATGGTTTCTATTTCAGAGGTAAAATCTTGTACAATCAGTTCGGTACTTAGAAAATCAAACAAGCTACCTATTTATAGAAAAACCAAAAAACTCAAGGGAAACTAGTCAGTTTCGCTACATGCGAAACTACTAGTATCCCTAGTCAGTTTCGCCAGAGCGAAACTAACTAGTATCACAAATACAATCAAGAGAAACGAGAAACGATTACAAATTTTCAAAGACTATTAAACGAAACCTACAAGCTATTGTTACAAAACATGTATCAACAGACCTCTTCGGCGATGGCAGCCCTTACAATAGGCTTTAGAGTTAACCCCTCACCATGATTGGCATAAGGGTCGGTCACACTATATTCTCTACCAATATCTTCGACATGTACAGATTCAGTTCGGTTATGAGAGTGTTCGCTTTCTTCCATGGGTTGATTCATCGGTGGTCGGCCACGATGGACAGTTCGTCCTCCTTTCGTACCTCTAGCCATTAAGGTGTCTAACTGCGAATAAGGAATACTCGTGTCATCATGATAGGTAATTATTTAGAACACCTCGAGTAATTTAAATTACTAATTAAAGAGACCGGTATGAAATTACTAATTTACTTTACTACTCGGGTTTTGAACATTTCCTGTCAAGAGAGACATTTGAATTCAAGTCCATGTTCTACTCTAAGACACTTTCTAACTACTCTATATTCTAGGGCATTTGTCATATATTCTAAGGCATTTACTGTCTATATTTATTTTAAGACAGTAACCGCCTTCTTTCTTTCAATGATCCAAGGCCAGGCTGCTCTGACTGACATTTCATTCTTTGTCCCATTCTCAGTTTAAGTTCAGACATTATTGTAAATGTCCTAATCTCTCAAACTATGACTCTGATACCAACTTGAAACGCCCTAAACCGGGTAGTTTCATAGTTGGCACAAAATATTGAAACATAGTTCTTAAACTTAGAATTCATTCAACAATCAGATAATCATGAAAGCAGAAGTCTTAAGCGTTACAATCATCCATTGAAATTAATATCACAAATTTTTAATTGTTTAATAATCAGGAATGTCAGTCTTCATCAATTACTAGCCCGCAAAAGTCCATGCATCCCGAGCCCTCGTGACTCCATTCATTCTCTAACTTCATCTACCTGAGGTGCAAGCTAAAAGTCAGACATACTGAGTGAGTTCTATTTTACTTTAGTAAATAAACACTTCATCGTTTCCTTTCAAAACAACTTAAACATAAAATTATAAAAAAAACTTGTCTTTTAAAACATTTTCTTCCATTCACACATTCTGATTCCTAAAGTGGTAATCCATTCATTCTTTAAAACTTTTAGAAACATTCGTGCTAACTTTTTTTTCAAAGCTTTCAGATTCAATTTACATTCATGTTAGGCTTTCCATCCATTCATTCATTCATTCATTCATTCATTCTTCTGTTTACATTCTTATCATTGAGTGAACAAGCACTCAAATGATACCATTCCATCTTAATCGTGCTAAGTCCTGTAGGCTTGGAACATTGTGCTTGCAAGAATGCAAGACTCCTCTGTTGCTTGTGTACAAAGCTCATTTGTTGCTTATCACAAAGATAAGACTCCTATGTTTGCTTGTCCAAAGACAAGTCTCCACTGTTTCTTGCATAAAACTCACTTCATTCTTTCGCCCCTAGGGTAACATGCACAATTAGTCACACACACATATACATGCTAACACACAATTTAAAATACTTTAACACTTTCATAAATAATTACACACATTGCAAACTAAGTTAATAACACATAATGGCTATAGTCACTTAGTAAAAACATCATTCTTTCATTTTCATTTACAACATGCACTTCAGCCGAAAAATTTAAAAGGGAAAATAGGTAATAGAAACTCACCAGTTCTGATCATACTATTCCGTTCCTTAACTGTTCGTGCTAGGAGAGATGCTAGAAATCTGTAGTAAATCAACGAGTGAAAACTATAAACAATTGACTAGTGTCGTCGGGTAGTGTCGCCAAAGGACATGATCCGTTTCGTCAGAACTTGCGTTATGGGATTATGGCTTTCTTATAGTGTCGTTGTTCATAGTGTCGCTAACGGGGTGTGTCGCCGACATTAAGTGTCGCCAGAATAATGACATGTGCCCTAATCATTGGAAATCTAGGGATCCACAACACTCCCCATCCTTTAAGACCGACTAGTGTCGCCACATGAACGTGGAGACACTGGTCAGTGTCGCTGATCAACAACTCATCCAAACAGGCCGGTTTTCAATCCAAGTTTTTAACTTTTTAAGTCTAAATCATTTGTTTGACTTCCATGAAGCTAGATCTGGGCTTAGATCATCTATTAACACATTAAAATCACTCCTTTGAGATAAAAACCCTAGTTTTAACCCAAAAACCCATTTTTGAACAAAAACGAAGATTTAGGTTCGATCCATACCTCAAAGATGATGATTCTTTGTGGTTTCTTGATGTAGATTGATGGAGAAATAGATTTGGAGGATTCTTTGCTCCAATTTAATGATTTCTTGACTTTCTCTCTCTAAACTCTCTCATTTCTCTCTCTAGACAAAAATATGGCTTGAGGATGAATGGAGGCTATGATCAGATCATGTTAGGGTTTATGGAGCCCAAATGGGCCAAGCCTAAGTCCCCAAGCCCATGCCTTATGTGTTTTCTTTCTTTCTTCCCTTTTTGGCCCATTTAAGGAAATGTCGATTTTGTGGGTGTTACATGAAATCTGCTGCAGTTTCATATCTCTCATATCACTAAAGTCAACCGGTGCTGATGGGGCATTGGATTTACGAGTCCAAACAGGTTTTTGTTTTTGAAATTGTTTATTTACTATTGGAGCAACCACCTTTTCCTATCCTTTTATTGATTGTGTAGGTTTCTCAACTTTCCTTTTTTTAGTTTTTAAAGCTTGATTTTCTTTTAAAACCTATTGAGGTTTGCACACAGCACTAAATTTTCTATCAAAATGTTTAACAAGGGGCTTGTTATGAGTCATGGCCTTTAGTTTTTCAACCTTCATCGGCTTAGAGTACACATTACCCCTCTTTGTAACATTGTGATATCTTACATAATGTTCACGATTGTGAACGCCTTTTCTTGGAAAATATCTACGATTCCCACAGACATAGCATGTTTGCCTTCTTTGATACGCGGCATTTTCACAGTTTCTATAATTCCTCCTATCATACATTCCAGTATCATCTCTCATAACATCCTTATCACAATTCGTAAGATCTCTTCTGAAACTGTCTCTCTCATTTCTTCTAATATTTTGTTCAAAAAGTCGATGATGATTATCAAACTTTGAATAAAATTCATTTTTGGTGAAACGTTGAGGAGATTGTTTAAAACTTGACTGACTTGTTGATGGATTTGTGTTTCTATTATTTTCCTTTTGAGGAACGAACCTTGTTTTCAACAAACTTGTGAGTTTTTGCTTTAGTAACTTGTTCCTCCTCTTTTTCAAAACTGCCACTTTTAACAAATGTGGTTCTCACCCCTTTCCCAAAAATATCGCTTTTAGAAAAGCAATTTTATCCAAATGAATACGTAAACGAGAATTAAAAGAAGTATCAGATGTTTTATGACAAGACGAATTGTTTTTAAAAGACTTAGACACTAACTTTTGACCCTCCTCTTCATCATCACTCCCACAATCTTCCATTATACCCTTAACTAATCCTCTTTCTACACAAGACTTAGACGAGTTGGCAACATTCACACATTTGGTCACGGGACTAGCAGTTGCAGGAGTTGACTGCTTGGACGATAAAGGTTGGTCAGGCTCACATCCCAGACCTTAAGCAATCTCAACATCTTCAGGGTAGTCATTTGGTAAAGGTGAAAAGTTTCCATTAAATGGATCTTCAACGGCATGATAACCCACCCCCAGATTCCATTTTTTCCTAACTTGGGAATCAATCATGTCATACACCACCGATCGAGAGTGTTCTATTTTCTCGATCGTTAATTTGTTGTGAGCCAACTAATTTAAGGCATCGTTGAGTTGTTTTCTTAACTCGTCTATTCTTCTTTTAGCATCTCTGTAAAGACATTCCTTATCACTTAAGTCCATTTTTTATTTTGAAACATCCTTTTTCTCTGCCTCAATTTTATCTTTAAAAACTTTTTCTGAACGTTTGTGTTCTGAGTTTGAATATCTAAGCTTTGTTACTTCTTTTTTTAATAGGTCATTATCATATTGTAAAGATTTACCTTTTCTATACATTTAATTGAGCAAAGATCGTTAGTTATCTCAACTTCTTCAACTGTAGCCATAACAGCATGATTATTCATCTACATTTCCAAATAAGTGATTTGATCACCCCAATCATATCCAGTAGTTTGCTGGCTGAGCAGTGCTTTGCCGTCATTTGAGGTGGACGCTTCATTGCCAGTTGCTTTGTTAGACGAGCTTCCTTTGTTATACTTTGGTTCGGTGCATTCCCTGGCGAATTGTCTAGGTTTGTTGTAGTTATAGCACCTCATATTTGATTTGTCAAACCAATCTTATTGCTTCCAATATCTAACCCATCGAAGGAGTTCCTACCAGTTCTGTTCTTTGCACGGAAAACAATCATGGCCATGTGCCACTTAATACCCATCTCCTTAATATCATCAGAGTTAATCTGACCCACGTCATCCTGCACCATGTTGGCTGGTGTGAGGTTTCCGGTAAGTAGTGCATTGTAGCTGTTCATAAACACGCTAAACAGGGCCACATTTTCTACAACTACTTTAGTATTGTGCTCACACGGTTTCGACTGAGCCTTCTACTGAACGGGAGCAGGAAAATCTGTCTGTTTGGGAATCGTTGACATATGAGAAGAAGACATACTAGAAACCAGGGCACTATTGTCAGAAGCTGCAGTGCCACCCATCACACTCATATAATTAAGATGACGTTGTTGGTCATCCATCTCAAAGGACCTCAGTATTGAAATCAATTCACTAAAAGTAGTGGAATACATATCCTTGGTCCTCTTTATGGTGGTGCAGTTGAAATTCCAATTTACCGGGTAGAGAGTTGAGTAACTTCTTTTTAATCTCGCCTTTGGTCAACTCAATGCCTGCAATGCTCATCCTTGTCATCAGGTGAGTGAACATGTTGATCTGAGATAACAACTTCTCACCCTTCACATAATTGAACATGTTGAAATTTTGTCTCAACATGTCCTTTCGGCTCTTTCTCATATCCTTGTTTCCTTCAAACCTCTTAATCAAAGCATCCCACAAAGCCTTAGCTGTATTGTATTCTATAAAGTTTAAACCCCTATGCAATTTTAGTAGATAGTGCCATGGTCAAACCAGCATATGACATTTCATCCTTCTCCATCTGGAGTACCTCTTCTTCCATGTATAGATCAGGATCCTTCGGCACGAACTCGTTATTCTCACCTCGGACCATAGGAATAATGGGTCCTTTATTGATTGACTTCCATAACGTTGCATCATTGAACTTAGAAAAGTTCTCATATCTAAATCTCCGGTTGGAGAAGTCGTCTGCATTTGTGAGTCTAGGAGGTCGGTTGGTGGTACCGATCTCGTTATCCATTGCTGCAGTGATGTTACTCCAAAAGTATTCGCAAACCAAGTTCTCGCATGAGAACTTTGACATAACCGAGAACTTAATAACAACCTGAGTACTTTCACGAGAACTTAGTAACAGCCGAGAACTTCCAAAAAAACGAGAACTTTAAGCACACAAAAACCTCTAAAGCAAACTTCTATCCGAAAAATTTGAAGTTCTCGAAGGAGCATCTTCCGAGAACATGGATGAAAACTTCGCTGAGAACTTAGCCGAGAACTTTCAAAGTACTCCAATCTGTTCCGAAAAACACTCCAATCGACCCGGAAAACTCTTCCAGTCGATCAAACAATCTTTAATATGAAGAACACCTTCTATTTCTTCAAGAATTGCGACAGAAATATGAGCCCAATCGATGGAATCTGCCCAGAAACACTTCTAAACACAAAAGTCAGTCCAAAATAGTAAATAATAAAAAAACTTTGATACCTCACAAGCCAAGAATCCATTGTAAGCTTCACCGAATGAGCGTTTATAGCTCTGATACCAATTGTAAGGTTCGGTTTTCATCGTAGGATATTCAATCAACGAATTCAACAGTGTGTTGAATCTGGCGGAAACAGAAACGACATAGGCAAGCAAGAAATCAAAGGGGACGAGACTAGAATCACTGTTAAACGCTTGTATATTGAATATCAAACATTGAATACACATACAATTAGTATAACTATTCGTCTAACCCTAATATCGAGATTAAGCTAACTATTTATAGCTAATTACAAAAGTTCTCGGTTTCTATGGGCTTGGGATTAGCGAGAACTTCAGAGTACTCGGCCCATAAAGTTCTCGGGCCGAGAACTTTACAAGTTGAAAAACTTTCTAATCTTCATTCTTCTGAACATCTTGGTGATTCTTTGATGCTCCAGCCTATTAGGTTTAGTCCTTACACCTTTTAATAAACGGGCTGACCCTTTAGCCCATTTAAGTTTGATGGTTTTAGAAAAAAAAATAGATTTGATTTTTAGTTTTTCATAACTACTATAAACATATTATCACTCCCTAAATATGAAGGGCAAGAAGATGAACATCTTTTAGAAAACTTTGATTCAAGCATGACAATAAGAAAATTGATACTCGATTGCCCTTCTTTTGCAGTGTGAAAGTTGTTAGTGCATATTTGGAAATGAGTTTTAAAAGATAGACTATATGTCTTTCCCGATTGACCCAAGTTGACATTTTTGCTGTTTTTTACAATACTTTATTTTTGCATAGCTTTTAGTAACCAACAGGTTTTGTTGCTACTGCAAAAAAAAAAGATGGTGTTTCTTTTCATTGTTGTTTTCGCCATTTAGGTCCTGATTCAACAAAACGTGAGATTGATAAATTAATCAATAATTGTCTATTTAGTAGTATTGGATTAATGTGCCTAGAAGGGGGAACAAGGCAGTTGGTTTTGGATTTATTTTCAAGTCTATTGTATACTTTTTTGTTACAGAACAGTATAAACAAGGCATGACATGGTATTTTCATTTGCCAATCACAAGCAAACTTTCGAACCCATCAGTAAACGGCCTTATGTTGCGTCTACTTCGAACACGTTGGATTCATTTCTTTACCTACGATTGACAATATACCTCAGTTTGAACCATTATCATCTAAGTGTTTAGCTATTTTGGTTAAAATAGCCCGTTCTGTGAATTCCCATACTTTTACTTTGTCTTCGTCGATCACGTATAATATTTTAGTTCTAAGTACCTTTTTTAATATTTTAGTTGTAGGTACCGTTGCGTTTACGTTTCTATTTTAATTTTGTTGAAAATCGGTCTTCCCGCTGCAAAGAACGGGTGAACCCACTAGAGGATTAATAAACTAACAGAAAACGAGTACTGCGTTGTAAATTGTCGCCGCCGCCACATCTCGCGGGTTTCCTACTAGTGTGTGTGTGTGTATATATATATATATATATAGCGGAGAGTTAAGCTAGAAAGGACCAAAACAATAGAAAGTGTAGAAGGCACCAGGGCGTGACATGTGGCAAAAAGGGAAAATGGCAAATGTGTCTAAAGAAAAAAGCTCCGCACGCCCATAAAACACGTGTGTAAAAACGCCATGAACAAAGAGTAAAACGCCACGCCTAGGTGTAAAACACCATGACCAGAATCTAAAACACCATGTTGAAAAAAAAGCTAAAACTCCATTTGTTACTGGGCACCCAGATCTAAAATATGGCCAGGTGTAAAACGTCATGTTGAAAAAAAATAAGATAAAACTGTGTTACTGAGGACCCAGATCTAAAATGCCATGGTCAGGTGTAAAACGACATGTTGAAAAAAGATAAAACTTCATGAGTTACTGTGCGCCCAGATCTAAAGCGACATGTTAAAAACGTACGGTTTAAGTATTTTCAAAATATATTGATTTAAAAAAAAAACTATAGTAAGACCATACTCATTTTAAACATAAAAAAACGCTTGATTTTATAAAATAAATTTAAAAAAAAATAATGACGTATAAAAACGTTATGAATGTTTAAAAAACTAGGAAAATGGCATGTGACAAGAATGTGTCGACTTTTTATTTTACTCTTCCCATTATATCCTTCATGATGATTTATAATTTGTAATTGTTTATCAAAATACAACCACGTGAAACTTAGCCATAAAACACAATGATCTTGTGGCAGCGATTAATTACTACACTTTCTATGGTTTTGATCATTTCTAGCGAAACCTTATACCAAAAAACTAGAAAACTCCTCCCTCAATTTTTAAATTTTTCTGTTTTATCCGATTAATTATTTAATAAGTAATAGCTTAATATTTCAATGTGATAGTATATAACCTAATTCAGAGTAAATCAAAGTTATCTGTAAGGCCCCTTTCCCGGGTGACCTCACTTGTTGGATTTACTCATAAACATAGCCATAAATACTGAACTTAAATTTAAAACATTCTTCATTCAATTACATTACATAACAGCGGAAGTCTTAATGATTAAAAACACAACATTGTCTTAACAAACAAAAGTGGGATGTCAGTCTTGTGCCGGGTAACCTTCACGCCATCGCACGACCTTTTCTTCCTTTACCTGAAATGTATACTAAAGTCAGCTAACGCTGGTGAGTTCTAGTTTAATGCAATTTACTGTAAACATTCTTTTCTTTATAGGTATAAGTATGCATTACTGTATGATCATTCATATAAATACGTATTCATAACTTTTGCCTTTCTTTCATCTTTCTTTTCTGTATTTCCTTTTCTGTATTTTTGGTGATTTCATACATAAATATATATATGCATTCACCCTTTTTCTTTCTTTATTTACATTCATGGGTCATACTCTGTAAGGGTGATCAACCCGTCATTTGCTTACGAATGTCACAAAGACAATCGCCGTGGTCCATCGTCATGGCCCACCTATACTTACAACCGTCCGACAACTAGTGCCGTCCGTCATTTTATTCTTACAACCGTCCGGCAATCTTTGTCCGTCCGTCATGACTTACAACCGTCCTACCGTCGTAGTCCGTCATATTCGCCCGTCTACCCGAAGGTATCCGTTTCCCATGCGACTATTATTTATACAACCGTTCTACTATAATATGCCAATTGCTTCGACCGTCCTGTAATGGCATCCGTACGTCCTAGCTGATGAAGGAACGCACTTGTCCCGGTTGTAAAATAGTCACATGGTCGTCCGTCTACCGAAGTAGCCGTTATCATCGAAGCGTCCATAACATTTTCTGTACTTTGCAAGCAATATATACATGGATATAAAGCAAGATTTCATTCTTATATGTTATGACATTCATTCAATTCATTCTTTGCAAGCAATATATACATGGATATAAAGCAAGATTTCATTCTTTCATTTTGTGTTATACTTTCATTCATTCTTTATAATCATGCTTTTCATTCTTTATTCATAATTTCTCTTTCGTGTATAGGTATATATATATATACTTGTATAACACATATGATCACATTAACATTCATAAACTTTATTCACTTAGTGTATACACTTCAGCCCCAAAACATTTGAAAACATTTGCACATAACATAAAAAGGGGCACATAGAACTCACCTGATGAGTAGTTTCTGTAATACACTAAGCTGGCTACTGGGCTTCACTAATGTCACTCACGATCTGTATAATAAAGTCATACACATAAGATGGTGCTCCTAGATGACACTAGACATTACTATGCTTGAACTCAGTAGTTTCGGGAGGTGGGTCGCATCGAAACTATGGTAGTTTCGAGCTATGGTCTTACACTCGAAACTAGGTAGTTTCGAGTCATAATCCTTCTATCGAAACTAGGTAGTTTCGAGTCATGAGATCCTATCGAAACTATGGTAGTTTCGAGTCATTAACTTATGAAAAATCTTAGTTTAGGTTCAAGGTGACACTCGAAACTAGGTAGTTTCGAGTCCTGAGTTCCTATCGAAACTATAGTAGTTTCGAGTCATTTACTTATGAAAAATCTTAGTTTAGGTTCAAGGTGACACTCGAAACTAGGTAGTTTCGAGTCCTGAGTTCCTATCGAAACTATAGTAGTTTCGAGTCATTTACTTATGAAAAATCTTAGTTTAGGTTCAAGGTGACACTCGAAACTAGGTAGTTTCGAGTCCTGAGTTCCTATCGAAACTATGGTAGTTTCGAGTCATTGGCTGCTATCGAAACTAGATAGTTTCGAGTCAAACATGACTATCGAAACTAGAGTAGTTTCGACGGGTCTGTATATATCGAAACTATAGTTTCGAGTCATGGGTCGGCATCTTCCCTGACCAGAACCTTGCTCCAGCCAACTTATTTCCAATCGATTAAACCTTGAACATTTTACGTTAAACACCTTCCTTTATCGTTCTTGAGTTCAAATACGTGATTTGTTTCAAGTTTCATATGCGAAAATCGTATCTTTATTTGATTTAAACCCGACAATCATAGTTGTCCATTTCCTTTACCAAATCAAATAAATTATCTCCACGTGTTCTCCTTAAATACGATATTCGGAATACGAACTAAAAATGACAATTAGTATTCTACGAGTTTAAGGATATACCTTCCCGAACACGATCCCGGATTTTAACCGAGGCCCGACCCGAACCTTATCCATTATTATCATCATCGAAACTACTAAATCATCATCATCGAAACTAATATCTTGAATCATAACCATCGAAACTACTATCTAGGCATTTATCATCACCATTACCATCGAAACTATTATCACAGGATCACCATCATCGAAACTACTATCATCCTCATATCGAAACTTCAGCTGCTAAACCAATACCCGAATCTACTGCCGTGAACAAGAACTCACTGCTGCTGCCAAAATCTCGTCGCCATCACCATACCCGAAACCACTGCTGTGAGCCACCACTCGGACCATCACCATCCACCCGAAACTACTGCTGCTGAACCGCCGTAACCGGAAACACAGAGGACTTCACTGCTGCTGCCGAAGCCACGGCAGCAGCTCACACCACCTTTAGCAGCCGTGAACCACCATTAACAGACCTGAAATGCTAAGAAACCCGCTGTCACCGGTTTCTGTGTTGTTATCGTCCTCGTGAGCTTGAAACGGAGCTGAGAACCGAGCAAGCTTGATGTTTTAACGGTCGGATTAGGGTTTTCATGGTGAAGAGGTGTGGGGGGTAGTATTGCCGACGAGAGGGAGAAGGGAATGGAGTTGCAGGCGCAAGAAAAACGAAGTAGGATAAATGTTGAGGTTGGCGGCTGTATGCGATGGAATAGATTTTAGGTTTTAAGGAATTTTCATTTAAGGCCCCTCATCTTTTAAAAGAACTTACACTTTCACCCCTTTTTGTTTTAATTTGTTGTTGAACCATTGTAACGCACTTTAGTTCTTTGGCACCCATAATCCTAATAGAAATCCCGTGTTTTATGTTGTAGAGAATTTTGGGATGTTACAAGTCTACCCTCCTTATAAGAATTTCGTCCTCGAAATTCGGTGCCTCTTATACATGGTTAAACTATGTTTCTCATGATTGGGTTGTCTTTTAGGTTATTGTGAATTGGCATGTCTCACGTTATGGTGACTATTCAATGCCATTTCTAGACTGCATGTAATTAGGGTTTTCATGTCCCTACTACCTCTTCTTCTCTGTAACTAACACCTCGCATGTTAGGGTGAATAGTTTAACCTACTTTACTCTTGAGCGTGTCTCATGGATGGACTTAAATCGGATCCACCAAGCACTTGCGTGAATTTGACATGTTAAGCAAGTCATGGATTCCTCTCCACACTTGGAAGTGTCTCTTTGGTAGCCTGGGATCTAGTTTAAATCGTCTACTTTGTGCCCTAGACAGTTGTTATCATTCTATTTCTAAGTTGCTTTGGTTATTACGTGTACCTCATAAATTATCTTTGGTGCATTCGCCCATGAAGGGCCATACCATGTCGTTCCCGAATGAATCCTGCTATCTCGTTCCCAAAGGAATCCCATCATCTTGTTCCTGAAGGAACCATATCAGTTTGTTCCCGAAGGAACCTTGTCATTTCGTTCCCGAAGGAACCGTCTCATTGCGTCCCCAAAGGAACGTTTCGTTCACGAAGGAACCATTAGAAGCATTACTCTATCATACTTAACTTCCAGAGAAGGTATTCATTCAGACGGAATACTAGATAGGCAATCCTTACATTCATACTCCTGTACACGTAACTCCCTTCTTGCCTTTCTTTAAAACATAATCGTCATGGTTTCACATTCCTCATAATTAGTCTATTATGCACTATCCGTTCTTTGTACCATTGAATAGTCTTAGGGATTGGCATCCCTTATGACCAAAATATACACTTTCTACTTTTCGTGATCGTTAAAATTTTCTGTATGTGATTCCTTTAGAATTATGTCCCTAGGTTTCATTATAAATAGATGACACGTGCGGTGATACTCGATCATTCCTTTCATTTCTAATCTCATTGTGTTCCTTATTGGCTTTTCAATTTGAGTAGTCACGTTCTATTGTCTTGTCTTAATCACTGTAGAGTGTTTTCTGACTCTTTAGGCCTTGCTAGTACTCATTTCTTTCTTCACATATTTGTTCAGAACTTGAACTTCACATTTATTCTAAGCATTCAAACCCTAGGTTGGATCTGTTTTCATTTGGTTTTGCCTGCACGCCCTAATTAGCATCGTGGTTCCAGTCATTTGTTGTCATTGATATATCTAATTTCTCATCGGAGTGAATACTCTTAGTAGTTTATCTAGAATTGTATTCTTCATGGAAAAATGTCATTTGAGCATTCGAGTACTCGTATTTTCTTTGAACATATAGTTGTGTGGTTATTTTCTTCACTTTTATGTACACTTGACCGTAGGTCCACGGTCATTCATCGTATCGCGTAAGCATTGACAATTCATGTTCAGAAGCAGTTTCTAAACGTATGTTCATCTAACATATGCAGTACTCACATCTCGTGCTAACTTGTGATCCTTGACAGCTACTTTCTCAATTTGAATCAAACAAGTATCGAGTTCTTCAAATTCTACTTATTCAGTCTCGTCGTTCGCGGTTTGTCATGCGAAGAAATTTTCTCACTGGGCTTGATAGACTCTCTTATCGTCCTCATACTAATTCTCTTTCGGTGCAATCTTTCCTGTTCCTTTTTCTTTGCTTGACTTATTACTTTGTTACTTGTTGCATCAGGTTCCGAACCAGGTTTCTTCAGATTTCTAAACTTGTTCCTTAGTGTTACTCAACTTCAGCAACTCCATTTAAGCCTCGTTCCTTCTCGTTCCACCTTTGTTATGCCGTTGTTGTCATCATTCGTCTTGCTAATCTGTTGCGATCTTCATTACTTAAGTGACTAATCTCATAGTCCTGCTTGGAGTGATTTAATTGTTTTTGGTGACATGTGTATTAATCCACATGATAAGGTTCATCAGTATGCACAAGCACATGTAAATTTACAATTACGTGGATCCTGACGTAATTGCCAACTTACCTTACTTGTGAATTCCTGACTCGTCTTATAATGATTCATAATTTAAATGTCTTCTATAAACAGTGTCTAATCCATGTATCCTTCTTCTCTTTCCGAACTCCTTGTTGACGGAGGTCGCTCATGAAGGTTCGTTACCGATCTACTCGGACCGTTAATATTCCGTCATCTTTCTTTCTTTATGGTTTATCGAACTTCTGCTCGTTGTTTGTGATTCACCTAACATGGATCTCACCATTCTTATAATTTGTGTGCATTTCGTAGTATTAGACTAACATCTCTTTCACTCTTTATGGTGGGTACATACGACGGATGGCAAATCGAGACACACTTACACGGTAGATGATTGATAACAGTAGCTACGTGTTATTATTAATCATTTACTGTACTCATGTGCTCAAATTGTCTACCATCTTATGTCCTATGTGTAACTATTCATATCAGTAGTGATATTGGTAACTAAGGCATGTGTCCTATGCTAAGACATCTACCCTGAGTTATATATATTGACATTGATACTTACTTACTTGTTTTGGCGTTGGCGTTGGCTACCCGTACTGACATCCTTGTGTTGGTCCCATTATCAGCTTGAGTCTAGACATTTAGGGATGTCTGAATCTCTCAAACTATTGCTCTGATACCAACTTGTAAGGCCCCTTTCCCGGGTGACCTCACTTGTTGGATTTACTCATAAACATAGCCATAAATACTGAACTTAAATTTAAAACATTCTTCATTCAATTACATTACATAACAGCGGAAGTCTTAATGATTAAAAACACAACATTGTCTTAACAAACAAAAGTGGGATGTCAGTCTTGTGCCGGGTAACCTTCACGCCATCGCACGACCTTTTCTTCCTTTACCTGAAATGTATACTAAAGTCAGCTAACGCTGGTGAGTTCTAGTTTAATGCAATTTACTGTAAACATTCTTTTCTTTATAGGTATAAGTATGCATTACTGTATGATCATTCATATAAATACGTATTCATAACTTTTGCCTTTCTTTCATCTTTCTTTTCTGTATTTCCTTTTCTGTATTTTTGGTGATTTCATACATAAATATATATATGCATTCACCCTTTTTCTTTCTTTATTTACATTCATGGGTCATACTCTGTAAGGGTGATCAACCCGTCATTTGCTTACGAATGTCACAAAGACAATCGCCGTGGTCCATCGTCATGGCCCACCTATACTTACAACCGTCCGACAACTAGTGCCGTCCGTCATTTTATTCTTACAACCGTCCGGCAATCTTTGTCCGTCCGTCATGACTTACAACCGTCCTACCGTCGTAGTCCGTCATATTCGCCCGTCTACCCGAAGGTATCCGTTTCCCATGCGACTATTATTTATACAACCGTTCTACTATAATATGCCAATTGCTTCGACCGTCCTGTAATGGCATCCGTACGTCCTAGCTGATGAAGGAACGCACTTGTCCCGGTTGTAAAATAGTCACATGGTCGTCCGTCTACCGAAGTAGCCGTTATCATCGAAGCGTCCATAACATTTTCTGTACTTTGCAAGCAATATATACATGGATATAAAGCAAGATTTCATTCTTATATGTTATGACATTCATTCAATTCATTCTTTGCAAGCAATATATACATGGATATAAAGCAAGATTTCATTCTTTCATTTTGTGTTATACTTTCATTCATTCTTTATAATCATGCTTTTCATTCTTTATTCATAATTTCTCTTTCGTGTATAGGTATATATATATATACTTGTATAACACATATGATCACATTAACATTCATAAACTTTATTCACTTAGTGTATACACTTCAGCCCCAAAACATTTGAAAACATTTGCACATAACATAAAAAGGGGCACATAGAACTCACCTGATGAGTAGTTTCTGTAATACACTAAGCTGGCTACTGGGCTTCACTAATGTCACTCACGATCTGTATAATAAAGTCATACACATAAGATGGTGCTCCTAGATGACACTAGACATTACTATGCTTGAACTCAGTAGTTTCGGGAGGTGGGTCGCATCGAAACTATGGTAGTTTCGAGCTATGGTCTTACACTCGAAACTAGGTAGTTTCGAGTCATAATCCTTCTATCGAAACTAGGTAGTTTCGAGTCATGAGATCCTATCGAAACTATGGTAGTTTCGAGTCATTAACTTATGAAAAATCTTAGTTTAGGTTCAAGGTGACACTCGAAACTAGGTAGTTTCGAGTCCTGAGTTCCTATCGAAACTATAGTAGTTTCGAGTCATTTACTTATGAAAAATCTTAGTTTAGGTTCAAGGTGACACTCGAAACTAGGTAGTTTCGAGTCCTGAGTTCCTATCGAAACTATAGTAGTTTCGAGTCATTTACTTATGAAAAATCTTAGTTTAGGTTCAAGGTGACACTCGAAACTAGGTAGTTTCGAGTCCTGAGTTCCTATCGAAACTATGGTAGTTTCGAGTCATTGGCTGCTATCGAAACTAGATAGTTTCGAGTCAAACATGACTATCGAAACTAGAGTAGTTTCGACGGGTCTGTATATATCGAAACTATAGTTTCGAGTCATGGGTCGGCATCTTCCCTGACCAGAACCTTGCTCCAGCCAACTTATTTCCAATCGATTAAACCTTGAACATTTTACGTTAAACACCTTCCTTTATCGTTCTTGAGTTCAAATACGTGATTTGTTTCAAGTTTCATATGCGAAAATCGTATCTTTATTTGATTTAAACCCGACAATCATAGTTGTCCATTTCCTTTACCAAATCAAATAAATTATCTCCACGTGTTCTCCTTAAATACGATATTCGGAATACGAACTAAAAATGACAATTAGTATTCTACGAGTTTAAGGATATACCTTCCCGAACACGATCCCGGATTTTAACCGAGGCCCGACCCGAACCTTATCCATTATTATCATCATCGAAACTACTAAATCATCATCATCGAAACTAATATCTTGAATCATAACCATCGAAACTACTATCTAGGCATTTATCATCACCATTACCATCGAAACTATTATCACAGGATCACCATCATCGAAACTACTATCATCCTCATATCGAAACTTCAGCTGCTAAACCAATACCCGAATCTACTGCCGTGAACAAGAACTCACTGCTGCTGCCAAAATCTCGTCGCCATCACCATACCCGAAACCACTGCTGTGAGCCACCACTCGGACCATCACCATCCACCCGAAACTACTGCTGCTGAACCGCCGTAACCGGAAACACAGAGGACTTCACTGCTGCTGCCGAAGCCACGGCAGCAGCTCACACCACCTTTAGCAGCCGTGAACCACCATTAACAGACCTGAAATGCTAAGAAACCCGCTGTCACCGGTTTCTGTGTTGTTATCGTCCTCGTGAGCTTGAAACGGAGCTGAGAACCGAGCAAGCTTGATGTTTTAACGGTCGGATTAGGGTTTTCATGGTGAAGAGGTGTGGGGGGTAGTATTGCCGACGAGAGGGAGAAGGGAATGGAGTTGCAGGCGCAAGAAAAACGAAGTAGGATAAATGTTGAGGTTGGCGGCTGTATGCGATGGAATAGATTTTAGGTTTTAAGGAATTTTCATTTAAGGCCCCTCATCTTTTAAAAGAACTTACACTTTCACCCCTTTTTGTTTTAATTTGTTGTTGAACCATTGTAACGCACTTTAGTTCTTTGGCACCCATAATCCTAATAGAAATCCCGTGTTTTATGTTGTAGAGAATTTTGGGATGTTACATTATCACAAATTCAAAATCTAGATTAATCTTGTAATTTGAAGGGTCTAAATATATGGGCACATAAAATATCTAAACATTATTAAGACTCGAAATTTCGATGTAAGATTTAAGGTCAACTAAATAATAAGTTAGTCTCTCAGAAAAAAAAAATATATATATATATATATATATATATATATATATGGCAAAAATGTATTTTGACATTTTCTTCCACGTATATGACAAAGGCAAAATGGTCAAATCGAATTCATGATTATTTTTTTGAAGGTTTGCTTTAACAAAAAGATATTATTTTTAAGTTTTAAGTAAAACGTTAGTTTTAAGTTTTAACAAAAAGATGGTATAATTAGTGGCGGATTTAGCATAGAGGCAGGGGTACCTGTCGGTACCCCTCAACTTTCGACGCGCAGTGGGAATTTTTTGTTTTTTTTACCATTTTATGTATCCAGATACCCCTGAACGAATAGACAGATACACCTAGATTTTTTTCTTAGATCCGCCACTGGGTATAATCATATGGTCTAAATAATGCTGTTTCAAATATTAATTATTTATATAAATTTTATAAGTTAATTGCTACTAAAATATAAGTGGCCAATCATTTCCTGTTCTCAAAGAATCGAATCAAAAATATTAAATGAAATACGATGCTAAATGATTAGGGTTTTTTTAAATTAAAATATATATATATATATATATATACACACTAAAAAGATACCATCAAGTTGTCTACATCCAAATTTAAATGAATAACACAAAATAAATATGTCAATTGAAAGAGCAAAGAAATAGAATGACGCCGACAATCATAACAATAATGGAGGTGACCTATATATGGATACAAGGGAAAGATAAATTAAGAACGTACGAAAAAAAAATCATGAAAATCCTATAGGAAAAAAAATACACACGTCATGTATGTTATTATATGCTCCGTAACAAAAAATTAAAAAGAAAGTTATCTAATGTGCTATTACATACATATAAAAAAATGTTACATATTGAAATATTACACTGTAGCTTCCAATGATACTGTAGCTAAAATGTAATATTTCGATATGTATAATGTAAAAAAAGCTAAAACTCCATTTGTTACTGGGCATCCAAATCTAAAATATGCCCATGTGTAAAACGTTATGTTGAAAAAAAAAATATAAAACTCCATGTGTTGCTGAGCGCCCAGATCTAAAATGTCATGGCCAGGTGTAAAACGACATGTTGAAAAAAGATAAAACTTCATAAGTTACTGTGCGCCCAGATCTAAAGCGACATGTTAAGAACGTACGGTTCAAGTATTTTTAAAATAAATTGATTAAAAAAAAACTATAGCAAGACCATATTCATTTTAAACATAAAAAAACACTTGATTTTATAATATAAATTTAAAAAAAAAATAATGACGTATAAAAACGTTATAAACGTTTAAAAAACTAGGAAAATGGCATGTGACTCGCATGTGTCGATTTTTTATTTTACTCTTCCCATTATATCCTTCCTGATGATTTATAATTTGTAATTGTTTACCAAAATACAACCGCGTGAAACTTAGCCATAAAACACAATGATCTTGTGGCTGAGATTAATTACTACACTTTCTATGGTTTTGATCATTTCTAGCAAAACCTTATACCAAAAAACTAGAAAACTCCTCCCACAATTTTTAAAATTTCCTGTTTTATCCAATTAATTATTTAATAAGTAATAGCTTAATATTTCAATGTGATAGTATATAACCTAATTCAGAGTAAATCAAAGTTATCACAAATTCAAAATCTACGATTAATCTTGTAATTTGAAGGGTCTAAATATATGGGCAGATAACATATCTACACATTATTAAGACTCGAAAATTCGATGTAACATTTAAGGTCAACTAAATAATAAGTTAGTCTCCTACATACATGTAACAGCACGGTATCATTTTTATTTTTTATTTTTTCTGGTTACGGGGAAGACAATAAAATATGTTATGTATAATCAAAAAGATTTTTTTTATTGTTACATGTTGTTTTCATGGATTTTCTCAAATCAAGTGAGTTTATATTATATCCACCCCGTGTGTGTGTATATATATATAGAGGAAGGATTTTGTACAAAACAAATTTAGCATAAAAAATATAGGAACCAACAATGTGGTGACACGTGTACATGAATGGAAATCACTAATAGGGTTCAGCATTCGGTTCGAACCGGCCCAGAACCGCGAACCGTTTGGATGGAAATATGTTAACCGAGGACCGGACCGTATATAAACGGTTCGGATCGGACCGGAACCGTATTAAACGGGTCGGAACCGTTTAATTGTTGAACCGAATCGATTAAGATAAAGTTCCACTTTCATTATACCAAATTGTGTTTCCTGCAAAATAAAGTTCCAATCCAACTCCACAGAACAAAAAACAAACCCAAAATACTCCACAAACGGTTCTAACGGGTTCGAACCGGAACCGTCGGGTTATTAACCGAACCGAACCGCGAACCGTTTAATGACAATATGAAGAACCGAGGACCGGACCTGTTTAGTATTTCGCGGGTCGGTTCCGGTTCCAACCGGTCCGGTTCTACGGTTCTAACGAGTCCGAACCGCGAACTGTTCAAACGGGTCCGAACCGCGAACTGTTCACCCCTAATCACTAAAAGGGTAAAGATGAAATTGACACTCTCATTTGAATTTTTTTCATTAAATACTAGTTTCACTCATTTTTTTAAACTCAAATAATTTTTAGATACTTTATTATTTTTTTAAAAAATTATACCATAAAATCAAGAAATTTATCCTATTTAATATGAGTATAGTATTGCTATATTTTTTTTTTAAAATGAATTTTTTTATATGTTGTCTAAAAATGGCCCTTCACTGATAACAACACATGAATATGCGATAATAGCACAGAACAAAATATATCAGCAAAGTGTAAATAAAATAACAACACAGTGTAAAATGAGATAACAAGACATTGTAAGTGGGATAACAACACTATTTTCTGTGTTGTTACCCTGTTTACAATGTGTTGTTATCTCATTTTACACTATATTAATATATTTTTTCTGTGTTGTTATCGCATATACATGTGTTGTTATCAGCGAATGGCCATTTTTACACGACTTTAAAAAAAATTAATATAGCAATACTATACCCATATAAAAGATGTTAAAATTCTCAATTTTATGGTATAATTAAAAAAAAATAATGTATCTAAAAGCTATTTGAGTTTAAAAATATGAATGGAACTAGTATTTAATGAAAAATATCAAATGAGGGTGACAATTTCCTCTTTTACCCTTTTATTGATTTTCACTTCTAATTAATTCTAAAATTAACTCTAAATTAATTTTAAGCATTGAATTAGTATGATCAAGGGCCTAGATTGTTTCTTACACTTTTTATGTTAAATATGTTTTGTACATTATCCTACTTCTATATATACATATATATATATATATATTTATATATGAGAGATCATGAGAAAACCACTTATTTTTGTGAAAACTGAGAACACAGCCAAGAGCCAATAAAATAATTTATAGATTTTTTTTAATTTATTTCTTAGTTTATTAATGTAATATTACACATTTTACCAAAAAATCATTTTACGTATTGTGTTTTACGTATACGTAACTTCAAATTTTTTTTGTTTTTCAGTTTACGTATACGTAACTTATGTGTTACGTATACGTAAGCCAGTATTTCAAATGATTTTTTTTGGTAAAAATGTGTTGTATTACATTGATAATCTTATAAATAAAATAAAGTAAAAATTAACTATTATCATATGATTGGTTAAAATTGGTTTTCTTAGCGGTTTCTCGGTTTTTGCATAACTATGTGGTTTTCTCATGAAACCTCCCCTATATATATGTGTGTATATATATGTGTATATATACTATATTATTGTAAGACCCCTTACCCGACAGGTCTCACGTGTTGGATTTACTCATAAGCAAACATTTCTTAAATTTTAAATATCAAATAACGCAGCGGAAAACTTCATTCAAACATAACGTAACATGTCTATAAATTTAAAACATAAACATTGTCTCATAATTGTCATAAAATAAACATAATGAGATGCCAGACTTCTTGATTAACCGGGTAACTCATCCTCGCTTGCCAAGCATCCATGCCACTTCATTACCTAAGCTTAACTTGAATGTGTATAATAAAAGTCAGCTACGCTGGTGAGTTTTATAGACTTTCATAATAAAAGCATAGATAAACATGCAATAACATAAAGAAACATTGTCAACAAATACATTGAATCTGCGCCTTCTCGTAACACGTACTAAACTTCAAGGATCACGTTAACCCTTATGGTGACCGTCATCACCCCAGTTGTACAAGAGTTGGCCAGCCACAAAGGCCCCTATAAAGGTATTGTCTATACATGACATACATAACTTCGATTCCCGAAGGAACCATGGCGGATTCGTACATTTTGTCTTTCATAAAACTTTTACTTCTTTTACATCAAACTTCAGTTAAAGCATTCATACGTTTTATTAAATAACATTTTATTCGTAAACACTTCGTAAACTTCTTTGGAAAAACATTTCGTAAACACATTTCCAAACTTCACTTTTAAAACATCTTTCGTAAACATCATTTCGTAAAACATCGTTTAGTTATGTATGAACATCAGCCCAAAAACATTAGAAACATTTAAAAGATGGCTTCTAGAACTCACCTGTGACTTGTAAGAGATATGTAGCCTAAGTAAGGTAGGTTGTCTCTATACGGATACATACTAAACGATCTCAGTTTCACAACTCGGTATTCGGTCCATTTAAAATGCGAGAACTACAAGTATTCACAGGAAGTTCTTACGAGAACTCTTCTTTGCAAAAGCTTACATACTTGCGAGAACTTTAAAGTTCTCGCCCAGGATGTTTAGCCGAGTTGAAACGGCCCAAATCGGGTACATCTCATAACTGGAACAAAACATAATAACATAGCTCTTAAACTATTAATCAAAATCAATTACAGCGGAAGTCTTTAACCCAAACATAAATAATCCAATAGCAATAAACATTTGTTCAAACTATAAACTATCAGGAATGGGAATGTCAGTCTTCAGCACAGCAGCCCGATGTCCATGCTATCAAGCCCTCACGGCTCATTTACTCTTTGAAACTTTACTTTCACTCGTGCATGACAAGTGACTATCACATACTTTAAATATCACATATGGATCAATGTTCGAGGACAAGATCCCTTTGCTCACTTAGACCTCAGGGTAAAGACTTTTACTTTGCTGTGCCTACATCTCAGGGTGGGACTTTCTCGCTTATACCTCAGGGTAAGACTCCTTTGCTTGCTCACACCTCAGGGTGCGACTTTCTACTTTGCTTGCTCACACCTCGGGGTGAGACTTCTACTTTGCTTGCCTGTGGACTTTCTGCTTTGCAACTATTATGCAATTATACTACATCACATAATATAATGCCATTGAAACACCTAACACATAGACAAATAACATGTATTATCACATAAGCATATAATATGACATCTGTCACTCTCACTATCAAGCTACACCGAAGTGCAGCTTCTTTACCTTCTTTACTTTAACTCTTTACTTTCTTTAAAAATACATTTCAAAGATAGCACTATACTCTTTAACACTTTATCTTTCATTTTATAACAATAACATTTTTTATAAAAATTATAACTTTCTCTTTCATTTTATAAGAATAACATTTTTATAAAAACTATACTTTATCTTTCAAAAATTTCTATTTGTATGCATGCCAACCCAAAACCGTAGGAAAAAGGGCAATAAAAACTCACCTGTGATACAGTATAATAAGCCTAAGCACGGTTGGGAGTCTCTACGGATCCTTTAGCCTGTACATATACATTCTAGGGATTTAGTTTTGTAATCTAAGTATTTGTTGTTTGATGGTAAAGTACTCGCAAACATGTCCCGAGATCCTGAGAGCCGAGAACCCCATGTTCTCGGCATAGGCTCTTCCGAGAACCTAGCCAAGAACATGGCCGTGAACTATTTCCGAGAACTTCTCCCAGAACGCTGTTTCTGCATGGATTCAAATAGGGATGGTCTTTGACGTAAAGTTTGGAACTTTATACATCCAAAACGTTTGTTCATCATCCCAGATATTAAATTCACAACCTTTTTCCCATTTCTAACATGTAGTCCCATCCTTTTTACGAAAATCACCCAAAACCCTCTTTGAAACAAAAAAACTTAGATTCGAAGAGAATGGTTACGTGTTTGCATTTGTTCTTCTTTGCAAAACACCCTGATGATGAAGACGATTGATTCTCGAGCTTCTTGGACATGAAGAACGACTTTCTCTCTCTAGCCTTCTCTAGGTTTCTCTCTCTAAAAGTTGGAAGATGAAGATGGAATGGGGGGTTAAGGGGTTGGCGGCTAGGTTAAGCCTCCCCATCGCTCTTTTTCATTTTTCTTTTAATTGCCAAATGCTCCCTCGATCTTTACTCTTTTATTTTCCCGAGCCTCATTTATTAAAAAGCTTTTATTACAAATTCATATTTTTGGGATGTTACAAGTCTACCCTCCATACGAATGGTTTCATCCTCGAAACCTGTCATAAGTCGAACAGGCGAGGGTACGATTCTTTCATCTCCGTCTCAGTCTCCCAAGTAGCTTCTGATCCTTTACAATGTTTCCATTATACTTTTACCAACCGGATGACTTTATTGTGTAGTTGCTTCTCTTTCCGGTCTAATATAGCCACGAGTTCTTCAATGTTATTTAGGCTATTGTCTGCCTCGATGTCATTGAGTGGCACGTGCGCCAACTCATCGGCTAGACACTTGCGCAAATGTGACACGTGGAAAGTAGGGTGGATCCCACTAAATTCGTCACGCAACTGAAGTCGGTAAGCAACTAGTGATATCCCGGGAAATTTTTTTTTACTATTTAATTTTCGGGACGAAAATTCTTTCAACTAGGGGATGATGTGACAATCAGGACTTTTCAGTTAGTACTGTTAGAAATTCCGTTAAGTCTCCTGTTAAAACCTAACCCAGTTAACTCGATATTTAATCCCAAGGGCTATTTCTACCAATTTCTGATCTTAAACTGCAGGGACTAATCCTGCAAAGTCCTAATACTTAAATTGTTGACTCACAAAGTCAACATCAACCCAAAATCGACTAAATTGACTTTCAAAAGTCAAACTAGTTTATGCTTAATTCAAATTCGTATCTATATCCAAAATTCATTCGAAATTATAACTGAAATGGTTGATTAATATAAGTTTCGATCAATATTTAGGTGATTAACATCACCATTATTCGCGAATAATTCCCAATTATGATTATCGAAGTTGTAACCGTCGACCCACATTAAACATTCATCAAATTCGACGAATCCTCGTATTACTTTCACAAATTAAACCCTTTCACACCTTTATCGAATCTGTTTGAGCCTGTTGCAAGCATCAATTCTTCCAGAATCATAGCAGAGGGAGCCGGAGATCAAACCAGTTCAAGTCAGAACTATTTTAGTCGAGGATCATGAATTCGAACTCTATTCTAGTAATTGTCTAAACCCCCACTGTTGTTTCTGCCTATCAATTGAAAGCCCTAACCAAATTAGGGCTTACATTCTCGAATTCGACTCAAACCAAAATCTAGGGTTCATCGTAAACCAGTTTAATCGATCAAGACCCTACACTCTATTTAAATCCAATTAATATACATGATTAGCTTCGCAATCCTCTGTATATCGAAAGCCCAATATTAATTTTGGTTTCCATTATCGAATTCATCGTGATCCGATACCTAGGGTTCATACGACTTCGGTTTAGTCGAACCCTATCATTCCGATACGGATTACTGAAATTGAATGCAACAGTAGACTAGCCTTGATTCATACATTGAAAGCCCTATGAAATCCAGGGGTTTTATTATCGAATCGAAACCGGATCGAACCTAGGGTTTGTATGGCTTTCTGGTTAATCGAACTCTTACCTACACCCTTTTGAATAGAAATTAAACTACTTCATCGTTTTCGCAATTGCATATTTAATAAAAACCCTATAATTCTAACAAGTTTTATTATCAGAATCAAAGGATTTAATTTGTGCTCTTAAAACTAGGGTTTCAACTTGATAGTCCAAGAATTTACAGTTTAAAACTCGATGGTATTGCAATTAAACCTCACCACATATTCGCTTATACTCGATTTACAAAACCCCTAATCTAAATTGTTCGATCGAAGTCCAAATGATTAGAATCGGGACTGCATTGGGCTCGGTTTCGAAAGGGGAGTAGAACACAGAGAGCTTAGATGTTAAAACAAACCGATCCGGGTACTTGTTGCGATGACCCTAGCGGGCGAATTGGTTAAGGCAGTGTGTGTGTGGGAGAGACCCGGGTTCGAGTCCGGGCCCCCACTTTTCTTTTTAGACATTTTTCTAAACGTATTTAATTATTAAAAATCAAACCATATATTATTATAATATTATGCAAATGTGTTTTAGCCCGGGAAACAACCCGTAGGCTCGGGTTTGAATTATTAACCTACTTTTGTTATTATTTCCCCACTTTTAAAAATAATATATTTACCATAACTTTGTATAAAATATTTGTAGATCCCGGGAGCCTCGTCGCGCAGCAGAAATAACACGATCTGTTCTGCGATTTGTGTGGGAACCAAGAAACGAGACAGAGAAAACACGAACAAAGATAAAAGATAATGAAACGAAACGTAATCCATAACAAAGAAGTTATCCCGTATTACAGACTACATACCGAAGGAACACACATCTCTCATCTAAGCTCACGGTCGAGGGGTCGGGAGAGCTCTTCCCGACCCGGACATCTCTCAACTTGTTCCAGAGTTCCACCTAAAAATGAAGACAAGTCTTCTATTTATAGGGGAAGGAACACTTCCTGCGTACTTGACAAGTACGCAAGGCAAAAGCCTTGCGTACTTACTAAGTACGCATGGTTTGGTCATGCGTACTTGACAAGTACGCAAGGCAAAAGCCTTGCGTACTTACTAAGTACGCAGGACCAAACTGGTGTGCGGGCTAAGTACTCAGGAACACCCTCCTACGTACTAGCCACGTACACCGATACATAGAATTTAATCTATAGTTACAAAACATGCTTCTACAATAGTATGTTTATATTATTTTCAACCCGTGACTCGTATTATTAAATAATATATATATTTATATTATTTCGTATCGTTTTATAACCTTGTATAACGTTTGAAACTAAATAATAATATAATTAGTTATAATATTTACTCACATTTATTATGTTCATAAAAATAATATATTTATTATTTTGTACCACGAATGAGTAACTTGAATATTCTTTCGAACCTAAAAATAATATATTAAATTGTATTATTTTCCTAATTTTTGTAAATGACAAAACGCTCGAATATATTTATTATTATTGTTGTCATTCGTCGCGTAACGTATATATAATTTAATTACTAATTAAAAAATTCATATTCCCGTGGACACGTTCGTGTACTCTCGGTTACTAGAGCGTTTCTTTAGGACGTTTCTCGTTCCGTGTCGTTGTCACAATTCCCATTTTATCCATAATTGTTGTTTGTAATTTTAGGGCATTCGTGAGCCGTGTCGGACTAACGCTTGAGATTTCAATATCATACTTGTATGATTACTACCTACGCAATCAGGTGAGTTTCACGGCCCCTTTTTACTTGTTTTACTATTGGGGGAGAAACATGCTTACACACAAACTTATTTTACTTGTTTTTTCTGTTGAGGAGAAACAAACATGTACACAAACTATCATACTTTTACTTGTTTTCCCCGTGGGGGAGAAACAGGTACGCAGACAAACATAATTTTACATGTTTTTCCCGTTGGGGGAGAAAACATGACACAACTATTTTAGATTATTGTAATTCATATGTTATTACTGTTGAGGCTAAGCGTGACACACTATCACAGAAAGTCCTCATCATACATCGAACCGTTAATATGGATCTTAGCGAGGTAATGTTTAGTAGTACTACTGGGTTTGACAAATCTCACCTGCGTTAGTCGCGCTAACTCGATTGGAGATCGAACGGATGAAATGTTAGCCTACTCACATTTGCCAGAGTTGATAGACCTGGCAGGAGGCAAATACACAAACAGTCAGCTCGGTTGCGAGCGCTTTAGTAAGACATGAACATAGGCTAGCTACCTATAGATATGCATATTGAATGTACATAATCTGGCAAACACTCTCTTATTACAAACTTGAAACCTGTGAACTCACCAACCTCGTGTTGACACTTTTTCTTACATGTTTCTCAGGTCGCTTTGGCACAGGTTGCACACTTAGGACATGCATGGAGTCGTACTGTCATATCATTCATTTCAAACATTTTAAACAATTTACTTATTTATATTGATTGACGCTTGTTGCGTGTAATTACTTTTGATTTCATATTAACGTTTACGCTTCCGCATTAACTTTGAACATTTATGTTATGACTTTTAAGTCCCATATAGTGTCGTTTGATGTAACTAATGACTGAGATCCTGGTGTGTCACCTTCCAAACGGTAAAACCCCGTTAGTGGAATTTGGGGGTGTGACAGATTGGTATCAGAGCCATTGGTTATAGAGAACTAGGATCGCATACTAGACTATAACCTAACACATTAGTTACACAACACAGACACTTATACCTGATACATATAGCACCTATACATATATTGCAGTGCAGGCATGTTAATACCATCCGTATCACCCTCAGTTTACAAGGGACATATCATTTGCATTGCATCATCATTCCCAGTGACGACACTCGGGGAATCACCAGAACATCATCCACTCACGTCCAAGGGCAGCGAGACGGAGCCTTCGGAGGAGTCACTTATATCACCATCACCTGTTGGGTATGGTGGGATTTCTCAGGTCCATGTTATGGACGGCACTCAGCACTAACGCATATCTCTTTGGGAGTCGGGATCGTCGGAGGCGAGTCCCTACTGTACCCGCCAGCAACAATACGCCGAATGAAGGCAGACCGTTACACGCATTATTGCAGAATCTATTGACACGTAGATGTCATCACCTTCCCGAGCCATGAGCTCGCTTCTTTGGTTGAAATTCTGTTGAGACTAGATTGACCACAAATGTGAGAACGCATTGTTCAATGCATACTCAAACCCTATCTTGACTAAGTTGAAAGGACGGCTACCTTGCTGCTTTCTGTAACTTGTATTAATGAATTAGTTTCATTTATCGAAGTCGCATTTCATGTACATGTTTGTTACATGTTCTCATTTACAATCCGCTGGATTGGACTCCTGTATTGTGTTTCAACTCGAGTGAATACTCGGAGCAAACCATCCTCGACTACTCATCCCGATATAAGTTCTAATTGATCAAAGTATAGTTGATGACTAAGCTTTTCGATGACTTATCATATCTGAAAACACTATGTACTCAACAATATAACCTAAAGGACATTATGACACAGGACAGGGAGAACAAGGGTGAGCATGCAAAGCAAATTATCATTACGGGTGCACACGTAATAGTAATTTGAGGTGCATATAGGTCCTAGTGAAACCTAGTGTGTGGGTGAATGGTCCTAATCAGTGATTTACAGACTTAAGTTTCCACTATCTGTAGAGACTCTCATAACCCACTCAATGACTAGTTGGTATCGTTAAACTCGTGTAACAGCTGATAGACGCGACTATCAGGTTGAAAATGTTTACGGATACACTGAATTATCATCAATGGAATCCATCAATGTTATTTTCACTCATGTAAGAGTCTTAGTGATCTTACGACTCTCATTCAAACTTAATCAATGGAAACACCTAGAGTGAAACTCTAGTAGAACCTCAGGGTAAAATCACCGACTCCATCTATGTACACAGAAATTGAGGAATTCTTTCTATGCTAACACGTTATTCCTTACACTCCAACAATAGATCCCATTTGAACTTGTTATCTCCTCCTGTGACTAATCCTTAGTCTAATTTCAAATTTTACCCCATCATATTCAATCCTGTAAACGGATTTCTTTCTTCACGAAATGATCCCGTTGATCCAATGACATTAGGAAACGAAGATTTAACCTAACCAACCATCAGTTGAACGCAATTACTTAAACATACATCCTATCTCTTGTGCTACCGGAATCTATATCTCATTAGACTTTTCTTTCCTACATGTGAGCTTCTTCCCTTAGCCTATGCATTGACTGACACTTGCTTTATAAGCGCGGGTCTCACTAGAAGTCTCAGCATGATTTCATAAATTCCATATTAGTGTGTCGTGCTCCAACTACTATTGAGATAGCAGACGCTCAGAAAATCGAAACAACTCGCATTCTTACAGATGTAAACTAGTATTGGTTAGTCATAAACTTGACATTGACCTTCTGCCAGTTACACTTGGCATTTTCGACCTTATTGTCGGTGTGAATTGGTTATCCAAGAACCAATCTGAGGCCATCTGTTGTGACAAAAATGTTTGCCTTCCTCTCCTTAGAGGGGAAATTCTTTCTGTTCAAGGCGAAAGAGTTGGTGCAGTCATGGGCATCATATCTTTTATGAAAGCACAAAAATGCCTTCGAAAGGGGCATATGGCTATTTTGGCTCTCGTTGCTGAGCAGCCATCAGAAGAGAAGAAGATTGAAGATATTCCCATCGTGCGTGAATTTTTGGAAGTATTTCCCGAGGATCTGCCCGGTCTGCCACCGCACCGTCAAGTTGAATTCCAAATTGATTTAGCACCCGAAGCAGCACCGATTGCTCGGGCACCTTACAGACTGGCACCCAGTGAATTACAAGAGTTGTCCGCTCAATTGCAAGAATTGTTGGATAAAGGTTTCATCCGACCTAGTTCATCACCGTGGGGAGCTCATGTACTATTTGTCAAGAAGAAGGACGAAACTTTCTGTATGTGTATTGACTACCGGGAGCTGAATAAAGTCACAATCAAGAACCGCTACCCTTTACCTCGCATAGATGACCTCTTTGATCAACTCCAAGGATGAAGTTTCTATTCCAAAACAGATCTTAGGTCCGGCTACCATCAATTGAGAGTCCGAGAAGAGGATATTTCTAAGACTCCTTTCAGGACAAGGTACGGCCACTATGAATTTATGGTCATGCCTTTCGGATTAACCAATGCACCTGCGGTATTCATGGACCTCATGAACCGTGTGTGTAAGCCTTACCTTGATCAATTCGTTATCGTTTTCATCGACGACATCCTCATTTATTCCAAGAACAAGGAAGAACATGAGGAACATCTACGCCTAATTTTGGAATTACTTAAGCGAGATCAACTGTATGCTAAGTTTTCCAAGTGTGAATTCTGGATCCGGGAAGTTTAGTTTCTAGAGCATGTGGTTAACGAGAAAGGAATACATGTCGACCCATCAAAGATAGAAGCCATCAAGAATTGGGCAACACCGACGACTCTGACTGAGGTGCGACAATTTCTGGGATTGGCTGGATATTACCGTCGATTCATCGAAGGATTTTCAAAAATTGCTCAACCTCTCACTGCTTTAACTCAAAAGGGTAAAGCCTATAATTGGGGTGATAACCAAGAGTCAGCATTGCAACATCTTAAACAGAAACTTTGCAGTGCACCTATTCTAGCTCTTTCGGAAGGAACCGATGATTTTGTAGTGTATTGTGATGCATCTATTCAGGGTCTGGGTTGTGTCTTAATGCAACGCAAAAAGGTGATCGCATACGCTTCACGTCAACTAAAGATTCACGAGAGAAACTACACCACTCATGACTTAGAGTTGGGAGTTGTAGTTTTCGCACTTAAGATATGGAGACATTACTTGTACGGTACCAAATGCACCATCTACACCGATCATAAGAGTCTTCAGCACATCTTCGAGCAGAAAGAGTTGAACATGCCACAACGTCGTTGGGTTGAACTCTTAAATGATTATGACTGTGAGATCCGGTACCACCCGGGCAAAGCTAATATTGTAGCTGATTCCCTAAGTCGGAAGGAAACAAAACCCAAACGAGTTCGAGCATTACAGCTTACTATTCATCCCAGATTACCTGACAAAATCCGTAGTGCTCAACTAGAAGCCCTGAAGGAGGAAAACCTACCGCTGGAAAGTATGCACGGTATGGAAGCACAACTCGAGGTCAAATCTGACGGTATTCGTTACTTCGTCGAGCGAATATGGGTTCCAGTATTTGGAAACCTAAGGGAACTAGTCATGGATGAGGCTCATAAATCTCGTAACTCTATATATCCAGGTTCTGAAAAGATGTACCATGATCTAAATGTGCTATATTGGTGGCCAAAGATGAAGGCCGATATAGCCACCTATATGAGTAAGTGTCTGACTTGCGCGAAGGTCAGAGTTGAATATCAAAAGCCATCTGGTCTTCTCCAACAACCAGAAATTCCCATGTGGAAATGGGAACAAATCTCCATGGACTTTATTACAAAATTGCCACGAACTCCTACCGGATGTGATACCATTTGGGTAATTGTTGACAATTTAACAAAGTCCGCTCACTTCTTAGCAATCAAGGAAACCGACAAAATGGATAAGCTTACTCGTACTTACTTGAAAGAAATAGTCTCTCGGCACGGGGTGCCAATCTCTATCATTTCGGATCGTGATGCACGATTCACCTCTCGTTTCTGGTAGCCGTTACATAAAGCTTTAGGCACGCGTCTAGATATGAGCACAACATACCATCCTCAAACTGATGGCCAAGCAGAACGTACTATTCAAACACCGGAGGACATGCTACGAGCTTGTGTGATTGATTTCGGTAACACTTGGGAGTCTCACCTACCGTTGGTAGAGTTCTCCTACAACAACAGTTATCACACTAGCATCAAGGCAGCTCCATTTGAAGCACCTTATGGACGGAAATGCCGTTCTCCTATTTGTTGGACCGAGGATGGGGATAGCCAACTCACAGGCCCTGAACTTGTATTTGAAACTTCCGAAAAGATCGTTCAAATTAGAAACCGTATGGCGGCAACTCGTGATCGTCAAAAGAGCTATGCCGATAAGCGTCGTAAACCCTTAGAGTTTCAAATATGTGACATGTTCTTACTCAAAGTCTCACCTTGGAAATGTGTCATTCGTTTCGGGAAACAAGGCAAACTGAATCCTCGTTATGTTGGACCATTCAAGATAATGAAGAGAATCGAAACAGTCGCGTATCAACTGGACCTACCTGAAGGACTTAGTGGTGTACACAACGTCTTTCACGTCTCAAATTTAAAGAAATGCCTAGCAGACGAATCACTCGCAGTTCCTCTTGAGGAACTACACATCGATGAACAGTTACGTTTCATCAAAGAACCTGTGGAAATTATGGATAGGGAAGTTAAAACGTTAAAGCGCAGTAAGATCCCTATTGTCAGAGTTCGTTGGAACTCGAAACGCGGATCGAAATTCACGTGGGAGCGCGAGGATCTGATGATGCGCAAATATCATAATCTGTTCAAGCACTCCGCATCAAATTCTCAAGATACTATTTAATTTTCGGGACGAAAATTCTTCTAACTAGGGGATGATGTGATATCCCGGGAAATTTTTTTTTACTATTTAATTTTCGGAACGAAAATTCTTTCAACTAAGGGATGATGTGACAATCCGGACTTTTCAGTTAGTACTGTTAGAAATTTCGTTAAGTCTCCTATTAAAACATAACCCAAACCTAACCCAGTTAACTCGATATTAAATCCCAAGGGCTATTTCTGCCAATTTCTGATCTTAAACTGCAGGGACTAATCCTGCAAAGTCCTAATACTTAAATTGTTGACTCCCAAAGTCAACATCAACCCAAAATCGACTAAATTGACTTTCAAAAGTCAAACTAGTTTATGCTTAATTCAAATTCGTATCTATATCCAAAATTCGTTCGAAATTATAACTGATACGGTTGATTAATATCAGTTTCGATCATTATTGAGGTGATTAACATCACCATTATTCGCGAATAATTCCCAATTATGATTATCGAAGTTGTAATCGTCGACCCACATCAAACATTCATCAAATTCGATAAATCCTCGTTTTACTTTTCACAAATTAAACCCTCTCACACCTTTATCGAACCTGTTTGAGCCTGTTGCAAGCATTAATTCATCCAGAATCATAGCAGAGGGAGCCGGAGATCAAACCAGTTCAAGTCGGAACTATTTTAGTCGAGGATCATCAATTCAAACTCCATTCCGGTAATTGTCTAAACCCCGACTGTCGTTTCTGCCTAATAATTGAAAGCCCTAACCAAATTAGGGCTTACATTCTCGAATTCGACTCAAACCAAATTCTAGGGTTCATCGTAAACCAGTTTAATCGATCAAGACCCTAGACTCTATTTAAATCCAATTAATATACATGATTAGCTTCGCAATCCTCTGTAAATCGAAAGCCCTATATTAATTTTGGTTTCCATTATCGAATTCATCGTGATCTGATACCTAGGGTTCATACGACTTCGGTTTAGTCGAACCCAATCATTTCGATACGGATTACTAAAATTGAATGCAGTAGTAGACTCGCCTTGATTCATACATTGAAAGCCCTATGAAATCCAGGGGTTTTATCATCGAATCGAAAGCGGATCGAACCTAGGGTTCGTATGGCTTTCTGGTTAATCGAACTCTTACCACACCCGTTTGAAATGAAATTAAACTACATCATCGGTTTCACAATTGCATTTTTAATAAAAACCCTATAATTCTAACAAGTTTTATTATCAGAATCAACGGATTAATTTGTGCTCTTAAAACTAGGGTTTCAACTTGATAGTCCAAGAATTTACAGTTTAAAACTCGATGGTATTGCAATTAAACCTCACCACATATTCACTTATACTCGATTTACAAAACCCCTAATCTAAATTGTTCGATCGAAGTCCAAATGATTAGAATCGGGACTGGATTGGGCTCGGTTTCGAAAGGGGAGTTAAACACAAAGACCTTAGATGTTAAAACAGACCGATCCGGGTACTTGTTGCGATGACCCTAGCAGGTGAATTGGTTAAGGCAGTGTGTGTGTGTGGGAGAGACCCGGGTTCGAGTCCGGGCTCCCACATTTCTTTTTAGACATTTTTCTAAACGTATTTAATTATAAAAAATCAAACCATATATTATTATAATATTATACAAATGTGTTTTATCTCGGGAAACAACCCGTAGGCTCGGGTTTGAATTATTAACCCACTTTTGTTATTATTTCCCCACTTTTAAAAATAATATATTTACCATAACTTTGTATAAAATAATATGTTTATATTATTTTCAACCCGTGACTCGTATTATTAAATAATATATATATTTATATTATTTCGTATCGTTTTATAACCTCGTATAACGTTTGAAACTAAATAATAATATAATTAGTTATATTCTTTACTTGCATTTATTATGTTTATAAAAATAATATATTTATTATTTTGTACCACGAATGAGTAACTAGAATATTTTTTCGAACCTAAAATTAATATATTAAATTATATTATTTTTCTAATTTTTGTAAATGACAAAACGCTCGAATATATTTATTATTATTGTTGTCATTCGTCGCGTAACGTATATATAATTTAATTACTAATTAAAGAATTCCTTTCCCGTAGACACGTTCGTGTACTCTCGGTTACTAGAGCGTTTCTTTAGGACGTTTCTCATTCTGTGTCGTTGTCACAATTCCCATTTTATCCATAATTGTTGTTTGTAATTTTAGGGCATTCGTGAGCCGTGTCGGACTAACGCCTGAGATTTCAATCTCATACTTGTGTGATTACTACCTACGCAATCCGGTGAGTTTCACGGCCCCTTTTTACTTGTTTTACTATTGGGGTTGAAACATGCTTACACACAAACTTATTTTACTTGTTTTTCCTGTTGAGGAGAAACAAACATGTACACAAACTATCATACTTTTACTTGTTTTCCCCGTGGGGGAGAAACAGGTACGCATATAAACATTATTTTACATGTTTTTCCCGTTGGGGGAGAAAACATGACACAACTATTTTAGATTATTGTAATTCATATGTTATTACTGTTGAGGCTAAGCATGACACACTATCACAGAAAGTCCTCATCATACATCGAACCGTTAATATGGATCTTAGCGAGGTAATGTTTAGTAGTACTACTGGGTTTGACAAATCTCACCTGCGTTAGTCGCGCTAACTCGATTGGAGATCGAAAGGGTGAAATGTTTGCCTACTCACATTGGCCAGAGTTGATAGACCTGGCAGGAGGCAAATACACAAACAGTCAGCTCGGTTGCGAGCGCTTTAGTAAGACATGAACATAGGCTAGCTACCCATAGATATGCATATTGAATGTACATAATCTGGCAAACACTCTCTTATTACAAACTTGAAACCTGTGAACTCACCAACCTCATGTTGACACTTTTTCTTACATGTTTCTCAGGTCGCTTTGGCACAAGTTACACACTTAGGACATACATGGAGTCGTACTGTCATATCATTCATTTCAAACATTTTAAACAGTTTACTTATTTATATTGATTGACGCTTGTTGCGTGTAATTACTTTTGATTTCATATTAACGTTTACGCTTCAGCATTAACTTTGAACATTTATGTTATGACTTTTAAGTCCCATATAGTGTCGTTTGATGTAACTAATGACTGAGATCCTGATGTGTCACGTTCCAAACGGTAAAACCCCGTTAGTGGAATTTGGGGGTGTGACACAACTTCACCAATCCGTGCCAAGATATTAAAAGATCCAACAAACCTCGGACTCAGTTTCCCTCTTTTCTTGAATCGTATAATCCCTTTTCAGGGAGACACTTTCAACAATACCTGATCCCTAAAATTGAACTCCATGAGTCTCTGCCACTTATCCACGTAAGACTTTTGATGATCCTGCGCTGCTTTTATTCGGGCTTTAATCTGGTAAAACTTTCAGAGGTTGTCGTGACTACCTCCAAGCTTCCTATTTCTTTCTGTCCTATCTCGCCCCAACAGACCAGGGTTCAGCATCTTCTACCGTACAACATTTCATAAGGTGGCATACCAATAGTGGCGTGATAGCTATTGTTGTAGGAGAATTCTGCCAGAGGTAGGTGACTATCCCAATTGCCACCAAAGTCTATAATATAAGTGCGGAGCATATCCTCCAACATTTGGATGGTCCTCTCCGACTCACCATCCGTCTGTGGGTGATTAGCCGTGCTGATATTCAATCTCGTACCCATTGCCTCATGAAATATTTTCTAGAACCTCGATGTGAATCGTGTGTTCTGGGCGGATACAATCGACAGTGGTACACCATGTCGAGCGACTATCTCATTGATTAATACTTCTGCCAGCTTATCGGATGAATACGTTTCTCGGATCGGCAAAAAGTGTGCATTCTTTGTCAAGTGATCCACTCTTACCCAAATCGTATCATGGAACTTAGCTGTGCGAGGCAGCTTTGTAATGAAGTACATGGTTATACGCTCCCATTTCCATTCAGGTATGTCCAGAGGCCGGACCTTCCCGTATAGCTTTTGATGTTCGGCCTTAACCTATGAGCAAGTCAGACACTTACTTACGTATTCCGTCACATCATTTATCATGTTAGGCTACCGGTACTCTTTCTTCAAATCCTGATACATATTTGTGGTTCCCGGGTGGATGGAATATCGAGATTTATGGGCCTCGTCAAGCACCTTGGCCATAAGCTCTACGCCCTTCGGTACCCACATACGAACACATCGGGTCCTTATTCCATGACTGTTTGTCTCTAACTTTACCTGCTCACCTACCATTCGTTCTTTCTTTATGTTCTCTTCCTTTAGTGCTTCCGTTTGTGCTTTCTATAGTTCTGTCATAAAATATAAATTATTACTAAATCGTACGCCTACACCCTAATAGGAATTTGGTTCTCCTTTCGACTCAGGGCGTCGGAAACTGCATTCGCCTTTCTCGGGTGGAAAAAAAAACTCACAGTCATAATCCTTTAATAGCTCCAACGACCGTCTCTATCAAAGGTTCAAGTCTTTATGCTCGAATAGATACTTCAAGCTCTTGTGATCCGAATAAATGGTGCATTTTACTCCGTAAAGGTAATGCCAACACGTCTTCAATGCGAAGACAACTGCCGCGAGCTCAAGGTGGTGACTCGTGAATCTTTAACTGCCGTGAGGCATACGCGATCACCCTTCCCCTTTGCATCAATACACATCCTAACCATTGACCCGAAGCATCAGAATATACTACCAGGTCCTCATTACCCTCGTGTAGTGTCAACACTCGGGCTTGGATCAACTTTTTCTTTAGCTCTGCAAATACTTAAGACTGAGTCTGACCCCATTCGTACTTTACTTCTTTGTGTGTCAGCTTTGTCAGAGGCAAATCTATTTTTGAGAAGTCTGAGTGAACCTTCGATGGTTGCCTACGAATCCCAGAAAAATCCGAATCTCAGTCGGCGTCTTCGGAATTCCCGAATCTCTCACTGTCATGATCTTTGTCGGGTCGACCATAATGCCATCTTCGTTTATAACGTGACCTAGGAATTGAACTTCCTTAAACCAGAACGAGCACTTAGAAAACATGGTATACAACTTTTCTCTTTGCAACGTCTCTAGTACCTCTCGTAAGTGACAGGAATGATCACCTTCAATTTTCAAATAGATGAGTATGTCATATGTTGGGTCTATTTAGACTGTTGTATACCATTCCAAAAAGTTCGAGGGTTGATTCTGACATTTTGGATAACTTTTGATTCTCGGCGACACTGCTGACGACACACTCTCTGTCGGCTCGGTGCATAGCAACGTTTCAGAGATTGTCGCCCCAGTGCATAGCGACACTCTTCGGGATGCCTATAAATAGTCTTGTTTTTCTCACTTTTAGGGTTAGCTCATTAATCGTAATTTCACTTTTGTGCGTTTTTCTTGTCTGAGAATTAGGGTTTCATGGTGACACTTCAGACGACACACTCTTTGTCGCCCCGGTGCATGGAGACGTTTCAGAGAGTGTCGCCCCGGTGCATGGCGACACTCTTCGGGATGCCTATAAATAGTCTTATTACTTTTAGGGTTAGCTCTTTGATCGTAATTTCACTTTTGTGCGTTTTTCTTTTCTGAGAATTAGGGTTTCATTGTAATAGTCAGGATCGTATCAATACATATTTTGGGCTTTAATTCTTGGAGTTTGTTTGATTATATATCTTGTTCTTCATTATTTCTTATAGTTTCCATCTTTGATCTTCATATCAGCTAATGTGTAGTTGATTGTGAAGGTTGATTTAGATCTAGAAATCTCATTTTAGATCTGGTTTGTGTTTATCAGGACCTACATTTGGGTTTCAGAGCATGGGCTCTAGATTTCTGGATTTTATTGATTTTTTTGGGTTTTTATATATTTTACTTTTTTTCTTAGATTCAGATCTGTTTATTGATGGATTTGTGTGTTATTTGAGTGGTTTTTGCTCAAAATCAATTTAGTTTGCTTCGTGTTTGTTCAGATTTTTAGTTGATTGGACTTCTGGGCTGATTTTGGTGACTTTTTGAGAAAACTTGGAGAAGGGGTTGTTGCAGATTCATATGGCGACACTCATCTCCTTATGGCGACACTCATCAGATGACACTTATCTTTGTTTGATCGTCTTGTCTTCGTGTGAGTTTCTGTTTCAAGTTTGTAGCGAAATTCTCTGTGATGACACTTCGTGTTTGCGACAGTTTCTTTGGAGACATTTTCTCTAGTCAACGCAAGTTGACAACTGTTCTCATTGTCAACGCAAGTTTTCGACTTTGTTGTCGACGACACTTGTCTAGAGACACTATCCTTGTACTCAGGTGACTCTCAGTGTGGTTTACTCCATTTCTTCTAGCGACTTTCCTGTGTTCTGTGACACTCTGTCTTTGAACTAGTTTTTGTTCTAACTTCATTTTTGATCTTATGGCATCACCACTTATGCTAGACGCTGAATCATGTACTACCACTCGGCCTCCAAAGCTTCAAGGTGCTGATGATATCCCTAACTGGAAGAACAGAATGAAGTGTTTCTTCTTGTACAACAACTATCAGGAATGGAACTCTATTCTTAATGGTCCCTATCGACTGATGGTAACTGGGGCAGATGGAGTTCTACCCAACACTGATCCTGAGACATACACCGAGAATGACAAATTGATGCTTCGCTATGAATGTCGAGCTTATGCTACTTTAACAATGGCACTTCCTCCGAACATCAACTGTATGTTTGAAGAATATCAAACCGCTCAATCTTTATGGAATGCATTATGTGCCATGTATGAAGGGAATGAAGAGATGAAGGAAAACAAAAGGAATCTTGCTCAAAAACAATATGACACATTCGGGAGCATCAAGGGAGAAAGCTTGTCCTCACATGTCTCTCACTTCATGACTGCGTCTAGTCAACTTAACTGGTGTTGTGCTATCAAATCGAGGGCAAATAAAAAAGCTACAAGAAAAGGATCGCAAGAAAATTTCATGATGATTAAGTGACAAGTTAAAAGGACTGCATGATGATTAATCGACAATTTCAAAGTGATGTCTCTACTTTAAGTGATCTAATTAACACCCTGTCAGCATTTGAAATGGATCTCAAGAAAATGGAGATGAATCAGAAAGGGTACTCCAGCTCAGAAACTAATTCTATCAATGCGGCCCTGATAAGCAACACAGACACTGGAAGTTCCAACAATTCAACTCCTGCTAGTACTCCTGCAAGCACTCCCTCATCCAGCACAAGCACCCCGGTCACTCCAAGCCAAGCTGCTTAAATGCCTGCTGATCATATTGCTCTATTCGGAATGTTTGTCAACAACTACCAAGCTCTTGTAGATGGAAATATCAAACCACCTGTTTACTCCCTTGAAGACATGCAATAGTTTGATCCAGATGATATGGAAGAAATGGACTTGGAATGCAAAATGGCTTTGCGGACTCTTCGGGCAAGAAGGTTTATGGAAAGGACCGCGAAGCAGAGACTAGGTGGCAAAAAGATTGGTTTTGATAAGTCTAAGTTGAGGTGCTTCAACTTCAAACAACTTGGACATTTCAAAAGAGAATGTTCTTGCTACTACCTACAAAATTGTGGCTAATACCGAGAATAGAGAGGGCACTCAGCCGGCCCAACAAGATGCCACCACTGCTTTGCTTGTTAAGGAATTTGACTGGAGTGGAGAAATTGAGGAAGTTTAGGAAGAGATGAATCATGCTCTAATGGCCAAAGTTTTCATTAAGGCCACCTGCTCTGGGATCAAGAAGAATGAAGAAAAGCTGAAAGCTCCACATCTTGAAGACAATCATCTTAATATTCCTGTCACTACCGAGGAAAAGAAGCAGAACATTGAGGAGATAACCGTTAATAGAAAAGAGATGGTTCTGGAGGTACTCATGGCTGACAATCTAAATGTCCCTGCTAAGGTATTCACTGATCTTTGTACAGATGATGGCATAAACAAAGTGTTGAAATGTCGTGGAATTAACCAATGTCTTGTTCGTGAAAGTGTAGCGGTTAAAACCATAAACAATGAGATGAAGAGAAATGAGGTAGCTTTCAAGCAACGGGTGGATTCCTTGTTAAAGGAAGTTGAAACGTTAAAGGAGTTTGTCTATAGAAAAGATTTCCTAATTAATGATCTTACTAAAAAATTAGGTGAATCTCGCACTGAAACTATTAAACTTCAAATTAGTTAGACAAATGGAATCTAAGTCATAAAACTTTTGATGGCATGCTTGATCAAGAAAGACCTACTTTTATTAAAAATGAAATTAGTTTTAAAACTAAAGTTTTTCCTCCACCAACACCAACACCTCTAATAACTTGTTGAATCATTTTGTTAAGGTAGAGAAAACTAACATTAATGTTGCAGGTTTAAGTTCAGGAAAGGTAGATGAAGATGGTTTTGTGATGACTGCTGGTTTAGGATTTGAAACTATTGTTTTGAACAATTTGAATATTTTGAACAATTTTAATTTGGTCTGTAATAATTCTACTACTCTGTAATAATTTGATCAAACAGCCGTGGATAACTCTACTATTGTTCTGCATGATCAAATGCCTATTGCTGATCCACTTTCTCTAGAAATTGAGGATGTATATGAATCTCATGAAGTAGAGGTTATTCCTGATCAGCATTTATCGAATCATCCGGTTCACACTGAAGTTCAATCTGGCCCCATTCAAGGATTCTCATCGGTCACTCTTGATAATATTATTGGTTCACTTTCCGACGTCGTTCAAACAAGAAGTACATCCGGTGTGATCAATGAATGCTTATACTCATGCTTTCTCTCTCAAGTGGAACCGAAAAATATTTCAATGGCCCTGGTGGAGCCTAGCTGGGTCGATTGGGTCGATGCGATGCAAGAAGAATTGCAGCAATTTCGAAAACTCAAGGTTTGGGAGTTAATTGATCTTCCAAACAACAAGTACCCCCATCGGAACTAGATGGGTGTTCCGCAACAAAAAGGACGATAGAGGGGTCGTGGTTCGGAATAAAGCACATATGGTTGTATATGGGTTCTATCAAGAAGAAGGGATCGACTACGAAGAAGTGTTTGCTCCGGTTGCAAGACTGGACGCTATTCGTAACTTTCTTGCCTACGCCTCATACAAGAACTTCAAAGTCGACCAGATGGACGTAAAAAGCGCATTTCTGTTTGGAAAAGTGCACGAAGAGGTGTATGTCTGCCAACCACCAGGGTTCGTTGATCAAGAGTTCCCAGACCGAGTCTACAAGTTAGATAAGGCTCTTTATAGACTCCACCAAGCGCCGAGGGCATGGTATGAAACCCTGTCAAAACAGCTTCTTCAGAACGGATTCGTCCGGTGCACTATAGATATGACGCTTTTCAGCATGATTGTCAGAGAAGATGTGCTCATGGTTCAGGTGTACGTGGATGACATCTTTTTTAGATTAACAAATGAGACTCTATGCAGAAAATTTGAGGTTGTGATGAAAACCAAGTTTGAGATGAGCTCTATGGGAGAAATGACATTCCTTCTCGAGCTCCAGGTCATTCAGTTTGACGAAGGGATTCTAATTCATCAAGCAAAATACGTGAACGATATTTTGGAGAAATTCAAGATGTCCGATTGTTCACCTTCTTACACCCCGTTTGTAGCATAAACTCCTTTATTAGCTAATCTCAAAGGCAAAGCGGTGAATCAACATTATTATCGGTCTATGATCGGGTCATTAATGTATTTAACTGCTAGTCTTCCAGATATAATGTTTGTTGTTTGTTATTATGCTAGGTATCAATCAGATCCCAAGGAATCAGATGAGATTGTTGTCAAAAGAATATTTCGCAATTTCACAGGGTTGTATTTCCCTAAAAATGGTGATTTCGAGCTTTGTGCATGTTTTGATAGCGATCACGGTGGTTGTAAGCTTGACAGGAAATCTGTTACTGGCGGTTGTCAATACCTTGGGAATCGGCTTGTTTCCTGGCAGTGCAAGAAACAGACCATGGTGTCCATCTCTACCGTAGAGGCTGAATACATTGCTGCATTATAAAGAATCAGGTGCAACACTCAAAGACAAAACATATTGAGTTGCGGATTCATGCCATTCGGGATGCTTTTGAAAAGAATTACATTAAGGTGGTGTCAGTTGTAACACCCCAACCTTAGAGGTAACACTTATAGCCCCGAGAAAATAAAACTTAGCCGAAATAAGCTACGGAGTTCATATAGTCCCAATTAGGAATCTATAAATTAAGACGTACGACCTAAAAATCCGAGACGAGCTATTAAAATTTTATAATAATATTAAAATATATTATTTTGAACATGCTCCCTTTCTAATGAAACTTAGGTCGAAACGTAGAGAAAAATGAGCACGTTTCGACGACATATTCGTAATTTTATAAAACGCTATATTGTAAACGTTATAAGAGAAAAACGAGGTAAGCAGCTGAATTAATTATAAAATATATAATATTAATATTCAAAACCATCTCATATTGAGTTTACGTCGAATTCAAATTGAGGTGTATGTATGCTTTCGAATTGAGTCCCACATCGACAGAATAGGTAAACTGAAGTGTTTCAACCACTGGTATAAATAAGTGTATTTGAGAAATTATTTATAGTATAAGTTTCTTGGGAACACTCTAGTATAAAGAGAATCCCGAGTCTTTAATACTACTTTGAGAATTGTTCATAGTCATTTTAGAACACGAGTAGAGAGACTCTATATCAAATTGTCGTAGATAGTTTTTAGGTATATTCCCGTTTAAATTTATGTCTAATTAATTAATTATTCTTAGATACTAGAGTTATAGTCACATTTTATTATAATTCTATTTATACAAGAAATAAATCTCAGGAATAAGTTTTATCAATAACCTAAAAATTCAAGGTTAAAAATGAAAAATATGGACTTCAGTACCTTAGTGGACCGCTAAGGATCTATACACGGTCCCCTAAAGGATGGATAAGGTTGAACCAGGTGATACCACGTCATGCCACGTGGGTGCTGACTATTGAGGAAGAAATCTGACGCGTGTCAGGGTGGCGAACCGCTAAGCCTTTGGCTAACGGTCTGCTAGCCGCAAAACATGAGGGTTCTGACGCGTGGCAGCTTGGCGGACCGCTAAGCTCTTGAATAATGGTCCGCTAGCCGCAAAATTAAGGAGGGGTCCAATTAGCAATTGACATTTAGCGCTGACGCATGCACGGGCGATGGCCCTGCAGAACGGTCCGCTACGGTTCCGAGAATCCAACTATAAATAGTTGAGCGATTTCAACTCATTTGTATCATCCCAACTCGTTCCCTCTTTCATATTTTCGTTCCAGAGCTCCTCTTGAAGATCTCCGACGATCCTGATTATACCCGCACTCGCTTAAGTTCCCGTACTGATGACGAAACACTCATAGAAGTAAGAAACGCTCAAAGAAACTGAGATAGAAAGCTAGTACTGTACTCCCAAGCTTAAGAAACGCTTAAGTTCCCGTACTGATGAGGAAACACTCATATGTGTTTATCTATCTTTATCTTCAAAACTTTGAAAGTTTTAAATTTACGAAATGGCAATACTTTTATTCAAAAGTTTGATGTATAAGGGCGTCTACGTAAAACATTCTGGCCATAAGTATACATAAAACATGACCAAGGGATACACGCTTTATGGGTGAAATTCCCATATTGGGGCTGGTAATTGTCTGTAATTGGATGTAAGACGCGGTCTCAGTTAAGGGACATCTTAGTAAGTAAGTATGCAAATGCGAGCAGTCCTTTTACAGAAATTATCACTGTATACCGTGGTTGTACACTCTGATGAAATAGTTCTGCTGAATGGTAGATTGTACCCTCATTATGGTTAAATGTTTTGATACTATATTTGCCAAATGAATTGAGTCTTGATGGACATATTCACCAGCGTTCGCGCTGACGTTTTATTTTCTAAAATGTTTTTCAGGTAATCAATGATTATCTATAAGGCTAGTCCTACGTGATAGTCTTGGGGATAAATGAGTACATAAAAGAATTTTGACAGGGTTATATGCTGCTAGCATGGAGATAAGTCTGCATGAATAAAAAACAAGAGGAGATGTTAGGAAGATGTATTCCTATACATGAATACTCACTTGTTATACACAGGGTTAGGTGCCGAAAGGTAAAACCCATATATGCCAATACTTGTATAGCTTGGTATTGGACAGGGTTAACTCCCCAAGCACATGCCAACTACCTTGTTGCTCTAGTTTTACCTTGCTTATGCAGGTGACATGTAAATGGTCGTGGACCATGGTTTTTATGTACAGAAAAAAGGGGTATTTAAATCCCTAGTGAAATGAGATGATATTTTGTTTATCCCCGGATTCGGAAAATATACAATATCAACCCTCGGGTTGAGGTTTATTACAAGTTTGATCCAAAAGTATTTCTGCTGCTAAACTAACTTTGATTTCATAAATAAATAAGATTGGAGGTGCCAATCTGGTCGCACAACTGGGGTGTCCTGAAACCGGGGTGTGACAGCTTGGTATCAGAGCCACAGGTTTTAGCGAATTAGATACTTGAGATAGTTTCTGTAGAAGCATGTTTTAGTAACTATAGATTAAATTCTATGTATCGGTGTACGTGGCTAGTACGCAGGAGGGTGTTCCTGAGTACTTAGCCTGCACACCAGTTTGGTCCTGCGTACTTAGTAAGTACGCAAGACCAAACCCTGCGTACCTAGTAAGTACGCAGGTAGTGTTCCTGCCCCTATAAATAGAAGACTTGTCTTCATTTGTAGGTGGAACTCTGGAACTAGGTTGAGAGGTGTCCGGGTCGGGACGAGCTCTCCCGACCCCTGGACCGTGAGCTTAGATGAGAGAAGTGTGCTCCTTCAGTATGTAGTCTGTAATACGGGATGACTTCTATGTTATGGATTATGTATCGTTTCATTCTCTAGTTTGTTGTTCATGTATTCTCTGTCTCGTTTTCTTAGTTCCAACACAAATCTCAGAACAGGTCTGTGTATTTCCGCTGCGCGACGAGGCTCCCGGGACCTACAAGTGGTATTAGAGCCTCGGTGTTCGTTGATTTGTGTTCCAGTTTTGGGTTTTAGGGTTTTTGAGTAGATCTGAGTTATAAAAGTTCGCTACTTTTTCTTGCAAAAATCCTCAAATCTGAGTTTTTTATCACTTCATTTGGTGTTTGGAAGGCTAAGGGTTTGTTAGATGATGATTTCTAAGCTTTTGGAGGTATTAATTTCTTAGATCCATCACTTTTCGAGCATTCTCCTCAAGATCCGTCAAGAACACTGTTGTACTGAACAAGTACGCAAAATCACCTTTTCTGCGTACTTGCTAAGTACGCATGGGTTAGCCATTTTCCTTAGCCAAATTTTTTAGGGATCATTTGTACGCGTGTTTCGGGCCATTTTTGAGAAGATAGTAATTTTGGTTTTTCCGGATCAGAATTTGTATACGATGTGGCTTGGCGAAACACGGACGAGATTTTTGTTGGATGATACCACTTGTCATACATTGTTTAAGTGTTCATACCTGAAAATGTGGGCTACGAGTATACAGGATACTGATTTAATAGGGTATGAATGCTGAACTAATGGGAGCAATTGGGTCGTCATCGGCTAAAGGTCTCATTCTATTTGTGAAGATGTAGCTTCTTTGGGTCTTTTGAAAAAAGAATCATCTTGTTTAGGTATTCAAACCTGAATATGTGGGCTACGAGTATCCGGGATACTTCTTTAATAGGGGATGAATACTGGAACAACTTGAACCCAAGGATTTGCTGTTTTGGATCTTTGCAAAGAAATAAAAGAATAAAATCCTGGAGTTGGCTAGTTGTGCTCTTTGAGGATTTGAGTGAAGTGATGATGAAGCTGGTAATAGTTTACAGAGAAATGGGGGGGGGATGTATCATCAACCGTGATTTCTCGTGTGAACTATATTTTTTGTGTTTGATTATATCATGTGTTTTCAAGATGAAGCTGGATATTTGTTGGATTATTAGTTGAAGATGGAACCTTTTATCATTGACCGATGGGATAGGAAACATACCCTTGTTTCGGGTCTAGTCAGATGGAGCTTAAACTGAAAGGGGATATTGGAAATGAACATCTTCGAGAATTTGGTTGACTCGTGAAGATACAGGATATAGTTGGATACATCTGGTGTGAAGACTAAAGTTCATCTTACTGGAATTCCTATGGGAGCTGATTAGTTTGATGCAGGTTATTGGAAATTCAAACTCTCTATCATATGCCAGCTGAGTTGGAGAAATTCTAAGTCAGGGTGGAGGTTTCTGCTACTGAAAGGATGAATTACAATGAGTTGTGTTGGGTTAGTTGGCTCCTATTGAAGCACTTTGTTTGGTCTACAATGAAAGCTACAGTTATGAGGGAGTCGTGTGTATCACTCGGCAACTGAAGACTGAAGTTTGAAGATTTGAGGATCTCAAGTGGAATGCCAGAAGATCAAGTCTCGCCAGAAGACACTTGATGTCATTAGTTTAGAGGGAGTCTGTTAGGACATTCTTTTTAAACTGATGATTATCAGTGTTAGTGATAGATAAATTTGATGCTATAGTTAAGAGGGAGTTTGTAGAATCATGTTTTAGTAACTATAGATTAAATTCTATGTATCGGTGTACGTGGCTACTACGCAGGAGGGTGTTCCTGAGTACTTAGCCTGCACACCAGTTTGGTCCTGCGTACTTAGTAAGTACGCAAGGCTTTTGCCTTGCGTACTTGTCAAGTACGCGTGACCAAACCCTGCGTACTTAGTAAGTATGCAAGGATTTTTCCTTGCGTACTTGTCAAGTATGTAGGTAGTGTTCCTGCCCCTACAAATAGAAGACTTGTCTTCATTTGTAGGTGGAACTCTGGAACTAGGTTGAGAGGTGTCCGGGTCGGGACGAGCTCTCCCGACCCCTGGACCGTGAGCTTAGATGAGATATGTGTGCTCCTTCGGTATGTAGTCTGTAATACGGGATGACTTCTAAGTTATGGATTACGTATCATTTCATTCTCTTGTTTGTTGTTCATGTATTCACTGTCTCGTTTTCTTAGTTCCCACACAAATATCAGAACAGGTCCGTGTATTTCCGCTGCGCGACGAGGCTCTAGGGACCTACAGTTTCTATGCTTTAACCTTGATGATACCTTAGGTTTTAGTTAGATACTTGCTACAGTATCTAAGCTTTAACCGAATTGGAAAAGAATGCCTACTAAGATGAAAATAGGTAAACACTTATATATAGATGCTTGCATCTATGAATGTCTGAAAGTGATAGTTACTATACCAGGAGAAAATCCATACTAAATAGGGCGATCTAAATTAACATTCCTAGTGATGATCCAAATACGATCGGATGGAATCTTCCTTCCTCGAAAAACATGATATGGGATATATGTACACAAGGATACGGATTCAAGTGCTTTGGGCATAATGGATATCCATATCTGAGTAACTGATGAACAGATACTACTCCATCGTGGGTAAGTGAAGTGAATCAGGCTGGACCAGTAGGGCTACGCAGGCTGGACCCAGTAGGGCTACGCAGCCAAGAATGCGGGTGGTATGTCCATCCGAGACGATATCCATGCCCTCAGCTAAAGGGATGGAAAAAAAGTCAAAACTTACCTCGAGTTGGAGAGAATTCTGATGAATAACGGGATTTATGTGTTTCATCAAGGATAAGGGTTCGAATCTCACTTGACTCAGGGATACAAATTCGACCCATGAAGTAAAGGAGATCATCGGATTTGGGTTCTAAGTGCTTTTTGGCACCACAATCCAACTCCTTTTTCAACTCATCATTTACAACAACTTGTTTTTGGGCTAGGAGGATCTTATCTTTGAGACTGGTTTGGACCAACATTCCCATGGCTCGCACACGGGTGGGTTTGATTCGGTCCTTGCGACAAAGAGCGTCAACCAACACATTATCTTTCCCCGGGTGGTAACGAAATTCGCAATCGTAGTCACTAAGTAATTCAACCCAACGTCGCTGCCTCATGTTGAGTTCTTTCTGGTTCATAATATGTTGTAAGCTCTTGTGGTCGATGTAGACCACACATTTGGTGCCGTAGAGATAATGTCTCCAAATATTTAAAGCAAACACCACCGCACCCAACTCAAGGTCATGAGTGGTGAAGTTTTTTTGTGAACCTTGAGCTGTCTCGATGCATAGGCTATGACCTTGTCTCATTGCATCAACATGCAACCAAGACCTTGGTTTGAGGCATCACAATATACAACGAAATCATCATTGCCGTCGGGAAGACTTAGAACAGGGGAGTTGCAAAATTTCTGCTTAAGATTTTGGAACGCATCTTCTTGCTTTTGTTCCCAGAAGAAAGGCTTATTTTTCTAAGTTAATGTAGTGAGAGGCAGGGCGATCTTTGAAAAGTTCGAGATGAATCTTCGATAATAACCCGCCAAACCCATAAATGAACGGATCTTAGAGGGTGTAGATGGTGTACTCCAATTCATGATAGCGGTGACTTTGGCTTGATCGACGTGTATACCTTGGTCGTTGTTCACGTGACCCAAGAAATGAACTTCTCTAAGCCAGAATTCACACTTGGAGAATTTAGCATAAAGTTATTCCTTCTACAAGAGTTCCAAAATCAGCTTAAGGTAGGTTGTATGATCTACTTTGGTTCGAGATTAGATCAAGATGTCATCAATGAAGACAATGACAAATTGATCCAGGTTGGGTTTGCAAACTCGGTTCATGAGGTCCATGAACACCGCGGGCGCATTGGTTAACCCAAAAGGCATAACCATGAACTCTGTGTCCATAACGAGTTCTAAAGGAAGTTTTGGGAATATCCTCTTCATGGACTCGAAGTTGATGATACCCAGATCGAAGATCAATCTTCGAGAAACAAGTTGCTCCTTTCAGTTGATCAAATAGGTCATCGATCCTAGGTAGCGGGTAACGATTATTGATGGTAAGCTTGTTTAGTTCACGGTAGTCGAAGCACATGCGGAAGGACCCATCCTTCTTCTTAACAAAGAGAACCAGAGCTCCCCAATGTGAGAAGCTCAGTCAAATGAATCCCTTGTCTAGCAGCTCTTGTAGTTGGCTAGACAGTTCTTGCATCGCAGATGGGGCTAAGCGGTACGGAGATTTGGCAATGGGGTTAGCTCCTGGTAAAAGATCAATCTGAAAATCAACTTCTCGAGTTGGAGGGAGTCCAGGAAAGTCACCAGGGAATACTTCTGGAAAATCTCGCATGATCGGTATGTCTTGTAGTTTCTTTTCTTCCGATTTCTCCACCACATGTGCTAATAAAGCATAGTATTGCTTCCTCAAATAGCTATGTGCCTTCATGCAGGAGATGAATTTCAAACCTTTGCAAGGTTTCTCTCCAAAGATTTTCAAGGTCACACCGGATGGTAGAGGAATACGAATAAGTTTCTCTGAATAGTTGATTTCCGCATGATTGTGGGATAGCCAATCCATTACCACGATGATATCAAAACTCCCAAGAGTGATGGGAATTAGGTCGATAGAGAACGTGTGATCGTTGAGAGTTAGGGCTCAACCTCGAACAATGTAATGCACAATAGTTAGTTTGCCATCGACTATTTCTATAGTATAAGCAGGTTCAAATTCTAGGGAGAAAAAGCTTTTATCCGCTCTGGTATTAAATAAGATAGAGGCACAACGATTATTGATGAGAAACGTACCAGTAACCACGGCATTGTCATTTCTGGCCTCGGTTTCTCCTATGGCAAAATTACGAGCACATGCACCTCGGTTATTGTTGTTGAGCTTCGGGCATTTGTTTTTTGTAGTGATCAGGAACACTGCATTCATAACAGGCCCTACCATTGGTGATGGTAGGAGTTGCAGTTTGGGTAGCAGCAGCTTTTTTGGCTACGCGACAAACATTAGCCAAATGACCAATCCTCCCACGTTTTGTGCACGAACGACATTGTAACAGTAGTAGGGTGATGGTATTGACACCTTGCACACAGAAGATGAGGTCCGCTATATGGCTTCCTGCCAGGAGCATGTTCATGTGCTACTTGGGCAACAGGAACAACTGGGGTAACCATGGCAAAACCTTTAGAGGTCTTTTTCTTCTTGTGGCGATACTCAGGCTTTTTGCCACTTCCTTCTTAACTCTCTTGTCACCTTTCCTAAATAGAACTCCAGACTTAACCAGATTGTCCATTAAGGATACAGATAAATGAATAGCAGCTTCAAGTGTTGTTAGGATACTACCCATAACAGTACCCCGAATTTGAGGTGGAAGGCCTCCAATATAACGATCAATCATTCAGGTCAAGGGACTAGGATGTAGAGTTCATGAAAGCGTGTGGTGTACGCCTCACTCCCCCCACTATCCTTGGTAAGGTCCCACAGCTCAATCTCCAACTTCTTCATCTCATTGCTAGGACAGAACTCCTCGATCCTAATCTCCTTGAGCATATCCCAAGTCATAGCAAGAGCTCCTTCCCTACCCCGAATCTTTTTTTCAGCATTCCACCAAGTCAGTGCCCTCCTTTGGAAGGCACTTGAAGCATACTTTACCTTAAGTTCATCGGGGCAGTCACTTATCTCAAATGTGTTCTCCATGCCTTCAAACCATTTTAATAGCCCTGTTGCACCTTTAGATCCAAGGTACTTGTGTGGGTTACAAGAGTTGAAGTGCTTGAAAGTGCAAACACTCCCACTAGATCCTGCGGTGGAGTTGTTGATTTGAGTGACAATAGTGGGTTAAGACCGCAACAAGTTGTTGAGTGAGCAGGGTGGCTATGCCGGTGGTTTCGGCGGAGGCTTCACTAATGTTAGCCGCGGTGTTATCAGGATCACGACGAGGAGGCATTCTACGAAAAAGAAATCATAAGTCGGTAGTTAGGATATACATTCAAGAATAATAAACGTGATAATATTTTTAAATAAAATCACTCATTCATTAATATTAATGTGTTACAAGATAAATAAAACATATATTAAAACATATATATTGAATTACACAAAACTGACTAATCAAAATTCAAGGTTCGGATGAATGATACTAGTGAGACGTGTTTTAGCCTATAAGTGAGTGTAGAAGCATGTTTTAGTAACGATAGATTAAATTCTATGTATCAGTGTACTTAGCTAGTACGTAGGAGGGTGTTCCTGCGTACTTAGCAAGTACACCAGATTGGTGTTGCGTACTTAGTAAGTACGCAAGGCTTTTGCCCTGCGTACTTAACGAGTACGCATGACCAATGCCCCGTGTACTTAGCCAAGTACGCAGGTAGTGTTTCCTCCCTTATAAATAGAATACTTGTCTTCATTTGTAGGTGGAACTTCTAGAACAAGGTCTAGAGGTGTCCGAGCGGGATGAGCTCTCCTGCCCCTGGACCGTGAGCGTAGATGAGAGATGTGTACTTCTTCGGTATGTAATGTGAGATGAATTCTTTGTTACGTATTGTTTTTGTGTTGATTCTATTCTTTATGTTCGTGTTCTTCTCTGTCTCGTTCTTCTCTGTTCCCACACAAATCATCGAACAGATCCGTGTATTTCCGCTGCTCGACCGAGGCCCCAGGACATACAACTGGTATCAGAGCCTCGGTGTTCGTTGATTTGTGTTCCAGATTCGAGTTTTAGGGTTTTTAAGCAGATCTAAGTTTACATTGGTCGTAAATTTTTCTATCAAAAATCCTTAGATTCGTCTTTGTTATCGCTTCATTTGATGTTTGGAAGGCCAAGGGTTTGTTAGATGATGATTTCTAAGCTTTTGGAAACATTAATTTCTCAGATCCAACACTTTTCGAGCATTCTCCTCAAGATCTGTCAAGAACGCTGCTACTTTTTGATAAGTACGCAAATTCAGCTTTTCTGCGTACTTTCTAAGTACACATGGGTTTTGCCCTGCGTACTTACTATGTACACAAGAGTAGTTGTCCTGCGTACTTGCTAAGTACGCATGAGTAGTTGGATCTGCGAACTTAGCATGTACGCATGTAGACTTGGCTTTGCGAACTTATCTATAAGTACGCAGGAACACCCTATATCTGCGTATTTGCTAAGTACGCATGAACAATCATCTGGGATTAAAAAAAATAATATAAAAAAAAGAATAAAATTCTATATTTGACTAGTTGTGGTGTTGAAGATTTGAGTGAAGCGGTGATGAAGCTGGTCATAGTTTACAGAGAAACGAGGGGGATAAAAATATAGTATTTATGAGACATTAAAGAGGTGGTGGAAAAACCGTTCGTACTTCCTATATATATACCTCTTTGACGTAACATGGATCTCAACTATGATTTCTTGTGTAAACTATATTTTTCATGTTTGATTCTATCGTGTGTTTTCAAGATGAAGCTGGATATTCGTTGGATTATCAGTTGAAGATGGAACCATTATCATTTGCTGACGGGATAGGAAACGTTCCCTTGTTTCTGGTCTAGTCAAGAGGAGCTTAAACTGAAAGGTGAAATTGGAAATGAACATCTTCGGGAATTTGGTTGACTCGTGAAGATACAGGATAGAGTTGGACACATCTGGTGTGAAGACTAAAGTTTATATTACTGGAATTCCTATGGGATCTGATTAGTTTGATGCAGGTTATTGTAAATTGTCACACCCCAACCGACGACGGAAACATCGAGGCGTGAAGCGTGCAGACTGTTCATTGCTCATGGTTTGCTAAAGTTTGAATAATTAATAATTGTTTTCATTGCAAATAGATAAGTTCAACAAAGCACAATCAATCCACAAAACATAAATGTAAATTACATCAAATAAGCTAGTTTAATTAAATTCTAGGTCCAAAGTCCTATGTGTAGCATATCTTGATCACTTCAAACATTAGTACCTGAAACATGGTTAAAACAGGGTCAACTAGAAAGTTGGTGAGAGTACATAGGTTTAATCGTGTGATAGCAAAATACGTGTTGTGTGCATACAGTTCAATACAATCATAACAATTAAGGCATTTATGGAGAGAAAAACATCGTGTGACCTATACAATCAAACCTTTGTAACTTGCACTCAAAATTTGTGTTGTCAGTAACAGTCACCCTACCTGGGTGGGTTTGTCAGACTCAATAGATCTACCACTGTTTACTGTCGGCTGTTAGTTAATGATTGTACATGAAGAGCATAATAATTGGTCTACAAAATGTACTCAAGCACAAAGCGCAAAACTGTAAACATGCATAGGATGGAACTGTATATGTGTATAATTGAAAACATGTAAATAGAACGCATGTTCCACCCCAAAACGTTTGTAAAATAGAGTAAAAGAGGGGCTATGTAACTCACAAGTTATGTAGCGTGTAGGTTGCACAAGCAAATGGAAAACAGCGATGTGTTGTAGATTGCTAGGTTCGACCTAATGAACAATGTATATGTGTTATTGATTTGCGTTATTTAATGACGGAAGTGAATTTGTCATTCTTAAACGTGTAGGGTTTGTCTTAAAATAATTATTTAAACTGTTATTTATTTATCAAATTAACAGAATAAAAATAAAAATAAAGATTCTGTTTGAGGGATGAGCACGACCGTGCTTGCATATGGCACGACCGCGCGCGGCACGTACGCGACCGCGCTTGGTCGGTAACGCGCCCGTGGTTGGTCAGAAGTCAAAACAAGAGTCTGGTCCTGAGACACGACCGCGTCCGTATCCGGCACGACCGCGCCTAGGGTTTTGACTAGGTCAGGACTTGGTTTGATCGGTAAACACGACCGGGCCTCTTACGGGGCACGACTGTGCTTGGTCAGGCACGACCGCGCTCATAGGCTGGCGCGACCGTGTCTGGTCAATTCCAGAAGCAATTCGTCTGATTCTTGTAATAAAACAGATTAGAAACTTAGGGTTTTCATTGATATGATGTTTGCGAATCGAATTACACCATTTAATTAGGTTTATATCCTGTTTAACGTGTCGATCGTTTAAAAGCATTTTTTATCAAAACTCAGATTCAATTCTGTAAAATCATGTAATGTGGTTACGAATTAAGTTAGGGCTTTCGATTAGCTTGGAGAGACGATCCTAATGAACTATTACTAACCTGTTTTGAATGGGCAACAAGTGCAGACGGCTACGGGGAGACTTCGCGGCTTTTTCTTGATCGACAGACGAGATAGAGATGATGGAATGATGGATTTAGGGTTTAGGGAAGTTTATATATGTCTCGGGTGGGTATGGGCTTAACTTAATTCGTTTGATTCTTGCCCCAATTACTTGATTCGTTTTAAAAAAAGAGTCGGTTTAGAATTTGCGAGTATTTGGACGATTGCATGTGTATTTGGTCGTGTTTTAGTCTCAATTAGCCGAATATCTTCTTCTGCAAGTTTTGCGACCTTCTAAACGTGTTTGCAATCTATTTTTGGACAAGATTTGAGTCGGTTTGACTTTGCGGAGTCAAACTGTAAACGAGGCGCGACCGTGCTTAATGTTAAGCACGACCGTGGTCATGGCACAAGCGCGACCGTGCCTAGGACTAGGCGCGACCGTGCTTGTGTTGGTTTTTGGAAGTTTCAAGACTAGTCCTTGTAGTTTTGTAATATTGATGTTGTTTTGAGTTTTGGTCAAGTTTGGTCCTCGAGGTTTGTAAGATTGTTTTCGTTAATATTGTATTATAATGAACGCGTGTATGCTTGTAAGTGTATATGAACAATAAATGTAAGGTTGAAATCTTTTATTGCACGGCATAAAATACATAGGAAAAACATGAAAATCAGAAAGGTTACAGTATCCCCATGTTGAGGGAATTTCGTCCCGAAATTCAACTGGTTGAGGCTACTGCTTCAGCAAAAAGATGTGGGTACTTGAGCTTCATTTGGTCTTCTCGTTCCCAAGTAAACTCGGGTCCTCGTTTAGATTCCCAACGAATCTTGACAATAGGAATACGGCTGCGCTTGAGTTGTTTTATCTCGCGATCCATAATCTCGACTGGTTTTTCAACGAAGTGCATCGTCTCATCAATGCGCACATCGTCAAGAGGTATATGAAGGTTTTCATCAGCAAGACACTTCTTGAGGTTGGACACATGAAATGTAGGATGTACGCTGCCAAGTGATGGAGGTAACTCGAGCTTGTAAGCCACTTTCCCAATCCTTTCCAGGATCTTGAATGGACCCACATAGCGAGGTGCTAGCTTGCATTTCTTCCCAAAACGGATCACCCCCTTCCAAGGAGACACCTTTAGAAGTACAAGATCACCAACTTGGAATTCCAAGGGTTTGCGTCGTTTGTCGGCATAGCTCTTTTGCCGACTCCTCGCAACTCGAATGTTGTCACGGATTTGGATAATCTTGTCGGAGGTTTCTTGAATTAACTCGGGACCGGTGATTTGTGCTTCACCAATCTCGTTCCAACAGATGGGAGAACGACACTTACGACCATAGAGAGCTTCAAACGGAGCCATGTCGATGCTGGTGTGGTAACTATTGTTGTAGGAAAATTCGATAAGTGTCAAATGTGAATCCCAATTGCCACCAAAGTCGATGATACAGGCTCTCAGCATGTCTTCCAGGGTTTGGATTGTTCGCTCGGTCTGACCATCAGTTTGGGGATGGTAGGCCGTGCTCAAATCCAGTCGTGTACCAAGTGCCTTTTGGAGAGATTGCCAAAACCGAGAAGTGAAACGAGCATCTCTATCGGAGATTATGTTCAAAGGAACGCCGTGACGACTCACGATCTCGTCAATGTAAATTCGGGCCACTTTCTCAACCTTATAGTCTTCACGGATAGGCAAGAAGTGTGCGGACTTAGTGAGACGGTCAATGATCACACAGATGCTGTCATAACCGCTCGAAGTGCGAGGGAGTTTAGTGATGAAATCCATAGCTAGATTCTCCCATTTCCACACGGGGATTTCCGGTTGTTCAAGTAACCCAGAAGGACGTTGATGCTCAGCTTTGACTTTAGAACATGCACTCCCCTAGTCCTTTTCTCACCATTCCACCAAGTAAGCGCCCTTTTTTGAAAGACACTAGTAGCATGACGAGTACGGAGGTTGTCGGGACAGTCGCTATTGAGAAAAGTGCTCTCAATGCTTTCAAACCATTGAAGGAGTCCCGTGGCTCCTTCGCTGCCATAGAATTTGAGAGGGTTGCAGGAGTTGAAGTGTTTGAAGGTGCATTGTGGCGGGTTGGCACCACCACCACCTCCAGTAGCAGCACTTCCACTGGCATGGCCATTATTGTTGTTGTTGGCTTGGGTAATTTGGTTCACCAGCTGTGTGAGTAAAGCAGCCAGGTCAGTGTTATTGCTGTTGTTGCTGTTGACACGACGAGGAGGCATTCTACAGATTTAGACACAATAAGAGTTGTGAGATTTTCTTGGATTAAATAGAAGAATAAATAGATGCAAGTAGTTCATAGTTTGGATTGTACTCAAATAGTGACATAATCACTCGAGTACTATGACATATTAAGGTTAATTCAAACTCAGATAATTATCAAGGAGACGTGCTTTAGCCTATAAGTAAACACTCATCCCGGGAATTCCCAAGAAAGCATACGGGTCCCTCGGTTGGTTGGGATTTATACGAAATGCTTTCCTAGACAGAAAACCCAGAATACAGGTGTCACTCTTCCAGATTGCACGTGTCCTTTAACAATTAAACAAAGTCTAAAAACCTTAACGGGTGTAAAAGAAAATTTTTATAGACCCAAGTCTAAGAATATGATTCAGGTTATGTTGATGATGACATGGAAACAGGCATGAAGGATATGTGGTTTAGGATATGGGTAGGGATATTGTTTATTTAAGTTGTTATTCATATATACATATAAAACATGTAGCATATATCATATAGCATGTAGCACATAGCATGTAAATCATGAAGCATGGCATAAGTGGGTATCCTAAAGTTATAGTCTAGGTCAAAGGTGTCTAATAACCTAATTCCCTATAACCAAGGCTCTGATACCAATCTGTCACACCCCAACCGACGGCGGAAACATCGGGGCGTGAAGCGTGCAGACTGTTCATTGCTCATGGTTTGCTAAAGTTTGAATAATTAATAATTGTTTTCATTGCAAATAGATAAGTTCAACAAAGCACAATCAATCCACAAAACATAAATGTAAATTACATCAAATAAGCTAGTTTAATTAAATTCTAGGTCCAAAGTCCTATGTGTAGCATATCTTGATCACTTCAAACATTAGTACCTGAAACATGGTTAAAACAGGGTCAACTAGAAAGTTGGTGAGAGTACATAGGTTTAATCGTGTGATAGCAAAATACGTGTTGTGTGCATACAGTTCAATACAATCATGACAATTAAGGCATTTATGGAGAGAAAAACATCGTGTGACCTATACAATCAAACCTTTGTAACTTGCACTCAAAATTTGTGTTGTCAGTAACAGTCACCCTACCTGGGTGGGTTTGTCAGACTCAATAGATCTACCACTGTTTACTGTCGGCTGTTAGTTAATGATTGTACATGAAGAGCATAATAATTGGTCTACAAAATGTACTCAAGCACAAAGCGCAAAACTGTAAACATGCATAGGATGGAACTGTATATGTGTATAATTGAAAACATGTAAATAGAACGCATGTTCCACCCCAAAACGTTTGTAAAATAGAGTAAAAGAGGGGCTATGTAACTCACAAGTTATGTAGCGTGTAGGTTGCACAAGCAAATGGAAAACAGCGATGTGTTGTAGATTGCTAGGTTCGACCTAATGAACAATGTATATGTGTTATTGATTTGCGTTATTTAATGACGGAAGTGAATTTGTCATTCTTAAACGTGTAGGGTTTGTCTTAAAATAATTATTTAAACTGTTATTTATTTATCAAATTAACAGAATAAAAATAAAAGTAAAGATTCTGTTTGAGGGATGAGCACGACCGTGCTTGTATATGGCACGACCGCGCGCGGCACGTACGCGACCGCGCTTGGTCGGTAACGCGCCCGTGGTTGGTCAGAAGTCAAAACAAGAGTCTGGTCCTGAGACACGACCGCGTCCGTATCCGGCACGACCGCGCCTAGGGTTTTGACTAGGTCAGGACTTGGTTTGATCGGTAAACACGACCGGGCCTCTTACGGGGCACGACTGTGCTTGGTCAGGCACGACCGCGCTCATAGGCTGGCGCGACCGTGTCTGGTCAATTCCAGAAGCAATTCGCCTGATTCTTGTAATAAAACAGATTAGAAACTTAGGGTTTTCATTGATATGATGTTTGCGAATCGAATTACACCATTTAATTAGGTTTATATCCTGTTTAACGTGTCGATCGTTTAAAACCATTTTTTATCAAAACTCAGATTCAATTCTGTAAAATCATGTAATGTGGTTACGAATTAAGTTAGGGCTTTCGATTAGCTTGGAGAGACGATCCTAATGAACTATTACTAACCTGTTTTGAATGGGCAACAAGTGCAGACGGCTACGGGGAGACTTCGCGGCTTTTTCTTGATCGACAGACGAGATAGAGATGATGGAATGATGGATTTAGGGTTTAGGGAAGTTTATATATGTCTCGGGTAGGTATGGGCTTAACTTAATTCGTTTGATTCTTGCCCCAATTACTTGATTCGTTTTAAAAAAAGAGTCGGTTTAGAATTTGCGAGTATTTGGACGATTGCATGTGTATTTGGTCGTGTTTTAGTCTTAATTAGCCGAATATCTTCTTCTGCAAGTTTCGCGACCTTCTAAACGTGTTTACAATCTATTTTTGGACAAGATTTGAGTCGCTTTGACTTTGCGGAGTCAAACTGTAAACGAGGCGCGACCGTGCTTAATGTTAAGCACGACCGTGGTCATGGCACAAGCGCGACCGTGCCTAGGACTAGGCGCGACCGTGCTTGTGTTGGTTTTTGGAAGTTTCAAGACTAGTCCTTGTAGTTTTGTAATATTGATGTTGTTTTGAGTTTTGGTCAAGTTTGGTCCTCGAGGTTTGTAAGATTGTTTTCGTTAATATTGTATTATAATGAACGCGTGTATGCTTGTAAGTGTATATGAACAATAAATGTAAGGTTGAAATCTTTTATTGCACGGCATAAAATACATAGGAAAAACATGAAAATCAGAAAGGTTACATAAATTCAATCTCTCTATCATATGCCAGTTGATTTGGAGATGTCTTAGTCTATTGATGTTACCCTGAGAGGAAGACGCGGTCAGACTCAGATTCCTAAGTCAAGTTGGAGGAAGCTACTGCTAAGAAGATGAACTACAATGAGTTGTGTTGGGTTAGTTGGTTCTTATTGAAGCACTTTTTTGGTCTACAATGAAAGCTACAGTTAAGAGGGACTCGGGTTTGTTAGATCACTCGGCAACTGAAGATTGAAGTTTGAAGATTTGAAGATCTCAAGTGGAATGCCAGAAGATCAAGTCTCGCCAGAAGACACCTGATGTCATTAGTTTAGAGGGAGTTTGTTAGGACATTATTTGTAAACTGATGATTATCAGTGTTAGTGATAGATAGAATTTGATGCTATAGTTAAGAGGGAGTCTGTAGAAGCATGTTTTAGTAACTATAGATTAAATTCTATGTATCAGTATACTTGGCTAGTACACAGGAGGGTGTTCCAGCGTACTTAGCAAGTACACCTGATTGGTGTTGCGTACTTAGTAAGTACGCAAGACTTTTGCCTTTTGTACTTAACAAGTACGCATGACCAATGCCCTGCGTACTTAGCTAAGTATGCAGGTAGTGTTCCCTCCCCTATAAATAGAAGACTTGTCTTCATTTGTAGGCGGAACTTCTGGAACAAGGTCGAGAGGTGTCCGGGCAGGATGAGCTCTCCCGCCCCTGGACCGTGAGCGTAGACAAGAGATGTGTACTTCTTCGGTATGTAATGTGAGATGACTTCTTTGTTATGGATTACGTATCGTTTTTATGTTGATTCTCTTCTTTATGTTCGTGTTCTTCTCTGTCTCGTACTTCACTGTTCCCACGTAAATCATCGAATAGATCTGTGTTTTTCCAGTGCTCGACCGAGGCCCCGGGACCTATAGTGAGCACTCATTCCAAGGGTCCCAGGTATGTGTGACTCGTAACAAACGTGCCTCGCTTTCCTTTGACAAGATCCGAAGTGTAGAGGTGCTCACCCTTCTAGATTACACGTGTCTCTAGTATCACTATCCAAGCCTTTGATTTTGATGCGAACATTATGGATTGGGCCTTGCCCAAGAGTAGGATTCAGCTTCACAAGTCAACTTTCTTTTCTTGAATGGGAGTTGGGCCTTAGAAATGGTTCTAGTATGGCTCTCTTGGTCTTCGGATTCCGAATCGCTTGATATGTTGATTACTTCAGGCTTCGGTGCGGAGCGGCTTGTCGCATCGGAGATTAACTCAGGCTTAACATTATGTTTCGAGGGTAGCAGGCTTCCAGAGAAAGATGGTGGTTGTGAAATTAGCCTACTCCAACTAATTGGGCTTTGGGACCCATCATCGGAAAGGAAAGCTTGAGTTGCTAGAGATGTCGGCAGAGTACGATGACATACTAAAGATAAGAGACTTAGTGGATTAGAATCACATAAGCACATAAGTTTAAATGGGGAGCTTAGGTTATAGTCTAGGTCAAATGGTTGCCTAATTCTCTATAACCACGGCTCTGATACCAATCTGTCAAACCCCAACCATGCATGTTAACCACGGGTGCGACTAATTGAATCATAAACCAAGGTATAAAGACATTTACTATTAAAGTTTCATAATATTAAAAAAAACCCAATTACATAAGTCTTAGATTTCAAAGAAACAAATAACATGTTCAAAAGATAAAACGCTTAAAATAGAATTTCTTCAATAGATATCTAGGCAAATTGATGTAATACGAAGCACACATCTTTTTCCTATTGTATTCGTGCGTTTTTTATTAGTTTTATCAGTGTTTTGATTCATTTTTGTATACTATTGAGTCGTTGTTATGGTTACAGATGCTCGTGAAGATTACAAGTGAATATATGTAGAAACCGAGCAAGAGAATGAAGCCTGGTGTTTAAAAGAAGAAAATGGTAAAATTAGGGTTCTCGCGGTACGCGAGAGAGAAAGAGCATGAGCCACGCGGTACGCGAGGGAATCATAAAGCGCGCCCGACTAATTTGTTCCTCGTGGAAGGCGAGGAAACCAGCCAGTCTCTCGCGGTACGCGAGAGACCCGTATTCCGTGAAAAAAACCCTAATTGAATTATATTAGATTTACAATGCCACAATTAGAGGAGTTCAACATATTGCCGTCCAAAGCAAAGGCTATGGCAATTTTAGGAGCAAGAAGGTCAAATCAAGAGGAAAGATCAAACCTTTGGATTCCTGGTTCGTTGTATTAGCGTTTTAGGGTTGCAAGTTTGAATCTTGTGTTTGAATTGTTGTGTTTGATACCATGGTTATTGTTTATACTTCTGCTCTAGTTGTTTTGAGCATGATCCTAGGCTAAAACATTGATACTACCTGGGTCATTAGTTGAATACTACGTAAAGCTATGACTTTTATTGGTTATGGATTCGATTAATGGTTTAATGATTTTGTAAACAATTTCCTGATATTAATTGTGATGAATATTGCATGCTTTGATTTTATGTATGTTTTATTTCAATTATGTACGTTGATTGTGGATGTCTTCTAGTTTGATTTGCATATCTAGGTCATAGACTTTAGGGGCTGTGATTATTTGTGTGGTTTGCTAGAAATAGTAGCCATAGGAGTTGTGGTTGAGTGTTATTTAGATCCGAGTGTTCATCATGTCTCAATACCCGAGAAGTGAGTGATAGTTGTTTAGTCTTCGTCATTAGGAATCTGAGTGTCGGCTGTCTGAGAGAAAGTTGGTATTAGGTGTCTAGTGATTGTTGCTATTCTGAATCATAGTTCTTATCTAGAGATTACCCCATGCATTCTTTGAATGTATTGTGGACATTGAGACTGAAAGGTGATCTGTCTTTAGGGTACTTTATCATTGTTGGAGAGACCGAAAGGTAATCCACTATCTGATGATTTATTACACCTTTAGGTTAAGTTTAGTAGAGTTTTATATACACCGTCTGGGCGACATTACAAATCATATGTGTTCTTGACTTGACCTATCACGAGCTTAATCACCTGAAACATGTACGAAAAACAAGTGTCAACTAAAAATAGTTTGTGAGAAATCATACGTTTAATAAAAGTATATGTTGGGCAAAAGTAACAATTCATATTTCAAGTTCATCAAATAGCATGTAAAATAAAATAAACACATGATTAGCAAATCCAACCTAAAATGATGAGTAACGAATAAGTGGTACAACTCGCAAGTTGCACTGATAACGAATACGATGTCCACCCAAAAGTTGTCCATAAATTATATGCGGTTTCCATCATATGGCCCATATATGTACTACCGTTGGCTTGAAAGTTTCAAGTTAAGGATTTGCAAGTTTAACGTTTATCATGTTGTGTTCATTTATTCATATACATATAAGATTCACTTGTTTTAGAATTGTTTGAAAAAAACATGTTTTAATGCGTGTCAACGCGTACATGTTTCCCCCAAAACGATTTGAATAAAGTGGGGCTATGAAGTCTCACCTTGAAAGCTAGACGAGATAAGAGACTTGAACGAATAAACGAGGTGAATCACTGACCAGACCCTAGACAAATAAATAAACTAGTTTTAGGGTAGGTTCGATGGTTACGAGTGTTAGATAGGCGGTTCGGGTCATAAGGTTATGAATTAGATGCAAAAATAGAGTTTTAGTCAATTTTCAGATTTGGACAGCAAAGTAGCTAAACAGAAACGTGCTTGTTAAAAATATCAAACGACGTCCAAAAATTATGAAATTTTACCCGTGTCTAGTTTAAATCATTCCGAACAAGTTTTGTTCAGAAAGTTTTTCTGTTTGAGACTCGTATCATAGCCAAAACCATCAAACAAGACAGAAGGTACTGAAAAAGGTTTTTGTCCCGTTTTGAGTACTACGAGCCAATTATGGTTAGAAAGGAAATTCGACGAACTACGTCGTGGAGTTTGATTTTGCTCAGTTTCGATTAATTATGGTCAAGTTATGCTCTGTTAAAGTCAACACCATTTCTGTCCAAAAACAACGGTTGAACTTAAGAGGAGCTTTTAGGGTTTTCAGATTACCGAACGCGTAAATAAAAATTAGACGGTTGTTATAATATCATTATAATACATAATATAATCAGATTATGTTAGCCAAAACGTCCCGTGTCACCGGTCTAGTCATGATATTCACATAAGCGTTTTGGAGAATCACAGAATGCAATCGGCATAGCCGACACGAGCAAGTGGATTCTATATTTAAATTAGCGTGTGAGTTCATATAAGTGATAATACATAATTATTAACATGTTTTAAGTTATCAAGAACATACTAAAGCAACGACAGAGCCACTTTTGCAATAGTTGTCTTGATGATTCACAGAATGCCACATAGGCGCCATTGCAAACGGGATCCTTTGTTTGTTAGTTGGTGATGTTAGTTTGATTTATCAGTTTGATTAAGATTATTAGAGAGTTTTTAGGGATGAGGTTTCATATGATCAAATGATGATGGATAGAAAATAGAAAAAGATTGAGGGATGAAAAAAGAATGAAATAAAAAGACGATATTATACTTCAGAGGGTTACTTACTTGTTTGATCTTCAACTCTTGGAATCCTCTAAGGATTTTTGAAAACTTCAAAGGGGAGGGCAGGGATTTTGCAACTTATGAAGGTTTGGGAGTGTTTGAGGGGGAATTAGCAAAGAAAACAACATCGTAAGCCTCCTATTTATACTAATGGGTGAAGGGGTGTAAAAATGGAATGTCTTGGAAAACACTTTTGGGTTTTAGGGGGCTCAAATCTGAGAAATTCAGCTGATATAGGGCAGGTTTTTTTTTATTTCTTGCTTGGGCTAGTTCCAAGGGTAGGTGGGTTGGGTCCTAGCTTGGCCCAGTTGAGTGCCTGCATTCGAAAATTGCGATTTTAAACATTTCTAAGCGAAATTGTCAAATGTTTTCAACATGAAAGTTGATTGTCATAAAAAAATGAGTATGTTTAGCTAAAAACATTTAATTTAAAGTTACGTTATTCGCGTACGGTAGTTGGCGGTCGGTGGGCGAGAAAACAGACTTTTTGATCGTTTTTCAAATTTCAGGATTTATTAAAGGAAAGTTTTGCAAACAAACTTTGTTTTAAATAAAGAAATGAATATGTTAAACATTTAAAACATAAATTAATATCATGTTAGACGAATTTGTCGGTTGTAGACGGTACGCAGCTAATGTCGGTTTAAAAGGCAAACAATCGCACGAAAGTACTAACTAGTACTTTTAAGTATCAAATCACTTTGAATGAGTTATAAAAACATGTTTGAGGTGTATGAGGTGGTTCATGTGTATTTAATGTGTCATAATGATCAATTAAGTATACATGTGATCCATGAATCGATCTCAAATAAGCATAAGTTTTTGTAATCAAGCATAAACTTAATGTTTCACATGTGAACTAGCATTGCAACAATGTATGAATAGGATTTCAAGTAAACTGAAAAGTTGTGCGGATTCTCATTGATAATTCTAGAACGAGTACAAGTAGTAAAAATCAGAAGTTTCACAATCATTTCCTTCGCAGTCGTTGATTTAAACCTGCAAAAAAAAACACCGAAACAACAAATCCCAGAGACTCGATTTAAATCAAACTAAAATGTACAGTTCACTAGAACATAAGACTCAAATGACTTGAATTAAACTTAAATTAAAACTTAGAAAATAATAAAATAAATTAATTACAGGACTCAGATTTGACTCATTTTACAAAAACCCATGGGACCTAAGCATAACCAAATCCCCACTTGAATCAATACCCCGGTGCTATAAAATCAACTCCCGACTTGCCCCTGATTAAATAAGACCAATTTGTGCACTCAGATAATTTAAAACAAGTCGAAAAACTTCCCTTTAGTAACCAGGGTAATTGACCATTTATAACCCAGCACAATTAAGTTCAGACAGTTTCCTTTGCAATCATAATTTATCATTTATGGAGATAAACCACCAACAGGTCCTATAAAGTACCACATGAAACCTCGGGCAATATAAACCGATTCAAAATCCACTACTCACGCCTAGGATTACCCAATGAAACGGACCAACCAACTAAATTACAAACCAAACTGAACCAAATCAGAGTACTTGACTCAATTTACAACTGACCTATTCACTTTAACTCAAACTGACTCTAAATACAAATTGGACACAAATTACAAAACCCTATCTAGTTGACTTGAATTACACAATGTAACAGGGGATTGTACCGGGTTGTCGACGACTGAGCAATTGGAGATGAACCTGAGCAAAGTCAAACCCAACTTGCCCTGAACTGGTGGTGGTGCCTGGAACGAGCGGCGATGGTGGTGACGGGCAGAACGGTGGGCTGTGGTGAATTGGGGGAGGGGGTCGGAGTGGTGGATGAGGGTATGGTGGTGCACGGTGGTGATTGGATATGTGGATGGTGGTGGAGTGACTTGGTCGCGGTGGTGAGGGTTTGGCTCTATTTCGCCCGAGGGGGGAAAGAGTGATGGTGGTGAAGGTATTGTGGGGGAAGAAACTCAAATAAAAAAATATATAATTTTTTTTCTGAGTTTTAAAGCTTTTCGCGTACAGCGAAGATGAAACCTCACCTAGCTAGAATTTTGGGGGTGATTTTTGGGTTCCTCACGTAGCGCGAAGAATCAACAGGGTGCTTTCGCGTACTACAAGAAACAAGAAATTCTGGTTTTCTTTTTTTGTTCTTCACGTATCGTGAAGAAACCTATCCTAAAGTTAGCGAAGATCATTCATTCACAGAAAATTAACCCCATTTTTACTTAGAAAAAAGTTTGATCTCTAATTTTCTTATTCACCCAACACCTTTTAAAACCCGTTCCAACCTCAAGATTAAATGTATACTGATGTCGCCCTAACGGTATATTAAAATAATAAAAAACCTAACCTAGACTCCTAAGTAATAAAAGGAGTACCTTCAACTAAACCGCACTAACAGGCAAGTGTACCTATCGAGTGTAACACAGCTTAATGGTAAACCGAGTTATCGAACCCTAGAGACACTAAATACTAATACTAGACTCTGACTTGGACGTAAGATTGATTTGGTTTGGGGGATTTACTACACTACTATTTAAACTAAGAATGCAATAAACTAAGGTCGCATCAAGCTATCAAGAACAAGAATAAGGTGAAATCAAGAATGAGAAGAATATCACCTAGGTCGGAATCCTACTTGCAAAGAACAACTTCTATCAGTTATGAAAATTATAATGGATCTGGGTTTCTAATGAAACAACTCTAGACAGCATAGTGGATCCAAAATCACTCTCAGGGTGTCACTAACTAAGTTACCTAAAGATGTAATATCTCACCAGATTGTTGGATCACTTCTTAGGTATTTCCAACTATGATAAAGTACCCTAATAGACAGATTACCTCTAAGTCTCTCCGTCCACCAATACACTCAAAGAATGCATGGGGTAATCTCAAGATAACAACTATGACACGAGCAGCAACAATCACAAGACACCTAATATCGGCTTCCTCTCAGACAGCTGACACTCGGATTCCTAATGACGAATACTAAATGACTAATTCTCACCTCTCGGGTATTGAACTAGGATACACATTCAATTCTAATCAGCAATCAATGACAACTTCTATGGGTACTACGTCTAGCAAACCACCCTAATCACAAACCCTAAGATCTATGACCAAGATACGCTAACCAAACTGGCAGACAACCACAATCAACGCAAGGAATTGAAACCAAACACAAGATCATATCTAAACATGCAATAACATCACAATAATCAACTCAAGATCTTTTACAAAATCATAGAACCATTAATTTAGAATCCAAAACCGATAAAAAACTAAACTTTAACAACTATTCATCATATGACCTAGGCAATATCAATGTTCTAGCCAAGAATCATAACCAAACACATCAAAACAGAAGTATAAGCAGAATTCATGCTTTCAAACAAAGCAAACGAAGATAAAAATCAAATCTTGCAATCGAAAACGTTAATACTAACGAACCCGGAAGCAAAGATTCAAGCTTTTCTCTTTTATCGACCTCCTAAGCTCCAAAATCGCTCTCAACCCCTCTCTTGACGGCAATAACTCGAACCTCTTGAATAATGGCATAAAAATTGTATTTAAAATTGAAATCTAGGGTTTTGCGAAAATTAGGTCCCTCGCGTACCGCGAAAGAAACAAGCCAGGCCTTTGCGTACCGCGAAGGCTAAAATAGTCGCGACTGATTTCTGAGTTCCTCGCGTACCGCGAAAACTCCTTTCTTCCTCTCTCGCGTACCGCGAGAGACATAAATTTCCCATTTTCTTCTTTTGAACTCCCGACTTCATTCTCATGCTCGGTTTCTTCATGTATTAACTTGTATTCCATACGAGCACCTAAAACATACAATAAACTCAAATGTACATTAAAACGACTCAAAACAAAGATAAAACTAAACAAAAACGCACGAATACAACGGATTAAAAATGTGTGCTTTGCAATACATCATAAACATACCTGGAACGTCGTTTTTGATGGTATTCCTTGCTAGAACAGTCACGATTCCCTGAAACACGCAAACAAATGAAAACACACAACCGAAAATACAAAAGCTAAAACGAAAATAAACACAAAGAATTATACAAACTCTACACTCGGGTTCTGACCCGAGAGCCTGCTTTCACTCACTAATGCTTCCCTAGTGTGTCAAAAGAACATGATCCCCCTCGACATTGTTGATCGGTCCTCCGATGCAGTGCTTTAATCTATGATCGTTCACCTTCCACGAACTTCCCTTCTCATCTTGTAGGTCCACCTTACCATATGGAAATACTTCCTTCACCATGTACGGTCCTGTCCACCTAGACTTAAGCTTTCCTGGGAATAGTTTCAACCTAGAGTTATAAACCAATACCTTGTCCCCACACATAACCTCTTTCACACCCTTCTACCGACGATCATGCAACGCCTTTGTGTGTTCCTTGTAGCTCCAAGATCGTGCATATGAATCGTCCCTTAACTCTTCTAACTCATGCAATTGGAGAAATTAGTTTCTAGCTGCTCGAGGCAAGTCAAGGTTGACCGACTTTAAGGCCCAATATGCCTTGTGTTCTAGCTCTACCGGTAAGTGACACGCCTATCCATAAACCATCCTAAAGGGTGTGGGACCAATAAGTGTTTGGAACGGCGTTCTAAAAGCCCAAAGCGCGTCATCTAGCTTGTCAGAAAAATCCTTTCTATTCCTCCCGACAGTCTTTTCCAAAATTTTCTTCACTCCCCTGTTTGCATTTTCTACTTGCACACTGGTCCGCGGAGGATAGGAAGTCGACAGCCGATGGGTAACCCTATAGCGTGACAACACCTTCTCCATCTGGGCATTGCAGAAGTGCGTGCCCCTATCACTAACCAGGGCTTTGGGAGTCCCAAACCTGCTAAATAACCTCTTTAGAAATCCCACCACTACTCGGGCGTCATTAGTAGGTAAGGCTTGTGCCTTAACCCACTTAGAAACATAGTCTATCGCCACAAGAATGTACCTGTTCCCTCGTGAAAAAGGAAACGGACCCATGAAGTCAATGCCCCAAATATCAAATACTTTAACTACCTGGATAGGGTTCTGAGGCATCTCATTCCGGGATGAGATATTACCAGTGCGTTGACACACGTCACACCTTAAACACTGTCGACGAAGAAAAACCAGAATCCAACACCTTCTTCGTGGTGTTAGAGGGACCATTATGACCTCCCGTCAAACCCTTATGATAGTGTTTCCGAATGTCTATCCCTTCCTCCTTACTCACACATCTCCTAATAACTCTATCAGCTCCAACTTGAAACAGATGTGGAGCATCCCAAATGTAGTGGTTGGCATCAACAACGAATTTCCGCCTCTTTTGGGAGGTCATTCCATTTACCACTAAACCGTCAGATAAGTAGTTTGCTATGTCAGAAAACCATGGCAAACCCTGCTCCTCAGCACTCATATAGAACACCGGCTCCTTATATAGTCCCACACTCAGTATTATCAATGACTCATGGGGAAATGTGTCCCCTATGACCTCCTCCCAGATCTCTTCTCTACCGGGATTATCTAACGGCGACAAATGGTCAGCCGCCACATTCTCCGCTCCCTTCTTATCTTTGATCTCAATATCAAATTCAAAAAGCAGGAGAATCCATCGAATCAATCTAGTTTTGGCATCTTTCTTTGCGAAAAGGTATCGCAATACTGCATGATCAGTTTAAACGATGGTCTTAGATAGCACTAAGTAGGATCTGAATTTATCAAACGTGAAAAAAACCCTAACAACCCCTTCTCGGTAGTCGTGTAATTCTCTTGAGCATCATTAAGAGTTTTACTCGCGTAGAAGATCGGGTGGAAGGGCTTATCTCTAATTTGGCATAGAACGGCCCTGACTACATAATCATTAGCATCACACATGAGCTCAAAGGGTAAGCTCCAGTCGGGGGCTATCAAGATGGAAGCACAAACCAGCTGCTCCATCAAGAACTCAAACGCCTTAAGACATTCCTTATCAAACTGGACGTCTTTCTCATGAAGGCGTGTCATGGGTCGGGTAATCTTAGAAAAGTCTTTAATGAAACGTCTATAGAAACTTGCATGGCCCAAGAAACTCCGAACTGATTTCACACTAGGTGGTGGTAGCTTATTGGTCGTCTCAATCTTAGCTCTATCCACTTCGATACCGGCATGTGAAACCTTGTGCCCAAGCACAATTCCCTCAATCACCATGAAGTGACACTTCTCCCAAATAAGCATCAACTTTGTCTCTATGCATCTTCTCATCATCTTCTCTAGATTCTGCAAATAATGATCGAATGAACTTCCGAACATATAAAATCATCAATGAAAACCTCCATGGAAGTCCCGATCATGTCCTGAAAGATGGCCACCATGCACCTCTGAAAGGTAGCTGGAGCATTACACAACCCGAATGGCATATGCCGGTACGCGAAGGTACCGTATGGGCATGTAAATGTGGTTTTCTCCTAATCCTCCGGTGAAATAGGGATCTAGAAATAATCCGAGAAGCCGTCAAGGAAACAGTAGAACCGCTGCCCTGATAGGCGCTTAAGCATCTAATCAATAAAAGGAAGAGGGAATCTTGTGTCATCATTCAGTCTCCTATATTCAATGGACACTCTCCAACCTGTGACTGTTCTAGTAGGGACAACTCATTCTTCTCATTAGTCACAACTGTCATCCCACCCTTCTTCAGGATGACTTGAACTGGGCTTACCCATGTGGAGTCAGAAAGAGGATATATCAATCCAGCATCAAGGAGTTTAAGGACCTCCTTCTTCACCACATCCGACATGTTAGGGTTAAGCCTCCTTTAAGGTTGAACAACGGGCTTATGCTGATTCTCCATGAGTATCCTGTGCGTGCAGAAAGTAGGTCTTATGCCCTTAATATCTGTGAGTTTCCACGCGATAGCCTGTTTATGTGCCTTCAACACATCTATCAACCTCTTCTTCTCCTCCGTCAGTGTAGTAGAAATCAAGACGGGTAAACCGGCCTCACCATCCAAGAAACCATACTCCAAATGGGAGGGTAGCTCCTTAAGCTCAAAGGACGGTGGTGTCACACCCTCAAAAATACACCTGCATGGTTTTACCGCGAAGCGTGTGACAAACCAGGATCTCAGTCATTAGCTATATCAGACGACCCTATATGAGTTTAATAAAAAACATTAATGTTCAGAGTAAATGCGGAAGCGAAAAGTAAAATATTTAATGTGCAAAAAAAACGCACCCAAAAACAAAGTTATTGAAAATCAGATAAATAGTTTAAATGTTTGCAATTGTAATAGACTCCCATGCATGTCCTAACCGTGAACTTGTGCCTTAGCGACCTGAGAAAACATGTTAAGAAAGTGTGTCAACGCTAGGTTGATGAGTCCATAGGTTTTACTTAATAAAAATGTTTTCCAGATCATGTACATTCAATATATATAAATAGGTAGCTAACCTTTGTTCAAGTTACTAAAGCGCTCGCAACCGAAGCTGACTGTTTTTTGATGGATGCCTTCCACCATGTCTATCAACAATGGTGATGTGTTAGGTCAATATTACACCCGTTCGACCTCTAGTCGAGTTAGAGCGACTAACGCGGGTGGGGTTTGTCAAACCCCATAATACTACTAAAGATTATCTCACTAAGTCCATATTAATCGGTTTGATGTGTAAGGACTTTCATGATAGAGTGTTACGCTTAGTTTAGCAAGTGATATATAAGAATTAAAATAATCAAATGTTTGCGTCATGTTTTCTCCCCCTAGTTTAAAAAACAGTAAAGGGGCCGTGAAACTCACTTGAGATGTGTAGAGTGTAGCAAATAACACCACAAATAAGAGTGCAACAAAACCAAAAATAGATTGCACGTAGACAGTCTACGAATGCCCTAACATATGATTTATGATTCTTAGGAACACGTAGGAGTATGTGACGACGATACTGAAAGATTGGGCGTTCTAAAACACACTTATGATTAACGAGTGAAAATCTTGATATCGGGATAAGTAAATCCCTAGTTTGGTATCTAGTACGGATGTGGTATATGTGAAACACAACTAGACAGGAGATAATAATACTAAATAACAATTCGTGTGTTTTTGTAAATTAAATAATTGTATAACTGATAATATAAATAACTATATTATTTTTAAAATGAAAATAACATTTAGAATAAATTAGAAATTCAATCCCGAGCACACGGGCGTTTTCTAGTAACAAATCGTCTTAATATGGTAATATAATAATATAGGAATTAATTTTATTTAAAAATATTGTTTAAAAAGTTGCTAAAAAAATAAATGTGGGTTGTGGGACTCGAACTCGGGCCTCACCCACAACAGCACACAACTCTAACCGGTTCGCCCGCTACGGTTTCGCATACAAAGACTCATTCTGTTTGGTTTTAACATAGAAGTCCCCTGTGTTCTTCCCCCTTAACGCGAACCGATCGAAAACCACCCCTAATCCCACTGAATTCGATCGCGATTGATCATAAGGACGTGGGGGTTTTGTTAATCGGTACATTGCGAACCTGTGGGTGTGCTTAATTGCGAAAACATCAAGTCTAAGATCGTTAATTCCTATTTGAAATCACCAAAACCCTAGGTATTGAACATGGAATCGATTTGGGAAAATTCGATAATATTACAAGTTGGATTCCTAGGCTTTCAAAGAGTAGGAGATTTCGAATCTAACCATGTAGTTTAATTGGACTGAGATTGAGTCTAGGTTAGGGTTCGATTAAACCGAATACGTGATGAACCCTAGATTTGGTTCGAGTTCAATTCGATGTTCTATGCCCGAATTAACTTAGGGCTTTTGTTTTAGGAGTGAAGGCGAGTCTGAGGGTGTGTTTGGTTACCTTAATTGATACCGAATTGATGGAGATCGACTAAAAGTCAGTCCCGGTATCGACGGCTACTCTCCGGTGTCTCCGGCTGCGTCTCCGGCTGAATAAGGTTTTGCAAAAGCTTTAGACAAGTTCGACTACTATGTGCAGAGTTTTTGATTGCAAAATGGTAGATCGAATGATCAAATTTGATGGTTTTAGTTAAGGGGTCGACGGTTTCAGTTTCAGTGATCTTATTAGGATTAATTCGTAATCATTATCGATCAGAAACGTATGGAAATGATTAGTATGAGGTCGAGATCATCAATGTCATTCAATCCAGTCATGAATTCGAACGGTTTGGGGGGTTACGGGTTTGATTTTGGATCAAGGATGCTTGATTTTGACTTTCAAAAGTCAAACAATTGAGTTTTAGTTAATTACAAAATTAGTCCCTGTAGTTTAGGTGTATGAGTTTGGGATTATGACAGAATTAGTCCTTGTAGTTTGTACTTGGGTTAACTGAGTTGTGAGATAATGGGGTTTGGGTTAACGGAGTTAACCTGAAATAGCCGGGTGTCAAATCATCCTCTAGTTGAAAGAATTTTCGTCCCGAAAATTAAGTATTGTTGCTAATTAAAAAAAATTCTGGATGTCACATCATCCCTTAGTTGAAAGAATTTTCGTCCCGAAAATTAAGTAATACCTTATGTGTTTGACATGCACTTCTTGAAACGATGAGGATACTTGCGCATCATCTGATCCTCATGCTCCCATGTGAATTCCGGTCCGCGTTTCGAGTTCCAACGAACTCTGACAATAAGGATTTTACTATGCTTGAGCGTCTTAACTTCCCTATCCATGTTTTTCACCGGTTCTTCAATGAAGCGTAATTGTTCATCGATTTCCAATTCCTCAAGTGGAACCACAAGTGTCTCGTCCGATAGTCATTTCTTTAAGTTTGAGAAATGAAAGACGTTGTGCACACCACTAAGTCCTTCAGGTAGGTCCAGTTGGAACGCTATTAGGCCAATTCTCTTCACTATCTTGAACGGCCAACATAATGAGGATTTAACTTGCCCCATTTCCCAAAACGGATTACACCTTTCTAAGCTGAAACTTTTAATAGAACCATGTCACCCACTTGAAATTCCAACGGTTTCTAATGTTTATCGGCATAACTCTTTTGACGGTCACGGGCTGCCACCATACGATTTCGTATTTGCATGATTTTCTCTGAAGTTTCGTGCACAAGTTCAGGACCCGTAAGTTGGCTATCCCCAACCTCAGCCCAACAAATGGGTGACCGACATTTCCGTCCTTATAATGCCTCTAACGGCGCTGCTTTGATGCTAGTGTGATAACTGTTCTTGTAGGAGAACTCTACTAAAGGCAAATGAGTTTCCCAACTGTTACCGAAATCAACCACACAAACTCGTAGCATGTCCTCTAGAGTTTAAATAGTACGTTCAGTCAGGCCATCTGTTTGAGGATGGTATGATGTGCTCATATCCAGGCGCATTCCTAGAGATTTTTGTAGTGATTGCCGGAAACGTGAGGTGAATCGAGTGTCTCGATCAGAAATGATTGAAATTGGCACTCCGTGTCGAGAGACTACTTCTTTCAGATAAATACGAGTTAGCTTCTCCATCTTATTAGTCTCGTTGATTGCTAGAAAATGAGATGATTTGGTCAAGCGATCTACGATCACCCAGATGGTGTCGCATCTGCTAGGTGTTCGAGGTAGTTTAGTGATAAAGTCCATGGAAATCTGCTCCCATTTTCACATCGGGATTTCCGGTTGTTGGAGCAAACCAGACGGATTTTGGTATTCGACTTTGACCTTCAAGCAGGTCAGGCACTTGCTCACATAGGTGGCTATATCAGCTTTCATGTTCCACCACCAATACAGGCCACCAATATTCGTTTTGTCAGAACCAGGATGAATAGAATATCGAGACTTGTGTGCTTCATCCATTACAAGTTCTCTTAGGTTTCCGTTCACCGGAACACATATTCGTTCTGCGAAGTAGCGAATACCTTCCAATTTAACCTCAAGTTGTTTCTCCATACCACGCGTAGATTCTAACGGTAGGTTTTCCTCTTTTAGGGCTTCGAGTTGAGTATTAGGGATTTGATCAGGTAATCCGGTGTGACTAGTCAGTTTTAATGCTCGGACTTGTCTGGGTTTAGTTTCTTTTCGACTTAGAGCATCGGCTACCACGTTAGCTTTGCCCGGATGATACTTGATACCACAATCATAATCATTCAAGAGTTCGATCCAATGACGTTGTCGCATGTTCAACTCTTTTTGCTCAAATATGTGCTGAAGACTCTTGTGATCGGTGTAAATGGTGCATTTAGTACCGTATAAGTAATGTCTCCAGATTGTTAGTGCAAACACTACAGCTCCCAACTCTAAATCATGAGTCGTGTAGTTCTTCTTAAGGATTTTTAACTGACCAGAAGCATATGTCATAACCTTTCGGCGTTGCATCAACACACAACCGAGACCTTGGATGGAGGCATCGCAATACACTATGAAGTCATCCGTTCCCTTTGGAAGAGATAGGATGGGTGCACTATAGAGTTTCTGCTTCAGCAGTTGGAATGATGATTCCTGGGTTTCGCTTTAGTTATAAGGGTTACCCTTTTAGGTTAGGGCAGTGAGAGGTTGAGCAATCTTTGAAAAACCCTCGATGAATTGGCAGTAGTAGCCTGCCAAACCTAGAAATTGTCGCACCTCTATTGGAGTCGTCGGTGCTGCCCAATTCTTGATGTCTTCTACTTTAGCTGGATCGACATGTATTCCTTTCTCGTTGACCACATGTCCTAGAAATTGAACTTTACGGATCCAGAAATCGCATTTGGAAAATTTGGCGTACAACTGCTCTTGCTTCAACAGTTCAAGAATTAAACGCAGATGCTCCTCATGTTATTCCTTGCTCTCAGAATAGATGAGGATGTCATCAATGAAAACGATGACGAACATATCAAGGTAAGGTTTACACACTCGGTTCATGAGGTCCATGAATACTGTGGGTGCGTTGGTTAGTCCGAATGGCATAACAAAAAACTCATAATAGCCGTACCGGGTTCTAAATGCAGTTTTAGAGATGTCTTCGTCTCGGACTCTCTGCTGATGATATCCTGATCTAAGATGGATCTTTGAATAGAAGCTTGACCCTTGAAGTTGATCGAACAGATCATCGATACGGGGAAGTGGATAACGATTCTTTACAGTTACTTTGTTCAACTCATGGTAATCAATGCACATACGGAAAGTCCCATCTTTCTTCGTAACGATTAAGACTGGAGCTCCCCATGGCGATGAGCTAGGTCGGATGAAACCCTTATCCAATAACTCTTGCAGTTGTGTGGATAATTTTTGTAACTCACTAGGTGTAAGTCTATACGGTGCCCGAGCAATTGGCGCTGCTCCAGGTGTGAGGTCAATGTGAAATTCGACCTGATGGTGAGGCGAAAGACCAGGAATGTCTTCGGGAAATACTTCTGGAAAGTCATGAACGATCGGAATGTCATCAATCTTCTTTTCTTCAGATGGCTGCTCGGTGACAAGAGCCATAATAGTAGTATGACCTTTTCGCAAACACTTATGTGCTTTCATGAAGGATATGATGCTTACGACAGCACCAATCTTTTCTCCTTGGACAGAAACGGCTTCTCCACTAGGGAGAGGAAGGTGAACAATTTTATCTCGACAGATGATCTCAGCTTGATTTTTGGATAACTAATCCATACCGACGATTATGTCGAAACTACCAAGTGTGACCGGCATGAGATCGATATCAAGCTTATGACCAGCTAATCCTAGTTTACATCCCTTAAGAATGTGAGTTGCTTCGATTATTTGACCATATGCTATCTCTATAGTGTACCTAGTTTCTAATAGGGATGGAGTTGCTTTTAATAGATTACTAAGATTCCTAGATATGAAGCTCCTATCAGCACCAGTATCAAAAAGGACATAAGCAAAACAGTCGTTCAGGAGGAACTTACCAGTAACCATGTTGTGATCATTTCTTGTATCCCTTGATCCAATCACGAAGGCTCGACCCTTGGCACCATTTCCATTGTTGTTACGATTATTGTTGTTACCATTTTCGTTGCCCTGGTTGTTGCCGTTGTTATTTCCACCATTTCGTTTCAACTGAGGACAATCTTTCTTGAAGTTTCCTTCCTTTCCACATTCATAGCAACCCGATGTAGATCCCTGCTGCTGAAACGGTTGCTTAGGTTAAGCTCGGCCCTACAATATTTTGCAGTGTGGCCCATGTTACCACACCGTTAACAACGATGCTTTTCACATGGTCCATTATGGTGAAAACCACACTTGTTGCACTTAGGATACTTTCTAGCATAAGTACCCTAGTTCTGACTTGAAGAGGTTGACTGATTAAAGGTTTTGGTAGGCTCAAACCTACGTTGTTGTTGTTGCGGGGTTGGGTTAGACTGAAAAGTCTTGGGGTTGGTGTTGTTATCAAACTTACATTTGTTACTGTCAGTAGCTTTGGTAGTTGTACCCCTCGGGGGTAAAGTACCCTGAGTCACAGCCTGATCGGTCAGTCTATGAGCTAGCCGGATAGTTTGCTGAATGGTGGAAAGGTTGGAAGAAGTAACCATGCTTTGAATTTGAGGTACTAGGCCGTCGATGTATCTCTCGATAATCTTGCATGCTGGAGTTACCATTTGTGGATAGATGACTACTAACTCATGAGAGCGGGTAATATAAAGCTCAATCTCGGAACCCTCCATCTTTAAGTTCTAAAATTCACCCTCGAGTTTCTGAATCTCGTCACGAACACAGTACTCCTCCCTCAGCATAGTCTTGTACTCTTACCAAGGTAGGGTGTTAGCCATGTCCAAACCCAACATCTGGACCTGAGACTTCCACCATGTAAGGGTAGGACCCTCAAGTGTACTGGAGGCATACTTGACCTGATTTTCCTAGGCGCAGTTGCACATAGCAAACACTGATTCAACTTTCTCGATCCAACGGAGTAAACCAACTGATCCTTCTGCACCACTAAACGTGTGGGGCTTGCAATCTATGAATGTTTTGAAAGTGCAAGTCTGCTAGTTATTGTGCTGACCTGGATTGGAAATAATTACATATTTGAGGATACAAGGTTCGGAAACGATTTTGGAGTAAGTAATTGACTTGCTAGAGTCGACAGACGTGGGATTTACCTGTAGCATGTTGTGCAGTTGCTAAGGCTTCAGCCACGCTATCGTTGATGAGTGCAATGAGTTCAGCTGTAGTCAAATTGATATTACCGCGACCACCATTACGTCCACCGCGTCCACGACCGCGTCCAAACATTATCTTCATATTCACAAATACAATAATGAGAAAATATATCGTATATTACCATCATACAATCATAAGTAAACGAAAGAAATCATAAACCACAACATCTAATATTTCAATATAATCCTTGATTAAATAAATTGTAACGGCTACAAAGTAATTTCAACCAAAACATAAAAATGCAGAAATATCTGTTGAATGGGAACAACCCTGCCAATCTAGGTTTAGAAAGAAAAGGTAAATAAAGCTAGAATATCATATGCCACTGCCCGTTGAAGAGACAACTGATCCTTCATCTTCGGCTGGCTCTCCCTCGGGCTCATCCTCTTGTGCGTCTCCCGCTGCATTGGCAGCTGCAAGCTGTGCCTCCAGTTCTTCAATCCTATTCTCAGCCGCTCCAAGGTCAAACTCCAGTACATTCACTCGGGTTTCTAACTCATGAAATGCTGCCACCATGTTGTCATGCACCATGTTAGTCTCTCCTAGATCTGCTGTCAGTCTTTCAATCCTCTGGTCAGATTCATTCCATCGTTATAACAGTCCGGTAATCTCACCCGCAGCATCGCGCATGTTGCAGACCTCCCGGTCCATCTTTGCTACAAAGGTAGCAAAAGCCTGCTCCATAGGGTATGGTAGTGATGGCAAGGCTCACGAAGAAGATGAAGAAGAAGGAGTATCAGTAATGAGTGGGGATGGGGTCTGCTCCTGGCGGATCCAGCTCCTGATCATGTCAAGATACCAATCCCAGTCATGCATGTTATCTTTGTCATGCACATGAAATGGCTCGTCGTACACCACGGTGTCGTCAATTGCGCTCAGCCGACACCTCATAGGCTCTGGTGAAGGTACAGTAGGAACATCAGGTTCCTGGGCGACTAGGGATGTAGGTGGAGTATACATTCCTAAAATGTAAGGTGTAAGTGCCATGTTCGAGTGTCTGTGTCGTGTAACTAATGTGTATGGGTGGTTATAGTCTAGTATGTAATCCTAGTTCTCTATAACCAAGGGCTCTGATACCAATCTGTCACACCCTCAAAAATCCACCTGCAGGGTTTTACCGCAAGGCGTGTGACAAACCAGGATCTCAGTCATTAGTTATATCAAACGACACTATATGAGTTTAATAAAAACCATTAATGTTCACAGTAAATGCGGAAGCGAAAAGTAAAGTATTTAATGCGCAAAACAAACGCACCCAAAAACCAAGTTATGGAAAAGTAGATAAATAGTTTAAATGTTTGCAATCATAATAGACTCCCATGCATGTCTTAACCGTGAACTTATGCCTTAACGACCTGAGAAAACATGTTAAGAAAGTGTGTCAACGCTAGGTTGGTGAGTCCACAGGTTTCAGTTAATAAAAATGTTTGCCAAATCATATACATTCAATATATATCAATAGGTAACTAACTTATGTTCAACTTACTAAAGCGCTCACAACCGAAGCTGACTGTTTTGTGTTGGATGCCTTCCACCATATCTATCAACAGTGGTGATGTGTTAGGTCAATATTACACCCGTTCGACCTCCAGTCGAGTTAGCGCGACTAACGCGGATGGGGTTTGGCAAACCCAGTAGTACTACTAAAGATTACCTCGCTAAATCCATATTAAACGGTTCGATGTGTAATGACTTTCATGATCAAATGTTTGCGTCATGTTTTCTCCCCTAGTTTAAAAATAGTAAAGGGGCCGTGAAACTCACCTGAGATGTGTAGAGTGCAACAAATAACACCACAAATAAGAGTGCAACAAAACCACAAATAGATTGCATGTGGACAGTCTACGAATGCCCTAAAATATGATTTATGATTGTTAGGAACACGTAAAAGTATGTGACGAAGATACGGAAAGATCGGGCGTTCTAATACACACTTATGATTAATGAGTGGAAATCTTGATATCGGGATTAGTGAATCCCTAGTTTGGTATCTAGTACGGATGTGGTATATGTTAAACACAACTAGACACGAGATAATAGTACTAAATAATAATTTGTGTGTTTTTGTGGATTAAATAATTGTGTAACTGATAATATAAATAACTATATTTTTTTTTAAAATGAAAATAACATTTAGAATAAATTAGAAATTCAATCCCGAGCACACGGACGTTTTCTGGTAACAAATCATCTTAATATGATAATATAATAATATAGGAATTAATTTTATTTAAAAATATTGTTTAAAAACTTCCTAAAAAAATAAATGTGGGTTGTGGGACTCGAACCTGGGTCTCACCCACAACAACACACAACTCTAACCAGTCCGCCCGCTAGGGTATCACATACAAAGACTCATTCTGTTTGGTTTTAACATAGAAGTTCCCTGTGTTCTTCCCCCTATCGCGAACCGATCAAAAACCACCCCTAATCCCACTAAATTCGATCTTGTTTGATCATAAGGAAATGGGGGTTTTGTTAATCGGTACATTGCGAACCTGTGGGTGTGTTTAATTGCGAAAACATCAAGTCTAAGATCGTTAATTCCTGTTTGAAATCACCAAAACCCTAGGTTTTGAACATGGAATCGATTTGGCTAAATTCGATAATATTACCAGTTGGATTCATAGGGCTTTCAAAGAGTAGGTGATTATGAATCTAACCATGTAGTTTAACTAGATTGAGATTGAGTCTAGGTTAGGGTTCGAGTAAACCGAATATGCGATGAACCCTAGATTTGGTTCGAGTTCAATTCGATGTTCTAAGCCCGAATTAACTTAGGGCTTTTGTTCTAGGAGTGAAGGTGAGTCTGAGGGTGTGTTTGGTTACCTTAATTGACACCGAATTTATGGAGATCGACTAAAAGTTAGTCGCAGTTTCGCCGGCTACTCTCCGGCGTCTCCGGCTGCGTCTCCGACCGAATAGGGTTATGCAAAAGCTTCAGAGAAGTTCGACTACTGTGTGAAGAGTGTTTGATTGCAAAATGGTAGATCGAATGATCGAATTCGAATGTTTTAGTTAAGGGGTCAACGTTTTCGGTTTCAATGATCTTAATGGGATTAATTCGTAATCATGATCGATCAGAAATGTATGGAAATGATTAGTATGAGGTTGAGATCATCAATGCCATTCAATCCAGTTGCGAATTCGAATGGTTTGGGGGGTTACGGGTTTGATTTTGGATCAAGGATGCTTGATTTTGACTTTCAAAAGTTAAACAATTAAGTTTTGGTTAATTACAGAATTAGTCTGTGTTGTTTAGGTGTATGAGTTTGGGATTATGACATAATTAGTCCTTGTGGTTTGTACTTGGGTTAACTGAGTAATGAGATAACGGGATTTGGGTTAACGGATTTAACCCGAAATAGTCTGGTGTCACAGGCGGTGCCCTACCAAGGGCTTCTCCTCCTCGGTACTCTCAACGAAATCAAACACCTCTGGGTAATTAGGAGGCTTACTAGCCAGATGGCTCGGGCAGTGCTCTGGGGGAGCCTCAATCTCAACCTTTTAGTTCTCCTCACCCAGGTGCTGCGTGTTAAGCTGGTCAGCTCCACACACGTAGTTAAGGCAACGATCCATGTGAGATACGAAGGTGTCAAGAAAGAACACGGAGTCGTCCTGACCACTAGAGTTCTTCATCGATTTCATGACATCAAAGGTGACGTTTTCAACCCTCACATGAAGTGTGATCTTACCATCGAAAACATCGATTAATGCCTTGGTGGTGCGCAAGAAGGGGCGTCCTAGAATGAGTGGGACTCTATCACCAACCTCCATATCAAGAATGACGAAATCCAAGGGGAAAACAAACTTATCAACTTTAACAAACATATTTTCCACTATCCCCCCTAGATACTTGACCGAACGATCGGCCAAAGATATGCTCATGTTCGTAGGAGCCGGATCTCCAAGGCCTAGCTTCTCAAAGAGAGAGTATGGCATCATGTTGATGCTAGCACCGAAATCGGCCAACGCGTGGTCACATTCGAGCAACCAAACACACACGGGATAGTGAAGACAGCCGGATCTGCTAATTTCTCCGGTAGCTTGTTCTGGACCAATGCAGAACATCTTTCATTATGAGTGACAGTTGAAAGCTCCTCTAGCTTCTTCTTATTGGATAGAAGATCTTTAAGGAACTTAGCACATTTAGGCATATGCTGGAGTGCTTCAATGAATGGTATATTGATTTTTAGCTATTTAAACAGCTCCGGAAAGTGTCCATAATCCTTAGCATATTTTTGCTGTATCAGGCGAGCAGGATATGGAACACGGCTAAGATCGACATCGGGGGTCTTCTTCTTCCCCTCACTCTTCTCATCCTCTGCTATCAAATGGGAGACTCACTGTTGGGCACGGTACTTGCTAGGACTCGCCTCTTGTGCGCCCCTCTAGGGGTCTCCATCTATATATCCTCATCTATCGGCTTTTCATCATCATATGCCGGTGTCTTATCTCTCTCCCCTCCTTTGCCACTACAGGTTGTCACCGCCTTTAAAGTGGCTTTCGGGTTGGTCTCAGTACTACCTGAAAAGGAACCTCCTTGTCTGTCAGTCAGCTGTCGCGCAATGTCTCCCACTATGCGCTGCAAATCTAAGAATGTAGACTGCTGACTCCTTAACAATGTATCATGCTCCTTCAACTTGTTCTGAGTATCCTGAACTCTACTCACTAGCTGAGCAAGCATCTGAGTCTAAGTAGCCAACATCTCCTCTATCTTCTTTTTACTCCCACTACTACAGGCACTCTATCCTCCATCTCCACCACCATACTGATTGTTGGAACCTAGTAGTCCACAGAAATCAAGAGTTAGATTAAATTGTACAAGTTCTAATTTTTCGTTTGAAAAGTGTTTTGGTCGAAAACGTTTACGGTCGAAAACGTTTTCGGATGAAGATTTCGATCGAAATCTTTTTTGCTTTATATAGTTTGTTGTATGAACATTTAAATAGTGATTACCAATTTTCATGTATATAGTTTGCTTTATATAGTTTGTTCTCTTTGATCAGATCAGTAGTAATCATAATTTCTCAAGGTTTAGTCATTGTAATTACAAGCTTTATCAATGGAATCCATTCGTTTGATGATGTATATCGTTTATTTGGTGGTTTTCGTTCTTATTAGTGTTTGATTCGATTCGTTTGGGTATTGTTGATCTTGGATTGATTCCGCCTTTCCAGGAGAATTACAAAGTGCTTGATACTTGATTATCACTGGATTAGAGGGACTCACAAGTGGTATTAGAGCTTTCGGTTATAGCTCGTGATATTCAAGTGTTTTTTTTCAACAATCGCTATCGAATCAGAGTGTTATTCCACGCTATTTTTGAGTTTTCTTAGTCAAAATTGATGGAGATGAAGTTTGCAATTGATTTGGAGGTCTGATTTTGCATTCGAGAAGTTGCAGGTTGATTTTTGGTGTTCTTGAAAAGAAGTGATCGAAAAGTCTTGTTGAAGGAGCCAAAATCTCTTTTCGATAGAAAAGTCTTTTTGGTCAGCAGTTTTTCCGACCGAAAAGTGTGTCCAAAATCTCAGAAGTATCCGAAATCTCTAGTGCCCAAAATTTTGACTTTTTGACCAAAAAGTCTTGACCGAAAAAGTTTCCTATCGGAAAAGTTTTCGATCGCAAAGTTGTTACTTGGAAAATTTTTAGAATTTTGACTTGTGTTTACTTGTGTTTGTGCAATGGCGGGAAAGGTGTACGATACTGAGCGAGTTGTGGGAAAGTCGCCACCGATGCTGAAGTCCATTTCGGAGTTCTCAAATTGGAAAATCATGATGAAAGCTTACTTCAGGTTTACTGAGCATACTCTTTAGGAGTCTATTGCCAAAGGTCCTCATGTGCCTAAAACTGCTAAAGCGGATGGTTTAGTTCCAATAACTGATCCAGACTTGTATACTGAGGAAGATAAGAAGCTAATTGATAGAGACAATAGAGCATTGGGATCAATTGTTTTAGCTCTTCCAACTGAACTATATCTCAATTTTGAGCAGCATGAGACAGCCCAAGGGTTATGGAATGTACTGTGTCTTAGGTTTGAGGGAAATGCAGCACTTCAAGAAAGTCACACTGATCTGTTACTAAAGCAGTACAATATGTATAGCTACAAGAAAAATGAATCTCTGAGTGAGCAAGTCACAAGGTTTTCTACCATGATTAACAGGCTTAGGAAGATGGGTGTAAAGTTTAAGCAGTATGACTTGTGTAAGAAGCTACTTGACTCTTTACCTGACAGCTGGAGCATACCATGCATGCTCATAAAGAATACAACTCCAGATTTGAAAAGCAAGTCTCTTAATGACATAATCTGCTTATTGGAGTCATATGAAATCGATGTAAAGAAAAGGGAGTTAAACAATCCTGACAAACCAAATGGTTCAAGTTCAGCTAATGCAGCATTTTTTTTCAAGGAGTGGTGAAAGGAGCAGTGGGTAAAAGCCAGAGAAGGGTAAAGGTTGCTGTGGTACAGAACATTCTGCTGGAGAATAGGGAAAAGCAACTGGGCAGATTCCTGAGGATCAGATTGCATTGTTTGGAGCATTTATGAGTAGTTATGATGCATTTGTTACTGGATAGTTACAACCATCTGTTCTGGATGCTGGGGATCTTGTGCAAATAAATCCTGATGATTTGGAATATATGGATTAACAATGGAAAATGGCTATGATTGTTGTAAGGGCTAAGAAGTATGTTCAGAAGGTTGGAAAGGATAAGCTGCAGTTCGAAAAGAAAGTTGGTTTTGACAAGGCAAAGCTGAGATGTTATAACTGTCAGCAACTTGGACACTTTGCTAGAGAGTGTCAAAAGGAGAAAAAGAAGAAAATTGATGGTAATGGAGTGAAGCTAATCGAACTGATTGATGAGGATGAAAAATCCAAGAAAGCTCCAATTGCTTTGATGTCGAAACAACTGAGCAACTGTGAATGAGAGTCTCAGATTGGATATGCTCAAGAAGAGTTTGATGAAGCCTTGATGGTAGAAATTGGAGTATATGAAAAGACAGATCCAAGTGATTGTGCTTTGAAATCTGATGACAAAGGCAAAGCAGCAGCTTCTACCTCTGCGGAAAATTCATCTGATAGTGAGGTAATTTCTGATGATGATTCATTCATATGTTCTTCTGACTGTATTGAGAAAATGCAGAATTATCATATAGCAAACACATTCTTGATTACTGAAAATGATAAATTTAAGAGGGTAAATAAGGAATTAAAACAGAACGAGGTCACCTACACCAGAAAAATCAATGCTTTGTTAAAAGATAACATGAACTTTAAAGAATACTTAAACAAAAAGGATGTGTTAATCAAGGATCTTACAGACAAACTTATTGTTGTCCAATCCGATCTTATAAAAGAAAGGGGTTTGATTTCTAAATGGGGTATGCAAAGAAAAATTTTAGAAAATTGTGTTGATAAGCAAAGAAGTTGTTTTATTAAAGATGGTGTTGGTTACAAAGCGGTACCTCATCCTGATCATTTCGAACCATTTCCCGAACCTCATGTTTCAAATGAATTACTTAGAGATGATAACTCTAATTTTCATGACTTGTATGTTAGTGCAGCAAATAACACAGGTCATGTAGATGAGAAAGTTTCAGTTGATGATGTCAGGAGTTTTAATGAATTCAATAAAAAAATTTTAAGAGAGACAATAAGGTATTGTAGACAATTTGTGGTTGATACATGTATTGCAAACCAGTTTGTTAAGTCACGTGTTAACAATGTTTTTGATGAAAATACCTTAAATGTTTTTGCTTGCAATACTAATTTTGATTGTGATGATTCTGATTGTGTGTCCGAGGTGTCATCTACATCCACTTTTTTTGATAAGGTGGTGCACACAGCTAGAGAATATATTCTAATTCACAAAGATTCATGTCTAGCTGAAGATGTTGTGTTTGATAAATTTGGGAATCCATTGATTCAAGACTACGATCTATCTCACGAAAAGCCTAAGAAAGATGATTTCATAGCTCCTGAGAATCATATACTTATGAGTGATCAAGAAAGTAAAAAGTCTGTCCAAATTAAAATTAGTGCACCGACAAAGATTCAAAGTGAGATTAAAGTGTCAAATAAAGTGAATGTCAAAGGCAAATCAGTTGATGTTAAAGACATGTTCATTGATGTCAAAGATAAGCCTGCTCAAAGCAAAGGGAAGTCAGTAAAGAATGTGTGTCCGTCAAAGAGTGATAAAGAACAGTGTATGTTTGAAGTAGGTGAGTGTTCTAAATCAAAGTCAAAGTCAAAGACTAAAAGCTACAATTGCTTTACTTGTGGTCAAGTTGGACATTTCGCTTGAAATTGCAGACATGTCAAATGAGACAAAGTTTAAAGTTTACAAAGAAAGATCAAAAAGTCATGTCAACAAGAAGGCGTCTGCAAACGATAAAGTGTCAGAGTCCCGAGTCAAAGATGATCTGGGTACCTGTTTCTCATTAAGTTGTCTTGAATTGTGCAGAGTCAAATCGTGAAGACTATTAATAATGCTTGGCATGGTGATAGCGGTTGCTCAAGGCATATGATAGGACAAAGAGAGATTTTAAATGAATTCCGATCCTTTGAAGGTGGTTTCGTTGCTTTTGCTGGAGATAAAAAAGGTGGGAAGATAACTGGTCAGGGAACAGTTTCAAATGACTTAATAACTCTTGAGAAAGTCAACTATGTATCATAGTTGGAGTTTAATCTGCTAAGTGTCTCGCAAGTATGTGATAAAGATATACCGGTCCACTTTACAGCAAAGGAGTGCTTATTCTTAAAGCGAAGACCGGTTATTCCAGAAGATTTGATATTGATGCGAGCTCCAAGAAAATTAAACACTTATGTGGTTGATATGAATGACCATTCAACGCCAGTAAGTGTATCTTGTTTCTTGTCAAAGGCCACCAACTCAGAGTCATATCTGTGGCAAAGAAGATTGGGACAAGTAAATTTGAAAAACATGAACAATTTGGTTCATAAGGATCTGGTGCGAGGATTGCCACGAAAAGAATTCATTATTCAAGAGAGTTGTATGTCTTGTGCAAAAGGAAAACAACACAAGAAATCCCATCCGGGGAAGACCATGACGATATTTACTCGACTTTTATTTCTTATACATATGGATTTATTTGGTCCTGTTCGAGTCAAGAGTATTGCGAAGAAATACTACTGCCTTGTTGTCATAGATGACTTTTCTAGATTTTCTTGGGTGTTTTTCCTTGCAACAAAGGATGAGACACCTGAAACAATAATTGAATTTGTCAAACGTATTGAAAACATCTGTGATAGCAAAGTGTCAATTATTCGCAGTGATAATGGAACTGAGTTTAAAATAAACTGATAAATTCTTTTTGTGCAGAAAAAAGGCATAACTCATCATTTTAGTACAGTTAGGACTCCGCAACAAAATGGAGTGGCTGAAAGGAAGAATAGAACTCTGATTGAGGCTGCCCGTACAATGCTTGTAGATTCAAAATTACCCATTATTTTCTGGCGGGGGCAGTAAACACGGCATGTTATGTATTAAATAGAGTTCTCATGGTGAAGCAGCATACGAATACTTCATATGAGTTATTTTTCCAAAGGAAGTCGTACATCAAGTTCTTTTGAGCGTTTGGATGCTCTTGTACTCTTATGAACACACAAGATTTGTTGCCAAAGTTTGCAGCAGTGGGCGACGAATGTTATTTCTTGGGATATTCTTCATATTAGAAAGCGTTCAGAGTTTACAACAAGAGATGGAAAATTGTTCAAGAATCTTATTATGTGGAATGGCAGGAATCGAATGTTCCTCCTGTTCAAAATGGGCCAGAATGGTTCTTTGATGCGGATGTGATTTTCAAGACTTTTGATCAACAATCTTTATGTGATTCGGCTGGTGCAAGTTCTTCAAATTCAGTTGATGAGTCTTCAACAAGACTTGATCAGACTGCTCACGACTTCATGGTTGGTCCTCAACAAGTGACGATTCAAAATGACATTTCTGATGCTATTACTTCCTCTACTCAGACACAAGAAGAACCTATTGAAATTCAATTACAAATGCTGATTCTGAAGTCCATGTTTAAGTTACTAATGAAGAACCAATTGTTTCTGAAGATCAGTCAGAGAGTTCTAATGCTCCAATTGTGGATGCTAACCAATCAAATTCTTCTAGTGTTGATAATTCAAGTGACCAATCCCCTGATGATAATGTCACTAATATGCCATAATCAGTTCAGGTTGATGAAACTCAAAATCTTAGAATTCATTGGAAACATTATTGGTCCAATTGAAGAAGGTGTTAAAACAAGAAGCCAATCAGGAAATATCAATGTTTGTCTATATTCATGCTTTTTATCGCAAGAGGAACCAAAGAATGTGAAAATTTTTCTTCAAGATTCAAACTGGATTGAAGCAATGCAAGAGGAACTACTTCAGTTCAAGAAGCTTAATGTTTGGCATCTTGTGGATCTTCCTGAAGGAAAGTACCCGATTGGTACTAAATGGGTGTTTAGAAACAAGAAAGACGATCATGGTATTGTGATTCGAAACAAAGCTCAGCTTGTAGTTCAAGGATTTTATCAGGAAGAAGGGTTGGATTATGATGATGATTTTGCTCCTATTGCTAGGATCGAGGCTATTCTTATTTTTCTATCCTATGCTTCGTTCATGAATTTTAAGGTATATCAAATGGATGTGAAGACTGCATTTCTTTATGGAGTTGTTAAAGAAGAAGTCTATGTGAATCAACCACTTGGGTTTGAAGATCCTGATCATATGTTCCAGGTGTATAAACTCGATAAAGATTTGTATGGTTAGCATCAAGCGCCTCGTGCTTGGTATGAAACCTTGTCAACACATCTTACATCGAATGGTTTTGTTCGTGGCACAATCGACAAGATTTTATTTTTGAAGAAGATTGATTCTGGTCTCCTGATTGTTCAAGTTTACGTTCATCATATTATCTACGGCTCGACAAATGAGTATCTTTATCGTGAGTTTGAAACAGTCACGAAGCTTAAATTTTAAGTGAGTTTACTGGGTCAAATGTAGTTCTTTCTGGGATTACAGGTGGAACAATCTGATGCTGGAATTCTTATTCATCAGGCGAAGTATGTTAAGGATATTTTGACAAAATTTAACATGAATGATTGCAAGGCAGCATCCACCCCCATAGCTCCTCATGAACCTCTCACATTGGATCCGTCCGGTGTTGAAGTTAATCAAAAGTTGTATCGCCCCATGATTGGCTCATTGATGTATTTGACTGCAATAGACCTGATATTATGTTTGTCGTTTGCTCATGTGCTCGATATCAGTCTGCTCCCAAAGTATCCCATGAATCCATGGTCAAGAGAATCTTGCGGTATCTTAAGGGTCATGTTAACCTTGGCCTGTGGTATCCATCTGATTCTGAATTTAATTTTTATGCTTATACTGACAGTGATTAAGGTGGATGCAGTTTAGACAGGAAATCCACATATGGTGGATGTTAATTTTTAGGGGAGAGGTTAGTGTCGTGGCAATGCAAGAAACAAACAAATGTGTCCACTTCAACTGCTGAGGCAGAATACACATCTGCTTCGAGCTGTTGTTCACAGGTTATTTGGATTCAACATCAACTTATGGACTTTGGAATCAACTTCTTGGAGACCCCAATTTACTGTGACAATGAAGATGTGCTGGGCATAGCAAAGAATCCAATTCAGCATTCAAAAACAAAGCATATTGGTTACACTTTATTTGCGATTGTTTTGATAATGGTCTAATTAAGGTGGTCCACATTGATACCTTAGAGCAAAAAGCCAATATTTTTACAAAAACATTTTCAACTGATCGGTTTAACTCTCTGGTAGAAATGTTGGGGATGACATCTTTTTGAGTATTCTGATTTAATTGATGTTTTTAATAAAAAAAAAGGGTTTGATTTTGATTGAAAGACCATTTTTTTGTTCCTAAAAAGATTTTCTTTTAGTATTAAAATTGTGTTAATTTTTTGTGCTTGTGTGTTGTGATTATGATAGGTTTAGACTTTGTTTTAGTATAAATAAATTGAATCACAATTTTAGGGGGAGAATAAAAGAAAAAGAAATATGTTGGAAGTGATATAAAATGCATTTGTGCTAAATGTTGTGACTGATTGACTTGCAAATAGGAAATGATAGTATATTTGTGTACTGAGCTTACGCATGAATTAGATATGATGGTAACATCGGTTACAATTATTGATATGTTGGTAGGCTCTGCATGTATAAATTAGGCGATATTTGTGTGATTAACTAAATTGCAATCTTTGTGATTTACCCACATCGAATATCGGAACTTTCATCATTCGAATGCAAAGTGAATCTAGTCATACCATGAGACCATGATCTTGATGAGTTCTTAGCATAATTTGTTTGCTCTATTGACTATATCTGTCAAATATATGAATTAGAGTTAAACACCTTCATACAGCTGATGGTTCTGGTGAAAATCTCGGATGGAAACTAGGAAGTCAGTCTTTTTCGCCCTTTGAATCATTCGTGATTTCAATTGACATATCCAATATCTCACGGATATCCGCATACCCAAATCAATCAGATTCACAACATATTCATTCTCGATTATTCATATATACTCTCCACATGTCATATGAATCAATATGATTCCATGCTCACTATCTTAGAAACCAAGACTATGAAACAAAATGATTCTGAATCAATATGATTCCAATCAAATCCACTTGGATTATTTTTCATGTTCTAAGAACGCTACCTTCATTCTAGTAATTGGATCATGATCTGGTGAAATTTTGTGTTGATTCTCAGTTCTTTCCATCTCGATTGTGGGGTACACACTGTATTGATTAATCTTAACTTAAATATCACAGTATTTGCGGAAACATTATGTATGAGTTTATATGGATTAATATACTGGCAAACAATGTTGAACTTAGTAAATCCTGACTTGATATGAAGTGTGATTAAGACAGTGTGCATTTGTGATCCTATGTCAATTCAGTTTATCAACATGTGAAAAGGCTGGATTTTCTGAAAAATTATGTGTATTTTTTGTGTGTGTTTTGTATGAAGTATAAATTGTTTCTTCTTTGTTGATTTTCTTGTATTTGAAAGCATTAAAATTTTGGAACAGGTCTTAATGATATTAGGATTGGATAAAGAAAAATAAAATTTAAAATTTCACAAGTACAAAGTATTTGGTCGAAATCTTTTGTTCGATATTTTTTGTCCGAAATCTAGCTGTTGTCCGAAATCGTTTCCGGTCGAAATCTTGTATGCTATATATTTCGGAAATTTTGATCGAACACATTTCACCACCATTCTCAGTTTTAGATTAAAAGTTCGCCGATTTTCACGAGTCCAAAGTTTTCGAGTGAAATCCCTTGTTAGTGACATCATCGAGTTTCTCCTGTGTTTTTGATCATCAAGGTACGTTTTCTTGACTCGTAGAGATATCTAGGGTAGATCCATGGCCTTAGTTTTAAATTTTGAATATGATTTGCCCAAAATCTCTGATGATTCGACCGAAAATTCTTTGAATGGACCGAAATCTTTTCCGGATGGAAATGAAGAGTCACTGATCTGTCTGAAAAGATTTTTTGATCGAAAAGTGATTTTGATCCAAGTTTCGATCGAAATTCTTTAAGTTTGAAATTTTTATTAAATCTGAGTTTTCGATCGAAAAATAGTTTGTTCAAGGGTTTTCGGTTGGAAAAATTCAAAGTTGGAATTTGTTTTGTTATGAGTTTTCGATCGAAAAGTGATTTCAACTAAGGGTTTTCGATCGAAATCTTCGGAGTTGAGAATTTTTTCATAAATTTCAAAATTATATAATCTTTGAAATCTTATTTGTTTAGACATGAATCAGCTGAAGTTTGAGCCAAGGCACAATATCTGTGCATGTCTTACATCAGCAACAAGAAAATCTAGAGGGTATGAGGAGATTGTGAGGTTCAAGTGTTCGAGAATCAAGTTAGAGTTTTGGGATAACGTCGTTTATCGCCATGTGAACAAAGATATATGGATTGAAAGCACAGTTGCTGGCAAAAAGATCAAAGTGACTGAACAAGTTATAAGATATGTGTTGAATTTTAGAGATTCACCAAACTACCCTTACAAAATCAGTTATACAAGAGTAATGGGAATAGTGAGGTCAATGGGATACGAAGGTAACTTTGAAAGAAGACAAGTCACTAAAACCATGCTTGGAAAGCAATGGAGGTACTTGGTTCATGTATTTATTCACTGTATAAGTCCAAGAACTGCGGCTTTTGATCAGATTGGTGAAGTGTTTAGCCGAGCTTTAATGTGTCTAGCAACTCATAGATGTTTCAATTTTTCAAGGATGATATTTGAGTCAATGATAAGCAACTTTGTTGGACCAAGGAAAAATTACAAGTTCTTGATGTATCCGAGATTTGTTCAGATGATCATTAATACATTGCTGCCAGATTTACCAAATGATGGAATTGAATTACCATTGGAACAGATGCAAGAAGTGAGTTTTAGCAGCATGAACAATGTTAGAAAGAGAAGCAAGTTCAGTGGAACCGTAACTCCTTTATTTCCAAATATGACAGTTGATGATCTAGATCCAGAATTCAATATATATGATGTAGTGGATGATATAATGGATAGTGATGTTGATGGTGATGATGGTGTTGATGGTGAAGATGGTGATGATGGTAATGATGGTGGTGAAGGTGGTGTTGGTATTAGTGTTGGTGCAAGTCAAGATAATGTGAATCATGAAGATGAACAACCTGCTAATGACGGTAACAATAAAATATCTGAAGCGGAAATTGAAAATGTATTACCTGTTGTAATTGAATTAGAAAGAGAGAGCACATGATAAACATAAGAAAGAAGGTACAAAGTTGAAAGAAAATGAATAAGTGAATGTTACAGAAAATGTACAAGATGATACTCAAGAGAATACTCAAGAAGCACAAGCAACTGAAACTCCACAAACAAAGAAAAGAAAAGAAGCTGTAAAGAAAGTACCGTGCCTTCTAGACCTCCTCCGTCTAAAGGTATCATGTTCAAAAGACCTGATGGAAAGAGATTAAAGACAATGGATAGAAAGGAAGTGATGGTCAAGGGCAAAGGCAAGGATATTCCAGAGAAGCAGAGTTTTAAACCTTCAAAAGATTACAACTTAGTTGATGAAGAATTATTGAACTATGCAACAAGGGAAACTGCTGATGTTGTAAGTCAATTAAAGACTCATATTGCAAACTTGCAAAGTCGAGAAGCAATGAATTCAAGCGAAATTAGGGAATTGCGTACAGAAAGTAGTCGCCAGCAAACATTTATTGATAAATAACATATACAAATCAATAATTTGCAAGGCATAGTACAAGATTTACTGACATCTTGGACTGCAAACTCAATCTGATAATGTCACCTCTCAAATTAACCCTGAAAATCAAAGGAATATGAATCAGGAAGGTCAATCTACAGTAGAACCTCATAGTGTTCAATCTCCTGTAATTGAAGCAAGTGTTTATGGCTCTCAAGATATGTTTAATGTGGATTGTTTGCTTAAGTAATCAAGGTGAAGGAATGGAGATTACTGATGACACAGAAAAAGACAAAGAGGAAGAGAAAGAGGAGGAAGTAGTTATTATTGGTGAACGAAAAGATGAGGACAAGCCTTCTGATGACGATGACAGTAGTAGAAATAGTTCTGGAGATATTGGTGGTAATTCTAATGATCAAGAGTCAAGTGACGAAGTCAAGTCAAACAAAGAATATACCAAGTATGAGTATGAAGAAAAGCAAACATATGTTGAAAATGATGGATCAGTGATTGGAAGGATTGATAATATTGTTGATGATCGTGAATCTTTTGATGTTCGTGATGATAATGACAAATCAACCGATGCTCCAAATACAAATGTCAGTGACAAAAAGTTTGTGGTGGAAGATTAGAGAAAAACCAAGTATTGTCGAACAAGTTACTCAGAAGATTCATAATCCAAAGAAAGCACTGACTGGACAAATACTTAGTTGGATGTATGATAGTGAGAAGAAGATGTATGTTATCAAAAGGGTTGATGGGGACATTCAATATTTCGCTACAATTCATAAACTGCAGACATTGCCAAGATGGGATATTAGAGATATAAGTCATCTGAAATTGATAAATCCAGCAATTTGTTCTATTGCTTCTGCATTTGAAATTTTTTTAAGGAATCAGTGTGAGCAAGATAGATTCACTTCATTCAATCCACAAGTTCCTAAGTGTGAAAAGATAAAGAGAAAGTAAAGAGCAAATGATCAAAGAAATTTATCTGATGAAGACCTGAAGATTCTATACCATAATCCTATCAAATGTGACGTGAGTTCAATGATCAAGACCGAAGCCAAGATGTACATGAGGGTTTTTGCAAGATGTTTGTCAATGCGTTATGAAGCTAATATAATTAAGAAACGACTTGCGGATCTGGAATCTAAGAAAGTCAAAGTAGAAGCCAAGCCTGCTGCAGACAACAACTGAAGCCTTGATGTTCAATGGACAAGGGGGAGATTGTTGGAACCTAGTAGTCCATAGAAATCAAGAGTTAGATCAAAATTGTACAAGTTCTAATTTTTCGGTCGAAAAGTGTCACACCCCCAATTTCAACTAACGGAGTTTTACCGTTTGGAAGGTGACACACCAAGATCTCATTCATTAGTTACATCAAATGACACTATATGGGACTTGAAATGTCATAACATAACAGTTCAGAGTTAATGCAGAAGCATAAACGTTAAAAATGAAGTCAAAAGTAATTACACGCAACGAGCGTTAATTAATATAATTAAGTAAAGTGTTTAAAATGTTTGAAATGAATGATATGACAGTAGGACTCCATGCATGTCCTAAGTGCGCAACCTGTGCCAAAGTGACTTGAGAAACATGTAAGAAAAAGTGTCAACACGAGGTTGCTAAGTTCACAGGTTTCAAGTTTACAATAAGAGAGTGTTTGCCATATTATGTACATTCAATATGCATATCTATAGGTAGCTAGCCTATATTCATGTCTTACTAAAGCGCTCGCAAGCGAAGCTGACTGTTTGTGTATTTGCCTCCTGCCAGGTCTATCAACTCTGGCAAATGTGAGTAGGCTAACATTTCACCCGTTCGATCTCCAATCGAGTTAGCACGACTAACGCGGGTGGGATTTGTCAAACCCAGTAGTACTACTAAACATTACCTCGCTAAGATCCATATTAACGGTTCGATGTATGATGAGGGCTTTATGTGATAGTGTGTCACGCTTAGCCTCAACAGTAATAACATATGAATTACAACAATCTAAAATAGTTGTGTCATGTTTTCTCCCCCCCCCCAACGGGAAAAACATGCAAAATAATGTTTGTCTGCGTACCCATTTCTCCCCCACGGGGAAAACATGTAAAGGTGTGATAGTTTGTGTACATGTTTCTCCCCCAACAGGTAAACGAGTAAAAAGGGGCCGTGAAACTCACCTGAGTTTGAGTAGTGGATTGGATCACACAAGGATGAGATTAGGTGCACTAGTTTTAGCCTGCACGGCTTACGTATGCCCTAGAATTACAAATATAACAGTTGGGGACATAATGAGATTTGTAACGACGACAAGGAAGATTGAACGTCCTAACATACATAAGATTTACGAGTAGACGAACGTGTCTACGGGAATAAGGATTTCTTTATAAATAACTGGAATGAGTATTTCGTGTCGAACGTTTCCAATTTCGAATAATATTAGTAAATATGTTCGTACGCTTGCCTTTTAAAATGGTTAGGAAAATAATATAACTATACATATTATTTTTAAGTTTGTAGGTTTAACCAAATAATCGTTTGTGTGTCAAAAATAATAAATATATTATTTTTAATCGATGATGAAAACCGAGGGTAAATAATATAAATAATTATACTATTTGTTTATTTGAAACGTTTCAAAAGGTTTATAAACGTGGTAAAAATAATATAAAAATATATTCTTTTTAATTGAGATCATGGGGTTGAAAATAATGTAAATATATCATTTTATACGAAGTCGCGGTTTGAAAACAATATAAATATATTATTATAAAAATGAGAATAATAATAAAAATAGGTTATAATTTCAGACTCGAGCCTTCGAGCGGTCTCCGGAGACACATTAATATATAATTTTAATAATATTGGAATAGGTTTTTATAAATTTAATATAATGAAAAAGCCCAAAAAAAATAATGCAGGAGACCGGACTCGAACCCGGGTCTCCTGCCTACAAGTCCACTGTCTTAACCATCTTGCCCGCTAGGGTTTCGCATTATGAAACCGAATTCAAAAGCTTTTAACACAAATCTCTCCTGAGTTCTTCCCTCCCATGCGAACCCAATCCAAACTCCCTCCCCAAACCACTGAATCTGATCGCGATTAAGCCAAATAACAGAGGGGATTTGTTCATTAGTGGAGTGCGAATGTGTGGGTGGTTTTATTTGTAAAAGTACAGAGTTTAAGTTTGTTAATTTCTTGATCGAAATCCCGAAACCCTAGGTTCATGAACTCGGATTCGAATTGGTTTGATTTTATGATAAAAGTGATTGGGATCATAGGGCTTTTACTGATTTGAACATTGCGAAACTACTGATATAAATTAATTTGATTGAGGTCGTGTCTAGATTAGGGTTCGATTAAAACCGACTATGTAATGAATCCTAGATCTTGATTATGATCGATTCAATGTTGTGAGCCCTGAAAACGATCGATTCATAAAGTGATTTCGTCTCCGGCGAGATTGATGTGTGCAAAGGTTTGAGTGGAGTTCGAATGAGGTGTGAAGACGTTCAATTCATGAATTGGTATACGAATTTGGTGAATCATGTTGTATTCACTCGCTATGTCGTCGGTTAGAACTTTAATACACATAATTTGGTTTAATTTACGCATAATGGTGGTGTTAATTGCTCAATGATGGTCGTTTATTGCATTTAAGTGTCTAGCAGTTATCAATTCCAACAGAAAACGATTATGCAAAATGAATTTCGATCAAAAGCTCACGGTTTGACTTTCAGAAGTCAACAGAAATCAAATTTGGAATAATTGAACATTTAGTCCTTGAAGTTTCTAGTTTTTAGGTTTAGGAATTGGCAGGAATAGTCCTTGTGGTTAGAATTGAGTTAAGAAGCAAGATTAGTTGACTTTCAAAAGTCAACAGGGACACAAATGTTCAATTTTGACTTTAAAAGTCAATTAGAATTGGATTAGGGCTAATGACACAACTAGTCCCTCTAGTTTTAGTTTAATATTTGACAGAATTAGTCCCTTGAGTTAGAGATAGGGTTAAGTAAGTTGAGATTTAACTAGATTATGATAACGGAGTTAATTGGATAAGTCCGGATTGTCACATCATCCCTTAGTTGAAAGAATTTTCGTCCCGAAAATTAAAATAAAGAAAAAAAAGATTTCTAGTTGTCACATCATCCCCTAGTTGAAAGAATTTTCGTCCCGAAAATTAGAATAGTACCTTAAGAGTTTGACGTGGATTGCTTGAACAGATGAGGATACGTGCACATCATCTGATCATCGCGCTCCCATGTGAATTCCGGTCCGTGTTTCGAGTTCCAACGAACTCTGACAATAGGGATTTTACTGCTTTTCAGCGTTTTGATTTCCCTATCCATGATTTCACCGGTTCTTCAACGAACCGTAGTTGTTCATCGATGTGTAGTTCCTTAAGAGGAACCACGAGTGTCTCGTATGCTAGAATTGTCTTCAAGTTCGAGACATGAAAGGCATCGTGTACACCACTAAGTCCTTCAGGTAGGTCCAGTTGGTACGCTACTGGGCCAATTCTCTTCACTATCTTGAACAGTACAGCTTAACGAGGATTCAGTTTGCCTAATTTCCCGAAGCGGATTACACCTTTACAAGGTGAGACTTTTAGTAGAACCATGCCGCCTACTTGAAACTCTAACGGTTTACGACGCTTGTCGGCGTAGCTCTTTTGGCGATCACGAGCTGCCGCCATACGGTTTCGGATTTGTACAATCTTTTCAGAAGTTTCGAATACAAGTTCAGGACCTGTAAGTTGGCTATCTCCAACTTCAGCCCAACAGATAGGAGATCAGCATTTACGTCCGTACAATGCCTCGAATGGTGCCGCCTTGATGCTAGTGTGATAGTTATTGTTGTAGGAGAACTCCACTAAAGGTAAGTGAGACTCCCAAGTGTTACCGACATAGATCACACAAGCTCGTAGCATGTCCTCTAATGTTTGAATGGTACGTTCCGTTTGACCATCAGTTTGAGGGTGATACGCCGTACTAATGTAGAGACGCGTACCTAAAGCTTTTTGTAGAGATTGCCAGAAATGTGATGTGAATCGAGAGTCTCGATCCAAAATGATAGAAATTGGCACTCCGTGCCGAGATACTACTTCTTTCAAGTAAAGACGAGTAAGTTTCTCCATTTTGTTAGTCTCTTTGATTGCCAAGAAGTGAGCGGACTTTGTCAAGCGATCGACGATTACCCAAATGGTGTCGCACCTGCTGGGAGTTTGGGGCAATTTGGTGATAAAATCCATAGAAATTTGCTTCTATTTCCACTTTGGAATCTCTGGTTGTTGGAGTAAACCAAAAGGCTTTTGGTATTCCACTTTGACCTTTGAGCAGGTCAGACACTTGCTCACATAGGTGGCTATATCGGCCTTCATCTTCGGCCACCAATATAGCACCTTTAGGTCATGGTACATCCTGTTAGAACCTGGATGAATAGAGTATCGAGATTTATGAGCTTCATCTATAACCCGTTCTCTTAAGTTTCCGTACACTCTGTTCGATTTAATTTCGAGTTGGTTCTCCTTACCACGTGTGGATTCCAACGGTAGGTTTTCCATCTTTCAGGGTTTCATGTTGATCATTACGGAGCTGATCAGGTAATTAGGGGTGGATAGTGAGTCGTAATGCTCGAACTCATCTGGGCTTTGTTTCTTTTCGGTTTAAGGAATCGGCTACTACGTTAGCCTTGCCGGGATGATACTTGATAGCACAGTCATAGTCGTTCAAGAGTTCGACCCAACGACGTTGTCGCATATTCAACTCTTTTTGTTCGAAGATATGTTGAAGACTCTTGTGATCGGTGTAGATAGTGCGTTTGGTACAGTACAAGTAGTGTCTCCATATCTTTAGTGCAAATACTACAACTCCCAACTCTAAGTCATGAGTTGTGTAGTTTTTCTCATGTATTTTCAGTTGACGAGACGCGTAAGAAATGACCTTCTCGCGTTGCATCAACACACAACCAAGACATTGAATTGATGCATCACAATACACCACAAAATCATTCGTTTCCTCCGGGAGAGATAAGACTGGTGCACTGCAGAGTTTCTGCTTCAGAAGTTGGAATGTTGTTTCCTGTGTATCACCCCAGTTATAAGGTTTACACTTCTGAGTTAAGGCTGTGAGGGGTTGTGCAATATTGGAGAATCCTTCAATGAAACGACGGTAATAGCTAGCCAATCCCATAAATTTTCGCACCTCAGTTGGCGTTGTCGGTGCCGCCCAATTCATGATTGCTTCTATTTTAGATGGGTCGACATGTATTCCGCTCTCGTTGACTACATGCCCTAAGAATTGCACTTCATGAATCTAGAATTTGCACTTGGAAAGTTTTGCATACAATTGTTCTTGTTTCAGCCATTCCAAAATTAAACGAAGGTGTTCCTCATGTTCATCCCTATTCTTGGAATAGATGAGGATGCCATCAATGAAACGATAATGAATTGGTCAAGGTAAGGTTTACACACACGGTTCATGAGATCCATGAACACTGCGGGTGCATTGGTCAATCCGAGTGGCATGATTATGAATTCGTAGCGACCATACCTAGTTCTGAAAGTAGGCTTAGAGACGTCTTCGTATCAGACTCTCAACTGATGATAACCGGACCTAAGGTCAATCTTGGAATCGAAACTTGATCCTTGGAGTTGATCGAAGAGATCATCTGTACGAGGTAAAGGATAACGGTCCTTGTTGGTTACTTTATTAACTTCACGGTAGCCGATGCACATGCGGAAGGTCCCGTCCTTCTTCTTGACAAATAGGACTGGAGTTTCCCATGGCGATGAGCTAGGTCGAATAAAACCTTTATCTAACAACTCTTGCAGTTGTGTAGATAGCTCTTGCAATTCACTGGGTGCAAGTCTAAAGGGTGCCCGAGCAATAGGCGCCGCTCCGGGTGCTAGATCAATTTGGAATTCGACTTGATGATGCGGTGGAAGACCTGGTAGATCTTTGGGAATTACCTCCAGATAATCACGAACGATCGGGATGTCGTCAATCTTCTTCTCCTCAGGTGGCTTCTCGACAATGAGAGCCAAAATGGCAGTATGACCTTTACGTAGACGCTTTTGTGCTTTCACGAAAGATATGATGCCCACGACAACACCACTCTTTTCGCCTTGGACAGAAAGGTTTTCTCCACTCGGGAGAGAAAGGCGAACAATTATCTTATGACAGATAATCTTGGCTTGGTTCTTAGATAACCAATCCCTACCGGCAATTTTGTCAAAGATGTCAAGTGTAATTGGCGTGAGGTCAATGTCAAACTTATGACCAGTCAATCTTAGTTTACATCTCTAAAGGTTTTGAGTTGCTTCTGTACTACATTTCCAATAGAGTTGGTGTACGACTTTACCAGCAGAAAATTATGAGGTCACGATGAGGCTTCTAGTGAGACCCGCGCTTATGAGGTAAGCATTGGTCAACACAAAGGCTAAGAGGTTCATATGTAGGAAAGATTTTAATGAAATATAGATATCAGGAGTACAAGGGATAGGACGTCTGTTTAAGTATTCACGTTCAACTGATGATCAGTTAGATGAAATCCTTGTTTTCTAATGTCATTAGAACAACTGGATTGTTTTGTGAAAGAAGAAGCTCGTTTACAGAGTTTGATACCCTAGTGTATAAATCAAATTAATCTGAGGATTAGTTACCGGATAATGCATTAGGGGCAATTGGAATTTATTGTTGGAGTGTAAGGAATAACGTATTAGCAGGAAGGAATTCTTCCAATTCCACTTACATACTTGGAGTCGATGGGCTTACCATGAGCTTCTATTAGAGTTTCAATCTAGTTGGTTTCTATGGTCACGTTTGGATGAGAGTCTTAATTTCACTAAGACTCTTACATGAGTGAGATAAAATGATGGATTTCATTAATGATAGTCCAGTGTGTCCGTAAACACCTTTAACCTGATAGTCGCGTCTATCAGTTGTTGAACGAGTTTAACTATACCAACTAGTCGTTGAGTAGGTTACAAGAACTTCTACTAATAGTGGAAGTTTAAGTTTGTAGATCACTGCTTAGGACCATTTATCCACACACTAAGCTTCACCAGGACTTACATGCACCTCAAATTACTATTACGTGTGCACTCGTAATGATAATTTGCTTTGCATGCTCACCCTAGTTCTCCCTGTCCTGTGTCATAATGTCCTTTAGCATGTATTGATGAGTACAGAGTGTTGTCAGATGTGATAAGTCATTGAGAAGCTTAGTCATCAACCATAAGTTGATCAACTAGGACTCATATCAGGATGAGTCATCGAGGATGGTTTGATCCGAGTATTCACTCGAGTGAAACACAATACATGAGTCCAATCCAGCGAATTATAAATGAGAACATGTAACAAACATGTACATGAAATGCGACTTCGAGAAATGAAACTAATTCATGAATACAAGTTACAAGAAGCAGCAAGGTAGCCGTCCTTTCAACTGAGTCAAGATAGGGTTTGAGTATGAATTGAGCAATGCGTTCTCAGATTTGTGGTCAATCTATTCTCAACAGAATATCGACCGAAGATGCGAGCCCATGGCTCGGGAAAGTGATGACATCTACGTGTCAATGGATTCTGCAATAATGCGTGCAACGGTTTGCCTTCACTCGGCGTATTGTTGCTAGTGGGTACAGTAGGGACTCGCCTCCAACGATCCCCAACTCCCAAAGAGATATGTGCTAGTTGAGTGTCGTCCGACCTGAGAAAGCGCACCAAACCCGACAGGTAATGGTGGTGTAAGTGACTCCTCCGAACACTCCGTCTCGCTGCCCTCGGATAGGAGTGGATGTTGTTCAGGTGATTCCCCGAGTGTCGCCACTGGGAATGATGATGCAATGCAAATGATGTGTTCTTCGTCAGAAGGGTGTGATATGGATGTTGTCATCATGCTTGCAATGCAATATATGTATGGATACCATGTGTATCGTGTATGAGTGTCAGTGATGTGTAACTAATGCATGCGTGCGGATGTAGTCTAGTATGCAATTCCTAGTTCTCTATAACCAATGGCTCTGATACCAATCTGTCAAACCCCCAATTTCAACTAACGGAGTTTTACCGTTTGGAAGGTGACACACTAGGATCTCAGTCATTAGTTACATCAAACGACACTATATGGGACTTGAAATGTCATAACATAACAGTTCAGAGTTAATGCGGAAGCGTAAACGTTAAAAATGAAGTCAAAAGTAATTACACGCAACGAGCGTTAATTAATATAATTAAGTAAAGTGTTTAAAATGTTTGAAATGAATGATATGACAGTAGGACTCCATGCATGTCCTAAGTGCGCAACCTGTGCCAAAGTGACCGGAGAAACATGTAAGAAAAAGTGTCAACATGAGGTTGGTGAGTTCACAAGTTTCAAGTTTACAATAAGACGGTGTTTTCCAGATTATGTACATTCAATATGCATATCTATAGGTAGCTAGCCTATGTTCATGTCTTACTAAAGCGCTCGTAACCGAATCTGACTGTTTGTGTATTTGCCTCCTGCCAGGTCTATCAACTCTGGCAAATGTGAGTAGGCTAACATTTCACCCGTTCGATCTCCAATCGAGTTAGCGCGACTAACGCGGGTGAGATTTGTCAAACCCAGTAGTACTACTAAACATTACCTCGCTAAGATCCATATTAACAGTTCGATGTATGATGAGGACTTTCTGTGATAGTGTGTCACGCTTAGCCTCAACAGTAATAACATATGAATTACAATAATCTAAAATAGTTGTTTCATGTTTTCTCCCCCCAACAGGGAAAAACATGTAAAATAATGTTTGTCTGCGTACCTATTTCTCCCCCACGGGGAAACAAGTAAAGGTGTGATAGTTTGTGTTCATGTTTCTCCCCCAACAGGAAAACGAGTAAAAAGGGGTCGTGAAACTCACCTGAGTTTGAGTAGTGGATTGGATCACACAAGGATGAGATTAGGTGCACTAGTTTTAGCCTGCACGGCTTACGTATGCCCTAGAATTACAAATATAACAGTTAGGGACATAATGGGATTTGTGACGACGACAAGGAAGATTGAACGTCCTAACATACTGAAGATTTACGAGTAGACGAACGTGTCTACGGGAATAAGGATTTCTTTATAAATAACTGGAATGAGTATTTCGTGTTGAACGTTTCCGATTTCGAATAATATTAATAAATATGTTCGTACGCTTACCATTTAAAATGGTTAGTAAAATAATATAACTATACATATTATTTTTAAGTTCGTAGGTTTAACCAAATAATCTTTTGTGTGTCAAAAATAATAAATATATTATTTTTAATCGATGATAAAAACCGAGGGTAAATAATATAAATAATTATACTATTTATTTATTTGAAACGTTTCAAAAGGTTTATAAACATGGTAAAAATAATATAAAAATATATTCTTTTTAATTGAGATCATGGGGTTGAAAATAATGTAAATATATCATTTTATACGAAGTCGCGGTTTGAAAACAATATAGATATATTATTATAAAAATGAGAATAATAATAATAAAAATAGGTTATAATTTCATACTCAAGCCTTCGGGCAGTCTCCGGAGTTAAAACACATTAATATATAATTATAATAATATTGGAATAGGTTTTTATAAATTTAATATAATGAAAAAGCCCAAAAAAAATAATGCAGGAGACCGGACTCGAACTCGGGTCTCCTGCCTACAAGTCCACTGTCTTAACCATCACGCTCGCTAGGGTTTCGCATTATGAAACCGAATTCAAAAGCTTTTAACACAAATCTCTCCTGAGTTCTTCCCTCCCATGCGAACCCGATCCAAACTCCCTCCCCAAACCACTGAATCTGATCACGATTAAGCCAAATAACAAAGGGGATTTGTTCATTAGTGGTGTGCGAATGTGTGGGTGGTTTTAATTGTAAAACTACAGAGTTTAAGTTTGTTAATTTCTTGATCGAAATCCCGAAACCCTAGGTTCATGAACCCGGGTTCGAATTGGTTTGATTTGATGATAAAAGTGATTGGGATCATAGGGCTTTTACTGATTTGAACATTGCGAAACTACTGATATAAATTAATTTGATTGAGGTCGTGTCTAGATCAGGGTTCGATTAAAACCGACTATGCAATGAATCCTAGATCTTGATTATGATCGATTCAATGTTGTGAGCCCTGAAAACGATAGGGTTTTCAATCAATAGGCTAAAAGGAAACTGAGAATATGTTCAATTACTAGAATGGATGTCCAATTGATAGTGCCCGACTCAAACACAGTCGCGATAACGATGGGTTGGTCCCCGACCTGCCCTGCTGCGTCTCCGGCGAGATTGATGTGTGCAAAGGATTGAGTGGGGTTCGAATGAGGTGTGCAGACGTTCAATTCATGAATTGGTATACGAATTTGGTGAATCATGTTGTATTCACTCGCTATGTCGTCGGTTAGAACTTTAATACACATAATTTGGTTTAATTTACGCATAATGGTGGTGTTAATTGCTCAATGATGGTCGTTTATTGCATTTAAGTGTCTAGCAGTTATCAATTCCAACAGAAAACGATTATGCAAAATGAATTTCGATCAAAAGCTCACGGTTTGACTTTCAGAAGTCAACAGAAATCAAATTTGGAATAATTGAACATTTAGTCCTTGAAGTTTCTAGTTTTTAGGTTTAGGAATTGGCAGGAATAGTCCTTGTGGTTAGAATTGAGTTAAGAAGCAAGATTAGTTGACTTTCAAAAGTCAGCAGGGACACAAATGTTCAATTTTGACTTTAAAAGTCAATTAGAATTGGATTAGGGCTAATGACACAACTAGTCCCTCAAGTTTTAGTTTAATATTTGACAGAATTAGTCCCTTGAGTTAGAGATAGGGTTAAGTAAGTTGAGATTTAACTAGATTATGATAGCGGAGTTAATTGGATAAGTCCGGATTGTCACATCATCCCTTAGTTGAAAGAATTTTCGTCCCAAAAATTAAAATAAAGAAAAAAAAGATTTCTAGTTGTCACAAAAAGTGTTTTGGTCGAATACGTTTTCGGTCGAAAACGTTTTCTGACAAAGATTTCGATCGAAATCTTTTTACTTTATATAGTTTGTTGTTTGAACTTGTAAATAGTGATTACCAATTTTCATGTATGTGTGCTCTTTGATTAGATCAGTAGTAATCATAATTTCTCAAGGTTTAGTCATTTTAATAACAAGCTTTATCAATGGAATCCATTTGTTTGATGATTTATATCCTTTATGTGGTGGTGTTCGTTCTTATTAGTGTTTGATTTGATTCGTTTGGGTATTATTGATCTTGGATTGATTCCGCCTTTCCAGGAATGTTACAAAGTGCTTGATACTTTATTATCATCGGACTAGAGGGACTCACACTAATTCTGATGGGGTTGAAACCCAGGTGGGTTCCTGCCATATCTCCAACTGAAGTTGGGGTGGTTTCTCCATCCGAAGTTAAGCAAAGGGGGTTTGTGATTCCCCAAGAAGTCCACCTGTTTCTGTTGAGTGACAGGGCAATCTATGGTGTCATGACCTCCCATACACACCTCACACTTCTGAGCACTCTTCTTCAGCTCTTTGATCTCGTTGGCCATAGCAGCAAGTGCAGCAGCCATGCTAGTATCAGATGTGACCTGATGCACACCTCTAGTGGAAGAATTGGGTGTCGTAGCACTACGAATGGAATTCCTAGTAGATGGATGTTGTTGCTCGGCCAGAGCAAAGCTCTCAAATATCTCCTCGCACTTACTTGGCTCCTTCTTATCCATGATATGCCCTCCTACGGCAGTATTGAACATTTGCTGCTTCTCAAAAGTCAGGCCATTATAAAACTTCTCAACTAATGCCTAATCAGAAAGTCCATGCTAGGGACATCTACTCAGCAGAGTGTTGAACCGCTCCCAAGCCCTATGGTAAGGCTCATCGGGGTCCATGCGAAAGGAGTGGATCTGGTCCCTTAGACGGGCGGCCATAGATGTTGGATAGTACTTTTTCAAGAACTTAGCCTGCAAATCCTCCCAAGTGGTAATGGAATCCTGGGGCAGGGTATCCAACCAAGTGGCAGAACGACCAGAAAGTGTGAACGGGAAAAGACACAAAAGGATTGCATCATCAGTAACACCAGTAATGCGAAAGGTATCGTAAAGCGGGACAGATGTCCTGGCGCATCCTCGTCCTCGAGTCCACGAAACTGAGTAGAGTTACTGATGGTGGTCATTACATGAGATGGAATCTGCCAGTTATTAATGTTAGACACAGTAAGACGGGTGATAGAAGACCTAGCACCCGTGAAAACCATCACATACCCTCTGGTGGATGGTACGTCTAGGAGGTGGATTAGCGTCACCCATATCAGCAATAGGAATCGGAATGCATACCTTTTTCTCAACAAGATCACTCAAACATTCGCGGAACTTACGGCTACGCTCTTGAAGCTCCCGCTCAGGCTCTAAAGAAGCAGTGAAATGGGGTGACCCTTGTGAGCGAGTGTGTTGCATAAACTGGAACAGAAAACAAAGGAAAAAACAAGATGAACTAAGAACAAAGGAAAGACTCTAACTAAGACGCACACAAGTAGCAAGTAAGACAAAGAAAGAAAGCAAACAAGATCTAAATAGAAGAAAATAAACTACTGAATTAAATTAAACACAAAAGAGAAAATAAACACAAATAACAAAAAAAAGAACTAATCGAAGCTAATTTTGCTATTGCCAAGTGTCCCCGGCAACGACGCTAAAAACTTGATGTCGGTCGAATGGTCTATATAAACTAAACACAAAACTAACCTAGACACTCTAGTTAAACTCTGACAGTCCTATAAACTAGACCATAAAGATAGGCAAGTGTACCTATCAATTGTAACATAGCCTACTGGAAGTCCGAATATCGAACTCACGAGACACAGACACTAACTAAAACTAGACTCTGACTAGAACTGGAATATTTGGTTTGGTTTGGTTTGGTTTGGGGGGGGGGATCTACGAACTAATATTAACTAAACAACTCAAATGTAAATGAATGAAGAAGACTTCTAATGACAATTAACTATCAAGCAAAAGAATCGAGGGAAATCAATAATGAAGAAAGCACTACCTAGGTCATGAATCATGTTTGCTAAACTTGGACTTCTCTCGGTTATGGAAACTGTGATGGAACTGGGATCCTAAGATAAAACACCCTTAAACTACCTAATGGATTCCTAATCACTCTCACGATGTGACCAGAAGGAAACCTAAGGGATATTATGCTCACCAGTTGGTTGGATTAGCTCTCATTCTCACCAACGATACTAAAGAACCCGATTGACAGATCACCTTTCAGTCTCACTGTCTCAATACATCAAAGGTGCAAGGAGTAATCTAAAAACAATTGATTTGGCATGAATTAGAAACGATACTGGAAACCCTCTGGAAACTTACTTTCTGACAGTTTACACTCAGAACTCTAACACCGAGGACTAACCGACTACCGATCACCTTTCGGGTATCTAGGCAAGAAGAACACTCAATTCTAATAGATCACTAATCATTTTTCCTATGGTTACTAACGTCTAGCAAACCACAAACTAGTCACAAACACAAAGTAAGAGACCTAATACGCTTCCATACATGAAAGATATTCACAAAGACGCATATTGAACAATTAATCAATAAATAAATCAGAATTAAGCATGCATATTCATCAATCAAAATCGCCTAAGAACTCACTCTAGACGGCTAAAAGTCTCACTCCTTGAATAATGGCCATCAAAATCTTTTAATAATCGAAATTAGGGTTTTTGCGGATTTTTGGACTTTTCGCGCACCGCGAAACAACTTCATGGCTTCTTCGCGAGTCGCGAAGAACAAAACAGTCGGGGAGCCTTTTCATGGTCTTCGCGTGCTGCGAAGACTTCCTTCCACCTCTTCGCTTACCTCGAAGAGCTAATTTCTCAAAAAATTAATTTTTCTTTATTCTTTTCTCCTTCTCTCATCGTGTGCTTTATTTCTCCAGGTATTAACTTGATTTTCTACTATTTTAGCACACGAGCACCTGCAAACACACCCCGTACTCAGAACGAACCAAAAACGAATGAAAACGCACAAAATACTAACTAAAAACAAACAAAACAATAGGATTAAAGACATGTGTTTTGCAACACATCAGTAACATGTCTTTTTATATTATGTATGATATTTTGTATTTGGTTTTGTCAAGTTCTAATCTTTTTTTGTTTGATTTGTCAAGACAATGACAACCTCCCTATATTAAAAATATGGAAGATCGTTGTTTGGGCGTGGATTGTGGGAAGATTTGGCATATCATTATTTGTGGGTGTGTTGGAATTGGTGAAGTAGAAAAATAAAACTTGCCTTAATTAAATTTAATGAGATTAGATTTGAATATAGTCTATAATTTTTTACTAGATGTGAGTCCCTATTTTACTTCTGAATATTGCTTCACTGATCCATTAAATTTTGTTTCTAATTACTTAATCATGTGTAATGATCTTGTAACAAGATGGCTCACCACTAACAACAATCTATGAGTTGCTAATGGAATTGTTAGAAGAGTACACTTTTGAAACCGCATTGGTTGATTTAATTGGAAGAAATTATATTTTTTTATTAGAATTTCTTAGAAATCCATGTTCAAGTTTTATAATGGCACACTCATAATAATTGTTAGGACAATTCTTTATAAGAAGTTAGGTCCAATGATGAAAGTGAGTTGATATGATTCCTCATTGTTGCCAATCCAGGATATCAAGTGCCTCCCTACGGCTGAAAGTGAAAGCATATTAAAAGATAGCTTATAGTGCGGCATCAACACTACGTCAAATATGACCTACGGCCACACTTTTTCAAAAAACGCCCTGCCACACTTTCGATTAAGTGTGTGGCTAAAGGTCATTAATTACATTTCAAAACCTTCTATCATACTTTTGGCTACATATTTTATTTATTCACGTGACCAATGTATAACAATTCAAAACCTTTAGCCACACATTAAGAAAAAACTATGACATTTAGTAGCCACACTATAAAAGTGTGGCCAAATGTGATTTACAGCCACAGTATTTGTTTGTTTTTTTGATACATGTGACCAAACACACATCTATAAGCCACACTTTAAGAAAAATATATGACATTTAGAAGCCACACTAGAAAAATATGGCCAAATGTTATCTACGGCCACAGTATTTGTTTCATGGGACCAAAAAGACATCTATTTGCCACACTTTAAAACAAAAATGTGACATCTACTAGCCAAATGTGACGAACCGCCATAGTATAATTTTAGTGATGTGGCTAAGAGCTAATAGATATGGCCACTTATTTTAGCTTGTGTGACCAAAGAGTAGTGTTTTGCAATTAGTAAATGAAACAAAAGCAGTGACTAAATGTGACGAACCGCCATTGTTTTTGTTTGATGATTTGGCTAAAAGCTAATACAAAGATATATATATATATATATATATATATATATATATATATATATATATATATATATATAGTAGTGTTTATTAGCCACGTGTGTTTAAATAGTTATAACTATAAGTATTTATGGTCACGGTTACATTTATTTTGTGTGGCTAAAAGTAATCAATGATCACGGTTAAAAGTTTTATGTGTGGCTAAAAGTAATAAATGGACACGGTTAATAGTGCATGTGGCCTATGGTCTTTCCACTTCCTACCCCCAAATTCTTCAATTTGTCAGAGGAAGATGATCGACCGGATGCGGGGCGCACCCTCTATAAATACTAATTCACCAAATTACGTTTTCATTCAAACAAAAAACCTTCGTCGCCCTTCTCTCGAAACCAAAAAAATGATCAAAATGGCGGCGCAATGGAGAGTACGAGCAACCGGTGGTGCAACACCTACCACGGTATAGTATATTTCTTTAAGTTGTGTTTTTTAAGGTAAAATTTGTAACCTAATGTTGAAATTTCAGGTAATCCGAGGCCCATCACGCTGAAGATCCACCACAAGGGCCACTTCAGAGCCACTTCGCCGGCGAGCAGGAATACAACAGCGGTGTTGAGAGCTTTGTTTACTACGTCAACATTGATCTCTTTTCATATAAAGAGCTTGAACATATGGTTAAAGCTCTCGGGTACACGACGGTTGGGTATTTTACCACCTTTTTCAAAATCCCATACCTGTCACTGGAGTATGCTGTTGAAGTATACAGTGACAATGATATGAGGGTTGTGGCCTTTCATGGGAGGGATGCGACTGAACTCTCCCTCTACCTTTTGAGGGAGCAGGACTCCACCTTCACCGTTGATGCTCTGTTGGGAAAAGGAAGATACTAGGCGAGAACAGTGAAGGACACACTCCATAGTCAACATCCTCATCTGAGGAGGATGAGGATTTGTTATCTGATGCTAGGTCATAGTGATCTAGTGTTGAATTTATGTATGTAATTATGTATTTTTTGTAAAAAAATATGGTTATATATAATATATCATTTTTTGTTATTTGGTTGATGCATGTGATCGTTGTTTTGTTATTTGATTGTATTGATTGTGTATTTGGTTGATGCAATGCAATGTAGTTTCTCATTAGGAAACTACAGTTAAATAAAGCAAGCTACAATTGCATACCATTTGACCATATACTTACCATTTACGATATGCTGACCAATATTTGACCATTTGCAATTGGTCTATAATTGCAGCAATTGCATACCATTTGACCATATAATGATAACAGTTGACCAATTGCAAAGATAAATCAACCTAATATAAATCAAACCAAAGACATAGCAGTTGCACAATTGACCATATCCTGAAATCCAAAGACATAACAGTTGACCAGTTGACCATATATTGACCATTTACCATATACTGACCATTTACAATTGGTCTACAATTGCATACGATTTGACAATATATTGATAACAGTTGACCATTTTAATTTCAAATAGACACAACTGCTGGTTTTGGGGAACAACATCACCAGAAGTTTCCCTCACCAGGTCTTCTATAAATCCAACTAATATAAATCAAACCAAAGACATATAGTTGCACAGTTGATCATATATTGAAATCCAAAGACATAACAGTTGACCATGTGACCATATACTGACCACTTGACCATTTACCATCTACTGACCAATATTTGACCATTTTCAAAGATAAATTGTACATATATATATAAAACATCAGTTCTTGTACATATCAGTTATGATCTGGCTAGGTCCAGCCACTTGTCCATCCTCAGAGATTCATACATGATGATCTTCACGTCTGCAGCAACTTGATTAGGAGGTGGTTCTTTTTGGTTTTTTTAATCCTGCAATGTATGATCTAGCTGCAGCTGAGATTTGGTCTAAAGTTGGAGGTTCGGGTTGATTCAACGAGGTTCTTATTGGTAGAGCTTCATCATCGTAGAATGGCTTGGGTGGAACCTTTCCAGGAAACTTCTTTCTTAGATCTTCCAAACTCTGGTAGTTTTCAAAAGTTTTTCTTTATTTCCATCTTCCAATTGCCGCAGCACTATCGATATTTACTTCTATAAATTCATCCTTCATTCTCTTCATTTTGAGTGTCTTATCAACACTAGTAGTTCTAAATGCTTTCTAATTTGGTGGTGTTTGTGTACTAGAAGGGTGTTGTTCCATCATTTTACTAATCCTCGTAATTTCCCCTTCTAATGCTTTTATGGTCTGGTCTACATAATGACCTCATTATGCAGTGTACTTCTTGTTCTACATCATCCAATCAATGTGATCTTATTTTAATGTTGCACGTAGATTGGAATCTATGACTGTTGCATTTGAAAGTTCTTGGCATTTACGAAACCCTAATTCTTCTAGGTCTCTGATGATCAACAGTTCCTTTGCTAAGATCTGTTTAGTCTCTTTATCACATATGCCTTTACACTTTACTACAACATCGTCTTGAATTTGTTTTTATTTTATTTTAATGTATTCTTCCGTATTCTTTGGTATTGTATTGTTTGCCAGTGAGGGTAACACTAATTAACTAGAAGAAGGTGGGTCAAAGAATTGTAGAAACTTCTTGATTTAAGCTCATGATGGGTAGTGATGTTAGTGGAGGTTGTGTAGTTGCTAGTGGCACTTTTGTTGGTGCATTTGGAGTAGCCTCATCTTCATCACTTTCATGTACCACCATCTTCCTTCTTTTACAGGTATTTTTGGTATTTTCTGAAAATGTTGTTGAACCTGAAACTGTTGTTGGCACTAAAGCTGAGTAGTTGTACTCTATGTTGTAGTCTCATTCATTTATGTATCTTTTGAAGGCTCAGCTACTGGAAAAAGTGGTTTTGTTGCAACAGCACTTGTAGTAGTAGTTTCAGGAGTGGGCCTTTTAACTCCAGTTGTTTATGGTGGTGTAGATTTTGGGTTTACTGTTGGACCTGTTGGTTTAGATTTGTTTAAGGCTTCAGCTGCATGTTCAGGAGCAGGCCTTTTGACTCCAGGCTTAGCACTTTTCTTTACAACTTGTTTTCTTACAGATATTGCATGAATCTTTGTTCCTGTACCCGAAGTATATGATGAATCTTGATTACCTTTTTTCAACTTGTTCTTCAATTCTAAGTCTGACAACTGCTGCAAATTCTGCCTCTCTATTTTTCTTAACCTTTCCTTTTCTTTTACAGCTTCTTATGCTTTCTCTGCTTCAGAGTAGTCTGCTTTCTTGTCTTGTTTCTTTTGGTTTTGGGCATCATCATCTGGGAATTTAGGAGGAGGTGGTGTAACACTAGTTAATTGTTTTAACTATTTTCTTTTTACACTTACATCTGCATGTGTGTCCTTGTATCTTGCATCAACATAATTTCTCATAGCCTCCATGTGTAATTTCAGAGAATTATCCAGTGCCCTCTGATTCTCTTTTAGGAGTGGCTGGAAGGCTTTCCATATGATTGGAGTTAATTCTTCAGCAGTTGGAAGCTTGATTTGGGAAATCAGTTTGTTTATTGAAGACTCAAACTCTTTCCTGATGGAGTCTAACAAAGTTGTGTTTCTTGACTTGGAGTTTCAGTAGAAGGCTTCTTGGTAAGAGTTTCTTTAATTGTTGAGCAAGAAGCCTCCACATTGTACATTCTCTCCGTCAATTCCCTATATCTTAATCCATCACCTAAGTTAATAGGATCAGCTAGATTCCCACTTGAAGTGGTTGTATTTTTCCCTTTGACATGAGCATGTTCAATGCAAATGGGTGCAGATGCCCCCTTTGTATTGGTCATGGGGACTTCCAACTGTTGTAGAGTGAACTATTGTGGACTCAACAGTTGCATTCAAAACCTTTAGCAATAAGCACACTAGCAGAGTATATCCGAAACAAAGAAAGATAGGAACCTATACTTTAACATAAAAAACAACATCTTTATAATTACCTAAACCATCATGTTTCAAATTCTTTCTTGGTCTCCCTCTTGCTTTCCCCTTCTCTAGGACGTACTGAGTAGGTGGATACTTGGTGTGTCTACCTCTTTTCCTCTTCTCCACCATGGGTGTTTTCCCCTTCTCTAGGACGTACTGGGTTGGTGGATACTTGGTGGGTCACCTCTTTTCTTCTTCTCCACCATGGGTGCTTTCCCCTTCTCTAGGACGTACTGGGTGGGCGGATACTTTTTGGGTCTTCCTCTTTTCCTCTTCTCCACCATGGGTGTTTTCCTTTCTTTAGGACGTACTGGGTGGGTGAATCCTGCTCACTCTTCATTTCTTAACTTTCCACAATCATAAGACAACAAAATTACAACTAGATTAGTATACCGGAAAAGGAAATTAACCAAAGTAGTAATATTTCCAACAAAATTATATAATTCTGCATACGCTTAATTACACTCATGATTATCTATCATACGATCGACCACTCTCATCAACACCACATTTTTTTTGTCTTGGGTGAGGTTTGAACCCACAACCTCTTGGTTGTGGACTCCCCTCTTACCCCCCCCCCCCCCCACCCTATTCGGTTGATATACATTAAGCTCATAACAAAAGTAAACCATCGACACAAACTCGCCAAAGCCCCTAAATTAAAGAAATCAAACAGAAAAACCTAAATAAATCAGCTGAAAACAAGCAACGAACATCGCACCTAACCTAGCTACAGCAACGGCATCGCATTATGATGATCAATAATACACATATACATTACATCTGATCGAACACAAACGGGGATTACCTTGGAAGACGGGAAGATGTTCCGGAAGCCGTTGTATAGGGGAGAGAATCAGAGAAGAGATTATCATAATTAATTGTGACGAGGTTTACAAAACCATACATAAACCCACTTAACACACAACACACGTAAAAATAGTTTAAAAAAATAATTTAGAGATCTTACCTATAGTTTAAAAAAATATTAAAATCTTTAAATTTTCGATTTATAATTAAATAAAAAATTTAGAGATCATACCAGCTTGTAGTTTAAAAAAATATATAAATTAAAAAACTTAAAATGTGTGATTTATAATTAATTAAGTAAACAATTTAGAGATCATACCTATAGTTTTTAATGAAGATGATAACCCGCATGATCGATGTTGATAACATGTATGATGATGATGTTGATGATGGTGATAACCCATATGATGATGATGATGATGATCGGGCATATAACCCATATATATGATGATGGTGTTGATATATAACCCATATATATATATGATGGTGCAATGACAACCCACGATATATGCATGCATGATGATTATGATGATAACCCGTATGATGATGATGATGGTCATGATGTTGATGATGATGATGATGGTTATGATGTAATGATGTTGTCGATGATGATTATAATGATGTTGATGCTGATGATGGTGATGATGATGATGATGATGATGATGATGATGTTGATGTTGATGTTGATGACGATGATAATGATAAACCATATGATAATCATGATGACTCATAAGGCTCATAACCCATGCCACCAATGTCTCACAACCAATAATCCACAACCAGTGTCACCCCTATAAGGCTTATGGGTCGAATGGGCCATGGGTCATGGGTGATATGGGTTATATATGGGCCTTATGGCATTATAACCCTTGACAAATGATGTTGATGGAGGTGTAATGATTATAAACCACATGATTATCATTATAACCCATGAAGTGAAAAGCCTTGTAATGCCATAACCCATGTCACCCATTACTCATAACCAATAACCCGCAACTGGTGTGACCCCTCTCTATGTGAAAACTATATAGCCGATACTCAAACTCTTTTGATGGACGAGGAGTTGAACAATTTTGCATGATTATACCTTTAGTCAACAACCCAACGACGGACAACGAATTGGTGATGCTAAAAGGAATTTCACTTCAAACCCTCCTACAGTGCCAAACCGTCGTCCTCCACTATCAAACCGTTCTCCTGTGGCAAACCTCCCTAGCTCCGACACAAGAAGTCCCAAGTTGGGCTGAGGGTATGAAACCGACATTGGTGCGGCAATTATTTTTATTTATGTAATGTTTTAAGTAGGTTTATTATAAAGTTAATTTTATAAAAATTCTCGTACAGTTTAATTAGTTTTTTGTTTTTTACAAATATATTATAGAATCCGTAAATTATTACCCTGACTAAAGTACGGTTTACAATATGTAAAGCATGCCACCTTTCAATAGACATGCCAAAAAATACCCTACTTCACACACATTTTCAATACACATGTCTTCCTTCATGCACATTTTCAATACACGTGTCTTCCTTCACACACATTTTCTCCCTCTTTTAAACCCAGAAAGTGAATTAGGTTTCAAATTTCCCAAAAAATCAGATGGCAGGATCTTAAACAAAAAAACAGCGCTAAAATTATTGAGAATTCATTTTGTTAATTAGTACCAAAACTTGTGACCCAAAACCCTAACCCAAATCCACACATCTTCTCCCTCACAACTTCCACCTTCGTCCTCTCACACTGCACTCGAGCTTTACTTTTCACCAAAACCCTAACCCAAATCCACTATATTTCAAACCATAACCCTAACCTAAACGAACTCCGGTGGAAGAAAACACAAACTCAGACAATGAGTTCATGGGAAACTCACGGTAATCAGGTATGAGTCCACTTTCTTCTTGGATCCCCTCGTACTTTTCTAAAATGACCCGTTAATTCACTGCGTCAAAAATGGCCTACGACCACACAAAAAACGTGTGACCGTAGGCCTTTCGCCACACTTTTTTTTCCAGCTCAAGTGTGACCAAAGCTCGAGTCATCGTAAGTATCATACGGCCACACACGCATTTTTTCTTGAAATACATCTCATATAATCTCAATATATATATATATATATATATATATATTAAATTTACACTATAAGCATTTTTTTTCTTGTCGGATTCAGGTTTCTAGCATGAATCTATTACTTTTAATTATAAAAGAATTTTTATAGTTTGGTAACCCTGAATCCTGTCGTGGACCATTAAGGGATATATGTAGGAAGAAACATAGTATTCTTATAAAGATATATATTTGTTTATTTGTACAAAAATAGGGATTTATAAAAGAGTACAAGTTTTTTTTTTGTCCATTTTATAAATAATTATTGCTTTCTGATTGATCTTAGAGATCACAAGATATAAAAAACAATATTATTACACTAAAAAGAGATTAAAAATGCTATCTTTAGACTTGTAAATTTTAGAATTTTGACTTGCATACAGATAGAGAAGGCATTGTTTATAGGAAAAAGAATTTAGACATAAAATGGACAAGTTAATTCATAACCAAATTAGTGACAGTTTTTTGTGGTTGGATTGTTATTATAGAACTTCATATGCCATCTATTCACTGCATTAAGACAGTAAATTGCCTTGTTTTTTTTAAATCAAATTAGTGAATTTACAATTTACTCCCTTGGTTTTCCCAACGGTATGATTAGATGTTAGGGTAATGAAACATAATACCAACCCAAATAAAAGCTTGTTCGTGGTGGAAGAAAGATACATAAACCGTGAGACAAAGAGTAACTCAATACAATAAGCATGTTTAGATATTAGGCTAAGAAAGATACATAAAGTAATTTTATTAAATATATCTAGCTCATATCATCTTAATAGTAAGTAACTCAATACAATAAGCATCACACCTAGCTATATTAACATTATATATATATATATATATATCCAATCTCTAATACTAACAATCTCTATTATATATTGCATGTCATATACGAGCTGGAATGAATCTGCTTCGTCACCTTCTTCGGAGTAATTTTATTAAATATATCTAGCTCATATCATCTTAATAGTAAGTAACTCAATACAATAAGCATCACACCTAGCTATATTAACATTATATATATATATATATCCAATCTCTAATACTAACAATCTCTATTATATATTGCATGTCATATACGAGCTGGAATGAATCTGCTTCGTCACCTTCTTCGGAGTTTTAGAAGACAAGAGTGCGGTATAAGTCCAATGGTGGAGCAAAAAAGAAAAGTAGTGCGGTACATTTGTGATCATCACTTGGGATGAGGAGGATATACTTATCTAAGAGATAAACTGGTAACTTCATTCTCTAATTCATGTGTTTTTCTCTGTGTATAATGATTTTTCGGTTGTATGTCTGATGTATTTATTACGAGGTACAGAAAATGATTTTAATGTGAAGGAAAGCAAGGGAAGACAAAAAGGGAGAAGAAAAGAATACTAATATCAAAGTCATTTTAGATAAATTAGTAAGTTTTTCTTAAAACTATTAGAAATTATTTTAAAGTCAAATCATTATCAAACTTAGTTAATTAATAGAGTTGGAGTGGTGAGATAAGGCTGAAGGGTAAAATTGTCATTAGCCAGGATTAGGGTTTTGAAAGTTAAAGCCGATAACTCATAATGACATCTAATTAGGCTAACAAACTTGATTATATCCATACATTAATAAGAACTACTGGTGACATCACCTAGATAGTGACATCTAAGCAGGCTGTTTCTCAGCAGTTAGTAAACAGCTGGAATTGACACACCTGCTGGTTTTGGGGGAACTGCTGGTGAACAACATCAACAGTAGTTCTTGTAACCAGCAGTTGTAGCCAGATGTCCTATGATTGGAGGGAATCACCTGTTTGCACTTTGTAGAGTCAAAGGCTTATTCTTTTTTAAAGTGTTGGTCAACGACTGGACTTTTGGCAATTAGAATCAGCAGTTCTTTTCAGGATCCAACAATTTACTATAATACATGTTTACTTTGTTAAAAAATATTTCACTGCATATCTTTTTACATTTATTTTTGCAGATTGACAGTGAACCTTTATCTGGGCTAAAACAGTGTCTAATGCTACCACATCAAACGTATTTTACATTTTCATTCCTATTATCATTTTTCATAACCTAATTAATTGAATTGTAGGTTAATTATGTGGACAACAATTCAATGGCATAAAAATGGAGCTCATTTCCATGATGCCATGACTTACCTCAAGTCCAACAGAAAGGAAATTGATTTGCTTATAGTCATTCTGCCAGACAACAACGGCTATCTTTATGGTATTAAATTTTGACACACTAGTTTTGCTTATTATCAGTACACTTCAATCTTTTGTTTAAATTTGTGCCAATTTAGTGACATATTATATAATTCATAATAATATATTTTTTTATGCATATTGCATAAAAAATACATGTTCATTGACTTTTGACTTTAATCTGATTTCATGTAAGCTTTTTTTTTTTAAATTTGACCCGACAGACATAACACAACTAGATATGACCCAATTAAAGTAAGAAAATTTTCCCCCAATTGTGATGCATTTTATTAATGGTCTGCTGTTTATATATGTTCAGGTGACCTATGAGACTGGTCTTGGGATTGCTTTTCATCGTTTAACAAAACATGTGTTTAGGATGAGCAAGCAGTACCTAGATGATTGCTATAGAGCATCTTTTGATCAAGTTATAAAGGTGGCAACATTTTTACCGGTAGAATTGGCCAAAATACCGAAAGAGCAAGAAGAAGGAAACCATCAGCCAAGAAATAGTTTTACTATTTAGGTTAAAAACTTACGTAAGCATTTTGGTTTATTATTCTTAATGTAATTTGGTTTTTAGGTTTTCTCATGCATGTTAACTTCTATTTTCAATTATTTTACCCAAAAAATAAAAATAAAATGGCTAATTACACAAAAATGGCCACATAAAACCCCAGTAAATATGTGTGATCAAAGGTTAGACAATAGCCACACTTAAAACTATAAAATTTCATATGGCTATAAATAACCATTAGTCATACTGTAGAACTAAAGACTGATTGCTACTAAATTATTCTAAGTACAAATGCTGCTGATAGGCTTATCAGCAGCATTCAACACATATTGCTGCTAATAGTCTTATCAGCAGCGTTCAACCAATGTTGCTGCTGATAGGCTTATCAGCAGCATCATTCTCATTCTTGCTGCTGATAGCTATGTTCCTTGAAGACAAATCGTTGCAGCTGACTATCCATGCCAAGCGTCACTGACAACTTTCTGCAAAAGCAACTGACACACTCAAAGCAGAAGGAACCTCAATGGCACAACCAATAAAACCCAGCAATGCTCTTCTCCAGACATGCAAGCAATGATGCATAAAGAAGACGCTTCAATAAAGTTAGATAGTTTAGCTTTAACGTGTAATAGTTAACTATGTTCAAAAGATCAACGGTCTGTGTTCGATCTGATCCTTAGAATCAAGGGTCTGTCTTGATTCTAAGTTAGTATAAATAATGTGTAAACACTTCATTGTAAGTGTGCTTAATCGCAGATTTTTCATTTGTAATCGTTTATTCACTAAGCTTAATACAACAGTGATCTTACTAGTATTCTTTCTGTCTGTTCGATTACATTTGTGTAGTTGTTATTGTTTCCGCCAATTTCAACTAAGAATATAACCATCTTGTAATTTCACGATCCTACAAGTGGTATCAGAGCTTTGGCTCAGATTAAACAAACTAACACTTGTTTAATCACTTCTGGTTCTATTCTAAACTCTTTTGTTTTATCAAGTCACCCAAAACCACGAAACAAAAATGGCACAAAGCAATGGTTTTGAAGACATCGGAAGCATCAACCGACCACCAAGATTGGTGTCGGGAGAAGACTACGACATGTGAAAAAATCGCATGGAAAGTTTCTTCTGCTATCAAGAGTACGGAATGTGGAAATCCATCAGGGATGGACCCTACATTCCGATGGTGGCATCTGCTGACTCTGGAGGACCAACAGTTCCAAAGGATCCCTCCAAGTACTCAGAAGAGGGTATCAAGAAAATGGAGGTGGACTTCAAGGCACTAGGAACCATCCAAATGTGCCTTCCAAACGAAGTTTTTCATAACTTCAGAAGTTACAAAACTGCTAAGGAGCTGTGGGAGGCCCTCGAGAAGATGTTTGCTGGATCTGAGGAAATTAAGGAAAACAGAAGAGACATCCTTAAGCAGCAATACGAAAACTTCATCTGGAAGGAAGGTGAGTCTCTAATTGTTTTATATAACAGATATACTTATCTTGTAGGTGAGTTGCAGTGCTCAAAAGTGAAGTTAGAGAATGAAGACATTCTTAAAAAATTCATCAGATCTCTACCTAGTTGCTGGACACTCTACACAGTGTCCATCAGAAGAACTGAGAATCTAAAGATTCTTCAGATGACTGAGCTATTTGGTATGCTCAAAACCTATGAATTAGAAATGATTCAGGCCAAGGAAAGGAGCTCAAGCTACCAAACAGCCTCCACATCCAACACCACCTCATCTGCTTTTCACTCTGAGCACTTAGGCCCAAGTACTAGCAATTACTATCCTCCCATAGTCACACATCCTCAAACTCCCACCTCTAAAACAAACACATCACCATTTCTCCTTGAAGCTCCTTCTCAAGCCTCAACCACTGCTGCTTTTGTTTCTGAAAACTCAAGCAACGTGTACTTTATCAAGGAGGATCTTGAGTGCTTCCATCCAGATGATCTAGAAGAAATGGACATACAGCACTCGTATGCCATGCTCTCCATAAGAGCAAAAAGGTTCTACTCTAAAACCGGACGACGCATTCCAAGCAACAGCTCAAACACCAGAGTTGGCTTGGATAAAAGCAAATTAAAATGTTACAACTGTAACCAACTGGGTCATTTTGCTAGAGAATGCAAGGCACCTAGGGCAAACCCAGCAGCTCACCAAGCCCAACCAAGACATCAACAGCAACAAGTTACTCCTCCAACTCAAACTGTAGCTTGTGCAGCTGTTGGAACATCTGACTTTGACTGGAGCTTCCAGTATGAAGATCTGCCTACTAACAACCAATCTCTTATGGCAGACACAACTGAGATACCGCCTCAGGTATATGAACATCTATGTTCCCAAGCCTGTATTGATAAGGTTTTAGGCTACAGAAAGCATAATCAAAACCTAATAGATCAAAATGAAGAGTTTCATCAAATGAAATCTGAATTCAAAAGGGTCGAGGACAGTTACAAAGAAAAAATTAACTGCCTAAAGAAAGAGATTTCATCATTAAAACATGAACAAACCAATCTTGAAACTCAGATTGATGATCTACTAGCCAGATTAAAAGCTACCAGAGCAGAATTGGCAGAACAAAAGGTTCATGTCGACAAATATGAATTTGCATCCAAAAAGCTGCAAAGACTTTTGGATGCTCAAATTCATGATAAGGTAAAAACTGGTGTGGGGTATCATGATGAACAATATCAAGCCGTTGCACCTCCTGCTAACTACGTGACCATTCATGAACCAAGCTTCAATCTGGCAAATCTTGATATGGCCAACAAAAATCTTGATCCTTCTAAGGATGAACTATTGGTACAAGAATGCACTACCTCATCAGAGTCTGATTCAACTTACTCAGACTTCACTAAAACAAGTGAAGCTTCATCTCCTCATGCCCCTCAAGTCACTCTGACTAAAGATGAAGTCCATTCAGCACAAGTACCAGCCATTTCAGTACCAGTTCCTACACCATTCAAACAAATCAAAATTAGCTATCCTCCAGAAGGTAGGAAGCTAAATACTGAAAAGGGCCTGTCCTCATCTTCAGTCCAACCAAGGAAGGTGTTTGACATATGTCATGCGCCTGGAGAAAGGGTACCATATGTTCAAAAAACATTGGAAGAAGCTACGTTTGAGCACAACAAAGCTCACCCTTGGAATTTCAAAGACCTTTTCAAAAGAAAGGATTATGTGCATCTTTCAAGGGATAAACTGGCAAAATCATGTTTTGTCTGTGGAAAATATAATCACACTGCCAGCACCTGCTTCTATTACCTTCAGCAGCAAAGAAACATCAAGGAACATGCTTTTGAGAAGACAAAGAAGAACAATCAGGTAAGAAGATTTGAAGCTAAGACAACTCAATTCAGAAAATCTCTTTCTCCATCAAGGGAGCAGTTGTCAAAACCTAAACAATCTTGCATCATCTGTGGAGAATCAGACCACTTTGCTGCAAATTGTAAGTTTAATCCTTTCAATCAGATTCCTCTTTCAACACCAGTCATACAAAAGCCTATCAGCGAGGTGAAGAAGGATAGGCATACGTCGGTTCCTAAGCCATCAGCAGTCAAAATAACTGCTGCTGATCGAGTAAAGCCCAAGGAACAAAAGGGAATGCCTTCAGCAGCAACAAAATCTGCAGCTGCTCAAGTAAAACAATCAGCAGCATCAAAATCTGCTGCTGATAAGCCAAATACAAAATCTACTGCTGAAAAGTCAAAGAGAGCTAGAAGACCACCAACTCAACAATGGAAGGCAAAGAAACCACCAAGCATCATCATCGGTTCAGTTGAGTGCATCTATCCTTTACTGTAAATATGTCTGTCTTTTGATGTAAATAAAAGTTATAAGTCAACAGCATTTTTGCCCCTCAGCTGCTGACAGGTTTAATATTCAGCAGCAAAGGATTTGCCACTGACTACCTTAAGTTATCAGCAGGAACAAGTTTCCTGCGGATAGCTTTAAGGCCATCAGTAGTAACATCCCTGCTGCAGATCATTGCATCTATCAGTAGCAATTAAGTGTGCTGCTGACAGACTTAACCTTCCGCAGCAACCAAAGTTGCTGCGGACAGGATTTCTCATCCACAGCAACCAAGTTTGCTGCTGATGGGTAAACTTAAGTCCAAAATTAACTTTTACCCGCTGTAAAAGAAAATAACGTCAGTCTTTACCATGACTGCCTCAGTATATTACAGCTGTAACAATGAAAAGTAAATAAGGTTGTACTATACAAGTCATTCTGCTTTTTCTCTCATCTGCCGCTATAAGAACAAATCAAATTTTCCTTACCACCTCTTCACATTCAATTCAACCCTAACAAACTATCACTTTCACCCAAAGTCCCCACCACATTCAAAGCTCTCCATATTCTTCATACTCTCAGTCTCCACCATATTCAAATCATCCCTCTAAAATCAAACGGCTATGGCAGATATCGACAACCCAGATGACAAGTTTTCCACATACCATAACCTAACAGCATATCTTACCAAAGGAAAGAAATCCGATGGTTTTGACGATATGATCGATTTCTTATGTCGATCAAAGATCTACTTTTCCCTCACCACCAACCCTACTATATATATTCCCCATATGGAGGATTTCTGGAGAACCGCCGTCTACTCAACCGAACAGGGGATTCCCCAAATCAAAGCCAAAGTAGACGGCAAGAATATCACCATCTTGGAAGCTACACTCAGAAAACATCTTAAGCTTCAAGATGAGGGAACAGCCATCTCATACTCGAAAGACGAATACATGAGGACCTTTGTCTCCATTGGATACACTAGAAATCAAACCGAGTATACGATCGAGAAGGCACTGATGGGCCCTCCATGGAAGTATCTTTGCCACACTCTTCTCCAATGCATATCTCAGAAGAGGAGTGGATGGCATCAGGTGAGCTCTGCACTGGCCTTCGCCTTCCATGGTATGGTCACTAACCCAATGCTTCAACTTTGCACATCTCATTTTTTAGGGTTTGCGATACAACCTTCAAGAGGGTGCAAAGCATCAATTTTTTATGTACCCAAGGTTCTTGCAGGAAGTTTTCAATCAAGAACTAAAAGAACTTTCAAAACCTGCAAGAGTCTACATCATGTTGGGTCATAAAACTAACATTTTTCAAAGCATGAGAACTGTTTCCAAAAAGTTCTCAAGGGTCAACGTTCCATTGTTATCTACAATGTTGAACATACAAAGTACCCAGGGTGACAGCTCAGCAATCCCAGCTGATACTGATCCCACACCCTCCACCTCACATCCTGAACAACAATCTTCATCCACCATTCGAACCCCTGTGCATACTACTGAGGATGCACAGGCACAAACATTACTTACACCTGTTTTGGATGTTATCGTTCAACCGGAACACAGGGCCCCGGTTGCAACGACATATACTAGGAAAAGGGGCAAGAGAACTCCTTCTTCTCTTGCCTCCAAGGCCCAAACCCAACCTAACTGCCCTCACTCAGAATCACAACATTCTGGTGAGAATATCACAAGGGAGAGCCACATTATTAGGGAGACTCCTTCGGATGCCTCTCTATTAGGATCAGGATCACCTCCCGGATCCGTAGAACAGCCCCCTGAGCCCTTCCTTTCACTTATAAACTTAAGTGTTCAGGAACCTGATCAAGATAATGTACCTTCTCCAACTACCACTATCTCGAAGGTACTGATTGATCTTGCTTCCAACACACCCAACCCAAGTTCATCTACCCTGAAGGTCCACTCTAGGAGCCATGAAACAGTGGATGTGGAAGAGGCTGTCACTACTGCTGGTCCATCAAATGACCAGGAGGACAGTGACAACATTGTTAAGACCTCAACCACGGCAACTCATAGTGAGGATGTTTCCTTGGAAACTCCCTTCACTGAGAGGAATCCCAGGTGCCAAGAAACCATGGGTGATGGGGATGAAGAGGCAAGGCCTAAGGCCCTATCTGGGTCCAAGGATTCCACAACTGTGGATGAGGACAGACTGAAACTTCATAACTGGGAATTGACGGCCAGGGTGGCTATGCTAGAGGCTGAAGTGTCCAAACTAAGACACCAAGTCTCTATGCATGAAGCCCATCGATGCCCAACTTCTACCACTCCCTCTCTTGTATCAGTAGGCACCCAAACTAATGCTTACTTATCTACTGATGCAAACAAAAAGGGGGAGATGGTCTCAATGGAGGAAGACTCAAACAGTCTTGACGACTGGATTCAAGAGCATGTTGAAATTCAAAACTCACTATTCAAGCCGGCTTTTGTACAAATTCATGACTTGCCAGTCTCAGATAACGAAGAAGACGTAACATCTGAAGACTGGAAGTTGGTCGTCAGGGCTGTTGATGAAATGCTGAATAATGCTAAAGACACAGAACAAACAAATACATCATTCAGCATCTTTCCTGAAGCAGCAGCCATCATAAGTCAATCCATTACCCCCCAACTTTTTCAAACTACACAAAAGCTAGAATTTGACTCTATTCTAGCTTGGGGGTATGATGGATCTGCTGAGAGATTTTGGATTAGATGGGAGTTTAGTGGTGTAAAAGAGCTAAACTGGAACTCCCTCAATGCCCTCCAAGTCCTACAACTGCATTTAACTAACTGCATCAACACTTCATCAGATCTCTCAGCAGAACTTGCCATTGGCAGGTTCCATGACTTGATGGAGGATAATCTACCCCACTTCGACAGACTAATTCAAACAGCAAAACGGGTAGCTTATCCTGAATCTTCGGCAGCAGCAGCAAGAAGACTGACTCCTAGAAGACTTGACATTATAAGGAGCAGTCTTCTCACTAAAGAAGAAATTTGCTGCCTAAGAATATTTTTGTACTCCTTCATCGTCAAAGACTTAGATGTGCTGGGATGGACAAGCACTAAGTCTCTTGACCACACCTTCTTACTAAGCAACGGCACCTCTCTCACCATCAACACCAGGAACATCTTGTCACTTCCTACAGACTTTCTCTACAAAATCTTTCAACTCAGGGCAAATATCTGCAATGTCAACTCACGTGAAAGCCAGGCAATGATAGCTACTGTCATAGCCAAACTTGAACAAGTAGGAAGAATCACTAAGGAAGTATATGTGTCAAACTCTGACACTGACACTGACTCAGCTTCCTCTCGAGTAGACATCTGTACTGCAGCATATGAGTCAAGATCAACTATCAAAGAAATGCTGAAAGAAGTCACAAATCCTGAGTGCAAATCGAATGAAACCAATGACCTTCCCTTATTTATATCTCAAATTTCCAATGAAGCTGAGGCAGAGATCCCAATAGCAGCACCATCATCTGCTGTTGTGGTCAGAGAAGCTGAAGCAGAGGCATCCAATGTAAACAAAGGAAAGGGAATCATGACAAATGAAGATGAAGAGAGGTTGCTAAAAGAGAAAAGAGAGAGTGAATAGAAAATAAGAAGAAGAGAAGAAAAGGAGATAGCTGACATTAAAAGGGCTCAAGAAAGAAAAACAGCCATTCTCCTAAGAGAACAAACTATCCAGCTGTATGCTAGACAGCTGGATGAACTAAAAAGAAAAATTCCTGCAGTTGACCAGGTTGAAGAAGATGCAGCTCTTGCTCTTCAACTGCAGGAAATATTCTACAGAGAAGAGGAAGAACTGGAGAAGAAGAAGAAAGAAGAAGCTAAGTTCAGGATAACCGATTCTGAACTAGCCAAAGAAATGAGGGAGGAATGGATAAAGACTCTAGTTTCTCAAGGTGAGGATGCAGACTACCTTGAGAAACTATCAAATAAAGAAGTCTACAGAGCCTTCATGGGTCAGCAAGGTCAATTGGCAAAGAAGAAACAGGCTGAAGAAGAAGAAAAGGCCCGACAAAAGTCCAAAAAGACCATTGCCTTCAATAAACGGACCCATGAAGAAAGGAAGGTAATGACTGACTTCCTCAAGGCTAGAGAAGAGAGTGGAAAGAGGCTAGGTCCCATGAACTTCATGAACCTGCAAGCCCTCTACTTCAAAATCAAGAATAATGAGGAAGAAAGATTGGGGAAGAAGGGATCCAAGAAGAGGATACCAATTCAGGAAGAAGAAGAAACAAAAGCAAAGAAACCCAAGCCTTCTCCCTCACCTACCTCTTCCTCAGTCCAACAACCTTCCTCTCTCCTCCCCAAACCTTCCACTCCTCCACCCAAAAAGTCCAAACCATCTCACCCATCCCCAACTCATCAACAGCCTCCCTTGAAGAAATCCAAACCCATACCTAAACTAGAAGAATCAAGAGACATAGTTGATTGGGTCTATAATCCACAGGATCAAAGGTTTGAGATCTTAAGGGGGAGAACTGAAAAAAGAAGATCTATCTACAGATCTGTTGATGTAGTTCTGCAATTGCCAGATTCAGATCTTGGCAGAATTTTGGAGCTGGATGAAGCTCATGAGCCTGCAAATGAGGGGGGGAAACTTCTTGTGCTAGCCATGAAACACTACTTTAACCCTAGCAAAGATGTGATCATTGACATCAAACCACTCAAGTCCCACTCTCCATTTGTAAGTTGGTCCTATAATGCTGATCTGGACGAGTTCACTTTAACTGATGTAAGGAAGCAGAAGATGAGATGTTCAAGCAAAACAATCTACAAAATGCCACATAAAGACATCAAGACTCTGTCTGCAATTCCACTGAACAATCCCAGCAAGGATCCAAGAGGCTATGAGGTTGAGAGGATAGTCAGCCACATGCAAAAGCTTCAGCAACAAAGTGATTAGAATAATTTGGTTGCATCAGTCTAGGGGGAGTTTGTAGAACCAAAAGACTGATTGCTACTAAATTAATCTAAGTACAAATGTTGCTGATAGGCTTATCAGCAGCATTCAACACATATTGCTGCTGATAGGCTTATCAGCAGCGTTCAACCAATGTTGTTGCTGATAGGCTTATCAGCAGCATCATTCTCATTCTTGCTGCTGATAGCTATGTTCCTTGAAGACAAATCGTTGCAGCTGACTATCCATGCCAAGCGTCACTGACAACTTTCTGCAAAAGCAACTGACACACTCAAAGCAGAAGGAACCTCAATGGCACAACCAATAAAACCCAGCAATGCTCTTCTCCAGACATGCAAGCAATGATGCATAAAGAAGACGCTTCAATAAAGTTAGTTAGTTTAGCTTTAACGTGTAATAGTTAACTATGTTCAAAAGATCAACGGTCTGTGTTCGATCTGATCCTTAGAATTAAGGGTCTGTCTTGATTCTAAGTTAGTATAAATAATGTGTAAACACTTCATTGTAAGTGTGCTTAATCGCAGAGTTTTCATTTGTAATCGTTTATTCACTAAGCTTAATACAACAGTGATCTTACTAGTATTATTTCTGTCTGTTCGATTACATTTGTGTAGTTGTTATTGTTTCCGCCAATTTCAACTAAGAATATAACCATCTTGTAATTTCACGATCCTACACATACCATATATAGTTACTTTGTTTTATGTTTGTGTGGCGGAATGATTGCAAACGTCGTGGGAAAAAACTAAATGTGTTAGACAATAGCCACACTTAAAATTACAAAATTTCGTGTGGCTATAAATGACCATTAGCCATACCACAGTAACTTTGTTATTTGTTTATGTGACGGAATGATACCAAACGTCATGAGAAAAAAATTATGTGCGTGACCAAATGTTAGACAATAGCCACAGTTATAATTACAAACTTTCGTGTGGCTATAAATAACTATTAACCACACCTTAGTCACTTTGTTTTTTGTTAGTGTGACTGAATGATAGCAATGTATGACCAAAGGTTAGACAATAGCCACACTTAAAATTACAAACTTTCGTGTGGCTATAAATAACTATTAGTCACACCATAGTCACTTTGTTTTTTGTTAGTGTGACTGAATGATAGCAATCGTCATGGGAAAAACAATTATGTGTGACCAAAGGTTAGACTGCCACACCTAAAATTAGAATATTTTTTTTGTGTGTCAAGTAAAAGATTTTAGTCACCCTTACAATAAATTCATGTGACTATATAATATAAACGGTCACACTTACACTAAATTCATGTGGTCGTTGTTACTATTTAGAAACACTTACTGGGACAAAATGCTTGATAACAACAACCATTTGCCATTGTTTTATTAAATAAGTGTGGCTAAAACAAACTTTTTAGTAAATTCATGTGGCTGTTGCGACCCGTTAGCCACACTGAAAGTAAAGTCATGTGGCCGTTGCTACCCTTTAGCCACACTTAATAGAGGGAATGCTTGATTTCAGTAAGAAATGTTGATACCCTTTAGCCACACTTTTAAGTTGATACGGCCACTAAAAAGCGAGTGTGGCCGTATGATACCCACGATTACTCGAGTTTTGGTCACACTTGAGCCGGAAAAAAAACGTGTGGCGAAAGGCCTACCGTCAAACGTTTTTTGTGTAGCCATAGGCCATTTCTGACGCAGTGCAATATCCTGCAATGATTCATAAAAATGAAATAACACATGTCAACTCAATTTAACATATAATTTAACAAACATATGTTGGCATTGATGGTATATTGAAGGTTGAGGCTTTGATTGGTCTGCAAGGATTGTCATAGATTTGATCCACATGAAAAAGTTTGAGGAAAACTTTGTTAGAGTAACACATATGCAAAAGATGAAATAATGTTAGATAGTAAAACAAATTTGAAGAGAACATTGTTGATATTTGATATATTTAACTCTCTATTATTTTTTTTTGAACGGTGGAATTTTTTTTATTTTATATATATTGTCTTGTGGTTTAAACCGAGATTTTCCTTTTACCATTAGACTATGTTTTTAGAAATACCTTTAAGTTAATGAGAACAAAGTTGAATAGAGTCCACAATAGTAAATTTGATGTGACAATATTCGATTTATTTAACTCACTATTATAATTTTATCTGGTTTATTTGGTGTATTTCACTGGATTTGGTTCATCATCGTTTTGTTTTTAATTATTTTTACATTTTAGGTTTCATAATTTAGTATTATTTTTTCAGAAAGTTTTATAATTATTATATTAAAAAATTAATAATTAAAATTACTAACAGAAGGTCCGATGGTAATATTTAAAATAATCAGTCGGTGAAAGTGTCCCTCTGTGATCTTTCAATAGATATCCGTTGGTAACTGTCAAGTTGGACGACCTAACATAATTTATCGGTGATCCGTCAATAATAATGTTAATCGTTGATCTCTCGGTAAATGTCATCGGTAATCTGATGAAAATTAAATTATCCACGTTCGATTCTCCGAAGGTCGATTACCGACAAAATTTCGTCGGTAACCACATTTGCCTACGGATTACCGACAGAAATGATCGTCGTTGATACACGTTTGTTTAATAATGAAATATGCTTATCAGTTCAATACCTTACGAATTTTCAAAGATGCGTGTTATATGCTATTTTAGTTTTTGAAAGGTGCAACCATATTGAGAAAGCCGACCCTACTTTGAAACCTACCTCCACACCAATGAAATCCATTAAACATGTGGTTCTTTTTAAAATGAATTCTTACATACACACATGGATACTTTGTACGTTTCCCTTAATCGTTTATTTTATTGAAGAATGTGAAGTGTGTAATGAATGAAATTGTACCTCACTTTTGTGAAATAATGATGACAAAGAAATGGTGATGATAAAGTTTTTAAAACAGTCACAAGTCGGCATTCCCGTAAATCCATCTTTAAACCCATCATTTTGCTTTTGATTCAATTCCTTTAAAAGTAGAGGTAAAATCACCTTTGATGCTGTTCAATATTCATTTTGCCACCCCGACAATTACCCCGTTACGTTCCATGTTCCGTTCCATATTGATGATTTAAAGTGTTAATAGACACAAAAATATAACACATCTATACTATATAATAAATAAAGGTTTTTTAGTGACACGTGTCGTCTCCATATTCATTCTTATCGTATTTTTTCCGCTTCTCTCTCCTATTAAATATTAATATAATTATAGATACTAATTATTTGATTATGAATAATAATTATTATACATTAACTAAATGAATTTAATATGAACTAACATTTATCAATTATAAAAAAAAAATAATACCCGACTGAAAAAAAATGTTTTAAAAATTAACTTAAGATAATTTATAACTGTCACGTCAAAATAGATATTTAAAGTCATATTTTGACGCGCGTATGTGTTAACAGATTATATTATATGTGTAATACACGTGTTTATTCAACTGATGTAATGCATAGGGTTTTAAAGACATAAATTTCCATCACTTAGTATATAACATTACATTTATTCAACTCGTGTAATACACGGGAATCTAACCTAGTTATTGAATATAACCTAGAAAGTAACTAACCATTATTGTGGGAAGACCTATTTGACAACTTCATAGAGTTAGGTTTTTTAAACGGAACTAACATAATAAAATCTAGAGTAAATTTCGGTTTTAATCCATGTGGTTTGGTAAAAATAACCATTTTAGTTTAATAGTTTCAATTTTACTTTTTTAGATTTTATAGTTTGTCAATTGTCCCAATCAACTACACGTCTCTAACTCCATCCATATTTTCTGTTAACTTTTTTTGTGAAAAGACGAAATTACCCCTATTATAAAAAAAAATATAAACCACACCCTCTCTCCCTCCCTCCCGCCCTCCCGCCATCTCACTCAAACTGGTAAATACTTCCCTCTCGGAAGGCGTGGTTGCTACCTCCCTCGGATTTGGCTTTCGGCAACAACAAACACGGATTGGGACCTGCAAATGGAACTGTGATCACCATTTTCTCCATCAACGAACATAGATCTGGACATGCAAAATTGAACCGGTGATAGACTAGTCATAAACAACAACGGATTGTGGTAGGGGTTTGATTCTAATCGCCCCACCTCTTCCCCCACCAAATGAAATGACCCAAACCAGGTACCTCTCACAGTTGGCAAACATAGCATAAACATAGTTCTTAAACATTGAATAAACATTAAAGATAATAGCGGAAGTCTTTACAAAACTTTGAATTAATTAAAACTTTAAACTTTCATTGTCTAAAACATAAACAAACCATGGGGATGTCAGTCTTGCCAACAACAGTCATCCAGCCACCATATCCTAAGCCCTCGCGGCTTCATATTTGCTTTCTTTCTTTTGTTACCTTATGTGAATACTAAAATAGTCAGCTAACGCTGGTGAGTTCAAGTTTACAACATTAGCATAAAAGCATTCTTTCTTGTGTTAATCATATAAAACTCATTTTATGAAAACATGCGTTAAACATTCTTTATACTACTGAGTGAGATATATTACAATACAACATGTAAATTGATACTTAGTTATTTTGTGATATGTTATGTTAAGTCATACATTAATAGTCTACAGTCTGTTTCTTTCTCTTTCTCATGTCCAACAAGGACTTCTCGTGTCCATAAAGGACTTCTTTCTTTCTCCGCGAGTATTGTTCCCTAAGGCTTATCGTCCAAAGGTCGATACTCACAACTTGTGTCCACAAGGGACTTCTCAGGTGACTGTCACCGGAGCAACCTTCGTTGCTCTTCTTAACCAGTCGTACAACATCCTCGTTACAGTGTCCTGTCGAGCACTGTCCCAATTTTTCATATGGTTACGTCATGGTCTCAGCCCATGACGTAGCCATAGGCTTCGGGTAGCATTAGCCATCAAGACTATACAACTACCGCAAGAATTTATTCGAATAAACATATTCTTACAGATTAGACAATGTATTTGATTTATTCTTCTTTTCTTTTGTTTATAAAACATATAGTTAAATAAGTCATTCTCTTTTCTTTTTTATAAAACATATAGTTAAACAAACCATTCTTTTCTTCTTATCTTTCGTTTATAAAACATTTCGTTAAATAAACCGTTCTCTTATAATATCTTTTGTTTATAAAAAACTTAGTTAAATAAACCGTTCTCTTATCTTATCTTTCGTATATAAAACATTTAGTTAGATAAACTGTTATTTTCTTCTTATCTTTCATTTATAAAACATTTCGTTAAATAAACCATTCTCTTATCATATATTTTGTTTATAAAACACTTAGTTAAATAAATCGTTCTCTTATCTTATCTTTCGTTTATAAAACATTTTGTTAAATAAACCGTTATTTTCTTCTTATCTTTCCTTGCAAACGTTTAAGTAATAAAAATACATTTATTATAAACGTACAATTCTTGAGTATGCACACCACCCTAAAATAGTAAAATAGGGATTCTTGAATTCACCTGACTATATATATTCAACCCCAAGTTGATGTTTTATCTACTGCTAATGCGTATACCAATCTGCACGTAAGTCAAAGTGTGAATTCGATCATTTAGTGCAAGAGTCGGCTGAGTCATTAGAGTGTCGGCCGAGAGTATCAGCAGTGTCACTTGATTGTCGGCTAGGATAGTCGCCAGCCACACTTGAGTGTCGGCAAGGAGAGTCGCCAGGCACTTATAAGTATCACCTGAACTTGCGTTCAGGACTTTGTTTTGTGTCAAGAAGGGTCGATTCTCAGCGTGTTTATCAGAGGGCTGACTCTCAGGAGCCGATTCTCTAAGGGCTGATTCTCTCAGATGACCGACTCTTAGGAGCCGATTCTCTAAGCGAAATCCTCCTCTTCATCTTCCCCGTTGAGTGTCGCCATATGCAGGTGGCCGACACTCGAATGTCGCTCGAAGAACACAAATCATTTCTAGGTCTGTTTTTGATCCAAACCGTTAACTTTTTACGTTCAAATCTTTTATCTAGCTTCCATGAAGCTAGATCTGAGCTTTAATCACTTTTCATGCGTAAAAATCAAACCTTTCTGTTAAAAACCCCATGAAACCTAAAATCCGCTTTTGATCACAAAAACTCAGATCTGGGCGGATTTGTTACCTGTTGACGCTTAATTCCTTCTTCAACAACCTCCAGGAGTGTCCAACAACTGATCTTGGTGAAAGATGGAGGTAGAAGATGGATTCTTGCTCTTTCTCTCTCTAGAGATCTTTCTCTCTCTCTAGGGTTTTGCTAATGAAAATGATGGAATCAGGCTCATGGAGGATGACAAGGGTTATGAAGCCCTCCCTTATTTCTCCTCATCCTGGACCGAGGCCCAAGCCCACGAGCCCGTTGGTCATTCGTTCATTATTTCTTTTCTTTTAACGTCCCTTCTCGAGACCTGTCTTTTGTTTTATTCTTTCTTGTTATTTTTGGGATGTTACACCAAATCACCAACACTGCTTTATTCCCCGGTGTAAAGAAGCTCATTCATAAACACCCTTTCAACTGATATTGAGTTTGGTTTACCATTTTGATGTTGTTAAGTTGCAGTAGATGGTGGCTTTAATTGATCAAAATCAACGATGAAGATTGATTGTGGCTTCGATTGTCGATGATTTCAGCTGAAATTGAGCTTTGGTTGACCATTTGGATTAGGCATGGTGGACAAGCAAAAAAATCAAGATACCACTTATGTTTGAGAAATCAAGATTCGAAAAGTCTCCCACCCCATTAGCAAAAGAAACCAGGAGGATATAACCGGTTATGCCTAGATCTATTCTTCGTAGAAGACATAATCCTTTTCAGTTGGGTAAGTTCAACCCATTAATGCTTCTTAATTTGATTGCAAAAAATGAGATATGATGAACCTAATTGCTTTTTAAAGTGGGAAATCGAGTTTGATTATCTCATCATGTGAAGCTCGAAGACCAATCGGAATTTCAACGTGATGTCAGTGTAGCCGGCGTTCATCGATGGGGAAGAAGTGGGGCTGGGTTGAAGGCTTTTAGGTTTGAGTAGAAAGATGGTAGTGTTTTTTTATTTTATTTTTTTGGTTTTTATTAAGAAGGGTATGTTGGTTTTTTTTAAAGAGTTAACAGAGAAAATTAGATGGCGTTAGAGACACGTAATTGATTGGGACAATTGACAAATCACAAGGATTAAAAAAACCAAATTAAAACTACTATATTAAAGGGTTATTTTGATCAAAATCTAGGAACTAAAACCGAAATTTAGTGTTAAGTCTATTTTTATACTAGGATTCGGACATTGTAGTTTTTTGAAATGGGGCTCATCTATACATCTATATCTATGCATACTAAGAAATAAAGGTTTTTATGTGTCACATGTCATTCTCATGTTCATTCTTAATTTTTTTCCCGCCTCTCTCTCTTATTTAATGATACAAGTTTCTATAAAAAAAATTATAATTTTCGTTTCCCGCTTCTCTCACCTATTAAATAATAATGATTTTTATAACTATTTTTATAAAACATTTTAATTAAAAAATAACTTTGTTCATAGAACATTTTTATAATTTGAACATTTCTTTCATTCTTTTTATTAAACATTTTAAAAAAATAACTATATAACGTCTCTAAAATTTGTATTAAAAAATTATGTAATATGTAATATTAGATCTTTATTACTAATTATATATAACACTGTATTTATTCACCTTGTATAATATACATGGTTTCTAACATATATTATAATAAATGAATAACCATACTTGTTATGTGTTGAGTTCTGATAAAATCTAGATTTTTATTTTTCGCCTTTCTCTCCTATTAAATAATGATGTTGTTAAATAATTAAATATCTAACATATATTCTAATATTTTATTAAAATTTACTAAATCATAAAAAAATTTCAATTATTTCTTATTTCACAGATGACTAATAACATCAAATATACAAATTTTCATAGAAAATACTGTTTTATAACAACTTTTATTTATTCAACCCATGCAAATTATGAGCTTTAACTTAGTAATTTAATAAAATCTACTTTTTACTAGTATTCAGATATTACTTTGAGTTTTTTTAATTAACCTAAAAGAACTTATGCAAAACAATTGTCATAAAGAAATATCAGTAAAAAAAATCAACAAAAAACAAAAACTTCTGTAAAATTTAAAAATACCACTAAAAACATACATGTAACAAATTTTAGCAGATAAATGCCGTTAAAAACACAAATTTTAGCAGATAAATAACAACCAAAATAATCAACATAAATTAACTACAATACCAACGTCTATAAACAACTTTTTACGCTAAAAATAAACCCTGTGTACTATAAATCTATAGCTAATAAATAAATAATTGGTTGCGTCACATGTCATAGTTTTATAAGTTCAAGATTTCTTTTTTCACTTATTTTTTATTCATTACTAACTATCTAATATTTTTTACTAAATATTTCATATTTTATTTATTGACTTGTAAATCTTCATTATTATTTAATATTTTATTTATAATTTCTAAATCATTATTACTAACTATGTAAAAACAAGTTTATAACCTAGTCAAGTAATAAATAACAGGCTTTAACAAAAACATTAAAATCCTATTGTTATTGGTAATTTTTCGTTGTAGTACAATATATCCAAAAATATAAATTGATATTTAATAATTAGTTTATATAAAAATATAATATGTTTCTGTCATAACTTTAATCCAGACAAATAGGGGTTTCCATTTCCCAAGCTGACTTCTAGAGTTCTAGATGATGTATTGTCGGGTTTTTTTTTTACAATTTTTAACTAAGATGAATGTGATAGGAAACGGTTGGTTCCATAATAATGAGCTAGCCCATCATATCACAAGAAACTAATTACTTTACAATAAAAATGCTAACCGGAATTACCATTCATTATTGTGCTACCAACTTGTCGAATGACATCTTCTGTCAAACTTTTGATTACTTTTTAATTTCATCATAGTGAATTTTTCCTTTCCTTCAAAAGTTGTTTTTAATATTTTAAGTGTCTTCTCATAAAATAAAAATGTGATAACGTATCATATTTATATAATTAAAATTTTAAAGTTTATAAAACTATCAAGGGAAAACATATAAAATATCTAATTGATAATTTATCTTCACTTCAAGAACACAATTTTTCACTGTCTGCTCTTTGATTGTCTTCTATGAATAAAGAAATCTGACTTAACCTAAAATCTAGTAAACTCATATAAAAGATCAAATAAGACTTCAATAACGAAGTTTACAAACATAAATCATTGAATATGATATCGAAAGGTGAACAATAGAATTAAAATTTTTAGAAAACACTAACTTTTCAAATAAATCTTTTTAAAAAATTTGGGAGATATATAGATATATTGAAGATCTTGATTAGTATTTATGATGGTAATTTAATCATTTCCTTGTAAGAAACACCATAACAATGAAAATTTTAAGGAATGATTCAAAGGCTATATGATTTAAAGTATACACAAGTATTATATATATATGGATAATCAAATAAAAAGTAGTTTTTCGCTAATAAATCTAAGAAATGATAAAAATTTTAAGAAACGATATCAAACGAACTCCGATTGAGCTAATTTCAGCGGTGTTGGAACCGTTTGGTCGAACTCTACCATCTTAGCTTTTAGGGTTTAGCTTTTAAGGTTTAGATTTTACGTTTGAATTTTAGGGTTTTAGTCTTATGGTTTAGTCTTAGGGTATAGCTTTTAGGGTTTAGATTTTATGATTTAGGTTTTTTTTTTGGGTGGAGGGTTTAGATTTTTAGGGGTGGGTTTAGGTTTTTGGTTTGGTGAGGTGGGGTGGGGGGGTTTAGGTTTTTAGGGGGTTGGGGTGGTGGTTTTAGACTTTTCGGGGTAGGGTTGGAGGGGGTTTAGGTTTTTGGGGGTGCCGGTGGAGGGGGGTTTAGGTTTTTGGGGGTGCCGGTAGAGGGTCCGGGTTAGGGATTGATGAGACGGTTCCAACCCACTTCTTAGTATTTCTTAGCGAAAAACCACTTCTTAGTGGAACCGTCCCATTATATATATATAAAGATTATTACAAAGTTGTGTAACGATTTTGGATGCTACTAAGTTGCAAATAATTGATAAAAGAATAGAAGTACCATGGGATTCTCAACCGGTTTAAGGCTTTAAATAAACAAAAATTTAAGACCCTTCTTCAAAAGAAGAATATAGAAATAACAAATTAACGAATAACAGTGTATACCATTGGGCCAAATAACAGATTAACAGAACTCAAATTAGCAGAAATTCAAATAAGCAAAATCACAAGCTGTCATACCCCGACCGATGGCGGAATCATCGAGGCGGACAATAGAACGATTGTTCAAAAGCACATGATAGCTAAAAGGTTGCATAACTCATTAATTAAATTTAAAGACAACAAGATCCAAATACGATACATTCCAAATAACCTAGTATAGTTCAAAACATTGATTTATTTAACTAGGTCCATAGTTCTTAAGTGGAGAAATCTTCGGCAAGTAGTCACGTATCCAAACCTGAAACATTATTTAAATCAAGTGTCAACTAAAAAGTTGGTGAGTACATAGGTTTAGTAATTCCGGTAAATAGTAGTTGTAAATCGTTTTGCAACTCATTGTTTATCTTGTTAAACATAGTATATATGATGTATCATTTATTTAATCACAATTCAAACCGAGTTTGACGCGCTTGAACAGAGCACAACAGCTAAGTCCGGTATGTTTGAATATAGTTACCCACTATATCCGATATGTTTGAATATAACACGCGGTTATATCCGAGTATGCAGTAATAAACACCCTAACGGGGTGGGCTGGTCAGGCACAATAGATCTATCAATATTACAGTTGGTTGTCTTGTGTTTAAATGTATGTACATCAAAAGAATAAGCATATAGTCTCATGTATAACACGTATAAACAATGTGAGTAGCATGTATAATGTTTCACCCCAAAACGTATAAAAATGTAAAATAGGGGCTATGTAACTCACCTTGCAAGTGGGTATACGCGTGTAGGTGATAAAGATGTTGAAGTCTAAGCACGTTGAAACCCTATGTAGATGAATGGGTATTATTGTATGTTTACAAGTGCGTATTAGTATTTAATTGTGTATAGGTTTATAATAGCATTTCTCAGTGTCATTTGCATAAAAGTTGGTCCAGATTTACTTGAAATTACTGATTTGATCGAAACTGTTTTATAGTCGTGACAGGTATTGAAACTGTGTTCAATCGAAACTACTATCTATCGAAACTACTAGTTTCGATTGATCATTTATAAGTGATACTCAGGCTGTCGAAACTAGCATCTATCGAAACTACTAGTTTCGATTGATCATTTATAAGTGATACTCAGGCTGTCGAAACTACCATCTATCGAAACTACTAGTTTCGATTGACCATCTACTCAATCGAAACTAAGTAGTTTCAATGGCCCAGACTTTAGAAACATAAAACAGTAATTTTTCAGAACAATAGTTTGTCCGGTAATCGATGGTTTGGAGTCGTGACTTCGATTGGTTCAGCTTGTCTTCTGATAACAGAAGGTAAAGAAACGAAGTTGATGATTCTTACGTGGTCGCAAAGGGGCTGGACGGCAGAGTCTTAAATCCGAGAATGTCCAGAATGAGAATCGAGCTTCTGGGTGGGATTAGCCTCTACAACCTTGGTCACAGCTTCACACAGAGATGGCGATTGTAATGTTGCCTTCAATTTGGAGTGAGATTGGGTGGAAGAGGGGTTGCGAGCTCGAGCAGGTCCGACTATGGCTATTTATAGCCGAGTTCGTTTCTTATGACAAAGCGTGCAATTGGGCACGTCCCGACACTTGTCTGGACGAGACGAAGCTAACGAGCTATTAAATACGCGTGGAGGTTGACTGTCTGGCTCTAATTCAAGGCGTGGGTTCTCGGCCACCAACAAGATCAGGCGATTCGTATGTTAGGGAGACCAATTGGTCGGGGCCTTTTGTTCGCATGGGGAAGACGAGTTCAGGGATGCCTGTAGCGGCTGTCGAGGTGCAGGGGACACCCCTGTCGGGGTGTTCGCCGGAAACTGACTCGGACCGCCGGACAATGTAGGGGACGACCGGAAATGCGAATTGAGGTTTGGCAGATTTGGTCCTTGTAGTTTGGTTTTGATTTAATTCGGCCCCTGAGATAATTACAGATGAGTCCTTGTAGTTTATTTGTACAGAAATAGTCCCTCAACTGATTTTAGCTTAAAACCTTTTAGTTTGAAAAGTTTCAAAAAACCCCTTATCTATTATAAAAATAATTAATTTAATTTCTTTTAAATTTTTGAATATATTTTATAAACTTATATTATTATTATTGTTATAAATAATTTTTATAAAAGTTAGTTATCTTATTTTAAATAGGTTATTTTATTAAATATGGAACTTTTAAATTTTGATTTTTATATAAAAATTGTATATAAGTTTTAAAACTTATAAAATTTTAATTAATTTAAATCCGTAAAATGAAAGTACCCATTTGTATAAAACTAAATAAAACACTCGTATTTTATTTAATTTGAGAATGATTACACGATAATTATATTATAAGTGCGCGAATGAAAAATCCGAAATGTCATAGTCTCCCCATGTTAAAGGAATTTCGCCCCGAAATTCAACTAGTGGAGGCTATGAAAAAGATGCGGATACTTGGTCTTCATTTGGTCTTCACGTTCCCAAGTGAACTCGGGTCCACGTTTAGACTCCCAACGGACCTTGACAATGGGATGCGGCTACGCTTGAGTTTCTTGACTTCTCGGTCCATGATTTCCACGGGTTTCTCAACAAAGTGCATTTTCTCGTCAATGCGCACTTCATCAAGAGGGATGTGGAGATTCTCGTCGGCTAGACACTTTTTCAAATTAGATACATGGAAAGTCGGATGAACGTTGATGAGTTCTGAAGGAAAATCGAGTTTGTAGCCCCCTTTTCCTACCCTTTCGAGTATCTTGAATGGACCCACATATCGAAGTGCAAGTTTTCCTTTCTTTCCAAATCGGACTACGCCCTTCCAAGGTGATACCTTTAGGAGAACCATATCCCCAACTTGAAATTCCAAGGGTTTTCGTCTTTTATCGGCATAGCTCTTTTGCCGACTCCTTGCTACTCGAATGTTGTCACGAATAAGAAAGATTTTATCGGTGGTCTCTTGGATAAGCTCGGGACCGGTGATTTGTGCTTCACCAATTTCGTTCCAACAAATCGGTGAACGACATTTTCGTCCATAAAGAGCTTCAAACGGTGCCATGTTAATACTTGTGTGGTAGCTGTTGTTGTAGGAAAATTCGATCAGTGGTAGGTGAGAATTCCAATTGTCACTAAAGTCAATGACACAAGCTCTAAGCATATCCTTGAGAGTTTGGATTGTTCGCTCGGTTTTTCCATCAGTTTGAGGATGGTAAGCCGTACTTAGATCCAAACGAGTACCAAGCGCAGATTGTAATGATTGCCAAAATCGGGAAGTAAAACACGAATCACGATCGGAGATGATGTTCAAAGGGATTCCGTGACGACTTACGATCTCATCAATGTAGATTCGAGCCAATTTCTCGACCCGATAGTCCTCCCGAATAGGCAAGAAGTGAGCAGACTTTGTAAGTCGGTCGATAATAACCCAGATACTATCGTGCCCACTAGTAGTGCGTGGAAGTTTGGTGATGAAGTCCATAGCAAGGTTCTCCCATTTCCACATGGGAATTTCTGGTTGTTCGAGGAGTCCGGAAGGCTTTTGGTGTTCGGCCTTCACTTTAGAACAAGTTAAGCATTTTGCCACAAAGAGGGCAATATCATTTTTCATGCCGGGCCACCAATATTGTTGACGAAGACCCATGTACATCTTATCAGCTCCGGGATGTACCGAATATCGAGTTTTGTGGGACTCGTTCATCAAAAATATATGAAGGTCGTCGCGATAGGGAACCCAGATACGATCCAAGTAATACAATAGGCCGTTGGCTTTGGTTTCTAGCAAGAGTTCTACACCACATGTCATTTCTTGGTACATGTTTCCCTCGGTAACTGAGGCGTGTTGTGCTTGAAGAATACGGGCTTGGATATCATTATGAATACAAACACTATGAAGCATGATACGTTCTTTACGACTCAAGGCGTCGGCTACAACATTTGCTTTGCCGGGGTGGTAGCGAATCTCGCAGTCGTAATCGTTAAGAAGTTCAACCCATCGTCGTTGCCTCATATTAAGCTCTTTTTGATTGAAAATATGTTGGAGACTTTTGTGGTCGGTGAAAACCACGCATTTGGTGCCATATAGATAGTGTCTCCAAATTTTCAAGGCGAAAACGACAGCACCAAGCTCGAGATCATGGGTCGTATAGTTCTTCTCATGGACTTTGAGTTGACGTGATGCGTATGCAATTACTTGACCTCGTTGCATAAGAACACAACCAATACCTTGGTTGGATGCATCACAATAAACGACAAAGTCGTCATTACCACTAGAAAGAGTTAGAATGGGAGCATTGCAGAGCTTGTGCTTTAGAGTTTGAAAAGCTTCCTCTTGCTTGGGTCCCCACTCGTAGTGCTTACTTTTGTGAGTCAAGGCAGTGAGCGGGACCGCAATCTTGGAGAAATTTGAGATGAAACGACGATAGTAACCTGCTAGTCCAAGGAATGAACGAATCTCGGTAGGAGTCTTAGGAGTACTCCAATTCTTTACCGCCTCGATCTTTGCCGGGTCCACATGAATTCCCTTATCGTTGACTATGTGTCCCAAAAATTGAACCTCTTTTAGCCAGAATTCACACTTGGAGAACTTGGCGTATAGTTGTTCTTTCTTCAAGAGCTCCAAAATCAAACGAAGATGTTGTTCATGTTCCGCTTTCGTTTTAGAATAGATGAGAATGTCGTCAATGTAAACGATCATGAACTTGTCCAAATATGGTTTGCATACACGGTTCATGAGGTCCATGAAGACCGCAGGTGCATTAGTCAAACCGAATGTCATGACCATGAATTCGTAGTGACCGTACCTAGTCCGAAAGGCAGTCTTCGGAATGTCTTAATCAAGAACACGAAGTTGATGGTACCCGGAACGAAGGTCAATCTTGGAGAAACACGTTGAACCTTGAAGCTGATCGAAAAGATCGTCGATACGGGGTAAAGGATAACGGTTCTTAATTGTAAGCTTGTTGAGTTCACGATAATCAATGCACATTCGAAACGATCCATCCTTTTTCTTTACGAATAGCACGGGAGCACCCCAAGGTGAATGGCTCGGGCGGATGAATCCTTTGGATGAGAGTTCTTGTAATTGACTTGCAAGCTCTTGCATCTCGGAAGGTGCAAGACGATAGGGGGCTTTTGCCACGGGAGTTGCCCCGGGCACAAGGTCGATACGAAACTTCACTTGTCTAGTGGGAGGAAGACTAGGTAAATCCTCGGGGAATACCTCGGGAAAATCTCGGATGATTGGAATGTCTTGCAATTTCTTACCCTTGTCTTTCGTGTCAACTATGTGGGCCAAGAAGGCAACGTACTTTTTCCGCAAGTACTTTTGTGCCAAGGTGCAAGACATGATTTGAAGACCACGACAAGGTTTTTCACCGAACATAACTAACGTGTCGCCCGAAGAGAGAGGTATACGAATACACTTTTCGTAGCAAATAACCTCGGCATGGTGCTTGGATAACCAGTCCATGCCAATTATAATATCGAAGCTTCCTAATTGCATTGGAAGGAGATCAACAGAGAATTTGTGATTATTAAGCTCGAGATTGCAGTCGCGGATAACAGAATTTATAGTAATAGATTTTCCGTTTGCTATCTCCACGGAATAAGAATTGTCAAGTTTCGTTCTTTGTTTAGCAAGTCGAGATTCAATGGTAAGAGATACAAAACTCCTATCGGCACCGGTATCAAATAAAACGGATGCATAATGATTGTTTACGAAAAACGTACCGTTTATCACGTCGTTGTTTGCTTGAGCCTCATTAGCGTTTATGTTAAACGCTCGTCCTTGAGGACCACCTTGATGATGAAGTTTTGGGCATCGGTCACGTAAATGGTTTGGGTCTCCACATTCGTAACATGCCAGACCATTGAGAGGTGCCGGATAGATTGGGCGGTTGGCTGGAGCAGCTTGATGGACGGGAGGACGAGTACGGCAAGTAGTGACCACGTGTCCATATCGTCCGCAGCTTGAACACAATCGACATGGTAGGTTGGCAGGATGATGGTACTTGCAGGTCTGGCATTGGGGATTTGGGCCCTGATAAGTTTTCGGGTTTTGACCCAAAGGGGCCGCTTGAATAGCAGGCGCAGCGGGAGTTACGGCTGCGAAGTTTTGACCCTTTCGTTTCTTGTTGCGGTTAGAAGACTCGGGTTTTACATCTTTGACGGCCGCAAGAGTAGAAACAACCTCCTTGGAACCCTTTCTTGTTAAGGTTCCGGCTTTGACATGGTTGTCGGATAGTGTAGCAGATAGACGGATAGCAGCTTCAAGTGTAGGAGGATTGCTTCCTAGCACAGCATCTTGAATTTGTATAGGTAGACCGCCTATGTATTTTTCAATCCCCCGAGCAAGGGGAGTGATCATATGAGGCACCAGCAAACTTAGCTCTTGAAACCGGGTGGTGTAGGCCAGATTATCCCCGCTGTCTTGGGCAAGATCCCAAAACTCAGCCTCGAGCTTCCTCATTTCATTCCGAGGACAGAATTCATCAGTCATGGCCTTCTTCAGATCATCCCATGATAAGGATGTAGCAACCTCAGCACCACGAGTGCGTTTCTCACCGTTCCACCAGGTGAGGGCTCTCTTTTGAAGTACACTTGTGGCATAGCGAACCCGAAGATTATCGGGACAGTCACTGTTTAGGAATGTGCTTTCCATGCTTTCAAACCATTGTATTAGGCCGGTAGCACCTTCAGTCCCAAAAAATTTTGTAGGATTGCACGAGTTAAAGTGCTTAAACGTGCATTGGGGCGGGTTGGTACCACCGTTTCCTTGAATGTTGTGAGACCCGTCACTGTTGTTATTTGCTTGGGTCATTTGCCCTACCAGCTGGGCAAGAAGAGTAGCAAGATCCGGGTTGAAAGTGCTAGAGTTTGCACGTCGAGGAGGCATTCTAACATCATAAGAAAAGACACTGATATTTTAGATAAGATGGATATATATGAGTTATAGAGGGAAATAATGTAAGCAGAAAAACGGGATTCATCATGACGCGTGCCAGTGCATGTGTATTTATTCTAAGTTGATGGGGGAAACTAAGTCATCTATTCCGGGTAGGACATGATGTTATAGATCATTATTTGCATAATAGGAATTGCCGGGACTTGCATGCACTACAAATTGTTATTACATGTGCACCCGTAATAATGATTTGCTTTGCATGTTCGTCTAGTTCTTCCTATCTTGCTATAATGTCCCCAAATTTTGAGTTTAAGTTCGGATCGTCTCCTTGCGAATACATTGACTTATCAACGTTAAATAATTCCTCAAAACTTTCAAGGAGACATGCTTTAGCCTATAGGTAAACACTCACTTCAGGAATTCCCAGGAAAGCATACGGGTCCGTTTATTTGGATTTATACGAAATGCTTTCCTAGACAGAAAACCCAATGTACAGGTGTCACCCTTCCAGATTGCACGTGTCCTTTACTGGTCTCAAGAAATTAAGTCGTTGACGAGATAAGATTTTGATAGACTTGAGAGTCTATGAGTATAAAATGTGAAGGAATTGTTGTAATTAATACGGATTAGGAAAGAATATGGATAAGGATGGGTAGTGTATTTGTTTGCATAAGTTTGTTTGTCAAATATGTATGTAAAGTATGTATCATGTATCAAAGCCTTGTATGTATGTGTATAAGTCTCATGTACCAAACTCGGGAAAATTCAAATAATACCTAACTACAAATAATTCACATAGCAATTTATCATTTAGCATATAACACATAAAGGGGAGCCCTAGGGTTATAGTCTAGGTCATTGTGTCTAATAACCTAATTCCCTATAACCATGGCTCTGATACCAATCTGTCACACCCCGACCGATGGCGGAATCATCGAGGCGGATAATAGAACGATTGTTCAAAAGCACATGATAGCTAAAAGGTTGCATAATTCATTAATTAAATTTAAAGACAACAAGATCCAAATACGATACATTCCAAATAACCTAGTCAAACATTGATTTATTTAACTAGGTCCATAGTTCTTAAGTGGAGAAATCTTCGGCAAGTAGTCACGTATCCAAACCTGAAACATTATTTAAATCAAGTGTCAACTAAAAAGTTGGTGAGTACATAGGTTTAGTAATTCCGGTAAATAGTAGTTGTAAATCATTTTGCAACTCATTGTTTATCTTGTTAAACATAGTATATATGATGTATCATTTATTTAATCACAATTCAAACCGAGTTTGACGCGCTTGAACAGAGCACAACAGCTAAGTCCGGTATGTTTGAATATAGTTACCCACTATATCCGATATGTTTGAATATAACACGCGGTTATATCCGAGTATGCAGTAATAAACACCCTAACCGGGTGGGCTGGTCAGGCACAATAGATCTATCAATATTACAGTTGGTTGTCTTGTGTTTAAATGTATGTACATCCAAAGAATAAGCATATAGTCTCATGTACAACACGTATAAACAATGTGAGTAGCATGTATAATGTTTCACCCCAAAACGTATAAAAATGTAAAATAGGGGCTATGTAACTCACCTAGCAAGCGGGTATACATGTGTAGGTGATAAAGATGTTGAAGTCTAAGCACGTTGAAACCCTATGTAGATGAATGGGTATTATTGTATGTTTACATGTGCGTATTAGTATTTAATTGTGTATAGGTTTATAATAGCATTTCTCAGTGTCATTTGCATAAAAGTTGGTCCAGATTTACTTGAAATTACTGATTTGATCAAAACTGTTTTATAGTCGTGACAGGTATTGAAACTGTGTTCAATCGAAACTACTATCTATCGAAACTACTAGTTTCGATTGATCATTTATAAGTGATACTCAGGCTGTCGAAACTACCATCTATCGAAACTACTAGTTTCGATTGATCATTTATAAGTGATACTCAGGCTGTCGAAACTACCATCTATCGAAACTACTTGTTTTGATTGACCATCTATTCAATCGAAACTAAGTAGTTTCGATGGCCCAGACTTTAGAAAAATAAAACAGTAATTTTTCAGAACAATAGTTTGTCCGGTAATCGATGGTTTGGAGTCGTGACTTCGATTGGTTCAGCTTGTCTTATGATAACAGAAGGTAAAGAAACGAAGTTGATGATTCTTACGTGGTCGCAAAGGGGCTGGACGGCAGAGTCTTAAATCCGGGAATGTCCAGAATGAGAATCGGGCTTCTGGGTGGGATTAGCCTCTACAACCTTGGTCACAGCTTCACACAGAGATGGTGATTGTAATGGTGCCTTCAATTTGGAGTGAGATTGGGTGGAAGAGGGGTTGCGAGCTCGAGCAGGTCCGACTATGGCTATTTATAGCCGAGTTCGTTTCTTATGACAAAGCGTGCAATTGGGCACGTCCCGACACTTGTCTGGACGAGACGAAGCTAACGAGCTATTAAATACGCGTGGAGGTTGACTGTCCGGCTCGAATTCGAGGCGTGGGTTCTCGGCCACCAACAAGATCAGGCGATTCGTATGTTGGGGAGACCAATTGGTCGGGGCCTTTTGTTCGCATGGGGAAGACGAGTTCAGGGATGCCTGTAGCGGCTGTCGAGGTGCAGGGGACAGCCCTGTCGGGGTGTTCGCCGGAAACTGACTCGGACCGCCGGACATTGTAGGGGACGACCGGAAATGCGAATTGAGGTTTGGCAGATTTGGTCCTTGTAGTTTGGTTTTGATTTAATTCGGCCCCTGAGATAATTACGAATGAGTCCTTGTAGTTTATTTGTACAGAAATAGTCCCTCAACTGATTTTAGCTTAAAACCTTTTAGTTTGAAAAGTTTCAAAACAACCCCTTATCTTTTATAAAAATAATTAATTTGATTTCTTTTAAATTTTTGAATATATTTTATAAACTTATATTATTATTATTGTTATAAATAATTTTTATAAAAGTTAGTTATCTTATTTTAAATAGGTTATTTTATTAAATATGGAACTTTTAAATTTAGATTTTTATATAAAAATTGTATATAAGTTTTAAAACTTATAAAATTTTAATTAATTTAAATCCATAAAATGAAAGTACCCATTTGTATAAAACTAAACAAAACACTCGTATTTTATTTAATTTGAGAATGATTACACGATAATTATATTATAAGTGCGCGAATGAAAAATCCGAAATGTCACACAAGCCAAAGCAAGTAATATTTGTTTTGTCTCTTTCCCGAGAGACCTCACTTGTTGGATTTACTCATAAAAATAGACATCAAAGTACTGGACTTAAATTAAAACATTCAAAAAGTAGCCGAAAGCATATATCATTCAGTTACATAACAACGGAAGCCTTAACATAACATAACAATGTCTAAACATAAAACTCAAATAAAATGGGATGTCAGTTGTGCCGGTAGCCGTTACGCCTTTGCACGTCCCTTCTTCTTGTTACATGAAGTGCATACTAAAAGTCAGCTGACGCTGGTGAGTTCTGGTTTCAAACAAGCAATCATTAATATGATAAATATATATATTTGTACCTCTTTACTTTACTGCTTTCATATATCATTCATAAATGAGTAAGCATATAAATACATACATGCTTATTTCTTGGTGAACATTCATTGGTCATACACATATGGGTGATTAACCCGCCATTTTGATTACATAAGTCACAAAGACAATCGTCCTCGAACTACCGTCGTAACCCATTTCATTAACCGTCCGGTGCTAGAAATTGTCCGTCTGCATTAACCACCCGGCAAACCTTCGTCCGTCCGTCTTAACAGTCCTACCGTCGTTGTCCGTCTATTCGCCCGTCTGCCCTAAGGCATCCGTTTCCCTCCCGAACAATATACACAGTCGTGCATGGATTGATGGACTAATTCTACCGTAGTAGCCTTAGTTTAGTGTACCTTTCTAGACCTTTAATTCTGGTTGCATAATAGTCGAGTGGTCGTCCGTTTACCGAAGCAGCCATTATCATCGCTTCCGTCCATAACGTTTATTCATACATAGCAAGCAATATATATAGATATATATATATAAAGCAAGATTTCATTCTTATACGTTATATCGTACTTTCATTTCATTGTTCATAGGCATACTTGTCATTCTTATGTTTGTCATGCAATGTCAAATAACACATATAGCTATATATATAACATTCCTTACATTCATTCATATCATATATACACTTCAGCCCCAAAACAGTTAAAGTTTGTTTGCACGTAACACATAGGGGGCACATAAAACTCACCTGATGAGCGGTTCTCGAAATATACTAGCTGGTTAAAGAGCGTCACTAAGGTCTCACACAATCTGTATAATCAAGTCATACAAGATAACATAATGGACCTAAACGACGCTAAACGTTTCTATTCTTAGGGATAGGCGAACTTAGGTAAGTTCGCCAGTTTCTGATTTTATACTAAGCGAACATAGTAGGTCCGCTACCTTTGAATCATGGTAAGCTCGCTGTTTTTGAGCTTAGGCGAACTTGGGTAAGTTCGCTTCTTTTGGGTATAGGCGAACTTAGGTAAGTTCGCCAGTTTGTTGCTTTGGGAGAACCTGGTTTAGCGAACTTAGTAAGTTCGCCAAAATGGTTCCTGCGCGAGCTTCTTCTCCAATCAAAATCCTAGATCTGACTCATGATTTCTAATTGTTTCCAACTTCGAACTTTTATACGTTCAAAACGTTTCATTTTCATCCTTGAGTCTAGATTCATGCTTTGTTTAATATTTCATATGTAAAAATCTATCCTTTATGCGTTTTTAACTCGAAACCCAAAGTTATAAAAACTCAGATTTGGGCAATATGGTTACCTGTTTTCGCTTTCTTCACGTTGCTAGACGTTCCAGAGACGATGAGTAGCGATTCCCGAGACTTTGAGCTTGATCCGGAGCTTTCTCTCTTTAGCACGGTTTCTCTCTCTCTCTTTAGAAGTGGCGAAATGGGGAGAAATGAGGGAAAGGGTGCTGATCATTCTCTTATATACATGGGCTCACACCGGCCCATTAGACCCGAGTCCAATCCCATTCCATTTCCTTTTGCCTTTTCATTTAATTCCTTGGTTTAATCCCGACCTCGCTATTATTTATTCGTTTTATTATTCTGGGATGTTACAAGTCTACCCTCCTTACAGAGGTTTTGTCCTCGAAAGCATCTACATGTTAAACAATTGAGGGTATAGTTCTTTCATTTCATCCTCTTTTTCCTAAGTCGCTTGTGACCCTTTTCTGTGTTTCCATTGCACCTTGACTAAAGGAATTGACTTATTGCGTAGACGTTTCTCAGCTCGGTCAAGAATAGATATTGGTTCTTCTACATATTTCAAACAGTTATCTACTTCGATCTCGTCAAAGGGTATGTGAGCTGTGTTGTCAGCTAGGCACTTGCATAAGTGCGACATGTGGAATGTAGGGTGAATTCTACTAAGCTCATCTGGCAAGTCTAGCCTATAAGCAACTTGACCGATTCTTGCTATGATTTTAAACGGTCCGATAAACCTTGGACTTAGTTTGCCTCTTTTCCTGAATCGGATGATTCCTTTCCATTTTGACACTTTTAGCAGTACCATGTCCCCTACCTGAAATTCTAAATCTCTTCTTCTCCTACCTACATACGATTTATGTCTGTCTTTAACGGCTTTCATGCGGGCTGTGATTTGTTCGAATTTCTCGAAAATAGCTTTAACCACTTCGAGACTCGCAAAGTCTTTCTGTCCAACCCCTCCCCCCAACAAACCGGGGATCTACATCTTCTTCCGTACAACATCTCAAATGGCGGCATGCCAATAATTGAGTGGTAGCTGTTGTTATATGAGAACTCTGCCAATGGCAGGTGGCTATCCCAGCTCCCACCGAAATCAATGATACAGGCCCGGAGCATGTCCTCCAAGGTCTGAATGGTCCTTTCAGATTGACCATCTGTTTGAGGGTGGTAAGCGGTGCTAATATTCAGTCTAGTGCCCATTTCTTCGTTGAATTTCTTCCAAAACCTCGATGTGAATCAAGGGTGCCTGTCGGACACGATCGACAATTGCATACCATGCCTGCTCACAATTTCGTTGATAAATAACTCTACTAATTTCTCAGACAAAAAAAACTTGTGTATCTTAAGAAGTGAGCACTTTTCGTCAAGCGGTCGACGATCACCCAGATGGTGTCATTACCCTTAGTTGTTCGTGGTAGCTTTTTAATGAAGTCCACCTTGATCTCTTCCCATTTCCATTCTTGTATTGGCAAAGGTTGTATTTTACCGCATGGTTTCTAGTGTTCGACCTTAACCAGTGAACAAGTAAGGCACTTGCTTACATATTCTGTCACATCGTTCTTCATGTCAGGCCACCTGTATTTTTTCTTTAAATCCTGAAACATTTTGTTCGTCCCAGGGTGGATAGAGAAGTGAGACTTATGGGCCTCATCAAGGATTTTGGCTCTAAGTTCACCAATCTTGGGTATCCATATCTGGCTAAACCGAGTTCGTACACCATACGCATTAGTCTATAGATTTCCTTGTTACCCTACTATTATTTCGCGTTTCACATTCCTTGCTAACAGTGCTTCATCTTGTGCCTTTGCTATTTCATTCATCAAGTCCGGTGTTATAATCAACTGACATGCTTTGATCCGGATAGGTGTCCACTACGTTTGCCTTGCCTGGATGGTACAATATTTCACAATCATAATCCTTTAGCAGTTCTAACCACCTCCCTCCTTTGTCTCATGTTTAATTCATTTTGCTCTGATACTACATGTAGGTCCTGGTAAGGTCAATACGGATTGGTCTAGACGAGCAACTCGACACGCACGCGGAGTGCGGAATCAAACGCATACATGCTTGTGTATAGATGACAACTAGAACAATATCAATAAAAACAGTAGGTAAATAATCTCCACTTGTATTGCTCTCAAACTCAGAGTGTTTACAAGACTTAATGACAGAAGCTTACAATTCAAACAAGTAAACACCTTTTTATGGGCTAAGTATTTGATGCTGGCGAACTTAAGAAGTTCGCCAGAACTTGTCCTAGGCGAACTTACTAAGTTCGTATATGCCAAAACCTAGTTAATACTCACAAATTCAAACATTAAAAGACAAACACAAAACATAAAGACATTACAAAGACCTAATCTATTACAAAGCATATTGTCACAAAACATGTCTCGATCTACAGACTCCCCCTTGACAATAACTTGTATCTTTATCTTCAGGGTCTTCGGTCTTCACGCTTTCATCTAACTCTTCTATCCTTGACTCCCAGCAAATAGCTTCTTCTCTATGCAAACATATAACACTCTTTTATACTGCATGGCTTGTTCTCTTTGTTCTCTTCACTCCTTTGTATACATTATCTCTTTCTGTCTGAGTGTAAGTGGTCTTTCCTTGAGAAATTAACAAGATTCAAAGCATCATAGAAACGAGCTAAGATCTGTCCATCTTTGTTTTCCACTACAACTTCACCCGTGTCTACATCAACATACCACCACTTCAAGTTTCCCATACAATCTTGATCAAATCTCTTCAAAGGAATCTTCTAAAGTCCTTTCACAGGTTTATACTTATATCTTTTGATTTACTTCTGAGTCACCGGATCTATCACACCACTATTTACTCTCTTTCCTTTCTGTGGTTTCAACTTTTCATACTTTCCAATGCTCCCTTCAGTAATAATCAGCCTTGCTATACTATCTGCAATGCCATTTCTTGATCTGTTTATCAATGGTTTTGTTGCTAGACCATTCAATTCACACCTTGGCAATGAGTTGAAATATTAAGATAATCTGTCCTTATAAGAATGAAGGCAAGAAGCATGTCATCCTAGAAACGATTCAACCAGTGGTTAAGCCTATTGTCAAATCAAAGAATTCCTATGTTCCAAAGAAGCAAGAGACTGTGGTTGATTATTCATTTGGTGGTTATACATCTGGGAGTTCTTCAAGTTCAAGGAAAGTTCCATATGTGAGGCAGTTCAAGGAAAGGCGTCTGTGCTTTCATTTTAATGAAGTGGGTTATATTCTGATTAATTGTCCTTACAAGAATAAGGGAAAGTGAGATGACATTCCTGAGAAGATTTAGCTTGAAGTAAAACCAAATGTGTTTAAACCGAGTGTTGTACAAAATAGTAATTCACTATATGAGGTTAGGCTCTTTAGACCTCAGCGAAAACTTTTTGAACAATGTTCAAACACTTCACATTTTAAGCAGAAAGAACTTAATGAACAGAAGGGTGTTTGGAAATCTAAACTTCACATTGATGAGGGATTCGACAGTGAATGGTGTGAAGTCATTTATTTTGATAAAGATGGACGACCCAGGACCACCATGGCTTAGGTCCCCCTTTCAAATTAATGATTCTTGTTTAATGTGCAGGATTAACCAAGAGGGACTATTAATATCATTTGGTTCATTAATAGTGGTTGTTCATACCACATGACAGGGAATGGCATCTGCAGGAGCAACGAGTTGTTAGATAACCGATAAATCTATTTGATTCAACGAATTGATGCTTAGGGGGAGAATATGTCACACACAATGTTGGTTTGGAAAGAGTTTGACCAAGTCCAAAAGATAACCTGATACTTAGGATGACGATGGTGAGCATAAAGTCGTTGATGCAACAATTTGACTAGCTTAGGGGGAGTCTACAGGACAGGGGGAGTTCAGTATTGTGTTGATGACAAGGGCAAAGGCATTCGATTACACTGGTTTGCGTTTTTGATTGATTGAAATGCTATATCCCAAGTAACCAAGTAAAATGTTTTTCTTAAAATGTTTTCAGGGAAGTTTTTTTTTCCTTGTTTCAAAAAGATTTTGAAAATCCAAACAAATTTGAAAATTTTTAAAATTGAAATCATTTGAGATATGAGAAGAAATGATAGTATATCAGGGATTATCATTCACACATGACCATAGAATGAATTGAAGTTACATGATTCATATTTTGTGTTTGTGTTCATATGTTTTGATCTAAACTTCAGAGATTGCACAAATAGGAAATTATAGTGTTGTGTATGCATATAATTTGAATTGTCAATAGCTTAAAAGCGTTTTTGAACAATTAGTAGTGTGAAAACATAATTGCATATGTTACAACTGTGATTTGAACCCATTTTATGTCTGGGTGTGTGTGTATTGCAGTTATACTATCAGATAAAGAATATTAGCTTTTAATAAGGATTGTCCTATGAGACCAGTTTCGGGTTATGTTCTTAGCACAATTCATTTGGTTTGCTTCATTTCCCATGTCCCGAAAAGCATGCAATTTGAAGTTGAACTAAGATATGTTTTGATAACATCTATCAAACATATACTAGCCCTTGGATCATATTGATACTCTATCTATACTGATTCTATTGAATTTATAATCCAGATAACAGTTGGATCCACATACCCGAATGTAACATTCTTGATTTTCATGTATTTGTTCTAGTGCAATAAACATTAATTCAATTCCATACCTTATATTATATTTCAATTTCAAGATTTCATCCATACAATTTGGATTTCTATATGATCACATACACACATACTAATCTAAATTTAAACCAAGTTGAAGGGTTTTAAATTTCTTACAATTTTATTCAATAATTATATATATATATATATATATATATATATATATATATTACATGAGAAGTACATATATAAAGAAAAGATAATCTCATAAAACATTTATAAAACATATTTATAAAATTTATAAAGTTTCAAACAAAAATCAATTTATAAACATATTTACATAAATGAATATAATTTGGATAAACTAGTTCTGAACATCCCCCTCCCCCCCCTTAAGTCCTTGGACTCTCAATTTGAACCCCCACCATTGACTTTGAACCCATTAACCCCAATTTTGACCTCCATTCCTCAAATTCTTACCAGTTTTGACTTTTGGAGTCAAACAGTCCCAAATCATCGCAAATAAGGACCGAAATCGACCCAATCCGGTTGATATGGACTTTCTTTATTTACATAATCAAATATCGATCGCATCCAGACCCGTTTAACATTTCAATTCAACTTAATGCATGGCTAAATATCAAAACCGAATAGTTTGACTACTCAGAGTCAAACCGAGCGCAATTCGTTTCCAAAACAAGAGATTTAACGCGCTTAAGGACCCGCTAATCACGCACGAATAATCCTTCCATGTATTCGAACCTCATACGCGACCAAATTCATTGGCATTTGATCAAATTGACGTGGATTCCGTGTTGACAGCTGTACTCTACTAATCTGAACCGAATTGAACATATTAAATGAAATTGATCCGTTTGAATCATTCCCTCACCTTCGCGCATCCTCTTACAAACCCTCCCAAACCCCCCCAATTGATCGGTAGTACACCTCTGGAACTCTGTCAAGCTTCAAGAACAACTGAGTTTTCGTTCCAGTCGTTCTCACTCGTCACTTCACCATTCTAAGTAAGATTTAGTGCTCCTAGTTCGTAATCCTCTGGCGATCATTAACCCTCTATCACTTCGGCATGACCGATGTTATCGGGTGCAATTTGGATTAGGGTTCTTGACCGTTTATGCATTTTCTGAATTGGGGATAGTTCTTGATTTAGAAATCGTATACTTTTAAGTGGGTTCCCTTTTTGGCCAGCGAAACTATCTGGTCCGACTGGCTAAGGCATTGCACCATCGGACCAGATGGCGTGGGTTCGAAACCCACAACCCACACATCCGGCCTTCTTTTTGCGCGTGCCTCAACACCAGACCCGATTCTCTTATCCTTTCATGTTAATACTCAAACGAACCGGATCAGTGACGCGGGTGACTCCCATGGTCCAGTGGTAATACGAGTTTCTCATACAGAAACCACCCGGGTTCGAACCAAGTGGTCTGCTTAAAAAAAATCAGTTTTAACTCAATTCATTTTATAAAAATTATTTTACAAAACCTACTACCATTTGGAACTAAGTTACGAAAAAATAATCAAAATCTAAATTAAAACTAATATTTTCACAATTTAAATAGTTTTAAAACCTTATTTACAATACAAAATTTATGCAAGAAATTCAATTTTCATTAATTTTAACTAAATCATTTGTATTGCTTATTTTATAGAAATTGTGGCAAAGTTTTTATAAAATGCATTTTCATAGAAATAATTTTATAAATCACCTATTCAGGATTTAAAATTTGTAATTAAATAAATATAAATTTTTTTCTAAATAAATATTAATACATATATATTTTCAATTCCTTTGTTCCTTTTGAGAGACAATTTATGTAATATTAAATAACTAAATAAAAAGATTTCATTTGTTTAAATCAATTATATTTTTTTTACATTTACGATCAACTTAGAGTTTAAATTATAATTAGTATAAATTCTTAATTATATATACTAATATATATATATATATATATATATATATATATACTATATTTTGACACATATTGATAAATAAATAAATAAAATACATTTATTTATTTAAATTATATTTAAATAAATATAACTCCACACTACTTTTCTAAATAAATAAATAAAAAGAATTTATTTAATTTATTTAGTTATTCAATTTAAACCATAAGTCATTTATTATAAAAACCATATACTTTGAACTTACATTTTTCATTAAAATCCATATTCAAATACAAACACAAACACAACCCTTACATGATGTAACACAAACCCTTTGTACAAGTCCCAACACTCACTGCCGTTGAAACCCTAAACTTTACCTTACACATTGTGCATATTATTAATTCAAATTTATACTATTTCACTCTAGGTCAAACCTAGTGATTTGCAAAACACTTGTGCTACCCAAAGCTCGTGTTAACTACTACATTTGATACAAGTGAGTTTTACATAGCCCCCTTTTTTTTACATTTTTCCACTTTGGGGTGAAACATGAATCCTCTTACAAACTTCTATGCAATTACACATATACAATTCCTTAGTATGACTCTATGTGTTTATTTGTGCTTTATGTTTGAATGCTATTAGTTAGGCTACATATACATGACACACTAGTACAATCATTAACTCTTTACAAGCCAACGGTAACATTAATAGATCTATTGAGTCTGACAAACCCACCCAGGTAGGGTGAGTGTTACCGACATTACACTAGGATAACACTTGTTGTTATGCCCTTCATTAGGATAACATTTGTTATTATGCCCTTCATTAGAATAAAATTGAGTGTTATGCCTTTCATTCACAAGGTTTGATTGTGCATTAGCTTAACTATAGGTTCTCCATAAATGCCTAGTGAACCATGTGTCATATGAATAGTATTAAAACATTTGTAATCCATTTTTTGTGACAAAAACCTATGTATGATCACCAACCTTTTAGTTGACCTTGTTTTAATCTTGTTTCAGGTACGAATGTTTGAGTTGATCAAGCTTGCTTCACTTAAGTTGTGGACCTAGTTAATTAAATAAAAGAACTTGTTATGTATTTCAATTTCATATATTGTTGGATTTTGTTTGGTTCGAACTTTGAAATGAAATGTGATGTTTTAATATATTACAACATAGTCAACCATGTGCTCATGAACAGTCTCCATGTCTCGCCCCGACGTTTCCGCCGTCGGTTGGGGTGTGACACCGAATCTTATGATTCCACATACATAAGCCAAGACATTGAATCATTCGATTATGAATCTCCTTGATTCCTATAAAATCCAATTTGGATTCTGCTATTCATGTACTAAGTAATGTCTCCTCATTCTGGAAATTAGGATAATCTTTAGTAAAATCTAGTATGTCTTGAGATAGTTGCAATTATTTTTCTTTGGCATACTAGTGGGGTACACGTTGTATTTCATACTTAAATGGTACATTAACTCACAAGAAAGTGGGAATGAGATGCTTTTAGTTTCAAATCCAATAATATTGACAATTTAAATTTGTGTGTCATAGTCTGATCCTGTTTTCTTTGAATGTTTATCGCGTATCATTGCATGCAATATATGATAATCTTGAAAGGATATTAGCTTAATTGATGAAGATTTGAAAGAATGGCATAGGATACCAAATTACCTTGATATACGGATTTTTATCCATGATCTGTGATTGATATATCTTGAATACTGATATGATCTTCTTGCTCATGATGTTCAACAAAAATATGTGCTTTATTGTTTTACAGTTTATTTCATTTCAGTTTGTACAGAGATATACCATAAAAATTTTATTTTGTTTTTGCTTTATATCATTTACAAAAACCAAAAAGATTGTTTTTCCACCTTCCATGGAAATATTATTTATGGTTATACTTGGTTGTTCTTCTTTGCCTAAACTGAAAATTACAGACAGAAGTTGACAAAGGGTATTTCTCCAGAGTTTTTCTTCTAGAAAGAGAGAGTGTGCGGATGAACAAGACGAAGACTACATTTCATTTGGAAAGTTTGAAGACTGATGACAATCTTCTTAAGCTGTTGTCAAGGGGGAGTCTGTTGGAGCATATTCTGGTGACAACGAGCTTGAAGATTCTATGTCTTAGTCTTAGAGTCTTTGGCTTGTAATGTGTTAGAATTGTTAGCAACAGTTAAGAGGGAGTCTGTTAGGACATGTTTTATAACTGTTGTTAAAATTCTATGTTGTAAGTTAGTGAACTTGTTAAGTTCGCATAAGCTTCTTAGAGAACAAGTTCGCCTAAGCATCTTGAGGGGCGAACTTGATATGTTTGCCTGTGGTGCATGTGGTCTTTGTGGTTTCCCTATAAATAGATGTTTACAAGTTAGAATTAGAGAGACCAGAGTAGAGCGAGTCCAAGTGTAAACAGAGTTTCTTAGTGGAAATACAAAGAGTATTATTTACTCTGTGTTGTTCATTGCTTTACACGTTGCACGTTGATCATGGATTCCACACGTTATCACTGTGTCGTACTTCGAGTCTAGAGATCTGTCACGCCTACCGGGACCTACATTTTGTGATCGGAGTAAATGGTGCATTTAACCTCGTACAAATAGTGTCTCCAAATCTTTAATGCGAAAACTACCGCCGCCAACTCCAGATCGTGAGACAGGTAGTTAATCTCGTGAATCTTTAACTGTCACGAGGTATAAGCAATTACTTTTCCTCACTGCATAAGTACACAACCCAATCCCTGACCCAAAGCGTCATAGTAAACTACCAAGTCCTTGTTCCCCTCAGGTAAGGTTAAGACTAGAACTTGGGTTAATCGTGTCTATAATTCTTCAAACGCGTTGTTTTGGGTTGGACCCCATTCATACTTTACCTCCGTACGCATCAGCTTTGTTAGTGGCGAGGCCATTCTCGAGAAATCCTGAATGAATCTCTGATAATAACCTGTCAATCCTATAAAACTTCGTATTTCTGTTGGTGTTTTCGGGACGTTCCATTCTTTCACTGCTACGATCTTTCCAGGGTCTACCATAATGCCGTCTGGGTTTATAATATGACCTTGGAATTGGACTTCCCTAAGCCAGAACGCGCGTTTGGAAAATTTTGCATTCAACTTCTCCTCCTTCAGTACCTCTGATACTTCCCTTAGGTGACAGTGGTAATCACCTTCGTTCTTTGAGTATATGAGAATGTCACCTATGAAAACTATCACTGACCGATCCAACATTGGTCGACATACTCTGATCATTAAGTTAATAAATGTTGCAGGGGCATTGATTAGTCCGATAGACATCACAGGAAATTCATAATGCCCATAACACGTGCGAAACGCAGTTTTCGGAACATCTTCCTCCCTTACTTTCAATTTATGGTAACCCGACCTAAGATCGATCTTTGAGAACCAACTCGCGCCATGTAGTTGATCAAATAGGTCGTCTATCCTGGGCAGTGGGTATTTATTCTTCACTGTTCGTTTATTCAGCTCACGGTAGTCGATCCACATGCGCATGCTGAAGTCTTTCTTCTTTACAAATAATACCGGAGCGCCCCTTGGTGAGATGCTCGGTCTGATAAATCCTTTCTCTGTTAGTTCTTCTAGTTGAGACAATAACTCTTTCATTACTGACAGAGCCAATCGTTAGGGTGCTTAGGCAACGTGCTAGCTCCTAGCAGTAGGTCAATTTGAAATTCTATTTCTCGATCGGGTGGCAAGCCAGGAAGGTCCTTTAGGAACACTTCTGGAAAGTTGCACACCATGGGTACATCCTTGAGTTCTTTCATTTCCATTTTATCATCAATAACATACACTAGATAAGCTTCGCAACCCCGCCTCGTGTAGTTTCGGCATTGATCATCGAGATGACATTTGGCATTGTGCAATTCCAATCCCCATAAACCGTAATCGGACTGCCATCAGTAGCTTTGAGATGTATCATCTTTCGTTTACATATGATTTGAGCTTCATTAGCAGCTAGCCAATCGATGCCCAATACTATATCGAATCCTCCTTAGGTAAGAAGGAATAACCTAGAGGGAAACTTATGGCCCTCTATATCTATCATGCAATCCTCCATAATTTGGAAAACTACTAAGTTTCTACCAACAACGGTTTATACACTAAAGGCCCTTACAATGTTGCTAACTGTGCAGTCTAGTTTGCAGCTAAATGCAGTGGATATAAAGCTTTTTTCTAGCACCAGAATCAAATAAACTAGCAGCATGTTCATCATTAACTAGGAACGTACTTGACACGACATCAGGGTTCCCACTAGGTTCTTCCACTGTTAAGGCATAGGTCCGAGCCCTAGCCTTTGGCTGCTCCTGTTCTGTTTCTTTTGCTGAACCAGACTGTCCGGTTTTCATGCAGTTCTTTGTCAAATGTCTGAATTCACCACAACCTTGGCACTTGACGTCTCTCAGAAAATCCTTGGAGTAGTGCCCAGGCTTCCCACATTTAAAAGACATGGTTGAGCCAGCTCGACACTCACCGCGGTATTGTTTCCCGCATTTCGTGCAAGTTTCATACTCATCTGTTCTCGGCTTCTTACCCCAGCTGTAAAATTTCCCTTTTCAGTCCCCTTAGACGGGTTCTCCTATTTCCTATTCGGTGCCTCCGTCGCCGGGTCCTCGCTATCATAATCATTATAGACGATCCCAGACAGATTTACTACCGACTCGAAGGTTGAGGGTAGATTAGCTTTCACGTGAACTCGGACCCTTTGGGGTAGGCCCTTGACATAATACTTGATCATTGTCTCCTCTGTTTCCACCAGATGACGTACCAGATGAGCTAGCTCGTTGTACCTTGAAGTGTACTGGCGATGAGTCATGTTGCCAGCTTTGAAGTTTAGAAACTCGTTCTCCAACTTATCGATCTCGTTCTGAGGGCAGAACTTTTGGATCATCAGCTTTTTCAGGTCTTCACAAGTCATCCTCCTAAAGGCGTTTGGCGATTTAGTCCTATGGATGTTCCTGAACCAACTCAGTGCTTCGTTGGTGAAGGAATGAGCCACAAACTTAACTGTATGATCATGTCGACACTCACTTATGTTGATTACACCGTTCATCCTCTCGATCCATTCAAACGTAGCTACTGAATCCTTATTCCCATCAAACTTGGGTGGGTCGTCGTCCTTAAACCCCTTGTAAGTACACCCCCCGAGTGGTCAGTCCAACATTTACTTCATCTCCGTCACTGTCATAAGTTTTCACTCCAGGGTTTCCCTCCTCTTCCTCCATGCTTTCTTTAGTGCCTTAGTCAGTATGTCAGGCAGTATGTCCTTCAGAGTTAATACGACCTCGCAGACAATAGCATCCCTGAATTCGGGTTCCAGTCGCAGTGATCCTTCATTTTCATCCCCCGGTGGAGTCACACTAGTTTCGTGCACACTCTCCGTACATTCCTCTTACACGCTTTCCTCACGTTCCTCATGCACACTTTCCTCATCATTACGTCTTTGGTTCAATGGTGGCCTACCGCGTCGTCCAGTACGACCGCCACGGCGTCCAGTTCCCCCTCTACCAGCCATAATATTTCTAAGTTCCTGATAAGTAAAAGGAAATACATCAATGTCATTCCTTCATATCATAGTTTAGAACAACAAGAGCAAGGTAAATTCTTAGTTACAGTGACCGGTTTGTGATTAATAATTTGCTTTGCTTTTCGGGTTCAAAACTCTTCACATCAGTGGTTACATTGACATCTATGTTTTCTAATTTAAGGCATCTATTCCTAATTACAGTCATTAACTCTACTACTTACTTACTTATAGTGTTGGCGTTGGCGTTGGCTACCCATACTCACATCCGTTTGTTGGTCCCATTATCAGCTTGAGTCCAGACATTTAGGATGTCTGAATCTCTCAAACTATTACTTTGATACCAACTTGTAAGGTCTCTTTCCCGGGAGACCTCACTTGTTGGATTTACTCATAAACATAGTCATCAAAGTGCTGGACTTAAATTATAACATTCAAAAAGTAGCAGAAGTATACATCATTCAGTTACATAACAACGGAAGCTTTAACATAACATAACATTGTCTTAACATAAAACTCAAATAAAATGGGATGTCACTTGTGTCGGGTAGCCGTCACGCCTTTGCACGCCCCTTCTTCTTGTTACCTGAAGTGCATACTAAAAGTCAGTTGACACTGGTGAGTTCTAATTTAAATCAAGCAATCATTAATATGATAAATATATATATTTGTACTTCTTTACTTTACTGCTTTCATATATCATTCATAAATGAGTAAGTATATAAATACATACATGCTTATTTCTTGGTGAACATTCATTGGTCATACACATATGGGTGATCAAATCGTCATTTTGATTACGTAAGTCACAAAGACAATCGTCCTCGAACTACCATTGTAGCCCATTTCATAAACCGTCTGGCGTTAGAAACCGTCCATCTATATTAATCATCCGGAAAACCTTGGGCCGTCCGTCTTAACCGTCCTACCTTCGTAGTCCTTCTATTCGCCCGTCTGCCCTAAAGCATCCGTTTCCCACCTGAACTATATATAGCCGTGCATCGATTGAAGGACTGATTCTACCGTAGTAGCCTTAGTTTCGTCTACCTTTCTAGACCTTTAATTCTTGTTGCATAATAGTCTAGTGGTCGTTTGTCTATCAAAGCAGCCGTTATCATCGCTTCCGTCCATAACGTTTATTCATACATAGCAAGCAATATATATATATATATATATGTATATAGCAAGATTTCATTCTTATACGTTATGTTGTACTTTCATTTCATTGTTCATAGGCGTACTTGTCATGCAATGTCAAATAACACATATAGCCATATATATAACATTCCTTACATTCATTCATATCATGTATACACTTCAACCCCAAAACAGTTAACGTTTGTTTGCACGTAACACATAGGGGGCACGTAGAACTCACCTGATGAGCGGTTCTCGAAGTATACTAGCTGGTTAAAGAGCGTCACTAAGGTCTAAGGTCTCACACAATCTGTATAATCAAGTCATACAAGATAAGCTAATGAACCTAAACGACGCTAAACTTTTCTATTCTTAGGGTTAGGCGAACTTAGGTAAGTTCGCCAGTTTGGGCTTAGGCAAAAATGGCAAGTTCGCCTGATTTTATACTAAGCGAACATAGTAGGTTCGCTACCTTTGTATCATGGTAAGCTCGTTGTTTTTGAGCTTAGGAGAACTTGGGTAAGTTCACTTTTTTTGGGTCTAAGCGAACTTAGGTAAGTTTGTCAGTTTGTTGGTTTGGGCGAACATGGTTCAGCGAACTTAGTAAGTTCGCCAAAATGGTTCCACACGAAAGTTCTCCAATCAAAACCCTAGATCTGACTCATGATTTCTAATTGTTTCAAACTGCGAACTTTTTACGTTCAAAACGTTTCTTTTTCATCCCTGAGTCTTGATTCATGCTTTGTTTAAGATTTCATACATAAAAATCTGTACTTTATGCGTTATTAACTCGAAATCCAAAAGTTATAAAAACTCATATTTGGGCATGATGGTTACCTGTTTTCGCTTCCTTCACGTTGCTAGACGTTCCAAAGACGATGAGTAGCGATTCCCGAGACTTTGAGCTTGATCCCGAGCTTTCTCTCTCTAACGCGGTTTCTCTCTCTCTCTCTCTCTCCCGAAGTGGCGAAATGGGAGAAATGAGGGAGAGGGTGCTGATCATGCTCTTATATACATGGGCTCTGAACAGGCCCATTGGAGTCGAGCCCAAGCTCGTTCCCTTTCCTTTTGCCTTTTCATTTAATTCCTTGATTTAATCCCGAGCTCGTTATTATTTAATCGTTTTACTATTTCGGAATGTTACAATATTATATATAAACTACAATTTGCAACTGGAATGAACAGTGAAATATTAATTTTTTATTAATATATATTATATATATATATAGATATTGTGAGACGAGAATGAGACATAAATCTGTGTCCAAGTTGATGGTTCGCGCACCGCCTGGCCACCCACGTTGTGTAGGTTCGAGGTTGGGCATCCCCCCTCCCCACAGTCGGAAATACCGTTACGCCGTACTTATTTCTATCTACGTTTCGATAACGTGTTTTTTTATCAACATTTTGACGTGAAATTTTTTTCACGCCTTTTTGTTTTATTATAAAGTTTCTAAAATATCAACGCCCTCGCTGGTTTACGTTGCAATTTCGATATATTTGTATAAAGTTTTGAATATTATCAGTGTCCCTTTCGTAACACGCGAGTTTACGTTTACTAGTTCAGATTATAAGTGAACACAATATGAACGGCAGAGAGCATATTAACATAACCTAAATAAGAGATAAGCTATTAACGAATAACAGAGAGCATGTTAACAAATAAGATAGCTATAAATCAAATCAATATTATTTTAACAAATAACAGAGGCAGACATAACCCAAATCAGCTTAAATCATATCGATATTCAAAGAGACATAGATCAAATTAGAAATACCTGGAGAACAATAAAGCCAGTAGGAACAACAGAGAGGCAAAGAGCATAAATCAATATTCAAACTTCAAAGAATCGTTATTGATGTGTGCTTGTGCCCATCGGAATATCAAGAAGACAAGAATCCAATATTGAAGTGTTATAATGCAATTTACGGCACAATTTGACGATCAAAGGAGTGAAAGAACCAAAGAATATGAAATTACTTGTAATAATGTAACCTTGGGGATACAATCTGACAATCGAATGTTGATAGACTCGTAATAATATTCAAACTTCAAAGAATCGTTGTTGATGTGTGCTTGTGCCAATCCGAATACCAAGAAGACAGGAATCCAATATTGAAGTGTTATAATGCAATCTTAGGGCACAATTTGACAATCAAAGGAGTGAAAGAGCCAAATAATATGAAATTACTTGTAATAATATAATCTTGGGGATACAATATGACAATCGAACGTTGATATAGTCGTTAAGCATCGACGACGACGCATCGGGAAAGGAAGCCAACCCATCCGCTTGAGCCTGATGCCGAATGTTATCTCCCCAAACTCCATCGATTGGCGATGCAACATTGATGATTGATCTCCCTTAGGTCGAATCCTATGACCTAACAAGGGAGTCATATGTAATCAGTAAATTTAGAATTTGAAATCATCACAATATTTAAAGTCGATAAGCATTAGAAATCATTGTGAACCAGCCCAACAAAAGCCCAAATTCTAATATATATATATATATATATATATATATATATATATAATTGTTTTTAGAAAATAGAGATCCTAAGATTGCATTACCTTTTTAGCCCATTGGACCACCCCTAAGAGGTAAGTCGGCAACCTTGCAATTTATATTCGTACAACTACATACCGCATGTTTTTAGGGTGATTTTCATAAATGTAGTTAAATATGAAAAAGATGACCTAAACTAAATAGTTAGGAGCAAATTGTTCTCACATCTCATATCAGCTTTATGAATACACTTTTCATTAAGCATAAACTACTCTAACTTCGTTAATAATATGCCGACGTAATTTTAATTTCCTCAATTCACCTCAACTATGAGGTTTATGTACCCTTTGTATCTGTTATTCTCAAGCTCCTTGCTAGAATCATAAGTATAATTTCACCGGTCGTTCACTACTAGAACTTAAGACAGTTTCGTTGAAGCAATCTCGACGCCATATGTCGTCGAGATAGGGTACCCAAATAAGACGACATGTCGTCGGAGATGCTCCCAGTCAATTTTTTTTTTACTATTTTCACATTTTCTCGACGACATGTCGTCGGCGATGGTCCTACGGGAAATGGTGAAAATTTTTGTCGCTCATCCTAGGGTAGTCTCGACGACATATCGTCGCAATTGCGAACCTCAATGCCAAGAAAATAGTTAAGAGTGCTAAGATCCTTGATCTGGAACGTGGAATGTAAGAAAGTCTTCAAATCAGACATCTCTTGTTCATTATTACCAGTAAGAAGAATGTCATCAACATATACAGCGACTTGAACAACATAATCCCCCATCGTCTTAGAGAATAAGGAATAATCATTTGGAGACCGGATATATCCTTTAGTCTTAAGAGCATCAGAAAGCTTTCCATACCACTGCCTTGAAGCTTGCTTCAAACCGTAAAGAGACTTGTTGAGCTTAAGGAAATGATCAGGAGAGGATAAAGGCATTCCAGGAGGAGTAAGCACATAATTGTCTTCATCAAGATCCCCATGTAAAAAAGAATTATTGACATCCAATTGGTATAATCCCCAATGTCGTTTAGTGGCAACATCAATGAGACTACGAATAGTAGTCATTTTAACGACAGGAGAAAAAGTCTCATTATAATCAATTCCTGCTTTCTGAGTATCACCACGAACAACCAAACGGGTTTTGCAACGTTCAACAGTGCCATCAGCATTATACTTGACTTTATGCACCCATTTGCATTTAATGGACTTTTTACCTTTAGGTAAATGCATAACCTCCCAAGTTTGATGACATTCCAAGGCATTAAACTCCTTAGTCATAGCCTCTTACCAAGCAGGATGTTTATCAACCTCCTGATAAGAAGAAGGTTCCTGAACAAAATCAAGATTGAGAAGGAGTTGTTGAGAAACAGGAGAAAGATCAGCAAGATTAACAAAATGAGAAGCTTGGCAAGCACTAGACAAAGTATGAAAACAAGACGAATAAATAGAAGAAGCAGAATTACAAACATAATCCTGCAGATGAGAAGGAGGAACAGAAGAACGAGTGGATCTCCTGAGCTTCGGAGGTGGAGGAAGAGGAACAGGAGAAACAGTAGGAGGAGTGGAATCAACTTCAGGAGCAAGCGAAGAAGATGAAGGAACAACAGCTAGATCTGTCTCCTCAAACAGATTATTTAGAGAAGGGAAAAAATAAGAAGGATCCGAAGAGTGTAAAGAAGGGAAAATATGCTCAAGAAAAGTCATATCCCGAGAAACAAGAACTTGTCGAGTGCCAAGATTATAAAGCTTGTAACCTTTCTTTCCAAAGGGATAGCCAATAAAAATACAAGCTTGAGCTCTAGGATGAAATTTATCTTGTCCGGGTGTAGAAGTAGAAGCATAACTAAAACACCCAAAGGTACGAAGGTGGGTGTATGAAGGAGCTTTACCAAAGAGCATCTCAGAAGGAGATTTGCCCTTGAGAACCCGTGTGGGGAAAATATTAATCAAATACGTAGCAGTGAGAACGCATTCTCCCCAAAAAGTTTTTGGTAACTTGGATTAAAACATAAGAGCACGAGCAGTTTCAAGTGGATGCTTATGTTTACGTTCCACCACCCCATTCTATTGAGGAACCGAGGACAAGTAGTCTGATGAATAATTCCTTTTTGTTTAAAATACTCGGCATGATGAACACCCGAACCAACCTCAAAAGCATTATCAGATCGAACACGCTTCACTTTGGTACTGAACTGAGTCTCAACCATCTCAATGCACCCTTGAAGAATAGTAAAGGCATTTCCTTTAGTTGTCAAAAGGTGAGTCCAAGTAGTTGTAGTAAAATCATCAACAATGGTGAGAAAATATTTATATCCATCAAATGTAGTAGATCGATACGGTCCCCACGTATCACTATGAATACGATCAAACATTTGAGAACTGTATATACTAGTAGATGCAAAAGGCAGTTTATGATGTCTAGCCTTAGGATAAATAGAACAATCATCAATAGAACAATCATGTGCACCAGTAAAAACATTCAATTGCTTAAGTTTGTACAAAGGTAAATAACCAAGACGAGTATGCCAAAGTTTCAAAGAAACAACAGAATTACAATGAGAAAAAGAATCAAATGTAACAGAGAAAAGTTTATTAGGATTCAAAAGATAAATTCCGTTGAGAAGATCTCCCAAAACCAACGTACTACTCAGCGAAGGTGCCTGCAAGAAACAAGGAGTTTTAGAAAACTGAACAAGACCCTTTGTATCCCTACAAAGTTTAGGAACAGACAAATATTGTGCTTGAACTAAGGCACAAAGAAGACATTAGAGATAGAAAACGTCTTGGTGAGATTAAATGTTCCCACTTGCGTAACAGTTAAGACATGCTCATTTGGAAGAAGAACATAAACGGGCGAATTAAGCAATTGAATATCAGAAAGCAAATTGAAATCAAAGCACATATGATTACTGGCACCGGTATCAATGATCCAAGTAGTATCGACCGTAGTCGAATTGCAAGCAATAATACCTGCAAAATATGCAAAGCTGAGTGGTTGAACAGTCGGAACACCACCCTGAACCCCAGAATTCTGCTGAAGAAGTTGCAGCAGATTTTTATACTGTTCGGAAGATGTTTTAGGAGCATTGGAAGCAGAAACAGTAACCCCAGCATCAAAAACATTATTAGCAGCAGCTTTGGGTTTAGTAAATTTGAAATCTTTGGGGAACCCAATTAACCGATAACATTTGTTGGCTTCATGTCCCGGCTTCTTGCAATGAGAACAAATAGAACCTTTCCGAGCACCAGAATTCTTTGAGACTTGCACATAAGCATTCATAGAAGCATTCTGAGGAATAAACTGTGCAGATGAATGAAGTTCCCTCTGTTTCTCATCTTGAATGAGAAAAGCATAAGCTTCATGGATTGAGGGAAGAGGCTTCACCATGATAATATTTCCACGAATCATGTCATAACAAGGGTTAAGACCCATCAGAAATTGCATCAATCGTTGATCTGCTTCGCGCTTAGCCATAATTCATGAAGTACCACATGTGCAAGGATGAATAGGCTCGATTGCATTAACCTCATCCCAAATGGACTTGATTTTGGTAAAATATGTAGCAACATCTTCATTCTCTTGAGAAATAGCAGAAAGAGACTTCTGTAATTGATAATACTTAGCCCCATTACTCTGTCCATACCGGTCAGTTAATTCGGTCCAAAGTTGACGAGCAGTCTCAACATACAAAACACTCTCACTGATATCATTAGACTGAGTGTTCAAAATGCAAGAAATAACGATATCATTGCATCTTTTCCATAGCTCCAGATTAGGAGAGGAAGTAGGTCTGACAACAGTTACATCAACAAAACCAAGTTTGTTCTTAGCAGATAAAGCAATGGACATGGCACATTTCCAAGATCCGAATGCAGAGCCATCAAAAACTTTAGAAACAAGTAAGAGACCCGGATGATCAGATGAATGTAAGAACAAGGGATTAGAAGAATCCATAGGGACAACAACTGCGGGATTAGAAGTAGCAGGCATGACAAGAGACAGAAAGAAATGAAAACTGAAATAGACGAACTTGCTAAGTTCGCCGAGAAGCGAACTTAATAAGTTCGCTTAGAAGAAGAAAGAACAAGCAAACTTAATAAGTTCGCCCCTAATTGACAAGATGAAGAACAAGTTCGTCTGCACGAATAGAAAAACGTGAAAACGATCCAGAAATCATCATAACGCAAAATCAGAAACGTATATGAAGAAATCCAACCGTAGGAATGATCAGAAGCATAAAATGAATGTTTTGAACGGATCAAAACATGAAACGAACCCCAATCGATACGAAAATTGAGAAAACGGATGAAAAAACGAAGAATGAGTGGGGAAAACAGAAGAAAATCACATAATCGAGCATAGATGCTCTGATACCATGTTATGATATCGAGAATGATCGCTAGAAACAAGCGAGAATGATAAACGAGAGAAAGAAAATGAGAGAGAATTATTGGGAGTAAAACTGAAATGATTTGATTGATAATTTAAATAATGTTATAAAGAAACTATTTATAGACAAAACAAGAAAAGCTAACAAACTACTGAACAGAAAAACTAACAAACTATTGAACCTGGCGAACTTAATAAGTTCGTCCCTATACTAAACAAGCAAACTTAGTAAGTTCGCTAATATGAAAATCCATCCGAACATTATAAATCTTTGTGTTCGTTACCTCGGTGATATTTTTCTTTTTCTTTTTAAATAATGTATTTATTAATATTATTTTCTCATTGTATATTTTTATTTATTAGGATATATAATTTTAAATTTCTTTTTTTTAAGTATGTATTTCTAACCATATATGTGGATTAATATACAATTATCCTTATATGAGTTCATTATTAATTACCTTTTATTTAGTTTTTTTAAGTGGGGAATCAGCCAATATCCTTATGCTCAAATTTAAAGAAAACACCAAAACAATCTTGAATTTAATAATATGGTGTATTATGTTTAAAGTCCACTACTTTACTCTCCAACTCATTTCTATTCTTTAGATTACAACTTCGACAAGTCCTAACAAAATTATTACCTTTTATAAAAGATGAAATCCCTTCATTGTCTGCTATGTGTAGGTCATGATAACCTATTCAGACAAATTAGAATGTAATCATCTCGTTAATAAAAAATTAAGTTAATATAATAATGAATATTCTGTGATTAAGCATGAATGGCCAAAGTCATAAGACATGGTATGCTACAAGCAAAGAGTTATTTGCTTTTCTTTGTTTGCATTTTTATTGTTTTTTTCTGAACGGCAAAAGAATATTATTATAAAACATGATGGTTAGAAAAGTCTAACCAAATATCCAATAAAATAACTACATGAATAAAAAAGAGTTTTGTAACCACTCAGTCTAAGAGATTGATTTTGTTATTCTGATTAACTATTCATAGATACGAATAATAAAAAATAATATCAATCATAAGCTCCGTCTTCAAGTCACTAGCTTTAAAAATGGTTTCGTTTCTTGTCTTTGATATGACCCACTATTCAGTGTAAATAATTCCTTCAATCACTTCTTTTTTTAACGGCAATTTGGATCACTGACGGGTCACTGACCCACCCGATCATCTCTATCTCTCTCAGGAGAAAACCCAACATAGATGAGAAAATCCCATGACCCAACCTGAACCCCATTTTTTTTTGTCACAAATGAGACTTGAACTCAAGACCTTTCCATTTTAATGAATTCTTGGATATACACCTTTGCCACTAGGCTAAGCTAGTGGTTGTTTGCATATTTATTGTATTTGTGTTAAATAAATTGTCATTAAGAATAGAACCGAATTAAAAACTAAATATTTATTCATAATATCATTAGTTTTTTTTTTAACCGCAACACCTAGATATTATAAGATAATTGAGTTTTTCCGGGGCAACACATAGAACATTCAGGGCAACCCACCGTATGAGGAACCCCCAACTGGGTAAACACCCTGACCTGGCCACAGACCCTTTTTTTTTGCTGTTGGCCGGATTCGAACCAAAGACGTCCACTATAGAAAGTTTTTGGGCTACCATTGCACCAAATGGCCAACGGTAATGTTAGTCATTATCTCGTAATTTATTTTTTATTTCACCTTTAAAAGATAGTTTATTTGAAATGTATTTTCATATAATAAGTATAATTTTCAAGCTTTATATCATTTGAAAGATTTTTCAATCTCTCTAAAATTAACATAATATTGAAACTTAAGTTTGATTAATATTATTAGAAATAAAATGGCAATTCGATGAACTAATAAAAATATATAGTTCTATTTCAACAATTATTTTATTATAAATGCTTTTTAATGTTGGTCAATTATATAATTTACATCTATTCACAATTTAATTAAATAAATGGATATATAATTATATAAATGCCTAAATTAAGATGTATTGTATAGCAATTACTTATCCTTTGTAATCGTTAGGCCAGTTTTCGTAAACGTGTTCAGTCACCTATTTAATCATTTAACACATTAATACTTCAAAACGTCTATTTCCTCTCCAACTCATTATTCTTCACAAACATCCTTTTATTTTCACATTATCACCACTTTTTACATAAATATATTACATAAATTAAAAGTTAGCAAAATAAATATTACAAATCATGGAAAGAGATATTATTCTTGCCATATTTTTTGCTAGTCGTGGCACTATGTTCTTTATGAAATGCAAGCATTGAAGGTCCTTCGACTTGTATCCTTATAGAGGATTTCCATTGCAAGTTTTTTCTCCTTAAGCTCAAGCATTTATGTCATTTTGGTATTCAATTGCTCCATCATATCTACTTTTTACTTACTGAGGTTTAGAACTAATATCTTCTACGACTTTCCCCTTGGATGATTTGTTGGTCTTAGCCATCTTCCCTTGTATGATTTTTTGGTCTTAGCCTTCTTCGCGCCCACGAGACAATTCATCAACATCAACTTCGTAATCTTCTACTAAGAATGGAATATCATCTACAACCTCTTCAAGGTTGACATATGTGTTATCATCCAAAGAAGTGGTGTACTCACCTAGAGCCTATGTCTTGTTTCTCTTCAACTTTTAGTTCTGATGGATGTTTACTTACTGCTTTGGTTTTGGCTTTTATTTCACTAAACTCTACACATGTTCATGTAACAAATGAGCACTATGATATTCAATATACATCTCATGTGTGTGTCTTGAATTGGTCATCAGACCAGACACTTCTCTTATATCCCACTTATGTATATCATGATGTCGTTGAATAAGCTCACATGTTTTCATTATCATATTCTAACGTGATCTTAGGTTGTGACCCGTATGAAATATTCATGGACCTTATTCTAGAAACCCGACGATGCAATCGTTGGATACATGTAGGCATCCCTTACTAAGATGTTCATTGCCTGCGGCTGTCTTTTATAATGTCTTATTTTCAGGAATGAAGCTGGAGAACTTATGAATAATATTATTGAAATTTATAAAACTTTATAGAATTATTAATAAATTTTGATTACAAAAGTTTAAAAACATATAACCATTTATATATTTATTTCTTAAAAGTTTTAATACATATATAAGAAAAATAAAAACTAAAAGAATATTTAAAGAAACACAACCCTCCATCCCTGTTGTCCAGCACGAACATCGCTCGAGATGAGCCTATGCAACATAGGCATTACTGGCGGACACCACTTGCGCAACAAAAGAGCTCACGGATCCCGTGTTGGGGAAGGTCTAAGTTGCGGAAAAGGGCCGAAGAAAGTGGGAGAAAAACGTTATCTTTAGCTTATCTAAGCAATGAACTTAAATTTGGAAGAGAAGTATTAGATAAAGAGAGAAACTCATCAAATGAGGTGAGTGTTTGAAAAAATCGATGAAAAAGTAGTTTTCACTAACCAGAAGCACATAATTACATGTAATTTTTATACATAGTAAATAGTTAAGAGTTATTTAAAATGAAGGTAAAGTGAATGATTTAACGATACTCAAAGTGGTATGGGAAATAAAAGTGTTGCCGAGCTACGAGCCAGCAATGGTTTATTGACCTTGTTGACAAAATGGGCATTGTAATAACAACTGCCACTAATAAGACAAAGAAGTTAAATCAATTTTATAACTATCAATTAAATCGTTTAAATTGTATTTAAACCACTTGATGCAATTTAATGGCAAAGGTGTAATATAGTTAAATGACTTGTGGAATTTTTCTTTTGATGAGGCTATAAAACCAACGCTGGGTTCTTGAGTTTACTAAAAGGAAGAAAAAAGAAAGGATTCATTCTTTTTATTTTCTTTTTCCTTTTTTTCTTTCACTCCAAATCTCTACCGGATGGAGATAAAGTTTGTTTTTCCTTCATTTCCCTCCATTTTCCTTTTAAAAAAAAAAATTGGAACACTCTTCCTTCATTTCCTTTCTTTTCCCCTTTAAAAAAAACTCTAGAACAAGTGTTTTCTTCTCATTCCTTTTTTTCCCTTGTTAAATGAGACTCGAAAACACAGCGTAGGAGCACTCACATCCATTTTGTCTAATTCTTTTATCTTTATATTTTAAGGGACATTTTAAAATAAACCCCAAATCACTCCTCCATGCCATTTTTTAAAGTAATCCGTATCTTTATAATTTTAGGGTAAATTTTATGTTATGTATAACAGTTTCGTATATTTACCAACTCATGTAGACTCCATATCCTTATCTTTATATTTTTAAGGAATGGGGTGTGTGGAGTTTTTGAAAAATAATATTTAAATATAATGAATGATAATTTTTAGTTAAATTATAAGAATATAGATACCAAATGAGATGTGAATGCTCTAAGGTACCTACCATACTTCTAATCACACTAAAATTTTCAGCAACTACAATGAGTTCCACTATGACGATATGGCTATTGCTCTAGCTGTTAGACGTGTTTTTTTAGTAGAGACTCGAAATCTGCTTTAAGAGAATCATCTCAAACACAAACCTTTACTAAGTGTTGCCAGAGATTCAAAGCAACTCAAAAGATCAAAATACTTCAATCAAGATCGAAGATTAAAGACTGAATGATAGAATCAACATGTTTGCATGCGAAGCTAGTGAAGATTATCAACAACCGATGAGAACACGTGTATGTAACACATATATATTTTTGAAGACTTTAAAAGACGTCTCACAAATATACGAAAAGACCAATTCAAAATATTCCAAAGATTAAGATAAATAACATGCGAGATTATCTCTTAAATAGACACCAATAGAAATAAGGAAAGTGAATATTTAATGTATATCTAAGAAATTATTTCCATTATCCAATATCATTAAAAACCTCTATAAATGCAAATCACTTTTGTAGAGATTTGTGAGAGACATGAGAGATATATAGAAATATTTTGTACTCAAGGATTTAATTCCTAGTTGGTTATAGGGTTTATATAGTTTTCTTTGCTCATTGTTGGTTCATCTTAAACCTCATGTTTGATCCTGCCAAGCTAAGAAGTTTATTTTTTTTAATTGAAAACCATCATCACCATCACCACCGTTCCCCGCCACCACCACACCGCAATAACGAAACTACGTCTACGTCTATTACAACTACGACCACCACTATCACTACTAGAACGGCCACCACCACACCACCCTATTAAAAACTCAATTAAACGGTAACATCTTGTTCTTTTTTTACTCAAGTCAATCTTTAGTTTGATATTATTAAATAATCGTTATTAGTTTGCAACAAAGGTGGGAGCGAAGCCTAACTTTGAGATTATCTCTTAAATAGACACCAATAGAAATAAGGAAAGTGAATATTTAATGTATATCTAAGAAATTATTTCCATTATCCAATATCATTAAAAACCTCTATAAATGCAAATCACTTTTGTAGAGATTTGTGAGAGACATGAGAGATATATAGAAATATTTTGTACTCAAGGATTTAATTCCTAGTTGGTTATAGGGTTTATATAGTTTTCTTTGCTCATTGTTGGTTCATCTTAAACCTCATGTTTGATCCTGCCAAGCTAAGAAGTTTATTTTTTTTAATTGAAAACCATCATCACCATCACCACCGTTCCCCGCCACCACCACACCGCAATAACGAAACTACGTCTACGTCTATTACAACTACGACCACCACTATCACTACTAGAACGGCCACCACCACACCACCCTATTAAAAACTCAATTAAACGGTAACATCTTGTTCTTTTTTTACTCAAGTCAATCTTTAGTTTGATATTATTAAATAATCGTTATTAGTTTGCAACAAAGGTGGGAGCGAAGCCTAACTTTTCAAGTTGGGAAATTTGTGTGGACTAATCCGAGGAACAAAGATGTGTGGACATGAATACAAATTCAACAAAGATTGACAATTGCTTCTTCTCAAAGGTTATGGCGAAACAAGATTGTTTATGGTAAAAGAGGCTTTCCAACCTTAACATTCGTAACACTAATAAACTTTACAAAAAGAATTTTTGAACTTACGAGAAAGGAAAACAACAAAAAGCCTTCCGTTAAATTCATAATAGTTCTATTCTAAGTATTTAGTTTGTTTTTATCACTATTCTTGTGATTAGGATTAACACACAAGAATAAAGGGCCGGCTTAGAGGGAGGGCGAGGAGGGCGACGCTCTCGGGCCAGGTCTCCCCTACGGCCCGAAGTTTTTAATTTTTTTATATTATATATATATGTGTTTTTTTTTAATATATATATATATATATGTATATAAAAGCCCAATTGTTTATAAATCTGAACCTAAAATCAAGAAATAAAAAAAATGTATATATAAGCCCAATTTTTTAAAATTTTTTTATATATATAAGCTCGTATTATGTTTTTTTATATATGATTATTGAGTTTATATTATAGGGCCCGGTTTTTTTTACATGTCTCGGGCCCAAAATATTTTAAGAATTCTCGGGATCGGCCCTGTAAGAATAGATCAAGTTGGGAAATTTGTGTTGACTAAAAGGCACAAAAAGACAATACATGATGCCCTTAAAGGACGAGTTTAGTTTAAATAGTTGTGTTCAACAAGAGATTGAACGTTAAAGAGTAAACACATGTAACATTTGATGAATGTGATGCTCCACAATATATAGGACAAGTTTAGATTAAGTAGTTCTTAATGACAACGTCAGTAGAAATCAAAACCATAAATAGGGTAAATTTATTATTTTTAAACATTAAAATATATCTTTTTAGTTAATCTATATCTATATATATATACTAATAAATCAAGGTTTTAGGAGGGACACTTGTCACATTTCTAGGCCTCCACATTATCATTTTCTCGTCTCTCTTTTCTATTAATAATAAACTTCACTATTTTAGGCAACTAAATCAATTATTTGTTTCAACTTTTATATACAGATTTTTAAATTTAAAACTGTGTTTATTATCAATTAAATTGCTCTATCATATTTTTATGAATCCTACAATTTGAAAACAATTTATAGCCATGCAAGATCCAAATAAAAACTCTTTAATCATGTATTTATATATTCACATTGTTTCATTTTGACAAGTATATGTGTTAACAGATTACATTATATTTTATTCAACCCGTGTAATACACGGACTTTTAAAGACATAATTTTTTTTTAATACTTAATATATAACATTACGTTTATTTAATAAGTATAATATACGAGATTCTAACCTAGTATATTAGATATGGAAATATAGAACTAAATTATGGAACCTTCTAAATCCTTCCGGCCCCTACACTGATTTGAGGTGCTTTTATTGTAGCTTAAGATGTAAAGGAAACGTTACCACATGGATATCTCATAAGTGCTAGTTAAATCACAACTAATCTTGTTTATCTTTTGTCTTGTCAACCAAATTAATGATGATGTCAAATATAAAACAGTGACACCCACTCACCCTAGTTTTTCCTACATACCCATATATTAATCGATATAACTAAGTATTATTTAAACAAGATTTAACATTAATTTAACCCAACATAATTTTATTTTGATATTAGTTAAGTTTTAAGTTCTAAACTTGTTTTAAGTAGCAAATCCTTAGACATTGTTTATTATACTCAACAGTTACATATGTGTATTGAACTTGTTGATGTGGACAGTTATTTTTCTTTGTTCACTCACTTACTAGATTTAGTTAGTTAGTTGATAGGTAGTTCTTGTATTCCCATGCATGGCTTCATCTTGCCTGCATATGTAGGAAGCTAATGCATTGTACGAAAAACAACAGAAATACAAAATTACATTCTCCGCCTTTAACATCACATATATAAATTTGACCTTTTGTCTAAAAATACATTTTAAAACTAATTAGTAATTTATAGTGACGGACAAATGAATTTTTTCCATGGGTGTCGTAAACTTTCGGTGTTCAGATGTCTATTAAAAGGGATTTTGTCAGGTCGGCCTATTAAATTTTTTTTGCCAGATTGAGTCGGGTAATCGAACCTATTTTATCAAATTTAGTTAGGTCATCGAAATATACTAAACATAAAACACTTTATTACTCAAATCAATATTCATATAATCAATCAATAATCTAATATTCTAGTAAATAATTAAATAACAAAGTAATATTTAGAGAAAAAGATAAAAAAACTTAATTTATTAGAGAAAATGTTCAAAAAAATAACTAAATTGGGGTTGTTTAGTCTTTTGTAACCGAATTCGGCCAACACTCCGACAGGTGATCTGACTCTCGCAGGCGACAATGATAGGTGATTGCCGATTGGGCAGTGGGGGCGGTTTCACTGAATCACGTTTGATGGGGAGGTGGAGGATTTGACAATGTTGGGTAATTGTTTAAAAGGGAATAAATGAGCTCAAGGTAAAAAGTTATTGGGTTAAATGGTTAGGGCCTAGTGGACTAAATTGTTTGTAACGATAAATGGATAGGTCCAATTAACTAATTTATAGGTTTATATTTGTTAATTAGTTTATAACAATTAATAAGTTTATATTTTTAAATTTTTAAAGTTTTAAATTATTTTTTTGGCTGTAATTAAAAAAAATCATGGTGTCGATGTCAAAATTTATTGGGGTCACTCAGAATAGATCGTATATATAACGAACAAAAAAATTCATGGGTATCGGGTGACCCATTTGCATAGGGGTGGGTACGCCAATGCTAATTGATGATGTAGATTTATTGTTACTATTAATAAAGTTATGTGTAGTGGTTTCACTAAAAATTAAAAAACAGTTCGTCACGTCAGCCGTAGTGAAACCACTATATAAAATCATAAATGTGTGTAATGATTTCAATATCCACCATTAATTTAAAATTTATTTTTCTTTTAATTTTAAACTAATAATGCGCCACACGCATGTGGCTCAAACAATGCACCTGCCCAAAATGTCCCATTAACACCCCTGCGGGGTAATGTTTCACGCTTAAGAGGTCTTATGTGGATGAGGGTGTGGGACCACTACTCATGGCCTAATTTGAAATTGTATTGATCAAATTGTATTGTATTTTTTTAGTGTGATGTACAAATATAATTTATATTTATAGCGACCCTATAAAAAAATTATTCCTCGTTCTGTCGTTAAATATAAAGACCCCATCATCCAAAACCCTAACAATTATACTTAGCAAAACAAGGGGGTAACAAGTTAGAAACCGTTGGTCATTTGGTGAAATGGTAGCCATAAGACTTCCTATAATGAAGGTCTTAGGTTCGAATCCGGGCTACAGCCAAAAAAGGGGTTTGTGATCAGGTTTGGGGGTTTACCTAGTTGGGGGTTCCTCCTAGGGTGGGCTGCCCTGGATGTTTTAGATGTTGCCCAGGGAAACCCAATTATCCTAGAATATCTAATTATAGAAGTTCCAAGAGGCTTTTAGGGTTTATTGTGCACTCTAGAAAGGAGGCACGATCATGCCCCATGTTGGGTGCGGCCGTGCCTAACCCTTACCCTAAATCGGCTCGTGCCTTGCTTCCCATGATCGTGTATTCGTCTCGAGATATTTGAAGTAAAAGTGAACCGTCATCTCTAAGAATGAAGGACCAATGGGCTTTATAGATCGGTCAATAGCCTAGCCACGGTCGCGCCAAAGACAAGGCATGACCACGACAAAAGCACAGGCACGACCGCGCCTCCTACCCTGGCCGCGCTTTCTCATTTTCTATCAAATATCAGTAGTTCTCTAGAGAATGGGGAGAAAGTCTAAGAGAAAAAGCCATCGCTTTCAACTCCGAACTTTGGTGTTTCCACTCAATTTCAATCTTCTAGGAAGGATTCTAACATCAAGAGGATCATCACACATCATCATCATCTTCTAGCTTGGATTGTTGTTTTGATTCTTGTAGGTCCTGATTCTAAGGCAGAATCACTCAAATGATCAATTAGCCACACACACAGGCGAAAACAGTGTATATGGTGGTGAAACAGAGGCAAGAAACAGAAAATGGTGAAGATAACATGCTAACCAAACTAGAATCAACACAAGGATGATATGAAATTGTAAGAACAATAATTGAATAAACTTAAAAGTTTATTGATTCAAAGAAAACTATGAAAGAGAGAATACAGGGTTACAGCCGCTATGCACACCCTAAATATTATCTAACTAGGCTATTTATAGGAAGCTGATAAGTATAGACACTATGCTTACTGAAACTACTAGTTTTGGCTGAGCATTTACAATACTTTGCACCCTATCGAAACTTCCCATCTATCGAAACTACTAGTTTTGGTTGAATAGACAACATTTAATATTTAATTTTATAGGGTTAGGTTAAAATGTTAACCAATATTTATGTGAAAACTATAATAACCACTCTCAAACATAGTGTTACGTATATGTAACAATTATCATTATGTTAATGTTACATATAGGTAAACACTATGTATCACGTATATAAAATATTATTTGGTACGTATACGTAAGACTAATTATTTCCGTATTTACGTTCAAAATACTTATTCAAGATACTTAAATATTACTTTAACAATTAAAAGAAAAAAATAATTTATAAATTATGTGATTGTTTTATAGTGGTTAGCACGGTTATCACATAAAAAATTGGTTAGTATTTAAACCATTTCCTGATTTTATATTCATTATATTAAATAATAAACGATTATAAATTTATATATAGCATAATATATATTATTTAATTACTTCTTTCATGATTACTTGTTTAATAATATTTATCATGTTATTATATATTTATTATATTAAATAAAAGCTATTATATTTATATATAAGTGGCTCATTTAGTCATTTTGGTTATGAAGCTTAATTCGGGTCCAGGCTTGTTCAAGTATGATTTGGTTAGCTTTTTAACAAGCCGATCTCGAATAGCTCATGAAGAGTTTGACTTGTCTATACAAGGATTTTGATTTCCCGCCTTATGTTTATGCACATGTTTCATATGTTATGTGAATTTAGTGTGGAGCGAGCTTGAAAAAGAGAATAAAGATTTTGTCGAGACATACAACACAACAAGGGACCATCAAACAAAGTCGCCTTCATCGTCTTCTTCTTAATGTTGTCATCAAATTATCGCACCATAAATGTTCTAAATTACTTGTATCTATGTTTGTTTTAGCGTTTGTATTATTTGATTTGGTTGGAATAACTAGCTGAACAAGAGTGGTCGGAGGGTTTTCAAATTCTAATTTGAACCGGGTTTTTTAAATTCCAATTCAAATTCAAATTGGATTTGTATTTAAATTCACTTTTAAAAGATTAAAATTCAAATAGTTTGTACCTACTTTTGTTTTATCTTATTATCAAATCCATAACAATATATATTCATTTGTTTTCGTCACAACCAAGCGCCACCTCAACGTTAGAACTTTTTTTTCTAGGCTAATATTTTCATCCATTTTGTTTTGATTATATTTTCATGATTTTCATCCATTTTGCTTTGTTTGTATAGATAATTGATCTATTGAATACTATTGTAAAACTATATTAATAGAAAAATGAGATTTAAGGAGTTATAAAAAAAGTAGGATACTTATGACGTGTTTTAACAAATAACTTTATAGGTGAACCACTCATCAAACGATAGCGTTACCAGTCTATTGGTTTGACTGGTTTCAAAATCAGATGACGTCATAAGTAACTAAAACTATATACATATATGGCGAATTTAAAACAAAAAGTCAAACTACTATATCTTTTAGTGTGTATTTGTATTTTTTTTGTAAGATATGAACCCTTAAATAAAATATGAAGCCTAAAGTATTAAATAAGATCTTGTAAGGAAAAAAAAAATAAATTATGATCATGATGTTAAACGGCCAGCTCAAATAACGTTGATTTAAATTGATACACTCAAATCAACCGTTCTTTGACATGTTCTCAATCCTATCAGTTCAACCAGTCGGTACGTTCCGGTCTGGTTCAAACATTGCTTTGAACTTATTCACACATTTTTTTGGAACGGTGGAGATTTTATTTAAAGTGTAATCTAACAAGGAGCTAGAACATACAAGAGTTACATGATGTTTGATAACAAATCGATAAAATAAAAATGAAATTACATCAGTTTGTCCATTCCAAACCCGGTAACTTATTTGAATCTTTTCTAACTCAAATTTCACTAGCACCTAGGGTCTAAGTGTTCAAGGTTTATAAACATCGGGACGTTGTGGCAGGCTTTATTCTTTACGTGATGACAGTCGTGCACGCGTGTCACAATTTTATATTTTCCTGGTTTTCATCGAGTTTCCTCTTGTACTTTTCCTAGCTTCTTGCTAGTCTTTGTTATTATAAAATTTTCTATAATTAATATGTATATATACACAAATATCGGTTTGGTTTATATTAATAGTGTATTACCCAAACCTGAATTCATAATGACAATACCCAAACCAAAAACTCAATGGTTAATTAAAATTAACACACTATCTAATAATTTACTTGGTTTTGCGTACCATGATGGCTGATTCGGAATACACGTCACGTCTCCCAAAATACACACAAACACATGGACGGGTTCAAACCCTGACTAGTGACATACTCAAACCTCTTTTTGACGTCGTCATGTTTCAGTCATTAGTCACCTTCTTAAAATAATAAAAACCCTAAAAGATTATTAAAACAAACATTACTAATTAATATGTTCTATAAAGTACCCCTCGACGGTTGGAGCGCAGAGGAAATCAAAGGTTTAGGCTAGAGCAGAAAACGATGAATAGGTTGGTATAAGAATATGTAGTCTTAGAAAAAAAAATCCATAAAAACATAAACAATAAAAAAGAAATTGTGTGGCAGACGGTGGCGATGGATCTAAGGGCAAAACAGCAAAGCCAAGAAGCATAGCGACATAGCTAAGGTGTATTTATGTACAATGTGTCCCTTGGGCACAACGAGAGGGAAAAGAAGAGTGACATTCGTCACACAAGTGGGACGATGAGGAAAGATGGCTCGCAACCAACCAAAATCTTGTTCGAAAAGTGACGGAGAGAAATAGGAAATGAGAAAAAAATAAGAAAACATTGAAACTAAGAATCTGATATCATATATAATAATGAAAACCTTATAAGATATTATATATTATTTATCAACTATTTAAAGAAATACAAAGAAAACATAAAGGTAGATTGTAGACTGATATCTGGTCGTACTGGTTTTCTTAAAGGATGAGAAGCCCGATGCCCGAAATGAAAGAGATCTCGGACAGGTGGTGTACGTTGGTGGCCAATGGTCAACGTTAACAAGGTTGCGAAGGTGATCAATGTTGAAAGGGGTAGTGTAATTATTAATTAAAAGAGTAGATGTTGAGATTGATAGTAATTTAGTTTAGTGCATTAATCCCTTAAGCAGAAGTAAGTAACTACACAGTCATATGGGTCCGATTGTGTAACTTCACTGCTTCATTGTTACTTTATTCATGGGTCGGCTATGCCAAAGCCCATCCACTACAGTCACACACTCACACACTCACACTTCCTTTTATTTTCGATGGCCTAGACATAGACTAAAAACATAAATTACATCAAACTGAAATAACTGAAATTATAGAGAAATAGAACAAGGGCAATTGTTCAAAACATACAATGATGACTTAGCTTACAAAATATCCAACCTTACAATCTCCCCATAAGCTATTGCATCATTGTCTTCAACTCTCATTTAGCAGTTGGCTCTTGACTTGATTTCTGAAAGTGGGGTTTTGCATTTATAGTCACCACCCTTTGATAAACGTTAGCATCTGCCTCATCATCTTCATGAAAGATCTTGATAGGGTTATTGAATAACAATTCAAGGTCTTCAAGTTGAAACTTCAATAGCTCTATGGGCTCAAAAATCTGAATGTCCTCTTTGTCTTCACATTCAATCATTGCACTTCTGATGGTTGGGTTGTAATACCATCTTCTAAATTTCTGAAGCTGAACAGGTACAGACTGTGGCAGCATGATAGATTTGACAGTTTTTGTCGGTTTGTACCTCAGGCTTACCCAAGGCTTTTGAGTTTTAGGGTGGATTCGGGTCTTTGAGAGAACTCTTCTAAGCTTTGCAGTGGTAATAGGCCTGAAGTCATTGAAGGTTTGATTCCTTAGAAAATTCTCAAAATCATTGGCAAACCTTTCCTTTCTAGGGTTTTAGAGGGGCAACTTGGCAAGAGCTCTTAGATCATATCTTGGGAGGGAGCTGAAGTCATGTGGAGACTTGAAGTGCTCCACTCCTCCCTTGTACTTCCGGATAATGAAAAAGTGATACTTCCTTATCGTATTTCCATCCGACAGGTGGTCTCTTCAACTCTTGATACTCGACAAACCACTCATAGTGCTTTGGTGGTTCCTGAGTTGGCAGCTTGTTTAACCAAGACCTCCTTGGTTCTGAGGCTTGGAGAGATGGAGTTTCAGTTGCTGTTGGTGTTGTTGTTGCTTGAGTAGATTTTTCATTAGTGCATGTTGGCCCAGTAGTGGTTACAAGCTCAACGAACGCAACTTTTACATTTGGGTCCTTTATCTCATTATCAGAAAAAGCATTGATGTCGCCCAGACAGTCTATAAAAGCTATGAATAAAAACCTAATCTAGACTCCTAAGTAATAAATGGAAAACCTATGAACTAGACCGCACTAATAGGCAAGTGTACCTATCGAGTGTAGCACAACTTAATGGTAAACCAAGTTATCGAACCCTAGAGACACTACTATAACTATACTAGACTCTGACTCGGACTAAAGATTGATGATTTGGGAGGTTGACTACACTAAAGATTAACTAAAAATGCAGCAAACTAAGAACAACTCAAACTATCAAGATCAAGATTAAGGAAGAAATCAGAGATGGGAAGAATACTACCTAGGTCGGAATCCTACTTGCAAAGCACAACTTCTACCGGTTCTGGAAACTAAGATGGATCTGGGTTTCTAAGGAAACAGCTCTAGACTACCTAGTGGATCCCTAATCACTCTCAGGGTACCAACTAAGGAACCTAATGTTGAAGCACTTTCCTGTGACAAACACTCTGGATAGAGTCTTAGTTTGTATTTTCTTGTTTGTAATTGTCTTTGTATGTAAGAGTCTTTATGTATTAGTTTATCGAGTTGTATTTACTTTTACATATTGAATGTTACAATTTTCTCTAAGTGTTTTGCGCACTTGTAAGTGCGCAGGAGAAAGCTCCTGCGTACTTGGCAAGTACGTAAGAGTAACTTTGCGTACTTGCTAAGTACGCATGAGCAAATTGTCCTGCGCACTTGCTAAGTGCGCAGGCATCAGGTCATGTATAAATAGGAATGGTTGATAGTAGATAAGTACGCAGTCATAACATCAAATACGCAAATTGTATTCTCAGTGCTTCTCTCTGTAACCTTCAAGTGTTTATAATACAAAGAACGTTTAAAGTGTTTGCTCTTGTCAGTTTACTTTGTTTAGTTTGACTCTCCGCCTAGTCACGGGTATTCCGCACCTGGTTCGACTAGTAGACCCACTTGCATGTGACGATCCGCCACACCCGAGGGACCTACAAGTGGTATTAGAGCTTTGCTCCTGATTTCGAGTGTTGTGAGTGAGTTTGGAGAGTTTCTACCGAGTTTTTACAAGCAAAAAGAGGCATTTTTGTGATAAAATAGGGGTAGCTCTTGAGCACTATTTTAGAAGCAAAAAATCACTCAAAAACTGATTTTTGTTGTGTATTCGAGTGTTTTGAGCATCAAAGGTTGCTTAGAAACAAGTTTCTGACCATTTGGCTCATTTTCATTGATCATCAGTTCAATTTTTACCATCTCCGACGACTTTCAGGTGACCAGAATAGTTTGGTGAGAGCTGCTGAAAAGGTGTTGTGTGTACTTACCATTTCTGGCAAAAAGTACAGTTCTGTTGCGTACTTGCTAAATACGCAAGACTAATCTCCTGCATACTTACAAGTACGTAAGACTGATCTTCTGCGAACTTAAGTTATATCCTGCGTACTTATCATTTACTCCTGCGTAATTATCAAGTACGCAAGAGCAAATCTAAGTACGCTTTTAAATATGAGTTGATCAACAATCGACTTACCAATCTTGATTACCTAGTTCCTTTTGGTAGTCCTTGTTCCTTGTTGCTACAGTACAAAGACCGCCAGTCTAAGTTTCATGCTAAAGCGGTGGAAGGCATCTTCTTAGGATACGCTGCCAACTCGCCTTGCAAGAGAGTGTACAACATAGGAACTCGTACTGTCGAGGAATGGTTTGAAGTGGATTAGAGTAAACACAACATTTCACCCGAACCAACAGGTCCAGCTTGGGGTTTTGATTATGATGCGCTATTCAAGTCATTCAATCTTCCTGATCTATCTGCAGTTGACGCAGCAAATGTTTATGAATTATTGGGTGGCGACAATGACTCCAGCTTCTCTACTCGTGCTACTGTACCGATTATAACTCCTGATTCCAATGCTGCATCTGCATCTGGAACTCATGACAGTGATAACAGTGAAGATGTTCTTGTTGTTGGAGATGACGCTCAAGCTAATCCTAACACAACTGTAGGAAATGAAGCTCCAGCTGATCCAATTAACATTGAATCTTCTTCCTCTGGAACACAGGAAATGGGGGAGTTAAGCACGAATCTTGATTCAGAAATTCAGGAACCGATTGTACCGGAGACGAGAGTGCATAGGAATCATCCAATCGACAACATTATTGGTGATCCTTATGCCAGTGTTCAGACTCGTCATTGAACCATCACTGAGAACACCAGTCTTTACACAGAGATACTTGACACTGGTGTCATGGAAACATGTCTGCATGCTGCATTCGTGTCCCAGTTAGAGCCGAAGAATGTGAAGGAGGCTCTCACTGACAACTGATGGATTGAGGCGATGAAAGATGAATTGTCACAATTCCAAAAGTTGCACGTGTGGGATTTGGTTGACTTGCCAAAAGGCTTTCAGCCAATTGGAACAGATGGGTGTTCAAATGCAAGACGGATGATCGTCATGTTGTTGTGAAGAACAAAGCAAGATTGGTTGTTCAGGGTTTTTATCAGCAAGAGGGCTTGGATTACATTGAAGTATATGTCCCAGTTGCTAGAATTGAGGCCATTCGACTGTTCTTGGCTTATGCCACATATGTCGGCTTCAAGGTCTATCAACTTGATGTGAAGAGTGCTTTCCTTTATGGTAAAGTTCATGAAGAGGTTTATGTCACTCAACCTCCCGGCTTTGAAGATCCGCATAATATCAATAAAGTGTATAAGCTCGACAAAGCACTTTATGGTCTTCATCAAGCACCGCGGGCATGGTATAAGACATTATCTAAGCATTTACTGTCTAATGGTTTCGACCGTGGACATATTGACTCGACTCTCTTCATTAGGAAAGCATGAGGTGACATTCTTCTTGTACAAGTATACGTCGACGGCATTATTTTTGGATCTACCAATGAAGGGATGTGTAGGGAATTCGAGCAGGTGATGAAGTCCAAGTTTGAAATGAGTAATATGGGTGAATTGTCGTTCTTCCTGGGTCTGCAAGTCAGTCAAAGAGAGGATGTCATTTATCTACATCAAACTAAGTATGTGCTGGACATCTTGTCAAAATACAAGATGAATGATAGCAGTACTTATGGCACACCTATCCCAGTCAATCATGGTCTGCATCCTGACAAAGATCGAAAGGATGTAGATAGCAGATTATACCGTGGGATGATCGGATTACTTATGTATCTCACAGCTTCAAGACCCGATATAATGTTTGCTATGTGCTTGTGCTCAAGGTTTCAGTCTCAACCGAAAGAGTCACATATGATAGCCGTGAAGAGAATTTTCAGATACCTGAAAGGGAAACCCTGATTGGGTCTTTGGTACTCTAAGCAGCAGTCATTTGACTTAAAATCCTACACTGATTCATATTATGGCGGTTGTAACCTTGACAGAAAGTCAACTTCTAGTGGATGTCAATTCTTAGGAGACAGACTGGTCTCCTGGCAGTGCAAGAAGCAGTCAACGGTTTTTGTCTCAACTTGTGAAGCAGAATACATTGCTGCGGCGAGCGGTTGTTCTCAGATATTGTGGATTCAGCAGCAATTGAGAGACTACGGCTTAAACTTCACTGGAACTCCTTTATTCATTGACAACAATGCCACCATGTCCATCACATATAACCCGATGAAACATTCCAAAACTAAACATATAGAAATTCGCCATAATTTCATCCGTGATTGTGCTGAAAAGCATTTAATTGAACTTGTAAAAGTTCACACGGATGACAATCTTGCTGACCTTTTCATAAAAGCATTTGATCGATCCCGTTTTGAGCATCTTGTCAACTTGATAGGAATGTTCAATCCTGAGTGAAAATTAATTTTTCTTAAATCAATTCAATTCATGGAAGTTAAACTTTATTTCTTTTAAATTTCATGTATAGTTCTTTTAAGTTTCAAAATATTTTACAAAATCAAAAACAAAATAGAAAATGGAGAAAATTTCAAAGTTAACTTGAGAAAAGAGGAAATGATAGTACATCAGAAATGATCTATACGTCATAGACTGCTCATATGGGAAATGATTGCGTCATGCTTACTTAATTGTTTAAATTATTATGTTTTTAATCTGCTTATTTACAAGTAATTTGAATTGTCAGTAGGCTGTATGCGTCTTTGAATCACTAGTAGTGTTGAAACTAAATCTAAATTACAACTGTGATTTGAAACCATGTTTGCAAGTGTGTGTGCGTAAAAGAATAGAAAAGATCATTATCAGATAAAGGATGTTAGATTTTGGCAATAATTTTCTTTTGAGATCAGTTTCGGGTTATGTCGTTAGCACAATTAATGCGGTTCATCTCACTCCCCATACTCACAAGTATGTAAGAAGAGATTGAATCAAGACATGTCTCTACATCAACCGTTGAGCATGTATTCACCCTTGAATCACTCCTGATTCATTGAAATCAAACCCAGATAAAAGTTGGATCCCCTTACCTTATTCAAACACCATATATATTATCCTGAATCATCATACCGATATTCAATGAAGAAAATCAAATAAAACCAAGACAAATGAATCACACGATTCTGAATCTTATGATTCTTGATAATCCTTATGGATTCTGCTTGATTTTTCTTGTGCTAATAGATGTAACTTCATTCTGAAAATTTAGAAAATCATTGGAAAAATCTTAGATGCCTTGAGATAGTGCAATTTACATTATTGTAGCATATCAGTGGGGTACACGTTGTATATCTTATAATTAATACCTTAATACACAAGAACGTGATACAAAGATGCTTATAGTTTCAAATCTTATAATATTGTCAACTTGAATTACTTGTTTATGTGCTTATTACGTATGCATTAATAGTAATTCATCACATGATCCCATATTCTTTGATGTTTATATTGTATCGTTTTTGCTAAAAGATAGCCTGATATGATCCTCTGCTCGTGTCTTTGATCAGAAATAGTTTGTGTGAATACTTGTATATTTTTATTAGAAAAGATCAAAAAAAAAAAAATTAAGTTTATGCATAATTCAACTTTATTCAGAAAAGCCAAAAATATTTGTGTTTAACCTTCCTGAATTGTATTTGAATCCTCCTGATTGAATATTTTTAACTTGTTCGTTATTTGACTTGAAAAACTTCATAAATTTTGAGTTGAAAGTTTGCGCACTTAAGGGTTTGTGCGTACTTGTAAGTGCGCATGAAGTAAGCCCTGCGTACTTAACAAGTACGCAAGAGTTAAGTCTTGCGCACTTGTAAGTACGCAAGAGTTAAGTCTTGCGCACTTGTAAGTACGCAAGAGTTAAAGCGTGCGCACTTACTAAGTACGCACGGCCTTTTGGTGTTGAGTATAAATATGGGACTTAGAAAATTTCTGAGTTTTCATTGCATTCAAACTGAAATTTTCCCTCTGCAAACTTTTACTCAAAAATTCTTGTGATCCAATTTGATTTTTCATCCCATTACAAGTTTCATCATCCTATAACATCGATTTGGTGAGAATCTAGGCTCATTCCATCCGCAGAAACTCGTGATTTTGGACCGATTCATCTTAGGTTTTTGTTCGAGATTTTTAGACAATTTTTCGGTTGTTTGGGTAAAACCTAATAATTAAAACTTGTTAAGAATCATTAATCGACCCTTAATCATCCAATTTCGTCTTTAATTTTGTCCCTGTAGTTGAATTTGAACCGTCAGTGGGTTTGTTCGACTGTTAGGTCAAAATCGGTCTTGTTTAGCAGGTATTTGGTGTTGTTATTGGTCCCATAGGCAAGAATCTTTGATTCCGACCTAGTGGTGACCCAATACACACTGATTTTTGAACATCAGTTAATTTCAAACTTCTGAATTTTTTTACCAAGTGCGTTTCCTACGCACTTAACAAGTAAGCAAGAAGCACTTCATGCGTACTTGTTAAGTACGCAAGAGGAAAATCATGCGTACTTGCAAAGTACGCAGGAGCAACACTTGGCAAAAAATTCTAAGTCTGAAATTTCAGTTCAAAGAGTAACTGCTATACTGAGTCGTGTTTATCCATTTCCAATGATATGTGTTGTTCTGACTATGCTTTCTGTGTGTTTTTGCAGATCATGGCTCGGGCGTTTACTAACGAATTCAACCTGTTAGCTAACACTGAACCTGAATGGAAGGGTGCAACATTGCAGTATAGAGATATAGTTGATTTCTTGGACCGTTCAAGAATCAGCTACGCCATTTCTGCTGACCCGATCGTATCAAGACCCTATCTCGAGCAGTTTTGAGATACTGCGGAGCACGATTGCACGGTAACCCCCAACGTTATAAGGGCTACCGTTGCTGTTCATGCTATCGCTTTCTCTGAAGATACTATTAGAAGGGTCCTTCAATTCAGAGATCTCTCGACCGACCCGATAGCCTATCCAGACTACTTTGTGGACGACTGTTGTAGACAAAGAATGGGCTATGTCGGTGCGAGGGACTATGCTTCATACAAGAAGATGTGGGTGTTAGACCAATGGAGATACTTCGCCCACGTCATGATCATGTGCATCTCATCAAGGAAAGCTGGTAAAGATGCCATGGGTCATGACCTTGCAGCAGCCATGGTCGGCCTTTCTCTCAATAAGGGCTACAACTTCTCCCGCTACATATTCAAAGCCATCAATGACCAGATCAACACAACGGAGAGGTTTAGGTTCTTATTATACCCTAGGTTTGTGCAACTATTGATTAATGACGCATTGCCAAACCTACCTACTATAGGGGAGAGACTGCAAGTAAAGAGGGTGGACAAAAGAGTATTCGCCCAATTCCTAAAGCCAGGCAGTGTAAATCCTACCCCTGTGCATACAGAACTCTTTGGCCACCTCATCAATGAAGCATATGTGGCCCCTGGTGACTGGAGATGGTACAGTCATGACTCGGAGCCTGAATTGAGTGAACACTCCGACGAACAACAGCAACAACAGGAGGAAATGGAGAGTGATGATGGATCGTCTGATGATGGAGACGACGAAGGAGGAAATGATGGTGCTGAGGGATCCGACTCGGAAGCGACTGAGTCAGATTCTTCTGATTTCCGATGATCCACCGTCGCAGGTACACCCGAGGAGAACGGCTAAAGTATCCCTACATGAGTCGTCCTCCAAGAGAAAGCGACAGTCTTCTAGCAGCGAAAACGAGCCGGACTCTGACTATAACGCTACTATACAAATACAAAGACGGGAAATCATTCACAAGAATAGGGGCGATAGGCAACAACCTGCTATCCCCAGTGAGGTGGAGGCTCAACAGCAAGTACAAGTTTCAGCTGTTAGTCCTGATTCAGCCTCCACCCCACCTTCACAGCAACTGTATCGTAGGAGGAGGAGGCCACAAGTGCAACGTGAAGTGGCCGTCACTACAATCACTGAGGTGATTCCTGTGATAGTGACCCTCCCTACCACAACTGTTCAGGTGGCGGTGACTACTCCAATTCTCATGGAGTCAGTCACCATCACCCCTATCATTACCCCTACCATTACCCCTACAACACTCATCACATCCTCAATCCCAACCACCACCACTGAGCCTTTAAGTCAACCCTTCAATTATGGAGATTTCACACAAGGGTTTGACTTTGATACCATATTCTCCTCCCCCATTCACAATGCCGAGGCGTCATCATCCAGACATCCTGATCCAAATGATACAAGGATAGATGTTCTGGAAACCCAAGTTGCTGAACTACTGGAGACTATTCGGAAATCAAAGAAGGAGTCTGACGCTCAACAAGCACATATCAATTCTTTGGTAGACGAAGTCAGAATCCTTCGTAGCCAGAGAACAGAGACTGATGAAAGATTGAAGAACGTCATGGCCCAGAACGAGCTCGACGAGCTCCTAATCAAGACGAATGAAATGATTCTGGAACACAGGATGTCCTTGGAGCTGTGGTTTGATACTCAAAGGAAGGAGCATGAGCTGACTAATTGCTGACCTGACCAAGAAGCTTGATGCTCAGGGGGAGAAAGAGAAAGAAAAGGAGAAAGAGAAAGAAAAGAGGACTACTGGTGATGAGGCGTGTCATCCTGTCGACTTGACTAAGGATGACGACAAAGACAAGGATCCCGAAGTCGGTCCTAGTGGAGGTGAGCACCAAGCTTTAGCAATCGTGCCCCTCTCTGCTGTTCCAATGGCTCGGGAGGAGTCTACTCATCAAGAGGGTGGTGATACCTCTGGTGGTGGTGGTGGTGACAAAGGAAAGTCAGTAGCTGAAGTGCTTCAGGACTTATCTGATGATGAGATCCTATATCTAGAGCCTGACTATTCCAAAGAAGCACAGATCGATGCTCTCTTTAATCTAGAAGAAGGAGAGATCGACTCTGGTGACGATTGGGATGATGATGATGAAGATGTTATGATCGAAATTCCCAAGGGTGACGGGGAAGGAGAGTACGAGTTAGAGGATGGTGAGATCTTTGAATTTCCATCCTTCGAAGCTGCGCTCGACATAGGTTCAGTCGAGCATGCTGGTAATGTGGAAGCCTCGACTGAAGCCTCCCCAGTTGACCCTGCACCTGTGGACCCAGAGGCACCAAAAGAAACATATATGCCTTCTACTTAGTCAAAGGGTCCAGCTCCTGTGTGGCAAAAGACGTCTATAATAGACAAACACAGAGCAACATGGATGATCTTGGCTGTAAGGTTCGAGGAGGATAAGCAGCTATTCGCTATCAAAAGATCTGGCTGGGTTCAATACTTGAAACCTTCAGCTCCTTATCCAAATACGACCTTGTGAACCTAGCAAACCGAGAGCTGCTGGGTCATTCCAATCACGCAGTGGCGATGGGTTTGTGGGTGGTTCTGCAGCGGGAAGCAAGATCTGTGAAATTCGAGATGTTCAAGCCTCAAGTGCCCAAGAGAGTCAAGGATAAGCACGCTATACATCCTGTGACTAAGAAGCACTTAAAGAAATTGGTATACAAGCCAGTGCGATGTGAAACTAAGATTCCCCTGAGCAAGTTATCTCAGGATATTCTTGGTAACATGTGGTACTGGTACGTAGATCCAAAGACGGGCGAGGCTGTGATCATGGGAAAGGGACGTTCAGAGAGCGGGAACATAGTGCCAAAGGAACTGATCAGAATATTTGATTACGTCTGCTTCATCAACTTTTCTGTGAAAGATCTAGAGGCACTAGCAGACAGGTATTGTGTCTACACCGATGAATGGACAAAGCTCCTTGCTTCTAAATATAACAAGGTGATTAAGTTCTGCCTTGAATACAAAAAGAAGATGGAAGCTAATGATCAAGAGTTGTGAAGACTGAAGAATGAAGACTGGAGACTGAAGATTATCTAGAGCTGTTGTCAAGGGGGAGTTTGTTGAAGCACTTTCCTATGACAAACACTCTGGATAGAGTTTTAGTTTGTATTTTCTTGTTTGTAATTTTCTTTGTATGTAAGAGTCTTTATGTATTAGTTTATCGAGTTGTATTAACTTTTACATATTGAATGTTGCAATTTTATCTAAGTGTTTTGCGAACTTGTAAGTGCGCAGGAGAAAGCTCCTGCGTACTTGGAAAGTACGCAAGAGTAACTTTGCGTACTTGCTAAGTACGCATGAGCAAATTGTCCTGCGCACAGGTCATGTATAAATAAGAATGGTTGACAGTAGATAAGTACGCAGTCATAACAGCAAATACGCAAATTGTAATCTCAGTGTTTCTCTCTGTAACCTTCAAGTGTTTATAATACAAAGAACGTTTAAAGTGTTTTCTCTTGTCGGTTTACTTTGTTTAGTTTGACTCTCCGCCTAGTCACGGGTATTCCGCACCCGGTCCGACTAGTAGACCACTTGCATGTGACGATCCGCCACACCCGAGGGACCTACACCTAAAGATGTAATAAACTCACCAGATGGTGGATTACCTTTCGGTCTCTCCAACAATGATAAAGTACCCGAATAAACATATCACCTTTCAGTCTCACTGTTCACCATAAATTCAAAAAATGCACAGGGTAATCTCAAGATAAGAACTATGACTCAGAATAGCAACAATCACTAGACACCTAATACCAACTTCCTCTCAGACAGCTGACACTCGGATTCCTAACGACGAAGACTAAACGAATATCTCTCACTTATCGGGTATTGAGACAGGATACACACTCAGATCTAAATAACATTCTATCACCACTCCTATGACTCACTATCTCTAGCAGACCAAACAAACAATCACAAATCCTAAGATCTATGACCTAGATACGCTAATCAAGCTGGAAGACATCCACAATCAATGTACGTAATCAATAATCAAACACAAATCAGATCTAAGCATGCATATACATCACAATCATTAAATCATGATCTTTTACAAAATCATTAACCATCAAATAGAATCCAAAACCAGTAAAAATCATAACTTTATGCAGTAATCATCATAAACCGAGGCCGTATCAATGATCTACCAAGAATCAAACTCAAAACATCCAGAACAGAAGTAAAAGATAGAATCATGGTATCAAACATAGCAATCAAAGAATAAAAATCGAATCTTGAAACCTTGAACGCTATTACTAATGAACCCAGATCCAAAGCTTCAACCTTTTGCATCAAATCCTCTTCTTCTCTCCCAAAATCACCCTTGGTCTCTCTCTAGACGGTTGGAATTTGAACTTCTAACCTAATTGCAATCAAATTCTATTTAAAAGTCGATTTGGGCTTTTTCACGGATTTTCAGTCTCCCGCGTACCGCGAGAAACAATTTAGTCAGGGCCGCTTTTAACTTCCCTCGCGTACCGCGAGGCATCTCTCCTTCTCCCTCGCGTACCGCGAGAACTCAAAATTGCAACATTTTCTCTTTTAAACTCCCAGCTTCATTCTCTTGCTCGATTTCTTCCCGTATTCACTTGTAATCTTCACGAGCTCCTATAAACATACAATAGACTCAAATACAGACTTCAACGACTCAAAACAAAGATAAAACTAACTAAAAACGCACAAAACACTAGGAATAAAGATGTGTGCTTCACACTACATCAAACATCCCTCCACTTAACCTTTTTTCGTACTCGAAAAAGCTGCACTGGAATCATAACTCAGGTCTAACTTAACAAACTCATTTACCAATTAGCAAAACATACTCACACGTTAAAAAACAACAATTAGTATTTCTGTCCGATTAAACGCAAACACCAGCTATCTAGCCCCCGTAATGTGTTCTAATTCCAATTTATACAGTTATCAATCAACCTATGTGACTCACACTCAGAAGTTACAGCTCCTCCTAATCCCATCTCACGGTCATGTTTAGGTACGGATTAAACCATATAGATTTACCCTACCACGTTAAACTAAGATTTATTTGTTTAAGAAATTAGATGAAATCATGATTGAATGGATGATAATGAGCATTAATAAGCAAATTAAACTTCATCTAGAGGCTTTTCAACCAAGTCACTATCCCGAAAGGTAACACATAGACTAGGTCAAATCAATAAAGCACATAAGAATCACTTAGCGGTGTTTTCTCTAAGTGGCCATCCCGGAGGGTAACACATAAGCAAAACTCAGTATTCTAAATAAGCTCAATGAATTATGGAATTATGGATGCGGGCGCCACCAAACTCGAATTTATTCTCATAAAAAGAGAATGGTACCTATCACCCTGTGTTGACCTTTCCAGTATGACCGATACCCTAAGATGAGTACCCACAAGATATCATGATTTTATTTCGTGATTAATCTTAAGTAACACTCACAGGCTATTTAATCTATTCAAACTGGCTGGGTCTACCAAAACATCACTAATTAGATGCGTTTTTTATTATTTAAATCATTTAAACTCAACAAATAGATCCAATTGTACTATCATCTTCCATGTATAAGCAGTTATTTCCAAGGAAATTTTTCAATTTTTTTAATTTTTTTGTATTTTTGAATTTTTATAAACAAGACAAACTAGCTAAACTAGACACTCACATCCCCACACTTGAAAGACGCATTGTCCTCAATGTGAAGCAAGACACAACTAAAAATAAAAATAAAAATGCAAAAATGAAACAGGAAGCGACTTAGCTGGTAATGTATATGCTCTTGAAGAAAATCCAGCTTCATTCATCCTTGTGTGCACCGTATAGTATTTCGGTCATGGTTGCATAGACTGTCGTGCTGCCTTTACAAACTATATGTAAGTGATGATCGATCCCGCCCGAATGGAGATTGGGTACATACAAAATGATAAAACCTGCAAAATAAAACCAACAAACCCGCAACATTAAACTGACTCAAAAAATTTAAATAAAGACTCGACTGACTCAAACTAAAAATTAACGATTCAAGATAGATAGCATGCAGAGGAATGTACTCGATGGGTGGAAAACACATAGACATGAATGCCACAGCAAGGTAGATCAACGGTTACGAATGGTTTCATAATTTCCCATGGTAATGGTGGTCGGTGAATATGGATGATGTGAATAGATAATGGATAGAGGTGGTATAGGGTGTCTATGGTGGATGATGGTTGTGATGGTGGTAGTGGTGGGTGGTGGACGGTGGTGGAAAACTATGGGAAATAAGGGAATAAGGGTAAAACCAGGAGGGCCCCGCGGACCGCGAAGGATCAGGAGCCACTCCTTGCGTACCGCGAGGAGATGAAAATCAAGTTGGCTCATTCCTAAGCCTCTCGCCTACCGCGAGAAACCAAAGAAAAATCCTCGCGTACCGCTAGGGACCCCTGGTTACAGAAAGTTTTGAGGGTTTTTGTACTTAGAAAATTTTTGACCCCTTAGACTTTTTTCACCCAAATTCCATAAAAACCTATTCCAAGCATAAAAACATATGTAAAAATACCTGAAACTTCATTCTCGATGATTTTCCTCACCGAATCAAGCACGAATCCCTGCAAAACATGACACAAACAAAACACACATACCGAAAAACACAAAAATTGACACGGACTCAACCCAAGTAATGCACACAACTCTACTTCCCGGGCACTTGCCCGAGACTCAAACAAGCCTATAAGGAGGCTTCTCATTGATCCTAACAGGAACCCCCTTAATCTTACGTGGTCTACCGATTCTCCAAAACCTCATCAAATTCCTACCTCTATTAAAACTCAAATGTATATCATATGCACCAATCCAGTCTTTCCACCACAACTTAAATCTACCCAGTCTAAAGATAACACGGTTCAAATACCACAGCAAGCTATCACTTCGAAACATCCCCACACTTGTGGTTTTCAATCTCCCTATATCACAAGACTCACTTAACTCTCAGGGTTTCTTACGAAGCCGCCAAGATTTAGGGGATGAATCGGCTTCTATCCCCTCAGCATGGACACAAGTACAAGTTAAAGGCTCAATATGTGATATCACTAAAGGTGTGGTCTCTACCCTCTCGCCCGGATCCTCATTATCCTCTACACTTTCAACCACGGGTGTCTCACAGATTAATGACCCGACTTGTGCTAATATCTCACTCAAACTGCAATCACCATCGTTAGCACCTAAAAACGCGTATCAAATTCCTTTCAAATTCAACTAACCAATCCGACGGGTCCTCAATCATTTCTCCTCCATCCCTATCAATAGTATCTTCTACTGGATTAGAGTCCCAATGTTCATCCATGAAGGAATCAACCATGCACACGGAGTGGCTATGCTTGCTAACAACTTTCACTGACTTTGTAGCATCGAATGTGATAGACTCATCCCCCACAAGAAGTGTGAGTTTCCCGTCAAAGACATCGACCAATGCCTTGGCGGTGCGCAAGAATGGGTGCCCTAAGATGAGTGGGACTCTATCATCCACCTCCATATCAAGAATGACGAAATCCACGAAGAAGACAAATTTGCCTACTTTCATTAACGGATTCTCGATAATTCCCCGTGGATACTTGACTGGACGGTCAACCAAGGATATCCTCATGCGCGTCGGCTGCGGTTCTCCCATGTCTAGCTGTTTATAGATAGAATAAGGCATCAGATTGACGCTAGCACCCAGATCAGCCAACGCGTGGTTTAAGGGCAAACCGCCAAACAGACATGGGATCGTGAAACGACCCGAATCTGCCATTTTCTCTATCAGTTTGTTCTGAACCACAGGAGAACATTGCTCACTAAGTGAGACTTCAGAGATCCCATCTAGCTTCTTCTTGTTGGAAAGAAGATCTTTGAGGAACTTGCCATACTTAGGCATATGCTGAAGGACCTCTATGAATGGGAGATTTACCTTGAGTTGTTTGAACATATCAAGGAAGTGATCGTATTCCCTAGCATGTTTATGTGGCAACAAGCGAGCTGGATAGGGAACATGACTCAAGTCAATCTCGGGGGACTTCATCTCCACCCCCTTCTTCTTCTCCTCTGCCTTCTCGACAGGCTTCTCCATCTCTATCTCCTTATCCACCGTCTCTTCTTCTTCTTCTACTACTGTTGGGCTCTCCTTCTCCTTTACTCTTCTGCTCCTTGTCTAAACATCATTCAACTCGGGCTCCTCTAGCATCCTAGCATCGATCTCAGCAAATCGAGCCCTCCAATCAATCTTCTTCACCTCCTCTACCGAAGGAATGCCATAGTCAACATTGTGGGAAGCTTCCTTCTCTACTATCTCCTCATCTCTATGACTCATGACTGACATGGCCATCACTGAAGCATTAGGGCCTGAAGATGGACCTCCCTATCTGTCCCTCAAGCTCTTCGCGATGTCTCCTACCGTGCACTGTAAATCCTGGAATGCCGACTGCTGATTCTTCAATAAAGTGCCATGGGGATCCAATCTATGCTTAGCGTCCCTATCCTGCTGGACTAAATGAGTAAGCATCTGTGTCTGATTCTCTATCATCTCCTCTATCTTCCTCGTGTTGACACTGCTTCCCGCGCTCGCTCTAGCTTCTCTTCCTTCATACTGATTCTGGCGACCATTAAACCCAGGCGGGTTATTTCCAGATCTCCATCCCGAGCCATATGAATTGTAGTTGTTGTACCCTCGGTTCTGGTTCTGGTTTCCAACAAAGCTTACCTGCTCCTGATGATTGACAGGGCAATCTCTGGTGTCGTGGACTCCCCTACACACTGCACACCTTTGAGCACTGAGTTTAAGCTCCTTGATCTCGTTTGCCATAGTTGCAAGTGCAGCACCCATGCTAGTCTTAGGAGTGACCTGATGCACACTTCTAGGAGACGAGGCGGATGCTCTAGCACTAGGAATGGAAGACCTAGTAGATGACTGTTGTTGTTCGGCCAGATCGAAGCTCTTGAACATCTCCTCACACTCGTCTGGCTCGAGCTTATCCATGATATGGCCTCCCGCAGCTGTGTTGAACAATTGCTGCTTCTCAAAGGTGAGACCATTGTAGAACTTCTCCACTATCGCCCAGTCAGAAAGACCATGTTGGGGACATCGGCTCAACATCGTGTTGAACCGCTCCCAGGCCGTGTGATAAGGCTCTTCATGATCCATCCAGAATGAATGGATTTGATCACGAATGCGAGCGGCCCAGGAAGGTGGATAATACTTCTTGAAGAATTTGGCCTGAAGATCCTTCCAAGTGGTATTAGAGATGTCAGGAAGGGTATCAAGCCAAGTAGATGCGCGACCAGAGAGCGAGAATGGGAAGAGACGCAAGTAGATAGCGTCCTTAGACACACCCGTGATATTGAAGGTATCACATATCCGCGCGAAGCGGGACAGATTTCCGGGTGCATTCTCATCCTCAAGGCCATGAAATTGAGTGGCATGAGTGATCGTGCTTATGACATGTGATGGGATCTGCCATGTATTGGTGTTCGGAATGGCGGGGAGTGTGATCGAATATCTCGCCCTAGTGACCCTGTCACTGGCCCTCTGGTGCACGGCACGTCTAGCTGGTGGGTTATCGTCGTTCATGTAAGGAAATGGAATTGGGCTAGGAGAATGTACCTGATTGCTGCAAAATGCTTTCAAAACGCTCCCGAAAGTCGCAGGTGCGCTCGTGTAGCTCTCGTTCAGGCTCTTGAAAAGTTGAATATGGTGGTGATCCCTGCGAACAAGTGGGGTGCATAAACTGACACAAGAATAAAAGAAAATAAATAAAGACTCAAGATAGAAAGACTTGATCCCATATTAGACACTCAGATAAGACACACAAGTAGCAGAAGAGACAAAGACACACAATTAAGACTAAAAAACAAAACAAACCAAAAATCACTAAAAGAACTAGTCAAAGCTAATATTGCTATTGCCAGGTGTCCCCGGCAACGGCGCCAAAAACTTGATGTCGCCCAGACGGTGTATAAAACTATGAATAAAAACCTAATCTAGACTCCTAAGTAATAAATGGAAAACCTATGAACTAGACCGCACTGACAGGCAAGTGTACCTCTCGAGTTTAGCACAGCTTAATGGTAAATCGAGTTATCGAACCCTAGAGACACTACTATAACTATACTAGACTCTGACTCGGACTAAAGATGATGATTTGGGGGGTTGACTACACTAAAGATTAACTGAAAATGCAGCAAACTAAGAACAACTCAAACTATCAAGATAAAGATTAAGGAAGAAATCAGATATGGGAAGAATACTACCTAGGTCAGAATCCTACTTTCAAAGCACAACTTCTACCGGTTCTGGAAACTAATATGGATCTAGGTTTCTAAGAAAATAGCTCTAGACTACCTAGTGGATCCCTAATCAGTCTCATGGTGTCACCAACTAAGGAACCTAAAGATGTAATAAGCTCACCAGATGGTGGATTACCTTTCGGTCTCTCCAACAATGATAAAGTACCCGAATACACATATCACCTTTCAGTGTCACTTTTCACCATACATTCGAAAAATGCATGGGGTAATCTCAAGATAAGAACTATGACTCAGAATAGCAACAATAACAAGACACCTAATACCAACTTCCTCTCAGACAGCTGACACTCGGATTCCTAATGACGAAGACTAAACAACTATCTCTCACTTCTCGGGTATTGAGACAGGATACACAATCAGATCTAAATAACATTCTATCACCACTCCTATGACTCACTATCTCTAGCAAACCACACAAACAATCACAAATCCTAAGATCTATGACGTAGATACTCTAATCAAGCTGGAAGACATCCACAATCAACGTACGGAATCAATAATCAAACACAAATCAGATCTAAGCATGCATATACATCACAATCATTAAATCATGATCTTTTACAAAATCATTAACCATCAAATAGAATCCAAAACCAGTAAAAATCATAACTTTATGCGGTAATCATCATAAACCGAGGCAGTATCAATGATCTACCAAGAATCATACTCAAAACATCCATAACAGAAGTAAAAGATAGAATCATGGTATCAAACATAGCAATCAAAGAATAAAAATCAAATCTTGAAACCTAGAACGCTATTACTAACGAACCCGGATCCAAAGCTTCAACCTTTTGCGTCAAATCCTCTTCTTCTCTCCCAAAATCACCCTTGGTCTCTCTCTAGACGGCTGGAATTCGAACTTCTAACCTAATTGCAATCAAATTCTATTTAAAAGTCGATTTGGGCTTTTTCACTGATTTTCAGTCTCCCGCGTACCGCGAGACTTTTGCTTGGGTTCCTCGCGTACCGTGAGAAACAATTTAGCCGGGGCCGCTTTTAGCTTCCCTCGCGTACTGCAAGGAATCTCTCCTTCTCTCTCGCGTACCGTGAGAACTCAAAATTGCAACATTTTCTCTTTTAAACTCCCGACTTCATTCTCTTGCTCGATTTCTTCCCGTATTCACTTGTAATCTTCACGAGCACAGAATTAAACATACAACGGACTCAAATACAGACTTAAACGACTCAAAACAAAGATAAAACTAAGTAAAAACACACAAAACACTAGGAATAAAGATGTGTGTTTCGCACTACATCAGCATCAATCTCATTTCCTTCTTCAGGGTAGTACTTGAGTATTTCTCCATGTTCTTCACCCAATGTAATAACTTCAGGATAATCATCAATTGTTCCAAAATCTTCAACTTGCTAAAGAAGTTCATCCAACTCATGGTCAGATCCAACTTCCTCTTCATCTAGGATCACAACATCTGTATCTGTCTCTGTGCTCTTTCCCTTTTCTCTGTCAGCCCTTCTCTGACTTAGGGAGGGTAAATCATATTCTGGTTCCTCCACTTTTACTTCTACAGAGGGACCACCAGCAGCTGTAGATTGGAAAGCATGAGCTTCTCCCTGAGCTTGTGAGACTAGTTCCCTCTGAGTTTCTATCTGTTGTGAAGATTGTGACATTGAAGCTTTAAGCTGGTTCACTATGTTGGTTACAACAATCATATCTTGTTGCTGCTTTGACAATTGCTCCTGTTGTACAGCAGGTTGTGTGTGTTCTCAAGTTTATTCTTTAGGGTGATCACTTCAATCTTTAAATCATTTAATTCCTCCTTGTGCTTTGCCAAATCAGACTTTAGTGACTTCATTTCTTCATCTTTTTACACAATTTGTTCATTTAGCTTCATCACTGCTAAGCTCAACTTTTTGACTCTTGGAACTGATAGGGATGTCTCTTGGGCAGGTGAGGCAGGTGGTGTTGGTTGAAAAGTAGGTTGTGGAGATTGTTGTGTAGTGATGGTAGCATGGATGGGTGTTGGGTGTTCAGGTGCTTCAAACAGAGATTCAGTGGAGGTGGTAAGGGATTCTAGCCCAGTCTTGATCTTCTTTGCTTGGGGCTCTTCTAACTCATAATCTAATTCAGAATCAGCTGGTCTTTTGGATGATAAGGGAGGAGGTTCCACCATCTCCTCAGACTTAGAGTCTTCTGTTTCATATACAACTTCGTCTAAGGTTTCCCTTGATTCTTCTTCACCTTGCACATTTGCTTCTATATTAATATTATTAGCTTCAACTTCATTATTTGCAACTTGTTTATGAAAGTTCAAAGGTTCCAGATTTTCTATCTCTTGATCAATGAAATGAGCCTCCAGAATAGGTTGCTATGCTTCTTGTCTAAGTTTTGTTCAGCTTCAACCTCAGCCTCTTGGTTCCCTTGAACCTGTTCTACTCTTCTTCTTCCTCGGATGATGAGGAGTCAACAATCTCATCCAGATCAATATCAGGAACTACCTCTTCAACCTCTCCAATTATATGTCCAAAAAGAGGGACGTCAGCAATAATTTTGTTTGTTCTGGAGCTTGAGCTCTTCATATAACTGAGAGTCTTTGCATTCATATGGTCAAACACCAGTAGAGGTCCATCTTGTTGAAGGTTTGGGTGAAGGTGGTTGATAATCATTTGTAGAAATCTTGGGTAGACCAGAAACTTGTCTTTAACCCTTCCAGTCTGGTTTTCAATTATTTGCCTAAAGACAAGGCCAGAGAAATTGTAATCCCTTCCTTTTACTAACCCTAAAATTGTTGAAGCCACCATTGCGTTTCCTGAGTCAAACCCTCCTTTTCTGATAGAAATGCAGTGAATGAACACGTTCATAATATACCTCCAGTGTGGGGGAAGAGCATTCTTTATTATCTGGCCACTTTTGAATTCTTCTGGATAACCCATTCTTTGAAAACATTCTCGGATGTAGAAGCTTGTGAATTCCACTGGAGCCTCATGGTTATCATTGAACTGTAGTACCTCTCTAACAGTTGCTTCAGAAAATAGAACTTCTTGGTTTTGGACTGTAGCTCTGATGTGTTCAATGTTGTTGATGGAGACCGTTGTTGCAGTAGCCCAGAACTGTCTGATGGATGATTCAAACACAGGCAGGTTGTGGCTTATAGCAAAATTGATGTTTGAGTTAGCCAAAAAATAAGAACAGGCACAAAGTCAGCACTTTTAGGGTTAACAGCATTTACGAATGCACAAACATTGTGCTTCTTCACAAAGAGAAGATCCATTCCTACACATAACAATGTTAACAAAATATCAGATTTCTTGACACTTAGAAAAATTTCAGAAACTTTTGACTAAAAGTACTAGTTTCGGTGGACCAATAAACTATCGAAACTACATAGTTTTGGGTAAACAGATGGGATATCGAAACTACTAGTTTCGGTAAGCAAAACTTGTCCGAAATCATAATGGTATTTTTTTTTAAAATTCAAAGATTCTTTTTCCTAAAACTACTAGTTTCGATGCCAAACCCTGATCAGATACAGATATCAAACAAGTAAAATTTATATACAGACACATATACTGATATGAACAAACAGACTTAAGCATGTAAAACAGATAAAAGAAAGTTTAAGAAAGGCCTGTGAGACTTGAAACACCATCTTACCACAATTTTGTAAGGAAATCTACAAATATATACAGTGAAGGGGTGAGATATCAACAATGGTGAATTTATAAACAAGATTTAAGCAAGAAACAACCCTAACTCTATGATTTCAGTCGTAAAATGGTTAAAACAGAAACCCTAGTCTCACTATATGAAACAGTAACAAGAACTTTGAGTATTCAAACCTGATGATGAAACTAAATTGGATAACTTTATTAAATTGATTTAAAGGTACAAATTCATATTGTTCAAATATCCAAAGGCTAACAATAAATCCAATTTCTTTATCACTAGGTCCATAAGCTCCTATGTGATAAACTTGAACTTAAAACACATCGACCTGAAACATGTTTAAAAAGGGAGGGTCAACTATAAATAGTTGGTCAGCATACATATGTTTAGAAATCTCCAGTATTTTTCAAGTGTTGTATACAATTCGTATGACATATGGTAAATAAGGTATTTTATGGAGAATCTATAGTTAAACTAGGTGTACAATCAAACCTTGTGACTGAGGCATAACACGCAGGTTACCCTAATGTAGAGTCAGTAAGAAACACCCTACCCGCGTGGGTTTGTCAGACACAATAGATCTATCAATGTTAACCGTTGGCTTGTACTGAGTTAATGATTGTACGAGTGTGTCATGTATATGTAGTTCAACTCATAGCATTCAAGCACAAAATCACAAATAGTCATAATGTAGAATTGTATATTGTAATTGCAAATAGTTTTCAATGCACAATTCATGTTTCACCCCAAAATTTTACAAAAATGAAAATGGGGCTATGTAAACTCACCTTGATATTGTGTCTTAAACTTGAACTAGTTCGCGAGAGTGAGAGAACCGGTTTAACGATGCCCTAGATAAATAAGATATGTTATTATAATGTAGAATGGTTTAAGGGAACGACGAAGGAATGATTTGGGGTTTTAGGGTTTTGGAACAAACGAACGATCGAGGACACGAATAAGGTTTGTAAATGATGTTTTATAAATAAAAGCAAGGTAGGTGTCAAAAATTAAGTACTATTTGCAATTAATACAATAACTATTTTATCAGACATTTTGGTTAAAATATTATAATATAATAATATTTATAAGGATATAATTTGAAATAGATAGACTAGTTATACGAATTGTAAGATTATTATTATTTATGAAGAGCAATTTACTAAATAAAACATATAATTACTAAGATCATATTACTTGTGAATAAATAATATGATAAGAATAATTATTAACATTCATGATATTAGTAACCAAAATTATTATTAATAATATATTATAGATTATGTTGTTTTAAAGGTTTAGGTAAAATATACATAACCCTTTTGTTTAAATAAAAGTCATGACGTTAAAAACACGACCCTTTCATAATTTTAAAATAAAATGATAGGGTTTATGAGAAAGCACTAACCTTTGTCACGTTTATTTTTATTTTTATTTTTTTTGAAATATTTAGTGGTAATGAAATAATGATGCTCGTATTCCATCAAAACGTTTTTTTTATCAAAGATCAGGCTAATTAATAAAGGTCTATATATATATATATATTTGCACGATCATATGATTTATGAAAATAAGGTATATTGAATAGATGTCAAAACTATATGCATGAGTTGTGTATAACTATAAATATGTAATTTAAACCTTTATGTATATATTTATATATGTGTGGGTGGATGCAAGTAATAAAAGAAAAAAAAAATAAAAAAGAAAAGAAAACAAGAATGACGGTCACAAGGTTTGACCCCATAACCTTGATTGTGAAGGTTTGAGTTTTACCATCAGACCAGAGGCATTTGCTTGTTAACTGATCAGAACAATAAAAACTTATAAGAACAAATCGCAGTCCTTTTTCTTTCTAAACAAAAGCACAGACCTTTGTTTCCGCAGGAACGATTTTGAACACAAACTAGGGATGATGCGAATTGAAAGGAAGGTAAGTGGATACCTGCTATCGATTCGGAAGGCAAGAATAAACCAAGTTGATCTTGAATCGTTGCAGATCGAGAGCCCTGTCCCCCCATTTTGCGCCGATAAAAATGAGAGCAAAAGAAACGGATTTGAGGTGTAGACGCTTATAATCGAATTAGATATATAAAGGGTGTTAGAAACGCGTTTAAAACTTAAAACATAATATTATTACTTTTTCTAAAATCTCATTTTATAACATTTAAAGTTTTCAAATTTATTTATATCCTAAAGTGAAAAAAAAACTCTATCTTTATATAAAGTTATAAATTATACAAATGGTTTATCTAACATGATCAAAACTACAAATATATTTATAAATAAATATATATGTATATATATGAAAAGATGTAAATACATTATTTAAAGCTCATAAATTTCATTCTTGCTCTAATTTTTATAATAAAGTATATATATATATATAAAATTTAAATGCATATGTTATATATATATATATATATATATATATATATATATATATATATATATATACAATAGGAAATAATATGTAATTGCAAGGTTGAAACTTTGAATTTACACAAGATAAAATAATAATTAAATAAAAAAATAATTGAATAAATAAAATCATGGATGTTACAATATTCCCAAGTTGAGGGAATTTCGTCCCCGAAAGTGAACTGGAGAAGGCTACTGAATCAGGAAAGATGTGTGGATATTTGAGCTTCATTTGTTCTTCACGTTCCAAAGTAAACTCTGGGCTACGTTTGGATCCTTAGTGATCTTTGAGAATTGGGTTGAGGGGTACGATCGGTAACAAGATTCAGGTCTGTTTCTCAAAGTTAGGCATGAATGATGATAGTGGATTTAGTTTAATAGAATTAAGGAGGAAACTGTCGGAGGAATATTTTGGACTCCAAAGATGAAATGTATCCCTCGAAATAAGAACGATGAAAATTTGATGATCAAAACTTGTTTAGGATGTAGTTTAATATGTTTAAGATACGTTACTGGACAAGAGGTTTCACAAACATTGGTCAAGGTCAAATATAACATAAAACCTCACGTGATATGAACAACGCTACTTCTGACAACATGACAGGGACACTTATATATAGGAAGTACCCGCGGCGTATCCACCATGCCCTTATCATATCACTTCAATTTCGTTACTATATATCACGACAGGTTTTATATCATAGCACACGACAGTATTCATTATGTTTTCCATGCGCTGACTTTTATAATTACGTGTGCATCCGTATTTACTCAAATCTTCGCATGGTCCGTATAGTTCATCCCATTGTGTTCGGTTCAAGAGGGAGTACAAGATTACATAGTTAATGTGTTGTATTTTCACGTATGAGTTACCAATAATTAATTATGTCTCTAGATAGTAAGGTCAATTAGCATCTAAAGAGTAATAAGATGGCATAACTTAGAGGTCCATAGTTTCTTCATGTTTGAACAAAGACATGTCAAGCCCCGAGTGGGGTTAAAGCTTTTCGGCTTACTTGTGTTTGAACAAGAATACATCAAACGCCGAGTAGCTTTAATGGTTTGCAGCTTCCTCGTGTTTGAATAAGAATACGTCAAACCCCAAGTAGCTTTAAAGTTTACAGCTTTCAACATTCTTGGATAAAGTGAATGATCATGCCTTGTGTATAATGTGATCACTCAATTGCAACAATTGTAAACAATTTAGTTCTGTGCATAATGTAAACACTCATGTTTTAGGTATGATCTAGTGTTATACACAATGTAAGCAAATAGATTTCATGTATAATTTGGATAGTTTAGTACCATATATACAGTAAACAAATGAGTTTTTATGTATAAGATGGACAATTTAGCATTTATGTATTTTTTAAATAAACAAGTTTCCATGTATAATGTAAATAATTGAGTATCAGGTGTATCATTGTAACATCCCAAAAATAATAATAATAATAATAATAATAATAATGAATATGCGAATGATTTTCGGGGAATAACGAACATGTAACAAGCTAACGGGAACGGGCCTTGGGCCGGGCTGAAGGGAGGCGCAAGGGGAAGGGTTAAACCTCAGCCACCTTCCCCACTTCACCTTCATTATTCAAATACTTGAGAGAGATAGTAGAGTGAGAAAGCTTCATAACTCACCCGAGACCTTCTCGTTTGAGCCCGAGATCGTTGCTACGCCTTACTGAGGAACGAAGAAGGATAAATCAAACAGAAACAGGTAACAAAACACTCTCAGATTCGAGTTTACTTTTGAAAGTGGGTTTTAGGGTTTCAAAGTAGGTTTTCATAAAAAGACGGGATTTTTACGTATAGATTTGATTAAAAAGTATGTATCTAACTTCATGGAAGCTAGATATAAGTTTTGGACGTAAAAACATTGGAACTTGGATCAAAAACGAAGGATTTGATCAAGAACCGATGAATCGTCCAAAATCTCTATCAAGGTATATTGGAACAGCATAGATTTCGGACAGAACTTTTCGTTCGAAAAGTAACTCGGTCGGAACATTTCGGTCGAAAAGTATTTTTGGACAGAAAAGAATTTCGGACAGATGTTTTCGAACGAAACAGTTCTCGGACAAAAGTTTTCAAACGAAAAAGCCATTAACAGAAAATAGTCCAACATCAGAGTTTTTGTTTGAAATAGATTTCGACCGAAAAAGAATTCGGACATAGGAGTTTTCGGATGAAATATGAAGGTTATAACCTTGTTCCATTCGTGACTCATGAACAGATATAATAGCATCCCACCTAGCTCGATGTTTCGTAGATAAGTGAGATAAGTTTCCATAGAAGTCTAGTGAGTTCTTATTGCCCTTTTTCCTAAACGGTTTTGGGCTGGCATGCATACCGATAGTTTTTAAGGTTAAAGAATATTTTATAAGAATTGTATATTTTTATATAATGAAAGACAAAGTATAGTATTTTATAAAATGTTATTTTTTATAAAATGAAAGAGAAAGGCATAGCTTTTTATAAAAAGGTTATTTTTATAAAAAGAAAGGTAAAGTGTTAAAGAGAATAGTGCTATCTATGAAATGTAATTTCAAGAAAGTAAAACAACGTAAAGAATGGTGAAGAAGCTGCATCTCGGTGCAGCTTGACAGTGACAGATGCCATATTATATGCTTATGTGTTAATATGTGTTATTTGTCTATATGATATGTGTTTCAATGGCTTTATATTATGTGACAAAGTATAATTGCATAGTAGTTGCAAAGTAAAAAGTCCTGCAGGCAAGCAAAGTAGAAGTCTCACCCCGAGGTGTGAGCAAGCAAAGTAGAAAGTCTCACCCTGAGGTGTGAGCAGGCAAAAGAGTCTTCACTTCAGTGTAAGAGAGAAAGTCCCACCCTGAGGTGTGGGCACAACAAAGTAAAAGTCTTACCCTAATGTGTAAGCGAGCAAAGAGATCTTGCCCTCGGGCAATGATTCATGTGTGAAAGTTAAAGTATGTTATAGTCACTTGTCTTGTACGAGTGAAATGTAAAGTTGTAAAGAGTAAAGGAGGGCACCTTAACCGGTTACCTCAAAAGTAAAGTTTTAACGAAAGATATAACGTAACAGTTTTTTAAATTTCGCGTTGCAAAGTTTTAAAGTAATGTTAAAGTGTTTTCAAAGAAAGTGAAAGTAAAGCTTTTTTTTATTTTTATAAAACAAAGCTACCTAAAAGAAAGTTTTACAGTTTGAAGTAAAGATAGAACTCATCAGTGTCAGCTGACTTTTAGTATGCATGACAGGTAGTGAAGGTAAAGTAAAAGTAAAGTAGAGGAGCCGTGAGGGCCGGATAGCCTGGATATCGGGATGCTGCGCTGAAGACTGACATTTCCTGTTCCTGATAGTTTATGTCTCAAACAATGTTTTATTGATTTGTATTTATGAATGTTGTGAATTAAAGACTTCCGCTGTAACAGATTCTGATTTCCAGTTTAAAAACTATGTTTGTTATGTTTTGTACCAACTATGAGATGTACCCGGTTTTGGGGCGTTTCAAGTTGGTATCAGAGGCATAGTTTGAGAGATTCAGACATTTGCGATAATGTCTGAACTTAAACTGAGAATGGGACAAAGAAAAGAAAGGAAAGAAATGTCAGTCAGAGCAGCCCGTCCATGGAACGATAGTAGACAGAAGGTAATCAATGTCCTTACATAGAGCTTAGACAATAATGCCTTAGCACAAATAGTAGAAAGTAAATGCTTTAGCATAAATAGTACATAGTATATGACTTGGCACGGACAATAGATAGTTGATAGTACTTGCCTTATAGTAGAAACTCTGAACTTGAATGCAAATGTTACTCTAAAAGGAAATGTTTAGAACCCGAGTAGTAAAGTAAATTAGTAATTTCATACCGGTCTCTGTAATTAGTAATTTACATTACTCGAGGTGTTCTAAATTATTACCTACCATGATAACATGATTTATCTTTGTTCGTAGTAGACACTAATGGCTAGAGCAAAGAGAGGTGGTCGCACTAGGGGTCGTACTGGTCATCGAAGCCGACCGCCAAGTAACCGAAACCGTCATGAGGAAAGTGAACACTCTAGCAACGAGACTGAATCGGTGCACGTGGAGCATAATGACAGTGGGAACCATGAGTCGGTTCATGACGATGCCCATAACGAGGCGCTTGAGTTGAAACCGATTGTGAAGGAAGCTATCGCGGTAAAGGTTACTTCAATCTTGAAGAAATTTCTACCGGAAGCACTGGGCGAGGCCTTTAAAGAGTTTGATATAAGGAAGAAAGAGAAGAAAGAGGAAAGAAGCAAGAGAACTGAAGTCACTGACAGTGACGATTCTGATTATGAAATGGCAACTCGGGGTTGCAACTATAAGTCCTTTCGGGGGTGTGACCCGCCGAAGTATGATGGACGGAAAGATGTTGTTGCCACTTTCGAGTGGATAGAGAGGATGAATGGTGTGATCAACATTAGCGAGTGCCGTGATGACCAAGCGGTCAAGTTTGCCGCTCACTCATTCACTAATGAGGCGTTAAGTTGGTGGAGATCGATTGAAAGAATTAAGTCTTCTGCTTAGATGAAAAAGATGAAATGGGATGACATGAAAAAGCTAATAATCACTAAGTTCTGCCCACAGAACGAGATTGACAGGGTTGAGAGAGGATTTATGGGGCTCTGTGCTGGTAGTATGACCCATCGCCAGTACACCTCCAAGTACCAGGAGTTGGCTCCGTTGGTCCCACATCTGGTGGACACTGAGGAAAAGAGGATCAAGTACTACATCAAGGGACTACTACAGAAAGTCCGTGTGCACGTGAAAGCTAATACTCCCACAAGCTTTGAATCTGTAGTATCACTTACTGGAATAGTTTATGATGACTTTGAATCAACAGGCCTAGTGCCTACTGAAAGGAAATTGACAAATGTCGTAAAACGACCAGCAAAAGAGTGGGCAGGCACGGAGGCGAAGAAGCTGAGGATAGAGGATGGGAATGATTATGCAAAGTGTGGACGAAAGCACTCTAAGGAGTGCCGTATGGGTTTGAACATTTGTATCGATGCTGGAAGATGGGGCATTACTCTCGAGAATGTTCGGGTGCACCGTCTTGCTATAACTATGGGATACCTGGCCACGTGGCCACGGACTGCCAGAAACCCAAAGCTACTGGCACCGAGAAGGGTAAGGAGGCCGAAAAGCCGAAGGCAAGGACTCGAGCATATGTACTTACTTAATAGGAAGCTAGTGAAAACCTAGATGTTGTGTCTGGTACGTTCATCCTTGACAACACTTACGTTTCAGTATTGTTTGATTCTGGTTCCAGTAGGAGTTTCATATCATCATTAAAGTGTAAAAGAATGAAATGTAATGTCAAAAAAGTAGAACAAGCCTTTAATGTGGAAACTGTAGTGGGTAAGACCAGGGTAGTAAATGAATTGGCAGATAATTGCGCGTTAAAGATACCTTGCCATAGATTCCCAGTTAAGTTATATGTTATGACCTTGGGATGGTTTGATATAGTTTTGGGTATGGATTGGTTGGCTGCCAATGAAGCCCGTATTGTATGTAAACGAAAGATAGTTCAGCTCAAAGCTCCAGACGGTAGAGAAGTTTTGGTTTACGGGGATCGTGATGGTTCGTTTACGAATGTCATATCGATGACAAGGCAGAGAAGTATATAGGGCGCGGATGCAAAGCCTACCTGGCCTATGTGATAGACAATGATTTAAAAGTGAAAGAGTTGAAAGACGTACCAGTGGTATGTAATTTTCAGGAGGTGTTTCCTGAGGAGTTTCCTGGGTTACCACCTGACCGGGAGATAGAGTTCCAGATAGACTTAGTGTCAGGTGCCCAACCCATGGCTAAAGCACCGTACCGACTTGTGCCTCTAGAGATAAAAGAGCTAATGATACAGTTGGAAGAACTTTTGGATAGGGGTTTTATCAGGCCGAGCATTTCTCCATGGGGTGCTTCGGTTCTGTTTGTAAAGAAGAAAGATGGTGCCATGAGAATGTGCATCGACTACAGAGAGTTGAACAAACATACAGTAAAAACAAATATCCGCTACCAAGGATCGATGATCTTTTCGACCAACTACAAGGCGCCAAAGGGTTCTCCAAGATCGATCTGCGGTCAGGATATCTCAGTTAAAGGTAAGGGAAGAGGACATACCTAAGACAGCGTTTCGCACGCGGTATGGGCATTACGAATTTCACGTGATGTCTTTCGGTTTGACCAATGCTCCAGCAGCATTCATGAGTATGATGAACCAAGTGTGTAGACCGATGCTGGACAGGTCAGTGATAGTATTCATAGATGACATAATTGTTTATTCGAAGAGTGAAGGTGACCATGCTTGTCATCTTCGAGAAGTACTAGAGACGCTACAGAAAGAAAAGTTGTATGCCAAGTTCTCCAAATGCGCGTTCTGGCTTAAGGAAGTCCAATTCTTAGGTCACGTTATTAATGCAGACGGCATTATGGTTAACCCGGCTAAGATAGAGGCGGTACAAGTATTGGAAATCCCGAAGACACCAACCGAGATTCCGAGTTTTTTGGGATTGGCAGGTTACTATCGAAGGTTCATTCAGGACTTCTCGAGAATAGCTTTACCACTGACAAAGTTGACACGTAAAGAAGTAAAGTACGAATGGGGTCAGGCCCAGTCTAAAGCATTTGAAGAGTTAAAGAAGAAGTTGACCCAAGCCCCAGTGTTAGCACTACCCGACGGTAACGAGGACCTTGTGGTTTATTCTGACCCTTTGGGACAGGGGTTAGGGTGTGTTTTGATGCAGAGGGGAAAGGTGATCGCGTGTGATTCACGACATCTAAAGATTCACGAAGTTAACTACCCGACTCACGATTTGGAGCTCGTGGCAGTTGTCTTTGTGCTAAAGATTTGGAGGCATTACCTTTACAGGGTAAAATGTACAATTTATTCGGATCACAAGAGCTTGAAGTATTTCTTTGAGCAGAAAGACTTGAATATGCGACAAAGGCGGTGGTTAGAATTGCTGATAGACTATGACTGTGAGATCCTATACCACCCGGGAAAGGCGAATGTGGTCGCTGATGCCCTAAGTCGTAAGGAGACTCATTCTCCTATTAGGGTGAAAGCGTACCAGTTGGTGATAACCCCAGATTTTATGACAGAGCTAGAAAAAGCAAAGACAGAAGCACTAAAGGAAGAGAAAGAAAGAAAGAATGGTCGGTCAACAGATAAAGTTAGAACTAAACACTCATGGAGTGAGGACCAGATGTGGTGTCATGTGGGTACCGAACGGCGGTGAGCTTAGGGCCAAGGTACTCGACGAGGCCCATAAGTCTCGATATTCCATCCACCCAGGAACCACGAAAATGTACCAGGATTTGAAGAAAATGTATTGGTGGCCTAACATGAAAAATGATGTGACCGGATACGTAAGCAAGTGTCTGACTTGCTCACAAGTTAAAGAAGAGCATCAGAAACCATACGGGAAGATCCAGCCTCTGGAAATACCCGAATGGAAGTGGGATCGTATCACCATGGACTTCATTACAGAGCTGCCCCGCACAGCTAAAGGCCATGATACGATTTGGGTTATAGTGGATCGCCTGACAAAGAGTACACATTTCTTGCCAATTCGTGAAACGTATTCATCTGAGAAGTTAGCAGAAGTATTTATCAATGAAATTGTCTCCCGACATGGCATGCCATTGTCAATTGTATCTGACCGGGACACACGATTTACATCGAGGTTCTAGAAAATATTTCATGAGTCAATGGGTACGATATTGAACATCAGCACGGCTTATCACCCACAGAAAGATGGTTAGTCAGAAAGGACCATCCAAACGTTGGAGGATATGCTCCGCGCATGCATTATAGACTTCGGTGGCAGTTGGGATAGCCACCTACCATTGGCAGAATTCTCCTACAACAATAGCTACCACACCACTATTGGTATGCCGCCTTACAAAATGTTGTACGGTAGAAAATGCCAAACCCCGGTTTGTTGGGACGAGATAGGGCAGAAAGAGTTGGGAAGTTTGGAGGTAGTCACAGCAACCTCTGAAAAGTTTTACTAGAATAAGACCAGAATGAAAGCAGCACATGACCGCCAAAAGTCGTATGCGGATAAGAAGGACCGATCGAATTCAATATCTGGGATCAAGTACTATTGAACGTTTCTCCCTGGAAAGGGATTATTCGATTCAGAAAGAGAGGGAAGTTAAGTCCTATATTCGTCGTACCTTTCAAGATACTGGCGCTGGTTGGTGAATTTGCTTACCAGTTAAAATTGCCTAATAAGTTGAGTGGAATCCACCCAACCTTCCACGTGTCACACTTGTGTAAGTGTCTAGCTGACAAATCAGCACGCATGCCACTTGACGACATTGAGGTAGATAATAGCCTAAATTACATTGAGAAACAGTCGCCATACTAGACAAGAAAGAGAAGCGGTTACGAAACAAAGTGATTCTGTTAGTCAAGGTACAATGGAGCATCGTAAAGGGTCGGAAGCTACTTGGCAAACCGAGACAGAAATGAAGGAGTCGTATCCCCATATGTTTGACTTATGACAGGTTTCGAGAACGAAACCTTTCGTAAGGGGGTAGACTTGTAACATCCCGAAAATAATAATAATAATAATAATAATAGAAATGAATATGCGAACGATATTCGGGGAATAACGAATTTGTGACAAGCTAACGGGAACAGGCCTTGTGCCGGACCGAAGGGAGGCGCAAGGGGAAGGGGAAGGGTTAAACCTCAGCCACCATCTCTACCTTCCCCACTTCACCTTCATTATTCAAATACAAGAGAGAGAGAGTAGAGAATGAAAGCTTCATAGCTCACCCGTGACCTTCTCGTTTGAGCCCGAGATCGTTGCTATGCCTTACTGAGGATCGAGGAAGGAGAATTCAAACAGAAACAAGTAACAAAACCCTCTCAGATTCGAGTTTAGTTTTGAAAGTGGGTTTTCATAAAAAGACGGGATTTTTAGGTATAGATTTGATTAAAAAGTATGTATCTAGCTTCATGGAAGCTAGATATAAGTTTTGGATGTAAAAAGGTTAGAACTTGGATCAAAATCGAAGGATTTGATCAAGAACTGATGAATCGTCCGATATCCCTATGAATGGTCCGAAAACTCGGATACGTCCAAAGAGTATTTCGGAACAGCATAGATTTCGGACATGACTTTTCGATCGAAAAGTAACTCGGACGGAACATTTCGGTCGAAAAGTATTTTTGGACAGAAAATAATTTCGGACAGGTGTTTTCGAACGAAACAGTTCTCGGACAAAAGTTTTCGAATGAAAAAGCCATTAACAGAAAATAGTCTAACATCAGAGTTTACGGTCGAAATAGATTTCAACCGAAAACGAATTCAGACATAGGAGTTTTCGGATGAAATATGAAGGTTATAACCTTGTTCCATTCGTGACTCATGAACAGATATAATAGCATCCCACCTAGCTCGAAGTTTCCTAGCTAAGTGAGATAAGTTTCCATAGAAGTCTGGTGAGTTCTTATTGCCCTTTTTCCTAAACGGTTTTGGGCTGGCATACATACTGATAGTTTTGAAGGTTAAAGAATATTTTATAAGATTGTATATTTTTAGAAAATGAAAGACAAAGTATATTATTTTATAAAATGTTATTTTTTATAAAATGAAAGAGAAAGGCATAGCTTTTTATAAAAAGGTTATTTTTATAAAAAGAAAGGTAAAGTGTTAAAGAGAATAGTGCTATCTTTGAAATGTAATTTCAAGAAAGTAAAGCAAAGTAAAGAATGGTAAAGAAGCTGCATCTCGGTGCAGATTGACAGTGACAGTGACAGATGCCATATTATATGCTTACGTGTTAGTATGCGTTATTTGTCTATGTGATATTTGTTTCAATGGCTTTATATTATGTGACATAGTATAATTGCATAGTAGTTGCATTGTAGTTGCAAAGTAAAAAGTCCTACAGGAAAGCAAAGTAGAAGTCTCAACCCGAGGTGTGAGCAAGCAAAGTAGAAAGTGTCACCCTGAGGTGTGAGCAGGTAAAGGAGTCTTCACTTCGGTGTAAGCAAGAAAGTCCCACCCTGAGGTGTGGGCACAATAAAGTAAAAGTCTTACCCTAAGGTGTAAGCGAGCAAAGTGATCTTTCCCTCAGGCAATGATTCATGTGTGAAAGTTAAAGTATGTTATAGTCATTTGTCTTGTACGAGTGAAATGTAAAGTTGCAAAGAGTGAAGGAGGACACCTTAACCGGTTACCTCAAGAGTACAGTTTTAACGAAAGATATAACGTAACAGTTTTATAATTGTCGCGTTGCAAAGTTTTAAAGTAAAGTTAAAGTGTTTTCAAAGAAAGTGAAAGTAAAGCTTATTTTTTTTTATAAAACAAAGCTACCTAAAAGAAAGTTTTACAGTTTAAAGTAAAGATAGAACTCACCAGCGTTAGCTGACTTTGAGTATGCATGACAGGTAGTAAAGGTAAAGTAAAAGTAAAGTAGAGGAGCCGTGAGGGCCGGATAGCATGGACATAAGGATGCTGTGCTGAAGACTGACATTTCCTGTTCCTGATAGTTTATGTTTCAAACAATGTTTTATTGATTTAGATTTATGAATGTTATGATTTAAAGACTTCCGCTGTAACAGATTCTGATTTCCAGTTTAAAAACTATGTTTGTTATGTTTTGTGCCAACTATGAGATATACCCGGTTTTGGGGCGTTTCAATCGTGAACAACTAAGTTTCATGCATCATGTAATCAATCTTATATTATGTATATTGTGAATCAACTAAGTTTTATGTACTGCGTGACCAATCTAGTATCATGTATATTACAAACAACTCGGTTTCAAGTGCTCAATCTAGTATTAGGTATTTTGTGAACGTTCATACGCAAGTTATTGAATCTCATGAGTGACGTAAACTAACGATTTTTTAGGTGATCGAGTGTTGCGTACAAGCGTGTTGTTTGGTGTTCATGTATAATGAGGGTAGCTGGGTTTTAAATCTTGTTGAGGTTTATATGGTTGTTAATGTCTACGCGAAATGACTCATCTGTTTGAAGTGGGAAGTACACTCATACACTACCGAAGGTGCAAGATAACGAGGAGGTTCTGAAAATATTATGAGTAATGTGCTTACGAATAACTGATTTTGTTTGTAAATAAATAAGTAATTGTAATTTGTTTGTAGATAGATGAAATGGTGAAAATAATGAGTTGAATAAATAAATGGATAATTATACGAAGGCCTTTTTATTGAATTTTAATTATTATATATATAAAAAAATATATTTCAAGGGAAAATAGTGGCTAAATAACTTATGTCATGATTTATAATGGCCAAACAAGTAATTGTAATTTAATTTAGCCAAGGTTAAGTAATAACAAATTTTACAAAGTAAAAGTCATAATTAATTATGATAATGTTTTTATAAAACAAGTTGTATTAAGTTTCTTTACATGGTGAAAAGGTTTATAGAAAATTTATATTCCAAGTAATATTTATAAATTAAGGGCTTGATAGATGCTTTGCTTGGGCAAAATAATGATTTTGTTTAAATAAATAAAATGATTTGCAAGGGAGGCTTAGGTACGTGTACTAATGAGAAGATGATGTTTGGGTAATCTTGATGAAAATATGATGGTAATATTAAATCAACGAGTAATGGCATTAAAATTGTAATATAACTTAGCACTAAATGTCAAAAGCTTAATCCAAACATAAGGTAGCGGTTTTCAAACTGAATTTTAAAGACAAAAATAGAAACTCTTGTTAACGGCTTAGGTAGCTTTCCAATAGGAAGCAGATAAGCACCAGGACGAACATCGCTATGGTTACTCGGATAGCAAACCTGGCCTAAGCTCTTGCTGCTTCCGTGCGTGCATCAAGTATCTCTCGGTCTCCTTCCATCATGTCAATGTGGGTACCTAGATTTGAAATCAGGTCTTCCTGGTACGTTACTTAACCCAAAAGGATGTCTATTCGTTGACTTAGTAGGTCTTGCCTTATCCCGTGCTCCATTCCTTGCCTCATAAACTCTGTGGTCCTCACGTATTGGTGAGTGGCATCAGCTGGGATCCCTATAGCACTAGTGGGTGCCATGGTTTTCCTTGCCCTTGAGTTAGGGTGATATGGGTCAGTTGCTAGGTAGGGGTCTCTTAGAGGGGATGGTAACTGGTTGTGAAGATGAGGTGTCTAATACGGGTTTCTTGATGGAGGTGATCCACATGCTCGTAGTCTCGGGCCAGTGTTCCTGATCCAATATGCTCTTATGTCAAACATTGATCTAGCAGCTCGGGGTGTTGGTGACTGCTGGTCTGGTGACCCAATGTCTTCTTCTTCTTGTTCATACTCTACTCCGGGATAGTATACCGGGGAGGGAGGTGGGTAGGAGTCCATGTCTAGCAGAAAGAGAGAAAAGATTGTAAGCGGTATTAAAATACTAAGTATTAAATATAGGAGTTTTCATGAATTTAGAGTTCGACTAGTCACAACACCAAGTCTTCACAATATTATTTTAGAAGTAACACTTGACCTATAAGTAGTATATCCATGAAGAGAATTCTCAGGAAAGAGGGGTGGGTCACAAGGGACACACTTAAGTACCCGGTCCTTCTTTAGCCAGAATCTCTCATGGGTCTACTAATGTATTCTAAAACACTTATGTTTATGAAGTTGTTTTTGACCCGTTTTACCCGGTTTTATTAACAAATATCTAAAGAAATTGGTACTTAATGAGATTATTATTGATTTTGCAGGCTTGTATGATAAACCAAAGAATTATACTGAAGAAGCGGAGCCGAAAAGAAGCGGGAATAAAGAGTTGGAAGTTAAGAAAGAAAAATAACAAGTAATTCTGAATTTCACCTGAAGTCGGACCGACTTCTACTACCATGTCAGTCCGACGCGCGTTTAGAAGACACCATCATTGCTTAATCATTGAGCCATAATCAATAAGGGATGCGTCAGCCCTAGTCGGACCGATATCCATTCCTAGTCGGTCCGACATGTTTCCAGTCGGGCAGAAAACCCTAATTCTGCCGTTTTAAAAGGTGGGGTGGATTTTCTAAAGCGAGAATCATGTTCTTGCGATTGTGGACGACCAGAAGACTTGGAGGATCAAAGAATTGGAGCTAGAGATCACCAGGATTGAGAGAACTTTCATCTTTTCGTTTTGAAAACATCGGTTTTGCGTTCTATTTCTTATTCCAATTATTTATTTTGAATTTTAAACATGTTTTCAGTATATTTTGGATTGTGTCTCAGTATTATGAGTAGCTAAACTCATAACTATCTAGATTAGGATGAATATTGATTTGGTTTGATTGTTTTCGAGTTTTAATCGATCGTATGACATAATTTATTGTTTATAAATGTGTTTGAATACTGATTTTCTACTGATCTTACATGATTTTGTTGCGCTTGAGGCTTTACTTGAATGCATTGTGTGTTTTGGGTGAGATTTCGGGTCATATACTTTGTGTTTGTGATCTAGACGATTAGGGCAATCATTGTAGCAGGTTTATGTGGTCATAGAAGTCAGTGTTTTACCAATTTCGGGTTTTCGAGTCATATACTTTGGGTTGTCCGAGTCTTCTTTATCATCTTGTGATTTCGTGTCATAAATAGTATATTGGGAGTTTACTCCTTGCTCTTAGGTCTGTCTAGGATAGTCTTTGAGTATAGTACGGTTGAGACCGACAGGTTAAACCGTTGTCGAGTACGTGGTATTCTAGGTTTTGGTGAGTCCGAGAGGAAATCCAATTCCTTACCGGTGAGCTTAATCCGACCCTTAGGATAGTTGAGGTGTGTAGGTGAGTCCGAGAGGAGATCCTGCATATTTTAGTGATTCCCGGGTCAGTCTATCTTTAGAACCGGTGTCATACAGTCGGTTGTCCGGAAAGCAGTTGAGTCAGTCAATAGGATTCCTGGTCTAGGTGGTGTTTGTCTCATATTTGGTTTTCGTCTGAGTTCTAGTGCGTTTGGTCTTTCTAGTATCGTTTATTTGTCCGTAATTTTTAGTGTCTTGTCTTCGTTCATCTTTTTGTGTGTCTACGTATTTTTTGTATCTTTTCAGTCTCTGAGTCGAGTCAGTGTTTAGTTGTTTTATTCTAAGTTGCATGTCCTAAAATCAATAAACGTAATAAATAGAATCATCTCTTGTGCTACATTGGTTAGGAGTCAATAATGGTTTAGTATCGAGGGACGCCGCCTTTTGTGTCCACGGTTTGATAACTCGGGCTTACTATCTTTACTACATGCGACCGGTACACTTGCCGTGAGCGTGTGATTTAGTTGTAAGTCCATTTCTACAATTAAAACTTGGTTAATTTAATATATATAATATCACGCATCATGTTTTTGGCGTTGTTGCCAGGGACAATTTTAGGCGACTTCGAGAACGACCCGAGTTGGGGGTCTAACCACTATTTGTTAACTATTTGTGCTACTTATTTGCTTAGTATTTTATCATATTTTTTCATTTATTTTATATATTTTGTTTTGTTTCTAGTTAGCATACTATCTTTATTTTTTTATATTTATTTTTCTTTTTGCAGTGTATGCAACATACTCGTCGCACTCATTCCACAGGATCTGCTGAGTTTACTGCTCTACTCGTGCCCGAGCATTTGTTCCGAAAGAAACCTGTTAAAGAGACCGTTGAAACACCTTCCGACGAAATGGGTGACCAACCAGCACGAAGGACCGTTTCTGATTACGCTAAGTCGACCGACGGTGGCGTGCATTCTAGCATCACTCAGCCTATTGTAGAGGCTAACTCGTGGCAGTTTCCATCTCATGTCATGAGCACTATCACCACTAATGTGCAATTCCATGGGAACTCGCATGAGAACCCACACTCCTATCTCACTAGATTCAGTAGGGTCTGCGACACCTTCCGCCTTAATGGTGTCACTGAGGATGCAAAACTGTTGCGTCTATTCCCATTCAGTTTGGCAGATAAAGCCGCCACTTGGCTTGAGTCTTTACCTAATGGTTCCATCACCACTTGGACTGCTATGAAGGACAAATTTCTTGCTAAATACTACCCCCCCTTCTAAGGCTGCTCACCACAGGAGTTTGATTCATGCTTTTAAGCAGCAGCTAGGGGAGAGTTTTCACGACGCATAGGAGAGATTTAAGGGGCTGTGTAACGATTGCCCGCATCATGGTATAGAGGATTGGTGTTTGGTTGAGTAGTTTTATAATGGCTGCTCCATTGCTAGTAGCGGACAGCTAGATACAGCTGCAGGGGGGAACATGATGACGAGTAAGACCCCTGATGAGTGCTTTGACCTATTCGAGGATATTGCTATGACCAGTTACCAGGGCCCACATTCTGAGAGTTCACAGAGAGGGGTTATGCATGTTGATTCGAATATAGCCTTAGCAGCACCGATCGAGGCATTAGCCAGAATAGTGAAAGATTTGCAGATGAAGTCGGATCGGAGCTGTGAGATCTGTAAGGGAGGCCACCACACTACTGATTGCCAGATGACCCAGGAGCAGGTAGAGTACTTAGGAAACGAAAACCGTAATAACTCGTACGGTAACTCTAACGGTAACTATGGATGGAGAAACAACTATGGTTCCAATTGGAGGAGTAATCAGAACCAGAGCTTGTTCCAGAATTTGGGTCAGGGAAGCGGGGAGAAGAAGGACTGCTTTGAAAAGATGATGGCTCAGTTTCTAGAAGGTGATAATAGGCGGCAACAGGAGAATGTTGCGAAGTTTAGGAGCATAACATGATGATCCAAAGCCAGGGAGTGGCATTACAGAATGTGGAGAGGCATGTAGGAGAGATAGCTGAGATGCTGAAGAGTAGGAAGGAGGGTAGTGTGCCAAGTAACACTGATGCAAACCCCGGTCACTCACGGTAGTTCGCGAAGGTAGTGACTACTAGGAGCGGCCGAGGTGCCGAGAATCCGAGACTGGTGGATGATGAGGATGAAGTGGTCATTGAGGAGATTGAGATGGAGGCAAATCCTGGCAAGGTGCAGGAGAGGCGAAGCCCAGCAATTACAGCACGACCAGAGGATACAGCTAGGAAGGCGACTGAGATGCCTGTGAGAGAGTATAAGCCCCCACTTCCATATCCCGGTAGGCTTAGAAGAGAGAAAGAGGATGGTCACTATCAGAAGTTCATCAACATGCTATGACATCTACACATTAACATCCCATTTGTTGAGGCTCTGTCTAGTATGCCCAAGTATGCGAAGTACCTCAAGGACATGTTGACAAATAAAACTAAACTTGAGGCACTTTCCACCGTGGTGATGAATGAACGGTGTTCTGCGGTTATAGAACCCAGCCTTACACAGAAGATGAAGGATCCATGGAGTTTTACTATCCCTTATGTTATTGGTGGGTTATCTTTCGGCAACGCTCTTGCCGACCTAGGTGCTAGCATCAACCTGATGCCCTACGCTGTTTTTAAGAAGCTAGGCCTAGGAGAACCGCAGTCGACGCGGATGAGGCTTCGGCTTGCCAACCGATCGGTTAAGTATTCGCGCGGTTTTGTTGAGAATATGTTGTTTAGGGTTGACAAGTTCATCTTCCTTGTGGACTTTGTCATATTGGATATGGACGAGGACGAGCATGTCCCTCTTATTCTGGGGCGTCCGGTCCTAGCTACCGCTCACGCGATGATAGATGTTTTTAGCGGTAAGCTGACCCTTGGTGTGAACGATGAGAAGGTGACATTCGACGTGAATAAGTCCATGAAGCATCCAAGCAGTCTGGACGATATACTGTACTTCATAGAGTCGATCATGTCACATGTGGGAGAGTTCTTGAGCGATATCTGTGGGAGAGATGCGTCTGATACGCAAATCCTGGTTAGAGAGGATGGCGAGATTGAGATGACAGCAGCAGTCATTGATGAAAGTTCGAGTCCTCTAGAGAATGAGGCTGCCCAGGATCCCACTGGATTCGAGGAGATTAAGAGGAGTGATCCCGTAGAGAGGCCGTCTGTTGAGAGCCCACCATCCTCCTTAGAGCTTAAGAAGTTACCTTCGCATCTAGAGTGCGCTTTCTTGGATGATGAGAGGAAGCTTCCCGTAATTATTGCTACGGATCTGACGGGAGATGAGAAGGAGAGACTGACTGGCGTGCTGAAAGCACATAAGCATGCGATCGCGCGGAAGTTGATGGATATAAAGGGTATAAACCCTTCCTTTTTGCACGCATAAGATCTTGATGGAAGACGATTTTAAGCCAATTGTGCTAGGGCAGCGGAGACTGAACCACAAGATGCAGGAGTTAGTGAAGAAGGAGGTGCTGAAGTTGTTAGATGCATGGCTAATCTACCCTATATCTGATTCTGCATGGGTTAGTCCGGTGCAGGTTTTCCCCAAGAAAGGGGGATGACAGTTGTGATAAATGAGAGGAATGAGTTGATTCCGACACAGAGATTTATAGGTTGGAGGGTCTGTATAGACTATAGGAAGCTAAACGACGCGACTAGGAAGGATCATTTCCCACTTCCGTTTATTGATCAGATGCTGGAGCGTCTAGCGGGACAGCAGTTCTATTGCTTTCTCGATGGCTTTTCTGGTTATTTCTAGGTCCCTATTGCACCCGAGGACCAGGAGAAGACCACTTTCACGTGCCCTTAAGGTACGTTTGCTTTCCGCCGCATGCCTTTCGGGCTATGCAACGCTCCAGCTACCTTCCAGCGTTGTATGATTGCTATATTTCATGACATGGTCGAAGACTTTATGGAGGTCTTTATGGATGATTTCTCAGTTTTTTGGAGCTCTTTCGACCACTTCTTGAGGAATTTAGAGAGAATTTTGGCACGATGTGAGGAGACAAATCTGATGCTGAATTGGGAGAAATGCCACTTTATGGTGAGAGAGGGCATATTGCTAGGGCACAGGATATCACATGTAGGCATAGAGGTGGATAAAGCTAAAGTGGAGACGATCTCTAAACTTCCACCGCCGACATGTGTGAGAGCGATTAGGAGTTTTCTTGGCCACGCCGGATTCTACCGGCGATTCATTCACGCATTCTCTAAGATAGCGAGGCCGATGACTCAGTTGTTGGAGAAGGATACGCCCTTCGTGTTTTCTGATGAGTGTTTGAGGGCATTTGAGTTGTTGAAAGGGAAATTGGTTGATACCCCTATCATGGTAGCCCCGGTTCGGTCTCTTCCATTCGAGTTGATGTGCGATGTGAGCGATTTCGAATTAGGGCGGTTTTAGGACAGCGGAAGGACAAACACTTCCATCCCATTTACTATGCTAGTCGGACCTTGAATGATGCTTAAGAGCACTACACCACCACGGAGAAGGAGTTGTTGGCCGTGGTGTTTGCTTTCGATAAATTCAGGTTCTATCTTATGCTGTCCAAAACCATCGTTTACATAGACCACGCAGCAGTGAGATATCTCTTCAGGAAGTAGGACACCAAGCCCCGTCTTATTCGTTGGACCCTGTTGCTTCAAGAATTTGATATAGAGATTAGAGATAAGAAGGGGCAGAAAATGTGGCAGCCGACAACTTGTCACGATTAGAGGGTGCTGAGAGTGAGCACACGGGAGTTCAGATTGATGACTGTTTCCCCATGGAGACTTTGATGAGAGTGAGTGTGAGTGAGGATGATTGCCCTTGGTTCGCGGACATTGTGAACTACCTTGTTGATGGCACCTTGATAAAGGGCATGACTCACCAGCAAAAGAAGAAATTCTTCGCGGATATTCGGCACTACATTTGGGGGGATCCACATCTGTTCAGAGTAGGATCGGATCAGGTGATTAGGTGATCTGTAACCGAGAGTGAGGTTGAGATCATTTTGAAGTAGTGCCACGAGGGTCCCACTGGAGGTCATAATGGAGCCAGCTACACGGCTAAAGGTTTCTATTGGCCGCCGATATTTAAGGATGCTCACGCGTTTGTTAGGAGATGTGACGCATGCCAGAGAACCGGGAACATCTCTGCTAGGAATGAGATGCCACAGAACCCCATCTAGATTGTTGAGGTGTTTGATGTCTTGGGGGTTGACTTCATGGGACCGTTCCCTTCATCTCGAGGGAATAAGTACATACTCGTCGTGGTGGATTACGTTTCCAACTGGGTGGAGGCCGAATCTCTACCCACGAATGATGCTAGATTAGTTGTGAGATTCTTGAGGAAGTTGTTTGCTAGATTTGGTGTGCCAAAGGCACTGATTAGCGATAGAGGTACCCACTTCTGCAATGCGCAGATGGAGAAAACCTTGCAAAGATATGGGGTCATCCATCGACTTGCAACGGCTTATCATCCGCAGACTAGTGGGCACGTAGAGGTTAGCAACCGTGGGATTAAGCGGATCCTGGAGAAAACGGTTGGGTCGAATAGGAAAGATTGGGCAAATAAGCTAGATGATGCACTCTCGGCTTTCCGTACGACATTCAGGAAAGCTATCGGTTCCACACCATTTAGGTTGATTTATGGGAAAGCATGTCATATGTCGGTTGAGTTAGAGTATCGTGCATATTAGGCCCTCCACACCGTCAATCTTGACGAGGCCAAGGCGGGGGAGAACCGGATGTACGAGTTGTATGAGTTAGAGGAGCTGTGGGATCATGCGTATACGCAATCATATGATTATAAGTTGAGGAATAAGGAGTTACATGATCGCCACATAAAAGATAGTAAGGAGTATGAGGTAGGAGATCGAGTGCTGTTGTTTAATTCCCGGTTGAGGTTATTCTCGGGAAAGTTGAGATCTCGACGGTCGGGCCCGTTCACAGTCATTCAGGTTTTTCCTTACGGGACAATAGAGATAGAGGGAGAAGATGGAGCGAAGTTCAAGGTAAATGGGAATAGATTGAAGCACTATATCACTGGCTCGGTTGCGGAACGCTCAGTTGAGGCGGTACACCTCGACCCTCCTTAGAACTAAGTGTGAGGATGAGTTAGGCTGAAGACTCGTTAAAACAAGCGCTCTCGGGAGGCAGCCCTAGCTGTACAATTCTAAGTTTGTATTAATTTTTATATTTATATATTCTGTGTATTTGTATCCTAACCTTTTACCGAGTCCACGCAGGTCACATAATGGACGAAGATGAGAAATTAAACCATACTGGTACATATAAAAGTGTTCGAGCAAGTAAGGAAAGCTACTAGGAAGGGCCAAGTCTATGAGATATGCTAAGAAAAGTTACTGGAATTTGGAGAATATCGGACCGACTTAGGGTACATGTCGGTCCGACATGGGGAGTCTTGAATATGAGAATTAACATCCCAAGCAGACCGACATCCAGGTACATATTGGTCCGAAATGCTGTAGAAGGTGAAAGGTCACATGCCACTTGTCGGACCGACATCCGGTCACATGTCGGTCCGACATCCGGTCACATGTCGGTCCGCCGCTCTAAGGAATTTGAGATGCCGTAGGGATTAGTCAGACCGTCTTACTTTGCATGTCGGTCCGCAATGGGAGCCAACGCTGGAGTTTAAATAACTCACATCGCTCCGACTTAAAACTCTTCATGCCCAACACCCTCCGACATCCATTTCTTCCCACCGCCGTCCACTTTCACCGCCGTCCACTTTCACCACCGTCACTCATCAATATCATCCATCGTTCATCCCTGCTACCCACCCACCATCGCTGCCACCATTGCAGTACCTCCTCCACCAACGTCTACACCACCACTCTTCCATCATCATCCCAGTATTGTATACAGAATGACGGACGGCGTTGCACCTAACAGTCAGAATATTTCACGCGCGTCTGAGTTCCATCTTCACCAGGGGAGTTTGATTTTTCCATTCTGCTTTATTTTTATTTTTATTTTTATTTTCTCTCTTCTTTATTTTAAATTTTTTGTCTTTCTTCCGAACACATTAGGGGCAATGTGCATTTTCATATTCATTTATATTCACTGCTCTTCGTTTGATGTGTGTTTTACCTGCATGATTTGTCTGGTTAGAACTTGATTATCTTTATACATTTCGAGACCCTAGGTTTAGACAGCACACAGAGATGATCTAAGGCATTAGGATTTAGCCCTGTTTGTGTAGCTCTTTATTTTGTTTACCCCTACCTGAACATTAACCCCTAGTTAGCCCACTTGAGCTGACTCCATTTCATTTGTAAAAACCCACTTAATACACCCCTAGCCCTGCAGCCTTTTACTTTGTAACCCCGTGTCACTGGCTCGGACTGTTTTAGTTGTGTACTTATTGTCAAAAAATAAAGTTATGAGAAAATAAAAAAGAAAAAAAATAGAGTGTTTCAAGAAAATAAGTGTGAGAATCAAAGATTCTCATGATGAAGTCTGATTCCCTTTAGTTAGTTTGGTTCTTAATTGTATTTTCTCTTTAGTTCGGACCGGTTTCACCTTAGCCATTTAAAATTCCCTATCCATACCCTGAACCCTAGCCTAACATTACAACCAAGAAAGACCTTGTTGATCTGTGTGTTTGTCTTCACATTCGGGTGGAGATTTGATTGATTCCCAAGCATATGACTTAATCATTTCATTGGTAGGTCTGAGAGTTAGAATAAGAGATGGCACATATTTTGCTAGTCACAGAAATAAACCGAGTGGAGAGAACTCTTGTGAGGGGTATGGGTTGTGCACAGTTAGAGCTTGAAAGAAAGCGAGTCTTAATTAGGTGTGCCCATGTTTTTCAAAAAGTTAGGTCCAATCTAGACTAGTTGAATTGTAAATCTATTGACCATTGTAAAACTCGGGGAGTCATTCGTTGTTATTGGACTTCGTGACTTGTTTCTGACGTTGACTTGAGAATTTTTGTATTTGTGTGATTACTTGGTTGGATGTACTGCTTTGGGCTTTGCTTAGGGACAAGCAAAGTTCAAGTGTGAGAATGTTTGATGTGTTCTAAAACACATATGTTTATGGAGTTGCTTTTGACTCGTTTTACCCGGTTTTATTAGCAAATATCTAAAGAAATTGGTACTTAATGAGATTAATGTTAATTTTGCAGGCTTGTATGATAAACCAAAGAATTATACTGAAGAAGCGGAGCCGGAAAGAAGCGGGAATAAAGAGTTGGAAGTTAAGCAAGAAAAATAACAAGTAATTATGAATTTCACCTGAAGTCGGACCGACTTCTGCTACAATGTCGGTCTGACGAGCGTTTAGAAGACACCATCATTGCTTAATCATTGATCCATAATCATTAAGGGATGCGCCAGCCCTAGTCGGACCGATATTCATTCCTAGTCGGTCCGACATGCTTCCAGTCGGGCAGAAAACCCTAATACAGCCGTTTTAAAAGGTGGGGTCGATTTTCTAAAGAGAGAATCGTGTTCTTGCGACTGTAGACGACCAGAAGACTTGGAGGATCAAAGAATTGGAGCTAGAGATCACCCGGATTGAGAGAACTTGCATCTTTTCGGTTTGAAAACATCGGTTTTGCGTTCTATTTCTTATTCCAGTTATTTATTTTGAGTTCTAAACATGTTTTCAGTATATTTTGGATTGTATCTCACTATTATGAGTAGCTAAACTCATAACTATCTAGATTAGGATGAATATTGATTTGGTTTGATTGTTTTTGAGTTTTAATCAATCGTGTGACGGATATTATTGTAAAGATTCTTGATTTATTGTTTATGAATGTGTGTGAATACTGATTTTCTATTGATCTTACATGAATTTGTTGCACTTGAGGTTTTACTTGAATGCTTTGTGTGTTTTGGGTGAGATTTCGGGTTTTCGGGTCATATACTTTGTGTTTGTGATCTAGACGATTAGGCCAGTTGTTGTAGCAGGTTTATGTCATCATAGAAGTCAGTGTTTTACCAATCTCTAGTCCGAGAGGAGATAGGTTGTCGGGTTGTCTTGTGGTTTGTCGGTTTGGGTACCAATTGCACGAGAGTGGGTTGTCCGAGTCGTGTTTATCATCTTGCGATTTCGTGTCATAAATAGTATCTTGGAAGTTTACTCCTTGCTCTTAGGTCTGTCTTGGATAGTCTTTGAGTATAGGACGGTTGAGAACGAGAGGTGAAATCTTTGTCGAGTACGTGGTATTCTAGGTTTTGGTGAGTCCGAGAGGAAATCCAATTCCTTACCGGTGAGCTTAATCCGACCCTTAGGATAGTTCAGGTATGTAGGTGTGTTCGAGAGGAGATCCTGCATATTTTAGTGATCCCCGAGTCAGTCTATCTTTAGAACTGGTGTCATACAGTCGGTTATCCCAAAAGCAGTCGAGTCAGTCAATAGGATTCGTGGTCTAGGTGGTGTTTGTCTCATATTTGGTTTTCGTCTGAGTTCTAGTGCGTTTGGTCTTTCTAGTATCATTTATTTGTCCGTAATTTTTAGTGTCTTGTCTTCGTTCAACTTTTTGTGTGTCTACGTATTTTTTGTATCTTTTCAGTCTCTGTGTCGAGTCAGTGTTTAGTTGTTTTATTCTAAGTTGCATGTCCTAAAATCAATAAAAGTAATAAATAGAATCATCTCTTGTGCTACATTGGTTAGGAGTCAATAAAGGTTTAGTATCGAGGGCCGCCGCCTTTTGTGTCCACGGTTCGATAACTCAGGCTTACAATCTTTACTACGCTCGATCGGTACACTTGCCGTGAGCGTGTGATTTAGTTGTGAGTCCATTTATACAATTAAAACTTGGTTAAATTAATATATATAATATCACGCATCATCTACACACACTCTTCCAGCCATCGTGTACTAATAACACTATCGTCTGGGTTCATGGTCATGATGAGAATCATTCTGGACTGGGCTTTGAGGCCCAAAGGTGAGGTTTATTTACTCCAGCAGGCTTCCTCTTCTTAGAGGGTAGGTGGGCTCCTTAGTTTCTTATTAATGGGCATTAGGCCCAATGGTTTAAGTTTTGTTCACAAAAGATTATGGTGCCATAGTGTGTAAGGATGAGGGTGTATAAAGACTTAGGTATGAATAAGTGTGTGGTAAAACTTAGGATAACACTTAATGGAATGTTTATAAACAGGTAGCAATGTTTATAAACACATGTGTTATAAAGTAGTGTAGTACATAGACTATCATGTATTGTATCATGCGATGTAATACTTAGAATCATGTAAGATAATCACACAAAGTAGTAAACATGTAGCATTTAGTAATGTGGCAAATACCATGTAACATGGAGCATGGCATAAGATGGGTGTCCTAAGGTTATAGTCTAGGTCATGGGTGTCTAATAACCTAATTCCCTATAACCATGGCTCTGATACCAATCTGTCACACCCCAACCGACGGCGGAATACGTCGGGGCGAGACATGTAGACTGTTCAAAAGCTCATGATCAAACTAAATTGCATAACTTTATTAAATTGATTTAAAGGTACAAATACATATTGTTCAAATATCCAAAGGCTAACAATAAATCCATTTTCTTTGTCACTAGGTTCATAAGCTCCTATGTGATAAACTTCAACTTCAAACATATCCACCTGAAATATGTTTAAAATGAGAGGGGTAACTATAAATAATTGGTGAGCATACATATGTTTGGAAATCTCCAGTAGTTTTCAAGTGTTGTATACAATTCGTATGACATATGGTAAATAAGGTATTTTATGGAGAATCTATAGTTAAACTAGGTGTACAATCAAACCTTATGACTGAGGCATAACACGCAGGTTACCCTAATGTAGAGTCGGTAATAAACAACCTATCCGGGTAGGTTTGTCATGTTAACCGTTGGCTTGTACTGAGTTAATGATTGTACGAGTGTGTCATGTATATGTAGTTCAGCTCATAGCATTCAAGCACAAAGGCACAAATTACACAAATAGTCATAATGTAGAATTGTATATTGTAATTACAAATAGTTTTCAATGCACAATTCATGTTTCACCCCAAAATTTTACAAAACTGAAAAATGGGCTATGTAAACTCACCTTGATATTGTGTCTTAAACTTGAACTAGTTCGCGAGAGTGAGAGAACCGGTTTAACGATGCCCTAGATAAATAAAATATGTTATTATAATGTAGAATGGTTTAAGGGAACGACGAAGGAATGATTTGGGATTTTAGGGTTCTAGAACAAACGAACAATCGAGGACACAAATAGGGTTTGTAAATGATATTTTATAAATAAAAGCAAGATAGGTGTCAAAAATTAAGTACTATTTGCAATTAATACAATAACTATTTTATTAGACATTTAGGTTAAAATATTATAATATAATAATATTTATAAGGATATAATTTGAAATAGATAGACTAGTTATACGAATTGTAGTATTATGATTATTTATAAAGAGCAATTTACTAAATAAAACATATAATTACTAAGATCATATTACTTGTGAATAAATAATATGATAAGAATAATTATTAACATTCATGATATTAGTAACCAAAATTATTATTAATAATATATTATAGATTATGTTGTTTTAAGGGTTTAGGTAAAATATACATAACCCTTTTGTTTAAATAAAAGCCATGACGTTAAAAACACGATTCTTTCATAATTTTAAAATAAAATGATAGGGTTTATGAGAAAACACTAACCTTTGTCACGTTTATTTTTATTTTATTTTTTTTTGGAAGAATTTAGTGGTAATGAAATAATGATGCTCGTATTCCATCAAAACGTTTATTTATCAAAGATCGGGCTAATTAATAAAGGTCTACTTATAATATATATATACAAATATATACATATATATATATATATATATATATATATATATTGCACGATCATATGAGTTATAAAAATAAGGTATATTGAATAAATGTCAAAACTATATGCATGAGTTGTGTATAACTATAAATATGTAATTTAGACCTTTATCTATATATTTGTATATGTGTGGGTGGATGCAAGTAATAAAAGAAAAATAAAAAAAATAAAAAAGGAAAAAAGAAGGTTTGACTGTGAAGGTTTGAGTTTTACCATCAGACCAGAGGCATTTGCTTGTTAACTGATCAGAACAATAAAAACTTATAAGAACAAATCGCAGTCCTTTTTCTTTCTCAAACAAAAGCACAGACCTTTGTTTCCGCATGAACGATTTTGAACACAAACTAGGGATGATGCGATTTGAAAGGAAGGTAAGTGGATACCTGCTATCGATTCCGAAGGCAAGAATAAACCGAGTTGATCTTGAATCGTTGCAGATCGAGAGCCCTGTCCCCCCATTTTGTGCCGATAGGAAAATGAGAGAAAAAGAAATGGATTTGAGGTGTAGACGCTTGTAATCGAATTAGATATATAAAGGGTGTTAGAAACACGTTTACCAGCTGCCAATGGAACGAGAATCGCGGAAATTGGGGCTTGATTTTAGGAATCAAGCATGAAATCACCATTTTTGAGTTTTACATAAATGGTTTTCAAACTTGTTGATTTCGGACCTAATATATCAAATTGAAGCTTGATACATAGTCAAAAATCAGTCATGAACGTTTAGGATTCAAAAAAGGAAGGATTGGTTGCGGATTAAGGGAGATTGGAAGTGGAATTTACACGGTTTGACTTTCAGGAGTCAAACCTGTTTCAAATTAGTTTCAGGGTTCAGTTATATGGAGGGGGGGGGGGGGGTTCACCAAGGGGTTCAAGTACTTAAGTGGGTTCAAAAATAAAGAGAAGGTCAAGTTCTATATTCTAGATAAAAATACTCTCTATAAAACTTAAAACATAATATTATTACTCTTTCTAAAATCTCATTTTATAACATTTAAAGTTTTTAAATTTATTTATTTCCTAAAGTGAAAAAAAAACACTACCTTTTTATAAAGTTATAAATTGTTCAAATGGTTTATCTAACATGATCAAAACTAAAAATATATTTATAAATAAATATATATGTATATATATGAAAAGATGTAAATACATTATTTAAAGCTCATAAATTTCATTCTTGCTCTAATTTTTATAATAAAGTATATATTTATATATAAAATTTAAATGAATATGTTATATATATATATATATATACAATAGGAAATGATATGGAATTGCAAGGTTGAAACTTTGAATTTACACAAGACAAAATTATAATTAAATAAATAAATAAATGAATAAATAAAATCATGGATGTTACAGAATCAGATAAGATACACTGATTTTGCAGACGTAGACCGATGATTTCAAGCTTTTGTGTGTGAAAAGTAAGGTGTAAATAGATTTCGGAGAATGAGAGTGAAAGTGAGCATGAAAAAGTACCTGATTATGAAGAAATTTAATTTATGCTTGACAAAAGACCATAAAGCCCCTGTCGAAACTACTAGTTTCGGTAGGGCAAAGTAGTTTCGGGAGGGCATGGAAGTTTCGGGTGCAAGGGCAGGATGTAATTTCGGTTGACCTAAAATACTTGAACAAAAACAAAGGGAATAAACATATGTACACTACTTAAATAAGCTAATACCAAACCAAACCAAACGTACCCAGTATAATCCCACACATAGCTAACGCTATTAGTAGGGTCTGGGGAGGGTGTGATGAGGGCAAACCTTACCTCTATCCCAAGGGATAGAGAGGCTGCTCCCGTTTAGACCCCCGGCTCCATGGGAAAGAAAAAGATAAAAATATAAATAAAATTAATGAGTAATAAAGTAAAATAAATCTAACAGTAATCTAACAATTAGCAGTGTATGACTAGAGTATATTAGTCACAATAAACACAACACACCTACAAGAAACAAGACATACGCAAAATCTTTGCTAAACAACTCTACTCTCCCACACAACGGGTCACTCATCCTAAAACCCTAATACGACGTCTCCATGAAATCCTATCATTGATCATGTCCTCTGAGAGGTGTAAATCTAGCAAATCAAGCCTAATCCTCTCATCCCACGTTAATTTCGGTCTCCCCCTGCTCCTTTTCCCCTCTACAACGAGAGTTTCCACCGTTCTCACTGGATCTGTGCTCTGTCTCCTCTTGACATGTCCAAACCATCTCAATCTTCCTTCTCTTATCTTATCTGAGATACATGTGACTCCCAATCTCTTCCGAACAACTTCATTTCTTATTCGGTCCTTTCTTGTGTGTCCACACATCCACCTCAACATCCTCATCTCAGCTACATCCATTTTTCGAGCTTGTGTCTTCTTGATGGCCCAACAATCGGTTCCATATAGCATCGCTGGGCGAACTGCTACCCTATAAAATTTACCCTTTAACCCTATTGGGAACCTCTTGTCGCACAAAACACCTGAGCCCGCTCTCCATTTACACCAACCAGCCTGCACCCGATGGACTACATCATTGTCGATGTCCCCGTTACTCTGGATGACAGATCCTAGATACTTGAACTTCAGTGTCTTAGGGACAACCCCACCTTCAATAGAAATCTGGGTCTCCTCGTCGACGTTTGCACCACTAAAGTTGCAGTGAAGGTACTCGGTTTTAGATCGGCTTATCTTCAAACCTTTGTGCTCTAAGACTGTTCTCCATACCTCTAGTCTGTTGTTCAATGTCTCTTTACTTTCTGCAATCAACACGATATCATCAGCAAAAAGCATGCACCATGGAATTGCATCTTGAATCGACTTTGACAACTCATCCAAAACTACTGCAAAGAGAAAGGGGCTTAGTGTCGACCCCTGGTGAACTCCCACTTCCATCGGAAAAAAGTCTGTATCCCCCACGGGAGCTCGGACGCATGTCTTAGCCTCATGATACATATCCCTAATTGCCTCAATATATTTACTAGGGATCCCTCTTCCCTCCAGACTTTCCCAGATCAATCTTCTAGGCACACTATCGTACGCCTTTTCAAGATCGATGAACACCATATGTAAATCATGTTTCTTCTCTCTGTACTTTTCCATTAATCTTCTTAAAATGTGTATCACCTCCGTAGTGGACCGGCCTGGCATGAACCCAAATTGGTTTGCTGTAACCTGGGTTTGTCGTCTAATCCTTGTATCTATAACTCTTTCCCATAATTTCATTGTATGACATAGGAGCTTAATCCCCCTGTAGTTAGCACAACATTGAGCATCTCCTTTGTTTTTATATAGGGGTACTAAGACACTACGCCTCCACTGATCTGGCATCTTCCCGGTTTTGAAGATATTATTGAACAGTCTTGTCAACCACTGAACGCCTTCCTCTCCCATACACTTCCACGCTTCAAAGGGTATGTTGTCTGGACCGACTGCCTTAGCTCTTCCCATCTTCTTAAGAGCACTCTTCACTTCTTCCTGTGTGATATTTCGACAATAACAATTATTTCGTTGACTGGATTGAGTAGTGGGATTCTCCGTTATGGCTAGACTTGGTCTACAACTGTTGAAAAGGGTGTAGAAATAGTTTTTCCATCTCAGCTTGATGTCTCGTCCCTTTACCAAAACTCTTCCATCATCTTCCTTGATAAACTTCACGACCCCAAGATCTTGTCTCCTACGCTCCCTATTTTTGGCAATCTTAAACATATGATGCTCCCCTTCCTTGGTGTCTAGTTTTCTATACATCGTTTCATAGGCAAAATTCTTTGCCTCACTCACTGCCTTTTTAGCTTCCCTCTTTGCCTGTCTATAGTTCTCCCGTAGTGTCATTATCTCCTCTCCATTACTGCACTGCAACATCTCTTTAAAGCGTTGTTGCTTGTCCTTTATCTTGCTCCGCACCTCCTCATTCCACCACCAAGACTCCTGATGTCCTCTTGTTGCTCCCAATGTGACTCCGAGGGTTTCCTTTGCTGCCTGCGTAACAGTGGTTGCCATAGCTACCCACATCTGGTTTGTGTCGCCATCCTTAGTATTTGTGTTCATCGCCATGACTTTATCTTTAAACAAATTGATGTTTTCGTCCTTCAAATTCCCCCATCTGATCCTTGGTTTATTTTTTCTTCTCCTCTCCGCTACCCTTTTTCTCAAGGTAAAATCGGCCACCAACAGACGATGTTGGGTCGCTACTGACTCTCCTGGAATTACCTTGCAATCCTTCCACCAATTGCGATCCCCTTGTCTCATCAGGAAATAGTCGATCTGCGTGTTGCGCCCCCCGCTACTAAAAGTAATCAAATGTGATTCCCTCTTTATAAAGAACGTGTTTATAATACCAAGATCATGCGCAAGCGCAAAGTCAAGAAGCTCCCTACCATTATCGTTTCTAACACCATAACCAAAACCTCCATGAACCATCGGAAAACCATCACTCTCCTTACCAACGTGACCATTAAAATCACCTCCTAAGCATATTTTCTCCTGTCTAGGTAATGACCTCATTACTCCATCTAAACTACCCCAAAAATCCCTCCTTTCTTGGTCTCCTAGACCTACATGTGGTGCATAAGCGCTAACAATTGCCACAACTTCCTCACCAAGTACTACTCTCAACACCATGATCCTATCATTATATCTTTTCACTTCCACCAAATTACCGTGCAGTTCTTTAGCCACTAGAAAACCCACCCCATTTTTTGTTCCATCGCAACCAGAATGCAACAGTTCTTTAGCCACTAGAAAACCCACCCCTTTGACCCTTCCACCTAGTCTACCTGAATCCTATGTTTTCTAAGCACGTCTACTAACTCTAACAACTTACTAGTTAGGCTTCCTACATTCCAAGATGCCAATCGTAACCTATACCCCTTATGGTTAGCACTAGATGCACCCCTCTCCCCTGAACATGATCTCAAGGAGACATTATTCCACCTACCGTCTATGTTTGAAATAATACACAAGATGTATTTATTTTTATTTTAACCACAGTTAAGCAAATAGAATATTTATTTTTATTTTAACCACAGTTAGGCAAATAGAATAGGCAAATTGCTCATTAATCAAACAGATGCAACACGTATATGCAACAGTCAAAACAAAAAACAGGGTATGTCTCTCCCTGTGAATCAAGAACAATTGCTGGTCCTCCTAACCCAGACCAAGAATGCCTAAGCATGCAATTCGTGTAACAAGAAGGTAAAACGGACAGAAATAAAGGAGTTGGAATGAACTAACCCAATTGCGCCCAAGTTAGGGTACTCCTTCCTATTCCACCTTGGTACCACCGTCAGTAGAACTAGGGTTTTAGACCGCATGTCTCCTCCCAGTCTTGAATCGGACTCGCAGCGGTGGCGATAATCGCGGTGCGGCGGGGCTGATTTCAGACGACGGTGCAGCGGTGAGGATGATTTAGTTGATCTTTACTCCTTAAAATGTTTAGGATATGCTTCTTCTTTACTTCAATGAACCCAAAAGTGAAAACCCCCAAAATGAGAATCTAGGGTTCGTCACTTACACCTCAGATTTCTCACATCTCTGCACTTCTTTGAAAATAAACACCAAGGATGTGTTTCTCTTGAAAAATTAAGTAATTTAGACTCCCAATTTGAAAGATTTGGTGGATTAATAAAGAAGATAAATCCCAGAAACAAAAACAAATACAAATCACAGGCCGCAGTGAATGGAAACAGTTACAAAAACAAATACAAATCACAGGCTTCAAGCAAATGCAAATACAAAGACAAAGGTCGATTAGGGCTAAAAGCGAACCGGTAACAAAAATAAATACAATTCACAGGCCGATTAGGGTTTCAGAAACTAGACGAGACGAGTGTGAATCGAACCAATTAAATAAGCTAATAAGGAAGATTAAAAATTTCATATGGGAAAATAAAAGTAAAAACCAATTAAAAGGATATGTACACATAGCTTTGGAAAAGATCCAACGTGAGATCATGTCTGGTCAAACCCTTGAAACACTTCATATTGCAGTCAGCTACTGTGAATCCCTAAATGTAACCGATATTTGTGCAAGATAAACCCGAACATTTGTTTGTACATTGTTTTCATGTGATTAAGCGGTACTATTTAATTACGAAACACGGCGTACCCCGTGTTTTGAAATAAAATGATTTTGAAAGCCTATCAATCCTCAAGAAATACCCGCATTCATCTTATCATCTTTTACAGGTTAACCAGGGTACCATCTTGGTAAGTCAAATTCACTACCAAAAGTAAAATAAAATCCAACTGGATATAAGAAATTGGAAAACGAAAAATATCTATGTGGATATTAAAAAGGTACGAACATTCTAGATCTTTACATAAGCAAAACAGAAAAATCCTTAAATTATCCAAGCGGATAGGAAAAGGTTGAACACCCGAGATCTTTGCGTAAGCAAAACATACGGGGTTCAATCATCCAAGTGGATGGGAAAAAGATGAACTCCCGAGATCTTTGCGTAAGCAAAACAAACGGGGTCATCGGCGGTAACTTTTGTTACTTTGACGGTCACCTTGCGCATGAATCAGAATCCCACACGTAAGTCTATATCAGATTGAATCGGTTTTCTTAGCAGAAAATGGGTTAGATGTTTCAAAAGTGGGTTCAAATACACATGTACGATTGAGATTTAGATTTTCACACTACTAAAGTGTTATAATCATATGTCGGGCCTACCGGCTATACCTCATTAAGCACCATCGCTTATGTCCATTCCATGTTCAAGAAGTGTGATCAGACTCTATCATTTCTCACAGGGTCGGATCCAATTTTCCTGAAACAAAATTGATAATATCAGTGAGATCGAGGATAAAAGCTTTTTTTAAGCAAACTATAAACAAAGCAATTCTTTTCTCACAAAAAAAAATTCCAAATTCTCCCCCTAAAGATTTGCTCTTCAAAAAAAAATAAAAAGAAATAACTATACAGAAAGGTAAAATATTTTTAAAAATCTTCCTGGTTAACAAGTTTAAACATATATGACAATATGCACAAAGGTTACTGAAAATTGAGAATTCCGAGCATCTCCACCAATTTCTCAAATCTGGCAGAGTCAAATGCTTTAGTAAAGATGTCAGCGGTTTGCTTATCGGTTTTCACTTCAACAATTTTAATATGTTTCTTTTCAACACAGTCACAGATGGAGTGATGTTTGATCTCAATATGTTAGGTTTTGGAGTGCTAGACGGGATTTTGGGTGAAGTGAGGAAGTGCGGTGTTGTCACAAAGGATGGGGTGTCATGAAAGATTATGCCATAATCGAGCATTTGATGGTGTATCCAGCAGACTTAGGAGAAACACAGGGCTGCAGCAATGTATTCGGCTTCGGCGGTGGATTGAGAAACGGTGGTCTATTTCTTACATTGCCAGGATACAAGGCGGTTGCCAAGGAATAGACAACCCCCATAAGTGGATTTTCGGTCTAAGTTGCATCTCCCGTTGTCTGAATCTGAATAAGCCACAAGATCAAAAACGTTATTTTTGGGATACCAAAGCCGAAGTTTTAGCTTGTACTTCAAATATCTTAAAATACGCTTGACATCAATTAAATGAGAGAGTTTAGGATTAGCCTGAAAGCGTGCACACAAGCACACTGCAAACATGATGTCCGGTCTGCTAGTAGTGAGGTACATGAGAGATCCTATCATCAAGCGATATAGGTGTTGATCAACGCTTTCACCATCCAAATCAAGAGACAACGAATGTCAAACTTCCATAGGAGTTTTGAAATGATGGGACTCAGTCATTTTGAACTTGGTCAGAATTTCTTTGACATATTTCTCTTGGTGAATGAGAATTCCTGACTTCGACTAATCAACTTGCAATCCCAGAAAGAACTTTATTTTCCCCATGGAGCTCATTTCAAACTTGGAACGCATCACTTCTTCAAATTCCATGCACAACCTTGGATTTGTGGAACCGAAAATGATGTCATCTACATAGATCTGCACCAAAATAGTATCATCACCATCCTTCTACTTAAACAGAGTTTGGTCAATAGCACCTCGTGTGAAACCATTATCAAGCAGATGCTTAGATAATGTTTCATACCACGCACGGGGTGCTTAATGAAGACCGTACAATGCCTTGTCCAATTTCTAGACACGGCCTGGATAGGTCGGATCAATGAAGCCCGGTGGCTGCTTGACATAAACTTCTTCTTGAACTTTTTCATATAAAAATGCGCTCTTAACATCCATTTGATAGACTGTGAAGTCCATGTAGGTTGCATAGGCAAGAAACATTATGATGGCTTCCAAGCGTGCCACTGGTGCAAATACTTCTTCAAAATCAATCCCTTCCTCTTGATAAAACCCCTAAACAACCAAACGGTCTTTATTGCAAACCACGATTCCTCCTTCATCCTTCTTGTTATGGAAAACCCAAAGAGTGCCGATTGGGACTTTGTTCATTAGGAGATCCACTAGATTCCACACTTGTAGTTTGGTAAATTGCTGTATTTCTTCTTGCATTGCCTCCACCTAACAGTTCTCAAGCAGTGCAACTTTGATATTTTTAGGTTCAACTTGAGAAATGAAACAGGTGAAGAGACCGTCATTCATAGCTTTAGTGCCACTTCGAGTTCGGACTCCCACGTTGATTGGACCAATGATGTTATCGGTAGGATGATCTCTGTGAACCTGTAATTGTGGAATCACATCCCCTGTCGGATTTTCTTCTAGATTGGTAATGTTGTTGTTAGGAATCACTGTTTCATCTTCTGCAAGATCTGTGGAAGAGGACTGTTGACCAACATCCACTATTGAAGGAGTTTGTTTCTCAACAGTTTCACTTGTTATGGCAGAACCTGAAGAACCCGAAGTGGATTCAACATTGATGGCAGGAGGAACATCCACAAGTTGATTAGCTGAAGATGAGCTTGAAGCAACAGAGGTACCTAGGTTATTTACAGACATAAGAGGATTAGCTGAAGAAGATATGTTAGTGAACACAAGAAGATTAAATGATTTAAATAAAGAATCGAAATCAAAAAGCCAATCAAGACCATCCCCAACGTCCGTGTGATTGCTTTCATGCCAATTGATATCAATGGACTCCAACACGATTCTCCTTCGCTTGTTGTAAACACGGAATGCTCTTTGATTGGAAGAATAGCCCATACTTGTTCAAACTTGTTCAGCTGGTAGGAAGTATTCAGCATTGTGCAAACACACCCAAACATCCTGAAGAAATCAATAACATGCTTGCGCTTGTACATAATCTCATTAGGAGTCTTGTTGCAGCCTTTAGTGATAAGAACACGGTTTTGCACAAAACAAGCAGTATTAACTGCCTCGGCCCAAAACGTGACAGGCAGCTTAGAATCAACGATCATAGTCCTTGTCGCTTCTATCAACGTACGATTACGTCGTTCAGCTACTGATGTAGTGCAAAGCACACATCTTTATTCCTAGTGTTTTGTGCGTTTTTGATTAGTTTTGTGTTTGTTTTTATTCGTTTAAGTTTGTATTTGAGTCTATTGTATATTTGTAGGTGCTCGGGAAGATTACAAGTGAATACGTGAAGAAATCTAGCAAGAGAATTAAAGTCGGAAGAACAAAAGAAGAAAATGTGAAATTTATGTCTCTCGCGGTACGCGAGAGAGGAGAAGGAAATTTCTCGCGGTACGTGAGGGACAGTAAAACCGGCCGCGACTAACCCAAATGTCTCGTGGTACGCGAGGGACCTGATTTCTGCAAAAACCTAAAAATAGAATTTAAATAGATTTTGGTTCCCATTCTTTGGAGAGTTCACAACCAGCCATCTAAGAAGAGTTCTAGAGGCGATTTTGAGGTTGGAGAAGAGATTAGAGGTTGAAAGTTTTTGCTTCCAGGTTCGTTAATTCTAGCGTTCTACGTTTCAAGCTTTGATTTTTATCTTTGATTTGATTGTTTGATACCATGTTCTTGCTTAATACTTCTGTTTTAGGTGTTTTGAGTATGATCTTTGGCTAGAACTTTGATATTGCCTGGGTCACATGATGAATACATGTTAAAGTATTAATTTTTATCGGTTTTGGTTATTTTGAATGGACTAATGATTTTGTAATTAATCTTTGAGTTAATAATTGTGATGAATATGTATGCTCATATCTGATTGTGTGGTCGATTTCAATTCCTTGTGTTGATTATGGTTGTCTGCTCTTAGGGCTTGTTATTAGGGTGGTTTGCTAGACGTAGTAGCCACAGGAGTTGTGTTTGATTGCTGATTAGAGTTGAGTGTGTATCCTAGTTCAATACCCGAGAGGTGAGAATTAGTCGTTTAGTCTTCGTCATTAGGAATCCGAGTGTCAGCTGTCTGAGAGGAAGCCGGTACTAGGTGTATAGCGATTGTTGCTATTCATGTCATAGTTGTTATCTTGAGATTACCCTGTGCATTCTTTGAGTGTATTGGTGGGCAGAGAGAGTGAGAGGTAATTTTTCTATTAGGGTACTTTATCATAGTTAGAAATACCTGAAAAGTGATCCAACAATCTGGTGAGTTGAGTACATCTTTAGGTAGCATAGTTAGTGACACCCTGAGAATGATTAGGGATCCACTAGGTGGTCTTTAGTTGTCATCCTTAGAAACCCAGATCCATCTTAGGTTCCATAACCGATAGAAGTTGTGCTTTGCAAGTAGGATTCCGACCTAGGTAGTATTCTTCCTATCCTTTGATTTCACCTTAGTCTTTTCTCTTGATAGTTGAGTCAATCTTTGCTTTCTGCATTCATTAGTTTAAATAATAAGTGTAGTAAACCCCCCAAACCAAATCAATCTTTAGTCCGTGTCAGAGTCTAGTTTTGTTACATAGTGTCTCTAGGGTTCGATAATCTAGTTTACCATTAAGTTGTGCTACACTCGATAGGTACACTTGCCTGTCAGTGCGGTTTAGTTGAAGGTACTCCTTTTATTACTTAGGAGTCTAGGTTAGGTTTATTTATTAGTTTTTTATAGACCGTCTGGACGACATCAGCTACACCATTTTTTTGCGGAGTACGAGGTGTACTGAACTGCCGAGAGATACCTTTACTTTCACAAAAAGAATACATAATGGAATTCTTGAATTCGTTACCGTGATCACTTCGGATAGTCTTCACCTAAAATTGAACATATTCTTAATCCGCAGTAAATGAATCTTCAGAACCTCTAGCGTCTCATCTTTCTTTGCCAGGAAGAATACCCACGTAAACCGAGAGAAGTCATCGGTTACCACCAAGCAGTAGGATTTCTGTCCATGACTCATGACACTCACGGGACCAATGAGATCCATGTGAAGTAATTGAAGAGGGGAGTCAATGAAATTGGTGGTTTTAGGCTTGTGGGTGGATTTATGTTGTTTACCCTTGGAACAAGAGAGACAATGTTCCACTGGAGAGAAATCTTTTAGAGTTAAACCGGTGAAAAGGTTTCCTCGAACAAGGCGGTTCATGGTCTTGAAGTTCACGTGTCCTAATCTTTTGTGCCAAAGGAAGGACTCATCTTCTGAAGCTTTTGAGAGCAAGTAGGATTCGATTCCTGATGGATTATTCATATCCAGACTATAGGTATTGAATCTTCGAGGAGCACGCATAAGAATAAGGTCTTCAGGAATAACCACTCGAGGCTTCAGAATCAAACACTCTCTAGAATTAAAGAGGGCACAGAAGTCTTTGTCACAAATCTGGGACACACTCATCAGATTGTTTTCCAAGCTATTTACACCATTGGACACAGTTCGTAGTACTTCTATCTTTCCTCCTCTTGGATTACATGCAAAGGCGACAAAATCTCTGTCTATTTGATGATAATCTTGCAGCAAAGAAAATTGATCGATCATATGTCTTGAGCAACCACTGTCGACATGCCAGATGTTGTCTCCTGTCCTCCTCGATTGCCCCTACACGGACCAAGGAAATCAGACTTTTGTACCTAAGCTATTGCTGGCCTGGAACTTGTTAACATCACAAGACACTTCTCGGAAATCATAGTCAGAATCCTCTTTTAATGAAGTATTTTCATCAAAAAGATCATTATTCTTAATTTTCCAAGTTCTTTTCAACCTATTTTTAGCATTTTTAATTCTTTTACGTCGCAAATCTCTTCTTTGTTGTGATTTAGAGAAAATATTTGAATCACTTTCAGCTAAATTTGGAACAAAAGATGGTACTTTTTCTTCTTTAAGTTCATATGTAGATAATTTACAAGTTTTGAAAACATGATTGGAAAACAAACTTTATCACAAGACAAATTATAGCCTAGTAATTGTCATCACATGATGATGAAGATGATTGTGATGTTGAGACATTAGAACTAGAGGCAACTCTTTCTTCAACAGTTCTTTCTTGAAGACTTTGATCTTCTTTTAATCTGAAAAATTCCAGATTGCTCATTGTTTCTTGTGGAATATCAGTCACAACAACTCCTGCACTTTTAAAATTTGCAATACAACTCATAGTATTTACAGATTTAGGAATAAAAGGTAAAGCATTCTTAAACTTGGAAATGTCATTTCTCAAACTGTCATGCTCAGAAGACATAGAACTAAAATACATATTTTCAACGTGTTCACAAATATCTGGTTTTGACACGGACATATTATTACATTCATCCGACTCAAGTTCATTTAAAACATTTCCCTTACTAGAACTCTCATCACAATCATCTTCGGAACCTACACAATCTGACTCAGCACAGGAAGCAAAACTGTCAGAATCTAAAGTTTTCATATAATCATCAGCAGATAACTTGTAAACAAAAGGTGTGGGAACATGAGAAGCTGACATATTAGAAAATCTGCCAGACTTAGAATATGGTGGTGGGTGAGAGTTATACCCAATGCCTTCGATGAATTTCTTATGAATTTGTTTATCGATGATTCCAAACAATTTTCTCTGATCCATGCCCATATGTTCAACTTGAAAATTTGCCTTTTCAGCCTTTTGAAGTCTTTCAGTTAAAATTTGATTATTCTTTTGTGTAGTAAGTTGTACAATTAAAGATCGATTTTCTCCATAAATGTCACAAATTTTCTTTAAATATAATTTCTCATTTTTAGCCATAGAATCATACATAACCTTTATATGATCACGTTCATCGACCAAGGTTTGGTTGATAAATCTATATTTTTTGAATTTCATTTAAACATGATTGAGCATTGCAAAGTCTAGACATTACCTCAGCAAGTATAGCGGTGAGATCCCCAGCTGGCTTAATCATAACACATTTCTCCTTCTCTTCAATGTCAACCATCAGTGCCTTGTCAGCTGCTTCCCCTTCTTGACCTCCCCAATGATAGTGTCCATCTGCTTGACAGACCAGAGCTATTGAGCTGGAAGATGTGGTGGGTTTAGTAGAAGCAGCAGCTTGCTTTCCAGATGAGTCCTTCTTCTCATGCTGCTCCTTTGTTGATGGCTCCTTGCAATTTCTTGCAAAATGACTCAGTTGGTCACCATTACAGCATCTCACCTTCTTGATATCAAAGCCCATAGTCTTCCCTTGCTTGAATCTATCCATCCCAGTCCTCTTAATGAATCTCTTGGCCCTCAAAGTCAACATGGCCATACACCAATCAATATCCATCTTCTCCAAATCATCAAGATTAATCTGCTCCAAGTCATCAGGTTGAAAACTGACAGGTGTCAGGTTTCTAGAAATTAGTGCATCATAACATGACATGAAGGCAGTCATGATAGGCAGAAACTCATCAGGAATCATAGTGGTTGGATTCTGAGAGGTGGATGAAGTGGTAGGCTAAATTACAGAAACGGAAGGTGGGACATCAGTCTGAAAGTATGCCATTGTAGTTTTGCTGGAAGAACCCTGACTAGCAAGAAGAGCTGTGTTTCCAGACTGATTAGTTGGAGTGACTGCACCCTTCTTTATCTTCAACGCATATGACTCTAGAATGTTGTATAGTTCTTGTTGTGACAGATCACTAAGCTTCTCAGTTTTCTTGATCATAATTCTGTACATATTCCATTCCCCAGGCAGTGAATCAAGCAGCTTCTTATTTAACTCAACAGTAGGATACCCAGTTCCCAAAACCTTCAACTTAGAGATAATACTTGAGAACCGGTTGATCAACTCAGACATTGGTTCTCCAGGGACACTACTGAACATCTCATACTGCTTTTTGATCAAATCTCTCTTGCTTTCCCTAACCTCAGCACTTCCTTCATTTCTTGTACATAATGCTACCCAAAGATCCTTAGCGGTAGTATACTCAGCAAATATGTTGAACACATCCATAGGAAGAGCCATAGCAATAGATCCATAAGCTTTGTTGTGTCGGGAAATTAGAGCAACATCCTTCGCATCATATTCAGCAACAGTCTTGGGATGCTGAACATCTGCAGTGGTAGTAACTGGCTTGTGTGGACCATCAGTGATTGACTGCAAAAGAGTGTGGTCATGGAACTGAAAGAAGGTGTTCATTTTCTTCATCCAATCATCAAAGTCTCTTGTGGACACCAAGACAGGTGGTTTGTTTCCCCCAGCATACTCATTGTTGCTTGAAGATGCCATTTCAGAAATTCTTGATCAAAGGCTAGTTTCGGGTGACAAGATGCTAACAGAAACTACTTAGTTTCGATTGAAGAGGGACTGCCCGAAACTACTAGTTTCAATATAGAGAAACTTGAATAAAACCCAAGGAAAACCAACAGAAACTACTAGTTTTGATTGAAACTCTAGTTCGGGAGAGCAGTAGTTTCGGGTGGGTAGATTCGATGAAGATGCTGCAAGGATTAGTTTTGATAAAAATAAGACAAAAGGACTAGTTTCGATGATACCTTTTCCAGACAACAAGTAAAGACACGAAGTTTCGATAGTCAACTGAAAACAGAGAATGTCCCCTGTAGTTTTGATGTCTTCTTCCCCAAGTTTCAGAAAACCTCCATTGATGAACAGCTTTAAAAATCAATGTAATGATAAAATGAATCTGGTCCAGCGAAAACTATTCTAACAATACTGCTAATCACAAAAATATCCTTTAATCCAAAGATCTCGAACACTGTAAACCGGAAATCAATGAAACAGTGGTGAAATTTCAATGGAACAGTGCTCAAAAACCCAGATGTAGAAAACTCCAATAATCGACCAAAAATCACCTTAAATTGATCACAAAAACCTAAATACACTCAGAAATCAAGAGCATAAAGCTCTGATTCCAATTATAGGTCCTGATTCTAAGGCAGAATCACTCAAATGATCAATTACCCACACACACAGGTGGAAACAGTGTATATGGTGGTAAAACAGAGGCAAGAAATAAAAAATGGTGAAAATAACAGTCTAACCAAACTAGAATCAACATAAGGATGATATGAAATTGTAAGAACAACAATTGAATAAACTCAAAAGTGTATTGATTCAAAGAAAACTATGAAAGAGAGAATACAGGGTTACAGCCGCTATCCACACCCTAAATATTCTATAACTAGGCTATTTATAGGAAACTGATAGGTATAGAAACTACTCTCACCGAAACTACAAATTTCGGGTGAGCATTTACAATACCTTGCACCCTATCGAAACTTCCCATCTATCGAGACTACTAGTTTCGGTTGAACAGACTCAACCGAAACTAGGTAGTTTCGATGGCCCAGACATAGACTAAAAACATAAATTACATCAAACTGAAATAAAATGAAATTACAGAGAAATAGAACAAGGAAAATTGTTCAAAACATACAATGATGACTTAGCTTACAAAATATCCAACCCTACAATTCTTGTTATTTTTATCATGAATCTTGTATCATTTCCTTGCTTGTCTGTTGTTTTTGAGCTCATGATGAGTTAAACTCTTTCTATCACTTTGGTTTAGATGAAGTTTAGTAAAAATTTACTACATTATTGATTATTGACAATTTTATGTTAATTTTATAGCAATGGCATGATTATTCTTTAATGATTTTGTATGCTTGAGAGTTTGATTATATTTTCAAGACTTGTCAATGTTTAAGTTATTTGATATTAGAAAACTCATGGTATATGCATTTATTCATAGATTTGTGTATGTTTATGCTAGTTTATGGCTTTTGAACTAAGAATGGTGAATGAAGTCTTGATTATATTTAAAAGCTCTTAAATGTGCATCCTTATGCTTATGTGTTGGAAAGACAAAGTGTTTGTTATGGTTTGTCATATCTGGTATTATGTTTATCTAGGATTTATTGACACGAACTCCTAATTTATGTAATCTTGATATGAACATCATAGGTTAAAGAAGTGCATGTTATTGCTTAGTCTAATTAACTTTAGGTAGATTGTGTGTTTTTCATGTTATCTTTCTGAAGAGTTGGTGGATTAGTCATCAGTGATAGGAAACTAGTTCGTGGTTATGAACACTGACATGATTTTGTCACTTGAGCTTACTTATATGATTTTAGGTGGTTAGTTTTGTTGGATCTTGTGTGCTCAAGCCTCTACATAACACAGTATTGCAAGTGAAGTTGATCATTTAGGGTCACACAACGAATAACGAATCAAGTAAACACGTTGGACGTATTAGTGAATCAAAAATGGAAAGCTATAATGATGAGAATAATAATTGATTATCCTAATTATTATTATTATTAATTGAAATAAAAAAAGGTTTTTATTTTAATTAAATAGTTCGTACATTTATATAAATAAAGGCCATTTATTATTAAAGTAATAATAAAAGAGCAAAATTACATATATATATATATATATATATATATATATGTGTGTGTATATATATACTTTGATATGTATGGGCCAGATTTAATTGAAGGTTAATTAATTATGAACTAAAACCCAATTACCAAGTGGACTACATTAACAATTAATCTAGTTGGGCCAGCTTGGGGACAAAGAAAGGTAATTAGTGTTTAGGATTAACGGTTATAAATAGAGATGTTTAGGAGTTTTTTAGGGACACCAAGAGAGGTAATTAGAGAATTACCAAAGCCCTAAATCCCACACTCTCTCTCCCTCCTCCTTACACTGCCGCCACCCTAGGACCACCATCACCGTTGAGCAGCACCGCCGCCACCGCCACCGAATTCTTTACGCCGCCACAGCGTACCGACGTTGCCGGTTCGTTACCATCGGCGTGTACCCTATTGCTACTATTGTGTCCTCGTCGTTTCCGTCTTGTGACTATATCACTGTTGCGTGTGCTTTGAGTGTTGGAATCAAGAGACGATCTGGGTTCATTTTGATTCTCACGAGACTGGACTAGCATCAAGATTCATTATCACGGTATGTCATCGCTTTAGTGGAATCCTAACAAACCTATTTTAGGTATTGTACTTTGAACATCCTATGATTTGTTTTATTTGGTTTTTCTTTTATCTTGCAACTGGATCACTGGTTCTGGTTTTTTCGTCTTTATTTTAAATTAAGACTTCCGCTGCATTTGGGCTTTAAGTGTTTAAAGGCTAGAACTATACGGGAATCCCAACATTGGTATTAGAGCCGCTTTTGAAATAATCTAGAAATCCTAACCGGTTTAAAGTTGTTAAACCAGCTGGTAAAGTTTTGATCTGTAGCAATAAAATCCAAAACTTTATAATTTCAGCTACTTTATATTACGAAAAATGTATGTTCTAATTGGTAATAAGTTGCATCCTTTCGTTTTTGAATATTGTGTTGTTGTTTTGTAAACCGAGCCTTGACCTCGTGTATATTGTTTTGTTTTGGTTGGTTGTTCTATTTTGTATTCTAATTTTATATTCTTGTATTGTATTTTTGGGACTGTTTTGGAAGCCATTATTGTAATGGAATAGGTTTATTTTATTTCAATTGTAACCGAGCATTAAAGACAAGACGAGACAAGACGTGGAAATCAAGACAGAGACAAGAACTAGGAAGACGGAAATAATCGGGAGTCAAGATAGATGTCAAAGTAAGTGGGAGCAATTTGAAGATTATAATTAATTTTAATTGTCCCCTTTGTTTTGACCTAGTTCGGTGCCGTAGACGGCTTTTGGGCATCGAACGAATCTGTAGGTCCCTCGGGTGTGTCGGATCGTCACATGCAAGTGGGTCTACTAGTCGGACCGGGTACGGAATGCCCGTGACTAGACGGAGAGTCTAGCTAAACAAAGTAAACCGATAAGAGAAAACACTTTAAACGTTCTTTGTATTATAAACACTTGAAGGTTACAGAGAAAAGCACTTGGTTTACAATCTGCGTATTTGCACTAAAGCCTGCGTACTTAACTTCTGTCAACCTATCCTACTTATACCTGACCTGATGCCTGCGCACTTAGCAAGTGCGCAGGGCAAAATGCTCTTGCGTACTTAACAAGTATGCAAAGGTATTCTTGCGTACTTGCTAAGTACGTAGGAGCTTTCTCTTGCGCACATGTAAGTGCGCAAAACACTTAGAAAGAAATGCAACATTCAATATGTAAAAGTAAATACAACTCGATGAACTAATACATAAAGACTCTTACATACAAAGACAATTACAGACATGAAAATACAAACTAAGACTCTATCCAGAGTGTTGTCACAGGAAAGTGCTTCAACAAACTCCCCCTTGACAACAGCTCGGGATCTTCGTCATCTTCAGTCTTCAATCTTCAGTCTTCACAGCTTCAGTCTTCAGCTTCCATCTTCTTCTTGTAATCAAGGCAGAACTTAATCACCTTGTCATATTTAGAAGCAAGGAGCTTTGTCCATTCGTCCGTGTAGACGCAGTAGTGTTCTGCTAGTACCTCCAGATCTTTCACAGAAAAGTTGATGAAGCAGACTTCATCAAATATTCTGATCAGTTCTTTTGGCACTAGGTTCCCACTCTCTGAACGTCCTTTACCCATGATCACAGCCTCTCCCATTTTTGGATCTACGTACCAGTACCACATGTCACCAAGAATATCCTGAGATAACTTACTCAGGGGAATCTTAGTTTCACATCGCACTGGCTTGTATACCAATTTCTTTAAGTGCTTCTTAGTCACAGGATGTACAGCGTGCTTATCCTTGACTCTATTGGGCACTTGAGGCTTGAACATCTCGAACTTCCCAGATCTTGCTTCCCGCTGCAAAACCACCCACAAACCCATCGCCACTGCATGATTGGAATGACCCAGCAGCTCTCGGTTTGCTAGGTTCACCAGGTCGTATTTGGGCAAGGAGCTGAACGCTTCACTGGTGGGTTTCAGGTATTGAACCCCGCCAGATCTTTTGATAGCGAACAGCTGCTTGTCCTCCTCGAACCTTACAGCCAAGATCATCCCTGTTGCTCCGTGCTTGTCTATGATAGACGTCTTTTGCCACACAGGAGCTGGACCCTTTGATGAAGTAGAAGGCATGTATGTATCTTTCGGTGCCTCTGGGTCCACAGGTTCAGGGTCAACTGGGGAGGCTTCAGTCGAGGCTTCTACATTACCAGCCTGCTCGACTGAACCTGTGTCGAGCGGAGCATCGAAGGATGGAAATTCAAAGATCTCTCCATCTTCTAGCTCGTACTCTCCTTCCCCGTCACCCTTGGGAATTTCGATGACAACATCTTCGTCATCATCATCCCAGTCGTCACAAGAGTCGATCTCTCCTTCTTCTAGATTGAAGAGAGCAACGATCTGTGCTTCATTGGAATAGTCAGGCTCTAGATATAGGATCTCATCATCAGATAAGTCCTTAAGTACTTCAGCCACTGACTTTCCTTTCTCACCACCACCACCACCAGAGGTATCACCACCCTCTTGATGAGTCGACTCCCCCTGAGCCATTGGAACATTAGAGATGGGCACGATTGCAAAAGCTTGGTGCTCACTTCCACTAGGACCGGCTTCGGGATCCTTGTCCTTGTCATCATCCTTAGTCTAGTCAACCGGATGACACGCCTCATCACCATTAGTCCTCTTCTCCTTCTCTTTCTCTTTTTCCTTCTCCCCCTAAGCATCAAGCTTCTTGGTCAGATCAGCAATCAACTTGACCATCATGCTCCTTCCTTTGAGCGTCAAACCTGAGCTCCATGGACGACCCATGACCCAGCATCATTTCATTTGTCTTTATTAGTAGTTCATTCTGGGCCTGGACGTTTTTCAGTCGTTCCTCAGTCCCTGTTCGCTGGCTACGAAGGATTGTAACTTCATCTATCAAAGAATTGATCTGTGCTTGTTGAGCGTCAGACTCCTCCTTCGATTTCTGAATGGTCTTTAGTAATCCAGCAACTTGGGTTTCTATAACATATATCCTAGCATCATTCGGATCAGGATGTCTGGATGAGGACGCTTCAGCCGTGTGAATAGGGGAGGAGAATATGGTATCAAAGTCAAACCCTTGCGTGAAATCTCCATAATTGAAGGGTTGACTGAGAGGCTCAGTGGGGGTAGTTGGGATGGAAGACGTGACGAGAGTTGTTGGGGTAATGGTAGGGGTGATGGTGACAGACTCCGTGACAATTGGAATAGTCACCGCCACCTGGACGGATGTAGTAGGGAGGGTCACCATCACAGGTACCTCCTCTGTGACTGTCGTGACTGCCACGTCAGCTTGAACTTGTGGCCTTCTCCTCCTTTTGTATAACTGCTGTGTAGGTGGGGTAGAGGCTGAATCCGGACTGGCAGCTGAAACATGTACTTGCTGCACAATCGGGACCTCTACCACACTGGGGATAGCAACCTGTTTCCTATCACCCCTGTTCTTATGAATGCTCTCCCTTCTTTGTCTTTGTACAACAGCGTCAGAGTCAGAATTTGGCTCATATTCGCTGCTTGAGCTTTGTCGCTTCCTTTTGGAGGACGACTCAGGTAGGGTTACCTTAGCCGTTCTCCGTGGGTGTACCTGCGATGGTGCGTCATCGGAATCAGAAGAATCTGATTCTGTTGCTTCTGAATTGGATTACTCAGCACCACCATCACCGCCTTCGTTGTCTCCATCCTTAGACGATCCATCATCAATCTCCATTTCCTCCTGTTGTTGTTCCTGTTGCTCATCAGAGTGTTCACTCAATTCAGGCTCCGAGTGGGGACTGTACCATCTCCAGTCACTGGGGGCCACATACGCTTCATTGATTAGGTGGCCAAAGAGTTCTGTATGCACGGGGGTAGGTTCTACACTGCCTGGCTTTAAGAATTGAGCAAATACTCTTTTGTCCACCCGCTTGACTTGCAGTCTCTCCCTTATAGCAGGAAGGTTTGGCAACGCGTCATTTATCAAAAGTTGCACAAATCGAGGGTATAACAAGAACCGAAACCTCTCCGCTGTGTTGATCTGGTCATTGACGGCCTTAAAGATGTAGTGGGAGAAGTAGTAGCCCTTGTTGAGAGAAAGGTCGACCATGGCTGCTGCAAGGTCATGACCCATGGCATCTTTTCCAGCTTTCCTTGATGAGATGCACATGATCATGACATGGGCGAAATATCTCCATTGATCTAATACCCACATCTTTTTGTATGAAGCATAGTCCTTTGCATCGACATATCCCATTCTTTGTCTCCAACAGCCGTCCACAAAGTAGTCTGGATAGGTTGTCGGGTCGGTCGCAAGGTCTCTGAATTGAAGGACCCTTCGTATAGTATCTTCAGAGAAAGCAATAGCATGACCAGCAACGGTAGCCCTTATAACATTGGGGGTTACCGTGAAGTCGTGCTCTGCTGTCTCCCAAAACTGCTCAAGGTAGGGTCTGGACACTATCGGGTCAGCAGAAATGGCGTAGCTGATTCTTGAACGGTTCAAGAAATCAACTATGTCTCTATACTGCAATGCTGCACCCTTCCATTCTGGTTCCGTGTTAGCTAACAGGTTGAATTCATTAGTAAACGCCCGAGCCATGATCTGCAAAAACACATAGGAAACATAATAAGAACAAAACGTATCATCGAAAACAGATACACATGACTCAATATAGCAGTTACTCTTTGAACAGAATTTCAGACTTAGGAATTTTTGCCAAGTGTTGATCCTGCGTACTTAGCAAGTACGCAGGAGTTTCCTCTTGCGTACTTACAAGTACGCAGGAAGTGCTTCTTGCGTACTTGTTAAGTGCGCAGGAAACGTACTCGGTGAAAATGCAGAAGTTTGAAATTCAATCAAGGTGCAAAAATTGGTGTGTATTGGCTCACCACTAGGTCGGAATCAATGATTCTAACCTATGGGACTAACCACAACACCAAATACCTGCTAAACATGACCAATTTTGACCTAAAATGGTCGACCGACCCACTGACGGTTCGACTTCAAACCCAAAGTCAAAAATCGAAGATTAAAAAGGACGTTTAAGGATCGGTTATGTGATCTATTCATGTTTAATGATAATAGGTTACCCAAACAACCCCCAATTTGCCCTAAAAATCACGGATTAAACTTAGGTTTTCTTAGTCAAGAATCGGTCCACTGTCACTAGTTTTTGTGGATGGATTAAGCCCAAAATATCACCAAGTCGATGTTATGAGGTGATGAAACTAGTAGTGGGACGAAAAGATAGATTGGAACACTTGTTGTTGAGTAAAAATTTGCAGAGGGAAACTATCGGTTTGAATGTGATGAAACTGAGAAAATTTTCTAAGTCCCACTTTTATACCCTTCTTTAATCAGTCGTGCGTACTTGATAAGTGCGCACGAGTTAACTCTTGAGTACTTACAAGTGCGCAAGCTTTAACTCTTGCGTATTTACAAGTGCGCAAGCTTTAATTCTTGCGTACTTGTTAAGTACGCTAGGCTTACTTCGTGCGAACTTGCCAAGTACGCACAACCCTTAAGTGCGCAAACTTTCAACTCAAATTTATGAAGTTTTTCAAGTCAAATAACGAACAGGATAAAAATATTCAATCAGGAGGATTCAAATACAATTCAGGAAGGTTAAACACAAATATTTTTTTTTGTTTTTCTAAATAAAATTGAACTATGCATAAACTTAAAATCTTTTTGATCTTTTCTAATAAAATATACAAGAATTCACACAAACTATTTTTGATCAAAGACACGAGCAGAGGATCATATCAGGCTATCTTTTAGCAAAAAAGATACAATATAAACATCAAAGAATATGTGATCATGTTATGGATTACTATTTATTCATATGTAATAAGCACATAAACAAGTAATTCAAGTTGACAATATTATAAGATTTGAAACTATAAGCATCTTTGTACCACATTCTTGTGTATTGAGGTATTATTTATAAGATATACAATGTGTACCCCACTGATATGCTATACTAATGTAAACTGCATTATCTCAAGGCATCTAAGATTTTCCCAATGATTTTCTAAATTTTCAGAATGAAGTTACATCTATTAGCACAGTAAAAATCAAGCAGAATCCATAAGGATTATAGGAATCATAAGATTCAGAATCGAGTGATTCATTTGTCTTGGTTTCAGTTGATTTTCTTCATTGAATATCGGTATGATGATTCAGGATAATATATATGGTGTTTGAATCTTAAGGTAAGGGGATCCAACTTTTATCTGGATTTGATTTCAACGAATCAGGAGTGATTCAAGGGTGAATACATGCTCAACGGTTAATGTAGAGACATGTCTTGATTCAATCTCTCCTTGCATACTTGTGAGTATGGGCAGTGAGATGAACCGCATTAATTGTGCTAACAACATCACCCGAAACTGACCTTAAGAGAAAATTATTGCCAAAATCTAACATCCTTTATCTGATAATGATCTTTTCTATTTTTTTACGCACACACACTTGCAAACACAGGTTCAAATCACAGTTGTAGTTTAGATTTAGTTTCCACACTACTAGTGATTCAAAGACGCATACAGCCTACTAACAATTTACATTACTTGTAAATATGCAGATTAAAAACATAATAAGTTAAACAGTTAAGTAAGCATGACGCAATCATTTCCCATATGAGTAGTCTGTGACGTTTAGATCATTTCTGATGTACTATCATTTCCTCTTTTCTCAAGTTAACTTTGAAATTTTCTCCATTTTCTATTTTTGTTTTTGTAAAATATTTTGAAACTTAAAAGAACTATACAGAAAATTTAAAAGAAATAAAATTTAACTTCCATGAATTGAATTGAATTAAGAAAAATTTATTTTCACTCAGGATTGAACATTCCTATCAAGTTGACAAGATGCTCAAAACGGGATCGATCAAATGCCTTTGTGAAAAGGTCAGCAAGATTGTCATCCGTGTGCAAGTTCAATTAAATGCTTTTCAGCACAATCACGGATGAAATGATGGCGAATCTCTATATGTTTAGTTTTGGAATGTTTCACCGGGTTATTTGTTATGGACATTGTGGCATTGTTGTCAATGAATAGAGGAGTTCCAGTGAAGTTTAAGCCGTAGTCTCTCAACTGCTACTGAATCCACAGTATCTGAGAACAACCGCTCGCTGCAACAATGTATTCTGCTTCACAAGTTGAGACAGAAATCGTTGACTGCTTCTTACACTGCCAGGAGACCAGTCTGTCTCCTAAGAATTGACATCCACCAGAAGATGACTTTCTGTCAAGGTTACAACCGCCATAATCTGAATCAGTGTAGGCTTTGAAGTCGAATGACTGCTGCTTAGAGTACCAAAGACCTAATCGGGGTTTCCCTTTTAGGTATCTGAAAATTCTCTTCACGGCTATCATATGTGACTCCTTCGGTTGAGACTGAAACCTTGAGCACAAGCACACAACAAACATTATATCGGGTTTTGAAGCTGTGAGATACATAAGTGATCCAATCATCCCACGGTACAATCTGCTATCTACATCCTTTCCATCTTTGTCAGGATGCAGACCATGATTGACTGGGATACGTGTTCCATAAGTACTGATATCATTCATCTTGTATTTTGATAAGATGTCCTGCACATACTTAGTTTGATGTAGATAAATGCCATCCTTTCATTGACTGACTTGCAGACACAGGAAGAACGATAATTCACCCATATTACTCATTTCAAATTTGGACTTCATCACCTGCTCGAATTCCCTACACTTCCCTTCATTGGTAGATCCAAAGATAATGTCGTCGACATATACTTGTACAAGAAGAATGTCACCTCCTGCTTTCCTAATGAAGAGGGTCGAGTCAATCTGTCCACGGTCGAAACCATTAGACAGTAAATGCTTAGATAATATCTCATACCATGCCCGCGGTGCTTGATGAAGACCATAAAGTGCTTTGTCGAGCTTATACACTTTATTAATATTATGCGGATCTTCAAAACCGGGAGGTTGAGTGACATAGACCTCTTCATGAACTTTACCATAAAGGAAAGCACTCTTCACATCAAGTTGATAGACCTTGAAGCCGACATATGTGGCATAAGCCAAGAACAGTCGAATGGCCTCAATTCTAGCAACTGGGGCATATACTTCCGTGTAATCCAAGCCCTCTTGCTGATAAAAACCCTGAACAACCAATCTTGCTTTGTTCTTCACAACAACATGACGATCATCCGTCTTGCATTTGAACACCCATCTGGTTCCAATTGGTTGAAAGCCCTTTGGCAAGTCAACCAAATCCCACACGTGCAACTTTTGGAATTGAGACAGTTCATCTTGCATCGCCTCAATCCAGCAGTTGTCAGTGAGAACCTCCTTCACATTCTTCGGCTCTAACTGGGACACGAATGCAGCATGCAGACATGTTTCCATGACACCAGTTTCAAATATCTCTGTGTAAAGACTGATGTTCTCAATGATGGTTCGATGACGAGTCTGAACATCGGCATAAGGATCACCAATAATGTTGTCGATTGGATGATTCCTATGCACTCTCGTCTCTGGTACAATCGATTCCTGAATTTCTGGATCTAAATTCGTGCTTAACTCCCCCATTTCATGTGTTCCAGAGGAAGAAGATTCAATGTTAATTGGATCAGCTAGAGCTTCATTTCCTACAGTTGTGTTAGGATTGGCTTGAGCGTCATCTCCAACAACAAGAACATCTTCACTGCATCACTGTCATGATTTCCAGATGCAGATGCAGCATTGGAATCAGGATATATAATTGGTACAGTAGCACGAGTAGAGAAGCTGGAGTCATCACCGCCACCTAATAATTCATAAACGTTTGCGGCGTCAACTGCAGATAGATCAGGAAGAATGACTTGAATAGCGCATCATAATCAAAACCCCAAGCTGGACCTGTTGGTTCGGTTGGAATGCTGTGTTTACTACAATCCACTTCAAACCATTCCTCGACAGTACGAGTTCCTATGTTGTACACTCTCTTGCAAGGCGAGTTGGCAACGTATCCTAAGAAGATGCCTTCCACCGCTTTTGCATGACACTTAGACTGGCGGTCTTTGTACTGTAGCAACAAGGAACAAGGACTACCAAAAGGAACTAGGTAATCAAGATTGGGAAGTCGATTGTTGATCAACTCGTAACAAGTCTTGTTGTGCCTCTTCACAACCAGAACTCTGTTTAAGACGTGACAAGCTATATTAAAGGCTTCTGCCCAGAAAGAGACAGGAAGCTTTGCATCCGACAGCATAGTCCTAGCAGTCTCAATTAGTGTTCTGTTCTTCCGTTCAGCAACTCCATTCTGCTGAGGCGTGTACGGCGTGCTGAATTCGTGACAGATCCCTTTCTTGAGACAGAAAAGCTCCATCAAATTATTCTTGAACTCAGTTCCGTTGTCACTCCTAATTCTTCTAACTTTCAGCTTGCAAAGAGATTCCAAGCTCAGGATCAAATATTGAAGAATATCAGCAGTCTCGTCTTTAGTACCTAAGAAATACACCCAAGAAAAACGTGAGAAATCATCAGTTACTACTAGACAGAAAGACTTACCTCCAATACTCCTGATACTTATGGGGCCAAAGAGATCCATGTGTAATAGCTCCAAAGGGGTATCAATAGAGTTTTGGAGTTTGGGCTTGTGAGACTTCCGTTGCTGTTTGCCCTTTTTACAAGGCATACAGTCATCTGCAACGGTAAACCTCAGTTTAGGAACCCCGGTTACCAAACCGTTTCGGACAAGATGATTCATTTTACGATACGAAATATGTTCGAGTTTCCTATGCCACAAGATGGAGTCGAGCTCTGTCGCTTTAGAAAGCAAACATGTAGGAACTGATGAGGTGGTTGTTGCCACGCTCATATCGATCTGATAGGTGTCGTTTGTTCTTGGCGTTCTCATCAGGATCCAATCTTCCGGAACTTCAAAACCGGGTTTGAGAATCAGGCATTCTGACTTGTCAAACATCATCGAGTACTCCTTATCACACATTTGGGAGACACTCAATAGGTTATGCTTCAGCTGCTCGCAGAAGTTGACATTGTCAAAGCTGACACAGCCGTTCGAAACCACGCCTTGACACGTGATGCTGCCGCCTTTTTCTCCAGACAAGGCCACATAGCCGCCTCTGAATGGTTTAACATCTTGAAGCAGGGCCATGTTTCCTGTCATGTGCCTGGAACATCCACTATCTACATACCAGCAGTTAGAGATAGTACCCTTCGGACGTCCCTGCACGAGTCACAAAAGAATTAGTTAGATTTGGAGACCCAAGACATTGTGGTCTTGGGTCGTCCATCCTTTTCAAAATAAACTACTTCCTTTAACTCACAGTCATGATGACTGTTCAAAATTGATGAATCTTTAGAAGAAATAGAACTAGGAGATTGAGAAGTTTTGGATTTGGCAGTCCAGGATCTCTTCTGTTTCTTAACTGGAACAGGAGACTTTGGTTCAACTACAGCAGGTGAACTTGTGGAAGCTTCACCTGATTGAACTGAAGTCAGCTGTTCAAGCTTTCTCAACCTCTTGTTCTGTCTCCTCCTTTGTGGCTTAGAGAGTCTTGCCACAGGTTTCTCACCAGTACGTGTACTACCAGAGGTAGATACACGAGGTAAAGCAGGTTGCGTTACCTTTCTTGGAACAGATGGTTTAGCTTCAGATATGATCTTAGGCTTTACCATCGGTTTGACTGGTGGTTTCACCACATTTTGCTTTGGATTTTTGGGAGATGGTTTCACTGGTGGCGACCTGGGGATAACAGCTGGTTGTGAAACAACAGGCCGTTTCCCTTGGTTCTTAGTAGGACAGTTCACAAAAATGTGACCAACCAAGCCACAGTGAAAACAATTCCTCTTGTCTACATAAGTTCTCTTGTAAGGCTCATTAGATCTGGCCTTAGATAACTCAGCATTATGAGAAGGAGGAGTTGGTTTATGAACATTAGTCTGAACCTTAACAGTTTGGTTTTTGGGAGTATAATATTTTTCCAAATTTTCTTTATACCCAAGCCCATAATGAGCTGAAAAAGCTTCTTTCTTTGCTTGGTTAAGACCTTTATACCCCCCATAAAGCATTACCTTTAGATTATCATTTGTTTCAATGATATCGGGATGCAATTATCACCATTAGTGATAACGTTTTTCTTTACCTTTTGTTTAGTCAACAACTCCTTAGATACTACTTCTTCAGGGCAAGAGTTAACCGACCCGTCTTCAGAAGCAGTAACAAACTCCTCACTAGATGTGGAGTTAGCCTTACTTGAGGATTCATCCTTTTTAGGGGAATCATCCTTATCAGAGGACTCATCTAGACAAGTGAGATCAATGTCTATTAAGCTATTGACAAACTTCCCGCTCACTGGTGGAGGAATGGCATTAGTACCCAAACCTAACCCATTCAGTTGTCTCACCACAGACTCGTAGTGTTCCACCACAAAGCGAGAGTTTTTCAACTTCTCATAAGTGCATTTTAACTGCAAGATCTCATTTTACAGTTTGTTGATTTCATTGTTTCGCTTTTCTAACCCCATGTATGCAACATCTAAGTGAAGCTGTTGATCACTTATTTTTAAAGAATATTCAGACTTTTTCCTTTTTTAACGTTTCAATAGAATCTTTAAAACATTTTTCATTTTCTTTATAGTTTAGAGCTGCCATACTTAGGGGTTCGATTTTGTCTTGGAGCCTAGAATTTTCAAGTTTTAGCCCTAGACATTTAGAACATGAAATAACAGAGAAAGGGTTAGAATCTACCTCAGACGATGAACTTGTTGCTTCTCCAATGGCCTTGAGAGCAACAGCAGTGGTCGATTCCTCTTCATCAGCTAGTGGAGCTTCCATTTCTTCAGCTTCCTTCACCTCCTCTGTAGCAGTAGTTGTAGATTCTTCTAGGTCAGCCATAGAAGCTTCCCTTTTCTCTGCTTCCATCATCTCCATGATCTCAGCGATGAAACCAACCTGGGTTTGAGCGATGATGGCATCTTCAAGATGAACGCCCCAATCAAAGCTGTCGTCCTGTTGGGCTACCAGCGTATTGGACGTTCCACCTTGGCTTTGATTGTGGTGGTTTGGATTGTTGTGGCCATGGGTGTTTCCTTGGCTAGGTCGGGTAAAACTAGAGGCAGGTGCTCTGTCTTTCTGACACTCACGAGCAAAGTGTCCATAGTTCAGACACTTGTAGAATTTGGCCTTGGATTTGTCAAACCCGACCTTGGCATTAGGATGCCCGCCAATAAACTTTCTTCCTGTTCTGTTCAGGAAACGCTTGGCTCTCCTCAATAGCATGGCCATATTCCATTGAATATCCATGTCCTCCATGTCATCAGGATCCACTTGATTAAAATCTTCTTCAATCGTCTCTGGATCAGTAAGCTTGCCACCTATGAAATTTTCATATGCAAGCATACAAGATGAGAAAAGTGCTGCAAGATCTTCAGCTATTCTGGCTATAGCTGAGTTGTTAGCTGAAGACGTAGCAGGAGGATTTCTTGAGGTATTTTGATGATGAGACCCCAACCCTGATCCTGAAGCATAGCAAGAATGACCACCACACCCAGTTGAGTGGTCTTCTTCAGTGGGATTTCCAGTGAAGAGTGCAATTCCAGAGCCCGATGACTTGGATGTAGAAGTCGTCCCATGATACATAGAAGGGTCTTGTATTTGGGGTCTTCCAGAGCTCTCCTTTCTTCTTAGGTTCATGTCATGAGCTTGAACCTTTCCTATTGCCTCTTCAACCGTCAGCTCATAGAATTTAGGATTTTCCCTCATCAGGGTTGTGTACATCTCAAATTTGGGTGGTAAAGCATCCAAAAACTTTTCCACCATCTCTTCATCCGGATACCTGAGTTCAAAAGCCTTCAACTCAGTCTATAAATGATAGAACCTAGAGATGAGGTCATCTAAAGATTCGTTCTCAAAAAATCTGAAGCACTCATACTGCTTCCTGAGAAGATCCTGCTTACTCTTCTTGATGTCACTATTTCCTTCGAATCTCTTCTGTAAAGCTTTCCAGAGATCCTTAGAATGGTCATACCCTCGGAAACTGTGGAACAATTCCCGATTTAATGCCATAGTGATCGAACCAAGTGCTTTCTTTTCACGATCATAAGCTTTCTTTTCTTCGTCAGAAAGCTTAGAGATAGGTTTGGGCATGGTTTCATCAAGATAGATGTGTGTGGGATGCTTATATCCCTCAAGGATTGGTATCCATAGTGATGAGTCGGTATAAGAAATGTAGTGCTCAAAACGTGCTTTCCAATTAGAATAATCATTCACGTTCAGCAACTTTGGTGCTTTCTGTGGTGTACCGATCTCATTATCATAATTCAGCAGGTTTCCAAGATTCTGAAGATTCGACATAGCGAACACTTAGTCAAATTTCAGAAAAGTCAGACACAGTTGCGCACTTGGTTTTGGCCTTGCGTACTTGAGAAATAGTCTTGCGTATTTAGATTTCCTCTTGCGTACTTGTAAGTACGCAGGAGTAAATGTAAGTACGCAGGATATAACTTAAGTTCGCACAAGTTCAGTCTTGCGCACTTATAAGTACGCAGGTGATAAGTCTTGCGTATTTAGTAAGTACGCACAAAATTGTACTTTTTGCCAGAAATGGTAAGTACGCAGGATACCTTTTCAGCAACTTTCACCAAACTTTTCCGGTCACCTGAAACTCGCCGGAGATGGTAAAAATTCGTCTGATGATCAATGCAAATGAGCCAAAGGGTCAGAAACTTGTTTCTAACCAACATTTCATGCTCAAAACACTCAAATACACAACAAAAATCAGTTTTTGAGTGATTTTTGCTTCTAAAATAGTGCTCAAGAGCTACCCCTATTTTATCACAAAAATCAACAAAAATACCTCTTTTTGCTTGTAAAAACTCTCCAAACTCACTCACAACACTCGAAATCAGGAGCAAAGCTCTGATACCACTTGTAGATCCCTCGGGTGTGTCGGATCGTCACATGCAAGTGGGTCTACTAGTCGGACCGGGTGTGGAATGCCCGTGACTAGGCGGAGAGTCTAGCTAAACAAAGTAAACCGACAAGAGAAAACACTTTAAACGTTCTTTGTATTATAAACACTTGAAGGTTACAGAGAAAAGCACTTGGTTTACAATCTGCGTATTTGCACTAAAGCCTGCGTACTTAACTTCTGTCAACCTATCCTACTTATACCTGACCTGATGCCTGCGCACTTAGCAAGTGCGTAGGGCAAAATGCTCTTGCGTACTTAACAAGTACGCAAAGGTATTCTTGCGTACTTGCTAAGTACGCAGGAGCTTTCTCCTGCGCACATGTAAGTGCGCAAAACACTTAGAAAGAAATGCAACATTCAATATGTAAAAGTAAATACAATTCGATAAACTAATACATAAAGACTCTTACATACAAAGACAATTACAGACATGAAAATACAAACTAAGACTCTATCCAGAGTGTTGTCACAGGAAAGTGCTTCAACAGAATCGAAGGCTTGGGTTTACATTTATTATGTTTGGTTGATATTTATTTTGCGTGGTTGTTTTAATATGCGATATTAATGCAAAATTATTTTTATCAACAAACATAAGTTTTAAAAGGAGTTTTTTGCAACCGATAACAACACAATTAAACGGCGAGATATTAAGATTGGATTTTAGTTATCTCGTTAAACTTTCTAAAATTAAAGAGTTAATTTTTTATTAAAACAGAGTTTTTGGAATATAAATAATATAGAGATTTTGTTTATTTAAAACTCATACAATTAATAAAAGTTTATTAAGATAAAATTGGTTTAGCGTTTTTTATCAACGTATATTTAACCAGTGTATTAAATTGGAACGTCTGATAATGTTTTAAACGAAAGAACCAAGTAAAATAGAGGTTTTACAAAAATGCCACGAATTCATTTGTTGCAAATTGTTTTGACACGAGAATCAAAAACATTTAAGAAAATCCTTTTAATAATGATAACTTATGTGCCACCTTTTTTGAATCACTTGATGACACATTCAAATACATGAGTCCTGGTTTGAGTATGTCGGACAAGGTGTATCACGATATCCGAGGGTCTCGGGCCGGAACACACGAGTCTAAGAGAAGGATGACCTATCACTCAAGTTTGTGGAAAGTGCGCAGGCCAATCACAAATAAGAGTAGGCACACATGGGATTAAACATGCCAACCAGATAAAAAGATTATCTAAAAGATCCCATAACGCTTAGAAGTCGTATGGTTGTTGCGATTTGTAACACCTACCTACATAACCTTACTCTTGTATCGTGCTTGGTCCCTACACGAGTATGGCGAATCATGGATTCTAAGTTTTAATATATAATGTTTTTTGAAAAACCAAAAGGTCATTATTTATTAAAAATATCTTTACTAAAAAAAATAATACTATATTTTTTTTATTATAGATGTATCCTAAATTTGAACGCGACAGATCTATCTGGTCTACTCTGAACAAAACAAAATTTAATGGCATAAACTTTCGATCATGGTACGACAACTTGAAGAAAGTTCTTAAATACAATGATAAGTGGCATGTCATTAAATTCTCTTTACCCGAAAAAGCCCCCAAGTATGCTGGTAGACTTACAATGGATGAGTGGAAAACTTTGGTTGGCGACAAGAGTTTTATTGCATACATTATGGTAAATTCCATGACTCTCAGTTATCAAAGTCGTTATGAAGGAGAGTCGGCGTACGATATGATGAACCTCTTGAAGAAAAGATTTCATCAGCAATATAAACTAGATCCCTTTGAAGGCATGAAGAATCTTATTTATTATGTTTCCCAAACTCATTTCAATCAATCATTTAAAATGATGAATCGTCTTAAATACCTGAAGGAATAAGGTATTCCATTAGATAATATCCTAGCTTTTGAATTAATATTGGGTGATGCCTATGACCAATTCAAAGAGGAAAATGATAAAATAAAAGTCGAAGGAATAGAGTTAATGCTGATGCAACTTGCAAAGGAAAGGGAGTTACGTAAGGCCCCAAACCCGGGAGGCATCACATATTGGATTTACTCATCAACACATAGCTCATAACATAAGACATTCATTACTTAGCAGCGGAAACGATTTAATCATTAACATTCGCAGCGGAAATACATAACATGTCTAAACATAAATTGTTTGATACGAAAGGAAACTTGCCCTAAACAACTGAAACATAAACGGGATGCCAGATGCTGATATTCGTGTAACTCTTCTCGACAAGTCAAGCATCCACATGCATCCAAGGCCACCAACACTTAACTGATATGCATACTAAAAATCAGCAACGCTGAGTGAGTTCTAACGTTTACTTTAAATCAATTATATAAAAGATTTACTAATACATACATACTGCACTTTAGGCAAAACTTTACATACTTTACTTTTTAAATCAGTTTAAAACATAAAATAAACCGTCAATTCCTTTACACTATACTGCCCTCATGGCTCTCGGCCAGGAACCGACAAGTACTTGGTCAATGCACCCATGTCCAACGGCCATGAACCGACACTACCGCTTAACCTTCAATTCACTTGTCACATACTGTACCACCCCCATGGCTCACGTCCATGAACCGATGAGTACCTGGTCAATGCTCTCATGGCTCACATCCATGAACCGACAATACCGCTTAATGCTAAGGGGAGGTTGCGTGGACCTCCCGAGCAATCGTCGTCACTCATCCCAGTTGTACAACCGTTAACGAACTCAAAAGTTCTTACTAATGAGTAGAACCCATATCTGACATTTTGTACAAGTAATATCTGTCTCAAGGACCTTTACAGCTGGTACACATTCCCGTAGGAAATCTATTCACTTTATGTTCATAGACTTTCTTTAACTTGATCATAACTTTAACATGCATTATGCCTTTGTTTATGTATATAAAAATATAGTAAACGCTTGCCATAAATACGTTTGCTTTTACTGAAATATAGCTTAACACATATATCATACATTTGTTTATGTATATGAAAATATAGTAAACGCTTGCCATAAGATATATCTTGCTTTACTTGAAAATACTAACACATATATTATGCCTTTGTTTATGTATATGGAAATATAGTCAATATACTTTGCTCAAAACGTACATTTCCCTCTTTTAAACTTTACACTAGAACATAGCTTTTCACTTTGTTTATTAATATAAAATATGTAATAAACCTTTTACACTAAGTATGCACACCACCTCTAAAATGGCAAAAGGGGATTATAACTCACCTGACTTTCTTAGTTAACTTTTCTTTAAGGCTCAACGATCTGTTCGAGTGGTCATAAACGAAACGTGTTAGCTTCGAGTCATGACAAATATCTTCGTCCGAAACCTACTAGATCAAAAACTCTACTGTCCGAAATATCCTTTCGATCGAAATCAATTTCGATCGAAATGTCTTGTCCGAAAACCATTTCGCCTGAAAACTAATTCGCCCGAAATGTCTTTCATCCAAAGACTTATTCGTCCGAAAACAATTCCGTCCGAAAACGAGTTAGTCCGAAATCTTTTGTCTGAAATCTCTCTTCGGCCAAAATACTTTTCGGACGCTTCGAAGTTTTCGGACCATTGAACGACTTTTCGGACGACTCGTCTGCTCTTGGCTAGATTCTTCGTTTTTTATCCAAAATCTCAACTTTTTACGTCCAAACTGTTCTAATCTTAACCATGAAGCTAAATCTATAGTTTTTATTCAAAAACACGCGTAAAAATCTAATCTTTTTGAAGAAAACCTGTTGAAACCCTAAAAACCCACTTTACATAAAAACTCAGATTCTGGACGTGATTCGTACCTCTAATCGACTCGTTTCTTCAGCTAATCTTCGTGTCAACACTGGAGAAGAAGGTTGGATCGATCTCGGGGCAAAACCGACTCACTCTCTCTCTAAAATATTTCTCTCTCTAGAAACGAAAATGGAGATGAAATGGGGGTTTGGGGCTGGTCTTGAGGCTTATAAGGGGTCCAACCCTTGCCCTTTTTGGCTCATACACCCAAGCCCAAGCCCGCACCTCACATCTTTGCTAAGTTTTAAATTTTTGCTAAGTATTCCGTGTTCTAAAACTCGGGATGTTACAAGTTAGTATGCAGATTACTAACGAGTTCAATTCCAAAAAAAGAGATTGGAAAGGACAGCTGAAGATGTGGAATACTTTTGAAGCTTCCACATCATGTATCCTTGTAATAAATACTTCAATCTTATTTCATATAAAAGTATTAAATCTTATCAAATGGTTTACAGGAAATAAGAAGGAATGGAAGTAGCTGAAACACAAGAGTTACAGATCATTTTACTATGATAAGTTGAATATTCAGTTTTTTTTTTATCATAAGAGATGATATTTATTGTTTGGAAAAATTTTAAGTTTTTAGTTTACTATTTTCGCATGATTGATTATTTTTTGTTTAAATATCTTATGAGATCAATATGAAGTTTCTTTTAATCGAATTTGATTCGACTAGATGACATTGACTTATTAAATAAATCCAGGCTAATGGATCTTTGGAATCAAAGACTACCTTAAAATCTTTAATCTTATTCATAAAAGTAAAGGTTACTTGAGAAGTTCCCCTATGTCATGAGAACAATGTAACATCCGAAAAACCCGACACTTGTAAGTGGGCCAAAGAATAGGCCAAATGGAAGAAAGGAGGGATATGAATGATGGGCTTGTGGGAGTGCATGTGTAGAAGCATGTTTTTGTAACTATAGATTAAATTCTATGTATCGGTGTACGTGGCTAGTACGCAGGAGGGTGTTCCTAAGTAATTAGCCTGCACACCAGTTTGGTCATGCGTACTTAGTAAGTAAGCCTTGCGTACTTAGTAAGTAAGCCTTGCGTACTTGCAAGTACGCATGACCAAACCCTGTGTACTTAGACAAGTATGAAGGTAGTGTTCCTGTCCCTATAAATAGAAGACTTGTCTTCATTTGTAGGTGGAACTTCTGGAACAAGGTTGAGAGGTTTCCGGGTCGGGACGAGCTCTCCCGACCCCTGGACCGTGAGCTTAGATGAGATATGTGTGCTCCTTCGGTATATAGTCTGTAATACGGGATGACTTCTATGTTATGGATTACGTATCGTTTCATTATCTTTTGTTTATGTTCGTGTTTCTCTGTCTCGTTTATTGGTTCCCACACAAATCACAGAACAGGTCCGTGTTATCTCTGTTGTGCGACGAGGCTTCCGGGACCTACAAGTGGTATCATCTTACAAAAATCCCGTTCATGTTTCGCCAAGCCACATCGTATACAAATTCTGGTCCGGAAAAACCAAAATTACTATCTTCTCAAAAATGGCCCGAAACACGCGTCGAAATGATCCCTAAAAAATTTGGCCAAGGAATGTTTTCCCGTCAAAAAACTTTCAAAAGCTAGTTCAAAAGATTGTTTTTTTTATTTTTTATTTTTAATCCCAGATGTTAGTTCATGCTTACTTAGTAAATACGCACATAAAGGGTGTTCATGCGTATTTAGTAAATACGCAAAGCCAAGTATCCATGCGTACTTGTTAAGTGCGCAGAGAAATGCTCTTGCGTACTTAGCTAAGTACGCAAGTCACTTCTCATGCGTACTTACTAAGTGCGAAGGGCTAACCCATGCGTACTTAGAAAATATGCAGAAAAGGTGATTCTGCGTACTTGTTCAGTACAACAGTGTTCTTGACGGATCTTGAGGAGAATGCTCGAAAAGTGTGGATCTGAGAAATTAATGCTTCCAAAATCTTAGAAAACATCATCTAACAAACCCTTAGCCTTCCAAACACCAAATGAAGTGATAACAAACTCGATTTTAAGGATTTTTGGTCTGAAAAAGTACGAACTTGTATCTGCTCAAAACCCTAAATATCAAAACGGGAACACAAATCAATGAACACCGAGGCTCTGATACCATTTGTAGGTCCCTCGGGTGTCTCGGATCGTCACATGCAAGTGTGTTCCTAGTCGAACCGGGTGCGGAATGCCCTTGACTAGGAGGAGTATCAAGCAACACAAAGTAAACCGACAACAAAGACACAAGATACTTTCAAACTTCGTCTATTGATAATCACAGCCGGCTACAGTAGAATGAGTGCGTACATACATTCTGTCACTAACAGCTATATATACTAGACCTGTTCCTTGCGCATTTAGCAAGTGCGCAGGGATTAACTTAGCAAGTACGCGGACAATGTTTGTGCGTACTTGCTAAGTGCGCACTTGTTAAGTGCACACAACACTTAACAAAGACGAATACAACGACAAGTACCTACGAACATGATTACAACTTGATAAACCAATACATACAGACGTTGATATACAAATACATAAAGACAATACATAAGTAAAAACAATCTTCAGAGTGCTTGTCACAAGAATTGATTCAACAAACTCCCCCTTGACGGAAGCTCCGGATATGTCTACAGTCTCTAACAGCTTCAGAGTAAACAAATTCAGAGTGATTGTCACAAGAATTGCTTCAACAAACTCCCCCTTGACAGCAGCTCTGGAGATGTCTACAGTCTCTAACAGCTTCAGAGTAAACAGCTTCAGAGTGATTGTCACAAGAATCGCCTCAGCAAACTCCCCCTTGACAGCAGCTCTGGAGTTGTCTTCAGGCTCTATCATCTGTATGCAAGTAGTATTTGTCTAACAACATCTTATCAGAGTTTCCCCAAGGCCAAAATCCATGAGCTCAAGGACGACTATGTCAAATTTGAGCTCCGTGAAACCGACGCCAGCATGGCTAACGTGCTCCACGTCAGTAACTCAAAATGACGTATATAGAACGATTCAGGAAGGAATCCCTGAATAGTCCTATTCTTCCTCCTCTCAGTCTCATGTTTAGAAACATACTTATTGTCTGAATTCTTTTGTCTTTGTCTTTTGGAGGATGACTCGGGAAGGGAAACCTTCGCCATTCTCTGTGGGTGTGTTTGGTCTGGTGCATCATCAAAGTCAGATGAATCAGATTCAGTCGCCTCAGAATCTGACTCTTCAGCACCATCTCCTCCTTCTTCTTCATCACCGCCATCACCAGCCATATCTGCAATAACATAAGATATACAACATTAGATCAAACAGAATCAATGGTATAGAACAAGACATGACAAAGTATAGCACTTGCATATTGAACCGAATTTCAGACTTAGAAAATTTTCTGAGTTACACTTCCTGCGTACTTAACAAATACGCAGGAAATTGTTCTTGCTTACTTAGTAAGTACGTAGGAGCTAATTCTTGCGTACTTAATAAGTGCACAGGAACTAACACTTAGAACTTTTACAAAATCCAAAATCACGAGATTCAAAGTTTTAGATGATGATAGTGGTCACCACGATGTCGAAAAACCTGTTTAAGACCTATGGGACCAAGACTAACACCAATGCAATGCTAAAACCTGGTCATTTGGACCTAACCTTGGTCCGATGCAAAACCACGGACACCCGATATACAACATTAGATCAAATAGAATCAATGGTATAGAACAAGACATGACAAAGTATAGCACTTGCATATTGAACCGAATTTCAGACTTAGAAAATTTTCTGAGTTACACTTCCTGCGTACTTAACAAATACGTAGGAAATTGTTCTTGCTTACTTAGTAAGTACGTAGGAGCTAATTCTTGCGTACTTAATAAGTGCACAGGAACTAACACTTAGAACTTTTACAAAATCCAAAATCACGAGATTCAAAGTTTTAGATGATGATAGTGGTCACCACAATGTCGAAAAACCTGTTTATGACCTACGGGACCAAGACTAACACCAATGCAATGCTAAAACCCGGTCATTTGGACCTAACCTCGGTCCGATGCAAAACCACGGACACCCAAGGGTTCAAAACCAAAATCAAGAACAATTACGGACGAATTTAGCATGCTAGAGCTTCGATTATTGATCATAAACTAGTTTTGGGGCCTAATTTAACTTAAGAACACCCAAACCCGGTTTAAATTTCATCATCAAAACCCTAAGCTCGAAAGTCAAGAAATCAGTCCTCAACAAGAGATTTTGCGGATGAAATGGTCCAAGATTCTCATCAAATGTTAGTTAGGTGAGGATGAAACAATGATCGGGATGAAAAAAGACTTGGGAATACTCAAAAATTTTGAGTAAAAAGGAGCTGGGAGTATACAAGAGTTTGAGCGTTTGAAACAGATGAAAAAGTCTAATTGCGGCTCATATACCCCACACACATGGGTCGTGCGTACTTGTCAAGTGCGCAGGACTTAACTCCTGCGTACTTAGTAAGTACGCATGACTTAAGTCTTGCATACTTGACAAGTACGCAGGGTTTACCTCATGCGCACTTATCAAGTACATCGAGACCCTTGTGTACTCAAACTTTTCAACTCAAATTATGAAGAAGTCAAAGTCAAATAACGAACATGATAAGCACATTCAATCAAGAGGATTCAAAGTCAATTCACGAAGGTTAAACACAAATATTTTTGGCTTTTCTGGTTGGAATTTGAACTATACACAAACTTAAAATCTTTTTGATCTTTTCAGAATAACGATATACACATATTCACACACAAGCTATTTTTGTTCAATGACACGAGCAGAGGATCATATCAGGCTAATCTATAGCAATAATGATACAAGATAAACATCAAAGAATATGGGATCATGTCATGGATTACAATTTATTCATACGTAATAAGCACATAAACAAGTAATTCAAGTTGGCAATATTATAAGATTTGAAACCATAAGCATCTTAGTATCATGTTCTTATGTGTTAAGGTAATAGTTATTAATATACAACATGTGCCCCACAGTTATGCTATGAACTTACTTTGCACTTATCTCAAGGAATCTAAGATTACCCAATGATTTTCTAAATTTCCAGAATGAGGGTACATCAATTAGCAATGGAAAAATCAAACAGAATCCATAAGGATTATCAGGAATCATAAGATTCAAAATCGAGTGATTCATTTGTCTTGGTTTCATGTGATTTCTTCAGTGAATGTCAGTATGATGATTCAGGATAATGAATATGGTGTTTGAGGATTTAGGTAAGGGGATCCAACTTTTATCTAGATTTGAATTCAATGAATCAGGAGTGATTCAACGGTGAATACACGCTCAACGGTTGATGATGTCATTGATTCAATCTCTCATTGCATACTTGTATGGGCAGTGATATTAACCGCATTAATTGTGCTAACGACCTATCCCGAAACTGGTCTCAGAAAAAAATAATTGCCAAAATCTAACATCTTGTATCTGATAGTGATCTTTTGCATTCTTTTACGCAGACACACTAGCAAATATGGGTTCAAATAACAGTTGTAGTATTGATTTAATTTTCACCCTACTAATGATTCAAAGATGCTTACAGCCTACTGACAATTCAAATTACTTGTAAATAAGCAGATTAAAAACACAACAACTTAAACAATCAAGTAAGCATGACGTAATCATTTCCCATATGTGAAGTCTAGGACGTTTAGATCATTTCTGATGTACTATCATTTCCTCTTTTCTCAAGAAAACTTTGAAATTTTCTGGTTTTCTACTTTGTTTGGATTTTTATAAAATATTTGAAAATTAAAACAACTATACAGAAAACTTAAAAGGAATAAAATTTAACTTTCATTAATTGAATTGATTTAAGAAAAACAAGTTTTCACTCCCGATTGAACATTCCTATCATGTTGACAAGATGTTCAAAACGTGTTCGATCAAACGCCTTAGTGAAAATGTCAGCAAAGTTGTCATCCGTGAGACAAGTTTAATGAGATGCTTTTTAGCACAATCACGGATGAAATGGTGGCGAATTTCAATATGTTTAGTTTTGGAATGTTTCACCTGGTTGTTTGTGATGGACATGGTGGCATTGTTGTCAATGAACAGTGGAGTTCCAGTGAAGTTTAAGCCGTAGTCTCTCAATTGCTGCTGAATCCAAAATATCTGAGAACAATCGTTCGATGTAGCAATGTACTCTACTTCACATGTTGAGACAGAAACCGTTGACTGCTTCTTACACTGCCAGGAGACCAGCCTGTCTCCCAAGAATTGACATTCACCTGAAGTTGATTTTCTATCAAGGTTACAACCACCATAATCTGAATCAGCATAGGCTTTGAGGTCAAATGACTGCTGCTTTGAGTACCAAAGACCTAATCGGGGTTTCCCTTTCAAGTATCTGAATATCCTCTTGACAGCTATCATATGAGACTTTTTTTGTTGTGACTGAAACCTTGAGGACAAACATACAGCAAACATTATGTTAGTCCTTGATGCTGTGAGATACATTAGAGAACCGATTATCCCATGGTACAATTTAGAATCCACATCCTTTCCTTCTTTTTCTGGATGCAAACCGTGATTGACAGGGATAGGTGTGCCATAAGTACTTCTATCATTCATCTTGTGTTTTGACAAGATGTCCTGCACATACTTAGTTTGATGTAGATAGATTCCATCCTCTCTTTGACTGACTTGCACACCCAGGAAGAACGACAATTCACCCATGTTGCTCATCTCAAACTTGGACTTCATCACCTGTTCGAATTCCCTACACATCTTTTCATTTGTAAACCCAAAGATAATATCGTCGACATACACTTGTACGAGTAGAATATCACCTCCTGCTTTTCGAACGAAGAGGGTCGAGTCAATCTGTCCACGGTCGAAACCATTTGACAATAGATGTTTTGATAACGTCTCATACCATGCCCGAGGTGCTTGATGAAGACCATAAAGTGATTTGTCGAGCTTATACACTTTATTGATATTATGCGGATCTTCAAAGCTGGGAGGTTGAGTGACATAGACCTCTTCATGAAATTTTCCATACAAAAAAGCACTCTTCACATCAAGTTGATAAACCTTGAAGCCGAAATAGGAGGCATAAGCCAGAAATAGTCGAATGGCCTCAAGTCTAGCAACTGGGGTGTATATTTCAGTGTAATCCAAGCCCTCTTGTTGATAAAACCCTTGAAAAACCAACCTTGCTTTATTCTTCACTACGACATGACGATCATCTGTTTTGCACTTGAACACCCATCTAGTTCCAATTGGTTGTACGCCTCTTGGCAAGTCAACTAAATCCCACACATGCAACTTTTGGAATTGGGACAGTTCATCTTGCATCGCCTCAATCCAGCAGTTGTCAGCGAGAGCCTCCTTCACATTCTTCGACTCCAATTGGGACACGAATGCAGCATGCAAACATGTTTCCATGATACCAGTGTCAAGTATCTCAACATACAAACTGGTGTTCTCAGCAATTGTTCTATTACGAGTCTGAACACCGGCATGAGGATCACCAATGATGTTGTCAATTGGATGATTCTTATGCACTCTCGTCTCTGGTACGTGCGGTTCCTGGAGATTGGTGTCTAGATTCGTGCTCAACTCCCCCATATCCAGTGTTCCAGAAGAAGATGATTCAATGTTGATTGGATCAGCTGGAGCTTCATTTCCTACACGAGTGTTAGGATCAGCTGGAGCGTCATTTCCATCAATATGAACAACTTCAACGTCTTCACTATCATGAGTTCCAGATGCAGATGCAACATTGGAATCGGGAGTTACAATAGGTACAGTGGCACGGGTTGAGAAGTTGGAGTCATCGCCGCCATTAAAGAAATCGTACACATTTCCAACATCATCGGCAGATAGATCAGGAAGGTTGAAAGACTTGAATAGCGCATCACAATCGAAACCCTAAGCTGGACCAGTCGGTTCTGGTGGAATGCTGTGTTTACTGCAATCCACTTCGAACCATTCCTCGACAGTACGATTTCCTATATTGTATACTCTCTTGCATGGTGAATTGGAAACATATCCTAAGAAGATGCCTTCCACTGCTTTTGCATGAAATTTAGATTTTCGATCCTTATATTGTAGCAATAAGGAACAGGGACTACCAAAAGGAACTAGGTAGTCAAGGTTGGGAGGGCGATTGTTGATCAACTCATAGCAGGTCTTGTTGTGCCTTTTCACAAACAGAACTCTGTTTAAAACATGACAAGTTGTATTTACTTCCTCTGCCAAGAAAATTACAGGAAGCTTTGCATCTGACAGCATTGTCTTTGCAGTCTCGATCAAGGTTCTGTTCCTCCTTTCTGCAACTCCGTTCTGCTGAGGTGTGTACGGGGCACTAAATTCGTGACGGATCCTCTTCTTGACACAGAAAAGCTCCATCAAATTATTCTTGAATTCAGTTCCGTTATCACTCCTTATTCTTCTAACCTTCAACTTGCAAAGAGATTACAAGCTCAGGATCAGGTATTGAAGAATGTCAGCAGTCTCGTCCTTGTACCTAAAAAATGTACCCAAGAAAAACGTGAGAAGTAATCAGTTACAACCAGACAGTATGACTTACCTCCAATACTCCTGATACTTATGTGGCCAAACAGATCCATATGTAATAGCTCCAAAAGGGTATCAATGGAGTTTTAGAGCTTGGGCTTGTGAGACTTCCGTTGCTGTTTGCCCTTTTTACAAGGCATACAGTCATCTGCAATGGTAAATCTCAGCTTAGGAACACCGGTTACCAAACCATTTCAGACAAGATGATTCACTTTTCGATAAGAAATGTGTCCGATTTCCTATGCCACAAGATTGAGTCAAGCTCTATCGCTTTGGTAAGCAAACAAGTAGCAACTGAAGATGTGGTTTTCGCTACGCTCATGTCGATCTGATAGGTATCATTCGTTCTTGGCGCACGCATCAAAATCCAGTCTTCAGGAACCTCAAACCCAGGTTTAAGAATTAAGCATTCAGATTTGTCAAACATGACTGGGTACTCCTTATCACACATCTGAGGAACACTCAACAGGTTATGCTTTAGCTACTCGCAGTAGTTGACGTTATTGAAGCTAACACAACCATTTGAAACCACGCCTTGGCAAGTAATATTGCCACCCTTCTCGCCTGCAAAGGCCACATAGCCGCCTCTGAATGGTTTTATATCTTGAAGCAGGGCCATGTTTCCTGTCATGTGTCGGGAGCATCCACTATCTACATACCAACGATTAGAGATAGTTCCCTTCGGATGTCCCTACATGAGTCACAAGAAATTAATTAGTTTTGGAGACCCAAGCCATGGTGGTCTAGGTCGTCCGTCTTTCTCAAAATAAACTACTTCAATTAATTCACAGTCGTGACTATCAAAAACGGGTGAATCTTTAGAAGACTTGGGACCAGGAGATTGGGAACTTTTAGATTTCTTGTTCCAGGACCTTTTCTTTTTTTTTTGCTGGAACAGTCGGCTTGCATTCAGTAACACCAGGTGAACTAGTAGAAGCTTCACCTGATTGAATTCCAGCCATCTGTTCCAGCTTCCTCAATCTCTTGTTCCTTCTTCTCCTTTGTGGCTTAGAAAGCTTAACCTGTAGGTCCAGATTTCTCTTATAAATCACTAATTTGATCGATTACACACACACACAGGCGGAAACTATGTGTATGGTGGTGAAACAGATGATAGAGACAGTGTTGGTGAAGATAACAGGCTAACCACACTATGAATCAACACGCAAATGGTATGAAAATGTAAGAACACAGTGAATAAACAACTGTAAATTGTATTGATTCAAGAACAATGTGAAAGAGAAGGTTCAGGGTTACAGCCGCTACTCACACCCTAAACATTCTCAAACTAAGCTATTTATAGTAGTGACAGGTATCGAAACTATGTTCAATCAAAACTACAAGTTTCGACTGACCATTTACATGGTGATACACAGACTATCGAAACTACCATCTATCAAAACTACTAGTTTCGATTGAATAAACTCAATCGAAACTAAGTAGTTTCGATGGCCCAGACTTAGCTAATAAAACAGTAAATTACAGAAAACTGAAATTACATTTAATGAAATGACATAAAGTAAACTAGTCTAAAACTGTTTAAACATACAATAAATGACAACAGCTTATACATAAGATATGACTCTACAATCTCCCCCTAAGCTGTTGCATTACTGTCTTCAGCTCTTCATCAAGCAGCTGGTCCTTCAGTTTTCCTTGGTATAAAAGGTTTAACATGGAGAGATACAACCCATTGGTAGGCCTTAGCATCAGCTTCATCTTCATCACTGTATGCCTGAATGTGATTTTGAAAAAGAATATCTAGATCTTCAGGCTGAAGTTTCAACAGCTCCATAGGCTCAAAGATAGTGATGTCTTCCTTGCCCTCACACTCTATTACTGCACTACCAATGATTGGGTCATAGTACCACTTTCTGAAAGTTTGCAGCTGGATAGGTAGAGATTTTGGAATGGTGATGGTCTTGTGATTTTGGGCAGGCTTGTACCTCAAGAACACATATGGCTTGTTAGTCTTAGGATGAAACCTTGTATTTGAAATTTTCTTTTGAGTTTTCCTAGGCTTCATTCCCTTGAAATCATTATTGACTTGAGAATGCAGAAATTTCTCAAAGTCATAAGCGATCATGACCTTCCCAGGGTTTTGAAGGGGAAGTTTGGCTAAATCCCTGAGGTCATAAAAAGGAAGGGTCTGGAAGTCAGTCATATTTTTAAAGTGCTGAACTCCCCCTCTATATCTTCTTATAATAAAGAGCTTCCTTTCTGCATCATATTTCCAGCCAATTGGAGGCCTCTTTAGCTCTTGATGCTCAGCTATCCATTCATATATTTTAGGAGTTTCCTCCTGAATGATTTTCCTAAACCAAGACTTTCTTGAGATTGGAGGTTCAGGTGCAACAGAAGGTGGATCTTGTGCTGGACTGGATTCGGAGACTGTAGTGGTTGGTTCAGGAGTGACTGTTTTGATAAGATTAACCTGAACATCTTCTTCGCCTTTTTTTTCGTCAGATAAGGATTGAATTTCCTCTCCTTCTTCCGTAAAGTATCTAGTTCTCTCAGTCTCTTTTTCTTCAGTGGTCAGAATTTCTGGATAAAGATCATTATACCCATAGTTTTCAATTTCATCTAAAAGTGCATTCAGCTCGTCATCAGATGGGATGTCTTCTTCATCAAGAATCGCGGTCTCTATTTCAGTGGAAGTCCCTTTCCCTCTCTTCCTTGCATCTCTTCTCTCACTTGCTGAGGGAAGGTTTAGTTCTGTTTCTTCAACTTTGACTTCAAATGACTCTTTTGTCTTTTCAGTATGGCCAGCAAATATAGTTAGTGCAGATTCTGGACTAGTCACAAGGTCAGGAGATGAGGGTTCAACTACAGATGTGGTCTCCCCCTGAGTTGTTGAAGTAGTTGGTTGTTTTTGCACAGGTTTTACCATTGAGGCTTTGAGCTGTTCCACCACTTCAGCTAAAGCCTTGAATTCTTCTTTTTGCTTTGAGATTAGTCTCTGTTGTGTTTCAAGTTGAGTTTGTTGAATCTCAATCTGGGTATGTAAGCCCCCAACTTCCAGCTTCAGGTCTTTAACCTCTTCCTGGACATCATGCAAATTAGATTTTAAGCCTTCAATTTCTTGATCTTTCTCTTGAATCTTATCCTGCATTTTCTTCAGTTCAAGGCTTAAAGTTTTAACTCTTGGTACAGGAGAGGTTGAATCATGAGGTGGTGATGTGGGAGTAGTATGGATGGGTGATTGTTGTGGAGATGGTAGTGGAGTGGGTTGTGGAGTAGGTTGTGGAGATGGTTGTGGAGATGGTTGTGGAGTAGCTAATAGAGAATCTGACGAGGATGACAAGTCTTCTAATCCAGTCTTCATTTTCTTTGCCTTAGGCTCTTCATCCTTAAAATCAGAACCTGACTCAACTTACCGTTTGGAGGAAGATGCAAGATGCTTTGTTCTATCATCTGAATCAGACTTGTAGTAGTCAGATCCATAAATTCCTGCATCCAGAGTTCCACTTGATTCTGCAACTTCCTCCTCAGCTTCATGCATGCCAGCTTCAACATTAACTGCTGGCTCTTGAATTATCTGTATTTGTTCAACAAAAGGAGCCTCTATCACAGGCTCAATTATGGATTGTTCTTCTTCTTGAACAATAGGAATGTTTATCTCAATCTCAGCTTCATCAATTGGTGGATTACCTTGATCTTGTTCAACTTCCATTTCTTCTTCATCAGATGATAAGATCTGATAAATTCTTCTTCTTCACCAATAATATGACCAAACAGGGGAACGTCAACTATAGCCCTGGTTGGTTCTCTTGTTAGTACTTCTCATATAGCTGAGAGTCTTGGCAATCATATGGTCGAACACAAAGGTCTTCCCACCTTGTTGCAGCTCAGGATGAAGATGATTGATGATAATTTATAAAAATCTTGGATATGCCAGAAATTTCTCCTTCACGGCTCCTATTAGATTGTCCTTTAACTGTCTGAAGATGAAGCCAGAAAAATTGTAATCTCTTCCCTTGATTATCCCCAAAATTGTTGAGTCCAGAGTGCTGTTTACTGAATCAAAACCTCCTTTTCTGAGTGATAGGCAATGAATAAACACGTGCACTATGTATCTCCAGTGGCTTGGTAAGGAGTTCTTGATTATCTGGCCACTTTTGAATTCATCTGGATGACCCAATCTTCTGAAGCATTCTTTAACATAGAAGATTGGAAATTCAATGGGTGCATCTGGATTGTCATTAAACTGTAGCACCTCTCTAACTGTAGCTTCAGAAAATAAGACTTCTTGGCCAAGCACAGTTGCTCTAATGTGCTCCACATTTTCAACTGTGATGATTTCTGCAGTCTCCCAAAATTCTCTTATAGATGTCTCAAACACCGGCAGATTGTTGCTGATGGCAAAGCTGATGTTGGAGTTTGCCAGGAAGTTTAAGACAGGAATGAACTCTGCAGCTTTTGGATCATTGTCATTAAAGAATGCACAGACATTGTGTCTCTTTACAAATAAGATATCCATACCTGTAAAATTTATCAATTTTGCACAATAAGTAAGATTTCTGAAAATACTTAATCGAAACAAGGTATATCAACACTTAGAAAAATTTTGAAGTCCTAACTGTCGAAACAACTAGTTTCGATTTTAGATGAACTTGGTTAATTTAACAAACAGCTTTATCGAAACACTTGGTTTCGATAGAGACTATATGCTTTGATCAACACTTAAAAATTTTGTTAAATCAACACTGTCGAAACAACTAGTTTCGATGGAGATGAACTTATCAAAACTATCTAGTTTCGATCAGAGATATTAGGGCAAGTTTGGGTGTCGAAACTAGTAGTTTTGATTGAAAACCTTTTGAGAAATTTTTGAAAGTGTTGAACCCCTTTATCGAAACTACTTGGTTTTAAAACCCAAACCCCTCTGATTCGTTATACTCGGACTAATATAAACAATTTAAAGAAGGGTTTAGAGTGGCCTGTAAGTGACGGAACTTCATCTTACCGAAGGTGAGGCTGTTATCTGTAAGAATACACATTAATCATGAGTTCAAAGATAATAGAGATATATGCAAACACGGATAAGCACAAAAACGACTGTTATTATGAAGATTTAGTCGAACAAATTTTAAACTTTGAAATCCTAGGTCTGCCGATTTGCAAAAATCATCCAAAACGAAGTAGTGAGACGTTACCTGATGATGAAGACGATGGTGACAACGGGGAAATCAGGTGATTAATGTTGATATCTTGCAACTCAGACCGATGGTTTGAGAGATTTTGCGAATGAAAGAGAAGACGAAGAGGGTTTGAAAAAGACGAGTGAATATCAGTATGAAGGGAGGGATTGCTTATGAAGGCTTTTAATTTTTGTGAGACAAAAGACAAAAATGCCCCTGTCGAAACAACTAGTTTCGATAGGACAAACTAGTTTCGATATGCACAAAGTAGTTTCGATATGTCAAAGTAGTTTCGATATGCACAGAGTAGTTTCGATATGTCAAAGTAGTTTCGATATGCATAAAGTAGTTTCGATAGTTCAAATTAGTTTCGATATGTACAACTAGTTTCGATAGTTCAAAGTAGTTTCGATATGTACAACTAGTTTCGATAGTTCAAATAGCAGAAACAAGACTAACATATAGAAATGAAATTATACACAAGATATTTACACTTATCTTCTTGAAAAAGATCCAACATGAGATCAGATCTGGTCAGTCTCTTGAAACACTTCCTTTTGCAATTAACTACTGTGAGTCCCTGAAGATAGCTGGTATTTGTGCAAAGTAAACCCGAACATTTGTTTGTACAAAGATTTCATGTGATTAGAAGGTACCATTTAAGCAATATACAAGGTGTACCCTACATATTAAAATAAAATGATTTTGAAAACCTATCAATCCTCAAGAAGTACCCATCTTCATCATATCATCTCTTTCTGATTAACCAAGGTACCGTCTTAGTAATGTCAAAGTACCACCAAAATAAAATAAGATATCCAAGTGGATTTAGAAAATTAAAATAAAATATATCCAAGTAGATATTAAAAAGGTACGAGCATTCTAGATATTTGCATAAGCAAAACAGAAGAAGTCGTAAAATTATCCAAGCGGATAGAAAAATGTTGAACACCCGAGATCTTTGCGTAAGCAAAACAGACGGGGTCAAATCATCCAAGTGGATGGGAAAAGGATGAGCACCCGAGATCTTTGCGTAAGCAAAACATACGGGGTCATCGGTGGTAAATATCGTTATATTGACGGTCACTTGGCGTATGAATAAGAATCCAACACGTAAGCCTGTATATGATTGAATCGGTTTTCTTAGATATAAAAATGGATTAGATGTTTTAATAATTGATTCAAACACACAAGTATGAGATATATATTAGGTTTTCACACTACTTACAAGTTTTAACCATATGTCGGGCCTACCAGCTATACCTCAGTAAACACCATCGCTTTTGGTCTATTCCATGTCCAAGAGATGAGATCAGACACTATCATTTCTCAAAGGTCAGATTCAATTTTTTCTGCAATTCAAAACCACTTGAAGATTATATACACATCAATTATTTTCAACATTAAAATATTATATTTCTCCCCCCAAAAGATTTGCGTGGATATTGTACATAAAAAATAAAATCTTTTTTTTTTTGGAATTTTCTTTGTTAATTAATCAAAATTTAGAAAATAAACCACTATTCACACAATTTACTGAAAGTTAATCATTCCAAGCATCTCTACTAGTTGGGCAAATCTGGTAGAGTCAAAAGCCTTTGTGAAGATGTCTGCGGTTTGTTTGTTGGTTTTGACTTCAACGATTTGAATATGTTTCTTTTCAACACAGTCACGAATAAAATGATGTTTAATTTCAATGTGTTAATGCTGAACGGGGTTTTTGGTGATATGGGGTACGGCAGTGTTGTCACACAGAATGGGTGTCTCATGGAATGTGATCCCATAGTCAAGCATCTGATGTTGTATCCATCTGACTTGGGAACAACAGAGGGCTGCGGCAATGCATTCGGCTTCGGCGGTGGATTGGGAAACGGTGGATTGTTTCTTACATTGCCATGAGACAAGGCGGTTGCCAAGGAATTGACAGCCTCCAGAAGTGGATTTTCGGTCTAAGTTGCAACCCCCGTAGTCTGAATCTGAGTAAGACACACGATCAAACAAGTCAGTTTTAGGATACCACAGACCTAATTTTGGCTTATACCTTAAATATCTTAAAATACGTTTGACAGCCGATAAATGAGAGAGTTTAGGATTAGCCTGAAAACGTGCACACAAGCACACTGCAAACATGATGTCGGGTCTGCTGGCCGTGAGATACATGAGAGATCCTATCATAGAGCGATAGAGATGCTGATCAATGCTTTCACCATCCACATCAGTAGTCAAACAATGTCGAACTTCCACAGGAGTTTTTACTGGATGGGAATCAGCCATTTTGAACTTGGTCAAGATTTCTTTTACGTATTTTTCTTGATGGATAAGGATTCCTGACTCAGACTGATCAACTTGTAGTCCCAAAAAGAACTTCATTTCCCCCATGGAGCTCATTTCAAACTTAGATCGCATCACTTCTTCAAATTCTTTGCAGAGACGGGGATTTGTAGATCCAAAAATGATATCATCCACATAAATTTGCACCATGATTGTATCCTTTTCATCCTTCCGTTTGAACAAAGTTTGGTCAATTGCTCCTCGTGTGAAACCATTCTCAAGCAGATGCTTCGATAAAGTTTCATACCACGCACGAGGTGCTTGGTGAAGACCGTACAATGCTTTATCTAACTTGTAAACACAGTCTGGAAAATTAGGATCAATGAAACCCGGTGGCTGCTTGACATAAACTTCCTCTTGAACTTTGCCATATAAAAATGCGCTTTTTACATCCATTTGATGAACGGTGAAGTCCATGTAGGCTGCATAGGCGAGAAACATTCAGATGGCTTCCAAACGAGCCACTGGTGCAAAGACTTCCTCATAGTCAATCCCTTCTTCTTGATAAAAACCTTGAACCACCAGACGAGCTTTATTTCGAATCACAGTGCCGCCTTCATCCTTTTTGTTGCGAAAAACCCAACGAGTGCCGATTGGAACTTTGTTCTTGGGAAGATCTACCAAATTCCATACATGAAGCTTTGAGAATTGCTGTAGCTCTTCCTGCATTGCTTCCACCCAGCTGTTTTCTAGTAGAGTTGCTTTGATGTTCTTTGGTTCAGCTTGAGAAATGAAGCAAGAAAACATGTTGTTTTCAAATGCTTCACAGGCACTTCGGGTACTAACACCCACATTGAGTGGTCCAATGATGTTATTGGTGGGATGAATCTTGTTAATTCGCAGTTGAGGAATTTCATCTTCTTCCACGACTTCCTCCAAATTGGTAAGATTTTCAGCAGGAGGATCGGCAATATCATTAATAGGATCTTCAGCGGGTGATTGTGGTGCAATATCTACTATTGGAAGGGAGTTGTCTTCAACAGTTTCACTTGTTGCACCAGAACCGGAAGACTCCATATCAGATTCAGCATTAGCAACCACAGGAATTTCAACCTGAGCAGATAAGGAAGAGCCTTGATCATTTATGTTCCCTAGATTGTTCACAGAGAAGTAAGGATTAGCATGAGTTGATTCAATAGATAAATCAGGATGATTAAATGACTTAAAAACTGAATCGACGTCAAAGAGCCAATTGGGACCATCTCCTGCGTCCGTATGATTGTTTTCATGCAAATTGATATCAATGGACTACAGCACTATCCTTTTCTTCTTATGGTAGACACAAAAAGCACGTTGATTGGATGAGTAACCAACAAAATAACATTCATCAGCTTTGGCTTCAAACTTGTTGAGCTGATCTGAAGTGTTAAGCATTGTACACACACACCCAAATTTTCTGAAGAAATTGATAACTGGCTTGCGCTTGTACATGATCTCATAAGGTGTCTTGTTGCAACTTTTAGTGATAAGAACCCGGTTTTGCACAAAACATGCAGTGTTGACCGCCTCAGCCCAGAAAGTCACAGGAAGCTTAGAGTCAACAATCATAGTTCGTGCAGCTTCAATTAAAGTGCGGTTTCTTCTTTCAGCTACACCGTTTTGTTGAGGAGTACGAGGTGCACTAAATTGTAGAGAGATTCCTTTGCTTTCACAGAAGGAATCAAGAGTTGCATTTTTTAATTCTGTTCCATGATCGCTGTGGATAGTCTTCACACTTAGATTGAAGAGGTTCTCAATTTGAAGCAGATAGGTTTTTAAAATCTCTGGCGTCTCATCTTTCTTGGCTAGGAAAAACACCCAAGTGAATCGAGAAAAATCATCTGTTACCACCCGACAGTATGACTTTCGTCCAAGACTCATGACACTCACTGGACCAAAAAGATCCATGTGAAGCAATTGGAGAGGAGAGTCAATAGAATTGGTGGTTTTAGGCTTCTGTGAAGATTTGTGCTGTTTTCCCTTGGAACATGAGATACAGTGTTCCATTGGAGTGAAATATTTGAGAGGTAATCCAGTGACTAGGTTGCCTCGGACCAGTCGGTTCATTGTTTTGAAATTGACATGTCCCAACCTCTTATGCCACAGGAAAGATTCATCTTCGGAAGCCTTTGAGAGAAAACATGATTCAATGCCCGATGGGTTGTTCATATCCAAGCTATATGTGTTGTATCTTCTGGGAGCATGCATGAGAATAAGTTCTTCCGGAATCACCACTCCCGGCTTCAAGATAAGACATTCTTTTGAATTGAATAAGGCACAAAAGTCCTTGTCACAAATCTGTGAAACACTCATCAGATTGTATTTCAACTGAGGAACAAAGTTGACAAATTCCAGACTATTTACTCCATTTGATACTGTTCCTTGTCCTTCAATCTTTCCTCCTCTTGGGTTTCCAGCAAAAGCAACATACTCTCCATCAATTTGATGATAATCTTGCAGTAAGTTAAAGTGCCCAGTCATATGTCTTGAACATCCACTATCTACATGCCAGATGTTATCGCCGGTTCTTCTTGATTGACCCTATACACAACGAACCATTTATACGATTTGACCAATATTGTTTCAATCAAGAGATTTTAGTGTCAGGATATGACCTCTCATTGGAATCAGAATTACAACCATCCTTTGATGAAGCATGGTCATCAAATAGAACATTATTTTTAATTTTCCAAGTTTTTTTTAAATAGTTTTTAGCATTTTTAATTCTTTTACGCCTAGATTTCCTACTGTGAGAAGACTTAGGCATACATATGAATTTAATGAACTTTTGGAAGGTGATTCTTCATTAGAATTTGTGGTTGTCAATTTACAACTTTTTGAAACATGATTTGAGGCACCACTACTAAAACAAACGTTTTCACAAGATATCTTAACCTGATAATAGTCATCACACGATGAAGATGATTGTGATGTTGAGGAATCTGAACATGAGACGGTTCTCTCATCAATAACTTTGTCTTGAAGACGATGTGCTTCCTTTAATCTGAAAAAGTCCATGTTTCTCATGGTTTCACGTGGTACATCATTCACAATAATTCCTGCACTTTTAAACTTGGTAACACATGGCATAACATTCAAAGATTTAAGAACAAAAGGCAAAGCATTTTTAAATTTAGAAACATCACATCCCAAACCCGTATGCTCAGCAGGCATAGAATCAAAATACAAGTTTTCAACATATTCACAAATATTTAGTTTAGACACAGACATATTATTACGTTCATCCGACTCAAGTTCTTTTAAAATAGTTCTGTCATTGGTACTCTCATCACAATCATCTTCGGAATTTACACAATTAGATTCTGCACAAGAAGCAAAACTGTCAGAATCAGAGGATGTAATATAATCATCAGGAGATAATGTGCAAACAAAAGGTGTGGAAACATGTGGAGTTGGCATATCAGCAAATCTCCCTGATTTAGAATAAGGAGGTGGATGAGAGTTATACCCAAGACCTTCTGTGCCTTTTCTATTAAATTGTTTATCAATTATTCCAAACAGAATTTTCTGATCCATATCCATGTGGTCAACCTGTAATTTGGCTTTTTCTGCCTTTTGGACTCTTTCAGTTAAAATTGTATTATTGATGGTTTGAGTATTGAGTTGCACAATTAAAAAGCGATTTTCACCAGAAATATCACGAATTTTCTTTAAGTAAAGTTTCCCATTTTTGGCCATAGAGTCATACATCACCTTAATGTGATTCGTTCATCAATCAAGGCTTGATTGATGAATCTGTATTTTTGAATTTCATTCAAGCAAGATCTAGAATTACACAGTTTAGAAATAACCTCAGCAGGCACAACAATGAGATCCTCAGCAGGTTCAATCATGACACACTTGCCCACGTCCTCCACATCAGCCATCAAGGCTTTATCAGCAGCTTCCTCAGCTTGGTCTCCCCAATGATAATGTCCATCAGCTTGACACACAAGAGCTGTGGAACTTGAAGATGTGTTTGTCTTTGGAGGATTGGCAGCTTGTTTTCTAGAGGAAATCTTCTTTTCTTGCTAATCCTTGGAGGACGGCTCCTTGTAGTTTCTGGCAATGTGACCCAGCTGATCACAATTGTAGCATCTTACCTTCTTGATATAAAACTCAAGTGTCTTTCCCTGCTTGAATCTGTCTATGCAGAGTTCTTTTGATGAATCTTTTGGCTCTTAAGGTCAACATGGTCATGCACCAATCAATGTTCATTTTCTCCAAATCATCAGGATTAATCTGCTCCAAGTCATCATGTTGAAAGCTAACCGGTGTTAGATTTCTAGAAATCAGTGCATCATAGCACGACATGAAAGCAGTCATGATTGGGACATAATCATCAGGAATCATGGTAACAGTCTTTTGAGGAGCAGAGGAGCTGGTAGAATTAATTACAGCAGCTGAAGGAGGGACATCAGTCTGAAAGTATAGGCTACCGGATGAGCTTGATCCAGCAATAAGAGCTGTGTTTCCAGACTGATTTGACGGGGTGACTGCTCCCTTCTTAATCTCAATTTCATAAGATTCAAGAATGCTATAGACTTCCTGTTGAGACAAAGCACTCAGATTCTCAGTCTTTTTGATCATGATTCGATACATATTCCATTCCTCAGGAAGAGAATCTAGGAGTTTCTTGTTTAGATCAAGAGTAGGGTACTCAACTCCCATTACCTTCAACCTTGATACAATGCTTGAGAAACGGTTGATCAAATCAGATATTGATTCTCCCCTTACACTGCTGAACATCGCATATTGTTTCTTGATCAGATCTCTTTTGCTTTCCCTGACATCCTCACTTCCCTCATATCTTGTGCACAATGCAGCCCATAAGTCTTTGGCAGTTGTGTACCCGGCAAAGATGTTGAAAATATCCATAGGAAGAGCCATGGCAATAGTCCCGTAGGCCTTGTTGTCTCAGGCAATCAAGGCAAGATCTTTCTCATCATACTTAGATACTAACTTAGGACGTTGAACATCAGCAGTGGTAGTTACGGGCTTGTGGGGGCCATCGGTGATAGAACTCAACAATGTATAATCGTGAAATTGAAATAAAAGCTTCATCTTTTTAGTCCAGTCATCAAATTCTCTTGTGGACACAAGAGCAGGTGGTCTATTTCCCCCAGAATGTTCTGTTGAACTTGAAGTGGCCATAATATTCGGAATCGAAACTAAAACAATAACTATTTTCGATAGAACAACTTCTATCGAAACAACTAGTTTCGATAGAACAACTTTTATCGAAACAACTAGTTTCGATAGGACAACTTTTATTGAAACAACTAGTTTCGATAAGCCAACTTTTATCGAAACAACTAGTTTTGATACTGAAAAATTCACAGACAAGTTTTGATAACCACAGTTTCTATATAAGACAAAAAATCTAGTTTCGATAGTACCTTCTCCCGACAAAACGTAGACAAGAAGTTTCGATGATAAAAAAAAATCAGAAACTGTCCCCAGTAGTTTCGATGCCTTCTTCTCCAAGCTCAGAAATACTCCATTGATGACAAGCTCCAGAAATCAATAGTTCAGAAATGACAAAATAATCCAGCGAAAACCTTCGTCTAACAATCCTGATCACTAATCTAACCTCCGATTCTTGAAATCACGAACAAAAATCCTTGAAAAACGATGAAACAGTACGTCTGAGATGTTATGTGCAGATTCCAACAAAAACCTCAAAAATACCTCACAAATCACCTAGAATCAATCACAAAAACTGATAACACTCAAAAACACTAGAGCATAAAGCTCTGATACCAATTGTAGGTCCAGATTTCTCTTATAAATCACTAATTTGATCGATTACACACACACACACACAAGCAGAAAATGTGTGTATGGTGGTGAAACAGATGATAGAGACAGTGTTGGTGAAGATAACAGGCTAACCACACTATGAATCAACACGCAAATGGTATGAAAATGTAAGAACACAGTGAATAAACAACTGCAAATTGTATTGATTCAAAAACAATGTGAAAGAGAAGGTTCAGGGTTACAGCCGCTACTCACACCCTAAACATTCTCAAACTAGGCTATTTATAGTAGTGACAGGTATCAAAACTATGTTCAATCGAAACTACTAGTTTCGATTGACCATTTACATGGTCATACACAGACTGTCGAAACTACCATCTATCGAAACTACTAGTTTCGATTGAACAAACTCAATCGAAACTAAGTAGTTTCGATGGCCCAGACTTAGCTAATAAAACAGTAAATTACAGAAAACTGAAATTACATTTAATGAAATGACATAAAGTAAACTAGTCTAAAACTGTTTAAACATACAATAAATGACAACAGCTTATACATAAGATATGACTCTACATAACCACAGGTTTCTCACTAGTTGGTGCACTACCAGAGGTAGACATACAGGGTTTAGCAAGTTGCTTTTCCCTTTTTGGAACAGATGGCTTAGCCTAAGATGTGATCTTTGGCTTCACCATAGGTTTCACTGGTGGTTTCACCACATTCTTCTTTGGACTTTTATGCTGTTTCACTGGTGGTGACTTGGGGAGAGCAGCTGGTTGTGAAACAACTGGCTGTTTTCCTTGGTTCTTATTAGGGCGGTTCATAATGATGTGACCAATCATACCACAGTGAAAACAGGTTCACATCTCTTTGTAAGTCCTCCTGTAAGGCTCATTCGATTTGACGTTTGATGACTCAGCATGATGAATAGGAGAAGTTGTTTGGTGAACAGTATTTTGATTTGATGGTGATTAGTTTTTAGGAATATAATACTTTTGCATATTTTCTTGGTAGCCAAGTCCGTAATGAGCTGAAAAGGCTTCCCTTTTAACTTGATTAATGTTTTTATATCCCCCATAACATCATTTTTTTATTTTTCATTTGATTTAATGATATCTGGTTCAGTCAAAATACAATTATCACGATCAGTGACAATGTTTTTCTTTACTTTATGTTCACCAAGCAACTCCTTGGAGACTACACCTTTAGGGCAGGTGTTCTCAGACCCATCATCAGAAGCAGTGAAAAAAAACTCTTCATCAGATGCGGAGTCAGCCTTACTTGAGGAATCATCCTTGTTAGAGGAATCATCCTGACTTGAGGATTCATCAAGGCATGATAAGTCAATATCAATTAGGTCGTTGACAAATTTTTCGCTTACTAGTGGAGGAATGGCATTAGTACCCAACCCTAAGTCATTCACTTGTCTCACAACTAATTCATAATGTTCCACCACAAAGCGAGAATTTTTCAACTTCTCAATTTTACCATTTAACTGCAAGACCTCATTCTGCAACTTGGTAATTTCATTATTTCTCTTTTCTAACCCCTTATACGCAACATCCAAATGAAACTGTTGTTCGCTGATTTTAAGTGAAAAATCACATTTTTATTTCTTTAAAGTTTTAATTGAATCTTTGTAACGTTTTTCATTTTCTTTGTAACTTAAAGCTGCAATACGAAGGGGTTCGACTATGTCCTGAAGCATAGTATTTTCTTCTTTCAAGCCAAGACATTTGAAACATGAAATGACAGCAAAAGAATTAGAGTCTACCTCAGTTGACGAACTTGATGCCTCCCCAATAGCCATGAGGGCAAATGCAATTGTAGACTCCTCTTGGTACGCTACAGACGCTTCCCATTCTTCTGCTTCCTTCATCTCTACTCTCTCAGCTATTAGACCAAATTATGTTTGTGCAATAAGGGCATCCTCCAAATGAACACCCCAATCAAAGCATTCGTCATGTTGAGCTACCAAAGCGTTAGACGTTCCACCTTGACTTTGATTGCGGTTGTTAGAATTGTTGTACCCTTAATTATTTCCTTGGTTGTTTCCTTGGCTTGGTGTAGTGAATCTTGAGGAAGGTGATTTATCCTTCTGACATTCATGAGCAAAGTGTCCAAAGTTCTGACACTACATTTGTAGCACTTGGCCTTGGATTTATCAAAATCCACCTTAGCATTTGACCAATAAACTTCCTGCCAGTTCTATTTAAGAAACGCTTGGCCCTTCTCAAGATCATGGCCATATTCCATTGAATATCCATGTCATCTGGATCCACCTGATTAAAATCTTCTTCAATTGTTTCAGGATCTGTAAGCTTGCCACCAATGAAGTTCCCATAGGTAAGCATACACGATGAAAACAATGCTACATGATCTTCAGCTATCTTGGCTATTGCAGTCTGGTTAGCTGAAGATGTGGAGGCAGGATTTCTTGAGGAATGTTGGTGGAGAGAACCAGAACCAGATGTTGTATAGAAAGCATGACCACCATAAACTTTTGAATTATCCTCCTCGTGAGAGTTCCCTGAGAAAAGGGCAATTCCAGACCCAGATGCCTTGGCTGTGGAAGATGTCCCAAAATACATAGAAGGGTCTTGTATTTGAGGTCTCCCTGAACTCTCTTTTCGTTTTAGGTTCATATCGTGTGCTTGAACCTTACCGATTGCTTCTTCAATCGTCATCTCATGGAACTTGGGGTTCTCTCTCAGCAGAGTGGTATACATCTCAAACTTTGATGGTAATGAATCCAGAAATTTTTCAACTAATTCCTTAACAGGATACTTCAGCTCAAAAGCTTTTAACTCAGTTTGCAGATGATAGAATCTAGATATAAGTTCATTTGTAGATTCATTCTCCAGGTATCTGAAGCACTCATACTACTTTCTCAGGAGATCTCTTTTGCTCTTCTTGATTTCACTGTTCCCCTCAAATCTTTTCTACAATGCCTTCGAGAGATCTTTCGAATTATCATATCCTCTGAAGCTGTGAAAGAGTTCTCTAGTTAGGGCCATTGTGATAGATCCATGTGTCTTCTTTTCTTTGTCATAAACTTTCTTTTCTTCTTCATCTAGCTTAGATATAGGCTTGGGAACAATTTCATCAAGATATGTATAAGTAGGATGCTTATAACCCTCAAGTATAGGTATCCACAAAGAAGAATCAGTGTATGAGATATATAGTGCTCAAAGCGTGCTTTCCAATTCGAATAATCATTAACATTAAGCAGCTTTGGCGGTTTTTGCAGAGTACCTATCTCATTATCATAATTAAGTAGGTTACCAAGATTCTAAAGATTTGCCATAGGGTAAAACTTAGTTAAAAACTCAGAAAGTCAATACAACTTGCGCACTAAAGAATGGCCTTGCGCACTTAAGAAATTGTTCTTGCGCACTTGATATTTCCTCTTGCGTACTTAGTAAGTACGCAGGAGTAAATGTTAAGTACGCAAGAGCCAAAGTTAATTACGCACAAGAATGTTCTTGCGTACTTGTCAAGTACGCACGAAGACTGTCCTTTTAGCCAAAAAGGGTAAGTACGCAGGTCACTTTTTCACCTGCTCTCACCAACTTTTTTCGATCGCCGGAAATACCTCAGATCTTCAAATTTTGAAGATATGAACAAATTGATCAAGCCAAAAGGTTAGAAACTTGTTTCTAACAAACCCATGATGATCAAAACACTCAAACAAACAAGAAAAAGGTTGGATTTTGAAGGGTTTTGCTTTTAAAATAGCGCTCAAGAGCTACCTCTATTTTATCACAAAATCACCAAAATCGGTCACTTTTCCTTGTAGAAAGGCTATAGATTATGTCGAAAATGCTCCTAGCACACTCACAACACTCGAAATCAAGAGCAAATGCTCTGATACCACTTGTAGGTCCCGGGAGCCTCGTCGCGCAGCGGAGACAACACGGACCTGTTCTGTGATTTGTGTGGGAACCAAGAAACGAGACAGAGAAATACGAACATAAACAAAAGATAATGAAACGATACGTAATCCATAACATAGAAGTCATCCAGTATTACAGACTACATACAGAAGGAGCACACATCTCTCATTTAAGCTCACGGTCCAGGGGTCGGGAGAGCTCGTCCCGACCCGGACACCTCTCAACCTTGTTCCAGAAGTTCCACCTACAAATGAAGACAAGTCTTCTATTTATAGGGGCAGGAACACTACCTACGTACTTGTCTAAGTACGCAGTGTTTGGTCATGCGTACTTGACAAATACGCAAGGCAAAAGCCTTGTGTACTTACTAAGTACGCAGGACCAAACTAGTGTGTAGGCTAAGTACTCAGGAACACCCTCATGCGTACTAGCCACGTACATCGATACATAGAATTTAATCTATAGTTACAAAAACATTCTTCTACAAACTCCCTCTTAACTATAGCATCAAATTCTATCTATCACTAACACTGATAATCATCAGTTTACAAAGAATATCCTAACAGACTCCCTCTAAACTAATGACATCACGTGTCTTCTGGCGAGACTTGATCTTCTGGAATTCCACTTGAGATCTTCAAATCTTCAAACTTCAATCTTCAGTTGCCGAGTGATGACAAACCCGACTCCTTCTTAACTGTAGCTTTCATTGTAGACCAAACCAAGTGCTTCAATAAGAACCAACTAACCCAACACAAATCATTGTAGTTCATCCTCTCAGCAGTAGCAACCTCCACCCTGACTTAGAACTCTGAGTCTGACAGTGTCTTCCTAACCAGGAAACAATAGTAGACTAAGACAACTCCAAATCAGCTGGCATATGTTAGAGAGTTTGAATTTCCAATAACCTGCATCAAACTAATCAGCTCCCATAGGAATTCCAGTAAGATAAACTTAAGTCTTCACACTAGATGTGTCCAACTCTATCCTATATCTTCACGAGTCAACCAAATTCCCGAAGATGTTCATTTTTAATTTCCCCTTTCAATGTAAGCTTCTCCTGACTAGACCAGAAACAAGGGTATGTTTCATATCCAATCGGCCAATGATAAAAGGTTCCATCTTCAACTAATAATCCAACGAATATCCAGCTTTATCTTGAAAACACACGATAGAATCAAACACAAAATCATGCTCAACAGTGATCACCTTATATCCAAAGTCCAACATTCTTCAATTAGATCATCATTCCTGGTTTACACCTCCTAATCTGTATACGTTCATCGCGGTGAAGTTCCATAACTAGGTTGTCTATCTGGATTCCGCCCAGATCCCAAATGAGAAATCCCATCATAATTGAATCGCATCAAATCTTAACACAGGCTTGACCAATGAGCACGAAAAATATAGTTTACACGAGAAATCACGGTTGATGATACAACCCAAAACGGTTGCCCTTAACCCTAGCCATCATGGAGGATCAGGTTCATCCCATCATTATCCACAAATTTGTCTAGAGATAGAGTGAGAGAGTAGAGAGAGAAAGTGCAAGAATCAAACCTTGATCCTCAAAAAGTGCTCCAATCTGCTACTCCAGTGTGTGGGAAGAAGAATCAAGGAAGAACCAATGTTTTTGAGGTAAGAATCTAAGCTAAAACCTCTGTTTTTTCAGTTTAAATGAGTTTTGGGTTAAAACTATGGTTTTAATCTTAAAAGACTTGGTTTTTACATATGAAATGGGGTATAAAGCCCAAGTCTAAGCTTATGAGTGTTAAATAAACGTTTTGGACGTAAAAAGTTACGAACTTGGGTTGAAAATGGGCCTGAACATGAAGATCTTCAAGTGGCAACACTATTTCTTTAGGCGACACTAATCAGGGTAGACGACTGTGGGTGGCGTCGTCACCAAGGTTTTCAATTATTGGGACACGTGTCATTCCCTGGCGAGACTAGTAGTGTCGTTAATGTCATTAGAAGGCACTCATATTGGCGACACTAGTAGATTGGCGACACTATAGGGGTGACACTAAATCTCACGACATTAAGTCCAGAACGAAAGTTCTGGCTACACTACCTTGGCGACACTAATCATGTGCCGACGACACTAAGCCTGGCGACACTTATCTTGTCCCAATGACACTAGCATAGAATGATAGAATTCGTGTGTTGACTCAGATCAGTTAGCACGTTAGCACCAACTATACGTCCGACTCAGGTTTAATTACGAACGAGCAGGTGAGTCAAGAATCCCTATTTACTTGTTTCTAGGGTGATGTGCATACTTAACGAATGTTTATGAAATGACGAACGAAAGTAACAAAATGTTTAAGAATGAACGGTTTACGAAAAGAACGATGTTTGAAACAAGAATGTTTAAGAAATGAAAGGTTTGTGAAAGGAATGTTTATGAAACGGAATGTTTATAAAGGATTGTTTTAAATGAATAAAGGGTTTTACGAATGAATAAAATGTTTTATGAAAAGAAAATGGGCAAAGGTTTTAAAGAAGTCATTACATGTCTAATTTGTTAAACAAATGAATTGACGAAAGAAGACTGGGGACCCCAGCCTTTTGGAAACATTTGGCGCCATAAGAATAAAAGTGGTATCGCCTACGTGGTCTATCAATGGGTATAACGGTTGTGCAACTGGCGGAGGTAGTGGCGACGGTCACTCGATGTTAACGTGACCCGTAAAGGCAAATGTTATTACCTTATGGACCTATGAGTCGTAAGGGCGACGGTATTACCTTATGGACCTATGAGTCGTAAGGGCGGTGAAAGAACTAGAAACGAAACAAAATGAATGGAAGGAACGACACCGATTTAGATAATAAACGTATGACTTAAATGAATGTTAAATGTTAAATGCTGAATGTGAATGGCAAGCCCTGTTTTCTTATGAACGTTTAAACCCTAACGAATGAATGAACGAATGATAAACCATTTCCTAAAACAAAACAAAGAATTGAACTCACCAGCGTTAGCTGACTTTTAGTATGCATGTCTGGTTAAGGATGAGATGGATGATGAATGGATGTTGCTTGGCTATTTCGAAGAGTTACCCGACATGAGAGATCTGGTATCCCGTTGTGAATGATGAATGTATTAAACAATGTTTTAATTGGTTGTGGTTTGAAGACAATGTAATGTCGTTTATTTTCGCTACTAATGGATGCTTGAAGTTAAAGAACAGTTTGTTATTGTGTAAATGCAACACGTGAGGCCTTCTGAGTTTGGGGCCTTACAAACAAGGACATGAAAAAAGATCTCACTTATCATAGTTTGAAGGCATGATCTACTTAATAGATCTCCGTTCTAACCGGGAGATAAGACACATTCAATGAGATTGAAGTGGTGTGCATTTACACTGTTAGTCACAAAATGGGTTTTAAGACTGTGAGATAGTTTCAAAGAATACATTCTCCTATCAATACTTTTCTAAAAGACGTATAGTATGTTACACAAAACCTTTTAAGGAGAATTGAAAGGATGATGAATCGTTCTAAACTTGCCACTGAAAATCTGTCAAACATAACGGTGTACGAAACGATCATATAAGATATAATAGGAGGAAAGGATTAAAAGTTTCATTAAAGTGAATTAGGTGAATCAGAAGTAGTCTTGAACACTCGAGTGATAATAAATAAAAAAGGATGTTTTCAATTTTCCTAACAAGACCATAAGCAGTGTTGCAGAAGTCGCTAGGCGTTGCCAGGTCGGTCGACTGGGAGTTGCGAGTACTCAGCCTAGGCCGGGGAGTACTCGGACATGGTAAATTACAAAGAAATTTACAAATTATCAAATCTGAACCTAAAAATTACACAAAGCTAAAGCTGCAAATATATCTGCTTGTTTCAAGAGGTACAAACTACAAATTAGGGTTACCTAGTTACCAAGATAGGTCTCTGACTTTGAGGTCGAGCCATTGAGGGAAAAGGTCAGTGAGGGTTGAGGCGGACGGAGATTGAGTCTAAACGGTGCGTCGCGAGTTTGACCGGAGCTATTTGCCGGGATGGTGTCGACGGCGAGCTTGGGGTTTTGAGACGAGAAGGTTTAGCCTTTTGAATTTGAAATGGAGGTATTAGGGTTATTTTAACTTTTAAGTAGAAATGGAGGTTTTGAAGGTTTTAAGAGATATTTAAATATTTTTTTAGCTGTTAAAAAAAATAATTTTTTTTTTAAATTTAAACTCGGCCGTTGACCGATTTGCCGAGTAACTCCGAGTATATCCGATGTTGACCGAGTTTGACCGATTCCGACTAGCCATGGCCGAGTTGTATAAAATCGCTACGGGAGCCACCCGAGGACCTAGTACTCGTCGAGTACTCGGCCGAGTTGACCGAGTTTTGCAACACTGACCATAAGGATGACTTCATCTTCCTGATACAACTTCAAGAATGGAATGAAGGTTTTGATGGATAATATTGGAGTCTAGATCCACAACTTATCCTCCTAATGTTTGAACCAAACTCATGATTTGAGACTGAGAGTTACCCCGCGACAACGTGCATGTAGAATTACCTAGTTTCTTTTAAATACAAATTTTAGATTCCTAGACAACTTGGACTAAAATAAAATGACAGATAATGAGAAGAGAAAAACAAATAAAATAATCACAATAAAGCAAACAAAAATATAAGAATTGAAAGGATGATGAATCGTTCTAAACTTGCCACTGAAAATCTGTCAAACATAACGGTCTACGAAACGATCATATAAGATATGATAGGAGGAAAGGATTAAAAGTGTCCCTAAAGGGAATTAGGTGAATCAGAAGTAGTCTTGAACACTCGAGTGATAATAAATAAAAAAGGTTGTTTTCATTTTTCCTAACAAGACCATAAGCAGTGTTGCAGAAGTCGCTAGGCGCTGCCAGGTCGGTCGACTGGGGAGTTACGAGTACTCGGCATAGGCGAGGAGTACTCGGGGAGTACTCGGACATGGTAAATTATAAAGAAATTTACAAATTATCAAAACTGAACCTAGAAATTACACAAAGCTAAAGTTGCAAATATATCTGCTTGTTTCAAGAGGTACAAACTACAAATTAGGGTTACCTAGTTACCAAGATAGGTCTCTGACTTTGAGGTCGAGCCGTTGAGGGAAAAGGTCGGTGAGGGTTGAGGGCGACAGAGATTGAGTCTAAACGGCGCGTCGCGAGTTTGACCGGAGCTGTTTGTCGGGACGGTGCTCGGATGGTGTCGACGACAAGCTTGGGGTTTTGAGACGAGGAGGTTTAGTCTTTTGTATTTGAAATGGAGGTATTAGGGTTATTTTAACTTTTAAGTAGAAATGGAGGTTTTGATGGTTTTAAGAGATATTTAAATATTTTTTTAGCTGTTAAAAAAAAATTAAATATTTTTTTAATTTCAAACTCGGCGGTTGACCTAGTTGCCGAGTAACTCCGTGTATATCCGATGTTGACCGAGTTTGGCAGATTCCGACTCGCCAAGGCCGAGTTGTATAAAATCGCTACGGGAGCCACCCAAGGACCTAGTACTAGTCGAGTACTCGGCCGAGTTAACCGAGTTTAGCAACACTGACCATAAGGATGACTTCATCTTCTTGATACAACTTCAAGAATGGAATGAAGGTTTTGATGAATAAGATTGGAGTCTAGATCCATAACTTATCCTCATAATGTTTGAACCAAACAAATGATTTGAGACTGAGAGTTACCCCACGACAACGTGCGTGTAGAATTAACAAGTTTCTTTTAAATACAAATTTTAGATTCCTAGACAACTTGGACTAAAATAAAATGACAGATAATGAGAAGAGAAAGAAAATAAAATAATCACAATAAAGCAAACAAAATTATAAGAATTGAAAGGATGATGAATCGTTCTAAACTTTCCACTGAAAATCAGTCAAACATAACGGTCTACGAAACGATCATATAAGATATGATAAGAGGAAAGGATTAAAAGTTTCACTAAAGGGAATTAGGTGAATCAGAAGTAGACTTGAACACTCGAGTGATAATAAATAAAAAAAGGTTGTTTTCATTTTTCCTAACAAGACCATAAGCAGTGTTGCAAAAGTCGCTAGGCGCTGCCAGGTCGGTCGACTGGGGAGTTGCGAGTACTCGGCCTAGACGGGGAGTATCGGGGAGTACTCGGACATGGTAAATTATAAAGAAATTTACAAATTATCAAAATGAACCTACAAATTACACAAAGCTAAAGCTGCAAATATATCTGCTTGTTTCAAGAGGTACAAACTACAAATTAGGGTTACCTAGTTACCAAGATAGGTCTCTGACTTTGAGGTCGAGCCGTTGAGGGAAAAGGTCGGTGAGGTTGAGCCCGACGGAGATTGAGTCTAAACAGTGCGTCGCGAGTTTGACTGGAGCTGTTTGTCGGGATGGTGTCGACGACGAGCATGGGGTTTTGAGACGAGGAGGTTTAGCCTTTTAAATTTGAAATGGAGGTATTTGGGTTATTTTAACTTTTACGTAGAAATGGAGGTTTTAAAGGTTTTAAGAGATATTTAAATATTTTTTTAGCTGTTAAAAAAAATTAAATATTTTTTTTAAATTCAAATCTGCCGTTGACCGAGTTGCCGAGTAACTCCGAGTATATCTGATGTTGACCGAGTTTGACCGATTCTAACTAGCCATGGCCGAGTTGTATAAAATCGCTACGGGAGCCACCCGAGGACCTAGTACTCGTCGAGTACTCGGCTGAGTTAACCGAGTTTTGCAACACTAACCATAAGGATGACTTCATCTTCTTGATACAACTTCAAGAATGGAATGAAGGTTTTGATGGATAAGATTGGAGTCTAGATCCACAACTTATCCTCCTAATGTTTGAACCAAACTGATGATTTGAGACTGATAGTCACCCCGCGACAACGTGCGTGTAGAATTAACTAGTTTCTTTTAAATACAAATTTTAGATTCCTAGACCACTTGGACTAAAATAAAATGACAGATAATGAGAAGAGAAAAAAAAATAAAATAATCACAATAAAGCAAACAAAAATATAAGAATTGAAAGGATGATGAATCGTTCTAAACTTGCCACTAAAAATCTGTCAAACATAACGGTCTACGAAACGATCATATAAGATATGATAGGAGGAAAGGATTAAAAGTTTCACTAAAGGGAATTAGGTGAATCAGAAGTAGACTTGAACACTCGAGTGATAATAAATAAAAAAGGTTGTTGTCATTTTTCCTAACAAGACCATAAGCAGTGTTGCAGAAGTCGCTAGGCGCTGCAAGGTCGGTCGACTGGGGAGTTGCGAGTACTCGGTCTAGACAGGGAGTACTCGGACATGGTAAATTATAAAGAAAATTTACAAATTATCAAAACTGAACCTACAAATTACACAAAGCTAAAGCTGCAATTATATCTGCTTGTTTCAAGAGGTACAAACTACAAATCAGGGTTACCTAGTTACCAAGATAGGTCTCTGACTTTGAGGTCGAGCCGTTGAGGGTTGAGGCCGACAGAGATTGAATATAAACGGTGCGTCGCGAGTTTGACCGGAGCTGTTTGTCGGGACGGTGCCGGGATGGTGTCGACGAAGAGCTTAGGGTTTTGATACGAGGAGGTTTAGCCTTTTGAATTTGAAATGGAGGTATTAGGGTTATTTTAACTTTTAAGTAGAAATGGAGGTTTTGATGGTTTTAAGAGATATTTAAATATTTTTTTAGCTGTTAAAAAAATAAATATTTTTTTAAATTCAAACTCGGCCGTTGATCGAGTTGCCGAGTATATCCGATGTTGACCGAGTTTGACTTATTCCCACTAGCCATGGCCGAGTTGTATAAAATCGCTACGGGAGCCACCCGAGGACCTAGTGCTCGTCGAGTACTCGGCCGAGTTGACCGAGTTTTGCAACACTGACCAAAAGGATGACTTCATCTTCTTGATACAATTTCAAGAATGGAATGAAGGTTTTGATGGATAAGATTGGAGTCTAGATCCACAACTTATCCTCCTAATGTTCGAACCAAACTGATGATTTGAGACTGAGAATTACCCCGCGATAACGTGCGTGTAGAATTGACTAGTTTCTTTTAAATACAAATTTTAGATTCCTAGACAACTTGGACTAAAATAAAATGACAGATAATGAGAAGAGAAAAACAAATAAAATAATCACAATAAAGCAAACACAAATTAAATAATAATAAAAAACAATCACAAAAACTAAGATAAAAATGATAAAATAAGGTTTTTCTAGTCCACCGCGCTGTAACCGCGACACCTCCGTCATCATCACAGACTGCCACCGCCGCCAACCACCCTACGTCATCATAACTTACCAGCACCCTTGCCATCGACATCGTTGACGTCGTTGCTTAACACCACCCCCTCCCGCCATTGACCACCCCGCCACCATTGTTGTCGTCATCACCATCGCCACCTCCACCGCAACCAACACAGCAGTGATGGTAATTGTAGCGGCGGCAAGTGAAGGGGGTGGCGGCGGGTGGTTGGTGGGGGTGTGGTGTGTGGGGTGTCACACCCTAAGGCCCCTTGTAAAATTAAGTTTGTAGTGAGAGAAACCCTTGTAATATTCAAGATCGTTAAGCAATATAAAGGTGTGTTTGTATAAACTCTGATTTACATGTGATGGGACATATACCCACCATGCTTTTGATAGCCTGTCACACCCTAAGACCAATTATTTAATAAAGGAATGGACGAGAGCGCTGATGGTCCTACTACGCCTTCAAAGTCTGGATACGTTGGATGGTAGTGCGTGGTAATTGATATGGGGACCAATCTTTTCTTTTTCTATCGTCCACTTCTTTTTCCATAGTGCGAAATTATCATACCTTGTAAAGTCGTCATTCAATGCTTCATCTTTTGGATCGTGATTGGTTATTCCTATATTATGAAGCTTCTTTTGTTGTCTAGTAGATTCGTCATTCATTGCGTCATCTTCTAGAACTTGGACTCCATTGGGCCTGACTACAAACATGCTTCTGGACTTAGATTGGGATTCGGCCCAATTGGTTGCATAGGGCCTCAAGTTTGTTGAGTAGTTTTCGGGCCTTCTTGTTTTGTTCTTTGACGTCGGGCCAATGGTCTCCCCAGAAATTGTCTTCGATGGCTGCATTTGTGACCTCAGTTATCGGGTTTGTTTTTATCTTTGTAACCTTTTACCTTGAAGCAGTTGAAGCAACTGAGGAAATCGAAACACCCTCGCTTGGGTTCACTAAACGAACATATCACAAAGGAAGTGTGGTAACGCTCAGTACAGCCATCATAAAGCAAAATAATACCCTTATGTACCTAGTCATAAAACAAGCTCAAAGACTAGAAGAATTGGCCCAAAGTATCAGAGATCTAAGAAGAAGTGTTAATACTATTGGAAAAAGAGAGGCAGAACCTCTTGAATTGGACGAAGCCATAAAAGGTCTGAGCAAAAGATTAGAACGCAGTCACTGGAAAAGCCCAGCCCAGTAAAGGAAAAAGTCAGATCTACGTATTCAAAGATCCAAGCCAGATCTTTAAAGAAGAATACGGGAAAGAAAAGAAAAGATGAGCCAAGTCAGGCTGCCAAGTGTTTTGGGCCGAACCACTGAGGCCCAGACACAAACGGACCCACCAACACAGGAGGACCAGATACGTGGATACAGAACAAACACAAGAAGACTGTATAATTTGAACAGATCTATATGAAATAGATTTGGAAGAAGTTACAGACGAAACCTCGAAACTGAGTTAGACCCAGAAAGACAATTGGAAGTATCCAGACAATTTACCCAGAAAGACAATTGGAAGTATCCAGACAATTTGAAGGAGTTTGAGGCAACTAAATTCAATTCATATTTAAATTTCATTGAATTCAGATTCAAACGAACCTTAAAAATATAATTCAGATTCCAATTACAACAAATTTTACAAATTAAATAAGTTAAGAATACATTGAATTATGCAAATGAAACATGCTTATGCGTTTGAGCTTGGTTTCGAAGAGACGACCAAATAGCTGTGTAGTAACTCCTATGCCCAATGGTCTATTATTTGTCATACATGTTCAAAGAGAAACCCAATTACAATTTGGACTAATGTAGTAATGTGGAACTGGTTGAGAACAAGAACCACGGAGGCCCTGTTTCAGAATTAGTATTTGGTTATGCCTCATCTCTTGGGCCAGTTCAAGGCCTGGTTACAAATTAAAATAAACATCAACGTACTATTTTCGTATAAAATAAATGCAAACCTGTTTATTTTTAAGTAAATATTCATTTTTAAAGGTAGTTATTTCCCAATGAGCAACATTTCAAGGTTTTAAAAAGGCTTAACTAGTATTTTTACCCGGCAATTAGCGGGGAGCGCGGTCGTCTATACTCCGTATTGCGCGGCAGGGATTTGATCGTAATCGCTTCGACTCGTAAAAACCATAGAAGAGAATACTGATACCGGATACGAGAAAACCACAAAACGGCTAATGATGTTGTACGCTTATAAGCGGCTAGGTTTGCCAGGGCACCGCAACGAAAACGCCGCTCACTATAGCGTAAGACAAAAAAAAATACTCGACTTTAAATAAAACTCCATTTAAACAAAATTATACCGAAACGTTCACAAAAAAGACAAAACCAGCCACGCATTCAAAACATAACCAAATGTATAACAAGAAAAGGAAATTATTAGAAAATAAAACGGGTTAAAAACGTATATTATATATATATATATATATATATAGGAGGGATCAAGTGCAAATTCATTTTTCACTAAAAAACATAGGAAATAATGTGGGAGTAGCATGTGACATTTGATTTAATTATTATTAAAGGGTACATTGATATTTTTATCACAATTTAGTTATGGTAAGATCCTATAATCATGGTAAGTTGAATTTCATCTTAGTTAAATCCATTAAGAAGTTTTGAAAGTATTCCAATTTTACAATTTCGTTCTTCATTTTATAAAAACAATGGCCAACGATTCCAATGACGATAGAATTGAAGGTAATGGTACTGATTAATTCTGTAGCATATCTTCTTCAATAATGTTTGATTGTTTTTGTATTTTTCGATTGTGTTAATTTTATATTATCTCTCATTTTTCCTGGTATACAAAAATCACTGTTTTGTTTTGTGTTTTAGCCAATTTCATCCCTATTAATCGACTATTATGTGTGTTGATTTGTTCGTACTGTAATCATGTGATGTTGTATATAATATGTGCAGTTGTTTTATGTGTTCTAACAAAGTTATTGTGTTGTTTTAGTTTATGTGTTGATTTGTTCCCTATTAACCGCAAGTGATGTATGCTTTAATAAACAGCACATAATATGTGTTGTTACAAAGCTATTTTGTTGTTTTAATATACAATATGTGATGTTTTATGTGTTGGTACAAACTTAATGTGTTGTTTTAGTTTAACCGTTATCGTACACTTATTTGTTGTAATAAAATATGTACTGTTTATATTGTAATAAAATATTTGCTAGTTATGTTAAATTTATCTTTTACTTTTTTTATTTAATTTATTATTTGTGATGTACTATTATATTGTAATCAACCATTGTACGAGGTTTATTTTTTAATCACCACCTTATTAATCTATATTATCCCTTTGTTTTGTTGTTTTTACGTGTATTGAATTTTATACTAATGATGGACACATAATTTATAGTGGTAATGATATTGGAATTGAGCGAATACCATCATTTATGGAAAAATAAATAAACACATTCTATATCCGTAAATCAATACATCTAATATTATACTGTACTGTTAGTTGGTTATAAAATCATAACATCCAATCATTAAATTTATGAAATTCCATTACCATAGCTTTCAAAACATGAATTTTTAAATAAAAATATTCAATACACTCAACAAGTACATATGTGTTGATTACATATTTTAACAAATGTTAATAGCAACATTATACTTATCTCTAATAAAAAAAAACACCTTAGATCTACGAATTATAACACTCATAAAAAAAAATGTCATCTTTACTAAAAACATTTAACACACATTTTCATCTTTCATCTTATGTTTTTCTATATCCCGCCCTTTCTGACGCCCACATTTTTTCAACTCCATCTTTTATCCCCATTTTCATGGCAAACACACACATATATGTGTATCCAGAGAGAGATCGAGAGGATGAGGGGAGCCGCCAGCCACCTACGGCGGGCTCCACCTCCGATGAGGAGTCCGGCGGTCCCCAACGGCTCAGCCGCATCCCTCCGCTGCTTCTTCTTCAACCTATCCTTTCCCCTCGCAAAGCAACACCAACATACACGCAAGATTCTTTGAAGCAGAAGGAACCCTAATTTGAAGTTTTAGTGGTGGCTAGCTTTTCTTGACGATGTACAATTTATTTCCACTGTAACTTGATTATTCGAAGGTGCCGGAGTGTACAAAATCATGTCACTTATATGTTTTTTTGGGTTGTAACATTTGATTTTGTTATTGCCAATTAGATGTGCAAAAAACCTAGCTCATCTTCTATTTGTTTTGAAGGTCTTAAACATGGACTTCGATGTCTTAATCTGGATACATCTAGGGTTTCTATGAGCGTATCGGTTGTATCTACCACTGCAATTGATGATGCATTGTTCACCGATTATGCACCTACCACGGCTTTCCTTTTCCCTGGCCAGGTCAGATTTAAGAGTTAGACGTTTTGTTCATTGCCCAATTGGACTCCAATTGAAGAAAATTGTTTGAATTAGGGTTTAGCATTAATCGTACCTACTTTTCAAAGTTGTTATTAGCTAACACGATTATAAATGCATATTACATGTGATTTAGTATATCTAGTAATTGATTTAGGTTCTGGATAATTGATTAATGCTAATTTTGTTGTTGCAAAGAACAATTTTTGATGGCATTTGGAGGAAGGAGAATTGAGTAAAGCAGTGAGGGATCGGATGATATAATGTAGTGTCTGTCATTCCAAGTTGGTTAATCCGTCTGCAAAAACAGTCTCCAGGGCTTATGATAGACATCGGAGCAAGTTTTCGAAGAAGCAACGGGCACTCGTTGTTCTATTGGTTGTTGGTGATTGCAGAGTTGCTGGTTCATCTGGTTCATCTTGTTCATAATCATCGATCGAATCAGGGGAGGCATGGTGTATTTTGACTGCTGTTAAAATTTTGCTGCCCCAATTAAAAAAAAATCAAGGCCTTGCTGAGTTGCTGGCTCAGTTGCTGAGTTGTTGGTTTAGTTGTTGAATTGCCTTTTGTTGCCGCCCATGATTGAATTCGATTGCTATATGCTACCTTGTTGCATGAGTGTCATCATTTATCCACATTCCACAAGGTAATCTACTAATCTTATCAGCCTATCACATGTTTTGTAATTTGGTAATTGGTTACTTGCTTGGTTAGTTGGTTATTTAGAATTTGGTAATTTGGTAATTGGTTAATGGTAATTGGTTATTTAGTTGGTTATTTAGAATTTGCTATTTGGTAATTTGGTAATTGCTATTAGAATTGGTAAGTTGCTGCTGTTTGGGTTTAGGAATTAGTCAGAAAGTCAGCATCCAGTGCTGATTAAGTACAAACAGAAAAAAAAATTACTATGTATATACATCTCGATCTGAATTTTATGTTTTCTGTCTTGTACTGATAACTATACTGAGGCCATCATATTGGTGGAGGAGGTTCATAAAGATCATAGGGTTATTTGTTATTAGATCAACTAAAATGGAAGAAGCCAAATGCAATGGAGTTGGAGAAGTTTGACTTTAAATAAAGCTATATGGAGAAAGTTCCAAGTAGACTCCATTACTATTGGTGGCTTATGGGTCAACATCTGGATAATAGTTAAAGAGAGTAAAGAGAAGGGTAATTAAATTAGATGTGAAGTAAAATACACTAAGTTATTAAGATACACGAATTGAAAAGGGCCCAAAACTTGTAGTCCGCTTGGGGCCACCAAATACCTTGAGCCGCCCTTGAGTTCTGTTTTGTAATTTACCAACTTTTGTAATTTATCTCTTTAGATTGATTATGTGTGGACTTTTAACTCTTATGAAATAAAAAGCAGTCGGTGTTTTACCATTATATGTAACATACTTGCAATTTTTATGCAGTTATATTCATAGTTGTCAAGGCGCATAGGCGCACTCAAGGCGCAAAGGCTGAGCCTGGAGCCTAGTCGCAAGGCGCAAAAAAACGAGGGCTTTTTTAAGCTAGGCGCATAGTGTAAGAATATTATTTTTAGGAGTTTTAAACTTGTTTTAGGCTTGTTTAGAGCTAGTTTAGTCTTTTTTTAAGGTGATTCCACGCTTGATTAGGGGTTTTAGACAAGTTCCAGTGACTTTTAGCAAGTTCCGGCGACTTTTTAGCCGGAATCTGGCCGGAAAACGCGCCTAGGCGCTCGCCTCTGCGCCTAGGTCTCCACCAGGCCCTATACCTGCGCCTCGCTGCGATTCTGCGCCTAGGCGCGCCCCTTGATAACATAGGTTATATTATGTTTTGAAGGATTGCATTTCTAAATGATAGCTAGCTTTATGTTATAGAACACTTAATCGTGGATTTCATTTTATTCAGTCATTCTCATGTTATTAGCTATTGATGCAGGTTATTGGGATCCATCTTTTATCTCTATCTTGTTAGGAACAACGTGGCGCAGCGGAATCAACACACACACATGCACAAACGATAATCACGCGGTACAGAAAAATAAACGACACAAGAATTTTACGTGGTTCGGTCCCAGTGGGGGCCTATGTCCACGGGCTGCAACTAGGTTATTTCATTAAGCTCTAGGCACACAGATTACAGTTACAACATATGGTATTTATAGATTAAAACTAGGGTTCCTAACTTGTTCTCCAAGTTAGGCCCAAACCGTAGAGATAGGCCCATTAGGGCCGGCTAACCCTAATTAGGGCCGGCCGCCTCTAAACGAGACTCCACACCTAACAATCTCCCACTTGGAGGCTCGAGCAATCCTCAATCCACCATCCAAGCAGACCCTATACCAGTAACTCCAGTAATCTTCAATAAAGCCTCCAGTTCTAAGAACAAGCTAACACTTCACTATTAGAAGTTTCCAAGCCTCCAGCTCCCAAGAACAAGCTAAGATTTCAAATAACAAAAGTCCTCCAAACCTTCAGTTCCCATAAACAAGCTAAGACTTCAATCCAATTCTCCTAGTTGCAGCAGCCAACTCCTCAATTACCAGAAGAGCCCGTTGAAGCTCCCCCGAGCTCCAACCCAGCAGTCATCACTGACCCAGCCATGGCAAAACCCGCCATTGACTCATCCTAAATCTCAACCGGCACCTACTCACTCGAACTACCGACTCCAGAGACTTCCAGAGGAAACACCACTCTCCAAAACCTGCAAGTACCATGGAGAGATTTTCCCATTCGGAATTCCGGTCTTCAAAACCCAACGGTGTTTTGAACTGTACCCAGAACACGTCCCATGCTCCCACTATTCCCAAAACCCCTGACCTGGTTTAAACCTCCGAATGCACTCAGCTAACATCTCTGTGGCTATAGGATTCACACTTGCAAAATCAATCCACTTAGCTCTACCCGATGCAGCGAGCCAAGACTTTAATACTCGGAAGTTGGTTCCCTTCTTTCAGCGATACATAAACTTGTATCTTCCCAAAGTCTTCAAACAATAGATTCACCAATGCTTCACAGAAATGAGTAATGAAGCATACTAGAATCTTGAACCCAAGAGTCTCCACTGCCTTCACTAAGTCCCAATGCATCAACCCAGACACATTCTCAGAAGCAGAATTTACTATCTTTGACATCGACTCTAAAGAATGTCCCACACCTCCATGCAGCTCCACCAAGTCAACTATGCTCAGCTCCCACTGTCCCTGTTATCCCAACCCATGCCAAATGTCGTACCACTGATCACCACCGAACAAGAAACAACTTCACAGTTCTAGACCAGCTAACCGGCAAACAGTTATAATAGCAGCAGAGCTTTCATGATGAAAGCAAACGGTACCAAGAATTCCGCGACCGTACACCCGATCGGCTAACCCTAACCGAAAAATCTTTCCACCGATCAATATCACCTGACTTCCTTTTTATTTTCACTTATGTCGTCACCAGCACCCCAGAACCGGAATACTTAAAACCCAAAGCATTCCAAACCTGTTGGTTTCATTTTCATCGGTTTTATCCCACGGTACCACACCCAAGTTCTTTTGACAAAACCAACCAAAATAAATAACCGTCAAACCTTCGATTACACCCATCCCGTCTTCAGCTATAACAATAGCAAACAGGAAACAAATCGAAACAGTGAAACAAACACAACACTTGCACGGGCTTGAACTTGACAGATGTTCTACAGAACATGTCAAATGACCGATTTGCTCCTGCAATAAACCTCACAGACAAATCTAAACTCGAATACTGAATTTCACATAATCCGGTTCCCAAATAGTTGATAATAAACAGTCAAACAGAACTAAACAAAACTCTAACCTTTACCCGACGAATCCAAGAGCTTTATAACCAAACCCTAATCGGCGGCTTCAAAGAGTTCAACCCGGTACCCGAAACAATCAAACCGTTAACCGACAACACAAACCTGAAACACCCGACCCGACGCTTCACATGCAAACCCGAGTGAAACCAGCAACTCCAAGAGATCCACAACAGAAACTCTAATTGCAAAATCACTCCAAATCAGCCCCGAACAGCCCTGTTTTCCTTCAAAACAGCCCTGTTTTCTTTCCCCTTTTGCGCAACCTACGGTTTGAAAAAACACTAATTCTGGCGGCCCAAAAAACAAGAAACTATGCTGCGAATCAGCCCTGGAACAGCAGCAACAGAAAAAACGAAAAAAAAATTTCCGGAACACTGTTCATGCTAGAAAACACTGTTCATGTGGGGAAAACACTGTTCATGCCGGAAAACACTGTTCACTGCGGCGGAACTGTAGCGGGTGGCGGTACTGTAGCGGAGACAGTACTGTAGCAGCAGGTCTGAATCAACCCTCGATCAGCCTCTACCCTTTTTCTCGATCGAAAACCGTGCAGACCGTGTGTAAATAACGAGCCAAAGCTCTGATACCACTTGTTAGGAACAACGTGACGCAGCGGAATCAACACACACACATGCACAAACGATAATCACGCGGTACAGAAAAATAAACGACACAAGAATTTTACGTGGTTCGGTCCCAGTGGGGGACCTACGTCCACGGGCTGCAACTAGGTTATTTCATTAAGCTCTAGGCACACAAATTACAGTTACAACATAAGGTATTTATAGATTAAAACTAGGGTTCCTAACTTGTTCTCCAAGTTAGACCCAAACCGTAGAGATAGGCCCATTAGGGCCGGCTAACCCTAATTAGGGCCGGCCGCCTCTAAACGAGACTCCACACCTAACATATCTTTACTACCAGCAATTATTGAGGTTATTGGGATCCATCTTTTATCTCTATCTTTACTACCAGCAATTATTGAGCTGGCAAAGGATAGGCATTGGAGGGTTCGATTGGGTATGATTGAATATATACCTTTATTGGCTAGCCGATTAGGTGTAGGCTTTTTTGATGATAACATACATTTTGGAATTTGGTCCATCTGTCTATAATGCAATAATATTATTGTTATGCATTTGTGTTGCAGGTTAACTCCATCCGAGATGGTGCTGCTAATAACTTAAAGCGCCTTACAAAGGAATTTGGTCCTGATTGGGCAATGCAATTTTGATATATTAATCAACTGAAAATCCTGTTAACTACTGAACACAAACTGCAATTTTGATATATTAATCTGACTGTGATGCGAAGTTACAGTCTTTATTAAATTTTTAACCTAAATCAAATATTGTTTTCTTGGCAGGTGTTAGATATGATGACACCAAGCTAGAGAAACCCATGTTGAATTCGTCCGAGTTAATTTTGTTTCAAGATTGAGGAGACTCATCTACAAAGGTGCTTCATATATATTAATTAAATATCAATTGAGGATGTTTGGTAAACTAAATTTTATACTCACAAAGTGGATTCAATAAAAGGGTTAAACTTAACATGAATTCTTTTGTTTCGTTTTCAATATCGTGATAACCAGTGTAACCATTTTTAAACTCGGATATATTATAACCCGCTGAAGTGGTAAATTTTGACGCCACGGATCCAGTCGTTATTCTTGGGTTTGGACAAATGAGTCAGGTACTTAAATTTTTATTTTTTTTTTATAAATATATGAGTTGGTTTTTTGTTAAATCTTTTTAGCATGCAGGTTCTTGCCAACTTCTTGTCCACTCCACTGGCGAATGGTATAGACGGGGATGCTGGATGGCCTTTTGTTACCTTTGATCTTGATCCATCTGTGGTAAAGGTCAGTTACTTTTTTATTTTATATAAATCTACATGTATCGAAAAAGAAAGGAATGATCCAAATTTAATCATTTTGTCTCTCAAAATGTAATAAATGATTATTATAACACTGAGCAGGCATCTAGTAAACTTGGTTTCCCAATCAGTTAGTAAATGACAAAGTTTGGTAAGTTTTCGTTTACTAGAATGGTTCAGCTTATGGCATAGTGATCATGGATGCTTGACTGGTTGACTTTAGTATTAACTTGTTTAAAAAAAATTCGCAGGTTGGGGGAAATAAAGATGAATACACCGATGTTGATGTTGATGTTGATGTTGATGTTGATGTTGATGAAGAGCGTGAAAATTGGTCGGGTTATGTGGCAAACTTCATTTTTCGGTGAAACTTGTATATGAGATATTTTGTATTAACATATTGTTAACTAGACGAAATGCTTGTTAATATTTTATGAAATGGATTATTTTGGTATTTATGTGCTTTATTTTGTATTAATATACATTAATTATATATATATATATATATATATTAATTGTTATTTAATCTAGTTAATAGTAGGCTTTTTTAAATTAAATTTTTTTTAAACAGCAAAAAAGATGACACGCATTTATGACAGAAAATGCTTGTCATCTTATTTATGACATGTCATCCTTGACACGCGCTTCCTGTCGTAAAGGCGTGTCATAAATGCGTGTCATAAAAAGATGACACGTATACACATATGTCATCTATTTTTCTTGACATGACATTCCTTGACACGTGTTGGCGTGTCATCTAACCCTTTTTATGACACGCAATGCGTGTCATCTAAGGTGTTTTTTCTAGTAGTGTATGTATCTGGATAATCGGTTCTTTAAAATGAACAAATGGCAAAACCAACTGATATGTGAAAACCACAATTTATGGAAAAATAAATAAGCACATTCTATATACGTAAATCAGTACATATAATATTGTACTGTATTGTTAGCTTTTTATAAAATAATAACATGCAGTCATTAAAATTCTGAAATTCCAGTACTGATATCTTTCAAAACATGGAATTTTAAATAAAAACTTTCAGTACACATAACCAGTACATTTGTGTTTTTGAAAACAGTATAAAAAACGAAAAACAATAACCAAATATGATAAATATGATTTTAAAAAATATCAAACAATCATTGAAGATTTTAGGAAGGTTATACCAGATATTAAGAGAGAGAAAAATCGCCATGGATAAGAGAGAAAGAGGGAGTCATTAATTTGAGTAGTGAAATTGTAGGGATAACAAAGAGTTTAATTGTTATGATTAATTAGAAAAGTCTAGATTGTCCTTATTAATCATTGCAAATCAACATCAAACTTATAAATAAATCGCAGCCTTTAATCAACATTATGGACGATGAAGATGGTTTCCTAGGCTTTTTAGAGAATAAACACTTTGCAGGGGAACTCTCTCTCTCACATCGAAAATAAAAGAAAGTTATAACTTTTAGCCACTCACACAACGCCATATGCACCAACCAAAAAGTTGAAAACTTTGGTTTAGATAGGGTTAGTTTTAAAACATAACCAAATGTATATCAAGAAAAGGAAATTATTAGAAAATAAAACAGGTTAAAAACGTATATTATATATATTATAAGAAGGAATGAAATCGCAAATAGAAGAAAATTATAACTTTTAGCCACTCACACAAGGCCACGTAGACCAACCAAAGTTAAAAATTGTTCATCTCAGTTTGGTTTAGATAGGGTTACTAATTGGTTTTTGTATTATTTTATTTAAATATTTAATTAATAGTCAAACTGGTATAAAAGGATATTAAAATATCAAATATTTTTTCAAAGATAAAAATGGGTTTATGTTCTATGATAAAGATAACTAGTAAGTGTTATCCACGATTTGCGACAGTTCGGTTCTGAACATCGAAATGTAAATAAAAAACACGTCGCGGTGGTATATTTGGAAATCACGAAAATGTCATGTCATAAAATGAATGTTAAGAAAACACGAAAACAAACATAAAAAACATTTAACAAAAGATAAAACCATGTCAAACTCTAGCAAGATTTCAAGCCGCGCGTTGCGGCGGGAAGTCCTCTACGATAAAAAAAAAATACTTAAACGCGTATTCGAGAAACGTAAGGCATAAAACATAAAAAAAAACATGGTCGAAAAAACATAAGACATAGAAAAGTAAAAATAAAGTAAATCTAACGCGAGATTAACTCAACCCAACACGGTTCTACCTAAACAGAAGAAAGTTTTAAAATATATTAAGTAAAGCATGAAAAAAGGGGTAAAAAAGAGAAAAAAAAAAAAATAACATCCCAAGGATTCGAATTTTGGTTAAGAGGAGAGAACGGCAGCGACTTAAGGCATGGCATCCTAACCAGCAAAGCCACACATGCCTTCGATTCTCAATATGGAAAGAATTCTATAAAACAGCAATGAATTTCTTTTTTTCCAGAAAAAAAGGCAAAAAGAAGACGAATCTTTGAATGCCAAGTGGATAGGGGTTCCAATGAGGACCAAGTACTATAGTTAAGGACCTCCCTTTTTAAAGAAGATTGTAATATCTTTTTTCTATTTATTCATTTTGAGTAATTAAAGCCTATTTTCAATATACCTGAAGAAGAATATGCTAAAAAAGAACTCTAAATAGTGGCCCATTAAAGACCAGTAATATTTGCCCGACTTCCGGATAACACTACTTTCCAGGTTCACTTTTCTAGATTTTCAAAAACTGTGTGACCATTATGCCTAGAGATGGGTAAACCAGGTTTTTTTCATCAAACCGGTTCGGGTTATTTTTTACACCTAATACCACATATCACTTATCAATCTGTAAATACATTGATTTGAACTCATGCCATTTTTATGGAGGACAATCATCAATGCCACTAGGCTATAAGGTTGTAAGTCGGAGGATGTTTTTATAAGGAATACCGACATCAACGGGTCACCACAATCGCATTAACGAGTCAGTCAACAATATAAATGGAATGTATACTACAATCGTGTATTTATACCTTTAGTCTTCTTACCTAAATTAGGCTCGTATGTTACTACTGTAATTACTCCCTCCTTGTTGTAAAATGCCTTTATATGGTAATCAGAGCCTTCTTGCTCCTCTGAGCCTTTACGATATGAACATTCCCTTTTCCTTTTTTCTTCCGATCAAGAAGAGCACCACCACCATTGTTGAACTTGTGACATTCGACATTTTCAGGTTAACTCCGTTAACACAAACACTGTTATTTCAAGCTTTGTTTATACGAACTCCGTTATCTCAATTAGTCGTCCATGCATTGCATTTAATTAGGTTAATTAAATGTGTCATTTTATTACACAAATACTTACGTAGCGGTAACTCTTAGAATTACCGAATCACACACGAGTCTAACCCGGAACGTTGGTGAACTAATAAAAATAATTGCGAATAATTATTTTAATGTAAATTATTTGAATTTACGTGTTAAGTGACTTTTACGTGACTTATGTGATCTTTAGTGAAATCGCGTATAATTATCGGAAATTAATTGTGTTAATTATTTTTATAGATATGGAGTTTTTATAAAAAATAATAGTCAAGGGTTTTAATTATCAATTAGTAAACTTGTTTTAAAATTAACCCATGGATTCCCTTGTTGACCCATACATGATCCATAACCCATTTTTAAACCCATGCATGCATATATAAGGAAGTTAATAAAAATTAAAACCCTAAATCCCTTTCTTTCTCTCCAAGTCGTAGACCCCAAACCCCCTCCCATCCCTTTTTGCGCCATGAACAAGAAAGCATCCAAACACCATCGAATCAAGCTTGTTTCTTGCAATTAAACGTGTATTTGTTCAACCCTTGCTATTGTTAACGCATCTACGTAAGTTATTTCATTCGATTTCGTTATTTTATGATTTTTCAAGAATTTTGATTGAAACCCTAGTTCATCCAAACATGAGTTTTTACAATAAAGTTGGTGAATTTAACATGGTTTTGATGTTATTACATCTAGTTGATAATTTTATTGTTGTTGGTGAAACCCTAGATGTTCATAGTTCATAACTTGATTAAATAGGAAACTTTTGATTTTGTGATGTTGCATGCTAGATGTGTTTAATACTTATTATGGTTATAATCATGCTAGTTAGGTTGTATGCAATTGATTTGGTGCGTTGAATCATAATAAAAAAGCTAGAAATCATAGGCTTTCCTAAAGAGGAAACTTTATTGAAAAAGTACTTGTTGAATATGAGCTATTATACGTGCATGATGATGTAGGATGATTCCAATTAATCGTATATGATGTATTGAAGCATGTGAAAGTGTTGTTTGGTAGAAACCACATGGATTAATCACAACTTACTAAAGGAGGAAACTTTTTAGGTTTTGGAACTTGTATTCTAGACTTGAATTATATGATGTGATGAGATTTATGTGTTACTTGATGCGTGTATAAATGACTTGTGAAATCAGATTTTGAATACCTAGCTCGGTTTTGCAAACTTTCCAAATAAGGAAACTTTATTTTTCAAAAGTGGTCATATATTGTTATTTAGACTAAGGTGAGTTTCACGGTCCCTCTCTTTTACTTACTTTCGTTTTTGGGGGAGAAAGTATGCTCGCAAACATTTTTGATCTTGCATTATTGTATTTTCGCTTGCTAACTAAAGTGCAAATATACCACATAAATCCTTTCATTCTGGAACCTTTAGTATTGGAACATAGCGAGGTAATCTTGAGTAGTACTACTGGGTTTTGACAAGCCCCACCAGAGTTAGTTGCGCTAACTTGACTGGAGGTCGAGCGGGTGTAATATTGACCTAGACATTTGCCATTGTTCGGTAGACATGGCAGAAGGTAAACAAACACAAACAGTCAGCTTCGGTTTCGAAACACTTGTAGTAGCATGATATAGACTAGCTATCTATCGGTATACATTAATTACATTATCAAGCAAACATTGAACTCTTGTTTACTTACAACTCTGTGAACTCACCAACCATTGTGTTGACACTATTATCATGTCTTTCTCAAGTCGCTAAGGTACACTCATGATTAGGATGCATGGCGGTGCATGGTTTTCATAAACAATTTTAAAACTTATTTACTCGTCTTATTTACTTTGGTTTGGGCGCAGTGTTTTGCGCATTTGATTATACTTGCATTTGGATTTTATTTACCCTTCCGCATCATTTTTCAAACTTATTGATTGTTATCTCGTGACTATGAGCAGCAATGGTATTTTATTTAAATTCATATTGATTTGTTCCGTGTAACTAATGACTGGGATCATGGTGTGTTACGAGCCTCGCGGTAAACCCCGTAGGTGGATTTTGAGGGCGTGACAGATTGGTATAAGAGCCATTGGTTCTAGTGAACTAGGTTTGCATTAGTAGTAGACTTAGACTACAACCACACACACTGTATTAGTAACACAACACCCACACTCATACATGACACTTATGCATTTCGTTACAGGAGATGTCTACTTCATCCAAGTCACCTACATCCCCAGTCATTCAGGAACCCGATGTTCCTACAGTACCTTCACTAGAGCCTGAGAGGCGGAGATTGACACCTATTGATGACACCATAGTGTATGACGAGCCTTTCCATGTGCATGTCAGCGGTAACACATAGGATTGGGATTGGTACCCGGACAGGATCAGGAGTTGGGTCCGTCAAGAGCGGGTCCCGCCCCACACCTTGCAGCTGGTACTTCTTCTATGGAGACTCTACCACCTCTACAGTACCCACTAGAGCCGGCCTTTGCTGCCCTAGTGGCGAGGATCGACAGAGAGATAAGTAATATGCATGAGGCTGCAGGTGAGATCACCGGACTGTTGCACCGTGGATACCAGGCTTACCATAGGATAGAGAAGCTGACCAAGAGTCACGGAAGAGCAAATATAGTACACGATAACCTGGTGACAGCATTCCATGAGTTACGGGCACAGGTGACAGTGCCACATCTTAACCTCGAGGCATCAGGAGCTAGGATCGAGGAGCTGGAGGGGTAGCTCGAGGCTGCCAACGCTGCAGGAGTTGCATAGGAGGATGCGCCTGAGGAGGAACCGGATGAGGAAGATGATGCTGTTTCTGATGTGACCTCAGCTGGCAGTGGCGTTTGACAGTCTATCATTTTAGTTATTCCTTTTATTTAAACCTAGATGGGCAGGGTTGTTCCCATCCAACAAATATTTCTGAATCTTGATGTTTTGGTTGAATTTATTTCGTAGGTTTATAATTTATTTAATCAAGGATTTTTATGGAAATATGAGATGTTGTGGTTTATATTTGCTTTTGTTTAGTTATACTTGTATGACAATGATATGCGATATATTTTTGCTCCTGATTATGTATTTTTGAATGTAAAGATCATGTCTGGACGAGGTGTTAGACGCGGAGGACGTAACGGTGGGCGAGCTGGTCGTGGTAACATCAATCTGAACGCAGCCGAACTCACCGCAATGATTAACGAAGCGTGTGGCTGAAGCATTAGCAGCCAACCCGATTGGAGGTAAATCTATCATTTGTCGACTCTAGTGAGTCAACACTCATTCTAAACTCATTACCGAACCCAATATTCCTAAACACATTCTTTGTCTCCAATCCAGGTCACCAAAACAATCAGCAGGTCTGCACTTACGAGATCTTCGTGGACTGCAAGCCCCACACTTTTAGTGGAGCTGAGGGAGCAGTAGGCTTACTCTGCTGGATGGAGAAAACTGAGTCGGTCTTTGTCATGTGTAATTGCCCGCAGAACAACCAGGTGAAATATGCATCTGGCACACTGGAGGGTCCAACCTTGACCTGGTGGAACTCCCAAGTACAAATGCTAACTTTGGAAATGGCAAATGCTTTGCCTTGGGATGAATTCAAAAACATGCTGAAAGAGGAGTACTGCCTTCGCGATGAGGTGCATAAACTTGCGGTTGAGTTCTGGAACCTCAAAATGGAAGGATATGAGATCGAAGCCTACACCACCCGCTCACACGAGCTGGCAACCTTATGCCCTTAGATGGTTACCCAGTTTACAAGCGGATTGAGATGTATATCGAGGGCCTAGTCCCTCAAATTCAGAGCATGGTGACATCCTCAAACCCCACCACTGTCCAACAAACTATCCGGTTAGCCCACAAGTTAACCGATCAGGCAGTCGCCCAAGGCACACTACCCCCTAGAAGATCAGTTTCTAAGATGGCTGATAACAAGCATAAGTTTGATAGTACGCACTCCAAATATTCTCAGTCCAACCCACCCCCACAGCAGCAGCAACAGCGAAAGTTCGAACCTACTAAAAATCTCTCACAGTCTAGCTCTACTCAGCAAAACTAGGGTGCATATGCTGGTAAGTACCCAAAGTGTCACACATGTAAATTTCATCACAATGGGACATGTGACAAGTACCGTTGCCAACGGTGTGGAAAAATGGGCCATTCGGCCAAGGGTTGTAGGGGAGATCTGCAGAATAAATAGACACCAACTGGTGACGCACCTAAAGGATGTTTTTAGTGCGTTAAAGAGGGGCACTTCAAAAGAAACTACCCTCAACTAAAGAAAGCTGGCAATGGGAATTGTAATGGCAACAATCAGGGTGGAAATGGTAACAATAATGGTAATGGTGGGAAGGGTCGGGCCTTCGTGATCAGCACAGGAGAGGCGAGAAATGACTACACCATTGTTAGTGGTATGCTTCCTTTAAATGATCATTTTGCTTAACGTCCTTTTTTATACTGGTGCCGATAGGAGTTTTATTTCTGAGAACTTTAGTAAACAGATAGAGATGACCACAACCCGTTAGAGCATAGATATACCGTAGAAATAGCTGACAGTAAGTTAATCGAGGCAACTCATATCCTCAAGGGATGTAAGTTAGGATTGTCTAGTCACAAACTCGACATCGATCTCATGCCAGTTACACTTGGCAGTTTTGACATAATTGTTGGCATGGATTGGTTATCTAAAAGCTAAGCTGAGATCGTCTGTAAAGATAAGATTGTTCGTATTCACCTGTCCAGCGGAGAGATCCTTTCTGTCATAGGCGAGAAGAGTGGTGCAGTCGTGGGCATCATATCTTATATGAAGGCGCAGAAGTGTCTGCGTAAGGGTCATACCGCAATACTAGCCCTTGTCACCGACAAACCTTCAGAGGAGAAGAAGCTGGAAGATATCCCCATAGTCCATGACTTTCCGGAAGTTTTTCCAAAAGACTTACCTGGTCTTCCACCCCATCGTCAGGTCGAATTTCAGATTGACCTAGCACCCGGAGCAGCACCTATTGCTCGAGCACCTTATAGACTTGCACCGAGTGTGTTGCAGGGGTTGTATACACAACTGCAAGATTTGTTTGATAATTGTTTTATCCGACCTAGCTCATCACCATGGGGAGCCCCAGTCCTATTTGTCAAAAAGAAAGATCGGACTTTCCGTATGTGCATAGATTACAGAGAGCTAAACAAGGTAACTGTTAAGAACCGCTATCCACTTCCACACATCGATGACCTGTTCGATCAACTTCAAGGGTCGAGTTTCTATTCAAAGATCGATCTGAGATCTGGTTATCACCAACTAAGAGTTCGAGATGAAGATGTATCGAAAACCGCATTCAGAACCCGGTACGGCCATTACGAGTTTTTGGTCATGCCATTCGGGTTAACCAATGCACCCGCGGTATTCATGGACCTCATGAACCGTGTGTGTAAACCCTACCTCGATCTATTTGTCATCGTTTTCATTGACGATATCCTCATCTATTCCCGGAGTAGGGAAGAACACGAGGAGCACCTACGCTTAATCCTCGAACCGCTGAGACAAGAACAGCTGTATGCCAAGTTTTCCAAATGCGATTTTTGGATTCGCGAGGTTCAATTTCTAGGACATGTAGTCATTGAGAAAGGAATACATGTCGACCCAGCTAAAGTAGAAGCCATCAAGAATTGGGCAGCACCAACGACTCCGACTGAGGTGTAACAATTTCTAGGATTGGCGGGATACTACCGTCGATTTATCGAAGGATTTTCTAAGATTGCCCAACCTCTAACCCCCTAACCCACAAATGTAAACCTTATAACTGGAGCGAAACCCAGGAGGCAGCATTCCAACTGCTAAAGCAGAAACTCTGTAGTTCACCCATCCTGTCTATGCCAGAGGGAATAGATGATTTGGTAGTGTACTGCGATGCCTCCATCTAGGGTCTCGGTTGTGTTTTGATACAATGTGAGAAGGTCATCGCGTACGCTTCCCAACAATTGAAGGTTCATGAGAAGAACTACACGACTCATGACTTGGAGTTGGGAGCCATGGTATTTGCGCTAAAAATTTGGAGACACTACTTGTACGATACCAAATGCACTATCTACACCGATCACAAGAGTCTCCATCACATATTCGAATAGAAGGAGTTGAACATGCGACAGCGTCGCTGGATCGAGCTCTTAAATGACTATGATTGTTGATATTGTGCGAAAGCACATGTCTTTATTCCGTTGTTTTAATGTGTTTTTAGTTAGTTTTATATTTGTTTTGAGTCGTTTTTATGTACAATTGAGTCTTTATCATATTTGTAGGAGTTCGTATGGAATACAAGTGAATACATGAAGAAAACGAGCAAAGGAACCAAGCCCGAAAAAGTCCAAGCTCTAGAAGACAATTTTCTAGATTTTATGTCTCTCGCGGTACGCGAGAGAGGAGTGGAGAAGTCTCACGGTACGCGAAGATCTTCAAAAGCGCGCCCGACTAAATTGGCTCTCGCGGTACGCGAGGGGCTGGCCCAAATTCTCTCGCGGTACGCGAGAGAGTCGTAAATCCGGAAAAATTGGATTTTTAGGTTTTTATTGATGATGTCGGCTGTTATTGAAAAAGGGTCGATTCCAGCCGTCAAGTTAGAACCTTTTGGCGATTTTGAGGAAGAAGAAGGCTAGTGGAGCAAGGAGTTGGAGTTTTGGAACCCGAATTGGTTATTCGTGATCGTTCGGTTTATGATTCTTCTTCTTTTATCTTTACTTTGTTTAATTGAACCTATGACTATGTTTATTACTTCTGTTTTGGTTGTTTTGAACATGTTTGTTGGCTAGATTTTGCATACTGCCTAGGTTTAAGATGATTGCATGTTAAAGTTATGATTTTTATTGGTTTTTGGATTCAATTGATGGGTTTATGATTTAGTAAAGATCTTTGGTTGATTATGTATGATGTTAGTATATATTTACTGCTGATCTTGTGGTTGTTTGTGATTTCCTGCGTTGATTGTGGTTGTCTGCCAGTTTGATCTTCGTTTTGTGGTCATAGATCTTAGGGTTTGTGATTGTGAGTGGTTTCTAGACGTAGTAGCCATAGGAATTCATAAGTGATTACTGATTAGAAGTGAATGTGTGTCCTAGTTCAATACCCGAGAGGTGAGAATTAGTCGTTTAGTCTTCGTCATTAGGAATCCGAGTATTAACAGTCTGAGAGGACGTTAGTGTTAGGTGTCTAGTGAATTTAGCTATCCGAATCATAGTAGTTAGCTTGAGATTACCCCGTGCATTCCTTGAGTGTATGGTAGACGGTGAGACTGAGAGGTAATCCGTTTATTAGGGTACTTGTCATAGTTGGAAATACCTGAGAAGTGATCCAATTATCTGGTGAGTTTAATACGCTTTAGGTAGCTGAGTTGGTGACATCCCGAGACCGAGAGTGATCAGGAATCCATTAGGTTATCTAGAGTTGTTTCATTAGAAACCCAGATCCATCATAGTTTTCAGAACCGATAGAAGTTATACTTTGCAAGTAAGATTCTTAACCTAGGTAGTGCCTTCCCTATTCTTGAATTCGTTTAAAGAGTTCTGCTTGATAGTTGAGTGTCGTTAGTTAGAAAGTTTATATTAAGTTACAACACAAAATCCCCCAATATATTTCAGTTTAGTTAGTTGAGTCAGAGTCTAGGTAGGGTTATTGCTAGTGTCTCGTGGGTTCGATATCCGGACTTCATTAGGCTTTACTACATTGATCGGTACACTTGCCGGTTGTGTGGTCTAGTATTAGATTGAGTCTAGATTTATAAATTTAAAGCTAGAGAGTCTAGGTTAGGTTTTATATAGTTATTTTTATAGACCGTCCGAGCGACATCAAGTTTTTGGCGCCGTTGCCGGGGACACTTAGGCGATAGCGTATCTAACTTTGATTGAACTTATCTGATTATTTGGTCTTTTGTGTTTTGAGTCTTTTCTATTTTGTTGAGTCTAGTTTGTGTGTCCTTTAGTGAGTCTTTGTTTTTAGTGTGTCTAGCTTGTATCTTGAGTCTGCTTAATTAAATTTTTTTTTATTTAATTTTTATTAATTTTTTCATTATGTGTGAAATCTGTGGAGGACCCCATTTTACTTGTCGTTGCCCATATTCATCGGGGGAATCTGCAAACTACTATGAGTATGCTTATCCGCAGGTACAGCCACAGGCGAAATACAGAACTCGAGAGGAGTTGAATGCCTGGTGCAAAGAGGCAAACGAGCAGTACGAGAGGGATATCCAAGCAATATTAGCTCGCATTAAATCACACCGGCCTACAAATATAGATCGTGTGGTTTACGATCAAGATGGGAATGAGATTGGGATCGAAACTGCATCAGGGGAGTTAATACTGGGGAATACAATGGACGACGTGCAAAGCACAGTGACAGAAGGTGAAGCACAAGTCCCACCTCCAGGTATATATTCTGACCCTGATTATATTACTGATGTTGGTGTGTCAACTTCTACACAAGATAACACAGTTCATTATGATACTTTACACTTGTCTTGTGAGAATGAGTTGGTGCAGGAAATAAGGAATGAAGATATAATCAAGGAGGAGCAGAGGAAGGTGCAAGATATCATGAAAAATCAATGGCACCTGATAACTAGAGCCGAACAATTACACTTTCTAGAAGAAAATGGGAGGCTCATGGATGAGCTAGAAAGTATCAAGCTACAACAGGAAGAGGAACTTCCGGAACCGAGGACAAAAATGGGCGTAGTAGTCCCACCCTCGGACCTGCAGGGTCTTAAGCAAATTCGGCCGGGTGTCTATGAATTCTCTTGGGATGAGAGTGACAATGATAGCTTTTGGAGCGATGATGAAGATGTGATTGATGATGAAGAGAATATTGAAATCCCTAAAACCCCGATTGAAGATGAATGCTTTGAAGAGGGATTAGCCGGGTTGTTCGAGACTGATGATAATAGTGAGGATGAGCTTTTAGTTAAGATTGTTGATGAGGCGTCATGGGAAGAAGAGTTTGGTGACGAGTTGGTGGGTTTGCCAACTTTTGAAGAAGATGGAGAATATGACCCACTTGGCGATCTAAAACTTCTTGAAGATCTATTATATCAAGAGCCAAGTGTGGGGATAGAAGAAGAGGTGAAAGTGCAAGAGGTTATCAACGAACCGCGAACCGAGCTGGTGTCGGACCTTAAGCTTTTCACCCAAGGTAGAGAAAGGCAAGAGCCCGTAGAGGAAGAAGATGGTGGATCGCCACCTAGATCATCAAGACCACGGGACAGGGCGAGAAGACGTATGGACCGGCATGTTATGAAGGTCCTGGGATGGTCATACACGGATCGTAGGAAGGAGTATACTGGAGATGATCATGCACCACATTACATGCCACGTATCAAGTTTGGTCCAGGTAAGTTTAAGTATTGGTGGCCCGACCCGTTTGAATTTTCAAAATTGTTCTTAAGGTCTGCCACCCATGTTTGTAAAAAAGGTGGTAGACCAATCATACTAAACGGGCCGGATGGGGGCGGCATAAAGGAGAAGCCTCCTGATAGGTAGGCTTGCTTGAATCTCGGGCAAGTGCCCGGGATGTAGAGTTTGTGTGCATTCGTTAGTGTGAGTCCGTGTCTTTTCCTTTATTTTTTTTTCGGTAGTGTGTTTTGTTTGTGTCGAGTTTTGCAGTAATTCATGCTTGATTCGGTGAGGAGAATCATCGGGAATGAAGTTCCAGGTATGTTTACATTCGTTTTTATGATTGGGACGGTTTTTAGTGAGTTTGGGTGAAACAAGATTTTAAATGATCAAAAATTTTTCTAAGTATAAAAAGTGAAAAAAGTTCGAATCTTTCTGTGAAGGATGCCTCCTCGCGGTACGCGAGGAGTTTGGATGCAATATTTCGCGGTACGCTAGAGACAAAAAGAGTGGCCGGCTCAGTCTTTTGTTCCTCGCGGTACGCGAGGAGCCAGCCACATGTCTCTCGCGGTACGCGAGGGGGTCTTGACCAAAACTTTTTCATTTGTTCCCATGGTTTCCCTTACCCGTTTCCGTCCCCGTTTTCACTCACCACCACTATTCATCACCTACCTTCATACCACCACTACCATGAAGCATCACCTTTAACCACCATCATCCATCACATTAATTCACACATCATCATTCACCGACCATCATTACAACGGGAGATCTAGAAACCGTTCATGACCGATGATCTACGTAATGTGGCTTTCATGTCTATGTGTTTGCCACCTATCGAGTATGTTTTCTCTGCAATCTATCTATCTTGAGTCTTTTATTTCTTAGTGAGTCAGTCGAGTCTTTTATTTTATTTTTATTTTGAGTCACTTTGATGCTGCGGGTATGTTTGCGGTTTATTTTGCAGGTTTTATCATTTCGCCCGTACTCAATCTCCATTCGGGCGGGATTGATTATCATCTTATTTATCTTGTAAAGGCAACCCGTCAGTGAGATGTGCAAGCCGCGAAGGAAATGCTATAAGGTGCACACAAGGAAGAACGAAGCTGCATACTAGATTGCATCTACATTACCAGCTAAGTCGCTTCCTATTCTGTTTTTTTTTTTTTTTTTTTTTTTTTTTGCATTTTTTTTAGTTGTGTTTTGCTTCACATTGAGGACAATGTGTCTTTCAAGTGTGGGGATGTGAGTGTCTAGTTTGTTTAGTTTGTGTCTTTAAAAATTCAAAAATACAAAAAAAAAATTGAAAAATTTGAAAAATGTTCTTGAAAATAATTGCATATATTTGGAAAATGATAGTAGAACTGGATCTATTTATGAGTTTAAAAGATTAAATAATTGAAAACGTGTCTAATTAGTGATGTTTTGGTAGACCCAGCTAACTAGTAGAGCTTAAATATCCTGTTTGTGTTATTTAGGATTAATCACGGAATAAAATCATGATATCTTGTGGGTATTCATCTTAGAGTAATGGTAATACTGAAACTGTCAATATAGGGTGATAGGTACCACGATTAAGTTAAAATTTAGAGGTTTTTGAAATTTTCATGGCACACCACTCTCTTTTTATGAAAATAAATCCGAGTTTGGTGGCGCCTGCATCCATTATTCCATAATTTATGAGCTATACTGAGTTTTGCTTATGTGTTACCCTCCGGGATAGTGACTTGGTTGAAACGCCTCTAGACGAAAGTTCTTTTGCTTATTATGCTCATTATCATCCATTCATTCATGATTTCATCTGATTTCTAAAAACCTGTAAATAGTAGTTTAACGTGGTAGGGTAAATCTATATGGTTTAATCCGTGCCTAAACATGACCTTGAGACGGGATTAGGTAGAGCTGTAACTTCTAAGTGTGAGTAACATAGATTGATTGATATGTTGTATAAAATGGATTTAGAACACGTAACGGGGGCTTGAAAGTTAGTGCTTGGGTTTAATCGGACAGAAATACTAATTGTTGCTTTTTAACACGTGAGTATGTTTTGAAAATTGAAATTTATGTTTGTTGAGTTAGATGCCAGTTATGATTCCATTTGCATATTTTTCGAGGACGAAAAAAGGTTAAGTGTGGGGATATTTGATATTGTGCGAAAGCACATGTCTTTATTCCGTTGTTTTAATGTGTTTTTAGTTAGTTTTATATTTGTTTTGAGTCGTTTTTATGTACAATTGAGTCTTTATCATATTTGTAGGAGTTCGTATGGAATACAAGTGAATACATGAAGAAAACGAGCAAAGGAACCAAGCCCGAAAAAGTCCAAGCTCTAGAAGACAATTTTCTAGATTTTATGTCTCTCGCGGTACGCGAGAGAGGAGTGGAGAAGTCTCGCGGTACGCGAAGATCTTCAAAAGCGCGCCCGACTAAATTGGCTCTCGCGGTACGCGAGGGGCTGGCCCAAATTCTCTCGCGGTACGCGAGAGAGTCGTAAATCCGGAAAAATTGGATTTTTAGGTTTTTATTGATGATGTCGGCTGTTATTGAAAAAGGGTCGATTCCAGCCGTCAAGTTAGAACCTTTTGGCGATTTTGAGGAAGAAGAAGGCTAGTGGAGCAAGGAGTTGGAGTTTTGGAACCCGAATTGGTTATTCGTGATCGTTCGGTTTATGATTCTTCTTCTTTTATCTTTACTTTGTTTAATTGAACCTATGACTATGTTTATTACTTCTGTTTTGGTTGTTTTGAACATGTTTGTTGGCTAGATTTTGCATACTGCCTAGGTTTAAGATGATTGCATGTTAAAGTTATGATTTTTATTGGTTTTTGGATTCAATTGATGGGTTTATGATTTAGTAAAGATCTTTGGTTGATTATGTATGATGTTAGTATATATTTACTGCTGATCTTGTGGTTGTTTGTGATTTCCTGCGTTGATTGTGGTTGTCTGCCAGTTTGATCTTCGTTTTGTGGTCATAGATCTTAGGGTTTGTGATTGTGAGTGGTTTCTAGACGTAGTAGCCATAGGAATTCATAAGTGATTACTGATTAGAAGTGAATGTGTGTCCTAGTTCAATACCCGAGAGGTGAGAATTAGTCGTTTAGTCTTCGTCATTAGGAATCCGAGTATTAACAGTCTGAGAGGACGTTAGTGTTAGGTGTCTAGTGAATTTAGCTATCCGAATCATAGTAGTTAGCTTGAGATTACCCCGTGCATTCCTTGAGTGTATGGTAGACGGTGAGACTGAGAGGTAATCCGTTTATTAGGGTACTTGTCATAGTTGGAAATACCTGAGAAGTGATCCAATTATCTGGTGAGTTTAATACGCTTTAGGTAGCTGAGTTGGTGACATCCCGAGACCGAGAGTGATCAGGAATCCATTAGGTTATCTAGAGTTGTTTCATTAGAAACCCAGATCCATCATAGTTTTCAGAACCGATAGAAGTTATACTTTGCAAGTAAGATTCTTAACCTAGGTAGTGCCTTCCCTATTCTTGAATTCGTTTAAAGAGTTCTGCTTGATAGTTGAGTGTCGTTAGTTAGAAAGTTTATATTAAGTTACAACACAAAATCCCCCAATATATTTCAGTTTAGTTAGTTGAGTCAGAGTCTAGGTAGGGTTATTGCTAGTGTCTCGTGGGTTCGATATCCGGACTTCATTAGGCTTTACTACATTGATCGGTACACTTGCCGGTTGTGTGGTCTAGTATTAGATTGAGTCTAGATTTATAAATTTAAAGCTAGAGAGTCTAGGTTAGGTTTTATATAGTTATTTTTATAGACCGTCCGAGCGACATCAATTGTGCCATCAAGTACCATCCAGGCAAGGCTAACGTGGTAGCCGATGCTCTAAATAGAAAGGAAACCAAACCCCGACGAGTTCGAGTATTGCAACTCACTATTCATACAGGATTACCTGAACAAATCCGTAATGCTCAACTTAAAGCCCTAAAGGAAGAGAACTTATCGTTGGAAACCACTCGTGATATGGAGAAACAACTTGAGATTAAATTATATGGTATTCGCTACTTTGCAGAGCGAATATGGATTCCAGTGTATGGAAACCTGAGAGAACTTGTTATGGATGAAGCTCACAAATCCCGATACTCTATTCATCAGGGATCTGACAAGATGTACCAGGACTTGAAGGTCCTGTATTGGTGGCCGCACATGAAAACCGATACAGCCACTTATGTGAGCAGGTGTCTGACTTGTTCAAAAGTCAAATTGGAGTACCAAAAGCCATCTGGATTGCTCCAACAACTAGAAATCCCGATGTGGAAATGGGAGCAGATTTCCATGGATTTTATTACTAAATTACCTCGAACCCCTAGTGGATGCGACGCCATCTAGGTGATAGTGGATCGCCTAACTAAATCCGCTCACTTCCTTGCTATCAAAGAAACTGACAAGATGGAGAAGCTAACTCACATCTATCTAAAGGAAGTAGTCTCTAGGCATGGAGTGCCAGTTTCAATCATTTCAGATAGAGACGCTCGATTCAATTCACGCTTCTGGCAATCCCTACAAAAATCTCTGGGTACGCGTCTGGATATAAGCATAGCGCACCATCCCTAAACAGATGGTCAGAGTGAGCGTACTATTCAAACCCTAGAGGACATGATATGGGCTTGCGTAATCGATATCAAAAATAGTTGGGAGAATCACCTGCCTTTGGTGGAGTTCTCCGATAATAATAGCTATCATACTAGCATTAAGGCAGCACCGTTCGAAGCACTGTATGGACGAAAATGCCAATCACCTTTCTATTGGGCTGAAGTGGGAGATAGCCAAATTACAGGCCCTGAGCTTGTACACGAGACTTCAGAAAAGATTGTGCAAATTCGAAATCGTATGGCGGCAGCTCGTGTCCGTCAGAAGAGTTATGCAGACAAACGCATAAAACCGCTAGAATTTCAAGTGGGTGACAGAGTATTATTAAAAGTGTCACCTTGGAAAGGTGTGATCAGTTTTGGAAAACGGGGCAAGCTAAACCCGCGTTATGTTGGACCATTCGAGATAGTAAAGCGGATTGGTCCGGTTGCGTATCAATTAAACCTACCAGATGAACTCAATGGGGTACACAACGTTATTCATGTCTCTAACTTAAAGAAATGTCTGTCAGACGAGACACTCGTGGTTCCTCTTGAGGAGTTGGAAATCGATGAACAGTTGCGTTTCATCGAAGAGCCGGTGGAAATTATGGACCGAGAGGTCAAAACGCTCAAGCACAGCAAGAATCTGATTGTTAGAGTTTGCTGGAAGTCGAAACGTGGACCGGAATTCACAAGGGAACGCGAGGATCAAATGATGAAAAAATATCCTCAGCTTTTCAAGCACTCAACGGCAAACACGAAATGTACTAATTAAATTTCGAGACAAAATTTCTTTCAACAAGGGGATGATGTGACAACCCAAACTTTTTGTTTCAGACAACTAGCAACTTGGATTAATTTTCGGGACGAAAATACTTTCAACAAGGGGATGATGTGACATCCGACATTTTCAGGTTAACTCCGTTAACACAAACACAGTTATTTCATGCTATGTTTATTCGAACTCCGTTATCTAAATTAGTCATCCATGCATTGCATTTAATTAGGTTAATTAAATGTGTCATTTTATTACACAAACACTCACGTAGCGGTAACTCATAGAATTACCGAATCACATACGAGTCTAAACTGGAACGTTGGTGAACTAATAAAAATAATTGAGAACAATTATTTTAATGTAAATTATGTGAATTTACATGTTAAGTGACTTTTACGTGACTTATGTGATCTTTAGTGAAATCGTGTATAATTATCAAAAATTAATTGTGTTAATTATTTTTATAGATATGGAGTTTCTATAAAAAATAATAGTTAGGGGTTTTAATTGTCAATTAGTAAAGTTGTTTTAAAATTAACCCATGGATTCCCTTGTTGACCCATGGATGATCCATAACCTATTTTTAAACCCATGCATGCATATATAAGGAAGTTTATAAAAATTAAAACCCTAAATCCCTTTCTTTCTCTCCAAGTCGTCGACCCCAAACCCCCTCCCCTCCCTTTTTGCGCCGTGAACAAGTAAGCATCCAAACACCATCGAATCAAGCTTGTTTCTTGCAATTAAATGCGTATTTGTTCAATCCTTGCTATTGCTAACGCATCTACGTAAGTTATTTCATTCGATTTCGTTATTTTATGATTTCAAGAATTTTGATTGAAACCCTAGTTAATCCAAACATGAGTTTTTACAATAAAGTTGGTGACTTTAACATGGTTTTGATGTTATTACATCTAGTTGATAATTTTATTGTTGTTGGTGAAACCCTAGATGTTCATGGTTCATAACTTGCGTAAATAGGAAACTTTTGATTTTGTGATGTTGCATGCTAGATGTGTTTAATACTTATTATGGTTATAATCATGCTAGTTAGGTTGTATGCAATTGATTTGGTGCGTTGAATCACAATAAAAAAGCTAGAAATCATAGGCTTTCCTAAAGAGGAAACTTTATTGAAAAGTAATTGTTGAATATGAGCTATTATACGTGCATGATGATGTAGGATGATTCCAATTAATAGTATATGATGTATTGAAGCATGTGAAAGTATTGTTTGGTACAAACCACGTGGATTGATCATAAGTTACTAAAGGATGAAACTTTTTAGGTTTTGGAACTTGTATTCTAGACTTAATTTATATGATGTGATGAGATTTATGTGTTACTTGATGCGTGTATAAATGACTTGTGAAATCAGATTTTGAATACCTAGCTCGGTTTTGCGAACTTTCCAAATAAGAAAACTTTATTTTTCAAAAGTGGTCATATATTGTTATTTAGACATGTGTAGTATGATTTGACGGTAGAGCTATGTTAGTTAGGACATAATAACATGTTGTAATGTGTTTGATGTTTGAAATCATGCATGTCTCTCATAGGTTACTAAAGATGGAAACTTACTAATTATGGAAATTGTGCTTACTTGCTAGAACAACTAGGATTTGTTGCTAAGTGCTACAACATGATCATCTGTGTATAATATAGTAGTATTATACCAAATAAACATAATTTCATACAATGTGTCACCAACGGGTCGTCGGGTCAAACTTGAGTCAAACATGTAAATGTTTTCTAAATACTTTAACAATGGTATTGTTTGGATACTAAGGGTTCATGTCAACCTACACGAACACACACATATAGACCTATGATTTTAGGTGGCAGTTAGAGGTCCTACTGTTTTACTTAGCTTTCATCTACACGCATACTAAGGTGAGTTTCACGGACCCTCTCTTTTACTTACTTTCCTTTTTGGGGGAGAAAGCATGCTCGCAAACATTTTTGATCTTGCATTATTGTATTATCGCTTGCTTACTAAAGTGCAAACATACCACATAAGTCCTTACATTCTATAACCGTTAGTATTGGAACATAGCGAGGTTATCTTGAGTAGTACTACTGGGTTTTGACAAGTCCCACACGAGTTTGTCGCGCTAACTTGACTGTAGGTTGAGCGGGTGTAATATTGACCTAGACATGTGCCATTGTTCGGTAGACATGGCAGAAGGCAAACAAACACAAAAAGTCAGCTTCAGTTTCGAAACACTTGTAGTAGCATGACATAGACTAGCTATCTATCGGTATACATTAATTACATTATCAAGCAAACATTGAACTCTTGTTTACTTACAACTCTGTGAACTCACCAACCATTGTGTTGACACTTTTAGCATGTCTTTCTCTGGTCGCTAAGGTACACTCAGGATTAGGATGCATGGTGATGCATGTTTTTCATAAACAATTTTAAAACTTATTATTTACTTTAGTTTGGGTGTGGTGTTTTGCGCATTTGATTATACTTGCATTTGGATTTTAGTTACGCTTCCGCAACATTTTTCAAACTTAATGATTGTTGTCTTGTGACTATGAGCAGTAATGGTATTTTATTTAAATTCATATAGAGTCGTTCCGTGTAACTAATGACTGGGATCCTGGTGTGTCACGCGCCTCGCGGTAAAACCCCGCAGGTGGATTTTGAGGGTGTGAAAACATGTTTACACACACCCATTTCTCAATCAAACTCACGGCCAACAATTTCCCATCGTGGCGAAAACAGGTCTTATCCACACTAACCGGCCTTGAACTTGATCAATATGTCGATGGCCTAACTGAAGCACCACCCAAAATTCTTGAAGGCAAACTTAATCCCGCCTATCTTTCTTGCTTCCGGCAGGACCAAATATTTCTTGGAGCCCTTCTTGGAAGCTGTTCTGATACGATTCAACTGATTGTATCCTCGGCCAAAACATCTCATCAACTCTTTAAATGTTTGACTAAAAGTTATGCTAGTATTTCGAGATCTCGTATCATCTCCCTCAAATCGAAACTCGCCACGAATAGCGAAGGGGAGAACCAATTACAGAATTCCTCCATGAGATGAAAGCCATTGCCGATAAGTTAGTGTTGGCACAAAACCAATTGATGACGAGGACCTTATCGTCCATATACTCACCCAATTAGGTGACGACTACAAACACATCACTGCCGCCTTGAAGGTTCGAGACACGCCGCTAACCTTCTCTGATTTGTTCGAGAAGCTGGTGGATTACGAATGCTCATTGCAAGAATCCAATCTACAACCCTAATTGCTATGGTCAATAGGACCCACAGGCACGGGGCACGCTTTTCTTCACGGTCCAACTATGAAGCCCGCACTCAAATAGGCCCAATTCCTTTAGGCCCAGGCATAATAAATCTCACAATCACAATAGTGGACATACAACAAACTTCTGTACTAACCGTAATACTTCTTTTTGTCAATTCTGTAACATTCCAGGTCATGACACTAAAGATTGCAAGAAGTTAGCACGTTTCTTACAAGATGTAAAGACAAAGACTGATGGCTACAAAGTTCTCTAAGTATAGATGTTGCGGACTCTACAGTTTTGCTGACTTACAAAGTTTCTGCTGATAAGGCATATGCTGCTGATAGTTAAGTTCCACTGCTAATGAACAACTATGCTACGGATAGCCTTATCTGCTGAAGTCCAAAGTTGTTGCTGATAGGCTTCTCAGCAGCATCAAACATTGATGCTGCTGATAGGCAAATCATCAGCAGCTTTGACTTTACTACTGAAACCTTTTGCTGCAACACTGACACATCTATCAACAGAAGAAATGTTATTGGTGCAGATGATTAAAGACAAAGCTACTACTTCTGAAGTCTCCTTCAAAGATTCCTAAGAAGACTTTTGGCCTGATTCATACTGTTTGCTGCAGTTTGTCTTTTAGTAGTCTACTAATTGTAGTGTAACATGTAACTGTCAAAGATCAACGACTGGTGTATGATCTGATCCTTAGAATCAAGGGTCTGTCTTGTATCTAAGTTCCTTTATATGTCTTGTATCTTCTTATTGCACAAGTGTGCTTCCTTAGAGTTTTCCCTGTAACTTGTAAACCTTGAAGATTAATACAATTTGCATTTATCAGTATTATCATTGTTTCTTGTTTACATTGCATAGTTGTGATTGTTTTCACCATTCTCAACTGAACAGAACCATCTTGTAAAACACCGATCCTACAAGTGGTATCAGAGCTTTGGCTCTCAGATTAAACAAACTAACACTTGTTTAATCACTATCTGTTTATGTTATCTCTTTGCTGCTAAACAATCTATCCAAAGTATGGCTCCGAATACTGGATTTGATAATGTTAGAATCCTCACAGACCACCAAGACTGGTGTCTGGAGAAGATTATGACATATGGAAGAAAAGAATGGAAAGTTTCTTCTGCTACCAAGAATATGGAATGCGGAGATCCATAATTGATGGTCCGTATGTGCCTATGGTGGCTTCTGCTGACTCTGGAGGTCCATATGTTCCTAAAGAAGCCTCCAAATATTCTAGAGAAGACATCAAAAAGATGGAGGTAGATTTTAAAGCTCTGGAAGCTATACATATGTGCTTACCAAATGAAGTTTTTCATAACTTTGGAGAATACAAAACCGCCAAAGAGCTATGGGAAGCTCTTGAAAAGATGTTCGCTGGTTCTGAAGAAGTGAAAGAAAATAGAAGAAACATTCTAAAGCAACAGTATGAAAACTTTGTCTACAAGGATGGTGAGTCTCTTACCACTCTATACAATAGGTACACCTATCTTGTGGGAGAGCTACAGTGCTCTAAAGTCAAGCTGGAGAATGAAGACATTCTCAAAAAGTTTATTAGATCTCTTCCAAGTTGTTGGACACTCTACACAGTGTCAATCAGAAGAACTGAAAACCTGAAGTCTCTCAAAATGACTGAGGTGTTTGGAATGCTGAACACATATGAGCTGGAAATGATTCAAGCCACAGAAAGAAGCTCAGGTCATTCAACCTCATCCTCGTCATCTATCACTTCCTCTGCACTACACTCTGACCACTCAGCTCTAAGTTCAAGCAACTACTATCCTCCCATTGTTACCCATCCACAAACTCCCAACTCACAAACTAGCAACTCACCTTTTCTCCTTGAAGCCCCACCTCAAAATAACTCTGCTGCATTTGTCTCTAAAAACCCAAGCAATATGTTATTTATCAAAGAAGATATGGAGTGTTTTCATCCAGATGACCTAGAAGAAATGGACATACAACACTCTTATGCTATGTTATCTCTTAGAGCTAAAAGGTTCTACTCTAGAACTGGAAGACCTATTCCAAGCAACAACTCTAACACTAGAGTTGGGTTGGATAAGAGCAAGCTAAGATGTTACAACTGTAATCAACATATCCATTTTGCCAGAGAATGTAAGGCACCAAAGGCAAACCCAGCTGCTGCACAGCCAAGAAAGACACATCAAAGTCAGGCAGGTCAAAACACTCCTCATGCTCAAACTACAACTTGTTCAACTCAACAAGTGGGAACAACTGATTTTGACTAGAGTTTTCAATATGAAGAACCAACAGCTAACAACCAAGCTATCATCATTATCTTGAAGACTTTCATTGATAAGGTTCTCATGGAACCAAGGTCTCATGGCAGGCACCAAGGAGATACCACCTCAGGTATATGAACATCTTTGTTCTCAAGCTTGCATTGATAAGGTTCTAGGATATAGAAAGCATAACCAAAATCTTATAGATCAAAATGAAGAGTTTCATCAAATGAAATCTGAATTTAAAAAGGTTGAAAACAGTAACAAAGAAAAGATTAACTGTCTAAAGAAAGAGATTTCATCATTAAAACATGAACAAACAAATCTTGAAACTCAGATTGATGATCTATTGGTTAAGCTAAAAGCTACAAGAGCTGAACTGGCAGAACAAAAGGTTCATGTTGAAACATATGAATTTGCATCCAAAAAGCTGCAAAGACTTTTGGATGCTCAAATTCATGAAAAGGTAACTGCTGGTCTTAGGTATCAAGCTGAGCAGACTTACAAATCTGTACCACCACCTGCTGACTATGTAGCTATCCATTAACCTAACTTCAACCTCACAAACCTTGACCACGCAAACTGATACCTTGATCCATCCAAGGAAGAAAAAGTTGTGCAAGAATGCAATACCTCAACTGAATCTGAGTCCACTTGCTTAGAATCCACTGAAACCAGTGAAGCCCCATTACTCCCTACCAATGAAGTAATTCTCAAAACCACCAAATCTGGTAGAGTAATCCAAACCAATGGTCCAAGTCCCTTTATTCCTTCTATACCAGTTCCTCAACTCACCAAACAGATCAAAATTAGCTATCCTCCTGAAGGAAGAAAGTTAATTATTGAAAAGGGACAATCCTCAATCTCTACAAATCATCAAGCAAACCAACCAAGGAAGGTGTTTGACATCTGTCATGCATCTGGGGAGAGAACTCCATATGTTCAAAAAACATTGGAGGAAGCCACTTTTAAGCATAACAAAACTCATCATTGGAATTTCAAAGACTTATTCAAAAGAAAGGACTATGTGTACTTTCAAAGGGATAAAATTGCTAAATCATGCTTTGTCTATGGAAAATACAATCATACCGCCAACACCTGCTTCTATTACCTTCAGCAGCAACGAAATCTTAAGCAACAAGCCTTTGAGAAGACCAACAAGAACAAGATGGTAAGAAGCTATGAAGCCAAAGCATCTAGCTTCAGAAAATCTCTCTCTCCACCAAGGAAGCAGATCCCAAAAGTTCAACAATCTTGCATCATATGTGGTGAATCAGACCACTTTGCTGAATATTGTAAATTCAATCCATTCAACCAGATCTCTCAATCAGCTTCAACAATAGTCAAGATTCTTCCTAACCAGCAGCAGGTCTATATAAGAACTCAAACAGAAAAGCCCACTTTTAATAGGAAGGTAAAGAAGGAGAAGTAGATGTTTGCTGAACAGTCAACATCAATCAAAATTGCTGTTGATCACATGAAGCCGAAAAGGATGAAAAACAAACCTAAGCCTTCAGCAGCAACCAAATCTGCTACTGATCAGTTAACACTATCAGTGGCAATCAAGTTTGCTACTGATCAGCCAAAACCAATAGTAACCAAGTTAGCTGCAGATCTATCAAAACCATCAGCAGCAAATCTTGAAATCCAGAAAGAACTATTAGCAACCAAAGTCATATCTGCTGCTAATAGAGGAAAAGGGTCTGGAAAATTTATTCAAAAATGGAAAGCCAAGTCCACATCTTCATCCTCTCAAAGTATCATCATTGGATCTATTGAGTGCCATCATAGTGATAATTTTGGTTTCAAAGCACACTCACCCAAGTCTGCACGTTCTTAGGTCCCTCCCTCTAACTAGATTTCTCTCATGTGCAGGGACAACCAGGTAATAATGATAACACATGGGTTGTACACAGTGGTTGTTCCAGGCACATGACAGGCAACAAATCCATCCTCTCAGATTTCAGAAATTTTTATGGAAGATATGTTGCATTTGGAAGTGATTCAAAGGGAGGATCTATCACTGGACAAGGAACTGTGTCCAATGAGAGAATGTGCATTGAAAAGGTGAACTATGTAAAAGAACTAGAGTTCAACCTCATAAGTGTTTCTCAAATCTGTGATCAGAAGCATTGGATGCTTTTCACAGATAAAGAATGTTTTGTGCTTTCCCTGAGCTAAGCGAACCTCCTCTAGAAAAGATCTTGTTGACTGCTCAATGAAAAGATAACTTACATGTGCTTGACATGAACAAAGTCACTCCATCTGGTAGTGTATCTTGTTTTCTGTCTAAGGCATCAGTTGATGAATCCGCTCTATGGAACATGAGATTAAGCCATGTGAATGTGAAAACTATCAACAAGTTGGTGAAAGGAAACCTTGTCAGAGGTCTTCCTGACAAGGAATTCCAGCTTAAAGATCACTTCATAGCATGCTTGAAGGAGAAGAAACACAAGATTCTCACAAGCCCAAGACATTGAATTCAAATGACACTCCACTACAGCTGCTGCATATGGATCTTTTTGGTCCTACAAACGTAATGTCAATGGGCAAGAAGTCATATTGTCTGGTGATAACTGATAACTACACCAAATTCTCATGGGTATACTTCTTAAGAACAAAAGATGAAACTACTGAAATTCTTAAATCCTACATTCTTAGGGTTAATAATCAAAGCAATCAGAAAGTCAAAATCATAAGGTGTGATCATGGTACATAATTTAAGAACCAGACCTTGAGTTGTTTTTGTGAGAGAAAAGGTATTGAAAGACAATACAGTGCTCCAACAACTCTTCAACAAAATGGGGTTGTTGAAAGGAGAAACATAACTCTCATTGAGTCTGTAAGATCAATGCTGGCTGACTCAAAACTGCCTCTCATATTCTTGGCAGAGGCAGTTAGCACAGCTTGCTATGTGCAAAATAGAGTTCTCATTGTCAAGCCTCTCAATAAAACACCTTATGAGCTATGGTTCAATAGAGTTCCCTACATTGGCTTCCTAAAACCCTTTGAATGTCAATGTACTATTCTTATCACCAATGGTGTTCTTCCAAAATTTGGTGTCAAATCTGATGAAGGATATTTTGTGGGCTATTCCTCTCAATCCAAGGCTTAAAGAGTATTCAATTCCAGAACAAGAATAGTTAAAGAATCAGCAAATGTGGAATGCAGGGAACACATTCCATGTGAAAAGGGTAAAGGACCAGACTGGCTTTTTGATATTGACTCCTTTTTACAAGTATTTGAGCCTCTCATCTTCTTAAATATGGAATCTACCTCTTCCAAAAAGCAAGCATCTACATCATTTGATGACTACAGATTAGGCTTCAATGGTCCATCTATAAGAATCAAAAGACCATCCATTGATCCTCCATCTGTTGTTGATGCTATTGAAGCCAGTGAAGCCAGAACAAGCAACTCAAATGTCACCAACAACAGTGTTTCTGACAATGAAGATCAAGATGAGGGTATTGCATCTGATGCTGCAGATGCTACTAATGTTGCTGATGCTGCTGACTTATTGGAAGATGCTGCTACTGCTGAAGATTCCGTTGCAACTAACTCTCTTGAAGATATTCCGGATCAAAATCAAAGCAATCTTGACCATGGAATACAATTGGATGTTATTCCAGCACAAAGAATCAACAAAGAACACCCCTTAGGAAATGTCATTGGTCAAGTTCAACACGGAGTTAAAACTAGAAGCAAGACTCATGAAGCTAATATCTGTCTATACTCATGTTTTCTGTCTCAAGTTGAACCAAAGAAGATAGATGAAGCTCTACAACACAGCAGTTGGATTGAAGTAATGCAAGAAGAGTTGCTGCAATTCAAAAGACAAGAGGTGTGGACCCTAGTTGATCTTCCACCTGGCCAGACTGCTATAGGCAGAAGGTGGGTCTTCAGGAACAAGCAAAATGAAAGAGGGATTGTAATTAAGAACAAAGCTAGACTTGTGGCTCAGGGATACACTCAGGAAGAAGGAATTGACTATGATGAAGTCTTTGTTCCTATTACCAGACAGGAGGCTATTAGACTCTTCCTAGCATATGCTGCATCAAAAAGCTTTACTGTTTATCAGATGGATGTCAAGAGTGCTTTTCTATATGGGAAGATTGGTGAGGAAGTATATGTCAGACAACTCCAGGCTTTGTAGATCCCTCACATCTAAACAAAGTTTTCAAACTAGACAAGGCTCTATATGGACTACACCAAGCTCCAAGAGCCTGGTATGAGACTTTGTCAGGTTATCTACTCAGCAACAACTTCAGAAGAGGTGTCATTGATCAGACATTGTTTATCAAAGATGAAGGGGGAGAAATTCTATTGGTACAAATCTATGTAGATGACATCATCTTTGGATCAACAAAGAAGAAATTATGCAAAGACTTTGAGATTCTGATGCACTCAAAGTTTGAAATGAGTTCAATGGGTGAACTAAATTTCTTTTTGGGTCTCCAAGTCAAACAAGTTCCAAATGGAATCTTCATCAGCCAATCCAAATATGTCAAAAGTATCTTGGAAAGATTCAAACTGGCTGACTGCTCTGCTGCAAGAACTCCAATTCAAGTACATCATCAATTATCTCCTGAAAAAAATGGACAAGACACTGATCAACATCAGTACAGGGCAATGATTGGATCACTCATGTATCTAACAGCATCAAGACCATATATCATGTTTGCAGTATGTTTGTGTGCAAGATTTAAAGCAGCTCCAAAGAACTCACACCTCCAAGCTGTCAAGAGAATTTTTAGATACCTAAAGGGAGCTCCAGGACTTGGGCTATGGTACTCTAAGAATGATAACTTCAACTTATATGCATACACTGATAGTGACTATGGAGGATGCAACTTGGACAAAAAGTCCACATCAGGAGGATGCCAATTTCTGGGAGGAAGATTGATTTCCTGGCAATGCAAGAAACAAACATGTGTGTCAACATCTACAGCAGAAGCAGAATGCATTGCAGCTTCCAGTTGTTGTGCATAAGTCATCTGGATTCAAATGCTGGACTATGAAATAACTTTCATGGAAACTCCCATTCACATTGACAACAAGAATGCCATATCAATTACAAATAATCCTGTACAGCACTTCAAGACAAAATACATTGACATCGGGTATCATTTTATTAGAGATCAAGCTGAGAAAAGAAGAATTATGTTAACCAAAGTTCTTATCAATGAGCAGTATGTTGACTTATTCACAAAAGCCTTTGATGAAGCTAGATTCAGATATCTAGTTGAATCCATTGGCATGATGAACTTTGATTAAAATATTTCTCTAAAAACACTTAAAAATAATTGTGTTTGTCTTTCTCTTGTTGTAAATAAAGTCCTTTGAAACATAAATGATCAGCATCAAACATTTTTGCTGCTGATAGGGTTAGTCCTCGGCAGCAAAGATTTTGCGACTGACTGCTTTAAGTTATCAGCGGGAACAAGTTTGCTGCGGATAGATTTAAGGCAATCAGCAGCAGCATCTTTGCTGCAGACCATTACATCCATCAGCAGCAACCAAGTTTGTTGTGGATGGGTAAAAATGGTTCACATTAACTTTTACCCGCTGTAAAAAGTCACTGTCAGTCTTTACAATGACTGCTACAGTGTGTTACAGCTGTAACACAGTAAAAAGTAAAGCGTCACTGCAGATGACTGCTACAGTATGATACGCTTCATCTTTTTCTACGGTACAAGTGACCGTTGCCCAAACTTTTGCCGTTATAACAAAATCAAATCCCCCCTTTTCACCTCTTCACATTCAATTCCGACCTAACTTTAATCTGTTCTCCCTCTCTCCCAAGCATTCAAAGCTTCCCCACACTTAACCAACTTTCAAAAGCTTCACCTTTCCCTCCAAACCTTTGCATAATGGCGAACGTTGACATCGACAACCCAAATGAAAAGTTCTCAACTTACCACAATCTAACGGCGTATCTTGTGAAGGGTAAGAAATCCGAAGGGTTCGATGATATGATCGACTTTCTGTGTCGATCAAAACTACACTTTGCTCTGACTGTTAACCCCAAAATCTATACATCCCATATGGAAGATTTCTAGAACTCTGTCGTCTTCTCTACCGAACAAGGGAATCCCCAAATCAAATCAAAGGTAGACGGCAAGGATATCACTATTACAGAAGCTACACTCAGAAAACATCTCAAGCTTCAGGACGAGGGTGCCGCCAACTCATACACCAAGAATGAGTACATGAGGACCTTTGTATCCATAGGGTACACTGGAAATCTAGAAGGATACACCATTGAGAAGGCGCTGATGGGTCCTCCATGGAAGTTTTTGTGCCACACTCTTCTCCAATGTATATCTCAAAAGAGGAGTGGATGGCATCAACTGAACTCTGATCTTGCCTCTTCTGTTCATGGTATGGTAACTTGCCAAGGGTTCAATTTCTCTCATTTAATTTTTGAAGGTTTAAGATACAATATTCAGGAAGGAGCAAAACAACCTTTCTATATGTACCCTAGATTCTTACAGGAAGTTTTTAACAATGAATTAAAAGATCTTTCAAAACCTGCAAGAGTCTACCTGATTGGGGGACGTAAAAATAATATTTTTAAAAGTATGAGAACTGTTTCAGAAAAGTTCTCAGGGGTCAATGTTCCATTGTTAACTACAATGATGAACATACAAAGTACCCAGGGTGACAGTTCAACAGTCCCAGCTGATACTGATCCCACATCCTCCACTGTACAGCCTGAACACACAACAGTCTCTTTTGTTTGAACCCCTGTGCATCCTATTGAGGGTGCACAGTTACATCAAATACTTACACCCATTCTTCAAACCCAACTGGAACAAAGGGCCCTAGTTGAGGTGAGCTATACTAGGAAAAGAAAGAAGAGCAAGAAAAGTCCTTTTATTCTTGGCTCAGTGGCCCACTCCCAACCCAAAAGCCCTCATCCAGAGTCATAACACTCTGATGAGAATATCATAAGGGATAGCCACATGATTAGGGAGACTTCCTTGGAAGAATCTCTATTAGGATCAGGATCACATCCCGGATCCATAGAACAACCCTCTGAGCCCTTTCATTTTGTTTCTTCTCTGAACTTAAGTGCAAAGGCACCTAGTCAAAATGATATACCTTCTCCAACTGCCACTATTTCGAAGGTATTGATTGACTTGACTGCCAATGTACCCAGCCCAAGTTCATCACCCAAGAAGGTTCACTCTAGAAGTTCTGATAGAGTGAATGTGGAAGGGGCTATCACTACTGCTGGTCCATAAATTGACCACGAGGACATTGATAACATCACTAAGTCCCCAACCATGACAACTCTTAGTGAAAATGTCTCTTTTGAAACATTTTTCACTGAGAGGAATCCCAGGTGCCAAGAAAAACAGGGTGATGGGGATGCAGAGGCTAGGCCTAAGGCCCCATCTAGTTCTAAGGATTCCACATCTGTTGATGAGGACAGTTTGAAACTTCAAAATATGGAATTAACGGCTAGGGTTGCTATGCTGGAGGCTGAAGTGTCTAAATTAACGCAGCAAGCTTCTATGCATGAGTCCCACATATGTACCCACTCTGCTTCTACCTCCCTTGTATCAGTGGGCACTCAAACTGATTCAACTTTGCTTACTGATGCAACCAAAAAGGGGAAGGAAAGTCTTCAAGATAATGATGATAGCTTGGAAGAATGGTTCAAGAAGAGGAATTTCAACGAATAATCTTCAAGCCCTCCTTTATTCAAGTTCAAGAGATTGAATGGGAAGACTCAAGAGATGAAGAGGAAGAGGTCCTGGAAGAATGGAGAATAGTTACCAGGAATGCAGAAGAAGCATTTCCTAAGGGGAGGGAGATAGAAAGGGAAGAAGAAGAAGCATTCCCAGAAGTTCAAATACTTGAAGCTGCTGCTAACATATCTAAGAGAGTCATAGCCCCCGAATTCCCACTAACTACACACACACCTTGGAATTTGACTCTATTCTAGCATGGTGGTATGATGGCATCCTTAAAAGATTCTGGATTGGCTGGGAATTTGCTGGAGTCAAAGAGCTTATCTTGGATAATCTAAATCTGTTTGAAATCCTATTCCTGCACCTGACTCAAAGTGTTAACACTTCCAAGGACCTATCTGCCATGCTTGCCATTGAAAGATTTCATGATATATGTGAAGACAATATGCCTCGGTTTGAGAAGTTCCTTGAAGAAGCAAAAAGGGGGCCTATCCAAGAATTGAGGATGTAGAAGCAGAGTCCTCAAGAGTGACAGAAGAAAGACATGAAAGGCCAAGCTAAAGAATGAAGCTGATAAGAAGCAGGGTCTTAACTAAAGAACAAGTCCTATGTTCAAGAAAATTCCTGTACAATGAGGTGGTTAGAGGCCTGGAAGTTTATGGATGGTCGAGCACTGAGCCTTTAGGGTTTCAATTCTTTCTATGTGATGGATCTACATTCATAATCAACGATATCCATGAGATCCTACTTCTCAATCCAGATTTCCTTTGTAAGATATTTGAACTTAGATCACACATATGCAACATCAACTCCAAGAAAAGTTAAGAAATGATCAAAATTGTCAAAACCTTTCTTGAGAAGGAGGGATGGATTGCAATGGATGAATCTGATTCAGACTCGTCCCTTCCCTCCTCTCCAACTGTCATCCTAAACACTGAAGAAGAATCTGCAAGAAAATAGAAACAGAAGACTATGACAGAATGGAAGGCAGTAACTGGAGAAGAATGGGAAGAAACTAGAGATGAAGAAATTCCCCCCCCCCCTTTGTCCTTTCCTCAAATTACCTATGAAGCTGAAGCAGAGGCATCCAATAAAGACAAAGGGAAAGGAATCATGATAGAAGAACAAGAAAAGAAAATAAAGGAAGAAAAGAAGGAAGTGGAAAGGAGAAGAAGAGAAGGATAAAAAGAAGAGATGGCTGAACTCAAGAAAGCTCAAGAAAGAAAAGCTGCCATGCTCTTCAGAGAACAACAGATCCAGTTGCAGGCAAGGCAACTAGATAGAACAAAAGTTCAAGTTCATGCAGATTCACAAATAATGGAAGATGAAGCCTTAGCCCGACAGCTGTAGGAACAATTCAATAAAGAAGAGGAAGAGAGAGAGAGAGAGAGAGAGCAGAGGAAGACAAGTTCATAATTATTGATTCTGAACTTGCTAAAGAAATGAGGGAGGAGTGGATGGCAGTTCTGATTTCTCAAGTTGAGGATGCAGATTACCTTGAGAAATTATCCAATAAAGAAATCTACAGGGCCTTCATGGGTCAATCTGGTGAACTGGCCAAGAAGAAGAGGGCTGAAGAAGAAGAAAAAGCCCGGATGAAATCTAGGAAAACCATTGCCTTAAATGTTAGAACCTATGAAGAAAGGAAGGTCATTATGTACTTCCTACAGGTAAGAGGTGAGAGTGGAAAGAGGCTGGGTCTCATGAACTTCATGAACCTACAAGCCCTCTACATTAAGGTGAAAAAGGAAGAAGAATATAGGCTCTAAAAGAAGGGTAGACTCTTACACTGAAGAAAGAAAACCAAAGAAACCCATGTCTACTCCCTCATCCTCTCCTCCTTCTATCCAACAACTTCCCTCTCACCCTCCTATATCACTCTCCTCCCCTCCCAAAGAGTCCAAATCCTCCCACCAAGCTTCCTCTCTTCAACAGCCTCCCAAAACAAAAACTAAACCTTCTACCACATCTGAAGAATCAAAAGAAATTGTGACATGGTTTTACAGTGAACCAGATCAGTGGGTTGAAGTGTTCAGGGGAAATGCAGAGATGAAGAGATCAACATACAAGTCTGTGGATGAAGTGATGCAACTTCCAAACTTTGATTTAAGGAGAATGATGGAGTTAGGTGAATCTCATGAGCCTGACAATGAAAGTGGGAGACATTTGTTGCTAGTGATCAAACATCACTTCAACCCCATAAAAGTTGTTTTCATTGATGCTAAACCTCTCCAATCCCACTTTCCAATTGTTAAATGGTCCTATATTGCTATCAAGGATGAATATACACTGATATATGTCAGACGACAAAAGTTGAGATGTTCAAGAAAGTCTATCTTCAGCATGCCAAGCAAAGACATAAAATCTCTATCTGAAATTCGTCTTGACAATCCATGCAAGGATCCAAGAAGCTATGAGACTGCAAGGATTGTCCTGAACATTCAAAAGATTCAGGATCAAAGACAGTAAGAGAAGTTTTGGTAGCATCAGTCTGGGGGGAGTTTGTAAAGAAAACGACTAATGGCTACAAAGTTCTCTGATAAGGCATATGCTGCTGATAGTTAAGTTCCACAGCTGATGAACAACTATGCTACGGATAGCCTTATCTGCTGAAGTCCAAAGTTGCTGCTGATAGGCTTCTGAGCAGCATCAAACATTGATGCTGCTGATAGGCAAATCGTCAGCAGCTTTGACTTTACTACTGACACCTTTTGCTACAACAATGACACATCTATCAGTAGAAGAAATGTTATTGGTGCATATGATTAAAGACAAAGCTATTACTTCTGAAGTCTCCAGCAAAGATTCCTAAGAAGACTTTTGACCTGATTCATACTGTTTGCTGCATTTTGTCTTTTAGTTGTCTACCAATTGTAGTGTAACTTGTAAATGTCAAAGATCAAAGGCTGGTGTTTGATCTGATTCTTAGAATAAAGGGTCTATCTTGGTTCTAAGTTCCTTTATATGTATTGTATCTTCTTATTTCACAAGTGTGCTTCCTTAGAGTTTTCTCTGTAACTTGTAAACCTTGAATATTAATACAATTTGCATTTATCAATATTATCATTGTTTCTTGTTTACATTGCATAGTTGTGATTGTTTCCACCAATCTCAACTGAACAGAACCATCTTATAAAACACCGATCCTACACAAGACAACAATATCACCATCACCGCGGCACCATCTCCCAACCCGATGATAAAATCCTCGTTGGCAAGCTCATCATTACCCACACCACCATAGATGTTTGATAGTGGAGCATCTCACCATGTCACATCCGATCGGTCATCGTTGCACACCCTATCAGAATACGGCGGGCCGGATGAGATCGTGTTAGGAAACAGTGATGGCCTATCCATTTGTCACACCAGTCACTCATCTCTTCCTACCTCTTCTCGTCTATCAAATTTACAAAACATTTTTCTAGTTCCTCACTTACGTAACAATCTTGTTTCAATTGAAAAACTCTGTAAATCTAACAATGTTTCGGTTGAATTTTTCCTTACCATTTCTTTGTTAAGGATCTTCACACAGGGGCACATCTAATGCGGGGAGTGAACGTTAATGACGTATACTACGCAACCATCAATTCACTTCGTTGTCGTTCCCAAATCAATTCAACCACCAAGTTAGCTGGATCACTTCTCTCATGGCATCACAAGCTTGGACATCCGTCAATCAAAGTTCAAAAATTTTTACTTTAGAATTTAGGACTTGATTATAATAAAATGTCAAATGCTTTGTTTCTTTGTGATGCTTGCTCAATAAATAAAAGTCATAAAATGCCTTTTGGCGAAAACTCATTCAAAGTATCTAAACCCTTGGAACTTGTCTACTCGGATGTTTGAGGCCCGGTCCAAATCTCCAACGATGGCTATTCTTACTATGTCATCTTCGTTGATTTTTATTCCAAATACACATGGCTATATCTAATTAAAAGGAAATCAGACGTCTCCACCCTATTTCCACAATTTAAAATATTGGTTGAAAAGTTCGTTCACACTCCCCTCGTATCACTTTTTTCGGACAATGGAGGTGAATATATCGGTCTTATTCCTTATCTTCAACAAAATGGAATATCCCATTTTATCACTCCCCACATACACCGGAACAAAACGGCGTTGTCGAACGACAATGACGTGTCGTGTGATAAGTATAAATATATATATAAATATATATATTTGTTTTAGAAATTGTTTCACGAGATCAGGTTTTAAATTTATAAAATGATAAATACTCAAACTTAAAATACACAATAGGAAAATGTACGTATCGCAGCGTAATATAGTTTAGGTAAGAACCAAGTATCGAACCAACAAACACGGTCGAATTCCAATACTCAACTTGTGTTATCGTTTAGCCGGTTTAATTAGTGAGTGAGTTTTGTGTGCTTGTGGACCAGAAAAGTAAATGACAGAAAAGTAAATGACGGTAAAGTAAATAGCAGAAAAGTAAAAACGTGTGTGAAGTGTGTAATAGAAACGTAACGAACAGAATAGTAAATAACAGGAAAGTAATATGTCGGTAATGATCAGGTTACGAATAGTATTGCTTTGGGTTTCGAATCCTCTTGGTACGTGATAATGTTAAGTTGACTAATCCAGTGATATGACTACTACAAACGTGTGACTCGGGTCACCACTAGAGCCTCGTCCTCACGACATTTGATTTGAAAATTTAAAAGCTTTAACAAGTGGTAGTGCCTCCCGTTAAGGACAACAATTACCCTCAACCCTTCGAACGGTCATCTCCGGTTTGGTTTAAGACATCGAACGTAAAATGCTTTATATTAGAGTTAAATAGGTGATTATATTTTGCTCACCGAGAGGCGATGTAACAATGAGACCAAGAATAAAGACGTACCGTTCCCAACATGAGTTCACCAATTCTTGGTCGCATAATAAGTTCGTATAAAGACGTACGACCTTACTAGTGTTGACCAAGCCCTGGATTATCAATCTCTGCTTGTATAAAGACGTACAAGTTTCAAAAGAAGTTTGATTAAAAAGGTTTTACAATCTTACACTTTAAAATCAAGAACACTCACAAATATGAAGATGGATTTAGACAATAATAAAAACCCACCAAATTGGTGGTTTTAAGGACGAATAGTTAAAGACATATACACATCACTTGCATTAATACGTTAAACATTAACATGCACCAAACTTCATCTTCACCCTAGCAATACAAAGAGTGTAGCCACGAATGGCTATACTAACTAGCATAATGCTGAGTTTCGTAGGATCCCCTATTGCGGAACAAGAAGGAAGAGCCCCTCCACTCACTACTCTATACTCTAACTATGAAATATGCTCTCAAATGAGGTCTCGATGGATGCTGTAAGATATGTATGGGTCTGTGAAACCAAGAACCCAAGCCCCCTATTTATAGGCCTCAGAATGAGCAATGCACGGCCGTGCATTGGATTGCACAGCGCAAGCACCTCCGGAATCAAACAGGGTACAAAGTACATTATACTGGGCTCTTGGGAGCAGAATGGGGCACTGCACGGCCGTGCATCCCCCCTCTACTGCCCAGTTTTGTCTTTTAGCTGCTGGTTGACTTCATGTGGTCCAATTTTGGCTTCTTGGGGGTCAATGCTCGGGTTTGGTCATCCAAAAGCTTAATTTCTTCATGTTTTAAGCTAATTTTTGCTCTATTCATCTTTGGGATGCCGAACAAACTACAATTATGAAATATTAACATTTTAAGTATCAATTATAAGGTTATTAATCAATTAGTATCATAATATGGGGATTATTATGAATGCAAAACATGTATAATTTAGGACATATCATAATACCCCACACTTAAACTTTGCTTGTCCTCAAGCAAACTCATGCATGATCATACTCATAACTAAAAATTTTACGAGGGGAAATGGAGCTCCAAGTATTTGGAAACTCCAGGATAACTCTTGAACTGCTTATTCTATTTTTTTATTTTTCTATGATGGATATCATGACAAGCCTACCAGAACTTCCATTATGCATAAACTTTCACTCCTCACAATGTTCAATCAACTCAAGGGTTATATATGTATGGATAATGTAAGTTAAGTGGAACATTCAAGTTCGAATTGAATTATGCAATGGTCATAAGCTTGTGTGCAAATCAAGTCTCCACCAATTAACTAAGTAGTATGCATGAATCAAGAGGACTTTAAAAGGGGTTGTAATATGGCTAAAATAAAAATAAGGGGTGAAGATGAAAATCTTTTTAGGTTTTTAGGGATTTAACAGGCTTGAAGGGCTGCAGCTATCGTGAAACACACAACTACGACTTCATGGCTTAAAATGGAAAATACTAACAGGTCCCTTTACAGTACTCGGATCATGAGGGTATAACTAATCTGAGGGCTCGTTTATGGTCAGATTTCCAAGACCAAGATCTCTCATTAGTGCCAACTCTTTACTTACTACGTAGTACACATTGCTGCCTCTCCGTATGGAACTTTCGGCTTGTAGCCTAACAGCTCCTACTTTCATCAGATGTGTATACTCACTTTGGGAATGAGTTTGATTCTTGCTACATTTTCCGTCGTGGCTCCATTTGTCACACTTCACACATTTTTCGTATCTTTTGGCGGCACTTTTTGACAAGCCGCAGAATAGTGGAAGTTGTTCTTGCTTGCGCCACCGTTTTCTTACATCACTAGTTTCTTTGAAAATCTTCTCTAGGAGTTCAGATGGTAATTCAGGCTTTGCGAAATAAATACAGGAAAGCAAATTGAAATCAAAAGAATGTATATCCAGCTTTTTAAGGTCTAACCGGTAAAAGACCAATTTTTTTTTGCATCAAGACAATTCCCTCAATAATTCTTTTTCCTCAATTTCCGTGAAATAATTTTTTCATCAATTCCTTGCAGATAGTTCGGCTGTTTCTTCCTAATTCATCCACCTTCTTGAATATTCCAATTCCTTTGAGTAAAACAGATTCTTTTCGAAGTTGCCTCAATGGTACTAAACTTGAAATAACGACATAGGATAATTTTTCCATTTTAAAGACAGTTAGCCAATTACCGGTGTTTACGAATAGCTGGTTTAGTGATAATTGTGGGTAGTAGAAAAGAAAAGGTTAAGGCTCAAAGGGCTATCTAGGCAGATTATATTTTTGGGATTTTTAGGTTTAACGATAAGGGTAATAAAGTCCTAGGTGCCTCAATCACTTTCATACTTCTACTAGTTCATGGTCTTGATATGTATAAGTCATGCAAGTTCTAATTATGCATAAAATTCAATCGAAAAACACTCAGTAATGCCAAACGAAAGAGCATGCGAATAATTATATATTGCGCCAAAAACTTGATGCTGTGTAATAGGCTTGATTTTCCTCACATGAAAACGGATGGGATAGGGTTTAGCGATTCGTTATGCATAATATTCATTTGTTTCTACTTGACATGTATTCATTTCATTTAATTAGGTGCGAACTCAAAGAGATTTTAAATTTTTGGGTTAAAAATTTTACAATCTTACACTTTAAAATCAAGAACACTCACAAATATAAAGATGGATTTAGACAATAATAAAAACCCACCAAATTGGTGGTTTTAAGGACGAATAGTTAAAGACATATACACATCACTTGCATTAATACGTTAAACATTAACATGCACCAAACTTCATCTTCACCCTAGCAATACAAAAATTTTAGCCACGAATGGCCATACTAACTAGCATAACGCTGAGTTTCTTAGGCTCCCCTATTGCGGAACAAGAAGGAAGAGCCCCTCCACTCACTACTCTCTACTCTAAATATGAAATACGCTTTCAAATGAGTTCTGGATGGCTGTTGTAAGATATGTATGGGTCTGTGAAACCAAGCCCTCTTTTTATAGGCCTCAGAATGAGCAATGCACGGCCGTGCATTGGATTGCCCAGGCGTGCAAACACCTTGGGAATCAAACAGGGTACAAAGTTCAGTGTACTGGGCTCTTGGGAGCAGAGTGGGACAATGCACGGGCGTGCATCCCCCCTCTGCTGCCCAGTTTTGTCTTTTAGCTACGGGTTGACTTCCTGTGGTCCAATTTTAATTTTTGGGGGTCAATGCTCGGGTTTGGTCTTCCAAAAGCTTAATTTCTTCACGTTTTAAGCTGATTTTTGCTCTATTCGTCTTTGGGATACCGAATAACCTGCAATTACGAAATATTAACGTTTTAAGTATCAATTTCAAGGTTATTAATCAATTAGTACCATAATATGGAGATTATTATGCATGAAAAACATGTATAACTTAGGACATATCAGACGCCATAGACATATTGTTGAAACCGTGTTATCTCTACTAGATCATGCCAACTTACCACTCACTTTTTGGACACACGAATTCCAAACCGCTGTCCACCTTATCAATCGTCTTCCCACACAAATTCTCGATTTCCAATCACCTTATGATCGGTTATACAACACCTCACCCACTTACACAAAGCTAAACTGTTTGGTTGCTTGTGTTTTCCGTGGTTGTGTCCCTATGATCCATCCAAGCTTCACCCTTGATCCACCAAATGTATTTTCCTTGGCTACTCTTCCTCTAAATTAGCCTATAAATGCTATGATCCCATATCTCGTCGCCTATATCATTCTCGCCATGTGGAATTTGTTGAACACAGTTTCCCATTCAAAATGCATGGTGCACCCACCATCTCTCTTCACACGGCCGACATCTTCATTCCCAAACCTACTGTGCACTCCAACCTACCTTTCCATAATGTCACCCATCCCAACACATAAAGTCAAACTTCCTACGTACATGTAACAAAAACCCCTCCCACAACTCCAATGCATCACCCAACACCTAATTCCCCACCAACCTTACAGTCTGCCTCCAACACCCCCTCTGATTCCTCCCAACCTCCTACTCCAAATGACTCAAACTACTCTTCTCCATCGTCACCTATCTCCTTTCCAACCTCACCTACTACCACAACTGTCACCGACACCTCACCACCATCCACCTCGGTCCTGATGTGCACGTGTGATAAGTAAAAATATAATAAATATATTTTTGTGATGGTTTCACGAGATCAGATTTTAAATTTATAAAATGATAATTACTTTAATTTAAAATAAACACAATAGGCAAGTGTACCTATCGCATCGTAATATAGTTTAGGCAAGAACCAAGTATCGAACCAATGGACACGGTCGAGTTCCAAAACTCAACTTTTGTTATCCTTTAGCCGGATTAATTAGTGAGTGAGTTTTGTGTGCTTGTGAAATAGATAAGTAAATGACAGAAAATTAAATGATGGTAAAGTAAATAACAAAAAAAGTAAAAACAAATGTGATGTGTGTAACAGAAATGTAACGAACAGAATAGTAAATAGTAGAAAAGTAAATATCTCGAAAATGATCAGGTCGCGAAGAGTATTGCTTTGGGCTTCGAATCCGTTTGGTACGTGATAATTTTAAGTTGACTAATCCAGTGATATGACTACTACAAACTTGTGACCCAGGTCACCGCTAGAGCTTCGTCCTCACGACATTTGATTCACGAATTAAAATCTTCAAATTAAAATAGTAAAGCCTCCCGCTAGGGACAACATTTACCCTCAACCCTTTGGTGTTATCTCCAGGATGGTTTGAGACATCGAACTTAAATGCTTAATATTATTGGTAAATAGGTGATCATACTTTGCTCACGGGAGGCGGTGTAACAATGGGACCGAGTATAAAGACGTACCGTTCCCAACATGAGTTCACCAATTCTTGGTCGCGTAATAGGTTCGTATAAAGACGTACGACCTTAATAATGCTGACCAAGCCTTGGCTTATCAATCTCTGCTCGTATAAAGACGTACAAGCTTCAAAGGAAGTTTGATTAAAAAAGTTTTACGGTCTTACACTTTAAAATCAAGAACACTCACAAATATAAAGACGGATTTAGACAATAATAAAAGCCCACCGAATGGTGGTTTTAAGGGCGAATAATTAAATACATAAACATACCACTAAATTAATACGTCAAACATTAACATGCACCAAACTTCATCTTCACCCTAGCAATACAAAGGGTTTAGCCAAGAATGGCCATACTAACTAGCGTAACACTGAGTTTCGTAGGCTCCCCTGTTGCGCACAAAGAGGAGGAGCCTCTCTACTCTACTCTAACTACGAATTTCTCTCTTCTAGATAGTTTCTTGATGTATGGAAAGGTGTGTGAAATGAAGAACCCAAGCCTCCTATTTATAGGCCTTAAAATGAGCAATGCACGACCATGCATTGGATTGCACAAGCGTGCAAACAACTCGTGAATCAAACAGGGTACAAAGGAAAGTGTACCGGAGCCTTGGGGAGCCAGAGAGGGATTGCACGATCGTGCAATGGGATGCATGGTCGTGCATCCCCCTCCTGCTTCCCTGTTTCGTCTTTTAGCTGCTGGATGACTTGTTGTTGACCTGGTTTGACTTCTTGGAGGTCAAAGCTTGGGAATGATCTTCCAAAAGGCTTGATTTTTGGTGTTTTTGACTGGTTTTAGCTTTGTTTATCTCAGGATACCGAATAACCTGCAATTATGAAATACTAACGTTTTAAGTACCAATTGCAAGGTTATTATTCAATTAGTACCATAATATGGGGATTATTATGTATGCAAAACATGTATAATTTAGGGCATATAAGGTCCCATCTTCATCTCCCTCCACCACTCGACCACAAAGAAGAAGAAAACCTAATTCTAAATACTTCAACCTAAACCTTGTTAATATTACCACCCTCCACCATGTACCACCTAATCTTGAACCCACCACTCACACACAAGTTTCCAAAGATCCTCAATGGAGAAATGCTATGAATTCGGAGTTTAACGTTCTCATCCAAAATCAAACATGGGAACTTGTACCCTAAAACTCTCACACACTGATCGGTTGTAAATGGGTGTTTCGAATCAAACATAATCCCGATGGCTCCATTGGAAAGTATAAAGCCCGTCTTATGGCAAAAGGATTTCTCTAACAATACGGGAAAGATTACTTTGATACGTTCAACCCCGTTACAAAACCCATCACCATTTGTACTATTTTTTTGGTGGCTCTCTCCAAAAATTGGCCGTTATGTCAACTTGACATTAACAACGCCTTCCTTCATGGTACTCTTCACGAGGATGTCCTTATGACCCTACCACCGGGTATGTTAATCCTCAATTCCCTCATCACATTTGCAAGCTCAAAAAGTCATTATATTGTCTAAAACAAGCTCCCCGTGTATGTTAATCCTCAATTCCCTCATCCTCAATCCTCAATTCCCTCATCATATTTCGCAAATCCTTAGCCGATGATTCACTTTTCATTTACCAACACCAAAATGTCACTTGTTACTTTATGGTTTACATGGATGATATCGTCGTTACGGGAAATAATTCACAGTTCCTTGACCATTTTATCAAAGCCTTAAGCAACAAATTTTCCATCAAGGACCTTGGTATGCTTCACCATTTCCTAGGTGTTGTAGTCATTCCAACACCAACGGGTATCTTCTTGTCTCAACACCGTCACATCAAAAACATCCTCAACCAATTTCACGTGGATGGTGTGAAAGATGTCACCACCCCTCTCAATGCAACTGATCCTTTGTCTCCTACCGATCCATCCCCCTCGGTTGATGCCACTCCTTATCATAAACTAGTTGGATCTCTTCAATACCTAGCCTTCACCCATCCGGACATTTCATTCTCTATCAACAAACTCTCCCAATTCATGAATACTCCTCGACAAGCCCACTTGCATGCCCTTAAACGGATTCTTCGTTACCTAAAAGGAACAATTCATCATGGTCTTTTCTAAACCGTAATTCTCCTCTCACTCTCTCGACTTTCTCAGATTATGATTGGGGTGGCGTTAATGATGCTGATCGGTCCACTACTTGTAGGTCCCGGGAGCCTCGTCGCGCAGCAAAAAATACACAGATCTGCTCGATGATTCATGTGGGAACGAAGAATAGATAGTGAAAACAAACCAAAAGCAAACAACAAGAGAATCAACAATACGTAATCCATAACAAAGAAGTCATCTCACATTACAGACCACATACCGAAGGAGTACACATCTCTCGTTTACGCTCAGGGTTCACGGGGGTCGGGAGAGCTCATCCCGGCCCGAACCTCTCTCAACCTTGTCCCAAGTTCCACCTACAAATGAAGGGCTCACCTTCTATTTGTAGGGGCAGGAACATTACCTGTGTACTTGGCTAAGTACGCAAGGCATTGGTCATGCATACTTGATAAGTACGTAGGGCAAAAGCCATGCATACTTGATAAGTACGCAGCATCAATCTGGTGTACAAGCTAAGTACGCAGGAACACCCTCCTGCGTACTAGGTAAGTACACCGATACATAGAATTTTATCTATAGTTACTAAAACATGCTTCTACACTACTACTTATATCCTTTATCTTGGCACCAACATTGTCTCATGGAAGTCCACACGACAAAAGTCAGCCTCTCGTTCCTCTACGGAGGCCGAGTACCAGGCCTTGGCTAATGCTTTCACAAAAATTACATGGACTAAAAATTTACTTTAAGAACTGGGCAATCCTACAAACCACATGGCAACCTTATTTTCTGATAATACAGGTGCTACGTATCTATGTGCAAATCCCGTCTACCATTCACACATGAAGCACATTACTTTTGACTATCACTTTGTATGGGAACAAGTATCCGCTGGTCAACTCTGTGTTCTCCACATCAGTTCGCAAGACCAACTTGCTGATATGCTTACTAAACCGTTGTCAAGAGCACCATTTCTCCGTAACCACTCCAAGATTGGCGTATCTGACGGATCCTCCATCTTGCGGGTTGTATAAGGAATATCGACATCAACATGTCACCACAGTCACATTAACGAGTCAGTCAACAATATAAATGGAATGTATACTACAATCGTGTATTCAAACCTTTGGTCTTCTTACCTAAATTAGGCTTGTATGTTACTCGTGTAATTACTCCCTCCTTGTTGTAAAATGCCTTTATAAGGTATGTATGTTCGGTAATGCAAAATATAATTCAGAGCAATTGTTTAAACCTTCATAGTTTCACTACCCCGGATGATGTTTTAGGTCATGCCAAAGCTAGACATAAGAATATTTCTTGATGGATGAAACAACCTTATTAAGAATCCCAAGGACTACATAATTAATGGAATTCCATGTTGACATAAATGTGTTGAATGATAAAAGTTGAACAGTTGTTAAAATTGTTTGGTGATTATGAATAAACCCAAGTTTGATGTTAAAGTATTGTTGCCTTTTTTAGTTTTGTTGTATGGTTAATTGACCTCGCTTTATATCTACAAGACATCACATATATAACAACATTGTTGATAATATACATTTTTAATTCTTTTTTAATGGTTCATAATCTACTCCTAATTAAATCTATCTAACCTATCTATTACATTTTTAATTCTTTTTTAATGGTTTATAATCTACTCCTAATTAAATCTATATAACCTATCTATTACAAGATTTGAACCCTCAACCTATAAGAAAGAGAGCTTCTTTTACAACCAGATATCATTGAGCCAAATACTTGTTGGCATATATATTTTTAATGATCACACATTAAAACAAGTTGATCCCAGTTACTTATAGTAATACGTACAACCACGTTACAATTATTTAGTTAAAATAATAGTATTATTTGTTCATCCTAGAATGTGTATTATTATTATTATTTATGAGAAATAATGATATCTAGAAATAATATATAAAAAGTTCATAAGTATATCTATGGACATTAGATTAGTTTTGACGATATCTATGGACATTAGATTATTTGTATTCTTATATTTTGAATATATCAATTATTGTAAGTATTTAAATGATCATTGTCTTTTGAAAGAATAAAAAAAATATAATCTTTTCTTAAATTCAGAATTATACCATAGCGACGTACTTATTTTTATCTACGTTTCACCGAGCAGTGTCAAATATAATATATTTTTACTTTTTTATTTTTAAATTATGAATATGCCCTTAGGAGGTGCTTATTTTTATCTAGGTATCGATGTAAATTTTATTGAAAACCGAGTTGTGAGTAATAATTTACAATCCATCAAAGCACAAACGTTCAAGTCATTAAAGCTGCTTAAATGTTTCGTTTTTTTAACAATTTTCTGTTGTTTTCCTCTTACAACTTTTAAACTATAATGTTTTTTTTTTCGGGGGTGAATACTAATGTACAAGCCATAAATTTTAACACTCCCTCCATAAATTTTAACACTCACGCCAAATTTAAGTAATTTTTTTTGCTATTCACCTAAATACCTTTTTAAATGCTTTAATATTTTAATTAATTATAATAAAAAACTACATTTTTATCTGGGTAAGCGATGGTTTTACACGGTTCTATCTTTTTGTTAAACTATTTTATGGTTCGCTTTTGTTTGTTTTGACATTAATTTTACAACGAAGTCACTTTTTTATAACTTCCGAATATAGCGTCGCGGCGTGTTTTTTATCTACGTTTTGATGTTCAGAACCAAGCCGCCACAACAACGCGTACACGAACACTAGTTATAAAAAATTGGATTTTATATATAAATTAACCGTCATAGGCTAGGGGCCAATTTAGGCATGGCATTTGAGTGCAAAAAGTCCCATAACTTTAATTAAATCTTGTTACATTATTTGGTCATGAGACACACGGGAAAGCAAAGGGGCCCTTTAGGGGTTGGTTCTCAGCCGAGAGTAAGTGGGAGGGTTTCAAAAACTTTGAAAGAATTCTACCAAAAACACTTACATTTGAAACAAGAAAGTTGGGTCTTGAAGTTTGTTCATGAATTGATCGATACCTGTCGAGTGAAGTTATCCGTGGGTGGTTGTTGTCGTCGTCGTCTGTGGAGACCGAAGGGCGACGGTTGAGGATTTTTCCTGTGGATATGCTGATGAAATGCAACAATCCGTTCATATCTAAGCAAATAATCAATTATTATGGGTTGCTGTTTTAAAGGTATTATATGGATTTAGAGAGCTGCTACTATGATTCTGGTTCAATTTATTGCAGATGCATATGGTGTCAAGTTCTACTTCTACCTGCTAATTTAGATGTTACATGCATAATATGATGGGCCTGGATCTTAGTGCAATCTATTATATAGTCATAGTCCTGTTAAGAAGTTGTGGAACTATATGGGTCATACTTCAATAATTCCCATGTGGATATAACGACTGGTCAAAAAGCAACATATATATGAGCATCAAAGTACTAAGGATACGTGGTTGTGTTCTTTCCATTCGTGTGGTAACACAGTCATTGACCCTACTCAGCCTTTCAACAATGGAGTGCTTCACGTTCAAGAATTTTCACTCCAAGAATGGTGGTAATAGCGGAAAGGGTCATGCTTGTTTGCATGATATTGAGCATTACATTGCCTTTTGTTGCTTTTATCTTTTTATTTATTTATTTAGATGTGGTGGCGATTTTGACATAGATATATGTTGCCGGTTATCTTAAAAGTATAATTAGGACCTAAACGCTAGATAAGTAGAACCAATTTTGTCACACCAAAGAGTTTGTGCACAACGTAGAGATAATAATAGCTCATGCATAAGTGACATAATCAACTAGATCTTAGTACCAGCATAAGGAAGAGCCTGATACTCTGCCTCTACCGGGCAAAAATGTGTTATTCATTGGAACTCCAACTAATAAGACTGGAGCCAAGAAAAGCATAGTAAACAGTAGTCAAACGACTTTCATCGGGACTACATGAATACTAGTCGTATAGTAGCGATAAATAGTCAGCCCGTGAATAATAATACCCTTTAAGATACCTCATAATACGCTCTTGATTGTTAACTAGTGCTAACCAGTACCGATCAATAGGGTTATGAAGAAATTGAGAAAACCTTACTAATAGTAAAAGTAATCTCGGGCCTCGACAATACCAAATACTGTAATGCTCCTACTATGTTGTAATAAAATAAAGGCTCGTCCATAAGAACCCCCGAATGTCGAGAGTGCTGTAGACCAGAGAAACAGATATAAGTTTACACTTGTAAGGCTCCAAACCCGAGAGACCTCACGTGTTGGATTTAATCATTCACAAACAGTTCTTAAACTACAAACATTCAATAGCAGCGAAAATTAACGTTATTACATTGTCTTAAAAACACAACCAATTAAAACATTGTCTACTACATTCATCGTTCATAAATCAATCAAAACGGAATTCCAGATCTCTAGAGCCGGGTAACTCCTCGGAATAGCCAAGCAACATCCACATCACATTCTCCTCATTCCTTAACCTGACATGCATACTAAAAGTACTAAGGATACGTGGTTGTGTTCTTTCCATTCCTGTGGTAACACAGTCATTGACCCTACTCAGCCTTTCAAAAATGGAGTGCTTCACGTTCTAGAATTTTCACTCCAAGAATGGTGGTAATAGCGGAAAGGGTCGTGGTTGTTTGCATGATATTGAGCATTACATTGCCTTTTGTTGCTTTTATCTTTTTATTTATTTATTTAGTTGTGGTGGCGATTTTGACATAGATATATGTTGTCGGTTATCTTAAAAGTATAATTAGGACCTAAACGCTAGATAAGTAGCACCAATTTTGTCACACCAAAGAGTTTGTGCGCAACGTAGAGATAATAATAGCTCATGCATAAGTGACATAATCAACTAGATCTTAGAACCATCATAAGAAAGAACCTGATACTCTGCCTCTACCGGGTAACAATGTGTTATTCATTGGAACTCCAACTAATAAGACTGGAGCCAAGAAAAACATAGTAAACAGTAGTCAAACGACTTTCATCGGGACTACATGAATACTAGTTGTATAGTAGCGATAAATAGTCAGCCCGTGAATAATAATACCCTTTAAGATACCTCATAATACGCTCTTAATTGTTAACTAGTGCTAACCAGTACCGATCAGTAGGGTTATGAAGAAATTGAGAAACCTTACTGATAGTATAAGTAATCTCGGGCCTCGACAATACCAAATACTGTAATGCTCCTACTATGTTGTAATAAAATAAAGGCTCGTCCATAAGAACCCTTGAATGTCGAGAGTGCTGTCGACCAGAGAAACATGTATAAGTTTACACTTGTAAGGCTCCAAACCCGGGAAACCTCACATGTTGGATTTACTCATTCACAAACAGTTCTTAAACTACAAACATTCAATAGCAGCGGAAATTAACGTCATTACATTGTCTTAAAAACACAACCAATTAAAACATTGTCTACTACATTCATCGTTCATAAATAAATCAAAACGGAATGCCAGTTCTCTCGAGCCGGGTAACTCCTCGGAATATCCAAGCAACATCCACATCACATTCTCCTCATTCCTTAACCTGACATGAATACTAAAAGTCAGCTAACGCTAGAGAGTTCAAGTCTTTATTCGTTTAGGGAAATGGTTTATCATTCGTTCAATCGTTTGTTAAGGTTTTAACATTTATAAGAAAATAGGGCATAACATTCATTTATCATTTAACATTCAACCTTTAACATTTAACATTCGTCTAACTCATACATTTATTTGTCTAAATCTGTATCATCGTTCTTTTCGTCAATTTCCTTTCCTTTCATTCATCGCCGTCACGACTCGTAGGTCGATAAGGTAACACCATCTCCCTTACGACTCATATGCCCGTAAGGTAATAACATTAATTGCCCTTAAGACTCATAGGTCCAAGGTCATTCCTTTCCTTTTATCACTTTATAGAACTCGCAAGCCCCAAGTGTTTCCATTCCAGGGTCACGTTAACCACGAGTAACCGTTGGTACCTTTCCCCAGCCAGTTGACAACCGTTATACCCATTGATAGGCCACGTAGGTGTTACCCTTGTTATACTTATGGCAATACGTGCCATAAGGTTGGGGACTTACACCTCCTGACTTCATTCGTCAATTCCTTTGTTTAACAGATTAGACATATAGTGACTTCTTTAAAACCTTAGCCCATTTCTTTTCATAAAACGTTACACTCATTCTCAAAACCCTTTTCATACAATTAAAACCATTCCTTTACATCATTCCCTTTGTAAACATTCATTTCGTAAAGGTTTTTGTTTCAAACATCGTTTCTTTTGAAAACTGTTCATTCGTAAACATTTCATTTCATTTGTATTTTCATTAAGTATGCACATCACCCTACAACAAGTAAATAGGGATTCTTGACTCACCTGCTCATTCGTAATTAAACCCGAATCGGACGTGTAGTTGTGCTGACGTGCTAACCGATCTACATATAAGTCAACACGCGAATTCTATCATTCATTGCTAGTGTCGCCTATTAGTGTCGCCGGGACAAGATCAGTGTCGCCAGGCTTAGTGTCACCGGCACATGATCAGTGTCACCAGACACACTATTGGTGCCGCAAGAACTTTCGTTTAGGACTTAGTGTCGTGAGAATTAGTGTCATCAGTGTAGTGTTGCCAAATAACATTGGCTACACTCCTTAGTGTCATGCACATGCATGACGATTAGTGTCATCAAAATAGTGTCGCCGAATGGAATGACATGTGTCCCAATCATTTACGATCCTCGGGAGACGTGTATCATCGTCCCCGATTAGTGTCGCCTGAAGAAATAGTGTCGCCACTTGAAGATCTTCATTTTCATACCGGTTTTTACCCCAAGTTCATAACTTTTTACGTCCAAATCGTTTGTTTAACTCCCATGAGCTCAGATCTGGGCTTTGTACTCCATTTCATACGTAAAAACCATGCCTTTTGAAATCAAAACCCTAATTTTACCCCATAACTCATTTAGACTGAAAACAGAGGGTATAGGTTGGATTCTTACCTCAAAAACACGTGTTTCTTCCTCACTATCACCGGAGAGACGGATTGAAGCAGATCTTGAGCCTCAAAGCTTGTTTCTTGAACTTTCTCTCTCTAGAATCCTCTCTCTCTAGACGATTTTGGGTGAAAGTATGGAAATGAATCCAATCAGGGGCTGCATTAGGGTTATGTTAACCTTCTTGGGCCAAGCCCATCACCTTTCTTTCCTATCCTCCAACCCATTTTACAAGTATCCGGTTTTCAAGATGTTACAACACTAAGCTAAAATAATGTGTTACATAAGTTTTTACAAATAGCGCTTTTGTGACAAGTGTAAACCGTCATTTGAGAATGTGGCCTCTATCCCAAGAAAATAGCTTAATTTGCCCAAATCCTTAAGAGTAAACTAAGAATGCAACTATTGAATCACCTACGATACGAAGCCAGGAGAGCTCATAGTGATAAGAATATCATCAATGTATACATGTATGTAACAAGTAATTGAATCCATATAACAAATAAATAACAAAGTATGAGAGACACACTTAGTGAATCGAAAGGTCAAGAGAAATATAGATGAAGTAATTGATGAAGTCAAGTTCTACAAATAAGTAACTTTCTACCGGAGATGAATTTGTTAGTGATGATAGAAAGTTTCGGGAAAAATTAGAGATACACACAATATTAGGCAAATTCGAAAGTAAAGATTCGATGAAGATAGACTTCACTTTTATATTATCTCTATTGCAATTTTTTTAATTATCTTAGAGAATCACAATTATTGAATACCTTTAAGAATCATATATATTCAATTGTAAATCATAAACATAATAATTGCAGTATTATTCTGAAGATCAATTAAATTGAGCAATTATGAGTTTCTTGTGTTCTTAAGTTGTTGCATTCATTCAATCAAACAATGTTAATTGATTATTGTTCTTCCATACTTTTGATCAATCGATTAATTAGGGTATCCATTGAGAAGCCTACTGAACCAGTTGCAGATAAATTAAGGAAACAGGATTATAGAGATCACAATTATGACAGATGAAGAATTGAAAATAAAGCTTTATAGTGATGAACTATTATAAAGAAAAGATGTTGATTATCGGCTTAAGAAGATTGTTGTTTCAAAGATGTTAGATTAGAAGATGATATATGACAATGTAAAGTAATTGTAAAGTGAAAAAAAAGGCTAAAGCTGAAATGACCGAAGAAGGAAAACAAAATGTTGAGCCAAAATGAAAAGAAATATATGAAGGCTCAAGAATTGTAAACACGTTTGGCCAATATAAAGGACTATTATAACAAAACCAGCTAAGAGTTGCTACCCACTGAATTCCCAGATAGAATTTCTTATTGATTTTCTAATGCCTTAACTTTAGAAGATATGTTAAGAGTTTGTGTTATCGATTGCGGAGGTAATTGAGATAATCACCTACCGTTAATCGAATTTTCCTACAACAACAGTTACCCTTCAAGCATCAAAGCTGCACTATTTGAAGCATTATATGGAAGGTAGTGCAGAACTCCAGTATGTTGGACTGAAGTAGGAGATAGTCAGTTATCTGGACTAGAAGTAACACAAGAAACGATAGACAAAATAGTACAGATTAAACAACGGTTGAAAGCTGCTCAAGATCGGCAAAAGAGTTACGTCGATAGACGACGTAGACCTTTAGAATTTCAAGTCGTAGATTATGTGATGCTAAAAGTCTCACTTTGGAAAGGTGTTGTAAGGTTCAGGAAACGCGTGAAGTTAGGACCAAGATACAATGGACCTTACCAAATCACTGCTAAAGTTAGGGCAGTGGCAACCAAGTTGGAATTGCCAGAAGCACTACAAGGGATCCACGATACGTTTCACGTGTCTTGTTTACGCAAATTTTTAGCAGAACCAACTCAGAATATTGCACTAGATGATGTGCATGTGGACGACAAACTACATTTTATAGAACAACCAATTAAAATCCTAGACACATAGGAAAGGAAGCTAACAAAGAAAATCATACCAATGGTATTAGTCAAGTGGAAAGGTCGGGTAGGACCCACCAAAACTTGGGAATTAACGGATCAAATGAAGGCCAAGTATCCTCATCTGTTCACATCTTAATTTCGAGGAAGAACTTTCTTAAAGCAGGGGAGATTTGTAACACCTCGAAAAATCCCAAAGAAATAAAGACTAAAAAAATGCCACAGTTGAAAGTACAAGGGCTAATAAGAATATGTCCCAAAATACAAGGACTAAAAGTAAAAATTCTGAATTTTCGATGGTAACGGTCCGCTACGTGGAGAGGAATGCAGTAATCATGACACGCCACGTATTTGATGACTGGCGGGTGAAATCTGACGCATGTAAACCCTAACATGGACCATCACCCAGTCTATAACGGTCCGCTATAGAAGAAAGGGCTAGTGGATCTCTAGCCCAAAGCTTAACGGTCCGCTACTTAGGCCCGAAGTAAAAGAATTATGGCTGGAGGCGGTGGCGGACCGCCACCACTCTAGTTAGCGGTCTGCTACGGGTTCAATGTTGGTCTATAAATAAAACTCATGAGCTCGGCCATTTTGCACATCCCACACACAAACATACTTTTACACACACACACACACTTAAGCTCTGGCTTAGAAGATTCCAAGCTCGATTTGTATACCTGAAGTCCGGTTTCTCACGAATCTCCTAGAAATTATCGTAGATAGTTCTGAGGTAAGGTTTTGACCCACTGGTTAAGATTTGGTTAATTACCATTAAGCTAGAATTGTGTAATTAAGTAATGTCATTATAAATCTAGGGCTTTGTCCAAGATGTTTATAATATTTCAGATACTAAGTCGAAGTGATGTTGAGGTGAGTTCTTAAACTATGATGTATAAAATAACCATGGCTCTGTTATACTCCATTTTTAGCATGGTTAATTTGTTAAAACATTTTGGGTATCTTGAAACGATTGTATTCCATGATTGTATGTGTATAATGCATTATAAGTGTTTATTATGTTTCACGTGACCCTTGGAAATGCACGATTGACGGGACCTATGAAACGGTCGCCGATTATATATATACTGATTTGATTCTTCATAGTTGACTATGAGTGGGGCACTCCATGATTGTGTTTCAAGATACCTTGGTGGGTCATTTTATGAAATGATTTGTTTATGAACTCACCAACTTTATGTTGACCCGGATGTTCAATGCTCAAATAATAATAATGTCATGATCATAAATACATGCAGATAATATGGCGTAAATGACTTATAAGCCTTAGTCTTTCCCAACAGTGACTCATAAATCTCAGTGGGGTTTCACCACTCCGTGTGGGGGATTCCACAAGCATTACCGAGACGAAGGCCTGTTGAGTTTGAAGTTGGGGATAAAATATTGCTTAAAGTGTCTCCTTGGAAGGGAATCGTACGATTCAGGAAGAGAGGAAAGTTAAGTCCAAGGTTTTTCAGACCATTCAAGATATTGGCGCGCGTTGGTGAAGTCGCTTATCGGTTGGAGTTGCCTGATGATTTAAGTGGAATTCATCCTACGTTTCATGTATCACACTTGCGAAAGTGTTTGGCGGATGAATCAGCTCACGTATCACTTACTGACATCGGGGTAGATAACTTCCTTAACTACACCGAAGAACCCGTAGCCATCTTGGATCAAAAAGAAAACAACTACTAACCAAAGTCATTCCACTGGTCAAAATTCAATGGAAACATCGAAAAGGGTCTGAAGCCACGTGGGAGACTGAATCAGAAATGAGGGAGTTGTACCCTCGGTTATTTGGCCTATAATAGGTTTCGAGGAAGAAACATTTAATAAGAGGGGTAGACTGGTAACATCCCGAAAATAACAAGAAAGAATAAAAATGATAGACGATGGGTCTCGAGAAAGGAGCGTTAAAAGAAAGGAAATGATGAACGAAGGACGAACGGGCTTGTGGGCTTGGGCCTCGGGCCGAACTAGTGAGGAACATGGGAGGCTGATAACCCTTTTTATCCTCCAAACACCCTCATTTCATCGTCTTCTCCACCACCACCTAGAGAGAGAAAGTGAGAAATCTAAAGGGAGAAAGAGCAAGAAAGCCCGTCTTCTATCTCTATCTTGCATCAAGATCGATTGCTGGATATTTCTAGAGGTTGGACTAGGAGGAAGCAAGCATAAACAGGTAACAAACCCGTCCAGATCTGAGTTTTTTTCTTCAAAAATGGATTTTTGGGTTTTTGGGGTTTCTAAACAAAAAGGTGGAATCTTTACGTATGAAATGTGGTTTAAAGCTCAGATCAAGCTTCATGGAAGCTAGACAAATGTTTTGGATGTAAAAAGTTAAGGTCTAGGATCAAAATCAGACCTGGAAATGATTGGTGTTCTTGAGCCGACTCTCAAGAGTCGGCACCTGCAATGTGCCGACTCTCAGCGAGGAAGACGAAGAGGAGAGTCGGCCATGCATAGAATCGGCCCTCAGAGAATCGACTCCTGAGAGTCTGCCCTCTAATGAACACACTAAGAATCGGCTCCCTAGAACAACGCAAAGTCCTAAACGCAAGTTCAGGAGAAACTTATGAGTGTGGCTGGCGAGTCTCCCAGTCGACTCTCAGGTGTGCCTACTGATACTCTCGGCCGACACTCTAGTGTCGCTGGTGTTTGTCTCAGCATACTCTCAAGAGTGGCTAGTAACATTTCTGGCCGACTCTTGTGCAAATGATAGAATCCTCACTTTGAGTTATGTGCAGATCGGTATACGCTTAAGCAATAGATAAGGCATCGACTTTGGGTTGAGTATCGATAGACTGGTGAGTTCTAGAAACCATTTTTTTAAATGTTTTAAATAAATGTTTTTGGGCTGGTGTGCATACGTAACGATGTGATTTTTAATAAAATGTACGAATGCTTTAACTGAAGTTTTGAATTAAAAGAAGTGAATGTTTATGAAAGGCATAAACGAACGAATCTGCCATGGTTCCTCCGGGAATCAAGGTTATGGGAATGGGATGTATGTTATGGGCCTTACCTTTTAGGGGCCTATGTGGCAGGCCAACTGTTGTATAACTAGGGTGATGACGGTCACCAGGGGGATTACCGTGATCCTTGAAGTTGGTATGATTTAGCTCGCGGGGTAATTGTGCTTGAAGTTTGGTATGTGCCATCCTTGTGATGACGTGCTTCAAGTTTAGGTGTTGAATGGTCTAGAGGTAACGAGCCTTAGATTTCTCCGCTTGAAGGTAGGATGGGTCTTCCTAGAGGTACGAATGGCCTAGAGGTAACGAGCCTTAGGTTTCCCCGTTGGTATGCGATGTATGGAATTGACGGTTTCGAGAAGGCGCAAATTCGATATGTTCGTTTACTTATGTTACGATGTTATGTTATGAGGATATGTTTTGTTATTGCATGTTTTCGTACGCTTTTATTAAATGAAGTTGAATGTTATGTTATTGGCAAATATTTGAAGTTAATGTTTTATGTTATAACTACAACTCACCAGTGTAGCTGACTTTTTAGTATGCACATTCAGGTTTAGGACAGGTTATGAGGAGGGATGGTGATGTTGGGCGGCGAGAAGAGTTACCTGGATGATTTGAAGACTGGCATCCCGCTATGATTTGATTATGTGTTGTTTATGTTTTAGACAATGTTTACGCTTACAAATGTTGAACAATGTTGATGTTACGTTTTAATGAAAGTTTTTCCGCTGTGTTATTTGATATTCAAGTTTAAGAACTGCTTGTGACCGGGTTTGGGGCCTTACAAGTTGGTATCAGAGCAATAGTTTGAGAGATTTAGAAACTCCAGTGTCAGAACTTAAACTGTGAATGGAACCGATAGCGGATGCCAGGACGGGTAACTCGAGCCACAGCATCAGGTATGAAGGTAGTATATATGTTTATATATATGGTATGCCTTTGGAACTGCTGTTAGGTTAGGACTTGTGATCTGATTAAATCATAAAAGTGGTCAAATGGAAGTCAAAAGGTAGTGTAATGGTTAAATGCATATGGCCAGTGTATATTAACATCTTACAATTGTCACACCCCAACCGACGATGGAATACGTCGGGGCGGGACATGTAGACTGTTGATAAGCACATGATTCAACTAAAGTTTCATATATTAAATTTATTCACTTTCATAACAATGTTTCAACAAATACAATCAAACAATCAATGGAAATGAAATACATCAACAAGTTCAATTTATTTATTTCAACTAGGTCCTCATGTCCTATATGTAGGAACTTGAAACATGCACTCAAAGATTTGCACCTGAAACAAGATAAAAACATGGTCAACTAAAAATAGTTGGTGAGTATACATAGGTTTTGACACCACAAATAGTTTTCCAAATGTTTGTGTACAATTCATATGAAGCATGGTTTAATAAGCTAATTATAGAGAACCACTATAGTTAAACCTGGGCGTACAATCAAACCTTGTGACTTGCACAGAATGTTATCCCAAATGTAATATCGACAACAATCACCCTACCTGGGTGGGTTTGTCAGACACAATAGATCTATCAATGTTACCTTCGGCTTGTACAGAGTTAATGATTGCACTTGCACAATTACACACAAAAATGTAAATGTAGTTTGCACTCATAGTGTTCAAGCATAAGGCACAAATTGCACACATGATCATAATGTAGAATTGTATATGTTGTAATTGCAAATAGTTTCAATGCAAATCATGTTTCAACCCAAAATGTACAAAAATAAAAAAGGGGCTATGTAAACTCACCTTACAAGTTTAGAGGGTTGAACTTGAACTTGTAGTAACTTGGATTGAATGCCTTAAGGATTGCCTAAGTTAAGTTTGTTATGTTAGAAACAAGTTAAGGATAGTCGAGGGGTTGACTGTGTAATTAGTTGAAAGTGGTTGTTGTACACTAGAGTGGTTATCATTCTAGAGTAGTACCTGCAACAGAAAAGTTCCGAGGAAAGAGTTGGCCAGATCAGAACCCTGTCTTTTCCTAGCCAGAACTTTAATGTTTGTCAGATAACTACTGGTTTGAAAGTTACTCTATTTGCATACATAACCAAGTTTAGGGTGAGTTTGGTAAGCTTGGAAAGTATAAGGTCTAAAGTGAAAATATGAGTTTAGTATAGATAGAAATAAATTTAATTGAATATTAAAGGGTTTTAATTTAAAAATAAGGAGTTTTAGTAATAACATGAATTTTGAATTTGGAAGGAAGAAGAAAGATCAAAACCAAGTTTTTTTAAATAAAGTTTGAACAAGTTTAATTAAAATAGGGCTTTTGATCTTAGATAGATCTATGAATATAACATAACCATGTTAGGGATCACAGATCTTTCTAGTTATGAGGAATTTTTGAAAGAAAAAGTATGAACAAGCAAGAACATGAGAATAACTTACTTAGAATAGAAGGATTTAAACTAGAATCTTCCAAAAGATGAGAAGAACAACATTTAGTTTCTAGAGAGCCCTAGAAGATTGTTGAGGTGTGAAGAATGAATGAGGTTTAAGGTTCTATTTATAGGGTGAGACTAAGGGACTTATTTGTAAAAATCAATTTGTTGATAAGGACTAGGATTGCAAAAAGTAAAGAATAGTATTTAATGCTCATTAATTTTTTGTTTGACTCCATAATTCATATTTAAAATGTTTGATAAATGTAGTTATATACTTATTTGATTATAAAAATTGTTTGTATAAAGTCTATAAAATCTTAAATATATTACTTGTTTAATTACAAATGTTTTTAAAAGAATGTCTTTCATTTTTATAAAGATTACAATTTGTGTAAATGGTTTAATAAAATAGATATATGTTTACATATTTATTTAAAAGTAAATACATACAATTAAAAGATGTAGCACATGATTAATGCTCATAAATTTTAAAACTTACAATTTGTATAGATGATTGATTTAATAACATCAAATACATATATCATATATACATATTTATAATTAGATTCCTATATCTATATAAAAAGGATGTAAAAACATGATTAAAGATGTATAAGTCTTATATCAAAAGTTGTATAATTGAATTATTTGGTATAATCATATATATATATGAATGTACATACATATGTTATATATATAATAGGAGGTTAATATTTAAATGTGAGATCAAAAATTTGAATTGATAGATGTTAAAATAACAATTAAGGTGACATATTGTTTTGAACAAGTACAGGGTTCAAATGGAGTGTCGTTACTGTATAAAATAAAATAATGTAGTATTAGAAAAATCATGGATGTTACAGTATCCCCAAGTTGAGGGAATTTCATCCAGAAATTCAATTGTTTGGAGACTACTGAATCAGGAAGGAGGTGAGCTTGGATTGTCGTTTGAGGAGTATAGCTGATGTCACAGGTCTGGTCATCCTGTCAGGCATAGATGGTGGTAGTGGGTTTAGTTTGAAGAGAATTAAGGGGAAAACTGTTGAATAATATTTTAGACTCCAAAAATGAAATGCATCACTCAAATTGAGAATGATGAGAATTAATGATCAAAACTTGTTTTAAGATGTAATCTAATATGTTCAAGATACGTTACTGGATAAGAGATTTCACAAACATTGGTCAAGGTCAGAATAACATAAAACTTCTCGTGATATGAACAACGCTACTTCTGACAATATGACAGGAACACTTATATATAGGAAATACAAGCGGCGTATCCACCATGTCCTTATCATATCACATTAGTTTTGTTTCTATATTTCACGATAGGTTTCAGGTCATAACACGCAACAGAATTTACTATGTTTTCCATGCGCTGATTTTTATAATTACGAGTGCACCCGTAATTACTCGAATTGTCGCATGGTCCGTATAGATCCTTCCGTTGTGTGCGGGTCAAGAGAGGACACAAAGTTACTTAGTTCATATCTATTGTTTTCACGTATGAGTTGCTAATAACTATCTGTGCTACTAGATAGTAAGGTCAATCAGAAAACTAAAAAGTAATAATGTGGCATAACTTAGAGTTCCATAGTTTCCTCGTGTTTGAATAAGAATATGTCAAACCCCGAGTAGTTTTAAAGTTTTGCAGCTTTCAACTTTCATGGATTAAGTGAATGATCATGCCTTGTGTATAATGTGATCAATCAATTGCAACAATTGTAAATAGTCTAGTTCCGTGTATAATGTAAACACTCAAATTTCATGTATGATCTAGTGTCATGTACATTGTAAACAACTAGGTTTCATGTATAATGTAAACAATTTAGTATTATGTATATTGCAAACAAATAAGTTTTCATGTATACTGTAAAAAATTTAGTGTCATGTATTTTGTAAATAAATAAGTTTCATGTATAATGCGAACAATTTAGTATCATGTATTTTGTATACAAATAAGTTTTCATGTATAATATAAAAAATTTAGTGTCTTGTATTTTGTAAATAAATAGGGTATCACGTATTTTGTAAATAAATAAGTTTCATGTATAATGCAAACAATTTAGTATCATGTATTTTGTAAACAAATAAGTTTTCATATATAATGTGAATAATTTAGTGTCATGTATTTTATAAACAAATAAGGTATCACGTATTTTGTAAATAAATAAGTTTCATGTATAATGTGAACAATTTAGTATCATGTATTTTGTAAACAATTAAGTTTTCATGTATAATGTGAACAATTTAGTATAATGTACTTTGTAAATAAATAAGTTTTCATGTATGATGCAAACAATTTAGTATTATATATTTTGTAAATAAATATGTATAATGTAAACAATTTAGTATAATGTATTTTGTAAATAAATAAGTTTTCATGTATAATGAAAACAATTTAATATCAATAAGTTTTCATGTATATTGTAAACAATTTAGTATAATGTATTTTGTAAATAAATAAGTTTTCAGGTATGATGCAAACAACTTAGTATTATATATTTTGTAAATAAATATGTATAATGTAAACAATTTAGTATAATGTATTTTGTAAATAAATAAGTTTTCAGGTATGATGCAAACAATTTAGTATCATGTATTTTGTAAATAAACATGTATAATTGAAACAATTTAGTATAATGTATTTTGTAAATAAATAAGTTTTCATGTATAATGTAAACAATTTAGTATAATGTATTTTATAAATAAATAAGTTTTCAGGTATGATGCAAACAGTTTAGTATTATAAATTTTGTAAATAAACATGTATAATGTAAACAATTTAGTATAATGTACTTTGTAGATAAATAAGTTTTCATGTATAATGTAAACAATTTAGTATTATGTATTTTGTAAATAAATAAGTTTTCATGTATAATGTAAACAATTTAGTATCAATAAGTTTTCATGTATAATGTAAACAATTTAGTATAATGTATTTTGTAAATAATAAGTTTTCAAATATGATGCAAACAATTTAGTATTATATATTTTGTAAATAAACATGTATATTCACTGAGATGATGAGGGCTTCCTTGCCAGATCTGAAAGCGGCCCTGGCATGCAAATTCACTGAGATGATTAGGGCTTCCTTGCCAGATCTACTGGCGGAAGCATTGAGGAAGACTAATGAGGCGGGTGGGTCTAACACGGCAATTGGTGCCCCGAACAATGAGGTTATCAACGCACCGCTTACTCGCGGTTGTGACTACAAGTCCTTTAAGGCATGTGACCCGCTTGTTCTGACTGGGAAAAAGGACACAGTGGCTACGTTTGATTCGGTAATCCGTATGGAGGCCGCCATTCGCCTAAGCGAATGCCGAGCGAATCAAGTTGTGAAATTTGCTGCTAACTCCTTGAGGGGGGAAGCATCTCATTGATGGGAAGGTGTACGTCAAGCCAAGGGGGACGAGGCTGTTGACGCAATTATGTGGAATGATTTGAAGACTACAGTGATCAAGAATTTATGTCCAAGGAATGAGATCGAAAAGGTAGAAAGGGAATTTCTGGGATTGAAAGCCGGGAGCATGACGCACCTGCAGTACCCCACTCAGTTCAATAAACTGGCACGTCTGGTGCCACATCTTGTCTCAACTGAAGAGAGGAAGATTGTCTGCTACATTCAGGGACTACTGGACAAGGTTAGCACTTATGTTAAGGCAAATGCCCCTGCTACCTATGATTCGGTAGTAGAACTGAGCGGTGTGGTGTTTGATGATGTGGCGCTGAATGTTGTCGACATTGAAGAGACCAAGAAGAAGATGAATTTTCCTACCAAGCAAACTTATGGGAAGTTATTTGGGGCTCGGGAAAAACAGGCCAGGGTAGGCGAGATAGCGGTCTGTGGGAAATGTGGAGGACGGCATGCAGGTGAATGCAGGCTAGGGTCAAATCTGTGCTACAAGTGTGGCAAGACCGAACACTACTCCCGGAATGCACACAGGAATTTAAGGGTTATAATTGCGGCGAGAGTTGCCACATGAGCCGGGAATGCACTAAGCCAAGGATGGGTGAAGCCGGGAAAGGGAAAGCTCCTGAAAAGAAATAAGAGAGGCCCCGAGTGAAGACACAAGTGTAAGCTCTGACGCAGGAACAGGCTAGGGTGGACCCCGAGTACATTCATCCTTGACAACACTTTTGTTTATATGTTATTTGATTCGGGTGCTTGCATGCTACTTTTTGCAAACGGGTAAAATATTCAGTCAGTAAACTAGAAAGAGCCTTTAGCTTAGATAACGCAGAGGGTAGGACCGCGAGGGTAACTGATGTAGTTGACAATTCCACAATAAAAATAGAAGGCCATAGATTCCCCGTCAGGTTGTTTGTTATGGGTTTGGGAGGGTTTGACGTCGTTTTGGGTATGGACTGGCTTACTACAAATGAAGTACAAATTATATGCAAACGAAAGATAATTCGACTCAAGGCTCCAGATGGTAGCGAAGTCAAGGTCTTCGGGAATCGTGACGCCTCGATGCCTAACGTCATCTCGATGAATAAGGCAATAGATTACTTGAGGAGCGGATATGAGGCTTATCTGGTGTACGTGATTGAAAAGTGTAAGGAATTGAAGGAACTAGACGATGTACCTATGGTACGCGAGTACCCGGAGGTGTTTCCAGAGGATTTGCCTGGGATACCACCCGACAGAGAGATTGAGTTCCGAATCGACTTAGTACCAGATGCCCAGCCCATGGCTAAGACCCTATATCGACAAACACCAGTGGAGATGAAAGAACTAGTGGCATAATAAGACGAATTAATTTAGAAGGGATTCATCAGACCAAGCATATCACCTTGGGGTGCTCCAGTATTGTTTGTGAAGAAGAAAGACGGCTCTATGAGAATGTGTATCGACTATAGGGAGTTGAACAAATGAACGGTGAAGAACAAGTACCCTTTACTAAGGATCGAAGACCTGTTCGACCAATTACAGGGCACAAGTTAGTTCTCGAAAATCAAACTTCGATTCGGTTACCATCAGTTGAAGGTCTGAGAGGGAGACATACTGAAAACTGCGTTTCGCACGTGTTATGGACATTTTGAGTTCCGCGTAATGTCCTTCGGATTGACGAACACCCCCGCAGCATTCATGGATTTAATGAATAGGGTGTGTCGACCGATATTGGACTGAACGGTAATTGTGTTCATCGATGATATCCTTATCTACTTTAAGAATGAGGGTGATCACGCATGTCACTTGAAGGAGTTGTTGGAAGCTTTGAAGAAGGAAAAACCGTATGATAATTCTCCAAATGCGCGTTCTAGCTTAGGGAATTCCAATTCCTAGGTCATGTCATTAACTCAAACGGCATTATAGTTGACCGAGAAAAGATAGAGACAGTAAGAGATTGGGATATTCCTAATACGCCAACTGAAATCTCAGTTTCTTGGGATTGACGGGCTAATGTCGGAGATTTATCCAGGATTTCTCAAAAATAGTTTCACCCTTGACAAAGTTGACACGAAAGAAGGTGAAGTACGAATGGGAACCGACCCAGGAAGAAGCTTTTAGGGAACTGAAGGAAAAGCTAACCCAAGCTCTAGTGTTGGCCCTTCCCAGGGGTAATGAAGACTTGGTGGTATACTCTGAAGCTTCAGGTAAGGGATTGGGGAACGTGCTAATGCAACGCGGGAGAATGATCGCATATGCATCACGGCAGTTGAAAGGTCACGAAGTCAATTATCCGATTCACGACTTGGAACTTGCTGTTGTTGTGTTTGCATTAAAAATCTGGACGCACTACCTTTAAGGGGTAAAGTTTACCATATACTCCGACCAAAAAAGTTTGAAGTATTTTTTCGAACAAAAGGAATTGAATATGAGGCAGAGGCGATGGTTGGAACTTTTGAAAGACTATGATTGTGAACTCATATACCATCCCTGAAAAGCAAACGTGGTGGCTAGCGCTTGATGTGTTGCAAAGCACACATGCATTTCCCTTGTATTTCGTAGTTCTTTCATATAGTTTTATAGTCGTTTCGAGTCAATTATAGCTTATAATTAGTTATGTAATGTTTTGTAGGTATTCAGGGAGTAATTGGAGCTTAAACGATCAAGAACTGCGAAGAAACGAGCACACGAGAACCTAGGATGAAAACGGAAAAAGTCGGAAAAAAGTCCAACCTTAGAAGAGGCATATCTCAGGCTAGAAAATTAGTTACGGGGCCCATAAGTTATCGATTTGGGGTAGCTAGAGAAGAGGAATTCAAAAATTCAATTTTCCCTCGCGATACGCGAGAGCTTGGGTCCATTTTCTCGTGGTATGCGAGGGACAAGAAATCCTGCGCGACTATTTTGTCTCCGGCGGTACGTGAGGGAGCTTCTGTATGGGCCTCGCGGTACACGAGAGACCCTAGATACGCAGATTTTGGCCTATTTTCATGGTATAAAAGGTTGGGATCAATCCTAGTGTTTGAGAATTCGATTCTAGACGTAAAGTTAAGGACTTTTGGGCGATTTTGAGTGGGAGAAGTCACAAGGGGTCAAGTATTGAAGCGTTGGATGCGTGGATCGATTGGATTATTTATGTTTCTTATCTTTTGCTTTTTGATTCATCTATCTTGCATCATGATTCTGAATATTATACTTTGTGTTGATATTTTGATGATGGTAGTAGGCTAGATTTCTTGAACTACCTAGATTTTGATAATTATGCATTGTTATTTGGTTTGATTTTGGATTTCGGTTTCTTTTTGATGGATTAACAATAAAGTAAAGAACTTGGTTTTGTTTTATTGGATGTATATGCGTATTTGATATTGATTTATGAACTATTGAATGTTCCATATGCTGCTTTGTGAATGTCTTTCATGTATGGTCGCATATTAGGTCAGTAGTTGTGTGCATGTGATTGGTTTATGGTTTACTGTCTTGTATCCATAGGAACATCGATTGAGAGTTTGTTAGGTTTAGGTATTCTACCTGCTTCAATAGCTGAAAGGTGCGAAGTTGTTAGATAATCTTTGGTGTTAGGGTTCTAGGTTAACTGCTCTGAAAGGAGGGTTTCCTAGGTTGTCTTAGCATCATTGTTATTCCGTGTCTAGTCAAGTGAATTCAAGTTACTCCTTGCTCTGAAAGGTGTATTGAGATAGTGAGACTGAGAGGTAATCTGTCTAGCGAGTACTTTAGTGTTGTTGGAGATAGCTGAGAGGTGATTCAACTAACTGGTGAGTTTCACACGTCCCTTAGGTTTCCTTTTAGGTCACACCCGGAGAATGATCTGGGATCCACTAGATTGTTTAAGTATGTCGTATTCTAAGAGCCCGATTCCATCATAGTTTCCATATCCGAGAGATTTCAAAGGTACATGCATAGGATTCAGGGTCTAGGTAGTGCTTTCCCCATTTGTGAGTTGTCTAAAGTTTCATGCTTTCTGTTTGGTATCATTAGTTACAGAGTTCCATTAGGTTACAACACAAATCCCCCCCAATATAATTTAGTTTAGTTAGTTGAGTCAGAGTTTAGATAGAGTTATCGCTAGTGTCTCGTGGGTTCGATATCCGGACTTCATTTGACTTTGCTACATTGATCGGTACACTTGCCGGTAGTGTGGTCTAGTATTAGGTTGAGTCTAGATTTATAAATTTAAAGCTAAAGTGTCTAGGTTAGGTTTTATAGTTTGTTTTTATAGACCGTCCAGCACACATCAAGTTTTTGGCGCCATTGCCGGGGACACTTAGGCGATAGCGTATCTAACTGTGATTGAACTTATCTAATTAGTTGGTCCTTTTTGTGTTTTGAGTCTTGAGTCTTTTCTATTTTGTTGAGTCTAGTTTGTGTGTCCTTTGGTGAGTCTTTGTTTGTAGTGTTTCTAGCTTGTATCTTGAGTCTGTCTAATTATTTTTGTCATTATGTGTGAGATCTGTGGAGGACCCCATTTTACTCGTCATTGCCCATATTCATCGGGATATTCTGCAGACTGCTATGATCATGATTATCCGCATGTACAGCCATATAAGGAATACATAACTCAAGAGGAGTTGAATGGCTGGTGCAAAGAGGCAAATGAGAAGTATGAGAAAGAAATCCAGGCAATAATCGCTCGCATTGGATCACATCGACCGAAGAATCTGGAGCGTGTGATTTCTGATCGTGAAGGGAATGTTATCAGAACTGAAACTGCATCAGGGGAAGTGATTCTGGAAACTCCAGAACTGGAGGCAACAATGGACGAGATAACTAAAGTCGAGCAATTTCACTTTCTTGAAGAAAATGGGAGGCTGATGGATGAGCTAGAAAGTATCAAGCTAGAAAGAGAAGAAGCAGCTCGAGAACCGGGGACATTAACGGAAGAGGTGCAACTTGCAAGTCCAAAATACTCAGCACTAGTCCCACCTTCAGTTCTGCAGGATGTTAAGCAACCTCGGCCGGGTGTTTATGATTTTTCTTGGAATGAGAGTGATGATGATGAGTCAATAGATGTGAAGGAACTCGAGAAATATTTTGGCTCAAGGATTAGAGACAAAGAAGGAGAGGAAGATGTGCTTTTCTCTGATTCTATAGGATTGATGTTTGGTGAAGGGGAAGAGATTGTTGATGAGCCGTCATGGGAAACGAGTTTGGTGACGAGTTGGTGGGATTGCCAACTTTTGAAGAAGATGAAGAATTTGACCCGGTTGGCGAGTTAGAAACCTTAGAAGCTCTGATGGAAGGAAATCCGACTATGGAGATCAAAGAGTCACCAGTTGAAGAAGGGGAAGAAGTGGTTGTAGATGAAGAGAACCACAACGAGCCCATGGAGGTAGTAGATGGTGGATCGCCACCCAGATCAGCACGACCACGGGACAAGGCACAGAGACGCTTGGACCGGCATGTTTTAAGGGTCCAGGGATGGTCACATAAAGACCGTAGGATGCAGTATGCTGGAGATGATCGATCACCACATTACATGACACGTATCAGGTTTGATCCAGGTAAGTTTAAATATTGGTGGACCGACCCATTTAGATTTTTCAAAACCCATTTAAGGTCTACCATCAGTGTTTGTCAAATCGGTGGTAGACCAATTACACTAAACGTGCCGGACGGGGGCGACATAAAGGAGAAGCCACCTGATTTGGTTTGGTTCTCGGGCAAGTGCCCGGTGCATAGTTTATACGAGTCTTTTCGGTTAATTTCGTGCTATTTTTGTGCTTTTCGGTTTGCGTATTTTGTTTTGTTTGTGTCTTGCAGTGATTCGCACTTGATTTGGTGAGGAAAATCGTCGAGAATGAAGTTCTAGGTATTTTTTTACATGTGTTTTTATGCTTGGAATAGGTTTTTAAGGAATTTGGGTGAAACAAAATTTTAAATGATAAAAAATTTTCTAAGTATAAAAGTTGGAAAATTTTCAAAACTTTCTGTTACCAACAAGTCCCCACGGTACGCGAAGCATTTGGGAAGTCCTCTCGCGGTACACGAAGGACAAACCAAGTAGCCGGCTTAATTTCTGCTTCCTCGCGGTACGCGAGGAGTGCTGCCGGTTCTCTCACGGTACGCGGGGCAATGCTGGTTTCACCCTTATTCCTTGTTTTCCCATGGTTTCATTCACCGTTCACCCACATCGACCACCACTATTATTCACCCCTCTATCCTCTATCCACCATCCATTATCACCACCGTCACCATACCACATATCATCCTTTATACATCATTCATTATTGACACCTTCATCATCCATTCACACCACAACCATGGGAGAACTCGAAACCATTCGTGACCGATGACCAACCTTGATGTGACTTTTATGTCTATGTGTTTGCCACACATTGAGTATATTTCTCTACATGCTATCTATCTTGAGTCTTTAAGTTCTTAGTGAGTCAGTTGAGTCGTTATTTTAATTTGAGTCAGTTTAATGTTGCGGGTTTGTTTGAGTTTTATTATGCAGGTTTTGATCGCTTAGTCCGTACTCAATCTCCATTCTTGCGGGGATGATTCTCTCTTATCTATCTTGTAAAGGCAACCCGACAGTCGTTTGTGCAACCGTGACCGAAATGTTATACGGTGCACACATGGAAGAGTAATGATGGACCTTTCATGCTACATTACCAACTAAGTCGATTCCTTTTATTTTTGCATTTTTATTTTTAGTTGTGTCTTTTTTCACATTGAGGATAATGTGTCTTTCAAGTGTGGGGATGTGAGTGTCTAGTTGAGTCTAGTTTGTCTTGTTTATAAAGATTCAAAAATACAAAAAAATTAAAAAAAAATTTTGAAAAATGTCCTTGGAAATAACTTCTTATACTTGGAAAATGATAGTACAACTGGATCTGCTTATTGAGTTTAAATGAATAAATAACTGAAAACGTGTCTAATTAGTGATGTTTTCTCTACCCAGTCAACTAGTAGAGCTTAAATAGCCTGTTTGTGTTAAATAAGATTATTAATTGAATTAATTCATGATCTCTTGTGGGTATTCATCTTAGAGTATCTCTAATACTGAAACTGTCAACATAGGGTGATAGGTACCACGTTAAGTTAAAATTTAGAGGTTTTTGAAATTTTTTTGGCACACCACTCTCTTTTTATGAGAATAAATCCGAGTTTCGGTGGCGCCCGCATCCATAATTCCATAATTCTTGAGCTTATTTAATTGAAATCTAAGTTTCGCGTACATGTCACACGTCGGGTTCCAGGCTGATTGAAACACCACTAGGTTAATTCTTATATGCTTCATTGTTTAGACTGTAGTCTATGTGTTACCTTCCGGGATAGTGACTTGGTTGAAACGCCTCTAGACGAAAGTTAATTTGCTTAATAATGCTCATATTTCCATCCATTCATTCATTGATCATCATTATTTCTAAAAACGTGAAAATTTTAGTTTAACGTGGTAGGGTAAAATTATATGGTTTGAACCGTGCCTAAACATGACCGTGAGATGGGATTAGGTGGAGCAGTAACGTCTGAGTGTGAGTCACATGGGTTGATTGATATCTGTATAAATTGGAATTAGAACAAATTACGGGGCCTTGAAAGTTGGTGGTTGGGTTTAATCGAACCGAAATACTAATTATTGCTTTTTAACACGTGAGTATGTTTTGCTAATTGGTAATAGATGAGTTGTTAAGTTAGATTCCATTTTTGATTCCATTGCAGAGATCTTTTTCGAGGACGAAAAAAGGTTAAGTGTGGGGATGTTTGATGTGTTGCAATGCACACATGCATTTCCCTTGTATTTCGTAGTGCTTTCGTATAGTTTTATAGTCGTTTCAAGTTAATTATAGCTTGTAATTAGTTATGTTATGTTTTGTAGGTATTCGGGAAGTAATTGGAGCTTAAACGGTCAAGAACTGCGAAGAAACGAGCACACGAGAACCCAGGATGAAAACGGAAAAAGTCGGAAAAAAGTCCAACTTTAGAAGAGGCATATCTCGGGCTAGAAAATTAGTTACGGGGCCCATAATATATCGATTTGGGGTAGCTCGAGAAGAGGAATTCAAAAATTCAGTATTCCCTCACGGTACGCGAGAACTCGGGTCCATTTTCTCGCGGTACGCGAGCGACAAGAAATCATGCGCGCCTATTTTGTCTCCGGCGGTACGCGAGGGAGCTTCCGTCTGGGCCTCGCAGTACGCGAGAGACCCCAGATACGCAGATTTTGGCCTATTTTCATGGTATAAAAGGTTGGGATCAGTCCTAGGATCTGCTTATTGAGTTTAAATGAATAAATAACTGAAAACGTGTCTAATTAGTGATGTTTTCTCTACCCAGTCAACTAGTAGAGCTTAAATAGCCTGTTTGTGTTAAATAAGATTATTAATTGAATTAATTCATGATATCTTGTGGGTATTCATCTTAGAGTATCTCTAATACTGAAACTGTCAACATAGGGTGATAGGTACCACGTTAAGTTAAAATTTAGAGGTTTTTGAAATTTTTTTGGCACACCACTCTCTTTTTATGAGAATAAATCCGAGTTTCGGTGGCGCCCGCATCCATAATTCCATAATTCTTGAGCTTATTTAATTGAAATCTAAGTTTCGCGTACATGTCACACGTCGGGTTCCAGGCTGATTGAAACACCACTAGGTTAATTCTTATATGCTTCATTGTTTAGACTGTAGTCTATGTGTTACCTTCCGGGATAGTGACTTGGTTGAAACGCCTCTAGACGAAAGTTAATTTGCTTAATAATGCTCATATTTCCATCCATTCATTCATTGATCATCATTATTTCTAAAAACGTGAAAATTTTAGTTTAACGTGGTAGGGTAAAATTATATGGTTTGAACCGTGCCTAAACATGACCGTGAGATGGGATTAGGTGGAGCAGTAACGTCTGAGTGTGAGTCAAATGGGTTGATTGATATCTGTATAAATTGGAATTAGAACAAATTACGGGGCCTTGAAAGTTGGTGGTTGGGTTTAATCGAACCGAAATACTAATTATTGATTTTTAACACGTGAGTATGTTTTGCTAATTGGTAATAGATGAGTTGTTAAGTTAGATTCCATTTTTGATTCCATTGCAGAGATCTTTTTCGAGGACGAAAAAAGGTTAAGTGTGGGGATGTTTGATGTGTTGCAATGCACACATGCATTTCCCTTGTATTTCGTAGTGCTTTCGTATAGTTTTATAGTCGTTTCAAGTTAATTATAGCTTGTAATTAGTTATGTTATGTTTTGTAGGTATTCGGGAAGTAATTGGAGCTTAAACGGTCAAGAACTGCGAAGAAACGAGCACACGAGAACCCAGGATGAAAACGGAAAAAGTCGGAAAAAAGTCCAACTTTAGAAGAGGCATATCTCGGGCTAGAAAATTAGTTACGGGGCCCATAATATATCGATTTGGGGTAGCTCGAGAAGAGGAATTCAAAAATTCAGTATTCCCTCACGGTACGCGAGAACTCGGGTCCATTTTCTCGCGGTACGCGAGCGACAAGAAATCATGCGCGCCTATTTTGTCTCCGGCGGTACGCGAGGGAGCTTCCGTCTGGGCCTCGCAGTACGCGAGAGACCCCAGATACGCAGATTTTGGCCTATTTTCATGGTATAAAAGGTTGGGATCAGTCCTAGGATCTGCTTATTGAGTTTAAATGAATAAATAACTGAAAACGTGTCTAATTAGTGATGTTTTCTCTACCCAGTCAACTAGTAGAGCTTAAATAGCCTGTTTGTGTTAAATAAGATTATTAATTGAATTAATTCATGATATCTTGTGGGTATTCATCTTAGAGTATCTCTAATACTGAAACTGTCAACATAGGGTGATAGGTACCACGTTAAGTTAAAATTTAGAGGTTTTTGAAATTTTTTTGGCACACCACTCTCTTTTTATGAGAATAAATCCGAGTTTCGGTGGCGCCCGCATCCATAATTCCATAATTCTTGAGCTTATTTAATTGAAATCTAAGTTTCGCGTACATGTCACACGTCGGGTTCCAGGCTGATTGAAACACCACTAGGTTAATTCTTATATGCTTCATTGTTTAGACTGTAGTCTATGTGTTACCTTCCGGGATAGTGACTTGGTTGAAACGCCTCTAGACGAAAGTTAATTTGCTTAATAATGCTCATATTTCCATCCATTCATTCATTGATCATCATTATTTCTAAAAACGTGAAAATTTTAGTTTAACGTGGTAGGGTAAAATTATATGGTTTGAACCGTGCCTAAACATGACCGTGAGATGGGATTAGGTGGAGCAGTAACGTCTGAGTGTGAGTCAAATGGGTTGATTGATATCTGTATAAATTGGAATTAGAACAAATTACGGGGCCTTGAAAGTTGGTGGTTGGGTTTAATCGAACCGAAATACTAATTATTGATTTTTAACACGTGAGTATGTTTTGCTAATTGGTAATAGATGAGTTGTTAAGTTAGATTCCATTTTTGATTCCATTGCAGAGATCTTTTTCGAGGACGAAAAAAGGTTAAGTGTGGGGATGTTTGATGTGTTGCAATGCACACATGCATTTCCCTTGTATTTCGTAGTGCTTTCGTATAGTTTTATAGTCGTTTCAAGTTAATTATAGCTTGTAATTAGTTATGTTATGTTTTGTAGGTATTCGGGAAGTAATTGGAGCTTAAACGGTCAAGAACTGCTAAGAAACGAGCACACGAGAACCCAGGATGAAAATGGAAAAAGTCGGAAAAAAGTCCAACCTTAGAAGAGGCATATCTCGGGCTAGAAAATTAGTTACGGGGCCCATAATATATCGATTTGGGGTAGCTCGAGAAGAGGAATTCAAAAATTCAGTATTCCCTCGCGGTACGCGAGAACTCGGGTCCATTTTCTCGCGGTACGCGAGCTACAAGAAATCATGCGCGCCTATTTTGTCTCCGGCGGTACGCGAGGGAGCTTCCGTCTGGGCCTCGCAGTACACGAGAGACCCCAGATACGCAGATTTTGGCCTATTTTCATGGTATAAAAGGTTGGGATCAGTCCTAGGGTTTGAGAATTCGATTCTAGACGTAAAGTTAAGGACTTTTGGGCAATTTTGAGTGGGAGAAGTCACAAGGGACAAGGATTGAAGCGTTGAATGCGTGGATCGATTGGATTATCGTCTTTTCGGTTTATGTTTCTTATATTTTGCTTTTTGATTCATCTATCTTGCATCATGATTCTGAATATTATACGTTGTGTTGATGTTTTGATGATGGTAGTGGGCTAGATTTCTTGAACTACCTAGATTTTGATGATTATGCGTTGTTATTTGGTTTGATTTTGGATTTCGGTTTCTTTTTGATGGAATAACAATAAAGTAAAGAACTTGGTTTTGTTTTATTGGATGTATATATGTATTTGATCTTGATTTATGATCTACTGAATGTTCCATATGCTTCTTTGTGAATGTCTTTCATGTATGGTCGCATATTAGGTCAGTAGCTGTGTTCATGTGATTGGTTTATGGTTTACTGTCTTGTATCTATAGGAACATCGATTGAGAGTTTGTTAGGTTTAGGTATTCCACCTGCTTCAATTGCTGAAAGGTGCGAAGTTGTCGGGTAATCTTCGGTGTTAGGGTTTTAGGTTAACTGCTCTGAAAGGAGGGTTTCCTAGGTTGTCTTAGCGTCATTGTTATTCCGTGTCTGGTCAAGTGAATTTAAGTTACTCCTTGCACTGAAAGGTGTATTGAGATAGTGAGACTGAGAGGTAATCTGTCTAGTGAGTACTTTAGTGTTGTTGGAGATAGCTGAGAGGTGATCCAACTAACTGGTAAGTTTGTCACGTCCCTTAGGTTTCCTTTTAGGTCACATCCGGAGAATGATCTGGGATCCACTAGGTTGTATATGTTTGTCGTATTCTAAGAGCCCGGTTCCATCATAGTTTCCTTATCCTAGAGATTTCCAAGGTACATGCATAGGATTCAAGGTCTAGGTGGTGTTTTTCCCATTTGCGAGTTGTCTAAAGATTCTTGCTTTCTGTTTGGTGTCGTTAGTTAGAGAGTTCCATTAGGTTACAACACAAATCCCCCCCCCCCCAATATAATTCAGTTTAGTTAGTTGAGTCAGATTCTAGATAGAGTTGTCGCGAGTGTCTCATGGGTTCGATATCCAGATTTCATTTGACTTTGCTACATTGATCGCGAGTGTCTCATGGGTTTGATAATTCAGTTTAGTTAGTTGAATCAGATTCTAGATAGAGTTGTCGCGAGTGTCTCATGGGTTCGATATCCAGACTTCATTTGACTTTGCTACATTGATCGGTACACTTGCCGGTAGTGTGGTCTAGTATTAGGTTGAGTCTAGATTTATAAATTTAAAGCTAGAGTGTTTAGGTAAGGTTTTATAGTTAGTTTTTATAGACCGTCCAACACACATCAACGCTCTAAGCCAAAAGGATGTGCCTGCTCCTATTAGAGTGAAAGCTTGCCAGTTGGTGGTAACATCGGATGTGATGAGGGAAATTGAAAAGGCTCAAGATGAAGCACTTAAAGAAGAAAACACAAAGAAAGATAGATTGGTTGGCCAACAGGACAAGTTGGAATATAACACCCTTGGTGTTAGGACACGTTTTGGACGGATATGGATACCTTTGGGTGGCGAGCTTAGAACCAATATTTTGGATGAGGCTCATAAGTCTCGTTACTCTATCCATCCCGGTACCAACAAAATGTACCAAGATCTGAAGAAGGATACTGTGGCCTGGAATGAAACATGAGGTGACGAAGTACGTAAGCAAGTGTCTGACTTGCTCACAAGTAAAGGCCGAACACCAGAAACTGTATGGGAAGATTCAACCTCTTGATATACCGGAATGGAAGTGGGAACACATTACCATGGACTTCATAACCAAGCTACCTCGCACAGCTAAAGGTCTTGACACCATTTGGGTAATTGTGGACCGTTTAACGAAGAGTGCTCATTTCCTACCTATTGGTGAGACGTTCTTGTCGAAAAGGTTAGCGGAAGTTTTATAGTTAGTTTTTATAGACCGTCCAACACACATCAACGCTCTAAGCCAAAAGGATGTGCCTGCTCCTATTAGAGTGAAAGCTTGCCAGTTGGTGGAAACATCGGATGTGATGAGGGAAATTGAAAAGGCTCAAGATGAAGCACTTAAAGAAGAAAACACAAAGAAAGATAGATTGGTTGGCCAACAGGACAAGTTGGAATATAACACCCTTGGTGTTAGGACACGTTTTGGACGGATATGGATACCTTTGGGTGGCGAGCTTAGAACCAATATTTTGGATGAGGCTCATAAGTCTCGTTACTCTATCCATCCCGGTACCAACAAAATGTACCAAGATCTGAAGAAGGATACTGTGGCCTGGAATGAAACATGAGGTGACGAAGTACGTAAGCAAGTGTCTGACTTGCTCACAAGTAAAGGCCGAACACCAGAAATTGTATGGGAAGATTCAACCTCTTGATATACCGGAATGGAAGTGGGAACACATTACCATGGACTTCATAACCAAGCTACCTCGCACAGCTAAAGGTCTTGACACCATTTGGGTAATTGTGGACCGTTTAACGAAGAGTGCTCATTTCCTACCTATTGGTGAGACGTTCATGTCGAAAAGGTTAGCGGAAGTATTTATTAATGAAGTAGTAGCATGGCATTGGATGCCTTTGACGATTATATATGACCGGGACACACGATTCACATCAAGGTTCTGGAAAAGATTTCACGAAGCGATGGGCACGAGACTTAATATCAGCACGGCATACCACCCGCAAACGGATGGTCAGTCCGAAAGGACCATTCAAACATTGGACGACATGCTCCGTGCTTGTATTATTGACTTCAGCGGTAGTTGGGACAGTCATCTGCCATTAGCCGAATTCTCCTACAACAACAATTATCACTCGACGATCTACATGCCGCCTTATGAGATGTTGTATGGTAGGAGATGCAGGACTCCAGTTTGTTGGGGTGAGATTGGACAGAAGGAGTTGGGAAGTCATGAAGTCGTAAGGGAAACGTCAGAATGGTTTGATCAGATCAAAGCAAGAAAGAAGGCCGCCTAAGACCATGATTGTGTTTCAAGATACCTTGGCGGGTCATTTTATGAAATGATTTGTTTATGGACTCACCAACTTTATGTTGACCCATTTTCTTTAAAATTTTTTTGAGAACATCACATGTAATCAATAGAGGTGGCATTCTAGGGCTAGAGAAGAAGATTGTATGTATCTGATGAAGGCTTATAAGAAGACTATAAGTCTTGAAGAGTTATGTTCCTTGTTAGGAACATAGATGAAATGATTTGTAAGAATTGATAGTTTGTAAAGCAATGTTTAATATGAAATAAAGATTAAGGTTTTAGTTTTAGATGTGTATTTCGTACCATGTGTCACCACTAACCAGTACCTGGGACTGGGGTGTGACAGTTGCTAACTTCATATATCCCATATCCATTATTATAAGTAAACAACCATCTTTCATTAACCTGAAAAGCATGCTTAAAAACGTCAACCATAAAGTTGGTGAGCTCGTAGGTTTAAGACACAATAATGGTCATAATAATGTACAATAATTCACCAAAGATGTATATTAAATGTGTGTACAACCAACCCAGTACCCAATACCCCTACTTGGATTGAGTCCCTAAGCATATGCTCAAATAATAATAATGTCATATACATGCAGATAATATGTCATAAATGACTTATAAGCCTTAGTCTTTCCCAACAGTGACTCACAAATCTCAGTGGGGTTCTCAACCATGCGTGAGGGATTTCCCAAGCATTACCTGGATGAAGGTCTATTGAGTTTGAAGTTAGGGATAGAGTAATGCTGAAAGTGTCTCCTTGGAAGGTAATCCTACGATTCAGGAAGTGAGAAAGTTAAGTCCAAGGTTTTTCGGACAATTCAATATATTGGGGCGGGTTGGTGAAGTCGCTTATAGGTTGGAGTTGCATGATGAGCTAAGTGGAATTCATCCTACGTTTCATGTATCACACTTGGGAAAGTGTTTGGCGGATGAATCAGCTCACGTACCACTTACTGACATCGAGGTAGACAACTTCCTTAACTACATCGAAGAACCTGTAGCCATCTTGGATCGAAAAGAAAAACAACTACGAACCAAAGCCATTCCACTGGTCAAAATTCAATGGAAACATCGAAAAGGGTCTGAAGCCACGTGGGAGACTGAATCAGAAATGAGGGAGTTGTACCCTCGGTTATTTGGCCTATAATATGTTTCGAGGACGAAACCTTTTGATAAGAGGGGTAGACTTGTAACATCCCGAAATGAGGGAGTTGTACCCTCAGTTATTTGGCCTATAATATGTTACGAGCATGACACACCGGCTATACACCACACGGTTCAATGAATTGGCATGTCTGGTGCCACATCTGGTCACTATTGAAGAGAGGAAAATCGCCTGCTACATTCAGGGATTGCCGGACAAAGTCCTCACCTATGTTAAGGCAAACGCCCCTACTACCTACGATTCAGTGGTGGAACTGAGTGGCGTGGTTTTTGATGATCTAGCGCTGAATGTTGTTACTGTGGATGTGCCCAAGAAGAAGTCTACTTTTCTTGCCAAGCGTTCGGGTGGGAAGTTATTTGGGGCTCGGGACAAATAGGCCAGGGTAGGCGAGGCAACTGTTTGTGAAAAACGTGGGGGAAGGCATGAGGGTGAATGTAGGATGGGAACAAATCTGTGCTTTAAATGTTGCAAGACTGGGTACTACTCCTGGGAATGCCCGCAAGGTGTTAAATACTATAACTGTGGAGGGAACGGACACATGAGCCCGGAATGCACTAAGCCAAGGATGGGGGAAGGTAGAAAGGGAAAGGCCTAGAGAAGAAAGATAAGTAGCCCCGAGCAAGGACTCGAGCGTATGCGCTGGCTGAGTTCGGGACCAGTGATTTGTGCTTCACCAATCTCGGACCAACAGATAGGAGAACGACACTTCCGCCCATAAAGTGCTTCGAAAGGAGTCATGTAGATGCTCGTATGATAGCTGTTGTTATATGAGAACTCGACTAAGGGTAGGTGTAGATCCCAATTTCCCTTGAAGTCACTGACACAGGCTCTAAGCATATCTTTGAGAGTTTGAATCGTTCGTTCGGATTGACCATCAGTTTGCGGATGGTAAGCCATACTAAGATTCAGATGATTGCCCAAAGCTAATTGTAAAGACTGCTAGAAACGATAAGTGAATCGTCCATCACGATCAGAAATAATGTTGAGTGGTACACCGTGACGACTGACGGTCTCATCGATATAGATTCGAGACAATTTCTCAACTCGATAGTCTTTGCCAATGGGTAGGAAATGAGCAGATTTTGTCAAACGTTCGATGATTACCCGTATGCTATCATGACCATGGGATGTGTGCGGGAGTTTGGTTATGAAATCCATGGCAATACACTCCCATTTCCACACGGGTATCTCGGGCTGTTCAAGCAAACCAGATGGACGCTGGTGCTCGGCCTTAACCTTCAAACAAGTAAGGCACTTGGACACGTATAGAGCAATGTCCTTTTTCATACCAGGCCACCAATATTGGGTACGAAGGTCTTTATACATCTTATCCGCATCGGAATGCACCGAATAACGAGTCTTGTGAGCCTCGTTCATGACAAAGGTACGAAGATTGTCACGGTCCGGAATCCAGATACGGTTCAGAAAGTAGAGTAATCCATTGGGTTTGGTTTCGAGTTGGAGTTCAGCACCACATGACATTTCATTGTACATGTTTCCTTCAGTAACGGAAAGATGTTGTGCTTCAAGGATGCGAGTTTGAATGTCATTTTAGATTCGAATGTTATGGATCTTGATAGGTTCCTTACGACTAAGAGCATCGGCTACGACATTCGCCTTACCAGGATTGTAACGAATATTGCATTCGTAGTCGTTTAGGAGTTCAACCCAACGCCTTTGCCTCATGTTGAGTTCTTTCTGGTTGAAAATGTGCTGGAGACTCTTATGGTTGGTGAAAATCTCACACTTAGTACCATACAAGTAGTGCCTCCAAATTTTTAGAGCAAATACGATCGCACCCAACTAAAGATCGTGCGTCGTATAATTCTTCTTATGGATTTTAAGTTGTCGAGACGCATAAACGATCACTTTGCCTCATTGCATAAGAACACAACCAAGGCCTAAATGAGAAGCGTCACAGTAGACGACAAAGTCTTCGGTTCCATCGAGAAGAGTCAAGATAGTAGCCTCGCATAATTTTTTCTTTAGAGTTTGAAAGGCTTCTTCTTGTTTCGGTCCCCACTCATAGGGCAAACATTTGTGTGTTAAGGCTGTGAGTGGCACCGCTATCTTTGAAAAGTTCGATATGAAACGACGGTAATAGCCCGCTAAACCAAGAAACGAGCGGACTTCTGTAGGGGTCTTTGGAGCTTGCCAGTTCTTCACTACTTCAATCTTAGCGGGATCCACGTGAATACCCTTCTCGTTTACTATGTGTCCCAAGAATTGGACTTCGTTTAGCCAAAATTCACACTTGGAGAACTTAGCGTATAATTGCTCCTTCTTCAAGAGATCCAAACCAAACGCTAGTGTTTCTCGTGCTCCGCTTTTGATTTTGAATAGATGAGAATATCGTCAATGAAGATGATCACAAACTTGTCCAACTACGGTTTACACACGCGGTTCATAAGATCCATGAATACCGCGGGTGCATTGGTTAGTCCGAAGGGCATAACCATGAACTCGTTATGACCGTATCTTGTACGAAAGGCTGTCTTGGGGATATCGGATTCAAGGACTTGTAATTGGTGATAACCAGAACGAAGATCAATCTTTGAGAAATAAGTCGAGCCTTGAAGTTGATCAAATAAATCATCAATCCTCGAAAATGGATAACGGTTCTTCACAATAAGCTTGTTGAGTTCCCGGTAGTCGATGCACATCCGGAACGATCCGTCCTTCTTTTTGACAAATAAGACGGGTGCTCCACAAGGAGAAACACTAGGACGAATAAATCTTTTGTTAGAAAGTTCTCGAAGCTGGCTTGAAAGTTCTTGCATCTCTGATGCTGCAAGACGATAAGGTGATTTAGCCACGGGGTTTGCTCCTTGCACTAGGTCAATATGGAATTCAACTGACGTGTGGGAGGAAGACCGGGTAAGTCTTCGGGAAAGACTTCAGGAAAGTCTTTAATCACATGAATATCTTGAAGACACTTGTCTTTACCTTTCCGCTCCATAATATGAGCCAAGAATGCTACGCACTTCTTCCTTAAGTACTTCCGTGCGGTGGTGCAAGACATCAGCTTGAGTCCCTTTGATGGTTTCTCACCATAAACGTTTAAAATTTCGCCCGAGTCAAGAGGGATACGAATATACATGTCAAAGCAGACGACTTCAGCATGATGCTTAGTCAGCCAATCCATGCCCACGATGATGTCGAAACCTCCGAGAGCCATAGGAATAAGGTTGATTGAGAAGTCATGATCGTTCAAGTTTAGGGTACAATCTCTAATAATGGAGTCACATGAAACAAAATAACCGTCCGCTACTAAAATATCAAAGGGTTTGTCTAACATAGCACGACTCATAGCAAGTTGTAGTTCAAATTCAAAGGACACAAAACTATTATTGGAACCAGTATCAAACAGGATAGAAGCATATTGTTGATTAATTGGGTACATACCGTTCACCACATCGTTGTTGGCTTGAGCCTCATTGTCATTAATGTTAAAGGCACGTCCACGAGCTACGGGGTTTACATTCCCCTGATTCACATTTCCCGGGTTCATGTTCCCCTGGTTCATATTTCCCTGAATCATGTTTCCCTGGTTCAAGTTGGCTTGGTTCACAATGACCAGCCTAGGGCAATGCTTCCTGAAATGACTTGGGTCACCACACTCGTAACAAGCACGGCCCTTGGCGTTAGCAGCAGGAACAGGAACAGCGGGTTGATAGGCTTGGTTAGCTCGGGGAGCAGCACGACAGATGTTATCCGTATGCCCAGGACGTCCACAATTGGTACATAAACGACACGGCATGTAGGTGGTATGATGGAGCTGGCAGGTGTTGCACAAGGGTAGAGTTCCTACATATGGTTTCTTGATGGGGTTGAAGGCAGTAGGGGCTACTTGGGCTAGAGGAGTAGCAGGTGTGACAATGGCAAAGTTCCTGCCTTTCCTTTTCTTGTTATTGAAGGAAGACTCAGGCGTGGTCTCCTTAGTGGGTTCAGCAGTGGTTTTCTCAAGGGTCTTCTTGGCACCCGTTTTAGATAGATTTCCTGCCTTAACATGATTGTCTGACAGGTCAGCAGCAAGATGGATGGCTTCTTCAAGGGTGGTTGGTTTGCTACCCAAAACAGTATCCTAAACTTGCATAGGCAGACCATTGATGTATTTCTTAATGGCTCGGGAGAGAGGAGTGACCATATGAGGCACTAAAAGACTAAGTTCATGAAAACGGGTGGTGTAGGCAAGGCTTTCACCACTGTCTTGTTTGAGATCCCAGAACTCAGCTTCCAGTTTCTTGATCTCGTTACGGGGGAAAAACTCATCAGTCATGAGCGTCTTGACATCAGCCCAAGGTAGAGCTAGAGCAACTTCAATTCCACGGTTACGTTTTCCCCGTTCCACCAGGTGAGTGCCCTCTTCTGGAAGACACTAGTATCATAACGGACTTTCAGGTTCTCGGGATAGTCAGCATTGATGAAGGTTCCCTCAATGCTTTCGAACCATTGGAGAAGTCCAGTGGCTCCCTCGTTCCCGTAAAACTTGGTGGGGTTACAGGAGTTGAAGTGTTTGAAAGTGCACACCGGGTTCCTTGGTACAGCATTTTGGTTCAGTTGGTTAACCATGGTTGGTAGGATCATAGCCATTTGCTGAATGATCCTGTTAGTGAGGTTGCCCCTACGTTCACGACGGTGAGGCATTCTACAAAATGGATGAATAGAAAGTTCGTAATATGTGAATCATGTGTAAGAGTTTGTAAATAATTCATAAGGTACTAGGTAAAACATGGATGGTACCCTAATGGGCACATTGACTTATCAAAGTACCTTTAAGTTCATCTAATGTTTGAGAGGTCATGCTTTAGCCTATAAGTGGACACTCATTCCAAGAATTCACAGGAAAGCATAACTGGTCCATCGGTTGATTTGGATTTATTTGAAATGCTTTCCAATATAGAACTCCCAGAATACAGGCATCCACCCATCCGGATTGCACAAGTTCACATTCATAGTTAGAACCTACATACCTTTGAGAGTTTCATTTAGACTTTTAAGTCTAAGAGTAGAATTCATGTAGATCCTTTGTAGTTCATCTAGTTGTATCAGGTAGTCAGAAATACATAAATGTAGGTAAGTATAGTATAGAGTGGAGTTCCTAATGAAATACACGAGTTAAACTCATGTTTGAGGCTCCTAGGTTATAGTCTAGGTCATGTGTGTCTAATAACCTAATTCCTTATAACAATGGCTTTGATACCAATCTTTCACACCCTGGCCGGCGGCGGATTATACGCCAGGGCTGACGCGGTTGTTTATAAGCACATGATCATCTATTAATAATGACAATATTTATTCATCGAATTTAAAGCATCCGTTACAAAACGAAATGGAATATGAAAAGTTCAAGACAAGACAATATTAAATTTAAACTAGGTTCAAGTCCTAGGTGAGCAAGTAGTGTCCTCAAACAAGTGCACCTGAAACATGTGAGTAAATGTCAACTACAAATAGTTGGTGAGTAACATAGGTTTTGACACCAAACAAAAAGTTAAGTAAAAAGTATTTGGAATTCAATATGTTCGAAGCATAACTAAGGCATAAATGTGAAAGATACAAGTTTCCAAGTGTACAATTCAATCCGTAAGTAATGGAAAACTAGTAAGTACAATCCCACTGATTGTGTTTTGGAAAAATAGTAATATGGTACACACAAAACCCGCCAAGGTTCGTGTTAACTGTAATCGGATTCCCATATAAATGATCATGTTAGATACTACCTTAGGCCTGGGTAGCAGGTTAATGAATGTACTAGCATGAACACATGTAATGGTCACCAAGCAGTTTAACACATATAGCATATAGTAATTTGCATGAGAACAAATGGTATTGAATTTGGTAAGTATAGTATGTAAACATGTTCCACCCCGAGTATTTGTAAACAATAGTAAAGATAAAGGGGGCGATGAAACTCACTTGAATCAAAGATGGACTTGGTATGAATTGGTAAAGATTGATAGGCCTCGTGAGGATTCCTCACAACAAACCTACACGTGTAATGGTACTCAAAATTTAATGTACGTTTAAATAGTATTAAGGAGATTTTGGGTCTTTAGGGTTTCATGGGGTTTGGGTTTGAAGATGAACTTGTATATATTTTGTATGAAAATGCAAGTTCATCATAATAGTAATAAAAGCAGTTTGTAAAATTAATAAAGTTAATTAAGATTTTTAATTAATCATTTAGTAATTAATTCATGTAATTATCCCAAAGTTGATAAATAAAATTTATGGAAAGTAATAAGTTTCAAATGGTACATTTTGATTTATTTATAAAATATCTTATAAATAAATGATGAAATGAAAAAGGTTTAATTAATTTATTTTATATAAAAAATTAATTAAACTAGTAATAAATGTAAATAAAATTGTTAATTAATCTATTAATAAATGTAAATAAAATGGTTACGTAAACATTAAAATAAATTCATTTTAAATAAATTTGTAAAAGAATAAATAGGTTTTAAATATAATTTATTCAACCTTGTATAAAATAAATATTTGTAAATTTAAAAGTGTTTTTAAATAATTAATCCCACTAAAACAATTATTCAAGTACTTTTGTAGATTTAAAATGTTTTAAGCCAATTTAATAATGCTTAAACATTTGATTATAATTTGTTTAATGAACATTATTAATTTATAAATAACATAATTAATTTCGTCTAAACAAATCATTATATTATTTTATTTGAGCAATTACAAGTGCTTTAATGAGTTTTCTTTTATATAAAATAAAATAGTTAAACATTAGATTATATTTCTAGTTTTTTATACAAACTAATAGACATATTGATTGAATTAAAAGCATTAATTTATGAAATGAAATAATCAAAAGTTTTAAAACAAAAACAAAAGAAAAAGAACAGCAACAAATGGGTCTCACCTGGAACCACACACGCATTCAACCGCTGGACTGGGCCGAGTGCCTTGTCTATATGTGGGTTCCTTTGGGTTTTAACACACAGGGTCTGAAGACTCTTCTTCCCCAACCCAATTCACACAAACCTTAACATCCCAATCGATCGATCGACACAACTAGCGACTTTCAAACCATGGGGCTTTCAATCCATGGACCAAAGCGAGTTCATTGGCACAAATTTTACCTGAAATGGTCACGAGATGGTGGGGCTCGGCTGTAGCTTCCGAAATCGGTCCCTCGGCTCTGAATCGAGTACTAGAGGTGCTTTTTAGATGGATATCAGTGTAAAGAGGTTAAGTGTAAGATGTCGCGATGGTGTTAGACCCGTTTTATAGGCTCAGTCGCGTGTAAAACATACGAATTTAATCGAGATTGAGTGTAGGACGGTTATGATCGTTTGGAGATGAAATCATTGAATATGCTTGAATTAGGTTGTTATTAACATTTATAACTGGTCAAAAAACGTTTTTGTATGATTAATTGAAGTTATTACGCACGAATTTGATGATCAAGCCATGAAACTACAAGGGTCCTCGCCCCTTTTTGATTTTCGGAAGTCAAAGAAGACGGGGTGAAAGGTAAAAATTGAGATATTGCAAAATGGCCCCTGGGTTTACTTATATTTGACATTTTATGTACAAAGCTAGATTTGAAGTAGTATTAGAATTTCAGAAATTGCATTAATAATCCCTGGACTTTTATAAAACATAAAATCATGTAAATTTTTTATAAATTTAATAATTCTATATTACAACTAAATGTTATAAGTACAAAACTATCACTTTTGTAAAATAAAAAAAAAGGTTTTATTTATTTACAACTTATTTACTTTATACTTTATGAAATTTTATCTTTGTAATTCCCTAACTTTATTTATAGGATTTAAAACATTTGAATTTGCATATTTGTATATATCTATACTACTATATAATAGGGATTAGGAGGATAACAATGTAAATTTCAATAAAAATTAAGACACCTTGTACCATTGTTATTGCATGATGTACACATTAATAAATCCTCAAATGGGTATAATTACCTTCTAACCCCTATTTATAATTAAAACTTATTAATTGCCATTTAACCCATTCCCTTAAACCTTAACTAAAATATCTTCAATGGGTATACATGTCTTTTAACAGCTCAAATAAATTCACTTAATCAATGATTTATCAAGGAAAGGAAAGAATGTGAATTAATAATTACCACACCTCCCTCTCCACCGGCTCCTACTCTCCATCGGTGCCTCCCTCTCCATCGGCTCTTCTGTAACCGACGAGACCGTTCATCTGGGTAACTGACCACGCCATAAAACCCCAATTCAATGTCTCCCTATCCCCCATTTCTCCCTCTAAACCCTAACTTTCCTCATAAGTTAATCAATCTGAAAAAGTAAATGTTTTATCCTTCATCTTCTCATTCTTCTAATCTAGGCCTTGATCGTTTGTTCTGTCTTACTTGTTTGAATATCCGCTTTTGATTTTGCTTCTTTGCTACTGTCTGATACTATAAAAAGGTAATGTCGCAGCCACTGCTAAGCCTTCATCTTCTCCTGTTTCAACTTGACTTCGAATTGAGGATCTGGAGATGGGGATTTGTAGGTCCCCGGGTGTCTCGGATCGTTACGTGTGGGTGTGCGACTAGTCGGACCGGGTGCGGAATGCCCGTGACTAAGTGGAGAATCAAGCAACACAGTAAACCAACAACGAAATTACTTTCAAACTCCGTCTATTATAAACTTGAAGGGTTACAGAGAGAATATACTGAGTGCAAATGTCTGCGTGCATAACTTCTGTCAACCTATTCTATTTATACTAGACCTGATCTGTGCGCACTTAACAAGTGCGCATGGCAAATTGTTCATGCGTACTTAGCAAGTACGCAGAGTATTCTTGCGTACTTGCTAAGTACGCAGGAAGTAATTCATGCGCACATGCTAAGTGCGCAAAACACTTAGAGAAATAATACAACAATAACATGCATTAGAAATTACGATTCGATAAATAATACATACAGACACTAACATACAAAGACTAATACATACAAGACAAGTACAATAAGCTAAGACACTATCCAAAGTGTCTGTCACACAAAAGTGCTTCAACAAACTCCCCGTTGACAACAGCTCTAGATTGTCTTCGGTCTTCACTGCTCCCCAGCTTTAGCTTCCATCTTCTTCTTGTAGTCAAGGCAGAACTTGATCACCTTTTCGTATTTAGAAGCAAGGAACTTTGTCCACTCGTCCGTGTACATGCAGTACTTGTCAGCTAGTGTCTCCAGATCTTTCACAGAGAAGTTTATGAAGCAGACTACATCAAACACTCTGATCAGTTCCCTTGGCACTAAGCTTCCACTATCGGACCACACCTTTCCAATCACCACTGCCTCGCCCGATTTAGGATCTACATACCAGTACCATATGTTACCGAGGATATCCTGAGATAACTTGCTCAGGGGAATCTTGGTTTCACACAGCACTGGCTTGTATACCAGTTTCTTTAAGCTTCTCTTAGTCACAGGATGTCTAGCGTTCTTATCCCTGAATCGCTTGGGCACTTGAGGCTTAAACATTTCGAATTTCCCATATCTTACCTCTCGTTGTAGAACCTGCCCAAAACCCATCGCTACTACGTTATTTGAGTGACCCAGCAGCTCTCGGTTTACTAGGTTCACGAGGTTGTATCTTGGCAAGGAATTGAAAGCCTCGCTGGTTGGTTTCAAGTATTGAACCCCCCCAGCTCGCTTGATTGCAAACAACTTCTTATCCTCATTGAACTTCACAGCTAAGATCATCCATGTCGCTCCGTGTTTGTTTATGATTGAAGTCTTTTGCCGGACAGGAGCCGGATCCTTCGATGAACTTGCAGGCATATGTTTGTCTTTCTGTGCCTCTGGATCCGTAGGTGTAGGGTCGGCAGGGGAGGCTTCAGTCGACGCCTCAACAGTGCTAGCAGGCTCGACTGAACCTGTGTCAAGATGAGATTCAAAGGATAGAACTTCGAAGATCTCTACATCTTCAAACTCATACTCTCCTTCCCCGTCGCCCTTGGGAACATCGATTACCACATCACCATCTTCCTCATCCCAATCATCACCAGAGTCGATCTCTCCCTCTTCCGGATTGCAGAGAGCCTCGATCTGTGCTTCTTTGGAATAGTATGCCTCTAAGAATAAGATCACATTATCCGACACATCGTCAGATAGATCTTTCAAAACGTCAGCCACCGAATTTCCTTTATTGCCACCTGAAGCATCACCGCCTTCCTGGTGAGTCGACTCCCCCTCAGCCATTGAAACAGCAGAAATGGGTACTATCGCCAAAGCTTGTTGCTCACTTCCACTAGAACCGACTTCAGGATCCTTGTCTTTGTCATCATCCTTTGTTAGATCAACCGGATGACAAGCCTCATCACCGCTAGATTTTGATGCCTTCTCCTTCTCTTTTTCTCTCTCCCCCTGAGCAGCAAGCTTCTTGGTCAGGTCAGCTACTAACTTGACCATCATTTCATGTTCTTTCCACTGCATGTCAAATCGTACCTCTAAAGACGTCCTGTGTCCCGGAATCATATTGTTTGTTTGGATTAGTAGTTTATTCTGGGCCATCACATTCATAAGTCTCTCTTCAGTCCCTGTCCTCTGGCTTCTTAGAATAGTAACTTCGTCCACCAACGAATTTATCTGAGCCTGTTGAGCCTCAGATTCTTCCCTTGATTTTTGAACAGTTTCAAGTAGACCAGCAACTTATGTTTCCAAAGTGTTTATCCTTGCATCACTGGGATCCAGATTCCTGGATGTAGAGGCTTCAGCATTATGGAGTGGAGATGAGAAGATCGTATCAAATTCAAAACCCTGGGAAAGTCTCCAAAGTTGTAGGGTTGACTGATGGGTTCAATGGTGGTAGTAGGGATTGTGGATTGGATGGTGGTTGCAATTGTGGTGGAAGGGGTGATGGTGACTGACTCGGTTAGAATAGGAGTTGTCACTGCCACTTGGACAGATGGTACAAGGAGGGACACTATCATAGGCACCTCCTCTATGATAGAAGTGATAGCCACATCAGGTGTTACCCGTGGCCTCCTCCGCTATCTCTTGTAAATCTATTGTGAAGGTGAGGTAGAAGTGGAATCAGTACTCGCAGCAGTTACATGTGCTTGCCTCTGAGCACTGACTTCTACCTCATGAAGGATAGCTTGTTGCGGCCTATCCCCCCGTTGCTTATTAATATTTTCTCTCCTTCGTCTCTTTATAGCAGCGTCCGAATCAGAATCGGGCTCGTATTCACTGCTAGTCGCTTGTCGCTTTCTCTTAGAAGATGACTCGGGAAGGGGCACCTTCGTCAGTCTTCTTGGGTGTGCCTGGGATGGTGCATCATCAGAATCAGATGAATCTGACTCAGTCGATTCTGAGTCAGAATCTTCAGCACCTCCAACTACTTGTTCCTCGTCCCCTTCATCTTCAGACATATCATCTTCAGATCCAACTTCCTCTTCTTCTTGTTGTTCATCACTATGTTCACTGAGTTCAGGCTCAGACGCTGCACTATACCATCTTAAGCCACATATGCTTCATTTATTAGGTGGCCAAAGAGAGGAGTGTGCTTAGGGCTAGGTTCTACACTGCCTGGCTTTAGAAATTGTGCAAACACTCTCTTGTCCACCCGTTTGACTTATAGTCTCTCTCCAATCGCCGGTATATTCGGTACAGCATCATTAATCAACAGCTACATGAACCTAGGGTATAATAAAAATCTAAACCTATCAGCAACATTGATCTGATCGGTGATAGACTTGTAGATATACTTCAAGAAGTTATAACCCTTGTTAAGCGAGAAGGCAACCATTGCAGCCGCCAGGTCATGCCCCATGGCATCCTTTCCAGCCTTTCTAGCAGACAGGCACATGATCATGATGTGTGTGAAGTAACGCCAATGATCAAGTACCCACATCTTCTTGTATGAGGAGTAGTCCATGGTACCGACATACCCCATCCTTTGTCTCCAGCATCCATCAACGAAGTAGTCAGGGTAACTCACCGGATCAGTGGATAAGTCCCAAAGCTGTAGCACGTGTCTAATGGTATCTTCAGAAATAGCAATGTCATGACCTGCTACAGTAGCCCTAATGACGTTTGGGTTTGCTGTACAGTCATAATTAGCCTTTTCCCATAATTGCTCCAGATACGGTCTTGAGACAACAGGATCAGCAGATATGGCATAGTTGATCTTTGATCGGTTCAGGAAGTCGATTATCTCCCTATGTTGAAGTGCAGCACCCTTCCACTCGGGCTGTGTTAGAGCCAGCAGATTGAATTCGCTGGTGAATGCACGAGCCATCACTGCAAAAACAAACAATAAACATAATAAGAACAAGAAGACTCATTGGAATTGAATACACATGACCAAGTATAGTACATTCACAAAGAACTGAAAATCCAGACTTAGAAAATTATCAAGAATTCCCTTTATGCATACTTGTTATGTACGCAGGGTTTAGGTCTTGTGTACTTAGCAAGTACGCATGACTTATGTCTTGCGTACTTGTTAAGTACGCATGACTTAACACTTAAGCAAATTTTTTGAAAATCCAAAATTAGTAACTTGTGAGTTTTGATGGTAATGATGGTTGCCACTAGGTTAAAAAAAATGTTTAAGACCAATGGAACCTATTTAAACACCAAAATTGTACTAAAACCCAGTCATTTTCACCTAAAGTTCGACCCACGCGAACCCACGGTCAAACAGTAAGTCAAAAACAAAATCAAGGAGTGTTATGGACGATTAAGTGATGATCAAGCTTCGATTGTTGATTCTAAACATGTTTTAGGTCATAATGTGTTACAAAAACAACCAAAAATTGTCCAAAATCAAGATTCAAAACCCTAGTCTTTCAAAGTCACAAATTGGTCCATAACTCAAGATTTAACGGATGAAATGGTCCTAGATTCTCACCAAATGTTAGTTAGATGATGTTGAAACTAGAATCGGGACGAAAAACCGTTTAGGAACACATGAAATTTTGAGTGAAAGAGGATCAATGGGTATACAACAGTGTCAAAGAAGTTTGAATGAGATAAACTCAGAAAAAATTCTAAGTCTTGTATATATACCCAACACATTTGGGTGTTGCGTACTTAACAAGTGCGCAAAGCTTAACCCTTGCGTACTTGACAAGTACGCAAAGCTTAAGTCTTGCGTACTTACAAGTACGCAAGGTTTAATTCCTGCGCACTTGTCAAGTACGCAGAAACCCTTGTGTTTCTCGAATTTCAACTCAAATTATGAAGAAGTCATAGTAAAAAAACGAACAGGATAAGAACATTCATCCAAGAGGATTCAAAGTCAATTCAAGAAGGTTAAACACAAATATTTTTGGCATTTTTTTTTTATTAGAATTGAACTATACACAAACTTAAACTCTTTTTGCTCTTTTCTGAATAGAGATATACAAGTATATACACACACACTATTTTTGCTCAAAGACACTAGCAGAGGATCATATCAGGCTAAACTCTAGCAAAAACGATACAAGATAAACGTCAAAGAATATGGGATCATGTCATGGACTACAAGTTATTCATACGTAATAAGCACATAAACAAGTAATTCAAGTTGGCAATATTATGATATTTGAAACCATAAGCATCTTTGTATCATATTCTTGTGGATTAAGGTATTAATGTTTAAGATATACAACGTGTACCCCACTGATATACTATAGAAATGTAACTTGCACTATCTCAAGCCATCTAAGATTTTCCCAAAGATTTTCAAATCTCCAGAATTAGTTACATCGTTTAGCATAGAAAAAATCAAGCAGAATCCATAAGGATTATCAAGAATCATAAGATTTAGGTAAGGTAAGGTGATCCAACTTGGTTAGATTGGATTTACTTCTATGAATATCATATGATGATTTAGGTTAATAGATATGGAGTCTGAGGATTTAGGTAAGGTGATCCAACTTTTATCTGGATTTGATTTCAATGAATCTGGTATGATTCAAGGGTGAATATAAGCTTAACGGCTGACATTAAGAAATATCTTGGCCCAATTTCCCATTGCATATTTGTGAGTATGGGCAGTGAAGTGAACCGATAAATTGTGCTAAAGACATAACCCGAAACTGGTCTCTTAAGAAAATATTTGCTAAAATCTTACATCCTTTATCTGATAATGATCTTATTGTATTCTTTTACACATGCGCACATGCATACATGGGTTCAAATCATAGTTGTAGTCTAGATTTAGTTTCCACACTACTAATGATTCAAAGACGCCTACAGCCTACTGACAATTCAAATTACTTGTAAATAAGCAGATTAAAAACATAACAATTTAAACAATCAAGTAAGCATGATGCAATCATTTCATATATGAGCAGTCTATGGCGTTTAGATCATTACTGATGTACTATCATTTCCTCTTTTCTCAAGATAACTTTGAATTATCCACTTTCTATTTTGTTTGGATTTTTGTAAAATATTTGAAAATTAAAAGAACTGTACAGAAAACTTAAAAGAAATAAAATTTAACTTTCATGAATTGAAATGATTTAAGAAAAGCAAGTTTTCACTCTGGATTGAGCATTCCTATCAAGTTGACAAGATGCTCAAAACAGGTTCGATCAAACGCCTTAGCGAAAAGGTCAGCAAAGTTGTCATCCTTGTGAACCTTTACAAGTTCAATGAGAAGCTTTTCTGCACAATCACGGATGAAATGATGGCGAATTTCAATATGTTTAGTTTTGGAATGTTTCACCGGGTTGTTTGTGATGGACATGGTGGCATTGTTATCAATGAACAGTGGAGTTCCATTGAAGTTTAAGTCGTAGTCTCTCAATTGCTACTGAATCCACAATATCTGAGAACAACCGCTAACTGTAGCAATGTACTCTGCTTCACATGTTGAGACAGAAATCGTTGACTGCTTCTTACACTGCCAGGAAACCAGTTTGTCTCCTAAGAATTGACATCCACCAGAAGTTGACTTTCTATCAAGGTTACAACCGCCATAGTCTGAATCAGTATAGGCTTTGAAGTCAAATGACTGCTGCTTTGAGTACCAAAGACCCAATCGGGGTTTCCCTTTCAAGTATCTGAAAATCCTCCTGACAGCTATCATATGAGACTCCTTCGGTTGTGACTGAAACCTTGAGCACACGCATACAGCAAACATTATGTCGGGCCTTGAAGCTGTGAGATACATAAGAGATCTGATCATCCCACAGTACAATTTGCAATCCGCATCCTTTCCATCTTTGTCTGGATGCAGACCATGATTGACGGGGATAGGTGTGCCATAAGTACTGCTATCGTTCATCTTGTATTTTGACAAGATGTCCTGCACATACTTGGTTTGATGCAGATAAATGCCATCCTCTCTTTGACTGACTTGCAGACCCAGGAAGAATGACAATTCACCCATGTTTCTCATCTCAAACTTGGACTTCATCACCTGTTCGAATTCCCTACACATCTCTTCGTTTGTAGACCCAAAGATAATGTCATCGACATACACTTGTACAAGAAGAATATCACCTCCTACTTTCCGTATGAAGAGGGTCGAGTCAATCTGTCCACGGTCAAAACCATTTGACAGTAGATGTTTTGATAATGTCTCATACCATGCCCTAGGTGCTTGATGAAGACCATAAAGTGCTTTATCGAGCTTAAACACTTTATTGATATTATGCGGATCTTCAAAGTCGGGAGGTTGAGTGACATAGACCTCTTCATGAACTTTTCCATACAGGAAAGCACTCTTCACATCAAGTTGATAGACCTTGAAGTCGACATAGGAGGCATAAGCCAGAAACAGTCGAATGGCCTCAAGTCTAGCAACTGGGGCATATACTTATGTGTAATCCAATCCCTCTTGTTGATAAAAACCCTGAACAACCAACCTTGATTTGTTCTTCACTACAACATGACGATCATCCGTCTTGCACTTGAACACCCATCTGGTTCCAATTGGTTATATGCCTCTTGGCAAGTCAACCAAATCCCACACATGTAACTTTTGGAATTGAGACAGTTCTTCTTGCATTGCCTCAATCGAGCAGTTGTCAGCGAGAGCCTCCTTCACATTCTTCGGCTATAACTGGGACACGAATGCAGCATGCAAACATGTTTCCATGACACCAGTGTCAAGTATCTCAGAGTATAGACTAGTGTTCTCAGCAATGGTTCTATGAAGAGTTTGAACACCGGCATGAGGATCACCAATAATGTTGTCAATTGGATGATTCTTATGCACTCTCATATCTGGTACATTCGGTTCCAGAATTTATGAATCGAGGTTTGTGCTCAACTCCCCCATATCCTGTGTTCCAGAAGAAGAATATTCAATGTTGATTGGATCAGCTGGAGCTTCATTTCCTATACGAGTGCTAGGATTAGCTTGAGCGTCATTTCCGTCAACATGAACATCTTCAATGTTATCACTGTCATGAGTTCCAGATGCAGATGCAGCATTGGAATCAGGAGTTACAATCGGTACAGTAGCACGTGTTGAGAAACTAGAGTCATCACCGCCACCAAATAATTCATACACATTTGCGGCATCATCGGCAAACAGATCAGGAAGGTTGAAAGATTTGAATACCGCATCATAATCAAAACCCCAAGCTGGACCAGTTGGTTCTGGTGGAATGCTGTGTTTACTACAATCCACTTCAAACCATTCCTCAACAGTACGAGTTCCTATATTGTACACTCTATTGCAAGGAGAGTTGGCAACATATCCTAAGAAGATGCCTTCCACCGCTTTTGCAGGTCTTTGTATTGTAGCAATAAGGAACAGGGACTACCAAAAGGAACTAGATAGTCAAGATTGGGAGGTCGATTATTAATCAACTCATAGCAAGTCTTGTTGTGCCTCTTCACAGCAGAACTCTGTTCAAGACATGACAAGTTGTATTAACTGCTTCTGCCCAGAAAGTGACAGGATGCTTTGCATCTGACAGCATTGTCCTTGCAGTCTCAATCAAGGTTCTGTTTTTCCGTTCTACGACTCCATTCTGCTGAGGTGTGTACGGGGCACTAAATTCGTGATGGATTCCCTTCTTGAGACAGGAAAGTTCCATCAAATTATTCTTGAATTCAGCTCCGTAATCACTCCTTATTCGTCTAACCTTCAACTTGCAAAGAGATTCCAAGCTCAGGATCAGGTATTGAAGAATGTCAGCAGTTTCGTCCTTTGTACCTAAAAAATGCACCCAAGAAAAACGTGAGAAATCATCAGTTACAACCAGACAGTATGACTTACCTCCAATACTCCTAATACTTATGGGGCCAAACAGATCCATATGTAATAGCTCCAAATGGGTATCGATGGAGTTTTGGAGCTTGGGCTTGTGAGACTTCCGTTGTTGTTTGCCCTTTTTACAAGGCATACAGTCATCTGCAACGGTAAAACTCAGCTTAGGAACACCGGTTACCAAACCGTTTCGGACAAGATGATTCATTTTTCGATAAGAAATGTGTCCGAGTTTCCTATGCCACAAGATTGAGTCAAGCTCTGTCGCTTTGGTAAGCAAACAAGTAGCAACAGATGATGTGGTTTTCGCCACGCTCATGTCGATCTGATAGGTGTCGTTTGTCCTTGGCGCTCGCATCAGAATCCAGTCTTCAGGAACCTCAAAACCAGGTTTGAGAATCATGCATTCAGTCTTGTCAAACATAACCGAGTACTCCTAGTCACACATCTGGGAGACACTCAACAGGTTATGCTTCAGCTGCTCGCCGTAGTTGACGTTGTAGAAGCTGACACAACCATTTGAAACCACGCCTTGACATGTGATACTACCGCCTTTCTCTCCAGCAAAGGCCACATAGCCGTCTCTGAATGGTTTCACATCTTGAAGCAGGGCCATGTTACCTGTCATGTGCTGGGAGCATCCACTATCTACATACCAACTATTAGAATAGTACCCTTCGGATGTCCCTGCATGAGTCACAAGAAATTAATTAGATTTGGAGACCCAAGACATAGTGGTCTTGGGTCGTCCGTCTTTCTTAAAATAAACAACCTCGATAAATTCACAATCGTGACTGTCAAAAATGGATGAATCTTCAGAAGATTTGGGACTAGGAGATTGAGAACTTTTGGATTTGTTATTCCAGGACCTCTTTTTTTCTTAACTGGAACAGTAGACTTAGATTCAACAGCAGCAGGTGAACTAGTGGAAGCTTCACCTGATTGAATTCCAGCCTGTTGTTCCAGCTTTCTCAATCTCTTGTTCCTTCTTCTCTTCTGTGGTTTAGAGAGTTTCACCACAGGTTTCTCACCAGTTGGTGCACTACCAGAGGTAGATGCACTAGGTTTAGCATGTAGCTTTCCCTTTTTGAAACAGATGGTTTAGCCTCAGATGTGATCTTTGGCTTTATCATAGGTTTTACTGGTGGTTTCACCACATTTGCTTTTGGACTTTTGGAATGCTTCACTAGTGGTGACTTAGGGATAACAGTTGGTTGTGAAACAATTGGTCGTTTCCCTTGGTTCTTAGCATGACAGTTCACAAGAATGTGACCAACCATACCACAGTAAAAGCAAGTTCTCTTTTCTTTGTAAGTCCTCATGTAAGGCTCATTAGATCTGGCATTAGATGACTCAGCATGATGAGCAGGAGAAGTTGTTTGGTGAATAGTAGTCTGACCCGATGATGATAGGTTTTTGGGAATATAAAATTTTTGCATATTTTCTTGATAACCAAGCCCAAAGTGAGCTGAAAAATCTTCTTTCTTAACATGATTAATGTTTTTATATCTCCCATAAAGCATCACTTTTAATTTTTCATTTGATTCAATGATATCGGGTTCAGTCAAAATACAATTATCACTATCAGTGATAATGTTTTTCTTAACTTTCTGTTCACCTAGCAACTCCTCAGAGACTACTCTTTCAGGGCAGGTGTTCTCAGACCCATCATCAGAAGCAGTAAAGAACTCTTCATTAGATGCAGAGTCAGCCTTACTTGAGGAATCATCCTTGTTAGAGGAATCATCCTGACTTGAGGACTCATCAAGGCAGACAAATCAATGTCAATTAAGTCGTTGACAAATTTCCCGCTAACTGGTGGAAGAATGGCATTAGTACCCAGCCCTAAGCCATTCACTTGTCTCACTACAGACTCGTAGTGTTCCACCACAAAATGAGAATTTTTCAACTTCTCAATATTACCTTTCAACTGCAAGATCTCATTTTGTAGCTTGTTGATCTCATTGTTCCTTTTCTCTAACCCCTTGTACGCAACATCCAAATGAAACTGTTGATCGCTGGTTTTAAGTGAATAATCACGTTTTTCTTTCTTTAAAGTTTCAATTGAATCTTTGTAACGTTTTTCATTTTCCTTGTAGCTTAACGCTGCAATACGAAGGGGTTCGACTTTGTCTTGAATCTTAGAATTTTCAACCTTTAAGCTTAGACATTTGAAACAAGAAATGACAGTATAAGGATTAGAATCTACCTCGTTCGATGAACATGATGCCTCTTCAATAGCCATGAGGGCAACTGCAGTTGTAGACTCTACTTGATCAGCCACAGACGCTTCCCGTTCCTCTGCTTGCATCATCTCCATAATCTCAACCATGAGACCAACTTGTGTTTGTGCAATAAGGGCATCCTCCAGATGAACACCACAATCAAAGCTTTCGTCCTGTTGAGCCACCAATGCATTGGACATTCCACCTTGACTTTGATTGCGGTTGTTAGAGTTGTACCCTTGATTGTTTCCTTGGTTGCTTCCCTAGCTTGGTCTTGTGAATCCTGAGGCAGGTGCTTTGTCCTTCTGACATTCATGAGCAAAGTGTCCAAAGTTCAGACACTTGTAGCACTTGGCCTTGGATTTTTCAAAACCAACCTTGGAATTTGAATGCCCACCAATAAACTTTCGGCCAATTCTGTTCAGGAAACGCTTCACCCTCCTCAATATCATGGCCATATTCCATTGAATATCCATATCATCCGGATCCACCTGATTGAAGTTTTATTCTATGGTTTCAGGATCTGTGAGCTTACCGCCAATGAAGTTCTCATAGGCAAGCATGCATGATGAGAATAAAGCCACATGATCTTTAGCTATCTTGGCTACTGCTGATTGATTAGCTGAAGATGTGGGAGAAGAGTTTCTTGAGGAATTATGGTGATGAGATCCAGATCCAGATGATGCATAGCAAGCATGACCACCACAGACATTTGAGTTATCCTCTTCATGAGAGTTCCCTAAGAAAAGGGCAATTCCAGAACCCGATGACTTGGCTGTGGAAGACGTCCTAAAATACATAGAAGGGTCTTGTATTTGAGGTCTCCCTGAGCTCTCTTTTCGTTTTAGGTTCATATCATGTGCTTGAACCTTTCCAATTACTTCATCAATAGTCATCTCATCAAAGTGGTGTACATCTCAAATTTTTGTGGTAGGGCATCGAGAAATTTCTCAACTAACTCCTCATTTAGATAGATCAGGTTATAAGCTTTCAGCTCAGTTTGCAGATGATAGAATCTAGAGATAAGCTCATCTATAGATTCATTCTCCAGATATCTGAAGCACACATACTGCTTCCTAAGAAGATCCCTCTTACTCTTCTTGATGTCGATGTTTCCCTCGAATCTCTTCTGCAAAGCCTTCCAGGGATCCTTGGAGTTATCATATCCTCTAAAGCTATGGAATAACTCCCTGGTCAAGGCCATAGTAATATATCCGGGTGCCTTCTTCTCTCTGTCATAAACTTTATTTTCTTCTTCATCAAGTTTGGAGATAGGCTTGGAAACTTCCTCATGAAGATATGTATATGTGGGATGCTTATAACCCTCTAGAATGGGTATCCAAAGTGAAGAATCGGTATATGAGATATAGGGCTCAAAGCGTGCTTTCCAGTTTGAATAATCATTTACATTAAGCAGCTTTGGTAGTTTCTGTGGGGTTCCAATTTCATTGTCATAATTAAGTAGGTTACCGAGGTTCTGAAGATTTGCCATAGTGTAACACTTAGTCAAATTTCAGAAAAGTCAAAACAACTTGCGCACTTGACTCTGGCCTTGCGTATTTAGAATTTGCTCTTGCGTACTTGACAAGTACACAGGAGAAAATGATAAGTACGCAGGAGATGACTTAAGTACGCAGCAAATATGGTCTTGCGTACTTAGTAAGTACGTAGCAAGACTGTACTTGTTGCCAAATAAGGTAAGTACCTGGTCACTTTTTCACCAACGCTCACCAACTTTTTCCGGTCACTAGAATCTCACCGGAGACAGAAGAAATCGAAGATATGACTAAACAAAATAAGCCAAAGGGTCAGAAACTCGTTTCTAAGCAACCTTTGATACTCAAAACACTCAAATACACAACAAAAGTCGGTTTTTGAGTGATTTTTGCTTCTAAAATAGTGCTCAGGAGTTACCCCTATTTTATCACAAAAATCAACAAAAACACCCACTTTTTCTTGGAAAATCTCTATAGGATGTGTAGAAGATGCTCCTAACACACTCACAACACTCGAAATCAAGAGCTATGCTCTGATACCACTTGTAGGTCCTCGGCTGTCTCGGATCGTTACTTGTGGGTGTGTGACTAGTCGGACCGGGTGCGGAATGCCCATGACTAGGTGGAGAATCAAGCAACACAAAGTAAACCGACAACGAAATCACTTTCAAACTCCGTCTATTATAAACTTGAAGGGTTACAGATAGAATATACTGAGTGCAAATGTCTGCGTGCATAACTTCCGTCAACCTATTCTATTTATACTAGACCTGATATCTGCGCATTTAACAAGTGCGCAGGGCAAATTTTTCATGCGTACTTAGCAAGTACGGAGAGTAATAATACAACAATAACATGCATTAGAAATTACAACTCAATAACTAATACATACAGACACTAACATACAAAGACTAATACATACAAGACAAGTACAATAAGATAAGACACTATACAGAGTGTCTGTCACACAAAAGTGCTTCAACAGGATTCCATGGATGTAACAGGTAAACTTCTAATTTTAGGGTTTTTATTAATTTTCCATTTTTGATGAGATAGCAATGCCATGCGTGTTTGGAACCTGTTCTTGAGAAACATTTACTTTTTCTTGGATCTCACCCTATACTATTAGCTTATAATATGGGAACCATGCTGTTTTGACAATACTATGAAAGATGCAAAAATAGAAATATAAAGCATGAACTCAAGATACAATTGGATTCATCCAGTAGAATAAAATAGTTACCATTCACAATGAAACAACATTTAGAAATGATAATGGTACATTTATTCAAGAAAATCTTGCACTTTACTAATTATTTCTTCTATATCCATTGTATATATAGTTCTCAAGTGTGACCTTCTAAAATATCCATTCAGAAATGAATATTAAACTACCTGCTAATTCACTATCATGAAAATAGAAATTGTAACCTACACACCAACCTAATACAACCAAAATAGGAATTGAATTGGAATAACAGTATTTAACAATATTCTTATGAATGTGTTGTTCGGGTTATGTTTTTTTCTGCATTATTTTTTTCATATTTTCTGTAACTTTTTTCCTTCTATTTTTCTGCATGTTTTCAGCTTTTTTCTGCATATTTTCTCCCTCTCCAGCGGCTCTTCCTCTTCACCGGCTCTTATGTTTGTGGAGATTATAAAAAATCATAGGATTTTTAGCACAAACTAGAATTATTGGGCAAATTCTGGCTCCAAAGTGTGTTGAGGTGATAAAAATCAGAGGATATTTGAGCACAAACCTCAAGTTTCAGTGGTGTTCCATCAGGACCACCAGCACCATTCGTGGCTGACAAACTGCATAAACAGATAAAAAAACATAAGTTCCAAAGAATCTTTCACAGAGTAAATATCATCAAAGATAATATTTTTGAACACATGGAATTTGCAAAAAAAGTTTTGATTTTTCATGCTGATCTGAATCAAAAATCCCCTTTTGAAAGTGTGACCGTGTCTGTTTTTTACACAGAAAACAAACAAATGGACATACATATCCAGAAAGAAGCCAAGAAACTGTTTTGGTTGATGATTACTTTTGACAGAATTCTCAAATTATGGTTTGGTTCTTGAATAAACATTATCTCAACCAATTTATGGTTTGCAGAAAGGGCAGTGTAATTGTCCCTCATATTTTAATCAGAATGAAAAGGATGAAATGAAAATTACATGGAGTTTGGGCTTTCAAAATGTTAAGGCTTTGGATTTTGATGAGTTGCTGATGAATGTTTACATACTTTATATGTAATCTTGGTATCGACATTTTGTTTCTCAGATAAAACAATTGCTTTGTAGGGTGGCTCTTTAGTTTGTTTTTGAGATGCAATCAGACCAGAAAAAGTATGGGCATATGCTCTAATCGTTTTTTTGGATGTTATGTGCATATGCTTTAATCGTCTTTTTGGATGTGTGTGTGTCAGTGTGTGCATATGCTTTAATCGTCCTTTTGGATGTGCGTAAACAGAATGCGGGCCGTTCAGCGTATACAATAGTTTATCATACATACGATGTGATGTGGTTGGAGCAGGATGTGTGCATCTCCGAGTCGCAATAGGGTTATCTGAGCATGGATTTAATACTGCTTGCATTACCAGGTTGTTCCCAACACGCTCTCTCACCCAACACCTCTGTTTCTTGCTTCCTTCCTTCTTTTGATTTGCTTCAAGATCCCAACCAAAGGTTCACTTTTTATTTTAATCTTTATCGGGGTATCTTTCTTTTACTAATTTCTTTCATATTTTATGCTTTCTCTTCAATCTTGATGCATTTCCTGATATGGGTTTACTTTCTTGATCATCAAATCAATGCATAGTGCCTTAAGTTACAACTCTAGATTTTTTATTTTTTAAGTTTCTGCAGTTGTGATGATGAAAATCACTTGGGATTCTTAAATAGTTTCATCTATTTCTTCTTGAAAAAGATTTGGAGTTTGTGTTTTTGGGGATTCCATGGTCCATCTGACTTTATTATGATCTGTATGCTACTGAATCTTGACAAGAGTTGTAAGTATGATAAGGTTAAACCAAAATTGGAGAAGAAGAAACTAAAAGATGGAAGGAAATTATCTCAAATCTCATATCTCATTCATATGATTTCCAATGATATAAATAAACTTTAATATTACAATTAGCACCCCCAACTAAACCAAAATAAATATACTAATCCCTAGCTTAATAATAATAATAATAATAAAAATAATAATAATAATAATAATAATAATAATAAAAGTAACGTAACAATACTCCCCCCTTAACCTACTTTTTGCCATCAAAAAGTAAGCTAATCAAATTCTAGCATAAAAGATCATAAAATAATAAAAAAAAAGTGCAGCATCCATGGACTCTTTTTGGAGCCGACCCGTTCCACGGAGGACGTCATTCGGTTCGTCCAATGGCATTCGGTCCTGTGTCAATGAGACGCCACGGTGGATGCCATTCGCGTCTCTCGGTTGCATCATCTATCGATGTCATTTCTTCCTTTGCGGGCACCGGTTTCACTGCTTGCTTCAACAAGTTCGGAACCACTGATGGTGCAGGTTTTGGCACTGGTACAGGTGCGATTGCTGATGCCTGTTTTGGGTGCGGGTTTGGGGTTGTTTTAGATGTAGGCGGAGCAGGTTGTGATGCTTGTTGTGGGCCTGACTTTAGCGTTGCTGGTTCAATTTTCTTGGCCATAAATATTTGTTCATGTTGTTTCATCAATTGTTCATGCTGCTTTATAGACTGCTCATGTTGTTTCACAAGGGCGGCTAGGGTTTCCTGGAGGACAGAAACCGTTTTTTCATGATCCTTGAAAGCCTTGTCTACGTCTTGATTATGAATGTTCATCATGGTAGTGTGATAGAATTCCGATGGGGAATCGGAACGGCTCTGATACCCTTGATAAGGTTAAACCAAAATTGGAGAAGAAGAAACTAAAAGATGGAAGGAAATTATCTCATATCTCATTCATATGATTTCCAATGATATAAATAAACTTTAATATTGTAATTAGCACCCCCAACTAAACCAAAATAAATATACTAATCCCTAGCTTAATAATAATAATAATAAAAATAATAATAATAATAATAATAATAAAAAAAAGTAACGTAACAAAGTATTGCTTTATTAAGTGATCCTAATCTTGTGTAGATAATCATTGCTTTATAATCTATATTAGTGTTTTATCTGTAACTATTCTTTGATTAGATTGAATGATTTTAATTGTCATGGAAAATTCCTAAATAAAAGGACTTGCAATCTAATCTATATTGGATGAAGGAAGAAGTTACTATGTTTGATCATACACTTATATCATCATCATCTATTTACTTCTTGATTTGCTTGCAGAAATTCATTTTGAAATGATTTAACCTGGTATAACCCATGCACCCAATTTTTACATTATGATTATCCAGATACACACTAGATCAAACCCTTGAGCGATTTCTATATTAATTTAGTAATAAAGATATTCTTGCCCAGAATTTTAGCTTGAAGATGGTTCCTACACCTTATGTTATGTCTCTAAGGATGCTAATGTGTTGACTCAACATATTCACAATCAATAGGAAGTTCTTGCTGCTTTTGTATCTTTTAAGTCACGGCTCGGTGCTGCAGTAGCTTTACACGTCCAACTATGAATTTTTTTTTCACGATACAGGAAGGATAAATATCCATTAAAGCCGAAGCGTCCAGAATCTACATATTTCTTGTTTATGAACGAAAGATGAGATGCTCAAATCGCTGAAAACAAGAGTGGTTGAGGTAATTTGATTTAAAGGATCAAACTAGACAAAGTTAATGTTCTTTTTGTGAAAACTAATGAATTTGGTTCATGTTTTGGTGCTGGCAGATTGCTAAGATCAAAGATCATAGTGTTTGGTGCTTGATAAGAAATTCCTCAATGACATCTGTGTATATGACATCGGTATCACTTTGTTTGATTATTAATTTTATTATCAGTCTTTTAGTGTTCAATTTGTGCCTTCTCGGTTATTATCATGTTGTTATCAGTTTGTTAATATAATTAGGAAGTATCTCATATATGTTTTTCTTAGCCGATATTTATTTATTTGCAGCAAATTCTGGATCCAGCAAATAATATTTTTTCTTCCGATCCAGCAAATCATAATCGGAAGTCATGACAAAACCTGATGCGCCGACCTCATCCAATTCAAACCCAAACCCGTCTTTACACCCGGCATATTCAGTAAACAATATTCAATCAAAAGTCCGAACCCTTGACGGCACTACGGTGACCTACTCGGCCTGGATAAAATTATTTAAGTTTCATGCGACCGCTTACCGGGTGCTCAATCATCTCGATGATACCCCTCCTCCGGCTGATGCTGATCCTACATACCCAGCCTGGAAAGAATTGGACGCGCTGGTCTCACAATGGATTTACAGCTGCGTATCAGACGATTATTTGCAGCAAATTCTGGACATCGGGGCTTCGGCTCGACAAACTTGGCTGAAACTAGAAAAGATTTTCCTTAGTAACAAGCGCGCAAAGGCTGCAGCACTCGAAACTCAGTTTGTCAATCTCACGCTTTCCGCTTGCAGTTCCCTTGATGATTATTGCAAACAACTTAAAAATCTTGCTAATCAGCTTGCTGATGTGGACCAACAAATAACAGAAGAACGCCTCGTGTTACAACTAGTTCGTGGCTTATCTAAGGAGTTCGACACAACCGCTTCATTGATTAATTCTCAAGCAGCCGATTGGGACACGGCCAGATCTATGCTGAATGACGAAGTCATCCGCCAAGCCGCACGACAGCAGCAGTCCTCCACGGTGCTCGCCACCACCGCCGCTTCTCAGCCTCAACAGCCGGCCGACAACAACAATCAATATCAGCAGTCCAGAGACCCCAACACTCAGTACATGCAGTCCAGCAACCAATACAGGGGCCGTGGTCGAGGACGCGGCAATCAGGCATCTCGTGGCAGAGGATCGCGCGGCCGTGGCTACCGAGGTAACAATTCTAATTGGGCTTTTCAAAATTTTAAGGGCCAACAATATTATCCACAGTGGGCTTGGTGGAACACACCACCATGCCCATACCCGACCCAGCCGAACTGGCGGCCCAACACACCTCCACAGCCACCATCCGCGAATTACACAGGGTACCCAGCTCCTGCCACCTACGGTCCGCCCGGTTATAATGCTTTATGTCCATCCGACTTGAGTGCCGCCATGAACAATGTTAATCTCACTTACACGGACCCAACTCCATATATGGATACAGGTGCTGAGCGTCACGTCACTGACAATCAAGGTATGATTCATCACCCTGACTTATTTACTGTTAACACTAAACTTTTAGTCGGCAACGGACAGTGCTTACCGATTAAGGGCTCTGGCACTGGTTACCTACCAATACACAACCGTACCTACATTCTCCCTAACATCCTTTATAGCCCACACATTATCAAAAACCTATTGTCCGTCCGCCGCTTTACCCGTGATAACAATGTTTCTATTGAGTTTGATCCTTTTGGTTTTTCTTGAAGGATCTCAAAACGGGACGGCTCCTTTCCCGCCACAATAGCACGGGCGATCTTTATCCAGTCACTGCTCCAACATTACCACCACAAGCATGCTCCCTTACCGCTGCTACTCTACCTTGGCATGACCGTCTTGGCCACCCCGGCAAACAAGTTTTTGATATTTTGTCTAGAAATTTCGGTCTATCATGTAATTCGAATAAGTTTTCTACTTTTTGCAACTCTTGTCATCTTGCTAATAGTAAACGATTACCTTTTCATGAATCTAATTCTTTTACCTTTGCTCCCTTTGATATCATACATTGTGATTTGTGGACATCTCCCATTACCAGTAAAACAGGCTTTAAATATTGCATGGTACTAATAGATAATTTTTCAAATTTCGTGTGGGTCTACCCTTTAAAATATAAATCTGAAACCTTCACCACATTCACCAAATTTCAACTCCTCATAGCCACCCAGTTCAACAAATACATTAAAACCTTTCAGTGTGACCTAGGGGGGGAGTTCGATAACCATGCCTTCAAAAACTTTGCCCACCAACACGGCCTCCTATTCCGTTTCTCATGCCCTCAAACTTCTTCACAAAACGGCCGAGCGGAGCGAATGATTCGTCGAATTAATGACATCATACGCTCCTTACTCATCCATGCCCATCTCCCACCCCTATTTTGGGTCGAAGCCCTTCATACCGCCGCCTATTTACATAATATACTTCCTACTAAACGCCTTAACTTTTACACCCCCACATTCGCCTTATATCTTCGCCACCCCACATACGACCACTTAAGAGTGTTCGGATGTGCTTGTTATCCTAACACATCAGCCACCCAACCCCATAAACTTCACCCCCGGGCCGTCAGGTGCATCTTTCTAGGGTACCCACCCGATTTCCGTGGGTATAGGTGCTTTGACCCTACCACCGGGAAGGTCTCTATCTCCCGTCACGTCACGTTTGACGAAAACACATTCCCATATACTATCCCTACACCAACATCCCATTACTCATTCCTTGATGAGTCTATACCACCAGGCTTCACCTTTGCCCCAACCGTACCCACCTCAGTCGACCCACCTGCCCGTTTACACTCAACCTCTCCATTCCAACATACCTATACGCGTCGACCTAAACCACCACAGCCACCGGTCGCCGTCCCCACTACTACCTCGGCCGCCACCACAACACCTCAGCCCTCACCTCAGCCCTCACCTCAGCCATCCCATCCACAACCGGCCGTCCCACCCCAACCCACAAACACACACCCCATGACCACCCGCTCCAAAGCTCACCACACCCTTGTGACCCAAACCATCTCCCCGGTCCCCACTTCTTATACCAAAGCCTTTGCCGACCCTCATTGGATGTCTGCCATACAGGCTGAGTTTAGCGCTTTACAGGAAAATGAGACATGGGAACTTGTTCCCAGACCGTCAGATCGGCCGGTCATCAGGTGCATGTGGATTTTTCGCCACAAATTTAAATCCGATGGGTCACTTGAGCGTTATAAGGCTCGACTAGTGGTTAATGGTAAATCTCAAACTGTGGGAATTGACTGTGAAGACACGTTCAGTCCGGTCGTAAAACCGGCAACCATACGCACCGTTCTCTCCATTGCTGTCTCCCGTTCTTGGCCGCTTCATCAGTTAGATGTCAAGAACGCTTTTTTGCATGGCACGTTGAATGAGACTGTATTTATGCATCAACCCCCAGGGTTTGTGGACAGACGTTTTCCCAACTTTGTTTGCCGATTAAAGAAGTCTCTTTATGGCCTTAATCAGGCTCCCCGTGCTTGGTACACCAGATTTGCAACATTTATATTATCACAAGGTTTTCGCAGCAGCACTTGTGACAATTCTTTGTTCACTTTTACGCGGGGATCTCAAACGGCTTATCTTTTATTATATGTTGATGATATTGTGTTGACCGCTTCGACCACTGATCTTTTACAGGATATTATTCGCATGCTCTCACGAGAGTTTGCTATGACAGATTTGGGTCAGTTGCATCATTTTTTGGGTATTAAGGTAACCAGACAGTCCGACGGGTTATTCTTGGACCAATCACAGTATGCGAAAGATATCCTTTCTCGTGCATCTATGTCATCTTGCAAACCCTGCACCACCCCAGTTGATTTATCCTCAAAACTTAGTGCTTCGGATGGTCCACTGTTTGCTGATCCTACTCTATATCGCAGCCTTGCTGGTGCCTTACAATATTTGACGTTCACTCGTCCCGACATTTCTTATGCTATTCAGCAGGTTTGCTTGTTTATGCATGAACCGCGTGTACCACATTTTGCGTTTTTGAAGCGCATCTTACGGTATTTACAAGGCACTATAGACTACGGCTTTAGGCTTCGCAGATCGACAACCGATTCTTTGGTTGCTTACTCAGATGCTGATTGGGGTGGTTGTCCCGACTCTCGCCGCTCTACTAGTGGCTACTGTGTTTTTCTTGGGGATAATTTGGTCTCATGGTCCTCCAAGCGTCAACCCACCATCTCACGTTCTAGTGCCGAGGCAGAGTATAGGGGCGTAGCAAATGCTGTGGCAGAGGCCACTTGGCTACGCAATCTATTACTTGAGTTATATCTCCTGCTCGTCGAGCTACAGTGGTCTACTGCGACAACGTCTCAGCGGTATATATGTCGGATAACCCAGTTCAACACCAACGAACAAAACACATTGAAATTGACATTCATTTTGTTCGCGAAAAAGTTCGTGTTGGGGATATTCGTGTTCTACATGTGCCTTCCTCTTTGCAATATGCCGATATTTTTACCAAAGGACTGCCTCGTCAATTATTTCAGTCTTTTCGGTCCAGCTTGAGCGTTTGTCCAACGCCCGCTCAAACTGAGGGGGAGTCTTAGCCGATATATATTTAGAGGATATATATTATTTTAGATAGTCATTATCTTATGTAATTGTATGGTGATTATGTTTCCTAATTAGAGGTAGGTTATGATTGTATTCTCTCCCTATATAAAGGGATTGTTATTGGAAGAAGAGGGGGAGATCATTCACCATAAAATCTATTAGTTTTTAGTTGAACCGGAACTGAATCTTATGTTATGCAGATTCTTCAAATCACCGGTGCAAAAGGCAGGTAGCTCAGGTAAGTGAGTTTTTTTATTCTTACTGCATTGTTCACATGTCTGCTTCAATACACTACACTTTTATGATAGCAATATTCATCTGAATATAATATTGATTCTGAAAAATGACAAATTACAATTACATTAAAACATGCTGGTAAAAGAATTCTTCTAATATTCTTTCTTGAAAGATATGCAAAATCTGGCATGAACTGTTTGTTACTAACCTTAGCAGATGGGTATTCCATAATAGAGGACATTTAAAGGTGAGATGTTTTCCATCTCTTCCTTTTTTTGCTATGCTCTTTTTTTCCCCTTTCTGTTCCATATTAAATTTTGCTTCACTAATTTAAGTGTGATTACCAACTTTTACCCTACCTCTCGATTGGGCTTAAGATAATTATCTGTTTATTACTTTTAGCGAGGGAAGGTAAAGTTAGGGTTTCTATAGACATAATTACCTTGTAATATATAAATTACATTCCATGTATTATGCTTCAAGACAAACTAATCCAAATCCTACATTTTAAATGTCAACAGGCAGTCAATGTTAGACACCGCAGAGTTGGCGAGACTTGGTTTTTGATTTTCCTAAATCAGGCAGGCACCTGGTTTGGCTGAATTTTGGGGCCACGTAATTTTGATACGGGTCGACTTGATTTTTGTTTTCAATTTTCTTCAAGTTACTTAGGTTTTTGTGTTCTATATGAGAATTTGAGTTTCAATTTCAGTCTGGTATATTGGTGTTCTTTCGTTCTTTTTATTTTGATTATATTTGGGTGACTAACCAAAATGCTTGTATTATCTCAAAAAATAATTTATGTACTTATTTGGTGCTATTGTGGTTTAACAGGTGTTCCAAAGTCTGCAAATAAAACTAGCCCAATGCCTCATAGAAGTCCACCACCTCAACATACCACAATCCTATTTTTTGCAGTATTGCATTTTTTGTATATTTATATGGGTGATCAGACATTTAATTGACATGGAAGGTAATTAAAATTACTTTTCTTATGCATATATTTATTTGGATTGAAAATTTAATGTTAGTTTATCATTATTTTTTATTCGACATATTTTGGACTATGGTTTGCTATTAATACCAATTAGCTTTAATCTAACCGTCCCCACAATCAGATCAGATACCTTCCTTACGGTTCTCTGTTTTGTTTTTTTTGGGTCACAGGTTCTGTTCTTGCCATATGAAGTAGACTGCAACACCTAAAACAAGACTATTAATAACACTCCAGACTATAATCTTTTTTTTTAATAGCTCCAGACTGTAATCTTAGCAAAACAATTAGCAAACCAATAAGAAATAAGTTAATAAAAAAAACTATTTTGTTATTTTTTCTGTTTTGGTAACGGGTCAAATGGATTCGGGTCAAAACTTATAAGTTTAAATGAGAGTAGAATCGGTTTAGGTTGGGTTGACCCGGAAATTCAAGTTCTAGAAGTTCATCGTCTGCATTAAAACAGTTAAAAACTGTAGTGAAAATCTTAATAGCTCCTGTGTTTATAGGTTTAAAATTATAACCGAATGCATTTTTTCTGCACTGTTTTTACATTTTGTACTGCATTTTTTTAGTATTTTTCTGCATTTTTACTGCATTTTTTCTGCACTTTTTTTTACATTTTTTATTCCACTATCGGTCGCAACGCGCGGGTTCCCGACTGGTATATATATATATATATATATATATGTATTTGTTTAATAGGATTAAAACATTTTTAATCTCAAATAAATAGTCATTAAATTTTGAAATAAATGCACCCAATGAATAATTAAGATAAGTTCATAGATGCAAATTATGGAATTACAAGTGCCGGAATAGTTAAAATAAAAGCCGGAAATTCCTGGGGATTACAGCCAGGGTGGATCCCGATGTGGCGTCAGGTACGTTCATCCTTGACAACACTTTTGTTTCTGTGTTATTTGATTTGGGTGCCACTAAAAGTTTATATCTGCTACTTTCTGCAAACGGGTGAGATACTCAGTCAGTAAACTATATATAGCCTTCAGTGTAGAAACCGCTGAGGGTGGAACCGCGAGGGTAACTGATGTAGTTGATAATTCCACAATAAAAATAAAAAGCCATAGATTTCCCGTCAGGTTGTTCATTATGGTTTTGGGAGGGTTTGATGTCGTTTTGGGAATGAACTGGCTAACTACCAACAAAGCACAAATTATATGCAAACGAAAGATAATCCGACTAAAGGCTCGAGATGGTAGCGAAGTCGAGGTTTTCGGGGATCGCGACGCCTCGATGCCTAACGTCATCTCGATGATTAAGGCAACAAATTACTTGAGTCACGGATGCGAGGCCTACCTGGTATACGTGATATATAGGTTTAAGGAAGTGAATGAGCTAAAGATGTACCCATGGTACGCGAGTACCCGGAGGTGTTTTGCCTCGGATACCACGCGACAGACAGATTGAGTTCCGAATCGACTTAGTATCATATGTCCAGCCCGTGGCTAAGACTTCTTATCGGCTAGCACCAGTAGAGATGAAAGAACTGATGGCACAACTAGACGAGTTGCTCGAGAAGGGATTTATCAGACCGAGCATTTCACCTTAGGGTGCTCCGGTATTGTTTGTAAAGAAGAAACACGGCTCTATGAGGAAATGTATCGACTACAGGGAGTTTAACAAACGAATAGTGAAGAAAAAGTACCCTTTACCAAGGATCGACGACCTGTTTGATCAATTACAGGGCGTAAGTTGGTTCTCAAAGATCGACCTTCAATCCGGGTACCATCAATTGAAGGTAAGAGACGAGGACATACCGAAAACCGCGTTTCGCACGCGTTATGGACATTTCGAGTCCGCGTAATGTCCTTCGGATTGACGAACGCCCCCGCGGCGTTTATGGATTTGATGAATAGGGTGTGTCGACCGATGCTAGACCGATCGGTAATTGTGTTCATCGATGATAACCTCATCTACTCCAAGAATGAGGGTGATCACGCATGTCACTTGAAGGAGGTGTTGGAAGCTCTGAAGAAGGAAGAGTTGTATGCTAAGTTCTCCAAATACGCATTCTGGCTTAGGAAAGTCCAATTCCTAGGTCACGTCATTAACTCGGACAGCATTATGGTTGATCCAGCAAAGATAATGAGAGTGAGAGACTGGGATATTCTTAAGACACCAACATAGGTTCGCAGTTTCTTGGGGTTAGCGGGCTACTATCGGAGATTCATTCAGGATTTATCAAAAATAGCTTCGCCATTGACAAAGTTAACACGAAAAGAAGTGAAGTATGAGTGGGTCCTACCCAAGAAGAAGCATATAAGGAACTGAAAGAAAAGTTAACCCAAGCTGCAATCTTGGCCCTTCCCGAGGGCAATGAAGACTTGGTAGTATACTCTAACGCTTTGGGTCAGGGGTTGGGGTGTGTACTAATGCAACGAGGGATGGTGATCGCATATGCGCCATGACAGTTGAAAGTTCACGAAGTCAATTATCCAATTCATGACTTGGAACTTGCTACTGTTGTGTTTGCATTGAAAATATGGAGACACTACCTTTACGGGGTAAAGTTTACCATATACTCCGATCATAAAAGTTTGAAGTACTTCTTCGAACAAAAGAAGCTGAATATGAGGCAGAGGCGATGGTTGGAACTTTTGAAGGACTATGATTGTGAGATCATACACCATCCTGGAAAGGCGAACGTTGTGGCTGACGCTCTAAGCCGAGAGGATGTGCCTACTCCTATTAGAGTGAAAGCTTTCGAGTTGGTGGTAACATCGGATGTGATGAGGGAAATTGAAAAGGCTCAAGATGAAGCACTTAAAGAAGAAAACATAAAGAAAGATAGAATGGTTGGCCAATGGGACAAGTTGGAACATAACACCCTTGGTGTTAAGACACGTTTTGGATGGGTATGGATACCTATGGGAGGCGAGCTTAGAGCCAAGATCCTTGATGAGGCTCATAAGTTTCGTTACTCTATCCATCTCGATACCAACAAAATGTACCAAGATCTGAAGAGGGAATACTGGTGGCCTGGGATGAAATATGAGGTGACGAAATACGTAAGCAAGTGCCTGACTTGCTCACAAGTAAATGCTGAACACCAGAAACCGTATGGGAAGATTCAACCTCTTGATATACCGGAATGGAAGTGGGAACACATTACCATGGACTTAATAACCAAGCTACCTCGCACAGCTAAAGGTCATGACACCATTTGGGTAATCATGGACCTTTTAACGAAGAGTACTCATTTATTACCTATTCGCGAGACATTCTCGTCGGAGAGGTTATCAGAAGTATTTATTAATGAAGTAGTAGCACGACATGGGATGCCTATAACGATAGTATCTGACCGGGACACACGATTCACATCGAGCTTCTAGAAAATATTCCACAAAGCGATGGGCACGAGACTTAATATCAGCACGGCATACCACCTGCAAACGGATGGTCAGTCCGAAAGGACCATTCAAATGTTGGAGGACATGCTCCGTGCTTATATTATTGACTTCAGTGGTAGTTGGGACAGTCATCTGCCGTTAGCCGAGTTCTCCTACGACAACAGCTATCACTCGACGATAGACATGCCGCCTTTTGAGATGTTGTATGGTAGGAGATGCAGGACCCCGGTTTGTTGGGGTGAGATTGGATAGAAGGAGTTAGAAAGTCTTGAAGTTGTAATGGAAATGTCAGAACGGTTTGATCAGATCAAGGCAAGAATGAAGGCCGCCCAAGATCGTCAGAAATCCTACGCTGATAAATGGCGAAGGCCTATTGAGTTTAATGTTGGAGACCGTGTAATGCTGAAAGTATCGCCCTGGAAAGGGATCATACGATTCAGGAAAAGGGGAAAGTTAAGTCCAAGATTTGTCGGACCGTTCAAAATAATAGCGCGAGTTGGTGAAGTCGCTTATCGGTTGGAGTTGCCTGATGAGTTAAGTGGGATTCATCCTACGTTCCATGTATCACACTTGCGAAAGTGTTTGGCGGATGAATCAGCTCACGTACCACTTACTGACATCGAGGTTGACAACAACCTTAACTATATCGAAGAACCCGTTGCCATCTTAGATCAAAAGGAAAAACAATTACGAAATAAAGTCATTCCACTGGTCAAAGTTCAATGGAAACATCGAAGAGGGTCTGAAGCCACGTGGGAGACTGAATAAAAAATGAGGGAGTTGTACCCTCGGTCATTTGGCCAATAATGGGTTTCGAGGACGAAACCTCTAATAAGTGGGATAGACATGTAACATCCCAAAAATAACAAGAAAGAATAAAACGAAAGACGATGCGTCCATGAAAATGAGGTCATGATTAAATCAAAGAAGGAGTGAAAGGGGAGGGAGCGGGCTTGGGCTCGGCTCCAATGGGCCGGTGTAGCCCATGCATATAAATGCATGATTCAGCATCTCCTTCCTCACCAAATTTCACCAAACCCTACTAGAGAGAGAAAGTTTGAGGAGCAACATCCAAGCTCTGATTTCTGCTTCATCTTGTTTCTCTAACATCCCTGATCGTTTCTACACGAAGAATCACGAGTATTGAGGTAAGGATCGACCTCAGATCTGAGTTTTTCTTCAAAAATGGGTTTTAGGGTTTATGGTGTTTTTAAACAAAAAGGTGGAATCTTTACGCATGAAATAAGGTTTAAAGCTCAGTTCTAGCTTCATGGAAGCTAGACAAACATTTTAGACGTAAAAAGTTAAGGTTTTGGATTAAAATCAGACCTGGAGATGATTGATGTTCATGAGCCGACTCTCAAGAGTCGGCACCTGCAATATGCCGACTTTCAACGAGGGAGACGAAGAGGAGGTTCGGCCATGAAGAGAATCGACTCCTGAGATTCGGCCCTCTAATGAACACGCTAAGAATCGGCTCCCTAGCACAACAAGTGAGGCCTCCCGGGTTTTGGGCCTTACACTGTTGACTAACGAGAGTTAATGGTTATGTAAACAAATGGACTATGTGCAAATAATCAAGTCTTATTTAATCATACAATAAATGTCCATAGCATGTTCATAAAATAAATAAATAGCATGTTTTTCTTCCAAAAAGAGTTAATTAAAAAGTGGGGCCATGAGACTCAACTCGATGTTCCAGCAAAGTTTCAATGTTCTGAATTAAGTTCTAAACGAGTCCTATGTAAAGTAAATGTGTTAAAATCATAATAGGAATTAAAGTTATGTTCAAATAATATATGTTCAGATCAAAACTCGGTTACCGTTTCAATATTCTTTAAATTACAATACAGTTCATGTAACCAATTCAGGTGATAAGTTTATAATAAGCTCTAATATGCTTAATTATTGATTAATGGTCAAATTTGTATGAATGTTATCAAAAAATCAGTTAAGTTTTGCAAACCTGACAAATTTAGTCCCTCAAGTTTCCATTTTAATCAATAAATAGTAGTTTTAAATTATTCTAAAACTTTTATGATCATTATAGTCAACCTATTAATTAAATAATATCTTATGATCATTATAGTCAACCTATTAATTAAATAATATCAGATTTAAATAATTAAATATGGATTTTTAAACATTTTCCTTTTTTTCATATTAAAAATAATGTTTAAATGTATACCAAAAATCATTCTTTTCTTTCAAAATGAGTTTAATCATGTACTAGTTACTAAAAAATAAAGCAAAATTATTTTTACCATAATGTTTGACATAAAACTTATTTTTAATCCATTTAATATTCAATTTAAGCACTATATTCTCAATAAATTTTATGATTATACAAAAATTATGAAAAATTCACCATAACCTATTCCCATCATAACAAGACTCTAGTAAAACTTTCAAGTCATTTGGATACCCAGAAGCCTTTTCAAAAATAGCTTAAAAAAATACAATAAATTGCAATTAAATATAAATAAATTTCCCAAAATTGTAAAGTTCCGTTTTTAAGCCTTTACCACTATATAAAGATTCTGTGAATTTTTTGAAATTCTAATTTTATTTTCTTAATTTCCACCTTTATTTTAATATTAAATCAATATTTAATTCTAATATATCAAGTTCAGGTATCCAACTCCAAATTTCTTCATTTTACCCATATATCCACCGACTTTCAATGGTTTATACAATTTCTCATATTTTTATGTAACTTTTGTATATACAAGAATCTAAAGTGCTTTTAATCACATAAACGTAGGTTTAATGTTCCATACCTTGGGTTTTCAAGTATTTGATGATCATAAACTTGTAATTCCCAATAACTAAAGTCTCCAAAATGATCTACAAACATGGATGGATCATATACAACAAATTAATCAATTAATCAAGCCACATTTATGTGTGTGTGTGTGTTCAAGTGTGTGTTTCAAGACAACTTTGGAACTGATTGTTAGAGATTTTAAAAACTCAAATAGTTATGGGTTTTCTACCAAAGTTAAGAGTATTGAAATACAAAAGAAAGGAGAAAGAATCACTAGATTTGGAGTGGTACAAGTACCTTAAACATGATTCTACAAATAATGATAGCACATAAATTGGGTTCTCAGGGCAGTCGTGTTGCAGAGGCTGTTTGGGGGTCGAAATCTTCATGGAATCGAGTGAGACTAGTTGGGTTCTTTAAGTAACACAGAGAACTAAATTCCAGAAAAAGAATAAAGTGATTTGGACAAGAATTGAGAGAGTTATGATTTTATGTGATTCCACATTAGTTAGTGGACTTGTGGCTTGACTTTTGCTATATAAATGGTATCATGAAAGTAAAAGTTCTACAAATGTGCTGTAAATTTGCGTACCTGGATGATAATTTCGATCAAATTATGCAAACCTGTGATCTTGATTTGTGTCTTCATAAAGACTTCAGTAGCCTGGATTGTCTCTGAATCGTGAATAACTTTCAGATAAACCTATTTGCTGGTTACACGTACATGATTTATCGGATAAGACAGAGATTTTGTTTACGAAATTGGATTTCTATGATTTTTGTGTGTATGTCGATGGAGAACAAGAACGTGGTAACCGTACGTTCCTTGTTCTGTTCGATCGATAAAACCAGACATATATGGCAATCATTAGCCATCTATAAATCAATCTCATGGATTGTAAGCTCAAAACCATTAACTAGAGGCCCACATTTAATTAATTTTAGGCCTAAACAACATAATCACTTAAGCACATTAATTAAATCTAGTTAATTACTTGTGTAACAAGGCCCAAATAACATTTAGAATTAAATCGAGCTCGCACTCCCACGTCACCCAACTCGTTTAATCTCTTACTCTATTTCTTCGAACGACAAGTTAATCCAATATACTAAAATACATGTTGATAACACTAAAATTACCAACAATCCTCCCCCATTTTAGTGATATCCATGATTAACTTAATCATCCTCACAACCCAAACTTACGCATAAATGAAATATTGTGGCGATTGAATTTCACATTAGTATATTACACATTCCAAATATTCGAATATAGGGGTGTCTCCATGGATTGAACCCTTTCTATTCATAATGAATACTCGAAGATAATATACACATAAGTTTATAAATCCAAATTCCACTTGACACAATGTTTTACTAGCATGTGTCCTAATCCTTCAAAGAAAATATCAAAGCTCAAGTCCAAAGCTTCTTGAAGCGGCTAAACTTCATATTCTTATAGGTAGTTCAATACTCTTGCACCTGCACTGCAATTTATCAATGAACTATTAAGAAGTTACACTTCAACCTTCTTTATCTTGTAGTCTGAACACATACCTTGGAATGATGCTAATAATGTGTTCCAATTTCCAGATGTTAAGTTTTCCACATTGAATTCAGCACCTAACGTCATATTAGATGGGAACTGGGTATCTTAACATGGGAAATTTTAGGTGGACTTTAAACCCATCCCTATGGCTAATTTTTTCACTAGATCTCTTCCTAACCATTTGTAAGGTCCCAAACCGGGCACCCTACAGTTGGGTCTCATAACGGGTTATTCCCTAGAAAATACTCATTTTAGATATATTAAACTACAGCGGAAGTCTTTCTAAAATATTAATTTCTATTTAATGTCATTAAGTTACCTCACGAATGCTTACACACCAGTCCGAGTAGCACCGCTCCCAAGCCAAGATATGTCAACGCAACGCTTACCTGCAAAACAATCTAACATACACACAAAGTCAGCTACGCTGAGTGAGTTCTCATAGTTTAGTTTAATTAAAAGCCAACTCGTCTCAAAAGTTATTTAAACTTCACTTAGGACCCACGGTTCTTATAAATTAGATCCACAATTCATTAACCATTAGATAACCCCTGTTATCACCTGATATCCCATAATAACTCATTACCAATGACTCATCCCATAATAATAATAATCCCGCAGTCTCATCGACATAGGTCGAACCTACTACAATAATAAGTCATACTCAAGTACATGTATTAACTCGACACTTGGTTAACACAACAAATCCCTAGACATCAACTTACTCAGCCTTGACCAAGGCTCTTACAAATCAACTGACATAACAGTTGTAAGCACCACATCACAATCCTGACACAACGATCAATCTAACCCGACTTACCACAATAATACTATCTCATGCACAAATAATATAACTCAACGCTTGTATGCAATTTAACACAAATTTGTAAGCACACAAACACATACCTCTTCACTGCACCCTCGTCAGGGTTACCATCGTCAGGACGTTCGACACACCCCGAGCTCATCGCAATCCTGTTGGACATCGTCACCATTGTTGACCTCCCGAAGGACTTCGTCCATCACAATCCCATTTGTCGTGTCATAATGACAACAACGCAAACACATTACCCGTCGTGTCACAAAGACAACGACACATGTATAATCACATAACATTATACACTATATACATGATTCATTACTACACCTGCACTTCACACATAGCACTAGGACAAGGTATCCTACACATATTCATAAGCGTTTAGCTTATATACCGACCCACCCCGACTAACACATAACACAATACACTGCTACTATAGCAACACACATACAGTTACTATGTCTCGTTATCTAAGCACATACTACATACATGCACACCCTGTGTCACCTCCTAGTCATGCCCGTACGACCTGTAAATACAATCCCGACTCACCCCTATTAGGTCACTATACGACCCACGACCATATACCCACCTGTAACCCGCACATCCTATGGACACACACAGTCCCTTAGCCCCACATTTAACCTTTTAACTTCATAAACTCATCGGGTTATTTAACTTCATAAACTCATCGGGTTAGACCCCAAAGCCCGGTATACATTTAATGTAATAAAACATGTCTCAAAAGTATGTACGATAGCCCTAAAATGTTTAAAACATTTAAAAGAGGGGATTAGAAACTCACCGGTTATACCGAGTCAAAATCCTAGCTCTTCACCGCGCGTACTCGCTCAAACCCCGAACCTATCAAACGTATGAGCACACGATTAGGATACGCTTAAGAAATACGTTGAATAACGTATAGCAATATAATAAAATCCCGAGTTCCATCTGCTTGTCAATCCAACTCCATGAAACCCTAATCTCATGTCACTTTCGTACTGAACCGTTCGTGACCCGTTTAGAACTCGTATCCACGTATCGGGTCCCATGCATGCATGCATGCAAACCCTATGCTCATAAACCCTAATCGGGTGTCACTCGATTCCATCCTCCTCCATGTTAACCGCCGTGAACCACCACCGTGTATCACTACCAAGCGCCACCATGGGTTTCACCGTCCACCTCGCTCATCACCCTTGTCTTCCTCGTCTAGCCACAACTCAAATCGGCCATGCACCACCATGGTACCACCCCGTCGACTCCACCTTACCACCGGGTACTTTTCTCCCTAAGCCGTGACCACCACACCGAACTGCCATGTCCCGTCATGCTTCGCCCGTCCTACGCTATGGTGTGCCACCACATCGCTGCCGCCACCGCTGCCATGAGCACCGTCGAGCGCCACCATCTCTTAGCCTCTTTTCGGATCACCTCCACCACTTGTACGGCGTCCACGGCTCCTCCGTCCGTCTCTCCCATCGCTTACCATACCCATAGCCAGAACCCTAGTCGGGCACTCTTGCTTATCGGATACAAAACTAAAAGAAACGGATAGGTTTAGTGTTCACCTTACGTGTGAAGCTCTTTCCCTGCTCGTCGCCGCAAGGCCACCTTGCTTGGTCGCTCTCTCTCCCCTGCGTCTCCTTTGATGCCGTCGAGCACTCTCCCTAGCCGAATGGCTAGGGTTTGTAGCTTAGGTGGTATTTAAACCCTTGATAGTTTTGACCGGGTCCCTCTAAAACCAACTCGTACATTTATAATCCCAAACTAAACATTAAACAGTTACCCAGTCCTTTTACCATTGTTGCATTAAGTTTTACGTGGCAATCCCTGCTAACCGGGACATTTAATAAAGATTCGGTTAGTCCACCAACCTGAACCATTCGCTTACGGATTTCGGGATGTTACACCATTTAGTTAGATCATCAGCCAAAATATACTCAGATCTTACAAATTCAACATATATCACACCATACATGATGAGCTCATAAATCATGCTATGTATAATACACAACCGTCTAGATGTTCCATTATACACCTGACTATAATCCTTAGTCAGCACTATCATACCCGATAGATATTAGTGATATAATTTTTGACCACAAAGGAATCTCAAAGATTAAATTTCTTAGACATTCAACTTCTTTACCAGCTCCTACAAAAGCTACAAGTTCAGATTCCATTGTTGAATTGGTGATGTAAGTTTGCTTCTTTGAAGCCTAGAAGATATCACCTCCACCAAGTAAGAATATCCATCCACTTGTAGAAGAATGATCTTCTATGTTATCATCCAACATGTAAAAAAAAACCCTTCTAGCTAGGATTGAAGGAAACCATGAATAACATAAACCATATTTCATGGTTCATTTTAGATACTTGAATAATCTATTCACAACTTGCCTTTAAATACCCTAACTGAAAATAGAATCACCTCTATTAGACATAAGTCTAACATTAATGTCTGTGGGAGTCCCAAGAGAATAACAATCCTAGAAGTTGAATTTCTTCAAAATCTTCTCAATGTAATGAAATTGGTAGATTGAGATACCATTATTCTCACGTGTGATTACCTCCCCCATGTCCTTCATAGCAAACTTAGTTGACAAGAACAAAGCCATCTAACAACACATTTTCATCAAACTTTTGATGTCATTGTTTATGACCTTGTTTTAAACCATAAAGAGATATAACCTAAAGCCTTTTGTACCAAAGTTCATGTGGGGTCACTTTAGTCCTTTTATTAGGAATTATATTCAATAGATAACAACTTTTAACGTAGCATCACCCTAAAACTTCACTTAAACCTGAATAAGACAGCATGAAATTAACCATTTCTTTCAGTATCATATTCTTCCTTTCTACTACACCATTTTGCTACGGTATATAAGAAGCCGTGGTTTGTGTATAATACCAGTAGAGTGAAAATACATTGGATCATAATACTCTTTACCTCTATCAGTATAGAGATTCTTAATCAAACCACCTTGATAAAGCTCTACTTCTTATTTAAAGATTTTAAATTTATCAAGAGCTTCATCCTTGGAATCCAACAAATAGATATAACAATATCTAGATGCATGATCAATAAAAGTAATACCATACTTTTATTTCCAAGTGAAGGGGGTCAGTCACATAAATCAGAATGAATCTGTTCTAATACCTTAGAATCCCTTATAACATCCTTAAATGGTTTCCTTGTTATCTTTGTTAACTTACAAGCATGACATTTATAATTATACATATCAAAAACAGGTATTAAGCTCATTCTAGACATGTCACAAGATTGAAACATAATCTACTTTGCTATGAAATAATGATACCACACAAACAGATTCAACACCAAACGGGACACTAAAATTAAGTTTCAACATGCCATTACATAAATGTCAAAATCCAACAAAGGTTCCATATCGAGACCAAATATCTGACTCGATGACCAGTTTAAAAACATAATTATTTAATACAATCCCAGATAAGAGGTTCTCTCGAATCCCCGATACACACAACACATTATCTAACAACAAGTGTTTTCCAGATGCAAAATACAAGTATAACTTTTCCTATTCCTTTGATAGGCTCGGTCAGTACATTTTCATCCTTAGTACAGAACCATCTTCAACTGATTCAAATTCCTCAAACCAATTTAGATCCTTGTATACGTGACTCGTATCACATGAGTCCACCATCATGCAAGCATGTTATCCTGTACATAAAAGGATTCAGAAATAAACATAATTCTCAACCTAATTAATGTAAGAAACCATTTGGACTTTTGAGTCCAAAACCAAACCCAACGACCAGATTTCATTTATTTCACAACCCAATGGGTTTTTCCAAACTTGTAGACATCTAGTAGGCTGGCTCAACAGCCCTATGTGTACCATCACAGCCAGTGGGCTGCTCCTTTGTATCTTATTTGATTCAAAACCATTATCATTTATTTATTCATTATTCAAATCATAAAATAAACTTGTTCCTTTGAATCAAATCTAGTTTTTGAGTTTTGTAAATAATTTACATGTCCCGAATGACTAATTTAATCATACAAAACTCATAGGTTTTATCAAATTTAAAGTAAAACTTAGTAAGCGTACCTTGTGGAGCATTTGATCATTCGACCCACTTGGACCCGCCATGTTAGATTTTTTTCCACCCGCAAACTTTCAATCAGTGTGACTGTTCTCCGGTTAATCTTTCTTGAGATGTTGCACTATATATAGTGAATTTCTCGCCATTAACTTCTAATCCACAACGGCATACATGTTTCTTCCTGTTGCCTAAACAATTCAAACCAACTATTCTAACCACAACGGTACACAAGTTTTCTGATCACTGAGTGAATCAAAACCAACAGTTAATTACCGAGAAGAGAAAACGAGTTTCTCAAGGCAAAACAAAACCAATTGTTCGTCTCTGCCGACAACAATACACGGATTTACCCATTGCCTAAACCAACTATTCTAAACCTTTAGTTTTCCTATCGTTCCGATTATAAAGCAACACAGCAACCAGCACCAAAATAATTTTGGGTGTTAATTTGCTTCCTGTGTCCCTCAAGCGAAACCATTTCTTGCATTTTTAATACCAAAATCAATTCCCAAAATTCAAGGAATTAATTTTCTTGCTTCCTAGTTGACTTTTAATTCAATAAGGGCTACTGCCCAGACAGATTCAAAACAAAAGCAATTGCTTTCTGACTCTTGGAGTATTGGATGAACCACCAACATAAAAAAAAACATAATATAATATTTCTCTGTATGTTCGAGAGGTGTCAAAAAGAAACACACCAAACTTTCAGTTTCTAAGAAAATAATCCACCATTAACATCTCTTAATATAAAACATGCATTGCGAAAAGTAAAATATGTAATATGTTTTCCTTTTCGCAATGCATGATAATTAGAATGTGTGGTCCTCCTTTTCTTGAGGGGTGGTGTTGGTTAAAAAGTAAAAACCCACTCTAACTTTCTGCTTCACCATTTGTTTCAAACCATAAACATGTTTACCCTACAAATCAACATATAAAACTCCATCCTAAACCAAAACAAAAGAGATTTTTAATTATATAATCAAAGATGAGTCCATTTAGAATTTCTCCAATAAAAACTACGAGGTACGCTTTCTTCTTGTGTTCTTCAACTTTTTTGTATTGGTTGTGATGATTTTGTTTTCTAATATGTGATGTTCTTTGATATATCATGTTAATATATATAAAAATTTGTGTATGTAAATGTTAATAGATTATCAATTATGTGTTTTTAATGTCTAAGAACATATATAAGGACACTTATGTATATATTTATAGAAAATTTAAAGACGAAGGATAATTAGTATATAAATTCACGTAAAAATATACAATCTATTTACAATATATATAATACATTAAGCTTTTAGAATTCAAACACGACTTGATATTAACATGTGAATTTACGTAATAATATATTTGATGGCTAATGTTGGAACATCATTTAGTGTTTAGTGTGTTAATCTCTTACACTAAGTCACTAACACCATATCAAAATCCCATATGTCATTTCTTTTATAATTTTATATTTATATTTGATTAATTTTTATGGATTTAGATCAAATATTTAGAATCTTCCTTAGTGTTTTTTTTATAATAATCCTATAAAAAAGGATCCAATGATTAGAATCCCTAGCCGTGATTTTAACAAATCCGTGATTAGAATCCCTAAGCTTAACGGGCATTTCGCCTAGTGATATCCGTGTGTGTAAACTGTAATAGGTACTCCCCCCTTGGAGGTCTAGGGTTCAAATTCTACGATAGACAGGTAAGATGGATTTAAGAGTAGATTAATAGTCGTTTAAAATAATAATAATAATAATAAAAAAAATAAAACAGAATAAGAAAAACAAGAGGGGATCAATTTAATCAAAGAAAAAAAAACCAGATAGATTAGAACGTTGGCTTTTGGTATCATATACAAATCCAACAAAAATGGATTGTATAACATAGAACTTAATATCATATATTCTAGTGAGAATTCAGAAACTAAATCAACGAACTCATACATCCACTAAACATACTTTTAAATCTTGTTCACGACGTGACTTCAAGCCTCACCATTTGAAAGAAACACCAAACCAATACCTTTAAAAAACATCCACTAAACAACTAAACCAACGAACTCATACACCCACTAAACATAACCTTCGGATAACTAGACATATATATTTGGGATAATATCATATATATCTCTACAAACATGGGTAAATATCATATATACCTAACAAAAACTAAAAATATTATATATACCCAATTTAAATAATTTGTTATTTTATGACCATTCTACCCTTATCCATTATATGATTTTTTATAACCTAATTTTTTTAGTTTTATCCGGTACATAAAAGATCACTCGTTCTTCTATTCATGATGGCGACTATCGCGATTCTCCAAACTCATTCTGAAGTAATAATAGCGAGAAAGTTACAAAACGCTAATGCTATAAAAGAAAATTGATAAAATTATAAAAAATGAGAAAAATTCAAAATAGTATTTTGAGAAAACTATTTTTTATAGTTAAATATAAAATTGTAAAATTGAAAATGTGTAAATATGAAATTTCAATGTTAAAAGTTGGTAAATATGAAATATTAAAGTTTAGAAAAATAAGGGTAAAATGGTTATCTTTTAAATGGTCTTTAATGAAATGAGTATATATGATATTGTTACATATTTGTAAGGGTATATATGATATTTTTAGTTTTTGTTGGGTATATATAATATTTTTTAAGTTTATAGGGGTATATATGAAATTGCCCCTATATATTGTATTAATCTTTGTACCCCTTGTTTTTTTTTCTTTGTACCCCGTGTAATTAATAAACACATATTTTGATAAGGATTAATTTTACTTCACCACCTAGCTACTCTAGGTTGGGGGATCATTATTATCAGTAACATCTAGTCATTACATTCAGAAAGATTTTTTTTTGGTGTGGACTGTGAGAGCGGTATCAAATCGAGGCAAACTCTGTGATGCTTTACCTTCTTTTTAGTTTTTTATTTAAAAGAGAAAATGAAAGTTTATATCGTAAGTTTCAAACACTTTTATTTTTACGCTCTCTCTAATATATAAAATTTAGATTACGAATTAGAATTAGTTTGAGATAAAATTGATACCAAAATAAAAATAAACACTAACGGTATATTTAATGTATATGAAACATTATCTATTACAAATTATAAAAAAAGAAAAATTAGATTATTAGTAGTTTACAACTTGCAAGAGTATAAATACAGTCTAAATGATAAGGTCCATTTACAATTACATTTCCCAACAAGTCTGCATACTTTCAGCATAAGTCCTTCAGTTTTATACTTTATTAAAGTTTAGCCCTGATATTTGCAATCTTTATACTTTTATGCATAAATCTTCTGTCTTTGTGAATTTTGTCCGCACTTTACTCTTTTGTAAATCTTACACTTAAAAGTCTGCTAAATTAAAATTATAATAAATATATTTTTTAAACCATGTGTTTTATATAATAAATAAACCCATGGGATAGTAAATAGAATTTTTTTTTAATATTCAAGTATTTGGTATGTGTCTATTCATAAACCTTTATTGATCTTTTTGTTTGATTATCAAGTGCACTACTTTGTAAAAAAGGTTCCATCATTTAAATCTCATTGTTTGACATATAGTTACGTAGGAGGGATGGTGAAATTATAACCATTAATATATAGAAATTTAAAAACTATTTCTAGCCCTTAAACTGTTTTTTAATAAAAAAACCTAGTTATTTTTCTCTACATGATGTGACGAAAACTTGTATTAGAAAATAAAAAACTTAGTAGTTACGTACATTATTATTATGAAAAAAGGTTTCAAATCATTCATTTCATTGGTTCATGAAATGTAATAGTGGTTTTTATTAATGAATAATAATAATAATAGAGTAAATTACTATTTGAGTCACTAAATTTTGCTAGTTTTAATTATCTGAGTCTCTGCTCTTTTTTTTAACGGTGTGTGGCTTGACTTTTGTTTTTCATAAGCATTTGAGTCCTTTTCACTAACTCTGTTAATTTTTTCTGTTAAATAGAAGGGTATTAGATCTTTTTAAGTCTAAGGAACTAATTATGTAAATTTATTAAAACTATCTAATAGTTAAGGTTTCTAGACTCTATCCCTATCTTCATCGTTTTAATAATTTATTAAAACTATCTAATAGTTTTAATAAGTTACATAATTAGTCCCTTAGATTTAAAAAGACTGTAATACCCTTTCATTTTACAAGAAAATTTAATAGAGTTGATGAAAATGACTCAAATGGTTATAAAAACAAAAGTCAGGTCACAGACCCTTAAAAAAGAATAGAGATTCAAATAGTTAAAACTGACAAATCTCAGACACTCAAATTTTAAAATTTACCTTTTTTAACTCTGTTTTAGGAGGCGTTTCATGGTAAAAACTAGGCATTGGTGTTGCTTTGAACATAAGGCTCTTCCTTAACATTTTAATCTCAGCTTCTTGATGTTCCTAGGACAAAATATATACAATTTCTTGTTATAATTGATCGCCAAGAGGTCTATAGACCTTTAAATATGTAGCAAATAGTCAAATTTACCTTGGTTTTTGCTTGCAATGTGTTTTTTTTCCTCTTCTTTTGCATGGATCTTTTCCTCGAGCTTAGAATAGAACTACCAAAAGCAAAAAAAAAATTTGAAGCTTTTAGGGTGAATCATGCTTATATGACCCATAAAGTCAAAAGTCAATTAGTAGAGTTAAAAAACCGAAAGTAAAATAAAATAAAACAATAACAATAATAATAAAAAAATTACAAGAGTAATAGTAAAGCTAAAAAAACCTAAAATAAACATAATAATAATAATAATAATAATAAAAATAAAGAAAAACAAAGGTTTTGACTAAACCAAAATATATTATTTTTTTTAAAACGACTAATCCACACACTATCTAAGTATACTTACTATACTTTTAAATGTATATATTTTAATCCACTATGAGACTTGAACACTAAGTAGTTTGAGGAAGAACACTTTACCCACCTTGTTAAATTTAAAATCATTAAACGAATATAAATGGTTAAACTTATAATTATTAGATCATACAATTATCAATAATGTTTAATTACCAAATTACCCACGTATATTTTTTTTTATCTTTTTTTTGACATTTTGCTAATTTGAAATACAAGAGGCATTTTAGCCTGTCGTTTTCCTCATTCCATTTCTCCTGTTATCCAATCCAAAGGAAAAAAGAAAATATTAATAATTTATCCATTCATGCAACAATTATTATTTTATTACATTTATTTGTATTAGAACTCGTGTATTACACGGAGGCTAAATAAATGATACAATGTGAAATGAAAAAAATATGTTGAATATAATTAATAAATTTGTAAGTATTTATTTATATGCAACGTTGGATGTTCTATTTGTAATTTTTCCATCCCTATCTAAGATTAAAAGTTTTAACTCGTATATACTTTTAACTCTGAAAAGTGCCACTTACAGTTGTCATGTGTGAAAACCGGTTGCCTCAAGAACAAAACAACCCTTGATAGTGACTGCTCGTGACTCTTATTTATTGTCATGGGAAAACAAACAGGAATATAATTCGTTTGTCTAAATGTGTCAAATTAATTATTGGATTAAAGGTGCAGAAAAAATATTACCTGTATATTACACAGTTGAATAAATGAAATATTAAATAGTTAGTAATTAGCGAAAAAAAAATAGTTGAGAAAGGAAATAATAAATAAATAAAATATTAATAAAGTAAATATTAATAAAGAAAATATTAAACAACTAAGAAAAAATAAGTGGAAAAAATAATCTTGTGCTCATAAAATTGTGACAAGTGGCGCCGGTTACTTATTTATTAGGTATAACTAAATGTATTAAATATAACTAAAAAGTTGTCTTATTCTAATTATAATATAACCAACTGTAAATAAATTTTTGCATGAGTTTTAAACGTATGGCGACTTTAAACCGGTTTCCTTCACATTTTAGACTACTTTTATTTAATTTTTAACCATTTGACCCACTAAAGATAAAATATAATTCAAATCGACCCGTTCACTAGAAAATGGGTCGAATTTGCCACATCTACAAAACATATATAAGCATATGCAAATATCTAAAATAAGCCATGATATAAGGAACGATTCAAGTGCCATTAAGGTGTATGTATATTCGTCGGCAGAGTATTTAACAACCTAGCAAGTCATTTCTAACCCTCTTCAATTCCATGCAGATTTCAGATACTATTAATTAAGTCTAAACAGTAGATTTTATTAATCTAAGCAATCAGTATAAATAAATTTCTACTTATAATAAAAATGATCAACTGTTATAGAGAAAACCTGAATTAGAGCCCCGTACAGTTTTATATGTTGCGTTAATCTTGCTATATAATCATCAGTACTCTCAATCTTTCCATTTTTCTTCTTGGTAACAAATGACTCTCAAGTAAGTATCTTTTAATTCAAATGCCGGCCGGAGAAACAAATTTTTTATTCATTTGATAAATTTTTGTAGTTTTATCCTTTTGGCTTGTTAGTAATGGAACGTAACCCCAATTAACACATTTTCACACAATGGGTCAAAAATGACCCTCTAGTTTTCATATATAGTTAAAGAGGATTTTTTGTTTTACCCTTTTGACTCGTTACTATAAGAACATAACCCAAATTAACACATTTTCATATAATAGGTCAAAAGTGACCGGAGGATAATTTTATGTATTACCTTTTTGACCTGTTAGTAATAGAACATAACCAAAATTGACATATTTTAACATGATAGGTAAAAAATGACCCTCTAACTATCCTATACGGTGAAAGAGAATTTAAGATGTAATTGAGTTCCATTTACTTGAAATGATGATAGGGTCATGACTCACAAAATGTAAATGAAGAGTATGGTATGTTGTAATAATGATAGCGATTCACCGATTCAATAGAGGGTTTCGTGTGTTGATAACAACTTGTCTGAGTCACAGCTTATAGCAAAATCGATTCCTAAATCACCAAAAGAAATCTTAAGGAGGTTGTTATCGAAGGAAGGCTAATTTGGAAAGAAAGAGCACAGACTTTTTAAAAAAGAAATAATAAAAATTTATAAAACCACTTAATTGATTCATTAAAATTTATATGTTTCCATATTTGTATTGATTTCAAATTTTAATTCTTAAATCACGAAGAACAGTTGTTGGATAAAGTATGTCTCATATTTAATAGAATTAGGACAATAAATTACCTATACTTTAGAACACTTTTTTATAAAACTTAATTTAATTAATCAATCAAAATGGGAATAAAAGAAAATAATTTACTTGAATAATTTTAACTATAAGGATATGACAAAATATAACGTGAGATTCAACAAAATTAACAAATATTAGATATTTAAATATGTAAATATATGGGTAAAGACTTTTTTTAACTGAATATTTCATGGTTATAAAATTGCTTTCAGTTTGTAGAATTAATAAGAATATGATTGAACAAATTAATTTCTATAAACAACATTTTGAATTAAAAAATATGTAGATAAAAATCTAAAAATTAAAACGATTTATTAATTTATTTGCCTAAAATAATGAAGTTGATTATTAATATGAGAGAGAGGCGGAAAAAACAATTCTCTAAGGCCTTAGAAAGATGACACGTGTCCCCTCAATTTACTTGTTTATTAAGTAGTATAGATTCGTATCTTTTAATCTTCTTACAATAATAAACTTATTTTACTGCTTCATTATTTTACCTTTTTATAATAATAAACTTACTTTTTTAAATTAACTATAATAACAAACTAGGTTTTTAAATACTATATCTTGCTTGGTAACATTGTCACACGATTTTATCTTTACATTAAACGTTTTTTAGTTCGTTTGTGTTTTTATTAACATTCATTCTACAACAGCGGGACTTTTCCTTGATTTCCGAATGTATCATTGTTACGTACTCTTTTTCTCGCTGTTTTTATATTTAGAACCAAGCCGACGCGCATACTTTATTTTTTTCCGCGGTTTGTTACGTCGCAACGCACAAGTCTTAATACTTATTTTTTTTATATATTTTAGTTTCAAGTATGTTTTTTATTAACGTTTTGTTACCGTTGCGTATGCGTTTTCGTTTAAATTTAAAAATTGGCTCGCCCCGCCGCAGAGCGTGGGTGTGCCTACTAGTTAATAATAAGTCTCAAATAATAAATTTATATAAAACAATGAAAAATATAAAGTGTTAAATTGAAATCCGTTCAACGAAAAGCTAAAAAGTATTCTTTTGATTCAAAATTATTGTTGATTCTTTAACTTAAACCTCCATTTAACATACTATAAGCTAACAACTAGTAAATTAGCTCCGCGCTTCACGAAGGGTTTTATATCGTATTATGATCAACTTTAGAAACATTGTTTAAGCAATACGTTACAATGATACATTTGAAACTTAAAAAAACATATTTTATAAGTTATAAGAGAAACACAAAATATTTTTAAAGATTAAGATAATTAAGAATATTAAAATATTTTTTTTAAAAAGTATGTTGACGTCAGCAATGGGGACTGCTGGCCTTAGCAAAGGGGAATGTTGGCGTCATCAGCAATCAAACCGTAAGGGGGAAGGGGGGTCTGAATCCATGTGAGGAGGGTGGGAGTGGAGCGCGCACACCACCAGGGCGCGCCTGGTTCTTGGTTTTAGTTTGTGTCCCTAATTCCCTATGTATATATACATATAATAGAAAGTGAAAATAAAAAAAATACAATTGAAAGTGCCACGTGTCACAACATGAGTGGAGCAGGTTATTGTTCATAAATGTTGTTTAATATATATATAACTAGGTTAGAACCCGTGTTTTACATGATTTGAGTAGATAAAATATTGAGTAAATCACATAAATCGTCCTTTATACTTATACCCTTTTTCAGATATTATCATTTAGCAAAAAAAATTATTAGGTATCATCCTTTATGTTTAAAACCCTTACACCTCTTGTCCTTTCCCCCAGACGACGTTAATTTTTAACGTTAAAACCGGTCATGTCGACCCCATGAGAGGGGAAAAAGGTCTTTAACCCTAGCTGCAGATCCAACCATCCATCTCCACCAGATCTTCATTGTCTCCTACCCCCACCTCCTCCGCCTCATCTCTGACACCATCATCTCCACCCTCCCCCTTCCACCCTCTACGACCTCATCTGCGACGTCCCCTACACCGCCCTCCCTATCACCACCGTCATCTCCACCTCCTCACCACTGTCATCTCCATCTCCTCGATCTGTTTGAGCAAAAATGGATGGTTCAGAAGGGGAGAACAGGAATCCGACGGACGGAGGGGAGTATCAAAATCAACTCATAGAACAGGAATCCGGCGGAGGGAGGGGAGTATCAAAATCAATTCACATTCGGATTAGGGTTTGTTGCTGTTCTTGTTACGGCGATGGTAGTGGGTTTCCACGCTGGCGGTGGCAGTGGCTAAGTATGTGAATTAGTTAGATTTATCTCTCCACACACTCTCTCTATCTAACTAACACATATCCCCACATGCCGCTTCCCTTAACCATCGCCTGAGTTCTGGATCGCAGATGAGGCAATTGGAACTTAATTTCCCCTAATTGGCTAATTTGCTTCATGATGTTTCTGAAATCGATTTCCCCTAGTTAATTTATCAGCGAAAACCTAGCAGAAACTTTATAACCGATTTGTGTATAATGATGTATGAAATCAGTAGGTTGGAATGATCGGTTTTGAGATGTGGCTGTGGTGATGTTGACGGGCGGTGATGGTGGTTTTAACTGGCAGTAGTGGTTGAGGGGGGGAGTAGAGATAGAAGAGAGTGGTAGTGAGAGATGAATATCATTAAGTTAATTACACAAATAGTCCTTTAAAAGATGGAAAGATCATTTTGCTTTGACGTGAGTGGCACATGACTTGAGTAAACTGAAAAAATTATCGTCTGTTATGAAAAAAGACGTAAACTGCAAAAAAATTAAACATAAAGGATAATTCCTGATAATTTTTTTTTTGCTAAAGGACAATATCTGAAAAATGGTATAAACATAAATGACGAAAAATGTAATTTACTCTAAAATATTAAATAGTTAGTAATGAATATTTATGATTTATAAAGAAAAAATATTAACTAGTAATGAACGTTTATGAATTAATAAAAGAAATATTAAATAGTTTTTTCAAACAACACAGATTATCTACGATAGAATGGGCAACACCTAAAAATTCGAGGATAAATCTCCCACCCCCGAGACTCAAAGCAACAACCTTTGGTTGGTGTGAGATCACCCTGTAACTTCTACCTATTTAAATAGTTAGTAAGGAGAAAGACTATGCGCAATCAGTTACTTATTTATTAGATATAGATATGCCCAAATAAAGGGATTTAAACAATGGTAGTCATTTTGTTTCTTTTATATATAAGAAACCAAAAAAAAAATGTTATATCATAGAATACTAGTTACAAATATCTATAATAATAAACCCTTAGTAAGTATTGATCGAGGCCTATAGCCACCTATGACAGCTCAAAAATCTTTCTTTGTATAATTTCATATCACAATTTAACAATTTCGCACATATAAACGGTAAACAACATGCTATCATAATAGACGTTCTATATAAAGATAAATTAACATGAGATAGGGTATTTTTGTCCTTCTATATATCCTTCGAGTGAAATTTATATCAATTTAATTCCAAAAGTTAATGCCACATGCATTTAATGGTAGCAAGTTGTTGTAATATAGCCTATGAACCATTTCTTACAATAGTATAGCATAATAATTTTCATTTTTTTTTGTAATTAGTCATTAATCAAGTCAATTATGATTAGACCATGATTAATGTCACGATATAATAATAATAATCATAATTATATAATATCAAACTAACGGCCAACACAAAACCACAATCATATTTATCATATTAATTATTTAAAAATAAATAATTTGATTTCTAACTCATTTTGATACAATTTGGTCTTGATCGAATATGTAATAATTTGTTGGTGACTAGTAGACAACCAAAAGAAATAAAGCCGTTAAATGAAATGGTCCCTAGGAAAGCTTGTCACTTTGCCTTTTGACAACTACATCTCATTATTTATATCTTTTCCCCCCAACTTTATATTATTAATTTTAAGCACTCCAACTCACCCATAATTGACAGATAACCATCATGTGAATGCCAGTCACTCCCCCCATAAAACTCCTTTCCTTTTAAGCCCACCTTATTTGTGGTTCTTCTTCACACATACATTCTTTCACTCCTTTCTATTTTTGACAACTATCATTCCCTTTATTTCTTTCTTCATTCACCAAACCAAAACTATCTTCATTTATGGCTACTGAAGTTAGTGTGTCCGATCCTCCTGCTATCCACGAGGTATGTACGAATTTTAATTAAGATGAATTGCGGTTTTCTTGTTTTTGTTCTTGGTTATATGTGTTTGATATGGTTGATCTTGACCGCGTTTGGTTATGTTTTGTGTATAAACCTCATGTTTAGCGAAACCAAATAGAACGTTTAGTTTTCGTCTAGATAAGATGTTGCTATCCTTATATAAGTATTTATTGTGAATTAATTGATCAAACCAAACATAAACATGTTTTTCTTTCATTTTCAAATTCGGATGAATTCGGATTTTCTTGTTTGTGTTCTTGATGATACATGTTTGATATGATTGATCTAGTGAAGTGAAATAAGTTAGAAATTGTAAATTAAATTCTTATTGTTTATGGATTTGATTTATATGATATTGGAAGAAGAAACTAGAATCCAAGTTATGTGGATAATTGTTTTGGACTACTTTTTTTAATACATATAGATAAGAGCTAATAATTTAGTAGTCAACAAGTGGAAATGGACAACAAAAGTTTCATTAGATAGTACATGATTTAACAGGTTTCCAACAAAATATAATTAACATATAATTGATAATTACACACTAGCTTAATTTGTAATTAAATTTGTATAAAAAGATGTTTTTGTAATAAAATATAATTTGCAGAAAGAAAAAACTAATGCATATATGTTGGTTTGGCTGGACTCTGCGTTGGCTAGTTATCCAATTCAATCTGTGTCGGAATGGGACCAGTCTCTAACTCATAAAAACGGAATTAATTATAAATAATTAGAGTGTACGGACATCTTGGGGGTTAAGTGGTGTATCTCACAACTAAAAGGTTGGGACTCAAATTCTGCAGGGTGCAGATTGTTGTGTATTTATTCAAGAAAATCTATAAATTGCTGTTAAAAAAAAATTATAAATAATTATAAATCTGTTGCAGGAAGTAAAGGAGGAGGTCCATGTAACTAAACTTGTAGAGGAAGTAAAGGATTCACCAAGCCCAAAGGTTGATGAAATTGCATGTGTAACTGAAGAAGCAGTTGAAGAAAAGAAACCTGAACCTGCTATTATTGAAGAAGTGAAGAAAGCTATCGAACAAGAAACACCAACAACTAAATTGCCAGTAGTTGAAGTAGAAAAGGAGATTGAACCTGTGAAAGTTGAAGAAGAAACTGTGAAAACAGAAGTAATGGCTCTTGATAACGAAACCAAATCGGTAGAAGAGGAAAAGAAACCAGAAACAGAAACAGAAACGACTAAGATTGAAGAAGTGAAGCCAGTTGACTCAGAAGAAAAGAAAATCGAAGAAAAGATTGATGAGAAGAAGGTTGAAATCGCGACTAAAGACATTGAGCAGGTAGTCGCTCAAGAAACTGTTTCTGAAACAAAAGAAGAAACTTCTGAAAAGAAAGTAGAAGAACCAGTTGTTGTTGAAGAGAAACTGTCTGTCCCTCTAGATGAGATTGCGGTGCTAAAGAAAGAGGCTGAGATTGAAGAAAATAAACATGATGAACCAACTGTAGTTGAAGAGAAACCGCCCGTCCCTCTGGATGAGATTGCTGTGCTAGAGAAAGAACATGATCCTGTAGTTGAAGAAAAACAGCCAGTCCCTCTGGATGAGATTGCTGTAATAAACAAAGAGGCTGAGAAGGAAGAAAAGAAAGAAGAATGCACAGTTGAATCAAAAGAGGTGGTTGAAGTAAATCCTACTGTTACTGAACAAATTGATAAAGAATTGGAACCGTCAAAGGCTGAAACAGCTGATGTCAAAAAGGAAGAAGCTGAAAATAAACCAGTGGAAGCCGTTGAAGCAAAAGAGAATGGAGCAGTGGATGAGATTGAAAAACCTGCGCTGGAACCGGTGAAAACTGAATCGAAAGAAGATGAAACCAAATCTAGAGAGACTACTCCTAAAGATGAAGAAAAGACTACACCAAAACAATCCAACAGCCTTATGGGGAAGGTGAAGAAATCTTTCATAAAAGCAAAGAAAGCATTCATTGGGAAAAATAACACCAACAACAAGACTCCAGAATCCAAAGAAAAAGAAGAGGAGAAGGCTTGATCAGGAATGTGACAGGTGAAAACTACATGAAGGCCATAAAATGGTATAAGTATTTGTTTTTTGAGTATTTATTATTATAATTATTTTTATTTATTTTATCGGTGAGGGTGGGTTGGGGAAAGGGGGGTTGTTATTTGTTCTTGTTTCGTGGCAATGTAACTGGCTTGAATTTGTTTTAGGATGCATACTGTGTTGTGGTGTGTATAATAGTTGGGGGTTTTGATTTTGGTTTTCGCCGTTGTATAGGGTCGTCTTATTCTTTACATTACAGTCGAACTTATTGTTTGATCATGTGTTTGTATGTAATTATAAACTTGAAAGATATTGAATGTGAATATTATTTGTATGATGCACCTTATTGGAAAAGTTCTTATTTTCAAGGATCTGAATACAGAGAAGGTCACACAAGCGGGTGTTCCACATCTTAATTTGTATCACAACATAACTTGAATTCCTTTGTTCTTAATTTACAAATCTAATAACATTAAAATCTATGTTGTTAACACTAAAATTAACAACAAAATTTAGTTCTAATAATATCAATCTTCCTAAGAAGGCAACTATTATGAAAGAGGCTTCACCAACGGATTTGGGATGCCCAAAGATCTTTTACAAATTACATATGAATTTCCACCATTTAATGTTTGCTCAGTTTCAGTGTCCACTAAAGGACCAGAAGTTGGATCGGTTTGCTATGTTGTGAGTCTGGTACCTTTTTAGTACTTTGTGGGATATGAAAATGAGCAGATTCATAAACAAACATAGAATAAGAAGAAGCGGGAATCATATTGGGTTTCACATTCTAATATTCACAATGAAAATCAAAATACACAATTTGAGGATAGCATTGGCCCGAAGAAATGCACAATGCTAGTTAGAATGAAGTGTTTCAATCGGCAAACAACTAAGTTCTCATTATGGAAACCGCCGCTAAGTTCTTATCAATGTATGCACTTTAACTTCAGCTGATTAGCAACTTTCATCTATCTCTATAGATCTTTATTCTTAGAATATAGGTGGCTTCGCCAAGATTTTTCATTACGAAACACTTTCCCAGGCAAGATTTAACTTCTTGCAAAGTTGTAATGTCATTTCCAATTAGCAGTATGTCATCCACGTTGAATATCATAAAATAATTACGCTCCCACTAATCTCCTTGTAAACATGGCTCATCTTCATTCTTGATAAAATCAAACTCTTTAATTTTCTCATCGAATCAAAGATTCCAGCTTCGAGATGCTTGCTTCAATCCATAAATGGATTTCTTGAGCTTACATACCTTATTAGGATGCTTTGGATCAACAAAATCGTCTGGTTGAGCCTATAGACATCCTTAGTAATATGTTCATTTAGGAAAGTCGTTTTGACATCCTGCTGTCATATCTCATAGTCATAATATGCATCAATGACAATTAGTATCCTAGTAGACTTGAGCAAGGAAATATGAGAGAAGGTTTCCTTATAATCAATTCCTTGAGTCGGAGTAAAACCCTTCGTTACATACATTTCCATCTATGTCAGTTTTCTTCTTGAAAACCCACTTACTCCCTACAACCTTGCTGTTTGGAGGAAGTTCAACTAAGTCCCAAACTTAGTTGTCTTACATGGATTGCATCTCAGTGTCCATGGCCTCAAGCCATCTATCAATTTTGAATATGAGATAAAAACCTTGCAGTTAGTAGGCTCACGTTGATCTAGTAAATAAACTTTGTCTTCAGCTATGAGAAATTCATATTTCTCATTATCTTGACGAACGCTACTAGATCTATGGATGCTTGGTGTTACATCCCGTATATGAACATTCTCTAGTTCAGGCTCAACAACCCCTTGTTGGTCGGTGATTTCAACTTCAGGTGTAGCAGTTTGTTGTTTTCGAATTTCTTCGAGTTCTACAGGCTCCCACTTGATTTGTTCAATAAAAACTCCTTTTCTAAGAACTCAACATGTCTAGAGATGAAAACTCAGTTCTTCCTTTTACTATAGAATTAGTATCCCATATGTAAGGCTCCAAACCCGGGAGGCCTCACGCGCTGGATTTACTCATAAACAAACAGTTCTTAAAATTGAATATCAAATTACGCAGCGGAAACTTTCATTTAAACATAACGTAAACTTGTTCAACATTCAAAGTCATAAACATCGTCAACATAGCCATAAACATAAACGTAAACATAACGGGATTCCAGTCTTCGTAATCAGTTGGGTAACTCCTCTCGCTTGCCAAGCATCACCGCCTAACATCCATACCTGTCCCTAACCTGAATGTATATACTAAAAGTCAGCTATGCTGGTGAGTTCTAGCTTTACATAAAACATTAACTTCAAAATTTTTGCCAAAACATAACATTCAAACTTTTGTTAATGAAAGCGTATGTAAACATGCAATAACATAACATAAACGTAAACACAAACATAAGTCAACAAATATATCGAATCTGCGCCTTATCGTAACCGTCAATTCCAACTTCTAGCACGATGCTTCATAAAGCATACGTACCAAACTTCAAGCACGATGCTTCATAGAGCATGCGTACCAAACTTCAAGCACGACGTCCTAAAGGATAGCACATACCAAACTTCAAGCACCATACTCTGTAGAGCACAAGTGCCAAACTTAGAGGATCACGGTAATCCCCTTGATGACCATCGTCACCCCTTTTCCCCCCAGTTTTACAACCGTTGGCTAGCCACAAAGGCCCCTAATAGGTATGGCCCACACATAACATACGTAACTTTGATTCCTAAAGGAATCATGGCAGATTCGTTCATTTTGTGACTTTCATAGAAACATTTACTTCTTTTACATCACTTCAGTTAAGGCATTCATACTTTTTATTAAATAACATTTCATTCGTAAACACTTCACAAACTTCATTGGCAAAACATTTCGTAAACACATTTCAGATTTCACTTTCCAAAACATCTTTCGTAAACATTATTTCATAAAACATCATTTCTTAAGTATGCACACTAGCCCAAAAAATTATTTAAAGCATTAAAAGAAGGGCTCTAGAACTCACCTGATAAGCTAGTCTTGGATGTCCTAATTGTAACACCCAAAACTTTCGACCGATTTTAACTTTCAAAAACACAAGCGGAAGTAGGTCCCATTAACGCTCTTTGACAAAACAACACATGTTAACTCCAATGAAAAGACAACACCAAGATTTGGTTTAAAAAGATCGCCCAAGATCCCAAAAACAACAACAAGTTTCAACATTTGACAAGTCAACAACGACAGTTTGACTTAACCCCTTTTTAGACTTTATCAAATTCAAAACATAAGTTCTACCACTTAATTACATCCATTATACAATCAAAAGGTTTAAACACTCATAGAGAGGCTTAAACAAAAAACATCGCATCAAAAGATCTTTCAATGAGAATCCGAAGCTTGAATCATGACCCGAGACTAGACCGGAGCTTTTCCTACATAAAAACACCCAAACAAAACAACCATTAGTAATGATAGAAACCCCTTAGGATCCTTTACAAGTTAATGCCTTAACTCGGGTCCAAACGCCACTTTTTGGAAACATTTCAGTGCAAAACAATGGGATTTCAGCGCAGCATGCGCTGCCCAGCGCAATTTGCGCCCCTACCGGTGTAATTTGCGCTGCATCAGACCCGCACACCCCAAAATTCGTTTTAAATGTATTTCAGCCCTTCCGACTCGACCCCCGGTCGTTTTAACGATTCCACAACATTATTTCATCATTATATGATCGTAGGACACTTCCTTAACATCCCATGAGGATTCTTATTCATCTAAACAATCCATACATAATTAAAGTTTTAGTTAAGCATGCATTTTGCAAAGGTCAAAACTTCTAAAATGTTAACACAGGTTTGGAACCTCAAATACACGCTTACTTATGAGATTCTTTGATCTCAAACTCCATTCATAATTCTTGTGAGGTTCGTAAACCTCATTTACAACCGCCTTCGTGAAGTTCATGACTTCAAATATTACGTGTGAGGTTCTTAGACCTTAATATCGACCTTTTACATACAACAAATGCACACATACACACAAGTTACAGACCCATTTATAAAACCCATACGTTATACCCGACATGTGGGGTTCAAAAACTCCACCCCCCTATTTCATCTGTGAAGTTCAAAGACTTCAAACCACTAATTCACCCTACCTTGCATTCAACATAGACATACATTAACGCCATAAAATTCAAAAGTAATACTGTAACTCTAAACATCATACGACATTGTGAGGTGCATAGACCTCAAGCATTCACCCTTTGCATACCCACACCATATGTAATTTCACCATATCAACATACACATAATTGCACATATGATAATAAAAAATATGAACAAGTATATCAAGTACATGTATTTACTACCGCCTATCATTACTAAGTAAGTGCAAAACACTTACCTTGTGCTAAGAAGGATCCCACTTGATCTTCAAGTTAGCTCCAATAACGCCTTGATCACCTAGTAATCAACTTACACTTAGAAATCTTATGATCTCAATTCATTCGCCAATTAGGGATTGAGGACACACCTATGATTTAAAGATCAACACCCTAACTTAGTTTGGTTATCACAGCCTTAACCAAACCTCCAACACCCAATTCAACATTTCAACCCATTTTGTCCCGTTAAGGAATCACCCAAGTTACACCAAAACTCCATTTTATAAATCACCATAAAATTTGAGGCTTTATGGTTAGTTGTGTGTCTATTAACTCCCTAGACACTTACCCAACCATAATTGAACAATTAAACATCCCCAAATAAAAAATCCCCAATTTGATCCTTAAGAACCCTAAATTACAAATCATGAAATTTGTTGAGGTTTCTTACATAAAAATGTGTCTATCAACACCATAGACACTTATCCAACATCAATTTATCATTTAAACATCATTAGGATGAAAACACCCAATTCACCCTTAACAACCCTAGTTCTAGAATCATCAAATTGGATGTTTAGATGATGTTATCTACCCCCCAGTATTTGTAATCAAGCTAGATTATAACTTCTAATAAGTTATTAACCATTTAGACCACCCATTTTAGCCCCAAATTCGAATTCACCTAAAAACCCACCAAGAACACCAACAATGGTGAATCAAGAGATGAAGGAGATGCTTACTTGATGTCTAGAAGATGACGGACACACCAAAATCGTCAAATTTCACATGCAATACATTGCTCTTGATCTCCAACCCTTCACCTCTTTCTCTTTTCTCTTTGGAAGACACACACATGTGTGTGTAATTTGTGCAGCCCCGCTAAAATCTAGATTTTTATCAATTTACAAAACAGCCCCTCAAAGTTCTAAATCTGGCCCCTTTCACCCAAACTAGCAAAAACTCCACCTTTGCAACAAACCTCCAACTTTTATTATTATTTATTTACACCCTTATAATATATATAACATATTATATTATAATCCCGAAAGTTGGTTCATTACAAATCATCCCCCCTAATTTTGGGTTTCGTCCCCGAATCCCGCCACCACATAATCCTCTTGGGATAGTAGTTGAACTCTCCTTCTCAACTTTCCCTTCGTCCCCGAATCCCGCCACCACATAATCCTCTTGGGATAGTAGTTGAACTCTCCTTCTCAACTTTCCCCCAATTTCAATTCCGCCTCACATCGTTTATTTAAGAAATAATACATGGTTAATTACTTATTGCATAATTAATTCGCTCCATTACCTAAGATAGTCACCAGTTTTTCTAATAAATTCGAAACAACAACCTCATACACACCATGAGAAGCAACAACAACTTCGCCCACAAACATTTCCATGGATGGGCCACACAATATATATACATGGAGTTTACTCGATCCCTTCGGTAACGCCATGCGGTAAACCAGTTACCAAATTAGTATTAAGTTTGATTGGTTCCAACAAAACAGAGACTTAGCCTCCCACGTTTTTCGAACCCGAATCACCCCCTTTCAAGGGAAAACTTTTATAGCGCAAAGTTCCTACTTGAATATTAACACACCTCTTCCCTATATTCGACTAGGGTTTTTCATTACGTCTTGAGCCGGTTTACAATCATGCTCACTTACAAGATCTTCTAGACTAAGTCTTGAATCGCACCATTGATTTTAAACTCCCCTACAATCAATTCCATGAAATTAATCAGTGTTCGACAGTGACCACCATCTAGTGAATCGAACAATGGCACATCAATATCCATATAAATGGATAAGATGACACCATATCTCCCGACTATCGGTAAAATAATCATCCAATTCCTCCAAATGGATAAGTGATTCCGACATTTTAATCTAGCTTAAAAGATATAGTCACACCATGTCGTATCACACTCTCTCTTAAATCGATATTCTTTGATTGTTCATAGGAGTTGGTTTCCTATAGGAATTGTAATTGCATACTCCCTGGTCGAAAGACCCGCCACTAATCAAAATGAAACAAGATCCCACCATTTTCATGAAATCTTGTAGTCAAACTACTACAAGCTCCTCATACCTCGCATAGATATATCAAGCCGTTGAGGTTTCCTATACGACCTTCCCTTAGCGTTTGGCCTTAGCCCACAAGCCAACGAGACGTTTGCCAATATCCTCGACCATGTCACCTTTCATCTCTAGCCGCCAAAGTTATGCTCCATAATCAAGCATTAAAGTCACACTGAGTGTATAGATTACTTGAATTTATGAATCACCTCATAATATTAGTCAATACGTTTGACAACTAAGGAATCCAAGTTCTATAACACCGTTTCTCCCACCTCATTAATAGAAGTTTCATAACTTCTATACCAATCCGTCCATTGAGATTCAAGGTCTCAAGTATTTCATATTGTTGGGATTCAAGGATCCCATCACCTGCATACAACACTCCCTTGAAGCTCGAGACTTCAATTCAACCACTTAATATTCACCTGCGAATACAGTCACCCGTTCCCTCATCAAATTATCTCCTTTAGTTGCTACAATCAAGCTCATAACTGTCTAAGAGAATACGTGATAATCCATCCTTGCCGCATAAGGACATAACCGAGTCCAAATACATGAGGCACCAAAACGACAAAGCATACTCTCTTTCCAAGTAAGGGCACAACGACCGCCTTACTCAAATCATCTATCACAATGCTAAGAGGCAAATCCTTACCCGTGACCCAAACACCAATTTATCTCCAAAGACTTCATCAAAAGTAATCCTTTGAGATTAAAGGATCTCAATTACACAACCCTTCTTTGAAGTTCGAAGACTTCATTTTCATGCTCCATTTTGCGAAGTTCTAAGACTATAAACACCGCTTGTGAAGTTCGGAGACTTCAAACACCATTTGTGAAGTTCGGAGACTTCAAGCACCATTTGACCCTCGACTATTTCAATCTTTGACGGGTCAACAGGGATGCCTTCAGAATCCACTATATTATCCAAAACTGGATTTCACCAAAGCCAAGATGGTACCCCAACCAGTTCAACGAATGACCTCTCCTTCTAAGAATTTTCAAGAAGCTTATGACAATAATGAGCGTAAACAACCTTGCTTTGAAGATAGAAACGACTATCGATGACTATACGACCACCCGTGAAGTTAACGCTCTATACTCCCAACCCAAAAAGTCCACTTACCGTGGGACCTTTGGTCACCTGTTCTACTTTTGACAATCAGTGCACACCCACACCCCTCTATCCTCCATTTCCACCGAAAGGTTAGTGTACTTCTAAGCGAAGCACTTGGGCATAATAGCCCTTAATGAACATCTTCACAACCGGAACACTAAGTATACATTGTACCCACGGTTGATGTCAATGGCACAAGTCTTATTTACACCATTTCGTACGCCTCGTGCTTTACTGTCTTTAGATGAGTACAGGTAAACACGTTACTCTTTAATCATTCACGGCATTCATATTGTTACTAAGTAACCAACCATTGCCTTTAAAATCGTATGACTCAACTCCATGTTTTTGTTTCGTCCACAACCTCTAATTAACATATCACGAAATCATCAACTTTTAATACCCCCAACGTTGATCGCCTCTAAGTCCACTAATCTACATAGTTTCTTAGTCGACAATAAGACCAAAGGACTTCAGTCTCAACCTTAGTAGTTAGAAATGTCCGACTCGATAGGCTTAGAATTTGTAATTTCTCTCCTTTATCATCCTTGTGCTTTAACTCAAGACATTCACTTTGAATGTGTCCCGATTTATAACAACTGCAGCACATGATATTAGGACTATAACACTATGGAATAGTGTGTCCCATCATTCTACACTCAAGTTACTTTCCTCACCTACAACAGTAATGAGTATTGCCTCCATAAAAGGTTTCCAGCTCAGCTAAATATTTGACTTTCTTGAAGCCACCTCTAATTCCTCCTTATAAGTCCACTTGTCTCCCGAATTTGATATCTCTGCAACATATAAAAATTGGCTCCACCAGAGCTGTTCACCATGCAACAGAGTTCATTCTAACTCGTTAACCGATACTATCCAGAAGCCGATCTATCTTCATTTTTTTTGACATTCCAAGATTAACGCAAGACTATGCCTAGTCATACAACATGCCCTTATTTTTAAATCAATTCACCGGTCCAACATACGTGAAAGAATTCTCCAGATACATAGTCCATTACAGCTTGTGGAGAACATCATTTCAAGAATGCTCCTTGAATTCACCCGATACATTGCCTTCAGGCTCTTCAACTTTTCTCCTTTTGGATATGTCCCAACCAATTCTCCACCATGCTTCGGAGTCGAATCTCCACAAATCATATTCTATCCGCCGATCACAATGGATTGCTTCTAAAGCCAATACTATTATAGTGGTGCATTGTTGACTAACCAACGAATAAACTACCATCAATTAACTCCTTTGGTTCACACGCCATGAACCCCTTGTGGAAACAAGGTTTTTCTTTCTCCTTAAGTCACCAATGTTATTCCTCTCGCACCTTAGACTTCATACGTATCTTCCAAAGTCTCGCCTCGAAGATCCCTATCTTCTTTGAAGGAAGGTCAACACGACATGGTAGAAAGCTCTAGCCGTCCTCCACTAGAGTGATGCTCTCTAACTCTCCCAACTAACTTCAAGGTCCTCACCATTCCGAGGTGATACACGTGTAGACTCTTTCATACACGAGTCTTTGAGACAACTCCCATCTAGTAATTCCGTCTACTAACATCCGTCTCCGTTAGTCATTCCCCGATTGTGTAGAAACGATCCATTCTTCCTATGTATATAAGCATAACTATAGGCATCTATATTAAGTTATACTCCTATATGTATATAAGTATATCTACATCTATATACATATAAATGCATACATAATCACCTTCACTTACTCATTGGTGATGGTTATTATTAAATGGCTACTATGAAGACACATAGACATGTTACATTACTAATCATCCTGGCCAGACATGATTAGTAATATACTATGCCTAAGTATATTCATTTTCCCCATGTGATAACTCCCAAGACAAGTTTCAGCACACATAAACACCTTGGACACCAATTAAATACTGAAAAATATCATTACTAACCTCCACCTTAGCTCCGTGTCTCGATCAAGTCTTCATTGGATTCTCATTGCACCCACCCATATCAAGAGCAAATTAGTTTGAGTTCAGTGTCTCGCACACCCAAATCCCTCAAACCGAAGTTCCCAAGGGCAGTAATCGTTGGCTTTGGCGATTGTTCCCATTTCGATTTTGGAGAATTCATTTCCTTCCTGACTAATCAAGCCGAATCATCGTCTTCCAGGGGACCTGATCCTCGTGATACCCGGATCACTACCCTAGAGACTCAGGTCACTGGTATTTCTGAAATGCTATGGAAATCGAGAGAAGAATCTGACAAACAACAGGGGAAGATTAACTCTCTGATTGATGAGGTAGCCGCACTAAAGAAACAACGGGCGGCTGATGACAAGCAGCGTTTAGAGCATGACACTATGGTGAAACTGGTCTGTGATATAGCCAAGACGCTTGCTGCTCAGGGGGAGAGATTGAAGGAATTGTTGGAGAAGCAACCACCTAAGCCTAGCAGTGAAAAGGCTTGTCACTTAGTTGATCTGACTAAGGGTGATGATCAGGACAAGGATCCTGAAGCCGGACCGAGTGGAAGTGAGCAACAATCGTTGGCTTTGGCGATTGTTCCCATTTCTGCCGTGTCTATGGCTGAGGGGGAGTCTACTCAAAGTGAAGGTGGAGGTGATGCTTCAGATGGTAATAAAGGAAATTCGGTGGCTGACGTTTTGAAAGATCTATCTGACGCGTGTTGGATGATGTGATCTTACTACTAGAGCCGGACTATTCCAAGGAAGCACAGATCGATGCTCTTTGCAATTTGGAAGAGGGAGAGATCGAGTCTGGTGATGATTGGGATGAGGAGGATGATGATGTTGTAATCGAAGTTCCCAAGGGCGACGGGGAAGGAGAGTATGAGTTTGAAGATGGAGAGATTTTCGAAGTTCCATCCTTTGAAACTCATCTTGACACAGGTTCAGTCGAGCCTGCTAGTACTGTTGAGGCGTCGACTGAAGCCTCCCCTGCCGACCCTACACCTGTGGATCAAGAGGCACAGGAAGACAAACATATGCCTGCAAGTTCATCGAAGGATCCGGCTCCTGTCTAGAAAAAGACATCAATCAAAGACAAACATGGAGCGACAGAGATGATCTTAGCAGTGAGGTTCGAGGAGGATAAGAAGTTGTTTGCAATCAAGCGAGCTAGGGGGGTTCAATACTTTAAACCAACTAGCGAAGCTTTCAACTCCTTGCCAAGATACGACCTCGTGAACCTAGAAAACCGAGAGCTGCTGGGTCACTCAAATCACGCAGTAGCGACGGGTTTGTGGCAGGTTCTACAGCGAGAGGTAAGATCTGGGAAGTTCGAAATGTTTAAGCCTCAAGTGCCCAAGCGAGTCAGGGACAAGAATGTTAGACATCCCGTGACTCATAAAAGCTTAAAGAAACTGGTATACAAGCTAGTGCTGTGTGAAACCAAGATTCCCCTGAGCAAGTTATCTCAGGATATCCTCGGTAATATATTGTACTGGTACGTAGATCCTAAATCGAGCGAGGTAGTGGTGATTGGAAAGGTGTGGTCCGAGAGTGGAAGCTTAGTGCCAAGGGAACTGATCAGAGTTTTTGATGAAGCCTGCTTCATAAACTTTTCTGTGAAAGATCTAGAGGCGCTAGCTGACAAGTACTGCATGTACACGGAGGAGTGGACAAAGTTCCTTGCTTCTAAATACGACAAGGTGATCAAGTTCTGCCTTGCTTACAAGAAGAAGATGGAAGCTAAAGCTGGGGAGCAGTGAAGACCGAAGACAATCCAGAGCTGTTGTCATGGGGGAGTTTGTTGAAGCACTTTTGTGTGACAAACACTCTGGATATTGTCTTAGCTTTTGTTATTGTCTTGTATGTATTATTATTTGTATGTTAGTGTCTGTATGTATTAGTTATCGAGTTGTAATTACTAATGCTTGTACTAGTCGTCTGTTTTCTCTAAGTGTTTTGCGCACTTAGTATGTGCGCAAGAATTACTTCCTACGTACTTAGCAAGTACGCAAGAATACTCTGCGTATTTGTTAAGTACGCAGGAACAATTTGCCATGTGCACTTGTTAAGTGCACAGAGATCAGGTCTAGTATAAATAGGTTGTGGTGACAGAAGTTATGTGCGCACTCATTTGTAACATCTCTGTAACCTACAAGTTTTATAATAGACGAAGTTTGAAAGTGTTTTCGCTGTCGGTTTACTTTGTGTTACTTGATTCTCCACCTAGTCACGGGTATTCCGCACTTGGTTAGACTAGTCACACACCCACACGTAACGATCCGAGACACCCGGGGACCTACAAGAGCTCTGATACCACATGTAGGTCCCCGGGTGTCTCGGATCGTTACGTGTGGGTATGTGACTAGTCTGACCGGGTGTAGGTCCCCGGGTGTCTCGGATCATTACGTGTGGGTGTGTGACTAGCCTGACCGGGTGCGGAATACCCGTGACTAGGTGGAGAATCAAGTAACACAAAGTAAACCGACATTGAAAACACTTTCAAACTTCGTCTATTATAAAACTTGTAGGTTACAGTGATGTTACAAATTCTGTCACCACAACCTATTTATACTAGACCTGATCTCTGTGCACTTAACAAGTGCGCATGGCAAATTGTTCTTGCGCACTTAACAAGTACGCAGAGTATTCTTGCGTACTTGCTAAGTACGCAGGAAGTAATTCCTGCGCACATGCTAAGTGCGCAAAACACTTAGAGAAAACAGACGACTAGTACAAGCATTAGTAATTACAACTCGATAACTAATACATACAGACACTAACATACAAAGACTAATACATACAAGACAAGAACAAAAGCTATGACAATATCCAGAGTGTTTGTCACACAAAAGTGCTTCAACAGTAACACCCAAAACTTTTGAATTATTTTAACTTTCAAAAACACAAGCGGAAGTAGGTCCCATTAACACTCTTTGACAAAACAACACATGTTAACTCCAATGAAAAGACATCACCAAGATTTTCTTTAAAAAGATCGCCCAAGATCCTAAAAACAACAGGATTCAACATTTGACAAGTCAACAACGACATTATGACTTAACCCCTTATTAGACGTTATCAAATTCAAAACATAAGTTCTACCATTTAATTACATCCATTATACAATCAAAAGGTTTAAATACTCATAGAGAGGCTTAAACAAACAACCATCGCATCAAAAGATCTTCCAATGAGAATCCGAAGCTTGAATCATGACCCGAGACTAGACCGGAGCTTTTCCTACATAGAAATAGCAAAACAAAACAACCATTAGTAATGATAGAAACCACTTAGGACCCTTTAACAATTAATGCCTTAACTCGGGTCCAAACGCCACTTTTCGAAAATGTTTCAGCGCAAAACAGTGGGATTTCAGCTCAACATGCGCAGCCCAGCGCAATTTGCGCCCCTACAGGCACAATTTGCACTGGCATCAGACCTACACGTCCCAAAATTCATTTTAAATGTATTTCAGCCCTTCCGACTCGACCCCCGGTCGTTTTAACGATTCCACAACATTATGTCGTCATTATAATGATCATAAGACAGTTCCTTAACATCCCATGAGGATTCTTGTTCACTAAACAATCCATACATAATTCAATTATTAGTTAAGCTTTCATTTTGCAAAGCTCAAAAATTCTAAAATGTTAACACACACTTGTGAGGTTCGGAACCTCAAATACACACTTACGTGTGAGATTCTTTGATCTCAAACTCCATTCATACTTGTGTGGTTCTGCTGACCACAAGCACCAACTAATCTTGTGAGGTTCGTAAACCTCATACGACATTGTGAGGTTCATAAACCTCAAGCATTCACCCTTTGCATACCCACACCATATGCAATTTCACCCAATCAACATACACATAATTGCACATATGATAATCAACAATATGAACAAGAATATCAAGTATATGTATTTACTACCGCCTATCATTACTAAGTATGTGCAAAACAATTACCTTGTGCTAAGAAGGATCCCACTTGATCTTCAAGTTAGCTCCAATAACGCCTTGATCACCTAGTAATCAACTTACACTTAGAAATCTTATGATCTCAATTCATTCGCCAATTAGGGATTTAGGACACACCTAAGATCTAAAGATCAACACCCAAACTTAGTTTGGTTATCACAGCCTTAACCAAACCTCCAATAACCAATTCAACCTTTCAACCGATTTTAACCCGTTAAGGAATCACCTAAGTTACACTGATCCCTTCTATAGGCCCTATGTTAGGCACCGAGCCCTTTTATAGGCACTTAAGCCCTACTATAGGCACCGAAGCCATTATATAGGCATTGAAGCCCTACTATTGGCACCAAAGCCCTACTATAGGCACTAAAGCCCTTATCTGACTCTAGATACATTGTAACATTTGTCCCCGTAGGAACCATAGCTTGAATTGGTACTTATTCCCGAAGGAAACTTTATCTTTACTTCCCTTGTTAACGAAATGACTTTCTTTAAGACTTTACATTCATTCTTCGTTTAAAATCATCCTTTACTACTTGTAAACATTTCATATTATCATTCATAAAACTCTGTTTGCCTCTTTTAAACTATCCTTTTAAATCATGACTTCCGCCATCGTTTATCGTTTATTAATATGCTATATAATAAACACATTATTCACTAAGTATGCACACCACCCCAAAAGTAGGCAAGAAAGGGGATTAGAACTCACCTGACTTTCTTAGTTAACTCTTCTTTAAGGCTCAACGATCAGCTCGAGTGATTATAAACGAAACGTGTTAACTCCGAGTCATAACAAAACTATCTGTCCGAATCTATTGAGTCGAAAACTCTACTTGTTCGAAATCTCTTTTTGACCGAAATCTTTCTTGGTCGAAATCTATTTTGGTCGAAATATTATTTCGCCCGAAATGTCTCTCATCCGAAATCTATTTCGCCCGAAATGTCTCTCGTCCGAAAACCATTTCGCCACGGGTACATCTTTCCACTCTGTAACTTTCTTTCTATCATCAACGACGTACGCCAAATGAGCCTCACAGCTATTCGTAATAAAACTTTCAACCTTAATCATCGAGATGACGTTAGGAACTGTACATTCTTTGTCCCCATAAATGAAATTAGACTACCATCAGTACCTTTGAGACGAATCGTCTTTCTTTTAGATACTATCTGGGCTTCGCTGGCAGCGAGCCAAACTATTCCCAATACCATAACACATCCTCCTTAGGCTATCAGAGATAACCTATTAGGAATTTAATGGCCCTACCTATCACCTCCTATTTCCCTATCTTACAGGTTTCGTTTCTGATAGCTTCAGGTAGGGCTGCTGGCAAAGCGACTCCCAAGATTGCAACAAGTTTCATGGCTACAGTCGCCCGATCAGCAGGCTCCAAGGTCGGCCTTCCATCATCCTCTACACTCGGGTCGGTTAATCGGTGTTCTATCTCTATGATCCTTACGGTCCTAACTCTGCCTTTCACATGTACTCTTTCTTTATTCTCCTTTTTTGCTTGCACAAGGCAAGACTCCTCTGATTTAGCTTGCACTTGGCAAGACTCATTTAAACATTTTCATATCATAACATAACTATACATTTACCCTTTCTCTCCTCTAGCCAGTAATATAAATTACTAATTACAGAGACCGGTATGAAATTACTAATTTACTTTACTCCTCGGGTTTTGAACATTCCTTGTCAGAGTAATGTATGCATTCAAGTTCAGAGATTCTTCATTATGGCTCATTCTATCTACTCTCTATTTTAAGGCAATTTCTTTTTATGTTCTATACTAGGACATGGACTACTTTCTATTCGAAGGCCTTTAATGTTTACTATTTATACTGTTTTCTATACTAAAGCCTCACCGTTCTGCTTTCATGGCTTGGCTGCTCTGACTGACATCCCATTCTTGTGTCCCATTCTCAGTTTAAGTTCAGACATTTTGGTGAATGTTCGAATCTCACAAACTAAGGCTCTGATACCAACTTGAAAGGACCCAAACCGGGTAACTCTCATAGTTGGCAAACATAGCATAAACATATTTCTTAAACTTTGAATAATTATCAAACTCAAACAGCGGAAGTTTATTACATAATTCAGAGTAAATAAAAACTTTAAACATTCATTGTCTTTAAAACATAAACTAGATAATGGGGGATGTCAGTCTTGATCAGCATCAACCATCTAGCAATCCCTTCCAAGCTCTATCCACTTCAAACATGTTTCTTTCCTTTACTAACTGATGGGCATACTAAAATATACTAAAATACTCAGCTAACGCTGGTGAGTTCAAGTTTTCAAAACATTTATTAAGTAACCTTTCATTCCCATGTTAATCATATAGAACTCATTTAGTGAAAACATACTTTAAACATGCTTTAAACATACTTCATACTACTAAGTAATTACATTACAAAACAACATGCAATTAAATACTTAGTCATTTTTGTACTCTTTACTTTTAAGTCATACATTATTAGTCTGCAATATGTTCCTTTTTTTACTATCCACGAAGGACTTCTTTTGTCCACAAAGGACTTCAGGTGATTGCAAGTATTGTTCCATAAGGCTCATCGTCCAAAGGCCGATACTCACTTATTTTGTCCACAAAGGACCTATGTAGGTAATGTTCCCAAATTCTCAACGTCCAACGACCGAAAACCATCTCTGTCTTAGATGACTGTCATCACCAGAGTAACCGTTATTACTGACTATAACTAGTTGTACAACATCCCCGTCACAGTGCCCTACTGAGCACTATCCCAGTTTTTCATATGGCAGGCATACAACTAATGTCATGACACTGCCATAGGCTTCGAGTAGCACTAGTCTCAAGGACTACACTACTACCTCAAGACTTTCTTTGGTGGTAACCATGCTCTTACAGATTAGACAGTGTATTTGATTTATCTCTTTTCTTTTTGTTTGTAAAACATATAGTTAAATAAACTCTTTCTTTCTATTTATAAAAAACAAGTTAAATAAACTCTTTCTTTCTTTCATAGACGTTTACGTAATAGAATTACCTTTATTACAAACATTTAATCCTTGAGTATGCACACCACCCTTAAAACAGTAAAAATAGTGATTCTTGAACTCACCTGTAATGCTAGATCTCCAAATGCTTTCTACGGTCCGACTGTCGTCTCTCACAATCTGGTTGGAATACATACATAAGATAAACATCGAATCTAATCGACACTGGTCGGTTCTCTATAGTAATATAGCGAACTTACGTTAAGTTCGCTTGTGGGTCCAATTTAGTCTCGGATCTTACGAACGATATCAACTAATCACGTAGTGCGGAATCCTACAAATCAGTCGTGAACACATGATAACTAGTCAAACACAGATGGTGTAAATACAACTCAAGTCTATATTCACTGATAACAAGTTTCCATATTACAAATTAACTGAATGACTAAAAGCTTGCTAATCAAGAACTACATCAACTATATATAGACTCAACTACCAGATCCAGCGCACTTGTTATCTGCGCCAGAAACAACTCTAGTGCAGATAGAAGTGCGCAAGAGTAAACACCAGCGTACTTAACAACTACGCTAGAACAACCTCTAGCGCAGATGTTAAGTGTGCTAGACACCAAAACATTACAACTCGTTAGAACAAAGTACAACCAAAACATGATTACAAAGAGTACGATCCTATCAAGCTATACAATGATCAAAACATTACAGACTCAGACTAACTGTCATAAAATATTTATCCAACAAAATCCCCCTTGATAGCAGCTCTCGAGTCGTCTTAATCATCACTTCCATTTGCTCGGCAAAAGACTTCCTGTATGAATCCCATGCTTCACACAAACTCTAACAATCTTCTCAAACTGCTCTGCCACTGACTTACCCCAAGCGTCACCATACACCAAAGTTTTATTATGAAGATTCAACAGATCATGTTCAGAGAAGTTAATCAAAGTCATTGCATCATAGACTCTGATTAATTCCTTATCAACCAACCGAATCTCCCCTTCTTGAGGTTTAAAGTACTCAAACGCCTTCCTATTAACTTCTTGTTTCATAACCGACCACAGAACTTAAGCCACTCCGATTCCCTCTGATTATAAGGTCTCTCTGAGCTAAGCTGCAAAGTTCCACATTCGGCAATGAATTAAAAGCAGTAGCACTAGGTTTGAGATATTAAACTCCATCCAACCTCTTCAAACCAAACAGCTTCAACTCCAGGTCAAACATTACCGACAAGATTATCCCCACAACCTCTTTCTTCTCAACGCATTTCTTCTTTAACATAGGAGATGGCGGTGGAACAGGAAGCTTCTTGAACCAAGTCTTTTTTCCATTCCAACCATTTTTCCTTGGTTTTACCATCTCAAAATATTACTTTCTCAGTAGCTTTAGGCTTAGGACTATCTTCATCAATAAGCTCCTTTTCCTGTGAAGTCGCAGTCTCCAAAATATCTTCCATTTCCAATTCTTTCATATAATCTTCAAGAATAATAGAGTCTCGTTACCATTTTAAAGTAGGTACATGATCTCTTCCTCATCTTTCTGAACCTCAATATCTACATCCGAATCATCATAGTTCCACTCAAGCTCTAACATCTCTTGAGCACCTTTATCACCTCCAACACCTGAACCTTCAACTTGTTTAGTTGATGACTCCCCTTGAAACATAGAAATTGGTGTGGCACTCAGTGGATCTTGATGCTCACCACCAGCTCCCGAATCAGGATCATCATCTCCTTCTCTAGTTAGATCAGTTTGATGAAAAGCATCAGTCATTCTGGGTCCACTACTACTCTCCCCCTTAGCATCAATCCGCTCAACAAGAGACTTAACCAGCGCTTGCATCGCCTGAATCTCAGAATGTTGATTATTAACCATGTCTTCATATGAATGATTCTCAGTAATCATAGTCTCGATAATTTGCTGATGAAGCTCACGGTGTCCATGAAGCTGAGAAATCTGTTCTTGTTGACCATCAGACTGACTCCGCAACAATCTCATCTCATTGACCAGATCATTAACTTGAGTCTCCAAATAAGCAATCTTCGCATCCCTCGGATCAACCTGACTAGAGGAAGATGCTTCGGCATGTGCAGGTTGCCTTGGGACATTCAGCAATGTGTTTAGATCTGCTCCCATCTCACTAAAAGGAGTAGTAGCAGTAGTAGTGGGTACAGTCGTGCTTGGAGTGATAGGAGGTGTAGAGATTGGAATTGTGTCTCAGGAATAAAAGTTGAACCCGACTCACGAATGACAGTCGTCACCTTAGCCTTCTTCTTCGGTTGGGACGTAGAGGATAATAAAGAAGCAGCAGTACGAGCTTGTTGAAATGTATCAGACTTTTGCTTAGAACTACGTTCATGTGCTTGATCATCCGAATCAGAATCCGGATCAAACTCAAAATCAGATTCAGGCAACTTTCTCTTTCTTGAAGATGACTCAGGAGGAGGACCCCATGTCTTCTTTTGTGCAACACTCTTCAACCTACCGGGAGGAGACTGATCAGGAGCATCATCTGAATAAGTATCCTCAGAATCACTACTAGAACTTTCACCTTGTGACTCATCACCATCATTACCACCACCTTCTAGTGCTTCCTCTTCACTCTCATGGTCAGATACTTGTTCTGGTTCTTGTTCTTGTTCCTGTTCATGTTCTTGTTCCTCATCATCAGACTCACTCTCAACAGCTTCAACATTAGATTCTGGACTATACCAATGATCATTCACCGGAGCAACATAATCCACATTGATTAAATTCCCAAAGAGAGGTGTATGAATTGGTACTCTATCTTCAATAGCATTAGCTTTCAAGAATTGAGCAAAGACCCTCTTGTGAATTGTTTTGACTTGAAGTCTCGGTGCAACATTCGATAGATTAGGAATCAAGAAATTCAGAATCACTTGAATAAATCGAGGATATAACAAAAACCTGAAAGTCAGTATAGCATCTATTTGTGTATGCATCTGCTTGAAAATGTATCTTGAGAAATTATAACCCTTGTTTAAAGACAAACCAACAATAGCAGAAGCTAAATCAAACGCCAAACCATCTTTACCAGCTTTCCGGGTTGAGATACAAGAAATCATAAGATGAACAAGATATCTCCATTGATGAAAAAACCATCTCTTTCTGTATTGCCTATCACCTTCAACCCCAACATAGCCCATTCTTTGCCTCTAGCAACCCTCAACCAATACGCTGTTGTAATTTGTAGGATTAGCAACAGCATCACCAAACTGTAAAGCCTGGCGAACTGTATCCTATGAAATAACCAAATCTTGATTGTTGACATAAACCCGAATTACACTTGGTGTCACAGTACAATCAAACCTTGCAGAGAACAAAAACTGATCAATATACGGTCTGGATATCACTTGGTCCGCTGATAGTGCAAAAGGGATCCTTGATGGATTCAAAAAGTTGATATTCTCTCGATATTCTAGAACTGCACCCTTACATTCCGGATTAAGTAAAGCAATCTGATTATGATCACTGAAAAATTCACGAGCCATGACTGTACAAAAAATACGCAACACATTAATCATACAATCAAACACTTAGAAAATTTTCAAATCCAACTCAGAACAATTACTCAAGCGCATTTGATAAGTACGTTAGAATGATAACTAGTGCACTTACAACTTCACTAGGGTTTCAACAGGCGAATTTAAACAACCTCGCTAAACAAAGATCAGACAACTTTTGAAAATTAAATTAACCTAGAATCAGTGATAATCAGTCCAAAACTAAGATCATTACAATCGTAAATGGGTATAGAAGCCAATGAGAAGATCAATTTTAACATTTAAACAACACACAAATAAGATTTTGATCTAAACTTCTCGAAGCAAAAACCCTTCACTGAATAGATCAAAAATGCAATGATTTGATTACAATGAGAATCACCACAACCTACCCTTGAATGATACGAGAATCAAGAACACAAATGAAACACGATCAAGTGACTGGAACAAGAAACTCAGATAATCTCAAGTAGTTAGAAGCAAATACGCTAAATAAGAATGAAAGATAGTGAAAAAATGGAGCGAATACAAACACTTATATAATTTTTCAAATCACGTATAACGCACTTGGCAAGTTCGCTAAACCATAACAAGCGAACTTATAACTTCGCTAAGTCCAAATGTAGCGTACTTGATAAATACGCCTGAACTACACCATGCATACTTACTAACTACGCCAGAAGCCAACACTTAGCCCCAAATCAAAATCCAATACCATTCAAATTGATACCAATTGAAATCCCGACAATTCTCAAACATTCAGAATCCTTTGAAAATAATAGAAAATTTTTCATGGAAGCCGAGAATAAAATCTTTTTGGATTTATGAAATTTTATATTAAAACACACAGGAAATATTTTTGGAATTTTGAATTAATATTTCACAGAAAGTAAAGAAATGTAAAGACAATGTTTTTTTAGATTTTAAAAATAACAAACATTAAATCTTTTTGACATTTCTCTGTACAAACAAAATCACATATTTTTGTCGAACATCGCGAGTAAGAAAATCATATCAGTATATTTGATGAATAATACACACATTCCGGATATAAAATCCCTAACAGATCTAAGAGTGACCTATGTCATTCTGTCAAGTAACTTTCCACACACTATCAAACATGCAACTTTTGCAACATTTCATGAATTACCAGCACTAAAAGTATCAAGATCAACACTTGTAACGCTTACATAATCTAGTCATCTTTTTTAATTTCATAACATGTAATATCTCAAGACTATCACCCTTTTCTTTTCAAAGTACTCAAAAATCATGAATTGATACACCATAAACTTCAAAGAAAACATGATCAGATCATGACATACTTACTTATTTATACCAAATTTGCAATATACAACATGTGAATTTAAGTTATCAGCATTATATAATTTGAAACTACAAGCGTTTTTATCTCATGTTCTTGTGGGTTAAGGTGCCAATTATACGAAAACAACATGTACACCACAAGTATGCCAACAGAAAAGTAAACTGCATTATCTTAAAGACATATAAAACTCTGGCCAAGATTAGATCAATCACCAGGATGAAATTACATCAATTAGCACAGGAAAAGACAAGAAGAATCCCGAGGGATTATAATGAATCATAAAGATCCTGAATCGAATGATTCAATGGCTTGGTTTGGATGAAATATCTTGATTCATGGTAACAGATGAGATCTTCAAACTATGAATGTGAATAAAGAATCGAATGACTCAATGATTCAGGGCAATGTGAATGTATTCAATGGAATCAAGAAATTTGATCCAAGGGCTAGCATATGCTTTAATAAGTGTCGTCAAAAACATATCTTAGTCCAACTTCAATCACATGCTTTTCGGGGCATGGTCAAGAAGTGAACCGAAATAAATTGTGCTAACGATATAATCCGATACGGCCTCATGAAATTCTTAAAGTCTCATATTCTATATCTGATAACGATCTTTTAACACACACTCGACATTATGGGTTCAAATCACAGTTGTGACATAGTTAATTATGTTTTCATACTATTAATGGTTCAAAAATGCTTCTAGCCTACTGACAATCTAAATTACATAAACATATTCAAATTAATAAAGATTATACAAAATTTAAATTCAAGCAATCATGAAACTATTATTTCCTGTTTGTGCAGTCTAAAAAGCTTAGATCAAATCATATAAACACAATCTCAATTATAAGCACAGTTACCAGGCAATCAATTAGTGGTCATGTGTGTACGATCATCTACTGATGTACTATCATCTCTTCTCTATCATCAAGCAATGTCGATATTAATTGTATTTTTAAATTTGTTTGGGTTTTATAAAGATTTTAAATGAAAGAAAGAAAGAAAATAAAATAAAATAAAAGCTTCCATGAAAAACCTTTTGAAAACCTTTTTCATGCATGATTATATATCCCGATCATGTTATTTAGAAATTCAAACCGTGAACGATCAAATCCTTTGGTGAACAAACCAGCATAGTTGTCATCAGTATGCACTTTCACAAGTTCAATCAGCTTCTTTTTGGCACAATCTCTGATAAAATGATGACAAATCTTGATATGCTTTGTCTTCGAATGTTTCACCGGATTGTTGGTGATCGACATCGTGGCCATGTTATCAATAAACATCGGAGTCTCGGTGAAGTTCAAATCATAATCCCATAATTGCTGTTGAAACCACAGGATTTGAGAACAACTGGTAGCAGCAACATACTCAACCTCATAAGTAGATATGGCAACCGAGGTCTGTTTCTTGCATTGCCAAGATACAAGTCTATTTCCGAGAAACTGACAACCACCTGACGTCGACTTTCGATCCAAAATGCAACAACCATAATCAGAATCTGTGAAGGCCTTGAAAACAAAATCAGATGCATTGGGATACCATAAACGCATCTTTGGTTTTCCCTTTAAATATCTAAAGATCCTCTTCACAGCGATTAATTGCGATTCTTTACGCTTAGATTGAAAACTCGAGCACAAGCATACCGCAAACATAATATCAGGTCGGGACGCTGTTAAGTACATCAAAGACCCATTCATTCCCCGATACAACCGACAATCTACATCTTTCCCCTGCGAGTCAGAATCAAGCTTGTGGTTCACTGGAATTGGAGTATTAAAAGCCGAGGAATCTGTCATTTCAAATTTCTTTAAAATGTGAGACACGTATTTAGATTGATGAATGTAGAAACCATCTTCCATCTGCTTCACCTGAAGACCCAGAAAGAAAGATAATTCGCCCATACTACTCATCTCAAATTTCAGCTTCATAACCCTTTCAAAGTCTTTGCATAACTCTTCATTTGTCGACCCAAATATTATATCATCAACATATACCTAAACCAATATAATATCTCCCCTTGCTTTTCGAATGAAAAGTGTGGAGTCAATCTGTCCCCTTTCAAATCCATTTTCCAATAAATGCACGGATAAAGTTTCGTAGCCATATAGAGCTTTGTCAAGATTAAAGACTCTGTTTAGAAACTTCGGGTCTTCAAAACCAGGCGACTGACACACATAAACTTCCTACTTCACTTTTCCATAAAGGAAAGCACTCTTCACATCAAGTTAGATGACTTTGAATCCTTTAAACGAAGCATACGCCAAAAACAAGCGTATTGCCTCAAGTCTTGCCACTGGTGCATAGAATTCCGTGTAATCCACTCCTTCTTGCTGATTGAAACCTTGGAAAACAAGCCTTGATTTGTTGCGCACCACAACACTTCGATCGTCATGCTTACATTTAAAAACCCATTTAGTTCCGATAGACCTCGAACCCTTAGGTAAATCAACAAGATCCTAAATGTGCAATTTGTCGAACTGAGCTAGTTTTTCTTGCATAGCCTCGATCCAACAGTCGTCTTCAAGAGCCTCAGCGACATTCTTCGGCTCAAGTTGGGAAATAAAACACACATTCGAGAAAGTCTCCATAATGCCCGTATCAACAATCTGTGCATACATGCTCGAGTTCTCAGAAGTTGTCTTGTGACGCGTCTGAACACCCGAATTCAAATCACCAATAATATTCTCAGTAGGATGATTCTTATGCACTATGGTATGAGGAATCACTGGTTACTGGATAACTGCATCAAGATTGGAAGGTATCTCCCCCTCACTTTGTGCCGGTGTTGACAAATCATCGACTATATTCTCGATATCACTAGATGACTCCTAAAATACAATCTCTTCATCTTCACTGTCACTGCCATGATATACACCCGAGGATGAAGCTTCATGCGGATTAACTTAAGGAGGAACCACAATAGTAATAGCCGATCGTGGTTCAACAATAGAAACGTCATTGTTACTGCAGGACTGAAACATAAGGGCCGCTTCATCAGGAGAAACTTCAAGAGGAACATTAAAAGATTTGAACAATGAATCATAATCAAATGCCCAATATGGTCCTTTAGCAACTTGAGGAATCGTGTGATTGTCACAGTCAATATGAAACAACTCCTCAATTTGTCTTGTCTCCTTGTTAAACATCGTTTATTATGAGAATTTGCAACATATCCAAGGAATATCCCCTCAATCGCCATCTCACTAAACTTTTTCTGAATATCCCGAGTCTTTAACAAGGTGCACGGATTACCAAAAGGCAACAAATACTCCGAATTCGGCTTTCGATTATTAAGCAGTTCATAACATGTCTTATTGTGCTTCTTAACTGTCAAAATACGATTGATCCCATGACACGCAGTGTTTACCGCCTCTGCCTAAAAAGTAACTGGCAACTTTTAGTCGGATAACATAGTACGCACCGTCTCAATCGAAGTGCGATTTTTCCGTTCAGCAACACCGTTCTGCTGAGGAACGTACGGTGCACTGAATTCATGTTGGATTCCCTTATGAAGACAGAATAAACCGATATCACTGTTTTTGAACTCAGTTCCGTTATCACTTCTAATCCTCCTAACCTTTTGCTTACATAGATTCTCAAGTCCCAAAATTAAAAACTTTAGAAATTCAGAAGTCTCGTCCTTTGAAGCAAGAAACTTTGCCCAAGAGAATCTTAAAAAGTCATCAGTCACCACTAAACAATACTATTTTCCTCCCATACTCTTGACGCTAATAGGTCCAAACAAATCCATGTGTAACAACTCGAGAGGTGTGACAATAGAATTAATCAACTTTGACTTGTGTGACTTCCGATGCTGCTTTCCCTTTTTACATGGAAGACAATCTTCGTTCACCAAAAATCTCATAGCTGGCACACCGGTGACAAGCCCGTTCTTTACCAAATAATTCATTTTACGAAAATTAATATGAGTCGTCTTTCGGTGCCATAAAGTTGAGCCATCTTACGAAAATTAATATGAAAATTAATGTGAGCCATCTTACGAAAATTACATGGAAGACAGTCTTCATTCATTTTACTTTTGTTTGTTATCCTTAATGTAAAACTTTAGCTAAAATTTGCAGATTCGGAAGAATGATTCTTTATCGACTGGTCAACTTGGTTTACTAAATATATTTTTTGAAACGAAGCTGGTCCAAAGATGAAAACACATTGAAGGTGAGTTTTCATAAAGTTCATAAACTAAAATAAACAATATTCATGACATTCTCTTTTGTTACTCCCATTTTTGCTTTCTGGCCTAATCCTAGATTCCTAACTTTTAAATTGTTATTATTATCTTTTGTAAGTTGTTCATTACCTGAACCGATTGCTTTTGTTTTCCATATTTTTAGATCATGGTTTGTTCATATGTGTTCTGTAATGAATATGAATTCCATTTTAAGATTTCAGCATGTCATTCATGCCAAGTGAATGATGTTAAACGTGTGTGCTTATTTGAATCTTTGTTGTGGCATATAATTCTTTCTTTCAATTCCCTAGTAATAACGCAGCAAAATCATTATTGCGAGTGATCTTTAACCTTGTTTTCGAGATGATTGTAAATAGGAGCTTGAAAACCTAATAAATGGAGATGTATGGGTCGCATAATCGAATTTTTATTTAGGGATTGCATATTTTAACACCATAATTGTAAACAATCGACACATGAGTTATTTAGAGTTAATAAACAATTTATAGTTATTTGTGATTGTAAATGGGGTTTACCAGTTGATGTGTCTTGATTTAAAGTTTATGATTTTGATATAAAGTTGTCAAATTGAATTGATGACATCAACAGGTGAAGAAAAGTCAATTTTATTTTAAATTATTATTTACTTAAAATGTGTAAGGCTTATGACATAGATAGACCATACTGATATTACTAACTCGAAAACTTTAAGAAAAATAAAACAATAAAATAATAAACTTTTGTAAAGTATTATACGAATAAGAAAACTAACAGAAGTATTATACAATATATCACGAGAGGATTGATAAGCTAGCAGAAACGAGTAGCGCGTTGCAAATTGTCGCCGCCGCCGTATCGCACGGGTTTCTTAATAGTATATATATATAGGGAAGGGTTCAATGGATAACAAGTTTTTATGTGATAACCATGATAACCACTCTCAAACAATCACATAATTTATAAGTTATTTTTTCTTTTAAATGTTAAAAGAGTATTTAAGTATCTTGAACATATATCTTGAACATAAATATAGAAATGAGGAGTCTTACATATACGTACCATATAATGTTACATATACGTGACACATAGTGTTATGTATATATGTAGCACTAACAGAATGATAACTGTTACATATGTTTGATATATGATGTCCGATCGTCAAATAAGTCAATGTTATTATCGAGATACGATCCAAAGAGTTACACTTTTGGCAACAAGCAGATTGATAATTAATTATTAAATATTATATTTCACAAAAGACGGATCTATTAAACGGCAAATAAATATTTAGAGAAATATTTGTCGGTGAATGCGCTATTTAATTATTTAGAGAAATAATTATTTACGGGGAATCAATGTTTAAAATGTTAAACATTTAAAAGAATAAGTTTTACTAATTATTTATAATTAGTTAAACTATAAGGACTTAAAGTAATTAATGGTTAATTATATGGAAATTAAAGGTTAATATTGTAGGATCGTAAGATTACAAGGTGATTCTATTCTAGTTGATATTGGCGGAAACAATAACAACCAACAAAGTAAACAAGTAAACAGCAAGAATACTGATAAATGCACTGTTGTATTAAACTTCTGAGATTACAAGTTTACAAGTAAAACACTATCAAGAAGCACTATGAAAGCACAGCAAGCACGCTTAAAATGAAGTGTTTACACTGTATTTATAGTAACTTAGAATCAAGACAGACCCTTGATTCTAAGGATCAGATCTAACACAAGCCGTTGATCTTGTTTATTAATCTAAATTACACGCAAAGGCTAATCTAGTTAACTTTACTGAAACGTCTTCTTAGGCATCGTTGTTTGCATGCTTGGAGAGCGCGTTATTGTCCTTTATTGGTTGCACCAGTGAGGTTCCTTCTGCTTGGAGTGTGGCAGTTGCTTTTGCAGAAAGGTGTCAGAGGCGCTTCACATGGATAGTCAGCTGCAACGTTTGGTCTTCAGTGAATAAAGCTATCAGCAGCAGAGATGAGAATAATGCTGCTGATAAGCCTATCAGCAGCAACAAGTGTTGAATGCTGCTGATAAGCCTATCAGCAGCAACAAGTGTTGAATGCTGCAGATAAGCCTATCGGCAGCCATATGTGTTGAATGCTGCTGATAAGCCTATCAGCAGCCATATGTGTTGAATGCTGCTGATAAGCCTATCAGCAGCATTTGTACTTAGAATAATTTGGTAGCAATCAGTCTTTGGTTCTACAAACTCCCCCTAGACTGATGCAACCAAAATTCCTCTAATCACTTTGCTGCTGAAGCTTTTGCATGTGGCTGACTATCCTTTCAACCTCATAGCCTCTTGGATCCTTGCTGGGATTGTTCAGTGGAAGTTCAGACAGAGTCTTGATGTCTTTGTGTGGCATTTTGTAGATTGCTTTGCTTGAACATCTCATCTGCTGCTTCTTTACATCAGTCAGAGTGAACTCATCCAAATCAGCATTGTAGGACCAAGATACAAATGGAGAGTGGGACTTGAGTGGTTTGATGTTAATGATCACATCTTTGCTAGGGTTGAAGTAGTGTTTGATTGCTAGCACAAGACGTTTCCCACTCTCATTTGCAGGCTCATGAGCTTCACCCAGCTCCAAAATTCTTCTTAGGTCTGAATCTGGTAGTTGCAGAACCTCATCAACAGACCTGTATGTAGATCTTCTTCTTTCAGTTCTCCCCCTGAAGATCTCAAACCTTTGATCCTGTGGATTGTAGACCCATTCAACTATGTTTCTTGAGTCTTCAGGTTCAGATGAGGATTTGGATTTCTTTAAGGGAGGCTGTTGATGAGTGGGAGCTGGGTGGGATGATTTGGACTTTTTGGGTGGAGGAGTGGAAGGTTTGGGGAGGAGTGTGGAAGGATGATGGACTGAGGAAGAGGTAGGTGAGGGAGAAGGCTTGGGTTTCTTTGTCTTTGGTTTTTCTTCTTCTTTGATAAGTACCCTTTTCTTGGAGGCCTTCTTCCCTAGTCTTTCTTCCTCATCCTTTTTAACTTTGAAGTAGAGGGCTTGCAGGTTCATGAAATTCATGGGACCTAGCCTCTTTCCACTATCTCCTCTAGCCTTAAGGAAGTCAATCATGACCTTCCTTTCTTCATGGGTTCTTTTATTCAGTGCAATGGTCTTCTTGGACTGTAGCTTGACTTTTTCTTCTTCTTCTTCAGCCTTTTTCTTGCTAGCCAATTGACCCTGCTGACCCATGAAGGCTCTGTAAATCTCTTTGTTTGAAAGTTTCTCAAGGTAGTCTGCATCCTCACCTTGAGAGATCAGAGCTTCAGTCCACTCATCCCTTAATTCTTTTGCTAATTCAGAATCGGTTATTCTGAACTTAGCTTCTTCGTTCTTCTTCTTCTCCAAGTCTTCTTCTTCTCTATTGAATTGTTCCTGCAGTTGAAGAGCAAGAGCTGCATCTTCTTCAATCTGGTCAACTGCAGGAATCTTTCTTTTTAGTTCATCCAGCTGTTTAGCATACAGCTGGATGGTTTGTTCTCTTAGGAGAATGGCTGTTTTTCTTTCTTGAGCCTTTTTCAGGTCAGCCATCTCCTCTTCTTCTTCTTTTCTCTTCCCTCTCTCTTTTCTCTTTTAGCAGCCTCTCTTCATCTTCATCAGTCATGATTCCCTTTCCTTTGTTTACATTGGGTGCCTCTGCTTCAGCTTCACTGATCACAACAGCAGATGATGATGTTGCTATTGGGATCTCTGCCTCAGCTTCATTGGCATGTTGAGGAATTGAAAAGGGACGGTCACTGTCTTCATCAAGTTGATACTCAGGACCTTCTATTTCCCTCAGTTGATCCCTAAGTGAAGATCTTGTGCCAGCTGCTACAGATGTGGTTTCAACTTGTGGAGTATCTGAGTTGGAGTCAGCATCAGAAGTTGACATAGACTCTTCCTGAGGAATCAGTCCTTCTTTTTCAAGATGGGCTTTGATGGTGACCATCATTGCCTGGCTCTCCAGTGAGTTAATATTGCAGATGTTGGCTCTGAGCTGAAAAATCTTGAATAGGAAGTCTGAGGGCAGCTGAAGGATGTTCCTGGTGTTGATGATGAGAGAGGAGCAGTTGCTGAGCAGAAGAGTGTGGTCAAGGGACTTAGTGCTCACCCAACCTAGCACGTCCAAGTCCTTGACCAGGAAGGCATACAGGAATCTTCGAAGGCCCAGAATTTCTTTTTCAGTGAGAAGACTGCTCCTTGTTATTTCAAGATTGCTAGGAGTCAGTCTCCTTTCTCCGGCCGCCGAGGATTTAGGATAAGCTACCCGATGTGCTGCTTGTAGGAATCTTTGGAGCCTGGGTAGATTATCCTCCATCAGGTCATAGAACCTGCCAATGGCAAGTTCTGCTGAGAGATCTGCTGAGTTGTTGATGCAGTTTGATACGTATAGCTGTAGGACTTGGAGGGCATTGAGAGAGTTCCAGTTCAGCTCTTCTACTCCGCTGAATTCCAATCCAATCCAAAACCTCTCAGCTGATCCATCATACCCCCAAGCTAGAATGGAGTCAAATTCTAGCTTCTTTGATGATCTGAATAGTTGGGGGGTTGAGGATTGACCAATGATGGCTGCTGCTTCAGGAAGGATGCTGAATGATGTATTTGTTTGTTCTGTGTCTTCAACATCATTCAACATTTCATCGACAGCCTTGACGACCAACTTCCAGTCTTCAGATGTCTCTTCGTCTTCGTTATCTGGGACTGGCAAGTCATGAACTTGGACAAAAGCTGGCTTGAATAGTGAGCTTTGAAGTACAAGCTGCTCTTGAATCCAGTCGTCAAGACTGTCTGTATCTTCTTCCATAGACACCATCTCCCCCTTTTTGGTTGCATCAGCAGACAGGTAAGCATCAGTTTGGGTGCCTACTGATACAAGAGAGGGAGTGGCTAAAGTTGGGCATTGATGGGCTTCATGCATAGCGACTTGGTGTCTTAGTTTGGACATTTCAGCCTCTAGCATAGCCACCCTGGCCGTCAATTCCAAGTTATGAAGTTTTAGTCTGTCCTCATCCACAGTTGTGGAATCCTTGGACCCAGATGGGGCCGTAGGCCGAGCCTCAGCATCCCCATCACCCGTGGTTTCTTGGCGCCTGGGATTCCTCTCAGTGAGGGGAGTTTCCAAGGAAACACCCTCACCATGAGTTGCCGTGGTTGAGGTCTTAAAGATGTTGTCACTGTCCTCCTAGTCAGTTGATGGACCAGCAGTAGTGACAGCCTCTTCCACATCCACTCTTTCATTTCCCCTAGAGTGGACCTTAAAGGGTGAAGAACTTGGGTTGGGTGTTTCGGAAGCAAGACCAATCAATACCTCCTTGATAGTGGTAGTTGGAGAAGGTACATCACTTTGGTCAGGTTCCTCAACACTTAAGTCCAAAGAAGATAGGTATGGCTCGAAGGGCTGTTCTATGGATCCGGGAAGTGATCCTAATCCTAATAGAGAGACTTCCGAAGGAGTCTCCCTAACAGTGTGGCTTTCCCTTATGATATTCTCACTAGAATGTTGTGATTCTGAGCGAGGGATGTTGGCTTGGGTTTAGGCCTTGGAGGCAAGAGAAGAAGGAGTTCTCTTGCCCCTCTTCCTTATATATTTGGCTGAAACCGGGGCCCTGTGTTCCGGTTGAGCAATCAAATTGGGGGTGAGTAGATTATGTGCCTGTACATCCTCAGTAGAATGCACAGGGGTTCGATCAAAGGAAGCATTAGTTTGAGTTTGTGGTAGTGAGGTGGAGGGTGTGGGATCAGTATCAGCTGGGTTTGCTGAACTGTCACCCTGGGCACTTTGCGTGTTCAACATTGTAGACAACAATGGAACATCGGCCCCTGAGAACTTTGATGAAACTGTTCTCATGCTTTGAAAAATGTTATTCTTATGTCCCAGAATTGAGTAGATTCTTGCAGTTTTTGAAAGATCTTGGTGTTTAATATTGAACACTTCCTGCAAGAATCTTGGGTACATGAAGAACTGTGATTTCACCCCTTCTTGAAGGTTGTATCTCAAACCTTCAAGAATGAGGTGGGAAAAATTGAAACCCGCCCCAGTTATCATACCGTGAATTGCCGACGCAAGTCCGGAGCTGAGTTGGTTCCAGCCACTCCTCTTCTGGGATATGCATTGGAGAAGAGTGTGGCAGAGATACTTCCATTTGGGACCCATGAGTGCCTTCTCTATCGTATACTCTGTTTGATTCCCAGTGTACCCTATGGATACAAAGGTCCTCATGTATACGTCTCTTGGGTAAGAGATGGCGTCCCCTTCATCTTGAAGCTTGAGGTGTTGGCGGAGCTTTGCTTCAGTGATAACCATCTCCTTGCCGTCTACTGTGCCTCTGATTTGGGGAGTGCCCTGGTCAGTAGAATACACGGCTGAGCTCCAAAAATCTTCCATGTGGGAAGTGTAGATGGTTGGGTTGACTGTTAGGGCATGGAGGATTTTGGACCGACAAAGGAAGTCGATCATATCAATGAAACCTTCTGATTTCTTGCCCTTTATTAGGCATGCAGTGAGGTTGTGATATGGGGAAAACTTGTCGTTGGGGTTGTTTATGTCTGCGCCTGCCATTTTATGGAGTTGGAGGGAAGAGAGAAGGGTGTTTGAATGGTGGTTAATTATGGAGGGCTTTGAATGCTGTGGGGACGGGAGAGAAAGTGATGGGAGATTAGGGTTTGAAATTGAATATGAAGAGGTTGTGGGAACGTTTGAAATTGTGATATAACGGCAGACGAAGAAAAAGCAACTTTACTTGTACAGTACAACCTGTTTCACTTTTCATTGTTACAGCTGTAAAGCACTCGAGCAGTCATGGTAAAGACTGAGAGTGATTTTTACCTCGGGTAAAAGTTAATGTAGACTTGTTTTACCCATCAGCAGCAAACTTGGTTGCTGCTGATGGTGAGCTATCCGCTGCAAACTTGGTTGCTGCGGATAGTGAAGTCTTTCAGCAGCAGATTTGGGTGCTGCTGACTGTTGTATTCATTCTGCAGCAAAAAGGTTGCTGCTGACCACCTTAAAGCTATCCGCAGGAAACTTGTTCCTGCTGATAACTTAAAGCGATCAGTGGCAAAGACTTTGCTGCTGAAGAGTAAATCTGTCAGCAGTGAAAAAGTGCTGCTGACTATAACCTTTTATTAAGAACAAAAACATAGACATATTTACAAGGAAGGATAAAAAATTGAGACATGTCTTATTCAAAGTTCATCATGCCAATTGATTCAACTAGATATCGAAATCTTGCTTCATCAAAAGGTTTAGTGAACAAATCAGCATATTGCTCATTTGTGTGAACCTTGGATAGGACAATTCTCTTTTTCTCAGCTTGATCCCTGATAAAGTGATACCTGATGTCGATGTGCTTAGTCTTGGAATGCTGCACTGGATTATTCGTGATAGAGATTGCACTCATGTTGTCAATGTGAATTGGAGTCTGCATGAAGGTCATTCCATAGTCAAGCATTTGATTTTGGATCCAGATGACCTGTGCACAGCAGCTTGAAGCTGCAATGTATTCTGCTTCAGTTGTTGAAGTGGAAACACATGTTTGCTTTTTGCATTGCCATGAGATGAGCCTTCCTCCAAGAAATTGACATCCCCCTGATGTGGACTTTTTGTCCAAGTTACAGCCCCCATAGTCACTGTCAGTGTAGGCATAGAGATTGACATTTCCATTCTTTGGATACCATAGCCCAAGTTTTGGAGCTCCCTTTAGGTATCTAAAGATCCTTTTGACAGCTTGAAGATGAGACACTTTTGGAGCTGCTTGAAATCTTGCGCAGAGACAAACTGCAAACATGATATCTGGTCTTGAGGCAGTGAGATACATGAGAGACCCTATCATTGCTCGGTACTGATGTTGATCAGTGCCTTGTCCTTCTTTATCCGGAGATAATTGATGGTGCACTTGCATAGGAGTTCTTGCAGCAGAGCAGTAAGCCATTTTGAACCTCACCAACATGCTTTTGACATACTTGGATTGACTTATGAAGATTCCATTTGGTACTTGTTTGACTTGAAGTCCTAAAAAGAAATTTAGTTCACCCATTGAACTCATTTCAAATTTGGAATGCATCAGAACTTCAAAGTCTTTGCAGAGCTTCTTTCTTGTAGATCCAAAGATAATGTCATCAACATAAATCTGGACCAACAAAATTTCTCCCCCTTCATCTTTGATGAAAAGTGTCTGATCAATTGCCCCCCTTCTGAAGTTGTTGCTAAGTAGATATCCAGATAAAGTTTCATACCAGGCTCTTGGGGCATGGTGTAAGCCATAGAGAGCTTTGTCCAGTTTTAAGACCTTATTTGGATGGGCAGGATCCACAAAGCCTGGAGGCTGTTTGACATAGACCTCTTCACCAATCTTGCCATACAAAAAGGCACTCTTCACATTCATTTGATAGACCATAAAGTTTTTGGATGCTGCATATGCCAGAAAGATTCTGATGGCTTCCAGACGGGCAACAGGAGCAAAGACTTCATCATAGTCAATGCCTTCTTCTTGAGTGTAACCTTGAGCTACCAGTCTGGCTTTGTTCTTGACCACGATGCCCCTTTCATCTTGCTTCTTTCTGAAAACCCATCTTGTTCCAATGGCTGTTTGACTAGGTGGAAGATCAACAAGCTTCCAAACATCTTGTCTTTTGAACTGCAGCAATTCTTCCTGCATTGCCTCAATCCAGCTGTTGTGCTTGAGAGCTTCATCAATCTTCTTGGGTTCCACCTGAGATAGAAAGCAAGAGAACAAACAAATGTTGGCTTCATGAGACTTACTTCTTGTCTGGATACCTGTGTGGACTTGGCCAATGATGTTTTCCAGAGGATGCTCTTTGTTTATTCTCTGTGCTGGTATCACATCCAGCCGTATTCCCTCTTCAAGATTGCTTTGGTTTAGATCAGGATTGTATTCAGTTATGAGGAGAGGAGCTTGGAGGTTCTGATCATTGTGTTCGACATTGTCAGCAGTATTAGCATCAGAGGCCTCTTCAGCATGGATTGAGGAGGCTTCATTACAGATTTCTTGGTCAGAGAGATTGCTACTTGTGGTGTTGGAAGTACCGGCTTCACCTGTACTGGCTTCAATAGCTTCTGCCACTGATGGAGGATCAATGGATGGTCTTTTCATCCTGATGTAGGGACTGGGAAAATCCAGTCTGTAGTCAGTAGAAGAGGTTGAGGCAGAAGATGTTGATTTTGAAGAAGAACACTCCATATTTGAGAATATGAGAGGCTCAAATATCTGGGTGAAGGAGTCTATATCAAAGAGCCAGTTAGGACCTTTGCCTTGTTCACAGACAACATGTTCCCTGCATTCCACACTAGCAGATTCTTCCACAATCCGAGTCCTAGAATTGAACACTCGGTAGGCCTTTGATTGAGAGGAGTAACCCACAAAGTAACCTTCATCAGACTTTGCACCGAATTTAGGAAGAACTCCATGTGTGATGAGGATGGTACATGGACATCCAAAGGGCTTCAGGAAGCCAATGTAGGGAACTCTTTTGAGCCATAGTTCATAGGGTGTTTTCTGGAGAGGCTTAACAATAAGGACTCTATTCTACACATAACAAGCTGTGCTTACTGCTTCGGCCCAGAAAGTAAGGGGCAGCTTTGAGTCAGCCAGCATAGATCTTGCTGATTCAATCAGAGTCCTATTTCTTCTTTCAGCAACCCCATTTTGTTGAGGAGTTCTTGGAGCACTGTATTGCCTTTCAATGCCCTTGCTCTCACAGAAACTGTTCAAAGTGTGATTTTTGAACTCTGTTCCCTGATCACACCTTATGATCTTTACCTTCAGATTGCTTTGGTTCTCTACCCTAAGAATATAGGATTTGAGAATCTCAGCAGTTTCATCTTTTGTTCTTAGGAAGAATACCCATGAGAATCTGGAGAAGTCATCAGTTATCACCAGACAGTAGGACTTTTTGCCCATTGACATGACATTCGTAGGACCAAAGAGATCCATATGCAGTAGCTGGAGAGGGGTGTCATTTGTGTTCAATGTCTTGGGCTTGTGGGAACTCTTGTGTTGTTTTCCCTTCAAGCAGGCAATGCAGTGATCGTCTAGCTGGAATTCTTTGTCAGGAAGCCCTCAGACAAGATTGTCCTTCACTAATTTATTGATTGTTTTGATGTTAACATGGCTTAACCTCCTGTGCCAAAGAGCGGATTCATCAACTGATGCCTTTGACAGAAAACATGAAACACTACCGGATGGAGTGGCTTCATTCATGTCAAGCACATATAAGTTGTCCTTTCTACGAGCAGTTAGGAGAATCTTCTCTGGAGGGGGTTTAGATAGACCAGGAGCTAACACGAAACATTCTTTGTCAGTGAAGAGCATCCAATGCTTTTGATCACATACTTGGGAAACACTCATGAGATTGAAGTCAAGTTCTTTAACATAGTTGACTCTTTCAATACTCATCCTTTCATTGGACACAGTTCCTTGTCCAGTGATAGATCCACCCTTTGAGTCACTCCCAAAAGCAACATATCCTCCATTGAAATGTCTGAAGTTAGAGAGGATGGACTTGTTGCGTGTCATGTGCCTGGAACAACCGCTATCTACCACCCAAGTATTGTGTTTGTTGCCTGGCTGTCCCTGCACATGGAAGATATCTAATTAGTGGGAGGATCATTGTAGCATGCAGCATTGTAGAAGATTGTTGCTAATTTGCCATTGTCAGCATGCTTGCAGTCAATGGATCCAATAGTTATGCTTGGAGATTGTTTGGCCTTCCATTGCTGTGTTGGTGGTTTTCTAGCTTTCTTTACATTGTCGGCAGAAGATGTTGTTGCTGACAATTTTGACTTATCCGCAGCTGATTTTGCTGCTGAGGGCTTTGCTGGAGCAGGAGCAGTAGCAGTAGCAGTTTTTGCTTTGTCAGCAGCATATACTTTTGCTGCTGATGCCGTTGTTTTTGATTTTGCTTTGTCAGCAGCAGAGACTTTTGCTGCTTGAGGCTTTGCCTTTGGTTTCCTGGACTTTACTCTATCAGTAGCGATTTTGTTTGCTGCTGATGGGTTGAGCACAGATGAATGATTTGCAATCTGGTTAAAAGGGTTGAACTTGCATGTTGCAGTAAAGTGGTTTGATTCCCCACATATGATGCAAGTTTGTTGAGGTTTCTGCATCTTTACTCTTTGAGGGGATAGAGATTCTCTGAACTTTGTTGCCTTTGCATCATAGCTTCTCACCTGTTTGTTTCTGTTTGTTTTCTCAAAGGCATGTTGCTTTGAGTTTCTTTGGTGTTCACAGTAGTGAAAGCAGGTGCTGGCAGTGTGATTGTATTTGCCGCACACAAAGCAGGATAGTGCTATCTTGTCCCGGTGAAAGTCCACATAGTTCTTACTTTGAAACAAATCTTTGAAGTTCCAGGGATAAGCTTTGTTATGCTCAAAAGTGACTTCTTCTAGTGTTTTTTGAACATATGGACCTTTTTCTCTAGGTGTATGAAAACTATCAAACACCTTTGGCTTTGACTGAGGCTTGGGGTTGGTGAAACCTGATGTCTCTCCCATTTCAATGTTTAGCTTTCTTCCATTTTGAGGATAGCTAATCTTGATTTGTTTGAATGGAATGGGAGCTGGAATAGTTGGAGTAACAACAGGACATTAAGTTTTGTTCAGAACGGCTTCAGAGATAGGAGCAGATGGGACTGCACTAGTTTCACAGTGGTCTGAGCAGGTTGACTCAGATTCTGAAGAGGTGGAGCAGTCTTCCACGAAACATGCATCCATTGAAGGATCAAGGTTTCGGTTTGCCGTGTCAAGATTTGCAGTATTGAAGCTTGGTTCGTGAATGGCAACATAGTCAGCAGGAGGAGGAACTGTCTTGTACTCATCATCATGATATCCAAGTCCAGTTTTTACCCTTTCATGGACTTGAATATCTAACAATCTTTGTAACTTTTTAGATGAAAATTCATATTTTTCAACATGAACTTTCTGTTCAGCCAGTTCAGCTCTGGTAGCTTTAAGTTTTACTAATAGATCATCAATCTGAGTTTCAAGATTGGTTTGTTCATGTTTTAAAGAAGAAATCTCTTTCTTAAGGCAGTTAATCTTTTCTTTGTAACTGTCTTCGACCTTTTTGAATTCAGATTTCATTTGGTGAAACTCTTCATTTTGATCTATTAGATTTTGGTTATGCTTTCTATAACCTAAAACTTTGTCAATGCAAGCTTGAGAGCAAAGATGTTCAAATACCTGAGGTGGTATCTCTGCATTGTCTGCCATAAGTGCTTGGTTGGAGGCAGGAACATCTTCATATTGAAAACTCCAGTCAAATTCTGTAGTTCCAACATTTGCACAGGCTGTAGTTTGTGCTGGAGGAGTTCCTTGCTGCTGCCTGGGCTGACCTTGGTAAGCTTGTCTTTGATGGCTGGCACCCTGATTGGCTTTAGGTGCCTTGCACTCCCTAGCAAAGTGACCCATTTGGTTACAGTTGTAACATCGGATCTTGCTTTTATCAAGCCCAACTCTGGTGTTTGAGTTGTTGCTTGGAACTGATCTCCCGGTTCTAGAATAAAACCTTTTTGCTCTGAGGGAGAGCATGGCATATGAGTGCTGAATATCCATTTCTTCAAGATCATCTGGATGAAAGCATTCCAGATCCTCCTTTATGAAGTACATGCTGCTTGAGTTGTCAGAGACAAAAGCAGTAGAGGTTGGCTGTTGAGGAGGTGCCTCAAGAAGAAATGGTGATGAGTTGGATTGTGAAGCAGTTGGTGTTTGAGGATGAGTAACAATGGGAGGATAGTAGTTGCTTGCACTAGGACCAGAATGATCAGAGTGAAGCGCTGAGGTGGTGGTGGAGGAAGTGGTAGCTGATTGATAACTGGAGCTCCTTTCTTTAGCTTGAATCATTTCTAATTCATAGGTTTTGAGCATGCCAAAGAGCTCAGTCATCTGAAGAGTCTTCAGATTCTCTTTTCTTCTGATGGACACTGTATATAATGTCCAACAACTAGGAAGAGATCTTATGAACTTCTTTAGAATGTCTTCATTCTCCAGCTTTACCTTGGAGCACTGCAGTTCTCCAACTAGGTACGTGTACCTGTTATATAAAACTGTTAGTGACTCACCTTCTTTCCAGACGAAGTTTTCATACTGTTGCTTGAGAATGTCACGTCTGTTCTCCTTGACCTCCTCAGATCCAGCAAACATCTTTTCCAGGGCTCCCCGTAATTCCTTTGCAGTTTTGTGAGCCTTGAAATTGTGAAAAACTTCATTTGGAAGGCACATTTGGATAGCTCCTAATGCCTTGAAGTCCACCTCCATTTTCTTGATGTCTTCTTCAGAATACTTGGAGGGTTCCTTAGGAACTAGTGGTCCTCCGGAGTCAGCAGAGGCCACCATGGGAATATAAGGTCCATCCCTTATGGATTTCCACATTCCGTATTCATGGTAGCAGAAGAAGCTTTCCATACGGTTCTTCCACATATCATAGTCCTCCCTAGACACCAACCTCGGTGGTCGGTTGATACTGCCGATGTCTTTAGATCCATGACTTTGTGCCATTTTGTTTTGTGTGACTTGAACAAGAATAGAGTTTTGAATAGAATCAGAAAGTGATTAAACAAATGTTAGTTTGTTTAATCTTGAGCCAAAGCTCTGATACCACTTGTAGGATCGTAATATTACAAGGTGATTCTATTCTAGTTGATATTGGCGGAAACGATAACAACCAACAAAGTAAACAAGTAAACAGCAAGAATACTGATAAATGCACTGTTGTATTAAACTTCTGAGATTACAAGTTTACAAGTAAAACACTATCAAGAAGCACTATGAAAGCACAGCAAGCACACTTACAATGAAGTGTTTACACAGTATTTATAGTAACTTAGAATCAAGACAGACCCTTGATTCTAAGGATCAGATCTAACACAAGCCGTTGATCTTGTTTAGTAATCTAAATTACACGCAAAGGCTAATCTAGTTAACTTTACTGAAACGTCTTCTTAGGCATCATTGTTTGCATGCTTGGAGAAGCGCGTTATTGTCCTTTATTGGTTGCACCAGTGAGGTTCCTTCTGCTTGGAGTGTGGCAGTTGCTTTTACAGAAAGGTGTCAGAGGCGCTTCACATGGATAGTCAGCTGCAACGTTTGGTCTTCAGTGAATAAAGCTATCAGCAGCAGAGATGAGAATAATGCTGCTGATAAGCCTATCAGCAGCAACAAGTGTTGAATGCTGCTGATAAGCCTATCAGCAGCCATATCAGCAGCATTTGTACTTAGAATAATTTGGTAGCAATCAGTCTTTGGTTCTACAAATATCTCAGGGAATCAATGTGTAACTATGGAAGTTATAAATATAACATTAACTCTAAACCTTAATTACAAGTTTGATAGCCACCAAAACCCATTCCCCTTGCGCAAAGAGAGGCCGTCGGCCACCCTTCCACTGTCGCCGTCCATTGCCTCCCGCCGGACCACCGCCGTGAGGCCACCGTCCTGTCGCCGGCCTCCTCCGCTGTCGCCGTTGCTAGCCACCGCTGTAGTCGGGGTTCCTCATGCGCAACCGTGTGACATGTTTCGCTAGAGGTTTTGTGAACGAGTCATCTAGCTTGACGCTTGTTGAACCAAGGTGTTCTGATTTGGTTAATCGTCGAAGGTATAAACCTGAACACCCTATGGTTGCGTTTGATTTTATTGTTTATACACGTGTAATCGGATCACTGACCGAGATCCAGATCTGATTTGTTAATCGTACTAAAATTGCTTCCGCTGATTAAATCTGATTTATTTACTTAAAAGTTAAAACTAGTACGATGATTCCCAACAGTGGTATCAGAGCCACCTTTACTCGCGTTTTGACATATTTTTTTATATATATTGATCTATTGTTTTATTTGTCAAAACTTTTGTTTGACAAAAGATCGAGACTTTTTCGTTTGTTATGATTGTGTTGATTGAATCGAGCAATAGGGACCTGTGGTTGTGATGTTTGTTTTGGTTTATTATTCTTTGTATTTTTTATGGGTTATTTGGAACCCGTTGTAATATCTAGGTTTATTTATTTTATTTATTTTTAGTGTATTTGAAAATAAATATTGTATTCCTAAAGAGACGAAGACTTAAAGACCAAGGCAGACAATAACACGATTAAAGATGGAGATCTTGGACTAAGTGGGAGATAGCATTAGACCAGTCCGGTTCTCGTTTGATGGCTCGAACGAAAGCGGACAATTATTCTAGTTGCTCGGTTCATGTGTTTTATCATTCTTGTGGTTGTGATATAATTATTTAGGATAATAATTAAACACCAAATTTTTTATAAAACTTTTGACACAATCTTAAAACCACGAGATAATTAAATTGTTTATTTTTCTCAGAAATGTTATTAAATAAAAAGGTGTTTTATTTAAAAGTAAAGCAAGTTTTAAATTTAATAGTATTATTTAAAATAATTTGAAATTAATTAAAGAGTTGATTAGTTTAAATATAGTTCACGACAAATGACCAATTTAGATTAAATAAGGTATTTAAAATTGGATCGTGTTGAGTGTTGAAAGACGTTTCACGAACTAAAATTAGTAAAATCGGTTTACTAAAATTGCACGACTTGAATCATGCTTCTCTTCGTCCAAAATGTCTTTAATAGGTAATTTTAAAACATTAAAGAAATCCCAATATTAAATCGATATTTATGCGCCACCCTAAACTGTAACACTTCAACTGATATATGTGTTAGTGAATTACCTTGCATCCGGCCCTATGGTTTGGTTGAAGGTAGAACCGCGATTCCTGAGTTACTTAGGTCGGGTCTACAGTTACAGTTGAAGGACAAATATCACTTAAGTCGTTTAAATGGGCGTAGTTGAGGGAAACGTATGCAAGCTTGACAATACTCGTCATGCCCCTCAAACCGAGAATTGTATAGTTGATACAATTGGTAATCGTTACCTACCTACCTAGCTATGCAAGTGGAGAGTATCTTGGTTCGTCTATGAACTAGGATATGGTAATAGACTTCATTTTGATGTCTTTTCCGGTTGAGTACGAAGAGTTCGTTGATCACTACAAGCAATATGTAGTAGGAGGAACGTTATCTGAACTACGAGGGTCGCTTATGGCTATTAAAATGACTATGGGATACACGAACACTTTGATCTCTAAACCAAGAAAGCGTGGCAAGAAGAGAGCTGTTTTAAAAATTGATGACACCTATCATTATTGTGGAGACATTGGACATTGGAAGAGCACCTGTCCATTATACCTTGCTAAGAATACCAAAGCTTCAGAAGCAGGCTCCTCAGGTATGTTCGTTATTGAGATATTCTCTCTGTCTAGCAAATCTTGGATGTTTGACACTAGATGTGGTTATCACATTTGTAATGATTTACAGGGACTAAGGAAGGTTAGGAAGCTGAAGCAAGGCGACCTAGAGCTCCATGTGGGAAATGGGCAAAAGGTTGCAGTGAAGGCTATAGGAGAATACATTCTTTTACTTCCTTCTAGTTTAGAACTTGTTTTGAATAATGTTTATTTTATTCCTAATTTAACTAGGAATATTGTTTCAATATCCGCTTTGCGGGAACAAGGATTTACTTATGCGTTTGACAATGATTTCATTTATGAATATTTAAATGGTTTGTTTTATTTTTCTGCAAAGCCTTATAATGGAATCTATGAGATAGAAGTCCATGAAAATAACGTTCTATACAACATCTCCTCCAAACGTAAGAAATTGGATTTCAATGATACGTATCTGTGGCATTGTAGACTTGGACACATAAACAAGAATCGCATGAAGAAACTCTAGACCACTGGAATTTTGAATTCTATAGGTCTAGAGTCATTTAATGATTGCAAATCATGTTTTAGTGGAAAGCTGACCAAGGCTCCTTTCACCGGTATCGGTCAAAGGGCTAAGGATCTGTTAGGACTCGTAGATACTGATGTATGTGGTCCATTCAGAACAATGTCTAGAAGTGGAGAGAGATATTTCGTTACATTTACTGATGACTTCAATAGATATGGTTATTTTATCTTATGAAGCATAAAATGAGACGTTTGAAATGTTCAAACAATACCAGAACGAGGTACAAAATCAGCTTGGCAAGACGATTAAGATGCTTCGATCTGATCAAGGTGGTGAATATCTTAGTCAAGAGTTTGACAAACATCCAAAGAAATGTGAGATCATTTCTCAACTTACTCCAACAGGAACACCACAGCTTAATGTTGTGTCCGAAAGGAGAAATCAAACTCTATTAGATATGGTTCGATCAATAATGTGTCGTACAAACCTCCCACACTCCTTCTGGAGTTTTGCTCTCGAGACTGCCACTAGAATCATAAATCTAGCTCCTACAAAGAAGATGGACAAAAATCCTTATGAGATATAGCATAGGGAGAAACCCAAAGTGTCCAACCTTAGGGTTTGGGGATGTAACGCATATGTTACCAGTAAATCTACGGATAAGCTGAATCCCTGTGGCGATAAAGTTGTTTTCGTCGGATACCCTAAAACGATTGGTTACTACTTCTACAATCCTGCTGAAAAACAGGTTTTCATTAAACGCAGAGCTACCTTCTTGTAGAAGGAACTTCTTGCATGGGGGATTGGATAGAACCGTGTGGATATGGATGAGATCCGAGAACCACAAGTAACCGAAACACAAACTGTATCTGCCATTTAGCATGAGACTTCTGAAAATGAATCTGGAAATGTTCAAGATTCAACTGTAACACTAGCTGTTCCCAGAAGTACTAGGGGTCGTCATGAACCCGATCGGTATATCAGGATTCACCAGATTGACGACATCCTGATAGTTGATCAGGCTGAGCCCACTAGTTACAAATCTGCAATCTTATATTCAGAATCTAAGAAATGGCTTAAAGCCATGGATGCTGAAATCCAATCCATGTATGACAACCATGTATGGAATTTGGTTGATCTTCCTCCCGAATGTCGGACCGTAGGAAGCAAGTGGAAATTCAAGAAGAAAATCGACATGGATGGGAATGTGCAAACCTTCAAAGCAAGGCTGGTAGAGAAATGCTTTACTCAGACTACGAGATATGGAAAATGGATTAGGATCTTTCTTGCCATTGCCGCGTATTATGACTACGAGATATGGAAAATGGATGTCAAAACCGCGTTCCTAAACGGGCATCTTACTAAAGATGTCTATATGGTTCAACTGGAAGGTTTTGAAGATACAAAGAACCCTAATAAGGTATGCAAGTTAAATAAATCCATTTATGGATTAAAGCAGGAATCCAGAAGCTCGAATCTTCGCTTTGACTAGAAAATCAAAGAGTTTGATTTTGTCAAGAATGAAGATGAACCGTGTGTCTACAAGAAGGCAAGTGGGAGCTATATCACTTTTCTGATTCTATATGTAGATGACATACTACTCATTGGAAACTGTATTCCTATGCTACAAGATGTGAAGTCCTGGCTAGGTACATGTTTCGCAATGAAAGATCTTGGTGAAGCTGCTTATATTCTAGGAATAAAGATCTATAGAGATAGATCAAAGTGGCTTATATGTTTAAGTCAAAATACATACATTGATAAGGTTATTCGAAGCTTTTTCATGCAAGACTCTAAGAGAGGGTCTTTGCCTATGGCACATGGATCCATGCTGAATAACAAACAGTGCCCTCAGTCTGACGAGGAGAAGAAGAAAATGGAAAAGGTTCCATATGCTTATGCAATTGGTTCCATCATGTATGCCATGCTATGTATTAGACCCGACGTATCGTACGCTTTAAGTATGACTTGTAGATATAAACATAATCCTTGTGAGAGTCACTAGATAGCTGTGAAGAACATCCTCAAGTACTTGAGAAAAACTAAGGATATGTTCTTGAAATATGGAGGGCTGAAAGAAGAACTAGTTGTTAAATGTTACATTGATGCTAGCTTCCAGACTGATCGAGATGATTCTCGATCACAAACGGGTTTTGTATTTGTTTTGAACGGTGGAGCTATCACTTGGAAGAGTATTAAACAAAGTGTCGTTGCTCAATCCACCACCGAATCAGAATACATTGCAGCTTCGGAAGCTGCAAAGGAGGCTGCTTGGATGAAGAAGTTCATTGCCGATCACGGGGTAATGCCTAGCATTCAGAAACCAATCGAGATACTATGTGACAATACTGGTGCCATTGCTCAAGCCAAGGAACCAAGGTCACACCACATCACGAAGTACATACTCAGAAGATTTCATTATATCAGGGATATACTGGAACGAGGAGACATCGTGTTAAACAAAGTTCATACAGATCAGAATCTAGCCGACCCGTTCACTAAGCCTATGTCTCATTCTAAACACGAGGAGCATGCTGATAAAATAAGCCTTAGATTTGCTAGACAGTGGGTTTGATCTGTATTTATTATTTGATGCTATCGAATAATATAGTTACATTGGTATTTTATATTGATTTAATGGTTAAAAGCGTTATAAATTGATGTTACTATGTTCGATACTTTATACATTTTAGAAATGCTTGAATATTGTAATCTAAATGTTCGTAGTCGATCAGATTCATGAGAATCAATCTGAATGTAAGACTATTGTGAATCGGATGATTGGTTCATTATGAATGAAAGTCCAAGTAGTTGGAGATCAAATTCACAGATAATCATTAGAGAATGATTATTGGACGTAACTCCTATCAAAACTATCTTCATGGATCAAAGTTTTTAGATGTTTTGAATATTGTAAGATCTATCGATCCTCTACCCGAGGCACATACAAGAACTAACTCTGACTAAAGTTTGTTCTTTAATCTTATCTAACGATGTACATTAATAGGCAGTAATAAGGGTATGATCAGGAGTAAATATGAAGTTAAGTGGGAGAGGTACATGGCCAAAGGAATTCTTTTCTCCTTTAATTAGGAGTTGGACATTATGGCGCCCTCGTCGATTCAAACTGGTATAAAACGCATGGCCATGCTCAAACTAAAGAGTTGTTTGTTTAGACCACTTTTCAGGCTCATGCAACGTACACGTACTCTATGAAGTACATTGCTTGAAGTTTGGTACGTGTTACTCTTCGGAGTACCGTGTTTGAAGTTGGAATTGATGGTTACGAGAAGGCGCATATTCGATATATATGTTGACTTATTTGTTAATTTTGTTATTGCATGCTTATTTACGATTTTATTATAGAAGTTTAAATGTTTACGTTATGGCAAAATATTTGAAGTTAATATTTTATGTAAATGCTAGAACTCACTCAGTGATGCTGATTTTTTAGTATGCACATTCATGTTAGGTGCAGGAAGAGAAGATGCATGGATGCTTGGCTAGCAATGAAGAGTTACCCGGTCATCATTGAAGTCTGACATCCCCTTATGTTTTGTGACGTGGACAAGTTTTAAGACAATGTTATGTTTTATTTGTATGAACAAATTGTGATGTGTCGAATGATTTCCACTGCATGAATGAATGAATCACGTTTAACAACTGTTTGTGAATGAGTAAATCCAATAAATGAGACTTACTGAGAATGGGGCCTTACATAGAAGGATCGATCGAGGATGGTTACAAGGCGGATCCTGTTGGATTTTATGGACCGACCCGATGGACAACGCGACTGACCGAGTTATGACCCGTAAGTGTTACACCTTGGGCAACGAACATTAAATCCACTTAACCCGCTTAACTGGTAATTACGAACAGTTAGCGAGACGATATATTTTATATATATATTCGTTAGACGGGAATTATTATTTATATTGGTTTATAAATAATAATTATATATATTGTTTTAATCTTTCATTAAAACATTAAAACGGGTTCAGGCTTTTGTATCTTGTATTGGACTTTGGGCCCGGAAACATTTAGTAGGGTTTATAATTGTTATATATAATTATAACCTAATAATTTTTTGGGGCTAGCCTAATTTTGGGACTCAGCCGCAATAAGAAAAAAAATTGTTTTTCTTTCTCTCGATTAACTCCAATCAAGAAGGAAACAAGAAATTGTTTTTTTCTTGTTTTTTTGGCAATTTCGAAAGAAGCCAAACCAAAAGGAAAAATCCAGCCGCCAAACCAAAAGGAAAATCGTATCTTCCCTTTGTCCCGATTCCGGTAGTTATCCAGCCACCGTCTGTCGCCGTCCAGCCCTGTTCCGGCCTGCTGCGCAGATGCAAGGGCTCCTGCCGGCCGCCGCCCCGGTTGCTCGCATGTGTTCGTGATCTAGCATCGGTTCGTTGTACCTCGGTGTCTCAACCGGTTAATCATTAACCGAGGTATATCTTTCTCATTGGTATTTAGATTTATATCTTATTCCGTATTCGTATGCTTTGTAACCCAGATCCTGTCGGGTTTCTATTTTGTGTTGAATCGGTTTCGTTCTGCTGCGTTTTAATAATTACTAAATAATTATTATTAATCTAAAATTACTTATCAACCATTTTTGATAAATAATATAACTGATCACCACTGCAACAAATCCCAACAGTGGTATCAGAGCCTTGGTTACGACATACGAATCGGATCCGGTCTTTTAACCGGTTATAGATCACAAATTTTAACTTGTTTAAAGTTTCTGATCTAAATCTTTTTAGGGCAATTTTTATTTATTTATTTTGGTCAAAGTTTTTTATTTATTTTACTTGACCAAAAGGATTGCCCAGTTATTTGATTGTATTAAATATGTAAATCTGGCCCGACCCTGTCTTGTGTTTGTTTTCTGTTTTTGGTTTTATGGTTTGGCCCATTTGATGGCTCAAAATTGTAATAGGTTAGCTTTTATGTTTTGGCCCACTTTGATGGCTCAAAGTTGTAATAGCTTAGGGTTTTATTTTTTTGTATTCTGTATAAATATTGTAAAGATAAAGAACCGAAGACAAAACAGAAGATGGAGACAAGATCTTGGATTTAGTGGGAGTCACACGGAACAGCTAGATGCATGCACGAAGTTCATCCTTGTGGTTGTTTGTGTGTTGTGACCCCGTGACCTAGTTTGGTCTTGCTATTAGGCTCTAGCAAGATCAAACGCTTTTTCCTTGGCCATATGATTTACATATTTTTGTGTTTGCTATTGTGGTTGCTTTTATCTTATAAATGTTATAACATACCGACCAAATACCAAAATTTTCACAATCAAATTAATAACAAGTTGTAAATTTTTTTTACAACTTGTGGATACTTTATATTAAAACAAACAGTTTGTTTTTAAAATAAATGATAACCAATAATGTTTTGCAATTTAAACTAATTTTAAATTTTCAAAACGAATAACTTAATAGTTCATTTAAACTATTAACTTTTAATTGGTTAATTACATCGCGACAAACTTAGTTTTAATAGGTTATTTAAAATTAATTGTCCTGAGAGATGAAAGGGTTCATCACGTTGTCACGATCTAATATATAGTAAAACTGGATTTTACAACACACGTATGATTTATCATTCGTTGTGTTTGACCCTATTCGGTAAACACTAAAATTAAATCCCATATTTAAAATCTTTAGTCTATGCCATCCTACTATAAGGAATACTTGGGGCATAACGTGAAACACCAGTGTTTGGAGCCACAGCACCGCACTTGGTGTGTAACCTATCACTCCAAGGTGCAATGGTTTCGTTGACACATCCGGCCCTTCCACATGTACCTGTACTAGGGCGACTATTACTTTTCTCTCTATTACATGCCCCAGCTGTATGGAGACCAAAAGTGGGCATAGATGAGGCTAAACGTATCAATGCATAGACAAGAGTTGTCTTAGCAGCCTCATACTCGAGAATTATGCATTTTTTCACAATTGGCAATTGTTGTCAGTCTGCCTAAATCACTTACTAATGTTGCGTGCCACAGCCGCCATTACTAATTGACATAACCAGATTCTCTATTCTTATTCTTTTCTTGCCATGAGTCATTAATATAAGAATTTATTACATCCAAAATACTAATTAAAATTTAATTTGCTTATTTAACAGATGTCTACTGAAAAAGAATCCCACTTCTCCTTCTCTCTCAAGTCTTTGCTTGAGAATGAAAAACCGAATAACACCAACCTCATCTTGAACTCTCTCCCTAGTTCTTATGACAACTTCGTAATGAACTTAAATATGAACACATGGGAGAAGACTATGCCCGAACTGCACGGCATGCACGAAATGGCCGAGATGAGCATATCAAGTAAGACTAATCAAGAGATGATGGTCAAATCTGCTGGTGTTAACAAGCCCAAAACCAAGAAAAGGGGTTATAACAGCAAAGGTAAGAAGCAAGTTATTGCTGCTGCCAAGATTGCCACCAACAAAAACAAGCAAGTTGCAAAAGCACCCCCTCCCAAGGAGCGTCAGTGTTTTGAATGCAACAATATGGGGCACTGGAAACGTAACTGCCCTGAATATCTAGCTAAGCTGAGATCGAAGAGAGCCAATGGTGAAGGCATCTCTTCTGGTATTTCTATCTATGTTATTGAACTTTTCACTATCTCTAGCGACACATGGGTATTTGATACCGGATGTGCTTATCACATCGTTAATGTATTGCACGAGCCTGAAAAGTGGAAAAAGCTTAAACAAGGCGACATGGAAGAGAGTACCAGTTCTGGCAACTGGAACATTTCACCTTTCATGTCCTTCTGGCCTTGTAGTTATCTTAAATAACTGTTTGTTTGCACCTGGTTTAACCAGAAACATTATTTCAGTTTCCTTATTGTTTGAACAAGATTTTAAGTACGTTTTTAATGAAATTAATATTTCTACTTACTTAAATGATATTTTCTATTTTGAGGCTAAACCTCAAAATGGAATTTATGAGGTTGATGTTCAAACTAATAATAACATATACAATCTTTCTAAACGTATCAAATCTAGCATTAATGATACATTTCTATGGCATTGTAGACTTGGTCACATAAGCAAGGCCCACATGAAAAGGCTCCAATCCGAAGGGATCCTTGAATCCACCGGACAGGAATCCTTTGAAGACTGCAAGTCTTGCTTAGCTGGCAAACTCACTAAAGGATCCTTCACCGGCGTTGGTGAACGAGCCAAGGATCTGCTAGGACTCATACACACTGATGTATGTGGCCCTTTCAGAACCATGTCTAGAAATCTTGAAAGATACTTCGTTTCATTCATCAACGATTATAGTCGATATGCTTATGTCTATGTTATGAAACACAAGCATGAAACTTTTGAAAAGTTCAAAGAGTTTCAAAACGAAGTGGAAAACCAACTCGGTAAAACGATAAAGACACTTCGATCAGATCGAGGTGGTGAATATCTCAGCACAGAGTTCATAAATCATCTCAAGGAGCGTGGAATAGTTTCACAACCTACTCCACCTGGCACACCCCAAATTAATGGCGTGAGCGAGAGGAGAAATCGAACCCTACTTAATATTGTTCGATCGATGATGTGTAGAACAAACTTGCCTCACTCCTTCTGGAGTTATGCTCTTATGACCGCCACCCGCATTATCAATCTGGCACCGACTAAGAAGGTAAACAAGACTCCATATGTGATATGGCATGGGTCTAAACCCAATCTGTCTTACCTTAGAGTATGGGGATGTGATGCATATATCACCAGCGATTCTGATGACAAGCTCGATCCTAGAGGCGAAAAGGTCGTTTTCGTTGGATACTATAACAGAAGCGGATATTATTTCTACCATCCTGATGCAAATTTTATTTCCATCAAAAGGAAGGCACACTTCCTCGAGAAAGAAATTCTTGAACGAGGAACTGGAGATAATATAGTGGATCTTGAAGAAATTCGAGAACCACAAACAACCGCTGATGAAGTCGGAGCATCTGAACAACAAGAAGTTGTTGTTGGTGAATCAGACATAAACACAAGCGTTCACAGAAGTGTAAGGACTCGCAAAGAACCTGATAGATACCTATGGCATCTTGATAGTACCGAGGTCCTATTAGTAGCCGAGTCTAATGACGAACCTACTAACTACAAATCTGCTATTTCTGATCTAGAATCTGCAAAATGGCTAGAAGCCATGAACGCCGAGATGTAATCTATGCGTGATAATCAAGTCTGGGACTTGGTTGAGCTACCCCCCGAATCTCGGGTAGTAGGGAGCAAATGGATTTTCAAGAGAAAAACCGACATGCATGGAAATATACACACCTATAAAGCACGGCTAGTTGCGAAAGGTTTTACTCAGACTCAAGGCATTGACTATGATGAAACCTTCTCGCCCGTTGCTATGATCAAATCAATCAGGATATTGTTTTCCATAGCCGCATACTATGACTACGAGATATGGCAAATGGATGTCAAAACCGCTTTCCTTAATGGGCATCTCTCTGAAGATGTCTATATGCTACAACCTTATGGTTTTGTTGATCCAAAATATCTTAATAGGGTATGTAAACTGAATAAGTCTATTTATGGACTCAAACAAGCATCTCGAAGCTGGAATATTTGTTTTGACCAAAAGATCAAAGAGTTTGGTTTTGTCAAAAATGAAGATGAGCCTTGTGTTTACAGAAAGGCTAGTGGGAGCACTATATCATTCCTCATCTTGTATGTGGATGATATACTTATCATTGGAAACAACATCCCTATGCTTAACGATGTTAAACACCGGTTGGGAACTTGTTTTGCAATGAAAGATCTTGGAGAAGCAGCCTACATTCTAGGAATCAAGATCTACAGGGATAGATCTAAGCGGCTTCTAGGGCTTAGTCAAGGCACATACATAGACAAAGTCATGGCACGCTTTCATATGGAAAACTCCAAGAAAGGAGGTGTTCCTATGACTAAAGGCACCGTGCTGAACAAATCGCAATCTCCTTCAACGGACATTGAAACCAAGCGTATGGAAGCAATTCCATATGCTTCGGCGATTGGTTCTATCATGTATGCTATGTTATGTACCAGGCCTGACGTCTCGTATGCTTTAAGCATGACCAGTCGTTTTCAGCAAAGTACTGGCATTGCCCATTGGACTGCAGTCAAGAACATCCTGAAGTACTTGAGAAGGACTAAAGACATGTTCTTAATATTTGGAGGAGTGGAAGAAGAGCTCAATGTAAGATGTTACACTGATGCCAGCTTCCAAACTGACCGAGATGACTCTCGCTCATAATCAGGATTCATATTCACTCTAAACGGAGGAGTTATCTCCTAGAAGAGCTCCAAGCAGAGTGTGGTGGCGGATTCAACCACCGAATCTGAGTATATAGCTGCATCAGATGCTGCTAAGGAAGCTGCCTGGATGAAGAAATTCATTACTGACCTCGATGTGGTTCTGAGTATTCGCCAACCAATCGAGATACTTTGTGATAACACAGGTGCTATAGCTCAAGCCAAAGAGCCCAGATCTCATCACAAAGCCAAGCACATTCTCAGAAAGTTCCACTGTATACGGGAAATTGTGGAACGTGGTGACATCGTGATAAGCAAAGTAGACACAGATCAAAACCTAGCGGACCCGTTTACTAAGCCCGTGACTCAGGACAAGCATGATCTTCACAGAGATGCTATTGGTCTTAGATTTGCTAGTGATATGTTTTGATTTAGTATTTTGAATGTGTGAACAATTAAACAATTGTACTTTTGAATTCTTTTGGTTTACTGATTTAAATGCAATTCTGAATTCTTACAAATGTGTTCGATTTTAATACGTTTAATCCATGAATCTTGTATTCTTAATCATCCGTAGTCGATCAGAATCGTGGGAACGACTCTGAATTAAGACTATTCTGAACTTGGACTCAAGTAGTTGACTTCCAATTTCACAGACCTCATCTTGGATGACATTGGATGTAACTCGCTACAAATCATCTTCATGAATTTTAATCATAAGATGTTTTGATATTGGTATACTCATTTAGTATCCTCTGACTTGAGATGCATACTAGAACTTTCGTTTACCAAGGACTGTTCTTTAATCAATGTCAACCGCTGTCGCGTAACTGCCAGTCATAAAGGCATTGGTTAGGAACAGATCTGAAGTTCAGTGGGAGTTGTATGTAGTCGATAAGGGATTCTGTACTCTTACATGATATGTAACAGTTAGACATCGTGGCGCCCTCGTGATTCAAACTGGTGAAGTGTAAGTCCTTACCCAAACTTACTGTGTGTTTGATTGGACCACTTTGATTCTTGATCGAGAACAATAATAATTGAACGCCATATGAGAATGAACTAAATCCATGTCTCATTGATTCAATTGATGTCTTATACGGAAATGATGAATGACAACTATTGCCATAAGTCTATTGTCTTGCTTTAGTTAGCTATTACAAACACCAAGATATTTGGTTAATGACTTTAAAGCGTCATACCTTGTTAGGGACAGCCATGTGCAGCTAGAGCGTCGCTGACTGTTTGCTTTGATTTATTGTGGATCGTCCAAGTGGGAGATTGTTGGATTTTATGGACCGACCCGATGGACAACGCGACTGACCGAGTTATGACCCGTAAGAGTTACACCTTGGGCAACGAACATTAAATCCACTTAACCCGCTTAACTGGTAATTACGAACTGTTAGCGAGACGATATATTTTACATATATATATTCGTTAGACGGGAATTATTATTTATATTGGTTTATAAATAATAATTATATATATTGTTTTAATATATCATTAAAACATTAAAACGGGTTCAGACTTTTGTATCTTGTATTAGACTTTGGGCCCGAAAACATTTAGTAGGGTTTATAATTGTTATATATAATTATAACCTAATAATTGTTTGGGGCTAGCCTAATTTTGGGACTAAGCCGCAATAAGAAAAAAAAATTTGTTTTTCTTTCTCTCGATTAACTCCAATCAAGAAGGAAACAAGAAATTGTTTTTTTCTTGTTTTTTTTGGCAATTTCAAAAGAAGCCAAACCAAAAGGAAAAATCCAGCCGCCAAACCAAAAGGAAAATCGGATCTTCCCTTTGTCTCGATTCCGGTAGTTATCCAGCCACCGTGTGTCGCCGTCCAGCGCAGATGCAAGGGCTCCTGCCGGCCGCCGGCCCGGTTGCTCGCATGTGTTCGTGATCTAGCATCGGTTCGTTGTACCTCGGTGTCTCAACCAGTTAATCATTAACCGATGTATATCTTTCTCATTGGTAGTTAGATTTATATCTTATTCCGTATTCGTATGCTTTGTAACCCAGATCCTGTCGGGTTTCTATTTTGTGTTGAATCGGTTTCGTTCCGCTGCGTTTTAATAATTACTAAATAATTATTATTAATATAAAATTACTTATCAACCGTTTTTGATAACTAATATAACTGATCACCACTGCAACAAATCCCAACAGATCCGAGGCCACAATTTTGGGCTATTCAATGGTTTGTTGCGGTGTGGGTGACAATATGGTGGATATTTTTTATTTGAGGTATGGTGTTTCAGTCGGTGTGGTGCTGTTGGTGACGGTGGGCGGCAGTTTTGTTGGTGGTGATAGGTGGCAGTGAGTGTAGCGATGTTTTTGGTGGTGGTGGGTGAGGTACGGTCCTGGGGCTGGGGATGAAAGAATGATGGTTTAGGAGGAGGGCGGTGATCGGTGGTGGTGGTGGTGGTGTGCGATCGATAGAGAGAGACTAGTGGTAATCTAACGGTGTTAGCCAAAAGGACTCAAAGGGTTAAGAAAATGGAACCTCAGGCCATTAATTGCGTAAATATAACCTCAGGCCATTAATTGAAAAAATATAAGAATGTATACTCAGATGGTTAAGATTGATAAAACTTAGAGACGAAAAGCGAATTTAACTCTAATAATTATCTCCATGCTCTTTGAATTGATGTTTTGGGTGAATTTTAATCACATTATGTCTCAAGTATATGTTTAATTAATAACTCACTAAGCTGATGAATGAATATTCTTGATAAATTAATTTGTAAAATTTTAAGTTAGCTTTTAAGGTTAGACGCTATACACGTATTCATTTAGTTTTGTCAATGTTTTTGATGTATACCTTTAGATAAAGCACAGAAAATAAATAAGAGCGTGTAATGGGCATTTAGAATCAATTGAACGAGCCATGGTAGGTTTTATAAATTAGTTTAAACAACTATGCTGTCTTTTGAACCGGGTTTTGAACGTGATTTGTATCTCACCCTGCTTGTAAATTAATGTTGTAAATCATTTGGAAACTCTTCAATTGTAATATAATATTTTGAAAAATTTTGGACCATTTTCAGGAAATTACACATTGCGATCTATCCTAAATGTGTAAATCTATATTAAACGTGACTCATCTATTATTGCAATCTATCATCTATCATTTAGGAAATTGTACAATGCGATTTATCCTTTTGGTCCAGTCAGATCAAACCAACCATACATTTAGGTAAACGTAAAACCACATTCTAAAAAACTGATCCAGTCGAGAATTGTAGTTTGCTTGGTTTGTTTCATACCTTGAGTTAGTTTAAATGGTTCGGATCCGTGATTTTGGAACCAAAGTGGCAAAAAGTCCAGTTCCGATCAAACCGATTCATCCAAATGAACATCTATGCGCTGTTGGGAAAATAATCAAATGTGAAACAATTTTAAATGTGTAAATAAAAAAACCAAATTCGGGGCACATATTTATTATATTTAATAGGATGTTTGACTTTTAGGGAGTAGATTAAAATAAGATGAAAATAAATGTGCGGTCAGAATTTGGTTTTTTGGTTTACGAGTTCACAAATGATCTTTAACCTGCGGTGTTGTATGTCAAAAATATATATGTTCGAACAAAAAAAAAGCAGTTTAAGGGTTAAATTGCCAGAATAAGAAAAGTTGGTTGGTTTTTAAGGTGCTCACATGTGGGAACTGAGCATAAACATAAAACACTAAAGAAGATGTTTTTATTGTAGAAAAACATCAAGAAACACAACAAACAGGTATGAAAAGGCAATCTGGAGTCTTTATAATAACAATCAACATAAATTTAAAAACACTCTTCTTATTATTGCAGAACGATCATATGAATGATCATAGTTTTATTATGGTTTTGCACATCTACAGGAAACAAACAAGCACTAGCACGATATCCATGAAGAGAATACAAACACGAACACGAACATGAAAATGAGAATCAGTGCACCAGATCGATCGAAATATGAACTTGAGTCAGTCGGCAATGTCAACATGGTTCCACCTGTTTGTTATATTGTCGATATAAGCACCGGCCCTTTTGTCGATACCAGGTTCAGCCACCCAACGAACTCCGTCTTGATCACTTGAAAACACTTTGTATGCTTTTAAATAATCTTCATCTTGAGTTTCAGTCTTCTTAGGTTTGAACATGTTGAGGATGGTGAAAGAAGTTTTCTTTTGCCAGTTGTTTCTTCCCATAGGGTAGCCTAGCCTCTACTTGTTTCGTCTGCCTTTACAAAGTTGGAACAACGTGATGTTGGTACATATACACCTTAGAATATAACTTTATTTGCTGGGTGGTATCGAAATGATGTTCTGACTTAGTTTTATATTACTTTAAAACGTTCCACTTGTGGTACATTTAGCTAAAAGCTGAGAATCAATTCAAAATGGCAAATAAGAAGGAAAAAAAACTGATGTGGTAGAGATGTATCTTCTGTTGATCAATTTTATTAAACATCCAGGTCGTAAATCTTCACCCTATACCTTGATGGAATACTAAGACAAGAAACGCATGTTAGCCTCGGGAAAGAGAAAGACCTCAGGGGTTTTCTCTGTGACCATCCTTGGGTGTGAGAATCATTACTGGTAATCTAATCACAAAGTCAGGAATGAGTCTGAGAATAAAACTGTATGGAGTGGTAGCTAGAGATGGAATTCAATGATCCTTCTTATCTATGGGTGTGAATTTCTGATACGACACGAAACTAAGGGTTAAGTCTAAACGGGTTTAGGCTAGTTTTGGGTCGAACCCGCAAACATGTTTAGCTAAAACGATGGTGTTCAGGTCAACCTGGTGGCTTCACGGGTTGACCGTTTAACCCATTAATTTTTTTTCTAACTGTGTTTGGAGTCATGGTTAGGTGTTTTTTATTCCAAAATTTGTAAGTTAGAAAGAGAACTTCACATGGAGTTGCAAAAAATAATAATAATTGGGTTAACATTGTCGTTTTCGTGTTAACCCACGGATATTAATTTGTGTCGTGTTCAGATTCAAAATTGTTTGACACAATTTTGAGTTCGTGTTGTGTTCGGTTTTATGTAAAATTTTCGGGTTTGTGTCAGATTGGATCTGCCAACCCCTGAACAAGACCCATTTAATACGTCTATTATCATCAAGAGAAGTGGTATTTAAAGTCTTTTTTACCTTGTTTGCCTCTTAGCCACTTTCTCTTCTTAGAGTCGCCTAATAGTGTCAATTCACGTTTAGGGTTGCGACAAATATCCTTCTAGAGCCTTTATTCTTTAGTTCTTGACCAACTGCATGGATGTTCCCCTTACACTAATGTGACGATCATTTAATGCATGTCAACTTTCAGGTCGACCCAAGGCCGTGTCTCGTGTACTGATCTTATGTTCAGAGACCAGGCTTGTTCTGATTCTGGATTGTCCGTGGACCTATGATCCGGTCCGGAATCGAACAATTTGAGACTTCTAGGTTCTTACCACATCATGTCACCCTAGTTCGAGGCTTAACAAGCTATGGTGCGCACTAACTAAATAGGATAGTTTCATTTCCATCTCTTTAGTTTCTTTGTTGTTTGAAATTGCTCGTCATTTGAAGCGATTGGTAATGATGTTTCTCCACTCCCTATAACTATAACAAACTACGCATTGTCGCTTACTTGTTTCTGATGGGCAGCTATGACACATGTTGTGATCATAGCTATAGTTGCTTTGTGTTGATGTTTTTGGATCAACAGTTACGAGTGGTTATTTGTAGAAAACCTTTTTATGCACCTTGATCTCTTTTATTTTCATCTTTCTTGTGTTCTTCAACTTTCTACGCATTCTTTGTTGTTCATAATGTCTGAGCATGCCGTCCCAACATGGGAGAACATTCAACTGAGCCACCATGAATGATTTTACTAAGCCGCCATGAATGAATTTATCAAATACCTCATTATGATGGGGCTCTTAAATTAAGCCAAAGGACAAATGCGTCAACTTCTATCTAATTTGGCATTACATACCAAATCTCTTATCCCTACACACGCCAATAAAAGGGGTCGCAGAACATAAGAATCGCTACCTTTTGGAGATAGTCTGTTCCTTCCTCTCGCATGCTCATCTAGCAAAGAAATACTGGTACGATGTGTATGTCGCCACAACTTTTCTGATATTTCTTTTGCCCTCGTTCACCCTTAACCACTCTTCTCCCTGTGAACTACTTTTTCACTCTAAACTTTGTTACTCCACCTTTCAAACCTTTGGTTTCCTTTGCTATCCCTTCCTATGTGATGTCCAACACGACAAACAATCTCCCAAATCCATTCTATATATCTTCCTTGTCTACGCGCTTAATCATGATGGATACCTTTGCTATGGTCGTCACACATGTCGCATTTACACCTCCCGGCATGTCATCTTTCATGAGACCATCTTATCTATCCCTTCCCTTGCCAGAACCCCCTCACCACCCACTACTATCCTACCCCCTCCATCCATCATACCACCCTCAGTACACATTGCCATCCACGGCCTCTCCACCCTCCCCGTATGTAATGTCTTCCACATCACCACAACATACCACTAATATAAGAACCCATCTCACCACACATTATACCTTCCCCACTCCAGCACCATCTACTTCCATAATCCTAACTCAACCACCCCCTCTTCCTTATCTTTTGTTTACTCAATCTCGTGACCATGCATGCCAACCCAAACTTTTCTTGTACCATATCATACTTCATGTCGTGCCTGAGCCCCAAACATCGAGCCCAACACCTTTTCCCAAACATAGAAATGGTCAATTTGGTGGGATGCCATGTGCACAAAGATTAACGCCCTCCCCTGTAACGATACCTGGACTCTAGTGCATGTGCCTCCTCAGGAAAACATTGTTGGATGTTGATGGATTTACAGGATTAGGCGTAATCCTAATGGTATTGTTAGTATATATAACGCACGCCTTGTGCCTAAAGGCTTCCATCAGACTAAAGGGGTGTTTGGATTTACTTATTTACCCTACTTATTGACTTAGTAACTTATATAAGTTAATAAGGTGTTTGGGGGAGATACCTTATTTACCCTACTTATGCCATTTTCAAGAAGTAAGGGGGAGCTTACTTATGACTTATAACCTATTAACTTATATAAGTTATAAGTTATAAGTCAATCCAAACACCCTCTAAGGATATTGACTACACGGAGACTTTCAACAAACTTGTCAAACCTACCACTATTTGGTTGGTTTTATCAGTTGGCTTCTATCGTGGTTGCGATATTAGAGACGTAGACATCAACAACACTTTTATGCATGGAAACTAATCTGAGATCGTGTACATGTCACAGTCTCTTGGTTTTTTTTACTAGACTAGACCACATCATGTTTGCCTTCTCCATAAGGCACTCTATAACCTTAAGTAGGCCCTAGAGTTTGGTTCTCTATGCAATATATAAATCTTATTTCATATGGGTTTACACAGTGCATATGCGACACCTCTCTATTCGTTTATTGTCCTAACTTGGCTATTTTTATGTACAACATTTTTTTGGTAACATTCTTATATAAGGGAGCTTTTCGATATTTATGACTAATATGATAGACTTCACTCTTAGTTTGCTCTCAAGAATCTTGGCAAACTCAGTTATTTTCTGGGGATACAAGCCACTTTTATCGATGATAATTTGCATTTGTCTCAACAAAAGGTACATATAGGATATTTCACTACACAATGGTCTCAGTCAGTGCATACCACTCTCTACCCCAGTTTATGTACGCATGGAGGACCCACTAACGTATAAGAGCACAATTGGTGTACCCAAAAAATAAGACACGGTTGCTAGAAGGCACAATACTAGGCCTTTGCCCACTCTACAACAGAGATTCGTTGGATTATGTATTTACTACATGAGCTTTGGATAACATGTAAGGCCCCAAATCAGGCACCCTACAGTTGGATATCATCACTAGTTAAACTTTTTAAAAACACTTAACTTTAATTTAAGTAAACAACGGAAGTCTTTCTCAAATTAATATTATCTTTTAAACTCGTTAATATCCTTAACGTTACCTTACGAATGCATGCGCACCAACCCGAGTAACACCGCTCCTAAGACAAGATACCACGTCTAGCAGTACGCTGAGTGAGTTCTAATAGTTCAAACTAACAAAAGTCAGCTCGTCTCATTTAATATTTATTTCTACTCAAGACCCTCTGGTCTGTATAAAAATAGTTTTTAAATTGTCCTCATATAGATATCCCTGTTATCTTACAATATCCCGGAGGATTCACCACCCCAGACTCAACCCACCACTTTAACTCAGTAAGTCTCTCTGACATAGATCGAGCTTACTACTCTAACAACACACACAATTTACTATATATATATATATATTAACCATACACTGGTTAACTCAGCCAACCTCTAGACATTGGCTTAACCAGCCCCAACCAAGACTCTTACAAATCATTTGAGACAACAGTTGTACACAATGTACTCAGCCCGACACAATGGTCAATGTAACTCGACACACCACATTGATTCCATCTATTCATCACATCAATATCACCTCATACACAATTAATATAACTCATCACTTGCATGCAGTTTAACACATATATAAAGCACACAAATACATACCTCGTCACTGCACCCTCGTCAGGGTTATCCCCTTCGGGATACTCGTCATAAGCTCAACTACACCCTTGTTACAGGAAACATAGCGACACACTCATCATCTATGATGACTACCCATCCACCAAACGATGACTATATCATCTACCATACGGTGACTATATCATCTACCAGACGATGACTGCCACATCACACGTACAATGATGACCCCGAAGGACTCCGTCCTCCACATCACTATTAGACGTATACATGAACCACAATGCAAACACACAAAGCAACACATATTTACACATGACACTATCTGGACATGTACGACGACTCACCACCATTTACGGACCACTTACAGGTGTAATAAAATACCTACTTTAGACGTATCCTCTTAACGTCTGGACACATTACCCATCTCTTTACGAATAGGTAATCATACGACACACAATCACCATACTGACTTCTAGTCCGTATATACTATGGACGCCACACAAACCCATTCACACACGATACCCGCCGTGCCACGAGAACAACGACACAACACACATAATCATCAAACACATGATGCATAACAACATACTAACATATACCCAACTCGTTAATGAACCACGTACGGGTTCCCATGCTAACTCTCCTTATATATCCATTACAGGTTTAACTAAACTCCCGACTCACCCCGACTAACTCATAAGATGACACACACACAGATCATCACAACTCTTGCTAACCCATCCTAGAGATCCCATAACGACCCATAGTTCATTATTACATAATGGTCTCATGAAACACTTCAAGTTTAAATCATAACTCGTAATACATCCGTTTAATAAAATATGTGAGTATGTACGATAGCCCTAAAACAGTAAAACGTTTAAAGAGGGGATTAGAAACTCACCGTTACGAAGATCTAACTCTTACACTGTAACGGTCTCCTTGCATAAAACCCTAACCTGTCAACGTATGATCACATGGTCAGAGTACATCCTAAACATGTGTTGATTACGTATAAATATAAATGATCCCGACTCTCATCTCGTTCGTTCGTCCCTTCGTCCATGCAAAAACCCTAGTCCACGTGTCCGCCCAAACCGGGTTATTCCGGATCCGTTTAGAACCCGCATGCATTCATGTTCGCGTGTCCTACAAAACCCTAGCCTCACGGGTCACTTGTACATGAACTGAACTCACCATGCATGTTCAACACTCACCATGCAAGATCTAAATTCACTAAAATCTAATCGGGTGTACCCCGATTCCACCCCCATCCTTGCTCATTTACATGAATCACCTCCACCGTACATCACCACCATGAACAACCACTGTATTTTGTCATCCCGTAACACCCTCGCGTCCATGTCACCTTTTAATTCAATAAACACCCTAATCGGGTTCTCCTGCACGTGGAAGTACCACTACCACCTCGTCGTCCGCCGCCGTGAAGCACCACCACAGCCGGCTCCCACAGCCACCGGCGCTACCCATGCTGACGTCTACGTCTCCAGCGATAGCCGAAGCCACCACCACCTTCACCCGACTCCCTCTCCCTCTCTCACTCCCCCCTCTCTCCCTCTCGACCGACCCATTCCAGCCTCACGGGTTCCCTCGCCACATGCCACCAGTGCTTTACCTTGCCTCCCCCATGCCTACACCGCCACCATAGCCGGCCGCCCTCACCTCTTCCCTGCCCTCGACATCGGCTGGGAACGATGAACTCCCAAACCCTAGCTAAACCTACAAATCGTGAACGAAAAAGGAAAAAGATGGGAACGAGTGTTACCTGCCGGATCACCGCACCGCCGCCTTCTTCCTTTCTGCCGTCGTAGCCGGCTTTCACTCTTGCCCGTTTCCCCTTGCCGACGCGCACACAAACTCCCCTAGGCCGAATGGCCTAGGGTTTTTGATCAAACTTGTATTTAAACCATCCACTGTTTACTTCCGGGTCCCTTCTGTTCCTCTATCGTGTGTTTAGATATCATAATACGCATCAAACGGCTGTTCGGGTTCTCCAACTTTTGTTAATATGAGGTTGGCGTAAAGACCCACACTAGTCATGACCCTAAATGAAGATTCGGTTTGTCCACTAACCCGAACCGTCAGCTTCTAGATTTTTGGGATGTTACATAACACTACCTTGTCCACCCACCTTGTGGCGTAGCAATCTTGGTGCCACCTATTTAGCAGCTAATCTAGTTTTTCACCAGCGGACCAAACATCTAAAGATTAATTTTCCATTTCATACAACAGATAGTACTTGCCTCAGAGACTTTGAGTTTATTATATACCCACTGCTCATCATATTATTGATTTGTTGACAAGCATAGGGTTAAGCAAAAGGTAAGAACCTTGAGAACTATAACATCCCAAAAACAAAAAGAATAAACGGGTCGTTGGTATGCAACAAAAGGAACGAACAAGACCCGATGGGCCGGGCCGGGCCGGGGGTATGGGCCCGACGAACTTATGGGGCGAACATAGAGGGGGAACTCTCCCCTTTAAATAGCCAAACCCCTCAATTTCTCTCATTTTGCAAAACCTGGAGAGTGAAACAGTAGAGAGAGAAAGTGTCAGGATCGGCTTGTGATTGCAAGGGAAGGATTCTCCATCACTCATCAGCGTAACCTCCGACTCAGAAGCTTGAAAGAGGTAACGATCCGCCCTGAATCTGAGTTTTTGTTTATGTTGGGTTTTTGGGTATTTTCGTAAAAAGGTTAGGTTTTTATGAACCAAACGAGAAAAGAGTTATAGATCTGTAAACATGGGAGAAAACTACAAGTTTTAAACGTAAAAAGTTTGCATCTTGAACGTAATCAGATCGAGCCTCCATTAACATGCAAACTTAGGGTTTTGGGGAAGATGACTGCCCCCGGAGGCGAACTTGTCAACTTCTCCTTGGGTAATTGAGCGAACTTAGGCCTTCGAACTTGCTATATTCGCTGGCAGCCTAAGGGTAGCGAACTTTATAGATTCGCTAGGCAGATCCAGCGAACTTGTAAGGGAGAACTTGCTAAGTTCGCTGGGTATGGATCAGGCGAACTTAGCCTAAGTTCGCCTGTATCTTCGCTATGTTTATAAGGGGCGAACTTAGCCTTTAGTTCGCCTAATTAAGAATAGTTAATCCGTTAGAGTCGGGATTGGTCTGATGTGTATTTTAACTAATCAATTCAGATCGGGTGTGACGCTTGTTGGACCTTTATTAGGACAACCGAATCTAGCCTATCAGGTGAGTTCTAGAGCCATCTTTTAAATGCTTTAAATAATGTTTTTGGGTTGGTGTGCATACGTAACGATATTTTGGAAGTAAAGTTATGAAATGTGTTTACGAAATGTTTTGCCAAAAGAAGTTTACGTAGTGTTTACGAATGAATGGTTTTTAATAAAACGTACGAATGCTTTAGCTGAAGTTTTGATGTAAAAGAATTGAATGTTTATGAAAGTCACAAACGAACAAATTTTCCATGATTCCTTCGTGAATCAAGGTTATGGGTATGGGATGCATGTTATGGGCCTTATCTTTATAGGGGCCTATGTGGCTGGCCACTGTTGTACAACTGGGGTGATGACGGTCACCATGGGGATTATCGTGATCCTTAAAGTTTGGTATTGTGCCTTGTGGGGTGCGGTACTTGAAGTTTGGTACACCTACCCCACGGGGTAATCGTGCTTGAATTTTGGTACATGTCATCCTTGTAATGTCGTGCTTAAAGTTTGGTGTTGAATGGCCTAAGTTATCGGGCCCTAGGTTTCTCTGCCTACAGGTAATGTAGGTGTTGAAGGGCCTAGTGGTGGTGATCCTTGGGTTTCTCCGCCTGTATGCAATGTTTAGAATTGATGGTTACGAGAAGGCGCATATTCGATATGTTTGTTTGACTTATGTGTTATGTTATGTTATTGCATGTCTACGTACGCTTTTATTTATGAAGTTGAATGTTATGTTTTTGGCAAATATTTGAAGTTAAAGTCTTATGTTAAAGCTAGAACTCACCAGCGTAGCTGAATTTTTAGTATGCACATTCAGATTAAGGGTATGTTGTGATGATGGACGGTGATGTTAGACAAGCGAGAAGAGTTAATCGGTTGATATGACGAATGGCATACCGTTATGATTTATGTTTACGATTATGTAATGAATGGTTAAGAAAATGTTTTCTTTTTACGATGTTAAACGTGATGACGTGATGTTTTAATTTGAAAGTTTTTTTGCTGCGTTATTTGATATTCAAGTTTAAGAACTGTACGTTTATGAGTAAAGAGTAAGTCCAACGAGTGAGGCCGGTTGGGTTTGGGGGTCTTACAAGAACCGACCCTTACTCGACCATTTTTTTTCAGCTTCTTAGGAACCATACCCGACCTTGTGTATCCTAAAGAGTTCGGGTCCTAGGAGGTTCTCACGGGTCTTGGACCCTTCGGCTCTAGTAAGAACCATAAAACATAATTGTAAAAACCAAAATAGTATTTATTCTTCATTCAAGTAACCAAACTAAAAAATTCATAAACACGACTGCAAAATTCAAATATAAAATCATATAATTCATAAACACGACTACAAAACTCAAATATAATATCCAAAATAATATTTATTCTTCATTTAATCGTCATTGACCCGCATAACATTCTTTAATATTCATTCAATCTTTTAAAAAAAACATGTAAATAAAACTAACGATTAGAAATAAAAAAACAATAGAATGTGATTACCAAACAATAATAATACTAACATTTTGAAAACCCGTCAAACTTCTCATATTCCTTCTCTTCATTTATTTCTTTCCCCCCTTTTGAATCCAGTCCTGTAAGACTCTACTACCCGGCTGCTCTTACCAAACGTCACAGGTGAACATCAAAACACGTATAATTCAAAGATCATAAGCCAAAATAGCATACCATGATGTTATCATTGATCTATTATGTATGCATACATACATAAACGAGGAACTTTTCCCACATAAGTGGGGGGACCAAACTTTAAGTGGTATATTAGTGAGAGCCTCCTAAAGATATTGTTTCCTTTAAGGCAAACACAAGCGCACACTAGTGGGTACCATATAGGGTGCAAATCACCCTAACTCGCACTCGCTCGCTCGCACGTGGCGCGGACATTGGGCGTAATGTGGCGTTCTAATGGCACCACGATTGCATCAGTGCGAGCCGCATTAGTATTTTTTTTAAGGTTGTGCGAAGGCAGGTATGCATGGGGTCGGCTTGGGGTCTTGGTCCGGAGATGTCATCAGCTTTTTAGCACACATAAAGCTGAAACAGGGACAACTTCAATCTGGGATATTAAAAAAGAATAAAATGTATTGAAAACATTTAATGCAAGTTATTTTTCGTTTTAATTCTCATATAGATGTGTCGTTTTTATTTCACTATAAATACTAAGGTGTTCCTTAGTTGAAAGACACAAACAACATCAAAACACACAACAAGAAATTGCAGCAGCTTTTCTCTCCTTCTTCTCTCAGTTTCAAGGTATTCTTTCGGGTGCTAGGCCCTCCACGCCAGTACATACTATTTCGGCTATTGTACCCTGGAAACAAACAAGTTCTTTTGGAAGACTCGAAATTTGTTTTAAAGAACCCGTATAGAATACGAATCTTCCGCCAAAAACATTTTGCTTCATCTCCTTTCTTGTATTTGGTTTATTTTGGTTGTAATAGTACTGTAATTTACTGATTTATTTATTTTATGTATTGTAATCGAATTTAATAAAATTTATTTATTTTTAATTTTACGAACGGCTCATCGAGTCCTTTCCGTCCATTACTTAAGGAATCCGTAACTCCAAATATTGCCAAACTTATGCCTTTTATAAGTTGGGTCATTTTCTACCTCGTTTTTTCTTTATGTAACTCGTCCATGTGAGTCTACCAACTCATGATTAGCTACGTGTCAATTAATTGCATATCCATCTTCTTTTCAAATTTCTAGACCGGGAGTTGTGCATCGAACTCCTCCTGCATAAAGAACTTTTCTTTTATAACTTTATAGTGGCTGTGCTTACTTAAATCATGTTCTTTTAGCTTTTTAAACACCTTAAGGACCGAACCAAAGTCTCCTGAAAAAAATCTTCATTTTAAAAAGTCTTAAATCATGTTGTTTTAGCTCTTTAATCAACTTTTAAAAAACCTTTATTCTAATTTGGAAGAGTTCCTTGTTCAATGGAAGAAACATGTTTATAACACTTCTTGAATAGTTGGTTATTTATCCAAATAGGTCAACAAAATTTGATTTCTAAAAACCTTTTCTTTTTGGAGAAAGATTATGTTTAGAGATATTTCGATATAATCGATCTTCTACAAACATTGATATATTTTTATAAAACTCTAGGGTGTTTAAGTAAACCTTTTTTTTAATAAAACCCTAGGGTGTTTTTTAAAGTAACCTATGCATCAAGCATAATTTTACACCATATAACCATGTAAAGTAGCCCTACATGACTTATTTCACTTTGTAGACTGCTATGGGATTTAGTAAAAGTTGAAACACTGAAGTTTCGGGGTTCTCTTGGCCAAAAAAGCACAATGATTGGTAAGATAGATCATAATTTCAAAAAGTCTAGCATATCATCTAAGGACTAAGATATATGTTCTAAACAATAAATTTTATGATTCTTGTTGGTGGCTAAATCATAAGATATAAAAGAAAATTCTTTGTTAATTTGAGGCCACTTAAGATTTAAGGTCGATCTTAAACTTTATATATTAAATTTTTATTTGGAGAAAAAAATATTTTTGTAAGTATAAAAATATCATAACTGATAAATAAATTATTATATAACTATTCTTATTTTCTGTTTTTAATAAAAAAAAATCTTAAAGTTTTATAACAGATAATAGTTTTACATGGTAAAGCAAATATATATAATTAATATTAACTGTTTTCGCTAATGTTTTCAATAAAAAAAAGTTATCCGTCAAAGATACTAAAAAAATGTTTAAAATTAGTAATGTTGTAAAACAGATTAAATATAGGGACTTGCGGTTTGCAGATGTTTACGTCATATAAAATTTAACGACGTTAATTTTTTTTTTAATAGGGGTTCAATGTAAGAAAATAATTTGAAAGTAGGGATTGCTGATAAGAATATTCTCAGTTGTGATTATTATTGGCCAAGTGGTAAAATGTGAGATTATTAAAATCCAATAATCTTCAAATATATTAGACATATAATATACGTTTTTAACTCGTTTATTTTTTTAATAACTTCGTTTTTCTTTAATAGCTTTCGTTTGTTAATTTTTTTAAAAAACGTAAAGTTCTGCTGTTTTTAGTTTTTTTTGTCGACGTTCCGATACATATTTTTTGAAAACGGAGTTATATTTATAATCGCTATTTTTTTTGTATCGTAGCCTATAATGACTGTCGTAACTGTTGTGATATTGTGACGAACTGGACCAATTATTACATTTTCATTTAGATTTTATTAGCGATTGGCCGGATAACGGGAGCAGCCTCTCTATCCCTTGGGATAGGGGTAAGGTTTGCCCTCATCATACCCTCCCCAGACCCTACTAATAACGTTAGCTATGTGTGAGATTATACTGGGTACGTTTGTTTGGTTTGGTTTGGTTTGGTTAGCGATTGGCCGGATACCCGCCGCAGAGTGCGTGTTTAACCGGCTAGTTTACGTATAAAAAGTTACATTTTCCACTAGCTTCGAAATGAAAATATATATATATATAAACCTAAGTCAGGACTCAGGACAGGATTGATAGTTTAAATTTCTAGATTTAAAGCGAGTGTTGATAATTGTTTGTGAAGATCTTGATTAGGTATGAAAGGAAGATTGCTATTAGTTTGTGTATGTGGTTAAAGCAAAATAAAGGTCGAAGAATAATAAAAACACTTTTAAAATGATAGGTTCAGTTTCCCAGATTATAAAAAACTAAACTCAAGACCTTCTTTGTTTCACGGTGCCTACTAGCTGTCTCGCTTTTAACATGGTATTAGAAACCTCACTGAAAAAGCGCATGCGATAAAAAAGACGAGTAAATTATTATTATTATTATTATTATTATTATTATTATTATTATTTAGCTTTTTTTTTCACAAATATATATCTCAAATCATATAATAAATATATTTAAATACAAATAATACCAAAAGTTCACTATATATAAAATAAAACTGTATTTACAAAATTATTCTAAGAAAAAGAGAAGTCATAATACATAAATAACATTTTCAAGATAAACATATACACTTAATAAAACAAAATTATAGAACTCGTGAACCCCTAAACTACTCTAACATTCAAATTGCAAGCTTTAAAAGCTCGGGTTGTAGAACCCGTGAACTGAACTTAAGCCGTTACCCACAAGGGTTACGACGGTGTTACCGTTTACCCTTGCTTACCCAAACCCCAACCCGAAGACCACCCTCTCATCTTAATATTAACAAGTTGAAACTGTTTGCATATGAAAGTTTTGTGTAATAAAGAAGTAAAACAAGCTCCAAAAGAAAACTATTGAATATTACTTTTTTCTTCATTTTTAAGGAGCTTTCCTCCATTTGGTATCACATAATCTGAAAGTAATTAAATAAATTTTCTTCCTTAAGTTAAATCAAATCATATATGTACCTTAAGACAATCACCAACATTTAAATCTTCATCATAACTGGATTCGGTCTTTTCCTACAAGGTATAGTAAACTTTAGCCTTTAAACAACACCAAACACAGGTAAGAGAACTAAAAAAGTGAAACCTAGTTTTTATCCTAGAACTCTACGATCTATCTCCTCTACATCTACAGAATGTCTAAAAATTCTCTAGTGGCATACCAAAATAATGAAGGAAGAAATGGCAATCTCGTAATTAAAGTCTTGAGTAGGCCAGTCATAAAAAAACAAAATACCAACTTCTTTTTTCATATCAATTTAGTAGTTTGGAGGATGTAGGTTTTATAGTTTCGAGTTGTCCTCTATCTCTTTGAATCGTGTGTGTAACTGTAACGTTTTCAGATTAAAATATTTCAATGGTACTCTCGAAAGTTCAATCAGATAATTCTAAGAGAAAAACAAAAACAAGTACGCAAAATCAGTTTTGAAAAAAGTGTACTAGAAAATGACCAATGATCTCCCTTATATAGGTACAGAACCATCACAACAATTTTATGAAACATCACAACTCTTCGTGAAAGAGTATGTGAGTTGGTAATTAAAACGGTTGATGATTATTCATGAAAGAGTATGCGAGTTGAAAATTAAGACGGTTGACGATTATTCATTTACATCAGCAGTAACTATGTTAGTAATAACTTAGTTACCACTGTTGCGGCCTAGTTGCTGCTGACAACAGTTGCTACTGCTAGACCAAGTTGCCACAGGTGACCAACTTGCTACCGATCTCAGTTACCACTAGTTACTACTGATCTCATTTACATTATCATCGGTTACTACTAATCCTTGGTTGCTACAGATGATGACTATCATCAGTAGCGCACCTTATTACCGGTTTCTAATAACCAATCATGGAACTCTGAAGCAACTTCAAATGACTTTTCAAAAAGGTAATAGAAAAGTTTTCTCCCATAGGCACCGTTACTGATCTACGAGACCACCATAATGGCTTTGCCCCTTAGAACCCTCCTAAGGCGTTACCACCAGACCCCACCAAAAGGGTGCAATTGGAAGACATGCCAAAGGGGCTCTGTGTAGGTCCCGGGAGCCTCGTCACGCAGCGAAAATACACGGATCTGTTCTGTGATTTGTGTGGGAACCAAGAAGAACACAGAGAAACAAGAACATAAACAAAAGATAATGAAACGATACGTAATCCATAACATAGAAGACATCCCATATTACAGACTACATACCGAAGGAGCACACATCTCTCATCTATGCTCACGGTCCAGGGGTCAGGAGAGCTCGTCCCGACCCGAACACCTATCAACCTTGTTCCAGAGGTTCCACCTACAAATGAGGCCATCATCTCATATTTATAGGGGAAGAAACACTACATGCGTACTTATCTAAGTAAGCAGGGTTTGGTCATGCGTACTTGACAAGTACGCAAGGCAAAAGCCTTGCGTAATTACTAAGTACGCAGGACCAAACTGGTGTGCAGGCTAAGTACTCAGGAACACCCTCCTGCGTACTAGCCACATACACCAATACATAGAATTTTATCTATAGTTACAAAAACATGCTTCTACACTTTGTCCCTTGAACTCGCAAGTTTATTGCTGCGTGAATTAAGAATTATCTTAAATGAACGTTTATTTCACACATCCTAACTCGTATCATTGTTTATTCTTATTCCCCTCTACTTTTAATTAAATCTTAGTTAACTAAAATGTCTTTATGACACTAAAGTCACCGACAAAGAAAATTAATCCAAGGTGTAACTAACCTAGCCTCTATTACATACTACTATTTTTTAAGCATTACATATAACTTTACTTGTAATGTAGTGGTTTAATGTATGAAAATATATATCCACAAGATTTATATGTATAACTAGTAGACGTTAGCGTGCGTTACGACGGTGACATTGATGTGATAAAATACGTAAAGTGAAGCGTATAAAGTTTTAAATTTTGTAAAGCTTGGTTTTGACGACCTGTACATAGTTCATTGAAACGCCCCAAACCGTGTACATCTCATAGTTGGCACAAAACATAACAAACATAGTTCTTAAACCGAAAATCAAAATCTATTACAGTAGAAGTCTTTAATTTAAATCATTCATAATCCGATAACATTTAACATTGTTCAACATATAAACTATCTGGAATAGGAAAGTCAGTCTTCAGCACAGCAGCCCGACGTCCATGCTATCCAGCCCTCACGACTCCTTTACTTTACTTTCACTTTACTTTTACTACCTGTCCTGCATACTAAAACTCAGCTAACGCTGGTGAGTTCTATGCTTACTTTGAACTGTAAACTTTAAACTTTCTTTACGTAGCTTAGTTTTATAAAAATAAAATAACCTTTCTTTCTTTACTTCAAAACAAACTTTACCTTTACTTTAAAACTATACAATGTTACAATTTATAAAAATCGTTCTGTTACTTTCTTTCTATAAAACTTTACTTTTGAGGAAACCTATTATGGTGTCCTCCTTTACTCTTTCAAAACTTTAATTTCACTCGTTCAGGAAAAGTGACTATCACACACTTTAACTATCACATATGGATCATTTTCCGAAGACAAGATCCTTTTCTTGCTTACACCTCGGGGTAAGACTTTTACTTTAGCGTTACCAATGCCTCAGGGTGGGGCTTTCTTTCTCGCTTACACTTCAGTGTAAGACTCCTTTAGCATTGCTCACACCTCAGGGTGAGACTCCTTTATCATTGCTTACACTGTAAGGCCCCCAAATCAGGCACCATACAGTTGGGTCACATCACAGTGTATCCTTTTAAAACACTTAACTCTTTATAAAAACATATAGTGAAAGTCTTAACACAAAACAAGATTTGTATTTTAAATTCATTATTTCATTTCACCTTACCGTACGAATGCATGCACACCAACCCGAGTAGCACCGCTCCCAAGCTTAGATACATGTCATCAGAACTTACCTGCAAAAAAGTCTAACGCACATACAAACTCAGCTACACTGAGTAAGTTCTAACAGTTCATTTTAAACAAAAACCTTCACGTCACAAATATCATTTATTTCAACTCAGGAAAACCCAGTTCATGTTACCTACCATTTCCCAGAAATGTCCAACAACCCAAGACTCAACCCATAACCATAACCCAGTAAGTCTCACTGACATGGATCGAACTTACTACACTACTAATATGTAATCTACCATGCATATTAACACGAAGTCCGATTACCTCAACCGACCCCTAGAATAAGACCTGACAAGCCCTAACCGAGATTCTCACAAGGTCTACTAACACCTCAGTCGTATACACGACATCGTACCAACGCAACAGCTAATCTAATGCTTAACATCGAAAGCAATGACATCATAACACAAGGAATATCAATTAAGATTTGCATGCAATTGAACCAAATATTAAGCACACAACAATTACCTTCGAATGATTTCACCGGTCTCATCATAGCTGCCCTCGTCAGGACATTCGTCACAATCGGAGTTCCCCACTTGATCTCATCACTGCCCCCGAAGGGCATTGTCACCCACAGTGACCACCCAAAGGACCTCGTCCTTCAATCATCGATTTGTCGTGTCACAAGGACAACGACGCTAGCCCACACAACAACAAGCAAGTAACACATATCAACACACAAGCGTATTCTATGACTCGCTACCTAAGCACGGACCACATACGTGCGCCCATACTACACATCCTAGTCGTACCCACACAACGTCTAACTCATCACCTGACTCATCCCGAATGAGTCATTATAAGACACACACGCGTCATACCGACTTCTAACCAGTACCACCTCAAGACACAACATAGACACTTAACCTCATTATTTAATATTTAGCAGATAAAACTCTTCAGGTTTAACCTAAAACTCATAACACGTTCATTTATACGATAAAACATGCAAGTATGTACGATACCCCCAAAAACAAGTAAAACCAGTAAAGAGGGGATTAGAAACTCACTGTTTGCGTCCGTTCACTCTCGAAACCCAAACCTGTCAAACGTAGGATCACATGATCAGAATACGTCATAAACATACTATGGTCACATGATCAGGACACGCATAGATATAACTAAATGCCGACACTCGTCTCTCCTGCTCGTCCATCCCATTCACCAAACACTTAGCTCCACGAATACATGTATCAGATCGTTATTGACCCGTTTAGAAACTGAATGCTCGAACCGGGTTTCATGCATACATGTTCGTGTGCCATGCAAAAAACCCTAATCACTAAATCGTCACCGTGCAAAACCCTAGCCCCATGGAACATGTGTACTCGAGTCAGGTTTCCATGCATGCATGTAAACCACGCCATGCAAAACCCTAGTCGGGTAAACCCTAGCTCCGTTATCGTCATCGTCTTCTCCGCCGTACACCACCGAGCACATCACCTTCTTCTTCCTCACCGTGAAAACCCTAATCGATTCACATCACCACTACCATCATTATTGGTCTCCACCCGAGTCCCTTCTCCCCGCCGGAAGCATCCCTCTCATCGTACCCGTCGTTTGCCGCCGTAGAGCACCACCACAGCCAACACCGTAGCCTTCTGTCTTCTCCGGGCACCATCGTGAACCACGGTGCACCTCCACACCCGTCTCCTCTCTCTTTCTCTCCTTTTCATGGCATCCGCTCCTCACGCCAACCGGTAACTACCTTAACCCGAGTCCCTTCTCACCACCGGAGGCGCACTAGTCGGAGCACTCTCTGCCACCGACTTCCTTTCTTTTTCTGACCGGTTCTCCTCTTCTCGTTGTTCTCCTTACCGTCGCACACCCTAGGGTTTGTGCAAAAGTGGTTTATATACTCGTGTCCCTGTGTTTCTTTCTCGTGCGTTTTAAACTGGAACTGTTCACTAATTCGCTAACCGGGTCCCTTAGTTCATAATTTACGTTTCAACATTTACTAAACAAGTTAATCACTAGGGATTCGGGTCAATCACTAACCCAACCCATTAACTCGTCGATTTTCGGCTGTTACAAAAGGGATTCGTCTTCGAATCCCACAAACCATCACAACTTGTCCTTCAGTTCCAACTGGTGTACCAAAATCACTTGGTGTCATCGATTCACTTTCGTACTTATCATTGCTGTCATTTTACTTTACAACTCGACCTCCACCCTAGGTGTTCAAAGAAGTCATCTCCAATGCCCGCCTTCAACTTTGGGACTTGTAAGTTTCACCTACACATTCCTTCATCTCTCGTCTTTCCGGCCATTAATCAAACGACACATCACTGTTCTATGTGTTACCCACTCTATCCTTAACTAAAAAAATCATAGAGCTGCCTAACCAACTCTCGCTATCCCGACACTTGCTAGAAGTGACAACTTGTGATCACTTTGGATTCCAACCTTTCTAAGACTCCTTTAGTATTGCTCACATCTAGGGGTGAGACTTCTACTTTAGCATGTCTGCAGTACTTTCTACTATATAATGCAATTACACTATTACACAAAATAGAATGCAATCACATAAACTATCACATAGAAAAATAATAGATATTAACACGTAAACATATAATATGACATCTGTCACCGTCACTGTCAAGTTACACCGAAATGCAGCTTCTTTACCTTCTTTGTTTTAACTCTTTACTTTTTTTAAAATAAATTTTAAATAATGTACTATAATTTTTAACATTTTCCCTTTTCTTTTTATAAAGATGACATTTTTATAAAAAAAAACTATAACTTTCTATTTTACTTTATAAAAATAACATTTTTTTATAAAAACTATACTTTGGCTTTCAAATCTTTCTACCAGTATGCATGTCAGCCAAAAACCGTTAGGAAAAAGGGCAACAAGAACTCCCTTGTATTTGTCTTACTATTACAACTCTCTAATTGTATCTGCTAGGCGAGATGCTAGAAATCTGTAGTGAATCAACAAGTGAAATCTATCAACAAGTTATCTAGTGTCGCCGGCACAAGGTTAGTGTCGCCGGCACAAGGTTAGTGTCGCCGGCACAAGGTTAGTGTCGCCAAGGTACATGATCAGTGTCGTCCGAACTTACGTTTAGGACTTAGTGTTGTTTCTTATACTGTCGCTAACTTGGAGTGTCGCCGACACTCACTGTCGCCGTGGACGGCGCCGCCTCCGCCTCCGCCGCCACCACCACTTTATTTATTTAGTAAATTTATTTTAGTATATGTTGTAGCTAATCATAAAATTAATAAGTTTATACACTTGTTTTAAAAAGATAATACCTTTTTTTTCTTATTAAATTATTCATAAGTCAGTTAAAAAAATTTAATCCATGGCTTAAATCTAAAGATAAATAAAGTTAATTAGGTGACGTGGGTAAGAGATAACATGAATAATTATTGTTTTTCCTGTTTTTTACACATAAAACAACCAACATACTCTCTTTTTTTTTTCACAAAAGTCATTCAATAAATTTTTACAAGTAAAAAGCCCACATTAAGTGGACTTCCAAGATTGAGGAGGTAACATAAGATATGAACCATAAACTTATGTCTCATACTACTCGCATTCCTTTTCAGGTTGAGGCTGAAAAGGTGGAAGAGGCTGAGGTTGTGAAAGTGTTTTCAGAGGTTGAAAATGTGGTGGTTGACGATACAACAGAGGTAAATAAGGTAGAGATTGTGATAGAGAAAGTGAATACAGAGGTGAAAGAGGAGGTGAATGCTACAAAGAAAGCAGAGAAGAGGGAGACTGAAGATGAGAGTGTTGGTTTTATATGTGTAAAAATTGTTAAGGGACTTTTATGAGAAAAAAATAAGAAGTATGTTGGTTTTTATGGTATATGCCCTTACTGTTTATATGTTTGGATAGAAACATGCCACTTCGTTCACTCCAAAAAGCCTAAAATAGTGAGTGGACGGATTCGAACACAGGATGGGAGGTTTAAAGAACAAAGATTTAACCACTTGAGACATGGCTAATTGTTGTTTGTTCTTGCTTTCATTTTATTTACATATAAAAGTTTTTTTATTAAAAAATAATACAACACTGTAGTTCTTTTTATTAGAAACTAGTATTTTTACACCGCCCTTCACGGGGGAGCGTGGTCTTGTTTTTTTACGCATTACGCGGCACGAGTTTGGTCGTTATCGCTTCGACGCGTCAAAAAAAATTAAACTGAACACCGATATCAGATACGATTATACCAAAACACGGTCAACGATGTTTTCTCTCATAAGCGTTTGGTACTGGATTCTTAACACATCTCCATTAAAAAAAAAGTATACCAAAGGTTCACAAAAGGAAACTAAGATCAGACGCGTATTCCATTTTTTTAAAAAGGTAACGAATGAAAGTTTGTAAGGCCCTAAACCTGGGAGGACTCGCGTGTTGGATTTACTTATTCACAAACAGTTCTTAAACTTCAAGCATTAATAAACAGCGGAATAAACATCATTACATTGTCTCAAAATAGCAACAAATTAAAAACATTGTCTTAGAATGTGCAGCATTTAAACACTCCTCAGGTAGCCAAGCAACATCCATTCAACATTCATATAGTCTTAACATGACATGCATACTAAAAGTTAGCAAACGCTGGTGAGTTCAAGTCTTTCATTTATTTTTAGAAAATGGTTTATCGTTCGTTCATTCATTAGGGTTTTATCACTAATAAGTAAAAATAGGGCTTAACATTCGGTATCCATTCATTCAAACCATCAAACATCCGTTCAGTAAATCATTTAACATTCCATTTAAGTCATACAAATATTATTCAAATTTGTATTACCATTCATTCATCGCCCTTGGGACTCATAAGTCACCAAGGTGATTCCATTGCCCTTAAGACTCATAGGTCATTAACGTTATTACATTCACCATTCACGGGTCACGTTAACCCTGAGTAACCGTCGCCACTCCCATCACCAGTTGTACAACTGAAATACCATTGATAGGCCACATAGGCGCTACCCCTGTTATACTTATGGCCCAGATGTGCGATAAGGCTGAGAATTTCCTTCCTAGACTTCATTCGTCAAATCCATTCATTCGACAGATTAGATTTTAATAACTTATTTAAAACATTTTCCCGTTTTCCTTTCATAAAACATTTCATTCATTTATAAAACCTTTTTTCTTTCATTTCAAAACCACTCCTTTATAAACATTCCGTTACATAAACATTCCTTTCATAAACCTTTCAATTCACAACGTTTTCTTGTTTCAAACATTGTTCCTTTAGTAAAACAACTATTTCATAAACATTTCATTTAGTAATCATTTCATAAACTTTTCATGAGTATGCATATCACCCTAGAAACAAGTAAATAGGGATTTTTGACTCACCTGTTACGCTATCCAATTTGTCTTACCACTTGGTCCGAGAGCGTCACCCTTGATCTGAATTAACGAATAATAATACATTAATTCCATACCTTCTAATTACCAAGCAAACTAGAACAATTTTGCTTTCTTAATCCTAAGTGAAACTAGGCAGTTTCGCTATCTTTGAATAGGCGAAACTAAGTTAATTTCGCATCCTTTGTTCCAGGCGAAACTTCAGCTTCGCTCCATATAATCCCAGCGAAACTAGATCAGTTTCGCTTCCTTATCCAAGCGAAACTACCTGATAGTTTCGCTTGGTCGTATTTTCCAACAGAAACGCTAGTTTTTGCATGGGGATGGCAGCCAAGCTCTTAACGACCAAGTTCCCGACTTTTTACGTCCAAAACATGTGGTTTTCTCTCTTGATTCCAGATCTATAACCGTTTTCTCATTTAACCCGTAAAAACCCGACTTTTTTGAGTAAAAACCCTTAAAACCTATTTCAAAGAAAAACTAAGAAAAATGAAGGGTTTCTTACCTCAAATCGACTCCTTTCTTCATCAAACCTTCACCCGCGAAGTGGAGCAAGGTAGAGGGTCGATCGTTAGCTCAATCCGGGACTTTCACTCTCTAGAAGTGGGTGTGGGAGTTTGAATGAGAGTGGAATGAGGATGGAATGGCTTGGTTAGGGATTAAGCCCTCCTCCCACCTATAACACCCCAATTTTTATAAGACGTATGAGTAGAGGGACTAAAATAATCACAAAGTGAAACCCCGAGGTGGTAGAGTAAAGATAGATAAAAGTTTAAGGATCAAAAATAAAAGTTTGGAGTTTTAGACCCGTGATGGACCGTCACATGTGGATAACGGTCCATTAAAAATGGTGACGGACCGTCAAAAAACGCATAACGGTCCGTTACGGCTTGATCACGACAATCATTGAGGGAATGACACGTGTCAGCTGACGAGGAGACGCGTGGAAACCCTATGACGAACCTTCACGAGGGGTAATGGTCCGTCAGAGCCGCAAAATAGACCATTCATCCGGGTATTGACGCGTGGCAGGTGACTCACACTCATGACGGACCATCACGAGTCATAACGGTCCTTTACAATTGTCCCCCATAATTGGGTGACGGACCGTCACCATTGGTAATGGTCCGTTACGGGTCCTGAATTTGCACTATATATAGATGAATGAGGCCAGTCATTTTAAAGCATTCCAAACACTCAAACACACTCATCAAACATCTAGTTAGCCTTGGGTAGCGTCCAAAGAGCCCCGGTTCAGTTAGAGAAGTCCGGTTTCCAGTCTTTCGACCGTAATACACAGTAGATAGTTCCAAGTTAAGGTTCCGACTAGTCCCTAATGACTTGGTTACTTTTACTAAGCTAGATACTTGTGATTAAGTAATGTTATACTGGCTTAGGACCTTGATCCAAGTCGTTGTCTTGTCTACATTAGCACGACAGGATTGTTTAAAAGAGAGCCCTTTTTAAATTTTTTACTTTAAATATTTTGGGCCCGTATGCATGCTAGAAATATTTACATAAATTCTATATACATGTTTGAAATAACATTCATGTTGCAAGAGGTTATGTATGAAATATGTTTAAATCTTAAAACTAAGTAATGGAGTACTCATGAAATATCAAAGAAGTGCTAGGTAATCATCCGACCAGTATGTAGTTATCTGGCAAACATAATGTTCTGTCTAAGGAAATAATGGTGTATAAATCCCTCCTAGACCCGCCAAGGTACTACAATGGGAAGATAACCACCTTGTCTTCTTTGATATACCATGGAGAAACCATTATAAGGATTTAAGATAAGGAATGGTTTTGAAAGGAATGGTTAGAATGGAAACTTGCCTTTTGGCATGATTTCACATTTACTAAGACTGTGAAAAGAAAATGGTTTTGACACGTAAAATGTTTTAGAACTTATCATGATGAGCCCGGATAAGTAATGACAGAGAAGCTAGGGTTTTACCTTGACTTGCAGAGGTCTAGACAATTATTATCTTGACAAAGAGTAAAGAGAAAGAGATCGAGTTTTGGCATGATTTGCCATGTCAAATATTTGGACCGTATTGGTCTGTTAAGAAAGAAAATATTTTTTCCACGTCTAACCAAATGCCACATAATATCTTGGAACTTAAGACGTAGAGACGTGCTGCATTCCTTTATGGAATGTAGTATGGATACCTTGTGCAAGGGTATGTATAAGTGGGGACGACCGCTTAGAGGTTAACGTGACCTCGGAAAGACAAGTGTGCAAGTATAAAGTATTATGTTTTGGGCAAAAAATTAATGTGATGTTTTAAATGTGTGTCATATAAATCCATATATGAATAAGAAATAGGTCAAAGATATTTTTGACTGAAACTTAGAACTCACCGGCGTATGCTGACATATGTTTAAGCATGTGTATCTGGTAAGGATGTAGCCTCTTGCAGCCAAGGCAAGAGGCTAGAGTAGAGCATCTGGCATCCTTTGGTGAACTGACATTAGAATAGACGAGTTATACTTTCTTTAGAATGTACATTAAACAAAGTTATGATACAAAATAGTATTTTAAAGTCTTCTGTTGTGTATGATCTCTGTTTACTATATGTTTATGAGTAAATCCGACAAGTGACCGACATCTCAGGTGTTCTGGGATATGGGTGTCACAAGTTGGTATCAGAGCTATAGTTTGAGAGATCTGGATACTTGCCAATGTATCTAGACATAAACTAAGATTAAGGGAGAGTAAGAATGCCCATAGAGATACCAGTCAAGATAGCCTAATGCTAAGGATAAAGAAAGGAAAAGGTAGGGATATTTAGTAGGAACATGGTAGAAGGATAACTAGGGCACCGAAAGTGGCGTAAATGATTAATTTCGTCATGGCCACAGTTATTAATGTTTATAATACACTTTTGTTCTAGCTATCAATCCATCATGCGAATACTAAAACACTCCATATCTTTTGTAGAAAATGGTTGGTACAAGTAGAGGCAGAAGAAGAGGAAGGGTTAATCCCAATACTCCCAGAAGGCAAACGCGGTCTACCACCAATGCTGAACCAAAGGTAGAACATGTAGAGATAGAGGAAAGGGTAGAAGAGCCTGTGATAGATCCACAACTTAAAAATCTTGTAGATATGGCTGTTGCAAAATCATTAGACACGGCTCTACCAATTTTATTGACAAGCTTAGAGGAGAGTAGAAAGAAGCAAGACGAGACTCAACTGGTAGAAGAAATTAATAATCCAGTTAATGAAGGTAAAGATGAGTTTGATTACAATTATGAATCTTATGATTCATATGAAGCAAGACCTCATAAGAAAGGAAAGAAGGGATGTCCTTATAAGGTATTCAAAGATGGAAACCCTCCAAAGTTTGAAGGAACAAAGGATGCCACTTTTACTCATCAGTGGATAAATGAGATAGAAGCGGTGATCAAGATCAGTGAATGTAGAGATGATCAGAAGGTTAAGTATGCAGCCCACTCGTTTGTTTCCGAAGCTCTGTATTGGTGGGAGAATCTGGTCATAGCTATGGGTGAAAAGGCTATTGACCGAATGACATGGGAAGAATTGAAAAAGTTGCTGATAGAGGAGTTTTGTCCAGATAATGAGATGGACAAACTCGAGAGAGATTTTCTTAGACTGGATGCTGGTAGTATGACTCACCGAGATTTTACTACCAAGTTTAATAGAATGGCTCGCTTGGTAACCCATCTAATAAACCTTGAATCTGTATGCAGCAAGCGGTACGTGTAAGGTTTACCATCTGAAATATGAAGATTAGTAAAGACTTCAAACCTGAAAACTCATCGGTCTGCCATACAACTTGCTTCGACAATGTACGATGAAGTCTTCGGTTCTCGCCCTGTGGAATCAAAGAGAAAGTGGTCAGAGTTTTCTAAAAGTCAAAAGAAGAATAATGGAGGAGGAAGGAAGCAGGAAGAGAGTAGTGGTTCTAAATGCACCAAATACCATAAACTACACATTGGAGAATGCAGGTATGGAACTAATACTTGCTACAGTTGTGGTAAGCCTAGGCATATAGCCACCAACTGCCCAAGTAGGTCAAGTCTGAGGTGTTACAAGTGCGGGGAACTTGGACACCGAATCAGAGAATGCCAACCCTAAAAATTTCAGCAGCAGTAATGATTAAGGATGGGAAGGAGAAAGAAGCTCCAAAGGCCAAGACTAGAGCCTACACTATGACAGCAGAAGAAGCAAAAGCATTGCCTGACGTAGTATCATATACATTTCTCGTTAATAACGTACCTGCTACTGTGGTGTTCAACTCATGAGCTAGTAGAAGTTTCATATCCTTATATTTCTATCCATTGTTAGCTAGACCTACTTAAAGAATAAGTGAAACCTTTGAAGTCGAAACAACTACTGGAAAGACAATGAAAATGGCAGAAGTCATTCAAGATTGTTTCATCGAACTTGAAGGACACAAATTTCCTGTTAGACTATATCCTATGATCCTCGAGGGATTTAATGTGGTCTTGGGAATGGACTGGTTGGCAGCAAACGATGCCCATATCATTTTAAACCAGAAAGCAGTTCAGATGCAAACTCCAGACAGCAATTCGATTACAATTCCAAGGTGAAAACTAAGGAATTAAAAGACGTACCAGTAGTCCGTGAATTTCCTGATGTATTTACCGATGAATTACCAGGAATACCCCCTGAAAGAGAAGTAGATTTCGAATTGACTTAGTGCCTGGTGGCAAGCCAGTAGCTAAGGCACCGTATCGATTAGCTCCATCGGAAATGAAGGAACTAATGTCACAACTGCAAGAGTTATAAGATAGAGGTTTCATTAGACCAAGTATCTCGCCTTGGGGTGCTCCGGTATTGTTTTTGAAGAAGAAGGATGGTAGTATGCGCATGTGCATAGACTACTGAGAGTTAAACAAATTTACCATCAAGAATAAATACCCATTACCTAGGATCGATTACTTGTTCAATCAATTACAAGGAGCAATCTGGTTCTCCAAAATCGATCTAAGGTCGGGTTATCATCAGTTGAAGGTTAGAGACGAAGATATTCCAAAGACCGCCTTCCGTACAAGATATGGACATTATGAGTTCTTAGTAATGTCATTTGGTTTGACTAATGCCCCCGCTGCATTCATGGACCTCATGAATAGGGTTTTTCGACCAATGTTGGACCGATCTGTGATCGTGTTCATTGGTGATATTCTAATCTACTCAAAGAATGAAGTGCTAGAGACACATAAAAGGGAAAAGTTGTATGCAAAATTCTCTAAGTGTGCGTTTTGGCTCCGAAAGTTCAGTTCTTGGCTCACGTAATAAACACATAAGGTATTCTTGTAGATCCTTCAAAAATAGAGACTTTGATTAAATGGAACCCGCCAAAGACACCTACAGAGATACGCAGTTTCTTAGGTTTGGCTGGTTACTATAGAAGGTTTACTCATGATTTCTCCAAGATTGCTACCCCATTGACAAAACTCACAAAGAGGGAGACAACGTTTGTATGGGGAGCAGAACAAGAGAACATTTTTCAAAACTCACAAAGAGGGAGACTCAGTCTCCAATACTATCTTTAACGGAGGGGACAAAGGATCTGGTAGTTTACTTTGATGATTCGTATCAGGGACTTGGGTGTGTACTCATGCAAAGAGGCAAGGTTATAGCTTATGCTTCTTTGCAACTCAAAACCCATGAAGCTAACTACCCGACCCATGATTTAGAGTTAGCTGCTATAGTATTTGCACTTAAAATATGGAGACACTATTTGTATGGAGTTAAGTGCACAATCTACACAGATCATAAAAACTTAAAGTTTTTCTTTGAGCAAAAAGATCATAAAATGAGGCACCGAAGGTGGTTAGAGCTAATAAAAGATTATGACTGTGAAATCCTGTATAACCCAGGAAAAGCCAATGTGGTGGCAGATGCTCTAAGCCGTAAGGAAGAGCATCCCCTATCATGGTGAAGTCATATAAGTTAGTTGTAACTCCTAACCTTATGACTCAGCTCAGAAATGTTCAAATAGAAGCGTTGAAAGCAGAAAATGTTAAGAAAGAAAGAATGGCTGGACAAGAGAAATACTTCTAAGAGAATGAGTATGGAGTTAAGATTCGATTCGGCCATATGTGGAAACCACATATGGGTGAATTCAGAGTTAGAATTATGGACGAAGCTCATAAGTCATGATATTCGATTCATCCGGGTACTACAAAAATCTACCAAGATTTACGCCAAGATTATTGGTGGCCCGGTATGAAATTCGATATCTTGAAATATGTGGCTAAATGCTTAACTTGATCTCAAGTTAAAGCAGAGTATCAAAAGACTTATGGTAGATTACAACTACTAGATATTCCATAATGGAAATGGGAGCATATCACTATGGACTTCATAACAAAGCTACCAAAAACAGCTAAAGGTTATTATAGGGTTGTGTTTTTGTAAGCTAATGACATCATTGTAACCTTTGAACAATTGTCCTTGTTTATTTCCTTTTGTATTTCTAATTTTTTAGTTTGATGTAATTTTTGGTTTTAGATTAAGTCTGGGCCATCGAAACTATCTAGTTTCGGTTGAGGTTGTTCAACCGAAACTAGTAGTATCGATAGATATGAAGTTTCGACACGATGTTCACTCATGTAAATGCTCAACCGAAACTAGTAGTTTCAGTGAGCATAGTTTCGATGCCTGACAACTGAGTATAAATAGCCTTGTATGAGAATGTTTAGGGTGTGGATAGCGGCTGTAACCCTTACATTCTCTCTTTCATAGTTTTTCTAAATCAATACATATTTGAAGTTTATTCAATTGTTGTTCTTACAATTTCACATCATAATTGTGTTGATTCTAGTGTGGTTAGCCTGTTTATCTTCACCATATTCTGTTTCTTACCTTTGTTTCACCACCATACACATATATTCCGCCTGTTTGTGTGTGTAATTGATCATTTGAGTGATTCTGCAATAGAATCAGGACCTACAATTGGTATCAGAGCTATGTGCTCTTGATTTCTGAGTGTTTTCAGGTTTTTATGATCGATTTGAGGTGATTTTACATCGCTTATTGGACTCTTTCTGCTTCTGAGATTTTGTGCACTATTCTATTGAAGGTTTGGTACTGTTTCATCGATTTTGGGCTTTTCTATTCGAGATTCTTGGTTTGAAGATTGTTTTCGTATTCTAGAGTATTTTTGGAAGCTTTTCATCGGATTGGATTTCTATTATCACTACTTTGATTATTGGAGTTGTTCGTCCATGGAGGTTTTCTGAAACTTGGAGAAGAAGATATCGAAACTACCAGGGGACATTCTCTGTTTTTTGTTACTAATCGAAACTTCTTGTTAGTACTTTTTGTCTGGAGAAGGTATCATCGAAACTACTGTTTTTGTCTTATCTTTATCGAAACTAACCTTGCAGCAACTTCATCGAAATTAGAGTTTCAACCGAAACTTATAGTTTCTGTTGGTTTTACTTGGTGTTTCATTCTAATTTCTCTTCATCGAAACTAGTTATTTCGGGCTCTTGTTCTTTTATCGAAACTAAGGAGTTTCGGGGAGTATTTCTTTAACCAAAACTAGTAGTTTCGGTCAACATCTTGTCATCCGAAACTAGCTTCTGTTCAAAGTTTATTATTTCTGAGTTATGGCATCTTCAAGCAACAATGAGATGCAAGGGGAAACAAACCACCTGTCTTGGTGTCCACTAGAGACTTTAATGGTTGGACTAAGAAAATCAAGACTTTCTTCCAGTTACATGACCACACTCTTTTGCAGTCAATCACTGATGGTCCACACAAGCCAGTTACTACCACTGCAGATGTTCAGCGTCCCAAGACTGTTGCTAAATATGATGAGAAGGATATTGCTCTAATTGCCTGAGACAACAAAGCTTATGGATCTATTGCTATGGCTCTTCCTAATGTTGTGTTCAACATATTTGCTGAGTATACTACCGCTAAGGATCTTTGGGTAGCATTATGTACAAGGTATGAAGGAAGTGCTGAGGTTAGGGAAAGCAAGAGAGATTTGATCAAGAAGTAGTATGAGATGTTTAGTAGTGTCCCTGGAGAACCCATGTCTGAGTTGATCAACCGGTTCTCAAGCATTGTCTATATGTTGAAAGTTTTAGGAACTGAGGATCCAACTGTTGAGCTGAACAACAAGCTGCTTGATTCACTACCTGAGGAATGGAATATGTACAGACTTATGATAAAGAAAACTGAGAAGCTAAGTGATCTGTCACAGCAAGAACTCTACAGCATTCTAGAGTCTTATGAGTTGGAGATAAAGAAAGGTGTAGTCACTCCAACCAATCAGTCAGGAAATACCGCTCTTCTTGCTGGTCAGAATTCCTCCACTTCATCCAGCAAAACTACTATGGCATACTTTTAGACTGATGTTCCACCCTCTATTTCTGGAATTCAGCCTGCCAGTTCTTCCACCTCTCAGAAGCCAATCACTATGATCCCTGATGAATATCTACCCATCATGACTGCATTCATGTCATGCTATGATGCACTAATTTCTGGAAACTTGACACCGGTCAGTTTTCAACCTGATGACTTAGAGCAGATTAACCCTGATGATTTGGAAAATATGGATATTGATTGGTGTATGGCCATGCTGACTCTGAGGGCCAAGAGATTCATTAAGAGTACTGGAATGGATAGGTTCAAGCAAGGAAAGACTCTGGGTTTTGATATCAAGAAGGTGAGATGCTACAATTGTGACCGACTGGGTCATTTTGCAAGGGATTGCAATTATCCATCATCAAAGGAGCAGCATGAGAAGAAGAACTCATCTGAAAAACAAGCTGCTATTACTCCCAACTCCACCACATCTTCCAGCTCAACAGCTCTGGTATGTCATGCAAATGGACACTATCATTAGGGAGATCAAGAGGGGGAAGCAGCTGACAAGGCATTGATGGCAGACATTGAAGAGAAGGATAAATGTGTTATGATTGAGCCAGCTGAGGATCTCACCGCTATACTAGCTGAGGTAATGTCTAGACTTTGTAATGCTCAATCATGTTTAAATGAAATTCAAAAATACAGATTCATCAACCAAACCTTAGTCGATGAACGTGATCATATAAAGGTGATCTATGATTATGTGGCTAAAAATGAGAAACTTTACTTAAAGAAAATTCATGATATTTCTGGAGAAAACCGATCTTTGATTGTACAACTTACTACACAAAATAATAATAATAATCAAATTTTAACTGAAAGACTTCAAAAGGCTAAAAAGGCAAATTTTCAAGTTGAACATATGGGCATGGACCAGAAAATTTTGTTTGGAATCAACGATAAACAAATTCATAAGAAAGTCACAGAAGGCATTGGGTATAATTCTCACCCACCACCATATTCTAAGAGTTTTGCTTCCAGTACAGAGTCAGATTGTGTAGGTTCCGAAGATGATTGTGATGAGAGTTCTAGTAAGGGAAATGTTTTAAATGAACTTGAGTCGGATGAATGTAATAATATGTCCGTGTCAAAACCATATATTTGTGAACACATTGAAAATTTGTAATTTGGTCCTATGCCTTCTGAGCATAACAGATTGAGAAATGACCTTTCTAAGTTTAAGAATGTTTTACCTTTTTTTCCTAAATCTGTAAATGCTATGAGTTATATTGCAAACTTTAAAAGTGCAGGAGTTGTTGTAACTGATATTCCACAAGAAACAATGAGCAATCTGGAATTTTTCAGATTAAAGGAAGATCAAAGTCTTCAAGAAAGAACTGTTGTAGAAAGAGTTGCCTCTAGTTTTGATGCCTCAACATCATAATCATCTTCATCATCCTGTGATGACAATTACCAGGCTAAGCCGTCATGTGATAAAGTTTGTTTTAGTTGTGGAGAATCCAATTATGTTTTCAAAACTTGTAAATTGTGTACATATAAATTCAAAGAAGAAAATGTACCATATTTTATTCCAAATTCAGCTTAATATGATTCAAATGTTTTCTCTAAATCACTACATAGAAGAGATTTGTGACGTAAAATGATTAAAAATGCAAAAAATAGGTTGAAAAGAACTTGAAAAATTAAGAATAATGATCTTTTTGATGAACATACTTCATTAAAAGAGGATTCTGATTATGATTTCCGAAAAGTGTCTTGAGATATTAAGAAGTTCCAAGTCAGCAATGGCTTGGGTACCAAAGTCTGATTACCTTGGTCTGTGTAGGGGAAATCGAGGAGGACTGAAGACAACATCTGGCATGTCGACAGTGCTTACTCAAGACACATGACCGGTCAATTTTTTTTGCTGTAAGATTATCATCCAATAGACGAAGATTTCGTCGCCTTTGCAGGCAAACCAAGAGGAGGAAAGATAGAAGGACAAGGAACTATGTCCAATGGTGTAAATAGCTTGGAAAATGTCAACTTCGCCCCACAGCTAAAATACAATCTGATGAGTGTGTCCCGGATTTGTGACAAAGACTTTTGTGCCCTATTCAACTCTAGAGAGTTTTTGATTCTTAAGCCTGGAGTCGTTGGTCCTGAAGACCTAATTCTTATGCGTGCTCCTAGAAGATTCAATACCTATAGTCTGGATATGATGACTTCTCTCGGTTTACATGGGTATTCTTTCTAGCAAGAAAAGATGAGAAGCCATAGGTTCTGAAGATTCATCTGCTGCAGTTCGAGAATTTTTTCAATCTAAGTGTGAAGACTATCCGAAGTGATCATGGCACAGAGTTCAAGAATGCCAGTCTGGATTATTTTTGTGAAAGTAAAGGTATCTCTCGGCAGTTCAGTGCACCTCGTACTTCGCAACAAAATGGTGTAGCTGAACGAAGAAATCGCACGTTGATAGAAGCTGCCAGAACAATGATTGTTGACTCTAAGCTTCCTTTCACATTTTGGACCGAGACAGTCAATACTGCATGTTTTATTCAGAACCGAGTCCTTATTACTAAGAGCTGCAACAAGACCCGCTACGAGATTATGTACAAGCGAAAGCCTGTTATTGATTTCTTTAGGAAATTTTGTTGCGTTTGCACGATGTTGAATACTTCAAACAAGCTGAACAAATTTGAAGCTTAAGCGGATGAATTTTATTTTGTCGCTATTCTTCTAATCAAAAAGCATATCGTTTCAACTAATCCTCTTATGTCTGTGAATAACCTAGGTACCTCTATTGTTTCAAGCTCATCTTCATCCACTCAATATGTGGATGTTTCTCTTGCAATTTCTGCTGAATCCACTTCAGGCTCCTCAGTCTATGTTGCAATGAGTGAAACTATTGAGGAACAAACTCCTCCAATAGTGGATGTTGGTCAACAGTCCTCTACCATAGAGCCTGCAGCAGAAGAAGCAGTGATTCCCGACAACAACCTCACCAATCTGGAAGAGAATCTAGCAGAGGATGTGATTCCACAATTACGGGTTAACAAAGATCATCCCACCGACAACATCATTGGTCCACTCAATGTGGGAGTCCGAACTCAAAGTGCCACAGAAGCTATGAATGACGGTCTCTTCGCCTGTTTCATTTCTCAAGTTGAACCTAAAAATACCAAAGCTGCATTGCTTGAAAACAGTTGGGTGGAGGCAATGCAAGAAGAATTACAACAATTTACCAAGTTACAAGTGTGGAATCTAGTGGACCTCCCAAAGAACAAAGTCCCAATCGGTACTCGTTGGGTATTCCGTAACAAGAAGGATGAAGGTGGAATTGTGGTTCGCAACAAAGTCCGCTTGGTTGTTCAGAGATTTTATCAAGAGGAAGGAATTGATTTTGAGGATGTATTTGCACCAGTGGCACGCTTGGAAGCCATCAGAATGTTTCTCGCCTACGCAGCCTACATGGACTTCACTGTCTATCAAATGGATGTTAAGAGCGCATTTTTGTATGGCAAAGTTCAAGAAGAAGTTTATGTCAAGCAACCATCGGGTTTCATTGATCCAACCTATCCAGACCGTATCTACAAATTGGACAAGGCATTGTACGGTCTCCATCAAGCACCCCGTGCGTGGTATGAAATGTTATCCAAGCATCTGCTTGATAATGGCTTCACACGAGGATCCATTGACCAAACTCTGTTTAAACGGAAGGATGGTGCGAACACTATTTTAGTGCAGATTTATATCGATTATATCATTTTCGGATCCACAAATCCAAGGTTGTGTAAAGAGTTTTAGGAAGTGATGCGTTCTAAGTTCGAGATGAGCTCTATGGGGGAAATGAAGTTCTTTCTAGGTTTGCAAGTAGATCAGTCTGAGTCACAGATTCTTATTCATCAAGAGAAATATGTCAAACAAATCCTTACCAACTTCAAAATGACTGAGTCTCATCCGTACAAGACTCCTGTGGAAGTTCGACATTGTCTGTCTCCTGAACTGGATGGTGAAAGCGTTGATCAGCACCTCTATCACTCGATGATAGGATCTCTCATGTATCTCACTGCCAGCAGACCCGACATCATGTTTGCAGTGTGCTTGTCTGCACGCTTTCAGGCTAATCCTAAACTCTCTCATTTAATTGTTGTCAAACGTATTTTAAGATATTTGAAGTATAATCCAAAACTTGGGTTTTGGCATCCCAAAAATAACTAGTTTGATCTTGTGGCATATTCAGATTACGGGGGATGCAACTTAGACCGCAAATCCACTTCTGGGGGTTGTTAGTTCCTTGGCAACCGCCTTGTATCCTGGAAATGTAAGAAACATACCACCGTTTCTCAATCCACAACCGAAGTCGAATACATTGCTACAGCCCTTTGTTATTGCCAAGAAAGATGGATCCACCAGCAAATGCTTGATTACGGGATCACCTTCCATGAAACTCCCATCCTCTGTGACAACACCGCTGTTCTTCACATCACCAAAAATCTTGTCCAGCAATCAAAAACCAAACACATCGAGATCAAACACCATTTCATCCGTGACTGTGTCGTAAAGAAACATATCAAGATTGTCGAAGTCAAAATCGACAAGCAAACTGCTCACATCTTCACAAAAGCATTCGACTCTACCATGTTTGTGAAATTTGTGGAGATGCTCGGAATGCTCAATTTTTGGTAGCCTTTGTGCATTTGTCTTATCTGTTTAAACTTATTAATCGGGAAGATTTCAATTTTTTTTTACTTTTCTGTATAGTTATTTCTTTTTATCTGTTTGAAAATCAAATCTTTTAGGGGAGAATTTGAAATTTTGTGAGAAAAGAAAACAAAAGAATTGCTTTGTATATAGTTTGCTTAAGAAAAGCTCTTATCCACGATCTCTCTGATAGTATCAATTTTGTTTCAGGAAAGTCGGATCCGACCCTGTGAGAAATGATAGAGTCTGATCACATTTCTTGAACATGGAATGGACCAAAAGCGATGGTGCTTACTGAGGTATAACCAGTAGGCCCAATATATGGTTATAACTTCTAAGTAGTGTGAAAACCTAAATCTTAAATCGTACACGTGTGTTTGAATCCATTTTTGAAACATCTAACCCATTTTATGCTAAGAAAACCGATTTAATCAGATATAGGCTTACGTGTTGGATTCTGATTCATGCGCCAGGTGACCGTCAAAGTAACAAAAGTTACCGCCGATGACCCCGTCTATTCTCCTTACGCAAAGATCTCGAGAGTTCATCTTTTTCTCATCCACTTGGATGATTTGACCTCGTCTGTTTTGATTACGCAAAGATCTTGGGTGTTCAAAATTTTCCTATCCGCTTGGATAATTTTACGGCGTCTTCTGTTTTGCTTACGCAAAGATCCAGAATGTTCGTACCTTTTAATATCCACTTGGATATTTTTCAGTTTACAACTTCTTATATCTATTTGGATCTTATTGTACTTTTGGCGGTGAATTTGACTTACCGAGATGGTACCCTAGTTAATCTGTAAGAGATGATAGGATTAATGCGGGTATTTCTTGATGATTGATAAGCATTCAAAACCATTTTATTTCAAAATGTGGGGTACGCCGTGTTTCGTGCTTAAATGGTACCTTATAATCACATGAAATCATTGTATAAGCAAATGTTCGGGTTTATCTTGCACAAATACCGGCTATCTTCAGGGATTCAAAGTAGCTGACTACAAAACGAAGTGTTTCAAGGGTTTAACCAGACATGATCTCATGTTGGATCTTTTCTAAAGCTAAGTGTACATATCCTTTTAATTGGTTTTTGTTTTATTTTTCCCATATAAAACTTTTAATCTTCCTTATTAGCTTGTTTAAGTAGTGTACGTATAATTTTTCCTTATTTTTGTCCAAGTATTTTAGGTCAACCGAAACTACATCCCAACCAAAACTATTGTGGATGCCCGAAACTACGTCTCACCCGAAACTACGTCTCACCCGAAACTACGTCTCACCCGAAACATTCTTGTCCTATCGAAACAAGTAGTTTCGACAGGGGCATTTTGGTCTTTTGTCAAGCATGAATTAAATGTCTTCATAATCAAGTTCTTTTTCATGCTTTGTTCACTCTCACTCTTTCGAAATCCTTTTACACCTTCCATTTCACATACAAGAGCTTAATTTCATTGGTCTAATGTTGCAAAATCAGTGTACCTAATCTGATTCCCCTGTCGTCTTCATCTTCAGGTTTGAATATTTCATATTCTCGTTATTGTTTCATCTAATGAGACAAGGGTTTTGTTTTGAACCATTTTTTTGACTGAAATCATGGAGTTAGGGTTGTTTCTTGTTTAAATCTTGTTTATAAATTCACCATTGTCGATATCTCACTCGTTTGTTGAATTTATTTGTAGATTTCTTTACAAATTTCGATAAGATGGAGTTTGGAAACTCACAGACCTCTCTTACCCTTTCTTTTATCTATTTACTTGTTTTAATCTGTTTGGTCATATTTGTATATGAGTCTGTATATAAATTTTTACTTGTTTCTCTTTGCATTTTGAGTCTCTATATCTGATCAGGGGTTGGACATCGAAACTACTTGTTTCGATAAAAAGTGTTTTTCCTTTATAATATATTTTCAAATTTGAACAGGTTTTCCATCGAAACTAGTTGTTTCGATACCCATGCTCTGCCCAAAACTATGTAGTTTAGATAAGGTTTTCTCTCCTGAAACTATGTAGTTTCGATAGGTTGTTTCTCAACCGAAACTAGTAGTTTCGGTCAAGCATTTCTGAAATTTTTCTAAGTGTTGGACTGACTTTTTTATATTTTTGTTTTTGGCAAAAATGGACCTTCAATTTGTGAAGAAGCAATAACTATGCCTTTCTTAATGATGCTGATCCCAAAAGTGCAGACTTTGTTCATGTGCTCAATTTTCTAGCTAACTCAAATGTGAGCTTTCCTATAACCCACAACTAGCCCATCTTTGAAGCCACAATCAGGCAATTCTGGGCCACTGCTGCAAGAGTAACCATCAACAATGTGGAGCATATTAGGGCAACTGTGTACAACCAAGAAGTCCTAATTTCTAAAGCCCTCATCAGAGAAGTACTACAATTTAATGATAATCATGAGGCTCCTATTGAATACTCAAACTTCTTCATCTGTGAGACTTTTAGGAGGATGGGTCACCCAAGACAAGTTTAAGAGTGGCTAGATCACCAAGACCTACCCTGCTCCTCACTTGAGGTACATTGTACATGTCATGATTCACTCTATATCAATCAGGAAAGGAGGCTTTGATTCTGCAAATGACATGGTGGCTTCTGCTATACTTGTGCTGATCATGGGAAGAGATTATTATTTTTCTAGGCTGGTATTTAGACAAATGAAAGAGAATCTCATCGGCAAAGTCAAAGACAAATTCTTAGTCTACCCGAGGTTCCTTCAAATGATAATCAACCATCTACACCCAAATCTTCCTCAACAAGGACAACTGTTGGTCCTAGATCACATGATTGGCAAAACTCTTAGTTACATGAAGAGTTCATGTTACACCCCCAAATTTCAACTAACGGAGTTTTACCGTTTTGGGAAATTACTAACCAGGATCTCAGACATTAGTTACTTTGAACGACTCTACATAGGACTCAAATGAAAATACCATAATAATCAGAGTTGAATGCGGAAGCGTAAAGAAAGTAAATGCGCAAAATACACGCGCCCAAAACCAAAGTCCAAACGTCCAAACAAAGCAAAGTATAATAGAATAATTCAACCAAACATAAATAGACACAATCAAAGCAGTTGAATCCCATGCATGCCCTAACGTCCACCTGTGTCTTAGCTTAGCGACCTGAGAAAACATGTAATAAAAAGTCTCAACACGAGGTTGGTGAGTTCACAAGTTTCAATAAATAAGTAAGCGTTTACTAGATTTATGATCATTCAATATGCATATCTATAGGTAGCTAACATATGTTCATGTTTAGCTCAAGTGCTCGCAACCGAAGCTGACTGTTTGTTTATTGCCTCCTGTCAGGTCTATCAACACTGGCGGTGTGAGTAGGCTAACATTTCACCCGTTCGATATCTGATCGAGTTAGCGCGACTAACGCGGGTGGGATTTGTCAAACCCAGTAGTACTACTAAATATTACCTTGCTAAGGTCCATATTAACGGTTCGAGATAAGATGAGGACTTTCTGTGATAGCGTGTTACACTTAGCTTTAACATTGATAGCATATGAAATACAAAATCTCAAAAGTAGTTTAAGCATGTTTTCTCCCCCAAGTTAAGACAGTAAAAAGGGGCCGTGAAAACTCACCTGCTTGGCGTTGAAGGTAGTTTCACACTAGAAGTAAGTTGGAACCACGAGTGTAAGTCTCAAAAGACCTACGAATGTCCTAAAATTATAAACTCATAAATTAGGAATGATAATGGGAATTGTGACAGTGACACGGAAGGAAAGTCTTAAAGAACCGCTACAATAAACGAGAGTGGACGAACGTGTCCACGGGTTTAGGAATTACTTTACGCGACGAACGACATAAATAATAATATATATATGAGTGGATAATATAATTAGTTATATTATTATTTAGTCTCGATTGATTTACGGCGTTATAAAATGATTTGAAATAATATAAATATATATTATTTAATAATACGGGTCACAATTTGAGAATAATATAAACATATTATTTTACACGAGTTTACGGCTTAAAAATAATATAAATATATTATTTTTACTTATTAATAATAATAATGTATAAATTATAAAAGTGGGTATAATTTTTAAAAACAAACTAATATTTCAAACCCGAGCCTACGAGTTGTTTTCCGGGTTAAAACCCATTTATATAATAATACAATATTAAAAGGTTTGATTTTTATTAATTTAATAATCCAGAAAAATGTTTTAAAAATAATTGTGGGAGCCCGGTCTCGAACCCGGGTCTCTCCCACACACACACACTGAACCAACCAATCTCGCCCGCTAGGGATTCGCAAACAAACCCGAGACAGAATGGTTTTAACATCCGGGTTTCTGTGTTCTTCCTTCCAATCGTACCGCGATCGATTCCCAGCCCCGAATACTTTGATTTCGGTCGCGATGGGTCAAGGTGGTGTATGGGTTTTGTAAATCAAGTCCACACGAGTCTGTGGTGGTTTTAAATTTCAAAAATAATAAGTTTTAAATCTGTTAAATTCTCGTTTTAGAAATCAAAAACTCTGAGTATGAATACCGAATCAGATTACTCAAATCTTATATTAATATTTGTTAAAAACATAGGGCTTTCGATGATTAGGGTGTTTCGAAGTTACTGATATGGTTTAATTTGATTTAGGTTATGTCTAGGATCGAAAGCCCCAAATCGGATTATGTATAACCCTAGATTCCGGATCACAAGCTATTCGATGATATCAGATTAAATTGATAGAGGGCTTTCATTATACAGATGATTTCAAGTCGAATGATATGCTTTAATTGTATTAAAACAGGGTTTAGAGTAGGGTTCGATTAAATCGGAACCCTAGGTTCTGGATCTTTAAAAATTCGATGTTATGAGCTCAAATTAGTATAGGGCTTTTAATAAAGGAAAGATTTTGAACCTGACTATGTGATTTAATTTCATTGAGGCCGGGCTTAGGATCAAAACCCCCAAATCGATTTATGATATAAACCGTAGATACGGGATTGGTTTAATTAGATATTTTAAGCCCTGGAATTGATAGGGCTTTCAATCTAGATAAAGAAACGAAACTACAGGTATAATTGATTACCAGATTGGATGTCAGATTGATAGGATTTGACTAAATGAATGCCGACGACAACGACTTCGACCCTTGGTGATCATTGCAGCGGTTCCGGCAAAATTCCAGTGTGCAACAGGTTCAAACGGGTGCGATTTAGGTTTGAGAGTGTTCAATTTCAGTGTATTACGTGAATTCCGGTCCGCGTTTCGAGTTCCAACGAACTCTGACAATAGGGATCTTACTGTGCTTTAACGTTTTCACTTTCCTATCCATAATTTCCACAGGTTCTTCGATGAAGCGTAACTGTTCATCAACGTGTAGTTCCTCAAGAGGAACTGCGAGTGATTCGTCTGCCAGACATTTCTTTAAATTTGAGACGTGAAAGACGTTGTGCACACCACTAAGTCTTTCAGGTAGGTCCAGTTGATACGCGACTGGTCCGATCCTCTTCATTATTTTGAATGGTCCAACATAACGATGATTCAGCTTTCCTCGTTTTCCGAAACGAATGACACCTTTCCAAGGTGAGACTTTGAGTAAGACCATGTCACCTATTTGAAACTCCAAAGGTTTACGACGCTTGTCGTCATAGCTCTTTTGACGATCACGAGCTGCCGCCATACGGTTTCTAATTTGAACGATCTTTTCGGAAGTTTCAAATACAAGTTCAGGACCTGTGAGTTGGCTATCTCCAACCTCGGTCCAACAAATGGGAGAACGGCATTTCCGTCCATACAGTGCCTCAAATGGAGCTGCCTTGATGCAAGTATGATAACTGTTGTTGTAGGAGAATTCTACCAACGGTAAGTGAGACTCCCAAGTGTTACCGAAATCGATCACACAAGCTCGTAGCATGTCCTCCAGAGTTTGGATTGTACGTTCCGTTTGGCCATCAGTTAGAGGATGGTATGCTGTGCTCATATCTAGACGTGTGCCTAAGGCCTTATGTAACGACTGCCAGAAACGAGAAGTGAATCGTGCATCACGATCTGAAATAATAGAAATTGGCACCCCGTGCCGAGAGACTATTTCTTTCAGGTAAGTACGAGTAAGTTTATCCATTTTGTCGGTCTCTTTGATTGCTAAAAGTGAGCGGACTTTGTTAATCGATCAATGATTACCCATATGGTATCACATCCGGTAGGGGTTAGTGGTAATTTGGTGATGAAGTCCATGGATATTTGTTCCCATTTCCACATAGGAATTTCTGGTTGTTGCAGAAGACCGGATGGTTTTTGATATTCAACTTTGACCTTCGCGCAAGTCAGACACTTACTAACATAGGTGGCTATATCGGCTTTCATCTTCGGCCACCAATATAGTATCTTTAGATCATGATACATTTTGTCGGAACCTGGATGAATAGAGTAACGATATTTATGAGACTCATCCATAACTAGTACCTTTAGGTTTCCGAATACTGGAACCCATATTCGTTCGGCAAAGTAGCGAATACCGTCAGATTTGACTTCCCAGACCGCGTGTACCTTCCAGCGGTAGATTTTCTTCTTTTATGGCTTCGAGTTGAGCACTACGAATTTTGTCAGGTAATTCGAGGTGAATAGTAAGCTGTAATGCTCGAACTCGTTTGGGTTTTGTTTTTTTCGACTCAGGGCATTAGCTACAACATTAGCTTTACCCGGGTGGTATCGGATCGCACGGTCATAATCGTTTAAGAGTTCGACCCAACGACGTTGTCGCATGTTTAACTATTTCTGCTCGAAGATGTGCTGAAGACTCTTGTGATCGGTGTAGATGGTGCATTTGGTACCGTACAAGTAATGCCTCCATATCTTAAGAGCGAAGACTACGGCTCCCAACTCTAAGTCATGAGTGGTGTAGTTTCTCTCGTGGACCTTTAGTTGTCGCGAAGCATATGCGATCACCATTTCGCGTTGCATTAAGACACAACCCAGACCTTGAATAGATGCATCACAATACACTACAAAATCATCGATTCCTTCCGGAAGAGCTAGAATAGGTGCACTGCAGAGTTTCTGTTTAAGATGTTGGAATGCTAACTCTTGGTTGTCGCTCCAATTATAGGCTTTACCCTTTTGAGTTAAAGCAGTTTTGGGGTTGAGCAATTTTGGAAAATCCTTCGATGAATCGACGGTAATATCCAGCCAATCCCAGAAATTGTCGCACCTTAGTCGGAGTCGTCGGTGCTGCCTAATTCTTGATGGCTTCTATTTTGGATGGGTCGACATGTATCCCTTTCTCGTTAACCACATGCCATAGAAACTGAACTTCCCGGATCCAAAATTCACACTTGAAAAACTTATCATACAGTTGTTCTCGCTTAAGTAGTTCCAAAATTAGGCGTAGATGTTCCTCATGTTCCTCCTTGTTCTTGGAATAAATGAGGATGTCGTCGATGAAAACGATAACGAACTGGTCAAGGTAAGGCTTACACACACGGTTCATGAGATCCATGAATACCACAGGTGCGTTGGTTAACCCGAAAGGCATGACCATAAATTCGTAATGGCCGTACCTCGTTCTGAATGCAGTCTTTGAGATATCCTCTTCTCGGACTCTTAACTGATGGTAACCAGACCTAAGATCTATTTTAGAATAGAAACTTGATCCTTGGAGTTGATCAAAAAGGTCATCTATGCGAGGCAAAGGGTAGCGGTTCTTGATTGTGACTTTATTCAGCTCCCGGTAGTCAATACACATACGGAAAGTTCCGTCCTTCTTCTTGACAAATAATACCGGAGCTCCCCACGGTGATGAACTAGGTCGGATGAAACCTTTATCCAACAAATCTTGCAGTTGAGAGGACAACTCTTGTAATTCACTGGGTGCTAGTCTGTAAGGTGCCCGAGCAACCGGTGCTGCTCCGGGTGCTAAATCAATTTGGAATTCCACTTGACGGTGCGGTGGTAGGCCGGGCAGATCCTCAGGAAACACTTCCAAAAATTCATGCACGATGGGAATATCTTCAATTTTCTTCTGTTCAGAGGACTGCTCAGCAACAAGGGCCAAAACAGCGTATGCCCATTCCGAAGGCATTTTTGCGCTTTCATGAAAGATATGATACCCATGACTACACCAACTCTTTCGCCTTGGATGGAAAGGGTTTCTCCATTCGGGAGAGGTATACGTACAATCTTCTCATGACAGATAATTTCGGCTTGGTTTTTAGATAACCAGTCCATGCCGACGATTATATCAAAACTACCAAGTATGACCGGCATAAGGTCGATATCAAATGTATGTGTAGCTAGCTCAAGTTTACATCCTTTAAGTATGTGAGTTGCCTCAATTATTTGGCCGTCAGCTATCTTTATTGTATACTTATCTTCTAATAGAGATGAAGTTCCTTTTATCATATTACCAAATTTCTTAGATATAAAACTTCTATCAGCACCGGTATAAAAAAGGACAGAAGCAAAGTAATTATTTATGAGGAACTTACTGGTGACTACATTATGGTCGTAACGGGCTTCTCCAGAACCTAGTACGAAGGCTCGTCCCTTCGAACCATTTCCTCCACCATTTCCATTGTTACCACCATTACCATTGTTATTCTGGTTAGGGTTGTGATTTCCATTACCCCTTTTCTTCAACTGAGGATAGTTCTTTCGGATATGCCCTTCCTTTCCGCACTCAAAGCAACCCCTTGTGGATCCCGGTTGTTGAAAAGGTTGTTTACTTTGTAACTCACCCCTGCTGTCCTTAGCAGCGTGACCTATTTTACCACACCTCTGGCAACGATTGCAGAACCCAAAGTGGTGAAAGTTACACTTGTTACACTTCGGGGACTTCCCCGCATAACCACCCTGGTTTTGACCTGAAGAGGTCGACTGGCTGAAGTTTTTAGTAGGCTCAAACCTACGTTGTTGCTGCTGTTGCGGTTGGTTAAACTGGGGTTGGTTGGGTTGAGGTCCTTTGGAGTGGGAGTTGGAATGGTGATCGAACTTGCGTTTGTGATTGTCGGTGGGTTTAGCAACTGAACCTATCGGAGGTAGGGTTCCTTGTGTCACCGCTTGGTCGGTTAACTTATGCGCAAGTCGAATGGTTTGTTGGATAGTGGCAGGATTGGATGAAGTAACCATGCTTTGTATTTGGGGCACTAGATCTCCGATGTAAAGTTCAATTCTTTTGTAGTCAGGAGTTACCATATGCGGGCACATAGTAGCAAGTTCGTGTGAACGAGTGGTGTAGAGTTCAATTTCCGAACCCTCCATCTTAAGGTTCCAGAACTATCCCTCTAACTTTAGGATTTCATCGCGTGGGCAGTATTCTTCCTTCATCATTGCTTTAAATTCCTCCCACGGGAGTCCATTCGCCATTGCCAGACCTGACATTTGAACTTGGGTATTCCACCATGTTAGGGTCGGTCCTTTTAAAGTTCCAGCAGCAAACTTCACTTGGTTAGCCACGGGGCAGTTGCACATGGCTATTACTGATTCTACCTTCTCGAACCAGCGAAGCAATCCAACAGCTCCTTCAGCTCCACTAAATAAGTGGGGCTTGCAATCCATGAATGCCTTGAAAGTACAGGCTAGTTGTTGGTTTTACTGATTTTGCTGGCCTAGATTTAGAAATACAAATAGAATTGGAATTATAGAGTTTAGAAAGATGTCTTTAGGAGAAGGATTGACACTATTAGTCAATAGCTAAAGTATTTACCTGCAGCAGTCTGTGCTGCCAGAGCCTCTGCCACACTATTATTAATCAGTGTTGCTAGCTCTGCTGCCGTCATGTTAATGGTACCACAACCACCGGCACGGCCTCCGCATCCTCTCCCAAACATGATTCTTCACAATCACAAATGAAAAACAATGAGAAATATATCGCATATTAAACATTATTCAGTTACGAGTAAGGAGGTACAACATCTAATATTTTGAAAATTAAATAAATTGTAAGGCTATAAAATAAATAACTCAAATATTAAACTTCTCATGCTTTTATTGGATGGAAAAAACCTTACCCATCTAGATTTGAAAATAGAAATAACATAAGCAAAGACAAACATGAAAAGGAAGATAGAATAGGAAGACCATCAAGCATCTTCGTCATCGGAAGAAACATACGATTGTGCATCGTCTATCTCCACTGGTTCCTCCTCCAAGGGCTCCTCCTCAAAGGGCTCCTCCTCGAAGGGTTCTTCTTCAAAAGGTTCCTCCTCGCCATCAGAATGTGGAATCTCCTCAGGAAATAAAGCGGCTTGTAGTTGGGCTTCCAAGTGAGTCACCCTCTCTTGAAGACCTTCAGCAATGTGGTTTGCCACATGTAGCTGAGCTTCCATAGCAGCTAATCTCTCCAAAACTCCTTCCATATCATCGTCCATAGTGTCGGCCCTCGTCTCTAGATGTGCCACACGATCCACTAAAAGGTTATGAACATGGTCCGTTGCAGCTAGTTCGGTAGTCAAGAGTTCTATTCCTACCTTATTCTCTTCTATTTGGGGTCCATTCTTCAGAAGTTTAGGTATTTCCTCGGTGGCATCTTGTACAATACTCAATTCCTTCGACATATAAGATACGAAGGTTGCGAAAGCTTGTTCCATAGTGCATGGTAAGCTAGGTAGTAGGGATGATGAGGATGTAGAACCGAAGTAGGGTGATGGGACATTTCCCATTTCGATCCACCTTTGGATCATTTGCGGGTATACGTTCCAATTGAGAGTATGATCCATTGCTCGTGCGTTACTCGGTTCACCTTGGTCAACTGATTGGTCACTGGAAGTAGTCCAGCGCCTTTTGGTTCCAGGGATGGTAGGATAGGTGACTTATGTCCTAGTGCCTTAGGTGACGGAGGTGGGGTGGACGACATGTTCCTGTAACAATACGTATAAGTGCCAAACATCCAAATGACATGTAACTAATGTGTGAGGCTATAGTCTAGTATGCAATCCTAGTTCTCTATAACCAATGTCTCTGATACCAATCTGTCACACTCCCAAATTTCAACTAACGGAGTTTTACCGTTTTGGGAAGTGACTAACCAGGATCTCAGACATTAGTTACTTTGAACGACTCTACATGGGACTCAAATGAAAATACCATAATAATCAGAGTTCAATGCGGAAGCGTAAAGAAAGTAAATGCGCAAAATACACGCGCCCAAAACCAAAGTCCAAAAGTCCCAAAAAGTCCAAACGTCCAAACAAAGCAAAGTACAATAGAATAATTCAACCAAACATAAATAGACACAATCAAAGCAGTTGAATCCTATGCATGCCCTAACGTGCACATGTGTCTTAGCTTAGCGACCTGAGAAAACATGTAATAAAAAGTGTCAACACGAGGTTGTTGTGTTCACAGGTTTCAATAAATAAGTAAGCGTTTACCAGATTTATGATCATTCAATATGCATATCTATAGGTAGCTAACCTATGTTCATGTTTAGCTCAAGTGCTCGCAACCGAAGCTGACTGTTTGTTTATTGCCTCCTGCCAGGTCTATAAACACTGGCGGTGTGAGTAGGCTAACATTTCACCCGTTCGATATCTGATCGAGTTAGCGCGACTAACGCGGGTGGGATTTGTCAAACCCAGTAGTACTACAAATATTACCTTGCTAAGATCCATATTAACGGTTCGAGATAAGATGAGGACTTTCTATGATAGCGTGTTACACTTAGCTTTAACATTGATAGCATATGAAATACAAAATCTCAAAAGTAGTTTAAGCATGTTTTCTCCCCCAAGTTAAAACAGTAAAAAGGGGCCGTGAAAACTCACCTGCTTGGCGTTGAAGGTAGTTTCACACTAGAAGTAAGTTGGAACCACGAGTGTAAGTCTCAAAAGACCTACGAATGTCCTAAAATTATAAACACATAAATTATGAATGATAATGGAAATTGTGACTGTGAAACAGATGGAACGTCTTAAAGAACCGCTCCAATAAACGAGAGTGGACGAACGTGTCCACGGGTTTAGGAATTACTTTACGCGACGAACGATATAAATAATACAATATATACGAGTGGATAATATAATTAGTTATATTATTATTTAGTCTCGATTGATTTACGGCGTTATAAAATGATTTGAAATAATATAAATATATATTATTTAATAATACGGGTCACAATTTGAGAATACTATAAACATATTATTTTACACGAGTTTACGGCTTAAAAATAATATAAATATATTAGTTTTACTTATTAATAATAATAATGTATAAATTATAAAAGTGGGTATAATTTATAAAAACAAACTAATATTTCAAACCCGAGCCTACGGGTTGTTTTCCGGGTTAAAACCCATTTATATAATAATACAATATTAAAATGTTTGATTTTTATTAATTTAATAATCCAGAAAAATGTTTTAAAAATAATTGTGCGAGCCCGGTCTCGAACCCGGGTCTCTCCCACACACACACACTGAACCAACCAGTCCCGCCCGCTAGGGATTCGCAAACAAACCCGAGACAGAATGGTTTTAACATCCGGGTTTCTGTGTTTTTCCTTCCAATCGTACCGCGATCGATTCCCAGCCCCGAATACTTTGATTTCGGTAGCGATGGGTCAAGGTGGTGTATGGGTTTTGTAAATCGAGTCCACACGAGTCTGTGGTGGTTTTAAATTTCAAAAATAATAAGTTTTAAATCTGTTAAATTCTCGTTTTAGAAATCGAAAACTCTGAGTATGAATACCGAATCAGATTACTCAAATCTTATATTAATATTTGTTAAAAACATAGGGCCTTCGAAGATTAGGGTGTTTCGAAGTTACTGATATGGTTTAATTTGATTTAGGTTATGTCTAGGATCGAAAGCCCCAAATCGGATTATGTATAACCCTAGATTCCGGATCACAAGCTATTCGATGATATCAGATTAAATTGATAGAGGGCTTTCATTATACAGATGATTTCGAGTCGAATGATATGCTTTAATTGTATTAAAAAAGGGTTTAGAGTAGGGTTCGATTAAATCGGTTTGTGATGAACCCTAGGTTCTGGATCTTTAAAAATTCGATGCTATGAGTTCAAATTAGTATAGGGCTTTTAATAAAGAAAAGATTTTGAACCTGACTATGTGATTTAATTTCATTGAGGCCGGCTTAGGATCAAAACCCCCAAATTGATTTATGATATAAACCCTAGATACGGGATTGGTTTAATTCGATATTTTAAGCCCTGGAATTGATAGGGCTTTCAATCTAGATAAAGAAACGAAACTACAGGTATAATTGATTACCAGATTGGATGTCGGATTGATAGGATTTGACTAAATGAATGCCGACGATAACGACTTCGATCCTCGGTGATAATTGCAACGGTTCCGGCAAAATTCCAGTGTGCAACAGGTTCAAACGGGTGCGATTTAGGTTTGAGAGTGTTCAATTTCAGTGTATTCGATCGAATAATTGTGAATTTGTGAATGATAAGAGTGAAGTCGACGGTTGTCGTTTAATCACGTAATAATTGGATTAATTAGTCATATTAACGCACAATAATGTTTCAATGGTGAACGTTTATGATGATGATTGTGTATTTCAGTTACATTTGGATAGTTAATCGGTTAAGATTTCGAATTCAAGCCAAGAACATTCCGGGTTTGACTTTTAAAAGTCAAATAGAAACAAACTTAATCAATTTTGACTTTTTGGAGTCAACATAATGAGTTTAGGGTTATTACAACTTTGATCCCTGCAGTTTGAGTTCAGATATTGACAGAATTTGACCCTGTGGTTAGATTTAACTGGGTTTAGTTAACGGGGTTAAGTTTTCTATTGGATTTTTAACGGAATTGTTAACGGTGTTATTATGAAAAGTCCAAGTTGTCACAGTTCAAGTTCCAGAAGCAACAGAATCATCATCAATATTCCTTTGTTTGGGCATGTGATTGGTGAAGAAGAACCTGAAGTCCCTGATATAGATCCTGATGAAGTAATTGAATCATCATCATCCGAAGAAGAAGAAGAAGAACAAGAGCAAGGTTATCAGGGTAACCAAGAAGCAGAAATTGAAGTTGAAGCAGGTATACAACAAGAACAGGAAGTTGAGTAGCTAATTGTGGAAGCTCAATTCCTTGATCAAGAGATGGAGAATTTGGATCCTTTAAACTTTCAGGAACAAGCTGTCAATGTTGAAGTTTAAGCAAACATAGAGGGAGAAGCAAAATCAAGTGTGACCCTAGACGAAGCTATCTATGAAATAGAAGAAACTGAATCTGAGGAGATGGTGGAACCTCCTCCCTCATCATCCAAAAGACCAGCTGATTCTGAATCAGATTATGAATTGGAAGAGCCCCGAGCCAAGAATATCAAAACCTGGCTAGAATCTCTTTCTTCATCCTCAGAATCAATTTTTGGAACACCTGAACACATAACACCTCCACCTTCACCCATTCATAAAATCATCACTCATGAACCAACTCCATAAACTACCCATCAACCAACTCCACCAGCCTCTCCTAACCATGAACATCCCCTCCAAGGGTTAAGAAGTTGAGCTTAGAAGTATTGAAAATCAATGAAAAAGTAGCTAAAATGGATGAGGAAATAAAAGGTCTAAAGTCTGTCTTGACAGAACAAAAGGAAGAGGTCAAGGACCTAGAGCTTGAAGTGATTACTTTAAAGAACCAACTGGAGATCCAGCAATCACAACTTGTTGTGCAACAAGAAAAACTATCAAAGCAACAACAAGAACTCCTTGCTATAACTACATTGGTTATCAAATTTAAAGCTTCCATGGTGCAGTCTTCACAACAAACTGAAACTCAAAATGAACCTTCTTCCACAGCTCAGGGGAGACTCATGTATCTCCAACCACATCACCTGGTGGTCCTTCTTCCCCTACCTTTATAACTGGCCCTGAATCCACTTTATTATTCATACAGGAGAAACTGACAAACCAAAGGAAGCTGTGGAAGTAAAGGTAGAAGAACCGGAGTATGATATTCCTTCATCTAGTCAAAGAAGAGCTGTAAGAGGCAAAGGAAAGGGAACGAAAGCTGACATTGAAGTTGTTAATCTGGATAAAGAGGAAATTGGATCTGATCATGAGCTTGGTTAGCTTCCAAAACAGATTGACGACTTTGGAACTGTAGATGAATTCCCATGAGATTTGTGACATTGGGAGAGGATCACCAAGAGAAGCTCTGGTACTTCACAGAGACCGGAGATGAAATTGAAGCCTTAACAGATACAGACGAGGAGAATCCAAGTGTGAAAGTGGCCTTTGTTGTGCCTAAACCCACTGCTGGGCCAACAGGCACTACTCAGGAAGCATCTCAAACCGAACCAACTCCAACTGAGCCAACTCAAGTGACAAAACCAAACCTCCAAGAGGCCTTGGATGAGGAGGCTACATACTGAGGAGCCTCCCAAAAATTATGAATGGTTCGCTGAATATCAGGAACTTGAAAGACCTCCAGTCAGATGGAAGTATGATAAGGAGAGGTCCCTCTACATTGTAAGAAGATACAAAGGAGGATGGGAGCACTTTAAAACTTCACATGATTTCAGCTCCCTCCCAAGATATGACCTGAGGGCTCTAGCCAAGTTACCTCTTCAAAATCCTGATAAAGTCAATGAAGCTCGTAACTTTGAGCTGTTCCTGCAACAACAAGCCCGAAATGAGTTCAGGTCAATGAAAACCACACTCCCAAAAAGAATCATCTCCAAAACTAAAATTCATCCCAGAATACAGAAGCCTTGGTAAAGCCTGAGGTACAAACCGGCAGAAACTGTCAAAACTATCTTGCTGCCAAGGTCTGTACCTGTTCAGCTCTAGAATTTCAGAAGGTGGTTTTATAATTCAAGCATTGGAAGTGAAGTCATTGAATGTGAAGACAAAGAGGACATCCACATCTTTGAGCCAATGGGGCTGCTCAAATTCCAACCTAAAGATCTAGAGGTTCTGTTCAAACATCCATCCAAATTTCACATGAAGATGATGAGGCGGATGCAACGGCCTATCAAAGGGTGGTGACTGTGAATGCCAAGCCCCACTTTCAAAAATCAAGTGATGCACCAGCTGCATGATAAGCTGAAGACAATGATGCACTAGCTTAAGGGGAGACTGTAGGGTTGTGTTTTTGTAAGCTAATGACATCATTGTAACCTTGAACAATTGTCCTTGTTTATTTCCTTTTGTATTTCTGATTTTTTAGTTTGATGTAATTTTCTGTTTTAGACTAAGTCTGGGCCATCGAAACTACCTAGTTTCGGTTGAGGTTGTTCAACCAAAACTAGTAGTTTTGATAGGTATGAAGTTTCGACAGGATGTTCACTCATGTAAAAGATCAACCAAAACTAGTAGTTTCGGTGGGCATAGTTTCGATGCCTGTCGACTGAGTATAAATAGCCTAGTATGAGAATGTTTAGGGTGTGGATAGTGGCCGTAACCCTTGCATTCTCTCTTTCATAGTTTTCCTGCTCAGGACAGACAAAAGTCCTATGCGGATAAAAGCCGAAGGCTGATAGAGTTCCTTGTCGGAGATTACGTTCTGCTGAAAGTATCTCCGTGGAAAGGATTTATTAGATTCAGAAAGAGAGGGAAGTTGAGCCCAAGATTCATTGGACCATTTATGATTATGGCTCGAGTAGTGAAGGTTGCTTATAGACTGGAATTTCCAGAAGAGTTGAGGTGACTCACACTCATGACCGACCGTCACGAGTCATAACGGTCCGTCACAATTGCCGTCCAGAATTGGGTGACGGACCGTCACCATTGGTAACGGTCCGTTACGGGTCCTGAGTTTGCAATATAAATAGATAAATGAGTCTAGTCGTTTTAAAGCATTCTAAACACTCAAACACACTCATAAAACACCTAGTTAGCATTGGGAAGCATGCAAGAGCCCCGGTTCGCTTAGAGAAGTCCAGTTTCCAGTTTTTCTCCAATACGCAGTAGATAGTTCCGAGGTAAGGTTCCGACTAATCCCTAATGACTTGGTTACTTTTACTAATCTAGGGACTTGTGATTAAGTAATGTTATAATGGCTTAGGACCTTGATCCAAGTTGTTGTGCTGTTTACATTAGCATGAAAGGATTGTTTAAATGAGAAGGAGATTAGAGGTGAGTTCTATGAGGCTCGTTTTAAATATTTTACTTGAAATGTTTTGGGCCGGTATGCATGCTAGAAAGATTTACATAAATGCTATATACATATTTGAAATAGCATTCATGTTGTAAGCAGTTATGTATGAAAGATGTTTAAATCTTAAAACTAAGTAACGGGGTACTCATGAAATATCAAAGTAGTGCTAGGTAACCATCCGACCAGTATGTAGTTATATGGCAAACAAAATGTTTTCTCTTAGGAAAGAATGGTGTATAAATCCCTCTTGGACCCGTCATTCTTTTGTGGGAACATATCTGTTGGAGGTACTACTCTGGGAAGATAACCACCTTGTCTTCTTTAATATACCATGGAGAAACCATTACAAGGATTTAGGATAACGAATGGTTTTGAAAGGAATGGTTAGAATGGAAACTTGCCTTTTGACATGATTTCACATTTAAAAAGATTGTGGAAAGAAAATGGTTTTGACACGTAAAACGTTTTAGAACTTATCATGATGAGCCCAGATAAGTAATGATAGAGAAGCTAGGGTTTTACCTTGACTTGTAGAGGTCTTGACAATTATTGTCTTGACAAAGAGTAGAGAGAAAGAGATAGAGTTTTGGCATGATTTGCCATGTCAAATATGTGGACCATATTGGTCTGTAAAGATAGAAAAGATGTTTTCCACGTCTAGCCAAATACCACATAATATCTTGCAACTGACGACATAGAGACGTGCTGCATTCCTTTGCGGAATGTAGTATGGAAACCTTGTGCAATGGTATGTATAAATGGTGACGACCGCTTCGAGGTTAACGTGACCTCGGAAAGACAAGTGTGCAAGTATAAAGTACTATGTTTGGGCAAGAAGTTAATGTGATGTTTTAAATGTGTGTCATATAAATCCATTTATGAATAAGACAGAGGTCAAAGATATTTTTTACTAAAACTTAGAACTCACCAGCGTAAGCTGACATATGTTTTAGCATGTGTATCAGGTAAGGATGTAGCCTCCTACAGCCAAGGCAAGAGGCTAGAGCAGAGCATCTGGCAGGCTATCTGGCATCCTTTTGTGAACTGGCATTAGAATAGATGAGTTGTAATTTCTTTAGAATGTACATTAAACAAAGTTATCATATAAAATAGTATTTTATTGTCTTCGGCTGTGTATGATCTCTGTTTACTATATGTTCATGAGTAAATCTGACAAGTGGCCGGCATCTCGGGTGTTATGGGATGTGGGTGTCACACCACCCCCCTTTCTCGGCCCAAACTCGGCCTACTCTCGGCCCAATGAACCCCTATCCGTTTTTATTCCACTTATTTCATTTTAAAACCCGATTATTATTCTGTTGTTATTTTCAGGATGTTACAAGTATACCCCTTTACAAAAGGTTTCGTCTTCAAAACCTGTGATAAATCTAACAGTTGAGGGTATGACTCCTTTATTTCATTCTCGGTTTCCCACGTTGCTTCCGATCCCTTTCAGTGTTTTCATTGGACCTTAACAAGTTGGATAACCTTATTACGTAGATGTTTCTCTTTCCTGTCCAAGATGGCCACGAGTTCCTCTATATAATTCATTTACTTATCAACCTCGATGTCCAAACACGTTACGTGTACAAATTCGTCAGCTAGACACTTCCGCAAGTGCGACATGTGGAAAGTAGGATGAATCCCACTTAGTTCATATGGTAATTCCAGTTTGTACACCACTTCGCCAACCCGTGCCAGAATCTTGAATGGTCTGACAAACCTCGGACTTAATTTCCCCCGCTTTCGAAAGCGAATTATCCCTTTCAAGGGAGATACTTTCAACAGTCCCATATCCCCAACCTAGAACTCCAGGGATCTCCGCCTCTTCTCGGCATTAGACTTCTGCCTATCTTGCGCAGCTTTCATATGAGCTTTAATCTAATCAAATTTATTAGACATAGCTTTAATAATTTCAAGGCTCCCAAATTCTTTATGTCCGATCTCTCCCCAGCATACCGGTGTTCGACACCGTCGTCCGTACAACATCTCAAAAGGCGGCATGCCTATAGTCGAGTGATAGCTGTTGTTGTAGGAGAATTGTGTCAAGGGTAGGTGGCTTTCCCAACTGCCACCAAAGTCGATAATACACGCACGATGCATATCCTCGAGGGTCTGGACGGTCATTTCGGACAGACCCTCCGTCTGGGGATAATATGTTGTTCTAATCTTCCAAAATCTCGACATGAACCGCGTGTCCTTGTCCGAAACATTAGACACTGGTACGTCGTGGCGTGCTACGACTTCGTTAATAAACTCCTCCCCCAAAAGTTATGAAGAAAACATCTCGTGCATAGGCAGGAAGTGCGCGCTCTTTGTCATAGTTAATGAACACCTCCACAATCACCCAGATGGTGTCATAGCCTTTAGCTATACAAGTTAGCTTGGTGATGAAGTCCATCGTGATGTACTCTCATTTCCATTCCGGTATTTCCAAAGGTTGGATCTTACCGCCAAGCTTCTGGTGCTCGGCCTTCACTTGCAAGTAAGTCAGACACTTGCTTACGTAAGCAACTACATAATTCTTCATGCCCGGCCACCGATAGTCTTTCTTCATGTGTGGATACATCTTTGTGGTTCCTGGATGTGTACAATAACAAGACTTACGGGCGTCGTAGAGGATCTTAGCCCTAAGCTAGCCTTCCTTGGGTATCCAGATTCGGCCAACCCTACACCGCAAACCGAGAGTGTTGACTTCCAGTAACTCTTGTTGGTCAACTATCCTTTCTCTCTTTACGTTCTCCGGTTTAAGTGCTTCAACTTACGTTCTCGGTATCTCCTTTCGGCTCAAGGCTACTACCACACGTTTGCCTTTCACGGGTGATACAAGATCTCACAATCGTAGTTTTTAAACAACTCCAACCAACGTCGCTGCCACATGTTCAACTCTTTTTGTTTGAAGAAATAATTCAGACTCTTGTGATCGGAATAGATGGTGCACTTAACCCCGTAGAGGTAATGCCTTCAGATCTTCAGTGCGAAGACAACTGCCAGGAGATCTAAGTCGTGAGTCGGGTAGTTTACTTCGTGAATATTCAGTTTTCGTGATGCATACGCATTCACCTTTCCCCGTTGCATCAATAAACAACCCAATCCTTGATTCGAGGCATCAGAATAGACCACCATGTCTTCGTTGCCCACAGGCAGGGCCAAGATTGGCGCCTGCGTTAAGCTTTCCTTCAATTACTCAAACGCCTTTGCCTTACCCAGGACCCATTCATACTTGAATTCCTTTCTGGTCAGTTATGTCAGAGGCGAGCCTATTCTCAAGAAATCCTCTATGAACCTCCGATAGTAGCTCACCAATCCCAGAAAACTCCATATCTCAGTCGGCATCTTCGGGATGTCTGATGTCATCCAGACGGTCTATAAAACTAATGAATAACAACCTAACTAGACTCCTAAGTAATCAAAGGAGTACCTTCAACTAAACTGCACTGACAGGCAAGTGTACCTATCGAGTGTAGCACAGCTTAATGGTAAACCGGAATATCGAACCCTAGAGACACTGAATACTAATACTAGACTCTGACTCGGACTAAAGATTGATTTGGTGGGGGGTTTACTACACTACTGAATTAAACTAATGAATGCAATAAACACATGTCGACTCAACTATCAAGAACAAGAACTAAGATGAAATCAAAAGATGGGAAGAATATCACCTAGGTCGGAATCCTACTTGCAAAGCACAACTTCTATCGGTTATGGAAACTATAATGTATCTGGGTTTCTAATGAAATAACTCTAGACAGCCTAGTGGATCCCTAATCACTCTCAGGGTGTCACCAACTAAGGAACCTACAGATGTAATAACTCACCGGATTGTTGGATCACTTCTCAGGTATTTCCAACTATAATAAAGTACCCTAATAGACAGATTACCACTCAGTCTCACTGTCCACCAATATACTCAAAGAATGAACAGGGTAATATCAAGATAACAACTATGACATGAATAGCAACAATCACTAGACACCTAATACCGGCTTCCTCTCAGACAGCTGACACTCGGATTCCTAATGACGAAGACTAAACGAAAAATTCTCACCTCTCGGGTATTGAACTAGGATACACACTCAACTCTAATCAGCAATCAAAGACAACTCCTATGGCTACTACGTCTAGCAAACCACCCTAATCACAAACCCTAAGATCTATGACCAAGATATGCTAATCAAACTAGCATACAACCATAATCAACGCAAGGAATTGAAATCAAACACAAGATCAGATCTAAACATGCAATAACATCACAATTATCAACTCAAGATCTTCTACAAATTCATAAACACATTAATTAAATCCAAAAACGATAAAAACTAAAACTTTAACAAGTATTCATCAATTGACCTAGGAAATATAAAAGTTTTAGCCTAGAATCATTCTTAAAACATTCAAACAGAAGTAATAAGAACAAAACATGGTTTCAAACACAGAATTTAAACACAAAGATCGAATCTTGAAAACCTAGAACACTAATATAACGAACCCGGAATCCAAAGCTTGAACCTTTAGCTTCAAAGTTGCTTCCTACACCCAAAATCGCCTTCTAACTCTCTCTGGACAGCAAGAAATCAAACTCCCCAAAGAATGGGCATAAAAATATATTTAAAATCGAAATCTAGGGTTTTGCGGAAATTAGGTCCCTCGCGTACCGTGAGAAATAATCCCAAGTCCTTCTTGTACCGCGAAGGACAATTTAGTCGCGGCTGATTCTGGAAATCCTCGCGTACCGAGAAGGTTTTCCCTAGGATTCTCGCGTACTGCGAGGGTCTAAAAATCTCACTTTTTGCACTTTGAACCCTAGACTTTCTTCTCTTGCTCGGTTTCTTCACATATCCACTTGTAATTCATACAAGCACCTGAAAACATACAGTAGACTCAAATGTACATCAAAACGACTCAAAACAAATCAAACCTAATTAAAAACGCACTAAAACAATGGAATAAAGATGTGTGCTTTGCACTACATTAATGTCCCAATCCTTCACCGTTATGATCTTCGTCGGATCAACCATAATGTCATTCGCGTTGATAACATGACCTAGGAATTGAACTTTCCTAAGCTAGAACGTGTATTTGGAGAAATTGGCATACAACTTTTCCTTCTTGAAAGTATCAAGCACTTGTCGTAGATGACATGCGTGATTACCCTCACTCTTTGAGAAGATGAGAATACCATCTGTGAATACTATCACTAATCGATCCAGCATTCGTCAGCACACTCTATTCATCATTTCCTTGAACGATGTCGGGGCGTTTGTCAACCCGAAAGACTTCATGTGAAACTTGTAATGCCCATACCGTGTGTGAAATGCGGTCTTCGGTATATCCTGTTCCTTTGCTTTCAACTGATGATACCCTAACCGCAGATCAATCTTGGAAAACCAACTTCCGCCTTGCAACTGATCGAATAGATCATCAATCCTGGGCAACGGGTATATGTTCTTCATCGTACGCTTGTTCAGCTCCCTGTAATCGATGCACATTCTCATAGCACCGTCTTTCTTTTTCACAAACAGCACCGGAGCACCCCATGGTGAAATACTTGGTCTAATAAAACCTTTGTCTAGAAGTTCCTCCAATTGTGTCATCAGCTCTTCCATTTCCATTGGTTCAAGTCAGTATGGAGCCTTGGCAATGGGCTGGGCACCTTGCACTAAGTCAATCTGGAATTCTGTTTCCCGATTAGGTGAAAATCCAGGCAGATCCTCGAGGAACACCTCCGGATAATCAAACACCATGGGCTCATCATTCAGTTCTGTTACATTCTTATCGTTGTCAATCACATAAGCCATGTAAGCCTCGGATCCGTGCCTCATGCATCTTTTCGCATTCATCATTGAAATGAAGTTTGTCATCGGGACATCTCGATCCCCGTATACTGTGACTTCGCCACCATCCGGAGCCTTGAGCTGAATTATCTTTCGTTTACACACTATTAGTGCTTCGTGGGCAGCTAGCTAATCCATTCCCAATACCACGTCAAACCCTCCCAAGGCTATAACAAACAATCTAACAGGGAATCTATGGCCTTCTATTTTTATAGTGCAATTATCTACTACTTTAGTTACTTTCATGTTTTTGCCCACAACGGTTTCTACAAGGCCCGGTCTACTTCATTAGTTGTGTATTTTATTCAATTACAGAACGTAGAGGATATAAAACTCTTATTGGCACTGGAATCAAATAGTACATAAGAAAAGATGTGGTCAAGGATGAACGTACCTGACACCATGTCTGGATTTCCCCTCGCCTCCTCCTTAGTTAGGGCATATGCACTAGTCCGTGCTTTTGGACTTTCGGCCACCTTCCCTTTCCTAGTCTCCTTTGGTTTATGACAATCCCGACTCATATGTCCCATTCCCCCATAGTTATAGCATCTCTGGGTGCCTTGACATTCTCGGGCAAAGGGTCATGAATTTCCACATTTAAAGCATAGGTTCGACCCCAGTTTGCACTCACCCAGATGCTCCTTTCAACACTTCCCAAAAATAGTTAGCTCACCCACTCTGGCTTTCTTATCGTGAGCTCCAACCAGTTTTCCATCCATTCGCTTGCTAGCCAAGGTCAGCTTCCTTTTGGGTTCCTCAATGGCTGCATCATTTAGCGCCAGATCGTCAAACACCATTTCGCTTAGCTCCACCACCGAATAAAGGCCCGAGGGATGTTCTCTTTCACAAATGTATGAACCTTGTAGGGTATCCCCCGGATGTAACAAGCAATCCTCCTCTCCTCGGTGCTGATCAGGTGCAACACCAGACGTGCCAACTCGTTGTACCTTGTGATGTATTGCCGGTGCGTCATGTTCCCGGCCTTCAACCCTAGAAAACCCCTTTCCACTTTCTCAATTTCATTCCTTGGGAATAAATTTTTGATTACCAGTTCCTTCAGATCATTCCACATCATCAAGTAAATGGCCATGTCTCCCTTGCCCTACCTCACCCCTTCCCACCAAAGGGACGCCTCCTCTCATAAAGAGTTTGCAGCAAACTTCATGACCTGATCCGCTCGACACTCACTGAGATAGATGGCGGCTTCCATATGAATCGGCCAATCATATGTAGCCACCGCGTCCTTTTTACCAGTAAGTATTGGCGGGTGGCACGCCTTATAGGACTTGTAGTCGTAGCTACGAGCAGGCGGTGCATTGGTTGTCCCTATGACGGGTGCATCAGTTGCTCGGTTCTTCCCAACCTAGCCAATAACTCCCCTCATGGCTTCTGCCAACATTTCAGGCAAGGAGGCTTTCATCATATTTGCAAATTCCCGCGCCAGATCCATTTTCATCTTTGTTTCATAGGTCAACTGTTGGTCTACCACTAGGTCCATACAGTCTCGTGCAGGCTGACCTCAGGGGCACCATGGATGCTTTCTTCCTTGTTCTGTCTTTGGTTAGCAGGAGCCCTACCGCGTCATCTGGTACGACCTCCGCCACACCTTCTGCCTCTTCTTCCTGCCATTTCTTTCTAGAAGAGCAATGAATCTAATGCCATCACGCTAGTTAACAAATAGAACACAACAAGTATTGTAAGACGTTAATATACACTGGGCATCTGAAATTAACCATTACACTAACTCTTGGTTTCTATTTGATCACATTTATGATGTTAATATACACATAGGCCACATAGGCGCTACCCCTGTTATACTTATGGCCTAGATGTGCCATAAGGCTGGGAATTTCCTTCCCATACTTCACTCGTCAATTCCGTTCGTTCTACATATTAGATTTGTAATGACTTCTTTAAAACATTTTCCCGTTTTCCTTTTATAAAACTGATATGTGCTGGACGGTCTATAAAAACTAACTATAAAACCTAACCTAGACACTCTAGCTTTAAATTTATAAATCTAGACTCAACCTAATACTAGACCACACAACCGGCAAGTGTACCGACCAATGTAGCAAAGTCAAATGAAATCCGGATATCGAACCCACGAGACACTAGCGACAACTCTATCTAGACTCTGACTCAACTAACTAAACTAAAATGTATTTGGGGATTTTTGTGTTGTGAACTATAACTAATGAATAACCGCTCAAAATATAAAGAGCAAACCTTTAGAAAACTCACAAAAAGGGAAAGCACTATCTAGACTCTGAATCCTATGCATGTACTTTGGAAATCTCTCGGATATGGAAACTATGATGGAACCGGGCTCTTAGAATAGGACACACTTAGACAACCTAGTGGATCCCAGATCATTCTCCGGGTGTGACTAAAAAAGAAACCTAAGGGACGTGTGAAACTCACCAGTTAGTCGGATCACCTCTCAGCTATCTCTGACAACACTAAAGTACTCGCAAGACAGATTACCTCTCAGTTTCACTATCTCAATACACCTTTCAGTTCAAGGAGTAACTTGAATTCACTTGACAAGACACGGAATAAAAATGAATGCTAAGAAACCCTAGGAACCCTCATTTCAGAGCAGTTGACCTAAAAACCTTAACACCACAAATTACCCGACAACTTCGCACCTCTCAGTTATTGAAGCAGGCAGAATACTCAATCCTAATAAACTGTCAATCGATGTTCCTATGGATACGGCGTTAATCAACCATAAACAAATCACATGCACACAGCTTGCGATCTAATACGCAACCATACATGAAAGACATTCACAAAGTAGCATATGGAACATTCAACAGATTATCAATCAAGATCAAATATGCATAAACATCTCATCAAACAAAGCCAAGTTCTTTACTTTAACGTTAACCCATCAACAAATAACCGAAATCCGAAATCAAACCAATTAACAACGCATAATCATCAAAACCTAGGTAGCTATGAAAGTCTAGCCAATCGTCATGGTCAATAACATCAAAACAGAAGAATCAAACACATAAATCATGGTATCAAATCTGGAAAAGTAGAACAAAGAAATATAGCGAGAACCGGATGACGAAATCGACCCGATCATCAATCTCCAACTTCAATCCAAGTCTCCGGTTGATCCTAGAAGCTTTCTCCCACTTAGAATCACCAAAAAGCTCGTTTATTTACGTCTGGAATCGAATAATTAACCCTAGAAACGGACTTAAGCTTTTATACCAAGAAAATAGGCAAAAATCTGCGTAATTGGGGTCTCCCACGTACCGCGAGGCCCATGGGTCTAGTCTCTCGCGTACCGCGAGAGACAAGATAGTCGTGACTGAAAAACCCACCCCTCGCGTACAGCGAGGATGAAGGCCCTACTGGCTCGTGTAACGCGAGGGACTCTCATTGACAGAAGGTTTGTTCCTTTTTCTCGTTTTTCCTCGTTCGCTCGTTCCTTCACCATACTTGCTCGTTTAAGCACCAAAATCGTCCGATTCCCTACAAAACATGACACAAATCAATACTTACTATAAACAACTCAACATGACTCGAAAACTATACAAAAACGACACGAAACACATAGGAATAAGAGTTGTGCTTTGCAACACATCAAAAACATTTCATTCATTTATAAAACACTTTTTCGTTCATTTTAAAACAACTCCTTTATAAACATTCTGTTACATAAACATTTCGTTACATAAAAATTCCATTCATAAACCTTTCAATTCATAACATTTTCTTGTTATAAACATGGTTCCTTTAGTAAAACAGCCATTTCGTAAACATTTCATTTAGTAATCATTTCATAAACTTTTTATGAGTATGCATATCATCCTAGAAACAAGTAAATAGGTATTCTTTACTCAACTGTTATGTTGTCCAATTCGTCTTACCACTAGGTCCGAACGCGTCACCCTCAATCTAAATTAACGGTTAATAATACATTAATTCCGTACCTTCTAGTTACCATGTGAAACTAGACCAACTTCACTTTCTGAGTCCTAAGCGAAACTAGGCAGTTTCGCTCTCTTTGAATAGGCGAAACTAAGTTAATTTCGCTTCCTTTGATCCAGGAGAAACTATCTAGTTTCGCTCCATATAATCCTAGCGAAATTAGGCTAGTTTCGCTTATTTCTCCAAGCGAAACTATGGTCGTCTTCTCCAGCAAAACCCTAGTTTCTACATGGGAATGGCGGCTAAGCTCTAAACGACCAAGTTCCTAAATTTTTACGTCCAAAACATGTGGTTATCTCTCGTGATTACATATCTATAACCTTTTCACATTTAACACGTAAAAACCTGACTTTTATGAGTAAAAACCCCTAAAACCCATTTAAAAGAAAAACTCAGAAAAGGAAGGGTTTCTTACCTCAAATGACTTTTTTCTTCAGAAAACCTTCACCCAAGTAGTGGAGCAAGGTAGAGGGTCGATCTTTAGCTCAATCCGGGACTTTCTCTCTCTACGGTTTCTCTGTCTAGAAGTGGGTGTACTAGTTTAATTGAGAGTGGAATGAGGATGGATTGGCTTGGATAGGGCTTAAGCCCTAGTGGTGCACAAAAAAACCGGTTTTTTTTAACCCGGTCCAAACCGGCAAACCGGTTTGGGTTAAACCGGTTTGGACCAAACCGGTTCGGGTTACCCAAAAACCGTCGGTTTAAAACCGGTTTGATGCTTTCTGGATGAGATCGGGTTAGGGACCGGTTCAAACAAACCGGTTTGATAAACCGGTTTAAAAACCGGTTTAAACCGATTTTTGAGCTGGGCAAAAAAATAGCCGTTGGGGTCGATTTTAGCCATTTTTTTGGCTCCATTTGCACCCTTAAAACACTATAAATAGGTGGGGGTGTTTAGGGTTGATCACACCTCTCTTTACACTCTCTAATCTCTAAAACCGCTCTTTAAACCCGTCAAAAACGCTCTCTAAACTCTAAAAAAAAGCATGGCAAGTTTTGGTGTTGGTGGTTCCTCAAACGAAGTTACCGTTGTGGAAATTCGAGCAACAACGAGAAATCCAGCAATTTGGTGCAATTACGATCTGTGTTTGTTGTCAAACGGGAAGGAACGTGCTCGGTGCAAGATGTGTGGTGCGTTTTTGGGGAAAGATTCAAACACTAGTTTGAAAATGCATATGGAAAAATCTTGCCCGTCATTGAAGGGAATTTCAAGTGAAGGTCAAGCCTCCATGACAAGCGAAGGAGGAATTTGGAACTTGATCCAAATACTGTTCGAGATCGAATGACGAGGTTAGTGATTCAAGAAGGATTGCCGTTCAACCACTTTGACAATCCGCGCTTGACAAGGATGATTCAAGAGACACTCCAACCACGTTATCATCAAGTAAGTCGCACAACCCTTAGACGAGATTGTATAAAAATGTGGAAAAAAGCAAAAAAAGAATTAATTTTGGGTTTTGAAAATTTGCAAACCGGTGTAAACTTAACCACCGATGTTTGGTCGGCTCCACATGGTATACCCGATTCGTACCTTTGCGTTACCGCGCATTGGGTTGATCCCAATACGTGGCAAATGATGAAGCGTACAATCGCTTTTGACTTGTTTGAATATCCACACACCGGCGAAAATTTATTTTATATATTGGATGGTGTTATTAACGAATTTAAATTACAAAATAAACTTCTTTCAATGTCTTTTGATAATGCATCTAATAATAACATCCATTTTGCACAAGTTACAAAAACACATTTTAACAAATGTTTACAAGATTTATTTGATGTTTATTTACATAAATATGGTACAACTCCGACTCCACATAAAACAATGGGTACATCATCAAGTGGTAGCTCGAGAGATGTTAATTTGAATTTATATAACGAAATGTTAAATGAATTTAGTAAACGGGCTTGAGGTACCACCCCGAGTAGCGAACTCGGAAGGTATATTGGCACAAAATTTTTAGCGTTTATGCCTCCTACCGTTTTTGAGGATTTTGATATTTTGGCATGGTGGAAAAAAAACGAAGCTTCGTTTCCGATTCTTTCCGCCATGGCCCGTGATGTACTAACCGTCCAAGCTTCCACGGTAGCTTCGGAATCTGCGTTTTCTTTTAGTGGCAGGGTATTATCGATACGAAGGACTAGACTCACACCCGTAGCGATGGAAATGTGCATTTGCTTGAAGGACCATTTGGATGCGATGGATAGGATACAAGACCAAACTTCTCTCGAAGACGAAATTCAAGCTGAAGAAACCATACACAACAACGAGGTTGATCTTGGAATATCCGAACCAGTCACCGATGAAGAACTAGCCAAAGATACAAGGCTACGAAACTCTAGTTCCGAAGACAACGCACAAGAATAATCAATCAATATTCCAAAAAATAAAACGTTGAACTTAATGTTTTATATTTGTTATATTTTTGTAATGTTTTACAATTTTATAAATTTATCTTGTCATTTTTTTTAATTTCCGAACTTTCCAAATATTAATAAACGTTGAACTTTAAGTATTAAGTTTAAAATTTATTTGAAATTTTTTTTTTTAATAAAAACCGGTTTAAAGGGCAAACCGGTTTAAAACCAACTCTAACCAGTTTGACCGGTTTGACATTTCCCATTACTAAAACCGGTTTAACCCGAACCGGTTTGGGTCCAAACCGGTTTTGACTTTTCGTTGACCAAACCGGTTCGGGTCGGGTTGAACCGGTTTGGGTTAAAAAACCGATTTGTGCACCACTATTAAGCCCTCCTCCCCCCCCGCCCCCTTTTCTCGGCCCAAACTCGACCCAATGAACCCCCATTCGTTTTTATTCCATTTATTTAGTTTTAAAAATCGATTATTATTCCGTCGTTATTTTCGGGATGTTACAAAGTTATATAGAAAAACGAAGTTATTAGAAAATAAATCTGGTTAAAAACGTATGTTATATATAGTACAAGATCTTAAAGCAAAAACAAAATAAAAAAAAAAAAAAAACTGGCCACTCAGCAACTAACACGTGGAAAACTAAGTGCAATATACTGTTAACTCCTTTTGAAAATGTTTAGGTTATAGAATTGTACCCGCGCTTCACGGCATGAGCGTGGTTGTTTTTTAGTCGTGTTACGAGCCAGGAGGTTGATCGTTATCGGTGCCGCTCGTAGAATATTATAAAAGCGACAACTGATATCGATTATGATAATACCAAAACACCAGCAACGATTTTGTTCGCTCATAACCGGTAGTATTTGTTATGGCTACGCAATACTGACATCGCTCGCCATATCGTAGAATAAAAAAAAATTAACTCGATTGTGAGTACAAATTTATTTTTAAAAAAAAGTTTTACCAAAACATTAACACAAAAATAACTAAAATCGGACGCACTCTCCGTTTTTTTTTAAAGGTAATGAACGCAAGCAATTATAGAAAAACGATACTAATAGAAAAGCAAACGGTTTAAAAGCGTAAATTATATATAATAGGAGGGGTGAAAGCAAAAATTAAAATAAAAAAGGTGAAAACAAAAATTAAAAAAAAAAAAAGAAAACCCACACCTGGACCACTAGAATCAGTTTACTTACACTCCATTTGGTTTTAGTAAGGTGTGTGTGTGATATATATATATATATATATATATATATATATATATATATATATATATATAGGGGACGGTTCCACTAAAAAGTGATTTTTTGCTAAAAAATCTTAAGAAACCGTCTAATCGAACCCTAATCCGGACCCAAAAACCCAAACTCCCCTTCACCCGCACCCCCAAAAACCTAAACCCCTCCCCCTCCAACCCTACTCGAAAAGCCTAAAACCACCAACCCCCTCCCCCCCAAAAAAAAAAAAAAAAACCCTAAACCCCCCCCCCCCACCACCACCAAAAACCTAAACCCCCCACCCCCACCCAAAAAAAAACTAAACCCTATGGCTAAACCATAAGACTAAAACCCTAAAATTCAAACGTAAAATCTAAACCTTAAAAGCTAAACCGTAAAAGCTAAGATGGTAGATTTCAACGAGACGGTTCCAACGCCGCTGAAATTAGCTCAATCGGAGTTCGTTTGATATCGTTTCTTAAGGTTTTTGTGATTTCTTAGATTTATTAGCGAAAAACTACTTCTTATTTGATTCTCCCACTATATATATGTACTAACACACAAAACAACCCGAGCAACATTTTTAATTCTACTTATATTCGAACGTTCATGTACCTCAATTATCTCCCGATCAAAATGACCCAAACCCAACCCCTAACACACTAGAAACCGTCCCCGAAACACCGCCCAAAACCATCCCCGAAACACCACAAACGCAACCGACTAAAACCAAACGATCACACAAGACGAAACAAACGATGACATCAAATATCATCTAAACAAAACGTGTTCATGAAATCTGGACGAGTGAGGAGGAAGTGGCTTTGGCACAAGTTTGGGTCGACGTATCCGAGGATCCGACAATTGGTAAAAATAATGTTTTATTTACTTGTTTTAAAAATATTATTTTATTTACATGAATGTAAATTGTTTATGTTTAGTTTATGTTTTTTTATTATTAAATTAGAAATGTAATTTTTTATGCTTAGTTTATGTTTTTTTATTACTAAATTATGAATGTAATTTTTTTATGTTTAATTTACATTTTTTATTATTAATTTGTGACGTGGCAGTGAAACGATTACATAGATTAGTGATTTTGCTTGTGATGGCCCATGTGTTTATGTGGTAGTGACGTGGCAGTGATGTTGCGGTGTGTGATTACACTTTTCAGTAAAACCATTACACATAGCCTCAAACAAGGTTTATTTTGTAGATGCTTATAATTACAAACATTTTCTTTTTACAATTACAAGCTTAAGACGTGCTGTATTTCTTTTTTTTCAAAATTTGTACGTACACATACTCAAAGAGAATACAATCAACTTAATTTAGGTTTCGTATTTCCCAAATAGGCGTGGACATCTTTCTAAATCGTGTATATTCTCACTATCAAATTCAAGTATTTCATGGTTAATCAGATTAGCCAGAAAGATCTACAAGAACAAGAATGAACTTCATATTAAAAACAAACTTCTAATTCATATTTTTAAAATAAACCAAAGATCGATCTTCCTTTTATCAGTAAGGAACCGTAACAACATTTAAGTTGGAACAACACAACTCTTCGTGAAAGAGTTTCAGTTGGTGGTTATAATTGTGTGCATTAATTCGGTCACATTATAGTCAAACCTTCAACAAGAACTCCATGCGTTAACTGTTTGTAGTTACTGCTAGTATCCAAAGTTGCTACTGCTCATAGTTACTATTGATGGACCAAGTGATCCTAGTTATTGTTGATTAGTAATAACTTACTACTGATTGCCAAGTTGCCATTGACGCGAGCTACCATTGACAAGTAAGTTGCCACTGACGACAGTTACTACTGACAACAAGTTGCCACTACGCCAGTTACCATTGACGACGAGGTTGCTGCATATCAGTACTAACTTACTACTCGTGATCAGTTGCTATCAATGACCAATTTCCAAGCAACTTTCAATAAGCATGCAAATCCAAAGCAAATTAAAATAGCATTTCACTAAGGTAGCATTTCACCAAAAGCTCTGCCACTTGGACCTCGCCTGGGACGTTCCTTTAAATGCCCGTCAAGGGTCGCCAATCCATACCAAGGGGAACCCTTGGGTTCGTTTTGCCTGAAATTAGAATAGTCTCGACCAAGCATGTACTTCACACCTCTTAACTTATATCGATGTATATTATAATTTCTTGTTGGTCTGTAGTGAATTCAATTATACTAAATGACATTAATGACACTAAAATCACCAACCATTCTTACAATTCTAATCAGCAAAAATCGTATCTAAATCAATAGTATCCTCACCACACTCGAATCTAAATCAATAGCATCTTCACCAATGTGGTGAAGTATACAACTAACAAACAGTCACGATGAAAGAGAAACTACAAACTCATTTCTCTCTATGTGAGAGATTTGAGATACAAACTCATAACTCTATTATCAACAAAACTATCGAACAGAGAAACTGCTCTGAGACCTAAGTACGCTCAGCAACCAGTTTTCCCAACTCAGCTTTTTGAACTACTACATTAGCTCTCTAGAGATACAAATGTTTATCTTGTAACCATAAGATATCAAAACAGATCAAGCTAGACCAAAAGCATATATATTTACACATTTGAATTTTATTTTTAGCATCCCCTCAATTCAAAATACAAACATGTCTTATGTAGGATCGGATTCACTTCACAAGCTAGTTCTTAGTATTCTAAGATTAGCAGAAACAATCCTAACTCCAACACTCAAATTCTCACAATGAATATATAATAGAATATGTAATAACAGAGTTTGAACATAATTCACTTTCAAACTCCAATGTATTTTTCTCAATATGAAGTTTACAAGTGATTCGAAAGATTACAACGCAGAATTGAGAATTTTTGTGCTATGAAGCTCTAGACCACTCAAACATTTTTAGCTACAAAACTATAATCAGTCTCTACCGTTGAATCTAGGTTTTAGAATCAATACAAACTACTGATTCTCTAATATGTTCTAACATTACTGAGAAAATGTAGTGGGATCTTCATAGTACATTGAATATTCAGAATCTTATCCTCTTGTGGAATCATGGGCAGCGCAATAGCTCAACACTAGTCAGATTATCTGTAGTAAATATACTTCGGTAGTAACTTGAGTCTTCATCAGTAAACTAGTCATCCGTGATAACTAGTTAATTAGCATCAACTTTGTTCTTCAGTAGTAACACGTGCTTCAGCATTAACTTTGTATATCGGTAGCAAAATGAACCTTTGCAGCTACAAAGTTAGTCTTCGGTAGCAAAATGACTTAGTGTATTTTGGTGAACATCAGCCTCAAAGTGATATTACATCTTTTAAACCTAATATTCTACATAACAAATTATTCTGTGTTGCACCTAGTCCTTAGGTAAAAGTATCTACTATTTGATTTTCAAAATCAATTTTAACAGTTTTGATTACACTAGAACTGTTTTTTTCGTTAATAAACTGTACGTCAATCTTAAAGGGTCCTGTTTTATTATAGAACACAAGATTTGTACCTATAAATATAACAACTTCATTATCACACATAACTTTATTATCACACACAAGATTAGTTAGTAAACCACAATATTTTTATTTTTTTGAGAATGTTTAATATCCAAATGATTTCACATGTAGCAGAGTGCATAGCTATGTATTCTCCTTTTGCAAAAGATCTAGAAACTGTAAAATGTTTTAGAGCATTCCTATCAGTTTTTCTATCCTCATTTTTATAATTACAGTAAAAATCAATATCTTTTCTCTCTGATTTTCAATTAAATAATAATATTTTATACCTTTATCATTACATTTTCTCTCTCCTTCACTCACAACAACTTTTAAAAAATATTAAAAAATTAATAGAGTTGAACAGTTTTTTCACAAATATACAGATGAACAGTAACATTTTCTCTCTCCTCCACTCACAACCACTCTCTAAAATATGCAGAATCCACTCACAAACATATGCAGAACCTGCTGTGAATGCTCTTATATTTTTCTAAAAATTTATACAAGTTCCCCAAAAAAATGCAGAAAAGAGGAACTGGCATTCTGCCACTAAGACACCACAATTAGAGTTTACAAACCCCTTTAAGCATAAGGAATTTTATTTGTCAAGCATTATACCTTTTTTGTATAAGAACTCTTAAAGCAATTTTAAAATGAGAACTCAAAGGATATGTACAGACTCAAATAATACACAATATAAGAAATATCACGTCTAGTAATTATGAGATAAATCATCTTACCAATTAACCTTTGATGTTTGGTTATATATGTTTACATTTCATCATCTTGTTTATTGTTTGTTTATCAAAAGTAAAATAACATTGTGCTCAACTGATGTATTTATAGGCTTACATCGTAAAAATCTAAAATTCAGATAATATCTAAAACGATACTTCGTTTCAGACACACAAGTATCTTTAATTTTTTTTTGAACAGCAAATCTACCTTACTTCTAGTCCTAAATTAAACCAAATAATTCACCGTATCCCTGAGTTTGAACCCAGGACCTCCCATATAAAAGGCAAGAGCCTCTATCAAATATGCTAGTACCACAAGTACTTTTATTAGACTCAAGAACTTATTTCCTAATAAAGTATTTTCACTTCCCTCAGTCTTCTATGAAAAAATTTAAACTTAAAAATATTTTGCCTTACTGATTTCTTGTTCATCATTTCAAGTAACAGTATATTTTTCATAGACAAATAAATGCAATAAAAACATCTTTTTTCAATTTTTACAAACAAAGAATAATCACAAAGGCTTTTAACAAAACCAATCTCAAGTAAAATACTTATCGGTTTTTCATTTCATTCCCTAGGGGCTAAGCCCATATGAAGATTTAATCAATTACATACTTTGGTTTCATTTTCTTAAAAATATCATACAAATAAAGACACACACCTCATAATTTACGTTTCCATACAAGAGAATTATTAACATCAAGTTGTAACAATGTGTAACCATTAGTTACAACTAAAATGATCAAACATTTTAGTGAAAAGTTTCCTCAAAATCTAACCTTTCTCTTTGGCTATAACCCTTACCCACTAACATATGTTAGGATTTGGGAAACCCCTCAATGAGGGTCCTTTTGTATTGATTACCATTATTTATAATAATACAGTACACGAGGGAAATAAAATAATTACAATGGGCACCCTATACTATATGCAAAGTTATAAAATAACCAAAGACGTATCTAACCTCTATAGGGATGAGCATTTGGTACCGAGTACAGGTACCGGTTGTACCGGTACCGGTACACACCGATAGATTCAGTACCGGTACCCACTTTTTCATAAATTTGGTACTGGTATTTTCAGTACCGGTACGCTACCAATACCATCTAGAGACGAACATTTTGTAATGAGTATCGAACCGTACCGATAAATTCAGAACCGTTACCGATACCCACTTTTCCATAAATTAGGTATCGGTATCAGTACGGTACCAAGAAAAGCTCTACACTAAATTCTCGAAGTGTGCATTTTGGCTACGGGAGGTACAGTTTCTGGGTCATGTTATTAACCCAGAAGGGATAATAGTGGATCCTACGAATATTGAAGCGGTGGTGAAGTGGAACGCTTCTAAGATTCCAACGGAGGTGCGTAGTTTCTTGGGATTGGCAGGATACTATAGGAAGTTCATTAAGGACTTCTCCAAGCTAGCAATGCTATTAACTAAGTTGACTCGAAAGGGAGTAAAATTTACTTGGGGAGCAGATCAAGAGGGTGCGTTTCAAGAGCTAAAGAAGCAATTGACTGAAGCGCCAGTGTTAAAATTACCAAAAGGGACGGACGATTTAGTGGTGTATTCGGATGCATCATACTTGGGTCTGGGATGCGTGTTGATGCAACGAGGTAAAGTAATTGCTTATGCGTCAAGACAATTAAAGACTCATGAGGTGAATTACCCTATCCATGATTTAAAGTTAGCAGCATTGGTGTTTGCACTTAAGTTACTGAGGCATTATTTATATGGAATCAAGTGTCCGATCTACACGGATCACAAGAGTTTGAAGTACTTCTTTGAGCAGAAAGAATTAAACACGAGGCAAAGGAAGTGGCTGGAGCTGATAAAAAACTATGACTGTGAAATCCTTTATCACACGGGTAAAGCGGTTGTCGATGCGTTGAGTCGCAAGGAGTAACACGCACCGATTAAGGTTAAAGCGTGTCAATTGATCATGACACCAGATTTTCTGGGGTTATTGAAGGATGTACAAACCGAAGCATTGCGGGACGAGAGGTTAAAGGAAGAAAGGATCTTTGGTCAGCGCGAGTTACTGACTAAGAACAGCCAAGGGGTGTGGGTCAAGGGTGACCGCATTTGGATACCAAAATTCGGCGGGTTCAGGGAGAAAGTACTCAACGAGGCTCGTAAGTCAAGGTATTCGATCCACCCGGGGACAACAAAGATGTACCAAGATATGAAAGGGGACTATTGGTGGTCGGGAATGAAGTACGACGTAACTCAGTCTGTGAGTAAGTGCTTGACATGTTTACAGGTCAAGGCCGAGCATCAGAAGCCTTACGGCAAAATCCAACCGTTAGAGATTCCAAAATGGAAATGGGAGCACATTACAATGGATTTTATTACGAAGTTTCCTAAGACGGTAAAAGGGCACGATACTATTTGGGTAGTAGTAGATCGGTTAACGAAAAGTGCTCATTTTCTACCGATTAGAGAGACCTTCTCTTCTGATAGGTTATCTGAGGTGTTCGTGAATGAGATTGTTGCACGGCATGGAGTGCCGATTTCTATTGTATCTGACCGAGATACGGGGTTAAAGTTTTGGAAGAGGTTTAATGAGGCTATGGGAACGAGATTGCATATTAGCACAGCGTATCATCCTCAGACTGATGGACAATCTGAGCGGACGATACAAATATTGGAGGACACGCTTCGTGCGTGTGTGATAGATTTTGGTGGTGCATGGGATAGTCACCTACCGTTGGCGGAATTCTCTTATAACAATAGTTATCATACGACTATTGGAATGCCACCATACGAGATGCTTTATGGGAGAAGGTGTAGAACCCCGGTGTGCTGGGGAGAGATCGGACAGAAATAGTTAGGAAGTTTAGACGTTGTGAAAGCAACATCTGAAAAGCTCGAAACGGTGAAACTGGGAATGAAGGCCGCACAGGATCGACAAAATTCTTATGATGATAAGAGGCGACGGCCTATAGAGTTTAATGCAGGGGATTATGTGATGCTTAAGGTGTCGCCCTGGAAGGGCATCATCCATTTCCAGAAACGGGGAAAGCTTAGTCCAAGGTATATCGGATCGTTTATGATTGAGGAGTGTGTTGGTAGTGTCACCTACCGACTGTTGTTGCCTGACAAACTGGAAGGGATACACCCGACTTTTCATGTGTCCCATTTACGAAAGTGTTTGGCGGACGCTACAGAACACGTGTCGTTAGGCGACATTGTAGTGGACGATAAGCTAAACTATGTAGAGGAACAGGTGGCTATACTGGATAGAAAAGAAAAGAGATTGAGGAGAAAGGAATTCCCAATTGTCAAGGTGCAGTGGAAGCATCGTAAGGGATCTGAGGCTACTTGGGAGCCAGAAGCAGAAATACGTGAACGTTATCCACATTTATTTCCAGATGACGCGGGTTTCGAGGACGAAACCTATTTTAGTGGGGAAGACTTGTAACATCCTGGGTTTTTACTAATTAAATGGGCTTTGTTGTAAATATGTATATGTTGTAAATAATGGACGGAAAGGTTACGAGAACATAACGAGACTTAACTAAAGGTGTAGTAACGAGTTTCTTTTATATACTTGGACCTATAAGGGGTGGCGAGTAAATAACGTATTATAGTGGGGTTTTTATTTTAATCATGAGACGGGCCAAGCCCGGGGACTAGTCGGTCACGCGCAAAGGGCCGAGCCCGGTTGGGGGAGCACCCTATTAGGGTGTTACGCAATGGGAGAGACTCCCATTGGGAGTTTGCGGCTGCCGAGAAGAAAAGGGAGAGAGGGAGAGGCCGTTCGTTGTGTTTCATGTTCAAAGCAAGGTAAAATCGTGAGCCTCTAGTCATTGTTTGCGTGATTTGATTCCCTAATAATCGTGATAACATGTGGTATGATTCTAGGGTTTCGTAGAGAACGAGGGGAGGAAGAAGGCGAGTTCTAGGCGGTTCGATTTGCACGAGTCGCTCGTATTGAACGTATTATTCCTATATTCCTTACGTATAATCGTTTTTGTTATTTAAAACTTGTGTGTGTAGAGTGAGAGTTGACCGAAAACCCTAAGAGTGCTAGGGTGGGGGTTTACGGGCGTACGTCTAGGATCATGGAAGCCGGTAACCGCGCAAGGCGGCCAGCGGTGGTGCTGGGCGGACATGGCAGTCCCCTGAAGGGCTGTTCACGGTTGTTCGAAAGCGAGAAAGTGGCGGCAGCCCTTCGTTAGGGCGGTTCACGGCTGGAACGGGGCGGCGGGCTGCTCGAAGTCATGGGGAACCCAGAATAGGGTTGGGATGGGCTCGTTGATGTTTGGTAGAGCCGAGTATGAGAACCGAGATGTCGGAAGTGATAATTCGTGTGTACGATGGCTAGAGGAGACGCACGGGAAGCATTGGAAAGTCGGGAATGTGAACACGGGATTCACGTAGAGCATGAAGGCCATGCATGGTGCCATGCACGTGCATGCAGCCTTGCGCGACATAGGGATAGTTGTGTAGGGGCAGGTTTAATGTCAGGTTGTATATTGACTCGTGAATTATGTATTATAGGTGCGAGGTCGAAAGCACGAGATGTTAGCGAGTTCTATAGAACGAGGTGTGTCGGGCAAAGGTGAGTTTCTATCGCCCTCCTTTAAATGTTTTATTGTTTTGGGCATGAATACATGTGAAACGTGTTTTTTAGTGAATGCATGCATAGACGACGTTTTTGGTGACAAAATATATGATTTTAAATAATCGTTATGCTTGCATGTGTGTATGAGTTTTGTGTCACGTACTTAAACGTCGTGGCGGGAGATCAAGCGTAAGGTTGATGTTGTGTTGACGATTAGTCAATGGGATATTAAGTCTAGCATTAGTCAGGTGGGAGATCGAGCATAAGCTTGATATTGTGTTGACGTTAGTCAACGGGTTATTGTGTCTGACGGAAGTCAGGCGGGAGATCGTGTCTGCCTGTGTCCTCGGACCAAACAACATGGTATACTTGTATATTGATATATATATATATATATAACTATTTGAATTGTTGAGAAATTATTATGAGTAAACCTTTGAGATGAAAACCATTTTTATAACGATTTGGGATTCTACATTCTCTAATGAAGTACTATAGAACTCACTCAGCGTAGCTGACTTTTAAGCATGTATTTCAGGTAAAGAGAATGTGTGCGATGGCGGCTTCTGGATGGCATTTGGTTACCGTGGATGTTCGTGATGACATTAATTACTGGTTTTTTCGTTGAGATATTTAAACATTAGTACTTTGTTTGAATTATGTTTGGGTCGGGTCATTGACCTATTTTGACTATTTGATTTCCGCTGCAATGATTGAGTTTAGTTTGATGTCTTTGACTACTTAGCTTGCGTTTGAGCCAACAAATAGGGTTCCCGGGTTTGGGGCCTTACAACACATTATAAGTAGCATCAATTGCAACAAAAGAAGGATAAAGGTCCTAGGTCAGTCATGGAAAACTCAGCTGAGAAGCGAGAGATGACCCGAGTGACAAGAGCTGGAGACGAAGCAGTAAGAATGATGTCATCGGCATACAAAAAAATATAGATGACATCCTTGCTACGACAAAATGTGAACAAAGAGATATTTGATTTGCTACTTGTGAACCCAAGAAAGGTAATGTATACAGCAAATCGATGATACCAGGCACGTAGAGCTCTGCACCTAACATATCCGGGAGGTTGTTTCATGTAGACAACCTTAGCAAGATCAACATTCAGAAAGGCATTCTTGACATACAACTTATGAATAGGCCATTGTCGAGAGACAACAATACTAAGAACAGTGTGAATGTTGGCAGGTTTGACCACAGGACTAAACGTCTGATCAAAGTTCAGGCCATGTTGTTAAGAGAAACCTTGAGTAACAAGACAACACTTGTGTTGTTCAAAATGACCTTGGCTGTCAAATTTGTGACGATAAAGCCAATGACACCCAACAATGTTAGCACCGTTAGGACGTGAACCATCTCCCAAGTGTCATTGGAAAGAAGTGCCGACATCTCATAATCCATGGCGAATTTCCAATTCGGTTCACACATAGCTTGAGCCGTGGTCCGAGGAATGGCTGAATGCTCGGTAGTGACTGAGAGGTTAAGTACCTGGTGGGGTCGAATAGAGCCTGTTTTACTCCGAGTGACCATGGGATGATCAGAAAGAGGTGTCGGTGGCGAGTCTGTTGAGACAGGGTCCGACACAATAGTCGATGGTGCCGAGGAAGCTATAGGAGGGCTTCCACCAAAAGAAAATTGAGGAATAATAAGTTCGAAAGACTCATATCCGTAGAGGAGTCATTCCCTACATCAGTCTGTGTAGTGGTACCAACCGAAGTGGGAACTCGTCGGAAGACAGAGTGGTGCCGGGATACCCGCAGGAACAGGGTTTGGAGAGCCAAAGATCGAGTATTCAAACAATAGACGGGAGGAGTGAAAGGAGGCATACGGGGAGTGAGCCTCGTCAAAGGTGCCATGACGAGAGATAATGGCCCGTTGAGTAAGGAGATCCATAAACATATAATCGCGATGGTCGACATACGGACCAAGAAAAAGATAAGCAAGTTTTAGAATGACGTTATAGTTGGGTTATACAAAACACACATGCAAGTTTTCTTTGCCTTTATCGTTTTATGAGTGACTTCCCACCATTGCTATTGTCATATACTAATATACATTTTTACTAATATTGTGCACGGAGATGCATTCGGTTTGTTATTCAAACACAAGAAAGCGAATAGAAGTCAAACAAAGCGTTTAATCTTATATCTTGTACCTTACGTGCCTCATCAAAGACATCTAACGTACAAGATATCCGTATGTAATACCATTTATTATGATTATACACATTCTGTTCAAAAACAGATGGCCGGTAACATACAATGTGTCAGCTGACAATAAACTTAGAATCTTCCTTCAGTAATTTCAAACCTTCGATAGTTACTATTAGTCTGTGATATCGACATGGTTCCACCTGTTTGTTATAGTGTCAATATAAGCACCCGCCCTTTTATCGATACCAGGTTCAGCCACCCAACGAACTCCGTCTTGATCACTTGGAAAAACTTTGTAAGCCTTCAAAGAATCATCCCATGCGTCCTCGTGATCGCCTCTGGTCTTTTTGGTTTTGAAGATGTTGAGGATGGCAAATGAAGTCTTCTTCTGCCAATTGTTTCTTCCCATAGCAATTGTCAAGGTTGTGTGGTATGACAATCAAGTTCATGGTCTAATTTATAGTAGTTAAAGAGGAATCATTAGGCAAAAAGCATGGCATCAAAAGGATTACAGCCTTGAGTTGATCATGGGTGTAGTATTAAATTGCCTAACTTTATTATGTGAAAAGAAATTGTAGAGGAAAGTTCTAACAAATAAAAGTAATGCATAACAAGGAAAGGGAAAATGACAAAATATATGATACGTGGAATACTTCTTTCTTAAAGAAATATCTCTCTTTCACACGCATAAACGTGTTTAATTAAAAACTACAATTATATATAACTAGTATTAAGACCTAAGATTGCCGCTAACCCTCGCGTTGAATGTAAAAAAAACGAAACTGGCACGTCGTTGGTAACATTCGAAACTTTATATAAAAAACGAAACTATCACAATCTCGTGCGCAGAGAGGCCGTTGATAATATTTCGAACTTTATATAAAAAAAGAAACGGTTAAAAAAATCCACATCGAAACGTTGATAAAGTAGGAATGTCGCGACGGAAAAATCCAAACAATAAAAAATATCAACGTTGATAAAAATAAGCATGTACAAATTCGGATTTTATAAAAATTATATTTTAAAAGTTGGAGGAAAAAAAGAAAAAGAAACTGTAAAAAAATTAAACCTTGAATAAGCTTTAACGGCTTGCACGTTTGTGCGTCGATTACCTATACATTATGACGTACAAATCCGTTTTGAATGAAATTCACCGAAATGTAGATAAAAATAAGAAGTCACAACGATATATTCGGAATTTTGTAAAACATTAACTCTTACCGTTTATAACAGAAAAACAAAAGTAAACAAAAAATTATGAGTGTGTGAAAAAAAGAAATAGATAAGTATAGGATATATATAGTTAAACTTGAAGGCATAAAAATTAAATTTTTATGCAGTTAATAAAATAGTGCATATGCATAAACACTTTGCATAAACACACATTTTTATATGTTTAAATTAATTAATTTATATTAAAGGAAAATACTAAAAGTGATATATTATTATATTTATTTCACCGCCATCCTCTTTTTTCTCTGCTATATCAATTTTTTGAAAACGAAAAATATACATGTGCATTAGACATATATCTATTTCCGGGGTGCTCAAGGCAAACGAGATACATAGATTTAACTATTGTGGTTTTCTTCTAAAGGAGATGATGGTTTGTGATTTGCTTCCACAAGATACAATGTGATGATGCCACCGGTGATAGTGATGCGATTTTGAAGTTGGTGGTTGTTCACGAGGCGGTTGATCATGAAAGGTGCTAGTAGCAACGACGATGGGTATTGAACGAGCTGAGAGGAAGAGAAAGTGCGACCATTGTAGACCAGGGTTATGGTGGTGCAATGATGTCGTGCTCGCAACTTTGTGATGACCACTAGCCAAATAGATAAATAGAGATAGAATGACATGAAATAAAATGAGACATGCTGCCAAAATTTTAGAGTAGTGAGTGAGTGACTTATGTTAAATATTTAGTATGCCTATCAAGTATACAACCAATTAAACACTTGAACCATAGGTTGTATAGTTTACACGGTTCTCAATTTATAAATGGTTGTTAATTCAACTTAGAGTATTAATATACTCTCACTTGGCTCTCTCAAGTGAGAGTACTTTTTTGACACTTATGTGCCACATCAGATTGGTGTATCACTCACTTGGCTCTCACATGGCAAGGAGTATACTCATGTAAGAGATACCCAAGTGAGTATTAAATGCATCAATTTAAAATAAATTCAAATTTCATTAAAATAAAAAATACAGTAAATAAAAAAAACGTTAAATAAAAAAACACTAAATAAAAAAACATTAAATAAAACGGAGCGGGAGCCCGATGCTTTAGCTTGGGCTTTTGCTTTTTTCTTCCCGGTCGGTTGTACTATTACGTCCTCCTCATCCGTGTCCTCTATGTTGATATCATACCTAGATCTCCCATCGGATGCGGCGGAACTTCTGTTCATATCGATTCTTTAACGACCTTTTTCTTTCGGCTTTTTCGAGAAGGTCCGGGTTGCGTTTCGTCAACGTTTTCTTCGGATTGTGGTGCGGGTTAAGTTTCAGGAACAACGTCCGACTCGGACATGTTTTCACTCATTTTTTGAAGTTGCTGAAATGGGCAATGATAAATGGTTTTGACCCTTAGATATCATTCCACAATTTGATCATTGTTGTCCATCACTCAAATTATCCTAACTATTTACATGCACTTTTGTAAGACATCTAAAGGTCTCCTAAAAGACTCAGGTTCAGGCCTTTATAAGTAAACATCTTGAATGACTATTGTCGTTAAAAAAAATACGTGCACTAGGCAAATTACTATCAAGATGTCCATAATTATTCTACAAGTATTATTTTTAATACAAAAGTTGGTAAAGTACATCTTTGTAGGTACCCATTCCTAGAAGATATCAGATCCTAGAAGATATCAGAAAAGATCATTTAATTAAGTATAGATGTTCATCATGTTCCTAACTCTGAAGATCATAATTGATATGATTGAATGATTGTTTTCACACTTTATGGACATAATTTAAGTTTAAACATTAATGGATGAAACATAATAAAGTGTGAAGAACAGAAAGCACTTTAAGGGATGGCTTTAGTTACTCAGATGATATAAAATAACTAAAGCAAATAATCTTCCTACTTACTATGCCTTATAGCTGTCTAGCTTTACAAATTCTATCAAAGTCCTCATTAGAACCAATGATTATAAAAATTCAGAACTAAGGCTATATTTTAAAGTAATCTTAAAAAGCCTACACTGTTTTATTCGCATTCAACAACTCTAAGTCGAAACTGGAACATTAGTTGTCATGCATATCTCAAAACAAGAAATCCGTACGATAAATAAAGGCGTTGCTAAATATTCCAACAATTCATTGGTCACAAACATAAAGTGCATCATACTTGATTGGTTCATGAATGAATATTTGAATGGTATATAGCCAATGATGTATGTTTAGAGTTATTACGTTTCAATGGTTACCTATAAAAGTTAAATACTATTTTAATAATTAAAAAAAATAATTTATAAATTATGTGATTGTTTTATATTGGTTAGCACGGTTATCATATAAAAAGTTGGTTAGTATTTGAACCCTTATATATATATATATATATATATATATATATATATATATATATATATATATATATATAGGGGAAGGATCAAGAGAAAACCAACAATTTAGGCGAAAACCAAGCAAACCAGTCTCAGCCAATCAGAAATTTTAGATTTTAATTATAATTTTTTTATATTAAAAGGTAAATGTGTAATTGTACTTTAATATTGATTTGATAATTAATAGTTTTCAAATCAATTCCCTGTTCTTTCTCATACATTTAAGAATTTCCTATTTTTTCAAATCAATTCCCAAATTAATTCACTTCCATCGATGGTATTCAAACAAACAAGCAACCAAGTTTGATCCAAACCTCTCATCCATTCCAAAGCAAAGTAATGATTCCAGTCCATCATCCGTTTCTAAGAAACAGGTCGTGACAATGTTGATTTCCGATCTGTAGTAAGATTTGAGGAAGACGGAGGCGGCGACCCAAATACGGAGGAGATGATCTGCTAACTCGACCCTAACCCCTCAAATACTCAGGTGAGAATGCCATCTTCAGGGGCGATTTCATTTGCTTTCAGTTTTAGTTCTCGCATAAACAAGATTACTTCTTTTGTTATGTATTTTTATTATATGATATTGGTTAAACGTATGTTTTTTTACTAATTAGGCTAGTATGTGGAAGCACACCAGATGCTTGATGATTTGTTCAGGTGTGTTTATTTGTTTTCTTCTAAAGAAATAGATGAACTTAAAATTGAAAACAACAATCTTAGATTTATGGGTCGATATAAACTGATTATAATTCTTGTTTTCTTTCAAAACCTACAAACTTGAATGCTCTTTTTTTATTTCATCTTTATTTTCATTTTGTTGTAGTACTTGTATTCTCCTTGGTAGAATGTTCTTCTAATTTGAACACACTTGCGCAAAAGAATATGTAATGGTTGGTGTATACAGCATACACAATCCCAAAATGTCTCCACGAGATGTTAAGTATCAGGTAGCAAAGGAACATAAACAACTGCAAGGACCTCTATGTACCCAAGCCAAATGCTACTCCAGAACAACATTAAGAAGACCAATGAAAATATATAGGGTATTGTTGACATGGTGAAGTGAACTTGAAAGCAAAGAAAGTAACGAGGAAGAGAGATTTTAATTCTGCTTCTTAAGAGTTTTAGGTAGCAAGTTACTCACAAAGCAAAGACATTTAACACAATTCTTGAAGGCATTTCGTATGAGCTACGTATACGTAAGTCGATTGAACTACGTATACGTAACTCACTTGCGCTACATATATGTAACTAGTTTCTTCCTATTTTTTATGTTTTGTTGACCCATATGTAAATATGTAAACCTTAGTTTTTTTTATCTCGGCTACGTATATGTAACTCGGTTACTCTTTCCCCAGTTTATTATTAATGTTGACACACGTTTACATATACGTAAGCATATATGTGTAAATGTTTACATATACGTAAGCATGTATGTAATTATTGAAAAAATGAAGAAAAAAAATGCAGTCATTCAACTGTTCTTCAATAATTTGTGTAAATCTTGAGTTTTGATTATGAATAAAACTGATTTTTGGTAAAGATTGAGGAGAGAGAGAGAGAGAGAGAGAGAAAGTAAGAGAGAGAGAGAGAGTTTTTTAAGGAATTTTGATTGTTTTCAAAATATAAAAATTGTAATATACCTAATATACCCCTATAACATTTAATTAAATCAATTATCTATTATTTATTTACAGATTTGCCATTAATTAATCTCATCCATTGATCAATTTCAATCAATGATAAAAAGTTGGTTTTCTTGGTTTTCGCCTAACTCTTGATTTTCTCTGGAACCCTCCCCTATATATATATATATATATATTAGCTTCTGGGAGTTCCATGACACTACATAAGAAAGTATCCTTATACCATCTAAAAGACGTTAGAGTTCTACATCTTAGATTCTGCAGAAGAGTTCTAATATTTTAAGAATTTTCGGACCATCTTCCAATGAAATGTTCTATAATATTAACAATTAAGGTGTAGACTGCATTATTTTCAGTACTACTAGTACCTTCTTCTTGTTTGACACTATTTAATATTTTATTTTTATCTTCTTGAGATAAATAATTATCCCACCATCCTTTTAACTGACCTGTAAACCCTGATATAATCATATGTGTTATGGTCTGGACAGAGTTATTATTATTCTTACAAATTGTACTGACTATCTCTTCCTTCACATTAACAACATCGAAGATAGAGATTTAAAATACAAAATTAATGAAGTCTTATTAAATGAAACTTTTGAAACTGATTCTGAGCAATCATTCTCAGAAAAAGAAAATCTAAATATTTTAGAATATGAAAATTTTGATTCCTCATAAACAGAGGAAGAACGTTGTCCAACAAATTGTAAAAATGATTGCTGTAAAAACCCTTCTGAAATATCAGAAGAAGGTCTTTATCAAATAATTTCTCAATTTCAAAACATGGAAATCAATGTTTTAACCAATGAGATTTTAGATCTCTTAAAAATCATAAGTGATACTCAAGTCAAAGAAAAACTAATTTCTGAATATTTAAACCAGCATAAATCTGAGGAAGCATCTTCCTCAAGCAATCCTCGGCATGATTTAAAACTTTTTTCTCTAGCTGAGTTAAAGAGGCAGCTAGTCTAAAGAAAACAAATTTTCAGACCTGTTAGTATACATAATTTAAAAACTGAAATTGATAATCTAAAAATTGATATCAAAATTCTGCAAAAATATAATAGAAATCTAGAAGAAAAAATTATGAGACTTGAGATCCCCTAAAATAAAAATGATGAGGAAATTCCTCAAAACAATACGGGAATATTTTTAGAAAGTATTATAAATAGTATAACCACACAGAAGTGGAATATCAGAATAAAACTTCTTATTGAAGAAAACTTCTTAAACCCAACAAGTTTTTGCCTTGTGGCCTATTTTTCCACATTTTCTGCATTTTATAATTTTTTAAAAATCATTAGGACATTCTTTCTTTTCCTTATACTCTTTCCTTTTATAATTATTATTATAATGGTTTTCTTCTTTCTTAAATTTCTTTCTTTTATAATGTTTTTTAAGAGAAGAATTTCTTTTCATAGTTTCAATAGATTTATCAGGCTTATTCTCTAAGCCAAATTGGCCACAGAAATCTCCTAATTGTTTTTTCTCATTTAGAGAATGTTTCTTAATCTGTTGATTAAGTTTTATTTCATTATATAGGCTTATTCCTTCCTGAACACAGGTGCCTATAAGTTTACCATAAGTGTAACTGTCATAATTTATAACTCCATCTATTCTTAATTTGCCTTTAATTCTTTCAGCAAATAAATGGGGAAGGCCATCTATGAATTTTGACTTCCAATGAGAACTATTAGCTTCAGGGAGTTCCATGACTCTACATAAGAAAGTATCCTTATACCATCTAAAAGACGTTAGAGTTCTACATCTTAGATTATGCAGAAGAGTTCTAATATTTTCAGAATCTTCGGACCATCTTCCTGTGAAATGTTCTATAATATTAACAATTAGGGTGTAGACTACTAGTGCCTTCTTCTTGTTTGACACTATTTAAGATTTTATTTTTATCTTCTCGGGATAAATAATTATCCCACCATCCTTTTAACTGACATGTAAACCCTGATATAATCATATTTGCTATGGTCTGGACAGAGTTATTATTATTCTTACAAATTGTACTATACATAAGTATCCTGTGGACAGTATTATAAATCTGTCCTTCTTACTGACCATCTATATTCCATTCATAGATCATTTTTTCACTATAAAAGTTATTAACAATATACTCTTGTTCTTCTATCAGAACATCTTGAAAAGTAGGTCTAGGATAATAGTATTTTCTCTAAGTTGGCTTATCTGCCTATTTAGAGAGTTTGAAAATATTATCATTTATTTTTTCTTTATAATTTTTTTCAAAAAAATCTGTTACAGTATTAATCTTAAGATTTTTAAGAGCATTCATAGTTTCATTTAAAGTCGCTATTAGACTATCCCTAGATTTTAATTTAAAATTTGTTACTTCCTCTGTTACTTCCGGAGGAAGTTATATACTAGGAGTAGCAATCTTTTCTTTTAAAGAAACAGTTTTAGCCTGTATGTTTTTCTCTTTAAAATGGGATATAATCCTATCCATCTTAGTAGATAAATCTTGTAGCTGTTCTCACAGAATTATTAAATATAAATTTGTATAATTCTGCTGTTTAATTAAGTTATTTATATGAGAAATTGTAATAGGTAAGGTATCTCCTTCTAAAAGTTTTTGAAAGGTTTGATAATACCTTATTTCATTATCTTTTTCTATTTTAAAGGTTGTGTAGGAGGAAAAAAACTTAGAGACTATCTCTCCCTTCATATTAAATGATCTTTCAATAACTGATATGATTCTTCTTTATCTTGATTTATTAAATAAATGGACTATTTAAAAAATGGAACATAAACTAATTTATAAATTATGAACTTTTGAAAAATTAGGATTAAAACAAGTTGTCAAAACAACTGAAGAAACATTTTCTTTAAATAAAAAAGATATGGTTATTAAACTATTGTTAAACAAATATTTAAATAAATATAAAAAGGATTATAAATTCCTTCACATAGGGCTTGTGCAAATTACATTTATACCCTTAACTGTAAGGCCCCATACCCGGGAGGCCACACTTTTTGGATTTACTCATTCACAAACAGTTCTTAAACTTGATTATCAAATAACGCAGCGGAAAATACTTCAATAAAACATAACCATTACATTGTTTAACAACGGAAGCGTAACATAGTCTATTACATAAACTTATCATAATCTAATCATAACGGGATGCCAGTCTTCATGATCAACCGGGTAACTCTTCTCGCTTGCCAAGCATCACTGTCCATCATCCATGCCTGCCTTAACCTGAATGTGCATACTAAAAAGTCAGTTACGCTGGTGAGTTCTAGTTTTCATTCGATTTAAGAAATGGTTCATCATTCAAAACATTCACTAGGGTTTAACATCACGTATAAGAAAATAGGGCATTTCGTTCATCATTGAAAACCTTCAAACATTTTTCCTCATCATAAACACATTGAACGGATCATTTGTTTAAAACATTTAACATTCATTTAAGTCATACATTACTATCTACAATCTGTATCTTTTTTTAAGCGTCTCTGTGTCCCCGAAGGAACCTTGCATGTCGTGGGCAACCGTTACGTATCGCCGTCATTGCCACAACATTCCGTCAATTCCCTTTTTGTATTGCCCCCAAGGCTAACTGCACGAGGACCGACAATACCCATTCAGTTGCCCCTATGGCTCTCATGTCCATAGACCGACAACCTCCATCGACGGCTATGGCTCATGGCCATAACACCGTCGGATCATAATTTAACCTTACATAGGGTCACGTTAACCCCTGAGTAACCGTCGTTACTCCCTATCAGTTGTACAACATCAAACCATTGGCAGGCCACCAAGACACTGCCCCTGTTGCTCTTATGGCAACTATGGCTCGCTGTCCATAATCTACCACAAGGCTGGAAATTACATTCCTAGACTTCATTCGTCAATTCCCTTCATTCGACAGATTAGATTTGTAATGACTTCTTTAAAACCTTTGCCCTTTTTCTTTTCTTTTCATAAAACCTTTCATTCATTTTCGAAACCCTTTACCTTTAGTTTAAACCATTTCTTTATAAACATTTCATTCGTAAACATTCCATTCATAAAACTTTCTTTCCATAAACCGTTCATTCCAAATCATTTCATTTCGTAAACATAGTTTCATAAGCATCATTTTATAAACATAGTTTCATAAACATCGTTTCGTAAAAACATCATTTCATATGTATGCACACCAGCCCGAAAACATTATATAAAACATTTAAAAGATGGCTTCTAGAACTCACCTGATAAGCTAATCCGGGTTGTCCTAAACAAGGTCCAACAACGTCACTTCCGATCTGAATTGATTAGTTGAATACACATCAGACCAATACCGACTCTAACGGTTTAATTATTCTAAACATACTAACTTTACTCAACCAGCCTGATGCCTGCGCACTTAGCAAGTGTGTAGGGCCTTGCTCTTGCGTACTTAATAAGTGCGCAGACTTTGCTTCATGCGTACTTGATAAATACGCAGCACATGCTTCATGCGTACTTGATAAGTACGCATGACCCTCTTCATGCGTACTTGATAAGTACGCATGATCCTCTTCTTGCGTACTTGGTAAGTACGCAGGATCATCTTCATGCGTACTTGATAAGTACGCACGAACTGCTTCTTCGCAAAAACCCTAACTTTCGTCTTCGGGTCTGATCACGTCAAGATCCCGAACTTGTTTACTTCAAAACGTTTGTTTTCCATTAAGGAACTCAAATCTATGTTCATCTTTCAGTTTTATCCGTGAAAACATTACCTTTTCACCCAAAACCCGAAAAACCCAAAAACGAACAAAAACTCAGATTTAGGCCAAATCGTTACCTGAATCAAGTTTCTGATCCGGAGGTTCGTCTCACGAGCTCTGGAGCAACACACTTCTCAAATCTCGGGTCGATCCGCCAACTTTCTCTCTCTACGATTTCTCTCTCTAGAAGTTGCAAATGAGAGAAATGGCTGGTGACCTTGGCTATTTATAAGGGAGGCTCCCCTTCCAGCCCGCCGGCCTATCCGGCTTGACCCGACATGCCTCGTTTATTTATTCCGTTATTTTAAGTGTCGTTTTATTTTTGGGATGTTATAAGTCTACCCCCCTTACAATAGGTTCCGTCCCCAAAACCTATCAAAAGTCAAATAGATGAGGGTACGACTCCCTCATTTCCTTCTCCGTTTCCCAAGTGGCTTCCGATCCCTTTCGATGTTTCCATTGGACTTTGACCAATTGGATAATCTTATTACGCAAACGCTTCTCCTTCTTTTCTAAGATGGCCATGGGTTCTTCGATGTAATTAAGGCTGTTGTCGACCTCGATGTCAGTAAGTGGTACATGAGCTGATTCATCCGCCAAACACTTTCGCAAGTGTGATACATGGAAGGTAGGATGAATCCCACTCAACTCATCAGGCAACTCTAGCCGATAAGCGACTTCACCAACCCGTGCCATTATCCTGAATGGTCCGACGAACCTCGGACTTAACTTTCCTCTCTTCCTGAATCGTATTATTCCCTTCCAGGGTGACACTTTCAACATTACTCTGTCTCCAACATCAAACTCAATAGGCCTTCGACGTTTGTCCGCATAGGATTTCTGATGATCTTGTGCGGCCTTCATTCGTGCTTTGATTTGATCAAACCTTTCTGACGTTTCTCTTACTACTTCAAGACTCCCTAATTCCTTTTGTCCAATCTCACCCCAACAAATCGGGGTCCTACATCTCCTCCCATACAACATTTCGTAAGGCGGCATGCCTATAGTCGTGTGATGACTATTGTTGTAGGAGAATTCGGCTAACGACAGATGATTGTCCCAACTGCCGCCAAAATCGATAATACAAGCGCGGAGCATATCCTCCAAGGTCTGAATGGTCCTTTCGGACTGACCATCCGTTTGTGGGTGGTATGCCGTGCTGATATTAAGCCTCGTGCCCATCGCCTCGTGAAATCTTTTCCAGAACCTCGATATGAATCGTGTGTCCCTGTCAGATACGATCGTCAAAGGCATCCCATGCCGTACTACTACTTCGTTAATAAATACTTCCGCTAACCTCTCCGACGAGAACGTCTCGCGAATAGGTAGGAAATGAGCACTCTTCGTTAAACGGTCCACAATTACCCAAATGGTATCATGACCTTTAGCTGTGCGAGGTAGCTTGGTTATGAAGTCCATGGTAATGTGTTCCCACTTCCATTCCGGTATATCAAGTGGTTGAATCTTTCCACATGGTTTCTGGTGTTCGGCCTTTACTTGCGAGCAAGTCAAGCACTTGCTTACGTACTTTGTCACTTCATGCTTCATTCCAAGCCACCAGTATTCCTTCCCCGTACAGGTAGTGCCTCCAGATTTTTAATGCGAGCACGACAGCAGCAAGTTCCAAATCGTGGGTTAGATAATTAGCTTCGTGATTCTTCAACTGTCGTGACGCATACGCGATCACTCTTCCGCGTTGCATCAACACGCATCCCAATCCCTGACCCGAAGCGTCAGAGTATACCACTAAGTCTTCATTTCCCTCGGGAAGGGCCAAGACTGGAGCTTGGGTTAGCCTCTTCTTCAATTCCTTAAACGCCTCATCTTGGGTCGAACCCCATTCGTACTTTACCTCCTTCCGAGTCAACTTTGTCAATGGCGAAGCTATTTTCGAGAAATCCTGGATGAATCTCCGATAGTAGCCTGCCAATCCCAAGAAACTACGGATTTCAGTTGGCGTCTTAGGAATATTCCATTCCCTTACCGTCATTATCTTTGTTGGATCAACCATAATGCCGTTCGGGTTAATGACGTGACCTAGGAATTGGACTTCCCTAAGCCAGAACGCGCATTTGGAGAACTTAGCATACAACTTTTCCTTTTTCAGAGCCTCCAACACCTCCTTTAAGTGACATGCGTGATCACCCTCATTCTTGGAGTAGATGAGGATATCATCGATGAACACAATTACCGATCGGTCCAGCATCGGTCGACACACCCTATTCATTAAATCCATGAACGTTGCGGGGGCGTTCGTCAATCCAAAAGACATCACGCGGAACTCGAAATGTCCATAATGCGTGCGAAATGCGGTTTTCGGTATGTCTTCTTCCCTCACCTTCAACTGATGGTACCCGGATCGAAGGTCGATTTTTGAGAACCAACTTGCGCCCTGTAATTAATCGAACAGGTCGTCGATCCTTGGTAAAGGGTACTTGTTCTTCACCGTACGTTTGTTCAACTCGCGATAATCAATACACATTCTCATCGAACCGTCTTTCTTCTTCACAAACAACACCGGAGCACCCCACGGCGAGATGCTCGGTTGGATAAATCCTTTCTCAAGTAACTCGTCTAGTTGTGCCATTAATTCTTTCATCTCCACTGGTGCTAGTCGATATGGAGCCTTAGCCATGGGCTGGGCATCTGGTACTAAGTCGATTCGAAATTCAATCTCTCTGTCGGGTGGTATCCCAGGCAAATCCTCTGGAAACACCTCCGGGTACTCGCGTACCACGGGTACATCGTCTAGCTCCTTCACTTCCTTACACTCGTCAATTACGTACACCAGATAAGCCTCGCATCCGCGCCTCAAGTAATCTGTTGCCTTAATCATCGAGATGACGTTTGGCATCGAGGCGTCACGATCTCCAAGAACCTCGACTTTGCTACCATCCGGAGCCTTGAGTCGGATTATCTTTCGTTTGCTTATAATTTGCGCTTCATTGGCAGTTAGCCAATCCATACCTAACACGACATCGAACCCTCCCAAAACCATAACAAACAATCTAACAGGGAACCTATGACCTTCTATTTTTATCGTGGAGTTGTCAACTACATCGGTCACTCTCGCAGTTCTACCCTCAGCAGTTTCTACGCTAAAGCCCTTTCTAGCTTACTGACAGTGTACTTCACTCGTTTACAAAAAGTCGCAGATATAAAACTCTTACTGGCACCCGAATCAAATAACACAGAAACAAAAGTGTTGTCAAGGACGAACGTACCTGACGCCACGTCAGGGTCTACCCTGGCTTGTTCTTGCGTTAGTGCGTACGCACGAGTCTTTGCTCGGGGCCTCTCTTCTTTCTTTTCCTGGCCTTTCCCTTTCCCGGCTTCACCCATTCTGGGCTTGGTGCATTCCCGGCTCATATGACCGCTTTCACCACAATTATAACATTTAATGCCTTACCTGCATTCCCGGGAGTAGTGCCCAGTCTTGCCACATTTGTAGCACAGATTTATCCCTATCCGACATTCACCCGTATGTCTCGCCCCACATCTTCCACAGACTGCCGTCTCGCCCCACATCTTCCACATACTGCCGTCCCGAGCCCCAAACGACTTCCCACCCGATCTCTTAGCGGGAAAACTCAGCTTCTTCTTGGGCTCTTCAATGGCAACGACATTTAGTGCCAGATCAACAAATACCACTCTGCTCAGTTCTACTACCGAATCGTAGGTAGTAGGGGCGTTTGCTTTAACATAGGTGCGGACCTGGTCCGGCAGCCCTTGAATGTGCGCAGACCCTGCTTCCTGCGTACTTGCTAAGTACGCAGGATCCTCTTCCTGCGTACTTGATAAGTACGCAGTGCCCTCTTCCTACGTACTTGATAAGTACGCAGGACCTGCTCCGTGCGTACTTGATAAGTACGCACGATCTGTTTCTTCGCAAAACCCTAACTTTCACATTCAGGTCTGATCACTCCCGAACCTGTTTACATTCAAAACGTTAGTTTTCCATTAAGGAACTCAAATCTATGTTTATCTTTCAGTTTTATCCGTGAAAACGTTACTTTTTCACCCAAAACCCGAAAAACCTAAAAACGAACAAAAACTCAGATTTAGGCCCGATCGTTACCTGGATCTAGTTTCTGATCCGGAGGTTCTTCTCACGAGCTATGGAGCAACACTTTGCTGAAATCTCAGGTCGATCCGCCAACTTTCTCTCTCTACGGTTTGTCTCTCTAGAACTTGCAAATAAGAGAAATGATGAAGGTCTAAGCTATTTATAGGGGAGGCTCTCCTTCCAGCCCGCCGGCCCATCCGGCCCGACCCGTTATGCCTCGTTCGTTTATTTCGTCATTTTAACTGTCGTTTTATTTTTAGGATGTTACACTCTCTCTCTCTCTCTCTATATATATATATATATATATATATATATATATATATATATATATATATATATATATATATATATATGTATGGGGAAGGTTATATTGGAAACTTACTTGAGTTGAGAAAACTATGAAAACTCAATGTTAACGTATGTAACAACTAAAAATTGGTGAAAATTAAAAAAAATTTTAAATAGATTCTATATCTAATTTTATAACCTTTGGCAAAAAAAAAATCAAAAAACCGCCGAGCGGTTATTTTTATAATTTTTTTTATAAAATCGCTAAAAGTTGTTACGTATGTAAAACGTGAATTTTTGTAATTTTTTCATGTGTTACCTATGTTACTGATGACGTCATGTTGACCAATATATATAAAAACGTTGATTTCAGCTATTTTTTCAAGAGTTTTTAAAAAAAAAGTACTCGGCGGTTTTTTGTTTTTTTTTTTGTGACGAAAATAGTAATAAAAAAGGCTAAAAAAATAAATAAGTTAGATTGAGTTTTCATGAGTTTTCTCAACTCAAGTGAGTTTCCAAATTAACCTTCACCTATATATATATATATATATATATATATATATATATATATATATATATGGAATGTATAATTTAATAACAACTAAATATTTTGATAACTCGCTAAAAACAATAAAAAATTATTTATTTGTTTAAAATACTAGAATTACTATTCAAATATAATATTTTTATATGAATTGATATGTGTAAATTTGCATGTACTCGTATATTATAAACATTTTCACATTTGTAAGTCTCTCATGTACACATGTGTAAGCCTTTTACCATGTATGCATATGTACATGTTTATAATATACGAGTCCATGTAAATTTACACATATTAATCTATATAAAAATGTTGTATTTTAATAGTAACGTTAGTATTTTAGATAAATAAATGTTTTCTTATTGTTTTTCACGAGTTCTCAAAATATTTGGAGCTCTCATTTGAACCTAACCATATATATATATATATATATATATATATATATATATATATATATATATATATATATATAGGGGCCGGTTATCGTACAAAGGGCCCAAAGCATAGGAAGGGCCCCCATCCGTCAGATTAATATAATCAAGGGTTGGAGATGACGCGGTGGCATAAACGTAATTACTTGGGAAAAAATAACGCGTCGTCTAAGTTAAAAAGGGCATAAATGTCAAATTATACCCACAAGCGTCCAAATCAAATCTCTGTAAAAACGTAAAAAAGAGGTTTTGCGGATATTCAAACGACAAGAAAAAAACCCTCAAAGTGACGAAAGAACTAAATCGTTTTACTATACTTCAATTTAATCCAATTCACGTTTAATGAAATTCATCAGTTTTAATGCAATTTTTCAATTCACGTTTAATGAAATTAAATAATTTAATGTGATTTCAATTGAAAAAATGAAACCACGTTTTAATAATCACGTCATATATATGTGGGGTCTTCATATTAAAACTGGGTTAATCACGTCATATATATATGGAGTCTTTATAGATAAACGTAATTTTTTTTAATAATCACGCTTTTTTAATAATCACGCTTTAATAATTACGTTTTTAATAATCACGTTTGAAATTTGATCATGTTTGAAATTTGATCACGTTTGAAATTTGAATCAGACTGAATTGAAAATTAAATTCACATTGAATTGAATTAAAAAGCGTTTAAAAATCACATTGAATTCAAACGTTTGAAAATCACGTTTAATCAATTAAAAATCACTTTTAAAAATCACGTTTAATCAATTAATTCAAAAAATATAATCACGCTTTAAATAATTACGCATTTATAATTAATAACTGGTTGAATGACAAAAATATCCCTTGCACTAAAATTAAGAAAGGACACGCGACACAACTATATTCCTTCACACCCTTCGTACGATTTAATAACTCCTATATATATAATACTATTAGTTTAGGTCCCGTGTCTACACACGGGGTGAAAAATATTAATATTTAAATTTTTTAAATCTTTATGTATATATATATTTCACATATGTAAAAATATATTACATATACTACAGATATAAACAAACTCAAAATATGTAAAAATTAATATATAATTAGGTTTCGAAAATACGTTAATTACTATTTAATGTAATTTCACTTTCAATTACTATTTGATTGAAATAAAAGTTATATAATTAAATTTTAAAGTTTTATTATAATAAAGGATAATTTAAAATAAATGTGTTGTATTAGTCCAATTAATACTTTCTTTAAATATATATTATTATTTAAATATAGAAGTGTATTAAATAAGAGAGAGAGGCGGGAAAAAAATGGTGAGATTGAATGTGAAGATGACACGTGGCACTAAAAAACCTTTATTTATTAGTATGTATAGATATAGATGTTAAAAACTCATATATTACATAGGTTGAATAAATATAACTTGTAATAAAACAGCAGTTTCTATGAATATATGTATGTTGGATATTATCATAACATCGGTGAAATAAAAAATAATGAAGATTTAAGAAATTATAAATAACCAATAATGAAGATTTAAAATTTATAAAATTGTATTTTAAAATAAGATATAATTGAAATTTTCTTACGAATTAGTAATTTTTAATAAAATATTAGAATAAATTTTAGATATTTATTTATTTAACATCATCATTATTTAATAGAAGAGAAGCGGAAAACAAAAATTTAGAGTTCAGCAGAAGTCGACACGTAGCAAATATAGTTATTTATTTATTATAATATAGGTTAGAAACACGGTATATTACACAGGGTGAATAAATGCAGTGTTATATATACTTAGTAATAAAGATTTACATATTACATATGTATGACATATTACATAGTTTTTTAATACAAATTTTAGAAACGTTATATAGTTATTTTTTAAAAATGTTTTATAAAAAGAATGAAAGAAATGTTCAAATTATAAAAATGTTTTATGAACAAACCTAATTTTTTTAAATAAAAAATATTTTATAAAAATAATTATAGAAATCATTATTATTTATAGCAGAGAGAGGCGTGAAACAAAAATTATAAAAAACAATTTAAAGAAATTTGTATAATTAATAGGAGAGAATGACGGGGAAAAATGTTGAGGATAAACATGAAAATGACAAGTGTCTACCAAAACCTTTATTTATTATATAGTACTAGGTTAGAAGCTCATGTATTACAAGGGTTGAATAAATGTAATGTTATATACTTAGTAATAAAAAATTATGTTTTTAAAAGCCCGTGTATTACGCGGGTTGAATAAAATATAATGTAATCTGTTAACAAATACACTCGTCAAAATGGAACAATGTGAATATGTAAATACATGATTAAAAAGTTTTTATTTAGATATTAGATGACTGTAAAATTGTTTTCAGTTTATAGAATTTATAAAAATATGATAGAACAATTTAATTGATAATAAACACAGTTTTAAATTTAAAAGTCAAAGATAAAAATTAAAACAAATAATTAATTTAGTTGTATAAAATAGTGGAGTTGATTATTAATAGCAGAGAGAGGCTAGAAAATGAGAATGTGAAGGCCTAGAAATATGACAAGTGTCCCTCCCAAAACCTTGATTTATTAGTGTATATATATATATATATATATATATATATATATTGAGTTAAGTTATACTAAAAATGACTTTTTTTCTAAGAAGTCTAAAAAGGGCATGATATTTTAAATTTTAGGCATTGTGTTTTTTAACTTTTAAATATGTTCACGTAAATAAAATAAAAACACCATATTTAAAATGAAAGAACACCATGTCTAAAATCTCCTTTTTATGCTTCTTAGGAAAAAAATATTTTTTAGTATAACTCTCATTTATACACACATAAACACACACACACACTATTAATTATTTAAGTATGGGTATATCGATAACCACACATCTAAAGGTTGTTTTTACTGATCTGATGAATACCGACTAAAATAAACACCTTTTAAGCATAAAATGTATACTTTAAAGACATTCTTTGTCCATGAGAACCCTTAAAAAATTCAAATTTCGATTCCCTCGTTTTTTTCAGGAGATATGTTAGGTTCATAAAGAATACTTGATCTTAAACAACATCAACCCATTTTAGATGCATTGGCCAGGGTTAAGAGAAGAACTCGACAGTTAAGCGTGTTTTGGTTGAGCAATCCAGGGATGAGTGGTCTCCTGATATATTTTCACCCAGGTGACAAAAAATAATTTGTAAGCTACTCGTGGGCAAAAGGTATACTTTAAAGACATCTTTGTCTATGAGAACCCTTAAAAAAAGCCAGATTTCTATTTCCTCGTGTTTTTCATGAGATAGGTTCATAAAGAATACTTGATCTTAAACAACATCAACCCATTTTAGATGCATTGGCCAGGGTTAAGAGAAGAACTCGACAGTTAAGCATGTTTGGGTTGTGCAATCCAGGGATGAGTGGTCTCCTAATATATTTTCACGCAGGAGACAAAAAATAATTTGTAAGCTACTCATGGGCAAAGCGGACACTATTGGTTGGTATAAGAGGTGATCGGATGTTACAAATGGTATCAGAGTCACTCTTATATTGTTTGGGATGGTAGTGTTGGACATATATGCCCGAGTAACGACATTTATCAAAACTACTATTAAGGTATGATCCAAACAGTTACATCTCGAACAACGAACAAATAAACACTTAATATTCCAACACCGAAAAAGGAGGCGGCTGGCAATGCATATATAATTTATGAAATTATAGAAAAGGGATTTTATTAATTAGTTGTAAATTGATTACAAGTTAATTAATTACTCAATTGTGAATAATAATTAATTATTTAATTATCTAGATATTTGATAATTTTAATATTAATTAAATTAAATTAATTATATGATAATTATGTAATTCAAATGTACTATTAAAGAGTTGATAGTTACCAAATTTGAATTTCAAAACCCTAATTTGTTCCTTAAGTTCTAAGAGTCTATAAATAGAGAAGTAGTGTTAAAGATTTAGATATTTCAGAATCCACAAAAAACCCTACTCTCTTTCTCTCTCTCTCTCTGCATATCGTCGCCACCACCACGACCCGGCCCACCGCCACTAGCCGACCACCACGTTGATGCTGCCTTTGCACCAGTACCGTACGACGATGCACCTTCGCTGTCATGTGACATTCCACCGCTGCACCTCCACGGTGTAAAACCGGTCGAATCCGGTTTTAATCCCTGGGTGAGCCGTGATCGTGAAATGAAGTAGTTGATGAGGTTCTCGGGTTTTTCGTGTTATCAGATCTAGCGACCGGATTCGTTGATTTCATGTTTTTTTCTGACTTGATTAGTTGTTCATGTAAAAAATGTGTAGAGTTTAGATTTTTGAAGGTAGTTCATCATTGTATTTCTGTTTAAAAGTACTTTTAGTTGTTTAGTTTTTGTTCTTAAGTAGTTTCTCTTTGAATGTAATTTACTATTATTATAGTTAAGTGTTGGGCCATCGAAACTTCTTAGTTTCGATTGAAGTTTGTTCAATCGAAACTAGTTGTTTCGATAGATGGGTTGTTTCGATATGTGAAACTTGTGTCTGTTGTAAATGCTCAATCGAAACTAGTTGTTTCGCTAAGTATAGTTTCGATACATATAAGCGAGTTTGGAATTTCGAAACTGTCTGTTGTAAATGCTCAATCGAAACTAGCAACCTATATATTGCAAGTTTGGAATGTTTAGGGTGTGAGTAATGACTGTAAACCCTGAAATTCCATTTTCACAATCCTTTTGAGCTAATACAAGCAGTGAGGTTATTCATTGTCGTTTCTTCCAATCCCATATCATTTTGTATTGAGTTCTTGTGTTTTTTGCCGGTTATCTTCACCATTCTTTCATTTTCTATAACTGTTTCACTACCATACACACTTATTCCGCAGGGGTGTGTGTGTGTAATCGATCAATTAAGTTATTTTAGTTTAAAATCAGTACCTACAATTGGTATCAGAGCTATATGCTCTTGATTTTCGAGTATTATTAGGTTTTTGGGATCAATTTTAGGTTCATTTTTGATAGATTTTCAAGTTTCACATGTTTCTGTTGATCTGAGCAATGTTCCATTGTTTTCCGGCGCTGTTTCATTCATTTTTTCGGTATTTCTTCGAGTTTTATGGATTCGGTTATTAGTTTGGTATTCAGGGAGATAAGGAGGAGATTTTCGCTGTTTTTGATTTGAGTTTTGGCTACTTTTGAAGTTTGGTTATCTCTGAAGCTTCCATTAATGGAGTTTGTGAAAGCTTGTAGTGGAGGACATCGAAACTAGGAGGGGACGTTTTCTGAATGATGATTGGTCATCGAAACTAGGAGGGGACATTCTCTGTTTTCAGTTGATCATCGAATCTTCCATTTTGTACTTTCTGTCTGTGAAAAGGTATCATCGAAACTAGTTCTTTGTCTTTTCTTATATCGAAACTAATCTTTTACAGCGAAACTTGTTCTTATCGAAACTAGTTCCTACTGAAACTAGTTGTTTCTATTCTATCTGTGTTCATCGAAAATAGTAGTTTCGGTTCAGGTTCCTTCTATCGAAACTAGTTGTTTCGATACCCCTCTGTCCTATCAAAACTAGCTTCTATTTGCCTCTGTTCTTCTGAGTTATGGCTTCTTGAAGCAACAATGAGTATACAAGTAGGAATAAACCACCAGTTCTAGTGTCCACTAGAGATTTTGATGACTGAACCAAGAAAATGAAGGCTTTCTTTTAGTTTTATGATCACACTCTTTGGAATTCCATAGTAGAGGGACCACACAAAGCTGTTCATATTGCAGCAGATGTTCATCGTCCTAAGCTGTTGTTGAGTATGATGAAAAGGATATCACTTTGATTGCAAGAGACAACAAAGCACTTGGAGCTATTGTTATGGCTCTTCTCATGGATGAGTTTAACACTTTTGCTGAGTACACCAATGCCAAGGATCTTTATTGTGCACAAGATATGAGGGAAGTCCAGAGATAAGGGAAAGTAAGAGAGATTTGATTAAGAAGCAATATGAGATATTCAGTTGTATCTTTGGGGAACCTACATCTGAATCAATCAACCGTTTCTCAAGTACCATTTCAAGGTTGAAAGTTATGGGAACTGAGTATCCCACTGTGGAGATGAAGAAAAAGTTGCTTGATTCATTGCCTGAGGAATGGAACATGTACATAATCATGACCAAGAAAACTGAGAAGCTTAGTGATCTGTCTCAACAACAACTTTACGGCATTCTGGAGTCTTATGAGTTAGAGATCAATAAGTGTCACAACCCGACCAGGAGGCTAGGCGTGATGATCGAATACCAAAACAAAACACAACGAAAATAACGTGACATATATCTTATAAATGTCATGGGTCCAACTAAGTCAAAATATACATTTACAATAGTACATGTCATCTAAATACTAACTAAAAGTAAAATAAAGTGATGAGTTCTATTTCCCATCATAGCTATCGCGGGTGAAGTTTATGGCTCGACATAAGTCTTCTAAGGAGTCATCTATCTTCAAGCAAGCTCGTTTCCATACTCGAGAAGGGTACCTGAATATATGCTTAAAAATATTGTGTCAACTAAAAAGTTGGCGAGTTCACGAGTTTAGGTAATAACGCATATGTACAGAGAATCCAAAAATGTATGGTATAGTGCAAATTAAATAAGTTCACAATCAACTTGTTCCCACGACCCGTGAACATCAAATAAAACCCCTTACCCATACCTCTTATTGTTACGGGTCATACTTATGTCTGCCCACATAAGTCAACAAAATGAGCCGATATATGTCACAAGATACCCATGTATCATTCTGTGAGTGGTCTCCCCGGTCAATTAGGCCCACTATGTGCGTGGGTCTTCCCCAAATAGTAGTACCCATATATCCCGTCGGCTCCTTATGGAGTTAATGATTGTGCTAAATGTCGGGGTTAGTTGTGGGGGGTTAGTTGTGGCAGCAAAAATTGTCTTGATTAATTAATACACCAAGTATGTAAACAGTTTAGAAGCATGTAATCACCCCAAAAGTTTAATTTAAAGAGGGAAAAAAGCACATGAACTCACCTGCTAATCTTGTATATGCCAAATAATATGCTAAAGTTGCGAGCTTGCTATCGAGTATGCAGTTGTCAAGACAAATCCTAATTATAATTATGACATTAGTATACTGTACTAGAGTAATGTTGTTAATCGTGTGGTTGAGCTCGACCGATTCGTTAAAGAGTTGGGGTAGTTTCGGTAAAAATCTCGGGTTGTAAACCTCCATTAATTATTCTAATAGATATACTATAAAAGTGTTGTTTCGACTTAGTATTCTTGTATAGTAGTAATACTTGCGTATATGCTCTATTAGAAGTAGTAAAATAATGTTTTGACCCGAATAAGAGTATCACTAAGTTTTATAATAATAGTTTGATTCAAATACAATAACACTAGGTATTATTTACTTACGTGATGTATTTATATATGTAATATATGTATAAATAACTAAACATATATACAAGTAGTTATATTTGTTTCGAAGATAAAAATCAAAGCCTATAGTTACACATATATATGTTCAAAATATACTCGTATAATATAAATCATAAGGGTTGACGAAACTATTTATGTTCGTCTAATACTAAAACATAATTATAGTGTTTGTTTTACAAATGTTAGTGATGTCTAAGTTTGTACTTACATGAAACTACATAAGACATATTTATATAAAAAAAATATTTGAAGTTTATAAAATGTTTGTATATATATACTTAATATATGTATAAAATATCACGTCAAATATCGTTTTTATTAACTGTGCTAAGTAAAATAAAACATGGTCAAGTATATATGTATATGCAAGAAAAATAAGGTTGTACATGTATATGTTATTTATATAAGTATATTCGTGTTGAAAATAAACATTTGTATCCTATGTGCGTATAGTATTAAGTCGGACCAAAAGTGTTTATTTATATTTATAAATTTATAAGCTTTTGTTAAAAAGACATGTTTATATATTATTTCCGGGTTACATTCTATATTTAAGTGCTTAATAAACGTAACTAGATTAGTAAAAGGGGTAATAATATTAAAACGTTAATGCTATGTTATGAATAATATAATAGTATAAGTTATTTCGATATATAATAGTGCAAATGATATTTAAGATTGTTATAATAATCATAATAATAATAGATAAAAACTCTTTAATAATAATAACTTATACGGTACTAACATTAGTTAATTTCAAATAATAGTAGTAACTATAATAAAATAATAATGATAATGGTAAAAAAAAAAAAAATTGATAGAAGATGGGGTTGTTGGCTCCCTCTCTTTCACGATCTCTTTCTCAGTAATGTGTTATGTGTGTTTTGAGTTTTTGAGATCTTTTGAGTTTGTGAAATCTTGTACAGAGATTTTCTTGGTTCATGTGTGATTTGTTAGAGTTAAGAATATTTGATCAGATTTGTAGGATTTGAATATATATGGTTTAAACAAAATAATAATAATTAGATATAATAAGAATAAGCTAAAAACCAATGTATTTTAGACTGTCTTCTCGCATATCGAGTGTCCACTCGAGTCTTTGTCGTAACAATTAATTACGAATTTTGTTCTATAATTCTTATAATAATAATACGTGGTAATATATATATATAACTTAAATATTTAATCCATGAAATTCTCGTTCCGACTGCTGTCCAAGTCGGTATGTGTTGACACCGTATGACTCCTACGCGTTCGCCTAAATAAATGTTTCGCGTTCCGTTTAAATAATATTACTAGTAATAATAAAAACTAAACATAATTAATGATTTAACTTATTTACTTAGTCTCGCGGCTCTAAAATAGTCGATATCACTCTGTACCATGTGTTCACACGCGTCTTCTCCGGGTAAAACGTTTCGCGTTCTGCAAGTAGTTATTAATTACTAAATAATAATAATCTTAATAATTTAATTTTATAGGTAATAAGTAAATACTTGTTTATATTATTTAGTTATACTGAGTTTAGCAATACCCGCTGATTTCTACACCGGCAGTTGTCGCTATCGCGCATCCAACGTCGCATATCTCGCGTAAACTCCTAATCGGTGAATTAAATACTAATATTTATTAATATTATATATTTGAAACTTGACGTCTAAAAATTTTATCGCATCGGATAATCGGTAATAACCCGAATGAGCGCGTTAATGGTTCTAATAGTTCTCCGCGTAAATGGTTTAGTTCGTAATCATTATAAATTATATAGAATCGTATAACGACCCGTCAAACAAGGTTTATTAGTTCGTTTCGAGTTTGGTTTGTATATTGGGCCTTTAGTTGGGCCGTTAGTGGTCGAGTCTGTTTATCTACTGTTGGGCCGAGCCCAATGGGCCTAGTTCAATTGTGTAGTCACAATAATGTTTATCGGGTTCTACATCGTAATCCAAAATGTTCTAGTTTGCTATGTAGCACATAATTAAATAAATAAATAAAAAAAAATCAGGCCTTAAATTTGGGGTTGTTATAATAAGGGTGCCATTACTCCAAAGAATCAGTTTGGAAATACTGCTCTTATTATTGGTAAAGGCTCCTCTAGTCAATCTACCAAACCCTCAATGGCTTATTATCAAACTGATGTTCCTCCCTCTATATTTGGAGTTCAATCCTCTAGCTCCACTACCACACAGACGCAGTCTACTATTATTCCTGATGACTACCTGCCTATTATGACTGCTTTCATGTCCTGTTATGATGCCTTGATTTCTGGAAATCTGACACCGGTCAGTTTCCAACTAGATAACCGGAAACAAATCAATTCTGATGATCTTGAGAAGATGGACATTGATTGGTGTATGACTATGCTGGCTCTAAGGACTAAGAGATTTATCAAGAGGACTAGTTTTGACATATTCAGAATGGGAAAGACTTTGGTTTTGACATCAAGAAGGCCATGCGCTACAACTGTGATCAGCTAGGCCACTTTGCTAGGAACTGCAAGGAATCTTCTACCAAGGATCATCAAGAAAAGAAGAATTCTAATGGGAAGCAAGCTGCAAATTCTTCAACATCAACTTCATAAGAATTAGTATCTCAAGCTGATGGGCATTATCACTTTGGTGATAAGAAGGAGGATGAAGTCGATAAGGCTTTGATGGCTGACATTAAGGAGAAAGACAAGCCTGCCATCATTCAGCCTACTGAGGATGTTACTGATGTTCTAGCAGAGGTTCTTTCTAAACTCTGTTAATCTCACTCTTGCATTAATGAAATTACGAGATATAGATTCATCAACCAAGTGTTGGTCGATAAACGTGATCATATAAAAGTCATGTATGATTCATTGGTTAAAAATGAGAAACTTTATTTAAAGAAAATTCGTGACATTTTTGCTGAAAATAGATCTTTAATTATGCAAGTTACCATAAAAATAACACTAATCAAGTTTTAATTGAAAAAACTTCAAAATTTTGGAAAAGCTAATTTTCAAGTTGAAAGCATGGGTATGGATCAGAATTTTTTTTTCGGAATCATTGATAAGCAAATTCATAAGAAAGTCATTGAAGGTATTGGTTATAACTTACATCCTCCACCTTATTCCAAGTCAGGTAGATTCGCTTACATGCCGACTTCACATGTTCCTGCATCTTTTATTTGTACTTTATCTGTAGATGATTATATTAAAACCTCATATTCTAATGATTTTGCTTCTTGTGCAGAGTCTGACTATGTGAGTACCGAATATGATTGTGATGAGAGTACTAGTAAGAAGAGTTATTTAAATGAACACGAGTCGCATGATTTTAATAATATGTCCGTGTCAAAACCTAATATTTGTGAACATGCTGAAAATTTGTATTTTGATTTCATGCCTTATGAGCACGAAAATTTGAGTAATGATATTTCTAAGTTTAAGGATGCATTGCCTTTTGTTCATAAATCTATTAATGCTATGAGTTATATTTCAAATTTTAGAAGTGTAGGAATGTTTGTGACCGATCTTCCTCAAGAAACAATGAGCAATCAAGAATTTTTCAGATTAAAGAAAGATCAAAATCTTCAAGAAAGTAAAGAAGATGAGAGAGTTGTTTCTAGATCAGATGCCTCAACATCACAATCATCTTCATCATCTTGTGATGATTACTATCAGGCTAAGATGATGTGTGGTAAAACTTGTTTTAGTTGTGGAGAGCCTGGTCATGTTGCAAAATGATGCACCCTCTCCACATACCAGTTTAAGAATTTGAGTTAGTCTTCTTCTGTTAAATTCACAAATGAGTCTCTTCCTAACAAATTGGTTGGTCATGAAATATTTCAAATGGTAAGAAATCTAAAAATAGGAGATGTTGGAGACGTAAAAGACAAAAGAGAATCATAAATGAGTCTCGAAAATTTTTGCAAGTAAAAGTTGACACTTTTGATAATGATCATGATCCACATAAAGAAGATTCCAATTATGATTTCCATGAAGTTTCTTTTGTTGATTCTTTAGGAAATTCCAAGTCAGCAATGGCTTGTGTACCAAACTCTGATTGATGATCTATGTGCATGGGCAATCGAGGAGGACTGGAGACAATATCTGGCATGTCGACAGTGGTTGTTCAAGGCACATGACGGGCCAGTTTTCATTAATACATGATTTTCAACCAGTAAATGGAGAATATGTTGCCTTTCCAGGAAATCCAAGAGGCGGGAAGATAGAAGGACAAGGAACTATGTCCAATGGAGTAAATAGCTTGGAGAACGTTAATTTTGTCTCACAGCTGAAATACAATCTGATGAGTGTCTTACAGCTTTGTGATAAGGATTTCTGTGCTCTATTCAACTCCAGGGAATGCTTGATTCTAAAGCCTGGAGTAGTTATCCCTGAAGAATTGATTCTTATGCATTCTCCTAGAAGATTTAACACTTACGGTCTGGAATCAAATCTTTTTTTCTTTCCAAAGCCTCAGAAGTTGAGTCTTTTCTTTGGCATAGAAGATTGGGGCATGTCAACTTCAAAACCATGAATCACCTCCTTCGAGGAAACCATGTAAGTAGTTTGCCTATAAAAGATTTCTCTCCAGTAGAGCATTACATTGCATGTTCTAAAGGCAAATAACACAAATCGTCCCACAAGCCCAAAACCACTAACTTCATTGACTCTCATCTTCAACTACTTCACATGGATCTATTCGGTCCTGTGAGTGTCATAAGTCATGGAAGAAAGTCCTATTGGCTGGTAGTGACCGATGACTTCTCTCTGTTCACTTGGGTATTCTTCTTAGCTAACAAGGATGAGACACTAGAGATTCTAAAGATTCATTTACTTCAGATCGAGAATATGTTTAATATAAGTATAAAGACGATCATAAGTGACCACGCCACTGAGTTCAAGAATGCCACATTGGATTCCTTCCGGGAAAGCGAAGGCATTTCCCGGCACTTCAGTGCACCTCACACTCCACAACAAAATGGTTTAGCCGAACGAAGAAATCGTACATTGATTGAAGCTGCTAGAACCATGATCGTTGACTCAAAACTTCCAGTCACTTTTTGGGCCGAGGCAGTCAACACAACCTATTTTGTCCAAAACCAAGTTCTAATTACAAAAGGCTGCAACAAAACCCCCTATGAGATCATGTATAAGAGAAAGCCTATTATAGATTTTTTTCAGATCAATTGAACTCTATACTGAACTATACTGAACTCTTCGGATCAATTGAACTAGTTTGAGGCACTATACTGGATGTGTGTGCACTATACTGAACTCTTCGGATCAATTGAACAAGTTTGAGGCACGGCAGTTGAATGTTACTTTGTGGGCTATTCTTCTAATCAAAGAGCGTTTCGTGTCTACAACTGAAGAAGAAGAATCATTTTGGAATCTATTGAGATTAACTAGCATGAAGGCAATCACTCGGACTCCGACAACGATCCTGGTTGGCTTGCTTTTTGATGTGGAATATTTTTTTAAGTCATTTAGTCTTCCTGATTATTCTAATAAATCTGTTCCAGCTAATCCTTTCTTTTCTGTGGAAAACCTAGGTCCCATAAACAAGTCATGTTCGTCTTGAACAAGTCACACAGTAAATCCTCTAATATTGTGGTTTTTCCATCTATGAATACTACTCAATCCCCTTCGGGTTCCTCTATTGCAACAAGTGAAACTGTTGAGGAGCAAACTCCTACAATAGTGGAAGTTGGTCAATAGTCTTCTACTGCAGATCCCGATCCGATGGAAAAGCCCTTTATACCTGACAATAACATCTCTAATCTGGCAGATAATCTAGAAGAGGATGAGACCCCACAAACAAGAATCCACAAGAATCATCCTACAGAAAACATCATTGGTCCTCTTAATGTGGGTGTACGAACTTGAAGTACCTCGGGAGCAATTAATGACGGGTTATATTCTTGCTTCATTTCTCAAATCAAACCAAAGAACATCAAAGTTGCTTTGCTTGAAAATAGCTGGGTTGAGGCAATGCAAGAAGAATTGCTGCAGTTCACTAAGCTACACGTTTGGAATCTGGTGGACTTACCAAAGAACAAAATCCCAATCGGTACTCGTTGGGTATTTCGTAACAAGAAGGACGAAGGATGAATTGTTATTCGAAATAAGGGCCGCTTGGTAGTTTAGGGGTTTTATCAAGAAGAAGGAATCAATTTTGAAGAAGTATTTGCTCAAGTGGCGCGCTTAGAAGCCATTAGAATGTTCCTTGCCTACGCGGCGTACATGTACTTCACAGTCTATCAAATGAACGTCAAAAGTGCATTCTTATATGGGAAGGTTAAAGAAGTTTATGTCAAGCAGCAACCAGGTTTCATTGACCCAAGCTATACAGATTTTGTCTATAAACTAGACAAGGCGTTGAATGGTCTCCATCAAGCCCCTTGAGCGTGGTACGAAACGTTATCCAAGCACCTGCTTGATAATGGATTCACATGGGGAGATATTGATCAAACTTTGTTTAAACGGAAGAACGGTCAAGATACTATGTTGATGCAGATCTACATTGATGATATAATTTTCAAATCCACTAATTCGAGACTGTGTAAATAATTTGAGGAAATGATGCACTTGAAATTCAAGATGAGCTCCATGGGGGGGGATGAAGTTCTTTCTTGGCTTGCAGGTTGCTTAGTCTGAGACGGGTATTCTTATTCATCAAGAGAAATATGTCAAAAAATTCTGACAAAGTTCAAAACGACTGACCCGCATCCATTAAAAATGAAGAAATCATACGTTGATTGAAGCTGCTAGAACCATGATCATTGACTCAAAACTTCCAGTCACTTTTTAGGCCAGGCAGTTAACACATCCTGTTTTGTCCAAAACCGAGTTCTAATTAGAAAAGGCTGCAACAAAACCCCCTATGAAATCATGTATAAGAGAAAGCATGTTATAGATTTTTTCAGACAGTTTGGATGTTTGTGCACTATGGTGAACTCTTCGGATCAATTGAACAAGTTTGAGACTACGACAGTTGAATGTTACTTTGTGGGCTATTCTTCTAATCAAAGAGCTTTTCGTGTCTACAACAAAAGAAGAAGAATCATTTTGGTATTTATTGACATTAACTAGCATGAAGGCAATCACTCGGACTCCGACAACGGTCCTGGTTCGCTAGCTTTTTGAAGTGGAATATTTGTTTAAGTCATTTAATCTTCCTAATTATTATAATAACTCTGTTCTAGCTAATCCTTTCTTTTCTGTTGAAAACCTAGGTCCCATAAAAAAGTCATGTTCGTATTCTACAAGTCACATAGTAAATCCTCCAACAACTGTGGTTTCTCCATCTGTGAATACTACTCAATCCCCTTCGGGTTCCTCTGTTGCAACAAGTGAAACTGTTGAGGAGCAAACTCCTACAATAGTGGATGTTGGTCAACAGTCTTCAACTGCAGATCCCGATCCGGTGGAAAAGCTCTTTATACCTGACAATAACTCTAATCTGGTAGAGGATGAGATCCCACAAACAAGAATCCACAAGAATCATTCTACTGAAAACATCATTGGTCCTCTTAATGTGGGTGTACGAACTCGAAGTACCTCGTGAGCAATTAATGACGGGTTATATTCTTGCTTCATTTCTCAAATCAATCCAAAAAACATCAAAGGCGCTTTGCTTGAAAATAGCTGGGTTGAGGCAATGCAAGAGGAATTGCTGCAGTTCACTAGGCTACATGTTTGGAATCTGGTTGACTTGCCAAAGGACAAAATCCCATTCGGTACTCGTTAGGTATTTCATAACAAGAAGGACGAAGGAGGAATTGTTATTCGAAATAAGGTCCGCTTGGTAGTTCAGGGGTTTTATCAAGAAGAAGGAATCGATTTTGAGGAAGTATTTGCTCAAGTGGCATGCTTAGAAGCCATTAGAATGTTTTTTGCATACGCGACATACATGGACTTCACAGTTTATCAATTGGATGTCAAAAGTGCATTCTTATATGGGTAGGTTCAAGAAGAAGTTTATGTCAAGCAGCCACCAGGTTTCATTGACCCAAGCTATCCAGACCGTGCCTATTAACTAAATAAGGCATTGTATGGTCTCCATCAAGCCCCTCGTGCGTGGTACGAAACGTTATCCAATCACCTGTGTGATAATGCATTCACATAGGGAGATATTGATGAAACTTTGTTTAAACGGAAGGAAGGTCAAGATACTATCATGATGCAGATCTACGTTGATGATATCATTTTCAAATCTACTAATCCGAGACTGTGTAAAGAATTTGAGAAAGTGATGCGCTTGATTCAAGATGAGGTCCATAGGGGGAAATGAAGTTCTTTCTTGGCTTGCAGGTTGATCAGTCTGAGATGGGTATTCTTATTCATCAAGGGAAGTACGTGAAAGTAATTCTCACAAAGTTCAAAATGACTGATTCGCATCCATTCAAAACTCTAGTGGAAGTCTGACATTCTCTCTCTAGACATGGAAGGCGAAAGTGTTGATCAACATCTCTATCGTTCTATGATCGGATCTCTCATGTATCTAACTGCTAGCAGGCCCAACATAATGTTACCTGTGTGCTTATGTGCACGGTTGCAGGCTAACCCTAAACTTTCTCATTTATCTGCTGTCAAACGTATTCTTAGATATTTAAAGTATAAGCCAAAACTTGGACTTTGGTATCCAAAGAATAACTTGTTGGATCTTGTTGCGTATTAAAATTTAGATTATGGGGGATGCAAATTAGATCGCAAATCAACGTGTGGGGGTTGTCAATTTCTTGGCAACAGACTCGTGTCCCGGAAATGTAAGAAAAAGACCACCATTTCTTAATCCACAGCAGAAGCAGAATACATTACCGCAACGCTTAGCTACTCACAAGTTCGTTGGACACATCATCAGATGCTGGATTATGGCATCACATTTCATGAAACCCCCATTCTGTGTGATAACACTGCTATTCCACACATGCACTCCAAAACTAAGCACATTGAGGTCAAACATCATTTCATCCGTGATTGCATTGAGAAAAAGCATATCAAAATAGTTGAGGTTAAAACAGACAAGCAAACTGCTAATATCTTCACTAAGGCTTTCGATTCTGCAAGATTTGATAAATTGGTAGAATGCTTGGAATGCTTAATTTTCAGTAGTCTCAAATCTGTCCTCTTTAATAATTATGGATTCACATCCCTTTCTTTGAAAATTTCAAAAAATACCGTCTTATCTGTTTGAACTTGTTAACCAGGAGGATTTTCAAAAATAGTTTACTTTCTGTATAGTTATTTTCATTCTTCAGTATACTTGTACAAATATTATGGGGGAGAAATTAGAAAAAGACAAGAAAAAGAATTGTTATGTATATATTTTTTTCTCAGTTCAATCTTCTATCTCATTGGTGTTCTTGTAATTATTTCAGGAAAATCTGATTTGACCTTGTGAGAAATGATTAAGTGTAGTCAAATTTCTTGATCATGAAATGGACCATAAACGATAGTGCATACTAAGGAATGGCTGATAGACCCGACATATGGTTATAACTTTTTAGTAGTGTGAAAATCAAAATCTCAACCGAGCACGTGTGTTTGAACCAACTTTTAAAACATCTAACCCATTTTTAGCTAAGAAAACTGATTCAATCAGATATAGACAGACGTGTTGAATTCTGATTCGTGCGCTAGGTGACCGTGTAAGTAAAGAAAATTACCTCCGATGACTCGTATGTTTTGTTTACACAAAGATCTCGGGTATTCATCTTTTTCCTATCCGCTTGGATGATTTGGCCCGTATGTTTTGTTTACCTAAAGATCTCGAGTGTTCAACCTTTTTTATCCGCTTAGATAATTTTACGACTTCTTCTATTTTACTATGCAAAGATCTAGATTGTTCGTACTTTTTGATATCCACTTGGAAACTATTTATTTTACTTCTTATAAATCCATTTGGACTTTATTTTTTTCTTTTTGGTGGTGAATTGGATTTACTAAGATGGTACCCTGGTTACCCGCAAAGATATAATAAGATGAATCCGGGCATGTCTTGAGGATTGATAGGTTTTCAAAACCATTTTATTTTAAAACGTGGGGTACGATGTGTTTTGTGCTTAAATGGTACCTTATAAGCACATGAAATCTTGTACAAACAAATGCTCGAGTTTACCTTGCACATATATCAGCTATCTTCAGAGATTCACTGTAGTTGACTGCAAAAGGAAGTGCATTAAGAGATTGACTCTGACATGATATTATGTTGGATCTTTTCAAATGATAAGTGTTTATATCTACTTTGTTTGGTTTTTAATTTTACTTTTCCAATTGAAAATGAATCTTCCTTATTAACTCGTTTAAATAGTTATACATATTTCTGCTTCTTTATTTGTGTTTCTTGGTTTCTTTTTTTGTGTAAAAATCTTCAAATCCATTATGGGTTATCGAAACTATTGGGCTACCGAAACTTCTGGGCAATCGAAACTACAGGGCGTATCGAAACTTCCTAGTTTCGGTAAGGGTATTTTGGTCTTTTGTCTTTCATTAAATTGAATTATTCAGAGAAAACTTCTCACTCCATGCTTTCTCTCCAAAAGGTTTTTACACTCTGTTTTCAAACACACAAACTTGATTTCTCAGTTTTTCGAGTTTCTGAAATCGGTGTATCATCTCCGATTCTTCTCATCTTCGTCGTTAACAAGGTAAGTTGTGTTCATCATTTGGATTGTGCTTTGGTTTGAAGCTAGGTTTTTGTTTCCGACCTTTTTACGATTGAAAATCCATTATTGGGCTTGTTTACTGCTCTTTATGTATCTGCAGATTCAATTCCCACAACTACTAAGAGGAAGTTTCGATGTTATAAGCCTTACATAACCCCCTTTTGTCCTGTTTGTTTTAGTTTTTATGCTTTCCGAGTATTGTTATGTCTCAGATTTCTCTTTTTCTGGATTATATTGCTGTTGTGAGTAATTCAGGGTCTGGGTATCGAAACTATTTGTTTCGGGATAAAGTATCTTTTTTTAAATGCAAGTTTATGTGATTTCCATCGAAACTAGTTGTTTCGATATCCATCTTCTCAATCGAAACTAGTTTTTTCAATATCCTTTTTTCTCAATCGAAACTAGTTGTTTCGATAGGCTTTTTCTCAATCAAAACTAGTTTTTTTGATAGGTTTTATTTCAATCAAAACTAGTAGTTTCGATAAGAATGGTTCTGTGTTGAAGTTTCTGTTTTGAGTTTTCTGATGAAGCTGTCTTTGTTATGTTGTGCATAATGGATCTATTATTTCTAAAGAAGCACAACATATGTGCCTTTCTGGATTCTACTGATCCCAAAAGTGAAGGATTAGAGCAAGTTTTGAATTTTCTCTCAAACTCAAGAATTCATCATCCTATCTGTCACAATCTGCATATCTTTGAGACCACCATAAGACAATTCTGGGAAACTGCTAAAAGAATTGTTTTAGACAATGTCGAACACATCAGAGCAACTTTTTTTTTATCAAGAAGTCATTATCTCTGAAGCGCTGGTCAGAATAGTACTCCAATTCAATGATAACCTCGGAGCTCCTACTGAATTCTCAATATACTTCATAAGGGAAAGTTTTAGAAGAATGTGCCACCCTGATGAGTTCAAAAGTGGTCAAGTTACCAAGACCTTCTTGGCATCACACTAGAGATACATAGTGCATGTCTTCATTCATTGTATCTCTATCAGGAAAGGAGGACTTCATTCTGCAAATGCTCAAGTCGCCTCAGCCATTATAGGTTTGATGAAAGGAAGAGACTACAACTCCTCTGGTTTGGTTTTTAAACAAATGATGGAAAACATCACCAGGAATGTAAAGGACAAGTTCCTTGTCTACTCCAAATTCCTCCAGATGATCATCAATCACGTACTGCCAAACCTTCCTCAAGGAGGAAATCACCTGGTTCTGGATAACATGGACTCTGAGTTACATGAAGAGTAGCAGATCCAGGAGAAACCGTGTTATTGCAAATGTTTCTCTATTTGGGACATCATTGAAGAACCAGAGCCTGCAATTCCTAATATTTACGCAAAAGAGGTTGAAGATTCATCTGAGGAAGAACATGAAGAACAAGATGAAGTTGAACAAGAACAAGAAGCACATGCTGAAGTTGATCCAGCACAGGGTGTTGATGTAGAACAAGAAGCAAGTTTTGAACAAGAGGAAGAACAACAAGTTCATGAAGCCCATTTTCATGATTTAGAGATTGAGTAACTGGATCCCTTGAACTTTCAACTCCAACCTAATGTTTAATTGGGAGATGTTGCAGCTGAAGATTAAGTTCTAACTGAGATTGAAAATGAGTCAGATGATGAAACACTTGATGAAGTTGTTATAGGTACAGACTCTAAGGAAACCGAGTCTGAGGATGCAGTTGAACCACCTCCTCCTTCCCCTAAAAGATAAGCGGACACTGATTCTGATTATAAACAGGAAGAGCCCAAGGCAAAGAAGATCAAACCAAGCTTAGAATATCTTTCATCCTCCTCTGACACGCTCACAGCCTCACCCAAACAACCAACACCTCCACCATCACCCATACATCCAACTTCTCCACCCTCTCCCAAACAAACAACCCCACAACATTCACCTTAACCAACTCCTCTCCACTCACCATTTGAAACCTCTTCACCTGAACAAGAAACATCTGTGTCTACTACAAGAGTGTGACACCCGGCAAATTTCAGGTTGATATCCATACCCGACTAAGATACATATTACCTTATTAGATGATATGCCCTAAATTATACATCTTTTGCATGCATAATAATCCCAATATTATGGTATTAATCAAACAAAAGCCTTACAAATGATACTTAATGCGTTAATATTTCACAATTGCAGGTTATTTGATGTCCCAAGATAAACAGAGCAAAAACCAGCTTAAAACATGAAGAAATCAAGCTTTTCGAGGACCAAACACGAGCTTTGACCCCCAAGAAGTCAAACCAGGTCAAAAGAAGTAAAACCAGCAGCTAAAAGACGAAACCGGGAAGCAGGGGACGGATACATGGCCGTACATCGCATTGCATGGTCGTGCATTGGCCTCCCTTGCTCCCCAAGGCCCAGTACACTGTCCTATGTACCTTGTTTGATTCCCGACGTGTTTGCACGCCCGTGCAATCCAATGCACGGCTGTGCAATCCAATGCACGACCGTGCATTGCTCATTTTGATGCCTATAAATATATGGCTTGGGTTCTTCATTCCACACACCCATCCATACCTCAAGAATACACCAGAGAGAGCTTATTTCGTAGTTAAAGTAGAGAGTAGAGAGTACAGGGGCTTCTCCTCCTGGTTCCGCAATAGGGGAGCCTACGAAACTTAGCGTTATGCTAATTAGTATGGCCATTCGTGGCTAAACTTCTGGTATTGCTAGGGTGAAGATGATGTTTAGTGCATGTTAATATTTGATGTATTAATCTAGTGGTATGTTTATGTCTTTAATTATTCTTCCTTAAAACCACCATTTGGTGGGCTTTTATTATTGTCTAAATCCGTCTTTATATTTGTGAGTTTTCTTGATTTTAAAGCGTAAGAATGTAAAACCTTTTGAATCAAACTTCTTTTGAAACTTGTACGTCTTTATACAAGCAGAGATTGATAAGCCAAGGCTTGGTCAACATTATTAAGGTCGTACGTCTTTATACGAATTTCTTAAGCGACCAAGAATTGGTGAACTCATGTTAGGAACGGTACATCTTTATACTTGGTCCCATTGTTACACCGCCTCCCAGTGAGCAAAAGATAATCACCTATTTAACCTTAATACAAAGCATTTACATTCGATGTCTTAAACCAACCTGGAGATGACCATTCGAAGGATTGAGGGTAACTATTGTCCTTAATGGGAGGCACTACCATTTTAATTTAAAGATTTTAATTCATGAATTAAATGTCGTCAGGACGAGGCTCTAGCGGTGACCCGGGTCACAAGTTTGTAGTAGTCATATCACTGGATTTGTCAACTTAACATTATCACGTACCAAGCTGATTCGAAGCCCAAAGCAATACTCTTCGTGACCTGATCATTTTCAAGATATTTACTTTCTTGCTATTTACTATTCTGTTCATTACATTTCTGTTACACACATCACGCATGTTTTTACTTTTATGCTATTTACTTTACCGTCATTTACTTTTCTGTCATTTACTATTCCGCATCACAATCACACAAAAATCACTCACTAATTAATCCTACTAAACGATAACAAAAGTTGAGTACTGGAACTCGACCGTGTCCATTGGTTCGATACTTGGTTCTTACCTAAACTATATTACGCTGCGATAGGTACACTTGCCTATTGTGTGCGTTTTTAAGTTAAAGTAATTATCATTTTATAAATTTAAAACCTGATCTCGTAAAACTATCCTAAAAATATATTTATTATATTTTAATATATTAAAAACGACACATCAAGTTTTTGGCGCCGTTGCCGGGGACACGGTGATTTCAAGAAAAAGTATAGTTAATGGATTAGCCTTTTTAACCTTAACATTTTTATGGTTTCTTTTCATTGTTCTTTACAGCAAATTTCATGGATGAAAACTACGAGAGTTGTTATGGAGGATACCAAAACGACTATGAGTACCACTTTTCGAAGGTTTGGTGTGAGATATGTGGGGAACCCCACTACACTCAAGATTGTTATCACTATCAAGGGTATTCCATATATTTCCACCAACCCTACTGGAAACCATATGAGGAAACCACACCACGTCAAGAAATTCAACACTCAGCTCTAGATTTTGACTCATAGACCCTAGGAAATCTGTTTTATCATTTGGAAGAAATTAAGGTTCAACTCCTAAAGAGCTCTCTAACTGAACAAGTGTTTCGTCATTTGGAAGAAATTAAGGTTCAGATCCTAAAAAGCTATACAAACAAACAACAAGATGATTCCTTCAAAGTCCAAGAATCGGAAGTTATAGTTCCAACATCTCTAGTAAGGTCGAGTGACTCTAAGGAGCAAGAACCTTCCATCTTCACAAGCATGGATCATACGGAGGTGAGACCGGGTGATTCAGAAGAGACGGCTACTGCAACTTTATAATCACTTCTTGACTTCTTTGAGAAGCTTGAAGCTAAACAATTAAAGGAGCCAGAAAAGCGAAGATCTAAAGAAGAACTGGTAGGAATCCTAAATATGGAAGCACAGGAGGATGTAATCACCAACAAACAATTGAAAATAGTGGTACCTCTTCCTTGCAACAGTGATAGCTGGCCTGTAACCAAGCATATCAGTGAATCATTCCATGAATCACATAAGCCACATGATAGGGTATATAACTCTGCGGACCACTTCTCATGGAAGAAGCAACATTCATCCAATGAAGATTACGTGACAAAATTATCATATCGGGGTGACCGTCTCCTTCACTACATGGGTTTCTTGAAGTTTGGTCCAGAAAATTTCAAATGGCGGCGGCGTGATTTAAATACACCATTTTCTTTAGGTGCTCTTTTATTAGGCATTCTAAATTTGGCAGGTTTATAAAATTTTTTAAAATTTCAAATCAATCCATCCAAACTAAAATTAAAACTATAAATAGAGTTTTAAAATATATAAATCAATGATTCACCCGTTTTAGCACTAAAAAGTTGAAGGTATAAAAATTAAAAAATTAGGGAAAATCTTTGATTTGTGAAATTGGGCCACTTAATGGGGGAATTTTGCTCGGATCACTAGGACAAACCACCTACGGCATTTGCCACATGATCCGGCTCGTCGAAACCTTTTAGTCCACTGGTCGGGGGCCCTTTAGACCGTTTTAAGTTTGGACACTTTTTACCCTGTTTTTCTCTGTCCAGCTAGTCCAGGATGGACTCCAATAATTCCTGGATCAACTTATTATCATTGTACGCATGGTTATCAAATGGGTTGGATGAACCTCTCCATATTACAAGCTACCCATTTGACTGATTATCCCACCCTAAGAAAGACTGATAAAGCACGTACGGGTCTGGCCAAAGACCCTTAAATAAACGTGGCGCTTCTGGGAGACAACCCGATGATCATGAATAAATTGAGAAGTTGGTGCATACGACAGAAAGCATGGACCTCAAGTTTGGTTTTCAAATTTAAGTTTCTAATACTTCAGCCCCAGGTATGCCTTCTCGATACTAGGACCTTAGTAGCTTAACTACTACCTTTAATTTTCCTTGTCTGCTTTTATGTTTTCCTTTATGTGTCAGGTAAAATAGCATCACCAGATAGTCTCTCTACTTCTTTGAGGAATCACACTCCATCTCCACAACCTGAGGAATCGAAAACCACATCAAATTTCTTTGAAATTCGATGAAGTCTTTGAAGCAACGTGTTAACAGTAACAATAAGTTTTGGCCTTAGGTTATATACCGAATTGACCGGGGGAGTACCAGTTTCTTTTCCTTTAAAACTTCATGCATTTAATTCCTGCATAGCATTCCATTACATGTATTTATACATTAAGGGCAATGCATATTTTTAAGTATGTGGTGGGGAATTAGAGATTCAGGACTACTTGTAACCTCAAAGCAGTAAAATTTTAACTCGTGATTTTCTTCCCATTTGACTAAAACCTTACAAAAACCTACCTTTTGAAAAACCCAAAAAATTTTCAAAAATTTTAAACCCTAAAATCTAAACCTCTTTGAGTTCGCACCTAATTAAATAAATCGAATACATGGCAAGTTGAAACAAAAGGATATTATGCATAACAAATCACTAAACCATATCCCATCCGTTTCCATGTGAGAATAATCTGAGCCTTTTCACGAGCATTATTATCATTATTTTTCGGATGCTCCTTCGTTTGGTATATTGAGTGTTTTTCGATCGGATTTTATGCATAATTAGAACTTGTGTGACTTATACATATCAAGACCATGAAGTAGTAGAAGTATGAAAGTGATTGAGGCACCTAGGACTTTATTACCCTTATATATTATCCTTAAAACCCAAAAATCCCAAAAATATAATCCGCCTAGATAACCCTTTGAGCCTTAGCCTTTTCTTTTCTACTACCCACAATTATTACCCAACTAGATTTTCGTAAACACCGGTTATTGGCTAACTGTCTTCGAAATTGAAAAAGTATCCTATGTCGTTATTTCAAGTTTATTACGATTGAGGCAACTTTGGAAAGAATCTGTTTTACTCAAAGAATTGGAATATACAAGAAGGTGGATGTATTAGGAAGAAACAACCGAACTATCTGCAAGGAATTTATGGGAATTTTATTTCAAGGAAATTGAGGAAAAAGAATTATTGAAGAATTTGTCTTGATACAAAAAGAAAAGAAAAAAATAGAAAAAAAAGAGAAAAGAAAAAGAAAGAAAGAAGTGAGTCTTTTACCGGCTAGAACTTAAAGAACTGGATACGCATTCTTTTGATTTTAATTTGCTTTTCTGCCTTCATTTCGCAAAGCATGAATTACCGCCAGAACTCCGAGAGAAAGTTTTCAAGGCAACTAGTGATGTAAGAAAACGGTGGCGCAAGCAAGAACAATTGTCACCATTCTGCGGCTTGCCAAAAAGTGCCGCCAAAAGAAGAACCAAAAGATACGACAAATGTGTGAAGTGTGGCAACTGGAACCATGATGTAAAGTGTAGCAAGAATCAAACTCATTCCCAGCATGATTATACGCATCTAATCAAAGTAGGAGCTGTTAGGCTACATGCCGAAAGATCCATACGGAAAGGCAATAATGTGTACTACGCAGCGAGGAAAGAGTTGAGAATGATTAAGAGATCTTGGTCTTGGCAATCTGATCATAAACTAGACCTCAGATTAGTTATACCCTCATGATATGAGTACTATAGGGGACCTGCTAGTATTTTCCATTTTAAGCCATGAAGCCGTAGCTGTGTGTTTCACGATAGCTGCAACCCTTTAAACCCTAAAAATACAAAAAGATTTTCATTTTCACCGTTTATTTTTATTTTAGCCACATTACAACCCTTTTCAAGTCCTCTTGATTCATGCATACTACTTAGTTAGTTGGTGGAGACTTGATTTGCGTACAAGCTTATGACCATTGCATAATTCGATTCGAACTTTAGTGTTCCACTTAACCTACAATATCCATACATACATAACCCTAGAGTTGAGTGAACATTGTGAGGAGTGAAATTTTATGCATAATTTAAGTTCTAGTAAGCTTGTCATGGATTCCATCATAGAAAAGCACAAAAATAGAATAAGCAACTCAAGAGTTATCCTGGAGTTTCCAACTACCTGGAGCTCCATTACCCTTGTAAAGTTTTCAGTTATGGGTATGATCATGCATGAGTTTGCTTGAGGACAAGCAAAGTTTAAGTATGGGGTATTATGATATGCTCTAAATTATACATGTTTTGCATGTATAATAATTCCCATATTATGGTATTAATCAAACAAAAGCCTTGTAAATGATACTTAATGCGTTAATATTTCACAATTGCAGGTTATTCGGTGTCCCAAGAAAAACAGAGCAAAAGCCAGCTTAAAACATGAAGAAATCAAGCTTTTGGAGGACCAAACCCGAGCATTGACCCCCAATAAGTCAAACCAGGTCAAAGGAAGTCAAAACAGTAGCTAAATGACGAAACTGGGAAGTAGGGAAGGGATGCACGGCCGTGCATCCCATTGCACGGTCGTGCATTAGCCTCCCTTGCTCCCCAAGGCCCAGTACACTGTCCTGTGTACCCTTTTTGATTCCCGAGGTGTTTTCACGCCCGTGCAATCCAATGCATGGCCATGTATTGCTCATTTTGAGGCCTATAAATAGATGGCTTGGGTTATTCATTCCACACTCCCGTCCATACCTCAAGAACACCCCAGAGAGACCTTATTTCATATTTAGAGTAAAGAGTAGAGGGGCTTCTCCTCCTTGTTCCGCAATAGGGGAGCCTACGAAACTCAGCGTTATGCTAGTTAGTGTGGCCATTCGTGGCAAAACTTCTTGTATTGCTAGGGTGAAGATGATGTTTGGTGCATGTTAATGTTTAACATATTAATCTAGTGGTATGTTTATGTCTTTAATTATTCGTCCTTAAAACCACCATTTGGTGGGCTTTTATTATTGTCTAAATCCGTCTTTATATTTGTGAGTGTTCTTGATTTTAAAGCGTAAGATCATAAAACCATTTTAATCAAACTTATTTTGAAACTTGTACGTCTTTATATAAGCAGAGATTGATAAGCCAAGACTTGGTCAACATTATTAAGGTCATACGTCTTTATACGACCTTCTTATGCGACCATGAATTGGTGAACTCATGTTGGGAACGATACGTCTTTATACTTTGTCCCATTGTTACACCGCCTCCCGATGAGCAAAATATAATCACCTATTTAACCTTAATACAAAGTATTTACGTTCGATGTCTTAAACCAACCCGGAGATGACCATTCGAAGGGTTGAGGGTAACTGTTGTCCTTAACGGGAGGCACTACCATTTTAATTTAAAGATTTTAATTCGTGAATCAAATTTCGTGAGGACGAGGCTCTAGCGATGACCCGGGTCACAAGTTTGTAGTAGTCATATCACTGTATTAGTCAACTTAACATTATCACGTACCAAGCTGATTCGAAGCACAAAGCAATACTCTTCGTGACCTGATCATTTCCGAGATATTTACTTTCTTGCTATTTACTATTCTGTTCATTACATTTCCGTTATACACATCACGTACGTTTTTACTTTTTTGCTATTTACTTTACCGTCATTACTTTATGTCATTTACTATTCCGTTTCACAAGCACACAAAACCCACTCACTAATTAATTCAGCTAAACGATAACAAAAGTTGAGTACTGGAAGTCGACCGTGTCCATTGGTTCGATACTTGGTTCTTACCTAAGCTATATTACACTGCGATAGGTCCACTTGCCTATTATGTGTGTTTTTAAGTTAAAGTAATTATCATTTTATAAATTTAAAACCTGATCTCGTAAAACCATTCTAAAAATATATTTATTATATTTTTATATATTAAAAACGACACATCATTATACATGCATCACACTTAATTTTATAGTAATTTAGTCCATTTCACACTTAGCAAGTCAATCCGTTTACAGGTCTCGGTAATCCAGAAGATAACCCGGTCAAACACGCGTACTACAGCACGACCGTTGGTGATAATTTTAAACAAACACCTAGACATATAATCTGTATGTGAAAATTATATGTAACACTGTGATTTAATTAATCATGCCTATATGAATTTTTCGATGATTTATAGAAATACTTTTATTTTCAGCACAGTCCGGTAGACACGCAATGTGCACTAGCTAGGTCTATAATTCTAAGCAGACACTTAGACATATATTTAGTGTGCACAAATTACATGTAGTACTGTGATATGTTATTTTAAGACTCTGTGAATTTTTCAGGAATTTTCTGAGAAAGTTTCTGTTTCAACGTTGTCCGCCCAGTCTGCAGTATGTACCGACATTTCCAAATAAAAATCAGAATATTTTATATGTTAAACATACCAACATGAGTCATCATATTTTTAAATAATTTCATTCATGCCTATTCTGGATTTCCGTCAATAAATCGGTGACTATTAGTTTCCACCACCCGGTATCAAAATCCACTATAAATACCCCCACTAATCCCCATTTCTCCACCATTTCACCATCAACTCTCTCTCTCTTCTCCCCTCTGTTTGGCCAAAACCCACCTCCACCACCTTCATCCACCATTTTTGTTGATTTTGATCTTGTTCTTCCATCCAAATCCAAGCATTAAAGGTGATATCAAGCATTTGCAAGAGAAATCCATCCATCCATTTTCGAGTTTGGTAAGCATCAAAACCCATCTATTTCCATTTTTCATCTTCATGTTCATATGAACATGCATACAAAGAAAATTCATTTTTATGAAAGATTAACCATAGATTCTTGAAGGAAATGAGTTTTATAACTAAAATGGTACATATTGTTGGTGGTTTTGGACCCGGATTTTGTTCATAGGTTCGGTTTTCATTTAAGAAAACTTTATTATATGTGCATGTGTTAGATGATGAGATTTTGTTGATTTGATGATGGATTATGTTGTAATAATAGTTGTTGATGGATAATATGTACAAACTTTATTGTCAAAAGCGTTGGATGATACATGCATGCTCGGTTTTGATATTTTAGGAAACTTTAATTTTGGGTTTCATGATAGATGCAATGTTTAGGGTGATTTGATGATGGAAAATGGTTAGATATGCATAAAGAATGGATAATAAGTGTAGATTTGCTATCTAGAACTTTTGGTCATATGAGATTTCATGCTCGGTTCTATTTATAGTAACTTTAATTTTTACGTTTTTGTTAAAAGAAGTTATGATGAGATTTGTTTGGTGGAAATGATGCATAAACACTAGGTATAGAGATTGTATGATTTTTTTGGGTAAAATCACATGTCCATGATGCTTTTCAGCTCATTTTCTATTTTTAGAAACTTAATTTCTTGACATGTATGAAAACTTGATGTTTGGGTGTATTCAAAGCATGAAACTAGTGTAGTGAACATTGTGGAAGAATGATTGACCAAAATGATGGATTAAAATTGTGTATGAGTTTTAGAGCCCGGTTCTAAATAAGGAAACTCTGTTTTTCCAAAAGTTATGTTTGCAAGTTATTAATATGATTAGAAGGTTTAAATGACTTAGTGACACTTAACTAAGTGCATTGAATGATGATGTGTGTTGTGTATCCAAGAACTTGACAATTTCACATGGTCTTGCTATAATAGGAAACTTTAATTATCCGAAACTCGCATGTTTGTATATTTTTAGCAGGTAAACCTTGGGATGTTCTATATGTGTTATAACATGCCTAATTTCATGTATGAACATTAACTTTGCATAGTTTCCATGTTTAGAACTTAAAAACTTGACTTTCCAATTAGGGAAACTTTAATGTATCAAAAGTTGTGTTTCAAGTTATAAATTCCAATCGAATGTGCTAATGTGTTTATTAGACGATAATAGACTATTTCAAAGGAGGTTTGAATTCCATATTAGAATTTGAATGTTTAAGTCCAACATGTCACCAACGGGTCGTCACGTCAAAACATCTTTGAAACGTTAAAGTCACTTTTCAAACAACTCTTTGGATGCATAGAGTTCATAGTCAAGCATTTACAATACTTAGACCTTAAAGTCCTAAATGTTTCCTAGGGCACGAGTAGGCCGTCTCATTTAGCCGGATTTGCTAAGACTTGCATATCATTACCGCTTTATCAGGTGAGTTCTCACAGCCTCGTTTTACTCATTATCCTTTTGGGGTGAGATAAATGCTCAAATACATTTTTCAAAAATCATATTTCCATGCTTACACAGTTACATTAATTATATAAGTTGTACTGGTGTGTACAAAGTACTCTCAGAGTCAACAGTTATTTTTTCCATAGGGAGGTGATCATGAACAGTATTGTTGGGTTGAACAACTCCTGCCCGGGTTAGTAGCGCTAACTTCGACTTGAGGTCGAACGGGTACATAATTGACCTAATCCATCCATGTGCATGGCACAAAGAGGCGAACCACATCCTTTTCCTTTTTTAGTGGCTACAGTTGAGCTTGGGTTGATGGACTTATAATAATTTTTCGTTTTGTCTGATCATCAATGATTGTGTAGAGTACACACTATTCATGCATGGCATCGTATTTTGGCAAACGATTTTAAAACATTTGTTAAGCTTTGTAAACTTTTAAACATTGTTTCCAGACATTTACTTTGAACTTTGTCAAACTTAATTTGGGCTCGTTCGAGCCATTCATTAAAACAGGTATTTTGAAAACCATTTAGTGGTTGTTCAAAGTAATTCAATAGTAAAGATCATCTCGAGTCACGTCCCTCGTGTATAGCCCAGAAGTGGAATTTGGGGGTGTGATAGACTGGTATCAGACATAGGTTGCATATAGTGGATTTAGACTATAGCCGATGTCTCATGTGCATTTCACTTCTGCACGTACACTTAGTATTCTCACATACACTTAGAATACTCAGACAAGATAGAAATTTGTGGTTGACCTATTACAGGAACATGTCAGCTGCAAACCAACCGATTGAGATCTCGGATTCCGAGGACAAGTGTGAGTACACACCATCGAAGCCAGTAGACACCTCATCTGATGAGATAGTATTGGAGGACCCTATCTCCGATGACACTTATACTGAGGAGTCGGAAGAAGAACCGACTGAGGATGATGACGCCGAGTCAAAGACGGAGCCTGAGGCCCCGACAGGTGAGGAGACCCGCAAGATGGCCACTTGTTACATCGCCTACCCACACCGACAACGCCCCTATGGCCCACTAGTCCAGCATACCCCAAAGAAGAGGGAACCACCCTCTTATATGAGCGCGCTTTCCCCTGAGCCTAAGCGTAAGAAGATTAGGGTTAACACGAGAAGATGGACGTTCATATCTGATACATTGCGGGACTGGGCTAAGGAGGAAGGAATACCTCCTGTGACCGAGATCGTGTAGTCGTCTCATGGACCACGTGCCTTACTGATTACCGGGGAGCCGATCGAGCGCACGAACCCGACTCTGGTAGCCCGATGCAGCCATTATGATGATTTACTAGACGATCTATGGAGGGGTCAGAAGAGGATACACGACAATCTAAAGCAAGTGAAACACTTTAAGGAAAAGGTTCTGTCCCTAGAGGGTCTAGGGAAGAGACTGAGCAGAGGATTGAGCATGTGCCTGCGCAAGTGTCCGAGACCGCATGGCAGACCCTATAGGAGCAGGTGTCCCGACTGACGGAGGATCGCCAGAGGGATACTGCCAGGATTACTATTTTATCTAACCGAGTATCTGAGGCTGAGAGGCAGCTGTGCCTCGAGAGACAGAGGACCACCATGACAGAGTAGAGAGCTATACTTACTACCTAGAGAGCCGTTGCAGCGGAGCTCAGGGCGAATGTTGAGGCTAATAGTACTCTTGATGTGTTCTGTGCTGCTTTGCTCTCGGCCGCTGTGCGGAACGACATATTTACCTGATCTATTTCACATAATATTTGAAGTTTTAAACTTGTTCTCTTTTGTGAAGGAGCGGGGACTCCTGGAATATTTTGTACTTCATACAATCTATTTTATCAAGTTTATTATCTTTTTATATTTTGTGGTTGATTGGTGATGTGATGTGTTATTTTGCGTACATGTGTTTGTTGTATGTTACATAAAATCTAACTTTTGCTAACATTATAATATGAAGAGGCATGCCGTCTCGCCAAGTAACAATAACGACAACACAGATGGAGACCTTGATTAACCAAAGAGTAGCTGCAGCTATTGCAGCCTTACCAAGCAACCAGAATGCAGGAGGACAAGGACAAAATCCCCAAGTATGCACCTACAAGATTTTCCTTGACTGCAAACCGCTCTCTTTCAATGGGCGGGATGGAGCAGTTAACTTGGTACGATGGATTGAGAAAGTATAGTCTACTTTCAAGATATGCAACTGTCCAGAAACTTCAAAGGTGAAATTCGCTACTAGAACTTTTTCGGGACAGTCCCTCACCTAGTGGAAATCCAATGTCCAAGCGATGGGCTTGGAAGCAGCGAATGCTATTCCATGGGCAGACTTCAAGAAGCTGTTAAGGGATGAGTACTGTACACGAAACGAGATCCAGGATCTTGAGGAAAAGTTTTAGAACCTGAAAATGAATGGACCGGATGTGGTGGATTACACGTCAAAATTTCATGATTTGGCAGGATTGTGTCCTCATAAGAGTATTAAGCGTTATCTGTGGGGACTGGCACCGCAAATCCATGGTATGGTATCATTTTCTGAACCTACAACAATCCAGCAAGCAATCCGATTGGCGCACAACCTGACGTCCCAGGCCGTTCGTCAGGGACTCTTTGACAAACCTGCTGATAACAAGAGAAAGTGCGAAGGTAGTTCTTCATGGTCATTTAATCCGCCACCACCATAGAAAAGGCAAGAAACTACCCAAGCCTACACCGCAGGTCAAGCTGACAATAAGCCAAGGAGAGCTTACACGGGAACCTACCAAAGTGCAACTGATGCAATTTACACCACAATGGCGCATGTGAAGAGGCGAGGTGCCAAAAGTTCAAGAGGATTAGCCATGCGGCCAAGGATTGTAGAATGAGATGACCAGTTCCAAACACTAGTGCAACCGGTGCTTGTTACACTTGTGGGCAGAATGGACATTTTCCAAAGGATTGCCCAAGGAACAGGAAGCCAGGAAACAACAACAACGCCAAAGGGAGAGCTTTTGTGATTGGAGCAGGAGAAGCCAAACAGAATCCCGACACCGTTAAAGGTACGTTCCTTCTAAACAACCATTATGCATCTATGTTATTTGATACTTGTGCTGAAAGAAGCTTCGTATCTAATGAATTTTGTCCATTACTTGGTATCGAACCTACTGTGCTAGATAACGAGTATACCATAGAACTAGCTGATGGTAAATTAATCAAAACCAACCATATTATTCCAAGCTGTGTCCTAGAATTAGCCAATCATTCCTTCAAAATAGATCTACTACCCATTAAACTAGGGAGTTTTGACGTGATTATCGGTATGGACTGGATGTCCAAGAATGGAGCGGAGATTGTATGTCGTGAAAATATTATCAGATTATTCCTACCAGATGGAGAAACACTTGCTATACAAGGAGAAAGGAGCGGGATTCCTTTGAATATCATCTCATGTATCAAAGCCCAGAAGTATCTACGAAAAGGATACTATGCCATCTTAGCACATGTAACGGAGAACCGGACAGAAGAAAGGAATGTCGAGGACATACCAGTTGTTCATGATTTTCCTGAAGTATTCCCTGAAGACTTACCGGGACTCCCACCGCAGCGACAAGTCGAATTCCGAATCGACCTTACCCCAGGAGGTACTCCGATAGCGCGGTCACCATACCGACTGGCGCCGTCAGAAATGCATGAGTTATCAAACCAACTACATGAGTTGCTAGATAAAGGATTTATCCGACCAAGTCATTCGCCTTGGGGAGCACATGTCTTATTTGTTAGAAAGAAAGACGGATCATTTCGTATGTGCATCGACTACAGGGAATTGAACAAAGTAACCATCAAGAACCGATACCCTCTACCCAGAATAGACGATTTGTTCGACCAACTACAAGGATCGAATTACTATTCCAAGATCGACTTACGGTCAGGATACCATCAGCTGAGAATCCAAGAGGAGGACATACAAAAGACGGCATTCCGAACTCGATATGGACACTATGAGTTTTTTGGTTATGCCATTCGGTTTGACTAATACACCCGCAGTGTTTATGGATCTTATGAACCGTGTGTGCAAACCCTACTTAGACAAGTTTGTTATTGTGTTCATTGACGACATCTTGATATATTCTTGCAGCGAGGAGGAACACGCTGGACATTTAAGGCTCATTCTAGAGTTACTGAAAACCGAGAAGCTATATGCTAAGTTTTCAAAGTGCGACTTATGGATCAGGGAAGTGCATTTTCTAGGTCACGTGGTAAATGAGATGGGCTTGCACGTTGACCCAACCAAGATTGAAGCAATAAGAAACTGGCGAACACCCAAAACCGCAACCGAAATACGACAAATTTTGGGACTTGCCGGATATTAAAGAAGGTTTATCGAAAACTTTTCAAAGATTGCGAAACCATTGACTGCTTTGACACAGAAAGACGTGAAGTATGATTGCAACATTTTAAGGTAGTTCTTCAATTTTAAAACCATTGACTGCTTTTCATGATTCTTTTTACGTAGACTCTGATTTAGAGAATGCCGACAAGCTTGAATATCTATCTGATTTAGATGATCTACTTGATGATGAGGATGTGTTATCTGATATAGAATGAGAGATAGTTGAAGTGGAAATTGAGAAAGATGTGACTGATGTAACATATGAAGGGTGTGGTGGACTTAATGTTACTTTAGATTTTATTCAAGACAATGTGATTTCTAAAGACAGTTCTGAAGGTATTACTGAGTCTTTGGATAAAGAGCCTGAAGTCACCAAACCTGATACCCCGTGTACTTCTGATGTTGATCAAAATAAAGATACGGAAATGACAAAGGAAAAGTGGTTAGAGGGAGTGAGAAGGTGGAAAAGAGTATTACCAATGACTCCATTGTCACATATTCAAAAAGAGAGGTATGTGAATAAAGTTCACTATAGTGGTAGAATACTCAATTGGTTTTATGAAGATGAGTTTAAGCTAACTGTGATTAAGAGGACTGACGGCGTTCAGTACTTGAAACCAAGACTAGAGTACTTGAATTCATTGCCGAGATGTGAAGTTAATGGCTTATCAACTAAACCATTAATTAACAGATCGAGGAATGGCATTGTAGATGCAATTGCTAGGCTGATAAGAAAACAAGGTACTGCTGGTAAGCATGAATGCTTGAAACCTCAGAAAGGTTTAAGGATTAAAGTTAGAGATCCGGTGACAAACAAGAAACTCTTTAAATACAAGTTTAAGCCAGTGAAAGCCATGAAAAAGATTCCACTGAAGAAAGTACCACAAGATTTTATTGGAAAAATCAAGTGGTGGTTTGTAGATGTGGATACTGGAGAGGCTGTGATAGAAGATATAGAAGGACACATTTTGTTTCGTTTCTACGATGCAATGAATATAATCAATTTCTCGAAGAAGGATCAGCTGACTTTGAAACGTAAAGAGATAGCGTATACCAGTGTGTGGAGAGAGCAGGCAATGCAGTACAAGAGGGTATTACATGTGTGTATAAGTCAATGAGTACATGCTGGGAGTAAACAGTTAGAGATTCAGAAGAACGCTTGACGATTAAGAGACCAAGCTAACGTCAAGGGGGAGTTTGTTGGAACATTTTATGTGACATTTAGCTTTGTGTAATAGATTAGATCTTTTGTAATATTTAAGCTTGTAATTTGTCTTTTGTAGTTAAGTTTTGTAATTAGCGAACTTAACAAGTTCGCCTAAGCCATGGGTGGGCGAGCTTGTTAAGTTCGCCTATGGCGGAATGTTGCCTATAAATAGTGCGTTGTTAGTTTTGAATTGTAAGAATCAGTCTTTACAAGTGTATGCAGTATTTCCATAGTAATACAAGTGTGACTTTGATTATCTTGTGTTCTTAGTGTTCTATCTCGTGTTCTTATCAGTTCGTACCCGCGTATTCGTTTGGATTCCGCACTACGAGTTCGCATAGTGTGTTATATGTCTGAGATCGATCCTTTGACCCGCTGGGACCTACACCATCTACAACTACTGGTGGTCCCTCCTCCCCTGCCTTAGTAACTAACCCTGCATCTGCTCTAGTTCTTTATTCAGGTAACACCTTATCACCAAAGGAAAGAGCAGGAGTATGATCTCCCTTCCCTAAGCCAAAGAACAGCTGATCGAGGCAAAGGGAATGCGAAGGATTCAGAAACGGAGCTGGTGGTACTTGATGAAGAAGAAATTGATTCTGATCATGACCTTGATAACCTGCTTAAATAGATTGATGACTATGGAACTAATGACAATTTCCCAGAAATTGTAACTCTTGGAGAAGAACGTGGAGAAAATATTCGGTACTTCACTAAAACCGGAGATGAGATTCAAGCTTTATTTGACAGTGATGATGAAGACCCCAATGTTCAAGTTGTCTTTGCTGAGCCCGAAACCACTACAAATCCATTAAGCATAACCCCAGAAGCAACACCACCACCACCACCACCAACAACAACAGCAGTAACCCCGCAAGAATCAGCACCCTCCTCTCAGGCCTCAGACCCCAGGAAGGCCTGGTTTAAGAAATTGAAACATGAAGAACCACCGAAGCATTATGAATGGTATGCTGAGTACCAAGAATTGAAGTGACCCCTAGTTGGTTAGAATTATGATAAGGAGAGGTCCTTGTTTATTATAAGAAGGTACAAGGGTGGTGTGGAGCATTTCAAGACACCGAATGACTTCAGCACCCTCCCAAGATACGATCTCAGAACGTTAGCAAAGTTACCTCTACAAAATCCAAGCAATGACGGGATGACAAGAGAGTTTTAAAATTTTCTTCAAACACAAACATTCAATGAATTCAAGAACATGAAGACCTCTCAACCCAAAAGGATCATCTCCAAGACAAGAATTCACCCTCAAACTCAAAGGCCATGGGTAAGTCTGAGGTACAAGCCGACAACAACTGTTAAAACCATTCAATTGCCAAGGTCTATACATGTTCAGCTCCAAACATTTAGAAGGTGGTTTTACAATTTAACCATTGGTAGTGCAGTGATAGAATGTGAAGGAAAATAAGACATTCTAATCTTTGAGCCCATGGAACTGCTGAAATTTCAACCTTAAGACCTGGAAGTTCTCTTTAACCATCCCATCTAAGTTTTCAATGAAGAAGAGGAGGCTGATGCCAAAGCATAACAAAGGGTTGTGATCATGAATGTGAAGCCTTTCTTTCCAAGATCTGAAGATGCACCTGCTACCTAAAGAACTTGAAGACATTGATGCAATAGCTTTGGGGAGATTGTAGGGTCAAGTATTTTGTAAGCTATGTCATCAATGTAACTCTGAACAAATGTCCTTTATGATTGTTATTTCTGTATTTCTTTAGTTTATGTTTGATGTAATTTACTTCTTTCTTAGTGCTAAGTCTTGGCCATAGAAACTACCTAGTTTTGGTTGAGTTGGTTTAATCGAAACTAGTAGTTTCGATAGATGGGTAGTTTCGACAGGAGGTTCTTGTATCTGATGTAAATGCTTAATCGAAACTAGTAGTTTCGATGCCTGTCAGCTGCCTATAAATAGCCTAGTTATGAGAATGTTTAGGGTGTGAGTGACGGTTGTAACCCTTGCATTCCATTTTCACAGTTTTGCTTAAATCAATATAAACAGTGATTTTGTTCATTGTGTTCTTACACTTTCATAACAATCTGTATTGTGTTCTTGAGTGTGGTTAGCATGTTATCTTCACCATTTGTTGTTAGTTGTCTCTGTTTCACCACCATACACACATATCACGCAGGTGTGTGTGTAATCGATCTGTTTGAGTGGTTCTATCTAAAATCAGGACCTACATAATGGTATTCAATAGCTTAGAAGTCTTTATTTTAGCTTCCGCAACTATGTAATGGTATAAATCGTTACAACCTTAATTTATTTATTTATTTACTAAGTAAATAATTTGGGGGTGTGACAGATTGGTATCAGAGCCAATAGTTTTAGCGAATTAGGTTCTCCTTAGTGACACCTAGGCTCTAACCGGGCTTATTTAGGGACCAAGATTACTAAGACTTGCATTATACTATGAACATCTAAGACTTTAGCATAGAAATTCCAACCATTGCCGGATAACTTGAATCAACTATTAGTGTATGTGATTACACTAGAATATCATTAGCTACGTTAATGTTAGAAATAATTATATGATATACATGACTAACATCTGATACGTGCAACAACATGGAAACAATAGACACCTACAATATGACCCACAACGGGAGAATACTAGAGTGATTAAGTAAGGTAAACTGACAATTACACTTGATATCACGTAGTTGTGAATCACATGTACTTGTGAGTTCTTGAAAACTCCATTGTGTTGACCAATGTGTAACGAAATAGTTAGTTACTATTGACGACGTGGGCGTAGTCATCCGTTCATCTATTATTGCGTCATTGTAACTCCGAATTTCTATCCTGAAGTCTAAATGAAACGACAATCTGGCATAACATCTTGACGGTCTCGACTTTCGACCCTTAGTGACCACTTTATCATCTTTCGACAGTAGTCCTGTTATGCTGATATGGTCATAACACATTGAACATGTCTTAACCTTGAAATTATGTGATCCTCATGAAGACATATGTGTTAACTTATATTACTGCCCAAGCCATAATTCGACCTTTTGAACTTACTGATCATACTTTCTAGCTGGATTCCCTACAAGTTCTACATAAATTGTTAACATTTGAGACAACTTCGATAAACACTTCAATTGGCCAAAAACATTATTAACTCACCCAACTCCTCATCTTTATTGAATCGTTTCTGTTACAACAAACAATTTATTGTGAATTCTGTATCAACTTGCGACGTCGATTAATCTTTATACACATGCCTTTTGTATGTCCAATTATATCTTCTTCATTTGGCCAGTGATGACCAGTTGTCCTAATACATTACTATACCATATCAATTGGTACGCACTGATTCCAAATATTCTGGTGTGCCCTTCATGTCCTTTTATATTATATCATAATGGACTGAATCTCTACTTTTAGGAAACAACTATTATTACGTATGGACGCAAACAAAGAGAAGTGATCGTCATGATTTTCATTGAGGTCTAGTGAAGAAGATTTTGACTCTTAATCACAAAACTTTTGGTGAACAATTACTTTACATCTCCCTTGACAATCTCTAAGCCATACTTATCCATAAGATGAGACTTGGAAGTTGAAAATGAACTAGCTATTCCTGTCTTGCACATCTGGAACTAACATATTATATATAAGAAATATCACGCCCACGTACAACCTTGCTGACCCCTTTAATATATGACTCTTTTCGTTTAACGAAAAGGAAAATATCTCTGACAAATGATTAGTTACCAAGGTTCTGGATGCTAATGCTGCTTCCAAAAATAGTACGCCAATGAACCATGACCATTCCTTGCAAACATCATTTGATCATACTTCACTTCAAGAAGACAAGTCCAAGTCTGTAAGTTTTGATAGTGGGAATATTCTCATTCTTTCCTCGTTGATCTTTCGAGCTAAGAATGAGAATTTACGATTTTAAAGTATTGAAGACAATTTCTCATTTCTTACAATAAGAATGTCAACCCATTTCGTTATCAAACATAAGTGTAAGAACGAGACTGAAATCAGCAGGTATGTCTTTATAAACGTTCAAATGTAACATTTGGTACATATATGAATCATGTATTTTGCTTAAATCATCAGTGATAAAGGCCGTGACAACGACTATCATGTGTACATTCGAGATTTCCTTATTACCTTTAAACATTGTGATTTGACCGAAAAGTCACAAACACGAGATATATTTCGAGCGCTATCTGGTTAGGAAACTTATCCACTTTGCTAAAACAAAATTTCATTGCAAGCCCCGATATTTCTTCTAATGATGATATGTAGGTCATGAGCAGACCTGTGAACACAGATATGCGGAGAAATTCTTCAAACAATCTGAATCAATAGGCGGAATCCCTTGATCTGGTATCACTCTCGAATCATAAAAGGGTAGAGAAGGGTGCGGTATTCACATACACGAACAAACATATATAAAAATGAAAATAGAATAGATAATTGGAGCATAAACGCATGAATCTTTGATTGATATGAAAATAAAAGATCCTCACACACTCTACAATTATTCTCACCCTAGGGTGAGCTCCCCCTAGGGTGGTGATTCCCTCTACAGACACACTCACTCTGAATGGGTATTCTACTATTTATAGGAGGCTCATGTGCCTTGTTTTCCAAGCCACCGCCAAAGAGGCCTGGAAAACAGGTATCGAAACTAGCTAGTTTCGATTGAACAATTGTTCAATCGAAACAAGTAGTTTCGATACTGTAGTTTCGATTGAAAGCATCAGTCTCAATTTTATACCCTACATGATACAAACAATGTTTTCGCTTACTAATTCTATTTGAGTTAATAATTTCATGTGATAGATCGTCCACTCATTATCGCATGTGTCCATTGATATGATTATAAACTATTGACACTGACATTGCCCATTACTTATAGATTTCAGTTCATTGAAGTAATACCCGAGCATATTATTCAAGAGCTAAGTTACTACACTTATAGTAAAGGTTCTAATAACCCGTTCATTGAACATCGTTATGTGTGCTGAAAGATGCATGCATTGTTTGATTGTGTATTATATATGGTTCACATGGGTATTTTCGCATGATATACATCAAAGTGCCTATCTCTATCAGGCATATCTAAAAGTCAACACTGAGCCCGGAAGTCTATCACAACTATGTCCAATCTTGCTAATAAATTCTCACTATCATTAAATCGACCCTTAAATGCTATGTATCTTCCCTAAGAACGGTGTACCGAGAGACACAGCCCCTATAATTGCATGATAGCTATGAAAAGGTGGGAAACTCAAACATAGATGATTGGAAGTTTTGGTTTTCATGAAAATCAAACACTCAAGTATCGTAGCACTCAATAATAGGTGCTAAAATAAACATTTCACTTTGTATGATTTCCAATGATCCATAAGCCACACTTATGATTAGATGAGTCCTACACTTAGGAATGAGTTATCTGCCACTGTCAGACATACACGAAGCTGATACTCCATGTCTAGAATTTATCTCACCTACGAAGAACCGTACAATATCATTGCCTCAGATCCCTCCGTGATTGATAGAAATGAGTTGTCTTCGACGGCCAAATGTCTATAAAATATATGAAGGGCGATACATTTCATCCATAAAATACTAGTGACAAGACAATGAATGAATCCACATCATCTATCGTTTAATCACTTGAAGTCAAATCAATTAAACTATTCTCAAATACTTTGATATCTCCTATCTATTCATCTGGACACATCTTCAACTACTGGAAGAACAATAGAAATCCAGATGATTGGATACACCACAAGATTTTGTTGTCTAAATAAGATGACCCGACAGTTGTTTTGTCAAAATTTCAGTCTTAGGAAATCATAATTTCATGAAACTTTATTCCTTATCATAGTTGTCTACTTCATCTAGTACTTCTTAACTACAAATTTCAAGTGTGCCTATGTCACGCTTGGACTTCTCACGTAACTCATCCTTGCAATTCATATATTAAACCAACTACCTATTCCTTGACGATAACTTCTCGATTTTCGTTTCTTATCTGAGGTCCAGTAAAATTGTTCACATCTTGTTGATAAATTCATAAGGACATGCTTCTCATTGTTGTTAACAATCTTGATTTAGGGATACCCACTCTTTCCAGTTGACTCAGTGAGGTACGTTACCAGCTCTTATTTATGTTATGACAATGTTCAAGTTATTGTTCCTTACCTAGTAGTTAACCCCATTAGTTTAGATGCATTAGAATTAGAGATCGCTCTGGTTAGACTGTCACACCCCGCCAAGGCGGAATACGCGAGGTGTCACACATATAGTATATATCACAAGGTATAAAGACAAATACTAAGGCATCACAAAATTTTATTAAATTCGTAATTGATTGTTCAATACATGTTAAAATAAATAAACAAAATCCCAAACAAAACATTGTAATTATTTCTTTAACTAGGTCCATAAGCAATCCTACATGATCCTCTCTCTCTTAGTTATTATTTCCTGAAACATGTAAGAAAATGGGTCAACATAAAGTTGGTGAGAGACATAGGTTTTAAATGTTGTAAAGATAAATTGTCATAAAAGATATAAACAAATTCAAACCAAGTTTAAACAAATGTACAAGCATATTAACACAAACGTTTTTGCAATCAACCCTAAATGTTATATGTTATAAGCATCCACAATCCACGATTGTGCCGTAAAAAGTTATATGCATCCACAATCCCTAAGATTGTGCCGTTGTTATATCGGTTTCCCCCATATGGCCATACTAGTACTTCCTTAGGCTTATGATCAAGTTAATGATTGCAATTTGTTATAAGTGTTCAAATATCAAGCACATAATTGAAATTACTTGTTTGAGAATTTGTTTTAGTAAAAAGGTTTTAGTTATTAAGCCATAAAAAAATATACATGTTTCACCCCAAAAGTTAAAAAGAAAAAGGGGCTATGTTCTCACCTTGATATTGAGTATCAAACTGGAACTAGAACGGAAGGACGGGCGAACTGGTTTAACGATGCCCTAAATAAATAAGATATGTAATTTAATATATGGAAATGATTAAAAGGAATAAGAGCGGAGCGATTGGGACTTTAGGAGTTAGAGCGAACAGACGAACGAAGGAATATTAGAGATACGAATTTTGACGAAAACGAGTTAAATAAAGTGGTAATATAGAAATGAAATAATGTTTTATAAATGTTATTTATAAAAGAAAACTTGGTGTTTAAATATATATTTTCAAATAAGATTTTATTAAGACAACTAGGGTAACGAGATAATGCATACTTAATAATAATGCTCATATACTATGTGTTATATGTTTGAGGTAATCAAAGGTTTTTAGAAAATAAATCAAACATGTATGTATATATATATATGTGTATGTATACTTATTATTTAGAAAAGATAATAACTATAAAGCTCTTGATAGTTTATAAAGGAAATGGAGTTTTAAACAAAACATAATGATAATAATACATAATTGTGTGTGTGTGAAACAAGATCAAGGAAACAAAACAGAAAAAGAAAATGGCCTGCCAGGGTCGAACCCGCGACCTATTTGTTGTATACGCAGAAGACTACCACTGGACCAAGGCTCACTTTTGTTAGCCAAACCAGAAAGTGCATTTAAATCCCAAACACCCAGCTAATTATCCCCCTCTCAAACATCCAGGTCATGCCTTAACCTTCTCCCCCAACCCTAATTTGATTCCAACAAGACAGAAGGATACGATTAGAGAGGGAATGAAGAGGATACCTGCAAATTGTTTTCAGAGGCAAGAAAAGAAGCCGACTAGATGGAGTCTTCACAGATCGCGAGTCCTTCTCCTCCTCCTTAAGCGCCGGTCGGGAATTGGGAAGGAAGAAAGAAAGAAAAGAAAAAAAATATGAATTTGGAGGTGATGTCGGTTTGTAACAGATCGGGGGTGTTTATAGGGTGATTACACGCGTTAACAGTTGCTAAAGGGACGAGATTCGCGTGATTAGAGCTTGATTTAGATGATTTTACAAATCTCATCCTCATTTACGTGGCATACCAAACAGGGTTCCAAATCTCACGATTTTGGCCCAGATTTCTCAAATTGGGGCTTGATACACAATTAATATACGACCTTGATTGTATAGGATTCGAAAGATTTGAATCTTGCTTGCTAATTCAACGAATTTAGAAGGGGAAGAGTGGGTTTTGACTTTTCAAAGTCAAAGCTGCGATTTATTTATTTATTTTTCTGGGTTCAACAAAATAAAAAAAAGGGGTTCAAAAATTAAGGGTTAGGGCAACTAGAAGGGGTTCAAAGCTTATTTTCATTAAGTTATAAAATTTATTTTATAACACTTATCAAACTTATATATCATTATTTATTTTCTTATGATTAACTTTTATATATAAAAAAAAGTAATAATACTAATATAAAATCTCATTTTTATCAATTTATTATTTATAAAAACACATATATACATATATATGTATAAAAAATGAAATTTTGAAACTACGGATCGTTTACACGTTTGCAATAATAATTGGTACGACAAAACGTACATACGAGATAACGAGATTGAACTAATATGGCGGTCATAAATGTTATTAAGGTACAAAATGAAATAAAATATTACATGAAAAAGTCACGGATGTTACATAGACTATCAATGGTAGTTAATCACAATGGCCTTCATGACCAAGCTTCCCCACATAGCTATGGTTTATGTCACCCATTCTGTGATCTGCTATCAGTATAGCTTAGCTTGTTGTAAGGAGGGTAGACTTGAAACATCCGGAATTTTATCTCATATCGGGTGCGGGTTTTAACTTTAAAGATGGCGGGACTAGATGGGCCGGGTCATGGGCTGAGGACGGGCCAAGCGAGCCTGAGGGTGGAGGAGGAGCCTCCAAGACTCTAACTCCCCTTACCCACCGTATTTTGGTATAATCTTCTTCCCCCATCTTAGAGAGAGAAAGCACATAGAGAGAGTGTGTGTCGGTTTTGCCCCAAGAACATTCCATTCTTCTTCTCCAGTGATTACATGAAGCTTAGCCGAAGAAACGGGCTGATTAAAGGTAAGATACTCATCCAAAACTGAGTTTTCTTCAAAAAGGTCAAATTTTACGTGTGATTAGGCTTAAAAACCATAGATCTAGCTTCATGGTTAAGATTAGAATAGTTTGGATGTAAAAAATTGGGATTTTGGATCAAAAACAAAGAATCTAGCCAAGTGTAGTCGAATCGTCCGAAAACTCTTTGAATGGTCTGAAAACTATGAAGTGTCCGAAAAGTATTTCGGACACGGGGAGATTTTAGACAAAACATTTCAGACGAATTAGTTTTCGGGGGAATTAGTTTTCGGGCGAAATAGTTTTCGGATGAGATATATTTCGGACAAATTGGTTTTCGGATGAAAGACATTTTGGGTGAATTAGTATTCTGGCGAAATAGTTTTCGGGTGAAATAGATTTCGACCGAAAAAGATTTCGGTCGAAAAGAGATTCCGGACGTAAGAGTTTTCGACCAAGTAGATTCCGGACAGATCACTTTGTTATGTCTAGAAGTTAACACGTTTCGTTTGTAACCATTCGAACGGATTGCCTAGATCTTGATAAGGTTCCTTCGGGGACAGATGTTACTTGTACAAGATGTCAGTTATGGGTTATGCCAATTAGTAAGAGCCTTTGTGGTTCGTTAACGGTTGAGCAACTGGGTTGACTGACGGCGGTTACTAGGGAGGTCCACGCAACCCCCTGTACCTTATAAGCGGTATTGATCACGAGGACACTACCAGTACAAAATTGATCATGAGGACAATACTAGTACCTATTAAGCGGTATTGATAACTGATGGAGGCTTAATAGTTTACTCAATATTGTGTCTAAAGTGTTGTTTATAGTGCTTAAATGAAGATAGAGTACATTGAATTGCTGTGATGTTGGAAATTGCAGGTTAATGAGTAAAGAAGGCATAACAGGAGTGTTAGTAGCAGAATAATGACAACGTTTGAAAAGATGAGAGAGCGGGAGGATGCACTAGTGAAGACAAAAGAAGCAAAAGAAGAGAAAAGGAGACCAGTGTATCATACGCTGGAGGGCAGCGTATGATACGCCGACTGACGTATTACAACCAGCATATGAGCATCGTTGGCAGAGAAGAAGGGGCGTATTTAGTCTGGGAGCAACATATGATACGCTGGTGGCAACATATTATACGCCGCGGCGCTGTGAAATCGGGATTTTTAGCTGTATTTAAACAAGAATTTTTACTTTTTCGATTATTCATTCTCCTTGGACGAATTCCAGAGCTTGGAGGGCGATTTATAAGGTTTCTAATCGTTCGGTTCATCTTTCCATTCAAGATCGAAGATTCCAGGTTAATTTTTTGAATGTATAATGATGATGATGCGTGGCTAGTCTCTTCACGGTCACTTTTAGGTGGATAGTTCTTTGTGAGTGAGACACTAGGGATACTTTAACTTTGTTTTGGATTGATTTTTGATTGGCATGTTAAGCCACGTGGATTCAATAGTGTTTATTTGGTTGATTTAAAAGATTTATGTTTGTTTATTCATTGATGCATTGCCATCAGTTCTTCAGTTTTCTTGCATCGTGAACTCATTGGTTGTGTGTCGTGTTTGACTTATATAGATTGTTAATTGTGTGTACGGGCAAGTCTTTAAAAGCTTGCCCACTTTTATCACTTTAACCAACTATTTTACAAAGTCATGTCTATGTGATTTCCTCTAAAGTTAAGAAAACCTTTTGTAGATCTCGTGAACTTGAGCCCCGGAAGTGGTTGTTTTTCTCTAATCGTTTTTAATCCGTAATCAAGTTTGTTGCTTTACAAATTTTATTGTCAAATAAAATTCAAAAATCCAAGTTTTAATTTTATAGTTAATTAATTTAGATAATCTTGACACTTTCCACCAATTCCCTGTGGAGATGACCTTACTTACCCTTACTCATTAAAGGTAGTTAAGTTTTAGTTTGACTTTGTATTTATTGACCCATGATAACTTGATCAATCTTGAGGACAATACCAGTAGTTGTTGGTTCATGGTCATTGACATGGTGATTCATGATCGTAGACCATGGGGGCAGTACAGTAGTGACAAGAGAACTGACGGTTAAGCGGTATTTGTCGGTCCATGATCGTTGATCATGGAGGGCGGTACTAGTTAATGGAATTGACGGTTAAACGGTATTGATCACGAGGACAGTACCAAGAGTGATAAGGAATTGACGGTTATAATATGTTTTAAAAGTAAAGTAAGTAAAGTTTTGTCATAATGGCAGTACGTATATATTATTAAATCATTTGCATGATTGATTATAGTAAACGTTAGAACTCACTCAACGTTGCTAATTTTTAGTATGCATGTCAATTTAAGTGTAGGTGGTTGTTGATTAATGAGGATGGTTGGCTTGGTGAGAAGAGTTGCCCGAAGACCAGACTCTGGCATCCCGTTTATATTTAAGTTTATGATTGTTTTAAGACAAGTTTAATTTGTACGAGACAACTTATGTTAGACATGTTATGCTTCCACTGTTTATGTTAAAGTTTAAATCTTTTTCCACTACAATGTGTTGAATGTCTCATGTTTATGTGAGACCTCCCAGGTTTGGGGCCTTACACCAGCTCCATTATGGGAATTTCACCCATAATGCGTGTATCCCTTGATCAAGTTTAACGTATACTTATGGCCTCAATGCTTCATGTAGATGCCCTTATGCATCAAATTTTCAATACTTGTATTGCTATTTTCATAAACGCAAAACATTTCAAGGTTTTGGAAAGCGGATAAACATATTCACCTTAATGTAGCTAGATGCTTATCTCAGGGTAGTAGCTTTGGCTTCTAATTGATAACCTTAGCTTCTCGTTCTAGCCGAAATAACTTCTTAAAGCGAGAGTGCGGAAAATAAGCGAAAGTCAGAGATTACCGGGGAATTGGCACGATAACCGAGGCAAGGTCGTACTCCACAAAGTTCAGAAGGTGGAATGTGGTTTGTGTGTGAAATGAGAAGCTGAATGGACGTATGTTTAGTAGTCTGACTGGGCCCGTAGCGGACCATTATATAGGGGCGTGGCGGTCCCCTACCGCCTAGTGCATGGGTCATGTTTGGTAAATGAGAACTTCAACCCTTCTACTTTGGGAATTGGCAATTCCAACCGCTAGGGTTTCATGTTTGGCAAATGAGGACCTCAGAATTGGCATGGTGTTACATTATTCGAGCAGTAGTTTCCAAAGAATAACTCCAAAAGGAGTGAGGCAAGTTAGTATGACTCATCATTGATCTAACCATGTCCAACAAAGTTCAATTTCTCTTCTTAGACACCCCGTTGTGTTGTGGTGTTCCGGGTGGAGTTAAATGTCAAATTATCCCATAGTTCTTTACATGTTCGTCGAAGTTGTAACTAAGAAATTCATGACTTAGATCTGATCGAATGACTTTTATTATTTTGTTGAGTCAATTCTATACTTCATTCTAGAAAATTCGGCGTTCTGGGATTGGTGAACGAGCGTCCTTATGACTAAAATTACTTTAATGTCGTTTGACCATGTTTTTATTTTGGGGAGTGCTCTCTTTCTTCTTGATTTCTTCTCGGTTTCTCACCATTCTACCGGTGAGAAGTGCACCTAATTCGATGGCTTCATCTATCGTTGTTGGTTTAGAGACTTTAACCATATCTCTTATCTCCATATCTAGATCCCAAATATATCTCTTGATGAGATTTGTCTCAAGAGTGGCAAGATAGGGTATTAATCGAGCATACTCAAATAATTTAGTGCTAATCTTGGTGGTTAGTGCCCACCATCTTCAGATTGAGGATGTTATTTTCAATCTTCTCCCTTTCATTTAAGGGACATAATTTTCATTCTACCCTTTCTCTAAAGGTAGACCGATTCATAGCATAAGCATGTTCTCGGCCTTTGGCGGATATGATTTGATTCCACCATTCTAAGGCTTGATATTTGAAAATATTAGAAGCAAACAAAACCTTATCTACCTCAGAGCATTTACTTATTGCGAGTACAGATTCAGTTTTCTCTAGCCACTTCAATGTGGCTATAACTCCTTCCTTCCCAGCAAACTCATAAGGTTTGCATGCTTGAAATGTTTGTTATGAGCACCCGTAATTCTTCTTTTTCTTTTAGGGTGACTCATATTTTATTTGGGACTAGCCACGGAAGAATCGTGGCTTTCCCTATAAGTTCTCTAGGAGGTTTTACTATAATCGGAGTGTTCTCCCTCCGTATTCCTCGTGTAATGTGGAATAGAGAACTCTTTCTTGGTTTCTTCAGCTTTGGAAACTTGTATGATGAATTTCTTCTTCTTAGAAGCTTTATTCTTTTCAGTTGTTGCTATAATCTTAGAAATCACATTCTCAATTCCAGAAGCAATCATTTTCTCCAATTCAGCTTTTTGAGCATGTTGCTTATTATTATTGTTATCAACTATTTGTTTATTTTTTCCTCTAGTATTGTTTGATGGTCCACTCTTTGACATTCTATACGAAAATTTAAAATATGTAAATTTCAAGAAATATGAATTATTTTATTCATGAACATATTATTACAGGAAAGTACAATATATTATCTTCTTTAGGAATTGCTACGATTCCTAGCTTCCTAAAGCTTGTTGTAGTAATTGATTTTGGGCTTATGCTTCTGCCTTTTCTCTTTTGAGTTCTACTATTCGATTTAGAAGAGTTCTTACCCGTTCATCTCCAGGTATCTCTTCATTCACATGTGGAGTAGGTATATTTATTGATTCTTGATATGGAACATAGATTCGATTGGAATCAGCACGTTCATCTCCTTCGAGAGTATTGATATTTTTGTATGGAATTTCAGGAAATTCGTAAGGCCCCAAACCGGGCACCCTACAGTTGGTTATCATAACGGATTATTCCCTTGAAAATACTCATTTTAGATATATTAAACTACAACAGAAGTCTTTCTAAAAACATTAATTACTATTCAATGTCATTAAGTTACCTTACGAATGCTTATACACAAAATCTGAGTAGCACCTCTCCCAAGCCAAGATACGTCAACGCAACGCTTACCTGCAAAATAATCTATGTATACACAAAGTCAGCTACGCTGAGTGAGTTCTAATAGTTTAGTTTAATTAAAAGCCTACTCGTCTCAAAAGTTATTTGAACTTTTCTCAGGACCCACGGTCCTTATAAAATAGGTCCACAATTCATTAACAAATAGATAACCCTTGTTATCACACGTTATCCCATAATAGTTCATTACCAAAGACTCATCCCATAATAATAATAATCCCGCAGTCTCATCGACATAGGTCGAACTTACCTACACTAATAACTCATGCTCAAGTACATGTACTATTTCAACAGTTGGTTAACACAACAAATCCCTTGACCAAGGCTCTTACAAAATCAACTGACATAACCATTATAAACATCACATCACAATCCTGGCACCACGGTAAATCTAACTCTACTCACTACAATAATACTATCTCATGCACAATAAATATAACTCAACGCCTGTATGAAATTTAACACAAATATATGATCACACAAACACATACCTCTTCGTTGCACCCTCGTCAGGGTTACCTTTGTCAGGGCGTTCAACACACCCCGAGCTCATCACTGTCCTGTTGGACATCGTCACCTTTGGTGACCTCCCTAAGGACATAGTCCTCCACAATCCTGTTTGCCATGTCATAAAGAAAACAATGCAAACACAATACCCACCGTGTCACAAGGACAACGACACAATGCACACAACACATGTTTAATCACATAACATTATACTCTATATACATGATTCATTAACTGCACCTGCACTTCACACATAGTACTAGGACAAGGTATCCTACACATATCCGTAAGCGTTTAACTCATACCCCGACTCACTCCGACTAACTCATAACATAATACACTACTAATATGGCAACACACATACAATTACTATATCTCATTATTTAAGCACACACCATGTACATGCACACCCTGTGACACCTCCTAGTCGTACTCGTACGACCCGGTTACTACAATCCCGACTCACCTGTTAGGTCACTATACGACCCGTGACCATATCCCCACCTGTAACCCGCACATCTTATGGACACACATAGTCCCTTAGCCCCACATTCAACTATTTAACTTCATAGACTCATAGGGTTAGACCCCAAAGCTCGATATACGTTTAATGTTATAAAACATGTCTCAAAAGTATGTACGATAGCCCCAAAACGTTTAAAACACTTAAAAGAGGGGATTAGAAACTCACTTGTTTGAAGATCCCTTACAAGTACTGCAACGTCTCCCTGTATGAGTCCGGACCTATTAATGTACGATCAGATAATCAGCATACTTCCTAAAAAGGTGTCACTACGTAAAAAAATAATTGTTTCTGATACTCGTCTCATCCGCACAACCCCATTATCCATGCAAAAAACCCAAACTCATGTGTCTGCTCGAATCGGGCTACCCTAGACCCATCTTGAACACGCATGCATGCACGTTAACGTGCCACTCAAAACCATAGTCTCCAAGGTTTCCCGTAGATGAACTGAGACTCCCCATGCTCGTTCCAACTTCGCCATGCAAACCCCATGCTCGCTAACCCTAATCGGGTGTTACCCGATCCCATCCTCATCCTTGTTCATCACCGTGAACCACCACCGTCCTCTCGTCACCCCGTTCTAGCCATGAGAAACCCTAACCGGTTCCACTTTCCATGTCAAACACCATCACTACCCTCTTCCCGCAGTCCTCCGTCGTGATACACCACCCCGGCGGTCTTCGGTTGTTGCCGTGCACCACCTCCCGCTGCCGCCTCTGGCCGTTCCCGAGGCCTCCATCACGCCACCCGTCCTCTCTCTCTCTCTCGGCATACGGTCACCACCCGACCAGCCCCAGTCGTGGCCCTACCCTGCTGTCCACCACAGTCACGCGCAACCACGTTACCACCGGTCACCTAGCATTACCTATTCCACCATCATCAGCCGTCGTCTCCTTCATGCTCCTTGACTTCGGCAGTGAACAAGAACTTGAACCCTAGTCGGGTTTCCCAAAAAAACGATAAACGAACACGTAAAAGCATAGACGAGGATTACCTTGGTTTCGTGTGAATTCTTCCGCTAAACGCCGTCATGAAACCGTCTTTCCGGCCACCTCCGGTCGCCCCTTCTCCTCGGTTTCTCCTTGTTGCCATCGTGCGCAAGCCTAGGACGATTATGGCCTAGGGTTTACTATGAGATGGCTATTAAAGTTCAATGGATTTACACTATAGTCCTCGGTTCCCTTCTTGCGTGTATTGATCCCCGACTGCCCCTCTTGTGACTAACCGGTCCCCTTTTACATTTTTACGAAGATGGTTTTACATGAAAACCATCGTGAACTGTCTCGTTACGAGAGACTCGGGTCACCCGTTAGTCCAAATACTCCTTACGTGGATTTTCGAGATGTTACAAAATCCTTCGTAAATATTATAAGGATTTACATGCGTATAGTTATGACTTCCCACCGTAGGAGCAGCGTGAATACTCATGGAAGGAATATACGGATGATTAGTAGATCCTAATTCCCTCAAACATCTGAATGTTGAAATTTCGGTATCTATACCAGGTTCATATCATGTTTCGTTAGTTATTTGCTCATTGTAATTTTGTGGAGCGTATCTATGGATGAAGCTAGGGCCTTTACCCTTTCCTGGCATTCTGATAAAAAGTAATGCGAAAACAAAACTTTATTATTACTGAAAGTACATGTACAAAATACATATTCCGAAAGAAACTAATACAAAATATTATAATTAGTCCTTCATAAGTTCTTTCCGGATTTTCTTCATCTCCTCCCCATATTCCCAAACTTGTGCTCCAAAATATTTGTTCTTCTCCTTATCCTTGAACCATCTCTTTTTGACCTCGTCTGTTTCTCGCAACGAACGGTCAAGACATTCTATCAGGGATGAGGTTTTTTTTTTGAGGATATCCAAATTGTGGTGGCGGTTCTCGAATTCTTTCCACAATGTCGTTATAAGCGTTTTGATAGGATGGAGGAACATTAAAATATTACTCAAAAGGGTCATAATTCATAGGGTTCAGAGTGATGTAAGGAGCTCGGAGTATCGGAGATTCATGACTGAAAATGGCATAATCTTCCGGGTTTTTAGAAGTCGGAACGTAATTTTGGGATTCTTCCTCAGAATCCTCTTCGACCGGTATATTTTGATACATTTCCTCCATGGAAGGAATGGAAATTGTTTTTGTGGGCATTCCCACTCTCATTCTTGGCTTTTTGGCCCTACTTGATCCTGCTTGAGTCATATCCGGTGGTAGTGGTGGTGTATCAAACCGCCAATTACTAAAGTCGGAACCTGCCGCCAGTCCTAAACTCTCTGATTCGTATACTTGAGTTTGATACTCAGGAATAAAATAATCCAAGTTAATAGAAAAGGGATCATCGTCATCAGGAATTGGGATAGGCATCATCTGAGATCCATAAACTGATACTCTGTTTTATAGGACGATTTGGATCGTAGTAAGGAAAATTAATTTTTCATGACATCCTACAAATCTTAAATACTAGTGTCTACCTATTTGTAGGCATCTTCTTAATCCGGGTGAAGCTTAGATACTAATCAAGTATCTAACTAAAACAGGGTAATCAAGGTTAAAGCTTAGATACTAACTTAAGTATCTAATTTGCTGAAACATGTGGCTCTGATACCAACCTGTCACACCCCGGTATCAGGACACCCCTGGCGTGTGACCAGATTGGCATCTCCAATCTTAATTTTATTTATAAATCAGAGAGTTTTGCAGCGGAAAATACTTTCTGGATCGATCTTATCAAATACTTCAACCTGAGGGTTGATATTGTATATTTTACAAATCCGGGATAAATAAATCATTTTCATTTCATGGGGACTTAAATACCCCTTCATCTCCTTTCCCAACATGATGTTTTATAGAGCCACAAGGTAATCGTCTTGTGCCTAGGGAGTTAATACTTCCAATACCAAGCTTTGTCAGCGTAGGTATCTAGGGATTTTACCCTCCACCACCTATCCTTGCGAATATCAAGGGAGTCACCTATGTCGAGGAAATCATCATCCTAAGACATCTCATCTTGATTTTATTCCTATAGAGTTATCTCCTGTGCTTAAGGAGTCGACATCCATCAGCACATAACCCTGTCAAAATTCAAATTTACATTTATTCCGTTAGACTAACCTTTAGGGCTAGTCCCACAGATAATCATTGATTACTTGAAAACATTTTGGAAAATAAATTTCATCATGACCCAAATTCTTTTTTCAAATACAATATCAAAACATTTAACCATATCTGGTGCAATCTACCATTCAGCAGAACTATTTCATCCGATTGTACACACCACTGTATACACTGGTAATTTTCGTAATAGGATTGTTGGCATTACTAGACTAACTTATTGCATGGTTTCATCACAGGAACCTCGTCTTACAGACAATTACCAGCCCCATTATGGGAATTTCACCCATAATGCGTGTATTTGTTGATCAATTTTTACATATACTTATGGCCTAAATGTTCCATGTAGATGCCCTTATGCATCAAATTTTCAATAATTGTATTGCCATTTTCGTAAACGCAAAACATTTCAAGGTTTTGGAAAGCGGATAAACATATTCACCTTAATGTAGCTTGATGATTAGCTCAGGGTAGTAGCTTTGGCTTCTAATTTATAACCTTAGCTTCTCGTTCTAGCCAGAATAACTTCTTAAAGAGAGAGTGCGGAAAAGATGTGAAAATCAGAGATTATCGGGGAATTGGCACGATAACCGAGGCAATGTCGTACTCCAGAAAGTTTAGAAGGTGGAATGTGGTTTGTGTGTGTGAAATGAGAAGCCGAATGGAGGTATTTATAATAGTCCGACTGAGTCCGTAGCGAACCGTTACGTAGGGGCGTAGCGGTCCGCTACCGCCAAGTGCATGCGCCAGCCCTACATGTACAACTCTGATTGGACCCCTCTTAGTATTACGGCTAGCGGACCGTTAAGGAAGGGCTTGGGCATCCGCCAAGCTGACACGCGTCAACTTTTGCCCATTAGTCGTGGCAACACCTAAAAGTGCAGCTAGATTGCGGCTAGCGGACCGCTAAGGGACGGTTGCGGTCCGCTTCCCAATAAATTTCAACGCCGAAGGACCCCTTGGCGGTCCTCAAGGATTAGGTGGTCTTAGCGGACCATTAAGGGTTTGGTAGCGCTCCGCTAACTACCCATAATTCAAAATTTTAATTTCAACCCTTCTACTTTGGGAATTGGCAATTCCAATCTCTAGCGTTTCATGTTTGGCAAATGAGGACCACATAATTGGCCTGGTGTTACATTATTCGAGCAGAAGTTTCAAAAGCATAACTCCAAAAGGAGTGAGGCAAGTTAGTACGACTCATCATTGATCTAACCATGTCCAACAAAGTTCAATTTCTCCTCTCAGACAACTCGTTGTGTTGTGGTGTTCCGGGTGGAGTTAAATGTGAAATTATCCCATAGTTCTTTAGATGTTCGTCGAAGTTGTAACTAAGATATTCACGACTTAGATCTGATCGAATTACTTTTATTATTTTATTGAGTCAATTCTATACTTCATTCTAGAAGACCTTGAATACTTCAAAGGCTTCATGTTTATACCTCAACAAGTAAACATAATCGTAACGATTATAGTCATTTGTGAAGGTGATGAAGTACCTTTCACCATATCTAGACATGACTCTGAAAGGACCACAAGCATCAGTGTGTATAAGTCCAAAGAGATTTGAAGCTCTTTCACCATTTCCAATAAAAGGTGATCATTTTCATTTTGCCACATAAGCATGATCCGCAAACATCAAATTACTTAGAACAAGTGGATGAGCATTCCATCAGTTTGGAGTTTTGATAAGCGTTCTTACTTATGTGCCTAATCCTACATTGCCACAGATATGCCTGATTGAAGTCTAACTTTGTTCTTTTGGTGCTAAATCTGTAAATAGAACTATCATTGCATTAATTACTTAAATTAACTTCATATATTCCATTATAGGGACTTGCTTCAAAATAAATCATTTATTATAATAAGCCAAAATGTCATCATCACAAAAACGTACGTAACGAAAACCTTGTTCACGCAAATGAGAAACTAATATAATGTTCCTAATTAAGCTAGGTACATAACAAACATTTTTTTAATGTTAGGTACATGCCATTTGGTAATATAATATTTTATTGTCCTATTGCCTTTACTGCGAACTCCATTGCTAACATGGAGTTCCAAATCACCTCCTCTTAGTTCTCTAACGCTTTTCAACCCTTACAGATCATTGCAAATGTGAGTTTCACACCCAATGTGTAACATCCAAAAATATTATGTGAAACTCTATGAATATATATATATATATATATAGATATATATTTATATATATACATATATTATATATATATATATATAGTTGTGAGATGTTAAACTATATGCCTAAATTTAATAAAAATGTACATGTTTTGAATGAAATAAATTTATTAATAATTAAAGTCTAAGGACCAATAGTGAAAAAAATTGGAATATTTGGCTTAACTTGGGGAAGCCATGTATTTTCCTTCTCATGTGTTTGTCGAATTGTGTGAAGAGGAATAGAGAACCGATAAATTTTGATTGATGAATCCTTGAAGAAAATCACAAATAAAGAATTAGAATTCAACATACAAGGTTTATTGTTCCTCTTAGTGATAATAAGAGATTCAAGTTATGCAGTATAATCATCTTAGAAACACCAATTTTGATGGGTTTTTATATGTGTTGTTGTAATGAAATTATAAACTGAAACTATTGTTGTCATGGGAGAATTATACGTTCTATATGGTAGGTTATGTACATAATCTTTGAAAAATCCATGATTGGAAGAAATTTAGGTGAAATTATTTAAGGTTTTAGGTTTTTTATGAATGTTCTTGAATTAGAATTTAGTTTATGGTGCTTAAAGATAAGTACTAGTTTAAATCATTATCTTGGTACATAAACATGCTTGTCTACTAACAATGAATGTTTAGAATGGCTCATGGATTTATTTCGATCACTAATTAACAAGATATGAAGGCTAGAAATTCATGCACATAAGATGTGTGATAAAATGTCTACAATTATGCAAAATTTGAAAGTAAAATGATGTTTATTGATGCATTTGAGAAGTGTATTATAATTCACATGTTGACATTCAACTTAAGAAACTATATGTTTGACCATAGGTTGTCAAGGATGGGGTACAAGCCAACAAGATATCAAGTACCCATGACTCAAAGGTGAGTAATTCACTATTCATACTTACTCATAATTTATGATTAAATTGCTTATAGAGAGTCTAACGTAAAGTTGTTAATTTAAAGATCATATGAGATCATATTAATAAGAAGTTGAGAATTATGGAGTTAAAGCTCAAAACGGGCTATAGGTCACAAATTGTAAGCGATCCATGTTGTAAATACGATTCACAAGTTAAAATATGATCTTATAGTTGACCAGGATGGCAAATACTCCTGTAAATTCACAAATGAACTGATTAAGGATCTAATCAAATGAAAATACAATAAAAACAAACAAATATGGGATTAAATGTGCAATATAAGTATGTATAATTTATGACACATCAATATAATCATTAGTGGAACCATTAAAAGTCACCAAGTCGTGGTAATGACAATTGACGCAAATGATGAGCGAACTAAAGGTTGTTAAATAGAAGATGGTAAACCACTAGTGGATGAATCTAATGAGAATCAGTTGTATCAACTATACAACTACTAGACTTTTATGTGATTATGTAGGCAACTATTCTCCGGTTGACACGTTTAATCCGGCCACACGTAGGCCCGAGTACACTGCTGGGGAAAATATACCGAGGGGTTCTTTTATACCAATCCAAGTGTTCCAAAAATGGCAGCCATATAACTTATCATATTCAAAAGGTTTTTTGTAGTATTTTATTACATGCTAGATTAACTACTAAATGTAAAATCCGATTTTACTTGGTTCACGTATTTTTAAAATCTTAATTTTATTTGTGACGTTTCAATTTTAATATCATATACTAATACGTCGGTAATTACGTGAACCATTTTTAGTCTATTAATAAATCCCAATTTATTAATTTGCAAGATTGAAATTATTCTTAAAATCTCAACTTTAGATAAAGCCAAACTTTGTTTTCAAATAAGTCATTATTTTAGAGTTATCTTTTATAATATTAAAATCTCAATTTCAATCTTATACGATCTTGAATATATTTGTAAACTTTCAAATATTATTTAAAATAAGTGATTATTTTAAATATCCCTTATATATGTAAAATCTCAGTTTTAAATTTATAAAACTTTATTGTGTTTAAGATTTTAACAATATCTTATATTTTGAAATTCAAATATTTTTTTATTCATCATTTTGCCCTCAATGTCACAATTTTCCAAACAACATAATAAGAAAAAAAAATTAGATATAATACGTTTTTAACAAAATTATGGTTTTGGTAGCGTGTTGGCTGTCATGTCACCAAAATCCAAAAGTCGAGGTCAAATAGTCAGAGATTCTAAATCTCAAAGTCTTGATCCGCTTGTCTTCTTGAACCGTTCTTACTTGTCTCTACAACCATCTCGTCTCTATGTTGTATCTTGTTCTCGTGATTTCTTGAATCTTCATCTTTTGTCTTGATGTTGTAATAATAAGAAAAAGGAAAGCTATGCTAATCATATCTATTACAAAAGCCTCCAAAACGGCTAAAATTACATCATTATTTAAAAACTAAAGAAACCAAAAACAAACGCATCACATGAGATTGGGACAATTGGTAATAACCCATTACAAACACAATCAAAACAATAAAGTTTCAAACTTTATCTTAATTCTAAACAAATAGAATAAAAAGTTTTCAATCTTTATTTATTTTGGTTTATAAAATTTAAACATTTATTAATCTGGTCCAGTGATTAATTTGCAAATCATAAAGAAACCCGATTCACAACTACAGGGTGTTTAGAAAACTTTACCTCGGCTCGATTGGCTTGTGAGAATTACCATTAAAAGGTTAACACAAAGTTAACGTAAATAGATTGCTAGTCCGTATACTCGTGAATCCAAAAACATGATCTCAAACGTATCCCGGTGTAGATTCTCCCAAATTTGATTCATTTGGACGTTCAAACTCATTTCAACACATTAGTAGTATACGTTATTCGTTGTGTGACCCTAAACAGTGCCGGTCTCGAGAATAATCGAAACGTTTTGGGCCCGGAACAAGTAATAAAAAAGCGGGACTCAATAATTTTTTTTATATGTAATGGGTTTAAATATATACATTTGTGTGTCTTTTTTGGTTTTGGTTTAATAGTTTAAATAATTACAATTTTTTGTGGGACAACCTTTTAATTAGATAAAAAAGGAAGAGAAGAAAAAAAAAATACGACACATGAAAAATAAATAATGTTGTTGCTAAGACTTGAACCTGTGAACTTTACATTTCTTGTAATGATATTTCCAATTTCACTAAGAAAACTTTAATATACACAAAATGGATGTATAAACTAAATATACTATTTAAAACATATACAGAACTTTTAAAAAACTTCGGATCTCTCGAAAGACCGGGCCTGGAGCCGTGGCCCACCCTACCCCTCCCTTTAGGCCGGGTCTGACCCTAAAGGATCAACTTCACTAATAGTATTGATTTATGTCGACACTTGGGCATGCATACGATGTTCAACACATCCGTACCGTCTACACCGACACCAACACTAACACCAAAACGAGCTCCATTACCGGAACCGTTTGCACCAAAAACAACCCCAAACACCAGCATTTAATGTGATCAGTGGTCGTTCACATGCATGTAACAAGCTTGCAACGCAGGAGTTAGCTGGAGCTTCATCTTTCAAAGAATCCATGAAAATATGGGTGTTGAAGTTTATCATAACTTGAAGTCTGTGATTAAAACGAAATAGGTCAGGATGCTAGCAACGTTGTTGAATCTGATTTCTATGAAATCAAGACTAAAACCTACGATTTGAACTTAATGTGTGCCTTCGAGAGGTAGTGGGGGAATGGAACAATTTCCATCTATTAGTAACTCTTAAATACTTAAAAATCTCAAGGTCATTGGTTCAAGTCCCACTAAGTAAAGAAATTTTCCGTTAAAAAAAAAAGTAGCTCTTGTTTGTTTAGTTCAATATTAATTAGTGGAGGTAACAATAATATTATTTTTAGTGTATTCAGTAATTTCCTTTTACGCTAATTCTCTTTTGTACGGCTGTATAAATAGCCGAAAATACAATCATTAGGAATGATGAATAAAATGAATTAAGTCTCTAATCTCTCAATAAACATACTATCATTAAGTGTCTAATTCACTTTTTCTTCTCTGGATCTCGATATTGGTACATAACATACACTTTGTAAGAATATAATTGTTGAGATGAACTGATTTGAAAGATTTACAGGTTATAATTTCATAAAGCCCAATATAGATTTTACTTATAGGGGATCATATTTTCATTATTAGGTATGTTTAATGTGTGTTTAACAATAGCAATTATGACTTAGATATGTGTTACATGATCACACTTTAAACCATGCATCTAAAGAAGTAATAACAGAACTAAAATATGAACTCATGTTGCCATAAGTAAACTTAAGCGATATGCCATATATAAATTCAATTAAAATCGTACATAATAACTGGGTATATATTAGTTTGAGATGTCAAGAGTGTTCCATCTATTAGTTCGGCTATCGATATAAGCCGAGGCTTTTCTGTCTATGCCAGGCTCGGACACCCAACGAACACCATCTTGATCACTCCGGTAAACCTTGTACGCTTTCAATGAATCGTCCCACAACCCCTCTTCTCCTCGAACCTTTTTGGATTTGAAGATATTGAAAAATGATAACGAATATTTCTTCAGTTGGCTTCTTTTCCCCATAGCTTGAGGTGTTTGAATGACCAAGGTTTCAGGTTTTTGGACTTCCTTCTTGTTTACCTTTGGCAATAAGCTTGTGGTATATTTATAGCAGAAGAGGGTATAATTAAAGATTTAGTTTATTATGGTATCTTTTAAAATTTAAATGATACGGAGCGCACGTTTTTGTTGTTAAAATGGAAAATAAAATAAGTGGCTATGAATAAACTTTAAAAAAAAATATACTTTAAGACTTTAACCCTGAAGTTTTTTATATTTATATAATTTTTTCTTGGTTTTATCTTTGCTTCACGTAACATATCATCTTCCAATATAATAAAGTTGGTAAAACGTAAAAGCACTTTTGTTGAATGCTATTTTCTATGTTCATGCATACCTTTTATGCTAGAGTCCAATTACTTCTCTTTAAAGTTATTAAAAATCCCATCACTCATTCAGATTTATATGTTGTTTCAATGTTTATCGGTTCAACTTACACTACCTATTAGCCGATAGTAATTCATATTAACAACTTCACTGATGATACTTATACCTTTTATTTTCGTTGTCAAGGCACTTCCAGTAGTATAATTATTAAAGATTTACATTTGATTTCCATTCAATTTCGTTCAAAATATAAATGAAATGGAAAAACATACAAGTGAAATCGAGTGAAAATCAAGTGTAAATCGTGTGTAAAACTTATATGATTATCCTATTGCGATTACCCTTAGCAACGAAAGTAAAAGTTACAAGTGTCACCGATCAAATTACCACTATAAATTATTATCAGCCAATGAGTTATAGTTAAAATTCTTAAAATCTAATTTACCCTAACAACATGATTACGAGATGTGAAGAGTACGATAAAAACTTTATCTATAGCATTGTTACATCGTATTTAAATATCAATACTCTATATAGATAATTCTTCATACAATTATCAATACATTTTATAGAAAATTCATTGTCATCCACTTAGATCACATCCAAAGTTGAGGAGATTTATTATGTGTATCGGGAAGTAAATTGCTCTAAAATATTCATGGAAGTAAATTGCTCTAAAATAAAATTTTCATTTTTTATTTAAATTTTATGTAACTTGCCTAGGTAGAGTCCTAAAGTTTTTTTTTCCTATCGCTATGGTTCGGCTTATATATTCGGGTCGGCAATTCCGTTCGGTTCGGGTCAAACAATATAAACTTTAAATATCTAAAAATTTACCGTTCTTACACATAAAAAAACTAGATATTTTTTAACTAACAATTAAACAAAGATGAAAGACTTAAAAGAAAAAGGGTGTGTACCTGAAAAAAAAGATTTACAGTTGACTGTTGTTGTGGTCCTTGTGGAGAGTTAGAATTAGCATGCTTGTAACATCCCAAAAAAATAAAACGACAGTTATAATAACGGAATAAACGAACGAGGCATGTCGGGTCGGGTCGGATGGGCCGGCGGGCTGGAAGGGGAGCCTCCCCTATAAATAGTCAAGATCACCACCCATTTCTCTCATTTGCAACTTCTAGAGAGAGAAACCGTAGAGAGAGAAAGTTGTCGGATCGACCCGAGATTTGAGAAGTGTGTTGCTCCAGAGCTCGTGAGAAGAACCTCCAGATCAGAAACACGATTCAGGTAACGTTCGGGCCTAAATCTGAGTTTTTGTTCGTTTTTGGTTTTTTCGGGTTTTGAGTGAAAAGGTAACGTTTTCACGGATAAAACTGAAAGATAAACATAGAATTGAGTTCCTTAATGGAAAACAAACGTTTTGAAGTAAACAAGTTCGGGATCTTGACGTGATCAGACCCGATGGCGAAAGTTAGGGTTTTTGCGAAGAAGCAGTTCGTGCGTACTTATCAAGTACGCATGAAGATGATCCTGCGTACTTACCAAGTATGCAAGATGAGGATCCTGCGTACTTATCAAGTACGCATGAAGAGGGTCATGCGTACTTATCAAGTACGCATGAAGCAGGTACTGCGTATTTATCAAGTACGCATGAAGCAAAGTTTGTGCACTTATTAAGTACGCAAGAGCAAGGCCCTGCGCACTTGCTAAGTGCGCAGGCATCAGGCTGGTTAAGTAAAGTCAGTATGTTTAGAAGGTTAAACCGTTAGAGTCGGGATTGGGTCTGATGTGTATTTAACTAATCAATTCAGATCGGAAGTGACGTTGTTAGGCCTTTGTTTAGAACAACCGAGACTAGCTTATAAGGTGAGTTCTAGAAGCCCTTCTTTAAATGTTTTAAATAAATGTTTTTGGGCTGGTGTGCATACATACGAAATGATGTTTGAAATGAGGTTTACTAAACGATGTTTACGAAATGATGTTTACGGGATGATGTTTATGAAATGTTTTGCCAAATAAAGTTTACGAAAGGTTTACGAAAGAGATGATGTTTTGTTTTATAAAACGTACGAATGCTTTAACTAAAAAGAGGTAATGGTTTTATGAAAGTCACGAATGAACGAATCTGCCACGAGTTCCTACGGGAGCTAAGGTATGTATGTATGTATGTATGTATGTATGTATGTATTGGCCTCACCTTACGGGGGGCCTTTGTGGCTGGCTAACGGTTGTACAATTGGTTGATGATAGGGTGACGACGGTCACCCATGGGATTATCGGGATCCCGATGGAAGGTACTATTCCTTACGGGGAAATTGTGCATAAGTTATGTTCTGTCTACCTAGAGGTAACGAGCCTTAGGAGACATATGTTTGGTCTACCTAGAGGTAACGAGCCTTAGGAGACGTATGTTTGGTCTACCTAGAGGTAACGAGCCTTAGGAGACGTATGTTCGGTCTACCTAGAGGTAACGAGCCTTAGGAGACGTATGTTTGGTCCACCTAGAGGTAACGAGCCTTAGGGGACCTGTGTGACGGATGGCTTAGAGGTAACGAGCCTTAAGTTCATCCGCTGGTATGCGATGTATGGAATTGACGGTTACGAGAAGGCGCAGATTCGGTTCATGTTGACTTATGTTATGATGATATGTTACGATGTTATGATGATGTTAAGTTATTGCATGTTTTACGTACGCTTTGTTAAACAAATATATGTTATGTTTTTGGCAAAATGTTTATGTTAAGGTTTTATGTAAAGCTAGAACTCACCAGCGTAGCTGACTTTTAGTATGCACATTCAGGTTAAGGGCAGGTTATGGTGATGGACGGTGATGCTTGGCAAGCGAGAAGAGTTACCCAGATAATATGAAGACTGGCATCCCGTTATGAGTTGTTTATGTTATGTTTATGTATTTGACAATGTTACGCTTCCACATGTTTGAACAAGTTTTAATTATGATGAATGAATGATTCCGCTGCGTTATTTGATATTCAAGTTTAATAACTGTTTGTGAATGAGTAAATCCAACACGTGAGGCCTCCCGGGTTTGGGGCCTTACAAGTTGGTATCAGAGCAATAGTTTGAGAGATTCGGACACTCCTAGTGTCTGAACTTAAACTGTGAATGGGACCAAAAGCGGATGCCAGTACGGGTAACTCGAGCCACAGCATAAGGTATGAAGGTAGTATATATTTACATATATAGTATGCCTCAGAAAGGGGTAGGTAAGGACTTGTGTTCTGATGGAAATCACAAAGGTGGTCAAATAGAAATCGAAAGGTAGTGTTATGGTTAATTGCAGATGGCCAGTGTATATTAACATCTTACGGTGCTTATTGAATTTTATTTGTTAACTAGCGTGATGACATTGGATTCTTGTCTTATAGAACAAAATGACAAGAAGAGGAAACGGAAGGCGTGGTGGGGGCTGTACCGGTGGTCGAAATGGTGGGCGTGGCAGGACCCCTGCACGCCAAGAGTATAGTGAAGAAGGAAGTGTTCACACTGAACCAGCGGTTAGTGTGCATGGAACTGAGCAGACACTGGTTGAAGAACAACCTTTCACTTTTGAACCTGAAGTGAGAGCAGCTATAGCTCGAGAGTTCACAGAGTTGATGAAGACTTCTCTGCCAGGTCTGTTAGCTGAAACATTGAAGAAGTTAATGGGGAAGGTGGTTCTAACACGACGGTTGATACCCCGAACACTGAGGCAATCAATGCACCGCTTAACCGTGGTTGCGACTATAAGTCCTTTAAGGCATGTGACCCACCGGTCTTGACTGGGAAGAAAGACGCGGTAGCTACGTTTGATTGGGTGATTCGTATGGAGGCTGCCATTCGTCTGAGCGAATGTCGTACGGATCAAGTTGTAAAATTTGCTACTAACTCCTTGAGAGAGGAAGCATCCCATTGGTGAGAAGGTGTACGTCAAGCAAAAGGGAGCGAGGTTGTGGATGCGATGATGTGGGGTGACTTGAAAACCTTGGTGATCAAGAATTTCTGCCCAAGGAACGAGATTGAGAAGGTAGAGAGGGAATTTCTGGGTTTGAAGGCCGGGAGCATGACGCACCGACTGTACACCACACGGTTCAATGAACTGGCACGTCTGGTGCCACATCTTGTCACGACTGAGGAAAGAAAGATTGCATGCTACATTCAAGGGCTGCCGGACCAGGTCCGCACCTATGTTAAAGCAAACGCCCCTACTACCTACGACGGTAGTAGAACTGAGCGGAGTGGTATTTGATGATCTGGCGCTGAATGTCGTTGCCATTGAAGAGCCCAAGAAGAAGCTGAGTTTTCCCGCTAAGCGATCGGGTGGGAAGTTGTTTGGGGCTCGGGACAAACAGGCCAGGGTAGGCGAGACAGCAGTCTGTGGAAGATGTGGGGTGAGACATACGGGTGAATGTCGGATAGGGACAAATCTGTGCTACAAATGTGGCAAGACTGGCACTACTCCCGGGAATGCAGGCAAGGCATTAAATGTTATAATTGTGGTGAAAGCGGTCATATGAGCCGGGAATGCACCAAGCCCAGGATGGGTGAAGCCGGGAAAGGGAAAGGCCCGGAGAGGAAAGAAGAGAGGCCCCGGGCAAAGACTCGTGCGTACGCACTGACGCAAGAACAAGCCAGGGCAGACCCCGATATGGCGTCAGGTACGTTCATCCTTGACAAAACTTTTGTTTCTGTGTTATTTGATTCGGGTGCCAGTAAGAGTTTCATATCTGCGACTTTTTGTAAACGAGTGAAATACACTGTGACTAAGTTAGAAAGGGCCTTTAGCGTAGAAACCGCTGAGGGTAGAACTGCGAGAGTGACCGATGTAGTTGACAACTCCACGATAAAAATAGAATGTCATAGGTTCCCTGTCAGGTTGTTTGTTATGGTTTTGGGTGGGTTCGATGTTGTGTTAGGAATGGATTGGCTAACTGCCAATGAAGCACAAATTATATGTAAACGAAAGATAATCCGACTCAAGGCTCCGGACGGTAGCAAAGTCGAGGTTCTGAGAGATCGTGACGCCCTGATGCCTAACGTCATCTCAATGATCAAGGCAGCAGATTACCTGATGTGCGGATGCGAGGCTTATCTGGTGTATGTGATTGACAAGTGTAAGGAAGTGAAGGAACTAGACGACGTGCTCGTGGTACGCGAGTACCCGGAGGTGTTTCCAGAGGATTTGCCTGGGATACCACCCGACAGAGAGATTGAGTTCCGAATCGACTTAGTACAGATGCCCAACCCGTGGCTAAGGCTCCATATCGACTAGCACCATTGGAGATGAAAGAGTTAATGGCACAACTAGACGAGTTATTTGAGAAGGGATTTATCCAACCGAGCTTCTCGCCGTGGGGTGCTCCGGTGTTGTTTGTGAAGAAGAAGGATGGTTCGATGAGAAAGTGTATTGATTATCGCGAGTTGAACAAACGTACGGTGAAGAACAAGTACCCTTTACCAAGGATCGATGACCTGTTCGATCACTTGCAAGGTGCAAGTTGGTTCTCAAAAATCGACCTTCGGTCTGGGTACCATCAGTTGAAGGTAAGGGAAGAAGACATACTGAAAACTGCATTTCGCACACGTTATGGACATTTCGAGTTCCGCGTAATGTCTTTCGGATTGAAGAACACACCCGCAGCGTTCATGGATTTGATGAATAGGGTGTGTCGACCGATGCTGGATCGATCGGTAATCGTGTTCATCGATGATATCCTCATCTACTCCAAGAATGAGGGTGATCACGCGTGTCACATGAAGGAAGTATTGGAAGCTCTGAAGAAGGAAACGCTGTATGCTAAGTTCTCCAAATGCGCGTTCTGGCTTAGGGAAGTCCAATTCCTAGGTCACGTCATTAACCCGAACGGCATTTTGGTTGACCCAGCAAAGATAGTGACGGTAAGGGAATGGAATATTCCTAAGACACCAACTGAAATCCACAGTTTCTTGGGATTGGCAGGCTACTATCGGAGATTCATCCAGGATTTCTCGAAAATAGCTTCGCCGTTGACAAAGTTGACTCGGATTGAGGTAAAGTATGAATGGGGTTCGACCCAAGATGAGGCGTTTAAGGAATTGAAGGAGAGGCTAACCCAAGCTCCAGTCTTGGCCCTTCCTGACGCTTCGGGTCAAGGATTGGGATGTGTGTTGATGCAACGCGGAAGAGTGATCGCATATGCGTCACGACAGTTGAAGATTCACGAAGCTAATTATCCAACCCACGATTTGGAACTTACTGCTGTCGTATTCGCATTGAAAATCTGGAGGCACTACCTGTACGGGGTGAAGTTTACTATTTACTCCAACCACAAAAGTTTGAAGTACTTCTTCGAACAAAGAGAGCTTAATATGAGGCAGAGACGATGGTTGGAACTCCTGAAAGATTATGACTGTGAGATCATGTACCATCCTGGAAAGGCAAACGTGGTGGCTGACGCTCTAAGCCGAAAGGATGTGCCTAATCCTATTAGAGTGAAAGCTTGCCAGTTGATAGTAACATCAGATGTGATGAGAGAAATTGAAAGAGCTCAAGATGAGGCACTTAAAGAAGAAAATATAAAGAAGGAAAGGATGATTGGCCAACAGGACAAGTTGGAATATAACACCCTTGGTGTTAGGACACGTTTTGGGCGGGTATGAATACCTATGGGTGGCGAGCTTAGAACCAAAATCTTGGATGAGGCTCATAAGTCTCGTTACTCTATCCACCCCGGTACCAACAAAATGTACCAAGATCTGAGGAAGGAATACTGGTGGCCTGGAATGAAACACGAAGTGACGAAGTACGTAAGCAAGTGCTTGACTTGCTCGCAAGTAAAGGCTGAACACCAGAAACCTTATGGAAAGATTCAACCACTTGATATACCGGAATGGAAGTGGGAACACATTACCATGGACTTCATAACCAAGCTACCTCGCACAGCTAAAGGTCATGACACCATTTGGGTAATTGTGGACCGATTAACGAAGAGTGCTCATTTTCTACCTATTCGCGAGACGTTCTCGTCGGAAAGGTTAGCGGAAGTATTTATTAACGAAATAGTAGCGCGACATGGGATGCCTTTGACGATCGTATCTGACCGGGACACACAATTCACATCGAGGTTCTGGAAAAGATTTCACGAGGCTTAATATCATCACGGCATACCACCCACAAACGGATGGTCAGTCCGAAAGGACCATTCAGACATTGGAGGATATGCTTCATGCTTGTATTATCGATTTTGGCGGCAATTAGGACAGTCATCTACCGTTAGCCGAATTCTCCTACAACAATAGTCATCACACGACGATAGGCATGACGCCTTACGAAATGTTGTATGGGAGAAGATGCAGGACCCCGGTTTGTTGGGGTGAGATTGGACTAAAGGAATTAGGAAGTCTTGAAGTCGTAAGAGAAACGTCGGAAATGTTCGATCAAATCAAAGCAAGAATGAAGGCCGCACAAGATCGTCATAAATCCTACGCGGATAAACGACGAAGGCCTATTGAGTTTGATGTTGGGGACAGAGTAATGTTGAAAGTGTCACCCTGTAAAGGGATCATACGATTCAGGAAGAGAGGAAAGTTAAGTCTGAGGTTTGTCGGACCATTCAGGATAATGGCACGGGTTGGTGAAGTCGCTTATCAGTTAGAGTTGCCTGATGAGTTAAGTGGGATTCATCCTACCTTCCATGTATCACACTTGCGAAAGTGTTTGGCGAATGAATCGCCTCACGTACCACTTACTTACATCGAGGTCGACAACAGCCTTAACTACATCGAAGAACCCGTGGCCATCTTAGACAGAAAGGAGAAGCGTTTGCGTAGTAAGGTTATCCAATTGGTTAAAGTTCAATGGAAGCATCGAAAGGGATCGGAAGCCACTTGGGAAACGGAGACGGAAATAAGGGAGTCGTACCCTCAACTATTTGACTTATGATAGGTTTCGAGGACGAAACCTATTGTAAGTGGGGTAGACTTGTAACATCCTAAAAAAATAAAACGACAGTTATAATAACGGAATAAACGAACGAGGCATGTCGGGTCGGGTCGGATGGGCCGGCGGGCTGGAAGGGGAGCCTCCCCTATAAATAGCTAAGATCACCACCCATTTCTCTCATTTGCAACTTCTAGAGAGAGAAACTGTAGAGAGAGAAAGTTGTCGGATCGACCCGAGATTTGAGAAGTGTGTTGCTCCAAAGCTCGTGAGAAAAACCACCGGATCAGAAACACGATTCAGGTAACGTTCGGGCCTAAATCTGAGTTTTTGTTCGTTTTTGGGTTTTTCGGGTTTTGGGTGAAAAGGTAACGTTTTCACGGATAAAACTGAAAGATAAACATAGAATTGAGTTCCTTAATGGAAAACAAACGTTTTGAAGTAAACAAGTTCGGGATCTTGACGTGATCAGACCCGATGGCGAAAGTTAGGGTTTTTGCGAAGAAGCAGTTCGTGCATACTTATCAAGTACGCATGAAGATGATCTTGCGTACTTACCAAGTACGCATGAAGCAGGTACTGCGTATTTATCAAGTACGCATGAAGCAAAGTTTGCGCACTTATTAAGTACGCAAGAGCAAGGCCCTGCGCACTTGCTAAGTGCGCAGGCATCAGGCTGGTTAAGTAAAGTCAGTATGTTTAGAAGGTTAAACCGTTAGAGTCGGGATTGGGTCTGATGTGTATTTAACTAATCAATTCAGATCGGAAGTGACGTTGTTAGGCCTTTGTTTAGGACAACCGAGACTAGCTTATAAGGTGAGTTCTAGAAGCCCTTCTTTAAATGTTTTAAATAAATGTTTTTGGGCTGGTGTGACTACATACGAAATGATGTTTGAAATGAGGTTTACTAAACGATGTTTACGAAATGATGTTTACGGGATGATGTTTATGAAATGTTTTGCCAAATGAAGTTTACGAAAGGTTTACGAAAGAGATGATGTTTTGTTTAATAAAACGTACGAATGCTTTAACTAAAAAGAGGTAATGGTTTTATGAAAGTCACGAATGAACGAATCTGCCACGAGTTCCTACGGGAGCTAAGGTATGTATGTATGTATGTATTGGCCTCACCTTACGGGGGGCCTTTGTGGCTGGCTAACGGTTGTACAACTGGTTGATGATGGGGTGACGACGGTCACCCATGGGATTACCGGGATCCCGATGGAAGGTACTATTCCTTACGGGGAAATAGTGCCTAAGTTATGTTCTGTCTACCTAGAGGTAACGAGCCTTAGGAGACATATGTTTGGTCTACCTAGAGGTAACGAGCCTTAGGAGACGTATGTTTGGTCCACCTAGAGGTAACGAGCCTTAGGGGACCTGTGTGACGAATGGCTTAGAGGTAACGAGCCTTAAGTTCATCCGCTGGTATGCGATGTATGGAATTGACGGTTACGAGAAGGCGCAGATTCGGTTCATGTTGACTTATGTTATGATGTTATGTTACGATGTTATGATGATGTTAAGTTATTGCATGTTTTACGTACGCTTTGTTAAACAAATATATGTTATGTTTTTGGCAAAATGTTTATGTTAAGGTTTTATGTAAAGCTAGAACTCACCAGCGTAGCTGACTTTTATTATGCACATTCAGGTTAAGGGCAGGTTATAGTGATGGACGGTGATGCTTGGCAAGCGAGAAGAGTTACCCGGATGATATGAAGACTGGCATCTCATTATGAGTTGTTTATGTTATGTTTATGTATTTTACAATGTTACGCTTTCGCATGTTTAAACAAGTTTTAATTATGATGAATGAATGATTCCGCTGCGTTATTTGATATTCAAGTTTAATAACTGTTTGTGAATGAGTAAATCCAACACGTGAGGACTCCCGGGTTTATGGCCTTACAATGCTTTTCTTGTTGATTTTCTTGGTTAAGATCTACTTCATTAGTAGTTGATTGTGCCTCACTTTTTTCAGCTTTATAACGTTTACTCTCTTGTTAATCATCTATTCTTTTAAAATAAGAACCAATAATTTTTAACTTCCCCATACCTAATAATGACTAAAAATATCATGTTTTATTCAATTGAGCATCTAAATTATAAACCCTAATTTAGAATTCTTGAACAATAATCACAATAATCACCCCAAAAGATAAAATTAAAGTTTAAATAACTAGTAATACCCAATTTCACAATTATAAACCCTAGTTTTCACACACCACATTCAATACATGATTACAAAAAAAACGATTCAATATGAGAATAAAAGATTACAAGAACAAACGATTCAATATGAGAATAAAATGTTACTCGTGTTGTTCTGCTCGTGCTCTGCTCGACTGGTCCAGTCGGCTGCTCGTCGTCCGTCGCGTCTTCTTCAGCGCACTAAGGTCGTCTGCGGACTGCTGCTGCTCGTCTTCTGGTATTGGACTCGGTGGTCTGGTATTAGGGCTTTTCATTGAAAGTAAACAGACCCAATTAGTTAGGCTCATCCAAATCATTTGGGCCAATTCCATAAAGTCCCACGCCCAAAATCAATAGAAAAGTTTTAAACTGAATAGGGAATCGGTGGGGATGATTTTTTTAAACAGGTTTTTAAATTTTACAAAAAACCCCCCTAAACTTTGGGAACGATATATGAGGAGGCCGGAATTTAATACCTATAAAAATTTCTTCCGAATACGTATATATTTACACTTTTGAGCCAAAAATCGGGGTGGACCGGGGCCCACTCTAGCCCCAACTAACCTTCGCCCCTGAACACACTCATGCATGTGACTTATCATATTCTATTCTTTAGTTTCATTACGTTAAATTATAACCATTTTAAGTGAATATCTTATGTTGCAAACTGGTTCTTTTTATTTGCAAACATTTCAAATTAACTTAAATTGAAACAGTAAAAATATTATACTTGTTTTGTAGAGGAATATGAAGGGCTAGCAGTTACTTATATCACTACATAGTTATGGAGGAGATTAGCCGTGGACCATGGTTTATTAAATCTGGTAATATTAATCAGCTGGTAATAGCAACTATATTGTTTTGAATATTTTCTTCTTCAAATATTTAACAAGTTTGTTGATATTTGAAGGTGAGAAATGGATTGATGCCTAGAAGGAAAAATATTTGTCTAAGGTTTTATTATTTGATCTTTCATGTTGTCGGTATAGGGTTCATAGGGTTCGTAGGATGTTGACCAGTCAATAAAGGTAAAAACCTTATCCCGACGACATGTCGTCACCATAGGGTTTTCCAGAAATTTTTTTAATTTAAAAAAAAAAATTTGACCGACGGAAATTGATTAAATAAAAAAAACAAAAAGAAAATCAAAATTAACGTCGTCGCTATAGGTTTTCCCCAAAAATTCATTGGGCGCCAGCTTTCCCTCCAATCTGCCTCAACCCTATAGCGACGACATGTCTTCGCTATAGGGTGTCCCATTCAAAATTTTGGTTTTAACCTATAGCGATGACATGTCGTCGGTATAGGATTCGTAGGATGTTGACCAGATTATAAAGGTAAAAACCCTATCCCGACGACATGTCGTCGCCATAAGGTTTTCCAGAATTTTTTTTAATTTAAAAAAAAATTGACCGACGGAAATTGATTAAATAAAAAAAACAAAAAGAAAATCAAAATTAACCTATAGCGATGACATGTCGTCGCTATAGGTTTTCCCAAAAAATTCATTGGGCGCCAGCTTTCCCTCCAATCTGCCTCAACCGTATAGCGACGACGTGTCGTCGCTATAGGGTGTCCCATTCAAAATTTTGGTTTTCACTTATACCGACGACATGTCGTCGGTATAGGGTTCGTAGGATGTTGACCAGTCAATAAAGGTAAAAACCCTATCTCGACGACATGTCATCGCCATAGGGTTTTCCAGAATTTTTTTTAATTTAAAAAAAAAATTGACCGACGGAAATTGATTAAATAAAAAAAACAAAAAGAAAATTAAAATTAACCTATAGCGACGACATGTCGTTGCTATAGGTTTTCCCCGAAAATTCATTGGGCGCCAGCTTTTCCCTCCAATCTGCCTCAACCCTATAGCGACGACATGTCGTCGCTATCGGGTGTCCAATTCAAAATTTTGGTTTTCACATATACCGACGACATGTCGTCGGTATAGGGTGACCTATGCCGACGACAAGTGTCGTCGGTATAGGCGACGTCGGCACAGGGTCATTTCCTTGTAGTGTTGGTAAGATATACAATAAATCTTCTAGACACGATGAAATTTCCCATTTAAATTTATTAAAAAGCAAAACATAAACAGGTTGTTGCATTCCAACCTACATTATCAGTATTTTATTAACAATTTTTAATTTATCATCAATTATTTTAATCAGCGATGTCATGCTAGAATTGTTTTATATGCATTCTTTATTTTCAAGAACCTAACAAAAGAAATGCCTATAGCTTTTTATATTATTCAAACATTAATTAACAAACCGTATGGAACTTTGTTATGCCCAATGCATAGCTTTATGCTGATTCCCACAAGCGAAATTTTCCACTTCGGGTGCTTCCGAATTCTAAACACCTCCGGTTACTATGACGATGAAAAGAGTGTGTCACACACGAAGTAGTATCAACATCCACCACATTTTGCCTAGATTATTATTTATTAATTAGTGATCAAAATTTCGATCATAGTTAATATTAGTGTGGTAATTTCGACTAACTTTGTTATAAATAATACGAGTTGGATAATTATATGTTATTGTTAGTAAGTCACTTTGCTTGAAGTCACAGAATTCTAGCTTAAAAGGGGGAAAACCGGAAAAGGTTAAATATTACTAATGGAATTTTAAACATTGTGTTTCAAATCTATACAACCACTTAAATTGCTTTAATTAAGAGATCTGCTTTTATTGATAGTTATATATAAACTTATGCTAATAGCTTGTTTAACTACAGAAATCTTCCAACCTAGTGGGTGCGTCCGTAGATGTGATGTAGTGGTTCAGGCAACTGGCTAGAGCCACGAATCCTATCGGCACACTTAAACAACCGTTAGGCTTGTCATCGGGAAGAAAAAGTTTTCTCTCGTGACCCGACTCTAGTGTGCGAATGAGTATTTTTATTTTAGGAGAATAATAGAATATTTGAAGGAGTTGATCATGATCAAATAAAGCAAGGAACGATTTCAAATAGATAATTCAGATTCTATGAATAATTCAAGAAGAAAAGAAGGAGACGCTTAAGGAGCAAGCAAAGGAAGTTTTATCCAAGTGTAATGAAACTAATGGTTCGGGTTAGTGGATGACCCGAATCCTTATTTAGCATAATGACGAGCAAGGTTGGTCACATGTGGGGCGTGTTTGCATCAATAAATGACCCGGTTAGCCGTTTAATGTTTAGTTTGAGACCGAATTGTGTGAAAGAGGAAACTCGGGGACTCGAATGTAACATCTATAGGTTTAAATACCGATTTAGGAGAAACCCTAGGCCACTTTTCGGCCTACGTGTGTGTGCGCGACGGCTGGAGGAGAACGCGAGAGAGAGAGGGACGCCGGAGAAAAAGGGAGGGGCTGCGAAGGTGGCATTTTCCGTCCAAGGACTCCATAGCACACCAAGGTAACATTCGTTTACGCTTTTCTCTTGTTCGCGTAATTGTTTTCGTATGGTTTATGACTCGGGTTTTGAGTAGGGGGATTGTATTGGTCGGGGGTGGCCGTAGGGGTTAGAGGTGATGGTTGGGGTGGTGACCGACGAGAGAGACGAAGGAGAGGGAGGTCAGCGGTGGTGCACAGTGAGGGTGGTGACGAGCGGCAAAGGGAAGAGTTAACGGTGAGGGCGGCTGGAGCGAGCGACGGCGAGGACGAGGATGACAATGGACCCGACGGGGACGACAACGGGGGCTGCTGTGACGGCAGCCGTGGTGGCGTGTTGCGACGGCGTGAGGTGGAGGGAGGTTATGATGCTAGCCGGGTAGGGTTTTGCCCGACTAGGGTTTCGCACGATGTGGTTTACGTGTATGCATGGAAACCTGACTTGAGTTCTCGTGATTCATGGGGATTAAGGTTTGCATGGCACGTCTAAGTGCATGCATGGAAACCTGAGTTCGGGTACACGGGTCCTAACACACGTCAAGAACGACATCGTGTGTGTACGCGTGAGAGTGGGATTTCGTGAAGAAGGAACGATGAGATGACGAGACAAGTGTTGGGGTTAATTATAGATATGCGTTATGTAGCATAGGGTTTAAACGTAATCTGATCATGTGATCATAGTTTGACAGGTTTGAGTTTCGAGCGTGAACGGACGGGTTAAAGAGCAAGGATTTGGATTCCTCGCAACCGGTGAGTTTCTAATCCCTCTTTACTATTTTTACTGTTTTGAGGCTATTGTACATACCTGCATGTTTCATTTTTATTAATTCAGAACGTGTTATGAGTTTTTGGTTAAACCCGAAGAGTTTAAGAGCTATATATCCAATAATGAAACTAAGGATCTATGTGGTGTCCTTAGGATGTATGGGCTAGAAGTCGGTATGATGCTTGTGTGCCGTATAATGATTTATTCAGTGTGAGTCGGGTAATGAGTTTAGACGTTGTGTGGGTACGACTAGATTGTGTTATTTATTGTAGCACGTACGTGGTTCGTGCTTAGGTAATGAGTCATAGTAACTACTTGTGTGCTGCTATGTGTTACTTGCTTGTTGTTGTGTGGATTGTCTTCGTTGTCTTTGTGACACTGCAAATTGATGAGGTGAAGGATGAGGTCCTTCGGGTAGTCACTGTAGGTGACGAATGCCCTTCGGGGGCGGTGATGAGACCCAGGGGGTGCTCGGATTTTAACGAATATCCCGACGCGGATAACCCTGACGAGGGCAGATATAATGAGATCGTTGAAATCCTTCGAAGGTAATTGTTGTGTGCATAATACTTGGTTTAATTGCATGCAAATCTAAATTGATATTCATTGCATCATGATGTTATTGCTTTCGATGTTAAGCATTAGATTGACTGTTGTGTTGGTACGATGTCGTGTTTACAACTAAGGTGTTAGTAGACCTTGTGAGAGTCGTCGTTAGGGCTTGTTAGGTCTATGTCCAGGGGTCGGTTGAGGTAACCGGATTTCGTGTTGATACAGATGGTAGATGGTAAGTTAGTAGTGTAGTAAGTTCGATCTATGTCGGTGAGACTTACTAGGTTAGAGTTATGGGGTGAGTCTTAGGTTGTTGGACCCATAGGGTAATGGAAGGTATCATGGGGTGCCGGTATGTTAATAAATGATAAACCGTTTTATGAAAAACTAGAATGTCCTGAATTGAAATGAATGAATTTTGAAATAGTGGTTTCTGTTTAAAATAAACTGTTAAAACTCACTCAGTGTAGCTGACTTTGTTTGTATGTTAGACTGTTTTGCAGGTGAGCTCAGGTGATGATGAATCTTGGCTTGGGAGCGGTGTTACTCGGGTTGGTGTGCATGCATTTGTACGGTAAGGTGAAACATAATGATATTTTTAAAATACAAATCATGTTTTGAGTTAAGACTTCCGTTGAATGTTTTTCATAAAGAGGACTTATTTTAAACGGATACACTGTGATGTAACCTAACTGTAGGGTGTCCGGTTTTGGGGCCTTACATCTAATTCTTATGGACTAAGTCTGTTAGGATTTATGTTTATTTAATTGGTTTGTTTGAGTTAGTATAGGATTGAGGTTAGTATTTAAGTATGAATAGGAGTCATAGTTTTTAGTATAATTTGATTGGTAGGGTTAATGCAATTTGAAGTGGGGGGTTTTCGGCTTAATAAAAGAGAAAAAGTCGTGAGTTAACCACATAACCGGGTGTGTTGCATTTTTATCTCTGATTTTCATCAAGCTTTAGTTAAGCTTTTTTTTAGTTTCTTTTTCATGCCTTTTGTTTATAGGTGTCCAGCGATCATTTGTTAGACCATTTGTTAGCCAAACATCCTCTTGGTCAAGAGATCTTTTCATGAAGTGCATAGCACGAATAAAAGGTTGTGTTCTCTTGGAGTTGTTACTCTGGGTAATGACAGCAGGATTTAAAGGTGTTTCAGACAAGGCCGTACCATGGTTAGAGTTTTTTACATATGTGTTGTTCCAAACAAGGACAATCTAACTTAGAGACGGCGCGAACGATGCCAAACCATGATAAAAATTCTTTCCAGGTAGGGACTGCTTGACTTAGAAGTGGTGCGTTCTGAACCGTGATACTGATTACATCTTCGAGTGTAACACCCGTCAAAATTTGGTCCAAAAATGTAAGAAATAAAACCACAAGGGTTGGATCTACAATTAACCTGAAGTTGAAGGGTTAAAAATGAAAAATCTGAAAATCCACTCGGTAGCGGACTGCTACCGCTTTCTTAGCGGTCCTCTACATAGCCCCAAAAGAACCCACCGGGTGATGACACGTGTCCTGATGAGACATTTAAGGTTTTGGACGCGTGGCAGAGTAGCGGACCGCTACCCAGAGAAGCCAAAACACGTGGCCCAGTTGACTCACTTGGCTTAAGGCGGTAGCGGACCGCTACCCCTCAGCCTAGCGGTCCGCTACGGGTTGCAAATTGAGCCTATAAATAGCTCAATTGCACGGAAAATCCATTCATCCAATTTCAAATCCTTTTTCCCACATTTCTCGAATATGAACCCACAATCCCTTTAACGCGTCGTAATCCTGAAAATTTCTGATACTCGCTTAAGAACTGCACTCCTGCTTAAATGCTCCTCCAGTTAGAAAGAAACGCTAGGATTTTGGAGAATCCAGTCTAAGAGATAGAGCCGTAGTGTTTCCCACTTAGAATCTACTCTTCCAAGTTTTGTTAAACTCTAAAAAGGAGAATATGTTTACTGTTATCAAAACTTTCAAAATGTTTATGTTTGCGAAAATGGCAAAACATGTATTAAATGTTTTAATGCGTAAATGTTGTCTATGGATAAGCATTCAGACCATAAGTATACATATTATATTTTCAAATGATTCACATATTACGGGTGAGATTCTCATAATGGGGCTGGTTATGTCTCTGTAAGAAAGACATAAGACGGGGGAGGGAAACTCCGCAGCAAACAAAAAACTGAGACAGGAGTCTCAGTAGTAGACTTGTAGAGTAGTGACACCAATGTATACCATGGATGGAACTCCCAGATGAAATAGTTTGCTGAATGTTTAGACTGACCCCCGTGTATGATTAAAAGTTTCAATATTAATCATGCCAAAATGATTTATGTCAAGATAAAAATATATTCACTAGCGTTCTCGCTGACGTTTTATTTTCAAAATGTTTTTAGCAAATCAATAAAAGGTTTAATTTGTTTTTCGAGACTAGCAAAAAGGATTCTGAATCCCTTGGCCCAAGAAATACTCTCGAGGACAAATGTATATATGTTTTTGACAGGTTTATCAACTCAAAAGATTCCGACTCCCTAGGCATAAGAGATAACTCTACATAAAATAAATCAAGGATAAGTGCCCAAAGGATGATGACTCCCTAAGCACATGAAACTACCTTGATATATACAAGCCTAGGTGCCCAAAGGATAAACTCCCTAGATACAGTGGTGAACGGGAACCAACTCTCAGACACATTATTGAAAGGATAAACTCCCTAGGCACAGGAAAACTACCTTGTGGCTCTATAAATCTGTTATGATGTAGGGTATGATGTAATTTTATTTCAGACGATGCTTTGTAATCAAAAAGGGTATTTAAATCTCATTTATGAAAGATTATGGTTTTTTCAAACAAAGATTTGAATATGTTCAATATCAACCCACGGGTTGAGCTTTTATAAAAGGATCGATCCAAATTATTTTTTGCTACCAAAAACTCTGATGATACAAAGAAATGAAATGAAATGAAATGTATTGGGGGTATCAATCGGTCGCACACCTGGGGTGTGACATGTTGGTATCAGAGCCATAGGTTTCAGCAAATTAGATATTTGACATAGTATTTAAGCTTTTACCTTGATGATGCTATAGGTTTTAGCAAATTAGATACTTGGCTTAGTATCTAAGCTTTAACCATATTGAAAACGAATGCCTACTAGATGAAAGTAGATATATACTTGTACTAAGATACTAGTATCCATTATGCAAGATGTCTGGAAACGGTAGTTGCTATACAAACTTTTCCGAATACGACCATCCTGTGAAACGAAGAACAATGGTAGATCCCTTATTATAAAACTGTAATTCAGGAAGCGTCGATAATAATTCCTGACGATGAATCCATTACAATTGAACAATATCATCCCTCATAGGAGAACTAAGGACAAGATGTGTGTACATAAGGGTGTGGATATGAATGCTTTGGACATAATGGAGATTCGGATCTAGATAACTTGCGGACAAACACTCCACCACCAATGATAAGTAAAGCAAACGAGGCTGGACCAAGTCGTGCTATACATCCAAGGATGTGTGTAGTATGGCCAACCGAGACAATATCAATGCCATCCGACGAAGGGATGGATGAAATATATAGAAACTTACCAAGGGTTAGGGAGAATTCTGATGATGAACCACGATACTATCTACATCCAAACATAGTCCCGACTTCTGAGAATTTAGAGGATTATGCTCCATATGAGTTAGGGGAGTACGATTCTCCATCTGTGCTCCAAGATCCATATGTATTCCTAGCGTCAGGGAGTTAAATAGAATATGATTCATATGAAGATTACATGAATAACATTCCTCCTTTTGGAACCATCAGATCCATACTAGAATGAGTACAACGGCATAGTGATGGGGAGCAGAAATCCTCCACCACAATATGATTATCCTTAAATACAACCCGGATCACCCATAGAATGTCTCGATCGTTCTTTACGGTAGACAGATGAGGTGAAAAAGGAATTATCAAAAGAAAAGAAACGGAAAAGGCGATCGGAGAAAAACTCTGAAACTATGGAAAGGAATTGAAGAAACTAGGAAAGTACATGATAAAAGATTAACTTTAGTTACTCTGTAACCTTTCCTTTTTCAATGTATATCTTGTATGCCTTTCTTATAATAAAAATAATTTCTTTTCTATAGAAGGTCAGGAAAAGGCATAGGACGAAGTTTTATTCGTAGGCATGCGCCGCCAAATTATAATTAGCAAATAAAAAATGAAACTGGTTACGAACCTTGTATAGATACAGAAAGTTTTGGAGTGACTTTCAGGAATCTCGAAGAATTAGAAACTATAAACAATCCATATATGCCCTCCATGAGCCTTCATTCAGCTTCTACTGCTGGAAGCCCTAACTATACTCATGTGAACCCTTATAATTATTATGAAGGATTACGAGAATTTCCTTACGAAAATGTTCATGTTCTCGAAGGAGAAAAAAGGGCAGATTCAAACAGGCCTTACGTACCTTAGCATACATATGAACCAATAAATATTCCCACTCCTCGTGTGAATGAAGAAATAGCTGGAGATGAATAGATAAGGGCTTTGAAAAATAGAATAGCCGAACTCGAAGGAGGAATGGCTGAAACAGAAGCCCGGAATGCTATGCTATGACAAGCATTGGAAGAAGTAAGAAATCGTAGCAGTCAATAAAAATAAGATACTAATCATGTTGTTTTTCTTGTAATAGTATCTTATAAATAAAGTTATCTATTGTTCGTCTGTCAAATGCCTTTGACTTTGACCCTCTTTAAATCTTTCGTATATAAAGTCGAAAAAAGTAATGAGTGGACCCTCAAATAAAACAAGATGAAGAAATAAACAATTAAAAGAAAACAATACAGCTAAGCAAGATGCTCAAAAAGTGAAGCTGCAGAAACTAATACCAAAAGGAATAGAAGATGTTATCCCAGCTATTATTGCAGCAATAAAAGGGAAGAACCTGTAAAAGAAAAAGAACCTTCCGTATATAGCACACAAATTTCAAAATCTTAATGAAAAGAAGAAGATCACCACAGTTCTAATGATGATTATTCTAAGTAGAGTTCTAAACCTCAAACGAAGAAGAAAAAGCACATGGGATGTTCGTATAAAACATTCCAAGCCTGCAAACCTTGTGATTCGTGGGGATTAAGGTTTGCACGACGTGGTTTACGTGCATGCATGGAAACCTGACTCGAGTTCTCGTGATTCGTGGTGATTAAGGTTTGCATGGCACGTCTAAGTGCATGCCTGGAAACCTGAGTTCGGGTACACGGGTCCTAAACACGTCAAGAACGACATCGTGTGTGTACGCGTAAGACTGGGATTTCGTGAAGAAGGAACGATGAGTTGACGAGACGAATGTTAGTGTTAATTATAGATATGCGTGATCTAGCATAGGGTTTAAATGTAATCTTATCATGTGATCATACATTTGACAGGTTTGAGTTTCTAGCGTGAACGGACGGGTTAAAGATCAAGGATTTGGATTCCTCGCAACCGGTGAGTTTCTAATCCCTCTTTACTATTTTTACTGTTTTGAGGCTATTGTACATACCTGCATGTTTCATTTTTATTAATTTAGAACGTGTTATGAGTTTTGGTTTAAACCCGAAGAGTTTAAGAGCTATATATATCCAATAATGAAACTAAGGATCTATGTGGTGTCCTTAGGATGTATGGGCAAGAATTCGGTATGATGCTTGTGTGTGGTATGATGATTTATTCGGGGTGAGTTGGGTAATGAGTTTAGACTTGGTGTGGGTACGACTAGATTGTGTTATTTATGGGAGCACGTACGTGGTTCGTGCTTAGGTAATGAGTCATAGTAACTACTTGTGTGCTGCTTTGTGTTACTTGCTTGTTGTTGTGTGGACTGTCGTCATTGTCTTTGTGACACTTCAAATCGATGATGTGAAGGATGAGGTCCTTCGGATAGTCACTGTAGGTGACGAATGCCCTTCGGGGGACGGTGATGAGACCCAAGTGGGTGCTCAGATTTTTGACGAATATCCCGACGGGGATAACCCTAACGAGGGCAGCTATAATGAGACCGTTGAAATCCTTCGAAGGTAATTGTTGTGTGCATAATACTTGGTTTAATTGCATGCAAATCTGAATTGATATTCATTGCGTTATGATGTTATTTCTTTCGATGTTAAGCATTAGATTGACTGTTGTGTTGGTACGATGTCGTGTTTACAACTAAGGTGTTAGTAGACCTTGTGAGAGTCTTCGTTAGGGCTTGTCTTGTCTATGTCCAGGGGTCGGTTGAGGTAACCGGATTTCGTGTTGATACGGAAGGTAGATTGTAAGTTAGTAGTATAGTAAGTTCGATCCATGTCGGTGAGACTTACTAGGTTAGGGTTATGGGGTGTGAGTCTTAGGTTGTTGGACCCTTACGGGTAATGGAAGGTATCACGAGGTGCCGTTATGTTAATAAACGATAAATCGTTTTATGAAAAATTGGAATGTCCTAAATTGAAATGAATGAATTTTGAAAGAGTGGTTTCTGTTTAAAATAATCTGTTAAAACTCACTCATTGTAGCTAACTTTGTATGTATTGCAGGTGAGCTCAAGTGATGATGAATCTTGGCTTGGGAGCGGTGTTACTTGGGTTGGTGTGCATGCATTCGTACGGTACGGTGAAACATAATGAAATTTTTAAAATACAAATCATGTTTTGAGTTAAGACTTCCGTTGAATGTTTTTCATAAAGAGGACTTGTTTTAAACGGATACACTGTGATGTGACCCAACTGTAGGGTGCCCTGTTTTGGGGCCTTACATCTAATTCTTATGGACTAAGTCTGTTAGGATTTATGTTTATTTAATTGGATTGTTTGAGTTAGTATAGGATTGAGGTTAGTATGTAAGTAAGAATAGGAGTCATAGTTTTTAGTATAAATTGATTGGTAGGGTTAATTTCATTTGATGTGGGGGGTTTTCGGTTTAATAAAAGAGAAAAAGTTGTGAGTTAACCAAATAACTGGGTGTGTTGCATTTTTATCTCTGATTTTCATCAAGCTTTAGTTTAGTTTCTTTTTCATGCCTTTTTGTTTATAGGTGTCCAGCGATCATTTGTTAGCCAAACATCCTCTTGGTCAAGTGATCTTCTCATGAAGTGCATAGCACGAATCAAAGGTTGTGTTCTCTTGGAGTTGTTACTCCGGGTAATGACGGCAGGATTTAAAGGTGTTCCGGACAAGGCTGTACCATGGTTAAAGTTTTTTACTGATGTTTTGTTCCAAACAAGGACAATCTGACTTAGAGACGGCGCGAACGATGACAAACCATGATAAAAGTTCTTTCCAGAGGCGTTGTTCTAGGTGGGGACTGTTTGACTTAGAAGTGGTGCGTTCTGAACCGTGATACTGATTAAATCTTCGAGTGTAACACCCGTCCAAATTTGGTCCAAAAATGTAGGAAATAAAACCAAAAGGGTTGGATCTACAATTAACCTAAAGATGAAGGGTTAAAAACTAAAATTTTGAAAATCCGCTCGATAGCGGACCGCTACCGCTTGCTTGGCGGTCCGCTAAGTAGCCCAAAAAGAACCCACCGGGTGATGACACGTATCCTGATGACCGGGTGTTTCGGACGAGGCTATACCATGGTTAAAGTTCTTTATAGATGTATTGTTCCAAACAAGGACAATCAGACTTAGAGATGACGCGAACGATGCCAAACAATGATAAAAGTTCTTTCCAGAGGCGTTGTTCCGGGTAGGGACTGTTTGACTTAGAAGTGGTGTGTTCCAAACCATGATATTGGTTACATCTTCGAGTGTAACACCCGTAAAAAATTGGTCAAAAAAATGTAAGAAATAAAACCACAAGATTTGGATATTCAATTAACCTGAAGTTCAAGGGTTAAAAATGAAAAATCTGAAAATCCACTCGGTAGCGGACTGCTACCGCTTTCTTGGCGGTCCGCTACATTGCCCCAAAAGAACCCACCGGGTGATGACACGTGTCCTGATGAGACATTTAAGGTTTTTGACGCGTGGCAGAGTAGCGGACCGCTACCCCAGAGAAGCCAAAACACGTGGCCCAGCTGACTCGGTTGGCTTGAGGCGGTAGTGGACCGCTACCCCTCAGCCTAGCGGTCCGCTACGGGTTTCAAATTCAGCCTATAAATAGCTCAGTTGCACGGCTAATCCATTCATCCAATTTCAAATCCTTTTTCCCACATTTCTGGAATATGAACCCAACCCACAATTTCTTTAACGAGTCGTAATCCTGAAAATATTTGATACTCGCTTAAGAACCGCACTCTTGCTTAAAGCTCCTCCAGTTAAGAAGAAACGCTAGGATTGTGGAGAATCCAGTCTAAGAGATAGAACCGTAGTGTTTCCCACTTAGAAGCTACTCTTCCAAGTTTTGTTAAACTTTCAAAAGGAGAACATGTTTATTGTTTTCAAAACTTTCAACATGTTTATGTTTGCGAAAATGGCAAAACATGTATTAAATGTTTTAATGCGTAAATATTGTCTATGGATAAGCATTCAGACCATAAATATACATATTATTTGATCAAATGATGCACATATTACGGGTGAGATTCTCGTAATTGGGCTAGTTATATCTCTGTAAGAAAGACATAAGACGGGGAGGGAAACTCCATAGGAAACATAAAACTGAGACAGGAGTCTCAGTAGTAGACTTGCAGAGTAGTGACACTAATGTATACCATGGATGGAACTCCCAGATGAAATAGATTGTTGAATGTTAAGACTGACCCCCGTGTATAATTAAAAGCTTCAATATTAATCATGCCAAAATGATTTATGTCAAGATAAATATATTCACCTGGATCTATCCAAATGATTTTCCGCTACCAAAAACTCCGATGATACATAGAAATGAAATGAAATGTATTGGGGGTACTAATCGTTCACACACCCGGGGTGTGACATGTTGGTATCAGAGCTACAGGTTTCAACAAATTAGATATTTGAGATAGTATCTAAGCTTTTACCTTGATGATGCTTTAGGTTTTAGCAAATTTGATACTTGGCTTACTATCTAAGCTTTAACCATATTGAAAATGAATGCCTACTAGATGAAAGTAGATATATACTTGTAATAAGATACTAGTATCCATTATGCAAGATGTCTGGAAACGGTAGTTGCTATACTAACTTTTCCGAATACGACCATCATGTGAAACAAAGAACAATGGGAGATCCCTTATTATAATACTGTAATTCAGGAAGTGTCGATAATAATTCCTGACGATGAATCCATTACAATTGAACAATATCATCCCTCATAATAGAACATAGGACAAGATGTGTGTACATAAGGATGTGGATATGAATGCTTAGGACATAATTGAGATTCGGATCTAGATAACTTGCGGACAAACACTCCACCACCAATGATAAGAAAAGCAAACGAGGCTGGACCAAGTCGTGCTATACAGCCAAGGATGTGTGTAGTATGGCTAACCGAGACACTATCAATGCCATCTGACGAAGGGATGGAAGAAATATATAGAAACTTACCAAGGGTTACGGAGAATTCCGATGAAGAACCACGATACTATCTACATCCATACATAGTCTCGACTTCTGAGAATCTAGAGGATTATGCTCCATATGAGTTAGGGGAGTATGATTCTCCATCTATGCTCCAAGATCCATATGTATTCCCATCGTCAGGGAATTAAATAGAATATTATTCATATGAAGAAAAAAAAATATGAAGATTACATGAATAACGTTCCTGCTTTTGGAACCATCCGATTCATACTAGAATGTGTACAACGACATAGTGATGGGGAGCAGAAATCCTCCACCACAATATGATTATCCTCAAATACAACCCGGATCACCCATAGAATGTCTCGATCGTTCTTTACGGTAGACAGATGAGGTGAAAAAGGAATTATCTAAAGAAAAGGAGGAAGATGATCGGAGAAAAACTCTGAAACTATGGAAATGAATTGAAGAAATTAGGAAAGGACATGATAAAAGATTAACTTTAGTTACTCTGTAACCTTTCCTTTTTCAATGTATATCTTGTATTCCTTTCTTGTAATAAAAATAATTTCTTTTCTATAGAAGGTCAGGAAAAGGCATAGGACGAAGTTTTATTCGTAGGCATGCGCCACCAAATTATAATTATCAAATAAAAAATGAAACTGGTTACGAACCTGGTATAGATACAGAAAGTTTTGGAGTGACTTTCGGGAATCTCGAAGAATTCGGGAATCTACTGCTGGAAGCCATAAATATACTCATGTGAACCCTTATAATTATTATGAAGGATTATGAGAATTTCCTTACGAAAATGTTCATGTTCTCGAAGGAGAAGAAAGGGCAGATTCAAACAAGCCTTACGTACCTTATCATACATATGAACCAATAAATATTCCCATTCCTCGTGTGAATGAAGAAATAGCTGGAGATGAATAGATAAGGGCTTTGAAAAATAGAATAGCCGAACTCGAAGGAGGAATGGCTGAAACAGAAGCCCGGAATGTTGTGCTATGACAAGCATTGGAAGAAGTAAGAAATCGTAGCAGTCGATAAAAATAAGATACTATTCATGTTGTTTTTCTTGTAATAGTATCTTATAAATAAATAAAGTCATCTATTGTTCGTCTGTCAAATGTCTTTGACTTTGAACCTCTTTAAATCTTTCGTATATAAAGTCGAAACAAGTAATGAGTGGACCCTCAAATAAGACAAGATGAAGAAATAAACAATTAACAGAAAACAATACAGCTGAGCAAGATGCTCAAAAAGCGAAGCTGCAGAAACTAATACCAAAAAGAATATATGATGTTATTCCAACTATTACTGCAACAATAAAAGGGAAAGAACCTGTAAAAGAAAAAGAACCCTCCATATATAGCAAACAAATTTCAAAATCTTAATGAATAGAAGAATATCACCACAGTTCTAATGATGATTATTCTGAGTAGAGTCTTCAACCTCAAACGAAGAAGAAAAAGCACATGGGATGTTCGTATAAACATTCCAAGCCTACAAACCTTGTGACTTCGCGGGCAAGGAAGGTGTTGTTGCAGCCTTAAGGTGGCTGGAGAAAACGGAATCTATCTTAGCCATCAACAAAATGTACTGATGAAGACTAAGTATTATATGCGTCAAATTATTTTTAAAGATCAAGGTTTGGAATGGTGGATCTTCATCATTCAAGCTAAAGGGAAAAAGAAGGCCTATGCCCTTGATTAGGAAGCGTTCCATGAGAAAGTTAAGAGGAAATTCTGTCCTCTGAATGAAAAGGAACAAATTGAGAATAAATTCTTGAACCATCGAATGGTTGGTACAAATTATCAGGAGTATGCTTCAAAACTATTCGAATATGCTCATTTGGTACCACACTTAGCCACTCCCAAATTCAATTTGATCAAACAATATATCTAGGGTCTGGCAAGTGAGATAAGGGATATGGTCAAGGTAGTTATGCCACAGACCATGGGTGAAGTAATGGAGTTGGGTGCCTTATTGACCGATGGCATGTTCAGGACCTAAGAAGAAACAAAAAGAAGGAGGTCGCTCAAAAGGACAAACACGAGTTTAAGAAGCACGATAAAAGCTTCGGAAGAAGAGATACTCATTCCCCAATCGCTGAATGCAGATTTTGTAAGAAAAGGCATTTGGGAAAGTGTAGGTTTGGAGCCTATTGCAATAACTGCAAACTCTCGGGTCACAATACCGAGAACTGCTTCAGGAAGAAACCTATCACTTGCTTTGTCTATGGTGAGCAAGGGCAGATAACAATTGAATTCCCAAAGAAGAATAAAGCTAGTGGATCATGGTTAAAACATATTAAAGGAGTGAAGAAGAATACAAGAACATTCGTTCTAAACACCCGTGATGCTGCAGAGATACCGGACGTCATTACCGGTACATTCCTTGTCAACAATGTTTATGCTAGAGTTTTATTTGACTGTGGTGCAAATCAAAGTTTCATAGATCATAAATTATGTAATGTATTAAATAAACCCCTAGCTAAACTAGAAAAATCTTACGAAGTCAAAATTGTGAAGGGAGATTTAATCTGGAACTCTCTAAATCTTTAGATGACTGTAAGATCACTCTATTTGGACATGTCATGCTTGTATAGTTATTGCCAATGAAATTGGTAGGCTTTGATACTGTTCTAGGTATGGATTGGTTATCCATTAACCAAGCCCGTATCATATATGATAAGAAGGCAATAGAACTTCATACACCGACCCGTGAAACAATAATCATCAACGAAGATAAATTATCCAACCCAGTTGGAATAATTTCAATACTAAAGGCAACAAAGTATCTAAGAAAAGGATGCCTGGCATACTTGGTGTCTGTTACAACTAACAAAGAAAAGAAGATAGAAGATGTGCCAGTTGTAGCAAAATATACAGATGTATTCCCTGATGAACTTCCAAGAATACAACCAGAACGAGAAGTGGAGTTCATGATTAATCTTGTACCGGGTACAACGCTAGTAGTTCATGATTAATCTGGTACCGGGTACGACACCGATTGCCAAATCCCCATACAGATTAGCTCCGACTGAAATATCGGAACTGAAGAAACAACTAGATGAGTTATTGGAAAAGGGATTAATTATACCAAGCTCTTCGCCTTGTGGAGCTCCAGTCTTATTTGTGAAAAATAAAGACGGATCAATGTGAATGTGCATTGATTACCGCGAACTGAACAAGGTGAATATAAAGAATAGATATCCGCTTCCACAAATTGATGATAGGTTCGATCAACTCCAGTGAGCGTGTTACTTTTCTAAAATCGACCTTCGTTCAGGCTATCACCAATTAATAGTTAAAGAAGAAGACATATCCAAGACTGCAATCCAAACCAGATATGGACATTATTAGTTCACCGTTATGTCATTTGGACTCACTAATGCGCCGGCGTCATTTATGGGTTTGATGAACCGGATTTGCAAACCCAATTTATATAAATTTGTTATCGTATTCATAGACGATATACTTATTTATTATAAAAATCAGGGAGAACGTGCGAATCATCTTAGGACACTACTCGAACTTTTGAGAAAAGAGAAATTATATGCCAAGTTCTCGAAATATGAATTTTGGTTTTCTGAAGTACAATTTCTCGGTCATGTCATTAACACTAATGGCATACTAGTAGATCCTACGAAGATCGAGGCTATATCCAAATAGGAGATTCCAAAATCGCCAACCAAATTTCGGAGTTTCTTTGGTTTTGCAGGTTATTATAGAAGATTTATACAAGATTTTACCCAAATAATTGTTCCTCTCGCTTCACTGACTCAAAATCTGTTAAGTATGAGTGGGTATAAAAGCAAACTGAGTCATTTGAAACTCTAAAGCAAAAATTGACGAACACACCCATCATGGCTTTGCTAGATGGTACTAAAGACTTTGTTATTTACTGTGATGCATCACACACCGGTCTTGGGTGATTGTGTGCTAATGCAAAGAAACAAAGTCATAGCTTATGCATCTCGTCAATTAAAGACTCATGAGAAGAATTACATGAATCATGATCTGGAACTAGGTGTTATAATCTTCGCCTTGAAGTTATGGAAACACTATTTATACGGAGTCAAGTTCACGGTATTCACTGACCATAAAAGTTTGAAATATATCTTTGGTCAGAAGGAACTGAACACGAGGCAGAGAAGATGGATGGAAGTCTTTAGTGACTATGACAGCAAAATTTGCTATCATGAAGGCAAATCTAACATAGTAGTCGGTGTCTTAAGTCGAAATGAAAGAGAAAAACTGAAAAGAGTTCGTGCTCTGAGACTCAATCTGTAAATCAATCTCACGACACAAATCGAAGAGGCTGAGAAATTAGCCTTAGAAGAGGCAAAAATAAACAAAGAAGGATTAAAAGGAATTATTGACCAATTGGTGGATAGGTATGAAGAAATTTAAATAAAAGAATTTGGGTACCCGTTTCTGGAGACTTATGAGAATGAATTCTCGAAGAAGCAAACAAATTTAAGTATACAATGCACCCGAAGAGACAAGATGTACAAAAATCTGAAAACAAACTATTGGTGGATAGGTATGAAGAAACATATTGCTTTGTACGTTGCAAAATGTCTTACATGTTCACTAGTCAAGGCAAAAGCACCAGAAACCTTCTGGACTATTGCAACAGTAAGAATTACATGTCTATAAATGGGAGATTATAACAATGGACTTTATAACCAAACATCCCCAAATGAGTTGAGGGAATGATACTATCTAGGTTATCATAGATATATTAACAATGTAACGTCCCGATACCGAGAAGCCTCACTCGTTGGATTTACTCAATCACAAATAGTTCAAATACTGTTATAACATAAATACTATCAAATGGCAGCGGAAATACACCGTGTTCATTACATCATAAAATTCACGTCAAATTAAAACATCATATATTATCTTAAATTATAACATAGATCGGGATGTCAGTCTTGAGCCAGGTAGCCATCCTTGTAATCCAACCACCCATTTTTGCATATTTGTTCATTCTTTTCTTTTAACTGAAGTGCATACTAAAAGTCAGCTAACGTTGGTGAGTTCTAGTTTAAACGATCAGGCAATCATCATACATTCATCATGAAATCATCACATTAAACTTTGTATACTTTCTTAAATGTAAATCGTAATCATTTAGTTTAATGGCATAAAGATAACCATTCCGTAACATCCGTCTTCCGAAGTAACCGTTAGTATTTGTCTACCGAAGTAGCCATATAACGTCCGTCTACTGAAGTTGTTGTTTAACATCTGTCTACCGTCGTAGCCATTTCATCTGTCTACCATAGTAGCTGTTTTACATCCGTTTACCGAAGTAACCATTTCATCCGTTCTACCGTCGTATATCGTTTATCATCCGTCTACCGTCATAACCGTTTAACATCAATCTGTATATAGCAGTCGTTTCATCCGTCTACAGTTATAGTCATTTCATCTATCTACCATTGTAGCCGTTTTACATCCGTTTACCAAACTAACTGTTACATCCGTTCTACCGTCCTGGACGGTTTAACCCGTCTACTGAAGTATCCGTTTCGTCCGTCTACCGAAGTAGCCGATTTGTATGTCTACTGAAGTAGCTATGTATCATCATGAAAACACATTGGCGCTTTGTCACAGGGACAACCGTTTCATCATTTGGTGAATGTAACATATTTCTATGTTTAACTCCTTTGTTTGTTACATCTGATTACCTCTTGCGAAACAGTTTCATAATCTTCTGTATTGGCATGTTTTCACATTTAGCCCTTTATAATTTATCATCTATGTTGGCATGTTTACATATTTAGGTCGTTATACTTTATCATCTATGTTGGCACATTGACACGTTTAGCCACTTTATGCATCATCTTTTATTTAGGCACATAAGAACATTTAGCCATTTCATACTTTATCATTCATCTTTATACTTAGCATGTTTAGCCATTTCGTATTTGAAACATTCATTATCTTATGAGTATGCACCCCAACCCCAAAAGTTACAGACAAAGGGGACCTAGAACTCACCTGATGTACGGTTACTTTGATAACTAATAAGCTTCAGGGTAGACAGAGTGCTACATGACCTGTATAAAATCAATACATGAAATCTATTAAACTTTGTTAGTGTCGCCAGGGTCAGTGTTGCCATAACTCGCGTTATGGACTTAGTGTCACCATAGAGTAGTGTCGCCATACGCTAGTGTTGTCAGAAATTAGGGTTATATTCTCTAACAAGCCCCGACTAGTGTCGCCACTTAGTTTCGTCAGATGAATATCTTCCCAAACAAGCTCATTTTTTTATCCAAGATTGTAACTTTTTACGTCCAAAACGTTTATCGAGCTTCCATAAAGCTAGATCTATGCTCTATACATCATATTACATGTAAAAACCCTTACTTTGAGATCAAAATCCTAGTTTTACCCCAAACTCACTTAAACTAAAAATCAGAGGTTGTAGGTTCTATCTTTACCTCAAAAGTTGCAGTTCTTTATGTAGGATCATTCTAGATCATTGGAGAAGGAGAATGGAGGTGGTCTTGAAGTAAGGCAAGAATTTCTTGAGCTTTCTCTCTCTAGAATTTGGAAAAGGGGTATTGGAATGAGGATGGAGAGGGGGTGGCGACTTGGGTTAAGCCTCCCCTCTTCCTCCTTGTTTCATCTTTAGTTAAAACATGTTTAGTCCCTGTTCTTTACATCCTTTCTATTAAAGACATTTTCATCCTCAAAACATGTCACTTCCTCTTCACTTTCCCAGGTAGTCTCTGAACCCTTTCTATGTTTCCATTGTACTCCAACCAGTTGAATTACTTTGGTACGTAGTTGTTTATCCTTTTAACCAATATTGTCACTAGTTCTTCTATGTAGTTCAAACTGTTATCTACCTCAATATCCACAAGTGGCACGTGTGCTGATTCATCAGCTAAACACTTTTTCAAGTGCAACAAGTGGAAGGTAGGGTGGATTCCACACAGTTCGTTTGGCAAATTCAGCATGTAGGAAACTTCCGCAATTCGGGCCAGTATTCTGAAGGGTCCAATAAATCTCAGACTTAGCTTCCCTCTCTTTAGAAAATGAATAATCCCTTCGAAGGATACACCTTTAACATTACCTTATCTCCAACACTGAACTCGATAGGCATTCGCCTCTTATCCGTGTTTGACTTATGTCTGTCTTGGGCGGCTTTTATTTGGGCTTTGGTCTGGTCAAACTTTTCGTAAGTAGTCTTAACAACTTCAAGACTCCCTAGTTCTTTCTAACCGATCTCACCCTAACATAACAGCGTACTACACCTCCTTTCGTACACCATTTCGTATGGCGGCATACCAATAGTCACGTGATAACTATTGTTGTAAGAGAATTCCGCTAACGATAGATGACTGTACCAATTCCCACTAAAGTCTATAATGCACGCACGAAGCATATCCTCAAGGGTTTGGATGGTCTTTTCTGACTATCCATCTGTCTGAGGGTGATACGTTGTACTGATATTCAGTTTTGTGCTCATCGCCTCATGAAATCGTTTCCAGTACCTCGATGTGAATCGTGTGTCCCGGTCAGATACAGTCGACAATGGCATTCCATGATGAGCCACTACTTCATTGATAAACATCCCAGCTAACCCTTTGGACGTGAAAGTCTCACCGATGGGTAAGAAGTGAGCACTTTTCGTCATGCGGTCCACGATTACCCAAATGGTGTCATGACCTTTAGTTGTACAGGGTTGTTTATGAAGCCCATGGTAATGCGCTTCCACTTCCACTTCCACTTAGGTATTTCCAACGGTTGCATCTTACCACACGGTTTCTGATGTTCTGCCTTCACTTGGAGACAAGTCAGACACTTGCCCACATACTGAGTTATGTCATTCTTTATTCCCGGCCACCAATATACTTTCTTTAAATCTTGGTACATCTTAGTGGGGACAAGATGGATAGAGTAGCGATAATTGTGAGCCTCATAGAGGACTTTGGCTTGAAGTTCACCACCTTTGGGTACCCAGATACGACCAAATCGGGTCTTTACACCCGGTGTGTTTAATTCCCATTTCTCTTGTTGACCAACCATTCGTTCCCTTTTAATCTTTTCCTCTTTGAGAACTTCTGTTTGGGCATTTCTAGTTCAGTCATAAGGTCCGGTGTGACTATCAGTTGATATGCCTTCACCATAATAGGAGTTGGTGCTTCCTTTCGACTTAGGGCGTCAGCTACCACGTTCGCCTTCCCCTTATGGTACAAAATATCACAATCCTAGTCCTTTAACAGTTCCAACCACCGCCTCTGTCTCATGTTCAACTCCTTTTGTTTGAAGAAATACTTCAGACTCTTATGATCGGAGTAAATAGTGCATTTAAACCCCTAGAGGTAATGCCTCTAGATCTTTAGTGCGAAGACTACTGACGCGAGCTCTAATCGTGAATCGGGTAGTTAACTACGTGAGTCTTTAGCTGTCGAGAAGCATAAGTGATCACCTTTCCTCGTTGCAACAGTACTCAACCTAACCCTTGACCCGAACGGTCAGAATAAACTATCTGGTCTTTGTTACACTCGAGCAGGGCCAAGACTGGAGCTTGGGTCAATCTCTTTTTTAATTCCTCAAAAGCTTCAGTCTGAGTTGGACCCCATTCATACTTAACTTCCTTGCAAATCAGTTTCGTTAAAGGCGAGGCTATCTTCGAGAAATCCTGAATAAACCTCTGATAGTAGCCTGGTAATCCCTGAAAACTCTGTATTTCGATCGATGTTTTCGGGATGTTCCATTCCTTCACTCTCATTATCTTTGTTGGATCAACAATAATGTCTTTCATGTTAATGACATGGCCTCAGAATTGGACTTCCCTAAGACAGAACGCGCACTTAGTGAACTTAGCATACAACTTTTCTTTCGCCAGTGTTTCTAATACGCATCTCAGATGACAAGCATGATCACCTTCGTTCTTTGAGTAGATAAGAATGTCTTCTATGAATACTATTACAGACCGATCCAACATCGGACGGCACACTCTAATCATTAAATCCATGAATGTCGCAGGGGTGTTTGTTAAACCAGATGACATTATAAAGAACTCGTAGTTCTCGTATCGTGTATGAAATGCGGTCTTTGGTACATCTTCTTCCCTTACTTTCAGCTGATGGTACCCCAACCTAATATCAAACTTTAAGAACCAACTTGTGCCTTGCAATTGGTCAAAAGGGTCATCTATCCTCGGTGGCGGGTACTTGTTCTTTACCGTCCGTTTGTTCAATTATCTATAGTCGACACACATCCGCATTCTTCCATACTTCTTTTTCACAAACAGCACTGGAGCACCCCAAGGTGAAATGTTCGGTCTGGTAAAGTATTTATCGAGGAGTTCTTTCAATTGCATCATCAATTCTTATATCTCCAATGGAGCTAGTCGGTATGGTGCCTTGGCGACGGGCTAGACCCCATGCATCAAATCAATTTGGAATTATATCCCCAGATCGGGCGACACCCTAGGTAAGTCCTAAGGGAACATCTCCGGAAAGTTGCACACCATTGGCACATCATTCAACTCTGTAACTTTCTTCCTGTCATCTATAACATAAGCCAGGTAGGCCTCACATCCGCGCCTCATGAAACTTTCAGCCTTCATCATCAAAATGACGCTCGGCAATGAGATATCTCTATCCCCATAAATTGTGACTTCACTACATCGGGAGCTTTGAGTTGAATTTTCTTTTGTTTGCATACAATTTAGGCTTCATTGGCAGCGAGCCAATTCATCCCCAACACTATGTCAAATCCACCTATGGATATTACAAACAACCTAGAAGGAAATCTACGGCCATGTATCGTTATAAAGCAGGTTTCTACGACCTCTACTACTTTCGTGTTTTTACCCATAGCGGTTTCTACACCAAAGGCCCATTCTATGTTGTAAATTGTGCATTTCAATCTAGTACAAAATGTAGAGGATGTAAAACTTTTGGTTGCGCCATAATCAAATAATATCTATGCATAAGTGTTATTGGCTAGAAACGCACCTAACACTACATCAGGGTTTTCGCGGGCTTCTTCATGAGTGAGGGCATATGCCCTGGTTCTAGCCCTTGGCATGTCAGTCTCCTTAGCCCCGGTGTCCCTCTCTTTGCCTAGTTCTGTCTTTGCCGGCCTCCTACAATATTTAGCCATGTGCCTAGAACCAACACATTTCTTGCACCGGGCTACACTGAAATAGTCACGGGAGTAGTTCCCCATTTTCCCACATCGGAAACATAATTTTATGCCCACGTGGCACTCACCTGGGTGACTCCTCTCACATTTGCTACACAGCTTCGGTCTGTCGACCCGGGCCTTTTTCCCTTTCTGTTCAGACCACCTTTCCCCTCGTCGCTTAGTAGAGCTAGGCCACCTCTTTGAATTTTCAGAGGGGAAAGGCCCTTTAGCAGACACATCATCATACACTTTTCCACTCAAGGCTATCACCACCTCAAAAGTCTCTAGAGTGTTGGCCTTTACAATAATGCGGACCCTAGGGCGCAGTCTTTGAACATGGCACTTGATTCTCCTTTCTTCAGTGCTTACGAGTTGGGTCAACTCATTGAACCTCGACGTATACTGCCTGTGTTTCAAATTACCAGCCTTAAACTCCACAAACTCGGCTTCTACTTTTTCGATTTCATTCTAAGGTCGGAACTTTTGGATTATCAGTAGCTTCAAATAATCCCACTTCATCTTTCGAATAGCACTCTCAGGCCTGTACCTTTTTATGTTTTCCCGCCAGCTTAGTGCCTCGTAGACAAATGAGTGGGCAGCAAATTTCACAGCTTGATCCTCTCAACATTCGATGATCTTGATGACCGCACTCATTTGGTCTATCTAGTAGTAGGTTGCTATGGCAACCTTCCTGCCATCAAGTCGAGCGACCACAACCCATGAAGGATTTGTAGTTACACCCATGCAGAGGCTCACCGTCGGTGTTATCATTCTCGTTTTCCTTGACTATTTTCTCATTTTCATTATCATTCCCTCCCACGGTTTCATTCTTCCCAAATCCAACTTCCTTCGGAGCTTCGACTATGGCTGTCGGTAGAATAGCTTTTCAGAATTGCAGCCACTTCCTCAGCTATAGCTTCCCTGACTTCAGGTTCCAAAGTTGGCTTTCCATCACACTCAGCATTGGGGTTGGTCATATTTTTTTCATTTCCGTTCCCATAGGCTCTAGAAGAATCAAATGCGTCGATAGAGGGCTCACTTTCCACTGACTGTGCACGATTGGCCGGGAGTTTGCCCTTCCGACCAGTACGCCCTACTTGTTTTCCTCTAGCCATGTCTATCCCTAACTGCTAAAATAGGTATTGATTTAGAACACCAAGAGCAAGGTAAATTATTAATAATAGAGACCGGTATGAGATTATTAATTTACTTTACCACTTGGTTCAGAATCACCCCTATCAGGAGTAACATTTATATGTCACTTTTTACACCTCATCTTAAGGCTTATAATGACTACTGTATATGTGTACTATCTTCTCTAAGGCCATAATAATTTACTTTCATTATTTACCTTTGTGGCTTGGCTGGCGTTTTGGCTACCCGAATAGACAACCCCGTTTTGGTCCCATTCTCAGTTTGAGTTCATACACTTTGTGTAACACCTGAAAACCTAACAGTTTGGGTTGGCCAGAAATAAAGGAAATAAAGGGAAGAAATATGACTAGCTTGGCTCACTAGGGTCTTCCCTAAACCTAACATGATGCATGATCAGCCTCCAACAACCTTCATTTCCATCATCTTCATCCAAAACGTAGAGAGAGAAAGGGGATGTTTTAGAGAGATAAAGCTTCAAAGATTCACTAATTGCTTAAGATTTGTCTCAAAACGTTTCTCTATTGATTTAGATCAGGTATAACGAAGCAACAATGGCCATTTAAGGTGTGGATCCAACCTAAATCTCTGGTTTTCTTGAAAATAGGTTTTTGGTGTAAAACTAGGGTTTTCACCTTAAAGGTCGGATTTTTACGTGTTAAAACACGAACAAAGCCTAGTTCTAGCTTCATGGAAGCTAAATAAATGATTTGGATGTAAAAAGTTACGATTTTAGATTAAAAAATGCGCTGAAAATGAAGATCCTCAAGTGGTGACACTATTGGGCGACACTATTTCTTGCGGTGACACTAGTCACGACCACTTGAAGATGATGATCCTCAGTAGACGACCCTAAGTTGGCGACACTAAGCAATGTCGCCATGCATGTAAACGACACTAATGAGTGTAGCCAATATCACTTGGCAACACTAACACTAAGGAGTGTCGCCATGTACGTAAACGACACTAAGGAGTGTCGCCAATATCACTTGGCGACACTACATGAACGACACTAATGAATGACTCTTAGTCCAGAATGAAAGTTCCGGCAACACTAATCAGATGACACTGATCCCTGGCGACACTGTCACCGGGCGACACTGTCGGATGACTCTAGTGTTGGTAACGCTAATGCTCAAGCAACACTTTCTATGGCAACACTATAGGCGACACTAACAAAGTTTAACCAATTTCACGTATTGAATTCATACAGATCACGTAGCACTTGTTTAACCGAAGTTTAGTAAGTTCACATAGTATACCGACTACCACGTGAGTTCTAAGTCCACCTTTGTCTTTAATTTTGGACCGGGGTGCATACTCTAATGATGTAAATGTTTTTATGGCTAAACGTGCTAAACAGTAAAGTTTGATGAATAGGCTAAGTAAAAATTACGTGCCTAAATGTATAATAATGTGTGTCAATGTGCCAACATGAATGATATAGTATACAAAGTGTTTACATATAACGTGCCAACATAGATAAAGTATAAAAGGGGCAAAACATGTAAACGCGCCAACAAAGTAAATGATGAAACGGTTTCCTACGAGTTAAATGGATGTAAAGAACAAAGGAATTAATCATATAAATATGTTAATTCAATGAATGATGCAACAGGTGTCCAAGCGACAACCGGATGTTAATGAATTAAAGAGCGATACGTGTAATACATGATTATGTGACAGCTACTTCGGTAGACAGACGAAACGGCTACCTCGGTAGACGAAAAAAATGGCTACTTTAGTAGACGGGCAAAACGGATTATGACGGTAGGATGGATGAAATGGTTACTTCGGTAAACGGATGTAAAACGGACAACTACAGTAGGACGGATGAAACAGTTACGACGGTGGACGGATGTACGGACTGTTACTCTGCGTGTGGCAGACGGATGTTAGATAGCTACGACGGTAGGCCTATATGTAACGGATCTACGACGGTAGGAGGGACGAAACGATACTAAACAGTGAGTTCTAGTTTAAACAACCAGGCAATCATCAAACATTCATCATGAAATCATCACATTAAACTTTGTATACTTTCTTTAACTTAAATGGTAATCATTCAGTTTAAGAAAATAAAGATAACCATTCCGTAACATCCGCCAAAGTAGCCATTAGGTTCCTCTATCGAAGTAGCTATATAACGTCCGTCTATCAGAGTAGCCGTTTAACATCCGTATATCATCGTAGCTATTTCATCCGTCTACCGTAATAGTCGTTTTACATCCATTTACCGAAGTAACCATTTCATCCGTTCTACCATCGTAGACCGTTTAACATCCGTCTACCGTCATAGCCGTTTAACATCCGTCTGTATATAGCAGTCGCTTCATCCTTCTACCGTAGTAGTTGTTTCATCCGTCTACCGTATTAGCCGTTTTACATCTGTTTACCGAAGTAGTTTCATCCGTTCTACCGTCGTAGACCATTTAACCCGTCTACCGAAATAGTCGTTTCGTCTGTCTACCGAAGTAGCCATTTCGTATGTCTACAAAGTAGTTATGTATCGTCATGTTAACACATTGGCACATATGACCCTTTGTTACATTATCATCCTTTTGTCACATGGAAAACCGTTTCATCATTTGGCGAATTTAACACATTTCTATGTTTAACTCCATTGTTTGTTACATTCGTTTACCTCGTGGGTAACCACCTCATAATCCACTATATTGGCATGTTTTCACATTTAGCACTTTATACTTTATCATCTATGTTGGCAGGTTTACACATTTAGCCATTTATACTTTATCATATATATTGGTACATTGACACGTTTAGCCACTTTATACATCATCACTCATTTTGGCACATAAGAAAATTTAGCCATTTCATACTTTATTATTCATCTTTTTTACTTAGCACGTTTAGCCATTTCGTATTTGTAACATTTATTATCATACGAGTATGCAACCCAGCCCCAAAAGTTATAGACAAGGGAGTCCTAGAACTTACCTCGTGTATGGTTACATTAATAAGTAATAAGCTTCCGACTAGATGAAGTGCTACGTGATCTATATGAAATCAGTACGTGAAATCTATTAAACTTTGTTAATGTCGCCTGACAGTGTCGCCAGGGTCAGTTTCGTTAGACCAGCGTCGCCATAACTCGCGTTGTTGACTTAGTGTCGTCACACCTAGTGTCGCCACTTTTAGTGTCACCATTGGTTAGTGTCCATAGACTAGTGTCGCCATAGGCTAGTGTTGTCAGAAATTAGGGTTATATTCTCCAACCATCCCCGACTAGTGTCGCCACTTGAGATAGTATCGCCAATTAGTGTCGTCGAAAGAAGATCTTCCCAAACAAACCCCTTTTTTATCCAAGATCGTAACTTTTTACGTCCAAAACATTTATCAAGCTTCCATGAAGCTAGATCTATGCTTTATACATCATATTACTCGTAAAAAACCTTACTTTGATATTAAAACACTAGTTTTACCCACAAAACACATTTAAACTGAAAATCAGAGGGTTTAGGTTCGATATTTACCTCAAAAGCTGCAGTTCTTCATGTAGAATCATTCCAAATCGTTGGAGAAGGAGAATGGAGGTGATCTTGAAGCAAGGCAAGAATTTCTTGAGCTTTCTCTTTCTATAACGCTCTCTTTCTCTCTCTAGATTTTGGAAAGGTTGATTGGAATGAGGATAGAAAGGGGGTGGCGGCTAGGTTTAAGCCTCCCCTATTCCTCCTTGTTTCATCTTTTCTTAAAGCCCGTTTAGTCTCTATTCTTTACTTCCTTTATATTAAATACAATTTCGGCTTTCGGGGCATTACAAGTCTATATGTGACAACCCTGAAATTAGGTCAATTGCTCTGGGCAGTTAACTCACAATAAACAGGCTTAGCCCATTTATGGCCCAATTGAAAGCCCATTAAAGGCCCAATAGGTGAACCAAATTTCAAACTTTGCTTAACGCATCAAAGTACGATTCGAGATAACATATTGTAGTGTTTATATACTCTCTTCGGGGTACAATTAAATTAATTAACGCGTTCACGGTTAGTAATCGGCACACAACACGACATAAAGTTACTAATATTAAATAGTAATAATAGTTATTAATATTTATTCGGACAAGTAGTTTAGGAACATACACGCGTGAGTTATACGACGTTAGACGCGCGACTGTAATAAATGTCGTTGTGGACATCACTCGGTTACCCGTGAATATGGATCTCTATAAATTTACTACTACTAGTACTTATGAAATATCAATTTCATTTGGAGCGGGAAACTATTAATCCAACAAACGCGTTAAATACACGGTACTGGCGCGTACCGGCCTCGACGAGAGTCGGAGCGGAATTCTCGTAAATTAGATGTTTAAATAATATTAATTCTTAATATTATACAAAGTAATTATTTAACACAAATTTTTACAAAATGTGACGTTTAAGTTTTACGTTCGGGTTTGATACGCGATACCCGCTTACTCCCCTACCCACTCTAAAAACCCTGACTATATAATCATCTTATTCTTCACCCTCCTCCCCATTTCAAACCCTAATCCCAGATTTTAGAGAGAGAGTGTGTGAGAGAGCTTGAGAGAGAGAAGCCGGTCACCAATTCTAGCGGAACTCCGACGTCGCAGACCCACCCAACACCACGACCTACTTCCGTTCTTCTCCTTTCCGGTCACCAACATGTTAGACCCGACGATAGGGGTGGCCGAATCAGGTGGTGACGAGTTTTGAAGGCCAAGATGGCGGACGAGTGGCGTGGCAGTGGCAGCGGAGCTCATACGACGACAATGGGGCGTATATCGGTGACGCTAACCCGTTTTTCCGGTGAAGACGAGTGCTAGGGTTCCGCCCCTAGCAGCTGCGGCGGAAGATGAAGACGACAACAACAATGTCGAAGGCCGGTTTTTCGGTGACGGGATCTAGTTGTTCCATCGTAGCTGCGGCAGCATGAGTGCTCCACCGTGACAGGCGGCCGCTAGGGTTTTCCGGGGAAGCTTTGGCGACCCGATGAAGATGAACTCTGGTTGAATACGCTTTTCCGACGAGCTGTCATGGCGGAGCTAGGGTTCCGGTGGAACCTAAACCCCTGGATCCGAACTCGCTAGTTCTTCCTATGTCAGATCTAGACATCCAAGGTAAAATCCCTCTTGTCCGTTTTCTCTACCGATTAGCCGAGCTATTTCCGATCCTTGATTAGTTTTTCGGTGACTGTGAAGTTAGGGTTTCCACAGATGATAATGGTTTCAAATGTTTCGACGAGTTATGATGGTTTCTTGCAAAGAACAGCCGCTGCCATTGCTTCGGCAGCGGCGACGACGGTAGGTTTACATGTTGTCGGTGGTTTGAGTTGTTAACGGTAGAAATACGCGGCGGTGGTGGCTAGATCGGGATTTCTCGAGTCAGTCTTAACAAGTTTCGAGTTTTGGTCGAAGTTATTCAACAAAAGTCAAATGTGGTCAAACTGGTCAAACTATGGTCAACACAAGTCAACGGGTTCGCGTATGCGAACCGAGCGAATGGAAAGGTAAAAACGCACGCTAAATGCTCTACGTTTAATATTACAAAAGTAAAGCGTGTGTATGCGGTCAAATACGTTGAGCTCTAAATAATTCATTAGTGAAAAATAAATATTAAAGTAACAATAAATAATATTGAGTCACATTAACGGGTGTTTGATGAGTGAGATCTGTACAAATTAAAAGTATAAATTGTTAGGCGATAAATATAAACATGGACGTGTCGTCGGTAAAAATGGAACTTTGGTACGACTAACGATCGTCGCGAAAAACTAACTAGATATAACTTTAACGTATAAATATTTGCATTACGATAGTTATATATATATGCACGAATTATAATTGTTACTTTAGTCATATAAATATTTGCAAAATATTCGTAATGTACAAACGGTTGATAGTTATTTTTGGGGACAAATTGGACAATAAATGTATTTTGTATAAATTCATATCTTAGACATCACGACTAGGCATTTTGAATTCATACGAATAAAACTATAAAGTACCGACTAAACGAGAGTATGACTAACGACAATAATCCATAAAAATATATTTTTGTATATAGGTATAAATATATTCTTATAAAGATAGGTAGTTATAAATCTTCACACTTTATACCAAACGATTATTTCATAATACTTTATATAGGACCGAACAAATATAATACATTCAAGATAAATACATATATTCTCATTACATGAAATCAGACGATTATTTGTTATAAATAATATTCAAATACAAATATAAATAAATATATGATTTTGGGTTTTTTTTTACTATATATTGATACGAACGGTTTCAAAACATACGACATCAACATATCATGAATAGATAATATAAATATATATGTAATTATATACTTTTAATATTTGTCTTAATGATATTTCACATATTCGTACATAAAAAATAAACATATGTTTTATAGGGAAAACATTTAATGATAAGTATATATATATATATATATATATATATATAGAGAGAGAGAGAGAGAAGATCATAAGAAAACTTATTTTATGACGCACAAACGTGAATTATTATAACTAAATTATACATGCACATAGCCATATACGAGTGTGTACACGACAAACTAATATTTTTGTATATAACTATTGAAGTATATTTGAATTGAGAAACCCGACTTGAATTAAGCAACTAATATTACCGAATGTTAAACCAACATTGTATATTGAATTGGTATTATAACTTAGTGAATCAGTAGAGCTCAATCGCATGCGTGATAACTCGATACGAGTTTAGACTCGCTTTACATTATTAGGGCCAGTCTACAAAGCTCATTAAGTACCTACAGGTATCGTAGGACTCGAATAGGACGTAAACCCGTGACTATCACGTGAACATTGGTTTCTATTGCTAACAGAAGGACATTAGTGTTCATGAAACATCACCAGGTGAGTTTCACGGCCCCTTTTTACTGTTTTCTATTTTGGGGGAAAAACATGTTAATTTCAAACGATATGATAACTAGAAAATGAGAAACAAGCATCTGATTCCCTTGTGAGCGTGAGTTAACACTAAAAGGTCCTCGGTATTTCGAACTATAACCATTAGCTATGGACTTAGCCGTAGATCGATATGAATAGTACTATTCGGGTTGACACCCCCAATCATGGTTAGTCGCGCTAACCCGACCAGCATGGTTAAATGATTGCATATTAGGTCTTGTTGTTTCTCATTGTTTAAAGGTACAATGGGCTGGGGCAAAATTCAAGAATTCGTTAAAGGTTTGGTTATAGGCTTGTGCATCACATAATTCGTTTGTGCTAGCTAGACAACGATGAATCAACCGCTAACTTGTTTTGCTTATCGTATGCATAAAGTAAATTTCGAGCAAAGAATTTCGCCAATGGTATACGTACCAATGGAATTGCTAGTCAATTTCGAGAAACGGCTTTTGCCATTGGTATACGTATCAATGGTCTTGACAGTGAATTTCGAGCAAAGGATGTTGCCAATAGTACCCGTACAAACAGTTTTGTCAATCAATTTCGTGCAAATGGTTTTTGCCGAAGGATTTCGTATAAACAGTTTTTGACAAACGATTTCGTAAATATGGTTTTCCCAATTGCAATTATTTAAAACCTGTGAACTCACCAACATTGCGTTGACATTTTTGAGCATGTTTTTCAGGTAATACATACGGCACGGTTGGAATAGGTTAAACATTTGAATTAAGCCCTTAGAAGACGAAGATGCTTGGTCGTTTAACGTCAAGTCAATTTAGACTTGTATGTCTTTAGGTCTATGTATTCATTTAGTTCTTGTAATGGTGTTCGACACTTTAGAAGTCTTTATTTAGCTTTCGCTGTTGTGTAATGTTACCAATCGTTGCAACCTTAAATTATTTATTTATTTATTAAGTGAATAAATTTGGGGGTGTGACAGATTGGTATCAGAGCCAATGGTTTTAGCGAATTAGGTCTCCGTAGTGACGCCTAGGCTCTAACCGGACTTATTTAGCGAATTAGGTCTCCGTAGCGAATTAGGTCTCCGTTGGTCTACTATTAGTTACACTAGAATATCATTAACTACATTCATATTTGAAACAATTATGTGTCATACGTGACTAACATCTGATACGTACAATAATGTGGGAAATAATAGACACCTACAATGTGACCCAACGGAGTGTCACTGCTTGGATTACGAGCCAAGGATGACATAAACTCGGCACCCTATAACTCTGGAAGATCGAGTAACGATCTGAGCTCGGGTGACGACTGTAGTAGTCACTAGTTTCCGATCTTAGTGTTACAAGGATTTGAACATTTATTTGCACCACACTTTCATCTACTCTACACGTGGAGTCAGTTTTATTTTCTAACATATGTCTTCTTCACTTGGTGTGGTAAGTATACTCTCTTTCGTAATTTGTTGGATTGGATGACTCAAACTTTCGTCATGAGATGTGACAGACGGAACTGCCCAATCAGAAGGGAACTCGAGGTGGAGAAGCAAGACTAAAGGGGAGAGAACTCTACGGGTCAAGAGACCCATAGACTCATTTGGATCACGTGGATCCTCACGTATGTACAAACTTAGAGCGTGATTTGATCAACACTGATTTGAGAATCTCTGCCCTAATATAGTGCCTGACTTCCACCACCCACATCTTGTTAATAGAGGACACCAGTTGTGCCTCTCTACCATTAACTCCATCCAGCAGTAGCAGTAGCAGTAGCAGTAGCAGTAGCAGTAGCAGTAGCCGTAGTCGGCGGATCTATGAGTATAGGTACAAATAACCATGTATGATCAGTTAGAACATACATACTCGCATGCGAGAGTGCAACTCGAGGACACGAACTAACGAACATTTCAGCTTCCTTTTAACTGAGAGCTTGAGACAAGGAAAAACTAGAGGGGCCATGCAGAGTAAATTAGCATTACGGGTGCACACGTAATCATAATTTGCAGCACATGAGAACTCTAGTGAATCTTACTGTCTGAGTCAACGTTCATGATTAATCTAAATCCCTAATTCGATTCCCAAGCATTCGAATATTGATCGAAATCAACATAACCATAGGGTTGAGCCCATAGGCATCAGATAATGCGACGAGTTATCACAGGTGACATGAAAATGTACATCGTCTCTTTCATCTTTGAATCCGAACGGATCTAAAACTCTCATCGAGATTTCATTCACATGACAACACTGACCGAAACTTTGAAGACATATATTCTCAGTTGATTTGACCTTGGTATTTGGATCGAATTTGGAAATTCTTTGTAAAGTACTGCTTCAACTTTGGAGATTCAACTATAGATTTTCTCTTTCATATTCCGTTACCTATCTACCAAAGCATGAGGCTGACATACAAACTCTTAAACGTGCCTAGAGAAAATACAAATTTCTGACACTTAACACCCGTTACCTCAATTTTATGACTTAAACCTTTGTGTTGAGGATGAACAAAGGACTAATGCTTCGAATTCTCAAATCCTTTTTTTATGTATATTCGTTCTTTTTCCAAGTTCTTTTTGGGATACCTATACATTTCTCTAAGGAACCTAAGGGCGTGACGTCGTCGCGCTCGACAAATTCCTGAGGTTATACTTGATTCTCGTCTATTTTCTAATATCTACCTAAAGAGAGTCAAGCCCCAAACTAAATTGAAGATGATATTACATCAAAGCCTACCAATTTAATGGTTGGCAAACCTGGAATCGATTTCTAGAGACAGTACTTCTATGAGACTATTTCCACGATGTGACTGTTTACCTTCCCGGCTAGACGAACTACAATCTAAAATTCCTTAAGACTTATCTATCTCGTTGACTTGATAGTCAAGTCGTGAATCTACAAATCATGACATTACAACCTAAAGGGTAGACTACAATAGAAGAGTAGTGCAAACAATGGTTAAGAGTCCATCCTTACTTTTCTTTGAACCCCATAAAGATTTATTATCTTTAGTAGCTGTTGAGCCAAGTCAACTAGATGATTCTTAAATACTTTGAAGATCTTTCTTTTTCATCTAAAATCCCCCCTCATCATTAAATGATTCATAGAAATCGGGATGATCCAAAAATCTGGATGATTCAATGTTACTATGAAATTTTGTGGTCTCAAGTCATCGTTTGACATCTACTTCGTTAAGGTTTCTATCTAAACCAGGTTACGAATGACGTGCGTGATGATGTCACTAGTAATGTAATCAGATAAAACCAAGATCAATCTCATAGGATCAAGCACCCATAGATATCTTACTTCATATCATAAGTTGTCTAATTCGCTATCTAGACAGCTACTAACTGTTTCTCTAAACTGTTCCGGATCCTTGTGAGAAATTTCATACGCTGATATTATTTCTTGGAACTCAATCAAATCAGTTTAACCTACATACTGATTAGACAGGTGAGATGTCAGTTAGAATCTTTTGTTCTAAGAAAGACTTGAATAAATCAAAGTATTGACTCGTTGTGATGAACGATCAATTTTCTGATTTTGAGCTAACACATGATCATTTCATTAAACCATCTGGCTTATCTTTACTGAACTGTTGCTAGTTTTCTTTTAGGTACCATCATGTTTTGGTCATTCGTGCGTTAAAACACATAGAGGAATAGAGAGTATGTGACCACATACCTTTAGAATTCATGTGCACGAAGGCACCTTCACCTTTTCATTACCAACAATGATTGTCATACAGTTCCAATCTGATGAGAGTAATCACATAATGAAATTCTTCGATGCCTAATCCTTGATTTTTACCTTGGTGTGTGAGTTGTTCCCTTGGTTTGTGAAAATTCGTTATTTTAATTCACGTCAACCAGACAATATTTTAATGACTCACTCATTACATGAATGCGACCTTATTGATTGTAATCCCTTTTGCTCATGGAACTCTGGTGATGACTTTATCAATTCGGGGTATAGTCAACATCGCTCTTTTGTTGATACCAAAAGAACATTCCTGAATCAACTCGTTTGATATAATGAATGTTCAACGATACCGTTGCACTGTTACATGATACTATGATATCTCAAATTCTTACACATCCAATATCGCTAGTCTCGTTTACCTTCGAATACCGACTACGAAGTGGATTGAGACAAATTATCCCTATAAACTAGAAATAAACTAAGGATACCAAACTCTCATCTAAGTAAACTGAGTCAATCTTAGAAGTTAACTTAAAAGTTTCGAGGACGAAACTTCTTCAATGAGGGGAGAATGTGACAACCCTGAAATTAGGTCAATTGCTCTGGGCAGTTAACTCATAATAAACAGGCTTAGCCCATTTATGGCCCAATTGAAGGTCCATTAAAGGCCCAATTATAGGCCCAATAGGTGAACCAAATTTCAAACTTTGCTTAACGCATCAAAGTACGATTCGAGATAACATATTGTAGTGTTTATATACTCTCTTCGGGGTACAATTAAATTAATTAACGCGTTCACGGTTAGTAATCGGCACACAACACGACATAAAGTTACTAATATTAAATATTAATAATGGTTATTAATATTTATTCGGACAAGTAGTTTAGGAACATACACGCGTGAGTTATACGACGTTAGACGCGCGACTGCAATAAATGTCGTTGTGGACATCACTCGGTTACTCGCGAATATGGATCTCTATCAAATTACTACTACTAGTACTTATGAAATATCAATTTCATTTGGAGCGGGAAACTATTAATCCAACAAACGCGTTAAATACACGGTACTGGCGCGTACCGGCCTCGACGAGAGTCGGAGCGGAATTCTCGTAAATTAGATGTTTAAATAATATTAATTCTTAATATTATACAAAGTAATTATTTAACACAAATTTTTACAAAATGTGACGTTTAAGTTTTACGTTCGGGTTTGATACGCGATACCCGCTTACTCCCCTACCCACTCTAAAAACCCTGACTATATAATCATCTTATTCTTCACCCTCCTCCCCATTTCAAACCCTAATCCTAGATTTTAGAGAGAGTGTGTGAGAGAGCTTGAGAGAGAGAAGCCGGACACCACTTCTAGCGGAACTCCGACGTCGCAGACCCACCCAACACCACGACCTACTTCCGTTCTTCTCCTTTCCAGTCACCAACAGGTTAGACCCGACGATAGGGGTGGCCGAATCAGGTGGTCACGAGTTTTGGAGGCCAAGATGGCGGACGAGTGGCGTGGCAGTGGCAGCGGAGCTCATACGACGACAATGGGGCGCATATCGGTGACGCTAACCCGTTTTTCCGGTGAAGACGAGTGCTAGGGTTCCGCCCCTAGCAGCTGCGGCGGAAGATGAAGAAGACAACAACAATGTCGAAGGCCGGTTCTCCGGTGACGGGATCTAGTTGTTCCATCGTAGCTGTGGCAGCGGGAGTGCTCCACGGTGACAGGCGGCCGCTAGGGTTTTCAGGGGAAGCTTTGGCGACCCGATGAAGATGAACTCCGGTTGAATACGCTTTTCCGACGAGCTGTCATGGCGGAGCTAGGGTTCCGGTGGAACCTAAACCCCTAGATCCGAACTCGCTAGTTCTTCCTATGTCAGATCTAGACATCCAAGGTAAAATCCCTCTTGTCCGTTTTCTCTACCGATTAGCCGAGCTATTTCCGATCCTTGATTAGTTTTTCGGTGACTGTGAAGTTAGTGTTTCCACAGATAATGGTTTCAAATGTTTCGACGAGTTATGATGGTTTCTTGCAAAGAACAGCCGCTGCCATGGCTCCGGCAGCGGCGACGACGGTAGGTTTACATGTTGTCGGTGGTTTGAGTTGTTAACGGTAGAAATACGCGGCGGTGGTGGCTAGATCGGGATTTCTCGAGTCAGTCTTAACAAGTTTCGAGTTTTGGTCGAAGTTATTCAACAAAAGTCAAATGTGGTCAAACTATGGTCAACACAAGTCAACGGGTTCGCGTATGCGAACCGAGCGAATGGAAAGGTAAAAACGCACGCTAAATACTCTACGTTTAATATTACAAAAGTAAAGCGTGTGTTGCGGTCAAATACGTTGAGCTCTAAATAATTCATTAGTGACAAATAAATATTAAAGTAACAATAAATAATAATGAGTCACATTAACGGGTGTTTGATGAGTGAGATCTGTACAAATTAAAAGTATAAACTGTTAGGCGATAAATATAAACATGGACGTGTCGTCGGTAAAAATGGAACTTTGGTACGACTAACGATCGTCGCGAAAAACTAACTAGATATAACTTTAACGTATAAATATTTGCATTACGATAGTTATATATATATGCACGAATTATAATTGTTACTTTAGTCGTATAAATATTTGCATAATATTCGTAATGTACAAACGGTTGATAGTTATTTTTGGGGACAAATTGGACAATAAATGTATTTTGTATAAATTCATATCTTAGACATCACGACTAGGCATTTTGAATTCATACGAATAAAACTATAAAGTACCGACTAAACGAGAGTATGACTAATGACAATAATCCATAAAAATATATTTTTGTATATAGGTATAAATATATTCTTATAAAGATAGGTAGTTATAAATCTTCACACTTTATACCAAACGATTATTTCATAATACTTTATATAGGACCGAACAAATATAATACATTCAAGATAAATACATATATTCTCATTACATGAAATCAGACGATTATTTGTTATAAATAATATTCAAATACAAATATAAATAAATATATGATTTTGGGTTTTTTTTTACTATATATTGATACGAACGGTTTCAAAACATACGACATCAACATATCATGAATAGATAATATAAATATATATGTAATTATATACTTTTAATATTTGTCTTAATGATATTTCACATATTCATACATAAAAAATAAACATATGTTTTATAGGGAAAACATTTAATGATAAGTATATATATATATATATAGAGAGAGAGAGAGAAGATCATAAGAAAACTTATTTTATGACGCACAAACGTGAATTATTATCACATAGCCATATACGAGTGTGTACACGACAAACTAATATTTTTGTATATAACTATTGAAGTATATTTGAATTGAGAAACCCAACTTGAATTAAGCAACTAATATTACCGAATGTTAAACCAACATTGTATATTGAATCGGTATTATAACTTAGTGAATCAGTAGAGCTCAATCGCATGCGTGATAACTCGATACGAGTTTAGACTCGCTTTACATTATTAGGGCCAGTCTACAAAGCTCATTAAGTACCTACAGGTATCGTTGGACTCGAATAGGACGTAAACCCGTGACTATCACGTGAACATTGGTTTCTATTGCTAACAGAAGGACATTAGTGTTCATGAAACATCACCAGGTGAGTTTCACGGCCCCTTTTTACTGTTTTCTATTTTGGGGGAAAAACATGTTAATTTCAAACGATATGATAACTAGAAAATGAGAAACAAGCATCTGATTCCCCTGTGAGCGTGAGTTAACACTAAAAGGTCCTCGGTATTTCGAACTATAACCATTAGCTATGGACTTAGCCGTAGATCGATATGAATAGTACTATTCGGGTTGACACCCCCAATCATGGTTAGTCGCGCTAACCCGACCAGCATGGTTAAATGATTGCATATTAGGTCTTGTTGTTTCTCATTGTTTAAAGGTACAATGGGTTGGGGCAAAATTCAAGAATTCGTTAAAGGTTTGGTTATAGGCTTGTGCATCACATAATTCGTTTGTGCTAGCTAGACAACGATGAATCAACCGCTAACTTGTTTTGCTTATCATATGCATAAAGTAAATTTCGAGCAAAGAATTTCGCCAATGGTATACGTACCAATGGAATTGCTAGTCAATTTCGAGAAACGGCTTTTGCCATTGGTATACGTATCAATGGTCTTGACAGTGAATTTCGAGCAAAGGATGTTGCCAATAGTACCCGTACAAACAGTTTTGTCAATCAATTTCGTGCAAATGGTTTTTGCCGAAGGATTTCGTATAAACAGTTTTTGACAAACGATTTCGTAAATATGGTTTTCCCAATTGCAATTATTTAAAACCTGTGAACTCACCAACATTGCGTTGACATTTTTGAGCATGTTTTTCAGGTAATACATACGGCACGGTTGGAATAGGTTAAACATTTGAATTAAGCCCTTAGAAGACGAAGATGCTTGGTCGTTTAACGTCAAGTCAATTTAGACTTGTATGTCTTTAGGTCTATGTATTCATTTAGTTCTTGTAATGGTGTTCGACACTTTAGAAGTCTTTATTTAGCTTCCGCTGTTGTGTAATGTTACCAATCGTTGCAACCTTAAATTATTTATTTATTAAGTGAATAAATTTGGGGGTGTGACACTATACACCTTATAATAGGTTTCATCCACGAAACCTGGCACAAGTTAAACAGTTACCGGTACAACTCCGAGTTGAACCGATTCCGAGTAATGTTGACCGAGTTGAAGAAAATCGCATCTGCACCCTACCGAGTACTTGTCGAGTACTCGGCCGCCTAGACCGAGTTGTACAACCCTGACGAAAATGGCAAAACATGTATTAAAAGTTTTAACGCATTAAAGAAGTATATGGATAAGCATTCACACTATAAGTATACGTATTATCTGATCAAATGATGCACATATTACGGGTGAGATTCTCTTAATAGGGTTGGTTCTATCTTTGTAAGAAAGACATAAGACTGGGGAGGGGAAACTCCTCAGCGGACATAAAAGTGAGACATGAGTCTCAGTAGTGGACCTACAGAGCAGTGACACATGTGTATTCCATGGATGGAACACCCAGATGAAATAGTATGCTGAATGTGTAGACTGGCCCATGTATGATTAAAAGCTTTAATACTGATCATGCCAAAAATGATGTGTGTCAAGATAAATATATTCACCAGCGTTCTCGCTGACGTTTTATTTTCATAATGTTTTTAGGAAATCAATAAATGGTTTAATTTGTTTGTCAAGACGAGCCGAAAGGATTCTGTTTCCTAGCCCCAAGAGATAGTCTCGAGGACAAATGTATATATATTTTTGACAGAGTTATGTGCCGAAAGGATTCCGACTCCGTAGGCACATAAGATAACTCTACAAAAAATAAATCAAGGATAGGTGCCCAAAGGATGACGACTCACTGGGCACGGGAAACTACCTTGATATACACAAGGCTATGTGCCTAGAGGACAAACTCCCTAGATACCGTGTTGAATGGACACCAACTTCCAGGCACAGTGTTGAAAGGATAAACTCCATTGGCACAGGAAAACTACCTTGTGACTCTATAAACCTGTTGTGATGTAATTTGATTTTAAACGATGCATTGTAATCAAAAAGGCTTTATTCAAACAAAGATTTGAATATGCTCAATATCAACCTACGGGTTGAGCTTTTATAAAAGGATCAATCCAAATGATTTTTCGCTGTCAAAAAATCTGATGATACAGAGAAATGAAAAGAAATGGACTGGGGGTACGAATCGGTCGCACGCCAGGGGTGTTTTGAAACCGGGGTGTGACATCAAGTCCCCTAGTCCAATTATCTGCGCATCGTTGGTGAGCTCATTACTTGTGTAGGTGCGGAATAAGGGTTTTTTTTACTTTTGTATTGTGTAACTTAGTACCAAAGAAGAGAAAGATAGGTTACTGCTGAAGAATTCATCAGTAGGAACTTACTACTGAAGTAGTTACGAATGACCGAGAAGTGGTGATTGAGTTGATACTGATTGTTAATGAAATGACCAAGATCAAGTAGTTATGGTTGAGAGGGGGCAACAAAATTGTGGAGCATCATAAAGAATACAATCACTACTGAGGGGGAGCGGCAAAAGAAACCGTTCCTACCAACAAAGTTAATTAGTTGTGTCGAAGTCTAGAGTTGTTACTTCCAAGTGCAGTGTCTACTAAAGAAGTTCTAATGCAGTTATCGCTAAGAAACTCTCTGACTTGGTTAATATTGATCAAGTAATTTCCACTGAAGAGTTTCAACGGAAGAAGTAGTTGCCACTCCTGAATTACCACTGGCGAAGTTAATATTTAGCATATTGATGATGGCTATGTTAATGTGACTTAAATGCTATCTCCTAAATATTGAGAATTTGGAGAAGAACTTAAATATTCAAATTTGAATATTCAACTTACAGCGAATGAAATAAATATTCATCTTTATATAATTAAAGTTAAAGATCTACTTTCCGAATTATTAAGTTACTAATAATAAGGATTAGGGTTTAGGGAGTCTATAAATACTAATCTCCACCATGGAGTTTAGGTGTGTGAAGTCGTGTGTTTAGTATATAATTTTATGATTAAAATTTCTAAAACAATTATCAGGTTTTAATTTTATAAAAATGATTAATACTTTTACTAACTACATATAATAGGCAAGTGGACCTATCGCAACATATTATAGCTTAAGTAAGAATCAAGTATCGAACCCAACTCAATTGCTATTATTGTTTAGTCTAATAAAAAGTGGAGTTTTGGGTGAGGCAATGAATCAAGACAGAGGAGTTTTTGAGAGAGAGTCATATCAAATGCATATCACTTGGGTTTTAGAGTTCACTTGGTGATAATCTAATGTTGTAATTAAATAATGATGTGGTTAATTTATTAGGAACAACTCCTTGGGGAGGTTTATTGTTCTAACAATCATTGGAGTGCTAACGGGCTCCCATAAAAGTTGGTATCCCCCTTTAGTTGTTATTCAGACTAGGATTATCAGTTGACTTGGCTCCCGTCAGGGTTACCAAGTCGTGTGACCTTTTGGAAAGTTGGAATGTGCAACAACCACCAAGCCAAGCTTTGAATGGACGAACTCAACTGATTATGTTCTTAGAAAAAGTTAGAAGGGCTACAAACCTCGAACACACCTTTTTATATGGTTACTTTCGTTATGACCTCATAATTCAGGTTACACTTACTCCTAGGGCGTATGTTAATGGAAGTTGGCCAATCAACACCGGTAGTGAGAACTTTCTAGGATCGGCCATTTTCCTTCGTAACTTTTTTCGGCACGGCAGTTGTACCGTCTTCTCCTATGTTTCCAACAACTGCTACCTCTAGTTTCTTTTTTATTGTTCAGGAACTCCTTCATGAATTTCACATACATAGGCATTTGTTTCATGACATCAATAAATGGCAAGTTGATGTGAATCTGTTTGTGAAGTTTGATGAATCTCTTAAATTGCTCATCTGTCTTATGTTTGATAAGTCTGCCTAGGTGTGGAACATATGGTTTATGATGTTTTGATTTTACTTCCACATCTGTGCTGTTGTTTGAAATTTGTCTCAAGTCTTTAGTAGGTGGATCAGAATGAGTTTCCGCAATAGGTGGATTCTCCGACACAACGTAAACCTTGTTATTCCGCAGAGTGATCGCACACACATTTGCTTTCAGGTTGTTTTCCGGGTTATTGGGAAGACTTCCTGGTTGTCTTTCAGATAACAACTTTGCAATTTGTCCTACTTGAGTTTAACTTCTTAGAGTGATGCCTTGTGATTTCTGAAATCTGCTTCAAGAAGCTGGAAACGTTCGTCATACTATTTGTGGTGAGCCTGAGACAGAAGGACTTGCCCCTCAGAAGTAGCCAATAATCGAATTACCGTCTCCTCCAACTTGAGTCTGCCATTGGATTTGTTGTTAGTTCCCTGTAATTGTCCTTACGAACGAGGTTGAAAATTTTGTTGGGATTACCTAGGCTGCTACTGTTGATATTGATTATGTTGTTTTCTGAATTAAGGATTGGATTGATTTGAGTTTCCTCCTTCCTTCCAACTGAAATTCAGATGATTCCTCCAACCAGGGTATAACATCCATGATTTTCTAATATTATTTCATTTTAATAATAACACTCCATTTCAAACCCGTATTTGTCCAACACAATATGACACATTAATTATTAGTTTAACGTGTATAAATTCAGAGTTTCAACATTTCATTTACACATTGTTTTCTATTATGTATATAACATATGTATGTATATCTACATAAATTTATTATACTAATTATAACTCATGAGCTTTATTACTTTATGTATTTATTTAATAAATATATATGTAATTATATATACATTTGATTGTATTAAAGAAACCATTTGTATAAATTATAATTCTACAAAAATTGAATTTATTTCCCTTATAAATAATTATAATAACAATTAGATTTTTATAGATTATATAAAAATAATCATTTAAACAAATACAAAGAATTTAACTTAATTAATTTGGGCTTTGAACCCTCCCAAAGACAAAGAACCCCTTTATAGCAATTAAACCCCCTTTATAGCAATTGAACACCCTTAAAGTGGTCAAACCCCATTTTGAAATCCCCATTTTTAATTTGAACCAAGTACATTTCATAAACACGAATTTTGACTTTAGAAAGTCAAAATCGGTTTCAATCTCTTCAATTCCATGAAATGGCGGGATTCAAATCATCCTAAATTGTTACCAAGTCGTTTATAATCATTTAGGAAGGTTCATTTCGTGTTTAATTGAGGAATCAAGAGCCATTAATTGAAAATAAATCAAAACCCGTTTTTTTAGAATCCATAAATCAAACTCTTGAACTTCAAATCCCGTTCGAATCATAGCTGTAAACATTTATGGGTTCGTCCATAACACCCTATAAATACCTCTGTTTGCTCCTTTAACCAAAACCCACCACGAAATCGTTCCTTATTGTCCCGTTTTTGTTCCTCCTGTCGCGATCGGCTTTAGTGCCCAAGTGGTCCGATTTTAAGCATTGAGTTCTAGGTCTCACTCTAGGTAACCATCCCTCTTAGTATCGCACCTCTGGTATGCATTCTTTATTATCAATTTGGGTTTGGGAGTGGGGGCTGGGTTTGCAATGGAGAGGTTGGGGAAGAAGGGTTCTCAGAACCCTTATGTTAAAACCCAAGCGTTACTGATTCTTAAGAAGGCATAATGCCTAGATCAAATGGTTAAAGCCCTTCTCTCATCTAGCATCGATCGCCCGTTCGAACCCGGCGGACCATTTTTTTCTGCTTTGTTTCCTTGTTCTTGTTTACTCACACACCAACACAGTTACATATTCATAAACTACTATTGTTAAGTTATGGTTAATAAACAAATGCTTTTATAGATTTTCAAGGTTTATAAATTAATAAAAAGTATTTATATATATGTTAATTGTTTTCTAAAATCATTTTAATTATTATCATTATGTTTAAATATGAATTATTTCATTACCACTATGTATATTTTAAAAACGTGACAAACGTTATTATATTTAAACCCTATTATCTTATATATATATATATATATATATATATATATAACTTTTAAAATTATAAAATAATTGTGTGTTTTAATGTCATGAATTTTATTAAACGAAAGGGTTAAACAATTTTATTTAACCTAAACCTTAAAATAACATGATCTATAGTATATTATTAGTATTACTAATTTCAGGAATTGTTAATAATTGTTTTATCATATTATTAATACTTTCACAAATAATATGGTTTTAGTGATTATATGATTCATTTACTAATTTGTTTTTCACAAATAATAATATTACAATTCGCATAACTAGTTTATCTATTTCAAATTATATCCTTATAAATATTATTATATTATAATATTCCATCATGAGGATTATTTTAACCTAAATGTCTTACTAAAACATTTATTGTATTAAATTGCAAACAGTACTTATTTTTGACACCTAGCTTGCTTTTATTTATAAAACGTCAATTACACACTCTATTCGCATCCTCGATCACTCGTCCATACCAAAACCTTAAAATCCCAAATCATTCTTTGTCTTTCCCTTAAACCGTTCTACGTTATAAAAACATGTCTTATTTAACTTAGGGCATCCTTAATTCTTGTTGCTACAAGTTACAAGGTCAACCCTCTACTTTTCAAGGTGAGTTTACATAGCCCCTGTTACATTTTTATACTTTTGGGGGAAACAAGATTTCATTTAAAACTATTTGCAACTTATACAATTCAAACACTTTGAACATGCGGGCAATTTGTGCCTTATTCTTTAATACTATGAGTGCAAACTACAATTACATACATGTGTGCATAGTGCAAGTGCAATCATTAACTCAGTACAAGCCGACGGTAACAATGATAGATCTATTGTTTCTGACAAACCCACCCAAGTAGGGTGATTGTGGCCGGTATTACATTTGGGATAAGATAGTGTGCAGTCACAAGGTTTGATTGTACGCCCCAGTTTTAAGTATAGTGGTTCTACATAATTGCCTTATTAAACCGTGTTTCATATGAATTGTACACAAACTCTTGATATTACTTGTGATGTCAAAACCTATGTATGCTCACCAACTATTTTTAATTGACCTTGTTTTCATCATGTTTCAGGTACTAACATTTGAGATCATATGCAAGATGCTCCACTTAGGATTTGGACTTAGTCGAATAATTAATTTGAACATTTTGATGTATTTGATTTTGGTTGTTTGATTGAACTTATGTAATGAAATCTTGATTTAATAAACTTATGAAATTTAGTTGATCATATGCTTATGAACAGTTTGCATGTCCGCCCCGACGTATTCCGCTGTCGGTTAGGGTGTGATAGATTGGTATCAGAGCCACGGTTATAGGGAATTAGGTTATTAGAAACCAATGACCTAGACTATAACCTTAGGATGCCCATTATGTGCTATGATTACATGCTACCTACTATTTTCTACTATATGTGCTAAATTATTTGATGCCTTGCTTGTTAGAATATATGACATACTCCTACCCTAAATAATAGCTAAGTAATTATATAATAAAACTCCTATCCTAAGTCTCTTATCCATTCTCTTCCTTTGTTATGCCCTCATCATCTTCACAAGTAGGACATCATACCCATAGACACAAATCTATTGATTATGTTGTTTTCTGAATTAAGGATTGGATTGATTTGAGTTTCCTCCTTCCTTCCAACTGAAATTCAGATGATTCCTCCAACCAGGGTATAACATCCATGATTTTCTAAAATTATTTCATTTTAATAATGACATTCCATTTCAAACCCGTATTTTTCCAACACAATATGACACATTAATTATTAGTTTAACGTGTATAAATTCAGAGTTTCAACATATCATTTACACATTGTTTTCTATTATGTATATAACATATGTATGTATATCTACATAAATTTATTATACTAATTTTAACTCATGAGCTTTATTCCTTTATATATTTATTTAATAAATAAAGATGTAATTATATATACATTTGATTGTATTAAACAAACCATTTGTACAAATTATAATTCTACAAAAATGGAATTTATTTCCCTTATAAATAATTAAAATAACAATTAGATTTTTATAGATTATATAAAAACAATCTTTTAAACAAATAAAAAGAATTGAACTTAATTAATTTGACCTTTGAACCCTCCCCCAAGACAAAGAACCACTTTATAGAAATTGAACCCCCTTAAAGTGGTTAAACCCCATTTTGAAATCCCCCTTTTTAATTTGAACCATGGACATTTCATAAACCCAAATTTTGACTTTAAAAAGTCAAAATCGGTTTCAATCTCTTCAATTCCAAGAAATGACAGGATTCAAAGCGTCCTAAACTGTTACAAACTCGTTTACAATCATTTAGGAAGGTTCAATTCGTGTTTAATTGAGGAATCAAGAGCCATTAATTGAAAACAAATCAAAACCTGTTTTTTTTTTTAAATCCATAAATCAAACTCTTGAACTTCAAATCTCATTCGAATCATAGCTGTAAACGCGTATGGGTTCGTCCCTAACACCCTATAAATACCTCTGTTTGCTCCTTTAACCAAAACCCACCACGAAATCGTTCCTTATTGTCCCGTTTGTGTTCCTCCTCTCGTGATTGACTTTAGAGCCCAAGGGTCTGATTTTCAGCATTGAGTTCTTGGTCTCACTCTAGGTAACAACCCTCTTAGTATGGCACCTTTGGTATGCATTCTTTATTATCAATTTAGGTTTGGGAGTGGGGGCTGGGTTTGCAATGAAGAGGTTGGGGAAGAAGGGTTCTCAGAATCCTTATGTTAAAACCCAAACGTTGCTGATTCTTAACAAGGCATAATGCCCAAATAAAATGGTTAAAGCCCTTCCCCCATCTAGCATAGGTCGCGGGTTCGAACCTGGTGGGCCGTTTTTTTTCTGCTTTGTTTCCTTGTTCTTGTTTACTCACACACCAACACACTTACATATTCATAAACTACTTTTGTTAAGTTATGGTTAATAAACAAATGCTTTTATAGATTTCCAAGGTTTATAAATCAATAAAAAGTATTTATATATATGTTTAATTGTTTTCTAAAATCATTTTAATTATTATCATCATGTTTAAGTATGTATTATTTCATTACCACTATGTATATTTCAAAAATGTGACAAACGTTATTATATTTAAACCCTATTATCTTATATATATATATATATATATATATATATATATATATATATATATATATAACTTTTAAAATTATAAAATGATTGTGTGTTTTAATGTCAGGAGTTTTATTAAACGAAAGGGTTAAATAATTTTATTTAACCCAAACCTTAAAATAACATGATCTATAGTATATTATTAGTATTACTAATATCATGAATTGTTAATAATTGTTTTATCATATTATTAATACTTTCATAAATAATATGGTTTTAGTGATTATATGATTCATTTAGTAATTTGTTTTTCACAAATAATAATATTACAATTCGCATAACTAGTTTATCTATTTCAAACTATATCCTTATAAATATTATTATATTATAATATTCCATCATGAGGATTATTTTAACCTAAATGTCTTACTAAAACATTTATTGTATTAAATTACAAACAGCACTTATTTTTGACACCTAGCTTGCTTTTGTTTATAAAACATCAATTACACACTCTATTCGTATCCTCGATCACTCGTCCATACCAAAACCCTAAAATCCCAAATCATTCATTTGTCATTCCCTTAAACCGTTCTACGTTATAAAAACATGTCTTATTTAACTTAGGGCATCCTTAATTCTTGTTGCTACAAGTTACAAGGTCAACCCTCTACTATTCAAGGCGAGTTTACATAGCCCCTGTTACATTTTTATAATTTTGGTGGCAACAAGATTTCATTTGAAACTATTTGCAACTTATACAATTCAAACACTTTGAACATGCGTGTAATTTGTGTCTTATGCTTGAACACTATGAGTGCAAACTACAATTACATACATATGTGCATAGTGCATAGTGCAAGTGCAATAATTAACACGGTACAAGCCAACGGTAACAATGATAGATCTATTGTGTCTGACAAACCCACCCAAGTAGGGTGATTATGGCCGGTATTACATTTGGGATAACATTGTGTGCAGTCACAAGGTTTCATTGTATGCCCTAGTTTTAAGTATAGTGGTTTTCCATAATTGCCTTATTAAACCATGTTTTATATGAATTGTATGCAAACTTTTTATATTACTTGTGGTGTTAAAACCTATGTATGCTCATCAACTATTTGTAGTTGACCTTGTTTTCATCATGTTTCTTGTACTAACATTTGAGATCATATGCAAGATGCTCCACTTAGGATTTGGACTTAGTCGAATAATGAATTTGAACATTTTGATGTATTTGATTTTGGTTGTTTGATTGAACTTGTGTAATAAAATCTTGATTTCATAAACTTATGAAATTTAGTTGATCATGTGCTTATGAACAGTCTCCATGTCTTCCCCGACGTATTCCGCTGTCGGTTAGGGTGTGACACAGGGTTATACGTGTTGATGTATGGGTTATTCTGCCGGTGGTTTTCTCCTCCGACTTGCTCATACTCCATGGCTAGTTCTTGCTGACATTCTGAGCTAAGCGGCGTCCCACCTACTGCTTCATGCTTCGTTTGAACCTTGCTCATTTGGTTCATTATGGTTGATAGGGCCTCAATTTGTGCAATAAGAGATGTAACTGTATCAGTGTTGAAGCAATTCTTATGACAAGCACTCTGAAGATTGTTTTTACTTATGTATTGTCTTTATGTATTTGTATTTGTATATCAGTGTCTGTATGTTATCGAGTTGTAATCATGTTCATAGGTACTTGTCATTGTATTCGTCTTTGTTAAGTGTTGTGCGCACTTAACAAGTGCGTAGGTTGCTCAACATGCGTACTTAGTATGTAAGCAAGAACATTGTCTACGTACTTGCTAAGTACGCAGGAACAAATCCCTACGCACTTAGCAAGTGCGCAGGCAACAGGTCTAGTATATATAGCTGTTAGTGACAGAATGTATGTACGCACTCATTCTCTCTGTAACTGGCTGTGATTATCAATAGACGAAGTTTGAAAGTATCTTGTGTCTTTGTTGTCGGTTTACTTTGTGTTGATTGATACTCCACCTAGTCACTGGTATTCCGCACCCGGTTCGATTAGGAACACACTTGCATGTGACGATCCGAGACACCTGATGTGTTAATATTTACACACCTTTTTGGCACAAAACTTCGCTCATTTAACGATCAATTCTTGGTTATATTCAACGTTTAGGCACTTATTTGCTTCATTTCCTGTTTTGTAGGTTTTTGTGAAGCTTGTGAACAAATAAGAAGATTCCAGGATAAAAAGTGAAGTTTTTAGGGTTTCTGTGATGAAGGCACGGTCGTGCCCCTAATTGGCACGGTCGTGCCTAACTTGCAAACCCTAAGCACGGTCGCGCCCCGTACATGGCACGACCGCGCCAAGCCAAAAGGCAAGGCACAACCGTGCCCTGCCTCCACACGGTCGCGGGAACACCCGTGAGTCTGACACCTCGAAGCAAGAGACCCAATGGAAGCTCCGGATCGGTCAACCCTCTGTCACGCGGTCGTGCTAAGACCTAGACACGACCGCGCCTTTGTACCTGGCACGGTCGTGCCTTCTCTCTAGGCACGGTCGTGCTTCCCACTTTCTATTTAAACAGAACTTAAACTCCCATTCAGACATCAAGCAACCAGGGGAGAAAGTCTACTGTTCCAGCTCGTATTTCTCTTGTTCCAGCCATATTTCAAGATTTTTGGAGAGGATACAACATCAAGAGGATCACCATACATCAACAACAACATCTAGGCTTAGAGGAGTGGTTTGATTCTTGTTTTCATATCATGTTTCACACTATTTTTCCCTGCTTATTTGTAATTTTGGTGCTCATGATGAGCTAAAACTCTTGTTCACTTTGGTTTAGATGATGTTTAGATACATTTAACAACATTCATGGATTATTGGCAATTATTGTGTTAATGTTATGACAACCGTATGATTATTCTTCAATGAAATTATGTATTCAAGTGTTTTGAGATGTTTACAAGACTTGTGTTTGTGTATATCATATTATGTTGGAAAACTTATGGTTTATGCTTATATTCATAAATTGGTGTATGTATTTATACTAGTTTATGGCTTTTGACTAGGAATGGTGAATGAAGTCTTGTTTATGAATCATTATATTTGTATGTGTATCCTTATGCTTATGTTTGGAAAGACAAAGTGTTTGTTAGAATGTTTCATGCTTAGTTTTATGTTTATCTAGGAATTGTTGACACATTCTCCTAATTTATATAATCTTTACATGAACATTGTATGTTGAAGAAATGCATATTGTTGTCTAATTTAATCAACTTGAGGTGGGTAGTGTGTTGTTCATATTATCTTTCCAACTAGTTGTTGGAATAGCGTACCTTAATCGGAAACTAGTTTAATCTTTATAAACATTAACATGATTGTTAAACACGTGAGCTTCATTGTATGATTTTAGGTGGTTAGTTTGTATAATTCATGCTAGCTTTCCGAATAGTCATTTGATTAGATATCTTTGACAAGAGTTTACTCAATTTATGTTTCGTGTGATTGCCATGTTCCTATGAGTGTATTGGATGTATTCTAGATGGATTCGACACCGAAGTGATATTTTCTCCCTAATTGTTTGAATTGTGACCTTAGCTTAGTTTTTATATATTTGCATGTTAGTTAATTAAACAAAACTCTTCAAAATATCTTTATACCCTCACTTGATTAGATTTTAGTTCCGGTTTATTATCGCATTCCACCGTGTCCACGGATTGATATCCGGTTCTTACCTTTACTATATTGCTATCCGACGGGTACACTGCCCGATGTGTGTGTGATTAGTCTTTGGTGAAAACCCTTTTTAAAACTAATACTGTGTGATAAATCTCTATTAAAATATATATAGTTTCACACGCATCAAGTTTTTGGTGCCGTTGCCGGGGACACGGTTTTTGCGAGAACGATTGGAATTAATTTTTAGTCATTTAGTATATATATTTGTGAATATCGTGTTTTCTTGTTTATTATTTTACAATTTTGTGTGTATAGATATTTTTGCATTTTTACTTGTTATTTTTAACTTCATTTGTATATAGATATATATCTTGGTTTTTATCCCATTTTATTTCTCTTATTTTTATTTTATTTATTTCCAATTTTTTTTATTTTTTTTTATTTTATTTTTATTTTTGTCTAACTTGTGTTTTCTGTGTCCTAGGTTCGCGTATTTAAATCTAACTTGTCGTGCAGATCGTGTATGTTCTCAACTCCCGTCGAGGAGGTTCCTGAGCCGTCTTCCGAGCCGGAGCGTGATCTTCATCGGAGATTGCGAGCCCGTTCCCGATTTGTGGCCCGGTTGCTCGAATTTGACGAGATTGTTGTTGACGAGGTTGTTGTTGACGAGGTAGAGGAGATGGCGAACGAGGATGCGGGTCGGACGCTTTCGGATTTTGGCAAACCAACACTTGAAGGTTTGGAGTCGAGCATCAACAGGCCGACGGTTGGAGCACATCAGTTCGAGATCAAATCCAGCATTATACAGATGGTGCAGAACATGTGTCTGTTCGATGGCAAGGATCACGAGGATCCTAATACTCATTTGGCTGGTTTCTTAGAGATTTGCGCCACTTTCAAAATTCATGACGCTACCGACGATGCTATTCGGCTCCGGTTATTCCCGTTTTCCTTACGGGATCGAGCCAAGGCTTGGTTACTGTCACTTCCCCCTAGGTCCATTAGTACTTGGGACCAGATGGCTGCTAAATTCTTAGAAAAGTACTTCCCTCCGGAGAAAACATCAAAGTTGAGAGCTAGGATTCTTTCTTTCCAGCAGGACGACGGGGAGACGATCTATGAGGCGTGGGAGAGGTTCAAGGAACTGATGAGGAAGGTTCCCCACCATGGATTGTTGAAGTGGCAGCAGTGTGAGACCTTCTACAATGGTCTAGAGATGAGCGGGAAGCAGCTGATTGATGCATACGCGGGTGGAGACATTGGAACGAAGACACCCAGGAGGCGTATGACTTGCTAGAGAAGGTAGCATCGAAGAGCTACACTCAGCATACTTCCCGAGCGAGGAATCAGAGGCAGGGTGTCCATCAAGTGGATGGAATTACCTCTTTAGCTGCCCAGGTGGAAGCACTTTCCACCAAGATTGATCAGATGCATGTCCACAAGGCCCAGTCCTTGTGTGAGTTTTGTGGTGGGGCGCATCCTACGAATGCTTGTCAGGTTGGGGATCAGGGGGCCCACGAGCAGGTTGATTTCATGTCCAACCAGAATCGCCCCCAGAATAATCCCTACAGCAACACATATAATCCGGGGTGGAGGAATCACCCGAATTTCAGTTGGAAGTCTGGCAACAATAGCCAGCAACCACCTGGATTCACTCAGCGCCCCCCATTCCAGCATCAGTCTCACCAGTCTCAGGGACAGAGTTCCCAGTTCCGACCTCAGCAGGGCCAGTTTCAAGGCCAAGGTTCTAGCAGCGGTCCACCACCCGCACCTGAGGGTAAATCCAGTTTGGAGGACATGGTTGCACGGCTACTTGCCAACTCAAAGAGTCAGAATCAGTTGGCAGAGAAGCAGAACCGGTACATGGAGGAGCGTTTTCACACGCATGAGACTGAGTTGAGGAATCAGAAAGCTTCGATCCAGACCATAGAAAACCAGGTCGGGCAGATCGCGAAGCTTCTTTCTGAGAGACCGCCAGGTGGCCTGCCTAGCAACACTGAGCCCAATCCTAAGGCTCATGTGAAGGCCATTACTACAAGGAGCGGTAGAGGCACAGGACCGGATCCGCAGATCCCTGTGCACGAGTCTTCCGAGGAGGAGGTTATGATTGAAATTCCGGATGAGACACCGCCGAGGGATAAACCGGCGAGCACATCACGCCCTCGCGAGCCTGTGAGAGATTACACTCCCGCCGTTCCATACCCAGGCAGATTGAAGAAACAGAAGATGGAGGAGCAGTATGGTAAGTTTCTAGGGTTGTTTAAGCAGTTGCATATCAACTTGCCATTTGTGGAGGCTCTAGCTCAGATGCCTAAGTATGCAAGATTTTTGAAGGATATCCTCACGAATAAGAGGAAATTGGAGGAGTTGTCTCAGGTGACGCTGAATGAGGAGTGTTCGGCGGTGATTCAGAACAAGCTACCGGAGAAGAGACGAGATCCGGGGAGTTTTACCATACCCTGTTTGATAGGTAGCTTGTCGGTTAGCAACGCCTTAGCTGACCTTGGTGCTAGCATTAACCTCATGCCATATGCGGTCTTTGCTAAGCTTGAGTTGGGAGAACCTGCACCAACACGCATGAGTATCCAGCTGGCCGATCGTTCGGTCAAGTATCCGCGAGGGATAGTGGAGAATATGTTGGTTAAGGTTGACCGTTTTGTGTTTCCTGTAGACTTTGTGATTCTGGACATGGATGAGGACAAGAATGTCCCTATTATTCTAGGTCGACCGTTCCTGGCCACCGCTAAGGCCCTGATTGATGTGTATTCAGGAAGGCTTACATTGAGGGTGGATGAAGAGGAGGTGACCTTTGATGTTGGGAGATCCATGCAACACACCCAGAATCAGGATGATTCACTCTACTTTGTTGAGACTGTCTATTCTTGTGTGAGTGATCATCTCCAGGACACAGCTGAGGAGGAGTCCCTGGACACCCAGATTGTAGGGGGGAGACGATTGATCCAATTGGTGAGGATCAGTTTGATGAGCAGTGGCATAGCCAGGAGAGCTATGAGTTTCCCCAGTGTTCAGCGGTTTTCGCAATGGTTGATAGAGAGTCTGAGCCGATTGAGCGGCCTTCTGTTGAGGACCCACCACCTGTTGAGCTTAAGGAGCTCCCGAGTCATTTGGAGTATGCCTTTTTAGATGGTGAGTCTCGATTACCTGTCATTATCGCCTCTGATTTGACGAGTGATGAGAAGGAGAGGCTATTGGAGGTGCTGAAGCAGCACAAGCAGGCTATTGCGTGGAGGATTATGGACATTAAGGGAATTAATCCCTCTTTCTGTACCCATAAGATCCTTATGGAGGATGACTACAGACCCGTTGTGCAGCACTAGAGGAGGCTGAACCCGAACATGCAGGAGGTGGTGAAGAAGGAGGTGATCAAGTTACTTGATGCAGGTTTGATTTATCCCATCTCCGATTCGCCTTGGGTTAGCCCGGTTCAGGTTGTCCCTAAGAAGGGAGGCATGACTGTTATCACCAACGAGAGGAATGAGCTGATTCCTACTCGTACAGTCACAGGTTGGAGAGTTTGCATCGATTACCGCAAACTCAATGATGCTACTCGGAAGGATCACTTCCCCCTCCCGTTCATTGATCAGATGTTGGAGAGATTAGCGGGGAAGATGTTCTATTGTTTCCTGGATGGCTTCTCTGGCTACTTCCAGATCCCGATCGCTCCTGAGGACCAGGAGAAGACGACATTCACATGTCCCTATGGCACATTTGCCTATCGGCGGATGCCCTTTGGATTGTGTAATGCTCCGGCCACTTTCCAGCGTTGCATGGTGGCCATTTTCCATGATATGATTGAGGACTCCATGGAGGTTTTCATTGATGACTTTTCTGTGTTTGGGAGTTCCTTTGATCATTGCCTCGGGAATCTGGAGAGGATGTTGGCCAGATGCAAAGAGGCCAATCTAGTGTTGAACTGGGAGAAATGCCACTTCATGGTGAAGGAGGGCATTGTGCTTGGGCACAAGGTTTCACGCGCGGGGATTGAGGTTGATAGAGCTAAGATTGATACCATATCTAAGCTGCCCCCGCCGACTTCCGTGAAATCTATTCGTAGCTTCCTGGGTCACGCGGGCTTTTACAGACACTTTATTAAAGATTTTTCTAAGATTGCCCGACCGATGACCCAGCTTCTTGAGAAGGAAGCCCGGTTCGTATTCTCCGACGAATGCCTTAGTGCATTCAATTTGTTGAAGGAGAAGTTGGTGAATGCCCCTATCATGGTAGCTCCTGATTGGAAGTTGCCATTTGAGATCATGTGTGACGCGAGCGACTTCGCTGTTGGGGCGGTCTTAGGACAGAGGAGAGAGAAGTAGTTTCACCCGATTTATTATGCGAGCAAGACGCTCAATGTCGCACAGGAGCACTACACCACGACGGAGAAAGAGCTCCTAGCCGTTGTCTTCGCTTTCGATAAATTCCGGTCTTATCTCGTCCTATCAAAGACCATTGTATTCACTGACCATGCCGCTCTTCGGCACCTGTTCAGCAAACAGGATGCCAAACCCCGACTAATCCGGTGGGTTTTGCTGCTTCAGGAGTTCGACATTGAGATCCGTGATAAGAAGGGCGCGGAGAATGTCGCAGCGGACCACTTGTCCCGTCTTGAGTGCTCAGTTTCATCTGAACTTGTGGGGTCATCCATAAATGACAATTTTCCCCACGAGTTTCTCATGCACATACAGACACAGGATGAGGAGTGTCCCTGGTTTGCTGATTTTGCAAACTTTCTTGCTAGTGGGATTGTGATTAAGGGCTTAACGCATCAGCAGAAGCGAAAGTTCTTTGCGGATGTGAAGCACTATCTCTGGGAGGATCCCTATTTATTTCGAATCGGGGCTGATCAGATCGTGCGCAGGTGTGTGTTCGGAGATGAGGCACGTCAGGTGCTTAGACACTGCCACGAGGGCCCGACAAGTGGACACCATGGAGCTACCTTGACCGCGAAGAAGGTCATTGACGCCGGTTTCTTCTGGCCTACCATCTTCCGGGATGCTCATGAGATGATCCGATCTTGTGACGCTTGCCAGAGGGCAAGCAACATCTCATCTAGGAATGAGATGCCCCAGAACAGCATCCAGATTTGTGAGATTTTTGATGTTTGGGGTATTGACTTTATGGGACCTTTCCCAGCTTCTCATGGCAACCGGTATATCCTAGTCGCTGTTGACTACGTTTCTAAGTGGGCCGAGGCTCAAGCCTTGCCTACTAATGATGCTAGGGTGGTTGTTCAATTTCTGAAGAAGCTATTCTCTCGCTTTGGTGCCCCCAAAGCCCTTATCAGTGACCGTGGGACCCACTTCTGCAACACCCAGTTGGAGAAGGCTCTATCACGATATGGTGTGAACCATAGATTCTCCACAGCCTACCATCCACAGACTAGTGGACAGGTAGAGGTCACAAACCGGGGCATAAAGCAGATTCTAGAGAAGACGGTTGGTCAGAACCGTAAGGATTGGTCGGATAGGTTGGATGATGCACTTTGGGCCTTCCGGACTGCGTATAAGACGCCTATTGGTACCACACCATTTAGGTTGATCTATGGGAAGGCGTGCCATCTTCCGGTGGAGTTAAAGCACAAGGCTTATTGGGCGTTGAAGGCGGTGAATCTTGACTTGGTGAGCGCGGGAGAGAACCGGTTCACTCAGATTCATGAGCTTGATGAGTTGAGGAATCAAGCCTATGCAAACTCCACGATCTACAAGGAGCGCACTAAGAGTTTACATGACCGATGCTTGAAGGACAAGAAGGAATTCCGAGTGGGTGGTCGTGTGTTGCTTTACAACTCTAGGTTGCGATTGTTTCCCGGGAAGTTGAAATCCCGATGGACGGGTCCCTACACGATTAGGGAGGTATTTCCTTATGGGACCGTCGAGATTGAGCATGAAGATGGGAGGATCTTCAAGGTCAACGGTCATCGTCTTAAGCCATATATCGACGGACCGGTTGACCCGGAATTGGAGGTAGTTGACCTCCACCCCAAGGACAAATGAATTCGGGGGCTTGAGTCTAGCTAACGACTCGTTAATAAACTTAGCCTGTTTCGGTATCATCTTTGGTAACACTTCTTAGATTTTATTTCTATGTTTATTCCCCTATTTTTAATTTCATTTTTTTTAGGATTTTACCGTTTATTTTTGAGTTTAGGTGTTCGGAACGTGTTTGGATCGAGCGGATTTGAGTTGATGATTGGAATATCACAGGTATGTCTTCTGAAATTTTAGAAATTTTAGTTTGGAAGAATCGCAGTCGGGTTTTGGTACAAGCTGCATAAAAAAATCAGGGTTTTTTGTCTGCTGGGCAAGAGACACGGTCGTGCCTTCCTACAGTCGCGATCGTGCCTCTAACCCTAGGCGCGGTCGTGCCTCAGCACTTGGCGCGGTCGTGCCTCAGTAATTGGGGGTCGGTTTAAATTAGTTTTCAAACGACAGACCATTCACACCCCCCCCCATACCTCCCAGCAGACGATTGCCCCTCCCCCTCGGCGATTTTCTTCCCGTCACCATTTCCGGTCTACCCCTTTAATTCTTCGATTTAAGGTACGCCCCGAGCCCCCTTTTCTCTCGATTATCGCGATTATAAACCTAGTTTCTCCTTTTCGTTTTTATTTTTGTCGATTTATAGATGTTTAGGCTTTAAATACGTAGAACTAGGTCCTACTTGCTTCCTGGGTTGGTTTTGTATGAAAGCCCCTTCATAAAACGTGTCAAATTGATGGATTTTGAAACTGGAAAACCCTAAAATGGGTTGAGCACGGTCGCGCTCATGACCTGGTGCGGTCGTGCTCGGCTTTTAAAATCCCAGGAAAACTTGGTTTGGTCAGGCGCGGCCGTGCTTCTGTTGAGCGCGGTCGTGCCTCTTGAATTTGGCCTTAGCGCGGTCGTGCCTCTCACCTGGCGCGACCGTGTCTGTCGAGATATTGCGCCCGTGGTCGGCCACAGCGCGACCGTGGGCTCAGCTTTTGGCCTTGGCGCGGTCGTGCCCCTTCCCAGGCGCGACCATGCCCCTTCATAATTAGGTCAGAAACTTCATAACTTCAGTTTAGCGTCTTCATAACTGCTGTGATTTTAATTTTGTTGTCGTGCAGATGGAAGGCAACAGGGATCACCCATACTTGGAGTTCGATCTCAACGAGCACGAGTACGAGGCTCGTCTGGATGTTCTGTGGCCCCGCCGAGGCCGGATTTTAGCCGCTCGTCGTTTGGAGCCGGCCGCCATAGATGCCATTGGTCAGAGGGACCGATGGGACGATCTTGTCACCGCCCCCTGGCGCCGTTTGTTCAGGTTCCATGCTATACAGTATATAGAGCTTGTGATGTAGTTTTTCTCCACATATGAGTTCGATTATCCTTGCTTAGACCTAGAGCAGCCCGAGACGATTAGGTTTAGGTTAGGTGGGGAGTGGCGAGTGATGTCGGTTGCCCGGTTTGGGAGATTGTTAGGATTGTACACGAGACAGGAGCTCCAGACTGAGATATTCACTGAGGGTATTACCGAGTTTCCGACAGAGGAGGATAAGGACCAGTTTTGGCATGAGTTTGGTTTTGGGATTTACGATCCGAGTCTGACCAAGGCTTCGAGCCTTCGGGATCCGCTACACCGTGTTCTTCATCGCTGCATTGTTTATTCCATATCTGGGCGAGGGCAGGGAGAGACGGTAGTGAATTTGAGGGAGTTGTTTTATCTGCTTTGCCTTGTACGCCCGCGCGCCTGCAATCTCGCGCATTCTATCGCGGGGTACTTGGTGAACAGTTCGGGGCGCGACGTCACCAGCGCGATATGTGGAGGTCACTTCGTGACCAAGCTGGCACGACACTTCCAGCTGCTTACTGATGACTTGATAGGGGATCTGACCCCTGTGGCCGAGACTGTCGTGATGTCTGTGCAGACATTGCGCAACATGCACGTAGCTCGTCGAGGCGCAGGAGGGATTAGATTGGTTGACAGATGGGGACGGGTATGGGATCCAGACCGTCCGGGCCCCGATCCAGATGTTGTCCAGGCCGAGGTCGAGGCTATTGCCGCCGCGCATCAGGCACACGCAGCTCAGCAGGAGCAGGAGCACCACGAGCATCATGTCGAGGATCCAGTTGTTCCGCCTCCTCCTCCACCTCCTCCGCCTCCACCACCACCTCCGGTGACCATCTCCCATGATTTATTCATGCGCTACTGGGCCTGGCAGTATGAGGTCCAGTGCGCCGCTGCTGCTGCTGGCGGGGCACCATACGTGGTTCCCCTCCCATTCTTTATGCAGCCAGGGCAGCAGCCCGATCAGCATCAGCCACCACCATCACCACAGCATCAGCCATCACCACCACCGCATCATCAGTCACCACCACCCGGAGGAGATGGAACAGAGGGTGCCGGCCTTGCTCTTGAGGATTTTGAGATGGAGGAGTAGTGCCCTCCACTCTTTTGGTATCATTTTTTGTGAGTTGTACTTTTGTTGTATTGTACAAACTCTTGTATCGCGCTACGGCGTTTATGTTGTACTTTTGTTTCCTTGTACTTTTGTTTTCTTGTACTTTTGTTTTCATGTACTGTTGTATATATTTGTGTTTATATTTTGGCTTGATGTTACTGATCTGTGTTTGATGTTAGTCTTGATTAGATCTTGGAATTGTGGAACTACATGGAACTTCGTGGAACGTCATTGTTGTGGGTTGGATTTTTGCGTGTGCCATGATCGACACGAGGGAAGTTTCAGTTATCCCTTCACACTCCATTCTGCTTTGCATGTTTTTGCATACATTGTGGGCAATGTATGTTTCTAAGTGTGGGGTTGGGTGTTTATTCTTTGCTTTACATTATTTTTTGTTGTACATTGAGGGCAATGTACAATTCTAAGTGTAGGGTGGGATTGTATTCGCGCATTGTTTGTCCTCTTAGCATTTTATCGATTCATTTTTTGCAAAATATTCCTTCATATTTTTTATTGGCACTAAATTAAAAGTTAACCGTTTAGCATTCACAATTTTTAGTAAATAATAGAGGTTTGATTTTTCGAAAGCAATTGAGATAGAAATTCCATTGAGTCAAACCCAATTTTTTTTGTGAGAACCATGAGTTTTAGTGGGCTAAACGAATGAATTGCATGTAACCTTGTGCTTACACCCATTCCTTTCCGTTTCCGTGAGTTTATTTTTGAGCCTTGATAGCTTTAGACATTGTTTGCTCTCGTTTTTGCGGATTTGAGTGTGCCGGATGTTTCATGCTTGTTAGAACTTGCTTTTAGTATACATTTCGAAATCATGAACATAAATATTGCATAAAAATGATTGAGGCATTAGGATAAACCACTTTGTTAGCCTTTTATCTTTGTTTTTCCCTTACCCGAACACATCCACTAGTTAACCACGTTGAGCCTATCCCATGTTCTTTCTTGTATTACCCACATTACACCGCCATTAAACCTTCATTAGCCTTTTTACTTATTTATTCTATTTTTCACCCATGTTAGAAATCCGGTCGGCTAATGTTAATTTTATAGCTTTTATTTTGTTGTAATCTTCAAATTCTTGAGAAGTTTTTAGCTAAGGAAAGATGCATATTGACTTAGTTCCCTTCAAAAGAAAAGAAATAGTTTAAAAAAAAATTATATCACCAAAATCAGGTGAAATATAGTCGATTAGAGCAATTTTGTGAGCAAAGATGGAAAGAATTCGGTTGTTAGCTCTTATCTATATACGGAAGTATTAGTTAGTTTATTTTTCATATTATAAGTGTTTTAGTTTTTGAATTAGCATAACCGCCGGGTTTTTAGCCATTTAGCCACTTTTAAATTCCATTTCCTTACCCTTAACCATTGCCAAGTTACAACCCGTTTAAAGCCCTCTTGATTTGTGCTTTATTTCATGTTAGTTGGTAGAGATTTGATCTTTTAGCAAGCTTATGATTTATGCATGATTCATTGTCTTGGCATTTGAGTGTTCTATACATACACCATTACTTGTATGATCATATATATTCCCGAGTGTGTGTGAACATTGTGAGAGCATTAAGCTACATGCCAATGATTTCATAGGCGTATTCATTTGCTCATTCGGTTATCACGTCATTGGGCTCATTGGGTTTCATTTAGTTAATTTTGCATTTCTTGAAAATCTTTTCAAACCTTTATAAGTTTATTAATGCTTACGTTTTTCCCGATTTGATCCATAGTGTCAATGGAAGTTTTGTTTCATTTTGATTTCTTGCTTGAGGACAAGCAATGTTCAAGTGTGGGGTTGTTTGATGTGTTAATATTTACACACCTTTTTGGCACAAAACTTCGCTCATTTAACGATCAATTCTTGGTTATATTCAACGTTTAGGCACTTATTTGCTTCATTTCCTGTTTTGTAGGTTTTTGTGAAGCTTGTGAACAAATAAGAAGATTCCAGGATAAAAAGTGAAGTTTTTAGGGTTTCTGTGATGAAGGCACGGTCGTGCCCCTAATTGGCACGGTCGTGCCTAACTTGCAAACCCTAAGCACGGTCGCGCCCCGTACATGGCACGACCGCGCCAAGCCAAAAGGCAAGGCACAACCGTGCCCTGCCTCCACACGGTCGCGGGAACACCCGTGAGTCTGACACCTCGAAGCAAGAGACCCAATGGAAGCTCTGGATCGGTCAACCCTCTGTCACGCGGTCGTGCTAAGACCTAGACACGACCGCGCCTTTGTACCTGGCACGGTCGTGCCTTCTCTCTAGGCACGGTCGTGCTTCCCACTTTCTATTTAAACAGAACTTAAACTCCCATTCAGACATCAAGCAACCAGGGGAGAAAGTCTACTGTTCCAGCTCGTATTTCTCTTGTTCCAGCCATATTTCAAGATTTTTGGAGAGGATACAACATCAAGAGGATCACCATACATCAACAACAACATCTAGGCTTGGAGGAGTGGTTTGATTCTTGTTTTCATATCATGTTTCACACTATTTTTCCCTGCTTATTTGTAATTTTGGTGCTCATGATGAGCTAAAACTCTTGTTCACTTTGGTTTAGATGATGTTTAGATACATTTAACAACATTCATGGATTATTGGCAATTATTGTGTTAATGTTATGACAACCGTATGATTATTCTTCAATGAAATTATGTATTCAAGTGTTTTGAGATGTTTACAAGACTTGTGTTTGTGTATATCATATTATGTTGGAAAACTTATGGTTTATGCTTATATTCATAAATTGGTGTATGTATTTATACTAGTTTATGGCTTTTGACTAGGAATGGTGAATGAAGCCTTGTTTATGAATCATTATATTTGTATGTGTATCCTTATGCTTATGTTTGGAAAGACAAAGTGTTTGTTAGAATGTTTCATGCTTAGTTTTATGTTTATCTAGGAATTGTTGACACATTCTCCTAATTTATATAATCTTTACATGAACATTGTATGTTGAAGAAATGCATATTGTTGTCTAATTTAATCAACTTGAGGTGGGTAGTGTGTTGTTCATATTATCTTTCCAACTAGTTGTTGGACTAGCGTACCTTAATCGGAAACTAGTTTAATCTTTATAAACATTAACATGATTGTTAAACACGTGAGCTTCATTGTATGATTTTAGGTGGTTAGTTTGTATAATTCATGCTAGCTTTCCGAATAGTCATTTGATTAGATATCTTTGACAAGAGTTTAGTCAATTTATGTTTCGTGTGATTGCCATGTTCCTATGAGTGTATTGGATGTATTCTAGATGGATTCGACACCGAAGTGATATTTTCTCCCTAATTGTTTGAATTGTGAACTTAGCTTAGTTTTTATATATTTGCATGTTAGTTAATTAAACAAAACTTTTCAAAATATCTTTATACCCTCACTTGATTAGATTTTAGTTCCGGTTTATTATCGCATTCCACCGTGTCCACGGATTGATATCCGGTTCTTACCTTTACTATATTGCTATCCGACGGGTACACTGCCCGATGTGTGTGTGATTAGTCTTTGGTGAAAACCCTTTTTAAAACTAATACTGTGTGATAAATCTCTATTAAAATATATATAGTTTCACACGCATCAACACCCGAGGGACCTACAAGTGGTATCAGAGCATTTGCTCTTGATTTCGAGTGTATTGAGTGTGCTAGGAGCATTTTCGACACAATCTACAACCTTTCTACAAGGAAAAGTGACTGATTTTGGTGATTTTTTTGATAAAATAGAGGTAGCTCTTGGGCGCTATTTTAAAAGAAAAAATCCTTCAAAATCCGACTTTTTTCTTGTTTGTTTAAGTGTTTTGATCATCAAGGGTTTGTTAGAAACAAGTTTCTAACCTTTTGGCTTGATCAATTTGTTCATATCTTCAAAATTTGAAGATCTAAGGTATTTCCGGCGATCGGAAAAAGTTGGTGAGATCAGGTGAAAAAATGACATGGGTACTTACCCTTTTTGGCTAAAAGGACAGTCTTCGTGCGTACTTGACAAGTACGCAAGACCATTCTTGTGCGTACTTAACTTTGCCTCGTGCGTACTTAACATTTACTCCTGTGTACTTACTAAGTACGCAAGAGGAAATATCAAGTGCGCAAGGCCATTCTTAAGTGCGCAAGTTGTATTGACTTTCTGAGTTTTTGACTAAGTTTTACCCTATGGAAAATCTTCAGAATCTTGGTAACCTGCTTAACTATGATAACGAGATAGGTACTCTTCAAAAACTGCCAAAGCTGCTTAATGTTAATGACTATTCGAATTGGAAAGCATGCTCTGAGCATTATATCTCATACACTGATTCCTCTTTGTGGATACCTATACTTGAGGGTTATAAGCATCCTACTTATACATATCTTGATGAAATTATTCCCATGCCTATATCTAAGCTAGATGAAGAAGAAAAGAAAGTTTATGACAGAGAAAAGAAGGCACATGGATCTATCACAATGGCCCTAACTAGAGAACTCTTTCACAGCTTCAGAGGAAATGATAATTCGAAAGATCTCTAGAAGGTATTACAGAAAAGATTTGAGGGGAACAGTGACATCAAGAAGAGAAAATGAGATCTTCTGAGAAAGCAGTATGAGTGCTTTAGATACCTGGAGAATGAATCTACAAATGAACTTATATCTACATTCTATCATCTGCAAACTGTGTTAAAAGCTTTTGAGCTGAAGTATTCTGATGAAGAATTAGTTGAAAAATTTCTAGATGCGTTACCACCAAAGTTTGAGATGTATACCACTTTGCTGAGAGAGAACCCCAAGTTCTATGAGATGACGATTGAAGAAGCAATCGGTAAGGGTCAAGCACACGATATAACCTAAAACGAAAAGAGAGCTCAGGGAGACCTCAAATACAAGACCCTTCTAAGTATTTTGGGACGTCTTCCACAGCCAAGTCATCGGGTTCTAGAATTGCCCTTTTCTAAGGGAACTCTCACGAGGAGGATAATTCAAAAGTTTGTGGTGGTCATGCTTGCTATACAACATCTGGTTCTGGTTCTAGTTCTGGTTCTCTACACCAACATTCCTCAAGAAATCCTACCTCCACATCTTCAGCTAACTAGAATGCAATAGCCAAGATAGTTGAAGATCATGTAGCATTGTTTTCATCGTGTATGCTTGCCAATGAGAACTTCATTGGTGGCAAGCTTACAGATCCTGAAACAATTGAAGAAGATTTTAATCAGGTGGATCCAGATGACATGGAGGACATGGATATTCAATGGAATATGGCCATGATCTTGAGAAGGGCCAAGCGTTTCTTGAATAGAACTGGCAGGAAGTTTATTGGTGGGCATTCAAATGCCAAGGTGGGTTTTGATAAATCCAAGGCCAAGTGCTACAATTGTCAGAACTTTGGACACTTTGCTCGTGGATGTCAGAAGGATAAAGCACCTGCCTCAGGATTCACTAGACCAAACCAGGGAAACAACCAAGGAAATAATCAAGGGTACAACAATTCTAACAACCGCAATCAAGGTCAAGGTGGAACGTCCAATGCTTTGGTAGCTCAACAGGACGAAAGCTTTGATTGGGGTGATCATTTGGAGGATGCCCTTATTTCTCAAACACAAGTTGGTCTAATGGCTGAGATAGTAGAGATAATGGAAGCAGAAGAACGGGAAGCGTCTGTAACTGACCAAGAGGATTCTACAACTGCATTTGCCCTCATGGCTATTGGGGAGGCATCAAGTTCGTCAACTGAGGTAGACTCTAATTCTTTTGCTGTCATTTCATGTTCCAAATGTCTTGGCTTGAAAGAAGAAAATTCTAAGCTTTAGGAAAAAGTCGAACCCCTTCGTATTGCAGCTTTAAGTTACACAGAAAATGAAAAACGTTACAAAGATTCAATTGAAACTTTAAAGAAAGAAAAACGTGATTTTTCACTTAAAATCAGCGAACAACAGTTTCGTTTGGATGTTGCGTACAAGGGGTTAGAAAAGAGAAATAATTAAATTACCAAGCTGCAGAATGAGGTCTTACAGTTAAATGGTAAATTGAGAAGTTGAAAAATTCTCGCTTTGTGGTGGAACACTACGAGTCTGTAGTAAGACAAGTGAAGGGATTAGGTCTGAGTACTAATGTCATTCCTCCACCAGTAAGCGGGAAATTTTTCAACGGATTAATTGACATTGATTTGTCTTGCTTTGATGAGTCATTAAGTCAAGGTGATTCCTCTAACAAGGATAATTTCTTCAAGTAAGGCTGACTCCGCATCTGATGAAGAGTTTTTCACTACTTCTGATGATGGTTCTGAGAACACCCGCCCTGAAGGTGTAGTCTCCAAGGAGTTGCTTGGTGAACATAAAGTAAAGAAAAACATTGTCACTGATCGTGATAATTGTATTTTGACTGAACCAAATATCATTAAATCAAATGAAAAATTAAAAATGATTCTTTATGGGGGATATAAAAACATCAATCAAGTTAAAAAGGAAGCTTTTTCAACTCATTACAGGCTTGCTACCAAGAAAATATGCAAAAGTATTATATTCCCAAAAACCAATCTCCATCAAGTCAAACTACTATTCACCAAAAAACTTCTCATGTTCATCATGTTGAGTCATCAAACGTCAAATCAAATGAGCCCTACAGGAGGATTTATAAGGAAAAGCGTGCTTGCTTTCACTGTGGTATGGTTAGTCACATCCTTGTGATTTGCCCTGCTAAGAACCAAGGGAAACGACCAATTGTTTCACAATCGGCTGTTATATCTAAGTCACCACCAGTAAAGCAACCCAAGAATCCCAAATCAAATGTGGTGAAATCACCAGTGAAACCTATGGTGAAGCCAAAGATCACATCTGAGGCTAAGCCATCTGTTCCAAAAAGGGAAAAGCAACCTGCTAAACCCTGTGTGTCTACCTCTGGTAGTGCACCAACCGGTGACAAACCTGTGGTTAAGCTTTCTAAGCCACAAAGGAGAAGAAGGAACAAGAGATTGAGGAAGCTGGAACAACTAGCTGGAATTCAATCAAGTGAAGCTTCTACTAGTTCACCTGGTGCTTCTGAATGCAATGCGACTGTTCCAGTAAAACAAAAGAAAAGGTCCTGGAACAAGAAATCTAAAAATTCTCAATCTCCTGGTCCCAGGTATTCTAAAGATTCACCCATTTTTGACAGTCATGACTGTGAATTAATTGAAGTAGTTTATTTTGAGAAAGACGGACCACCCAAGACCACCATGGCTTGGGTCTCCAAAACTAATAAATTTCTTGTGACTCGTGGAGGGACATCTGAAGGGAACTATCTCTAATCGTTGGTATGTAGATATTGGATGCTCCCGACACATGACAGGCAACATGGCACTGCTTCAAGATGTAAAACCATTCAGAGGTGGCTAAGTGTCATTTGCAGGCGAGAAGGGCGGCAGTATTACTTGTCAAGGTGTGGTTTCAAATGGTTGTGTTAGCTTCGACAACGTCAGCTACTGCGAGCAGCTAAAGCATAACCTGTTGAGTGTTTCTCAGATGTGTGATAAGGAGTACTCAGTCATGTTTGACAAATCTGAATGCTTAATTCTCAAAGTTTGAGGTTCATAAGGACTGGATTTTGATGCGTGCGCCAAGAACGAATGATACCTATCAGATCGACATAAGCGTGGCAACAACCACCTCATCAGTTGCTACTTGTTTACTTACCAAAGCGACAGAGCTTGAATCAACCTTATGGCATAGGAAACTCAGACACATCTCTTATCGAAAAATGAATCATCTTGTCGGAAACGGTTGGGTAACCGGTGTTCCTAAGCTGAGATTTGCCATTGCAGATGACTGTATGCCTTGTAAATAGGGCAAACAGAAACGGAAGTCTCACAAGCCCAAGCTCCAAAACTCCATCGATACCCCTTTGGAGCTATTACATATGGATCTGTTTGGCCCCATAAGTATCAGGAGTATATAAGTCATACTGTCTAGTTGTAACTGATGACCTCTCACGTTTTTCTTGGGTGCATTTTTTAGGTACAAAGGACGAGACTGCTGACATTCTTCAATACCTGATCCTGAGCTTGGAATCTCTTTGCAAGTTGAAGGTTAGAAGAATGCGGGGAAGTGGGTAGCGGTTCTTGATAGTGACCTTGTTCAGCTCTAAGTAATCAATACACATACGGAAATTCCCATCTTTCTTTTTGGCAAATAAGATTGGGGCTCCCCATGGTGATGAACTGGGTCGGATGAAACCCTTATCCAACAGTTCTTGCAACCAGTGTTGTAAAAATCGCTAGGCGCTAGTCGGGCGGTGAGGTAGGGCCTAGGCGGGATTAATCGGGGCCTAGGCGAGATTAATCGGATTATAATTTTTATATGTAATTTTCAGTTTTTTATATATATACACACATTTTTATATGTAATTTTTATAAAAATGTTCATTTTTAAACCACACCAAAGGTTTTCGCCGGAATTTGGCCGGAAAGTTCAGGTTTTCGCCAGAAATTTCAGGTTTTCGCCGGAATGTTCGCCGGAATGTTCACCGGAATCTGGCCGCCTAGGCCCGCCTAGGCCGCCTAGGACCGCTTTGGCCCAAAATTCCTCCTTAGCCGAGCGCCTAGCGATTAATCGGCGCCTAGGCGCGATTTTTACAACACTGCTTGCAACTGTTATGGTTGTATTCATGTTAGATAAATTGTATGTAATTGGTTTGATGCTTTGAATCTCGTTAAACAAGCCTAGAAATCATAACTTACTTATAATGGAAACTTTTTAGAAATTCTATCATGGATTTTTATAATAAAGATGCTAACTTTATCATTGTTTTGCATGTATTTGTTGATTTTATGGTTATTTGGAAAACCCTAGCTTCATATGATTAGTAACTTGTTAGATAATGAAACTTTTTGATTATGTAATGGAGTATAATTGCATATTATAGATGTTTGATACTTGTTATGGTTGTATTCATGTTAGATAGATTGTATGTAATTGGTTTGATGCTTTAAATCTCGTTAAACAAGCCTAGAAATCATAACTTACTTACAATGGGAACTTTTTAGAAATTCTATCTTGTATACTAGACATGTGTTGAATGATATGAGGATGTTTATGTGTTACTTGATACATGCTTAAATGAATTGTGAAATCAGATTCTGAATACCTAACTCGGTTTTACAAACTTGCTAAATAAGAAAACTTTAATTTGCAAAAGTATTTATAACTTGCTATTTAGATATGCCTGATATGGTTTAATGATTGATACATGTTAGTTAGGACATAATAACATGTTGGAATGTATTTGATGTTTGAAAACATGCATGTCTCTCATAGATAACTAAAGATGGAAACTTTATCTGGAAACATGATCAACATGTTAGGTTCTATGCAATTGTTATGTGATGTGGTGATCTAGAACATGTTATAGTAATCTTACAAGCATATTAACAACGATAATTCCAAGAAACACGAATCCCGAACAAACCTGCAACTTATAGAAACTTGCCATCTTGATAGAACAAATAGGATTTGTTGCTAAGTGCTACAGCATGATCATTTGTGTATAATGTAGTAGTGTTATACTGAACAAACATAATTTAATACAACGTGTCACCAACGGGTTGTCGGGTCAAACTTGAGTCAAACTATAAATCTTTTCTAAACACTTAAACAATAGTGTTGTTTGGATACTTAGGGTTCATATCAACTTGCACGACACTTATAAACCTATGGTTTTAGGTGGCAGTTAGAGGTTCTACAGTTTTCTCTTAGCTTTCATTTGCATTCACACTCAGGTGAGTTTCATTGCCTCGGGGCGAAAATTCCTTCAACAAGGGGATAATGTGACATCCGGCATTTTCAGGTTAACTCCTTTAACACAAAAATCGTTATCTCAAACATTTATTTATTCAAACTCGGTTATCTCAAACATTCACTCATGCATTACATTTAATTAGGTTAATTAGATGTGTCAGTTTCGCACTAACACTCACGTATCGGTAATTTGTAGAATTACCGGATCACGCACGAGTCGAACCCGGAACGTTGGTGAACTAATAAATATAATTGCGAACAATTATTTTAATATAAATTATGTGAATTTATGTGCTATGTGAATTTTCTGTGAATTATGTGAACTTTCGTGTTATCGCGTAGAATTATCATATTTGTATTTTACTGGTTATTTTTATAGAATATGTAACTTTTATAAAAATAATTATTTAAAAACCATCTTTATCTAGTAGGATTATTTAAATGTTTTTTTTATAATCTAGAGATTATGAATATCCACTTCTTCTTCTTCTTCTTCTTAATCAGATTTGTACCAATCGAATAAATGAAACAAATATATGTTTATTGATTGCGAATTCTTGATTTTGGATTGTTAAGATTGAAAAAAAGAGGTTAAGCTAGGAAACATAATGTAGTAACTTCAGTTACCTTAAGTCTCCTTCTCCTCCTCCTCCTCCTTCTTCATCTTCTCCTTCTTCTCTTTCTTCTTCTTCTCCTCCTTCTCCTTCCTCTCCTCCTTCCTCTCCTCCTTCCTCCTTCCTCCTCCTCCTCTTCTTCTTCTTCTTAAAAAAACATTTAAATAATCCTACTAGATAAAGATAGTTTTTTAAATAATTATTTTTATAAAAGTTTAATATTCTATAAAAATAACCAGTAAAATACAAATCTGATAATTCTACGCGACAACACGAAAGTTCACATAATTCATAGAAAATTCACATTGCACATAAATTCACATAATTTATATTAAAATAATTGTTCGCAATTATATTTATTAGTTCACCAACGTTCCGGGTTCGACTCGTGCGTGATCTGGTAATTCTACAAATTACCGATGCGTGAGTGTTTGTACAAAACTGACACATCTAATTAACCTAATTAAATGTAATGCATTAGTGAATGTTTGAGATAACCGAGTTTGAATAAATAAATGTTTGAGATAACGATGTTTGTGTTAAAGGAGTTAACCTGGAAATGTCGGATGTCACATCATCCCCTTGTTGAAGGAATTTTCGTCCCGAAAATTAATCCAAGTTGCTAGTTGTCTGAAACAAAAAGTTTGGGTTGTCACATCATCACCTTGTTGAAAGAAATTCAGTCTCGAAATTTAATTAGTACCTTTCGCGTTTGCCGTTGAATGCTTGAAAAGCTGAGGATATTTCTTCATTATCTGATCCTCTCGTTCCTATGTAAACTCCGGTCCACGTTTCGAGTTCCAGCGAACTCTAACAATTGGGATTTTGCTGTGCTTAAGTGTTTTGACCTCACGGTCCATGATTTCAACTGGTTCCTCTATGAAACGTAACTGCTTATCGATTTCCAACTCCTCGAGTGGAACCACTAGTGTCTCGTCGGATATGCATTTCTTAAGGTTTGAAACATGAAAGACATTGTGTACTCCATTGAGTTCATCTGGTAGGTTTAATTGGTACGCAACCGGACCAATCCTTTTCACTATCTCGAATGGTCCAACATAACGCGGGTTTAGCTTGCCCCTTTTTCCAAAACGGATCACACCTTCCAAGGTGAAACTTACAATAACACTATGTCACCACCTGAAACTCTAACGGTTTTCTACGCTTGTTTGCATAACTCTTTTGACGGTCACGGGCTGCCGTCATACGGTTTCGAATTTGCACAATCTTTTCTGAAGTCTCGTGCACAAGTTCAGGGCCTGTAATTTGAGTATCTCCAACTTCAGCCCAACAGAGAGGTGATCGGCACTTCCGTCCATATAACGCCTCGAACGGTGCTGCCTGGATGCTAGTATGGTAGCTATTGTTATAAGAGAACTCCACCAAGGGTAGGTGAGTCTCCCAACTATTTCCGAAATCGATTACGCATGCCCGTAGCATATCCTCTAGGGTTTGAATTGTACGCTCACTCTGACCATCTGTTTGGGGATGGTACGTTGTGCTCATATCCAGACGCGTACCTAGAGATTTCTGTAGGGATTGCCAAAAGCGCGAAGTAAATCGAGCGTCTCTATCTGAAATGATTGAAACTGGCACTCCATGCCGAGAGATTACTTCCTTAAGGTAAATGCGGGTTAACCTCTCCATTTTGTCAGTTTCTTTGATAGCAAGGAAGTAAGCGGCTTTAGTTAGGCGATCCACTATTACCCAGATTGTGTCACATCCTGTAAGGGTTCGGGGTAATTTGGTAATAAAATCCATGGAAATTTTCTCCCATTTCCACATCGGGATTCCGGTTGTTGAAGCAATCCGGATGGCTTTTGATACTCCACCTTGACCATTGAACAAGTAAGACACTTGCTCACATAGGTGGCTATGTCGGCTTTCATGTTCGGCCACCAATACAAAACCTTCAGATCGTGGTACATTTTGTCAGATCTCAGATGAACAGAGTATCGGGATTTGTGAGCTTCATCCATAACAAGCTCTCTCAGGTTTCCATACACTGGAATCCATATTCGCTCCGCGAAATAGCGAATACCATCAGATTTAACTTCCAGTTGTTTCTCCATACCACGGGTGGCTTCCAATGCGAAGTTCTCTTATTTTAAGGCTTCAAGTTAAGCATTACGGATTTGTTCGGGTAATCCTGTATGAATAGTGAGTTGCAACGCTCGAACTCATCGGGGTTTGGTTTCCTTTCTACTCAGAGCATCGGCTACCACGTTAGCCTTGCCTGGATGGTACTTGATGGCACAATCATAATCATTTAAGAGTTTGATCCAGCGACGTTGTCGCGTGTTCAACTCTTTATGTTCGAATATGTGCTGGAGACTCTTGTGATCGGTGTAAATGGTGCACTTGGTACCGTACAAGTAGTGTCTCCAGATTTTCAGCGCAAATACCACGGCTCCCAACTCCAATTCGTGAGTCGTGTAGTTTTTCTCGTGGACTTTCAATTATCGAGAAGCGTATGCGATAACTTTCTCGCGTTGCATTAGCACACAACCGAGACTTGGATAGAAGCATCGCAATACACTATGAAGTCATCCGTTCCCTCTGGCAGAGATAGGATGGGTGCGCTACAGAGTTTCTGCTTCAAAAGTTGGAATGCTGAATCTTGAGTTTCGCTCTAGGTATACGGTTTACCTTTTTGAGTTAGGGCGGTGAGAGGTTGAGCGATCTTAGAAAATCCCTCTATGAATCGGCTGTAGTAGCCAGCCAATCCCAAAAATTGTCGCACTTCTGTCGGAGTCGTTGGCGCTGCCCAATTCTTAATGGCCTCTACTTTGAATGGGTCGACATGTATTCCCTTCTCATTGACTACATGTCCAAGAAATTGAACCTCGCGAATCCAAAAATCGCATTTGGAAAACTTCGCGTATAGTTGCTCCTGTCTTAGCAGTTCAAGGATTAAGCGCAAGTGCTCTTCGTGTTCTTCCTTACTCTTAGAATAGATAAGGATATCGTCAATGAAAACGATGGTCGAGGTAGGGTTTACACACACGGTTCATGAGGTCCAAGAACACCGCTGGTGCGTTGGTTAATCCAAATGGCATGACCAAAAACTCGTAATGGCCGTACTGGGTTCTAAAGGCGGTTATGGATATATCTTCATCACGAACTCGCAGCTGATGATATCCAGACCTTAAATTGATTTTTGAATAGACACTCGACCCTTGAAGTTAGTTGAATAGATCGTCTATGCGGGGAAGTGGGTAGCGGTTCTTTATAGTGACCTTGTTCAGCTCTCGGTAATCAATACACATACGAAAAGTCCCATCTTTCTTTTTGACAAATAGGATTGGGGCTCCCCATGGTGATGAAATGGGTCGGATGAAGCTCTTATCCAACAGTTCTTGCAACTGTGTGGATAACCTAAATCTATCTTCTTCTCTCTCAAAATCATCGACCAAACCCCCCCCCCCCCTTCTCCCTACTTGCGCCGAACCACCGTTCACCACTATACACCAACCGTTTGATATCCGATCTTGCAATTGAACGCGTAATTGGACTCCTCTTAGCGTTTCTATCAATCCTACGTAAGTCGTTTCGTTTGATTTCATTACTTTTTGATTCCTAAATTTTAGATCAAAACCCTAGTTCATCCAAACATTGATTTTTATAATAAAGATGCTAACTTTATCATTGTTTTGCATGTATTTGTTGATTTTATGGTTATTTGGAAAACCCTAGCTTCATATGATTAGTAACTTGTTAGATAATGAAACTTTTTGATTATGTAATGGAGTATAATTACATATTATAGATGTTTGATACTTGTTATGGTTGTATTCATGTTAGATAGATTGTATGTAATTGGTTTGATGCTTTGAATCTCGTTAAACAAGCCTAGAAATCATAACTTACTTACAATGGGAACTTTTTAGAAATTCTATCTTGTATACTAGACATGTGTTGAATGATATGAGGATGTTTATGTGTTACTTGATACATGCTTAAATGAATTGTGAAATCGGATTCTGAATACCTAACCCGGTTTTACAAACTTGCTAAATAAGGAAACTTTAATTTGCAAAAGTATTCATAACTTGCTATTTAGACATGCATGATAAGGTTTAATGATTGATACATGTTAGTTAGGACATAATAACATGTTGGAGTGTGTTTGATATTTGAAAACATGCATTTCTCTCATAGATTACTAAAGATGGAAACTTTATCTAGAATCATGATCAACATGTTAGGTTCTATGCAATTGTTATGTGATGTGGTGATCTAGAACATGTTATAGTAATCTTACAAGCATATTAACAATGATAATTCCAAGAAACACGAATCCCGAACAAACCTGTTATTTATGGAAACCTTCTATTTATGAAAACCTGCTATTTATGAAAACTTACTATCTTGATAGAACAAATAGGATTTGTTGCTAAGTGCTACAGCATGATCATTTGTGTATAATGTAGTAGTGTTATACTGAACAAACATAATTTAATACAACGTGTCACCAACGGGTTGTCGGGTCAAACTTGAGTCAAACAGTAAATCTTTTCTAAACACTTAAACAATAGTGTTGTTTGGATACTAAGGGTTCATATCAACTTGCATGACACTTATAAACCTATGGTTTTAGGTGGCAGTTAGAGGTTCTACAGTTTTCTCTTAGCTTTCATTTGCATTCACACTCAGGTGAGTTTCATAGCCCCTATCTTTACTTACTTTCCTTTTTAGGGGAGAAAGCATGCACGCAAACATTTTGGGTTTTGTATTATTGTATTATCGCTTGCTTACTAAAGTGCAAACATACCAACAAGTCCTTACATTCTCGAACCGTTAGTATTGGAACATAGCGATGTGATTTTGAGTAGTACTACTGGGTTTTGACAAGCCCCACCCGAGTTAGTCGCACTAACTTAACTGGAGGTCGAACGGGTGTAAGATTAGCCTAGAAAGTTGTCATTGTTCGGTAGACATGGCGGAAGGCAAACAAACACAAACAGTCAGATTCGGTTTCGAACACTTGTAGTAGCATGACATAGACTAGCTATCTATCGGTATACATTAATTACATTATCTAGCAAACGTCAAACTTTTTATTTACTTACATCTCTATGAACTCACCAACCATTGTGTTGACACTTTTAGCATGTCTTTCTCAGGTCGCTAAGGTACGCACAGGTTTAGGATGCATAGTCTGAGCATGGTTTTCGCAAACAATTTCAAACTTATTTATTTCTATTATTTACTTTGGTTTGGGCGGAGTGTTTTGCGCATTTGACTATTCATGCATTTGGATTTTAATTACGCTTTCGCAACATTTTCAAACTTAAATATTGTTGTCTCGTGACTATGAGCAGCAATGGTATTTTATTCAAATTCATATAGAGTCGTTCCGTGTAACTAATGACTGAGATCCTGGTATGTCACGCGCCTCGCCGTAAAACCCCGCAGGTGGATTTTGAGGGTGTGACAGGTGTCATACCATAGACATCATCCTAAACAGTCATACACACAGAGGATATATAGCCACAGGACCTTGTCCTAAACATATATACATGCACAAGATGTATATCCATCACTTTCCAAAGGACCATGTCCTAAACATTCACACAAAGTGCAATATACTCATTGCATTCCAAACATCACCTAAGCACTAGCACATAGGTGACACTCCCTTAAGACTGTAGACACAGACAAATTTAAAACTCATGTCTATACCAGTCTACCCACACATTCTAGTCAATCATGCTCTAGTATCATAGCAAAGATTACATTTAATACGGACTCACATCATTCAAAATGGAATCACATAATCGTACCATACTGCACATAATCAACAATTGTACACACAGTCGTACACCATCACACTGTTCAAATCATCATGCGGTAAAACTCATAATCAACGTCAAAATCAAATAGTCAATATTTGAATTAAGCATCACATCACGTAAACGTCTAAACAATCCAATGTCAATTTACCCAAAAACCGCTCTCTCTTGGTTATCAACAAAACAACTAGTCATCGAACATGTCGAAGTTGTCCCCCACTTGCTCCTCCTCATCGGACTGTTCCTCAAGCCATACGTTCCCTGGTCCTAAGTCGTATCTCGGAGGCTGATGTCTGACTACAAAGGCGTTCCCCCCCCATCCTGCCACCTCTCCTATAAATGGACCCCCGAGCTCTACTTCTCATAGCTGCCCCAAACGTATCGGGAGCATTGGCTGCCGGAAGTGCCAAAACCATCTCCTGTGCCGGTAACTCTTGCTTCTCCACAACCACTGGTGGAACTACTGTCAAGGGAACAAATGCTAAGACCCGCCTCCTCCCAATGATAACCGTGTGAACAGCAGCCGCAGCTCTAGCTGGACGCTCCGCAAGCCTTCTGGCAAGAGCCCCCGCCTAATCCACCTCGTCCTAATCGTCATAGCCATCGGTACTTGCATAAGATAGAACGTTTGGGTAACAAATTCAGAATATAAGAGTAACCATAGACTGCCGAATCACGATGATCAAATGTGATTGGTGGTCCACGTTAATGCTTGGATTCTAAACGTTCGCATCATATCCAAACTAGCTTTCTACCTCTCACGCAACGGATTCACATGCACCCCACACAATCCACACAAACACAATGTAGTATCTATCACATAGATATACGTATCTCAACATTCACAACACACTGCCTACAAAACATGATTGCACGCAAACTCACCAAACCACATAATCATATTAAACGACTCCACGTAGTGTTATACTACACAATTAATACTCAAACAATTAATGTTTCACACAAAAGACGTACCTCTTGGCTCGCGGTTACTCGTGGTGGCATTCGTTTACCCTCGCCCCATTTTCGATTTAAGTTAAGGTATTTTATTTTATTAAAAACATCGGTTTTCTCTTAAACCTCGGCTCTGATACCAACTTGTAGGGCCCCAAACCGAGCACCCTACAGTTGGGTCTCATCACTGGGTATTCTCTTATTAATACGCACATTACATTTCAAAGTATCAGCGGAAGTCTTAATCAAAAATAGTTTTATCTATCGTTTTTAATCATACCTTACGAATGCATGCACACCGACTCGAATAGCACCGCTCTCAAGCCAAGATACGTCGTCCATGAGACCCGCCTGAAAAACAATCAAGCGTACATACAAAGTTAACTACGCTGAGTGAGTTCTAACAGTTTAGTTTAAACAGAAACATCCACATCACCATTAATATTTATTTACACTTAGGACATCTCGGTCCTTTATAAAACGGTTTGTCGTTTCTTAACATGCAGGTAACCCACCTTGCCGACCCATTCCCATAAGGGTCCACCACCCCAGACTCATCCCATACCCAAAACTCAGTAAGTCTCACCGACATAGTTCGAGCTTACTACATTACTAACTCATAATCTACCATACGTATCAACTCGAAGTCCGGTTAACACAACCAACCCCTAAACACCGACCTAACAAGCCTTAACCAACACTCTCACAAGGTCAACTGACACAATAGTCGTAAGCACGACCTCATTCCCACACCACAGTCAACCCATTGCTTATCATCAACACAAATAATTATCAATAACACTTGCATGCAGATAAATTAAATATAAATGCACACAAACAATACATCGTCACAAGCACCCTCGTCGGGGCGTTCATCATACTCCGAACTCAACACTGTCCCCCTGGACATTGTCACTCTTGGTGACTTCCTGAAGGTCCTCGTCTTCCACAATCCCGTTTGCGGTGTCTCAAGGACAACGAAGCAAACACAACACAAGCACATAACACCATAACATCATAATATCATTCACATGACTCGTTAACTAAGCATGCACCCCACACATATTTTCAGGATAACACGTCATATATATACTCATAAACGTCTAACTCATTCCCCGACTCACCCCGATTAACTCATAACCCAACATACACAAAACATCATAACTCTTGCCCACACATCCTAAATACCCCACATCGACCCTTAGTTTCATTAATTTATAATGATCTCATAAAACGCTACAGGTTTAAATCATAACTTGAATTACGTTCGTTTAATAGAATAAAACAACCGATGATGAGCCACAAAAAATTAAAACATTTCAAAGAATAGGGGATAAGAAACTCACCAGTTACGCTGAGTCCAAATCCTAGCTCTACACCCCGATCGCTTGCTCAAAAATCCGAACTTGTCAAACGTACGATCACATGATCAGACATGTTCTAAAGATACATTGACAACATATAACAATAATTAGATTCCAAAGCCCAATCTCCTCTGCTCGTCTCTTCGTCCTTGCCCCAAAACCCTAGTTCATGTGCTCGAATACCCGAATTGGTTACATGCATGCATGCACATGTCCATGCAAAACCTTAATCCCACGAGCATACATGTACTCAAACCGGGTTCCATGCACACATGCATGCCATGCAAAATGCAAACCATACACGCGCGAGACGTATGAACGTACGTCGGGTTCCCATGCATGCGCATACGAGCCATGCAAGACCCACGACGGGAAACCCTAATCTCCTATGCAACACCCTAGTTCCACCCGAGCTTGTCCGTCCCCACCACGGGCACCCCTGCCACCGTCAAGCTCCACCTCCCGCCGGATGCATCATCCATCCCGTCCTCCGTCTTCCTCGTGCCAACCAATACCCTCTCCGACTCCTCCACCGTTCCAAAACCCTAACGGTTATCATCGCCACAACCAACGCCCTTGTACTCCATCCATGCCATCCCGCACATCAGAAGTAGTACCATCGTCGTCGTCATCGCTCACTGTCGTGAGACACCACCACTGCCTGCATCTGCGTCCCCTTCGTCTTCGTGTACCACCACGAACCACCGTCATGCGCCATCTGACCACACCAATCAGTACTCGTCGGTCACCTCCTCTGGTTACTCACCATCCCCGTGTTCAGTAGACGGCCATCACCACCACCTCGTCGCCTACGGCTTCCGAAGACAGCAACCCCCACAAGCCACACTGTCGCATGCCACCACCGGCCGTCCCATACCACCGGCATCCACCACTATTCTCGTCTCCATCTCCGACCACCATACACAATAATCAAACTCTAGTCGGGTTTCTATGCAAAAACGGAAACAAGAAAGCAAAAGAACGGGATTAGAGGGTTACCTTACGCGTAGTGAAGTTTCCCCCACTCTTAAGCACCGTAGAACCACCGCTAAACTACCTTGTCCGGCCTCTTTCTCTCTCTCGCGTCCCTCCTCCTTGTCGTCGTATGCTCCTAGGCCTATTGTGGCCTAGGGTTTGCGATTAGGTGGCTTTTAAACCTTTCGATGTTTCGTTTCGGGTCCCTTATAATCCATTGGACTCGTTTCTATCTCGAACCTTTGTAATAACGGCTAACCGAGTCCTCTAACTATGATAAACCAAGCTTTACGTGACACATGAATAGTCAAAGTTGTTTAATAGAGATTATGTTCCCTCGTTAACTCGATCCATTAGTTAACGAATTTTCGGGATGTTACACCACCTCCACTTAGGAACCTATCGTCCTCGATAAGGTTTGTCCCTGCCATCCTAAATGGAACATAAATGGCTCTGATATCATGTCACACCCCACTACTGGGGCTAGACAAATAGTTGGATTTAAAAAATACATAGCCATTAACATTATAACAGAGCGGAAGTCTTGAGGTCCACAACCAAAAGTACATTAAACTAGTCTATAGCTATGTAATACAAATTTTCTTCATGCCAAATACTAGCCTTTCCAGTTAGCCGTTCGATGCCTTCTAACCCTTAAGTCAGTGCCCTTGTAATGGGGTTACAATCTTTCCTGAAATACACACTAAACAAGTCAGCTAAAAGCTGGTGAGTTCTAAGTTTAACACAATTCCCTGTTAATACATGCTCCATAAAAATATTTGTCAGCATAAAGCCGGTGAGTCCACGACTGACCGATACTGAAATCAAGTTTAGTATAATTTAAATACATATATAAATTGTCGGCTTATCAACTCTTCTTCGAAAGTTACCAACACAGTGGAAGCATGTTAACGTACATACACACATACCCATTACGGGACTGCCACGCATTCCTGGGCAGAAAGGTCATCCTATCCTTAGTACGGTACCGACTAATATGTATCTACATCTCGAGACTCCTGTCTTAATGGCGCTCGCCCAGACGCAATTTCCAGTATTTATACACTCTCAAAAACTTGTATTATTCAAACACATTTGCATGTAATCAGTCTCAAAACATTTAAAAAAAGGGAATCTTTATCAAAACGTTTACCTGCGTGTATTCCAGCCCAAAACAATTTAAAAGGGGCAAGTAAAAGTCATAGAGACTCAGCTCAAAGCGTAATCGAGTAGAATGTGAGGTATAGTACTTCAATTGCTTCCACAAACGTTACGAGGTCCTAAATTTAAGATTAACACTTTCACAATAAGTTTCATCATTCTTGCCTAGACGTTTAAGTTTGGATCCAAGTTAACTAACTCACCTAACACTTTTTAAATTAGTTAGAACTTGAAATTTGGATTTCTGTCATATACATAATATGGCCGTATTTGCGTGTCCTTCTTACCAATATGGTCATATTGGGTGACTGGCCAATAAGGTCGTATTGGTGGTCACTCAGGAGCAATACAGTCGTACTGTGTCGTGGCCAATATGGTCGTATTGGTGGTCGCTCTTGACCAATACGGTCGTATTGTGTTGTGGCCAATATGGTCGTATTGGTGATCGCTCTTGACCAATATGGTCGTATGGTGTCTCTAGCCAATAGGGTCGTATTGGTGGTCGCCCTTGACCAATACGGTCGTATTACGTATCTGACCAGAAAAGTTCGATTCAAGCCCAATACAACTCGTATTAGGGTGCTCTCGGGCCGTTCTTGCCCGTATTTAGTCGCACCAGGACGGTCTAAACCCCTAAAACTCGGGTCTTAAAGTTAAAAATCAGAATTTAAGGTCAAAGATGCTTACCTTACGAGAGATGACGGTATTCTAGGTCGGCATTACTTCACTATCACCTCTTGGTAGCCTAGAAACAACCATAACAACTCTCAAAACCTAAAACTAAAACAAAGGAGATGATTTCTAGCTAAGGTTTAGGATCCTTACCATAAGATTGAAGTCTTGGTACCGATCCTAACGTGGTGATGATCTCAAAAGCTAAAATAAGTGCAAACCGTGCCCTAGATTTGTCCTTGAGCTAGAAAATGTTGCAAATGAGAGAATGAGTACTGTTCACAAGTTTTTATACTTCCAAGGGACAATACGGTCGTATTGGCCACGTCCCAAGCACAATACGTCGTATTAGCCACGTCCCTAACACAATACAAACGTATACCGAGGTGTATTTCTGGTTTTTCTTGATAATGCATGACAGATGGCAATACGGTCATATTGGTCGCGTGCCTCGCACATACGACTGTATTAGCCATCTTTTAAGATTGACAGATTTAGTCCCTGGACTTTATCTTTTCAGTTTTGATGAATTTAGCCCCTCAACTTTCGACGACCATTTTAACTGCTTTAGTGCCTTAAACACTCTTACATAAACTTCCATTTATATATCTTGAATTATAAATAACTTCATATGCATTCATTTGATCACAGAAAAGTGGGGTGTTACATATCATTAGCTCGTCGTAAGAAACAACCAACTATATAAGCTCACATAAGTTTCCACTTCCACTCTAAAACCTTTAAGGTGTTACATATGATATTATGACACTTTAGCCAAATCTCACATCTTTCATCTACAATAAAGATATTAGGTCATAAAAAAATGTTCGACCTCAAATACTATTAACATGTTTTTGGACGTTTTGACTGTTAATGAGAGGAAAACTACACAATTAACCATGTATTGGTGAGGATAACTACACATTTAAGCATGTTTTGCTAGGAGAAATTTCAGCATAAGTAACCACCTGAAAAGTCTCTATTTGAGTAATAAAAACAAAGTCGTAAGCTTCCTCTAGACTTCCTAGAAAGCCTCTATTCGAGCAATAAAAACAATGTCGTGAACTTCCCCTAGAAAAAAGAAAAGACAATATTAGATGTTACAATTTAAGTATTTTAATTTTATATAATCTATTACAAAATTTAAGATAGAAGAATACTAAACTACATAATATAAAATTTACATACCAAATTAGCAGGAAAAATCATATTAAACACATGTACTTTGAAATACAAATAAAGTATTTCTCCACACTCATCATAAAGCTCAAACTTAAAAATATTGGCTCATGTATAATTGAGATATATTTGAACTAATGAAACTTACAATGCTACATGGTCGTTTTCAAATAACACGTTATGGCCTGGTGAGTCCTCTATCAATCACCTTTCATTTCCCTTTTTATTTCCATGTTATTCGATTTTATAATTTATATATTGATTTTCCTTCATTTTTATTTCTTATACCGACTTTGATATTTTAAATTTTACTTCATTTTCTTAATCATTAATTTTATAATTTATCTATTTGTGGAATCTTTAATTTTTCCTTAAGGGTTTTTATAACAATGGTTAGTAATGTATAAAATCTTTTTATAATTACATTTATTTAATTGGTTGTTTATGAAAATAAAATGTAAAAAACAAAGAAAAATAACAACTGAGTCGAATGGGCCGACTCATTTTGACCCTTTTTTCTTTAATCACACGTTTTGACCCGAACCAACTATGCCATGTTATCCAACCCGGCCCCAAATATATGTGCAATCTTGTCGAGTTCATGATCAAGAATACTTACTGTGATCAACATGCCTAGATTTGGAGGGCTAGATGCTCTCTGGTTCTTTGTCTATTACACCCATCAAGAAAGCTACGCCATATGCTGGCATTTGGTGCAAAAGGCATCCCGGAAATCAACTTTTCGGCTTCCTTTAGATCACCATATCTAGCCATCAAGTCCACAACAAGAAGATAATGTTCCATTTCTGGCTCAATCGCGTATTTTTCTTTCATTTTCTCAAACATTTCCATCCCGTCTTTTACTAACCCAACATGTCGACATGCAGAAAGAACCGCTATAAAAGCAACCTTGTCTGGTTCAACACCATCCATCTCCATTTGTTTAAACCGTTCTAGTGCCTTGTTCCCATGCCCATGTAACCCAAGGGCCGAAACCAGAGCCGTCCATGATATCACGTTTCTCTCAGGCATTTCATCAAAGACCTTAACCGCACTCCACAGACTCCCACATTTCCCATACATATCTATCATCACATTGCGAACCATTATGTCACACCGGTTGAAATCAGATTTTATCATGAGGCAGTGAAGCAAACTCCCGGAAACAAGGTTACATAAGTTGGTGCAAATGCTTAAAAGGCTAACATATGTGTAACTATCGGGTGTGATGTGATCCATCTGCATATGGTGGAAAAGCTCAAAAGCTTCTTTGTAGTCTCCATTACGGGCACAAGCTGCAATCAATATGTTCCATGAAACAATATCGGGATCTTGTACATCACAGAACAATTCTTGAGTTTTATGGTACAGACCATTTCGGTTATATGTACCAGCAATAATATTTGAATGAACAACAGAATATGGCAGTTTATTACCATGAAAATGACTTAGCGCATCTACTGTTAAACCATTTTTGGCGTATGAGGTCATGAGTGCACTACTTACATACTTGTTTAAATGGTAACCCGTTTTCACGACTAAAGAATGAACCTCCTGTAACTCCAAGGGTAAAAGTGACTTTATAACACTAGAGAATGAAAATTCATTTGGAGAAATACCCGAATGTAACATTTCCCGCAGCAGCAAGACAGAAGCTGAACACCTTCTACTGGAATATCCAAGAAGTAAAGCATTCCAAGAAACTAAATTCTTGTCAAGAATTTCATCAAAACAGTGGTTAGCACTGTGTAATCTGTTACATTTAGCATAGAAATTAACCAATGAACTGCCTACAAATACATCGTTTTCAAATCGGTTCTTGATTATCTTACCATGGATAAATTCTCCATAAGTTGGATCAATTAACCTTGTACATGAACTGATAGCACTCATGAATGTGGTCCGGTTTGGGATAAAACCATCTACATACATCTTGCAGAAAAATTCCATTGCTTTTATAGGTTCTTCCCCATTGGACAACACCCCGATAACTGTATTCCATGTCACCAAGTCTCGGTTGGGAACCGAGTTAAACATTTTATCCGTTAAACAAGTGCCCGCACACTTCCCATACATTTTAACAAGAGAATTGGCAACTGTAACTTTACTTAACAATCCAAACTTAATAACCAGCGCGTGTAGTTGCTCACCTGAATCTAGGTCTTCCTTAGATTGAAATCCAGATAAAACACCCACGAATGAAGGTTCGGATAATGATATTTGGGCCCTCGAGAGCTCACAAAACATCGACATACATTCGTTTGCATACCCCTCGTGTCCAAACAAAGATATCATTGCATTCCATGTCACTAGATTCTTCACAGGCATTTCATCGAACACCTTGAGTGCTTCATCAATGCAACCTTGCCTACCAAACAAACCAAGCGCAGCGGTTCCTACAAAAGAATCAGCGAAGAGATACCCACTCTTCATGGCCACTGCTTGCAAATAAAACCCTTGATCAATGTCTAATGAATTACACGAGAAAAGACTACCGTAAGTGAACTGAGTCGGAGAGAACCCAAAGTTTCTCATCTCAGAAAACAAACTACAAGCTTCCCCTACATTATCATCGCGAGTGTAAGTGCTAATCATGGTGTTGTAAGAGACAACATTCTTGTGAGGCATTTCATCAAACACCTTGCGGGCAACAGATATATAACCCAGCGAAGTGTAAACGGAGATAAGGTTATTGTGGAAAAACTCAGTTTGGGGTAAGCTTGATCCCATTGTAGTAATGAGTCCATGGAGAGACTTGATAGATTTAAGTGAGTTAACCCTCAAGGATCTCCGAAGCAGCTGAAGTAGAGGCGAAGCCAGCAGTCTTTCGCTTGGAGAATCGATTTTTAATTATAGTGAGTGTGTGTGTCAAATGAACTCATATAGTCACATGTATTAGATACACTAGAACCTCTATAATTTAATACTCGATAAATTAATAATCTAGATAAAATTAATAATTTGTCTGGTCCCAAAAATTGGACCCCAATCGATAAAATAATAAGATAATAATTTTTTTGAAACACCAATGTAAATATATTGGTTCCAGCGAAACTATAAATTAATAATTACTAAAATATTTCAAAATTCTAGGATTTTCTAGTAAAAAATGAATCTATAATCATTAGACATTTTATAGTGATCAATCTAGATCTATGTACATTGAACTTGACAAGTTCGTTAATGTCTGAATGTACGTACATGAGAATTTTGAAGGTCCTTGTTTATGTTTTATTCAAATAGGTAAAGTGAACGGACATGGTAATTTTGAATGTCGATGCATTAATTTGAGAGTTGCTCACAAATATAGGCCTACTTTTTAAATTAATAATTTATTAATTTATCGATATAATAATATCTCGCTAAATTAATAAAATATCCCGGTCCCAACATTATTAATTTATAGAGGTTCTACTATAGTAGGTAACACTCATAGGCTGTTCACATAGTAGGTGGCTTGAAACTAAATTGGCAAAACGGGTGGGTTGGGTAACACTTAAAAAGGGTTTTGAGTAAAATTGGTTGAGGTTTAGCCTGGTAGCGGAACTTGAACAACTAAATTGGAGGGCCGAAAATATTACACATAAAAAAACTAAATTTTTTTCACCAAACAAATACCATAAATCCCAAAAATGATGCGATTGTCTGGATTTGTGGAACAGATTTCGGCTTTTGGTCTGGATTGGGTCGTTTTAAAAATGTATCAATTTATAAAGAGATCTTGACCAAAATGGACTTGAGTTGAAATTAGTCACTTTAATAAGAAAAAAAAGTATAAAAAAGGTCGGCAAGTATATTTCTTTCACAACTAGTGGTGACAAGTGGAGGCGGTGGAGGAGGCGGGGGTGACGTTGGAGGTGCTGATGACAACGACGGTAGCATAGATGGTGACGACAACGATGACGATGGTGGTCTCGTCGAGGGCGACGACGATGGTGATGGCATCACGGTGGTGCTGGTCGTGGTGGCAGTAAAGGGATGTCGGTGGTGGCACTGTTAGCGAAGTTTCTGAGCCAAATGGGCCCGACTCTTGGCGTGGAAAAGTCGGGCCAAGTCCTAATTGTGTGCTAAAGGATTAGGATAAAATAATTGAGTTGTAAAAGGATTAGTATTAATATAATTAATCAATCCTAATCAAAGTCTAACGCGTCTAGGTTAGTCTATAAATACTGTGTCAGGGCATTCACTGTAAATCAAGTTTTTGTGGAGTTTTCTTGATATTAATAAACGTGTTTGGGAGTTAGCCAATAACATGTGTTTTACCTATTCAGGACTTGACTTGTCACACCCCGCCATTGGCGGAAACGCGAGGCGTAACGTTCATATATGGTTTCCATAGCATATGATTATTGCAAACGCATACACGTAAGTTGGATACTTAAATTAATATCAGAGTTTATAAACCATAGTATTTGTTTTGAAATTACAAAAGATGTGAGATTTTGCGAACATGACTCATCTATAATGAGTTATATAGGAAAAATCCTCAAAAATAGTATCCAGACAAACATGCATGATTCCTACTTGACATACTTCTTGAATCCACGTTTAGTTCCCTAAAAAACATACTTAAAATGTGTCAATACTAGGTTGGTGAGTTCATAGGTTTTAAGTAATCACATATTAGCAATCCAATTGTACAAAAACCATTTCAAGTGCATATAATAAACAAAGCAGTTTATACTTGACCTATTTGCAAACTAGCTAGCTTTACAAATGTTATGTTCATACATGAGCTTTTTAACCAAACCTAACACAGTGTTAAGCCCTTCCCTCGCTCCTCACAAGTATGTGTTAAGACAATATGCGGTCATTTGGCCATGTGGAACCCAGGTTAGCGCGACTAACCATGACCGGGGGTGTCAATCCCAAATAGTATTATTCATAGAATCTCGGCAATCCATAGCTAATGGTTAATAATTGTATTGTTCATTGTTTCAAGGGACTTTAAGGGCCCTTAATTGTACTCATGCAAACATAAAGGTCGGTCTTGTTTTATTATAGTCATACAAAAAACAGTTGTAAGTATGTTTCTCCCCAAAGTGTATAAACAGTAAAAAGGGGCAGTGAAACTAACCTCGTGCTTGTGAATGCTAGCAAACGATACTTGTTCCTAATCAAATTTGACTACTCGTACCCTAGTTACACAATGGTAATATGTGTTAAGATCAAATGTCTTAAGTGCAATTGTTCACCCTCTTAAGTACATCCGGTTAAAGATGTGTTCGTTTTAGAAAATGTTGTTTCGAGCTACGACCCGTTGATGATTATCATTTTTGTTACATGTGCGTCTTCATATATGAACATTGGTATAGTAACTTAAAGTTGACGTGTTACAATGGGCAAGCAATTATCTCTTGACAATTATACCCACATATATTATTAATAGAATTATATTCTGTTTTCGTCGTTTTAATATATAATAAGTCTTGTGACCTATATATATATATACTTGACAAGATTCGATGCAAATAATTATCACATAATGTTCACAAATAATTACACACAATATATATATTTATACTATATTATTCTAGTGCTTACCATTTAAAGAGTTAATTAGTCGGAATAATTCTTTTATCGAATATAATAGTTAAATGAATATCTAGGTTTTTATACCGTTTGATTTTGTAATAATATTATTTTTAAAACTTGATTCTTTTCAAAACGTTTTTATTTTGTATTATTTATTATCTTTAATCAAAGATATCTTTAGAATACAAAGTCGTTAATTCCGTAAAATCGTCTTAACAAAATAGCATTTATGTCTCACATTTATTCGAGTTACATATTGTTTAACTACAATATTTACCAAATTCCTCATTAATAAAGACCACGTGTTTCTATCCATAAAAGTTGTGTCATAATCCCAGTTTCTAAGTTATATATTTGAACACACTCGTTGATTATATATATTTTCTTTGTTCTATGTAATATTATCCTACGTTTAGTGTCAACCATTCAACAAGTTCAAGGTTTAACTTCTCATATTTGTTAATATTTTATCATTTAGAAATCTAAAGAGAACTAAACATACACATATATACATACATACTCATGGCTATGCATACATATTTACAAGTAATTGTATTTTTAGATCTAGCACATGTATCCTAAATACACACATGTTTAATTATCACTGTATATAGTTAACATTCCTATACTAACAATTGATAATCCTTCATATTCTAGCATGCTTTCATGAAACAAAACATACACTTATATACATGCATATCACGACATCTTGTTCATACATATAACGTGTTTTAGACTTCCACAATTCCAAGTTTTAGGTTAGATCCTTTAGTTTAGAGATTATTATGAAAACTCTTTTGTTTTTAGATGAACTTTTCACTTTTGAACTAAGATCTATAGATAGATAAAGGTTTATAGTGTTTTATACCCCAAAGAAGTGAGAATGGCGATTTTTGTGGATGAAAGACTCGTGATCTTTGGTTCCTAGCTTGAACTCCTTGATTCCTTCTCTTGAATGCTCCTTAAAACACCAAGTTAAGATGATTCCTTCTTAAAATACTAGAGCTTGACACTTGAATTTGTGGATGTGTGTGTGTTATATGAGCCGAGAGAGAGAGAGAGAGGTAGAGAGCAAAAGTTCTTAAACTCTTGTTCTTGTGTTAGTTCACTCCCTTATATACCAAGTAGATGGAGTGTAATATTGACTAAAATCATTATCATAAGATGGATTATAGTTGAGTGGAGTGTTAAATAAAATAAAATTATGGTAGGGTGGTTTGTTTGGTGGAGCCGTGAACCACCTCAACAAGTAAAAGGTTGAGTGATTAGTGTGTGTAGTCTAGTCATTCATCATCCTAATTAGTTCTTGTACCATGTAGTATATAAACTAAATGATTAGGGGGTTTGGTTTGGTGTATGTGGCCGAAAATCATGCCATCAAGAAAGAAATATTGGAATGTGATAACAATGATTGTTGTTGTTAAGCAAGATCAAGTGACTAGATGTTAGTTTGTAGTGTAGGTTAAATCAAATGATGAGGTTGTTGTTGTTATTGTTTTGTCGTGAATGGGTGGACACAAAGAAGGGTAGAGTGAGTTTGAATGTTAATTAGATAAGTTGGTACCCCATGGTATTGATTAGATGTTAAGGTTGTTAAACCGTTAATTTATGTACTGTTCTGTAGAATCCCTAAATATTCCTTCACCGTTGTTAGATTTATATATGTTGTATGAATTTTAGTTGGACTTGTGTAGTGACTAGTTTAGTGCAGTATAGTTAAGTCATGACTGAAATTAAATGTAAATGTGTTAATCACGCAGTAAATCCTAATAGAGATAGGTTATAATCTTTTGTGTATACTAGAATATTCATTCCATATTGTTTATTATTCCATTGTATGTTCATATATTTTTGGTCTCAAAGTATTGTACTGGTCACTTAAGCTTCATCACCAATGTTCATATCGTGCGGGTTGTTATTATGCATTTAAATTGATAATCCTCAAAATCACCAAATTGTAAACTATGTTCATAGTTTTTGCTAGACTTTTAAACTATGAATTTTGAATTCACTTGTTTTTAGGAAATATGAAAATGTAAACGAGTTTGTAAAAAGTGCGGATAGTGACCTGAATTGTTGGGTGTCACATGACTGCATGTGTCAGTGGTAGAGGGGCGGTGGCCCTAGTGGTGGCGGCGTCGAGATGGTGGGGATGGTGTCGCGACGACGTTGACATCAACAAAAACGATGTGGTGCCGACGATGGGGGGTGGTGCTAGTGGTTCCGAAGGTGGCGGTGGGTGGTGATATTGGATCTTAAATACCTAAGATGTAACATGTAACATGTAACAGTATTACTAAATGGTCTCACCCTCACCAACTTTATCAGGTATATGTTTAAATACGATTTGAACATGAAAATCCGTCAAGACTATGCATATTATTCATTTGATGAAATGATAACACTTAAGTTAAATCTCAAATATTAATTATTATCATTTGATGAACTAATAATTAAGGAGCTCTTTATAAAGAGCAGACTGTGGTGCGCTCTCCTTAGCAACTGATACAAAGGAGGTTGATTTAGGTTTTTTTTTCCTACGTGGCAAAGGGGCGTTGTAAAATCAGAACCAAAACCAAAACTAGAAACAAAAAACGTATTTTAACCTATGGAAAGGGGCATTGTATGTGGGCCGTCAGGTAATTTCATTGAAATTGAAAGGGAGACGAATTGGGCGGAAAAACGTGGTGCTATCGGAGATGAGTCAACCAAAAAACCAGAAGTATCAATGGAGATGAAGGAGTTGGGGAGGATGAACACGGTGAAGTGGGTGGGGGAGGGAGGATTAATCAGTAGTTTGGTATTTATGCTTTTTTATTTTGTTTTATAAAAAGAAAATTATACCCTCACGTGTCTTGCGCATGACTGGATTTAACGGATCAAGTTAACCTTAGTTAGTAGAAAGAATGAAATGTGCAAACAAATTTAAAAATGAAGGACAATTTGTGATATTACTTTAGATTAACAATGAAACCTGAAATTTGGTATAAACATAGAAAACGAAAAATGTAATTTGTTCTTTTCTAAGTTCTTAAATATATCATGTTTATAATTATTTTAATTTATCCAAAATTTTTATATTTATTTATTTATTTTTGTATATTTAGGATTTAGTATACATCATACTCACATTACTTATAAGTAAGTCGAGGCGAGCCGAACGACTCGTGAAGTACATGCGCTGCTCGTGAACTACTAAAGCTCGACTAGTTAAAAGCTCGAATCAAATAGGGGTATGCAAAAAAACTGAAAACCGAAAAAAAAAATTCAAAAACCGAACTGTATTCGCAACCGAAAAAAAATCCTAACCAAATTATGGATTCGTTTTCAGTTTGGTTCCTAACCATATCCGAATTGTGAATTCGGTTTCGGTTGGGTTAACAGATATACATTTTTTTTAAATCGGATTAACCATTTTAACTGAATAACACTTAGGGTTTAAATTAACCTACATACATTATACACACAATACTGTCTTTGCAACCCCACCTTCCTCTCGTTGCCGCCTCCAAAACCCTCAAACCCCTCCTCCCGGTTGAAAACGCCTAAATTCGGTTTTTTGGTTTTTAACCGAAACCTAACCGAAATAAATTCGGTTCAGTTAGACAAATTCTCAATATAGTTCGGTTCGGTTAACAAATATGCCCTTACGTAGATGGCACATGTGGTTACTTAACATTAAAAACTAACTACTCATAACGACAGGCTAAATTTGCTACCCATGTACAAAACTTTGGACTATGTTTGCAGTTTTTAAAACTTGAGGGCAAACTTACAAAATAAACAAACCACGAGACCATTTATGCAATTAACTCTAGAAAAAATATATACGTTATGATTTAGCCTCTTGAATCAACGGCTTGGATTTCTTCAAATTCAAAATCAATTCAAATCCCCCATTTAACCTTTCGTCCTCTTGGCCGTTTGAATTTCTCATACGCTCTCTCTCTCTCTCTCTCTCTCTCTCTCATACTCTTGATCTCTACCGATTTGATTCGTCTAATTTTGGCCGATTTGTGTCTAATTTGGTGTGTGCTCTTCGAAGATTTACCAGCGTTCATGGCAGGTAATTTTTACTTTTATTGATTGTTTGATATTAGGTATACTGATGAGGTGATTGAAATTATTATCTCATTATCTGCGATCGATCTGTAATTCGTGAATTTTTCAGATAAGAATCAAGAATTGGAAACCCTAACGATGAACATGAAGCTTTTGAAACTTGATCCGGTTCAAACCCTAGAAGAATCCCCAAATTCTGAAGGTTATAAATCTTTAAGCGTATTCTATGTTCTTTATTAGTAATTGTTGTTAAATTGGATGTTTTCTGCTTCTGGTTTCAGTTTCAGTTGAATGCAATGGGGATGAAAGTAACAGTGAAGTGTATTCTGAACATGAGCAGCAAACCCTACCTATTTTTGAAAAATTTGAACAATTGAGTAACAAAGTGAAGGTATAATTTACAAACCCTAACCCTATGTTCTTTTTGTTATTCAAATAATTAGTTTTCGTTATGATTGATTATAAATTTCTGAAATTATTTTGTTCTAGAATTTGAGAAAAGAACATATAGCACTATGTGATGAAGTTAAAAGTATAACTGCTGATTCTTTTCCTGGATCTGAGGTTTTAACAGCTCTTCAGAGTCTTGGTATGCTCATTGATTGCACTTTGAATATGTTCTTGATTCTCTTTCTGTTTGGTAATTGTTTATGATTATGTTGTGGCTATAAGGTGAGGAACATGAGATTTTGAAGAAAAAGTATGAAGAAGAATGTGAAATGTTAAATAAAAGATGTCAATTAGAGTGCTATGAGAGAAGACGTTTGTACAACGAAGTGATCGAACTTAAAGGGAACATTAGGGTGTTCTGCAGATGTAGACCATTAAACCATGATGAGATTGCTAAAGGGTCAACTTCTGTTGTTGAATTTGATTCAGCTCAGGAAAATGAGTTAAAGATAATTGGATCCGATTCGTCTAAAAAGCAATTCAAGTTTGATCATATATTTAGACCTGAGGACAACCAAGGTAACTAAAGGTGATCATTTTATTAATATTTATTTTTCCTGATTATTCTGCTATGAACACTTGTTTTACTATGTTTGCAGAAGCTGTTTTTTCACAAACTTCACCTCTAGTGGTGTCAGTACTTGATGGATTCAATGTGTGTATCTTTGCATATGGGCAAACTGGAACTGGGAAAACATTTACAATGGAAGGAACTGCTGAAAACAGGGGTGTTAACTACCGTACTTTGGAGGAGTTATTCAGGGTATCTGATGAAAGGAGTGATATCATGAAATACCAACTATTTGTAAGCATGTTAGAGGTCTACAATGAGAAGATAAAAGACCTCTTGGTTGAAGATACTGACCAACCTGCTAAAAAGTAAGCCTGTTGGGTGTTGAAATATTCTCTTAGTTTGCGACTTTATTCGTATATAAGAAGATATCCCACATATGTAAATCTTGTTTGATTTTTGTTCTAATGCAGGTTGGAGGTAAAACAATCAGCTGAAGGAACCCAAGAAGTACCTGGTCTATCTGAGGTGCCTGTTTGCAAGACAGGTGAAGTTTGGGAACTGCTTAAGTGTGGGAGTCGTGTGCGTTCTGTCGGATCAACCAATGCTAATGAGCTTAGTAGCCGTTCTCACTGGTAATATTGTTACAATAGTATATTATTAAAAAGGTTTTTAGTTCTAAAAGTCATATTGCTTACTGGAAATCATGTTTTCTAGCTTGTTGCGGGTTACTGTTCTTGGAGAGAATTTGGTGAATGGACAGAGGACTAGAAGCCACCTTTGGCTAGTAGATTTGGCAGGAAGTGAACGAGTGGGAAAGATTGAGGTTGAAGGTGAAAGATTGAAGGAATCCCAGTTCATAAACAAATCACTTTCTGCATTAGGAGATGTAATTTCTGCTCTTGCATCAAAAACAGCTCACATTCCTTACAGGTATAATCCACCTTCCTACAACACATCCTCTTACTAGTGTTAGCATCATTTCTTTTAATCTTATATCCTTTCACTTTTTTTTACCAAACCAGGAATTCAAAGCTTACCCATATCCTGCAGAGCTCTTTAGGTGAGGTTTTCCCGATTGTAATTTGTTTAATCCCATTTGTGCGTATAAAGACACTAACGTTCCCATAATTACCTTTAATATTGTGCAGGAGGTGATTGTAAGACATTAATGTTTGTTCAAATTAGCCCAAGTTCAGCAGATCTTGGTGAAACCATTTGCTCATTGAATTTTGCAAGCCGTGTGAGGGGTGTTGAGCATGGCCCTGCGCGCAAACAAACAGAAATCACGGAGCTCTTTAAGTATAAGCAGCTGGTAATTTGCATTGAAAATAGTAACATACTCGAATAAAATTAGGAATTAATACGCTGCCCCATCTAATGTTGGTTTCTCATATTTAGTTATGTGTTCTCTTTATGGTAAACAGGCAGAGAAAGCAAAGCATGATGAGAAAGAAGCAAAAAAAATGCAGGATAGTTTACAATCTCTGCAACTACGTCTTTCTGCTAGAGAACACATATGTAGAACTCTGCAAGAAAAGGTACATAACTCAGCTTACAAGTTACTTACCATTGTTTATGAAATTAGCTTAGTGCAACAAATATATTGATCTTTTAAGTGCTGGTCAAAACGGGCTGGTTTTGGCCAACCTGCAAAAATGAAAATATTAATCCAACCTTTTGAAGTTTATAAAATCACTTAATAACTATTAATACTTGCATTTTTTATTTTTTCACATGTCTGTGTTGTCAAATTCGATAGGCGCACTCAAGGCGCAAAGAGTCTGCATTGAGCCTAGGCGTTAGGCGCAAAAAAAGCGAGGGCCTGAGATAAAAAAGGCGCTAGTAAAGGGAAAAAAACAAAAAAATATATTATACATTAAAAAATAATACCACACCACTAATAATAAAAAAAACTATTATAATTAATAGTTCAAAAGAAATACCAATACTTCAAAAGAAATACCAATAGTTCAAAAGCAAGACCAATTGTTCAAAAGCAACACCAATAGTTCAAAAGCAACACCAATACTTGAAAACCAAAATTGCAAAAGTAATGACGATCATCAATCGTCAAGACCATCATCAAAACCATCTAAAGTGTCATCAACTTCAATTGGATAATCGGGTTCTGATTCATCTTCATTGTCTTCAGAATCTTCATCCACTAAAGCCCTTGAAGATGAAGGTTGTGATGATCTCTTTTTCCTAACTTCTCCAGCCCCACTTGCATTTCCAACATCTTCCCATGTCAAGTCGTCATCCTCGTGAACCCTGTCTTCCTCCATCCTTCCAGTCAGCCAATCGTTGCTATCGTCAATGTCATCCAAAGATATTGGATCGTATACCACAGTTTTATCACGATGATTTTTTAGTATTTTGTTATATCTAACAAACACTAGATCCTGCAACTTTTTATGTTCTAACCGGTTTCTTTTCTTGGAATGGATCTGTTAAAAATTATAAAAACTTAAGTTGTTAAACTATTTTAATAAACATCATATACAAACTTTGAAACTTAAGTTGAGAAGACATTTTCTGTGAAAATTAATTACACTAATTATGTTAATAAAAGATCAGACTTAAGAACATACAAAAAATAAAAAAGAATTCAAAAAAATACAGTGATCATGGATTAAAAAAAAATACAGTGATCATTTATTATCACTGTTTCATTTATGATTTTGTTTTTAAACCTATTACAATAAGCAGTCCAAGATACAGTGATCATTTATTAACACTGTTTCATTAAGATTTGGTCTTGGACATGTGCTAACTGATATTATTATTATGTATATCACTGTTTGTGCAATGATCACAAATATTGCACAGATTATTACCATCATTTTTAGTTGAAATATCACTGTTTCAACTTGAAAATTTAAAGTAAAAACATACATTCATAAAAAAAATTACAATAAATAACAAACATCAAAAAAAAATATACAGTGATTACTAACCTTTGCTGCAAGAAATCGTGCTTAGAAGTGTAGAAAATTGATTGATGTTACTAACCTTATTATGTATATCACTGTTTGTGCAATGATCACAAATATTGCACAGATTATTACCATCATTTTTAGTTGAAATATCACTGTTTCAACTTGAAAATTTAAAGTAAAAACATACATTCATAAAAAAAATTACAATAAATAACAAACATCAAAAAAAAATATACAGTGATTACTAACCTTTGCTGCAAGAAATCGTGCTTAGAAGTGTAGAAAATTGATTGATGTTGCACCGTTTATTAAGAAATACATGGTCAGTTTATGAATAATATATAAGATTATGTAATGTAGAAGAAGAAATTTAAAAAAAAAACTAACCTTTTCTTGCTTCCTTGAGATTGCTGAATGATTATTCTGTAAAATATGGTTTGTATACAGTATATATATAAAAGATCGATAGTTTTTTTTTGTTTTGGTATTCCCTACTTTTTCTAGGGCCTGCTGCAAGACTCCCTCAAATAAAGGAAAAAAAAAGATTCAAAAAATTTCGAAATTTATTACCAGATCTTTGACAAAACAGCCCATATATGCGCCTGATTGAATAAAGCCCTCGCCTAGAATGGTTTTGCGCCCGAGAAAAAGCCAGCGCCTGAGGTAGCTTATGAAAAAAAAGCCCAAATTTGCGCCCTGACCCCCTCCAGGCGGTTTACCTGCGCTGGGCCTCAGAATTTGCGCCTAGGCGAGCGCCTCTAGCGCTTTTGACAACACAGGCACATGTAAAATCTTTTGGTCCATTTGAGTTAAATCTTTTATTCCTAACGAGCTACTGATAAAAACACAAGCGAGATCCAATCATTAACACGAATAATTATGGGTCAAAATTGATATATGTAATTTACTGTTATTGATTTGTATGTATAGGTTCGGGATCTTGAAAACCAATTAGCTGAGGAGCGGAAAACTAGACAGAAACAAGAGAATAGAGCTCTTGCAGTTGCTTCTTCACACTCTTCATTAAAACAAGGTCTGACTACTATATCAGAAAAGAGACCTCCATTAGGCCCTTCCTCAAAAATGAGACTTCCTCTACGAAGAATCAGTAATTTCATGCCAGCACATCCATCCCCCGCCATGTCACAAAAACCAAAATCCTTTACCACCCATAATCTCTCAAATGAGGACAAAGAGAATCTTTCAAGGCCATCATCAAACATGAAATCACTTTCAAGAGCCAGGCGTGGGTCTGTTGCATTGAAACCGGCTCCAACTACTTTGACTAGTCAAATCCTGAAGCCAAAAAGACGGGCCTCTATTGCCACCACCTTTCCGTCTGAACCAAAGTCTAGCTCGAGCATGTTGACCACCCCCATCACGAGACATAATGCTGCACCTCGGATTAGGGGTGACCGAGTAGTGGGCAGGCAGTCGTTTGTGTGGGACCCACAAAGGGTGTGGCGGACCTCAAGGGTGCAATCACCTTTGGGACCCACAAAGGGGTCAATGGCGACTACTGTTGAGGCAACACCTGTGGCTGCACAGAGAAGCAGCAAGTTTATGGGGAGCCCACCTTCTCATGTTGTTGGTTCATGGAAGCCAAAGCATCCAACGGTTGTGGCCTTACAAAGAAAACAGTTGGTTTGGAGTCCTTTGAAATACAAAGGTACAAAGGGAGTTAGGAAGTCGTTTGTTTGATCCTCAATCTATTTTGTGTGAAACAAATGCATATAACTTTGGCGTTGTTTGTGTTGTTTTCATTAGAATGTTGGCTAAATATTGTGGTCTTATATTTCTTTAGGAATTTTACTCTTATGGATTAAAATTGAATTCAATGCTGCTGGTTGGAGGTTATTTTTGTCATTTTACAAGTTTGGAATTTAATATTGTTTTTAAAAATGCTTGTGTAGGAATATAGTAAATGGCATTTTAAAGTAATTAAAAGCTATTGACTATGTATTAAGCAAGTTATACCAATAGGATTAAACATAAACAATGTTATATGTTTATTGGGTAGAATGCTATTAATGTAATATTACAATTTTGTATATTACATGTAAATGGCTTTTTCTTAACGGCAAATCTACTCTACTCATACTTCTAAATTATGCCTAGGTTTGAACCCAAGACCTCCTATCTAAGAGGCAATAGCCTCTATCAAGTGGGCTATATTTCAATTGTTTGATGTTGGTTTCATCCTTTTATACATGCATATTGAAGTGGTTTGCACTTGATTTACTTGCAATTCAAAAGAGTGAGAAAGGTAGTTGCAAAAGAGTGAGAAAGATAGTTGACAAATGAGAAAGATAGAAGCTTGCTCTCATCTACAATCACCTCGATTTAACACAATGGTGTGAGTTTTAACTTAGTTTCACAAATTTCTAAAAATTCAATATGAACCGACCTATTTATCGTTAAAAACACTGATTTAAGTTTTTCAACCTTCCACTCTAATTTTTGGATTGAAAACTACTAATAAAAGTATATTAAAATAGTGGTGGACCAAATCGGTAAAATATCATTAGTTTAACATAACGCTTGAGTTCGAGTCATATTCATGTTAGTTGAACATAGAGAATGTGTAGAAGAGTTGTAAAGGATTACAAAGAAAGATGAGGTTTATATACATAACTCATATTTACATAAACTATCTCTAACATTACTTAATTACAAAGTGTCTAATATTCCTCTGCAAGCTAAGGCAGGGAAACGACCTGAGGCTTGGAACGTAAAACTGTAAATCGATGTGTTGGTAATGGCTTTGTGAAGATGTATGCTATTTGATCCTCAGTAGAAATGAATTGTACTCGTAGTTTGCCTTGAGCAACTTTTTCACGAACAAAGTGAAAATCAACTTCAATATGTTTTGTTCTGATGTGAAAGACTGGATTAGCAGTAAGATAGGTTGCACCGAGATTGTCACACCATAGAGTTGGAGCAGAGGTTGTGTTTACCCCTAGTTCTTTCAGTAATGCTTATAACTAGGTTAATTCGGCTACTGTGTTGGTCATGGCTTTGTATTATGATTCTGTAGATAACCGAGATACTGTCTTTTGTTTTCGTGCGGTCCAGGAGATGAGGTTGGTTCCCATGTATATGGTGAATCCCCCGGTGGATCGACGGTCATCTGGGCAGCCAACCCAATCAGCATCTGAGAAGGCAGTCAGAGGGGAAGATCCCTTCCACAGAGCATCAGTGTAGGCCTGAAGATAAGAGCTAGAGTTATGTTTAATGAGTAACCCATGATCAATTGTGCCTTTTAGATATCAAAGGATGCGCTAAGTAGCTGACCAGTGGTTTTCAGTTGGGGCGTACACGTTGTAAGGCCCTCAAACCGGGCATCCTACAGTTGGTTCTCATCAGAGTGCACCTTTTTAAAAACTTTTAACTCTTGTTTAAAACATACAGCAGAAGTCTTTTCTAAAATCAATATTTGTATTTTAAAACCATTATTTCATTCACCTTACCTTACGAATGCATAAACACCAACCCGAGTAGCACCACTCCCAAGCCAAGATACGTAACGCATATACAAAGTCAGCTACGCTGAGTGAGTTCTAATAGTTTATTTTAAGTAGAAACCATCTCGTCACAAATAATATTTATATCAACTCAGGACATCCAATCCTTTATAAAATGATTTGTCATTTATTAAGGGATAGGTAACCCATGTTACTGACCAATTCCCATAAGTGTCCACCACCCAAGACTCATCCCACATCTATAACCCAGTAAGTCTCACCGACATGGATCGAGCTTACTACACTACCAACTCGCAATCTACCACACGTATCAACCCAAAGTCCGGTTAATACAACCAACCCCTAGACTCCGACCTAACAAGCCTTAACCAAGACTCTCCCAAGGTCAACTGACACAACAGTCGTAAACACGACATCATCCCACCACAATGGTCAATCTAATGCTCCACACCAAAGCAATAATCACCATGACATAATAAATATCAACAAACACTTGCATGCAATTAAATCACACATAAATGCACACAACAATTACCTTTGAAGGATTTTACCGGTTTCGTCACAGCTACCCTCGTCATAGTATTCATCTTACTCCGAGTACCCCCCGGATCTCATCTCCGCCCTCAAAGGGCATTCGTAACTTATGGTGACTTCCCGAAGGACCTCATCCTCCACATCATCGATTTGCTGTGTCACAAGGACAACGACGTTAGCCCACACAACAACAAACAAGTAACACATAGCAGCACACAAGTAATTACTATGACTCGTTACCTAAGCACAGACCACGTACGTGCACCCATAATGACACCTCCTAGTTGTAACCACACAACATGTAGACTCATCCCAAATAGGTCATTATACGACACACAAACATCATACTAACATATAGTCTGTACATCCTAAGGACAACACAGACCCTTATCCTAGTCATTAAATAATTAAGTTCGTAAACTCATCGGGTTAAACCCAAAGCTCGTATCACGTTTAATTTAATAAACAAATCTTGCAAGTATGTACGATAGCCCCAAAACGGTAAAAACAATAAAGAGGGGATTATAAACTCACTGGTTACGTGGAATCCAAATCCCTGCTCTGCACCATGATCACTCGCTCAAATCCTGAACCTGTCAAATGTACGATCACATGATCAGAATACGCTCTAACATACGTCGAACATGCATGCATGAATATAAATAAATCCCGACACTCAGTCTCATCCGCTCGTCCTTCCATCCCCATGAAACCCTAGTTTCACGTGTTCACCCAAACCAGATCGTCTTTGACCCAATTAGAAATCCAAATACTCGAGCTGGGTTTCCTCCCATGCATGCACGTACGTGACCATGCAAAACCCTAGCCCCAAGAGAATACACATACCCGAGTTAGGTTCCATACACACATGCAAGCCATGCAAAGAGAAACCCTAACCGGCCTCCTCACCGTATTCCGTCTTCACATATTGCACCACCATGCTACTCGTGACCGTCGTCTTCTTCATCCTCACCATCGTGTATCGTTAACCGGCCACCACCATGCACCACCACCATGCATCACCATCGTCAAGCCGCCATTATCGTAGCCAAACACCCAAGTCCTCTCCTCTAGTTACCACCACCCTCGTCGTCGAGCCAACCCTAGTCGGGCAACACCACATCATCCTCCACCGCCAGCCGTCGCCGTACACCTCCACTATTGCTGTTGTGATAGCCGCCGAGCACCACCACCCCTCGTCGCTCCTCCGTGACCAACCTTTCTCTATCCTTCTCCTTTATCGGTCGCCGCCTACCACCCCACGAGTCTCCTCGTTCCTTCTCCTGCTAGTCGTCCCCGTCACACGTCACCACCACCTATATCTCTACTCTGGCCACCATCTTCGTCCTCGTCCCTTTGCCATTCGCCATGAACAAGAAGTCCAAAACCCTAATCAGGTTCCAAGCAAAAAAAACACAAATGTAAACGCGTAATAAAACATAAACGGGGATTTACCTTGGCTATGTGTGAAGTTCCCGCTCGAAACCACCCTCGTCAACCTTCTTCAGTCTCCGGCGTCCCTCTCTGTCTCTTTTCTCCTTCTCCGTTGTGCGCACACCCACAACTAGGCCGAATGGCCTAGGGTTTTCTTGAACTTTGTATTTAATCCTTTAAGGTTTACATCTGGGTCCTCGGGGTTCCTCTTCGTGCATTTCGATCCCAAACCTTTCCCTAATTGGCTAACCGGGTCCTCTAATTCCTTTAATCTAGTTTTACGTGAAAACCTTTACTAACCATCTCATTCACTAGAGATCCAGATTACCCCTTAACCCTGACCATTAATAAGTGGATTTCGGGATGTTACACATGTATTGGCAAACTTTGTTTATAGCAAAGGCAATGTCAGGTCTGGACAGTGTAGCATATTGCAGGGCCCCGACCAATTGTCGGTATTTTTCCTGATCAGGGAGAGGGGGACTGTCTCCCAAAGATAATGTTTGGGATGTGCTCATTGGAGATGCAACAGGTTTACAGTCGAAAAAACCGGTGCGGTGTATAAGGTCATAGACGTACTTCTTTTGTGAAAGAAGAATATTCTTGCCTTGAGGAACTAGTTCAATACCAAGAAAATAGTCAAGAGCACCGAGATCTTTGACATCAAATGCTTTACTGAGCAGTTGAATAACGCGATTGACTTCAGGTGTATTGTTTCCAATAACAATGATATCATCCACGTAAACTATAACGTAAAGAAGAGTTGTGCCACTTTTGTAGGTGAACAGTGAGGGGTCAGTCTTCGACCCACGGAAACCCAATTTGTAAAGTGCTTGAGATAGACGATGAAACCAAGCACGTGGAGCTTGTTTTAGTCCATAAAGAGATTTGTGTAATAAACACACATGATCCGGTTGTTTGGGATCAACGAAGCCTTGCGATTGTTTTAGATACACTGTCTCTGTAAGATACCAACGTAAAAAGGCATTCTGAACGTCGGGTTGACGAAGAGGCCATTGCTTTGTGACAGCGAGTGAAAGGACCACTCGAATTTTTGTTGATTTCACAACAGGGCTGAAAGTTTCATTGAAGTCAATTCCAGGTTGCTGGCGAAAACCTTTAGCAACAAGACGAGCTTTGTATCATGTAATAGCTCCATGTTTATCTTTCTTAATCTTGTATACCCACTTACAATCAATAACGTTAGTTTTGGGATCACGAGGAACAAGTGTCCAAGTACTATTTTTAACAAACGCCGAAAATTCCTCGGTCATAGCTTGACGCCACTCCGGATGTTGGTTAGCAATGGTAAATGAGGTGGGTTCAAGAGTTGTGGGAGAGGAAATGGAGGCATGATTTATACAAGGACTGTATAGGACACGAGGTTTTGGATTTTGACCAAGATTGGTGGGGTGAGTGGAGATTGTGAAATCAGAGGTGTAGGGATCGGAGGCAGGATTAGGAGGACTGATAGGAGAACGTGGGTTATGAAAAGGAAAGTTGGTTTTAAGGAAACGAACATGTCTGGCGATGTAGATGCGATCTATTGAAGGATCGAGACATCTATAACCATGATGTTGTGGACTGTAGCCAAGGAATATGCAGGAGGTTAAGCAGAAATCCATTTTTTGAGAATTGTATGGTCGAAGATGAGGAAAACATTGGCAACCAAAAACTCGAAGGAAGGAGTAGTTTGGACGACGGTGGAAGAGATGTTCAACGGGAGTTTTTTTGAAGATGTTCGAGAGGGCATACGATTGATTAGGTAAGCAGTAGTGTCAAAATCAAAGTGCCAATACCATTGAGGAACAGACGATTGTGTAAGAAGAGTGAGACCTGTTTCAACAATGTGACGATGTCGCCATTCAACGAATCCGTTCTGTTCGCTTGTATGTGGACAGGGGTAACATCCCGGAAACTCACTTATTGATAGTTCAAGCTAATGGGTGGCCTGAATCTATAGTTAATGAGATGGATGATGAGGTTTTCACGTAAAACCGGATTTTAGGAATTTAAAGGGGCCTGGTTAACCATTTAATGCCTAAATTGAGATCGAAACGCGCGTTAGAGGAAAACACAGGGACCCGAACGTAACATCCAAATGTTTAAAAACCTTGTTAAAGGGAAACCCTAGGCCATTCGGCCAAGGTGTGCGCGACAGCAGCATGAGAAGTAAGGGAGAGAGACGCCGGATGATGGAGGTGGCCGGAGAAGGTGGTTTCGAGCGGGGAACTCCACGTTAGGCCAAGGTAATCCTCTTTTATAATTTTACGCGTTTACATTTGTGTTTTTGGTTGGAAACCCGATTAGGTTTTGGGTTTCTTGGCTGTGGACGATGGCAAAGATGGAGATGATGGTGGTGGCCGGTTGTGGTGGTAGTGGCATGTGACGGTGGCCAGCTGAGGGAGGTGGTCTCGAGGGAAGAAGGAGACGACAAGAGGGTGGTTCGGTGGTGCGTGGTCGGCTGTCGTGATGAGAGAGAGAGGGGTGGAGAGCATGGAGGCATGATGAGGAGGAGTAGGCGGCTGGTGGTGGTACACGGCGGAGGAGACGGAAACCGATTAGGATTACCCGACGGGAAAAAGATTGGGGCGTGATATGTCATAATCTATATTCATCATACTTTTAGGCATTTTGATAGGAATTGATTCTTAATTCATTCCTTTTTGAAATATCAGGTTAATTATCCCTTGCATGCAAAAACATTAAGAAATCACTCAAAATCAAGGTAAATTCAGCACATGGAAGCGAATTGAACGTTCGTGCACCCAAGTCAAAAGTCAATCAGTAGTCAAAATAGGTCGTGCATCCCATTGCACGGCCGTGCAAATGGCCACACGTGCTCCAAAGACTGCCAAACCTGCCAGATTCCCTCACGTGCAAGAAATGGGTGCTTTGCACGACCGTGCATCCCAACGCATGGCCATTCATTGCCCAACTGATATGTCCTAAATTATACATGTTTTACATGCGTAATAATCCCCATATTATGGTACTAATTGATTAATAACCTTATAATTGATACTTAAAACGTTAATATTTCACAATTGTAGGTTATTCGGTGCTCCAAGATAAACAAAGCAAAAACCAGCTTAAAACATGAAGAAATCAAGCTTTTGGAGGACCAAACCCGAGCATTGACCCCCAAGAAGTCAAACCAGGTCAACACAAGTCAAGCAACAACTAAAAGACGAGCCTGGGGAGTAGATAGAGGGATGCATGGTCGTGTATCCCTTTGCACAGTCGTGTAATGCCCATCTGTCCTCCCCAGACTCCGGTACACTGTCCTTTGTACCCTGTTTGATTCCCGAGGTGTTTGAACGCCCGTGCAATCCAATGCACGGCCGTGCATTGCTCATTTTGAGGCCTATAAATAGATGGTTTGAGTTCTTCAGTGAGGCATCCCTTACACACCCCAAGAACACACCAGAGAAAACTTATTTCATAGTTAGAGTGTAGTAGTAGTAAGTAGAGGGGCTCTTCCTCCTTGTTCCGTAATAGGGGAGCCTACGAAACTCAGCGTTATGCTAGTTAGTATGGCCATTCGTGGCTAGACTCTTTGTATTGCTAGGGTGAAGATGAAGTTTGGTGCATGTTAATGTTTAACGTATTAATCTAAGTGATGTGTTTATGTCTTTAACTATTCGTCCTTAAAACCACCATTTTGGTAGGCTTTTATTATTGTCTAAATCCGTCTTTATATTTATGAGTGTTCTTGATTTTTAAAGTGTACAACATTTTTAATCAAACTTCTCTTGAAGCTTGTATGTCTTTATACAAGTAGAGATTGATAAGCCAAGGCTTGGTTAACACTATTAAGGTCATACGTCTTTATACGAACTTATTATGCGACCAAAAATTGGTGAACTCATGTTGGGAACGATACGTCTTTATACTTGGTCCCATTATTACACCGCCTCCCGGTGAGCAAAATATAATCACCTATTTAACTCTAATACAAAGCATTTTACATTCGATGTCTTAAACCAACCCGGAGATGACCATTCGAAGGGTTGAGGGTAGTTGTCGTCCTTAACGGGAGGCACTACCACTTGTTAAAGCTTTTAAATTTGCAAATCAAATGTCGTGAGGACGAGGCTCTAGCGGTAACCCGGGTCACACATTTGTATTAGTCATATCACTGGATTAATCAACTTAACATTATCATGTATCAAGCGGATTCGAAACCCAAAGCCATACTATTCATAACCTGATCATTTCTGACCTATTTACTTTCCTGTTATTTACTATTCTGTTCGTTACATTTCTGTTACACACTTCACGCACGTTTTTACTTTTCTGCTATTTACTTTACCGCCATTTACTTTTCTGTCATTTACTTTCCTATTCCACAAGCACACAGAACTCACTCACTAATTAAACCGGCTAAACGTTAACAAAAGTTGAGTATTGGAATTCGACCATGTCGGTTGGTTCGATACTTGGTTCTTACCTAAACTATATTACGTTGCAATAGGTACACTTGCCTATTGTGTGTGTTTTAAGTTTGAGTATTTATCATTTTATAAATTTAAAACCTGATCTCGTGAAACCATCATAAAAATATATTTATTATATTTTTATACTTATTAAAAAGACACATCACCAACTTTCAGCCTATAAATAGCAAGCTCATTCTAAGCATTTAGGTGTCCAGAATGGAGGGTTGTGAAGGCCCTAGTGCTCTGCTAAGGCCGAAACTCTCTCGGTTTTGGTCCATTTTAGCTTTTTCGTATTTATTTGTTTTCCTTTTCTAATTTGTAATATTAAATGATTCTTCTTATTCAAGTAACAAGAAGGAACCTACACCCACTCTCCCTTGGTGTTGGATAACTCCCACACATGATCTAAGGGTTAGTGGTGTCACTTGTATGGCCATTCGTGGCTAGACTTCTTGCGTTACTTGGTTTGGTTGAACTTTGTCTAATTAATGAAGTATTTTTAGTATGTTATGTTCTTAAAGTCTTTATTTTAGTCTATTTTAAAAAGATAAGAATAAGTAATCTTTAAACCAACTTAATAACCTTTAATCTTGTGAGTTTCTTGGACAAGCCTTCTTGTTTTGGGAGCTTATTCGAGTTTGTACGGTCTATATACAAATTTTGGTGATACCAAGGGCCCGGTTAGTATAGATTTAACTTTATGGGTTGATTGGAGGTTTGGGTATTCAACGAGTCATTCGAGTCCTAGCTGGACCTTATGGATCGTGTCGATATTTCTTTACTTCTCTTGTGTTAGCTTGCAGAGGACTTCTAGCGAGAGCCATGAGACTTGATCTTGAGAATGAAAGTTTTATTTATTTAAAATACTATTATAAGTAAAGATAACTATTTTAAGAATATAAATCGTTAGGTTCGAGAGTTCATAAAGTACATTTGGAGGAAGTTGCGCATTCCGACTTTCCAAAAGAAGTTACACGACATGATGTACGTCAGTCGAGTTGATAATCTTAGTCCGAATAATAATTCACGGCACAACCGACGGACTTGAGACCCCGTTAGGTCCTTGGAATTATTAGGAACAGTTGGCCGACCGTATCCATTGTTCCATTACGAAATACTAACTCCCTCATCGAAAGGGTTAGTACTAGTAACTTTAACCAACCTTATTAAAATATGACATTAATTAACAAGTGATAACAACCGGAGTAAACACCTTGAATGAGATGACATTCCTAATTACTTTGCTTTTCCTTTTTCTTTCTTTTAAACAAAACCCCTTTTCCAACTTACTATCCTAGTCAGGCAATAGTAAGGATTGAGTAAGGAATCCGTGTCCATGGTTCGATACTTGGTTCCTACCAAGACTATATTACGATGCGATAGGTACACTTGCCTATTGTTTGTTTTAAGTTGAAGTAATTATCATTTTAATTTATAAATTTAAAACCTAATTTTCTATAACTCTAAACTGAAGAATAGTATATGTATATGTATAAATTATATCTCTTGTATTCGCTATCAGGGCTCATGGTGGTGGCGTTTGGTGGTGACCAGCTAGGGTTTGTCGACGAGGAAAATGAGGATGTTAGGGACGATGGAGTACGGGGTGGACTCGTACGTGGGCAACGGTGGACTCGGTTACGACGGTTGCATGGCGTGCATGCATGTGGACCCGAAGCAATTTCATACGCTCATGTGGTTAGGGTTTTACCGTGCATGGCATGCATGCAAGTGGACTCGGTTAGGACGGTTGCATGGCGTGCATGCATTGGGACCCAAAGAAATTTCATACGCTCATATGGTTAGGGTTTTACCGTGCATGGCATGCATGCATTTATGGGAACCGGTTCGGGTATGTGTGTTCTCGTGAGATTAGGGTTTGCATGGTCACGTATGTGCATGCATGAGACCAGTCCGGGTATACGGGTTCTAAACGAGTCAAGGATGACCCGATTCGGGTGAATATGTGAGACTAGGGTTTCATGGGAATGAGATAACGAGCGGATGAGACTGAGTGTCAGGATCTATTATATTCATGAGTGTTCGACGTATGTTTAGAATGTGTTCTGATCGTGTGATCGTACGTTTGACAGGTTCGGGGTTTGAGCGAGTGATAGGGGTACAAGGTAGGGATTTGGATTTCCACGTAACCGGTGAGTTTCTAATCCCCTCTTTAAATGTTTTTACCGTTTTGGGGCTATCTTACATACTTGGATGCGTTATGTTATAAATTAAACATGTTACGACTTTTGGGTTAAACCCTATGAGTTTATGAACTAAATGTACGGCCCCCAAACCGAGCACCCTACAGTTGGTCACATCACAGGGTTCTCTTTGAAAACACTTAATTATTTATAAAAACATACAACAGAAGTCTTACTCAAAATAAGATTTTTTTTTTAGAATCATTGTCGTTCTTAACCTTACCTTACGAATGCATGCGCACCAATCCGAGTAGCACCCCTCCCAAGCCAAGATACCTCATCACGTGAACCCACCTACAAAACAATCTAACATATATACAAAATCAGCTACGTTGAATGACTTCTAACAATTTATATTAACAAAAATTATTTCCCATCAAAAATATCATTTAATTATACTCAGGACGGTTCGGTACTTTATAAAATGGTTTGTTCTTTATTATAGTACTAGTCACCCATATTACCTACCATTTCCCATAAGGGTTCAGCAACCCAAGACTCAGCCCACATGCCATAACTCCGTAAGCCTCACCGTCATGGATCGAACTTACAACTCAACCAAGTTGTACTCTACTAAACATGTCAACACAACGTCTAGTCAACTCGACTAACCCTTAGACATAGACATGACAATCCCTTCCTAAGACTCTCACAAGGTCTATCACACCGAGCCATAAACAAGACATCGTTCCAACACACAAGTCAATCAAATGCTCATTGCCGAAGCAATAACTTCACAACACCACAATTATCAATTAACGCTTGCATGCATCCAGCTATGCAAACCCTAATCGGTCCCATTGCCCAACTCCGTCTACTTCACCGTACACCACCACACGTGTCAGCTTCCTCTTCTTCACCGTGCATCGCCATGCACGTCTCCCGCCTCCTTCCCCCGTGTCTAATCCTTGATCAGGTAAAAACCTAGTTGAGTCCACCCCGTATACCCCTATCCCCGCTGTCACCAGTGTGCCCTCTCCTTGCCTATTTCCACAGCCGCACACCACCACCGCTCACGGTTACCACCATCCGACCACCATCATCGTCCTCGTCTCTATTCCGATCACCCTAAACAAACGCTAAAACCCTAATCAGGATTTTCAAGCAAAACACGAAAGGAAACAAGTAAGAAGACACAAACGAGGTTTAGCTTAGATATGAATGGAGTTCCCCACTAGAAACCATCGTGAAACCACCCTTTCTGGCTCCTTCCCGATCGTCCCTCTCTTTCCCGTCCTTCTCCCTGCCGTTGCGCACACCTAGGCTAAATGGACTAGGGTTTCTCCTAACTTGGTTTTTAAACCCCTAGATGTTACATTCAAGTCCACAGGTTTCTCCCTTGCGCGTTTTGATCCCGAACCATTCTCTTTAAACGACAATTCGACTCTTTTCCATCGTTAAAATGCACCTTAATTGAAAACATTACAAATCCCTTTATTAATAAAGAGTCGAGTCACTCTTTACCCCGAATCATTAGTTTACAAAATTTTCAGGATGTTACAAGTCTACCCCCCTTAAAATAGGATTCGTCCTCGAATCCTTTGTAGGCACGGACCCACACGACTTATCTTTCCATTCTCACTGGTGCAACGAATCCATTTGGTGTCAAGCATTCACCTTCACACTTATCGATTCTATTACCTTGTTTAGCAACTCAACCATCATCCTTGGCATCCAAATGAGTCTTCTCCATTTCCCGCTTTCAACTTGGGGCTATTAGGTTTCACCTGCATATTCCCTCACTACCCGTCCTCCCAATCTTTACTCAGAAGACACAACACCATTGATTACCTGCTCCCATATCCCATTTTCCTATTATGCTCACAGGTATCTATGCCTCATTCCTTGTATAGTCCTAATGACCTCGTCATTTAGACGTCCATCCCCAAGTAAGGCTCCTTGCCTTTCATGAATAGGATCATTCGTCATCCTTTTCGTCTCATCCCCTAATCGCCATCCTGCGATGATTTCTCAAAGCTCAGGCACCACTGCCTTAATCATAAAGGTACTCCTTTGTCCTTCTCTAATGATCTCTAGGAGCTTGTGCAAAACTACACTAGTCTCTATAGAATCCCCCTACCAAAGTATCACTTTCCTTCAATATCTTGCATCCAACTTGTCCTTAATCCATCACCTATTACCCCATACTAGATTTATCATCATCAGTTCCTGATGTCTCTCAAGAGTTCTCCTACCATCGTCACGTTGTTTCAACAGCCCATCATTTGCATTAATTGATGCTCCATAGGAGCCTGCCTTAAACTAGTCATACATTTACCAGTGTTGGCATTTCCTTTCCAAGGACCTACGTGCAATCCTACACTTTTCCTCCCTTTATTTCACTTTCTTTGTCGTTGCTCTACCATCACCACTAGATCACCGATCGTGTCTCATCCATCGGGTGCGAAGATAAAGTCCGTTCTAGCATAAGCCTCAGCTATCCATCGTCTCGTTTTGAAAGAACGTCTCCTCTCTTCTTTCAACACACTTCGACCCAATCCGGGCACCCTACAGTTGGGTCACATCACAGGGTTCTCTTTGAAAACACTTAATTCTTTATAAAAACATACAACGAAAGTCTTACTCAAAATAAGAATTTTGTTTTTAGAATCATTGTCGTTCTTAACCTTACCTTACGAATGCATGCGCACCAATCCAAGTAGCACCGCTCCCAATCCAAGATACCTCGTCACGTGAACCCACCCGCAAAATAATCTAACGTACATAGAATGTCAGCTACGCTGAGTGAGTTCTAACAGTTTATATTAACAAAATGTATTTCCCGACACAGATATCATTTAATTGTACTCGGGATGGTTCGGCCTTTATAAAACGGTTTGTTCTTTATTATAGTACTAGTCACCCATATTAACTACCATTTCCCATAAGGGTTCAACAACCCAAGACTCAACCCACATGCCATAACCCCGTAAGTCTCACCGTCATGGATCGAGCTTACAACTCAACCAAGTTGTACTCTACTATACATGTCAACACAACGTCTAGTCAACTCAACTAACCCCTCGACATAGACCCGACAAGTCTTTCCTAAGACTCACACAAGGTCTATCACACCCAACCATAAACACGACATTGTTCCAACACACAAGTCAATCAAATGCTCAATGCCGAAGCAATAACCTCGCAACACCACAATTATCAATTATCGCTTGCATGCATTTAAACCAAACATATATATACTCTCACAACACTTACCTTCGAAGGATTTTACCTGTCTCATCACAATTTCCCTCGTCAGGGTTTTCATTGTACTCCAAGCTCATCACTGCCCCGAAGGGCATCGTCACCTTTAGTGATCACCCGAAGGACCCCGTCCTTCACATCGTCATTTGCCGTGTCATAGGGATGACGACGCAAACACACACAATATCAACCAAGTAACACACAACAACATACTAGCATTTACTGTGACTCGTTAACTAAGCACGAACCACATATGTATTCTCATGCTAACACCTTCTAGATGTATCCTTTAACGACTAAGCTCATTACCCAACTCACCCCAAATCAGTCGTTACACGATACCCAAGTATCATATCGACTACCAGCCCACACGGCCTAAAGATACCACATAGACCCTTAAGTTTGTTATATAATATTTAACTTATAAAACTCTTCGGGTTTAATCAAAACTCGTAACACGTTCAGTTAGCAAAGTGAAACACGTAGGTATGTACGATAGCCCCAAAAATAGTAAAAACATTTCAGAGGGGATTAGAAACTCACCGGTTGCGAAGATCCAAGTCCTGCTCTACAACCGTCCTTTCGCTCAAAACCCGATCCTGTCAAACATATGATCACCTGATCATATTACGCTTAAACCGTATATTGAATAACGCATAAATATAATTAAACCCCAACGCTCGGCTTATAAGCTCGTCACTCTTCCTCCACGAAACTCTAGTTTCACAAGTTTACACGAATCGGGTCATCCTTGACCTGCTTAGAACCCGAACACCCGAGCTTGGTTCCATCCCATGCATGCACGTATACGTGACCATGCAAAACCCTAGCCTCACGGAACACGCGTACTCGAGCCGATTTCCATTCACGCATGCAGCTATGCAATCCCTAACCGGCCCCGTTGTCCAACTCCGTCTACTTCACCATACACCACCACACGCGCTGGCTTCGTCTTCTTCACCGTGCATCGCCATGCACGTCTCCCACCTCCTTTCCTCGTGTCTAATCCTTGATCGGGTAAAACCCTAGCCGAGTCCACCCTGTATACCCCTATCCCCGTCGTCACTAGTGCCCTCTCCTTGCCAATTTCCACCGTCGCACACCACCACCGCTCACGGTTACCACCATCCGACCACCATCATCGTCCCCGTGACCAATCCTTGATCGGGTAAAACCCTAGCCGAGTCCACCCCGTATCGTTTTCCATCGCGTCGTCACTTTCGTCGTGCACTGTTAACCGATTACAACCATACACCACCGCCGCGCATTCCGTCCTTGTCATCACGTCATCCCTAGCCGGCCCCGCTTGCCTCTCCATCACAGCCGCCACATGGACGTCATCGCACGTCGTCGGTCACCTTCATCAGCTTCTCCGGCAGCCACCATGCACCGCCATCGTACTGCCGTGGCCACCCTGGTCGTTTTCGGCTTCTCGTTACGCCACCACGACGACCACCATGGCTACCGTTTGGATTCCCTCGCTGTCGTCACGTACCGCCACCCTCACTCCGCTCCTCCGTAGCTCACCAGTGTGCCCTCCCCTTGCTTATTTCCACCACCGCACACCACCACCACTCATGGTTACCACCATCATCGTCCTCGTCTCTACTCTGATCACCATGAACAAACGCTAAAAACCCTAATCGGTTTTTCAAGCAAAACATGAAAGGAAACAAGTAAGAAGACACAAACGAGGTTTACCTTAGATATGAATGTAGTTCCCCACTCGAAACCGCCGTGAAACTACCCTCTCCGGCTCCTCCCCGATCGTCCATCCCTTTCTCGTCCTTCTCCCTGTTGTTGCGCACACACCTAGGTCGAATGGCCTAGAGTTTCTCCTAACTTGGTTTTTAAACCCATACATGTTATATTCAAGTCCCTGGGTTTCTCCCTTGCGCGTTTCAATCCCGAACCATTCTCTTTAAATAACAAACCGACTTTTTTCCATCGTTAAAACGCACCTTAAATGACAACATTACAATTCCCTTTATTAATAAAGAGTCGGGTCACTAATTACCCCAAATCGTGAGTTTATGAAATTTCCAGGATTTTACACTAAAATATTCAATAATGGAGCTAAAGGTCTGGGTGTCGTCCTTACGATGTGTGGGCTAGATGTTGGTATCTTATTTATGTGTCGTATAATGACCTAATTGGGATGAGTTTACATGTTGTCTGGGTATGACTAGGAGGTGTTATTATGGGTGCACGTACGTGGTATGTGCTTAGGTAACGAGTCATAGTAATAGCATGCATGCTGCTATGTGTTACTTGCTTATTGTTGTGTGTGCTTGCGTCGTTGTCCTTGTGACACGGCAAATGATGTTGTGAAGGACGTTGTCCTTCAGGTGGTTAACGTCAGTGGCAATGCCCTTTCAGGGCAGTGATGAGATCCAGTTGGGAGCTCAGAGTATGACAAGTACCCTGACGAGGGTAGCTGTGACGAAACCGGTAAGATCCTTCGAAGGTAATTGTTGTGTGCATTATGTTGATTTAATTTTGTGCAAGTCTTAATTGATATTCATTATGTTGTGATGTAATTACTTTGGTGTGAGCTTTAAATTAACCGTTGTGTTGGGATGATGTCGTAAACTATTGTGTCAGTTGACCTTGTGAGTGTCTTGGTTAAGGCTAGTCAGGGTGGTGTCTAGGGGTCGGTTGTGTTAATCGTACTTCGTGTGGATACGTATGGTAAGTTCCAAGTTAGGAGTGGGGTAAGGTCGATCCCTGTCGGTGAGACTTACTGGGTTATGGCTATGGGTTGAGTCTGGGATTGTTGGACCCTTATGGGAAATGGTAGGTGACGTTGGTTACCGATATGCGAATAAATGATAAATTGTTTTTATAAAGGACTGGAATGTCCTGAGTCGAAAATAAATAATATTAGTGACGAGAATGTTTCTATTTACAATAAACTATTAGAACTCACTCAGCGTAGCTGATCTTGTATGTACGTTAGACTGTTTTGCAGGTGAGTTTCGTGGACGACATATATTGGCTTGGGAGCGGTGTTACTCGGGTTGGTATGCTTTTATTCGTGAGGTAAGGTGATGTGCCATCATTTATACATGTTTTGCATACATAATAATCCCCATATTATGGTACTAATTAAATAATAACCTAGCAATTGATACTTAAAACGTTTATAGTTTGTAATTGCAGGTTATTCGGTGTCTTAAAGATAAACCAAGCTAAAACCAATCAAAAGCACCAAGAAATCAAGCCTTTTGGAAGATCATTCCCGAGCTTCGACCCCCAAGAAGTCAAAATTGGTCAATGCAAGTCAACAAGCAGCTAAAAGACAAATCTGGGGAGCTGATAGGGCATTGCACCATCGTGCAATGCCATGCACGGCCGTGCAAACCTAATCTTGCTCCCCGAGACCCAGTACACTGTCCTATGTACCCGGTTTGATTCGCGAGGCCTTTGCATGACCGTGCAACCTGATGCACGGTCGTGCAATCCACATTTTGAAGCCTATAAATAGATGGCTTGGGTTCTTGGTTAGACACACCTCAAGATACATTACCAGAGCTCAAGAGAGTCAGTTTATGTAGTTTAGAGTAGAGAATAGACTCTTTTTTGTCTGCAATAGGGGAGCCTATGAAACTCAGTGTTACGCTAGTTAGTATGGTCATTCGTGGCTAAACTCTTTGTATTGCTAGGGTGAAGATGAAGTTTGGTGTATGTTAATGTTTAACGTATTAATCTAGTGGTATGTTTATGTATTTAATTATTCGCTCTTAAAACCACCATCTAGGTGGGCTTTTTATTATTTTCTAAACTTGTCTTTACACTTGTGAGTGTTCTTGATTTCAAAGCGTAAGACCGAAAAATCTTTTTAATCAAACTTCTCTTGAAACTTTTACGTCTTTATACAAGAAGATTTTGATAAGCCAAGGCTTGGTTAATATTAATGTGACAATCCGGACTTTTAGGTTAACTCCGTTAACTAAATCCAGTTAAATCTTAACTTACCTTACTTATCTCTAACTCCAGGGACTAATTCTGTCAATATTCAAACTCAAATCCATGAAATTGGAGGGACTAAACTTGCAATTAACCTATTGTTGACTTCTGTTGACTTTTGATAAGTCAAACTAACAAGTTCTTAACCAAGTTAACCCAATTCAAACCCTAGGGACCATTTCTGCCCTTTCCAAAACTTTGAAACATGAAAACAGAGGGGCTAAAGCTGTAATTTATATAAAGTTGATTTCTGTTGACTTTTGAAAGTCAAACACCTGTTCTTGAAGCTTAAATTCACGAAAATCCGTTTAGTTGTAACTGTCATTCACAATTATCATCCCTAATCGACACCATTAAGGTTTTAAAACACCATCATTGCCGAATTAAACCGATTAATGGCTAATCATGTCGAAACCGTCAACACATTCATGGCTTGTGTAACATCTGTGATTTTTTTTATATGTAATATTTTATTGCATTTAGTGCTTTGATAACATTGTGACATGTCGGATTATCGCAAACGCGTTATAACATCACGTCATAACAAATTAGAGTTTTAAATTTTGTTAACTTCCAATTTTCGGTATATTTTAAAACTTATATATATATATATATATATATTGTTTATAAACTTTAAACCTTTATAAAATAAGGTATTACTTTGTAAAACATGATAATAAAGATAAACAATGACAAAAAAAATAAAATAAGTTTTATAAAATTTTAATAGAGTAAATCCTTCTTTGATAATTAAATAAAATTAAATGGTTAAATATCAAACTTTTGGCCTTTGAACCTATTATTCCATCTAAATCTCCTCATTAAGCTTTGAACCCTTCTTTTTATGACTGAACCCCCATTATGACCCCCCCTCTCTCTCTCTCCACAATATGAACCCTGAAATAAGCTTATCACCAATTTTGACTATAGAAAGTCAAACCTGTTCAAATCATCCTTCAATCCCTGCAAATCCAGAGTTTAATCCTCCCAAATCAATCACCAACTCAATTGCGACTGATTGGAAACTTGTATCTACCTAATCGATTTAGAAATCACGGTTTTAGTACCAAAACTGGGGGTTACGGACGTTCCTTTTTAAGCTCTCAAATCAAGTCCAAATCCCATGATTTTTGCTCCATTAACAGCTGTAAAACGCGTATTTCATCCCTCTATACGTACCCTAACCGATTACAAGCAGAAATAACTCGAAATTACTCTTTCTTTCCTCTTGTTTTTTTATCGGCTCAAACCTTCGGGTCTCATTCAAACGAGTTCGATCTGGTGTTCTTGAAGGTCGACTCCCCTTCGTTCTTTTTCGCACCTCTGATCTGGCTTCTTGATTGTTCGATTAGGGTTTAGAGGTAGAGGAACGGTTTGCGACCTGTGTGTTTGAAGAAGATGACTATCCGGGTGTTTGGGTTATTAAAATGGGTTTTGAGACTTTAATCAAATGAGAGCTCTGGTCTACTGGATAAAACTCTCCCCCACACATCATAGGTCACAGGTTCTAACCCCTCTATCCTATTCCTTTTTGTTATTTTTTCTTGTTTTACTTGTTATTTCTAAATACTCTCACACACACCCATATTTATATTGTAACTAATATTAATAAGTTATGTTTAATAAACAACTTCTTTATGGATTTTTAAGGGTTATAATTATTAACTTTTTAGTGAATAAAGAGTATATATATATATACATATATTTGATTCTTTTACTCAAATGCGTGAACCATATTATTTTATGTATATAACTTTTAATCTATAAAATAAACGTAATTGTTACGTCATGTTTTTTTTATAAATATATTAAAACGTGATGCTTTATAATAAGTCATTATAATTACAATTTTTCTCGCATAAGATAAATGTTAATAACTATTTTAGTAAATATTTATCATATTAATAATACTTTTTATCAGGGTTTTTAATAGTTATGCAATTTTTTTAATAACTTGACTTTCATAATATTGCTATTTGTATAATTTATTTATTTTGATGCTGTTATAGATATATTATTACATGATTCCATCATGATGACTATCTTAACATATCGTATTAATAAAATAATTATTTTATTAAAAGTACAATTAATATTTATTGTTGATGCTTAAAAATCTCTTTTATAAAATAAAAATCTATAAAACACTATTTCATATAATTTCATATATTATCACTTTAGTTTTTGCTAAGGTTCGTATCCTTAATTTTCTCGTTCGTTCATCCGTTCCTAAATCTTAATGTCTCAATCGTTCCGTTCTTATTCATTTTAATCGTTATATATATATATATATATATATATATATATATATATATATATATATATATATATATATATATATATATATTAAGTGACATATCTTATTTACTTAGGGCATCATTAAACCGGTTCACCCGTCCTCCCGATCTAGTTCAAGTTTAAGACTCAATATCAAGGTGAGATTCATAGCCCCTTTTTCTTTTTATTTGTGGGGTGAAACATGTACACATATAACTTGATAACTCAAACTTTTATTTAAACAAATTCTTAAACAAGTAATTTCAATTGTATGCTTGATATTTGAACACTATAACATTATTGCAATCATTAACTTGTTTACAAGCCTAAGGGAGTACTAGTATGATCATATAGGGGAAACTGATATAACATTTCAACGGCACAATCTGTGTGATTGTGGATGCAATAACATTTCAACGGCACAATCTGTGTGATTGTGGATGCAATAACATTTCAACGGCATAATCTGTGTGATTGTGGATGCAATAACATTTCAACGGCACAATCTTTGGGATTGTGGATGCATATAACATTAAAGGTTGATTGCAATGAATTTTGTGTTAATATGCTTCCACACTTGTTTGAACTTGTACTGAATTTGTTTTATATCTTTTATGCCAATTTATCTTTATAACTTATAAAACCTATGTCTCTCACCAACTTTATGTTGACCCATTTTACTCTACATGTTTCAGGGAATGAATAATAGATGATGAAGGATCACATAGGAAAGCTCTTGGACTTAGCTAATAAAATTCAACATTTTTTTTTCATTTTGATTATTTGTTTGTGTATTGAAACAAATGTTGACATTAAATATGAAATCTAATAATTTATGTGATGCCTTAGTATTTGTTTTTATATTTTGTGCTATGAACTATATGTGTGACACCTCGCGTTTTCGCCTCTGGCGGGGTGTGACAGCTTGTCAATCAAATTCGACGAATTCATGTGATATTCTCACAATTGAACAACTACGCACCTCTTTCACACCTCTCAGAAGCAATCACGCACACCAAATCGATCAGAATCGAAGCCGGAGTCACTAGCGAACGAGCACGCAAAGCCGGAACCGGGTTTTGGGCATACGTGACTATCCAGAAGTATTTCCCGAAGACTTGCCTGGTCTTCCACTTCATCGTCAAGTCGAATTTCAAATTGATCTAGCACCGGAGTTGCACCTATCGCTCGGGCACCATATAGACTTGCACCCAGTGAGCTGCAAGAGTTATCTACACAACTACAAGAGTTGTTGGATAAAGGTTTCATTCGACCTAGCTCATCACCATGGGGAGCTCCAGTCCTATTCGTCAAGAAGAAAGACGGGACCTTCTGCATGTGCATCGACTACCGTGAGCTTAACATGGTAACCATCAAGAACCGTTATCTTTTACCCCGCATCGATGATATGTTCGATCAACTCCAAGGATCAAGCTTCTATTCCAAGATAGATATGAGATCCGGTTATCATAGTTGAGAGTCCGAGATGAAGACATCTTAAAGACGGCATTCAGAACTAGGTATGGTCACTACGATTCATGGTCATGCCATTCGGATTGACCAATGCACCCGCGGTATTCATGGGCCTCAAGAACCGTGTGTGTAAACCGTACCTTGATCAGTTCATCATCGTCTTCATTGATGACATCCCCATCTATTCCAAGAATAGGAACGAACATGAGGAACACTTGCGTTTGATTTTGGAATTGCTAAAACAAGAACAGTTGTACGTAAAACTTTCAAAGTGCGAATTCTGGATGCGTGAAGTGCAATTCTTGGGACATGTAGTCAATGAGAACGGAATACATGTCGATCCATCCAAGATAGAAGCCATCAAGAATTGGGCGGCACCGACAACCCCGACGGAGGTGCAATAATTTCTGGGATTGGCAGGGTATTACCGGCGATTCATTGAAGGATTTTCCAAGATTGCCTAACTCCCCACTGCTCTAACTCAAAAGGGTAAACCCTATAACTGGGGTGACACCCAGGAGTCAGCGTTCCAACTTCTTAAGCATAAACTCTGCAGTGCACCCCTCCTCTCTCTTCCGGAGGGAACGGATGTATTTGTGGTATATTGCGATGCATCCATTCAAGGTCTTGGTTGAGTACTGATGCAACCCCAGAAAGTGATCGCATATGCTTCTCGTCAACTGAAAACCCACGAGAAGAACTACACGACTCATGAATTAGAGTTGGGAGCCGTGGTATTTGCACTAAATATATGGAGACATTACTTGTACGGTACCAACTGCACTATTTACACCGATCACAAGAGTCTTCAGCATATTTTTGAACAGAAAGAGTTGAACATGCGACAGCGTCGTAGGGTCGAACTCTTGAATGCCTATGACTGTGCAATCAGATACCATCCGGGTAAGGCTAATGTGGTAGCCGATGCCCTAAGTCATAAGGACACCAAACCCAAACGAGTTTGAGCATTACAACTTACTATCCACACCGGATTACCTGACAAAATCCGTAGTGCTCAACTCGAAGCCCTTAAAGATGAGAATCTACCGTTGGAAGCCACACGCGGTATGGAAGAACAACTGGAGGTCAAATCAGACGGCATTCGCTACTTCGCGGAGCGAATATGGGTTCCAATGCATGGAAACTTAAGAGAACAGGTTATGGATGAAGCTCACAAATCCCGGTACTCTATTCATCCAGGTTCTGACAAAATGTACCATGACCTAAAGGTGTTGTATTGGTGACTGAAGATGAAAGCTGATATAGCCACCTATGTGAGCAAGTGCCTGATTTGCGCAAAGGTCAAAGTGGAATACCAAAAGCCTTCTGGCTTACTTGAACAACCAGAGATTCCAATGTGGAAGTGGGAGCAAATATCTATGGACTTTATCACAAAATTGCCCCGAACTCCTAGCGGATGCGACACCATCTGGGTGATCGTCGATCGTCTGACTAAATCCGCTCACTTCTTAGCAATCAGAGAGACTGAAAATATGGAAAAACTTAGTTGTATTTACTTGAAGGAAGTAGTCTCTCGGCACGGAGTGCCAATCTCTATCATTTCGGATCATGACGCTCGATTCACATCACGTTTTTGGCAATCTCTACAAAAAGCTTTAGGCACGCGTCTAGATATGAGCACAACTACCATCCTCAAATTGATGGCCAAACAGAACGTACCATTCAAACCTTAGAGGACATGCTACGAGCTTGTGTGATCGATTTCGGTAACACTTGGGAATCTCACCTGCCTCTGGTGGAGTTCTCCTATAATAACAGTTATCACACTAGCATCAAGGCAGCACCATTCGAGGCATTATACGGACGTAAATGCCGATCTCCTATCTGTTGGGCTAAAGTTGGGGATAGCCAACTTACAGGTCCTGAACTTGTATTCGAAACCTCTTAAAAGATCGTTCGAATTCGAAACCGTATGGGCGGCTCGTGGTCGTCAAAAGAGCTATGTCGATAAACGTCGCAACCGTTAGAATTTCAAGTAGGCGACATGGTTCTACTAAAAGTCTCACCTTGGAAAGGTGTGATTCGCTTCGGGAAACGAGGCAAACTGAACCCTCGTTATGTTGGACCTATCATATCAACTGGACCTACCGGAAGGACTAAGTGGTGTACACGATGTGTTTCATGTCTCGAACTTGAAGAAATGTCTAGCAGATGAGACACTCGCTGTTGCTCTTGAGGAACTACACATCGATGAACAATTGCGTTTCATCGAAGAACCGATAGAAATCATGGATATGGAAGTCAAAACGCTCAAACGCAGCAAAATACCTATTGTCAGAGTTCGTTGGAACTCGAAACGCGGACCAAAATTCACATGGGAGCACGAGGATCAGATGATGCGCAAGTATCCTCATCTGTTCAAGCACTCCACGTCGAACTCTTAAACTACAATTCTAGTTTTTGGAAAAAAATTCTTTCAACTAGGGGATGATGTGACACCCTAGAAATTTTTTTTATTATTTTAATTTTTGGGATGAAAATTCTTTCAACTAGGGGATGATGTGACAACCCGAACTTTTAGGTTAACTCCATTAACTAAATCCAGTTAAATCTTAACTTAGCTTACTTATCTCTAACTCCACGGACTAATTCTGCCTATATTCAAACTCAAATCCATGAAATTAGAGGGACTAAACTTGCAATTAACTTATTGTTGACTTCTGTTGACTTTTGATAAGTCAAACTAACAAGTTCTTAACCAAGTTAACCCAATTCAAACCCTATGGACCATTTCTGCCCTTTCCAAAACTTTGAAACAGGAAAACAGAAGGGCTAAAGCTGTAATTTATATAAAGTTGATTTGTGTTGACTTTTGAAAGTCAAACACCTGCTCTTGAAGCTTGAATTCATGAAAATCCATTTAGTTGTAACAGTCATTCACAATTATCATCCCTAATCGACACCATTAAGGTTTTAAAACACCATCATTGCCGAATTAAACCGATTAATGGCTAATCATGTCAAAACCGTCGACACATTCATGGCTTGTCAATCAAATTCGACGAATTCATGTGATAATATCACAATTGAACAACTACGCACCTCTGTCACACCTCTCAGAAGCAATCCCGCACACCAATTCGATCAGAATCGAAGCCGGAGTCACCAGCGAACGAGCACGTAAAGCCAGAACCGGGTTTTGGTCGTATACTATCAACCCGACATCCATTTTGGTAATTAAAACTCCCCACACTTTCGTTTTCATCTATAGAACAAAAGCCCTATCCTTAATGGGGCTTACATTATCGAATTAACAACGATCCGATTCTAGGGTTCTTAACGCATTCGGGATTAATCGAACTCTAACATTGACACGTTTTAAATTCAATTAATTTATATGAATGGTTTCAAAATCTGTTACTCTCCCATGATTCCAGCAACTGTTATTACAAGAATTGATCGAATTGATTTGGTGTTCTTGAACTAGGGTTTCAGCCCTTCTTTTAGTAATTAAACGATCATAAACATGTTAGTTTTGCAATTAAACACACACACAGATTCGTTTTGACTCTATTATCAAAACCCCTATGTTGCTTTGATCAATCTTTATCGTTTTCGTTGGTTTTAGGATGGATCTTTGGATCGGTTTGTGTGGGAAGAAGGACACAGGAGCTTGTTTGTTATAAACAATTCGATCCAGGTATTTGTGCGATACCCTAGTGGGCGGAGATGGTTAAGTGTGTGTGCCTGTGTGGGAGAGACCCGGGTTCGAGTCTCTCCACATGTTTTTATTTTTAAAACATTTTCTGATTATTATTTTAATATAAAATCAATACCCCATATTATTATATTAATATATTAATGTGTTTTAGCCCGGGAAACCACCCGTAGGCTTGGGTTTAGTTTGTAACCCATTTTCATTAAAAATACACACTTTTAAAATAATATATTTATATTATTTTCAAACCACGACTTCGAATAAAATAATACATTTATATTATTTTCAATCCGTGACCCCAATTAAAAATAATATATGTTTATATGTTATTTTCGCCACGTTTACATACTTTGTGTAGTGTCTCAAACTAATAAATAATATAATTATATTATATTATATTATTTACCCTCGATTATATCCCCAAATAAAAATAATATATTTATTATTTTTGCCACACAAATGGTTATTTTGTTATTCCTTCGAACTTAAAATAATATAATAAATTATATATTATTTCCTTAGGCCATTATTAATAGTACAAACGTACGAATATACTTATTAATTAATATTATTCGTAATTAGAGGCGTTCGACACGTAACGTATTTATCTTAATTATTTAATTAAGAAATTCGTATTGCCGTGGACAAGTTAATCTACTCGTAAATCCTAAGAATGTTTTAGGACGTTCAAATCTTCCGTGTCGTCGTCACAAATCTCATTGTATCTCTAATTGTTATGTTTATAATTCTAGGGCATACGTAAGCCGTTTCAGGCTAACACTTGAGGTTCCAAATCTCATCCTTGTGTGCTACCTACTACCCAAGTCAGGTGAGTTTCACGGCCCCTTTTACTGTTTATAACTTGGGGGAGAAAACATGTCACAATAATTTTAATTATTAAACTCATATGATATCACTGTTGAGACTAGCGTAACACACTAGCATTGAAAGTCCTCACACACATCGGACCGTTAATATGGATTTAGCGAGGGAATGTTTGGTAGTACTACTGGGTTTGACAAACCCCACCCGCGTTAGTCGCGCTAACTCGATTGGAGGTCGAATGGGTGAAATGTTAGCCTAAACACATTAGTCAGAGTTGATAGACCTGGCTGAAGGCAAACAAACAAACACACTGTCAGCTTTGGTTGCAAGCGCTTTAGTAAAACATGAACATAAGCTAGCTACCTATAGATATGCATATTGAATTTACATAATCTGTCAAACGTTTCTATTACTTTATTGAAACATGTGAACTCACCAACCTAGTGTTGACCCGTTTTCCCTACATGTTTTCTCAGGTCGATACGCAGGATCACGTTAGGGCATGCATGGTGTCATTTGATTATTATCATCACATGTCATTCTATCAAACTCTATCTATTTTTCTGTTATTACTTAAACTTGGGCGCGTTGTTTTGCGCATTTACTTTTGTTTAAACGCTTCTGCACATTAACTCTAAAGTTTATAATATTTCATTTTGAGTCCCATATAGAGTCGTTTGAAGTAACTAATGTCTGAGATCCTGGTTTGTCACACACCAAACGGTAAAACCCCGTTAGTGGAATTTGGGGGTGTGACAATTAATAAGGTCGTACGTCTTTATACGAACTTGTTATGAGACCAAGAATTGGTGAACTCACATTGGGAACAATGCGTCTTTATACATGGTCCCATTGTTACACCGCCTCCCGGTGAACAAAGTGTAATCACTCTTTTAATAATAATAATTAAGTATTTAAGTTCGATTTCTTAAACCAACTTGGTGATAGCATTCAAAGAGTTGAGGGTAACGTTGTCCCTAGCTGGGAATCATTACCATTTTATTATTAAAGATTTTAATTCGTGAATCAAATGTTATGAGAATGAGGCTCTAGCGGTGTACCGTTCACACATTTGTAGTAGTTATACCATCGGATTAGTCAACTTAACATTATCATATCCAAGCGGATTCGAAGCCCAAAGCAATACTCTTCGTGACCTGATCATCCTCGATATATTTACTTTTCTGCTATTTCCTATTATGCTATTTACATTTCTGTTACACACTTCACGCACATTTTTACTTTTCTGTTATTTACTTTACCGTCATTTACTTTTCCGCTTCACAAGCGCACAAAACCCACTCACTAATTAAAACGGCTAAACGATAACAAAAGTTGAGTATTGGAACTCGACCGTGTCCATTGGTTCGATACTTGGTTCTTACCTAAACTATATTACGCTGCGATATTTACACTTGCCTATTGTGTGTGTTTAGTTTGAGTATTTATCATTTTATAAATTTAAAATCTGATCTCGTGAAACCATATCTAAAACTATATAATTAAACCAATATCACATGCAACATCATAAGGTTAAGAACGATAATGATTTAAATAGGTAATTTCTATTTTGAGTGAGACTTCCGCTGTATGTTTTTACAAAGAATTAAGTATTTTCAAAGAAAACCCTGTGATGTGTGTCACACCCCCAAATTCCACTAACGGAGTTTTACCGTTTGGAAGGTGACACACCAGGATCTCAGTCATTAGTTACATCAAACGAAACTATATGGGACTTAAAAGTCGTAACATAAATACTCAGAGTTAATGCGGAAGCGTAAACGTTAATATAAAATTAAAAGTAATTACACGCAACAAGCGTAAATCAATATAATTAAGTAAACTGTTTATCATGTTTGAAATGAATGAAATGACAGTAGGACTCCATGCATGTCCTAAGCGTGCAACCTGTGCCGAAGCGACCTGAGAAACATGTAAGAAAAAGTGTCAACAAGAGGTTGGTGAGTTCACAGGTTTCAAGTTTGTAATAAGAGAGTATTTGCCAGATTATGTACATTCAATGTCCATATCTATAGGTAGCTAGCCTATGTTCATGTCTTACTAAAGCGTTCGCAACCGAAGCTGACTGTTTGTTTATTTGCCTCCTGCCAGGTCTATCAACACTGGCGGTGTGAGTAGGCTAACATTTCACCCGTTCGATCTCCAATCGAGTTAGGGCGACTAACGCGAGTGGGATTTGTCAAACCCAGTAGTACTACTAAACATTACCGCGCTAAGTTCCATATTAATAGTTCGATGTATGATGAGGACTTTCTGTGATAGTGTGTCCCGCTTAGCCTCAACAGTAATAACATATGAATTACAATAATCTAAAATAATTGTATCATGTTTTCTCTCCCAACGGGAAAAACATGTAAAATAATGTTTGTCTGCGTACCTGTTTCTCCCCCACAGGGAAAACGTGTAAAAATATGACAGTTTGTGTACATGTTTGTTTCTCCTCAAGAGGAAAACAAGTAAAATATGTTTGTGTGTAAGCATGTTTCTCCCCCAATAGTAAAACAAGTAAAAAGGGGCCGTGAAACTCACCTGCGTTGCGTTGTAGGTAGTATCACACAAGTATGAGATTTGAAATCTCAAGTGTTAGCCTGCACGGCTTACGTATGCCCTAGAATTATAAACACGTAAGTTAGGGACATATGGGATTTGTGACGACGACACGGAAGATTAAGATGTCTTAAAACATTCTAAGGATTATCGGTTAGACGAACGGGTCTACGGGAAAATAGATTTCTCAATATAATAATTAAGATCAATGTGTTACGTGTCGAATGTTAATAACGAATAATATTAAATAGGTAAATAAATAAATTCGTACGTTTGAGTCGTTTACGAATGTTAGGAAAATAATATAATTTAACATATTATTTTTAGGTTCGAAGGATTAACTAAATAATCATTGCGGCAAAAATAATAATATATTATTTTTATTCGAGATAATAAACGTGAGTAAACGATTATATCATTTTAGTTTCAAACGTTACACGAGGTTATAAAACGATAAGAAATAATATAAAAATATATATTATTTAATAGCATGAATCATGAGTTGAAAATAACATAAACATATTATTTTATACAATGTTACAGTTTGAATATAATATAGATATATTATTTTTAAAAGCGGGAATAATATAAAAATGGGTTAATAATTCAAACCCGAGCCTACGGGTTGTTTTCCGGACTAAAACACTTTAATATAGTATTATAATAATATAGGGATAAGTTTTATATTTAAAATAATATCAAAAATCGATTTTAAAAATAAAAGTGGGTGGAGAGACTCGAACCCGGGTCTCTCCCACCACAGCACACAGACCCAACCACTCCAGCCCGCTAGGGAATCGCAAACAAAAACGCTTTTGAAATGTTTTAAATCATGAACATCTTCTGTGTTCATGCCACTCGCGAGCCGGACCCGATCCCAGCCCCAATTTCTTCGATTTCGGTTACGATTGAACTCGAATGATTAGGGGTTTTGTTCTTCGATGGATTGCGAGTCTAAAGGTGAGATTAATTGCAGAAACATCAAGTTTAGGATCGTAAATTTCTTGTTCGTGTAATTGTAACCCTAGGTTTTTAACGCGAATAAAATTGGATTAATCTGATAATATTAGGGGTTGGATTCATAGGGTTTTCAATGAGTGATGAATGGCGAAACTACCCATGTAATTTAATTTGATTGAAACTGTGTGTAGGTTAGGGTTCGATTAATCCATTTAAACGATGAACCCTAGAATCAGTTTAGGTTAAAATCGATAATGTAAGCCCCAATTTGTTTAGGGCTTTCAATCAACAGACCAGGACGAAACTAAGGGTGTGTTTATTTACCGAAATGGAGTTCGGATTGATGGTGTTTGGCTCGGACGAGTTCCGACTTCGAGCGCTCGATCTCCGACGTCTCCGGTTGCTACTCCGGCCAAAATAGACTGTACAGGAGGTTCATAGGGGTTTGACTAGTGTGTGTGTGTAGTGACAATTTGAGAATTGGAAACCGGATTCGATCAAATTGCGTGGTCTTTGAAATGGGTTCGACGGTTTCTACTTTAGGGCTTTAATTTGCAATGATTAGTGGTGATGATCGGTTAGGAATGGCTTAAAGACATTCGAAATCATTAATACCATGCGTTACAACATTGAACTCAAACAGTTTTACGGTTAAAGAATCGAATTTAAATCAAGATAATTTGGGGGTTTGACTTTTAAAGGTCAACTAATCTAATTTGTGTCAAAAATGTTCAATTTTGACTTTCAGAAGTCAAACAGTTGGGTTTAGGATAAATACAGCTTTAGTCCCTGTAGTTTCATGCATATGTGTTTGAGGTTTTGCAGAATTAGTCCTTGGAGTTTGTACTTGGGTTTACTAGGTTAAGATTAACGGAATTAACTGAGTTTAAGTTAACGGGGTTAACTCTAAATGACCGGGTGTCACATCATCCCCTAGTTGAAAGAATTTTCATCCCGAAAATTAAATAATAAAATTTTTTTTTCCTAGGGTGTCACATCATCCCCTAGTTGAAAGAATTTTCGTCCCGAAAATTAAATAGTACCTTAAGAATTTGACACGGAGTGCTTGAACAGATTAGGATATACGCGCATCATCTGATCTTCTCGCTCCCACGTGAATTCCGGTCCGCGTTTTGAGTTCCAACGAACTCTGACAATAGGGATTTTACTGTGTTTTAACGTTTTGACTTCCCTATCCATAATTTTCACGGGTTCTTCGATGAAACGTAACTGTTTATCAATGTGTAGTTCCTTGAGAGGAACTGCGAGTGATTCGTCTGCTAGACGTTTCTTCAAATTTGAGACGTGAAAGACGTTGTGTACACCACTAAGTCCTTCAGGTAAGTCCAGTTGATACGCTACTGGTCCGATTCTCTTCATTGTCTTGAATAGTCAAACATAATGAGGATTCAGTTTGCCTCGTTTCCCGAAACGAATGACACCTTTCCAAGGTGAGACTTTGAGAAAGACCATGTCACCTATTTGAAACTCTAAGGGTTTAAGACGCTTGTCGGCTAGCTCTTTTGACGATCACAAGTTGCCGCCATACGGTTTCTAATTTGAACGATCTTTTCGAAAGTTTCGAATACAAGTTCAGGACATGTAAGTTGGCTATCCCCAACCTCGGTCCAACAAATAGGAGAACGACATTTCCGTCCATAAAGTGCTTCAAATGGAGCTGCCTTGATGCTAGTGTGATAACTGTTGTTGTAGGAGAACTCCACCAACGGTAGGTGAGACTCCCAAGTGTTACCGAAATCGATCACACAAGCTCGTAGCATGTCCTCCAGAGTTTGGATTGTACGTTATGTTTGGCCATTATTTTGAGGATTGTATGATGTGCTCACATCTAGACGCGTGCCTAAAGCTTTATGTAATGACTGCCAGAAACGAGCAGTGAATCGTGCATCACGATCCGAAATGATAGAGATTGGCACCCCGTGCCGAGAGACTACTTCTTTCAAGTAAATATGAGTAAGCTTATCCATTTTGTCGGTCTCTTTGATTGCTAAGAAGCGAGCGGACTTTGTTAATCGATCAACAATTACCCAAATAGTATCACATCCGGTAGGAGTTCGTGGCAACTTTGTGATAAAGTCCATGGATATTTGTTCCCATTTCCACATGGGAATTTTTGGTCATTGTAGAAGATCGGAAGGCTTTTGGTATTCAACTTTGACCTTTGCGCAAGTCAGACATTTGCTCACTTAGGTGGCTATATCGACTTTCATCTTTGGCCACCAATACAGTACCTTTAGATCATGGTACATTTTGTCGGAACCTGGATGAATAGAGTAACGAGATTTATGAGCCTCGTCCATGACTAGTTCCCTTAAAATTCCGAATACCGGAATCCATATTCGCTCAGCGAAGTAGCGAATACCGTCAGATTTGACTTCGAGTTGTGCTTCCATTCCGCGTGTACCTTCCAGCGGTAGGATTTCCTCTTTCATGGATTCGAGTTGAGCACTACGGATTTTGTCAGGTAATCCGGGGTGAATAGTAAGTTGTAATGCTCGAACTCGTTTGGGTTTCGTTTCTTTTCGGCTTAGGGCATTAGCCACAACGTTAGCTTTACCCGGGTGATACCGGATCGCACAGTCGTAATCATTTAAGAGCTCGACCCAACGATGTTGTCGCATGTTCAACTCTTTCTGCTCGAAGATATGCTGAAGACTCTTGTGATCGGTGTAGATGGTGTACTTGGTACCGTACAAGTAATGTCTCCATATCTTAAGTGCGAAAACTACGGCTCCCAATTCTAGATCATGAGTGGTGTAATTTTTCTCGTGAATCTTTAGCTGACGCGATGCATATGCGATCACTTTTTCTCGTTGCATTAACACACAACCCTGACTCTGAATAGATGCGTCACAGTACACCACAAAATCATTCGTTCCCTCTGGCAGAGATAGGATGGGTGCACTACAGAGTTTATGTTTGGGGAATTGGAACGCTGACTCCTGGGTGTCACCCTAGTTATAGAGTTTACCCTTTTGGGTTAGAGCGGTGAGGGGTTGGGCAATATTGGAAAATCCTTCGATGAAACGACGGTAATAGCCAGCCAATCCCAGAAATTGTCGCACCTCCGTCGGCGTTGTAGGTGCTGCCCAATTCTTGATTGCTTCTACTTTAGCTGGATCGACATGTATTCCTTTCTCGTTGACTACATGTCCTAGAATTTGCATTTCACGAATCCAGAATTCGCACTTTGGAGAATTTAGCATACAATTGCTCTTGCTTTAGCAATTCCAGAATCAAATGCAGATGCTCCTCATGTTTTTCTTTGTTCTTAAGAATAGGTGAGGATGTCATCAATGAAGACAATGACAAACGAATCAAGGTAAGGTTTACACACATGGTTCATGAGATCCATGAACACTACAGGTGCGTTAGTTAGCCCGAATGGCATGACCCTAAACTTGTAATGGCCGTACCTAGTTCTGAAAGCAGTCTTAGAGACGTCTTCGTCTCGGACTCTCAACTGATGATAACCGGATCTAAGGTCGACCTTGGAATCAAAGCTTGATCCTTGGAGCTGGTCAAACAGATCATCATGGCGGGGTAGCGGATAACGGTTCTTGATCGTTACTTTATTAAGTTCACGGTAGTCGATGCACATGCGGAAAGTCCCGTCTTTCTTCTTGACAAACAGGACCGGAGCTCCCCATGGCGATGATCTAGGTCGGATGAAATCTTTATCCATCAATTTCTGTAACTGAGTGGACAACTCTTGTAGTTCATTAGGTGCTAATCTACAAGGTGGCCGAGCGATCGGTGCCGCTCTGGGTGCTAGATCGATTTGAAATTCAACTTGACGATGTGGCGGAAGACCAGGCAGATCTCCGGAAAATACTTTCGGGTAGTCACGAACGATCGGGATATCGTAAATCTTCTTCTCTCCAGATGGCTTCTCAGTGACGATAGCCAAAAGGGCAGTATGACCTTTACGTAGACACTTCTGCGCTTTCATGAAAGATATGATGCCTATAATAGCACCACTCTTTTCTCCTTGGACAGAAAGGGTTTCTCCACTAGGGAGAGGAAGGCGAACAAATTTGCTCACGACAAATAATTTCGGCTTGGTTCTTAGATAACCAATCCATTCCGACAATTACATCAAAATTACTGAGCGTGACTAGCATAAGGTCGATATCAAGCTTATGACCAACCAATCCATGTTTACATCTCTTAAGAATGTGAGTCGCTTCAATTATCTGATTGTCTGCTATCTCAATAGTATACTTGGTTTCTAATAGAGTTGGAGTACGACGGCACCAACTTGAAAATTGTGAAGTCATGCTGAGAATTCTAATGAGACTCGTGCTTATAAGGTAAGCTTCGGTCAATGCAAAGGTCAAGTAAAGTGGTTCACATATAGGAAGGAAAATCTAATGAGGTGTAGATTCCATTAATACAGGGAATAGGTCGACTGTCTAAGTACTCGCGTTCAACTGACGGCAGATTAGATTAATTCCCCGTTTCCTAATGTCATTGGAACAACTGGATATGCTGAGATATAACTCTAATTAGACTGAGGATTAGTCACAGGATAAGGTAATAGAGTCAAATGGAATTCATTGTTGGAGTGTAAGGAGTAACGTGTTAGCTTAGAAAGAATTTCTCAAATTCTGCTTACATAGTTGGAGTCGATAAGTTTTCCATGAGATTTTATGAGGGTTTCAATCAGGATGAATTTCTGTGATCATGTTTGGATGAGAGTCTTAATTTCACTAAGACTCTTACATGAGTGAAATCAAATGATGGATCCTATGGATGATAGTTCAGGGTGTTCGTAAATACCTTCAGCATGATAGTCGCGTCTATCAACTGTTAAACAGGTTTAACGATACCAACTAGTCATTGAGCGGGTCACGAGAATTTCTACTGCCAATGGAAATATAAGTATGTAGGTCACAGATTTAGACCATTTATCCACACACTAGGTTTCACCAGGACTTACATGCGCCTCAAATTACTATTACGTGTGCACCCGTAATGATAATTTGCTTTGCATGTTCACCCTAGTTTCTCCCTGTCCTGTGTCAAAATGTCCCTTAATTTGTATTGCCGAGCACATAGTGTTGTCAGATACGATAAGTCATCGAGAGGCTTAGTCATCAACCACAAGTTGATTGGTTAGGAGTCATATCAGGACGAGTAGTCATGAATCGTTTGATCCAAGTTTTCACTCGAGTTGAAATACAATACGATAGTCCAATCCCGCGGGTTATAGATGGTAACATGCACATGAAGCAAACGTGTACATGAAATGCGACTTCGAGAAGTGAAACTAGTTCATGGATATGTGTTACTGGAAGCAACAAAGTAGTCGTCCTTTCAACTGAATCAGAATAGGGTTTAAATATGTGTTCTCAAATTTGTGGTCCATCTATCCTCAACAGAATATTGACCAAGGAAGCGAGCCCATGGCTCGGGAATGTGATAACATCTACGTGTCAATGGATTCCGCAATAATGCGCGCAACGGTCTGCCTTCACTCGACGTATTGTTGTTAGCGTGTACAGTAGGGACTCGCCTCCGACGATCCTTACTCCCAAAGAGACATATACTAGCTGAGTGTCGTCCATATTATGGACCTGAGAAAGCCCACCATACCCAACGGGTGATGGTGATATAAGTGACTCCTCCGAAAGCTCCGTCTCGCTGCCCTCAGACGGGAGTGGATGATGTTCTGGTGATTTCCCGAGTGTCGCTACTGGGAATGATGATGCAATGCAAATGGTGTGTCCCTTGCCAACTGAGAGTGATACGGATGGTGTTACATGCCTGCACTACAATGTATGTATAGGTGCTATATGTATTAGGTATGAGTGTATGTGCCGTGTAACTAATGTGTAAAGTTATAGTCTAGTATGCAATCCTAGTTCTCTATAACCAATGGCTCTGATACCAATATGTCACACCCCCCAAATTCCACTAACGGAGTTTTACCGTTTGGAAGGTGACACACCAGGATCTCAGTCATTAGTTACATCAAACGAAACTATATGGGACTTAAAAGTCATAACATAAATACTCAGAGTTAATGCGGAAGCGTAAACGATAATATAAAATTAAAAGTAATTACACGCAACAAGCGTCAATCAATATAATTAAGTAAACCGTTTATCATGTTTGAAATGAATGAAATGACAGTAGGACTCCATGCATGTCCTAAGCGTGCAACCTGTGCCGAAGCGACCTGAGAAACATGTAAGAAAAAGTGTCAACAGGAGGTTGGTGAGTTCACAGGTTTCAAGTTTGTAATAAGAGAGTATTTGCCAGATTATGTACATTCAATGTGCATATCTATAGGTAGCTAGCCTATGTTCATGTCTTACTAAAGCGTTCGCAACCGAAGCTGACTGTTTGTTTATTTGCCTCCTGCCAGGTCTATCAACACTGGCGGTGTGAGTAGGCTAACATTTCACCCGTTCGATCTCCAATCGAGTTAGTGCGACTAACGCGAGTGGGATTTGTCAAACCCAGTAGTACTACTAAACATTACCGCGCTAAGTTTCATATTAACAGTTCGATGTATGATGAGGACTTTCTGTGACAGTGTGTCACGCTTCAATGAGTGATGAATGGTGAAACTACCCATGTAATTTAATTTGATTGAAACTGTGTGCAGGTTAGGGTTCGATTAATCCATTTAAACGATGAACCCTAGAATCAGTTTAGGTTAAAATCGATAATGTAAGCCCCAATTTGTTTAGGGCTTTCAATCAACAGACCAAGACGAAACTAAGGGTGTGTTTATTTACCGAAATGGAGTTCAGATTGATGGTGTTTGGCTTGGACAAGTTCCGACTTCGAGCGCTCGATCTCCGACGTCTCCGGTTGCTACTCCGGCCAAAATAGACTGTACAGGAGGTTCATAGGGGTTCGACTAGTGTGTGTGTAGTGACAATTTGAGAATTGGAAACCGAATTCGATCAAATTGCGTGGTCTTTGAAATGGGTTCGACGGTTTCTACTTTAGGGCTTTAATTTGCAATGATTAGTGGTGATGATCGGTTAGAAATGGCTTAAAGACATTCGAAATCATTAATACCATGCGTTACAACATTGAACTCAAACAGTTTTATGGTTAAAGAATCGAATTTGAATCAAGATAATTTGGGGGTCTGACTTTTAAAGGTTAACTAATGTAACTTGTGTAAAAAATGTTCAATTTTGACTTTCAGAAGTCAAACAGTTGGGTTTAGGATAAATACAGCTTTAGTCCCTGTAGTTTCATGCATATGTGTTTGAGGTTTTGCAGAATTAGTCCTTGGAGTTTGTACATGGGTTTACTAGGTTAAGATTAACGGAATTAACTGAGTCTAAGTTAACAGGGTTAACTCTAAATGACCGGGTGTCACAATGTGACCCAACTGTAGGGTGTCCGGTTTAGGGGCCTTACAACAAGATAATATGTGAATGATGCCAAGAGATTGGAAGTAATTGGTTAAAGGTCGAAATTCACCCCAGACAGTTTGAACTTGTTTGATTTTTGTGTTAAATTGTCGTTCAACCATTGTGACAAAGTTTTGAAAGGTTTTGTAAACATCAGACTTTTGTGCTAAAGGAAAAATCCACATACAACGAGAAAAGTGATCAACACAAAGCATGAAGTATCTATGTCCATCAGAAGATGGAACAGGAGCGTGATCCCAAACATCACATAATAGTAAGTCAAAATAAGTTTTACTACAGAAACTTGAAGTAGATAAATGAGATTTGGATGGAATTAGAATTTGAAAATGGAATTGGAATTCAGAGGAATTAGAATTAATTCTATTAAAAAGTATTAGTATGTTTGATTTGCACTTTGCGAATGGAATTGGAATTTACATATATTTAAAATTACAAAATTAACCTCAAGCCCTAGTCTCCCATCTCTCACACTACAGTACGTTCATTTCAGGTCTTCATCTTCAAACTTCCCTGGTAACAATCGAAGCTTGATAAAATCTGGGATCGTCTTCATAGTTCCGGTGATAGAGAGTATTATATCATATCTGGGATCGTCTTCATCAGATTTGGGATCGTCTTCATCAGATCCAGTATCGAAGCTTTAACACATATCGGGTGGAACTTGATGATTGAGAGTATATCACTATATCAAGTGGAGTTTCGATGATTTGTTGGTGGTTCTTCGCGGAACAACAGATGAACTGTTGGTATAGATGTAATCAATGGCGTGTTGGAATGCAGATCGATAGTGATATCCACAGAAAACAGGTTGAAAAGCTTGTGAGGACTTTAATGGTGGAAGAGAAAGACAAAGAGATGCAGAAGATGGCAAAAATCGAAGCTTTATCAGATCTGCTATGTCATAATTGATCATCGTCTTCATCTTTATCAAATCATTTGGGTTTTTTAATAAGCTTTATCAGATCTGTTATGTCTTCATCGAGCAAAGAGATGAGGAAGATGGCAAAAATCGAAGCAACTAAAATAGCAAACAAAAAAAATCATTTTTAGTTTAATTTGTTGTCCAAGGTTTTTAAATTGATTTTTTGGTTTGAAGGAACAAAAGGTTGAATGAAGAAGACAGAGGGTATTTTGGTAATCATTTAACATTACAATGGAAAGATTAGAATTCCATCGTAAGTGTGAAGAAATGTTAAATTTCTATGGTTGTTGGAATGTTTTTCAATTCCAATTCCATCGTATGCTAACCAAACACGTTTTTGAATGAAAAAGTTTCCAATTCAAATTCCAATCCTTTGGATTTTGCGAACAAAACGGGACCTCAAAGTTTTAAAAATAAAAAATGAAGAGCGGAATAAAACCATAAAAAAAAAAATTTATGTAAAATATTTTAGAAATAAAGTAAATTATAATAAAAAATATTCTAATTGGTATCAAACCAATTTTTTAAAAACTGGACCAGGCCGACCGATCCTACTGGGGTTCGGTCAGTGTAGTAGTCCAGTTAATAGCTTAAAACGGGTTGTAAAATAACCGATCGGTCGGCGAGATTTTCCAGTTGAACCGGTAGACCGGTTCGACGGTCGGACCTGTTTTTTGTAAAATTTTTTTTGTACGTTCCAAAAGTCCCAACTTTGGATTATATTTGTTGGTTTTCTAAGTTTGAATTATGTTTGTTGGATACTTGGATGAAATGTTTGAACCTGTGTTCCAATAGAAAGATTGTTGTGTGTATTTTTAAATTAGATGAAATTTTTTAAAAATTTTATGTTTGAATTATGTTTGCTTGATGCTTAAATTATTATGTGTATTGTAATATTTTTTAAGACGTCATCCAATTTGTAATCCGATCTAACCAGTAAACCGGTAAAGTATCCGGTTTAGTGTTAGGTGCGGTTTAAAACATTGTATCAAACTAGATCCCCGAATCTTGGCTATCACACACGATGGTCCTATTATTTATTAGTCGGCAAAGTTTTTATTATTTTATTTTATTTTTTGAAAAAAGGAATTAGTATCGCCTTTCCCTCCTCTCCCCCCACACACTCTCTCCCCCCACCCCCACACCCACCCTCACCCTCTCTCTCCAACTACAAACTTTCTGTTCACAGCACTGACACTTTCCAGATTAACCTATGAACCCTAATTGCATTACCCTCCACTGCCAGTAGAAATGAACGATATGTTCGGATCAGTCCGTCGATCTCTTGTTTTCCGTTCTCCCGACAGCGGCGATCCCGGAACCCTAGCCGACAAAATCAATTCATGTATCCGCAAGTCTAGGGTTTTCTGTAGAGCGTCTTCGCTTCTGCCATCACCGCCGAAGGTGAGCAAAGAGAATGATGAGCAAGTGCCTACTATCCGGTGGCGAAGGGGTGAATTGATCGGCTGCGGGGCGTTTGGTCAAGTGTATATGGGCATGAATCTCGATTCTGGAGAGCTTCTTGCTGTTAAACAGGTTTGATTTTGATCTAATTTATTGTTTTTTGGCTTCGATTAGGGTTTTGATGTTTGATTACTTGTGTTTTCAGGTTTCAATTGCTGCCAACAGTGCTTTGAAAGAAAAGACTCAGGTTTGATTGCTATGCTTATTTGGATTCAATAGTTTTATGCATCGGATGTAGGTTTTTTAATTACTTTCCGTTAAACCTGTTGTTGATTTTGGTAAGCTTTCAATCAGATTATCTAAAGTAGATGTAATGGATTGTTGCATAAATTAGAAGCTTATGAATATTTAGTTACTTGAAGTTCTATACCGAACAACAGTACATGCTACCTGACTCCCTAAATAAATGGTACTTAATCTTCTATTTCGAGATGGATGGGTTATCAAGGATGCAAGAACCATTTACTCATCTGATCATCATTATTGTTAGATGTTAGCCTGTTCTTGGTTTCTGAGTGTGTGTTAGTTGGTAGTTATTTTTTTTGTTCATAAGATTCATGCAAAAGAGAACTCCTTATTAACGGGAATGGCAGAATGGAATTGCAATGCTCTATAGCACGGTTTAAAAAAACGGTCGAGGCGAGGCGGTGAGAAACCGAGTCTGAGGCGACGCCTCAGGGGCCATTTCTGTACGTGCGCCTCAAAGGGCTGAGGCGTTCAAAAAAAGTGAAAGGCGTACACCTCGAGGCACGTATCTTGCTGTTTTAGACTTTTTCCGATGAAATCAGTTAGGAAAGTTCTACATTTATAAGATATATAATTTTTATATGCTGTTTTAGACTTTCTATGATGAAATTAATAAGGAAAGTTCTATATTTATAAGATATATAATTTTTATATTTATTTTTTAATTCCGCCTCAAGCTTACGCCTCGGGCTTACGCCTCGTGAGGCGAAGGGAAAACGCCTCGAGGCGCGATTCCGTTCTTTTAAACTTTGCTCTATAGTAATGGTTGCATTTATTGTTCTTATTGTAAAAGTTTGTGGTTCCAATCATATCTTGTGCTTTCCATCCCCCTCAAAAGCACAATCATTGTGATGTTTTCAACATTTAATTTCAGGAAAGATGTTAAACATTTATTTTGGTAGAGTACGTACTTTCAATTTTCTTGTCAACTAAAATTGGCAATTATCACAAGTTCCAATCACTTCATATTTAGTTATTGTAATCAAGTTTTGGTCCTCGCTAAGCTCATTGAATTTTACATGTAGGTTCATATACGGGAACTTGAAGAAGAAGTAAAGCTTCTGAAGAATCTTTCTCACCCAAACATTGTTGTAAGTCCAATCTCATTGAGCTGTTACAAAATGGAGGTTATTTTCTAAACCAACACTGTTACTTTGTGGCACTTTAGAGATATCTTGGAACAGTACGAGAAGAGGAAACGTTAAATATTCTTCTCGAGTTTGTTCCTGGAGGATCGATTTCATCTCTTTTAGGAAAGTTTGGACCCTTTCCTGAGGCAGTATGTAACTTTCATTTTTCAAATCGCATTTCTTTATTCTTTCAGTTATTCTCTTATAAGATAGATTATCTATTTTTTCCATGCAGGTCATAAGAATGTACACTAAACAACTGTTATTGGGTCTTGATTACTTGCACAAGAATGGCATTATGCACAGAGATATTAAGGTTTATTTTCTGTCTTGTTTCTTTTTTTCATTTCACCGTTGTGCAATGATGTCTAATATCCTTTCACGTTCAGGGGGCAAACATTCTGGTTGACAATAAAGGTTGCATCAAACTAGCAGATTTTGGTGCATCAAAGCAAGTTGTTGAGCTAGTCAGTCCACCACCTGCCCCACCCTTATTTATTTATAGATGTATTATTATTGTCATAGCCAAGTAGGATGTTTGATTTAAAACTATGTTCTGTTTAGGCAAATGGGTCAGGGGCAAAATCAATGAAGGGAACACCATATTGGATGGCTCCTGAAGTTATACTCCAGACTGGCCATAGCTTGTAAGTACAATCAAATTTACCTTCTTTACAATCGGGTTTTTCATTTTTACGATTTTTTAAAATGCTCTTCTAATTCAAGTCAAACAAACAAACAAACGAACATACCCAACAAAATCCCACTTTAACAGTAGGGGGTAGGGTGAGATGAGGGCACGCCTTACTTCTTATTCAAGTCAGTCTGCTTTAATTTCCACTTGTGACTTTGTGGTATGTTAATCAATATTGGAGCACTGAAGTTCTATGTTATGAGTTATATCATATAGGGGTGTGTAAAAAAACCGAAAACCGAAATCCGAATCGTATCCGTAACCGAAAAAAACCGAACCGAATTGTGAATTCGGTTTTCGGTTTGGTTATTAACCGTATCCGAATTGCGAATTCGGTTTTCGGTTCGGTTAACGGATATACCTTTTTTTTGAATTCGGTTTATTCGGTTTGTTTGGTTAGATATATTTCCAATTCGGTTCGGTTTATTCGATTTATTCAGTTGAATTCGATTTATTTGGTTTATTCGGATATACTTTCCTTTTGAATTCGATTTATTCGGTTGAATTCGGTTCTGTTAGAAAATTTTCCAATTCGGTTCGGTTAGGTTAACGGATAAGGGTTAAAAAAAATCAAAACTGAATAAACTGAATCGAATAAATCGAACAAACCGTTAACTGATGAACACTCCTAATATCATAGATGGTGTAGCTACAGGAAAGCTACATTTGTTTCGTCATTTTACTAGATGTTTCTACTCCAGTTGCCTACCATTTTGGGCCATGAGTAGACTGTTTTATGTCATTGACAGGCCACATCAAGTTCAGTTTCTTTTTGAGCAAAAGTAGAATTGTAGCTTTGTCCTATGATATATACACACAGTTACGTGCATATATATATATACACACACATATAGAGATATACACACACCCACACGTATGTACACACATACCTATTTATACACACACAGTAGTCAAAGTCACAAAAAGTGTGTCTGAGATAAAAAAGCGCAATAATAAAAAAAAATACAACAGCTTAATAGGCATAGAAAATCAATTCTATTCCCCAATTATAATAAAAAACCTAATATAATGAACTAAAATCATGCCATTAATATCAAAAGTTTAGAAGTAATAACAATTCACCCAACAATAATTGTTGCGCAGAAATGCAGATTAAACAAGTGATAGTAGTTTGTCTAAGAAGCGGTCTAAATCTAAGTTATCACCAACATACTGTACAAACACATGATAACACTTTCCAAAGACTCACCTTTATAGGGGATCTGCGTAGAAGAGTAGGTGCTAATTGATGTCGAAATAGAAGAAAGGAGAAGCAGAAAATTGTTGACTGCATAAAAGAAAGGATAGCATGGATCGAAATAAATTACAAACATTTTATGCCCTTGGCCAGTTGGCCAAATACCAAGTCTCTGTTTGAGGTGTGCGCCTCCATCACTCCTAGAGAAAGGATACAACTAGGCGCATGGCTGAGCGCGTGTGCGCTCAGAGCGCCTTTTGATCATTGTAGTCAAAGGCACGCGCTTAGGCACCCAGACGATGGAAGGCAAGGCCAACCGCCTTGCGACCGTCTAGGCGCTCAGGCGAAGCTTCGGCCAAAGTTTGCAAATTTCGGCCAAATTCTGGTCTGAACAACTAAAATTGGTCAGAAACATAAAAAAAGGTCTGGAACCAGCCTAAACCATGTCTAAAACCTCTAAAAATGGTAAATTTATACTATCCTCCTTGCTTAAAAAGCACTCGCCTTTTAAGCGCCTTACGCCTAGGCCCAAGGCTCACTCTTCGCGCCTAGCACCTTTGACTACTATGCTTTTGATAACATAGTATATACATTTACACACACATATAAATATATGTAGACAAACATATACCTCTGTGTGTGTTTATATACTAGGTTAAAACCCATGTATTACACGGGTTGAATAAATCCAACTTGTTGTAAACTAGCAGTTTCTATGAAGATTTGTATGTTGGATGTCATCAGCCGTTGTGAAATAAGAAATAATGAAAATTTAAGAATTATAAATAACAAATAATAAAGATTTAAGAATTATAAATAAAAAATAATAAAGATTTAAGAGTTATAAAATTATATTTTAAGATAAGATATAATTAAAATCTTCTAATGATTTAGTAAGTTTTAATAAAATATTAGAATAAATTTTAGATATTTAATTACTTAAAATCATTATTATTTAATAGGAGAGAGAGTTATTTAATAGGAGAGAGAGGTGGGAAATAAAAATCTAGACTTCACCAGAAGTCGACACGTGACATATAAAGTTATTCATTTATTATAATAAGGATTTATGCATATATATATATATACGAACACACACGTATGCTTATATATGTATATACACACAGACGTGGCACTTAAACTAAAAAAGTTTTCTTTCTTATTTTGTTAAAAGTGTAGATATAGGATGAGGGGTCCTTGCGTTCATTTCTGTAAATTTAAATGGATTTTTAACTGAATGAATTACATTGGAGGGGGAACCTCATCATATACAAGAAAGAAACCCTAGAGAAGTCTATCTTGGACATACCGGCCACATACTAATAAACCCTAATAATAAAACACAAAACACTATAACTAACACTTCTCTCTCAAGTTGGAGCATAGATGCTAATCATACCTAACTTGTTACATATAAAATTTAGACACATGGCCTGCGCGCCTCCTGAACTCGAACATCATTGATCCTGTTGCATCTTGAAGGAAGGAACAGGGGCATTAAACTTTTGGCAGCGGACTAGGGTTCTTGTCTTAGTTGGTGATACCTGCTAGCGAACTAGGACAAGCTCCGGTCTTGAACATATTTGGAACGTTCTAGGGAAGACAGGAATTAGCACAGGACAATGCAAACTGGGAAGCATGAACTTGAAACTCGGTCAAACGTTCAAAAGAGAGGAGCTGATATTGGAATACGGTGGTGGATTGTTTCAAGAAAAGGTTGTCGAAGTGGAAAGCAAAAAAACTTTCATTTGGGGGAAGGGTCACTATGTTGAAATCGGCTTTGGATAGTCTCCCAATATATTTCTTTTCTATTTACAAGGCGCCCAATGGTGTAATTGACATATTGGAAGCCCTAAGGCGTCGGTTCTTTTGGGGTGGTGATGAAGAAAAATCAAAGACTAACTGGGTTGCTTGGGAAAGGGTGATCGAACCAACCGACAAAGGTGGTCTTGGGCTCGGATCGCTAAAAACTATGAATGAAAGTTTACTGGCGAAGTGGTGGTGGAGATATAAGAATGAGAAAAATTCCTTATGGAGGAGAGTTATTGATGCTATTCATCTTAATAACAGATCATGGGCGTATCTCCCTCTCAAGGGGGACATGTCCGGACCTTGGAACGCAATAAATAAGTTAGATAAGGATTTTGGTGATAAGAATTTGAGTCTCAAAGATCTGATCAAAGGAACATATGGGAATGGGGAAGAAATTCGTTTCTAGGTGGACTGGTGGATAGGGGACAACCCGTTGATGGACAGCTTTCCGTCCCTTTTTGCACTAGAAAAACAAAAGACAGCCTCTTTATCTTTGAGATCACAAGAATGGGAGTGGAGAAGATTGCCTGAAGGACCGCAGGAAATCGCGGAGCTACAGCAGTGCGGTGACTTGGTCGCTGCTGTGGACCTGAACTCATCGCCTGATAAATGGAGTTGGGTTCATAGTTTAGATGAGAGGTTCTCGGTTGGTAATTGCAGGAAGCTTCTGTATCAGTTTGCGGCTCCTTTCTATCCATTCAGCTGGTTCAATTGGGTTCCGAGAAAGGTAAGTGTTTTCGGTTGGAGGGCGGAACAGGATCGCCTTCCTACATTATCCGGTCTCAAGCGAAGAAATATCACTCAAGGTGAGACTTCCTGCAAGTTTTGTGGTGATCCCGAAGAAGACTCGACACATTTATTCACCGCATGCTACGCTGCGGCTGTGGTTTGGCAAGCTATTAGCTCATGGTGCAACACTCCACCCATTTATGCGTATTCGGTGCGAGACTTACTGAATGTGCATAATTGTATTGTGGCCTTGGATTACAAAAAGAAGTTGGTGCGGACGATTGTACTCGCTGGATGTTGGACAATATGGAAGACAAGAAATGAGGCGATTTTCAAGGGCAAGAGAATAAACATTCAAGGCATGTTTGGTGAGATTCAAGCGATAACTTTTTCATGGGTGAAACACAAGGCGAAACAAGGGGATGGACGTGGGAGAAATGGCGTATGTTCGATATTCCAATCACGTGATAGATGTTATTTCTTTATTGTTTTTTGGCGATGTAATAGTGAGGTAGCTGTTGCTTTTTGGCTAGAAACTTTCTAGTCATTATCCTGTACATATTTTGGGTGGTTTGAATTGATGTTTGCCGATCAAAAAAAAACAAGTGCTGGTATGGGCGATTGGGCGCCGAAACTGATGAAGACAGCAACGGCAGACAGGACAGGGTAATACTGGACAGGGTTGATTATAGGGCAGCGGCGGCTAGGGCAACTTGGGACAGAATCTGGTCTGCAGCAGGTTGGCTGCGGTGGTTCAGTCAGGGCGGCAGTAAGTTGCTGCAGTAGTTCTGGGACAGCGAAGAGGCTGTGGCGGCAAGCTGTTTAAGAAAATTTGGGCGGCTGTGGTGGTTTTGTTCGGGGGCAGCTCCGAAACAGGCGGTGACAGTTTTAGAACAGGAAACAAGCGGCAGCAGTTCTGGACTGGAACAGCTGGAATAGGGCCGGCTGCGATGACTGGATTCTGCACAGCTTCATTCACTTTTACTCGAGTCAGATATAAATTAACTTGTAAATTCTTTTATCTATGTTTCATTTGAGTATTAACATGGTGCCTCCAAATTCTTATTCTATACAACACTTACATTTTTTTTCTTCTATATATTCTTTCACTATTCTTTATGAGTCACAACTCACAAAAATGTGTTCTTAGAGTAAATCAGTTTCATGATGGTTGTCTCATTTATTCTCTATTCTATTATTTTTTAGTTCTGCTGACATATGGAGTGTTGGGTGTACGGTTATTGAGATGGCTACAGGAAAGCCTCCTTGGAGCCAACACTATCAAGAGGTACTCTTTTAAGTTCCCTTTTATGATTCTTTCCTAGATTTGAATATTTTTGTTTATAGGGGTGGCGATTTCACCCTATAATATATAGAAGTGGATCGATTTAAGGTGTTGTTAGCTTTAACGAGTCAAATGGGTTGAAGTCAGTCGATTCATATTCAAATCCATAAAACCTTCTAAATCACTTTAATCGAAAAGGTTCAGATATTTAGTTTTATAAAATATAGTTTTCTAATCATATTTAACACATTATTTTATAAAATACAAAAAAAAGAATAAAAAGTTGTTTGCGGTTCAGCCCAACCTGACCCAACCCATTTTGGTCCACACTAAAAACTCATCTGACCTGTCACCAAGCCCACCCTACCTACCCATTTTTCACACCTACTTATTTGTAGATTATGGTTATTTCTCCATAAGTATATAAGATGTGATAACTTCATTTTTGTTTCAGGTGGCGGCTCTCTTTTATATTGGCACTACCAAGTCTCATCCTCCTATTCCCGACCAGCTTTCTTTTGAGGCACAGGATTTACTGCTGAAATGCTTACACAAGTATGTACATATTCTGATATCATATGCGCTTTCACTTTTGTGTTAGTGCACTCAGGTGTTATTGTTTTTTTCTCCTTTTTGTTGATTTTTCTATTCATTTGTTTCTACTTACACTAAATTTGTTTTTTTTCAGGGAACCTGAGTTGAGGCCTTCTGCTTCTGATTTGCTGCAGGTGATTCTAATTTTAATTCTTTGTAAATTTCTGTTCTCCTATGCCAATGTTTCTGCACTTTCTCTTTCAGCATCCTTTTGTTACAGGGAGATCTCAGCAAAACTCTCTTGGTACTCCAACAATGGTTTGTTATTGGCTAGTTTCGTTTTCTTGAATAATCCTCCATCCAACATTCCATTTTATGTTAATTTAAATATTATGGTGTCCAGGAAAATATTGAAGCTCCTTCCTCTTCTTGCACAAGCGTTTTGGATCACTCGTAAGTATAATAATATATCAGTTTCGCACTTTTATTTATACTACATACATCTCAAATTAAATGCAATGTTGTACACACATATTTGACTTTATAATATTTAAGGTATGCTCAGTGTCTCAGTGATGACAAAGTGAGGAGTTTTTTGGAGCAAAATAATGCTATCATTTTATCGTGGAGCAAAATAGGCCGAAAACTATTTTTGGATTGAAATTTTATTCAAAAAGGAAGTTGATGGAACTCTATGATATCCTAAATAGGAAATTGTTGCATTTTTATTCGGTTCTGAGGGAATAAGACAGCATGTTGTCTGCTTATGAAAGTAAGGATGGCGATGACATCAAGTAGTATTAATATTATTATTTCTTTTTCCTAATTGACAACCAGCCTGGGATCACTTGATGTATGCAACCTTGGTACTCTCAACTTCTCTACTGTAAATTCTGGGAATTGTAAAGAGTGGGGAGCAGAAGACAGGGATAATGACATGCGTCAGTTAGATGGCGATGATTTCATGGAGGGTGGAGGAGTAAAGTTGAGATCTGTTTCAATGCTTAATGACTTTAAGGTTGATATTTCTTTTCATTTTCTTTAACATTTATAATTTACTATTCAACATTGGATCTTGAGGAACTTTTTTGGTTTACATATACATTTGATAAATTAGAGTTTCAATCCTATGGAAGAACCTTCTGTTGATGAGACTTGTGAACTGCAAGGACAAGCAACCTTGGATGGTGAACAGCGGTCTGATGAACTTGTCAGTAACATGATTAGATTTCCTGACAGCAGTACTTCATTTCATCTTGGCCGATCCCTCTCTGAGGATGATGATGAGCTAACCGAATCTAAAATAAGAGTTTTTCTGGGTGAAAAGGTATTGTTTTTAATTTTACTTTTTCATAGAGGTGAAAATTGACCAATTTATTTATGAGTTATGATGAGTTGATTTGGTCTTCTGATGGGTTGAATGGGTCAAATAGGTTGGACTTCGCCCAAAGTATGTTTTTTAATCATATGACCTAAATTATTTTGTTTAAAGGTTTGAGTTCTGATTGTAATAATATTGCTTTTCTATAAGTTAATATTTTAAATATTTTCTGAAAATTTAAAGAAAAAGAGAAATAGCGTGTAGGGTTAAATGGGTCAAAAGTTGCTCAGAATGTAGTTTTATAACATATGACCTCCAAAATCGCATTTTTTTTTTGAAAATTGAATTGCTGTTGTAAAAACGTTGTTTTATTTTGGGCAAGTATCATATGATAGCAATATACTTTCGGTGGTGGTCCATTTTGGTTATTAAAACTTTTTAATCCATTTTGGTAATTACAAGCTTTTTGTGAAAATCCCACTTTGGTAATTTTGGTTTCAAAAACGTAACAACAGTAGCCAGATAGGTAGAAGAAACTTATTTAGTAACCAGATAGGAATAAAATAGAACTTTAATCAACCAAGTTGGCCTTTCAAAACTACTTGTAAATACCCAAAAAGGTAAAACTTTATAACTACCAAAATAGATCACCACCAAGAGAATAGTGCTATTTTATGATATTTGCATTTTTCTTTACTGTATTTATTTATATCCTTTTTGAAAGGGACAAAAAGTATCAAGGGATAAGCCAACCTGGTATTACCAAAAGTTACTCGTTTGACCGAACCCTTTTTGACTTGTTATACAATCCGCATGACCCATTTGCCACAAGTTTTCACCTATAAATGGATCAGACAGAGTATGTAATTGGCTTCGGATTTGAGGTTGCGACACTTTTAACATGGCTCTTTTTATATCAATTCAGGCATTAGAACTAAAAAGACTTCAAACGCCATTATATGAAGAGTTCTACAACAGTGTAGTCCTTTCATGCTCAACGGACAGTGTTGATAATGGAAGTAGTCCAAATTACTTGAAACTGCCACCCAAAAGCAGGTCCCCACTTGGTAAAGCAGTTGATGCTGTAAGCAATGCAAGCCCTGGGAGTGGAAGTAGGCGCACATCTAATGTTAGCGGTGAAGAAAACATTCATAGTCCCATGGACATTTCTTCACCACAGTGTAATGATATCACCGGGCCTGATACTCAACAAGAAGCATGCAGTCCTAGGTTAGTTAGTATACGGCTTATCATCATCATCATCATCATCATCATCATCATCAGCTTCTCGGTTTTTTGTCCCTTTTTTTGCTTGGATTTGTGTGTACGGGTGCTCATGTTAGATGTGCTATTTGCAGTGTTAACTTTTCTGAAGTACAAAGAAAGTGGAAGGAGGAGCTAGACCAAGAGCTTGAAAGAAAACGAGGTATAAATAATGCTTTTAAATTTTCTGTTTAGGGCCTCTTAAGTTGATATGGCCACATAGGCTGGTCAGCTGGGTGCATAATGGGTCAGAAGTCAGAACATGTCAAATCAGGCCGGGCAGGGCTCTGTTGGGTTTAGGTTGGCTCAAAACACTTTTTTTTTTACTTTTTCCAAGTTATACAAACTTTTAATGTTATAAAAATGATCAGTAAACAATATTAGCACAATATCAATCAATTTTTTAAACAAATATTTAAACCCAATTCACACTATGCTTCTTTATGGTTTTGAACTTGCTTGTATTTTACCCAAACTTTGAAAATTACCAAGTTACTTAATAATTTAGTTTAAAAGATGGGTCAAACTGGTTAAAAAATTTGTAATATTTAATTTTCTAAATCATTTTATTCAAATAATTAGATTATTTGTGCAATAATATTTGACACTTATTTAAAAATATAAAAAATCTCGGATAAAAAGTGTTTCGGGTCAACTCAATTCAACCCATACCAAAATATTATTCGTTTTGACCCAGCCCTCCTGACCCGCTAATCTGCTAGCTCCGTTTTTACCAGGTCTAAGTCCACAAGAGCTGACTTGGGTTCATTTTTTTGGTATATTTTTATGGTGTGATGTGCAGAGATGATGCGACAAGTAGGAGTTGGGGGTAAGACAGGATCACCGATAGATAGAGGATCAAATCGGCGGTCAAGATTTGCAACTCCGGGAAAATGAGCAGTTACTTTTTTTTTCTTGAATACCAGCATGCTTGCTTTTGCAGCAAGCTATTAGTAGAGTGTAAGTTACAATGGGTTTGAAGGTGAATAAGCATTTTCAAGGTGGTTTGAAAATGAAAGCTACATTCTCATTTTCTACTTCATTTTCCAGGATGGAGATGTAGATGTTTTGAAAGGTGGTTATCTGATTTGTATAATAAATATAATTCACCCTCGCGCTTGTTCTATAACCTCCATTAAAAGCTTGTTTATGGTGATGATTCTCTGTGATTTCTATTGAATACCAAACCCTTTAAATAGGGAATAATACAATCCGTAAAAATAGGAAACGATATACATGACTAATTACAAGATGAATCAATAACAATCTAATACTAAAATAAAGCCAATAATATTGATTGGCTAAGACACCCCCGCAGTTTGAGCGGGCGGAGGATAGACGCTCAAGCTGGTATGAAATGATTGAAACATCTGTCTGGATAACCTCTTTGTGAAAATATATGCATATTGAAGCGATGAAGGGACATGAAGAACTCGTATATGACCCACACGTACTTTGTCTCCAACAAAATGAATGTCTATTTCTATATGCTTGGTCTGATGATGTTGCACCGGGTTATTCGATAAATAAACTGCTGACACATTGTCACAATAAATGACCATGCCTGACGCAAGGGTGTATTTAATTCCAGTAACAAGTTCCGAATCCATGTAGCTTCTGCCATGGCATTAGCAACCCCTCGGTACTCCGCCTCTGCACTCGATCTAGAAACTGTAGGTTGACGTTTAGAGGACCATGAAATAAGATTATCACCCAGAAAAACACAATAACCTGATGTAGATCGCCGTGAGTCTGGACATCCACCCCAGTCAGCATCCGAATAAGCCACCAGTGAATGAGAAGCGGACTTAACTATACGTATACCAAAATCAATAGTGCCATGTATATATCAAATGATGCGTTTCATAAAAGCATAATGAGAACCCCGCGGCTCGTGCATAAATAAACAAACTTGTTGTACTGCATAAGAAATGTCGGGTCTAGTAAATATGAGATACTGCAGAGCTCCGGCGAGACTTCTATATAAAGTAGGATCAACAAATAAAGGACCATCAGTAGCACTCAGTTTAGCAGACAAATCAACAGGTGTGGCACAAGGTTTGCAAGATGTCATGGATGCCCGAGCAATAATATCTTTTGCATACAGTGCTTGAGACAAAAAAATACCATGTTCAAGTTGAGATACCTTAATACCCAGAAAATGATGAAGCCGTCCTAGGTCAGTCATGGGAAACTCTCGTGAGAGTGTTCCAATAATATCATGCAATAGACGATCATTTGATGCGGTGAGAACAATATCATCAACGTAAAGAAGTAAATATGCAATGTTAGAAGCATCCCGTTGATATATAAATAAAGAATTATCGCATGCACTACTCCGAAAACCATGAGAAGTAATGAAAGTAGCAAAGCGTGTGTACCAAGCACGCTGTGCTTGTTTAAGCCCGTAGAGAGACTTCTTCAAATGACGTACATGATTAGGAAACCGCCTATCGACAAAACCCGGCTGCTGATGCATAAAAACTGTTTCATGTAAATCCCCATGTAAAAATGCATTCTTTACATCCAGTTGATGAACAGACCAAGACCTCGAGACAACAAGAGAGATAACCGTCAGAATGGTATCCGGTTTAACAACCGGGCTAAAAGTGTCATCACAATCTACACCCACTGTCTGTGAATTACCGTTAACAACCAAACATGCCTTGTACCTTTCTAAGGACCCATCCGATTTAAATTTATGTCGAAAAAGCCACATGCATCGTATGACAGGGTGGTCCGTAGGGCGCGGAACAAGTACCCATGTTTCATTATCTTGTAAAGCAGTAAACTCGGTTTGCATGGCGTGTAACCAATTTGGATCGGCAAGGGCTTTGGCATAGGTGGTAGGGATAGGGGATAGAGTAGGTGTGGTGAAGGCTATATGAGCATTAGCACGAGATTTAGAGCGAGTGGTCACGGGATGCAAGTTGGATGCACGTGGCTGGGCGGTCGGTGTTGTAGGTGCAGCCGGCTGGCCGCTCGTGGGAGGTGGACCAGGGGGCTGACCGTGAGATCCAGGGGGCTAGGGGGTGGTCGTGGTCGGCGAGAATAGGTGTGGATGATGGGTGGGGGGACGGAGGGTCGTACCACAGGTGGGTGAAAATTAAATCCCAATAGAACCGGATCATCCAGGAAAGTGTAGGATTTAGGAGGTTGTGGAATGGTGTAGGGAAATGTGTGCTCATCGAAGGTCACATGACGGGATATGTGAACCTTCCCAGTGGTAGGATCAAAACACCGTGGCTACCCGAGAAAAATACATCTCACGGACCGGGAGTGTAATTTATGCGGTTGGGTAGCGGAGGTGTTTGGGTAGCAAGCACAACCAAAAACTCGTAAGTGGTCATACCCAGGATGGCGTAAATAAAGTGCAAAGGTGGGTGTGTAAAAATTTAAACGTTTAGTGGGTAGAATGTTATGAAGGTAGACAACGGTATGGAGAGCCTCCACCCAAAACGTGGGCGGGAGATTTGCATGAATTAGAAGAGCACGAATGATATCGTTGAGACGACGAATCATACGTTCAGCTCGACCGTTTTGGGATGAAGTTTGAGGGCATGAAAAACGAAATAAAAGGCCATGTTGGGTAGCAAAATTTTTGAAGGCAAGGTTGTCAAATTCACCACCTAAGTCACATTGGAAAGTTTTAATTTTTCGATGAAATTGTGTGAATATTAGTTGGTGAAATTTAGCAAAAGTTGGGAATGTGTCTGATTTATATTTAAGAGGGTAAACCCACACAAAGTGCGAGAAATTATCAATGAGAACCATATAATATTTATACCCAGATTTACTCGTGATTGGTGATGTCCATAAGTCGCAATGTATAATATCAAAAGGCGCGAAGAAAAAAAAGGCAACCGTTTACTATTAGAAAGTTGACAAGAATTGCAAACATGAGACATCTTGTCTTTATTACAATTAAATTAAAATATCTAAAACTTGTGCCCCGGGATGGCCAAAACGATTATGCCATGGAAATGTGGGAGATGCAAGAAAACAAGCTTGAGGCGGCAGTTGTGGTGGTGTGAATGGATAGAGGTCCCCGGTGCTGTTGTGGCGGGAAAGAGTCCTTTTAGTTTTGAGATCCTTCAACGAAAAACCAAAAGGGTCAAATTCTATAGACACATTATTATCACGAGTAAAACGTCTGACATAGATAAGGTTTTTAATAATTTGAGGGCTATAAAGGACGTTTGGTAAAATGTAGGTACGGTTCGGTAAAGGATGAAAACCCGTGCCAGATCCGTTTATTGGTAAAGAAGTGCCATTGCCCACCAAAATATTACTACGTACAGGTAATGTATTAGGGATTAAAATTTTACCTGGATCATGAGTAAGGTGAGACGAGGCTCCTGTATCCATGATATCCGAGGTCCAGGTTGAATGGGGTTGATTAACCTGCATATTAGTAAAAGCAGCACTTAAATCAGATGGGCATAAAGCATTGTATCCTCCATGTTGTTGCTGGTTGTAGGAGTGGGCTGATGGGTCAGTGTAACCAGCAAACTGGGCCTGAGGAAAAGCAGCAAATTGGGCCTGTTGTGGCGGAGCACTCGGCTGGGCTGGCTGGTTATAGGGCCGCCAGTTGGTTTGGGTTGGATACGGGCATGGTGGAGGAGTCCACCAGGCCCAGTTTGGATAAGACATGTTCTGACCATTCCATGGAGCCGATTGTCTTCCACCGCCTCGACCCCTGCCTCCCCTACGATTCCATGAGCCCCGACCCCGTCCCCGGCCACGTGAGGAATAAGAGTTGGGGTCAGATTGCTGTTGACTGTTGTTGTGGCTGGGAGGCGGCTGTGATGGTGCCGATGAAGCAGTGAGGACAGCGGATTGTGAGCCTTGACGAGCTTCGATCCGTAGAACTTCATCTTTCAACATTGTGATAGCCTGATCCCAATCTAAGGCATTCTGATTGATTAACGAGGCTGTGGTGTTGTATTCTTCAGGAAGGCCGCAAACCAATTGAAGGACCAATCGAGACTCGGTTACGGGTTGATCCACATCGTCCAGTTGATTGGCCAAATCAGTTAACCGCTGGCAGTAATCTTCAACGGAGGAACAAGCAGAGAGGGTCAGGTTGCAAAATTTTGTCTCAAGGGCTGCTGCACGTGCCTTCTTGTTGCTGAGAAAGATTTTCTCCAACTTTGTCCAGGTTACAAGAGCCGTAGCTTTGGTGTCAAGGATGCGAGTCAAGATGTCGTCTGACACGGTGCTATAAATCCATTGTAAAACTAGGGCATCAAGCTCCTGCCATGCTGCAAAGTCAGCGGATGTTAGCAAGGGTGCCATCCATATGATTAGACACCTTGTATGCGACTGCGTGGAGGTGAAAAAGCTTTACCCAGGACGAATAAGTGACCTTCGTCCCATCCAAGGTTCGGATTTTGTTGGTGACCGAATAGGCCGGGTGTGAGGAAGTGTGTTTATACGAAGATTCACTAGCAGCTTCTTTGGTCATGGCTGGTTATCAGATTTGAAAAAAAAAGAAAGGGTTTGGTGATTGAAAATTAAGGGAAGAGAAGGGTATTCAGATACCATAAAAGCTTGTTTATGGTGATGATTCTCTGTGATTTCTATTGAATACCAAACCCTTTAAATAGGGAATAATACAATCTGTAAAAATAGGAAACGATATACATGACTAATTACAAGATGAATCAATAACAATCTAATACTAAAATAAAGCCAATAATATCGATTGGCTAAGATCCATGACTACGAGATTTTCCCGCTCTTTTTTGTGTGGTTGATTTGCTGGAACTTCACTGATTGTCACATTTGTTTTCACAAAGTAAATATGATGTGGTTTTTGTTTATGCTTGAACTAGATCATGAAGTGGGTTTGGAATATACCTAGATCATGAAGTGGTTTGAACTAGATCATGTAAGAGCAAGGGGTATACCCCATGATTTACCTGCGTTAGCGGCATGAAGACCGTGAAACACCGTCACCTCGGCGACGTGAGGGGGGGGGGAGGCGTGAGAAGCCTGCGTGAAAAATCTCACGGCTCACTTGAGCCTCTCTCCCTCTCTTACCCACACAAACACTACAATTACATCACTCACACAACTCTCACTTGCTTGGGTATACCACATGCAAAGTGAGATTGTGAGAGTGGTGTGAGCAACCCAATCAAGTGACGTGACGTCCACATGGCAGAATCACTTGAGCCTCACTCACTTGGGTATACCCCATGCGCCAAGTCAAAACCCAAATATCAAGTTTCACGTATACTTTTAGAAGCTCATATTGAAAGGATAATGAAACTTATAAATGAACGACTAATGTGATGTATATACAACATGAAGATACAATAGGAAAAACTATAGATAATAGACTAGTTAGATAAATATTAAATAGTGCCCACAAAACGTCATCTAGGCAACTTTAGTTAGTATAGTGCACACAAAAATAACCATTTCACCACTACTACTTGGATCTAAGGGGGCGTTTGTTTCGTGGAATTCGTTGGAATTGGAATTTAAATGATTCATTTGAAAATCCAAAATGTGTTTGGTTGGTATATTTTTTATGAAATTGAAATGTAAAAATACATAAAAAGACAAAATTACCCCTTAAAAATTATCAAATATAAAACAAAGATTTATACTAAAAAACTTATAAAAATTGTTTTAATAACATCACCCCGCCCAACCCTCACCCTCCTCCACCCATAGGGCTGGCGGTTTAAATCCGTCAGGAACCGGCCCGACCCGAACTGGAATCGTAACCGTGAGTTTGGAAAAGTGTATGCATGATTCAATTGTATGAAAATCACCAACTTTTACACGACTATGTGATAGAGATTCACATAGTCATGCCTTCGGACGGTCAATTTGGTTGAATATGACAGAAAGTCGCATGCCTTTGCTAATTCACCGTTACAAAGACGTGTCTTCAAATAATGCCACATAACCGTAGCCTTCAATAATCTCATATGTCTTCTCTTAGAAGGGCACGACTATGCTAAGTGCATCACATAGTCGCGGCCCTTGGTTTGACATGTTTTCTACTTCTTTTATCTTGAAAAACTCTGTTTTTCGTCCAGTTTATTCGTCTGTAAAACAAATATATAACACTTGATGATCAAAATCCCCCTTTTCATCCGTAAAAACAATTTATATACAGCAGTATCGCCTAATAAATCATGTATTATCTGGGCTATCACACATCTAGTCTAATACGCCCCCGCAAGTGAAGGCACTTAAGGGTGGAGATTGACAAGCGCTCTCGCATGCCGCCACAACCACTGTCAAAAAATTTCTTTTTTTGGCCAAATGTGTGTATATAATAAACAATATCATCTTATATACAGTAGGTTCTAAATATCAAGAAATTAACTTACATTAGTTTTACTGCAGGAGCCTGACTCAAAAGAACGCGTTGTCATCACAAATTCTAGTGATGCATAGGGTTTTATACACCTTGGCCAAAAAATGGTTGGAGAAGACTCTTGCAGCTACTTTCATCCCATTCCAACCCATCCCACCAATTTCTGTTTCCCTTAATGTGCTGAAGAGTTGATGGCAAGTAGCTAATGGAGAATGGAAGAGTCCTCAATTTCTCACAATCCCATATCTCAACGGTTTCAAGGGAATCACAAATCAGAACCCTTTTCGTGATGTATTTTAATTCTGGTAGCATGGACAATGACAAACGACGAAGCTTTGGAAGTAAAACAGTTGGAAAGAGAGAAGTACCGCCTTCGGTTTTGTCTTCTACCATCTCGTGGATCAAGCTTGAGTTCCATACTTCAATCTCTTCAAGGTTTTGGAAGTCTTGCAACATACCAGATGAAAACAAATATTTCATGCTGTTGCAGCTATGGATTTTAAGACTCTTTAGCTTTGTGAAAATCTGACTTGCTGCAATACCATTAGATATGGCCTTCAATTTGGGCAGTTTTCGTAGGACTAGCAGCTCTAGACTCGGAAAACAGTTACAAGAAGCTGTTATGAATTCCATGCCATTGCAGTTCGAGAGATAACAATGTCTCAGATTTTCCAAGTTGGTTGTGTCGGATAGTTTTGATAAAAATGTAATATCATGGCAACTGTGCAAGGCCAACTGCTGGATGTTGTTTGGAAGCTCAATTACCGTGTCTTGCCAAACAAGATCATAACCTTGAATTTCAATACTACGCGTTCCCTTTGAAATGGGTAGAAAAATGGATAGCTGGCCTATACCAAGATGGTAACTTTGCAAATCTTGCCAGTGCTTCGATCTCACATACTCTATGAAGCTGGTTCGGTCCTCAAATGAGAGGCCAAGACTGGTCAAACTTGCAATTTCATCAAATCCAACTCCTCTAGTTGATGACCATCTCCATTTGCTTCTAAACATAGAAAAGTTCTCTAGACAATAAAGATTTTGGACAACACCATATGGGAATATCTTCAGTTTTTCAGTGTACGATAAATCCAAACGCCTTAGATTCTTCAACTTGTCTATATCATTCGGTAGCTTCTTCAAAAGACTATGTGACAAGTCCAACACTCTCAGATCTTGTAACATGGTTAATGAAGGAATCTCCTTCAACTTACTAAAGCTTAAAAGGAGCGCACGGAGGCTGCATAAAGTTGAGACGGACTGTGGTAATGACTAGATGCCGGTTTTAGAGAGGTCAAGTACTTTAAGACGCTGCATCTGCGTAAAGAATGAACTGGGAATTGTTTCAGAAAGAGGGTTTCTCTGAAGAAGCAAAGTAGACAGTTTTTGGCAGTTTGGATAATCGGGTACAATACTAATACTGTTATCCATTACAGAAACCCACTCAGCATTTTCAATCCATTCCTTTGTCAATCTGTTTAATTTCATTGCAGATTTGTTTATCAACCTCGGACCCTCCCTGGCGATCCTGATAGCCATATCCCTAACCAAATCATGCATCCTGACATAATCTGACCCGATGTCTTCCAACAAGCAAGCATCTTTAAGCATTTCAAGCACCGTGTACCCTTTGTTGATTTCTTTTTCTCGATCTCCCACTTCCATTATCAATTCTTCTGCCATCCAGTACTCTATAAGTTCCGCAGCATCAATTTTATGGTCCTCGGGGTACAAAGCACAGTACAGAAAACATGCTTTGATATTGTCATCTTTTAAGTGAAGATAGCTAAACTTGAGACGGGTAAACACATCTTCTTCCATACCAACAATTTCTGATCTTGAACTTTGTAACTCTTCCAGTGCATTCTTCCATAATCTTTTATCCTTAATTTTCCTCATGGCCCGACCCACTGTGATAATCGCAAGTGGCAATCCACCGCAGTTATCACATACTGCCTTTGCAATGGGTTCTATTTCATCACTCTGAATTGGACCTGATTTGGTTGTGAATAAATCCCATGCTTCATTCTTGGTCAACAGGTCAACTTTGATTTCCCGTTGAGTTTCCATTCCACGACAAACTTCCATAAGGCGAGTTACAAATACAAACTTACAACCATTATCTATGCTTGGCTGTGGGATACCTACCTCTTCTAAGGAGAACTTCTGCCACATGTCGTCTAAGATGATAACTAACTTTTTTCCTTGCAAATGTTCAAGCAGCCGTGTTGATCTCCATATCACATTTTCATCTTTTAAGAGCTCCAAATTTGTTGCGTTTGCAATATCGAGTTGCAATTTCTCCACATTAAAAGGTTTTGAAACATTCACCCAAATGACCAGATCAAAAATCTTGCATTCGATTAGCTGGTTATAAATATGCATCATAACAGATGTCTTGCCAACACCACCCATTCCATGAACACCAATCGTACTGGTACTCGTATCAGTCAATAGTTTCCAGATCGCCTTTGAAACTCTGTTAAAAGTTTTATCACCAACTAATCCAGTTGTTGGTAGTATCCTCCCGGAATCTTGAAAAGAATCAATGAATAGCCCGTTTGGAAATACTCCTTTAGCATGAAGCTCACTCATATCATTAATTCTCTTCACCATCATTTTACCTAATCTATAACGGGAAATATAATTAGGGAAACATCCTTTCATACATTTCTCGATTTCTGTCTCGATTTGCTTAACTTCAGCTACAAGCTTCTCAACGTTTTTAAGCCACAACTGTATCTCGCTTCTTAGTTTCTTTCTTTGGTTCACCATACCACTACTTATTTCTGCTTTTAAATCATGTTCTTTACTAATTAGTCCTTCGAGTTCATAACGCAGTGTCCTTACTCTCTCATCCAATTTTCTTGAATAAAAGCAACATGACTCAAGAGGTGTCCATAACAAGGAAATAGCAGTTAGGCTACTTGAAACAATGTCCATACTTCCTGGAAAAAAAGGAAACTTAAAAACTATGAATGAAAACGACTACTGAAGTACTAAGAGAGTGTGATATTAGTTTTAGGGTTTAGGATTTAGGATTACAGGGTTTATTCCGTAAATTCTATTTTCAGAATGCATGTTCTTTCATAGACAGTGGCGGTACCAAGAATTTTTTCTATCAGGGTCGGTTTTATGTCTCATAACTCGACGTCCGAATTTCGGTTTCGGTCGGGTCAGGTCACATAAATAATGATAACTTGCCGTCCCAACTGGTAAAACTATCAGCTAAAATGAGGTTTTTTGAAATAATCTTGATCACAAAAAAGTAATGCAAGTTCAATAACTTTTAGAAATAATAAACTGAAGTACATAATCGAATTCGATACTCATTTTTCTTCCTTTCACTTTGTTTTTCAAACGCAACATGCATAAATTGATCTTTTTTAACTAAGTTCAAAGATCTCGGGCGTTCAAAAATCTTGAGGGTAGGTAAAAGTATAGAAAAATAAAATTATGTGTACATTTACTCTAACGTTTTTAAGCCACAATTTGGTTGTTATATCCTCAACAAAATGAATTTTGAATTCAGAAAGAATTCGGATGCCATGGATTAAGCGCATGGAATCAAAATCAAATTAACAGTCAAGTGACGAGGATCGAGCAAAGCAACAAGTATGATTATGAGAACATAAGCAGAGTATTGGAAATTAGGTTAGGTCTTGACATTTAAACACAAATTAGAAAGTTACCTTGGAGTTAAGAAGTCGTTTCGATTCTACAAAATCGCTAAACGAGTGTGTATGATGAACAAATTCATGATCGACTTGCCGCCGGCGATAGATCAGGTCAAAGTAAACCAACAATCATTTCCTATGCATTCCATGCCCATCATCAACTATCAAACTAATTCATCGATTGGAATTTAGCTTCTTGGATAACGTTGACTCCGCTCAAAGATGGACTAAAATTGCCGACGAGAGCTTTTAGATATAGTTATAAATAATAACTAGAAAATGTTGGCTAAGCATAAAAAAGAAAGAGAAAATTATCAAAATGGTCATTTGGTCGGTCAAATTTATAAAAATGGACATATTTTTTAGCCTACTAATTCATGGTTATTTAGGCCAATAGACGGCTAGTTTAGCCGGCTCCTAATTCCGTGCCAAATACCTTTTTGTCAGAGTTTTAACCAACCAGATCTCGACACGTGGCGGCACTGATTTTTTAGCCGGCTAAAGCCTTCTATTTAGACGGCTTAGTCGGCGTGTTTTTTTTACACGGCTCGATTTTAGCCGACTATTTGACTTTCCTTAGCCGGCTATTTGAATGTTCATAGCCGACTATTTTTCTTAAAATAAACACAACAATCATATAATAAGTAGTCAAATACAATCTAAGTTTAATGTATTAAAACAAACACAACAATCATATAAAAAATAGTGTTCAAATACAATATTGTTGTATTTGATATTCTATTTTAATATTCTATTTTAGCACTACTTTTTATATGATTGTTGTATTTATTTTAATACATTAAACTTAGATTGTCTTTGACTACTTATTATATAATTGTTATGTTTATTTTAAGAAAATTAGTCGGCTATGAACATTCAAATAGCCGGCTAAGGAAAATCAAATAGCCAACTAAGGAAAGTCAAATAGCTAGCCAAAATTGAGCTGTGTAAAAAAAACACGCCGGCTAAGCCGTCTAAAGAGAAGGCTTTAGCCGGATAAAAAGTCAGTGCCACCACGTGTTGAGATTTGGTTGGTTAAAATTCTGACAAAAAAAATACTTGGCACGGAATTAAGAGCCGGTTAAACTAGCCGTCTTTAGGCCTAAATGACCATGAATTAGTAGGCTAAAAAATGTGTTCATTTTGTAAGTTTGACTGGTCAAATGACCATTTTGGTAATTTTCCCAAAAAGAAACGTGGTCAAGTATATAAATGAAATGTATGAAGTTACGGCGACTCGGTTAGCCCAATAAAAAGAAATGTAAAAAAAAAAAACCCAAAAAATATTATGATGGACCAACAAATAGGTGACACGTGTCCTGACGATGGGGGAAAACATCGAGTTTTAACAATTTACAAAGTTGAGGGGGGAGTTGTGGTCGACACTTGTAAATGAGTATAACAAAATTTATACCGGGAAGCGAAGAAAAAATATTAAACACAATAACAAATTAATTATTTTTAATTAACGAACGAAAGTTATTTAGGAAAAATCAGATTATATATAATGAAGGGGTAAAATCAAAATTTTATAAACTTAAATGGGTCAAAATAAAACTTGATGGGTAAGTTTTACTAACTTACAAAGGGTGAAAGAGGGGATGGATTGAAAAAAAAACAAGGGGGGTGGATGGAATGATTTTGAGGGATTTAGAAGGAATGACATTCCTTGTGGAATGGATGATTCCATTCTATCGTCCAACAAAACATTATTTTTTTCATTCACTCGTAATCGTCCATTCAATTCCACCTCTCATTCCTGCATACCAAACACAACCTAAAGGTTTCAAATTGTAATTATGAGTATTATGTTTCAATTTTGTAACAATATTAGGTATTAAGACTAACTGTTATTAACTTTTTTATTAAGTTTAAGGACAGTTAAGTCTTTTCACATTAAAATGACTTATTGTGTAACTTAAGTTTGAAGAGGGACCATTTTTGAAGAAAACATACCCACATGGACCATTGTGTAATTAACCAATCCACAACCACCACCACCCCCTCCCCATCGTCTCCTTCACCACATAATCAATGGAGATCCATCGCAGATTCAAGCATATTAACCACAAATAAATAGAAATAATCAAACAATACATCAGACAATGATATTTTGAGAATACAAAATGTTGTTAATTATATATAAAGTATAATAACTAACAGGTGATACACTAAATGTAGTTTTCTCATAAACAGGGCTGATACACTAAATCAAGCAATACATCCACCGGATATTAACTTCTAAACAATAAAATCCCTTGATTAAATGACCAAATCTAGCAGCAATCATCCTCGCAACAGACCCACTATAACCCTCCACATTCGGCGCCAACGTCGCCGCTTTCGCCTCCGCAGAACCACCGTTCTCCGCCCCAACCGCCGTCGCCACCTCCTTCACCGAAAACAAAGTATACTCCTCCAAAACCTTATCAGATTTTTCCTAACCTTTCCCTGTAACTGTTAATCCGTAGTTTAACAAATTGTCCGATTCAACATTTGAATTTGCATCGGAAGGGACGCGAAGAGTGAAGAATTAACGTGACGCGTCTAATTTCACTGCGGCGGTAAAAAAGTGATGGCGTGTGAGGGATCTCGGCGGCCGACGGTGGTGGTTGAGAGGAGGAGGCCGGAGGTGGTGGCAACGATATGAGTTTTGGGGGTAGCGGGGAATAGTAGACTTGTTACATAAGGTTCCTCTAATTACATATATGGTCCCTTATATGTGTAAGTTATATAATTAGTCCATCGTAATTGAAATGACTTAAATGCCCTTCAATTTAACAGCAAAGTTAACGGAAGTTAGTGTTAGTACCCAATATTGTTACAAAATCGAAACATAATACCCATACTTGCAACTTGAAACTCTTAGTAACCATACTTGTTAGTTTTCATAAACCATATGGACCATCCATGTAATTAACTCTATATATTATATCAAAGCTATAAATAATGATAATTCATAAACTACTTTGACAGACTTAGAGAAATTCCTAAATGAACTTAGGAAATAACAGTGTCTTCTAATCTTTTGACTTCAACTGGTCCTCTTTGATTGATCAACATAGTCGATAACCTTTTTAAATCATTAGATGAACAAGTTAATGCACGTTTCGTTCGAATTGACAGTGCTACTTCTTTTTCACACAATACAAAAACACCAATGAGCCTGGTGTTATCTTGGGTGCATGAGGCATCTCCGGTAGTACATACTAGTTCAGATGTTATACCCTAGGAGACTGACGAGTTCTCTTTGAAGAGATCTGAAATCCGTTTTAATTAACCTATCTTAAACACAAAGCCTCAACCAATACTAATGGTTTAACTTGCTCTTTTCTTGCAACCGAAGACATTACCCGTTGAAATGTGGTTTGATCTTTTTACGTTTATGCAACAATTATTTACATTTCTTGTAATTCATTTTGTATAATTTCCCCATAAATAAAGAGAGAATTTTATTATTATTTATTTTATATAAAAGAAGCATTTCCCCCTAATATTTTAATATCTTTATGTGTTACCGATATAATGTAATATGACCATTAAATTAAGTAAGTTACTAGCATGAAGTTTTATATTTGTCATTCCTTATTACAAACTAAAATCAATTGTTCATAAATTTGCTTCCCAATGCTTCTTACCTGGATTTGACAGAAACCGACTAACAACACCTACTGCATGGGCAATGTCAGGTCTTGTACACACCATTGCATACATCAAGCTTCCAACTGCTGAGGCATATGGAACTTTATCCATTTCTACAATCTCCTCCTTAGAAGAAGGGCAATCTTTATCAATTAGCTTAAAGTTGAGAGTAAGAGGTGAACTGACCTCTTTGGCTTTAGCCGTGTTGAATCTACAAAGCACCTTCTCAATGTATTGCTCTTATGACATGTGTAACTTCTTTAAAGCTCTATCTCTAGTAATCCGAATGCCAAGAATCTATTTTGCTGGCCCTAAGTCTTTCATAGAAAAAGACTTGCTCAATTCTTTCTTCAACTGAACAATTCTCTTTGCATTCTTCCCAACAATCAACATGTCATAAACATAAAGTAATAAAATGATGAAATCATCATCACCAAACCTCTGGAAGAAAACACAGTGATCTGAAGTAGTCTTTCGGTAGCCTTGCTCCCCCATGGCTGATTCAAATTTCTTGTACCACTGTCTTGGTGCTTGCTTCAACCCATAGAGACTTTTTTGAAGTTTACAGACATAGTCTTCTTTATCCTTAACCTAAAAACCTTCAGGTTGCTCCATATAGATTTCCTTGTCCAAGTTACCATGAAGGAATGTTGTCTTGACATCCATTTGCTCAACCTCAAGATCAAGACTAGCTGCTAAACCAAGAATCACCCGAATGGAACTCATCTTCACGACTGGAGAGAAAATCTCATCAAAATAAATAACCTTTCTTTGACTGGACCTTTTGAAAACCAATCTAGCCTTGTACCTAGGCTGTGATGTATGTTCTCCAGTCTTCACTTTGTAAACCCCCTTGTTTTTTCAAAGCTCTCTTGCCCTTTAGGCAGTTTCACCAACTCAAAGGTATTGTTCTCATACAAGGAATTCATCTCATCTTGCATGGCTTCAACCCACTCCCTTTTGTGCTCATCTTCCATGGCCTCTGTATAACACTCGGGCTCTCCCCATCAGTGATTAAGACATACTCATCAGCAGAAAAACGGGTGGAAGGATGACGATCTCTCGTAGACCACCTGAGTGGGACAAATGCTGGCATATCTGGTACTGGTAGTTCAGGGTGGAAATTATCACCCGACTCTGACTGCTCTGGAATATCAATATTATTAGTATCATGTTGTTCATCATTTTTAACATTATCTCCATTATCGTATTGATGAGGAGGAACCGAATCCAAATCAGTAAGATCATCAGTATGTTGAGGAACTATCTTTGTCTTCTCAATATCTTTCAAACCCTGATCTTCTATAAACACCACATCATGACTTCTTATAAGTTTCTTTAGAACTGGATCATATAACCTGTATCCAAACTCATCTTGCCCATAACCAAGGAATATACATGGCTTGGTCTTCAAATCAAGCTTTGATCTTTGGGAATATGCACAAAAGCCTTGCATCCAAAGACCCGTAAATGACGATATGAAACATCTTTGCTACTCTAAACCCTGTCAGGAACATCGAAAGACAAAGAAACATAAGGAGTAAGATTAATAACATGTACCACCATATTCAAAGCTTCACCCCAAAAGGAATTAGGCAACCATGCATGTGAGAGCAAACATCTAACCCTCTCAACCAATGTTCTATTCATCCGTTCTGCTAAACCATTCAACTGTGGTGTTGATGTGTGCTTGACGGTCTATAAGAACTAACTATAAAACCTAACCTAGACACTCTAGCTTTAAATTTATAAATCTAGACTCAACCTAATACTAGACCACACAACCGGAAAGTGTACCGACCAATGTAGCAAAATAAAATGAAGTCCGGATATCGAACCCACGAGACACTAGCGACAACTCTATCTAGACTCTGACTCAACTAACTAAACTGAAATATATTTGGGGGAATTTTGTGTTGTGAACTATAACTAATGAACTCCTAACTATTGACAACCAAATAGAAAGCAAGAAACTTTAGACAACTCACAAATGGGAAAAGCACTACATAGACTCTGAATCCTATGCATGTACCTTGGAAATCTCTCCGATAAGGAAACTATGATGGAACCGGGCTCTTAGAATACGACACACTTAGAAAACCTAGTGGATCCCAGATCATTCTCCAGGTGTGACCAAAAAGAAACCATAAGGGATGTGTGAAACTCACCAGTTAGTTGGATCACCTCTCAGCTATCTCCAACAACACTAAAGTACTCGCTAGACAGATTACTTCTTAGTCTCACTATCTCAATACACCTTTTAGTGCAAGGAGTAACTTGAATTCACTTGGCTAGACACGAAATAACAATGACGCTAAGACAACCTAGGAAACCCTCCTTTCAGAGCAGTTAACCTAAAACCTTAACACCAAAGATTACCCGACAACTTCGCACCTCTCAGCTATTGAAGCAGGCAGAATACTCAATCCTAATAGACTCTCAATCGATGTTCCTATGGATACGACATTAATCAACCATAAACAAATCACATGCACACAGCTAGCGACCTAATATGCAACCATACATGAAAGACATTCACAAAGTAGCATATGGAACATTCAACAGATTATCAATCAAGATCAAATATGCATAAGCATCTCATCAAACAAAACCAAGTTCTTTACTTTAACGTTAATCCATCAACAAATATCCGAAATCTGAAATCAAACCAATTAACAAAACATAATCATCAAAATCTAGGTAGCTATGAAAGTCTAGCTAATCATCATGTTCAAAAGCATCATAAAAGAAGAACAAACACATAAATCATGGTATCAATTCTGGAAAAGTAGAACAAAGAAAGATAGCGTAAACCGAAAGACGAAAACGACCCGATCTATGATCTCCAACTTCAATCACCCCTTCCAATTGATCCTAGAAGCTTTCTCCCCCTTGGAATCACCAAAAAGCCCCCTACTTTACGTTTGGAATTGACTTTTTAACCCTAGAATCGAACCAAATCTTTTATACCTAGAAAATAGGAGAAAATAGCGAATATGGTCCTCCCGCGTATCGCGAGAACCAGTAGCCAAGTCTCTCGCATACCGCGAGAGACAAGATAGTCGGGCGGATTTTTCACGCCCCTCGCGTATCGCGAAGGGGAGAGCACATGCGGCTCGCGTACCGCGAGAAGTCCATATTGACAGAAAGTTTCATCTTTTTTCTCGTTTCGCCTCGTTCGCTCGTGCCTTCACCATACTTGATCGTTTAAGCTCCAAACTCACCTGATTCCCTACAAACATGACACAACTCAGTACTAAACATAAAAGACTCAATACGACTCTAAAATTATACATAAACGACACGAAATAGGACAGAAATGCATGTGTGCTTTGCAACACATCAGGTGTCTTTGGAGGAGTCTTTTGGTGTCTATTACCTCTCTCTCTACAATAAGTGTTGGGTTTAGTTTGAGAATGATGTTATTCAATTCAAGTGATCACGAGACGTTTAGGTTCGCGTATGAAAGTGGGTCTGAGAGTTGCTTGCGACACTCTAAGAGTCGCTTGGCTGGTTTCAGCCGACTCTTTGAGAGTCGGTTGGTCATCTTCAGCCAACTCTCTTAGGGTCGCTAGGCTGGCTTCAGCCGACTCTCTGAGAGTCGCTAGGTCGGTTACTGCCGACTCTCAGCGAGAGTCGGCAATATGCCCGGCCGACTCTCTCAGGTTTCCTATATATACCTGACCATTTTCATAGCTCATGGACCTTCTTCTCCACATAGTTTTTACCATTTTCATTTTTACTTTTAGCTTTTGGTGAGGTTTTTCTTAGCTAGCTTATTCCACCACCACGGGGGAGCTCACCCGTGGTGGATAGGGGTGGTAGATCGTTGTAATCATTTCAGGAGCACACTTTTAGAAAGATTATAGTGGAATTCTGATCAGATTTTTGGGTTTTTATTCTTATTTTAATGCTCTTTTTTCTTGCATTTTCTCTTATTTCTTCAATAACAGCTGATCTATAGTTGATTTATTGATCAGATCTTGACTAGAATCATCATAATAGGGACCCTATCATGACATACAATTTGGTATCAGAAAATGCATGAAATAAAATCTGATCAGAAGCACACTTTTTTCGGGGGAGATAAGAAAAGTGTGCTTCTGATTAGATTTTGCACTTTATCTTATACTTTTTTTTACCATTTTTGGGTTTTGGTATCAGAGTCGGCTCAGATACCAGATTGTAGGATCAAATAGACTGATTTGGTAAAGAACAATATAAAGATCAAGGAACACACAAGAACACAAAGATTTAACAATAAACCCCTATAAAATTGATTTGCAAATGATGAATACAATTAAACCCCAAATCTTTCTACAAGTGTGCTCACCTAAAACCCTAATCATCCTTTTTCTATTTATAGCCTAATGACATTTAGGCTAATTACAATCATGTCCCTAAACTTAACATAAATAATAAATCTATCATCAACTAAAATAATAAATATATTTTGCCTAGACAAAATATCTTTATATAACCGGAACACCTTTGATGATTACAACTTGAGCTCCATACGTCAATCCGTCGTCCGAACTTCTCGTATTGACTTTGACTCGTTGATGTTGACTTTGACCATGTTGACTTTGACTATGACTATGTTGACTTGATAACATTAGACTACTGATGTGATGTGTAGATGATGTGCTTGAAATTACACATCTTTTCGGCACAAAACTTCGCTCATTTCACGATCAATTCTTGGTTACTTTCAACGTTTAGACACTTAATTGCTTCATTTCCTGTTTTGTAGGTTTTTGTGAAGCTTGGTGAACAAACAAGGAGATTCAGGGATAAAAAAGTGAAGTTTTAGGGTTTCTGTGATAGAGGCACGGTCGTGTCCCTAATTGGCACGGTCGTGCCAAGCTTACAAACCCTAGGCACGGTCGCGCCCCGTACCTGGCACGACCGCGCCAAGCCAAAACTCAAGGCACAACCGTGCCTTGACTCCCCACGGTCGCGTGTCAACCCGTGACTCTGACTCAGCCGTACCCTCGAAGAAAGAGAGCCAATGAAAGAAGCAGATCGGTCAAACCACCTGTCCCACGACCGTGCTAAACCCTTGGCACGGTCGCGTCCCCTTGTCTGACACGGTCGTGCCTTCCCACTAGGCACGGTCGTGCCTCTTGTTTTATAAATATCAGAAGTTTTCCTCACATCAGAGGCCTGGAGACCTGGAGAGTTGAAGCCCTTAGCACTGTTTTGTGCTCCGAATTTCCTTGTTTCTAGCCACAATTCAAGCTTCTAGGAGGGACTACAACATCAAGGGGATCACCATACATCATCATCGTCATCTAGCTTGGGGAAGTTGTTTGATTCTTAGCATTTCTTTATGAGTCTTGTAACTTTTCCTTGCTTTGTTCCTGTTCTTATGCTCACCATGAGCTAACTCTTGACATCACTTTGGTTTAGATGAAGTTTAGTAACGTTTGACAACATATATGGATTTTTGGCATAGTTTATGTTGTAAATAACGGTAAAGTAAATAACAGAAAAGTAAATAACGGTAAAGTAAATAACAGAAAAGTAAAAACGTGCGTGACGTGTGTAACATGATTGTAAATAGCAGAATAGTAAATAGCAGGAAAGTAAATATCTTGGAAATTATCAGGTCACGAAGAGTATTGCTTTGGGCTTCGAATCCGCTTGGTACGTGATAATGTTAAGTTAACTAATCCAGTGATATGACTACTACAAACTTGTAACCCGGGTCACCGCTAGAGCCTCGTCCTCACGACATTTGATTTGCAAATTAAAATCTTTAAAAAGTGGTAGTGCCTCCCGTTAAGGACAAAAGTTACCCTCAACCCTTCGAATGGTCATCTCCGGGTTGGTTTAAGACATCGAACGTAAAATGATTTGTATTAGAGTTAAATAGGTGATTATATTTTGTTCACCGGGAGGTGGTGCAACAATGAGACCAAGTATAAAGACGTACCGTTCCCAACATGAGTTCACCAATTCTTGGTCGCATAATAAATTCGTATAAAGACGTACGACCTTAATAGTGTTGACCAAGCCTTGGCTTATTAATCTCTGCTTGCAATTCTTCTCCTCCCTCGCGTACCGCGAGGGACTGATTTTCACCATTTTCAATCTTTTTCCTCCGGGCTTCTTCTCTTGCTCGTTTTCTTCATAATTTGACTTGTAATCCACACGAGCTCTTGTAAACACAACATAGACTTAATACGAAACAAAAACAAGTAAAAACGAATACAAAACTATCTAAAAACGCACGAATACAAAGGAATAAAGATGTATGCTTTGCACTACATCACCCCCCCAAGAAGTCAAAATTGGTCAACACAAGTCAACAAGCAGCAAAAGACAAAAGTGGAGAAAAAAGGAGGGATGCACGACAGTGCAATGCATGTTGTGTATCCCAAGATGCTCCGTACACTGTCATTTGTACCCTAGGGAATTTGCAAGACCGTGCATCCCAATGCACGACCGTGCATTGCCCATTTCAGGGCCTATAAATAAAGGGCTTGATCCATTAACTCCAGACACACCTCACACCACAAAATACATTTCCTAGAGTTCGTAGCTGAAGTTTAGAGTAGGTAGTAGAGAGTAAAGAGGCTCTTCCGCTTTGTTCGCAATAGGGGAGCCTATGAAACTCAACATTATGCTAGTTCGTATGGCCATTCGTGGCTAAATCCTTTGTATTGCTTGGGTAAAGATGAAGTTTGGTGTATGTTAATGCTTAACTTATTAATCTAATGGTATGTTCATGTTCTTTAGTCATTCGCTCTTAAAACCATCTTCATGATGGACTTTTTATTATTATCTAATTTAGTCTTTACTCTTGTCAGTGTTCTTGATTTTAAAGTGTAAGACCGTAAAACCTTTTTAATCAAACTTCTCTTGAAACTTGTACGTATTTATACAAGCAGATCTTGATAAGCCAAAGTTTGGTTAATATTGATAAGATCGTACGTATTTATACGAGCTTATTATGAAACCAAGAGTTGGTGAACTCACTTTGGGAACGGTATGTCTTTATACATGGTCCCATTGTTGCACCGCCTACCGGTGAACAAAGTCTAATCACTCTTTTAAATAAAAATAAAGTTATTTAAGTTTGATGTCTTAAACCGACTCGGAGATAGAATCAAAGAGTTGAGGGTAACGATGTCCCTTACCATTTTATTCTAAAGAACATAATTCGTGAACCAAAGATTATGAGAATGAGGCTCTAGCTGTGTACCGTTCACACATTTGTATTAGTTATACCACCAGATTAGTTAACATAACATTATCATATACCAAGCGGATTCGAAGCACAGAGCAATACTCGTCGTGACCTGATTGTTCTCGAGCTATTTACTTTCCTGTTGTTTACTATTTTGTTATTTACATTTCTATTGCACACTTCATGTACATTTTGCATTTTCTGTTATTTATTTTACCGTCATTTACTTTTCTGTCACTTACTTTTCTGCTTCACAAGCACACAAAACCCACTCACTAATTAAATCGGCTAAACGATAACAAAAATTGATTATTGGAACTCAACCGCGTCCATTAGTTCGATACTTGGTTCTTACCTAAACTGTATTACGCTGCGATAGGTACACTTGCCTATTGTGTGTGTTTTAAGTTTGAGTATTTATCATTTTATAAATTTAAAACCTGATCTCGTGAAACCTTATAAACTAACAAAATATATTTTATATTTTGTTAACTAATATTATTAAAACTGCACGCACATCACCTACCACAATGATAACATTCAAAATCAGCAAACTTCGTTTTAGACTTACTACGATGCTTCCCTTTGTTACTTGGACCTCTACTATGACTTCTCCAACTGTTTTCTGTAACTAAGACATCTGAATGTGAAGAGGAACCTTGTGACTTTCTTCTCATCTCTTCATTTAAAATACTGCCTTTAGCCAATTCCATAGTGATAACACCCTTTGCTGTAAAGTTGGACAATGATGTCCTAAAAGTCTCCCAAGAATCTGGTAAAGTGCCAGGAGCCATAAACCTTGTATCTCGTCTTCATACTTAATACCCATTCCTATAAGCTGATTAACAATTCCCTGAAAAACATTCAAGTGATTAGTAACAGGAGTTCCATCATGGTATTTCAAGTTATCAACTGCTTAATCAAGAACAATTTATTGTTCCCAGTCTTCTGACCATACAATTCCTCAAGCTTGTTCCACAAAGTACAAGCATAAGTCTCCCCGCTAATATGGTTCAAAAAATTATCATCAACCCACTGTCGAATATACCCGCAAACCTTTCTATGCAAAATATTCCACTCTTCATCTGTTTTATCTTCAGGTTTATCAGTGGTAAACACAAACAAATGATAACCCTTCACATAAAGAAGGTCTTCAATCTTGCCTTTCCAAACATGATAATTAGAACCATTCAGATTGACAATCTTACTTGTATTAGCATCCATCGTTCACACAAGTCTATACCCAATAACAAGAGCCAATGGCTCTGATACAACTCTGATGGAAAAAAAACACAACCAGCCACAAAAGGTAAACAACAAATGCGGAAGTAATCTTCGTTTGACCTAACTTTCCCGACCCGAATGAACATGTGAGGATGCAAACAAATAGGGTACTCTAAAATAACCAAAAAAACCCCAAATCACTATGCAAATAACAGTAAAAAGACACCAAAATTTTTAGCGTGGAAAACCCCTCAGAACGAGAGTAAAAACCACGGGACTACTAGAGCCGCTTCAAATCCGCTATCACCAAAAATCAGAGCAATACAAATCCTCTCTACGTATACTAGAGGCATACAATAAACATCATATACTTGGAACCAAATTACATCAAGTATATGGAATCAAAAACAAAGATAAAAGAAGAGAAATCACCAAAATAGAGTTCTTTCAAGGCTTGATCTTGAGTACTCCTTTTTTTTTCTTTCTGTCAAACGAACCCACATAAAGTTGTGTCTCTAAAATATGATGGCAGAAAGGCGAAGCTCACAAACCCGTTTCTTTGTTTTTGTTCTGTCGAACAGTCACCACACACCAAAACAAGAAAAATGACCTTTTTCTTGTATATCAAAGATGAAGATGACGGACATCACTCTTATTACTCTAACAACCATTTTTGACTTTTGGTGTCTTCCTTTTTGTTTACGGCAGCAAGCAAATAAGGGCCACAAAAAATTATATATATATATATAGGGTTAGGTTATAGTAAAAAGGGTTTTAAAAATATGAAGGCTAAGAAGGATTATGGGCTTGACATGTGTCTTTTTATTGTTTTTAAAGGGAGGGCATAATGGTCATTGTGTATTACACAATGAACTTGTATTACACATTGAAGTTGTATTACACAATGAACTTGTATCACACATTGAAGTTGTATTACACAATTAACTTGTATTACACAATTAACTTGTATTACATAATGAAATTGTATTACACAATTAACTTGTATTACACAATGACCTGACTAATTACACAATAAACTTGTATTACACAATGACCTGACTAATTACACAATGAACTTGTATTATACAATGACCTGACTAATTACACAATGACCAGATATTATACAATGACCAGACGTGGTATGACACAATGAACTTGTATTACACAATGACCTGACTAATTACACAATGAGCTGGAAAACGTAAAACACAATGATAAATACATATAACACAATGAACTTGTATTACACAATGAACTTGTATTACATAATGAATTTATATTACACAATGAACTTGTATTACACAATGAACTTGTATTACACAATGAAATTGTATTACACAATGAAATTGTATTACGCATTGACCTGACTAATTACACAATGAATGGTCATTCTATATTATACAATGAACTTATATTACACATTGAAGTTGTATTATACAATTAACTTGTATTACACATTGAAGTTGTATTACACAATGAACTTGTATTACACATTGAAGTTGTATTACACAATTAACTTGTATTACACAATTAACTTGTATCACACAATGAAATTGTATTACACAATTAACTTGTATTACACAATGAACTTGTATTACACAATGACCTGACTAATTACACAATGGATTTGTATTACACAATGACCTGGCTAATTACACAATGACCAGATATTATAAAATGACCAGACGTGGTATTACACAATGAACTTGTATTACACAATGACCTGACTAATTGCACAATGAGCCGGAAAACATAAAACACAATGATAAATACATATAACACAATGAACTTGTATTACACAATGAACTTGTATTACACAATGAAATTGTATTACACATTGACCTGACTAATTACACAATGAACTTGTATTACACAATGACCTGACTAATTACACAATGAACTTGTATTACACAATGACCTGACTAATTACACAATGACCAGACGTGGTATTACACAATGAACTTGTATTACACAATGACCTGACTAATTACACAATGAACTTGTATTACACAATGAAATTGTATTACACATTGACTTGACTAATTACACAATGAACTTGTATTACACAATGACCTGACTAATTACACAATGACTAGACGTGGTATCACACAATGAACTTGTATTACACAATGACCTGACGTATTACACAATGAACTTGTATTACACAATGAATTGTATTACACAATGAATTGTATTACACATTGACCTGACTAATTACACAATGAGCTGGAAAACGTAAAAAAAAATTCGTTTTTGTTTATTACGACACTATACTCGTTTTAAAGATAAAAAAACGCTCGTTTTTATGGTGTAATTTAAAAAAAAAAAATGTCGTATTTAAAAGTTATGAACGTTTTAAAATGAGGGGGAACTTGATAAAAAGTCAATAAAAGTGGCTAAGACTAAAATACCCTTCTAACAACTTTTTCTCTTATAATTTAATCTCAACCATTAAATCTTTTCTATAATTTGATCTAATGACACTAAATCATTCTTACACTTCTTAGAATTAGAATCTTTTTTACCTGAACCTAATCCTATATATATATATTTGGGATGAATAAATTGGGCTCTAAATGGGCAAAAAATAGCCTAACAGCCCATACCTCCTCCACCGGCTATTTACACCGTCAGCACCCCCTTCATCCCCTCTACCGGCGATTTGTTGTCGGGTCTACAAAGGGTAGTGGTCGGTGCCACCATCACATTCACAGCAGCCACCCCATCTCACATCCACAGTGCAGTACCATCAATCAGATTTTGGTTTTGATATTCAATGTTGTTGATCTTGTTCCATTCCTTAATAATTACTGAGATTTAGTGGTGGGTTGGGTTGAAATCTTGAAATCTTGGTTTTCTGTTTCAAAGATTATGTTTTTATTCCGATTTTGAAAGTGAGACTGGGCCCTTTTTAATCCGGTAAATGGGAACATAAATGGTAGAGAAGACGACGTTGGTGGTTTCTAATGGTGATTGTTTGAGGATATGTGTAGTTTAGATGATGAAGTTTGTGGTTCTTGATTTGAAGAAGAATTTTGGGGTGCTAATGGTGTTGGGTTTTATACTTTTATGAATCTTGAAAGCTGCAGTGTGAAAATGGAGATCAAATCAAGAAACAAAGTTGCAGGTATGAAAATGGAGATCAAATAAATAAAAAAGTTTCTTTAACGTATGCACTTTTTTTTAATTTATTATTATTGATTTAAGTGGGTTTTATTTATTAGTTTTATATATATATATTTTTTTAACCTAAGGGTATTTTGGATATTTTTTAAAAGTTCAACAAAATACGGGTCAAACGTGTTACGTTTGTGCAAACTATTTGACCATAGTTGTAGTTTCCTAATCCTAGAGGTCATAAACGAAATATGTGTAAACCATGTAATTAATTCTTTTAAAATATAATTACAATTTTGACACGTGATGTCACACATTATCTCGTCAACCATACCCGATTATTTCACTTGGAGATCACTTTCATGAATCTGTAGAGTGATTTGAAGATTCCTGCTGGTTGACTAAACAATGATGGACCCTGCTCTGACTCATCTCCTCCTCCTCCAAATATTACCTGCAAACAACCAAAACTTGTTCTCAACATTCAAAACTGCATTTAGGATTGCAACCATCTGCATAAAAAAAATAAATAAATAAATAAACAAATGACCCCTGATTACTAACCTCAAGGTCTTCTGAGTCAGGACGGCTTATCATTTCCTTGGCTAGTATGTAGCGGTTTGGTCTATCCTTGTCATCAAAGAACACCTTTCATAATCTGGTCCAGTGTTAGAAAAAGCGCGTGTTAGACAAGTGACGGATGGTGGACAAATACTTGACTGGAATGTGAATATTACCCGGGATAGCATCTAAATACAGCGCCTGTAGGTAGAGGTTTCATTGAGTAAACCGTTGTAAAAGATCTGCATGGTGTATGTAAAACAAGATGTTATTGTGGGTCAACATGGCCCGTTTTAGCCGAACCCCTTTTAATCCGTTACCCAACTTGTCCATTTTCCTACCTCTAATCATGGATATTGATAGAAATCAGAAAGTTACCTTAAGAAGTATCTTCTCAACTTTCGAACATTGAATCCAACTCCAACGTCCTCGCTAATAAGACGTGGGTTCCACATAATGAGAGGTCGTGGCTAATATGACATGAAGACAATATAAGGAAATCTTTATACTAATAAATAAAAATAGTAGGAGACAAGTGTCATTTTCTGGTGCATCCTCAGCATATTTTTCTCGTCTCTCTCTTATTAAATAATGATATTAAAAGAAAATATTTTTTAATATTTAATATAAATCTAATTATAGTTAGTTATTATATTATTAACCAAATGAATTTAATTTGAATCAACATTTATCAATTACATAAAAAAATTAATACCAAAATTAACTTAACAGAATTTATAATTGTCACGTCAAAATACATTTTTAAAGACATATTTTGACGAGTGTATGTGTTAACAGATTATATTAAATTTTATTCAACCACGGGTTTTTAAAGAAATAAATTTTTTATTACTAAGTATATATAACATTATATTTATTCAACCCGTGTAATAGACGGGATTCTAACCTAGTTATTTATAGATAAAGGTATTGAAATATAACGTATCAAGCAAAAAGATTGAATATATGACTAGAGAACCACATGTTTATTTGTTCTCCTACTATGTAAACAGGACTCGCAAATATATTACATCATCTTTTTAAACTTTTGATACGAGCTTATCCAAGAGTTAGAAGACTCGTATTTGGACCATCTGGATAGAGACAAGTGGGCTAGAAAAGGGTCCAACTTAAAACGGGCGTAACTATCGTTCCATTGGAGTTAGAGGTCGTCAGGTCCCATAAGTACTGGTTTTCAAATTTAGAATTCCCCTATAAAGGGAGCTTGATGTATTGGTTTTCTCATTGAATAATACATCAATTTTCCTCTCAACAGTATTCTTTTATCTTTTACGCTTTCGCTCTACGTCAACTTTCATCGCAAATGTAAATCAAAAGGCCAAAGTGACAAAAGATGAGGGTTAAGCATTACCGGTTCATTTGAAAGATCACATGCGATTCGCTCTACATATTCCAACATTTGATAATCTGGAAGTATCATTACAACAATCTCATCTTCTTTTTCAACAGGCTTTCGGTCACTTAATAGAAGGCCAAAATAAGGTATTATCACCATATGCTTTGCAACAACCAAACAGTAATTGTGAAAAAAGTACCTCGCGAAACTGAAAGTAGCATCATTCCACCGATACTTCAGAAGTGCAGCAGCGCCAGCATCAGGAAATATTGCTTTGACTCTCTAAGGATGACATGGATATGAAAGAGTAAGGGGGTGTTTGGATGTGTTTTCAAAGCTGAATAATGTGACTCCAAGTTGCAATAAGGACCATAAATACATATCCAAACACCCCTAAGTTATATCAGATCAAACAGTGTATTTATGCCATTAACTTCTAAAAAGAGGTCAGTTAAGGAATCAAGGTTCTTTTTGTTCATGTCAATCTCTTCAATTCTTCATTTATGAATTTTACCACATCAAGTAAACAGAACCATAAAAACATATCTGTTTCGTTCCATGCCCGTGTACATGGGACCGACAATTCCACAAAATAAAATCGTTATCGTGTTAGAGAAAAAGCAATAAGTTGCACTACTAACCTCACATCCTGTTTCTTCAATGAGTGTATCCACAAAAATTTTTGATAATTCCCACAGTTCACCCTGTGCACCTTCATCATCAAGAAACTGCAACTGTGGGATTAAGAGCTCAACCTGCACAAAACAAAATTTGATTTTTTTTATTGCATTCGCCTTCAGCTTCAAATATATCATTGTACATGGAAAACTTAATACTATAATGTTTTTTTTATTTTTTTTATTTTTTAAGCTTAGGTTAAGTACATTCCTGCACATATTTTTTTCTCTTTGGGGTTCTGCAAATAAAATGATTTTTTTAAAGCTAAAGTCAATCATAATGGTAACAATATGTCAATTAACAAAATCCCAACACTCAAATGCTCAAAAAGCAGGATTCTTTACAAAATTTAAGTTGCAGCAAAATTGATATGAGGATAAACGCAGACAGGCCCGTTAATGGAGATGAAGAGTGGAGGAAAATGATCAAAAACCAATGAAGCCTATGAGTTTAATAAGGCAGTAAAGAAACTTCAAAATTTATTTGTTGTATATAGTAACCTGATATGAAAACAACAGTTTGACAGTATAAAACAGAGAAACTGAAATCACAAAGAATATAATAAAAAATATTGGATATATTATTCAAGACTTTGTAGTACATACAATGGCTCTCATCCCCCATGAAGACACAAATACAGCACTTGCTTCACTAGACTGTCGAACCGCACCCTCCAAATCCGAAGGCAAGCAACTGAAAAACAGTTATCATATTCAGTAGCACACAAGGCCTTATTGGTATCAAGATCCTACCCACAAAAAATCTTCATTCTGTTGGTCCCGTTCGTATGACCTAAGTAGAATGAAATGCGAATTTGGGCCTCATTGTGTAGAACATGGACCAAATACTATATTTGACAATTGTCACATCTTCATGTGCTTATGAAATTCTTATGATTCAAGATTACAAAAGGAACAAACTTCAGTGATCATCGTACACCGGAGGTTATTCAGTCAATTTCTAACAAAAGATATAGTTTGACTTTTGAGGTAAAACATCATACCATTTTTCAATTTTAAACTTCAGAATTGGTATAGATTTTGAATAAGGAAAAGTAACTTTACATCACTTACTAAATATAGAAAGTTGGTGCCATTTGATTTTAGGGGTATTCTAAAGGCACACCAGCTAGTTTACCAACCAACCCGATTGATGTGATTTGATTTAATATGTATACGGGGAGTATAGCATGTCTATACAGACATATACAATATGTATATAGGTGTGTATACCATGCGAGTGTGACTTGAAAAAAATTGAAATGACTGATGTGACATGGGAGGGGGTTAGGGCTTTTTAAAAAGCTCGCGGCTTGGTCGAAAAAAGCTCGAGAAAAGCTCGCTCGAAATCGGCTCGTTTGTAAACGAGCCGAGCCCGAGCCAAGGTAAGCTCGGCTCGCTGGCTTGCTTGTTTGGCTCGTTTAAATTAAAGCCTAAATAATAATTTATATAAATTATAACATATCATCTAAGCTTAACCATAGTTATCAAAAGCGAGCGCCTTGTGCGCCTAGGCGCGATAAATGCGCTTTGATTTTAAGGCGAGCACCTTGTGAAGCTGAAAAATCTTGAAAATTTTAGAACTTTTGGTACTAATTTGATTATATTAAATGTTATATAATAGTCTTTCTTTATTTGATTTGAAGAATAGTATTATTTTTAAGTATACATTCCTTTCATTGAAGTCCGTTTTTTTTTCTCTCAAGCCCTCACTTTTTTTGCGCTTTGCGCCTAGGCCTCAGGCGAGGCTATGCTCATTTGATAACTATGAGCTTAACTTTCACTATAATCCCAATATTTAAATAGACCAGTCATAAGGTCATTGTTGACATTTTCTAATGAAAAAATAAATATAAAAACATAGAAGACGATCATGCTCTATGAAGTACCTTTCTCGTATCATTTGTTCAATGGAGTAAAGATAAACAAATACAAAAACTATTATTTTTTGTTTTTATATATGAATATGTGCAAAGAATAACAAAATCAAAACTTTTTAAAACTATTATTTGGCTCGGCTAGTATGTAAACGAAACAAGCCAAGCACGAGCCTACCCTGGCTCGGCTCGACTCGTTTACAGCCATTTGTATTCAGTAAAACCCTCTCTTATAACAATGATGATGCTTTGAAGTTTGACCTCAAGAGTCGGATCTTATTTTGGCATATATGAATGATCTATTTATCATTTGTTAACCATTAAATATTGTTAGTTCTATTGCTTTTGTGACCTTATAAACTACATATAATTCAAAGAAATTGTTCATTTACATAAACAATCCAAACAATCCAAAAGGTAAGATTCACCTGTCATCTTCTTCTTCTTCTTGTTCTTGAAGGGAAGCATATCGAATGTCTTGGAAATTGTCATTTGAAGATTGACCTTCAAACTTGTCAAACTTGGCATACGTTCTAGGGAGTGAAATTCCATTGTACCCACAAGATTCGAACCGGTGGAGAGACGAAGGGAAGGGGATGGACGAGGGAAATTTGGGAATAGATGAAGAAGAAGAAGAAGAAGAACAGATGGTTAAGAAGTATGAGGAAGCCATGATTTTGAAGTCAGTCAGGGAACCAATTGATTACTGGAAAGGAGGGGACAAGAGTGGCCACGTTCCGGTGTGCAAGGGTACAGGCACCATCCACCGGTTTCTTCAGTAAACTACTGCCACATGTTCTTTTACGGTATTTTCTTCTTCAGGGGTTGTGTTATTAGTACACCAAACTCGATCTTTTGACACCTTAGATACAAGAAGTATGTGAGGATATGTGTCGTATAGGTTAGGGTTTCATGACAAGTTCTATATCAGTCAAATCAGTCATTCATGTCAATCTATGTGACTCATATTGGGGGTATACGAGGTCATATATGTCACACCCTCAAATTCCACTAACGGAGTTTTACCGTTTGGGAGGTGACACACCAGGATCTCAGTCGTTAGTTACATTAAACGACACTATATGGGACTTAAAATGTCATAACACAAAAGTTCAGAGTTAATGCGGAAGCATACACGTTAATATGAAATCAAAAGTAATTACACGCAACAAGCGTCAATCAATGTAAATAAGTAAACTGTTTAAAATGTTTGAAATTAATGATATGACAGTAGGACTCCATGCATGTCCTAAGTGTGCAACCTGTGCCAAAGCGACCTGAGAAACATGTAAGAAAAATATCAACACGAGGTTGGTGAGTTCACATGTTTCAAGTTTACAATAAGAGCGTTTGCTAGATTATGTACATTCAATATGCATATCTACAGGTAGCTAGCCTATGTTCATGTCTTACTAAAGCGCTCGCAACCGAAGCTGACAGTGTTTGTTTGTTTGCCTCCAGCCAGGTCTATCAACTCTGACTAATGTGTTAAGGTCAATATTTCACCCGTTCGACCTCCAATCGAGTTAGCGCGACTAACGCGGGTGGGGTTTGTCAAACCCAGTAGTACTACCAAAATTACCTCGCTAATTCCATATTAACGGTCCGAAGTGTGTGAGGACTTTCATGATAGTGTGTTACGCTTAGCCTCAACAGTGATATAATATGAAGTACCATAATCAAAATAGTTTGCGTCATGTTTTCTCCCTCAACGGGAAAAACGTGTAAAATAATGTTTGCTTGCGTACCTGTTTCTCCCCCACGGGAAAACAAGTAAAAGTATGATGGTTTGTGTACATGTTTCTCCCCCAACAGGAAAACGAGTAAAAAGGGCCCGTGAAACTCACCTGCGATGCGTAGTAGGTAGTATTACACAAGTATGAGATTTAGAACCTCAAGTGTTAGCATGCACGGCTTACGTATGCCCTAGAATCATAAACACATAAGTTAGGGACACATCAGTATTTGTGACGACGACACGGAAGATTAGAACGTCTTAAAACATTCTATGGATCAATGAGTAGACGAACGTGTCCACGGGAATAGGGTTTCTTAATATAATTATTAAGATGAAAGCGTTTTGTGTCGAACGACTCTAATACGAATAATATTAAATAAGTAAATAATTTCGTGCGTTTGTATCATTTAATAATGGTCTAAGAAAATAATATAACATATATATTATTTTTGAATTCGTAGGAAATATACGATATTCATTTACGTGACAAAATAATAAATATATTATTTTTATTCGAGGATACGACGTGGGTAAACAATATAAATAATTATATCATTTATTAGTTTAAAGCGTTATACGAGGTTAGTAAACGAGGCGAAATAATATAAAAATATATATTATTTTATACTAGGAGTCACATGTTGAAAATAATGTAAACATATTATTTATTCGAAGTCGCGGTTTAAAAATAATATAAATATATTATTTTAAAAGTGAGAAAATAATATTAAATAGGTTATAAAGCCAAACCCGAGCCTACGGGTTGTTTCCGGGTTCAAAACAATTTAATATATTAATATATTAATATAGGGATTTCTTTTTATAATTTAAATATGGAGAAAAAGTCCCAAAAAAAGAAAGTAGGAGACCGGACTCGAACCCGGGTCTCCTGTGTGTGAGTCAAGAGTGTTAACCAAGTCCGCCCGCTATGGTATCGCGATGATATCCAGATTCTAATGCTTTTAACACACAAGTCTCAGTGGTTTCCCCCTTTAACATACCCGCGATCGAATCTCGTCCAAAACCCACGATTTCGATACAGATTTGGAAGTTAAGCTTAGGGGTTTTGTTAATTAGGTGCTTGCGAACTTGTATGTGTGTTAAATTTGAAAAACAACAACTCTGGGATCGTTTAATTATGAGTTGAAAGACCGAAACCCTAGATCAAGAACTTCAAATCGATTTCCTTGACCATGATGATAAAAATGGCTAGATTCATGGGGCTTCTGTTAATTAAGACCTTGCGAAACCATTGGAGTAGTTTAATTTGATTGAGGATGTGTTTAAGATTAAAAACCACAAATCTGATCATGAACGAGCCTTAGTTTCCGGATCAAGAACAATTTTGTGTTATAGATCCAAATTAAGATAGGGCTTTCAATGAGTAAACTATTACGAAGCTATCCAAGACAATTAATTGAATTTAGATCGAGTCCAGGGTAGGTTTCGATTAAACCCGAATGCTATGAACCCTAGAATCGGGATCTTTCCCAAATTGATATTGTAAGCCTCAATTGATATAGGGCTTTAGTTCACGGTGTTGAAATGAATCTAGGGGTAGAATAAATTACCAGAACGGTCGACGGATTGATGGTATACGCCTAGAACAGGTTCCGACTTTGGATGGTTTGATCTCCGGTGGCTTGATCGTCTCTCTAGTGAAACTGAATTGTGAAAGGGCCTTAGAATGATTTGTTTGATGCGCACAGGTAGTTCATTTGTGAGATTAACATATGAATTCGTCGAATTGATGGCCAAGTTAAGAACATGTCGACGGTTTCAACATAACTACCCATAATTGGGTTTGATTACGAATAATTGTCGTGTTTAATGGTTCATTAGTGGTCGTTAATGGCTGGGATGTGCATAACAGTTACGGAATTAGACGAATTTGATGTTTGGGATTTGAATTAGGATCAAAACCGCGCATTTGACTTTCAAGAGTCAACAAAATTGACTTTGCTTGAATTACAGATTCAGTCCTCGAGGTTTCTGGTTCGAGGTTTAGAAATTTGGCAGGAACAACCCTTGTGGTTTGAATTGAGGTTAGAACTTGGTTAGTTTGACTAGCACGAGTCAACAGGGGTTCAATTTTAACTTTGAAAAGTCAACAAAATGGTTTAAAGATATTACATAACTAGTCCTTGGAGTTTAAGTTTGGACTGTTGATAAAATTAGTCCCTGGAGTTACAGATAGGGTTAACTAGGTTAGGTTTTAACTCTGGCAATAGGGATTTTACTGCGTTTAAGCGTTTTGACTTCCCTATCCATGATTTCTACCGGTTCTTCAACGAACCCCAATTGTTCATCGATGTGCAGCTCCTCAAGAGGAACCGTGAGTGTCTCGTCTGCCAGACATTTCTTCAAGTTCGATATGTGAAAGACGTTGTGTACACCACTAAGTCCTTCAGGTAGGTCCAATTGAAACGCTACTGGGCCAATTCTCTTCACTATCTTGAACGGTCTAAGTTAACGAGGATTCAGTTTGCCTTGTTTCCCGAAGCGAATCATACCTTTCCAAGGTGAGACCTTTAATAAAACCATGTCACCTACTTGAAACTCTAATGGTTTACGACGCTTATCAGCATAGCTCTTTTGACGATCACGAGCTGCCGCCATACAGTTTTGGATTTGAACGATCTTTTCAGAAGTTTCAAATACAAGTTCAGGACCTGTGAGTTGGCTATCCCCAATGCCTCGAATGGTGCTGCTTTGATGCTAGTGTGATAACTATTATTATAGGAGAACTCCACCAGAGGCAGGTGGGACTCCCGAGTGTTACCAAAATCGATCACACAAGCTCGTAGCATGTCCTCTAAGGTTTGAATGGTACGTTCCGTTTGACCATCAGTTTGAGGATGGTACGTCGTACTCATATCTAGACGCGTACCTACAGCTTTTTGTAGTGATTGCCAGAAATGTGATGTGAATAAAGCGTCTCGATCCGAAATAATGGAAATTGACACTCCGTGTCGAGAGACTACTTCTTTCAAGTAAATACGAGTAAGTTTTTCCATTTTGTTAGTCTCTCTGATTGTTAAGAAGTGAGCGGATTTAGTCAAACGATCGACAACCACCCAGATGGTGTCGCATCCGCTAGGAGTTCGGGGTAATTTGGTTATGAAGTCCATGGAAATCTGCTCCCATTTCCACATCGGAATCTCTGGTTGTTGAAGTAAGCCAGAAGGCTTTTGGTACTCTATTTTGACCTTTGTGCAAGTCAGGCACTTGCTCACATAGGTGGCTATATCAGCTTTCAAGTTCGGCCACCAATAGAGAACCTTTAGGTCATGATGCATCTTATGGGAACCAGGATGAATAGGATAGCGAGACTTGTGAGATTCATCCATTACGAGTTCTCTTGAGTTCCCGTACTTTGGAAATCACATTCGCTCCGCGAAGTAGCAAATTCCGTCCGATTTAACTTCGAGTTGGTTCTCCTTACCATGTGTGGATTCCAACGGTAGGTATTCCCTCTTTCAGGGTTTCGTGTTGAGCATTGTGGAGTTGATCAGGTAATTCGGGGAGGATAGTGAGTCGTAATGCTCGAACTCGTCTGGGCTTAGTCTCTTTTCGCTTTAAGGCATCGACTACTACGTTAGTCTTGTCCGGATGATACTTGATAGCACAGTCATAGTAGTTCAGGAGTTCGATCCAACGACGTTGTCGCATAACTCTTTCTGTTCGAAGATGTGTTGAAGACTCTTGTGATCGGTGTAATTAGTGCACTTGGTACCGTACAAGTAATGTCTCCATATCTTTAGTGCAAATACCACGGCTCCCAACTCTAAGTCATGACTCGTGTAGTTTTTCTCGTGGATTTCCAGTTGACGAGAAGTGTAAGCGATAACCTTCTCGCGTTGCATCAGAACACAACCAAGACCTTGAATTGATGCATCACAATATACCACAAAATCATCCGTTCCTTCCGGAAGAGGTAGGATGGGTGCACTACAGAGTTTCTGTTTTAGAAGTTGGAATGTTGATCCCTAGGTTTCACCCCAGTTATAAGGTTTGCTCTTTTGAGTTAAGGCTGTGAGGGGTTGTGTAATTTTGGAGATCCTTCAATGAAACGACGGTAATAGCAGCCAATCCCAGAAATTATCACACCTCAGTTGGCGTTGTCGGTGCCGCCCAATTCTTGATTGCTTCTATTTTAGATGGTCGACATGTATCCCTTTCTCGTTGACTACATGTCCTAAGAATTTCACTTCACGAATCCCGAGTTTGCACTTTGAAAGTTTTGCGTACAATTGTTCTTGTTTTAGCAATTCTAGAATCAAACGCAGGTGTTCCTCATGTTCATCCCTATTCTTGGAATAGATGAGGATGTCATCAATGAAGACGATGACGAACTGATCAAGGTACGGTTTACACACACGGTTCATGAGATCCATGAATACCGCGGGTGCATTGGTCAATCCGAATGGCATGACCATGAATTCGTAGTGACCATACCTAGTTCTGAAAGCCGTCTTTGAGATGTCCTCTTCTCGAACTCTCATTTGATGATAACCGGATCTAAGATCTATCTTGGAATAGAATCTTGATCCCTGGAGTTACGTGAACAGGTCATCAATGCGGGGCAGGGGATAACAGTTTTAGGTAGTTACTTTGTTTAGCTCACGGTAATCGATGCACATGCGAAAAATCCTGTCTTTCTTCTTGACGAATAGAACTGGAGTTCCCTATGGCGATAAGCTAGGTTGGATGAAACCTTTATCCAACAACTCTTGCAGTTGTATAGATAGTTCTGCAATTCACTAGGTGCAATTCTGTAGGGTCCCGAGCAATAGGCGCTGCTCCGGGTACTAGATCGGTTTGGAATTTGACTTGACGATGTGGTGGAAGACCTGGTAGATCTTCGGGAAATACTTCTGGATAATCACGAACGATCGGTATGTCGTCAATTCCCTTCTCTTCAGATGGTTGTTCGGCGACAAGAGCCAAGATGGTAGTATGACCTTATCGTAAGCATTTCTATGCTTTCATGAAGGTATGATGCCTATGACTTCACCACTCCTTTTGCCTTAGACAGAAAAGGTTTCTCCACTTAGGAGAGGAAGGCAAACAATTCCTCACGACAGATAATCTCGGCTTGGTTCTTAGATAACCAATCCATTCCGACATTTATGTCGGTCAAGCTCATGACCGGTCAATCCTAGCTTACATCCTCTAAGAATGTGAGTTGCTTCGATTATTTGGCCGTCTTCTATTTCTATAGTGTACTAAGATCCTAATAGAGTTGGAGTACGACTGCACCAACATGAAATTTGTGAGGTGTCACACCCCCAATTTCAACTAACGAAGTTTTACCATTTGTGAAGTGACGAACCAGGATCTTAGACATTAGTTACTTTGAACGACTCTACACGGGACTCAAAATGAAAATATCTTTTAAATCAGAGTATCAATGCGGAAGCGTAAAGAAAGTAAATGCGCCAAATACACGCGCCCAAAACCAAAGTTCCAAAAGTCCAAAAAGTCCAAACGTCCAATCAAAAGCAAGTACAATAGAATAACTCAAGTAAACATAATTAAGTAAAAGTCAAGCAGTTGAATCCCATGCATGCCCTAACGTGCACCTGTGTCTTAGCTTAGCGACCTGAGAAAACATGTAAGAAAATATGTCAACACGAGGTTGGTGAGTCCACAGGTTTCAATATATGTAAATAAGCGTTTACCGGATTTATGTTCATTCAGTACGTATCTATAGGTAGCTAACCTATGTTCATGTTCAGCTCAAGCGCTCGCAACCGAAGCTGACTGTTTGTTTATTGCCTCCTGCCAGGTCTATCAACACTGACGGTGTGAGTAGGCTAATATTTCACCCGTTCGATATCTAATCGAGTTAGCGCGACTAACGCGGGTGGGATTTGTCAAACCCAGTAGTACTACTAAATATTACCTCGCTAAGATCCATATTAACGGTCCGATATTAGTTGAGGACTTTCTGTGATAGCGTGTTACGCTTAGCATTTAACATTGATAGCATACGAATTAAAAATCCAAAAATCGTTTAGTAATGTTTTCTCCCCCAAGTTAAAACAGTAAAAGGGGTCGTGAAAACTCACCCGAGCTGAGTAGTGGTTATCACACAAGTACGAGATTAAAATCTCAAGCAGTAGCCTGACACGGCTCACGGATGCCCTAGAATTATACACATAACAATTAGGGACAAAAATGGGAATTGTGACGACAACATGGAAGATTGGACGTACTAAGGAAACGCTTTAATGATTAAGAGTAGACGAATATGTCTATGGGAATACGGATCTCTAAGTTAAACGATTAAGATGATACGAAAGACAATAGTTACAATCATTAGTAAATACATTTAATTGACTTCGTCATTTAAATAATGATTTAGATAAATAATATTAACATATTATTTTTAAACTCACATAATTAATACGATAACTATTGACGTGGTAAAAATATTATTATATATATTTTTATTTTAGAATATAAACGAGTATAGACGATTATATCATTTATGACTTTGAACATTCCAACAATGTTTATTATACGGGGGAAATAACAAATATTTTATTTTTACATTGTGTCACGGTCCAACAATAATATGAATATATTATTTTATAAATAGGTTTTAATAATAATTACGGTTTGCAAGACCAAACCCGAGTTCACGGTTTGTTTTCGGTTTCAAATTGTATATATATATATATATATATATTAATATAATAATATAGGATGGTTTTTAAAATGTTTAAAAATAATTAAACCAAAACAGGGGGGTAGACTCGAACCCGGGTCTCCTCCCTGTATGCACACGTGATTAACCAGTCCGCCCGCTAGGGTCATCGCGACATGATCCGAACCGAAATGCTTTTAATCAAGCATTACCGAGAGTCCCCCTCCCCAATCAAGCCGCGATCGATTCCCATCCCAACAACATCGAAATCGGCCACGATTCATCAAATTTACACAGGGGTTTTGACATTCGAGTATAGGCGAGTATGTGGGCTAGTTTAATTGCAAATCTACCAATTTTAAGATCGTTAAATTTTAAAAATAAGGGCCGAACCCTAGCCCAAGAACACAAGATTAATTTGATCGAATTCGGTATTGATTTGGATTGAGATCTTAGGGCTTTTATTAAACGAGGGGTTGCGAACTTGCTCATGTAATTTAATTTGGTTAATATAGTGTCTAATATCGAAAGCCCCAAATCAAAATTCGTAAGAACCCTAGGTTAGTGATTTCAAACAATTTGATGTTATAAGTTTGAATTAGCATAGGGCTTTTGATCTAGACATCTCGACGAGTCTGTGGACGTGTTCAATTTCAGTATTAATTACCGAATTGATACGGTTCGATTAAATCCGAAAGTATATGAACCCTAGAACTGGTTCCCAAAGAATTCGATAATGCAAGCCCTGATAATGATAGGGCTTTCAATCTAGATAAAGAAACGAAACTACACGTATAATTGATTACCAGATTGGATGTCGGATTGATAGGATTTGACTAAATGAATGCCGACGGCAATGACTTCGATCCTCGGCGATAATTGCAGCGGTTCCGGCAAAATTCCAGTGTGCAACAGGTTCAAACGGGTGCGATTTAGGTTTGAGAGTGTTCAATTTCAGTGTATTCGATCGAATGATTGCGAATTGGTGAATAATAAGAGTGAAGTCGACGGTTACAAATTGATTTCCCATTATCGGGATTAATTGTTCGTAACTGTGGTGTTTAATGGTTCAATGATGAACATTAACAACTTCATTATGCATATCCGATACAAATTCGATTCAATTTCGGTTATGGATTACGATTTTGAACCAAAGAGTCCACTATTTGAATTTAAAAAGTCAACAGGGACAATTTCACTCCAATTTGACTTTGCCTGGTCAACAAATCAAGTTTTGGTTAATTACAACTTTGATCCCAGCAGTTTGAGTTCAGATATTGACAGAATTTGACCCTGTGGTTAGATTTAACTGGGTTTAGTTAACGGGGTTAAGTTTTTTATTGGATTTTTAACGGAATTGTTAACGGCGTTATTATGAAAAGTCCGAGTTGTCACATGAGGTTACTGAAATAACTGGATGTGCTAGGGTATAAATCAAATTAGACCAAGGATTAGTCACCGGATAATGCATTAGGGTCAATTGGAATTTATTGTTAGAGTGTAAGGAATAACGTGTTAGCAGGAAGGAATTCTTCCAATACCGCTTACACATTTGGAGTCGATGGATTACCTTGAGGTTTTACCAGAGTTTCAATCGAGTTGGTTTCTGTGATCACGTTTGGATGAGAGTCTTAAGTTCACTAAGGCTCTTACATGAGTGACATAAAATGATGGGTTCCATTGATGATAGCTCAGTGTGTCCGTAAGCCTTTTCAACCTGATAGTCGCGTCTATCAACTGTTGAACATGTTTAACGATACTAATTAGTCATTGAGCGGGTTTACAAGAACTTCTACTGACAGTGGAAGCTTAAGTCTGTAAATCACAGATTAGGACCATTTATCCACACACTAGGTTCCACCAGTACTTACATGCACCTCAAATTACTATTACGTGTGCACCCGTAATGATAATTTGCTTTGCATGGTCACCCTAGTTCTCCCTGTCCTGTGTTAAAATGTCCCTCGGTTTATTACTAAGTACAGAGTGTTGTCATATATGATAAGTCATCGAGAGGCTTAGTCATCAACCATAAGTTGATCAACTAGAACTCATATCAGGATGAGTAGTCATGAATCGTTTGATCCGAGTATTCACTCGAGTTGAAATACACTACGATGGTCCAATCCAGCGGATTGTAGATAAGGTCATACACGCGAAATGCGACTTAGAAGTGAAACTAGTTCATGGATATGTGTTACTAGAAGAGGCAAAGTAGCCGTCCTTCCAACTGAGTCAGGATAGGGTTTGAGTATGCAATGAGCAAGGTGTTCTCAACCTTGTGGTCAACCTTTCTTCAACAGAATATCGACCAAAGCGCCAGCCCATGGCTCGGGAAAGTGATGACATCTACTTGTCAATGGATTCTGCAATGATGCGTGCAACAGTCTGCCTTCACACGGCGTAGTGTTCCTAGTGGGTACAGTAAGGACTCGCCTCCGACGATCCCAACTCCCAAAGAGACATGTGCTAGATCTGTGTATCGTCCCTAACATGAACTTGAGAAGACACACCATTCCCTGATTGTGTCCTCGATAGGCTCAAGCCGGTGTTATCTTCGCCTCTGATGGTGTAAACAAGGTTGCAGATGATGGTGGTGTGAGTGACTCCTCCGAAGGCTCCATCTTGCTTCCCTCGGACGGGAGTGGATGTTATTCTCATGATTCCCCGAGTGTCGCCACTGGGAATGATGATGCAATGCGAATGACTTGCTCCTCGTCAGCAGAGGGTGAAATGAATGATGTCAACATGCCTGCAATGCAAAGCATGTGTAGATACTACGTGTAGCATGTATGAGTGTCTGTGCCGTGTAACTAATGTGTGTGGGTTATAGTCTAGTATGCAATCCTAGTCCTCTATAACCAATGTCTCTAATACCAATCTGTCACACCCCCAAATTCCACTAATGGAGTTTTACCGTTTGGGAGGTGACACACCAGGATCTCAGTCATTAGTTACATCAGACGACACTATATGGGACTTAAAATGTCATAACACAAAAGTTCAGAGTTAATACGGAAGCGTAAACGTTAATATGAAATCAAAAGTAATTACACGCAACAAGCGTCAATCAATGTAAATAAGTAAATTGTTTAAAATGATTGAAATGAATGATATGACAGTAGGACTCCATCCATATCCTAAGTGTGCAACCTGTGCCAAAGCGACCTGAGAAACATGTAAGAAAAATGTCAACACGAGGTTGGTGAGTTCACAGGTTTCAAGTTTACAATAACAGCATTTGCCACATTATGTACATTCAATATTCATATCTATAGGTAGGTATCCTATGTTCATGTCTTACTAAAGCGCTCGCAACCGAAGCTGACAGTGTTTGTTTGTTTGCCTCCAGCCAGGTCTATCAACTCTGACTAATGTGTTAAGGTCAATATTTCACCTGTTCGACCTCCAATCGAGTTAGCGCGACTAACGCGGGTGGGGTATGTCAAACCCAGTAGTACTACCAAAATTACCTCGCTAATTCCATATTAACGGTCCGAAGTGTGTGAGGATATTCATGATAGTGTGTTACACTTAGCCTCAACGGTGATAACATATGAAGTACCATAATCAAAATAGTTTGCTTCATGTTTCTCCCCCAACGGGAAAAACATGTAAAATAATGTTTGCTTGCGTGCCTGTTTCTCCCCCACGAGAAAACAAGTAAAAGTATGATGGTTTGTGTATATGTTTCTCCCCCAACAGGAAAACGAGTAAAAAGGGGCCGTGAAACTCACATACGTTGCGTAGTAGGTAGTATCACACAAGTATGAGATTTAGAACCTCAAGTGTTAGCATGCACGACTTACGTATGCCCTAGAATCATAAACACATAAGTTAGGGACACATTGGTATTTGTGACGACGACACAGAAAATTAGAACGTATTAAAACATTCTAAGGATCAATGAGTAGACGAACGTGTCCACGTGAATAGGGTTTCTTAATATAATTATTAAGATGAAAGCGTTTTATGTCGAACAACTCTAATACGCAAAATATTGAATAACCAAATAAATTCGTGCGTTTGTATCATTTAATAATGGTCTAAGAAAATAATATCATATATATTATTTTTGAATTCGTAGAATACGACGTGGGTAAACAATATAAATAATTATATCATTTATTAGTTTAAAGCGTTATACGAGGTTAATAAACGAAGCCAAATAATATAAAAATATATATTATTTTATACTAGGAGTCATGGGTTAAAAATAATGTAAACATATTATTTTATTCGAAGTCGCGGTTTGAAAATAATATAAATATATTATTTTAAAAGTGAGAAAAAATATTAAATAGGTTATAAAACTAAACCCGAGCCTATGGGTTGTTTCCGGATTCAAAACACTTTAATATATTAATATAGGGATTGATTTTTATAATTTAAATATGTAGAAAAAGTCCCAAAAAAGAAAGCATGAGACCAAACTCGAACCCGGGTCTCTTGTGTGTGAGTCAAGAGTGTTAACGAAGTCCGCCCGCTAGGGTATCGCGATAATATCCAGATTCAAATGCTTTTAATACACAAGTCTCAGTGGTTTCCCCCCTTTAACATACCCGTGATCGAATCTTTTCCAAAACCCACGATTCGATACAGATTTTGAAGTTAAGCTTAGGGGTTTTGTTAATCAGGTGCTTGCGAACTTGTATGTGTGTTAAATTTGAAAAACAACAACTTTGGGATCGTTTAATTATGAGTTGAAAGACCGAAACCCTGGATCAAGAATATCAAATCGATTTCCTTGACCCTGATGATAAAAACGGGTAGATTCATGGGGCTTCTGTTAATTAAGACCTTGCGAAACCATTGGAGTAGTTTAATTTGATTAAGGATGTGTTTAAGATTAAAAACCCCAAATCTGATCATGAATGAGCACTAGTTTCCGGATCATGAACAATTATGTGTTATAGATCCAAATTAAGATAGGGCTTTCAATGAGTAAACCATTGTGAAGCTATCCAAGACAATTAATTGAATTTAGATCGAGTCCAGGGTAGGTTTCGATTAAACCCGAATGCTATGAACCCTAGAATCGGGATCCCCAAATTGATATTGTAAGCCTCAATTGATATAGGGCTTTAGTTTACGGTGTTGAAACGAATCTAGGGGTAGAATAAATTACCAGAACGGTCGACGGATTGATGGTATACGCCTAGAACAGGTTCCGACTTCGGGTGGTTTGTTCTCCGGTGGCTTGATCATCTCTCCAGTGAAACTGGATTGTGCAAGGGCCTCAGAATGATTGGTTTGATGCGCGCAGGTAGTTCATTTGTGAGATTAACATATGAATTCGTCGAATTGATGGCCAAGTTAAGAACATGTCGAAGGTTTCAACATAACTACCAATAATTGGGTTTGATTACAAATAATTGTCGTGTTTAATGGTTCATTAGTGGTCGTTAATGGATGGGATGTGCATAACAGTTATGGAATTAGACGAATTTGATGTTTGGGATTTGAATTAGGATCGAAACGCGCATTTGACTTTCAAGAGTCAACAAAATTGACTTTGCTTGAAATATGCATTCAGTCCTTGAGGTTTCTGGTTCGAGGTTTAGAAATTTGGCAGGAACAACCCTTGTGGTTTGAATTGAGGTTAGAACTTGGTTAGTTTGACTAGCACGAGTCAACAGGAGTTCAATTTTGACTTTGAAAAGTCAACATTGTAGGTCCAGATTTAACTTGAAATCACTGATTTGATCGATTACACACACACACAGGTGAAAACTGTGTGTATGGTGGTGAAACAGATGATAGAAACAGTGTTGGTGAAGATAACCGGCTAACCACACTATGAATCAACACGCAAATGGTATGAAAATGTAAGAACACAGTGCATAAACAACTGCAAATTGTATTGATTCAAGAACAATGTGAAAGAGAACAGCTACTAGTTATAGTAGTGAGTAGCGGCTGTAACCCTAAACATTCTCAAACTAGGCTATTTATAGTAGTGACAGGTATCGAAACTATGTTCAATCGAAGCTACTAGTTTCGATTGACCATTTACAAGTGATACACAGAACTGTCGAAACTACCATCTATCGAAACTACTAGTTTCGATTGAACAGTCTCAATCGAAACTAAGTAGTTTCGATGGCCCAGACTTAGCTAATAAAGCAGTAAATTACAGAAAACTGAAATTACATTTAATGAAATGACATAAAGTAAACTAGTCTAAAACTGTTTAAACATACAATAAATGAGAACAGCTTATACATAAGATAAGACTCTACAACATAATGGTTTAAGGATATTACATAACTAGTCCTTGGAGTTTAAATTTGGATTGTTGATAAAATTAGTCCCTGGAGTTATAGATAGGGTTAACTAGGTTAGGTTTTAACAAGATTTGGTTAACGGGATTAACCCTAATTTGCCGGATGTTACAATATACGAGTCATATACACACATATGATTCGTATGTGCGGTGTCCAAACAACACAAATACGAGGCCCTATACGACTCATATACACACACATACGAGTCGTATGTGTGGTGTCCAAAGAAACAAATATTCAAGGATAAACGAGTTGAACGATATGACGGTATATAAGATTCCTCGAAAAGCGAGTGTTTGACGCGATATAAGATTCCTCAAAATGCGTGCCCATTATTTGACAAGACACAATATTCAGTTTAAAACGATTATATAAACCGAGTTAAAACATTCAAAAGAGAATTCATCTTTCAACATTCATATTTCAAAGTTAAAACATTCAAAAAACATTCAGAGTTTTATCTCATTTATATAAACCGTTTTTCATTAACGATGTCGTTCTGTAATAGCAACAATTTTTTCAATGGTGGAAATTCCCACGATACGGGTGGTGAAAATTCCCACGATACGAGGGGTGAAAATTCCCACAATACGGGTTGTGAATATCCTTACAATCTGGGGAGTGAACATTATTACAATATCGGTGCCGAAAATTCTTACAACATGGGCGGTGAACCGTCTTACAATATCGGTGCTGAATATTCTTACAACATCGACGGTGAACCGTTTTACAACATTGGTGGTGAACCCGTTAATAGCGAGATGATGGTTGTATCTCCTGAGAATAAAGGATTGTATAAGACCAATAAGGTATAACATTTCTTAAATTATTTGTGGTTATCTTTATTTCAGACTAACCATACTATTGTTTGTCAATCCAGACGTTCCATTCTACTGGGGCATGCATATGCAATGAGACTTACATGGAGGAAAGCCGTATGGTGGAGCATATGACAAATCAAAAAATCGATCCATGCATCATACTGTCAACGCTGAAGAAATACAACCCCGACAACTTATCCAGCGTCAGAATCGTATACAACGAGCAATGAAAGATACGCGCTGCAAATACGGTTGGGGAAACTCCAATGCAGGTTTTTTTCAACCTGTTACGATCAAAGGGTTTTATTTATTACAGTCGGGCTAATAAAACCACTAAACCCGTGGAGGATTTTTTGTTTATTGAAAAGACGTTATACAAGATATGGTGTGCATTCCCGCATTTGTTGATAATAGACGCCACGTACTAAATGATCATGTACAAGATGCCATTTGTACAGATTGTCGGTGTTACCTCGACCGGTAAGACGTTTTGTATCGCGAACGTGTTTATATTAAAGAACGCGAGGACAACTTCCTCTGGGTACTACATACCCTGAAACAAAGACTTGATGTGTATGGATCCACGCGTCATTGTAACCGACAGAGACCTTGCTCTCATGAACGCTTTTAAAGAAGAATTCCCACACGCTGCACAGTTACTATGTAGGTGGCACACATTTGAAAACATAGGTAAACACTACGAGGCAAGCCTTAAGGGTGATCAGTGGGATACTTTTCAGCATAGGTGGTCGAAGTTGATTAACTCTCCCACAGTGGATACGTACAACTTCGAGTACGACAAACTCCAACGAATGCTAATCGAGAAACATAAAAGTAAGTTTCATATTCATGATTGTTGCATATTGTTTTCCTTATGTTAGGTTTGAAAAATATTAAACTTTTTCATGAATCCTTCAATACTTAAATGATAATTGGCTCGCCAAATATAAAGAGATGTTTGTTTCAGCATGGATTGACAAGCATCTCAACTTTGGTCAGCACACAACCAACAGAGTGGAGAGCTTACACGCCAAATTGAAGAGTTACCTTGGTTCTACTAACAATTTACTTGATAGTTTTGTGCCGCTCATCATTGAAACAGTAGAACACCAGGAGGGTGCTATAAAGGAAGTGTTTACCAGAAGCAAGATTCGTCGAATGGGAAATCACAATTACCCATTGTTTGAATTATTACAAGGTAACGTTTCTCTTAAAGTGCTCGATCTCTTAGATCGTGAGATGAACAACCTAGAGGTATCCTGAAATATAATTCATCTTATGGGTGTCATCTGCTCACGAATTGCGGGTTGCCATGTGTCTGTCGGCTAGTGGGATATATCAATACATGTAATCAAATTTTATTTACCTTGATTTAAATGTAGGCAGTTGTTAACTATTTCGATACAGGTACTCAAATTCCACTGTATTCAATTGATGTTTTATGGAAGAAGCTTGATTTTTCACCTTTCATATTCATTTTGTGCTCATGGCAGATCGAACAAACAACATTCATCTTCACTTTCATATTAACATTAATGTAAAAGGACAAAACCCTCCACCACGTGGTGACGCTGATAACTTCGATTGGAATTTGGCTATCGATCAAACCCTCCCCCGATTGTGCAACAACATAACCCTCCCCGGGTTACGCAACAACCAAACCCTCCCCTGATTGTGCAACAACCAAACCCTCCCCCGATTGTGCTACAACCAAACCCTCCCCAATTTGTGTAAAAACCAAACCCTCTAATTCACGCACCGGTAAACCCTCTGGTTGAATAACCGGAAAACGATCCATATGATTTTGATGAAGATTGGTTGTTTAAAGATGTTTTAAGGCGATTTCACCGTCAACAACGTCGTGAATGCGAGGGCTATGTGGATTCATATGACTCTGATTACACTGATTTCTCCGAAGACTCGGATTAATCGTTTGGTGATGTTTTAATTATTTTTTAATCGTTTGGTGATGTTTTAATTAGTTTGACTTTGTATTGTATTAATATATTGTACTTTTCCTATAATAATTAGATAAAAAACCACGTCACAAACGAATGCTCTTGGAAATTATGAAATTATACCAAGTTATACAAGGGGGTCATATCACTACATTGTACGCGTACCTTATAATATATCGGCCATAAAATGTTTATATCTCTGACAAGCATCTTGTAAATTGACTCCTTCAAACGCCAATGACCTGTTTTGTACCAGCCTACGTAATAACATACAAATTACCACCCCTGCATCTCGACCAATGTGACCACCATTTGGAGGCCACACACTTGCCCCGACCTGTTCCAATGTCTCTACTTCTTGTAGGCCAGAGTGTTGAAAAATGATATACGTTGTAGAAACCATCTAAAGGGTAACTCAAATTCTAAAAATATTTGGTGAATACCACGATGTATGCACCATAAATTAGTGCACGTATTTGTAAGACAATCATACATATATATTACATTAACTTCTACTGAAAAAATACAAATCTTGAAAATATACAAGTTTTCACCGTTAGGATAGGTAAATATGCGTGTGAAAACATAAAATTATATATTTGTTAGTTTTAAAAATTAAATCAAAACTAAAACAACTTTACCATTTCAACCTCCCACAGGGCATGATACAGTTGGTTCGTCCCTTCACCATATTGGAAGGAATCATGACGTCCATCATATATTAGGTCCATAAACTCGGGCGGTAGAATAGTCCAACGATCCCCGCTCGTCAACTCATCGGTTATTAGTATGTAATATAACCGCCAATACATCAGATTTCTTGTCCAACCTCGAACATGTTGTACAATAAAAATAACAATTACTATCATACGTTAATACGACGTGTATACGTTTTAGATACTTGCAATATTTTGTATAAAAGCGTCTCCACAAAGCCCTAAAAGGGTACCTAAAATTCTCTATCAAGTTCCGCCTCTCCCATACAATGAACCCTACACCAATTCCTATCTTCGTTGTAAAAGAATTGGACAACATTTCGAGACCAGTTCTGACCATTATGCCAAACATGGTTCTCTATCGGTGCTGGGATGTCAATGACAGGTGCATCAGAAGATGACCCGTTCTGATGCCTTCCGTTTCTTCTACTACTTCCATTTCTACGGTTAGACGACAACTTATTTTTTGGGGGAGTGACACGTATATGGTTTTTTCAGAGAAAAGAATTGTGATATTTATCAATATCATTTGTTATTTACAATATGGTTTTGGCACGCGCATCGAAATAAATAATTGAACTCAAAACGTAAAGGAATAATACAAACGGGTCGTATATCAGCATATGACTCGTATACGGATGGCTTCACAAACAAGATTAGCTGAATTAAAAAGATCAAACAATACATATGGGTCGTATGGCCCAATATGGACCGGATACAAGAGGTGTCCAAAAACACATATGGACCGCAAGTTTAAGAATTATTGTAAATTGTTGTAATATACTGATATTTCATGAAAATATAAATTGGTGTAATATGTTTTATTTTTAAATTAAATTGATTTTTATATTTCTTCTTTAATTGTACATAGACATTTCATTATCTTGAAATAAAATAATAAAAACCTCAATAATTTTAAAATATCTTATTATTCATGTATATGGGTCGTATTGCCCCATATGACTCGTATATGGACCGCTTCAGAATAAAAATTGGCCAGATTCAAGAGGTTTTTACTTAAAAATCCACATATGGGTCGTATGAACCCATATGACTCGTATAGGGTCACGCAGCCGACGAAAGTTGTCCACCTAACACCCATACGACTCGTATAGTTGTCAGGGGTGTCAAAAGATCGGTTCAAGTGACTGAATAATGCAAGCCTTCTTTAGGAAAGTTTGACTTGGTTAAGGTCGAGTCACACAGCCGAAAAAAGCTGTCCACCTAACACCCATACGACCCATATCGACCCATACGACTCCTATAGTTGTCAGGGGTGTCAAAAGATCGGTTGAAGTGTCCGAATAACACAAGCCTTCTTTAGGAAGGTTTGACTTGGGTAAGGTCATATATTAAAAGAATTTCAACTTGTACTTTTGGTTCAAATAGTATTTTGGAGAATTTATAATTTTGAAATTTAAAAAAATTAGAATTAATTTCGGAAAAATTCGAAAGGGGAACTACTTAGGTGTATCTTCACCTCTGTCACACCCCACCGCAGACACCCCTAGATGCGTGTGAGCACGATTGGTACCTGTTTTGATTTCAGAGTTTTTATAAAACAACGGAAAACTTTTTCAAGGATTGGTAAATTATAATCTCAACCTCAAGGGTTGCTTTTGTAAATATCAAGACCCGGTTAGATAACAAAGATCTTATATTTATAAAGTTGGGAATTAAACACCCATTGTTTTGATTACAAACATCGTTGAAACTAAAATACAATACTTGTCTCTAGACAAGTTTAAAAGCTACCAGGTAATAGTATGGCTAAGGTAGATCAACCCCTTGGCACTATTCATGTTCATCTCTCAGGATCTCCTGTACATATGGCCATAATCCATCTTGCACATTATCTTGTACATAAATATAGTCATGGGCCAGACTAACATTCTGCCCTACTATTTATTTTATTCTCATCACATTCACTTGTTACCTGAAAACATTTTTAAAATGAAATGTCAGCGCGAACACCGATGAATACAATTATCTTGACAGTAAAACCACTTGGCACAAACAGTTATTAAATTCATAATCATAATATATAATTTCAATCCACACATTCAGCAGGCCCTCATGTCCTGACTTGTTCGCACCATTGTATACACTGGTAGTATGTCTTAATAACAATGGCCAGACTTCGTCTCAGAAATTGTTATAAGGGAAGTGCCAGCCGTGATCCGGGACTTTCACCCGTGACCCGTGTATCCTATGCAAATTTTACGTATACTTATGGCCTGAATGATTTGTACGTAGATGAATTTTATGCATTAGTCATTTCACACTTATTTGGCCATTTTTGTAAACGTAAATGTTTGACACAAGGTTTAAAATCAGATAAAGTATCCACCTTAATAAAATGGAAAAGTAACAACTTTATAATGAGCCTCTTAAGCTTGGAAGTATAGCACTAGCTTCCTATCTCAGCTTTCTTGAGCGTTTCTTACTTCTACGAGCATTTTCTCGTCAATGCGGGAACTTAAACGAGTGCGGGTTGAACTGGGATCGTTGGGAACCCTCTAAACGAGCTCTGGAATGTGAGAGTGAAGTAAAGAACAAGTTTGAAATGTGGAAATCGACCAAGATCGATCAGCTATTTATAGGCTGAAAACGGATCCGTAGCGGTACGTTACGATCGCCACCCGCCCATGCATGCGTCAGCCTTAAATGTCATGCTCTGATTGGACCCCTCCTTAATTTGCAAGTAGCGGACCGTTATCAAGTTTGTGGGGGTTCGCCACCAGCGTCTTAACACTCTGGTAGTCCTCTACAACCTTAACGGACCGTTACAGAATACCTTAGCGGTCCGCTAAGGTGCCAAAATCCAAATTTTCCACTCTAAACCCTGGACTTTTGGTATTTAAACACAACAAGTCCCTGTGGTTCATACTTTGACATTTCTTCGACATTTTTGTGGTATGTGTTACATCCTCCCCCACCTTGTTTTAATCTCATCCTCTAGTTTATTTGAACAAGTGAGGATACTTCTTTTTCATTTCTGACTCCAATTCCCACGTGTACTCAGAACCACGTCTAGAGTTCCATTTTACTTTCACAATCACGAGTCTTTTTATTTTCAATTTGTTCACCTGTTTGTCCTCGGTTTGCAAAGGTTGTTCCACAAACTTAAGTTTCTAGTTTACCTCTACATCTTATAGGGGTATTACCAGAGTTTCTTCAGCCAAGCACTTGCGCATATTCGATACGTGAAATACATCGTGTATTCCACTCATTTCTTCTGGTAATTCGAGTTCATATGCTACTAGGCCAACTCGTTTCAAGATTTTGAAAGGTCCTACGAATCGTGGGCTTAATTTTCCTTTCTTACCAAATCGTACAACACCTTTGCATGGTGAGACTTTTAGTAGGACGTTATCACCTACGTTGAATTATAACGACGTTCGTCTGTTATCAGCATAACTTTTCTGTCGGTCACGAGCCGCTTTTAATCTATCTCTTATTTGAATTACTTTATCAGCTGTTTCCTGGACTATCTCAGGTCCAGAAAACTGATTTTCTCCTATCTCAGACCAGCATATAGGAGTCCTATACTTCCGTTCATACAAGGCTTCGAACGGTGCAGCCTGTATGCTTGTGTGATAGCTATTGTTATATGAGAATTCTATTAGAGGTAAGTGGTCATCCCAACTTCTTCCAAGATCAATCACACATGCTCTTAACATATCTTCCAGAGTTTGGATAGTTCTTTTGCTCTGCCCGCCCGTCTGGGGATGGTAGGCAATGCTAAGATTTAGTTTCATTCCTAGGGCTTTCTGGAAGCTTTGCCAGAATCGAGAAGTAAGCCAACTATTTCTATCTGACATAATAGATAGCGGCACACCGTTTAGTGACACGATTTCATTGACATACAATTATGCCAACTTATCCATGCTGAATATTTTTTCAATGGAAGGAAATTAGCAGACTTAGTAAGTTTGTCAATGATAACCCAAATGGTATCATTCGCGTGACTTGTTCGAGAAGTTTTGTAATAAAATCCATGGTTAAAAATTCTCATTTCCAGATAGAAAGTTCAAGTTGCTGTAACAATCCAGATGGATTTTGATGTTCAGATTTTACCTAAGAACAGGTTAAACACTTTGCAACATAGATAGCTGTATGTTTCTTCATTCCTATCCACCAATAATTGGCTTTTAGGTTTGTATACATCTTATCACTACCTAGATGCATCGTGTATTTGGATTTGTGGGCTTCCTCAAGATTCTTTTCACGTAGATCACCATATATTGGAACCCAAATTCTTTGGTTCATTCTTAAAATATCATCGTTTCCTTTGACCAACTGGTTAAGCATTCCGTTCATTCCTTCTTTTTCAATGCTTGTTTCATCTAAAGCAACTTTTTAAGATTCCTTAATACGAGTCATAAGATCGATTTAGAGGTCGAGTCTTACAGCACGAACTCGTTTAGGTTTATCATTTTCTTTTCTGCTCAAGGCGTTAGCTACAACGTTAGCTTTACCTTCATGATAGCAGATTTCGCAGTCATAGCCATTTAAGACTTCCATCCAACGTCTCTGCCTCAAATTTAGTTCTTTCTAACTGGAAATATATTTCAAGCTTTTGTGATCTGTAAACACAGTGAATTTGACTCCATATAGATAGTGCCTCCATAATTTCAATGCGAATATTATGGCGCCCAATTCTAAATCGTGAGTCGTATAATTCTTTTCATGAGTATTTAGTTGATGAGACGCATAAGCAATGACCTTGCTTCCTTGCATTAACACACAACCGAATCCGGTATGTGATTCCTCACAATACAAAACAAAACCTTCACTTTCATTTGTCAAGGCTCAAATTGGAGCTTGTGTTAACTTTTGCTTCAAAGTTTCAAAAGCTTCAGACTGATTTGGTCCCCATTCATACTTAACTAACTTGCGGGTCAAAGAAGTTAACGAGACAGCAATCCTTGAAAAATCTTGTATGAATCTTTTGTAGTATCCAGCCAAACTGAGAAAACTACGCACTTCGGTTGGTGATTTTGAGATTTCCCATTTGGATATAACTTCTATCTTCATAGTATCTACTTGAATGCCATTAGCATTAATGACATGACCAAGAAATTGTACTTCAGATAACCAAAATTCACATTTTGAAAATTTGGCATACAATTTCTCGTTCTTTAAGAGTTCAAGTAGTGTCCTTAGATGATTTGCATGATCTGCCTTACTTTTGGAATAAATAAGGATGTCATCGATGAATACGATAACGAATTTATCCAAATAAGGCTCCTGGTACCAAGTCGATTCGGAATTCGACTTGCCTCGGTGGTGGTAATCCAGGTAAGTCTTTAGGAAAAACTTCGGGGTAATCCTTAACGATTGGTATGTCTTCAAGTCAACGTTCCTCGGGTTTCTTCTCGACGACGTGCGCCAGGAACACGCAATAGCCTTTACGTAGGTACTTACGAGCTTTCATGCAGTTTATCATCCTCAATGTCACTCCACTTTTCTCACCTTGAATCGAAAGAACTTCTCCATTCGGGAAAGGAATATGAACAATCTTCTCAAAACAAACAATCTTGGCGTGATTCTTCGATAACCAATCCATACCAATAACAACGTCAAAACTTCCCAAGTCAACAGGTAGTAGGTCAATACTAAATGTGTGGTTCTTAAAACATAAGGTACAACCCTGAATGACTTCCCCAGTTTTAATTAATTTCCCGTTTGCTAATTCAATTGTATAATTTTGGTCTAGTTTGCTGGGCTTAATACCAAGTAGGGACTTAAAGTCATTTGACACAAAACTCATATCAGCACCCGTATCGAAAAGTATAGAGGCATAGTGATTATTTATCGGGAACGTACCAGTGACAATGTTCGGATCTTGTCGTGCGTCACCGGCCCCCATCACAAACGCTCTTCCACGAGCCTGATTGTCCTTTCGGTTCTTCAACTTTGGACAGTCTTTTCTAAAGTGTTTTGGATCTCCACACTCAAAGCATCCCTGATTCATCCTTTCTGTTCCTGGGTTGACCTTTCCTGCTACTTGATTGATCTTATTAGGGTTCGCATTGTTCCAACAGTTATGGGCTAGATGCCTATGCTTTTTACACTTTCCACATTGGGTACACCTTCCACTGTGATGATACCCACATTTGTCACACTTCGGTAGCGTTCCAAGATATCCATTTTGTCCTTCAATGTTGGCAGCATAGGCTTTCATAGTTTCGGGTCTCTTGTAAGCTTGATTCTTGTTTTGATTACTGGGTTTTCCAAACCATTTCCTCTTTTCCCCAGACCTTCCTTCCTCGGTCTCCTTCTTCTCAAACAAACCATCACGCACAGCATTATCTCTTAGCTTGAATGCTAGAATTATAGCGCTCTTGGCATCCATGGGGTTCGATGAAGTCACCAGGCTTCGAATTTGAGGTGCCAGACCCCACAAGTATCTTTCAACCTTCTTGTATTCTGGGGTAACCATGTGTGGAACCAAACTTGCTAACTCATTGAATCGGTCAGTGTAACCAGCCACATCATCTCCTATCATTTGAAGGTTCCACATTTCAGTTTCGATTTTCTGTAATTCATTTCGAAGACAGTACTCCTCGATCATCATGGCCTTTAGATCATCCCAAGATAGCTGGTAGGCAGTCTGTCTTCCCAAGGTTTTCATCTGAGAATTCCACCAGGTTAATGCTTTGTCAGCAAGTGTGCAAGTGGCATATTTCACCATACAGTCAGCTGTGCATTCACTAATATCAATTACAGATTCCATCTTCTCAATCCACCTCATCAGGCCTACTGCACCCTCGGTGCCATTGAAGTTGCGAGGGTTGCAGGATAGAAAGGCCTTATAAGTGCACTTCTTGTTCGAAGCTTCTCCAGAACCTCCAGAAGTGCCACTGCCTCCTGCACCTCCTCCGCTACCACTACCATTTCCTCCGCCGTTATTCCGATTGGCTTCGTACTGCTCCAAGGCGGCGGCTACACGTTGGGATATGAGTTGCTCAACTTCTGTGGAAATCGTCGTGTTGTTTTCACCAGTAGTGTCACGCGGTGTCCTTCTTTTGGGTGCCAAGGGTCTGAAGTCGAAATGGGGTTAATGTGTGGCGATATTCAATGTCCACGATATCCGTACAATATGATGATAAGTTATGAAATGCATATGCAATGAAAAACGTCTCAGTGAGTCATTTAAATTATAGACTAGGTTCGATTTTTAGAATCCTAGTTCGCTATAATCAATGGCTCTGATACCAAGTCTGTCACACCCTCGCCAAGGCGGAAACGCGAGGCGTGACGTTCATGGTTTCCAAAGCATATGATTACCGCAAACACATACATGATAAATGGATACATAAACAAGTTTAAAGTTTTAGAATCCAAAATGTAAATTGAGTTTACAAAAAGTGAAGATTTCGTAAATATGACTCTATTACAATGAGTTATACAAGAGAAATCCCCCAAAAGTTGTATCCATCGTGCATGCATGTATTCTACATTACTAACCTTGCGATCACGTTCAATTTCCTAAAAAACATACTTAAAATTGTCAACACTAGGTTGGTGAGTTCACAGGTTTAATCAAATAGTTCTTTGTAAAATTCAATTGTTCGTAAATAGTTTCAAGTGCATGTGATAAACAGAATAAGAATTGTTGACCCATTTGTAGACTAGCTAGGAATACAAATAATATGTTCCTACATGAGCCGTAACCAAACCATGACAATTGTACACGCCCCTAATTTCGTTATCCGGTTCTATGCGGCCATAAATCCTCCAGATTGTGGTTAGCGCGACTAACCATGACCGGGAGACGTCACTCTCCATAGTACTATTCATAGGACCCTAGGCTACAGTTAATGGTTACTAAATTGTTCCAGGGGACTTTAGCGGCCTCAAATCGTTTAACTCATGTAAACATAAAAGTCGAGTCTTATTCTCTTGTTATCACATAAAAATAGTTGTAAGTATGTTCTTCCCCCAAATATTTGAAAACAGTAAAAGGGGCCGTGAAACTCACCTTGTTTTTGTGTATGTTAGCAACGATAATTGTTCCAGTCAACCTTGACTATTCGTACCCTAATTACAAAAAGGGTAATTCTTGTTAAGACCAAACGTCTTATATGCAAATTGTTCACCGACTTAGTAAATCTGATTGCTTTTGTTTAAAATATCTTCTTAGTTTTTCAACACTTGTTTCGTTATAAAATAGTTCTAAGTTACTGCCCAATGGGACTGATGAACAGGTATCGAAACTACCTAGTTTCGATTGAACAGGACAGATGTCGAAACTACCTAGTTTCGATTGGACAGGACAGATGTCGAAACTTCCTAATTTCGATTGAGCAAACTGGGTATCGAAACTTCCTAGTTTCGATTGGATAATAGGTATAGAAACTACCTAGTTTCGATCAAACAGGTATCGAAACTCCTAGTTTCGATTGAGTAAACAGGTATCGATACTCCTAGTTTCGATTGAATAATAGGTATCGAAACTCCTAGTTTCAATTGAGTAATAGGTATCGAAACTACCTAGTTTCGATCAAACAGGTATCGAAACTATAGTTTCGATTACTGAAATTTTGATTGACAGAATCAGTTTTAAAACTTTGTTCATACATATACACATATATTCATGTTTTAATCTTGGATTTCGACACACTTTTCTGGTTATTTTTCTTACTTGCGTTCGAACGATTTGTATGTTTAGCTACGGTTTTTAAAGAAAATAATATGAATAATATTGAGTTTTTACCTAAAACAGAGAATGATGATTTTGAGAGAAACAGAGAATGATCTTGAGCTCCTTAGCTTGATTCTTGAGAAAAACATTTGGAACTCTTCTTATAGCACCGAAATATGGTGGATTTTGCCTTAAACTGGACTTCGACTTGAAGAGGATTGGGGAAAATTGTCGTAAGAAAATGAGATGAAATGAAGACAAAGAGAGAAAGGTATGGCTTTTATCTGAATTCTCACAGGCAGGTATGGGCTTTTAGGATGTGAGTGAAGTAGGAAGTGGGAGAATGGCCTTCCTGAATTTTGGCCGAAAAGTCAAGGGAGTGGTTTGGGTTAATAATAATTAGCTTTAAGTATTAATTTATTAATGGTATTAGTATCAATTAGAGTTCCAAATGGTAATTTAATTCGTTTAGATTCTTCACGGTATTATAAATTTAGTAAGTTTATGGCTTGTTAATGAAAAATATTGAAATCTTGGATTGTATAATTCGTTGAGGTGATTATTTGTAGGTATAAGTACCTAATGGTGGCGCTACATAGTAATGTCTTCGAAAAGTCCCTTATTTTACTTTTACGTATATTATATGATTTAGTCTTAAAAATAAATTATAGTTCAACGTAACTTTTGTGTAATATATATATATATATTTTTCTTGGTTATTTAATTTAATCCCTAACGTTCGCATTTAGTCGGGTTATCCTGGTACGTGGACTGGTAACTCCTAGAATTACCAACTATGAAATGAGACCATGTACGGTTTTTGTTAGACCTTAATGTCCTTGTTTGTGAAATTAAATAAATCACAAAAACAATTAAAATGTAAACTTGTTTATAACATGTACGGTTTTTGACCTGAAATGTCGGGTGTCACAACCTACTTCCTTCTTTTTTTTCCTTCTTCCTGATTTCTGATCAGGCTATCTGTTAATGAAGCGCCAAGATCCATTGCATCATCAAGTGTTTCACACTTGGCTACTTTCACCATGTCACGGATCTCACCGATTAAACCCCAAATATATCTCTTAGTCAGATTAGATTCTGGGGTGGCTAAGTGTGGGACTATCCGTGCATATTCTACTAATTTCGCAGCGTAATCCTGGTGGTTAGTGCCTACCATTTTCAAGCTAAGAAATTTTCCTTCTATCTGTTCTCTGTCATTAAGTGGAACATATTTACTCTCAACTCTCGCTTTTAACGCACTCCATCCCATAGCATATGCTCTCTCTCTTCCTTTTGCTGCTATGATATTGTTTCACCATTCAAGGGCATGGTCCTTGAATAGATTGGAAGCGTAGAGGACCTTGTCCTCTTCCACACATTTACTGATGGCTAAGACCGACTCGGTCTTCTCTTTCCATCGCAAAACAGCAATTCCGCCTTCCTTTCCAGAGAAATTATAGGGTTTGTAATTCTGAAACATTTTACGCTTCTTGTTACGGTGAATATTCTTCACTTTCTGCCCTCTTTGTTTTTGAACCCTGATAACAAGAAGATCCCTCGGGTTTATGAGAAATAGTTATCGGTTTAGAATGAGTAATAGTATTGATATGAGTGGCAGGTTTTGAATGTAAAGATTTCTGAATTGAAGGCTGAACCGACTCCTTCAATTTTTCAAGTTGTCTTTTCTCCATTTCGGAGAAGATCATCGGGAGAGCATCCTTAATTCCGTCAGAAATTAATTCCTGGAGCTCGGTTTTTGGTGGATTCACTTCAGCAACATTGTTGATAATTGCTTGCTTTTTCTTCCCACAAGTATTTTGAGAAGTTCCGATTTGTTTAGACATTCTAGAAAGAAATAAGATCGGAATCAAAACAAAAGGATATTTTATTGATAATATAACAACATGATTTTTAATAAGTTCTATGATTCTTTTCTACTAAACTTGAACTAACAAGATGTTTCGAGCTTCAATCTTTGCCTTTTCTTGTTCTAATTCAGCTATGCGATTTAGCAGTATTCTCACTCTCTCATCTCCAGATGTGTCTTCGTTTACATGTGGAGTAGAGATATTAACCGTCTCATAATAAGGAATGTATGGTCTATTAGAGTCAACTCTTTCTTCTCCTTCTGGTACGTATCTATTTTCAAAAGGTATTTTGGAAAATCCTTCATGAAAATTTTGAGAATATATAGGAGTAATATTATAGCTTCCAGTAGTTGGAGCAGAATGGAAACTTATGGATGGATTATACGGAGTACAGGGATTCCCTATTTCTCCAAGACTTCTGAAAGTTTCAGTATCTGCATTAGTTTCGATTATGGTTTCATTAGTAACACGTTCATAGTAATTAGGAGGAGCAAATCGACAAAAGAAACTAGGTCTTTTTCCTTTTCCAGCCATTCTGACAAAACGAAATAACTTTTGATTAAAATATTGAAAATATATTACAAACGGTATAAAATAAAATACATTAGTCCTTCATTAACTCTTCCCTTGAGGTTATCATATTTTCTCCATATTCGTAGACATGTACCCCGTAGAATTTCCTCCTTGCCCTATCCATTATCCATCCCTTGTTGACTTCGTCCGTTTCTCTCAATGAATGATCCAAACATTCGATAGGGGAGGAAGGCATTTTGTGTTCATAACCATACTGTGATGGTGGTTCTCTGAGACCGACCAAAATATCATTATATGCATTCTGGTAGGATAGAGGAGCTTGAAAATAATCCTCGAATGGACTATAGTTCAAAGGTTCTGGAGCGATAGAGGGATCTTGAACGATCAGGGATTCATAATTGAAAAAGGGATAATCCTCTGGATTTTCAGAGACTGGAACAAACTGTTGAGATTCGTCTTCAGAGGGTTCTTCCACTGGCATATTTAGATAAATATCTTCTAGTTCGGCAGGAAGGATAGAAATCCGTTCAGTAGATGTTCTCACTCTCATTCTGGGTTTTCGGGACCTACTAAACTCAGCTTGATTATTTTCTGGTGGTGCTGGAGTACCAAATTGCCGGTTGTTGAAGTCAGAACCAGCATCCATCCAAGGACTTTCTGCTTTGTAAGACTGAAGGTGATATTCTGGAGTAGGAGTATCCAAGTTTATAGCGAAAGGGTTGCTATCATCAGGAAAAGTAATAGGATTCATCTGAGGTCCAAGGGTTAGGTACACAGGGGATTCCTACTTTATAGGCCTATTTGGGTCATAATATACAGGATAAGTATTATGTCCAGACATCCTACAAACCTTAAAGCATTAGTATCTATCACGTATCCTCTTTTTGGTTAAAACTTAGATACTAAGGCCAGTACCCTTATCTTAACCTTGAGGTCTCAAATGTAAATAAAACTTATGGTTAAAGCTTAGATACTAAGGCTAGTACTTAACTCGCTAAAACCTGTGGCTCTAGTACCAACCTGTCACATCCCGCCTCAGGCACCCCCTGGACGCGTGTGAGCACGTTTGATACCTGTTTTGATTTCAGAGTTTTTATAAAACAACGGAAGACTGATCGCGGTGTCAAGGTTAATCAAAAACACTTATAAAATCTACTACTTATCTACCTTGGACTGTAGACAGGGAAGTAGGATTGTCGAATCCACAAGGAATCAATGGAAAGTTAAATTGCTTAGATTAGTAAATTAGAATGAAACACAGATCAAATAAAGATGTAACTCCCTCCCAACTTCAGGTTCTAGGCTTCACACAAAACTCAGTTGTTCATTGGACACCACATAGACATAGTGTTGGAAAATCAGTTAAAACAGTAATTGAAGACAAATTGTTGTCAGCAACCTATACGACTAGTTTCTTCACAAACCAGTACAATCCAACTACCCAATTTATCAATGCCAAGTTACCCTCTTTAGTCACCCAACCCTGCTACTAGGTTTTGTTATCAACCGAACAAGATCGTAAAGCAAGCAAACTCAAACCATACACATAAACTGTTTAAATCAACTAATACATCAATCCATCAAGTTTGTGTCAAAAACTAACAAGATCCAAACATAAATAAACTGAATCAAAACATGAAACCTATACGAACCGTACGCCTAAAGGAAGCCACAAGTGGTTTAACCAATCATAATTCTTCCTTTATCCCTTCTCTCTGTGTTAACGCCAACAACAAAAAATAACTAAAGAGGTTGTTGACTTCTTTCTCCTTGCTTGCGTCAACTCCGCAGCCTCAAATAGCCTAGGGCTTTGCGCCCCTCTTCCGGCCGTCAATCGGTCCCCCTCAAAATTGTCATGAACCATCCTTTTTAATTGCCCTCTTGGTTTTAGTTTGTTGCAGCCCAGTTGACTTATTTTGTTGCAGCCCAGTTGACGTGAGAGCCTAACAATAGCCCAAGAATGAACCTACTAATCATTATGTTGGCCCACTAGTTTAATTCAAATCAGCCCCACCAATTTCAACTTATATTACTTTAACTTCAATTGTAGCTCATTCATTAATCAAAGCCCAAGTTGATTTTTATTATTTTGACTTTTTGATGTTGTTCTTCACGTGAGCACCATCTACAAATTTGCCAATTTAGAACAGCATCATTAAATTCAATTAACATTGGTTCTAGAATTTGTTTAATTATTTTCTTATTTAGTTTATATGATTTTTATTATTTTATCCTATTATATATAAAACCCTATAAGATATAAAAACAATGTAACTCTCACAAAATTAGGGTTAAAAGCATATGATTATATACAATTAGCTTGGGTCAATCAACCACTCATCAAAGACTTTTTCAAAGATCGTTTTATTATAATCTCAACCTCAAGGGTTGCTTTTATAAATATCAAGACCCAGTTCGATAACAAGATCTTATATTTATAAAGTCGGGAATTAAACACCCATTGTTTTGATTACAAACATCGTTGAAACCAAAATACAATACTTGTCTCCAGACAAGTTTAAAAGCTACCAGGTATGGCTAAGGTAGATCAGCCACTTGGCACTATTCATGTTCATCTCTCAGGATCTCCTGTAAATATGGCCATAATCCATTTTGCACATTATCCTGTACATAAATATAGTCATGGGCCAGACTAACAGTCTGCCCTACTATTTATTTTATTCTCATCACATTCACTTGTAACCTGAAAACATTTTTAAAATGAAACGCCAGCGCGAACACCGGTGAATACAATTATCTTGACAGTAAAACCATTTGGCACAAACATTTATTAAATTCATAATCATAATATATAATTTCAATCCACACATTCAGCAGGCCCTTATGTCCTGACTTGTTCGCACCACTCTATTCACTGGTAGTGTGTCTTAACAACAATGGCCAGACTTCGTCTCCGAAATTGTTATAAGGGAAGTACCAGCCGCGATCCGGGACTTTCACCCGTGTATCCTATGCAAATTTTACGTATACGTATGGCCTGAATGCTTTGTACGTAGATGAACTTTATGCATTAGTCATTTAACACTTATTTGGCAATTTTTGTAAACGTAAATGTTTGACACAATGTTTAAAAGTAGATAAAGTATTCACCTTAATAAAATGGAAAAATAACAACTTTAGAATGAGCCTCTTAAGCTTGGAAGTATAGCACTAGCTTCCTATCTCAGCTTTCTTGATTGTTTCTTATTTCTACAAGCGTTTTCTCGTCAATGCGGGAACTTAAACAAGCGTTGGGAACCTTCTACAAGAACAAGTTTGAAGTGTGGAAATCGACCGAAATCGATAAGCTATTTATAGGCTGAAAAACGGACCGTTACACAGGCGGGTGGCGATCCGCCACCGCTCATGCATGCGTCAGCCCTAAATGACATGCTCTGTTTGGACCCCTCTTTAATTTGTGGCTAGCGGACCGTTACCCAAAGGTGTAGTGATCTGCCACGCTGCTACGTGGCAGATTCTCAAGAATTACGGCTGGCGGACCGTTACCAGGTGGCGTGGCGGTCCGCCACGTGTACACGCGTAACGCTTTTTCCCATTAGTCAGCATCCATGTGTTAAACCGGAGTTTGTTTGCTTGGTTGCTAAGTAGGGGACTGTTACCGGGTTGGTGGCGGTCCGCCACCTTCTTCTTAATACTCTAGCGGGCCTCTACGGCCTTAGCAGACCGTTACAGAATACCTTAGTGGTCCGCAAAGGTGCCAAAATCCAAGTTTTCCATTCTAAACCCTGGACTTTTGGTATTTAAACACAACAAGTCCCTATGGTTCATACCTTGGCATTTCTTGGACATTTTTATGGCAAGTGTTACAGCCTCGTCTTCAAATCTCTCTCTCTCTCTCCCTCCCTCTCTAGCAATGAAGGGTGACCTTGGGCAAGGTCCAAATGTCTTCTTGTATTTTGGCCTTCTCCATGTGTAGTTCTAGATTTCGATCTCCATGTGTGGTTTGGCCTTCTTGTGGTAGAGAATGGGTTTGGCTTCTTCTATCGACCATCAAGAAAAAAATAAGACCCACTATTAAGGTTAATGATATACCCTTTGAGCGGGTTAAACTTCAATAATTCAAGATGAAGACGAAGATCCAATTTTAGGATAATTGACCGTGTGAGAGTGGTTTAGGAACATGAAATTAACTACCCACTATTTTGGCCTTCTCCATGTGTAGTTCTAGATTTCTCAACTTTTGTATTAAAACTTCACAAATTTAGGAACATGAACTTAATGCAAACTAACCACTATCAAGACCAACTACCCACTAACATGACTTAAACAAAAAAGTTAAAACAACTAGTGAAGATGAACGTGTGCATGGAAGCTAATATCACGGAATCGGTAATTAGCATGTATCAGTTAATGACACAAATATGCATAGGTTTAACCTAACAACATCCTTATAAATAACTCCCCTTGCTAACTAGACCAACACTGGTTTGGATGGGGCATGCTTTGCTATGTGGATTAAGGTTGATCCGGATGAGAGTCATTGCCATGTCCAAATGAGATTCTATCTACCATTCGAATAAACCTTGGTCTGGACAACCATGCAAAGGTTTATACAAACCAAAGGTAAAAGATACCGCAACATGCATTATACTTAACATGACATGTTGACCGTGTGAGAGTGGTTTATTCTGAACTCTTACTCTCTAATTTTAAATTTATAAAAATATTTTTTACCAAATACTACACACACATTAGGCAAGTGTACCTATCGTATCCATAGTATAGCAACGACAAGAAACAAGTATCGATCAACGGGACACTTGTGGCAGCTCCTATCTGGTTAACTAATATCTTTAGGAAGGGAATGCTTATAAAGACTAGAGATAACTTTTGAGGTGAAAGCGGAGGAATAAAGGTTGTATTCAATGTTTTCAAACCCGAACTTGACCGACCGGTCGGACCGGGACCCGGTAGTCTTGGCGGTCCGGTTTGTATGTTAAAACGAACCTGCAGTGAACCGCCCGGTGGGCCGTGAACCGATGGTTGGACCGGAACCGGGTGTGTTGATGGTGGTTGGACCGGTTGCAAAAAACCCTAAATTCTTTCCTTGCAGCCGTCGAGTGAAAAAATGAACACAAAGAAAACCCTCGGAGGTCTGAGCTCTCCATTCTCCAAAGTCCAAAGTTCAATCTCCGTCGCTGCCCGTTTCTCTGGCCTCTGAGTGCTCGAGTGAAAGTGTGAAACAAAAAAGCCCTCAGTTGGAGCCGTCGAGGTGCAAATGCAGGTCTGACTTCTGAGCTCTCCAATCTCCATATGTTAAAAAGTTTTTGAAAACACTAAAAATATTGTATTAGATGCCGAGCAAATTAAGTTGTACTATTTTTATTTTATATATTTTTAAATTAATTATTACGTCACCCGGTTCTTAAATCCGGTCTGACTAGTCTGACCGGTCCGACCAGTGGACCGGTAAGACATCCGGTTCATTGTCCGGTCCGATTCTGAAAACATTGGTTGTATCATCTAGATATCAAATCCTTTTGACTAATGATAGAACGATTGTATGAATGATTGAAACTATTAAGGTGGTTCCCTAAAGGGCTAGGCTCTCGTAAGACTAACCTAGACGAGTCGGCTATCTAAAACTCCCAGCACGTAAAATTGGTTTCTCGGGACCTACTACTATAAAGAATCAACCACCATCTTGTTGATTAGGCCAGTGATAGCAACTCCTCACCAGCCATGGATATTAGATTCCCAAAGAATAATCGTGTTATAGACAACACTAACACCTTAAGCAAACCTTAACAAACACCTTTATGTCTTAGAACCTCCAAGACATATCCAGAAAGAGTAGCACTCGCCAGAGATGTCTACTAAATCTAGAATACACAAGTAAAACTCTAACAAACTCCTAATCCTTTTTAATCAAAATTAATAATTAAGCAGTATTTTTACCCTTACCCAAAATAATCTAAACCTATCTTGCTCTCGCCAAAGTAGCAAGACCCAGACTATAGACTGAAGACTATAACATAAGAACGTTGAATAGTAATTCTAAAGAGCATGCCTACACTCCAGAACCAAACCAACATCACGATCAAAGATATATTAGACAATTGCAAAAACACATACGCAACACAAGATCTTGAATTAAGATTATGAAATCAACAAAGCTTCATATTAACAATCAAACACATAAACATTCTTAGTCAAAATTCATCTTAATCTAGATGACACAAAGAAGTTTAGCTACTCATAGTGTTTAAAAAGGAAACAAATAGAATAAAGAGCATCATAAAGGATAAACAAGAATAGTAGAACCAAGTATAAGGCTCCAGTCTTCAAATCTTCTTCCCGAAAGCGATCTCTACTCCGAATGCTTCAACCTTCAGCCTTCCTTCTTCACTTTAAACCTCCTAACAGTGGGTTAGGGGCCTTTTACTCTCCAAAAGTCGATTAGACTCGTATACAACTTGATATTATCTTATGTGGCGGTCAAATCCTTTATATAGGCTTCGATTAGGGATTCCTCATACGACCCGTATACTTTCCTACGGCCACACTGTCTTCATTTGCCGCCACAAATTCGGAACATAAGTGCCCACACGGCCCGTACAGGAATGTACGGTTGTATGCTGCATCCTGTGATCTTCCTTCTTTTCTTCCAAGTCTTCAATCTTCGATATCTACCGGTTTCTTCTCCATAGTTGCTTCTATATACCAAGTAGACCTGTGAATTCACTGATACGCAATTTAACACAAAAACTAATGATTCACGGTAAAATCATTTATAATTTTGGATTAATTTAACAATAAAAAGATGTGTAATTCATAGCACATCATGACACATACATACCTCATAAAAGAGAAAGTGATATGAATTGATTAGTGTCGCATTTACGTTCATGCTTTCTAGGTTTCTTCCATTCTTGAATATGTTAATTATGACATCTTTCTTTTGTTTTAGGTTTTATTTTCCTATATATTGAGTAGTTAAATACTTGCTTAAAGGAGAAGAACATTTATGAAAGATGTCTGGAATTTGTTTCTTGGATTATTCAATTCCATTTTGATGTTTGGTTTTATCTATATGCTTATCTAATTATGTTGGATTTATATGCCCAAACACAACATATAACAATTTATCAAGTACGCATTTAATGTGATTTAAACGTTAAACCTAGCAAGATTAAACGTATTATCATTTGGTAAAATGATATATACAAATAACCTAAATAAATGATATTAATTATCATTGTTTGGTGAAATAATAATAATCATATATTATGTCAATTATAAATATATAGTTTATAATTATGATTTATTACAAGGTAATTCCAAATGTACACATTAATGACTAGATTATTCATGTGATCACTTTAATTTGATTAAATGGTCAACAATATATCTAGTTAATGCTACTTAGTTACTATATAACAGATGTTGACAACTAGTATTAAACTCAAACGTGTTGCGACGCGCTAAACCACTAAAAACTTAACGTCATTGAAATTTTACAAAATAAAATCAAAACATTTACGTAAACCCACCTTGCCCACGGCGGGGGCGTTGAACCAAGGAAAAAATGACGTTGAATTAAACTCGCGTGCGTCGCAGCGCGCTAAACCGCGAAAATAATTAACACCCTCGAAACTTTATAAAATAAAATCAACACCTTTACGTAAACCTAGCCCGCACGGTGAGGCGGGGCGTTGAACCGTGGAAATAATCGACGTCGAATACGTATACAACATTACAACATGTACATAAGTGCTTAGATGACTTGTACATTATCACGCATAACTCCGTTTTGAACGAAACTTACATCGAAACGTAAATAAAAATAAGCACATTGCAACAGTATTATTCTTAATTTTATATAACATTATATTTTAAAAGTTGTAAACGAAAAACAAAAAAAAGGCTTATGAGTAGGACACATGTCAACGTGTGGTTGGCAAAAAAAACATTTAGAAAAGTATAGGGTTTAAATGGTAAGTTTAGTTAAAGTAGAGGGGGACATATTGTAAGTTTTTTATGGGTTATAATGTAACATTTCAAAACCAAGCTTTAATTATGTTGTACATGATGCTTCATTACTTGTACAATTCTACTATTCAATGAACAATAGAATCCTCTCACCTTCAAGTTTGCTAATTGTTATTTATATAATGTAACTAATTGTAAAAGAGAAATTATATAAAACTTAAACAAGACATTGGTACATAAAGTATTTTATTATATTTAGCTTGGTTTTGATCTTTTGAGACCTTTAAGGCCAGCCATCTCTCTCGTAGATATGTTAGCATGATCATTCTAATATAATAATGCTTCTCTATGTACTAAAATGCAATGTGGTTGGGAAAAGGCATGGTGAACTCACATGCTTGTGTCCTTTATGTTAACTATCCTTTGAACTTTGATCGCTCTTAGTTGTACATATTTTAGTTTGTATATTTTTTAGTTTATGGCCAATAGGCCCGTCATAGGCATTTCTAGGGTTTTTCCCACTTATATATATTGACGGTTCCCTCCATGTAATACATTCAGGCAATTTGTCATTCAGTTTTAAATGGTATCAGAGCTAAGGCTCTCAGTACAAATCCTAGCCACCACTGCTTTCAAGAAGTAAATCCCTAATTTTTAAAATTTCATGTTCCAATTCTTGTCCAAATTTCTTGTTTTGATTTCTTCTATCTGTTACGGTACGACACGAACCCTAGCCAGCCACCTGGTGTTCCTGTTCACGACCACTGTTCCCACCCGATTACTATTCATATCGGAAACACTATTCAATTCGGAAAGGTGTTGGTCATGTAGGAAAGTTACTGTTCACCCCGTAAGTGTTGTTCACCGTCGGAAGTTATTATTCACCACCGGAAAGTTACTATCTGTAGACACTATTTCTGTCATAAAGTGCCTACTCCTAAGTATTTGCACAAAGACACTATTTCAAGAACTAGGCATAGACAGGTGCTTGGTACTGGTTTTGAATCAGGAGGTCTCTACCGTATGTCCTTGTTGTCGCATCCAATATAAAATATATGTGATTCTAGTATCAGGCAGATTCACTATCGATTAGGCCATCCCTGTGCAGCGGCTCTGAGGCATATAAGACCATACTTTCATGTTCGTGATAATTTTCATTGCTAGTCATGTCAGCTCGGTAAACATACCCGACATCCCTATCCCATAAAAGTATTGAGTCGAGCAAGTACTTTATTGAACTTTTACATTATGATATATGGAATCCTTGCTAGGTCCACATTGGGTTTTCAATATGTTATTATTATCTCTTGCTACATGGGTCTACCTAGTTAAACCTCATAGTGAAATTATTTCATTCTTATATCAAAAATCAGTTTAATACATCCACTAAAACTTTACACACTAATAATGCAAAAAAGTACTTAATAACCTTAATTGTCTATTTATTTACGTCTATCGTCCACCGTCCATAGGTCACGACTACACCTTTCTAAGCGCCCACATCTTCTTTATGGCTAAGAAAGTAATAACCCTTGAAATCTCCCCCATTATAAAGATGTGGGAACAATACATGTCAATTTGCTTCCTTCAAAATTTCCTAAAATTTAACTAACTCAAACTTTAGTCCAATCTTTTTAAAATTTTCCAAAATATAAAAAAATCTTCTTTTTCTTCCGATTAAAATAAAGAAATTGATTGATTCAATCTTCAACAACTTAATAAAAAAGTGAACAAGAGAATGAATACAACCCACCTAGATGAGAAACAACTGAAAAAACCACATGGAAATGACCTGCTCATATACCAAACAACCAAACTATGAACTTGAAATTAGGGATGAACATTTGGTACTCAGTACCGGTACCGTATCGATAAATTCGGTACAGTATTCGGTAACCACTCTTCCAGAAATTCGGCATCAGTATTTTCGGTGCCAGTACCGATAGGGTACCGATACCATTTAGAGATGAGCATTTTATAACGAGTACCGGTACCGTACTGATAGATTCGGTACGATATTCGGTACCCACTATTTCATAAATTTGATATCTGTATTTTCGGTACCGGTACAATACCGATCTCATCCCTACTTAAAATAACCATAACCTAACTATGATCTTGAACAAGTGACTGAAACTGAAAACCCATTTGCCACAAACTTAACTCCATGGTTGAACACTAAAACTAAAGTCCAGGGGCATTATTGGTGTGAGAAGCTTTTAAATGGAATTAGAGGTTGTGTCCAATACAATGAAAAACACACAACAATCTCTTTATTACAACAAACACAAGAGTGATTAACTGGGCAAACACAATCTGTCGCGATCGACTTATTAATCGTTAATTTAGTTATAGAACACTAACGCGTACACACACAATGACAAATACTATGCATGATATCTGGCTTAATGAACAGTATGTGCACTATCAAAATTCCAGCCATGAAGCGAAACTCGTGGTGTGACACCTTTAGGTACTTCAAAAGAAATGGTGACTGTCATCTCCTCACCAGGAACCAATGAAAAATAATTATCTGAATAATGAACCGGAAGAATGCGAGTGTCTTCGCCTTTTTTATACTCCTGAGTAGAAGAATGAACCGAGAAATTAAGAAAAAAAGCAACTCCAACCTCACTCCCATTGATTTCAGAAACCCTACTATCATTTTCCACCCTCGAAACCCGATTGTAGAACTTCTGCAGTAAACCAGCTCCCGGTTTTGTGACATCCGGTGAAGTCAAGTCAAAGTCAAAGTCAATACCGTCATCATATTTTTCAATGAAATTGTTCTTGTAAAGTGAACTATTGTTGTCTGGTTTCTTTGATGTGTTCTTTACATTGACCCGGACTTTATAAGTTGACCCGCTAATGGAAATGTCAGAAGTCATCTTGAGGGGTATTTTCTTTTTTCTGTACGGTTCCAGTAGTTTATAATCGCCATCGGTTAGATGTAGCCAGTAAAAGTTCCTTGATATTATACGAAAATCTGATTTGTTATAAAGTTTGAGAAGAAGAAAATAGACGGGTTTAGGATCTGTGGACTTCGGGTATTTCATCTCAAACATTGATACTGTTTTCTTCGATGGCACGGAGACATTTTCAGTAACTTCATAGTAAGGACATGTTCCTTCAAGATCCCACACAGAAACCTCAATCGCCACGTCAGATAATTCAGTTGATGTGGTGTTAACCACCTGGGATGATGTGATTATGTGTTAATGGGTAATCATATCATAACTAGGGTGTAAACGAGTCGAGCCGCTCGTGAGCTACTCGCTAAAAACTCAAATCGAACCAAGCTTAAACGAGCTCAAGCTTATATTTGGGTTCATTTAATAAACCCGAGCTTCATATGTCACGCTTGAGAGCCTCTCGTGCCTAAACGAGCCTTTTATTTATATAATTTTTATTTTATGTATTAAAAATGTATTATATAATGATTATTATTATATATAAAATTATGATAAAAATAATTTCATAACACATATTATGTTATATATAAAAATTGTGATTTTAAATAATTATAAAAATATATAAATAAAATAATTAAATAATAAATGAGCCGAGCCTGAACAAAAAACTACTCATGAGCCGGCTCGAGAGCTCTTTTAAGCTAAACGAGCTCAGGCTCGGCTCGGCTCGTTTACACCCCTAAAATTCACCGCATGAATCATAAATGAACGGTTTACCTCTATGAAATAAGTTGCGAGGTTTAATTGGATATGTATTGGTTCTGCAGCATGGCGACAGCCATAAAATCCAGCTGTTTGGTCATGAAGATGATCATAAAATTGGCCACGTAGACCGGTCCAGGGATTCTGTGTTTTCCAGATCAGCACACCCGTGTATTTAGTCCACATGCGCGATGTCCATCCCTCTAATAATGCCCTATATTGAATATAGTTCACTAATTGGGCCTTGCAACAATTTGAAACAAATACAAAATGAGAACAGAAAATGGACAATAAAGAGTAAAGGTGGCAATTTCTACCCGTTTACTTAATTTCATCTCACACAATCAAATAGGTCAAATAAAAAATCTAGTTGAAAATGGGTCAAACAGGTTGACAACTGCCCCATGTCTATTTTTGTTGAACACGTCGCTTTTGTTTCAAAGAACTCGGTTTTATTGTATTAATATTTTAACACACCAACTGTTCATAATCTTGTTTAAAATGGATAAGAGTGTTTGCACGCCAACCTGACCCAGCCCATTTCGACCCAAGCTAAAAGATAGCCCATTTCATACCAAACCCGTTACACAACCCACCCATCTTGCCACCTGCAACAAAAAGCGAAAGAACATGGTCTACCTTGAGACAAAAATCATCAAGATCCTTCGGTTTACCATAGAGTAGTATCTGATCATGAACTAAATCGGGTTTAGAGTAAGGAATGTATTTATGGTAAACCCAAATGGGGTTTGCGACTTCCTGTATATATCCACTCGGTAACTCGTTAAATAAAGGAATCTCCCATCCTTCAGGAGGCATTGTTGCTCTTATAGTAGCAGCAACCGGCATTCCCACATTACCAACTTCAGGATTAAACCCGTACTTATAAAAATCGTCTTTAAAAAAGTTCTCGGGTTTCTGAATTTCATAAGGTCCATCAGTCCATCCACCCTGTGAATCTGCAAATCCTTCCCACAAGGACCCTTTTATGTAAACTCGTGTTCCATCTAGATACTGACTGGGATCCATTGTAGTCGCGGTCGTTTCTTCCGTTGACTTTTTGGTTTCGTTGACTTTTTGGAAAAAAGGATGAAGTTTTAGATCATTTGTCAAAGCTTCATTGATGTCATCGGGTGGTATTTGTTCGTTTCCTCCAACCCATAGAGCAAGACTAGCATAATTTCTTAGAAGTTTGACAGTATCACGTGCACAATACAAGAAAAGTTCGTGATCTAATGGGCCATTAGGGTTGGAGACTGGGTCACCTCTACCATCAACATCTCCAGTGATCCAAAATTCTTGCCAAACCTACAAAAAATATATCATTGATGTGACAGATATACTTGAGAACATATTATTCAATTTGTGTTAAAAGAGAAAATATTAGCCTGTTATGTATTAGATCAAACTTTTAAGCAAGACAGTTAGAGGTGGCAAAATGGGAGGGTCAGGGTGGTTGACCCGAAACACTTTGTGTAATATATATTTTACAATAATTAGTGAGCTAAATATGATTGAAAATATTATATTGTTTCAATAATATTATCACTGTTTAAGTAAAATGATTTAGGAGATTTTATGTATTAAAAATTCAATGTGGCATCCACTGCGCAACCCATTTCAATTGTTTCCCTTTTAGCTAATTTTTATTATACCATTTGACCCGTTAGAAACAAATCCAAAAACATCTTAGTTTAGACAACCTTAAGATGAGACTTACCAGTAAACCATAAATATCACAGTAATGATAAAAATCAGGTCTCTCAGCTATTCCACCGCCCCAACAGCGTATCATATTAAAGTTCATATCTGCATGAAACTTAATGTCTGTTTTGTAGCGCTTCTTTGAGAGCCTAAGCAAACCATCAGATAATATCCAATTTCCACCTCGAATAAATATAGGCTCTCCATTCACTTTAAACAGCCTGTAAAAGGAAACGATAATAAGAGGTAGAGATGGTAAAATGGCCAGGTTGGGACTTGAGCGGGTCGGGTATGGGGTCAAAAGGGTAATTGTTTATGGTACGGGTTGGGTTGGCCCAAAACACTTTTTGTCACAAAAATAAAATAAAATAAAATTGGGTGTCATATATTATTAACCGAGATATATGCAATTAGCTAGAAATATGGGATTAGCTAGAAATCACGTATAGTAATAGCGATTCATTTCCATTCATAGATTAGGAATATCTATGTATATATGTCGATTGATTGTGAATGAGAACGGTGATCAGTTTATACCTATTATCATGGTACCAGAGCCTAAACTCTGAATACCATAGCCCTAGCCGCCTCCCTCAGTCCAGCCTACAACCTCTGTCCAGTCACCATCTTCTTTTTCAGACACCTTTTTCTCTGTCCAGCCTACAACCAGACTCCAGCCTATAACCTCTGTCCAGACTCCAGCCTATAACCTCTGTCTAGTCACCATCTTCTTTTCCAGACACCATCCCAGCCATCACTGTCACCAACATTCGAAACTTTATCCCATTTGTATTGGAAATGGAGAGTGGCCAATACAACTCCTGGGCAGAACTCTTCCGTATTTATTGCAGGGCATTCCAAGTAACTGAACACATCGATCCTAAGGCCATAGCACCTTCCACTGCTTCTTCTTCCTCTTCAACCACAGGCCCATCTCTTGAACTTTGGAGTCGTCTGGATGCTATTGTCCTACGATGGATATATAGCACCATATCCAACGACTTACTCCACACAATCCTTAAACCCAACACCACTGCTGCTCAGGCTTGGGTTGCCTTATAAAACATTTTCCAGGACAACCAAAGCTCGCAGGCTGTCTACCTGGAGCACAAATTTGCCACCACCCGCCTTGACAATCATCCGAATATTTCTTCCTATTGTCAAGCCTTGAAGATGTTGGCTGACCAACTTGCAAATGTAGGAGCAACCGTCACCAACCAAAGGTTAGTACTTCAGTTAATTGCAGGTCTGAACGATAGCTATGAAGGTGTGGCCATGATGATACAACAAACAACACCGCTACCAGAATTTTATGAGGCCCGTTCCAAGCTCATCTTGGAAGAAACAAGAAAATCCCACCATGCCACCAACACTGCTGCTACTTCAGCCGGTTCAGACCTTCACTCCACCACCCAGCTGCCAAAATCTTCTGATCACGGATACTACTCACAGCAGGGTGAGCAGCAGGCCTATAACTACCGTGGACGCGGCCGTGGCCGTGGAGGACGTGGTCGTGGCAGGTCCTATGGTGGCAGGGGACGAAGCCAATATGGCCAACATCAGGGGCCATCTGGTCCAGGCACACTCAATCATGGGCTGCCCCACCACCTTGGGCCTACTCAACGCCCCCCAACTGGGCCTATCCACCCTGTTCGTTTCCTACACAGAAGTCTGGCCCATATCCATCTGGACCCAACCCATTTGGTTACAGTTCCACTCCTGGATCAGGATTACTGGGCCCTCACCCCCAGCAGGCCTATGCTGCATCAGAAGTGAGTTACACCCCAACTCTTGACCAAGCTTTCAACACTATGACACTTAATCCGCCTGACAACAACTGGTATGCGGACTCGGGGGCAACATCTCACATGACTCACTCATCAGGTAACTTCACGTCCTATATCAATAAAGGTCTTTTTCGGAATATAATTGTTGGTAATGGTTCACAAATTCCAATTCACGGTACGGGACACCAAACTTTACCCCATCCTTTTCCCCCTTTAAAACTTTCTAATGTCCTTCACGTTCCTAAAATTATTAAAAATCTTTTATCCATACGTCGTCTAACAACCGACAATAATCTTTCAATTGAATTTGATCATTTTGGTTTTGATGTGAAGAACTTCCCGACGCGGACACCAATCCTTAGATGCAACAGCACCGGGGATCTCTATCCATTCACCATCCAGTCACTATCTCAGTTCACAACTCCAGCAGCCTTCGCCTCTATCACTAAAGATTTTATGGCACCACCACCTAGGACACCCGGGATCCTCTACTTTATTTTCATTAAAACATGCATTGTCTTTTGATTCTTGTAATAAAACCTCTACTTCTGTTTGTTCATCTTGTGTGTTTGGCAAACATATAAAATTACCCTTTTATAATTCCACTTCATTTACTTATTTGCCTTTTGACATAATACATAGTGATTTGTGGACATCACCGATCTTATCATCTAGTGGTCATCAATATTATTTATTATTTCTGGATGACAAAACAAATTTTTTATGGACATACCCGCTGGCCAAAAAGTCTCAAGTATTTGACATCTTTCAAAAATTCCATTCACTTATCCAGACACAATTCAATACAAAAATAAAAACAATTCAATGTGACAAAGGCCGTGAATATGACAATAACCACTTTCGTTCCTTTTGTGCTCGTAACAGCCTAGAATTCCGTTTCTCATGTCCCTATACTTCACCCCAAAATGGCAAGGCGGAAAGAAAAATCCGGTCCACCAATAATATTATTCGTACAATATTAGCTCACTCCTCTGTTCCTCCCACTTTTTGGCACCATGCTCTTCAACATGCCACATACCTTCTAAATATCCTCCCAACCAAATTACTAAACAACCTCACACCTACTCATCAACTCTATAATCGTAGCCCAAGTTATTCTCATCTCCGCACATTTGGGTGTTTATGCTACCTTCTACTACCCCATACCACCATTCACAAACTTGCAAATCGATCTGTGCCATGTGTCTTTCTTAGGTACCCCACCAACAATCGGGGGTACAAGTGCTTTAACCTAGACACCCGACAAATGGTCATCTCCCGTCACGTCATCTGTGACGAAACCGTCTTTCCTTTCACTACCCCTAATCCCACCAGCTACAAACAATTTACTGACTACCCCTCTCCCAACCCCATCCTATAGACCTCTACAACAGCCCCTACTGGTCCCACACCAGCCCCTGCTGGTCCAGTCCCAACTCCTATCCCAACCTATCTACAGCCGCCCATTCTCCCATCTCTCCTCCCAGCTCAACATCTAACTCCCCACCTCTCCTCTATACTTACTCTCACAGACCAAAGGCTATCACTCACCACCAACCAATCCCACAGCCTTCACAGCAGACCAATGGTCCCACAACATCCTAGAATAATCTACCGAACTCAGCCACTACCATACCTTCCCCACCACCACTGCCTACCCATACCATACACACTCGTAGTATGTCGGGCATCTCCAAACTCCGCCAGCCCGATTTCAATTTTCATACTTCCACCATCTCCCCTATCCCACGTACTCGTACCGATGCCCTCCATAACCCGTATTGGAATCGAGCCATGAACGATGAGTTCCGGGCTCTTATTGACAATAGCACGTGGGAGTTAGTCCCGAGGCATAGTAACATGAATGTAGTCCGTAGCATGTGGATTTTCAAACATAAAACTAAATCTGACGGCTCTTTAGAGCGCTACAAAGCTCGTTTAGTTTGTGATGGCAGGTCTCAACAGGTTGGCATTGATTGCGGGGGCACCTTCAGTCCGGTTGTTAAACCGGCTACCATTAGAACAGTTCTTTCTTTAGCCCTATCCCACTCTTGGCCAATTCACCAGCTAGACGTAAAGAACGCCTTTCTGCATGGGAACCTCACCGAAACAGTGTATATGTATCAGCCACCAGGGTTCAAGGATAATAGATACCCGCACAACGTCTGCTTATTAAAGAATTCATTATATGGTTTGAAACAAGCCCCACGTGGTACCAAAGGTTTGCCGACTATGCCTCTAAAATTGGTTTCCATCACAGTAAGTGTGACCATTCATTGTTCATTTACAAACACGGCCAAGACACTGCCTATATCTTGCTATACGTCGATGACATCATCCTTGTGACATCCTCCGATGCTCTTCGACACACGTTCATGAAACACTTGGCTGCTGAATTCGCAATGAAAGACTTGGGGTCCCTAAGCTATTTTCTCGGGATATCCGTTTTAGGCAACCCGGATCCATGTTCCTGTCCCAACAAAAATATGCCACTGAATTGTTAGACTGGGCTGGGATGACAACATGTAAACCGGCTGCTACCATGTGGACACAAAGTCTAAACTTAGTACCAATTCCGGTTCTCTCTTAGAAGATGGAGGCACTCAATTCCGTCAATTAGCCGGGCCGCTCCAATATCTCACCTTCACTCGTCCAGATATTAGCTATGTCGTTCAACAAATTTGCATGCATATGCATGCGCCTCGGACGTCCCATTGGAATGCTCTAAAGCGGATACTTCGGTATATCCAAGGAACCGTAACTCACGGCCTACACCTTACCAAGTCCTCGGTCACATATTTGATCTCGTATACTGACGCAGATTGGGCCGGGTGCCCCGACACACGACGTTCTACCTCAGGTTATTGTGTGTACTTAGGTGACAACCTTCTATCTTGGTCTTCTAAGCGTCAACCTATCATATCCCGTTCGAGCGCCGAGGCTGAATACCAGGGGGTAGCCAATGTAGTTTCCGAAACTTGTTGGATACGCAACTTGTTACTAGAACTCCATCATTCTCCGACTCATGCTACGTTGGTTTATTGTGACAACATTAGTGCTGTCTACTCTCTTGCAACCCAGTTCAACACCAACGTACCAAACACATCGAGTTAGACATTCACTTTGTTCGTGAAAAGGTGGCACGCGGAGAGGTCCGAGTTCTACATGTTTCATCCAAGCATCAAAGGATTGCTTTTTGTTCTCTTTGATGATTTCAGACACAGTCTCAACGTTCGTGAATCTCCCGTTAAGACTGCGGGGGTATATTAACCGAGATATATGTAATTAGCTAGAAATATGGGATTAGCTAGAAATCAGGAATTCTGGTATAGTAATTGCGATTCATTTCCATTCATAGATTAGGAATATCTCTGTATATATGTCGATTGATTGTGAATGAGAACAGCGATCAGTTTATGCCTATTATCATATATGATTACAGAACTTATATTATTTAATAATAATCTACTTCCTTTTTTTGTTTAACCGGTTAAATACGATTCATACCTTCCACCAGTAGAACTATCAATTTCACTCTCAATTTTACGGAACCCAAAATGATGGCCCCATGCATCAGACTCTCCATAACCATCAACATCAATAGTAATTTCAACATTGTAAAGGGATTGCTCGCCCATGCCATTTGGCCACCACAAATTTGGCTTGTAGAAAAAAAGCTGCAATTAGAAATCGTTAACAATTTAAATGGAGATGAGTATTGCCTTTAACATAATAAATTAATTATAAATATTCCGACATTAAAACTTCACCTCGGGAAATGTATATTGAACATGTGATCTGGCAGGGATTGACAATTGTTTTGTCTGAAGATTTTCAACTAAAACGGTATTTCCTTCAAGTTCGGTAGACACTTGAATGCTTAAGGAACAGTCAGCAGCCTTACCACTTCTGTTTACCAATTCTGTTGTAGAATGCAAATAAACCCTCTTGTAACCGTCAAAGAATGATGAAACCAAATGTGGGTCTACAATTTTTACAGGCTGCAATGTTGTGATGAAAGCTATAAGCAAGAATTGAATATTTAATGCAGCAATCACATGTATAATCGGTGGTAAGATGAAAGCAATTTGAGCATGGACTCACCCCAGCAACAGTGATGGATACCTCATCCCAAATGCCAGTGTTCCTATCCCTGCAAAAAATTATACCAAAAAGGAGGAGAAATGATAACCGTACTCCCTTTTAGATAAAATTATAAATTGGAAATGGGGGTGTAAACGAGCCAAGCCGCTCGTAAGCTACTCAAGTTCGGCTCGCTAATAACTCAAATCAAGATGAGCTTAAGCGAGCAAGCTCGCGAGCCTAAACAAGCCTTTTATCTATATAATTTTTATTTAATATATTAAATATATATTTATATAATAATTATTATATATAAAATTATAATAAAAGTAACTAAATAATTTATAATTATAAATATATATATAAAAATATACGAATAAAATAATTAAATAATAAACAAGCCGAGCCCGAGCTTAAAAAACTACTCATAAGCCGAGCTTGTTAGAAATAGAGCTCTAAACGAGTCAAACTCAAGCTTAGGCGACTCGGCTCGTTTACACCCCTAACTGGAATAGGAATCATACAAGGTAGTATGCGGTTGTCCAAATAACAGAAAATAAAAAGGGAAATCTCAAACATTGATAACAAATAACTAAATGATGACTGAAATAACAAGACCATACAGTGAATACACAACTTCAAACACTGTTATTTGCAGAAGTATTTTTTATTTTATTTTTTTATTTTGCTAGGTTAGATCACTCAGAAATTTGATGTTTTTACCTGATGGGAGCCATCCAATCCCACCCCTGAACATATTGTGTGGTAACATCTTTCCCAATCTGATATGGCACACTAGGTTAGTAGCATGAGATTGAATATGGTATGACATGAGAAATAATGGATATGCATATATGAATATGCTAAAGGTGGAAAAACATGTGGGCTGGTCAAATTGGGTCATTTTCTTACCTCGTGATCACCGCCTTGGCCTCCCTGAGGAGGAATGGTACCAGGATGATCAGGTGGATGAACAAGAACTGCAAGCATATTATTACCATCAGGATTAAGGAAATCAGTCACATCAATTGAATGCCTGCGAAACATCCCCTTTGGCAGCATGGTTTCGTGTCCATTCAAATATACTTCAGCAGAGTAATTGATTCCCCGGAAATTCAGATCTACATACTGATCACTTGTCTGAAAAACATTAAAAAGAATTGCTTAGTTCGGATTAATATCAGATTAATTATTTAAAGTTCAATGATATTCAATTCAAAAACTATCTTTTTACTTGAATGGAAATGAAAATTGTTCACACAGAACTTAGCAGAGCAATAAATAGAAATTATGAAAATGTTTCATTTCAGATTACATGTACTGGAAATTTGAATATATTCGAAAAATGAATTAAAAATTACTTTATTGATGTGCCATGCCACCTACTAATAAGAACAGGTTAAAAAATTAACATAAATAAAATACCTCTAAGAGAATTTGGGACGTACCGGCTTACAGTCAAAAGTTGTGAAAAACCAGAAAGTGTAGTATTCCCGCCCTGAATCACCAATGTCCATGATTGCTTCATTCTTCAACCCATAGAAAGGATCTGGAATGAGGTTGTTCTTTACAAGGGTCGCCAAAACACTGCCAATAAATTTATCTCAGCCTATGCATGCAATACAGTTATCAGATGACATGTCTTACATTAACAATTGCAGTATCTCAATTGTATCTGATTTGACTTATACCAATATACGAGCTAAACGCTTAATTTTGATTACATCCATTTTGACTAATACTAATATAGGTGTGGAACTTTAAAATAACCAGTTTATAACAAAACATATGTACATTGCATAAGGTGACATAAATTGTGCCCAGTACATAAATCTTGCTTGAAAATAGTAAAATACACAAACATCAAGGTTACCTATTAATTATAATCTTCAAATATTATTGTCTGATTATCACAGTATATTGAAAATGAGAAATGAAATGAACAGACCAAATAAATGAACCCTAAATTTTTCAACGATGACTTTTAAAATGCCACACTGAATTCTAGCTGTGTAGCATAGAATCTTCCCAACAATATTTTTCTTGTCTATGTGGGTGCCTTGGAACAAACAAAGAGTCAATCCTAACTAACAAAATTTTATGTTGCAACTCACCACACTCATTATTGCATCAACGCTCATTAAATGGAAATATGACTTCATTTTGAGGTAATCTTGAACCTGTAAAAATCTTGTGATATACTCCAGGTTTATATAATTTTCATATAGAAATGACAAATAAAAGCAGCAAGCGCAAGATTGATTTTTCCAATGTAGGAGTTGAATAGGACTAAGATCTTTAAAAAACATTGGATCCTCTGAAACTAAACGAAGTATCTCAATGTTCAAATCATAGTAGTCAAAAGCGCAAAAGGCGCTCGCCGAGGCGAGGCGCATCCATACCACCTTGCGTACATCAAGGCACTCAGGCAAGGAATCCGGCTAAAAATGGCCCGGAATCTGTCTAAACCAGCCTAAAACGAACCTAAACATGTCTAAAACCCTAAAATTGGTATGTTCATACCGTGTGCCTTGCTTAAAAAAGACCTGGCTTTTTAAGAGCCTTGAGCCTTTGACTGCTATGGCTCAAATCTGTCACATAATTTTTACTAGATAATGTCTTCTAAGAACTCTCATCAAATCCATATTTGCAATTCTGATTCTATATGTTGTATATATGAAGTAAGAAAACATAACATATAAGCATCATTTTGACTAATGTGTAGACTTTTGTTGGACAAATTGGCAGAAGTTGTTTGCGAACCAAAATCAAAAGACAAACCCTAATTTAACAAAATTTCAAGCAAAGGGAGTGGCTAAATTCCATACGTTCCAGGAACCAAAGCAGGCATCCAAGGAGAAGCGTCGGAAGACGGAGGATTAGTAGTTGTCAATTGAATTCCGGTGAGTTGAACGTCGGTGGAGCGAGCAGCCAGCCATCCATCCTCCAGCACCTTCTTCCCTTGCTCCTCCCCCATTTTTCAACTTCAATTACAGCAGCTGCAGGCTAGACTACTATATAAAAAGTAACCCTAGTAGAAGTGATTTACTCTGATTCACCTGCAGAATGAAATGCAGTTGTTGTAGTCCCATATTTGGGGCTTTGGGCAGATATTCATGTTGTCGGTCGATTTTCTTTTTTGTCTGTTTTGGTATCAAGATGATTACTGGGACGGAGCATTTAAAGATCGCTTATGGTTCTTGTCGACCTTCATAATACAACATTATTTATTCATAAACACCGGAAGAGGGGACGAAGCCAATTTGGTAGACTTGTACCGAAATGAAATTAGTTATTATGTTGGAATGAAACAAAATATGTTCGGTATAATATAGTAATGGAATGAACCATTACATAAGGATTACGATTTTTTCATTTCTAATGATTTTTATTATTTAGGGGATGATATTTTTTTTTCATTTCTTCAAGGAATAAAATTATTTTGTTTAATTAATAACCGAACCATGACCCGACTCATGACCCGAACCAAGGACCAACCCATGACCCGTCCCGTGGCCCGACCCATGACCCGTCCCGTGGCCCGACCCATGATCCGAACCATGGACCGACCATGACCGACCCATGAATTGATCGTGACCTGACCCATGACCTGACCCATGTCACGAAAACGCAACGGTAACGTCGCTCGCTATAACGTACGACACAAAAAATACACTCGATTTTGAATAAAAACACGTGTTTAAAAAAATTATACCGGCATGTTCACAAAAAAGGCCAAAAACAGGCGCGAATTCCAATTTTATTTAAAAGGTAACAAAGGAAAGCCATCACAAAAAAACGAAATTACTAGAAAATGAAACGGGTTAAAAGCGTAGATTATATATATTATAAGGGTTTAAAACGAAATAATACACGCACTTCGCGGCAGGAGCGTAGTTGTTTTTTCCCCGCATTACGTGGCAGGAGTTTGGTCGCTTTCGGTTCCGCTCGTCGAAAACCATATAAGCAACCACCGACATTGGTTATGATAATAACAAAACACAGACAATGATGTTGTTCGTTCATAAGTGGTTGTGTTTGAAACGGCTGCGCAGCGTCAACGTCGTTCGCAACAGTGTAGGATACAAAAAAACATACTCGATTTTCAATACGAATCCGTTTAAAAAAAATTACCTAAACATTCACACACAAAAAACTAAAATAAGACGCACATGCCGTTTTTTTTAAGTTAACGAACGAAATGTAGTATAGGAAAACGATATAAATAGAAATGAAACTGGTTAGAATCGTATATTATATATGATAGAAGGAGTGAAAACGGAAATTAGGAAAAGAAAAGAAAATAACCCACGTGGACCATTACAGGGAAGTCACTGTACATGTTATTTTGTTTTAGATTAGGGTTAATTTATCTTTAAATTTGGTTTAAAGATGAAGAGGGAGATCCTGATGGAAGTGTAAAATATAAGAAATCTCTAAATAATGGAGATAAATACTCTCTTGTGAATGCTCTTAGACACCCCAGATAAAGGTTGAGGATTTTTTAGAGAACTATAGATTTGGCTTTGTGGGGCTTCGTATCTTGGTTTGTACTCAGTGCTGGACTCATAAACTTTTTATGGGTGTTAGAAATTTTTCGGTGTTCGGATGTCTATTAAAAGAGATTTTCTGTCAGGTCGGGTCATTGAAATTCTTTTTGCCGGAAGTCAGGTCATTCGAACTTTTTTTGTTGTTCATATGTTATTAATATAATATTATAATAAATAATCTAGCAAATAACCAAATGATAAAGTTTAATTAAGTGTAAAAGTTCAATATATATATATATACAATTAATTTATTAGAGAAAAACTTCAAAAAAATACCTAAATTTGTGTTGTTTGTTCTTTTGGTACAGGATTTGAGAGGGGAGTAGCAAGTGATTGTCGATTAGACAGTTGGGGTTAGGGGAGGGGGGACCCTTCTAATTCGATATTCGCTTGTTTTCATTTCACTGGATCATGTTCGATGGAGAGAGGGAGGGTTTGACAAAGCCGGTTAATTGTATAGAAGGGGGTAAAAAATTATTTGGTTAAATTATTAGTGGCCTAATAGGCTTAATTGTTTATAAGGCTTATTAAGGAGTAGGTCCGATTAACTAATTAATTTATAATATGTTTATATTTGTAATTAGTTTATAATAATAAATAAGTATATGTTTATAAAATTTTAAAATTTTATATTAATTTTTTGTGTTGTCATTTTGGTCAAGGTCGCTCAGGATTAGGTTGTATATATAACAAACAAAATGTTTTTTCCATGAGGTCGGGCGACCCCATCCAATATATGTGGGTACGCAAGTGTTTGTACTTCCCTTGGTGTTAGCTGTTTTATAGGTTTGCTTTTAGTATTAGTGTCTTTAGTTGTAAGTTTGTCTTTAGTCTTAGGTGTACCCTCTTGTTTTTTTAGTCGTAGGTACGCCTTTAACCTTAGGTATGTCTGTAGTATTAGCTACATTAGTTACTTTTGTCTTAGGGATATGTATGTCCTCTAGTTTTTTATCACTAATATTTTTTTGTTATTATGCTTGTTTTTTCTTCTCGTTTGTTTTCTACCTTTTTCCTTCTCTTTCAAAAAAAGGAACGAGGTTTTCGTGAGTCGGTGGTCTCTCTGGGTGCAACATTTTTATCATTTGGGATAGAGGTAACATTTGTCCTCATCTCACCTTTCCCAAACCCTACATTGAATGGGATTTTACTATGTATCATTTGGGATGGAGGTAACTGTTCGTTTAGATTTTTAACGAACGAACACGAATATATTCGTTTTATTAATGAACAAAAAAAAACTCGTTCGATTAATTATTCGTGTTCGGTTAAAGTTAAATTAACGAACATGAACATGCCTCCATTAGTGTTCGTTCGGTTAATTTACAGGCCTAGTCGACACTTATTCAATACTACATATATGTAAGGTGATGATAATACATATATGTAATATAATGATACTGCATATATGCAATATCATGCTCCATACATGTAATATTATCAAATTATATATATGCAATATCATGTTACATATATGATAATATTACATATATGCAATATCACGCTAAATATATATAATATTATCACTGATTACACATATGTAATATCATATTGCATATATGTAGTATCGAGTAAGTTTCGACACGTTAAATTTTTATAATATACCAATATTATACTTAATTAAAGATAAAAAAAATGTTTAATTTATTGGTTTAGTTTAAAAAAAATAACGTATGAAAAAGTTGTTAATGTTTAAAATTTTGGGGGAGGAGCGAAATACCAGTAAATAAATAAATAATTAATTAAGTCAAATATAAACAAGATTGAAATAAATAATGAGAAAAGAAAAAGGATAAATAAATCTGATAAACGCCTTTGGCATGTTTGAGTGTTAAATAATGAGAAAACAAATATAAACTGGATTGTTAAACCTTTGATTGTCACGTTTCTTTTGGAACTCCTAAACGGCTTGGCATATTAATCGGATCCATTCGTTTGTGCTTCATGATCCAGTTATATTCGGTTGGACTCGAGATATGAAACTGATATTTATTTCATGTGATAGAATTTATTGGTGTAGTTTAAAAAAATAGTGTATGAAAAAGTTGTTAATGTTTACAAATTTGGGGGAGGAGTGAAATATCTGTAAATATTCAAGAATTAATTGAATTGGAGAGCCATTAGGTCAAAGAGTTCGAGTTTTGGCCGTCTACAGAGAGCTTAGAGGCGATTTTGGGAGCTTTGGAAGCCAATTGAAGTGCAAGATTAGAACTTTTGGATCCGGGTTCGTTAGTTATAGCGTATTCGATTTCCAAGTTTTGATTTTTATCTTTGAATTGTTGATTGAAACCATGTTTCTGCTTATTTACTTCTGTATGGATGTTTTGAACATGTTTCTTGGATAGATCCTTGATACTGCCTAGGTCAAAAGATGATTTCTTGTTAAAGTCTTAGTTTTTATCGGTTTTTGGATTCAATTAATGGATTAATGATTTTGTAAAGATCTTAGTTTGATAATTATGATGAATATGCATGTTCAATTCTGATGTATGATTAATTATAGTTCCGTATGCTATTTGTGAATGTCTTTCAGTTTGGATAGCGTATCTAGATCATAAACTGTGTGTTTGTGATTGATTGTATGGTTTGCTAGACGTAGTATCCCATAGGAGCTGTGATGAGAGTTAATTAGATCTGAGTGTTCATCTTATCTTGATACCCGAAAGGTGAAAGGTAATCAGTTAGTCTTCGTTATTAGGATTCCGAGTGTTAACTGTCTGAGAGGAAGTTGCCTTAGGTTTTTAGTGATTGTTGCTGATCCGTGTCATAGTTTGTTGATCTGAGATTACCCCATGCATCTTTGATGTATTCTGGACAGTGAGATTGAGAGGTGATTTGTTTGTTAGGTACATTATCATCGTTGGAGAGACTGAAAGGTAATCTGACCATCTGGTGAGCGTTGTGCATCTTTAGAGTTTCCTTGTTGGTGATGCCCTGGGGGTGATTAGGGATCCACTAGGTTGTCTTTAGTTGTTATCTTTAGAAAACCAATCCATCATAGTTTCTATAACCGGTAGAAGTCTTGGCTTTGCAAGTAGGATTCCGACCTAGGTAATGTTCTTCCAATTCTTGGTATTTCCCGAGTTCTTTGTTCATATAGTTAGAGTCGTTCATTAGTTTTCTCTTCATTTATTTAATTTAAATAGTAGTGTAGAAAACCCCCAAATCAATCATTCATAGTTCAAGTCAGAGTCTAGTTTAGCTATTCAGTGTCTCTAGGGTTCGATAATCCGGTTTACCATTAAGATGTGCTACACTCAATAGGTTCATTTTCCTCTCAGTGCGGTCTAGTTCATAGGTATCCCATTTATTACTTAGGTGTCTAGATTAGGTTTTTATTAGTATTTTTATAGACCGTCTTGGCGACATCAAGTATTTGGCGCCGTTGCCGTGGACACTTGGCAATAGCAATATTAACTTTGATTAGTTCTCTGTGTGATTTTTGGTTTATTTTCTTTCTTTATTTTATCTTGAGTCTTAATTGTTTGCTTTGTCTTATCTGCTATCTATGTGTCTTAATATAGGATCGAGTCTTTCTGTGTTTTGAGTCCTTCTTATTTGTCTTCTGTGTCTTTCAGTTTATGCAACGTACTCGTTCGCAGGGATCACCCTAGTTTACAGGTTATTCAGAGCCCGAGCGAGAGCTTCATGAGCGCACCTGCGACTTTCGGGAGCGTTTGAAGACGTTGTGTAAAAACCAGGTACGTAATATTAGCCCTATCCCTTTTCCTAAAATAGGAGACGCTGACCCACCAGACGTACCATGCACCAGAGAGCCAGTGATGGTGTTACTGGGGCGAGATCTCCGATCACCCGCCCGACTGTGCCAAACACAAACAGTTGGCAAGTCCTATCAGATGTCAAGAGTACCATTACTCATTCCACTCAATTTCATGGCCTCGAGGATGAAGATGCACCAGGACATCTGATGTCGCCCAGACGGTCCATAAAAACTAATAAATAAAACCTAATCTAGACTCCTAAGTAATAAATGGAGTTCGTATGAACTAAACCGCACTGACAGGCAAGTGTACCTATCGAGTGTAGCAGAACTTAATGGTAAACCGGATTATCGAACCCTAGAGACACTACTATAGCTAAACTAGTCTCTGACTCGGACTAATTATGATTGATTGGGGGGTTTTCTACACTACTGATTAACTAATAATGCAGAATACTAAAGATCGACTCTAACTATCAAACACAAGACTTCGAGAATATCAGGAAATGGAAGAGTACCACCTAGGTCGGAATCCTACTTGCAAAGCACATGCTTCTACCGGTTATGGAAACTATGATGGATCTGGGTGTATAAGGGTAACAACTCTAGATAACCTAGTGGATCCCTAATCACTCTCAGGGTGTCACCAACTAAGAAACCTAAAGATGCAGTAAACTCACCAGATAGTCGGATTACCTTTCAGTCTCTCCAACAATTATAATGTACCCAAAACACAAATCACCTCTCGGTCTCAATGTCCACAATACATCAAAGATGCACGGGGTAATCTTAAATCAACAACTATGACTCAGACTAGCAACAATCACTAAGAACCTAAGGCAACTTCCTCTCAGACAGTTAACACTCGGAATCCTAATACGAAGACTAACCGATTATCTTTCACCTTTCGGGTATCGAGATAAGAAGAACACTCAATCTAAATCAAAACCAATTACTCTCCCTATGAACTACTACGTCTAGCAATACCATCACAGTTACCAACAATGAAGCAAGCAACCTAAACATGTGTTTATAACTGAAAGACATTCAACAAGAACACATGCGGGATTATAATCAACATTTAATCGGATTAAAGCATGCACATACATCATAATTATCAAACCAAGATCGTTACAAAATCATTAATCCATCATTCGAATTCAAAAACCGATAAAAATCAATACTTTAGCAAATATTCATCATAAACCTAGGCAGTATCAAAGATCTAGCCAAGAATCATAATCCAAAACATCAAAACAGAAGTAATAGACAAGAACATGTTTTCAATCACAGCAATCAAACACAAAAGACGTTTCTTGGGTTTCACTCTCGTGCTCGGTTTCTTTGGGATTTGACTTGTATTCCACACGAGCACCTGAAAACATTACAAAGACTGAAATGTACACTAAAACGACTAAAAACATATATAAAACTATATAAAAACGCACGAATACATAGGAAATAAGATGTATGCTTTGCACTACATCAAACATCCTCACACTTAACCTTTTTTCTTCCTCAAAAAAGTCTGCAGTGGAATCATAACCGAACATAGCTTAACCATCTCAATTAATCAGTTAGCACAAATATACTCACGCGTTAAAAAGCAACAACTGATATTTCTGTCCGATTAAACCCAACCACCAACTTTCAAGCCCCCGTTTAGTGTTCCAATTCATATTACCTAGCATATCAATCTATCTATGGGACTCACACTCAAAAGCTACAGCTCTACCTAATCCCGTCTCACGGTCATGTCTAGGCATGGATTTAACCATATAGATTTCACCCACCACGTTAAAATTTACAGGTTTTAGAAATCAAGATGATCAATGAATGAATGGATTAACTAAGCATTAAATTAAACAGATAAACTTTCGTCTAGAGGCGTTTCAACCAAATCACTATCCCGGAGGGTAACACATAGACTACAATTCTAATCAATGAAGCACATAAGAATCTAACCCAGTGGTGTTTCTATCAGGTTGGAACCCGACGTGTGACACGTAGGCGAAACTTAAATTTCTAATCAAATAAGCTCAAGTATATGGATTATGGATTGCGGGCGCCACCGAAACTTGGATTTATTCTCATAAAAAGAGAGTGGTGTGTCATGAAATTTCAAAAACCTCTAAATTTTAACTTAACGTGATACCTATCACCCTATGTTGACAGTTTCAGTATTACCGACACCCCAAAGATGAATACCCATAAGATTTCATGAATTAAATCAATTAAATTCCTAATCAACACTCACATGCTATTTAAGCTCTATTAGCTGGCTGGGTCTACCAAAACATCACTAATTAGACACGTTTTCAATTATTTATTTCATTTAAACTCAACAAGCAGATCCAGTTGTACTATCATTATCCATTTATTATGCAAAACTTTTGATTTAAAAGGACAATTTTTCAATATTTTTTGTATTTTTGTATTTTTATAACCAAGACAAACTAGACTCACTAGACGCAGTCCCATCCCCACACTTGAAACAAACATTGTCCCCAATGTGAACTGAGAAACACATAAAATAAAAATACAAAATAAACTGGGAAGACTTAGCTGGTAATGTAATCCTTGAAGTGTGTCCAGCTTTACTATTCCATGCGTGCACCGTATAGCATTTCGGTTGCGGCTGCACAATCAACTGTCGGGTTGCCTTTATAAGAAAAATAAAATCATAATCGACCCCGCCTGAATGGAGATTATGTACGGACGGAGCGATCAATATCTGCACAGTAAACCTCAAACAAACCCACAACATTAAACTGACTCAAGTTACAGACTCAAAATAAAATAAAAGACTCAACTAACTCGCTAAGACTCAAGATAGATTAGGGAATCATACCCGATGAGTGATAAACACATAGACATGAGTGCCACAAGCAAGGTGGATCATTGGTCACGAACGGTTCTTAAGTTTCCCATGGTAGTGGTAGTCGTAGTCGGTGGATATGATGGTTTGTGTGGTGATAGAGGATGGTGATGGATGGATGTTTGATGGTATGGTAATGGTGGATAATGGTGGTGGTGAACGGAAATGGGAAACCATGGGAAACAAGGAAAAAGGGAGCATTTCAGGATTCCCCCGCGTACCGCGAGAAATAGGGCAGCCCTTCTCGCATACCGCGAGGAGGCAATTTTTAAGCCGGCCATAACTTTTGTCCTTCGCGTACCGAGAGGGACACCTGGCCTTGCTTCGCGTACCGTGGGGCACCCTTCTTCACAGAAAGTTTAGGGGGTTTTTATACTTAAAATATTTTTGACCCCCTTAATTCCTTCTACTCCAAATTCTACTAAAACCTGTTCCAATGATAAAATCAAGTTCATACATGCCTGGAACTTCGTTCCTGATGATTTTCCTCACTGAATCGAGCGCGAATCCTTGCAAGACACACAAAACAAAATATGCAAACCGAAAAACACAAAAATGACACGCAAATAAACTAAGAAATTCATACAAACTATACATCTCGGGCACTTGCCCGAGACTCAAACAAGCGTATCAGGAGGCTTCTCCTTGATTCTAACCGTTACCACCTTCATCCTTTGCGGTATACCGACTCTCCACAGCACCTACAAGCAATTACCAGGCACTAGACCTCTATTATATCTATCATTCGGGTCCTTCCACCAAAAATTTAAATCTACCGGGTCCGAATATAACACGGTTCAAGTACATCAGCAACTTATCACCCCTAAACATCCCCAAACTTAGGGTTTTCAATCTCCCTACATGTAGAACCAAAGACTGATGGCTACAAAATTCTCTAAGTACAAATGTTACTAATCTCAGAGTTTGCTGCTGACCAACAAACTGCTGCGGACAAGCTTATTTGCTGCGGATACTTGTTCCCCTGCTGAAGAACAAATCTGCTGCGGATAGCCTTATCTGCTGAAGACCAAAGTTGCTGCGGATAGGCTTCTCAGCAGCATCAACACTTGAAGCTGCTGACAGGCAAATCATCAGGAGCTTTAGATGGTTACATCTTGCTGCTGATCAACATCTTTGTTGCTGACAGCCTTGTGCCTTGAAGACAAATCGTTGCAGCTGACTATCCATACCAAGCGTCACTGACAACTTTCTGCAAAAGCAACTGACACACTCAAAGCAGAAGGAACCGCAATGGCACAACCAATGACGGACAACAATGCTCTTCTCCAAGCATGCAAGTAATGATGAATAAAGAAGACGCTTCAATAAAGTTAACTAGTTTTAGACAAAACGTGTAATAGTTAGCTACATACATCAGATCAACGATCTGTGTTAGATCTGATCCTTAGAATCAAGGGGTTGTCTTGATTCTAAGTGAGTATAAATAATCTGTAAACACTTCATTGTAAGTGTGCGTTTTATGTGTTTTGATTGAGTTTTTCAATTGTAATCGTTTATCTGCAAAAGCTTAATACAACAGTGTTCTTAAAAGTATTCTTTCTGCTTACTCGATTACACTTGTGTAGTTGTTATTGTTTCCGCCAATTTCAACTAAGAACATAACCATCTTGTAATTTCACGATGCTACAAGCGGTATCAGAGCTTTGGCTCAGATTAAACAAACTCACACTTGTTTAATCACTTCTGGTTCTATTCTTAACTCTCTCTCTCTCTCTTTCATCAAGTCACCAAGAACAAAGATGGCATAGAGTAACGGATTTAAAGACATCGGCAGCATCAACCGACCACCAAGATTGGTATCTGGGGAAGACTACGACATGTGGAAAAATTGCATGGAAAGTTTTTTCTGCTATCAGGAGTACGGAATGTGGAAATCCATCAGGGATGGACCCTACATTCCCATGGTGGCATTTGCTGACTCTGGAGGACCATCAGTTCCAAAGGAGCCCTCCAAGTACTCAGAAGAGGACATAAAAAAGATGGAGGTGGACTTCAAGGCACTAGGAGCTATCCAAATGTGCCTTCCAAATGAAGTTTTTCATAACTTCAGAAGTTACAAAACAGCTAAAGAGCTCTGGGAGGCCCTCGAGAAGATGTTTGCAGGATCTGAGGAAGTCAAAGAAAACAGAAGAGACATCCTTAAGCAGCAGTATGAAAATTTCGTCTAGAAGGAAGGTGAGTCTCTAACTGTTTTATATAACAGATATACTTATCTTGTAGGTGAGTTGCAGTGCTCAAAAGTGAAGTTGGAGAATGAAGATATTCTTAAGAAATTCATCAGATCTCTACCTAGTTGCTGGACACTCTACACAGTGTCCATCAGAAGAACTGAGAATCTGAAGACTCTTCAGATGACTGAGCTATTTGGTATGCTCAAAACCTATGAATTAGAAATGATTTAGGCCAAGAAAAGGAGCTCAAGCTACCAAACAGCTTCAACATCCACCACCACCTCTTCTGCTTTTCACTATGAGCACTCAGGTCCTAGTACTAGCAACTACTATCCTCCCATAGTCACACATCCTCAAACTCCTACCTCTAAAACAAACACATCACCATTTCTTCTTGAAGCTCCTCCTCAAGCCTCAACCTCTGCTGCTTTTGTTTCTAAAAACTCAAGCAACATGTACTTTATCAAGGAGGATCTTGAGTGCTTCCATCCAGATGATCTAGAAGAAATGGATATACAACACTCGTATGACATGCTCTCTATAAGAGCAAAAAGGTTCTACTCTAGAATCGGAAGACCCATTCCAAGCAACAGCTCCAACACCAGAGTTGGCTTGGATAAAAGTAAATTGAGATGTTACAACTGTAACCAACTGGGTCATTTTGCTAGAGAATGCAAGGCACCTAGGGCAAACCCAGCTGATGATCGATCAAGACAAGATCACCAAAGCCAACCTAGACAACAACAGCAACAAGCCACTCCTCCAGCTCAAACTGCAGCTTGTGCAGCTGTTGGAACTTCTGACTTTGACTGGAGCTTTCAGTATGAAGATCTGCCTACCAACAACCAAGCTCTTATGGCAGATACAACTGAAATACCTCCTCAGGTATATGAACATCTATGTTCCCAAGCCTGTATTGATAAGGTTTTAGGCTACAGAAAGCATAATCAAAACCTCATAGATCAAAATGAAGAGTTTCATCAAATGAAATCTGAATTCAAAAAGGTCTAAGACAGTTACAAAGAAAAAGTTAACTGCCTAAAGAAAGAGATTTCATCATTAAGACATGAACAAACCAATCTTGAAACTCAGATTGATGATCTACTGGCCAGACTAAAGCTACCAGAGCAGAATTGGCAGAACAAAAAGTTCATGTCGACAAATATGAATTTGCATCCAAAAAGCTGCAAAGACTTTTGGATGCTCAAATTCATGAAAAGGTAAAAACTGGTCTGGGGTATCATGCTGAACAATATCAAGCCGTTGCACCTCCTGCTGAGTACGTTGCCATCCATGAACCAAGCTTCAATCTTGCAAATCTTGATATGGCCAACAGAAATCTTGATCCCTCTAAGGATGAACTGTTGGTGCAAGAATGCACTACCTCATCAGAGTCTGATTCAACTTGCTCAGACTCCTCTGAAACAAGTGAAGCTTCATCTTCTCCTGCCCCTCAAGTTATTCTGACTAAAGATGAAGTCCCCATTATCCACTCAGCACCAGTGCCAGCCATCTCAGTACCAGTTCCTGCACCATTCAAACAAATCAAAATTTGTTATCCTCCAGAAGGTAGGAAACTAAAAATCGAAAAGGGCCAGTCCTCAACTTCAATCCAATCAAGGAAGGTGTTTGACATATGTCATGAGCCTGGAGAGAGGGTTCCATATGTTCAAAAGACATTGGAAGAAGCCACCTTTGAGCATAACAAAGCTCACCCCTGGAACTTCAAATACTTGTTCAAAAGAAAGGACTATATGTACTTTCAAAGGGACAAACTGGCGAAATCATGCTTTGTGTGTGGGAAATACAATCACACTGCCAGCACCTACTTCTACTATCTTCAGCAGCAAAGAAACCTCAAGCAACATGCTTTTGAGAAGACAAAGAAGAACAAACAGGTAAGAAGGTTTGAAGCTAAGACAACTCAATTCAGAAACTCTCTTTCTCCACCAAGGGAGTAGTTGTCAAAACCTTTACAATCTTGCATCATCTGTGGTGAATCAGATCACTTTGCTGCAAATTGTAAGTTTAATCCTTTCAATCAGATTCTTCTTCCACCCCAAATTATACAAAAGCCCATTAGTAAGGTGAAGAAGGATAGGCATAAGTCTGTTCTTAAACCATCAGCAGCCAACAAAACTGCTGCTGATCAAGTAAAGCCCAAGCAACCAAAAGGAAAGCCTTCAGTAGCAAAGTCTAGAGCTGTTCAAGTAAAACTATCAGCAGCAACAAAATCTGCTTCTGATCAGTTAAAGTCCTCAGATGCAGCTTCTGCTGCTGAAAAGGCAAAGAGAGCTGGAAAACCACCAACTCATCAATGGAAGGCAAAGAAACCACCAAGCATCACCATTGGTCCAGTTGAATGCGTCTATCCTTTGCTGTAATTATGTCTGTTCCTTGTTGTAAATAAAAGTTGTAAGTGAGCAGCATTTTTGTCCTTCAACTGCTGACAGGTTTAATCCTCAGCAGCAAAAGATTTGCAGCTGACTGCTTTAAGTTATCAGCAGGAACAGGTTTCTGCAGATTTCTTTAAGACTGCCAGTAGCAACATCCTTGCTTCGGACTATTAAATCCATCAGCAGCAGATAAGTTTACTACTGACAGACTTAACCTTCCGCATCCACAGCAATCAAGTTTGCTGCTGATTGGTAAATTTAAGTTTAAATTAACTTTTACCCGCTGTTAAAATTCTCGTCAGTCTTTACCATGACTGCCTCGGTGTATTACAGCTGTAACAATAAAAGGTGAATTGGGTTGTACTGTACAAGTCATTTTGCTTTTTCCCTCTTCTGCCGTTATAAGAACGAATCAAATTTCCTTACCACCTCTTCACCTTCAATTTCACCCTAATCCCACATCACTTTCTCTCAAGTCCCCACCATATTCAAGCCTTTCATCTTTAAAACATTCAAAGCCTCCCATATTCTGACCTTCCCTCCAAACCAAACAATAATGGCAGACATCAATAACCCTGATGATAAGTTCTCCCCATACCACAACCTTACAGCATATCTTATCAAAGGAAAGAAATCCGAAGGATTTGATGATATGATCGATTTCTTGTGTCGATCAAAGATCTACTTTGCCCTCACCACCAACCCTACCATATATATCCCTCATATGGATGATTTCTAGAGTACCGCCGTCTACTCTACCGAACAGGGGATTCCCCAAATCAAAGACAAGGTAGACGGCAAGGATATCACCATCTTGGAAGCCACACTCAGAAAATATCTTAAGCTTCAAGATGAGGGAGCAGCCGTCTCATACTCGAAGGACGAATACAAGAGGACCTTTGTCTCCATTGGATACACTGGAAATAAGACCGAGTATACGATCGAGAAGGCGCTGATGGGTCCTCCATGGAAGTATCTTTGTCACACTCTTCTCCAATGCATATCTTAGAAGAGGAGTGGATGGCATCAGGTGAGCTCCGCACTTGCCTCCGCCTTCCATGGTATGGTCACTAACCAAGGCTTCAACTTTGCACACCTTATCTTTGAGGGTTTGAGATATAACCTTCAAGAGGGTGCAAAGCAGCAATTTTTTATGTACCCAAGATTCTTGCAGGAAGTTTTCAATCAAGAACTAAAAGAACTTTCAAAACCTGCAAGAATGTACATCATGTTGGTACACAAAAATAATATTTTTCGAAGCATGAGAACTGTTTTCAAAAAGTTCTCAGGGGTCAATGTTCCATTGTTATCTACAATGCTGAACATACAGAGTACCCCGGGTGACAGTTCAGCAATCCCAGCTGATACTGATCCCACACCCTCCAACCCACATCCTGAACAACAGTCTGCTTCAACCATTCGAACCCCTGTGCATACTACTAAGGATGCACAGGCACAAAAATTACTTACACCTGTTTTGGATGTTATCGTTCAACCGGAACACAGGGCCCCGGTTGCAACGACATATACTAGGAAAAGGGGCAAGAAAACTCCTTCTTCTCTTGCCTCCAAGGCCCAAACCCAACCTAACAGCCCTCACTCAGAATCACAACATTCTGGTGAGAATATCATAAGGGATAGCCACATTATTAGGGAGACTCCTTTGGATGTCTCTCTATTAGGATCAGGATCACTTCCCGGATCCATAGAACAGCCCCCTGAGCCTTTCCTTTCTCTTCTGAACTTAAGTGTTGAGGAAACTGATCAAGATGATGTACCTTCTCCAACTACCACTATCTCGGAGGTACTGATTGATCTTGCTTCCAACACACCCATCCCAAGTTCTTCTACCCTGAAGGTCCACTCTAGGAGTTATGACAGAGTGGATGTGGAAGAGGCTGTCACTACTGCTAGTCCATCAAATAACCAGGAGGACAGTGACAACATTGCTAAGACCTCAACCATGGCAACTCACAGTGAGGATGCTTCCTTAGAAACTCCCCTCACTGAGAGGAATCCCAGGTGCCAAGAAACCATGGGTGATGGGGATGAAGAGGCTAGGCCTAAGGCCCAATCTGGATCCAAGGATTCCACAACTGTGGATGAGGACAGACTGAAACTTCATAACTTGGAATTGATGGCCAGGGTGGCTATGCTAGAGGCTGAAGTGTCCAAACTAAGACACTAAGTCTCTATACATGAAGCCCATCAATGCCTAACTGTACCTTCTCCCTCTCTTGTATCAGTGGGCACCCAAACTGATGCCTATTTGTCCACTGATGCAACCAAAAAGGGGGAGATGGTCCCAATGGAGGAAGACTCAGACAGTCTTGATGACTGGATTCAAGAGCAGGCTGTATTTCAAAGCACACTTTTCAAGCCAGCTTTTGTACAGGTTCATGACTTGCAAGCTTCAGATAACGAAGAAGAAGAGACATCTGAAGACTGGAAGTTAGTCGTCAGGGCTGTTGATGAGATGATGAATGATGCTGAAGACACAGAACAAACATATACATCTTTCAGCATCATCCCTGAAGCAGCGCCATCATAAGTCACTCCACTGCCCCCCAATTTCCACTGACTTCAACACAGCTAGAGTTTGATACAATACTAGCTTGGGGGTATGATGGAAAATCTGAGAGGTTCTGGATTGGTTGGGAGTTTAGCGGAGTAGAAGAGCTAAACTGGGACTTTCTCAACATCATCCAAGTCCTTCGCCTATACCATCTACAATGCATCAACAACTCAACGGATCTCTCTGCAGAACTTGCCATCGGCAGGTTCTATGACTTGATGGAGGATAATCTACCCAACTTTCAAAGACAAATACAAGCAGCAAAAAGGGTAGCCTATCCTGAATCTTTAACAGCAGCAGAAAGAAGACTGACTCCTAGAAGACTTGAAATAATAAGGAGCAGTCTTCTCATTGAAGAAGAAGTTCTGTGCTTAAGAAGATTTATGTACAACTCCATTGTCAAGGACTTAGATGTGCTGGGATGGGTAAGCACTAAGTCTCTTGATGTTGAGGATAATCTACCCAACTTTCAAAGACAAATACAAGCAGCAAAAAGGGTAGCCTATCCTGAATCTTCAACAGCAGCAGAAAGAAGACTGACTCCTAGAAGACTTGAAATAATAAGGAGCAGTCTTCTCACTGAAGAAGAAGTTCTATGCTTAAGAAGATTTCTGTACAACTCCATTGTCAAGGACTTAGATGTGCTGGGATGGGTAAGCACTAAGTCTCTTGACCACACCTTTCTGCTAAGCAACGGCTCATCTCTCACCATCAACACCAGGAACATCCTGCTACTGCCTACAGACTTTCTTTACAAGATCTTTCAACTCAGAGTAAATATCTGCAATGTCAACTCCCTCGAAAGCCAGGCAATGATGGCTACTGTTAGAGCACATCTTGAACAAGAAGGAAGGATTGCTGAAGCGGTATATGTGTCAAATTCTGACACTGATTCTGACTCAGCTTCCACTCGAGTAGACATCTTTGCTGCTGCTTATGAATCAAGATCCACTATCAAAGAAATGCTGATAGAACTTACAAGTCCTGAGTGTAAAACAGATGAGGCTAATGACCTTCCCTTATCAACCTCTCATATTGCCAATGAAGCTGAGGCTGAAATTCCCACAGCGGCACAATCATCTGCCGTTGTGATCAGTGAAGCCGAAGCAGAGGCATCCAACAAAGATAAGGGAAAGGGAATTATAACCGAAGAAGACGAAGAGAGGTTACAAAGAGAAAAGAAAGAGAAAGAAGAAAAAATAAGAAGAAGAGAAGAAGAGGAGATGGCTGAAACTAAGAAAGCTCAAGATAGAATCACAGTCATTCTCCTCAGAGAACAACAGATCCAACTGTATGCAAAACAGTTGGATGCTCTGAAGGTAAAGATTCATGCAGTTTATCAGATTGAAGAAGATGAAGCTCTTGCTCTTCAACTGCAGGAACAATTTGATAAAGAAGAAGAAGAAATAGAAAAGAAGAAGAAGGAAGAGGCTAAGTTCAGAATAACTTATTCTGAACTAGCCAAAGAAATGAGAGAGGAGTGGGTAAAGGCTCTAGTTTCTCAAGGTGAGGATGCAAACTACCTTGAGAAACTATCAAATAAAGAAATCTACAGAGCCTTCATGGGTCAGCAAGGTCAATTGGCAAAGAAGAAACTGGCTGAAGAAGAAGAAAAAGCCAAACAAAAGTCCAAAAAGACCAATGCTTTTAATAAGCGGACCCATGAAGAAAGGAAGGTCATGATTGACCTCCTTAAGGCTAAAGGAGAGAGTGGAAAGAGGCTAGGTCCCATGAATTTCATGAACCTGCAAGCCCTCTATTTTAAAGTCAAGAAGGATGAGGAAGAAAGATTGGAGAAGAAAGGCTCCAAGAAAAGGGTAAACATTCAAGAAGAAGAAAGGAAATCAAAGAAACCCAACACTTCCTCAATCCAACAACCTTCCAGTCTCCTTCCTAGACCTCCCTCCTCTCCTCCCTCAAAGTCCAAATCCACACACCCAGCTCCTACTCATCAACAACCTCCCAAAAAGAAAAATAAACCCACTTCCAAACCTGAAGACTCAAGAGAGATAATCAGACAGTCATACAGCCCTGAAGACCAATGGTTTGAAGTGTTCAGGGGGAGGACATAAGCTAAAAGATCAATCTATACTTCTGTTGATGAGGTACTACAGCTTCCAGATTCTGATCTAAGAAGAATGATGGAGCTGGGTGAATCCTCTGAGCCTGAGAATGAAGGTGGGAGACATCTTTTGCTGGCAATCAAACATTACTTCAACCCCAGCAAAGATGAAATCATTGATGCCAAACCTCTTCAATCCCACACTCCATTCATCAGCTGGTCCTACAATGCCGAGAAGAATGAATTCACTCTAACAGATGTTAATGGACAGAAGATGAGATGTTCAAGCAAAGCTATCTTTAAAATGGCAAGCAAAGACATCAAGACTCTATCTGAGCTTCCTCTTAACAATCCTAGCATGGACCAAAGAGGATATGAGGAATAGTCAGAAATATGCAAAAGCTTCAGCAACAAAGGCAGTAAGAGAATTTTGGTAGCATCAGTCTAGGGGGAGTTTGTAGAACCAAAGACTGATGGCTACAAAATTCTCTAAGTACAAATGCTGTTGATCTCAGAGTTTGCTGCTGACCAATAAACTGCTACGGACAAGCTTATCTGCTGCGGATAGCCTTATCTGCTGAAGACCAAAGTTGCTGCGGATAGGCTTCTCAGCAGCATCAACACTTGATGCTGCTGACAGGAAAATCATCAGCAGCTTTGGATGGTTACATCTTGTTGCTGATCAACATCTTTGTTGCTGACAGCCTTGTGCCTTGAAGACAAATCGTTGCAGCTGACTATCCATACCAAGCGTCACTGACAACTTTCTACAAAAGCAACTGACACACTCAAAGCAGAAGGAACCGCAATGGCACAACCAATGACGGACAACAATGCTCTTCTCCAAGCATGCAAGTAATGATGAATAAAGAAGACGCTTCAATAAAGTTAACTAGTTTTAGACAAAACGTGTAATAGTTAGCTACATACATCAGATCAACGATCTGTGTTAGATCTGATCCTTAGAATCAATGGGCTGTCTTGATTCTAAGTGAGTATAAATAATCTGTAAACACTTCATTGTAAGTGTGCGTTTTATGTGTTTTGATTGAGTTTTTCAATTGTAATCGTTTATCTGCAAAAGCTTAATACAACAGTGTTCTTAAAAGTATTCTTTCTGCTTACTCGATTACACTTGTGTAGTTGTTATTGTTTCCGCCAATTTCAACTAAGAACAGAACCATCTTGTAATTTCACGATCCTACACTACATCATGTGAAACACTCAACGCTCGGGTTCTCTCACGGGGTGGCCTAGACCTAGGGGTGACTCAGTCTCACTCTCCTCAACATGAAGAACAGTAATGATAGGTAGAGGTTCCAGAATAGGTACTTCTAATGGTATGACCTCTACACTCTCCACCGGATCATCATGATCCTCTAACTTCTCTAACTTTCCCACATTTGGAGTTTTGCCTATCATCTCCTCCAGCTCTGCCATCATCTCCTGCAGATCACTGGGCACCTCATCGTCGTATTCATCCAGCTCATTCAGCAGCTCTTCTAACTCCACCGCCCAATCAGATGGTTCTCCTAAACCAGGGGCGGGTCACCGATATCTATCTCTCCAAGATCAGAGTCCCTATGACTGTCCATGAAGGCATCAATCATGAAAACAGAGTGGCTTTGCTCACTAGCCTCCTCCATGGACTTTGCAGCATCAAAGGTAACCGACTCATCCCCCACACGAAGTGTTAGCTTTTCGTCAAAGACGTCGATCAATGCCTTGGTGGTGCGCAGAAACGGGTGCCCTACGATGAGTGGGACTCTATCATCCACATCCATGTCCAGGATGACAAAATCCACAGGGAACACGAATTTGTCTATCTTAACTAGCAAGTTTTCCACAATTCCCCATGGATACTTGACTGAACGGTCAGCCAAGGATATACTCATGCGCGTCGGCTTAGGATCTCCTAGGTCTAGCTGCTTATATCTTGAATAAGGCATTATATTGATACTAGCACCCAGATCAGCCAACACGTGGTTCAAGGGCAAACCACCAAGAAGACACGGGATCGTGAATTGACCCGGATCTGCCAATTTCTCAGGCAGCTTGTTCTGAACCACCGCAGAATATCGCTCACTAAGTGTGACTTTAGAGACTTCCTCCAGCTTCTTCTTGTTAGACAGAAGATCTTTTAGGAACTTGCCATACTTAGGCATATGTCGGAGGACCTCTATGAACGGGAGATTGACCTTAAGCCGTTAGAACATGTTAAGGAAGTTACCGTATTACCTAGCATACTTATGTGGCAGCAAGCGCGCTGGGTAGGGAACACGACTCAAGTCAATCTTGGGGGTCTTAATGTCCACACCCTTCTTCTCCTCTGCCTTCTCGACAGGCTTCTCGACCACTATCTCCTCATCCGCCGGCTCCTCTTCTTCAACCACCAGTGGTTCTACTCATTCGCCATCGCTGCGAGTGCAGCAGCCATCTAGTATCAGGGTTGACCTGATGCACACCTCTAGTAGAAGAGGCTAGTGTCCTAGCAGTAGGAATGGAATTCCTAACAGAACATGGTTGCTGCTGCTCAGAGAGAGCGAAGCTCTCGAACATCTCCTCGCATTCAGCAGGCTCCAGTTTATCCATGATAAGACCTCCCGCAAAAGTATTGAACATTTATTGCTTCTTGAAAGTGAGGCCATTATAGAACTTCTCCACAATCACCCAGTCAGAAAGACCATGCTGGGGACATCTGCTCAATGCCCTATTGAGCCGATGTCCCCAGCATGGTCTTTCTGACTGGGTGATTGTGGAGACGTTCTATAATGGCCTCACTTTCAAGAAGCAATAAATGTTCAATACTGTTGCGGGAGGTCTTATCATGGATAAACTGGAGCCTGCTGAATGCGAGGAGATGTTCGAGAGCTTCGCTCTCTCTGAGCAGCAGCAACCATGTTCTGTTAGGAATTCCATTCCTACTGCTAGGACACTAGCCTCTTCTACTAGAGGTGTGCATCAGGTCAACCCTGATACTAGATGGCTGCTGCACTCGCAGCGATGGCGAATGAGATTAAAGAGCTAAAGCTGAATGCTAAAAGGTGTCAGGTGTGTAGGGGAGGCCACGACACCAGGGACTACCTCGTAAGTCAGCAGGAGCATGTTTATTTCGTGGGCAACCAGAACCGAGGGTACAATAATAAATATAACGATCCTGATGGCTCGGGATGGAGATCTAGAAACAACCCGCCTGGGTTTAATGCACGCCCTAATCCGCAATCTGGAGGTGAAGCAGAACCGAGTGGGGGAGTAGTATGAACACAAAGAGGATTGAGGAGATACTGGAGACTCAAACCCAAATGCTTGCCCACTTGGTGGTGAAGGACAAAGAGACTCGACAGAGACTGGATGCTCATGATACCCTACTGAAGAATCAACAATCTGCATTCCAGGATCTGCAGCGCACAGTGGGAGACATCGCTAAGAGCTTGAAGGATAGACATGGAGGTCCATCTTCAGGCCCTAATGCTTCAGTGATGGCCGTGTCTACTAGAAGTCGAAGGGAAGAAGAGAGAGTAGAGCCACCGGTAGAAGAGGATGAAGAGCCGGTGGACGAGGAGATAGTGCTAGAGAAGCCTGCCGAGAAGGCAGAGGAGAAGAAGAAAGGGGTGGAGATGAAGACCCCTGAGATTGACTTAAGCCGTGTTCCCTATCCAGTGCGCTTGCTGCCGCATAAGTATGCTAGGGAATACAGTAACTTCCTTAACATGTTTAAACAACTCAAAGTCAATCTTCCATTCATTGAGGTCCTCCAGCATATTCCCAAGTATGCTAAGTTCTTGAAAGATCTGCTTTCGAACAAAAAAAAGCTGGAGGAAGTCTCAAAAGATCACTAAGTGAGCGATGCTCTGCGATGGTGCAGAACACGCTGCCTGAGAAATTGGCAGATCCGGGTTACTTCACGCGTTGTCTGACCTAGGTGCTAGCATCAATCTGATGCCTTATTCTATATACAAGCAGCTAGACCTGGGAGATCCTAAGCCGACGCGCATGAGCATATCCTTTGCTGACCGTTCAGTCAAGTATCCACGGGGAATTATGGAAAACTTGCTAGTGAAGATAGATAAATTTATCTTACCCGTAGATTTTGTCATTCTGGACATGGATGTGGATGACAGAGTCCCACTCATCCTCGGGCGCCCGTTTCTTCGCACCGCCAAGGCATTGATCGATGTCTTTGACGGAAAGCTCACACTTCAAGTGGGGGATGAGTCTATTACCTTTGATACTGTAAAGTCCATGAAGGAGGCTGGTGAGCAAAGCCATTATGTTTGCATGATTGATGCCTTCATGGAAGACCATCGGGACCCTGATCCAGTAGAGGATGTTGTTGGTGAACCCGCCCCTGTTTTAGGAGAGCCATTTGATTGGGCGTTGGAGTTGGAAGATTTGTTGGATGCACCGGATGAATAAGGTGACGAGATACCTAGTGATCTGCAGGAGATGATGGCAGAATTGGAAGAGATGATATGGAAACCCCCAAGTGTGGGGATGGTTGAGATTATTGAGGATCCTGATGATCCGGGTGAAGGTTTAGAGGTCATGCCATTAGAGATACCTAATCCTAAGCCCCTGCCCATTTCCATTGTTCATTCTGAGGGCATAAAGACCGAGTCGTCCCCTAAATCTAGGCCGCCCCGTAAGAGAACTCGAGAGTTGAAAGATACCTGTGATTTAGGGATGGTGAAAATGTAACATCCCAAGAATCAACAAGCTAACGGATAGGACCAGTAAGTAACACGACCCCTTATGTAAATAAGGGAGTTTTATAAGGGCGGTATTATAGGGCACGTTTAGCTACCTAAAGAAAGACGGTTAGCCGTTTAATGAAAAGTTCGAGATCAAAACGAGCGTGTAAAGAAACTTGGGGACTCGGATGTAAATCCATGTGGTTTAAAAACCACATTTGCGTTAAACCTAGACCATAATCGGTCTAGGGGAGTTGACGACCGAAGAGAGGAGGCCGAATAAGGGGAACCGGGGCGGCTCTCGACGGTGTACAACGACTGGAGTAAAGAAAATCTGAGCAGGGAACTCTACTTAGACTAAGGTAATCCTTGTTTTAAACCTTATATGCATTATTCGTTCGAGTTCTTCATAAAACCCGACTAGGGTTTGGGGGTTGTCATCTCGGCCAGCGAGGGAGACGGCGAGTATGGGTGGCAGGTGGTAGTGGTGATCATAGGAGGCGCGTAGGGCTATGGTGGCTGAGCGTGGTGGAGGAGTTGGATGGTAGCGGTGTCCGGCGAAGGCCACGGTGCATGCGGAGCCCGACGGTGACTGGTGACAGCGGTGGCCCGTGGTGTGGTTCATGGCGGCACCAGAGACGGCAGTGGAGAGATGGTGGTCGGTGCGGGCTGCTGAGGAGGTGCTCTACGGCGTTAACTGGCTGGGGGTGTTGCTTCCGGTTGTGGCTTGGCACAGACATGATACAATGGTGTGGGATAGCAACTAGGGGTTCACGATAAGGGAGTCGTAGGTGGCATGACGGTGGCGCATGATGGTGGTTTCGGGTGGTACACGGCTAGGGTTGCCCGACGAGGGAGATGATATCACACGATGATGGTGACGGGTAGGGTTTGCATGGCGAGATTAGGGTTTTTGCATGGCGAAGTATAAACGTGCATGGGAACCCGGTTCGAGTTATTGAACTCTAAACGAGGCAAGGACGACCCGATGCGTGTATAGGGAAGCTAAAGGTTCGATGAAACAATATGACAAGCAGAAAAGACGAGTGTCGAGGTCCATTTATATTTAAACGTAATCGACACATGTTTAGGATGTGCTCTGACTATGTGGTCATACGTTGACAGGTTTGGGCTCGGGCTTGAACGGGCGAGTTGCAGAGCTAGGATTTGGACTCAGTATAACCGGTAAGTTTCTAATCCCCTCTTTTAAATGTTTTTAACGTTTTGGGGCTATCGTACATACTTTCAAGACGTGTTTTATTACAGTAATCGTGTGACGAGCTTCGGGGTCAAACCCGATGAGTTTACGAAGTTAATTATTTAAATATGGGCCAAAGGACTAGATGTTACCCTTAATACGTGTAGGTTAAAGGTGGGTGCATGGTCACGGATCATATAGTGACCTAACAGGGGTGAGTCGGGATTGTAGTTACAAGTCGTATGGGTACAACTAGGAGGTGCCAGGGTGTGCATGTACGTGGTATGTGCTTAAATAATGAGATATAGTATCTGTATGTGTGTTGCTATATTAGCCGTGTGTCGGGATATAAGCTAAACGCTTATGAATACGTGTAGGGTATCTTGTCCTAGTGCTAAGTGTGAAGTGCAGGTGCAGTTAATGAATCATGTATATAGAGTATATTGTTAAGTGGTTATACATGTGTTGTGTGCATTGTGTCGTTATCCTTGTGACACGACGTGTATTGTGTTTGCATTATTATCATTATGACATGGCAAACGGGATGGTGGAGGACTAAGTCCTTCGGGAGGTCACCAAAGGTGATGATGTCCAACAGGACAGTGATGAGCTCGGGATGTGTCGAACACCCTGACGAGGGTAACCCTGAAGAGGGTGCAGCGAAGAGGTATGTGTTTGTGTGTTTATATATTTGTGTTAAATTGCATACAAGCGTTGAGTTATATTTATTGTGCATGAGATAGTATTATTGTGGTGAGTCGAGTAGACTGACCGTTGTGTTAGGATTGTGATGTGGTGCCTACAACTATTATGTCAGTTGATTTGTAAGAGCCGTGGTCAAGGCTGAGTAAGTTAATGTCTAGGGATTCGTTGTGTTAACCAAGTGTCGAGTTAATACATGTAATTGAGTATGAGTTATTAGTGTAGGTAAGTTCGACCTGTGTCGATGAGACTGCGGGGTCATTATTATTATGGGATGAGTCATGAGTAATGAGTTACTATGAGATATCGGGCGATAACAGGGGTTATCTAATGGTTAATGAATTGTGGATCTATTTTATAAGGACCGCGGGTCCTGAGTGAAGCTTAAACAACTTTTGAGACGAGTTGGCTTTTAATTAAACTAAACTATTAGAACTCACTCAACGTAGCTGACTTTGTGTGTACGTTAGATTGTTTTGCAGGTGAGTCTGCTAGATGGGGTATCTTGGCTTGGGAGAGGTGCTACTCGGATTGGTGTGCAAGCATTTGTGAGGTAACCTAACGACATTAAATAGCAATTAATGTTCTAGAAAGACTTTCGCTGTTGTTTAATATATTTAAAATGAGTATTTTCAAGAGAATAACCCGTTATGAGAACCAACTGTAGGGTACCAGGTTTGGGGCCTTACAGAAAACCCCAAGTGTGGGGACTTTTAGGGGTGAGAAATTGCTAGGGTACTTGAACCGAGTTATCTTTAGACCTGGTAGGTTTAAGTGTTGGTGGAAGGACCTAAGTGATAGTTTTAATAGAGGATCATTAGTTGTGACTGTTTTGTGGGTGTGGAGAGTTGGTATACCACGCAAGATGATAGTAGTTCCAGTTAGAATCAAGGAGAAGCCTCCTGATTAGGCTAATTTGCCTCTCGGGCAAGTGCCCGAGGTGTAGAGTTTGTATTTATCTTGGTTTATGTTCGTGTCATTTTTGTGTTTTTCGGTTTACGTGTTTTGCTTTGTGTCTATCTTGCAGGGATTCACATTTGATTCGGTGAGGAAAATCATCAAGAACGGAGTTCCAGGTATGTGTGCACTTGATTTTATCAATAGAACAGGTTTTAATAGAATTTGGGAGAAAAAGTTTAAGGGGTGAAAATTTGGCTAAGTATATAAAACCCAATAAACTTTCTATGAAGAAGGGTCCCTCGCGGTACGCGAAGGCCGATACGCGGAGAACAAGGATTTTGTATTGTATTATATTCCATCTCCTCTCGGTACGCTAGGAATGGCTCATCTTCTTTCACGGTATGCAAGGGGACCCTGGATCACTCCCACTTCTTTTGTTTCCCATGGTTTCCCGTGCCCGTTACCATTCACCATTAGCATCCATTACCATAACATGCCACACCATCCTTGATCACCATCATCCCATTACCATTTCATCTATTATCATTCACCATTACTCCATCAGACCATACCATATACCACCATAACAATACATCCACTACCATATTCACTTACCATGGGAAACCTACACGTCGTTTGAGTTGATTTACCTTGCCTTTGACATTCATGTCTATGTGTTTGTCATTCATGTAGAAGCATGTTTTTGTAACTATAGATTAAATTCTATGTATCGGTGTACTTGGCTAGTACGTAGGAGGGTGTTCCTGCATACTTAGCAAGTGCACCACATTGGTGCTCCGTACTTAGTAATTACGCATGGCTTTTGCCTTGCGTACTTGATAAGTACGCATGACCAATGACCTGTGTACTTAGCCAAGTACGCAGGTAGTGTTCCCTCCCCTATAAATTGAGATGATAGCCTCATTTGTAAGTGGAACTTTTGGGAACTAGGTCGAGAGGTGTCCGAGCGGGATGAGCTCTCCCGCCCCTGGACCGTGAGCGTAGACGAGAGATGTGTACTTCTTCTGTATGTAATGTGAGATGACTTCTTTGTTATGGATTACGTATCGTTGTTGTGTTGATTCTCTTCCTTATGTTCGTGTTCTTCTCTGTCTGTTCTTCTTTGTTCCGACGCAAATCGACGAGCAGATCTGTGTTTTTCCACTGCTCAACCGAGGCCCCAGGACCTACAACTGGTATCAGAGCCTCGGTGTTCGTTGATTTGTGTTCCAGATTCGAATTTTAGGGTTTTTGGAGCAGATTTGAGTTATGAAAGTTCGCTACTTTTTCTGTCAAAAATCCTTGGATTCGTCTCTGTTATCTCTTCATTTGGTGTTTGGAAGGCTGAGGGTTTGTTAGATGATGATTTCTAAGCTTTTGGAAGCATCTATTTATCAGATCCAACACTTTTTGAGCATTCTCCTCAAGATCCGTCAAGAACGCTGTTACTTTTTTATAAGTACGCAAATTCAGCTTTTTATGCATACTTACTAAGTACGCATGGGTTTTTCCCTGCGTATTTACTAAGTACGCAAGAGTAGTTGTCCTGCGTACTTGCTAAGTACCCATGAATATTTGGCTCTGCGAACTTAGCATGTACGCATGGGCATTTGGCTTTGCGAACTTTTCAAGTACGCATGAACATTTGGTCGTGCGAATTTGCTAAGTACGTATGAACTATCATTTGGGATTAAAAAAAAAGGACGAGATTTTTTGGCGGGAAAACTTTTCTTGGTCAAATTTTTTAGGGATCGTTTGTAAGCTTGTTTCGGGCCAATTTTGAGAAGATAGTGATTTTTGTTTTTCGGGACTGAAATTTGATATGTCTTGGCGAAACAAGGACGAGATTTTTCTTGGATGATACCAGTTGCCATACATTGTTTAAGTGTTCAAACCTGAAAATGTGGGCTACGAGTATCATGGATACTTCTTTAATAGGGAATGAATGTTGAATCAAGTTGAGCAACTGGGTCGTCATCAGCTAAAGCTTTCGTTTTATTTGTGAAGAGGTTGCTGCTTTGGGTCTTTGCAAAAAGAATCATATTGTTTTGGTATTCAAACCTGAATATGTAGGCTACGAGTATCTATGGTACTTCTTTAATAGGGGAGGAATACTATAACAACTTGAACCCAAGGATTTGCTGTTTTGGATCTTTGCAAAGGAATAAAAAAAAGAATAAAATCCTAGATTTGACTAGTTTTGGTTTTGAAGGATTTGAGTGAAGCGGTGATGAAGCTGGTCATAGTTTACAGAGAAATGAGGGGGATAAAAAATCTAAAAGTATTCATGGGACATTAAAAAGGTGGTGGAAAAGCCATTGGTACTTCCTATATATATATACCTCTTTGACGTAACATGGATCTCAACTATGATTTCTCGTGTAAACTATATTTTTCGTGCTCGTTGGTAAAGCCTGTGTTCAAGATTTGATGTGATTTAGTTATGATTGGATTTCTCATTTGGGATCTGGGCGGAATGCCAGATAGACAACCTAGTTATGGAACTTCAAGCCATGGTGAATGTATACAGATTAGGAGATGTGAACCAGGAATGAAGATCTAATTGAAGAATGTTGGACTTTAGATACAGGATTATCACTGCTGAGCATGATTTTCTGTTAGATTCTATCGAGTGTTTTCAAGATGAAGCTGGATCTCCGCTGGATTATTAGTTGGAGATGGAACCTTTATCATTTGCCGATGGGATAGGAAACATTCCCTTGTTTCTGATCTAGTCAGGAGGAGCTTATACTGAAAGGGGAAATGGGAAATGAACATCTTCGGGAATTTGGTTGACTCGAGAAGATACAGGATAGAGTTGGTCACATCTGGTTTGAAGACTGAAGTTTATCTTACTGGAATTCCTATGGGAGCTGATTAGTTTGATGCAGGTTATTGGAAATTCAAACTCTCTATCATATGCCAGCTGATTTGGAGGAATTCTAAGTCAGGGTGGAGGTTGCTACTGTTGAGAGGATGAAATACAATGAGTTGTGTTGGGTTAGTTGGTCCTTATTGAAGCACTTGGTTTGGTCTACAATGAAAGTTACAGTTAAGAGGGAGTCAGGTGTGTCAGATCACTCGGCAACTGAAGACCGAAGTTTGAAGATTTGAAGATCTCAAGTGGAATTCCAGAAGATCAAGTCTCGCCAGAAGACACTTGATGTCATTAGTTTAGAGGGAGTCTGTTAGGACATTCTTTGTAAACTGATGATTATCAGTGTTAGTGATAGATAGAATTCGATGTTATAGTTAAGAGGGAGTCTGTAGAAGCATATTTTTGTAACTACAGATTAAATTCTATGTATTGGTGTACTTGGGTAGTACGCAGGAGGGTGTTCCTGCGTACTTAGCAAGTGCACCACATTGGTGCTGCGTACTTAGTAAGTACGCATGGCTTTTGCCTTGCGTATTTGATAAGTACGCATGACCAATGACCTGCGTACTTAGCCAAGTACGCACGTAGTGTTCCCTCCCTTATAAATTGAGATCATGGCCTCATTTGTAGGTGGAACTTTTGGGAAGTAGGTCGAGAGGTGTCAGGACGGGATGAGCTCTCCCACCCCTGGACCGTGAGCGTAGACGAGAGATGTGTACTTCTTCGGTATGTAATGTGAGATGACTTCTTTGTTCCCACGCAAATCGAAGAGCATATCTGTGTTTTTCCGCTGCTCAACCGAGGCCTCGGGACCAACAATTCATCGGGTACGTTTCCCTATTCTATCTTGTCTTAGCGAGTCAGTCGAGTCTTTTATTTTAATTTAAGTCTGTATTTTGAGTCAGTTTAATGTTGTGGGCTGTGTAAGCTTGATTTTGCAGGTATAGACCGCTCCGCTCGTACTCAATCTCAATTCGGGCATAGTCGATTCTAATCATTATTCACATGTGTAAAGGCAACCCGACAATCGATGGTGCAGCCACGGCCGAAATGCTATACGTTGCACACTTGGAAGTGTAAAGCTAGACACAAGTCACTGCTACATTACCAACTAAGCCTAATCTTGTGTATTTTTGTCTTTTCATTTTTCGTTGTTTCTCGGTTCACATTGGGGACAATATTTGTTTCAAGTGTGGGAATAGGATATTGTGTTGAGTCTAGTTGTCTAGGTTGTTTTGCTTTACAAAAATACAAAAAAAATATTGAAAATTTTGAAAAAAAAATGTCCTTTGAAATTAAAAGTTTTTGCATAATAAATAGAAAACGATAGTAAAACTGGATCTGCTGTTGAGTTTAAATGAATAGAAATAATAGAAAACGCCTATAATTAGTGTTGTTTTGGTAGATCCAGTCAACTTGAAAGCTTAAATAGACTGTGAGTTTTGTTTAGGATAATTCAATGAAATAAATCATGAAATCTTGTGGATACTCATCTTAGGGGTGTCGGTAAAACTGAAACTGTCAACATAGGGTGATAGGTACCATGTTAAATTAAAATTTAGAGGTTTTTGAAATTTCTTGGCACACCACTCTCTTTTTATGAAAATAAATCCGAGATACGGTGGCGCCGCATCCATAATTCCATTATTCATGAGCTTAATTGATTAGAATTTTAAGTTTTGCTTATGTGTTACCTTCCGGGATGGCAACTTGGTTGAAACACCACTAAGTGATTCTTGAATGCTTCATTCATTAGAACTGTAGTCTATGTGTTACCCTTCGGGATAGCGACTTGGTTGAAACACCTCTAGACAAAGGTTCAATTGTGTTTAATTTAATGCTCATTCCATCCATTCATTCATTGATCATCTTAATTTCTAAAACCTGTGAATCTTAGTTTAACGTGGTGGGAAATCTATATAGTTTAACCCGTGCCTAGACATGACCCTAATACGGGATTAGGTAGAGCTGTAACTTTTGAGTGTGAGTCTAATAGATTGATTGATATGTTGTATAAAATGTAATTAGAACACAAACGGATGCTTGAATATTGGAGGTTGGGTTTAATCGAATAGAAATACTGATTATTGCTTTTTAACGCGTGAGTTTATTTGTGCTAATATAAAATTGTTTGTTAAAAGCTACATTCTAGTTATGATTCCATTGCAGACTATTTCGAGGATGAAAAAATGTTAAGTGTGGGGATGTTTGATGTAGTGCAAAGCACACATCTTTATTCCATTGTATTCGTGCGTTTTTAGATAGTTTTGTATTCGTTTGAGTCATTTTTGGTTCGTATTGAGTCTTTGTTATGTTTACAGGTGTTCGTGTGAATTACAAGTCAAATCACGAGGAGATCAAGCACAAGAACAAGTCCCAAGAAATTTAAGTCAAAAAAAGGGAATTTCAGTCTCTCGCGGTACACGAAGACTCAGCATCAATCTCTCGCGGTACGCGAAAGATCCTAGACAGGGCCCAGACTAGTTTGTCCCTCGCGGTACGCCTGGGGCTGGCCACATTCTCTCGTGGTACGCGAGAGGCCTATTAATCCGCAAAAATCCCTAATTCGAGAATTAAAAGAATTGGATAGCCATTAGGTCAAAGAGTTCGAGTTTTAACCGTCTACAGAGAACTTAGAGTCGATTTTTGGAGCTTTAGAAGCCAATTGAAGTGCAAGATTAGAGCTTTTGGATCCGGGTTCGTTAGATATAGCGCATTCGATTTCCATGTTTTGATTTTTTTTCTTTGAATTGTTGATTGAAACCATGTTTCTGCTTATTTACTTCTGTATGGATGTTTTGAACATGTTTCTTGGCTAGATCCTTGATACTGCCTAGGTCAAAAGATGATTTCTTGTTAAAGTCTTAGTTTTTATCGGTTTTTGGATTCAATTGATGGATTAATGATTTTGTAAAGATCTTAGTTATTTAGATACGCTCAAATGACCCCTTCTCACAATGAGAATGTATATAACCCTATTCCGGTCTGGTCCGGTATGAAATGGATAATTATGATGAATATGCATGTTCTATTCTGATGTATGATTAATTATAGTTTCGTATGCTATTTGTGAATGTCTTTCAGTTTGGATAGCGTATCTAGATCATAAACTGTGTGTTTGTGATTGATTGTATGGTTTGCTAGACATGGTATCACATAGGAGCTGTGATTGAGAGTTAATTAGATCTGAGTATTCATCTTACTCGATACCCGAAAGGTGAGAGGTAATCGGTTTGTCTTCGTTATTAGGATTTCGAGTGTTAACTGTGTGAGAGGAAGCTGCCTTAGGTTTTTAGTGTCTGTTGCTGATTCATGTCATAGTTTGTTGATCTGAGATTACCCCGTGCATCTTTGATGTATTGTGGACAGTGAGACTGAGAGATGATCTGTCTATTGGATACATTTTCATTGTTGGAGAGACTGAAATGTAATCCGACCAACTGGTGAGCATTGTGCATCTTTATAGTTTCCTTGTTGGTGACACCCTGAGAGTGATTAGGGTTCCACTAGGTTGTCTTTAGTTGTTATCTTTAGAAAACCAGTCCATCACAGTTTTCATAACCGTTAGAAGTCTTGGATTTGCAAGTAGGATTCCGACCTAGGTAGTGTTCTTCCCATTCCTGGTATTTCCTAAGTTCTTTGTTCTGATAGTTAGAGTCGTTCATTAGTTTTCTCTTGATTTATTTAATTTAAACAGTAGTGTAGAAAACCCCCAAATCAATCATTCATAGTTCAAGTCATAGTCTAGTTTAGCTATTCAGTGTCTCTAGGGTCCGATAATCCGGTTTACCATTAAGATGTGATACACTCGATAGGTTCACGTGCCTGTCAGTACGGTCTAGTTCATAGGTATCCCATTTATTACTTACGTATCTAGATTAGGTTTTTATTAGTATTTTTATAAACCGTCTGGGCGACATCAAATACACTTCGTGACCTGATCATTCTCGAGATATTTACTTTCCTGCTATTTACTATTATGCTATTTACATTTTTGTTACACATTTTTACTTTTCTGTTATTTACTTTACCGTCATTTACTTTTCTGTCTTTTACTTTTCCGCTTCACAAGCATACAAAACTCACTCACTAATTAAACCAGCTAAACGATAACAAAAGTTGAGTATTGGAACTCGACGGTATCCATTGGTTCGATAATTGGTTCTTACCTAAACTATATTACGCTGTGATAGGTACATTTGCCTATTGTGTGTGTTTTAAGTTTAAGTATCTATCATTTTATAAATCAAAAACCTGATCTCGTGAAACCATTTCTAAAACAAATATATATATATATATACACATATATATATTTATATATATTTTATCTATACATCACACACGCTATCAAGTTTTTGGCGCCGTTTCCCAGGACACGGAGATTTCAAGAAAAACTCGAGTTAACGGATTAGCCCTTTAACCTTAGCATTTTCCATCTGCTTTTCTTTTACGTTTTTTTGCAGGTAGTGTATGATCCATAGCTGGACTACTGGTTTATATCAGCATTTAGCAGAGCCCGAAAGATTCTTTCACCGCCGATTACGAGAAAACCATACTAGAAGAATGGCCGTAGAAAACCGCACTATTTCTGACTTTGCAAGACCGTCACTTGAGGTTTTGGGGTCAAGCATCACAAGGCCGACAGTTGACGCTAACAAGTTTGAGATCAAATCGCATGTCATTAATATGATCCAATCATCATGCACTTTCCATGGATTACCCAATGAAGATCCACATGCCCATATTGCAAATTTTCTCGAAATTTGTGACATTTTCAAACTGAACGGAGTTTCGAATGACACAATTTGACTCCGAATGTTTCCTTTTTCCTTAAGAAAACAAGCTACGGCATGGCTAAACTCTCTTACTACCGGGTCAATCACTACATGGAATGATCTAGATCAAAAATTCCTTTCAAAGTACTTCCCATCAGCAAAAACTGCAAAATTGAGAAATGATATTACCACTTTCATCCAGGAAGATGGTGAATCACTGTATGAGGCATGGGAACGTTTTAAGGATATGCTAAGGAAATGCCCTCATCATGGGCTAGAAGTCTGGTTACAAGTATCTTCATTCTACAATGGGTTGCATAATCAAGCTCGTCAGACACTCAAGGCTACTGCAGGTGGTATTTTTGGAAACAAAAGGCCACAGGAAGCTTACAACCTGATTGAGGAAATAGCCATGAACAGCTATCAATGGTACAATCCGAGAAGTAATAGGGGAGCCAGGTAAGGTGTTCACTCTGTCGATACTATCACTTCACTTTCTGCTCAAGTAGACGCCCTCACCACTCAACCAGATCAGCAAGGACAAGGAAATGTTGAAACTGCTGGAGAAACAAAAAGCACCACTATTGATGTTGAGCAAGTTGACTTTATCGGAACAAATAGGCCGCAAAAAAACCCCTACAACAACACTTACAATCCTGGATGGAGAACCATCTGAACTTCAGCTGGAAGGATAACAACAATCAAGGACCATCTGGTTTCGGACAACAATAGTTTCAACAAAGACAACCTCAAAACTTTCAGCCTCGTCAACAATTTCAAGCAGCTAACAAGCCAAGTATTGGGTTACATGGTAACTAAGTTGATTTCTACAACTGAAAGTCAAGCCCTCTTAGCGGATGCTCATCATAAGCAATACGAGGAGAAGTTTAATCTTCACGAAGCTGAGTTTAGGACACAGAAAGCAACTCTTCAGTCCATCGAGGTACAACAAGGACAAATTGCAAAACTTATATCCAAAAGACAACCAGGATGCCTTCCAAGCAACACTGAACCCAATCCAAAAGTGAATGGTAGTGCTATCACTCTCAGAAATAGCAAGGTTTATCCAGAACCTCAACTAACAGAAGAAGAGGAAGTTCAAACACAATTGAGGGAAATATTCACTGGAGTACCACTTCATCCACCTGTCATAGACTCAACCGCTCAAGAATCACCACCAAAGGAGAATCCACAACCTACTCCAGTGAACACTCCTCCTATCGTTCCGACAAAGAGAACTTACAAATCTCACATACCTTACCCAAGAAGGCTAGTGAAGCAAAGGACTGACGAACAATATGAGAAATTCATCGAGCTTTTAAGCCAGATTCATGTTAATCTTCCTTTCCTGTATATAATACAATAAATGCCTAAGTACGGACGTTTCTTAAAGGATTTCCTCACAAACAAAAGAAACATGGAAGAAGCAGTTAAAAGAACTAACGAATGTGTCGCTCTCATTGAATGATGCCTTCCAAAGAAACTCTTTGATCCTGGAAAGTTTTCTTTACCATGTTCCATCGAACCACTGCCTTTGACTTCGCACTCGCTGATCTGGGAGCAAGTGTGACCGTAATGCCATACAACATGTTCAAAAAACTAAAGATTGGAAATCCATAACCTGTCAATGCATCTATCGAGCTTGCGGATGGAACTATTAAATCACCTATGGGAGTTATTGAAAATTTACTGGTAAAAGTTGGCAAGTTTGTCTTCCCAGCCGACTTCATGGTCTTAGAAATGGGCCTGACTACTTAGTACCTTTGATTTTGGGTCGCCCATTCTTAGCCACTGCTAGAGCAACCATTGACATGAATGAAGGTATTCTAACTGTTAGGCACAGTAGGGCGGTTAATAGAAGACCTAGCCCCATGTAAATCCACCACAAGCTCTCTGGTGAACGGTTCGTCAAGCAAGTGGATTAGCGTCACCCATATCAGCAATAGAAATAGGAATGCGTACATGTTTCTAATAAAAATCACTCAAACGCTCACGAAACTTATGGCTGCGCTCGTGAAGTTCTTGCTCGGGCTCTAAAGAAGCAGCAAAGTGGGGTGATCCCTGCGAACGAGTATGTTGCATAAACTGGAAAAGAAGGAAAAATGACTAACGATAGAAGAAACACTCTAACTACAACACATACAGAAAGCAATTAAGACCTAAGATAAAAAGAAATAAACTACCAAACTAAACTAAACACAAAAGAGAAAATAAAACAAATAACCAAATAAAGAACTAGTCAAAACTAATTTTGTTATTGCCAAGTATCCTCGGCAATGGAGCCAAAAACTTTATGTGCCTGGTATGGTCTAAGAAAACTAAACAAAAACTAACCTAGACACTCTAGTTAAACTCTAGAAAACCCTTAAACTAGACCACAATGACAGTCAAGTGTACCTATCAATTGTAATACAGCCTAATGAAAGTCCGGATATCGAACCCACGAGACACTGACATAAGCTAAACTAGACTCCGACAAGTAAATGAAAAGATTTGGTTTTGGGGGAATTCTACGAACTAGGACTAAACTGAATAAACTCAAAAGTAAGCAAAGAAGAACTAATGACAACTAACTATCACACAGGGGATTTAGATGAACTCAAGGATTGGGAAAGGCACTACCTAGGCAAGAATCCTATTTGTGAACCTCAGAATTCTCTCGGTTATGGAAACTGTGACGGAACTGAGATTCTAAAGTATGACACCCTTAGACAACCTAGTGTATCCTTGATCAATCTCCGGGTGTGACCAAAAGGAAACTCTAAGGAATGTATAATGCTCACAAGTTAGTTGGATTACCTTTCAGTCTCTCCAACGACACTAAAGTACCCTAAAGACAGATTACCTTTTAGTATCATTGTCTCAATACATACGAAGAATGCAAGGGGTAATCTAAGAACAATCGAAAGGACACAGACTAGCAAAGATACTAAGAACCCTATGGAAACCTCCTTTCAGAGCCTTTACCCCTAGACACCTAACACCAAGACTAACCGACTATCTCTCACCTTTCAGCTATCGAGAAAGGAAGAACACTCAGCTCTAACAAACCACAAACTAATGTCCCTATGGATTACTACGTCTAGAAATACCATAAATAGTCACAAACTCACAGTAAGCGACCTAAACATGCATTTATAACTGAAAGACATTCAACAAGACACATGCGGAATAATTAATCAATGATAAATCAGAAATAAGCATGCATAAACATCATATCAATTGCAATAAGATTCTTTACAATAGTATCAAACCATCAATCATAACCAAAAAATGATAAAAATCCAAACTTTCAATAAATATTCATCAAACCTAGGTAGTATCTAGAAGTTTAGCTAATAATCATGTTCAATGACAGTAGATTGGCAATAAAAGACTTGAAAAAATTATCAAATAAACTAATTGAATACAAAAGAACGAATAGCGTAAGCCAAATGATTGATATCTAACCAATATGCTCTCAAAACCTTCAATCTCTTGCTTCAATTGCTTTCTCTACTCCCAAAATCTCCCAAAAGCTCTGATGTGACGGCTAAAAGTCGAACCCTTGAAATAAAGGCATTAAAATCTTTAAATAATTAATTTCTAAGGTTTTGTCCTAATTAGACTTCTTCGCGTGTCGCGAACATTGGATTGGACTTCTTCACGTGTCGCGAAGAATAATTTAGTCGAGCTTCTAATTTCTGGGTCTTGGCGTGTCGCCAAGCATGGGATTCTCTCTTCGCGTGGCGCGAAGATCTACTTTTCCAGAATTTTTAATTTCTTTTATTTTTCAATGCTCCTCTTCTCGTGTGCTCGATTTCTCCAGTATCAATCTTTGATTTTTTCACTTCTTTTGCACACAAACACCTGTAAACATAACCCGAACTAAGTATGAACCAAAAATGAATAAAAATAACTAATTAACTAACTAAAACGCACAAAAACAATAGGATAAGGATATGTGTTTTGCAACACATCACTAACACTTCGTGTTGGGAAACAATCGGTAGCTTACAACATCGGGGGTAATGAATGTTTATCCAATGATCCCTTTGAAATTGCACAGTTCATAGACACCAATCTGGACTACTAATTGAAGAAAGCTAAAGAAATCAACAAATGAAAGAAACCCGATTTGGGCAAGGATCTCAACAACACTAACTGGATTGAGAACTACTGGGACCAGCAGTCGAAATTGACTAAGAAAAAGGACTTGAAGGAAGGAATGGGAGATACAGGGGAGATCCAAAGCCCCCACCCGAAGAAAGATTGATGCAGCACGTACGAGTCCGACCAACGACCCTTAAATAAATGTGGCGCTTCCGGGAGGCAACCCAATGATCATAAATAAATCTAGAAGTTGGTGCATACGGAAGAACACATGGACCTCAGGTTTGGTTTTCCAAGTTTAAGTTTCTCGTACTTCAGCCCCCGTGTATGCCTTCTTGATACTAGGAACTTAGTAGCTTAAATACTACCTTTTATTTTCCGTTTCTGTTTTTATGTTTTTCTTTGTGTGTAAAGTAGCATAGCATCACCAAGTAGTTTCTCTATTTATTTGAGGAGTTTCACTCCACCTCTACAAGCTTGGGCGCTGGCAAACCACATCAAATTTGTGAGAGATTTGATAGAAGTTTTTGGCGCAACATTGACGACAATTGCAAGCATTGGCCATAGGTTATACACAGAATTGACCGGGAGAGTACCAATTTCTTTTCCCTTAAAACTTCATGCATTTAACTTCCCACATAGCACTTCATTACACGCATTTGTACACTGAGGGAAATTTACAGTTTAAAGTGTGGGGTGGGAATTTGAGATTCAGGACAAAGTTGTTTCCTCAAAACAGTAAAACTAAACTCGTGATTTTCTACCCATTTGACTAAAACCTTACTTTAACCGAAAACTTATTTTCCTAAAAACCCTAAAAAATTGAAAATTTTAAAACCCTAAAAATCTAAACCTCTTTGAGTTCGCTCTTAAATAAACTAAAAGAAATAAATGAAAACATGGCAAGTAGAAACAAATAGATATTATGCATAACGAATCACTAAAACCTATCCCATCCGTTTCCATGTGAGAATAATCTGAGCCTTTCACGAGCATTATTATCATATTTTCGCATGCTCTTTCGTTTGGTATACTGAGTGTTTTTTGATCGAATTTTATGCATAATTAGAACTTGTATGAGTTATGCATATCAAGATCATGAACTAGTAATTGTATAAAAATGAACGAGGCACCTAGGACCCTATTACCCCTATATATTATCCTTAAATCCAAATACCAAAAATATCCGCCTAGATAGCCCTTTGAGCCATAGCCTTTTTTTTCTATTACCCATTACCATTTATCCCCAAATCCAGGTTTTCGTAAACACCGGTTATTGGATAACTGACTTCAATATGGAGAATCATTGGTTTATCTTATGTTTCAAGTATGCAACCGTTAAGACAATTTGGAAAGGATCTGATTCACTTAAGGAATTGAAATACACGGAAGAAAGTGGATGAATTAGGAAGAAACAACCGAACGATCTACAAGGAAGATTTGGAAAAATATTTTAAGGAAATTGAGGAAAAGGATTTATTGAAAAAACAGTCTTCATGATTTGTTTAAAAAAAAAGGAGAAGTTGGTCTTTTACCGGTTAGACCTAAAAGAGCTAGACATTCATTATTTTAATTTTAATTTTCTTTCTTGTATTCATTTCACAAAGCCTGATTTACCGCCCGAACTCCGAGAAAAAGTTTTCAAAGCAACAAGTTGTGACGTTTCGGATTTTTCATTTACGCATTTATAATATATATCATGTAATCATTTTTTTTATTTAATGAAATGCAAGTGTTTTTATTTAATTTTGTACAAAATATATATGTATTTATTTTAGGGATTTAAAATAATCAAAATTTTATAAGTTTTAAACTTAAATAAAATTTTATATAAAAATCCAAATTTAAAAGATTCGTAACATAAATATGATAATCTATCTAAATAAAAATAAACTTTTATAAAAATATATATATATATATATATATATATATATATATATATATATATATATACATTTATAATAATAATATGAGTTTATAAAATATAATTGAAATTGAAAAAAGAAATCTAATTAATTATTTTTATAAAAGTTGAGGGTCGTTTTGTATTTAATCAAACTACAAGGTTTAAAACAGAATTCAGTTAAGGGACTAAAGGTGTATAAATCAAAATACAAGGGCTCCTCCGTAATTATCTCAGGGACTATTTTAAATCAAAATCAAACTCCAGGGACCAAAGTTAACAAAACCCTATTCGCATTTCCGGTCACCCCCTTCGATTTGTCCGGCGGTCCAAGGCTTTCTCCGGCGAACACCCCGACAGGGCTGTTCCCTGCATCTCAACGCCCGACAAAAGCGTCTCTGACTTCGTCTCCCCCACGCGAACCAGACCCCTCGACCAATTTGTCTGCCAATCACAAGGATCGTCTGATCCTGTTGGTGGCCGAGACATCCAGGTCCAAATTCGTGCCCGACAGGCCACCTCCACGCCTGTTGACTGTCGGGTTAGTTTCACCTTGCCCAGACTAATGTCGGGACGTGTCCAATTGCGCGTTTGAGCATAAGGATTAGGCTCGGCTATAAAGAGCCATTGTCGGCCCTGCTCGAACTCGTTACCATCCTTCCTCACACCCTCACTCCAAATTGAAGACTGCATTACTTTCGTCTTCCCTGAGAGAGACTGTGACCAAGAATTCAGGAGCTGATTCCATACAGAAGTCTGATTCCCGTTTTGGACATTTTCGGTTCAAGGTTCCTGCCGTCCAGGCCCTTCGCGACCAAGTCCGGACCTCTTTTCGGTTCCATTAGCTTCTGTTATCATCAGGTAAACTATTCCAATCGAAATCTAGGCATTCGCTCGAGAGTCACCGAGCAAACTCAGTGTCCTCGGACACGGTTTGCCGGTGACCGAGAACCATCGACCAGTTTCTCTGTTGTGTATTTAAATTACCCGTCACACACATAACCAGCGATGGGCAGTAGCCCGGCTGGTTATGCGTGTGTGTGTTTAAGGCGCAGGTCGCGGGTTCGATCCCGGTTGGCCTTCGGCCCAAATCTTTTTATTTCTGTTTTCATTTATTTATTTTATTTAATTATCCTAATTTATTTTTAATACTCTTTTTATACAATAAATACTAAAACGAGTCGGTTTACTCGATCGTTTAATTTAAAATCGATTAAACTACATTTTTAATAAACCATCCCATTTTTTTATAATATTTTTATAAACTTATTAAAATACATTATGATATATAAAATGTCCCACTGTTTACAAATCTTGTAATATTTTTATAAACTTATTAAAATACATTATGATATATAAAATGTCCCACTGTTTACAAATCTTGTAATATTTTTATAAACTCATTAAAATACATTTTAATATATAAAATGTTCCACCTTTATAAGTCTTGTAAATGTTTTTTTTTATAAACTTGTTAAAAACAAATATAATATGGTAAAGAATTTTCTCTCATTTGTTATAAAAATACATTAAACATAATAAATACTTGTTTAAAACAATATATATATATATATATATATATTTCTATGAGTTAAAGTTTTACAAAACCGTTATCATTTTCTACCCTATTTTATACAAATAAATATTAAGAATATTATTATAAAACTTATACTCATTAGATACGAATACGCTCATACAAACATACAATAATACATATTTATCTACATAGGATTTCATCGTGCTTAGTTTTCAACGTCTTTATCACCCGCACTCGTGGATCATCGTATCCGCTAGCCAGGTGGGTTACATAGCCCCTATTTTACATTTTTGTACGTTTTGGGGTGAAACATTATACATGCTACTCGCATTGTTTATACGTGTTATACATGAGACTATATGCTTATTCTTTGGATGTACATACATTTAAACACAAGACAACCAACTGTAATATTGATAGATCTATTGTGCCTGACCAGCCCACCCGGTTAGGGTGTTTATTACTGCATACTCGGATATAACCGCGTGTTATATTCAAACATATCGGATATAGTGGGTAACTATATTCAAGCATACCGGACTTAGCTGTTGTGCTCTGTTCAAGCGCGTCAAACTCTGTTTGAATTGTGATTAAAAAAAATGGTACATCATATACACTATGTTTGACAAGATAAACAATGAGTTGCAAAACGATTTACAACTACTACTTATCGGAACTATTAAACCTATGTACTCACCAACTTTTTAGTTGACACTTGATTTAAATAATGTTTCAGGTTTGGATATGTGACTATTTGCTGAAGATTCCTCCACTTAAGGATTTTGGACCTAGTTAAATAAATCAATGTTTTGAACTAGACTAGGTTATTTGAAATGTATTGTATTTGGATCTTGTTGTTTCTTAATTTTAATTAATGAATTATGCAACCTTTAGTTACCATGTGCTTTTGAACAATCATTCTAATGTCCGCCTCGATGATTCCGCCATCGGTCGGGGTGTGACACAAGTGATGTAAGAAAATGGTGGCACAAGCAAGAACAACTACCACCATTATGTCGCTTGTCAAAAAGTGCCGCCAAAAGAAGAGCAAACAGGTATGGAAAATGTGTGAAATGTGGCAACTGTAGCCGCGATGGAAAATGCAGCAAGAATCAAACTTATTCCCAACATGAGTATACGCATATGATCAAAGTAGGTGCTATTAGGTTACATGCCGAAAGAACCATACGGAAAGGCAGTAATGTGTACTACAAAATGAGGGAAGAGTTGAACATGATAAGAAGTATCAGTCTTGGCAATCTGATCATAAACGAGCCCTCAGATTAGTTATACTCTCATTATCTGAGTACTGTGGAGGAACCCACTAGTACTTTCCATCTTAAGCCATGAAACCTTAGTCGTGTGTTCCACGTTAGCTGCAGCCCTTAAAACCCTTTTTAATTCCCTAAAAAAACCCAAAAAGATTTTTTATTTTCACCCTTTATTTTCTTTTAGCCACATTACAACCCTTTTTAAGTCATCTTGATTCATGCATATTACTTAGTTAGTTGGTGGAGATTTGATTTGCATACAACCTTATGACTATTGCGTAATTTAATTCAAACTTAAGTGTTCTTCTTGACTTACATTATCCACATATATATATATATAACCTTAGAGTTGAGTGAACATTGTGATGAGTGAAAATATATGCATAATTGAAGTTCAAGTAGGCTTGTCATGGATTCCATCATCCTAAAATTAGAAAAGCACAAAAATATAATAAGCGACTCATGAGATATCCTGGAGACTCCAACTACTTAGAGCTTCCTTTCCTTTTTGTAAAGTTTTTAGTTATGGGTCTGATCATGCATGAGTTTGCTTGAGGACAAGCAAAGTTTAAGTATGGTGTATTATGATATGCACTAATTTATACATATTTTGCGTACATAATAATCCCCATATTATGGTACTAAAGGAATAAAAGTCTTGCAATTGATACTTAAAACGTTAATATTGCATAATTGCAGGTTATTTGATATTCCAAAAGGAACAAAGCAAAAACCAGCCTAAAACATCAAGAAATTAAGCCTTTTGGAAGAGCAAACCCGAATCTTTGACCCCCAAGAAGTCAACCAAGGTCAACACAAGTCAACAAACAGCTAAAAGACGAAACAGGGAGCAGGCAAGGCAATTCACAGCCGTGCATGGCATTGCACAGCCGTGCAAAGCTTGCCTTGCTCCCCAAGGACACAGTACACTACCATTTGTACCATGTTTGATTCCTGAGGTGTTTGCACGCCCGTGCAAACCAATGCACAGTCGTGCATTGCTCATTTTGAGGCCTATAAAAAGATGGCTTGGGTTCTTCATTCCACACACCCTAACACACCTTACTACACCACAAGATAGAAAGAAGAAGTTCGTTTCAGTAGATTTAGAGTAGTAGTAGAGAGTAGAGAGGCTCCTCCTTTTTGTCCACAATAAGGGAGCCTACGAAACTCATCATTACGCTAGTTAGATGTCACACCCTCAAAATAAGGGCGCATGACATACCAGGATCTCAGTCATTAGTTACACGGAATGCCTCTATATGAATTTGAATAAAATACTATTGCTGCTCATAGTCACGAGACAACAATCTTTAAGTTTTAAAATGTTGCGGCAAGTAAAAGTCAAATGCGCAAAACAAGGTGCCCAAACCATGCAGTTTAAATAAGTAAAATAAATTCAGTGTTTGAAATATGATGGGACTCCATGCATGTCCTATGCTCGTGCTCAATACCTTAGCGACCTGAGAAAAACATGTTAAAAGTATCAACACAATGGTTGGTGAGTTCATAGAGTTTGCAAGTAAATAAAAAGTTCGATGTTTGCTAGATAATGTAATTAATGTATACCGATAGATAGCTAGTCTATGTCATGCTACTACAAGTGTTCTAAACCGAAGCTGACTGTTTGTGTTTGTTTTCCTTCCACCATGTCTACCGAACAATGGCAAATGTTTAGGCTAATCTTACACCCGTTCGACCTCCGGTCAAGATAGCGCGACTAACTCGGGTGGGGCTTGTCAAAACCCAGTAGTACTACTTGAAATCACCTCGCTATGTTCCAATACTAACGGTTCAAGAATGTAAGGACTTATTGGTATGTTTGCACTTTAGTAAGCAAGCGATAATACAATAACACAAAACCCAAAATGTTTGCGTGCATGCTTTCTCCCCCAAAAAGGAAAGTAAGTAAAGATAGGGGCCAGGAAACTGACCAGAGTGTGAATTCAAGTGAAAGCTAAGTAAAACAGTTGAACCTCTAACTGCCACCTTTAATTTATAGTCTACAAGTGTGTGTTCGTGCAAGTTGATATGAACCCTTAGTATCCAAACAATACTATTGTTTAAGTGTTTAGAAAAGATTTACAAGTTTGACTCAAGTTTGACCCGACGACCCGTTGGTGACCCATTGTACTAAATATGTTTGTTCACTATAACACTTCTACATTAAACGCAAATGATCATGCTGTAGCACTTAGCAACAAGTCCTATTTGTTCTAACAAGATAGCAAGTTTCCATAAATAGCAGGTTTCCATATATAGCAGGTTTCCATAAATAGAAAGCATGTTCGAGATTCATATTATCATTATTAATATGTTTGTATGATTACTCTAACATATTCAAGATCGTCACATCACATACCAATTGTATAGAACTTAACATGTGATTCACAATTCAAGACAAAGTTTCTATCTTTAGTAACCTATGAGAGATAAACATGATTTCAAACATCCAACATATTGCAACATGTTATTATGTCCTAACTAGCCTAAAGCTATCATTAACCCATATCATACATGTCTATATAGGAAGCTATGAATACTTTAGACAATTAAAGTTTCCTCTTTTAGTAAGTTTGCAAAACCGAGCTAGGTATTAGAAATCTAGTTTTTCAAATCACTTATACATGAATCAAGTAGCATATAAACATCATCATATCATTCAAATCATGTCTAGTATGCAAGATAAAATTCCTAAAAAGTTTCCATTATAAGTAAGTTATGATTTCTAGCCTGTTTAACGAGATTCAAAGCATCAAATCAATTACATACAACCTATCTAACATGATTATAACCATAACAAGCATCATGATGCTCTAACATGCAATTCTACGCCATCACATAATCAAAAAGTTTAATCTTTTCACAAGTTACTAATCATATGAAGCTAGGGTTTTCCAAATAACCATAAAAACATCAAATACATGCAAAACAATGATAAAGTCACCGTCTTTATTGTAAAAATTCATGTTTGGATGAACTAGGGTTTCAATATAAAATTTAGGAATAAAAAAATAACAGAATTGAACGAAACGACTTACATAGGATTGTTAGAAACGCTTATATGAGTCAAAATACGCGTTCAATTGCAAGATTGAAGATCGAATCGATGGTGCTTGGGGTTGTTCTTGGTTGCGGTCGCAAGAGAGGACCAGGGGGGTCGACGGCTATATGAGAGAAAAAGGGAAAGAGGGTTTTAAATTTTTTTTATAAAATTTCTTAAATACTTGATCCCATGGGTTTTTAAAATGTTATGGATAATATATGGGCCAATTTAAATGGATTTTTAATTTGTCTAATTAATTCACTAGATAAAGATGGTTTTTAAATAATTATTTTATAAAAGCTCCGCATCTATAAAAATAACCAGTAAAATTAATATCTGATAATTCTACGCGATTACACGAATATTCACATAATTCACAGAAAGATCACATAATACATAAATTCACATAATTTATATTAAAATAATTATTCACAATTATTTTTATTAGTTCATCAACGTTCCGGGTTCGACTCGTGTGTTATCCGGTAATTCTATAAACTACCGATACGTGAGTGTTTGTGCGAAACTGACACATCTAACTAATCCTAATTAAATGTAATGCATGAGTGATGTTTGAGATAACTGAGTTTGAATAAATAAATGTTTGAGATAACGATGTTTGTGTTAACGGAGTTAACCTGAAAATGCCGGATGTCACATCATCCCCTTGTTGAAAGAATTTTCGTCCTGAAAATTAATCCAAGTTGCTAGTTGTCTGAAACAAAAAGTTTGGGTTGTCACATCATCCCCTTGTTGAAAGAAATTTCGTTTCGAAATTTAATTAGTACCTTTCGTGTTTGCCGTTGAGTGCTTGAAAAGCTGAGGATATTTCTTCATCATCTGATCCTCTCGTTCCCATGTGAACTCTGGTCAACGTTTCTAGTTCCAGCGAACTCTAACAATTGGGATTTTGCTGTGCTTGAGTGTTTTGACCTCACGGTCCATAATTTCAACTAGTACATAATTTCAACTGGTTCCTCTATAAAACGTAACTGCTCATTGATTTCCAACTCCTCGAGTGGAACCACTAGTGTCTCATCAGATAGACATTTCTTTATATTTGAAACATGAAAGACATTGTGTACTCCATTGAGTTCATCTAGTAGGTTTAATTGATACGCAACCTAACCAATCCTTTTCACTATCTCGAATGGTCCAACATAACACGGGTTTAGCTCGCCCCGTTTTCCAAAATGGATCACACCTTTCCAAGGTGAAACTTTTAATAACACTCTGTCACCCACCTGAAACTCTAACGGTTTTCTGCGTTTGTCTGCATAACTCTTTTGACGGTCACGGGCTGCCGCCATACGGTTTTGAATTTGCATAATCTTTTCTGAAGTTTTGTGCACAAGTTCAGGGCCTGTAATTTGACTATCTCCAACTTCAGCCCAACAGCGAGGTGATCGGTACTTCCGTCCATATAACTCCTCGAACGGTGCTGCCTGGATGCTAGTATGGTAGCTATTGTTATAAGAGAACTCCACCAAGGGTAGGTGAGTCTCCCAACTATTTCCGAAATCGATTACGCAAGCCCGTAGCATGTCCTCTAGGGTTTGAATTGTACGCTCACTCTGGCCATCAGTTTAGGGATGGTATGTTGTGCTCATATCCAGACGCGTACCCAGAGATTTCTGTAGGGATTGCCAGAAGCGCGAAGTAAATCGAGCGTCTCTATCTGAAATGATTGAAACTGGAACTCCATGCCGAGAGACTACTTCCTTAAGATAAATGCGGGTTAACTTCTCCATTTTGTCAGTTTCTTTGATAGCAAGGAAGTGAGCGGATTTAGTTAGACGATCCACTATTACCCAGATTGTGTCACATCCGGTAGGGGTTCGGGGTAATTTGGTGATAAAATCCATGGAAATCTGCTCCAATTTCCTCACCGGGATTTCCGATTGTTGGAGCAATCCGGATGGCTTTTGGTACTCCACCTTGACCTTTGAACAAGTTAGACACTTGCTCACATAGGTGGCTATGTCGGCTTTCTTATTCGGCCACCAATACAACACCTTTAGATCGTGGTACATTTTGTCAGATCCCGGATGAACAGAGTATCGGGATTTGTGAGCTTCATCCATAACAAGCTCTCTCAGGTTTCCATACACTGGAATCCATATCCGCTCTGCGAAATAGCGAATACCATCAGATTTAACTTCCAGTTGTTTCTCCATACCATGGGTGGCTTCCAATGCTAAGTTCTCTTCCTTTAAGGATTTAAGTTGAGCATTACGGATTTGTTCGGGTAATCCTGTATGAATAGTGAGTTGCAACGCTCGAACTCGTCGGGGTTTGGTTTCCTTTCTACTTAGAGCATCGGCTACCACGTTAGCCTTGCCTGGATGGTACTTGATGGCACAATCATAATCATTTAAGAGTTCGATCCAGCGACGTTGTCGCATGTTCAACTCTTTCTGTTTGAATATGTGCTGGAGACTCTTGTGATCGGTGTAAATAGTGCACTTGGTACCGTACAAGTAGTGTCTCCAGATTTTCAGCGCAAATACCACGGCTCCCAACTCCAAGTCGTGAGTCGTGTAGTTTTTCTCGTGGACATTCAATTGCCGAGAAGCGTATGCAATAACTTTCTCGCGTTGCATTAGCACACAACTAAGACCCTGGATAGAAACATCGCAATACACTATGAATTTATCTGTTCCTTCTGGCAGAGATAGGATGAGTGTGCTACAGAGTTTCTGCTTCAGAAGTTGGAATGTTGAATCTTGAGTTTCGCTCCAGGTATATGGTTTACCTTTTTGAGTTAGGGCGGTGAGAGGTTGAGCGATCTTAGAAAATCCCTCGATAAACCAATGGTAGTAGCCAGCCAATCCCAAAAATTGTCGCACCTCTATCGGAGTCGTTGGTGCTGCCTAATTCTTAATGGCTTCTACTTTGGATGGATCGACATGTATTCCCTTCTCATTAACTACATGTCCAAGAAATTGAACCTCACGAATCCAAAAATTGCATTTGCAAAACTTGGCGTATAGCTGCTCCTGTCTCAGTAGTTCAAGAATTAAGCGCAAGTGCTCTTTATGTTCTTCTTTGCTATTAGAATAGATAAGGATATCGTCAATGAAAACGATTACGAATTGGTCTAGGTAGGGTTTACACACACGGTTCATGAGGTCCATGAACACCGCGGGTGCATTGACTAATCCGAATGGCATGACCAAAAACTCGTAACGGCCGTACCGGGTTCAGAAGGCGGTTTTGGATATATCTTCATCACAAACTTGTAGCTGATGATATATCCAGATCTTAGATCGATTTTCGAGTAGACACTCGACAAGTTGGTCGAATAAATCGTCGATGCGGGGAAGTGGGTAGCGGTTCTTGATAGTTACATTGTTCAGCTCTCGGTAATCAATACATATACGGAAAGTCCCATCTTTCTTTTTGACAAATAGGACTGGGGCTCCCCATGGTGATGAACTGGGTCGGATGAAACCCTTATCCAATAGTTCTTGCAGCTGTGTGGATAATTCTTGTAGCTCACTTGCTGCAAGTCTATAAGGTGCTCTGGCAATAGGTGCTGCTCCGGGTGTTACGTCGATTTGGAATTTGACCTGTCGATGGGGTGGAAGGCCGGGTAAGTCTTCACGAAAAACTTATGGGAAGTTGCAAACAATAGGGATATCTGTAAGTTTCTTCTCCTCGGAAGGTTTATCAGTGACAAGGTCTAGTATCGCGGCATGACCCTTGCGTAGACATTTCTGCGCCTTCATATAAGATATGATGCCCACGAGTGCACCACTCTTCTCGCCTTTTATAGAAAGGATCTTTCCACTAGCTAGGGGAATACGAACAATCTTATCTTTACAGATGATTTTAGCTTGACTTTCAGATAACCAATCCATGCCAACAATTATGTCAAAACTGCCAAGTGTAACTGGCATGAGATCGATGTCGAGTTTGTGACCAGATAATCCTAACTTACATCCCTGGAGGATATGAGTTGCTTCGATTAACTTACCGTCAGCTATTTCTATGGAATATTTGTACTCGAACGGGGTTGTGGTCATCTCTATTGTTTACTAAAGTTCTCAGAAATAAAACTCCTATCGACACCGGTAAATAGTATAGAAGCAAAATGATCGTTTAAAGGAAACATGCCGGTAACAACGTTGTGGTCCTTTCGAGCTTCTCCTAAGCCGATCACGAAGGCCCGACCCTTCGCACCATTTCCATTATTATTCCCATTACCACCATGATGGTTATTTCCATTACCGTTCCCATTGCCAGTTTTCTTCAGCTGAGGGCAATCCCTTTTAAAATGCCCCTCTTTACCGCACTCAAAGCATCCCTTGGGTGCGTCACCAGTTGGTGTCTGTTTAGCATGCGGATCTCCTCGACAATCCTCAGCTGAATGACCCATTTTTCCGCACCTTTGGCAACGGTACTTGTTACATGCCCCATTGTGATGAAAGTTACATTTATGACACTTCGGCTACTTACCAGCGTATGCACCCTGATTCTGTTGAGTAGAGCTAGACTGTGAGTGGTTCTTAGTAGGCTCGAACTTTCGATGTTGCTGCTGATGCTGGGGTGGGTTGGACTGAGATGATTTGAAGTGCGTACAGTCTAACTTACGCTTGTTGTCAGTCAGCTAAGAAACCGCTTTTCTGGGAGGTAGTGCGCCCTGAGCGACTGCTTGGTCAGTCAACTTGTGAGCTAAACGGATAGTTTGCTGGACAGTAGTGGGGTTTGATGATATTACCATACTCTGGATTTGAGGGACTAGGCCCTCTATATACCTCTCAATATGCTTGTACACTAGGGTCACCATCTGCGGGCACAAAGTAGCTAGCTCATGAGAGCGGGTGGTGTAGGCTTCGATCTTAGACCTTTCCATTTTGAGATTCCAGAACTCAACCTCAAGTTTCTGCACCTCGTCGCGAGGGCAGTACTCTTCTTTCAGCATGTTGTTAAATTCATCCCATGGCAAAGCATTTGCCATTTCCAAAGTTAGCATTTGCACTTGTTGATTCCACCAAGTTAAAGCTGGACCTTCCAGTGTGCCAGACGCATATTTCACCCAGTTATTCGGCTGGCAATTACACATGGCAAAGACTGACTTGGATTCTCCATCCAGCGGAGTAAACCGACTGCTCCCTCAGCTCCACTAAAAGTGTGGGCCTTGCAATCCATAAAGGTCTTGTAAGTGCAGACCTGCTGATTGTTGTTCGGACCTGGATGAAATACAAAGAATGTGTTTAGGAATATTGGATTCGATAATGAGTTTAGAATGAGTGTTGACTCACTAGAGTCGCAAATGATAGATTTACCTCCAACTGGGTTAGCTGCTAAGGCTTCAGCCACACGTTCATTAATCAAAGCGGTGAGTTCTGTTGCGGTCAAATTGATGTTACTGATGTTACCGCGTCCGCCGTTATGTCCACCTCGTCGTCCAGACATTATCTTTACATTCACAACATACAGTAATGAGAAAAATATATCACATATTATCATCATACAAGTACAAGTAAATAAAAGAAAATTAAACCACAACATCTAACATTTCAATAATAATCCTTAATAAAATAAAATATAGAGGCTACAAAGTACTTTCAATCAAACATCAAAATCTAGAAACATCTGTTGGATGGGAACCCATATAGGTTTAAATAAAAGCAAATAACTAAAATGATAGTCTGTCAATCATCATCACTGCCAACTGAAGTCACATCAGAAATAGCATTGTCATCCTCATCCTGCTCCTCCTCGAGCTCACCCTCCTGTGCAACCTCCACGGCGTTAGCAGCCTCGACCTGTCCCTCCAGATCATCAATCCTAGCTCCCACTGCCTCAAGGTTAAGGTGTTGCATGTTCACTTGTGCCTGCAGCTCATGGAATGTTGTCGCAAGATTGTCATGTACTGTGTTTAATTTAACTTGATTCTTAACCAGCTTCTCTACCCTCTGATCAGTCTTGTATCCACGTTGCAACAGTCCGATGATCTCACATGCAGCCTCACCCATGTTGCCTATCTCTCTGTCCATCTTAGCTATGAAGGCAGCTAAAACCTGCTCAAGTGGATACCTTAGCGCTGGAAAGACTCGCGAAGACGAAGAGGAAGAAGAAGGAATGTCAGCAGTGAGTGGGGGTGGGACTTGCTCCTCGCGAATCCAGCTCCTGATCAGGTCGGAATACCACTCCCAGTTCCGTGTGTTGTTTACATCACTAACGTGAAACGGCTCGCCATGCACTATAGCATCATCGATGGGTGTCAGTCTCTGCCTCTTAGGCTCTGGTGAAGGTACTGTGGGAACCTCGGGTTCCTGATCGACTGGGGATGTAGGTGACTTAGGTGAAGAAGACATTTCCTGTAGTGTTATGAATAAGTGGCATGTATGAGTGTAAGTGTTGTGTAACTAATGCATGTATGTGGTTATAGTTTAGTATGCAAATCCTAGTTCACTAGAACCAATGGCTCTGATACCAATCTGTCACATCCTCAAAATCCACCTGCGGGGTTTTACCGCGAGGCGCGTGACATACCAGGATCTCAGTCATTAGTTACACGGAACGACTCTATATGAATTTGAATAAAATACCATTACTGCTCATAGTCACGAGACAACAATCTTTAAGTTTGAAAATGTTGCGGAAGCGTAAATATAATCCAATGCAAGTAAAAGTCAAATACGCAAAACAAGGCGCCCAAACCATGCAACTTAAATAAGTAAAATAAATTCAGTGTTTGAAATATGATAGGACTCCATGCATGTCCTATGCTCGTGCTCAATACCTTAGCGATCTGAGAAAAACATGCTAAAAGTGTCAACACAATGGTTAGTGAGTTCATAAAGTTTGCAAGTAAATAAAAAGTTCAATGTTTGCTAGATAATGTAATTAATGTATACCGATAGATAGCTACTCTATGTCATGCTACTACAAGTGTTCAAAACCGAAGCTGACTGTTTGTGTTTGTTTTCCTTCCACCATGTCTACCGAACAATGGCAAATGTCTAGGCTAATCTTACAACCGTTCGACCTCCAGTCAAGTTAGCGCGACTAACTCGGGTGGGGCTTGACAAAACCCAGTAGTACTACTCAAAATCACCTCGCTATGTTCGAATACTAATGGTTCGAGAATGTAAGGACTTATTGGTATGTTTGCACTTTAGTAAGCACGCGATAATACAATAATACAAAACCCAAAATGTTTGCGTGCATGCTTTCTCCCCCAAAAAGGAAAGTAAGTAAAGATAGGGGCCATGAAACTGACCTGAGTGTGAATTCAAATGAAAGCTAAGTAAAACAGCACAACCTCTAACTGCCACCTATAATTTATAGTGTATAAGTGCGTGTTCGTGCAAGTTGATATGAACCCTTAGTATCCAAACAATACTATTGTTTAAGTGTTTAGAAAAGATTTACAAGTTTGACTCAAGTTTGACCCGATGACCCGCTGGTGACCCGTTGTATTAAATTATGTTTGTTCAGTATAACATTTCTACATTATACACAAATGATCATGCTGTAGCACTTAGCAACAAGTCCTATTTGTTCTAGCAAGTTTCCATAAATAGCAAGTTTCCATAAATACAAAGCATGTTCGAGATTCATATTATCATTATTAATATGTTTGTATGATTACTCTAACATATTCAAGATCGTCACATCACATACCAATTGTATAGAACTTAACATGTGATTCACAATTCAAGACAAAGTTTCTATCTTTAGTAACCTATGAGAGATAAACATGATTTCAAACATCCAACATATTGCAACATGTTATTATGTCCTAACTAGCATAAAGCTATCATTAACCCATATCATACATGTCTATATAGGAAGCTATGAATACTTTAGACAATTAAAGTTTCCTCTTTTAGTAAGTTTGCAAAACCGAGCTAGGTATTAGAAATCTAGTTTTTCAAATCACTTATACATGAATCAAGTAGCATATAAACATCATCATATCATTCAAATCATGTCTAGTATGCAAGATAAAATTCCTAAAAAGTTTCCATTATAAGTAAGTTATGATTTCTAGCCTGTTTAACGAGATTCAAAGCATCAAATCAATTACATACAACCTATCTAACATGATTATAACCATAACAAGCATCATGATGCTCTAACATGCAATTCTACGCCATCACATAATCAAAAAGTTTAATCTTTTCACAAGTTACTAATCATATGAAGCTAGGGTTTTCCAAATAACTATAAAAACATCAAATACATGCAAAACAATGATAAAGTCACCGTCTTTATTGTAAAAATTCATGTTTGGATGAACTAGGGTTTCAATATAAAATTTAGGAATAAAAAAATAACAGAATTGAACGAAACGACTTACATAGGATTGTTAGAAACGCTTATATGAGTCAAAATACGCGTTCAATTGCAAGATTGAAGATCGAATCGATGGTGCTTGGGGTTGTTCTTGGTTGCGGTCGCAAGAGAGAACCAGGGGGGTCGACGGCTATATGAGAGAAAAAGGGAAAGAGGGTTTTAAATTTTTTTTATAAAATTTCTTAAATACTTGATCCCATGGGTTTTTAAAATGTTATGGATAATATATGGGCCAATTTAAATGGATTTTTAATTTGTCTAATTAATTCACTAGATAAAGATGGTTTTTAAATAATTATTTTATAAAAGCTCCGCATCTATAAAAATAACCAGTAAAATTAATATCTGATAATTCTACGCGATTACACGAATATTCACATAATTCACAGAAAGATCACATAATACATAAATTCACATAATTTATATTAAAATAATTATTCACAATTATTTTTATTAGTTCATCAACGTTCCGGGTTCGACTCGTGTGTTATCCGGTAATTCTATAAACTACCGATACGTGAGTGTTTGTGCGAAACTGACACATCTAACTAATCCTAATTAAATGTAATCCATGAGTGAATGTTTGATATAACTGAGTTTGAATAAATAAATATTTGAGATAACGATGTTTGTGTTAACGGAGTTAACCTGAAAATGCCATATGTCACATTAGAATGGTCATTCGTGGCTAAGCTCTTTGTATTGCTAGGGTGAAGATGAAGTTTGGTGTATGTTAATTTTTAACGTATTAATATAATGGTATGTTTATGTTCTTTAGTCATTCGTTCTTAAAACCATCTTCATGATGGATTTGTATCAATGCTTGATTTAGTCTTTACAGTTGTGAGTGTTTTTTATTTTAAAGTGTAAGACCGTAAAACATTTTTAATCAAACTTCTCTTGAAACTTGTACGTCTTTATACAAGCTGATTTTGATAAGCCAAGGCTTTGTTAATATTAATAAGATCGTATGTCTTTATACGCACTTGTTATGAAGCCAAGAATTGTTGAACTCACGTTGGGAACGGTACGTCTTTATACATAGTCTCATTGCTGCACCGCCTCCCGGTGAACAAAGTCCAATCACTCTTTCAAATAATAACAAAGGTGTTTAAGTTCGATGTCTTAAACCAACTCGGAGATAGCATTCAAAGATTTGAGGGGAACGATGTCCCTAGCTGGGAATCCTACCATTTTATTCTAAAGAACATAATTCGTGAACCAAATGTTGTGAGAATGAGGCTCTAGCGGTGTACCGTTCACACATTTGTATTAGTCATACCACCAGATTAGTCAACTTAACATTATCATATACCAAGCGGATTTGAAGCCCAAAGCAATACTCTTCGTGACCTGATCATTCTCGAGATATTTACTTTCCTGCTATTTACTATTATGCTATTTACATTTCTGTTACACACTTCACGCACATTTTACTTTTCTATTATTTACTTTACCGTCATTTACTTTTCTGTCATTTACTTTTCTACTTCACAAGCATACAAAACCTACTCACTAATTAAACCGGCTAAACGATAACAAAGTTGAGTATTGGAACTCGACCGTGTCCATTGGTTCGATACTTGGTTCTTACCTAAACTATATTACGTTGCGATAGGTACACTTGCCTATTGTGTGTGTTTTAAGGTTGATTATTTATCATTTTATAAATCAACAACTTGATCTCGTGAAACCATTTCTAAAACAAATATATATATTTATATATATATATTATCTATACATCACACACGCTATTAAGGCCTAAGCGAGCTCTATTAGTATGTTATATGTTTCGGCTCAGGGGTATATTCCGTTATCATACTATTTACTTTAATTGTTTGTTGACCTTGCATCGTATCATGTTATTGTATGTTGATCTCGTTGTATCTATTGTTTGTTGTTGCTTGAGCCTTTATCCGTATTGGGCGTTCGGCTCATTCCATAAATTTATGTGTATCACAGGTTCACAGGTTACTCTGGGCAAGGTGTGAAGAGAGAAGAAATAAAGCTCTAGGACTTGACCCAAGGAAGTTAGTTGTCTTGATAATGTATGAACAATATGTAATTTAACCTTAGGATCTTTGAACTATCTTTGTAACTCTTAACGTTTAATATGTGGAATTATGTCTTATGTTTTGATCACCATTGTCCAAACAGTAACATGCCTCCCCTAAATTCTGGGTGGGGTGTTACAAGGAGTTTCATAGTTTTCTCACGAATGAGAGTTTTCTCATAAACTCTACCCCATACACACATTATATTGGTCAATACACGATCATTTTAAGTAAAGAAATGTGAGAGCCGTATAAACACTTTTATGTAATGGTATTAAAAAATGGTGGGCGAGAGAAATATAGACGATATTTGGTTATATGGCTTTCAATCTTATTATTTATTATAGTTAAAGCTCTGAGAACCATTTTATTTTATGTTATGATATGATATTATATGTTACATAATGATATGGTAGGTTATGTTATATCATATTATATTATATCATGTAGTTGTATATGACGTCACGTCTTGTTATGTCATGTCATGCTATATCATATCTTATTATATCATATTATAATATAATATATCATTTCATGATATTATAGTATATTAAAATGGAACTAGGTTTCATGTTAATAACCCAGGTTTGAGTTGGATAATAGGACCCTGTCCTTATGAAGGAACCGAACTTTATAATATACTTTTTTAATATTTAATTAATATAACTTGAAACTTACCTACGAAACCAGGTTCCGTTTTTGTTATTAAATTTTGTAATAAGCTAGCTATTTTTCTTAAATAACAATATTTTCTTTAATTAATAAGCTAATATGTAGGCCAAAACTTTATTATACCACTTTTTCATGGGAAGTAAAATAAAAACTAACATTATACCAATTTTGTGTTTATATAACAAAAGAGAACATAAAAGACTAAGTAATATCAGTGTTGTAAAAGTCGGCCAACTCGGCCTTGGAATCGGCGAGGAATCAGAACTCGGGGGTGTTCCGTAGCGATTTTATACAACTCGGTTGGCAAGACTCGGATTCGGTCAACATCGGACTGAATCGGTCAAAATCGGGCTAGAATCGGCCAACTCGGTCAGAATCGGCCAAATCGGTCGGAGTCGGCCAACTGGGTCAGAATTGGCTAACACGGTCAGAATTGGTTAACTCGGTCAGAATTGGTTAACTCGGTCAGAATCGAGCAAATTGAACAATCTTGTTTTTGTTCAATTTAGTGCAAATTTGATGGAAAAGAAAAAAAAGGGAAGACTAAGGGTGTGAAAGTATTATTAGCCAATGATGCAAGTGAGGCTCAAAATTGAATTTTCGAAGGTGATGTAGACGAATTTGAGTCTGGAGTACCTTCGGAGGTGGCTAGAGAAGCCATGGGTGACAATGAATCTTTAGAAAACCAAAAAAGTTATAGATTGAAAGAACTTGACAAGGAAGAATTTGTGTCCGGGATAAAGAGGAATTGAATGATGAGGTTGAATATGAATAAGATGGGGTTAACATCAATGAACAACACGAAGATACCTTGGAAGACGAGAATTAAAAGTTTCATATCTCTAAAATATTTTAGAATGAATATCAATTTTTGAAATACTTTAGTATATGAAATTTGAACATGTATCATTTTGATTTATTTTGACATTCACGTATTTTATTATAAATATTATTAAACTTATGATATTTGACATATATATAATCTCACAATAATTAATTTCTTTATAATTTACCATGTCCGAGTACTCCCCGCCTAGGCCGAGTACTCGAAACTCCCAGTCGACCGACCTGGGAGTGCCTAGCGACTTCTGCAACATTGAGTAATACAAATGATGTATGTAAAGTAAGTTTAACGTGTCAAAAATCAAATAATATATTTTTATATGAAAACAAAACTTAAAACTAACATTATACCTGTTCTGACTAAATCAAGCTTTTGTATCAATTACAATACAAGTAACATACCTCAAAATTTGATCAAATTTGATATATATCTTTTATAAATTCATCAAAAGGTGTTGTAGAAAAAATCTCCCCTTGATGTAATCTCATTCAAAGTGTACCTTGAGAATAATGTGTTTCTTCATAATTGGGCACTAATGAAGCACTTAATGAAGCACTAAACTACGGTGAACACTTGAAATGTCAATGTTTTCTTTATTGGGCACTAATGAAGAATATCAATGTACCTTGAGAATAATGTACCTTGAGAATAATGTGTTTCTTCATAATTGGGCACTAATGAAGCACTTAATATATATCTTTTAGAAATTCATCAAAAGGTGTTGTAGAAAAACTAACATGCCTTAATGAAGCACTTAACAACATTCCCTTAATGAGCACTAAACTATGGTGAACACTTGAAATATCAATGTTTTCTTTATTTAATTAGCTAATAAGGATCAAGGTATATTATACCACTTTTCATCAATACTAAAACTAAATCTAACATTATATCACTTTCACATCAAATATAACAAAGAATACATTGTACATCTCTCAAGATTTTGACCAAATGTGATAAGTATCATTTGGAACTTCATCACTAGATGTTGCAAAAAACTGTGTTAATGGTAATCTCATTGAGAATGCGCGCGTAATGAACCAGACTAACTACCATCACCTTAAAAGTAATGTGTTTCTTCGTCGGTAGACAAGTGAAAAAAAAACAAACCTCAACTAAGCACTTGATCATGTTTCCTAATGAGCATTTGATCTATATTGAGCATTTGCATTTCCATTATTCTTAATGGGAACTTAGCTACACTCACTTAACATAAACAAACAAAAAACATCAATTTAGGCATATCAAACAAGTAGAAAATTGAAAACATGTTTCAAAAATCAAACCATTCACTTAAAAACATCCACGCGACACATCTACATTGTTTGTAAGTTTTTGTTATCGTCCAGAGTCTTGGTTGAATTAGAGTGTTCTCATCTATATAGTCGCCAATAGTTGACGACCTTTTTGGCTTTTTCCTTTAATTCCTTAGACATGAGATGTTTGTTGATTTTTTGAGGCTAGATCATTCGGTTTGGGTGGGTTGGGTCCACTTCTTACCACCCCTAGCTAAGTTGGAAAGATTTTCTATCATTTGTCACTAATGGATTCGTAAAAATTTTTGAGGCCAATTAACATGTTACATATGTAAATGATTAAATCTTACTAGAATATTATATAAAGTGATAGATAAGACATTTGTATCATAACATGAGTAATTACACTTCATGTGACTTGAATAAAGTTGTTACGCAGTTAATGTAGACATTTCTTCAGCCGGGACATGAAAATGAATATACATGTGAAGAAACTAAACATATTTCTCCATTCCAATAGGAAATATATCTTGGGTAGATTTGACATTTATTGTGTCACATGACCCTAATTACACATGATGGGCTACTACAAATGCCAAACAATTTTAATATTATAAATAAAACTAAAGGTCTAAATCAGAAAAAAAATGTATTTCTAATTAATTAAATTTTTTTATTTTGTTATTATATTATATATCGATATTTTCTTTTAAACTTACAAGAAAACACGACTCTTTTGATTCCATTGTTGGAGATTGTTTTTTGGCAAGATTTTTTGGTACCTTAATGGGTTAAAAATTTGGCACTTGTTATTTACATTTTGGTGATTGTCGAAAAAAAAAGTAAAATTTTGACACTTATTTTGTACATTTTGGTGATTGTCGGAAAAAAAGAAAGTAAAAACAGATAAGATTTTTTTATGAATATTTTATTTTTATAGTTCAGTTAAACTTTATAAGATTGTATCAAGCGATGTTAATATCATTTGCTGTTTACCAATGTTGCGCTTTATCACTTGATATTTACTTGGCTTTGTCGACTTTGTTCATTGGCTTGAAGTTTGAAGTTCGTAAATCAATCTTGATTGAGTCAATCCACGGGCCAAGTGTACACGGATATTGGTTCCATGATCAGTTGAACAAATTCGAACTTTGCTTTGTCAACTTTGTTCATTAGCTTAAAGTTTAAGGTTCGTAAATTAGTCTTGATTGAGCATATAATAGTTAATCCACATGACAAAGATGAAATTAGTTTTGCATCTTCTTTATGTTTTTATTTTTATCATTGTATATACACCTAACACATAACACACTCCTAACATTTATTTCTACACATACTTATATACTTCTGCTTAAGTCAGAAGAGTCACGTCATGAGATCCGGAGTAATAGTTCTTTATGTTGCAAAATCACCTTGAATATATGATAATCACCCATTAAACTAGGGATGAGCATTTGGTATCGACTATAGGTACCGGTACCGATACCAATACCGTACCGATAGATTCGGTACCCACTTCTACAGATAGCGTACCGTACCGATAGATTCGGTACGTGCCGGCGACGCGTCATTCAAATTTCTGCCCTATCAACTTTTGATGGTAGGATAGTGGCCTACCATAGTGGTGACGGGTGACGGAGAATTAGGGTTCGATTCCAAAGAGGGAGCCTGAGAAACGGCTACCACATACAAAGAAGGCAGCAGGCGCGCAAATTACCCAATCCTAACACGGGAAGGTAGTGGCAATAAATAACAGTATCGGGCTCAAACGAGTCTGGTAATTGGAATGAGTACAATCTAAATCCCTTATTAAACCCCATTATTACCACACAAACACATATATCCATCGAATTAATTAACGGTTAAAAAACAAAGCGAAATAATCTATTTGTTAATTATAAAAGTATCTATTCATAGAAGAAAGAATGTTGCAATAAACCTAGAAATGTAGTTCAATGAGCCCCTTCCCAGCACCATGCTTTATATACAAACAACATTATATTTAACACTTAAATCCTTATTGTATACAAATGTAGTCAACAATACAAAGAATCATGGTTTTGCAACTGCACGTGTGTTGTTCCAAAGCCACTCACGTGCAGGCCTATCCACCAATGATGAAACCTGAAAGAAAATAACCAAACTAACAAAGTAGTACAAGTACAAGTAATAGAATTGAAAGTGGCGATTTTGAACCATGAACGGGTCGTTTTAGGTTATTTCTGTTTCAAATGGGTCCAACAAATAAAAGAAGTTAAAACTGAAACAGATCAAACGGGTCAGACGGGTTGACGAGTTAACGTCATGGACTCGTTTTATTCAAACATTTTGCTTACTGGAATAGTATAATAATCAAATTCTAACACATGATTATTTATATTTAAGTGAACAAAAAGTACTAGCTGACCGACTTCAACCCACGCTAAAATTTATCTGTTTCAACCTAAACCGTTTTTGAGTCAATCCATTGTTTGGTGGTTTGATGGTTCGGTTAGTCAAGTTTTGGAGGTTTGACGGACTGAGCCAATTTTTATTGTTTTTTTCTCAAAATCATTAGTTTGTATTAAAAATTTTAAAATGATAAAGATGGTTCATTAATATAATATGTAACTACATATTCCCAAAATGAAAAAAATAAATAAATAAGGAAAGGATAAACAGCAAATTTAGTTTACACGTCCGGTTTCAAGTTCCAAACTGTCTGCCAGACCGTTAAACTAGCAAACCACCAAAACCGGACCGTTCACTAAACCGTATAAATCTCCAACCAGTCAACTTGCTTCGGTTTGGGCGGGACAGTTGGTTTCAACGGTTAACGCCCAATCAACCCATTTTGTCATCTCTAATTAAAATCATTATTCAAGTTGATTAGAGTGCAGCACGGTTCATCTAATGAGTAAAATACTGTCATTGTTGTAATATATATGTTTACTAATAAATGACAGCTCTATGAAGATTTACCTTCTCCCAAACTTGTGAATGATAATCATTGAGCCAATCAATCTCGGAAGCAGAGAGCAAGGTTAAATCAACCAATTTTGTCTGCATAATGAGATTAGAATTAGTATTTATTGCATTAAATCATAGAAAAAAAAAACAATTTAAAAAGTGATCTCTAGACTACATATAGGCACTAGATTTATTTTCTTAAATACAGGAAAAGAAGCTTAACTATGCTGCCAAAATTGCATGGGCACTGCAACTTTTATAAAAACTAAAAAAATATAAGTTAGCACACCTGTATAGGAACAAAAGTGAGCTTCTCAAACCCAATATATGTAATTCCTCCAAAACGATTGGGAGTGTCGATTTCTTTGACAAATAGAAGATTCTGCATGATGTATGCCAAAAACATTAATATAATTTGTTAAAGCTATATGATGTAATTGTAATCAATGAATATCTTTAAGGTTGAAAACTACTATATGCAAAGACAATTTTTTTTACACACACACACACCATAGTTGTCAATAGCGAATAGCGGTACATAGCGACAAGCCACCTATACGCTACGTAGCGAATAGCGGTAAATAGCGGACGCTATTTCACGTTTAGCGATACACTAGTAGAAAGTTTTAAAAATATTTTATATTCAACTATTGTAGGATATATAGCAATTATAATCAATAATCATCTAAATCTTCATATATTAGGGTTATTAGCAACACTATTTATATTAATCAAGTAAAAAACTGGTTAAAAACATAAAAAAAAATTAAAAAAAGGAATATTCGCTATCTGGTCGCTATGTAGTCGCTATTTGGAAATAGCGGAAGTCTATCGATTCGCTATGTAGCGCGCTATAGCGCGCGCTACAAGCGCTATTGACAACTATGACACACACACATATATATATGTGTGTGTGCAAGTCCAAGCAGGTGCAAATAATACCTCAATTCGAATACCAAAGGCATGGTCCTCATAATATCCTGGTTCATTGCTGACAATCATGCCTTTGAGCAAAGGAGTCATATTGCCAAAGCGAAAGCTAATACTCTGCGGGCCTTCATGAACATTCAATGCAGCTCCTACCCCATGCCCAGTTCCTAAAACATTAAACACGAGAAAAAGTGTTACTCCCAGGTCCCACCATCTGAAAATAAATATCTACCTTTCTATTTTAGTTTGTCCCTAAAAGAATGTCCACTTTCAGAATAATTTAACAAGTTTCTCACTCTACACTTAAGTGTACTCTATCAGTAAACTTGTAAACTGCATTAAATGCACGTCCTGAAAAAGGGTGCACTTAAAAGGGGTAAAGTTGTCATTTAACTATTTTTGTCTAGTGGTCACAAAATAGGATGGAGGTAGTAATAAAAAAATATTTGCATTTTAATCGCATCATGTGGAAAAAAAGAAGAAAATTACCATGTCGGTAATCAAGTCCAACTTTCCAAAGAGAAGAGCGCGCAAATGCATCCAGTACAAAACCAGGAGTATTTTCTGGAAACACTGCTTGATCAAGAGCTATATGGCCCTGCAATTGTGTCATACATAACTGCTTGATCAAATAGATCATATTAATGTTGAACTAATTAAACTAAAACCACAACAAATTCTTGAAGGTTTTAATGTAGAAAGATTAAAATTGACAAAACAAAAACATATGGTTCAAACTTTATTTTCCTAAGTACTGGGATGAACTTTGAAATCAGAACCTGAAGAACTCGGGTGAAGCATTCTTTTTGTCGGTCAGAAGGTTGACCAAAATGCACCGTTCGAGTTATGTCAGTGGTCCCATCGAGAAACTGGGCACCACTGTCTAGTAGGAAGAGCTTCTGTGTATCCACGATACTACAGCTATCTGGTTCTGCTCTATAATGTATAATAGCACCGTTTGCACCAGAACCTGCAAGTTAAAATGCTATTTTTTTATTCATGAAAATTCTAACAAGATTATTAGGGGATAATATAAATATAAAAGATCAAAAATAAACTAAGTAGAAAAATATACCACTTATAGTATCGAAGCTAGTATCAAGAAAACCAGCTTGACTTGCACGAAACTCGTGAAGTTTGTCTGCAACTTCTACTTCAGTAAGTACCACTTCTTTATTCATTTCCTCCTCCAGCCATGACCAAAACTCAGCAAGAGCAGCTGCATCCCTAATACCAAAAACAACCATTAATCAGTGAATTATCTTTCATAATATTTTGATTATTGTGCATTACAGAATATATAATTTATTACCTTAGATGAGAATTACGCATCCCTTCTAACTCAGCGTGATTTTTAACCGCTTTAGCCAGAGACACAGGAGAGCTTTTACACAATACGGTTGGTGCCCCAGATAAGTTCTTACCTTTGCTTTTACTACTAAGTTGTTCTAAATATTTATCACAGGCAGATGCATATGTGCTTGAAATAGCAGCATTAACTGATGATGTATCTAGCCAAAGGTTTGCCCCTTTAGCAGCTAAGCTGAAGGACAGAAAGGTCAAGTAAAAAAAAGCATCATATAACAACACTGAAGACACAATTCTACAGAATGTCATGTAGAATCAGTTTAGGAGGAAAAAAGCCAGGTCGAGCAATGGGTCAGAACGGGTAATTTTGTATCGCTGAACACTTGATCCAAAAAATTTAAATTCTTTATAAACTAGCGTGTCAAATATATATTACAAAAACTATATCATTTCAATAATAAACCAAACCTACTAATAAAATGATTTAGAAAGTTTTATGCACATTAAAAGCACACTATGGGCAACTTTCGACCCATTTGACCCGTTTTGTTTTAAGCTAATTTCTTTTATTATACCAATTTGACCCATTAAAGATAAAACATAACCCAAATCAAAACCAATAAGCATGCAGAACATGTTCATGGTCCAAACTAACCTTTCAATTTCAGAAAGAATAGATTCATATGCTCTTAACTCTATGCCAGCTTTTTTCAAGTAGTCCATCACTTCAGGGGTAACTTTGGAGTTATCAACAAACAGTTTTGCAAAATCGATCTCCACAATCAAGTATGCATACATAACAGGAGAATGTGGAACATCATTTCCTCTCTGCAAATATATTGTATTATAATAAGTTCATAGCAGAGAAAGAGGTAGGACACATAGAAATCATCAGAAGTTAAAAGTATTACCAAGTTCAGTAGCCACGCAACTTCATCAAGCATAGAGATAACAATTGCAGATGAACCATGGTTAGCAAGTTCAGACCTGAGGTTAGACAGTTTGGTTGATACATCTACACCAGCATATTCAAGTTCATGCACTCGAATAGGTTTGTTTGGAGGCAATGGCCTTGCTTCTTTCCATACTTCATCCACAAGATTAACATCATACAAGTAAACCAACTCATGATTGCTTTTAGCAACACTTTCCTTTAATTCATTTACAGCATCAGCAGAAAAAAGAAACTGCTCCCTTCACAAATACAAGAGAAGGTCACAAGCATATAAACTATACCATCATGCATATGGGTCCATTAGCTCTTTAATATGCATAAAAGAAACTTGTATCTTGTATCACAAGAATTCAAATACTACTCACAGGATCGATGCCGATCCTGCCACCAGGAGCTAAAACGTCATTAAGCCACTCAGTAGTGCTAGGGACACCCCAGTTACCAGCACGCATGAGGATCCAGCTCGAGCTCAACTGCTTCTCAGCCTGATAAAGAAAATCAAAAATACAAAAACATTTTTTTAAAACATATATTTTTTATGGTGATGGATTTGCAACTTAACAAACTCGGATAATCAGATAAACCTGGAGAAAATATCTCCCATCTGTCCAAAGAGCCGCCTTATGACTTGTAACAACTGCAGTGCCAGCACTACCAGTAAAACCTGATATATATGCCCTCCTCATATAACACTCGGCAATAAATTCACTCTGCAACCATAGTTTCACCCAAGAAGCATTTGATTACCATAATAATAAAAATGTTTAGCTTAATCATGTAAATTAACCACACAATCTTCATTATTCAAGCATATTTTTGGACTTAACACGGTTAGTTAAGCTCGTAAAGCAACAAAATGGCGCAATAAAACCAGACACTTATCTTTTTGAATTTGAAGTCTATTAAGGACAGTATTTGCTTTGTTTCCAATTATGTACTTGAACTATAATGACCAGGAATTCATGGGGATTCAATGGAATTGCAATTTAAATTCCATTCCTTTACATGTTTGGTTGGCTCAAGAAAGGAAATGGAATTGGAACTAATTCCAACAAAATCCTTCAATTGATGGAATTCGGAATCCATCAACATTTCGAAGAAAACCTCATGAATGTTTATAATTTACGCAATAACCCTAACCGATTTTCGTTCCATCTCCATCTCTGTTTAAAAGTTATTTGAGTTTGAATCTTTGATTTATATTGTGCAAATTTTAAGGGAGTAATTTTGTCTTTTTAGGTATTTTTACATTCCAATTCCATTAACAAATGTATCACCAAAAACACATGATGGATTTTTGCATAATGGTGTGACCAAAACCTAGAAACACTTTTGTTAAGCAACAGAAAGTGGATATATTTCTACCTGAACAATTGAACATAGATATAGAAACAGAATCAAACCTGATGAGCATCCTGAGAGGGGATGATATACGCGTCGATATCGACACCAGGCTTCCGGAAAAGCTCACGGAGGACGGCGAGCTTCTGATCTTGCTCCAATCCGCTATTGCTACCACTTTGATTCCTGCGCATATCGGACGAGGGCTTGGCGGTGATCGAAGAAGAACCGGAAGAATTTCGAACGGCGAAAATCGGATTACTGCGATTCACATGAATCCTCATGGAGTTGAAAGAACGGTAAAGCGGAAGTGATATAGAGAGAAGGCGGAAGCGGCTTTGAGAGGCGGAGCGCGGCGGTGTTGTAGAGAGAGAAAAGCCTGACATTATCGCTGCTGCTGACTTCATTGGCGGAGAGAATGATGGAGGAAGAAAGAGGTAAAAGATAAGGGTGATGTATTACCAGAATTACAAGCAAGAAATTATTTCAGAACTTTAGAGAATTACACAACTAGTCCCGCAATTATATGCAATATGCAATTGTGTTGTGAGATCATTAATAATTAGAAAGTGTGAGCCTGTGCGTTACGACGGGAAGTTCTCAATGATAAAAAAAATATTTAAATGCGTGTTTGGGAAATCTAAGACATAAGATATCAAAATACGTGCCTGTGAAACATAAGAAATACCAAAAGTACAAAATAAAGTAAATCCACATCGATTTTAATTAAACGTAAATCAGTGAAAAAAATATTAAGTAAAGTAGGTAAAAAAATGGGAAAAAAAATCACAACCCAAGGACTCAAACCCGGGTTAAGGAAAGGAAAGCAAGCACTTAGGGGACCGTGTGTAAACCAAGCCAACCACCATTACAAGTGTTTTTCAATAGTGCAAATTCAGTATTTAACGATAAAAGATTTCTAAATTTTCTATAAAAAAAAAGGAAAAAAATGGACAATGAGAACGCGTGAAAACGTTGCCTTTTAAATAGTTAAATAATTGTTTTACCAATAACCTTTTATTACGGAGGTGATTTTTATTTATTTATTTGATATCTTTAAATATCCAAATAAACACCTTTTTATTACGCTAGTGATTTTTATTTATTTATTTATTTTTGTGTGGGCCGTAGTGATTTTTTGTAAAACAAGATTTGTGCAATGCTTCCACTTTAGCCGCCGCCAAATTTAACCAATAAGAAGGTTTTTTTTTATTCCCTCTACTAACTTCCTCATCTACATGAAGCTACACTTACATACAAATCATGAAAATTAGAGTTATTATCTTTAAGCAATTCATTTGAAACACGTGGTTCAGGAAAAGGTTTAAAATGATCAGGATGAGGTACTGCTTTGTAACTCACACCATCTTTAATATAACATTTTCTTTGCTTATCAACACAATCTGTTAAAACTTTTCTTTGCATACCCCATTTAGAAATCAACACCCTCTCTTTTACAAGATCGGATTGGGCAGCAATGGGTTTGTCTGTAAGATCTTTGATTAAAACATCCTTTTTATCTGAGTATTCTCTAAAAGTCATGTTATCTTTTAACAAAGTTTTAATTTTTCTGGTGTAAGTGACCTCATTCTGTTTAATTTCCTTGTTAACCCTTTTTAATTTATCATTCTCAGCAATCAAAAACACATTTGCTGCATGATAATTCTGCATACGAGTAATGCATTCAGAAGAACAGATAAATGAAGTATCATCAGAATTTACCTCACTATCAGATTCAGTAGTATCTCCAGAATCAGATGCTGCAGCTTTTCCTTTGTTATCAGCCTTCAGGGCACATTCAGACATGTCACGTTCACTTTCATTACCAGCTTCTTTCACAAAACCTTTAACTTCAGCCATTAGAGCTTCATTGTAATCCTCCTCAGCATCCCTAATTTCAGATTCCCACTCACAGTTACCAAGTTGTTTGGACACAAGAGCAGTTGGAGCCTTCTTGGACTTATCCTCTTCATTAATAAGCTCTATCAGCTTGACGACATTGCCTTCAACCTTCTTTTTCTTTTCCTTTGGACATTCACGAGAAAAGTGTCCCAATTTTTGGCAATTGTAGCATCTCAGTTTAACTTTGTCAAAACCAACTTTCTTCCCAAATTGAAGCTTATCATTCCCAGTATTCTGCAGATACTTCTTTGCACGAACTGCAATCATGGTCATCTGCCACTATAAGTCCATATACTCGAGATCATCTGGATTAATCTGGACTAAATCTTCAGTATCAAGTACAGCCGGTTGAAGTTTCCCAGTTACAAACGCATTATAACTACTCATAAACGCACCAAACAAGGCAATTTGGTGTTCAGGAATTTGACCAACAACTTTACTCTTCTCATTACAAGCATTCTCAGAACCACAACAACTTTTTCCCTTGTTACCCTTTGATCCACCACTGCTACCTTCTCCATTTCTAAAAAATAGAGTTGCATTTGTTGAACTTGTATTGTGTGACTTATCATGATTATTCAACTCTCTTTTCTCTGCTTCTAGCTCATAAGATTCCAACAGACATATTATGTCATCAAGAGTTTTACTTTTCAGGTCTGGGGTAGTATTCTTAATCAACATGCACGAAATACTCCATGTATCAGGTAGTGAGTCCAACAGTTTCTTGCACACATCATACTCTTCTAACTTCACACCCATCTTTCTCATCTGATTGATCATAGTGGTGTAACGAGTAACCTGTTCACTCAGAGATTCACCCTTCTTGTAATTGAACATGTTATATAGTTATTTTTTAAAAGTGATTTATAAAAAGAATGAAAGAAATGTTCAATTTTTAAAAATGGTTTATGAACAAACCTATTTTTTAAGAGAAATTTTTTTATAAAAATAGTAATGGAAATCAATATTATTTATGAAGAGAGAGATGCTGTAAACAAAAATTTAGAAAAAAAAACAATTAAAGAAAGTTTATACAATTAATAGGAGGAGAGGCGGAAAAAAAATTATAAGGATACATATGAGAGTGACAAGTGTCCCTTTAAAACATTTCTTTATTATATAGTATAGATTCGCTCTCTTATTTCACCACGTGTTTTTGTTGGCCTTACATCTCTCTTTTGCCTTTCCTCTTCTATTGCTCATGCTTTGGTTTTTTCACACTTATTTCTTCAACTGATTCTGCTTTTTCTTCCTCTTTTCACATCTATCGTCCTCGCCATTCGTATATGTTTATGTTGCGTCTCTTGAATATGCATAGCAGATGATGCGAGATCAGTTTTCCATCAGGTATGAGTATGCCTTCAAGGTGTTTGATGAAATGCCTAAAAAAGATTTGGGGATGAGATTCAAGAATGGATTGATTGTGATGTATTAGAAATCCAAGATGAAGCTGTTGACGATTTAAAAATCCAAATATCACAGACAGGGGACGATTCACTTTTTTATAATTTTTAGATTCATGGTTGTGAATGGTCAATGGAAGGCAGTGTGCACGTGTGGTGAAGTGTGGCCTTTTCATTTTATTATTATAACCGGCTTAGACCCCGTGTAATACACACGGGTGAAAAATATCAATAAATAAAATTTTTAAATTTTATTTATGTATTTTACAAGTGTAAAAATGTATTACTTTATATTAAGGATATAAAACAAAATTCAAAATATGTAAAAAATAATATATAATTGGGTTTCGTAAATACGTCAATTACTATTTAATGTAATTTGACTTTCATTTACTATTTGATTGAAAATAAAAATTACATAATTAGATTTTAAAGTTTTTTTTATAATAAATAATAATTTAAAAATAAATGTGTTTTATTAGTATATTATTAATTTATTAAAAGATATGGATGCATTTAATAAGAGAGAGAGGCGGGAAAACAATAATGAGATTGAATATGGTGACGACACGTGGCATACAGAAACCTTAGTTTATTATATAGTATAGATTAATGGTTTGGATTGGGTATGGCCTGAATAGTGTCTACCTTGCCTTGTTTTTCTCTTTTTCAACCCTCTTTTTCTGTTTCCTATACGGTGCTTTCATTTTATGTTTTCTTTTTCTTTTGCTCCTCCTGGTAAGCTTTCTTTCTTTCATGCTCTTTTTCTCTGTTGGTTTATTGGTTGTCATCATGGATGGTTAGATCCTATAATGTGTTGTTTGTATTCAATCATAGAATCTCCACTTGCGTTGTTTTAGGGCTGCGAAATCGGTTGCTTTTGATTGTTTATGTGTTGATAGTGCTGTACTTTTGAGTGCATAAGTGTTGTTTGGTGAAATGCTCTTTAGATTTTTTCAGGTGCATACATTCCGTTTGAAATTTTTAGTTGCATACATTCCATTTAAATGTTGTGTAGGTAAGAAGAAAATCATGATAGTTTAAATTTTTATGTGCTTGTCTCATTATGGAAGAAGACAGGAAGAAAAGGATGGTGGTTTACATTTTTTATGTGTTTTAAACCTGTAAAAAAGAAAAATTGTAAATCTGCATAAAAAAAAGAATAAACCTTTGATGGATACCAAGCATGAACAGAAGGCGTAATCGATGTTGGGAATTTCCTAGTCACCCGTGGTGAGATAGGCATGAGGTGGATAAGGTGCCTTGGAGTGCAAGACAAGCTGTAATATTTAATTAATTGTAGATAATTATCAAGAGTCCTAAATGGATTATGTTAGGATTAGTTATAGATAATTATTATGTAATTAATTAAATAGAATCCTATTAGTAGTCTAACGTGATAGGTTAGCTATATATATACCGTGTAGTGTATCATGAATTGTAATCAAGTAGTCTATGTAAACCGAGTCAGAGTTTGCTATTTGTAATCAAGTTTTTGAGTCAGATTTCTTGATAATACGAGTTTGAGAGTTAGCCAAATTAAGTTGTATTGAATTGGTATCAGAGTGAGGTTAAACAAGAAGGTTTTTCCGTGACTAATCGCAGCTCCTCCCCAGCAAGAAGACACATCCCGTAAAGCTGTCGTGGATTAAGAAAGCTTAAGCTACGATTCAATATACTCTTCTACCCTTTCTGTCGAGAGCAAGTCAGATACAAAAGTTTTCCAATTAAAACTCACGGACTAGAGTTTTTGTTTCCGATCGCATCAAGATCTGACCAAACTGCAGTGTTTGATCACGCGAGATCAAAGGACTTCATCAAGTCATCTGCAGTATTTGATTTCAAGTTTCAATCACCGGTACTCTTTTCTGATCGCAGGAACAAGAAACCGCGAGTCTCAGGCGTGTCTTTCGGTCCCGAGTCAAAGAACATAGGGTGATTATTTGTTGTTTCCGAACAAAAGGAATCCAAGACTGAAGAATCAAAGCTTGTTTCAATCTAAAGAAAAAGAAGTCTGCTGTTTCTGTTTGTGTCTATCGCAAAGAACAAAAGTTTGCATCTGCTGTGTTGTTTCATAATCGCAAAGAACAAGGACTAAGGTGTTTTTTTGTTTCTTGTTCTTATCCGACCGACTTCAAGAAAGAAGAAGGTCACGAAACTTTTAGACGGCAATTGGGGAGCGGCTTCTGTGGTTAGATTAAAAACAAGGGAAATAGTAAAAGCACTAAATTTGTGGTTGGATTATTGACGGTAGAATCACAAGATCAGTGGACTACATAAAAAATAAAGAACTAATTTAATATGCATCCAAAATATTTTTGTTGAGGTATTCGGCACCCGCAAACAAGCCGATTTAATTTGATTTCAAGATTGGAAGTCAAAGATTCATTAAACTTGGAAGTCTAAGGTATATAACTTGGAGAGCAAGTTACGTAATTTGGAGCCCAAGTTACATATTGGCTTGTTCGACTGATCAAGAAAGCTCTGGACACCGAAGAGTTGTTTGAGTCCATAAGCGGGCCAGAAACAGGAGTGTTTCGGTTCAAATTCAGGGGTGAAACGGAAGAATCTTGGCGGGGTGTCAAGATAATTTGGCTGCGTGTCAAGCGGTTTGGCTTAGAGAACTACTAAACGAGATAACCGGGAAAGAACCTCAAAAAGGTATTGTTGCATGTGGACAATACATCCGCCATTGCATTAGTGAAAAATCCGGTTTTTCACGGTCGAAGCAAACACATTAAATCTCATTATCACTATATCCGGGAATGTGTTGAAAGTGATGAGTTGGCGGTTGAACACCACAGGCAATACGGGCATGCAGCTTAAGACCGAGAGATCCAAAGTAGTGTTCACGGTTGATGCTACAAAGAGGATAGGCAGGACGAACGGAGTATTAAAGGAGAAAGAATGGGCAATGAGCTATTGATTCGAACATGCAAGCGGCGACGAGCAACGAGCCGACAATTTAACAAAGGTTCTACCGAAGTTCAAGGAAATGCGGGAGCTAATTGGAGTTGAAGACCTACCATATACGACTCAGAAATTCGAGGGGTGATTGTTGGGAATTTCCTAGTCACCCGCGGCGAGATAGACATGAGGTGGATAAGGTGCCTTTGAGTGCAAGACAAACTATAATATTTAATTAATTGTGGATAATTATTAAGAGTCCTAAATGGATTATGTTAAGATTAGTTATAGATAATTATTATGTAATTAATTAAATAGAATCCTATTAGTAGTCTAACGTGATAGGTTAGCTATATATATACCGTGTAAGGTATCATGGATTGTAATCAAGTAGTCTATGTAAACCGAGTCAGGGTTTGCTATTTGTAATCAAGTTTTTGCGTCAGATTTCTTGATAATACGAGTTTGGGAGTTAGCCAAATTAAGGTTTGTTTTACCGATTTGGGAATCGATTCCGAAAACGGTTCCATTTATTTGGCCCGAATGATATTAAAAAGTACCCAAATCGACCCAGTTGTAGTGTTGTAACATCCCGAGTTTTAGAGCACGAAAGAATTGACGAGAATTAAAACTTAAATAAGAAAAAGGGAAGCGGGCTTGGGCCGGGGTGTATGGGCCGAAAGGGGCAAGGGTTTGGGCCCTTATAAGCCTCAAGACCAGCCCCAAAGCCTTATTAACTTCACCATTTTCGGATTTCTAGAGAGAGAAAGTGAGAGAGAGCCTAGAGAAAGAAAGTTCCGGTTTTCGGATTAGAGCTTCAAGGATCGTTAGCAAGAGTCTCTTGAGTGTTTAGCAATGAAGAGGAAGTGATTTCAGGTAACCATTCGTTCCAGATCTGAGTTTTATGTTATGTTGGGTTTTGAAGAAAAATCGAGTAAAGGTTGGGTTTTTACGTTTAAAAATGGAAACAAACTATAGATCTAGACTCTAGGTAAGAAAACATAAGTTTTGAACAAAAAAGTTTGGATCTTGACAAGGTAGGATCTGCATGCAAAAGTTAGGGTTTTGTAGGGAAGAAGACTGCCCACACGCAGGCCCTGCGTACTTGTTATGTACGCAAGAACAAGGCCCTGCGTACTTGTTAAGTACGCAAGATCAAGGTCACACGTAGTTGTTAAGTACGCAAGAACAAGGCCCTGCGTACTTGTTAAGTACGAAAGATCAAGGTCCTGCGTAGTTGTTAAGTACGCAAAAACAAGGCACTGCGCACTTGCTAAGTGCGCAAACATCAGGTCTATGGGTATTTATAGCTGGATAGTGAAGTCAGTATGTTCACCAGGATAAAAATAGGCGAACTTAGCCTTAAGTTCGCCTAGCCAGAAATGGTGAAACCGTTTAGCGTCGAGGTAAGTCTGATACGTGTCAAATTGTTATGATTGTTCAGATTGTGTGAGATCCAGTAGACCATTGCAGCTAAGATACCAGGTGAGTTCTAATCCCCTTTTTGCCTGCTTTAGGGGTGGTGTGCATACTTAGTGAAAAGTGTTTATTACATATTTTATATTAATAAACAAAGTGAAAAGCTATGTTTAGTGTAAAGTGTAAAAGAGGCAAATGTACGTTTTGATCAAAGAATACCTATATTATTGGCAAGCGTTTACTATATTCCCATATACATAAATAAAGGCATAATATATGTGTTAGTATTTTCAAGTAAAGCAAGATATATATTTTGGCAAACGTTTACTATATTTTCATATACATAAACAAATGCATGATATATGTGTTAAGATATATTGTAGTAAAAGAAAAGGTATTTATGACAAGCGTTTACTATATTTTCATATACATAAACAAAGGCATAATACATGTTAAGTTATGAACAAGGCAGATAAAGTTTTATGAACAGAAAGTGAATAGATTTCCTACGGGAATGTGTACCAGCTATAAAGGTCCTTGGGACAGATGTTACTTGTATAAGATGTCAGATATGGGTTCTACCCATTAGTAAGAACCTTTGGGTTCGCTAACGGTTGTACAACTAGGATGAGTGACGGCGGTTGCTCGGGAGGTCCACGCAACCTCCTCGTAGTGTTAAGCGGTATTGTCGGTTCATGCTCGTTGATCATGGGGGCATGGACCAGGGTATTGTCGGTTCATGGTCGTTGATCATGGGGGCGGTACAGTAGTGACAAGGGAATTGACGGATAAGCGGTAGTGTCAGTTCATGGTGTAAGTCATAGGGGCATTGACCAGGTACTTGTCGGTTCATGGATGTAAGCCATGAGGGCAGTACAGTAAAGAGGAATTGACCGTTTATTATATGTTTTAAACTGTTTGAAAAGTAAAGTATGTAAAGTTTTTGCTTATTGGCAGTATATATGTATTAGTAAATCTTTTGTTTGATTGATTTATAGTAAACGTTTGAACTCACTCAGCTTTGCTGATTTTTAGTATGCATATCAGTTAAGTGTAGGTGGCAGTAGATGGAAGTGGATGCTTGGCTTGGCGAGAAGAGTTACCCGAAGATCAGCATCTGACATACCGTTTATGTTTAAGTTGTTTAAGACAAGTTTACTTTCGTTTTAGACAAGTTATGTTTAGACACGTTATGTATTTCCGCTGCGTATGTTGAAGTTTTAAATCGTTTTCGCTGTGTTAATGAATGTCTTATGTTTAAGTGCTATGTGTTGGTGAGTAAATCCAGTAAGTGAGGCCTCCCGGGTTTGGGGCCTTATAACTTGGTATCAGAGCCATTGTTTGAGAGATTTGGACATTCTCGATGTCCAAACTTAAACTGAGAATGGGACCAAGTAGCGGATGCCAGTAACGGGTAACTCAAGCCAAAGCACTAGAAGTGTATAGTAAGTAAAGTTTCTTTTCCTTGTTTTAGAGTGTCAAGATAAGAATAGAAGCTTTAGTGGAATCATGAAAGCGAATAAATAGAAAACAAGAAGTGATGTAATGATTAATTGCAGATGGCCGGTGTATATGAACATCTTATCTTACTTATTGTGTTCTACATATTCCCTAGCATGATGAAATTAAATCCCTTTGTTCTCTATCTTTCAGTTAGAAATGGCTAGACGTGGAGGAACTAGAGGAGGTGGAGGAGGAAGATGTGGTGGACGTACAGGCCGACGCGGTGGAGCTAGAACCAACCAAGAGATTGAGGGGAGTGTTCACACTACCCATACTGATACGGTAGTCAGTCAGCACAATGTTGAGCATGCGGCAGGAGATGATCAAACATTCGAGTTCGAGCCGACTGTGCAAGCAGCTCTTGGCCGTGAATTTACCTGAATGCTGAAGGAAACCTTACCAGCCATACTAGACGAAGCCTTGAGGAAGGCCAAGGAGAACCCCAACACAACTGAAGAGCCTGTGGTGCTTCCAAAAATGGGAGGACCAAATCTGGTAGAGAATGTTGCACCGCCTGCTCGCGGCTGCGACTACAAGGTGTTTCGGGGTTGTGATCCACCCGTGCTTACTAGGGAGAAGGAAGCAGCATATGCCTTAGATTGGATTAACGGCATGGAGTCGACCATTCATCTTAGTGAATGTCGACCGGAACAAGCAGTCATGTTCGCTGCGAAGTCATTGAAAGGAGAAGCAGCACACTGGTGGGAAACTGTGAAACAGGCTAAGGGTGACCAAGCAGTCGGATTGATGAGGTGGAGTGACCTGAAAGCGTTGGTAACTGAAAAGTTTTTCCTAAGAATGAGGTCCACAAGGTTGAAAGGGAATTCATGACTCTGCAAGACGCACTCATGACTCACCGGCAATATACTTCAAAGTACAATGAGTTGGCACGTCTAGAGCCCCATCTAGTGACGACTAAGGAAAGGAGAATTCACTACTATGTCCAAGGATTTCCTCAGCTTCTACCCTTGCCCTCATATCTTTAGGACCCTAGAGTTCCTCAGCAGTTCGCTTAGCTGCCTGTTTCTTGGGTGCTTCAGTATTGACTTCAGAAGCGATGTCATCGTACATAACCCCGCTCAGAACGAAACTTGGGGGTGAATGTAAGGTGGGATGCTTCAGGTGTGGCAAGTTTGGACACCAATCACGGAACTGCCCAGAAAAGCCAAGATCCCACAATTGTGGGGAACAAGGACACATGAGCCGAGATTGTAAGAAACCCAAGGAAGCGGAAGCGGGGGGATCTGGAAAGGGAAAGGGTGTAGAGAAGGAACACTACACGAACAGAGCCAAGGCGAGGGTCTACTAGATGACTCAGTAAGGTACGTTGCAAGCTCTTATTGGTGATATGACAAGTTTATGTTATTATTTCCTTACTAAATTAGTTAGCCCCATTAGTCTAGATGCCTTAGAATTTGAAGTCGCCCCAGGTTAAGCTCCCAGTGGTAGTTAATCACAATGGCCCCAATGACCAAGCTGCCTTGCATAGCTACGGTTTATGCCACCCGTTATGTGATTTGCTATGAGTATAGCTTATGGCAGGTTTTGAGGACGAAACCTGTTGTAAGGAGGGTAGACTTGTAACATCCCAAGTTTTAGAGTGCGAAAAAATTCACGAGAATTAAAACGTAAATAAGAAAAAGGGAAGCGGGCTTGGGCCGGGGTGTATGGGCCGAAAGGGGCAAGGGTTTGGGCCCTTATAAGCCTCAAGACCAGCCCCAAAGCCTCATTAACTTCACCATTTTTGGATTTCTAGAGAGAGAAAGTGAGAGAGAGCCTAGAGAGAGAAAGTACGGTTTTTGGATTAGAGCTTCAAGGATCGTTAGCAAGAGTCTATTGAGTGTTTAGCAACGAAGAGGAAATGATTTCAGGTAACCATTCGTTCCAGATCTGAGTTTTTATGTTATATTGGGTTTTGAAGAAAAATCGAGTAAAGGTTGGGTTTTTACGTTTAAAAATGGAAACAAAGTATATATCTAGACTCTCGGTTAGAAAACACAAGTTTTGAACATAAAAAGTTTGGATCTTGATAATGTCGGATCTGCATGCAAAAGTTAGGGTTTTGTGGGGAAGAAGACTGCCCACACGCAGGCCCTGCGTACTTGTTAAGTACGCAAGAACAAGGCCCTGCGTACTTGTTAAGTACGCAAGAACAAGGCCCCGCGTACTTGTTAAGTACGCAAGATCAAGGTCCCATGTAGTTGTTAAGTACGCAAGAACAAGGCCTTGCGTACTTGTTAAGTACGCAAGATCAAGGTCCTGCGTAGTTGTTAAGTACGCAAAAACAAGGCACTGCGTACTTGCTAAGTGCACAGGCATCAGGTCTATGGGTATATATAGTTGGATAGTGAAGTCAGTATGTTCACCAGGATAGAAAGAGGCGAACTTAGCCTTAAGTTCGCCTAGCCAGAAATGGTGAAACCGTTTAGCGTCGAGTTAAGTATGATACGTGTCAAATTGTTATGATTGTTCAGATTGTGTGAGGTCCAGTAAACCATTACAGCTAAGATACTAGGTGAGTTCTAATCCCCTTTTTGCTTGCTTTAGGGGTGGTGTGCATACTTAGTGTAAAGTGTTTATTACATATTTTATATTAATAAACAAAGTGAAAAGCTATGTTTAGTGTAAAGTTTAAAAGACGCAAAAGTACGTTTTGAGCAAAGTATATCTATATTATTGGCAAGCGTTTACTATATTTCCATATACATAAACAAAGGCATAATATATGTGTTAGTATTTTCAAGTAAAGCAAGATATATATTTTGGCAAGCGTTTACTATATTTTCATATACATAAACAAATGCATAATATATGTGTTAAGATATATTGCAGTAAAAGCAAAGGTATTTATGACAAACGTTTACTATATTTTCATATACATAAACAAAGGCATAATACATGTTAAGTTATGAACAAGACAGATAAAGTTTTATGAACAGAAAGTGAATAGATTTCCTACGGGAATGTGTACCAACTATAAAGGTCCTTGGGACAGATGTTACTTGTACAAGATGTTAGATATGGGTTATACCCATTAGTAAGAACCTTTGGGTTCGCTAACGGTTGTACAACTAGGATGAGTGACGGCGGTTGCTCGGGAGGTCCACGCAACCTCCCCGTAGTGTTAAGCGGTATTGTCAGTTCATGGTCGTTGATTATGGGGGCATTGAACAGGGTATTGTCGGTTCATGGTCGTTGATCATGGGGGCATTGACTAGGGTATTGTCGGTTCATGGTCGTTGATCATGGGGGCATTGACCAGGTACTCGTCGGTTCATGGTCGTTGACCATGGGAGCGGTACAGTAGTGACAAGAGAATTGACGGATAAGCGGTAGTGTCGGTTCATGGTGTAAGCCATGGGGGCATTGACCAGGTACTTGTCGGTTCATGGATGTAAGCCATGAGGGCAGTACAATAAAGAAGAATTGACCGTTTATTATATGTTTTAAACTGTTTGAAAAGTAAAGTATGTAAAGTTTTTGCTTATTGGCAGTATATATGTATTAGTAAATCTTTTGTATGATTGATTTAAAGTAAACGTTAGAACTCACTCAGCGTTGCTGATTTTTAGTATGCACATCAGTTAAGTGTAGGTGATAGTAGATGGAAGTGGATGCTTGGTTTGGCGAGAAGAGTTACCCGAAGATCAGCATCTGGCATCCCGTTTATGTTCATGTTTATGTTTCAGTTGTTTAAGACAAGTTTTCTTTCGTTTCAGACAAGTTATGTTTAGACACGTTATGTATTTCCGATGCGTATGTTGAAGTTTGAAATCGTTTCCGCTGTGTTAATGAATGTCTTATGTTTAAGTGTTATGTGTTGGTGAGTAAATCCAATAAGTGAGGCCTCTCGGTTGAGGGCTTACAAGTGTTATTGTTTTATATTCTTGTATTAATATATGTATAGATTCAAACAACAAAAATCTCGACTTCTTATGTCTTTTAAACCTGCAAAAAAAAAAGTAAATCTGCATAAAAAAAACAGTAAATCTTGATATGCTTAATGTTTTTTAACACAATCGGTCATCTCATACATGCTTTCTTTCCTTTCACTTATTACACAGGTTCATCGATTATTATACTCGCTTTTGTTGGATCGCTATTGGTTGCTGCCCGGTATCCGAGTCGTATGCAGGTTCGTCCTCATGTAATTATTTATGCATCAGCAATCAAGTCAATTAGTGACATATACAATCAGAAAATGGGTCGTTTTGGGTTACATAGAGCGAAGTAGAGTTTTTATAGTCGTGTTCAACACATTAATTTTTTTGCAAAGAACTTTAAAAAAACATTATGGGCCTCCCATAAAAGCTCCAAACATAATTTTTTTTTAATTTAAATGAAATTAGAAGTTATTTATAAAATAATAAAAAGAACCAGTTTTCAGATTCTGTTTTTTATTTCATCATATTAGCTACCATGCCCAACATAGCAAACTGGAGTGAAAGATAATAAGGAGTTGAAAAGTGATGTTTTGTGACTATTTACAACATTGTACTTGCAATATTACACTTGCTTGATTAAACTTAACTAGTTAATAGTGCCCGCGCGCTTCAGCGGGGTAACGTGCCTGCGACTATGGAGTTAAAATTTGTAAGTCTTGTCCTGCTAACCTTTACACCGGTCTAAATAAACGTTGAAACAGTTATAAAAATAAGCATTTCGAAACGACAAATTCAAAATCTTATAGGACATCATAGTTAAAGGTTTTAGATGGGAAAAAATTATAAAAAATGAAACCTTGAAGCATCTCTAACTTCTTGTATGTGTGTGCTTTGATTACTTGTAAATTATGATGAAAAGTCAGTTTTGAATGAAATTTATATTGAAACGTAGAATAAGCACGCATCACCCATACTTTTTTTATTTTATAAAACATCATATTTTAAAAATTATAAAAAATAACTAAATGTGTTGAAAACATAATTATAAATAATAAAATAAAATAAAATTTAGAAAAAAACCTTAAATTGCAGTAAGCAATCGTCACTAAAAAGCAACAACTTGGGTGGGGTAGGCTTGTGCAATAAATACATAATCGTTATGGGGTTGCAAGCCAGATGTCTAGAAAGCGCCAAACTTAAACTCTTGCAAACGGTGGCCCACTTAGAAAGCTTAATGTGAGAAGGAAGTTTATGCTTTCATTGGTTGTACAAACTTGCATTATAGAATACTAATTTACTGTTCATCAGTTAGTGATTGTTTGGTTAGTAATGTGGATTTTTAAAACCCAAAATCGTATTATCAGAAATCACAACCTTCGTCCATTAGCCTGTCGACAACTGCTGTTTAGAAACCTTTTTATTTATTTATTTATTTTTAATACCTTGTATGGTTTAGACACCTTAGGTTTTTATTTTTATAATCTGTAAGACGTGCGAGCAACTAAGTGGAATAACCAACATTCAATTCTTTCATAGCATCCAGGCAACTCTATGGAAGGAGATCGTGACATCATCCAACAGATATAACAAACACACAAAATTACAGCAGATGATAGGCCGAAACTCTGATTGCACTCGGAGAAAACAAGATAACCATTGCAGAGTTGCTTCAAAAGAACCAACAAGAAATCGCGGTGAGAATCCTTCCTTTCGTTTAATTCTAGGGTGCTTTTCATTTATATCTGCTTCTTGGATCTGTTAGCCATGACATCCCTTTTACAATTCAATTAGGATTACATGGTCATCAAAACATAAAAACTTACCAAAATGAATACAATATATAGAGAAGATTGAAACACAGAAGGATAACATAGCCAGACAATTAAAGTTTTTCTTAATAGTCATTTCATACTTCAAACAAAAAAAAAACTTTTTAAGAACCAATTCGTACATACAAAACAAGTATTAATTCTAATGATACCCTCAGCTAACAATGCTATAGCTGATGTTTAACCTAAAGTAAACCGAGGACACGCTTAATAGAATTGATTTTAGAAGATCCAATCAGTATAGATACCTGCAAAAACAACCAAAACAGCCAGAAAACAATTGATTAGGCAGCAGAAACAAAATGTGAGAGGAATTGGATGCAGAAAGAATAGAAGGTTCACGTAAGTTATATTGTAACTGTATGTGTAACATGGTTTAACCTTGGTAGTTAACAATAAAAATTACAGGAATTTTTTTCAGGGGGTTCACTCTATATTTTTTAAGGGGTTCACCCCAGTGTTTTTACATACCGTTCTATATAAATTTCGAAACTCGGGGGTTCCGGTGAACCCCCTCCGGGCTATGTAGGTCCGCCCCTGACCATTGGCATAAATGATCATCAAGCAGACCTTACTATGCATGTGACTTTTGCAAACAGACTTCATATGAATGATTATATATGCACGCCTTCTTGTCCTAATACTTTTGTGCACCATCGAAATCCCAGAATCCCAACGCCGCAACGCGCGTCATGAATAACACTAGTTTGATTGATTTGAAGACTATGAGTATTGGTTCATGATTTAGAAAGGGTACTTCATACAAGTAGTATGATAGGTGAAAAATGGTTATACGGATCTTATGACTTTGTTAGTATTATGCGTTATCACATCAGTCCCTTTTGTATCACGTGTGTCACATCATACGACATTTGTTGCGTAACATCCGTCGTATTTTCATGTTTAAATTCTATCATTTATCCATATGTGATACTAAACAATATTACATCATTGAGACTTCGTTAAATATAAACTATGTCATCATATGATGTGTACAACATTTATATAAATCCTTCATGTTTATAAGGAACCACAACAATTATTGGTGATACATATCATATCAAGTCTTGAAAGATCTAATTACCCACCATTTTACAAAATCACATGTAAACATTTTCTTTCTTTTATTAAAAATATATACATGGATTTCTATATTGTACATATATGAACATACATTTTATTCATTGCTTATATATATATATATATATATATATATATATATATGTATATAGAAATATGTCTATAGGGGAAGGTTCCGTTAAAAAGTGAATTTTCACTAAGAAACTGGGTCAAACGATCTCTGATGGAACTCATTCCGGCGGCGTTGGAACCGGCTCGTCGAAATAAAACCTGAAGATAAACCCTAAACCCTAAAAGTTAAACCTAAACCTTAAAATCTAAACCCAAAAACCTAAAACCCCTCCACCCCACCCCACCCTCTAAAAACCTAAACCCCCACCACACCCTCCAAAAACCTAAATCCCCCACCCCCACCCCCAAAAACCTCAACGAGCCGGTTTCAACGTTGCTGGAATGAGCTCAATCAGAGTCGTTTGACCCGATTTCGGTTAAAAAAAGCGTTTTTAGGTTTCTTAATGAAAATTAACTTCTTATTTGAACCCCCCTATGTATATATATACATTCCTTATGTTATTTAAATCTTTTATGTATGAATGTATATTCATACATACACACATCATGTTATTTTAATAACCTACACATATATTCTTTTATATGCATGAACTTATAGACTCTTTTATAAAAAAAAACCTAAAGGTGATGAACTAATCTAGCAAATTAGATCTTTCAATCCAAACTTAAACTAACTAACCTTCCTAACTAACCCACCCCACTCCTACCCCAAAATCTCGGCCTCCATACCCCCCCTTCATACTCTTACACTCAACCTACACGATACTCTTATACAGCATACCTCCTTTTTCAATAAAGCACCATGACTCATTAAATGCTAGGAGCTTGTCATTCCTCATTTGTCCTATAAATTCTATAAATACCCATGGCAAGTGTGGCATCCTCGAATTTTGAGGTAAAAACAATTAAACCAATAGTCTATATCTAAGTTATGATTATTAGAACAAAGAAACAAAACATGTTCAGGATTAACGTTTAGGACACATCAAAATCTAAAAATACGTTATTAAAAATGGACAACAAATTTTTATTTATATATTTTTCTTATGTTATATTTACATACAATCATTATTATAACATGTTATACACACACACACACACACATATATATATATATATATATATATATATATATATATATATATATTATTGTTAATCAAGCCTCAAAACGAAAACAAAACATAACTTTCACCCATGAAACAAATTTCATTACACTCGGTTTTTATCAAGATTACGTTCGTTAATTTTTAATATATTAAAAATCAACTTTATATATTTATTTTTATACCACTTTTTAACCATTTAATAATTTTATACCCACTTTTATCTAATATTATACTAAACTTTCACTTAAAAATACCTTTAACCCCACTAGTGTTACTAAACCTTGAGATTAGCCTTAACCTTGTCTAGATATTGATAATCATCACTTAAGTATGATTAGCACCCATTCAAGACACCCAGCCTTGATTCTTGCCACACTAATTCCCTTCATGACACCATTATGGACACTTGTAAGAAATAAAGACCCAACCCACCCCCCATAACCTTTCTCTCGGCCATAAGGCATTCACACACACATTCATTTTTTTAAACCTCCAAAACACACACATATTCATGCTACTCATTTGATCATCATTTGAAGAATCTTTGGTATCTTGAAGCTTTAATACAAGTGCTAGTAATAAAATCACAAGGTAAAATCATCAATCAATTTGTATTACACCATTGCTTGGATTTTGTATACACACACACATCAAAACACACACTTTTATACATTTGGTTCTTGATTTTGGATACCTTGATCACAAGGTTTTATTTTAATCACTACAGATTTTAAACAAGAAATATGAATGGTGAATGGAGCTAAACCGAGAACCTCTCATAGTTGGCACAAATAAGATCGAATATAGTTCTTAAACTTCGAAATGACATTAAACCAACAACGGAAGTCTATTACATAATTCAGTGTCAATTAAAAACTTTCAAATAAATCTGTTCATTCATTCATAAGCTAACTAATGGGGACGCCGGTCTTCATCAGCAGCAACCATCCAGCTATACATTCCAAGATCTTTCAGCTTTAAACATGCTTCTTTCCTTTACTACCTGATGTGCGTACTAAAATAGTCAGCTAATGTTGGTTAGTTCAAGTTTTCAAAACATTAATAAGTAACCATTCCTTCTCATGTTATTCATACAAAACTCATTTAATGAAAAACATACATCAAACATACTTTACACTTTCTTTAAACATACTTTATACTTCTAAGTAAAATATATTACAATATGACATGTAACATTATTGCTTAGCCTTTTCTTGCGTCGTTACTTATTTCGTTCATTCACTTTCATTCATTTAAAGTCCACGAATGATACTTTCGTTCTTTACTTTCATTCTTTACAGTCCATAAAGGACACAATACATTACAGTCCACAAAGGACACATTACCTTACAGTCCATGAAGGACACTTTACATTACATCCACGAATGATCTCTTTCTTTTGGTGAGAGTCCTAAGGCTCAACATCCAAAGGCCAAACTCACCAGACTTCCACAAAGGACATTCTTTCTTTGGTGACCGTTGCAACATCCCGGTCACAGTACTCTGCCGAGTACTGTTCCCATTATTCATATGACATGCATACAACATGATGCTACCATAGGCTTCGGGTAGTACTAGTCACTAAGACTATGCTACTACCTCAAGACTTGCTTTCGTGTAACCATACTCAGACATATAGACAACTTAACTTACTTATCACTTTCGTTCTCTTTAGTTTATAAACATATAGTTTGATAAACCCATTTCCTTTCATTCACATTCGTTTATAAACCATATAGTTACATAAATACATTTTCTTTCACTTACATTCATTTATAAAACGGTTAAATAAACCCATTCGTTAATCATTTACTGTTTACAAAACGTTAATTAAGTAAACCTTTTCTTTCTTACCATTTACGTTTGAAATAATAAAATACATTTATTATAAACTTCCGTTACTTGAGTATACACACCACATTAAAACAATAATTTTTTTAATAGGGATTCTTGATTCACCTGAGATATGTCGTACGTATGCTAAGCTTAGGTTAGGTCCGTAGGCTCTATTGCGTGTTCACTACCTGAAGGGGTACGTTTTAAAGTATTTTAATTTCATTAGCTAAGTATATGCTTATATATGCGTATTACAAGAACCTCGGGTATACACGTGAGAGTTCTAAGTACTCCACGCGAACCAAGGATGTATTAGTTCAAAGTACTCGTTCCACCCCAAGTTCTCGTCTAGTTCCTACCCCCACGTGAACTTTTAGCCCACGAGAACTTGCCATGCATCCTAGGGACGAGAACTTAGATAACGTGAACCTCAGTAATGAGAATCAGGTTACTAGAACTTGAAGCGAGAACTAGATTCACGAGTACTTGGAGCCGAGTACTAGGTTTACTTGATCTTGGAACAAGAACTAGACATTTGTGAGAACTTGAAGTTCTCGCCGATAACTTTGGGGCGCAAACTTACCCCAAGAACTTCCTTCCAAACCCTATTTTGATGGTTTTTAAGATCTGAGTCGTTTGGTACGTAAAGTTTTGAACTTGATACGTTCAAAGTCTTTGTTTATCATTTGTGATATCAAATTTATGAGCTTTATTCCGTAATACTCGTAAAAACATACTCTTTTAGGATTAAAACCCCATTATTCCCATAACCCGAAACAACTAGAAAAAGATATAGTTTTTAGGGTTGTTTCTTACCTGAAACTCCTGTTGCTTCTTATCTATGGCTTTTCCTTAAATTCGATCTTTGACAGCTTTATCACGTAACGAAGTCCCAAAGCCGATCCTTTCCTTCCTTTCTTTCACTCAACCGAGAACTTCCTCAAAGCCCCTCAAGTTTGCGTGAGCTTTGAGCTAGGAAGATGCTAGGGTTTATGCATGGGGGGGAGGGGGGCTTTTATATGGAGTGTGTCCACTTTGATCTATTTACCAAATTAGTCCCTCCATTTCTGCTAGCTTCATGAAGTCCTTTTATTTTATTTATTCCGAATATTTTAGGGTGTTACAAATGGTTATAGGCTTTTGATCATTCAAAAATAACACACATTCATGATATGAAAACCATGTTCTAAACCAAGTTCACATATGAACTCTTGATTATAAGGCTTGATTAATATGTATATTGGTTTATTATATGCTACACAATGATAAGTATGCAATTTTTTTTTTGAATCCCAGTTCATGCGTACTTAGTAAATACGCACATAAAGGGTGTTCATGCGTATTTAGTAAATACGCAAAGCCAAGTGCTCATTACGTATTTGATAAGTTCGCAAAGACAACCATGTGTACATGCTAAGTACGCAGAGTCAAATACTCATGCGTACTTAACAAGTACGCAGGACAACTTCTCTTGCGTACTTAGTAAGTACGCAGGACAAAACCCATGCGTACTTAGTAAGTACGCAGAAAAGCTAAATTTGCGTACTTATCAAAAAGTAACAACGTTCTTGACGGATCTTGAGGAGAATGCTCGAAAAGTGATGGATTTGAGAAATTGATGCTTCTAAAAGGCTTAGAAATCATCATCTAACAAACCCTTAGCCTTCCAAACACCAAATGAAGTGATAACAAACTCAGATTTGAGGATTTTTGCAAGAAAAAGTAGCGAACAACTTAGATCTGCTCAAAAACCCTAAAACCCAAAACTGGAACACAAATCAACAAACACCGAGGCTCTGATACCACTTGTAGGTCCCGGGAGCCTCGTCGCGCAGCGGACATCTCTCATCTAAGCTCACGATCCAGGGGTCGGGAGAGCTCTTCCCGACCCGGACACCTCTCAACCTAGTCTAGAGTTCCATCTACAAATGAAGACAAGTCTTCTATTTATAGGGGAAGGAACATTACCTGCATACTTGACAAGTACGCATGGTTTGGTCATGCGTACTTGACAAGTACGCAAGGCAAAAGCCTTGCGTACTTACTAAGTACGTAGGACCAAACTGGTGTGCGGACTAAGTACTCAGGAACACCCTTCTGCGTACTAGCCACGTACATCGATACATAGAATTTAATTTATAGTTACCAAAACATGCTTCTAGAATCCATCCAAATATCAAACCAAGCATAAAAGTACAAGTTCTAATACTTAATGTAGCATTTTTATACACTTGATTATCCAAAATATGGTTAGATGATCTCATAAACGCACCAAATTTTGGATAATGATCACATACATATTGAAATAAAAATCTGGAAAATTTGGGGATTTTTAGATATACGCAATATTTATAATGAATTTATTCAGATTTAATAGCCAAAAATAAAAAAAAGTACTAAACGATTTAAAAAATTAACCAAAATTTCCAGGAAACTCTATCTTGATGAAAAGCTGTTAAAAACATAAATTTACAATTTTTGGAAATTTTTTGATATTTATTTGGATTTTGTGTTTATTTCAAATAAGAAAATATGAAAAACGTGTTTATACATATTATTTGGCAATAAACAGTTTACTGGAATGTTTTTATACTTGCCTAGACTCTGTGTAAAAATTTGATGAATTTTGGAGTTGGTTTGCTATTTTTAATGATTTAAGTATTGTTATAAATACATAAATTAGTTAAAAATGCAAAAATTCAGATTTAAACCCCACCAAAATTTGTAAAACAATTTTACACAATATAGAAGTCGGGAAAAGTGATTTTTGAAGAAAATTTATAAATTTTTAATTTTTATAATTTATATGCAATATTTATATATTTAAATTGCATAACATATAAATTTAGGAAATTTAGCCCAAAAATGAATAAAATAATTTTTTATGTAATAATTTGTCAAAATGAACACATATAAATTTTTATGAATTAAAATTCTATTTTTAATAAATTTTTTCCGTTAAAATCCGCAGTAAAAAACAAAACCGGCAATTTAAAATTATATAAAAACTAAACTTTGAACTTATAATAATTTTGGCTAAAAATCTTAATATTATAACTTATAAAACATTTAACAAAATAATTTTTATACTTTTTATAAAATTAGCAAAATAAATATAACTTTTATTACCATTATGATGTTTTCCAAAGTCAAGGGACCAAAACGGCCAACTCCTCAAAATTAACTGTTTTAACGTCTAAATTTTCGAGTCTTACACGCAATAATAAACTAAACATAAGAAAGTTTATCTAATGGTCAATTGCATATAAAAGTCTAGTTGAAGAATATGAAACATGTTTAATCAATAAAAGCAAGAGTGCTAAAAGCATGAGTATTTTCCTTTGGTGTTTAATTATCTGCTCCTGCTTTCACTTCTGTAGTTTATACAAACCAAAAAAAGTCAGAGCATTCACAACTGATCCCTATCCCTCTCTCCATCCTTAAAATTAAAAAAAATCAACAAAAACAACACTCCATCCCATCCCCCATCCCTATACACTCTCCCTATATTTTTAGAGGAAAGCGAACACTTCTTTCATATTCGAGGGGTCACTATTCACCCCTATATCCATTTTTTAATATTTTGAGCTTAGATATGTCCTTGATGGTAGTGGATCACTCGTTTATGCATCTCGAGGATCCAGTTTAGATTTGAGCTCAGATTAGGATAGCAGCTATCACTCACCGACTTTGGTGTTACCTGCACCAGTACCACCACCAGCTCCATGTAGAGCACGCTTTCGAGTTATTACATGGAAGACTATAGGACTTCCACAGAGAGTTACCCTTAGGACTTCAGAGCTGGAGCCACAACAGCCTCAGTCCTTACACGAGATTGGTGGACCATCTAGGACGACGTTGGGATCCCTGTCGGGGCTAGGACCCGAGAGCAGCCGAAGGTAGATTAAGCACGTATCGAGTGGCTATATGGGTAGGGTTTGGAGCACACTGCTCACATCGAACATCACCAGGAGAGGATCGGTGAGATGGCGACCTACATTATTACCGTACAGCAGGTTATATTGGATGCACAAGAGACAGCCAAGATGGAGATGCAGTGGATTATGAGACTGATCAGGATTTGGATTTCAGTTCTGGTTGTAGCCTTAGTTTTAGTTGTTCCTCTTTATTTGTACTTTCAACAACTATGAGCGAGATGTGCTCTAGTTAGGACTTATGTTTTGATAGCACATTACAAGCACTGAACCGTTAGGTTTATGTCTATGTGCTCTTTCTTTTGGTTCGTATGTATCAAAACTTATATATTATGAAATGGAAATATTAAGTTAATATTATGTTAAAAAATGTTACCAATCAACATTTTTTTTATATGCGAAGAACACGAAGTAATCCAATAAACACAAAAACTAATCGAGAGCCCAATATAAATCCCTTAACAGCTTGTTGATGCTATTCCTAATATCGTATCACAAGTTAGTGCAAGCATTACTGCTAGACTTAATAGCAATCCCAGAACTAACGACAATCCCAGATGCAATGGTAATCCTAGAATTGATGGTAATCCGAGAACTGATGGAAATCCAAACAACACTGGCGATGCTAGAAGAAAGAAATGTTCCTATAAAACCTTTATGTCTTGCAAGCCAAAGGAATTCTACGGAAAGAAGGAGCAAAAAGGATTGTAAAGTGGATTGAAAAGATGGAGTCTGTAATCAAGATCAACAATTGTCCTGATGACTGTATTGTGAAGTATGCTACATGTACCCTCCAAAACCATGCCTTATCATGGTGGAATACCATGGTCTAGACCTTGGGCGAAGATGCTATCGATCGAATGACATGGATGGAATTAGAGGAAATTTTGATCAAGGAATTTTGTCAAAGAAATGAGATGCAAAGGTTGGAAAATGATTTCTAATATTTACAAATGCAAGTGAGCAAAACATCTAGACTATACAAACCTTTTTCATGAGTTGGCACGGTTATTACCCAACATGGTTACACCCGAATCAAAACACATCGAGCTATACATTTGGGGTTTAACTCCTTAAGTTCATAGTATAGTCAACTCTGTGGAACACACCACCATTCAAAGCCCAATATCTAGGGCAGGCACCATCACTGATGATATGGTAAGAAGAAGAATTCTAAAGAAAGGGGGTTCATGATCTGGTGAGAAGCGAAACCGAGATGAAAGGAAAACTGGTAGCAGCCGATTCAACAAAAAGTCAAGACCAACTGCAAAGAACTACGGAGTGACTGTCTAAGAAACCGATCAAGGGATGTACATAGGGCCACTACCCAAATGCAATAAATGCAAATATCACCACAATGGTGATTGTAATTCAGTGGTCTATACCAAGTGTAGAAAAGTTGGACATTTAGCCAAGTATTGTAAAACCATCACCATAGTACAATCGGTGCACCAACAAGTGCCTCTAAGAGCGTGTTATGAATGTGGTAGCACCGCACACTTCAGGTATACATGTCAAAAAGTGAACAAGGGTCAGATTGTAGTACAAAATCAAGGGCATAATGCAAACGTGAACCAAGCTCAAGGGGGAGCTTTTGTTATAGGAGCAGGAGATGCCAGTCAAGATTCAATCGTTGTCACGGGTACGTTCCTTGTTTTCGATCAGTATGCATCTATACTTTTTGACACATGCGTAGATAAAAGTTTTGTTTCAACAGATTTTAGAACCTTAATCAATTTAGAGTCAAGTACGTTGAACAAACTTTATACTACAGAATTAGTTGATGGTAAATTAAGCAAAACTGAGGGGATTATTACAAACTGTGCTTTAAGTCTTAATAATCATTACTTTAGTATAGATATTCAGCCTATAGAATTTGGAAGTTTTGATGTTGTGATTGGTATGGACCGGTTGTCCAACAACAGAGCAGAAATTGTCTGTCTGGAGAAAATTGTTCGGATTCCACTCCCGAACAGGGATATGCTCATAGTCCAAGGAGAAAAGTCCGGAAGGAATTTGAATATCATATTTTGTATGAAGGCACGAAAATACCTGAAGAAAGGATGTGATGCGTTCTTACGGCACGTTGTGACTAAGAAACCTAAAGAAAGGCATATGGAAGATATTTCAATTGTTCGTAACTATCCGTAAGTATTTCCAGATGACTTGCCAAGATTACCTCCCCCGCGACAAGTTGAATTTCGTATTGACTTGATACCAGCAGCTGCACCAATCGCACGATCACCTTATTGTTGGCGCCATCAGAGATACAGGAGAAGTCTAGCCAGCTGCAAGAACTATTGGAAAAGGGATTTATCAGACCGAGTTTCTCAGCTGCAAGAACCTTGGGCTGTCTACAGTCCTTGGCCAAATGGCCCGGTATCCCACAGTTGTGGCACTTTCCCATACTCGTGTAGTCGAGCGAGTAGTGCCTAGTTTTACCGCACCGGTAGCAAATATTCAACCCGAAATGACATTCTCCCAGATGGTTCTTTTCACATTTGTCACAAGTTACCGTCTCATCCACCTTCTGTTTCTTTTTCGCCAGCCCTGACCATTCGACCCCCGGCTATCTAACATTGTAGGTCAGTTTCTTCTTAACTTCAACCGGCCATGGGTTCTCGTGGTTAAAGTCATCGTACACAATTCCGGCCAGTTCCACAACAGACTCAAAACTCTTTGGCGTATTGGCTTTCACAAGAACTCGAACCTTTTAGTGTAGTCCTTTGATGTAGTAATTGATTAATCGATCCTCCGAGTCGACTAGATGGACACCAATTGCAACAGCTCATTGTATTTGGTAGTGTACTGGAAGTGAGTCATGTTGCCAACCTTGATCCCCAAGAATTCATTTTCAACTTGGTCGATCTCGTTCTGTGGGCAGAACTTACGGATCATCAACTTCTTCAGATCATCCCAGGTCATTCTTTTAAGAGTAGTGGAGGGTTTTAGCTTCTCAATGTTCCTCCACCAACTCAGTGCCTCATTGGTGGTAGTGTGGGTGGCGAACTTGACTGCCTGATACCCTCGACACTCACTGATGTTGATCACTCTATTCATTCTTTCAATCCACTCAAAGGTGGCTACATCATCTTTCTTCCTGTCAAACTTTGGCGTGTCACAACTCCGGAAGGACTTATAGTTGCACCCCCGAGTGGGCTCCGTATCAGAGTTTTCGCCAATAGTGCCCTCATTATCCTCATCCTCCTCTCGGTCTTTCTCTTCCTTCTTCTTTTCTTTCCCAAATTCCTTCATAGCTTCGGCCAGAGCTGCCGGCAGGACGTATTTCAGGACTGAAGAGACTTCCTCAGCTATAGTGGCCCTGACAAGAGGCTCCAAAGTTAACCCTCATTATGTTTAATACTAGGGTTAGTCACACTGTTCTCCCTATCTTTATCCTCGACATGTACAGATTTAGTCCTGTTATAGGAGTGTTCGCTTTCTTCTACCCGTCAGTTCAACGGTGGCTGACCACGACAGCTAGTTTGTCCTCCTCTCTTACTTCTAGCCATTTTAGCGTCTAACTGCGAAACAAGGAATATTTGTGTTATCATGATAGGTAATTATTTAGAACACCCCGAGTAATGTAAATTACTAATTCACTTTACTACTCGGGTTCTGAACATTTCCTGTTAGGAGTACATTCGTATCCAAGTCCATGTTCTATTCTAAGACATTTGCTATCTATTATCTGTTCTAAGGCATTTGTGATCTATTCTAAGGCATTTACTGTCTACTTTCTAGTTTAAGACATTGATTGCCTTCTTTCTTTTGTTAATCCATGGCCGGGCTGCTCTGACTAACATTCCTTTCTTTGTCTCATTCTCAGTTTAAGTTCAGAAATTATCGCAAATGTCCGGATCTCTCAAACTATGGCTCTGATACCAACTTGAAACGCCCCAAACCGGGTAGTCTTATAGTTGGCAAAAAACATTGAAAACATAGTTCTTAAACTTTGAATCATTCATAACAAAACAAAGGAAGTCTTAACATTACAATAATCCATACAAATTAAAACATTAAATTGTTCATTGTTCATAATTCGGGAATGTTAGTCTTCGCATATATCAATCCGTTGAGTCCATGCATTTCAAGGCCTCGCGGCTCCATTGATTTCTTCCATTATCTAACCTGAGGTGCATGCTAAAAATCAAATATACTGAGTTAGTTCTATCTTTACTTTGTTAAATAAACACTTTATCACTTTATTTCAAAAACTGCTTAAGTATTTAAAAATAGTATAAGCTCGTCATTTAAAACATTTTCTTTCATTCAAAACATTCTGATCCCTAAAGTGGGGATCCTTTCATTCTTAAATTCTTTAAACGTTCATGCTAGCTTTCTTTTTAAAACATTCACATTCACATAGAGATTCATGCTAGCAGTTCTTTCATTCATTCCTTCTCTTTCTTATCATAAAGTGAACAAGCACTTAAATGATTTCATTATGTCATTACCGTCCCAAGTCCCGGAGGCCTGGTCCGCTGTGCTTGCACGAATGCAAGACTCCTCTGTTGCTTGTGTACAAGACTCTTATGTTGCTAAGCACAAAGACAAGACTCCTTTGTTGCTTGTCCGAAGACAAGTCTCCACTATTGCTTGCACAAGACTTTTCTTTCATTTTTTCTTTCGCCCCGGGTAATATGCACATTTAGTCATTCACACACATTTACATGCTACCACGCAATAAAATAAATTAACACATTTATAAATAATTGCATATATTATAACTTAAGTTAATAACACATAATTGTCATAGACATTTGTAAAAGCATTGTTCTTTCTTTTCATTCAAAAGCATGTACTTCAGCCCAAAACTTCAAAGGAAAATGGGCAATACAAATTCACCAGTTATGTTCTTTACTCTACGTTTCCTTAACTATTTGGACTAGGCGGAGTGCTAGAAATCTGTAGTAATTCAACGATTGAAAACTATCAACAAATACTCTAGTGTCGTCGGGCACAAGGCAGTGTCACCAGGCACATGATCAGTGTCGCCAGAACTTGCGTTCTGGACTTAGTGTCGTTCCTTAGTGTTATTCTTCTAGTGTCTCCAAACAATGGTGGTGGCACTCATTAGTGTCGCTTAACTTGTGTAGCCAAAATCATTATGGCGACACTCCTTAGTGTCGCTAGGGAATGACATGCGTTTTAATCATTGAAAATCTTGGGAGCAATGCTACATACCTATCGCCTTCCCCGACTAGTGTCGCCATATGAAGGTGGCGACACTGGTTAATGTCGCTTGATGAACATCTTCATCAAACAAGTCAGTTTTCAACCCAAGTTTGCAACATTTTATGTCCAAACTTTGTAACGTTTTACGTCCAAAGTTTGTTTAACTTCCATGAAGCTAGACCTGGAGTTTTTTCATCATTTTACATGTAAAAATCCCACCTTTGAGATGAAAACCCTAGTTTTCTCCAAAAACCCCTTTTTGAACAAAAACAGAGATTTAGGTTCAATCCATACCTCAAAGACGACGATTCTTCATGTTTTCTTGCTTTAGTGTGATTGAGAAACAGATTGGGAGAAACCTTTGCACCAAAACGTGGATTCTTGACTTTCTCTCTCTAAAACAAAAATGAGGGTTGGGGTGAATGGAGGCTGATTAATCAGGTTCTAAGGTTTATGGAGGCCTTAATGGGCCAAACCCATACTCTCAAGCCCATCCTTAATGTTCTCTCTTTTCTCTTGGCCCAACAAAGGGTGTCAGTTTTACGGGTGTTATATAAAATCACAAAGGAGGCAATACATCAAAGATCCCATAATTGCTAGCAGATGTTTGTATACAAATATGTGACATGTTGTGAAAGACCCACTGAAATGCGTGGGACCAACCTACGCATATATAATACAGAAGAAGTGAAGATAACAAACTCCTTTGTTTTGATTGGCTACACCATATCTGTGTCCGACGCTCACGCAACTGCTTTGACTTCAATGTGTAACATACCGAAAAACTGACTCTCTTAATGGGTCGGGGGATGGGTTGAAAGGATGAAAGAAGTAAAAAAGGGAAGGGGTGGTCTTGTGGAATGATGGGCTTGGCCCATCAGGGCTCTACTAAACCCTAAGTCCCATGAACCATGTAGGATCGGTGAATACAAGATGGTTCTATTCTAGTTGAGATTAGCGGAAACAATCACTACTAAGCAATGTAAACAAGTAAACAATAAGAATACTGATAAAAGCAATTTGTATTAAGCTTCAAGGTTTACAAGATTACAGAGAAAACTCTTAAGCAAAAGCACTGCTTTACAATGACTCTTAGTACTGCTTATATAGTAACTTAGAATCAAGACAGACCCTTGATTCTAAGGATCAGATCTAACACAAACCATTGATCTTGTATTGAAGCTATTCTACATATAATGACAATAAACACTACAAAAGTTAACTTTACTCAAACGTCTTCTTAGGCATCATTGCTTGCATGCTTAGAGAAGAGCATTGTAGTTCTTTATTGTCTGCGCCAGTGACATTCTTTCTGCGTGGAGTGTGTCAGTGTTGCAGCAGAAAGTTGTTAGTGGTAATGGTTGCTTTATCGAAGCCAGTCAGCTGCAACGTTTGATCTTCAGTGGAAATGGCTATCAGCTGCAAAGTTGGAGATCAGCAGCAAGACACAACTGTCCACAGCTGCTGATAATATGCCTATCAGCAGCAAATTTGGTCTTCAGCAGATAAGGCTTATCCGCAGCAGATTTATTCTTCAGCAGAAGAACAAGTATCCGTTGCAGATAAGCTTATCCAACTCTAAGGTAAGCAGCATTTGTACTTAGAAAGTTTTATAGCCATCATTCTTTATTTCTACAAACTCCCCTAGACTGATGCTACCAAAACTCTATTACTTCTTTTGCTGCTGAAGCTTTTCCATGTTGCTGACTATTCTTGAAACCTCATATCCTCTCTGGTCCTTGCTGGGATTGTTAAGAGGAAGCTTAGATAGAGTCTTGATGTCTTTGCTTGCCATTTTGAAGATGGCCTTGCTTGAACACCTCATCTTCTGTCATTTAATTTATGTCAGTGTGAACTCATCCTTTTCAGCATTGTAGGACCAACTGATGAATGGAGAGTGGGATTGGAGAGGTATGGCAACAATAATTTCATCTTTGCTGGGGTTGAAGTGGTGTTTGATCACCAGCAACAGATGTCTCTCACCTTCATTCTCAGGCTCATTAGCTTCACCCAGCTCCATCATTCTTCTTAGATCAGAATCTGGAAGCTGTAGTACCTCATCAACAGTTGTATAGATTGATCTTCTTTCTTTTGTTCTTCCCCTGAAGACTTCAAACCGTTGATCTTGAGTTTTGTAGAACCAGTCGACGATTTCTCTTGAGTCTTCTGGTTTAGTAGTAGGTTTGCTTTTCTTTTTGGGAGGTTGTTAATGAGTAGGAGCTGGGTGGGAGGATTTGAACTTTGGGGGTGGAGAGGAGGGAGGTCTAGGATGGAGAGAGGAAGGTTGTTGGATAGAGGAAGTGGTGAATGAGGGAGAAGGCTTGGGTTTCTTTGGTTTCCTTTCTTCTTCTCGATTGATTACCCTCTTCTTTGAGCCTTTCTTCCCCAGTCTTTCTTCCTCTTCCTTTTTGACTTTAAAGTAAAGGGCTTGCAGGTTCATGAAACTCATGGGACCCAACCTTTTTCTACTTTCTCCTCTAGCCTTTAGGAAGTCAATCATGACCTTCATTTCTTCATGGGATCTTTTGTTGAAGGAAATGGTCTTCTTGGATTTCTGTTTGGATTTTTCTTCTTCTTTAGCCCTTTTCTTATTTGCCAATAGACCTTGCTGATCCATGAAGGCTGTGTATATTTCTTTATTGGATAACTTCTCAAGGTAGTCTGCATCCTCACCTTGAGAAACAAGAGCTTTTATCCACTCATCTCTCATCTCTTTGGCTAATTTAGAGTCAGTAATTCTAAACTTAGCCTCTTCTTTTCTTTTCTTCTCTCTTTCTTCTTCTTTATTTAATTGTTCCTGCAGCTGAAGAGCTAGAGCTTCATCTTCTTGTATTTGGAAAGCTGTAGGAATCTTGACTTTCAGATCATCCAGCTGCTTAGCATACAGCTGGATCTCTTGTTCTCTGAGGAGAATGGCTGTTTTTCTGTCTTGGGCTTTTCGTAATTCAGCCATCTCTTCTTCTTCTTCTTCTTCTTCTTCTTCTTATTCTTTCCTCCTTTTCCTTCTTTTCCTTCACTATCCTTTCTTCATCTTCTTTTGTTATAAGTCCCTTCCCCTTGTCTTTGCTGGATGCCTGAGCTTCAGCTTCATGGACCACAACGGCAGATGTAGGAGATGCTGTTGGGATCTCAGCTTCAGCTTCATTGGCAGTTTGGGGAATGGATAAGGGGAGGACACTTTCTTTATCTTCTTCCCATTCAAGACCTGTTACTTCTTTCCACCCTTCCTTCACCTTTTCCTTTTCTCTTCTTTTGGATTCTTCTTCTGTGTTCAGTCTGACTGTAGGTGAGGAAAGGAAGGATAGGTATGAGTCGGAGTCAGAGGCATCCATTGCAAGTAGACCTTCCTTTTCAAGCTGAGCTTTGATGGTTTTTATCATTGCTTGACTCTCTAAGGAATTAACGTTGATGTGTGTCCTGAGCTCGAAGACCTTGTGCAGGAAGTCTGAATTTAAGAGTAGGATCTCATTGATGTTGATTGAGAGAGATGATCCATTACTCAGGAAGAATGTGAAGTCAGAAGACCCAGTGCTCGACCATCCTAGCACTTCCACATCTCTGACCACTTTGTTGTACAGAGATCTTATCCAGCAGGCAACTTCTTCTTCTGTTAAAGTGCTGCTCCTGATTAAGTTAAGTCTTCTAGGAGCTAGTCTTTGTTTTGCTGCTGTTGAAGATTCTGCACTGTCTTTAGGATAGGCCACCCTGTTTGCTTCTTCTAATAGTGTTTCAAACCAGGGCAGATTTTCCTCCATTAGGTCTTAGAACCTGCTGATTGCAAGTTCTGCTGAGAGATCTGTAGAGGTGTTGATGCAGTTGGATAGGTACAGTTCAAGCACTTGGAGTGGATTTAGTGCATTCCAGTTCAGCTCTTCTACTCCGCTGAACTCTTTCCCAATCCATAATCTCTCAGTTGAATCATCGTACCCCCAAGCTAGTATGGAGTCAAATTCTAGCTTATTTGAAGACAGTGTGAATTAGGGGGCAGTGGTTTGTTTTATTATTGCTGCTGCTTCAGGAACTATGCTGACTGATGGAGGTGTGTCTTCATTTTGAATTTCATCCTTTAACACCTCATCAATAGCTCTGACAACCAACTTCCATTCCTCAGTGATTTCTTCCTCTTCATCTACCGAGTCTGGCAAGTCATGAACTTGAACAAAGGCAGGCTTGAATAATGAACTTTGAAATGCGGCCTGCTCTTGTATCCGTTCTTCTAGGCTGTCAGCATCATCTTCTACTGCAACCATCTCCCCCTTTTTGGTTGCATCAGTGTAAAGGGCTGCATCTGTTTGAGTTCCTACTGATACAAGGGATGGAGTAGACATAATTGGGCATTGATGGGCTTAATGCATAGAGACTTGGTGCCTTAGTTTGGACACTTTAGCCTCTAGCATAGCTACCCTGGCCGTCAATTCCATATTATGAAGTTTCAGTATGTCATCATCCACAGTTGTGGAATCCTTGGAGCTAGATGAGGCCTTAGGCCTAGCCTCTGCATCCCCATCACCCTGGTTTTCTTGGCACCTGGGATTCCTCTCAGTGAAGAGTGTTTCAAAGGAAACATCCTCACTCTGAGTTGCCGTGGTTAGGGTCTTAGTTATGTTGTCACTGTTCTCCTAGGCAGTTGATGTACCAGGAGTAGTGACAACCCTTTCCACATTCACTCTATCAGTACCACCAGAGTGAACCTTCTTGGGTGATGAACTTGGGTTAGGTGCACCAGCAGCCAAGTCAATCAATACCTTCGAGATAGTGGTTGTTGGAGATGGTATATCATCTTGACAAGGAGCCTCTGCACTTAAGTTCAGAGAAGAGAAATAAAGGTATGGATCAGCAGGTTGTTCTATGGATCCGGGATGTGATCCTGATCCTAATAGAGAAATTTCCAAGGAGGTCTCTCTAATTTTTTGGCTATCCCTTTTGATATTCTCATCAGAATGTTGGGATTCTGAATGAGGGCTTTGAGGTTGGGATTGGGCCTTTGAGACAAGAAGAGAAGGAGTCTTCTTGCTCCTTTTTCTAGTGTATGTTGTTGCAACTGGGGCCCTTTGTTCCAGTTGAACGATAACATCCAAAATAGTTGTAAGTGATTTTTGTACCTGTGCATCCTTAGTAATATGCACAGGGGTTCGAATAGTGGAAGCAGATGGTTGTTCAGGATGTGAGGAGGAGGGTGTGGGATCAGTATCAGCTGGGATTGCTGAACTGTCACCCTGGGTACTTTATATGTTCACCATTGTAGATAAGAATGGAACATTGACCCCTGAGAACTTTTTGGAAACAGTTCTCATGCTTTGAAAAATGTTGCTTTTATGACCCAACATAAGATAGATTTTTGCAGGTTTTGAAAGTTCTTTTATTTAATTGTTAAAAACCTCCTACAAAAATCTTGGATACATGAAAAATTGCTGCTTTGCACCTTCTTGAAGGTTTATCTCAAACCTTCAAAGATGAGATGTGCAAAGTTGAATCCTTGGCCAGTAACCATACAGTGAATAGCAGAGGCAAGTGCAGAGCTCACTTGATGTCATCCACTTCTCTTTTGAGATATGCATTGTAGAAGAGTGTGGCATAGATACTTCCATGGGGGTCCTATCAGTTCCTTCTCTATTGTGTACTCATTCTGATTTCCAGTGTACCCTATGGATACAAAGGTCTTCATATAGACTTCTTTTGAGTACGAAATGGTGGCCCCCTCGTCTTGAAGCTTGAGGTGTTTGCGGAGAGTGGCTTCAGAGATGGTGATGTCCTTGCCATCTACCTTGGCTTTAATTTGGGGTATCCCCTGTTCAGTAGAGTAGATGGCAGATTTCCAAAAATCCTCCATGTGAGGAATGTAAATGGGTGGGTTGACAGTGAGTGCTTGGTATATTTTTGATCGACAGAGAAAGTCGATCATGTCATCAAACCCGTCAGACTTCTTCCCTTTTATTAAGTATGCTGTGAGGTTGTGATATGGAGAGAACTTATCATCTGGATGGTTTATGTCTACCTCTTCCATTGTTTGGTTTGGAAGGAAAGAGGAAGGTTTTGAAGGGTGGTTAGGAATGGAAGGCTTTGAATGTTGTGGGGGCTTGAGAGAAAGTGATGGGAGTTAGGGCGAAATTGAATATGAAGGGGTGGTGAGGAAATTTGATTTGTTCTTATAACGACAGAGGAGGGAAAAGCAAAATGACTTGTACAGTACAACCTCATTCACTTTTTACTGTTACAGCTGTAATGCACTATAGCAATCATGGTAAAGACTGAAAGGAATTTTTACAGCGGGTAAAAGTTAATTTAGACTTATTTTTACCCATCAGCAGCAAACTTGGTTACTGCGGATGGTTAAGTCTATCCGCTGCAAGCTTGGTTGCGGTGAATAGTTAAGTCTGTCAGCAGCAAACTCTATTGCTGCTGATGGATACATTGATCCGTAGCAAGGGTGTTGCTGCTGACTGTCTTAGAGCTATCTGCGGGAAACTTGTTCCTGCTGTTAACTTAAAGCGGTCAATGGCAAAATCTTTGCTGCTGATTATTAAACCTGTCAGCAGCAAAAATGGATGCTGCTGACTTGTAAATTTTATTTATAACAAAAGACAAACATATTTACAAAAACAAATTTTTAGAGACATATTTTAATCAAAGTTCATCATACCAATATATTCAACTAAATATCTAAATCTAGCTTCATCAAACGGTTTTGTAAATAAATCAGGATATTGCTCATTGATATGAACTTTGGTTAAAATAATTCTCTTTTTCTCAGATTGATCTCTTATGAAGTGATACCTGATGTCAATGTGCTTTGTCTTGGAGTGCTGCACCGGATTGTTTGTGATTGATATAGCACTCATGTTGTCAATGTGAATAAGAGTTGCCATGATAGTCATCCCATAATCCAGCATTTGATTTTGTATCCAGATGACTTGTGCACAACAACTTGAAGCTGCAATGTATTCTGCTTCTGCTGTAGAAGTTGAAACACATGTTTGCTTCTTGCACTGCCATGAAATCAGTCTCCCTCCCAGAAACTGACATCCCCCTAAAGTGGACTTTTTGTCCAAGTTGCATCCCCCATAATCACTGTTAGTGTATGCATACAGATTGAACTTATCATTTTTAGAGTACCATAGCCCAAGTCTTGGAGCTCTCTTTAGGTATCTAAAAATTCTCTTGACGGCTTGAAGATGTGAAATCTTTGGAGCTGCTTGGAATCTTGCACATAGACATACTGCAAACATGATATCTGGCCTTGAGGTAGTGAGATACATGAGAGACCCTATCATTACACGGTACTGATGTTGATCAGTGTCTTGACCATCTTTGTCTGGAGTCAGCTGATGGTGCACTTGCATAGGGGTTCTTGCAGCAGAGCAGTCAGCCATCTTGAATCTTTCCAGAATGCTCTTGACATATTTGGATTGGCTGATGAAGATTCCATTTGGGACTTGTTTGACTTGAAGACCCAGAAAGAAAATTAGCTCACCCATTGAGCTCATTTCAAACTTTGAGTGCATCAGGATCTCGAAGTCTTTACATAACTTCTTCCTTGTTGATCCAAAGATGATATCATCTACGTAGATTTGAACCGGTAAGATTTCTCCCCCTTCATCTTTGATAAACAAGGTCTGGCCAATGGAACCTCTTCTGAAGTTGTTGCTTAGTAGATATCCAGAAAAAGTTTCATACCAGGCTCTTGGGGCTTGATGTAAGCCATATAGAGCTTTGTCTAGTTTGAACACATGGTTAAGATGTGTAGGATCTACAAAGCCTGGAGGCTGTTTGACATATACTTCTTCACCAATCTTCCCATACAGAAAGACACTCTTGACATCCATTTGATAGACCATGAAATTCTTGGATGCAGCATATGCCAGGAAGATTCTAATGGCCTCCAGCTTGGAAACAGGAGCAAAGACTTCATCATAGTCAATTCCCTCTTCCTGAGTGTATCCTTGAGCTACAAGTCTCGCTTTGTTCTTGACTACAATTCCTCTCTCATCTTGCTTGTTCCTGAATACCCATCTTGTGCCAATGGTAGATTTACCAGGTGGAAGATCAACCAGTTTCCAGACATCCTGTCTCTTGAATTGCAGCAACTCTTCCTGCATTGCCTCAATCAAACTGCTGTGTTTCAGAGCTTCATCTATTTTCTTGGGTTCCACCTGAGATAGAAAACATGAAAACAAACTTATATATTGGCCTCATGAGATTTGCTTCTTGTTAGAACTCCTTGGTGAACTTGGCCAATAATATTTTCCAGAGGATGTTCCTTGTTGATCCTCTGTGCTGGTACCACCTCCAGCTGTATCCCTTTCTCAAGATTGCTTTGATTTTGATCAGTGATTTCTTCATTCATGGTGGAAGAGTCTTCAATATCAACAGCTACATCAGTGTTATCAGCAATAGTATTTGCAGCATCTACAGCATTTACCGAAGAGTCTTCATTCTAATTTTCATTTTTAGACAGGCTGCTGCTAGTGACATTTGAGAGTGTGGTTCTGGCTGCACTTGCTTCAATGGCTTCCATAACAAATGGAGGATCAATGGATGGTCTTCTCAGACTGACAGAAGATTTTGGAAAATCCAGTCTGTAGTCAGAGGAGAAAGTATAAGCAGGTGCTTGAGAAGAGGAAGACTCCATATTTGAGAAGATGAGAGGCTCAAATATTTGGGTGAAGGAGTCTATGTCAAAAAGCCAGTTTGGGCCTTTTCCTTGTTCATAGACAATGTGTTCTCTGCATTCCACATTGGCTGATTCTTCCACAATTCTTGTTCTTGAGTTGAATACTCTGTAGGCCTTGGATTGAGATGAATAGCCCACAAAATATCCTTCATCAGATTTGGCACCAAACTTAGGAAGAACCCCATGTGTGATCAGAATTGTGCATGGACATCCAAAAGGTTTTAGCAATCCAATGTATCGAACTCTTTGGAACCATAGTTCATAAGGTGTCTTGTTGAGAGGCTTGACTATGAGAACTCTATTTTGCACTTAGCAGGCTGTGCTTACTGCTTCTGCCCAGAATGTGAGAGGCAGTTTTGAGTCAGCCAACATAGATCTTGCTGACTCAATTAGAGTTCTGTTTCTTCTTTCAGCAACTCCATTTTGTTGAGGAGTTCTTAGAGCTCTGTATTGCCTTTCGATTCCCTTGCTCTCACAGAAACAGTTCAAAGTGTGCTTCTTGAACTCGGTGCCCTGATCACACCTTATTATCTTTACCTTCTGATTGCTTTGATTCTCTACCCTAAGGATGTAGGATTTGAGAATTTCAGCAGTTTCATCTTTAGTTCTCAAGAAGTATACCCATGAGAATCTGGTGTAGTCATCAGTTATCACCAGACAGTATGACTTCTTACCCATTGACATAATATTTGTAGGCCCAAACAGATCCATATGCAACAGCTGTAGTGGAGTGTCATTTGTATTCAAAGTCTTGGGCTTGTGAGAACTCTTGTGTTGCTTCCCCTTCAAACAAGCAATGCAGTGATCTTCTAGCTGGAATTCTTTGTCAGGAAGCCCTCTGACAAGATTATCCTTCACCAATTTGTTGATAGTTTTGATGTTAACGTGGCTTAATCTCCTGTGCCAGAGAGCTGATTCATCAACTGAGGCTTTTGACAGAAAACAGGATACACTGCCAGATAGAGTGACCTCATTCATGTCAAGCACATAAATATTTTCTTTTCTCTGAGCAGTTAATAAAATCTTTTTTGGAGGAGGTTTGGATAAGCCATGAGATAGTACAAAGCATTCTTTGTGTGTGAAGAGCATCTAATGCTTTTGATCACAGACCTGGGAAACGCTCATGAGATTGAAGTCCAATTCTTTGACATAATTTACCTTATAAATACCCATTCTTTCATTTGACACAGTCCCTTGTCCAGTAATAGATCCTCCTTTTGAGTCACTTCCAAAGGCAACATATCCTCCATTGAAGTGTCTGAAGTTGGAGAGGATGGATCTGTTGCCTGTCGTGTGCCTGGAACAACCACTGTCTACCACCCAGGTGTTATTTTTGTGACCTGGCTGCCCCTGCATACGAGAGAGATCTAGTTAGTGAAAGGAATCCAAGAGCTTGCATCCTTGAAGAAAAGGGTTCTTGGAATATCAGATTCAGCATGTGTGCATTTAACAGAGCTAATGATGATTCTTAGAGGGATAGAAGCTGGGATCTTGGCTTTCCATTGCTGAGGAGATGGTTTTCCAGTTCTCTTTGCTCTGTCAGTAGCTGATGTTGCTTTGGCTGCTGATGGATTTGCTTTATCAGCAGCAGATTTTGCTGATGATGACTTTAGCTTATCAGCAGCCTATTTTGTTGCTGCTGAGGACTTCAGCTTATCAGCAGTAGATTTTGTTGCTGCTGATGGTTTTGCTTGAGTAGCAGCAGACTTGGTTGCTGCTGAAGGCTTGTCCTTTGGTTTCTTGGGCTTGGCTTGATTACCAACATTTTTGCTGGATGCTGATGGTTCAACAACCAATGTATGCTTATCTTTCTTTACCTTGTTGATGGAGGGCTTCTCTGTAGAAGTTCTCATCCTGATGGGCTTTTGTTTAGAAGGGGCTTGATGGAGGATCTGGTTGAAGGGATTAAATTCACAATTTGCAGCAAAGTGGTCTGATTTACCACAGATGATGCAAGATTGTTGAGGCTTTGGCAGCTGCTTCCTTTGTGGGGAAAGAGAGTTTCTAAAATGAGTTCCCTTAGCTTCAGAACTCCTTACCTTTCTGTTCTTGTTTGTCTTCTCAAAAGCATGTTGTTTAAGGTTTCTTTGCTGCTGAAGGTAGTAGAAGCAGGTGCTAGCAGTGTGGCTGTATTTGCCACAGACAAAGCATGATTTAGCCAGTTTGTCCCTTGAAAGGTAAACGTAGTCCTTTCTTTTGAACAAGTCTTTGAAGTTCCAGGGGTGAGCTTTGTTGTGCTCAAAGGTGGCTTCTTCTAATGTCTTTTGAACAAATGGAACTCTTTCTCCAGGCGCATGACATATGTCAAACACCTTTCTTTGAGGCTTTGAGTTGATGGAGGTTGAAGATTGTCCCTTTTCAACAGTTAGCTTTCTTCCTTCTGGAGGATAGCTGATTTTGATTTGGTTGAAAGGCATAGGAACCGGAACAGCTGGTAAAGGGACAGGAGCACTTGTTTGAATGACTTCAAGAACAGGCGGTGCTGGTACTTGTACTGGTGATGAGGCCTCCTCAGTTTTAGTGGACTCTGAGCAAGTTGACTCAGATTCTGACGAGGTAGTGCATTCTTGCACCAATGGTTCATGCCTTGAAGGATCAAGATCTAGGTTGGCCTTTTCAAGATTTGAGAGATTGAAGCTTGGTTCATGGATGGCAACGTAGTCAGCAGGAGGTGCAACGGCTTGGTATTGTTCAGCATGATACCCCATACCAGTTTTTACCTTGTCATGAATTTGAGCATCCAAAAGTCTTTGCAGCTTTTTGGATGCAAATTCATATTTGTCAACATGAACTTTCTGTTCTGCCAATTCTGCTCTGGTAGCTTTTAATCTAGCCAGTAGATCATCAATCTGAGTTTCAAGATTGGTTTGTTCATGTTTTAGTAATGAAATCTCTTTCTTTAGGCAGTTAATTTTTTCTTTATAACTGTTTTCGACTTTTGTGAATTCAGATTTCATTTGATGAAACTCTTCATTTTGATCTATAAGGTTTTGATTATGCTTTCTGTAGCCTAACACCTTATCAATACAAGCTTGGAAACAGAGATGTTCATATACCTGAGGCGGTATCCCAGTTGTGTCTGCCATAAGAGCTTGGTTGTTAGCAGGCAAATCTTCATACTGGAAGCTCCAGTCAAAGTCAGAAGTTCCAACAGCTGAACAAGCTGCAGTTTGAGCTGGAGGAGTAGCTTGTTGCTGTTGTTGTCTTGGTTGGGATTGGTGAGTTTGTCTTGATTAAGGAGCTGCTGGGTTTGCCCTAGGTGCCTTGCATTCTCTAGCAAAATGACCCAGTTGGTTACAGTTGTAACATCTTAATTTGCTTTTATCCAAGCCAACTATGGTGTTGGAGTTGTTACTTGGAATGGGTCTTCCGGTTCTAGAGTAGAACCTTTTTGCTTTTATAGAGAGCATGGCATACGAGTGCTGTATGTCCATTTCTTTTAAGTCATCTGGATGGAAGCATTCCAGATCCTCCTTGATAAAGGACATGTTGCTTGAGTTTTCAGAAACAAAAGCAGCAGAGGTTGAGGTTGAGGTTTGAGGAGGAGCTTCTAGGAGAAATGGTGATGTGTTTATTTGAGATGTTGGCATTTAGGGATGAGTGACGATGGGAGGATAATAGTTGCTTGAACTAGGACCTGAGTGGTCAGAGTGGAGGGAAAAAGAGGTGGTGGTGGATGTTGAGGCTGTTTGGTAGCTTGAGCTTCTTTCTTTTGCCTGAATCATCTCTAGCTCATAGGTTTTTAGCATTCTGAAGAGCTCAGTCATCTGGAGAGTCTTCAGATTCTCAGTTCTTCTGATGGACAATGTATAGAGTGTCCAGCAACTCGGTAGAGACCTGATGAACTTCTTGAGAATATATTCATTCTCCAGCTTCACCTTTGAGCACCGCAGCTCACCTACAAGATAGGTATATCTGTTATATAAAACAGTTAGAGACTCACATTCCTTCCAGACGAAGTTTTCATATTGGTGCTTCAGGATGTCTCTTCTGTTTTCTTTGACTTCTTCTGAACCAACAAACATCTTCTCAAGATCCTCCCATAGCTCCTTTGCAGTTTTATAACCTCTGAAGTTATGAAAAACTTCATTTGGTAAGCACATCTAGATGGCTCCCAAGGCTTTGAAATCTACCTTCATTTTCTTGATGTCTTCATCAGAGTACTTGGAGGATTCTTTGGGAACCAGTGTACCTCCGGAATCAGCTGAGGCCACCATGGGTATGTATGGTCCATTTTTAAAGGATTTTCACATCCCATATTCTTGATAGCAAAAGAAGCTTTCCATTATGTTCTTCCACATATCATAGTCTTCTCCAGACACCAGTTTTGGTGGTCTGGAGATGCTTCCAATATCTTAAAATCCATTGTTTTGTGCCATTTTGTTTTGATTTGTGATAATGAGAGACTTTAGCAAAGAGATAGTTTAGAATAGAACCGGAGAATGATTAAACAAGTGTGAGTTTGTTTAATCTGTGAGCCAAAGCTCTGATACCACTTGTAGGATCGGTGAATACAAGATGGTTCTATTCTAGTTGAGATTGGCGGAAACAATCACAACTAAGCAATGTAAACAAGTAAACAATAAGAATACTGATAAAAAGCAATTTGTATTAAGCTTCAAGGTTTACAATATTACAGAGAAAACTCTTAAGCAAAAGCACTGCTTTACAATGACTCTCAGTACTGCTTATATAGTAACTTAGAATCAAGACAGAACCTTGATTCTAAGGATCAGATCTAACACAAACCGTTGATCTTGTATTGAAGCTATTCTACATATAATGACAATAAACACTACAAACGTTAACTTTACTCAAACGTCTTCTTAGGCATCATTGCTTGCATGCTTGGAGAAGAGCGTTGTAGTTCGTTATTGTCTGCACCAGTGACATTCTTTCTGCGTGGAGTGTGTCAGTGTTGTAGCAGAAAGTTGTCAGTGGTAATGGTTGCTTTATCTAAGGCAGTCAGCTGCAACGTTTGATCTTCAGTGGAAATGGTTATCAGTTGCAAAGTTGGAGATCAGCAGCAAGACACAACTGTCCACAGCTGCTGATGATATGGCTATCAGCAGCAACTTTGGTCTTCAGCAGATAAGGGTTATCCGCAGCAGATTTATTCTTCAGCAGAAGAACAAGTATCCGCTGCAGATAAGCTTATCCGCAGCAGCTTGTTGGTCAACAACAAACTCTGAGGTAAGCAGCATTTGTACTTAGAAATGCTTAGCACAAAGACAAGACTCCTTTGTTGCTTGTCCGAAGACAAGTCTCCACTATTGCTTGCACAAGACTTTTCTTTCATTTTTTCTTTCGCCCTAGGTAACATGCACATTTAGTCATTCACACACATTTACATGCTACCACGCAATAAAATAAATTAACACATTTATAAATAATTGCATATATTATAACCTAAGTTAATAACACATAATTGTCATAGACATTGGTAAAAGCATTGTTCTTTCTTTTCATTCAAAAGCATGCACTTCGGCCCAAAACTTCTAAGGAAAATGGGCAATATAAATTCACCAGTTCTGTTCTTTACTCTACGTTTCCTTAACTGTTTGGACTAGGCAGAGTGCTAGAAATCTATAGTAATTCAACGATTGAAAACTATCAACAAATACTCTAGTGTCGCCTATAGTGTTGCCGGGCACAAGGCAGTGTCACCAGGCACATGATCAGTGTCGCCAGAACTTGCATTCTGGACTTAGTGTCGTTCCTTAGTGTTATTCTTCTAGTGTCTCCAAACAATGGTGGTGGCACTCATTAGTGTCGCTTAACTTGTGTAGCCAAAATCATTATGGCGACACTCCTTAGTGTCACTAGGGAATGACATGCGTTCTAATCATTGAAAATCTTGGGAGCGATGCTACATACCTATCTCCTTCCCCGACTAGTGTCGCCATATGAAGGTGGCGACACTTGTTAATGTCGCCTGATGAACATATTCATCAAACAAGCCAGTTTTCAACCCAAGTTTGCAACGTTTTACGTCCAAAGTTTGTTTAACTTCCATGAAGCTAGACCTAGAGTTTTTTCATCATTTTACATGTAAAAACCCCACCTTTGAGATGAAAACCCTAGTTTTCCCCAAAAACACTTTTTTTTAACAAAAACAGAGATTTAGGTTCGATCCATACCTCAAAGACGATGATTCTTCTTGTTTTCTTGCTTTAGTGTGATTGAGAAACAGATTGGGAGAAACCTTTGCACCAAAACGTGGATTCGTGACTTTCTCTCTCTAGGATCTTTCCTTTCTCTCTCTAAAACAAAAATGAGGGTTGGGGTGAATGGAGGCTGATTAATCAGGTTCTAAGGTTTATGGAGGCCTTAATCGGCCAAACCCATACCCTAAAGCCCATCCTCAATGTTCTCTATTTTCTCTTGGCCCAACAAAGGGTGTCAGTTTTGCGGGTGTTATATAAAATCACAAAGGAGGCAATACATCAAAAATCCCATAATTGCTAGCAGACGTTTGTATACAAATATGTGACATGTTGTGAAAGACCCACTGAAATGCGTGGGACCAACCTACGCATATATAATACAAAAGAAGTGAAGATAACAAACTCCTTTGTTTCGATTGGCTACACTATATCTGTGTCCGACGCTCACATAACTGCTTTGACTTCAATGTGTAACATACCGAAAACCCGACTCTCTTAATGGGCCGGGAGATGGGTCGAAAGGATGGAAGAAGTAAAAAAGGGACGGGGTGGTCTTGTGGAATGATGGGCTTGGCCCATCAGGGCTCTACTAAACCCTAAGTCCCATGAACCAGTCACCATTTCACCATTTTCCCCATAATTCGTCTAGAGTGAGAGAGTGAGAGGTTATAGAGAGAGAAAGTGAAGAAACTTGAAGATTTTGCTCAGAGATTGCTCCAATCTGCTTCTCTACTGTTTGTGAGCAAGATCAAAAGAAGAAACACTGCTTTTAAGGTAAGAAATCCAACCTAAACCCTCTGTTTTCAGTCTAAATGGGTTTTGGGGTAAAACATGGGTTTTGATCCTAAAAGGCACGGTTTTACGTATGAAACGGGGGTATAAATCCCAGATCTATGATTATGGAGGTTAAAAAACTGTTTTGAACGTAAAATGTTACGAACTTGGGTTGAAAACGAGCATGTTTGGAGATGGTGTTCATCAGGCGACACTGCCAGTGTCGCCACCTTCAAGTGGCAACACTTGACGGGGATGAGGCTGGGGAGACGGCGTTGTGCCCAAGAAATTCAATGATTGGACACGTGTTAATCCTTGGCGACACTAGGTGTGTCGCCAAAGACATCTAGCGACACAACGGTGGGGGACAGTCGTGTACCACGATACTAAGTCCCGAACGCAAATTCTGGCGACGCTGTGAGTGTTCCTAGCGACAATGGACTGGCGACACTAAGCCCGGTGACACTGATCATGTCCCGGTGATATCGCCTAGACGATCTATATAAAAACTAACAAAACCTAACCTAGACTCCTAAGTAATAAATGGAGTACCTATGAACTAAACCGCACTGACAGTCAAGTGGACCTATCGAGTGTAGCACAACTTAATGGTAAACCAAGTTATCGAACCCTAGAGACACTACTATAACTATATTAGACTTTGACTCAGACTAAAGATTGATTGATGGGGGATTTACTACACTACTGATTAGAACTAATAATGCAGAAAACAAGGTCGACTCAAGCTATCAAGGTAAAGTACTAAGGAAAATATGAGAGATGGGAAGAATACCACCTAGGTCAGAATCCTACTTGCAAATCACAATTTCTACCGGTTCTAGAAACTATGATGGATCTGGGTTTTTAAAGAAACAGCTCTAGACTACCTAGTGGATCCCTATTCACTCTCATGGTGTCACCAACTAAGGAACCAAAAGATGTAATAACTCACCAGATAATGGATTACCTTTCGGTCTCTCCAACAATTATAAAGTACCTAGAAGACAGATCACCTTTCAGTCTCACTGTCCACAATACATTCAAAGAATGCACGGGGTAATCTCAAGATAATAACTACGATTTAGAATAGCAACAAATCACAAGACACCTAAACAACTTCCTTTAAGACAGTTGACACTCAGATTCCTAATGACGAAGACCAAACGACTATCTCACTTCTCGGGTATTGAGACAAGATACACACTCAGTCTAAAGAATACACAATCACAATTCCTACGGCTAATATTTCTAGCAAACCACATAAACAATCACAAACCCTAAAGTCTATGATGTAGATACGCAAATCAAAGTGGAAGATATCCACAATCAACATACGTAATTGAAATCAAACAAAGATCAACACTAATCATGCAATATTCATCATAATTAATGTCAAGAAACTGTTTACAAAATCATAAATCCATTCAACGAATCCAAAACCGATAAAAATCTAAACTTTACAAAGTATTCATCATGTGACCTAGGCAGTATCAATGTTTTAGCCTAGGATCATGTTCAAAACAACCATAGCAGAAGAATTAAACACAAACATAGTATCAAAAACAGAATTCAATAATAAAGGTTCAAACTTGAAACCAAAAACGTAAATTAAACGAACCTGGACTCCAAAGCTTTCACCTTTTCACTTGATTCCTCCTCCAATCGCCCAAAATCGCCTCTGGACCTTCTCTAAACGGCACAACAGTCGAACTCCTCGAATAAAGGTATCACAATTTGATTTAAAGTCCGATTAGGGCTTTTTGCGAATTAATAGGCCTCTCGCGTACCGCGAGAGGTTGGTCTGAGTTCCTCGCATACCGCGAGGAACAAATTAGTCGGGCCCCTTTCTGGGATCCTCGCGTATCGTGAGACATTTAAGCTTCCTCCGCCGCGTACCGCAAGGGACTGATTTTCACCATTTATCACTTTTGAACTTCTGGCTTTCTTCTCTTGCTCGGTTTCTTCGGATATTCACTTGTATTCATCTCAAGCACCTGTAAACATAGCACAGACTCAATAGTATACAAAAACGACTCAAAACAAAGATAAAACTAAACAAAACGAACGAAAACAATATGAATAAAGATGTGTGCTTTGCACTACATCAAACATCCCCACACTTAACCTTTTTTCGTACTCAAAAAAGTCTACAATGGAATCATAACTCAGATTTAACTTAACATTAATCAATTACCAGTTAGCCAAACATACTCACGCGTGAAAAAGCAATAATCAGTATTTCTGTCCGATTAAACCCAAGCACCAACCATTTAGCCCCCGTAAGGTGTTCTAATTCCATTTTATACAGATATTAATCAACCTATGTGACTCACACTTAGAAGTTACAACTCTACCTAATCCCGTCTCACGGTCATGTCTAGGCACGGGTTAAACCATATAGATTTCACTCACCACGTTAAACTAAGATTTATTTGGTTTAGAAATTAGATGAAATATGGAATGAATGGATGGAAATGAGCATTAATTAAAGCACAAGAACTTTCATCTAGAGGCGTTTCAACCAAGTCACTATCCCGGAAGGTAACACATAGACTAAGTCATATTCAATAAAGCACATAAGAATCACTTATGAGTGTTTTCTCCAAGTGGCCATCCCGGAGGGTAACACATAAGCAAAACTCATAATTCTAATCAATAAGCTCATGAATTATGGACATATGGATGCGGGCGCCACCAAAATCGGATTTATTCTCATAAAAGAGAATGGTGTGCCAAAAATTTCAAAAACAAATAGATATTATCTTAACGCGGTACCTATCATCCTATGTTGACAGTTTCTATTATTTAAATCATTTAAAACTCAACAAGTAGATCTAGTTGTACTATCATTTTCCCTTTTGGTTTGCAAAACTTATATTTTCAAAGGACATTTTTTTCAAATTTTTCAATTTTTTTTTGTATTTTTGAATTTTTATAAAGAAGACAAACTAGACGGACTAGACACTCACATCCCCACACTTGAAAGACACATTGTCCTCAATGTGAAGCAAGACATAACTAAAAATAAAAATGTAAAAATAAAACAGGAAGCGACTTTGCTGTTAATGTATGCAATATAGGTGTCCAACTTCGTTCTTCCCATGTGCACCGTATAGCATTTCGGTCGTGGTTGCACATCTCTGCCAGGATGCTCAATAATATCAGGATCAACTCCGTCCAATTGGAGATTGAGTATGGATGGAATGATCAACACCTGCAAAATAAAAATCAAACATACCCGCAACATCAAACTGACTCAAAAGACTAACTCAAATTAAAAATAAAAGACTCAACTGACTCACTAAGACTCTGGATAGAAGGCAAGGAAACATACCCTATGCGTGGCAAACACATAGACATGAGTGCCACAGGCAAGGTGAATCAACGGTCACGAACGGTCTAAGTTTCCCATGGTAATGGTGGTCGGTGAATGATATGAATAAAAGTGATGGAGGATGGATTTTATTGATAATGGATGATGTGGTGGACGGTGGTGGTGATGGGTATGGGAAACCACGGGAAAACAAGGAAAAATGGGAAGTTCAGGGTAGCCCCGCGTACCGCGAAGAACAGGAGGCCACTCCTCGCGTACCGCAAGGGAGTTGCATTTAAACCGGCCTTATCCTGGATCTCTCGCGTACCTCGAGAGACCACAGAAAACACCTCGCGTACCGCGAGGAACCTTTTGTGGCAGAAAGTTAAGGGGGGTTTTTTATACTTAGAAAATTTTTCACCCCTTAATTTCTTTTCACCAAAAATTAATAAAAACCTATTCCAAGCATAAAAACCAATGTAAAAATACCTGGAACTTCATTCCTGATGATTTTCCTCACCGAATCAAGCACGAATCCTTGTAAAACATGACACAAACAAAACACACACACCGAAAAACAAAGAAAATGACACAGACTCAAACCAAGGAATGCATAGAAACTCTACATCCCGTGCACTTGCCCGAGACTCAAACAAGCCTATCAGGAGGCTTCTCCTTGATTTTAACCGGTACCACTTTCATCCTCCACGGTCTACCAGTCCTCCACAACCTCAACAACTCATTTCGCCTAGCAAATAATGAACTCATATCACATGTAGCACTCAGATCCTTCCACCACCTCTTAAACTTACCCGGTCCCAAGATGATATGCATCACATAACAAGTAATTTGTCACCCCTAGACATCCCCACACTTGGGGTTTGCATTCTCCCTAAATCAGATACATCTCTCAATACACGAGTTCTCTTACGGGGTGGCCTAGACTTAGGGGACCTAGAAGTAAGACTCAGCTCTGGAATTCTCCCTTCAACATGAACACTAATGGCGGGTGAGGGCTCGGGCATAGGTGGTTCTAATGGTGCAAACTCTAAAATCTGACTAGGATCTTCGGGAACCTCTACACTCTCCTCCATGGGTGTCTCACATATTATCACCCCCACTTGTGCTAATATTTCACTCAAACTGTAATCATCAGCGTCCACACCTAAAAGCGAGGACCCTACCAATTTCTTTTCAAATTCCTCAAGCCAATCCGGAGGGTCTTTTATCATTCCTCTTCCATCAATACCAACCCCATCCTCTACTGGAATAGAGTCCCGATATTCGTCCATAAAGGCATCGATCATGAACACGGAGTGGCTCTGCTCGCCAACATCCCTCACGGACTTTATAGCATTGAAGGTGATCGACTCATCCCCACACGAAGTGTGAGTTTCCCGTCAAAGACATCGATCAATGCCTTGGCGGTGCGCAAGAAATGGCGCCCGAGGATTAGTGAGACTTTGTCATCCACATCCATATCCAAGATGACAAAATCCACGCGGAAGACAAATTTGCCTACTTTTACTAGAAGATTCTCCACAAATCCCCGTGGATACTTGACTGAGCGGTCATCCAAGGATATGCTTATGCGCATAGGTTGAGCTTTACCTAGGTATAGCTGTTTATAGACAGAATATGGCATCAGATTGATGCTAGCGCCTAAGTCAGCCAACGCGTGGTTTTAGGGCAAACCGCCAAGCAGACACGGGATCGTGAAACGACCCGAATCTGCCAGTTTCTCTGGCAGTGTGTTCTGAACCACTGCAGAACATTGCTCATTAAGTGAGACTTTAGAGATCCCCTCTAACTTCTTCTTGTTGGAAAGAAGATCTTTTAGGAATTTCCCATATTTTGGCATGTGCCGGAGGACCTCTTTGAATGGGAGATTAACCTTGAGCTGTTTGAAGATGTTCAGGAAGTGAGCATATTCCCTAGCATGTTTATGTGGCAACAAGCGAGTAGGATAGGGAACAAGGCTCAGGTCAATCTCGGGGGTCTTCATCTTCACCCCTTCTTCTTCTCCTCTACCTTCTCGGCAGGCTTTTCCATTAAAATTTCCTCATCCACCTGCTCTTTCTCTGTCACTGGTGGCTCCTCTACCATCTGCTCTTCTATCATCTTAGCATTTATCTCAGCAAAGCTGTAGGATCGTGAAAGTACAAGATGGTTCTGTTCTTAGTTGAGATTGCGGAAACAATAACAACTACACAAGTGTAATCGAGTAAACAGAATGAATACTAATAAGAACACTGTTGTATTAAGCTTTGTGAATAAACGATTACAAATGAAAACTCAGTGAAAAAAGCACAAAAAAGCACACATACAATGAAGTGTTTACAGATTATTTATACTCACTTAGAATCAAGACAGCCCCTTAATTCTAAGGATCAGATCTAACACAGACCGTTTGTCACACCCCGGCCGGCGGCGGATTATACGCCGGGGCTGACACGGTTGTTCATAAGCACACGATCATCTATTAAATGTGACAATATTTATTCATCAAAATTAAACGCATCCGTTACAAGTAGAAATGGATAATAAAGCGTTCAAACATGACATAAGTTGAATTTAATCTTTAATAGAGCTAGGTCCAATGTCCTAAATGATCAAGTAGTGTCCTCAAACTGGTGCACCTGAAACATGTGAGTAAATGTCAACTACAAGTAGTTGGTGAGTAACATAGGTTTTGACACCAAACAAAAGTTAAGTATAAGTTTACAATTCAATATGTTCAAAGCATGTCTAAAGCATTTATGTGAAAACATACAAGGTTCCAAGCGTACAATTCAAGCCTGATAATAGAAAACTAGATACGCAATCCCACTGATTGCTATTTTAAAAAAGGGAGCAAGCGGATACTCCAAGTTATAGTTGATACCCAACAAAACCCGCCAAGGTCTTGTGGTAAGTTATAGGTTCAGTTTCCCATATAAATGATCATGTTAGGTACTACCTTAGGCTTGGGCTGCAAGTTAATGAATGTACTGGCATGAAACACATGCAATGGTCACCAAGTAGTTCAAATATAAAGCATAAAGATCAAGCAAAAGAACATAGATATTGAATTGTTTAAATAGATAAAGTTGATAACATGTTTCACCCCAAAAGCAAAAACAGTAAAAAGGGGCTATGTAAACTCACCTTATAATGGGTAGAATTGAATGCCACACAAGTATGTTGTTTATTGCACAAGGTTCAAGCAAATCGTTGCCCAACCTATGGGTGATGGTATAAGTGTATCAATGATTTTGTAATATATGGAACAGAGAATCCTAATGCGCGAAGGGTTTGATGTGGGGGTCCTCGATTGTGTAAGAAATTGCTTGTTCGAGTTTCAAATGATACTTAAGAAATTTCTTGTAAAAGGTATAAGTATGTAAATATACGGTTTCATTTGTTTTGCCAATATTTAAAGTAATATATATATATGAATAAAAAATCTCAAGCATTTTTGTTTAAAATTAATCAAACAAATGAATAAGTCATTTATTCTTGTTTGTAAATAAGTAACTAAATAGGTAATTATAATTAGTCGAACAAGTAGGTAAGTAGATACATAAATAAATAAGATCTTTCATTTGTTTAGTTTGGTTTTCAAGAACAATAAGTGTTTTAAAAGAAAATAATGATTTAATTAGTTTGTAATTAAACCAAAATACAAATCATGTTATAATTAGTTAACTAATTACACCATAATTAATTATTAATTGAAAGGACGAAGCCCGTTTTAATGTTTTATAAAAATAACATGTATAAAAGATTGTTAAGTTTCTTTATAAGAAAAGAAGTTATAAAATAATCAAGCTCATGTATCAAATTATTCAAGAGACTTATAGCTTTGGATAAGTATTTGTCTAAAAGTAAATATGTTAATTTTAACTTAAAGATTTATTACGTTTTGGTCGTAATAATAATAACCGAAATAGTTATACTTGATAATTCAATAACTCAAATGATTCTGAGCCTTAAGGGTTTCATAAATTAACTTTGTTTATAAAAGAATCATCATAAGTCGTTGAAAACAATTCTTTCATAATTGTTTTATAATAAATAAGCATTTTACCATTTAGTCTCAAAAGGAGCATATATTATTTCATATAAGTGTAAATATACTCGTATGTGTGTATATATATATATATATATATATATATATATATATATATATATATATATATATATATATATATATATATAAGGCCTATGTATGTATGTGAATGCATGGTGGCTAAGCAAGAAACAACAACAATAAAAAAAGTGGCAGAGGCCGGGTTTTGAACCCGCGACCTCATGCCTGAGAGGAGAATGAGTTAACCAGAAGACCTGGGCGTAGAGCCTTTTTAGGGGAAGGAACGGTTTGGGTTTTGAACACAATTTTTCCGGTCATCTTCTTCCCCAAATCAAGAAATTAAAACCCTAATCCCCACATCAAACACCATTCGCAGAACAGAAACATAGGGCTTCGATTCAGGACCTCAAATCGAGTAAGAATACCTACAATTCGGCTTTGCTTTCGTCCCACAACTGGAAGCTGCTCTCCATGCCTGATCGCAAACTGGGGGTGGGGGAAAATGGGGCTGTTTGAGCATTGATCTGTGTTGGAATGATAGGGAAAATTTCGCAGGGTGATTAACACGCATTACACTCTAATTATTACGGGATTAGCGGTTTCTTTGATCATGAAACATGGGGTTTTTAAGGCTAAAACGAAATCTCATAAATGGGTCATAAAGCCTTCGGTTTCTCATTCAATGTGGAGGGTTACGAATTCTAAACGATCGGAATTTCGTGGCACGATGATTGGGAAGGATTTGACCTTGTAATTTCAGTGGATTGAAGGCTCCTACTTGATTTTGACTTTCTCAAGTCAAAATGCGTTCTTGGGGATAAATGTCCAGAGTTCACAAGAGGTCCAAATGTGGGGAGGGTTCAAATGTAAATAAATGAGGTTCATTTGTTTGTGGAGGGTCCAACCCATCTTTATTTGATTAAAAATCACTTTCGAATATATAATTAAGTTGATTTTTTTATGAACTTTATAAAAACTAGATATGTTAGGCTCAATCTAAATACGTTTATATAGGTTTATTTAATAATGCCAAGTATATATATATATATATATTATATAATATGGAATTGTAATATTAAAGTTTTGAATTAATACATAATTAAGTAAAAGATTTAATGTCTCGTCTTGTGATGAGTATGTTCGGGGTTGAAAGGAAGGAGTGTCATAACTGCTTAGAATAAAATAAAATAAAAAAATAAGACCCGTAAGTCATGGATGTTATAGTATCCTCAAGTTGAGGGAATTTCGTCCCGAAATTCGTCTAATGGAGGCTATTGAAACGGTAAAGGTAATGGTTTTTGATCCTTAACGAGTTTTGGACCGTCGGTTTGAGGTGTACAATTGATGACGAAGTTCAGGTCTGGTACTTAAGGTCGGGTCAGTTTATCGTGTCAGGCATGGATGGTGGTATTGGATTTTGTTTGAGTGGAATTAGAATGATTTTTGGACTCAAATGATGGGATGCATCACTTGTAATGAAGGTGATAGAAATTTTATGATCTAAACTTGATTAGGATATAGTCTATTATGTTTGAGTAATGTCACTGGATAAGGATTTCACAACTATTGGTTAGGGTCAAAGTAGTAGAAAACCCTACGTGATACGGACAACGTTACTTCTAACAATATGACGGGAGCACTTATATATAGGATATATCAGCGGTATGTTTACAATGCCCTTATCATATCCCATTAGTTTCGTTACTGTATATCACCATAGGTTTTATGTCATCACACACGACAGAATTTACTATGTTTTCCATGCGCTGACTTTTATAATTACGTGTGCACCCGTAATTATTCAAATCGTCGTATGGTCCGTATAGATCATTCTATTGCGTGTGGGTATAGAGGTGGGGGAAACACCCAAAAACATTTAGTTTATTATTTTTTTCATACATGAGTTGCTAATGAGTAATTGTGTGTCTAGATAATATAGTCAATCGGGGAGTAAAGACTAACAAGGTGGCACAATCCCATACATGGGTGCCCTAAGTAGATGGCATACCCTCCAGGTTACCCATAAAGTTTATAGCTCTCTCGTGTTTGAACAAGAATACGTCAAACCCCGAGTAACTCAAAGTTTATAGCTTTCTCGTGTTTGAACAAGAATACATCAAACCTCGAGTAGCTCAAAGTTTATACCTATCAAGTTTCATGGATAAAGTGAACGATCATGCCTCGTGTATATAGTGGGCAATTAATTGCAAACAATGTAAACAGTCTAGTTTCGTGTGTAATGTAGGCACTCAAGTTCCATGTATAGTGTAAATAATATAGTACTATGCATATTGTAAATAACCAAGTATCACGTATCGTGTGAACAATCTAGTATCATGCATGTTGCATGTAATCAAACTCCGTCTATAATGTCATCAATCTAGTATCATGTATATTGCAAACGAGTAAGTTTCAAGTATGATGTGAACAATCTAGTATCATGCATATTGCAAACAACCAAGTTTTGTGTATGATGTAAACAAATTAGTTTTCATGTATAATGTGAACGTTCATATGTAAGTAATCGACTCTCATAGTAACGTAAGCTATCAAATTTCGTAGGTGATTGAGTTTTGCAGCCAAGCATGTTGCTTGACATTCATGTATCATGTAGGTAGTTGGGTTTTAAGTTTTCAATTTTTGTTGAGGTTTATATGGGTGGTTAACGTCTATGCGAAATGATTCATCTCCTTGAAGTGACTAGTAAGCTCATACATTCCCAAAGGTGCAAGGTGATGGGAAGGTTTTGCAGGTAATCAACATAATGTGTACATGAATATCTAATTTGTGTTTTTTTTTGTTTGTAAATAAACAGGTAATTGAAATTTATACTCTTGTTTGTAAACTAATAAATAAGTGGAATAATAATTTGAGCGGATGGATAATAGGATAAATAAAAACCTTTTAATTCGATTATCATAAATCAAATGTTTCAAAAGATAATAATGGCCTTATTATTTAATAAATAAGCCAAAATTTAAATAATAATTAGTTTATCAAAATAAAAGGTCATAATAAAATAGTTAATCAAGTCATCATAAAAAGGATGAAATACTTGTTATTACTTTTCTAAAACCATTGGTACAAGACTGGTATTAAGTTTCTTTACGAGGTAAAGGGGTTTTGTAAATAGTTTACAAGACTGGTATTAAGTTTCTTTACGAGGTAAAGGGGTTTTGTAAATAGTTTATACTCTAGATAAAATCTATAAACCAAGAGTTTGATAAAGGTTTTGTTTGAACAAAATAACTATATTAGTTAAATCGGAGAAATAACAAGATAATTAGTTTACAAAGAAGTTTTAGATATCAATCATTAAGGAGAGTTAAAAATAATAACATTTATATTTGGGTACAGGATATGGGTTTCTATTTAAGTTTTTAAGAAGACGCGAAGTAGGGTATCCGACTAACATCTCAGATAGCTTTCCACCAGGAAGCAGACGAGTACCAAGACAGACATCGTTGTAGTTATTCGTATTGCAAACCGGGCGTCAGCCCTAGTTATTTCCGTATGTGCATCAAGTATTCCCTGGTCTCCACTCCTTGCCTCAGAAACTATGTGGTCCTTATATATAGGTGAGCGGTATCAGGTGGAACTCCTAAGGCACTGGTAGGTTCCTTGTCTTGTCCTCCTCCTAGATCTGGATGGTATAGGTTACGTGTTAAATAAGGGTCTCTCGGAGGTGATTCAGCTTCTCGGAGTCTCAAGTCTGCTCCTAAGCCAATCTGCTATGCAGTCAAACATGGATCTAGCAACTAGTCATTCCGGTGACCGGTTGTCTGGTGATGGGGACCCAAAGTATTCCTCTTGTGTTGACTCTGATTTTGGGTGATTCTTAGGGGAATGTAGAGGGTAAGAGACCATGTCTAGCACGAAAAGGTCGTAAGTGTAATGGTAAGTTGTTAAATACAAAGGTATTCATGAGTTTAAAATTTTGACTAATCATAACATCGAGCTCTTATAATAAAATATTAGGAGTAACACTTGACCTATAAGTAGTGTACCCACGAGAAGGATTCCCAGGAAAGAGAGGTGGGTCACAAAGGACACACTGAAGTACTCAGTCTTTCCTTAGTCAGAATCTTTCATGGACTTACACCCACTCTTCCAGCCATCATGTACAAGTGACATTATTATTTGAACTCATGGTTATGGTGAGAATCATTAGGGATTGTGTCTTGTGGCTCAAGGGTGTGCTTCACCTATTGAAGCAGCTTCTTTTCCTCAGATGGTAAGGGCTAAGAGTTTAAATCCTTTGTAAATGATAATAAAGGTGATAAAATTTCCAAGGCATAAGGATGAAGAGGTATAGTTGGCTTAAATATGATTAAGTGTAAGGATAAAATAGAGGGTTTAGACTTGTGTACCAAATTATAATAATTAAGCGGATGATGTTTAGATTGCATTCATCTGGTGTATAGCCGAATGGATGTTACGATAAATCAAAGTGATTCAAGTCCTTATACTTTCAAGAAGACATGCTTTAGCCTATAGGTGAACACTCACTTCGGGAATTCCCAGGAAAGCATACGGATCCTTCGGTTGATTTGGATTTATATGAAATGCTTTCCTAGACAGAAGACCCAAAGTACAGGCATTCACCCTTCCAGATTGCACATGTTCTCTACTAATTTTCAGAACTCAAAACTTTAATGGGACTTTAAAATTTTAATAGGTATTGGATCTAAGAGTTTTAAATATTTCCATGAGTGATCAGTGATGATGTGTAAAGATGGAGGTGTATATGTCAAAACTTAGGATAGCATTTAGTAATATCAAATAGGTATTGCGCAGACAATTAAAATAGTGTAACAAATGAGGTATTACAGGAGTAGCATTTTTGTGAACATGTAGGTTATCAAGTAATATAGTACATAAGAAAATTTGTATTGTATCATGCAATGTAATACACCAGATAATATGTAAGATACTTACATAAGGGTATCCTAAGGTTATAGGATATAGTCTAGAAATATGTTTCAAGTAATCCATATGGTTTTAAATAAATCCATGTAGTCCTTGGAATGTTGTAGTTCATGTATCATGTAAACAGAAATAGATAGATGTAGATAAGTATGTGTATAAATGAGTATAAAGTGGAGTTCATAATAAAAGACATGAGTTAAACTCATGTTTGGGGACTCCTAGGTTATAGTCTAGGTCATGTGTGTCTAATAACCTAATTCCCTATAACCATGGCTCTGATACCAATCTGTCACACCCCGGCCGGCGACGGATTATACGCCGGGGCTGACACGGTTGTTCATAAGCACACGATCATCTATTAAATGTGACAATATTTATTCATCAAAATTAAACGCATCCGTTACAAGTAGAAATGGATAATAAAGCGTTCAAACATGACACAAGTTGAATTTAATCTTTAATAGAGCTAGGTCCAATGTCCTAAATAATCAAGTAGTGTCCTCAAACTGGTGCACCTGAAACATGTGAGTAAATGTCAACTACAAGTAGTTGGTGAGTAACATAGGTTTTGACACCAAACAAAAGTTAAGTATAAGTTTACAATTCAATATGTTCAAAGCACGTCTAAAGCATTTATGTGAAAACATACAAGGTTCCAAGCGTACAATTCAAGCCTGATAATAGAAAACTAGATACGCAATCCCACTGATTGCCATTTTAAAAAAGGGAGCAAGCGGATACTCCAAGTTATAGTTGATACCCAACAAAACCCGCCAAGGTCTTGTGGTAAGTTATAGGTTCAGTTTCCCATATAAATGATCATGTTAGGTACTACCTTAGGCTTGGGCTGCAAGTTAATGAATGTACTGGCATGAAACACATGCAATGGTCACCAAGTAGTTCAAATATAAAGCATAAAGATCAAGCACAAGAACATAGATATTGAATTGTTTAAATAGATAAAGTTGATAACATGTTTCACCCCAAAAGCAAAAACAGTAAAAAGGGGCTATGTAAACTCACCTTATAATGGGTAGAATTGAATGCCACACAAGTATGTTGTTTATTGCACAAGGTTCAAGTAAATCGTTGCCCAACCTATGGGTGATGGTATAAGTGTATCAATGATTTTGTAATATATGGAACAGAGAATCCTAATGCGCGAAGGGTTTGATGTGGGGGTCCTCGATTGTGTAAGAAATTGCTTGTTCGAGTTTCAAATGATACTTAAGAAATTTCTTGTAAAAGGTATAAGTATGTAAATATACGGTTTCATTTGTTTTGCCAATATTTAAAGTAATATATATATATGAATAAAAAATCTCAAGCATTTTTGTTTAAAATTAATCAAACAAATGAATAAGTCATTTATTCTTGTTTGTAAATAAGTAACTAAATAGGTAATTATAATTAGTCGAACAAGTAGGTAAGTAGATACATAAATAAATAAGATCTTTCATTTGTTTAGTTTGGTTTTCAAGAACAATAAGTGTTTTAAAAGAAAATAATGATTTAATTAGTTTGTAATTAAACCAAAATACAAATCATGTTATAATTAGTTAACTAATTACACCATAAGTAATTATTAATTGAAAGGACGAAGCCCGTTTTAATGTTTTATAAAAATAACATGTATAAAAGATTGTTAAGTTTCTTTATAAGAAAAGAAGTTATAAAATAATCAAGCTCATGTATCAAATTATTCAAGAGACATATAGCTTTGGATAAGTATTTGTCTAAAAGTAAATATGTTAATTTTAACTTAAAATTTATTACGTTTTGGTCGTAATAATAATAACCGAAATAGTTATACTTGATAATTCAATAACTCAAATGATTCTGAGCCTTAAGGGTTTCATAAATTAACTTTGTTTATAAAAGAATCATCATAAGTCGTTGAAACCAATTCTTTCATAATTGTTTTATAATAAATAAGCATTTTACCATTTAGTCTCAAAAGGAGCATATATTATTTCATATAAGTGTAAATATACTCGTATGTGTGTGTATATATATATATATATATATAAAGGCCTATGTATGTGTGTGAATGCATGGTGGCTAAGCAAGAAACAACAACAATAAAAAAAAAGTGGCAGAGGCCGGGTTTTGAACCCGCGACCTCTGCCTGAGAGGAGAATGAGTTAACCAGAAGACCTGGGCGTAGAGCCTTTTTAGGGGAAGGAACGGTTTGGGTTTTGAACACAATTGTTCCAGTCATCTTCTTCCCCAAATCAAGAAATTAAAACCCTAATCCCCACATCAAACACCATTCGCAGAACAGAAACATAGGGCTTCGATTCAGGACCTCAAATCGAGTAAGAATACCTACAATTCGGCTTTGCTTTCGTCCCACAACTGGAAGCTGCTCTCCATGCCTGATCGCAAACCGGGGGTGGGGGAAAATGGGGCTGTTTGAGCATTGATCTGTGTTGGAATGATAGGGAAAATTTCGCAGGGTGATTAACACGCATTACACTCTAATTATTACGGGATTATCGGTTTCTTTGATCATGAAACGTGGGGTTTTTAAGGCTAAAACGAAATCTCATAAATGGGTCATAAAGCCTTCGGTTTCTCATTCAATGTGGAGGGTTACGAATTCTAAACGATCGGAATTTCGTGGCACGATGATTGGGAAGGATTTGACCTTGTAATTTCAGTGGATTGAAGGCTCCTACTTTGATTTTGACTTTCTCAAGTCAAAATGCGTTCTTGGGGATAAATGTCCAGAGTTCACAAGAGGTCCAAATGTGGGGAGGGTTCAAATGTAAATAAATGAGGTTCATTTGTTTGTGGAGGGTCCAACCCATCTTTATTTGATTAAAAATCACTTTCGAATATATAATTAAGTTGATTTTTTATGAACTTTATAAAAACTAGATATGTTAGGCTCAATCTAAATAAGTTTATATGGGTTTATTTAATAATGCCAAGTATATATATATATATATATATATTATATAATATGGAATTGTAATATTAAAGTTTTGAATTAATACATAATTAAGTAAAAGATTTAATGTCTCTTCTTGTGATGAGTATGTCCGGGGTTGAAAGGAAGGAGTGTCATAACTGCTTAGAATAAAATAAAATAAAAAAATAAGACAGGTAAGTCATGGATGTTACACCGTTGATCTGTTGTATCTAGCTAATTATTACACGTTTTGTCTATATCTAGTTAACTTTATTGAAGCGTCTTCTTTATGCATCATTACTTGCATGCTTGGAGAAGAGCATTGTTGTCCGTCATTGGTTGTGCCATTGAGGTTCCTTTTGCTTTGAGTGTGTCAGTTGCTTTTGTAGAAAGTTGTCAGTGACGCTTGGTATGGATAGTCAGCTGCAACGATTTGTCTTCAAGGCACAAGGCTGTCAGCAGCAAAGATGTTGATCAGCAGCAAGATGTAACTATCCAGAGCTGCTGATGATTTGCCTATCAGCAGCATCAAGTGTTGATGCTGCTGAGAAGCTTATCCGCAGCAACTTTGGTCTTCAGCAGATTGTTGGTCAGCAGCAAACTCTGAGAACAGCAGCATTTGTACTTAGAGAATTTTGTAGCCATCAGTCTTTGGTTCTACAAACTCCCCTAGACTAATGCTACCAAAATTCTCTTATTGCCTTTGTTGCTGAAGCTTTTGCACATTTCTGACTATCCTTACAACCAAAGGAAGAAGCTTCGAAAACAGCCATCTTGTACTTTGAAATACAGCCTGCAGTCGTCAAAGCTGTCTGAGTCTTTCTCCATAGGGACCATCTCCCCCTTTTTGGTTGCATCAGTGGACAAATGTGCATCAGTTTGGGTGCCCACTGATACGAAGGAGGAAGTAAGAAAAGTTGGGCATTGATGTGCCTCTATGATATTCACCCTGGCCGTCAATTCCAAGATATGAAGTTTCAGTCTGTCCTCATCGACAATTGTGGAATCCTTGGATCCAGATGGGGCCTTAGGCCTAGCCTCTGCATCCCCATCACCCATGGTTTCTTGGCACCTGGGATTCTTCTCAGTGAGGGGAGTTTCCAAGGAAACATCCTTACTGTGAGTTGCCGTGGTTGAGGTCTTAGCAATGTTGTCACTGTCCTCCTGGTTATTTGATGGACCAGCAGTAGTGACAACCTCTTCCACATCTATTCTGTCATAACTCCTAGAGTGGACCTTCAGGGTAGAAGAACTTGGGATGGGTGTGTTGGAAGCAAGATCAATCAGTACCTCCGAGATGGTGGTAGTTGGAGAAGGTACATCATCTTGATAAGGTTCCTCAACACTTAAGTTCAGAAGAGAAAGGAAAGGCTCGGGGGGGGGGGCTGTTCTATAGATCCGGGAAGTGATCCTGATCCTAATAGAGAGACATCCAAAGGAGTCTCCCTAATAATGTGGCTTTCCCTTATGATATTCTCACCAGAATGTTGTGATTCTGAGTGAGGGCTGTTAGGTTGGGTGTGGGCCTTGGAGGCAAGAGAATAAGGAGTTCTCTTGCCCCTTTTCCTAGTATATGTCATTGCAACCGGGGCCCTGTGTTCCGGTTGAATGATAACATCCAAAACAGGTGTAAGTAATGTTTGTGCCTGTGCATCCTTAGTAGTATGCACAGGGGTTCGAATGGTTGAAGCAGACTGTTGTTCAAGATGTGAGGTGGAGGGTGTGGGATCAGTATCAGCTGGGATTGTTGAACTGTCACCCGGGGTACTCTTTATGTTCAGCATTGTAGATAACAATTGAACATTAACCCTGAGAACTTTTTTGAAACAGTTCTCATGTTATCACTTCAGATCGGTGAAAATGCAAATCTTCGTGAAAACCCTAACGGGTAAGACGATCACGTTTGAGGTCGAATTCTTTGACACAATCGACAACGTGAAGGCAAAGATCCAAGACAAGGAAGGTATTCCGCCAGATCAGCAGCGTCTAATCTTCGCCGAAAAACAGCTCGAGGACGGCAGAACCCTAGCCGATTACAACATCCAGAAGGAGTCAAATCTTCTCCTCGTCCTTCTTCTCGGCGGTGGCGCGAAGAAGCGCAAGAAGAAGACCATGGAAGACAGAGACAAGTGCGGAGCTTACCTGATGACATCCGTTTATTTTCTGAGATATGCATTGGAGAAGAGTGTGGCTTCCGAGATGGGGATATCCTTGCCGTCTTCCTTGGATTTGATTTGGGGAATCCCATGTTCGGTAGAGTAGACGGCGGTACTCCAGAAATCCTCCATATGAGGGATATGTGTGACATGGTTGGTTGTGAGGGCAAATTGGATCTTTGATCGTCATAAGAAGTTGATCATATCATTGAATCCTTCGGATATCTTTCACTTGGTTGGGTATGACAGTGAGGGATGAAGGGCTTTGAAAGTGACGGGGGCTTGAAATAAAGTGATGGGGACTTGAAGGAAAGTGATGTTGGTTTAGGGAGAAGTGGAAGGTGAAGAGGCGGAAATTTGATTTGTTTTATAACGGCAGAGGAGAAAAAAAGCAAAATGACTTGTACAGTACACCCCAATTCACCTTTTATTGTTACAGCTGTAATGCACCGAGGCAGTCATGGTAAAGACTGACGGGAATTTTAACAGCGGGTAAAAGTTAATTTGGACTTAAATTTATCCATCAGCAGCAAACTTGGTTGCTGTGGATGAATAAGCCTGTCCGCTGCAACTTTGGTTGCTGCGGAAGGTTAAGTTTGTCAGCAGCAGACTTAATTGCTGCTGATAGATGCAATGATCTGCAGCAAGGATGTTGCTGCTGACAGCCTTAAAGCTATCTGCAGGAAACTTGTTCCTTCTGATAAGTTAAAGCAGTCAGGGGCAAATTCTTTGCTGCTGAAAATTAGACCCGTTAGCAGCCAAAAGGATGCTGCTGACTTATAACTTTTATTTACAGCATAGGACATACATATTTACAACAAAGGATAGACGCATTCAACTGAACCGATGATGATGCTTGGTGGTTTCTTTGCCTTCCATTGTTGAGTTGGTGATTTTCTAGCTCTCCTCACACTGTCAACATTCTTTGCTACTCTAGGCTTTGCCTTGGATTTTTCCTTATCTGCAGTGGACACTCTTGCTGCTGATGTCTTTGCCTTATTTGCAGCAGATTTTGCTGCGGAGGATTTTAGCTTATCAGCAGCAGACTTGGTTGCTGCTGAAAGCTTCTTCTTTGTTTTCTTGGGCTTTACTGGACTAACAACCGATGTATGCTGATCCTTCTTTACCCTTTGTCTTTGAGGAGCTTGATGAAGGATCTGATTGAAAGGGTTAAACTTACAGTTTGCAGCAAAGTGGTCCGATTCACCACAAATGATGCAAGTTTGTTGAGATTTAGGCAGCTTCACTCTTGAAGGAGATATAGACTCTCTGAACTTAGTTGCTTTGTCTTCGTAGCTTCTTACCTTCTTATTTTTGTTAGTCTTTTCAAAGGCATGCTGCTTTGAATTTCTTCGGTATTCCAGGTAATGAAAGCAGGTGCTGGTAGTGTGGTTATATCTGCCACACACAAAGCATGATTTTGCCAGTTTGTCTCTTGAAAGGTAGACATAGTCCTTTCTTTGGAACAAATCCTTGAAGTTCCATGGATGAGCTTTGTTATGTTCAAAGGTGGCTTCTTCTAGGGTCCTTTGAACATATGAAACTTTTTCTTCAGGCTTACGACATACATCAAATACCTTTCTCTTTGTGATTGGCATGAACTGAGGCTTGGGATTTGTGGGTTCTGATGTCTGTCCCTTTTCTAGCTTTCTTCCATCTGGAGGATAGCTGATCTTGATCTATTTGAATGGTACAGGGGCTATAACAGCTGGAAGAACACCATGAACTGCAACTCTATTCAGAACAGCTTCAGATGGGACTGCACTGGTTTCATCATGGTCTGAGTGAGTTGACTCAGATTCCGATGAGGTAGTGCAGTCTTCGATGAGAGGTTCATCCATTGAAGGATCAAGGTTTCGGTTTGCAGTGTCAAGATTTTCAACATTGAAGCTTGGTTCGTATATGGAAATATAGTCAGCAGGAGGAGGAACAACATTGTACTGATCATTGTTATACCCAAGTCCAGTTTTTACCTTCTCATGGACTTGTATATCTAAAAGTCTTTGTAACTTTTTGGAGGAAAATTCATATTTTTCAACATGAACTTTCTATTCCGCCAGTTCAGCTCAGGTAGCTTTTAGTTTGACCAGTAGATCATCAATCTGAGTTTCAAGATTAGTTTGTTCGTGTTTTAGCGATGAAATCTCTTTCTTAAGGCAGTTAATCTTTTCTTTATAAGTATTTTCAACCTTTTTGAACTCAGATTTCATCTGATGAAACTCTTCATTTTGATCTATAAGGTTTTGGTTGTGCTTTCTATAACCCAAAACTTTATCAATACAGGCTTGAGAGTAAAGATGTTTAAATACCCGAGGTGGTATCTCTGTAGTGTCTGCCATTAGAGCTTGATTGTTGACGGGCAGTTCTTCATATTGAAAGCTCCAGTCGAACTCAGAAGTTACAACAGTTGAACTTGCTGCAATTTGAATTGAACTAGGACCCGAGTGCTCAAAATGTAGGGTAGAGGAGGTGGTGGTGGATGTTGAGGCTGTTTGGTAGCTTGAGCTTCTTTCTTTTGCCTGAATCATCTCTAGCTCATAGGTTTTTAGCATTCCAAAGAGCTCAGTCAACTGGAGAGTTTTCAGATTCTCCGTTCTTCTGATTGACACTGTGTAAAGTGTCCAGCAGATTGGTAGAGACCTGATGAACTTCTTGAGAATATCTTCATTCTCTAGCTTCACCTTTGAGCACTGCAGCTCTCCTACAAGATAGGTAAATCTGTTGTATAAAACAGTTAAAGACTCACCTTCCTTCCAGACGAAGTTTTCATACTGCTGCTTCAGGATGTCTTCAAACCCGTTGCTTTGTGCCATTTTTGTTCTTGATTTTGGGTGACTTGATCAAAGAGAGAGAGTTTAGAATAGAACCAAAAGTGATTAAACAAGTGTTAGTTTGTTTAATCTGAGCCAAAGGTCTGATACCACTTGTAGGATCGTGAAATTACAAGATGGTTCTGTTCTTAGTTGAAATTGGCGGAAACAATAACAACTACGCAAGTATAATCGAGTAAACAGAATGAATACTAATAAGAACACTGTTGTATTAAGCTTTGTGAATAAACGATTACAAATGAAAACTCAGTGAAAAAGCACAAAAAGCACACATACAATGAAGTGTTTACAGATTATTTATACTCACTTAGAATCAAGACAGCCCCTTGATTCTAAGGATCAGATCTAACACAGATCGTTGATCTGTTGTATCTAGCTAACTATTACACGTTTTGTCTATATCTAGTTAACTTTATTGAAGCGTCTTCTTTATGCATCATTACTTGCGTGCTTGGAGAAGAGCATTATTGTCCGTCATTGGTTGTGCCATTGAGGTTCCTTCTGCTTTGAGTTTGTCAGTTGCTTTTGCAGAAAGTTGTCAGTGATGCTTGGTATGGATAGTCAGCTGGAACGATTTGTCTTCAAGGCACAAGGCTGTCAGCAGCAAAGATGTTAATCAGCAGCAAGATGTAACTATCCAGAGCTGCTGATGATTTTCCTGTCAGCAGCATCAAGTGTTGATGCTGCTGAGAAGCTTATCCGCAGCAACTTTGGTCTTCAGCAGATAAGGCTATCCGCAGCAGATTTGTTCTTCAGCAGGAGAACAAGTATCCGCAGCAGATAAGCTTGTCCGCAGCAGATTGTTGGTCAGCAGCAAACTCTGAGAACAACAACATTTGTACTTAGAGAATTTTGTAGCCATCAGTCTTTGGTTCTACAAACTCCCCCTAGACTGATGCTACCAAAATTCTCTTATTGCCTTTGTTGCTGAAGCTTTTGCACATTTCTGACTATCCTTACAACCAAAGGAAGAAGCTTTGAAAACAACCATCTTGTACTTTGAAATACAGCCTGCAGTCGTCAAAGCTGTCTGAGTCTTTCTCCATTGGGACCATCTCCCCCTTTTTGGTTGCATCAGTGGACAAATGTGCATCAGTTTGGGTGCCCACTGATAGTCAGTGCCGTGGGAGACTTCCTCTTCAGCTTTTCCCTCCATCTGACTCATGATTGACACGGCCATCACTGAAGCATTGGGTTCTGAAGATGGACCTCCCTGTCTATCCTTCAGGCTCTGAGCGATGTCTCCTACCGTGCGTTACGGATCCTGGAATGCTGACTGCTAATTCTTCAATAACGTGTCATGTGCATCCAATCGCTGCCTAGCGTCCCTGTCCTGCTGGACTAAATGGGCAAGCATCTGTGTCTGATTCTCAATCATCTCTTCGATCGTTCTCGTGCTGACATTGTTTCTCAAACTTGCTCCAGCTTCTCCTCCTCCTTGCTGATTCTGGCGACCATTAAACCCAGGTGGGTTGTTTCCAGATCTCCATCCTGAGCCATAAGAATTATTATAGTTGTTGTACCCTCGGTTTTGGTTCTGGTTGCCAGCAAAACTCACCTGCTCCTTATGATTGACGGGGCAATCTCTCGTATCGTGGCCTCCCATGCACACCTCACACCGTTGAGCACTGAGCTTCAGCTCTTTAATCTCATTGGCCATAGCTGTGAATGCAGTAGCCATGCTAGTATCATGAGTGACCTGATGTACACCTCTAGGAGAAGAGGTGGATGCTCTAGCGCTAGGAATGGAAGTCCTCGTAGATGGCCGCTGCTATTCAGCGAGAGCGAAGCTCTCGAACATCTCCTCGCACTCAACAGGATCGAGTTTGTCCATGATATGGCCTACCGTAAATGTATTGAACATCTGCTGCTTCTCGAAGGTGAGGCCATTATTGAACTTTTCCACAATCGCCCAGTCAGAAAGACCATGCTGGGGACATCGGCTCAATAGCGTGTTGAACCTATCCCAGGCCATGTGATAAGGTTCGTCAGGGTCCATCCGGAAGTAGTGGATCTGGTCCCTAAGACAAGCGACCCTGGAAGGTGGATAGTATTTCTTGAAGAACTTGGCTTGAAGATCCTCCCAAGTGGTGATAGAGTTGTCTGGGAGGGTGTCAAACTAAGTAGATGCACGCCCAGAGAGCGAGAATGGGAAGAGACGCAAATAGATTGCGTCCTTAGACACACCCGTGATATTGAAGGTATCACATCTGCGCGCGAAGCGGGACATGTGTCCGGGTGCATCTTCATCCATGAAATTCAGTGGCATGAGTGATCGTGCTCATGAATGTGATGGGATCTGCCAAGTATTGGTTTTAGGAATAGCGGGGCATGTGATCAAAGATCTCGCCCCGGTGACCCCGTCACTGGCCCTCTGGAGCACGGTACGCCTCACTGGTGGGTCAGTGTCGCCCATGTTAGGAAATGGAATTAGGCTAGTTGAACGTACCTGGGATTTGCACATCTCTTTCAAACACTCCCGGAAGTCGCGGGTGCGCTCGCGTAGCTCTCGTTCAGGCTCTGGAAAAGCTGAATAAGGTGGTGACCCCTACGAACGAGTATTATGCATAAACAGAAAGACACTAGAAGGAAAGAGACAAAGACTCAAAGACAGAAAGATTCGATTCTAAATTAGACACACAAATAGCACGTAGGACAAACACACAAACAAGACTCAAAAGAAAAGAAATAAAATAAACCAAAAATCAAACAAAGAACTAGTCAAAGTTAATATTTCTATTGCCAAGTGTCCCCGGCGACGGCGCCAAAAACTTGATGTCGCCCAGACGGTCTATATAAAAACTAACAAAACCTAACCTAGACTCCTAAGTAATTAATGGAGTACCTATGAACTAAACCACACTGACAGGCAAGTGGACCTATCGAGTGTAGCACAGCTTAACGGTAAACCGAGTTATCGAACCCTAGAGACACTACTATAGCTATATTAGACTCTGACTCAGACTAAAGATTAATTGATGGGGGGTATACTACATTACTGATTAGAACTAATAATGCAGAAAACAAGGTCGACTTAAGCTATCAAGGTAAAGTACTAAGGAAAATATGAGAGATGGGAAGAATACCACCTAGGTCGGAATCCTACTTGCAAAGCACAACTTCTACCGGTTCTGGAAACTATGATTGATATGAGTTTCTAAGGAAACAGCTCTAGACTACCTTGTGTATCCCTAATCACTCTCAGGGTGTCACCAACTAAGGAACCTAAAGATGTAATAACTCACCAGATAATGGATTAACTTTCAGTCTCTCCAACAATGATAAATTACCAAGAAGACAAATCACCTTTTGTCACACCCCCAAATTCATTTACTTAATGAATAAATAAATAAATTAAGGTTGCAACGATTAGTAACATAACACAACAGCGGAAGCTAAAGTAAAGACTTCTACATATTGAACACCACTACAAATACTAAAATAAACTTGCACATTGTCCTAGAACCATGTGTAGGTCAAAACCGTCTTGAGGTTTGACGATCATACTCCTTCGGATTCTAGGGTTTAATCCAAATGGCTAACCTATTCCAACCGTTCCATAGCTATGTGCTACCTGAAAAACATACTTAACAATGTCAACACAAAGGTTAGTGAGTTCACATGTTTGATTGTTGCAATGTAAAGTGGTTTTCCTTGAAAAAATTGTTAATGTGCACAAGGCCATAATATAAAAATTGTTTTCCTTGAAAACATCCATAAAGTGTACATGATCATATAGTAAAACCGTTTTAATCGAAAACATGTGATGAGTTCATAGTCATAAATGACTAGCTTTCCCAATAAAAAACCAGTGATGACTTTATAGTCACAAAATGGGTAGTTTTCCCAATGAAAACGAGTGATGACTTCATAGTCATAAAATGAGTAGTTTTTCCACTGAAAACTAGTGATGTAATCCTTGTAAACCTAGTTGTTCGCAAATAGTTCCAAGTGCATATGATAAACAGAACAAGTAATGTTGACCTATTTGTAAACTAGCTAGCTTTACAAATAATATGTTCATACATGAGGCATAACAACACCATGACTCGGTGAATGCCCCTCCCTCGCTCCTCGCGAGTATGTGTTAAGATAATATGCGGCCATTCGACCCTCCAAGTCGTCGGTTAGCGCGACTAACCATGACTGAGGGCGTCACCCCCAATAGTACTATTAATAGAATCCCAGGCTATCCATAGTTAATGGTTATTAAATGTGTTGTTGTTGTTCTAGGGAACTTTACGGGCCCTAAATATGTTCACTCACGCAAACATAAAGGTTGGGTCTTGTTCTCTTGTTACCATATGAAAATGTTCGTAAGTATGCGTTATGTTCTCCAAACGTATCAAGTAAATATGTTTCGTGTTTTCAAACAAAGATGTTTCATGTTTTCAAACGTGTTAACTAAGTATGTTTCTCCCCCAAGTTTCTTAAAACATTTAAAAGTAAAGAGGTGCTGTGAAACTCACCTAGTGACTTGTCAAGAACACTAATGTCCTTATGATAGCAGTGGAAGTCAATGTCCACGTGATAGTCACGGGTTTACGTTCTATTCGAGTCATACGATGCCTGTAGGTACTTAATGAGTTTTATAGAGTAACCCTAATAATGTAAAGCGAGTCTAAACTCGTAGCGAGTTATCACTTGTGCGGTTGAGCTCTGTTGATTCTTAACGGTATTACCGATTCGGTATACGATGTTGGTTTAGCGTTTGGTAATATTAGTTGCATAATTCGAGTCAGGTTTCTCATCTCAAATATGTTCCAATAGTTATATTAAAAAATATTACTTTGTCGTGTACACGAACGTCTATAGTAGTTGCACGTATAATTAATAATAATATTTCACGTTCCTTAATAGTATTTATTTGTTTTATGTATACGCATAAATATAGTTACTTTAGTATATTTAATTAATATATCTTGTTCATTTAAACCTTAACCAAAAAACATATATATATATATATATATATAAGTGGAATATCGTTGAAGTTGAGGTATGAAACTATAAAATTACGTATACATTTACACTCCCTGAATATAATAGTTTAACGCCCTAGTATTTTGAAATCACTCGTACCCATATATACCCAAAACTTTGAATACATACCTTTATCTAAATTCGTAATTAAATATTATATTTAACTATTAAACGTTCGATTTTTGTATAATGAGAATGTATATATATATTCGGATCTAAATATCATATTATAAAATGTTAATTTGGTTTTATAATGAGAATACTATTTATATATATGCTTGGATCTAAATATTATTTTATGAAATAATTGTCTAGTTTCGTATAAAGTATGAAGATTTATAATTACATATATTTATACGAATACGTTTACATCATATACAAAAATATATTTTTACGGATTATTTTCATTTGTCAAACCCTCGTTTAGTCGGTCCGTTTAGTCGGTCCGGTTATATGTTTATACCGAATTCGTAAAGTTTAAAACCATCTCAATCGTATTTAAGATTCTCATTTATCCGATTATATATTTACGAATATACTTTCACGTTAAATAATATTTATATATATTCTAGTAGGCACAAAACCCATTTGACAAAACATACATGTTTACCGCATCATTAATAATATTTGATAAGCTATTATTTTTATTTACTATTAATAAATCTTTTATGCTCAACACCATTTAACCGCACTCGTGCGTTAGACCTCACGTAAATAGATATAAACGACTTAGTGCGCGTTATATACCTTTCCGTTCACTCGATTCACGTATACGAACCCGCTGACCACAGTTGACCAGACTTGACAAGTTGACTTTCGTTTACCGACCTTGACTAGGTTTGATCGAGTCCCGGGACTACCCAAAATCACTAGATCTGCAACGGGAATCAACAATTCTGATAGTTAGCGAGGTTTATTAAACAAAGGAACAGAATTGGGTTTAGGTCTTTACCTCGGGTCACGAGGAAAATGAAAGGGACAGTCGGTGTTCGAGAGAGGATGGCTAGAATCACATATCTCCTCACTAAAGATGCGGGTTCGTCTCGGTTGAGCCGCCAGAACTAGCCCCCTTGTGGATCTGAGCCACAACCGCTATCGGAACCAAGAACCACCACCTTCGTACCACCCCACCACGTCGTCTTCTGATAGCCTACACGACGAGGGCCGCCGCCTGTGTAGCCTTTATCTGGTCGGAATCCTGCTGCCGTCGAGGTAACCAAAACCCTTCCTGAACCCTAACCACCGTCTGCCTCCTATTACCACCTTTAATCGGTCGGCTTTTGGCTCGAAATCAGAAAACAACGGTGATGATGGCGTTGGTTGATGTTAGCGGCCAGATCCGCTAGCACCCCTGCTAGATCTACAAGGTATCACCCCCATCTCTGTTGATCTGAACCAGAGGGGATGAAAATCCGTACCGCCACCCTAAACAGCCCTTGGCTCACCTGAACTCGTTTATGACCACCTCGCGTGGTGGTTTCCTTCACCATCATCGCCGATAGGGGGGAATTTTTAGGGTTTTTGATGGCTGGTTGTACGAATGGATAGAAGGAAGGGTGTAGGTTGCTGGTAGGCAGTCGGCCTTGCCGCCGCCGCCGTCGCTTAGTCTCGCCGGAACCTCGCCGGAGGTTACCGGTTTCTTTATCCTCTCTCTCTAGATTGTGAGTGTGTGTGTTTGGAGTTTAAAATGAAGATGAGAGAGAGAGTTGAGGGGTTTTTATATTTAGGCTTTTGAGAGTGGTGCATTCCCTACAAGTAACGCGTGTCAACACCGGGTCTCGTAAAACTTATACGTAACGTTTGAGTAAAACTCGTTTTAAATAATATTCACTATGTATAATATTAATAATAATTAATATTATTTAAGCATTGAATTTACGGGGTTTTCGCTCTGACTTTCGTTCTGGCTGGTGCGCGCCAGCACCACATGTCTAACGAGTTCTCTCGCTTTAACGTTTCACACTCTATTAAAATCATCATTTCTCAAACAATAATAATAATAATAATAATAATAATTAAATAACGATGATCTAGATGTTAACTTATATCATTTAATCATATACGGTAATAAAAAAACAGAATTTACGTTTATACCGGTATTACTCGTATTCGCGCGTTCCTTGCCGTATGGCTCACGTGTTAATCTCTAATTTAATCTTCAGAAATAATTATTAATATTTACTATTTACATTTAATTCTTGGCGTTAGATGTAGCGTCGTGTGTCGGTTACCAATCGTGAACGCATTAATTTATTTAACCTTACACCGGAGGCTATGTATACCATATGTTTTAGTAATGCGTTATCTCGAAACATCCCGTGATCCGTCAAGTAACATTACATGTCAAGTTCACACACCGGGCCTACACTTGGGTCGCTAGTGGGCCGAGCCCGTTTAGGGTGAATTAATTATCAAGGGTTATTGACGTTAATTAAGGGTTGTCACATTCTCCCCTCGTTAAAGAAGTTTCGTCCTCGAAACTTAGCTTGATCTATCCTCTAGGATTGACTCAACTTGTTTAGATGGGAGTTCTATATACTTAGTTAATTTCTAGTTCATAGGGAGAATTTTAACTCAATCCACTTAGTAGTTGGTATTCGAAGGTAAAGTGAATACCTCATCGACTAACGATGTTGGATGTGTAAGGATTTGAGATTTAAACGTATCATGTAACAGTATAACGTTACCGTCGAGCGGATATTATATCTTCTGAGTTGATTTAGGAAGACTCTTTGAACTTGTCATTAAGTGGACGATGTTGTCTATACCCCAAAGTGGTAAAGTTATCACTCGAGTCCCATAAACAAATAGGGGTTGCAACCAGTGAGGTCATAGTTTAGTAGTGAGTAAGTCGTTAAAAGGATATCTAAGCGGTGTATATTGAAGAACAAGTTTTCACAATTCACATGAGCAACTCACACACCAAAGTAAACAATCAAGGATTAGATGTCAAAGCATTTCATCATGTGATCATTCTCATCAAAGTGGAACTGTACACTCATTATCATTGTAATGAATGAAGAAAATGCATTCATGCACACGAATTTCAGAAAAGGATGCATATACTTTATTCATGCTCGATCTTCTCTCATGAAAATCACATCATGATCGAATCTAAAAGGAAATTATCGAAAGTCCAGTAAAAATATGATAGATGGTTTAATGATATGTCCATGTGTTAGTTCTCAATCAGGTAGTTGACCGTTCGTTGCAACGAGTCAATGCCTTGATGTATTCTAACTTTTTAGAACAAAAGATTTTAACTGACATTTCATCGATCCAATTAGTATGTAGGTTAAACTGATTTGATTGAGTTCCAGAAAGTAATATCATTGCATATAACTTCTCTCAAAAGAGTTGGACTGTTTTAGATAGTAAAATTAACGAAATGGATGTCAAATAATAAACTCGGGGCACAAAAAAAAATTATAGTGGCATTAAATTACCTAGATTTTTTTAGTCGTCCAGATTTCTATGATTTATTTAAAGATGGAAATGAAATCTCATTGAAGGAAGATAATGTCAAAGTATTTGGGAACAGTTTAGTTGATTTGGCTTAACCGATACTAAAGATAAATAAACTTTCATAGGGTTTAGAGAAAAGTGTTTGAGAATTGTCTAGTTTTCCTTGGCGAACATTTAGTTTAATGCCTCACTAACCATTGTTTGCACTACACTTCTACTGCAGTCTAGCATTTAGGTTGCAATGTCATGAATTGTGGATTCATGACTTGACTATAATATCTACGAGATGGAAAATCTTAAGGACTTCTAGACCGCAGTACGTCTAGATGAGGAGGTAAACAGTCACATCGTGGAAATAGCCTTATAGCGATAGTGTTTCCCCGAGACTAATTTAGAGCTTGCTAATCCATTAACTTGGTAGACTGTGAGGTGATATCATGGTCAGTTTAGTCAAGGGCTTGACTTCTCATTACATCGGTGTCGGAAGATAGACGAGAATCAATTTATAACTTCAGAGAATAGCCAAACGCGAGGACGTCATGCTCTTATGTTCGTTAGAGATAACGCATACGTATCCTAAAAGATCTTAGAAAAGAGTGAATATAAATTTGAAGGAAAGTTGAGGAGTCGGAAGGAATGTATGTGTGTAGACCTTCAAAAGAGTAAGGTCATCTATAATTCATCCTTAGCATAAGGGTTTAAGCCACGAAATTGAGGTGATGTGTGTTAACTGTCAGGGATTTGTATTTTCCCTAGGCACATTTAAGAGTTTGTATGTCAGCCTTATGCTTGTCTAACAACAGCCGAAGTTCACACTTAAGCTTCCTTAAATATTGCTTCAGCATAAAACATGACTTATTGATTATCGGAAGACTATATGGATTTGATAATGCCTTGGGTGTCAAATGTTGTGGAAACAACTCCGTTGACATCAATTCTGAAAAGTTAGTTTACCTACTTGAGATGTAAATTTCAAGTAAGTGTGTTACTGAATTGTAAGATAGAATCCAAGATTATGATGTGATCCCCGATAATAGTTGTACACTACCGCAAATGTTGATCATTGCAAGAGCAGCCTGGAATTTACGTGTTTCATGAGGATATGCTTTAGAAAGTACAAATGGATGAGGGATATCTTCATTGTTAAAAATCCATTAATGGTCGGGTACATCAAATTCGAGTTTCTCTCTTTCCTCCCGAACTACGAATGTTACATGAAGATCTAGTAGGGGAATTAGAAATGTTAAAGTCTGATTCATGCTAGACAAAAGAATCAGCTGTAAGCATCAGTAGATAAGTAACGAGATCGAAAAGAGGAAATTTATGGCTGAAACTCAAAAGTTGTAATAGTACTTTACATATAATTTCTAGATTCGGTCCAAGTACCGAGGTCAAATCAATTGAGGATAGACATATTTAGTGTTTCGGTCAAAATTGTCATGCCAATGAAGTCTCAATAAGAGTTTTAGATTCATTAGAATTCGAAGATGAAAGAGATGATGTACATTCCCACGTCACTTGTGATAGCCCATCGTATCATCTGATGCCCTTTTGGTTCAACCCTTTTGTTATGGAAATTTCGATCATTAATCGAGTGGCTGGCAATTGAGATTAGGAACACGGATTAATCATGAACATTAGCACACACAGTAAGACTCACTAGAGTTCTCATGCTCTACAAATTATGATTACGTGTGCACCCGTAATGATAATTTACTTCATATGGTCTCTATAGTGTTTCTCCTATCTCAAGCTCTCAGCTAAAGAGAAAGATAAAATGCTCATTAGATCATGTCATCGTCTTGCACATTCACGTACGAGTATGTATGTTCTATCTTATCACTCATGGTTATTAGTACTAATACTCATAGATATGCCGACTAAGATTGTTGCTGGATGGAGTTAATGGCAGAGAGGCACAACTGGTTTCCTCTATTAACAAGATGTGTGTGGTGTAAAGCAGGCACTATATTAGGGCAGAGATCCTCAAATCAGTGTCAAGCAAATCATGCTCTAAGTTTATATATATGTGTGGATCCACGCGATCCAAATGAGTCTATGAGTCTCTTGACTCGTAGAGTTCTCTTCCGGTTAGTCCTGCTTTTCCCACCTTGAGTTCCCTTCTGTTTAGGCAGTCCCATCTGCCACATCTCGTGGCGAAGGTTTTAATTATCTAATCCAGCAGGTTTTGAAGGAGAGTATACATACCGCACCAAATGGAGGCAACATTTGTCAGAAAAGGATGTTGACTCCATAATTGGAGTGGATACATGAGTGGTGCAGATACAGGAGTGGTGCAGCTACAGGTATAGTTCTAGGTACGGGTCCAGATTGTTGTGATACCAAGATCGGTAACTGGCGATTACTACCGTCGTCACCTGGGCTCAGTTCGTAACTCGATCTTCTAGAGTTAAAGTGTGCTGATTACCCGTCATCCTTGTTTCGTAATCCGAACAGTGAGACTCTATTGGTTCATATTGTAGGCGTTTATTATTTTCACTTCGTTGTACGTATTAGATATTAGTCACGTATGCCACATAATTGTTTCTAGTATCAAAGTAGTTAATAATATGCTAGTGCGACCACATACACTAATAGTTAACATAAGTTGTTAAGCAACGGTTGGAATTTCTATGCTCAAGTCTTGGGTGTTCTTAGTGTGATGCAAGCCTTCCCTAAATAAGTCTGGTTAGAGCCTAGGTGTCACTATTGAGACCTAATTCACTAAAACCATTGGCTCTGATACCAATCTGTCACACCCCCAAATTCATTTACTTAATGAATAAATAACTAAAATAAGGTTGCAACGATTAGTAACATCACACAACAGCGGAAGCTAAAGTAAAGACTTCTACATATTGAACACCATTACAAATACTAAAATAAACTTGTACATTGTCCTAGAACCATGTGTAGGTCAAAACCGTCTTGAGGTTTGACGATCATACTCCTTCGGATTCTAAGGTTTAATCCAAATGGCTAACCTATTCCAACCGTTCCATAGCTATGTGCTACCTGAAAAACATTCTTAACAATGTCAACACAAAGGTTGGTGAGTTCACATGTTTGATTGTTGCAATGTAAAGTGGCTTTCCTTGAAAAAATTGTTAATGTGCACAAGGCCATAATATAAAAATTGTTTTCCTTGAAAACATCCATAGAGTGTACATGATCATATAGTAAAACCGTTTTCCTCGAAAACATGTGATGAGTTCATAGTCATAAATGAGTAGCTTTCCCAATAAAAACCAGTGATGAATTTATAGTCATAAAAAGGGTAGTTTTCCCAATGAAAACGAGGGATGACTTCATAGTCATAAAATGAGTAGTTTTCCCATTGAAAACCAGTGATGTAATCTTTGTAAACCCAGTTGTTTGCAAATAGTTCTAAGTGCATATGATAAACAGAACAAGTAATGTTGACCTATTTGTAAACTAGCTAGCTTTACAAATAATATGTTCATAATGAGGCATAACCAAACCATGACTCGGTGAATGCCCCTCCCTCACTCCTCGCGAGTATGTGTTAAGACAATATGCGGCCATTCGACCCTCCAAGTCGTCGGTTAGCGCGACTAACCATGACCGGGGGCGTCACCCCCAATAGTACTATTAATAGAATCCCAGGCTATCCATAGTTAATGGTTATTAAATGTGTTGTTGTTCTAGGGAACTTTACGGGCCCTAAATGTGTTCACTCACGCAAACATAAAGGTTGGGTCTTGTTCTCTTGTTACCATATGAAAATGTTCGTAAGTATGCGTTATGTTCTCCAAACGTATCAAGTAAATATGTTTCGTGTTTTCAAACAAAGATGTTTCATGTTTTCAAACGTTTTAACTAAGTATGTTTCTCCCGTGAAACTCACCTGGTGACTTGTCAGGAACACTAATGTCCTTTTGATAGCAGTGGGAATCAATGTCCACATGATAGTCATGGGTTTACGTTCTATTCGAGTCCTACGATGCCTGTAAGTACTTACTGAATTTTATATACTAACCCTAATAATCTAAAGCGAGTCTAAACTCGTATCCAGTTATTACTTGTGCGGTTGAGCTCTATGGATTCTTAACGGTATTACTGATTCGGCATACGATGTTGGTTTAGTGTTCGGTAATATTAGTTGCTTAATTCGAGTTGGGTTTCTCATCTTAAATATGTTTAAATAGTTATATTCAAAAATATTACTTTGTCGTGTACACGAACGTCTATAGTAGTGCCACGTATAATTAATAATAATATTTCACGTTTCTTAATAGTATTTATTTGTCTTATGTATACGCATAAATATACTTACTTTAGTATATTTAATTAATATATCTTGTTCATTTAAACCTTAACCGAAAAACATATATATATATATGAGAATGTATGTAATTACGTATACATCTACACTCCCTGAATATAATAGTTTAACGCCCTAGTATTTTGAAATCACTTGTACCCATATATATATATATATACCCAAAACTTTGAAGTCATACGTTTATCTAAATTCGTAATTAAATATTATATTTAACAATTAAACGTCCGATTTTTGTATAATGAGAATGTATATATTTATTTGAATGTATATATATTCGGATCTAAATATCATATTATAAAATATTCATTTGGTTTTATAATAAGAATACTATTTATATATATGCTTGGATCTAAATATTGTTTTATGAAATAATTGTCTAGTTTCGTATAAAGTATGAAGATTTATAATTACATATATTTATACAAATACGTTTATATCCATATACAAAAATATATTTTTACGGATTATTTTCATTTATCAAACCCTCGTTTAGTCGGTCCGATTATATGTTCACGTACCAATTAACATCACATCAATTAGATATATATATATATATATATATATACATACACACACGTTTATACATAATTCTTAAAGTTTAAAACCATCTCAATCGTATTTAAGATTCTCATTTATCCGATTATACATTTATGAATATACTTTCTCGTTTAATATATATATATATATATATATATATATATTCTAGTAGGTACAAAACCCCTTTGACAAAACATACATGTTTACCGCATCGTTAATAATATTTGATAAGCAATTATTTTTATTTACTGTTAATAAATCTTTTAAGCTTAACACCATTTAACCGCACTCATGCGTCAGACCTCACGTAAATAGATATAAACAACTTAGTGTGCGTTATATACCATTACGTTCACCCGGTTTGCGTATACGAACCCGCTGACCACAGTTGACCAGATTTGACAAGTTGACTTTTGTTTGCTGACCTTAACCAGGTTTGACCGAGTCCCGAGACTACCTAACATCACTAGATCGGCAACGAGAATCAACAATTCTGATAGTTAGCGACGTTTATTAAACAAAAGAACGGAATTGGGTTCAAGTCTTTACATCGGGTCACCAGAAAAACGAAAAGGACAGTCGGAGTTCGAGAGAGGATGGCTGGAATCACATATCTCCTCACCATAGATGCGGGTTCGTCTCTCGGTTGAGCCGCCAGAACTAGCCCCCTTATGGATCTGAGCCACAACCGCTATCGGAACCAAGAACCACCACCATCGTACTACCCCACCACGTCGTCTTCTGATAGCCTACAAGAGGAGGGCCGCCGCCTGTGTAGCCTTTATCTGGTCGGAATCCCGCTGCCGTCGAGGTAACCAAAACCCTTCCTGAACCCAAACCACCGTCTGCCTCCTATTACCACCTCTAATCGGTCAGATCTTGGCTCGAAATCAGAAAACGACGGTGATGATGGCGTTGGTTGATGTTGGCGGCCAGATCCGCTAGCACCCTCGCTAGATCTGCAAGGTATCACCCCCATCTCTGTTGACCTGAACCAGAGGGGACGACAATCCGTACCGCCGCCCGAAACAGCCCTTGGCTTACCTGAACTCGGTTATGACCACCTCGCGTGGTGGTTTCCTTCACCATCGTCGCCGACAGGGGGGATTTTTAGTGTTTTTGATGGCTGGTTGTACAAATGGACAGAAGGAAGGATGTAGGTTGCTGGTAGGCAGTTGGCTTTGCCATCGCCGCCGTCACTTGGTCTTGCTGGAGGTCGCCGGTTTCTTTATCCTATTTCTCTCTATAGTGTGAGTGTGTGTGTTTGGAGTTTAAAATGAAGAGGAGAGAGAGTTGAGGGGTTTTTATATTAGAGTTTTGAGAGTGGTGCATTCCCTACCAGTCCCGCGTGTCAACACGGGGTCTCGTAAAACTTAAACGTTACGTTTGAGTAAAACTCGTTTTAAATAATATTCACTACGTATAATATTAATATTATTTAAACAATGAATTTACGCGGTTTTCACTCTGACTCTCATTTAGCCCGGTGCGCGCCAGCACCACATTTCTAACGCGTTCGCTCGCTTTAAAGTTTCACACTCTATTAAAATCATCATTTCTCAAATAATAATAATAATAATTAAATAACGATGATCTAGATATTAACTTATATCATTTAATCATATACGGTAATAAAAAAACAGAATTTACGTTTATGCCGGTATTACTCGTATTCGCTCGTTCCCTGCCGTATGGCTCACGTGTTAATCTCTAATTTAATCTTCAGAAGTAATTATTAATATTTACTATTTATATTTAATTATTGACGTTAGATGTAGCGTCGTGTGTCGGTTACCATTCGTGAACGCGCTAATTTATTTAACCATATACTAGAGGCTATGTATACCCTATGTTTTAGTAATGCGTTATCTCGAATCATCCTGTGATCCGTCAAGTAAGATTACATGTCAAGTTCACTCACTGGGCCTACAATTGGGAAGATAGTGGGTCGAGCCCGTTTAGGGTGAATTAATTATCAAGGGTTATTGACCTTAATTAAGGGTTGTCACACCTTTCAGTCTCACTGTCAACAATACATTCAAAGAATGCACGGAGTAATCTCAACATACTAACTACGATTAAGAATAGCAACAAATCACTAGACACCTAAACCAACTTCCTTTCAGACAGTTGACACTCGGATTACTAATGACGAAGACCAAACGACTATCTCTCACTTCTCGGGTATTGAGACAGGATACACACTCAGTCTAAAGAATACTCAATCATAATTCCTATGGCTACTGTTTCTAGCAAACCACACAAACAATCACAAACCCTAAAGTCTATGACCTAGATACGCAAATCAAACTGGAAGACACACACAATCAACGTACGGAATTGAAATCAAACATAGATCAGCACTAAGAAGGCAATATTCATCATAATTAATATCAAGAAACTGTTTACAAAATCATAAATCCATTCAAAGAATCCAAAACCGATAAAAATCTAAACTTTACAAAGTATTTATCATGTGACCTAGGCAGTATCAATGTTTTAGCCTAGGATCATGTTCAAAACAACCATAGCATAAGAATTAAACACAAACATAGTATCAAACACAGAATTCAATAATAAAGGTTCGAACTTGAAACCGAAAACGTAAATCAAACGAACCCGAACTCCAAAGCTTTCACCTTTTCACTTGATTCCTCCTCTAATTGCCCAAAATCTCGTCTGGACCTTCTTTAAACGGCACAACAGTCAAACTCCTCGAATAAAGGTATCACAATTTGATTTAAAGTCCGATTAGGGCTTTTTGCGAATTAATAGGCCTCTTGTGTACCGCAAGAGGTTGGTCTGAGTTCCTCGCGTACCGCGAGGAACAAATTAGTCGGGCCCCTTTCTGGGAATCCTCGTGTATCGCGATACGTTTAAGCTTCCTCCCTCGCGTACCGCGAGGGACTGATTTTCACCATTTTTCACTTTTGAACTTCCTGCTTTCTTCTCTTGCCCGGTTTCTTCGGATATTCACTTGTAATCATCTCAAGCACTTGTAAACATAACACAGACTAAATAGCATACAAAAACGACTCAAAACAAAGATAAAACTAATCAAAACGAACGAAAACAATAGGAATAAAGATGTGTGTTTCGCACTACATCACCCGGAGACACAGTTAGGCGACACTTGGGTTAATGATGGAATTTTATGTGTTGAATTAGGTGTAGATCGGGTACGAAGTTAGCGTCGTGTGTCGGTTACCATTCGTGAACGCGCTAATTTATTTAACCTTATACTAGAGGCTATGTATACCCTATGTTTTAGTAATGCGTTATCTCGAATCATCCTGTGATCCGTCAAGTAAGATTACATGTCAAGTTCACTCACTGGGCCTACAATTGGGAAGATAGTGGGCCGAGCCCGTTTAGGGTGAATTAATTATCAAGTGTTATTGACCTTAATTAAGGGTTGTCACACCTTTCAGTCTCACTGTCAACAATACATTCAAAGAATGCACGGGGTAATCTCAAGATAATAACTACGATTCAGAATAGCAACAAATCACTAGACACCTAAACCAACTTCCTTTCAGACAGTTGACACTCGGATTACTAATGACGAAGACCAAACGACTATCTCTCACTTCTCGGGTATTGAGACAGGATACACACTCAGTCTAAAGAATACTCAATCATAATTCCTATGGCTACTGTTTCTAGCAAACCACACAAACAATCACAAACCCTAAAGTCTATGACCTAGATACGCAAATCAAACTGGAAGACATACACAATCAACGTACGGAATTGAAATCAAACATAGATCAGCACTAAGAAGGCAATATTCATCATAATTAATATCAAGAAACTGTTTACAAAATCATAAATCCATTCAAAGAATCCAAAACCGATAAAAATCTAAACTTTACAAAGTATTTATCATGTGACCTAGGCAGTATCAATGTTTTAGCCTAGGATCATGTTCAAAACAACCATAGCATAAGAATTAAACACAAACATAGTATCAAACACAGAATTCAATAATAAAGGTTCGAACTTGAAACCGAAAACGTAAATCAAACGAACCCGAACTCCAAAGCTTTCACCTTTTCACTTGATTCCTCCTCTAATTGCCCAAAATCTCGTCTGGACCTTCTTTAAACGGCACAACAGTCAAACTCCTCGAATAAAGGTATCACAATTTGATTTAAAGTCCGATTAGGGCTTTTTGCGAATTAATAGGCCTCTTGTGTACCGCAAGAGGTTGGTCTGAGTTCCTCGCGTTCCGCGAGGAACAAATTAGTCGGGCCCCTTTCTGGGAATCCTCGTGTATCGCGATACGTTTAAGCTTCCTCCCTCGCGTACCGCGAGGGACTGATTTTCACCATTTTTCACTTTTGAACTTCCTGCTTTCTTCTCTTGCCCGGTTTCTTCGGATATTCACTTGTAATCATCTCAAGCACTTGTAAACATAACACAGACTAAATAGCATACAAAAACGACTCAAAACAAAGATAAAACTAATCAAAACGAACGAAAACAATAGGAATAAAGATGTGTGTTTCGCACTACATCACCCGGAGACACAGTTAGGCGACACTTGGGTTAATGATGGAATTTTATGTGTTGAATTAGGTGTAGATCGGGTACGAAGTTAGCGTCGTGTGTCGGTTACCATTCGTGAACGCGCTAATTTATTTAACCTTATACTAGAGGCTATGTATACCCTATGTTTTAGTAATGCGTTATCTCGAATCATCCTGTGATCCGTCAAGTAAGATTACATGTCAAGTTCACTCACTGGGCCTACAATTGGGAAGATAGTGGGCCGAGCCCGTTTAGGGTGAATTAATTATCAAGTGTTATTGACCTTAATTAAGGGTTGTCACACCTTTCAGTCTCACTGTCAACAATACATTCAAAGAATGCACGGGGTAATCTCAAGATAATAACTACGATTCAGAATAGCAACAAATCACTAGACACCTAAACCAACTTCCTTTCAGACAGTTGACACTCGGATTACTAATGACGAAGACCAAACGACTATCTCTCACTTCTCGGGTATTGAGACAGGATACACACTCAGTCTAAAGAATACTCAATCATAATTCCTATGGCTACTGTTTCTAGCAAACCACACAAACAATCACAAACCCTAAAGTCTATGACCTAGATACGCAAATCAAACTGGAAGACATACACAATCAACGTACGGAATTGAAATCAAACATAGATCAGCACTAAGAAGGCAATATTCATCATAATTAATATCAAGAAACTGTTTACAAAATCATAAATCCATTCAAAGAATCCAAAACCGATAAAAATCTAAACTTTACAAAGTATTTATCATGTGACCTAGGCAGTATCAATGTTTTAGCCTAGGATCATGTTCAAAACAACCATAGCATAAGAATTAAACACAAACATAGTATCAAACACAGAATTCAATAATAAAGGTTCGAACTTGAAACCGAAAACGTAAATCAAACGAACCCGAACTCCAAAGCTTTCACCTTTTCACTTGATTCCTCCTCTAATTGCCCAAAATCTCGTCTGGACCTTCTTTAAACGGCACAACAGTCAAACTCCTCGAATAAAGGTATCACAATTTGATTTAAAGTCCGATTAGGGCTTTTTGCGAATTAATAGGCCTCTTGTGTACCGCGAGAGGTTGGTCTGAGTTCCTCGCGTACCGCGAGGAACAAATTAGTCGGGCCCCTTTCTGGGAATCCTCGTGTATCACGATACGTTTAAGCTTCCTCCCTCGCGTACCGCAAGGGACTGATTTTCACCATTTTTCACTTTTGAACTTCCTGCTTTCTTCTCTTGCCCGGTTTCTTCGGATATTCACTTGTAATCATCTCAAGCACTTGTAAACATAACACAGACTAAATAGCATACAAAAACGACTCAAAACAAAGATAAAACTAATCAAAACGAACGAAAACAATAGGAATAAAGATGTGTGTTTCGCACTACATCACCCGGAGACACAGTTAGGCGACACTTGGGTTAATGATGGAATTTTATGTGTTGAATTAGGTGTAGATCGGGTACGAAGTTAGCGTCGTGTGTCGGTTACCATTCGTGAACGCGCTAATTTATTTAACCTTATACTAGAGGCTATGTATACCCTATGTTTTAGTAATGCGTTATCTCGAATCATCCTGTGATCCGTCAAGTAAGATTACATGTCAAGTTCACTCACTGGGCCTACAATTGGGAAGATAGTGGGCCGAGCCCGTTTAGGGTGAATTAATTATCAAGTGTTATTGACCTTAATTAAGGGTTGTCACACCTTTCAGTCTCACTGTCAACAATACATTCAAAGAATGCACGGGGTAATCTCAAGATAATAACTACGATTCAGAATAGCAACAAATCACTAGACACCTAAACCAACTTCCTTTCAGACAGTTGACACTCGGATTACTAATGACGAAGACCAAACGACTATCTCTCACTTCTCGGGTATTGAGACAGGATACACACTCAGTCTAAAGAATACTCAATCATAATTCCTATGGCTACTGTTTCTAGCAAACCACACAAACAATCACAAACCCTAAAGTCTATGACCTAGATACGCAAATCAAACTGGAAGACATACACAATCAACGTACGGAATTGAAATCAAACATAGATCAGCACTAAGAAGGCAATATTCATCATAATTAATATCAAGAAACTGTTTACAAAATCATAAATCCATTCAAAGAATCCAAAACCGATAAAAATCTAAACTTTACAAAGTATTTATCATGTGACCTAGGCAGTATCAATGTTTTAGCCTAGGATCATGTTCAAAACAACCATAGCATAAGAATTAAACACAAACATAGTATCAAACACAGAATTCAATAATAAAGGTTCGAACTTGAAACCGAAAACGTAAATCAAACGAACCCGAACTCCAAAGCTTTCACCTTTTCACTTGATTCCTCCTCTAATTGCCCAAAATCTCGTCTGGACCTTCTTTAAACGGCACAACAGTCAAACTCCTCGAATAAAGGTATCACAATTTGATTTAAAGTCCGATTAGGGCTTTTTGCGAATTAATAGGCCTCTTGTGTACCGCGAGAGGTTGGTCTGAGTTCCTCGCGTACCGCGAGGAACAAATTAGTCGGGCCCCTTTCTGGGAATCCTCGTGTATCACGATACGTTTAAGCTTCCTCCCTCGCGTACCGCAAGGGACTGATTTTCACCATTTTTCACTTTTGAACTTCCTGCTTTCTTCTCTTGCCCGGTTTCTTCGGATATTCACTTGTAATCATCTCAAGCACCTGTAAACATAACACAGACTAAATAGTATACAAAAATGACTCAAAACAAAGATAAAACTAATCAAAACGAACGAAAACAATAGGAATAAAGATGTGTGTTTCGCACTACATCACCCGGAGACACAGTTAGGCGACACTTGGGTTAATGATGGAATTTTATGTGTTGACTTAGGTGTAGATCGGGTACGAAGTTAGCACCGAATAGACGTCTGATTCATGTTAAGTTACGAACGAACATGTGAGTCAAGAATCCCTATTTATTTGTTTCTAGTGTGATGTGCATACTTAGTGAATGTTTATGAAAATATGGATGAAATGTAATGTTTATGAATGAACGGTTTTCGAAAGAAACAATGTTTAAAATAAGAACATTTACAAAATGAATGTTTACGAAGGGAATGATGTTAAGGAATGGTTTTAAGTGAATGAATACGTAACGTTTTATGAGAAGAATTGGGCGAAAGTTTTAAAGAAGTCATCACATGTCTAATATGTTAAACGAAGGAATTGACGAATGAAATCTAGGGATGTATGTCCCCAGCCTTATGGCACGTTTTCCATAAGTATAACAAGGGTAGCGCCTATGTGCCCGATCAATGGGTATTACGATTGTAAACTGGCGGGGGAAGTGTAACGACGGTTACTCGGGGTTAACGTGACCCGAGAATGGAATCTCTTGGGGCTTGCAGGTTCTAAAAGTGATAGAAGGAAAGGGATGACCTTGGACCTATGAGTCTTCAAGGGTGATGAATGTTAATACCTTGCGGCCCTATAAGCCATACGGGAGATGATGTTACCTTATTGACTTATGAGTCGTGAGGGCGATGAACGAACGAGAACGAAACGGATGGAAAGGAACGATGATACAGATTTAGACAAATAAATGTATGAGTTGATGAATGTTAAATGATGAATGTAAATGATGAACGAATGTATGCCCTATGGCATGTTAAATGATGAATGTTAAATGACGAATGAAGTTTGGGGATGTAAGTCCCCAGCCTTATGGCACGTTTTGCCATAAGTATAACAGGGGCAAAGCCTATGTGTCCGATCAGTGGGTATTACGGTTATCAACTGCGGGGGAAGGGTAACGATGGTTAATCGGGGTTAACGTGACCCGGGAATGGAATCATTTAGGGCTTGTAGGTTCTAAAAGTGATAGAAGGAAAGGGATGACCTTGGACTTATGAGTCTTCAAGGGCGATGAATGTTAATACCTTGCGGGCCTATGAGCCATAAGTGCGATGTTACCTTATTGACTTATGAGTCATGAGGGCGATGAACAAACGAGAATGAAACGGACGAAAAGGAACGATGATATAAATTTAGACAAATAAATGTATGAGGTTATGAATGTTAAATGATGAATGTAAATGATGAACGAATGCATGCCCTATTTTCTTACGAATGTTAAAACCCAAACGAATAATTTGACGAATGATAAACCATTTCCTTACATGAATGAAAGACTTAAACTCACCAACGTTAGCTGACTTTTAGTATGCATGTTAGGTTAAGAATGAGGAGGTTGATGTTTGGATGCGGCTTGGCTATTCTGAAGAGTTACCTGTCATGTGAAGTCTAGCATCCCGTTTTGATGATTGTGAATGTAATAGACAATGTTTTAATTGGTTGTGATTTTTAGACTATGTAATGACGTTAATTTCCGCTACTTATTTTATTTAAAGTTTAAGAACTGTTTGTGAATGAGTAAATACAACACGTGAGGCCTCCCGGGTTTGGGGCCTTACAAGTTTGTAGCAGAGCAATAGTTTGAGAGATTCAGACATCCCCGATGTCTGGACTTAAATTGAGAATGGGACCATGTAACGGATGCCAGAATGGGTAACTCGAGCGAAAGCATCAGACATGAATGTAGTAAGTACGGTTTTCCCTTAGAAAACATTAGACTAGGACGAGAGTTTGACGTAATCATAAAGGTGATCAAATAGAAACCAAGAGGTAGTTGATATGTCCTAATTCATAAATGTTTTGCATGCATAATAATCCCCATATTATGGTACTAATCAAATAAAAACCTTGCAATTGATACATAAATCGTTTATATTTCACAACTGCAGGTTAAACGGTGTTCCAAGAGAAAAAAAGCGAAAAAGGCCTAAAACATCAAGAAATCAAGCTTTTGGAAGAAGCACACCCGAGCTTTGATCCCCCCAAAGAAGTCAAAATTGGTCGATAGAAGTCAACAATCAACAAAAGACAAAAGGAGGAGGAACAAGGGCCTTTCACGGTTATGCATCCCAATGCACAGTCGTGCAATGGTCGCCCGTGTGCCCCAAGATGCTTCGTACCCTGCCATATGTACCCTGATTACTTTAGGGCATTTGCACGACCGTGCATCCCATTACACGGTCGTGCATTGCCCATTTTGAAGCCTATAAATAGATGGCTTGGGTTCTTCATTCAAGACATACTTTAACACCCTAATGTAAAAAGAATACTCACTTCTTAGTCGGTTTCTATAGTTTTAGAGTAGAGAGTAGAAAGTAGAAAGGCTCTTCCGCTTTGTTCGCAATAGGGGAGCCTACGAAACTTAGCGTTATGCTTGTTTGTATGGCCATTCGTGGCTAAACCCTTTGTATTGCTTGGGTGAAGATGAAGTTTGGTGCATGTTAATGTTTAACTTATTAGTCTAATGGTATGTTTATGTTCTTTAATTATTCACTCTTAAAACCATCTTCACGATGGAGTTTTTATTATTATCTAAATTAGTCTTTACACTTCTGAGTGTTCTTGATTTTAAAATGTAAGACCATAAAACAATTTTAATCAAACTTCTCTTGAAACTTGTACGTCTTTATACAAGCGGATTTTGATAAGCCAACACTTGGTTGATATTGATAAGATCGTACGTCTTTATACGAACTTGTTATGAAGCCAAGAGTTGGTGAACTCACGTTGGGAACGGTACGTCTTTATACATGGTCCCATTGTTGCACCGCATCCTGGTGAACAAAGTCTAAACACTCTTTTAATAAAAATAAATGTGTTTAAGTTTGATGTCTTAAACCAACTCGGAGATAGATCTTAAGCATACGAATGTATGGATCTATTAAAGAGTTGAGGGTAATGTTGTCCCTGACTGGGAGTCTTGCTATTTTATTATTTAGGAACATAATTCATGAACCAAATATTGTGAGAATGAGGCTCTTGCGGTGTACCGTTCACACATTTGTACTAGTCATACCATCGGGTTAGTTAATATAACATTATCATACCAAGCGGATTCAAAACCCTAAGCAATACTCGTTGTGGTCTGATTATTCTCTAGCTATTTACTTTCCTGTTATTTAATATTCTGTTATTTACATTTCTATTACACACTTCACGTACATTTTACATTTTATGTTATTTACTTTATTGTCATTTACTTTTCTGTCATTTATCTTTCTGCTTCACAAGCACACATAATCCACTCACTAATTAAACTGGATAAACGATAACAAATGTTGAGTATTGGAACTCAACCGTGTCAATTGGTTCGATACTTGGTTCTTACCTAAACTATATTACGCTGCGATAGGTACAGTTGCCTATTGTGTGTTTTAAGTTTGAGTATTTCTCATTTTATAAGTTTAAAACCTGATCTCGTGAAACCTTTATCTAAATATATTATTATATATTTTCTATACTAAACACAGTCACATCAAGTTTTTGGCGCCGTTTCCGGGGACACGGTGATTTGATGAAAGATTCTAGTTAACGGATTATCCTTTTTAACCTTAACATTTTCCACCTGTTTTTTGTTACATTTGTTTCAGGTAGTGTATGATCCATAGCTCCACTACTGGTTTATATCAACCTTTAGTAGAGCCCGAAAGATTCTTTCACCGCCGACTATAAAAAAAACGTACCAAGAAAATGGTCGTAGAAAATCGCACTATTTCTGACTTTGCAAGACCGTCACTTGAAGCCTTGGGGTCTAGTATCACAAGGCCGACAGTTGACGCAAAAAACTTTGAGATCAAATCGCATGTCATTCATATGATCCAATCATCATGTACTTTCCATGGATTACCCTATGAAGACCTTCATGCCCACATTGCAAATTTCCTCGAAATTTGTGACACTTTCAAACTGAACGGAGTTTCGAATGACGCTATTCGACTCTGAATGTTTCCCTTCTCTTTAAGGGAACGAGCTAAAGCATGACTGAATTCTCTTCCTACCGGGTCAATCACTACATGGGATGGTCTAGCTCAAAAATTCATTTCAAAATATTTCCCGCCAACAAAAACCGTGAAATTGAGAAATGACATTACCACTTTCGCTCAGGAAGATGGTGAGTCACTATATGAAGCATGGGAACGTTTCAAGGACACGTTGAGGAAATACCCTCACCATGGGTTAGAAGTTTGGCTACAAGTATCATCATTCTACAATGGGTTTAACAATTAAGCTCGTCAGACACTCGACGCTACTGAAGGTGGTATTTTTGGAAATAAGAGACCACAAGAAGCTTATAACCTAATTGAGGAAATAGCTATGAATAACTATCAATGGTCCGAGAAGTAACAGTGGAGCCAGGCAAGGTGTTTACTCTGTTGATACTATCACTTCACTTTCTTCTCAAGTAGACGCCCTCACCACTTGACTCGATCAAATAAGTAAGGGCAAGGTAAACAATGAAACTGCTGGTGAAACAAAAAGCACCACTGTCGATGCTGAGCAAGTTGACTTTATCAGAACCAATCGCTTGCAAAAGAGCCCCTACAACAACACTTACAATCCTGGATGGAGGAACCATCCTAATTTCTGTTGGAAAGAGAATAACAATCAAAGACTACATGGTTTTGAATAACAACAATTTCAACAAAGACAACCTCAAAACTTTCAGCCTCGTCAAAAATTCCAAGGAACTAACAAGCCAAGTAACGGGTTAAGTCTAGAGGACGCGGTAACTAGGTTGATAACTACAACTGAAAGTCAAGCCCTCTTAGCTGATGCTCGTCACAAACAGTATGAGGAAAAGTTTAGTTTTCACGAAGCTGAATTTAAAACCCGGGAAACAACTCTACAATCCATTGAAATACAACTAGGGCAGATTGCAAAAATCCTATCTGAAAGACAAACATGATGTCTTTCAAGCAACACTGAAACTAACCCAAAAGAAAATGTTAGTGCTATCACTCTCAGAAACAGTAAAGTTTATCTAGAACTGCAATTGCCAGAAGAAGAAGTTTAGACACCACCACCAAAGGAGATATTCACAGGAGTTCCACTACGCCCACCTACCATAGAATCAACCACACAAGAATTACTATCAAAATAAACTTCACAACCCACTCAAGTAAGCACTCCTATTAAAACTTCAACAAGAACTAAGGTGTGCACTCCTGAGAATGTACCGCCAACTGAAGGAACAAAGAAAAATTTCAAGCCATATATACCTTACCGAGGAAGATTGGTAAAGCAAAGGACTGATGAACAATATGAGAAATTTGTCGAGCTCTTAAGCCAAATCCATGTTAACCTACCTTTCCTGGATATAATCCAACAAATGCCAAAGTATGGACGATTCTTGAAGGATTTTCTCACTAACAAGAGAAACATGGAAGAAGCAGTTAAGAGAACTAATGAATGTGTTGCTCTCGTTGAACGATGCCTTCCAAAAAAACTCTCTGATCCTAGAAAATTTTCTTTACCATGTTCTATCGGACCATTGCCATTGACTTTCGCTCTCGCTGATCTAGCCGCAAGTGTGAACATAATGCCATATAACATGTTCAAAAAGTTGAAAATTAGAAATCCACAACCTGCCAATGCAACTATCGAACTTGTGGATGGCACTATCAAATCTCCTATGGGGGTTATCGAGAATTTACTGGTAAAAGTTGGCAAGTTTGTTTTCCCTACCGATTTCATGGTTTTAGAAATGGGGCCTGACTACTCTGTACCTTTGATTCTGGGACGCCCATTTTTTGCCACTGCTAGAGTAGTCATTGACATGAACGAAGGTATTCTGACACTTCGTGTTGGAAAATAATCGGTAACCTACAACATCAGGGGTAACGAATGTTAATCCAATGATCCCTTTGAAATTGCACACTTCATCGATACTAATCTGGACTACCAACTAAAGAAAGCTAAAGAAGTCAACAAAGGAAAGAAAAGTCGACCTTGTAAAGGACCTCAACAACACCAATTAGATTGATAACTACCGGGACCAGTAGCCAAAATTAACAAGGAAAAGGACTTTCAAGGAAGGAATGGGAGATACGTGGGAGATCCAAATCCTCCACTAGAAGAAAGACTGATGAAACACGGGTCCGGCCAACGACCCTTAAATAAACGTGGCGCTTCTGGGAGCAACCCAATGATCATGAATAAATTGAGAAGTTGGTGCATACGGCAGAACACATGGACCTCAAGTTTGGTTTTCCAAAGTTTAAGTTTCTCGTACTTTCGCCTCCATGTATGCCTTCTCGATACTAGGACCCTAGTAGCTTAACTACTACCTTTTATTTTCTGTTTCCGTTTTATGTTATTCTTTGTTTGTCAAGTAGCATAACATCACCAAGTAGTCTCTCTATTTCTTTGAGGAGTTTTGCTCTACTCTACAAGCTAGCGCGTCGATAAATTACTTCAAGTCTTGGCGTAACATTGACGACAGCCACAAGCATTGGTCATAGGTTATACCCCGAATTGACCGGGGGAGTACCAGTTTCTTTTCCATTATGCATAGCACTCATTTAGATGCATTTTTACATTGAGGGTAATGTACAATTTTAAGTGTGGGGTGGGAAATAGAGATTCAGGACAAACTTGTTTCCTCAAAGCAATAAAACTAAACTTGTGATTTTCTACCCATTTGACTAAAACCTTATGTTCACCTAAACTTATTTTCTATAAAAACCCTAAAAATTTTGAAAATTTTTGAAAAACCCTAAAAATATAAACCTCTTTGAGTTCGCGCTTAAACTAACATAATAAATGGAAGCATGGCAAGTAGAAACAAATGGATATTATGCATAACAAATCACTAAACCTTATCCCATCCGTTTTTCATGTGAGAATAATCTGAACCTTTCACGAGCATTACCTTTCACTAAACAAATGGATATATTGAGTGTTTTCGATCGAATTTTATGCATAATTAGAACTTGTATGACTTATACATATCAAGACCATGAACTAGTAATTGTATGAAAATGATTGAGGCACGTAGGACTTTACTACCCTTCTTACTATCCTAAAAATTTTCATTCAACCCAAATACTAAAAATATCCGCCTAGATAGCCATCTGAGCCTTAACCTTTTCTTTTCTGCTACCCATTACCCATTTATCCCAAAGCAACTTTCGTAAACACCGGTTATCGGCTAATTGTCTTCAAGATGGAAAATCATTAGTTTATCTTGTTTCGTTATTTCAATTATGCAACCGTTAAGATAATTCGGAAAGAATCTGACTCACTTAAGGAACTGGAATATACAAAAAGAAGGTGGATGTATTAATAAGAAATAGTCGAACGATCAACAAGGAAGATATTGAAAATTGTTTCAAGGAAATTGAGGAAGTGGATTTATTGAAAAATTAGTCTTGATGTTATTATAAAAAAAAGAGAGAAGTTGGCCTTTTACCGATGAGACCTTAAAGAGCTGGAATGCATTCTGTTGATTTTCATTTGCTTTCTTGTATTCATTTCGCAAAGCATGGATTACCGCCAGAATTCCTAGAAAAAGTGTTTGAAGCAACATTCGATATAAGAAAATGGTGGCACAACAAGAATAATTACCATCATTCTGCGGTTTGTCAAAAAGCGCCGCCAAAAGAAGAGGCAAAAGATATGACAAATATGTAAAATGTGGCAACTAGAGCCACGATGGAAAGTGCAGCAAGAATTAAACTTATTCCCAACATGAGTATACGCATCTGATCAAAGCAGGTGCTGTTAGGTTACAAGCTGAAAGAACCATACGGAAAGGCAATGTGTATCACGCAGTAAGGGAAGAATTGAATATGATAAGAAGTATCAGTCTTGGCAATCTGACCATAAACGAACACTCAGATTAGTTATACCCTCATTATCTGAGTACTGTAGAGGGACCCACTAGTATTTTCCAATCTTAAGCCAAGAAGCCTTAGCTGTGTGTCCTATGTTAGCTGCAGCCCTTTAAAACCTTTTAAACATCTAAAAACTCAAAAATATTTTCATTTTCACCCTTTACTTTCTTTTTAGCCACATTATGTGACAACCGGCAATTTCAGGTCGATACTCATCCCCATCTCGGTCATAAATTGCATACATCATATATGTGTTAGACTTAATTACGGTTAATTAAGGTCATTTCATAATTAGCAAAGTTCATTCATAACATTTCACGCATCGGTAATTCGATAAATTACCGGGATCACACGTAGTATAACCGTCACACACGAATTTTGGTGATAATTAATATTTATGCTTTAATAAATATTTCGAGGTGTTACGAAACTATTTTAGGACTTAAATATATGTGTGTATTTATTTATATCAACCTACTACTTTAACGCGCACCTTTACCGTTTCGCCGGCATACCCTATTTTAACGCGCTATTCTGCAATATTAATTTACTAAACATATATTTTCATGTTAGTAAACCACTAAATATATAATTAATATTTTCATAACCGGACCGGACAGTGAACCGGACGCCTTGGAGGTTTACTGGTCGGACCGGTTGGACCGGATTCAAGAACCGGATGACGTAATAATCATTAGAAATATTCAAACAAATATATAGAAAAATTATGGAACTACAAACACAACCACTTAAACAAACGTAATCCAAATCTAAACAAAATAACCCAAATTTAAACAAATATAATCTAAGTGAAACGTACATCACAGTAACTTATATTCATGTTGTCAACATGCATACATACAACTTTGTTTTTCTTATTTTATAAAAGGTTAATCATAATTATACATCTTTTAATTAAATTCAATATGTCATAAATTATAGTAAATAAAAGACGATATTTACATGAACATATTTATGTAGAAATATAAAAAGTAAAAAAAAATAATTATTTAATGAATTTATACTCTTGTAAATTAAGTGATGGCTATGCAAAAAGTAAGTCTAGTATAGTACTATATAAAAAATTTTAAATACTGTAAAACCACTTTAAAAGACTTCAAAACCACATGCTAAACAACTAAATAAGTCACTACAAAAACCCCAAAGGCCAGAACGATTACAAACCACCGGAAACAAAAACACACCTCACTGCTCTCACTCTACAAAATGTTGCAAAACGATGGCACTCAGCTACGAAGTCCAGATAATCGTTCTTTTTAAGTGTAGATATAGGGGGAGTATCAAATAATAAGTAGTTTTTCACTAATAAATCTAAGAAATGACAAAAACCTATAGAAACGATCTCAAAGAAATTCCGATTGAGCAAATTTCAACGGCCTTGGAACCGTCTCGTCGAACTCTACCATCTTAGCTTTTAGGGTTTAACTTTTAAGTTTTATATTCTATGTTTGAATTTTTGGGTTTTAGCCTTATGGTTTAGCCTTACTGTTTAGCTTTCAGGGTTTAGATTTTATGGTTTAAGTTTTTTTTACGGGTGGGGGTGGGGGGTTTAGGTTTTTGGGAGTGGGTGGGGTGGGGTGGGGGGGTTTAGGTTTTGTGGGGGTGGTGGTTTTAGGTTTTTCGAGGTAGGGTTGGAGGGGGGTTTAGGTTTTTGGGGGTGCCGGTAGAGGGGGGGTTTAGGTTTTTGGGTCCGGGTTAGGGTTCGATGAGACGGTTCTAACGCCGCTAGAATGAGCTCAATCAGAGTTTGTTTGACCCACTTCTTAGGATTTCTTAGCGAAAAACCAATTCTTAGTGAAACCGTCCCCTATATATATATATATATATATATATATATATATATATATATATATATATACTTTGGTAGTAAAAACGAAAACCGCCATTTATTTAAGACTCATAATTCTCAAAGTTATATTTCGTAGAAATAATATACATACTATTTTTACCTAAAAACATGACTTGATTCGAAAACGTTATTTTGAATAAATATATATAATATATATTTTTACCATTCGCATCGAGTTACGACTTGGGTCGAGCCAAGCTTTATTTTATAAACCGAACTCTAAGATAGCATCGAGTTACAATATACATGGACACACTTGATCGAATATATGACTTATATTTATTTTATGTAAATATATTTTCGAGTAAACAAATAAATATCACAAACGGGTCGTCGAGTCAAAACGTTTTAAACCAAAACTTACACACATAATGTAATGAGTTGGGTGAAACTGTTACATGACCAACTTGCATGTAGAATCATTACTTAGACTTTAAGGTGTCTTATATATTTTAGAGCACACGTAGGTCGGTTTAATTTCAGAATTTTGCTACTTGCACGTTTTCGGTACTCACGCATCAGGTGAGTCTCACGGCACCATTTTACTTATATTCCTTTTGGGGAGATTACATGCATACATATTATTTTCATTAGACACAATTTCACTTATATGATTTCACATGTTACATAAGCGGTTTCATATCATATTCAGTCCTCTCAAACCAGACCGTTAATTTCATTTCTAAGCGAGGTAATCATTGATAGATCTATTTGGGTTTGACAACCCTAACCCGCGTTATTCGTGCTAACTTTGACTAGAGGTCAAAACGGGTGCATTATTAGCCTAATCAACCCATGCATACAATAGGAATGGGTAGAGGTATTACATCACATTACAGTTACAGTCTAGCTTCGCTTTCGGTGTGCTTATGGTAATATTGTAACATTGTCCGTACACCTATCAAACCGTAGGAAGTTTTGTGGTCCATTACAACGATTTACTTTTACATTTAAACCTGTGAACTCACCAACATCACTGCTCACTCGTTTAAGCATGTTTTCTCAGGTCATTAAGCTTACATTGAATTAGGTTGCACATCATGCACGAATTCTTTTGCTGTTCTCAGGAGAATGAACTTTTGAATGTCTTTTGCTTGACATTGTATTTTAAAACAATTTATTTTCCTTCCGCACTACTTTCTGCTTAACTCTGTAAAACAATATTATATTTTTGAACGACTTGGAATGCATGCTTTTCAAAACCATATATAGGTCGTTCTATGTAATCAGTGACGATGATCCTTGACCGTCGCACTCCGTGGGAGACCGTCGTGGTTGGGGTGTGACAGATTGGTATCAGAGATATTGGTTATAGTGAACTCAATTGCATTTAGTGGACTTAGACTATAACGTAGTCTCATTACATTTACATTACCTCATACACACACAACATACTTATGTTACATAGTATTTTGAATATTGACTTGTCACAGACATTTCTTCAATAGATTACATTGTTGTATACACTTCAGACAAGGATTACATACCCACGACCCCACCGCCACCACCAGCTGGGATACCACCATCATCGCCACCTACACCAGCACCGGAGGGGAGATATGAGACCGACCCGGAGGAGGCGTCCGGAGAGTCAGTCTCCAGCAGTTCAGGCGGAGCAGCCGCCGGGGGCGACAACACCAGCTCAGGAGAGACGGTGCCATGCTCTATGTTCTACGACGAGTCTACCTTAGGGGATAGTACCCAAGTTTCTACACAACGAGCTCCTACGCCGTCGAGTCCCGTACCATCACCTCCACCTGTCCTCCGCACCAGAGCGAGGATGAGGCAGACTGCTAGGAAGCAGGTCCGCATACTGGGGAAGAGGCCCACACGGTCACCACCAGCACCTGTCGGCGAGACTGCACGGACAGACGACATTTCGCGCGAGCCTCCACAGAAGAAGGCTTTGACTTCTGTGAGGAAGTGATCATGGATGCAACACACCCTCAATGGGTGGTTGGTCGAGGAGGGTTTACCCTCTATTCACGAGACGAGTGAGTTGTCTCAGGCACCCCATTCCCTACCTTTGACCGGTGAGCCAGTTGAGCACACAGTGCCACACTAGTGGCATAAGCCGCTAGCCCGACGTGGAGATTCTCTCACTGCAGGACGACAAAGAGAGACTCAGAGGCCTTCACATGGAGTCATGGTGGAACTCGCATGTTCAGACTTTAGGTTTGGATGTCGCCAATGCGATACCATGGGAAGAATTTAAGGAGATGCTGAGAGAAGAATATTGTCCCCATACTGAACTACAAAAACTAGAGTAGTAGTTTTGGAACTTGACCATGGAAGATGCTCACGTGGACACCTACATCACCAAATTTCATGACAATGCACAATTGTGTCCACACATGGTCACACCGGAATTCAAAAGAACTGAAAGGTATCTCTAGGGTCGAGCACTTCAAATCCAAAGCATCGTGACTTCTACTGAACCCGCTACCATCCAGAACGCGGTAAGACTTGCTCACCACCTTACTGATCAAGCAGTTCGCTAGGGTGTACTGGTGAAAAATGGTTCTTTTGTGAAAAGCATCGACAATAAGAGAAAGTGGGATAATAATCATGGCAAAACCTTTGTACCCCCAGTCTAGAAGAAGCAAGAAACGATTAAGGCCTTTGTTGCAGGCCTAATCGAGAAGAAACCGAGAGGTGGGTATACAGGGAACCTACCTAAGTGTAACAAGTGTGGTTTTAACCACGTGGGTACATGTGAAGACTCTAAGTTCCAGAAATGCAAGAGGTTCGGCCACACAACTAGAAATTTCCGAATGACTGAACCAGCCACCCAGGATCCAACCGTGGATGCTTTGAATGCGGAGGGGTACTACACACTTTCTCAAGGATTGCCCAAACCTGAAAAATCAAGGGGGAAATAATGCACGTCGTAGATCCTTTGTGATAGGAGTAGGAGAAGCCTGTCAAGATCCGAACATTGTTACGGGTACGTTTCTCATAAATGACCACTATGCTTATGTTTTGTTCGATACGGGTGCCGATAAGAGTTTTGTGTCTAGCAAATTTAGTCCATTACTCGGTATTAAACCAGTCAGGTTAACTGGTAAGTATACCAAACCGATAAAGTAATACAAGAGTGTACTTTAAATTTGGTGGATCACCCTTTTGTTATAGATTTACTACCTGTAATGCTTGGAAGTTTTGACATCGTCATCGGGATGGATTGGTTGTCAATGAATCTATTTGAAATCGTTTGTCGTGAAAAGATTGTTTGAATTCCGCTTCCGAATGGGGAAACACTTTCGATTCAAGGATAAAGGAGCGGTACTACTCTAAGGATCATTACTTGTATGAAGGCCCGAAACTGCATACAAATGGGATATCATGCAATCTTAGCGCATGTAACAGAGAAGCCAACGCATGAAAGAAAAGTCGAGGATATACCGATCATTCGAGACTACCCCGAAGTCTTTCCCGGAGACTTGCCCGGACTTCCACCCCTGAGACAAGTCGAGTTTCGAATCGATCTGGTACTCGGAGCAGCACCTATAGCACGATCACCATATCGGCTAGCGCCATTGGAACTGCATGAATTGTCTAACTAACTGCAGGAGTTGTTAGGCAAGGGATTCATAAGATCGAGTTTCTCGTCTTGGGGAGCCCCGGTCTTGTTTTTCAAAAAGAAGGATGAATCCTTCCGAATGTGCATCGATTACCGGGAATTAAACAACTAACTGTTAAGAACCGATATCCACTTCCGAGGATCGATGACTTGTTCGACCAACTTCAAGGATCCAGTTATTATTCAATGATCGACTTACGTTCAGGATACCATCAGTTACAGATTCAAGAGGAGGATATTCCTAAGACCGCGTTTCGAACTCGTTACGGTCACTACGAATTCATGGTCATGCCGTTTGGGCTAACCAACGCACCAGCTGTATTCATGGACCTCATGAATAGGGTGTGCAAGCCCAACTTGGATAAATTCATGATTGTTTTCGTCGATGACATCTTGATATATTCACACACTCAAGAAGAACAAGAGCATCATTTGAGACTAATCTTGGAATTACTTATGAACGAGAAGCTGTATGCTAAATTCTCGAAATGCGATTTCTCGAGCATGTGATCAACGAGAAGGGTATACATGTTACCCGTCCAAGATTGAAGCAATAAGGAATTGGGAAGCACCAAAGACTCCAACCGAGGTGCGACAATACCTAGGTCTAACAGACTACTACAGATGGTTTATCGAAGATTTCTCCAAGATAGCCCAATCAATGACGACTTTAACTCAGAAAGACAAGAAGTTCGATTGGGGAGATAAGCAAGAAGCAGTTTTTTAGTTATTGAAGCACAAACTATGTTGTTCACCGATCTTGTCCCTTCCAGAAGGAACAGACGGGTTCATGGTATACTGTGACGCATCACGCCAAGGTCTTGGTTGCGTGTTGATGCAAAACGACAAGGTTATTGCTTACGCGTCCCGACAAATCAAAGTACTTGATAAAAAACTACACCACCCATGATTTAGAACTTGGAGCCGTAGTTTTTGCACTCAAGATCTAGAGACTTTACATGTACAGTACTAGATGTACTATTTCCACCGACCATAAGAGTCTCCATCACATCTTTGACCAGAAAGAGCTAAACATGAGGCAAAACAGATGGGTCGAGTTACTTAACGACTACGACTGCGAGTTTCGCTATCATCCTGGTAAGGCAAATGTCGTACCACATTCTTTGAGTAGGAAGGAACAAACAAAAGCCCTATGAGTGCGAGCATTGGGAATGTCAATTAGAGGTACTCAAGGAGCAGAATCAGAAAGATGAGTCCTTGTGTGGCATGGACAAGCAATTCGAGATCAAATATGATGAAACCCGTTACTTCATGAATCGGATTTGGGTAGCAAGCTTTGGGAGCTTGAGGAATTTAGTAATGTACGAAGCACACAAGTCCAGATACTCGATTCACCCAGGCTCTGACAAGATGTATCAGGACCTCAAAGAGCTATACTGGTGGCCTAACATGAAAGTGGACATCGCCACCTACGTCAGTAAGTGCCTAACGTGTTCAAAAGTCATGGTTGAATACCAAAAACCGTCAGGGTTACTACATCAACCAGAAATTCCACAATGGAAGTGGGAGCAGATTTTTATGTATTTCATCACAAAGTTACCTAAGACATCCACTGGTTGCGATAAGATCTGGGTAATTGTTTACGATTGACGAAGTCTACGCATTTTTTTTGCCAATTAAGGAAACTGATAAAATAGAAAGGTTGACCAGGATTTATCTCAAGGAGGTTGTTTCGAGACATGGAGAGCCAGTCTCCATCATTTCAGACCGAGATAGCCGATTCACCTCTAGATTCTGGCAATCTCTGCAGAAAGCACTGGGTACGTGGTTGGCCATGAGTACCGCGTATCACCTTCAAACTGATGGTCAAAGCGAAAGGACTAGTCAGAGTTTGGAGGATATGCTTAGGGCATGTGTGATTGATTTCGGGAACAAATGGGATACTCATCTACCATTGGTTGAGTTTTTCTACAATAACAGTTATCACACTAGCATCAAAGCTGCACCTTTTGAAGCACTGTATTGACGAAAGTGCCAATCACCCTTATGTTGGGTAGAAGTTGGAGATAGCCAGCTTACTGGACCATAAATTATACATGAAATGAAAGAGAAAATCGTCCAGATTCGGGAGAAACTTAAGGCCACGCGTGATCGTCAGAAGAGTTACGCTGATGTGAGACGCAAACCATTAGAATTCCAGGTTGGAGATAAGGTTTTACTCAAGGTCTCACCCTGGAAGGGAGTTATTAGTTTCGGAAAACATGGTAAGCTAAACCCTAGATACATCAGACCTTTCGAAATCCTAGCAAGGATTGGTCCCATAGCTTACAAGCTCAAGCTGCCACAAGAACGTCGTGGTGTTCATCACACTTTCCACGTGTCAAATATGAAGAAGTGTTTATCAGATGAGACGCAAGTTATACCAGTCGAGGAAATCCAAATCGAAGATCAACTTCATTTCTTCGAAGATCCCGTTGAAATCATGGATCGACTGAGAGGTCAAGAGAATGAAACATCGTCACTTCCCCATAGTAAAAGTTTGGTGGAACTCTAGACGAGGACCGGAGTTTACATGGGAACGCGAGGATCAGATGAAGCGCAAGCACCCGTAGTTGTTCGAAACTGCACCAATTATGGTTGACACTAGCTGAATTTCGGGACAAAATTCTTTTTAACATAGGGAGTAGGTGACAACCGGCAATTTCAGGTCAACACTCGTCCCCATCTCAGTCATAAATTGCATACATCATATACGTGTTAGACTTAATTATGGTTAATTACGGTCATTTAATAATTAGCAAAGTCCATTCATAACATTTCACACATTGGTAATTCGATAAATTATCGTGTCACACACAGTATAACCGCCACATACGAACGCTGGTGATAATTAATATTTATGTTTTAATAAATATTTCGAGGTGTTACGAAACTATTTTAGGACTTAAATATATGCGTGTATTTATTTATATCAACCTACTACTTTAACGCGCACCTTTATCGTTTCGTCGGCATACCCTATTTTAACGCTCAATTCCGCAATATTAATTTACTAAACATATATATTTTCATGTTAGTAAACCATTAAATATATAATGTATAATTTTTATTAAGCTCGTTTTAATAAAATCTCTATTTTATCGCGTCTAACTTATACCCGCTATCACTTTAATGCCCGATTAATTTATTAGGACTTAGGGACCTTTATATTATCAATTAGGGCCAATTAAAATTTATATTTCTTTCTCCTCTTGTTGGCACTTGCCGAGATGTACACATACATCCACTTTTCTTTAAATTTACCTTCTTTGGATAAGTCAACCATCAAATGGTTTATCAAGCTATACACATAAACTAATTCCATAAAATTCTTGAACCCCACCCCCTTTTCCTTACTTTTTCGGCTCAAAAAGGGATGCACACATACCCCACACTCAACCTACAATTTCCCAAATCAAGATTTGCCATATTAGTGAAAATACTTTCATACCCATTCCCCATATTAGTGAAAATACTTTTTACCTACAATTTTCATTCATATCCCTACACCACCCATTTCATTTTTTTTACTTTGTATGTGATTATATATATGGATCAAGCCTTCCTATTCTTTACTTATATTAAAAAATTACACTCTCCTCTCTTTCTCTCTAGTTAACCTCCCCCCTCCCCCAAAAAAAATAAAAAAAAAACCTTTAAATGTTAATACAAGTGTTCCACGTCTATTGTTGGTGAAGATCAAGTGCTCAAATGATGATTCCAAACAACTTACTCTAATCCCTCCTTATTCCTTGCTTGCTTCTAGTGAGGACATTTTCTACTTGTTCGTATTTTACTCTTGTTTTATATTTTGTTTACATGTTATGTACCAACCCTCACCTACAAAAACCCATTTTTTTGTTAAATATGGAGTTGTTATGATCTAATATCTAATTAAGACTAATTTTGTATAAAAGTAACTTTATGATGATTCTTGAACTAAAATAAATATTTAAGTTGGTGATTTTATTTTTTATTGATTATGTTTCACTTAATAGAAATTATTACTATTAGACATGAAAAATATGTTAAACCTTGAATATGCATCAAGTGGGTTTATTTTGTCCATGAAATTTTATAGTTTTAACTTGTGTTATTATGTATATATTAGTTCATTACAAGTTTATATTTTCGTGGTTAAGTTATGACGATATCAATGGATAGGTGTATTATGATTACTACTTATTATGATAATATTTTTTTAGTAGCTCTTATGACTTTTGCCATGGTACTAAGTGGTATAAAAGATGACGGAAAACCTAGCCCATCTATTTTAGATATATAAGTATTTGGAAAGTATGACTAAATTTTAAAATATATATATATATATATATATATGTCTTTATAAATATATACTTATATATATATATATACACTTTGGTAGAAAAACAAAAACCGACATTATTTTAAAAGTAATAATTCTCAAAGTTTTATTTCGTAGAAATAATATAAATATTATTTTTACCTAAAAACATGAAGTGATTTGAAAACGTTATTTTGAATAAATATATTATATATATATATATATATATATATATATTTACCGTTCGCATCGAGTTACGATTCGGGTCGAGCCAAAATTTAATTTATAAACTGAACTCTAAGATAACATCGAGTTACAATATACATGGACACACTTGATCGAATATATGACTTATATTTATTTTATGTAAATATATATTTTCGGGTAACAAATACATATCACCAACGGGTCGTCGAGTCAAAACGTTTTAAACCAAAACGTACACACATAACGTAACGAGTTGGGTGAAACTGTTACATGACCAACTTGCATGTAAAATCATTACTTAGACCTTAAGGTGTCTTATATATTCTAGGGCATGTGTAGGTCGGTTTACTCTCGGACTATTGCTACTTGCTCGTTTTCGGTACTCACGCATCAGGTGAGTCTCACGGCCCCATTTTACTTATTTTCCTTTTGGGGAGATTACATGCATACATATTTTCGTTGGACACAATTACACTTATATGATTTCACATGTTACATTAGTGGTTTCATATCGTATACAGTCCTCTCAAACTGGACCGTTAATTTCGTTTCTAAGCGAGGAAATCATGGATAGATCTATTTGGGTTTGACAACCCCCAACCGCGTTAGTTGTGCTAACTTTGACCGGAGGTCAAAACGGGTGCATTATTAGCCTAATCACCCCCATGTATACGATAGGCATGGGTAGGGGTATTACATTACATTACAGTTATAGTCTAGCTTCGGTTTCGATGTGCTTATGGTAATATTGTAACATTGTCCGTACAACAATCAAATCATAGGAAGTTTTGCGGTCCATTACAACGATTTACTTTTACATTTAAGCCTGTGAACTCCCAACATTATTTTTCACTCGTTTAAGCATATTTTCTCAGGTTATTAAGCTTGCATGGAATTAGGTTGCACATCATGCACGAAGTCTTTTGCTGTTTTCAGGACAATGAACTTTTGAATGTCTTTTGCTTGACATTGTATTTTAAAACAATTTATTTTCCTTCCGCACTACTTTCTGCATTAACTATGTAAAACAATGTTAAATTTTTGAACGACTTGGAATGCATGCTTTTCAAAACCATATAGAGGTCTTTCTATGTAATCAGTGACGATGATCCTAGACTGTCACACTCCGTGGGAAACCGTCGTGGTTGGGGTGTGACACATTACAACCCTTTTAAGCCCTCTTGATTCATGCATATTACTTAGTTAGGTGGTGGAGACTTGATTTGCATACAAGCTTATGACCATTGCATAATTCGATTCAAACTTGAGTGTTCTGCTTGACTTACATTATCCATATATATAATCCGAGAGTCGAGTGAACACTGTGAGAAGTGAAATAATATGCATAATTGAAGCTCTAGTAGGATTGTCATGAATTCCATCATACGAAAATTAGAGAAGCACAAAATAGGACTTCCTTTCATTTCGTAAAGTTTTTAGTTATGGGTCTGATCATATATGAGTTTGCTTAAGGACAAGAAAAGTCTAAGTGTGGGGTATTATGATATGTCCTAATTTATACATGTTTTGCATGCATAATTGTCACACCCCGCCAAGGCGGAAACGCGAGGCGTAACATTCATGGTTTCCAAAGCATATGACTATCGCAAACACATACATGATAAATGGATACATAAACAAGTTTAAAGTTGTACATCTCAAAATGTTAATTGAGTTTACAAAAAGTTAAGATTTCGCAAATATGACTCACATACAAGGGAAATCCCCCAAAAGCCGTATCCATCGTGCATGCATGTATCCTACATTGCTAACCTTGCGACCACGTTCAATTTCCTGAAAAACATACTTAAAAAGTGTCAACACGAGGTTGGTGAGTTCAAAGGTTTTGATCAAATGTTCTTGTAGTTCCAATGTTCACAAACGTTCAAATGTATAAGTTTTTTCGATCAAACAGTATATATACATAACCAATTAATTGAACAATGAATGACCAATTGACCCCATTTGTAAACTAGTAAGGAATACAAATAATATGTAATACACGAGACCGTAACCAAACCATGACTGGTGAATGCCCCTCCCTCGCTATACCATGAGAACGGAATAAGACAATATGCGGCCATTTGACACTTCAGGTCCCGGTTAGCGCGACTAACCATGACCGGGGACGTCAGCCCCAATAGTACTATTCATAAAATCCTAGGCTAAGTCAATAGCTAATGGTTACAAAATGTTGATGTTGTTCAGGGGACTTTTAACGCTCTATTGTTCCTCATTCAAACATAACGGTCTAGTTTTTGTTCGTTTCATTAATATATGAAAATAAGTACAAGTATGTTTCCTCCCCAAAACATTTCAAAAACCAGAAAAAGGGGACAGTGAAACTCACCTCGACAATAGTGTATGCTAGCAAATATTTGTATAAATGTAGGCCCCGCCTATCCGCATCCTAATCAAGGATACTTATGTGTTAAGACTACCAGTCTTAAACGCAAGTTGTTCACCCGACTTAACGAATCCGGTTAAGTACGTCTTTGTTTAGTAAAAACATTGTTTTCATGTGATGACTCATTGGTGATTATTATTCCGGTCTAGACGCTTACATACTTTCTGAGAAAATATCATGTTACCATATTGGTGACTTGTTACGTGTATCAAAAATAAATATTATTTTTGTAACAACTTATAATATATTCACATTATAGTTCACGTATAAACATATAATTATTTCTTAAAAATAATTATATAAAATCTCAAATATTGTTCAAGTATATTCTATGCATGTTAATTACTCTACGTACGTATAGACCACGTTACCACGTCCACATGCAAATTCTTATGTTCCGAACGATACTTAGTAACTTGTTTACGTTCGTCATGCATTTATTTTTACCAATCCATGCATACAAGTATTTCTATGTTTCTACAAATGCTTAAATATGTTTTTCGATGTGTCATGGATATCTTATTTTTAAACCAAACGTTTTTAGGTTTAATGCTTATTTATATGAATCCTTTTTGTTACTTGACATCTAATACCTTTATCCAAGTCCCAGATTTTAACAAGCATGTACACAGATTTATATTTTTACCAAATGTTCTAAACATTTCATCATAACAAGTTTCATGTTCATACAAGTTCCAAATCATCTAATATTTTCCATAACCCATTTTCTAGATGATAATTATAATTATGTATCCCTATACATATTTTGGTTTCCATATATATATTTAACAACTCCAAGTTACCAACTACACTATATATATACATACATATATATGGAGAAGAACAACGATTAGAAGATGGAAGTAGAGATTTGTGTCGGTTTCATGCCACTAGACAAGCTAGGAGAAGAACAACAATTAGAAGATGATAATGGCTTGATTTGCTAGTAAAACCGACTCCTAAACCTCCAAGACTCCTTGAATCTCCAAGCTTTTTAGCTAACTTTTTAGAGCACTTTGTTCTTGGATTTGAAAATGCAAAAATACAAGTGTTTGTGTGTATGTCGATATATATATATGGAGAGAAAGAAAGTTGGAGTGGAGTGTTGGTTCTTCCATCATCATTGCAAGGTATGCATGGACTTGATGGATTTGATCTTAGCTTGACAAGGAAGATGAAAGGGCATGGGTTTTATGACACAAAGGATGGATGAAGGTGGATTTGGTGGTGAATGTGGGTGGCCCCACATGGTTCGGCCGAGAATGGGTATGAGGGGGGGGGGGGGTTGGGTGTTGTCAAATCTCTTAGTTGCAATCTAAGTACTAGTTAGATGGTATTTAACTAGTGTAAACCCGGTAGGTGATCCCGTGATATAATACCCGGTGTAGGGACTTTTATAATCGAAAACCCTTATGTATTTTGTGCAGTTTTTTCTCACTAGTCTAGTCAAATAACTAGTTGTAGTCCGTCATAGATAATAATTTACTACTTTTATGTATGTCCAAATATAAAGATAAGTCATGGACTATGTGAATTATTTATTTTCGTATCAATCCATATGGGTTATTATCTCCAATATATATTTTTATATCAAAACGTGTTTCTAGACTTTACTTGTATATTATTTGATAATCACCAATGACCGTACATTGCGGTTTATAAATGTTTATGACTTAGTAATTCTTAAAATTACTAAAATATGACATGTGTTCCTTTGCTAGACTACTTGACAATACTTTGTCAAACAATGATCCAGGAAATATAAAATATGAACATGAAATTATGAATATGGATATGGACCTAAAATGCTGGGTGTCACAATAATAATGTTAAAGAGAATTTTGTCCCAAAATTCAGTTGATGTTATCTTGAATTGGTGTATTCGTGAACAAGGACGGGTCCTTGGCTTTCATTTGATCTTCTCGTTCCCATGTATACTCAGGGCCACGCTTTGAGTTCCAATGTACCTTAACCAATTTAACATGGCTACGCCTTGTTTTCTGAACATTCCAATCTGTGATCTCAATGGGTTCCTCAACGAAGTATATCTTGTCATCTATGTGAATCTTATCAGATGGTATGATCAACGTCTCATTTGATAAGCACTTTTTGAGATTTGACACATGAAATGTATCATGTACATTGCTTAGTTCCTGTGACAACTTGAGTTTGTATGCTACAGGGCCAACCATTGCCAGTATTTCAAACGGTCTAATGTACCTAGGGTTAAGTTTGCCACGGTTGCCAAATCTTGCAACTCCCTTCCAAGGTGAGACTTTCAACATAACTCGGTCTCCAACTTGTAATTCCAATGGTCTTCGCTTGTTATCCACGGAACTCTTTTGTCTATCACGGGCTGCCTTCAGACGATCTTTGATTTTGAAAATCTTGTCGGTGGTTTCCTGAATAACCTCAGGACCAGTTAAAGACTTGTCGCCAACCTCCGCCCAACATAGTGGCGAACGATATTTATGACCGTACAAAGCCTCAAACGGAGCGGCTTTAATGCTGGTATGGTAACTGTTATTATACGAAAACTCAGCCAACGGTAAATGAGTATCCCAATTTCATCTGAAATTGATTACACAAGCACGAAGCATATCTTCTAAAGTTTTAATGGTCCTTTTACTTTGACCGTCTGTTTGTGGGTGATACGTCGTGCTCATGTCGAGGCGTGTGCCCAAGGCTTCTTGTAATGATTGCCAGATTCTTGACACAAATCTGTTGTCTTTATCAGAGATAATAGAGATTGGTACTCCATGCCTAGCCACAATTTCCTTAATATATAGCCTTGCAAGTTTCTCGGTTTTATCTGTCTCTTTGATGGCTAGGAAGTGAGCTGATTTCGTCAAACGATCGACGATTACCCATATACTATCATACCCGCTCGACATCCTAGGTAATTTTGTAATGAAATCCATGGAAATCTGTTCCCATTTCCATTGAGGAATCTCGGGTAGTTGTAACATTCCAGACGATTTCTGATATTCTGCCTTTACCTTGGAACATGTGAGACACTTGCCAACATAGATAGCAATTTCTCCTTTCATATTAGGCCGCCAATAGAGTTCCTTATACATCTTATCCGAACCTGGGAGAATGGAGTATCTGGACTTGTGGGCTTCGTCTATAACCAACTCCCGTAGATTACAAGTATGTGGCACCCAAATTCTATCCATGAAGTATAAAGTATCATCTGACTTCGGTTCCAACTGTCAGATAATTCCTCGTAGAGCTTCATTTTGAACATTCTTTTCCTTAATTTCCTCTTATTGTGCCATTCGTATTTGAGTAGTGAGACTTGTACGAATTGTCAATCCTAGGGCACGAACACGAAGAGTTTTAACTCGTTCTTTACGACTCAAGGCGTCTGCCACGATGTTTGCCTTACCAGGGTGATACCTGATATCGCAGTCGTAATCATTTAGTTGTTCCACCCAACGACGTTGTCTCATGTTGAGTTCCTTTTGATTAAAGATGTGCTAGATACTCTTATGATCCGTAAAGATAGTACATTTTGTACCATACAAGTAATGTCTCCAAATCTTGAGTGCGAACACAACAACACCCAATTCCAAATCATGAGTCGTATAATTTTTCTCATGGACTTTTAGCTGTCTGGATGCATATGCTATGACTTTTTCTCTCTGCATCAGCACACATCCCAGACCTTGGTGTGATGCATCGTAGTACATGATGAAATTGTCGGTTCCCTCGAGAAGTGATAGAGTTGGTGCACTGCAAAGTTTCTGCTGTAGCAATTGAAAAGCTGATTCTTGTTTATCAGTCCAATCAAACTTTTTGTTCTTCTGGGTTAACGTGGTCAAAGGCAGGGCTGTTTTTAAAAAATTCTTGATAAATCGCCTGTAATAGCCTGCCAAACCCAGAAATTGATGCACCTCAGTTGGTGTTCTTGGTGCTTCCCAGTTGTTGATAGCTTCTTCAATATTGGATGGGTCCACGTGAATACCCTTCTTATTGATGACATGTCCGAGAAAATGAACTTCTCGGATCCAAAACTCACACTTAGAGAATTTGACATATAGCTTCTCATTCCTGAGCAGTTCCAAGATCAACTTCAAATGATGTTCATGTTCCTCCTTGGTTCATGAATATATCAATATGTCATCGATAAACACAATCACGAATTTATCCATGTATGGATTGCACACGCGGTTCATGAGATCCATGAAAACTGCCAGTGCATTAGTCAAACAAAATGGCATGGCCATAACGAGTCCTAAAAGCCATCTTTGGTATATATTCCTCCTGGATTCTTAGTTGATGATACCCTTATCGTAGATCAATCTTAGCATAGAAGCTGGAACCTTGAAGTTGATCGCACATATTGTCTATTCGAGGAAGCGGATACCGGTTTTTAATTGTAAGTTTGTTCAACTCCCGATAATTAATACACATTCTAAAGTTTCCATCTTTTTTCTTTAAAAAGAAGACCAGAGCTCCCCGGGGTGAGAAACTCGATCTTATGAAACCTTTATCAAGTAACTCTTGCAGTTGAATTAATAATTCTTGCATCTCGGAAGGTGCTAGACGACACGGTGATCGTGCAACTGGTGCGGCTCCTGGTATTAGGTCGATCCGGAACTCTACTTGTCTTGGTGGCGGTAATCCAGGTAAGTCTTTGGGAAATACCTAAGGGTAATCCCTAACGAATGGTATGTCCTCAAGTCGACGTTCCTCGGGTTTCTTCTCAACGATGTGAGCCAGGAATGCGCAATAACCCTTGCGTAGATACTTATGGGCTTTCATGCAATTTATCATTCTCAGCATGGTTCCACTCTTCTCGCCTTGAATTGAAAAAATTTCTCCGATTGGGAGTAGGATACGTACAATCTTTTCGAAGCATACGATATCGGCATGATTTTTCGATAACCAATCCATGCCAATGACGATGTCAAAACTCCCCAGATCAACTGGTAGAAGGTCTATACTAAATGTATGGTTTTCTAGACATAAAGTACATCCCTTAATGACCTCTCCGGTTTTAATTAATTTCCCATTTGCTAATTCAGTTGTATAACTTTGATCTAGTTTGTTGGCCTTAATATCAAGTAAAGATTTAAAATCATTTGACACAAAGCTCATATCAGCACCCGAATTGAAAAGTACAGAGGCATAATGATTATTTATCGGGAACATACTGGTGACAATGTTCACATCCTGGCGTGCGTCCCCGACACCCATCACAAATGCTCTCCCTGGTGCCTGAGCGTTGTTTTGATTCTTCCACTTGGGATAGTCTTTCTTGAAGTGCTTCAGATCACCACATTTAAAACATCATTGCTTCGCTTTTTCCATGGGGTTGGTGTTGGCTCGGCAATTTTGAGTGGTATGTCCAAACCTACCATATTTTCCACATTTAACGCATCCACACCCCATGGTGATATCCACACTTATTACACCTCGGCAGTGCCCATCATATTCCTTCCTCTCCACCGTGTTGGCCAAAAAAGCCTTCACGGTTTCCTGCTTCTTGAACTTGTGTTTTCCAGACTTGCCACTCGGCTTTCCCAGCTATTTCCTCTTTTCCTCAGATTTGCTTTCCTCAAACTCTTTCTTCTCAAACAATCCATTACGCCTAACATCATCCCTTAACTTGAATGCTAAAGTTACAGCACTCTTGGCATCCACAGGGTTTGATGAAGTTACCATGCTGCGAATTTGAGGCACAAGGCCCCATAAATACCTCTCAACACGCTTATGTTATGGTGTTACCATGTGTGGCACTAGAGTTGCCAGTTCATTGAAACGATCGGTGTAACCAGCCACGTCATCTCCGATCATTTGCAAATTCCACATATCGGCCTCAATCATTTGTAACTCGTTTCGAGGACAGTATTCCTCAATCATCATACTTTTCAGTTCTTCCCATGATAATTGATATGCCTTCTGCCTCCTCAAAGTCTTCACTTGAGAATTCCACCTGGTCAATGCTTTATCAGTGAGCGTGCAGGTAGAATACTTCACCATGCAGTCAGCGGTGCACTCACTAATATCAATCATCGATTCCATCTTTTCTATCCACCTCATCAGGTCTACTGCACCCTCGGTGCCATTAAAGTTTTCAGGGTTGTAGGATAGGAAGGACTTATAGGTGCACTTCCTGCCCGAAGCATCTCTAGAACCTCCGCCTGTGCCACTGCCTCCTGCACCTCCTCCGCCGGTACCACTGCCATTCCCTCCGCTGTTATTTCGATTGGCTTCATACTGCTCCGTGGCGACAGCTACACGTTGTGATATGAGTTGCTCCACGTCGGTGGAAATCGTCGTGTTGTTGTCACCCGTGGTGTCATGGGGCCTCCTTTGCTTAGGTGCCATGGTGTTCTTTCTAACATGTAATTTAAAAAGAAACAAAATTATATAATAATAATGATATAACATGACATAAATGATACAACAACATCAAACACAAACAACCATCATCACAACATATAACACATACATAGTTAAAACATACATAGTACATTGTTCCAAAAGAAAAGGATACAAAATAGATGGGTTCATATGACCACATCAGTACCAAAGTTTCAAACTACATAGTGTGTTACGGGCACAACCCGCCCGTAATAGGTCTAATGAAAGAAGTGGGAGTACAACCCAATCAAAATGGCAAGTCCATCCATGACAGCACTAGCTCTAGCTACCATCTCTGTAGCCAAAGTCCTCTCCTCCAGTGCCTCCACACTGTCTCGAACCGTAGTAGTCAACTGCCAGTCCATATCGGCCCTCATCTCCAAGTAATCGGTGGTACCCTGCAGGTCTCTGGTGTTGTCCTCCAGTGTCTCCACTCGGGATCCGAGCCCTCGCTGCAGCCGAGTAGATGCATCTCCAAGTGCTCGAAGATCGTCTAAGAGGTTATCGAGACGCTCATCGTGTGTGTGTGTACATGGGCTGCCAAAGTAGGAACGGTGAGCCCCATGTCCTCCCCAGTGTGGGGCAGTTGTGATGGGGGAGTTTGAAGACTCCCCTAGCTCAAACGTAGGAGGGATTCCCTCCATCTCTCTCCAGCATGCAAGAGTACGGGGCATCCAGCTAGTGGTAGGGTCATAGCAAGGTCGCTGTCGGGGAGGCTCCTCTCCTGTCTCCTGATCCTCGGGGTCACGTGCAGCCAGGGTCCTCTTATGGGGCAGTCGTGTCCTCTTCCTAACGCTCTTGACCATGATCGGTCCTCCGCTCTTCTTGCAGTAGCAGATAGGTGGCTCTCCAAGAGCTACGTAAGGTGGTGTGGAGCTGCGGGTCTATACCCGATACTGAGGGTGTGTGGTGGGAGTCTCCTCCCTAGCAGGTAGGTGTTGTTCTGACGACTCACCCTCAGAGTCAGAAGTGGGGATGTGACCACCCTATGATGACATGAGGTAACTACAATATCCGTATAACATGATGAATGGTTATACAATGTTGATGCAATGAAATGTTTTAGTGAGTCATTTAAATTATAGATTAGGTTCATTTTTATACTCCAAAGTTCCCTATAATCAATAGCTCTGATACCAATCTGTGACACCCCGCCAAGGCAGAAACGCGAAGCGTAACATTCATGGTTTCCAAAGCATAAGACTATCGTAAACACATACTTGATAAATGGATACATAAACAAGTTTAAATTTTTACATCTCAAAATGTTAATTGAGTTTACAAAAAGTTAAGATTTCGAAAATATGACTCATATACAATGAGTTATACAAGACAATTCCCCCAAAAGCCGTATCCATCGTGCATGCATGTATCATACATTGCTAACCTTGCCACCACGTTCAATTTCCTGAAAAACATACTTGAAAAGTGTCAACACGAGGTTGGTGAGTTCACAGGTTTTGATCAAATGTTCTTGTAGTTCCAACGTTCACAAACGTTCAAATGTATAAGTTTTTTCGATCAAACAATATATATATATATAACCTTTGAATCGAACAATGAATGACCAATTGACCCCATTTGTAAACTAACAAGGAATACAAATAATATGTACGACATGAGACCGTAACCAAACCATGACTGGTGAATGCCCCTCTCTCGCTATACCACGAGAACGGAATAAGACAATATGCGGCCATTTGACCCTTCAGGTCCCGGTTAGCGCGACTAATCATGACCGGGGGCGTCACCCCCAATAGTATTATTCATAGAATCCTAGGCTAAGTCCATAGCTAATGGTTACAAAATGTTGATGTTGTTCAGGGGACTTTTAGCGCTCTATAGTTCCTCATGCAAACATAATGGTCTGCTCTTTGTTCGTTTCATTAATATATGTTTCCTCCCCAAAATATTTCAAAAACTAGAAAAAGGGGACAGTGAAACTCACCTCGACAATAGTGTATGCTAGCAAATATTTGTATAAATGTAGGCCCCGCCTATCCGTATCCTAATCACACAAGGATACTTATGTATTAAGACTACCTGTCTTAAACGCAAGTTGTTCACCCGACTTAACGAATCCCGTTAAGTACGTCTTTGTTTAGTAAAAACATTGTTTTCATGTGAAGACTCATTAATGATTATTATTCTAGTCTAGACGCTTACATATTTTCTGAGAAAATATCATGTTTCCATATTGGTGACTTGTTACGTGTATCAAAAATAAATATTATTTTTGTAACAACTTATAATATATTCACATTATAGTTCACGTATAAACATATAATTATTTCTTAAAAATAATTATATAAAATCTCAAATATCGTTCAAGTATATTCTATGCATGTTAATTACTCTACGTACGTATAGACCATGTTACCACGTCCACATGCAAATACTTATATTTCGAACGATACTTAGTAACTTGTTTACGTTCGTCATGCATTTATTTTTACCAATCCATGCATACAAGTATTTCTATGTTTCTACATATCCTTAAATATGTTTTTCGATGTGTCATGGATATCTTATTTTTAAACCGAACGTTTTTAGGTTTCATGCTTATTTATATTAATCCTTTTTGTTACTTGACATCTAATACCTTTATCCACGTCCCAAATTTTAACAAGCATGTACACAAATTTATATTTTTACCAAATGTTCTAAACATTTCGTCATTACAAGTTTCATGTTTATAAAAGTTCCAAATCATCTAATATTTTCCATAACCCATTTTCAAGATGGTAATTATAATCATGTATCCCTATACATATTTTGGTTTCCATATATATATTTAACAACTCCAAGTTACCAACTACACTATATATACATACATATATATACATATACATATACATATACATATACATATACATATACATATACATATATATATATATATATATATATATATATATATATATATATATATATCGGTTCCTAAACATGCATACATACACTTAACAAATTTTATCCAAGTTCAACAAACTATGAACACACACATACACACACACACACACACATATATATATATATATATCACAATTTATACATGTATGCATCCATGTTCAAGCATTTTTATCAAGTGTTAACCATACTTTAGATTACTAACCACACTTATCATCATATGTTCAAAACAACAAGAATATACATATATACATACAAAATTTCGGCCATTTATATATATACAAAACTTTAGTTTTTAAACCTAATAAAGTTAAATTTTATAAAACTCTTTAACTCTTCAAATCCTTTGGTTTCTATGGTGAACAACAATATTAAACAAGAATATAAAGATGGAAGTAGAGATTTGTGTCGCTTTCATACCACTAGACAAGCTAGGAGAAGAACAACGATTAGAAGATGATAATGGCTTGATTTGCTAGTAAAACCGACTCCTAAACCTCCAAGACTCCTTGAATCTCCAAGCTTTTTAGCTAACTTTCTAGAGCACTTTGTTCTTGGATTTGAGTATTTAAGTAGTGTAAACCCGGTAGGTGATCCCGTGATATAATACCCGGTGTAGGGACTTTTATGATAAAAAAAACCCTTATGTATTTTGTGCAGTTTTTCTCACTAGTCTAGTCAAATAACTAGTTGTAGTCCGTCATAGATAATAATTTACTGCTTTTATGTATGTTAAAATATAAATATAAGTCATGGACTGTGTGAATTAATTATTTTCGTATCAATCCATATGGGTTATTATCACCAATAAATATTTTTATATCAAAACATGTTTCTAGACTTTACATGTATGTTATTTGATAATATTCAATGACCGTACATTGCGGGTTATAAATGTTTAAGACTTAGTCATTCTTAAAATTACTAAAATATGACATATGTTCCTTTGCTAGACTCCTTAACAATACTTTGTCAAACAATGATCCTGGAAATATAAAATATGAACATGAAATTATGAATATGGATATTGACCTGAAATGCTGGGTGTCACAATAATAATCCCCATATTATGGTATTAATTGAATAAAAACCTTGCAATTGATACTTAAATCATTTATATTTCACAACTGCAGGTTAAACGGTGTTCCAAGAGAAACAAAGAGAAAACGGCCTAAAAACATCAAGAAATCAAGGTTTTGGAAGAAGCACACCTGAGATTTAGTCCCCCAAAGAAGTCAAAATTGGTCAACAGAAGTCAACAATCATCAAAAGACACAAGGAGGAGGAACAAGGGCTTTGCACGGTCGTGCATCCCATTTCACCACCGTGCAAAGGTCTTCCGTGTGCCCCAAGATGCTCCGTACCCTGCCATCTATACCCTGAGCACATTAGGGTATTTGCATGACCGTGCATCCCATTGCACGGCCATGCATTGCCCATTTTGAAGCCTATAAATATATGGCTTGGGTTCTTCATTCAAGACATACCTTAACATCCTTATCCAAAAAGAATACTCATTTCTTAGTCCGTTTCAGTAGTTTTAGAGTAGAGAGGCTCTTCCGCTTTGTTCACAACAGGGAGCCTACGGAACTTAGCGTTATGCTTGTTCGTATGACCATTCGTGGCTAAACCCTTTGTATTGCTTGGGTGAAAATGAAGTTTGGTGTATGTTAATGTTTAACTTATTAGTCTAATGATATGTTTATGTTCTTTAATTCTTCACTCTTAAAACCATCTTCACGATGGACTTTTTATTATTATCTAAATTAGTATTTTCCCTTGTAAGTGTTCTTGATTTTAAAGTGTAAGACCACAAAACCTTTTTAATCAAACTTCTCTTGAAACTTGTACATCTTTATACAAGTGGATTTTGATAAGCCAACACTTGGTTGATATGGATAAGATCGTACGTCTTTATACGAACTTGTTATGAAACTAAAAGTTGCTGAACTCACGTTGGGAACGGTACGTCTTTATACATGGTCCCATTGTTGAACCGTATCACGGTGAACAAAGTCTAATCACTCTTTTAATAAAAATAAAGGTGTTTAAGTTTGATGTCTTAAACCAACTCGAAGATAGATTTTAAGCATAATCGTGTACTGATCTATTAAAGAGTTGATGGTAATGATGTCCCTGATTGGGAGTCTTACTATTTTATTATTAAGGAACATAATTCGTGAACGAAATGCTGTGAGAATGAGGCTCTAGCGGTGTACCGTTCACACATTTGTATTAGTCATACCATCGGGTTAGTTAACATAACATTATCATATACCAAGCGGATTAAAAGCCCAAAGCAATACTCGTTGTGATCAGATTATTCTTGAGCTATTTACTTTCCTGTTATTTACTATTCTGTTATTTACATTTCTGTTACACACTTCACGCGCGTTTTAACTTTTCTGTTATTTACTTTACCGTCATTTACTTTTCTGTCATTTACCTTTCTGCTTCACAAGCACACAAAACCCACTCGGTAATTAAATCAGCTAAACGATAACAAATGTTGAGTATTAGAACTCGACCGTGTCCATTGGTTCGATACTTGGTTATTACCTAAACTATATTACGCTGCGATAGGTACACTTGCCTATTGTGTGTGTTTTAAGTTTGAGTATTTATCATTTTATAAATTTAAAACCTGATCTCATGAAACCTTTCTCTAAATATATTATTATATATTTTCTATACTAAGCACAGTCACATCAGTAGTGTAATGGTTAATTGCAGATGACCAGTGTATATTAACATCTTTCAATACTTGTTGAGTTCTACTTCTTAACTAGCGTGATGAAATTAGATTCTTTGTTCTTGTAGGGAGAAATGCTAGGAAGTCATGGTGGAAGACGTGGTGGGGGGCCGTACCGGACGTCGCGGTAGGGCATCTGTTAACCAAAGGCAGAATGATGAGAAAAGCGTACATGTCAGCCATGTGGTAAGCTAACATGATCCCGAGGATACCCCGATGGCTGAATATCAGTATAGTTTTGAGCCTGAGGTGAAGACGGCACTGGCTTGGGAAATCATTGAGATAATGAGGGCAACCTACCAACTATGCTGACCGACGCAATGAAAAGTACAAATAGGTCGGCTGGTACTAACCCTGACGACGAAGGACTTATCCTTACTGTGAATGGCGCGCCTCTTGCTCGCGGTTGCGACTATAAGTCCTTCAAGGCGTGTGACCCGTCGATACTTACCGGTAAAAAGGACGCGGTGGCAACGTTTGACTGGGTGATCCAAATAGAAGACCCCATTCGTCTCAGCGAGTGCCGGGTGGATCAAATTGTTACGCTTGCTGCGAACTCGCTAAGAGAAGAGGCGTCCCATTGGTGGGAAGGGGTAAGGCAGGCTAAGGGTGACAATGTGGTTGATGCAATGATGTGGAATGAGCTGAAAGAGATGGTAATAAAAAACTAATGCCCGACCAATGAGATTAAAAAGGTGAAAAAAGAGTTTATGGGGATACAGGCCGTGAATATGACTCACCAGTAGTACACCACGAGGTTCAATGACTTGGAACGTCTGTTGCCACACTTGATCACTACTAAGGAAAGAAGGATTGCTTGTTATGTCCAGGGGCTACCCGACAAGGTTCGCACGTATGTTAAAGCTAACACCCCTCGGATGTTCGATTCGATGGTGGAGCTGAGTGGCGTTGTGTATGATGACCTAACTCTGAATGATGCGGTTATTGAGGAACCTAAGAATAAGTTGACCCTGCCTGGTAAACGCACGGGTGGAAAGTTATTCGGGCCGAATGGTAAAAAGGCTAACATGGGCGGACAACCTGGTTGTGAGAAGTGTGGAAGAGAGCATCCTGGTGAATGTCAACAGGGGTCGAATATGTGCTTTAAGTGTGGAAAGTCGGGCCACTATACCCGTGATTGTCAAGGAACCCTGAGTTGCTATAACTATGGAGGAACGAGGCGTTTAAGCTGGGATTGTCGGAAGCCGAAAGAGGCAGGGAAAGGGAAGGAGGATGAAAAGCCGAGGGCTCGAACGAGGGCGTATGCCCTGACTCTGGAGGAAGCGAGGGGAGACCCTGACGTGGTGTCTGGTACATTTATCCTTAATAACACTTTTGCATCCGTGACTCTGGCGCTAGTAAAAGTTTTATTTCCTCTACATTCTATGATTAAATAAAGTGCACAATTGATAAAGTAGAACGTGCCTTTAGCGTAGAAACTGTTGTGGGTAAAACGACAAAAGTGATATAAGTTGCAGACAATTGCCTGATAAAGATAGGTGACCATAGGTTCCCTTCTAATTTGTTTGTCCTTACATTGGGAGGGTTCGATGTGGTACTGTGAATGGATTGACTAGCTGCCAACGAGGGGCGGATTGTCTGTAAACGGAAGGTTATCCAACTCAAAGCTCTTGATGGTACCGAAGCCACGATTTACGGGGATAGAGATATCCCGAGGCCAAACGTCATTTAGATGAACAAGACGGAAAGTTATATGACGCGCGGATGCGAGCCCTATCTGGCATACGTGATTGATAAAGAGAAATAGGTGACAGAACTGAACGATATACTCGTGGTGTGTAACTATCCGGTGGTGTTCCAAGAGGACTTGCCTGGAGTGCCGCCCGATCGAGAGATAGGGTTCCAGATTGATTTAATGCAAGGTGCCCAGCCCGTCGCGAAAGCACCATACCGAATAGCACCACTTGAGATGAAAGAGTTGATGACGCAATTGGAAGAACTTCTAGATAAAGGCTTCATAAGACCAAGCATTTCTCCTTAGGATGCTCTGGTTCTATTTGTAAAGAAGAAAGATGGGTCTATGAGGATGTGCATCGATTACAGAGAACTGAATAAATGAACGGTAAAGAATAGATACCCGTTACCTAGGATCGATGACCTGTTCGACCAGCTGCAAGGCACAAGTTGGTTCCCGAAGATTGATTTACGGTCGGGATATCATCATTTGAAGGTAAGGGAGGAAGATATACCGAAAACCACGTTTCGAAGGCAGTACGGACACTAGGAGTTTCTCGTGATGTTCTTCGGAATGACAAACGCCCCAACAGCCTTTATGGATTTGATGAATAGAATGTGTCGTCTGATGCTGGATCGGTCGGTAATAGTATTTATAGATGATATCCTCATCTACTCGAAGAGTTAAGGCGATCAGGCCTGTCACTTGTGAGAAGTACTAGATACTCTAAAGTAGGAGAAGTTGTATGCCAAATTTTCTAAATGTGCGTCCTGGCTTATGTAACATCCCTAAAATAATAAAGAAAAGAACAATAAAAGAAATGGATCACGTGCTCGCGAGTTTGAGTTTTGGGCCGAGGGGATGGGGCTCAAGGGGGGAGTAAAACCCATCTCAAGCCTCACCATATCTCCATTCATCATCTTCACCACCCCACCTAAAGAGAGAAACTAGAGAGAGAAGACTACATAACCGACAACTGAGACAATCATTTTGGCCCGAGATCGTTGTTGGAGCTTCCTGTTGATAGAAGAAGCAGAAACACATCGGAATCAGGTAATAAAATGCTCCAGAATCTGAGTTTCGTTTGAGAAATGGGCTTTTAGGGTTTATGTGAGGTTTGATAAAAAAGTCAGGAATTTTACGTGTAACTTGGCCTGAAAAGCATAGATCTAGCCTCATGGAAGCTAGACAAGTGTTTTGGACGTAAAAAGTTTCAAGTTTGGATCAAAAACGATGATTTTGGCCAAGAATAGATGAATCGTCCGAAAACGTGATGAATGGTCTGAAAACTTTGGCCCGTCCGAAAAGTATTTCGAACATAGATATTTTTCGTATAGAATACGTTCAAGCAAAAAAGTTTTCGGTCGAAAAAGATTTCGACTGAAATAGATTTCAGAAGAAATGTTTTCAAAAGAAATAGATTTCGATCGAAATAGATTTCGACCGAAATAGTTTTCGGGCATGATGTTTTCGAACTAAATAATTATGAGAAGTAAGACAATTCGAACGATTAGTTTTCGGTTGAAAAAGATTTCGAACATTGAGTTTTCAGACGAAACAACTTAGTATTAATTTGTCTAGTTCGTGACTCTTAAACAGATTCTTTAGCGTCCACCTAGCTTGAAGTCTTGCTGAGTGAGCTAACCCTTAAGAAAGTCAGGTGAGTTCAAGAATCCCTATTTTTACTGTTTTTAGGGTGGTGTGCATACGCAAGAATTAGACGTTTATAATAAATGTATTTTATTACTTAAACGTTTGCAAAGAAAGATAGAACATTAACGTTTTATGTAAATGAACATTTTGTAAGAAAGAATGGTTTATTTAACTATATGTTTTATAAACAGAAAGATAAGAAAGAATGGTTTACTCAACTACATGTTTTATAAACAGAAAGATAAGAAAGAACGATTTATTCAACTACATGTTTTATAAACAGAAAGATAAGAAAGAAGGGTTTATTCAACTATATGTTTTATAAACAGAAAGATAAGAAAGAATGATTTACTCAACTGCATGTTTTATAAACAGAAAGAGAAGAAAAAATTGTTTATTTAACTATATCTTTTATAAACAAAGAGAAGAAGAATAAGTCAAATACATTGTCTAATCTGTCAGAGTATGAGACCCAGATAAGAAAAGACTTGGGGTAGTAGCGTAGTCCTAGAGGCTAGTGCTACCCTAAGCAGAGTAGCAAGTTTTGAGGTAGTAGTATGGTCCTTGAAACTAGTGCTACCCGAATCTGATGTTGCGTCATGGACCGAGACCATGAGAAAAATCGGGACAGTGCTCGGCAGGGCACGGTAACGAGGATGTTGTACAACTGGTTAATATGAGTAACGACGGTTACTCTAGCGGCGACGGTCGCTATGTAAGAATTAAGAAACCCGCTTGGGGACACAGAAAGTGGGTATCGACCTTTGGACGTTGAGCCTTAGGGAACAATACCTGCGAACATAAGTTCCTTCGGGAACACAGAGGGGCGGTGTCAGCCTTTGGATGTTGAGCCTTAGGGAACAACACCAGCCCCGGTCCCTTCGGGGACACAGAGACGCTTACAGATGAAAACATATTGTAGACGTTAATGTATGACTTAAAGAAAAGAGCTCAAAGTAAATACGTATGTATTTGAAAGAAGAAAGAAAGATTTTATTTTATTAAATGAATAATATAATATGTATGTTTAAAGAATGTTTTCTTTAAGAAAACCTTTATATAATATTAAAGAAAAACTTGAACTTACCAGCGTTAGCTGACTATTTTAGTATGCACATCAAGTAGCAAAGGAAAAAAGCATGCTTGATGATGGACAAGTAGAAGTTAATGGCTGCTGGCTGTTGTTGACAGAAGAATGACATTCTTATGATTTGATTATGTTTCTTTTGAGACAATGAATGTTTAAAGTTTTAATTAACTATGAAAATGTAAAAGACTTTCGCTGTTGAATTAATGTTTATTCGAAGTTTAAGAACTATGTTTATGCTATGTTTGCCAACTATGAGAAGTACTCGGGCTTGGGTCCATTCAGCTTAGGGATGTCCAATTCAAAGGTCAAAATATCAATGAGAACGACATTATGGTTGATCCGGCGAAAATATTAACGGTGAAGGAATGGGACATCCCGAAGACGTCGACCGAAATACGGAGTTTTATGGGATGGCAGGCTACTATCAGATATTCATACAGGATTTCTCGAGAATAGCTTCGCCTTTGACGAAGTTGACAAGGAAATAGGTCAAGTATGAATGGGGTTCAGCTCAGTCAAAGGCATTTGAAGAACTAAAAGAGAAGTTGACTCAAGCACCGGTACTGGCCCTACCTGAGGGCAATGAAGACTTAGTGGTCTTTTCCGATGCTTCTAATATGAGATTAGGTTGTGTGTTGATGCTACGAGAAAAGGAGATTGCGTATGCGTCACGCCAACTGAAGACTCATGAAGTTAACTACCCCACTCATGACCTTAAGCTCGCGGCAGTTGTCTTTGCGCTAAAGATCTGGAGGAATTACCTCTACGGGGTTAAGTGCACCATCTACTATAATCACAAAAGTTTGAAGTACTTCTTTGAACAGAAGGAGTTGAATATGAGGCAAAGGCGTTGGTTGGAGATGTTGAAAGATTACGATTGTGAGATTTTTTATCACCTGGGGAAAGAAAACGTGGTGGCTGATGATCTGAGCAGAAAGAAAAGACCCGTTCCTATCAAGGTGAAAGCATGACAACTAGTGGTGAGGCCTGATCTTATAACCGAGATTGGGAAGGCACAAGACGAAGCACTTAAACCAAAAAATGTAAAGAATGAGAGAATGGTGGGTCAACAAGAGTCACTGGAGGTTAATACCCTCGGTGTTCGAACTCGGTTTGGTCGGATCTTGATACCCCAAAGGAGGCGAGCTTAGGGCTAAGATCCCCGATGAATCCCACAAGTCTCATTATTCAATACATCCAGGCACCATGAAAATGTGTCAAGACTTGAAGAAGGATTACTGGTGGCCGAGCCTGAAGAATGAGGTAACCTCTTATGCAAACAAGTGTCTGACTTGTTTGCAGGTGAAGGCCGAGCACCAAAAGCCATGTGGTAAGATCCAACCCCCAGAGATACCAGAGTGGAAATGGGAACACTTCACGATGGAATTCATTACCAAGCTACCTCGCACAACTAAAGGTTTTGACACCATTTGGGTGATTGTGGACCGACTGAAGAAGAGCGCTCACTTCCTGCCAATTCGTGAAAAGTTTTCATCTGAACAGTTCGCAGAGGTGTTTATAAATGAAGTTGTAGCTCGTCATGGTGTGCCGGTGTCCATTGTCTCGGACAGGGATACTCGGTTCACTTCACGGTTTTGGAAGAAGTTTCACGGAGCGATGCGTATGAGACTGAACATAAGCATAGCATATCATCCTCAAACAGATGGTCAGTCTAAAAGGACCATTCAAACCCTGGAGGACATGCTTCATGCCTGTATCATCGACTTCGATGGTAGTTGGGACAGTCATCTGCCGCTAGCGGAGTTCTCTTACAACAACAGTTATCACTCGACGATAGACATGCCGACCTTCGAGATGTTGTATGGGAGGCGATGTAGGACCCGGCTATGCTAGGGAGAAATTGGTCAGAAGGAAATTGGGAGTTTGGAAGTTATCAAGGCTACGTCCGATAAATTCGATCATATCAAGGCAAGAATGAAGGCCACACAAGATAGACAGAAATCTTACGTAGACCGGAGGCGGAGGTCCCTCGAATTCCAGGTCGGAGATCTTGTACTACTCAAAGTATCTCCTTGGAAAGGGATAATCCATTTTCATAAAAGGGGGAAGTTGAGTCCGAGGTTTGTCGGACCGTTTAAAATCTTGGCACGGGTAGGGGAAGTGGCATATAGACTGGATTTACCTGATGAGCTAAGTGGGATTCATCCTACTTTCCACGTGTCGCACTTACGAAAGTGTTTGGCTTACGACACAGCTCAAGTGCCGCTCTCGGACATCGAGGTTGATAATCGTCTAAACTATATTGAAGAGCCCCTGGCCGTTGTGGATAGAAAGGAAAAACAATTGCGAAACAAAGTGATACAGTTGGTAAAGGTACAGTGGAAACACCGACGGGGTTCGGAGGCCACTTGGGAAAAAGGAGGACGAGATGAAGGAGTCGTACCCACAACTGTTCGACTTGTAACGAGTTTTGAGGATGAAACCTCTCATAAGGTGGGTAGACTTGTAACATGTCACACCCCAAAAATCCACTAACGGAGTTTTACCGTTTGGCGTGAGACAAACCAGGATCTCAGACATTAGTTACATCAAACGACACTATATGGGACATAAACAAATATCATAAAATGTTCAGAGTTAATGCGGAAGCGATTGACAAAGTAATAAATGCACAAAACAAATGTGCCCAAAGTCTAAGTAAGTAGAAAGCGGATAAATAGTTTAAATTGTTTGATAAATGTTGGAAATGATAAAGAGACTCCATGCATGTCCTAGTGTGCACTTGTGCTTAGCGACCTGAGAAAACATGTAAGAAAAGTGTCAACACTAGGTTGGTGAGTTCACAAGTTTCAGTTTATAAAAGCGTTTGCCAGATTATGTACATTCAATATATATATATATATATATATATATATATATATATATATATATATCAATAGGTAGCTAACCTATGTTCATGTTTACTAAAGCGCTCGAAACCGAAGCTGACTGTTTGTGTTTGTGTTTGAATGCCTCCCACCATGTCTATCAACAATGGTGTCGTGTTTAGGTCAACAACACACCTGTTCAACCTCCAATCGAGTTAGCGCGAAACCGAGTAATACTACTCAAAATTACCTCGCTATGTTAATATTAAACAATTTGATGTGTAAGGACTTTCATGATAGAGCGTTACGCTTAGTATTTAACAAGTGATAATATATGAATTACAATAATCAAAAAGTGTTTGCGTCATGTTTTCTCCCCCAATTTAAAACAGTAAAAGGGGCCGCGAAACTCACCTTAGTTGTGTAAGCGTAGTAAATAACACCGCACAAGGATGAAATAGAAAACACAAGAGTTTGTCTGTGAACCGCCTATGAATGCCCTAGAATTATATTTACAATTGTTAGTGACACGTGAGATTTTGTGACGACGACACGGAAAGAATGAACGTCTTAGAACACACTAATGACTATCGAGTAAAAAAACGTGTCATCAGGAATCAAAGAATTCTTAGTTTAATATTTATTATGAATGTGTTACGAACAACACGTCACTAAACATGAATATTAATATAAAACAATTGTTTGGGTGTTTTTAAATTAAATAATGGTTTAGAGAAATAATATAAACGATTATATTATTTTTAAGATGAGAAATAACACTTAACGTGGGCTATAAATAATATAAGCATAATCGTGTGTTTTTATGAGTTAGATAATAACCTTAGGTAATAATATAAATAATTATATTATTTCAAATGTGGGTATAATAGTTAAAAACGAGTTGTAAATACAATCCCGAGCCTACGGGTGTTCTCCGGGGTTAAAATGCATTAATATATTATTAATATAGTAAAGGGTTTAATTGGATATGAGGAAACAATTGAAAAAGTCCCCAAAAATAAAAATTGCAGGAGACCGGACTCGAACCCGGGTCTCCTGCGTGAGAGTCCAAAGCCTTAACCAACTCCGCCCGCTAGGGTATCGCGTACAACACCGGATCAGATGGGGTTTAACCTTCACGCCCTCTGTTTTCATCCCCCTCCCATCGAAACCAAATCCAAATCCATTCCAAAATCATCGATTTCGATTTCGACTGAACACAAAAGCATAGGGGTTTTGTTTAACTAAGGATTTCGAAACTGTAGGTGTAGTTAATTTAAAAATCATTAAGTTTTAGATAGTTTAATTCCAGTTTGAAATGCCAAAACCCTAGTCTAAGAACTTGAAATCAAATTGATCAAATCAGATATAAAAGTTGTTGGAATCATAGGGCTTTCAAAGAAAGGGTGATGGTGAAGCTGTCCATATAGTTTAATTTGATTGAAACAGGGTGTAGGTGTCACACCCCAACCGACGGCGGAATACGTCGGGGCTGGACATGTAGACTGTTCATAAGCTCATGGTTTACTCTAATTGAAATATTTAAATAACCAAATTTCATTTTTATGTGTTGTAAACACACATATGTTTTTATGCTCGTTTTAACCCGTTTCACTCGGTTTTATCAGTCAAAATTTAAGGAAATTGATACTTAATGATATTCTTGTTGAAAATATAGGTTCTGTTGATAAACCGAAGAATTTGATAAAGAAAAGGGGCCGGAAAGAAGCGGGAATAAAGAGTTAGAGTTAAGCAAGAAAAATAACAAGTAATTCTGAATTTCAACTGAAGTCGGACCGACTTCTGCTACCATGTCGGTCCGACGCGCGTTTAGAAGACACCATCATTGCTTAATCATTGAGCCATAATCATTAAGGGATGCGTCAGCCCTAGTCGGACCGACATCCATTCCTAGTCGATCTGACATGCTTCCAGTCGGGCAGAAAACTCGAATTCAATCGTTTTAAAAGGCGGGGTTGATTTTCTAAAAGGAGGGATCATGTTCTTGCGACTGCGGACGACTAGGAGACTTGGAGGATCGAAGAATTGGAGCTAGAGATCACCCGGATTGAGAGAACTTGCATCTTTTCGGTTTGAAAACATCGGTTTTGCATTCTATTTCTTATTCCAGTCATTTATTTCGAGTTCTAAACATGTTTTCAGTATATTTTGGATTGTATTTGAGTGTCATGGGTAGCTAAACTCATAGCTACCTAGATTAGGATGAATATTGACTTGTTTTGATTGTTTTCGGGTTTTATTTGATCGTATAACGGATATTATTGTAAAGACTTCTGATTTAGTGGTTATGAATGTGTTTGAGTATTGATTTGTTACTAAGCTTGCATGAATTTGTTGCACTTGAGGTTTTATTTGAATGCTTTGTGTGTTTTAAGTAAGATCTCGGGTTTTCGGGTCATTTACTTTGTGTTTGTGATCTAGACGGTTAGGCCAATCGTTGTAGCAGGTTTGTGTGGTCATAAAAGTCAGTACTTTACCAATCTTGAGTCCGAGAGGAGATAGGTTGTCGGGTTGTCTCTTGGTTTAGCGGTTTGGGTAGCAATTGCACGAGAGTGAATTGTCCGAGTCGTTTTTATCATTTGCAGTTTCGTGTCATAAATAGTATTTTGGAAGTTTACCCTTTGCTCTTAGGTCTGTCTAGGATAGCCTGTGAGTATAGAGTGGTTAAGACCGAGAGGTGAAACCATTTTCATGTACGTGGTATTCTAGGTTTTGGTGAGTCCTAGAGGAAATCCAATTCCTTGCCGGTGAGCTTAATCCGACCCTTAGGATAGGTGAGGTGTGTAGGTGAGTCCGAGAGGAGATCCTGCATGTCTTAGTGATTCTCGAGTCAGTCCATCTTTAGAACCGGTGTCATACAGTCAGTTTATCCGGAAGCAGTTGAGTAAGTCAATAGGATTCATGGTCTAGGTGGTGTTTGTCTCATATTTGGTCTTCGTTTCGTATTCTAGTTCGTTGGTTTAGTCCTTCTTTAGAGTCTTGTCTTGTTTTCTTTGTGTTTGCGTGTGTCTAAGTATTTTCGTGTATTGTCTGTCTTTGAGTCGAGTCAGTATTTAGTTATTTTATTCAAGATTTCATGTCCTAAAAGTATTTAGCTACATCGGTTAGGAGTCAATAAAGGTTTAGTATCTAGGGCCACCGCCTTTTGTGTACACGGTTCGATAACTCGGGCTTACTGTCTTTACTACGCGTGACCGATACACTTGCCGTGAGCGTGTGATTTACTTGTGAGTCCATTTCTACAATTAAAACTTGGTTAATTTAATATATATAATATCACGCATCATATTTCATAATTCAAATAGTCAAATCCAACATTACAAGAATTGAGAAATACATAAACAAATTCATTAAAATTAAAATTCTAGGTCCTCAAACTTAAGTGAAGCAAACTTGATCAACTTAATTATTTGTACCTGAAACATGATGAAAAACGAGGTCCACTAAAATAGTTGGTGAGCATGCATAGGTTTTGACACCACATATAGATTTCAAAGTTTATACAATTCTTATGATACATGGTATATAAGGCATTTATGGAGAATCTATAGTTAAATTAAGTGCACAATCAAACCTTGTTCGTGAGGCATAACATGCAGGTTACCCTAATGTATTGTCGGTAACAAACACCCTACCTGGGTGGGTTTGTCAGACACAATAGATCTATCAATGCTACCGTTGGCTTGTACAGAGTTAATGATTGCACGAGTGTGTTATGTATATGTAGTCTTAACTAATAGCATTCAACAATATGATCATATTGTAGAATTGTATGTTTGTAAATGCAAATAGTTTTCATTGAATAATCATGTTCCACCCCACAATGTGCAAAATATAAAAAGGAGCTATGTAAAACTCACATTTGTGTTGAGAGGTGATAGACTCGCAAAGCTCGAAAACTCTAGGACTTAGATCAACACCCTAAAATATCATGATATAGTTAATTATGGTTTCGGATGACATTTATCAAAAGTTAGAACGTTAAGGGATGCGAGACATAGAGGATTGAATATATAATTGTTAATGTTGTAAATTTTCAGTTTTGGACAGTTTAAGAGCTGAACAGAAATGAGTTTGTTAAAAATATCAAACGATGTGCTAAAATCACGAAATTTTATAGGTGACTATTTTATAATGTTTCTAAAAAGTTTCGTTTAGAAAGTTTTTCTTTTTGAAACTTGGATCATAGTCAAATTGGTCAAACAATACAGAAGGTACTGAACAAGGTTTCTGTCCCGTTTTGGCTATTATGGGTTCGTATGTTTGAATTAGAAAACGAGCCAATTACGGTTGGAAAGAAAATTCGACGAACTACGTCATGGAATTTGATTTTGCTCAGTTTTATTTAATTATGATCAAGTTATGCTTAGTTAAAGTCAGCACATTTGCTGTCCACAATCAATGGTTGCACTTAAGTGGACCGTTTAGGGATTTAAGGTTACCGAACGCGTAAATAAAATTTAGAAGATTGTTATATTAGGTTAGCCAAAACATCCCGTGTCACCGGTCTAGCCATGATATTCACAAAAGCGTTTTGGAGAATCACAGAATGCAATCGGCATAGCCGACACGAGCAAGCGGATTCTATTTTAGATTAGCGTGTGGTTAATTTAAGTGATAATACATAATTATTAACATATTTTAAGTTATCAAGAACATACTAAAGCATCGGAAGAGCCACTTTTGCAATAGTTTTCTTGAGGATTCACAGAATGCGACGGGATAGCCACCATTGCAAACGGGATCCTTTGTTTATTAGTAGGTGATGTTAGCTTGATTTGTTAGTTTATTTAAGATTATTAGAGGGTTTATAAGGCTAAGGGTTCACATGATCAAGTTATGATGGATAGAAAATAGAAAAAGATTGAGGGGATGAAGAATAATTGAACAAAAGAAGAAAGATTATTGAAATTAGGAGTGTATGCTTACTGGCTTTGATCTCCAAACTCCTAGAACCTTTAGGTGGTTTTCAAAAACTTCAAGGGGGAGGGAGAGGGATTCTCTTGCTTACAAATTACAAAGAAAAAGAGGTGTCCAAGGCCTTGTATTTATAGTTGAGGATTAAGGGTTGTAAAAATAGAATGTCTTGGAAAACACTATAGGGTTTTAGGGGGGGGGGGGGGGGGGCTCAAATCTGCGAAATTTAGCTTGAATGGGCATGGGTTTTTGCAATTTCTTGCTTGGGCTAGGTCCAAGAGGAAGTGGATTGGGTCCTAGCTTGGCCCGGTTGAGTGCGCGTATTCGAAATTCGTGATTTTAAGCATTTCTAAGTGAAATTGGTAAATATTTTCAACATGAAAGTTGATTGTCATAACAAAATGAGTATGTTTAGCTAAAAATATTTAAGTTAAGGTTATGTTAGTCGTGTACGGTAATTAACGGTTGGCGGACGAGAAAACGGGCTTTCTAGGGCATAACAAGCTGCGAAGGCACAATACATAGATTTACAAGCTTTTGTTGAACGTTTCAAGTGTAACAAGGTATAACAACTTTAATTTAACATATTTGACATTTGCATGATTGTTAACGGGTTATGATGGGCCTATTGGGCCTAAAATGGGCCCAATTCATGATTAAGCCATCAATAAGCATGTAGAGCATAAGGTATCGTATGATCAACAAGTATGTCGTATGGGTAATCCACGTGTAATGACATTCAAAATGGTTTACATTGATTAAAAGGTGTGGGTATTTGAGATTCATCTGGTCCTCGCATTCCCAGGTGAACTTTGACAATAGCAATACGGCTTCGCTTGAGTTGCTTTATCTCACGATCCATAATCTCTATAGGTTTTTCAACAAAGTGCATAGTGTCATCAATGTGTGCATATTCAAGAGGTATATGAAGATTCTCATCAGCAAGGCATTTCTTAATGTTGGATACGTGAAATGTAGGATGCACATTGCTGAGTTCTGGAGGTAACTCGAGTTTGTAAGCCACTTTCCCTATCCTTTCAAGGATCTTGAATGGACCCACATAGCGAGGTGCTAGTTTGCCATTCTTCCTAAAACGGATCACGCCCTTCCAATGGGACACCTTTAGAAGTACAAGGTCACCGACTTGGAATTCCAAGGGTTTTCATCGTTTATCGGCATAGCTCTTTTGCAAACTCCTCGCTACTCGAATGTTGTCACGGATTTGAATCATATTGTCAGATGTTTCTTGGATTAACTCAGGACCGGTGATTTGTGCTTCACCAATCTCGTTCCAACAGATAGGAGAACGACACTTACGACCATATAGAGCTTCAAATGGAGCCATGTTGATACATGTGAATCCCAATTGCCACAAAAGTCAATTACACAAGCTCTAAGCATATCCTCGAGAGTTTGGATTGTTCGTTTGGTTTGACCATCAGTTTGAGGATGGTAAGCCGTGCTCAAATCCAATCGTGAACCGAGAGCAGTTTGGAGGGATTGCCAAAAACGAGAGGTGAAACGAGCATCTCTGTCAGAGATTATGTTTAGTGGGATACCGTGACGACTCACAATTTCGTCAATGTAGATTCTGGCCAATTTCTCAACCCGATAGTCTTCATGGATGGGCAAGAAGTGAGCTAATTTGGTGAGACGGTCAATGATCACCCAGATGCTATCATAACCACTTGAAGTGCGAGGGAGTTTGGTAATGAAATCCATGGCTAGATTCTCCCATTTCCACACTTGAATTTTCGGCTGTTCAAGCAAACCGGAAGGACGTTGATGTTCAGCTTTAACTTTAGAATAAGTTAGACACTTTGCAACATAAAGTGCAATGTCTTTCTTCATATTGGGCCACCAATATTGTTGATGAACATCTTATCCGAACCGGGATGAACAGAATAATGAGTCTTGTGTTCCTCGTTCAACAAAAATGTACGGAGATCATCACGATCGGGAACCCAAATACGATCCAAGTAATAGAGTAACCCATTTGGTTTGGTTTCTAATTGAAGTTCAACTCCACATGACATTTCATCATACATGTTACCCTCGGTGACCGAGATGTGTTGAACTTCCAGAATACGAAATTGAATGTCGGTTTGAATTCTGACACAATGAAACATGACGTGATCCTTATGACGCAAAGCATCGGCCACAACATTCGCTTTGTCGGGATGGTAATGAATTTCGTAGTCGTAGTCGTTACGAGGTTCAACCCAACGTCGTTGCCTCATGTTGAGCTCTTTCTGATTGAAGATGTGTTGGAGACTCTTGTGATCGGTGAACACCACACATTTTGTGTCATAGAGATAATGTCTCCAAATCATCAATGCGAAGACGACCGGACCCAACTCAAGATCGTGCGTCGTATAGTTCTTCTCATGAATCTTAAGTTGTCTTGATGCATAAGCGATCACCTTGCCTCGTTGCATGAGAACACAATCGAGACCTTGGTTTGATGCATCACAGTAAACAACTAGATCATCATTGCCATCAGGCAGAGTGAGAATAGGAGCATTACACAACTTATGCTTGAGAATTTGAAAGGCTTCCTCTTGCTTTGGTCCCTACTCATAAGGTTTACCCTTATAGGTCAAGGCGGTGAGAGGGACAGCAATATTGGAAAAGTTTGAGATGAATCGACGATAATAACCCGCTAGTCCAAGAAATGAACGGACTTCGGTAGGGGTTTTAGGGGCACTCCAATTCTTAACAGTTTCAATCTTAGCAGGGTCAACATGAATCCCCTTTTCGTTGACAGTATGACCCAAAAATTGAAATTCTTTTAGCCAAAATTCACACTTGGAGAATTTGGCATATAGTTGTTCTTTCCTCAAACGGTCTAAAACCAACCTAAGGTGTTGCTCATGATCGGATTTAGTCTTTGAGTAGATCAAGATGTCGTCAATGAAAACGATCACGTATTTATCTAAGTAAGGCTTGCATACACTGTTTATGAGGTCTATGAAAACCGCGGGTGCATTGGTTAGCCCAAAAGGCACAACCATAAATTCGTAGTGACCGTATCTTGTATGGAAGGCAGTCTTTGGAATATCTTCCTCTTGCACACAAAGTTGGTGATAACCGGATCGAAGATCAATATTTGAGAAGTAGGTTGCACCTTGGAGTTGGTCAAAGAGATCATCAATCCTTGGCAACGGATAACGATTCTTGATGGTAAGTTTGTTGAGCTCTTGATAGTCAATACACATATGGAATGAGCCATATTTCTTCTTTACGAATAGGACAGGTGCACCCCATGGTGAATGACTGGGATAGATAAAACCTTTATTAGAAAGTTCTTGAAGCTGACTTGCAAGCTCTTGCATTTCAGAAGGTGCAAGACGGTATGGAGCTTTGGCTACGGGATTAGCTCCGGGTATAAGATCGATACGAAACCCTAATTGACGAACGGGTGGAAAACCGGATAAATCTTCGGGGAAAACTTTGGGAAAATCCCGGATGATGGGGATGTCTTAAATATTCCTCTCTTTGTGTTTCTTTTGGACAACATGGGCTAAGAAGGCGACATACTTTTTTCGTAAGTATTTTCGGGCCGTATTGCACGACATGAGTTTGAGTCCACCACATGGTTTTTCACCAAAGACTTTTAATGTATCGCCAGATGGAAGAGGGATTCGGATGCACGTCTCAAAACAAACGACATCGGCATGATGACCGGATAACCAATCCATGCCTATAATGATGTCAAAGCTTCCTAATTGCATAGGTATGAGGTTGACGGGAAAGGAGTGTTCATTAAGTTCAACGAAACACTCACGGATAACAGAATCAATGATGATGGGGTTTCCATCCGCTACCTCGACGCTAAAAAGTTTGTCTAACTTAGTTCGTGTTTTAGCAAGTAAGGGTTCAAATTCAAGTGACACAAAACTCTTATCAGCACCGGTATCAAATAGTATGGAAGCATATTGATTATTAACGAGGAACGTACCATTGACCACGTCATTGTTGGCCTGGGCTTCGTTGGTGTTTATGTTGAAAGCACGCCCATGAGCTCCACCTTGATTAACATTGACGAGTCTTGGGCATTGCTTTCGGAAGTGGTTTGGGTTACCGCATTCAAAGCAAGCACGCCCATTAGCAATAGCCAGAATCACTTGATTGGCTACTTGTTGATTGACTATGTTTCCCTGGTTGACTTGATTACCAGGTGGCTTAGATCTGCAAGTGTTGGCTACATGCCCATATCTTCTACAACTGGCACATAGTCGGCATGGTATGTTCGGGAAGTGATGGTAATTGCACGTGCTGCACAAAGGGTTGTTGCCCACATATTGCTTTTTGACCATATTTTGAGCCATAGGAGTAACCTGGTTGACTGGGGCAGCCGGATTGACAACAACAAAGTTTTTAGCCTTTCGCTTCTTGTTGTTATGATAAGGTTCAGGCTTGATTTCTTTGGAAGGCTTAGAAGATGTTGCTGTGTCAGAGACTTTCTTGGCACCTTTCCTTGTCAACATGCCTGCCTTCACATGGTTATCAGTTAATGTGGTAGCTAAGCGGATAGCGTCTTCAAGGGTAGCAGGATTTCTTCCTAGAACAGTGTCCTGGATTTTTATGGGCAAACCACCGATGTATTTCTCAATGCACAGAGTCAATGGTGTGACCATGTGAGGCACAAGAAGACTCAACTCATGGAAACGAGTTGTGTAGACCAAGTTCTCTCCACTGTCTTGGGTAAGATCCCAAAATCAGCCTCTAGCTTCTTTATTTCAATACGAGGACAAAACTCCTCGGTCATGAGCCTCTTCACTTCATCGCATGGCAAAGCCAATGCCACATCCACACCCCGAGTCCGTTTATCACCATTCCACCAAGTGAGCGCCCGTTTTTGAAAGACGCTGGTGGCATAGCGAACCCGGAGATTGTCAAGGTAGTCACTGTTGAGGAAGGTGTTTTCAATGCCTTTAAACCATTGAAGGAGACCCGTAGCACCTTCGGTGCCATAGAACTTGAGGGGATTGCACGAGTTAAAGTGCTTGAAAGTGCATGGGGGTGGGTTGGTACCACCACCACCACCAGTAGCACTACCACTATTGTTGTTGTTGGCATGAGCGAGTTGGTTCACAAGATAGGTAAGAAGAGTATCAAGATCGGTGTTGTTGTTGTTTTTGGTCTCGTTGGCACGACGGGGAGGCATGCTATAGATTTAAAACAACACAAGGAGAGATGTAAGAATTTATGAGAATTTCTTGGATTAAAATAGGAGACTAAATATACATAAGTAATCACAGTTTGGATTGCATTCAAATAGTAACACAATCACTTGAATGCTATGACATATTAAGGTTAATTAAACTTATATAACTTTCCAGGAGACATGCTTTAGCCTATAAGTAAACACTCATCCCGGGAATTCCCAGGAAAGCATACGGATCCCTTGGTTGATTGGGTTTTATATGAAATGTTTTCCTAGACAGAAAACCCAGAATACATATGTCACCCTTCCAGATTGCACGTGTCCTCTACTAATTAACAAAGTTTAAGACCTTAATGAGGTGTAAAAAGAAAATTTAACAGACTTATGTCTATGAGTATGACGTTCCACATGCTATGATGATGATATAGAAAGGAGGTAAGAAGGATTGAGGCGTAGGGTAAGGGTATGGGTGTTATTGTCTAAATTACTATTTAAATGAAATCCTAGTGAGTCATGAAGTCTAACAAATAGGGCATCAAATAAATTAACACATAATGTAGTAGACATGTAGCACATAGCATGTAGCAATAATCATATAATCATAGAGCATGGCATAGATGGGTGTCCTAAGGTTATAGTCTAGGTCAATGTGTCTAATAACCTAATTCCCTATAACCTGGCTCTGATACCAATCTGTCACACCTCAACCGACGGCGGAATAAGTCGGGGCGGGACATGTAGACTATTCATAAGCGTATGGTTTACTATAGTTGAAATATTTAAATAACTAAATTTCATTTCATAATTCAAATAGTCAAATCCAACATTACAAGAATTGAGAAATACATAAACAAATTCATTAAAATTAAAATTCTAGGTCCTCAAACTTAAATGAAGCAAACTTGATCAACTTAATTATTCGTACATGAAACATGATGAAAAACGAGGTCAACTAAAATAGTTGGTGAGCATACATAGGTTTTGACACCACATATGGATTTCAAAGTTTATACAATTCATATGATACATGGTATATAAGGCATTTATGGAGAATATATAGTTAAACTAAGTGCACAATCAAACCTTGTGACTGAGGCATAACACGCAGGTTACCCTAATGTATTGTCGGTAACAAACACCCTACCTTGGTGGGTTTGTCAGACATAATAGATCTATCAATGCTACCGTTGGCTTGTACAGAGTTAATGATTGCATGAGTGTGTCATGTATATGTAGTCTTAACTAATAACATTCATGCATAAAAGCACAAATAACACATATGATCATATTATAGAATTGTATGTTTGTAAATGCAAATAGTTTTTATTGAATAATCATGTTCCACCCCAAAATGTGCAAAATGTTAAAAGGGGCTATGTAAAACTCACATTTGTGTTGATAGGTGATTGACTCGCAAAGCTCGAGAATTCTAGGATTTAGATCAACGGCCTAAAAGATCATGATATAGTTAATTAGGGTTTCGGATGACGTTTATCGGAAGTTAGAACGTTAACGGATGCGAGACATAGAGGATTGAATATATAATTGTTAATGTTGTAAATTTTCAGATTTGGACAGCATAAGAGCTTAACAGAAATGGGTTTGTAAAAAATATCAAACGACGTGCTAAAATCACGAATATTTATAGGTGACTAGTTTATAATGTTTCGAAAAAGTTTCGTTTAGAAATTTTTTCTGTTTGAAACTCGGATCATAGTCAAAATGGTCAAACAAGACAGAAAGTACAGAAAAAGGTTTCTGTCCCGTTTTGTCTACTACGGATTCGTACGTTTGAATTAGAAAACGAGCCAATTACGGTTGGAAAGAAAATTAGACGAACTACGTCGTGGAATTTGAGTTTACTTAGTTTCGTTTAATTATGATCAAGTTATGCTTAGTTAAAGTCAGCATATTTTCTGTCCACAATCAACGGTTGCACTTAAGTGGACCGTTTAGGGTTTTAAGATTACCGAACGTGTAAATAAAAATTAGATGATTGTTATAATATCATTATAATCTATACTATATAATAAAGGAAAATCATGGGGGAGACGTGTCACTCTCTTGTTATTTCTCACCTTTATTTTCCCGCCTCTCTCATATTAAATATTAATTTTTCTGTTTCCCTCTCCTATTAAATAATAATATTAAATAATAATCTTTATATTAATAAATAAAATTACATTGACACGTGTCACTTTCTGGTTCATTTATATCATTTTTTTCGCCTCTCCTCTCTCATATTGAATAATGATATTAAAAGAATTAATTTTTAGATTTTTCATATAAATCTAACTACGGATACTTATTATTTAATTATAAATAGTCATTATATTATCAATCAAATGAACTTAATATAAAATAACATTTATCAATTAAATTAAAAAATTAATACTTAGTTAAAAAAAATGTTTTAAAAACTAACTTAACGTACCGTTTAACTGTCACGAAAAATTACATTTTTAAAGACATATTTTGACGAGTGTGTGTATTAAAAAATTACATTATATTTTATTCAATCGATTTAATATACCGGTTTATTCAACCCGTATATTACACGGGTTTTTAAAAATATAAAATTTTTATTACTAAACACGGATTTTTAAAAATATAAATTTTTTATTACTAAGTATATAACATTTTATTTATTCAACCCGTGTAATACACGGAATTTTAACCTAGTACATAGTATAATCAGATTAGGTTAGCCAAAACATCCCGTGTCACCGGTCTAGCCATGATATTTACATAAGCGTTTTGGAGAATCACATAATGCAGTCGGCATAGCTGACACGAGCAAGCTGATTCTATTTTAGATTAGTGTGTGGTTAATTTTAGTGATAATACATAATTATTAACATGTTTTAAGTTATCAAGAACATACTAAAGCATCGGCAGAGCCACTTTTGCAATAGTTGTCTTCAGAATTCACAGAATGCGACGGCATAGCCGCCATTGCAAACGAGATCCTTTGTTTGTTAGTAGGTGATGTTAGCTTGATTTGTTAGTTTATTTAAGATTATTAGAGGGTTTATAAGGCTGAGGGTTCCCATGATCAAGTGATCATGGATAGAAAATAGAAAAAGATTGAGGGGATGAAGAAGAATTGAACAAAAGAAGAAAGATTATTGAAATTAGGAGAGTATGCTTACTTGCTTTGATCTTCAAACTCCTAGAACCTTTAGGAGGTTTTCGAAAACTTCAAGGGGGAGCGAGAGGGATTCTCTTGCTTACAAATTATAAAGAAAAAGGGGTGTCCAAGGCCTTGTATTTATAGTTGAGGATTAAGGATTGTAAAAATAGAATGTCTTGGAAAACACTATAGGGTTTTTTTTTAGGGGGGGGGGTGCTCAAATCTGCGAAATTTAGCTTGAATGGGGCTGGATTTTTGCAATTTCTTGCTTGGGCTAGGTCCAAGAGGAAGTGGGTTGGGTCCTAGCTTGGCCCGGTTGAGTGCGCGTATTCGAAATTCGTGATTTTAAGCATTTCTATGTGAAATTCGTAAATGTTTTCAACATGAAAGTTGATTGTCATAACAAAATGAGTATGTTTAGCTAAAAATATATAAGTTAAGGTTATGTTAGTCGTGTACGGTAATTAACGGTCAGCGGATGAGAAAACGGGCTTTCTAGGACATAACAAGCTGTGAAGGCACAATACATAGATTTATAAGATTTTATTGAATGTTTCAAGTGTAACAAGGTATAAAAACTTTAATTTAACATATTTGATGTTTGCACGATTGTTAACGGGTTATGATGGGCCTATTGGGCCTAATTCACGATTAAGCCATTAATAAGCATCTAAAGCATAAGGTATCGTATGATCAACAAGTATGTAGTATGGGTAATCCACTTGTAATGACATTCAAAATGGTTTACATTGATTAAATAAGTCTAGTATAAGATAAGTTAAACACGAAAGTCGCAGATGTTACAGTATGTTAGGTTCCGATTAAACCGAGATCGCGATGAACCCTAGAATCAGTTTATGTAAAAATCAATAATGTAATCACTGGTTACGTTAGGGCATTTGATCTAGGTACTGAAACGAAGCTAAGGGTGTAAGAAGTTACCAGATTGGGATTCGAATTGGTGGTGTTCGATCAAATGCAGGTCTGACTTCGAGTGGCTTAATCTCCAGCGACTCCGGCTTCGTCCTTGATCGATTTGGCGTGTGGAATTGCTTCTGAGAGGTGCGATAGAGGTGCGCAGGTGTTCAATTGCGGAGTGAATGATCGAATTGATCGACTTTGATTGAGATGAATGGCGTTTTCGATGGTTAAGGCTTGAATACCCATAATGGGATTAATTCGAGATCAATGACAGTGTTAAATGGATCAATGATGATCGCAACTGTCATTAACACCCATTTTAGTTACAATTTCGAACGAATTTCAGTTTAGAAATGCGAATTTGGATCAAACATAATTTGAGTTTGACTTTTAAAAGTCAACAGAGACAAAATCTCTCAATTTTGACTTAGCAAGGTCAACAGAATGGGTTTAGGGTAATTACAACTTTGGTCCTTGTAGTTTTGGTGTGTTTGAGTTTGGATATAGACATAAATAGTCCCTGACGTTTGTAATTGAGTTAACTAGGTTAAGAATTAACGGGATTAACCGAGTTTATGCTAACGGGGTTAACTGTAAATGGTCGGGTGTCACATCATCCCATAGGTGAAAGAATTTTCGTCCCAAAAATTAAATAAAAAAAAATTCCCGGGGTGTCACATAACATCCCGAAAACCCGACTCTCGTAATGAGCCAGGGGATGGGTCGAAAGGATGAAAGAAGTAAAAGGGGTAGGGGTGGGCTTGTGGAATGATGGGGTTGGACCATCAGGGCTCTATTAAACCTTAAGTCCCATGAACCAGCCATCATTTCACCATCTTCTCCATAATTCGTCTAGAGAGAGAGAGAGAGGTTCTAAAGAGAGAAAGTGAAGAAACTTGAAGTTTTTGCTCAAAGATTTCTCCAATCTGCTTCTCTACTGTTTATGAGAAAGATCAAAAGAAGAAACGCTGCTTTTGAGGTAAGAAATCCAACCTAAACCCTCTGTTTTTCAGTCTAAATGAGTTTTGGGGTAAAACTAGCGTTTTGATACTAAAAGGCACAATTTTACGTATGAAATGGGGTATAAAACCCAGATCTATGATTATGGAAATTAAACAAACATTTTGAACGTAAAAAGTTACGAACTTAGGTGGAAAACAAGAATGTTTGGAGATGGTTTTCATCAGGCGACACTGCCAGTATCGCTAGCTTCAAGTGGCGACAGTTGACGGGGATGAGGCTTCGGAAACGGCGTTATGCCCCAAGAAGTCCAATGATTGGACACGTGTCATACCCTTGCGAAACTAGGTGTGTCGCCAAAGACATCTAGCAAAACTATGGTGGGCAACAGTCAAGTTCCATGATACTAAATCCCGAATGCAAGTTCTGATGACACTGTGAGTGTGCCTAGCGACACTGATCAATTACTGGCGACACTAAGCCCGGCGACACTGTTAGGCGACACTAGGGTAAATGATGGAATTTCGCGTGTTGACTTAAGTGCAGATCGGGTAAGAAGTTAGCACCAACAAGACATCCGATTCAGGTTAAGTTATGAACAAATAGGTGAGTCACGAATCCCTTTTTACTTGTTTCTAGGGTGATGTGCATACTTAATGAATGTTTATGAAAAAATGGATGAAATGTAATGTTTACGAATAAACGGTTTTTGAAATAAATGATGTTTGAAACAAGAACATTTACAAAATGAATGTTTACGAAGGGAATGATGTAAATGAATGGTTTTAAGTGAATGAAAAGGGTTTTGTGAATGAATATGTAACGTTTTATGAGACGAATTGAGCGAAAGTTTTAAAGAAGTCATTACATGTCTAATCTGTTAAACGAAGAAATTGACCGAAGTTGGACGAGACTCTCCCATGTGACGGGTGGGTGCGACGCCACAACATTCAATCCTCGCCGTTCAAAAAAATAATGATCAGAGTTAAATATAAACTAAACTAAACTAATTTATATAATATTTGTTGTTTGTTATTTTAGTATATGGTATCTTTAATTTTTTTTAGTTTCAAAATTTAACATTTCTCCCTAATTTCCTTAATTTCAAAAAAAGAATCATGTTCTCACATAATTGTGACACATGACGCAACCAATTACTTATTTATTAAGTACAAATATTTATTATTTTCAATAATATGATGTTAAAAAATAGGGTTACTATAGAAAACAATTTTATTATGAAAATAAATGAAAAAAACAGTGATGATGTGAAAATTAAAGTATTTGTAAGGATTTGTAACGATGTTTGTAAAGTTAAAGAGAAAATGTGTGTTTTAAAGGATTAGTGTAAATCTCATGTGACAGCTTAGTGGACGAGGTTGTGATGTTTTTAGACTTTTGCATCGAAGATATCGAGGAATATATTCTTTTACGCAGTTAAGTTGACTTTCGACTTGAATGGTTAACTATTAATTAAATATTTCTATGGCATATAGTTTACTAAAAGTAAAAAAATTTACATGATAGGAAAGTCAAAGGCTTTGTAATAATAAAGTATCTATAACCACTAGCCTAGTCTAGTGGTAAAGGTATATATAAAAGATTTTACTAAAATAGGGAGGGCTTGGTTGTGAAAAAAAAAGAGGTCCAAGTTAGGTCAGAGAGTTTTCTCACCTATGGTGGGTTTCCTCCTAATGGAGGTGAAGACGATCGGGTGGGCCAGTGGCCCGTCAGTGATCCAAATTGCCATTCAAAAAATAATAATAATAATAAAGTTGTTCAAGGTTGATTAAAAGTGTAAAATACCTTTTGTAATGTAATACATTAATTTTATAATATATACACATTTTAGATAATTGTATGTAACATAGTGTATGAAAGGTAAACGGTAGTTTCACTTGATGCAAGTATAATTACATGAAAATGTAAATATATATATATGAATAACAAAATAAAAATGTTATATAAAAATAAAATATCATATACAAGTTATAAATTCAGGAATTTAATCCTCAATAAAAACGTTATTAACATACTGGTAAATAATATAAAACTTAACACGCACAAAAATAGCAGTAATAACTTGCAAATCTCGACTTCCAACGATTCATAAATCCTTGGTTTCAACAATTTTAAGCCGTCTCAACCATCAAGACATCCTCACAACCACCGCACACTGTGGATAAATCTCCTTCCCCACACCTTAAAACCGCTAAAACAACTGTGTCCTTGACAATTGGGAAGAAGCCCTTGAAACTACATCAGTGGACCGTATGCCTCGAGGTGCTACTTGCTAGGGTGTATATACATATATACGTCGATTCAATTACCAGAACAACTAGAAGTCAACTAGGGTGTATATACATATATACGGCGCATATCCATAAATATTTCATGTAAGGATATCATTCACCACTTACGTTCTCATTAACAGATGATCAAAACAAAGGTGAATAAGTTTAATGAACACTACATACATCTAAAATCACAAGCAATGGCGGAACCAGAAGTTCTCATCTGGGGGGTCACAATAGTTTTGTTATTTTTCCGTTTCCTAATGTACAACGTAGCATCAATTAATTTTTTATCAATCGATATGTACACCGTTGTAGATTGGTTTATTTTTAAAATTTAGAAAACCATCTTACTTAATATAATACAAATAAAAAAACACAAATACTGTAATAATTCTTGAATCAAATAAAGTGATAAAATAATTACTAGTTATTCAGTCAATAATATTAATCTACTTAACTGAACAAACCATACAAATAATAATATTAAATCTTTGTACTAAATCAAAAGTTTACAATTTTGATCGTTGAAAGGTGTAAAAAGAAAAATTAAAAAATAAAGAGATGTTTCCAATGCAAACACGTGTGTAATTTTTAAACATTGAAGTTGTCTCTTACTCTCTCATTATCCCAATGTTAAAAAAGGTAAAATAAAAAAAGGCACCTAAAAGAATATTAAGAGTTGTCTTCTTCGATGTTATAACCAGTATGGTTGCACCACCGTATTTATAGACATCGGCCAGAATTTTTTTTTCTTCTTATCTTCTCTTCTCTCTTTATTTCAGTACTCTACGTCTCTGCATATGATAATTTGAAGGGTTAAGTTATAAAAGAAAAAAGCCGGTGATAACCTACTAATAGAGAATTTGTTCAGCCGGAGGGTCCACGGACCCTCTGGGCCCCCCTCTAAATCCGTCGATGATCACAAGGAGATGCGGTTGGTCTGATGACCAACTTACGACACATGTTAGGGAGGCGTACATTGGTGATCCCTCAACTGCTAGCGTATTATTTGTATACAAACATATGTGGCATGTTGTGAAAGACCAACATAAGTGGACAGGACCAACCTACGCATCTATAGTACATAAGAACTAAGAGAACAAATGCCTCTTCTTTGAATGACTACACCACGTCCGTGTTCGACGCCCACACAACTACTTTTGACCTCAATTATGATAATCCTTTATCGATTGAGGTTATGGAATCCGTGTTGACGTTGATGAAGGACCAACTCGTCTAATGGGACAGAATAAAGCGAAAGCCAAGGCTAAGGTTGAATCATCCAAAATAAAAGCAAAGTCGATCTCATGTAATATATATTTTGACGAGTGTATGTGTTAACAGATTACATTATATTTTATTCAACCCGTGTAATACACGAGTTTTTAAAGACATAAAATTTTTATTAGTAAGTATATAACATTATAATTATTCAACACGTGCAATACACAAGATTCTAACCTAGTTATAATATATTTTATTATTTTTTATTACACACTTAAAAATAATAATTTACATAAAAATATTTTAATTGTAAAAAATAAAAATAAAAGTAGTAATGATGTAGAAATGTAAACAAACTTTTATAGTTAAAAGAAAAATGAGTTCAAGCCCCATTTGTGATAAAAAAAAAAATAGAAGGTCCAGGTTGGTTCAGGGGGTTTTATCAGCTATGATGGGTTTCTGTAACATCCAGAATTTTATATTGTCGGGGGCGGGTTTTAGCTTTAGGAATGGTGGTACTTGATGAGCCGGGTTATGGGCCGAGATCGGGACTAGCGGGCCTGAGGTGGAGGAGGAGCCTCCAAGACTCCAACTCTCCTCCCCACACCCCATTCTCACTTCATCTTCTTCCCCCATTCTAGAGAGAGAAAACGTCTAGAAAGAGAGAGTGTCGGTTTTGACCAAAGATCGGCCTAATCTTCTTCTCCGGCCTTTTTTTGAAGCTTATCTGAAGAATCAAGCACAAACATCTATCGAACCCACCCAAATCTGAGTTTTTGTTTGAAAATGGGTTTTTAGGATTTTTATGAGTTTTCTTCAAAATATTGGATTTTTACGTGTGTTTATGAGTAAAATCTATAGATTTAGCTTCATGATTAAGATTAGGAAAGTTTGTACGTAAAAAGTTGGGATTTTGAATCAAAAACGAAGAATCTAGCTTAGAACATATGAGTCGTCCGAAAAGTTCTTGAATGGTCCGAAAAGTCTGAAGCGTCCGAAAAGTATTTCGGACGATGAGTGAGATTTCGGACACAAGATTTCGGTCGAATTCGTTTTCGGACGGAATGGTTTCGGATGAATGAGACTTCGGATGAAAGACATTTCGGGCGAATTAGTTTTCGGGCGAAATAGTTTTCGGACAAGACTTTTTGACAGAAATAGATTTCGATCGAAAAGAGATTTCGGACAGTTGAGTTTTTGACCAGTAGATTTTGGACAGATAGTTTTACTATGACCGGAAGTTAACACGTTTCGTTTATGACCACTGGACAGATCGTTGAGCCCTAAGAAGAGTAGCTAAGAAAGTCAGGTGAGTTCTATTCCCCTTTTTGCCTTCTTTAGGGGTGGTGTGCATACTTACAGTAAAGTGTTTATTACATATTTTATATTAATAAACAAAGTTGTAGGTCTCTCGGGTGTGGTGGATCGTCACATGCAAGTGGGTCTACTAGTCGGACCGGGTGCAGAATACCCGTGACTAGGTGGAGAGTCTTACGAAACAAAGTAAACCAACAAGATAATCACTATAAACGTTCGTCTATTATAAACCCTTGAAGGTTACAGAGAGAAGTTCTGAGATTACAAAGTTCTGCGTATTTGCTAATCTGAATGCCTATGATTGCGTACTTATCTACTGTCAACCATTCCTATTTATACATGACCTGATGCATGCGCACTTAGCAAGTGCGCAGGGCAATTTGCTCATGCGTACTTAGCAAGTACGCATAGGTATTCTTGCGTACTTGCTATGTACGCAGGAACTACTTCCTACGCACATACAAGTACGCAAAACACTTAGAGAAATCTGCAACAGTCAATATGTAAAAGTAAATACAACTCGATAACTAATACATATAGACACTTACAAATAAAGACAAATACATACATGAAAGTACTAAACTAAGACTCTATCTATCCAGAATCTATCCAAAGTGTTTGTCACAGGAAAGTGCTTCAACAAACTCCCCCTTGACAACAGCTCTGGATCATCTTCGATCTTTAGTCTTCGGTCTTCGGTCTTCAGTCTTCATAGCTATGCATCTTTAGCTTCCATCTTCTTCTTATAGTCAAGGCAGAACTTGATCACCTTATCATATTTCGAAGCAAGGAATTTCGTCCATTCGTCCGTATGCATGCAATACCTGTCTGCTAGTGCCTCCAGGTCTTTCACAGAGAAGTTAATGAAGCAGACTTCATCAAATACTCTGATTAGTTCCCTCGTCTTTGGATCTACGTACCAGTACCACATGTCACCGAGGATATCCTAAGATAACTTGCTCAGGGGAATTTTGGTTTCACATAGCACTGGCTTGTATACCAATTTCTTTAAGAATTTCTTAGTCACAGGATGTCTTGTTTCTTATCCTTGACTCTCTTGGGCACTTGAGGCTTGAACATATCAAAATTCCTAGGTCTTGCTTCCCGCTGTAGAACCACCCACAAACCCATCGCCACTGCATGATTAGAATAACCCAGCAGCTCTCGGTTTGCTAGGTTCACAAGGTCGTATTTGGGTAAGGAGTTGAACGCTTCACTGGTTGGTTTCAAGTATTGAACCCCCCTATATCTTTTGATTGCGAATAACTGCTTATCCTCCTCGAACCTTACAGCCAAGATCATCCATGTTGCCCCTTGTTTGTCTATGATAGACGTCTTTTGCCAAACAGGAGTTGGACCCTTAGATGAAGTAGAAGGCATATCTTTTTCTTTAGGTGCCTCCGGATCCACAGGTGTAGGGTCAACTGGGGAGGCTTCAGTTGAGGCTTCCACATTACTAGCATGCTCGACTGAACCTGTGTCGAGCTAAGCTTCGAAGGATGGAAATTCAAAGATCTCTCCATCTTCTAACTCGTATTCTCCTTCCCCGTCACCCTTGGGAACTTCTATCACTACATCCCAGTCATCACCAGAGTCGATCTCTCCTTCTTCTAGGTTAAAGAGAGCATCGATCTGTGCTTCCTTGGAATAGTCATCTTCATCCCAGTCATCACAGAGTCGATAGATCCTTAAGCACCTCAGCCGCTGACTTTCCTTTGTCACCACCACCAGAGGTATCACCACCCTCTTGATGAGTAGATTCCCCTTGAGCCATTGGAATAGCAGAGATGGGCACAATTGCTAAAGCTTGGTGCTCACCTCCACTAGGAACGGATTCGGGATCCTTGTCTTTGTCGTCATCCTTAGTCAAGTCAACAGGATGACAAGCCTCATCACCGGTAGTTTTCTCCTTCTCTTTCTCCTTATCTTTCTCCCCTGAGCATCAAGCTTCTTGCTCAGATCAGCAATTAGTTTGACCATCAGCTCATGCTCTTTCCCTTGAGTATCAAACCTCAGCTCTAGAGATGACCTGTGACCCAGAATCATTTTATTTGTCCTGATTAGAAGCTTGTTCTGGGCCATGACGTTCTTCAGTCTCTCGTCAGTCCCCGTTCTCTGGCTTCTTAGAATCCTAACTTCATCCACCAACGAATTAATCTGTGCTTGTTGAGCGTCATATTCCTCCTTTGACTTCCGAATAGTTTCCAATAATCCAGCAACTTGGGTTTCCAGAACATCTATCCTTGCATCATTAGGATCAGGATGTCTGGATGATGACGCTTCGGCATTGTGAATTGGGGAGGAGAAGATGGTGTCGAAGTCAAACCCTTGAGTAAATTCCCCATAGTTGAGGGGTTGACTTAAAGGATCAATGGTGGTTGTTGGGATTGTGGATGTGATGACGGTTGTAGGTGTTATGAAAGGGGTGATGGTGACTGACTCCGTGAGAATCGGAGTAGTCACCGCCACCTGGGCATATGTGATAGGGAGGGTCACTATCACAGGAACCTCCTCTGTTATTGAAGTGACTGCCACGTCAGGTTGTACCTGTGGCCTCCTCCTCTGTCTTCTATATAGCTTCTGTGAAGGTGGGGTGGAAGCTGAATCAGAACTCGCAGCTGAAACTTGTACTTACTGCTGAGGACTCACCACCACCTCACTAGGAATAGGTTGTTGCTGCCTATCCCCCCTGTTCTTATGAACACTTTCACGTCTTTGCCTTTGAATAGCAGCGTCAGAGTCAGAATCTGGCTCATATTCGCTGCTTGAAGCTTGTCGCTTTCTCTTTGAGGACGACTTAGGTAGGGTTACCTTTGTCGTTCTCCTTGGGTGTGCCTGAGATGGTTCATCATCGGAATCAGAAGAATCAGACTCAGTCTCTTCCGAGTCGGATCCCTCAGCACGATCATGTCCTCCTTCTTTGTCTCCATTATCAGACGATCCATCTTCACTTTCATCTTCCTCTTCTTGTTGTTGTTGTTCATCTAAATGTTTACTCAACTCTGGCTCCGAATCATGACTACACCATCTCCAGTCACCTGGTGCCACGTACGCTTCATTTATAAGGTGGCCAAAGAGTGATGTGTGCTCAGAGGTAGGATGTACACTGCTTGGCTTTAAAAACTGTGCAAACACCCTTTTGTCCACCCTTTTAACTTGCAATCTCTCCCCAATAGCAAGTAGGTTTGGCAGCGCATCGTTTATCAGAAGTTGCACAAACCTAGGGTATAACAAGAACCTGAATCTCTCATCCGTGTTGATCTGGTCATTGATGGCTTTGAATATGTATCGTGAGAAGTTGTAGCCCTTGTTGAGAGATAAGCCAACCATGGCTGCAGCAAGGTCATGACCCATTGCATCATTTCCAGCTTTTCTTGAGGAGATGCACATGATCATGACGTAGGCAAAATATCTCCATTGGTAAAGCACCCACATTTTCTTATACGAAGCATAGTCTCTCGCACCGACATATCCCATCCGTTGCCTCCAACAGCCATCCACAAAGTAGTCTGGATTGGCTGTCGGGTCGGTCGAGAGATCTCGGAATTATAGGACCCTTCTAATTGTATCTTCAGAGAAGGCGATGTCATGACCAGCCACGGTAGCCCTTATAACATTGGGGGTTACCGTGCAATCATGCTCCGCAGTCTCCCAAAATTGCGCCAGATAAGGTCTTGAAACGATCGGGTTAGCTGAAATAGCGTAGCTGATTCTTGAACGGTTCAAGAAATCAACTATCTCTCGATACTGAAGCGTTGCACCCTTCCATTCCGGTTGAGTATTAGCTAACAGATTGAATTTTTTCGTAAACGCCGAGCCATAATCTGCAAAAACATACAGAAAACATAATCAGAACAACAAGTTTCATTGAAAATGAATAAACATGACACAGTATAGCAGTTACTCTTTGAACTGAAATTTTAGACTTAGAAATTTTTCCCAAGTGTTGGTCGTGCGTACTTAGCAAGTACGCAGGAATTTCCTCTTGCATACTTAACAAGTACGCATGAGTTGCTTCTTGCGTACTTGTTAAGTGCGCAGGAAACACACTTGTTCAAATTTTCAGAAGTTGTAAAAATCAACAGATGTTCAAACAAGGAGGTGGATTAGGTCACCACAAGGTCGGAATCAGTGATCACGACCCATGGGACCAACCTTCACACCAAAAACTTGCTACACTAGTCTAATTTTGACCTAAACGACCACCCAGATGAACCGTCGGCCATCGAGGGTCTAAGTTCAAAATCAAGGGATTAAACGGACTGATTAAGGGTCGATCACTGGCTCTAATCAAGTTTTAATTATAAGGTTTTACCCAAACAACCCACAATTTGACTAAAAAGCTCGAATTAAACACTAAGATTTTCAAATGTTCAAATCGGTCCAAAATCGCGATTTTATGGATGGATTGGCTCAAGATTCTCACCGATTGATTGTTACACGATGATGATACTAGAGATGGGACAAGAAATCGGTTAGGAACACTCGGATTTTTGAATAAAAATTTTGCAGAGGGAAAATGAACAGTCGATATGTTTGAATGAGATAAAACTCTGAAATTTTCTAACTCCTGTTTATATACCCAACACCAAAAGGTCTTGCGTACTTGCTAAGTGCGCAAGCTTTAACTCCTGCGTACTTAAAAGTGCGCAAGACTTAACTCTTGCGTACTTGTTAAGTATGCAGGGCTTACTTCATGCCCACTTGACAAGTACGCAGAAACCCTTAAGTGCGCAAACTTTCAACCCAAGTTATGAAGATTTTTCAAGTCAAATAACGAACAAGATAAACAACATTCAATCAAGATGATTCACAATCAATTCAGGAAGGTTAAACACAAATATTTTTGGTTTTTCTGATTAAGATTGAACTGTTCATAAACTTAAAATCTTTTTGATCGTTTCTAGATAGAAATATACACGTATTTACACAAACTATTTTTGATCAAAGACACGAGCAGAGGATCATATCAGGCTAACTTATAGCAAAAACGATACAATATAATATAAACATCAAAGAATATGGGATCATGTCATGGATTACTATTTATTCATATGTAATAAGCACATAAACAAGTAATTCAAATTGACAATATTATAAGGTTTGAAACTATAAGCATCTTTGTATCACGTTCTTGTGTATTAAGGTATTAATTATAAGATATACAACGTGTACCCCACTGATATTCTACAATAATGTAAATTGCACTATCTCAAGGCAAATAATATTTTCCCAATGATTTTCTAAATTTTCAGAATGAAGCTACATCAATTAGCACAGAAAAAATCAAGCAGAATCCATAAGGATTATCAGGAATCATAAGATTTAGAATCGAGTGATTCATTTGTCTTGGTTTCATATGATTTTCTTCATTGAATATCGGTATGATGATTCAAGATAATGAGTATGGTGTTTGAATAAGGTAAGGGAATCTAACTTTTATCTAGATTTGATTTCAATGAATCAGGAGTGATTCAAGAGTGAATACTTGCTCAACGGTTGATGTAGAGACATGTCTTGATTCAATCTCTCATTGCATACTTGTGAGTATGGGCAGTGAGATGAACCACATTAATTGTGCTAACGACATAACTCCAAACTGATCTCAAAAGAAAATTATTGCCAAAATCTAACATCCTTTATCTGATAATGATCTTTTCTATTCTTTTACGCACACACACTAGCAAACATGGGTTCAAATCACAATTGTAATTTAGACTTTAGTTTCCACACTACTAGTGATTCAAAGACGCATACAGCCTACTGCCAATTCAAATTATTTGTAAATAAGCAGATTAAAAAACATAATAATTTAAACAATTAAGTTAGCATGACGCAATCATTTCCCATATGAGCAGTCTATGACGTTTAGATCATTTCTGATGTACTATCATTTCCTCTTTTCTCAAGTTAACTTTGAAATTTTCTCCACTTTCTATTTTGTTTTTGATTTTGTAAAATGTTTTTGAAATTTAAAAGAACTATATAGAAAACTTAAAAGAAAATAAAATTTAACTTTCATGAATTGAATTGATTTACAAAAAACAAGTTTTTCACTCAGGATTGAACATTCCTATCAAGTTGGCAAGATGCTCAAAACGGGATCGATCAAAAGCCTTTGTGAAAAGGTCAGCAAGATTGTCATCCATGTGAACTTTAACAAGTTCAATTAAATGCTTTTCAGCACAATCACTGATGAAATGATGGCGAATTTCTATATGTTTAGTTTTGAAATGTTTCACCGGGTTATTTGTGATGGACATTGTGGCATTGTTTTCAATGAACAAAGGAGTTCCAGTGAAGTTCAAGCCGTAGTCTCTCAATTGCTGCTGAATCCACAATATCTGAGAGCAACCGCTCGCTGCAGCAATGTATTCTGCTTCACAAGTTGAGACAGAAACCGTTGACTGCTTCTTACACTTCCAGGAAACCAGTCTATCTCCTAAGAATTGACATCCACCAGAAGTTGACTTTCTGTCAAGGTTACAACCGCCATAGTCTGAATCAGTGTAGGCTTTGAAGTCGAATGACTGCTGCTTTGAGTACCAAATACCCAATCGAGGTTTCCCTTTCAAGTATCTGAAAATTCTCTTCACGGCTATCATATGTGACTCCTTCGGTTGAGACTGAAACCTTGAGCACAAGCACACAACAAACATTATATCGGGTCTTGAAGCTGTGAGATACATAAGTGATCCGATCATCCCACGGTACAATCTGCAATCCACATCCTTTCCATCTTTATCAGGATGCATACCATGATTGACTGGGATAGGTGTGCCATAAGTACTGCTATCATTCATCTTTTATTTTGACAAGATGTCCTGCACATACTTAGTTTGATGTAGAAAAATGTCATCCTCTCTTTGACTGACTTGCAGACCCAGGAAGAACGACAATTCACCCATGTTACTCATTTCAAACTTGGACTTCATCACCTGCTCGAATTCCCTACACATCCCTTCTTTGGTAGATCCAAAAATAATGTCGTCAACGTAGACTTGTACAAGAAGAATGTCACCTCCTGCTTTCCTAATGAAGAGGGTCAAGTCAATCTGTCCACGGTCGAAACCATTAGACAATAGATGCTTAGATAATATCTCATACCATGCCCGTGGTGCTTGATGAAGACCATAAAGTGCTTTATCGAGCTTATACACTTTATTGATATTATGCGGATCTTCAAAGCCGGGAGGTTGAGTGACATAGACCTCTTCATGAAATTTTCCATATAGGAAAGCACACTTCACTTCAAGTTGATAGACCAAGCCCTCTTGTTGATAAAAACTCTGAACAACCAATCTTGCTTTGTTCTTCACAACCACATGACGATCATCTGTCTTGCATTTGAACACCCATCTAGTTCCAATTGGCTAAAAGCCTTTTGGCAAGTCAATCAAATCCCACACGTGCAACTTTTGGAATTGAGACAATTCATCTTGCATCGCCTCAATCCAGCAGTTGTCCGTGAGAGCCTCCTTCACATTCTTCGGCTCTAAATGGGACACGAATGCAGCATGCAGACATGTTTCCATGACACCAGTGTCAAGTATCTCCGAGTAAAGACTAGTGTTCTCTACAATGGTTCGATGAAGAGTTTGAACACCGGCATGAGGATCACCAATAATGTTGTCGATTGGATGATTCTTATGCACTCTCGTCTCTGGTACATTCGGTTCCTGAATTTATGAATCGAGATTCGTGCTTAACTCCCCCATTTCCTGTGTTCCAGAAGAAGAAGAAGATTCAATGTTAATTGGATTAGCTGGAGCTTCATTTCCTACAGTTGTGTTAGGATTAGCTTGAGCGTCATCTCCATCAACATGAACATCTTCACTGTTATCACTGTCATGAGTTCCAGATGCAGATGCAACATTGGAATCAGGAGTTACAATCGGTACAGTAGCACGAGTAGAGAAACGGGAGTCATCGCCGCCACCCAATAATTCATAAACATTTGCGGCGTCAACTGCAGATAGATCAGGAAGATTGAATGACTTGAATAGCGCATCATAATCAAAACCCCAAGCTGGACCTATTGATTCTGGTGGAATGTTGTGTTTACTGCAATCCACTTCAAACCATTCCTCGACAGTACGAGTTCCTATATTGTACACTCTCTTGCAAGGAAAGTTGGCAACGTATCCAAAGAAGATGCCTTCCACCGCTTTTGCATGAAACTTAGACTGGCGGTCTTTGTACTGTAGCAATAAGGAACAGGGACTACCAAACGAAACTAGGTAATCAAGATTGGGAAGTCGATTCTTGATCAACTAGTAACAAGTCTTGTTATGCCTCTTTACAACCAGAACTCTGTTTAAGACGTGACAAGCTGTATTAACTGCTTCTCCCCAGAACGTGACAGGAAGCTTTGCATCTGACAGCATAGTCCTTGCAGTCTCAATCGATGTTCTGTTCTTCCGTTCTGCAACTCCATTCTACTGAGGTGTGTACGGGGCGCTGAATTCGTGACGGATCCCCTTCTTGAGACATAAAAGTTCCATCAAATTATTCTTGAACTCAGTTCCGTTGTCACTCCTTATTCTTCTAACCTTCAGCTTGCAAAGAGATTCCAAGCTCAGGATTAGGTATTGAAGAATATCAGTAGTCTCGTCCTTAGTACCTAAAAAATGCACCCAAGAAAAACGTGAGAAATCATCAGTTACAACCAGACAGAACGACTTACCTCCAATACTCCTGATACTTATGGGTACAAACAGATCCATGTGTAATAGCTCCAAAGGGGTATCAATGGAGTTTTGGAGCTTGGGCTTGTGAGACTTCCGCTGTTGTTTGCCCTTTTTACAAGGCATACAGTCATCTGCAACGGTAAATCTCAGCTTAGGAACCCCGGTTACCAAACCGTTTCTGTAATATCCGTACTTTCCACATCATCGTTTATTTACACTTTGTACCATTGTACTTTCATTTTTGAATCCATTGTAACCCGAGACTTATGATCAATGAATTTATTGGATTTATTCAATTACATGTTTACAACATACATTACATTTATACATATGCAAGACAACATCATACGTGCAATATTACAAAATTATATATTACAAACACGCGTTTTACTTTTTTTACATTTATATTCTCGTTTCACGTCCATACACGCTCGGTTTATTATTATTATTAGTAGTAGTAGTATTATTATCATTAGTACTATTATTATTATTATTTCATTTTTTCTTTTTAAAAAAAAGAATCATCTCCCTTTCAACCACCAACTCCCAATTAACTCATTTAATACCCCAAACCCTAATCCACACTTATAAATACCCACTCCCTTTCACTCCTCCACCCTTACACCCTCCAAATTCTCTCCCAAATCTCTCCAAGTGCTCCATTTCTTCCAAGATTTTTTGGCAGAATTTTATAAGGTAAAAACCTTATTTTTCTTCAAGTTTCTTCCTTTTTTTTTCTTAACAATTCTTCCTTCACCCTCTTGGATAAACCTCTAGGATCTTATCATTTGTTTACCTTGGTAAACATCTAAGATAAGTCACCATTTGAGGTTCAAGTTGTGGTCTTTCAACTAACATTTCTTCTTCTTCATGTTCTTGTTTGGATATTTTACATCTAATTATGGTAAAACCAAACCAAGCTTCCATCAAAATTCTATGATGGAAGCCTTGTGCTAAGGTATTTGGATGAAGTAGATGAACATAGGTTCATCTACCATAAGACATCCAATAGCTACAAGGTGTTCAAATTCTATACATAAATATTATAAATAAATCTAACAAGGTTTGTGGATTTCCCAACCTTTCTCTTGGCCACTTCAAGTGGTATATTACTAACTATACTAACTTTTGACCATTTGAATTCCTAACTAAGTTAGGGGTTTGTGTTTCGGTCCGCCGTCGGCGATGCATGACCAACTTGATACTATTATACATATATATTATTTATTATTTCTTCTCCACCGAACTTACGCCTACGTTACCTTTTAGGTTAACCGGCATTCCCTACTCTTCACCTTCCCGTTCATCCTTTCGTTACCACGCCAGACCGTGAGTTTCATACTTGCCCCTTTTACATTTTTGCACTTTGTGACTTGAAAACATGTACATATTCAAAACACATACACTACAAGATTCACACTTTATTCAAACACAATTCATTAACATGCTCATGTGACAACAACTTGACTACATGCTTAAATACAACTTGTTAATACAATAGTTCATTAATTCTTGCAAAACCGCACTTAACAAGTGTAGCGCTATAGGATTGACACCCGTCGGCTTTTCGTTACCTTTTTGGAGCCCCCGATCTTGTTATGTTATTTTTTTCGACTAGTATTCTTTGGATGCTAGGTATGCTATGTCAACAATAGGTTTGAACTATATCACTACAAATTGTATGAACATTAGTAAAGTATATCTATGCATGTGAATTGTTGCTTTAAACATGATTATTATATGTATGAAACTTTTATGAACTCACCAACTTTATTGTTGATCAAATATTATTTTACATGTTTTCAGGAGATGTTTGATACTACCATGGAAACGGAATCTAGGGACTTTGCCTTAGATATCAAATTTAAATATTTTTGTCTTTTGTTTATCAATGTATTTCCTTTAATTGAAACAAATGTATTTGAAATTCTTAGTTTAATGAAATCGGTTAAATTTATATTTCAACAATAGTGCCACGATGCCTTTGAACAATCCTACACGTCACGTTCGGTGATTCCGCCGCCGAATGGGTTGTGACAGATTGGTATCAGAGCCGTGGTTATAGGGAATTAGGAAAATTGCTTATTTGACCTAGCCTATAACTAAGGACCCGTTTTAGACCATTTCTTATGACTCTTAATACGCTTGTTCTACCACCTTTGCTTCTTACTTATTCTTTGGACTAAATACACCGTCATGGATTTCAAGACATCAAGACACTCATATTTCACCAAAGAAACGAACTCACCAAAAGAGGATAATTCCTCATTCGGTGATAAGTTTCACTCCGCCTAAGACTTAGGAATTTACCATCAAGTTAGGTGTGAAAACCTCACCTTGACGGTAAAAGAATTCCACTCACAAACGCTCTTGGGAAACCTTACCGTTAAAGTAAGGAGTGATTTCCTATCTCAAACGGTTAAGGCACCAACCCTATACAAAACGGAACGACACCACTAAACTAGGAGTGAAATCCACAATTTGGTGATTAGTTCCACTCTTAAAATTTTCAATCTCGCCAAAGTCTCGGCTTTGCTATTGACTAGGGACACGTAGTAACCGGAAGGGTAAAATACCATTAACCGAATTACCGGCGAGAGTATTTTATCTTTTAGGCCAAAACGTGTTTCCCGAACTCAATAGAAGGTTTGACCACTTGGGTTGACGTTTTCGTTAGTTCAAGAGCCGAGCTAACGAGACACTCCAACTTTTTACAAACAAGCCTCTCTTTTATATATAAACTATTTTCACTACTATTATTATACTAACTCGGTTCGATCTCGTGGACGCTCGCTTTTCGCTACTCGCCTTACTAACTTCAAAACGCTAATACATTCGAGAACCAATTAAATTTATGCTCTTTCATCGTCACATGTTTGTTATATACACTATTTCCATACATGATTCACATGACCAAACGTGCTATTACATGAAATTACTTGATTACTTGTGCCATACGTGAAATTTACATACTCATATGACAACAGTTTTTATGCAAAACCATTGATCTAAGTCTCACAATCCCCTTTTGTAGATGTCTTCATCTCGCCACTCTGCTACCGCCAGGAACAACAAGAGGGACAAGCGTTTGGCCGCACTCGTGGCCAAGCAAATGGCCCAAGTCATCCCTGGCCTCATCCAGAACCTCACCCCCAACGGATCGGTCGAATCCAACACCGAAACTCCCAACTCCCACGCCCAACACTACCGAACCTTCCTTGCTTGTCGTCCTGAATCTTTCACGGGACTCGAAGGTGCAACCAAGCTCCTTAGCTGGTTTGCGAGCATGGAAAACACCTTCTCGGTAAGAGAGACCCCGGACCACCTCCGGACTCGCTACGCCGCTAGCCTCTTCAAAGAGCAAGCTCTCGCTTGGTGGGATAGCGAGAAGGAGCTCGACGAGGAGATCGTCACCCTATCTTGGAAGGAACTCAAAGCGTTTATGCGCGAGGAGTACTGCCCTCCCCACGAGTTGCAAGCACTCGAGGAGGAGTTTTTCACCCTCAAACAGGACAGCGGTGACAATGCTGCCTACAACCTCCGCTTCCAACAACTCTCCGTCCTTGCGCCTCGCCAAGTTGACACCATAGAGCGATCCGTGGCCAAGTACATACAAGGCCTCCCGTCCATCATCAAGGACACGGTCGCCGCCGCCGAACCCACCAACCTCGCCAAGGCGATGCGCCTTGCGGCCGCTTTCTCCCGAAACCGTGTTCAGGATGGTACTTTAACCATTCGGGGCACCAAGAAGCACGCCACCCAAGCCACCGTTGAGCCCACCGAACCCAAAGTCACCGAACCAAAACCCCTACTCACCAAAACAACAAAAAGCGCAAGTCCCAAGCCCGGAACTATGCGGTTGTCACCCCCGTTAACCAAGTGCCGATGAACCAAGACCCGACACCCCAAAAGAAACCGTATGGTGGATCTTACCCATTATGAAACACTTGCCAATACCACCACCCAAACAACCTCCCATGTCGAAAATGCACCTCGTGTGGCAAATTCGGACACCTTGCCAACCTATGCCGCAACCCACAACAACCCCAAAACACCCAAGCTCCCCCACCAAACCGAAACCCACCGGCCATAACAAATGGTCGGGCTTGCTACCGTTGTGGTGATCCAAACCACATGAGCCCACAATGCCCACAAAACCAAAACCAACACCACCACAACAACAACCCCACCAACAATAACAACCGCAACCAACCACCCAACCCAAACCAACCCACAAACCCAAGAGGCCGTGCTTACAACATCAATGCGGCGCAGGCACAAACTGATAACGACGTGGTGAACGGTATGTTTCCTATCAATGGTCGGTATGCTTATGTTTTATTTGATACCGGTGCGGATAAAAAGTTTCGTATCGCTAGAATTTGAACTTATGTTAGCTAAGACCCGATCTAAGTTAGAGAACTCCTTCACTGTCGAAATCGTGGACGGAAAATCCACCTTTTGTGACACGATTATCCTCGATTGTACTCTCGACCTTAATGGTCATCCCTTCTCGATCGATCTCATACCCATGCAATTGGGGAGTTTTGATGTCATAGTAGGCATGGATTGGCTTGCCAAGAACCATGCCGAAGTCGTTTGCTTTGAGAAATTCATCCGTATTCCCCTTCCATCCGGTCAAGTTTTGCAAATCCATGGCGAAAGGCCATCCGGTGGACTCAAACTCATGTCCTGCACCAAAGCCCAAAAATATTTACTAAAGAACTACGTGGCCTTTTTGGCCCAAGTAGTGAAAAAGAAAGAAAATGGCAAAGGTGTAAAAGGCATTCCCATCATTTGCGATTTCCCCGAAGTCTTTCCCGAGGACCTACCCGGTCTTCCTCCATCCCATGAGGTCGAATTCCTAATTGATCTCATGCCCGGTACGACTCCGATTGCCAAAGCTCCTTACCGCCTTGCACCCTCCGAGATGCAAGAACTTGCCGGTCAACTTCAAGAGTTAGCCGACAAGGGTTTCATTCGTCCGAGTTCATCCCCGTGGGGCGCTCCCGTTTTATTTGTTAAAAAGAAAGACGGATCGTTCCGCATGTACATCGATTATCGTGAGCTTAACAAACTCACTATCAAGAATCGGTATCCTTTGCCTCGCATCGACGATCTTTTCGACCAACTCCAAGGTGCGTCTTGTTTTTCCAAGATCGATCTCCGTTCGGGATATCATCAACTTCGTGTTCATGAGGACGACATTCCCAAAACCGCATTTCGAACCCGATACGGACACTACGAATTTATGGTGATGCCTTTCGGGCTAACCAATGCACCCGCGGTTTTCATGGATCTCATGAACCGAGTGTGCAAACCGTATTTGGACAAATGCGTATTCGTCTTCATTGATGACATTCTCATCTATTCCAAATACCGATCCGCCCACGAGGAATACCTTCGCTTAATATTGGAGTTACTAAGAAAAGAACAACTTTACGCCAAATTCTCCAAGTGTGAATTTTGGCTTAAGGAAGTCCAATTTTTGGGACACATTATTAGTGATAAGGGTATCCATGTGGATCCAGCCAACATCGAAGCAGTCAAGAACTGGATTGCTCCGAAATCTGCTACCGAAGTCCGCTCATTCCTTAGTCTTGCGGGCTATTACCGTAGTTTCATCGCCAACTTTTCCAAGATCTCCGTTCCTCTCACCGCATTAACTCAAAAAGGGAAACCCTACGAATGGGGCCCTAATGAAGAGGAAGCTTTCCAAACACTTAAGGATAAGCTTTGCAATGCTCCGATCCTTACTCTTCCCGACGGAAACGATGACTTCGTGGTGTATTGCGACGCCTCTAACATTGGTCTCGGTTGTGTTCTCATGCAACGAGGCAAGGTCATCGCTTACGCATCCCGTCAACTCAAGATCCATGAGAAGAATTACACGACTCATGATCTTGAACTCACCGCCGTCATCTTTGCTCTCAAGCTTTGGAGACACTACCTTTACGGTACCAAATGCGTGGTCTTCACAGATCACAAGAGTCTCCAACATCTTCATAACCAAAAGGATCTAAACATGCGCCAACACCGAGGGATTGAAACAATCAAAGATTACGAATGCGAAATTCGCTACCATCCCGGTAAAGCGAACGTCGTTGCCGATGCCCTCAGCCGAAAGCACCATGTGAAGTTCCTTTGTGCTCGTATGCAACCCGACATCCATGTCCGTATTTGTGAAGCCCAACATCTTTCGGTCACCGAAGGCGACATGTACAACGAAATTTCTTGTGGTGCCGAACTCCAACTCGAGACCAAACCCAACGGTTTACTTTATTTCATGAATCGTGTTTGGGTTCCCAATCGTTCCGATCTTCGTTCTTCCATCATGCATGAGGCTCACAAGTCTCGGTATTCGGTCCACCCTGGTACAGACAAAATGTACAGGGATCTGCGTTCTATCTACTAGTGGCCTGGTATGAAAAAGGATATCGCGCTCTATGTGTCGAAGTGTAATACTTGCGCTAGAGTGAAAGCCGAGCACCAACGCCCATCTGGTTTGCTCGTGCAACCGGAGATTCCAGTTTAGAAATAGGAGAGCATTGCTATGGATTTCATTACCAAACTCCCATTGACATCCTCTCGTCATGATTCCCTTTGGGTTATCATCGATCGTCTCACCAAATCTGCTCACTTCATTCCCATCCGCGAGAGCTACCCCGTTGCAAGGCTAGCTCAAATCTACATCGCGGAAATCGTTAGTCGTCATGGTGTTCCTTTGGACATCATATCCGATCGTGACAGTCGTTTCACCTCCCGTTTTTAGGAATTCTTCAATGAAGCCATGAGTACTCAACTCAATCTTAGTACGGCTTACCACCCTCAGACGGATGGTCAGACTGAACGTACTATCCAAACTCTCGAGGATATGCTTCGATCGTGTGTCATTGATTTTGGTGGTAATTGGGACGTGCACTTGCCTTTGATCGAGTTCTCTTACAACAATAGTTACCATACCAGCATCGGCATGGCTCATTTTGAGGCACTTTATGGTCGAAAATGTCGGTCACCCGTTTGTTGGACCGAGATCGGCGAAACACAAATTACCGGACCCGAGTTAATCCAAGAGACCACAGACAAGATCCTCAAAATTCGCGACAACCTACGTACCGCTCGGAGTCGACAAAAGAGTTACGCCGACCGAAAGCGCAACGCGGTTACTTTCGAAGTTGGAGATTTCGTTTTCCTTAAGATTTCACCTTGGAAAGGAGTCTTTCGCTTCGGGAAGCGAGGAAAACTATCCCCACGTTATGTTGGTCCTTTCAAGATTTTCGAGAAAGTCGGTTCTGTTGCATACAAACTTGATCTCCCTACCGAGCTTAGCAACATCCACCCCACCTTCCACGTCTCTAACTTGAGAAAGTGCTTATCAAATGAAGATCTCCAAGTTCCACTTGAAGACGTTCAGATCGACCCAACAATGCACTTTGTCGAGAAACCTGTTGAGATAATGGATCGTGAAGTCAAACAACTCAAGCGTAGTCGTATTCCAATCATTAAGGTACGTTGGGAAGGAAAACGTGGTGCAGAATTCACTTGGGAACGTGAAGACCAAATGAAAGCCAAGTACCCGCATCTTTTTTCAGAGTCTTCCTCATGAAAGAAATTTCGGGATGAAATTTTCTAAAGTCTGGGAGACTGTAATATCCGTACTTTCGACATCATCGTTTATTTACACTTTGTACCATTGTACTTTCATTTTTGAATCCATTGTAACCCGAGACTTATGATCAATGAATTTATTGGATTTATTCAATTACATGTTTACAACATACATTACATTTATACATATGCAAGACAACATCATACGTGCAATATTACAAAATTATATATTACAAACACGCATTTTACTTTTTTTACATTTATATTCTCGTTTCACGTCCATACACGCTCGGTTTATTATTATTATTAGTAGTAGTAGTATTATTATCATTAGTACTATTATTATTATTATTATTTCATTTTTTCTTTTTAAAAAAAAGAATCACCTCCCTTTCAACCACCAACTCCCAATTAACTCATTTAATACCCCAAACCCTAATCCACACTTATAAATACCCACTCCCTTTCACTCCTCCACCCTTACACCCTCCAAATTCTCTCCCAAATCTCTCCAAGTGCTCCATTTCTTCCAAGATTTTTTGGCAGAATTTTATAAGGTAAAAACCTTATTTTTCTTCAAGTTTCTTCCTTTTTTTTTCTTAACAATTCTTCCTTCACCCTCTTGGATAAACCTCTAGGATCTTATCATTTGTTTACCTTGGTAAACATCTAAGATAAGTCACCATTTGAGGTTCAAGTTGTGGTCTTTCAACTAACATTTCTTCTTCTTCATGTTCTTGTTTGGATATTTTACATCTAATTATGGTAAAACCAAACCAAGCTTCCATCAAAATTCTATGATGGAAGCCTTGTGCTAAGGTATTTGGATGAAGTAGATGAACATAGGTTCATCTACCATAAGACATCCAATAGCCACAAGGTGTTCAAATCCTATACATAAATATTATAAATAAATCTAACAAGGTTTGTGGATTTCCCAACCTTTCTCTTGGCCACTTCAAGTGGTATATTACTAACTATACTAACTTTTGACCCTTCGAATTCCTAACTAAGTTAGGGGTTTGTGTTTCGGTCCGCCGTCGGCGATGCATGACCAACTTGATACTATTATACATATATATTATTTATTATTTCTTCTCCACCGAACTTATGCCTACGTTACCTTTTAGGTTAACCGGCATTCCCGACTCTTCACCTTCCCGTTCATCCTTTCGTTACCACGCCAGACCGTGAGTTTCATACTTGCCCCTTTTACATTTTTGCACTTTGTGACTTGAAAACATGTACATATTCAAAACACATACACTACAAGATTCACACTTTATTCAAACACAATTCATTAACATGCTCATGTGACAACAACTTGACTACATGCTTAAATACAACTTGTTAATACAATAGTTCATTAATTCTTGCAAAACCGCACTTAACAAGTGTAGTGCTATAGGATTGACACCCGTCGGCTTTTCGTTACCTTTATGGAGCCCCCGATCTTGTTATGTTATTTTTTTTTACTAGTATTCTTTGGATGCTAGGTATGCTATGTCAACAATAGGTTTGAACTATATCATTACAAATTGTATGAACATTTGTAAAGTATGTCTATGCATGTGAATTGTTGCTTTAAACATGATTATTATATGTATGAAACTTGTATGAACTCACCAACTTTATTGTTGATCAAATATTATTTTACATGTTTTCAGGAGATGTTTGATGCTACCATGGAAACGGAATCTAGGGACTTTGCCTTAGATATCAAAATTAATTATTTTTGTCTTTTGTTTATCAATGTATTTCCTTTAATTGAAACAATTGTATTTGAAATTCTTAGTTTAATGAAATCGGTTAAATTTATATTTCAACAATAGTGCCACGATGCCTTTGAACAATCCTACACGTCACGTTCGGTGATTCCGCCGCCGAATAGGTTGTGACAGTTTTGGACAAGATGGTTCTTTTTACGATACGAAATATGTTCTAGTTTCCTATGCCACAAGATAGAGTCAAGCTCTGTCGCTTTGGTAAGCAAACAAGTAGCAACTGATGAGGTGGTTGTTGCCACGCTCATATCAATCTGGTAGGTGTCGTTTTTCCTTGGCGCTCTCATCAGGATCCAATCTTCAGGAACTTCAAAACCAGGCTTAAGAATCAAGCATTCATTCTTATCAAACATCACCGAGTACTCCTTGTCTCACATTTGGGAGACACTCAGCAGGTTATGCTTCAGCTGCTTGCAAAAGTTGACATTGTCAAAACTGACACAACCATTTGATACCACGCCTTGACACGTGATACTGCCGCCTTTCTCTCCAGAAAAGGCCACATAGCCGCCTCTGAATGGTTTCACATCTTGAAGCAAGGCCATGTTTCCTGTCATGTGCCAGGAGCATCCACTATCAACATACCAGTAGTTAGAGATAGTACCCTTCGGACGTCACTGCACGAGTCACAAAAAGAATTAGTTAGATTTGGAGACCCAAGCCATAGTGGTCTTGGGTCGTCCATCCTTTTCAAAATAAACTACCTCTTTAACTCACAGTCGTGATGACTGTTCAAAATGGATGAATCTTTAAAAGAATTAGGACTAGGAGATTGAGAATTTTTAGATTTGGTAGTCCAGGACCTCTTCTTTTTCTTAACCGGAACAGTAGACTTTGGTTCAACAACATCAGGTGAACTTGTGGAAGCTTCACCTGATTGAACTGAAGTCAGCTGCTCTAGGTTTTTCAACCTCTTATTCCTTCTCCTCCTCTATGGCTTAGAGAGTTTCACCACAGGTTTCTCACCAGTACGTGTACTACCAGAGATAGATACACAAGGTACAACAGGTTATTTTACCTTTCTTGAAACAGATGGTTTGGCCTCAGATTTGATCTTTGGTTTTGCCATCGGTTTAACTGGTGGTTTCACCACATTTTGTTTTGGACATTTGGGAGGTTTCACTGGTGGCGACTTAGGGATGACATCCGGTTGTGAAACAATAGGCCGTTTCCCTTGGTTCTTTGAAGGACAATTCACAAAAATGTGACCAACCAAGCCACAGTGAAAGCAAGTCCTCTTGTCTGTGTAAGTTCTCCTGTAAGGCTCATTAGATCTGGCATTAGATGACTCAGCATTATGAGAAGAAGGAGTTGGTTTGTGAACAGGTGTTTGACCCGATACAGATTGGTTCTTAGGAGTATAGTATTTTTGCAAATTTTCTTTGTAACCAAGCCCATAGTGAGCTGAAAAAGCCTCTTTCTTTACTTGATTAAGATTTTTATACCCCCCATAAAACATTACCTTTAATTTATCATTAGATTCAATGATATCGGGTTCAGTTAAAATACAGTTATCACTATTAGTGATAATGTTTTTCTTGACTTTCTGTTCAGATAACAACTCCTCAGATACTACTCCTTTAGGGCAAGTGTTAACCGACCCATCATCAGAAGCAGTAAAGAACTCCTCATTAGATGTGGAGTTAGCCTTACCTGAGGAATCATCCCTTTTAGAGGAGTCATCCTTTCCTGAGGACTCATCAAGACAAGTTAGATCAATGTCTACTAAGCTGTTGACAAACTTCCCGCTAACTGGTGGAGGAATGGCATTAGTACCCAGCCCTAAGCCATTCATTTGCCTCACTACAGATTCGTAGTGTTCCACCACAAAACGGGAGTTTTTCAACTTCTCATTAGAACATTTCAACTGTAAGATTTCATTTTGCAGCTTGTTAATTTCATTGTTCCTTTTCTCCAACCCCTTATATGCAATATCCAAGTGAAGCTGTTGATCGCTCATTTTTAGTGAATAATCACGTTTTTCCTTTTTCAATGTTTCAATTGAATCTTTAAATCGTTTTTCGTTTTCTTTATGACTTAGAGCTGCAATGCGAAGGGGTTCGACCTTATCTAGGAGCTTAGAATTTTCAAGTTTTAAGCCTAGACATTTAGAACAAGAAATAACAAAAAAAGGATTAGAATCTACCTCAGACGATGAACTTGTTGCTTCTCCAATGGCCATGAGGGCAACAGCAGTAGTAGATTCCTCTTGATCAGCTACATAAGCCTCCTTTTCTTCAGTTACCTTCTTCTCAGCTTCCTTTTTCTCAGCTTCCATCAACTCCATGATCTTAGCCATGAGACCAACTTGAGTTTGTGCAATGATGGCATCTTCCAGATGAACACCCCAATCAAAGCTGTCGTCCTGTTGAGCTACCAGTGCATTGGACGTTCCACTTTGGCTTTGATTGTGGTTGTTTGAGTTGTTGTAGCCATGGCTGTTTCCTTGGCTAGGCCTGGTGAAACCCGAAGCCGGTGCTCTGTCTTTTTGACATTCACGAGCAAAGTGTCCATAGTTTAGACACTTATAGCATTTGGCCTTGGATTTGTCAAAACCAACCTTGGCATTAGAATGCCCGCCAATAAACTTTCTTCTTGTTCTGTTCAGGAAACGCTTGGCTATCCTCAAGATCATGGCCATATTCCATTGAATATCCATGTCCTCCATGTCATCAGGATCCACTTGATTAAAATCTTCTTCAATTGTCTCGGGATCTGTAAGCTTGCCACCTATGAAGTTCTCGTAGGCCAGCATACAAGATGAGAATAGTGCTACATGATCTTCAGCTATTTTGGCTATAACTGATTGGTTAGCTGAAGTTGTAACAGGAGGATTTCTTGAGGTGTGTTGTTGATGAGATCCACAACCTGATCCAGATGTATAGCATGCATGACCACCATAACCATTTGAGTGGTCTTCTTCAGTAGAGTTTCGAGAGAAGAGGGCAATTCCTGAGCCCGAAGATTTGGTTGTAGAAGACGTCCCATGATACATAGAAGGGTCTTGTATCTGAGGTCTTCCTGAGCTCGCCTTCTTTCTAAGGTTCATGTTATGAACTTGAACCTTTCCAATTGCCTCCTCTACTGTCATTTCATAGAATTTTGGATTCTCTCTCATCAGGGTTGTGTACATTTCAAACCTGGGTGGCAAAGCATCTAGAAACTTTTCCACCAACTCTTCATCGGGATACTTGAGCTCAAAAGCTTTCAATTATGTCTGCAGATGATAGAATCTAGAGATGAGGTCATTTAAAGACTCATTCTCCAAAAATCTGAAGCATTCATACTGCTTCCTAAGTAGATCCCGTTTACTCTTCTTGATATCACTATTCCCTTCGAATCTTTTCTGTAATGCCTTCCAAAAATCCTTAGAGTTGTCATAACCTCTGAAGCTGTGGAACAACTCCAGAGTTAATGCCATAGTGATTGAACCAAGCGCCTTCTTCTCTCGATCATAAGCTTTCTTTTCTTCTTCATCGAGTTTAGAGATAGGCTTAGGCAGTTCATCATCAAGATAAATGTGTGTGGGATTCTTATAGCCTTCTAGAATTGGAATCCATAACGAAGAATCAGTGTACGAAATGTAATGCTCAAAGCGTGCCTTCCAGTTAGAATAATCATTTATATTTAGCAGCTTTGGCGGTTTCTGAGGAGTACCGATCTCATTGTCATAGTTTAAAAGGTTTCCAAGGTTCTGAAGATTCGACATGGTGAATACTTGGTCAAATTTCAGAAAATCAGAGACACTTGCGCACTTGATATTGGCCTTGCGCACTTAGAGGAATGGTCTTGCGTATTTAAGGTTTGCTCTTGCGTACTTGATAAGTACGCAGGAGTAAATGATAAGTACGCAGGATATAACTTAAGTACGCACAAGATTAGTCTTGCGTATTTAGTAAGTACGCAAGAGATTAGTCTTGCGTATTTAGTAAGTACGCAGCAAGACTGTACTTTTTGCCAGATATGGTAAGTACGCAGAACACCTTTTCACCAACTCTCACCAAACTATTCCGATCACTGGAAACACACCGGAGATGGCAAAAATCGGACGGATGAACAATCAAAATGAGCCAAAGGGTCAGAAACTTGTTTCTAACCAACCTTTGATGCTCAAAACACTCAAAATACACAACAAAAGTCGGTTTTTAAGTGATTTTTGCTTCTAAAATAGTGCTCAAGAGCTACCCCTATTTTATCACAAAAATCAACAAAAACACCTCCTTTTGCTTGTAAAACTCTGTAGAAAACTCTCCAAACTCACTCACAACACTCGAAATCAAGAGCAAAGCTCTGATACCACTTGTAGGTCCCTTGGGTGTGGCGGATCGTCACATGCAAGTGGGTCTACTAGTCGGACCGGGTGCGGAATACCCGTGACTAGGTGGAGAGTCTTACGAAACAAAGTAAACCAACAAGATAATCACTATAAACGTTCGTCTATTATAAACACTTGAAGGTTACAGAGAGAAGTTCTGAGATTACAAAGTTCTGCGTATTTGCTAATCTGAATGCCTATGATTGCGTACTTATCTACTGTCAACCATTCCTATTTATACATGACCTGATGCCTGCGCACTTAGGAAGTGCGCAGGGCAATTTGCTCATGCGTACTTAGCAAGTACGCATACGCATAGGTATTCTTGCGTACTTGCTAAGTACGCAGGAACTACTTCCTGCGCACATACAAGTGCACAAAACACTTAGAGAAATCTACAACAGTCAATATGTAAAAGTAAATACAACTCGATAACTAATACATATAGACACTTACAAACAAAGACAAATACATACATGAAAGTACTAAACTAAGACTCTATCTATCCAGAATCTATCCAGAGTGTTTGTCATAGGAAAGTGCTTCAACAAAAGTGAAAAGCTATGTTTTACTGAAAGGTTTAAAAGAGGCAAATGTACGTTTTGAGTAATGTATAACTATATTATGGCAAGCGTTTACTATATTTTCATATACATAAATAAAAGCATGATTTATGTGTCAAGCTATGTTCAGTAAAGTAAAGATATTTTATGGCAAGCGTTTACTATATATGTATACATAAACAAAGTCATAATATATGTGCAAGTTATGAACAAGTCAGATAAAGTATTATGAACAGAAAGTGAGTAGAATTCCTACGGGAATATGTACCAGTTACAAAGGTCATTGGGACAGATGTTACTTGTATAAAATGTCAGATATGGGTTCTACCCATTAGTAAGAACATTTGGGTTCGCTAACGGTTGTACAATTGGTATGAGTGACAGCGGTTGCTCGGGAGAACCACGCAACTCCCCTTAGCGGTATTGTCGGTTTATGGTCGTTGGCCATGGGGGCATTGACCAAGTACTTGTCGGTTCATGGTCGTTGACCATGGGGGCGGTACCGTAATGACAAGAGAATTGACGGTTAAACGGTAGTGTCGGTTCATGGCCGTTGGCCATGGGGCATTGACTAGGTACTTGTCGGTTCATGGCCTTGTGCCATGAGGGCAGTACAGTGTTAAGGAATTGACGGTTTATTATATGTTTTTGAACTGATTTGAAAAGTAAAGTATGTAACGTTTTGCCTTAATGACAGTATGTATGTATTAATAAATCTTCTGAATGATTGATTTAAAGTAAACGTTAGAACTCACTCAGCATTGCTGATTTTTAGTATGCATATCAGTTAAGTGTAGGTGGCTTTGGATGGATGTGGATGCTTGGCTTAGCAAGATGAGTTACCCGAAGATCAACATCTGGCATCCCGTTTATGTTTCAGTTGTTTAAGACAAGTTTCAATTCTTATCAGAAAAGTTATGTTTAGACATGTTATGTATTTCTGCTACGTATGTTAAAGTTTAAATCGTTTTCGCTACATGTGTTGATGCCTTATGTATAAGTGTTATGTGTTGATTAGTAAATCCAATACGTGGGCCTTACAGTTTTCTTCTAAGGGAGGTGAAGATAATCGGGCGGGTCAGTGGCCCGTCAGTGATCCAAATTGCCGTTAAAAATAATGAGTGTTTTAATGAATAAATGAAAATCTTATATGTGAGTCACAATTAACTTTGCGATGTTTTTATGCTTTTTATGATGAAAGAATATATATTCTTTTCCGTAGTCAAGTTGACTTATGATTTGAATGGTCAACTATTAACTAAATATACCATTACATATAGTTGTAGTTAGACTTGAAAATCAAAACCTTAAATAATAGGAAAGTCAAAGTCTTTGTAATGATAAAGTGTATCTCAGATTGATTAAAAGTGTAATATATCTTTCTTGGGTTTAATTTAATACATTTTGTTTATTATATATATATATATGTCGATTATTGTATAAAGAATTTTTAGCGTATGAAGCTACCTGTACGCGACACGTGTCTTTGGGGCAAGGAGTAAAGCCGTCCGCGTAATAATAATAACGACGTTTTATAATAATGTTTGTTATAAAATAATAATAACGAATGTTTTTAAATGATAATAACACATGATTAATATTTTCACTTGATGTATATATAATTACATGAAAATGTAAATATATATACATAACAAAATTAAATATGTTATACGAATAAAATATCATATACAACTTATATTTTCGAGGCATTTAATCCTCAACAAAAACGTTACTAACGCAACGACAAAAAGTATAAAACCTATACATTCACACACATAAAATACCAGTAATAATTTCATCACATTTATTTGGTATGAGATCAGTATATAACTATATTTAGATTATTATTCGAGAATTCATGATATATTATAAAATTTTAAATTTCTGATTTTTTTTTAAATCATATTGGTCAAAGTCGCGGTATGCATTCAATTCATCTTAAATAAACGGTACATAAATTAAATGTAAAACATAACATTATATAAAGAGGTGCTATTATTTCATACATGCAAACCTGCAATTCCTAGCAACACATTGTGTGATCACTACCCTACATTGTTCATGAAGGTACTATTTCAATGTTTTTAGAAACCATAGGTTAAAATACTTGAAAGGTTTTATGATTCATGATTTGCTTATGATGCTTTATTTGTGTATATATATGTGTTCACTAATTTTTGTTTTATTAAATCTTATACAGATGCAACGTGAACACACATGTTGTAATAAACAGAAAGTGAAAAAAGGTCCATGGTCGGTTGAAGAAGATGAAACACTTATAATTTACATTAAAAAACATGATGAAGGCCAATGGAGCTCCATTCCAGAACTGACGGGTCTCTCTCTACATATTTAATATTTATTATAAAATTTTAACAGTATTTTAATCATATCTATTTAATTTACAAAAGAACCAAACATCATTTTCGATTGCATGTCTATTTTACAAAGAAAATAGTAAATTTCCCAATCATAAGTCTTCGTTATTTAAAATGAATTTTTATGTATCCTTTTGAAATAAGGATAACGTTTTTTTATTAATTTAAAAAAAAACCAAATATTCAGACGATTAACCAAAGTTTTCAACATGCATACCTATAATATACAAATGAATAAAATTTATAATCGAAGTCCTAGAAAAATGGTGTATATACATAATTTTTTTTTTTCCAGATAATTATTTATTTATTTAAATTGGAACTGTTAAATAACTATGTATTTATAAATATATAAATTTGTTTAGTGTTTTTATATAGATGTAATTGCGATATCTTGTTACCACCGAGCATTCTGGTTGAGTGGTAACCCCATGACTTTCTAAATGGGAGGTCATGGGTTCGAGTCTTGTTTGGGACAAAATATTTCAGGTTGAGCCAAGGGGTTTTCCTAGTTGTGGGTTTCCTCCTGATGGTGTGGGGCCGGGTCACCACGCTTTCTGTTCTTTCGGCGGAAGGGTTTAAAAAAAATTGCTATATCTTGTTTGACTTGTTATTATTAATGACGTTGGGTTTAAAAAAAATTGCTATATCTTGTTTGACTTGTTATTATTAATGACGTTTCTTATTATTTTACTAGGTTTGAATCCTGTGTATTACACGGGTTGAATAAATGTAATGTTAAATACATAGTAATAAAAAGTTTATGTTTTTAAAACCCGTGTAATACATGGGTTGAATAAACCCGTGTATGACATGAGTTGAATAAAATATAATGTAATTTTTTAACACATACACTCGTCAAAATGGAACATTGTGAATATGTAAATATAGGAATAAAAGTTTTTTATTTGAATCCTAGTTGTCTATAAAATTGTTTTCAGTTTGTAGAGTTGATAAAAATATGGTTAAACAAATTAATTGATGATAGACATATTTTTAAATTAAAAAATGTGTAGATAAAAATTGAAACAAATAATTAATTTAGTTGACTAAAATAGTGGAGTTGATTATTAATAGGAGATAGAGAGGCGGGAAAATAAGAATGAGGAGACCTATAATTGTAACAAATGTTCTCCTATTTTACTTGTTTATTATATAGTATAGATATCATTTTAAACTTTCTCCAATTAAAAAATCATTTAAAATAGACTTGATGATCTCTTTAATATTTTATATTCTATTTCGTTTATATAAAAATCAGGACTCAAAAGATGCGGGAAGAGTTGTCGATTAAGATGGAGCAATTACCTAAGACCAGGTATTAAGCGTGGAAACTTCACCCCCGAAGAAATTAAAGTTATAATTAACGCCCAAAATTCAATAGGAAACAAGTAATGTTACAACTTCTATTAGTTTTAATTCTTAATATTTTATGTCTCTTTAATACGCATTGAAAAATGTTTACTTCAAATATATTAGTTCTTTTTAAATTAATTCCAAATATATGGTTATTTTTCCTTTTCATTTATTAATTAACTTAGATGGTGTTACATGTTTTTTTAGGTGGTCAGAGATTGCAAAACTTTTGTCTGGCAGAACAGACAACGAGATTAAAAACTTTTGGAACTCAAAGCACAGGAAGAAGAAGTTCTTATCTAAGAATCGAACCGATGAATCATCTTCATCTCATGAACATCAGAAGTCTCCAACTTCAGACACTATCCATCCTATCTCCATTCTTGAATCATCTTATCAACTTAACTATCAACCAACTCATACCTCCTCTAACCAAAGTGCAATCATTGATTCTTCACAAAGTCATGTGAACAACCCATGCATCCCTACAATCACCAATGACAACAATCAACCAAATCATGGACTAAAAGTGAATCAAGTCTACACAATACCAAGTAATGGACATATGATCTCGAGTGTCTCACATGATCATCGATATCTATCGCCCTCAATGTTCGGCATGTCTTCAATACCTACAAGTGGAAGGCTAAGCTTAAGCTACTATAATAATCATCATCAACTCATGCATCCAATGTTCAACCCATCTTTTGGTCAACATGCATCTACTTTGATTAATTCAAATCAATCATCCATATCTAATGCATCTGCTTGCTACTATAGTTATCATCACCAACTCAAGCAACCAGTGTTCAACCCAACTGCATCTCATTCGATTAGTTCGTCTCGATCATCCATATCTAATGCATTTTCAATAATGATGCATGGGTGCACAAACTCAAGTGCCTCAAATGATCATCTTTCATCTCCAATGTTTTCCACATCTTCGATACGTTCAAGTATATCAATGACCTCAATTCCAACAAGTAATGTTGAGATTTTTCCAACTGAAGATCACATGAATACAAGCTCATCTTCTTCGATTGGTGATTATCAGACTAATTCTTCTCAACCTCAAATGGAATTCGATATTAACGAGTTCTTCAATTTTGGTGTATTTGATGATAATTCAACCGAAGCACAAGCAAGTGGGGTTAACTACAAGATCACATGACATGGAGATAATCACCAACTAGTAGAATTTGTTGTTTAATTATATTATCTTATGCATCGAGAGTTTCATTGTCTTTCAAATTAGGAATCTTGTCATTAGTTATTAAGACTTGTTTAAGGTAAATCTTTACTTATTTTCTCATGATTCTCATAAAGTAGATATCATGGCGCTGAAAGTGACTCTTATGTCTTCTTTTTGTGTTTAAATGAATGCATTATGTTCGTATGTTGCAGTTTTTCGCTCTAGTTATTGGTTGTTTGTATTTTGACTTTTTTTGTTGTTGTGATTTTCATGTTCGCTAATTTTCTTTTTGTTAACGTGATTTTTCTATCGATTTTTTTGTATTATTATGGAAAATATTTCATTTTGTTACAATATTGTGTGTATTTGATATTATACAATGATTTTTTTTACGTTCCTAGTTTAAATAATAATATTATTTTAGGTGTTTGATTGCATGATCGATCGAACAAGGTTATACTTTTGGTTCTTGTGATCATTTTGACTTAAATGAATGATGTATTTTATTTTAAATAAAAACTTATTGGACAGTATATGAAGTTGATATAGCAGTACATAAACACTACAAGAATTTCTCTCTGATACGTCGAGTCTATCCCGACGACAAAGACTCATCGGCATAGGTAGGAATCAGCGACGACATGTCTTCGGTACAGACTGGAGGGATTTTTTTTAATTTTTATTACCCTATCTCGGCGACATTTCGTCGGGAAAGGACAGGCGGGAACAATGAAAATTTTACCGCTTTCTGGAAACAATGTAACGATGACATGTCATCGGCAAAGAGGCCTTTTGTTTTATTTTTCCTTTTTTTATTCCAGGTGAAACAAAAACAAAAAATGGCAACCCTATCTCGACGACATGTTGCCAGGACAGGTCCATTTGTTTTATTTTTTCTTTTTTTATGCTGGATAAAATAAAGACCAAAAAATGACAACCCTATCTCGAATACATGTCGCCGGGATAGGGTCAAACCTCCCCTAAATTACACAGACGAGGTTTTTCCCCTTCATTCACACCCAAACCACTTTCACACCATTATCTCTCACATTTCCGACCTAATCCCGCCATTCACCGGTGATGCGATGCTTTTAATAGAATAAAAAGATTTTTACGAGATCAGGTTTTAAATTTATAAAATGATAAATACTTAAACTTAAAAAACACACAATAGGCAAGTGTACCTATCGCAACGTAATATATTTTAGGTAAGAACCAAGTATCGATCCAATGGACATGGTAGAGTTTCAATACTCAACGTTTGTATTGTTTAGCCGGTTTAATTAATGGGTAGGTGTTGTGTGCTTATGAAGCGGAAAAGTAAATGACAAGTAAGTAAATGACAGAAATGTAAATAACGGTAAAGTAAATAACAGAAAATGTAAAATGTGCGTGAAGTGTGTAGCAAGAATTTAAATAATAGAAAAGTAAATAACAGAAAGGTAAATAGCTCGAGAATAATCAGATCACAGCGATTATTGCTTTTAGCTTCGAATCTGCTTGGTATATGATAATGTTATGTTAACTGATGTAGTGCGAAGCACACATCTTTATTCCTATTGTTTTCATGTGTTTTTTTATTAGTTTTATCTTTGTTTTTAGTCATTTTTGTATACTATTGAGTCATTGAAGTTGTTTACAGGTGCTCGTGATGAAACCGAGCAAGAGAGTGAAGCCGGAGTTAAAAGTGAAAAAAAGTTGGAAAATAGAGCTCTCGCGGTACGCGAGAGAGGAGGAGGAAGATCTCGCGGTACGCGAGGATCTTCAGAACCGACCGCGACTAATTTGTTCCTCGCGGTACACGAGGAACCCAGCTCAACCTCTCGCGGTACGCGAGAGGCCCGTAAATCCGCAAAAATCCCTAATTCGATTATAGATAGGATTCTAATGCCATTATTCAAGGGAGTTCGAATTATTGCCATCCAGAGCAAAGTCTAGGGCGATTTTAGGAGCAAGAAGGTCAAATCAAGAGCAAAGATCAGAACTTTGTATTCCTGGTTCGTTGTATTAGCGTTTTAGGGTTGCAAGTTTGAATCTTTGTGTTTGATACCATGGCTTATGTTTATTACTTCTGTTTTGGTGGTTTGAACATGATTCTTGGCTAAAACATTGATACTGCCTGGCTCATTAGATGATTATTTGTTAAAGTTGCAATTTTTTTCGGTTTTGGATTCGATTAATGGTTTAATGATTTTGTAAATAGTTTCTTGATATTAACTGTGATGACTATGTATGCTTAGATCTGATTTGTGTTTGATTATGAGTCCGTACGTTGATTGTGGATGTGTTCCAGTTTGATTTGCGTATCTAGGTCATAGACTTTAGGGTTTGTGATTGTTTGTGTGGTTTTCTAGACATAGTGATCCATAGGAGTTGTGATTGAGTATAGATTGGACTGAGTGTGTATCCTGTCTCAATACCCGAGAAGTGAGAGATGGTCGTTTAGTCTTCGTCATTAGGAATCCGAGTATCAACTGTCTGAGAGGAAGTTGGTTTAGGTGTCTAGTGATTGTTGCTATTCTGAGTCATAGTTGTTATCTTGAGATTACCCCGTGCATTCTTCGAACGTATTGTGGACAGTGAGACTGAAAGGTGATCTGTCTTTTGGGTACATTATCATTGCTGGAGAGACCGAAAGGTAATCCACTATCTGGTGAGTTATTACATCTTTAGGTTCCTTAGTTGGTGACACCCCGAGAGTGATTAGGGATCCACTAGGTAGTCTAGAGTTGTTTCCTTAGAAACCCAGATCCATCATAGTTTCCAGAACCGGTAGAAGTTGTGCTTTGCATGTAGGATTCCGACCTAGGTGGTATTCTTCCCATCTCTGATTATTACCTTAGTTCTTCATCTTGATAGATTGAGTCGATCTTGTTTGCTGCATTAGTAGTTAGTCTTTAGTGTAGTCAACCCCCAATAATCAATCTTTAGTCCGAGTCAGAGTCTAGTATAGTTATAGTAGTGTCTCTAGGGTTCGATAACTTGGTTTACCATTAAGTTGTGCTACACTCGATAGGTCCACTTTCATGTCAGTGCGGTTTATTCGAAGGTACTCCATTTATTACTTAGGAGTCTAGGTTAGGTTTTATTAGTTTTTATATAGACCGTCTGGGCGACATCATTAACTAATCTGATGGTTTGACTAATACAAAAGTGTGAACGGTACACCGCTAGAGTCTCATTCTCACAACATTTGGTTCACGAATTATGTTCTTTAATAATAAAGTGGTAAGACTCCCAGTTAAGGACACCGTTACCCTCAACTCTTTAATAGATCTGTACATTCGTATGCTTAAGATCTACCTCCAAGTTGGTTTAGGATATCAAACTTAAATACCTTTATTTTTATTAAAAGAGTGATTAAACTTTGTTCACCGGGATGCGGTGCAACAATGGGACCATGTATAAAGACGTACCGTTCCCAATATGAGTTCACCAACTCTTGGTTTCATGGAAAAGTTCATATAAATACGTACGATTTTTTATCAATATCAACCAAGTGTTGGCTTATCAAAATCCGCTTGTATAAAGACGTACAAGTTTCAAGAAAAGTTTGATTAAAAAGGTTTTACGGTCTTACAAATTAAAATCAAGAACACTCACAATGTTAAATACTAGTTTAGATAAAGATAAAAGGTCCACCATGAAGGTGGTTTTAAGAGAGAATGATTAAAGAACATAAACATACCATTAGACTAATAAGTTAAACATTAACATACACCAAACTTTATCTTCACCCAAGAAATACAAAGGGTTTAGCCACGAATAGCCATACGAACAAGTATAGAGCTAAAATCTATAGGCTCCCCTATTGCGAACAAAGCGGAAGAGCCTCTCTACTCTACTCTACAACTACAGAAACGGACTAGAGGAGTGTGATTTCTTCTTCTAGGTGGTGTGTGGAATGTGTGAATCAAGCCTCCTATTTACAGGCCTCCGGATGGCCAATGCACGACCGTGCATTGGGTTGCACGGTCGTGCAAACATCCAGGGAATCAAAAGGTACACATGGCAGGGTACGAGGTGGCTTAGGACACATGGTAGGCATTGCACGGTCATGTAATGGGATGCACGGTCGTGCAAGACCCTTTTCCTCCCTCCTTTTGTCTTTTGCTGATTGTTGACCAATTTTGACTTCTTGCGGGGTCAAACCTCGGGTGTGCTCCTTCCTATCTCAAGAGAAAGCTTGACTTCTTGATGTTTTTGGCTCGTTTTCGCTCTTTTTCTATCGGGACGCTGTTTAACCTGCAATTATAAAATATAAACGATTTAAGTAGCAATCACAAGGTTATTATTCAATTAGTAACATAATATGAGGATTACTATGCATGAAAAACATGTATAATTTAGGACATATCAACCGTCCGTCGCCGCCGTCCGTTTCGTTGAGCCACCCCCGGTTGATCCACCTTGGTGCACCTACACCGTAAGCCACCTCGTTCTACCTCTAGAGCTAGTCATCTTCTTCAAATAGTAAGATACACTCGTGTCCATTGCTTTTTTTATATTTTTTTTCCAACGACATGTCGTCTCCATAGCTATTTGAAGAAGAAATTAGTTAACTTTTTAGAAATAATTTGTATGTATATATATACATTTATGTATAGGTGTGTGTATGTATGTATTTGTATATATATATATATGTATATGCTTGTATATGATTGTTTTTATTTATTTATATGTATTATGTATGTATTTGTAACATCCCAAGAATAATAAAAGACTTCAAGGATCGGAAATTTCGTCAATGGAAATAAGACGGGTCTCGGGGCGGAACGCGAAGAAACAAAATAAAGGTAAAAGGGGCTCGTGGGCTCGCGGGCCGGGCCTTGGGCCAAAGAGGGAGAGGGCAAGGGGAGACTACATGCCCTAGTAGCCCCCTCACCCTCTTTATTCTCATCCATTTATTTTATTTCTAGATAGAGAGGGAGAGAAATCTTAGAGAGAGAACGAGCCGGTTCCGAGTTTCATTCGTTGCTACACATCCCGCCATCATCCACAGGCAAGAACTCCAAGGATTTGAGCTGGTAAGAGGTAACCTCTAATCTAAATATGAGTTTTTATGTGTTTGTGGGTTTTCGAGTAATTTCGATAAAAAGGAATGGTTTTTACGTATAGTTCATAAAACTAATCATAGATCTAGTATCACGAAAGTGTAAGGAACGTTTTTAACGTAAAAAGTTGGCGTCTTGATCACGTTGAACCCGAGCCGCCATTTACATGCAAAACTTAGGGTTTTTCATGAGGAAGAAGCTGATGCAAGTGGGCAAGAACTAGCGAAATTAGCATGTTCGCTTGGTGTGAACTTGGCGAACTTAGCATGTTCGTTGTGTAGTAAATTGGCGAACTTAGTAGTTTCGCTAAATTCCCAAAAAGGTAGACTTGGCAGCGAACTTGTCAAGTTCGCTGGCCATAGTTGGCGAAACTGTTAACTTCGCTTGGTACTAAGGAGGCGAACTTAGCTTAAGTTTGCTAGAACAGGTATGTAGAACCGAATAGTTTCATATAAACCTGATAAGTTATCCATGTATCCAGATTGTGCGTGACATCATTTGGACAGTAGATAATACCTTGAGTCTAGCATTATCAGGTGAGTTCAAGGATCCTTATTATACCCTTTTTAGGGTGGTGTGCATACTCAATTAACGGACGTTTATAATAAATGTATTTTATTACTTAAACGTAAATGGTAAGAAAGAAAGAGGTTTATTAAATTAACGTTTTGTAAACAAGCTATGGTTAACGAATGAGTTTATTTAACGTTATATTTTATAAACAAATGTAAGTGAAAGTGAACGGCTTATCTAACTATATGTTCTATAAACAAAAAACGAAATGAACGAGAACAAAAGAAGCAAGTCTGTTATGTTGCCTTTATCCAAGTATGGTTACACCGAGGCAAGTCTTGAGGTAGTAGCATAGTCCTTTTGACTGGTACTACCCGAAGCCTATGGCAGTGGCATGGCATTAGTTGTATGCCTATCATATGAACAATCGGGATAGTGCTCGGCAGGGCACTGTAACGAGGATGTTGCAACTGGTTAGCGGGGGGTAACGGCGGTTATCCGGGTGATGACGGTCACCAAAGTAATGGAAGGTCCCTCGTGGAAAGCCGGTGAGAGTAGCCTTCAGACGTAGATCCTTAGGGATTCTCACCAAATGAATGTGTCCTTCGTGGTCTATATTGTAAGGTAATGTAAAGGTGTCCCTATGGACTGTAAAGTAAAGTGTCCCTCGTGGACTGTTGTCACACCCTCAAAATCCACCTGCGGGTTTTACCGCGAGGCACGTGATAAACCAGGATCATTGTCATTAGTTATACTGAACGATATCTATATGAGTTTAAAAATAGCATTGTTGCTCATAGTCACGAGACAACATCATTAAGTTTGAAAACGTTCCGGAAGAGTAAATAAAATCCAAGTGCAAGAATAACCAAATGCGCAAAACAACGTGCCCCAAAACCAAAGTAAATAAAGTATGAAAACGTGTTTTAAGATGTTTATGAAAACCATGCACTTCAATGCATCCTAGTCCTGAGTGTGTACCTTAGCGACCTGAGAAAAACAAGCTTAAAGTGTCAACACAATGGTTGATGAGTTCACAGGTTTGTAAGTAAATAATCGTTCAATGTTTCCCAGATAGTGTAATATATGTATATCAATAGATAGCTAGTCTATGTCATGCTACTACAAGTGTTTCGCAACCGAAGCTGACTGTTTGGTTTGTTTGCCTTCCGCCATGTCTACCGAACAATGGCTAAATGTCTAGGTCAATATTACACCCGTTCGACCTCCAGTCGAGTTAGCGCAACTAATGCGGGTGGGGTTTGTCAAACCCAGTAGTACTACTCAAAATCACCTTGCTATGTTACAATACTAACGGTTCGAGATGTAAGGACTTTCATGGTATGTTTTCACTTTAGTACGCAAGTGATGACACAATAATACAAGATCTAAAATGTTTGTGTGCATGCTTTCTCCCCCAAAAACAAACGTAAGTAAAAGAGAGGGGCCATTAAACTCACCTTAGAGTATGTGTTAGAGTGACAGGTGCAAGACAGGTGACCCACTAACGGCTACCTATATTTCATAAGTTTATGAGTGTGTGTTCGTGTTGGTTCGTAAGACCCGTTGCATCCAAACAATCCCATTGTTTATGTGTTTTGAAAAGAGTTATAAGTTTGACTCAAGATTGACTAAGTTTGACCCGACGACCCGTTGGTGACTCGGTGTATGATTTAGAGTTTGATTAGCATAATACTAACATATTATACACATAAGATCATGCAAAAACAATTAGCAACAAATCCTTATTGTTCTAGTATGCTAGCATAGTTACCACATATAGCAGGTTTCCATATTTAGAAAGTTTCTATAATTAGAAAGTTTCCATAATTAGTAAGTTTCCATAAGTAGAAAGTATGTTCGAGACTCGTGTTTCCTAAAAACTATCATTACTAATATGTTCATAAGATCAATCTAACATGTCCTATATCATCACATCACATATCAATTGCTTGGAACTCAACATGCAGATCACAAATCAAGTTAGGGTTCCCTTTTATAGTAAGATAAGAATAGCATGCATGATTTCAAATATCTAACACGTTACAACACGCTATTATGTCCTAACTAGCATAAAACTACCATCAAATCATAACATGCATGTCTAAATTGTAAGCTATGAACAATCTTGAAGATTAAAGTTTCCTCTTTTAGAAAGTTTACAAAACCGAGCTAGGTACATAAATTCTAATTTCACAATTCACATTAACATGCATTAACTAGCGTATAAACATCATCATATCACCCTAATCATGTCTAACATGAAATATAGGAAACAAATAAAGTTTCCTTTTATAGTAACCCTCGGTTTTATGCATCTAGGGTTTCACCAAAAACATCAAATCTCACAAATAACATCACAAGACTCAATTAATCGTTAAAGTTCACATCTTTATTGAAAGAATCATTGTTTGGATGAAACTAGGGTTTCACATAACCTGTTTTTCGAAATATATATATAAAAACGAATGAAAAATCTTACTTGATCCGTGAGAAATGAAGATTGGTACTTGGATTGCTTGAAAACACCAACAATTGTGAAAAGGAAAACGATTTAATGATGGATTGGTGTGGTGAGGGTTGCGATGGCTCCAAGAAGGTTGGGGGTGGGGTTTTCAAAATTTTTGAGGTAAATGAGGTTAGGGTTTTAACCTTAACCTTAAATATTAACTCCATGGGCTCCAAAATGGATTAAAATTTTGTTTAGGAAGCTCGTGAACTAATTAAATAGATTAAAAATACATTTAATTAAATCTAACTATATAAAATAGTTTCTAATAAATATTTTTGTAAAATCTATTTATAAAAATTTGTAGAACAACTAAAACTCATGCAGTTACGCGTAAACGTACACGATTTCACGAAAGTTCACAATTTAAGCATAGAATCACATAAGACATAAATTCACATAATTTATATTAAATATAAATTAATAATTTGTTCGAAATATTATTCTTGATTAATCACCAACTGATGTCGTCCAGACGGTCTATATAAAAACCAACTAAACCTAACCTAGACTCCTAAGTAATAATTGAAAAACCTATGAACTAAACCGCACTGACAGGCAAGTGTACCTATCGAGTGTAGCACAACATTTTGGTAAACCGAGTTATCGAACCCTAGAGACACTACGAATAACAAAACTAGACTCTGACTCGGACTAAAGATGATTTGGTTGGGGGTTGACTACACTAAATATTAACTAAAAATGCAGTAAACTAGTCGACTCAACTATCAAGACAAATTAATAAGGTGAAATCAGAAGATGGAGAGAATACCACCTAGGTCGGAATCCTACTTGCAAAGCACAACTTCTACATGTTCTGAAAACTAAGATGGATCTGGGTTTCTAAGGATGCAACTAAAGACTACCTAGTGGATCCCTAATCACTCTCAGGGTGTCACCAACTAAGCTACCTAAAGTGTACTAAACTCACCAGATGGTTATATCACCTCTCGGGTATTTCCAACAAATGATAATGTACCTTAAAGACAGATCACCTTTCAGTCTCACTGTCCACGATACATTCAAAGAATGTACGGGGTAATCTCAGGTTAACAACTATGATTCGAACTAGCAACAATCATTAAACACCTAATACTAACTTCCTCTCAGACTGTTAACACTCGGATTCATAATGACGAAGACTAGACAACTAATTCTCACCTCTCGGGTATTGAACTAGAACACACACTCAATCTAATCAAGGATTAACCAACACTCCTATGGATTACTACGTCTAGCAAACCACTCAGGTCACAAGCAATACGCAAACAACCTGAACATGCATCTATTAATGAAAGACATTCAATAAGACAACATGAGGAACATTAATCAACACAAAACCAGATTAAAGCATGCATATACATCATAATAATCAACTCAAGATCTTTTACAAAATCATAAAACCATAAAATATAATCCAAAACAAGTAAAAATCACAATTTTACACAGTATTCATCATAAACCCAGGCAGTATCAATGTTCTAGCCTAGATACATGCTCAAAACAACTAAATCAGAAGATTCAAACATAGACGGTTCGACAAATCAATCAAAGACACAAAGACGAAACCTTGGAAACCGAACAAGCTAATTACAACGAAACCGGATCCAAAGATTCAAGCTTCACACTTCAATTGCTCTCCAAACTCCCAAAATCGCCTCATTTGGCTCCCAAAACGGCTGGAAATCGATCATAATGATAATGGAAGAGTCCTAATCTATTAAACCATGAAAATAGGTCAAAATTCACGAATCTGGGGCCCCTCGCGTACCGCGAGGCCCAGACGGAAGCTCCATCGCGTACCGCCGAAGACAAAATAGTCGCGCTGATTTCCCAGTACCGCGAGGGAATGGCCTCCAAAACTAGCGTACCGCCAGAACATACCGGAAATTTGAACTCTTCTCGTCGAGCTACCCCAAATCCATATATTATGGGCCCCGTAACTAATTTTGTAGCCTGAGATATGCCCCTTTGAAGTTTTGACTCTTTCCCGACTTTTGCCATTCTCATCTCAGGTTCTCGTGTGCTCGTTTCCTCACAGTTATTGATCGTTTAAGCTCCAATTCTTCCCGAAATACCTAAAAAACATAACATATCTAAGTACAAGCTATAAATGACTCGAAACAACTATAAAACTATACGAAAACGCTACGAAATACAAGGGAAAACGAGGTGTGTTTTGCAACACATCAAACATCCCCACACTTAACCTTTTTTCGTCCTCGAAAAAGTCTGCAATGGAATCATAACTAAGATCTAACTTTATGAACATCATTTACCAATTAGCACAAATATACTCACGTGTTAAAAAGAAATAATTAGTATTTCTATCCGATTAAACCCAACCATCAACTTTCAAGCCCCCGTTTAGTGTTCCAGTTCATTTTATATAACTATCAATCAATCTATGTGACTCACACTTAACAGTTACAGCTCTACCTAATCCCGTCTCACGGTCATGTTTAGGCACGGATCAAACCATATAGATTTACCCTACCACGTTAAACTAAAATTTACAGGTTTCAGAAATCAGATGAAATATGAATGAATGGATGATAATGAGCATTAATAAGCAAATTAAACTTCATCTAGAGGCGTTTCAACCAAGTCACTATCCCGGAAGGTAACACATAGAATAAGTCATAACAATGAAGCACATAAGAATCAACCCAGTGGTGTTTCAATCAGGTTGGAACCCGACGTGTGACACGTAGGCGAAACATAGATTTCAATTAAATAAGCTCAAGAATTATGGATGCGGGAGCCACCAAACTCGGATTTATTCTCATAAAAAGAGAATGGTATGCGGTGTGCTATGAAATTTCAAAAACCTCTAAATTTTAACTTAACGTGATACCTATTACCCTATGTTGACAGTTTCAGTATTACCGATACTCTAAGATGAATACCCACAAGATATCATGATTTAATTCAGTTAATTCCTAAACAACACAAACATGATATTTAAGCTTTACTAGCTAGCTGGGTCTACCAAACATCCCTAATTAAACACGTTTTCAATTATTAATATCATTTAAACTTACAAGTAGATCCAGTTGTACTATCATTTTCCAAGTATAAGCAGTTATTTCCAAGGGACACAAACTAAAACTAAACAAACTAAACACTCACATCCCCACACTTGAAAGACACATTGTCCTCAATGTGAAGCAAGACACAACTAAAAATAAAAATGCAAAAATAAACAGGAAGCGACTTAGCTGTTAATGTATATGGTCTCGAATTAAAAATCCAGCTTCGTTCATCCTCATGTGCACCGTATAGCATTTCATTCGTGGTTGCACAGATTTTCGGGTTGCCTTTACAAACTGTGAATAAGTGATGATCAACCCCGCCTGAATGGAGATTGAGTACGGGCGGGATGATAAAAGCTGCAAAATAAACCTCACAACAAACCCGCAGCATTACACTGACTCAAATTAAAATAAAGACCCGACTGACTCAAACTTAAAGACTCAAGATAGATAGCATGCAGAGTAACGTACTCAATGGGTGGCAAACACATAGACATGAATGCCACAGCAAGGTAGATCATCGGTCACGAAACGGTTTCAAATTTCCCCATGGTAATGGTATGAATGGATGATGAACGAAAGTGAATGATGGTGTGAATGATAGGGTGTGAATGAATGATAATGAATGATGGATGATATGTGGTATGATGACGTTGGTGAACGGGTACGGAAAACCTCGGGCAAACAAGGAAGAAGGGTGAATCCAAGACTCCCCGCGTACTGCGAGGAACAAGGCGGCCACTCATCGCGTACCGCGAGGGAGTGGTATTTAAGCCGGCTAAACCCTAGATCTCTCGTGTACCACGAGAGAACCCAGGAAATATGTCGCATACCGCGGGGAGTTAAGAGATTTTTCCAGCCAAAGAGGTTTTGGTGTAGTGGTTGAGGTGAGGTCTGAAGTCATAACGGACCCAGGTTCAATCCCTACCACCACCATTAATTTCTAAGGCATGCAAATGAGGCCTAGTTCTTAGGCTGATGCACCAGGGTTTTACCCACGCCGATCCAGGGTATGAGCCTCGGCTCTCCCTCAAGCTCGGAAGGGGCCGTATTGGGTGGAATTTTTCCTTGGATGCTCTACAAATCTAACGCCAAGTGGGCCCTGTTAAGACAACATATTGGCCGGAGTTGGATGAGGCTCTCCCATGTGACGGGGGGTGCGACGTCACAACATTCAATGTTCGCCGTTAAAAAAAAAAGAGATTTTTCCAACTTTTATACTTAGAAAATTTTTGATCATTTAAACCTTTTTCACCCAAATTCCATAAAAACTTATTCCAAGCATAAAAACCAATGTAAAAGTACCTGGAACTTCATTCCTGATGATTTTCCTCACCAAATCAAACACGAATCCCTACAAAACATGACACGAACAAAACACACACACTGAAAACACATAAAATGACACGGACTCAAACCAAGTAGTTCACACAAACTCTACATCCCGGGCACAGGCACTTGCCCAAGACTCAAACAAACCTATCAGGAGGCTTCTCCTTGATCCTAGCCGGTACCACCTTCATCCTACGCGGTCTACCGATCCTCCACAACCTCATCAAGCTCCTACTTCTATCAAAATCTAAATGTATATCATATGCACCAATCCAGTCTTTCAACGACAACTTAAATCTACCAGGTCCAAAGATCACCTGGTTCAAGTACTTCAGCAAACTGTCACCTCTAAACATCCCCACACTTAGGGTTTTCACTCTTCCTACATCAACAAACTCACTCAACTCTCAGAGTTTCTTACAGGGCGGCCTAGATTTAGGGGATGACTCGGCTTCTATCCCCTTAGCATGGACACAAGTACAGGTTAAAGGCTCAATACATGATATCACTAAAGGTGTGGCCTCTAACCTCTCGCCCATATCATCATGATCCTCTACGCTTTCAACCACTGGTATCTCATAGATTAATGAACCGAATTGTGCTAATATCTCACTCCAACTGCAATCAGTATCGTCAGCACCTAAAAACGCGGACCCTATCAAATTCCTTTCAAATTCAGCAAGCCAATCCGTTGGGTCCTCTATCTTCTTTCCTTTTTCCCTATCAACAACATCCTCTCTTGGATTAGAGCCCCGATGGTAGTCCATGAAGGCATCGATCATGCACACGGAGTGGCTATGCTCGCCAACATCCTTCACAGACTTCGTAGCATCGAATGTGATCAACTCATCCCCCACACGAAGTGTGAGTTTCCCGTCAAAGACATCGATCATTGCCTTGGCGGTACGTAGGAACGGGAGTCCTAGGATGAGCGGGACTTTGTCATCCACCTCCATGTCCAGGATGAAGATATCCACGGGGAAGACAAATTTTCCGAATTTCACTAACAAATTCTCAACAATTCCCCGTGGATACTTGACTGAGCGGTAAGCCAAGGAGATGCTCATGCGCTTAGGCTGCGGTTCACCTAGGTCTTGTTGCTTATAGATATAATAAGGCATCAGATTGACGCTAGCACCCAAATCAGCCAACGCGTGGTGTAGAGGCAAACCGCTAAGCAAACACAGGATCGTGAAACGACCCGGATCCGTCATCTTCTCCGGCAGTTTGTTCTGAACCACTTCAGAACATTGCTCACTAAGTGAGACTTCAGAGATCCCCTCTAAATTTTTCTTGTTGGAAAGAAGATCTTTGAGGAATTTTCCATACTTAGGCATGTGCTGGAGGACCTCTATAAATGGGAGATTGACCTTGAGTTGTTTAAACATATCAAGGAAAGTATTGTATTCCCTACTATTCTTATATGGTAGCAAGCGCGTTGGGTAGGGAACACGACTCAACTCAATCTCGGGGGTCTTAATCTCACCCCCACTCTTCTTCTCCTCCGCCTTCTTCGCAGGCTTCTCCATAACTATCTCCTCTTCCACCGGCTCTTCTTCTTCTACCAGTGGGCTATCTTTCTCCTCTACTGATATGTCCTAAATTATACAGATTTTGCATGCATAATAATCCCCATATTATGGTACTAATTGATTAATAACCTTGCAATTGATACTTAAAACGTTAATATTTCACAATTGCAGGTTATTCGGTATTCCAAAAATAACCAGGGCAAAAACTAGCTTAAAACATGAAGAAATCAAGCTTTTGGAGGACCAAAACCGAGCATTGACCCCCAAGAAGTCACACCAGGTCAAACCAAGTTAACCAACAGCTAAAAGACGAAGCTGGGGAGCTGGCAGGGCATTTCATGGCCGTACAATTCCATGCACGATCATGCATTCCCTGTCCAACCTCCCAGGCTCCGGTACGCAGTCTTGTGTACCCTGTTTGATTCCCGATGTGTTTGCATGCCCTTGCAACCCAATGCACGGTCGTGCATTGCTCATTTTGAGGCCTATAAATAGATGGTTTGAGTTCTTCATTAGACACACATGAATACACCTTACAACAGCCATACATACCTTATTTGAGAGCTTATTTCGTAGTTAGAGTAGAGAGTAGTGAGTGGAGGGGCTCTTCCTCCTTGTTCCACAATAGGGGAGCCTATGAAACTCAGCGTTATGCTAGTTAGTATGGCCATTCGTGGCTAAACTCTTTGTATTACTAGGGTGAAGATGAATTTTGGTGCATGTTAATGTTTAACGTATTAATCCAAGTGATGTGTTTATGTTTTTAACTATTCGTCCTTAAAACCACCATTTCGGTGGGCTTTTATTATTGTCTAATCCGTCTTTATATTTGTGAGTGTTCTTGATTTTAAAGTGTAAGATCGTAAAACCTTTTTAATCAAACTTCTTTTGAAACTTGTACGTCTTTATACAAGCAGAGATTGATAAGACAAGGCTTGGTCAACACTAGTAGGTTCGTACGTCTTTATACGAACTTATTATGCGACCAAGAATTGGTGAACTCATGTTGGAAATGGTACGTCTTTATACTTGGTCCCATTGTTACACCGCCTCCCGGTGAGCAAAATATAATCACCTATTTAACTTTAATACAAAGCATTTTACGTTCGATATCTTAAACCAACCCGGAGATGACCATTCGAATGGTTGAGGGTAATTATTGTCCTTAACGGGAGGCACTACCACTTGTTAAAGCTTTTAAATTTGCAAATCAAATGTCGTGAGAACAAGGCTCTAGCGGTGACCTGGGTCACACGTTTGTAGTAGTCATGTCACTGGATTAGTCAACTTAACATTTTCATGTACCAAGCGGATTCGAAGCCCAAAGCAATACTCTTCATAACCTGATCATTTCCAAGATATTTACTTTCCTGTTATTTACTATTCTGTTCGTTACATTTCTGTTACACACTTCACGCACATTTTTACTTTTCTATTATTTACTTTACCGTCGTTTACTTTTCTGTCATTTACCTTTCTGCTTCACAAGCACACAAAACCCATTCATTAATTAACACCGGCTAAACGATAACAAAAGTTGAGTATTGAAATTCGACCGTGTCCGTTGGTTTGATACTTGGTTTTTACCTAAACTATATTATGCTGCGATAGATACACTTGCCTATTGTGTGTGTTTTCAGTTTAAGTATTTATCATTTTAGAAATTTAAAACCTGATCTTGTGAAACCATCTTAAAAATATATTAACTATAATTTTATATATTTAAAACATAACGCATCAAGTTTTTGCCGTCGTTTCCGGGGACACAGTGATTTGAAGAAAAATTCAAGTTAACGGATTAGCCTTATCATTTTCCATCTATTTTTCTTCTACATTTTTTTCAGGTAGTGTATGATCCATAGCTCCACTACTGGTTTATATCAATCTTTAGAAGAGCCTGAAAGATTCTTTCACCGCCGAATACGAGAAAACCGTACTAGAAGAATGGCCGTTGAAAACTGCACTATTTCAGATTTCGCAAGGCGGAGGCTTTAGGATTTAGTATCACAAGGCCAACGGTTCATGCTAACAACTTTGAGATTAAATCTCACATTATCCACATGATCCAGTAATCATGCACTTTCCATGGATTACCCGATGAAGATCCACATGACCACATTGCAAATTTCCTCGAAATTTGTGACACTTTCAAACTTAACGGGGTGTCGAATGACGCAATTCGCCTCCGAATGTTTCCCTTTTCCTTAAGGGAATGAGCTAAGGCATGGATAAACTCTCTTCCTACTAGTTCAATCACTACATGGGATGACCTAGCCCAGAAATTCCTGTCAGAATACTTCCCACCAGCAAAAACTGCAAAACTGAGAAATGATATTACCACTTTCACCTAGGAAGATTGTGAATCACTAAATGTGGCATGGGAATGTTTTAAAGACATGCTAAGGAAATGTCCTCACCATGGGCTGTAAGTTTGGTTACAAGTATCATCATTCTACAATGGGTTGCACAATCAAGCTCGTCAGACACTCGACGCTACTACAGATGGTATTTTTAGAAACAAGAGGCCACAAAAAGCTTACAACCTAATTGAGGAAATAGCTATGAATAGCTATCAATGGTACAATCCAAGAAACACCAGGGGAGCTAGGAAAAGAGTTCATTATGTCAATACTGCCACCTCACTTTCTGCTCAAGTAGACGCCTTCACCACTCGACTCAATCAACTTAGTAAGGACAAGACTGCCACTGAAGCTACTGAAGAAGTAAAGAGTATCACCACTAATACCGAGCAGGTTGAATTTATTGGAACAAATCGCCTACAAAACAACCCCTATAGTAATACCTACAATCCTGGATGGAGGAACCATCCAAACTTCAGCTGGAAGGATGACAACAATCAGGGACAATCTGGCTTCGGACAACAACAACAGTTTCAACAAAGACAATCCCAAAACTTTCAGCCTCGCTAACAATTTCAGGGAACTAACAAACCAAGCAACGGGTTAAGCTTGGAGGACGCGGTAACTAAGTTAATCTCTACAACTGAAATTCAAGCCCTTCTAGCGGATTCCCGTCACAAACAATATGAGGAAAAGTTTAGTCTTCAAGAAGCTGAATTTTGGACACAAAAAGCAACTCTTTAGTCTATTGAGACGTAATTAGGACAAATTGCAAAACTTCTATCCGAAAGACAACCAGGATGTCTCCCGAGTAATACTGAAACCAATCGAAAAGAAAATGTAAGTGCTATTACTCTAAGGAATAGCAAAGTTTATCCAGAACCACCAATACCAGAAGAAGAAGTTCAATCAACAATGAGAGAGATATTCACCGGAGTACCGCTTCGTCCACATTTCGCAGAAACAACTACCCAAGAATCACAATCAAAAGTAAATCCACCTCCTGCTACAGTGGATACTCCTCCAAAAGTCCCGACAACGAGAATGTTCCATTCTCACATACCCTACCCAGGAAGGTTAGTAAAGCAGAATACTGATGAACAATATGAGAAATTCATCGAACTATTAAGCCAGATCCATGTCAATCTTCCTTTCCCGGATATCATATAACAAATGCCTAAGTATGGACGTTTCTTGAAGGATTTCCTCACAAACAAAAGAAACATGGAAGAAGCAGTAAAAAGGACTAATCATTGTGTCGCTCTTATTGAAAGATGCCTTCCAAAGAAACTTTCAGATCCTAGAAAGTTCTCTCTACCATGTTCCATCGGACCATTGTCGATAACCTTTGCGCTCGCTGACCTAGGAGCAAGTGTAAATGTAATGCCATATATCATGTTTAAAAGATTAAAAATTGGGAATCCATGACCTGTCAATGCAACTATCGAACTCGCAGATGGATCAGTCAAATCACCCATAGGAGTCATTGAGAACTTACTAGTAAAAGTCGGCAAGTTTGTCTTCCCTACCGACTTTATGGTTTTGGGAATGGGACCCGACTATTCCGTACCTCTGATTTTGGGTCGCCCATTTTTAGCTACTGCACGAGCCGTTATCGACATGAATGAAGGAATTTTGACACTTCGTGTCAGAAAACAATCAGTGACCTACAACATAGGGAGAAATGAATGCATGTCTAATGATCCATTTGAAATTTTCCAATTCATTGATACTAATCTGGACTACCAGCTGAAGAAAGTGATGTAGTGCAAAGCACACATCTTTATTCAATTGTTTTAGTGCGTCTTTGATTAGTTTTGTCTTTGTTTTGGGTCGTTTTTGTATATTATTGAGTCTTTGTTATGTTTACAGGTGCTCGTCTGAAATACAAGGGAATACAGGAAGAAACCAAGCACGAGAACAAAGCCGGAAGAAAGTCTAGGGTTCAAAATGAAAGAATGTTGAAGTTCAGTTCCTCGCGGTACGCGAGGGAAGCCAAATTCGGCCGCAACTATTTTGTTCCTCGCGGTACGCGAGGAACCCAACCCAAACCTCTCGCGGTACGCGAGAGACCTGATTTCCGCAATACCCTAGAATTTGAAATTAAATAGAATTCTTATGCCATTATTCAAAGGAGTTCGATTTCCAGCCGTCTAGAGAGAGACTAGAGGCGATTTCGGGTGTAGGAAGCAGCTTTGAAGCTAAAGGTTCAAGCTTTGGATTCCGGGTTCGTTATATTAGCATTCTAGGATTTCAAGATTCGATCTTTGTGTTTTAATTCTGTGTTTGAAACCATGTTTTGTTCTTATTACTTCTGTTTGAATGTTTTAAGAATGATTCTAGGCTAAAACTTATGTATTGCCTAGCTCATATGATGAATACTTGTTAAAGTTTTGATTTTTATCGGTTTTTGGATTTTAATTAATGGAGTAATGATTTTGTAAGCGATCTTGAGTTGATTATTGTGATGTTTTTGCATGTTTAGATCCGATCTTGTGTTTGATTTCAATTCCTTGCGTTTATTGTGGTTGTCTGCCAGTTTGATTTGCGTATCTTAGTCATAGATCTTAGGATTTGCGATTAGGGTGGTTTGCTAGACGTAGTAGCCATAGGAGTTGTCATTGATTGTTGATTAGAATTGAATGTGTATCCTAGTTCAATACCCGAGTGGTAAGATTTAGTCATTTAGTCTTCGTCATTGGGAATCCGAGTGTCAGCTGTCTGAGAGGAAGCCATTATTAGGTGTCTAGTGGTTGTTGCTATTCGTGTCATAATTGTTATCTTGAGATTACCCCGTACATTCTTTGAGTGTATTGGTGGACGGAGAGACTGTGAGGTAATCTGTCTATTAGGGTACTTTATCATAGTTGGAAATACCTGATAAGTGATCCAACAATCTGGTGAGTTATTGCATCTGTAGGTTCCTTAGTTGGTGACACCCTGAGAGTGATTAGGGATCCACTAGGCTGTCTAGAGTTGTTCCATTAGAAACCCAGATCCATTATAGTTTCCAAAACCGATAGAAGTTGTCTTTGCAAGTAGGATTCTGACCTAGGTGATATTCTTTCCATCTCATGATTTCATCTTGGTTCTGGATCTTGATAGTTACAGTCGATCTTTGTTATTGCATTCTTAGTAAATCTTTAGTGTAGTCAACCCACCAAACCAAATCAATCCGTAGTCCGAGTCAGAGTCTAGTTTTGTTTTCGTAGTGTCTCTAGGGTTCGATAACTCGGTTTATCGTTAAGCTGTGCTACACTCGATAGGTACACTTGCCTGTCAGTGCGGTTTAGTTCATAGGTATTCCTATTATTACTTAGGAGTCTAGGATAGGTTTTATAGTTATTTTTATAGACCGTCTGGGCGACATCAGAAAGCTAAAGAATTCAACAAAGGAAAGAAACTGAATCTTGGCAAGGACTTTGAGAACACTGACTGGATCGATAAGTACTTTGACAAGCTACCAAAACTGAAGGACTTGAATGAAGGAACAGGAGATATGGTGGAAGTCGATGGCTCCCACCCAAAGAAAGACTGATGAAACACGTACGGATCTGGCCAGCGACCCTTAAATAAACGTGGCGCTTCCGGGAGGCAACCCGATGATCATAAATAAATTGACAAGTTGGTACATATGGCAAAAATCATGGATCTCAGGTTTGGTTTTTCCAAATTTAAAGTTTCTTTTACTTCAGCCCCCAGGTATGTCTTCTCGATACTAGGACCTTAGTAGCTTAACTACTATCTTTTATTTTCCTTGTCTACTTTTATGTTTTTCTTTATGTGTCAGGTAGAATAGCATCACCAGATAGTCTCTTTACTTCTTTGAGGAATCACACTCCATCTCTACAACCTGAGGAATCGAAAACCACGTGAAATTTCTTTGAAATTCGATGAAGTCGTTGAAGCAACGTGTTGACAAGCAGCTGACAGGCACAACCTGACAGCAGCAATAAGTTTTGGCCTTAGGTTATACACCGAATTGACCGGTGGACTACCTGTTTCTTTTCCCTTAAAACTTCATGCATTTAAATTCCTCCATAGCATTTCATTACATGCATTTATACATTGAGGTCAATGCACAGTTTTAAGTGTGGGTTGGGGAATTAAGAGATTCAGGACTACTTGTAACCTCAAAGCAGTAAAATTTCAACTTGTGATTTTCTACCCATTTGACTAATTACAAAAACCTACCTTTTGTAAAAACCGAAAAAATTTAAAAAAAAAATTTAAACCCAAAAATTTAAAATCTCTTTGAGTTCGCACCTAATTAAATAAAATGAATACATGGCAAATAGAAACAAATGAATATTATGCATAATGATTCGCTAAACCCTATCCCATCCGTTTTCATGTGAGGAAAATTAAGCCTATTACACAGCATCAAGTTTTTGGCTTAATATATAATTATTCGCATGCTCTTTCGTTTGGCATTACTGGGTGTTTTTCGATTGAATTTTATGCATAATTAGAATTTGTGTGAGTTATACATATCAAGATCATGAACTAGTGGAAGTATGAAAATGATTGAGGCACCTAAGACTTTATTACCCTTATATATTATCCTTAAACCCTAAAAATCTCAAAAATATTATCCGCCTAGATAGTCCTCTAAGTCTTAGCCTTTTTTTCTACTACCCACATTTATCAACCAACCAGCTTTTCGTGAACACCGGTTATTGGCTGAATGTCTTTAAAATGGGAAAATTATCTTATGTCATCATTTCAAGTTTATTATCATTAAGACAACTTTGGAAAGAATCTGTTTTACTCAAAGGAGTTGGAATATACAAGAAGGTGGATGTATTAGGAAGAAACAGCCGAACTATCTGCAAGGAATTTAGGGAAATATTATTTCAAGGAAATTGAGGAAAAAGAGTTATTGAAAAATTTGTCTTGATACAAAAAAATAGAAAAAGGAGAAAAGAAAAAGAAAGAGAGAAGTGGGTCTTTTACCGGCAAGACCTTAAAGAAATGGACATGCATTCCTTTGATTTCAATTTGCTTTTCTTCCTTCATTTCGTAAATCTTGAATTACCGCCCGAACTCCGAGTGAAAGTTTTCGAAGCAACCAATGATATAAGAAAATGGTGGAGCAAGCAAGAACAACTGCCACCATTTTGTTGCTGGTCAAAAAGTGCCGCCAAAAGAAGAGCCAAAAGATACGACAAATGTGTGAAGTGTGGCAACTGGAGCCACGATGGAAAGTGTAGCAAGAATCAAACTCATTCCCAACATGATTATACGCATCTGATCAAAGTAGGAGATGTTAGGCTACATGCTGAAAGATCCGTACAGTAATGTGTACTACGTAGTGAGGAAAGAGTTGAGAATGATAAGAGATCTTGGTCTTGGAAATCTGACCATAAACAAGCCCTTAGATTAGTTATACCCTCATGATCTGAGTACTGTAGAGGGACCTGCTAGTATTTTCCATTTAAAGCCATGATGCCGTAGCTGTCTGTTTCACGATAGCTGCAGCCCTTCAAAACCTTTAAACCCCTAAAAATCCAAAAAGATTTTCATTTTCACCCTTTATTTTTATTTTAGCCACATTACAACCCTTTTAAAGTCCTCTTGATTCATGCATACTACTTAGTTAATTGGTGGAGACTTGATCTGTATACAAGCTTATGGCCATTGCATAATTCAATTCGAACTTGAGTGTTCCACTTAACTTACATTATCCATACATATATAACCCTAGAGTTGAGTGAACATTATGAGGAGTGAAAGTTTATGCATAATTGAAGTTCTAGTAGGCTTGTCATGGATTCCATCATAGAAAAACACAAAAATAGAATAAAGCAACTCTAGATTTATCCTGGAATTTCCAAATACTTGGAGCTCCATCACCCTTGAAAAAGTTTTTAGTTATGGGTATGATCATGCATGAGTTTTCTTGAGGACAAGCAAAGTTTAAGTGTGGGGTATTATGATATGTCCTAAATTATACATGTTTTGCATTCATAATAATCCTCATATTATGGTACTAATAGATTAATAACCTTGCAATTGATACTTAAAATGTTAATATTTCACAATTGCAGGTTATTCGGTATTCCAAAGATAACCAGAGCAAAAACCAGCTTAAAACATGAAGAAATCAAGCTTTTGGAGGACCAAACCCGAGCATTGACCCCCAAGAAGTCAAACCAAGTCAACCAGCAGCTAAAAGACGAAGCTAGGGAGCTGGCAGGGCATTTCACGGCCGCCCAATGCCATGCATGGTCGTGCATTCCCTGTCCAGCCTCCCCAGGCTCCGGTACACTATCCCGTGTACCCTGTTTGATTCCCGAGGTGTTTGCACGACCGTGCAACCCAATGCACGGCCGTGCATTGCTCATTTTGAGGCCTATAAATAGATGGCTTGAGTTCTTCATTAGACACACCTGAATACACCTTACAATAGCCATCCATACCTCATTTGGGAGCTTATTTCGTAGTTAGAGTAGAGAGTAGTGAGTGGTGGGGCTCTTCCTCCTTGTTCCGCAATAGGGGAGCCTACAAAACTCAGCGTTATGCTAGTTAGTATGGCCAGTTGTGGCTAAACTCTTTGTATTGCTAGGGTGAAGATGAAGTTTGATGCATGTTAATATTTAACGTATTAATCCAAGTGATGTGTTTATGTCTTTAATTATTCGTCCTTAAAACCACCATTTCGGTGGGCTTTTATTATTGTTTAAATCCGTCTTTATATTTGTGAGTGTTCTTGATTTTAAAGTGTAAGATCGTAAAACCTTTTTAATCAAACTTCTTTTGAAACTTGTACGTCTTTATACAAGCAGAGATTGATAAGCCAAGACTTGATCAACACTAGTAGGGTCGTACGTCTTTATACGAACTTATTATGCGACCAAGAATTGGTGAACTCATGTTGGGAATGGTACGTCTTTATACTTGGTCCCATTGTTACACCGCCTCCCTGTTAGCAAAATATAATCACCTATTTAACTCTAATACAAAGTATTTTACGTTCGATGTCTTAAACCAACCCGAAGATGACCATTCGAAGGGTTGAGGGTAACTGTTGTCCTTAACGGGAGGCACTACCACTTGTTAAAGATTTTAAATTTGCAAATCAAATGTCATGAGGACCAGGCTCTAGCGGTGACCCGGGTCACACGTTTGTAGTAGTCATGTCACTGGATTAGTCAACTTAACATTATCATGTACCAAGCGGATTCGAAGCCCAAAGCAATACTCTTCATAACCTGATCATTTCCAAGATATTTACTTTCCTGTTATTTACTATTTTGTTCGTTACATTTCTGTTACACACTTCACGCACATTTTTACTTTTCTGTTATTTACTTTACCATCATTTACTTTTCTGTCATTTACCTTTCTGCTTCACAAGCACACAAAACCCACTCATTAATTAACACCGGCTAAACGATAACAAAAGTTGAGTATTGGAATTCGACCTTGTCCGTCGGTTCGATACTTGCTTCTTACCTAAACTATATTACGCTGCGATAGGTACACTTGCCTATTGTGTGTGTTTTAAGTTTGAGTATTTATCATTTTATAAATTTAAAACCTGATCTCGTGAAACCATCTTAAAAATATATTAACTATATTTTTATATATTTAAAACACAACGCATCATCTACTCTCCTGCTCCTTTTCGACACCACATTCAACTTGGGCTCATCTAGCATCCTAGCATCGATCTCAGCAAATCGAGCTCTCCAATCTACCTTCTTCACCTCTTCTACCAACGGGATGCCATAGTCCGCGTCGTGGGAGACTTCCTTCTCTAATCTCTCCTCATCTCTATGACTCATGACTGACACGGCCATCACTGAAGTGTTAGAACTCTTGTAGGCCACAGATGCTTCGATTTGCTTCTCCTTCAAGCTCCTCGCGATGTCTCCTTCCGTGCGCTGCAAGTCCTGAAATGCCGACTGCTGATTCTTCAATAACGTGTCGTGGGCATCCAGTCTTTGCTTAGCGTCCCTATCCTGCTGAACTAGGTGGGCAAGCATCTGTGTCTGATTCTCTATCATCTCCTCAATCTTCCTCGTGTTGACACTGCTTCCCGAACTCGCTCCTGCTTCAGCTCCTCCATACTGACGCTGGTGACCATTAAACCCAGGCGGGTTATTTCCATATCTCCATCCTGAACCACAGGTATTGTTGTAATTGTTGGACCCTCGGTTCTGGTTCTGGTTGCCAGCAAAACTCACCTGCTCCTGAAGATTTTTTACAAAATCATAAAACTAGTCATAATCAACTCAAGATCTTTTACAAAATCATAAAACCATTAAATAGAATCCAAAACTAGTAAAAATCATAATTTTACGCAGTATTCATCATAAACCCAGGCAGTATCAATGTTCTAGCCTAGATTCATGCTCAAAACAACTAAATCAGAAGATTCAAACATAGACATGGTTCGACAAATCAATCAAAGACACAAAGATGAAAACTTGGAAACCGAACAAGCTAATTACAATGAACCCGGATCCAAAGATTCAAGCTTTACACTTCAATTGCTCTCCAAACTCCTAAAATCGCCTCATTTTGCTCCCCAAATGGCTGGAAATCGATCATAATGATAATGGAAGAGTCCTAATCTATTAAACCATGAAAATAGGTCACAATTCGTGAATCTGGGGCCCCTCGCGTACCGTGAGGCCCAGACGGAGGCTCCCTCGCGTACCGCTGGAGACAAAATAGTCGCGTTGATTTCCCGATCCCTCGCGTACCATGAGGGAATGGCCTCCAAACCTCACGTACCGCGAGAACATACCAGAAATTTGAACTCTTCTCGTCGTGCTACCCCAAATCCATATATTATGGGCCCCGTAACTAATATTGTAGCCCGAGATATGCCCCTTTGAAGTTTTGACTCTTTCCCGACTTTTGTCATTCTCATCTCGGGTTCTCGTGTGCTCGTTTCCTCATAGTTCTTGATCGTTTAAGCTCCAATTCTTCCCGAAATACCTACAAAACATAACATAACTAAGTACAAGCTATAAATGATTCAAAACAACTATAAAACTATACGAAAACACTACGAAAAACAAGGGAAAACGAGGTGTGTTTTGCAACACATCACCTACGTTCGGGGACAGACTCGTGTGATGCAGTAATTCTTTGAATTATCGTTACGTAAGTGTTTGTGCGAATACTGACATACTTAATTAACCCTAATTAAGTGTAATGCATGAATGAATGTTTGAGATAACTGAGTTTGTGTCCTAAAAATGTCGGGTGTCACAACTGTAATGTAAACGTGTCCGTATGGACTGTAACGAATGAAACTAAAGGAAGAATTTGTCCTTCGTGGGCTAAAATGATTGTTAATGAACGTACGAAATAAGTAACAATGTAATGAAATGGCTAAGGATTACATGTAGTATTGTAATACATTTCTACTCAGTAGTATAAAGTATGTGTTAAAGAATGTTTTCATTAAAGAAATTTTAAATGAATAACATGAGAATGAATGGTAACTTATTAAATGTTTGAAAACTTGAACTTAACAGCGTTAGCTGACTATTTTAGTATGCACATCAGGTAGCAAAGGAAAGAAAGAGACATGAAGCTCTCAGAGCTTGGGAATGGATGGCTATGGGCTGCTGCCAACAAGACTGACATTCCCTCTATCTAGTTTATGATTGTTAAACAATGAATACTTTAAATTTTAAATTGACCCTGTTTTATGTAATAGACTTTCATTGTTAATGTTTAATGTTTAATTCAAGGTTTAAGAACTATGTTTATGCAATGTTTGCCAACTATGAGAGGTACCTGGTTTGGGTCCTTTCAAGTTGGTATCAGAGCCATAGTTTGAGAGATTCGGACATTCTCTAAAATGTCTGAACTTAAACTGAGAATGGGATAAGAAAATGGGATGTCAGTCAGCGCAGCCAAGCCACGAAAGAGGAACAGTAAAGGCCTTAGAATAGAAGGTAGTCCATGTCCTCATGTAGAACATAGACAGTAAATGCCTTAGAATAGAATGTACACAAAATGTGCCTTAATGTAGTAGCTCCGAACTTGGGTGCAAATGTTCCCCTGACGGGAAATGTTCAGAACCCGAGCAGTAAAGTAAAATAGTAATTACATACCGGTCTCTGTAATTAGTAATTTATATTACTTGAAGTGTTCTAAATAATTTCCTATCATGATAACACAAGTATTCCTTGTCCGCGGTTAGAAAATGAAATGGCTGGAAAGAAAGGTGCAAAGAAAGGAGCAGGTATAGGGCGTAGGGGTAGACCTCGTGTCAACGGCGTCGAAAGGGAAGAGAGTGAACCCTCATGTCACGGATCGATGTCAATCCATACTGCAAATGAAAACGCTCCAAGTGATCATGAGGTGCATGATGAAGAAGGCTTGGTTTTGGAGCCAATTACCAAGAAAGAAATCTCTGATGAAGTAGCTACAGTTCTGAAGAGCACCCTACCAGCAGCACTGACAGAGGCTCTAAAGACTGTGGAAGAGGAAAGAGGAAGGGGCCTAAGGACCTAGAACAAGAACACGATTGAAAACGAGTCTAAAAGTGATGATTCCGACTATGATGAGAAACGCGGATGTGACTACAAGTCCTTTCGGAACTGCGATCCACCAACCTTTGACGGCAAGAAAGATGTTATTGCCGCATACTATTGGATTGACCGTATGACTACGGTTATCAAGATGAGCGAGTGTTGGGCGGACCAGGCTGTGAAATTGGCGCCCCATTTGTTGGCTTTTGAAGCATTGAGTTGGTGGGAGAATGTGTTGTGGTCCAAGACGGAAAGGGACATTGACAGGATGAAGTGGGATAACCTGAAGGCACTCATAATCCAGAAATTTTTTCCCTAGAATGAAATATACAAGATGGAGGAAGAATTTGTGGAGCTCAAGGTTGGAAACATGACGCACCGTCAGTTCACCTCCATATTTAATTAATTAACTCAGCTGGTTCCTCATCTGGTGAACACTGAAGCAAGAAGGATCAAGTGCTATGTTCAGAAGCTACCGCCAAGAGTTCGCACGATCACCAATGCCAGCACTCCTAGTGACTTTGAGTCGGTGGTGGCATAAAGTGGAAAAGTTTTTGATGATGTGGCCGCTGAAGGCCCAACCCCCACAGAAACTCAAACGAAGTGGTCTAGCACCACTAAACGCTCGGGCGGAGACTGGTCTTCATCAAAGGGCAAAAGGCTAAAGGTGGAAGAGATGAATATTTGCAGTAAGTGTGGCAAAGCACACTTAGGGGAATGTAGGTTTGGGATGGACTTATGTTATCGTTGCGGCAAGACGGGGCACATGTCATGTGTATATCCTAAAGCACCCAGCTCGGCAATTTATAGGAAACGCCACAATTGTGGAAAACCTGGGCATTTCTCCAAAGAATGTCTCAAACCAAAATCCGTCAATGATGATAAGACGAAGGAAGTAGTAAAGGGAAGAGCGAGAACCAGAGCCTATGCCCTGACCCAAGAAGAAGAAAGGGGATATCCCAACGTGGTGTCAAGTACATTTATCCTTGACCACGCCTTTATTTCTGTTCTGTTTGATTCATGTGCTAGTAAAAGTTTTATATCCTCTTCGTTCTGTAAAAGACTTAAATACAAAACAAATGTAATAGAACGGGCCTTTAGTGTAGAAACTGATGTGGGTAGATCCACTAAGGTAGTAGAACTTGTAGACGACCTTACCATAAAGATAGAGGGCCATAGATTCCCGGTTAGGCTATTCGTTATAGCTTTGGGAGGTTTCAATGTAGTATTGGGGATGGATTGGCAAGCTGCAAATGAGGCTCGTATTGTATGCAAACGAAAGCTGATTCAGCTCAACGCTTCCGATGGCAGTGAGGTGATGTTTTACGGGGATCATGATATTCCACTAACGAATGTAATCACAATGATGAAAGCGGAAAAGTATATGAGGCGCGGATGCGAGGCCTACCTGACATATGTGATTGACAAAGACGTGAAAGTGAAAGAGCTAAAGGATGTACCCGTGGTGTGCCATTATCCGAAAGTGTTCCCTTAGGAATTGCCTGGATTGCCGCCTGATCGGGAAATGGAATTTCAAATCGACTTGCCAGTGCCCAGCTCGTCGCCAAAGCACCTTACCGACTAGCGCCACTTGAGATGAAATAGCTGATGGCCCAACTAGAAGAACTTTTGGAAAAAGGATTTATCAGACCGAGCATTTCACCTTGGGGTGCTCCAGTGCTGTTGGTAAAGAAGAAGGACGGTGCCATGAGAATGTGTATTGACTATATAGAATTAAATAAAAGAACTGTGAAGAACAAGTACCCGCTACCCAGGATCGACGATCTATTCGACCAGTGCATGGCGCAAAATGGTTTCCAAAGATCGACCTACGGTAATTCTATAATTATGATTAAATTCCAAATAAGGTTTTATTATGGTAAGCCATTTACCACATGTTGGTCTATGATTGATTGGTTGATCAGATAGGATGATGAGGTTCATAAATTCTAGCAAGGAAAGTTAGGTTTTAGAAAGACGCACAGGTGAATTCTTGACGCCCTCTTTTAAACGTTTTGATGTTCTAGGGATAATATACATGTTATGAAACCATTTAATTGATGATTAAAGTTATAAAAGATATATATATATATATATACACACATATTAAACTGTGATTTTGTGTATGACGAATGAATATGATTTTATGCTTAAAGAGATGGATGATGATTATGTGATAGGTTATCTTTTTAAAGGTCTTGCCCATGACGGGTCAACTTGACGAAGTCCTACTATAGGCTAACCTATAGATTGGTACGTTGAGGAGTCCCCTAACAGTACTACAACCTAGTGTTTTGTCTGTCCTTGGAGCAAATTATGAGGAAGTCCTCTATACGGGGCAAATTATGTGATGAGTACACTAACTCCTTACTTAGTGTTTGGTTGGTTAGAGGCGAGATGGACCCGTATGATCTTGTATGTAATATGATATGTTAAGTATATTTTACAATGATTTCTTATACATATATATATATATATATACCTTGTACGTAATATGATATGTTAAGTATATTATACAATGATTTCTTATAGGTATGTATAAACATATTTACAAACTAGAACTCACTCAGACTAACTGACTTTTGCATGTCTATTAGACTGATTTCAGGTTATAATTACAAGAATGGATCTCTCGGCAAGTCTATAAAGCTACCCGTACCCCGAAGACTAGCATTTCTGTTTATGACTTTACTTTTAAACTAGACTTAGTAATTTATGGTTTTTCCTACGTGTTTTGGGAATGTATGACTTTATTCACTGCATTGGTTTTATTGACTTTTAAAAGTTCTAGTTTTGAAATATGTATGCTTATGATATGCCAACTGTGAGGCCTCTTGGGTATGGGGTCTTACATGACCGCTATCCATTGGTGCTCACCAGGGTTTTGCTAGTATATGATCGTCATGCTCAAAGCATACGACACTTCAGGTGTTGTGCATGTCATACATGATCGATCCAATTTCATAAGCGTATGGAAATATTTCCATATTCTTAGTCTCTTTATCCATTTCCGGACACTTTGACTTACTTAGGATCGTCCTATTAGAATTTACCACTTCAATCCAATAGGTTATCAATTAACTTTGCAATACATATATTAATAACAAGTTTTATAACCATAACCTTGACCCTTTTATGCAGGCTTATCAATGTCAAAAATCTTGCCAAAAAAATCAAATGATTAAGTAGCCGATACATTAATAATGACCAATCCGTTAAAATTGGTTAATCGCAACTTACCCTTCATCTTGTCGTCCGTTCTAACCATAGAACAACATTCAATTATACAATTTTGAATCTTCCATCCATATATAAATTGATGTGCACCAAATTATACATATATTTCATATCAAATTCATTCCGTTTATATTTGTTTTCTTGAAATTCTAGTAGATTAGACCCTTATTTAGTTTACTTTGAGTTTTCAGGAACAAAAGGCCAATAAATGATCAAACAAGCAAAAACCGTCCAAAACGACAAGAATTTGAACAAGACAGCAAGTCAAGCATGGGGCATGCCCCATAAAGCACGCCCCCGTGCCAAAGGCCAGGAAACAAACAAACACGTGGGAGCCACTGCTCTGTGTCCAAACCAACACACCCACGTACCCAAGGTCCAGCACGCCCTGTGATAAACCTTACACGCCCCCCGTGCGCACTATAATGTCTGATTCTGTTACAACCAACTTAGTGGAGTAGAGATCAGGTACACACGGGGTCGTGCCTAGTAAGGCATGAGCCTTACTCAACCTCCAGAACAGCTTATAAATAGGCCATTCTTGCACCACTTGGAAGAGGAGCCAATCTAGAAGATCAAGAGCCAACTTAAAGGATTCTCCACATTTCTATTCTGTAGTTTTTGTAGTTAGTTTCATTTTCCAAGGTTCTAGAAAAATATAACGAATTTGAAATCTTGTAATGATGCATGATTGTGTTTATACAAGTTTAATTTTTTTTTGTATAACCATTCTTGGCTAAGTTCTTTGAATCACTTTGGGTAGATGAACCTCCAATAAAGTAGTTAGCATCTATTATGGATTAAACATTGGTTTGTGTTAATGACTTCAAAATGTGAGATTTTAACATTGAAAGTGAATCTTTGCAACCTTTGAAGCAATTCATCAACTTCATGTTTTGTTGATTTAAGCATTCATACTTCTATGTCTGTATAGAGTCAGTATGTTAGCATTCTGAAATGGTTGCTAGAAGTTGTGATTTGTGAATTCGGTTTGTAAATATTCTTGCTTTTTAATATACGATGACTCGGTATTCTAAGGACTTGACTTTATGCATTGCTATTACCTTTGAGGAGAGGAATCAAATCAAGGGGTTCATAATGGTTAGTGTGTAAAGTCCCTTGTCTAAGGACACAATTTTGATAGTTTAATTCCAACATTGAGGTGGTTCTCATGTAAGATACTCGTGGAAATTTTCCAATATTATTGTGGGAGTTAATGTCCTGACCTAGGAATTGATCCATCTTTTGCACTAACACACACATTATCACTAAGCTTCATAGAACGTCTTTAGGTGGTTGTCGTATGATATGATCGTGCCAACTTTTTGAAGAGACGTATGATTTGGTAACTGACCAGGAGCCATTTCTAGCTAAACATAGTGGTTGTCATGTTGATGAGATTACTACCCTTGGGAAGACAAAATCTGTAACATCCATGATTTTTTGGCCGTATTTTTTTTTCATTTATTTATTTTATTTGTACAATAATAACAATTTAATTTCATTCCAGTTCAATGCGTTGTAAATCCTTAATCGTGATTTCAAGTATTTCAAATTCAGATTTCATTCATACGATTTCATATTTTAGATTTACAATAAATACACATATATATACTTTAGTATAATAAACAAATCAAAAAGTGTAATTTATGAATCTTTAATTATGGATTTACACATTTTATATCTATGAATTTATTCTAATCATATAGTTACATTTTCATACCAATAAATGTATTTATATATAAATATACATATGTAATTATATATATATATATATATATATATATAATGTATGTATATACACATATTTATACCTTGTTATAGTAATTAATAAAACTTATGAACCTTAATTATATTTTCTACATCCTTATTATATGGATATATATACTTATTCATAAATATATATAGGTTTTTTTTAACGGCAACACCTAGATATTATAGGATAATTGGGTTTCCCCGGGGCAACACCTAGAATATCTAGGGAAGCCCACCCCAGGAGGAACCCCCAAACCGGATAAACCCCCTAACCTGGCCACAGACCCCTTTTTTGTTGTGGCAAGGATTTGAACCCAAGACCTCCACTATGGGAAGTCTTGGGACTACCATTGCACCAAATGGCCAACGGTTAAATATATATAGGTAATTACATATTTTGAAGATATTAGATAAACCATTTATATAAATCATGATTTATAAAAAGAAAGAATTTATTCATAACAAAACTTTAACAACTAAGTTTAGTTTTATAAATTCTATAAAAAAAACAATTGTTTTATATATTGAAAACAAAGAAATTATGATTAGTTTTTATAAAATAAAGTTTTTGAATAATGAAAACAAATGGAATTAATTTTTAACAAATAAATCAAGCTTTGAACCTCCCTACTTATGCTTTTGAACCCCCTCTAATCTCATTTGAACCCTCTTTCATAGAAATTGAACCCTGGAAGTGTTCTTGAACCAATTTTGACACTTCAAAGTCAAACCCGATTCAATCCTTCAAACTACTTGAAAATCCGGTGTATCAACCCTACCAAAACATTATACCACTCATTAACAACCATTATGGACTAATAATTGTGCGAATTAATGGGATATTTACGTTTTTTTAACCCAAAAGTCGAATTACAATCGTGGGTTGCAAGCTCACTAAATCGCATTCAAAACCCGTAAATCTGTCGAATTAAAGTTGTAACAAGTAGGTTTACTTAGAAATCCCTATCATCTAACTATACAGAAACAGCCTCAAATCGTTCTTCTCCTCCACTCATATCGCGTTCGGCAAGAACAACGAACCTCTCAATCCTTGCGACGTATCCAATCCAATTGAAGGTATCTAATTTGTATTCCTGCTCGTTTTTACACCATAATCCAAAGCCCCAACGTGTTGAATACAAATCTAAGCTTAATCGTTTTGATTTGGGGTTAGGGTTTGCGATTGGAGGATTTGGGGAAGAAGGGTTCTTGAAACCCTTATGTTATAACTCAAATGTTTCCTTCCTTTGTCAAGGCTTATGCCCTGGTCCAGTGGTTGAATCCAACTCCCCACGCAGCGTAGGTCACGGGTTCGAACCTAGACCTGCCCAATTTTTGTTTCTTTTTGTTATTTATCTTTGTTCACGTTTCACTCCTCTTTAATCTCACACACACCCTTAGATAATTATAAACTTTTATTGTCAAGTTTTGTTTGTTAAATAAATTCTTTTATAGATTTCACTGTTATTAATTAATATCTTTTACAAAAAAAAGGGGGGGAATTATGTGTTCATGCTTAATTGTTTTCAAAAGATTGACCTTATATTTTAATATCATGAGTTTTATGAAAGGAATACATTGAGTTTAAACCATTAAAACGACTCGATCTATATTATTATTATGATTTCATATTATAAGTATTATTAAATGTTTTATGGATATACCTTATTATTATTATTTGCACAAGCAATATGATTTAATATTACAAATCACTTATTGCAAATTATATATCCTTAAAAGAAATACCATTTTATAATATTTGAGATGATGATTTCTCTTATTAAGTGGAATTTTCATAAATAGTAAATTCACATAATTAATCATTTATTTATTTCAAATTACATAATATTATTATACGATAATATTCCATCATGATAATTATTTTAACCTAAAGGTCTTAAATAAGATAGTTATTAAATTTGCAAATGGTACTCACTATTGACACCTAGCTTGCTTTTATAAATAAAACTTCTAAAACATCATTTAAAAACTTCATCCGTGTTCTCAATCGCTCGACCATTTCAAAACCCAAAAATATCAAATCATTCCACTGTCGTTCTCTTAAACCATTCTATATTAAATATGTACGAATTGTTGATCCATTATATTTTGGAAAAAATAGGTTACTAGAACTCTTGTGCAACAACTTGTTCGTGTGATTACCGCGCCACTTACTACAATGTGAGTTTACATAGCCCATTTTTCCTTTTCATGTTTTTGGGGTGAAACATGTCTACAATTACATTACATACACAATTCAATACATTCGTTCTTATGCTAAGGTCTTTATGCTTTATGTATTAAACTGCTTGGTGACCATTACGTATGTTCATGTTAGTACAATCATTAACTTGTGTGGTAAGCCTAAGGTAGTACATAACATGATCATTTATACGGGAATCTGATTCATTACTTAACACGAACCTTGGCGGGTTAGTGTATACATTTGGAACTTCACGCAATCCGGGGGATTGTGCCTACATGTAAACATGGCTTGATTGTACGCTTTGGAACCTTGTATGTTTTCACGTTTATGCTTTAGACTTGCTTTGAACATATTGAATTGTGAACTTTACATAACTTTGTTTGGTGTCAAAACCTATGTTACTCACCAAATACTTGTAGTTGACATTTACTTACATGTTTCAGGTGCACCCGTATGAGGACTATGCTTGATCATTTAGGGCTATGGACTTAGTTATAACAAATTTAAACTTTGATTACGTTGCGTTTCATTTGAACAATATGTTGTTATTTTCCTTGTAATGGATACTTAAATTGATGAATAAATATTACAACACATTTAATAGTTGATCATGTGCTTTTGAACAACCGCGTCAGCCCGGCATATAATCCGCTGCCGGACGGGGTGTGACAGATTGGTATCAGAGCCATGGTTATAAGGAATTAGGTTATTAGAAACCAATGACCTAGTATAAAACCTTAGGATACCCTTGTATGATTATCCTACATATTATCTGAAGTATTACAATGCATGATACAACACGTGTTACCTTATGTGATATGTTACTTGATAACTTACATGTTTACAAAAACTACTACTCATGTAATACCTTATTTGCTACATTATGTGATTAGTCTGCATACTACCTATTTGATATCACTAACTGTTATCCTAAGTCTTGCCATGCACTTATTCATATCTAAGACTTCATACACTTTCATCTTTGCACATTAAGAACTATGTAATCACCATCACTTGTGGAAAATTCAAATTCTTAGGCCTAATGCCTATTAAAAATTTTAAAATCCCGTCAAAGTTTTGGGTTCTGAAAATTAGTAAAGAACATGTGCAATCCAGAAGGGTGAATGTCTGTACTTTGGGTCTTCTGTCTAGGAAAGCATTTCATATAAATCCAAATCAACTAAAGGATCCGTATGCTTTCCTGGGAATTCTCGAAGTGAGTATTCACCTATAGGCTAAACATGTCTTCCCGAAAGTATATGAACTTGAATCACTTGATTTGTCACTGCATCCATTTGGTTATGTACCGAATGAATACAATCTAAACATCATTCATTTAATTATTACAAATTGGTATCTAAACCTCCCTATTTGATTCTTACACTTAATCTTATTTAAGTCCCTATACCCCTTCATCCTTATGCCTTGAAAATTATATCATCACTTGTAAGAAATTTAAACCCTTAGACCTTACCATTCAAGGAAAGGAAGCTGCTTGAACAGATGAAGCACACCTTTGAGCCACAAGACACCATCCCTACTGATTCTTATCATAACCATGAGTTCAAATAATAATGATTATGGTACATGATGGCTGGAAGAGTGGGTGTAGGTCCATGAAAGATTCTGACTAAGAAAAGACAGGGTACTTAAGAATGTCCTTTGTGACCCACCTCTATTTCCTGGGGATTCTCTTCATGGGCACACTACTTATAGGTCAAGTGTTATTCCTAACATACTATTATGAGAACTCGGTGTTATGACTAGTCAAACCCTAAACTCATGAAAACCTTTGCACTTAACATTTAGCACTTACAACCTTTTTCGTGCTAAACATGTCCTCTTACCCTCCTCACTCCCCGGAGTATCACCCTGAAACAAAGTCAGCACAGGAGGAAGACTGTGGATCCCCATCACCAGACAACTGATCACCGGCACAACCAACTGCCAGATCCATGTTTGACCGTAGAGTAAATTGGCTTAGGAGCACAGGCATGAGACTCCGAGTATCTGAACCACCCACACCGAGAGACCCTTACCTAGCACCTGACCCATACCACCCAACCCAGAAGCAAGGCAGACTATGGAACCTACCAGCGCTATAGGATTTCCAGCTGATGCCGCTCACCAATATGTGAGAACCGCAGAGTTTCTGAGACAAGGAATGGAGCATGGAATAAGGCACGACCTGTCGGGTCAACGAATAGATAGCCTATTGGGCCAAGTACGGTACCAGGAGGACTTGATTGTAAATCTTGGCACCCACATAGACATGATGGAAGGAGACCAGGAAATACTTGATGCACGAACGGAAATAGCTAGAGCTGAAGCCTAGTTTGCATTACGAATAACCATAACGATGTTCAACTTGGTGCTCATCTGCTTCCTAGTGGAAAACTACCTGAGACGTTAGCCGGATTTTCCATTCTCATTTTTTTTAATTTCAGTTTGAAACCGTTACTCTATGATAAGTGCTTGACATTTTATCATTCAGTATTAAAATCTTACCTTACAATTATCTTATGCGAATACTATTACTCGCTGACTTAATAGTACAAGCATATAATACATCCGTTATATTTCTATCAAGGTTACTCAAACATCGCGCCAACATTGCTAAATTTGATATTTCTCTATTTTGGCTTGCATTAATAATTGACACCTAAACCTTCTTTGTAAACTAATTATTTTATTCAATCAATATAGTTATTCTGCTCAAATAAAACATTTATCAAATCCTTGGTTTACAGATATTATCTAGAATATAAATTATGTATATACCTCTTTACCTTATAAAGAAACTTAATACCCAGCTTGTACAAACTATTTTGCAAAAACATTAACAAATACTTTATCCATCTAATTAATAATTAGTTATGACCTGATTATCTCAATAGGACTTTTTATTTTTGTTAAACTAATTATTATTTAAATTTTGGCGTAACTTCTAAATAATTAGGCCATTATTTCTTTTGAAAACACTCTCTTTATGATAATTAAATCAAATAAATAAAAAGTTTTATAAATTCAATTATCTATTTATTTAACTTATTATTTTCACTTATTTATTTATCAACTTACAAACAAGAGTAAATTTCAATTACTTGTATAATTACAAACAAAGAACACAACTCCGTTATTCATGTATACATCATTCTAAATATTTGAAAAACTTACTTATCATCTTGCACCTTCGGAAATGTATGGACTTCTAGCTAACTTCAAAAAGATGAATCATTTAGCATGCTTGTTAACCATTCATACTAACATTCAAGAATTTAAAACTTTGAAACTCGACTACCCACATTATACATAAATACCGAGCAACACGCTTGCCCGCACAGCTCAATCACCTACAAAATTCGATAGTTTACGTTACTCACGAGTTTCCATTATTTACATATGAACGTTCACAATATACATGAAATTAAATTGTTTACATTATACACGCAACTTGATTGATCACATTATGCACGAAACTTGGTTGTTTGCAATATGCATGATACTAGATTGTTCACATTATACATGAAACTTGGTTGTTTACAATATATATGATACTAGATTATTTACATTATACATGAAACTTGAGTGTTTACATTATACATGAAACTTCAGCGTTTGTATTATACATGAAACTTGAGTGTTTACATATTACATGAAACTTGAGTGTTTACGTTACACACGAAAGTAGATTTTTTACATTGTTTGCAATTGATCGTCCACGTTATACATAAGGTATGATTATTCACTTTATCCATGAAAGTTGAAAACTATAAACTTTGAGCTACTCGGGGTTTGACGTATTCTTATTCAAACACGAGTAAGCTGTAAAACTTTAAACTACTCGGGGTTTGACGTATTCTTGTTCAAACACGAGTGAGCTATAAATTTTATGGGTAATCTTGAGGATTATGCCATCTACCTAGGACAACCATGTATGGAGTTGAGCCACATTGTTAATCTTTTAATTCCTGATTGACGTTATTATCTAGAGACACAGTTATTTATTAGCAACTCATACGTGAAAACCATCTTGACCCACACACAATGGAATGATCTATACGGACCATGCGACGATTTGATGTGACAACCGCGACATTTCATGTCAACACCCGTGTTCAAAGAGTTCGTATAATAATAATAGTATTATTATTATGTTGAAATATACTTTTAAACGAAAGGAACTCATTGGAGAACGATAAATAATAGCAAGATTTATTTGGGTGTTATAATGTCAAAATTTGATCAAGTTCGGGTCTATACGCGTTAACACCCGAGTCGAGCGGTTTCGTAAAATTTTAATTTAAATCTGAAAGGATATATATTTACGAGACGCAAAGACTTTAGGTAAAATAATAAATTATAACGAGTTATTTTTAGGTAAAATAACGCCTCTATTTTTATCGGGTTCATTTAAGCGAAAAATCGACACGCGATCGGAGACCACGGGGGCTATAAATACCCCCAACTCCATCTCGACTAGCTCATTTGTAACTTTTTCAGAAAAAATTTAGAGAGAGAAACTAGAGAATTTAGGTGGTGGTGGTGGTCCAGTGGCGGCCGACGGCAGTCCGCGGTGGTCCGGAGGCGGCCGGAGATGCGGTTTTTCCCCTAGAACCATTTCTCGACGCTATGAACGCAATGGTAAGCTCATATTTGTCTAAATCCTTGCTTAAATTGGTTAAAAAGGTCAAAAATGAATCTATCCAGAAAGTTGTTGCACGCACAGTCTCAAAGATAGGACGATCCCCGGAAATCCGACCGTTAGAAATACATGAATTTTGGATATAATGTTGTAAACACAAAGACGCACAACCCTCCTAGAGGAATTTTTTATCTGAGCTCTCTAAGTATGCTTTTTCTACCCTTGAATGCGACTGATCGGATTTTCGGATTTGAAAACCTCGGTCTCAAAGAATCGTCGATCCCCGGAGATCCGACCGTTGGATCGTGACGATATTTGGATAGTAGTTATACAACAAATATATGAATGTGTTCACCAAAGAAAATTCCAATCAGAATTTGGGAACTATATGATTGAATATGAACAGATTGTAACAGTTTCTAGGATCGAAAACAGAAAATTGATCGGGTTGCATGGTCATCCAAACGGCATTGCATGTCAATTTTGAGCATGTGGAAATGAACGGGATATAAAAACTATCCTATTGGTATTTTTGGATCGTATTGCATGTGAAATACGGGAGGTTCCGCGTACGCGAACCATTTATACGGAAGCTATAAAATTTACTTGTTAAGCTTTGATTTTATGTTAGAATAGTTTTGTGAGTCATTGGTTGGGAATTGAACCCGAAAATATTTAGTATTGAGATATTTGATATTTTTAGTGGTTATTAGGTTATAAACCCAACCCCGGTTCACGTGGAACAAATAATGGAACTAATATATTTATTTTTATACAACAATTGTTTTGATGGATTTTTATAAAAATATGATCTAATACCCAAATTTATTTTTAAACAATAGTATTTATATAAAAAGTTTTATCTGGTAATTTTGGTAACCAAAGTCTTTATATATTATTTATTAAAATTCCTACAAATTTAATACATGAAAATTGGGAAAAATAGCTTTGAGTATTGGAAAAATCTGAAATTTGGTTAGTAATTAGTATATGATAAAACATGACTTCTTTCCAAAATTCGTAAAAATTGGAGTTGTCTAAGTAGGTGTTTAGTATTTATGAAATTTTAACGATTGAATTTGGGATCATATACTTCTGGATAATATTAGGACTTGAAACTTTTAATAAAATCTCATATGGACCTAAAACTAATTTGATAAAAAGTTGGTGAAGTTTGGAAAAGTGTAACTATTTTTCCCGAATTTGTTAAATTTTAACAATATTATATTCATAATAAATAATCTGAATATTGGAAAACTATGAAAAATAGTCAGAAATTCTTATTTATGTATATGATCAATTGGTGAAATTTTTAAATATTAATTATATGTCTAAGTATGGTTATAGATTTTTGTTCCGTTAAAACGTTATAAAAAGTTACTATTTTTGGAAATTTTTGTATAAAATTGTTTTTATAAAAAGTTTTAGGGGATTTTGGACAGAAGTATGATCACATTAAAAATATAAATTTGGACTTATTGGGTGCTAATATCACGCTAAAACCCTAATTTCGGACGGATCGGATTTTCAAATCGTAAACCGGACTTTACGCGCGTAACCGCGTTTTTTATCAAACGAAACCGTGACTTTAGATTTTAATATATATGACTTTATAACTACTGATGTTCTTTATTAAAATCTAAAACTTAAGGTTTTAAAGTCGCGGATTTATATAAAAGTCGGTTTTACAATTTCTAACAGTTCGTACGCGTATGCACGGGTTTTAGGTATGCAACCGATTATACAGCCACGTTTTGTTTTGTTAACTTGGTCACAACATTTAGGAGTCCTTAATGTATCTTTTTTGTCCACTTGACTAGTAGGACTCGATTAGGACTTAGATTTTTCTAGTATTTTGTCGTTTGTGACGCATTACTCGCTGCACTTTTCAGGTGAGTTTCGCGGCCCCACTTTACTTAATATTTACTTTTTTTTTTGGGAAAGTTGTTTCTTTATTTATTTTTAGTCACATGTTAAATGATACATTGATACATGAGTTATTTTTTTAATGCCTTAAAGTCCCCAATTTTGGGCAATCAATTAGCTGAGCGTAGCCGTTGAAAATTTTGGGTAGTACTACTTGAGTTGACACCCCCGCTCATGGTTTGGTCGCGCCAACCAGACTTGTAGGGTCACTTGGGCGCAGAGTTAGCCAATTTTTAGGCGGTTTTTTGCATTAGACTTCCTTATGCGGTACTTTATTTTTATTTCGTCGAGGCTTTAATTGTGGCTCATGGTAATATGTTGTCTAATACATGTGTACTCGATCAATGGATTTTTGATCACTTTGAATTTTTATCAGAAACTTTTTATAGAGTCGCAAAACCTGCGAACTCACCAACTATTTATATAGTTGACCCATTTTCGAAACATGTTTTCAGGTAAACAGAATTGAAAAAGAGATTTTTATGGGGGCTTGCTTTTGGATTATAATTATTATTTTTAGTTTTGATTATGTACATCGGTTGTAGTCAGGCATTTAGACACTTTGTACTGTTTTAGAGATTTTTCTTGTATTTGTATTGCCGTTAGAAGTATGTAGTATGGTTCAATGTAATGCACAATTTTCCTTTTAGTTTCTCTTGTACTTTTGTTTAATGCGAAATACCGGTTACATCCCGTACTTCTGCCTTGGCGGGGTGTGACAGACTTGGTATCAGAGCACTGGTTATAGAGAATTAGGTTTACTCAAGACTAGACCTAGACTATAACTCTAAGTTTATTTCATTGAACCGTAGGAATTATGTGTGCATTGCATACTACCTTTTGCTTATCTACTACACATTGCTTCGTCATAATCATGTCGTCGTCACAACACTACGCATACTCTTTTGATGATTCCGGTTATGTTGGTGGTAGTCCATATCCCTCGCTTTTGGTCATGGTTACCAGTAAGGAGGACCCCGCAGAATATCACAAATCTGATTACGAGCCGAGACTGATGGAGATTTGACACATTAACCCTAGAGGATCGAGTTATGAGTTGAACTCGGGTGATGACGGTAGTAATCGCCAGTCACCGGTCTTGTTGTTACCTCGAGCTGTACTTGTACCTACACCGCACATGCATCTACTCCAGTTGGTGGAGTCGGCTTTCTTGTTGACATCTATTGTTTTCACTTTGTGCGGTATATACTTCCTTTCGTGATCTGCAGGATTGGATGGCTAGAACTTTCGCCATGAGATATGGCAGACATAATTGCTCGATCTAAAGGGAATCCAAGGTGGAGAAGTAGGACTAAACGGGAGAGAACTCTGCGGGTCAGGAGACCCATTGACTTTTTTTGTTTTGTTGGATCATTGGATCCACGTATATGTACAAATTTGTAGCATGACTTGCTCGACTCTGATTTGGGGATCTCTGCCCTATTATTACTGCCTGACTTCCACCGCACACCTTTTCTTTTATTAGAGGACGCTGGTTGTGCCCCTCTATCATTACCTCCATCCAACAACAACCTTAGTATGCAGATCCATGAGTATTGGTACAGATAATTAAAAGTGATCAGATAGAACATACACACTTTTACGTGGAAGTGCAACACGATGACGGTATCCAATGAACATTCCAGTTCCTTTTTTTAGCTGAGAGCTTGGGATAGAGGAAACACTATAGGGACCACGCAAAGTAAATTATCATTACGGGTGCACACGTAATCATAATTTGCAGTGCATGAGAACTCTAGTGAGTCTTACTGTCCGAGTTAATGTTCATGATTAATCTGTATTTCTAGTCTCGATTCCCAGTCATTCGAATATTGATTGAAACTATCATAACCTTATGGTTGAGCCGAAGACATCGAATGATGCGATAGGCTACCTCAGGTGACATGGGAATTTATATTGTCTCTTTTATCTTTAAATCGTAGTGGATCCAAAACTCTTATCAAGATTTATTTTGCACGAAAATTTAGATCAAGACACTAAAGAGATCTATTCTCAGATGATTTAACCTCGGTATTTAGACCGGATGTGGAAACTATTTGCAAAGTACTGCTTCATCTTAGAGGTCCAGCTAAATATTTTCTCGTTTCAATTTTGTTATTTGTCCATCCACGCATACGACTGATCGTCGGTCTAGCGTGAGCCCGACCTCAACATTTCTAACTCCCCTTATAGACCATCTTTGTAGGATCAGATCTAAGTAAGAAACCCACTTTACTCACGAGTAGTTATTCAGGCAAGGAGTAGTTATTCCGTGCATCTGGAACACAATCGAGACACGGGGTAAATTTGTTCATCCTGACTAGAATTTGTTCATCATGACTAGAATTTGTTCATCCTGACTAGATTTGTTCATCCTGACTAGAATTTGTTCATCATGACTAGGTTTGTTCATCCTGGCTAGAAGTTTTTCATCATGACTAGGTTTGTTCATCCTGACTAGAATTTGTTCATCCTACCTATAATTTGTTCATCCTGCCTAGATTTGTTTATCCTGACTAGATTTATTCATCCTGACTAGATTTATTCATCCTGACTATAATTTGTTCATCCTGACTAGAATTTGTTCATCCTGACTAGATTTGTTCATCCTGACTAGAATTTGTTGATCCTGACTAGATTTGTTCCTCCATATTAGATTCCAACACTTACAATATTTTTGGCAAACTTAAACTTAAATTCTAAGTTGGACTTAGATTAACCATGATTCTTCATGCTTGATTTGGTGAGCATCATCCTTATATGAAATTAATGCCATTTTTTAAAACCATTTTTATGGTGAAAATGAAACATTATGTTGGGATGATTTTTTTTTTGTGTACCAAAAATTTTATTAGTTATCATTCAAAGTTTATTTATGGTGATTATCCCTGTTTGTTACTCTGCGTACACTATCCCTATAGATCCGAATAGGATAGTCTCATATCCGTTTTGTACTTGCTTTCCCTCAAAGGTCATTTTGTTGATTGACTCTATGATTTCTAACTAAGTAGAGACGTGTTCGCATCCTTTACTCTCAATCTCCTATAATTAGAAAGTCTTAAATCATCTACTGTTTAGAAACGACTTCTTAACACGTGCCCTGAGGGAATACGAATATATGACATTCAAACACTCATTCTATCAACTTTATGGATTAAACCCTTATGCAAAGGATTTTAAAGTATGGGTGAAATACGAATGGTAAGTCATAGTGGTACCGTTCGAAAGCGAAGGAAGTTGCAGGCATACTGTACTACCAATTATTGGCAGATAATCAATTCGACCCTCTTCATTGCGAGAACTAAGGACAAACTCTGAAACCTTATGGTCCATTTCCACCGACTTTAATGGGAAAGCGAGGACCTAAGTTGAAATTTGAAAACCTTATCATTTGTAAGATGCGTCCTAAAATCATAGTAGAGAAATTTTGAATTTATTTTTGTGTTCTACGATTCTTAACCGATTAAAGCTGTACGCTACCAGGAAGAGGAACAAGTGACGAATCATAGTTGACTTTTCTCTCTTGAAGATCCACTTGAGATTGCATTATCTTTAAGGGACCTATGAGCATGACATCCTCACATTTGAAAAATTCCTGAAGCTTTACTTGATCCTCCCCTATTTTTTGACGTCTACTTTATGAGAATCAAACCCCAGGCTAAATTGACAATGATATTACATTAAAGTCTACCCATTTTGTAGGTTAGCAAGCTCATAATCATTATCAGGGGACACTATTTTTATGAGATTATTTCCACAACGTGACTGTTTATTTCCTCATCTAGATGAATAGCGGATTACTTCCGAATCATTTTAATACACATCAGGAAAGATGTAGACGTCTAATGTTATCCTATCAAATTTGGTCGACTCGATGTGAGGAGTAGACCATCTTTTTAATATGGACTTCTTGTTAAAATTTCAGAATTCCATTTCTGACCGTTAACCAAATTCGACTACTGGTGGTTGTCAATTCAATGTCCAACTATTGAACTGGCACCTAGTCTTTTAACTAATCTACTTGATTAGATCATTCTGGATTTTTACTCACTTTATCTATCGAGATCTTTTGGTGAATTGATTATCATATAGCCCATTGCTAACTTTCGACAATAGGTATATGAACCTTTAATTGAAAATCACCAAACATGGTTATTTTATATCGAGACTAACATGCGAGTTAGTACCGAATCCTAATGCTTTGTAGTGAGGTTACATAGCACCGGGTCATCGCTGACATCTATTTTATGATGATGACTCATTGCGTATAACACTTGATAGGATTGAGTAAATTTGACTCTTAGCAAATTTATTTCGACAGAATCCTAGTATAATCTCCTTTGTTTGTTAATCTTCGGTTTCACGACTCGAGTTTGGTACAATCATACTGGTACTCATTATATACTTGCTTTGTAAAGCTTTAAGCTTGGATTACTCGTTATTAATTCATTATCTAATGACTAAACGTCACTCTTCAATTCTAGTACAAGAAGTGGGAATCTCGTCCTTTTGTTATGTTGATTTTTAAAATTCTATTGTATCTACTTTTACGGTTATGCTGTATACACACCAACCATGTTGTGTCGCCTTATGACGCAACAACGTACTGACCTTTATGAGTAATTACTATTACTAACAATAAGTACATACAACAACCCGAGATTCCACAAAGGGATGTGGGAACAAATTTTAATAGATTTCGTTACTAGGCCTACCTAGAACATTGGGCGGCTATGATTCATTTTGGGACATTGTTAACCAATTAACGAACTCTGCACATTTCCTACTTATCCGAGAGTACTTCTAGATAGAAAAGCTAGCTCGAATGTATAATTGTAGCAAGGCATGGAGTGCATGTTTCCTTTATATCCGATAGGGATAGTCGCTTTACATCCCATTTCTGGCAGACACTAAAGAAAGCTTTGAGAACGCGCTTAGATATGAGCACCGCTTACTATCCTCAAACTGGCGGTCTAAGTGATCGAACTATTCATACCTTGGAGGATATGCTCAGGGCTTGTATGATAGAATTTGGTGGTAATTTAGATACTCTTTTACCTTTGGTCCGATTTCCTTACACTAACAGTTATCACACTAGCATTAAATGAGCGCCATTGGAAGCTCTGTTTTGACACAAATGTTGATCACCATTTTGTTATGTGCTGAGGTTGGTAAGAATCCTTTCATTGGTCTTGTTGTGTACAAACTGAAACTACCTCAGGAGCTTAATGGTATATACGATACTTATCGTATATCGAGTCTCAAAAGGTGTTTAGCCGACGAATCCGTAATTTTACCACCTAAGGAAGTTTGTATTGATGACAACTTTCATTTTAATGAGGTGTTATCTCTCTATATTCTAAATGCATGGTATGATCATCCTTCATAACCGATAGTATTGGTTATCACTGTGACACGTTTTATTCCCAATGAGTCGTGGTGAGACTACCGACACTTTGGATCTTAATAGCACCTCTCATACTATAATTTTATGGTTACTATTTATAATATTATTCCTTAATGGCACCAAGCAGAATGATACTTTTCCTTTCTCATAAAAGGATACTAAATCACCGGGATTTTGTATCATAATATTATTTTGGATTCGTACCAACTTTATATACCTGTGTATATCAATCCTATGATGGATTTCTTAATCTTCTGAATAACACCAACAGTGTACCTTTTTTTACTGATCCGATTAAACAATGATATATAGATTCTTTGGAATTCGAAGGATTTTTCTCTCATGATTATTCAATTTGCTTTTGAGCCTGCCTAGGTGTAACCTACTCTCTGTGATTCTTAGATCTCGATTTGTCAAATCTACCGGCTGTATCTAAGAAACTAAATTTCCCTTGATGATCGTACATGAATCAAGTTAAGAAAAAAAACTTGTCAACTATTATACCAGTTGAATTTCGGGACGAAATTCTGTTAACTGGGGAAGAATGTGACAATCGCGACATTTCATGTCAACACTCGTGTTCGACGAGTTCGTATAATAATAGTATTATTATTATGTTGAAATATACTCTTAAACGAAAGAAACTCGTTGGAGAACGATAAATAATAGCAAGATTTATTTGGGTGTTATAATGTCAAAATTTGATCAAGTTAGGGTCTATACGCGTTAACACCCGAGTCGAGCGGTTTCGAAAAATTTTAATTTAAATCCGAAAGGATATATATTTACGAGACGCAAAGACTCGAGGGAAAATAATAAATTATAACGAGTTATTTTTCGGTAAAATAACGCCTCTATTTTTATCGGGTTCATTTAAGCGAAAAACCGACACGCGATCGGAGACCACGGGGGCTATAAATACCCCAACTCCATCTCAACTAGCTCATTCGTAACTTTTTCAGAAAAAAGTTAGAGAGAGAGAGAGACTAGAGAATTCAGGTGGTGGTGGTGGTCCGGTGGCGGCCGACGGCGGTCCGCGGTGGTCCGGCGGTGGCTGGAGATGCGGTTTTTCCCCTAGAACCATTTCTTGACGCTACGAACGCAATGGTAAGCTCAGATTTGTCTAAATGTCAAAAATGAATCTGTCCAGAATATTGTTGCATGCACAGTCTCAAAGATCGGACGATCCTCGGAAATCCGACCGTTAGAAATACATGAATTTTGTATATAATGTTGTAAACACATAGACCCACAACCCTACAAGAGTAATTTTTGATCTAAGCTCTCTAGGTATGCTTTTTGTACCCTCGAATGCGACTGATCATAACAGTTTCTAGGATCAAAAACAGAAAATTGATCGGGTTGCATGGCAATCCAAACGGCATTGCATGTTAATTTTGAGCATATGGAAATGCTCGGGATATAAAAACGATCCTATTGGTGTTTTTGGTTCATATTTCATGTGAAATACGGGAGGTTCCGCGTACGCGAACCATTTATACGGAATGTATAAACTTTACCCGTTAAGCTTTGATTTTATGTTAGAATAGTTTTGTGAGTCATTGGTTGGGAATTGAACCCGAAAATATTTAGTATTGAGATATTTGGTATTTTTAGTTGTTATTAGGTTATAAACCCAACCCCGGTTCACGTGTAACAAATAATGGAACTAATATATTTATTTTTATACAACAATTGTTTTGATAGATTTTTCTAAAAATGTGATCTAACACCCAAATTTGTTTTTAAACAGTATTATTAATATAAAAAGTTTGATCTGAAAATTTTGGTAACCAAACTCTTTATAGATTATTTATTAAAATTCCTACAAATTTAATACATGAAAATTGGGAAAAATATTTCCGAGTATTGAAAAAATATGGAATTTGGTCAGTAATTATTATATGATAAAACATGACTTCTGTGCAAAATTCTTGGAAATTGGAGTTGTCTAAGTATGTGTTTGGTATTTATGAAATTTTAACTATTGAATTTGGGATCATATACTTCTGGATAACATTAGGACTTGAAACATTTAATAGAATCTAATATGGACCTGAAACTAATTTGGTAAAAAGTTGGTGAAGTTTGGACAAGTCTAACTATTTTTCCAGAATTTGTTAAGTTTTAACAATATTATATTCATAATAAATAATCTGGATATTGGAAAACTATGAAAATTTGTCAGAAATTATTATTTATGTATATGATCAATGGGTGAAAGTTTCAAACAGTAATTTTATGTCTAAGTATAGTTATGGAATTTTGGTCCATTAAAACGTTATAAAAAATTACTATTTTTGAAAATTTTTGTATAAAATTGTTTTTATAAAAAGTTTTAGGGGATTTTGGACAGAAGTATAATCACATTAAAAATATAAATTTGAACTTTTAATTTGGGTGCTAATATCACACTAAAACCCTAATTTCGGACGGATCGGATTTTCAAACCGTAAACCGGATTTTACGCGCGTAACCGCGTTTTTGATCAAACGAAACCGTGACTTGAGATTTTATTATATATGAATTTATAACTACTGATGTTCTTTATTAAAATCTAAAACTTAAGGTTTTAAGGTCACGGATTTATATAAAAGTCGGTTTTACAATTTCTAACAGTTCGTACGCGTATGCACGGGTTTTGGGTATGCAACCAATTACATAGCCACCTTTTGTTTTGTTAACTTGGTCACAACCTTTAGGAGTCCTGAATGTATCGTTTTTTGCCCACTTAACTAGTAGGACTCGATTAGGACTTGGATTTTTCTAGTATTTTGTCGTCTGTGACGCATTACTCACCGCACTTTTTAGGTGAGTTTCGCGGCCCCACTTTACTTAATGTTTACTGTTTTTGGGGGAAAGCTGTTTATTTATTTATTTTTAGTCACATGTTAAATGATACATTGATACATGAGTTATTTTTTTTAATGACTTAAAGTCTCCAATTTTGGGCAATCAATTAGCTGAGCGTAGCCGTTGAAAATTTTAGGTAGTACTACTTGGGTTGACACCCCCGCTCATGGTTTGGTCACGCCAACCAAGCTTGTAGGGTCATTTGGGCGCAAAGTTAGCCAATTTTTAGGCGGTTGTTTGCATTAGACTTCCGTATGGGGTACTTTATTTTTATTTCGTCGAGACTTTGATTGCGGCTCATGATAATATGTTGTCTAATACATGTGTACTCGATCAATGGATTTTTGATCAATTTGAATTTTTATCAGAAACTTTTTATAGAGTCGCAAAACCTGCGAACTCTCCAACTATTTATATAGTTGACCCGTTTCGAAACATGCTTTCAGGTAAACAGAATTGAAAAGAGATTTTTATGGGGGCTCGCTTTTGGATTATAATTATTATTTTTAGTTTTGATTATGTACTTCGGTTTTAGTCAGACATTTAGACACTTTGTACTGTTTTAGAGATTTTTCTTGTATTTGTATTGTCGTAGAAGCATGTAATATGGTTCAATGTAATGCATAATTTTCCTTTTTAGTTTCTCTTGTACTTATGTTTAATGCGATATACCGGTTACATCCCGTACTTCCTCCTTGGCGGGGTGTGACATTTGAGTAATTACGTGTGCACACGTAATTATAATAGTCATCGCATGAAAAACATAGTAAATTCTGTCGTGTGTAATGACATAAAATCTATCGTGATATATAGTAACGGAACTAATGTGATATTATAAGGACATGGTGGATACACCGCTAGGTACTCTCTATATATAAGTGTTCCTGTCATATTGTAAGAAGTAGCGTTTTCGTGTCATGTGAAAATTTTTATACTATTTTGACATTGGCTAATGTTTGTGAAATCTTTTATTCAGTGACATTTCTTGAACACGTCAGACTACATCCTAAACAAGTTTTAACCATCAAAATTCCCATCGTTTCCATTTCAAGTGATGCAATCCATCTTGGGAGTCCAAAACATGCTTCGACAGTTTTCTCCTTAACTTTCTTCAAACTAAATCCACTATCACCATTCATGCCTGCCACAATGACCAGACCTAACCTTGAGTATCAGACCTGAACTTTGTTATCAATTATACTCCCCAAATCAATTTTCAGAGTTCATTGAGAAACCAAATGTGACCCAGAGTTTACTTGGGAACGAGAGGATCAAATGGAGTTCAAGTACACTCATCTCTTTCCTGATTCAGTAGCCTCCATCAGTTGAATTTTGGGACGAAATTCCTTCAACTTGGGGATACTGTATCATCCATTATTTTTCGGCCGTATTTTTTTTTTCATTTATTTGTACAATAATAATTTCATTCCAATTAATGCATTGTAAATCCTTAATCGTGATTTCAAGTATTTCAAACTCAGATTTCATTCATACGATTTCATATTTTAGATTTACAATAAATACAAATATATATATATATATATATATATATGTACTTTAGTATAATAAACAAATCAAAAATGTAATTAATGAATCTTTAAGTATGGATTTTCACCTTTATATCTATGAATTTATTCTAATCATATAGTTACATTTTCATACCAATAAATGTATTTATATATAAATATACATATGTAATTATATATATATATATATATAATGTATGTATATACACATGTTTATACCTTGTTATAGTAATTAATAAAACTTATGAGCCTTAATCATGTTTTCTATATCCTTATTATACGGATATATATATTTATTCATAAATATATATAGGTAATTACATATTTTGAAGATATTAGATAAACCACTTAAAGTTTATGAATAATTTTATAAAAAAGAATTTATAAAAAAAACAATTGTTTTATATATTTAAAAAAAAGAATTTATGTTTTGTTTTTTATAAAATAAAGTTTATGAATAATGAAAACAAATGGAATTAATTTTTAACAAATAAATCAAAATTTGGACCCCCCCCCCCCCACTTATGCTTTTAAACCCCCTCTAATCTCATTTGAACCCTCATTCATAGAAATTGAACCCTAGAAGTGTTCTTGAACCAATTTTGACTTTCCAAAGTCAAACCCGATTCAATCCTTCAAACTACTTGAAAATCCGGTGTATCAACCCTACCAAAACGTTATACCACTCATTAACAACCATTATGGACTAATAATTGTGTGAATTAATGGGATATTTATGTTTTTTTAACCCAAAAGTCGAATTACAATCGTGGGTTACAAGCTCACTAAATCGCATTCAAAACCCGTAAATCTGTCGAATTAAAGCTGTAACGAGCAGGTTTACTTGTCCCTTAGAAATCCCTATCATCTAACTATACGGAAACAACCTTAAATCGTTCTTCTCCTCCTCCACTCAGATCGCGTTCGGCAGGAACAACGAACCTCTAAATCCTTGCGACGAATCCAGTCCGATTGAAGGTATCTAATTTGTATTCCTACTCGTTTTTACACCATAATCCAAAGCCCCAACGTGTTAAATACAAATCTAAGCTTAATCGCTTTGATTTGGGGTTAGGGTTTGCAATTTGAGGATTTGGGGAAAAAGGGTTCTTGAAACCCTTATGTTAAAACTCAAATATTTCCTTCCTTTGTCAAGGCTTGTGCCCTAGTCCAGCGGTTGAATCCTGGCCCAGTTTTTGTTTCTTTTTGTTATTTATCTTTATTCACTTGTTTTCGCTCCTCTTTACTCTCACACACACCCTTACATAATTATAAACTTGTATTGTCAAGTTTTGTTTGTTAAATAAATTCTTTTATAGATTTCACTTTTATTAATTAATATATTTTATAAAAAAAAAGGGGAATTATGTGTTCATGCTTAATTGTTTTCAAAAGATTGACCTTATGTTTTAATATCATGAGTTTTATGAAAGGAATACATTGAGTTTAAACCATTAAAACGACTCGATGTATATTATTAATACGATTTCATATTATAAGTTTTATTAAATGTTTTATGGATATACCTTATTATTATTATTATTTGTAGAAGCAATATGATTTAATATTACAAATCACTTATTGCAAATTATATATTCTTAAAAGAAATACCATTTTATAATATTCGAGACGATGATTTCTCTTATTAAGTGGAATTTTCATAAATAGTAAATTCACATAATTAATTATTTATTTATTTCAAATTACATAATATTATTATACGATAATATTCCATCATGATGGTTATTTTAACCTAAAGGTCTTAAATAAGATAGTTATTAAATTTGCAAATGGTACTCACTATTGACACCTAACTTGCTTTTATATATAAAACTTCTAAAACATCATTTAAAAACTTCATCCGTTTTCTCAATCGCTCGACCATTTCAAAACCCAAAAATCCCAAATCATTCCACTGTTCTCTTAAACCGTTCTTATTTATTTTAATCATTCTATATTAAATATGTACGAATTGTTGATCCATTATACTTTGGCAAAAATAGGTTAATCTTGTGATTAACTAGAACTCTTGTGCAACAACTTGTTCGTGTGATTACCACGCGACTTACTACAGTGTGAGTTTACATAGCCTCTTTTTCCTTTTCATGCTTTTAGGGTGAAACATGTGTACAATTACATTACATACACAATTCAATACCTTCGTTCTTATGCAAAGGTCTTTATGCTTTATGTCTTAAACTGCTTGGTGACCATTACGTGTGTTCATGTTAGTACAATCATTAACTTTTGTGGCAAGCCTAAGGTAGTACCTAACATGATCATTTATACGGGAATCCGATTCATTACTTATCACGAACCTTGGCGGGTTAGTGTATTGTGCATACATATAAACATAGTTTGATTGTATGCTTTGAAACCTTGTATGTTTTCACATTTATGCTTTAGACTTGCTTTGAACATATTGAATTATGAACTTTACATAACTTTGTTTGGTGTCAAAACCTATGTTACTCACCAACTACTTGTAGTTCACATTTACTTACATGTTTCAAGTGCACCCGTATAAGGACTATACTTGACCATTTAGGGCTATGGACTTAGTTATAAAAAATTAAACTTTGATTACGTTGTGTGTCATTTGAACAATATGTTGTTATTTTCCTTCTAACGGATACTTAAATTGATGAATAAATATTACAACGCATTTAATAGTTGATCATGTGCTTTTGAACAACCACGTCTGCCCCGGCGTATAATCCGCCGTCGGTCGGTGTGTGACAAAATCGACCCTCGCCATAAGGTCTAGTGACTTAAGTGACGACCTCCATGTCTGTGATATAATGATCTTTTGAAAAATCCATAATTAAAAGCTAACTATAACATTAGAGGGAATTCAAACCAAAGTTATTTATCCTTGTTAATTGAATACTTCTACTATTTTATCTTTTACTCTTTAAATCAAAATCAAACAACTTTCAATTCAGTTAGATTAGACATTGACTGAAGTACGGTACTAAGAGCCTCTGTATCCTTAGATCAACATCCGGTCTTACCAATTCTATATTACGTCCGCGATGGGTGCACTTGCCCTATATGTGTCGCAGTGAGTGAAAGTATTACCGTTTTATAAATTTAAAGCTTTTGTATTTAAAATCATCTATTTTTTATACACATACGAACACATCATAAATCATTTTATTTCTTTTGATATCATCAACATACCTTCATTATCTTTCAACCTACACATTTAGGATTTGCAACTTGTTTGAATACCTCATTTGATTAGTAGAACAAAAATCCATAATTATAGGTAAATATGCCAAAATCAAGGCAACCTCTCAACATATCTATTTCTTCTAATGATTTCTACAATATTTGGATTGTGGGTCAATCATTACTGCATATCATTCAATCACAATACATATTAACATGCTTCTTATTTCTTCCTTTAATATTGACAACTAACACAACGTGATTTATGCTTTTAATACTAAGCATTATACAACTCATTACATAAATCATGAGATTTTACTTTCATATAACATTGATGAGGATACCCAACCTTATGTTTATTTAAATACTTGCATTAATTTGACTTTGAATTAAGTCAACGTTTCCATCAAACCTTAATCTAGTATGTAAGTAGTTCCACACTTTGATCAGGTTAACCTTTGCCACATTAATTTAGATATAATAAGCTCTCTATTTAGTATAGAAATACTCACCTTTGTCTGTAGAATTGATTTACATATGGAGTTCCTCCACCGACCCGTTGACTTCCTGAAGTCAACTCATATGTGAAATTGAAAGTTAGCACATCACTAGTAACACACATAAGTCAACACCATTCTTAACATGAGTCAATCTTACATTTAATAATGTGCGTTACCATTCATTCATACATACATTTCATTCAACATAAACTAACCTTACAATTTCATCCATTTGACCCGTTTGTTTGTTAATTCACCAAAACCCGTCCAATTCACATTATCAATACATGTATTAATGTAAAAAATGATTTCAACTACATTGTGGTTTATACAACACATTTTCATCCTGGAGTTCATTCAAGACTTTCCAAATCCACCTTTTAGTCATTTTATCAAACACCTTATGTGCATTACAAATTTTAAAAACTTAGTTCATCTTGTTGACATACTAACTCATTCCATGTGCTCCAATTTCACCATAATTGATCCAATTCAACAAAATCCCTTATATTACAGATGAGTTTTAATAATTATAATCAAAATCCCCAATTTATTATATTAGGTCATATTTCTCATCTCTAATCACCCAATAATCCAATTTGACTTTACCATAGAATCTAATCCTTTCTAATAGTTTGAAACCATCAAAATAAGTAGACTTGACACATAATATCATTATTTAACCTTACATTTCAGATTTATAGCAAAACCCACTTGATTAGTCAAACACCCTCAACATGCATTCTAGTGATCATGTTTTTCAATAGTGATTAGAGAATTTTAACAACAATCTGTATATCAGGAGATTATACTAAACTATAATAACCATAAACTTCAAATCTCTATTTATGATTTCATCATTTTCCAAGAACACCCGAAAATCTAGGGCTTTAAGATGGAGAAATCACATACCTCTCTTTAAGCTCTTGACTAATGGATGATGATTACACCCAAAACACTTGATTGTAAATCTCAATTTGAAGGATTTTTCGCCTCCTGCTCTTGAACCTCTCTTTTCCTCATCGTTTTTCACCAGAGAATCACACACACATTCGTGAAAGCTAAGCCAAAATACTATGTTTGACTCACCCCTTTATGACAAAATTAAGTCAAGAATAATCATATGGCAGAACTAGTCCCCCAAGTATCGAAATATGATTATTTATAGGCTCTCTAAACTTATATAAGCATAAATCCCAAAAAGTTGGGATGTTACAAGAATGCATGTCAAAATCATACATCTTGAGAGACTACTGCTTCGAGCATAATCGTAGGGTACTAGTGATCACCTCTCAAGTATTAACCCCCACCATTCTACTTTACATTTCCTCCACGCCCAAAGTCTACAATCAATGCTGCCTAATATTCCACGAAATCTATGTTTGGATTCATGTGCCGCATACAAGATTCGTATATCGACTGTAGTCGGTTTGTGCATATATTCGCGTCTATACATGTTAATAATACCGGTACATAAGAGGTCTAGACTTTCATGTGAAACTCAAGCAGACATATTCAAATACTCATCACACGTGTCAAGAACTGAATAATAAGCTAGTTGATGTATTACGGATGTACACTTCTGTAACGAAGTGAACGACCGTTTGCCTCTAGCATACCATGCTACTCTAAAACATGGGTATTCTCTTTCCATGTCGTCAACAATTCGTAAAACTAATTCTCTTCGCATACGAAACCTTCTCCTAAACATGTCGGCACCATATTGACAATCTTCGACAAAATAATCTTCCACGGGATGTTCATGACCAGCCACACAATCTCTATCTATATATGTTCTTGTGCTCGAAGTTGTTGCATCATTAAAAGGATGAAAAATGGTTTGAGCCATTGTTGTCGTAGCTTGGGAGGTAACTTCAAACGAACAAGCCTCGTCTTCACTCGATAATGACGAAAAACCTAAAGTTGTTGATGATGATGAATGCATTACAAAGTTATAAAATTGGAGAAAGAATACGAAGAAGAAAATGAGTAAATGGTATTTATAGATTGAAATTTTTATTATTAAGAAAACTCATTTAGCCATTGGAGGGGGAATCAAATTGACCATTGGAGAACGATAACGTGAGCACGCTTTTACCGCTAAAAACCACTCCACACCAAACTGCATGAATAGGGGCAGTGTTCGCCTACAACAAAGGCTAAGATGGCACCCTCACCCATGCCGCGTCGCAACCACACCCTTCAAACTAATTATTTTATTTATACATTTACATTAACTTTTATTTATTTCTTTTAAGTTTTAAAAAGTAAAAGTTATTATAATAAGGCTTTCTATATTCAGACACCCCTGACGGTTATTTTGACACTCTGACACACATACGAGTCATATTATGCTATACGAGTCGTATGTGTGTCAGAGTGTTAGATATTGTCTGCCACAAATGTATCTATACAAGTCGTATAGATACATATGACCCGTATGTATTAAATTATTTAAGAGCGTGTCTTTTTCATCAATCCGGGTATTCTAAGCAAACAATATACGACTCGTATAAGGCAATACGAGTCGTATAGCCCTGTAATTATTAATATACTTCCTCGGTTTACGTGCATAGTTGTCATAAATATTAAACGAAGCTAACTCATTTTAATCTTTCATTATATTTACAACTCGTATACGAGTCGCTCCACCAAAAGAGAATATGTCGTTTAACGGGAGAAACGGAAGTAGCAGAAGAAAAGGAAGGCGTCAGAACGGATAATCTCTAATGCACCCGTCATTGACGTCCCGACACCGGTAGAGAACCATGTTTGGCAGAATGGTCAGAATTGGTCTCAAAATGTTGTCCAATTCTTTTACAACAGAGATAGAAATTGGATGGGCAAGACGGAACTTGACAGAGAATTTTGGGGTACCTTTTTAGGGCTTTATGGAGATGCTTTTATACAAAATATACGTATACATGTCGTATTAACATATGGTAGTAATTGTTATTTTTATTGTACAACATGTTCAGGCTTGGACAAGAAATCTGATGTATTAGCGGTTATATTACATACTAATAACCGATGAGTTGTCGAGCGAGGATCATTGGACTATTCTACCTACTGAGTTTATGGACCTAGTATATGACGGATGTCACAATTCCTTCCAATATGATGATGGGACGAACCAGCTGTATCCTCCATTGTGGGAGGTTGAAACGGTAAAATTGTTTTAGTTTTGATTTAATTTTTTAAAACGAAATAATAATTATTTTTCTATTTTCACGGGCATATTTACCTATATCCCTGATGGTGAAAACTGGTATCTTTTCAAGATTTGTATGCATTCACTCAAGTTCATGTAATATATCTCTATGATTGTCTTGCAAATACATGCGCTAATTTATGGTGCAAACATCGTGGCATTCACCAATTTTTTTGGAATTTGAGTTACCCTTTAGATGGTTTCTACAACATATATCGTTTTTTCAACACTCTAGCCTACAAAAAGTAGTGACATTGGAACAATATAGGGAAAGTGTGTGGCCTCCAAATGGTGGTCACATTGGTCGAGATACAGGGTGGTAATTTGTATATTATAACGTAGGCTGGTACAAAACAGGTCATTTGTGTGGGAAGAAGTCAATTTACAAGATGCTTGTCTGAGATACATACTTTTTATGGCCGATGAATTATATGCTATGCGTACAATGTAGTGATATGACCACCTTGTGTAACTTGTTATAATTTCATAATTTCCAAGAGCATCCGTTTGTGACGTTTGTTATTTAATTATTATTGAAAAAATACAATACAATTTCAAACTAATTAAAACATCACCCAACGATTAAAACATAATTAAAACTTCACCAAACGATTAAAACAAGATTAAAACATAATTAAAACATGACGAAACGGTTAATCCGAGTCATCGGAGTAATCTGAGTCATCTGAATCCTGATAGCCCTCGCATTCATGGCGGGATTGACGGCGATATCGCCTAGCTGCATCTATAAACCACCAATCGTCATCAAAATCATATGGATCTTTTTTCAATTCTTCAATCGGAGGGTTTACTGATGCGTGAAGCTAAGGGTTTGGTTGTTGTACAATCTGGGGAGGGTTTGGTTGTTGCACAATCGAGGGAGGGTTAGGTTGTTGCACAATCGGGGGAGGGTTAGGTTGTTACACAATCAGGGGAGGGTTAGGTTGTTGCACAATCGGGGGAGGGTTTGGTTGTTGCATAATCTGGGGAGGGTTTGGTTGTTGCACATTCGGGGGAGGGTTTGGTTGTTGCACAACCGGTGGAAAGGCTTGATCGAAAGCCAAATTCCAATCGAAGTTATCAACGTCAACCCATGGATGTTCAACAACTGGTGGAGGGTTTAGTCCTTCTACATTGATGTTAATATGAAAGTGAAGATGAATGTTGTTTGCTCGATCTTCCATAAACACAAAATGAACATGAAAGGTGAGGTGAGGAGTGAAAATGCAAATTACATATTTATAGCCTTTTGAAAAATATAGCTGTTGGAAAATAACCGTTAGAAAACAGCCGTTGTAAAATAACTGTTGGAAAATAGCCGTTAGAAATATATAAAAACTTATTTTTATATTCACCGATCTTTTGACACCCAATACGTTCTTTAGACACCCTATATGCGTTATCAAATCTTGGTTGTCAAATCTTATCTGTCAGATCTTGACCGATCTTTTGACATCCAATACGTTCTTTAGACACCCTATATGTGTTGTCAAATCTTGGTTGTCAAATCTTGTCTGTCAAATCTTAAACGATCTTTTGACATCCAATACGTTCTTTGGACACCCTCTTTTTCCGTTCAAATGTATATTATAAATAGGCAACAATTTTAATTCTTTTAATCGCTCAAATCATTCTCTTAATTCTACAAATCGGAAAATATGTCGAACAACCAAGACAGTATCTTCTCCAATCCCGAACCAGCCGCGGAGGATGTACCGGAACCCCTTCCGGTTGTTAAACCGGTTCCACCTCCTCCACCCGCGAATCCTGCAAACCCCCCTAGGATGATGAAGATGATGTTTTATGGAACTGGCATTTGATACTTTCCTATATGAAAACCAACCGCAAGAGAAGGAGCCACCAAACGATTATTGGTGGCCTGAAGACCAGTACCCACTTGAAGACGAAGAACGACTGGAAAATGAGTATGTGCCACATGATCCGGAGCAAGACGAGTAGGTGCCTGAAACGCCTTATCATAACCCATTTGAAGACGAACACGATACCGACTCTGATTACTGGGATCACAATACAGACTACCATTAATCTTGTTTTAGTTAGGTTTTAATTGTGTTTTAATGTTGTTTTAATTAGGTTGTAATCGTTTTAGTTTTAATTATTTTTAATCTTGTTGTAGTTGTTGTTTTAACTAGGTTGTAATCCTTTTAGTTTTAATTGTGTTTTAATCTTGTTTTAGTTGTTGTGTTAAGAAGGTTGTAATCGTTTTAGTTTTAATTGTGTTTTAGTTAGGTTGTAATCGTTTTAGTTTTAATTGTGTTTAATTAGGTTGTAATTGTGTTTAATTTTGTTTTAATTGTGTTTTAGTTTTAATCGTGTTTGAATTATACGATAAAAAACCAATCAAACAACCATTCAAACATCAAAAGAAAAACGCACATACATCAAAATGTTAAGTTTGTTCATCAAAACATAAAATCCATACATAAATAAAATACAACTACGAATGCAATGGATGATCTAGATCCGGTAGACCAGCCATATCAGGAATACGATCAGGGTCACCATGATCTCTCATGTACCTTACTATCCACCGTATCATAGTATGCATCTGCTCTGACCTCGCATCCAACCGTATGACCATATCACGCGTCTCCTGCAACGTAGCCTCTATCGCCTTAACACGACAAAGTGATCTTTATTTTGACAAACTGTCACAACTTGATGAGGTATATGATCTACTTGTCGTGTCCATAATGGAAGCAAGTTGAACCGCCCTCCATGCTTACATAGTGAACAATAAACTCTAAAGTAGTTAGCAATCAAGACTCCTATTGACGGCATCTCCATCCAATGATCTCTGGGAGCGAATCCCGATCCCACCCATTTTAACGATTCAGCTAACTGATCAAAGTGACCTGTAAAAACGATACTATACGCTTCTATATTTTGGTGCGGTTCTTTCAGAAGTTCACTCCGAATCATGCGCCACTCATTTTCTGGTAACCCTAAAGCCACAGCTAAAGACCGAAACCCAAAATGACCATCACCAACTACATCTTGTACACGTGAGACGTACGAGTTAAAGATGGATGGTATATCACCCTTAAATCGGGCAATGTTGTTCATTTCCTTAAGGCTCGATACTAATGGAAACTTATGAGTTATTTATGATAACGCCATGGCATCATGGCCTCTTGTTCTCAAAGACTTTGATTTGCAGCCTTGCGTTGATGCCGCCTAGGAGTTCAGGAATAAACTTGATATTTCAGGATCCTGTTAGTCCATTAAGCCTCTATGCCTCCACGGGTCTCGACTAAACGGTTGTGGGGCCACGTATGAACTATGCCTCGGAGGGTCTTGACTAAACGAATGTGAGGCCACGTATGAACTATGTCTCGAAGGGTCTTGACTAAATATTTGTGAGGCCACGTATGAACTATGCCTCGGAGGGTCTTGCTTGTTTTTCTTTGGACGCCCACGAGAATATTTTTGCACTAGAGGCTCTTTCTTGTCTGTTTTACTCGGATTTACCACCGCTTTGATACATTCCAACAAAAATTTTTACTAGTTTGGGTTGAAGCATTATCTGTTGCTTCACAAGTTCCAATTCTACATCAACATCAACATCAATATCGTCCTCCTCGTAAGAAGCACACAATGAGAAATCAAGCTTTCTCTAGAAGACATGTATTGAATCTAGCGGAATCTAAGTACATGTATTGAAATAGACAACAATTGTAGACAACCAAGGAAAATAGCTAATCAAGGTAAATAAATTTTGATTACATGTATTTGAATATTTTGCTAGCCGACACGCACATGGCAACCCACAACTCGTGAACAAATGGCAGCCACACGATGAATTATATTTCAACATCCACTTTAACATGTTTAACTCACTTACTAAGAGATCCGGCGCTTTTAGAGAAATGTTACCTCGTAACAAGTCAAACAACGGATTATCGTGATGTCCCATTCGAGTGATCTTGCTTCTTGTAAAAGTTTCATTTTATAGCACCCTCCTGTAGTTTTACTATTTGATTAATCCGAGGCACAAAACTATCGAGCAAAATGTGAGTCGAATCAAGGTCTTGCTTCAAATTCCAATGTTGGCCTTCCATTCTATTGGTGATATGCTGACCAAAGTTTAGATGTTTATCAGTCCAAGCTGAGACAAACATTTCTTTATATTTTGCTAGCCAGTTATCATTTAAGTAGTGAAGAACTCGTGAAAACAATTAATAAATTACTTGGTTAAACCTAACATAATAAGACAAAAAACAATAAACATGAATATGAAAATTACTTTGACGTTTGTCGATCAGCATTCGAAAAAGTTTGTCATATATGTAGTTGTACGTCTCTATTGTGGGAGAGTTCGTCAATTTCGACCACTTATGCTAAAAAAATATCCTAGTCATAACCAGGAAGGCTTGCCTTACAGTGTTTAGCTATGTTTTCAGATATGTGCCACCTGCATTATAACTGGCCAGCTTCAGGAATTCCTGCTTACACGCGTTGATGAGTGCAAGTTCTCTGTCCATCACTATGACCTGTGGCTGTATACACTTATTAAGTGTTTTTTTTTCAGCATCTGTAGCAACACAAAACGTCTTGTCAGTCGATGTCACACCAACAATCTGTACAAAAGGCATATTATACACATGCGGGAATGCACCACCATATGTTGTACGACGTATTTTCAATAAATAAAATATCCTCCACTACATTATTGAATTTATTTTCCCGAATGTAAACAATATAACCATCTGTTTGTAGGAGGTTCAAAAAAACCTACATTGGAGTTTCCCTGACCCTATTTGCGTCGCATGTCTTTCGTCGCTCGTTATATACAGTTTTGAGGCTGGACTTGTTGTCGGGATTCTGTCTCTTCAACTCTGACAGTATGTTACGTGGGTTCAATGTTTTGATCAGTCATCCGCTCCACCAAACGGCCTTCCACCGCGATCAGTCTCATTGAAAATGCATGCCCCTCCAGATGTTGACTAGCTTTATGGTTATATTCATTATTAACCACCTCTAACTTCCAACCACCACAATCTTTCTTATAACTCCCTTTCAATGAAAACTCACAACCAGTTTTCTTTGTACCCGAGCGCCTTACTGTGGTTGTTCGTTTATATTCTCCTCCACGGTCACATCTAAGCCATACAACGACCACCTCCTTGGCCGCGTTTTTCTTCGTTCGGAGGGTGACTAAGACGTAACCATTCTCAAGCCCTTGCCATATAGCCCAATCCACTAACTCATCGTAAGAACCGAACGTCTGAAATAATAGTATGGTTAGTGTTATATAAGGATAAAGACAAATATTTTAAATGTTATACCTCATCGGTCTCATACAATCCCATATTCTTAGGAGATACAACTATCATCTCGTTGCTAACGGGTTCAGTGCCCACGTTATAAAAATGTTCACCGCCTATATTGTAAGATTGTTCAGCACCAATATTGCAAGAAGGTTCAACGCCCATGTTGTAAGAATATTCACCACCCATAACGTAAGAATTTTCACCACCCGATTGACCACTCATATTGTAAGAATTTTAACCAGACATATTATAAGAAGATTCAACACCAAAAAAATTATTCATATTCCAAACGACATCGCTATGGAATCTTACGGTTTATATAGAATTTGATTGAAGTTATTAGAGAAACGGTTTATATAGCAGTGGATTGAAGTTATGAATGAAGAAAATGAATAACATATAACAGTTTATATAATCGTTTTTAACAAAATATTGTGTCGTGTCAAATAATTGGTACGCATATCGAGAAATCTTACGTTGTCTCAAAATTATTCGGATGAATTATTGGGAATATTAGGTCACGTCAAATATTTTTAAATAATTAATTATATAAAAATTAAGGAATAAGGGTCGTATACCCCTGTACGACTCGTACAAGGTAGTTCATACGGGTTGTATTGACGTATACGACTCGTATAGGGTAACATGAATGACTGATTTGACCAGCTACAAAGTTGTCGTTAAACCTTAATGCTATATGACCCGTATAGCTTTATACGAATCCTATTTAAGATATCAAAAGAACATATCGGTTGTATTAATAGTAGGCCCTTGTAATAATTATCTTGTAATAATTATGATATACATAACTAAATAACATATAAATTAACTACTTTCCGATTATTATTTCCTTTTGTGGGTCCAATATTTTCATGAAAGCACGATTAAAGTCTGAAACCTAGATCCAATCTCTTGTTTACTTTCCCAAATCTTTACAATCTCATTTCACTAAGCACAAGTCACTCCATTTAAACTCTTTCCTTTCACATCTTCAAACACGCATCAATGGCGATCATAACAGAAGAACCAGACTCCCCAACCCCAACCTCTCCCCAAACCAAACCCCTCAAAAACCCCCAAACCAAACCCCCATCATCAACTCCAAACCCTTTTGCTTTCTGGTTCTACTTCACCATCTTAGTCTCCATCTTAACCCTAACATTCGTCACAATCTCCAATCTTTCCACCCCACAAGACCCCAAGACATGGTTCCTCACACTACCCACAAACCTCAGACACCACTACTCCAACGGCAGAACCATTAAAGTCCAACCAACTTCTCACGGCAATTCAATTGAGGTCTTCACCATCCAAGACGGCCCAATAGATTCCTCACATAAAGTGCTTATTGTACATGGGTTAGGCTGTAGTTCCTTTGTTTTCAGTAAAATTATCAAAAGTTTAGCAAAATTAGGCGTCCATGCCGTAGCCATTGACCTCCCTGGCTCTGGGTTTTCCGATAAGCTCGAATCGGTGACGGAGGAGAAGGTGATCACGGGTTTCGGGCGGGTTTTCGAGATGTATAATGAAATTAAAGAAAAGGGTATTTTTTGGGGGTTTGATCAGTTGGTTGAGCAAGGGTATGTGAATTATGATTATGCTGAAAATGAGATTCGGGTGTCGAAAGTGACGAGTTTGAAGGCGATCGAGCTCGGTCCTGAGGAAATGGGGAGGGTTTTGGGGCAGGTGATTGACACAATGGGGTTAGCACCTGTGGATTTGGTTCTTCATGACTCGGCATTCAATTTGGGGGCGAATTGGGTGTCGAAAGACCTAGGGTTTGTACGAAGTGTGACTCTGCTTGATAGTGTGTCGAATGAAACCGCTTTTCCTTTGTGGGTTTTGAAAGTGCCTGTGGTTAGATGGGTTGTGTCTGGTTTTGGGTTTGTTTTCGATAAGGTTGTTGGAAAATGTTGTTCGAAAACAGGTGGTGTGTTGGATTCGGAGAGTCATAGGCTTCTTTTGAAGGGTAGAGATGGGATTAAATCGGTTGTTGAAATGGGGAATAAGATGAATTCTAGTTTTGATGTTGGAGAATGGGGTAAACTAAGTGGTGTTAAGAATTTGCCAATGCAAGTGGTTTGGTCTAGTGGTTCGTCCGAAGAGTGGATCAAAAAGGGCCGGCTGGTGGCGGACGTGCTTCCCCAGGCGACCCTTGTCACACATTCCGGTGGCTCCTGGCCACAGGTGAGGATAACACAGTTAGTTACTACTTAATCTTGACTAGTTATTTGACTGTAAATGTTAGGCTGCAGTTTAGTTTTGTTATCATGACAATTGTGAAATGTGAATATATCACTGCTTTAGATTAGTATAAATTGGTAAAGGTAAGTTAACCAACATAGTTGGTGGATCTTTCCAATTTTAGAGGAATATATATATTTTTTTAATGTATTACATATTGGTAGAGGTAGCAAAATGGGCGGACTGGGCAATAGGTTAAAACGGCTAACTTTTACACATAATTGTTGTATGGAACATGAAAAATACATTTTGGGTGCCTTTCAATTAGTTTGACCTAGTTGACCCGTTTCCTTTCTAGCTAATTTCTTTTACCCCTTTGAGATAAAAAAATATAACCCAAATATGGGTGAAACTTGATTTGATGACTGTTGTAAATTCGCAGGGCAATCTAATGGGTGAATTCTTTGTATCATTCAAATCTAATCCTTTAATAGTCTTCTTATAGAACCTTTGTGGCCAATAATGTCTTTTTGCACTTTCTTTGACCACTAACAAAAGAAAGTGTTACCGTATACTACTCTAAATGATATTTTCAAGGCCGATTACCATCGTGCAAAGCCAGTTACCGTTGACTTATATTGGCTAATATCTTCATCTAACTATTACCTCTGTGAACGGGCGCAGGATGATACAGCTGATGAAGTGGCAGAAAGTATACACGAGTTCGTGTCCAGATTACCAAAACCCATAAATGTCTCCAAGAAAAAAGAGGCTGTACCGGAGCATATTCGTGAAATGCTTGATGAAGCAACAGCCAATGTTCACCACCATGGTTTTGGTGGTCATGACCATAGCCACAGTCACGGTCATGGTCAGGAAGTTGGATACCCAAGTGGTTATGGGCTTGGGCATGGATTTTAGTTCAGTGTTTGAACTACCAGAACTGACAGTCTGCTATTGTTGTGTGTGTTATTGGCAAAACATATGGCTGTGAAAACTGTTGGTCTGTGATTCAAAATAGGCAAGGATTTTGTGATTAGTTTTAACATCTGTGGAATCTCTTTGGCATTCTTGTAGGGTATGCAGTATGCTGTGCTTTCTGAAAAATTTCTTGAAAACGTTATAGAAATATCATATAATGCATAAAAGATTATAAATCATTTTATCGGAAACTTAGATATTGTTTTTAATATGTTTTAATCATATTGGTCATTTGGTGATGCTAGTTATTATGTACTACTTACGATTGCCAAATTTGAAAGTGATATTGCATAACTTAAGCTTTAGTAAAGTAACTCAAACTTGAATGTGTAGGCTCTAACACACATCACTTGGCTTTTTGTCTTTTTTGTGCTTTGGTTTCCTCACACATTAGGACATTTTTTTTTCACCTTTTTACCTTTTTTTTTACCTTTTTCTTTAATTGTTTTTACCCTAAAATTAAGCTCACACATGCGCTGCAACAGGCTGGTTCACCGCAACGTTTCGACGTCACATGGTTCTACGCTCCCAACAAAACAGAGTTTTACTACTAGTTTATAAACAACTAGGTTAGAAACCCGGCGTATTACACGGGTTGAAAAAATACAATGTTATATATACTTAGTAATAAAGATTTACATGTTACATATTTATGACATATTATATCGTTTATTAATACAAATTCTAGAAACGTTATATTGTTATTTTTAAAAAATGTTGTATAAAAAGAATGAAAGAAATGTTCATTTTATAAAAATATTTAATGAACAAACCTATTTTTTTAAAATAAAAAACGTTTTATAAAAATAATTATAGAAATCATTATTATTTAATAAGAGAGAGACGGGAAATAAAAAATTATAAAGACAATTAAAGAAATTTGTATAATTAATAGTAGTGATAGACGGGAAAAAAAAACTAATAATGCATAGAAGAGTGACAAATGTCTTATCAAAACCTTTATTTATTACTAAGTATAGATATAGATTCTAATTACGGGAGAAAAAAGTGTTTGGGCCAAACAACCAACCCATTTCAACATCCAGTACCACTTTTTGTATATTGTTAGAGCATCGCGCGATACGCGATATTTGTGAGCCCAAAAACACCTACATATTTTTTAGCCCAAAAACGCCTACGTGGCTTCCTTCCTAAAAACTTCATAGTTTGTGGGATGTTTTTGACTTGATGTTTGTGGTGAAGGATGGTCAAAAACGAGAATACATGTACGCATTCATTTTTTTAGTTTTTCTTGTTTTTATTTTTTTTCTTAATAAAATTTAAGTTATATTTATATATAAACTTGTATAAGGTATATAAAATTTATAAATATATTAAGTTACTAGAACTTTATAAAATAAATATATTAATTTATGATAAGTTATGTTTGAATTCCATAAAAAAGTGAGTGAGTGCATATTTTCTTTTTATAAAATTTAAAACTTTTTTATAAACTTTTAATGAACATACATTTATATTATATTTAATTATGTAATTTGTTAAATTTAATAATAAGATACTAAAAATAAGTAGTTTGTTATAATAAATATATTGGATCTTGAAGGACATTTGTGAAGGATTGTACATTGTAGAGGAAATTGGTGTTTTTAAAGATGAATGTTTTGCTGATGTGGCTGAGATCAGAGACTTTTGTTGTGAAAATCTGCATTACCGGTGGTTATAATGCTCCAGCAATGCATATAAATTATTCATATTGTTGCAATAGCATGCGGAAATGAGTTTTAAGCCTCAACCAGTTGAATTTCGGGACGAAATCCCCTCAACATGGGGAGACTGTAACATTTCTGATTTTTCCATGTAACCGTTTTTGATGCAATGCACAAGTATTCAATTTCAATTCTTGTACAATAACTATGCTATAAGTACTTATATACGATTGATTATGTTGCAATAATAGCTGAAACAAACCTTCGTCATCTCACTAAACTCGAGGATCAAATTCGACTAAAACTCAAAGCGACGCTAAGACTACAAAGATACAAGGACTATTCTTGAAATTTCCAAAAAAAATCTACACAAGCACGGTCGCGCTTAGCATAAGCACGGTCGCGCTTATAGTTTCAACGGGATGGAAAAACTCCAACCTGACAGTCGGGATGGTTATTCGGGTATGAGACCGGGTATGGATTAGTTTTAAAAAATATTAATTGGTTCGTGTTTGATGTGGGATTAGGTGATACTCCGTCCGATTACCCGAACCCATTTACTTGAAAATATTAATATATTATACAATTTAAAAATTACAATAAACAATATGTTGTTAGAAACTTTGATATTATTAAAATTACAAAATTGTTAGAAATGTATGTATTTCAAGTCAATTTTTGAGTTGAACTTTAGATCAGAGTTTGGGTATCAAACGGGTATCTGACATGATTTTATATTTTGGTATTGGACTGATATTACCAAAACCCTTTCCATACATTATCCATTGCCATCATTATATATCTCAACATGCCACAAAAAGTTATTACACGTTTTACTTTGTACCATGATAAGCATGTATTCTCATCTCAACTACACACATATACATACTGTGAGGTTAGTGTCAAAGTCAAAGAATGCTTAATTCAAAGTCAACTCAATTTTAAAGTCAATTGACAAGTTAGTCAAAGATGGAGGGTTATTTACTTGATAGATGAAAGTTGGAGGGCTGGAAGTGTCAATTTTGATTCTGAGTTTTGTTAATGTCCGTTAATCCCCGATTTGGGGATTTAGGTTAGAAATCAATTACGCTTCCAGTCATTCTGTTCAATTCCTTTTTCATTCGTACTATAATTTCTTGATTCATAGTTCAATAAAGAAATCGTTTGGTTTTGAGCTTGATTATTCTTTCAATTTGATTGATAATCACTTGTTTGGTGTGATCTATTCCGTATTAACGTTCATAATTGGTAATAGAGCCTTGTTGGCTCGATTTCAAGCAAGATTGTTCGATCGAAGGTCTGAAGATGGTGTTTACAACAAAATTTGATATCGAGAAGTTCAATGGCAAGAATGACTTACGTCTTTGGAGGTTGAAGATGAGGGCATTATTGGTGCATCAAGGTCTGGTTGACGCTTTGAAAGGAGAAGGTGGTTTACGGGCATGTCTGATTCTGATAAGAAACAAGTCATGGAGAAGGCACATAGTGCCATTATTCTAAGCCTAGGTGACATAGTTCTCAGGGAGGTCTCGAAGGAGGCAACAACAACGAGCATTTGGAACAAACTTGAAGGTCTATATACGACTAAGTCTTTAGCCAACAGATTGTACATCAAGAAGAGGCTTTATACTTTCTAAATGAGACCAGGAAGGTCCCTTGAAGATCATACATATGAGTTTAACAAACTCATTCTGGATCTTGAAAATATTGAGGTGGAGATAGATGAAAAGGATAAAGCAATTATATTTCTGTCTTCATTACCATAGAGCTATGAACATTTTGTGGATACTTTGATGTTTGGGAGAGAAAGTTTGTCCATGGAGGAGGTGCTAGCTGCTATGAATTCAAAAGAACTCAAGAAAAGAGGTGAAGTCAAAGCAGAAGGGGGTGAAGGGCTGTTTGTCAGGGGCAGACCCGAACAAAGAGGGATCAAGAAGGGTCAGGTGAGGTCTAAGTCCAAGGGGAAACTCAGGTGCTTTGTTTGCAATTTAGACAAGCATTTGAAAAGAGAATGCCTTGAATGAAAGAAGAAGAAGGCTGAGTTTGCAAAGAACAAAAAATATGGACACAATTCTCCTACTAAAGTATCTATGGATGGGTATGAATCTTAAGATGTCTTAGTGGTGTCTAAGGCTACATCCAATTCAGAATGGGTTATGGATTTAGGGTGTTCATACCATATGACACCCCATAAAGAATGTTTCAAGGATCTTGAAATGAAGGAACAAGGTATGGTACATCTTGGAGATGACAGACAATTGAACCAAAGAGTTGTAGAATGATTGATTGTTATATTGTAGAAGTGATTACATAGCGAATATATAGAGTACATGAGACCCTTCATATTACCTAACATTAATTGTCTAATATTCCCCCACAAACTAAGCTCGGGAGAGATTTAGGTTGAAAATAAAAACATAAAACGTAAATGATAGTTGGTCTTCGTCTTCCGCCATGCTTTCGCCCGTTACTCGCACCAGTTTTTTTTATTTGTTTAAGACCTTGCGAGCCAATCAACCCTTTTTTTGTGTTTTGAAAAACCGGAGACTTCAATTCCATGGGGTTTGTTCCCATATTCTTCTCCTCCACCATGTGACACATTGGTCATAGTATGAGTCCAACCCTCGCAAACATGGAACAGAAAGCATATTAGCTTTCGCGAGGTGCAAGTCGTTGGATTTTTACGCACAAGGGTGTGCTGCCGTTGTTTGGCGTAGCCGGTGTTGTATTGTGGCGGCAATTGAATTGAGGAGGGCGGCGGCTGCTAGGTAGGGCCACGGCGCCGGCTACCTGTGGTGGCAGCGGCGGATCTTCAGATATAGGGTTTTTTTTTATGGCGGCGTGTTGGTGGGGTTGACGGCAGTGGTGTTGTAGTTGCTGCGAGCGGCAGTACAGATAGTAGAAGAGAAGACCGGCAGCGGTTTTGTGGTGTGTTGGTGGTGGGTAGGGCGACGGCGGCGGCCGGACGCCCTTCCGGCGAGTTTTCCGGTCAGTGAGCTACAAGGCTCTGATACCAAATTGAACCAAAGAGTTGTAGAATGGTTGATTGTTATATTGTAGAAGTGATTACATAGAGAATATATAGAGTACATGAGACCCTTCATATTACCTAACATTAATTATCTAATACAGACCATGCAATATAAAGGGAATTGGGACTGTTACTTTCAAATCGGAGCATGGTACTGTTGAATTAACAGATGTTAGGTACATTCCTGAATTAAGGAGAAATTTAATTTCCTTAGGTACTTTTGAAAGTATTGGCTATGTAGTTAGCATGAAAAATGGAAAGGTTAAAGTGATAAAGGGCTCTATGGTAGTTTTAACTGGCTCTAGGAGATAGAATAACATTTACTACTTAGAGGGTGAGTTAGTTCTAGTTATGCAAGTGTGGCTGCAATAGCTGATACTAATGCACAATTATGGCATAAAAGAATGGGCCATATTAGCACACAAGGATTGATAGAATTGAGCAAACAACAAGTGTTTGATGGTTTGAAAAAATGTGCTCCATGGTTTTGTGAAAACTGCATATTAGGCAAGTCACATAGGGTCAGATTTAATAGGAGGGTGCATCCTATAGGGGGCATACTTGACTATATACATGTTGATCTTTGGGGGCCTGCTAAGGTTCAGTCACTTGGAGGTGCTAGGTTATTTTTGTCACTATTTTATGGGTATTCGAAAAGGGTATGGGTATATGCTCTTAAGAGTAAGGATGAGACATTTGAAAGATTCAAAGAATGGAAGTTACTAGTAGAAAATCTGACTGAGAGGAAGATTAAGACATTAAGAACATATAATCGCTTAGAGTTTTGTAACAATTTATTTGATCATTTCTGTAAGAAAAGGGGGATAGCTAGGCATTTAACTGTTGTGGGTACACCACAACAAAATGGGTTAGTTGAAAGGATAAATAGAACTTTACTGAACAAGGTCAGGTGTATGATGTTTAGAGCTAGTCTTCCTAGGAAGTTTTAGGCAGAAGCATTGGCTACTACAGTTTATCTAGTTAACAGATATCCATCTTCAACAATTGAGATGAAGACACACATGGAAATTTGGTATGGTGAAAGGCCTAGGTATGATCATCTGAGTGTTTTTGGGTCTTTAGCATATGCACATATCAAAAGGGTAAGCTTGAGCCTAGAGCACAAAAATGTGTATTTTTGGGCTGTCAAGAGGGGGTAAAAGGGTACAGGCTTTGGCGGATTTCTGATGTCTATCCAAAAGTTGTCATTAACAAGGATGTTACTTTTAATGAAAACTTGATGTATAAAGATGTAGTGGGGGAACTGTTCAAGTAATTCTCAAGATGATAGTCAAGGTAGTGATAGGATTCAACTTAAGGTGGAGTTTCCTGAACGTAGAAGTAATTATGAGTTACCTGAAAGTTCTCACAGTGGGGAATCAAGCAGTGAACAGGGAGATTATAACATTGCTAGAGATAGACCCAAGAGACAAGTTGTTCTACCAGCAAGATGCAAACCAATTAAGACATTTCTGCATTTGTCTTCATTATGGCAGAACAAGATAACTCTTGTGAACCACTGACATACCAAGAAGTTATTGGTTCAACTGACAAGGTGAAATGGTTAAATGCAATGAAGGAGGAGATGGAGTCTTTGCATAAGAATAAAACATGGGTACTAGTGGACAAGCCTAAAGACCAGAAATTGGTCTCTTGTAAGTGGATATTCAAGATAAAGGAAGGGTTCAGTGGAGATCCTCCTAGGTTCAAGGCCAGATTAGTAGCAAAGGGCTTTACCCAAAGGGAGGGCATTGACTACAATGTGTTTGTTTTCTCTTGTAGTCAAACATACCTCAATTAGGGTTGTTCTTTCTTTAACAACAGTTCATGATTTAGAGCTAGAACAACGGATATAAAGACTGCTTTTTTACATGGCAGTCTTAAAGAAAGAATTTATATGAAACAACCTCTTGGGTTTGAAGTAGAGAGTTAAATGGAGAAGGTTTGTTTATTGTAGAGGTCCCTTTATTGTTTAAAATATTCTCCAAGACAATGGTATGTTAGGTTTGATGACTATATGGCCTCTCAAGGTTTTAAGAGGTGTAGTTATGACACTTGTGTCTACTACAAAGAGTATGATGGTGGAAAGTTTGTTTATCTCCTACTATATGTTGATGATATGTTGTTGGCCTTTAGAGATAAAGATCAAATAAAAGCCACTAAGGAGATGTTAATGGCTGAGTTTGAGATGAAGGAGTTAGGTGAGGCCAAGAAAATATTGGGCATGGAGATATACAGAGATAGGAAGGCTAGAATCTTAAAATTGTCTCAAGGGTCTTATATTAAGAAAGTTCTTGGTAATTTCTTCATGGAGCAGAGTAAGTGTGTTGCTACTCCATTAGCAATGCATTTTAAATTGTCAAGCAAAGACTCTCCATAAACAGATGAGGAAGTTAAGCAAATGATAGATGTGCCTTATGCTAATGCAGTTGGAAGCTTAATGTATCTCATGGTTTGTACCATGCCAGACTTGGGGTTTGTTGTAAGTGTTGTAAGTAGATACCTAAGCAAACTAGGAAAGCAACACTGGAAAGGGTGAAGTGGATTTTGAGGTATCTCAGTGGGACAAGAGATGTAGGGCTGTTGTTTGGACAGTGCAGGGGTCAAAATCCAGTGGTTCAGGGCTATGTTAACTCTGACTTTGCCAAAGATTATGATAGGGGCATGTCCATAAATGGATATGTATTCCAGGTCTTTGATGGAGCTATTAATTGGAAAGCTTCTCTTCAACATGTGGTGGCTTTGTCTACTACTGAAGCTGAATGTATTGCTTTGACCGGAGGAGTAAAGGAAGCAATGTGGTTGAACGGTTTTTTTTACTGATCTTGGAGTGGAAGTTGTGAAACTATGGTGAAATGTGATGAAGAAAAAAATAGTCAAATATGACATTTGTTATAATTATTGTTAAATTGGTCATCATATCAGATGTGAAACTCTCCATCCTATTTGTACGAGATGAAATAGAACAAGGCTGGTGTAACTTGCAATTCAGATATCTACAAGATATAATTACATATTCTTCTTAACCTTCAAGTATATGATATTTATTGTTGTAACTCACGTTTTTGTTTAAATATTTAACAAATAAAAACATAAAGTTCAACGTTTATTCATACCGTAGGAGTTCGGAAATCACAAAACATTACAAAATTAAACATTACAATTCGACAAAAAGAAAAATATATATATATATATTTTTTGTTTTTTTGTTTAATTTTAGCCGTCATTCTCGGAGTTACTAGTGGATCCTCGTAGTCTATCATCTTCGGCGAGTTCTTCATTTGTAAGTGGGCTCGCCAATCCTTGGTTGACCTCAGATTCGTGTATGAATTCTTCAACTTCAATTTCGTCTTTAAGCGAACTCCTATCTTGTCTCCTATCTACCGCATCCAAATGGTCTTTCAAGCAAATGCACATTTCCATTGCCGCGGGGGTGAGTCTAGTTCTTCGAATAGATAAAACCCTGCCACTAAGAGAAAAAACGGATTCCGAAGCTATCGTGAAAGCTTGGACGGTTGGTAAATCACGGGCCATGGCGGAAAGGACCGGAAAAGTAGATTCGTTTCCTTTCCACCAAGCCAAAATATCAAAGTCCTCAAAAACATCCGGACTCATAAATGATAAAAAGTTTGTTCTCGTATACCTTCCGAGTTCGCTACTCGGGGTGGACCCTCTAGCCCGTTTAGTAAATTCATTTCTCATTTCGTTATACAAATTTAAGTTCACATTCCTCGAGCTACTACTTGATGCGCCCGCGCCCATCGTATCATGTGGAGTTTGTGTTGTACCATATTTATTTAAATAAATATCAAACAAATCTTGCAAACATTTGGTAAAATAAGTTTTTGTTACGGTTGAAAAATGAATATCTTCGGCATTCAAATCCAAATCGTAAGTTATTTTATCAATCAAGGTTTCAACACCGTAAACATTAATTGTAGGGTTTAATGCGGCGGCACAAGTTATAACCGGAGGCATTTCTTTAAAATATTTAACAAATTTTTCTTTCATCGGTTTTATCATTCTCGTAAAAAGAGTATTTTTTGTTCAAGTTCGGCTAATTTGTTACACATTAGAAATATTTGTTTAAGAGCCAAGGGACTTGCGGGGTAATAAACCCCGGATAAAAAAGTAGTAGCGGTTTTGAAAACTTCGAGCGATTCGGTTATATTTTCAAGAATGTCCCAACTCGTAGACGGAAAACTTTGAATTTTACGACGCGGTTTTGAGGAAAGCATATCATGAAAAATTGATAAAGTATCTTTTTGACGTATAGCACTATGAAACATTTTATAAGTTGAATTCCATCTTGTTGGGAGGTCCCAATTGGGACCTAAGCAAATCAAACCCGTATCGTTACATAATCTAATATATTCATGGTATCTTTTTTTACTACTACTAAAAACGTCTTTAAGCATGACTCGAAATGCATTACTTAATTCAATAACGGGTTCAACCGCAAGCCCGTCTTGCACGGCTAAGTTGATGATGTGTGCAATACATCGACTATGGAAAAAAGCGCCGTTGCAAATCGGATTATATTTTAATATTAATTTTTGAACCGCATTTGTATTATTTGAGGCATTATCAAAAGATATTGAAAATAATTTATTTTGTAATTTAAATTCGGTTATCACACCATCTAAAATGTGAAATAAATTTTGACCCGTGTGCGGATATTCAAACATCTCAAACGCGATTGTACGTTTCATCATTTGCCACGTATTGGGATCAACCCAATGAGCGGTAACGCAAATATATGAGTCGGGAATACCATGTGGAGCCGACCAAACGTCGGTGGTTAAGTTCACACCGGTTTTCAATTTTTCAAAACCTAAAATTAATTTTTTTTTTGCTTTTTTCCACATTTTTAGACAATCACGTCTAAGAGTACTACGACTTACTTGATGATAACGTGGTTGAAGGGCTTCTTGAATCATCCTCGTCACGAGCGGGTTGTCGAAGTGGTTGAATGCCAAACCTCTTTGAATAACTAATTTCGCCATTCTATCTCGAACAATATTTGGATCGAAGTTCCAAATTCCACCCTCGCTTGTCATAGATGCTTGACCCTCACCCGGAATATTCTTCAAACTCGGACACGATTTTTCCAGATGAGTTTTTAGAGTAGAATTTGATTCATTTTAAAAAAAACCACCACAATTTTTGCAACGAGCACGTTCCAACCCGTTAGACAACTCACATAGATCGTAGTTTGACCAAATTGCGGGGTTCCTCGTTGTTGGTATGATTTTCACAACGCTAACTTCGTTAGAGGAAACACCAAAACTTGAATCTGCCATAGCGTTTTTTTCGAGTTTTTTTGAGCGTTTTTTAAGCGTTTTCGAGCGTTTTTTATAAACGAGAGTGTAGAGAGCGGGTTTGAGAAGTGTGATTTAACCAAAACACCCACTACCTATTTATAATGTGTTTGGGTGTTAAAATGGGTGAAAAAAAGGGTCAAAAACGGGTCTAACGGTCAAAAAACGGCTATATAGCCGTTATCCCAACGGTTAAATTTTGAAAGTTACCGTTAAACCGGTTCCCCAAACCGGTTCACAAAAAACCGGTTTTATATATTTGCCTACTAAACCGGTTCATAACCGCCAGTTCATACCGGTTTGAAACCGGTTCCACTTAAACCGGTTCGTATTCGGGTCGAAACCGGTTTAACTATTCCAAACCGGTTTTTTTGCCCACCTCTAAGTAGGTGTTTCAAAGCAACATATATTTTTATTATCTAAAAACGTGTATAAGTTAAATTATTATTCGACAACTATTTCAGTTGTCTTTTGTTTAAAACTAGTTATGTTTCAATACAAATATTCTATTTGAAGGATACTCTTAAATTAAATTTGCATTTTATCATAAATCGAAAAATCTACGGATAATATAAATATTTAATTTGACGTTACTGTCATGTCTAAGGATACAAGGAACGCATTACCAAACTCTAAAGGACATGATTTTTTTATACAACTATCTCATAGTTGATTGTTGTATGCAAGTTTTATCTCAACGACGGATGACAAGTGACATCTTCTACCCATTATGTGTAAAAATTCGAATATGTTTTGGCCCCGTGCATAGAGGAAGGCGAACGATTTTCTCGCGACAGATAATCTCAGCTTGGTTCTTAGATAATCAGTCCATTCCGACAATTACGTCAAAACTACCGAGTGTGACCGGCATGAGATCAATGTCAAATTTATGACTAGTCAGTTCAAGTTTACAACCCTTAATAACATGAGTTGCTTCTATTATTTGCCCGTATGCTATTTCTATGGTGTATTTGTTCTCTAACAGGGTTGGGGTTTTTCTTAGTAGGTTACTAAGTTTATTAGTCATGAAACTCCTATCAGCACTAGTGTCAAATAGTACATAAGCAAAATAGTTGTTTAATAAGGAATTTACCGGTAACCACGTTGTGGTCATAACGAGTGTCTCCGGATCCTAGCACAAAGGCTCGCCCCTTTGCACCATTCCCTGCATTATTTCCCTGGTTGTTATTATTGCCTTGGTGGTTGTTGTTGTTGTTGTCGTTTCCACTCTTCTTTAATTGTGGACAATCCTTTCGGAAGTGTCCCTCTTTTCCACATTCAATACAACCCTTGGTAAAACCCGGTTGTTGGAAGGGCTGCTTGGCTTGTAATTCCCCTATGCAATCTTTGGCAGCATGCCCCACCTTGCCACACCGCTGGCAACGGTTTTTGTCACAAGAACCGAGGTGGTGGTAATTACATTTGTTACACCTGGGGTGTCTCCCAATATAACCACTCTGATGCTGACCCGAAGAGGTCGACTGGTTGGAGTTCTTCGTAGGTTCAAACCTACGCTGTTGTTGTTGCTGTGATTGATTCGGCTGAAATCCCATGTTGTTATTGCTACTGTCAAACTTCCTCTTGTTGTTGTCAGTAGAGTTGGATGCTGACTTTCTGGGAGGTAGTGTTCCTTGGGTAACGGCTTGGTCCGTTAGTTTGTGAGCAAGACGGATGGTTTGTTGGACGGTAGTGGGGTTGAATGAAGTAACCATGCTCTGGATTTGTGGTACTAATCCACTGATGAACATTTCTATCCGCTTGTAGGGTGGTGTGACCATGTGAGGACACATCCCCGCTAGCTCATGCGAGCGAGTGGTGTAGAGTTCTATTTCAGAACCCTCCATTTTCAGATTCCAGAATTCTCCCTCAAGTTTCTGAATCTCATCCCTGGGACAGTACTCTTCCTTCATCATGTTCTTGAAATCTTCCCATGGTGATGCATTGGCCATGTCCAGACCTAGCATCTGGACCTGTGCATTCCACCATGTGAGGGCAGGACCCTCTAGAGTTCCCGATGCAAATTTGACTCGGTCGGCCACAGGGCAGTTACACATGGAGAACACAGATTCAATCTTTTCAAACCATCGGAGTAGTCCAACAGCTCCCTCAGCTCCACTGAATGTGTGGGGCTTGCAGTCCATAAATGTCTTGAAGGTACATACATACTGATTGTTCTGTGGATTGTTCGCTTGCCCTGGATTAGAAAGAGTAGGTTGGGTTTAGGAAAGAGTGGAATAAATGTGTACAGTTGGTTGTCTAGGGTTAATGGTTAATAGGTTTACCTGCAATATGTGCTACTAAGGCTTCAGCGACACTGTCATTAATTAACACAGCCAGTTCGGCTGGTGTCAGGTTTATATTTCCACGACCACCGTTGCGACCGCCACGTCCACGTCCGACCATGATTCTTCATATTCACAAACACAAGAAATGAGTAAATATATCGCATATTAACATCATTCAAGTGTAAGCAAACAGAAGGAGATGTGTAAAGACATGCATGTTTATGATTATAGTACAAGGTTAACTTAAATCATAAGGCCATAGAATAAATAGCTCAACGCAAACAAATCACTAAGATTTTATTGGAATGGGAACATCCTTACCCATTTAGGCTTTTATTTAAAACATAAAGAAATGACAAAATAAGATAAAATAGAATAGAATGGAATATCAAGCTCCACTGCCGGCGGGTGAGATGACTGACTCAGCATCATCCTCCTCTACTTCCTCGGGCTCATCCTCAGGCTCAAGATCGGGTACTTCAGCTGGCTCTAGAGCTGCTGCAAGTTGTATCTCTAACTCTCCAATTCTTTCCTGAGATTCTACTTCAGCCTCCTCGAGTACATTCACTCTAGCCTGTAATGCCCTTACCTCGTCCACTAATGCATTATGCAAGCGGTCAGTGCCTGCCAGTTCTGCTACTAGCAGATCTATCCTATGATCCGTTTGTTTCTCTCCTCTTAACAGACCTGTGATCGCTCCTGCTGCGTCTCTCATATTCCGGATCTCTCGATCCATAGTTGCTACAAATGCTGCAAAGGCTTGCTCCAAGTGGCAAGGTAGTAATGGTAAACGTGGTCCTGATGATGATGAAGCTCCAAAGTATGGTGATGGAACTCGTTCCTGTCTAACCCATTTGCTCAGTAAACCGGGGTACCAATCCCAGTCACTCCCATTTCGGATATGCATGGGCTCTCTATACACAATAGAGTTATCAATGGGCTCAAGCCTACGCCTCTTGGGCTCCGGTGATGCAATGGCAGGAATGTCATGTTCCTGAATGGTAGGTGGTGAAGATGGTGGTGTAGACATAATTCCTGAAACATAAGGAGTAAGTGTCTATGCCAAGTAACTAATGTGTGTGGCTATAGTCTAGGATGCAGTCCTAGTTCTCTATAACCAATGTCTCTGATACCAATCTGTCACACCCCCAAATTCCACTAACGGAGTTTTACCGTTTTGGAAGGTGACAAACCAGGATCCCAGACATCAGTTACTTCAAACGACACTATATGGGACTTGAAATGTAATAATATAAAAGATCAAGGTTCAGAGTGTATATGTGGAAGCGTTAAACGAAAGTAAATGCGCAAAACAACGCGCCCAAGTCCAATTACATACAAAACATTAATATTATTCAATAGATAATTATTTCAATTGAAGTCCAAGACACATGCATGACTTAACGTGATCCTGAGTGCCAACCTGAGAAAACATGTAACAAAAACGAGTCAACACTAGGTTGGTGAGTTCACAGGTTTCAATCATTTAAAGTAAAGCGTTTACGGATTATGTACATTCAATATATACATCAATAGGTTGCATGCCTATATTCATGTTTTGCTAAAGCGCTCGCAACCGAAACTGACAGCGTGTTTGTTTGTTTGCCTCCAGCCAGGTCTATCAACTCTGACTAATGTGTTAAGGTCAATATAACACCCGTTCAACCTCCAATCGAGTTAGCGCGACTAACGCGGGTGGGGTTTGTCAAACCCAGTAGTACTACCAAAATTACCTCGTTCATACCATATTAACGGTCCGATGTGTGTGAGGACTTTTCATGATAGTGTGTTACGCTTAGCCTCAACAGTGATATCATATGAATTACAATAACCCAAAAAGGGTTGTGACATGTTTTCTCCCCCAAATAAAAACAGTAAAAGGGGCCGTGAAACTCATCTGCGTTGCGTAGTAGGTAGTATCACACAAATGCAAGATTTGGAATCTCGAGCGCTAGCCTGCACGGCTTACGTATGCCCTAAAGTTATAAACACATAAATTAGAAACAAGTTGGGATTTGTGACGACGACACGGAAGATTGAACGTCTTAACGCATTCTAAGGATTAAAGAGTAGACGAACTACGGAATTATATAAATTTCTTAATATAATTATTAAGATCAAAGCGTTACGAGTCGAATGTCTCTAATATGAATAATATTAATAAGTATATTTATTCGTGTGTTTGTACCATTTAAAACGATCTAGAGAAATAACATAACTTAATATATTATTTTTAAGTTTGTATGATTAATAAAATAATCATTTGTGTGGAAAAATAATAAATATATTATTTTTAATTTGATTATGAAACCGTGGGTAACTAATATAAGTATTTATATTATTTAATTAATTTGAAACGTTTCGTAGAGTTTATAAACATGGCTAAAATAATATATAAATATTATTTATAATTGGAGTTACGGGTTAAAAATAATATAAAATCTATTATTTTAAAAGTGGGACTTTTATTACAAACGAGTTATACAACCACACCCGAGCCTACGGGTGGTTTCCGGGTTCAAAACATATTAATATGTTAATAATATAATATAAGAGTTAGTTTTTATAAAAAGAATTTCATGAAAAAGGCCCCAAAAATATAATTGCAGGAGACCAGTTTCGAACCCGAGTCTCCTGCGTGTAGGCACTAAGCTTTAACCAACTCCGCCCGCTAGGGATTCGCACAAGAATTCGGATCAAATGTGTTTTAATCCTCAACACCCCTGTGTTCTTCCCCTTTACTCAAGTCCGATCGAACTCCCCCCTGAATCCACTGAATTCGATTTCGATTGAACCAAAAAACATAGGGGTTTTGATGATCGAGGTATTTCGAACCTGTAGGTGTAGTCAATTTCGAAATCATCAAGTTTTAGATAGTTAAATTCCAGTTTGAAAAGCCGAACCCTAGGTTCTTAGCATGGATTCGATCTGAACAATTCAGATGGTAAAACATGTTGGAATCATAGGGCTATTGACAAAAAAAGTGCTGCGAGTCAATCCATGTGGTTTAATTTGATTGAGATGGTGACTGGATTGGAGTTCGATCAAGCCAAAAACGTATGAACCCTAGATATGGGTTCTTGTTTAATTCAGTGTTATGGATCCAAATTATCATAGGGCTTTTAGTGAGTAATTGATTGCGAAACTACTCGTATAAGTTAATTGGATTTAAATCGTATTTAGGTTTGAGTTTGATTAAAACGTTTTCTCAAGAACCCTAGAATCAAGATGATGATCAATTTGATGTTATACCATTAAATTAACATAGGGCTTTTACTAAACAGAAGATTTCGAGTCTGATGATACAAGTTAATTGGATTAAAACTAGGGTCTAAGGTAGTGATCGAGTAAACCGGTTCTACATGAACCCTAGATTCTGGGTTTCTATCAAATTGATGATATGAGCCCCAATACTCATAGGGCTTTCAATTAACTGACTCAAACGAAACTAATCATAGGGCTTTCAATTAACTGACTCAAACGAAACTAAGGATGCAATTAGTTACCAGAAACGTTGACAGATTGATGGTGATCGACTACACTGAGTGCCGACGGCCTGCAGTTTAGATTCCGGCGACTTCTGCTGTTTCTCCGATGAAACTGATGCGTACAGGAGCTTTGCAGTTGTTTGATTTAAGTATACAGGGTGTTCAATTGCGGAATTAACATAGGATTTAAACGAATTTGATGTCTATTGTGATCATGTCGACGGTTATGCCATAATTGGATATTAATCTGATTAATTCGCTAATGATGATGATTTATGTTGGTAGTTAAGGCTGTTAATGACCTTATTCATGCGATACTAGTTTCAGTTCCAACTAAAAACGATCATAGGATTCGAATTTGGATGAAATCGCGAGTTTGACTTTTAGAAAGTCAAACAAAAATCAAATTTGAGATAATTACAGAATTGGTCCCTCTGATATCATGAAAACAAGTTTAGAAATTGTCAGAACTGGTCCTTGAGTTTGTAATTAGGTTAAATGCAAGGTTAGTTAACTTGTAAAAGTCAACATAGCTTAAATAATTGGATTTTGAATTTACAAAGTCAAATAGAATTAGGTTTAGGTTAATTACATATTTAGTCCTTGTAGTTAGAGTTTGAGGAATTGACGGAATTAGTCCCTGAGGTTTGAGATAAGTTAACTAGGTTAACTTTAACTGGATTTAATTAACGAAGTTAAACTGAAAAGTCCGGATTGTCACATCATCCCCTAGTTGAAAGTTGTCACATCATCCCCAAGTTGAAAAAATTAAAATAAAAAAAAATAAAAAAAATTCAGAGGTGTCACAACAATGTGTTTGTTTTCTCTTGTAGTCAAACATACCTCAGTTAGTGTTGTTCTTTCTTTAACAACAGTTCATGATTTAGAGCTAGAACAAACGGATATAAAGACTGCTTTTTTACATGGCAGTCTTAAAGAAAGAATTTATATGAAACAACCTCTTGGGTTTGAAGTAGAGAGTTAAATGGAGAAGGTTTGTTTATTGTAGAGGTCCCTTTATTGTTTAAAATATTCTCCAAGACAACGGTATGTTAGGTTTGATGACTATATGGCCTCTCAAGGTTTTAAGAGGTGTAGTTATGACACTTGTGTCTACTACAAAGAGTATGGTGGTGGAAAGTTTGTTTATCTCCTACTATATGTTGATGATATGTTGTTGGCCTTTAGAGATAAAGATCAAATAAAAGCCACTAAGGAGATGTTAATGGCTGAGTTTGAGATGAAGGAGTTAGGTGAGGCCAAGAAAATATTGGGCATGGAGATATACAGAGATAGGAAGTCTAGAATCTTAAAATTGTCTCAAGGGTCTTATATTAAGAAAGTTCTTGGTAATTTCTTCATGGAGCAGAGTAAGTGTGTTGCTACTCCATTAGCAATGCATTTTAAATTGTCAAGCAAAGACTCTCCATAAACAGATGAGGAAGTTAAGCAAATGATAGATGTGCCTTATGCTAATGCAGTTGGAAGCTTAATGTATCTCATGGTTTGTACCATGCCAGACTTGGGGTTTGTTGTAAGTGTTGTAAGTAGATACCTAAGCAAACTAGGAAAGCAACACTGGAAAGGGTGAAGTGGATTTTGAGGTATCTCAGTGGGACAAGAGATGTAGGGCTGTTGTTTGGACAGTGCAGGGGTCAAAATCCAGTGGTTCAGGGCTATGTTAACTCTGACTTTGCCAAAGATTATGATAGGGGCATGTCCATAAATGGATATGTATTCCAGGTCTTTGATGGAGCTATTAATTGGAAAGCTTCTCTTCAACATGTGGTGGCTTTGTCTACTACTGAAGCTGAATGTATTGCTTTGACCGGAGGAGTAAAGGAAGCAATGTGGTTGAACGGTTTTTTTTACTGATCTTGGAGTGGAAGTTGTGAAACTATGGTGAAATGTGATGAAGAAAAAAATAGTCAAATATGACATTTGTTATAATTATTGTTAAATTGGTCATCATATCAGATGTGAAACTCTCCATCCTATTTGTACGAGATGAAATAGAACAAGGCTGGTGTAACTTGCAATTCAGATATCTACAAGATATAATTACATATTCTTCTTAACATTCAAGTATATGATATTTATTGTTATAACTCACGTTTATTGTAATTTGCAATAGTTACGAAGTGAGAAGCTAAAATTGTGTTGATGGTGGAAGCAAGTAGGTGTTTCAAAGCAACATATATTTTTATTATCTAAAAACGTGTTTAAGTTAAATTATTATTCGACAACTATTTCAGTTGTCTTTTGTTTAAAACTAGTTATGTTTCAATACAAATATTCTATTTGAAGGATACTCTTAAATTAAATTTGCATTTTATCATAAATCGAAAAATCTACGGATAATATAAATATTTAATTTGACGTTACTGTCATGTCTAAGGATACAAGGAACGCATTACCAAACTCTAAAGGACATGATTTTTTTATACAACTATCTTATTGTTGATTGTTGTATGCAAGTTTTATCTCAACGACGGATGACAAGAAACATCTTCTACCCATTATATTCTACCCATTATATGTGTAAAGATTTGAATATGTTTTGGCCCCGTACATAGAGATGTATATATAGTCCAAACATATCAAGCCAACAAGGTAAAAAAAAGGTTATGCCTAGTTGCTAAAGACACTGAAATGAAATGCTTAAAGTAGTCAATGCATTCTAAAATGAAGTTTTATACTAAACTCAAGCAACTATAAAGCACTCTTAATAGATTGAAGTATCTAGGCCAAAGCTCTCATGATCATCAAAAAGTTAATGGCTTATCCCTTTTAATAGTCTAGTGTCACAAAGCGTACTTAGGACAAGTGATTTCATGCAAACTAGAATGTATACTAAGAAGCATTTTGTAAAATATTAATTCAAAGGGATAAAATTCTACAAGCATGTAATTGGAATAGCTTGACCTAGGAGGAGTAGGAAACTTTAGTTCCATCTAGAACTCGTACCTTGTTTTGGATGTTTGTGACTGAGTAAACCGGGTGAAGTGAATCCTGCTTCTTGGAAGACTCGGTTTTGTCAGCCATGCCAAACAATCTAGAAAGAAAGAAGAACAGTAAAAAAAATGTCGCTGCACCAAAGGAATGGCTGCGAGGGCAGCAATGGGACCGTGGTCCGGCAGAGGTCTGGTGGCGGCAGAAAGAGCAGAGGGTATGAGCTAGGGTACCAGCTCTGATACCATATAATTCTCAATGCTTCGATGATTTCATTGGTAATACGTTCCATATAAATAGTACAAGATATAAAATAAAATTAAAAGTCATGGGGTATTTGACACTTATTTCATTGATAATACGTTCCATACGTTCCACTATCAAGACATGTTTAGGCATGGTGTTCATTTATTTTAGGCATGGTTTCATGTTTTATTTTTGTGAACATATTTAAAAATTAAAAAACACCATACCTAAAATAAATGAACAACATGTATAAACACGCACTTTTTAGACTTTTTAGCAAAAATCTCCCTTTTTAGTATAACTCACCTCTCTCTATCTATATATATATATATATATATATATATATATATATATATATATATATATATATATTGAGGTAGGATCATATACAAAATAGATTTTTCTTAAAAAATATAGGAACCAATTAGAGATTGACACGTGTACTTCCCAAGATTTTATTATAGGGGTATTTTCGTATTTGTGCATTTAGGAAATTTTGAAAATCGCTACAATTTTGCATGAATTTTCTTTCATTCTTTGACTTCTTTTCGCTGGCTTCTTTTTTCAACTGAACATACGATCAACAAAATTTGGAAACCCCTGTAATAAGGTGTTTATATTTTTTACATAAACATATCGTATTGGCTTAAACAAACTGTGTTGTTATCATAGAACACCCGTGTTGTTTCATAAAATATTGTGTTGATTTCAAACTGTGTTGTTATCATACCATATTTGTGTTGAAATTCAGGTCATATCTATTCCGACCCACCCCACCCCCAAAAACCTAAATCTACCCACCCCACCCCCCAAAAACCTAAATCCCTCCAACCCCCACCCCACAAAAACCTAAACCCCACCCCAACACCCCCCCAAAAAAAACCTAAATCTCCTCACCCCTCCCCCCCCAACTCAAACCTCGACGAGCCAGTTTCAACGCCGCTGGAATGAGCTCAATCGGAGTTCGTTTGACCCGGTTTCGGTTAAAAAAATCATTTCTTAGGTTTCTTAGTGAAAATTCACTTCTTATTTGAACTTCCCCCTATATATATATATATATATATATATATATATATATATATATATATATATATAGTGGAAGTTTTAAATACAAAGGTTTTTTTGTTGTGAAGCGTAGGAAGTATTTTGAATCGTTGATCTAGGAAATCAATGGTTATTATCAAATGTGATTGTTTTAAGCGTGAAAGATTCTGAAAAGAGTAAAATTTGAATAGCCTACCTTTGTTGACTTTTTACAAGTTCCCCCATTTTTTTAAAACAAGCATAACTTTTTTATACGACATTTTTTTTTAAATTACACCATAAAATCGAGCATTTTATTCTTTTTAATTTGAGTACACTTTAGCTATACTTTTAAAAAAATCAACTTTTTTTTTTTGAAATGTTGATATGCTGAGAGTGATTACGTGATTACGTGATTAATTTATGAAAATGTGTTATTATACAACATGCGTGATTACATGATTACGTGATTATACAAATGTTTTCATGTACTGAGAGTGATTACGTGATTATATAAATGTTGATGCGTTATTATTACGTGGACGCATTTACCCCTCGCCCACTGAACACATGTCGTATGTTGCTGCCTTCGTACGCTTCATACACTAAAATTACTTTGTACAATAACCGGCCCCTATATATATATATACATATACAAAAATGATCATATATGAACCAATTTTAAATGTGTAAACTAAATAACTAAATCTGAGCCCTTCATTTATTTTTATCATATTTTATTTAGTGGTTAGAATTAAAACTGATTTTTTATTAGATGCTCATACGAATAAATGGTTGGAATTGACCGAAGGGTATCAAGGTAAAACAACACCTCTCAATACTCTCTCCTCACATCTTTTTTAATTAGTTTAATTTAAGTTACATTCCCCCCTTTTTTTATACTTTAATAACTTTTTAATGCAATGTTATTATTTTTTTTACATATATCATAAAACGGGTATTTTTTATCTTTAATTATAGTATAGTCTTGCTACGTAAAAAAAAGAAAATTTGAACGTCCATTATTACATATATGTAATGAACACTTACATATATGTAATATAAATATAAATGTAAATGTTCAAATTTTCCCTCTTTTTTTTCAAAAAATTCTCCCCTTTTTTAGAATATTAATTTTTTTTATACAAAATAATTTTTTTACGTATTTGATTACTTTGAAGAAGGAGGCTTTGCTTACTTATATCACTCTTATTCCGGTTGTCACTGGTGTTATCATGGCTAGCGGGGTATGATTTATCTGATTATTGTAACATGTATCCAAGAAATAAACATGCTCTTGAATTCATCCTTTTATAATTTTTTTGGTTTGAATCCCGATTACATATCTTAAATATGTTTATTGATTGCGAATTTGTGATTTTGGGTTTTGATTAATTAGAAATCTGTCATTTTTTTCTTGATTCAATAATGCACACCAGTTATTTGATAAATGTCCAAGTGAGATTTTATACTGATTTTTGGTGATTTTTTGATTGGATTGATAAGAAATGTTATACATATATGTTAGGGAGGAAGAAACAATGATGGTGGTGACTTTATGAATTAGGGAGGAAGAAACAGTGATGTGCCATGCTGGTTACTATAGAAAGAAGAAGAAACAAAATAAAGGTTACTAATTTTTTTAATTCTCACAGATGTTGCATTCAATTACATATACACGTTCATAATTTTATTATTATTCTGTTTATTACATGTATGTAATGAGGTGTTACATATATGTAATAAGATCTTATATATATGTTACAAGATATTACATATATGCTACAACATATTACGTATATGTATTAATTCTTGATTGATTTGGGGCATTCATGTATCTATTCTTTAACTTGCATTATTAGACATTACAAACTATAAATTTTATCTCATCACGTTTATGTTCTGTTTGATCTAGTTTGAAAGCTGGGATGATGAAGACGATGAAATCGGGTTCAAGAAAACGTTGATGATGGTGAAGAAATCCAGGTTCGATGATGATGAAGAAACTCGGGTTCGATGAAGATGATGAAATCAGGTTCAAGAGGACGATAAAGACGACGACGACGATGATGAAGAAAGCCAGGTTTGATGAAGACGATGAAATCAGGTTCAAAAATAGATTACATATAAAAACTATAGTTTAATATATGTCTAGATGAATTTTCCTGGAAAATCTGGATTTTTTGTGTTCTTATTATTACATGTGTGTCGTATTACATATTACATAATGTGAACAATTACATAAAAATGTATTTTTTTTTTCATTTTACATAATATGATTACATATATGTTTATACTACAAATTTCTAGGTTGTAGTTTTTTTGGACAAACAAGTTAAATGAACAACTATTCATAATATATATGTAATAAGACATTACACATATTTAATATGAACAATCACATATGTGTTAAAAAAACAATACAAAATATTACATGACAAAACTATACTCGAATTAAAGATAAAAACTGTTCTATTTAACGGTGGGATTTTTATAAAAAATAGTTTTTATATTCTAAAAAAGGGGGTGAATTTTTTGAAAAAAAAGAGGGAAAATTTGAACATTTACATTTATATTACATATATATATAAGTGTTCATTAAATATATGTAATAACAGACGTTCAAATCTTCTTTATTTTTTTTATGTAGCAAGACTATACTATAATTAAAGATAAAAAAAAATGCTTGTTTTTATGGTATAATTTTTTAAAAAAGAATTGCATTGCATTAAAAAGTTATTAAAGTATAAAAAATAGGGGGAAAGTATTTTAAATTAAACTAATTAAAAAAGAATTAGTAAATGAACTATTTTACCTTTTTAGAAAAAATCAAACTAGTGACACATGACATTTCCTAATTGGTGAAAATGGTTTTTTGGTTCACACATAAATAAGTGGTTCACAATTGATCCCTACCAATGTTTTTAAAACTGAACCGGACCAGCCGGTCGGACCGGGAACCGTGACCTCCACCGGTTCGGTTACATGCTCTGAGACCGTTTGCTGGTTGAACCGGGCGGTTCAAGCGATTCAGCGGTCGAACCGCGAACCGCGAACCGGTGGTCGAACCGGGTAGTTTAATTTTAAAAAAAAAAATTTACTATTTTTTATCTTTTTTATCCTATAGTCCTCCTACTTACTTCTATTTACAATTTTAACTCAATTTGGCTCTTTCCTTTTAACTTATACGCTGCCACAGGTTCTCCAAAACCCTAATCAAAATTAAAATTGAAGATTCAAAAGAATTAAAATTCCTACAGACCTACAACCCTCGTCCTTGACTCAAAATTGTTTAAATGGTTGTATATGTAGTATTTGGAATTTTTATATATTTTTTATATATTTTTATGAATATTTATATTATTTATTGCGTCATCCGGTTCTTGAATCCGGTCCGACCAGTGAACCTCTAAGACGTCCGGTTCGTTGTCCGGTCCGGTTCTGAAAACATTGATCCCTACCCTATATATATATATATATATATATATATATATATATACACACACACAGAGGGGACGTATTCATCGTAAACCCTAAGTTGTTGTGAAAACCCTTAAACTCATTTTGGATCACATATTCATTTCTTATTATTTTAATATGTGATTGTGATTAATTTTGTATTTTTAATATATATAGTAAAAAAACTTGTGGCTTATATTAAATAGAGGGGTAGGAATGTAATTCTACTTTTTTTTTTCTTTTTTCTTTTTAAAAAATAATGAATATTTTCTTTTTTCTTTTTAAAAAATAAAGAACATGTGTAAAACAGAAGATAAATCAAATACATATGTGTAAAAATGAAATACACAAGTGTAAAATGAAATACAAAATTACCAACTGTTAAATCAAATACACAAAGTGTTTTAATTTACAAATTCACCTCAGCCCGTGAAGATAAATCAAATACAGATGTGTAAAAATGAAATACACAAGTATAGAAATGAAATAAACATGTGTAAAACAGAACCTAAAGTTTACAAACCCCAATTTCTTCAAATTTGTATCTCAATATATGAACGCTTTCAGTTCTGCAACTCCGATCATTCAGATCTGCCAAAATTCAATCAATTAAATCTAGAAAAAAATGTACTTCTTGCAACCAAATAAAAAAAATACAAAAGAGTTACGTGTAAAAAGAACCGCAAAACTAATTTTAACTTTCTTCGGGTCCGTTTACACTTGTGTAAATTTAATCAAATACACATGTAATTTCAATTTACACATGTTTAAACATAGTATTCACATGTGTAAAATTCAGTTATACAGGTGTAAAATCAAATTCTGGGTTTTCCAAATATGAGTTTTATGCTTCCAATCCATAAATCTGAGTTTTAAGCTTCAAATCTGTAAAATTGCATGTGTAAAAACCCATTGCCTACTAAACATGAAAAGCCCTAATAAACTTTATGCTTCCAAAAATAAAAAGGGCATGATCCGATTCATATCCCCAGGCCCAAACACCTAAATTGAATCTCAACCAACGAGGTTTTAAATTTCCAGCTTTCATTTTCATCAAACCTTAAACATTCACACAATCCAAATCAATACCAACAGGTTCATGTTCAGATCATAAAAATAAATTTCTGTTTAAAAATATTTTAGCAATTAACATGTTGAAATTTCAATATTAATAGAACCCACCACAGAAATTATATACTTGTTTAAAATCTTTAACCTAACAAGGTTCTAGTATCTCTGTAGTTAAAATTAGTTGAGTATTTTAATATTAATAAACAAAATCATAAAAAGCAATAAAAGAAAAAGATCATTCATGATCTTGTTGCTACGAACATAAATTCAGAAAATTCATTATGAGGATATATTATTTCCGGTAAAAATATAAAAACCTATATAAATCCTTCTCCATGATCTCTGAATTTCCGGTAAAAATTACATTTCTTATTTCCTGTAAAAATTACATTACTTACTTAACTCACCTAGATCTGAACTCCCTGAAAAGAAGCAAACTCGCTGAAGCCTTAACCCCTTTGACTCCATCCCGAAAAAGAAGCAAACCTAGAGTGACGGATCTGACCGTTGTCGGTGGAGATCAGACCGCGATACCTGTTTCTACCCAATTTGAATAGAGATAGAGAGAAATGTGTTCTTCGTCTCTCAAGATCTGAAGAAGAACATTGTCATACCCCCAAATTCATTTACTTAATAAATAAATTAAGGTTGTACGATTGTTAACATTACACAATAGCGGAAGCATATTTAAGACATCTAAAGTGTGAAACATCATTACAATACTAAAATAAACTAGTACATTGTTATAAAACCATATAGGTCAAAACCGTCTTGAGGTTTGACAATCATGTATCTTCGGCTTCTAGGGTTTAATCCAAATGGCTAACCTATTCCAACCGTGCCATAGCTATGTGTTACGTGAAAACATACTTAAAATGTCAACACAAAGGTTGGTGAGTTCACATGTTTAATTGTTGCAATGTAAAGCCGTTTTCCTTGAAAGCATTGATATCGTGTACATTGGCATAATATAAAAGCGTTTTCTTCGAAAACATATAATGACTTCATAGTCATAAAATGAGTAGTTTTCTCAACGAAAACATGTGATGAATTCATAGTCATAAAACGAGTAGTATCCTCAACGAAAACATGTTAATGATTTTATGCCCATGTCAAGCCCTCTTTAAAGAAATTATTAAAGATAGGAACGTTAACCAAAACAAGTAGCAGTTTCAGGTGTATATGATAAATAAAACAAGTAATGTTGACTCACTTGTAGACTAGCTAAGAATACAAATAATATGTTCATACATGAGGCATAACCAAACCATGACACATGTATTTTGCCCCCACGTACCTCCCGAGCACACGTTTGAACACTATGCGGCCACTTGACCAAAACCGATCGAACCATGACCGGGGGTGTCAATCCCAAATAGTACCATCCATAGATACTCATGCTAAGTCCTTAGCTAACGGTTAATAAAATGTTTAAGTAGGGGACTTTTCATGCAAACATAAAGGTCGGCTCTTGTTTTCTTGTTATCATATAAAAACTAGTACGATTATGTTTCATGTTTTCAAACGTATAAAACAAGTAAGTTTCTCTCTCGATGTTTCTAAAACATTTAAAACAGTTAAAAGGGGTCGTGAACTCACCTGGTGACGTGTCAGGAACACTAATGTCCTTCTGATAGTAATGGAAACCAATGTTCACATGATAATCCCGGGTTACGTCTTATTCGAGTCCTACGATACCTGTAGGCACTTAATAAGCTTTATAGACTAACCCTAATAGTGTAAAGTGAGTCTAAACTCGTATTGAGTTATCAAGCGTGCGGTTGAGCTCTGTTGATTCTTAACGGTATTACCGATTCGGTATATGATGTTGGGTTAACATTCGGTAATAATAGTTGCCTAATTCGAGTTGGGTCTTTCGAATCGAATATGTTTCAATGGTTATATTAAAAAATATTAGTATGTCGTGGACACGATCGTATATAGCTATGTGCACGTATAATTAATAATAATAATTCACGTTTGTGCGTATTTTAACCGACTGTATACAACTCTATGATTTAGTAAAACCATTTCGAGACTTACAGTATATTCATACAAATATTTATAAATATAAATGTATTCATATATTTATATAGTTTTAAAAACCCCAAAATATAGTTGTACCGTATTGCGTTTTGAAATAAACGTTCCTTAATAAGATTTGCTCATCTTTATGTAAACATATACGCGTAATACGCCTACTGTAGTATATTCATTTATAATTTTTTTTGTTTACTCGAGTCATAACCGAAAGTATATATATTTAACTTCATCCTTAAATATAATCAAATACTCATTATATTCCCATAAAACATATATTTATATTTTATGTACAAATATGTGAAATATCGTTTAAGACGAGTATTAAAAGTATAAAATTACATGTCACACCCCGACCGATGACGGAATCATCGAGGAGACAATAGAATGATTGTTCAAAAGCACATGATAACTAAAATGTTGCATAATTCATTAATTAAATTTAAAGACAACAAAGATCCAAATATAATACATTTCAAATAACCTAGTCTAGTTCAAAACATTGATTTATTTAACTAGGTCCATAGATCTTAAGTGGCGGAATCTTCGGCAAGTAGTCACATATCCAAACCTGAAACATTATTTAAATCAAGTGTCAACTAAAAAGTTGATGAGTACATAGGTTTAGTAAATCCGGTAAATAGTAGTTGTAAATCGTTTTGCAACTCATTGTTTATCTTGTTAAACATAGTATGTTTGATGTATCATTTATTTAATCACAATTCAAACCGAGTTTGACGTGCTTGAACAGAGCACAACAGCTAAGTCCGGTATGTTTGAATATAGTTACCCACTATATCTGATATGATTGAATATAACACGCGGTTATATCCGAGTATGCAGTAATAAACACCCTAACTGGGTGGGCTTGTCAGGCACAATAGATCTATCAATATTACAGTTGGTTGTCTTGTGTTTAAATGTATGTACATCCAAAAAATAAGCATATAGTCTCATGTATAACACGTATAAACAATGTGAGTAGCATGTATAATGTTTCACCCCAAAATGTATGAAAATGTAAAATATGGGCTATGTAACTCACCTGGCTAGCGGATATGATAATCCACGAGAGTAGGTGATACGGATGTTTGAAACCTAAGCACGATGGAACCCTATGTAGATAAATGGGTATTATTATATGCTTATAGGTGTGTATCCGTATTTAATTGTGTATAGGTTTATAATAATATTTCTTAAAATTATTTGCGTAAAGTGTAGGTTCAGATTTACTTGAAATCACTGATCTTGATCGAAACTATTTCAGGTATCGAAACTATGTTCAAGTATCGAAACTATGTTCAAGTATCGAAACTATGTTCAAGTATCGAAACTATGTTCAATCAAAACTACTAGTTTCGATTGACCACAGAGCTGTCGAAACTTTCTTCTATCGAAACTACTTAGTTTCGATAAGTAGTTATTATGTATTATGTATTTATATAATAATAACAAATGAAAGAAAAGTCTTTATTTGACTAATTATATTGATATTTTACATGTTAAAATTTATTTTAACAAGTTTATTAAAAATAATGCAAGGTTCATAAAAAAAATGAGGCATTTTATATATTACATGTATTTTAATAAGTTTATAAAAATGTTACAAGATTTATAAAAAATATGGGACATTTTATATATAAAAATGTAATTAAATAAGTTCATAAAATATTACAAGATTTATAAAAATATGGGATATTTTATGTATTTAAATAATATTACAAGATTTATAAAATGGAATAGTTTATAGATAAAAAGATTGTTTAATCGATTTCAAAATAAACGAACGATCAAACCGACTCGTTTTAGTCTTTAGTGTAATAAAATATTATTAAAATAAGTTAAAAAAATTAAATAAAATAAAAAAAATGATAACAGGAGCAAAAATGGGGTTGGGCCGGAGGCCAGAGGACTCGAACCCGCGACCTGAAGCTCAAACATACACACGTATAACCAGCCGGGCTACTGCCCATCGCTGGTTATGTGTGTAACGGATAAATTAAGTACACAAGGGCAAATCAGGTCGCTGGACCTCGGTGACCGGCAAACCGTGTCCGAGGACATTGGGTTTGTCCGGTAACTCTCGTGCGATTACCGTGATTTCGAGTTGAATTGTTTACCAGGGATTAATAAAAGATAGTGGAATCGATTTGAGACTCGAACCAAGTCGAAACGGGTCTGGTCGGCACCGTCTTTGAACTCGAAAATGTCACAAGCGGGGATCGATCTCTGAGTGGAATTAGCTCCTGTAATTCTGGTCACAGCTTCACTCAGGGTCGACGAAGGTGATGGAGTCCTTAATTTGGGGTGAGAGTGTGTGGACGGAGGGTAGCGAGCTCGTGCAGGGCCGACAATGGTCATTTATAGGCGAGCTTCCTATGCTCAAACGTGCAATTGGACATGTCCCGAAATTAGTCTGGACGAGGAGAAACTAACCCGACATCCCACAGGCGTGGAGGTGGCCTGTCGGGCACGAATTTGGACATGGGTATCTCGGCCATCAACAGGATTGGTCGATTCTTATGTTGGGGGAACAAATTTGTCGAGGGGTCTTGTTCGCGTGGGAGAGATGAAGCCAAAGAGACCACTTTCGGCTGTCGAGGTGTAGGGGACAGTCGTGTCGAGTGTCGCCGGAAAATAGCTTGGACCGCCGGATAACGAAGGTGGTGACGGGAAACACGAATTGGGAATTGGCAACTTTAGTCCCTGAAGTTTGATTTCGTTTTAATTAGGTCCCTGCGATAATTACGGATGGGTCCCTGAGGTTTGGTTTGACCACATTTAGTCCCTCAACCGGTTTTTAGGTTAAAACCTTTTAGTTTAAAAAATTCCAATATAACCCCTCATCTTTTATAAAAATAATTTGTTAAATTTACTTTTTAATTTCATTTGTATTTTATAAACTTATATTATTTATTATTATTATAAATATTTTTATAAAAGTTAATTATTTTATTTAAATAGGTTATCTTATTTATAAATGAACCCTTTTAATTTAGATTTTTGTATAAAATTTTATATAAGTTTAAAACTTATAAAATTTTATTTATTTTAAATCCTTAAATTATATATATATTTATATATATACTTGTACAAAATTTTAAATAAAACCACTTGCATTCCATTGAATAGAAAATGTCTACAGGATACATAATATAAAAGCGTGAATAAAAATCCGAAATGTCACAGTCTCCCCATGTTAAAGGAATTTCGCCCCGAAATTCAACCAGTGGAGGCTATGAAAAGAGATGCGGATATTTGGTCTTCATTTGGTCTTCACGTTCCCAAGTGAACTCGGGTCCACGTTTAGACTCCCAACGAACCTTGACAATGGGGATGCGGCTACGCTTGAGTTTCTTGACTTCTCGGTCCATGATTTCCACGGGTTTCTCAATAAAGTGCATTTTTTCGTCAATGCGCACTTCGTCAAGAGGGATGTGGAGATTCTCGTCGGCTAGACACTTTTTCAAATTAGACACATGAAAAGTCGGATGAACGTTGCTGAGTTCTGAAGGAAGGTCGAGTTTGTAGGCCACTTTTCCTATCCTCTCGAGTATCTTGAATGGGCCCACATATCGAGGTGCAAGTTTTCCTTTCTTTCCAAATCGGACTACGCCTTTCCAAGGTGATACCTTTAGAAGAACCATATCTCCAACTTGAAATTCCAAGGGTTTTCTTCGTTTATCGGCATAGCTCTTTTGTCGACTCCTTGCTACTCGGATGTTGTCACGGATAAGAGAGACTTTATCGGTGGTTTCTTGGATAAGCTCGGGACCGGTGATTTGTGCTTCACCAATTTCGTTCCAACAAATCGGTGAACGACATTTCCGTCCATAAAGAGCTTCAAACGGTGCCATGTTAATGCTTGTGTGGTAGTTGTTGTTGTAGGAAAATTCAACCAGTGGTAGGTGAGAATCCCAATTGCCACCAAAGTCGATGACACAAGCTCTAAGCATATCGTCAAGAGTTTGGATTGTTCGCTCGGTTTGTCCATCAGTTTGAGGATGGTAAGCCGTACTTAAATCCAAACGAGTACCAAGTGCTGATTGTAATGATTGCCAAAATCGGGAAGTAAAACGCGAATCACGATCGGAGATGATGTTCAAAGGGATTCCGTGACGACTTACGATCTCATCAATGTAAATCCGAGCCAATTTCTCGACTCGATAGTCCTCACGAATGGGTAAGAAATGAGCAGGCTTTGTAAGTTGGTCGATAATAACCCAGATACTATCGTACCCACTAGAAGTGTGTGGGAGTTTGGTGATGAAATCCATGGCAAGGTTCTCCCACTTCCATACGGGTATTTCAGGTTGTTCGAGGAGTCCGAAAGGCTTTTGGTGTTCGGCCTTCACTTTAGAACAAGTTAGGCATTTTGCTACAAATAGGGCAATATCCTTTTTCATGCCGGGCCACCAATATTGCTGACAGAGACCCATGTACATCTTATCAGCTCCGGGATGTACCGAATAACGAGTTTTGTGGGACTCGTTCATCAAAAATATACGAAGATCGTCACGATCGGGAACCCAGATACGGTCCAAGTAATACAATAGACCGTTGGCTTTGGTTTATAGGAAGAGTTCCACGCCACATGCCATCTCTTGGTACATGTTTCCCTCGGTAACCGAGGTGTGTTGTGCTTTGAGAATACGGGCTTGGATATCGTTATGGATATAAACACTATGAAGCATGATACGTTCTCTACGACTCAAAGCGTCGGCTACAACGTTTGCTTTGCCGGGGTGGTAGCGAATCTCGCAGTCGTAGTCGTTAAGAAGTTCAACCCATCGTCGTTGCCTCATATTAAGCTCTTTTTGATTGAAAATATGTTGGAGACTTTTGTGGTCGGTGAAAACCACGCATTTGGTGCCATAAAGATAGTGTCTCCAAATTTTCAAGGCGAAAACGACAGCACCAAGCTCGAGATCATGGGTCGTATAGTTCTTCTCATGGATTTTGAGCTGACGCGATGCGTATGCAATTACTTGGCCACGTTGCATTAGAACACAACCAAGACCTTGCTTGGATGCATCACAATAAACGACAAAGTCGTCATTACCACTAGGAAGGGTTAGAATATGAGCATTGCAGAGCTTGTGCTTGAGAGTTTGAAAAGCTTCTTCTTGCTTGGGTCCCCACTCGTAAGATTTACCTTTATGAGTCAAGGCAGTGAGCGGGACTGCAATCTTGGAGAAATTTGAGATGAAGCGACGATTGTAACCTGCTAGTCCAAGGAATGAACGAATCTCGGTAGGAGTCTTAGGAGTACTCCAATTCTTTACCGCTTCGATTTTTGCCGGGTCCACATGAATCCCTTTATCGTTGACTATGTGTCCCAAAAACTGAACCTCCTTTAGCAAGAATTCACACTTGGAGAACTTGGCGTATAGTCGTTCTTTCTTCAAGAGCTCCAAAATCAAACGAAGATGTTGTTCATGCTCTGCTTTCGTTTTGGAATAGATGAGGATGTCGTCAATGAAAACGATCACGAACTTGTCCAAATAAGGTCTACATACACGGTTCATGAGGTCCATGAAGACTGCAGGTGCATTAGTCAAACCGAATGGCATGACCATGAACTCGAAGTGACCGTACCTAGTCCGAAAGGCAGTCTTCGGAATGTCTTCATCGAGAACACGAAGTTGATGGTACCCGGAACGAAGGTCAATCTTGGAGAAACATGTTGAACCTTGAAGCTGATCAAAAAGATCGTCGATACGGGGTAAAGGATAACGGTTCTTAATTGTAAGCTTGTTGAGTTCACGATAATCGATGCACATTCGAAACGATCCATCCTTTTTCTTTACGAACAACACGGGAGCACCCCAAGGTGAATGGCTCGGGCGGATGAATCCTTTGGATGAGAGTTCTTGTAATTGACTTGCAAGCTCTTGCATCTCGAAAGGTGCAAGACGATAGGGAGCTTTTGCCACGGGAGTTGCTCCGGGCACAAGGTCGATACGAAACTCCACTTGTCTAGGGGGAGGAAGACCAGGTAAATCCTCGGGGAATACCTCGGGAAAATCTCGGATGATTGGAATGTCTTGCAATTTCTTACCCTTTTCTTTCGTGTCAACTATGTGGGCCAAGAAGGCAACGTACTTTTTCCGCAAGTACTTTTGTGCCAATGTGCAAGACATGATTTGAAGACCACGAAACGGTTTTTCACCGAAAATAACTAACGTGTCGCCCGAAGGGATAGGTATACGAATGCACTTTTCGTAGCAAATAACCTCAGCATGGTGCTTGGATAACCAGTCCATGCCAATTATAATATCAAAGCTTCCTAATTGCATTGGAAGGAGATCAACAGAGAATTCATGGTTATTAAGCTCGAGATTGCAGTCGCGGATAACAGAATTTATAGTAATAGATTTTCCGTTTGCTATTTCCACGGAATAAGATTTGTCGAGTTTCGTTCTTTGTTTAGCAAGTCGGGATTCAAAGGTAAGAGATACAAAACTCCTATCGGCACCGGTATCAAACAAAATCGATGCATAATGATTGTTTACGAGGAACGTACCGTTCACCACGTCGTTGTTTGCTTGAGCCTCATTAGCGTTTATGTTAAACGCTCGTCCTTGAGGACCACCTTGATGATGCAGTTTTGGGCATCGGTCACGGAAATGGTTTGGGTCTCCACACTCGTAACATGCCCGACCATTGAGAAGTGCCGGATAGTTTGGACGGTTGGCTGGAGCAGCTTGGTGGATGGGAGGACGGGTACGGCAAGTAGTGACCACGTGTCCATATCATCTGCAGCTTGAACACAATCGGCATGGTAGGTTGGCAGGATGATGGTACTTGCAGGTCTGGCATTGGGGATTCGGGCCCTGATAAGTTTTTTGGGTTTTGACCCAAAGGGGCCGCTTGGATAGCAGGCACAGCGGGAGTTACGGCTGTGAAGTTTCGACCCTTTCGTTTCTTGTTACGGTTAGAAGACTCGGGTTTTACATCTTTGACGGCCGTAAGAGTAGAAACAACCTTCTTGGAACCCTTTTTTGTTAAGGTTCCGGCTTTGACATGGTTGTCGGATAGTGTAGCAGCTAGACGGATAGCAGCTTCAAGTGTAGGAGGGTTGCTTCCTAGCACAACATCTTGAATTTGCATAGGCAGGCCGCCTATGTATTTTTCAATCCCCCGAGCAAGGGGAGTGATCATATGAGGCACCAGCAGACTTAGCTCTTGAAACCGGGTGGTGTAGGCCAGATTATCCCCGCTGTCCTGGGCAAGATCCCAAAACTCAGCCTTGAGCTTCCTTATTTCATTCCGAGGACAGAATTCATCAGTCATGGCCTTCTTCAGATCATCCCATGATAAGGATGTAGCAACCTCAGCACCACGAGTGCGTTTCTCACCGTTCCACCAGGTGAGGGCTCTCTTTTGGAGTACACTTGTGGCATAACGAACCCGAAGATTATCGGGACAGTCACTGTTTAGGAACGTGCTTTCCATGCTTTCAAACCATTGCAGTAGGCCGGTAGCACCTTCAGTCCCGAAGAATTTTGTAGGATTGCACGAGTTAAAGTGCTTAAACGTGCAGTGAGGCGGGTTGGTACCACCGTTTCCTTGGATGTTGTGAGACCCATCACTGTTGTTATTGGCTTGGGTCATTTGTCCCACCAGTTGGGCAAGGAGAGTAGCAAGATCTGGGTTGGAAGTGCTAGAGTTTGCACGTCGAGGAGGCATTCTAACACCAAAAGACAATGATATTTTAGATAAGATGGATATATGAGTTATAGCGGGAAATAATGTAAGCAGAAAAACGGGATTCATCATGACGCGTGCCAGTGCATGTGTATTTATTCAAAGTTGATGGGGGAAACTAAGCCATCTATTCCGGATAGAACATGATGTTACAGATCATTATTCGCGTAATAGGAATTGCCGGGACTTGCATGCACTACAAATCGTTATTACGTGTGCACCCGTAATAATGATTTGCTTTGCATGTTCGTCTAGTTCTTCCTATCTTGCTATAATGTCCCCAAATTTTGAGTTTAAGTTCGGATCGTATCCTTGCGAATACATCGACGTATCAACGTTAAATAATTCCTCAAAACTTTCAAAGAGACATGCTTTAGCATATAGGTAAACACTCACTTCAGGAATTCCCAGGAAAGAATACGGGTCCGTTTATTTGGATTTATACGATATGCTTTCCTAGCCAGAAAACCCAATGTACAGGTGTCACCCTTCCAGATTGCACGTGTCCTTTACTGGTTTTAATAAATTAAGTCGTTGACGAGATTTTCAAGATTTTAATAGAATTGAGAGTTTATGTGTATAAAATGTGTAGGAACGTTACAATTAATACGGATTAGGAAAGAGTATGGATAAAGATGGGTAGTGTATTTGTTTGCATAAGTTTGTTTGTCAAATATGTATGTAAAGTATGTATCATGTATCAAAGTCTTGTATGTATGTGTATAAGTCTCATGTACCAAACTCGGGAAAATTCAAATAATACCTAACTACAAATAATTCACGTAGCAATTAATCATTTAGCACATAACACATAAAGGGAGTCCTAGGGTTATAGTCTACGTCATCGTGTCTAATAACCTAATTCCATATAACCATGTCTCTGATACCAATCTGTCACACCCCGACCGATGACGGAATCATCGAGGCGGACAATAGAATGATTGTTCAAAAGCACATGATAACTAAAATGTTGCATAATTCATTAATTAAATTTAAAGACAACAAAGATCCAAATACAATACATTTCAAATAACCTAGTCTAGTTCAAAACATTGATTTATTTAACTAGGTCCATAGATCTTAAGTGGCGGAATCTTCGGCAAGTAGTCACATATCCAAACCTGAAACATTATTTAAATCAAGTGTCAACTAAAAAGTTGGTGAGTACATAGGTTTAGTAAATCCGGTAAATAGTAGTTGTAAATCGTTTTGCAACTCATTGTTTATCTTGTTAAACATAGTATGTTTGATGTATCATTTATTTAATCACAATTCAAACCGAGTTTGACGCGCTTGAACAGAGCACAACAGCTAAGTCCGGTATGTTTGAATATAGTTACCCACTATATCCGATATGATTTAATATAACACGCGGTTATATCCGAGTATGCAGTAATAAACACCCTAACTGGGTGGGCTTGTCAGGCACAATAGATCTATCAATATTACAGTTGGTTGTCTTGTGTTTAAATGTATGTACATCCAAAAAATAAGCATATAGTCTCATGTATAACACGTATAAACAATGTGAGTAGCATGTATAATGTTTCACCCCAAAATGTATGAAAATGTAAAATATGGGCTATGTAACTCACCTGGCTAGCGGATATGATAATCCACGAGAGTAGGTGATACGGATGTTTGAAACCTAAGCACGATGGAACCCTATGTAGATAAATGGGTATTATTATATGCTTATAGGTGTGTATCCGTATTTAATTGTGTATAGGTTTATAATAATATTTCTTAAAATTATTTGCGTAAAGTGTAGGTTCAGATTTACTTGAAATCACTGATCTTGATCGAAACTATTTCAGGTATCGAAACTATGTTCAAGTATCGAAACTATGTTCAAGTATCGAAACTATGTTCAAGTATCGAAACTATGTTCAATCAAAACTACTAGTTTCGATTGACCACAGAGCTGTCGAAACTTTCTTCTATCGAAACTACTTAGTTTCGATAAGTAGTTATTATGTATTATGTATTTATATAATAATAACAAATGAAAGAAAAGTCTTTATTTGACTAATTATATTGATATTTTACATGTTAAAATTTATTTTAACAAGTTTATTAAAAATAATGCAAGGTTCATAAAAAAAATGAGGCATTTTATATATTACATGTATTTTAATAAGTTTATAAAAATGTTACAAGATTTATAAAAAATATGGGACATTTTATATATAAAAATGTAATTAAATAAGTTCATAAAATATTACAAGATTTATAAAAATATGGGATATTTTATGTATTTAAATAATATTACAAGATTTATAAAATGGAATAGTTTATAGATAAAAAGATTGTTTAATCGATTTCAAAATAAACGAACGATCAAACCGACTCGTTTTAGTCTTTAGTGTAATAAAATATTATTAAAATAAGTTAAAAAAATTAAATAAAATAAAAAAAATGATAACAGGAGCAAAAATGGGGTTGGGCCGGAGGCCAGAGGACTCGAACCCGTGACCTGAAGCTCAAACATACACACGTATAACCAGCCGGGCTACTGCCCATCGCTGGTTATGTGTGTAACGGATAAATTAAGTACACAAGGGCAAATCAGGTCGCTGGACCTCGGTGACCGGCAAACCGTGTCCGAGGACATTGGGTTTGTCCGGTAACTCTCGTGCGATTACCGTGATTTCGAGTTGAATTGTTTACCAGGGATTAATAAAAGATAGTGGAATCGATTTGAGACTCGAACCAAGTCGAAACGGGTCTGGTCGGCACCGTCTTTGAACTCGAAAATGTCACAAGCGGGGATCGATCTCTGAGTGGAATTAGCTCCTGTAATTCTGGTCACAGCTTCACTCAGGGTCGACGAAGGTGATGGAGTCCTTAATTTGGGGTGAGAGTGTGTGGACGGAGGGTAGCGAGCTCGTGCAGGGCCGACAATGGTCATTTATAGGCGAGCTTCCTATGCTCAAACGTGCAATTGGACATGTCCCGAAATTAGTCTGGACGAGGAGAAACTAACCCGACATCCCACAGGCGTGGAGGTGGCCTGTCGGGCACGAATTTGGACATGGGTATCTCGGCCATCAACAGGATTGGTCGATTCTTATGTTGGGGGAACAAATTTGTCGAGGGGTCTTGTTCGCGTGGGAGAGATGAAGCCAAAGAGACCACTTTCGGCTGTCGAGGTGTAGGGGACAGTCGTGTCGAGTGTCGCCGGAAAATAGCTTGGACCGCCGGATAACGAAGGTGGTGACGGGAAACACGAATTGGGAATTGGCAACTTTAGTCCCTGAAGTTTGATTTCGTTTTAATTAGGTCCCTGCGATAATTACGGATGGGTCCCTGAGGTTTGGTTTGACCACATTTAGTCCCTCAACCGGTTTTTAGGTTAAAACCTTTTAGTTTAAAAAATTCCAATATAACCCCTCATCTTTTATAAAAATAATTTGTTAAATTTACTTTTTAATTTCATTTGTATTTTATAAACTTATATTATTTATTATTATTATAAATATTTTTATAAAAGTTAATTATTTTATTTAAATAGGTTATCTTATTTATAAATGAACCCTTTTAATTTAGATTTTTGTATAAAATTTTATATAAGTTTAAAACTTATAAAATTTTATTTATTTTAAATCCTTAAATTATATATATATTTATATATATACTTGTACAAAATTTTAAATAAAACCACTTGCATTCCATTGAATAGAAAATGTCTACAGGATACATAATATAAAAGCGTGAATAAAAATCCGAAATGTCACAGTCTCCCCATGTTAAAGGAATTTCGCCCCGAAATTCAACCAGTGGAGGCTATGAAAAGAGATGCGGATATTTGGTCTTCATTTGGTCTTCACGTTCCCAAGTGAACTCGGGTCCACGTTTAGACTCCCAACGAACCTTGACAATGGGGATGCGGCTACGCTTGAGTTTCTTGACTTCTCGGTCCATGATTTCCACGGGTTTCTCAATAAAGTGCATTTTTTCGTCAATGCGCACTTCGTCAAGAGGGATGTGGAGATTCTCGTCGGCTAGACACTTTTTCAAATTAGACACATGAAAAGTCGGATGAACGTTGCTGAGTTCTGAAGGAAGGTCGAGTTTGTAGGCCACTTTTCCTATCCTCTCGAGTATCTTGAATGGGCCCACATATCGAGGTGCAAGTTTTCCTTTCTTTCCAAATCGGACTACGCCTTTCCAAGGTGATACCTTTAGAAGAACCATATCTCCAACTTGAAATTCCAAGGGTTTTCTTCGTTTATCGGCATAGCTCTTTTGTCGACTCCTTGCTACTCGGATGTTGTCACGGATAAGAGAGACTTTATCGGTGGTTTCTTGGATAAGCTCGGGACCGGTGATTTGTGCTTCACCAATTTCGTTCCAACAAATCGGTGAACGACATTTCCGTCCATAAAGAGCTTCAAACGGTGCCATGTTAATGCTTGTGTGGTAGTTGTTGTTGTAGGAAAATTCAACCAGTGGTAGGTGAGAATCCCAATTGCCACCAAAGTCGATGACACAAGCTCTAAGCATATCGTCAAGAGTTTGGATTGTTCGCTCGGTTTGTCCATCAGTTTGAGGATGGTAAGCCGTACTTAAATCCAAACGAGTACCAAGTGCTGATTGTAATGATTGCCAAAATCGGGAAGTAAAACGCGAATCACGATCGGAGATGATGTTCAAAGGGATTCCGTGACGACTTACGATCTCATCAATGTAAATCCGAGCCAATTTCTCGACTCGATAGTCCTCACGAATGGGTAAGAAATGAGCAGGCTTTGTAAGTTGGTCGATAATAACCCAGATACTATCGTACCCACTAGAAGTGTGTGGGAGTTTGGTGATGAAATCCATGGCAAGGTTCTCCCACTTCCATACGGGTATTTCAGGTTGTTCGAGGAGTCCGAAAGGCTTTTGGTGTTCGGCCTTCACTTTAGAACAAGTTAGGCATTTTGCTACAAATAGGGCAATATCCTTTTTCATGCCGGGCCACCAATATTGCTGACAGAGACCCATGTACATCTTATCAGCTCCGGGATGTACCGAATAACGAGTTTTGTGGGACTCGTTCATCAAAAATATACGAAGATCGTCACGATCGGGAACCCAGATACGGTCCAAGTAATACAATAGACCGTTGGCTTTGGTTTATAGGAAGAGTTCCACGCCACATGCCATCTCTTGGTACATGTTTCCCTCGGTAACCGAGGTGTGTTGTGCTTTGAGAATACGGGCTTGGATATCGTTATGGATATAAACACTATGAAGCATGATACGTTCTCTACGACTCAAAGCGTCGGCTACAACGTTTGCTTTGCCGGGGTGGTAGCGAATCTCGCAGTCGTAGTCGTTAAGAAGTTCAACCCATCGTCGTTGCCTCATATTAAGCTCTTTTTGATTGAAAATATGTTGGAGACTTTTGTGGTCGGTGAAAACCACGCATTTGGTGCCATAAAGATAGTGTCTCCAAATTTTCAAGGCGAAAACGACAGCACCAAGCTCGAGATCATGGGTCGTATAGTTCTTCTCATGGATTTTGAGCTGACGCGATGCGTATGCAATTACTTGGCCACGTTGCATTAGAACACAACCAAGACCTTGCTTGGATGCATCACAATAAACGACAAAGTCGTCATTACCACTAGGAAGGGTTAGAATATGAGCATTGCAGAGCTTGTGCTTGAGAGTTTGAAAAGCTTCTTCTTGCTTGGGTCCCCACTCGTAAGATTTACCTTTATGAGTCAAGGCAGTGAGCGGGACTGCAATCTTGGAGAAATTTGAGATGAAGCGACGATTGTAACCTGCTAGTCCAAGGAATGAACGAATCTCGGTAGGAGTCTTAGGAGTACTCCAATTCTTTACCGCTTCGATTTTTGCCGGGTCCACATGAATCCCTTTATCGTTGACTATGTGTCCCAAAAACTGAACCTCCTTTAGCAAGAATTCACACTTGGAGAACTTGGCGTATAGTCGTTCTTTCTTCAAGAGCTCCAAAATCAAACGAAGATGTTGTTCATGCTCTGCTTTCGTTTTGGAATAGATGAGGATGTCGTCAATGAAAACGATCACGAACTTGTCCAAATAAGGTCTACATACACGGTTCATGAGGTCCATGAAGACTGCAGGTGCATTAGTCAAACCGAATGGCATGACCATGAACTCGAAGTGACCGTACCTAGTCCGAAAGGCAGTCTTCGGAATGTCTTCATCGAGAACACGAAGTTGATGGTACCCGGAACGAAGGTCAATCTTGGAGAAACATGTTGAACCTTGAAGCTGATCAAAAAGATCGTCGATACGGGGTAAAGGATAACGGTTCTTAATTGTAAGCTTGTTGAGTTCACGATAATCGATGCACATTCGAAACGATCCATCCTTTTTCTTTACGAACAACACGGGAGCACCCCAAGGTGAATGGCTCGGGCGGATGAATCCTTTGGATGAGAGTTCTTGTAATTGACTTGCAAGCTCTTGCATCTCGAAAGGTGCAAGACGATAGGGAGCTTTTGCCACGGGAGTTGCTCCGGGCACAAGGTCGATACGAAACTCCACTTGTCTAGGGGGAGGAAGACCAGGTAAATCCTCGGGGAATACCTCGGGAAAATCTCGGATGATTGGAATGTCTTGCAATTTCTTACCCTTTTCTTTCGTGTCAACTATGTGGGCCAAGAAGGCAACGTACTTTTTCCGCAAGTACTTTTGTGCCAATGTGCAAGACATGATTTGAAGACCACGAAACGGTTTTTCACCGAAAATAACTAACGTGTCGCCCGAAGGGATAGGTATACGAATGCACTTTTCGTAGCAAATAACCTCAGCATGGTGCTTGGATAACCAGTCCATGCCAATTATAATATCAAAGCTTCCTAATTGCATTGGAAGGAGATCAACAGAGAATTCATGGTTATTAAGCTCGAGATTGCAGTCGCGGATAACAGAATTTATAGTAATAGATTTTCCGTTTGCTATTTCCACGGAATAAGATTTGTCGAGTTTCGTTCTTTGTTTAGCAAGTCGGGATTCAAAGGTAAGAGATACAAAACTCCTATCGGCACCGGTATCAAACAAAATCGATGCATAATGATTGTTTACGAGGAACGTACCGTTCACCACGTCGTTGTTTGCTTGAGCCTCATTAGCGTTTATGTTAAACGCTCGTCCTTGAGGACCACCTTGATGATGCAGTTTTGGGCATCGGTCACGGAAATGGTTTGGGTCTCCACACTCGTAACATGCCCGACCATTGAGAAGTGCCGGATAGTTTGGACGGTTGGCTGGAGCAGCTTGGTGGATGGGAGGACGGGTACGGCAAGTAGTGACCACGTGTCCATATCATCTGCAGCTTGAACACAATCGGCATGGTAGGTTGGCAGGATGATGGTACTTGCAGGTCTGGCATTGGGGATTCGGGCCCTGATAAGTTTTTTGGGTTTTGACCCAAAGGGGCCGCTTGGATAGCAGGCACAGCGGGAGTTACGGCTGTGAAGTTTCGACCCTTTCGTTTCTTGTTACGGTTAGAAGACTCGGGTTTTACATCTTTGACGGCCGTAAGAGTAGAAACAACCTTCTTGGAACCCTTTTTTGTTAAGGTTCCGGCTTTGACATGGTTGTCGGATAGTGTAGCAGCTAGACGGATAGCAGCTTCAAGTGTAGGAGGGTTGCTTCCTAGCACAACATCTTGAATTTGCATAGGCAGGCCGCCTATGTATTTTTCAATCCCCCGAGCAAGGGGAGTGATCATATGAGGCACCAGCAGACTTAGCTCTTGAAACCGGGTGGTGTAGGCCAGATTATCCCCGTTGTCCTGGGCAAGATCCCAAAACTCAGCCTTGAGCTTCCTTATTTCATTCCGAGGACAGAATTCATCAGTCATGGCCTTCTTCAGATCATCCCATGATAAGGATGTAGCAACCTCAGCACCACGAGTGCGTTTCTCACCGTTCCACCAGGTGAGGGCTCTCTTTTGGAGTACACTTGTGGCATAACGAACCCGAAGATTATCGGGACAGTCACTGTTTAGGAACGTGCTTTCCATGCTTTCAAACCATTGCAGTAGGCCGGTAGCACCTTCAGTCCCGAAGAATTTTGTAGGATTGCACGAGTTAAAGTGCTTAAACGTGCAGTGAGGCGGGTTGGTACCACCGTTTCCTTGGATGTTGTGAGACCCATCACTGTTGTTATTGGCTTGGGTCATTTGTCCCACCAGTTGGGCAAGGAGAGTAGCAAGATCTGGGTTGGAAGTGCTAGAGTTTGCACGTCGAGGAGGCATTCTAACACCAAAAGACAATGATATTTTAGATAAGATGGATATATGAGTTATAGCGGGAAATAATGTAAGCAGAAAAACGGGATTCATCATGACGCGTGCCAGTGCATGTGTATTTATTCAAAGTTGATGGGGGAAACTAAGCCATCTATTCCGGATAGAACATGATGTTACAGATCATTATTCGCGTAATAGGAATTGCCGGGACTTGCATGCACTACAAATCGTTATTACGTGTGCACCCGTAATAATGATTTGCTTTGCATGTTCGTCTAGTTCTTCCTATCTTGCTATAATGTCCCCAAATTTTGAGTTTAAGTTCGGATCGTATCCTTGCGAATACATCGACGTATCAACGTTAAATAATTCCTCAAAACTTTCAAAGAGACATGCTTTAGCATATAGGTAAACACTCACTTCAGGAATTCCCAGGAAAGAATACGGGTCCGTTTATTTGGATTTATACGATATGCTTTCCTAGCCAGAAAACCCAATGTACAGGTGTCACCCTTCCAGATTGCACGTGTCCTTTACTGGTTTTAATAAATTAAGTCGTTGACGAGATTTTCAAGATTTTAATAGAATTGAGAGTTTATGTGTATAAAATGTGTAGGAACGTTACAATTAATACGGATTAGGAAAGAGTATGGATAAAGATGGGTAGTGTATTTGTTTGCATAAGTTTGTTTGTCAAATATGTATGTAAAGTATGTATCATGTATCAAAGTCTTGTATGTATGTGTATAAGTCTCATGTACCAAACTCGGGAAAATTCAAATAATACCTAACTACAAATAATTCACGTAGCAATTAATCATTTAGCACATAACACATAAAGGGAGTCCTAGGGTTATAGTCTACGTCATCGTGTCTAATAACCTAATTCCATATAACCATGTCTCTGATACCAATCTGTCACACCCCGACCGATGACGGAATCATCGAGGCGGACAATAGAATGATTGTTCAAAAGCACATGATAACTAAAATGTTGCATAATTCATTAATTAAATTTAAAGACAACAAAGATCCAAATACAATACATTTCAAATAACCTAGTCTAGTTCAAAACATTGATTTATTTAACTAGGTCCATAGATCTTAAGTGGCGGAATCTTCGGCAAGTAGTCACATATCCAAACCTGAAACATTATTTAAATCAAGTGTCAACTAAAAAGTTGGTGAGTACATAGGTTTAGTAAATCCGGTAAATAGTAGTTGTAAATCGTTTTGCAACTCATTGTTTATCTTGTTAAACATAGTATGTTTGATGTATCATTTATTTAATCACAATTCAAACCGAGTTTGACGCGCTTGAACAGAGCACAACAGCTAAGTCCGGTATGTTTGAATATAGTTACCCACTATATCCGATATGATTTAATATAACACGCGGTTATATCCGAGTATGCAGTAATAAACACCCTAACTGGGTGGGCTTGTCAGGCACAATAGATCTATCAATATTACAGTTGGTTGTCTTGTGTTTAAATGTATGTACATCCAAAAAATAAGCATATAGTCTCATGTATAACACGTATAAACAATGTGAGTAGCATGTATAATGTTTCACCCCAAAATGTATGAAAATGTAAAATATGGGCTATGTAACTCACCTGGCTAGCGGATATGATAATCCACGAGAGTAGGTGATACGGATGTTTGAAACCTAAGCACGATGGAACCCTATGTAGATAAATGGGTATTATTATATGCTTATAGGTGTGTATCCGTATTTAATTGTGTATAGGTTTATAATAATATTTCTTAAAATTATTTGCGTAAAGTGTAGGTTCAGATTTACTTGAAATCACTGATCTTGATCGAAACTATTTCAGGTATCGAAACTATGTTCAAGTATCGAAACTATGTTCAAGTATCGAAACTATGTTCAATCGAAACTACTAGTTTCGATTGACCACAGAGCTGTCGAAACTTTCTTCTATCGAAACTACTTAGTTTCGATAAGTAGTTATTATGTATTTATATAATAATAACAAATGAAAGAAAAGTCTTTATTTGACTAATTATATTGATATTTTACATGTTAAAATTTATTTTAACAAGTTTATTAAAAATAATACAAGGTTCATAAAAAAATGAGGCATTTTATATATTACATGTATTTTAATAAGTTTATAAAAATGTTACAAGATTTATAAAAATTATGGGACATTTTATATATAAAAATGTAATTAAATAAGTTCATAAAATATTACAAGATTTATAAAAATATGGGATATTTTATGTATTTAAATAATATTACAAGATTTATAAAATGGAATAGTTTATAGATAAAAAGATTGTTTAATCGATTTCAAAATAAACGAACGATCAAACCGACTCGTTTTAGTCTTTAGTGAAATAAAATATTATTAAAATAAGTTAAAAAAATTAAATAAAATAAAAAAAATGATAACAGGAGCAAAAATGGGGTTGGGCCGGAGGCCAGAGGACTCGAACCCGCGACCTGAAGCTCAAACATACACACGTATAACCAGCCGGACTACTGCCCATCGCTGGTTATGTGTGTAACGGATAAATTAAGTACACAAGGGCAAATCAGGTCGCTGGACCTCGGTGACCGGCAAACCGTGTCCGAGGACATTGGGTTTGTCCGGTAACTCTCGTGCGATTGCCGTGATTTCGAGTTGAATTGTTTACTAGGGATTAATAAAAGATAGTGGAATCGATTCGAGACTCGAACCAAGTCGAAACGGGTCTGGTCGGCACCGTCTTTGAACTCGAAAATGTCACAAGCGGGGATCGATCTCTGAGTGGAATTAGCTCCTGTAATTCTGGTCACAGCTTCACTCAGGGTCGACGAAGGTGATGGAGTCCTTAATTTGGAGTGAGAGTGTGTGGACGGAGGGTAGCGAGCTCGTGCAGGGCCGACAATGGTCATTTATAGGCGAGCTTGATTCCTATGCTCAAACGTGCAATTGGACATGTCCCGAAATTAGTCTGGACGAGGAGAAACTAACCCGACATCCCACAGGCGTGGAGGTGGCCTGTCGGGCACGAATTTGGACATGGGTATCTCGGCCATCAACAGGATTGGTCGATTCTTATGTTGGGGGAACAAATTTGTCGAGGGGTCTTGTTCGCGTGGGAGAGACGAAGCCTGAGAGACCATTTTCGGCTGTCGAGGTGTAGGGGACAGTCGTGTCGAGTGTCGCCGAAAAATAGCTTCGACCGCCGGATAACGAAGGTGGTGACCGGAAACACGAATTGGGAATTGGCAACTTTAGTCCCTGAAGTTTGATTTCATTTTAATTAGGTCCCTGCGATAATTACGGATGGGTCCCTGAGGTTTGGTTTGACCACATTTAGTCCTTCAACCGGTTTTTAGGTAAAAACATTTTAGTTTGAAAAATTCCAATATAACCCCTCATCTTTTATAAAAATAATTTGTTAAATTTCCTTTTTAATTTCATTTGTATTTTATAAACTTATATTATTTATTATTATAAATATTTTTATAAAAGTTAATTATTTTATTTAAATAGGTTATCTTATTTATAAATGAACCCTTTTAATTTAGATTTTTGTATAAAATTTTATATAAGTTTAAAACTTATAAAATTTTATTTATTTTAAATCCTTAAATTATATATATATTTATATATATACTTGTACAAAATTTTAAATAAAACCACTTGCATTCCATTGAATAGAAAATGTCTACAGGATACATAATATAAAAGCGTGAATAAAAATCCGAAATGTCACATTACATATACATTTATACTAATTATTCAAGATATGTTAACGTCTTATGTTTTAAAACCGTTCGTATCAATATATAATCAAAACCCCAAAATCATATATTTATTTATATTCGTATTTGAATATTATTTTTAACAAATAACCGTCCGATTTTTGTATAATGAGAATGTATGTATTTATTTTGAATGTACATATATATTCGGATCTAAATATTGTTATATAGAAAAAAAATAAATGTTTGGTTTCGTATAAAGTGTGAAAATTTATTATTACTTATCTTTATACGATCACATTTATATCTATCTACACAAATATATTTTTACAGATTATTGTCATTTGTCGAATCCTCGTTTAGTCGGTCCGGTTATATGTTTACATACCAATTAATCGACACATCAATATATATATATATATATATATATACATGTACATTCATACCGAACACTTAAAGTTTAGAGTCATTTCACTAGTATTTTTTTTGTATAACACGTTTCATAACATAAATATATCATATATGTTTTCACGCCTAAGTAATAATATTCAATAACATTACGTATCGTTTGTCAATCGTATTCGATATTCTCGTTTTACCGATTACACAGTCACGTTTATAGCTCTCGTCTAATAATCATCAATATATGTATATAGATGTGGTCAAAAGAAGTTCTCGCCGATGACACGTTAATACGACTCCTTATTATTTATCGTTAAATTAATATTTATTTCTCGTTAACGGATCGTTTATGGCTCAACGTGCTTACCCGCAAGCGCATTTATTTTCGCGTAAATAAATATAATGCTTTAGTACGCGTTTTATACCTTCCCATTTGCTCGGTTCGCATATGCGAACCCGTTGACCCGCGTTGACCGGTTTGACCAGTTTGACTTATGCTAACTCAAGCATATCAATCCCGATCTAACCATCATTGACGCAATATCATCATTTTCAACAATTTAAACGCCCAAACTCACCAAATTCTCTAGATCTATGACATATATTAACGGATCTAGTATTAGAGATTATTCTTAACACGAAAATAGGCTCGGGTTTGGGTTTTTACCTTGATTTTTTGGAAAAACGAACTAGAAAAGACGGTCTTTAAGAAGGGGTGTCCGGGAACCACAGATCTGATCACGTAGCCTCGCTTCCCCTTGCCGGAAAGATGAGGACGCTACAATGGCCGAACCTCCGTCGTCAGAGGTCACCGGAAAATGCTTCGTGCGGCGGAACCCTAGCCGTCACCTTACTTTGAGCTGGATTTCCTCCTCCCCTGTTGCGATTTGGCGAAAACCACCACCACCACTGTTGTTACGACGTCGAGTTTAAGGGGGTTGGGTACCCCACTCTCCACCATTCGCGCGGGTTTTGATGCTTGAAACCTAACGCCGCCGTTGCTCCTCCATCGAACTCCGTCGAGAGCCGCTGTGCGCCGCCGTGCGTGGTGCGGCTGCGACGTCATCGTCCGCCGGAGGGTGGCTGGCCCCTCCTCTCCTCCTCCCCACGATATCTCTTTCTCACTCTAGGTGTGTTTGTGTGTGGTGAAGGCTGAACAAATGAGGGAGAGATGGAGGCTACAAGTTATAATACCCCTTTTATAGTTAGGGTTAGAGGTGGGTGTTTTCAAGGGGATTAATATTGGTTTACTAAAAACGTGTATCCGTTCGAGTCTCTGTAACAACTAAAATTCCCGAATTATTGTTTTAGAATACTTAAAACTATGAAACGTTATTAACGATACCATTTAAGTATTTAAATCTTGAAATATACGTTTCAATGGATGTACGAACCGGTACGCCTCAGTACCGCGTTTTTAACGCGTTCCTTTTTTTAAACGTTTCGTGCTCGTTGTTTATTGAATTTTATTTTACTAATAACATTAAAATAAATATTTTTCATATTTGTTATATCAAAATACTTATCGGTAACAACCGTACCACTATCGTTAATCTCTCGAACATCTGACGAAGTTTAACGTTCGCATTACTGAATCGCGTACGTTCCTATATCTTTCCTTAAATTTTCAGAATCGTGTAACGAGTCATTAGATGAAAACAAGTGGCTAGTAGGATGTTCGGATATTGTAAATTTAGAACTCTTAGGGGCTTGGATCCTTATTGGGCCTCAGATGGGTTTGAATTTATATGGGGCCTAGATAGGTTTAGCCCAATAACTAGGTTTCTGATTCTAGAATTTTGCAGGTGTCACATTCTCCCCTTCTTAAAGAATTTCATCCTTGAAATTTGTTAAACTTACATGGATTAGGATCTCGTATCCTTACTATGTTTTTGGATTCTTAGGGAGAATTTTAGCTCATTCCAAACAGTAGCCGATATACGCAAATAGAGCGGATATCTCATCAAGTAACGATATTGGATGTGTAAAGTTTTGAGATGTCAACGCATCAGGTAATAGTGTAATGCTACCGTTGAGCATATACTATATCAAATGAGTAGATTTAGAAAATCTTTTGATTATGTCGCTATGTGAATGACGCTAGCTATTCCACAAGGTGTTAATGTCATTACAAGAGTCCCATGAAAAAAAGAGATTACATCCGGGGGGTGAGAGGTCATTTTTGTATAATGAGTAAATCATTAAAATAATATTTACTCGGTGTGAATTAAAATAGCGAGTTTTCAAGAATCGAACGAACTACTCACACACCAAAGTAACCAATCAAAGTTTAGATGTCAAATAATTTCATTATGCGTTCATTCCTCTCAGAGTAGGACTGTGCAATCGTTATCATTGGTAATGGATGACGATTTTTCATACCCACGGATTTCCGAAGATATTAGAGCCCATATTCTTTATTCATACCCGGGTTTTCCCTCATGAAAACCAAATATTGATAGAATCTAAAGGTAAATTATCAAAAGTTCAGTAAGGGTAGGTTAGATGGTTCAATGAAATGTCCATGTGTTAATTTACAATCAGGTAGTGGACCGTTCATCGCAACGAGTCAATGCCTTAATGTATTCTATCTTTCTAAAACAAAGGTTCTAACATTTCATTTGTCTAATAAGTACGTAGGTTGAACTGATTCAATTGAGTTTCAAAAAAAAAAATGTCAGCATATGCAAATACTCACAAGGAAGCTGGAATGGTTTCAGAGAAATTGTTAACAGTTATCTAGGTAGCGAAGTAAACAGCTATGATATAGGATAGAGTTTTTATAGGTACATGATCATATGAGATTGATCTTAGTTTTATCCAATGACATTACTATTGGCATCATCACGCATGTCATTCGTAATCTGGATTGGATAGGGACCTTAACGAAATAGATGTCGAAGAATAAGCTCGAAGAAATAAAAAAAAATTTCTAGTAACATTGAATCATCCGGAATTCTAAAATTCATCTAAAGATAAGGGTGAATCTAGATGAAGAAGGAAGAAATGCTAAAGTATTTGAGAATCATCGAATTGATTTGGCTTAACAGTTACTAAAGGTAAATGAATCTTCATGGGGTTTATAGAAAAATGAGAATAGACTTTTAACCATTGTTTTCACTACATTTCTACTGTAGTCTAACATTTAGGTTGTAATGTCATGATTTGTGGATTCATGACTTGAATATCATGTCAACGAGGTAGATAAGTCTTAAGAAATTTTAGACTGTAGTTCGTCTAGATGAGAAGGTAAACAGTCACATCGTGGAAATAGTCTCATAGAAGTAGTGTTTCTTGAAACCGATTCCGGATTTATCAACCATTAAATTGGTAAACTTTGATATAATATCATTTTTAATTTAGTTTGGGGATTGGATCTCTCTAGGTAGATGTTAGAAAATAGATGAGAATCAAGTATATCTTTCGGAATTTGTTGATTGCGAAGACGTCACGCTTTCAGATTCCTTAGAGAAAATGTATAGGCATTCCAAAAAGAGTAAGCATACCTTAAAAGAAATTTGAGAAGTCGAAAGAATTGTATATGTGCAGAATGTCAAGAGAGCAATGCCAACTATGATTCGTCCTTTGTTTATCCTCCGGGTAACGTACAACTTTAAACAGTCAACAATCATAGAACACATTAAATAAGTTCTCAAATATTGACATAGGTCTTTGATTTCACATCAAAGTTGATTGAAATGGATCATAAGGTTTCAAAATTTTTCTTGTGATCTAGCGATAAAGAGGGTCGAATTGATTATTTGCCAACAAATATTAGTACAGTATGTCTGTAACGTCCTTGGCTTTTGAATGGTATTATTATGACTTACCATTTCGTATTTCACCTATATCGGTTATGGCCTTAAAGTCCTTAGCACAAGGGTTTAAGCCATAAAATTGAGGTAATGAGTGATAAGTGTTAGAGATTCGAATTTTCTCTAAGCATGTTTAGGAATGTGTATATTAGCCTCATGTTTTGAGAGATAGGTAATGAAATCGAAAAGAGAAAATCTATAGCTGAATCTCAAAAGTTGAAGCAGTACTTTACAGAGAATTTTCATATTCGGTACAAATACCGAAACCACATCAACTGAGAATAGATTTCTTCAAAGTTTTGGCAAAAATTGCCATGCCAATGAAGTCTCGATTAGAGTTTCAGATCCGATCGGATTCAAAGATGAAAGAGGCGATGTATAGTTCCATGTCACCTGAGGTAGCACATCGCATCATTTGATGTCTTTGGCGCAATCATAAGGTTACAATAGTTTTGAACAATATTCGAATGACTAGGAATCGGAATCAGAAATACAGATTAATCATGAACATTTACTCGGATAGTAAGACTCACTAGAGTTCTCATGTACTGTAAATTATGATCACGTGTGCACCCGTAATAATAATTTACTTTGCATGGTCTCTATAATGTTTCTCCTATCTCTAGCTCTGTCAAAAAGGATCTGAAATATTCATGAGATCGTGTCATCGTGTTGCACTTTCGCGTACGAGTATGTATGTGATGTGCATGAAATATATATTTTTTGATAAGAATTTTTCACACAAATGTCGTTTTTAAAATGGTTTTCACCTAAACTAGACTACACACACAAAGGCAAGTGTACCTGTCGAGTGGTAGTATAGAGTTGATAAGAACCGAGTATCAATCCGTGGACACAATTTCACTACTTGATCCTTGTGATTATTTAAGCCAAGTGAGTTAAAATAGATTTTTGTTTTGGTTTTGGAAAGTTTAACTTGAGTGACAACAATTAGTAATTTAAAACACGTAATTAAATAATTAAAATAACAAAATAAAGAAAACTATCATCCTAATTTGGAATCCACTTTACTAATTATGATGAAGCATATGAATGGCAATTTTATGATTATGTTAATGTTCATTTAAGAGGTTGAATTAGATTCATGTCTAGGTAACTAACTCCATAACTATTAAGGAAGACATCTATGAGCAATTTACATGATATCCACTTAAAGTTAATTTAATTAGATAAAATGGTGCAATTTCTTGACTTATAAAATTCTAAGATAAATTTATGAAAATCATAAGCTCGAGTCATCAATACTTTAATTAACATAAACTTTGTAAAAGAAATATTATAAAAGATTTCGTAGTTTTGCCAAACATGAGTCAACGGGATTGCATGCCTTGGTGTTTATTTCACAATAAATGTTACAAAGATTTATTTCTAATTCTTAGCTATAACATTATACCAAATGATAGTAAAGGTATAAATAAATGGTAGTCTCATAGGTTTTCCAACACAATATAATTTCTCATTTACAAACCTTTAGTTGATCCATAAACACTTAAACATGCAAATCCATCAAGAAATTCACACAAGGTTATCATAACATTAACATAATACTTGCCAAGATTCATAAGTTCAACATAAATTAGTAAAGATTCATCAAAACTAGGATGATAAAGGATTTAGCTCATAATGAGCTTACACATTACAACAAAGTAGCAAAATAGCAAGGAACTCATGAAAAATCAAAATGATCTCACAAAAAGTTCAACTTAGGATGGAGTGGTGACGCTAGAACTTCTTCTTGATGATAAATGGACCTTCCAAGCCTTCCAAATGCCTTCAAATGTCTAGTTCCCGATAGTAAATAGTGGGTATTTCCTCCCAAGAACCCCCCTTTTCAAATAAACAAGTTAATGGCCTTTTATAGGCTGTCTGGGAAGTGAGGCACGGCCTGTGCCTAGTGAGTCACGTCTCCGTGTTGGGACCACAATGCAACTGATTTTGTCTTTTGTCGCGAACGTACAACACATGTAGTGGACACGGGGGCGTGCCTAGTGGGGCATGGCCCCGTGTTGCACCTGGTCGAGAGATAATGGTACAACATTACTTCACTTAATTTGACCACGGGGGCGTGCCTAGTGGGGCACGGACACGGCCCCGACTTCGAAAAAGCTGACTTCTGAACGCCTGGGAGGAAGCATGGCCCCATACCTAGTTGATCACGGCCCGTGCTTAAACCTTTCTTCCATAAACATGTAGAGGACTGAAAATAGGATCCGTGGGCGAAAACGGGGCTCAATTCCGAGTTGTAACGAAGCGGGAAAGTAAAAAACAAGTTCTGACTGTCGCAGGGTCGTGCCTCTTCATTCTTTGTTTATTTCTTTCACTTTTCTTCATGTTTTTGCTTGTTTGCTCATTCTAGGCCAAATATTTCCTAAAAATACAATTTAAGCTAAATGTGCAATAAATCTAATCAATATGCAAAGAAAACGACAATAATCGGGACGCAATTGATGTGAAATATATGACTAATTTGGTGCACATCAGTATGTTCTATCTAATCACTCATGGTTATTAGTATTAATACTCATAGATATGTAGTCTAAGGTTACCACTGGATGGAGTTAATGACATAGAGACACAACCGGTGTCCTCTATTGATAAGATGTGTGTGGTGGAAGTCAGACACTATATTAGGGCAGAGATCCTCAAATAAGTGTCGAGCAATCATGCTCCAAGTTTGTATGTACATGTGGATCCACATGATCTAGGTGAGTCTATGGGTCTCCTGAGCCATAGAGTTCTCCCCCGTTTAGTCATGCTTATCCACCTCGGGTTCCCTTCTGTTTGGGCAGTCCCGCCTGCCATATCTCATGACGAAAGTTTTTGTCATCCAATCAAGTAAATCACGAAAGAGTGTATATATATACCACACCAAATGAAGACAACATATGTCAAAAAAACAAAACTGACTCCATGGCTGGAGTAGATGTAGGTGTGGCGTAGGTTTAGGTTCATGTACGAGTTCAGCCTGTTGTGATGCCAAGATCGGTAATTGATGATTACTACCGTCGATGCCCAAGCTCAGCTCGTAACTCGATCTTCTACGGCCACAGTGTGCTGAGTATCTGTCAACCTTGATTCGTAATCCGAATAGTGATACTCCGTTGGGTTATGTTGTAAGTTTTTATCGATTCCACATTGTTACATGTATTAGATGTTAGTCACATATACCACATAGTTGTATTTAGTATTAATATAGCTAATGATACGTTAGTGAAATCACATACACTAATAGTCAACTCAAGTTGTTCAGCAACGGTTGGAATTTCTATACTCGGGTCTTAGGTGTTCTTAATGTGGTGCAAGTCTTAGAAATCGGGGTCCCTAAATAAGTCTGGTTAGAGACTAGGTGTCACTAAAGAAACCTAATTCGCTAAAACCATTGGCTCTGATACCAATCTGTCACACCCCCAAATTCATTTACTTAATAAATAAATTAAGGTTGCAACGATTGGTAACATTACACAATAGCGGAAACATATTTAAGACATCTAAAGTGTGAAACACCATTACAAATACTAAAATAAACTAGTACATTGTTCTAAAACCATATAGGTCAAAACTGTCTTGAGGTTTGACAATCATGCATCTTCGGCTTCTAGGGTTTAATCCAAATGGCTAACCTATTCCAACCGTGCCATAGCTATGTGTTACCTGAAAAACATACTTAAAATGTCAACACAAAGGTTGGTGAGTTCACATGTTTAATTGTTGCAATATAAAGTCGTTTTCCTTGAAAGCATTGATATCGTGTACATGGGCATAGTATAAAAGCGTTTTCTTCAAAAACATGTGATGACTTCATAGTAATAAAATGAGTAGTTTTCCCAACGAAAACATGTGATGACTTCATAGTCATAAAACCAGTAGTATCCTCAACGAAAGCATGTTAATGATTTTATGCCCATGTCAAGCCCTCTTTAAAGAAATTATTAAAGATAGGAACGTTAACCAAAACAAGTAGCAGTTTCAGGCGTATATGATAAACAAAACAAGTAATGTTGACTCATTTGTAGACTAGCTAAGAATACAAATAATATGTTCATACATGAGGCATAACCAAACCATGACACAAGTATTTTCCCCCAGCTCGTACCTCCCGAGCACACGTTTGAACACTATGCGGCCACTCGACCAAAACCGATCGAACCATGACCGGGGGTGTCAATCCCAAATAGTACCATCCATAGAATCTCATGCTAAGTCCTTAGCTAATGGTTATTAAAATGTTTACGTAGGGGACTTTACGAGCTCCCAAATGTTAAGTAATGCAAACATAAAGTTCGGGTCTTGTTATCATATAAAAACGAGTACGATTATGTTTCATGTTTTCCCAACGTACCAAGTAAATATGTTTCATGTTTTCAAACGTATAAAACAAGTATGTTTCTCCCCCGATGTTTCTAAAACATTTAAAAAGGTTAAAAGGGGTCGTGAACTCACATGCTGACGTGTCAGGAACACTAATGTCCTTTTGATAGTAATGGAAACCAATGTTCACATGATAATCACGGGTTACGTCTTATTCGAGTCCTCTGATACTTGTAGGCACTTAAAGATCTTTATAGACAAACCCTAATAGTGTAAAGAGAGTCTAAACTCGTATTGAGTTATCACGCGTGCGGTTGAGCTCTGTTGATTCTTAACAGTATTACCAATTCGGTATATGATGTTGGGTTAACATTCGGTAATAATAGTTTCCTAATTCGAGTTGGGTCTTTCGACTCGAATATATTTCAATGGTTATATTAAAAAATATTAGTATGTCGTGGACACGATCGTATATAGCTATGTGCACGTATAGTTAATAATAATAATTCACGTTTGTGCGTCTTTTAACCGACTGTATACAACTCTATGATTTAGTAAAACCTTTTCGAGACTTATAGTATATTTATAAATATAAATGTATTCATATATTTATATAGTTTCAAAAACCCCGAAATATAGTTGTACCGTATTGTGTTTTGAAATAAACGTTCCTTAATAAGATTTGCTCATCTTTATGTAAACATATACGCGTAATACGCCTACTGTAATATATTCATTTATCATTTTTTTTGTTTACTCGAGTCATAACCGAAAGTATATATATTTAACTTCATCCTTAAATATAATCAAATACTCATTATATTCCCATAAAACATATATTTATATTTTATGTACAAATATGCGAAATATCGTTTAAGACGAGTATTAAAAGTATAAAATTACATATATATTTATACTACTTATTCAAGATATGTTAACGTCTTATGTTTTGAAACCGTTCGTATCAATATACAATCAAAACCCCAAAATCATATATTTATTTATATTCGTATTTGAATATTATTTTTAACAAATAACCGTCCGATTTTTGTATAATGAGAATGTATGTATGTATTTTGAATGTACATATATATTCGGATCTAAATATTGTTTTATAGAAAAAAAATAAATGTTTGGTTTCGTATAAAGTGTGAAGATTTATAATTACTTATCTTTATACGAACACATTTATATCTATCTACACAAATATATTTTTACAGATTATCGTCATTTGTCGAATCCTCGTTTAGTTTGTTCGGTTATATGTTTACATACCAATTAATCGACACATCAATATATATATATATGGGACATATCGATTGTAAACCCTGAGTTGTTGTGAAAACCCTTAAACTTATTCTGGACCACACATCTATTTTCTTAATTTTCTGATTATTATTAATATAGAAGGGCAATTTTGACATTTACCCACTCTCTCTCTATCTTTAAACCTACCCTATTTTTCTCTTTTAAAACCATATATTCCCTCATCTACCACCCCCATTATCATCTCCCTCTCTTTCTTTCTCTAATTAGAAGATCTGGAGAAATTCCCTCGGTTTGTATCTAGATCTTTGATCCTTATTTCAGTCTCAAAGGGATAAACATGTCGATTTGTTTGCGACTTTGTTGAAAGAGATAAAGATGATTTAGGGCAAAAATAATGTTAGTCCACATCTTCGATCCTCATTTGCGTTCGTTAGTAAGGTGAGCATCATTCTATTTTTTTTTTCTCATTTGTTATAATTAATTTTTGATTTATTTATTAATTTATTGCAATCCATTTATTGCGTTCGTCAGTCAGGTGTGAGGAGCCAACAGATCTGTATTTTGAATTGCAAGAACCTTTGACGATTCTCAGCCCGAGCAAGTAATTGGTAAGTTGTAGATCTTTATTTTGATTTGTTTTCATTTTAGGGTTTTTTTATCTGTATTGATTTCCAAATTTGGTGGAATTTGTGATTTAGAAATCAAGAGCAGATTTTTCTTTTTTAAAAAGTGATATTTTCATGGTTAGATGGGTTTTTCCTTAATTGTTCATAAATTTTGGTGGAATTTTGTTGAAATTTTTGGGTGGAATTTCTTGTTTCACGACAATTTAAACAATTATAAATTAAAATTGGAGCTTTCCTTTTCTGTACAGCTTTTCAAAATTGTATGAAATCCTTGAATGAAATCCTTTTTGTGAATTGTTAGAAAAATATGTCATTTGTTTTCTTTTCACTTAAAATACTGGAGTAATTGTTATTCTTTTATATGCATCACTGCTTAGTGGTTAGCTTACATCTATATCAAAGATTCAAAATTGTAGTTAAGTTTGTGCTTATTTGCTAGAATATGATTATGTTCTCGTATTTTTCTGACGCAAAAGGTGGATTACAAAACCGGTGAATCCTCGTCTTGCTCTAGCGACTGCCAAGTAAGTTTCTCGGTTGTTAATTGTTCTTACCTGTTTCTGGCAACTTTAGAGTTTATGATTTGAAATTAATGAATATGTATCAATTTTTTTGATTTCATTTTCTATGTTAATGAATAGTGGAAATCAGAAACTTACATCTAATTTGGTACTGATATAGATAGATATATTGTTTATCTATTGCATCATGGTAGTACAACTTGAATTCTTGCTTATTAAGTTATGGTCTATATCTCCTACTCAGTTATGGTGACATACATCGTACTATCTTGTGATTAACTTTGTTGAGGTGAGGGCCACTAAAAATCCTCTATTAAAGATCATTGTTTTTTTTTTATGATGATAGGTTAGTGGAAACCTGAGCATTGGCTTTAAAATGGAATTTGATCCGGATCTGCACTCACCAGCGCTGGTAAATCAGGTTAGTCACTGATTATTATGTGGTTTTATAGATTTACACATGTGTATATTCGATTTACACATGCGTATGTTCGATTTACACAAGGTAAGTTACACATGTTTATATTCGATTTACACATATATCTCCTGTTACACATGTGTAAACACGATGTTCTTGATTTTGGGGGGTTTGGGTTTTTTAATTTCAACTTTTCAAGATTGTTTTTGATCTGGGTTTGCTATATTTTCTTGTTTTATATGTGAAAATTTGTGTTTTATGACACCTTTAATATTTAGATAGTTTAGACAAGCACATGAAGATCGAAGTATGGCAAGAAGATATGGGTTCAAGATGGTTTAAAAATCAGGATTTTAAAGGATTTGGGTTCAAGATCAAGTTTGGATCTAGGTTTAAGATCTACATGATTTGATACACACGTAAGGTTTTTTATTTCTACACATATGTATTTTGATTTTACACATGCGTATTTGATTCTTTCACACATGTGTAAACTGAATTTACACATGTATAATATAGTTTTTACCCATGTTTTTTTTTATTTTACACAATGTAATTATTTGTAAAGATATTTTTTTTCTTAATTTGTGTATATGTTTTTTTCCCTTGATTTTTAAAGATATTTAGGTATTTGGTTGTAGAGATTTTTGATGATTTGTATAGAAACTGAATTTACACAGTATAAAATTTGGGTATTTGGATGTATAATTATGTTTTAATCATGTTTATTTGTTTTTTACAAATGTGTATTTGATTTTTACACATGTGTAAGAGAGCATGTTCTTCAAATTCTCTCAAAATTCCTTTAATCTCAGATCTTGATTTCATTAAAAAAGAAAAAAGAAAAAAGGTAAAAAGGTGAAATTACCATTCTATCCCTTAATTATTCCTAGCCACACAATTTGTTTAAAAGATAATAAAAAACCTAGAATTAATCATGACCACAAGTTAAAATATATATAAATTGAATGTGTGGCTCATATTGAGTTTAAGAGTTTTCACAACAACTCAGAGTTTACAACCGATACGTCCCTTATATATATATACACACCGAACACTTAAAGTTTAGAGTCATTTCACTAGTATTTATTTTTTATAACACATTTCATAACACAAATATATCAAATAAGTTTTCACACCTAAGTAATAATATTCAATAACATTACGTATCGTTTGTCAATCGTATTCAATATTCTCGTTTTAGCGATTACACAGTCACGTTTATAGCTCTCGTCTAATAATTATCAATATATGTATATAGATATGGTCAAAAGAAGTTCTCACCGATGACACGTTAATACGACTCGTTATTATTTATCGTTAAATTAATATTTATTTCTCGTTAACGGATCGTTTAGGGCTCAACGTGCTTACCCGCACGCTCATTTATTTTCGCGTAAATAAATATAATGCTTTAGTGCGTGCTTTATACCTTCCCATTCGCTCGGTTTGCATATGCGAACCCGTTGACCAGTTTGACTTTTGTTGACCGAGTTTGACCGAGTCCCGGGAGAGCTTAAATCAAGCCTATCAATCCCAATCTAACCATTATTAACGCAATATCACCAATTTCAACAATTCAAACGCCCAAACTCACCAACATCTCTAGATCTATGACATATATTAACGGATCTAGTATTAGAGATTATTCTTAACATGAAAATAGGCTCGGGTTCGGGTTTTTACCTTGATTTTTCAGAAAAACGAACTAGAAAAGACGGTCTTTAAGAAGGGGTGGCCAGGAACCACAGATTTGATCACGTAGCCTTGTTTCCCCTTGCCGGAAAGACGAGGACGCTGCAATGGCCAATCCTCCGTCGTAAGAGGTTGCTAGAAAATGCTTCGTGCGGCAGAACCCTTGCCGCCACTTTACTTTGAGACGGATTTCCTCCTCCCTTGTTGCGATTTGGCGAAAACCACCACCACCACTGGTGTTACGACGTCGAGTTTAAGGGGGTTAGGTACCCCACTCTCCGCCACTCGTGCAGGTTTTGTTGCCGAAAACCTAACACCGCTGCTGCTCCTCTATCCAACACCGTGAGTGGTGCGGCTGCGACGTTGTCGTCCGCCGGAGGGTGGCCGACCCCTCCTCTCCTCCTCCCCACGATCTCACTTTCTCACTCTAGGTGTGTTTGTGTGTGGTGAAGGCTTGAACAAATGAGGGAGAGATGGAGGCTACAAGTTATAATACCCCTTTTATAGTTAGGGTTAGAGGTGGGTGTTTTCAAGGGGATTAATGTTGGTTTACTAAAAACGTGTATCCGTTCGAGTCTCTATAACGACTAAAATTCCCGAATTATTGTTTTAGAATACTTAAAACTATGGAACGTTATTAACGATACCATTTAAGTATTTAAATCTTGAAATATACGTTTCAATGGATGTACGAATCGGTACGCGTAGGTACCGCGTTTTTAACGAGTTCGTTTTTTTTAAACGTTTCGTGCTCCTTGTTTATAGAATATTATTTTACTAATAACATTAAAATAAATATTTTTCATATTTGTTGTATCAAAATACTTATCGGTAACAACCGTACCACTATCGTTAATCTCTCGAACATCTGACGCAGTTTAACGTTCGCATTACTTATTCGCGTACGTTCCTATATCTTTCCTTAAATTTTCAGAATCATGTAACGAGTCATTAGATGAAAACAAGTGGCTAGTAGGATGTTCGGATAATGTAAATTTAGAACTCTAAGGGACTTGGATTCTTATTGGGCCTCAGATGGGTTTGGATTTCTATTGGGCCTAGATAGGTTTAGCCCAATAACTAGGTTTTTTATTCTTGAATTTTGCAGGTGTCACAAACAAGATCTGAGAATGGAGGTAGAGAGAGATAGAGATAAAGATAAAATCTACTTTTAATAAAGATAAATGGGTAAAGATACAGAGAGAGAGCGGTAATTATCAAAATTGCCCCTCTAGATTAAAAATAAATCCAAAAATTAAGAAAATAGATATGTGGTCCAGAATGAGTTTAAGGGTTTTCACAACAACCCAGTATTTTCACAACAACCCAGGGTTTACAACTGACACGTCCCATATATATATATATATATATATATATATATATTTATATAGGGGAGGAATATTCTAAGAAGTTAAAAAAATGTAGGAAGCCACCATGAAGTGACATGTGACTAAGGAGGGGACCAAGGGAGAAGGGCAAAATCGTGAGAAAACATACGTTTGATTTTTCAAATGCACAAAATATGCACATGCAAGTCACATGCATATTCCCCCATATTTTTTAAACGTTCATAACTTTTTAATGCGTTATTATTTAAAAAAAAATTATACCATAATAACGAGCGCTTTTTTATATTTAATATGAGTACACTATTGTTATATAAAAAATTAAAAAAAAATTACGTGTTAAGTGGGGTTTTTTATTCATGGTGTTTTTGCACTAGATTGTACAAACTCTATAAAAACATCATAAAAAACGACATACAAATACCATAAAAATGTCATAAATTAAAAAAAAATCATAAAAACATTTAAACTGGACATTTTATGGTGTTTTTGAAGTGAACGTGTTATGGTGTTTTTAGAACTGGACAAGTTTTTGGTGGTTTTGAACCGGAGGAATTTATGATATTTTTAAAAAAGCTTGTTTCATTTGGAAAAGAAAAACACTACAAGGCCTCAAACCCGGGAGACCTTACTTGTTGGATTTACTCATTCACGAACAGTTCTTAAACTTGAATATCAAATAACGCAGCGGAATCATTCATTCAACATAATTAAAACTTGTTCAAACATGCGGAAGCGTAACATTGTCAGACATGCGGAAGCGTAAACATTGTCTAAAACATTCATTACATAACATAAACATAACGTAACGAGATGCAATCATCATATCAGTCGGGTAACTCTTCATCGCTTGCCAAGCATCACCGTTCAATTTCCATACCTGCCTTAACCTGAATGTGCATACTAATAGTCAGCTACGCACGTGAGTTCTAGCTTTACATAAAACCTTAACATAAACATTTTTGCCAAAAACATAACATACATTTATTTAACAAAAGCGTACGTAAAACATGCAATAACTTAACCTCATCATAACATCGTAACATAACATCATAACATAAGTCAACATGAACCAAATCTGCGCCTTCTCGTAACCGTCAATTCCATACATCGCATACCAGCGGATGAACTTAAGGCTCGTTACCTGTAAGTCATCCGTCACCAGGTCTCCTAAGGCTCGTTACCTCTAGGTGGACCAAACATATGTCTCCTAAGGCTCGTTACCTCTAGGAAGACAGAACATAACATAGGCACTATTTCCCTGCAAGGAATAGTACCTTCCATCGGGGATCCCAGAAATCCCATGGGTGACCGTCGTCACCCCATCATCAACCAGTTGTACAACCGTTAGCCAGCCACAAAGGCCCCCCGTAAGGGTGAGACTAATACATATATACATACCTTAGCTCCTGTAGGAACTCGTGGCAGATTTGTTCATTCGTGACTTTCATATAACCTTTACCTCATTTTAGTTAAAGCATTCGTACGTTTTATTAAACAAAACATCATCTCTTTCGTAAACTTCATTTGGCAAAACATTTCATAAACATCATCTCATAAACATCATTTCGTAAACATCATTTTACATATATCATTTCGTATGTATGCACACCAGCCCAAAAACATTTAATTAAAACATTTAAAGAAGGGCTTCTAGAACTCACCTGTTAAGCTAGTCTCGTTGTCCTAATCGAAGGCCCAACAACGTCACGTATGATCTGGATTGAGTAGTTACATACACATCAGACCTAATCCCGACTCTAACGGCTTAATCATACTGAATTAGACGAACATACTGACTTCACTAACCAACTATTTATCCCTATAGACCTGATGCCTGCGCGCTTAGCAAGTGCGTATGACCTTGCTCTTGCGTACTTAACAAGTACGCAGGGCCTTGTTCTTGCGTACTTAACAAGTACGCAAGGCCTTGTTCTTGCGTACATAGCAAGTACGCAGGGCCTGCAGCAGTCTTCTTCCACAAGAACCCTAAGTTCTTGCTTGCGAATCTGATCACATCAAGATCCCAACTTTCTACGTTCAAAACGTTCATTTTTCCTTTTAGATGCTAGATCTATGTTTATTTTCAAGTTTCATACGTAAAAACGTTACCTTTTCATCCAAAACCCAAAAACCCCAAAGTTAACAAAAAAACTCAGATCTAGCCCAAACCATTACCTGTATCGAGCTTCTGATTTGGAGGTTATCTTCACGAGCACTGGAGAATCTTTCCCTCGTTCTTTTATTCTGTTTGTTCTCGTATTCTAACTCGTTATTTCAACTGTCGTTTTATTTTTGGGATGTTACAAACACCATAAATAAAACACCTAAAACTATTATGGTAATGACGTCCATAAATGCGTTTTCTGTTTTCTGCTTGATCGCGTACGAGCTCCTGCAACTCTCGCATTCATAGAGCCGAGGACCAAAGATAATGATTCCTCGGAGGTGTTGGAGAATTTGAAAAATGCATTTTCTGTTTTCTACACAATCACAGTTTAAAACACACCATAAAGTTGCCCAGTTTAAAAACACCATAATACACCCAGTTCAAAAACACTATAAAATAAGACACCATAAAGAAAACACCTAAAACCATAATGGTAATTGCATAAAAAACACCATAAAACCATTTTCTGTTTTCTGCACAATCACAGTTCAAAACACATCATAAAGTTGCCCAATTTACAAACACCATAACACGCCAAGTTTCACATATGTTTTTTCTGTTTTTCCGCACGATCGGTGATAAAAAAACACCAGGAAACTCCATGAAAAAGAGCTTGCACAGTTCAAAACATACCATAAAGTTGCCCAGTTTAAAAACACCATAAAACGCATTTTCTGTTTTCTGTACAATCAAAGTTCAAAACACACCATAAAGTTGCACAGTTTAAAACACCATAACACTCCCAGTTTCACATGCGTTTTTCTGTTTTCCGCACGATCGGTTATCAAAAACACCAGAAAACTCTATGAAAAAGACACCATGAAAAAAACGTCATGAAAAAACGTAGTGAAAAACGTCCATGAAAAACGCAGTGAAAAAAGTCATAAAAAAGGCTATGAAAAAACGCAGTAAAAAAAAATCATAAAAAAGTGTTGAAAAAACTCCATGAAAAAACACCATGAAAAAAACATCATGAAAAAATGCAGTAAAAAACGTCCATGAAAAACGTAGTGAAAAAGTCATAAAAAAAAGGCCATGAAAAAACATCATAAAAAACGTTATGAAAAAGTCTAGAAAAAACGCAATGAAAAAAACGTCATGAAAAAACACAGTGAAAAAATTCTTGAAAAAACGCCATGAAAAAACGTCATGAAAAAACGCTGTTAAAAACGTACAAACCTAGTTCAGCGATTTTTTATTTTTATTTTTTAAATATAGCAAGACCATACTCGTTTTAAAAATAAAAAAAACACTTGATTTTATGGTATATATATATTTTTTAAAATAATGACGTATAAAAAAGATATAAACGTTTAAAAAATGAGGGTGAAAAATGCATATGACTTGCATGTGAATGTTATTTCTCTCTCTTAGAAGCAATTACTATTATACCATTCAAAGCTTAAAATTCATTCCTTTTTACGTGACATTCTTAGAAACCCTCCATCTCCAAGATAAAAGGCTCAAAATCCTTTCTACACTTCCCTTCCTAGTGAAACACTATACTCTCTCTCTCTATATATATATATATAGGGGAAGGATCATAAGAAAACTCATCGTTCATGAGAAAACCAAAAAACTATTTATTAAAGGTAAAAAAAATAATAAAAAAATCATAACTCAAAATATAAATCAAAAACTAAAAAACCGCTTCGGAGACTTTGTTCCCCACGTCGTCCTTTTTAAAAAAAATCAGCGTTTTGCTACATATGTGTAGCATAGTTAGGTTTTAGGGGTGGTTTTTTGGGTTTAGTTTAGCTTTTAGGTTAGGTTTTTGGGGGATGGGGGTGGGTGGGGGGTTTAGGTTTTGGTGGGTGGGTGGGTGAGTGGGTTTAGTTTTTTGGGTGGGGTGGGGGTTTTAGGTTTTTGGGTAAGGGTTAGGCTTTTGGGTGTACTACACATATGCAACACCTTTAATGAGAAGTTTTTTGGTTTTCTCATTAAAATGAGTTTTCTAGTGAACTCACCCGGGGAAGGATAATAAGAAAACTAATTTTTCATGAGAAAACCAAAAATACTATTTATTAAAGGTAAAAAAAAAAATAAAAAAATCATAACTCAAAATATAAATAAAAAACTAAAAAACCGCTTCAGAGACCTTGTTCCCGACGTCGTCCTCTTTCAAAAAAATAAAAAAAAATCAGCATTTTGCTACATATGTGTAGCATAGTTAGCTTTTGGGGGTGGTTTTATGGGTTTAGTTTAGCATTTAGGTTAGATTGTTTTTAGGTAGGGGGGGGGGGTGGGAGGTTTTGGTTTTTGGGGAGTGGGTGGGGGGTGGGTGGTGTGGGTTTAGGTTTTTGGGTGGGGGTGGGGTGGGGGTTAGCCTTTTGGGTGTACTACACATATGCAACACCTTTAATGAGGAGTTTTTTTATTTTCTCATGAAAATGAGTTTTCTAGTGAACTCACCCATATATATAAATATATATATATATATAATATATATATATATATATATATATATATAGGGGGAGGATCAAATAAGAAGTAGTTTTTCGCTAAAAAATCTAAGAAATGACAAAACCTTAAGAAACGATGTCAAACAAAATGACAAAAAAAAAACCTAAACCATAAAATCTAAACCCTAAAAGCTAAACCATAAGACTAAAACCCTAAAATTCAAACGTAAAATTAAAACCTTAAAAGTTAAACCCTAAAATCTAAGATGGTAGAGTTCAACGAGACGGTTCCAACGCCGCTGAAATTAGCTCAATCGGAGTTCGTTTGGTATCGTTTCTTAAGGTTTTTGTCATTTCTTAGATTTTTTAGCGAAAAACTACTTCTTATTTGATCCTCATATATATATATACACACACACACACACACACACACACACAGGGGACGGTTATTGTACAAAGTGATTTTAGCGTACGAAGGCACCAGCATGTGACACGTGTTCAGTGGGCGAGGGGTAAATGTGTCCGCGTAATAATAACGTATCAACATTTGTATAATCACGTAATCACTCTCAGCACATTAAAAACATTTGTATAATCACATAATCACGCGTGTTGTATAATAATACATTTTCATAAATGAATCACATAATCACGTAATCACGTAATCATTCTCAGCATATCAACATTTCCAAAAAAAAGTCAATTTTTTTTAAAAAAAAGTATAGCAAAAGTGTACTCAAATTAAAGAGAATAAAATTCTCGATTTTATGGTGTAATTTTTTTTTTAAAAATAATGTCGTATAAAAAAGTTATACGTGTTTTAAAAAAATGGGGGAACTTGAAAAAAGTCAACAAATGTAGGTTATACCCATTTTACCCTTGCAGACTATTTTCACGCTTAAAAACAAGCTGACTAGGCACGCTTTTGATCTTAACCCTTGAATTCTAAGATCAATGGTCTACAATCACTTCGTATGAATCGCACCAAAAAACCCTTTGTATTTTAAACTTTCTATATATATATATATATAGGGGGAGCATCAAATAAAAAATAATTTTTCACTAAGAAATGACAAAAACCTTAAGAAACGATATCAAACGAACTCCGAATGAGTTAATTTCAGCGGCGTTTGAATCATCTCGTCGAACTCTACCATCTTAGCTTTTAGGGGTTAGATTTTACGTTTGAATTTTAGGGTTTTAGCCTTATGGTTTAACTTTTAGGGTTTAGATTTTATGGTTTAGGTTTTTTTTGGGGGGGGGGGGGGGGTTTAGGTTTTTGGGGGGTGCGGGTGGTGGTTTTAGACTGTTCGGGGTAGGGTTAGGTTTTTTGGGGTGCGGGTGAAGGGGGGTTTAGGTATCGGAGTTTGTTTGACCCACTTCTTAGGATTTCTTAACAATAATATATATTTAAAGAAAATATCAATTATACTAATAAAACACATTTATTTTAAATTATCTCTTAAGAAACTTTGAAAATCTATTTATTTAACTTTTATTTTCAATCAAATAATAAATGAAAAACAAATTACATTAAATAGTATTTAATTTATTTTCAAAACTGAATTATATATTAGTTTTTGCATATTTTGAGTTTTATTTTCTGTCCTTAGTATATGATACATTTTTACACATGTGAAATATACACATAAAGATTTAAAAATTTTATTTATTGATATTTTTCACCCGTGTGTATACACGGGATCTAAACTAGTAAATGTATATAACAACATTACTAATAATTACTGAAATTTATTTAAACCGTTCTCTAGCATAATTTAGTTTTCTTGATTTTAATTCATTTTATAATGAGTAGTTCACTACGAATACACAACCACAATAATGAAAAGCTAATTATTTTATCTGCACAAATACTCATAATATATAAAACATCATTTTCGATTAAAAAATAAAAGTTAAAGTTTATGAAAGACGCGAAAAAGTTATTTCCTCGACTTGAATTCTTTGGTAACCATTCTTTTGTCTACTGGATCTAATATTGTCGTGTAAAAACGAAATTGACTAAATTTCTCCATCCTCATAATTAAATAATTAATACTGACATTCATTCTGAAGTTCTGAATAACCATTTTCATTAGCAATTTCTCATCCTTATTCATATAATTTAATTAAAAATAATCATTTTCAAGATTTATGTTTTATTTTTTAAAAACCTCTCATATCTCATTTTCATCCCTATCTCTATATTCATATTTTTTTAATTTTTTTCTATTTACTATCTTAACTAACAATTATTTTGTCTATGTTGGACTTGTATGCCCGAGTATCGACAGTTGACAACACGGCCACCGAGATAAGATGCAAAGAGTTTCACCGACAACAATATATATGAATATGTTGTTTAAAGAGTTATTGCGATTTAGATTCGGCACATGTGAAGTCACCGGTTTTGGTGTGGTGGTGGTTTCTCGACTGGGAAGACAAAGGGAGGGTTGGGAGTGGGTAGGGTTGGATATGTGATTTATTTATATATTATCTTTGTTTTTAATTGTTAATTATGTATGGGTATATATATAATTAATATATTACTTATAACAGTTATATATTAAATTAAAATTTTGTTTTTTAAAGATAAAAAGACTAAACTCCCTTTATGTGCAGTGTACATGAGTAGACTTAACTGAAAAACATAACATCTGTTGGTGAAAAGGACGAAATTTATAAGAACATTATAAAATAAAGGATAATAAGTTAAAGTCAAAAAGTTAAAGAATCCATTCCATAATTTAGTAAAACATAAAGGATAAAAATTATAATTTAATCTAAAAAAATTAAATAAATAGTTTGAGTGTGTTGTCATATCAAAATATATAGATCGGCACACATTATCACATCCGAAGATTTGAAAATTTCAAATTATATTTTCCTATATAAAAAAAACAACACAAAAAAGAGGATTATAACCGCTAAAGAGGTTATGGTATAGTGATTGAGGTAAGGTCCGGAGTCTTAAGGAACTCGGGTTCGAGCCCTGCCATCACCATTAATTTACACGGCATCGCAAATGAGGTCTAGCTCTTAGGCTGATGCATCAGGGTTTTACCCACGCCGATCCAGGGTTCGAGCCTCGGCTCTCCCTCAAGCCCGAAAGGGGCCGTATTGGTGGGTTTTTCCTTTAAAGCTCTCCAACTCTGACGCCAAATGGGCCCGGTTAAGAAAACATATTGGCCGGAGTTGGACGAGGCTCTTCCATGTGACCGGGGGGTGCGACGCCAAAACATTAAATGTTCGCCTTTAAAAAAAATAGGCTCGAAACCACACCGTGGTTTTGGTTGATTGCATTCCATACCACTGCGCTAAATTACTTTAACTTTTATTTTATATATAGGGGAGGGCTATTTGGGGAATCAGGGATTCATGTGAAACACATGTGAAAAACTTGTAAAAAATTTAATTTTTTATGTGAAAAATTCATTTTTAAATAATTTTTTTCGGAGTTTTTGCATATAAGCACATTGATAATCCATTCTAACAAAAAAAATAAAAATTTAAAAAAATAGAAAGAAGTTAAAAAATAATTTTTTTTTACAGAAACTAAGTTTTTTTGTTAGAACAGCTTATAAATGTGTTTATATGTAAAAGCTACGAAAAAACTATGTAAAAATAATTTTTTCACATGTGAAATTGAGTTTTTTACATGGTTATCCGGTTCTCTATTTTTTTATGATTCCCTAATGAACCTTACTCTCTCTATATATAAATATTAATTTTCTATAATATATTATATGTTTTAGTTATTTAATTTGATATATAACATATTTATAAAAAAAGTGATGATAAATATTCATTGATGGGATAATTAATGATGAAAGTGACGGGGTGGGATAAGAATCGATTAGGGGAAGGATGGCGTGGGCACACTTGGATTGACGTCCATATCCTTATTATAATAAACTAATAATTTTATCTATTACGTGTAGAATTCTTATAAAGTTAAAGAATTTTATTTTCTACCTCTATCTCTCCTATTAAATAATAAGAAGATTTTAATTATATTTTATCTTAAATTATAATTTTATAATTTTTAAATCTTTATTATTTGTTATTTATAATTCTTAAATCTTAATTATTTATTATTTCACCAATGAATAATGACATGCAACATACAAATATTCATAAAAACTGTTGTTTTACAATAAGTTGTATTTATTCAACCCATTAATACATAAATTTCTAACCTAGTACAAGATATAACGATATATAAAGCCGTAATCGTTGTTCCCAAAAAAAATATAAAGCCGTAATTTTGTAAGAGGCATCATTAACGACGTACCTACACATTTTAAGGGATATTAATTTATGGTTCTATTGGTGTTGCGTCCCAAAAACTCACCCGATGGGATTCAGCTTGAGGTAGCATCAGTCGGAGGAAGGAGATCACGTCCGGATCAGTCTTTTCACCGTATGAGACCAGATCTTCTTCTCGAGCCCGAATCGAACCTGCATCCACATGAAACTCTAGTTAGAGGACCCGAGGGGGATCTCCCCGAGGGCCCTCCGACGCTCAAGTCAGCCTTTTCATCACGTATGATCATCATATAAGTGTATGTTTTTGTATAGAAGTAAAGAGAGGAGGAGAGTGAGTGAGCCAAGGAGGAGGAAGAACCTTCCCCTTTGCAGGAGGAGGAAGCCGTTGTTGATGTAGGGGGGCCTCCCAATATATAGGGGGTATGGTGTCTTAGCCCCAAATGGGCCATTTCCATAGTGGGCTTTCAAGATGGGCCTAATTCCGTATTGGACTTATTTCTGTGTATTGGGCCTCAATACTGAGCCAAGAGGTCCGGGACAGAGGTTACCTCTTCAAGTCCCCTAGTCTGTTGTGCTTATTATCTATGATAAGGATAATGGACTCAATGACCTTTGTTGTTGTCCCTACTGTCCGGGACCGGAGGATCTCTTTTTAAGTCCCCCATAGTATGTTATTACGTAGTGCCACCATGTTAGGATGGGTTTGTATAATATTTTGGCATCGGGTGTCATTTGACCTTCATGGTTGCGCTTTACTGCTTTATTATGTTTCTAATATCCTAAATATCTTTTTCTTCTAACTCTTCAATAAGAATGTATGTGGGTCCTTTTCCGCAAACAATAACCCTTCTATACAACTTTTAACCAGAAGGTGAATGATGTCACTTTGTCAAGAACTTGTTTCTTAGTACTTTGCTTTCATCGAGGTGAATGTGAGACATTTAGACGAAAGTTAATCAGCATCTTCAAATTAGAGTATGAGAACGTCTTGAACATGAACAAATATATCGGTAAACTATCGCCCTTGGTGGTAATGAGATTATACTATGCTAGCCTCCCAGTTGAGCTTGTAAAAGATATAGAAACCTTCAGGAAGGGGGGTTTCTTCCTACTTTAAAAAAAGAAATAAATAAATCTGAAGGTCTTTGAATGAACCTTTTCTTCTCTTGGCAAGACATTAGTAAGATTAGACCTTTTTATCTTCTCAGGAGAATAACCGTTGAGGTCCTTCTGTAGGGACATTTTTCATAGCACAATAATAATCGAGGCCATTACGGCTATTTTTTATAGAATAATAATAATAATCGAGGTGCTTTCGGAGGATCATGCCTCACATAATAGTAACCGAGACCCTTGAAGAAGATTGTGCTTCATAGCATGATAATAATAATTGAGGCCCCTGGAGAAGGCCTATGCTTCATAGCATAATGATAACAATAATCGAGGCCTTTGGAGAAGGCCTATGCTTCATAACATAATGGTTGTTTAAAGAAAAATTAGAAAAGTAATGAATCAATTTAATCTTTCTTGTGATTTTATGAATTTTTAACTAATTATAGTAAATTGTAATTTAGAAAAACTTTTTTATGTTAATGCTACAATTACCCGAATAGTATAGGTAATATATGTATTTGAATATATATATATATATATATATATTTTACTTAGTTTAAATTAATATATTAATAAAAGTGTTTTGTTCTAAACTATAATTTAAAATAGTAAATCAAAACGTTAAAACGTAACAAAGAAACAAAAAAAATATTAAAAAAAAGAAAACTAAAAAAATTCGGATTAAAAAATACAAAGACCCCGTGCTTCGTGGTGGGAGCGGGGTCGTTTCTTCCCCCATACCGCTCCAGGAGTTTGGTCGATATCCGTTCTGCTCGTCAAGAACTATAAAAAAGAATACCGATACCCGTTACGATAAACCAACATAGCGAAAACGGTGTTGCTGGTTTATAAGCGGTTGGGTCTGTCACGATACCGCAATGTTAACATCGCTCGCTAATCTAAAAAAGTACTCGATTTAAAATACTACTCCATTTAAAAAAAAGGCCGGAATGTTCACAAAAAAACCTAAAAACATACGTTTTTTTAACTTAATGAACGAATGTTATTACAGAAAAAAAAATTATTAGAAAATCAAACAGGTTAAAAGTGTATATTCTACGTAGTGTAAAGGTTGCAAAATGAAAAAAAAAAGTAAAAAAAGTGGAACGCTCACAAGCTGCCACGTCGCATAAGAGCCAATGAGGAAGAGGAATTGTAGACGTTTGAGTGAAAGACACTTTCAATTGTTGACTTAAGTAGAAATTAAAACCTGAATAAGGCGGTGGGGACGTATTGTATACTAGATGAAAACGATAAAACGTACGAAAGAAATTAAAAAAAAGAATAGTAAAAAAATATAAAGACCACGCGTTTCGCGATTAGAGCGTACTCGATTTTGAATACTACCTCGTTTAAAAAAAAACCCGAAACATTCACAAAAATAAACTAAAATCAACCCACATTCCGTGCTTTTTTTAAACTTAACGAATGAAAGTTATTATTAAAAAATAAAATTATTATAAAATAAAACGGGTTAAAAGCATATATTCTATATAGTGTAAGGGTTAAAAATGTAAATTAAAAAAAAGTTGGTCCACTCACATGCTACCATGTTAGGCTGAACGTAGTGGAAGGGTGGGGGTGGGGGGGGGGGGGCGTGAGCCACGTGGAAGAGGTGAGGGGCGTGAAACACATCTTCTTTTATGTTTTTTATATTAAATTTTTCCATAACTTAATCAAAGATACGTGTTAGTGTAGTGTTTTGGTGCAAGTGGTCTTTGTTATTTCTTTATTGTTCAGGTCATGGGTTCAAAACCTGTGGATAACAAACTTTTTTTTTGTTTTTTTTTTCTTTTGATTATTCTGTTTTAAGTATTAGGCGTAATGTGAGAGACATAATAAATTTTCATATCTATAGTTATATATTTTTAAAACCGATCTGACTCAAATTCGTACGTTACTTTTAACGCCAAAACATTTTTTTTTCTATAGTTATGTACTTAAATATGTTAGTGTCGCCAAAACATTTTTTTTCTTTCGTTTTTTTTTTGTTTTTTTACATTTTCTTTCAGGGTTATAACGAGTAGTCATAACCTCTTATGTTTTTTTATGTACCTAACTATGTTTCTTTTTTAACCGTCTCAACCGTTTAAAATCCGCTTTACGCCGCAGATCGTGGGAATTCGAGTTACACTACGTTTCGATACCATCGCAACAGGTAAAATTACTAGTTTTAATTAAAACTCAGATGATGAAGAAATATAAACCTGTGTCCAATGAATAAAGATTAAAGAAATCAGAAGTGAAGAAATCTTTATAGTGTGTGTGAGATAGGTTGGCCGCTCCCTTTTGATAAACCGATTGATGGTCCTTAATTTATAGCACTTCTGGACATCGATCTCCCCCATTTTCACACCGCCCCCTCCATAGCCTAATCGATAGTATCCACAACTGACGAGACACGAAGCTATCGCCCGTCTAGACCCAAATCACAGATCTAAAACCACCTAGAATTGAGTTTGGAGTGGAGATGTCAAAACCTAAATTACAAATCCCAAACCCACCTCAAAACCCAGTCGATTCAAGTGGAGATCGGTCAAAACCTAGATGAAGGGCTGGAGAGGGGCGTCGGAGAAGATGAAGTGGGCGGCTTTACCTCAAGATCTAGTCAGACCTTCAAAAATCGTCGCCATGAATCTTGGTGTTCTTGCACACACACACACAGAGTGTGGTGGTGGTGGTGAACTGATCTGGGTTATGTTGTGGTTGCCGGAAATGTGGTTGAGGGTCAGGCGGCGGTTTTAGAGAGAGAAAGAGATGGTGGTTGTAGAGAGAGAGAGAAAAGAAGTGAAGGGGATGAAGATGGTGATTTAAGTACGGATAAAAGTCTGATTACAAGAGAGCTTAAAATTACATAAATACCCCTCACATGAGGCGAAATTAGTGGATTTAACGATAGAAATGGATGAGAGTTACTAGAAAGGACACAGAATGCACAAAAATTTCAAAAAAATGACATCCAGTGTAATTATTAAAGCCTAAGGGACCATCATGCAATTTGCTATATTTATAAAGGAAATAATTTGTAATTTGCTCAAAATATTAAAAAAATTAGCAATCCTTATTTCATGCCTTTTCAATTTTACCTATCCGGTAAGAGTTGCCCATGTTTACAAATCACTTTTTAATTTTTATCCTTCTAATCATGTTTTATATATTCTTCATCTTTTGTGACCATCAAAATGGTTTTTCTTTTACTTTTTAGATATAGATTTAGAACATGCCTGGGATTACTTTTTAGAAAACAACTTATGACTTTTTCAAAAAGTAAGTGCTCACTTACTTTTGAAAAACAATTTTTTCATTCTTTAAAAACAAACTTTTAACTTATTGACTTCTAGGTTAATAAGTTAATAAGTAGTTCTAAAAGTAATCCCAAACATGCCCTTACTTTATGCAAAAGGATGCTTGAGAGGAAAGGTAGGGAAGCCAACAATGTTGGAAGATTGGATTACCACTATTACCCCTTTGACACTTGGAGAATCGTCATATAAAGTATCATTTGAATGGGATGAAGAAATGGGAGTGCCAAGGGCATTTCTTGTCCAAAATCATCACCATAGTGAATTTTACCTCAAAACCCTTACACTTGAAGATGTTCCTGGCCATGGCCAACTCCATTTTGTGTGTAATTCATGGGTTTACCCTACAAAACGCTACAAAACAGATCGTGTTTTCTTCACTAATAAGGTATATTACATAAACTCTTATTTCGTCAATAAAGATCATGCTTCTGTTCGTATATGTTTGAATTATTTGAACTAGTCAAACTTCAACCTACTGAAAGAGGTAAAAATGGTTTTTTTAAGGCCACTCTATCACTTACAATACCCTGTCACGTATTTAAATGGTCTGCACATTTTAATCTTATGCATATGATGTTCTTTTAAATAACACTAATGGTGCATGCGTATCTTCCAAGTGAGACACCTGAATTTCTACGTTCGCATAGAGACAATGAGCTGGAAATCTTACAAGGAGATGGGACGGGGATGCTTGAAGAATGGGACGGGGTTTATGATTATGCTTTTTATAACTATTTGGGTGATCCTGATAACGACGTCGATGATGCCCGCCCAATACTTGGAGGGTCTTCAGAGTACCCGTATCCTCGTAGGGGTAGAAGTGGTAGACCACCAACCAAATCAGGTAATTGTGGACTTAGTAGCTCTATTATACTAGGTTTCAAGGCTTAGGTTGCTATGTAAACTAATGTAAACCTTTGATCAATGGGTTAGATCCTCGAACGGAGAGCAGGCTGCCGCTTGTTATGAGCTTAAACATATATGTTCCAAGAGACGAGCGATTTGGACACTTGAAGTTGTCTGATTTTCTTGCTTATGGACCAAAATCTATTGTTCAATTCCTTGTACCCGAGTTTGAAGCTTTATGTGATAGCACCCATGATGAATTTGACTCGTTCGAAGATGTTATGAAGCTTTATGAAGGAGGATTCAAGTTGCCTGAAGGCCATTTACTTGATCGCATTCGAGAAAATATTCCGTTTGAAATGCTAAAAATATTCCTAGAAACTGATAGTACAGGAGTTGCCAAATTCCCCAAACTACAAGTCATCAAAGGCAACTCATTCTAATACATGTATTAAATAGAGGTGTGCAAAAAAAACCAAAAAATGAAAAAAAAACCCGAACCGGATTGTGAATATGGTTTTCGATTTAGTTTACATTATTTTGAAATCGGTTTATTCAGTGTAACCGGTTTAACCGAATAACTATATATGTAATATATTTGTAAGTTTAGACCAAGCCTAATTACCAAAAATGTTATTCAGTTAAATCAGTTGAATTCGGTTTTTAACCAAAACCGAAGCGAATTGAAATCGGTTGAATTCGGTTCGATTAGATACATTTCCAATTCAATTCGGTTCGGTTTTCGAACAGGTCTAAAAAAATTTCAAAACCAAAAAGACCGAACAAATAAAAAACCAAACCGATGAACAATATAGTTTTAAAGCAAGTTTACAGTTTTCAATCTAAGATATACAAGGTTTGAAAATTATCAATATTGTCAAGACTGCTAATGAACAAATAACTAAATTTGCATGTCTTCTTAGAGGATAAATCTGCTTGGAGGATGATAGGGTTAAATCAGAATTGGAGAAGAAGAAATTAAAAGATGGAAGAAATTGAATTCATAATCTTTGCATATCCATTTCATAGCTAAACACCCATATAAATAGCAATATAAATTATATTGAACACCCCCTACTATCCTTAAATAAAACATTTCCCCCTTAACCTAATTGACTAAATAATAATAATAATAATTAAAAATAAATCGTAACAATACTCCCCACTTAAAAACATTCTTGACCTCAAGAATTACAAATTAACGAAAAAACAATTGCAACATCCATGAACACTTTGGGTCGACCCGTTCCACGGTGGACGCCATTCAGTTCGTCCAATGGCATTCGGGGCTGTGTCAATGAGACGCCACGGTGGATGCCATTCACGTCTATCGGTGTCGATTCTTCCTTTACGAACATCGGTTTCGTCGTCTGCTTCAATAGGTTTAGAACCACTAATGGTACGGTTTTTGAAAATGGTACAGGTGTAATTGTTAGTGGTCGTTTCGGGTTTGGGGGGGTTGAAGGGATTGTTCGCATGGATTTTTGGCCAGTTTTTGGTGCAACTTTAATGGATGTTATAGGTTGTGGGACTATTTTAGGTGTAGGCGGAGCAGGTTGTGGTTCAGTTTCCTTTGCTAGATTTGGTGTAGACGGCACGGGTAGTTTGGATGACGCGGCTGAAGCTTGTTTCTGCTTTGATCTGGTTGGATCCAATCCTAGTGCCACCATTATTTGTTCCTGCTGTTTCATCGCTTGCTCTTGTTGTTTCATGATGACGGCTAGGTTTCACAGAGGTCAGAAATCGCCTTGTCGGGCTCCTTTTCAACCTCTTGATTACGAGTGTTCGTCATGATAGCGTGATAGAATTCCGATGGGGGAATCGGAACGGCTCTGATACCCTTGATAGGATTAAACCAGAATTGGAGAAGAAGAAACTAAAAGATGGAAGGAATTGAATTCATAATCTTTGCATATCCATTCCATAGCTAAACACCCATATAAATAGCAATATAAATTACATTAAACCCCCCCTACTATCCTTAAATAAAACATTCCCCCCTTAACCTAATTGACTAAATAATAATAATAATAATTAAAAATAAATCGTAACAGAGGACAGATGAAGAATTTGAAAAAGAAATGCTGGCTGGAGTGAACCCTATTAAAATTCGTTTTCTAAAGGTGAACCGTGCCTGACCTCTTTCACATTATGTTTGATAATGCGACCCAAAACCTTTAAAATATGGTGATCTTTAACCGCTGGTTTATATGTTCTTTTGATTTTGCAGGAGTTCCCTCCTACAAGCAAGCTAGATGTCAAAGTCTATGGCAACCAAAACAGTTCGATAAAATCACACCACATCGAAAAAAACTTACATGGTTTAGAAGTAGATGAAGCACTAATGGCAAATCGGTTGTTCATATTGGATCATCATGACTCGTTGATGCCATACGTGAGGCGAATTAATATAACTTCAAACAAGATTTATGCCTCACGAACATTGCTCTTTCTACAGGATGATGGAACTTTAAAACCATTAGCAATCGAGTTAAGCTTGCCCCATCCTGAAGGAGACAATTTGGGTGCCGTTAGCAATGTATACACCCCGGCTGAAAATGGAGTGGAAGGCGCGATTTGGCAGTTGGCGAAAGCATATGTAGCTGTTAATGATTCTGGGATTCATCAACTCATTAGTCACTGGTACATATACATCAACTCATTGGCAGTTGGTGAAAACATTGCTCTTTCTACAGGATGATGGAACTTTTCCCATCCCATTCTGAATTTCTGTATTCCCACCTCATTCTTATGATTTAGTGATAATAAAGTTACAGATTCCATTGCTACAAATTAGTTTTTGAATTACACAGTTTGATCATTCATTCAGTTTGTTCTTTCACCAATCTCAGCTATGATGGCTGAGGGCACAAGGTCCAAATCGCTTGATGAGGGGTTGAAGCAAGTCCAAGAATCCAACCGGCAATTGCGCCAGGATGTGGATTCCATTTCGACGTGTATGGAAGATCAGAAGAAGTTGGGGTCGCAAGTGTAAGACCGCCCCTCCGATCTTGTTTCTGGCCATGCCCTGACCAATCTGCTGCCTGATTCTCTTCTTGCCGAATAATTGCTATTAGACAAGGTAAAAAACGATTCTACTATTTCTTATAACGCTTTAGCTTGTGGCTGCACTGCTTCTACCCTTCAATTCACTGAAGGGTGGGTAAAGCCGTTCATGTCCCACTGGATGGTGGTAATACTCACTGCTTCTTGCAGACAAGAATGGCTATTCATTTGAACCTTACTGTTGAGGCCATTCCTCCATTTTCGGTTTAGCGGGCCGTGGTGAAAACCTTGTACATGGTTGGCTAAACAAGTGGAACTGGTTATTCAAAACCAATCTACTTTCGTTGAGTTCTATGTGTTACCACTGCAAGACTGGGATATGGTATTAGGTGACTCATTAGGCCCGGTCATAACTGGTTATGCTTCGGCTCTATTTGAATTTGAATGCCAAGGGGTTCTTATTATATGGTAGGGGGATATTAATCAGGTGGTTCACCCTATTCACTTCAACGGGTTACAACGTGTGGCTCACACAAATTCTATTGCAGGATTATTCCATTTGTCTTTATCGACACCTGAATTATCGGATCAGTTAGATCGTCCCGAATCCTGATGATCTTCAACCATTTTTGTTGGAGTATGTCACCTAGTGATCTTCTGCCTACTGGCTCTCAAGACCATGATATTACCTTGTTGCCTAACAGTGCTGTGGTCTCGGTACGGCCTTATCATTAACTGCATTTTCAAAAACAGGAGCTTGGTTTAAAAAAGCAAGAGGCGAGGCGAAGCGTTTCGGTACCAAAATCCGAGGCGCCACGCCGGCCCTCAACAGAAATCAACATCATTATCTCAACTAAGCACAATTGAAGAGTATAGCATACACTTAAAAGCGGATGAAGAGACGTTTACTTGATAGTCGCTGCTGGTTTTAGGGTTATGAATCAATCGGAATTTTTTTTTTAATTTTGTTTCAATCGGTAATTAAATGGGCCAGAAATGTTTAGACGAGTCCCAACCCATCTGATTACCGAATCAATTTTAGTACTAACTAGGGGTGATACCCGCGCTACGTGGCGGGGTACTAAAACAAAATGTTAAAATAAACGAAAAAAAGAAAAAAAAAACTGCTAAACAAAAAAGTAGATTTTCTTTTTAAAATTTCTACCCCACGGATAGAACCTTGGGTGATGGATCGAAGAGGATTTTTGGTTTCGCATTCTTAACCAGGCCAACGAAGGATGATTTAGGTTATTTTTTGAAACATCACTTTTTTAATGTAAACAATTTCCATTTTAATAATAAAAAAAATCATGCGATCAAAACCTTAGCCGCCACTTGCCGCAAACATGAACCAATAAGACGGATTTCCTAAAAATAATCACTAAAAATCTCTATGGCCACTGTAGATCCCATTTCTTTTTAATATAGGGTGAGGAATTTTGACCAGTCCCTAATAATTTTGACCATTCCCTAATAATTTTGACCATCATACATGAAGCAACGCCTCGCCTCGCGTTCCAAGCTTGAAGTGTCGCTTCATGTGTCTCCGGCGTCTCAACCGAAGCGAGACGTTTTGCCCAGCGCCTCACGCTTAAAGAGGCGCATCGCAACACTTTTTTAAACCAAGAATAGGAGATCGAACACCTAGTTACTGAAATGTTGGCTCAAGGAATTATCTAACCTAGCGGTAATCCTTTTTCTTCCCTAGTGTTGTTGGTATGTAAGAAGTATGTGTAACAACTCATAAAATACACGTCAAATTCTCATATTGATTAGGTACTTAGTTGCATAGATTTCATATATGAACCATTAATCATAGACAAGCCCAATAACATTGTTAAGCCCATTAATCATTGGATTAAGTTCAATACACTTCATTGAATCCCATTATGATCCACTAAATGCCTAATCAACACACAACTAGCCCGACTTGATATGTCTAACAACATGAACCATAATGTCATGGAATTATATAAATAATTCAATAACAATTATATATATATATATATATATATATATATATATATATATATATATATATATGTAATATTGTTGGGGTTGCGTGCATAGGTTTCACAAACTCTTTTGATCAGAATAAATAAACGCAGTGGAAAGTTTCACGAACTGTAGGTCCAAATTTTAGACAAAATCACTCAAATAGATCAATTACACACACACAGAGCTGCGGAATGACTGTGTATGGTGGTGAAACAGAGGTAAGAAACAACAAATGGTGAAGATAACAGGCTACCCACACTCAAGAACACAATACAAAATGATATGAAAGTGTAAGAACATAATGAATAAAATCACTGATTGTATTGATTCAAGGAAAACTATGAAAGAGAGAGTGTAAGGGTTACAGCCGCTACTCACACCATAAACATTCTCAAACTAGGCTATTTATAGGGAGTTGACAGGTATCGAAACTATGCTCACCGAAACTACTAGTTTCGGTTGAGCATTTACATGAAACTGATCAGCCTATCGAAACTCCCCATCTATCGAAACTACTAGTTTCGGTTGAACAACCTTAACCGAAACTAGGTAGTTTCGATGGCCCAGACTTAGACTAATAAAAGCAGTAAATTACATCAAACTGAAATGACATAAATATAGGGAAATAAAACAAAGTACAATTGTTCAAAAACATATAATGATGACATTAGCTTACAAAATATTCAACCCTACAATCTCCCCCTAAGCTATTGCATCATTGTCTTCAACTCTTCATGTAGTTGGTGCATCACTTGATCCTTTGAAAAAGGGCTTCAAATTCACTGTCACGACCCTTTGATATGCCTTGGCATCAGTCTCATCATCTTCATGAGAGATCTGGATGGGGTTGTTGAATAACACCTCCAGATCCTCAGGTTGAAATTTTAGTAGCTCCATTGGCTCAAAGATCTGAATGTCTTCTTTGTCTCCACATTCTATCACTGCACTTTAGATAGTTGAATTGTAAAACCATCTCCTGAATTTTTGAAGCTGAATTGGTATTGACCGTGGCAGCAGAATAGTTTTGACAGTTTCTGTCGGTTTGTACCTCAAAAATACATATGGTGTATTGGTCTTTGGATGAATTCTAATCTTTGAAAGAATCCTTTTGGGCGGTGTAGTTTTCATCCCTTTGAAGTCATTCCATGTCTGTATGTAAAGATAATTTTCATAGTGTCTGGCCAGACTGACTTTGCCTAGATTCTATAGAGGTAACTTGGCTAGTGCCCTGAGATCAAAAGTGGGGAGGGAGCAGAAATTGGTCATGTTCTTGAAATGCTCCACACCTCCCTTGTATATTCTGACAATAAAAAGTCCTCTTTCCTTATCATATTTCCATCCCATAAGGGGTCTTTAGAGCTCTTGGTTTTCGGCGAACCATTCATAATGCTTAGGAGGCTCCTCAGCAGGCAACCTCCTCATCCAAGGCCTCTTGATTTGGCTTTATCACAGGAGTTGGCTCAGTTGGAGTGGTTCAGTTAGAGCTGGTGTGGTTTGAGATGCTTCCTGAGTAGTGCATGTTGGCCCAGCAATGGTTACAGGCTCAACGAAGGCAACTTTGACATTCGGGTCCTCCTGTTCATTATCTAACAGAGCTTCTATCTCATCTCCTTCTTCAGTGAAATACCTGACCTTTTCTTGAGGTTCCTCTCTAAGTCTAACAATCTCAGGGAACTCTTCAATAGTCCTGAAGTTATCAATCTGCTTTAACAATTCGTCTAGCTCATGATCTGAACCGACTTCTTCTTCATTTAAGATCACCAACTCAACATATGATTATTTTGCCTTGCTCTTTCCTCTATCAGCTTTTCTGTGACTTGTTGAGGGAAGGTCAAAGTCTTGGTGTTCTATCTTCACTTCTACATCATCTTTTGACTTTACCGCTTCACCTGAATAAATGATTATTGCTGATTCAGGGTTAGTTACAAAGGCATGGGAGGAGGGACCACCAGTTTCTGTGGATTGAGATACATGAATCTCCCCCCTGAGCTGTAGAAGTAGGTTCTTGATGTTCATCAGTTTGCTGTGATGATTGCACTATTGAAGCTTTGAGTTGGTTGACTAAGATGGTTATAGCACACGGATCTTGTTGCTGTTTTGACAACTACTCTTATTGTACTGCAAGTTGTGTCTATTGGTTTTCTAGTTAATTCTTCAAGGTGACCACTTCCACCTTCAAGCCTTTTACTTCTTCCTTTTGCTCTTCCAGATTGGACTTCCGAACTTTTATTTCTTCATCCTTTTGAGCCATTTGTTGATTAAGCTTCTTGACATCTAAGCTTACTCTTTTAACTCTTGGAATGGATGGGGATGTCTCATGATTAGGAGATGTAGATGGTGATGGTTGAGGAGTGGGTTATGGAGTGATGATAGTATGAATGGGTGAAGGTGGAGGTGTTCCAAAAATTGATTCCGAGGATGAAGTAAGGGATTCCAGCCCTATCTTGATCTTCTTGGCTCGGGGCTCTTCTAATTCATAGTCAGAATCTGACATGGCTGGTCTTTTGGAAGAAGAGGGAGGAGGTTCCATCAGCTCCTCAGACTCATATTTGTCGTATTCAGTTCCATATTTCCTCTCATCCAGAGTCCCACTTGACTCAGCTTCAACCTCTATGTTGGCTTGAACTTCAACCTCTATATTGGCTTCAACTTGAACATTTTCAGCTTGTTCTTGAAAGTTCAGAGGATCCAAGATCTCTATCTCTTGGTTAGGGAACTGAGCTTCCACTATGGGTTGCTCATCTTCTTGTTCATGATTCAGATCGGCTTCAGCTTTAGCTTCTTGATTGCCTTGATCCTGTTCTTCTTCTGATGCTGATGAGGAGTCAACCATTTCCTCAGCTCTTCTTCATCTTCACCAATCACATGGCCAAAGAGTGGGATGTTGACTATGAATCTGTTGCTACTAAACTTGTGCTCTTCATGTAACTAAGAGTCTTGTCAACCATGTGATCTATTACCAGGAGGGGTCCTTCTTGTGGAAGATTGGGATGTAAGTGGTTGATGATCATTTGCAGGAATCTTGGGTACACACGAAACTTGTCTTTGACTCTCCTAGTGAGATTCTCTATCATCTGCCGGAATACCAGCCTAGAGAAGTTGTAGACTCTTCCTTTGATCAGACCCAAAATAGCAGAAGCCACCATTGCATTCACTGAATCAAATCCGCCTTTCCTTATAGATATGCAGTGGATGAACACATGCACAATGTACATCTAGTGAGGAGCAAGGAAGGTCTTTGTAATCTGCCCACTCTTGAACTCGTCCGGATGACCCATTCTTCTAAAACATTCACGGACGTAGAAGCTAGAAAACTCCACAGGAGATTCATGATTATCAGCAAATTGTAGTACCTCTCTGAAAAGGGCTTCAGAAAACAGAACTTCTTGATTGTGGACATTAGCTCTGATGTGTTCTGTGTTGTTGATGATGACTCTTATAGCAGTAGCCCAGAACTGTCTGATAGTTGATTCAAAGATGGGCAAGTTGTGGCTAATAGCAAAGCTGATGTTGGAGTTAGCCAGAAAGTTGAGAACTGGTACAAAGTCTGCACTCTTAGGATCAACATCATCTAAAAAGGCACAGACATTGCGCTTCTTAACAAAGAGTAGATCCATATCTGTCAATGATACGATTAATCAAAATATCAATTATGACACTTAGAAAAATTTCAGAAAGGCTTGACCGAAACTACTAGTTTCGGTTGAAAAAGACCTGTCGAAACTACTTAGTTTCGGGCAAAAATTTGGGTATCAAAACAACTAGTTTCGGTTGAAACTTGTTTAAATTCAGAATAAACTATATTAAAGTAAAACACCTTTTTACCGAAACAAGTAGTTTCGATGCCCAAACCATGAACATATATTCATTCTCTCAAAATCCAAAAAACACTATGTTAGAACAATACACAGACATATATACAAAGATGTAAAAGTTAAAACAAAAGAAAAATAAGTAAAAAAGTAGCCTGAATGGTATCGAAATTCCATCTGACCAAAAATTTGAAGTTACTCTGCTAGTATATACAGTAGAGGTGTAAGTTATCAACAATGGTGATTATATAAACATAATTTAAGCACAAAACAACTCTAAATATAGGGTTTCAGTCGTAACAAGGTCAAAAACGAAACCCTAGGTTCATCGCTTTGAGCCTGTAACAACAACACATGAAACTCATACCTGAAGATGGAGACGACGAGGGGAATCAGAAAGAGTAAACTGATTACGCAAACTTAGACCGATGAAACAGGGATTTGTGTATGTAAAGGGAGTTGTAAATGGTCTCGGATGAAGAAAGCATGAAAGTGAGTTGATTATGAAGACATTTAATTTAAAGGGTGAACAAATGACCAAAATTCCCATGTCGAAAAATCTTAGTTTCTATAAGGCAGGGTAGTTTCGAGTGAGATGGATGTTTCGGGTGAATTGGGAGTTTCAGGTGGTTTCATAGTTTCGGTTGACCAGAAATACTTGGACAAAAACAAAAAACTTTCATATGTACACTATTTAAACAAACTAATAAGGAAGATTAAATTTCATATGGAAAAATAAAAGTAAAAACCAAATAAAAGATATGTACGCTTAGCCTTTGGAAAAATCCAACGTGAGATCATGTCTAGTCAAACTCTTGAAACACTTTGTTTTGCAATCAACTTTTTTTTGAACGGCAACTCCTAGATATTCTAGGATGATTGGGTTTTCCCGGGGCAACACCTAGAACATCTAGGGCAGCCCACCACAGGAGAAACCCCCCAACTAGATAAACCACCTGACCTGATCACAGACCCCTTTTTTGCTGTGGCTAGGATTCGAACCCAAGACCTCCACTATGAGAAGTCTTGGGGTTACCATTGAACCCAAGACACTTTGTTTTGCAATCAGCTACTGTAAATACCTGAAGATAGTCGATATTTGTGCAAGGTAAACCCGAACTTTTGTTTGTACAGAGATTTCATGTGATTATAAGGTACCATTTAAGCACGATAGAAGACGTACCCCACATATTGAAATAAAATGATTTTAAAACTTATCAATCCTTAAGAAATACCCGCATTCATCCTATCGTATCTTTCTAGATTAACCAGGGTACCTTCTCGATAAGTCAAATATATCACCAAAAATAAAATAAAATCCAAGTGGATTAAGAAGGTGTAGAATGAAAAATATCCAACTGGATATATTAAAAGGTACGAACATTCTAGATCTTTGCGCAAGAAAAACATAAGAAGTCGTAAAATTATCCAAGCGGATAGAAAAAGGTTGAACACCCGAGATCTTTGCGTAAGAAAATTAAACGGGGTCAAATCATCCAAGTGGATGGGAAAAAGATGAACACCCGGGATCTTTGCATAAGCAAAATAGACGAGGTCATCGGTGGTAAATATCGTTACTTTGACTGTCACCTAGCATATGAATCGGAATCCAACACGTAAGACTATATCTGATTGAACCAGTTTTCTTAGATATAAAATGGGTTAGATGTTTCAAAAATGGGTTCAAACACACATGTATGATTTGAGATTTAGGTTTTCACACTACTTACGGGTTATAACCATATGTCGGGCCTACCGGCTATACCTCAGTAAGAACCATCACTTTTGGTCCATTCCATGTTCAAGAAGTGTGATCAGACTCTATCATTTCTCACATGGTCGGATCCGATTTTCCTGAAATAGTATATGATCTTGTAAGATAGAGAATTTCAAAGGCAGACAGATATATACAGAGATAATCTTTTTCTTTTCTTTTTCATTCTTTCGTTTTCTTTTCTTTTCTATTTTGACTATGTCAAATATATATACAAAGAAATTCTTTTCTTTCTTACTCAAAAATCCAATTTCTCCCCCCCAAAAGTTTTGCTTTCGAATACAGATAACAAGAAAATAACTATACAGAAAGGTAAAATGTTTTTACAATCTTCCCGATTAACAAGTTTAAACAAAAAAGAAAATATGCACAAAGGTTACTGAAAGTTGAGCATTACGAGCATTTTCACCAATTTCTCAAATCTGGCAGAATCGAATGCTTTTGTGAAGATGTCAGCTGTTTGCTTGTCGTTTTTGACTTTAACGATTTTGATATGTTTCTTTTCGACACAGTCACGGATGAAGTGGTGTTTTATTTCAATGTGTTTGGTTTTTGAACGTTGAACGGGATTTTTGGTGATATGGGGAACGACGGTCTTGTCACAAAGGATGGGGGTTTCATGGAAGGTGATCCCGTAATCAAGCATTTGATGGTGGATCCATCTGACTTGTGAACAACATAGGGCTGCAACAATGTATTCAGCTTCTAATGTGGATTGAGAAACAGTGGTCTGTTTCTTACATTGCTAGGAAACAAGGCGGTTGTCAAGGAACTGACAATCCCCGAAGGTGGATTTGCGGTCTAAGTTGCATCCCCCATAGTTTGAATCTAAATATGCCACAATATCAAACAAGTTACTTTTGGGATACCAAAGTCCAAATTTTGGCTTATACTTTAAATATCCTAAAATACATTTTACGACAATTAAATGAGAGAGTTTAGGATTAGCCTGAAAACGTGCACACAAGCACACTTCAAACATGATATTTCTGCTAGCAGTGAGATACATAAGAGATCCTATCATCGAGCGATAGATGTGCTGATCAACGCTTTCATCATCCAAATCAGGACATAGAGAATGTCAAACTTCCACGGGAGTCTTGTATGGATGAGACTCAGTCATTTTGAATTTGGTCAGGATTTCTTTGACATATTTCTCTTGATGAATAAGAATCCCCGAGTCGGACAGATCTGCTTGCAGTCCAAGAAAGAACTTCATTTCCCCCATAGAGCTCATTTCAAACTTAGAGCGCATCACTTCCTCAAACTGTTGACACAACCGCGGATTGGTGGATCCGAAATGATATCATCAACATAGATTTGCACCAAAGTTGTATCCGCACCATCCTTCCGTTTAAACAAAGTTTGGTCAATAGCCCCCGTGTGAAACAATTATCAAGCTGATGCTTAGATAACGTCTCATACCACGCACGGGGTGCTTGATGAAGACCGTACAAAGCCTTGTCCAATTTGTAGATGCGGTCTGGATAATTTGGATCAATGAAACCAAGTGGCTACTTGGCATAAACTTCCTCTTGAACCTTTCCATACAGAAATCCACTTTTTACATCCATTTGGTGAACTGTGAAGTCCATATAGGCGGCATAGGCGAGAAACATTCTGATGGCTTCAAAGCGAGCCACTCGTTCAAAGACTTCCTCAAAGTCAATCCCTACCTCTTGATAAAACCCCTAAACTACCAAGTGGGCTTTATTTCGAACCACGATTCCTCCTTCATCCTTTTTGTTACGAAATACCCAACGAGTGTCGATTGCAACTTTGTTTCTTGGGAGGTCAACTAAATTCCACACATTTAATTTGGAGAATTGCTGTAATTCCTCCTGCATTCCTTCCACCCAACTATTCTCAAGTAAAGCAACATTGATGTAACAGCCCGAGTTTTAGAGCGCGAAAAAATTCACGAGAATTAAAAACTTAAATAAGAAAAAAAGGGAAGCGGGCTTAGGCCGGGGTGTATGGGCCGAAAGGGGCAAGGGTCGGGCCCTTATAAGCCTCAAAATCAGCCCAAAACCCTCACTCCCAACCTCATTTCCGGATTTCTAGAGAGAGAAAGTGAGAGAGAGTCTAGAGAGAGAAAGTCCCAGTTTTCGAATCTGAGCTCATAGGACCGTAGGGATACGTATCTGGAACGATTAGCTGTGAAGAAGAAGCGTTTACAGGTAACCGATTCTCCTAGATCTGAGTTTTTGTTCGTTTTTGGGTTTTTCGGGTTTTGGAGGAAAAGGTAACGTTTTTACGGATTAAACTGAAGGAAAAACATAGATTTAAGTTCCTTAATGAAAAGCAAACGTTTTGAATGTAAACAAGTTCGGGATCTTGACGTGATCAGACCGGGATGCGAAAGTTAGGGCTTTTGCGAGGAAGCAGTTCGTGCGTACTTATCAAGTACGCATGAAGCTGATACTGCGTACTTACCAAGTACGCAAGAAGAGGACCCTGGGTACTTATCAAGTACGCATGAAGCAGGTACTGCGTATTTATCAAGTACGCATGAATTAAAACCTGCGTATTTATCAAGTACGCATTAAGTAAAGCCTGCGTACTTATCAAGTACGCAAGAAGCAAAGTCCGCGTACTTATCAAGTACGCAAGAGCAAGGCTTTGCGCACTTGCCAAGTGCGCAAGCATGAAGTCTATGGGTATATATAGCCGGTTAGTAAAGTCAGTATCGCCTAGCCAGAAATAGTGAAACCATTTAGCGTTGAGTTAAGTCTGATACGTGTCAATTGTTATGATTGTCCAGATTGTGTGAGATCCAGTAGACCATTGCAGTTAAGATACCAGGTGAGTTCTAATCCCCTTTTTGTCTTCTTTAGGGGTGGTGTGCATACTTAGCGTAAATCGTTTATTATATTTTGTATATTATAAACTGAAGGGAAAAGCTATGTTTTAGTGAAAAGTTTAAAAGAGGCAAAAGTACATTTTAGTAAAGTATGATTATATTATTGGCAAGCGTTTATTATATTTTTCATATACATAAACAAAGGCATAATATAAGTGCTAGTATGTTTTCAGTAAAGCAAGATATATCATTTGGCAAGCGTTTACTATATTTATTATACATAAACAAAGGCATGATATATGTGTTAAGATATATTTCAGTAAAAGCAAAGGTATTGATGGCAAGCGTTTACTATATTTTTATATACATAAACAAAGGCATAATACATGTTAAGTTATGAACAAGATTTAAAGAAAGTTTTATGAACAGTAAAGTGAACAGTTTTCCTTCGGGAATGTGTACCAGCTATAAAGGTCCTTGGGACAGATGTTACTTGTACAAGATGTCAGATATGGGTTCTACCCATTAATAAGAATCTTTGGGTTCGCTAACGGTTGTACAACTGATATGAGTGACGGCGGTTGCTCGGGAGGTCCACGCAACCTCCCCGTAGTGTTAAGCGGTATTGTCGGTTCATGGTCGTTGATCATGGGGGCATTGACTAGGGTATTGTCGGTTCATGATCGTTGATCATGGGGGCATTGACCAGGTACTCGTCGGTTCATGGTCGTTGACCATGGAGGGGGGTACAGTAGTGACAAAGAATTGACGGATAAGCGGTATTGTCAGTTCATGATCGTTGATCATGGGGGCATTGACTAGGTACTCGTCGGTTCATGGTCGTTGACCATGGGGGCGGTACAGTAGTGACAAGGAATTGACGGATAAGAGGTATTGTCGGTTCATGGTCGTTGATCATGGGGGCATTGACCAGGTACTTGTCGGTTCATGGATGTAAGCCATGAGGGCAGTACAGTAAAGAGGAATTGACGGTTTATTATACGTTTTAAACTGTTTGAAAAGTAAAGTGTGTTAAGTTTAGCCTTATTGGCAGTATATATGTTTTAGTAAATCTTTTGTATAATTGATTTAAAGTAAACGTTAGAACTCACTTAGCGTTGCTGATTTTTAGTATGCACATCAGTTAAGTGTAGGTGGCAGTAGATGGAAGTGGATGCTTGGCTTGGCGAGAAGAGTTACCCGAAGATCAGCATCTGGCATCTTGTTTGTGTTTCTTTTGATTATGTTGATTAAGACTAGTTTCAGTTGTATTTGACAAGTTATGTTTAGACATGTATGTTTCCGCTGTGTATGTTGAAGTTTTAAATCGTTTCCGCTGTGTTTATGAATGTCTTAAGTTTAAAGTGCTATGTGCTGATGAGCAAATCCAATAAGTGAGGCCTCCCGGGTTTGGGGCCTTACATTTGATGTTCTTGGGTTCAACTTGAGAAATGAATCAAGTGAAGAGACCATCATTCATTGCTTCAGTGGCACTTCGAGTTCGGACTCCCACGTTGAGCAGACCAATAATGTTGTCGGTGGGATGATTCTTGTGAATTCGTAACTGTGGGATCTCATCCTCTTCCAAATTCTCATTCAGACTGGTAATGTTGTTGTTAGGAACATCAGATTCTTCAACAATAGGATCTGCAGCAGAGGATTGAGGAGCAACATCCACTATCAGAGGAGTTTCTTCCTCAATAGTTTCAGTTGTTGCTACACAATCCGAAGAACCCAAAGTGGATTCAGCATTAGCAGGTGCAATATCCACTTGTTGATTGGCTGACGAGGAGCTTAGATCATTTATAGGACCTAGATTTTTCACAGAAAAGTAAGGATTAGCAGGAGTAGAGACATTTGTAAACACAGGTAAATTAAATGAATTAAACAAAGATTCGACATCAAAAAGCCAATCAGGACTGTCCCCAGCGTCCGTATGATTGCTTTCGTGCCAGTTGATGTCAATGGACTCCAGCATGAATCTCCTTCTTAGCCCACAAAATAACATTCATCACCTTTGGATTCAAACTTGTTTAGCTGATCTGAAGTATTCAACATTGTGCAAACACACCCAAATTTCCTAAAGAAATCAATCACAGGCTTGCGCTTGTACATAATCTCATAAGGAGTTTTGTTGCAGCTTTTGGTGATAAGGACTCGGTTTTGCACAAAACACTCGGTATTGACTGCTTCGACCCAAAATATGACAGGAAGCTTAGAATCAACGATCACAGTCCTTGCCGCTTCTATCAACGTACGATTTTTTTGTTTCACTACACCATTTTGTTACGGAGTACGAGGTACATTGAACTGTCGAGAGATACCTTTACTTTCACAAAAAGAATCCAGAATGACATTCTTGAACTCTGTGCCATGATCATTGCGGATAGTATTCACACTTAAATTGAACAAATTCTCGATCTGCAGCAGATGAATCTTCAAAGTCTCTGGCGTCTCATCTTTTCTTGCCATGAAGAATACCCATGTAAACCGAGAGAAGTCATAAGTTACCACCAAGTAGTAGGATTTCCGTCCATGACTCATGACACTCATAGGAGCAAAAAGATCCATGTGAAGCAATTGAAGGGGAGAGTAAATGAAATTAGTGGTTTTGGGCTTGTGAGTGGATTTGTGTTGCTTGCCCTTGGAATAAGAGAGACAATGTTCAATGGGGGAGAAATCTTTCAGAGGCAAACCGGTGACAAGGTTTCCTTGAATGAGACGGTTCATGGTTTTGATGTTCACGTGTCCTAATCTTTTGTTCCAAAGGAATGACTCATCTTTAGAAGCTTTTGAGAGAAAGCAGGATTCGATTCCTGATGGGTTGTTCATATCCAGACTATAAGTATTTAATCTTTGAGGAGCACGCATAAGAATAAGTTCTTCGGGAATAACCACTAAAGGCTTCAGAATCAAACACCCTCTAGAGTTGAAGAGGGCACAAAAGTCTTTGTTACAGATCTGGGACACACTCATTAGATTGTATTTCAACTGCGGAACGAAGTTGACATGCTCCAAACTATTTTCACCATTGGATACGGTTCCTTGTCGTTCTATCTTCCCGCCTCTAGGATTGTCTGCAAAGGAGACAAAATCTTCGTCCATTGGATGATAATCTTGTAGCAAAGAAAACTGGCCGGTAATATGTCTAGAGCAACCACTGTCGACATGCCAGATATTGTCTCAAGTCATCCTCGATTGCCCCTACACATACCGAATCATTCAGACATTGGTACCCAAGCCATTGCTGACTTGGAACTTCTTAACATCACAAGACATTTCTCGGAAATCATAATCAGAATCCTCTTTTAATGGAGTACAGTTATCAAAAAGTTCATTATTCTTAATTTTCCATGTTCTTTTCAAACTATTTTTAGCATTTTTAATTATTTTACGTCTCAAATATCTTCTATGTTGTGATTTAGAAAAAGCATTTGAATCACACTCAGTTCAATTTAAAACAATGGATGGAACAGATTCTTCTTTGAATTGATAAGTAGACAGTTTACAACTTTTGAAAACATGATTGGATTCTCCACAACTAAAACAAACTTTATCACATGACGCCTTACCGGATAATTGCTATCATAGGATAATGAAGGTGATTGTGATGTTGAGGCATCAGAACTAGAGACAACTCTCTCTTCATTAATTCTTTCATGAAAACTTTGATCTTCCTTTAATCTGAAAAATTCCAAATTGCTCATGGTTTCTTGTGGAACATCAGTCACAACCACTCATGCACTTTTAAACTTTGCAATACAACTCATAGCATTTAATGATTTAGGAACAAATGGTAAAGCATTCTTAAAATTTGAAATATCATTTCTCAAACTAATATGCTCAGAAGGCATGGAACCAAAACATAAATTTTCAACGTGTTCACAAATATCTGGTTTTGACACAGACATATTATTACATTCATCTGACTCATGTTCATTTAAAATGTTTCTCCTACTAGAACTCTCATCACAATCATCTTCTGAACTTACACAATCTGAATCTGCACATGAAGCAAAACTGTCAGAATCTGAAGTTTTAATATAATCATCAACAGATAAAGTGCAATCAAAATGTGTGGAAACATGAGGAGCTGATAAATCAACAAATCTACCAGACATGGACTAAGGTGGTGGGTGAGAGTTATACCCAATGCATTCTGTGACTGTCTTTTTAATTTGTTTATCAATGATTCCAAACAAAATTTTCTAATCCATACCCATATGTTCAACTTGAAATTTTGCCTTTTCAGCCTTCTGAATTCTTTCAGTTAAAATTTGATTATTGTTGGTTTGGGTGGTGAGTTGTACAATTAAAGATAGATTTCCCTAGAAATGACACGGATATTCTTTAAATAATTTTTCTCATTTTTAGTCATAGAATCATACATCACCTTTATATGATCACGTTCATCGACCAAAGCTTGGTTGATGAATCTATACTTTTGAATTTCATTTAAACAAGATTGAGCTTTAGAAAGTCAAGACATTACCTCAGCTTATACTCGGTGAGATCCTCAGATGGCTCAATCATAACACACTTCTCCTTCTCTTCAATGTCTGCCATCAATGCTTTATCAGCTGCCTCCTCATTTTGTTCTCCCCAGTGATAGTGTCCATCAGCTTGAGAGACCAGAGTTGTTGAGTTGGAAGATGTAGTGGATTTGGGAGAATTAGCAGCTTGCTTTCCAGTTGAGTTCTTCTTCTCATGCTTTTCTTTAGAAGATGGCTCTGTGTAGTTCCTTGCAAAATGCCCCAGCTGGTCATAATTGTAGCATCTCACCTTTTTGATGTCAAAACCAAGAGTCTTCCCTTGCTTGAACCTATCCATCCCAGTCCTATTGATGAATCTCTTGGCCCTCAGAGTCAACATGGGCATACACCAATCAATATCCATTTTCTCTAAATCATCGGGGTTGATCTGCTTCAAGTCATTAGGTTAGAAACTGACCGGTGTTAGATTTCCAGAAATCAGTGCATCATAGCATGACATGAAGGCAGTCATGATAGGCAGATATTCATCATGGATGATAGCGGTTGGCTTCTGAGAGGTGGAGGCACTGGTAGACTGAATTCCAGAAGCAAAAGGTGGGACATCAGTCTGGAAGTAAGACATGGTAGAGTTGGAAGAGCTTGATCCAACAATGAGAGCAGTGTTTCCAGACTAGTTGGTGGGAGTAACAACTCCTTTATTGATTTCAAGCTCATATGACTCTAGAATGCTGTAGAGTTCTTGTTGTGACAGACTGCTGAGCTTTTCTATCTTCTTGATCATGATCCTATACATATTCCACTCTTCCGGCAGAGAGTCCAGCAGCTTCTTGTTCAACTCCACAGTGTGATATTCTGTTCCCATAACTTTCAACCTTGTAACAATGCTAGAGAAACGGTTGATCAGATCAGACATAGACTCTCCAAGAACACTGCTGAACATTTCATATTGTTTCTTAATCATATCTCTTTTGCTCTCCCTAACTTCAGTACTTCCCTCATATCTGGTACAAAGAGCTATCCATAAATCCTTGGCTTTGGTGTATTTAGCAAAGGTGTTGATCACATCCATAGGAAGAGCCATTGCAATAGATCCATATGCCTTGTTGTCTTTAGCAATTAGGGAAATATCCTTTTTATCATATTCAGCCACAGTCTTTGGACGCTGAACATCTGCAGTGGTGGTGACAGGTTTGTGGGGACCATCAGTAATGGAGTTCAATAGGGTTTGGTCATGGACTTGAAAGAAGGTCTTCATCTTCTTGGTCAAGTAATCAAAATCTCTTGTAGTTACCAGAACAAGTGGTTTGTTTCCTCCAGTATACTCATTGGTGCTTGAAGATGCCATAACTCAGAAAAGAAACTTGAACAGTAGCTAGTTTCGGGTGAAGAAATGTTGACCGAAACTACTAGTTTCGATTGACGATGCTGCCTAAAACTCCAAGTATTGATAGATAATAATTAGCCCAAAACAACTAGTTTCGATGATGAAGACTTTACAGAAAAACTCCAAGGAAAACCAGCAGAGACTACTAGTTTTGAGTAACAAGTGTTTCAGGAAAGTAGTTTCGGTGAAAATGCTACAAAGGTTAGTTTGACAATAGATAAGACAAATCTACTAGTTTCGGTGATACCTTTTCCAGACAAATAGGACAGACAAGTAGTTTCGATGAACAACAGAAAACAAAAATTGTCCCCTGCTAGTTTCGATATCTTCTTCTCAAAGTTTCAGAAAACCTCCATGAATGAACAACTCCAATAATCAAAATGATGATAATGAAAATCCAATCCAGTGAAAATCTTCTAAATGTATTCTAGAACACGAAACAAGTCTTCAAATTGCAGAAACTCGACAAAAATCCCGAAAATGATGAAATAGTAACTTGAACCGATGGAACACTCCTTGAGGTAGTCCAAAGCACACATCTTATTTCCTATTGTATTCGTGCGTTTTTGATAGTTTTATATTCGTTTTTACTTGTTTTAGGTTCGTATTGAGTCTAGTTTGTGTTTATAGGTCCTTGTGTGGAATGTGAAGTGAAATCATGAAGAGATCGAGCACGCGAATAAGTCCAATAGAAAAGTGTTAAAAAAGTTGGAAATTTACTCCTTCGCGGTACGCGAAGAAGGAGAAGGGAAGTCTCGCGGTACGCGAGGAAACCCATAAGTGGCCCCTACTGTTTTGGCCTACGCTGTACGCGAAAGGCTGAGAAGATTACCTCGCAATACGCGAGGGCCTTATAAAAATGCAAAAAGCCCTAATTTGTTATTAAATCGAATTTGATTGCCATAATGAAAGGGAGAACGATATTCAGCCGTCTAGAAGGTGCTCTGAGGCGATTTTGGGGTTGGAGAAGTTAATTGCAGCTAAATTTGGAGGATTTTGATTTCGGGTTCGTTAGTTTAACGTATTCGGTTCCCAAGTTTTTGTCTTTGATTTGTTTGTTGAAACTATGTTTAATACTTTTGCTTCTGTTTTGGATGTTTTAAGTATGATTCTAGGCTAAACTTTATAGACTGCCTAGGTTGGTGATGATTTCTTGTTAAAGATCTGATTTTTATTCAGTTTTTGGATATTGATGATGGTTTGATGATTTTGTAAACAATCTCAGTTCAATGGTTATGATGGTATGCATGCTTACATCTGATTCATGATTAATTATCATTCCATATACTGCTTTATGAATGTCTTTCAGTTATATTAGTATATCTAGGTTGCAGACTGTGTGTTTGTGATTGTTATGTGGTTTGCTAGACGTAGTATTCCATAGGAGCGGTTATTGAGAGTTTATTAGACTGAGTGTTCTTCTTATCTAGATACCCGAAAGGTGATAGATAATCGGTTAGTCCTCGTTGTTAGCGTTCTGAGTGTAAATTGTCTGAGAGGAAGTTTCCCTTAGGTTTCTGGTATCGTTGCTAGTCCGTATCATAGTGTTTTGATCTGAGATTACCCCGTGCATTCCTTGAATGTACAGTGGTAGTGAGACCAAGAGGTGATCTGTCTTTAGGGTACTTTATTGTCTTTGGAGAGACTGAAAGGTAATCCAACATCTGGTGAGCGTTTTACATCCTTAGAGTTTCCTTTTGGTGACACCGTGAGAGTGATTAGGGATCCACTACGTTGTCTAGAGCTGTTATCCTTAGATACCCAGTTCTATCATAGTTTCCATAACCGGTAGAAGTTTGAGCGTTGCAAGTAGGATTCCGAACTAGGTAGTGTTTTCTCATCTTGATATTTTACCGAGTCCTTTGTCTGATTGTTAGTGTCGTTCGTCTGTCTCATTTGCTTTTCATTAGTTTAATCATTAGTATAGAAACCCCCCCCCAAACCAAATATTCTTAGTTCAAGTCAGAGTCTAGTTTAGTTATACCGTGTCTCTATGGTTCGATATCCGGTTTACCGTTAAGTTTAACTACATTCGATAGGTACACTTGCCTGTCAGTGCATTCTAGTTCATAGGTTTTCCAGAGTATTACTTAGGAGTATAGATTAGGTTTTTATTATAGTTTTTATAGACCGTCTGGGCGACATAAACTTTTTGGCGCCGTTGTCGGGGCACTTGGTAATAGCAAAATTAGCTTTGATTAGTTCTTTGTTTGGTTATTTGTTTTATTTTCTATTTTTAGCCGAGTCTTAATTATGTGCTTGTCCTATTTGCTACCTGTGTCTTAATTTAGGATTGAGTCTTTCTGTGTGTTAAGTCTTTATCTATTTGTTCTGTTCTCTTCAGTTTATGCAACAGACTTGCTCGCAGGGATCACCTGAGTTTTCTGCTTATCTGGAGCCCAAGCGAGAGCTTCACGAGCGCAGTCACGAACTTCGTGAGTGGTTGAGAGTTCAATGAGAAAAGAAGGTACGTGCTACTAGCCCTGTTCCATTTTCTACTATGGGTGACGCCAACCCACCGGCTAGACGTACCGTGCACCAGAGAGCCAGTGATGGGGTCACCGGGGCGAGATCTTCGATCACCCGCCCCGGTATCCCTAATACCAATAATAGGCAGATCCCATCAGTCATGAACACAATCATCCATTCTACTCAGTTTCATGGCCTTGAGGATGAGGATGCACCAGGACATCTGTCTCGCTTCGTGTGCATTTGTGATACCTTCAATATCACTGGTGTATTTGAGGATGCAACCTAATTGCGTCTCTTTCCATTCTCTCTTTCTGGACGTGCTGCCACTTGGCTTGACACCCTCCCCGATGTCTCCATCATTACTTAGGAGGATCTGTAAGACAAGTTTCTGAAAAAGTACTATCCACCTTCCTAGGCCGCTCGCCTAAGGGACCAGATCCATTCCTTCCGCATAGACCCTTACGAGTCTTATCACATGGCCTGGGAGCGGTTCAACGCCCTGTTGAGCCAATGTCCCCAGCATAATCTTTTTGACTAGGCGATAGTGGAGAAGTTCTACAATGGTCTCACCTTCGAGAAGCAGCAAATGTTCAATACTGCTGCAGGAGGCCATGTCATGGATAAAAGGGAGCCTGCTGAATGCGAGGAGATGTTTGAGAGCTTTGCTCCTGCTGAGCAACATCAGCCATCTACTAGGACTTCCATTCCTAGTGCTAGGACACCCGCCACTTCCACTAGAGGTGTTCATTAGGTCACTCCTGATACTAGTGTGGCTGCTGCACTTGCATCTATGGCCAATGAGATTAAAGAGCTGAAATTGAGTGCTCATAGGTGTGAGGTGTGAAAAGGAGGCCACAACACCAGGGACTGCCCTGTCAGTCAGAAGGAGCATGTTGATTTTGTTGCCAACCAGAACCGAGGATTCAATAATGCCTATGGAAATTCTTATGGCTCGGGATGGAGATCTGGAGGCAACCCACATGGGTTTAATGCTCGCCCTAATCAGCATGGAGGAGGTGAAGGAGGAGCGAGTTCTGGGAGTAGTGCTAGAGAGAAGAAGATTGAAGAGATGCTAGAGAACTAGACTCAGATGCTCGCTCATTTAGTGCAGAGAGACAAGAAGACCCAGCAGAGGTTGGATGCACATGATACCCTGCTGAGAAATCGGCATTCTGCATTCCAGGATTTACAGTGCACGGTAGGAGACATCACGAAGAATCTGAAGAATACACAGGGAGGTCCGTCGTTGGGTTCTAATGCTTCTGTGATGGCCGTGACGACTAGGAGTTGAAGAGGTGAAGAGAAAGAGGATCTGCTGGTGGAGGAAGAAGAGCCGGTGGATTAGGAGTTATGAGGGAGAAGCCTCCCGAGAAGGTTCAGAAGAAGAGTGAGGGGGAGATGAAGACCCCCGAAGTTGACCTGAGCCGTGTTCCCTACCCAGCCCATTTACTACCTCATAAATATGCTAGGGAATACGGTAATTTTCTAAATATGTTCAAACAACTCAAGGTCAATCTTCCGTTTATCGAGGTCTTCCACCATATGCCCAAATATGCTAAGTTCAAAAGATCTGCTTTCAAACAAGAAGAAGCTGGAGGATAGTTTTATATTCGTAGTGCAAAGCACACATCTTATTTCCTATTGTATTCGTACGTTTTAGATAGTTTTATATTAGTTTTTACTTATTTTAGGTTCGTATTGAGTCTAGTCTGTGTTTACAGGTCCTCGTGTGGAATGTGAAGTGAAATCATGAAGAGATCGAGAAGGAGAAGAAGTCCAAGATAAAAGAGTTAGAAAATTTGGAAATTTACTCCTTCGCGGTACGCGAAGAAGAAGGAAAGTCTCGCGGTACGCGAGGAAACCAAAAAGTGGCCTTAACTGTTTTGTCCTTTGCGGTACGCAAAAGGTTGAGAAGATTACCTCGCGATACACGAGGGCCTTATAAAATCGCAAAAAGCCCTAATTTGTTATTAAATCGAATTTGATTGCCATAATGAAAGGGGGATCGATATTCAGCCGTCTGGAAGGTGCTTTGAGGCGATTTTGGGGTTGGAGAAGTCAATTGGAGCTAAAGTTGGAGGCTTTTGATTTTGGGTTCGTTAGTTTAACGTTTTCGGTTCCCAAGTGTGACACCCCGCCTCAGGCACCCCCTGGGCGGCTGCGAGCTATATTGGTATGTGCTTTGATTTCAGAGTTTTTATAAATACTGCGGAAGTCTTTTTCAAAAGGATCGTTTCAACATTCTTTCAACCTCAAGAGTTGTAATTGTAAATATCAAAACCCAATTGGAAAACAAAAGTCTTGTATTAAATTTATAAACACAGGGATTTAAAAACCCTTTTTATTTTTATTACAAAACATAGTTTGAAATCAAATACACTTCTTGTCTCTTATGGATAAGTTTTAAGCCACCGAAAATAGTACTATCCAGGGTTGATCAGTTCCATGGTCCTATCTCCTTTTTCTTTTTTTAGGATTTCCTCAACACGAGGCCTGAGAATCCAACGTGTAAGTTATCCTTTTCACTTTTCTTAGGTCAGATCTAATGTCTGCCCGAATCCCATTTCCATCACAATTTATTCATTTCTTGAAAACATTTTTAAAATAAAACGTCAGCACGAATGCCGGTGAATACGATTATCGTGACATTAAATTCATTTTAGCACAAACAAGTATTAATTTCATAATCACAACTTTATGTTCAACCTACACATTCAGCAGGCTTGTCCTGTTCAATCGCACCACAGTATATACTGGCGTCATGTCTTATAACAAGGGACATGTTTACCTTCGAAGTTGTTATAAGACAAGCACCAGCCGCAATCCGGGAATTTCACCCGAGATCCGTGTATCCCTTGCAAGTTTTACACATACCTATGTCCTGAATGCTTTGTTCATAGAAGAACGTTTAGCATTATTCCCTTAACCTTTATTTGACCATTTTCGTAAACGTAAATGTTTGACACAAGTTTTGAAAGAGATAATTTTTGTATAGGAATGAGCCTCTAAGTCGAAAGCTTATAGACTATCTTTAACTTGATTTCTCTAGGGTATCGACTCTTCTATGAGCGTTTCTTCCTACATTGGGCACTACAGCGAGCGGGAGCTGAACCTGGATCATCGGGAATCGCCTAGGGATGCTCTGGAACAAGCTTTGAGTGTGAGTTTTGTGTTTGGGATGAGAAAATGATCAAACTTAGTAAGTCTGTCAACAATAACCCAGATTGTATCATTCCCATGACTGGTTCGGGAAAGTTTAGTAATGAAATCCATGGTTATCATTTCCCATTTCCATACAAGAATTTCAAGTTGCTGTGACAAGCCAGAAGGATTCTGATGTTCAGCCTTTACTTGAGAACATGTTAAGTACTTTGCAATATAGATAGCGATATGTTTCTTTATCCCTATCCACCAATAATTGGCTTTTAGGTTCTTGTACATTTTATCGCTTCTAGGATGCATGGTGTATTTAGATTTTTGGGCTTTTTCAAGAATTTCCTCACGTACGTTTCCATAGATAGAAACCCAAATTCTCTTATTCATTCTAAGAATTTCAGCATTGCCTTTGACCAACTGGTCGATCATTCCTCCCGGTCCTTCTTTTACAAGATTGGGTTCTTACAAAGCAAATTTCCGAGATTCCTTAATACAAGTGATAAGATTGATTTGGAGATCCAGTCTTAAAGCACGAACTCGTTTAGGTTTCTCATGTTTTTTTCTACTTAAGGCGTCAGTTACAACATTAGCTTTTCCTTCATGGTAACTGTAGAAGCATGTTTTTGTAACTATAGATAAAATTCTATGTATCGGTGTACTTAGCTAGTACGCAGGAGGGTGTTCGTGCGTACTTAGCAAGTACACCAGATTGGTGCTACGCACTTAGTAAGTACGCATGGCTTTTGCCTTGCGTACTTGATAAGTACGCATGACCAATGACCTGTGTACTTAGCCAAGTACGCAAGTATTGTTCCTTCCCCTATAAATTGAGATGATGGCCTCATTTGTAGGTGTAACTTCTGGAACTAGGTCGAGAGGTGTCCGGGAAGGATGAGCTCTCCCGCCCCTGGACCGTGAGCATAGATGAGAGATGTGTACTTCTTCGGTATGTAATGTGAGATGACTTTGTTGTTATGGATTACGTATCGTTTGATTCTACTGTCTTTTATCTTTGCCTTTTCTCTGTCTCGTTCCTCTTTGTTCCCACGCAAATCGACGGACAGATCCGTGTTTTTCCGCTGCTCGACGAGGCTCCCGGGACCTACAATAACATATTTCGCAATCTTAATCATTTAGGACTTCCATCCAACGTCTTTGTCTCATATTCAGTTCTTTCTGACTGAATATATATTTCAGACTTTTATGATCAGTGAACACAGTGAATTTGACTCCATAAAGATAGCGCCTCCATAATTTCAATGCGAAGATTATGGCGCCCAATTCTAAATCATGAGTGGTATAATTCTTTTCATGAGTTTTCAATTGTCGAGAAGCATAAGCAATGACTTTGCTTCCTTGCATTAACACACAACCAAAACCGGTGTGTGAAGCATCACAGTATACTGAAAAGCCCTCATTTCTATCTGGCAAAGCCAATATTGGTGCTTGTGTCAGTTTCTTTTTTAGAGTTTCAAATGCTTCAGATTGTTTAGGACCCCATTCATCTTGACTGATTTGCGAGTCAGAGAAGTTAATGGTACAACAATTCAAGAAAAGTCTTGAATAAATCTTCGATAGTAACCAGACAACTCGAGAAAACTACGGACTTCGGTTGGTGACTTTGGGATTTCCCATTTGGATATAACTTCAATTTAACATGATCAACTTAGATGCCATTAGCGTTAATGACATGTCCAAGAAATTGGACTTCTAACAGCCAGAATTCACATTTTGAGAATTTAGCATATAGCCTTTTGTTTCTCAAGAGTTCAACTAAGATTTTCAAATGACTGACATGATCTTCGTACTTCGGGAATAAATAAGGATATCGTCAATGAATACGATAACGAATTTATCCAAGTAAGGTTTACAAACTCGATTCATCATATCCATGAAAGCTACTGGTGCATTAGTAAGTCCAAACGGCATTACCGTGAACTCATAATGACCATACCGCGTTCTGAAAGCAGTTTTGGGAATATCTTCTTCCTGGACTTTCAATTGATGATAGCCAGAATGAAGATCGATCTTTGAAAAACATTGAGCTCCCTGGAGTTGATCAAAGAGATCATCGATTCTGGGGAGTGGATAACGGTTCTTAATCGTGACTTTATTCAGTTTACGATAATCGATACACATACGTATCGAACCGTCTTTCTTTTTAAAAAATATGACCGGAGCTCCCCAAGGCGACGCGCTTGGTCTTATAAATCTTTTTTCGAGCAATTCATCCAACTATTTCTTTAATTCTGCCATTTCAGTTGGAGTTAATATGTACAGGGCTTTGGCAATTGGTGTCGTACCGGGTACTAGATTAATTCTGAACTCCACTTCTCTTTCAGATGGAATTCCAGGTAGTTCATCAGGAAACACATCAGCAAATTCAGCTACAACCGGCACATCTTCAATCTTTTTCTTAGTGTCGGTGGTTATAGTTACAAGGTATGCTAAGCATCCTTTGCATAGATATTTAGTGGCCGTTAACATAGAAATTATTCCAACAGAGTTGGATAATTTATCGCCATTGATCGTAAGATTATTTCCTTTCGGCGAACGAAGTTCTATAGCCTTTTTATCACATAGGATGCGGGCTTGGTTAGAGGCTAACCATCCCATTCCTATGACAATGTCAAAACCTGCCAAAGTCATTGGCAAAAATCTTGCAGGTATAACATGTCCTGAGAGTGTGATATGGCAATGGTTCAGAATTTCAGAGATTTGGACGAGGTCACCGTTGACATTCTATACCACGTATTTCTTGTCTAATTTAGCTAGAGTTTTATTTAACAGTGTACATAATATATGATCTATAAAACTTTGGTTTGCACCAGATTCAAACAAAACTCGAGCATAAATATCATTGACAAGAAATGTACCCGTGATGACATCGGGCATACCTATTGCCTCATGAGTATTGAGAACGAATGTGCGTGCACTCTTCTTTATCCCATCAGCAAGCTTGGGACCCGTCCCGTCAGGTTTCTTCAATTTGGGACAATAGACTTTGATGTGGCCGGCTTCACCATACTCAAAGCAAGTGATCGGCTTCTTTCTATAACAATTTTCTGTTTTATGTCCAGACATCTTGCAGAAGCTGCAATATGGTCCGGATCGACATTGTCCTAAATACCTCTTCTTGCATTTTGGACATTCAGGAATGGAAGAATTGTTATTTCGGGGAATAAAGGTTGATTTATTGGATACGCTTGGGCCTTGCCCTGACAATTCCTTCTTCCTCTTTCCTTCCTCATGATTCCTAATCAGGCTACTTGTTAATGATGCTCCCAAATCCATAGCATCCTCAAGATTTTCACAATTTGCGGCCTTGACCATGTCGCGAATTTCACCGATCAAACCCCAAATATAACACTTTATAAAATTTGACTCGGGAGTAGCAAGATGTGGAACCATTATGGCATATTCAAGGAGTTTGGTGGAATATTCCTGATGATTTGTTCCTATCATCTTAAGACTTAAGAATTTCCCTTCAATCTGTTCCCTCTCATTCTGGGGAACGTATTTCTTCTCTACCCTTTTTTTGAAGGCATTCCAGCCCATTGCATAGGCTGCTTTTCTTCCTTTGGCAGCAACAATGTTGTTCCACCATTCTAAGGCTTGATCCTTAAACAAATTGGAATAAAAAAGAACATTATCTTCTTCTGCACATTTTCTGATAGCCAGCACAGACTCCGTTTTCTCAATCCACCTTAGTATGGCAATTCCTCCTTTTTCTGAGAAATTATACGGTTTGCAGTCTTGAAACATCTTATACTTATAACCTATTGTTTTTCTCTTCTTCTCCACATGACCATAGTTATTACCCATACTCTCATCTTCAAAAGAGTTATGGTAATATTATTTTCTTTCGTTCTTCTTGGTTTTATGGGTTGCAGAACATTCAGGTTTAAGAGTAATGGGTTTGGATTGAGTGATAGTGTGGGTATGTTGATTCAAAGGTTGAGGGTGAATAGATTTTAGAATTGATGGCCTGCCTGATAGTTTATCGGCCTGCCTCTTTTCCAATTCATCGAAGATCATTGGAAGAGAATCTTTGATTCCTTCTGCAATCATTATCTGGAATTCCTTTCGGGAATCAGTAACATCAGTAGTATTTTCAACTGCTGTCTGTTTCTTCTTTCCCCTGGTGTTATGTGAAGGTCCGGTATTTTTCGACATTCTATATAGAAATAAGATTTGAATCAAAACAAAACCTTTTTATTGATAAGAATATATTAAAGAAGATGATACACATAGAAATTATTGTTCCTAGAAATTTCTAAAATTCTTTTCTTCAAGAGCTTGCATTAGCAAAGCATTCCGAGCTTCAACTTTAGCTTTCTCTCGTTCAATTCAGCTATTCTGTTCAGCAACATTTGTTCCCTTCCACTTCCCGATGCATTCTCATTTATATGAGGAGCAGGGATGGAAATTGTCTCATAGTATGGAACGTAAGGCATATTAGAGTCAGCAAGTTCTCCTTTTTCAAGATTATTTTCATAAGGCATTTCGGCGTATCCCTCATGAAAATTTCAGGAATATAATGGAGTAACATTATAATTTCCAGCGGTAGGAGCAGAATGAAAACTTATAGAAGGATTATAGGGAACACTACGGTTTCCTATTTCTGATAGGCTTCTGAAAGTTAAACTTTCAGTTTCCTCATTATTTTCTATAGTCGTTTCATTTGTTTTGCATTTATGATAATTAGCTGGAGCAAATTTACAAATAAAGCTAGGACCCTTACCTTTTTTGACCATTCTGTAAAATAAACAAAACGATATTTTATTATAGAAATATATTACAAAATACAACAAAAACGATTATAATCTTTCATAAGCTCTTTTCCAAGAATCATCAAGTCTTCTCCATATTCGTATACTTATTGCCCATAAAATTTGGTTCTTGCTTTGTCCATTATCTTCTTTCATGTTACTTAGTCCGTTTGGTGTAACGAACGGTCTAAACATTCAATAGGAGAAGAGGGCATACGTTCTGCATAACCATATTTAGGTGGAGGCTTACGGAGTCCCACCATAATATCATTATAGGCATTTTGATATTCCGGAGGAGCATGGAAATACTTTTTGAAAGGACCATCATATGGAGGATAAGGAAACATATAGGGATCATATAAAACAGGAGTTTCAGAATTATAAGATTGATAGTCGGAACTATTTGAAATAGGATTATTGAACGGATAGTTTTCCGGGTTTTTAGAAGCAGGTTCATACTGATGAGATCCCTCAGATGGATCGTCTTCTGTTAAAGTATTTTGCTGAATATAACTTGATTCAGCCTCATTGTTTCTTTGCAGCTGTGGGACATTAGTATTCCAGTTGGTGAAACCAGAACCAGCCTCCATCTGTAACACCCCGCCTCGAGCACCCCCGAGACGTTACCAGGCTACGACACCAGTTGGCACATTCTGTACCTGCTTCGATTTCAGAGTTTGTTTTTGTGAAGTTGAATAACGTTTGAAAAATGGATCGTTTCGTTTCAACCTCGGGGGTTGGTTTTGTAAATATCAAATCTCTTCGTGTAGACAAAAGATTATCTTCATTCAATAATTGGGCATGAACACCCGAATGTTTGTACATTTGATTTCAAATCAAACTCTGACACAAGTCAGTAAAACTACAAGGAGGTTATCTACCCAGAGAAACGTAGTCCCACGGTCACCTTAACCTTGTCTTTTCTTAGGTTTTTCCTGTGCGTAGCACGAACCTAAAAACATAAATATTTTCGAGTTGCACCGGGTCTAGGTGTGTGGTCTGACCCGACTTTGCAACAAAACTGTCTTCGGGACTTAGGCCTTAGCCGGTCCCGACATAATGAGGTCATTTATTCTTTCCCTGAAAACATTTGAAAAATGAACATCAGCTATATGTTGGTGAATACTTCATGACCTCAAATCATTGCAAAACATTTTAATTAAAAAGCTAATCATTTCATAGGTGGATTCTAGTGAACACATCACTTTCTTCCGTTTCATCCGTTTGTATACATTGGACAAGTACTCAGGGGCTACGCGACATTCTTAGGCATTTTTTGCATTTTACTCAATCACCCGACATAAATGCCAACCCTGCCCGACCCAACTGGATCCGGAGCGAGTATAAATATTTGATCAAACTTTACGTACAATTTTTGAGTAATCATATCCCCAGGGGTAGAACCTCTAATTGTGGGATTAGTATGAGTAAATATTTAATTATCGTGTTTTGCCCTTTTTGTAAACGTAAATAGTTTTGATCTTTTGCGTGATGATAGCCTACTACCTTCCTTACATGTTATGTGCACCTTCCTACTACCTTCTTCATATTTCATGTGTACCTTCCTACTATTTTCCTTATATGGTAGTTTATAGGAAAGTATGAATTCAATAGATATATATATATATATATATATATGTATATATTATAAATAATATATATTAATATTAAAATTAAATATTAATCGCTCGTCCAGAATTTATAGGCCGAACGTCTAAATTGCTACCCTCTAAATTTCAGAATTTCTTAATTTATTTTCTAACTCTCGGGTTTTCGATAATGTTTGACATTTCTATAACGGTTTCGGACAGAAATTGAGATCGGAATTTGGCAGGTGTTACACCATCCCCAACTTTTTCGAAATCTCGTCCTCGAGATTATCATTTAAATAAGTGTGGGTATTTCTTTTTCATTTCTGATTCCAGTTCCTACGTGTACTCAGGTCCATGTCTATAATTACATTTCACCTTGACCAATACATGTTTCTTCCATTTCAATTTCTTTTTCTGCTGGTCCTCAATATGTAATGTTTGTTCCACAAACTTAAGCCTTTCGTTCACTACTACATCTTGTAGTGGCATAGCTAAAGTTTCATCTGCTAAGCATTTACGTAGATTAGAGACATGGAATACATCATGTACTCCATTCATCTTTATTGGAAATTCTACCGATATGCCACAGGTCCGATTCGTGCTAAGATTTTAAATGGCCCAAAAAACCTAGGGCTTAACTTTCCTTTCTTTTGGAATCGTACCACACCCTTCCAAGGTGATAATTTAAGTAAAACGTTTTGTCGGCATAACTTTTCTTGCGATCACGAGCCATTTTCAAACTTTCACTGATCTATAATATCCTATCAGTGGTCTCCTAAACTCTCTCAGGTCCGGATAATTGGTTCTCTCCTATTTCAGCACAACACACGGGAATTCCTTTAGAGGTAAGTGGTCGTCCCAATTTCCTCCTAGGTCAATAACACATGCTCGGAGCATATCCTCCAAGGTTTGGACTATCCTCTCGCTCTGCCCATATGTTTAATTGAGTTCCTAGAGCTTTTTGGAAGCTCTGCCATAATCGAGACGTGAATCGATTGTCTCTATCCGACACGATGGATAATGGCACTCCGTGTAAGGATACTATCTTATCGACGTAGAGTTGTGCCAACTTGTCCATATTAAAAGCTTCTTTCATTAGTAGGAAATGTGCGAATTTGGATAAACGATTAACGATAACCCATATCGTGTCATTCCCTCGACTGGATCGTGGAAGTTTGGTGATGAAGTCCATGGTAATCATTTCGCATTTCCATACCGGTAATTCAAGTTATTGTAACTATTCGGATGGCTTTTGGTGTTCGGTTTTAACCTTTGCACAGGTCAGTCATTTGGCCACATACTCGGCTATGTGCCTTTTCATGCCGATCCACCAGTACTCTGGTTTTAGGTTTCTGTACATTTTATCACCACCAGGGTGCATAGTGTACTTGGATTTGTGGCTTCCTCGAGAATATTTTCTCGAAGATTTCCAAAGATTGGAAACCATATCCGCTTTTTCATTATAAGGATGTCGTCATTTCCTTTGACAAGTTGTTCAGTCATTCCTGTCATCCCCTCGTTTCCGAGGTTTGCCTCTTTTAAGGCTAATTCCTGTTCCTCTTTGATTTGATAGATAAGGCTGACTTATAGGTCAAGTCCTAGGGTACGTACTTGTTTTAGTTTATCCCTTTTCTTATCTACTTAAGGCGTCGGCTACAACGTAAGCCTTGCCTTTGTGATAGCATATCTCATAGTCATAGTCGCTCAAGACTTCCATCCATTGTCTTTGTCTCATGTTCAGTTCTTTCTGACTGAAGACATATTTTAGACTTTTATGGTCGGTGAAGACCGTGAACTTAACTCCATAGAGGTAGTGTCTCCATAATTTCAGCTTGAAGATTATGACACCTAACTCTAGGTCATGAGTCGTATAGTTCTTTTCATGAGTCTTAAGTTTCATAAGTTATGACTTTTCCTTCTTGCATCAACACACATCCTAAACCGGAATGTGATGCATCGCAGAAAACTACAAAGCTTTTACTGCTTTCTGGCTAGGACATTATAAGTGATTGTGTCAATTTCTACTTTAGGGTTTCAAACGCTTCGTTCTGCTTTGGACACCATTCATATTTGATTGCCTTTTGGGTTAGTGCAGTCAAAGGAACGACGATCCGTGAGAAGTCCTTAATAAATCTTTGGTAATAACCCGCCAAACCGAGGAAACTCCTTACTTCGGTTGACGTTTTTGGGACTTCCTAGTTAGATATAGTTTCAATCTTAACTAGACCTACTTGGATTCCTTTCTCGTTTATGATGTGACTGAGAAATTGTAGTTTTGACAACCAAAATTCACAACCAAAATTGTAGTTTTGACAACCGAAATTGTAATTTGGCTTAAAGTTTCTCGTTTCTCAATAATTAAACTATAGTCCTTAGATTGCCAGCATGATCTTCCTTACTCTTGGAGTAAATAAGTATATCGTCTATGAATACAATCAAGAATTTATCCAAGAAAGGTTTACAGATTCGATTTATCATGTCCATAAATGCAGCATGTATATTTGTAAGTCCGAACGGCATAACCGTGAACTCAAAATGATTGTATCTAGTTCTGAATGCAGTCTTAAATACGTCATCTTATTGGACTTTCAATTGACGAGAGCCTGATCGTAGGTCTATCTTGGAGAAGCATCTTGCTTCTTGGAGCTCGCCAAATAGATCATCGATTCTTGGAAGTGGATACCGGTTCTTGATTATGACCTTGTTCAATTCCCGGTAATCTATGCACATCCTCATCGATCCGTCATTCTTCTTTACAAATAGTACCGGAGCTCCCCATGGCGAAGAACTCGGTTTTATAAAACAATTCTCCAATAATTTATCGAGTTGTTTATTCAACTCAGCTATCTCGGTAGGAGCTAATTAGTACGGAGTTTTGGCTATCGGAGCCGTGCCAGGTACAAGATTTATTTGAAACTCCACTTCCCAATGTGGCTGTGTTCCATCCCTTATGAAAGTTATCTAACATTTCTTAAATTGCCTTTACAGACATTTCATAGTCAACATCTTATAGACATCTTTGTCTAATCATGAAATCCAAACTTTCGTTTTGTTAAACTAAACCTTCAATTGTAATATCCGTTTTGCAATTGGTTCGTCTATCTTTTTCTTATGTATCAAGGGTTACTGGTTTGCTTAGTCCTATGTATGGACTTAGCTTGTTTTCTTTTTAAATTTTGAACTACATCTTTTCATTGTGATACCTTTAATAACGTCTTATCCTTGACGTATATTTTCAATGGATCTTTCTTCTTATCAGTATAATCCTTTTGCTAATCAGAATCCTTTTCTTGGGTTTGTAAAAACCAACATGGTAATTTCCCATATTTCTTAGATTCCGATATGCGGTTTCTCTCTGATTTATGATTCAACACATAGGTGTTCTGTACTTCTTATTATACAATACTCCGAATGGTCTTGCCTTAATTCTACCTCCTTTCGAGGTTTATTACATAGGTTCGGAGCGTATCTTCCAGAATCCTTTATTAACAGCCAGTAATCATCTCCAGATTAATCATTCTTAGGAATTCATTATTTCCTCTGACTAATTGGTTAAGCCTTTCTTCTTTAAAAAGCTTTCTTTAAATTCGACTTGTTCAATTCACCTTAACATCAAATCTTAAGGTCGTTATTTCCCTGAAGTATATTCTTTCATTTCTTCTTACATTCCTTAATCACATAACTGTTTCATCAGTTCGTGATTCTTGTATGACTAAATTCTAATTTGCTTACACATGTCATCCTTATAAGATTCCTTGATATATCATCATCGTTCTTTTTAAGGATTACTCTAATCATTCATTCTTCTCCAGTGTTTTCTTCTTTAACACGAGGAGTAGAAATATTTATTGATCCTTACAGAAAATAAGGTACATAGGGCCTATTTGAATCCACCCTTTCTTTTCCTTCAAGGATAGGAACATTTTTGTAAGGAACTTCTGGTAATCCCACATAAGGGTTTACATAGGTATGGTTATGGCTTCCAACCATAAGGCTTAAATGAAAGCTCACAGAAGGTGTATATAGATTGTTCGAAGTTTCTAATTCCTTCAAGATTTCCGAAAGTCCTTCCGGTACTTTCTATATTTATACCGGGTTCATTACCGGTTTCATTTATTACTTGCCGATCTCCGAATAAAACTCGGTCCTTTGCCTCTTCCTGCGCATTCTATAAAAGAAATATTTTTCTTATAGGGAAGGAATACAATGTATTCATTAGAAGCAGAAAGGCTATAGAATAACTGAAGTTAGTCTTTCATCATCTCCTTTCCTAGTCCCTTACTTTCCCCATACTTCCAGAGTAGTTTCTCCAATTGTCTTTCTCTTTTTCTTTTCGTTTGTCAGATCCTATTTCACCTCGTCTGTCTCCTGTAAGACACGGTCAAGACACGAGCTAGGATAGATTGAAGAATAATCATATTATGGAGGAGGATATTTAATCTCCATCACCATATCATTGTACACTTTGGTACGGATTGGATAGTTCCAAAGGAGGAACGTTTATTCAGATAAACTTCACATGGATCATAATCCATAGAACTTCTCGACTCAGGGAATATACAGATTTCGAAGTACAGGTGGAAAATCAGAATTATCAGGATCATAATCATCCGGATTTTCAAAATCTGGAATCATATTTAGATCAAAGTAGTAACGTGGCTTCTTCATTAGAGTCCTTTCCAACCCGAGGTAAGTTCCGATATATTTCCTCCATCCCTTTAGTTGAGGGCATGGATACTGTCTCGGTTGACCATACCACCCGTATTCTTAGCTGCGTAGCCTTCACTGGCTCCAACCTGATGTACTTCACTTACCCTCGGTGGAGGAGTATCTATTCGTCAGTTACTCAAATCCGAATCTTTGTTGTGCGTAAAGCACTTGGATCCGCATCCTTTTGTACAAACATCTTGTATTATGTTATCTAAGGAGGGAAGATTCCATTCGATCGTAGTTGGATCATCACCATGAATGTTAACATTGTCCTAGTTCCGTAGGGATTTTCTTCCAATGTAGTAACTACCACCTCCAGGCATTTGCAATTTCTTATACTATCAATATTAGATATAAGCATCTATGTAAAGTATCTACCTACTTTCATCTTAGTAGGCATTCTTTTCTAATCTGGTTAAATCTTAGATACTAAACCAAGTATCTAACTAAAACCTGGGTATCATCACGGTTTGAGCCTAGATACTATCTCAAGTATCTAATTCGCTAAAACCTCAAGCTCTGATACCAACCAATATCACACCATGCCTCGGGCACCTCCGAGACGTTACCGGGATGAGACGCCAGTTGGTACGTTCTGTACCTACTTTCACTTCAGAGTTTGTTTTTATGCAGCGGAATAACGCTTGAAAAAATGGATCGTTTTGTTTCAACCTCAAGGGTTGGTTTTGTAAATATCAAATCTCGTCATGTAGACAAAAGATTATCTTCATTCAATAACTGGGCATGAACACCCGAATTGTAACCTTTCTGATTTTCATGTTTTCCTATTTATTCTATGCCGTGTAATAAAAGACGATTCCGATTCCAACCTTACATTCATTGTTCATGTACAATAACAAACATACACGCGTTTAGTATATTACAATATTAACTACAACAAACTCACAAACCTCGAGGACCAAACACGACTAAGACTCAAAACAACATCAATATTACAAAACTACAAGGACTAGTCTTGAAATTTCCGAAAACCTACACAAGCACGGTCGTGCTTAGTCCTAAGCACGGTCGCGCTTGTGCCACAACCACGGTCGTGCTTATCCTTAAGCACGGTCGCGCTTAAACCACAACCACGGTCGTGCTTAACTTTAAGCACGGTCGCGCCTGAGATACAGTTTGACTCTGCAAAGTCAAACCGACACAAATCTTGTCCAAAAATAGATTTTAACGAGTTTTAGAAATCGCGATACTTGTAGAAGAAGTTACTCGACCAGTTGCGACGCATACCCGACCAAATACACATGCAATCGTCCAAATACTCGCAAATTCTAAACCGACTTCTTTTTAAAACGAATCAAGTAATTGGGGCAAGAAATCAAACGAATTAAGTAATCAAATACCTACCCGCGACTTATATAAGCTTCCTTAAACCCTAAATCCGTCATTACATCGTCTCTATCTCGTCTGTCGATCAAGAAAAGCCGCGATCCTCCTTCCGTAGCCGTCTGCACTTGTTGCCCATTCAGAACAGGTTAGTATTAGTCCAATAGATTCGTCTCTTCACGTAAATCGAAAGCCCTAAACTCATTTGAATCAATAATACACGATTTGTCCGAATTGAATCTGAGTTTGATAAATAAATGGTTTTAATCAAACTATAAGTTAAACAGGATATAAATCCAATTAAATGGCATGGATAAGTTCGTGAACAGATCCTCCATGAAAACCCTAAGTTTCTAATCAGTTTTAATACAAGAATCAGGCGAATTGTGTCTGAAAAGGACCAGACACGGTCGCGCTCATCAAAGAGCGCGGTCGTGCCTGACCAAGCACAGTCGTGCCCGGGTGTGGCGCGATCATTCTTAACGACCAAACAAAATCCTGACCTAGTCAAACCCCAGGCGCGGTCGTGCCGGGTACGAGCACGGTCGTGTCTGATGAACAGACCCTTGTTGTGACTTCTGACCAACCACGGGCGCGTTACCGGCCAAGCGCGGTCGCGTTTGAGCCGAGCACGGTCGTGCCGTGTACGAGCACGGTCGTGTTCACCCTTTAACAGAATCTTTTATTTAATATATTTTATATTTTAATCAGTTTTAATGTTATAAAAATTATTTTATAAAATATCCAGAACCAAGTGTTGCTTATCAAATATCAATCATTCAATATCTCTTTAAATTAAAATCAATAAAATACTACAAGTTTTATAAACAACAATATATTCCATACGTTTCATCTTTAACAAATATTATTTATTTAAACTTATATTTTAAATTCTATTACTATTGATTAAATAAATAGTATATTAAAACAAACCTTAAACTTAAACAAATCCACTTCCAACATCGAATAACGCAACTCAATAATACGTAAATCATATTGTTCATTAGGTCGAATCTAGCGATCTACAACACACCGCCGTTTCCCATTTGCTTGTGCAATCTATACGCTACATAACACGTGAGTTTACATAACCCCCTTTTTAAACTATTTACAACTTTTGGGGTGGAACATGCGTTCTATTTACATGTTTTCAATTATACACATATACAGTTCCATCCTATGCATGTATACAAATTTTGCGCTTTATGCTTGAGTACTAGACGTGTAGACCAACTATTATGCTCTTCATGTACAATTATTAACTAACAGCCGACAGTAAACAGTGGTAGATCTATTGAGTCTGACAAACCCACCCAGGTAGGGTGACTGTTACTGACAACACAAATTTTGAGTGCAAGTTACAAAGGTTTGATTGTATAGGTCACATGATAGTTTTCTCTCCATAATTGCCTTAATTGTCATGTTGTATTGAACTATATGCACACAACACGTATTTTGCTATCTCACAATAAAAACTATGTATTCTCACCAACTTTTTAGTTGACCCTGTTTTAACCATGTTTCAGGTACCAATGTTTTAAGTAATCAAGATATGCTACACATAGGATTTTGGACCTAGAATTCAATTAAACCAGTTTATTCTATGTAATTTACATTTTCGTTTTGTGGATTGTTTGTGTTTTGATTGAACTTATTGATTGCAATGAAAACAATTATTAAATATTCAAACTTTAGCAAACCATGAGCAATGAACAGTCTGCACGCTTCACGCCCCGACGTTTCCGCCGTCGGTTGGGGTGTGACACGAATGTTTGTACATTTGATTTCAAATCAAACTCTGACATAAGTCAGTAAAACTACAAGGAGGTTATCTACCTAGGGAAACGTAGTCCCACGGTCAACTTAACCTTGTCTTTTCTTAGGTTCTTCCTGTGTGTAGCATGAACCTGTAAACATAAATATTTTTGGGTTGCACCGGGTCTAGGTGTGTGGTTTAACCCGGCTTTGCAACAAAACTTTCTTCGGGACTTAGGCCGTAGCCGGTCCCGGCATAATGAGGTCTTTTGTTCTTTGCCTGAAAACATTTGAAAAATGAACGTCAGCTATATGCTGGTGAATACTTCATGACCTCAAATCATTTTCATAATCATGGCAAAACAGTTTAACTAAACAGTTAATCATTTCATTGGTGGATTCTAGTGAACACATCACTTTCTTACGTTTCATCTATTTGTATACATTGGACAAGTACTCGGGGGCTACGCGACATCCTTAGGCACTTTCTGTGTTTTACGCAATCACCCGACATAAATGCCAACCCCGCCCAGCCCAACTGGATCCGGAGTGAGTATAAATATTTGATCAAACTTTACGTACACTTTTTGGGTAATCATATCCCCATGGGTATAACACTTAATTCTGGGATTAGTATGAGTAAGTATTTAATTATCGTGTTTTGTCCTTTTTGTAAACGTAAATAGTTTTGATCTTTTGCGTGATGATAACCTATAGCCCAAGCACGTCTTATAAATCATTTTGCGTGATGATAGCCTATATCCCAAACATGTCTTATAAATCGTTTTTGTAAAAGCTCGCTTTCACCATGAGAACGAGTATTTTTGATACAGACGAGTTTCACCTTTGTTTTGAAGTTGGAGATCGAAAGATAATAATCTTAGTGCTAAGTGGCTTTTAGAGTTGACTCCTAGGGCACTAGCACCTTAGCTCTTACTTCTATGCTTTCTTCTGGTTTCTTCTACTCTAATCGCTCGAGTCCGGTTGATAAGCGAAAGCCAGTTAAACTCGGAGGAGCGGCTGAGTTAGGTCAGCTACTAGAAGCTCGGGATCAGAGAACTCATAAAAAGTTCAGAGTTGGTTTTGATTTGGTGTGAAAATGAAAATGGTGAGCTCATCTATTTATAGGCTGATAACAGCCCTGTAGCGGACCGCTGGACAGATCCCTTACGGTCCGCTACCGCCCACTTTCAAGCATGCTTGACAAGTGTCAATCGCTGGTGTGCATGAGCTCCACACGTCCTTAGCAGACCGTGTGGGTTTACCTTGGCGGTCCACCAAGCTCCACGCGTTAACAGGGCTAACGCATGCCCTACACGTGGCGACGACACGTGGCGTGTGTAGAGGTTGCCTAGGGAAGTACGTAGCGGACTGTTAGCTAGGACCATGTCGGTCTCCTAGCTGTATCCGCCTGTAGCAGACCGTTATATACCTCACAGCGGTCCGCCATAATTCTAACAAGGGAAATCCTTGTTGCCCTTAGCGGACCGGTAGCCTAAGTGTAGCGGTCTGCCACTACTTGAAGTTCTATTTCTTTCTTTTACTTCCTTTTCCTTTGGGTTTTGATGTTTCTAACCCTTGTGGTTTCATCCATGGAACCATAATCAAACTTGTCGTATGTCTTATGCCTAGTCTTGGCGTTATTATGATTGGTCAGAACTTTATCCCTGTTCAAAACCGAAATAAATCTTAAGGGAAGGCCTAACGAATGATGGGGAATTATCTAGTCATAACCGTGGTTAGCTTTGGATAACACTACCTAGTTTAGACATGGATGATCAGTCCATGCCTAGACCAGGGTTATGTCAGCCAATACCTACCCTAGCTGCAACTCTAAGCCCCACTAGAATTATATACTTAAACTCGGAAAAATAAAGACGAATATGTCTTTGAATTAGGAGAAGGTTTGGAATAAGAACTTAGGAGTAAGCTTAACTTTTATTTATAGGGAAGTTTGTTCACCATATGTCACCTTCCTATCACCTTCCTCACATGTTGGTGCACCTTCCTACTACCTTCCTTACATGTCATGTGCACCTTCCTACTACCTTCTTCATATTTCATGTGTACCTTCGTACTATTTTCCTTATATGGTAGTTTCTAGAAAAGTATGAATTCAATACATATATGTATATATATTAATATATATTAATATTAAAATTAAATATTAATCGCTCGTCTAGAATTTATAGGCCGAACGTCTAAATTGCTACCCTCTAAATTTCAGAATTAGTTAATTTATTTTCTAACTCTCGGGTTTTTGATAAATTTTGACATTTCTATAACAGTTCCGGACAGAAATTGAGATCGGAATTTGGGAGGTGTTACACCATCCGTTGACTAGAATAGTTATAAGATTGAGGGTGGTATTCAGGAGATTTGTTATTAGGGAGAATGGCAAACGGATCGGCGTTATAGTAGGGCGAAGAGATAGGGTTCATTTGAGATCATAAGGGGTGATACTCATGTGACTCTTATTTGATTGGACAATTGGGGTCATAATAAACAGGTACAGAATTATCTCAAGACATCTGCAATCTTAAAATATTAGTACTTGTTTTGGGTAAAAATTATACAAGCTAATTTTGTAACCAAACTTAGAATGTGAGATAGTGTGCTTGTAAGATTCTTGATGAACAAAGTGTATAAAGCAATAAAATGACACGAGTGTTTACGAGGAAAGCCCTTAATCCCTGAGGATTGCTGGCATAAAACCTCGGGAAGTGACCGAAAGTCACTTGCCTCTTGTTCTTGTATAAATTGATGAAAAAAGTACAATGAGAGCAGTATGTGATCGAAATCTAAGTGTTACAGAGATGTTTGTGAGTGTTGTGTATTTCTAAGTGAGTGTAGATGTGTTTCCTGTTCTTTCCAACTGCTAATTATATACAAAAGATAAAAATAACTGAAATGCGAGGATCCCGGCGAAAGATCAAGTCTTCATGGCAGTTACAAGTCTCCATTAATTCTCGACCGTTATAGGTTGACTTCCACGCGTTTTCCTAGCTGTTTGAACGATTCTTTATCCATTGATTTACACATTAATGACGTGTTGATTACCTGTACAAGACTAATCAAAGATAAAAGCATAATATTAATTGTTACAACGGTTAGTTAAGCAGGATACTGAAACATAGTAAGGATCATGGATACCGATACTTATCTGAGGATCCGGGATACCAGAGGTAAAAACTGACCCCTAACAATTGTCCCCAAGTTTTTGATAGTTGTGAAGGTCATTCGGACAGCTGTGAAAAATTCTAAAATTCAAAGTTCAAAAAGTTTTGACCGATGTGACTTGATGGGTGCGTAGATCTAGGTAAAACGGCTCACATATTTGACAGTTTTCCCTTTTCTTTCGTTGATTACCTATTTCTTTCAGTCCACCGGTTTGTCCTTTTCTCATGTGATGCCTATGGTATGGAGGATTCTGTTCACTTTAGATAAATTGAACCGTAGCCACTCCTTGACCCTGAGATTGCTAGTGTGTACAATCTGAGAACTCATGGGTATTCCGGCTTTGTTCTTCAACTTAAGTCTGGTAAAACTCATTTTGATGATCCTTGTGTTTTGTGTAGCCCCAAAGTTTGAGAAGCTAGTTCCTGCAAGGAGTGACACGGATAAGAGGATCAAAGCTTTGTTGGAGATAACTGTTGGTGAGAGATCTTTCCACTTTGAGTCTGTTGTTAGTGAAGCTAGTTTTGCAACTGAGTACTCCGAAGCCACCATGTCGTCAAGTAAGAACTTGCTTCACTTGTTTACTAAGTTTTATTGACTCTAATTATTTTTTTCTGCTTTTGTAGAGATTCAAAGCTTTGGTTCTCATTTTGCTTTGGATGATCTTGATAGCATTCTCTCTGGAGGAGCCATTGTTAAGCAAGAGGCTCCCACACCTGTTACTGCCAATCCCAGGATCCCGACACTTCGTTCCAAGACGTAAGGAAAAAAGAGGATCCCTGCACCGAATTTGTGGTTTTTTCACTGTTCATGTTGGTACCTGTTTAAAAACAATTTTACTATTGTGTTTGGGGATCCCTGCATGGGATAAACAATTTGACAACGTGTGAACCAAGTGGATGGGTTCGCTTTTGGATGAAGCCCGGGTCACTTTCCTTTCCTGCACTTTCAATATTAATTAGTAGCTTATGACTATCCGCCATGATTGTTATGCATTTGGTTTGCTTTGATATGTTCTAGAAGATCAGGATCCTTAGGCAGTTAAGACTTGGGATATTTAGAAAAATAGGTTAGGGTATATTTTCAAGATACCGAATCCTTAATGATTATTTATAAATAACATCTTAGGTTTTTATCAAACTTTGACATAGAAAAATATAGTTTGGTTCTGATAAATGGTATGGAAGAATACCGGTTACAAACATATCATGACTTAGTCATTCAAATTTTGAATCTTCTTTTAATTGAAAACTAATAAGTAACACATACCTTTGTTAAGAACTAAGTCGGGTAGATAGACATACCAGATTATGACATGGAGTCCAGAAATAACAACTGTTAGTTGTCCCCTGTATATAGTTATTAAACACATCGTAGACTTAGTAATTGTACTTCAAGATATTCATAAGTCTTCAATCCGTTTAAGGATCTTGAGACAACATATTGATGCTAAGTTCTTGGGTTAACACATAAGTGTTAAATACATGTGACAAGTTAAAATCATGGGCCAAGCTAGTAAACGTGGGCCAAGCCAGATAATGTCACACCCGTAACACATGACAGTTATCTACTAGAGTAGTACCTCCAACAGGTATGCTCCTAGTTAAGAGCGATGGGTCTAAGAGAGATTTATACACCATTCTTTCCTAGATAGAACATTCTGTTCGTCAGGTAACTACATACCGGTTGAAGGTTGCCTTCTAGTTACTGTGACGTTGATACCAAAAATACGCATACAGTGGAAGACTTTACATTATAAAATTATTTCAATTCATATATGTAACATTGTTTTACAACAAGGACTGACTGGTAAATACAACACAAAACTCTGGACTTATAGTTCAAGAAGAACGTGCCAATCACTCAGGCCTTATGGTTGCCCCGGGATCTGCCCTCAGTCATCCCTATGTCAAAACATCTGTACCTCTCCTGGAATGCCAACTATCCGCTAGGGTTCACCTGTGCTAAAAAATATTTGAAAACATTTTGGATCAGCTTAATGCTGGTGAGTTCATAAACAAAATCACATTTTCACAGTGTATCCTCGATACAAGGATGAATGCCCCATCTGGGTCTTATAACCATCCACTCCAATCCATCACCCGAATCGCCCTTAGATTCTGAGTCTATAACATACATATATTCAGGAACCTTCCGGGCGCGCTGGTCACCCTTAGACCAGATCAAACCAAGAGGATCAATCTTGTCCCTAGGTCCCATCCCAACCATGGCCATAATAAGTACTTATTATAGGATATATGCACGGATAGTATTGGAATTTCAAATACAAATCATTTACAAAATATTTCATAGAGCATAGTTCAGAGGAACTCACCTCAAGTAGTACCTCATTCTCTTTTGAATATAAAAATCAACACTTTGACAGAACCCTAGATTTTATCCAAAATTTTCATAATCAATATCCCTATCTTAGGTTTATACGAAGAAACTTCAGGGTGTTCAGAAACCTTACCTCGACACTATCTACGGTAGTTTTGCGGACGAATTGCGAGAAACCGGACTTTCGAGAGCAGACCAGAACCTCGGGAATTGAGCTATCAGAGCTCTGGTGTGTGAAAGTGAAGGTGTGAGTGTGTGCGAAAGAATGAAATCGATCCATCTATTTATAGGGTGAAATTGATCCCATATCAGACCGTTATGCAAGGGAATAGCGGTCCGCTATCGCCCTGCATGCGTCAGCCCTACACGCGTCCTGTTCCTATTAGACCCACCTGATTTTTGCGGCTATCGAACCGTTATGGTTCTGGATATCGGTCCACTATCAAGCCACATGTCAAAACTCCACAGTTGAGTCATAGGACACGTGTCAGCATCTCCTTCATACCTTCGTCAACACATATCGGACTGATATGTATTGGATGTCAGTCCAACATCCGTCCATTTTCAGAATTTTCACTTTTAGTCCTTTATCTTTGAAGAACTTTTAGTTTAGCCCCTAAACTTTTTCTTTTGACACTTTTAGCCTTTATTTTACTTGGGAATTATCCGAGTGTTACAAATCTCCACTTCTTAAAAGAATTTCGTCCTCGAAATTCAATTTCTGTCAAACAAATGAGGATACTTAGTTTGCATTTGTTCTGTTAATTCCCAAGTTTTGTCGGCACCTTTCCGACATTGCCACTACACTAACACCATTGGTATTATTTTCTTTCTGAGCTTACGATCTTGTGTTCCTATGATCTTAATAGGCTGTTAAGTGAATTGGAGTTTATCATTGACGTGCACATCGTCTATTGAGATTGCCCGATTGGGGTCTGCTAAGCACTTGTGTAGGCATGACACGTGGAACGTGTTATGAATACCCTGCAATGCTTCAGGAAATTCGAGTTTATATGCCACTGTTCCAACTCTTTCTGTGATCCAATATATGTTGGCCCTAACTTTCCACGTTTTCTGAAATGTACAACACCTTTCCAAGGTGATACTTTTAACATGACATCGTCATCAACTTGGAATTCTAATGGTCGTCGACGTTTATCTGCATAACTCTTTTGTCGATCTTATGCAGTTCTTAACTTTTGTTTGATCTGGATTATCTTATCAGTCGTTTACTGTAAGATTTCTGGTCCAGATAGTTGGATATCCCCAACTTCAGTCCAACAAATTGGAGTTCTGCACTTTCTACCGTATAATGCTTCAAAAGGTGCAGCTTTTATACTTGAATGGTAGCTGTTGTTGTAAGAAAATTCTATCAATGGTAGGTGATTATCCCATCTACCTCCAAATTCTATTGCACAAGCCCTCATCATATCTTCTAGAGTTTGAATTGTTCTTTCACTTTGTCCATCTGTTTGAGGGTGATATGCCGTGCTCATATTGATTCATGTTCCCAACTCTTTCTGGAAACTAGTCCAGAATCTTGAAGCGAACCGACTATCTCTATCAGAGATAATAGATAGTGGTATTCCATGACGGCTCATGATCTCATTGATGTATAGTCGAGCTAACTTATCCATTGAATAGTTCTCACTGACAGGAATAAAGTGTGCTGATTTGGTTATCTGCCAACCATAACCCAAATAGCATCATGCTCTTTCTGGGTTCTTGGTAATTTTGTAACAAAATCTATAGTAATTCTATCCCATTTCCACATAGGTATCTCTAACTGCTGTAGTTGACCTGTGGGATTCTGATGTTCAATTTTGACTTGAAGGCAAGTTAAACATTTTTCTATATACTGGGCTATAGATCTCTTCATATTTGGCCACCAGTAATGTGTCTTCAAGTCTTTATACATCTTATCAGCTCTAGGATGTATTGGGTATTTGGATTTGTGAGCTTCATCCATTACTTTTGTTTAAATTTCCCCATGTCTAGGAATCCAAATTCTGTTTTCAAATCGTAGGATTCCGTCATTGCCTTTGTTTAGTAACTTCTCCTTACCAACCATGCGCTCCTTCTTAATGTTATCTTCATGGAGTTTTTGGGTTTGAGTTTCTTTAATCTGATCCATCCAGTCTATCTTGATTTCTAACCTTAAGGCTCTTATCTTGATAGGATCAATTCTCTCCTTTCGACTTAATGCATCTGCTACAACATTAGCTTTCCTGGGATGGTATTTAATCTCATAATCATAATCATTAATGAGTTCCATCCATCTCCTCTTGCTCATATTCAAGTCCTTCTGATTGAATATATGCTGGAGACTTTTGTGGTCTGTATGTATCACACACTTAGTACCATATAGATAGTGTCTCCAAATATTTAGAGCAAACACTATGGCACCAAGTTTGAGATCGTGTGTGGTATAGTTTTTCTCATGAACCTTAAGTTGTCGTGATGCGTAGGCTATAACCTTTTCTCGCTGCATCAATACACAACCTAGACCAATACGGGAAGCATCACAATAGATGACAAAGTCATCATTTCCTTCAGGTAGTGCTAAGATTGGTGCGGTACTAAGTTTCTGTTTAAGAGTTTTGAATGCCTCTTCTTGTTTCTGAATCCATTCAAACTTTACAGTTTTCTGAGTTAGAGTAGTTAGTGGAGTAGTGATCTTGGAGAAATCTTGTATGAATCTTCGGTAGTATCCGGCTAGTCCAAGAAAGCTTCGAACCTTAGTCGGCATCTTTGGAGTCTCCCATTTTATTATAGCTTCGATCTTGGTTGGATCTACTTGGATTCCCTTATGATTTATAACATGCCCTAAGAATTGTACCTCTTGTTTCCAAAACTCACATTTGGAAAACTTAGCATACAAGTTCTCTTTTCTAAGAGTTTCAAGGATTATATGAAGATGTTTGGGATGTTCTTTTTGGGTTCGAGAATAGATAAGGATATCGTCTATGAACACTATAACTAATTTGTCCAAGAATGGTTTACAAACTCGGTTCATTAGGTCCATAAATGCTGCGGGGGCGTTAGTTAGACCAAATGACATAACTAAGAATTCATAGTGTCCGTATCGGGTTCTAAAGGCAGTCTTAGGTATGTCTTCTTCCTGTACCTTTAACTGGTGATATCCAGATCTAAGATCTATCTTCGAGAAGTATTTAGCTCCTTGCAACTGATCGAACAAATCATCTATTCTTGGTAATGGGTATTTGTTCTTAATAGTGAGTTTGTTTAATTCTCGATAATCTATACACATCTGCATGCTTCCGTCCTTCTTCTTTACAAATAACACCGGTGCTCCCCAATGTGACGTACTTGGACGTATAAAACCTCTGTCCAATAGTTCTTAAATCTGCTTCATCAATTCCTTTAATTCTGAAGGTGCTAAACGATATGGTGCCTTAGCCATGGGTTTCTCTCAGGGAATGAGTTCGATTCGGAATTCGATTTGTCTATCTGGTGGTAGACCAGGTAATTCTTTCGGAAATACATCCGGGTGATTACATAGTATAGGAATGTTCGCAATTTTTCGTTCGGGTTTAGAGTCTAAAGCATAAACTACAAATATACTACATCCTGTATTCACACATTTCTTAGCTTTAGCTACAGAAACCGTTTCAATCTTATTCTCATCCCTATCACATTGTATCAACATAGACTCTCTGTTAGGCCTATAAATCCTAACAGTCCGTTGATCACAATCGATCTGAGCATGGCATTGGTTTAACCAATCTATTCCAATGATAACATCGTACTTGTTTATATCATTGAAATTTCGTTACCCAGAGTCATCTTGCAATTTGCATACGATTCGGTTATCCTAATTTGCTCAGCACTCGCCATCTCAACTACGTAAGCACGCTCAAGTGGAATTGGTTTCATGCATAAATGCAAACTAAAGGCATCTGAAACAAAACTTCTGTTCGCTCCCGTATCAAACAGGATTTAGCATAAACATTATTAACTAGGAACGTACCAGCTACTACCTTGGCATTGCCGTTCCTCCTTCCTTCGCCTATCACAAACACCATACCTTTAGCCCCTCCCAGGGCTTCTTCTGAACTGGTTTGGTACAATTTCTTACCAGATGTCCCACTTCATTACAGTTGAAACACTTAAACGATGGACAGTTCATTGCCACATGTCCCGACTTTTGACATCTACCGCATGTCGTTTCTTGGGGATTTCTAACGAAATTGTTTCCCTCTTTCCTGGGAAATTTGAAGTTTCTCGAATTGAACCAATACATTACTTCCTCACTTTTTCTCTTTGTTTCTACAGGCTTTACCTCTACCGCCTTCTCTTTGGCTTCTTGAGCTGCCACATCATCATAAACCGTGGCACTCATTGCTAAAGCCGCATCCATTGTTTGAGGTGTAGAGGTTTTCACCAAGGTACGCACCTTAAGTGGTAAACCCCTAATAAAGTTTTTGATTCTTCATGGTTCAGGTGTCACCAGATGTGGCACTAATTTTGACATCTCGTCAAATTTAGTCGCATCTTCCTGATGCGTCATAGTTCCAGCCTCCAAACACTGAAACTCTTCCTCAATCTTATCTACTTCGTTCTGAGGATAGAAAATTTGTAGAATTAGTTCCTTGAACTCATTCCACTTCATGTTGTCCATAACTTGTTCCCCTCTAGCTTGTTTCATAGATTCCCACCAATCAAGTGCGGTGGTTTCCAAGGAATTGGCAGCAAACTTGACTGTCTGATTGCTTCTGCACTCATCGAGCTTGATCACAGCCTCCATCTTTGCAATCCACTGAGTAGTATCAATGGCTCCCTTCTTGCCATCAAATGGATTAGGTTTGCATCCTCCGAATGATTTGTAATTACATCCTTCGTTATTCTCAGTTCTCGTCGCTGAGCTATCATTGACGTTTCCATTTGCTCCTCCGGTGTTGTTATTGGTTTCTCCTTCTGCAGTTCCCGTACCCATCCTCCTCATGAGGACTTCATCTAATAAACCAGGTAGTGTTGTTTTTAGTGCCTTTGTTACCCCACTAGCCACAACATCTTGAAACTGGGCCTCAGACATAACTACTTCTTCATCATGAGTATTTGCATTATTGTTGTTCTCGTTTGCTTCATGATGGTTGTTAGTATCGGCGTTATTTTCAGTGTGCCTATGGCTCCTAGTAATCGGAGTACGACATGTTCCCCTACCTCTTCCTTTTCCTTGTCCAACCATTGTTACTTATATACACAGATGTATCATATCAAAATTCGTATAACCGGTTATGATCTAGAAAATCAGAATTAAAGACATCTGGCCAAGAATGTAATTAATATCTGTTTTCTTAACATCTCCTATTATATTCATAATGATAATCAACATTTTAACTTATATCCTGTTGGCATTCCAGCTATTCTCAGAGCTCTTAGTTTAAGTCTAGATACTAATCTTTCCTATTAGTATCTAAATCCCTTAAACCTCGGCTCTGATACCAACTTGTCACACCTGTAACATAGGACAGTTATCTACCAGAGTAGTACCTCCAACAGGTATGTGCCCAGGTAAGAGCGACGGGTCTAGGAGATATTTATACATCGCTCTTTCCTAGACAGAACATTCTGTTTGTCAGATAACTACATACCGGTTGAAGGTCTCCTTCTAGTTACTGTGACGTTGATGCCAAAAATACACATACAACGGAAGACTTGACATTATAAAACTATTTCGTTTCATATATGTAACATTGTTTTACAACAAGGACTGACTGAAAAATACAACACAAAACTCTGGACTTATAGTTCAAGAAGAACGTGCCAATCACTCAGGCCTTATGATCTCCCCGGGTCCTGCCCTCAGTCATCCCTATGTCAAAACATCTGTACCTTAACTAGAATGCCAACTATCCGCTAGGGTTCACTTGTGCTAAAAAATATTTGAAAACATTTTGGATCAACTTAATGCTGGTGAGTTCATAAATAAAATCACATTTTCACAGTTTATCCTCGATACAAGGATGAATGCCCCGTCTGCGTCTTATAACCATCCATTCCAATCCATCACCCGAATCTCCCTTAGATTCTGAGTCTATAACATACATATATTCAGGAACCTTTCGCGCGCGCTGGTCACCCTTAGAACAGATCTAACTAAGAGGATCAATCTTGTCCCTAGGTCCCATCCCAACCATGGCCATTATAAGTACTTATTATAGGATATATGCAAGGATAATATTGGAATTTCAGAAACAAATCATTTACAAAATATTTCATACAGCATAGTTTAGAGGAACTCACCTAAAGCAAAACCTCCTTCTCTATTGAATATAACAATCAACACTTTGACAGAACCCTAGATTATATCCAACATTTTCATAATCAATATCCTTATCTTATGTTTATACGAAGAAACTTCAGGGTGTTCAGAAACCTTACCTCGACACTATCTATGGTAGTTTTGCGGACGAATTGCGAGAAACCGGACTTTCGAGAGCAGACCAGAACCTCGGGAATTGAGCTATCGGAGCTCTAGTGTGAAAGTGAAGGTGTGAGTGTGTGGAAAAGAATGAAATCGATCCACCTGTTTATAGGGTGAAATTGATCCCTTATCGGACCGTTATGCAAGGGAATAGCGGTCCGCTATTGCCCTGCACGCGTCAGCCCTACACACGTCATGTTCCTATTGGACCTGCCTGATTCTTGCGGCTATCGGACCATTATGGTTCTGGATATCGGTCCGCTATCAAGCCATGTGTCAAAACTCCACCGGTGAGTCATAGGACATGTGTCAGCACCTCCTTCATACCTTCGTCAACACATATCGGACCGATATGTATTGGATGTTGATTCGACATCCGTCCATTTTCAGAATTTTCACTTTTAGTCCTTCATCTTTGGAGAACTTTTAGTTTAGCCCCTAAACTTTGTCTTTTGACACTTTTAGCCTTTATTTTACTTGGGAATTATCCGGGTGTTACAAATAACGTGGGCCAAGCCAGATAAACATGGGCCAAGCCAGAAAAAATGTGGGCCGAGCCAGTAAACGTGGGCCAAACTAGATAACGTGGGCCAAGCCTGTGTTGAGTTAGCATGAAAATGCTAAAAACCTTAGAAGTAACACGTCTGTTACTATTGTAGGATCCAAGATATAGCCAACAATGATGAAATTATCAGCCACTGTTACATGGACTGGTCGCACCACCTTGAACTATACTTGGATATCGTGAGCTACAGATGCAGTGTTTAAACTCAATTGTTAGAAAGATGAAAACCTTTAAAGCTTAGAAGGTATGCTTGATACCTTAAACGTAGGAGAGATGGCCAATCTCTAACTTATGTCGGGATCCCTAAGGATTCTTCCTGCAAAACATGAAACCTTGGTGAAGGTGGGTGTTAGCGTAGCTAACACCCCTTCGACACTCAAGTCAGTACATTGACAAAGAGTGATAAATATAAAAATAATCAAGGATAGAAGACATACCAGTCTTAGTTAGAATCTAAGTTACAACTTACATAAAATAGGCTTTGAGATGGAAAGCGTTCCAGGATCTTGGCAGGATATCTCCTTCCATAGTGGCTAACAAGTAGGCACCCTTGCCTGCTTCCGAGTCAATCAAATATGGGCCTTCCCATTTCGATGCAAGCTTTCCATCGCTGGGATTGGTAGTATTTTAGAATGCCTTTCATAATACCAAGACACTTACTTGGAATCTTTTGATCCTTATGTTTTTGTTGTACGACTTTGCTATCCTCTGCTGATAAGCTGTAATACGAACTTTGGCAAGATCCCTGAGCTCATCCACAGTGTCAAGATCATGAGCAAGAGCATCGTTGTTGGTTTCTTGAGTTTGAAGATTGGTTATGGTAGTAGGGATAACCATCTCTGTAGGGATCATGGCATCAGTGCCAAACACCAATAAGAATGGAGTTTGACCTGTTGCGTTCTTTGTTGTTGTCCTATCTGCCCAAAGTGCAAATGTTAATTCTTCAGCCCATCTTCCTTTCTTGGCTCCCAATCTTTTCTTAAGGTTGTTAATGATGATCTTGTTGTTGGATTCCGTCTGTCCATTGGATTGAGGATGTACATGGGTGGAGGTTATCATTTTGATCCCCCAACTAGCACAGAAGTTAGTTATTCTCTTGCCGATGAACTGAGATCCATTATCACATACTATCTCTGCCGGGATCTCGAATCTTGTAAGGACGTTGCGCTTGATGAAGGAGATGACTTCTTTTTATCTGACTTGGACAAATGCTTCGGCTTCTATCCATTTGGAAAAGTAATCTGTCATTGCCAACATAAAAACTTTTCCTCGTGGTGCTTTGGGAAGTTTGCCGACTATATCCATTCCCCATTTCATGAATGGCCATGGAGAGATGATTGGATATAAAGGTTTGGCCAGTTGATGGAGTATGTTGCTGTGTCTTTGGCAAGCGTCACATTTTTGGGAATAAGTCATAACATCTTTCCTCATGGTAGACCAGTAGTATCCTGTCCTCAGGATTTTCGAGAATAATGCTCTACCCCTAGTGTGATTACCACAGTCACCTTCATGTATGTCTTTCAGGACTTCATGTGCTTCAGGATCCTCCAAGCATCTTAAGTATGGACCTGCAATAGACTTTCTATACAAGACATTGTGCCAAATTATGAAACGAGATACCATCATGCGAAAATCCTTGTGATACTTTTCGTCACTTAGGATCTAACCATCCTGCAAATATTTTATAATGGGTAGAATCCAGGATCCTTGACCAGAGTCGGGATCCTGAATATCTGCTTCTTCTTCTATGTTGGACACTTCGTTTATCTTCTCAATTGCTGGTCTCAAAACATGTATGATAGGTATTTTAATACCTTATGGTATTTTGAGAGCCGAAGCAAGATTTACAAAGGCATCAGCCTCAGTATTATCTTCTCTAGGTACCTGTGTGATGCTAAAAATTTTGAATTCCACAGATAATTGCTTAACTATAGTGAGATATCTAGCTAACTTCTTGCCTTTTACTGCATATGAGCCATTGAAATGGTTAGCAATTAATAACGAATCTACGTATACCTGGAGATACTTAATATTGATATCCCTGGTTAATTGTAATCCTGCTATTAGCGCCTCATATTCTGCTTCATTATTCATTGCCTGGAACTCACAACTTACGGATTGGGGTATTATGTCCCCTTGTGGCGATTTTAGTAGGATACCTAGACCTGTTCCTCATACATTTGATGCAACGTCAGCGAATAAGGTCCACTTATCCTTGGATTTTTCCGATTGTTGAACTTCAAGGTTTGCTTCATGTTGAATGTCACTACTAAAATCAGCCACAAAGTCCACAAGTGCCTGAGACTTTATTGCTGTTCTAGGTTCATATATGAGGTCATAGGCACTGAGCTTGACTGACCAATTAGCCATCCTTCCTGACATCTCTGGTTTTCTCAAGACACACTTAATAGGATAGTTAGTTTTAACATAAATAGCATGAGTTTCAAAATAATGTCTGAGTTTAGTAGATGCCATTATTAAAGACAATATTAACTTTTCTAAATGAGAGTACCTGATTTCTGCTGCGAGTAGGCTTTTACTTACATAGTATACTGGATGCTGCCGCCTTCATGATCCTTGACTGGGATGACACTTACAGAATTACCGGATACCGCCAAGTACATGGATAATGGTTCACCATCTTCTAGTTTCATCAATAGAGGAGTTGATGATAAGTATTCCTTTGATGATTGGAGTGCTTGTTCATGCTTCTCTTCCCATTCGAATCTCTTTTTCTTCATTAGGATGTCGTAGAATTTTTTGCACCTTTCTGAGGATCTTGATATGAATCGGTTGAGTGCTGCTATTCTGCCGGTTAGCCTCTGGACATCCTTGGTCTTTGCTGGGGACTTCAGATTGATGATTGCTTTAATTTGCTCTGGACTGGCTTCTATTCCTCTTTTGGTTACCATATAGCCCAAGAATTTTCCTGCCCCCACTCCGAAGTGGCATTTGGAAGGATTCAGCTTCATGTTATACTGGTCCAGGATATCGAATGCATCTCTGAGATCCCTGAGATGATCCTCAACTTTCTTTGATTTCACCACCATGTCATCTATGTAGACCTCCATGGTGTCCCCTAGTTTGTCTTTGAACATCATGCTCACCAGTCTCTGGTATGTAGCACTTTCATTTTTAAACCAAAGGGCATAGCAATATAACAATAAATACCTGTTGGGGTCATGAAGGCGGTATCCTCCTGGTCTGAGGGTTCCATCTGAATTTGTTGGAATCCTAATGAAGCATCTATGAATGTTAGCATTTCGTGGCCTGTTGTGGTGTCGACCATTGAGTCAATGTGTGGTAATGGAAAAAGATCTTTGGGACATGCTTTGTTCAAGTCAGTGAAGTCTACACAGACTCTCCATTTCTCGTTTTTCTTCTGGACCACCACCACATTAGCTAGCCACCTTGGGAATTTCACTTCCCTTATCATTCCCGCTTTCAACAGCCTTTCAACCTCTTCCTGGATAATTACATTCCTTTCTGGTGCGAATTTTCTTCTTTTTTGGTGTAGTGGCCTAAAACTGTTATCAATACCTAATTTATGTGTAATAATATCTTTAGAGATACCTGTCATGTCTTCATGTTTCCAGGTGAAGGTTGAGGTTCTGCTTTTTAGTAACTCTATAAGATTTTGTTCAATATCCTTGGGGATATTGGTTCCAACAAGCACCTTGACGTCAGGATCCTCCGTACATAGGGATACCACTTTAACATCTTGCTCTTTGGTCTATAAGACGTCTCGGGCTTGTTTCTTTAATTGCTTTGCTTGCCTGGTTCTAGCGGAGGCTTTCATTGAAGAAGTATGACAGTCCTTAGCCTCTTGTTGATCACTGTGAATCTTCACTACCCCCCAAGGGGTTGGCATCTTGACACACTGATGGTATGTTGAGGGTACTACCATCATGTCGTGTATCCAAGGCCTACCTAAAATGATATTATAGCAAGACAAAGAATCTATTACACAAAATTTTTGTATAGCATTTACCCCTTCGATGTATATCAGTAGTTTTATTTCTCCGACTGTGTTTTTAACTTCTTCGCTGAATCCCACCAGCATTGAAGATTTTGAGATAATTTCAGAATCTGGGATCCCCATTCTCTTCAGGACTTCATGCTGAATGATGTTTACATAACTTCCTCCGTCGATTAGTATCCTACGGATGAAGTGGTTTGCAATATACAGAGAGATCACCAAGCCATCGTGATGAGGAACCTGTACGTCATTTCGGTCCCCTTGGTCAAAAGATATGACTTTCCCTTCAGCCAGGCTAGAAGTCTTGGTAGGCCTGTCCCCTTTCTTTGTCTTTGCTTCCTTGGCGTTCCTCTTTGCTGCAGAGTAAGAAGTGCCACAAATGTCAGATCCACCAGATATAAAACTTATTACCTTGGCATCCGACAATGGGGCTGTTGCTCTCTGCGGGATCCTGTCATGATCCTTAGTTTTATTCTTTCCTTTGCCTAGAAATTATTTGAGATGTCCTTTGCTTAAGAGATAGCTTATCTCTTTTTGCAAAGTAATACAATCTTCGGTTACATGGCCAAAGTCCTCGTGGAATGCACACCACTTGGACTTATCCTTCCATCCTGTGTTTTTCTCAAATTTGCGAGGCCACCTGGCTTTTTCACCAAGATCCTACACAGCAAATAATAAACCTATTGTATCAAGAGAAAAAAGTATTTAGATAGTCTAGGATACTCTTCTTCGTCTTCGTCATCCTCCACAACATTAATCCTGTGATTGTCAGGCTTAGAATAAGGCTTGGATCTATAAGGCTTCAAAGGGTGCAGATTTAGTCTTCCGGTTGGGTTGACTGTAACTGGTTAGAGTATCCATCCTTTGCTGGATCTTTTTATCATTGTCGAGCCTTATGAACCTCAATGCCCGGTTCCTGACTTCATCAAGATTCCAACAAGGATTCATGACAAGGTCTTCGTAGAATTGGGAGTCCTTCTTCAGCCCCATATTGAATGCCTGGACTGTTGTGGCAACATCAAGGTTCGGGATATCCATGGATTCCTGACCGAACTTGCTGACATAATCTCGAAGGGATTCTCCGAGAATTTTTGTTATCCTATATAAGTCACTTATTAACCTTTCAAACGTTCTGCTGCAAGAGAATTGATTGTTAAATAAGTTAATTAAATGAGCAAACGAAGTAATAGAATAAGGTGGAACATTAAGTAGCCATTTTAAGGCTGATCCTATTAAGGTAGAGCTGAAACCTTTGCATAAGCAGGCTTCCTTTAAGTCCAAATGAATGGGGTTTAACTCCATTCTCTCTCCGTATTGCGCGACATGCTCCTCAGGATCCGTAGTTCCATCATACAGCTTCATGTTAGGAGTTTGGAAGCGTTTTGGGATTTCAGCATCACATATCAGCAGAGCGAATATCGAGATCCTGTGACTGCTTGAGGATATCTCTAGTATAGGTTGGACTACACCTGGTACACTGGAGATCTCCCTTAACTTCTTCAGTTCTATGGCTATGGACGGAGTGATTCCTGTATCCTGCATAAATTCGTTAGTGTTTGAAAATTAATTAAAGGTGTTACCAATATTAGGATTTCTGAATGATGATCCCGGAGTAAATCCAAGATCCTGATTAGTAGTAACTCTAACAGCCGAAGTCGGGACAACTGTAGTGATTCCGGTCCGCATAGGCAAGAAATCTCCCTTATGGATTCCTGAGGATCCCGAATAATTGAAAACCAAGATCCTTGGTTGCAGCGGGGTCGTTACTTCCTTTGGATTCTTTGATTCTTTGACTTTTTCAAGTTCCCTAAACAACATCAGGTTAGTCTTTTTCTGCTGCTTCATCTGTTTCTTCATTTCTGAGAACATATTGAGGATCTCATTATTTGAAACTAGCACAGGTCCCCTAGCAGGTATCCCAGATCCCGAAAATCTGGCAGAAACAGGTTTCTTTGGAAGATTGTCACTCTTCTTCTGGAATGGAGGATGAGGAGGAGGAAGAGGGTTGCTTAACCTAGAGCTTGAAGATGGAGTAGAAACAGAAACATTTTTGGATTGGGACGACATTTTTGAAATCAGTTTGGAAAAAATAGTTATTGAACACAAATTTTAGCAAAGATTTTAAGATAAATAGTACCACTCGCCCCACGGTGGGCGCCAAATTGTTTTGGGTAAAAATTATACAAGCTAATTTTGTAACCAAACTTAGAATGTGAGGTAGTGTGCTTGTAAAATTCATGTTGAACAAAGTGTATAAAGCAATAAAATGACACGAGTGTTTACGAGAAAAGCCCTTAATCCTTGAGGATTGCCGGCATAAAACCTCGGGAAGTGACTGAAAGTCACTTGCCTCCTGTTCTTGTATAAATTGATGAAAAAAGTATAATGAGAGCAGTATGTGATCGAAATATAAGTGTTACAGAGGTATTTGCGAGTGTTGTGTATTGCTAAGTGAGTGTAGATGTGTTTCCTATTCGATCCAATTTCTAATTATATACAAAAGATAAAAGTAACTGAAATGCGAGGATCCTAGCGAAAGATCAGGTATTCATGGCAGTTACAAGTCTCCATTAATTCTTGACCGTTATAGGTTGACTTCCACCGTTTTCCTAACTGTTTGAACGGTTCTTCAGCCATTGATTTACTCATTAATGACGTGTTGATTACCTGTACAAGACTAATCAAAGATAAACACGTAATATAATTGTTACCACGATCAGTTAATTAGGATACTGAAACATAGTAAGAATCAGGGATACCGATACTTATATGAGGATCCGGGATACCAGAGGTAAAAACTGACCCCTAACAGTACTTATCTTATTTTGGTCAAGACTTAGATACTAAGGACAGTATCCTTATCTTATTCTGTAACCTGTCACACTCCGCCTCAGGCACCCCATGGGCGGGTACGAGCTAGATTGGTACCTGCTTTGATTTCAGAGTTCTTATACATACATCGGAAGTCTTTTTCAAAAGGATCGTTTCAACATTCTTTCAACCTCAGGGGTTGTAATTGTAAATAACAAAACACAGTTAGAAAACAAAAGTCTTGTATTTAATTTATAAACACAGGGATTTAAATACCCTTTTATTTTGATTACAAAATAGAGTTTGAAATCAAATACACTTCTTGTCTCTTATGGACAAGTTTCAAGCCACCAGAAATAGTATTATCCAGGGTTGATCAGTTCCCTAGTCCTATCTCCTCTTTCTTTTATTTAGGATTTCCTCTACACGAAGCCTGAGAATCCAACGTTTAAGTTATTCTTTTCATTTTTATTGGGTCATATCTAATGTCTGTCCGAATCCCATTTCCATCACAGTTTATTCATTTCTGAAAACATTTTTAAAATAAAACGTCAGCGCGAACGCCGGTGAATACGATTATCTTCACATTAAAATCATGTTGCCACAAACAAGTATTAATTTCATAATCACAACTTTATGTTCAACCTACACATTCAGCAGGCCCGTCCTGTTCAATCGCACAACAGCATACACTTGCGTCATGTCTTATAACAAGGGACATGTTTACCTCCGAAGTTGTTATAAGACAAGCACCCGCCGTAATCCGGGAATTTCACCCGAGACCCGTGTATCCCTTGCAAGTTTTACGCATACCTATGGCCTGAATGCTTTGTTCGTAGAAGAACGTTGAGCATTATTCCCTTAACCTTTCTTTGGGCATTTTCGTAAACGTAAATGTTTGACACAAGTTTTGAAAGAGATAAAGTATTCACCTTTTTTTGTATAGGAATGAGCCTCTAAGTCGAAAGCTTATAGTCTATCTTCTTAACTTGATTTCTCTAGCGTATCGACTCTTCTATGAGTTGAACCTGGATCGTCGGGAATCTCCTAGGGATGCTCTGGAACAAGCTTTGAGTGTGAGTTTTGTGTTTGGGATGAGAACACTGAATGCAATCAACCAGCTATTTATATGGCAAAACCTGAGCCCATGACGAACCGTTATCGGTGGTGACGATCCGTCACCAGATTAGGGTTCACGAGTCATCAGACACGTGTCACACTCTGGTTATTTTGTGGCGTGACGGACCGTTACAGCGCGTGACGGTCCGTTATGGAGTGATACTTGACGCACCCGGGTGAATTTGGGGTTGTGACGGTCCGTTATTAGTCGTGACGGTCCGTCATAGGATTTCCACTCGTCGGAATTCGCTTATTAGTCACTGGACACATGGCACATCTGTAACATTCTTGATTTTTCTGATCCTATTTTAGTTTATTTTTAATACAATACCAACACTACATTAAATCTTTACTCGTTCAAACCTATGTCTCATTAATTATTAGCTGAACGTATTTCAATTCAAAGTTTTAAAACTCATAATCACGTGTTTACACCTTCTAAATGTATATATGTATTTATTGTTAAATGAATATGTAAATACATATATATTGTGTTAAACTATTTAACAAATTTTATGTGTTCATAAATTATAAAATACAATTCTTTATAAAAATATGTAACTAATCAAACAATTAAGATGTCATAAGTTTTATAAATAAAACCAAACGTTTTATATATTTAAAGTGGTCTTGAAACCCCTTCATACTCTTGAACCCTTAAATTAAACCCCACTTTAATTCCAATTTGACCCATCTTTTGACCTATTTTGACTTAAAAAGTCAAACAACCTCAAATTTTTACAATTCATGGCTGAAAATCGAACAAAGCCGATGGGAATGGACTTACCATGTTTACATAATCCAGTATTGATCAAATGCAGACTCATTTAACATTACAATTCAACCTTTGCGCGGCTTAATTAGAAATTCAAACAGGTTTGACTCTCTACAGTCAAACCGAACCTTAACTATCCCAAAATCAAGCAATTTAACAAAAATTACAGCCCACAAATCACGCGCAGACTATACACACTTGCATTCCAACCATAATCGCGACCCAATTCATTCTCCCTCATTGAATTTACGCATGAATCATGCCCGACAGTTGTCACGAGCAAGACTGACTCGAATCGAACAATTAAGGTGGAATTGAACCACCTAAAACAATCACACACCTTCGCATAATCAATTAGAAACTCTCTGAACCCGTAATCGCATCCCATTTCACGTCTGGCTCCCGATCGAGTAACAAGAACAACAATCATTTTGACCCGGTCGTTTGCATCCGATTCTACGCCTACACACGTAAGTTTTATGTCGATTGATTCGTTATTGAATGCTTTTCATTAGCCCCTTACCAATTCGTAGTAATAGAACCTAACAGACCTACATTGATCTAGGGTTCTTATTCGTGTTCATACGATTCTGAAAGAGGTGGAAAACATATCGATTCAATAATCGTTTTTAATCTTTTAATTTCCAGATCTTAACAGCGAAACCACCTGGTCCGGCCAGTAACTTGAGCTTTATGCCTGAGTGCTAGGTGTGCTAACTTTTGTGTGCAATTTATGTGCAATCATTAAGTATTCAAGCCGACGATTAACAATGATAGATCTATTGAGTCTGACAAACCCACCTAGATTGGGGTGATTGTTACTGACATCACAATTTGCATGCTAGTTACAAAGGTTTGATGGTACTTTAGTTACACAATAGTTTCTCCCCATAAATGCCTTATTTTATCATGTTATGTAAGGATTTGATTATTTACATCTATACACTATTTATGATTAAACCTGTGTATGCTCACCAACTTTTTAGTTGACCTTATTTTATTCATGTTTCAGGTGCTAACGTGTGAGTTGATCAAGACATGCTACACTTAAGTTTGGACTTAGTTAATTTTAAACAATGAACAATATGTATTTCGTTTATGTACTTGGTTTGTGTTTGTTTTGCTTGAAATGAAATATGATGATTAATATATTGAAATCTAGACAACCTTGTGCTCATGAACAGCCTACATGTCCCGCCCCGACGTATTCCGCCGTCGGTTGGGGTGTGACAGATTGGTATCAGAGCCTTGGTTATAGGGAATTAGGTTATTAGACACTCTTGACCTAGACTATAACCTTAGGACACCCATACAATGCCATGCTACTACATGCTACATGATTATTTCTTATGTGAATATTTCTACACGTTATAATATATAATTACATCATATGATACAATACTTAATAGTCTATGTGTCATATTACCTGCCAACTTTTGTCTCCTGTTCATTGCTACCTATTTGATTTATTTAAAGTGCTATCCTAAGTTTCCACACACACTCATACACACTTAGTTCTTCATGCACCCTTAAACTCACACATATAATGTCACCACCTCTTGTGATCTAAATCTAAACTATTGGGTCTAAAGCCCATTAATAATAAACTTGAAGCCCACTTACCCTCCAAGAAGAAGGATCCTACTACAACATATAAGCCTCACTTTCGGGCCTCAAAGCCCAGTCCACAACAATTCTCATCATGACCATGAGACCAACGATAGTGCTATTAATACATGATGGCTGGAAGAGTGTGTAGGCCCATGAGGGATTCTGGCTAAGGAAAGATAGGGTACTTAAGTGTGTCCTAGTGACCCACCCCTCTTTCCTGGGAATCCTCCACAGGGATACATTGCTTATAGGTCAATTGTATTTCTAAAATACTATTGTAAAGGCTCGGTGTTATGACTAGCCAAACTCTAAACCTATGAGAACTCCTATATTTAACACTCAATATTTTATCACTTACAACCTTTTCATTGTTTCCTACTAGACATGGACTTCTACTCTCCTTCATCCCCGGTATACCGTCCCGGAGAAGAGTCTGATTGGGAAGAAGACATCAGGACACCCGTGCATCGGTCACCAACACCCCCAGCTGCTAGACCAAGGTTTGATGTAAGGGCAGATTGGATTAGGAACACCGGCCCAAGACTTCGAACAACTGGATCACCCACACCCAGGAACCCGTATTAGACACCCCATCTCCACAATCAATTACCACCCCCACTAAGAGACCCATATCTAATACCCGACCCGTACCATCCTAACCCTTGGGTAAGGCATACCACGGCACCCACTAGTGTTATGGAAATTCCAACCAATGACATTCACCAATATGTAAGGACCTCAGAATTTGAGAGGCAAAGGATGGAGCAGGGGGTAATGCACGACTTGCAAGGACAAAGAATGGATAGCCTAGCAGACCAATTGGGGTACCGAAAGGAGATAATCTCCATCCTCGAAAAAGAAATACTGGAGCATCGCACGGAGACAGCTAAAGCTGAAGCCAGATCGGCTACCCGAGTGACCATAGCGGTACTCGTCTTGGGAATTATTCTCCTTCTAGTGGAAAGCTACAAGAGACATTAACAAAATTATTTTTCCATTATTTATCGTCTTTAAATTTTCAGTTTGAGAACCATTTCCCTATGTTTTGAGTAATGTTTAACATTTCAGCATTTAATCAATTTTATATATTCCAACTCAAAAATTACTATTCATTGATTTGACCTGTTAAGTGTGAATTACACCCATCATATTTTTATCAAAATTTCTCAAGTATCACATTCTTCATTCAATACGATTTAGTACACTACCGACAATCTTCATCGTAAGCAAATCATCCTATTATTTGATTTAAACAACCTCATTATTTTCAAACAAAACGTTTATCAAACTTTTAGATAGTATCAAAAATATGAATAAACATTTTCATCTTGTGAGAAAACCCCATACAACCTGTTTTATAAAAGTAGCATTTCAAATTGATAAATAATTATGATTTTCCTCATTTAAGTAATTATTTCTAAAACCTGGCTAAATTGATGTACAACTACTTGATTAGCCAATAATTTCTCTTAAAAATATTCTCCTTATAATAATTAAAAATTTAAAAAGTTTTTCCTATAAACTGTCTATTTATTATGTAACTCAATGGTTTCACTACTTTATATATCTACAACCAAGAAAAATTTACCACTTTCTATTTCCAAACAAAGATCAGTATTTGTAAACACATTTCCCTGAATGTTTTCAGAACTTCCTCGTTATCTTTCACTTACCACCTCAAGAGACGACCCATTTCGCGTAAACGATTAACCATCCATATAAACCTCAACGAGATTTAAAGAGCTAGAACCTACCTACCACATTATACATGAACGCCAAACAACACGCTTGTCCGCAACACTCGATCACATACAAAACTCGTTAGTATACGTCACACACGGAATTAAATAATTTACGTATGCACGTTCACAAGATACACAACACGACCACATAATACATGAAACTAGTTTATTTACAAATCCCAATTTACTGGATTGATCACATAACACATGAAACTCGTTTATTTGCAATACACAATTTACTGGATTGACCACATAACACATGAAACTTGCTTATTTGCAATACACATGCTACTGGGTTGAACACATGGAACTTGGTTGGTTGCAATATACATGATACATAACAATTGTTTGCTTGGTACAAAATACTAGATTGACTACATTGAACATGAAACTTATTGAGCTACAAAATAATGATGCTAAGTTGTCAAAACCATACATGAACTTCATTTCCTACAATACACATGATACTATGTTGTTTACATTACACATGAGAGCTTATTGATTTACAAAATACATGATGCTAAGTTGTTCACGCTACACATGAAACCTATTTGATTACAAGCTACGTGACACTAGATCATACATGAGACTTGTGTGTTTACATTATACGCGAAACTAAGTTGCTTGCAATTGTTACAAATGATTGAGCACATTATACACAAAGAATGGTCATACACTTTGTTCACCAAACTTGGAAATCATAATACATTGAAACTACTCGGGGTTTGACGTATTCTTGTTCAAACATGAGTAAACTAAGAAACTCTAGGTTATACTACCTTATTACTCTCTAGTTGCTAACTGACCTGCTTAAGGACATAGTTACTTTTTAGCAACTTTTATATGAAAACAATAGGCATGAACGGAGTGAAATTGTGCCCCTCTTGACCCGCATACAACAGAATGATCTATACGGACCATGCGATGATTTGAGTAATTACGGGTGCACACGAAATTATAAAAATCAGCGCATGGAAAACATAGTAAATTTTGTCGTGTGTTGTGACCTAAAACTTATCATGATATGTAACAACGAAACTGATGTAATATGACAAGGGCATGGTGGATACGCCGATGGTACTTCCTATATATAAGTGCTCTATCATATTATATAAGGAGTAGCGATGTTCGTGTCACGTGAAGTTTTGACCTAGACCAATGTTTGTGAAACCTCATACCCCATGACAGTTTTGAGCATATTAGACTACATCTTAAACAAACCCAAATTGTCAAGATCCCACCAAATCCATTCTAAGTAATGCATTTCACCCTTTAGGATCCAAATTATTATTCAACAATTTCCCCCCTTAAATGTATTTCAATACTAAATTCATTATCATCATTCATATCTGACCTTGAGTATCAGGCCTAAACCATGTCATCAGTTACACTCCCCAGAATTCTAACCAGTCAAAACTCATCGAGAATCAAAACCTTCACTTTCCCTGGTTAGTAGCCTCCAGTAGTTAAATTTCGGGACGAAGTTCCCTTAACATGGGGAGACTGTAACATTCTTGATTTTTCTGATCCTATTTTAGTTTATTTTTAATACAATACCAAGACTACATTAAATCTTGTACTCGTTCAAACCTATGTCTCATTAATTATTAGCTGAACGTATTTCAATTCAAAGTTTTAAAACTCATAATCACGTGTTTACACCTTCTAAATGTATATATGTATTTATTGTTAAATGAATATGTGAATACATATATATTGTGTTAAACTATTTAACAAATTTTATGTGTTCATAAAATATAAAATACAATTCATAAAAATATGTAAGTAATCAAACAATTAAGAAGTCAGAAGTTTTATAAATAAAACCAAACATTTTATATATTTAAAGTGGTCTTGAAACCCCTTCATACTCTTGAACCCTTAAATTAAACCCCTCTTTAATTCCAATTTGACCCCCCTTTTGACCTATTTTAACTTCAAAAGTCAAACAAACTCAAATTTTTACAATTCATGGCTGAAAATTAAACAAAGCTGATGGGAATGGACTTACTATGTTTACATAATCCAGCATTCATCAACTGCAGACTCATTTAACACTACAACTCAACCTTTGCGCGGCTTAATTAGAAATTCAAACACGTTTGACTCTCTATAGTCAAACCGAACCTTAACTATCCCAAAATCAAGCAATTTAACAAAAATTACAGCCCACAAATCACGCGCAGACTATACACACTTGCATTCTAACCACAATCGCGACCCAATTCATTCTCCCTCATTGAATTTACGCGTGAATCATGGCCGATAGTTGTCACGAGCAAGACTGACTCAAATCGAACAATTAAGGTGGAATTGAACCACCTAAAACAATCCCACACCTTCGCATAATCAATTAGAAACTCTCTGAACCCGTAATCGCATCCCATTTCACGTCTGGCTCCCGATCGAGTAACAAGAACAACAATCATTTTGACCCGGTCGTTTGCATCCGATTCTACGCCTACACACGTAAGTTTTATGTCGATTGATTCGTTATTGAATGCTTTTCATTAGCCCCTTACCAATTCGTATTAATAGAACCTAACAGACCTACATTGATCTAGGGTTCTTATTCGTGTTCATACGATTCTGAAAGAGGTGGAAAACATATCGATTCAATAATCGTTTTTAATCTTTTAATTTCTAGATCTTAACAGCGAAACCACCTGGCCCGCCCGGTAAGCCACTGCACCGCCGAACCAGGTGGCGTGGGTTCGAAACTCACCGACAAGTCCTTTTTGCCCAATAATAATACCATATCCGAATCCTTCGCGATTGAGTGTTAAATCCAAATCCAATAAACCCTTTTCGGGGATATACCCCTGGTCCAGTGGTTAACACTTGTTGCTTCCACCGGGGAGACCCGGATTCGATCCGGGCAAACCCCAAACAATTTTAAAAACCGTTTTTACAACCTTTTTCATTTAATAAAATTTATTTTATAAAACCAAATTCCATTTGAAACTAAATTGTGCAAAAATAATCAAATTTTAGAATTAGAAATATTATTTTCACAATTTAAATGATTTCAAAACCACATTAACAATATAAATAAATTTATGTAAATTGAAATCATTAGTTTTAACTAAAACTCTTATACTACCTAATTCTTATAAAAATTATATTAAGGTTTTATAAAAATACACTATCCTTTTTATAATCAAATCTTATAAATAATTTTCTATTAAATTACATATATGAGGGTTTAAAACCCTATTTAAACAAATAAAACCCTTCTAAATATAAAGAACATACTATTTTAATTGATAAATAAATAAATGAATTTATTTATTATTTTATTTATTTTTACATTTACAATCCACTTAGAGTTTAAATAAAATAATTTCTTAATTATATATACTAATATTGCACGATATTTGGACACAGTTTCATAAATAAATAAAATGAATTTATTTATTTAAATTATATCTGAATAATCCCACACTATTTTTTTTGAATAAATAAAAAGAAATTATTTATTGAATTTAGTTAATTATTCAAGTTAAACCCTAATTCATTTATTATTAAAACCATACACTTTGAACTTACAGTTTTCATTAAAATTCCTATTTCAAATACAAACACAAACACATCCCTTACAAGAAACAACACAAAATACCTTTGTGCAAGTCCCTACACTTAATCCCGTAAAACCCTAGATCTTGCTTAGACCTTATGCATATTATTAATTTAAGTTCATACATTACACTCTAGGTTAACTTCGTGATTTGCAAAAGAACCACTTTTTCTATCTTTTACTCGTGCTATCTACACCATTAATACAAGTAAGTATTACATAGCCCCTTTTACTCTTTTACACTTTTTGGGGTGAAACATGAACACTACACAAACTACTGCTTACATTTACACAAACTACACAAATACAAATCCTCTTTACATTCATGTGTGCAATTTGAGCTTTATGCCTGAGTGCTAGGTGTGCTAACTTTTGTGTGCAATTTATGTGCAATCATTAACTATTGAAGCCGACGGTTAACAATGATAGATCTATTGAGTCTGACAAACCCACCCAGATTGGGGTGATTGTTACCGACAACACAATTTGCATGCTAGTTACAAAGGTTTGATTGTACTTTAGTTACACAATAGTTGCTCCCCATAAATGCCTTATTTTATCATGTTATGTAAGGATTTTGTTATTTACATCTATACACTATTTATGATTAAACCTGTGTATGCTCACCAACTTTTTAGTTGACCTTATTTTATTCAGGTTTCAGGTGCTAACGTGTGAGTTGATCAAGACATACTACACTTAAGTTTGGACTTAGTTAATTTTAAACAATGAACAATATATATTTCATTTATGTACTTGGTTTGTGTTTGTTTTGCTTGAAATGAAATATGATGATTAATATATTGAAATCTAGACAACCTTGTGCTCATGAACAGTCTACATGTCCCGCCCCGGCGTATTCCGCCGTCGGTTGGGGTGTGACAACGTCATCATCGATCGCGTATTACAGTCTGATTTTCATGTTTTCTACTTTTTGGTTCTTATATTTTGGGATATTTTCACTTATAGTCCCTAGGGTTTGTACCTTTGTCTAATTTTGGACATTTTGAGGGCAGGTGTTAAACCAAGTTTCGATCTTTTGTCTTTGATTAGTTTGTTGAAACTATGTTTAATACTTTTGCTTCTATTTTGGAAGTTTTAAGTATGATTCTAGGCTAAACTTTATAGACTGCCTAGGTTGGTGATGATTGCTTGTTAAATATCTGATTTTTATTCGGTTTTTGGATATTGATGATGGTTTGATGATTTTGTAAACAATCTCAGTTCAATGGTTATGATGGTTTGCATGCTTATATCTGATTCATGATTAATTATCGTTCCATATACTGCTTTATGAATGTATTTCAGTAATAGTAGTATATCTAGGTTGCAGACTGTGTGTTTGTGATTGTTGTGTGGTGTGCTAGACGTAGTATTCCATAGGAGCGGTGATTGACAGTTTATTAGATTGAGTGTTCTTCTTATCTGGATACCTGAAAGGTGATAGATAATCGGTTAGTCCTCGTTGTTAGAGTTTGAGTGTAAACTATCTGAGAGGAAGTTTCCCTTAGGTTTCTAGTATCGTTGCTAGTCCGTGTCATAGTGTTTTTATATGAGACTACCCTGTGCATTCCTTGAATATACAGTGGCAGTGAGACCGAGAGGTGATCTGTCTGTAGGGTACTTTATTGTCGTTGGAGAGACTGAAAGGTAATCCAACATCTGGTGAGCGTTTTACATCCTTAGAGTTTCCTTTTGGTGACACCTTGAGAGTGATTAGGGATCTACTACGTTGTTTAGAGCTGTTATCCTTAGATACCCAGTTCCATCATAGTTTCCATAACCGGTAGAAGTTTGAGCCTTGCAAGTAGGATTCCGACCTAGGTAGTGTTTTCTCATCTTGATATTTTCCTGTGTCCTTTGTCTGATTGTTAGTGTCCTTCGTCTATCTCATTTGCTTTTCAATAGTTTAATCATTAGTATAAACCCCCCCAAACCAAATATTCTTAGTTCGAGTCAGAGTCTAGTTTAGTTATACAGTGTCTCTAGGATTCGATATCCTATTTACCGTTAAGCTTAACTACATTCGATAGGTTCACTTGCCGGTCAGTGCGGTCTAGTTTATAGGTTTTCCTGAGTATTACTTATGACTCTAGATTAGGTTTTTATTATAGTTTTTATAGATCGTCTAGGCGAAATCAATGCTGAATAACTTTAGAACCCGAAAACTTCAGCAGTAGACTGAAATGAAGCTAAAATCGATCACAAAACCTGTTAATACTCAGAAATCAAGAGCATAATGCTTTGATACCAATTGTAGGTCCAGATTTTAGACAAAATCACTCAAATAGATCGATTACACACACACAACTGCGGAATGGTTGTGTATCGTGGTGAAATAGAGGTAAGAAACAACAAATGGTGAAGATAACAGGATAACCACACTCAAGAACACAATACAGAATGATATGAAAGTGTAAGAACACAATGAACAAAATCACTGATTGTATTGATTCAAGGAAAACTATGAAAGAGAGAATGCAAGGGTTACAGCCGCTACTCACACCCTAAACATTCTCAAACTAGGCTATTTATAGGGAGCTGACATGTATCGAGACTATGCTCACTGAAACTACTAGTTTCGGTTGAGCATTTACATGAAACTAATCAGCGTATCGAAACTCTCTATCTATCGAAACTACTAGTTTCGGTTGAACAACCTTAACCGAAACTAGGTAGTTTCGATGGCCCCAGACTTAGACTAATAAAAACAGTAAATTACATCAAACTGAAATGACAGAAATACAGGGAAATAAAATAACGTACAATTGTTCAAAAACATACAACGATGACCTTAGCTTACAAAATATTCAACCCTACACGAACCATTCTAGGCCATTACTCTAGACTGTCCACCATGAGTCCAGATGCAAACCAATATGAAAATAAACAACCATAGGGGGTTTAAAACTTTTACCTTTCGCGTAACCGGTTGACGGATTAAGCTCAACACTCTGAGACAACGATCTAGTCACTAGGTCTGGTACACACGAAAATCTACCCGGATTTGAAATTCTTCAAATCATATCTCCAAGAACCTGCAAAATGTAAACTCCTTCAGATTCACCCATAAGAGCACCCACAAAACTGAAACCTGACAGCGTCCGAGTAATCACACTCACAAACTAACAGAACCAGAGTGAACCGATGGTAACAGTGACAGCGGGACGGCGGCCTTCACAACGAACGGTGGTGGCTCTACGACGGTGGAGTGAGGCGGTGACCGGGAACGACGGGTGACCGGGAAAATAAGAAGAGGAAAAATAAAGAGAATATAAATTAACAATAAAACTAGTCAGTACAATGACTTAAATATTTCTTGCAATCACTGTGTTTCGAACAACGATGCCAAAAACTTGATAGTATGTTGTGTTAGTAGTATATATTATGTTTTAACAGATTTCAAGTTTTAAACTTATAAAATGATTATTCCTTTAACTAACTACACACAATACGAAAGCCTCCCAACTTGCGACAATAGCCGAATAAGACAAGTCCTACATCTCCACAGTGAACAACAAACCAAGTCCTACATCTCCTACATCTTCTGTGCCTTCTACCCCGCCACCAATACCCAAACATCCCATTTAACTAGTTGTACCACCACCGCAACCGGTTGTTGGACGTGAAATATCCTCCTGTGGGCTTATATTTGATTTTAATTTATGTTTATTTGTTAATGGGTCAAGACACTTATGTATTTGAATTGGATCATATATTATGTCAACATTAGTCTGTTTGTTTGGGCCCGTGGCCAACAAACAAACTAGTCCAGAACTCATAGGTTTAAGTATCATATACTTGGTTTTGAAGCGGTGCACTACGACGGTTTTCTCATGAAACGTCGCCTGTAAACCGTTGCACCGTTTCATCTCCATATATATATATATGTATTTTAAGTTTCTAAATGAAGTAGCTTTTCATATTCCATTTGTCTTCCACCATTACAAAGACTCCATGAATAAGACCTAAGCCATATAGGTCCTAGCAGACATGATGTTAAATGACCTTCAGTCTCTGTCTGCTAAAGTTTTAATCCAAGTGTTTATCCTATTTCAACCGTGCCACAGACATGTGATACCTGAAAAACATACTTAAAATGTCAACGTAATGTTGATGAGTTCATAGGTTTAATTGTCACAATGTAAAGTAGTTTTCCTTGAAAACATTGATAATGTATACGTAGCCAAAATATAAAACAGTTTCCTCGAAAACATTGGCAAATACATTTGCACATGAATGAATGGAAAAACCATTTGTATGTAAACGATTGGCAAAACCGATTTACATAAAAACGATTGGCAGATCCATCTGCACGAAAACGATTTCAAGTTTCAAGTATTCATGTGCACGAAATGATTTTACGTATATGATAAACAAAACAAGTAATGTTTGACCCATCCATAAACTATCAATGAATACGAATAATATGTTCATACATGAGGCATAACCAAATCATGACACGTGTATTTCTGCCCCTAGCTCGTACCTCCCGAGCACACGATTTAACACTATGCATCCATTCGACCAAAACCGATCGAACCATGACCGGGGGTGTCAATCCCAAATAGTACTATACATAGAATCTCAGGCTAAGTCCTTAGCTAATGGTTATTAAAATATTTACGTAGGGGACTTTACGAGCTCCCAATGTTAACTCATGCAAACATAAAGGTCGGGTCTTGTTTTCTTGTTATCATATAAAAAGGAGTACGAGTATTTTTCATGTTTTCCAAACGTATCAAGTAAGTATGTTTCATGTTTTCAAACGTATAAAACAAGTATGTTTCTCCCCCGATGTTTTTAAAGCGGTTAAAAGTAAAAAGGGGCCGTGAAACTCACCTGGTGTTGTGTTAGGAACAATGACGTCCTTTATGTATCAACGAAAGCAAAATCCTCATAATAAGATAATAGTGGGTCTATGTCCTACTCGAGTCATACGATACTTGTAGGTACTTAATGAGATTTGTAGACTAACCCTAATAATTTAAAACGAGTCTAAACTCCTGTTGAGTTATCACGCATGCGATTGAGCTCTTTTGATTCTTTAAAGATATTACCGATTTAGTATACGACGTTGATTTAACATTAAGTAACATTAGTTGCTTAATTTGAATTAGGTTTCTCGACTCGAATATGTTTCAGTAGTTTTATTCAAAAATATTAGTTTGTTGTGGACACGATTTTATTTAGCTATGTGCATGTATAATTAATAACAATATTTCACGTTCCTTAATAGTATTTGTTTGTCTTTACGTAACATATACGTATAAATATACTTACTTTATCATGTTTAATGAACATATTTTATTTATTCAAGCCTTATCTCGAATCATTACGTGATCCGTCAAGTAAGGTTTCATTTCAAATTCGTGTATTGGTCCTGCAACTGAGCCGTTAATGGGCCGAGCTCATTTATGATGAATTAGTTATAGAGAAGAGTTGACCCAAATCTCAAGGTTGCCACACATTCACATAGAAACAAAAGAATCACTTTCATCCCTGCCATTACTTTATTAATACAAGTTCTTCATCATGTTCAATCCGAATCGTAGCAACAACAATTCTGGACCTAGAAATTTTACACCGGTTTCCATACCAGCCCCGAACCCCAAACCACCAGTTACTACACCGCCCCATCGCTGCTCCTGTCATTGCCACTTCAACCGGCCTATACCATTACCATCCACTCACCGAACACTTCCTCATCCACAAATCCAACCAAACAACCTTCACGTGCAGATACAACACAAAAGGGATGTCTTTTCAATGGGTTTCTGTGCAATTTATAACACGCACACTCACTGGAGCAAATGAAGATAAACGACACATCAATAGCATGTGAAGCGGGAAGACGCGAGTGGCATCCACCGTGGTGTTCCACTAAAACTGCTCTGAATGCCACCGGAAGAGTCGAATGGTGGCCACCGTGGCACACCGCCAAACCTTTTTCGGATTCCGTCCTTGTTAGAAAGAAACAGTGATAAAGAACAGATAATTTAGTCGACACAATTGAAAATTGATTGCCAAATGCTTTCTGAATACAAAAGAAAGGGACGTACAAGACATTAAATAGGCAGAAAAAGTAACAAACAATACTGAAAAAAGGCGATAGACTAGGACACCCTTGACTGACTCTAACGGTACTTGACAAAGTACTTATTCAAACTTTAACTTAAAACTTGTACAAGATCAGCCCCCATGCAGATGATAATTTCACTTCTGGTCCTTTGAGTTTGAGTTACTTTTAACATCCTTCCTTAACTCAAACTCTTGTACACCCAACTTGTCTCTAAACTTCTCAAAGTTTTCTCTGTTCAGTGATTTGGTTAATACATCTGCAGTCTGGTCTTCAGTGCCACAGAATTTAAGATCCACCAGCTCTTTACTCACCATATCTCTAATGAAATGATACTTTAACTCTATGTGTTTTGTTCTGCTGTGCTGAATTGGATTCCTTGAAAGACAAATAGTAGAATTATTATCACAATAAATGAGAGTAGCCTTCATTTGCTGCAAGCCCAAATCTTCTAGTAATCTTCTAAGCCACACAGCTTGGCATGTGGCTGCCACATATTCGGCTTCTGAGCTAGATACAGCAACTACCTGCTTCTTTTGCGAACTCCAAGTAATCATAGCACTCCTAATAGTGAAGGAGTGAGCCGAGATACTCTTTTTGTCATCAATAGAATTGGCCCAGTCACTGTCTAAATAGCCAATCAAATTTACTCCTTCATCTGTAACTGCCTTCTTGTACCATAAACCATACTGAGAGTGCCACTTACATACTTCAAGATTCTTTTAGATGCTTCTAAATGGGTCTTTGTAGGCTTTTGCATAAATCTGGACACAAGACCAACAGAAAAGGCAATATCTGGTCTTGAGTGAGTTAAGTAAATTAGACCACCTACCAGGCTCCTGTAGTAGGTTCCATCAGCTGGATCAGACCCATCTACTTCTTGTAATTTTTCATTAGTGTTCATTGGAGTAGGAACACTTTCACAGTTGTGAATTCCAAATTTGGTGAGGAGGTTTATTGCATATCTTTCTTGCCCAATAAAGATTCCCTTAGCAGAGTGTTTCACTTCCAACCCAAGAAAGTATGACAACTTCCCAAGGTCAGACATATCAAAATTTCTCATCATGTCACTTTTAAACTCTTCTGCAAGATTCAGATTAGAACTGCTGTATGCAATAGCATCCATATATAACCAGACATAAATGAAGTCACCTTCGGTTCTTTTTATGTAAAGAGTTGGTTCATTCAAGCTTTTGACATACCCTTGATCAGCAAAGTATCCGTCTATCTTTAAGTACCATGCTCTAGGTGCCTGCTTTAAACCATAAAGGGCCTTTCTCAATTGATACACTTTATGTTCTTGACCTGCAACAATAAACCCTTCAGGCTGCTCCACAAATATTTCTTCAAGTAGATCTCCATTGAGAAATGCAGATTTCACATCTAATTGGAATAGAGGCCAGTTAAAGTGTGCTGCAATTGCAATGATAATTCGAATAGTCTCAAACCTTGATACTGGAACAAAGGTTTCTTCATAATCCACACCATATTTTTGAGAGTAGCCCTTGGCTACCAATCTGGCCTTGTACCTAAGCACATGACCATTAGGGGCTAGTTTTGTTTTATATAACCATTTCAGACCAATCAAGTTAGTACCTTTAGGTTGCTCAACTAGAGCCCATGTATTGTTCTTTGTAATGGACCTCAATTCCTCCTTCATGGCATCCTGCCATTCATGTTTTGTGGATGCTTCTTCATAAGAAGTAGGATCAGCAGCTGTTAATGCAAATAGACAGTTTGCATATACATCATGGAGACTTCTAAACTTTGTAGGGCCTGAGTTGCTGCTTGAACTCGATGCTTCATGAGACTGATTTGTACTCTGGCTGCTTTGCATAGGGGACTGAGCTGTATTACTTGATTCAGCTTCACTAGTACCTTTCCTTATAGATGTGTCATTATAAGACCCATCAATTTCACTTTCCAAGGCTGAATCTTCCAAAAGTTGATAAGTCTCTTCACATTTTCCTTTCCAGTCTCAACTTGATTCTTCTATAAACTTTGGATCTCTTATTGTCAGGATTTTGTTGGTGACTGGATTATACAGTCTGTAGCCCCCCAGGGTTTGAGAAGAGTATCCAATAAAGATACAATTTTCAGACTGGTCATCTAACTTTTTCTTCAACTGTGCAGGGGTCAAAGCATATGCAATGCAGCCGAATATTCTGAGATTTTTTACATGTGGCTTTGACCCAGTCCATACCTCATGTGGAGTTTGGTTAACTAGTGCCTTTGTAGGAGATATGTTGAGCACAGTGATAACTGTTGTAGTAGCTTCTGCCCAAAAATACTTGGGTAGGCCCCTTGCCTTCATTATACTTTTCATAAGCCCAACAACTGTTCTATTTTTTCTTTCAGTTACACCATTATGTTCTGGAGTGTAAGGAGGGGTTAGATACCTCTTAATGCCATGTTCATTACAAAAATCATTAAACTCTTTAGAGGTGAACTCACCACCTCTATCAGTTTTAAGGGCTTTGATTTTATAACCACTTTCTTTTTCAATCATGGCCTTAAAGGTTCTAAATTTTGAAAACACTTCAGACTTCTTTTCAACAAACTACACCCAACACATTCTTGAATAGTCATCAACAAACAGGAGGAAATACTTGCTACCACCAAGGCTTTCAACTTGCATTGGTCCACACAAATCGGAGTAGACCAATTCAAGTTTGTGCGAGGCCCTCCAGGTGTTCTTATGAAATGGCTGTTTTGTTTGTTTGCCAAGAACGCAGGCTTCACATTTGTTGAGTATTTTAATTTTAGGCAAGCCAAAAACCATACCTTGACTGTAGAGTTGATGCAAGCCCTGATAATGGATATGCCCATACCTTTGATGCCATAGCAGAGTCACTTTATCTTCTTTATCATTGGACTCAACCTGTTGGGCCTTTGCAACATCCATAAGAAACATATTATTCTTCTCCAAGTTTACTTTCATGAGAGTTACTCCTGTCTTCCTGTTGATAATGATGCAAGCACCATCATCAAATAAGAGAGCATATCCTTTCCTCATCAACTGACCCACGCTGAGTAAATTGTACTTGAGTAGTGGTGCATAATAAACATCATCAATAAGTTTGTATTGACCATTGGGTGTACTAACCTTGACTTGACCAATTCCTTCAATAGAAATTTCTTTCTTATCACCAAGTTTTACTGATAGCTTGAAGTTTTCATCCAGGGAAGTGAAGCTTTGCTTGGACCCAGTCATATGGTTTGAACAACCTGAGTCTATGAACCATAGAGAACTAGATATTGATGGTGACACTGAGTTGGTCATGAGAAGGAAAGGTTCAGATCTTGTAACCTCAATTTCACCAGATGTGAATGCCAAGAACAAGTGTTGCTCTTCATAGGTTTCTTCTTCATTATTCTCTTGGTTGGCTGCCATATTGACTTGTGCTTCATCCTTGTACCAGCAGTCCTTTCTCACATGTCCACGTCTATTACACAAATAGAATTGAGGGACTCTACTTCTTTCTTGGCTTCTGCCTCTGCCCCTTCCTCTAAAGTTACCTCTTCCATGACCATGTGAACTATTACTTACACCATCAAAGGAAAAGGATTGTTTCTTGGGGCTTTGAAAAACTTTAAGAGCTTGTTCATCCATTTTCTCAGGAGTATTCACCACACTACGAGAGTTCAAACGGGCTTCTTGGGACTGGAGGGATCCCATCAGTTTTACAGGAGTCAGAGTTGTGAGATCAAATGCAACTTCAATTGATGGCACCACAAAATCAAATTTAGGAGACAGACTTCTGATAATCTTCTCAACTACCTTTTGATCTTTAATTGTCTCACCATAGGATCTACGTTGGCTGACTATCTCCATGACACGAGAGAAATAGCCCCCAAGCATTTCTGATTCACCCATGATGAGATTCTCGAATTCTCTTCTCAATCCTTGAAGTTTCACTGCTTGCACTTGAGTATCACCTTGGAACTCAAGTTTCAAGGAGTCCCACGTTTCTTTGGCTGTGAGTGAACCTGCAATACGAGAGAACAAGTTATCATGAATACCTTGTTGTATCACAGCCATGGCTTTTGCATCTTTCTTTCTTGACTCTCTTTGTCTTTCTTGATCCCCACGAACGTGGACTCCATTCTCGACATTTTCCCATAGTTCTTGAGACCGTAATATGGTTTTCATACGAATATTCCAGTACTCATACCCTTCGCCTTTGAACACCGGTATCACTTGAGTAGAAGTTTGAGAAGCAACCTTTGGATCAGCCATAGATTAAGAAAGGGATCTTACAAATCACAGAACATGTCTCTGATACCACTGTTAGAAAGAAACAGTGATAAAGAACAGATAATTTAGTCGACACAATTAAACTTAATTGATTTCCAAATGCTTTCTGAATACAGAAGAAAGGGACGTACAAGACATTAAATAGGCAGAAAAAGTAACAAACAATACTGAAAAAAGGCGATAAACTAGGACACCCTTGACTGACTCTAACAGTACTTTACAAAGTACTTATTCAAACTTTAACTTAAAACTTGTACGAGATTAGCCCCCATTCAGATGATAATTTCACTTCTGGTCCTTTGAGTTTGAGTTACTTTTAACAGTCCTTGAGGACAAGGACTTTTTTAGGACGTGAGTATTGATACGTGCTCAAACCCATAGTCAACATCATGTTTCCATTCACACGTTGTAACACCATGCACCACTTTATTTTCCTTAATTGTTGCTTCTTTCTATTCCATATAGTAGGTTTAGGCTAGTGGTAGTATCTCCACCAACAGAAAGAGAGAGCCCTTGGAAAACAAAAGTCAAAGTTCAAATGGTTCAAGAAACTTAAGGAGCTTAACAGTCAAAGTCTAAAGAGAATCAGAACAAAAATGCTCAAAATGACGGAGGGCGAAACACTTCAAAGAATGCATACAAGTTCCTTTTTTTAAGATTTCAAAGAGGTGGATTTCTTGAAGATTAGATGTCAAAGTTTGAAAACCCCAAAAATATTTTTGTTCTCAAAATTGTCTCTTTAGAGTAAAACAAACCAAAAATAAAAAACAAAAAAAAAGTTCAAAAACAACAGACATATTTTGTTTTTAAAAGGTTTTACATTTATTCTAAAAGTGGTTTAAATACATCTTCTGAATCACAAAAGGCTAAAGCTCAAAAGAAGTGGTAAGTCAAGACCTACCAAAACATATGAATTTTCGTGGACAAAGCATTCAAAAATTCAAAGCAAAATAGGTTGTTGATAACAGGCACAATTCTTCGGTCAAACCAAAAGTTAAGAATGCATGTATACGTACTATAAGCATGGTCTATTTACCTAAGTATATTGTTGATGATAGTAAAAGAAAAACAATTTCAAAAGGTCAACTATTTCACAACCAAAACAGGTTTGGAGGGTAAAACCCAAATTGGTTAATCTTTTTGAAATTCTTATAAATGAAAGAAAGGACTTATTATATAGTGACTTATTTGGATTCTCAAGGCGAACCCAAGACAACTATGTCTTGGGTTCCATATACTAATTAAGTTAATTTTGAGTACATGTACAGTCATGAGGGATGTTGGCATTTGTAATGTTGACAGTGATTGTTCCTGATTAATGGTTATATTGTTTTTGATAAAGATACTCATGGCAGACAATTTTTCGTGTTAAACTTTACTGCTTATAGTTACCTTGTTAGTTTAAGTGTGAAATATTTTTTTTGTTACATCAATATCAAAAAGAAAATGAAAAATATTTGTTTGTGCAAATAACAAAAGGTTAATGACTTACATTCATAAGAGGAATGATAGGACCTAAGTTGATATTTCTTACAAATGAATTAGATCAAAAGTGGAAGGTGGTGTCTTTGTGTGATATGTTATTTGGCTCAGCATGCATTTTGAAGGTCCCAGCGGGTCTACGGATTGATCTCACACGTATAACACACAACGAATACTCATAGTGCGGAATCCTAACGAATAAACGCATCTCATACGGATAAGAACACAAGATAAACACACAAGACAAGATTCCCTGAAAGCTGCTTGTATTACTCAGATAAATGTACTTACAAAATCACTAACTGTTACAAATGACAAGACTAAGCACTATTTATAGGTAACACAAACCTGCTACAGGTGAACATAGCAAGTTCGCCAAATTTAGTCTTTGGCGAACTTAATAAGTTCGCCACAACTACATTAGGCGAACTTGTTAAGTTCGCCTGTTACAAAAACTTAACAATTACATAGAAAACATTACATATAAAGACCTATTCTATTACAAGGATGGTTGTCACAAACAATGTTCCAACAAACTCCCCCTTGACAACATCTTGATCTATATCTTCATGTCTTGCTCTTCCAAGTGTCCGGTAGATCACTTCATGCACACACTCCATGTTTAATACACATATACAGAACCCTCTTGTACTGCATTGCTTGTTCTCTCCATTCTTTTGTATACATAATTTCTCTACGCTTTAGCATCTTTTGATCAGATTTAGAGAAATTGATAATATTCATAGCATCAAAGAATCTCATTAGAACTCTACCATTCATGTCTTCAACTACTGCCTCACCGGTAATGACATCCACATACCACCACTTTAATTCACTCAAAACATCTTGAGGAATCCTCTTCAAAGGAATTTTGGAAATAGTTTTAACAGACTTAAATTTACATCTCCAGATATTCTTCTTAGAAACTGGACCTGTTTCCTTAAATCTTTTTCCCTTCTGTGGTTTCAGTCTTTTATACTTCCCTGATCCTCCTTCTATTCTTATCAGTTTGGCAATTGACTCAGCTATTCCATTTCCTGAGGGATTAATCAAGGGCTTGGTTGATAACCCATTGATTTCACACCTTGGTAAAGAATTAAAATACTTCAATCTTGGCTTCAGATACTGAACACCATCAGTTCTTTTTATAGCAAAAAGCTTGAATTCATCATCATAAAACCAACTAATAATTCTTCCAACACATTTGTCCTTGTTAACATATCTTTCTTTTTGAATTGGAACTAAAGAAACTGGTAAAACCTTTATCCAACTTTTTACCATTTCTAACCATTTAGTTTTAGTAATGCCAGTATCTTTGTATAACTCTTGATCTTTAGAATTATCTGCAGCAGTATCAGAACTAGGCTTGGAAGTTTCATAATCTGATCCTTCTGACTTTGCAATTCCTTTAGAAATTTCATCAGGTATTACATTATCATGAATTAAATCCATATCAACATTCAATCCATCATAGCCTTCATAACTGATCTTATTTGTGTCTCTTTCAACTTCAAGTTCAACTATCTCTCCTTCCTCAATCTCATACCCATCATCGGCATCTATTTCTTCATCTTCCATAAAATCATCAAGATCCATCAAACATTCTAACTTGTTAGCTTCATCTATATCGGAATCTTCAAAAATTGGTTCATCTAACATATCAGCATCAGTTTGAACATCAGACGTTTCTTTAACAATATTAGATTCAGCTTCAACAATCTTATCAGACTCCCCCTGAGCTAATGAGGTCATGGTAGCATCAGCGTTTTGACGCTCACCTGAACCACCACCAACATCTGGTTCATCATCATCATTATCTTCATTTGCTTTAGTTGTATGACAAGTATCTTTCTCAGCAATAACAACTTTCTCCCCCTGAGCGTCAATACGCTCTATCATTTGAGATAACAAGATTTGTATTTCTGTAATCTGTCCATTTTGAAAATTAATACCTTGATGATGTTGAGATTCACTTGCTTTAAGCACATCCACTTGAGTTTGCAAACTTGTTACTTGATTTTGTAAAGAACTGACACGAGATTCTAATGCCTGAATTTTTCCATCCCTAGGATCAGAAGTAGTAGAAGGACCTGCTTCAGCATTATTCTAGGACACAACAGGAGTTCTCTGTTGAGAAGTAGACTTTGATGGAATTGGACTAATAATCAAAGAGTCCACAAAGTCCATATCAACTTGTGCAGCATTAATAGCTGAAGCCATCAATTTAGGAACTTTAGGAGCTTAAGGAGCAAAATCAGAATCCGACGATTCATCTTGTAACATTCTCTTTCCAAGAACTGCACCGGGAGGAGGACCCCTGACAGTCTTGCGTCTAGGTAAATGCATCTTTTTTTAACCTAGAGACTTCTTCCTCTTAGATACCATCTTAGTCGGAAGAGATTCTTTCCGAGGAACCTTCTCCAATTGAGCATAATGCTTAGGACTGAAATCTGGTGATACAGCTCCTGTATGAGCATTATCATCTTCATCAGTTTCAATAGCACTAGAATCAGTTCTAGAACTAGAACTTGAACTAGTAGATGTATCTTCAGCTTGAATTTGTTCAGCCTAAGGTGGAGAAGGTATATTAACATTTTCTTCATTATCAACATTCACCTCCTCATGTACTTCTTCATTTACAATCACATTCTCATCATTTCCAGCATTATCATCACGATCACCATTATTGTCATCATTATCATTATTGTCATCATTATTACCTTCGGCTCCATTATCACCTTCAGCTTCATCTTCTACATTGTCATCAGGTGGTAGTTCTAAAGCAGGATCATCATGACTCCAATTGTTATTTGGTGGAGCAACATAACTAGGATTGATTATATGCCCAAACAATGGAGTAACCACAGGAATTAAAGCAGGATTCTGTTGTTTAATATTCATACAATCCGTGAAGATTCTTTTTATCATAGGAGTTAGAGTCAACCTTTGGTTTAAAGGTGGTAGATTAGGAATGAGATGATTGAGTATAACTTGCAAGAATCTAGGATACATTAGAAAACCCTGACCCGGAGGTGGAGTAATCTGTGCTATCAACTCCCGATAGATATATAGAGCAAAGTTGAATGATTTATTCAATGTCAGAGCTACCATAGCTGCCTATAATGAAGTCTTCAAGCCATCCATACCAGCTTTCCTAGGAGATAGACACTGAATCATAACATGCACAAAATACCTCCATTATTCCAGAAGACCCCCTTTCGTTGCATGAGAGTCATTTTGTCTTCCACGGTATCCCATTCTTTGAAAACAACCCATTATTAAAGGATTAGGCAGACTAATAGGGTCATTATTTGCACCTCCCAAAGCCAAAGCTGTTCTAATGGTCTGCACCGAGATTGCTATATCTTGATTGGTTACAGTAGCCCTTATCACATGAGGTTCAACATCCGTGTCTTGTTTACTGAATCATAACATGATGTTTAATATGCTTTGTTTTTTAGTGCTTCACAGGATTATTTGTGATGGACATCGTGGCAGTGTTGTTAATAAACATTGGTGTCTCTGTGAAATTCCGATCATAATCTCTCAACTGCTGTTGAATCCAGAGAATTTGGGAACAACAACTTGCTGCAGCAATGTATTCGGCCTCGCAAGTTGAAATTGCAACCGATGTTTGCTTCTTGCATTGCCAGGACACAAGTCTGTTTCCCAAGAATTGACACCCACCAGACGTTGACTTTCTATCTAAACCGCAAACTCCATAATTTAAATCTGTAAAAGCTTTAAAATCAAAATCAGAATTAATAGGATACCATAATCCCAAACTTGGTTTACCCTTCAAATATCGAAAAATCCGCTTTAAAGCAATCATATGAGATTCCTTCGATTTAGACTGAAACCTCGAACATAAGCATACTGCGAACATAATATCAGGTCTTGACGTAGTTAGATACATTAAAGATCCAATCATTCCTCTGTATATAATCTATAATCAACTTCCTTCCCTTTCGAGTCAGAATCTAATTTGTGATTAACCAGAATTGGAGTACTGAACACTGAAGTATCTGACATCTCGAATTTCTTCAAAATATCCGACACATATTTCATTTGATGAATGAAAAAACCATATTCTTTCTGATCAACTTGAAGACCTAAAAAGAAAGATAACTCTCCCATGCTGCTCATTTCAATTTTCTGCTTCATAACTCTCTCAAAGTCTTTACACATATCCACATTCGTCGACACAAAAATTATGTCGTTGACATAAACTTGAAGTAGTAAGACATCTCCCCCTGCTTTTCTAATGAAAAGAGTGGAGTCAATTTGGTCATGTTCAAATCCATTCTCTAGTAAGTGTACTGACAAAGTCTCATACCGCTCGAGGAGCCTGATGAAGACCATATAACGCCTTATCAAGTTTAAACACTTTGACTGGAAACTTGTGATCTTCAAAACCAGGCGGCTGTTTTACATAAACTTCTTCCTTCACCTTTCCATACAGAAAAGCACTTTTCACATCTAATTGGAATCCCTTGAACGATGCGTAAGCAAGAAATAACCGTATAGCTTCCATCCTCGCAACCGAAGCATAAACTTCTGTATAGTCAATACCTTCTTGTTGGTTAAATCCTTGAACAACAAGCCTTGCCTTATTACGTACCAGAACACCTTGATCGTCACGTTTGCACTTAAACACCCATTTTGTTCCAGTTGATCTTGAGCCTTTCGGTAAGTCAACCAAATCCCAAACATGTAATTTGTCAAATTGAGCCAGCTCCTCTTGCATAGCCTCGATCCAACAATCTTCATCAAGCGCCTCAGCCACATTCTTTGGCTCTGTTTGAGAAATAAAACAAGCATTCAAACATGTCTCCATAATACCTGTATCCACAAGCTGTGCATATAAATAAGAATTTTCAGCAAGTGAACGATATCTCGTTTGAACACCTGCATTCAAATCACCAATAATGTTATCAGTCGGATGATGTTTATGCACACAAGTTTGAGGAATATCAGAAGTTTGAATCACAGCATCAAGATTAGAAGGTATCCCCCCTCGGGCTGTGCCGGTGTGGACGAATTATAAACTATGTTTTGAAAATCATTAGAAGATTCCTGAAACACGTTTTCATAATCCTCACTGTCACTGTCTTATGGTGTACCCGAGGACGAAGCTCCATTTGAGTCAACCGGAGAACGAACCACAATAGGAACAATTGTTCATGGATCGACAATTGAATCATCGTTACAACATGGCTGATATAAAAGATCTGCTTCGACATGGGACATCTCAGGATGAACATTAAACGATCTGAATAAAGCATCATAATCAAAAGCCCATATTGGTCCTTTGGCCTCTTGAGGAACAGAACGATTGTCACAATCAACATGAAACCATTCCTCAATCTGTCTGCTTTATTTATTAAAAACTAGCTTGTTGTGAAAATTTGCAACATATCCCAAGAAAATTCATTAAATTGCCTTCTCACTAAATTTGGTTTGAATGTCACGAGTCTTCAATAAAGAGCACGGGTTTCCAAAAGGCAACAGGTACTTCAAGTTAGGCTTTCGCTTATTCAGCAACTCATAGCATGTTTTGTTGTGTTTCTTCACAGTTAAAACACGATTAAGAACATGAAAAGCTGTGTTTACTGCCTCTGCCCAGAAAGTCATGGGCAACTTCGAGTCAGATAACATTGTGCGAGCCGTCTCAATCAGCGTTCTATTCTTCCTTTCAGCCACACCATTATGTTGAGGAACATAAGGAGCACTGAATTCATAATAAATGCCTTTTTGTAGACAAAATAAACCCATATTTCCATTCTTGAATTCCATTCCATTATCACTATGAATTTTCCTGACTTTCAGTTTGAACAAACTTTCAAGCCCGACAATTAGGAACTTAAGAATATCAGACGTCTCATCCTTCGAAACCATAAATTTTACCCATGAGAATCTTGAATAATCATCAGTCACTACCAAACAGTATGATTTGCCACCTTCACTCTTGACACTAATAGGTCCGAATAAATCCATATGCAACAACTCTAGAGGAGTCACAATTGAATTAGTCAACTTGGATTTGTGAGATTTCCTTTGCTGCTTCCCTTTCTTGCACGGAATACAGTCTTCGTTCACTTGAAATCTCATTGACGGGACACCAGAAACTAGCCCGTTCTTCACTAAGAAATTCATTTTTCTAAAATTTATATGAGCCATTTTCCGGTGCCACAAAGTTGACTCGGACTCAGAAGCTTTCGATAAAAGACACGTTGGCAGATACGAATATGTCGTCGCCGTGCTCATATCGAGCACATACGTATCATTCTTTCGCAGAGCTCTCATGAGGATCCATTCTTCAGGTATCTCAAAACCAGGCTTCAACACCAAACATTCTGACTTATTAAAGTGAAATGAGAAATCTTTATCACAAACTTGTGAAACAGATAAAAGATTATGTTTGAGCTGCTCCACATAGTTGACCTTCTCAAAGCTCAATCTTCCATTAGACACTGTTCCAAGACCAGAAATATTGCCGCCTTTCTTCCCCGCAAAGGCTACATATCCACCTTGTATTTCTTTCACATTCTCCAATAAGTTAATGTTTCATGTCATGTGTCGAGAACATCCACTATCAACATACCAGTGGTTGCCAACAGTCCTCCTTAGAGTCCCCTGCACACAGACAGTAAAAATCAGTTAGTAATGGAGACCCAAGCCATAGTGGTCTTAGGTCGGCCTGACTCATCGAAATAAACAATCTATTTTAAGACACAATCAAATCTCTCCTCAATTTTAGGAGACTGTTTTTCGAAATCAAAAACCTGTTTCTTAGATTTCTTTGGTGGTTGAACCTTAACAGTTTCTTTTTGTGTTGATACTTCTGAAGATTCACCTGACTCTTTTACAACCGATTGTTCTAAAAGCTTCTTTAATCTCTTGTTTCTTCTTCTACGATGAGGTCTAGATAGTTTGACCTTCTCTTGTTCAATAAAAACTGAGGAACCACTTTTCTTCATTCCAGAAGATTCAATCTTTTCATCCTTTGGTTTTTCAAGAACTGAAACTTAAGATTTAGAAGCATATTTCTTCACAAACTTGACATCAACATGTTTAGCTATCACAGGTTTCTTTACCAGTCTTGTTGGTGGTTCAACGAAAGGTCTTCCCATCCTGGGATATTCTAAACACTTCCCTTATTCTTGTAAGGACAATCTCTCAGAATATGACCAACAACCCCACAATGAAAGCAAGCACGTCGTTCTTTGTATACCCTGACATACCTTTCATTCTGACTTCCCTTTAAACTCGATGATTCACACTGAACGTCAATGTTAGATGTTTGAACAACCTTGGATTTTACTGAATCAACTTTATTTTTAATAAAATCAAGAGTTGAAGTTTTCTCAATTATCTTAGTTTCTTGAGAATCAAAACCACTGCTCACAAAAGATTTCACAATTTTAGGTTTTGGTTGTTCAACACCTTCATCTGCTTCAGTTAAAATACATCTATCTCTGGTTACTTTCTTAACCTTGACAGGTTCATCAACTTTGCAAACTTTCACAATGCCTTTAACTTTTTCTGAATAAAAACTTTCTTCATCACTAGAGTCATCATAAACCATATCCTCTCCTGTAACAGGATTCACCTTAAGAACTGTTTTTGGCTCTAGATCTTCTTCTGTCACTGTATCAATGCTACAAGAAGTATAGTTACCATTGAACGAAGGACAATAACCAACTCCCCCACCAATTTCCTTATCATCAAAAGAAAGACAATAACCTATACCTCCCACCACCTTTTCACTTGTAGCTTTATCATTATAATATTCCAACAAAAAATAGAATTTTTATAACCCTCAAGCTTTCTCATCAATTTGCTTACCTCTTTCTGTGATTGGGCAAGTTCATTAATTTTCTTTTCATATTCAGAATATGCCACATCAAGATGAAATGCTTGATCAGTTACTTTAATTTGTAAAGCTTTAATATCCTCTTTTAAAAATTCAATTCTAATGTTCAAAAGCTTTTCATTTTCTTTTAAAGTTTGGTTTGATGTGTGAATTACATTCATATCACATATTAGATTTGGTAATTTTTAAATCAGATTCAATGCATTTAGAACAAGAAACAACCTTTGTACCTTTTTAGAATCTGTCATGAATGCATTTGCTTCAGACAACATTTCAGCAATCTTCTCAGTCACCTTCCCAGCAACTTTATTATTATCAAGTAATTCTTCAATTGAAAACTTAGATTCATCACTCTGAATAATACATTCTTCAACTTCATCAATACTTCCAGAATCAGTTGAGTCATCATCAGAAGAACTACTATCAGTAACATCCTCAGGATGAACTTCAGCAATAAATGCTTGATTGACATGACCAACAATATCATCCAAATGAATACCCCATTCATAATTTTCATCCTGTTGAGACATCAAAGCTGTGGAAGTATTCTGCTTATTCTGATTATTCTGGTTACTTGAAGAATTTTGATTCTGAAATTTTGGTTTGTTGCATTCCCTTGCAAAGTGCCCAAACTCCTGAAAATTGTAGACTTTTGACTTGTCTAAACCCATCTTTGTTTTGCTAGATGCCCCACTAAACTTCTTTCCGGTCTTCTTGAAATATTCCTTTCCTTGCCACATCCATAAAGCGATATTCCATTGTATATTCATTTCTTCCAAAACATCTTTATCCAATTGTTTAAAATCTTCCTTAATCATATCAGGATCAGTGATTTTGCCACCGATAAAGTTTTCATATTATGTTAGAAATGAAGCAATCATAGCCATCATATCATCTGCAGCTTTAGGAGACATCTTTTGATAACACGAGCGATTATCACACTTGGAATTTTGAGAACATCCAGAACTTGAAGCAACAAAACATGAACCTTCATTACAAGAACTTTCTTTGGACTATCAGAAATATCCCCAGAAAACAGTGCAACTCCAGATTTCTGTGTAGAAGTACCCTTACCAAAATAAATGCTTGGATCCTGATAAACTGTATCTTTCTTTTGCTTATTCAAATCATATGACTGAATCTTTCCCATAAGATCTTCAAGACTCAGTTCATCAAACCCTGAATGTTCTTTGATAACAATGATATACATCTCAAAGTGTGCTGGTAATGTATCCAGAAATTTTTCAAGTACCTTTCTGTTCTTGTATCCAATATCATTTTTCACCATTTCACTTAACAAATGACAGTATCTTGACATCAATTCATCAATGGTTTCTCTATCAAAATGCTTGAACACACTAAACTGTTTCTTTAACAATTCTCTTGTGCTCTTTTTTATGTCTGTACTCCCTTCACATCTCTTGGCTAACCCTTCCCAAATATCACGCGAAGTAGTAAACTTTTTGAAAGTGTGGTATATATCTAAAGGCAAACACATGGATAAAGTAGCAAGTGCTTTCTTTTCTCGATCATACAGAAGTTTTTCTTCAGTAGTAAGAGCTGAAACATGTTTTGGTGTATCTGTAACTCCCATACAAGTATATACCGGATGTTTGTATCATTCACTGATTGGAATCCACATGCTTGTATCACTGATGTTAACATAGTTCTAAAACCGACTTTTTCCGGTTAAAATAATCTTTCATATTCATCAGTCTTGGTGGTTTGGTTGGAGTACCAATTTGATTATCATAGTTCAACAAATGACTCATATTATTCACACTAGAATGACTTGAACTCGACATATTTGAAATCTTGAAAAATTCAACACTTACAAAACTTTCTGAACAAGTTCTGCCTTAGGCGAACTTAAGTAAATTCGCCTTACAAAGTCTTAAGCGAACTTAATAAGTTCGTTGGTCAAGTTCGCCTGATTTGGCTAAGGCGAACTTAACAAGTTCACCGGATCAAGTTCACCTGTAACTGCCTGGACAAGTTCGCCTGTTTCAGCTGAAGAACAAGAAAGACTGTCTATCACTCAAACGCTCGAACTAGACTGAAAATCAACATATCTTGCAATTTTGTAAGAATTAAACAAATTCAATCGATAGGATTCTTCAAAACATGAATTAGAACACTTCTAACGGATCAATTTCAACAAAAACACCTCCACAATTGATCAAATCAGCCTCTCAATGTTTGAAAACTTGTAAAAAAAACCCAGCAATACACAAAGCTTCCAAAATCTCAATCTTTTGATGTAAATTAGAACGAAACGGTGTCACACGATGATCTCTAATCAAGAACAATAGCTCTGATACCAATTGAAGGTCTCAGCGGGTCTATAGATCGATCTCACACGTATAACACACAATGAATACTCGAAGTGCGGAATCCTAATGAATAAATGCGTCTCGTACGGATAAGAACACAAGATAAACACACAAGACAAGATTCTCTGAAAGCTCCTTGTATTACTCAGATAAATGTACTTACAAGATCACTAACTGTTACAAATGACAAGACTAAGCACTATTTATAGGTAACACAAACTTGCTACAAGCGAACATAACAAGTTCACCAAATTTAGTCTTAGGCGAACTTAATAAGTTCGCCACAACTACATCAGGCGAACTTGTTAAGTTCGAATGTTACAAAAACTTAACAATTACATAGAAAACATTACATATAAAGACCTATTCTATTACAAGGCTAGTTGTCACAAACAATGTTCCAACACATTTGAAAGACTATATCTTTGTGACAAACATAGTGATCCATGCATATGTGATTTGAACCAATCTCATTATTTATGGTTCAAAAAATTTGAGTCCGGTTAATATATGTTGCAAGTTGAATCCTTGATACACACACCATGGTATCGCTGATTATAAACTTACTATTTTGGAAACTTTGTTTCTCTTATGTTATGCTTTGCATAGACTTAGAGAACTTGGTCTCTTCTTTTATGCTTTGCACAGTCCTAGATATACTGCTTATTAATATATCCATTGCATGGAATCAAAATTATATGATGAATTTATACTTTATGATCATGGTAGATGGTCAATTGCAAAGATGTAGTAAAGTGAATCCTTAACACACCTTGAGGACATGTAGGTTTTGCTATATCTCTTTGAGTGTGGGGTACACTATGTCATGCTAAATGGTACCAAAAACATGATAAACATCACAAGATATTTGTAGGGATAACCTATGCTTGACTGTCTTTTGACTTAATCAAATTCACATTCACCTTAACATGCTTGTACCTGTATGCTAAATGAAGTGCAATAAGAGGGTTAACTTAGTATGATCTCTTAGCATGTTGCTTTCTTCATAAGTCAAAATTATAAAAACTGAAAAAGCTGAAATTGTTTCAAAAAGGATTGTCTCATATCTTCCACACTAGATTGATTTATTTGGTGATTATTTAACAAGTGCTAGGTTTGTTACATCATATGATCATGTTTCATGTGTATTTGCTTCATGTATTCAATATCAGATGTTATCACAAGTAGTATCTGCTTGAGTCAAATTCAATATGTTCCTATTCAACACAGGATTAGGAAACTTCCTCCTATGAAGTAAACTCAGATTCTTCTCATTTCAAGCTCTCACTCTAAATGGGAGAAATGTATAGTTTCTGGATTTATTGTTCCATACTTCTCTTCATTTCACGTTTAGATTATCTTGTGAAGATGATGCTACCAAAAAGGGGGAGTAATGTTTGAAACTGGAATTATTGATGTTTGCTTTCACAACTAATATGATGTTCATAATAGATAAAGTAGAAAAAGAACAAGATGAGTGAAAAGCCTGATGCTCACTAAAATTATCTAAGTAATGTATGATGCGCACAAACAAAGTACTTGATACGCATGAAGTAGTTCCTTATGAATAAGCTTGATGTGTACTAACAAAGGATGATACGCATGAAAGACTTTGATTACATGCATGAAAAATAAATTTACTAAGCATGTACAAGTCCAAGTTGAGCAAGGAAAGTTGACTTTTAATGGTTAAATGAGTTGACTAATGTGCGCTTAATGGAACTCTTAGATGTTTTTTAGAGGCTATAAATAGGAAGTCATAGTCTTGTAATTGTAACTCTTTGATAAAACCATCATTTGTACAAACAAGCAATTCAAGAAATAAACACCTAAGATTGTATTTACGTTGGTGTTCTTGCAAATCTACATCGCTAATCGTGTGCATCGTGTGATTCCGCCACTCGATTCATCCAATAACAGTTGCATTTTGTTCATATCCGATCATGGAGGAATTGCTAATTTTAGGTTCGTGGCGGTTGTGAGCAAGTACAAGTCGCCTGTGCGCATTTCATATGCTTTGCTTAAGGTGAGTTCCTCTAAACAATTTCAAAATTGGGATCTATGTATTAAAATTGTAATGATTTTTAAACGAAGTTGAAACTTTGAAACTGGTGTGAATCAATGTGTTAGACATAATCTGGCGTTTAACAATTTGTGTAGAATAATTTATATATACGCGTAAACAACGCTTATTATGTTTCAAAGGGATGAGACTTATGATGTGACTAATCCCCCATAATATTGTGCTATTTTTTGTTAGTTGGTGAAAAGTTGTCAGCTATATATATTGAGGGTCATGGTGTTTATAGCTTTATTCTAATGGTAATGGTTTATAAACTCACCAACTTATGTTGACCCAATTCTCTTTTATATTTTTGAGCACACGTCTCAGGTAATCAGTAGTCGGACTTAGATGGCTTGTAGCTTATGGCATTCCCGAATGATCTTTTGTATCGCAAGATGACTTGATGGATGACTTTGAAGTCTTTTGAACTTTGTTTGTAATTAGTTGACTTTGTTAATAAAAGACTCCCGATAATTTTCAGGTCAATATTCGTATGATCATAAAACTGGATTTATAAATTACTACGCATTAGACTTAATTATAACTAATTATGTTACTTCATACACAGCAAGGTCCATTTATCATATGTCCAACATTGGTAATTCATGAGAATTACCAGGTCACACGCAGGAATCTATTCGACATATACCGACGTTGGTAGTAAATTTATATAATTGTTATGTAAACAATCTACAAAACGCACAAAGCCTTATATTACGTGATAATATATTGACACATATCTGAAAAAAAAAATGATTTTTTAACACGCATACTTGATAACTTATATAAATGTGTAACTCGTTATCATAACCAACTACGTAGTGCACCAAACCAACTCACGTGTAACATTTTTATAAAACAATCATCTTTGTTTCAAAGAATGTGCATAGATTTCACCACCTCTCACCCATCACCTCACTACCACCCTACCTCCTCTCACCCACCCCTCTCCTTGCCCCTCTCGGCTCCTTGGTGTGCCAATCTTGCATGACAAGTCATTTCTTGTCCCCATCTTTCCTCCAACAACCTTGTTCCCTTTCCAACAAAAATGTTCCCCATGCACTCTTAATCCATTGGTTAATACACAAGATTTGGGACTATAAGATGAAAGTCAAGCCCTTAGAATTCACACGCCAAATCACCAAACTCACCTCTCTCCTATGTTTTGAATTAATATGAAATTAGTAATATTTCACTAAAACCTTTGTAAACATACTTTTATAAAAGTTAGGGTTTTCAAGGCTATTAATTTTCATAATGTCATAAAAGAAATATTTGTCATAAAATATTATTTTTCATACTAGAATAATAATCTATATATGGTTTTAAATCCAAAACAAGAATTCATGTGTTGTTAATATAAGTTTACATACCTAGCATCCATCTTAGTATAAATTACCACTTTATCAACTAATTTCATGAATTTAGTTTCCTATCAATAATTTCAATTACCAAAATATTGTGAGTCAAGCTAATATCCAAGTTTTTTATATATATTCAACACACATAACCCACATACTTGAATTCATGAGTCCCGTTGTCACACTCGATGCATACGTTTAAATTTATAAATACAAGTATTTGAAACTAGGTATTTTTTTATAAAAATATATAAAGTAGGTCGCATAATGTAGTGTTAGTATTTTTAAGATTATTTTTTTTTAGAAATAATATAAATATAATTACTATTAAAATATAGGGGTATTTACATATATCACCTTCCTAAGTTCATTTATTACACATTTACCCAACCCTCAAATTTAATTACATATTTCTCCTTCTTAAAACCTATATACTACATATTTATCCAATTCAATTAAAATAACTTATTTTATTACCATTTTACCCTTAATAAACCAATTAAAATACTATTTACATATATCCCCTTCCTAAATATTTGTGAGGGGCAATTGGGTAATTTTAAGTTAATTGGGGAAATATGTAATTAAAGTTAGGGGTTGGGGATATATGTAATTTAGAAGTTTAATAGGGGAAATATGTAAAAATAGGTTTTGGGAAATGTTATTACATTATATTTTATTTTTGGGACGGATATATATATATATATGTGTGTGTGTGTCACACCCCCAAAATCTACTAACGGAGTTTTACCGTTAGGCGTGTGACAAATCAAGATTTCAGTCATTAGTTACGTCAAACGACACTATATGAGTTGTTTATGTCAAATAGTTACTGCGCAAAACAAACGCGCCCAAGTTTAGTTGAATAAAAGCAAGTGAATTGTTTTAAATGTTTGCATAAGAATGCAATGACAGTAGGACTCCATGCATGTCCTAGGTGTGCAACCTGTGCCTTAGCGACCTGAGAAACATCTAATAAAAAGTGTCAATACGAGTTTGGTGAGTTTACAGGTTTGTAAGTAAATAAACTATTTGTGGGTTTGTAGGATCCACATACGTAAGTCACACCTATTGCTAGCTAGACAATGTACAAGTTACTCTAAACGCTCACAACCGAAGCCGACTGTTTGTGTTTGAATGCCTCGTGCCAGGTTTATCAACCCTTGCAATGTGTTTAGGCTAATATTACACCTGTTCGACCTCCAATCGAGTTAGCGCGACTAACGCGGATGGGGTTTGTCAAACCCACTAGTACTACCAAACATTACCTCACTAAATCCGTATTAACAGTCCGATGTGTGTGAGGACTTTCAATAATAGAGTGTTACGCTTAAGTAAACAAGTGGTAGTGAAATATTATGTGATCCACGTTTGTTTGTGTGCATGTTTCTCCCCAACGGGAAAACAAGTAAAAATGATGTTCGTTTGTATGCATGTTTCTTCCCAACGGGAAAACAAGTAAAATGATGTTCGTTTTTATGCATGTTACTCCCCAACAGGAAAACAAGTACAATGATGTTCGTTTATATGCATGTTTCTCCCCAACGGGAAAACAAGTAAAAGAATGTTCGTTTGTATGCATATTTCTCTCGAAAGGGAAAACAAGTAAAAGTGATGTTCGTTTGTATGCATGTTTCTCCCCCAATTTAAAACGGTAAAAGGGGCCGTGAAAACTCACCTGAGTTGTGTATGAGTAGCTAACACCACACAAGGATGCAATTGGGACCACAAGTGCTTGCATGCGAACGGCTTACGTATGCCCTAAAATTATAAGCATAATAGTTAGGGATACATTGACGAATACACGGAAGATTTGAACGTCCTAAAACATACTTATGATCAACGAGTAGACGAACTTGTCCACGGGAATAAGGATTTCTTAATATAATAATTAAGATAAAAGTGTTTCGTGTCGAACGTCTCTAATTACGAATAATATTATCTAAAAAATATTCATGTGGTCGTATCATTAATTAATGGCCTAGGAAAATAATATAACTTATTATATTATTTTTAAACTCGTAGAATAAATACGATATTCATTTATGTGGCAAAATAATAAATATATTATTTTTATTCAAGGATAAAACATGGGTAAATAATATAAATAATTATATCATTTATAAGTTTGAAGTGTGACACGATAATATTGTTACGGTGGAAATAATATTTATATATATTATTTTTATTCGAAGTCATTGATTGAATAATAATATAAATCTATTCTTTTAAAAGTGGGAAAATGATATTAAAACGGGTCATAAAATCAATCCCGAGCCTACGGGTTCTAAACATATTAATATACTAATATAATAATATAGGAATTTGTTTTATATTAAAAATAATAATTTAAAGCAAAACAGGGGTGGGGAGACAAGAACCCAGGTCTCCTCCCCCACAGCCCAACGACTTAACCAACTCGACCGCTAGGGGATCGCATACAATCACCAGATCAGTTTGGTTTTATCAAATAAGCACACTGTGATCTTCCCCCTATCGAACCCGAATCAAATCAGTCCAAAATCTATCGATTTCAACACTGAATTGCAATAAAAGTTTAGGGGTTTTGTTCATTAGCCAAATGCGAACCTGTGTGTGAGTTTAATTTCAAAAACAACTAGTTTTAGATCGTTAGATTTGGTTTAAGAAAGCCGAAACCCTAGAAATAGAACATGTAATGAAACTTGTTAAATTCATGGGGCTTTTACTGAATAGAGTGATGCGAAACTAATCCTATAGTTTAATTTGATTTATAAAACTGTTAGGATCGAAATCCCCAAAATGTTTTATGAACAAACCCTAGATTATAGGTCACGATTAATCCGATGATAATTGATTAAATTGACATAGGGTTTTCACTAAATAGAGGATTGCGAAGCTAATGCTGTAATTTAATTGGATTTAAACAGGGTCTAGGGTAGAGTTTGATTAAACCGAGAATGTGATGAACCCTAGAATTGGTTCATCACCAATTCGATGTTATAAGCCTCCAAGAGATTAGGGCTTTTGATTTAGAGACGAAAACGAAACTGTGGATATGTTTAATTACCTCTAACGATGTCGAATTGATAGAGATCGGTTAAAACCCAGTCAAAAGTATGAAAGCTTGATCATCGGCGTCTCCGGCTACGTCTCCGGCCGAACTAAGTTATGCAATTCGTACAAGGTGCGCAGGGTGTTGATTTCGAGATTGTAATACCTAATGATCGAATTCGATGGGTTCTTGATGAATAGTCGACGGTTACGGGTTTGTATGAGATAAATGTGATTAATTCTTGATTATTAGTGATATTAAACGCTTAGAACTTGATCAATGATGATTAATATCATCAATGCTAATCATTATAGTCACGAATTCGAACGAATTTGAGGGTTACGGGTTTGAATTTGGATCAAATGCTCACTGTTTGACTTTTGGAAGTCAACCCAAATCGAAATTGGGCTAATGATAGATTTAGTCCCTGGGATTTCATGTGTTTGGGTTAGAGATGCCCCTGAGGTTTGTAATGAGTTAATTAGGTTAGGAATTAACAGATATGTGCTAACGGAGTTAACTCAAAATGGCCGGATGTCACAGTGTGTGTGTTATAATTACCATAAAAGACAATTTATGACTCGGGTCAAGCCGGCAACATATTTCGTAACTCAAAACACAAAGTCGACATAAGAATGCATGAGATCTTTAATATACTTGGTTGCATACGTTACCTGTATTTGTTTCGTATAAATATGTTGGGTATAATTTTGAGACTGATGCTGTCAATCGAAATTACAGTATCGAAACTACTAGTTTCGGTTGAACTTTTGTTCAATCGAAACTACTAGTTTCGGTTGAACTTTTGTTCAATCGAAACTACTAGTTTCGGTTGAACATTTGCTCAATCGAAACTAGGTAGTTTCGATACCTGTTTTTCAGGCCCATTGGGCGGTGGCTTGGAAAACAAGGCGCATGTGCTTGGCCTCCTATATATAGCAGATTATGTCCTAGGAGGAGTGTGTGTCTGTAGAGGGAATCACCACCCCAGGGGGAGCTCACCCTGGGGTGAGATAATTGTTAGTGTATGATCGAGCCTTTTAATTTTCATTTCAATCAAAGAATCATACGTTTTATGCTTTCAATTATCTGTTCTTTTCATTTTCATATGTTTCTGTTAGTGTTTGTGATTCCCGCACCCGTCTCTACCATTTCTGGTTCGAGAGTGATACCGGATCCAGAGATTCCGCCTCTCGATCCGGACTGTTTGAAGATTTCTCCGCAGATTTGTGTTTTTCGAATCTGCTCAGGACCTACAAGTGGTATCAGAGCCATGGTGGCTCTTATTGCTCTCGAATCTGCTCAAAATCCAGAAAAACCCGCCATTGAGACGTTAAACTTGAAGAAATCGATGTGTAGCAGGTTCGTAACTGCTATTCTACATTTCCACTTTCAAAATCTGAAGATGTAAGCCTTTTGAAGCATTTTTCAGACCTGGATTGGGGGTATCGAAGTAGCTGAAGGTTGAAGATGGTCAATCGAAACTATGTGGCGGCTGAACATTTTCTATCGAAACTACTGGTGTTGCCCTAAATCAGAAGTAGAAGACATCGAAACTAGGCTATCGAAACTAGAGGGTATCGAAACTACTAGTTTCGATTGAAGAATCTCCTATCGAAACTACTAGTTTCGATTGAAGAATCTCTCTATCAAAACTTCTTGTTTCGATACTGTCTCTATCGAAACTAGCCTTGTTTCGACTGAAGTAGAGCCTATCGAAGCTACAGGCAGAACTGTCCAAGTACTTTCAAAAAAAAAAAAAAAAAAAAAAAAAAAAAAGTTTTTTTTGGAAATTTTCTTGGATAAATTTTTTAACAGGATATTGCATAGAAGGAGGGGAGTTTTGGAAGAAAACTTGGAGACAGCCTTTTTCGGGTTTTCAAAAATTTCGTTTCTTCGGTAATATACACGATGTTCTGCCTGATACAGCCGTAATTTCTTTTATCAAAGTTCAAGTTTGGGCAGCGGGTAACAAAGTCAAGCGTACTTGTGACAAACCGGATCATTAGTTGTTGATTACATGGTGATTCGATCCCTTATCTTTTGCCTAGAAATAGGAGGGTCTACACTTCAGGGGGAGAATTACCACGAAAGACTTCAAATTATCAGCAGAGTTATGAAGATGCAAGACAAAGTGAGCCTTTGCTTGAAATTGACCTTTTTTTAGGGGGAGAGAAGGAAAAAGTTGATCAAGTGTTCGAGAATGTCAAGAATCCTTGTAGAAAGATGGTTATTTACTGCTAAATACTTGGGATTCAAACCTTTATCATTTACCTACAAGATAGGAGGGTCTACACTTGAGGGGGAGAATCACAACGAAAGGCATTGGATCATCAGTCAATCTATAAAGACGAAAGACAGAGTCGGACAAGAATTGATAGCATCAGTCTAGGGGGAGATTGTTGGGTATAATTTTGAGACTGATGCTGTCAATCGAAATTACAGTATCGAAACTACTAGTTTCGGTTGAACTTTTGTTCAATCGAAACTACTAGTTTCGGTTGAACTTTTGTTCAATCGAAACTACTAGTTTCGGTTGAACATTTGCTCAATCGAAACTAGGTAGTTTCGATACCTGTTTTTCAGGCCCATTGGGCGGTGGCTTGGAAAACAAGGCGCATGTGCTTGGCCTCCTATATATAGCAGATTATGTCCTAGGAGGAGTGTGTGTCTGTAGAGGGAATCACCACCCCAGGGGGAGCTCACCCTGGGGTGAGATAATTGTTAGTGTATGATCGAGCCTTTTAATTTTCATTTCAATCAAAGAATCATACGTTTTATGCTTTCAATTATCTGTTCTTTTCATTTTCATATGTTTCTGTTAGTGTTTGTGATTCCCGCACCCGTCTCTACCATTTCTGGTTCGAGAGTGATACCGGATCCAGAGATTCCGCCTCTCGATCCGGACTGTTTGAAGATTTCTCCGCAGATTTGTGTTTTTCGAATCTGCTCAGGACCTACAAAATACATACTTTTAGAGAAATCAAATCATATCACCAACGGTCGTCGGGTTAAACAATTTGGGAAGCGAAACCGAAAACACAACGGGTTTAAGTTAGGTAATTAGATACACAACCAACTTGCACATTGGAATCAAACTTAGACCTTAAGGTGTCTTAATTATTTTAGGGCACGAGTAGGTCGGGACTTATTCGGACTTTTCTACTTATATCATCACCTTACTGCTAAGGTGAGTTTCACGGCCCCACTTTTACTTTGACTTAAATGATTTTTAAACATATGGGGGCGAATAAATGGCTCATATTTTTGGATACGAGTTATAAACATATTTTTTCATGAGTACTTACTGTCATATTAAGTCCCCGGGAATACTGTAACCGTTAGCTAGTTTTAGACGTGGAAAGCATGAGTAGATCTATTTGGGTTTACACTCCCACCTGTGGTTAGTCGCGCTAACCTTGACCGGAGGTCAAAGCAGGTGCATATTGTCCATACTTATATACAATGTTTTTTGATAGAACATTGGGCGGGGCACGTCAATGTAAGGCCCTAAACCCGAGAGGCCTCACTTGTTGGATTTACTCATTCACAAATAGTTCTTAAACTTGAATCATTCATTCAACATAATTAAAACATGTTTGTAACACCCTAGTTTCAAATACCAATTATAAATCATTTAAACATGCGGAAGCATTCGTCCCAAGAAAAGATTTTTTTTAAATACAAATTTATGTCATGGTAGTGTTCAGATGAACACTACCATGTTCCCCTGAAGCCTGAACACAAGTGTGTTCAGATGAACACAACCGTGTTCATATTCAGCTCTAGAAAAGAAACAAGTTGCTGTCATGGCTGTGTTCAGATAAACACAACCATGTTCCCTGACAACACCTTCCATTCTCACCATTTTTACAATTTTCAACCCTTAGCCAAATTTCAAATTTTTATCCATATTGCCATAAAATTTTCCAAACACTTAGGTATGGGTTCAAATATTCAAAACATCATACTTATGTATCAAAAATTACAATTTCATGCATCGTTTTACAACCATTCGTTGGAGTTCTAATTACACCCGAAATCACCAAAAATTGCGTATGAGAATCCAACATTTACCATAGACTTGACCTTGACTTCAATGGAGCTTTTCCTACATAACACTACATAATTATTCACCATTAGTAATGAAGACAAATCATGAAAACAAGGTAAAACATTCCCATTTTTACCCTTTCACCCATTTGACCCGTTTCCACCCAATTACTCCTTAATCAATTTACCACTTGCATAACACTATGCAAGTTTCTTTCTTTCTTTAATAATCGTCCCATATTTGGTCAAATTTCATTTCCCTTATGGCACAAGACCATAACTTCTTTGCATTTCCATCATGGTACTTTGACCATAACTTCACCACATTTCCATTATGATACTTACACCATAAATTCACCACGTTTCCATTATGATACTTAGACCATAACTTCATTACATTTCCATCATGGTACTTAGACCATAACTTCACCACATTTCCGTTATGATACTTAGACCATAACTTCACCACATTTCCATTATAGTATTTTAACTATAACTACATTCATACACGTATTCATACCACATTCATACAACAATCATACCACATTATTTATGGTTCTTAGACCATTCCAAAATTTTCTACCAATTTATGGTTCTTAGACCATATCCACAATTTTCCACCTAATTTATGGTTCTTAGACCATATCCACTTTTCAACATATCATTCATTCTTAAACATAATATCATTCACACATACACACATTATTTATCGACTTATTCAATATGCATATATTCAATTAACAACCATTGCCTAACATTACCAAGTAAACGCAACGCACTTACTTACTATCACCATTATTATTATGCAATTAATATTTTCATAATTAGTTACGAACATCTTTGTAACCTATTGGTTACTTCCACATATTAACCACAACATCTTTGTAGCCTATTGGTTACTTCCACATATTTGGGATTCAAGAATCCCAACTCTTATTTCCACCCTTTTTCCACATATATGACATATGCTAATCAACCTTACCAACATACACATATAATTACACATAAGATAAACTACCTATACATATGCATAACTTACACGTATAACTACTGTCATCTAATATTACTAAGTAAGTGCAACGCACTTACCTTTTAGCAAGAGAGCATCCCGCTTGATCCTCCAAGCTAGCCTCTTTTTTCACTTTGAACACCTATACAAATCATTTAGAATTAGTAATCCGTTGATTACCAATTGACACCCAACATACCTTTATGATCTTAAAGATCAACATTCTATCTTTGTTTGGTTATTACACCCTTAACCAAACCTCAAACACCCATTTACCACTTTTCAATTCATTTAGGAATTTCATCAAACACCTTATGGGCACAATTAAATCTCACTACTCTCATACCCATATGAACTCTCCAATTTCACCATTTTCATCACTCATCAAAAAAATTAGTTTTCTTTCAATTATTGTGTCTTCTCTCATCTTTACACACTTACAAAATCTCCCATTTATCATCTTGACAATTTTGAGATAAAAACTCCATAACATCCTCAAGAACACCAATTCATGAATCCTTGAATTTGATGTTTAGATGATGTTATTTATCTCCCTTTACCCTTATTCAAGCTAGATTAACACTTAACTAGCACAATTTATCCCAATTCCTACTCAATTTCATTTTCTACTAAAACTCACCAAGAAACTCAACAATGGAAGTTAAGACGGAGAAGATGACACTTACATGATGGTTAGAACAAGATGTATACACCAACATCTTTCAATACAAGCATGCAAACTTCAAAATTTCTTGATCTTGATCTAAGCTCCTTCTCCTTCTCTTCCTCTTGGTTTCAACGACGCACACAAATGAACAAGTGTGTATATTTTGACTCTTTTATGAGTGAAATGGCAGCTTTGCCATAATTACACAAATAGTCCCTCAACTTTCCAAGTTAACTCCTTTCACCAAAACTAGTTAAAACTAGTTATGGCTCATGTTTATAATAAATCTCCATCTATCATTTTATTTAGTTTCACCTCTATATAATATGTTAACATATTATCAAATAACTCACCTCATTATAATACGCTAAACATATTATAATATGAACCCAAAAAATGGTTCGTTACATTGTCCAACATGCGGAAGCGTAACATTGTCAAATACATAAATTTAACATAAGCATAACAAACGCGATGCCAGTCATCATATCAGTCGGGTAACTCTTCATCACTTGCCAAGCATCATCGTCCATCCGTACCTGTCCTTAACCTGAATGTGCATACTAAAAGTCAGCTACGCTGTTGAGTTCTAGCTTTACATAAATCCTTAACATAAACATTTTGCCAAAAACATAACATACATTTATTTAACAAAAAGCGTACGTAAAACATGCAATAACTTAACATCATCGTAACATCGTAACATAGCATCATAACATAAGTCAACATGAACCGAATTTGCACCTTCTCGTAACCGTCAATTCCATACATCGCATACCAGCGGATGAACCTAAGGCTCGTTACCTCTAGGTCATCCGTCACATAGGTCTCCTAAGGCTCATCACCTCTAGGGATGTCCAAAATGCTTGACGCTCAAAACTCGCTGGAACTCGTTCGAAAAATGCTCGGAAATATGCTCGTTCAATTTCGGCTCGGTTTGGTTTGTAAACGAACCGAGCACGAGCAAAGGTACGCTCGCTCGTAGCTCGTTCGGTTTGGCTCGAATTAATTTTTAATATATATATATATATATAATTAATGAATTAATATTTTATATATTTATAAATAACTCTTTTGGTCCAATCCATTATGGAACTTCTTATAGTAAGTCAAGAGTAGCTCAACTTAAAACCTAAAAAAAAAAAAAACCTCTTTAGTAATTACGTTACTTCATTAGTTCAAGCTCAGAACCTTCTCCTCAATTCGAGTCTCAAATCGTCTCTCCATCTTGGTTAGCCGATCAGCCTTTGCAGCTCACGATCAACGACGCCGAGCGACGAGCAGCTTTTGCGGCTCTATAATTCGAAGGGCACACTACACAGTAGGGCTGTCCAAATCGCTCGTCGCTCGCTCGATGCTCACTCAAAAAATTTAGTGCTCGGATAATACTCGTTCAACTTTCTACTCGGTTGTAAACGAGCCGATCGGATCGGTTCAGTTTGTAAACGAACCAAGCACGAGCAAAGGTCCGCCCGGTTCGGTTCGTGAACAGCCCTAGTTACCTCTAGGTGGACCAAACACATGTCTCCTAAGGCTCATTACCTTTAGGTAGACCAAACATATGTCTCCTAAGGCTCGTTACCTCTAGGTAGACAAACCTCGGACTCAACTTTCCTCTTTTTTTTTAATCGTATGATCCATTTCTAGGGTGACAATTTCAGCATTACTCTATCCCCAACATCAAACTCAACAGTCCTTCGTCGTTTATCCACATAGGATTTCTAACGGTCTTATGCGGCCTTCATTCATGCTTTAATTTGATCAAACCTTTCCGACGTTTCTCGTATGACTTCAAGACTTCCTAATTCCTTTTGTCCAATTTCACCCCAACAAACTTGGGTCCTGCATCTTCTCCCATACAACATCTCGTAAGGCGGCATGCCTATCGTTGTGTGATGACTGTTGTTGTACGAGAATTTGGCTAACGGTAGATGACTGTCCCAACTGCCACCGAAGTCAATAATACAAGCACGGAGCATATTCTCAAACGTTTGAAAGGTCCTTTCGGACTGACAATCCGTTTGTGGGTGGTATGCCGTGCTGATATTAAGTCCCGTGCCCATCGCTTCGTGAAATCCTTTCTAGAACCTCAATGTTAATCGTGTATCACGGTCAGATACAATCGTCAAAGGCATCCCATGCCACGCTACCACTTCATTAATAAATACTTCCGCTAACCTTTCCGACGAGAACGTCTCACGAATAGGTAGGAAATGAGCAATCTTCGTTAGACGGTCCACATTTACCCAAATGGTGTCATGACCTTTAGTTGTGCGAGGTAGCTTGGTTATGAAATCCATGGTAACGTGTGTCACACCCCAACCGACGGCGGAAACGTCGGGGCGGGACATGTAGACTGTTCATGAGCACAAGGTTGACTAGATTTCAATATTTTAATCATTAAATTTAACTTCAAATAATTCAACACAACCAAATTCAAACAAGTACATAAACGAAATACATAATAGTCTTTATTTAAATTTAACTAAGTCCAAAGCCTATGTGTAGCATGTCTTGATCAAACTCACATGTTAGCATCTGAAACATGAATAAAATAAGGTCAACTAAAAAGTTGGTGAGCATACACAGGTTTTTACATATATAGCATATAGATTGTAAATAAACAATTTCTTACATAACATGATAAAATAAGGCATTTATGGAGAGCAGCTATTGTGTAACCAAGTACAATCAAACCTTTGTAACTAGCATGCAAAATTGTGTTGTCGGTAACAATCACCCCAATCTAGGTGGGTTTGTCAGACTCAATAGATCTATCATTGTTTACCATCGGCTTGAATAGTTAATGATTGCACATAAATTGCACACAAAAGTTAGCACACCTAGCACTCAGGCATAAAGCTCAAATTGCACACATGAATGTAAAGAGGATTTGCATTTGTGTAGTTTGTGTAAATGTAAGCAATAGATTGTATATTGTTCATGTTCCACCCCAAAAAGTGTAAAAGAGTAAAAGGGGCTATGTAATACTCACTTGATTCGAAGACGTAGCTAACACGAGATACTAGATAGTAATATGATCCTTGTAATGCATAACGTTAACCTAGTATAGAATGTATATTGAATTAATATGGTGCATAATAGTCTATGTCTAAGTCTAAGGTTAAATTGGATGTGTGTATAAGGAATTTGAAGTTGTAGGTGTTAGTGGTTTGTACTTGAATGGTGTTGTATAAAATTAAGGTTTGAGTTTGGAATAACTAAATAATAAAATAAAATTATTATTTATTTACTTCGTTATAAAAATAATGTAGGTATTAGTGGTAATTAAGTATAACCTAAACAAGTCATTTTTGTTTAAATGTAAATTAAATAAATAATTATTACCTTATTTATTTATTTATAAAATATGTAACTTAGTCATTTAGTTATAAAAATATATCAGATGTTTTATATTAAATATAAATTTCTTTACTTTATTTTCATAAAGATGTGTAAATAATATTTAAATGAAGGGTTTAAAAATAAGTATAAATTTAATTTTGTAAATTTAAATAAATAACTTCTATTTATTTTAGGATTAAGAATTTGATCTTTTTAAATAAAGTTAATATAAATCTTTATAAAATCAATTATTTTTATTTGAAAATTAATCTGAAATACTTATTGTTTTTTTAAAATATAAAAATAATTATTCTGCCAAGATTTTTCTCACACACACGACCGTGCGTGGGACAAGGCACGATCGTGCTTAAACCACGGGCGCGACCGTGCTAGTCAGGGCGCGACCGTGTTGATCAAACAGGAGACATAACTAAGTTGTTCCCTAGGCACGACCGTGTCTGGACCGGGCACGACCGTGTCTAGGGTTCTGAGGCACGACCAAGTCTAGCCAAGAGGAATGACCGGGTCTGAGTGTGTGAGGCACGACCGCACTGGTATTAGCACGACCGTGTCTCATGAAGCACAACCGCGCTAGAAGACTAGCGCGACCGTGTCGGTTCCAAAACAGGAATGAAATGCTTAAATCTTATATTGTTAATGTTGGATTTCATAGGGCTTTCATCTGTAGGGTTATTACGAGTCTATTGGAATATATTAATTGTATTTAAAACGTGTTCAAAGCAGGGTCGATTAAACCATTTTAGAATGAACCCTAGATTCGGGTCCGTGTTAAATTGGATATCGTAAGCCCAAATTAGGTTAGGGCTTTTGATCTATAGACTAAAAGGAAAGTGTGGAATATTTCAATTACCCGAAACGGTGATTAATCGATAGTGCGTGGTAGAAACGAGTTCCGGCGACGACGGTTTGATCTCTGGTGCCCTTTTGCTGCAATTCCGATGACTCAGTGTTTTCGGGAGCTTCAGAGAGGATTGATAGTGCGTTTGCTTGGGAGAATTGCAATCAAAATGGTGGATTCGATGGTCTCGTGAAAGGATTAGACGATTATGAGATGAATCGACGAAATTGGGTTAATACGTCGTAAAGATAATGATTAAAATCTTAATTGGGTTTGTTAAAGTGTGAAACGGTTACGAATTCGAATGGTCCAGTGATTAAAGGCTGCATTTACGTTTCAACTGACGAGAGGCGCGACCGTGCCTATATGAGGCGCGACCGTGCCAAGGCACCGGTCGCGACCGTTCCAAAGCAAGGCGCGCGACCGTGCCAGAACAAGGCGCGACCTTGCCTATTAGGGTTTCTTGTTAATTAATTTATAAAATCAGTCCTTGTAAATTTCAGTTTTGATAGATTTGTATAAACATGAACTTATGTAGAATTTAATAGGATATACTCGTGTAAAATTTGTGGACTTGCATTGAAAACTTAGTATTTAATTGTTGGTACGAATAGAGTAAATCAGTGTACTAGAATTTGGTTTGAAATGTATCACATTGAATTGAAATACAGATAATGAAAATCAGAAATGTTACAGTATCCCCATGTTGAGAGAATTTCGTCCCGAAATTTAGCTAGTGGAGACGACGGCATCAGTGAAGAGATGGGGGTACTTGAGCTTCATTTGGTCCTCTCGTTCCCAAGTAAACTCAGGACCACGTTTAGATTCCCAATGAATTTTGACAATAGGAATACGGCTTCGCTTGAGCTGCTTGATCTCACGATCCATGATTTCCACTAGTCTCTCAACGAAGTGCATCGTTTCATCAATGTGCACGTCGTCAAGAGGTATGTGAAGATTCTCATCAGCAAGACATTTCTTCAGATTAGACACGTGAAAAGTAGGATGCACATTGCCAAGTGATAAAGGTAAGTCGAGTTTGTAAGCCACTTTCCCAATCCTTTCAAGGATCTTAAATGGACCCACATAGCGAGGTGCTAATTTTCCTTTCTTTCCAAAACGGATCACACCTTTCCACGGAGACACCTTTAGAAGAATAAGGTCACCGACTTGGAATTCCAAGGGTTTTCGTCGTTTGTCGGCATAACTCTTTTGCCGACTTCTCGCTACTCGAATGTTGTCACGGATTTGGATAATCTTGTCGGATGTTTCTTGAATTAGCTCGGGACCGGTGATTTGTGCTTCACCAATCTCGTTCCAACAGATAGGAGAACGACACTTGCGACCATAGAGAACTTCAAATGGAGCCATGTTGATACTCTTATGGTAGCTATTATTGTAGGAGAACTCGATTAGGGATAGATGTGAATCCCAGTTGCCACCAAAATCAATTACACAAGCTCTAAGCATATCCTCAAGAGTTTGGATCGTTCGCTCGGTCTGACCATCAGTTTGGGGATGGTAGGCCGTGCTCAAATACAATCGTGTACCAAGAGCAGTTTGGAGAGATTGCCAAAAACGAGAGGTGAACCGAGCATCTCTATCGGAGATTATGTTTAAGTGAATACCGTGACGGCTCACAATTTCATCAATGTAAATTCGGGCTAGTTTCTCAACCCGATAGTCTTCACGGATAGGCAAGAAATGAGCAGATTTGGTGAAATGGTCAATGATCACCCAAATGCTATCATAACCACTTGAGGTGCGAGGGAGTTTGGTAATGAAATCCAAGGCTAAGTTCTCCCATTTCCACACGGGAATTTACGGTTGTTCAAGTAAACCGGAAGGACGTTGATGTTCGGCTTTGACTTTGGAGCACGTTAGACATTTGGCAACATAGATGGCAATGTCTTTCTTCATACCGGGCCACCAATATTGTTGACGAAGATCTTGGTACATTTTATCCGCACCAGGATGAATAGAATAACGAGTCTTGTGAGCCTCATTCATGAGAAATGTACGAAGATCATCACGATCGGGAACCCAAATACGGTTCAAGTAATAAAGTAAGCCATTAGGTTTTGATTCAAGCTGAAGTTCAACACCACACGACATTTCCTCGTACATATTACCCTCGGTGACCGAGACGTGTTGAGCTTCTAAGATGCGATTTTGAATGTCGGTTTGAATTCGGACACATTGTAGCATGACATGGTCCTTTCGACTCAAAGCGTCGGCTACAACATTTGCTTTGCCAGGATGATAACGAATCTCGCAGTCATAGTCTTTAAGGAGCTTAACCCAACGTCGTTGCCTCATATTGAGTTCTTTTTGGTTGAAGATGTGTTGGAGACTTTTGTGGTCGGTGAACACCACACACTTTGTGCCATAGAGGTAATGTCTCCAAATCTTCAATGCGAATACGACCGCACCCAACTCGAGATCGTGCGTTGCATAATTCTTCTCGTGAATCTTGAGTTGTCTTGATGCATAAGAGATTACTTTGTCTCGTTGCATGAGGACACAACCGAGACCTTAGTTGGAAGCATCACAGTAGATAACTAGATCATCATTCCCATCAGGGAGAGTCGAAATAGGAGCATTGCACAACTTTTGTTTGAGAGTTTGGAAATCTTCTTCTTGTTTTGGTCCCCATTCATAAGTTTTACCCTTGTGGGCCAAAGCGGTAAGAGGGACAGCAATTTTAGAGAAATTTGAGATGAAACGATGATAATATCCTGCAAGACCAAGAAATGAACGAACTTCGGTGGGAGTCTTCGGGGCATTCCAATTCTTAACCGCTTCGATCTTAGCAGGGTCAACATGAATTCCCTTTTCGTTGACGATATGACCCAAAAATTGAACTTCCTTTAGCCAAAATTCACATTTGGAGAATTTGGCATACAGTCGTTCCTTCCTCAAGAGGTCCAAATCGGGGTCCACCCAAGCCTGTTCCAGCTTCAGCGATAAAAAAGTGTTATGAAGGATAAACGTACCTGACGCCACATCGGGGTCTACCCAAGCCTGTTCCTGCTTCAGCGCATATGCTAGAGTCTTTGCTTGGGGCATCTCTTCTTTCTTTTCAAGGCCATTCCCTTTTCTCGCTTCACCCACTCTTGGTTTAGTGCATTCCCGACTCATGTGGCCGCCTTCGCCACAATTTTAACATTTAATGCCTTGCATGCATTCACGGGAGTAGTGCCCAGTCTTGCCGCATTTGTAGCACATATTTGTTCCTAGCCTGCATTCACCTAGATGCCTACCGCCACACTTCCCACAGACCGTGGCGTCACCCACTCTAGCCTGCTTCTTTCGAGCTCCAAACAGTCTTCCGCCAGATCGTTTGGCCGAAAAACTTGGTTTCTTCTTTGGCTCATCAATAGCGACAACTTTCAGTGCCAAATCTTCAAATACCACGCCACTCAGTTCCACGACCGAATCATGGGTAATAGGAGCGTTTGCCTAACGTAGGTGCGGACCTTTTCCGGCAGTCCCTGAATGTAGCAGGCCATCTTTCTTTCCTCAGTCATGCTAAGATGTGGCACCAGACGTGTCAGTTCATTGAATCGGGTAGTGTACTGTCGGTGCGTCATGCTCCCGGCCTTCAACCCTATAAATTCAATCTCTACCTTCTCAATCTCATTCCTCGGACAGAAGTTCTTGATTACCAGATTTTTTAAGTCATTCCACATCATCGAGTCAACCACCTCATCCCTCTTAGCCTGACATACACCTTCCTACCAGTGAGATGCTTCCTCCCTCAAGGAGTTAGTAGCAAATTTCACAACTTGACTTGCTTAGCATTCACTTAGACGAATGGCAGCCTGCATACAAATAACCCAATCAAACGTAGCCACCGCATCTTTCTTCCCAGTGAGAACCAATAGATCTTATGCCTTAAAGGACTTGTAGTCACAACCGCGAACATGCGGTGCGTTGACAGCCTCATTGTTCGGAGCATCAGTTCCCGTATTAGACCCACCCACCTCGTTAGCCTTCTTCAGTGCTTCTGCCAAAATTTCTGGCAAGGAAGCCTTCATCATTTTAGTAAATTCACGTGCTAGGGCCGCTTTCACTTCTGGTTCGAAAGTAAAATGTTGTTCTTCCACATGATTCGGCTCAGTCCCATGCATACTAGCTTCCAATTCAGTGTGAACACTTCGCTCGTCACTGTGCTCCTGAAGAGCAGGAGTCCTGCCTCGCCCACCGGTACGACCCCCATCACGCCTTCCGTTTCCTCTTCTCGCCATTTCGTTCTATAAGACAAGGAATCCAATGTCATCATGCTAGTTAACAAATAGAATTCAACAAGTATTGTAAGATGTTAATATACACTAGCCATCTGTAATTAACCATTACACTACCTTTCGATTTCTATTTGACCACCTTTGTGATTCCATCAGAACACATGTCCTAATCTATTACTTTCTAAGGCATACATACTCATACACTACTTTTCATACCTGATGTTGTAGCTCGAGTTACCCGTATTGGCATCCGCTTTCGGTCCCATTCACAGTTTAAGTTGACACTGGGAGTGTCCAAATCTCTCAAACTATTGATCTGATACCAACTTGTAAGGCCCCAAACTCGGGAGGACTCACTTGTTGGATTTACTCATTCACAAACATTTCTTAAACTTGAATATCAAATAACGCAGCGGAATAATTCATTCAACATAATTAAAACTTGTTCAACATGCGGAACATTGTCAAATAAATAAATTTAACATAAACATAACAAACGGGATGCCAGTCATCATATCAGCTGGGTAACTCTTCATCACTCGCCAAGCATCACCATCCATCCGTACATGTCCTTAACCTGAATGTGCATACTAAAAGTCAGCTACGCTGGTGAGTTCTAGCTTTACATAAAACCTTAACATAAACATTTTGCCAAAAACATAACACACATTTATTTAACAAAAAGCGTACGTAAAACATGTAATAACTTAACATCATCGTAACATAGCATCATAACGTAAGTCAACATGAACCGAATCTACGCCTTCTCGTAATCGTCAATTCCATACATCGCATACCAGCAGATGAGCCTAAGGCTCGTTACCTCTAGGTCATCTGTCACCCAGGTCTCTTAAGGCTCGTTACCTCTAGGTGGACAAAACACATGTCTCCTAAGGCTCGTTACCTCTAGGTAGACCAAACATACCTTAGGCAATATTTCCCCACAAGGAATAGTACCTTCCATCGGGATCCCGGTAATCCCATGGGTGACCGTCGCCACCCCATCCTCAACCAGTTGTACAACCATTAGCCAGCCACAAAGGCCCCCGTAAGGGTAATGCCAATACATACATACATACCCTATCTCCCGTAGGAACTCGTGGCAGATTCGTTCATTCGTGACTTTCACAAAACCTTCACCTCATTTTAGTTAAAGCATTTGTACGTTTTATTAAATAATGTTTCATTCATAAACCTTTCATAAACATCTTTTGGCAAAACATTTCATAACATCATCCTTCGTAAACATCATTTCATAAACCTCATTTCGTAGACATCGTTTCATAAACATCGTTTCGTAAACATCATTTCGTAGACATCGTTTCATAAACATCGTTTCGCAAACATCATTTCGTATGTATACACACCAGCCCAAAAACTTTAATTAAAGCATTTAAAGAATGGCTTCTAGAACTCACCTGATAAGCTGATCTCGGTAATCCTAATTAAAGGTCCAACAACGTCACGTACTATCTGAATTGATTAATTAAATACACATCAGACCCAATCCCAACTCTAACGGTTTACTCGTTCTATTTTAGGCAAACTTAAGGCTAAGTTCGCCTCTTACACACTTGGCGAACATACAGGTGAACTTAGGCTAAGTTCGTCTGATCCATGCCAGCGAACTTAGTAAGTTCTCCCCATAAGTTCGCTGGTTTCAACCCAGTGAAGTCACTAACTTCGCTGCCATAAGTTCGCTTACCTCATGCCCCCAGGCGATCTTGTCAAGCGAACTTGATAAGTTCGCCCCTTTCCTTACTAGGCGAACATGATAAGTTCGCCTGTCTGGCAGTCTTCTTCCCCAAGAACCCTAAGTTCTTGCATGCGGATTTGATAACGTCAAGATCCTAACTTTCTACGTTGAAAACGTTCATTTTCCTTCTAGATGATAGATCTATGTTTATTTTCAAGTTTCATACGTAAAAACGTTACCTTTTTATCCAAAACCCGAAAACTTCAAATCTTACAAAACTCATATTTAGACAAGATCGTTACCTGTATTGAGCTTCTGTTTCGGAGGTTCTTCTCACGAGCAATGGAGCAACACTTTGCTAGAATCTCTGGCTGATCCGTCTACTTTCTCTCTCTAGAACTTGTAAAATGAGAGAAAAGAGATGGGCTACGGTATTTATAGGGAGAGACTACCCTTGAGCCCATTCGCACACAAGCCCATAGCCGGCCCATTCCACGCTCGCTTATTCCGTTCGTCTCGCGTTTAACCCGTTTTCATTTATTGTCGTTTATTATTTTCGGGATGTTACAATCAATTAACATAGTCAAGTGTCGGTTATGGTAGCTTATGGTAAAAAGGCTCATACATAAGTGTTGTTTGTCTTACAATGCTGAATTTATTTTGAAACCTCGTAGTTCAAAGGAAACATGGGTTCATCGTGAATGCTTTATGTTGACATTTTAGCATGTATTTCTTAGGTAATTGACGCACTGTTTGGGAACCGCACTAGGAAATAAGATACATGGGTTCATCATGCATGCTTTTGCTTTTGGAGTTTTCCTTTCATTGTGTATAATATTAGGCTATAATTGTAAAACTCGCCATCACTACTTTTGATGTTACCGTTAGGGTAACGTATTGACTTATGTTGTCGTTTGAAACAATTAAATCTGATTTTGTAAACTTTGTTATCATATAGTGGTCGTTTGTTGTGATCAATGGCTATGTAAACCACCGACCCGTTACACCCTCCGTTACACCCCATGTTTTCACCTAGGGTGTGACATTGAACCTCAATTTACGATATTTAGGTACTAAGGATTAGTATCTAGACTTAAACTAGAATTCTTAGATGAGTTGGAATACCATAATATAAGCAAATAGCCGGTGTAAGCTGAGTTAGGTGTAGATATTCATTATGAAACATAATGGGAAATACCTAGAAAACAATAGCATGGTAACTGATTATTAACACTTGGCCGATGTTATCACTTATTTACATTTACTGTTGAGTTTCTAGATTATAATTGGTTATGCAAGTTCTGATTTCTTACATCTTCGTGTAGGTACTAAGATGGTCGGGAGAGGAAGAGGAAAGGGTAGAGGTGGAGGAAGACAATCTGCTACAAGATTCATTACATGTGCTAATGCGAATGTTGAACCTGAAACAAACAACGAGGAAGTACTCATGACAAAGGCTCAATTCTAGGGAACAGTTGTTGAAGAAGTTGCTAAAGTGGGAGTGGTTGTTGAAGAAGTTGCTAAAGTGTTATGCATAACACTACTTGTAATCCTCGATGTTGTGGTCCAAAGAAGGGTGGGTCACGACAACCAAGGAGCTGCTGGTGGAGATGTAAATCACGATAGGAATTAACGAACTGTAGTTGATGAGGATACGAACAACATTGTAGGAGTGGGAACAAGTGGTGGAACAAATCTGGGTGGAACTGAGATACTTGAAGCTGTTAGGAAACAAATCCTAATGTTGGAGCAAGAAATGAGGGTAAAAGTGGATGTTTGTACAAAGCTTTTCAGTGGTTGCAACCCAAAGCCATTTAATGCCTATGACCATGAGTGGTTACTATATATGTTATCCTAGGGATGGACTGGTTAAACCAATATCAGGCTTAGATTTATTATGACCAGAGGACGGTTTAGATAAGTAAGCCTAACAAAAAAATCTATGCTTATTAACGGAGATAATGACCGTAAGATCGAGATTTTTTTTAGCAGGAAAAACTATGAAATGCTTGATTAAAGGAGGTGATGCTTTCTTAGCTTATGCTTTAGATGTCAAACCTGAAAAAAAAAATTACTAACATTCCTTCAGTTTGTGATCACCTGAATGAGTTTCTGGAAGAACTGCCCGGTCTTCCTCCCAATATCCAAATAGAATTTTGAATCGTTCTAATACCTAACGCGAAAAAGTAGCATGAAGAAGAAAAGCGAAAGATTATCGAGAGTTGAACAATTTGAATGTGAAGACTAAGTACATGATGAGTGGTTAATTTACATGTCCGAGTTATATATAATTAAATGTTTTAACCATATTTATGCATGAAACAAATTACTTTGATTGAACTTATGTGTTCAGGGTATATTGAAGAAAACGAACTAAAATGACACACTTAATCGAAATTTAAGATAATAAAATATAAGTGATTGAACCTCATGCTACTTTTATATAGTATTATTGTTAGCTCTAATTAAATTTAAATCAAACTAGTTATTTAGAATAGAAAAAATATTATATACAATTAAGAATGATTATGTTTGAGTTGGATTTGCGTTACAGGAACCAAAACCAATTGAAAGAGATCTTTAATTAATTTGGTGGAGTAATTTTGGATTGTTCATGAAAATCAAGACGGAGAAATGGATGGACCAATTAGGTGAGCTCATGAATAAAGGATTGGTCAAATGGACTTTTGTGTGCTCAATTTAATTATGTTGGGCTAGATGTTATGTAACACATCGAAAATTTGTAAGGAAAATACCAAGTACATGGGTTAAAGGTATGAACAAATCAAACTACAAGGGCCGAAAGTGAATATTTTGGAAAATTGGTCCATTACGGTCCGTGCTGGAAAAACCAGAAGCGGTTTAGGGTTTCTGACGCATGTCTTCTGACTCAGCCTCGTGACAAACCGTCGCGGCCTGTAACGGTTCGTTACGTGGTCCGCAAGAGTGTGGTCAACCAGCAAATGGGTGACGGACCGCCACCCCCGATAACGGTCCGTCACGGGTCAGAAAATCCTACTATAAATACTTGATCGATCTCATCCATTTCTACAACGTCTAAACACCTCTAAACACACATATCCCTCAAGATCCGATCCCAAGCCCCCGGTTCATGTTCGAGAGTCTGGTTTCTAGCATTTCCCCTTCAAAATGTCGTAGATAGTTCTGAGGTAAGGTTCTGACCCCTTATTTAAGGTTTGGTTATATACTATTAAGCTAGTACTCTGAATTAAGTAATTTCATTATGAATCTAGGGTTTTGTCCAAAGTGATTGTTGTACGTCCTGAGCAGACCTGAGAGAACAGATCTGCGGAGAAATTCTTCAAACAGTCCGGATCGAGAGGCGGAATCTCTGGATCCGGTATCACTCTCGAATCACAAATGGGTAGAGACGGGTGCGGGAATCACATACACGAACAGAAACATATGAAAATGAAAAGAACAGATAATTGGAGCATAAAACGTATGATTCTTTGATTGATATGAAAATTAAAAGGCTCCTCACACACTCTACAATTATCTCACCCCATGGTGAGCTCCCCCTGGGGTGGTGATTCCCTCTACAGACACACACTCATTCCTAGGGCATAATCTGCTATATATAGGAGGCCAAGCACATGCGCCTTGTTTTCCAAGTCACCGCCCAATGGGCCTGAAAAACAGGTATCGAAACTACCTAATTTCGATTGAACAAATGTTCAACCGAAACTAGTAGTTTCGATACTGTAATTTCGATTGACAGCATCAGTCTCAAAATTATACCCAACAATTGTGATATTTCAGATACATTAAGCCGGGGTGCTATTGAGGTGAGTTCTTAAACTGTGATATGTGAAATAACCATGGCTCTAATATACTCCATTTTTAGCATGATTAATTTATGAAAACATTATGGGTGTCTTGAAACGATTGTATTCCATGATTGTATGTGTTTAATGCATTATAAGCGCTTATTATGTTTCACGTGGCCCCTGGAAAGGCACGTTGGACAGGACCGTGGAACAGTCGCCTGTTAGATGTATACTGATATTCCATTTGATTCGTCATAGTTGTCTATGAGAGGCACTCCATTATTGTGTTTCAAGATACCTTGGCGTGTCATTTTATGAAATGATTTGTTTATGGACTCACCAACCTTATGTTGACCCATTTTCTTTAAAATAGTTTTGAGAAAATCACAGGTAATCATTACTGGTGGTATTCGAGGGCTAGATGAGGAGGTTCATATGTACCATATGAAGGCTTGTCGGTGGATGGCTCCTTGGTCGGGTTATCGCCATTAATGACCATTGGAATGCTAACAGGCTCCCACAAATGTTACTCTCTTCCTTGAGTCATTATTTGGACTTAGATTATCCAGTTGACTTGGCTCCTGGTCTGCTTACCAAGCCACTGACTTATTGGAAAGGTGGAATGAGCAACCCTCGCAAAATCATTCTAAGAACCGAATACTAAAAATTAATTGATTTATATTTCTTTAGTGATAAATTGGAAGGGCTCCCAGCTAGGGTTACATGACCCTTAGACTTTTGGAAAGCTAGAATGATGAGACATAATAACTAACGCAAGACCGGAAAAAGACATTTTGACTAGGACGTTCTTTTAAATAAATACTTCTTCCACCTCAAGTCTCAAACTCCATGGCTCCAGCTAAGAGCCCTACACAATCCTAGACAAGTGGATAGAATGAGTACCGACGCAAAACAATTGTCCAACTAAGACTCATCAAGCTTTGCTTGAGTACCCAACCCTGAACCAACCAAAGTTTTAACCTTTTACCAACTGGGCCTAGTATAGTATTAAACACCTGTATAAAGACGTACAACTTTCAATGAATGCTTAAACAACTTTCATTTCTTAGAACACTCACAATATTTAGGACTTTAAAGACACAACATCCAATACGTGTGTCTTATAAAAGAAAATCGTAATGAAAAATAACCAAGAAACATAAACACATCATTTTACAATATAAAAATATTAGAATACACCAAGTTTCATCTTCACCCAAGTGATACAAGAAGACTAGCCACTAATGGCCATAGATATGAATACACAAACACTAGGTGATATAATCATGGAATGGTCCATGGATCAAACCAAAGCCTAAGTGAAATTGATTATGAAAATGCTTCTTGATCATGGGTGAAATGACTGAGTCTCTCTCTATTACTCTTTGTGGAAGAGACCTGTAGGAACTCTCCCATGTTGTTGCTTGGGAAAAGAGGAGCCAGGGCCCTCTATTTATAGGTTGTTCCAGTGGGGAGGCACACTCGTGCCTCCGTACGCACGGTCGTGCATACCCATCTTTCGTGTTAATCTACTTTTGTAGGAAATCAACTTTTTCTTGCAAGTTCTAAAAAGTTGCACGCCCGTGCTTCCTTTGATCGTGTGTTAACTGGCTTCTAGAAACTTCCTGAATAGTATGACGAATTCCCAAAGGAGGCACGACCGTGCCTGGCCATGCACGACAGTGGCTGGCCATGCACGACTGTGCCTTCCTTCTGACTTTCCCATATTGTTGACTTTTCTTGTGTTTTCCTTTCTTTTTGCGCGGGAAGCCAAATAACGAGCAATTATCTCGAAGGTACCAATTAAGCTTATATTCTTGTGTAATTGCTCAAAAATCAATCAAATATGGGGGTGAATGTGCGTGTAAAATATGTATATATAGAGATACTTAGTTGAGATTGGGAATTCAAGCAAGGCATTTTGAGTCTTAGTTGGACATTGTGTTTTGTGTCGATATTTCTTTTATCCTCTTCTTTTGGCTCGCGTAGGACTCTTAACTGGAGCTAAGGGGGTTTAAAGCTTGATTTGGGAGAAGTATTTATGTTGTAGTCAAAATGTCTTTATTCTAGTGTTGAGGTGGTTAGCACGTCTCATCATTCTACCTTTCTAATATATTGAAGGTTGTGGTAACCATAATTGGGAGCCCTTCCATTTAACTACTAAAGAATAAAAACCAGTTAACTTTTCGGTCTTCATGAGTGGCTTTGAGGAAGTTGTTTGTGCACCCGACTGTCCAAAATGTGACCCTAACTGGGAGCCAAGTCAATTAGATGACCTTAGTCCCAATAATGGCGTGAGTAAGCGTTAGCATTTGTGGAAGATTGTTAGATTTCCTGACGGTCATTAGAATAGTAACCCGACCAAGGAGTTCAACCCCTTTAATTAATCACACCAATATTCATAATTAATTATCATACTTAAACCAAGCGAATTCAAACCTAAGTGATACCTGTTTAAATTATAGTTTTATGTACTACTATTTTTCTTTTATGTTTCTTTTAGTATAAACACTTTTTATCCACATTTTATTTTTGTAAGGGTTGATTATTAGGAGCCACCGTGTCCATTGGTTCGATACTTGATTCATGACTAAACTGTATTAAGTCGCGATAGATGTACTTGTGTATTGTGTGTATTTAGTTAAAGTAATAATTATCATGTAAATTTTAAAACTTGATAAATGTGTTACAAAGCCTAGTAGTGTGTGTGTGTGTGTGGATCCTTTGTTAACCCACTGTTTTTGTGTTAACCTGATACCTGCGTTACAAAGCCTAGTAATATATATATATATATATATATATATATATATATATATATACACACACATATATAGGGAAATTATAGAATAAAAACCCCCTTGAGTTAAGAAAACCCAAGAAACCTTTTGAAAAAAATTAGAATTTTTTTTTAAAAAAATTGAGATTGATTATTTATATAAAATAAGGCCTAGTCGCAAAAAAAATAATAAAAAAAACGCCGAAGGAAAAAAAATAAAAACACATGTAAAAAATAAAAAAAAAATGTGTTTTTTCGTGCTTACGTATGCAATACGTCGCTTTTTACATATGTAAGTTTTTTTTTTACAAAAAGTGATTAAATTAGATATAGAATCTATCCCCAAAATCAAAATATGAATTTACCTATTTTTTAAAATGTTACATATGTAAGTTAGGGTTTTCATTATAACCGCCCATATATATATATATATATATTTATTTATATGTGTGTGTGTATAGTGTAAGGGGAGTTTGCACTAATGTAAAAATTTGTTGAAAACATAAAATATATTTTTTCATAAAAACTTACACCAGTGCAAACTCACCTTGTATTTGCGAATTTTCAAAAATACAAAAAATAACATGACGTTGTATTGGTTTAATAATATTATTAAAAAATAATGATTTGAATTGATTTTGACGAAGTTAACAGGGTTAACACAATAACAAATGGTTATTATAAATCCTAATCCTATATCTATATCTATATATATAGGGGATGGCTATAATAGAAATCCGTATGAGTTGTGAAATCCCGTGAAAACTCTATGAAACAACTTTATAAATCAAAAACTAACATTTAAGGAGAGAACTAGAGAACTACTCATTAAAGGCAAAAAAATAATATAAAAACATAACTCAAAATATAAATAAAAAAACTAAAAAAGTGGTTCCGAGTCCATGTTTCCCACGTCGTCCTCGTTCAAAAAAACGCAATTATCATTATGTTAATGTTACATATATGTAAACACTATGTGTCACGTATATGTAACATTATTTGGTACGTATACATAAGATTCATCATTTCCGTATTTACGTTCAAAATATTTATTCAAGATACTTAAATATTATTTTAACAATTAAAAGAAAAAATAATTTATAAATTATGTGATTGTTTTATAGTGGTTAGCACGGTTATCACGTAAAAAGTTTGTTAGTATTTGAACCCTTCCCTATAAATATATATATATATATATAATATATATATAGGGAAAGTATTAAATACAAAGAATTTTTTTGGTGAGAAGCGTACGAAGCATTTTGAAAAGTTAATATAAAAAAAATCAATGGTTAAGATCAAATATGATTGTTTTAAGCGTGAATAGATTATGAAAAGGGTATAATTGGAATAGCCTACATTTGTTAACTTTTTACAAGTTCCCTCATTTTTTAAAAACAAGCATAACTTTTTTATACGACATTATTTTAAAAAAATTACACCATAAAATCTATCATTTTATTCTCTTTAATTTGAGTACACTTTTGCTATAATTTTTTTTTTTAAATCGACTTTTTTTTAAATGTTGATGTGCTAAGAGTGATTACGTGATTATGTGATTAATTTATGAAAATATGTTATTATAAAACATGCGTGATTACGTGATCATACATATGTTTTGGTGTGCTGAGAGTGATTACGCGATTATACAAATGTTGATGCGTTATTATTACGCGTACGCATTTACCCCTCGCCCACTGAACACGTTTCGCATGCTTGTGCCTTCGTACGCTAAAATCACTTTGTACAATAACCGGACCCTATAAATATATATATATATATATATATGTATATATATATATATATATGTATATATATATATATGTACATATATATATATATATATATATATGTATATGTATATATATAAGGGAAGATTCAAATGAAAATTAGTTTTTCGCTAAAAATTTAAAAAATGACAAAAACCTTAAGAAATGATATCGAACGAACTCCGAGTTGGAATCGTCTCGTCGAACTCTACCATATTAGATTTTAGGGTTTAGCTTTTAAGGTTTAGATTTTATGTTTGAATTTTGTGGTTTTAGCCTTATGGTTTAGCCTTAGGGTTTAACTTTTAAGGTTTAGATTTTATGGTTTAGTTTTTTTTTTTTTGGTGGGGGTGGGGGGTTTAGGTTTTTTGGGGTGGGTTTAGGTTTTTTTTAGGGGTGGCGTGGGATGGGGGGTTCAGGTTTTTGGGGATGCGGATGGAGGGGGGTTTAGGTTTTTGGGTCCGGGTTAGGGTTCGATGAGACGGTTCCAACGCCGCTGGAATGAGATCAATCGGAGTTCGTTTGACTCACTTTTTAGGATTTCTTAGCGAAAAATCATTTATTAGTGGAACCGTCCCCTATATATATAGGGTAAGTATATGGAGAAAAACCATTGAGTTGAGAAAACTATGTAAACTCTTTATTAACGTATGTAACAGCTAAAAATTGGTGAAAATTTAAAAAAAATAATAATAAATTAGATGGATTCTATATCTATTTTATAACCTTTGGCAAAAAATAATCAAAAAAGCGCCGAGCGGTTTTTTTTATAATTTTTTTTATAAAATTGCTGAACGTGTTACGTATGTAAAACGTGAATTTTTGTCATTTTTTCATTTGTTACTGCTGACGTCATGCTGTCCAATATTTAAAAAACGTTAATTTAAGTTATTTTTTCAAGATTTTTTAAAAAAAAAGTACTCGATGGTTTTTTTGTTTTTTTGGTGACGAAAATAGTAATATAAAAGGCTAAAAAAACATAAGTTACATTGAGTTTACATGAGTTTTCTCAACTCAAATAGGTTTTTAATCTAACCCTCCCATATATATATATATATATATATAAAACCAAGTTCATGCATCCCGCATGTTTTGATTATATTATTTACACGCATAGCTCATGGAGGTTTAAATTTCCTTCTTTGTTCTTAAAGTTTGTTATAAATTGTAGATTTTTCATTTTTCATTTTTCATTCAGAGTAGTATATTTCGTAGTTCAAAGAACTTTTCATGACAAACATACTTGTGCTTACTACTTCTCTTATATTTACTTTTATGGTTATCGTCACAGGTACTCTTTCAATAAACTTATGGTTTGTTTGTTTAGGGTTAGGTTCAAATGAGAAATTCAAATATTTTAAGAACTCGTGAGAACTCGCGAAAAAAATAGAAATGTTTAAAGATTTATATATATTAAGTTTCAATTTTACCATTTCTCTTTAAAATTCCACCTCTTCTCTTTTTAGTGGTTCTCTAGTTAAAATAAGTTCTCTTATTAACCTAACCCTATATATGTGATATATATATATATAAGAGAGATTCAAATACATAGTTAATTTTGCCTAAAAAGTTAATTTTGCTGTGTAGGAATTTATTTTGAGTTTTTTTTATCAAACTATATTAAAGTCTAAGACCTTTTGGAAGTTATTTAGTAGCTAGTAGGGTAATAAGAGCGATTTTCTTTTGTGTTGACTCTTTGTTTCCTTTAAATACTTATTTTTATCAAATTTTTCAAACTCAAACAATATTTATTTACTTCATCAATTTTTTAATAAGAGTACAAAATTGATATATATATACATATATATGACTAATTGTGCGAAAACGATGCTATTTTACCATAATAACTATGATGGTTACTTACAACTATGTTATATATATGTGTGTATATAGATATACATATGTACATATACACATGCATTTGTATGCGAAACACATCCTGTGATACTTCTAAGTATTTGTACCCGCGTATAATTCAGAATCTACATAAATAACAAATGGTAGTTTAAGGTTATGCAACAAATGATAGTTTAAGGTTACTCTATTAAATGATATATGTGAATCGCATATTTTGCAACTTTTTTAGTTTAGGATACTACTTTTAATTCAACAACAATTTTCAATCAATAAGAAGCAACATGCTTACTCTTTACTTTCTGAACCTGAAATTGTTGAATAGTTTGTAAAATGATCCAAGTTTTCTTTGTAGGTGCCATAAGTGAACACGATGTTCCAGTCTGTTATCGAACCCCAGAGTGTGTAGGACATACATTTGTGTGGTGTTGTCCCAATATGGACTCATGCACTTTCTGTTTTGATACCCTCGAAGAATGTAATGCAAAATGCCCAGAAGATTTCAACAATAAATATAGTTATGTAAAGTAATTTGTTATGTTTGTTTCTTATTTTCAATGGAATTTCTTTCAAAACACAACATAACATATATAGCAAAGTCACTTATATTATAAACACACATGTGTCTATGTAGGATTATAAAATCATACCCCTCTTTTGTGTCTCTTCTTTTGGATTGTTACGTAAGAGGTCCTTAGTATAGATTTGTAGATAAAAAAGTGTTAAGATTTTTGTGTAACTTTTCTTTAAGTTATGTAACAGTGAATAATAACTTATTTTAATTGTATCTAATACGTTGGTAAACTAATGGGACCACTATTTGCCATTAGATTCCACTTGCATCTAATGCACACGTCTGTAATTTAACTAAACATGTTTAACTAGGGAAAGAGAATATGAGGCTGATAAGCATCTAACTTAGATGCGAAATCAACCAAAACGACGTAGGATTGATTAAAAATTTAAAAACCATGACGTTGCTCTCCCAAGACGATCTGGATAGGAATCGACCGAATCCGGTTTCTGATCAACTTCGCAAGTGATTAAGTGTGCTTTATTAATACAATGACTCACTTATCCTTGGGAGTTCCAAGTTTAAGTGGTATGATTACAAGATTGGATACAAGTGCAAATAACGAAAGACTACAGGAAAGGTAGCTGGTTATGAGGAAAGGTAAGCGAGATACTAGGGAGAGTAGGCAGGAGAGGATAAAGTTATTGAATAGGTTGAAACCTTGAATCCGGTGTGTGTTTTAATGAAGCCTAGAGTTCATATTTATAGTGTCTTCAACAAGTTCCTCTTCTTCCTAGTTAGTCCCATGATTTCTCCAGAAGCGGAAGTTCTTAAGGGGACTTTCTTCCTCTCAGATTTCTCTCTCTTTTAAACATCCTCATTCAGGTAATAAGTTGACTTCTTCCTCTGTAGATAGCTACCGTTTCTTTTTGTCTTTCTTACCGAGTCAACATCTCTTTTGCCTGATTCTTCAAGACTTGGTTTGCGTGAACAAGATGTCCCTCGGTTATTGTGTTGTCGTATTACTTATTTACCGGGAGGAGAGGTCTTCCCCTTTTGTTACTTTGGGATGCTGAGGATCCCTTGGTTCTGGGGGAGCCCTCTCTTGACGCAATCTTCAAGTCTTTAACTCTTTTTTAGTTAGTGGAGGGTAATGGTAGATGAACCCTTCAAGTCAAAATGACTAATTTTAGCGATAGTGTCAGCTAGACCTAGGACGTTAGTTAAGACGTTTATTACATTTTTTGGACATGTAACTCTCTTTTAAACTTTAGAATTAATGAATTGGTATTATTTTGAACTTCGTTATTATTATGATATTAATGCTTGAAAGATTTTGGGAAAGCAAAAAAGAAATTTATGAATGATATTATTGTTGTTTAGTGACTGAAATTTAATATATAAAACTATAAATCAGTTATATAACACCTACATTGGGACTGCTTTTCAGTCCTTAAATAAATTTGTTACAGGTTTTGAATACATCTCCGGGACTTAATTAAATTGTATCGGAAGACATTTTTCAGTTTGTAAATGATAAACATTTAGAGACTAAAAAGTAGTCACTGAAAATACATAATAGGGATTAGTTTCTGACACTGATTTTAGTCCCTAAAGAAACACATTAGAAACAGATTACCAGACTCTAAAAAACCATATTAGGGACTAAAATAATATGCTATCTGAGACTGATTTTCAATCCCAACAGCAAGGATATTAACGACTAAAATCGCGTGTTACCGAGACTAATCCTCAGTCTTTAAAACATCTTATTGGAGACTAATTTGATATGGAATCACGAATCTAACGAAATATATCACGGACAATATATACATTTTTGGATGACTGAGTTTCGGTCCCTAAAATTACACATTAGGGATTGAAATATCTTATTATCCGAGACTGATGTTCAGTCACTAAATAAATGTATTGGGGACTGAAATAACGTGGTATTTGAGGGACAAATTAAGGACTGATTTTTTGTATTATAAACTAACTATTAGTCCTTGTTGGTGACATACAATGGGGACTAATTTTCAGTTACTAACCTAACTATTTAAGACTAAGTATCTGTCACTGACTGGGGACTGGCGAAATCAGTCCCTGATGACCATTAAGTACTGATACGGCGGTTTCAAAGGCTAAAATTTTAGTCCCAAATACCCTTCTTTTTTGTAAGTGAATCGACATGTGCCGTTAGCTTCTGCACCTTCAATCTTCCTGCCACTTGTAGCCCTGCGATCAGGGCTTCATACTCCGCATCATTATTTGTACTAGGGAAGTTTAACCTTAAGGAATATGTGAGCTCAACTCCTTTTGGGTCAATTAGGATTAGCCTTGCTCCGGAACCTTCAGCGCTGGAGGCTCCAGCTGTGTAGAGCTTCCATGTTTTTTCACCACCAGAGGGGGATTCTTCTTCTCCGATACTCATAATTACCTTCATATCTTCTTCTAGATTTTCAATCATAAAGTCTGCCAGTATCTGGCCTTGGATGGCTGTTCGTGGAGAGTAGAGGAGGCTATGCTCCCCTAATTCAACTGTCCCATTTTGCCAGCCGTCCTGACTTATCAGGTTTCATCACTACTTCTTTTATTGGCTGGTTGGTGATTACCTTTACTTGGTGTCCTTGAAAATATCTTTGGAGCCTTCTTGAGGCGTGGACTAGGGCGAGGGCTAACTTTTTCAGAGGAGGATATCAAACGTCTGCTTCTCGTAGAGCTCAACTGAATAAATACACAGGCATTTGCCTACCATCACGTTCTATCATTAGGACAGCGCTGACTGCCTCTCGTCCTGCTGCTAAGTATAGCCGGAGTTCCTCATCTTTCACAGGAGCCGTTACCTTGGGGATCGCAACGATATACGACTTCATTTCTTGAAAATCCCTTTCTACCTCCTCGGTCCATTTGAATTATGATTTCTTGAGGCTTCCCTTCAATGTTTTGAAGAAAGGGGGTGATCTTTCTGCTAACTTGGAGAGGAATCGATGTAGCGCTCCCAACTTACCATTCAAACTTTGCACCTCTTTTTTTGAATTTGGGGAGGCCATCTCCCGTATGGCTTTGACTTTGTCAGGCTTGGCTTTGATCACTTGCTTGGATACTAGGTGTCCTAAGAACTTGCCTTCCTCCATGCCAAAGGAGCATTTAACAGGATTCAGCTTCATATTGATCTTTCTTAAGTTCTTGAACGTTCTTTCAATGTCCTTGACAAGTGATTGCTCATCTTGGCTTTTTATCACGAGATCATCCACATAAGCTTCCAAGTTCTTCCCGATCTAATCTTTGAAGGCTTGATCTATTAGTCGTTGGTATGTTGCTCCAGCGTTTTTCAAACAAAAATGCATCTTTTTGTAACAGAAAATTCCTTCGTTTGTGTGGAACGCCGTCTTCTCCTCTTCTTCTCGGCTCATTTATTTGGTGGTAGCCTTTATAGGCGTCCAGGAAACATTTCCACTTGTAGCATGCCAAGGAATATGCTTTAAAATCGATTTCTTGCAGGGGGTAGTTGTCCTTTAGACATGCCTTGTTGAGATCTTTGAAGTCGATGCACATCCTCGAGGATCCATCCAATTTTTTCACCGTAACGGGATTAGCGATCCATGTTTTATATTTAACCTCCTTGAGGATATCAGCTCGTACTAGGTTTGTCACCTCCACTTTGACCGCCTTTGCCATGTCTGGGGCTAAACCTCTCTTCATTTGTATGGCATGGGGAGTACCTTTGGAGATATTAAGTGAGTGCTCCCCAATGTACCGGGGGACTCCTGTCATATTTTCGTGGCACCATGCGAACACGTCTTTGTTTCGTTGGAGGAGAGTTTCTAATGCTTGTCTTCCCTTTGGCGATAATGTCGGCCCGATCTGTATCAATTGATCCGGGTATTTGTCATTAACGCAGATTTTTCCTGCTGATCTGGCTTGGTCTTCTATGGAGTAGACCATACCTTCCCTGGTGTCTGACATTATTGTCGTGAGTCCCTCTACGGTGGGGAATTTCATCATGGAATGAGAAGTGGAGACGACTGCTCTGAAGGCACTGATGTCTGGGCGTCCGATTAAGATGTTGTAGCTGGAGGGGGATCGTACTACCAAGAATGTTAGTTCTTCGTTTTGGGATCCTTGTCCTTTACCCAATGTTATCTTCAGGTCTACTTCTCCAATGGGTAGAACCTTTTCTCCTGAGAAGCCGATTAAAGGGATGTCAGAGCTTCTTAGCCTTTTCTTCACTTCTTCTCCTAGCTGCAAGAAGCAATGTTCATAGATGATTTCTGAGGCGCTGCCTCCGTCAATGTAAACTCTCCTGACTTCTTGTTCCTCGACTTGGGCTCGTATGACCATGGGAGAAGAAGAAAATTCTCCCCTTTGGAGAGGAGGGAAGTCAATTCTTTATCGGGTCCACCAATCCCTTGGTTCTCTCCCGGGATGTGTCTTCAATCTATCGATAATATATATTGTTTTTCCCTGGTTGGCTTGTATTCTTTACCTCCTCTATGCTTCTTTTTATCCTTAATGTTTTTGAGGAGGTGAGCTAGCTCTCTTGATTTGACAGCGTCTTCGATTTGTTTCTGCAGATGGAAACAATTGTTGGTGTGGAGGCCCTTGTCCCCGTGGAACTCACGATATTTGGAATGGTCCTTTCCTGGTCGGGACATTGGTCTTGGAGGCTTAAAGGTAAAGTGGGCATCCTCTATAGCCAGGATCTCTCTAGGGGTCTTGGTTAGTTCTATGAATTGGATTCCTCAACCCCGTTCATAAATCCTCTCCCGTTTCTCTGGTCGGGAATAAAGAGTCTTTTCATGCCGTCGCCGACTATCTGATCGGTGTCCCCCTATTATTCGATCAACGTAAGATGACCTGGAGCGGTATCTTGTGGCGAAGATGACTTTCCTCCATCAGTTTTTAAACGACCTTCACGGGCCTGCAAAGTGTCCTTTCCTCGTAGGAAAGCTTCATCCATCTCCATTGCCTCTTCCATCGTCTTTGGGGGGGGGGGTTGCCTATCTCCTCACACAAAGAAAGTTTTGTACCTATACTAAAGTGTACTATTTGTACAAGTAGCCATTGAATGAGAAATTCTTCTTTTATATATGTTCGTTTATGTTTCTATCTTTTTTTTATAACTTTTTGCCCATTTCATTTCAATGCATTGTATTATTACCCGTTTGATATGTTTCGTTTTAGTTAACCAATTACTACATGTTTCATTTTAGTTAACCAATTACCACATGTTTCATCATTTAAGTTTACTGAGTTTTGATTTGTTTGACATGTTTCATTGTGATTTATTATACTTTTACATGTTTCAGTTGTTTCATTTTAGTTAACTAACCGTATGACCCGTGTGACCCGTTAAATATTAGTTAATTATATTTTGAGCATTCTACCCGTTTAATTAATGTTTTGGTCTGTTTATTTAAAATTGCTATTCGATTTTGACTCATTTCATCTTATATTGCCTATTTTGACCCGTTTTGTTTTATATTCCTATATTTTGACATGTTTCATTTTGTATCGTAATATTTTGACACGTTTCATTTTTTTTTTTATATTTTAACCGTTTTCATTTTATATTCCACTATTTTTGTAACATCACGTTTTTCGTGTATTAATAAATATTGGATGTTTACATAGATGAGATGACTGGAAGTGGAATGAATGCTATTCATTGGTGTAAATTGAACGAGTTAACCATAATGGGAATGGTCACAGAAAGTTAAGAGTCAAAGATGTCAAAACTGAAAAGATGAAGTGCGGGGACCAAAAGTGTAAATTTATAATCCTGAGCGGGTTCTTGTATAAATATAATTACGAGAATTTGATCAGATTCGGTTCAATTTGAGTAATACCGAACTGAGCGGGTTCTTATATAAATAAATAATCGGTTGGGATTATTTAAGGGACGAGAGACCCAATATGGAACGACAAATCAAAATAAGTTATATTTGGAAAATATGTCGATATTTTTATAGCGTTCGATTAAGCGAGTTTCCGTTACGTGATCGGGGATCGCCGCACCCACATAGTATAAATAGTGGGCACCTCCACCATTTCTCTCATTTGCTGCAAATTAGACAGAAAAAGTAAAGAGAGGCTAGAGAGAATTCAGGTGGAAGAAGGTGGTGGTAGGCGGCGGCTCACGGTGGTCCAGTGGCGTTGGAGGGGGATCGGAGGTGCGATTTCTCACCTGGAACCATTTCTCGACGCTGCGAATGCAATGGTAATCTCTGATTTCCCTAAATCTTTGCTTAAAGTCATTAAAAAGTCAAAAAATGAATCTGTCCAGAATGTTTTCTACATGCGTAGTCTCAAATATTGGATAATTCCCGGAGATCCGATCGTTAGAACACCATGGTTTTTGGACAGTATGTTTGTAACACATATACGCACATTCTCACCTGAGGAATTGTCCATCAGAGGTTTAGAAGTACGTATTTCATAGGCATAAATGCGACTCGTCAGATTTTCGGAATGGAAAACGCAGTCTCAAAGATTCGATAATTCCCAGAGATCTAACGGTCGATGTTGACACTTGGTTCGTTAATCAAAAACTGATGAGAGCTCTTAGAATAACGAACAACTAGTGATGATGAGTGTTTTGGTGATTCTGTCGGGTTTCGCAGTAGCAGAGGCCAACGATGAAGAGGTTGTTGGGACTGATTGGTGCGATGGTGATTACTAGCAGTATCCAATTGTTGACAGCGGCTCGGTGGTTGTTGACAGAAACAAGAGGAAGAATGATAGGGTGAAAGGCGAACTTTTTTGGGGAGGATTTTGTGAGATACACGATTGGCTTCAAATTCGTTGAATAGATTAAATCTATTTTCGAATGTAATCTTCAAAATATTGTTTATTTAGGTGGGTTCATTGATAGGTAAGAGGAAGCAAATTAAAGAGGATTTCTAGGGGTGAATGAGTCAAAGAGAGATCATGGTTTAGACGGAAAACAGTCTGATGCTATAATAACTATCTTTAATACAGATTTATTTTTCAAAATTGATAAGTCACGTCATAAATTATAAATTTCCATAATTTATTTCCTATTAGTTTCATTTAGTCAGTTATATAATAACTATACATAACTAAATTTATATGAAATATCTAAAAATATATTTTTTTAATATCTCTATTATTTAATATCATTATTTAATGAGAAAAAGAGGCAAGAAAAACATATTCAAGAGACCTAGAATAATGTCATGTGACAACCTTAGTTACTCTTTAATTAGGCAGTATAGATTTTACCTGTTTATTTTTGTATTACTATATTTGACCCATTTTATTTTATATGCCAATATTTTGACATAACATTTGGTGATACAAATATCATAGAATGATCCAAGGATTCAAACCAAAGCCGAAAGTGTTGTGATTATGGAGTGCCTCTTGATCTTGAGTGATATGACTAACCCTCTCTCCCTCTACTCTACTATATTCGAGGGAGAAACCTTGAGAGACTCTCCCTTCTTGCTTGGTTCAAATGAAGAGGCGTGACCTCTATTTATAGGCAAAATCCTGGAGGGGGGCACGACCATCCTTAGGGGAGCACAAGCGTGATCCGTACTTCCGTGCGAATCTCTGTTGTCCTTGTTCCAGCTTCTAGCAAACACGCTTGACTAGGAGCACGTGCGTATTTGTCCTTTAGTGATAACTAGCTGGTTTTAGAAGATTCTTCAATGTTCCGGCTTGATTCCTAGGGGAGTACGGCCGTGTTTGGGTATGGGCGTGTTTGGACTCTGACTTTCACAGATTGTTGACTTTCCTTGACTTTTCTTTCCTTTTTGCTCGGGAGGTCAAATAACCTACATAAATAAATTAGGAAGCAATTAAGAATATTTTCTAATGTAATTGCTCTAAAATTAACCGGATATGAGGATAATTATGCGTGTAAAACATGTATAATTTGGTGCATATCAAGTGTTATTCAATGTCTTGCTTATGTAGTAGATGGGATGGACATGTTGCTCCTTTCTTTGTCCCAAACCTGCTCCTACAGCACGGTCACTTGCGTCACACATTAACTCAAAATGGCAAGCTTCAATCTGGTGAAATCTTGATGGGTGCCTCAATCAACATTTTTTAGGACTTCGAAAGCATCTAAGAATTCCTCCAAGAATACGAAGACTCTATCTTTTTCTAGAAGTTGGGTCACTAGTTTTGCAATTATTGAGAAATCTTTGATGAATCTTCTGTAGAATCAAGTGTTACCTATAAAACTTCGTATGGCTTTTACTGAGTTAGGCGGAGGAAAATGTGATATACCGTCTGTCTTGGCCTTATCTACCTCAAATCCTTTTATCCAGATCTTATGTCCTAACACAATACCTTCTTGAACCACAAAGTGACATTTTTCCTAATTTAGTGCTAAGCTTGCTTCCTCGAATCTTGAGAGCATCTTTCCAGATTTTCAAGGCAGTATTAGAATGTATTTCCAAACACGAAGAAATCATCCATAAAACTTCCACGGAGTCTTCGATCATATCATGGAATATGGAAACTATGCATCTCTTGCGAGTAGTTGAAGCGTTGCACAATCCAAATGGCATTCTTTGATATGTGAAAGTGTCATATGGGTAGGTAAAAGTGGTTTTTTCTTGGTCTTCAGGATCTATCGGGATTTGGAAGTATCCTTAAAATCCATCAAGGAAGCAATAATACATGTTTCCTACCAGATGTTCCAACATTTGGTTGATAAAGGGCAAAGGAAAATGATCCTTTCGAGTGGAGTCATTTAGCTTCCGGTAGTCGATGCATACCCTCCATCCTGTCACAGTTTGTGTAGGAATGAGTTCATTTTTTCGTTAGTGATTACCTCCATTCCCCCTTTCTTTGGCACGACTTGGACTTCTCTTACCCACTTGGAATCTGATATAAGCTATATTAATCCTGCATCAAGTAGCTTGATTACTTCCTTTTTGACGACATATTATACTTTTGGATTCACTCTTCGTTGGTGTTGAACGTTGGGCTTGTATTGATCTTCCATTAGATTTTTATGAGTATAAAAGGAAGGACGTATTCCTCTTATATCCATCACCTTCCAAGCGTTAGCTTTCTTGTGCCTTTTCAGTGTCCCCAACATCTCTTCTTTTTGTTCGTTGGTCAGTAAAGCCGAAATGATGACTTGTAGGTTAGACTTACCATCTAGAAATGCGTGCTCCAAATGGGACGAAAGTTCTTTTAGTTCTAAGGATGGTGGGTCTTCTATAGATGGTTTAGCTTTAGGTTCCTCCTTTCGGTCCATGACCGTGAAATTCTGAGGCGAGTGCTCGTCATCTAACAATTGCCAGTGTCTTCAATCACAAATCCTTCTTTTATTGTTTCAGGGGCTTCTTCCTTCTCCAAGTCTTTTCCTTCAGCAGTCTCACCGAGGATGTCTTGTATATGGTAATTGACAAGAAGATCGAAACTATCTATAGTACAAGAATAACCATCTTGATTGCTCAGGTATTGCATTGCTTTCCTTAGATCGAATGTGATTTTCTTGTTGTCTATATCTAGAGTCAATTTTCCTCCCCGCACGTCGATGAGAGCGAGTGACATGGTCAGAAACGATCGCCCAAGAATGAGAGGGGTGTCGAGTCCTTCTTGGAGATCTACAATCACGAAGTCCATTGGAAATATGAATACATTAATTTGTACTATCGTATCCTCGACTACCCTAATCGGATATCTGATGGTTCTATCGGGAAGGTGGATTCTTAATCGTGTGGGCCGCAATTCTTTCTGTTCCAACTTCTCGTAGATGGTTGTGGGTAGCACATTGATGTTGATTTGTAAAATAGGAAAGGCGCACCCTTGATGTGTTTTGTTTAGAAAACAAGGAATTGCCGGTCGATTAGGAGGATGCTTTCCATGGAAGACATCAGAGCACTCCTTATTTATTGTAACATGAGGATTCTCTTCTAAAACATGTGTGTTGAAGAGAATGTCTTTCAAGAATTTAGCATGCCTAGGCATTTTTGAAAGCCATTCTTCAAATGGGAAGCTCAGTTGTAGTTACTAAATCAAGGCATTAAATCTCCCGAATTACCTTTCCATTCTGGTCGGCCTATGAATAGTTAGAGTTTCTACCGAGACTTCAGCTGGATGTGCTGTAAGGCTTGGCCTATGATTCACTTCTTCAGGAGTTGACAAGCCTTTGATAAGTGGTGAGGTGCCTTCTAACTCATTCGGGTATGCGTCCTTATGGGCCTCCATCGTCAGATCTACTAGACTGGGATCCAGGGTTTTAGACAGATCCTCCAGTCGATCATTGGCATAGAGCGTGATAATCTGGTCCTTGATTTTCTCCAGATTGTGAAGTAATCTATCCGGACTCCAAGAAATGAATTCATGTTCCGGGGATTGTTCTGGAACCTTCCTAGATGTTCTGGCTTGGTTCCAAGGGAGGCACGGCCGTGCCTAAGGAGGCATGGTTGTGCTTAGCTTATGATTTCCACAGATTGTTGACTATTTGGCTCGAGAGGTCAAATATCATACGGAGATTCAATTAGGAAGCAATTAAGCACATTTTATAATGTAATTGCTCTAAAGTTAACCTGATATGAGGATGATTATGAGTGTAAACATGTATATTTTGATGCATACAATATACAAATCCCATCACAATACTCTATGAAAAATAAGTGATTGTGCTTATATTAATAATGGTAAATTTTGGTTTGATGAAGTTAGATGTTTGTTAAACTTAATTTCTACTTACTTGGTATTTCTCTACGGTCTCATAAGGACTTCCTTGTTTCATATACTAAAAATCTAGTATTAAATGAGAAGATATTGTTACATGTGAGAAAAAAAAGGTAACATGTGTGTCTGGGATATGAGAAGCATCAACCTCTTAAGAGGATTCACATGTTTCTATTCACATGCATCACTTAGATACTGTTACATAAATTATATACAACTACTAGGCTAAATTTCGCTAAAGATCTCTAAATAATCGTAAAAGATAACTACAATTAATAAACTAATATTAGATGATATAATATTTAAAAAAAGAAACTCTTCTTCAAACCTTTATTTTGATATTTTTCTTCTTTCTCATGTTATATCTTTATCAGTAGTAACTTCCTTATCAGGGGAAGTCTTTTATCAACATTATCTTCCTTAACAGCACCAAGTCTTCTTTTGGTAGCAATTACCTCATCAATAGAACTAGTCATCAGTAGCAAACACTTATGATGTGTGTGAATATGTAAATAAAAATAAGTGGACTCACACAAACGGTTTTAAAACATGGAGTTACCCAAAACCAAACTACACATGAAAGGCAAGTGTACCTATCGCACGTAGTATAGCCTAGGCAAGACCAGATATCGAACCTTAGACACTAATAACGACCCTCAATATTAAACCTATATCGAGTCCCAAGCTAAATGATCAAAGTGGATTTTTCTAACAACCTAAACACGTGCAACAAAAGCAACACTGACTAAATTTTAGGACTCACAAGCATGCAAAGAAAACTGACAATGCAAACTAGACACCAAACTGGAAGCGACTAAAGACACGAAGATGAAATTAGATAACTAAAACAACCACTCAGGTAAGAATCCTACTAAAATGCAATGACCATGGAAATTAACTGTATAATTGTCTCTAATGGTACAAATCTAAGGCCAACTAGGTATGTTTCTACTCCCTAAGAATACCAAAAGACTCATATGAAAAACAAGATAAACTGTGACAAAATGTATAATGAGGGATCTCAGTCAGTTATCACCACTCACAATGACATGATAGACTGTGGTCCACAACCCTAGAGCAAAGGACAATCTAAAACCAATATATATGCCAACCCTAAGAACACTAACACCACGAATGAAAGGGAAAAATCGCTTCCGCGCAATCTAGACCTAACACACAATGGGTAGGAGGTTTCAGGCTATGTCTATCACCGCTAGGTCTCAAGACAAGGTAGGACACTGAAATAACAATCAAAATAAAGCCAAGGCACCAATCGCTATTCCTAATAAGTTGTCCAAAATCAAAACACTAAGTAATTGACTCTAGTATGCAATACTCAAACTAGAAGACACAACACCAATTAGAACTCAAGCAAACATGATCATGGCAGTAGATATCAAGCAATAACAACATACATAACCATTAGCAAACATAAAGAAATCAGATTCTAAGATTGTCACCATAAATCATACGATTAAAACCCGAAAACAAGGTCAAAACATGAAAGTTATCATCCAACCTAAGTGATTAACGAATCTACCTAGTCATGGTATTGGAAATCATCCAAAAATAGGTTATAAAAGAAAGCATAATGAGAATATGTTCGGGAAATCAAACAAGAACACAAACCGAACGATTACAAACCGAACGGGACTTCAATATTCATTTCTCAAGCCTCCGAAAGCTCCACACTTGCGTTTTCTATCCTATCCAATAGCTTATGGCCGCAACTGAACGTCCCTAATGTGAAAAGTCCGTCCAAATTTATAAAAACAAATGAAAATTAGGGTTTCTGGACCGAAATGATCATAACGGACCGTCATAGGTGGTGGCGGTCTGCCACATGGCTAAGGATGTCAAATCAACATATTCGTGCTGACGCATGCTAGCGGCTGGCTGTAACGAACTGTTATGGGTTGTGATGGTCCATTGCGACTACAAACCTCCAATTTCTTCAATCATTTTTATTCAAACTCAATTCTCCCTTCCGGGTCCCGCTTTCTTTATCAAAATTCCCCACTTTCTGTAAATCCACTAACACGTGTAATAAGTATCATATTCTTATGAATTCGCAATAAAATCATATAAAAATGTGGTAAAATACGTATAATAACCATGTGTGTTTTGCAGCATATCAACTTATCTTAACTTTGAAAACTCCATTAGTACTAAGTTGTTTCCATCAATAAAAAAACACTTCCTCAATAAGGATAAACTCCATCAGTATAAAGCATTATCAGCCAGTATCAAAACTAAGTTTTGTAACTTCATTCTAGAACCATGTTATCCCAACACATATGCATCCTTCTTGAGGTAAACATAGTGTTAGCATCCGAAGAAGTGGTGTATCAGCTTAAGTAGAGGTGTTGCTTCTCGAATTTTGGGTTTGATAGATGTATGTTTGCTGCTTCCATTTTGGTTTGTCTTTCACTAATTCCACACATGTTCATGTAAGAAATGTGTATCATGGTCTTCAGCTGCATGAGTGTGTGTCTTTAGCTGGTCATCAAATCAAATGCTTTTCTTCTGTTCTCTCAGTTGTATCATGATGTCGTTGAATAAGCTCACATGTTTTTTTATTATATGCAAGTGTGATCATAGGTTGTCAGCCAATTTCAATACCTTAACTTTATTTATGTATGTAATATTCATAGACCATCTTCCAGAAATCTGCGAGCGATCTTCAATGCGTTCTTTAGAATGTAATCATTGGATAAATGAATGTACGTAAAAAATGTATATATATATATATATATATATATATATATATATATATATATATAGGGGTATGTTCTTTTGAGAACCAACAATATGTTAAGAACCGTGAGAACCGCATTAACTCTTCCTCTATTTATAATATAAATTGACTAGAATTCATGTACATTTCAATATGTTTAAGGTTTGGTTTTAAAAGACCTCGAATTTATAGTCGTTTTTTTAAATGCATATATGCACTCACACTATATGCATAAATGAATGCATATATGCATATTTTTATACTTTTCTTAAAAAAATTCAGGAGAGAGGAGATAAACTCAAACTAAGAGTGGGAAGAGACAAATAAAACATTGTTGTTGAATTTTACTTTTTTCACTAAAGTGATATGTACATGTTTTGTGCGGTTCTTTCGGTTCTCAACATATAGTTGGTTCTCAAAAGAACATGCCCATATATATATATATATATATATATATATATGTGTGTGTGTGTGTGTGTGTGTGTGTAGGTGTGAGTTTCTATATCTAATTTAATAACTCTTGGTAAAAAAAAACAAAAAAACGCCGAGTTGTTTTTTTATAAAAATTTTTTAAACATTTTTACGTATGTAACGTCCCTGTGTTACATATGTAACATGCTGACATATATATATAAACGCTGATTTTTTTTAATTTTTCAACATTTAAAAAAAAATAGTCGCGTTTTTTTTTTTTTTTTTTTTTGCATTTCTGGTGACGAAATTCTATATAAAAGCACCCTAAAAAAACAAGTTACGAATGAGTTTCGTGGGTTTCCTCATCTCAAGTGGGTTTCCAATTTATCTTTCCCCTATATATATATATATATATTTATATATATATATATATTTATATTTATATATAAAAGTATATGTATATAGAGAAGGGTTCAAATGATAACTTACTTTTTATGTCATAACCACTATCAAACAATTACATAATTTATAAATTATTTTTTTCTTTTAATTGTTAAAAGAGTAATTAAGAATGATAATTGTTACATATACATAACATTATGTTTGAGAGTGATTTTTATGGTTATCAGATAAATATTGGTTATCATTGAAGCCTCACCCTATGTATATATGTATCTTTATATATATATATATATATATATATATATATATATATATATATATATATATATATATATAAATGTGTGTATATATATACAGGGGGAGGTTCAAATAAAAATTGGTTTTTCGCTAAAAAAACTAATAAATGACAAAAACTTTAAGAAACGATATCAAACGAACTCCTATTGAGCTCATTTCAGCGGCGTTGGAACCATCTCGTCGAACTCTACCATCTTAGCATTTAGGGTTTAGCTTTTAAGGTTTAGATTTTTAGGGTTTTAGACTTATGGTTTAGCTTTTAGCGTTTAGATTTTAGGGTTTAGGTTTTTTTGGGGGTGGGTGGGTGTGGGATTAGGTTTTTTTTTAGGAGGGGTGGGTTAGGTTTTTGGGGGGTGGGGGGTGGTGGTTTTAAGCTTTTCGGGGTGGGGTTGGAGGGGGGTTTAGGTTTTTGGGGGTGCGGGTGGAGGGAGGTTTAGATTTTTGGGGGCGGGTTAGGGTTTGATGAGATGGTTCCAACGCCGCTGGAATGAGCTCAATCGGAGTTCATTTGACCCATTTATTAGCGTTTGTTAGCGAAAACTCACTTTTTAGTGGAACCTTCCCCTATATATATATATATATATATATATATAGGGCTTGGTTCAAATCAAAACCCTCATTTCATGAGAAAACCCTAAAACCATCATCTAATGGTGGATAATAACAAGATTGAACAAGATAATGCCATGTGTCAAACCTCATTTTTTATATGAAAAGGACATAATAGTCATTTAACACACTAAACAAAAGTCAGCTTCATTAAGATTGTGACATGTGTTACATTCTAAATACAATTAATTTCCCCCCCTTTTTTTAATAAAAAGATCCCCCTATTTTTTTAAAAAGGTTATAACTTTTTTATTCTATGTTATTTTTTTATAAAAAATGCACCTTTAAACTCATCACATTTTTCTCTTTAATTCCATTATAGTTTCACCATTTTTTTTCAGCCGTCCGTAATTACACTGGTGTAACTACCAATTACATTGGTGTAATACTCTAGTTACATTATTGCTACGATCTTTACATTGGTGTGACACATATCGTTACATCGGTGTAAAATAACAAAAATATAGGTAATCTCAATATAACTACCAGTTACACTGGTGTAAGGAACATGAATATAACACACAAACAATCTCAGCTCAAATTATACAAGGGTATTATATTGATTTAGAGTAGCAATTGGACATGGTATCTTTAATTCTTAATTCAAAGTCCTCAAAACCAAGATTTGATAAAAAAAAAAAGAAAAAGTGGTGATAGCGTAAATACAGAACCTTTGATCCATCCACCATATTTGCAGCAGGGCAGCAAAGCCATCTAACAAAATCCAATAAAAAAAACTCCACAATATCAATAAGTAGAAGATAATTCATGCTACTATTAACCACAGAAACATAAATTCAACAACAATAGCCTCCAATTTCTCGTAAATAAACCAGTTCCCCTAATTGACCACGGAAACATAAATTCAACTTGTGCTTACAAATTTAAATAGAATTATTAATGTCAATTTAGACACAGCAGTTTTAAAATCAGGACTTATAAGTTATGCATACGAATACTTGATTAACAACTTGTTTAATAACATTATACCTTTAACATCTCTAGAAGTGAAAGTAATCTCTGTACATCAGCAGTTGCACCTGCCTTCTCAGCTACCTCTCTCAAAACATGCACCTTGTTCAAAGTTTCAGTGATCTGTTGATCCTAAAACATAATAAGCAGAAAAAAAGATGAAAAGAGACGTGAACCAGCAACAATTGTAACAGCAGTAAGAGACGTGAACCACCACCACCACCATCCGACCACCACGCCAACCTCACCGGGAACCACCAGAACCTCGCCGGGAAAACATATTTGTTTGCCGGATCTAAACAGATCTGCCTTGTAAACGACATCCTGCACATGTCTGTCTCCTTCTACCTCACCCGACACCACTGCTACCTCCCCCACCCGTTGTTCTCTGCCTCAAAATTGTCAGCAACCGTTGGAGGAAACAACACCACCGGCGGAGATAAGAGCCGTCTGGCACCAGATCCATGAGAGCCACCCCTTTCCGTCGCCGTTCTTCGCCTCGAATCATCTCCTGATTTGATTTCCTTCTTAGCATCAGAAGCGACGAGTACCGCTAGGGTTTGAGGAGGAAGAAATTTAGGGGAGAAGGTAAACGAAATTTGGGAGAGAAGGAAGTCTGACGAATTGGTCTTATATTCAGAAAAAAGTCAGAATGTTAAAAGTCCGGTTTACCCTTAATATCATCACCACCACACGTTTTGGTCAGATCTAATATGGACCACCCATTTTGAATTCACTAAGAAATCAACCAATCAAAATTAGTTTGTGGGTTTTTAAATGGGGAGTGGGTTTTGATATGAACATCCCCCTATATATATATATATATATATAAGAGTTTTATGTATAACACTAAATATTGCGAGAACACAGAGAACAAAATTAATCTTTCATTTTTTTAATTTTAAAATATAATAAAATGATAGAAATTTAATATTTATTAATCTCTTATGAAATTAAAAAATTATATATGAACAAATTTTGTGTGTATAACTACACATGATGAATTCGAGTGTATGTTGTATTACCTACACATGTGTAGATAAACGTTTAAATACATTAAAACATATAATTCGTTAAATGGTATTTTATGTACATAAATATATATATATATATATATATATATATATATATATAAAATCTTTGTTTAACAATAGTTTAATAACCTTTTATAAATTATACAATCTGAAGAAGGAACTGTCCAAATCCAATTTGAACAGCCTAGAAATACTTCTTATATACCAAGATCTTTATCTTCTTGGTCCTTATCCTCTCGTCAACATATATCTCCTCTGGGATATACTGTTAGAAGCCCTTCTAGGGCTTCTACTTCAAGAGTTAGGGAAACTTTCCCTACAACAGAAAAATTCAATAGATTAAGAATGAATCCTGACAATATAGTCACAGGAGTCCAAGTAGATCCGAAATCAGCCGAATCAGAAGTCGATTTTGTCCAATAGATTTTAAAGAAAAAATAGACTTTAATCCGGGATCTCCGGTAAGAAAAGAGATCAATAAAGAATTCCAGTTACCCAAATATGAATTGTTTTGAAATTGGTTTTTTAATAATTTTAAAGAAACTGATGTAAACTTCTTTAAAGATGAATTTTATAAAGATTTAATTATGAAAAATGAGATTATACCTTTTATTCCCTGGTTTATAGAAAGTTATATGGGAAGTATCATCTCAGTTATTGAAAGAACATTTAATGTTAAAGGAGAAATAGTCTCTAATATTTTCCCTCCTACACAACCTTTTAAAATAGAAAAAGATATTGAAACAAGGTATTATCAAACCTTTCAAAAACTATTAGAAGGAAATACCTTACCTATTACAATTTCTCACATAAATGACTTAATTAAACAACAGAATTATACAAATTTATATTTAATAATTCTGGGAGAACAAGTACAAGGTTTGTTTACCAAGATGGATAGAATTATATCCCATTTTAAAGAGAAAAGCATGCAGGCAAAAACTGTTTCTCTAAAAGAAAAAATTGCTACTCCTAGTATACAACTTCCTTCAAAAGTTACAGATTTTAAATTAAAATCTCAGGATAGTTTAGTAGCGACTTTAAATGAAACTATTAATGCTCTTAAGAATCTTAAGATAAGCACTCTAACAGAATTTTCTGAAGAAAATTATCAAGAGGAAATAAAAGATCAAATTTCCAAACTTTCTAAATGGATAGATAAGCCAACTCAGAGAAAATATTAGTATCCTAGACCAACCCCGTAAGATGTCTTTATAGAAGAACAAGAGTATATTGTTAATAACTCTTATAGTAGGAAAATGATCTATGAATGGAACATATACGGTCAGTCGGAAGGAAAGATTTATAATACTGTCCACATAATTCTTATGTATAGCGCAATTTGTAAGAATAATAATAACTGCATCCAGACCATAGCAAGTATGATTATATCAGGATTTACAGGTCAGTTAAAAGGATGGTGGGATAATTACTTATCTCAAGAAGATAAAAATAAAATCTTAAATAGTGTCAAACAAGAAGAAGGCACTAGTAATACTGAAAATAATACAGTCTACACCTTAATTGTTAATATTATAGAACATTTTACAGGAAGATGATCTGAAAATTCTAAAAATATTAGAACTCTTCTACAAAACCTAAGATGTAGAACTCTAACGTCTTTTACATGGTATAAGGATACTTTCTTGTGTAGAGTCATGGAACTCCCTGAGACTAATAATTCTCATTGTAAGTCAAAATTTATAGATGGCCTTCCATATCTATTTGCTGAAAGAATAAAAAGCAAATTAAGAATAGATAGAGTCATAAATTATGACAGTTACACTTACGGTAAACTTATAGGCACCTGTGTTCATGAAGTAATAAGCCTATGTAATGAAATAAAACTTAATCAACAGATTAAGAAACATTCTCTAAATGAGAAAAAACAATTAGGAGATTTATGTGGTCAATTTGGCATAGAAAATAAACTTGATAAGTCTACTGAAACTAAGAAAATAAATTCTTTTCCAAAAAACCGTTATAAAAGAAAGAAATTTAGAAAAGAAAACAATTATAATAACAATTATAAAAGAAAAAAAATATAAGGAGAGAAGAATTTCATGATGAATTTAAAAAATTGATCAAATGCAGAAAATGTGGCAAATTAGGTCACAAGGCAAAAACTTGTTGGGTTCGAAAGAAACTTAACAAAATTGAAGATAGAGATCTGAGAGATAAGATTAATGAAGTCTTATTAAATGAAAGTTTTGAAGAAACTGAATCTGAGCAATCATTAATAAAAAAAAGAAAATCTGAATATTTTAGAATATGAAAGTTTTGATTCCTCATAAATAGAGGAAGATCATTGTCCAGCAAATTGCAAAAAAGATTGCTGAAAAAACCCTTCTAAAATATCAGAAGAAGGTCTTTATCAAATAATTTCTCAATTTCAAAACATGAAAATTAATGTTTTAAGCAATGAGATTTTAGATCTCTTAAAAGTCATAAGTGATCCTTAAGTAAAAGAAAAATTAATTTCTGAATATTTAAACCAGCAGAAATCTGAGGAAGCATCTTCCTCAAGCAATCCTCAGCATGATTTAAAACCTTTTTCTCTAGCTAAGTTACAGAGGCAGCTAGCCCAAAGAAATCAAATCTCCAGACCTGTAAATATACAGGATTTAAAAACTGAAATTGATAATCTAAAAATTGATATCAAAATTCTTCAAAAAGATAATAGAAATCTAGAAGAAAGAATTATAAGGCTTGAGATTCCCCAGCATAAAAATAATGAAAATATTCCTCAAAATGTGTGGCCCCAAACCCGGGAGGCCTCACTTATTGGATTTACTCACCAACACATAGCACTTAAACATAAGACATACAATATCACAGCGGAAACGATTTAAAATCTCAACATACGCAGCGGAAACATAACATGTCAAAACAACTGAAACTTGTCAAATACAATTGAAACTTGTCTTAATCAACATAATCAAAAGAAACATAAACAGGATGCCAGATGCTGATCTTCGGGTAACTCTTCTCGCCAAGCCAAGCATCCACTTCCATCTACTGCCACCTACACTTAACTGATGTGCATACTAAAAATCAGCAACGCTGAGTGAGTTCTAACGTTTACTTTTATACAAAAGAATTACTAAAACATATATATTGCCAATAAGGCTAAAGTTAACACACTTTGCTTTTCAAACAGTTTAAAACGTATAATAAACCGTCAATTCTTCTTTACTGTACTGCCCTCATGGCTTACATCCATGAACCGACAAGTACCTGGTCAATGCCCCCATGATCAACGACCATGAACCGAAAATACCGCTTATCTATCAATTCATTGTCACTACTGTACCGCCCCCATGGTCAACGACCATGAACCGACGAGTACCTGGTCAATGCTGTAATCCCCGGGAAATTTCGGCTAAATTTTATTTTTTCGGCATTTGTAATTTCATTTTCATGCGGATTGCATCTACTCACCCAAATAAATTATTCTATTTATCTATTCCATTTAGTAAGTATACATACCTACATTGGATACAATTATTTCACATTCAAATATAATAAAAATTTTATAAGGGATTATATAATTATTGTTATTCTATTAAATAAATACATATATGTATATGTATACATATGCTAAGTTATTACATACATACATACATTAGGTGTATTCATTTCAAATTCAATGAATATTCATTTGAAGTCTTAAATGTTTTATTCCTATTAAACAAATACATAATTATATGCTATAAATCCTATAAATAAATGTAGAAATTTATAAAGATAAAATTTACATAAATTATAAAGTAAATAAACTTTAAACCATTTTTCCTTTTTACAAAAATTATAGTTTTTGCATTTATAACATTTAGTTATAGTATATAAATTATTATATTTATAAATATTTGTGAAAACTTTTATAATTTTATGCCTCATTTAGTACAGGGTCTAAAGTGTAATTTTTGAAACTTATTTCTAATTAAAAACAAGTTTCTTACATAAAATAATAAAACCTTAAAACTCAGAGGCATATTCTGCCAAAACCCGAAACTTTCCTCCCTCTGTCTGACCGTGAGTTCGAGCCCCATTCAAACCGGTTCTACCCGTATATTTCCCAAACTCGTGTTTGTGATATTCTCGCACGGATTTGAAACCGGCATCACGTTTAGGTTAATCAAACGACCCACTAACTTCGTTTAATCGCATTTTAATGATCGTTTTGATGACCCACTCGTAACCGAAAATCCACTAAAGACCATTTAATCGATCGAACGCTTGCTGTACAAATTGATTATAAATAGAGGGTTATAACCATTAGCGAAACCCACCACAACCTCCCTACACTCTCAATTGCATCACAGAACACCTCTGGATCAAGATTTTTAGCCGGAAAAGCTCGAACCTAACTTCTAGTCGATCTCGCCCTTCACTCACCCATTTCAGGTGAAATCAGTGTCGTTAGGATCATTTTGATTCAAGGATCGATAGCCCTATGTTTTTAGACTCGATCGTCTGCGCGATCACGTGTATTGGGTGGGTTAGGTTACGGGTCCTTTTGGGGGAAGAAGATGACTTGAGGCCCGCTGTATAAAACCAAAGCGCGGCACCTTTAGACCAAAGCATAAGCCCTGGTCTGATGGTTATGGTGTTGCGTGTGCGTGTGGCCCGGCTGAGGTCACAGGTTCGAGTCCCAGAGGCCGAACCTTTGTTTTCCTTTTTCTTTTTTATCCATTTTAACACTACATTTTATACAAAAGATTTCCAGGTTTATTTTTATAAATTACATAAACATATTCCACGAACTTTATAAAAACAGAAAATATAATTCGTGTTTTAACTATTATATCTATTTGAAAACCTATTATAAAAACTTTATAAATTCCTAGATAAATGATATAAAAGATTTATTCGAAACAAATTAATGATGTTGTTTTATCTATAAATTTATAATGACTATTTCACACGTTTTAATTAAATGCTTAAGTTTTATTAAATCTTTTAAGACCTATAAATGATTAATTGGAAAAAACATTTCTAAATTATGAAAATACTTGGATAATCATTGTAAATAATTATTTCATACAAAGTCTAATTAAATTCCCTTTAAAACCTATTTATTTATTTACTCTTTTTAATCCTTATTAAATGAGATTATTTAAAGGTTTAACTAATCATTTTATTAAAATAAACTTTTCCATTACATAATTTAGTTATAAATTATTTCATAAATGAATCCAAATGCATCACTATAAACCTATCAAATTTATTTATTAATTTTCTTCGGGATAATTATATAAAGTAATTTTATGAACTACTTTCATTAACATTGTCTCCATACGAATCACAAACCTATATTTTCCTACAAAATGCATACCAATCCATCTTCAAACCCAAACCCCCGTGAAACCCTAAAGTCCCAATAATTCCTTAATTCCATTTAGATCGTACATTAAATTTAGAGTACCATTACATATGTAGGTTTATTGTGAGAAGTCCTCACGAGACCTATTCACCTTACCAATTCATACCAACTCTAGCTTCATTCAAGTGAGTTTACATAGCCTCATTTTACTGTTTTTGCTTTTGGGGTGAAACATGTTATCAACTTTATCTATTTAAACAATTCAATATCTATGTTCTTGTGCTTGATCTTTATGCTATATATTTGAACTACTTGGTGACCATTGCAGGTGTTTCATGCCAGTACATTCATTAACTTGCAGCCCAAGCCTAAGGTAGTACCTAACATGATCATTTATATGGGAAACTGAACCTATAACTTACCACAAGACCTTGGCGGGTTTTGTTGGGTATCAACTATAACTTGGAGTATCCGCTTGCTCCCTTTTTCAAAATGGCAATCAGTGGGATTGCGTATCTAGTTTTCTATTATCAGGCTTGAATTGTACGCTTGGAACCTTGTATGTTTTCACATATATGCTTTACACATGCTTTGAACATATTGAATTGTAAACTTATACTTAACTTTTGTTTGGTGTCAAAACCTATGTTACTCACCAACTACTTGTAGTTGACATTTACTCACATGTTTCAGGTGCACCAGTTTGAGGACACTACTTGATCACTTAGGACTTTGGACCTAGCTTTAGTAAAGATTAAATTCAAATTATGTTATGTTTTGAACGTTTCGTTTTCCATTTCCTATGTAATGGATGATTTTAAGTTGATGAATAAATATTGTCATTTAATAATAGATGATCATGTGCTTATGAACAACCGCGTCAGCCCCGGCGTATAATCCGCCGCCGGCCGGGGTGTGACAGATTGGTATCAGAGCCGTGGTTATAGGGAATTAGGTTATTAGACACACATGACCTAGACTATAACCTAGGAGTCCCCAAACATGAGTTTAGCTCGTGTCTTTTATTAGGAACTCCACTCTATACTCATTTATACACTTACTTACCCACATCTATCTACTTCTGCCTACATGAACTACAACAATCTAAGGACTACATGAAACTATTTGAAACTACATGGATTACTTGGAACATATTTTTAGTCTATAGTCTATAACCTTAGGGTACCTTGGCGTAATTATTCTACATATTATCTAGTGCATTACATGAATTATCTTATGTGCTATATTACTTGATAACCTACATGTTTACAAAAAAAAAAAAAAAAAAACCGCTACTCATGTGATACCTTATTTGCTACACTATTTGAACTGTTTGCATAATACCTATTTGATATCACTAAATGCTATCCTAAGTTTTGACATACAATAAAATTTTCAAATCCCGTCAAAGTTTTGGGTTCTGAAAATTAGTAGAGAACATGTGCAATCCGGAAGGGTGAATGCCTGTACTTTGGGTCTTCTGTCTAGGAAAGCATTTCATATAAATCCAAATCAACCGAAGGATTCGTATGCTTTCCTGGGAATTCCCGAAGTGAGTGTTCATCTATAGGCTAAAGCATGTCTTATTGAAAGTATATGAACTCAAATCACTTTGATTTGTCACAGTATTCATTGGGTTATGCCTCAAATGAATGCAACCCAAACATCATTCGCTTAATTATTATAATATGATACACAAGTCTAAACCTCCTATTTGATCCTTGCACTTGATCATATTTAAGTCAACTATACCTCTTCATCCTTATGCCTTATAAATTTTATCATCCTTATTATCATTTGCAAAGGATTTCAACCCTTAGACCTTACCATCCAAGGAAAGGAAGCTGCTTGTAGAGGTGAAGCACACCCTTGAACCACAAGACACAATCCCTAACGATTCTCACCATAACCATGAGTTCAAATAATAATGTCACTTGTACATGATGGCTGGAAGAGTGGGTGTAACTCCATGAAAGATTCTGACTAAGGAAAGACTGAGTACTTTAGTGTGTCCTTTGTGACCCACCTCTCTTTCCTGGGAATCCTTTTCATGGGTACACTACTTATAGGTCAAGTGTTACTCATGACATATTATTACAAGAACTCGGTGTTATGATTGGTCAAATTTTAAACTCATGCACCTTTGAACTTAACAATTTACCATTAAAGTTACGACCTTTTCGTGCTAAGCATGGTCTCTTACCCTCCCTACTCCCCTGAGAATCAACCCGAAGCAGAGTCAACACAAGAGGAAGACTTTGGGTCCTCATCATTAGACAACCGGTCATCGGTATGACTAGTTGCCAGATCCATGTTTGACTGCAGAACAGATTGGCTTAGGAGCATACTTGAGACTCCGAGCACCTGAATCACCTTCGAGAGACCCTTATTTAGCACCTAACCTATACCATCCAGATCCAGGAGCAGGACAATATACAAGGAACCTACCAGTGCCTTAGGAGTTCCAGCTGATACCGCTCACCTATACGTAAGGACTGCGGAGTTTCTAAGGCAAGGAATAGAGATCAGGAAATACTTGATGCACATACGGAAATAACTAGGGCTGAAACCCGGTTTGCAATAACGAATGACCACAACATGTCGTCTTAGTGCTCATCTACTTTCTGGTGAAGAAGTATCTGTGACGTTAGCCAGATATTCCATTTCGCGTTTCCTTAAAAATAAAAACTGAAACCCATATATCCAGTACCCAAATATGGATGCTATTTTAACTCTCCTTAATGATTGACATTTAAACCTTCTTTGTAAACTAATCATTTTGCTATTTTCTGACTTGACTAACGTAGTTATTTTGTTCAAACCAAACCTTTTATCAAACACTTGATTTATAAATCTTATCATAAATTATTTACAAACCCCTTATTCTTGTGAATGTACTTAATGCAAATTGATTTATAAAAACATTTATCTCATCATCTTAGTTAATAATGAATTATGAATCGATTAATTATTTCGTTACGACCTCTTAAATTCTTGGCCTGATTGCAAAATAATTTGACCATTATTTTCTTTTGCAACATTGTCTTTATGAAAGCTAAATAAATAAAAAGGTTTTATTTACCCAGTTACCTAGTTATTCAATCTGTTACTTTCAATTATTAATTTACAAACAAGGATGAATTTCAATTACTTGTCATTTACAAACAAAAAGCTCAAATCAGATACTCGTGTGCGTATTATTCTAAATACCTATAAATCTTTCTCATCACCTTGCACCTTCGAAAATGTATGAACTTACTACCACTTCGAAAACATGAATCATTTCACGTAGGCGTTAACCAACCATATAAACCTCAACAAAAATTGAAAACTTGAAACCAACTACCTACAACACGCTTGTCCGCAGCACTCGATCACCGACAAGATTCGATAGTTTACATTTCTCATGAGGTTCAACTATTTACATACGAACGTTCATAATATACCTGAGACTAAATTGGTTGCATTATCGACGCAACTTGATTGTTCAAGTTATACATGAAACTTGGTTGTATACAAAATACATGATTATTTACATTATACATGAAACTTGATCACTTGCAATATACATGAAACTAGATTGATCATATTATAGATATAACTTGATTACTTACGATGTACATGATACTAGATTGATCATATTATAGATATAACTTGATTACTTACAATGTACATGATACTAGATTGATCACATTATAGATGGAACTTGATTACTTGCAATATGCACGATACTAGATTGTTCACATGATACATGATACTTGGTTATTTACAATATGCATAATACTAGATTATTTATGCTATACATGAAACTTGAGTGTTTACATTACACACGAAACTAGATTGTTTACCTTGTTTGCAATTTATTTGCCCACTACATACATGAGGCATGATCGTTCACTTTATCCATGAAACTTGATAGCTATAAACTTTGAGCTACTCGGGGTTTGATGTATTCTTGTTCAAACACGAGAGAGCTATAAACTTTATGGGTAACCTAGAGGGTATACCATCTACTTAGGGCACCCATGTATGGGGTTGTATCACCTTGTTAGTCATTACTCCCTGATTGACTTTACCATCTATACACACAATTACTTATTAGCAATTCATGCATGAAAACAATAATAAACTAAATGTTTCTGGGTGTTTCCCCCACCTCTGTATCCACACGCAATAGAATGATATATACGGACCATACGACGATTTGAGTAATTACGGGTGCACACGTAATTATAAAAATCAGCGTATGGAAAACATAGTGAATTATGTCGAGTGTGATGACATAAAACCTATCTTGATTTACAGTAACGAAACTAATGTGATACGATAAGGGCATGACGGGTACACCGCTGGCACTTCCTGTATATATAAGTGCTCACATCATATTAACAGGAGTAACGTTGTCCGTATTCACGTAGGGTTTCCTATTACTTTAACCTTGACCAATAGTTGTGAAATCCTTATCCAGTGACATTACTCGAACATCTTAGACTATATCTTAGACAAGTTTAGGTCTTGAAATTCCCATCATCCTCATTACAAGCGATGCATCCCATCCATTGAGTCCAAAAATCATTCTAGGGAAATCTTCTCCTTATCTCTACTCAAACAATACCCACTACCATCATCCATACCGGACTCGATGACCTGACCTGAACCTTGTCCTCAACTATACTTTTCAAGCTGACAAGCAAAACTAGCTGAGAATCCAAACACACATCCACATTTCCTAAACTCACCTCGTAACAATTTCGGGACGAAATTTCCTAAATTAGGTGAGACTGTAATCCCCGGGAAATTTCGGCTAAATTTTATTTTTCCAGCATTTGTAATTTCATTTTCATGCGGATTGCATCTACTAACTCAAATAAATTATTCTATTTATCTATTCCATTTAGTAAGTATACATACCTACATTGGATACAATTATTTCACATTCAAATATAATAAAATTTTTATAAGGGATTATATAATTATTGTTATTCTATTAAATAAATACATATATGTATATGTATACATATGCTAAGTTATTACATACATACATACATTAGGTGCATTCATTTCAAATTCAATGAACATTTATTTGAAGTCTTAAATGTTTTATTCCTATTAAACAAATACATAATTATATACTATAAATCCTATAAATAAATGTAGAAATTTATAAAGATAAAATTTACATAAATTATAAAGTAAATAAACTTTAAACCATTTTTCCTTTTTACAAAAATTATATTTTTTGCATTTATAACATTTAGTTATAGTATATAAATTATTATATTTATAAATATTTGTGAAAACTTTTATAATTTTATGCCTCATTTAGTACAGGGTCTAAAGTGTAATTTTTGAAACTTATTTCTAATTAAAAACAAGTTTCTTACATAAAATAATAAAACCTTAAAACTCAGGGGCATATTCTGCCAAAACCCGAAACTTTCCTCCCTCTGTCTGACCGTGAGTTCGAGCCCCATTCAAACCGGTTCTACCCGTATATTTCCCAAACTCGTGTTTGTGATATTCTCGCACGGATTTGAAACCGGCATCACGTTTAGGTTAATCAAACGACCCACTAACTTCGTTTAATCGCATTTTAATGATCGTTTTGATGACCCACTCGTAACCGAAAATCCACTAAAGACCATTTAATCGATCGAACGTTTGCTGTACAAATTGATTATAAATAGAGGGTTATAACCATTAGCGAAACCCACCACAACCTCCCTACACTCTCAATTGCATCACAGAACACCTCTAGATCAAGATTTTTAGCCGGAAAAGCTCGAACCTAACTTCTAGTCGATCTCGCCCTTCACTCACAATCAGTGTCGTTAGGATCATTTTGATTCAAGGATCGATAGCCCTATGTTTTCAGACTCGATCGTCTGCGCGATCACGTGTATTGGGTGGGTTAGGTTACGGGTCCTTTTGGGGAAAGAAGATGACTTGAGGCCCGCTGTATAAAACCAAAGCGCGGCACCTTTAGACCAAAGCATAAGCCCTGGTCTGATGGTTATGGTGTTGCGTGTGCGTGTGGCCCGGCTGAGGTCACAGGTTCGAGTCCTAGAGGCCGAACCTTTGTTTTCCTTTTTCTTTTTTATCCATTTTAACACTACATTTTATACAAAAGATTTCCAGGTTTATTTTTATAAATTACAAAAACATATTCCACAAACTTTATAAAAACTGAAAATATAATTCGTGTTTTAACTATTATATCTATTTGAAAACCTATTATAAAAACTTTATAAATTCCTAGATAAATGATATAAAAGATTTATTCGAAACAAATTAGTGATGTTGTTTTATCTATAAATTTATAATGACTATTTCACACGTTTTAATTAAATGCTTAAGTTTTATTAAATCTTTTAAGACCTATAAATGATTGATTGGGAAAAACATTTCTAAATTATGAAAATACTTGGATAATCATTGTAAATAATTATTTCATACAAAGTCTAATTAAATTCCCTTTAAAACCCATTTATTTATTTACTCTTTTTAATCCTTATTAAATGAGATTATTTAAAGGTTTAACTAATCGTTTTATTAAATAAACTTTTCCATTACATAATTTAGTTATAAATTATTTCATAAATGAATCCAAATGCATCACTATAAACCTATCAAATTTATTTATTAATTTTCTTCGGGATAATTATATAAAGTAATTTTGTGAACTACTTTCATTAACATTGTCTCCATACGAATCACAAACCTATATTTTCCTACAAAATGCATACGAATCCATCTTCAAACCCTAACCCCCGTGAAACCCTAAAGTCCCAATTATTCCTTAATTCCATTTAGATCGTACATTAAATTTAGAGTACCATTACATATGTAGGTTTATTGTGAGAAGTTCTCACGAGACCTATTCACCTTACCAATTCATACCAACTCTAGCTTCATTCAAGTGAGTTTACATAGCCCCATTTTACTGTTTTTGCTTTTGGGGTGAAACATGTTATCAACTTTATCTATTTAAACAATTCAATATCTATGTTCTTGTGCTTGATCTTTATGCTTTATATTTGAACTACTTGGTGACCACTGCATGTGTTTCATGCCAGTACATTCATTAACTTGCAGCCCAAGCCTAAGGTAGTACCTAACATGATCATTTATATGGGAAACTGAACCTATAACTTACCACAAGACCTTGGCGGGTTTTGTTGGGTATCAACTATAACTTGGAGTATCCGCTTGCTCCCTTTTTCAAAATGGCATCAGTGGGATTGCATATCTAGTTTTTTATTATCAGGGTTGAATTGTACGCTTGGAACCTTGTATGTTTTCACATATATGCTTTAGACATGCTTTGAACATATTGAATTGTAAACTTATACTTAACTTTTGTTTGGTGTCAAAACCTATGTTACTCACCAACTACTTGTAGTTGACATTTACTCACAAGTTTCAGGTGCACCAGTTTGAGGACACTACTTGATCACTTAGGACTTTGGACCTAGCTTTAGTAAAGATTAAATTCAAATTATGTTATGTTTTGAACGTTTCGTTTTCCATTTCCTATGTAACGGATGATTTTAAGTTGATGAATAAATATTGTCATTTAATAATAGATGATCATGTGCTTATGAACAACCGCGTCAGCCCCGGCGTATAATCCGCCGCCGGCCGGGGTGTGACAAATGCCCCCATGAACAACGACTATGAACCGACAATATCGCTTATCCGTCAATTCCTTGTCACTACTGTACCGCCCCCATAGTCAACGACCATGAACCGACGAGTACCTGGTCAATGCCCCCATGATCAACGACCATGGACCGACAATACCCTGGTCAATGCCCCCATGATCAACGACCATGAACCGACAATACCGCTTAACACTACGGGGAGGTTGCGTGGACCTCCCGAGTAACCGCCGTCACCCATCCCAGTTGTACAACCGTTAGCGAACCCAAAGGTTCTTACTAATGGGTAGAACCCATATCTGACATCTTGTACAAGTAACATCTGTCCCAAGGACCTTTATAGCTGGTACACATTCTCGAAGGAAAACTATTCACTTTACTGTTCATAAAACTTTATGTAAATATTGTTCATAACTTAATATGTATTATGCCTTTGTTTATATATATAAAATATAGTAAATGCTTTCCATAAATACCTTTGCTTTTACTGAAATATATCTTAACGCATATATCATGCCTTTGTTTATGTATAATAAATATAGTAAACGCTTGCCAAATGATATATCTTGCTTACTTGAAAATACTAACACATATATTATGTCTTTGTTTATGTATAATAAATATAGTAAACGCTTACCAAATAATATATCTTGCTTTACTGAAAACATACTAGCACTTATATTATGTCTTTGTTTATGTATATAAAAATATAATAAACGCTTGCAAATAATATAATCATACTTTACTAAAATGTACTTTTGCATCTTTTAAACTTTTCACTAAAACATAGTTTTTCTCTTCAGTTTATAATATATAAAATATAATAAACGCTTTACACTAAGTATGCACCACCCTTAAAGAAGGCAAAAAGGGGATTAGAACTCACCTGATATCTTAGCTGCAAATGGTCTACTGGATCTAACACAATCTGAACAATCATAACAATAGACATGTATCAGACTTAACTCGACGCTAAGTGGTTTCACTATTTCTGGCTAGGCGAACATACTGACTTCACTAATCCAGCTATATATACCCTTAGACCTGATGCTTGCGCACTTGGCAAGTGCGCAGAGCCTTGTTCTTGCGTACTTGATAAGTACGCAGACTTTGTTTCTTGCGTACTTGATAAGTACGCATGCTTTGCTTCGTGTGTACTTGATAAATACGCAGGCTTTGCTTCATGCGTACTTATCGTTCCAGATACGTATGCCTACGGTCCTATGAGCTCAGATTCGAAAACCGAGACTTTCTCTCTCTAGACTCTCTCTCATTTTCTCTCTCTAGAAATCTGAAAATGGTGTTGAAAGTGAGGGTTTTAGGCTGATTTTGAGGCTTATAAGGGCCCGACCCTTGCCCCTTTCGGCCCATACACCCCGGCCCAAGCCCGTTTCCCTTCTTTTCTTATTTAAGTTTTTAATTCTCGTGAATTCTTTCGCACTCTAAAACTCGGGCTGTTACAAGTCTACCCTCCTTACAATAGGTTTCGTCCTCGAAACCTGCCATAAGCTAAACTGATAGCTAATCACAGAATGGGTGGCATAAACCGTAGCTATGCAAGGCAGCTTGGTCATGAAGGCAATTGTGATTAACTACCGTTGGGATCTTAACTTTGGGCGATCTCAAATTCTAAGGCACCTAGACTAATGGGGCTAACTAATTTAGTAAGGAAATAATAACATAAACTTTCCATTTCACAAAAAAGAGCTTGCAACGTACCTTACTGAGTCATCTGGTAGACCCTCGCCTTGGCTCTGTTCATGTAGGGTTCCTTCTCTGCACCATTTCCCTTTCCAGATCCCCCCGCTTCCGTTTCATTGGGTTTCCTATAATCTCGGCTCACGTGTCCCTGTTCCCCACAATTATGGCATCTTGGCCTTTCCGGGCAGTCCCGCGATTGGTGTCCAAACTTGCCACACCTGAAACATCCCACCTGACCCGCTTTACACTCACCTCCATGTCTCCTTCCACATTTCCCGCATAGACCCTCAGCTTCTACCCTTGCCCTCCTATCGTTAGGACCCTAGAGTTCCTCAGCAGTGCGCTTAGCTGCTTGTTTCTTGGGTGCTTCAGCAATGACTTCAGAGGCGATGTCATCGTACACAACTCCGCTCAGGACAACCACCGACTCAGAGGTACTCGGTGTGTTGGCCTTTACAAAGGTACGTATCTTTGAAGGCAACCCCTGAACATAATAATGAATCCTCCTCTCCTCTGTCGTTACAAGATGAGGCACCAGGCGTGCCAACTCGTTGTACTTTGAAGTATATTGCCGGTGAGTCATGAGTCCGGCTTGGAGAGTCAAGAATTCCCTTTCCACCTTATGGACCTCGTTCTTAGGACAAAAATTTTCAGTTACCAACGCTTTCAGGTCGCTCCACCTCATCAATCTGACCGCTTGGTCACCCTTAGCATGTTTCACAGTTTCCCACCAGTGTGCTGCTTCTCCTTTCAATGACTTCGCAGCGAACATGACTGCTTGTTCCGGTCGACATTAACTAAGACGAATGGTCAACTCCATGCCGTTAATCCAATCTAAGGTATATGATACTTCCTTCTCCCCAGTAAGCATGGGTGGATCACAAACCTGAAACGCCTTGTAGTCGCAGCCGCGAGCAGGCGGTGCAACATTCTCTACCAGATTTGGTCCTCCCATTGTTGGAAGCACCACAGGCTCTTCAGTTGTGTTAGGGCTCTCCTTGGCCTTCCTCAAGGCTTCATCCAGTATGGCCGGTAAGGTTTCCTTCAGCAGTCGGGTAAAATCACGGCCAATAGCCGCTTGCACGGCTGTTTCAAACTAAAACGGTTGGTCATCTCCTTCCACATGTTCAGCATTGTGCTGACTAATCTCTGTCTCAGTATGGGTAGTGTGAACACTCCCCTCAATCACTTGGTTTGTACTAACTCCACCATGGCGGCCTGTACGCCCATCACGTCTTCCTCCTCCACCCCCTCTAGTTCCTCAACGTCTAGCCATTTATAACTGAAAGATAGAGAACAAAAGGATTTAATTTCATCATGCTAGGGAATATGTAGAACACAATATGTAAGGTAAGATGTTAATATACACTGGCCATCTGCAATCAACCATTACATCACTTCTTGTTGTTCTATTTATTCGCTTTCATGGTTCCACTAAAGCCTCTAATCTTATCTTGACACTCTAAAAGGTATACTTTACTTACTATACGCTTTTGATGCTTTGGCTTGAGTTACCCGTACTGGCATCCGCTACTTGGTCCCATTCTCAGTTTAAGTCTGGACATCGGGGATGTCCAAATCTCTCAAACTATGGCTCTGATACCAACTTGTGAGGCCCAAAACCCGGGAGGCCTCACTTATTGGATTTACTCACCAACACATAGCACTTAAACATAAGACATACAATATCACAGCGGAAACGATTTAAAATCTCAACATACGCAGCGGAAACATAACATGTCTAAACAACTGCAACTTGTCAAATACAATTGAAACTTGTCTTAATCAACATAATCAAAAGAAACATAAACAGGATGCCAGATGCTGATCTTCGGGTAACTCTTCTCGCCAAGCCAAGCATCCACTTCCATCTACTGCCACCTACACTTAACTGATGTGCATACTAAAAATCAGCAACGCTGAGTGAGTTCTAACGTTTACTTTAAATCAATTATACAAAAGATTTACTAAAACATATATATTGCCAATAAGGCTAAACTTAACACACTTTGCTTTTCAAACAGTTTAAAACGTATAATAAACCGTCAATTCTTCTTTACTGTACTGCCCTCATGGCTTACATCCATGAACCGACAAGTACCTGGTCAATCCCCCCATGATCAACGACCATGAACCAACAATACCGCTTATCCGTCAATTCCTTGTCACTACTGTACCGCCCCCATGGTCAACGACCATGAACCGACGAGTACCTGGTCAATGCCCCCATGATTAACGACCATGAACCGACAACACCGCTTATCCGTCAATTCCTTGTCACTACTGTACCGCCCCATAGTCAACGACCATGAACCGACGAGTACCTGGTCAATGCCCCCATGATCAACGACCATGGACCGACAATACCCTGGTCAATGCCCCCATGATCAACAACCATGAACCGACAATACCGCTTAACACTACGGGGAGGTTGCGTGGACCTCCCGAGTAACCGCCGTCACCCATCCCAGTTGTACAACCGTTAGCGAACCCAAAGGTTCTTACTAATGGGTAGAACCCATATCTGACATCTTGTACAAGTAACATCTGTCCCAAGGACCTTTATAGCTGGTACACATTCTCGAAGGAAAACTATTCACTTTACTGTTCATAAAACTTTATGTAAATCTTGTTCATAACTTAACATGTATTATGCCTTTGTTTATATATATAAAAATATAGTAAATACTTTCCATAAATACCTTTGCTTTTACTGAAATATATCTTAACGCATATATCATGCCTTTATTTATGTATAATAAATATAGTAAACGCTTGCCAAATGATATATCTTGCTTACTTGAAAATACTAACACATATATTATGTCTTTGTTTATGTATAATAAATATAGTAAACGCTTGCCAAATAATATATCTTGCTTTACTGAAAACATATACTAGCACTTATATTATGCCTTTGTTTATGTATATACAAATATAATAAACGCTTGCCAATATTATAATCATACTTTACTAAAATGTACTTTTGTCTCTTTTAAACTTTTCACTAAAACATAGCTTTTCCCTTCAGTTTATAATATATAAAATATAATAAACGCTTTACACTAAGTATGCACACCACCCATAAAGAAGGCAAAAAGGGGATTAGAACTCACCTGGTATCTTAGCTGCAAATGGTCTACTGGATCTAACACAATCTGAACAATCATAACAATAGACATGTATTAGACTTAACTCGACGCTAAATGGTTTCACTATTTCTGGCTAGGCGAACATACTGACTTCACTAATCCAGCTATATATACCCTTAGACCTGATGCTTGCGCACTTGGCAAGTGCGCAGAGCCTTGTTCTTGCGTACTTGATAAGTACGCAGACTTTACTTCTTGCGTACTTGATAAGTACGCATGTTTTGCTTCGTGCGTACTTGATAAATACGCAGGCTTTGCTTCATGGTACTTGATAAGTACGCAGGATCCTCTTCATGCGTACTTGGTAAGTACGCAGGATCTGCTTCACCGCAAAAACCCTAACTTTCGTGTTCGGGTCTGATCACGTCGAGATCCCGGATTTGTTTACATTCAAAACGTTTGCTTTTCATTAAGGAACTTAAATCTATGTTTTTCCTCCAGTTTAATCCATAAAAACGTTACCTTTTCCTCCAAAACCCGAAAAACCCAAAAACAAACAAAAACTCAGATCTATGAGAATCGGTTACCTGTAAACGCTTATTCTTCACGGCTAATCGTTCCAGAATACGTATGCCTACGGTCCTATGAGCTCAGATTCGAAAACCGGGACTTTCTCTCTCTAGACTCTCTCTCACTTTCTCTCTCTAGAAATCTGGAAATGGTGTTGGAAGTGAGGGTTTTGGGCTGATTTTGAGGCTTATAAGGGCCCAACCCTTGCCCCTTTCGGCCCATACACCCCGGCCCAAGCCCGCTTCCCTTCTTATTTAAGTTTTTAATTCTCGTGAATTCTTTCGCGTTCTAAAACTCGGGCTGTTACACAAAATAATTCATGAGTATTTTTAGAAAGTATTATGGATATTATAACCACACAAAAGTGGAACATCAAAGTTAAAATTCTTATTAAAGATAATTTCTTCATAACTGTCATAGAATTAGTTGATACTGGTGCTGATCTAAACTGTATACAGGAAGGTATTATTCCTACAAAATATTTTCATAAAACCTCCCATAATTTAAGTTCTGCGGAAGGAGAAAAATTAAAAATTGAGTACAAAATACCTCAGACTCATGTTTGTCATAATAAGACCTGCATTCCAACTATTTTTATTTTAGTTAAAAATCTCACTAGCCAAGTCATACTTGGAACTCCTTTCTTAAACAAAATTTTTCCTTTAAGGCATATTGATAATAAAGGAATAACTGAATCTTTTCAAAACAAAGAAATATATTTTTCATTTATTACAAATCTTTTTTTCTAGAACTTTAAACAATGTAAAAGAATCCATTTACAAGCAAAAATAAATCAAATTGATTTTTTATAAAAATAAATATTTTCTTTAATTATTCAAGATAGAATAAATAATCCAAAATTACAGGATAAGATTAGAATGATTAATAATCAATTCACTCTGCAAATATGCAATGATCATCCAAATACTTTTTGGGACAGGAAGAAACATATTGTTTCTCTTCCTTATGAAAATGATTTTAACGAAAGTAAAATCACTACTAAGGCTAGACTTTGTCAGATGAATTCCAAATATATGGAATTATGTGAACAAGAGATCATATCTCTTCTTGACAAAAACATAATCAGAAGATCAAAATCTCCTTGGTCTTGTACTGCTTTTTATGTTAATAAACATTCTGAGAAAGAAAGAGATATTCCTAGATTAGTTATAAATTACAAACCTCTTAATAAGATTTTAAAATGAATTAGTTATCCTATACCTAATAAAAAAGATTTATTAGACAAATTATATAACGCTATAATATTTTCAAAATTTGATTTAAAATCTGGATACTGGCAAATTCAGATTAATGAAAAAGATAGGTATAAAACTGTTTTTGCAGTACCTACTGGCCATTATGAATGGAACGTAATGCCTTTTGGGTTAAAGAATGCCCCGTCAGAATTCCAAAATACTATGAATGATATTTTTATTCCATATAGTGATTTTATAATAGTCTACATCGATGATATCCTTGTATTTTCAAGAGACATTGAAACTCATTTTAAACATCTTGATATATTCAAGAAGATTATAATAAATAATGGTTTAGTCATTTCTAGACCAAAAATGATGTTTTTCCAAACTAAGATAAGATTTTTAGGTCAAAATATTGAAACAGGAAACATTATTCCTATCAACAGAAGTATTGAATTTGGGTCAAAATTTCCAGATGAAATTTATGATAAAACTCAACTTCAAAGATTCTTAGGAAGTCTAAATTATATTCTTCCCTATTATAAAAATCTAGCCGAGAATACTGCCATTTTATATGACAGACTAAAAAAGAATCCTCAGCCATGGTCAGAGAATCATACTAAGACTATCCGAAAGATTAAGCAAAATGTTCAAAATCTTCCTTGCTTAATGATAGCCAACCCAGATTGGGAAAAAATTATTGAAACTGATGCCTCTGATATAGGCTATGGTGGGATATTAAAACAAATTACACCAATTAATAAACAAGAAAATCTGGTAAGATTCCATTCTGGAAAATGGAATAACAGCCAGAAAAACTATGCCACTATTGTAAAAGAAATTCTAGCAATAGTAAAATGTGTCTTAAATTTTCAAGATGATTTATATAATCAAAATTTTATTATAAAAACTGATTGCCAAGCAGCTAAGTTTATCTTTGCTAAAGACTTCAAACATGATGTTTCAAAACAAATGTTTGCAAGATGACAGTCACATTTAGCCCCATTTGATTTTGATATTGTTTATAAAAAAAAGGTAGTGACAATTGTCTCCCTGATTTTCTTACCATAGAATATTTAAATTAATGACTCATTCAAAAGGACCGGTTAAAAAGGCTCTCCTTGAGATTTAGGAGAAAATAGAATGCCGCACTCTTCAGATAATCAATGATGAAGTGACCAAAGAAGAGATCTAGGAAAATATTTTTCTAGAATAAAAACCAAAAAGAAATATGATTAATAATATTAATATCAGGATTTCTTTTTGTAAAGAAAAGATACGTTTATTACGTCAACAAGAAATAATTATTTTATGTGGATAACTTTTTTAGAAATGATTCCTTGGGAACAAGGAAGAAGAGGAAAAGGAAGATCTTCTTCTTATAAAGGAAGTGGTCAAAATCCGAGGGTCATATCCCAAATCAGAAATCGGAAGCTTATAGCTGAAAACATTGCATCATCATCTGGACTTTGAATCATCAGCATCATATACTAAAACTGTTTCTAACGAAGCAGAAGATGATATTACAAATTGGGCTCAAAGTCCATATAAGGAAGTTATACTTCTTTTAGAAAATAAAGACATAAAATGGAAAGATAATCCATGGCTGTTAATAAACAGATATATGGACACAGGATTCTGTCCTGCAGAGGCTTATAAGCCCAGACAGTACTATGAACAAATTCTTAAAAAAGAGAATTGTGAGATAGAACACTATCATGCTGGTCAGCCTGATATTTATAACTTCAGTAAGATAGTGGTAAAACAGATCATATCTGTAGAAACATGGGGAACTTCTCCACTAAAAGAGAGGGAGCTTATATATCCCCAAACTAAAGTCCCAATTAAATATAATTACTGGGACTACAAGAATGCTTTTTATAAAACATTCTTATATGAGAACCCAAAACAAAAACATTCTTGGTTCATAAAGATTTGTTCTCATATTTACGGACAGGAAATTCCAGTCTGGTTCTATAACTGGTGGCAATCTTTTGGCCCCTCAGTGAATATTCTCCCTGAGTTATATAAAACCATTTATACTCAATGGGTAGTAGTTTATTCAGTCTTGATAGAGGCTCAGCAGGATGAAAATTTCATTAAAAATATGTCTGCTTCACATTTCTACATCCGATTCAGTATCCCATGGATCTGGAAGTGGTCTCCAGAGGTTGATTACGTCAGCCATAATATTCTTTGTATTCAAAGAACCTTTTTCATAAAATTCTGGAATAAGATGTCTCTTACAAACATTGATGGCATCATAGAAAGCCATGATACCAAAGAAAAAATTAAGAAGACGATTGCTGATTATACGAATCAGATGAACAACCATCCTCATAGAAAGGCTCCAAGCCCTTTCAAACATATTGTCAGAAAGATCCAGACACTCAAAGGGACTGATCAAATCAGTAAGAAAGAAATCATGGATTTCTATCTCACAGAAATGAAGAAAGACTTGATAAAAAAACTTAAGAAGAAAAGGAGCATCTCCTTCAACAATGTCTACATCTTCCCAAACTGAAGAAGATGAAGACTCAGAAAGAATCTTTCAAGACAGACATGACAATACTACTGATCCCGTAGATGAAGATTACATCAATAATGTTCTTGCAGAATACAGGCAAGAGTTCAGCCTAGAAGCATCTTCGGGCAAGCTAAAAGACAAGAAGCCACTGATGGGATGTGGATTTTGTGTGTATACAGTGCTTTAACCCCGCGATTTTATATGTTTTTCTCTTATTACATATGCATGGATAGCAATTACTATGAGCTTTTGTGTTTGTAGGTAAGAGGGGTTAAAACATAGATGTTAGAGCACGTGGAAATGCAGGTTACGGGAATCGGAACGAAGAAACGAAGAAGTGAAAAAGGGCTGGCCGTAAGTTACGGCCAGGCCACCGTAACTTACGATGGACAGATTTTCGAGACCGTAAACCAGAATCTACAGGCCGTAAGATAGTTTTGGGATAGGCTGACCGTAAGTTACGGTGCATCAGGCGTAACTTACGGTGGAAAGAAAATCAAAAAAAGTTTGGCTGTAAACCAGAAGCTACAAGCCGTAAGTTATAATTTTAAAAAAGTTGACCGTAAGTTACGGCCAAACCACCGTAACTTACGGTGGTCGGGAAAACAGAAAGACGGGAGCTTCGATTCTGAGGAGAAATAAGCCATGGAAAGTCAGTTTTTTACAACAGAGACGAACAGGTAGGGAAATCTAGGCGATTTTGGGGCATTTGGATCATCAAGATTGAAGCTTTTTCACCCAAAAATCGAAGAGCTAATCATGGATTCTTTGAAGAACTTTGAAGAATCAATCATTATGATGTCAGGCTAATCACCCGGTACCCAACCCTAGATGTAAGACTTTGATGTTTGGATTCTTAACTAGTTTTGATTGTGTGAATGTAAACATGGGATTGAGTAGTCTTTCTTTCGTGTGTTTATAATTGTTTTCCGGATTCACAAATAGATTTGAATCAATCTAATTTGCAATTATTCGATTGTCATTCGACTTTTACAGCCGCTAGCATATCGAGTTGTTAATCAGGTTTTTGTCAAAGTGATAACTGTTAGATTAGTTCGTGATTGTGTTCCATTGTCCGATCTCAGATCATTGGGTTAACACACTGAATGAAATCTAATTGTTATTAGTTGAATTGGTAACAAATTGTCACTTAATCAAGTTAGATGGTTTTGAATCCATATCAAGTCTGAAGTCTAGGGTTGGTTACTATTTTTAATCAATTGTTATTCGTTTTCAAGTTTACTCTCATTTATTCTTGATTTCTTAATTTTAAATTCAGTAAGTGCATAATCGGTTTTTCTTAAAAATTAATCAAATCCAAAATTCGGTTTTACTTTTATCGCCTAGTTTAATTAGTTGCAACAGTTAATCTTCCACGAGCTCCTCGAGAATCGATATCCTACTTACCCTTTACTAAAGGTATTTAGGTTTTAATTTGGTTGTACCTTCGACTGCGATCAGCCACAATAGGCCCCACTTAAGCCTTATCAGTGTCAACTCCAATAATGCGTGGAGTGAAAGACAGCATTATGCACTCTGGCATAATAATGGCCAGACACTATTTCTTTTTGAAAAGTTAGCAAAATAATTGCTACTTTACTATTTTCTTTTTGACAAATTTGTCTAGATAGGTCCCATGAATGGACTCTGCTTTACTTCTCTCCGCCTATATAAGGGGACTCTTATTTCTTGTAAAATTATCTCGAAGAACAACTCCACTACTCTCTCTCTCTTGTATTTATCTCTCTATAATATTGGAAGTTTAAAGTTTAAGCTTGGTGTTCAGAAAACGCAAGTCTGGTAAAATTTTTATTTATATTTTTTCAGTGATTGCCTCATTCAGAGGCTAAATATTTTAAGTGTTGAACTGTCATGATAACTTGAACAAGTATGTAAAAAAAAGTATAAAATTGAAAATATTTGTGGAATAGTATATAGACAGGTAAAAAACATAATAGAATAATAAGGTGGTGGTTGAACTATTGGAGACCTTGTAGCCGCAAATGCCAGGATGGGCGCAAAGACTTTTTATAGTCTGACCTTTACTAACCCCATCTTAAAGTTCCATGCTGTTTTTGTAATAATTTCCTTTGGTGTATAATTCCTCAGATAATTTTTATTCTTATACTAAAAAATTTGAAGTTATATTTTAAAGTTATTTTTAAGTTTTATTTTTAGGTTATTTTAAAAGATTCTGTAAAGAATATAAACCATATATAATTTAACAAATGAAAGTATAACTGTAAAAGAAATAATTATTGATGTCCACTTGGTGGTGGGTAACCGGATATCTTCATGCATCCCCCTGCCTCTACTAAACAAAACAACTTGTATATATATATTTAAAATAAAATATATTAGTGGGAAAAAAACATCAGTGTTCTCACGAGAACTCGAACTTGAAAACATGAGTCATTATTGTAAACATATTAATAAAACATTTTTAATTGGTCAGCGGCGTCATGTATTTGCAGTATTTTTTATCTTAAATTTTATTAATTTGTCGGCCCTTATAAAAGCTATAAAAGATGTGTACATCTATAAGTGTGAAGAAATAGTACAAATCTAATGAATTTGCATGTTTAAAATATTAAAAAATATTATTGCACTATACAAGGATATACAGAATGAAATTTGGCTATATTACAATTTATAATATGTGTATATATTTATGTGTTATATATATATATATTTGTGTATATATTTATGTGTGGATGCTAAAAGCACTACACATCTTAGTGATTTGTTTTAGTGATTGCCCATGTTGATGTGACGGTGACGTGACGCGCGTGAATGTGAAACCAGTACGGATACAGATGGCTTAATAAAATGTAAATTACGTACTTTTTTTAGCTATATTGAAAAAGTAATTTTGTAATTGTTGTAGTTTATCCAGGCATGTATTGGAGGATATTCTTGTATTCTAATATTTATTCTTTATATATTTATGTATATATGTCAACTCAAAGTTGACATCTTATACGTAAACAAAGGTCTACAAAATATTTATTGTTTATTTAATATTTAAATAATATAAATTACAAAAATATTTATTGTTTAGTAACTGTTTAAATCATATAGATTATATAAATTGCAAGAAAAAGGTATTTGGTTTATAACTAATTACATTATTTAGTAGTAGGTTTAACTGTCACATATTTTAAGTAAACAATGATCACGTACAGCAGCCATTAACAGAATAATTAATTACCTGTTCAATAAAAAGCCATGGGCATATGAAAGCACCCATTCTTTATTTGTATTTTGAGTTGGCTAATTATTATTAATTCTGCACATGGCAAATAATACAATAACGTTTTGGATTAAGCATGAATATTTAAGGAAGGTGCGTAGGTGTTAATGATCATATCACGACAATCTTGTACAACTCAATACTACGGGGGGGGGGGGGGGGGGGGGGGTAAATAGAGTCCCAAATATATTACCAAATATAAACCGGAAGAACAAATGGGCTATATATAGAGAAAACCAAATTAAAAAGCAAACATATATGGCCCGGGTCTGATAATTTTGTGAGATTTGAGTGTGTGTAATGTGGATTTGATCAAGTATATAAAATTAATGAGTCAATAATGATACTACGAGTCTATGATTATTTAAAACTTAATAGATCTAACAAAATGTAATTGCGAAGCAAGCGGATTTTCATCAGGACGGATTCCGTCAAGTCCGCTCCTGGTAGAAACACACATTTTATTTTTCTTTTTCTTTTTTTAATAAATCATTTAGCATATAATTTTTTTTGAACGGCGTGGGATCAACTGGCACGTCCCACCAGGGGAGGCTCGTACATCAGTCTATCCATACAGCCCCCAAGGAATTCGAATCTGCAGAGGATGTTCTTAGTTTTTATGAAGTGCACCTTACAAGATTCGAACTCATGACCTCTACGGAGAGGAAACCCTTTGGGAAAACCCGTCTGACCACCAAGACAGAACCTTGATGACATTTAGCATATAATTGATTTTTTTTTCTAATAACGTTTAATATTTAATTTTTATAAAACTTTAACTAGGCCGTTTTGTTTACTTTTCTTTTTTTTAGACATCCAATATAAATTTTATTGAAAACAAAGTTATTCTAAAAATAAATTATTTTTTGGTCTGCTAATATAAAAAAAATATACTCGGTTTTCAATAAAATTTATATCGGTATGTCGACAAAAAAATTAAACAAAACGTTGTATTTAAATTTTTTTTAGAAAAATTAAATATTACATTTTATTAGAGAAAAATTAAATTATATAAAAAAGAATTATTAAAAAAATAAAAAAGAAATATGTGTTTGTACAATTAGTTTCTACGAGGAGCGAACTTGGTGGAAAATCCATTTCCACCAACAGCGGACTTGGTGAATCCGCTTGCTTAACCAGCGGACCACTCATAAACCAAAATGTTTTCACAATTTACCTATAAACCAAAATAAAATCCAAAAATCTCATTACTACACAAACACTACAACAAAACTTATCTGATACGTCGGACCTATACCAACGACATCTGGCCATATGTTGTCTGGATAGCCTATATGCCGACAACATGTCGTCGGTATAGGTTCCGCCGCTATTAGTTCGACGTTAAAGTTAAAACTGTCGTCAGTATAGTGTCGTCGAGACAACTTAGGCGTATCCCAACGACGTGCAGTCGCTATAGGGTCGTCCCAAAAAAGTAAGGTTACGGTGCATACAACATAGCCAAAAGTGATGTTACACTCCTGCAGGTTAAAGAACGACCAAGACTTATGGCTGTGTCTTATCTTGTAGATCAAGGAGTATCATATAACCACAAATATTAACGAAAATATTTTTGTAAGGTGACATATAAAAAGAAGAAAACCAAAGTTTAAAATCAAACCTGTGGATCCGCTATCAGCATGAGTGACACTAATGAACTGAATAGAAATATGTTGGCCAAACAACTCATGAGCTCGATCCAAAACCGACGCCCCCAAGTCATTGAAATCAAGCACATTCTTCTTCATCAACACCACTTTCCCTTTAACCGTCGTCTTCGTCTTCCTCCCATAATCCTCTCCCAACAGCAACTTGGCAACTTTCTGAAACATGTTATCCATGCACGTACACGTCTGCGTACGCCTTTCTGATTCTTTATCCACTTCGATTTTCGAGATGGATGAAGGAAGCCCGAGCATGTGTTTCTAATAATTAAGATGGATCAAGGGTTTAGTTTATTGTAGATGGTATAAGCACTAATGATATTAGGTTGATATTTATAGGCCTTGATAGGTTGAGAGTACGACTTTGTAAAGGTATGATACAATCGCTTCCTAGAAATGACCCTGGAGAAGTCTAATCTTTTGGTCGCAGACTTGTGGTCAATAATAATCTTCTGTCCAAAATCATTTTTGTCACGCTTTTCTTCTTTATGTTACAAGTTGACATTAAAAAAATATGAATTAGTCACAAATCACATTTAGTGCATTCTAATCCATATATATGTATACCTGAACAAATAAGTCACTGGTTTCGTCACGTGTCACAATTTATTGTGCCCCAAGATCCTTTTTCCCTCTTATTTTTTTCTTTACTACTAAATATTTAATATTTCATTTATTCGACTCGTGTAAAACACTATTTTCAAACCAAGTGTGTGTGTTTGTGTGTATAAGTGAGTTATCGCACAAAAGACTTTTATGATATAAAAGATATGAAACCACCATGCATGATGCGACACGTGTCTTTAGGTGTGGGGTAAATCCGTCCACACTATAATCACGCATAAAAATTACATAATTACACATATATACTAAAAGATAACTACACACAAATAATAACACAACTTATATAAAATAAATACACAACATATATAATAATAACACAACTTATTTTTTTAATTGCCCATGATATACGTACAACACGTCCATAGTTTTTTTTAAAAAAAGTCTATTTTTTGTAAAAAAAAAATAGTATAGGAAGACTATACTTCAAATTAAAGAGAATAAAATGCTCTAATTTATGGTGTTATTTTTTATAAAAATAATGTTGTATAAAGAAGTTATATGTGTTTAAAAAAAAGAGTAAATTACACGAAAGGTACCTGTGGTATGTTAATATTTTGGATTACCTCCGCAATTATAAAAAACTACATCTTTGCTCCCCATGATATGACATATAACATAATAGGTCCCCTATTGGATGTCTGTTAGCTTTTGCTGTTAAGTGAATTTAAAATGACCAAAATGCTATTTAATATAAAAATAAATAACTTAAAATTAAAATTAGAAGTATTATATTGTTATTATTTAGTGGGCTCCATTAAATAATTAATATAAAAATAAATATTAAACAAAAATACATACACATCATATCATAGTCTCGATCTTCATCACAGCGCTGTCCATGCTTGCCGCCGCCACCCACCTTCTTTCTCCCATGGCCGCCGCCACCACCCACTGTACATACACATAGCTATCTCTCTCAAAGACGCCTGAAACCCACCACCATCTCCCCTGAACTCCGGCTGAAAGCCGCCACCACCACCTCGCCTCAAAGACGTCGTCACCCTGCTAAACCCCACGATATCAGGAACTAAAAACATCAATCGGTTTCTCCATGCTAGACCACTCAACAACAAAGCTTTGATGCCTCGAGTTCCACTATACGTCCCCAATTTTCTGGTCAACAAATGTTAGTTTTCGTGATTCCAATGGATGATTTTGATGTTGCGATGTACTGTAACTCTAGAAGTTTGAATTAAATCTGAGTTAAAACACCAATTTGTTATTGGATTCATGAATGTTAGTGTACGTATGGTGACGGAAGTTAGAGCGTAGAGAGAGAGGTGGTGGTGGTTGGACATCGTCGGAAAATCATTAAGCGGAGGTGGAGGTGGTGGCATCACCGATCTGTTGGAGGGGGAGAAGCTTGGATGGTTGGAGGTGGAGATACAACGATAGGTGGAGGTAAAATGGTGTCAGCGGGTGGTGATGTTGTTGGTGCTGGAGAAGTTATAGGCGGCAGTGTTGTTGGTGCCGGAGAAGTTACAGGCGGCAGTGCGGTGGTGGAGTTTCGATGAAGAAAGGATTGGGGTGGGGGAGATGGTTTAAATTTTTGTTTATTTTATATAAATATAAATTAAAAACAGGTGGGGCCACCATTTATTTATTTATTTTTATTTAATGGTAAGGGTATTTTGGTTAACTTTTAAATTTTGACAGAAAAGTTAACAGACATCCAAGTTATGGACCTATTATGTTATCTGTCATCATACCACGAAGAGTAAAGATGTAGTTTCTCATAGTTGGGGAGGTAAACCAAAATATTGACATACCACAGGAACCTTTCGTGTAATTTACTCTAAAAAAATATGGGGGAACTTAAAAAGTCAATATTCTAGTTTTACCCCTCCATACCTTTTTCACACATAAAACATTCTTCATGCCATATATCTTTCATCTTAACTCTTGATTTTCTTGATCAATGGTTCAAAATTATTTGTTGCCTTTGTATGATAAACACATTTGTATTTAAACCATTATATATACAAGGGAGAAGTTTATTTCAAAACACTTTAATATTATGAGAACAAAGGGAACAAACCTAAATCATTTTTTTTATATTAATGGTTTCAGAACAGTTAAATATTGCGAGAACAAGGGGAACAAACCTAAATCGTTTATTTTTATATTAATGGTTCATATTTTTTTAACAATTTTAATTTTTACATACAAATGTGTATGTTATCAACATAAAAAACCATTAAACTAACTTGTTTTTATATGTTTTAACTTTTAACTTTTAAATTTTACATGTACATGCACATATTATGTGTAGGTGATATAACCTACACATGACTTGCACATGTGTATGTACTATAATTAAATGAAATTTGTTCATATATTTTTTTTTATTTCAAGAGCGATGAATAAACATTATATTTCAACCATTTTCTAATATTTTAAATTTTTATAAGATTGAAAAAATGAATGATTTCTTTTGTTCCCTATGTTCTCGCAATATTTAGTGTTCTGAATTGAATTTTAAGATTGAAAAAATGAATAATTCATTTTGTTCCCTATGTTCTCGCAATATTTTAGTGTTCTAAATTGAACCCTCACACACACACACACACACACACATATATATATATAGGGGACGTATCGGTTGTAAAACCTTTCTTATTGTGAAAACCCAAAAATCTATTATGGGCCACACATTATTTTTCTATATATTTTATTCTGTGGCTATGATTAAATCTAGATTTTTTATTTATATTGAAAAAAAATATGTGGTGTAGATTTAATAGAGGGGTAAAAGGGTAATTAGATTTTTTTTCTTTTTTGTTTAAAGCTTTGTAATAAAAATCACACACAATCTCTCTCTTCCTCTCTCTCTCTCATATTCATAATCAGAAAACAAAACTTTAAAAACATTGCCAAGAACATTTTTTTTACACATGTGTAAAAATCCGTGTGTAAATTCCTTTTACAACATAAACACAAAAATGATTGACGAACGTGCTTTTTATCTTTACACAAATCAGTAAAAAATCTACATCCAAATATCTAAATATCTTTACAAATCAGGAAAAAAACAAATACACAAATCAGAAAAAAAAAAATACATCAAATTACATAAATATCTTTACAAAATTAAAAAATACACATAATTACACTGTGTAAAATCAAATACATATAGGTAAAAACTCATTTACATATGTATAAATTCAGTTTACACATGGGTAAAATCAAAATACACTTGTGTCAAAATCAAAACTTACTTGTGTATCAAACCATGAAGATCTTAAAACCAGATCTTTTAAAATCCTGACTTTTACACCATCTTGAACCAAGATCTTCTTCTCATACTTAGATTCCTCATGTGCTAGTCTACACCATCAAAACGTCAATGGCATCATAAAAAAATACAAAAGCATTATGTGTAAAAAGAACATTAAAACATGATTTTAACTCTCTCCAGTTCTCTTGTTACACTTGTGTAAATTCAATGTAACATCCCAAATTCTCGTTTCCAAAAAACACGAGATTTCGTTTAGGGCTAAGGTTGTCAAAGAACGAAACATCGACTCAATAATTTAACTCCTAATCGAATTCCATAGATGGTAATGTAATTTATACAAAGTTGAGGGGCTAAATGAAAAACTTTTAAAACCTAAAACCCTAGTTCCCTTGCAAACAGCCGCCAACCCCGATTCAGTCTTCTTCTTCCTCCCATCTCGGCGACCTGCAACTCCAAACTCCCCACCTTCGCGAAACCCTATCCCGACCTTCCCTAGATATCGCATCATGTTCGGGTTGCACGAAAAAGCTCCGCCTTGTTTTGAAACAGCAGCGGGTTCAGATACGGTGGTGGTATCGGGTTACGGTGATGGTGGTGGTGCGGACTGGAACGGTGGTGGAATGGACTCGATGATGAGGGTGGTGGTGAAGACGAGCTCCACGGTGGAAGTAGCAATGGTAGTATACACGGGTGCACAGTGGTGGTATGTCTCAGGTAATCGGCGGAAAAATCTTGCAATGGTGGTATGGTTCACGGCTGTTAATAATGGACTTCGTGAAGGAGGTGATGGTAAAAAACAGTGGTTGCAGGTGATGATAATGGCAACGTCAAGGCGGTTCATGGCGGTGACTGATAACGGTGGTTGACGGTGGTGGTACGGACTCGACTATGGTAGTGGTCGTACGGGTTTAAAAGTGGAGATACGGTGACAGCAAGTGGCCTTTAGCGGCCCGATGATGGTCATAGGTGGTTCACGATGGTGGTTCATGATGGTGGTTCAGGTTGGTGGTTTAGGGTGGTGGTTCATGGTGGTGTTAAAGATGATGATTACATAATGATAAAGATGGATACGGTTCGGGTCGGGTCTCGGTTATAACTTACGGGTCCGTGTTCGAGAAGGTATACCCTTTAAACTCGTAGAAAGTTATTTAGTATTATTGGTCGGGTTATGAATAGCGTATTAGGGACGGATATCAATGATTTCATAAACGATAACCGACAAAATATTATTATTTTTTATATAAAGGATAATTGATAGAAGTATAGAAAGAAGGATCTCGATGTTAGAAGTTAAAACTCGATTATTGTGGACTATTGGTTATGATTTGGTAATAGAAATAGACAATTAATATTGTCGGGTATTAGTTAAAAACAAACGGGACTCTTTTCGATTCTCGTTAAGATAAAAGAAGGATATTTTACAAACATAGAAGTCCTCCTTATAGTTCGGTTCATATTCTAGACACCACGTCGTGGAGGTACATCTCTTAAACCTCCGATTAGCGACTGTTGAGTAAAAGTACGGAATCTAAGTTCCGGAAAGAGCCGACTGTCGGCTGTCGACTCTACAGGTCGACTGTCGGCTGTCCGGTTCGACTGTTCAGATAAGACTTAGAACCCTAGTACAACACCAAGTCCTGAACGCAAGTTCAGGAGAGACTCAAGGGTGGCTGGCGACTCTCATAGCCGACAATCAAGAGTTGCTGGCAACTCTCCCGGCCGACACTCTAATGACTCAGCCGACTCTTGCATTAAATAATATAATTCTTACTTTCACTTATGTGCAGATCGGTATACTCACCAGCAATAGTTAAAACATCATCTTCGGGTTGAACAACGGTAGACAGATGAGTTCAATGTTGCCCCTATGTGTTACGTGCAAACGTTTTTAAATATTTTGAGGCTGAAGTGTTTACACTAAATGAATGAATGTTAATGTGATCATATGTGATATACAAAAATGAACAATGAACGAAGAATGAAACGTTTGTATACACTACGTGAATGAATGATAAGAATGCTAATATGATCATACATGTTACATGAATGTAATGATGAACAAAGAATGGACCCAATGACTAAAACGAAAGAAATGTAAGTATGTTTATGGATAATGAACTGTAAGTATGTCTATGGATAATGAAATGTAAGTATGACATAACGTATAAAAATGAAATCTTGCTTTATATCCATGTATATATTGCTTGCCAAACAATAAAAGTATGATATAACGTGTAAGAATGAAAACTTGCATTATATCCATGTATATATTGCTTGCCAAGTAAGAAAAGTATGACATAACGTGTAACAATGAAATCTTGCTTTATATCCATGTATATATTGTTTGCTATGTATGAATAAACGTTATGGACGGAAACGATGACAACGGCTACTTTGGTAGACGGACGACCACTAGACTATTATGCAACCAGAAATAAAATCCTAGAAAGGTAGACTAAAACTAAGGCACAACAGTGGAGTCAGTCCCTCAATCGATGCGCTGTTATATACATAGTTCGGGTGGGAAACGGATGCCTTAGGGCAGACGGACAAATATGACGGACTAGGACGGTAGGACGGTTGTAAGATAACGACTGACTACTTCGGTAGGACAGTTGTAAGATAATGACAGACTACTTCAGTAGCACGGTTGTAAGATATGTCGGACGGACACTAGTTGCAGACAGTTGTAAGTATGTCGGACTATAACGGTAAACCGTGACGTTTGTCTTTGTGACTTACGTAATCAATGACGGGCTGATCCCCCTTACGTGTAAGACCAATGAAGGTACACATGAATGTAAGAATGTATGTATCAATATACGTACTCGCCTATGAATGAAATATGAAAGAAAGAATTGAAAAGATAAATATATACATATCGGGGAGGGATCAAGAGAAAACCACAAAGTTAGGCGAAAACCAAGAAAACTACTAAAACAATTTGTAATACTATGGGTTACGTATACGTAACCGCATTTTTTTTTGAATTTTTTTTTTCTGTTTACGTATACGTAACACTATGGGTTACGTATACGTAAGCCAATATTTAAATAATTTTTTGGTAAAAAATTATAATATTAAATTGATACTCTTATAAAAAAATAAAAATAAAATAAAATAAAAAATAAATATTATTATATTATCGGTTAAAATTGGTTTTTTAGTGGTTTTCTCGGTTTTCGCCTAACTATTGGTTTTCTCGGTTTTCGCCTAACTATTGGTTTTCTCTGGAACCCACCCCTATACATATACATATATATATATATATATACATACATATTTATACTTATGAAAATATGTCACACCCCCAATTTCGACTAAAGGAGTTTTACCGTTTTGGGAAGTGACAAACCAGGATCTCAGACATCAGTTACATTGAACGACTCTACATGGGACATAAGAGTAATATAATCAAAGTTCAGAGTTCAAATGCGGAAGCGTAAAGAAAATAAATGCGCAAAATACACGCGCCCCAAAAAGAAAGTCCAAACAATAATAAAACGAAAACAATCAAAGTAGCAAGACATCAAAAAATCAGGAGCATCCCATGCATGATCCTAGTTGTGCACCTGTGTCTTAACTTAGCGACTTGAGAAAACATGTAAGTAAAAATGTCAACACGAGGTTGGTGAGTTCACATGTTTCAATATATAAATAAACGTTTACCAGATTTATTGTACAATCAACTTATATATACTAATGAGTAGCTAACCCATGTTCATGTTTGCTATTACGCTCGCAACCGTAAACTGACTGTTCGTATTGCCTCCCACCAGGTCTATCAACCACGGTGCACGTTTAGGTCAATATTGCACCCGTTCGATATCTAATCGAGTTAGCGCGACTAACGCGGGTGAGGTTTGTCAAACCCAGTAGTACTACCCAACATACCTCGCTATATTCATATTTAAACGGTTCGATGTGAGGACTTTCATGATAGAGTTTACGCATAGTCATAACAATTGATATAAAATGAAGTACAAAAATCAAAAGAGTTTGTATCATGTTTTCTCCCCCAGTTTAAAAGCAGTAAAAAGGGGCCGTGAAACTCAACTGCGTTGCGTAGTAGATAGTATCACACAAGTATGAGATTTAGAACCTCAAGTGATAGCCTGCACGGCTTACGTATGCCCTAGAACCATAAACACATAAGTTAGGGACATATGGGATTGTGATGACGACACGGAAGATTAGAGCGTCTTAAAACATTCTAAGAATTAACGGGTAGACGAACGCGTCTATGGGAAAATAGATTTCGTAATAGAATTAGAATAACTAAATTTTGTGTCGAACGTTACGAAAAATATTATATATGTATAATACTTGTGTGTTTGTGTCATTCAGAAATGTTTAAGAAAATAATATATATACCATATATTATTTTTAAGTTCGAAGGATTAATAAACGTTTGCGTGGAAAAAAATAATAAATATATTATTTTTAATTGAGGATAAAACGTGGGTCAATGATATAAATAATTATATTATTTAATAGTTTGAAATAATCCAATAGGTTCATACACGAGGTGCGAATAATATATAAATATATTATTTATAAAGCTTAAACGTCTTCATAACGTTTATAATTACAAAAATAATATAAAAATATTATTTTTAATTGAGGTCACGATGCTAAAAAATATTATTTCATTTTAAGTTGTGATTTGAAAATAATATATAAAAATATATTATTTTATGAGTAGACATAGGTTATAATTCTAAAATCGAGCCTACGGGTAATACACGAGGCTAAAACGTCATAAAATATTATTATAATAACATGGGGTAAGTTTTTATATTAAAAATAATAGTTTAAAATTGTTTTAAAAAGAAAAGGGGGGTGGAGGGATCGAACCCGGGTCTCCTCCCCCACATACCAAAGCCTTAACCACTACGCCCGCTAGGGTCATTGCGTTAGAACCCGGATCAGATTTGTTTTAATCTTCCAATCCACTGTGTTCTTCCCCTTTTGTGCGATCCGAACCAAAATAAACCCTTAATCTCTTGAAATCGATCGCGATTGACCAAGAGATCATAGGGGTTTTGTTCATCAGGGAATTTCGAGTCTGTGAGTGAATTTAATTGCAAAAATAACAGTTTAGAGATCGTTTAATTCTGTATTGAAAATGTCGGAACCCTAGGTTTTGATCTTGGAATCGAATTGACTAAAAACGATAATGTATGTTGTTGGTTTCATAGGGCTTTCAAAGTATGTGAAATTGCGAAGCTACCTATATGATTTAATTGGATTTAAACTGAGTTTAGGGTGAAGCTCGATTAAACTGGGTTCGCGAAGAACCCTAGATTCAGGTTACGTTTAATTCGATGTTATAAGCTCTCAAATGGTTAGGGCTTTCAATATACGACGGATTGAGAATCTAAACATGTAGTTTAATTAGATTGAGGTGATGTCCGGATTAGAGTTCGACTAAACCGAAATCAGATGAACCCTAGGTACGGGTTTATGCTTAATTTGATGTTGTGTGTCCAAATTAGGTTAGGGCTTTAGTTGTAGACCAGAAAATGAAACTAAGGGTGTATTTGATTACCTGAAACGATATCGGATTGTTAGGGAACAACAAATTGGGGTTCCGGCTCCGCACGGTTTGGTCTCCGGCATTTCTGTCTTTGATTCTGATCGAGTTGGTGTAGGGGATTGCTTCTGAGAGCGTGATAGAGGTGCGCAGATGCCTGATTGTGGGAAATAACAAACCGATTGATCGAATTGATGGTCTTAGACGCGAGGGTCGAAGTTTAGGACTTAACTACTCATACGTGGTGTTAATTACAAATCAATACCGTGTTTATGGATTAATGATGGCCGTTAATGACCATATTCGAGTAATTTCGGTTACAAGTCCAACTGAAATCGATCGTGGTATGCAAATTTGACTCAAGATCACACGGGTTGACTTTAGAAAGTCAACAGAAATCAAGATTAAGCAAATTACAAGTTTAATCCTTCTGGTTTCATGCAATTGAGTTTGAAAAAAAAAACAGAATTGATCCTTGTAGTTTGAATGTGGTTATCTACAAGGTTAGTTTGACTATCAGAAGTCAATAGGACTTAAGGCTTGGATTTTGACTTTACAAAGTCAAATAGAATCGAGTTTAGGCTAATTACACAAGTAGTCCTTGTAATTAGGGTTTGAAAAATGACAGAAGTAGTCCCTGGGGTTTGAATTAAGCTAATTAAGTTAACTTTAACTGGATTAGGTTAACGGAGTTAACTGGAAAAGTCCGGATTATCACATCATCCCCTAGTTGAAAGAATTTTCGTCCCGAAAATTTAAGTAAATAATAAAAAAAAAATTCCGGATGTCACAAAATATGATATGAACTAATGATTATGCCTATTTGCTCTAAACTAGAACTCACCAGCGTTAGCTAACTTTTAATATGCATTTCAGGTAACAAGAAGAAAAGACGGGCAAATGTATTAAGGCTACCTGACGCAAGACTGACATCCTGTTTAACTGATTCAATTATAGGACAATGTTTAATGTTTACGACTTCCGATGTTTATGTAATTGAATGAGTATGTACGCTTTCGCTAAGTTTAAACATTTTTATTGAAAGTTCAGAGTTTGAGGACTATGTTTATGAGAAAATCCATCAACTGAGGTCTCTCGGGAATGGGGCCTTACAAGTTGGTATCAGAGCAATAGTTTGAGAGATTCAGACATCCCTAAATGTCTGAACTCAAGTTGATAATGGGACCAACGCAAGGATGTCAGTACGGGTAGCCAACGCTAACGCCAAAACAAGTATGTAGGTAGCAAGGTCAATACATGTAGCTCAGGGTAGATGCCTTAGTCTAGAACACATGCCTTAGATATTAATATCACTACTGATATGAATAGTTACACATAGGACATACGATGGTAGACGAATTGAACACATGAGTACAGTAAACGATTAATAACACGTAGCTACCATTATTAATCTTCTATTGTGTAAGTGTGTCTCGATTGGTCATCTATCGTATGTACTCGTCACAAGAGTGAAGATATGTTAACATAATACTACGAATGACTCATGAGCGACTCCCGCCAACGAGGAGTTCGGAAAGGAAAAGGGAATTCATGGATTAGTCACTGTTTATAGAAGACATTCACTTTATGAAGCATGATAAGAAGAGTCAGGAATTCACGAGTAAGGTAACTTGGCGATTACGTCAAGATCCACATAATTGTGAATTTATAGGTGCTCGTGCATACTGATGAACCTTATCGTGTGGATTAATACACATGTCACCAAAAACAATTAAATCGCTCCAACTATGACTATGAGATTAGTCGCTTGAGTAATGATGATAATATCAAATTAGTAAGACGAATGATGGCAACAACGACATAACAAAGGAGGAACGAGAAAGAGTGAGACTTTAAATGAAGATTGCTAAAGTTGATTAACACTAAGGAACAAGTTTAGAAAGATTAACGAAACCTACCTGATAGTGATGAAAGTATTAAATCAAGCAAAGACAATGAAATGGAAAGATTGCGCTAGAAGAGAATTAGTATGAGGGCGATAAGAGAGCCTATCAAACCCCAGTGAGAAGATTGCTTCGCTTGGCAACCCGCGAACGACGAGACCGATTAAGTAGAATTTGAGGAACTCAACACTTGATTATTTCGAATTGAGAAAGTACCTACCAAGGTTTACACGTTAGTACGAGATGTGAGTGCTACATATGTCAGACGAACGTATAGAGGAATGCTTTTGAATAGGAATTATCTATGCTTAACACAAACGAGATATGATGAACGAACATTAGCCTACGGTCGAAGTATTCATGAGTATGAAGGAATTAATCACACAACTGTATGTCCAAAGAAAAGAATGAGTACACGAATGCATAAATGGAATCTCTCCATGCGGAAGAAAACCCTAGATAAACTACTATGCGTATTCACTGAAATAAGAAGATAGATATACTATTGATAACAAATGCCTGGAACCACGATGTTAATTAGGACGTGCAGGCAAAACCAAATGAAACTAAATCCAACCTAAGGAATATTTGTTCAGGATGAATGTGAAAGGCAAGCCTAATGGTGTGAAGTAAGGCATGGGTACCAGCACGGACTCAAGACGAGTCAGAAAACACTCTACAATGATTAAGTCAAGTCAATAGCACATGAGACTGCTGAAATTGAAAAAGCCAATAAGGATCCCAATGGTACCAGAAAGGAAAGGAATGATTGAGCATCACCACACGTGTCCACTAATTGAACAAACCTATGAACGTAATTCTAAAAGAATCGCATACGAAAAATGTTAACGATCACGAAAGGATTGAAAATGTTTATATTGGTCACAAGGGGTGCTAAACCCTAAGACCGTTCAGTGATATGAAGAAAGAATAGTGCGTAATAGACTAATGATGAGAAATGTGAAACCATGACAGGTATGTTTTAAAGGAAGACCAGAAGGGAGTTACGTGTATAGGAATGTGAATGGAAAGCACGTATACCTAGTATTTCGTCTGAATGAATACCTTCCCGACAAAGTTTGAGTATGATAGAGTAATGCTTCATACGTTTCCTTCGGGAACGAAGCAATACGGTTCCTTCAGGAACGAAACGATATGGTTCCTTCAGGAATGAAATGACATGGTTCCTTCGGGAACGAACTGATATGGTTCTTTCGGGAACGAGATAGTAGGGTTCATTTGGGAACGACATGGTTTAGCCCTTCGTGGGCGAATGCACCAAGGATAATTTATGAGGTACAAGTAATAGCCAAAGCGGTTTAGAAGGAGATCGATAACAACTGCCTAGAGAACAAAGTAGACAATTTAAACAGATACTAAGACACCAAAGAGACACTCCCAATTGTTAAAAAGAGTTCATGGCCCGCTCAGCATGACAAATTCACGCAAGTGTTTGGTAGAGTCAAGTTAAGTCCACCCACGAGAGGTACATCGGATTAAAGTAGATTATACCATTCAATATAACATCCGAAGTATTCATGACAAAGAAGAAGAGGTAGTAGTAACATGTAAACCCTAACTTCATGCGACCCATGAATGGCATCGAATGATCACTATTCAAATAACACGAGACTTACAAGTTCAAGGGGACTAAGAAGCAACCTAAGCATGAGAAACAGAGTTTAGCCATGAAGAAGAAGCACCGAATTTCGAGGACGAAATTCTTATAAGGAGGGTAAACTTGTAACATCCCAAATTCGCGTTTCCTAAAAACACGAGATTTCGTTTAGGGCTAAGGTTGTCAAAGAATGAAACATCGGCTCAATAATTTAACTCCTAATCGAATTCCATAGATGGTAATGTAATTTATACAAAGTTGAGGGGCTAAATGAAAAACTCTTAAAACCTAAAACCCTATTTCCCTTGCAAACAGCCGCCAACCCCAATTCAGTCTTCTTCTTCCTCCCATCTACGCGACCTGCAACTCCAAACTCCCCACCTTCGCGAAACCCTATCCCGACCTTCCCTAGATATCGCATCTTGTTCGGGTTACATGAAAAAGCTCCGCCTTGTTTTGAAACAGCAGCGGGTTCAGATACGGTGGTGGTATCGGGTTATGGTGATGGCGGTGGTGCGGACTGGAACGGTGGTGGTATGGACTCGATGATGAGGGTGGTGGTGAATACGAGCTTCATGGTGGAAGTAGCGATGGCAATATAAACGGGTGCACAGTGGTGGTATGTCTCAGGTAACCGACGAAAAAATCTTGCAATGGTGGTATGGTTCACGGCAATTAATAATGGACTTCGTGAAGGAGGTGATGGTAAAAACAGTGGTTGGAGGTGATGATAATGGCAACGTAAAGGCGGTTCACGGGGGTGACTGATAACGGTGGTTGACGGTGGTGGTACGGACTCGACTATGGTGGCAGGTTTAACAGTTGAGATACGGTGACAGCAAGTGGCCGTTAGCGGCCTGACGATGGTCATAGGTGGTTCACGATGGTGGTTCATGATGGTGGTTCAGGTTGGTGGTTCACGATGGTGGTTTAGGGTGGTGGTTCATGGTGGTGTTAAAGATTATGATGACGTTATGATGAGATGATGATGGTGATAATCACATAATAATGATAATGATTACATGATGATGAGGATGATTAGATGATAATGATGATGATTACATAATGATAAAGATGGATATAGTTCGGGTCTGGTCTCGGTTATAACTTACGGGTCCGTGTTCGGGAAGGTATACCCTTTAAACTCGTAAAAAGTTAACTAGTATTATTGGTCGGGTTATGAATAGCGTATTGAGGACGAATATCAATGATTTCATAAACGATAACCGACAAAATATTATTATTTTTTATATAAAGGATAATTGATAGAAGTATAGAAAGAAGGATCTCGATGCTAGAAGTTAAAACTCGATTATTGTGGACTATTGGTTATGATTTGGTAATAGAAATAGACAATTAATATTGTCGGGTATTAGATAAAAACAAACGGGACTCTGTCTGATTCTCGTTAGGATAAAAGAAGGATATTTTACAAACATAGACATCCTCGTTATGGTTCGGTTCATATTCTAGACCCCACGTCGTGGAGGTACATCTCTTAAACCCCTGATTAGCGACTGTTGAGTAAAATTCTGGAACCCAAGTTTCGGAAAGAGCTGAATGTCGGCTGTCGACTCTCCAGGTCGACTGTCGACTCTCCAGGTCGACTGTCGACTCTCCAGGTCGACTGTCGACTCTCCAGGTCGACTGACGACTGTCCGGGTCGACTGTTCGGACAAGACTTAGAACCCTAGTACAACACCAAGTCCTGAACGCAAGTTCAGGCTACACTCAAGTGTGACAGGTGACTCTCCTAGCCAAAACTCATGTGTGGCTGGCGACTCTCCCGGCCGACACTCTAATGACTCAGCCTATGTGTTACGTGCAAACGTTTTTAAATATTTTGGGGCTGAAGTGTATACACTAAATGAATAAATGTTTTGAATGTTAATATGATCATACGTGATATACGAAAATGAACGATAAACGAAGAATGAAACATTTGTATACACTAAGTGAATGAACGATAAGAATGCTAATATGATCGTACATGTTACATGAAATTTATGATTAATAAAGAATGGACCCAATGTCTACAAAGAATGAAATGTAAGTATGTCTATGGATAATGAACTGTAAGTATGTCTATGGATAATGAAATGTAAGTATGACATAACGTATAAATATGAAATCTTGCTTTATATCCATGTATATATTGCTTGCCAAGTAAGAAAAGTATGATTTAACATGTAAGAATGAAAACTTGCTTTATATCCATGTATATATTGCTTGCCAAGTAAGAAAAGTATGACATAACGTGTAAGAATGAAATCTTGCTTTATATCCATGTATATATTGCTTGCTATGTATGAATAAACGTTATGGACGGAAACGATGACAACGGCTACTTCTGTAGACGGACGACCACTCGACTATTATGCAACCAGAAATGAAAGTCTAGAAAGGTAGACTAAAACTAAAGCCACAACAGTGGAGTCAGTCCCTCAATCGAATCACAGTTGCATATATAGTTCGGGTGGGAAACGGATGCCTTAGGGCAGATGGACAAATATGACGGACTAGGACGGTAGGACGGTTGTAAGATATGACGGACTAGTTCGGTAGGATGGTTGTAAGATTATGACGGACTACTTCGGTAGGATGGTTGTAAGATAATGACGGACTACTTCCGTAGCACGGTTGTAAGATATGACGGACGGACACTAGTTGCCGGACGGTTGTAAGTATGGCGGACTACGACGGTAGACCGTGGCATTTGTCTTTGTGACTTACATAATCAATGACGGGCTGATCCCCCTTACGTGTAAGACCAATGAAGGTACACATGAATGTAAGAATGTATGTATCAATATACGTACTTGCCTATGAATGAAATATGAAAGAAAGAATTCAAAAGATAAATATATACATATATATATATATACATATATAGGGAATGAATCATTTGAGAACTCCTAAATATTTTGAGAACTCGTCAAAAAACTAATCAAAACCATTTTTTTTGTTTTTACTATTTTTATTGTTAGAATACAATATAAAAAATGAATTTATATATATAAATTTACATGTCTTCATTTATTAAAAAAAAATATACACTTGTGTAAGTTTACCACTTACACATGTGTAACTGTTTACCATTTATACATGTATATAAATTTTTTTAAGGATAATTTAGAGAGAAGGGATGAATTAATTGAAGAGATAAATCATTTTTTATGTTATATTTTAATAATAAAGACAGTGTAAACAAAAAAAATGGTTTTAATTGGTTTTTTAACGAGTTCTCATGAGTTCTCAAGTATTTATGAGTTCTCATTTGAACCTAACCCTATATATATATATATATATATATATATATATATATATATATATTTATACTTGTGAAAATATGATATGAACTAATGATTATGCCTATTTGCTCTAAACTAGAACTCACCAGCGTTAGCTGACTTTTAGTATGTATTTCAGGTAACAAGAAGAAAAGACGGATAAAGGCATGAAGGCTACCTGACGCAAGACAGACATCCTATTTTACTGATTCAATGATAAGACAATGTTTAATGTTTACGACATCCGTTGTTCATGTAATTGAATGAGTATGTGCGCTTCCGCTAAGTTTAAACGTTTTAATTGAATGTTAAGAGTTTGAGGACTATGTTTATGAAAAAATCCAACAACTGAGATCTTCCGGGAATGGGGCCTTACCTTCAATCAAATACACACATGTAAATTCAGTTTACACACGTGTAAATTCAGTTTACACATTTGTGAATTACCCAAGAACCCAATTCAAAGATACAAAAAAAAGTAATCCTCAAAATTTTAAAATTTAACACACTGAATAGATGTAGACACAAAAGACACAAATTCAAAGATTTACATAAGTTTATCATTACTAAACAAGAACTAAAAACTCACAAAGCTGAAAGTACAAAAAAAGGCGTGAAACAAAGGAGATGGTAGTACCTGATTTATTTCGAAGAGATGCTATGTGATCATAATCATGCGTATCCTTTTTTATTTTTTCCTTTAACACCAGCTCATGTTTATCCTTGTTATGGAGTAATATTGTTACTTGTAAAACCCATATACCACCACCAACTGCAAACTCTCGAAAGATATAAAAATAATTGAAATAATTAGTGTAAATCCAAATGAAATTAGTGTATCTTCTTAGACAAAATCTCGATGGAAATAAAAGGTGATAAATAATTTAATTAAAACCAACTGCTAAAATAGAATTTATATTTTATAAGCAGTAATTTTGAGGAATATCTTCTTAGATAAAATATTGAAAATTTCTTCATACCCATCTCAATAAAATTTATACATCCAAAGTTAAAAAATTTAAACAAACTGGAAATTAATTATATTAATAAAGGGTATATAAAAAAGAATTAAAAACATAATTTATTCATACAAGAAATTTGGTTGGCCTTCAAAAATTTCTTCATACAACACAATTCCTTACCTTCTTTCCACGTGATGATTCTGGAATTTCAAGGAAATCATCATAAACCCTTTCTCGAGTCTTAGACTGAGCACGTACCTTAAGAAACCCAAATTCGTAGAATCGAAGTGAAGGAGGTGACGGGAACCATCAAATGTCACCAACAATTTCGAAGATCCGTCGCTTTTAATCATTTCCAGCCGGGAACCAACAAATGTCACCAACAACTTCATCTTCTTCTTTCTGGAGTAGGGGGTGGTGTTTCAGTCGGTGGATCTGCGAATCATAGAGGCGAAGGAGGTGAACCGAAAACTTCATCTTCTTCCTACAGATCTGCGAACCATAAAGGTGGTGTAGTGGTATTTCAGCCGGCAACCAACAAATGCACCAACGATTTCAGAGATCTGCCACCGGAGTGGGGTGGTGGTGTTTCAGTGGAATCTGATGAAGACGAAGGGAGGAGATGGGGGAGGCAGGTTTCCTGGTGGCAGCACCCACAAACCGATTGTTGGATTTCCTTGAAGATTTTTTAGGGTTTGAAAAAAAGAGAGAGAAAGAGGGATAATGATATATATATATATATATATATATATATATATATATATATATATATATATATATATATATATATATATATATATATATATATATATATATATATATATATATATATATATGGTAAAAGTCAAATTACAATAATGCCCCTTTAGTTTAAAAATAAATCAAAAAAGGAGAAATCTAATGTGTGGTCCAGAATGAGTTTAACAGTTTTCACAACAACTCAGACTTTACAACCGATACGTCCCCTATATAATATATATATATATATATATATATGGAAAGGTTTAAATGATAACCAACTTTTACATATACGTACCAAATAATGTTACATATACGTGACACATAGTGTTTACATATAAGTAATACTAATAAAATGATAATTGTTACGTAATAGTATGTTTGAGAGTGGTTTTCATGGTTATCACATAAATATTGGTTATCATTTGAACCTTACACACACACACACATATATATAGGGTTGGGTTCATGAGAAAACTCATTTTAATCAGAAAACCAAAAAACTTCTCATTAATGGCTCTTTTATAATTATACTATCATTATATATTCTCAAAAACATAACCCTTCCATACACCCCAAAAACCTAAACCCTCACACACCCACCCCTTCCATACATCCCAAAAACCTAAACCCCTACTCCCCCCCCCCAAACCTAAACCCGTACCCACCCCCACCCGAAAAAAAACCTAAACCCCCTCCCCCAAAAACCTAAACCTAAAAAACTAAACCATAAAGCTAAACCAACTATTTTTTCGAGTTTTTTTTTGTTTTTTTATGAAACGAGTCAAACGAGAGAAACATTTTGGTTTTTTTAGTTTTCTTTTGTTTTATATTTTTTTAGGGGTTTTTTTTTGCCTTACAAAAAATGTCATTAATTACGAAAATGCTATTAATAAGGAGTTTGTTGGTTCTCTCATTAAAATGAGTTTTATGAAAATGCCATTAATAAGGAGTTTGTTGGTTCTCTCATTAAAATGAGTTTTACGAAAATGTCATTAATAAGGAGTGTACAAAGTCTATTAAAAACCCCACCACCACCCCCCCAAAAGCCTAAAACCCCCCACCCCACCCCACCCTAAAAAACCTAAAACCCTCCACCCCCACCCCCACCCCAAAAAACCTAAATCCTAACAAAAACACCATAAAAAGCCAAAAAAGTCGTCTAAAAACACCACCACCCCCCCCCCCCCCAAAAGCCTAAATCTCTAACCCAACGCCCCAAAAACCTAACCCCCACCCCAAAAAACCTAAAACCCCCACCACCACTCCCTCAAAGCCTAAATACTAAAAGCTAAACCCTAAGGCTAAACCCCTAAGGTTAAATTCTAAGGCAAAAACTAAACCCTACAAGCTAAGATCGTAGAGTTCGATGAGACGGTTCCAACTCCGCCGAAATGAGTAAAATCGGAGTTCGTATGAGCCGGTTATAAGCGTTTTAAACGACTTTTTACATTTTTTTACTTTTTAGCGAAACATCACACTATATATATATATATATATATATATATATATATATATATATATATATATAGGGTGAGGTTCAAATGCTAACAATTATTTATGTGATAACCATGATAACCACTCTTAAACATAGTGTTACGTATATGTAACAATTATCATTATGTTAATGTTTCATATATGTAAACACTATGTGTCACGTATATGTAACATTATTTGGTACGTATACGTAAGGCTCACCATTTCCATATTTACGTTCAAAATATTTATTCAAGATACTTAAATACTATTTTAACAATTAAAAGAAAATATTATTTATAAATTATGTGATTGTTTTATAGTGGTTAGCACGATTATCACATAAAAAGTTGGTTAGTATTTGAACCCTTCCCTATATATATATAGGAAGACGATCAAATTTAAACCAACCTTAAATGTGTAAACCAAAAAAACAAATTATGGCCACATATTTATTATAGTTTATAGGATGTTTGACTTTTGGGGAATTAAATAAAATAAGATGAAAGTAAATGTGTGGTCAGAATTTGGTTTTTGGTTTACGAGTTAACAAATGATCCTCACCCTATATATATATATATATATACATACATACATATAGGGGAAGGTTCCACTAATAAGTGGTTTTTCGCTAATAAATGCTAAGAAGTGGGTCAAACGAACTCTTATTGAGCACATTCTAGCGGCGCTGGAACCGTCTCATCGAACCCTAACCCGCCCCCGAAAACCCAAACCCCTCTCCACCCGCACCCCCAAAAACCTAAACCCCCTTCAATCCCACCTTGAAAAGCCTAAAACCACCACCCCCAACAAAACCTAAACCCACCTCCCCACCCCTAAAACCTAAACCCAACCCCACCTACCCCCAAAAACCTAAACCCCCCACCCCAAAAAAAACCTAAACCCTAAAAGCTATAACCTAAGGCTAAAACCATAAAATTCAACGCTAAAATCTAAACCATAAAAGCTAAACCGTGAAAGCTAATATGGTAGAGTTCGACGAGGCGGTTCCAATGCCGCTGGAATGAGCTCAATCGGAGTTCGTTTGATATCGTTTCTTAAGGTTTTTGTCATTTTGTTAGGCTTTTTAGTGAAATATCACTTCTTATTTGAAAGTCCCCTTTAGGTTATGGTAAAAAGGGTTTTAAAAATAAGAAGGGTAAGAAAGATTTTGGGATTGACATGTGTCCTTTTATTATTTTTAAAGGGAGGACATAATGGTCATTGTGTAAAATGCCAGGTCATTATGTAATACCAGGTCTGGTCATTATGTAATGTCAGGTCTGGTCTGGTCATTTTGTCAAATATTTTTATCATTTTATAAGAGTATTAATGTAATATTACAAAATTTTACCAAAAAATTATTTAAATATTGGCTTACGTATATGTAACCCATAGTGTTACGTATACGTAAACAGAAAACAAAAAAATTACGGTTACATATACGTAACCCATAGTATTACACATTGTTTTAGTGGTTTTCTCGGTTTTCGCCTAACTTTGTGGTTTTCTCTTGATACCTCCCCTATATAACCGAGAAAACCACTAAAACAATGTGTAATACTATGGGTTACGTATACGTAACCGTAATTTTTTTGAATTTTTTTGTTTTCTGTTTACGTATACGTAACACTATGGGTTATGTATACGTAAGCCAATATTTAAATGATTTCTTGGTAAAAATTTGTAATATTACATTGATACTCTTATAAAAAAATAAAAATAAAAAATAAATATTATTATATTATTGGTTAAAATTGGTTTTTAGTGGTTTTCTCGGTTTTCGCCTAACTATTGGTTTTCTCTTGAACCCACCCCTATATATATATATATATATATATATATATATATATATATATATATATATATATAGGGGAAGCTTATTATACAAAGTCTTTTAAAAACCCCATAACCACCCCCAAAAACCTAAAACCCCCACCCCACCCCTTCCCAAAACCTAACCCCCACCCCACCCCCTACCAAAACCTAACCCCCACCCCACCCCACCACGAAAAACCAAAAACCCCCCACCCCCACACCCACCTCCACCCCCATAAACCTAAATCCTAACAAAAAAAAACCCAAAAAGTCGTCTAAAAACATCACCACCACCCCCCAAAAGCCTAAACCTCCAACCCAACCCCCCCAAAAACGTAACCCCCACCCCACTCCACCCCCAAAAACCCCCACCCCCACCCCCCCAAAGACTAAATACTAAAACCTAAACCCTAAAGCTAAATCTTAAAACAAAAACTAAACCCTATAAGCTAAGATCGTAGAGTTCGACGAGACGGTTCCAACGTCACTGAAATGAGTAAAATCGGAGTTCGTATGAGCCGGTTATGAGCGTTTTAAATGACTTTTTACACTTTTTAGCGAAAACTCACAATATATATATATATATATATATATATAGAGAGAGAGAGAGAGAGAGAAAGTATCAAGAGAAAACCCCAAAGTTAGGCGAAAACCACGAAAACCAGCCTCAACCAATCAGAAAATTTAAATTTTAATTAATGTTTTTTATATAAAAAGGTATATATGTAATTGTACATTAATGTTGATTTAATAATTATTGATTTTCAAATCCAATCCTAATTTATCTCCTTTATGTACGTCTTTTTATTTTTATTTGAAACTTCTATTTTAAAATCAATAATGATGAATACTCTCTTCAATCCTATGCATCATTCCTTCTTTCTAGTTACAGTCTTTCAAAAAAAAAGTTACGATTGTGAAGGTGTATTCCTGGTAAAACAACCAATCACTGAAGCCTAATGGATCGAGAAGGAAGCAAACAAATGATGCTGGCGGCCGGGTCATGTGCCACATATACCATGTGATAGGGTTAAACCAGAATTGGAGAAGAAAAGCTAAGAATTAGAAGAAGAGAATAACTCAAACAATCTGATGATTTCTATTCATGATTCGATACCAAATATATAATCAAACAAAATACTAAAGACACCCCCAACTAACAATAATAGCCACTAACCCGCTTAACCTAATTGACTAAATAATAATAAAAATAAATAAAAATAAAACGTAACACCATGGGTGTTGTGCCACATATACCCATGATAGTCAAAGATTTATACACAAACCGATGGAACAAAGGTTCAAATAAGTTAGTTTATGTATGTTTTTGTTTTTGTGAACAAGAAATTAAAAAAGGGGTTGATTAGTTAATTAATTGTATTAGGGATCTTTATGTGTGACAACGTATGAATCTACTATTGCAGGGTCTATTCCTAAAACTTGGGTTACATGTATGTAACCCGATCACAACAGAAGCAAAATTCGTTCGTATGAGCTACGTGTGACCAGCAAAGAGGTGAGGTGCAACTCATGGACCAGACAATTCTTGAAGGCAGTTTATATGAGCTACGTATACGTAACGTGTTTGAGCTACGTATACGTAATTGGTTTCTTCTCATTTTTTTATGTTCTGTTGACCCATATATAAAGCTGAGTTTTTTTTCTCTAGACTACGTATATATAACTCGGTTACTATTTTCTCATTTTATTATTTATGTTGACACACGTTTACATATACGTAAGCATATATCGGTAAATGTTTACATATACGTAAGCATAAATGTAATTATTTATTTTTGAAGGCAGTTTGTATGAGCTACGTATACGTAACGCGTTTGAGCTACGTATACGTAATTGGTTTCTTCTCATTTTTTATGCTCTGTTGACCCATATGTAAAGTTGAGTTTTTTTCTCTAGACTACGTATATGTAACTCGGTTACTATTTCCTCATTTTATTATTTATGTTGACACACGTTTACAAATACGTAAGCACATATCGGTAAATGTTTATATATGCGTAAGCATATATGTAATTATTGAAAAAATAATAAAAAAAATGCAGTTGTTCAACTATTTTTCAATAATTTGTATAAATCTTGAGTTTTGATTTTGAATGAAATTAATTTTAGGTGTAGATTGGGGAGAGGGAGAAAAAGAGAGTTTTTTAAAGAATTTTGATTGTTTCCAAAATATAAAAATTGCAATCTACCCAATATACCTATATAACATTTAATTAAATCCATTATATATTAGATATTTACATATTTGTCATTGAGTAATCTCATCTATTGATCAATTTCAATCAATGGTCAAAACTTGATTTTCTTGGTTTTCGCCTAACTTTTGGTTTTCTTTGAAACCCTCCTTATATATATATATATAGGGGAGGGTTATTCTACAAAGTCTAAAAACTGTAAAAAGTGTAAAAAGTATTTTAAAAACCCCACCCCCCCCGCCCTAAAATCCTAAAACCCCCACCCCACCCACCCCCAACCCCAAAACCCTCACCCCCACCACCCCCACCCCCAAGCCTAAATACTAAAAACTAAACCCTAAGGCTATATCCTAAGGCAAAAACTAAACCTTAAAATCTAAACCCTACAAGCTAAGATCGTAGAGTTCGACGAGACGGTTCCAACGCCGCCGAAATGAGTAAAATCGGAGTTCGTATGAGCCGGTTATAAGCGTTTTAAACGACTTTTTACACTTTTATTTTACTTTTTTGACTTTTACCACTATATATATAGGGGACGTATCGGTTGTAAACCCTTCTTTATTGTGAAAACCCAAAACTCCATTCTGGGCCACACATTATTTTTCTATATATTTTATTTTGTGGCTATGATTAGATCTAGATTTTTTATTTATATTAAAAAAATATATGTGGTGTAAATTTAATAGAGTGTAATAGGGTAATTAGGCTTTTTATTCTTTTTTTGTTTAAAGCTATGTAAAAAAATCACAAACAATCTCTCTCTTCCTCTCTCTCTCTCATATTCATCATCAGAAAACAAATCTTTAAGAACATTTTCAGCAACATTTTTTTTACACATGTGTAAAAATCCGTGTGTAAATTCAATTTACAACATAAACACAAGAATGATTGACGAACTTCCTTTTTATCTGTACACAAATCAGCAAAAAAACTACATCAAAATACCTAAATATCTTTACAAATAAGGAAAAAACAAATAAACAAATCAGGAAAATTTTTTTTACATCAAATTACATAAATATCTTTACAAATTTAAAAAAAAATGCCATAATTACACTGTGTAAAATCATATACAAATAGGTAAAAACACTTTTTCACATATATAAATTAAGTTTACACATGTGTAAAAGAATCAAAGACACATGTGTAAAAATAAAAAACTTACTTGTGTATCAAACCATGAAGATCTTAAAACCAGATCCTTTAAAATCCTGACTTTTACACCATATTGAACCAAGATCTTCTTCTCATACTTAGATTCCTCATGTGCTAGTCTACACCATCTAAACATCAATGGCATCATAAAAAAAAAATACAAAAGCATTATGTGTAAAAAGAACATTAAAACATGATTTTAACTCTCTCCAGGTCTAGTTACACTTGTGTAAATTCAATCAAATAGACATGTGTAAATTCAGTTTACACACGTGTAAATTCAGTTTACACACGTGTAAATTCAGTTTATACATCTGTAAATAACCCTAGACCCCAATTCAAAGATATAAAAAAAAAGTAATCCTCAAAATTTAACAAACTGGGTAGATGTAGACACAGAAGACACAAATTCAAAGATTCACACAAATTTTATCATTACTAAACCAGAATTAAAAACTCACAAAGCTGAAAGTACAAAAAAAAGGCATGTAAGAAAGCAGATGGTAGTTCCTAATTTATTTCAAAGAGATGCTATTTGATCATAAACATGCGTATCCTTTTTTTCCTTTGACACCGGCTCATGTTTATCCTTGTTGTGCAGTAATATTGTTACTTGTAAAACCCATATACCACTACCAACTGCAAACTCTCGAAAGATGTAAAAATAATTGAAATAATTAGTGTAAATCCAAATGAAATTAGTGTATCTTCTTAGAAAAAATCTCAATGGAAATAAAAGGTGATAAATAATTTAATTGAAACCAATTACTAAAATTTAATTTATATTTTATAAGCAGTAATTTTGAGGAATATCTTTTTAGATAAAATCTTTAAAATTTCTTCATACCCACCTCAATAAAATTTATACGTCCAAAGTTAAAAAATTTAAACAAAATGGAAATTAATTATATGAATAAAGAGTGTATAAAAAAAATTTAAAACATAATTTCTTCATACAAGAAATTTAATTGGCCATAGCTCCAAAAAGCATCATAAGAGCAGCAAAGATTCATGAGCACATTTTTAACAACATAATCTTTCTTTATTGTACCCATTTTAAACGAAAGATAAAGAATCAACCTCTGCAAAACAACAAACAAACAAAAGGGTACCCATTTTAAACTGAGAACGTACCTTAAGAAACCCAAATTCGTAGAATCGAAGGTGAAGGAGGTGACGGGAACCAACAAATGTCACCAACAATTTCGGAGATCAGCCGCTTTTAATCATTTCCGGTCGGGAACCAACAAATGTCACCAACAACTTCATCTTCTTCTCGCCGGAGTAGGGGTGGTGTTTTAGTCGGTGGATCTGCGAATCATAAAGGTGAAGGAGGTGAACCAACAACTTCATCTTCTTCCTTCGGATCTGCAAACCATAAAGGTGGTGTCGTGGTATTTCAGTCGGGAACCCACAAATGCACCAACAATTTCAGAGATCCTCCGTCGGAGTGGGGTGGTGATGTTTCAGTGGAATCTGATGAAGACGAACAAAGGAGATGGGGAAGGCAGATTTCCTGGTGGCAGCACCCACAAATCGATTGTTGGATTTTCTTGAAGATTTTTAGGGTTTGAAAAAGAAAGAGAAAGAGTGATAAAGATGAAATATGAGTTTTAGGAGAGAGAATAATAGGTAAATATACATGGTATAAGTCAAATTACAATAATGCCCCTTTAGTTTAAAAATAAATCAAAAAAAGAGAAATCTAATGTGTGGTCTAGAAGAAGTTTAAGAGTTTTCATAATAACTCAAGGCTTACAACCGATACGTCCCCTATATATACATACATATATATATATATACACACACTAGTGGGGAGCCTGGGCGTTGCGCCGGAACGTAAATTTAGGGGTTTGTTTGATAGAAACAACAAATCCAAACGACCCCAAATGGCATTGGAAGGTTTGAAACTCAACAATAAGTTGAGCCCTAATTGAAAACCCTAAAAAAAAAACCCGCAAGTGAAGCATTGGACGAAATGAAAACCTGGTAACCGGTGGGTAACGGAAGCGTTGTATACACTTGCAGGATCATAATTACAAATCATTATTTCAATAAACCAATAGAAATAATGGTAATATTAATTGGTCCGATTTAATCAAGCAAATCTTATGTTTTGGGTTCGTAGTTACTTAATTTACCATCTTTAGCTGAATATATAGCTAACCTCAATTAGATACATTAGTAGTTGCCACTTAAAAACATGAAAATGGTGAATTTATAACAATAATATTGTTATGCTTAGCATAGGAATATCATACACAGATGCAAAAGAAGGGAAATAAAAACATGGAGAGAAAATTTAAGAACATTGATACAACTGTCCTAGAACGTTTATTCTTTGACCTTTTAAATTTTGTTTTATTGAATTAGAAAGAAAAAAAGAAACTTTGATACTTAAGAAACTAAAGTGTGTTTTTAATACATTATTATTGTTTTACTGAATTAGAAAGAAAAAGCAAACTCCTTTGCACATTCTGGTTAGCCCGAAACATTTCAACGGTTGGATCTTCCAATGGTTTTCATGGTTAATAGAATTGTATATTAATTCCAAGCGCACGAATATCTGCATGAATGGAGGTCTTTTGGATAGATTATCATGCCAACATTCTTCAATCAAGCTGTTTCCGAATGTATATTTATAATATTAAATAGAAAGGTTTAAAAAAATGGGCCACTGCCTATGTTTTTGTAGCCATTAGAATCTATTTCCCAAAACATAAATAAGACATTTTTGTGTAACTTGCCACAACAGTTTTGGATAGAATTTGGTCAATTTTAGTACATGCCAAAATGGGCGAGGCGAAGTGACTATGTCGTCCATATTCTTCAAAAAAAAATGTTTATTATGATTAGAAAAAGCTTGGGATGAACTTTGTACCGGTGAGGACAAAGTCTGATTTGTTATAAACATATTATGTAGAAGGAAACCACCAGTGGCGACAATTTACATGTACGAAACTTACAGATATCAATTATATATATGCCATCAGCCTTACAGATGTCAATTATATACTTTGGTAGTTTTTAAACACGGACAAAAAATTAAAGTAATATTCTACCTGGTTGAAGCATAGTCCTATGTTCCTGGCGCAGAAGTCTTCATATTTGATCATGAACATGCCATAGTGGTACCTGCCCATATAGCAATAACCAAAATTTATTATATAAATGGTCAAAAGCCTCCAAACAATCTAATACTTCTTTTAGTAAGGCATTAAAACATCATTATTTTTTCCCAAGTAAAGTTCATAGCATACACACCCATTTTCTTGATTAGGAAGATCGGTGACAAATTCTTGCTCCGAAGAAGTAACATAAATGCTTTTACCAGTCTTATTTTCAACTTCATCTATTATGTACTAAACTGGACACATAACACATAATTTTATCTCTAACAGGTGTAAGAAAGAGTAAATTAAATAAATTGCTTAGAAGGAAATGGAACAAACGGATTGAAAGTCACCCAAGGAGTATTTTTAACACACAATACCTCCTAAATCATTTTATTTAAGTATATAAAAAATATATTCTTGAAAAAAAAAGTTTTATTGTCAACCCAACCCAAAAGGCTTAAATATACCTGATTTGAGTATTTAACCATACCCATTTTGGCCCAATACCGACCCACCAATTATATTAACTCAAGAAAGAGGGCCCAACTCAAACTCTGCAATGATAAAGGACATAGAACATAGATTTACTTGCAATGAAAAATAACGTAACAGATTGCAATGCACAAAAAGCATGTAGGCTTGACATACCAAAAATCGCAATACTTTCTTATCAACTCCTCCAAGTGAATCAAGATACTGAAAATTTTCTTCTTTTTTGTTAATAACAGCTAAAGATGTATTTCTTTATGGATAAGGACAAATATCTTATTAAAGTTAATATTAGCAAACCAAATAAAAACAACAAATCAATTAAATAAATAGCAACTAATTAAAAAGGTTACCTTGCTACACTCAAGAAGACCATATCCCAACTTTTTCCTAGGTAGTCCATCTTCTTACCGACTTCTATACGATTATATATATGAATAAAAAAGGTTGAGCCGGACTTGTCCGTTAGAAACAAAATATGCCCAGCTTTGATCCGTTTTTAGTATATTGCTCGACATTGCGCCTCTAGGAAAGTTGCATCTAAGAGAGTTCTGTTATGATATAAAGTTATATGGTAACTTTTGGATACATTGAGCTCACATATTGCATGTTTTCCATTGTTTTCATTGGGTGTCATCCCAATCATGTTCTTAGAGATCAAATGGTAGTATGTTGTTGTTGTTTATACTATTGCACCATCTCTCAACTTCTGTATTGCATACAGGGTTGGACTAACAAACACAAACATGAAGTCATAAGTCAAAATCTATAGAAAATCAAAGAAAAGTAAACATGGTTAGGAGCATGACATTAGTGGTACCTCTTAGAAAGACTGCATCTTGTTGGCAATTTCTGCAGCAAGCTTCCCTTTTTGTCACAAATAAAATCAAATCCAATTGTCAGTATAAAACTTGTATAAGATTTTCAGAGATAGAAGCTAAATAGATCAAAGTATACTTTCAATGTGAACAAAAACAGCCTAAAATTAACAAATTCTCATGAAAAAATGTATCATTGTTACAAAAATTTTGAACTTCACATACATCTACTATAAAGTCGTCAAAATGGTAAGCAAGGTAACATTTTAAAAAAATCACCTCAATATAATTAGAGAGTAAGTCTAGAGATGTAAATCCATTAGAAATATCAATGGCAGACATGCATGAAGTACATGAGAATATATCAATAATATAAGAATTATGAAAAAGCAGAAAGTTATGGTCCTGGTAAAACTGTAAAATCCATACTTTGGCCCATCAAAACCCATCTTGGTCCCTTCATTGTCGTTGTTCTTAACGACAACAAGTTTTTCCAGAAGCTCCTTGATTTTTGAGGGATCTGTATTTAGAAAAACATTACAAGTATATAAAGATGTGCATTATTAAGTGAAACGAAAAACAATCAAAATAAGAAGCGAATCAAATTAGACAATTACCATCAGAAACATGGGATAAGCCTTTGTATGGTAACACCAACAACTCATCATTTATACCATCTATCTTAATCTTATCAACTGGTGGAGCAGTCTCCCTTCAATCCGAAATTCATCCACAACAACAACCGTTATTCATCTCAAACAAAACTCAAATAACATATTAACATCAAACATTTACATCAACGTATTCTTACCCAATTTTTGGCTCTTCTTCTTTAACTACCTTCCCATTAGCTGCTGCGAGCTTCTTTTGCTCATACTGGATAGTTTTTGTAATCAGAATATAGAACAAATACACAAACTCCACTGAATCATTTGTTGGAACAGGATATGTGATTCTCTCATAAGTTTCCAACGGCATACTCGGATCCACCAGTCTGAAATTAAATATTAGAAACATTCAACAGAAATAAGACAATCATTCATTGAAACTAAAATCGATTAAATAACAAAATCGATAGTGAAATTAAAACCCTAACACTCAAATTAACCAACATATGATAAAAATCGGAGCAAGATGTTAAAGAAGTATGAACTGTACTCTCATGATGAGAATGGGGGTTTTTGAAACGGAAGGCAGCCGGTTATATGATCATTCACATTCACGAGAGAGGGTTAAAAGAGTGGTAAAAAGACGTGTGCACCCACTAAATATCTTTATCTAACATTTAATTGTATGAATGAAATGGTAATTAGTAGAGTTGAATTATGGAGAGGGGTTAGAAGGTAATTGTACACTTATAAAGCATTGCCAATGTGTACACCATGCAACAAAAAATATACAAGGTGTCTTAATTTTTTTAGAAAGTTACATCCATATCCTTACAATATCTATTATATAGTAGTATATATATATATATATATATATATATATATATATATATAGATATAGGGAGAAGTTCATGAGAAAACTCCTCCTTAGTGAGATAACTAGAGAACTCCTCATTAATTAAAGGGAAAAAAAATTCAAAAAAAAATCATAAATCAAAATATAAATCAAAAACTAAAAAAGTGGTTTGGAGAACATGTGTTTTGGGGGTGTATGTGGTGGGTTTAGGTTTTTGGGTGGGGGTGGTGTGGGGGGGTTAGGTTTTTTGGTGGTGGGGTGGGGAGGGTATGAGGGGGGGTTAGGTTTTTTGGGGGTGGGGTAGAGTGGGTTTAGGTTTTTGGGTGGGGGGTTTAAGTTTTTGTGGGTGGGTTAGGTTTTTGTGGTGATACTACACATATGGAGTATTGAAAATAAGAAGAAAAAAAACGAGTTAATTCTTATTTTTTATAACGTTATTTATACTCAAATGAAAGATAAAGAAATTCTTGATTTAATTGTGCAATTTTTTTTTTAAAATGATAACATATGAAAATGATAGAAATGTTTAAAGATTTATATATTTTAAGTTCCAATTTTACCCTTGCTCTTTAAAATTTCCCCCTTCTCTTTTTATTGGTTCTCTAGTTCTCGAATGAGTTATCTCATTAACCTAACCCTATATATATATAGGGGAGGGATATTCTACAAAGCCTCAAAACCTTACAAAGTGTAGGAAGCCATATATAGTGTCATGTGTCCGAGATGGATTCCAAAGAAAACGCCATGTGTAAAACACCATGACCGGAATCTAAAACGCCATGTGTAAAACACCATGACTAATCTAAAACACCATGTTTTAAATAAATGTGTTTTAAACCATGTGTATTTTGGATCCTCGTGTGTTGGACCATGACCAGATGATGATTACATAAGTTGGAGCCCAATGATGATAAGCAAACACATTTATTTAAAACATCGGAAAAATTCAACGAAGTAAAAGATAAGTCTTACAATTATCCAAATTTAAAAGCATTGAAATTTAAAACAAGAGTTTTTCATGATCCAACACACGAGGATCCAAAATAAAGTTTAAAAGTCCCAAATGAGTTCCGATGCAAGTGTTTGCCCAAAAGCCCGTTTTCATTATCGCGCGAGGACATCTAAGTACCTGAAAAAATCAACATAAAGTTGAACGAGTATCACGGGTTTAAACGAAAATATAAACGAATTTAACGAACTATCAAGTAACTTGGACAAACATATGCTATGTCATAAGCTTGCAAGGAATATAACAAGATGACAGTACCTAGAGCTTATAATCAAACCGATACACGAATACAACATGTCCCCACGAATCCTTTCAAAATATATTCTCTCATACGAACAATCGATCAGAGCTACTAATCAAGAGAGTGGGCAGTCAATCCCAAATAGATCTATCAACACACCTTGCGGCCTACACGAGGCTAATGATTATAACGGCGGGGCTATTCATGAACGAATACATGAATACATAACGAATGCCCTTGCTCGAGACTATCAAACGAACACATAAAGTAAGTCAAGTATTATGATAAACGAATGAAAGCATGTTCTTCCCCCATAGTTTACAGAACATTAAATAGTTTAAAACGGGGCCGTGAAAACTCACCTTGTAGTAACGAACGACGGAAGAATGAGTGCTAGCAAAAATACGCCCATGAACGCGGGTTGAATCTAATGGTGCCCTAAACACGAGGGATACATTACTAATTGAACTTCAAGTCTTACAAGCAAGATGTTCACCCAACCTACTTAGACTTATGCTATTTTTAAGAAAATATTTATTTAAACGACCCGTTGGTGACCACGACGAAATTTATATTTATAACGAAAATGGTGGATTTCTCCCACAAAGCCATTTTGTGTCAATACTTATTAACAACCAAAATGTGAAAACAACGTAAGAATACTAATAAAAATATATACCTATAGCATATACATATGCTTATAAATCTTAAATCACATGTGAAAACACTAGAGTCACAATATTTGCATATAAGCACTTTTCAAGCAAAAACGACTAACTTTTAAGGAGCTAACTTCCAAATTTCTAACACATGAGTTAATACATCATCATATATCATTAAAATATACTTAGTAAATTATATTTCATCAAACAAAACAATCTTTCATTATTTTGACGTACAAGTACCTAAACATGGCAATTTCTAGCACATACGTGACAACCGAAACATCATACCACAAATACAAACACATATATCATGTCATAAAATCATAATATACCTTAAGAGCTGTATTTTCACCGCAAAAGATACCCAAACTTACTGCTCAAAATCATACTTAACAAATACACATTTTTCATGCCGAAAACTATCGTTTTAATCGACTAGTTTAGTGTAAAACCTAACGAAACGCATCCAAACACCAAGAATCATACATATTACTAAAAATATATATTTTAGACATAAAATATCATCATAATACATCTGTGATTCCAAATTTACAAATCTATCTATTTTCATACAAAAACCTACCTTTTTAGCAACATAAGCATATCCAATACTTAGCCAATCATCACAACATCATTTATGCTTTTAGAGCTGGATATTATTATCATAAAACATCATTTTTATCAATATATTTCCAGATTTCACACAATCTAAATAATACATGCCAAAACCCTAGTTTAAATCATGCTTTTGGACAACAATCTTTAGCAATAAACACCCAAATCATCAATTCAATGATCCATACATAAACTAACATGTTTTTATGCAATAATATACCATTATTTACTATTTGAAACAAACCATAACAAAACATTTTATTGCATGTAAAGATCAAGCCTTAATTACCACTTTTTGCAAGATATGAACATATAAACATACATACATATACACGACATACATACATACAAATAAATCCATGAAAATCTTCAATAAAGACCCATTATTTATAGATTTTAATAGTTAATAAAAATCATTTTATTAAATGTGAACAATAGTTGCAACAATCAAAGCTTGCTTTAAGAAAAATAAGAAAGAGATGGATTTTCATACCAATTGACTAAATCAAGGGAGATTACTAGAGATATTAGAAGATGATGATGGATGATTCTTGATTATCTAGCTTCACAATACTTGACTCTTCAATAAAAAGCTCTAAGAACTTCAAAGAACTCAAGAACACAAGGAGAAACTAGAGAGAATAGTTTAGAGAAATTTTGATTGAAATGGTGTATGGTGGTGATGGTTATACGGTTTCAAGAGAGAGAAAGAGAGTGAGATTGAGTGTCTTGGGTTGTGTAAAAATGATGGAAGGTAAAGAGTATGGTAATGGTTTTTGTAGAATCTAGATATGGGTAGGTAGAAAGAAATAATTATTTCTTGCACAAGATGGTGGGGGTGTGAGACCCATGTGGGCCGCCACTTTCAAGAGAGAGAGGGAGAGATACTATTTTTTATATAAAAACTTTACAAGCAGGTGACACCTTTTATAAAAATCCCAACACTTTTATAAAATTCTACTACTTTAAATATGATTTCTCACTAAAATAAAAATATATAAAATCTCCACTAATTATTTACAATCATAATTAGTAAAAATAATAATTATTGCTAAACAGTGCATTTTTAATGCTTCCGGTGCGCCATATGGCTAGATTACCGGGTAAAACGCAACGAAAATCACCGAATGTGATATTTAACAAGTCGCACATAATTTTCACATATAATCCACTAATATAAGCCTGTCTAAAGAATTTTGGCAAAAACATATATTTTTAAATTAATCGGGTCGTCACCAATGCTAAATACGGACATTTTACCGATATGCGGTACCGGAATTCCAAAAAAATCACGAAATGCAAACGTATGCACACGAAGGGCTTCGCTAAGCTATAAAATAACCTAACTTACTGAAATTAAGTTTAATGACGCAATAAATAAAATAGTAATACGTTCTAAGGTTGTACGGTAAATAACCTGAAAATTGCCTGATGTCACATATAAAATGTTAAAACACCATGTAAAGAGTAAAAACACCATGTACAGACTTAAAACGCCATACCCATAAAACGCAATAAACATATAAAACATCATGTGTAGATTGACGTTTAAATATAAAACACCATGTGTAAAATATTAAAAACACCATGTACAGAATTAAATATTTAAGTTTAAATGTTAAAACACCATGAACAGACTTAAACACCATGTACGAACTTAAACAACACCGTGTACAAACTTCAACACCATGTACAGACTTAGACATAATGTACAGACTTAAACACCATGTACAGACTTAAACAACATGTATAGACTTAAATATTGAAGTTTAAATGTTAAAACACCTGGTTCAACGGTTTTTTCTTTTTTAATATATCAATACCATACTCATTGGAAAGATAAAAAATGTTCGATTTTATGGTATAATTTAAAAAAAAAATAATGACGTATAAAAAAGTTATGAACGTTCAAAAAAATGAGGCAAATGGCATATGACTAGCATATGCAGTTTTTTGGTTGGATCTTCCCTTTTTACCCCTCCTGATGGAATCTAATTTGTAAATATTTACAACTATGTCAACGCATCAATCTCAACCACAAAACCCAATGATCTTGTGGCTCAAATTCCTTCGTAGACTTTGTAAGGTTTTTAGACTTTGTAGAGTAACCCTATATTGTATATATATATATATATATATATATATATATATATATATATATATGTGTGTGTGTGTGTGTGTGTGTGTGTGTTGTGTATAGTTATGCGAAAACAGTGAAAACCACCAACAAAACCAACTTAAAAATCAGTCACGATGAGCATCAATTCCAAAATCAGAAAAGGTGACTAAGTATGAGGAATCAGCACAACCATGCGGGGTGGCTGCATGGGCATGCGAATTTGCACAACAACGCAGCGTGATCACGGTATGAGGAATCTGCACAGCAATGCAATATTTAGTATTATGAATTGAACTTTTAAGATTTAAAAAATGAATGATTCATTTTGTTCCCTATGTTATCGCTATTATTAATGTTCTAAATTGAACACTCACCTATATATATATATATATATATGTATATATATGTGTGTGTGTATAGTTAGGCGAAAACAGTGAAAACCACCAACAAAACCAGCTCAAAAGTTACGAGGAGCATCAATTCAAAAATCAGGAAAGGTGACTAAGTATGAGGAATCCACACAACCATGCAGGGTGGCCGCATGGCCATGAGAATCTGCACAGCAATGCTGGGTTACCACATAGCCATGTGATTTGGCATAACCTTGTAGGGTGATCACATAACCACGCGAATTCGCACAGCCATGCGGGGTTGTCGCATGGTTGTGAGGGCTGTAGATTTGTAACATCCGCAGAAGATTTTAGCCATCCCAGTTAGCCTAGATGCCTCTGGAATAAAGACTGCCCCAGGTATAGACCACGCTGAGCAAAAGATTAATCTTCTTAGACTCTCCATGGTAGCTAATCACAATGGCCAGCACAACTACCCAGCACATCTACGGTTTATGCCACCCATCCCGTGATTGCTATCAGTATAGCTTATGGAAGGTTTCGAGGACGAAACCTGTTATAAGGGGGTTAGACTTATAACATCCCGTATTTTGAAAGCAATAGATCGGGCACAGGATATGCATTTAACCAAGGAAAGGGAGGATGAAGTAGTCCATGGGCCTTGGGTCGGAACACATGGGCCGAAGGAGAGGGAGTTGGGCTTCATAAAACCCCAACTTCATCCTCTCCACCCTCATTAGCTCATTCTCACCATTTTTTAAGTTCTGGAGAGAGAAAGGTTAGAGAGAGAAGGTGTCGGTTTTTCCCAAATATCGATCCGTTCTTCTTCTACAGTGATTCCACGAAGCTCTGCTGAAGAATCGTGCTGATTAGAGGTAAGAAACTTGCTCAGATCTGAGTTTTTGGTTCGAAATGGGTTTTTAGGGTTCTTGGGAATAATCACATAAAGATAAGATTTTTACGTATAAAAACACCTGAAAAGTATAGAGCAAGCTTCATGGGAGTTGGAGAAATGATTTGAACGTAAAAAATTATGATTTTGGATCGAAAACGAGTCTAATTATAAATTTGGGTTCTTGAGCCGACACTCGATGAGGAAGATGACACAAAGTCCTAAACACAAGTTCAGGCGATTGTCTGATGCCATCAGCCGATTGTCTGATGCCATCAGCCGACTATCTGATGCCATCAGCCGACTCTCTGATGCCATCAGCCGACACTCTTAAGAGTCAACTAACACTAGCAAGTTTAATCGATTTCACGTACTGTATTCGCACATATCACGTTGCACTTGTGCAGCCCAAAGATTGTTAGTTTCCATAGTAGATCGTAAACCATGTGAGTTCTAATCCCCTTTCTTACCTACTTTTGGGGTGGTGTGCATACTTAGTGAACTATGTGTTTATTTATATATTATATTAATAAACGATGGCGAAAGTCATGATTTAAAAAGGAAATTTTAAAAGAGATAAAAGAAACTTTTTATGCAAAAAATAATGCTTATGAAGGTTTTATGAACAGCAAAGACATTTTTAGAAGAACGAATGTGAGGTTTTAAAGAAAGTAATTAGCAAAGAAACTAAAGAGAAATGTTTTTTCTTCGCGAATAAGTACCAAGTCAAGCTACGGCCCCTACGAGGACAAATGTTACTATGTACAGAGAGTTAGTTATGGGCTCAGCGCCTATAGTAAGGCTTCAGTGCCTATAGCAGGGCTTAGGTGCCTATACAAGCGCTCAGTGCCTAACGTAGGGCCTATAGAAGGGCTCGGTGCCTATAGTAGGGCTCGGTGCCTATAGTAGGGCTTGGGTGCCTAAGCAGTTTTTGTGCCTGAGAAGTTATAAATAGAATTAACGGTATGGTAGCAATGTCTTGACGCTAGTCAGGGCTGTTACAAATATTACGTTGAAGCATCGTGTTAACTCTCCCTATTCGTCGGCCTTTGGACTTGAACCATTGGGACAATACAGACAGTAATAAACGTTAAAAGATATTATATGTAAAGATTTTTCCATTTGGTTGTAAAGATATGTTCAAGCAAAAACCTTCTTTAATATAAGTAAAGATGTTTTATGTAAGCGTTAGAATTCACTCAGTGTTAGCTGACTTTTAGTATGCATATCAGTCTAGTGCAGGTGGCAGTTTGGATGCTTGGCTAGCTTGAGGAGTTACCCGAAGAGAAGATCTGGCATCTCGTTGTTATGTTTAGTATTTTATGTTTACAGTTTATGATGTTTTAAGACAAGTTTAAATTCGTACCAGACAAGTATGTTTACGATATGTTATGTATTCCGACGCGTATGTTAAAGTTTTAAATCGTTTCCGATGTGATTGTGAATGTCTTAAGTTTAAAAGCTATGTGTTGATGAGTGAATCCAATACGTGAGGCCTCCCGGTTTGAGGCATTACAAGATCAGGAAAAAAATTTAGTGCGCTTAAAGACGTGTTTTGCTCATACTACACCACCAAATCAGACTTGCTTACACACGTGAACCACCAAATACGTGTATTACGACCCAAATATCCAAAATCACATCTCCAATTTCATTTCTGAATTTGTAAATATTCTCTATGCCATAATAGGATGGAGAAGGATACTATAAATAGAGAACCAATTACAAGAATGGTACATAAAGAATTATAAAAAAACAAATAAGTATATCTTCTATTTACTTATGGATAATAGATTTTTTGTTATATGTGAATAACCAAAATATACCGTAACCGAATATTATTATTTCAGGAATGACCCGCGTGGGAGATAGGAAGGAGATTACCATTACTGAACATAACCTTGGCGTTACCCAAATACGGAGCAGGTTGAGAGTCGTTGTTGGTGGAGCCAATCATGTGATCAGTGGCTCCCGAGTCAACAAACCATTCGACGCCCGATGTGTAACATGACACCGAGCATGAAACGTTTTGGTTAAATCAGAATCTGTCCCCAGAGCATGGGTGGCATAGGTAGCAATGTGAGGGCAAGCATTTGCATAGTATTCGTCTTTTCGACAAAGTTGAAAATGAGGGATCGGCGACCACGACCACTACCACCACAGAAGAACCAACCACCACGACTCCTATTGGAGTAATTAGATCGTGGAGTTTGATCATTGAACGCCATAGTCGGAGTTCCGGATACATGTAATGAGCAGAGAAACAACACATTACTCTCGGCCTGAGCAAGAATATCATGAAAGTTTGGGGCCTATCTAGAGGTCTGATATGTCCTAAATTATACATGTTTTGCATGCATAATAATCCCCATATTATGGTATTAATCAAACAAAAGCCTTGAAAATGATACTTAATGCGTTAATATTTCACAATTGTAGTTTATTCGGTGTCCCAAGATAAACAGAGCAAAAACCAGCTTAAAACATGAAGAAATCAAGCTTTTGGAGGACCAAACCCGAGCATTGACCCCCAAGAAGTCAAAATTGGTCAACACAAGTCAACACAAATAGCTAAAAGACAAAACATGAGGCAAGGAGGGGATGCACGGCCGTGCATCCCATTGCACGACCGTGCAAAGCCTTTCTTGCTCTCCAAGGACCCGGTACACTGTCCTTTGTACCCTATTTGATTCCCGAGGTGTTTGCATGCCCGTGCAATCCAATGCATGGTCGTGCATTGCTCATTTTGAGGCCTATAAATGGATGGCTTGAGTTCTTCATTCTACACAACTCAATACACTATTCCATACCTCAAGATAGAGAGAATAGTTCGTTTGTAGTGGTAGTGAGTAGAGGGGCTCTTCCTCCTTGTTCCACAATAGGGGAGCCTACGAAACTCAGCGTTACGCTAGTTAGCATGGCCATTCGTGGCTAAGCTTCTTGTATTGCTAGGGTGAAGATGATGTTTGGTGCATGTTAATGTTTGACATATTAATCTAGTGGTATGTTTATGTCTTTAATTATTCGTCCTTAAAACCGCCATTTGGTGGGCTTTTATTATTGTATAAATCCGTCTTTATATTTGTGAGTGTTCTTGATTTTAAAGCGTAAGATCGCAAAACCTTTTTAATCAAACTTCTTTTGAAACTTGTATGTCTTTATATAAGCATAGATTGATAAGCCAAGGCTTGGTCAACAATGTTAAGGTCGTACGTCTTTATACGAACTTCTTATGCGACCAAGAATTGGTGAACTCATGTTGGGAACGGTACGTCTTTATACTTGGTCTCATTGTTACACCGTCTCCCGGTGAGCAAAATATAATCACTTATTTAACCTTAATACAAAGCATTTACGCTCAATGTCTTAAACCAACCCGGAGATGACCATTCGAAGGGTTGAGGGTAACTTTTGTCCTTAACGGGAGGTACTACCATTTTAATTTAAAGATTTTAAGTCGTGAATCAAATGCCGTGAGGACGAGACTCTAGCGATGACCCGGGTCACAAGTTTGTAGTAGTCATATCACTGGATTAGTCAACTTAACATTATCACCTACCAAGCTGATTCGAAGCCCAAAGCAATACTCTTCGCGACCTGATAATTTTCAAGATATTTACTTTCCTGCTATTTACTATTATGTTCGTTACATTTCTGTTATACACTTCACGCATGTTTTCACTTTTCTGTTATTTACTTTACCGTTATTAACTTTTCTGTCATATACTATTCTGCTTCACAAGCACCTAAAACCCACTCACTAATTGATCCGGCTAAACAATAACAAAATTTGAGTATTGGAACTAGACCGTGTCCATTGGTTCGATACTTGGTTCTTACCTAAACTATATTACGCTGCGATAGGTACACTTGCCTATTGTGTGTTTTTAAGTTAAAGTAATTATTATTTTATAAATTTAAAACCTGATCTCGTAAAACTATCATAAAAATATATTTATATATTTTCATATACTAAAAACGACACATTAAGGTCCGAATAGCGGTGGAGAATGTTTCAAAGGAAGCCCCAAGACAACACAAGAACCAATGAAGTCTGTCCGGGTCTTCAACCGGGTGACCAATGGCCGAGAGTTGGTCACAAATAGCTTTAAAACGGCGGGCAAAATCCGATACAGAGGCAGTACCTTTAGTAAGTTGACGTAAATGATCTTGGAGGTTTTGGATTTGTTCCACCGACGAGTTGCTATAAGCTGCCTCAAGGGCAAACCAAATCTGCCTTGTAGTAGAGAGCCCGGTAATTTCGGAAGCTGCTTCTTCAGTAAGGGAAGCTTGAATGATGATAATGGCACGTTGGTCTGCGAAGAGCCATGTGATATAAGCAGGATTAGGGGAGGATTTCCGTGCTGTGATGGTTTCAGGCACAGGAGCTGTGGACGACCCATCAATATGGGTTAAAAGATTTTGATAAGCCAATAAAGGAAGTAGTTGATTCTTCCAAAGCAAATAATTGGAAGATGATAGCTTAATCGTGATCATATGCATCACTGTATTCATCGGAAGAGTTGTATCTGATGATGAAGTTGAACCAGCCATGGGAGATGATCGGAGGTTGAGAGAAATAGGGAAGAGAAGATGAAGTGGAAGCAATCAGAGGAGGGAAAAAGTCAGGGGATCTAAAAGGCTAATGATACCATGAATTAGTAAATATTATCCATGCCATAATAGGGTGGAGAAGGATACTATAAATAGAGAACCAATTTACAAGAATGATACCTAAAGAATTATAAAATTACAAATAAGTATCTCATCTATCTATAGTATGTCTAATAATTTCCACATATTAAAATTTCTCTCCAACTTTCCTAATTCCCTCAAGCCTCGCCATAGGTTGCGTGTAAAGATTCAATTAAATTGTTGGCATTTTAATCACTCCAGAAGCTTATCCAGACCATAACTATTTAGCAGTAGATTATGGTCAATTTCTTGTGGTATGATTTCATAAACCTTATGAATAACATGAGTGTGAGGTGATCTTATGAGTCTAAGGTTTTGATAGGGGAAGTAATCAAGAAATTGGAGCTTGAGAGTGGTCAAAATCATCATCCTTTGATTCTTAATCAGTAGGTATATGTTCTAAAGCTCGGAATCTGAGTTAGATATAGGATCAATTGGAAGTGGGTTGTTTAAAATAAGAATTCCAGTATGAAAATGATTTTTAATCACATTTGAGAAGCAGGCAAATTTGATCACGGATGTTTTAAGGACTTGATGTGATCTTATGTTGGTGGATTTTTGTTTTATAACATCTGCCTTTGGTGGGATTTGAGTTTGGTACGCAATCAATTAAAAAAAGAAAGTTTCCGTACTGTTTGTCGAGACGCACGACGATGCACCCCAAACGCACAGCCGTGCGGATCGCTGATGCCGTGTGATTTGCCGGTTGCTAAGTAATGTTGCCATGCGGGTCGTTGATGCCGTGTGATTTGCTGGTTGCTGAGTAATGTTGCCGCGCGATCACCAGTAATCCGAAATCAACAATTGTAAACCCTTTAACATTTTTTACTTGAATTGGATCATAAGAATGGTTCTTTTGTCTAGTGGATTAGTGGATTATGTTGACTTGGATTATAGTTAAATAAGCCAGTTTATATGTTTATTTAGGTTCGTTTTGAACTCCATAGTATCATAAAGGATTGTGCGTAGTGTGATAACGAACAGGTGAGTTCCTCTAAACTTTCAAAACGGGATGTGCATTCTTTAATGTTTTTTAACTGATACGTTAGCATATATGATAATTATCTATAATCTAGTGACAACAGTATGCTTGATAATTGTATGCAATTCTCTGTGTCTATGACCAAATTGATACTGGCACTTGGTCATGGTATTTGAGTTTGATGTGTTATAATTGCTTGCATATCTCTTTGCCTTTGACTGATTGCCCGATGATGCTATGTACGTGAATGTGTATTTGAGTTTGTTGTATTATCTATTACTATTTGCCGTATGTAAATATCTGCTTGATGCTATGTTTTGATAGAGTCGATTTATGAACTCACCAACTATGTGTTGACCCGTTTTATTTTTGTACATTCATCTTATGTGCCTGTTAGGTGCAGGATTTGGTCGAAAGCTTATAGCTAATGGACGCATAGCTAAAGGATGCAAGAAAATACCTTTTGATTATGAAGCTTGTAGATCCATCTTGTAACTAAACGTAGTGTAATGACAATATGTTAGCTTGTTGACAACAGTATCCGATTTGATGATTGTGTTAGGTTTATCTTTAATGCAAATGACTGTTATTTAAGTTTTCACTATTAAATTTCGTTGTGTGTGTTTTGATTCAATCGGTCACGTCTAACCCGTGTCTGGGAGGAAGTGTGACAATATATATATATATATATATATATATATATATATATACACTTCCTTAGTTTAAAATTGAGACAAATTAAATGGGTATGAGAGGCAAAATAAGAAAGGCTATAATTGTTGATTTTTATCTACTTCTTTAGTTTTATGGCCTTTCTCATTTTGCCTATCCCACCCATTTAATTTGTCTCAATTTTATACTTGACACTATGTTCATCTCAACCATTCATTATCTTGATCAATGGGCCATATGATCACTTCTTACATTTATTATTTTAATTTCACTTTCTATTTGATCAAAAATATATGTGTATAGGAGGGTTCTATACAGAACATTAAATATTACCAGAATATACAGAACAACTCAAATCCTTCATTTTTTAATTTTAAAAGTTTTTAAAATATTGGAAAATCACAATGTGCAGAGTTGCAAAAAGTGGGATCTATAAAAAATAAAAATAAAAAAGACAGCTTTATATATCTAAGTGAACCAAAGTTGTATCACATGTATAATATTGTGTATTATAAAAAAAAGTGAAATTTTTACAAAAAAAAAGACAGTTATAAAGACTTTGTATAATACCGTCGTAGTCCGTCATTCATACCGTCCTACCGAAGTAGTCTGTCCTTCGTTCCTTCCGTCCGGCTACCTTTCTAGCCATCCGTAAGTCATACCATCCTACCGTCGTAGTCCGTCCTTTCGCCCGTTTTCCCTAAGGCATTCGTTTCCCATTCGAACTATATATGCAGTCGTGCTTCGTATAAGGGCCTCCGTCTACCGTAGTAACCGTATTTAGTCTGCCTTTCTAGACTTTAACATTCCGTCTGCAATAATAGTCATATGGTCGTCCGTCTACCGTAGTAGCCGTTATCATCGTATCGTCCTACCGAAGTAGTCCGTAATTTACTTCCTTAACGTTAGTACATTTATAATCATGCAATATATATATATATATATATATATATATATATATATATATATATATATATATAAATAAAACAAGCTTTCATTCATTTAACATTAAGTTATGCATTCATTTCATTCATTATAAACGTTCATTCATCATTACTTAGTTCTTCGTTCTCATTCATATAACGCATATAGTCATATTATCATTTATCACATTCATTTACTTTGCATGTATACACTTCAGCCCCAAAACATTTAGAATTATTTGCACGTACACAAAAGGGGGCACATACAACTCACCTGATTGTCGGTATACTATTCGTTCTTGCTAAAGCTTGGCTCGACAAGTACTAAGTGATTTGTATGCATTTAAACATGTGAAAGTAGGTTAAGTAAGGCTAATGTTGCCTACAGTGTCGCCTGAGCATAGTGTCGCCTGAGCATAGGTCAGTGTCGCCGAGGTACCTGACCATTGTCACCCGAACTTGCGTTCAGGACTTGTGTGTTCGTTGGTATACTGTCACTAGCCTTACTGTCGCTGACTGGAGTGTCGCCAGCCTTAAGTTTCACAAGGAGAATGACACGTGTCCCAATTCACTTGGGATCCACACCACTCCCCCCATCATACCCCCGACTAGTGTTGCCATATGAAGGTGTCGCCTGAAGAACAATTCATCAAACAGGCCCGTTTTTTATTCAAGCTTGCAACTTCTTACGTTCAAATTGTTTGTTTTTCTTCCATGAAGTCAGATCTAGCCTTATTTCACTTTTTAACACGTAAAAATCTCTATTTTGGAGGGATAACCCAAGTTTTACCCCAAAACTCATTACTAAACAAAAACAGAGATCTAGGCTCGATCCATACCTCAAGGACGGCGATTCCTCGTGCTTCCTTGCTCTGATGGGTTGGATGAACACACTGAAACAATCCTTGCTCCAAAAAATGGTGTTTCCTTCACTCTCTCTCTCTTTAAACTATTTCTTTCTCTCTCTAAACGAAAATGAGGGTTTGGGTGAATGGGAGGCTGATTAGCTTGGGTGTAGATGTTTATGCAACCCTAATGGGCCAAGCCCGAGTCCCCAAGCCCACTCCATGTTTCTTCTCTCTTCGATAAGTTCAAAATAAAAACTGTCGGGTTTTCGGATGTTACATGTAGTCTAAATTTTAGCCACTTATTAAATTGCATATTCTGTGTGCATCATCCTAATCCTTTTAGTCACCATCATCCTAACCTTCTTATATATTATTACGTATAAACACAGGAATGAATGGGCTAAATTTTAATAATTGAATTCATTCAAAATCTTTAATTTAATAACCAACATTTAATTTTAATTTTACTAGTTCATAAAAGATCTGAAACATTACACAATTGTGATACCTCAATGCAACATTGATTGATTTTAATTTTACTCTTAAAATTTTGTTATAAAATAAATCTATATTTAACACTAAACTATTTTTTAACTTTTTCTTAACTTTAGGACTTTTGGTTCTATTTTAAATCAATGTTAATTCACATACGAATTTATACAATGGATTTAGACATTAGATTAGCGAGCCAGTGTCACATATGATCTTGTGTTGAACTTTCTAAACTAAAACAATAATTTACACTAAATTAAAACAATTCGTATTAAAACCGTCTTTAAACTAAAACTATATGTATATTAAAACAATCTATATATGATAAATCTAATGAAAATTATTTAACCTCAATTCCACACAGGTGTACTAGTCATTTCGTTTTAAATATACTCTATTGTTACTATACATACATCACCATCTTTACTTCCCCTTACTTATTTGCATAAATTTCACGTATGAATTTTTTAATTTTTAATGTATTACATCTTCTTTACTGCTATTACACATACATCACCATCTTCACTTTCCTTTCATAAGTCAAATGATTAAATTTTCAATATTCTCCATCATCTTTACTGCTACTAAACATGCATGACCATCTTTAATTTATTAGTTTTGCTAACTCACAGCTTCAGAAGAGCTAGCCAATTACCTATACATCTTTTGCTTACAACTTGAACTTCTGAGTTGTTGTAGAATGGCGAGTAGATGTTTTTCCAACTTATAGTATTGAACATCTGACTTAGTGTACCTCTTAAGATGAACAACATATGACTTGTCTTTTATATACTTAAGTTTTTCTCTATTACAATGTTGTATCCCACATACAAATTATAACTTAAAATGCAAATACACAAAGCAGAATGTTTTTAATCTATAAATCTATATCAAGAGTTTTGTACCTAACAATATTTATCTATATGTTTGTTTGTGCGTGTGCATTCATATGTATGTATAGAGCCGAATTCATTTAAGAACCCTATCTCTATAAGAACTATAGAAATATGTATAACCCTTACATCTAACTAAGTAAAGGCTATGAATGAGAATGAAATTTTACAATTTGTAGAACTTTAAGAGCATACCTATAAAGTTGATGTTTCATGTTTAGGAGTGATTAAAGCTTCATATCGTAACTGAATCACTCATCTATGTTTCTACCTTAGAAAGGGATTCGAGGCTGATGCCTTAGGGGTGATCCAGGATCATTCAAGAAAGTACCAATTATATGTTATGTGTATGCTAATAATAACATGTTCGAATAATAGACGATGTAGAAACGATAGAGATGGATTGATCATTGATGTTGGGATGAAAAGTCAAGAGAGTAGAGAATCCATAATTACAGAAGTTAAGAGAAATCCCTTATCCCAGTGGTGTCTTCGTCTCTTATACAAGGGAGGATGATTATGTCAAAGACGAGTGGGCCTAAAACTCATGTGCCCGTGTTGAGTTTGAGTCCAATATGGAATCTAACATGGGGGTACGGCTAAAGAAAACATGAACCATTAATAAGATAAAAAGTAGCTATTGAAATAACAAGAAAAATTCACCATCGACCCTGACCCGGGCAAACTTGAAATCGGGTTGGTGGGTTGAATCGTTAAACACAAACACGGCCCATATATTTATTTGTATGAAACAAATTAACCCTAACCCGGACAAACATGAAATCATGTAAACAAACAAGACTCATTTAATCCGGATATTTAAATGAGTCAAATGGATTGAAGTGTTGGTGGGTTGTAGTCAGTTTGTAAATATGTTAAACATGTTTGAGGGTTGTAATTAATTGGTTAACATGTTGTAAAAGGTTTGACAGACCGACATGTATAATTAATCGGGTTAAACACACATACCAAAACACAACCCGTTTAATTGAACATGTGAACGCGAACATTACTCATTTATTAAACCAGTTAGATATAACATGTAATATCCCGAAATTTCAAAACGTGAACATTTAGGGGTTGGAACAATTAGATAACATGTAACATCCCAAAATTTCAAAACAAGGACATTTAGGGGTTGGAAAGGCACCAAAAAAAAAGTTAGGACAGGTGTCGGTTAAGAAACGCTACACTAGAACATAACCGGACGAGAAATAAAAAGATAGCTCGACCGGAAAGAGCCCAAAACTTCAAATAAGCATATATCGGGATAGGAAATGAGTTGCGGAAAACATAATATATGAAATCTGGGTGTCTCGGAGAGAAGAATATAAAAGAAGGGGCTTAGCGGAAGGCTATCCCAAGCTTAGCAGTCCTCTTTGTCCTCAAGAATGTTGAACTTAGAGATTGACACGTCTCATGACTCACGGAAACTTGGGCGGTAGCGGTCCGCTACCGAACCCTTAGCGTTCCTCTAAGGACCCGTAGAACAGCCTATAAATAGCGCTTTAAGTCTTTCATTTGGTATTCCAATCTAACTTCTTTGGGAACGCTCTATTTTGATAACCCCGAGCTTGAAATACCCCATCGTGTGTTACAAGCAAGTCATTTTAGGAGCAAGGGATGAGGAAAATCTACATCAACGTATCGTAGGTAGTCCTTCTGTAAGTACTCTCCCTTAGTTAGGATCTGGTAGCCTCGAGGGTTGGCACCGGCATAAGGGAAATGCGCGGGAAATGCCAACTAGTAAAGACTATACCCGGATGGTTGGCATGGGCATGGGGAAATGGCCTAAGGATGCCAACAAAGATAAATTATAGGACAGGGATGAAGAGGCATCCCTGAGGGGGTTATACCATCTTGGATGTGAACTAAAAAGTATGATATTGTCCATAAGATAACACCAGATAGTAAACAGCTTGTGTGACAACTTATAATTTACCGAATGATTATTTAAATATAATTACACGAGACATTGCATTTTAGACGTAATATTATTTAATTAGGACTTACCAGGTCTAGCAGAGTCCAACCACTATGCAACACATGCAGGAAATGTTATAAATTTCCGAGACATAACGATACTCGTACGCGTTGGTAATAAACTTTAATAAAATAACCCTCGAAAATATTCTCTTTATTTTAATATTAGAGAATACTCAACTATATAGAAACAAATTCTAAACTTTTTACACGAACACGTACTTTGTCAAAACTATTAAACTTATGCATTTTTTTCTATATACTCGACCCTACCGACACGTAACGGATTTTAAAACCGACACCACGCGGGTATTATACCGAACTTGGACTAGCGGGTAACACCTAACACTACACTACCTACCCTACCCCCTCCCCCTCGTGCTCTTCTTTCTCGGCCGACCAAACCTAGGGAAAACACATCCATATCACCTTTTCTCCCAACATGTCAACCATGTCATGCTTTCCTCCTTACAAGGGACAAGATGGTCTCCTAGGAACCATCTAACCAAGGGTTTTTACCCATTATGAAGCCTATAAAAGGAGGGCTCACCATGCAACCAACACCACCACCTTCAAGCAACCAACTCCCACACACTACTCCCTCCCTCTCCTATCTCGACAACACCAAGCCAACACCACCTCCCTTTCCCTCTCCCTCCTTTGCGATTCGCGACCACCACAGCCCACCCCCGCCACCGTCCACTGCCAACACCGTCACCATCCTCCTATTGCATTGTTACGGCATCCACCACACCCCACCATCCCGCTTCATTGGTTCATGCGATCACTTGTTTCTCTCCTTGTAGGTTCACGGTTCAAGCCCCAAAGGCCTCTTTATCAACTTCGGGTCTCAAGCATACGAGTTTACTAGGTGCTCTCGGGTGCTAATCAAGTGTTACGGATTATCATCCGTTGATTTCGGGTCTCACGTCATCTCCACCACCTTCTCTCACGACTATTTACGTAAGCACCACTAGACCCGTTATTGTTAATATTAACATAGTATGTTGGTGATATCTCTTTGATTACTAAAATAACGGTTTTCCCCGTTCGTAAAAAGGTTAACACATAAAAGGCATGAAAATGATTAATATGAAAAGGATTATATATATATATATATATATATATATATATATAATCTTTATATTTGTTGTTGTTTGTTGTAAATGATTTAATATCTACTATATTTTTATTAGCATACTAAAAGGGTAATAACATTTTAGTTAACATTAATATTTACATATAATTCGTTTATAAACATATATATCTATATGTGCACATGCATTATTTTTGGTCAAAACCCGAAGGGTAACAAGGTAAAAGGGATTTAATCATATATATATATATATATATATATATATATATATATATATATATATATATATGTTAAAAGAAGAATACTAAATATAGATATACATATACATGCATATTGATGTATGTATACACATGTATTTTGACAAATAGTCTAAACTATAAAAATAAATAATTATTATTTTATGACATCTTATTAACCTCTTATTTTTAATATATTTATTTATCTTCGAGTCGACATAACTCTAAAACGAGAACTAGTCAAATAAAGATCAACCTTATAATATTTATTAGAGGAATTTTAATAAATATAACTATTTTGGACAAACAAGTTGTATCATCAACGGCGGTCTAGTCGGACCCTTGTGGATCATTACAAAGAAAAGATCAAGACTTACGGGATATTGGTCATGTGACCGACCCACACCCTGACAACTATATAGACCTCATAGTGTCTTAAATCTTCTAGGATACAAGTAGCTCGGGTCACTAGACGGACTTGCCCACAGCTTGACAGCTACTCACCGCTTGACACATCAGGTGAATTTCACGGCCCCACTTTTACTTATTTTAAATTGATGTATAAACGTACGAGGGAGAAAACTTGCTAAACTTGAAACTGGACCCAAGTACCTACATTGTTACATGAGTAGACTCGTTTAACGCTCAAAGTCCCCTCTTATTTTGTAACCGTTAGTTATGATACAAATGTGGATATTGTAAATAGATCTATTTGGGTTGACACCCCCACCGGTGGTTAGTCGCTCTAACCTTAATTGGAGGTCAAAGCGGGTGCATAATTTTCATCAACTATTACAATGTTTTAGCATTAAAAACATTGGGTTAGGGGCACAACTAAACGTCGACTTTCGGTTATGGGAGCTCATGGTAATAATAACAGATTTAAACTATTGTTTTAATTAAAAATAGTAAAACAGACATTGTTCGGGTGAACGATACACAACTTGAAATCTTGTGGTCCAACATAAACTATTTATCTAAACCTGTGAACTCACTAACTTTATGTCGACTCTTTAAGCATGTTTTTCGCAGGTAACTAGAATCATGGAACACGGACATGAATGCACGTAGAAAACCTTTTGGAGTTTTCCCGTTATAACCTAAAGATATCTAGGTCATAGCCGACAAACTTGTTGTATGAAAATCCGTACACTTTGGATTTTAAGTACGGTACTTTGGCATGTGATGTCTTAGAAACAATTTATGTTTTTCTTGTAATAACTTAAACCCTTTGGTTATGAATGTATTTAGAAGTCGTTCGATGTAATCAAAGGCTGTGAACACCATGAAACGGTTACACCCCGTGTTTCCGCCCTAGGCATGGTGTGACAGATTGGTATCAGAGTCATTGGTTATAGCGAACTAGGTTGCCTTAGTGAGCGTAGACTATAGCCATAGAAATAGGAAACAAACATTTGCATTGCACAACTTATATGAATTATACTAACCTTGAAATGTCACAGCCATGTCTCATAACGAATGGATATCCGTATCTGACTCGTACGAGGATCCAGCGTCACCGACATCATCGGTAGCTTCATCACTAGCACCTCCTGTACCCCTACTACCACATAGCCCCAAGGATTAGGCGATGATCGAGGATCCTACGAAGGATCCAGAGATGGAGCCAAAGGAGGTTCCCAAGCCTATGGAGAGAGACGCCCCAGTGGAACCGGCAGAGCCCGAGGCTCCCATTTTGGAGGATGTTCCCGCCACTATGGGAACCATACGACCCGCTACTGCCCCTTCCTACTTCTGTACTCACCTAGGAGGGACTCGCATCCGCATCACACCGCGAAAAAGGGTCCTTCCGCCTCGTAAGAGGCTAGCCTCTTCTACACCTGTCGTCTCAGAACCTGAGCCCAAAGGGCTAGATCCACCTCCCCGACCCCAGCAGTCTCGGCACCTAGGAGACTCAAATCCTCATGCAGGCGATGGGGATGGGTAGCCCTCACCCTTCAGAGGTGGGTGGACGAAGAGGGTACTCCCTCCACCTACGAGGTGGGAGAGTCATCTCACGCTCTCACTCCCCTGCCTAACACCGACAAGCCCATGGAGCTGACCGTTCCTTTGTTGGTGGCACGTAGCGTCCACCACGACGATCGACTGGACGGTCTCCAGGAGGAGGTCGAACACCTACAGGTCCATGCAGAGAGCCTATATGAGCTTCAGAGACTGATGGCACGACTGGACCTAGTCTTGTATCACGAGGCTAGGGCAGTGCTCGACCTGACCACTCGCCTTGATCATGTGGAGGACAGCATAGAGGTCATCACTGGCGAAGGAGACTGGATGATCGATGCTGACCAGAGGATCTCTACCTACAGGAGAGCCTATCTTCGGTTACACGCCGCGTGACAGTGGCAGAGCAGGAGGCAGCGACCTTACGAAGAGAGCTACAGCAGACAAGAGCCCTTGCCACCGTCTGTGCCATACTCAGGTAGGTTTATTCTCATGCTTATCTAGCGGACCTATGTGAGCGGGTTGTGCTCACATAGCATAGGATTTAAAACTTGTATTGACAAAGCTTTGTACTGATGTTGTCCAGACGGTCTACGAAAACTAAACAAAGACCTAACCTAGACACTCTAGTAATACTCTAGAAATCCTCTAAACTAGACCACAATGACAGGCAAGTGTACCTATCAATTGCAATACAGTCTAACGGAAGTCCGGAAGTCAAAATATAAATCAAAAACTAAAAAAGTGGTTTGGAGACCATGTGGTGGCTTTAGGTTTTTGGGTGGGGGGGGGTTAGGATTTTTGGTGGTGGGATGGGGTGGGTGTGGGGGGGTTTAGGTTTTTTAGGGGTGGGTGAGGTGGGGTTAGGTTTTTGAGTGGGGGGTTTTTAGTTTTTGTGGGTGGGTTAGGTTTTTGTGGTGATACTACACATATGGAGTATTGAAAATAAGAAGAAAAAAAAAACGAGTTAATTCTTATTTTTATACCGTTATTTATACTCAAATGAAAGATAAAGAAATTCTTGATTTAATGGTGCAATTTTTTTTTTTAAAATGATAACATATGAAAATGATAGAAATGTTTAAAGATTTATATATTTTAAGTTTCAATTTTACCCTTGCTCTTTAAAATTTCCCCCTTCTCTTTTTATTGGTTCTCTAGTTCTCAAATGAGTTATCTCATTAACCTAACCCTATATATATATATATATATATATATATATATATATGGGAGGGATATTCTACAAAGCCACAAAACCTTACATAGTGTAGGAAGCCACTATATAGTGTCATGTGTCCGAGATGGATTCCAAAGAAAAAGGATATATATATGGGAGGGATATTCTACAAAGCCACAAAACCTTACATAGTGTAGGAAGCCACTATATAGTGTCATGTGTCCGAGATGGATTCCAAAGAAAAAGGACAAAAACGTAAAAAGAGCATCCACATGCTACTCACATTACAAGGAACATGCACATATAAGTCACATGCATATTCCCCCATCTTTTTTAAACGTTCATAACTTTTTTATGCGTTATTATTTTTTTTTTAAATATGGCACCATAATAACGAACGTTTTTATCTTTCCAATGAGTATGATATTGATATATAAAAATAAAAAAAATTCGTGGTTTTATGGTGTTTTTGAACCAGGCATTTTGTGTTGTTTCTGAACTGGACATTTTATAGTGTTTTTGAACTGGGTGTTTTATGCGCGTTTAACATTCTGGTCATGGTGTTTTACATATGGCGTTTACACATGGTGTTTTAGATTGGGCGTGTAAAAATCATTTTTTTAACATGAACTGAGCGTTTTCTACATGGTGTTTTAGATTGGTCATGGTGTTTTACACATGGCATTTTAGATTCCGGTCATGGTGTTTTACAACCGGTCATGGTGATTTACACCCGGCCATGGTGTTCTACACATGGCTTTTTACATTCCGGTCATGGTGTTTACACCTAGGCTTGGTGTTTTACAAATGGTGTTTTAAAACATCATGTAGAAAACGTTGGAATAATTTTCGTAATACTTGAAATCCACTGTTATCAAATGTGGTCAAGTCCGAAATTTTAAACGACCTAAACATGTAAACACACCATGGGTAGATTGACGTTTAATTGTAAAACCCTATGTATAATGTCACACCCCGAAAACGACGATTCGCAGCGGAAACGAGACGTAAGCATGGTGATTACATAAGTTGGAGCCCAATGATGATAAGCAAACACATTTATTTAAAACATCGAAAAAATTCAACGAAGTAAAAGATAAGTCTTACAATCATCCAAATTTAAAAGCATTAAAATTTTAAACAAGAGTTTTTCATGATCCAACACATGAGGATCCAAAATAAAGTTTAAAAGTCTCAAATGAGTTCCGATGCAAGTGTTTGCCCAAAAGCCCGTTTTCATTATCGCGCGAGGACATCTAAGTACCTGAAAAAATCAACATAATGTTGAGCGAGTATCACGGGTTTAAACGAAAACATAAACGAATTTAACGAACTATCTATTAACTTGGACAAACATGTGCTATGTCATAAGCTTGCAAGGAATACAACAAGATGACAATACCTAGAGCTTATAATCAAACCGAGACACGAATGCAACATGTCCCCACGAATCCTTTCAAAATATATTCTCTCATACGAACAATCGATCAGAGCTACTAATCAAGAGAGTGGGCAGTCAGTCCCAAATAGATCTATCAACACACCTTGCGGCCTACACGAGGCTAATGATTATAACGACGAGGCTATTCATGAACGAATACATGAATACATAACGAATGCACTTGCTCAAGACTATCAAATGAACACTTAAAGTAAGTCAAGTATTATGATAAACGAATGAAAGCATGTTCTTTCCCCATAGTTTATAGAACATTAAATAGTTTAAAACGGGGCCGTGAAAACTCACCTTGTAGTAATGAACGACGGAAGAATGAGTGCTAGCAAAAATACGCCCACGAACGCGGGTTGAATCTAATGGTGCCCTAAACACGAGGGATACATTACTAATTGAACTTCAAGTCTTACAAGCAAGATGCTCACCCAACCTACTTAGACTTATGATATTTTTAAGAAAATATTTATTTAAACGACCCGTTGGTGACCCCGACGAAATTTATATTTATAACGAAAATGGTGGATTTCTCCCAAACAACGTAAGAATACTAATAAAAATATATACCTATAGCATATACATATGCTTATAAATCTTAAATCACATGTGAAAACACTACCCAAACTTACTGCTCAAAATCATATTTAACAAATACACATTTTTCATGCCGAAAACTACCGTTTTAATCAACTAGTTTAGTGTAAAACCTAACGAAACGCATCCAAACACCAAGAATCATACATATTACTAAAAATCTATATTTTAGACATAAAATATCATCATAATACATCCATGATTCCAAATTTACAAATCTATCTATTTTCATACGAAAACCTACCTTTTTAGCAACATAAGCATATCCAATACTTAGCCAATCATCACAACATCATTTATACTTTTAGAGCTGGATATTATTATCATAACACATCATTCTTATCAATATATTTCCAGATTTCACACAATCTAAATAATCCATGACAAAACCCTAGTTTAAATCATGCTTTTGGACAAAAATCTTTAGCAATAAACACCCAAATCATCAATTCAATGATCCATACATAAACTAACATGTTTTTATGCAATAATATACCATTATTTACTGTTTGAAACAAACCATAACAAAACATTTTATTGCATGTAAAGATCAAGCCCTAATTACCACTTTTTGCAAGATATGAACATATAAACATACATACATATACACGACATACATACAAATAAATCCATGAAAATCTTCAATAAAGACCCATTATTTACAGATTTTAATAGTTCATAAAAATCCTTTTATTAAATGTGAACAATAGTTGCAACAATCAAAGCTTGCTTTAAGAAAAATAAGAAAGAGATGGAGATTCATACCAATTGACTAAATCAAGGGAGATTACTAGAGATATTAGAAGATGATGATGGATGATTCTTGATTATCTAGCTCCACAATACTTGACTCTTCAATAAAAAGCTCCAAGAACTTCAAGGAACTCAAGAACACAAGGAGAAACTAGAGAGAATAGTTTAGAGAAATTTTGATTGAAATGGTGTATGGTGGTGAAGGTTATACGGTTTCAAGAGAGAGGAAGAGAGTGAGATTGAGTGTCTTGGGTTGTGTAAAAATGATGGAAGGTAAAGAGTATGGTAATGGTTTTTGTATAATCTAGATATGGGTAGGTAGAAAGAAATAATTATTTCTTGCACAAGATGGTGGGGGGTGTGAGACCCACGTGGGCCGCCACTTTCAAGAGGGAGAGGGAGAGATGCTATTTTTTATGTAAAAACTTTACAAGTAGGTGACACCTTTTATAAAAATCCCAACACTTTTATAAAATTCTACTACTTTAAATATGATTTCTCACCAAAATAAAAATATATAAAATCTCCACTAATTATTTACAATCATAATTAGTAAAAATAATAATTATTGCTAAACAGTGCATTTTTAACGCTTCCGGTGCGCCAAATGGCTAGTTTACCGGGTAAAACGCAACGAAAATCACCGAATGTGATATTTAACAAGTAGCACATAATTTTCAAATATAATCCACTAATATAAGCTTGTCTAAAGAATTTTGGCAAAGATATTTTTAAATTAATCAGGTCGTCACCAATGCTAAATACGGACATTTTACCGATATGCGGTACCGAAATTCCCAAAAAATCACGAAATGCAAATGTATGCATACGAAGGGCTTCGCTAAGCTATAAAATAACCTAACTTAGTGAAAGTAAGTTTAATGACGCAATAAATAAAATAGTAATACATTCTAAGGTTGTACGGTAAATAACCTGAAAATTGCCGGATGTCATATAAAATGTTAAAACACCATGTAAAGAGTAAAAACACTATGTACAGACTTAAAACGCCATAACCATAAAACACAATAAACATATAAAACATCATGTGTAGATTGACGTTTAAATATAAAACACCATGTGTAAAATATTAAAAACACCATGTACATAATTAAATATTTAAGTTTAAATGTTAAAACACCATGTACAGACTTAAACACCATGTGCGAACTTAAACAACACCGTGTACAGACTTCAATACCATGTACAGACTTAGACACAATGTACAGACTTAAACATCATGTACAGACTTAAACACCATGTATAGACTTAAACATTGAAGTTTAAATGTTAAAACACCTGGTTCAACGGTTTTTTCTTTTTTAATATATCAATACCATACTCATTGGAAAGATAAAAAATGCTCGATTTTATGGTACAATTTAAAAAAAATAATGACGTATAAAAAAGTTATGAACGTTAAAAAAAATGGGGCAAATGGCATATGATTAGCATGTGCAATTTTTTGGTTGGATCTTCCCTTTCTACCCCTCCTGATGGAATCTAATTTGTAAATATTTACAATTATGTCACCGCATCAATCTCAACCACAAAACCCAATGATCTTGTGGCTCAAATTCCTTCATAGACTTTGTAAGGTTTTTAGACTTTATAGAGTAACCCTATACTGTGTATATATATATATATATATGTGTGTGTGTGTGTGTGTAGTTATGCGAAAACAGTGAAAACCACCAACAAAACCAACTTAAAAATTAGGCACGATGAGCATCAATTCCAAAATTAAAAAAAGGTGACTAATATGAGGAATCAGCACAACCATGCGGGGTGGCCGCATAGGCATGCAAATTTGCACAGCAACGCAGCATGATCACGGTATGAGGAATCTGCACATCAATGCAATATTTAGTATTCTGAATTGAACTTTTAAGTTTTAAAAAATGAATGATTCATTTTGTTCCCTATGTTATCGCTATTATTAATGTTCTAAATTGAACCCTCACACACACACACATATATATATATATATATATATGTGTGTGTGTGTGTGTATAGTTAAGCGAAAACAGTGAAAACCACCAACAAAACCAGCTCAAAAGTCATGAGGAGTATCAATTCAAAAATCAGGAAAGGTGACTAAGTATGATGAATCCACACAACCATGCAGGGTGGCCGCATGGCCATGCAAATCTGCACAGCAATGCAGGGTTATCACACAGCCATGTGATTTGGCATAACCTTGTAGGGTGATCCTATAACCATGCGAATTCGCACAGCCATGCGGGGTTGTCGCATGGTCGTGAAGGCGGTAGATTAGTAACATCCGTCAGAAGATTTTAGCCATCCTAGTTAGCCTAGATGCCTCTGGAATAGAGACTGCCCCAGGTATAGACCACGCTGAGCAAAAGATGAATCGTCTTAGACTCTCCATGGTAGCTAATCACAATGGCCAGCACAGCTACCTAGCACATCTACGGTTTATGCCACCCATCCCGTGATTGCTATCAGTATAGCTTATGGCAAGTTTCAAGGACGAAACCTGTTATAAGGGGGTTAGACTTATAACATCCCGTATTTTGAAAGAAATAGATCGGGCACGGGAAATACATTTAACCAAGGAAAGGAGGGATGAAGTAGTCCATGGGCCTTGGGCCGGAACACATGGCCCGAAGGAGAGGGAGTTGGGCTTCATAAAATCCCAACTTCATCCTCTCCACCCTCATTAGCTCATTCTCACCATTTTCAAGTTCTAGAGAGAGAAAGGTTAGAGAGAAGGTGTCGGTTTTTCCCAAAGATCGATCCATTCATCTTCTACAGTGATTCCACGAAGCTCTGCTGAAGAATCGTGCTGATTAGAGGTAAGTAACTTGCTCAGATCTGAGTTTTTGGTTCGAAATGGGTTTTTAGGGTTCTTGGGTATAATCACATAAAGATAAGATTTTTACGTATAAAAACACCTGAAAAGTATAGAGCTAGCTTCATGGGAGTTGGAGAAATGATTTGAACGTAAAAAGTTATGATTTTGGATCGAAAACGAGTCTAATTAGAAATTAGGGTTCTTGAGCGAAACTCGATGAGGAAGATGACACAAAGTCCTGAACGTAAGTGTAGGTGATTGTCTGATGCCATCAGCCGATTGTCTGATGCCATCAGCCAACTATCTGATGCCATCAGCCGACTATCTGATGCCATCAGCCGACTCTCTGATGCCATCAGCCGACTCTCTGATGCCATCAGCCACTCTCTGAAGAGTCAACCAACACTAGCAAGTTTAATCGATTTCACGCATTGTATTCGCACAGATCACGTTGCACTTGTGTAGCCCAAAGATTGTTAGTTTCCACAGTAGATCGTAAACCAGGTGAGTTCTAATCCCCTTTCTTGCCTACTTTTAGGGTGGTGTGCATACTTAGTGACTATGTGTTTATTATATATATTGTATTAATAAACGATGGCGAAAGTCATGATTTAAAAAGGAAAGTTTAAAAGACGTAACAGAAACATTTTATGCAAAAATAAATGCTTATGAAGGTTTTATGAACAGCAAAGACGTTTTTAAAAGAACGAATGTGAGGTTTTAAAGAAAGTAATTAGCAAAGAAACTAAAGAGAAATTTCTTTTCTTCGGGAATAATTACCATGTCAAGCTACGGCCCATACGGGGACAAATGTTACTATGTACAGAGTGTCAGTTATGGGCTCAGTGCCTATAGTAAGGCTTCAACGCCTATAGTAGGGCTTAGGTGCCTATACAAGCGCTTAGTGCCTAACGTAGGGCCTATAGAAGGGCTCGATGCCTATAGAAGGGCTCGGTGCCTATAGTAGGGCTCGGTGCCTATAGTAGGGCTTGGGTGCCTAAGTAGTTTTTGTGCGTGAGAAGTTATAAATAGAATTAACAGTATGGTAGCAGTGTCTTGATGCTAGTCAGGGCTGTTACAAATATTACGTTGAAGCATCGTGTTAACTCTCCCTATTCGTCGGCCTTTGGACTTGAACCATTGGGACAATACAGACAGTAATAAACGTTAAAAGATATTATATGTAAAGATTTTTCCATTTGGTTGTAAAGATATGTTCAAGCAAAAACCTTCTTTAATATAAGTAAAGATGTTTTATGTAAGCGTTAGAATTCACTCAGCGTTAGCTGACTTTTAGTATGCATATCAGTCTAGTGCAGGTGGCAGTTTGGATGCTTAGCTAGCTTGAGGAGTTACCCGAAGAGAAGATCTGGCATCTCGTTGTTATTTTAGTATTTTATGTTTACAGTTTATGATGTTTTAAGACAAGTTTAAATTCGTACCAGACAAGTATGTTTACGATATGTTATGTATTCCGATGCGTATGTTAAAGTTTTAAATCGTTTCCGATGTGATTGTGAATGTCTTAAGTTTAAAAGCTATGTGTTGATGAGTAAATCCAATACGTGAGGCCTCCCGGGTTTGGGGCATTACAAGATCAGGAAAAAAAATTAGTGTGCTTAAAAACATGTTTTGCTCATACTACACCACCAAATCAGACTTACTTACACGCGTGAACCACCAAATACGTGTATTACGACCCAAATATCCAAAATCAAATCAACAATTTCATTTCTGAATTTGTAAATATTCTCTATGCCATAATAGGATGGAGAAGGATACTATATATAGAGAACCAATTTACAAGAATGGTACATAAAGAATTATAAAATTACAAATAAGTATATCTTCTATTTACTTATGGATAATAGATCGTGGAGTCTGATCATTGAATGCCACAGTCGGAGTTCCGGATCCATGTAATGAGCGGAGAAACAACACATTACTCTCGGCCTGAGCAAGAAGATCATGAAAGTTTGGGGCCTATCTAGAGGTCAGATATGTCCTAAATTATACATGTTTTGCATGCATAATAATCCACATATTATGGTATTAATCAAACAAAATCCTTGCAAATGATACTTAATGCGTTAATATTTCATAATTGCAAGTTATTCGGTGTCCCAAGATAAACAGAGCAACAACCCGAGCATTGACCCCCAAGAAGTCAAAATTGGTCAACACAAATAGCTAAAAGACAAAACAGGAGGCAAGGAGGGGATGCACGTCCGTGCATCCCATTGCACGACCGTGCAAAGCCTTTCTTGCTCTCTAAGGACCCGGTACATTGTCCTTTGTACCCTGTTTGATTCCCGAGGTGTTTGCACGCCCGTGCAATCCAATGCATGGTCGTGCATTGCTCATTTTGAGGCCTATAAATGGATGGCTTGAGTTCTTCATTCTACACACCTCAATACACTATTCCATACCTCAAGATAGAGAGAATAGTTCGTTTCTAGTAGTATTAGAGTAGTAGTAGTGAGTAGAGTGGCTCTTCCTCCTTGTTCCACAATAGGGGAGCCTACGAAACTCAGCGTTACGCTAGTTAGCATGGCCATTCGTGGCTAAGATTCTTGTATTGCTAGGGTGAAGATGATGTTTGCTGCATGTTAATGTTTGACGTATTAATCTAGTGGTATGTTTATGTCTTTAATTATTCGTCCTTAAAACCGCCATTTGGTGGGCTTTTATTATTGTATAAATCCGTCTTTATATTTGTGAGTGTTCTTGATTTTAAAGAGTAAGATCGTAAAACCTTTTTAATCAAACTTCTTTTGAAACTTGTACGTCTTTATAAAAGCAGAGATTGATAAGTCAAGGCTTGGTCAATATTAAGGTTGTACGTCTTTATACGAACTTCTTATGCGACCAAGAATTGGTGAACTCATGTTGGGAACGGTACGTCTTTATACTTTGTCCCATTGTTACACCGTCTCCCGGTGAGAAAAATATAATCACCTATTTAACCCTAATACAAAGCATTTACGTTCAATGTTTTAAACCAACCCGGAGATGACCATTTGAAGGGTTGAGGGTAACTTTTGTCCTTAACGGGATGTACTACCATTTTAATTTAAAGATTTTAATTCGTGAATCAAATGCCGTGAGGACGAGGCTCTAGCGATGACCCGGGTCACAAATTTGTAGTAGTCATATCACTGAATTAGTCAACTTAACATTATCACCTACCAAGCTGATTCGAAGCCCAAAGCAATACTCTTCGTGACCTGATAATTTCCAAGATAGTTACTTTCATGCTATTTACTATTATGTTCGTTACATTTCTGTTATACACTTCACGCATGTTTTCACCTTTCTGTTATTTACTTTACCGTTATTTACTTTTCTGTCATTTACTATTCTGCTTCACAAGCACCTAACACCCACTCACTAATTGATCCGGCTAAACGATAACAAAAGTTGAGTATTGGAACTAGACCGTGTCCATTGGTTCGACACTTGGTTTTTACCTAAACTATATTACGCTACGATAGGTACACTTGCCTATTGTGTGTGTTTTAAAGTTAAAGTAATTATTATTTTATAAATTTAAAACCTGATCGTAAAACTATCATAAAAATATACTTATATATTTTCATATACTAAAACGACACATCAAAGGTCCGAATAGCGGTGGAGAATGTTTCAAAGGAAGCCCCAAGACAACACAAGAACCAATGAAGTTTTTCCGGGTCTTCAACCGGGTGACCAATGGCCGAGAGTTGGTCACAAATAGCTTTAAAACGGCGGGCAAAATCAGATATGGAGGCGGTACCTTTAGTAAGTTGACGTAAATGATCTTGGAGGTTTTGGATTTGTTCCACCGACGAGTTGCTATAAGCTGCCTCAAGGGCAACCCAAATCTGCCTTGTAGTAGAGAGCCCGGTAATTTCGGAAGCTGCTTCTTCAGTAAGGGAAGGTTGAATGATGATAATGGCGCGTTGGTCTGCGAAGAGCCCTGTGATATAAGCAGGATTAGGGGAGGATTTCCCTGCTGTGATGGTTTCAGGCACAGGAGCTGTGGACGACCCATCAATATGGGTTAAAAGATTTTGATAAGCCAATAAAGGAAGTAGTTGATTCTTCCAAAGCAAATAATTGGAAGATGATAGCTTAATCGTGATCATATGCATCACTGTATCCATCGGAAGAGTTGTATCTGATGATGAAGTTGAACCAGCCATGGGAGATGATCGGGGGTTGAGAGAAATAGGGAAGAGAAGATGAAGAGGAAGCAATCAGAGGAGGGAAAAAGTCAGGGGATCTAAAAGGCTAATGATACCATGAATTAGTAAATATTATCCATGCCATAATAGGGTGGAGAAGGATACTATAAATAGTGAACCAATTTATAATAATGGTACATAAAGAATTATAAAATTACAAATAAGTATCTCATCTATCTATAGTATGTCTAATAATTTCCACATATTAAAATTTCTCTCCAACTTTCCTAATTCCCTCAAGCCTCGCCATAGGTTGCGTGTAAAGATTCAATTAAATTGTTGGCATTTTAATCACTCCAGAAGCTTATCCAGACCATAACTATTTAGCAGTAGATTATGGTCAATTTCTTGTGGTATGATTTCATAAACCTTATGAATAACATGAGTGTGAGGTGATCTTATGAGTCTAAGGTTTTGATAGGGGAAGTAATCAAGAAATTGGAGCTTGAGAGTGGTCATAATCATCATCCTTTGATTCTTAATCAGTAGGTATATGTTCTAAAACTCGGAATCTGAGTTAGATATAGGATCAATTGGAAGTGGGTTGTTTAAAATAAGAATTCTAGTATGAAAATGATTTTTAATCACATTTGAGAAGCAGGCAAATTTGATCACGGATGTTTTAAGGACTTGATGTGATCTTATGTTGGTGGATTTTTGTTTTATAACATCTGCCTTTGGTGGGATTTGAGTTTGGTACGCAATCACTTAAAAAAAGAAAGTTTCCGTACTGTTTGTCGAGACGCACGACGGTGCACCCCAAACGCACAGCCGTGCGGATCGCTGATGCCGTGTGATTTTCCGGTTGCTAAGTAATGTTACCATGCGGGTCGTTGATGCCGTGTGATTTGCTGGTTGCTGAGTAATGTTGCCGCGCGATCACCAGTAATCCGAAATCAACAATTGTAAACCCTTTAACATTTTTTACTTGAATTGGATCATAAGAATGGTTCTTTTGTCTAGTGGATTAGTGGATTATGTTGACTTGGATTAAAGTTAAATAAGCCATGTTTATATGTTTATTTAGGTTCGTTTTGAACTCCATAGTATCATAAAGGATTGTGCTTAGTGTGATAACGAACAGGTGAGTTCCTCTAAACTTTCAAAACGGGATGTGCATTCTTTAATGTTTTTTAACTGATACGTTAGCATATATGATAATTATCTATAATCTAGTGACAACAGTATGCTTGATAATTGTATGCAATTCTCTGTGTCTATGACCAAATTGATACTAGCACTTTGTCATGGTATTTGAGTTTGATGTGTTATAACTGCTTGCATATCTCTTTGCCTTTGACTGATTGCCCGATGATGCTATGTACATGAATGTGTATTTGAGTTTGTTGTATTATCTATTACTATTTGCCTTATGTAAATATCTGCTTGATGCTATGTTTTGATAAAGTTTTGATAGAGTCGATTTATGAACTCACCAACCATGTGTTGACCCGTTTTATTTTTGTACGTACATCTTATGTGCCTGTTAGGTGCAGGATTTGGTCGAAAGCTTCTAGCTAATGGACGCACGGCTAAAGGATGCAAGAAAATACCTTTTGATTATGAAGCTTGTAGATCCATCTTGTAACTAAACGTAGTTTAATGACAATATGTTAGCTTGTTGACAACAGTATCCGATTTGATGATTGTGTTAAGTTTATATTTAATGCAAATGACTGTTATTTAAGTTTTCACTATTAAATTTCGCTGTGTGTGTTTTGATTCAATCGGTCACGTCTAACCCGTGCCTGGGAGGAAGTGTGACAATATATATATATATATATACTTCCCTAGTTTAAAATTAAGACAAATTAAATGGGTGTGAGAGGCAAAATGAGAAAGGCTATAATTGTTGACTTTTATCTACTTCTCTAGTTTTATGGCCTTTCTCATTTTGCCTATCACACCCATTTAATTTGTCTCAATTTTATACTTGACACCATTGTTCATCTCAACCATTCATTATCTTGATCAATGGCCTATATGATCACTTCCTACATTTCTTATTTTAATTTCACTTTCTATTTGATCAAATATATATGTGTATATTTGGGTTCTATACAGAACATTAAATACTATCAGAATATACAGAACAACTCAAATCCTTCATTTTTTAATTTTAAAAGTTTTTAAACTACAGGAAAATGACAATGTGCAGAGTTACAAAAAGTGGGATCTATAAAAAATAAAAATAAAAATAAAAAAGACAGCTTTATATATCTAAGTGAACCAAAGTTGTATCACATGTATAATATTGTGTATTATAAAAAAAAGTGAAATTTTTACAAAAAAAAGACAGTTATAAAGACTTTTTATTAATATTTCTAAATGAACAAGAGTTATAGTAAACCAAAGTGAACGTCGTTCACATGTGAAATAAAGTTGTCTATTATAAAAAAGAACTTAATACTTAACAACCAATCATTTGTTTAACATTATGCAAGTAAATAAATGTTTTGTTAAATTGTTGAAACTAGTTGCACCTTACTACTCATCAGTTGCTGTTTGTTTAAGTTAATAATAATACGATAATTTATTCTAAATATGATAATGTAGTGTAAGGTTTCAAACTTGGGAAGGCTCACTTGTTGGATTTACTTATAAACATAATCATCAATCAATGAACTTAATTAAAATATTCAAACATAGCGGAAGCGTACACCATTCAGTTACATAAATAACGGAAGACTTAAACATTTAAAACATTATCTTAACATTTAACAAGTAAATAGGATGTCAGTCTTAAGCCAGATAGTCTTCATGCCTTTGCCCGTCCTTTCCTTTTGCTACCTGAAGTGCATACTAAAAATCAGCTAACACCGGTGAGTTCTAGTTTAAAGCAAGTATGTATAAACATTGTTTCATTATGCGTATGTGTATATATATATATATATGTATGTATGTATATTTCATTTGCCTTCATTTAACATTCATTGGTCATACACATATGTGTGATCAGCCGGTCATTACGTAAGTCACAAAGACAAACGTTCCGTCCTACCGTCGTAGTCCGTCATTCATACCGTCCTACCGAAGTAGTCTGTCCTTCGTTCCGTCCGGCTACCTTTCTAGCCATCCGTAAGTCATACCATCCTACCATCGTAATCCGTCCTTTCGCCTGTTTGCCCTAAGGCATTCGTTTCCCATTCGAACTATATATGCAGTCGTGCTACGTATAAGGGCCTCCGTCTACCATAGTAACTGTATTTAGTCTGCCTTTCTAGACTTTAACATTCCGTCTGCAATAATAGTCATATGGTCGTCCGTCTACCATAGTAGCCGTTATCATCGTATCGTCCTACCGAAGTAGTCCGTAATTTACTTCCTTAACGTCAGTACATTTATAATCATGCAATATATATATATATATATATATAAAACAAGCTTTCATTCATTTAACATTAAGTTATGCATTCATTTCATTCATTATAAACGTTCATTCATCATTACTTAGTTCTTCGTTCTCATTCATATAACACATATAGTCATATTATCATTTATCACATTCATTTACTTTGCATGTATACATTTCAGCCCCAAAACATTTAGAATCATTTGCACGTACACAAAAGGGGGCACATACAACTCACCTGATTGTCGGTATACTATTAGTTCTTGCTAAAGCTTGGCTCGACAAGTACTAAGTGATTTGTATGCATTTAAACATGTGAAAGTAGGTTAAGTAAGGCTAATGTTGCCTACAGTGTCGCCTGAGCATAGTGTCGCCAGCAAAAGTCAGTGTCGCTGAGGTAGCTGACCAGTGCCACCCGAACTTGCGTTCATGACTTGTGTGTTCGTTGGTATACTGTCACTAGCCTTACTGTCGCTGACTGGAGTGTCGCCAGCCTTAAGTTTCGCAAGGAGAATGACACGTGTCCCAATTCACTTGGGATCTACACCACTCCCCCATCAGACCCTTGACTAGTTTTGCCATATGAAGGTGTCGCCTGAAGAACAATTCATCAAACAGGCCCGTTTATTTATTCAAGCTTGAATCTTCTTACGTTCAAATCGTTTGTTTTTCTTCCATGAAGTCAGATCTAGCCTTATTTCACTTTTTAACCCGTAAAAATCTCTACTTTGGGAGGATAACCCAAGTTTTACCCCAAAACTCATTTCTAAACAAAAACAGAGATCTAGGCTCGATCCATACCTCAAGGACGGCGATTCCTCGTGCTTCCTTGCTCTGATGGGTTGGATGAACACACTAAAACAATCCTTGCTCCAAAAAATGGTGTTTTCTTCACTCTCTCTCTCTCTAAACTATTTCTTTCTCTCTCTAAACTAAAATGAGGGTTTGGTGAATGGGAGGCTGATTAGCTTGGGTGTAAGTGTTTATGCAACCCTAATAGGCCATGCCCGAGTCCCCAAGCCCACTCCACGTTTCTTCTCTCTTCGATAAGTTCAAAATAAAAACTGTCGGGTTTTCGGATGTTACATGTAGTCTAAATTTTAGCCACTTATTAAATTGCATATTCAGTGTGCATCATCCTAATCCTTTTAGTCACCATCATCCTAACCTTCTTATATATTATTACGTATAAACACAGGAATGAATGGGCCAAATTTTAATAATTGAATTCATTCAAAATCTTTAATTTAATAACCAACATTTAATTTTAATTTTACTAGTTCATAAAAGATCTGAAACATTACACAATTGTGATACCTCAATGCAACATTGATTGATTTTAATTTTACTCTTAAAATTTTGTTATAAAATAAAGAGTAAACTGCCATTTTCGTCCCTGTGGTTTGGTCAAAATTGCCACTTTCATCCAATAGTTTGTTTTTTTGTATCTGGGTCCTCATGGTTTTAAAATATTGCCATTTTCATCCTCGTGGTTTTAAAATATTGCCACTTTCATCCAGTCAGCTAACACCGCCCGTTTTTCTCAGTTAAATGAGGGGTATTTCAGTCCTTTTACTTATTTGTTTTATTTTTTCATCTTTTTTACTCTCACTTTTTAATCATCCCCAATTTAACCTCTAATTTAATCATCCACCTGCTGGCCTTCTTCCTCTTTTCCTGACCAGTTTCCGACGAGCACCACTGGAACATCTCCGTCGCTTGTTTCTATGATTAAAAAGTGAGAGTAAAAAAGATGAAGAAATAAAACAAATATGTAAAAGGACTGAAATACCCCTCATTTAATTGAGAAAAACGGACGGTGTTAGCTGACTGGATGAAAGTGGCAATATTTTAAAACCACGAGGATGAAAATGGCAATATTTTAAAACCACGAGGACCCAGATACAAAAAAACAAACTATTGGATGAAAGTGGCAATTTTGACCAAACCACAGGGACGAAAATGACAGTTTACTCTAAAATAAATATATATTTAACACTAAACTATTGTTTAACTTTTGCTTAACTTTAGGACTTTTGGTTCTATTTTAAATCAATGTTAATTCACATACGAATTTATACAATGGATTTAGACATTAGATTAGCGAGCCAGTGTCACATATGAACTTGTGTTGAACTTTCTAAACTAAAACAATAATTTACACTAAATTAAAACAATTCGTATTAAAACCGTCTTTAAACTAAAACTATATGTATATTAAAACAATCTATATATGATAAATCTAATGAAAATTATTTAACCTCAATTCCACACAGGTGTACTAGTCATTTCGTTTTAAATATACTCTATTGTTACTATACATACATCACCATCTTTACTTCCCCTTACTTATTTGCATAAATTTCACGTATGAATTTTTTAATTTTTAATGTATTACATCTTCTTTACTGCTATTACACATACATCACCATCTTCACTTTCCTTTCATAAGTCAAATGATTAAATTTTCAATATTCTCCATCATCTTTACTGCTACTAAACATGCATGACCATCTTTAATTTATTAGTTTTGCTAACTCACAGCTTCAGAAGAGCTACCAATTACCTATACATCTTTTGCTTACAACTTGAACTTCTGAGTTGTTGTAGAATGGCGAGTAGATGTTTTTCCAACTTATAGTATTGAACATCTGACTTAGTGTACCTCTTAAGATGAACAACATATGACTTGTCTTTTATATACTTAAGTTTTTCTCTATTACAATGTTGTATCCCACATACAAATTATAACTTAAAATGCAAATACACAAAGCAGAAAGTTTTTAATCTATAAATATATATCAAGAGTTTTGTACCTAACAATATTTATCTATATGTTTGTTTGTGCGTGTGCATTCATATGTATGTATAGAGCCGAATTCATTTAAGAACCCTATCTCTATAAGAACTATAGAAATATGTATAACCCTTACATCAAACTAAGTAAAGGCTATGAATGAGAATGAAATTTTACAATTTGTAGAACTTTAAGAGCATACCTATAAAGTTGATGTTTCATGTTTAGGAGTGATTAACGCTTCATATCGTCGTCTGTTTTCCCTATTTGTTCGCGCTGCACCCTATGGCGACGACATGTCGTCGGCATAGGCCTAAATGTAGTCGGCACATGTACCCTATGCCGACGACATGTCGTCGGTATAAGGTTCGTAGGATGTTGACCAGTCAATAAAGGAAAAAACTCTATCCCGACGACATGTCATCGTTATAAGGTTTTCCAGAATTTTTTATAATTAAAAAAAAAAATTTGACCGACGGAAATTGATTAAATAAAAAAAACAAAAAGAAAATCAAAATTAACCTATAGCAACGACATGTCGTCGCTATAGGTTTTCCCCAAAAATTCATTGGGCGCCAGCTTTCGCTCCAATCTGCTTCAACCCGTTAGCGACGACATGTCGTCGCTATAGGGTGTCCCATTCAAAATTTTGGTTTTCACCTATCCCGACGACATGTCGTCGTCACAGGGTTTTCTAGAATTTTTTTTAATTTAAAAAAAATTGACTGACGGAAATTGATTAACTAACAAAACCTAACCTAGACTCCTAAGTAATAAATGGAGTACATTCGAACTAAACCACACTGACATGCAAGTATACCTATCGATTGTAGCACAACTTAACGATAAACCGAGTATCGAACCCTAGAGATACTACGAATAACAAAACTAGACTCTGACTTGAACTAAAGACTGATTATTGTTTTAGGGGGGTTTGACTAAACTAATGATTAAACTAATGAATGCCAAAAACTAGAATGACTCAACTATCAAGATAAGAACTGATGTGAAATCAAGAATTGGGAAAATACTACCTAGGTCGGAATCCTACGTGCAAAGCACAACTTCTACCGGTTCTGGAAACTAAGATGGATCTGGGTTTCTAAGGATGACAACTAAAGACTACCTAGTGGATCCCCAATCACCCTTAGGGTGTCACCAATTAAGCTACCTAAAGCGTACTAAACTCACCAGATAGTTGGGTCACATCTCGGGTATTTCCAACAATGATAAAGTACCCACAGGACAGATTACCTCTCAGTCTCACTGTCCACAATACATTCGAAGAATGCACGAGGTAATCTTTAATAACAACTATGATTTAACCTAGCAACAATCACTAGTCGTCGCTATAGGGTTTAATTAAAAAATTCAAAAAGAAATTCTATACCGACGACATGTCGTCGGTATAGAGTCCAACCCTGTACCGATGACATGTCGTCGGTACAGGTTGACCCTATTCCAACGACATTTCGTAGGTATAGGGTTTTTGGTTTTTTTAAATAATTTTTGAAAAAGGCCTATAGCGACGACATGTCGTCGGTATAGGGTTTTTTGTTTTTTTAATAATTTTTGAAAAGGTCCTATAGCGACGACATGTCGTCGGTATAGGGTTTTTTGTTTTTTTTTAATAATTTTTTAAAAAGGCCTATAGCGACGACATATCGTCGGTATAGGGTTTTTTGTTTTTTTTAATAATTTTTTAAAAGGGCCTATAGCGACGACATGACGTCGGTATAGGTCTTTTCTGTTTTTTTTATTTTTTAATTTTTAATATTTTATCCAGAAATATTAAATTTCTAAAAACAAAAACCTGCAAATCACTAAATATAAACCATTTAAACATTCAAATCAGATAAAAACTAATATCCAAAACATAAACCAAACATCCAAATTGTTCGACACACAAACTTGTCCGACAAATCAAACATTCAAAACATAAACTTGTTTGACACACAAATATACAAATTACACACATACATACATATACATACAAACACTAATTTACATAAACTAAATTATATAAAATAAGCACACATATAAACCAAATGACCTAAACTAATCATAATTTAATAATTCCATCATACATACAAATATACATACTCATACATACAAACATACATACATAACACATACATACAAAATCATAAAAATCTTAGATCTAAACCAAATTTCATCACAAATTAGTAATTAAAACGAGTATTTACCTTCACAAATCTAGAAATCTAAGAAATGATGAAATTCCTCCAAAACCTAACCAAAATAAACAAACAAAACTTCAAAATCTTGAAAAAGTAGCTAAAATATGAAACCCGGATGTTAGCTCACCTTAAATCCCGAGAGTTTTTGTGAAAGTTGCTCCCAATAAATACCATCTTATATACCTACACATCACAATTACATACATAAATAAAAGCCCAATTACATAATTACAAACATATACATACGTACATAAATAAATGTCCAATTACATAATTACAAACATATACATACAAACATACATACACATATATACATTCATATTAACTAATCATCATAAACACAAATTACACACATACATACAAACTAATCATCCAAACTAATCATCATAAACACAAATTGCACACATACATACAAACTAATCATTATAAACACAAATTACACACATACATACATATGCATACAAACACTAATTTACATAAACTAAATTATATAAAATAAGCACACATCTAAACCAAATGACCTAAACTAATCATAATTTAATAATTCCATCATACATACAAATATACATACTCATACATACAAACATACATACATACACATACATAACACATACATACAAAATCGTAAAAATCATAGATCTAAACCAAATTTCATCACAAATTAGTAATTAAAACGAGTATTTACCTTCACAAAGCTAGAAATCCAAGAAATAATGAAATTCCACCAAAACCTAATCAAAATAAACAAACAAAACTTCAAAATCTTGAAAAAGAAGCTAAAATATGAAACCCGGATGTTAGCTCACCTTAAATCTCGAGAGTTTTTGTGAAAGCCCAAAAACCGTGAAATCTCCGGAGAGAACAATATTGGGGGAGTTTTGGAGGATTTTGGGTAGAAATGAAGGTCTGCCGTCTGTTTTCCCTATTTGTTCGCGATGCACCCTATGGAGACGACATGTCGTCGGCATAGGCCTAAATGTCGTCGGCACATGTACCCTATGCCGACGACATGTCGTCGGTATAGGGTTCGTAGGATGTTGGCCAGTCAATAAAGGAAAAAAACTCTATCCCAACGACATGTCATCGCCATAGGGTTTTCCAGAATTTTTTATAATTTAAAAAAAAAATTGACCGACGGAAATTGATTAAATAAAAAAAACAAAAAGAAAATCAAAATTAACCTGTTGTCGTTATAGGTTTTCCCCAAAAATTCATTTGGCGCCAGCTTTCGCTCCAATCTACCTCAACCCGATAGCGACGACATGTCGTCGCTATAGGGTGTCCCATTCAAAATTTTGGTTTTCACCTATCGCGACGACATGTCGTCGCCATAGGGTTTTCCAGAATTTTTTTTAATTTAAAAAAAAAATTGACCGACGGAAATTGATTAACTAACAAAACCTAACCTAGACTCCTAAGTAATAAATGGAGTACCTTCGAACTAAACTGCACTGACATGCAAGTATACCTATCGAGTGTAGCACAGCTTAACGGTAAACCGAGTATCGAACCCTAGAGACATTACGAATAACAAAACTTGACTCTGACTTGGACTAAAGAATGATTATTGGTTTGGGGGGGTTTGACTACACTACTGCTTAAACTAATGAATGCCGAAAACTAGAACGACTCAACTATCAAGATAAGAACTGAGGTGAAATCAAGAATTGGGAAGAATACTACCTAGGTCGGAATCCTACGTGCAAAGCACAACTTCTACCGGTTCTGGAAACTAAGATGGATCTGGGTTTCTAAGGATGACAACTAAAGACTACCTAGTGGATCCCTAATCACCTTCAGGGTGTCACCAATTAAGCTACCTAAAGCGTACTAAACTCACCAGATAGTTGGGTCACCTCTCGGGTATTTCCAACAATGATAAAGTACTCACAGGACAGATTACCTCTCAGTCTCACTGTCCACAATACATTCGAAGAATGCACGGGGTAATCTTTAATAACAACTATGATTTAACCTAATAACAATCACTAGACACCTAATACTAACGTCATCTCAGACTGTTAACACTCAGATTCCTAATGATGAATACTAGACAACTACTTCTCACCACTCGGGTATTGAACTAGGACACACATTCACTCTAATCAGCAATCCATCACAACTCCTATGGTCACTATCTCTAGCAAACCATACACAATCACAAACCATAAGATCTATGACCTAAATACGCAAATCAAACTGACAGACAACCACAATCAACGCATGGAGTTATAATCAATCACACAATCAGAATTAAACATGCTTATACATCATAATTAATATCCAAAGATCGTTTACAAAATCATTCAGCCATCAAATAGATCCAAAACCGGATAAAAATCTAAACTTTACGCATATTCATCAATTAACCTAGGCAGTATTATGGTTTTAGCCAATAATCATCATCCAAAACATCATAACAGAAGTAAAAGACAAAGACATGGTATCAAACATAGCAATCAAAACGCAAAGATTCAAACTTGAAAACCTAGATCGCCATTACAACGAACCTGAGATCCAAAAGCTTTGATCTTGCACTTGAATCGATCTTCTTGCTCCCAAAATCGCCCTAGGCTCTCTCTCAAATGGCTGGAATGCGAACTTCTCAAATTATGGCATTAAAAATATATTAAAAGTAGATTTTAGGTTTTTTCATGATTTAGGGTTCTCTCGCGTACCGCGAGAGACTGGGCTGAGTTCCTCGCGTACCGCGAGGAACAAATTAGTCGGGGCCGGTATTGCTTTCCCTCGCGTATCGCGAGGCATTTGTCTGTCTCTCTCGCATACCGCGAGGAACTGAATTTCAACAAATTCTTCTTTATTTCTCCCGACTTTATTCTCTTGCTCGTTTTCTTCGTGATTTAGCTTCCTATTCCACACGAGCTCCTAAAAGTATACAATAGACTCAAATACAGACGGAAATTTTAAAAAAAATTTGACCGACGAAAATTGATTAAATAAAAAAAACAAAAAGAAAATCAAATTAACCTATAGTGACGTAGGTTTTCCCCAAAAATTCATTCGGCGCCAACTTTCCCTCCAATCTGCCTCAACCCTATAGCTACGACATGTCGTCGCTATAGGGTGTCCCATTCAAAATTTTGATTTTCACCTATCCCGACGACTTGTCGTCGACATAGGGTTTTCCAGGATTTTTTTTAATTTAAAATTTTCAAATTAACCTATAGCGACGACATGCGTTTTTCCCAAAAATTCATTGGGCGCCAGCTTTCCTTCCAATCTGCCTCAACCCTATAGCGACGTCGCTATAGGGTGTCCCATTCAAAATTTTGGCTTTCACCTATCCCGACGACATGTCATCGCCATAGGGTTTTCCAAAATTTTTTTAATTTAAAAAAAACATTTTGACCGACGAAAATTGATTAAATAAAAAAAATCAAAATTAACCTATAACAACGACATGTTGTCGCCATAGGGTTTTCCAGAATTTTTTTTAATTTAAAAAAAAATTGACCGACGAAAATTGATTAAATAAAAAAAATCAAAAAGAAAATCAAAATTAACCTACAGTGACGACATGTCGTCGCTATAGGTTTTCCCCAAAAATTCATCCAGCTTTCCCTCCAATCTGCCTCAACCCTATAGCGTCGACATGTCGTTGCTATAGGGTGTCCCATTCAAAATTTTGGTTTTCACCTATCCCGACGACATGTTGTCGCCATAGGGTTTTCCAGAATTTTGTTTAATTTAAAAAAAAAAATTTGATCGACGGGAATTGATTAAATAAAAAAAACCGAAAGAAAATCAAAATTAACTTATAGCAACGACATGTCGTCGCCATAGGTTTTCCAGAATTTTTTTTTATTTAAAAAAAATTTTGACCGACGAAAATTGATTAAATAAAAAAAAACAAAAAGAAAATCAAAATTAACCTATAGTGACGACATGTCGTCGCTATAGGTTTTTCCCAAAAATTCATAGGGCGCCAGCTTTCCCTCCAATCTGCCTCAACCCTATAGCGACGAAGTCGTCGCTTTAGGGTGTCTCATTCAAAATTTTGGTTTTCACCTATAACGACGACATGTCGTCGGTATAGGCGACGTCGGCACAGGGTCATTTCCTTGTAGTGAAGATAAAAAGTAGCTATTGAAATAACAAGAAAAATTCACCATCGACCCTAACCCGGGCAAACTTGAAATCGGGTTGGTGGGTTGAATCGTTAAACACAAACACGACCCATATATTTATTTGTATGAAACAAATTAACCCTAACCCGGACAAACATGAAATCGTGTAAACAAACAAGACTCATTTAATCCGGACATTTAAATGAGTCAAATGGATTGATGTGTTGGTGGGTTGTAGTCAGTTTGTAAATATGTTAAACATGTTTGAGGGTTGTAATTAATTGGTTAACATGTTGTAAAAGGTTTGACAAACCGACATGTTTAATTAAACGGGTTAAATACACATACCAAAACACAACCCGTTTAATTGAACATGTGAACGTGAACATTACTCATTTATTAAACCAGTTAGATATAACATGTAACATCCCGAAATTTCAAAACGTGAACATTTAGGGGTCGGAACAATTAAATAACATGTAACATCCCAAAATTTCAAAACAAGAACATTTAGGGGTTGGAAAGGCACCAAAAAATAAGTTAGGAGAGGTGTCAGTTAAGAAACGCTACACTAGAACATAACCGAACGAGAAATAAAAATATAGCTCGACCGGAAAGAGCCCAAAACTTCAAATAAGCATATATCGGGATAGGAAATGAGTTGCGGAAACCATAATATATGAAATCTGGGTGTCTCGGCGAGAAGAATCTAAAATAAGGGGCTTAGCGGACGGCTATCCCAAGCTTAGCAGTCCTCTACGTCCTCAAGAATGTTGAACTTAGAGATTGACACGTGTCTCATGACTCACGGAAACGTGGGCGGTAGCGGTCCGCTACCGAACACTTAGCGTTCCTCTAAGGACCCGTAGAACAGCCTATAAATAGCGCTTTAAGTCTTTCATTTGGTATTCCAATCTAACTTCTTTGGGAACGCTCTATTTTGATAATCCCGAGTTTGAAATACCCCATCGTGTGTTACAAGCAAGTCATTTTAGGAGCATGGGATGAGGAAAATCTACATCAACGTGTCAAAGATAGTCCTTCTGTAAGTACTCTCCCTTAGTTAGGATCTGGTAGCCTAGAGGGTTGGCACTGGCATAAGGGAAATGCGCGGGAAGTGCCAACTAGTAAAGACTATACCCGGATGGTTGGTGTCACACCCCGACCGATGGCGGAATCATCGAGGCGGACAATGGAATGATTGTTCAAAAGCACATGATAACTAAAATATTGCATAATTCATTAATTTAATTAAAGACAACAAACATTCAAGTACAATACAAATTCAAATAACCTAGTCTATTTCAAAACATTGATTTAATTAACTAGGTCCATAAGTTCTTAAGTGGTAGAATCTTCAGCAAGCAATCACATATCCAAACCTGAAACATTATTTAAATCAAGTGTCAACTAAAAAGTTGATGAGTACATAGGTTTAGTAATTCCGGTAAATAGTAGTTGTAAATCGTTTTGCAACTCATTGTTTATCTTGTTAAACATAGTATATATGATGTATCATTTATTTAATCACAATTCAAACCGAGTTTGACGCGCTTGAACAGAGCACAACAGCTAAGTCCGGTATGTTTGAATATAGTTACCCACTATATCCGATATGTTTGAATATAACACGCGGTTATATCCGAGTATGCAGTAATAAACACCCTAACCGGGTGGGCTGGTCAGGCACAATAGATCTATCAATATTACAGTTGGTTGTCTTGTGTTTAAATGTATGTACATCCAAAGAATAAGCATATAGTCTCATGTATAACACGTACAAACAATGTGAGTAGCATGTATAATGTTTCACCCCAAAACTTATAAAAATGTAAAATATGGGCTATGTAACTCACCTGGCTAGCGGATATGATAATCCACGAGTGCGGGTGATAAGGACGTTGAAGCCTAAGCACGATGAAATCCTATGTGGATAGATAAGTATTATTGTATGTTTGTATGTGCGTGTTCGTATTTAAATATATATGGGTTTTATATTAATATTCCCTAATATTTATTTGTATAAAATATGGTAGGAAAATGATAATGATTTTGTAAAACTTTAACTTATAAATATATATATATATATATATATATATTGTTAAAATATTACATTTTTAAATAAGTAGTTATTATGTATTTATAAAAGTTTCTATTTATTTATTTATTATTATTATTAATTTTTTTATCATTATTTATATATATTATTTGTAAGTTAAAACTATTTTAAAAAAAATATAGAAATATAATATTTATTATTTTATAAAAATTTTGTGGGTTAAATATGTATAAAAGAAGAAAGTTATTTGATGGTTTCGAAAGTAAACGAACGAGTTAACCGACTCGTATTGGTTTTTATTGAATAAATATGGTATTAAAATATGGTGGGATAAATAAATAAACTAAATTATATTTTTAAAACAGAAGATAGAAAAAAAAAGGGTTGGGCCGTAGGCCACCCTGATCGAACCCGCGACCTGTGATACAAACACACACACGCATAACCAGCCGGGCTACTGCCCATCGCTGGTTATGTGTGTGTCGTTTAATTGATATACACACAACCAGTATTGGTCGCTGGTCCTCGGCAACCGGCAAACCATGTCTGAGGACTTGGGTTTGCCCGGTAATCGACGATTTCATGCCGCGATTTCGATTAGGATAGTTTGCCAAAGGGTAACAGAAGGTAATTGAATGGATTTGAGGTACCTACTTGGTCGCGAAGGGTCTGGTCGGCAAACTTTTTGGTCCGCAAATACCAAGATAATGATTTCGAGTTCCAGAGGGAGTTAGGACGTCAATAGGGGTGGTATAGCTTCGCACAGAAGAGACGAACACGATGGTGGTTTCAATTTGAAGTGAGAGTGGGTGGAGGAGGGGTGGCGAGCTCGTGCAGGTCCGTAAATGGCTATTTATAGCCGAGCCCAATCCCTATAATGAAACATGCAATTGAGGGTGTCTGCACATTCGTGTGGATGAGACGAAGCTAACGAGCTATCAAGCATGCGTGGAGGTTGACTGTCGGCTCGAAATCGTGGAGTGGGTTCTCGGCCACCAACCGGATCAGACGATCCGTATGTTTAATCGACAAATTTGTCGAGGGCTTTTGTTCGCGTGGGGACGACGAGGCAAGAGCTGTCTTTAGCAGTTGTCGAGGTGCAGGGAACAGCCATGTCGGGGTGTCACCGGAAATAGCCTCGGATCGCCGGACAAAGGGGGAAGAGGGAGACCGGAAATACGAATTGGACTTTGGCAAGAATGGTCCCTGAAGTTTGATTTTTGATTTAATCAGCCCCTGAGATAATTACGGATGGGTCCCTGAGGTTTGGTTTGGCCACGTTTAGTCCCTCAACTGGTTTTTGGTTTAAAACCTTTTAGTTTGAAAAATTCCAATATAGCCCCTCAACTTTTATAAAAATGATTAATTAAATTTCTCTTTAATTTCAATTATATTTTATAAACTTTTATTATTTATTATTATTATAACTAAAAAGTTTATTATTTTATTTAAATAGGTTATTTTATTTATAAATGAACCTTTTAACTTCAGATTTTTATACATAATTTTATATAAGTTTAAAACTTATAAAATTTTATTTATTTTAAATCCCTAAATTAATATATATATATATATATATATATACTTGCATAAAATTTTAAATAAAATCACTTGCATTCCAATAGATAAAAATGTTTACAGGATACATAATATAAAAGCGTGAATAAAAACCCGAAATGTCACAGTCTTCCCATGTTAAAGGAATTTCGCCCCGAAATTCAACTAATTGAGGCTATGAGAAGAGGTGCGGATATTTGGATTTCATTTGGTCTTCACGTTCCCAAGTGAACTCGGGTCCACGTTTAGACTCCCAATGGACCTTGACAATGGGGATGCGGCTACGCTTGAGTTTCTTGACTTCTCGGTCCATGATTTCCGTGGGTTTCTCAACAAAGTGCATTTTCTCATCAATACGCACTTCATCAAGAGGAATGTGGAGATTCTTGTCGGCTAGGCACTTTTTCAAATTAGATACGTGGAAAGTCGGATGAACGTTGCTGAGTTCTGAAGGAAGATCGAGTTTGTAGGCCACTTTTCCTATCCTTCCGAGTATCTTGAATGGACCCACATATCGAGGTGCAAGTTTTCCCTTCTTTCCAAATCGGACTACGCCTTTCCAAGGTGATACCTTTAGAAGAACCATATCCCCAACTTGGAATTCTAAGGGTTTTCGTCGATTATCGGCATAGCTCTTTTGCCGACTCCTTGCTACTCGAATGTTGTCACGAATAAGAGAGATTTTATCGGTGGTCTCTTGGATAAGCTCGGGACCGGTGATTTGTGCTTCACCAATTTCGTTCCAACAAATCGGTGAACGACATTTTCGTCCATAAAGAGCTTCAAACGGTGCCATGTTAATACTTGTGTGGTAGCTGTTGTTGTAGGAAAATTCGATCAGCGGTAGGTGAGAATTCCAATTGCCACCAAAGTCAATGACACAAGCTCTAAGCATATCCTCGAGAGTTTGGATTGTTCGCTCGGTTTGTCCATCAGTTTGAGGATGGTAAGCCGTACTTAAATCCAAACGAGTACCAAGCGCAGATTGTAATGATTGCCAAAATCGGGAAGTAAAACGCGAATCACGATCGGAGATGATGTTCAAAGGGATTCCGTGACGACTCACGATCTCATCAATGTAGATCCGAGCCAATTTCTCGACTCGATAGTCCTCACGAATAGGCAAGAAATGAGCAGACTTTGTAAGTCGGTCGATAATAACCCAGATACTATCGTGCCCACTAGAAGTGCGTGGGAGTTTGGTGATGAAGTCCATAGCAAGGTTCTCCCACTTCCACATGGGAATTTCAGGTTGTTCGAGGAGTCAGGAAGGCTTCTGGTGTTCGGCCGTCACTTTATAACAAGTTAGGCATTTTGCCACAAAGAGGGCAATATCCTTTTTCATGCCGGGCCACCAATATTGCTGACGGAGACCCATGTACATCTTATCAGCTCCGGGATGTACCGAATATTGAGTTTTGTGGGACTCGTTCATCAAAAATATACGAAGATCGTCGCGATCGGGAACCCAGATACGGTCCAAGTAATACAATAGACCGTTGGCTTTGGTTTCTAGCAAGAGTTCTACGCCACATGCCATCTCTTGATACATGTTTCCCTCGGTAACCGAGGTGTGTTGTGCTTTGAGAATACGGGCTTGGATATCGTTATGAATATGAACACTATGAAGCATGATACGTTCTTTACGACTCAAGGCGTCGGTTACAACGTTTGCTTTACCGGGGTGGTAGCGGATCTCGCAGTCGTAGTCGTTTAGAAGTTCAACCCATCGTCGTTGCCTCATATTAAGCTCTTTTTGATTGAAAATATGTTGGAGACTTTTGTGGTCGGTGAAAACCACGCATTTGGTGCCATATAGATAGTGTCTCCAAATTTTCAAGGCGAAAACGACAGCACCAAGCTCGAGATCATGGGTCGTATAGTTCTTCTCATGGACTTTGAGTTGACGTGATGCGTATGCAATTACTTGACCTCGTTGCATAAGAACACAACCAAGACCTTGGTTGGATGCATCACAATAAACGACAAAGTCGTCATTACCACTAGGAAGAGTTAGAATAGGAGCATTGCAGAGCTTGTGCTTTAGAGTTTGGAAAGCTTCCTCTTGGTTGGGTCCCCACTCGTAGTGCTTACCTTTGTGAGTCAAGGCAGTGAGCGGGACCGCAATCTTGGAGAAATTTGAGATGAAACGACGATAGTAACCTGCTAGTCCAAGGAATGAACGAATCTCGGTAGGAGTCTTAGGAGTACTCCAATTCTTTACCGCCTCGATCTTTGCCGGGTCCATATGAATTCCATTATCGTTGACTATGTGTCCCAAAAATTGAACCTGTTTTAGCCTGAATTCACACTTGGAGAGCTTGGCGTATAGTTGTTCTTTCTTTAAGAGTTCTAAGATCAAACGAAGATGTTGGTCATGTTCCGCTTTCGTTTTAGAATAGATGAGGATGTCGTCAATGAAAACGATCACGAACTTGTCCAAATAAGGTTTGCATACATGGTTCATGAGGACCATGAAGACCGCAGGTACATTAGTCAAACCGAATGGCATGACCATGAACTCGTAGTGACCGTACCTAGTCCGAAAGGCAGTCTTCGGAATGTCTTCATCGAGAACACGAAGTTGATGGTACCTGGAACGAAGGTCAATCTTGGAGAAACATGTTGAACCTTGAAGCTGATCGAAAAGATCGTCGATACGGGGTAAAGGATAACGGTTCTTAAGTGTAAGCTTGTTGAGTTCACGATAGTCGATGCACATTAGAAACGATCCATCCTTTTTCTTTACGAACAGTACGGGAGCACCCCAAGGTGAATGGCTCGGGCTGATGAATCCTTTGGATGAGAGTTCTTGTAATTGACTTGCAAGCTCTTGCATCTCGGAAGTTGCAAGACGATAGGGGGCTTTTGCCACGGGAGTTGCCCCGGGCACAAGGTCGATACGAAACTCCACTTGTCTAGGGGGAGGAAGACCAGGTAAATCCTCGGGGAATACCTCGAGAAAATCTCGGATGATTGGAATATCTTGCAATTTCTTACCCTTGTCTTTCGTGTCAACTACGTGGGCCAAGAAGGCAACGTACTTTTTTCGTAAGTACTTTTGTGCCAATGTGCAAGACATGAGTTGAAGACCACGACACAGTTTTTCACCGAAAATAACTAACGTGTCACCCGAAGGGAGAGGTATACGAATGCACTTTTCATAGCAAATAACCTCGGCATGATGCTTGGATAACCAGTCCATGCCAATTATAATATCGAAGCTTCCCAATTGCATTGGAAGGAGATCAACAGAGAATTCATGATTATTAAGCTCGAGATTGCAGTTGCGTATAACAGAGTTTATAGCAATAGATTTCCCGTTTGCTATCTCCACGGAATAAGGATTGTCAAGTTTCGTTCTTTGTTCAGCAAGTCGAGATTCAAAGGTAAGAGACACGAAACTCCTATCGGCACCGGTATCAAATAAAATGGATGCATAATGATTGTTTACGAGAAACGTACCGTTTATCACGTCATTGTTTGCTTGTGCCTCATTAGCGTTTATATAAAATGCTCGTCCTTGGAGACCACCTTGATGATGAAGTTTTGGGCATCGGTCACGGAAATGGTTTGGGTCTCCACATTCGTAACATGCCCGACCATTGAGAGGTGCCGGATAGATTGGGCGGTTGGCTGGAGCAGCTTGATGGACGGGAGGACGAGTACAGCAAGTAGTGACCACGTGTCCATATCGTCCGCAGCTTGAACACAATCGGCATGGTAGGTTGGCAGGATGATGGTACTTGCAGGTCTGGCATTGGGGATTCGGGCCTTGATAAGTTTTCGGGTTTTGACCCAAAGGGGCCGCTTGAATAGCAGGCACAGCGGGAGTTACGGCTGCGAAGTTTCGACCCTTTCGTTTCTTGTTGCGGTTAGAAAGCTCGGGGTTTACATCTTTGATGGCCGCAAGAGTAGAGACAACCTTCTTGGAACCCTTTCTTGTTAAGGTTCCGGCTTTGACATGGTTGTCGGATAGTGTAGCAGATAGACGGATAGCAGCTTCAAGTGTAGGAGGATTGCTTCCTAGCACAGCATCTTGAATTTGCATAGGCAGGCCGCCTATGTATTTTTCAATCCCCCGAGCAAGGGGAGTGATCATATGAGGCACCAGCAGACTTAGCTCTTGAAACCGAGTGGTGTAGGCCAGATTATCACCGCTGTCTTGGGCAAGATCACAAAACTCAGCCTCGAGCTTCCTCATTTCATTCCGAGGACAGAATTCATCAGTCATGGCCTTCTTCAGATCATCCCATGATAAGGATGTAGCAACCTCAGCACCACGAGTGCGTTTCTCACCGTTCCACCAGGTGAGGGCTCTCTTTTGGAGTACACTTGTGGCATAACGAACCCGAAGATTATCGGGACAGTCGCTGTTTAGGAATGTGCTTTCCATGCTTTCAAACCATTGAAGTAGGCCGGTAGCACCCTCAGTCCCGAATAATTTTGTAGGATTGCACGAGTTAAAGTGCTTAAACGTGCAGTGAGGCGGGTTGGTACCACCGTTCCCTTGGATGTTGTGAGACCCGTCACTGTTGTTATTTTCTTGGGTCATTTGCCCTACCAGCTGGGCAAGAAGAGTAGCAAGATCCGGGTTGGAAGTGCTAGAGTTTGCACGTCGAGGAGGCATTCTAACACCATAAGAAAAGACAATGATATTTTAGATAAGATGGATATATATGAGTTATAGTGGGAAATAATGTAAGCAGAAAAACGGGATTCATCATGACGCGTGCCAGTGCATGTGTATTTATTCTAAGTTGATGGGGGAAACTAAGTCATCTATTCCGGGTAGGACATGATGTTATAGATCATTATTTGCATAATAGGAATTGCCGGGACTTGCGTGCATTACAAATCGTCATTACGTGTGCACCCGTAATAATGATTTGCTTTGCATGTTTGTCTAGTTATTCCTATCTTGCTATAACGTCCCCAAATTTTGAGTTTAAGTTTGGATTGTATCCTTGCGAATACATTGACTTATCAACGTTAAATAATTCCCCGAAACTTTCCAAGAGACATGATTTAGCCTATAGGTAAACACTCACTTCAGGAATTCCCAGGAAAGCATACGGGTCCGTTTATTTGGATTTATACGAAATGCTTTCCTAGACAGAAAACCCAATGTACAGGTGTCACCCTTCCAGATTGCACGTGTCCTTTACTGGTCTCAAAAAATTAAGTCGTTGACGAGATAAGATTTTGATAGACTTGAGAGTCTATGAGTATAAAATGTGTAGGAATTGTTGCAATTAATACGGATTAGAAAAGAGTATGGATAAGGATGGGTAGTGTATTTGTTTGCATAAGTTTGTTTGTTAAATATGTATGTAAAGTATGTATCATGTATCAAAGTCTTGTATGTATGTGTATAAGTCTCATGTACCAAACTCGGGAAAATTCAAATAGTACCTAACTACAAAATAATTCACATAGCAATTTATCATTTAGCACATAACACATAAAAGGGAGTCCTAGGGTTATAGTCTAGGTCATTGTGTCTAATAACCTAATTCCCTATAACCATGGCTCTGATACCAATCTGTCACACCCCGACCGATGGCGGAATCATCGAGGCGGACAATGGAATGATTGTTCAAAAGCACATGATAACTAAAATATTGCATAATTCATTAATTTAATTAAAGACAACAAACATTCAAGTACAATACAAATTCAAATAACCTAGTCTATTTCAAAACATTGATTTAATTAACTAGGTCCATAAGTTCTTAAGTGGTAGAATCTTCAGCAAGCAATCACATATCCAAACCTGAAACATTATTTAAATCAAGTGTCAACTAAAAAGTTGGTGAGTACATAGGTTTAGTAATTCCAGTAAATTTTAGTTGTAAATCGTTTTGCAACTCATTGTTTATCTTGTTAAACATAGTATATATGATGTATCATTTATTTAATCACAATTCAAACCGAGTTTGACGCACTTGAACAGAGCACAACAGCTAAGTCCGGTATGTTTGAATATAGTTACCCACTATATCCGATATGTTTGAATATAACACGCGGTTATATCCGAGTATGCAGTAATAAACACCCTAACCGGGTGGGCTGGTCAGGTACAATAGATCTATCAATATTACAGTTGGTTGTCTTGTGTTTAAATGTATGTACATCCAAAGAATAAGCATATAGTCTCATGTATAACACGTACAAACAATGTGAGTAGCATGTATAATGTTTCACCCCAAAACGTATAAAAATGTAAAATAGGGGCTATGTAACTCACCTGGCTAGCGGATATGATAATCCACGAGTGCGGGTGATAAGGACGTTGAAGCCTAAGCACGATGAAATCCTATGTGGATAGATAAGTATTATTGTATGTTTGTATGTGCGTGTTCGTATTTAAATATATATGGGTTTTATATTAATATTCCCTAATATTTATTTGTATAAAATATGGTAGGAAAATGATAATGGTTATGTAAAACTTTAACTTATAATATATATATATATATATATATATATATATATTGTTAAAATATTACATTTTTAAATAAGTAGTTATTATGTATTTATAAAAGTTTCTATTTATTTATTTATTATTATTATTAATTTTTTTATCATTATTTATATATATTATTTGTAAGTTAAAACTATTTTAACAAAAATATAGAAATATAATATTTATTATTTTATAAAAATTTTGTGGGTTAAATATGTATAAAAGAAGAAAGTTATTTGATGGTTTCGAAAGTAAACGAACGAGTTAACCGACTCGTATTGGTTTTTATTGTGTAAATATGGTATTAAAATATGGTGGGATAAATAAATAAACTAAATTATATTTTTAAAACAGAAGATAGAAAAAAAATGGGTTGGGCCGTAGGCCACCCGGATCGAACCCGCGACCTGTGATACAAACACACACACGCATAACCAGCCGGGCTACTGCCCATCGCTGGCTATGTGTGTGTCGTTTAATTGATATACACACAACCAGTATTGGTCGCTGGTCCTCGGCAACCGGCAAACCATGTCTGAGGACTTGGGTTTGCCCGGTAATCGACGGTTTCATGTCGCGATTTCGATTAGGATAGTTTGCCAAAGGGTAACAGAAGGTAATTGAATGGATTTGAGGTACCTATTTGGTCGCGAAGGGTCTGGTCGGCAAACTTTTTGGTCCGCAAATACCAAGATAGTGATTTCGAGTTCCAGAGGGAGTTAGGCCGTCAATAGGGGTGGTATAGCTTCGCACAGAAGAGACGAACACGATGGTGGTTTCAATTTGAAGTGAGAGTGGGTGGAGGAGGGGTGGCGAGCTCGTGCAGGTCCGTAAATGGCCATTTATAGCCGAGCCCAATCCCTATAATGAAACATGCAATTGAGGGTGTCTACACATTCGTCTGGACGAGACGAAGCTAACGAGCTATCAAGCACGCGTGGAGGTTGACTGTCGGCTCGAAATCGTGGCGTGGGTTCTCGGCCACCAACCGGATCAGACGATCCGTATGTTTAATCGACAAATTTGTCGAGGGCTTTTGTTCGCGTGGGGACGACGAAGCCAGAGCTGTCTTTAGCAGTTGTCGAGGTGCAGGGAACAGCCCTGTCGGGGTGTCGCCGGAAATAACCTCAGACCGCCGGACAAAGGGGGAAGAGGGAGACCGGAAATACGAATTGGACTTTGGCAAGAATGGTCCATGAAGTTTGATTTTTGATTTAATTAGCCCCTGAGATAATTACGGATGGGTCCTTGAGGTTTGGTTTGGCCACATTTAGTCCCTCAACCGGTTTTTGGTTTAAAACCTTTTAGTTTGAAAAATTCCAATATAGCCCCTCAACTTTTATAAAAATGATTAATTAAATTTCTCTTTAATTTCAATTATATTTTATAAACTTTTATTATTTATTATTATTATAACTAAAAAGTTTATTATTTTATTTAAATAGGTTATTTTATTTATAAATGAACCTTTTAACTTTAGATTTTTATACATAATTTTATATAAGTTTAAAACTTATAAAATTTTATTTATTTTAAATCCCTAAATTAAATATATATATATATATATACTTGCATAAAATTTTAAATAAAATCACTTGCATTCCAATAGATAAAAATGTTTACAGGATACATAATATAAAAGCGTGAATAAAAACCCGAAATGTCACAGTTGGCATAGGCATGGGGAAATGCCTGAAGGATGCCAACAAAGATAGATTATAGGACAGGGATGAAGAGGCATCACTGAGGGGGTTATATCATCTTCGATGTGAACTAAAAAGTATGATATTGTCTATAAGATAACACCAGATAGTAGACAGCTTGTGTGACAACTTATAATTTACCGAATAATTATTTAAATATAATTACACGAGACATTGCTTTTTAGACGTAATATTATTTAATTAGGACTTACCGGGCCTAGCAGAGTCCAACCACTATGCAACACATGCAAGAAATGTTATAAATTTCTGAGACATAACGATACTCGTACGCGTTGGTGATAAACTTTAATAAAATAAACCCCTCGAAAATATTCTCTTTATTTTAATATTAGAGAATACTCAACTATATAGAAACAAATTCTAAACTTTTTACACGAACACGTACTTTGTCAAAACTATTAAACTTATGCATTTTTTTCTATATACTCGACCCTACCGACACGTAACGGCTTTTAAAACCGACACCACGCGGGTATTATACCGAACTTGGACTAGCGGGTAACACCTAACACTACACTACCTACCCTACCCCCTCCCCCTTGTGCTCTTCTTTCTCGGCCGACCAAACCAAGGGAAAACACATCCATATCACCTTTTCTCCCAACATGTCAACCATGTCAAGCTTTCCACCTTACAAGGGACAAGATGGTCTCCTAGGAACCATCTAACCAAGGGTTTTTACCCATTATGAAGCCTATAAAAGGAGGGCTCACCATGCAACCAACACCACCACCTTCAAGCAACCAACTCCTACACACTACTCCCTCCCTCTCCTATCTCGACAACACCAAGCCAACACCACCTCCCTCTCCCTCTCCCACCTTTGCGATTCACGACCACCACAGCCCACCCCCGCCACCGTCCACCGCCAACACCGTCACCATCCTCCTATTGCATTGTTACGGAATCCACCACACCCCACCATCCCGCTTCACTGGTTCATGCGATCACTTGTTTCTCTCCTTGTGGGTTCACGGTTCAAGCCCCAAAGGCCTCATTATCAACTTCCGGTCTCAAGCATACGAGTTTACTAGGTGCTCTCGGGTGCTAATCAAGTGTTACGGATTATCATCCGTTTATTTCGGGTCTCACGTCATCTCCACCACCTTCTCTCATGACTATTTACGTAAGCACCACTAGACCCGTTATTGTTAATATTAACATAGTAGGTTGGTGATATCTCTTTGATTACTAAAATAATGGTTTTCCCCATTCGTAAAAAGGTTAACACATAAAAGGCATGAAAATGATTAATATGAAACGGATTATATATACATATATATATATATATATAATCTTTATATTTGTTGTTGTTTGTTGTAAATGATTTAATATCTATTATATTTTTATTAGCATACTAAAAGGGTAATAACATTTTAGTTAACATTAATATTTACATAAAATTCGTTTATAAACATATATATCTATATGTGCACATGCATTATTTTTGGTCAAAACTCGAAGGGTAACAAGGTAAAAGGGATTTAATCATATATATATATATATATATATATATATATATATATATATATATATATTAAAAGAAGAATACTAAATATAGATATACATATACATGCATATTGATGTATGTATACATATGTATTTTGAGACAAATAGTCTAAACTATAAAAAAAATAATTATTATTTTATGACATCTTACTAACCTCTTACTTTTAATAAATATATTTAATATATTTATTTATCTTCGAGTCGACATAACTCTAAAACGAGAACTAGTAAAATAAAGATCAACCTTATTATATTTATTAGAGTAATTTTAATAAATATAACTATTTTGGACAAACAAGTTGTATCACCAACGGCGGTCTAGTCGGACCCTTGTGGATCATTACAAGGAAAAGGTCAAGACTTACGGGATATTGGTCATGTGACCAACCCACACCCTGACAACTATATAGACCTCATAGTGTCTTAAATCTTCTAGGATACAAGTAGGTCGGGTCACTAGACGGACTTGCCCACAGCTTGACAGCTACTCACCGCTTGACACATCAGGTGAATTTCACGGCCCCACTTTTACTTATTTTAAATTGATGTATAAACATACGGGGGAGAAAACTTGCTAAACTTGAAACTTGACACAAGTACCTACATTGTTACACGAGAAGACTCGTTTAACGCTCAAAGTCCCCTCTTATTTTGTAACCATTAGTTATGATACAAATGTGGATATTGTGAATAGATCTATTTGGGTTGACACCCCCACCCGTGGTTAGTCGCTCTAACCTTGATTGGAGGTCAAAGCGGGTGCATAATTTTCATCAACTATTACAATGTTTTACCGTTAAAAACATTGGGTTAGGGGCACAACAAAACGTCGACTTTCGGTTATGGGAGCTCATGGTAATAATAACAGACTTAAACTATTGTTTTAATTAATAATAGTAAAACAGACATTGTTTTGGTGAACGATACACAACTTGAAATCTTGTGGTCCAACATAAACTATTTATCTAAACCTGTGAACTCACCAACTTTATGTCGACTCTTTAAGCATATTTTTCGCAGGTAACTAGAATCATGGAACACGGACATGAATGCACGTAGAAAACCTTTTGGAGTTTTCCCGTTATAACCTAAGGATATCTAGGTCATAGCGGACAAACTTGTTGTATGAAAATCCATACACTTTGGATTTTAAGTACGGTACTTTGGCATGTGATATCTTAGAAACAATTTATGTTTTTCTTGTAATAACTTAAACCCTTTGGTTATGAATGTATTTAGAAGTCGTTCGATGTAATCAAAGGCTGTGAACACCATGAAACGGTTACACCCCGTGTTTCCGCCCTAGGCAGGGTATGACAGATTGGTATCAGAGTCATTGGTTATAGCGAACTAGGTTGCCTTAGTGAGCGTAGACTATAGCCATAGAAACAGGAAACAAACATTTGCATTGCACAACTTATATGATCCAGCGTCACCGACATCATCGGTAGCTTCATCACTAGCACCTCCTATACCCCAATTACCGCATAGCCCCGAGGATGAGGCGATGATCGAGGATCCTACGAAGGATTCAGAGACGGAGCCAAATGAGGTTCCCGAGCCTATGGAGAGAGACGCCCCAGTGGCACCGGCAGAGCCCGAGGCTCCTATTTTGGAGGATGTTCCCACCACTGTGGGAACCATACGACCCGCTACTGCCGCTTCCTACTTCTGTACTCACCTAGGAGGGACTCGCATCCGCATCACACCGTGGAAAAGGGTCCTTCCGCCTCGTAAGAGGCTAGCCTCTTCTACACCTGTCGTCTCAGAGCCTGAGCCCAAAAGGGCTAGATCCACCTCCCCGACCCCAGCAGTCTCGGCACCTAGGAGACTCAGATCCTCATGCAGGAAATGGGGATGGGTAGCCCTCACCCTCCAGAGGTGGGTGGACGAGGAGGGTACTCCCTCCACCTAAGAGGTGGGAGAGTCATCTCGCACTCTCACTCCCCTGCCTATCACCGACCAGCCCATGGAGCTGACTGTTCCTCTGTTGGTGGCACGTAGCGTCCACCACGACGATCGAATGGACGGTCTCTAGGAGGAGGTCGAACACCTACAAGTCCATGCGGAGAGAATAGATGAGCTTTAGAGACTGATGGCACGACTGGACCTAGTCCTGTATCATGAGGCTAGGGCAGTGCTCGACCTGAGCACTCGCCTTGACCATGTGGAGGACAGCATAGAGGTCATCACTAGCGACGGAGACTGGATAATCGATGCTGACCAGAGGATCTCTGACCTGCAGGAGAGCCTATCTTCGGTTACACACCGCGTGACAGTGGCAGAGCAGGAGGCAGCGACCCTACGAAGAGAGCTGCAACAGATAAGAGCCCTTGCCACTGTCTGTGCCATACTAGCTACCGTTACTGCCCAGGTAGGTTTATTCTCACGCTTATCTAGCGGACCTATGTGAGCGGGTTGTGCTCACATAGCATAGGATTTAAAACTTGTATTGACAAGGCTTTGTACTGACGTCGTCCAGACAGTCTACGAAAACTAAACAAAGACCTAACCTAGACACTCTAGTAATACTCTAGAAATCCTCTAAACTAGACCACAATGACAGGAAAGTGTGCCTATCAATTGCAATACAGTCTAACGGAAGTCCGGATATCAAACCCACGAGACACAGACACTAGCTTAAACTAGACTCTGACTAGAACTAAAATATTTGCTTTGGGGAAATTCTATGAACTAATATTAAACTAGACGAAATCAAAGGCACTAAGAACTCACTATCAATAACTAACTATCAGACAGAAGACTCGGGAGATATCAAGTATGGAGAAAGCACTACCTAGGTAAGAATCCTGTTTGCTAAACGTGGACTTGTCTCGGTTATGGAAACTATGATGGAACCGGGATCTTTGAATACGAAACCCTAGAACAACCTAAGGATCCTAGATCATTCTCCGGGTGTGACCTAATAGGAAACCCTAAGGGACGTGTAAACTCACCGGTTGGTCGGATCACCTTTCAGTTAATGCTATAGTACCCTAAAGATATATTACCTCTCAGTCTCAATATCTCAATACGCCCTAGGACATACGTGGTAACCTGAAGACTCTTGGTATGACACGGAATATCAATAAAGCTAAGAACCCCTAGGAAAACCTCCTTTCAGAGCAATTGACCTAAAACCTTAACACCAAGGAGTACCTGACTATCTCTCACCTCTCAGCTATTAAGATAGGAAGAATACCTAACCCTAAGATACCCTCAATCTGTGTTTCTATGGAAGATGATATCAACAATCCATAAACTATTTACAAACACATAGTATGTAACCTAACAAGCATCTATAACTGAAAGACATTCAACAAAACGCATGTGAAACACAAACCAATTCCAAATAAGTTCTAAATATGCATATACATCATAACAATTGTAATCAAGTTCCTTACTTTATCATGAATCCATCAACAATAAACATAAACCGAAAGAAATCCAAAATTCAATCAAACATTCATCAAAATCTAGATAGCTACTATAGTCTAGCCAAGAAACATATTCAAAACCAGAAAACAAACCACAAAAGTCTTGAACATAATCTTAATCAAACCAATTTGAAACAAGAGATTTAAAACCATAAACCGAACGAGTAAGATCTAACCAACCCGATCAATAAAGCTTCAACCTTTGGCTCAAGATGCTTCCTTTCCTCTCAAAATAGCCCTTAGCCACTGCTCTGACGGCTGGAAATCGAATTCTCCACACTTGGATGGGTTCTAATCTTTTAAACAATCAAATTAGGTCAAGAAGCCCGTAACTGCATGTTTTCGCGTGTCGCTAAGCCTTCCTGACCAATCTCTCGTGTGTCGGGAAATCCAAAATAGTCGGGAAAAGTTCCTGAACCTGGAACCTTGGCGTTCGCGAAGATGGCCCACCCAGAAGTTCACGTGGCGCCAACTTCCAACATTCACAGAAAGTTTCTCTTGTTTCATGCTTCGCCTCGTTTGTTTGCCTTCACCGTTCTTGATCGTTTAAGCTCAAATTACTCCTGAATACTTACAAAACATACCATTACTAAGTACCAACTATAAATGATTGAAAACTGCTATAAAACTATACGAAAAACGCTACATAATACAAGGAAATCGAGATGTGTTTTGCGACACATCAAACATCCCACACTTAACCTCTTTTCGTCCTCGAAAAAGAATCTGCAATGGAATCATAACTGTAAAATAGCTTAACAATCTCATTAATTTATCAGCTCAAATATAATCACGCGTTAATTACAACAATTGGTATTTCTATCCGACTAAACCCAACCACCAACTAATAAAGCCCCCGATTGTGTTTTAATATTATATTACAAAGCTATCATTCAATATATGGGTCTCACACTCAGAAAGCTACAGCTCAGCCTAATCCCATTTTAAGGTATATCAATGCTCGGGTTAACCATGTAGATTTTCCCACCACTATAAACAAAAAAATATATGTTTAAAAAATTAAGGTGAATTATGGATGAATGGATGAATGAAATGAGCATTTATTAACAATATGATCAAACCTTACCTAGTGGTGCTTCAACCAAGCTGTAACTCGGCGTGTGGCACATAGGTTGCAGTTCTAGCAATTAAGCACTAAAGAGTCAACTCAGTGGTGTTTCAATCAGGCTGGAACCCGACGTGTGACACGTAAGCAAAACTTAGATTTCCCAAATAATTAAGCTCATGTAAATGGAATTATGGAATGCGGGCGCCACCAACTCTCAGATTTATTTTCATAAAAAGAAAACGGCGTGCCAAAGAATTTCAAAAACATATAAATTTTTAAATTTAATGTGGTACTTATCACCCTATATTGACAATTTCAGCTTTACCGTTTCCCCTAAGATGAAAACCCACAAGAAATCATGATTTAATCATCCAATTGATTACCTAGTTAACACTCTCAGGATGTTTAAGCTTTTCATAGTCGGTTGGGTCTACCAAAACATCACAAATTAGACGCGCATTCTATTATTATTATTATTATTATTTCATTTTAAGTCAACAAACAAATTCCCAGTTCTACATATCATCTTCCAATTAATTGCAAAAAACTCTAAATCAATGACATTTTTTGAAAATTGTTACTTTTTTTGTATTTTTAGATTTTTTAAAATTTTTGAATATTTTTCAAATTAAAACAACCTAAACAACTAAGATAGACGTAGTCTCCCATCCCCACACTTGAAATGCACATTGTCCCCAATGTGAACCGAGAAACAACGAAAACACAAAAATAAGACTCAAATACAAGAAAATAAAATATACACAAATTAAATTGGAAAAGACTTAGCCGGTAATTTAGCAATCTTCTTGGTCAGCTTTGCTCTTTCATTTCACCCTCGTACAACCACATAGCATTTCATTCGCGGTTGTAGACACACTCTGTAGGGCTGCTCTTTACACAATAATAAACTCTAAATCGACCCCGTCCGAATTGAAATTGAGTACGGGCGGTGTGATCTAGCAAACCCAAACAACATTAAACTGACTCAAAATACAGACTCGAAAAAAAGATCAAAAGACTCTATTGACTCGACACGACTCACAATAAAACAAGGAACACGTAAACCAAAAACACCACAATTAGCACGACAATAGACAAAAAAATTTATATAAACTCTACACTCGGGTACTAACCCGAGAACCAAACAAACCTAATCAGGTGGCTTCTCCTTTATCCTCCTCGGAACCGCCTTCATCCTGCGCGGTACACCTACTCTCACTAGCAAACAACCATCAACGAACCTCAACCAACTACTAACACTCTCTCTCAGATCGGTCCACCAACACTTAAACTTACCAGGTCCAAAAATAACATGCATCATGTACCCAAGCAAACTCGTACCCCTAAACGTCCCCACACTTGGGGCTTGCACTATCCTCAAATCGTGTTCACCTCTTAAATCTCGCATCTTCTTACGTGGGGGTCTAGACTTAGGGGTTGACTCAGTGTATCGCCCTACATGATGAACAACGGTAATGGGCAAGGGTTCAGGAGGGGGTATCACTAACGGTGTGGCCTCTATGTTCTCCCTCTGATCCTTTAGATCCTCTTCTCTTTCAACTGTCCCCGCACTCGGGGTTTTCCATATCATCTCCTCTAGTTCTGCCATCATGTCCTGCAGATTACTAGGCACATCCTTATCCGGCGCATTCAGCATCTCCTCCAAATCAAGCGCCCAATCTGGTGCAGGCCCTTCTACATCACCCTTAACTAAATCACTTGGGATATCTCTAACTACACCCTTTCCTAAGCAAGAATCCTGATGGTCATCCATGAAGGTATCAATCAAACAGACAGATTGGTTATGCTCACTAGCCTCCTTCACATACTTCATAGCATCGAAATTGACCTTTTCATCCCCTACACGAATTGTGAGCTTTCCGTCAAAGACATCGATCAATGCCTTGGCGGTATGCAGCCTAGGATGAGTGGGACTCTGTCATTAGCCTTCATGTCGAGAATCACGAAATCCATGGGGAAAACAAATCTATATACCTTCACCAATAGGTTCTCCACTATTCCCCATGGATGTTTGATCGAGCGGTCAGCCAAAGATATGCTCATGCGCATCGGCTTCGGATCGCCTAGGTCTAGCTGCTTATATATAGAGTATGGCATTAGATTGATGAAAGCACCTAGATCAGCCAACGCGTGGTTCACAGTCAAACCGCCGAACAGACAGGGGATCGTGAAATGTCCCGGATCTGCCAATTTCTCTGGCATCTTGTAACATCCGGCCTCTCGTACCAACAATATTGTCCGCTTTGCCCCCTAAGAGCTCACGAATTTGTTTTTGGTTGCTCGAGTGAAAACTTCCCGGGGGGTCACCTATCCCTGGATTACTCCCACCCGAGCACGCTTAACTGTGAAGTTCTCCTCTCATCCACTAACATTAAGCCCCAAAACGTGTTGTGATATTTGAGACGGGGCATTTCTTATGAACCCAGCATATCTCCCATGGACAGAACAGAACGATATAGGATTTGCCTAAGGTGTTACAAACACCCCCCTTGGGACTCATCGTCCTCGATGAGGTTTACCCCACCATCATAAACATAACAGAACGGGAGTGGCTCTGATACCATTTGTAACATCCGGCCTCTCGTACCAACAATATTGTCCGCTTTGCCCCCTAAGAACTCACGGATTTGTTTTTGGTTGCCCGAGTGAAAACTTCCTAGGGGTCACCCATCTCTAGATTACTCCCACCCAAGCACGCTTAACTGTGGAGTTCTCCTCTCATCCACTACCATTAAGCCCCAAAACACGTTGTTGTATTTGAGGCGGGGCATTTCTTATGAACCCAGCATCTCTCCCGTGGACAGAACAGAACGATATGGGATTTGCCTAAGGTGTTACACAGCTTGTTCTGAACCACCGCAGAACACCTCTCACTTAGAGAGACTTTCAAGTCCTCCTCCAGCTTCTTCTTGTTAGAAAGCAGATCTTTCAAGAATTTAGCATATTTGGGCATATGCTGGAGGACCTCGATGAATGGAAGATTGACCTTAAATTGTTTGAACAGATTTAGTAAATGACCGTATTCCTTAGCATACCTATGGGGCAAACGACGGGCTGGATAAGGAACACGGCTAAGGTCAACTTTGGGTGTCTTCTTCTCCCCCTCGCTCTTCTTCTACTCTGCTTTCTCAGCAGGCTTCTCCATCTCTAACTCTTCATCCACTGGGTCTTCTTCCTCCACCGGTGGTTCCTCTCTATCTTCTCCTCTTCTACTATCAGTCGTCATGGCCATCACTACTACGTTAGAACCTGAAGACGAGCCTCCCTGCTTATCCTTAAGATTCTTCGCGATGTCTCCTACTGTGCGCTGCAGATCTAGGAATGCATAATGCTGATTTCTCAACAAAGTATCATGTGTATCTAATCTCTGTTGGGTCTCCCTATCTTTCTATACCAAATGGGTAAACGCCTAAGTTTGATTCTCCAACATCTCCTCTATCTTCTTATTTCTAGCACTGCTCCCCGAACTCGGACCTGCATCTCCACTGCCGAACTGATTCTAGCGTGATTGAAACACAGGTGGGTTCCCGCTAGCTCTCCGTCCCGAGTTATATGAACTGCCATAGGCGTTGTTAAAACCCAGGTTCCGGTTACCTACAGAGTCTACCTGCTCATGTTGACTGACGAGGCAGTCTCTGGTGTCGTGGCTTCCTCTGCACACCTCACTCCTCTGAGCACTCAACTTTAGCTCCTTAATCTCCTTTGCCATAGCTGAAAGTGCAGTTGCCATGCTAGTATGAGGTGTGACCTAATGAACACCTCGAGTGGATGAGGCGGGTGTCCTAGAACTAGGAATGGAATTCCTAGTAAAAGGCTGTTGTTGCTCGGCCAGAGCAAAGCTCTCGAACATCTCCTCGCACTCAGCTGGCTCCTTCTTGTCCATGATGTGCCCCCTTGCAGCAGTGTTAAACATTTGTTGCTTCTCGAAGGTCAGACCGTTATAAAACTTCTCCACTATCGCCCAATCAGAAAGGCCATGCTGGGGGCATCTCCTCAATAGGGCATTGAACCTCTCCCAGGCCATGTGGTAAGGCTCGTCAGGGTCCATGCGGAATGAATGAATATGGTCTCTTAGGCGAGCGGCCTTGGAAGTTGGATAATACTTCTTTAGAAATATGGCCTGAAGATTTTCCCAAGTGGTGATCAAATCATCTGGTAGGGTATCCAACTAGGTGGCGGAACGACCAGAGAGTGAGAATGGGAAGAGACGCAAATAGATAGCGTCCTCAGACACACCGGTAATGCGAAAGGTATCACAGATACGAACTAAACGGGACAGATGTCATGGTGCATCCTCATCCTCAAGTCCATGGAAATGAGTGGAGTTTGTGATGGTATTCGTGACGTGAGACAAAATTTGCCAATTGTTGGCGTTAGGCACAGCTGGGCGGGTGATCGAAGATCTGGCCCCTGTAACTCCATCACTGGCTCTCTGGTGAACTGTATGTCTAACAGGTGGTCTAGCATCACCCATGTTAGCAATAAGAATAGGGCCAGGGCTACGTACCTGATTCTCACACAAAACTCCCAAACGCTCACGGAGGCTGCGGCTGCGCTCGTGAAGCTCTCGCTCGGGCTCTAAATAAGCTGTAAAATGGGGTGATCCCTGCGAACGAGTATATTTCATAAACTGGAAGAAAAGAAAACAAATGAAAAAAAAGACTCAACACAGAAAAGACTCAACCTAAAATTAAGACGCACAAATAGCAACCAAGTGTAGGTCTACATGACTCATCTGCAGATCTATCTCGTGACAGGACGTCTCGATAACACGGAGTGCGGAATCCTTCATTGTCAACATCCTTTCTTTGAATAGACTCAGTATGACAAGTATCATGTATCCTTAACTCCCCTGAGCGTCAAGACGCTCAACAAGCTGGATACCAAGATCTGCATAGCATTAATATGACTTGCTTGAGTCTGAAGGACCAACTGGCGATGTGCATCAGTAGCAACAAGAGAATCCACTTGAGTTTGTAAAGCAAGAACATGAGATTCAAGGAATGTAATCCTTTCAGAATCAGAAGGTTTCGAAGGACCAGTGACAGATGAGTGTGGAACATGTGGAGAAATCACCGGAGATGGACGCTTAGAACATGGAGGTGTAACCAATAAAGACTCAACGAATGTAACATCCTCAACATCTTGAGAAGAACGTGCAACAGTAATAGAAGCAGACATAAGCTTCTGAGCTTTTGGAACCGGATGTGCATCACTATCAGAATCAGAGCTCTCATCGATTAATGTTCTCTTTCCTAGTACTGATCTGGAAGGAGGATTCCGAACATACTTACGCCTCGGCCTCCTGGCTATAGATTTAACGTGTTTTCCTGCATTAGCCAAAGGCATAGTAGCCAATCTCTTATAATGACCTGAGCTAAAGTCTCTAGAGGAATCAGAGTCAGTAGCCTCAGAATTAGGTAAAATAGTATCACCGGAACTCGTATCCACCACATTCCCTTCAGCTTCATGAATGGGTGAGTTCACAGCTTCATTATCAAAATCGTCCATATTCATACCCAAATCTTGTTCATTTTCTTGAACAACGTCTTCTTGAACTGGTTCATTAACAGGAATATGAACCTGTTCTTGTGGAATATGAACTTGTTGTTGTGCTTGTACCTAAGCTTGAACTTGTTGTGGTTGTTGTTGTTGATTCTGGACTTGTCATTAAACTAACTCCTCAGGATGAAACCAATTATCATTAGGAGGCTCAATATAATCAGGATTGATTAAGTGACCAAACAAAAGAGTCGGAACTGGAATCAAAGCAACATTTTGTTGTTTAACCTTGGTACAATCAGTAAAGATTCTTTTAGACATAGGAGTCAAGGTCAAACGTATTGGATGATGTGGTAAGTCTGGAATTAAATGGTTCAGAATCATTTACAAGAACCTAGGGTACATAAGAAACCCTTAACCTTCTCGAGGATTGATTTGCATGACCAACTCACGGTATATATACAAAGAAAAGTTAAACCGTTTGTTCAAGGTCAATGCAACCATTGCAGCTTGTAACGCACTCTTCAGTCCATCAATGCCAGCCTTTCGAGGAGATAAATATTGGATGATGACGTGCATAAAATACCTCCATTCTCCAACTAAACCACCTTTACGTGTTTGAGTATCATTTGGTCTGCCTCTGTAGCCCATCCTTTGAAAAGACCTCATAATCAGTGTTCCAGGATAAGACATAGGATCTTCATTAGCACCTCCCAATGTCAAAGCAGCACGGATAGTCTCCACTGAAATAGCCACCACTGTGTTATTAACAGTAGCACGAAGTACGTGAGGGTCAACATCTGTGTCTAGATGTACTGTATCCCAGAATTGTTAGATATACGGTAAGCTGATGTACGGATCTGCGGATAAGGCCACATGTAAACGTGAACGATTCAAGAAATTGATAATTCCTTGGAAATTAATAGCCTCAGACATATTTGGATCTAACAATTCCACTTGATTATGTTTGTATTCAACACGACGAGCCATCTGGAAATGTATTGGACATAGAACACACATTAGTCATATAACAAACAAAAGAAAAAAAAATCAAACAAAAAAAATTTCACAAAAAAAAAATTACAAGTCCAAACACTGCTTAGCCCTTAGGCGAACTTAATAAGTTCGCTTAGTGTTGCAAAAGGCGAACATAATAAGTTCGCCTAAACAAGTTCGCTTGAACAAGTTCGCCTGAACAAGTTCGCCTGAACAAGTTCGCCTGAACAAGTTCGCCTGAACAAGTTCGCCTGAACAAGTTCGCCTGAACCAGTTTGTCGATACAAATTCAACATCAAATTCTCAAAATGCTCAAATCGTCGAATCTGTTCAAATCACACACATCATAATCATCGATTATCAACCACTAACTATTATTAAGTGTCAATTTTAAGTTTTAACCATGAAAAAAATACCCTATTAGGTCAATCTCAGATCGGTTTCAAACTTCGAAGAACACAGAATCAAAAGAATCAATTTCCATCGATTTAATGGATAAAATTCCACGAAATTACCTTAGATAGAATCGCAAAGGGAAACCGATCAAGTAACAAACACAAAAATTTCAAACCACACAACTCAAATTAAAAATTTTGACAAGTTCGCTCAAGAAGTTCGCTCAATCGGTGAAAAGAGTAAAAAGGATAAGTTCGCCTGAACAAGATATTTATTCACACAATTAAGTTTGCTTCATTAGGCGAACTTGTTAAGTTCGCTTAACAAATCCCAGGCGAACATATTAAGTTCGCTTAACCAGGAACAGGCGAACATATTAAGTTCGCTTCAAACCTTTGCCTTGAACAATTTTGTTAACTTTCAACACGTCACATTCTTATGAACTTCCATCTGTAGCATGTATCCGATACAATCCCGAATCATTTTAATAAAATATAGAATTTTCATGGAAGATAGAAACAAAATATATTTGGATTTTATCTGTACAAACGGAATCACATATTTTTGGTTTTTATCTGAGCAAATTGAAACACATATTTTTTGTTTTTATATGAGCAAACTAAAACACATATTTTTGGTTGAACATCATGAGCAAGAAGATCATATCAGTATATGAGTAATTCATCACACAGTCTATCAACAACTATGGGTAACCTATGATATGCATAAAAAAATGATATGAAACAATCAAACTCATTCTTATGTAACTCGTATCTTTTTCATTTTTATGTAATTTATAAATCCATCATATTCACTTTTCAACTTTTCAATCAATTTGAATAATACTTGAAATGATACGCGATAAATTTCAAAGTAAACAAGATCAGGTCATGAAATGCTCAATTATTCATTCCGAATTTGTAATACAAAGCATGAATTCTTAAGTTGTCAATATTATACAATTTGAAACCACAAGCGTTTTTCTTCCAATTTCATGTGAGTTAGTACCATTTAAATGAAAAACATCGTGTACCCCACATATATGCCTAACAGAAATTTAAAGTTGCACTATCTTCAAGACATACACAGTTTATTGTAAGATTAGATCAATCTCCAAGATGAAATTATCTCTATTAGCACAAGTATAGAATAGCAGATCCCAAAGGATATATGAATCAAGATGATTCAGAATCAAAAGATTCTAATGAATTGGCTTTATAATGAGAATCAATAGATTCAGGTAGGAAAATCCAACTATTATCTGGATAAATTTCAATGAAATCAGAATAGATGATGTATCTAACTGATCCAAGGGTGAATATATATTCCAACAGATGTTGTTAGAAAGCATATCTTAGTTCAGCAACACATTGCATGTTTTTTAGGGACATGGGCAGTGAAGTGAACTGAAAGAGGTTGTGCTAAAGACATAATTCGATGTTGGTCTCATGAAATTCTTAAAACCATATATTCTTTATCTGATAATAATCTTTTACACACACACCTAGGCATATAATGGATTCAAATCACATATGTAATCATATCGTATTTAATTTTCACACTACTATTGGTTCAAAAACGCTTCTAATCTGTTGACAATTCAAGTTTCAAACTCATATTCAAATTAAAACATATTATCAAGATTAGAGCATTCAAAACACTATCATTTCTCATTTATGCAGACTTTGAAATTTAGATCAAATCAATTTACTTTAAACTATCATAAATCAAAGGTCTACTATGGTCATGTGTAATGAACTATTTACTGATGTACTATCATTTCTTCTGTAACTTCAAATGATGTCAATTTTATATTTTTCATTTTGTTTTGAATTTTTATAAATAACAATTTTTTACTGAAATTTAAAATGCAGAAATGTAATAAAGCAATAAAATAAATTTAAAAAACAAAATCTCCCATGAAAAATTGTTTTTGAAAAACTTTTATTCGGGATTGATCATACCGATCATTTTGATCAGAAATTCAAACCTGGTGCGATCAAATGCCTTGGTAAAAAGATCAGCAAAATTATCATCTGTATGTACCTTCACCAGCTCAATCAACTTTTTATCTGCACAATCACGGATAAAATGATATCTAATTTCAATATGCTTTGTTTTACTGTGTTTAACAGGATTATTTGTGATAGACATTGTAGCATTATTATCAATAAACATGGGGTTTCTTGTAAAATTCAAACCGTAGTCTCTTAATTGATGTTAGATCCACAAGATCTGTGAACAACAACTTGCAGCAGCAATGTATTCTGCTTCACATGTTGAAATGGAGACCGTAGTTTGCTTTTTGCATTGCCAGGAAACTAGACGATTACCCAAGAACTGGCAACCACCTGTAGTAGATTTCCTGTCCAAACAACAACCACCAAAATTAGAATCAGTATATGCATTAAATTCAAAGTTAGAACCATGTGGAAACCATAGTCCCAATCTTTGTTTTCCTTTCAGATAACGAAAGATTCTCTTTACTGCAATCAAATGAGATTCTTTTGGTTTTGCTTGGAATCTGGAACAAATACACACAACAAACATTATGTCTGGCCTTGAAGTGGTTAAGTACATGAGAGATCCAATCCATGCACGGTAGAGTCGGCAATCAACTTCTTTTCCATCCGGGTCAGAATTCAATTTATGATTGACCGAAATTAGAGTATCGTATAGGGTACAGTCCTCCATCTTGAACCGGCTCAAGATGTATTTTACATACTTGGACTGATGAATAAAGAAACCATCTTCCTTCTGATTAACATGAAGACCTAGGAAAAATGACAACTCTCCCATAGCTGAAATCTCAAACTTCGATTTCATAACACTCTCAAACTCTTTGCACAACCCTTCATTTGTAGAGCCAAAAATAATATCATCTACATATATCTGCACCAGTAGGTATTCTCCCCCTGCTTTCTTAATGCATAAAGTCGAGTCAATTTGGCCACGAACAAAATCATTATCCATAAGATGTGTAGACAACGTTTCATACCATGCTCGGGGAGCTTGATGAAGACCATAGAGAGCCTTATCAAGCTTGAAAACTTTAGACGGGTTAATTGGATCTTCAAACCCTGGCGGCTGACACACATAAACCTCCTCCTTGACTATACCATATAAGAAAGCACTCTTTACATCTAATTGAAACACTTTAAACCCTTTGTATGAAGCAAAAGCAAGAAACAACCGTATAGCTTCAAGCCTAGCAACAGGAGCATAAACCTCGGTGTAATCAATTCTCTCTTGTTGATTGAAACCTTGTACAACTAATCTTGCCTTATTTCTCACCACAACACCTCGATCATCTTTCTTGCATTTAAACACCCACTTTGTACCAATTGGATACACACCCATTGAAAGATCTACAAGATTCCAGACTTTGAGTTTGTCAAACTGAGCAAGTTCTTCCTGCATGGCCTCTATCCAATTGTTATCACGTAACGCCATTTCGACATTCTTTGGTTCGACCTGAGAAATAAAACAGGAATGTGAGCATACATCAAGAACACCAGTATCCTTAATACCTGTATACAAGCAAGTGTTTTCAATAATTGAACGAGTTTGCACTCCATCTCGCAAATTCCCAATGATATTTGTAATCGGATGAGCTTTGAGTTCCTTGATTGATGCAACCTCAAGAACCGGCAACACATCAACTTGAGTTGTATCAAATTGATAAGACATATCCTGATTAACTGGTATCTCTGAGTCTAGATTTGTAGGAATCTCCCCCTGAGCCTGTGTCGAATTAGAAGGTTCATCAACTAACAAAGGATCAGCAGAAGAATCTTGGAAAATAACATTGTCTTCCTCACTATCAGACTCTTGTGTTCCCGAACAAGAAGCAACATTAGGATATGGAGCAGATGTAGAGGGAACAGATGATTGTGGAACCGCAGTCGGTAGAAAACCACTATTATGTGCATCCTGGCATGTATCATATAATACAGCAACTTCCTCGAGAGAAATATCAGAAGGGAATTGAAAAGACTTGAATAAATTGTCATAATCAAAAGCTCAGGCTGGTCCAATCGCCATTTGAGGTAAAGACCGATTAGAACAGTCAATATGAAACCATTCCTCAACCTGACGCGTCTCTTTGTTATAAACCCTCTTGGTAGTAGAATTTGCAACATACCCCAGAAAGATCCCTTCAATAGCCTTAGCACTGAACTTGGTTGGGACATCTCTAACTTTCAATAGGGTGCATGGATTACCAAAAGGTAGTAAATATTCCAGATTTGGCTTCCGATTATTAAGGAACTCAGAGCATGTCTTGTTGTGTCGCTTAACGGTCAAAACTCTGTTCAAAACGTGACACGCAGTATTCATAGCCTCAGCCCAAAAAGTAACTAGAAGCTTAGAATCTGCAAGCATCGTACGTGTCATTTCAAGCAAAGTCCTGTTCTTTCGTTCAGCAACTCCATTTTCTTGAGGTACATATGGCGCACTGAATTCATGATGAATTCCCTTTTGAAGACAAAATAAACCCATCTTGCTATTTTTAAACTCGCTGCCATTTTCACTCCTAATTCTTTTGACTTTCTGTTTGCACAAATTCTTTAAACCCAGGATTAAGAATTGCACCATCTCTGTGGTTTCGGCTTTAGAAGCAAGGAACTTAACACATGAAAATCTAGAGAAATCATCTGTTACTACCAGACAGTAAGATTTACTGCCAATGCTCCTGATACTAATCGGTCCGAACAAATCCATATGCAGTAGCTCCAAAGGAGTCACAATTGAATTCTTTGTCTTAGATTTGTGGGACTTCTTGTGTTATTTCCCCTTCTTGCAAGGAATACAGTCATCAGGAACAGAAAATTTCATTTTCGAAACACCAATAACCAGATCATTCTTCACGAGATAATTCATTTTCCGATAATTGATGTGAGCAAGTTTCCTGTGCCACAAAATAGAATCCGACTCGGACGCCTTAGAGAGTAAACATGTAGGAATTGAATCCGTTGTTGTAGCAACACTCATGTCTATGATATATGTGTCATTTCTCCTTGGAGCCTTCATTAGAATCCATTCATCAGGAATAACAAAGCCCGGTTTCAAGATATAACACTCAGAATCATTAAAATGAATGAAAACTTCTTGTCACACACTTGAGATACACTCAAAAGATTGTGTTCAAGTTGCTCCACATAGTTCACTTCTCAAATTTGACTTTATCGTTCTTCAGCATACCCTAACCAGTTATGTACCCGCCTTTATTTCCAGCAAAAGTGACATAACCACCATCAATATTAATAACATCTTCCAGCAAACGGATATTCCCTGTCATATGTCGAGAACAACCACTATCCACACACCACGTATTGTTGATAGTCCTCCTTGGTTGCCCCTACATAAACAAAGAAAATCAATTAGAAATAGGAACCCAAGCCATTGTGGTCTTAGGTCGTCCAGATGGATAAAAATAAACAACTTCAATCAGTTCACAATCAACATTGTCATCAACCTTTGGAACATAAGATTCACAATTATACCTTCTCAATGAAGACACAATACGATTAATTGGAAAAACATTATTAGATTTATGATTATCAAATTCAGATGTTTCCAAAAGTTTCTTTAATTTTCTGTTACGTCTTCTTCGTTGTGGTTTAGAAAGTTTAACCTTAGGTTGAGAATCTTTTGGGATTCCAACATGTGAAATCTCAAACTTCTTTTGAAAAACAACTGGTTTAGAAATATGTTTATCATGTTGATGAAATCCTGAAGATTTAGAAAATGATTGACAAGGCACATTCTTTACAACACTAGAAGTAGGCTTTCCCACATTTGGTCGTTTCAAAATCGTCACCACTCGTTGTTATGGGGGAACACTCTTTAATTTGCCTTGATTCTTATAAGGACAGTGAATCAGAATATGACCAGCCTCATTACAGTGAAAGCAAACTCTTCTATCTTGATGATTTCTGATATAAGGAGTTTTTCTTGAATTTGATGAACCTTCCGATGAACAAGCTTCAGAAGATTTTACTGAATAGTTAACAGGGTTCTTTTGAACATAAATTTGTGTAGTCACCTTTGATGAATGCGTCTTTTGATGACCAGCAGCAACAAAACCACTTGATTGTAACATTTTGGAAATGTTAGGTTGATCAACTTTCACTTCATCGGGTTCTGTTAAAATGCATCTATCACGAGTAACATTTTTCACTACCTTTGGTTCATCAAGTTGCACTTCCTTAGGAATGTCTTCAACCTTTTTATCATCAAAAACTTCATCCTCAGAATCAGAATCATAGATCATATCTTCACCAGTTACGGGATTTACTTTCAACACCGTCTTTGGATCAATTTCCTCTTCATGAATAATTTCTGGTTCAACCACATAATTCGCATTGAATGGTGGAGAAACAAATCCAATTCCAGCAACCCTCTTTGTAGGATCAGCATTATAGCATTAAAGTAATCCAATACCACAGATGAATTTTCAAAATTCTCCAGCTTTCTATGTAATTTGATCACTTCAGATTCTTTATCAGAAATTTCTTTGTTCTTCTGAGCGACAATTTCATTTCGCTTTCAATTTCAGCATAGGTCATATCCGGATGATATGCTTGTTCCTTATATTTCAACCCCAAAGAATTTAAATCTCTTTTCAAAGATTCAATTCTATCGATACACAGTTTATCATTATCTTTCAATTTTTGATTAACTAAATGCATCGATTTCATATCACAAAATAAATTTGTGTTATCATCCATAACTTTTTGCATTTTATCTTTTATACTGATGCAATTAGAGCAATAAATGTGACAGACAGAATCTTTTACCTTTGAAGGATCTGACATATCTACCATGAAAACTTTAGCAATCGAAATATTTTCAGTAACAGCACCATCAGAAGATCTTTGAGTTAATACAATATCATCTTCAGATACACCAGATGCAATATCAGACTCAACATTTTGTACTTGATCATGCTCTTCATCAGCACTTGGCAAACTCTCACCATCACTTCAGCTATCATCATCAGTTGACTCTTCAGATTTTACAGAATGAATCTCAGCTACAAAAGCTTGACTTACTGTACCAACCAAATCTTCAAGATGAATACCCCAGTCATAATTTTCATCATTCTGAGCAACCAAAGCAGATGATGCAGATGCATGATTAGAATTTCCAGAGCCAGAGGAACCATGTGACTGATTATGAATGTTTTGAAAGTTATTAGGCTTCTTCTGAGAATCAAATTCAACTTTTGGGTTCACACATTCTTTGGCGAAATGACCATACTCCTGACAATTATAGCAACGAACTTTGGTTTTGTCAAATCCCATACGTGAATGACTGTTAGAACCAATATACTTCCTTCCACTCTTCTTCAAAAAATCCTTTGCCTATCGCATTAGCATAGCCTTGTTCCATTTAATGTTCATCTCTTCCAGATCAAAAGGATCAATTTGTATGAAATCCTCTTCAATAACATCTGGATCATGAATCTTTCCTCCAATAAAATTTTCATAAGAAGCCATAAAGGAAGAAAACATTGCTAAATAATCAGCAGCAACTCTTTGATTCATATTATGTGTTCAAGATGATGAAGAAGCTGTGTTTGTAGAGAAACCAGAATGATTTGGAACCCCAGAACAATGTTCATTAGAAACATCTTGAGTATCACCAGAAAAGAACGCAACCCCTGCACCAGTTTTGCCAGAAGTCTTAGCAAAATACATTGAAGGATCTTGAATATGCTCCATATTGGTTTCCTTCTTCTTCATATTCAAATCATGTGATTGAATCTTGCCAAGAACCTCTTCAAGAGACATAGTTTTATACTTGACATTCTCTTTTATCAAAACTGAATACACATCAAATTTAGATGGTAATGCCTCCAAGAACTTATCATTTATCTCTTCAGTCTCATAAACCACTGAAGCACTTGACAATTCACTCAGCAAATGATAGAATCTCGTTGCAAGATCATCTAAAGATTCATTTAGAAAGTGCTTGAATACTAAGAACTGCTTCTTCAGTAATTCTTTTCTGCTTTTCTTGACATCCAAACTACCTTCACACCACTTTTGTAACGCTTCCCACAATTTTTGAGAAGTCTTGAATTGTTTAAAGCTATGATAAATTTCTTTAGGAAGAGACATTGAGATACTAGCCATAGACTTCTTTTCCTTATCAAACAATAATTTTTCTTATGTGGTTAACGTAGATACCGATTTTGGGACATCATCCTTTCCCATCCAAGTGTATGTCGGATGAGTATAACCTTCCAAGATTGGAATCTATAAACGTGTATCAGTAAAGGACACGAACTGATCAAACCGATCTTTCCAGTTAGAATAATCTGCAAGACTTAACAATTTGGGTGGTTTCTGAGATGTACCAATCTCGTTATCGTAATTTAACATGTTAGTCACTTGCACCATATTAGCCATCTTTAGAAAAATTTCCAAGTCTTGAACAAGTACTCCCCTCAGGTAAAGATAATAAGTTCGCTTCAAATCCAAACAAGCGAACTTGATAAGTTCGTTTAAACAAGAAAATCCGGTAAGTTCGCCTACTGAATAAGTTCGCTTAAACTGAGTGAAGCGAACTAGATAAGTTCGCTTAAACTTAGTGAAGCGAACTAGATAAGTCCAAGTTCGCCTGCAACAGAATCTCAGCACTAAGTTCGCCTGGTTCTGTAACAAACTCAGGAAGAAAACTTCAATACAAACACGAACAACAAGTACCAAAAATCTTCATTTCTCACAGATTAGAAGGAATTTGAAGAAATTGGACTGTAGGATTAACTATTTTATGAATTAGAACACTTCTATCGGATTAATTTCACCAAAAACCACTTCAAATCCACGAATTTAGCAGCAAAATCAACTTCAAGAACTTGAAAACCCCATGAACATGAAAACTTGAAAAAGATGATCCATTTCTTGTCAAATTGTACACAAAATCGTCTCTAATCACCAAGAATCAAACACAAATCACGAGCAAAAGCTCTGATACCACTTGTAGGTCCACATGACTCATCTGCAGATCTACCTCGTGACAGGACATCTCAATAACATGGAGTGCGAAATCCTTCGTGTTAACGTATGTATACGAATTGACAATAGAAACAACATGTAGATACACTTCTCTTTGTATATCACCAAACACAGAGTTTATAAGATTCACATAATACAATCGTTCAAAAGTCACTAAAACAGAATCTGTAAACACCTATTTATAGACACAAGCTCTAAAATAGGCGAACTTAACAAGTATGACTATTTGGAACTAGGCGAACTTAACAAGTTCGCCTCACATGAGACTAGGCGAACTTAACAAGTTCGCATCTAGCAGAACTTGTTCTTACACTTAGACAAAATCTATACAATTACATAAAAACATAAAGACAATAAGACCTAAACTATTACAAAGCTTTTGTCATACATTCTATGTCCTAACACCAAGACAAAGCACGCAAATACGACCTAAGAAGAAAATAAATAAACTACTAAACTAAACTAAACACAAAAGAAAAAAATAAAAACAAATAACCAAATGAAGAACTAATCGAAGCTAATTTTGCTATTGCCAATTGTCCCCAGCAATGGCACCAAAAACTTGATGTCGTCTAGACGGTCTACGAAAACTAAACAAAGACCTAACCTAGACACTCTAGTAATACTCTAGAAATCCTCTAAACTAGACCACAATGACAGGCAAGTGTACCTATCAATTGTAATACAGCCTAACGGAAGTCTGGAGATCGAACCCACGAGACACAGACACTAGCTAAAACTAGACTCTGACTAGAACTGAAATATTTGGTTTGGGGGAATGCTATGAACTAAGATTAAACTAAATCAAATCAAAGGCACTAAGAACTCACTATCGACACCTAACTATCGGACAGAAGACTCGGGTGATATCAAGAATGGAGAAAGCACTACCTAGGTAAGAATCATGTTTGCTAAACGTGGACTTCTCTCGGTTATGGAAACTATGATGGAATCGGGATCTTTGAATAAGAAACCCTAGGACAACCTAAGGATCCCAGATCATTCTCCGGGTGTGACCTAATAGGAAACCCTAAGGGACGTGTAAACTCACCGGTTGGTCGGATCACCTTTCAGTTATTTCCGACAATGCTGAAGTACCCTAAAGATATATAAACTCTCAGTCACAATATCTCAATACACCCTAGGACATACGGGGTAACCTGAAGACTCTCGGTATGACACGGAATATCAATAATGCTAAGAAAACCTAGGAAAAGCTCCTTTATGAGCAATTGACCTAAAACCTTAACACCAAGGAATACCCGACTATCTCTCACCTCTCAGCTATTAAGATAGGAAGAATACCTAACCCTAAGATACTCTCAATTGGTGTTTCTATGGAAATTGATATCAACAATCCATAAACTAGCTACAAGCACACAGTAAGTAACCTAACATGCATCTATAACTGAAAGACATTCAACAAAACGCATGTGAAACACAAACCATTTGCAAATCAGTGCTAAATATGCATATACATCGTAACAATTGTAATCAAGTTTCTTACTTTATCATGAATCCATCAACAGTAAACATAAACCAAAAGAAATCCAAAATTCAATCAAACATTAATCAAAACCTAGATAGCTACTATAGTCTAGCCTAGAAACATATTCAAAACAAAAAAACAAACCACAAAAGTCTTGAACAAAATCTTAATCAAACCAATTTGAAACAAGAGATTTAAAACCATAAACCGAACGAGTAAGATCTAACCAACCCGATCAATAAAGCTTCAACCTTTGGCTCAAGATGCTTCCATTCCTCTCAAAATCGCCCTTAGCCACTGCTCTGCTGGCTGGAAATCGAATTCTCCACACTTGGATGGGTTCTAATCTTTTAAACAAACAAATTTGGTCATGAAGCACGTGACTACATGTTTTCGCGTGTCGCTAAGCCTTCCTGACCAATCTCTCGTGTGTCGGGAAATCCAAAATAGTCAGGAAAAGTTTCTGAACCTGGAACCTTGGCGTGTCACGAACATGGCCCACCCAGAAGTTCGTGTGGCGCCAACTTCCAACATTTACATAAAGTTTCTCTTGTTTCATGCTTCGCCTCGTTTGTTTGCCTTCACCGTTCTTGATCGTTTAAGCTCAAATTACTCCCGAATCAAGTGATGTTATAAAGATATTTTGAAGAGTTTGTTTTACTTAACTAGCATGCAAATATATAAACTAAGCTAAAATCACAAGTCAAACAATCAAAGAGAAAATATCACTTTGGTGTCGAATCCATCTAGAATACATTTAATTCACTCATAGAAGCATGGCAAATACACGAAACATAAATTGACTAAATTCTCGTCAAAGATATCTAATCAAATGACCATTCGAAAAGCTAGCATTAATTATACAAACCAACCACCTAAAGTCATACAATGAAGCTCACGTGTTTAACAAACATGTCAATGTTTATAAGATTGAACTAGCTTCCGATTAAGGTACACTAATCCAACAACTAGTTGGAAAGATAATATGAACAACACACTACCCATCTCATGTTGATTAAATTAGACAACAACATGCATTTCTTCAACATACAATGTTCATACAAAGGTTAAATAAATTAGGAGAATGTGTCAACAATTTCTAGATAAACATAAAGCTAAACATGAAACATCATAACAAACACTTTATCTTTCCAAACATAAGCATAAGGATACACATACAAATATAATGATTCATAAACAAGACTTCATTCACCATTCCTAGTCAAATGCCATAAGATAGTATAAATACATACACCAACCCATAAATATAAGCATAAACCACAAGTTTTTCAACATAATATGACATACACAAATACAAGTCTTGTAAACAACTCAAAATACTTGAATACCTAATTTCATCGAAGAATAATCATATGGTTGTCATAACATTAACATAATAATTGCCAATAATCCATGAATGTTGTCAAATGTATCTAAACTTCATCTAAACCAAAGTGAACAAGAGTTTTAGCTCATCATGAGCACAAAAATTACAAATAAGCAGGGAAGAATAGTGAGAAACATGATATGAAAACAAGAATCAAACCACTCCTCCAAGCCTAGATGTTGTTGTTGATGTATGGTGATCCTCTTGATGTTGTATCCTCTTCAAGAAGCTTGAAATGTGGCTGGAACAAGGGTAATACGAGCTGGAACAGTGGGTTTTTCTCTCTGCTTGCTGAATCCCTGAATGAGAGTTTAAGTTCTGTTTAAATAGAAAAGGGGAGGCACGACCGTGCCAACAGAGAAGGCACGACCGTGCCTGGTACCAAGGCGCGGTCGTGTCTAGGTCTTAACACGACCGTGTGACAGAGGGTTGACTTCCATTGGGTACCACTGATCGAGGAAGTACGATTGTTCAGACTCACGAGGTGACACATGACCGTGGGGAGCCAAGGCACGGTTGTGCCTTAAATTTTGGTTTGGCGCGGTCATGCAAAATGTGGGCGCGACCGTGCCTAGGGTTTGCAAGCTTGGCACGGCCGTGCCAAGTAGGGGGCACGACCATGCCTCCATCACAGAAACCCTAAAACTTCAATTTTTATCCTGGAATCCTCTTATTTGTTCACCAAGCTTCACAAAAACCTACAAAACAGAAAATGAAGCAAATAAGTGTCCAAACGTTGAAAATAACCAAGAATTGATCGTGAAATGAGCGAAGTTTTGTGCCAAAAAGATGTGTAAATCCTAACACATCAAACAACCCCACACTTGAACATTACTTGTCCTCAAGCAAGAAATCAAAATAAAACAAAACTTCCAATGGCACTATGGATCAATTCGGAAAACCGTAAGCGTTAATAAACTTATAAGGGTTTGACAAGCTTTTCAAGAAATGCAAATTTGACTAAATGAAACCCAAGGAGCCCAATGAAGTAACAACCGAATGAGTAAATGAATATGCCTAGGAAATCATTGGCATGTAACTTAATGCTCTCACAATGTTCACACACTCGGGTATATATATGATCATACAAGTAATAGTGTATATATGGGACACTTAAATGCCAAGACAATGAATCATGCATAAATCATAAGCTTGCTAAAAGATCAAATTTCTACCAACTAACATGAAACAAAGCACAAATCAAGAGGGCTTTAAACGGGTTGTAACTTGGCAATGGCTAAGGGTAAGGAAGTGGAATTTAAAAGTGGCTAAATGGCTAAAAAACCCGACGGCTATGCTAACTCAAAAACTAAAACAACTTCTAATAAGAAAAATAAACTAACTAATACTTCTGTATAGATAAGAGCTAAAAACCGTATTATTTCCATCTTTGCTCACAAAATTGCTCTAATCGGCTATAATTCACCTAATTTTGATGATTTTTTTTTACACTATTTCTTTTCTTTTCTTTTGAAGGGAACTAAGTCAATATGCATCTTTCCTTAGCTAAAAACTTCTCAAGAATTTGAAGATTACAACAAAATAAAAGATATAAAATTAACATTAGCCAACCGGATTTCTAACACGGGTGAAAAATAGAATAAATAAATAATAAGGCTAATGAAAGTTTAATGGCGGTATAATGTGGGTAATAAAAGAAAAAAAAACATGGGATAAGCTCAACGTGACTAACTAGTGGATGTGTTCGGATGAGGAAAAAAATAAAAATAAAAGGCTAACAAAGTGGTTTATCCTAATGCCTCAATCATTTTTATGCAATATTTATGTTCATGATTTCAAAATGTATACTAAAAGCAAGTTCTAACAAGCATGAAACATCTGGCACACTCAAATCCGCAAAAACAAGAGCAAACAATGTCTAAAGCTATCAAGGCTCAAAAATAAACTCACGAAAACGAAAAGGAATGGGTGTAAGCAAAAGGTTACCTGCAATTCATTCATTTAGCCCACTAAAAGTCATGGTTATCACAAAAAATTGGGTTTGACTCGATGGAATTTCTATCTCAATTGCTTTCGAAAAATCAAACCTCTATTATTTACTAAAAATTGTGAATGCTAAACGGTTAACTTTTATTATATTTTTGTGTTTTTTAATTTTATAAAACTAATTTAGTGCCAATAAAAATTATGAAGGAAGATTTTGCAAAAACTGAATTGATAAAATGCTCAATAGGAAAAACATCGCGTGAATAAATTCCCACCCTACACTTAGAATTGTACATTGCCCTCAATGTACAACAAAAAATAATGCAAAGCAGAGAATAGACACCCAACCCCACACTTTAGAAACAGACAATGCCCTCAATGTATACAAAAACATGCTATGCGAAATGGAATGCAAAGCAATGAAGTGTGAAGGGAGAACTGAAACTTCCCTCATGTCGATCATGGCACACGCAAAAAGCCTACCCACAAAAATGTCGTTCCACGTAGTTCCACGATTTCAAGATCTAATCAAGACTAACAACATCAAACACAAATCAGTAACATCAAGCCAAAATATAAACAGAAATGTAAAGACAAATATAAATAACAGTACACGGAAACAAAAGTACAACGAAACAACACAAACGCCGAAGCGTGTAATAAGAGTTTGTACAATACAACAAAAGTACAACTCAACAAAATGTGATACCAAAACAGTGGAGGGCACTACTCCTCCATCTCAAAATCCTCGAGAGCAAGGCTGGCACCCTCGCCCCCTCGGCTCCACCGCCTCCGGGTGGTGATGGTGGTGGTGACTGATGTTGCGGTGGTGACTGATGGTGCGGTGGAGATGGTGGTGGCTGATCGGGCTGCCGCTCCGGCTGCATAAAGAATGGGAAGGGAACCACGTATGGTGCCCTGCCAGCAGCAGCAGTGGCGCACTGGACCTCATACTGCCAGGCCCAGTAGCGCATGAATAAATCATGGGTGACGGTAACCGGAGGTGGTGGTGGAGGCGGAGGGGCAGGCGGATCCTCAACATGGTGCTCGTGATCATGCCCGTGCTGCTCGTGCTCCTGCTGAACCGCATGCGCCTGATGGGCGGCGACTAAAGCCTCGGCCTCGGCCTGGACAACATCTGGATCGGGGCCCGGATGGTCTGGATCCCAAATCCGTCCCCATCTGCCAACCAATCGAATCACTCCTTCGCCACAAAAAGCGACGTGCATGTTTCTCAGTATCTGCACGGTCATCACGACGGTCTCTGCCACAGGGGTCAGTCCCCTATCAGATCATCGGTCAACAACTGAAAGTGCCTCGCCAGCTTGGTCACAAAGTGACCTCCACAGATAGCGCTGGTAACATCGCGCCCTGAACTGTTCACCAAGTACCCCGTAATAGAATGCACAAGATTGCAGGTGCGCGGGCGTACAAGGCAAAACAAATAGAATAGATCCCTCAGGTTCACTACCGTCTCTCCCTGTCCTCGACCAGGAATCGAATACACGATACAACGATGAAGAACACGGTGCAGAAGATCCCGAAGGCTCGAAGCCTTGGTCAGACTCGGAGCATAAATCCCAAAACCAAACTCGTGCCAGAACTGGTCTTTGTCCTCCTCTGTCGGAAACTCGGTGATACCCTCGTGAATATCTCTGTCTGAAGCTCCTGCCTCGTATACAGACCCAATAGTCTCCCGAACCTGGCAACGGACATCACTCGCCACTCCCCGCCTAGCCTAAACCTAATCGTCTCGGGCTGCTCTAGGTCTGCGCAAGGATAATCGAACTCATACGTGGAGAAAAAATCCATCACAAGCTCTACGTACTGGATAGCATGGAACCTGAACAAACGGCGCCAGGAGGCGGTGACAAGATCATTCCATCGGTCCCGCTAACCGATGGCGTCGATAGCAGCTGGCTCAAGGCGTCGTGCAGCCAAAATCCTACCCCGACGGGGCCACAAAACGTCAAGACGAGCCTCGTACTCATGCTCGTTAAGATCAAACTCCAAGTATGGTGATCCCGGTTGCCTGCCATCTGTAAGACAACAAAAATGAAATCAGAACAGTTATGAAGACGCTAGACTGAATTTATGAAGTTTCTGACCTAATTATGAAGGGGGCACGGTCGCGCCTGAAAAGGGGCACGAGCGCGCCAAGGCCAAAATCCAAGCCCATGGTCACGCTGTGGCCGACCACGGGCAGTCCCATCCCGGAAACACGGTCGCTCCAGGTCAGGGCACGACCGTGCCTAGGTCAAAAATGAAGACCACGGCCGCGCTAGGGAAACACACGGTCGCGCCTAGGTCAAACCCAAGTTGGCACGACCGCGCTAGTGGGAGGCACGGCTGCGCTCAACCAAAAAACTACTTCCTGGAAACTACAAAAGCCAAGCACGACCGCGCCTGGTCATGAGCGCGGTCGTGCTCAACCCATTTTAGGGTTTTCAGAGGCAAAATTGAACCATTTTTCGTACGCTTATGAAGGGGCTTTTGCAACCATAACAATCTAGGGCGTTAATACAATGATTCTAAGTATTTAAAAGCTACAAACAAAAAAGAAACTGGAAAATTGGAGAAAACCTAAAAATAAAAATAAAACTTTACGGCTGTGATTCTAAGCATTCTAAGCTATGTTTAAACAAAAATAAAGAAGAGTAACAGGTTAGAACGTACCTTAAATCGAAGAAAGGAGTGAAAGGAGACCGGAAATGGTGACGGGGAAGAAGATCGCCGAAGGGGGGGGGGGTTTCGGGTCTGCTGGTGGGGTATTTGGGGTGAAAAGTCTCGATTGAGAAAAAACAATTTATATCGACCCCCAAAAATTAAGGCACGGCCGTTCCATGTGTCTAGGCACGACCGCGCATGTGGTTGCAGGCACGACCGCGCCATACATAGAGGCACGACCGTGTCTTTGGCCCAGCAGACACATAACCTGATTTTTTATGCAGGAATTGCCAAACCCGTCTGCGATCCTTCCAAATTACAATTTCTAAATATTCAGAAAACATACCTGTGATATTCCAATCATCAACCCAAGTCCGCTTGATCCAAAACACATTTCGATCACCTAAACTCAAAAACAAATGGTAAAATCCTAAAAAAATAAAAATAAAAATAGGAAAATAAACATAGAAACAAAATCTAAGAATCGTTACCATAGATGATACCGAAACAGGCTAAGTTTATTAACGAGTCATTAACTAGACTCAAGTCCCCGAATTCATTTGTCCTTGGGGTGGAGGTCAACTATGTCACACCCCCAAATTCCACTAACGGGGTTTTACCGTTTGGAAGGTGACACACCAGGATCTCAGTCATTAGTTACATCAAAAGACACTATATGGGACTTAACAGTCATAACATAAATGTTCAGAGTTAATGCGAAAGCGTAAACGTTAATATGAAATCAAAAGTAATTACATGCAACAAGCGTCAATCAATATAAATAAGTAAACTGTTTAAAATGTTTGAAATGAATGATATGACAGTAGGACTCCATGCATGTCCTAAGTGTGCAACCTGTGCCAAAGCGACATGAGAAACATGTAAGAAAAAGTGTCAACACGAGGTTGGTGAGTTCATAGGTTTCAAGTTTGTAATAAGAGAGTATTTGCCAGATTATGTACATTCAATATGCATATCTATAGGTAGCTAGCCTACGTTCATGTCTTACTAAAGCGCTCGTAACCAAAGCTGACTGTTTGTGTATTTTCCTCCTGCCAGGTCTATCAACACTGGCAGTGTGAGTAGGCTAACATTTCACCCGTTCGATCTCTAATCGAGTTAGCGCGACTAACGCGGGTGGGATTTGTCAAACCCAGTAGTACTACTAAACATTACCGCGCTAAGATCCATATTAACGGTCCGATGTATGATGAGGAATTTCTGTGATAGTGTGTCACGCTTAGCCTCAACAGTAATAACATATGGATTACAATAATCTAAAATAGTTGTGTCATGTTTTCTCCCCTAACGGGAAAAACATGTAACATAATGTTTGTCTGCGTACCTGTTTCTCCCCCACAGGGAAAACAAGTAAAAGTATGATAGGTTGTGTACATGTTTGTTTCTCCTCAACGGGAAAACAAGTAAAATATGTTTGTGAGTAAGCATGTTTCTCCCCCAATAGTAAAACAAGTAAAAAAGGGGCCGTGAAACTGACCTGCGTTGCGTAGTAGGTAGTATCACACAAGTATGAGATTTAGAACCTCAAGTGTTAGCCTGCACGGCTTATGTATACCCTAGAATTGTAAACACATAAGTTAGGGAGATATGGGATTTGTGACGACGACACGGAAGATTAGAACGTCTTAAAATATTCTAATGATCAACGAATAGACGAACGTGTCCACGGTAATAACGATTTCTTAATTAATTAATTATTAAGATAAATACGTTTCGTGTCGAACGTTTCTAATAACGAATAATAATAAATAATTATATTCGTACGTTTGTGCCATTTTAAATGGTTAGGAAAATAATATAACTATATATATATATATATATATATATTATTTGTAAGTTCGTATGATTAACAAAATAATCATTTGTGTTGAAAAATAATAAATATATTATTTTTGATCGAGGATAAAACCGAGGGTAAATAATATAGTTAATTATATTATTTATAAGTTTGAAACATTTCATTGAGTTTATAAACGAGGTGAAAATAATATAAATATATATTATTTTTAATTGAGATTACAAGGTCGAAAATAATATAAATATATTATTTTGTTTGGAGTCGCGGTTTGAAAATAATATAGAAATATTATTTTCAAAAGTGGGGAAATATTATAAAATAGGTTATAAAATCAAACCCGAGCCTATGGGTGCTTTTCCGGGATTAAAACGTAGTTATATTATAATATAATAATATAGGAGTTTATTTTTATTTGAAAATATTACTTAAAAATAGTTTAAAAATAAAAACAGTGTGGAGAGACTCGAACCCGGGTCTCTCCCACACATGCACACACAACTAACCACTCCACCCGCTAGGGCCGTCGCAACCAATCCCAGATTCAATTGCTTAAAACATTTAAACCCGGTGGGTTTCTCTCCTCTAATCACCCACGATTGAACCCGTCCCAAATCACCGAATCTGATCGCGAATAAGACCTGGATTCATAGGGGTTTTAAAAATCGAGGTATTGCGAATGTGTGTGCAGATTTAATTGTAAAATCTTCATGTTTAGAGTCGTTAAATTCCTGATTTAAAACCTGAAACCCTAGATTATGAACACAAGATCAAATTGATTTAATCTTATAATGAAATGAGTTGAATTCATGGGGCTTCCTATGATTAGGACCTTGAGAACTATTCCTGCGGTTTAATTTGATTGAAATCGAGTATAGGTTAGGGTTCAATTAGATCATTTAAACGAAGAACCCTAGAATCGGTTCTCAACCAATGCGATGATATAGGTCGCAATTAGGTTAGGGCTTTTGTTCTAGGAATGAAAACGAATCTAGAGGTGTGTTCAATTACCTGAATCGATGTCGTGATGATGGAGTTTGACTAAAAAGTGTTCCGACCTCGATGGCTTTGGTCCCTGACGAATCCGGTCACTTCTTCAGTGGAATTCACGTGTGTAAGAGCTTCGAGGATGTGCGATGAAGATGTGCGGGCGTCTAATTCGTGGGAAAAATGATCAAGATGAACGAATTTGGTGCTTTGAGATAATGGTCGACGATTTAAGCAATAATAAGCCATTAATTGGTTTAATTCGCATAATGATGGTAGTTAATTTTATGGTTACGGTCGTTAATGCAGTAGACGTGCAACATCAGTTACAACTTCGAATCAACAACGGTTATGGAGCTTGAATTGGATCAAAATCGTCCGGTTTAACTTTCTAAAGTCAAACAGCATCCAATTTCCTTTGATTTTGACTTTACAAGTCAACGGGACAATTTTTAGGACTTAGCAGAACTAGTCCATGCAGTTTTTGGTGTATGAGTGTTTAGGAAAACGGCAGAACTAGTCCTTATAGTTTGAGATTGGTCAAATCCTTTAAGATTTAACTGGAATTGGTTAACGGAGTTAACCCGAAATAGCCGGATGTCACAAACTACCTCCAATGCCGAGTCAACTGGTCTGTCGATGTATGGCTTAAGACGATGACCGTTGACCTTGAAGATCCTCCCATCTTCGTGCTCAATCTCGACGGTCCCATAAGGAAACACCTCCTTAACCATGTAGGGACCCGTCCATCGGGACTTCAACTTCCCGCGAAACAATGGCAACCTAGAGTTGTAAAGCAACACACGACCACCCACTCGGAATTCCTTCTTGTCCTTCAAGCGTCGGTCATGTAAACTCTTAGTGCGCTCCTTGTAGATTGTGGATTTTGCATAGGCTTGATTCCTCAACTAATCAAGCTCATGAATCTGACTGAACCGGTTCTCTCCCGCGCTCACCAAGTCAAGATTCACCGCCTTCAACGCCCAATAAGCCTTATGCTCCAACTCCACCAGAAGATGGTATGCCTTCCCATAGATCAACCTAAATGGTGTGGTACCAATACGCGTCTTATACGCAGTCCGGAAGGCCCAAAGCGCATCATCTAACCTATCCGACCAATCCTTATGGTTCTGACCAACCGTCTTCTCGAGAATCCGCTTTATGCCCCGGTTCGTGACCTCTACCTATCCACTGGTATGTGGATGGTAGGCTGTGGAGAATCTATGGTTCCCACCATATCGTGATAGTGCCTTCTCCAACTGGAAGTTGTAGAAGTGGGTCCCACGGTCACTAATCAGAGCCTTGGGGGCACCAAAGCGAGAGAACAGCTTCTTCAGAAATCGAACAACCACCCTAGCATCATTAGTAGGCAAGGCTTGAGACTCGGCCCACTTAGAAACGTAGTCAACAGCCACTAGGATATACCGGTTGTCACCAGAAGCTGGGAAAGGTCCCATAAAGTCAATACCCCAGACATCAAAAATCTCACAAATCTGGATGCTGTTCTGGAGCATCTCATTCCTTGACGAAATGTTGCTCGCCCTCTGGCAAGCATCACAAGCTCGGATCATCTCATGAGCATCCCGAAAGATGGTAGGCCAAAAGAAACCGAAGTCAAAGACCTTCTTTGCGGTCAAGGTAGCTCCATGATGTCCACCTGTCGGGCCCTCGTGGCAGTGTCTAAGCACCTGACGTGCCTCATCTCCAAACACACACCTGCGCACAATCTGATCAGCCCCGACTCGAAACAAATAGGGATCCTCCCAAAGATAGTGCTTCACATCCACAAAGAACTTTTGCTTCTGCTGATGCATTAAGCCCTTGATCACAATCCCACTAGCAAGAAAGTTTGCAAAATCAGCAAACCAAGGACACTCCTCATCCTGTGTCTGTATGTGCATGAGAAACTCGATGGGAAAATTGTCATTTATGGATGACCCCACAAGTTCAGATGAAGCTGAGCACTCAAGACGGGACAAGTGGTCCGCTGCGACATTCTCCGCGCCCTTCTTATCACGGATCTCAATGTCGAACTCCTGAAGCAGCAAAACCCACCGGATTAGACGGGGTTTGGCATCCTGTTTGCTGAACAGGTGCCGAAGAGCTGCATGGTCGGTGAATACAATGGTCTTTGATAGGACGAGATAAGACCGGAATTTATCGAAAGCGAAGACAACGACTAGGAGCTCTTTCTCCGTCGTGGTGTAGTGCTCCTGTGTGTCATTGAGCGTCTTGCTCGCATAATAAATCGAGTGAAACTTCTTCTCTCTCCTCTGTCCTAAGACCGCCCCAACAGCGAAGTCACTCGCGTCACACATGACCTTAAATGTTAGCTTCCAATCAGGAGCCACCATGATAGGGGCATTCACCAACTTCTCCTTCAACAAATTGAATGCACTAAGGCACTCGTCGAAGAACACAAACTGGGCTTCCTTCTCAAGAAGCTGGGTCATCGGTCGGGCAATCTTAGAAAAATCTCTAATAAAGCGTCTATAAAAGCCCGCGTGACCAAGGAAACTCCGAATAGATTTCACAGGAGTGGGCGGGGGCAGCTTAGATATAGTATCAATCTTAGCTCTATCAACCTCAATCCCCGCGCGTGAAACCTTGTGCCCAAGCACAATGCCCTCCTTCACCATGAAGTGGCATTTCTCCCAGTTCAACACTAGATTGGCCTCCTCGCACCTGGCCAACATCCTCTCCAGATTCCCAAGACAGTGATCAAAGGAACTCCCAAACACAGAAAAGTCATCCATGAAAATCTCCATCGAGTCCTCAATCATATCATGGAAAATGGCCACCATGCAACGCTGTAAAGTGGCCGGATCATTACACAATCCAAAGGGCATCCGTCGATAAGCAAATGTGCCATAGGGACAAGTGAATGTCATTTTCTCCTGGTCCTCAGGAGCAATCGGGATCTAGAAGTAGCTAGAGAAGCCATCTAGGAAACAATAGAACATCCTCTCCGCTGGTCTCTCCAACATCTGATCAATGAACGGGAGGGGAAAATGGTCTTTCCGAGTAGCATCATTGAGTTTGCGGTAATCGATGCAAACTCTCCAACCTGTGACTGTACGAGTAGGAATCAGCTCATTCCTCTCGTTGGTGATAACAGTCATGCCTCCCTTCTTAGGGACAACCTGAACCGGGCTAACCCAAGGTGAATCGGAGATGGGATAAATAAAACCAGCGTCAAGTAACTTAATCACCTCCTTCTTCACTACCTCCTGCATGTTCGGGTTCAACCTCCTCTGGTGCTGCACTGCGGGCTTGTAGTCATCCTCCATAAGGATCTTATGGGTACAGAAAGAGGGATTAATTCCCTTAATGTCCATAATCCTCCATGCAATAACCTGATTGTGCTTCTTCAGCACCTCCAATAGCCTCGCCTTCTCATCACTCGTCAAATCAGAGGCGATGATGACAGGTAATCGAGACTCGCCATCTAAAAAGGCATACTCCAAATAGCTCGGGAGCTCCTTAAGCTCAACAGGTGGTGGGTCCTCAATAGAAGGCCGCTCAATCGGCTCAGACTCTCTATCAACCATCGCAAAAACTGTTGAACACTGGGGAAACTCATAGCTCTCCTGGCTATGCAACTGCTCATCAAACTGATCCTCACCAACTGGATCAAATGTCTCCCCTCCTATAATCTGGGTGTCTAGGGACTCCTCCTCAGCTGTGTCCTGGAGATGATCACTCACACAAGAATAAATAGTCTCAACAAAGTAAAGTGAATCATCCTGATTCTGAGTGTGCTGCATGGATCTCCCAACATCAAAGGTCACCTCCTCTTCATCCACCCTCAATGTAAGCCTCCCCGAATACACATCAATCAGGGCCTTGGCGGTGGCCAAGAATGGTCGACCTAGGATAATAGGGACATTCTTGTCCTCATCCATGTCCAGAATCACAAAGTCTACAGGAAACACAAAACGATCAACCTTAACCAACATATTCTCCACTATCCCTCGCGAATATTTGACCGAACAATCGGCCAGCTGGATACTCATGCGTGTCGGTGTAGGTTCTCCCAACTCAAGCTTAGCAAAGACTGCATATGGCATGAGGTTAATGCTAGCACCAAGGTCAGCTAAGGCATTGCTAACCGACAAGCTACCTATCAAAAAGGGGATGGTGAAACTCCCCGAATCTCGTCTCTTCTCCGGTAGCTTGTTCTGAATCACCGCCGAACACTCCTCATTCCACGTCACCTGAGACAACTCCTCCAATTTCCTCTTATTTGTGAGGATATCCTTCAAGAATCTCGTGTACTTAGGCATCTGAGCTAGAGCCTCCATAAATGGCAAGTTGATATGCAACTGCTTAAACAACCCTAAAAACTTACCATACTGCTCCTCCATCATCTGCTTCTTCAATCTGCCTGGGTATGGAACGGCGGGAGTGTAATCTCTCACAGGCTCGTGAGGGCGCGATGTGCACGCTGGTTTACCCCTCGGCGGTGTCTCATCAGGAATCTCAATCGCAACCTCCTCCTCGGATGACTCATGCACAGGAACCTGTGGATCCGGTTGCCTCTACCACTCCTCAAAGTGATGGCATTCACATGATCCTTGGGATTAGGCTCAGTGTTGCTAGGCAGGCCACCTGGCGGTCTCTCAGAAAGAAGCTTCGCGATCTGCCCAACATGGTTCTCTATGGTCTAGATCAAAGCTTTCTGATTCCTCAACTCAGTCTCATGCGTGTGAAAACGCTCCTCCATGTAACGGTTCTGCTTCTCTGCCAACCGATTCTGACTCTCTGAGTTGGCAAGTAGCCGTGCAACCATGTCCTCCAAACTGGATTTACCCTCAGGTGCGGGCGATGGACCGCTGCTAGAACCTTGACCTTGAAACTGGCCCTGCTGAGGTCAAAACTGGGAACTCTGTCCCTGAGACTGGTGGGACTGATGCTGGAAAGGGGGGCGCTGAGTGAATCCGGGTGGTTGCTGGCTCTTGTTGCCAGACTTCCAACTGAAATTGGGGTGATTCCTCCACCCCAAATTATATGTGTTGCTATAGGGATTATTCTAGGGACGATTCTGGTTGGACATGAAATCAACCTGCTCATGGGCCCCCTGATCCCCAACCTGATAAGCACTCGTGGGATGCGCCCCACCACAAAACTCACACAAGGATTGGGCCTTGTGGACGTGCATCTGATCAATCTTGGTGGAAAGTGCTTCCACCTGGGCAGCTAAAGAGGTAATTCCATCCACTTGATGGACACTCTGCCTCTGAGCTCCCGCTCGGGAAGTATGCTGAGTGTAGCTCTTCGATGCCACCTTCTCTAGCAAGTCATACGCCTCCTGGGGTGTCTTCGTTCCAATGTCTCCACCCACGTATGTGTCGATCAGCTGCTTCCCTGTCATCTCTAGACCATTGTAGAAGGTCTCACACTGCTGCCACTTCAACAATCCATGGTAGGGAACCTTCCTCATCAGTTCCTTGAATCTCTCCCACGCCTCATAGCTCGTCTCCCCGTCGTCCTGCTGGAAAGAAAGAATCCTAGCCCTTAACTTTGATGTTTTTTCCGCAGGGAAGTACTTCTCTAAGAATTTAGCAGCTATCTGGTCCCAAGTACTAATGGACCTAGGGGGAAGTGACAGTAACCAAGCCTTGGCTCGATCCCGTAAGGAAAACGGGAACAACCGGAGCCAAACAGCATCGTCGGTGGCGTCACGAATTTTGAAAGTGGCGCAAATCTCTAAGAAACCGGCCAAATGAGTATTAGGATCCTCATGATCCTTGCCATCGAACCGATACATGTTCTGCACCATCTGTATAATGTTGGATTTGATCTAGAACTGATGTGCTCCAACCGTCGGCCTATTTATGCTCAACTCCAAACCCTCAAGTGTCGGTTTACCAAAATCTGAAAGCGTCCAACCCGCATCCTCGCCCGCCATCTCCTCTACCTCGTCAAACTCAAGTAACCGGGCCACAAATCGGGAACGGGCTCGCAATCTCCGATGAAGATCACGCTCCGGCTCGGAAGACGGCTCAGGAACCTCCTCGATGGGAGTTGAGAACATAAACGATCTGCACGATAAGTTAGATTTGAATACGCGAACCTAGGACAAAGAAAACACAAGTTAAACAAAAACAAAGATAAAATAATTGAAAATAAGAAATAAAAATAAAAAATAAAAATGAAAAATAAGATGGAATAAAAACTTTACTAAAATATATATATATATATATAACTAAAACTAACAAGTAAAATGCAAAATATCTATACACAAAAATAAATTGCAAAATAACAAACAAGAAAACACGATATGCACAAAAAATATATATACTAAATGACTAAAAATTAATTCCAATCACTCTCGCAAAACCGTGTCCCCGGCAACGGCGCCAAAAACTTGATGCGTGTAAACTTTATATATATTTTTATAAGTATTTTTTCACACAATTTGAGTTTTAAAAAGGGTTTTCACCAAAGACTAATCACACACACCGGTCAGTGTACTCGCCGGATAGCAATATAGCAAAGGTAAGAACCGGATATCAATCCGTGGACACGGTGGAATGCAATAATAGACCGGAACTAAGATTCAATCAAGTGATGTTATAAAGATATTTTGAAGAGTTTGTTTTACTTAACTAGAATGCAAATATATAAACTAAGCTAAAATCACAAGTCAAACAATCAAGGAGAAAATATCACTTCGGTGTCGAATCCATCTAGAATACATTTAATACACTCATAGAAGCATGGCAAATACACGAAACATAAATTGACTAAATTCTCGTCAAAGATATCTAATCAAATGACCATTCGGAAAGCTAGCATGAATTATACAAACCAACCACCTAAAGTCATACAATGAAGCTCACGTGTTTAGCAATCATGTCAATGTTTATAAAGATTAAACTAGCTTCCGATTAAGGTACACTAATCCAACAACTAGTTGGAAAGATAATATGAACAACACACTACCCACCTCAAGTTGATTAAATTAGACAACAATATGCATTTCTTCAACATACAATGTTTATACAAAGGTTATATAAATTAGGAGAATGTGTCAATAATTCCTAGATAAACATAAAACTAAGCATGAAACATCATAACAAAACTTTGTCTTTCCAAACATAAGCATAAGGATACACATACAAATATAATGATTCATAAACAAGACTTCATTCATTATTCCTAGTCAAATGGCATAAGCTAGTATAAATACATACACCAACCCATAAATATAAGCATAAACCATAAGTTTTTCAACATAATATGACATACACAAATACAAGTCTTGTAAACAACTCAAAATACTTGAATACCTAATTTCATCGAAGAATAATCATACGGTTGTCATAACATTAACATAATAATTGCCAATAATCCATGAATGTTGTCAAATGTATCTAAACTTCATCTAAACCAAAGTGTACAAGAGTTTTAGCTCATCATGAGCACAAAAATTACAAATAACCAGGGAAGAATAGTGAGAAACATGATATGAAAACAAGAATCAAACCACTCCTCCAAGCCTAGATGTTGTTGTTGATGTATGGTGATCCTCTTGATGTTGTATCCTCTCCAAGAAGCTTGAAATGTGGCTGGAACAAGGGTAATACAAGCTAGAACAGTGGGTTTTTCTCTCCGGTTACAGAATCCCCGAATGAGAGTTTAAGTTTTGTTTAAATAGAAAAGGGGAGGCATGACCGTGCCAATAGATAAGGCACGACCGTGCCAGGTACCAAGGCGCGGTCGTGTCTAGGTCTTAACACGATCGTGTGACAGAGGGTTGACCGATCCGGAGCTTCGATTGGGTACCACTGATCGAGGAAGTACGGCTGTTCATACACACGAGGTGACACGCGACCGTGGGGAGCCAAGGCACGGTTGTGCCTTGAATTTTGGCTTGGTGCGGTCGTGCAAGATGTGGGCGCGACCGTGCCTAGGGTTTGCAAGCTTGGCACGGCGATGCCAAGTAGGAGGCACGACATCACAGAAACCCTAAAACTTCAATTTTTATCCTAGAATCCTCTTGTTTGTTCACCAAGCTTCACAAAAACCTACAAAACAAAAAATGAAGCAAATAAGTTTCCAAACGTTGAAAATAACCAAGAATTGATCGTGAAATGAGCGAAGTTTTGTGCCAAAAAGATGTGTAAATCCTAACACATCAATACTACAAAGATAACAATGGCGCCCAAAGAAAGACCTCGATTTAACACCCGGCAGAACACTGAAATCACAGAGGCAACACAACCCATGACGGCTACAGAAATATCACAGCTGGTAGCCCAGCAGGTAGCCGTCGCACTAGCATAGAGCGAAGCAAACCGGAACAGTGGAGCCGGTGGAGGAGACAGCGAAACTAACATCAGTAACATTACTAACGGAAACGTAGATGGATCTAGAGCTACCTTGGGTAATACAAGCAGTACAACATACCAGTCATTGAGGTCACTATTTATGATTATTATCCTAACTTGATAACCCTATCAATTCAGGAAACAACAACCCCCCAAGAGGTTGCACCTATAAGGACTTCATGAATTGCAAACCACGCGATTTCAATGGATCTGAAGGAGCAATTGGTCTCATGTGTTGGATTGAGAAAATGAAGTCGGTTATCAACATAAGCAACTGTACCAATGACTGCAAGGTTAAGTATGCTACTTGCACCTTCCAAGACCAAGCACTTACTTGGTGGAACGCCCAAGTTCAGACATTGGGAATGGATGTTTCTTACCAGATGTCATAGGATGACTTTAAGCATATGGTAAAGGAGGAATATTGTCCATGAATCAGCACTTACTTGGTGGAACGCCCAAGTTCAGACATTCGTATCTATCTGGTACCCGGAGCAACACCGATCGCACGATCACCATACCGACTTGCACCATCCGAGATGCAAGAACTATCCAATCAGTTACAAGAATTATTGGATAAAGGGTTTATTAAACCGAGGTTCTCGCCATAGGGAGCTCCGGTTTTCTTCGTGAAGAAGAAAGATCGAACTTTTAGGATGTGTATCGATTACCGGGAATTAAAAAAATTAACGGTAAAGAATCGGTATCCACTTTCAAGGATAGATGACTTGTTCGATCAATTGCTAGGTTCTAGCTTCTATTCAAAGATCGACTTACATTCAACATACCATCAACTGAGAATTCAAGAGGAAGACATCCCTAAGACTGCATTTAGGACTCTTTACGGCCATTAGTCATGCCTCTTGGTTTAATCAACGCACCAACAGTATTCATGGACATCATGAATAGGGTCTGCAAACCTTATCTGGATAAGTTCATGATTGTATTTATCGATGACATTTTAATATACTCATAAAGCAAAGAGGAACATGAACATCACTTGTAGCTTGTCTTAGAACTGCTTAGAAACGAGAAATTGTATGCCACGTTCTCGAAATGCGAATTCTGGATTCGAGAAATGCATTTCCTCGGTCATGTGATCAATGACAGAGGCATACAGGTGGATCCATCTAAGATCGATGCCATCAAGAATTAGGAAGCACCAACGACTCCAACCGAAGTGCGTCCGTTTTTAGGTATAGCTGGCTATTACAGACGCTTTATCGAGAACTTTTCCAAAATAGCCCAACCATTGACGACCTTGACTCAAAAAGAAAAGAAATTCAACTGGTGCGACAAACAAGAAACGACATTCCAATTATTAAAACAGAAGTTGTGTTGTGCCCCTATCCTATCTCTTCCTGAAGGAACCGACGATTTTGTAGTATATTGCGATGCGTCACACTAAAGACTTGGTTGTGTCTTTATGCAAAAGGAGAAAGTCATCGCATATGCATCCCAACAACTAAAAATACATGAGAACAACTACACTACCCACGATCTGGAACTACGAGCAGTCGTTTTTGCTCTTAAATCTAGAGACATTACCTCTACGGTACAAAATGCACCATTTTTACCGATCATAAGAGTCTCCGGCACATCTTCGATCAGACGGAATTAAACATGAGACAAGAAGATGGGTAGAATTACTGAATGACTACGATTGTGACATTCATTACCACCCTAGTAAAACAAGCGTCGTAGCCGATGCTTTAAGCAGGAAAGAAAGAAACAAAACACTTCGAGTGCGAGCATTAGGAATGACGATTCACAAGAGCCTTACCGCTCAATTACTTAATACCCAACAAGAAGCACTCAAGGAGGAAAACCTGAAAGACGAATCCCTATGAGGTATGGATCGACAGTTAGAGACCAAATCCAATGAAGCATGTTACTTCATGAATCGAATTTGGGTACCACATTTTGGAAACCTACGGAATTTAGTGTTAGAATAAGCACACAAATCCAGGTATAAAATTCATCCAAGATCCGACAAGATGTATAAGGATCTCAAGGAGTTGTACCGGTGGCCGAACATGAAGGCAGACATTGCCACTTACGTAAGCAAATGCTAAACTTGTTCCAAAGTTAAAGCAGAATACCAAAATCCATCAGGACTGTTGCAACAACCTGAGATACCACAATGGAAGTGGGATCAAATCTCTATGGATTTCATCACGAAACTACCTAAAATATCAAATGGTTATGACATTATTGGTAATTTTTTACTGATTGACAAAATCTGCACACTTCCTGCCAATCAAAGAAACGGATAAGATGGAAAGATTGACAAGAATCTATCTAAAGGAAGTTGTCTCGAGACACGGAGTGCCAATCTCTATCATCTCGGATAGAGATAGTCGCTTCACTTCAAGGTTTTGGGAATTATTACAGAAAGCGTTGGGTACATGCTTAGACATGAGCACTACCTATCATCCTCAGATGGATGGTCAAAGTAAAAGAACCATCCAAACCCTAGAAGGCATGTGTAACATCCCAAAAATAATGACGAAATAATAATAATGGGATCGGGTACACGACGAATGGAACGAATGAAGCCCGATAGGCCGGGCTGGGGATAGGCCCAGCGAACTTGGAGGGGCGAACATAGGGGAAGGGTCTTCTCCTTTAAATAGCCCAAGTCCTCACCGCACCTCTCACTTTGCAAGTTTAGAGAGAGAAACCGTAGAGAGAGAAAGTAGACGGATTGGCCCGAGATTCGGCATAGTGTTGCTTCATAGCTCGTGAGAGGAACCTCTAAAACAGAAGCTCGATACAGGTAACGATCTTATCTAAATCTGAGTTTTTGTAAGATTTGGGGTTTTCGAGTTTTGGATAAAAAGGTAACGTTTTTACGTATGAAACATGGAAATAAACATAGATCTGAGTTCTAGAATGAAAAACAAACGTTTTGAACATAGGAAGTTGAGTTTTAACAAAATCAGATCCGCATGCATGGATCTAGGGTTCTTAGGGAAGAAGATAGCCCCGCAGGCGAGTGAAGCAGACCTAGGGTAGCGAACTTATGGTAAGCAAACTTGCTAAGTTCGCTGAGTATGGTTCAGGAGAACTTAGCCTAAGTTCGCCTGTATGTTCACCAGGTTGGTAAGGGGCGAACTTAGCCCTAAGTTCGCCTAGATCAGAATAGGTAAACCATTATAGACGGGATGTGTCTTATGTGTATTTAATTAATCGATTCAGATCGTGCGTGACGTTATTGCACCTTTGATTAGGATAACCGAGACTAGCTTGTCAAGTGAGTTCTAGAGCCCTACTTTTAATGCTTTAGATTATATTTTGGGCTGGTGTGCATACTTACGAAACGATGTTTATAAAATGATGTTTATGAAATGATGTTTACGAAATGATGTTTACGAAGGACGATGTTTACAAAAGACGATGTTTATGAAATGTTTTGCCAAATGAAGTTTATGAAAGGTTTATGAATGAAACATTGTTTAATAAAACGTACGAATGCTTTAAATAAAATGAGGTAAATGTTTTATGAAAGTCACGAATGAAAGAATCTGCCACGAGTTCCTACGGGAGCTAGGGTATATATGTATGTATGTATGTATGTATGTATGTATGTATGTATGTATGTATGTATGTATGTATGTATGTATGGGACTTACCCTTAAGGGGCCTTTGTGGCTGGCTAACGGTTATACAACTGGTTGAGGATGGGGTGACAACGGTCACCCAAGGGATTACCGGGATCCTGATGGAAGGTACTATTCCCCGCGAGGGAACAATGCCTAAGGTACTGGTTGGTGTAGACGGGCTTTGAGGTATCGGGCCCTAGGTTTCTCCGCCAGAAGGACAGTACGGTGTGGAAGGGCCTAGTTGTGGTGTTCTTTGGTGTTTCTCTGCCAACCCACGATGTATGGAATTGACGGTTACGAGAAGGCGCAGATTTGGTTCATGTTGACTTACGTTATGATGCTATGTTACGATGTTATGATGATGTTAAGTTATTGCATGCTTTACGTACGCTTTTGTTAAATAAACGTGTGTTATGTTTTTGGAAAAATGTTTATGTTAAGGTTTATGTAAAGCTAGAACTCACCAGCATAGTTGACTTTTAGTATGCACATTCAGGTTAAGGACAGGTATGGACGATGGACGGCGATGCTTGGCAAGCGATGAAGAGTTACCCGGTCGATCTACGAAGTCTGGTATCCCGTTATGTTTTTGATTATGTTACGTTTATGTTTTAGACAATGTTTATGCTTCCGCATGTTGAACAAGTTTTTAATTATATTGAATGAATGATTCTGCTGCGTTATTTGATATTCAAGTTTAAGAACGGTTTGTGAATGAGTAAATCCAACACGTGAGGGCTCCCGGGTTTGGGGCCTTACAAGTTGGTATCAGAGCAATAGTTTGAGAGATTTGGACACTCCCAGTGTCTATACTTAAACTGTGAGTTGGACCAAAAGCGGATGCCAGTACGGGTAACTCGTGCCACAACATCGGGTATGAAAAAGTAGAGTATGTTTATGTAGTATGCCTTAGAAAGTAATAGATTAGGACATGGGTTCTGATGGAATCATAAAGGTGGTCAAATGGAAGTCAAAAGGTAGTGTAATGGTTAATTGCAGATGGCCAGTGTATATTAACATCTTATAGTAATTGTTGAATTCTATTTGTTAACTAGCATGATGACATTAGATTCCTTGTCTTATAGAACGAAATGGCGAGAAGAGGAAACGGAAGGCGTGGTGGGGGCCGCACCGGTGGCCGAGGTAGTACTCTTGCTCGTCAGGAGTAGAGTGAAGAGGGAAGTGTCCACACGGAACCAGAAACCAGTGTGTATGGAACTGAACGGACTCCCGTGGGAGAACAACATTTCACTTTTGAACCGGAAGTGAAAGCGACCCTGGCACGTGAGTTTACTGAGCTGATGAAGGCTTCTTTTCTAGATCTATTGCCAGAAGCATTGAAGAAGGCTAATGAGGCAGGTGGGTCTAACCCGGCATTTGGTGCCCTGAACAATGAGGCTGTCAACGCACCGCTTACTCGCGATTGTGACTGCAAATCCTTTAAGGCATGTGACCCGCCTGTTCTGACAGGGAAGAAAGACGCGGTGGCTACCTTTGACTAGGAGATCCGTATGGAAGCCGCCATTCGTCAAAGCGAATGCCGACGAATCAAGTCGTGAAATTTGTTTCTAACTCCTTGAGGGAGGAAGCATCTCACTGGTGGGAAGGTGTACGCCAGGCTAAGGGGGATGAGGCGGTGCACTCAATAATGTGGACTGACTTGAAAACTCTGGTGATCAAGAATTTCTGTCTATGGAATGAGATCGAGAAGGTAGAGAGGGAATTTTTGGGATTGAAAGCCGGGAGCATGATGCACCGGCAGTACACCACCCGGTTCAATGAACTGGCACGTCTGGTGTCACATCTTGTCACTACTGAAGAAATGAAGATCGCCTGCTACATTCAGGGATTTCCAAACAAGGTCCGCACTTATGTTAAGGCAAACCCCCCCTTACTACCTACGATTCTGTCACGGAGTTGAGCGGCGTGGTATTCAATGATCTAGCACTGAATGTTGTCCCTATTGATGAGCCGAAGAAGAAACCGAGTTTTTCGGCCAAACGAACTCGAGACAAAAAGGCTAGAGTGGGCGAGCAACGATTTATGGAAAATGGGGGGAAGACATGAGGGTGAATGTAGGATGGGGACAAATATGTGCTTTAAATGTGGCAAGAACGGGCACTACTCCCGGGAATGCCTGCAAGGTATCAAGTGTTATAAATGTGGAGAGAATGGACACATGAGCCGGGAATGCACTAAGCCAAGGATGGGGGAAGGTGGAAAAGGGAAAGGCCCGGAGAAGAAAGACGAGCGGCCCCGAGCAAGGACCCGAGCGTACGAGCTGACGCAGGAGGAAGCCAGGGTAGACCCCGATGTGGCGTCAGGTACGTTCATCCTTGACAACACTTTCGTTTCTGTGTTATTTGATTCGGGTGCCAGTAAGAGTTTATATCTGCAACTTTCTGTAAACGGGTAAAATACGCAGTCAGTAAACTAGAAAGAGCCTTTAGTGTAGAAACTGCCGAGGGTAGAACCGCGAGGGTAACCGATGTAGTTGACAATTCCACAATAAAAATAAAAGGCCATAGATTTCCCGTAAGGTTATTTGTTATGGTTTTGGGAGTGTTTGATGTTGGTTTGGGTATGGATTGGCTAACTACCAACGAAGCATAAATAATATGCAAACAAAAGATAATCTGAATCAAGGCTCCAGATGGTAGCGAAGTAGAGGTCTTCGGGGATCGCGATGTCCTGATGCCTAACGTCATCTCGATGATTAAGGCAACAGATTACTTGAGGCGCGGATGCGAGGCCTATCTGGTGTACGTAATTGACAAATGTAAAGAGGTGAAGGAACTAGACGACGTACCCGTGGTACACGAATACCCGGAGATATTTCTAAAGGATTTACCTGGGATACCACCTGACAGATAGGTTGAGTTCCGAATCGACTTAGTACCAGATGCCCAGCTCATGGCCAAGGCTCCGTATCGACTAGCACCAGTGGAGATGAAAGAACTATTGGCACAACTAGACGAGTTACTTGAGAAAGGATTTATCCAACCAAGCATCTCGCCTTGGGGTGCTCTGGTATTGTTTGTGAAGAAGAAAGATGGTTCTATGAGAATGTGTATCGACTACAGGGAGTTGAACAAACGTACGGTGAAGAACAAGTACCCTTTACCAAGGATCGACGACATGTTTGATCAGTTACAGGGCGCAAGTTGGTTCTCAAAAATCGACCTTCGATTCGGGTATCATCAGTTGAAGGTGAAGGAAGAAGACATACCGAAAACTGCAATTTACACGCGTTATGGACATTTCGAGTTCCGCTTGATGTCCTTTGGATTGACGAACGCCCCCGCAACCTTTATGGATTTGATGAATAGGGTGTGTCGACCGATGCTGGACCGATCGGTAATTGTGTTCATCGATGATATCCTCATCTACTCCAACAATAAGGGTGATCACGCATGTCACCTGAAGGAGGTGTTGGAAGCTCTGAAGAAAGAGAAGCTATATGCTAAGTTCTCCAAGTGCGCGTTCTAGCTTAAGGAGGTCCAGTTCCTAGCTCACGTCATCAACCCGAACGAAATTATGGTTAACCCAGCAAAGATAATGATGGTGGGGGATTGGGATATTCCTAAGATGCCAACTAAAATCCGAAGTTTCTTAAGATTGGCATGCTAATATCGGAGATTCATTCAGGATTTCTCGAAAATAGGTTCGCCATTGAAAAAGTTAACATGGAAGGAGGTAAAGTACGAATGGAGTTCGACCCAGGAAGAGGCGTTTAGGGAACTGAAGGAGAAGCTAACCCAAGCTCCAGTCTTGGCCCTTCCCGATGGCAATGAAGACTTAGTAGGTTACTCTGACGCTTCAGGTCAGGGATTGGGGTGCGTGCTGATGCAACGCGGGAGGGTGATCGCGTATGCGTCGCGACAGTTGAAATTTCACGAAGTCAATTATCCGACTCAAGACTTGGAACTTGCTGCCGTTGTGTTCGCATTAAAAATCTGGAGACCCTACCTTTACGGAGTGAAGTTTACCATTTACTCCGACCACAAAAGTTTGAACTAATTCTTCGAACAAAAGGAACTGAACATGAGGCAGAGGCGATGGTTGGAACTTTTAAAGGATTATGATTGTGAGATCATATACCATCCTGGAAAGGCGAAAGTGGTGGCTGACTCTCAAAGCCAAAAGGATGTTCCTGCTCCTATTAGAGTGAAAGCTTGCCAGCTGGTGGTAACACCGGATGTGATGAGGGAAATTGAAAAGGCTCAATACGAAGCACTTAAAGAAGAAAACATAAAGAAGAAGAGGATGGTTGGCCAATAGGACAAGTTGGAATATAACACTCTTGGTGTTAGGACACGTTTTGGACGGGTATGGATACCTATGGGTGGCGAGCTTAGAACCAAAATCTTGGATGAGACTCATAAGTCTTGGTACTCTATCCATCCTGGTACCAACAAAATGTACCAAGATCTGAGAAAAGAATACTGGTGGCCTGGTATGAAACATGAGGTGACGAAATACGTAAGCTAGTGCCTGAATTGCTCACAAGTAAAGGCCGAACACCAGAAACCATATGGGAAGATTCAACCACTTGATATACCAAAATGGAAATGGGAACACATTACCATGGACTTCAAAACCAAGCTACCTCGCTGTGACATCCCTGATTTTTATGCCTGATCCTATAATCCTACCTTGTAACCTTGATTGATTTATTATACAATGAACATTTTTATGCCTCATATCACTTGTGATATCATTTCATTTCAAATTTCCAAGTCTAGTCTAAAGCGAGTATTCTATTGCGCATAGAACGGCTTGCGCATTATATTTTGATTCTATATCTGATTCTGGTATTCATTCTTAATCTTGCTACTTATAGTAGCTTTGGATGCCTTAGACTCTAACCTAATAAAAACAGTTCAAGTTTGTAACTTCGTTTGACTAAAATATAATTTCAAGGGTAAAAGTTACACATACGTAAATTTTAGGGTTCCTTTTGTAACGTCTTCGAAATCTGGTTATTTTTTTGTAAATTCAATCATATATCATTATTATTAATATAATTTTCGAAATTTTAAGTTTATATATTATTATTTATTATTTAAATTAATAAAATCAATTAATTCCTTTAAACTTATCCAAAATGAATTAAAACCATTATTTTTATTCTTAAATCCTATCCTAATCCATTCCATCCATTAACTAACTAATTTTGAACTCAATCCTATCATCCATATCCTCAAAATTTTGTGAACTAACCCCTATATCCATTATTCAAAAGTTTTATAAAAAATTCTAAGATTTATAAACCTATGTTTATCACCTTTGTTATCCTAATCAAAAAACCTAACCAACTTTTCCCCTTTTTTCCTCTCAAACCCACCCTATAAATAGAGCCTTAAACCTCATTCATTCTTCAACCTCAACAATCCTCTAGGGCTCTCTAGCAACTAAAGGTTGTTCTTCTCATCTTTTGGAAGATTCTAGCTTAAATCCTTCCATTCTAAGTAAGTTCTTCTTATGTTCTTGCTTGTTCATACTTTTCTTTTCAAAAATTCCTCATAACTAGCTAGATCTATGATTCCCTAGCATGTTTATGTTATAATCATAGAGCTATCGAAGATCAAATGCCCTATTTTAATCAAACTTGTTCAAACTTTTATTTAAAAACTTGGTTTTGATCTTTCTTATTCCTTTCAATTTCAAAAATCATGTTTTTACTAAAACTCCTTATCTTCAAATTAAACCCCTCTAATAATTAACTTATTTCATTTCTATCTTTACTAAACTTATATTTTCCCTTTAGCCCTTATACTTTCCAAACTTACCAAACAAACCCTAAACTTGGTCAAGTATATAAATAGGGTAACTTTCAAACCAGTATGTAGTTATCTAACAAACATTAAAGTTCTGGCTAGGAAAAGACGGGGTTTCGATCCAACCAACTCTTTCCTGGGAACTTTTATGTTAGAAGTACTACTCTGGAATGATAACCACTCTAGTGTACAACAACCACTTTCAACTAATTACATTGTCAACCCCTCGACTATCCTTAACTTGTTTCTAACGTAACAAACTTAACTTAGGGAGTCGTTAAGGCATTCGATCCAAGTTACTACAAGTTCAAGTTCAACCCTTTCATTTGCAATGTGAGATACATAGCCCCTTTTACTTTTTATCTTTGGGGTGGAAAACATGCTCATTTATCAAAGGTTGTTCAAACTATATCAAACTCAAATACTACTTCTGTATTTTCAATAACAACTTTCCATACTTGTAAACTTAAACGGTTTTATACACACTCTACAACCATTAACTTGGGATAAGCCAACGGGAGTAAGTCATAGATCTATGGGCCTGACATGCCGATCTAGTTCTTGAGTTGACGAGATACGATATCAACTTGAGACTAGATATACAGAAACTGCAAAACTTGTTATTCATGCTATATCAATTCTATGGGAACCCATTCTTGTCATTAGGTTTGGTTGAATCGATGTATAAAGTTTGTTTACTTGTTATTGAATCTTGTTTATGAATTGCAAAAATCTTCATTATCTATACTATGTAAATACTTAAACCTATGTTCTCACCGGCTTTATAGCTGACATATTTTAGCATGTTTTTCAGGTACTAATAACTAGGTTGCTGTTACAATCACGCTAGGACTTCGATACTTGGCTCTAGGAGATTTAATTATTTATAAAGTTTAATAAAGACTATTTGTTTATCTATTTTGTTTGGTTGTGTGTTTTTAAAACAATGTAATGCAATTATTCGGTTAATTTAGTAGTAATTCTTTTAATCATTGTGATGATTTCAATTCGTCACCCCTCGCGTAAATTCCGTCATCGGTGGGGGTGTGACACTCGCACAGCTAAAGGTCATGACACCATTTGGGTAATCGTGGACCGTTTAACAAAGAGTGCTCATTTCCTACCGATTCGCGAGACCTACTCATCCGAAAGGTTAGAGAAAGTATTTATTAATGAGGTAGTAGCACGACATGGGATGCCTTTGACGATTGTATCTGACCGGGACACACGATTCACATCGAGGTTCTAGAAACGATTTCACGAGGCGATGGGCATGAGACTTAATATCAGCACGGCATACCACCCACAGACGGATGGTTAGTCCGAAAGGACCATTCAAACGTTGGAGGACTTGCTTCGTGCGTGTATAATAGACTTTGGTGGCAGTTGGGACAGACATATGTCGTTAGCCGAATCCTCCTACAACAACAGTCACCACACGACGATAGGTATGCCGCCTTACGAGATGTTGTATGGGAGAAGGTGTAGGACCCCGGTTTGTTGGGGTAAGATTGGGCAGAAGGAATTGGGAACTCTCGAAGTTTTTAGAAAGACGTCAGAAAGGTTTGACCAGATCAAGGCACGTATGAAGGCCGCACAAGATTGCCAGAAGTCCTATGCGGATAAACGGCGAAGGCCTATTGAGTTCAATGTTGGGGACCGGGTAATGTTGAAAGTATCACCCTGGAAGGGGATCATACGATTCAGAAAAAGAGGAAAATTAAATCCGAGGTTTGTCGGACCATTCCGGATAATGGCATGGGTTGGTGAAGTTGTTTGCCGGTTGGAGTTGTCTGATGAGTTAAGTTGGATTCATAAGACGTTCGATGTATCACACTTGTGAAAGTGCTTGGCGGATGAATCGGCTCACATACCACTTACCGACATCGAGGTCGACAACAGCCTTAACTACATCGAAGAACTGGTAGCCATCTTAGATCGGAACGAGAAACGATTACGTAATAGAGTTATCCAGTTGGTTAAGGTACAGTGGAAACACGGGAAGGAATCTGAAGCCACTTGAGAGACGGAGACTGATATGAGGGAGTCATACCCTCAATTGTTTGACATATTACATGTTTCGAGGATGAAACCTATTGTAAGAGGGGTAGACTTGTAACATCCCAGAAATAATAACGAAATAATAATAACCAGATCGGGTACAAGACGAATGAAACAAACGAGGCCCGATGGGCCGGGCTGGGGATGGGCCCAGCGAACTTGGAGGGGCGAACATAGGGGAAGGGTCTTCTCCTCTAAATAGCCCAAGTCCTCACCACACCTCTCACTTTGTAAGTTTAGAGAGAGAAACCGTAGAGAGAGAAAGTCGACGGATCGGCCCAAGATTCTGGCAAGTGTTGCTCCGTAGCTCGTGAGAGGAACCTCTGAAACAGAAGCTCGATACAGGTAACTATCTTGTCTAAATCTGAGTTTTTGTTAGATTTGGGGTTTTCGGGTTATGAATAAAAAGGTAACGTTTTTACGTATGAAATATAGAAATAAACATAGATCTGAGTTCTAGAATGAAAAACAAACATTTTAAATGTAGAAAGTTGAGTTTTAACAAGAACATATCCGCATGTATGGATCTAGGGTTCTTGGGGAAGAAGACAGCCCCGCAGGCAAACTTGTCAAGTTCGCCTGGGAGCGAATTTACTAAGTTCACTGGCAGACCTAGGGTAGTGAACTTATGGTAAGCAAACTTGCAAAGTTCGTGGAGTATGGTTCAGGCGAACTTAGCCTAAGTTCGTCTGTATGTTTTCCAGGTTGGTAAGGGGCAAACTTAGCCCTAAATTCGCCTAAATCAGAATAGGTGAACCATTATAGACGGGATGGGTCTGATGTGTATTTAATTAATCGATTCAGATCGTGCGTAACGTTATTGCACCTTTGATTATGAAAACCGAGACTAGCTTGTCATGTGAGTTCTAGAGCCCTACTTTTAATGCTTTATATTATATTTTGGGATGGTGTGCATACTTACGAAACGATGTTTACAAAATGATGTTTACGAAGGACGATGTTTATGAAATGTTTTGCCAAATGAAGTTTATGAAAGGTTTATGAATAAAACATTGTTTAATAAAACGTACGAATGATGTAACTAAAATGAGGTAAATGTTTTATGAAAGTCACGAATGAAAGAATCTGCCACGAGTTCCTATGGGAGCTAGGGTATGTATGTATGTATGTATGTATGTATGAGCCTTACCCTTATGGGGGGCCTTTGTGGCTGGCTAATGGTTGTACAACTGGTTGAGGATGGGGTGACAACGGTCACCCATGGGATCATCGAGATCCCGATGGAAGATACTATTCCGCGCGAGGGAACAGTACCTATGGTACTGGTTGGTGTCGAAGGGCTTTGAGGTATCAGGCCCTAGGTTTCTTCGCCCGAAGGACAGTACGGTGTTGAAGGGCCTAGTTGTGGTGTGCCTCGGGGTTTCTCCGCCAACCCATGATGTATGTAATTGACGGTTATGAGAAGGCGCAGATTCGGTTCGTGTTGACTTACGTTATGATGCTATGTTATGATGATGTTAAGTTATTGCATGCTTTACGTACTAATGTAGTGCAAAGCACACATCTTATTTCCTATTGTATTCGTGCGTTTTATAGAGTTTTTGTATTCGTTTTTAGTTCGTATTGAGTCTTTGTTGTGTTTACAGGTGCTTGTGTGAATTATGAAGAAATCGAGCATGAGAAGAATACCAAGGAAATCAAGAAGAAAAGTTGGAAATTTACTCCTTCGTGGTACGCGAAGATGAGGGAACAAGACCTCGCGGTACGCGGGAAAGCCAAAAAGGGACCCGACTAAAATGTTTCTCGCGCTACGCGAGAAACCCATATCACTCCCTCGCGGTACGCGAGGGCCTGGAAAATTATCAAAAAGCCCTAATCGGTCAATAAATCAAATTGTAATCCCATTAGGTTGGGGGTTCGAGTTTTCAGCCGTCAGAGGGATAATCCAGGGCGATTTTGGGGTTAGAGAAGTCAATCGGAGCTAAAGTTGAAGTCTTTTGATTCCGGGTTCGTTAGTTTAACGTAATCGGTTCCCAAGTATCGATCTTTTCTCTTTAATTCATTGTTTTAAACTATGTTTGCTACTTTTGCTTCTGTTTTGGATGTTTTAAGTATGATTCTAGGCTAAACATTATATACTTCCTAGGTCATTGATGAATGCTTGTTAAAGTTTAGACCTTTATTCGGTTTTTGGATTCTAATGTTGGTTTGATGATTTTGTAAAGGATCTTAGTTCAATGATTATGTTGAATATGCATGCTTTAATCTAATGTATGATTGATTATTGTTCCATACACTACTTGTGAATGTCCTTCAGTTTCAGTAGTGTATCTAGATCATAGACTGTGTGTTTGTGATTGTTTGATGGTTTGCTAGATGTAGTATTCCATAGGAACGGTGATTGAGAGTAGATTAGATTTGAGTGTTCTTCTTATCTCGATACCCGAAAGGTGAGGGGTAGTCGGTTAGTCCTTGTTATTAGAGTTCTGAGTGTAAACTGTTTGAGAGGAAGTTTCCCTTAGGTTTCTAGTAATCGTTGCTAGTCTGAGTCATAGTATTTTGATGTGAGATTATCCCATGCATTCCTTGAATGTGCAGTGACAGTGAGACTGAGAGGTGAACAGTCTGTAGGGTACTTTATCATAATTGGAGAGACTGAAAGGTAATCCGACCAGCTGGTGAGCATTATACATCTTTAGAGTTTCCTTTTTGGTGACACCCTGAGAGTGATTAGGGATCCACTAGGTTGTCTAGAGTTGTTATCATTGGAAGCCCAGTTCCATCATTATTCCCATAAATGGTAGAAGTCTAGCTTTGCAAGTAGGATTCCGACCTAGGTAGTGTCTTCTCTATCTTGATATATCCAAAGTCCTTTATCTGATTGTTAGTGTCGTTCGTCAGTTTCATAATCTTGATTTCATTAGTTTAATCATTAGTTATAGAAAACCCCCCAAACCAATATTCTTAGTTCTAATCAGAGTCTAGTTTAGCTATAGTAGTGTATCTAGGGTTCGATAATCCGGTTTACCGTTAAACTTTGCTACATTCGATAGGTTCACTTGCCTGTCAGTGCGGTCAAGTTCATTGGTTTTCCAGAGTATTACTTAGGTGTCTAGATTAGGTTTTTATTATAGATTTTATAGACCGTCTGGGCGACATCACGTACACTTTTGTTGAATAAATGTATGTTATTTTTTGGCAAAATGTTTATGTTAAGGTTTATGTAAGGCTAGAACTCACCAGCATAGCTGACTTTTAGTATTCACATTCAGGTTAAGGACATGTATGGACAATGTACGGTGATGCTTGGCAAGTGATGAAGAGTTCCCGTTATGTTTTTTATTATGTTACGTTTATGTTTTAGGCAATGTTTACGCTTCCGCATGTTGAACAAGTTTTTAATTATGTTGAATGAATGATTCCGTTGTGTTATTTTATATTCAAGTTTAAGAACGGTTTGTGATTGAGTAAATCCAACACGTGAGGCCTCCCGGGTTTGGGGCCTTACAACATGCTCAGGGCATGTGCCATAGACTTCGGAAAGAATTGGGATACTCACCTACCCCTAGCCTAGTTTCCTTATAACAACAGCTATCACAGCGGTATCAAAGCCGCACCATTTGAAGCACTGTATGGCCGAAAGTATCGATCACCATTGTGCTGGGCAGAGGTTGGTGACAACCGACTCACTGGCCCTGAAATCATTCAAGAAACAACTGATAAGATCTTCCAGATCAGAGAAAGGATCAAAGCGGCCAGAGATCGTCAAAAGAGCTATGCAAACCTTTGGAATTCCAAGTTGGAGACAGCGTACTGTTAAAAGTCTCTCTGTGTAAAGGAGTCGTTAGATTTGAGAAACAAGGTAAGCTCAACCCCCGATACATCAGACCTTTTGAAATCTTAGCAAGAATAGGCCTTGTGGCTTACCGATTTAAGCTACCCCAAGAACTCAGTGGTGTACACGACACATTTCACGTGTCAAACCTGAAAAAGTGCTTATCGGATGAAATGCTTGTTATACCACTTGAGGAGATTCAAATCGACGACAAACTCCACTTTGTGGAACAACCAGTAGAAATCATGGATCGGGAAGTTAAGAAACTGAAACGGAGTCGCATCCCCATAGTGAACGTCAGATGGAACTCTAAACGAGGACCAGAATTCACTTGGGAACGCGAAGGCCAGATGAGACTTAAGTATATCCAGTTGTTCAGCGAGACATCAACCACAGACGACATCAACTGAATTTCGGGACGAAATTCTTCTAACTTGGGGAGAATGTGACAACTGGTAATTTACCGAATAATTATTTAAATATAATTACACGAGACATTGCATATTAGACTTAATATTATTTAATTAGGTCTAACCGGGTCTAGCAGAGTCCACTCACTATGCAACACATGAAGGAAATGTTAGAAATTTTCGAGACACAACGATACTCGTACGCGTTGGTGATAAACTTTAATAAAATAAACCCCTCGAAAATATTCTCTTTATTTTAATGTTTGAGAATACTCAACTATAAAGAAACAAATTCTAAACGTTTTACACGAGCACGTACTTTGTCAAAACCATTAAACTTGTGCATTTTTTTCTACATACACGTACCCTACTGACACGTCGTTGGCTTTTAAAACCGACACCATGCGGGTATTATACCGAACTTGGACTAGCGGGTAACACCTAACACTACACTACCTACCTTACCCCCTCCCCCCGTGCTCTTCTTTCTCGGCCGACCAAACCAAGGGAAAACACATCCCTATCACCTTTTCTCCCAACATGTCAACCATGTCAAGCTTTCCTCCTTACAAGGGACAAGATGGTCTCCTAGGAACCATCTAACCAAGGGTTTTTACCCATTATGAAGCCTATAAAAGGAGGGCTCACCATGCAACCAACACCACTATCTTCAAGCAACCAACTCCCACACACAACTCCCTCCTTCTCCTCTCTCGGCAACACCAAGCCAACACCACCTCTCTCCCTCTCCATCCTTTGCGATTCACGACCACCACAGCCCACCCCCGCCACCGTTACCCTCCTCCTCCTTCATTGTTACGGTAGCCACCACACCCCACCATCCCGCTTCACCGGTTCATGCGATCACTTGTTTCTCTCCTTGCGGGATCACGGTTCAAAGCCCAAACGCCTATTTATCAAGTTCAGGTCTCAAGCATACGAGTGTTACTAGGTGCTCTTGGGTGCTAATCAAGTGCTACGGGTTATCAACCGTTGATTTCTGGTCTCACGTCATCTCCACCGGCTTCTCTCTCGACTATTTACGTAAGCACCACTAGACCCGTTATTGTTAATATTAACTTAGTAGGTTGGTGATATCTCTTTGATTACTAAAATAACGGTTTTCCCGTTCGTAAAAAGGTTAACACATAAAAGGCATGAAAATGATTAATATGAAAAGGATTATATATATATATATATATATATATATATATATATAATCTTTATATTTATTGTTGTTTGTTGTAAATGGTTTAATATCAATTATATTTTTATTAGCATACTAAAAGGATAATAACATTTTAGTTAACATTAATATTTACATATAATTCGTTTATAAAAATATATATCTATATGTGAACATGTATTATTTTTGGTCAAAACCCGAAGGGTAACAAGGTAAGAGGGATTTAGTCACATATATGTATATACATATATATATATATATATGCACTTATGTATTTTAAAAGAAGAATAATAAATATAGATATACATATACATGCATATGATGTATGTATACACATGTATTTTGACACAAATAGTCTAAACTATAAAATAATATAATTATTATTTTATGACATCTTACTAACCTCTTACTTTTAATAAATATATTAAATATATTTATTTATATTCGAGTCAACATAACTCTAAAACGAGAACTAGTCAAATAAAGATCAACCTTAAAATATTTATTAGAGAAATTTTAATAAATATAACTATTTTGGATAAACAAGTTGTATCACCAACGGCGGTCGAGTCGAACCCTTGTAGATCATTACAAGGCAAGGGTCAAGACTTACGGGATATTGGTCATGTGACCAACCCACACCCTGAAAACTATATACACCTCATAGTGTCTTAAATATTCTTAGACACAAGTAAGTCGGGTCACTAGACGGACTTGCCCTCAGCTTGACAGCTACTCACCACTTGACTCATCAGGTGAGTTTCACGGCCGCACTTTTATTTGTTTTAAATTGATTTATAAACGTACGGGGGAGAAAACTTACTAAACTTGAAACTGGACACAAGTACCTACATTGTTACATGAGTAGACTCGTTTAACGCTCAAAGTCCCCTAACCGTTAGTTATGATACAAACGTTGATATTGTGAATAGATCTATTTGGGCTGACACCTCCACCCGTGGTTAGTCGCTCTAATCTTGATTGGAGGTCAAAGCGGGTGTATAATTTTCATCAACTATTACATGTTTTAGCGTTAAGAACATTGGGTTAGGGGCACAACTAAACGTCGACTTTCGGTTACGGGAGCTCATGGTAATAATAACAGACTTAAACTATTTTTTTAATTAATAATAGTAAAACAGACATTGTTCGGGTGAACAATACACAACTTGAAATCTTATGGTCCAACAAAAACTATTTATCTAAACCTGTGAACTTACCAACTTTATGTTGATTCTTTAAGCATGTTTTTCTCAGGTAACTAGAATCATGGAACACGGACATGCATGCACGTAGAAAACCTTTTGAAGTTTTCCCGTTATTACCGAGGGATATCTAGGTCATAGCCGACAAACTTCGTTTATGAAAATCCGTACACTTTGGATTTTAAGTAAGGTACTTTTGGCATGTGATGTCTTAGAAACAATTTGTGTTTTTCTTGTAAAAACTCAAACCCTTTGGTTATGAATGTATTTAGAAGTTGTTCAATGTAATCAAAGACTGTGAACACCATGAAACCGTTACACCCCGTGTTTCCGCCCTAGGCGGGGTGTGACAGCTTGATAGCAGATTGTAACTAATTAAGGTGAGTTTCTCTAAACCTTTTCAAAATGAGGTGTGTGCTATTTACTAAGTTGATTTTAGTAAATATGATACCTTGAATTTATTGTCAAGGTGCTATGAACCGGTAAATGTTTTTACGCATGGCTTGTGTTGAAATGTGAAGTGTGTGATAAAATAAAGCCAGAACCGTTCCCTTGATGATTGGTTATTATTAGGTATTAATCCGTAAGGATAATGTAAATCTAGACCTTTTGTGGTGATTCAGTGACAGGGAGGTATCTATGCAAGATAGCGTAAATCTAGTTCCGTCCGCTAGGTGGTAAAGGTGACAGGTATCTACGCCAGGTAGTGTAAATCTATGACCTTCTACAGTATTGTCACAACGGGGAGGTGTCTACTCGAGAATAGTGTAAATCTAGTTTGACTATGGTTGACAGCAGGAGGTATCTATTCAAGTGTCATGTAAATCTAGTTCAACTGTGGTTTGACAGCGGGAGGTAACTCCTTTAGAATAGTGTAAATCTATAACCGACCCCAAATATCTGACTTCGTGAGGTATAAACCGACAGGTGTGTAAAGCTAGATAATAGCATATGTTTATACATATGTATGTATGACCATGATGTTTGTTACTTGGTCATAGGTTAAGTTGTTGGACTGTGTTTGTGTGTATGTGTCTAATTCTGGATAACGTGTTGATGTGATTATGATGTGGTAGGGAAATTCATGTGGATGGGAAACGGCAGGGTTTATCACAACTGTTGGCAAGTATTTCTAGACTTATTTTAATCTGGCTACTTTGATTTATATGTTTCAAAGTCTTTTTGTTTAAATGTGTTTTTAAACAGTTGATTGTTTATGAACTCACCAATCTATTTTGATCCAGTTACTTTTAAAAAATTTTAGCACACATATCAGGTGAACAATACTGGGATTAGACGACTTTAGCTTTTGGTATTCCAGGTTGAGCTTTTGGTAAAGCAAGGCGAGCTGTTGATGGTTGAAGGCTTGTCATTGAACAATAAGTCCTGTTTTTTTGGAATTCCTTGATAGGAATTGGTTATATGATTGAGTTAGTCTTTCGAGATAGTTTGTAAACAGTTGGTTTCACTACTAGAAATCAAGGCAGTTTCGACGACCTATTTCGACGACACGTGTCGTCGAGATTGGTTCGACCTGTTACGACGTCAGGTTGTCGGCGATGGTCCCCAGATCTCGTGAATTTTTTTTGCCACCTTTTCTCGACGACAAGTCGTCGGGGATGGTTAACCGGGAAAAGGTGAAGGCTTTTGGCGCTTACCGTGAAAAGGTGAAAACTAGTCTCGACGACATGTCGTCGAGATTGCTATTTTTTAATTTTGTTTTCCTTTTTTTTTGCCTGGTAAAATATTAAAAAATTAATTTTTAAAACAAAATACCTAATCTCGACGACATGTCGTCGAGATTGGTATATAATAAAAAATTATTTTTATTTAATAAATAAAATAATTAAAATAAAAGGACCCAATCTCGACGACACGTCGTCGAGACTGGTCTCACTGGGCATTTACTCGCAGAAACCCTTCTCTTCCTCATTTCTACCCTCTTTTTCCTCTCACGATTTCTCTCGGCTACACCCACAAAATCCGGCCATTTTTCTTCAAAATCCAACGTTTTCTACCTCCTTCTTCACCATTACTCTTGTTATTCAAGTGGTTAGACCCGATTTCGACTTTTTTTGTAATTTTTCTTTATAATCGTAAATTTCTAATATAAATCTTGTGTATGTGAAGTTTTTGGCTAAGTGGAGGGATTGGAAGCTAGATTGAGGGTTTTCCCGACGACGTGTCGTCGTTTCAAGAAAATTCTGGAGGTAATATGTATATTTTTTGTGTTTATAGGTGTATTTGGGTAGTTTTATATAGATTTATAAATGTTTGTTTAATATTTTGGTAATAGGTTTAGATTTGAGAGATTTAGTTTTGTATAAATGTTTTAATTGTTTTTTATTTGAATAATATAGATGAATATATCTATTATTTTGTGAAATTGGTGGTTAAGTTATATAGATGTATAGTATGTAGGGTTCATTTTTTTTATTGATGGTTATATAGATGTATAGTATGTAGGGTTCATTTTTTTTTGTATAAATGTTTTAATTGTTTTTTATTTGTATGTAGACACTGTCATTTTATTGACTTCAATTTTATGTAGGTATATATGGCGACTTATGCTCGATCACATGGTGGTGACGGTGGGGGTCGTGATCCACGGCGGAATTCTAGGAGGCTCCCTACTGATTGCGAGTCTTGTAAGTTACTTGTTTTAGTTTCCTAATACTTCAAATTCATGTAACATCTGCGAGTCTTGTAAGTTACTTATTTTAGTTTGATAATTCTTCAAATTCATGTAACATCTGCGAGTATTAAATTCATGTAACAGCTTCCTCAAAAAAAGTAAGGGGCCGTGGTCGAAATCTTGATATGCTGGAGGCGTTTGCCCAAAATGGAAACAAGCCACTCCCACTAGAGCTTGATCCAACACATGAGACCTACAAGTTTGTCGGTCCGAATGGTCGATGGTTTGTTCGACAAATAACTATTGCTCTCGAAAAAATCCCATCACACTATATAGGTTGGGAGTCTATTCCTAGGGAGCATCAAAGCACCGTATTTCGCAATCTTCATGTAAGTATAAAATGTAATTTAATAACATTTATAATTATTAAGTGTTTCCTAATTACCTTTTTTTTACAGAATTACTTTGATTTAGAAAGCTGGAGTAACACACCGCAGTGGCCACAAATATCTGCGGGCATCCATGATGATTGTGGCCGTAGATTTCGTGACCGCAAATCTACTTTAAAGAGACATTTTGAATCGGTTGGTGGTTACGAGGAGTTGGAAGAAGCAAGGAATAATCCTCATGAGTCCATCAGTTCCGGCAATTGGAATTCCCTCATCGACATATTGTACCTTGATCCCGCATATATTGCACGCTGCAATCAAAATTCTTCAAACCGATCTAAACAACCATACGTCAATACTAGTGGGAGCAAGTCATTTGCTCAACGGCGATATGAGGAGGTAACAAAAGTTGTTAATATTATTCTAAAAATGAATTCATAAGTTAGTCAAATATTAGTAACATTATTTTTGTTGTTTATAGGTACAACAAGGTGGAACCGTCAGCCTAATTGATGGTTGGAGACGTATGCACACGTCTCACGGCACATGGGTCAACGATCGGGCACAAAACGATTGGGTAAGTATATATATCGATAAGGGAATTCCAAGTTTGGGAAATACACTAGAATATTAATCATATTGGTTATTGTTGGTTTTTAATATAGTTTTTTATTGAGTTTTGTTGAATTATTATGTTTATTGAGTATTGTTAAGTAGGTTGGCTATTGAGTTTTGTTGAATTATTATGTTTATTGAGTATTGTTAAGTAGGTTGGCTATCAATTTTGTAATCGTTATGCTGTCGGATTTTTGAAATTTTTTTTATATGTGTAATTTTTGTTTATTATAGAATACAATTCAAGAAGAATTGACCCGGATGCAATAAGAAGGCGGAGAAGTTGATGAGGAAGAGGTCCTAAAACGTGCCCTTTCTCGACGACATGTCGTCGGGATTGAGTTTTCCAGATTTAAAAAATAAAAGATTAAATAAAATTTAAATTGATCAATTGCGACGACATGTCGTCGAGATTGATCAATTTAAATTTTATTTAATCTTTTATTTTTTAAATTGAAAAGTTATTACCGACGGGCTAAAATCGACGACATGTCGTCGAGAAAAGTGTAATCTATCTCGACGACTTTTCAAGCAGTCTCGACGGAACTTTGCCGACGAGTCAATCTCGACGACATGTCGTCGATAAAGGCAATTGCGACGACATGTCGTCGATACAGGTCGTTGAATCTGCCTAAAATTCTTGTAGTGTTAATAAAAAGATTTGTGGTTTTAGTTTCCGCTGCATGTTTTCTGTATCAATCGTCACGTATAACCAATGCCTGGGTTGGGGGTGTGACAATCCAAAACCTAGTTATTTTATGTGGTGTTATTGTCATGCCACCCCAATTACCACACTTTGAATGGAAAAGGAAGGCCAAATTTATTACATACTAATATCACATCGGTCTAAATTAGGAAGATACACAAGCATACATTTGTAAAAAGCAGTAGGCAAAGAAGTTTCATATAGACACACTGTTAGGTATGCCCCTTCCTGTAAGTCCCTCCTTACTACTCGGGTACAGTAGAGTGTAAGGTACCTTAACAGGCCCATACCTATTCTTCAACCTCTCATCTTTGTTCATCTTCACCATTCTCTCTTCAATTTCTTTGAGCTTATTGCCAAATTTTTCGAATGCCTTCAAAGGTTCTGCATCCATGGTCCACTCAGGACACTCTCTCTGCCCAAGGTATATCTCATCTGATGTATGCCTTGACAGTATCTCTATCAAACTAATACTGAGAAGTGATTTTATCTGCGGACTAACGGTTTTCAAAAAAAATTTATCGGGATTCTCTTTTAGTTCATCGTACTCAGGCGTGTTTGGTTCTGGCATTAGCCTACGACTTAGAGTTGGACGGTTAGGGGGATAACCTGCATAAGGGTACTGTCCAAAGTTCACTGCTGCATGAAGAGCAGAAGATATCCAAATAATTATTGTGCAGTTATCAATAACATCCTGAACAGAAGTCATTTTAGGCCACCATGGCTCATGTTTCAAGTCACCATGCCCCTCCTCTTGAAGTTCCTTCCACCATGACTGGAGTTCAGTGTCGTTTTGCACCATTCCGTCGTTTTTGTAGTAAAACATGCAGTAATCCTGAACCCATGTTTTAATAGCTGACCAGATCTCAAGACCATCTACAGCATACGGGTAATCTTCAATCGTTAATCGTAGGCCATGAGGAGAATTCGCGTCCTCAACTGCCATCCCCCTACACATTAAAAAGATTGGCTATTAACTTATCACTCCTAAGTTTGATAACATGTGTAAAACTAATCTTAGACAATATATATTTTAAATAACTAGCATTTTTCACCCTCACATTTCATAAGGTAACCTTCCCTTCAAAATTTATGTGAAGATTACATATTATGTAATGTGAAATTCATGTTAAAATATGGTCTCCAAACGGTTCTCACAAAAGAAACTGATCGCCTACCTCAATATAAGGTCTCTAGGGAGAGCCTGGTTGGGGAACACCCAATTCTTGTATATCTTCGAACACAGTTCAATTGAATATCTCCCAGTGAAGAAAGTTCTTTCTAAAACACCTCCACTACTGATCAAAATGTTCCTAGCCGAAGCATTGATATTCATTGTATCACGAAAATGAGGATGCAGAAGCTTGTATATAGGATGGAGCACACTTAGTTGCCTATTTGTTGCTATGACAAATGGCTCAATAACAGCATGGGTGTTCAACCTATGGAATGTGAAATGGATATCGAGTATAGGTTAGAACTATATACATGTATTTTTAATCAGAAAAAGGGTTGTTTAGGTGTTCATAAGGTTTACCAGTGACTGATGAGTTGATGAATTCCAGAATCATTCACGGCTACATATGTTTTAGCCAACTTCCAAATTTCAGCTTCAACTCCAAGTTTTGCCGGTGTGTATACTTTGCTAATGGCACCAAGCTTATCATCATTTGGGTGAGGCAAGCTTAACTCGATAGCTATTGGTTTCAAAGTTCCATCTTCTTGTAACAAGAGCAAAGTTCGTGTGGCGTAAGTCTTGCTGGAAGTTACATTTATTCGTTTCACGTATGGCATCAGTGAGTCATGATAATCCAGTACAAAAAGCCTATTGGCTTTTACTACCTGTATGACAAATTTTAGCTATGTTTAAACTCTAAATATTTACATGTTATTAGGTTAGGGATTGAACATAGGACTTTACCTCTTCTACATTTGAACCATTAAGATGTTCCTCTATGTGATGTGATCTTATTGAACTATGTTGGTTACCATACACTAAGGGGTCCAGTTTACTGGTTGGAGGAAACTCCTGTAGAATTTAAGAGTTAGGAAAGATTTCAAGTTACACAAGTTCACTTAAAAATGTAACTCCAAAGAACCCATATCTTACTTTCAAAAGTTGAATCGAAACAGGGTTGACTCCAGCCAACATTTCCCTTGCAAATTCTGAATCCGTACTCCAAGCAGATGGGTTGTCTGGTTAAAACATCATAGGAAATGTTGGAATCAATAACTTTTTACAAACAAAACAAATATGTAGGATATAACATAAAAGCTAGTGTGATGGTTTATGTATCATGTAGCTTGTCTGTATAGAACCTTTTTACCTTCTTATTTTAGTCATTAATAACCGCCGACTTTGTGTATCTAAGTTGGGACATGTAGAACTAGTACCTTGGATGACATGTGGTGTCGAGTATTTGGAAAGTCCCTCGCCATCAGAACGAACAAGTTCTTTGAATAATTGTGATGGGATTCTGTTTAGTATGTTATCAAGTGAATCCCCTTCAGGAAGTTTGAGTCCTCCAGTATAAAGTTTCGTGACATCTTCAAACGAGTCAAATTCGTCAAGGGTCGCATCATATAGAGCTTTAAACTCGGGGAGAAGGAACTTAAGGACAACTTCTAATTCATAAGCTAGAAAGTCAGACCTCTTCAAGTGCCCAAACCGCTCGTCTCTTGGAACATATATGTTCTTACTCTCAATCAGCGAAAGCCTGCTCTCAATATTAGGATCTGCCAACATGAGAAAACAAATCTTTATAGCATATCATTAACTTGAAGATCCATAATGATGAACATGTTTTGTTATAGTTAACCTGATTCGGTTGATGGTCTGCCTGTCCTACCCCTACGAGGGTAGGGGTACTCAGACGACCCTCCAATAATTGGGCGCACTTTCTCCTCATCATCTGGATCTGCCAAGTCATTATACAAAGCATAGTCGTAAACCCTGTCCCATTCTTCTAGCATTCCTGTCCCATTTCCTCTCAAGATTCCCAACTCATCCTCTCGATAAGGACGTAGTAATACAGGGGTCTCACCAGGGAGATATGCCTGCATCACGATTATAACATGACGCGTTTCAAAAATTCAAACTTGAATATCAATCTTTTAAAAGTTATATGAAAAGGGATTTTTTGTTAAGCGCGTATATAAACCGTATTAGCGAAGAATATGCGATCTTTGGTGTAGTGTTTGGAAGGGTAGACCCATGAGTTACAAACAAAATGGACTTGACCATGGCCAGGAACATTTTCAAGAGTTAATGTCATAAGATAAAATTCACTGTGGTGAAGGTTTTGGATCAGAAAGGCTCCTGGTAGTCCAATCTCTTCATCCCAATCAAATGTGACTTCATATGCTGATTCTCCTGCTGCTAGAGGAGTAATGGTGCTAATCCAGTCCTCCAAGATTGCTGGTTTTCCAAGCTTCCCCCTCAACCTATTTTCTGCAACACAAAATGCCTATACTTCAAGAACATATTTTTTTAATTTGCCAATCGGCAATCCGCAGTAGAAATATACATAAAAAGGTTAGTTTTAGAACTCTATATTTCGACCCAAAAAATCAATATCGACTTTAGAAAAATTTCGATAAAGTTCTATATAATAATTAAATAAATAAATGAACTCATCTTCTACATGTTTATATATACAAATAATTTAACAAGATTCTACATATTGCAAAATTACATACAAAAAATATATTTGTTTTAATCAGATAATTAATAATTGAAAATATTTTAGAATATGAAAGCATTTATTCCTCAGAAGAAGAGGAAGATCAATGTTCAACAAATTGCAAAAAAAATTGTTGCAAAAACCCTTTTGATATATCAGAAGAAGGTCTTTCCCAAATAATTTCTCAATTCCAAAACATGGAAATTAATGTTTTAAGTAATGAGATTTTAGATCTCTTAAAAGTTATAAATGATCCGCAAATCAAAGAAAAATTAATTTCGAAATATTTATCATATATTTTTTCGTTGCTTCATCATCGAGTTCAAATACTCAATCAGATAATATCCTTTATAAGGAATTTCTGGCCTATAAAGCCTCAAAAGAGAAGTCTAACAATGACTCTGAAGCATCAGCATCATATGCTTAAACTGTTTCTAATGAAGCAGAAGATGATATTAGTAGTTGGGCTCAAAGTCCACATAAAGAAGTCATACTTCTTTTAGAAAATACAGATATAAAATGGAGAAATAATCCATGGCTGTTAATAAACAGATATATGGATACAGGATTCTATCCTGCAGAGGCTTATAAGCCCAGACAATACTATGAGCACATTCTTAAAAAAGAAAATTGTGAGATTGAACACTATCATACTGGTCAGCCTGATGTTTATAACTTCAGTAAGATAGTGATAAAACAGATTATATATGTAGAAACATAGGGAACTTCTCCATTAAAAAAAATGGAGCTTATACATCCCCAAACTAAAGTCCCGATTAAATATAATTACTGGGATTACATGAATACTTTTTATAAAACATTCTTATATGAGAACCCAAAACAAAAACATTCTTGGTTCATAAAAATTTATTCTCATACTTATGGACAGGAAATTCCAGTGTGGTTTTATAACTGGTGGCAGACTTTTGGCCCCTTGGTAAACATTCTTCCTGAGTTATATAAAAACTTATATACCAATGGGTAGATGTCTCTCCAGCCTTAATAGAGGCTCAGCAAAATGACAATTTCATTAACAATGTGCTTGTTTCATATTTTTATATCCAGTTTAGTATCCCATGGATATGGAAATGGTCTCCAGAGGTTTGATATACCAGTCAAAATATTCTTTGTATCCAAAGAACCTTTTTCACAAAAATTTGGAAAAAGATGACTCTCCTGAACAAAGATGGCATTATAGAAAGCCATGATACTATAGAAAAAATTAAAAAGACTATCCAAGATTATATCAATCAGACAAACAGCTATCCTCATAAAGAAGCTCCAAGCCCTTTCAGACACCTGGTCAAATCAGCAATAAAGAAATCATGGATTTCTTGTAACATCCCCAAAATAAAACGGCAGTTATAATAACGGGATAGAATGCGAGAACGAACGGAATAAACGAATGAGGCATGACGGGCTGGGTCGGATGTGCCGGCGGGCTAGAAGGGACGAACATAGGGGAGCCTCCCCTATAAATAGCCTAAGTCACCACCCTTTCTCTCATTTGCAACATCTAGATAGAGAAACCGTAGAGAGAGAAAGTTGGCGGATCGACCCGAGATTTTAGCCAAGAGTTGCTCCATAGCTTGAGAAGAACCTCCAGATCAGAAGCTCAAAACAGGTAACGATCTAGTCTAGATCTGAGTTTTTATTCGTTTTGGGGTTTTTCGGGTTTTGGATGAAAAGGTAACGTTTTTACGGATGAAACTGGAAGAAAAACATAGATTCGAGTTCCTTAATGAAAAGCAAACGTTTTGAATGTAAACAAGTTCGGGATCTTGACATGATCAGACCCGAATGCGAAAGTTAGGGTTTTTGCGGTGAAGCAGATCCTGCGTACTTATCAAGTACGCATGAAGAGGGTCATGCGTAGTTATCAAGTACCCATGAAGAGGGTCCTGCGTACTTATCAAGTACCCATGAAGCAAAGTTTGCGCACTTATTAAGTACGCATGAACAAGGCCCTGTGCACTTGCTAAGTGCGCAAGCATCAGGCTATTTAGGTAAAGTCAGTATGTTTAAAAGGTTAAACCGTTAGAGTCAGGATTTGATCTGGTGTGTTTTTAACTAATCAATTCATATCGAAAGTGACGTTGTGGGACCTTTGTTTAGGACAACCCAGATTAGCTTATCCGGTGAGTTCTAGAAGCCCTCTTTTAAATGTTTTGAATACTATTTTTAGGCTGGTGTGCATACGTAACGATGTGACTATTTTATAAAATGATGTTTATGAATGTTGTATGTGACGTTTTATAAAATGATGTTTATGAACGATGATTTGGAATGAAGGGTTATGAAAGAAGTGTTTAAGAAATATTTTGCCAAAAGTAGTTTATGAAGTGTTTATGAATGAATGAATGATTTTTAATAAAACGTACGAATACTTTAACTGAAGTTTTGAAGTAAAAAAAGTGAATGTTTACGAAAGTCACAAACGAACGAATCTACCAATATTCCTTAGGGAATGAAGGTTATGGGTATGGGAAGTATGTTATATGCCTTTACCTTTTAGGGGCCTTTGTGGCTGGCTAACTGTCGTACAACTGGGGTGACGACGGTCACCAAGGGGAATATCATGATCCTTGAATTTGGTACGATTTACCTTACGGGGTAGTCGTGCTTGAAGTTTGGTACTTGCGCCTTACAGGGTGCAGTGCTTGAAGTTTGGTACGTGTCATCCTTGTGACGCCGTGCTTGAAGTTCGGTGTTGAATAAGTATCGGGCCTAGGAGTTCTTCACCCGAAGGACAGTACGGTGTTGATGGGCCTAGTGGTGGTGATCTTTAGGTTATTCCACTAGTATGTGACGTTTGGATTTGACGGTTACGAGAAGGCGCAGATTCGATATTTTCGTTGACTTATGTTTATGATGTTATGTTATGTTTATGTTATTGCATGTTTTCGTACGCTTTTATTAATGAAGTTAAATGATATGTTTTTGGCAAATATTTGAAGTTAAGGTTTTATGAAAAGCTAGAACTCACCAGCGTAGCTGACTTTTTAGTATGCATATTCAGGTTAAGGTAGGTTATGATGATGGATGGTGATGCTGGGCAGCTTGATGAATTACCCGGATGATATGAAGGCTGGCATCCCGTTATGATTAGCTTATGTTATGTTTATGTAATAGACTATGTTACGCTTCCGCATGTTGAACGATGTCACGATTATGTTTTAATGAAATTTTCCGCTGCGTTATTTTGAAATTCAAGTTTAAGAACTGTTTGTAAATGACTAAATCCAACAAGTGAGGCCTCCCGGGTTGGGGCCTTACAAGTTGGTATCAGAGCAATAGTTTGAGAGATTTGGACACTCCTGGTGTCTAAACTTAAACTGTGAATGGGACCAAAAGCGCATGCCAGTACGGGTAACTCGAGCTACAGCAGCAGGTATGAAGGTAGTATATATATTTACATATATAGTATGCCTTAGAAGGGGTTAGGTAAGGACTTGGGTTCTGATGGAATCACAAAGGTGGTAAAATAGAAATCGAAAGGTAGTGTAGTGGTTAATTGCAGATGGCCAGTGTATATTAACATCTTATAGTGCTTGTTGAATTCTATTTGTTAACTAGCGTGATGACATTGGATTCCTTGTCTTTTAGAACGAAATGGAGGGTAGAATAGGCGGAAGGCGTGGTGGGGGTCGTACCGGACGACACGGTAGGATTCCCGCCCACCAGGTTTATAGTAAAGAGGCAAGAGTTCTTGCGGAACCGGAAGGTAGAGTGCATGAGACCGTATGAGTGTGATGCGAGATATCCTCTGTTGTGTTAACTTAGCGCGAAAGTGGTAAGAGGTGTCGAGGAGAATACCGGGACAAAATCTCAACTTTGAAGAGACGCGAGTATTATGAAGTGTTATAAGAGGAACTAGAATGCTCGAGTAAGGTAAATTGACAACTCATTTGGATCCGTGAAATTGTGAATTTATAGGTGCACGTGCATGATGACGAATATTATGGTATTGATTAATGTTTACGTATCAGAGTTGATCCAATTACTCAACCACGACTACGAGATGTTAGTCACCCGAGTAACGATTAAGGAAATTGATGAACATCATTAGTAATGGTAACGATGTCAAAGATGGTGTACCTTACAACAGTGAATGATGTCAGCAAGTACGAGCCACGGGCAAGATGAGGGGGGAATGAAACTTCGGTTTTACCTAAGTCAGACGAGCATATGTGCGGAGAATGCCAAGGAGCTAGTGTGGACTGCGCTTAGCACAAACACGTTATGATGAAAACAAAATCGGTCTACTGTCGAAGTATGCATGAGCATGAAGGAAATAACCACGCGTGTATGTCCAAAGAATATATGAGTGCACGAATGCACAAATGGCATCTTTCCATGTAGAATACAGTCCCAGACAACTAATAAGTGTATCTCCTGAAATGAGAAAATAGATATACCAACATCAACGAGAGACGGGAACCGCGATGTTAATTAGGGCGTGCAGACTAAACCAAATCAAACCAGATCCGACCCAAGGATTGTTTGTCTAGAATGAATGTGAAGGACAAGTTTTGACCAACAATGTGAAGTACGGCATGGGAACTAAGAATAAATTCAAGGCGACTCAGAGAACGCTCTACTATGGCTAAGTCTAATCAATAGCTGCGAGTGTTGTTAGAATTGGAAAGTCGTTGAGGGACCCACTGAAACTAGAAAGGAAATGAAAGTACAAGTGTCACCGCACGTGTCATTTATCCATAGTAAGACCAACGGATGTGACTTTAGAAGAAATGCATGCAGAAAAGGCTAACGGAAACGAGTAGCTAGAGAATATATATTGTCGGTCAGATGGGATACCAATCCCTAAGACCATCCAGTGATATGTAGGAAGAATGGTGTGCAATGAACCAACGATGTGAAACGTAAAACCTGACAAGTACGCTTGAAAGAAATACTAGAAGGAGATTGTGTATGAAAATATGAATGAAAATTTGGAATGATTAGTGTTCCATCTGAATGAAAACCTTCCCGACAAGTTGAGTGTGATAAGGGATACCTCATATGTTTGGGGGATACCTCATACGGTTCCTACGGGAATGAAGCGATACGGTTCCTACGGGAATGAAGCGATATGGTTCCTACGGGAACGAAGCGATACAGTTCCTACGGGAATGAAGCGATACGGTTCCTACGGCAACGAAGCGATAATGAAGCAATACGGTTCCTACGGGAACGAAGCGATACGGTTCCTACGGGAACGAAGCGATACGGTTCCTTCTAGAATGAAGCGATATGGTTCCTTAGGGAACGAGACGATGTGGTTCCTTCGGGAATGAGATGGTACGGTACCTTCGAAAACTTGATAGTAGGATTCATTAGGGAACGGGATGGTATGATTCATTCGAGAACGGTATGGTATGGTCCTTCGAGGACGAATGCACCATGGTTAGCTTATGAGGTATACACAATGATCCAAACAGTCGAGAGATGATCGATAGTAACGGTCTAGATGACAGAACAGATAAACTTAATGAGGGGATGAATATGGAGTCTTCGGCAGACGACTCCGAGTTTGATAAGACAGTTCACGTAAAATGAAGAGATAAGGACCCTAACGGTTAGATGTGAAGGACCGACTAGGGATGTACGATGCTGAAAAAGATAACGTCAATCAAAAACGAGAGAGGTATAGTCAAGACTACACAAGAATCTATCAACGGGAAAACGAGGAATGATCAACGTCTACAGACTAGGGTTTGGTTCGGATGGAAGACGCCAAATTCAACGTCATACTAAAGCTCCTAAGAGACACCCCTAGGTGTTGAAAGGAATACGTGGCTTGCTCCGCATGTCAAATCCACATACGTGTTTAGTGGACTCGAGTTAAGTCACACACATGAAACACGAATGAGAACCAAATAGATAAAGCTATTCGAGACAACACAAAGAGAGCTTAATATGAGGCAGAGACGATGGTTGGAACTCCTAAAAGATTATGACTGAGAAATCATATACCATCCTGGAAAGGCAAACGTGGTGGCTGACGCACTAAGCCGAAAGGATGTGCCTGCTCCTATTAGAGTGAAAGCTTTCCGGTTGGTGGTAACATCAGATGTGATGAGGGAAATTGAAAGAGCTCAAGATGAAGCACTTAAGGAAGAAAACATAAAGAAGGAAAGGATGGTTGGCCAACAGGACAAGATGGAATATAACACCCTTGGTGTTAGGACACGTTTTGGACGGGTATGGATACCTATGGGTGGCGAGCTTAGAACCAAAATCTTGGATGAGGCTCATAAGTCTCGGTACTCTATCCATCCCGGTACCAACAAAATGTACCAAGATCTGAGGAAGGAATACTGGTGGCCTGGAATGAAACACGAAGTGACAAAGTACATAAGCAAGTGCTTGACTTGCTCGCAAGTAAAGGCTGAACACCAGAAACCGTATGGAAAGATTCAACCACTTGTGATACCGGAATGGAAGTGGGAACACATTACCATGGACTTCATAACCAAGCTACCTCGCACAGCTAAAGTTCATGACACCATTTGGGTAATTGTGGACCGTTTAACGAAGAGTGCTCATTTCCTACCCATTCGCGAGACGTTCTCATCGGAAAGGTTAGCGGATGTAATTATTAACGAAGTAGTAGCACGGCATGAGATGCCTTTGACGATCGTATCTGACCGGGACACACGATTCACATTGAGGTTCTGGAAAAGATTTCACGAGGCGATAGGCACGAGGCTTAATATCGGCACGGCATACCACCCACAAATGGATGGCCAGTCCGAAAGGACCATTCAAACATTGGAGGATATGCTTCGTGCTTGTATTATCGACTTCGGTAGCAGTTGGGACAGTCATCTGCCGTTAGCCGAATTCTCCTACAACAATAGTCATCACACGACTATAGGCATACCGCCTTACAAAATGTTGTATGGGAGAAGATGCAGGACCCTGGTTTTTTGAGGTGAGATTGGACAGAAGGAATTAGGGAGTCTTGAAGTAGTAAGAGAAACGTCGGAAAGGTTTGATCAAATCAAAGCACGAATGAAGGCCGCACAGGATCGTCAGAAATCTTATGCGGATAAACGACGAAGGCCTATTGAGTTTGATGTTGGGGACAGAGTAATGTTGAAAGTGTCACCCTGGAAGGGAATCATACGATTCAGGAAGAGAGGAAAGTTAAGTCCGAGGTTTGTCGGACCATTCAAAATAATGGCATGGGTTGGTGAAGTCGCTTATCGGTTAGAGTTGCCTGATGAGTTAAGTGGGATTCATCCCACCTTCCATGTATCACACTTGCGAAAGTGTTTGGCGAATGAATCGGCTCACGTACCACTTACTGACATCGAGGTCAACAACAGCCTTAACTACATCGAAGAACCAGTGGCCATCTTAGGCGGAAAGGAGAAGCGTTTGCGTAATAAGATTATTCAATTAGTTAAAGTCCAATGGAAGCACCAAAAGGGATCGGAATCTACTTGGGAAACGGAGACGGAAATGAGGGAGTCGTACCCTCAACTATTTGACTTATGATAGGTTTCGTGGACGAAACCTATTTTAAGGGGGGTAGACTTGTAACATCCCAAAAATAAAATGACAGTTATAATAATGGGATAGAATGCGAGAATGAACGAAATAAATGAACGAGGCATGACGGGCCGGTCCGGATGGGCTGGCGGGCTAGAAGGGGCGAACATAGGGGAGCCTCCCCTATAAATAGCCTAAGTCACCACCCTTTCTCTCATTTGCAACATCTAGAGAGAGAAACCATAGAGAGAGAAAGTTGGTGGATCGACCTGAGATTTCAGCCAAGAGTTGCTCCATAGCTTGTGAGAAGAACCTCCGGATCAGAAGCTCGAAACAGGTAACGATCTAGCCTAGATCTGAGTTTTTGTTCGTTTTGGGGTTTTTCGGGTTTTGGATAAAAAGGTAATGTTTTTACAGATGAAACTGGAAGAAAAACATAGATTTGAGTTCCTTAATGAAAAGCAAACGTTTTGAATGTAAACAAGTTCGGGATCTTGACGTGATCAGACTCGAATGCGAAAGTTAGGGTTTTTGCGGTGAAGCAGATCCTGCGTACTTATCAAGTACGCATGAAGAGTGTCCTGCGTACTTATCAAGTATGCATGAAGCAAAGTTTGCGCACTTGCTAAGTGCGCATGCATCAGGCTGTTTAGGTAAAGTCAGTATGTTTAGAAGGTTAAACCGTTAGAGTCGGGATTTGGTCTGATGTGTATTTAACTAATTAATTTAGATCGGAAGTGACGTTGTGGTACCTTTGTTTAGGACAACCCAGATTAGCTTATCCGGTGAGTTCTAGAAGCCCTCTTTTAAATGTTTTGAATAATATTTTTGGGTTGGTGTGCATACGTAACGATGTGACTATTTTATAAAACGATGTTTATGAATGTTGTATGTGACGTTTTATAAAATGATGTTTTGGAAGGAAGGGTTATGAAAGAAGTGTTTAAGAAATATTTTGCCAAAAGAAGTTTATGAAGTGTTTGAGAATGAATGAATGATTTTTAATAAAACATATGAATGCTTTAACTGAATTTTTGAAGTAAAAGAAGTGAATGTTTATGAAAGTCACAAACGAACGAATCTGCCAATATTCCTTAGGGAATGAAGGTTATGGGTATGGGAAGTATGTTATGGGCCTTTACCTTTTAGAGGCCTTTGTGGCTGGCTAACTATTGTACAACTGGGGTGATGACGGTCACCAAGGGGATTATCGTGATCCTTGAAGTTGGTACGATTTACCTTACGGGGTAGTTGTGCTTGAAGTTTGGTACTTGCACCTTACGGGGTGCAGTGCTTGAAGTTTGGTACGTGTCTTCCTTGTGATGCCGTGCTTGAAGTTCGGTGTTGAATAACCTAAGTATCGGGCCCTAGGAGTTCTTCACCCGAAGGACAGTACGGTGTTGATGGGCCTAGTGGTGGTGATCTTTAGGTTATTCCACTAGTATGTGACGTTTGGATTTGACGGTTACGAGAAGGCGCAGATTCGATATGTTTGTTGACTTATGTTTATGATGTTATGTTATGTTATTGCATGTTTTCGTACGCTTTTATTAATGAAGTTAAATGATATGTTTTTGAAAAATATTTGAAGTTAAGGTTTTATGAAAAGCTAGAACTCACCAGCGTAGCTGACTTTTTAGTATGCACATTCAGGTTAAGGCAGGTTATGATGATGGATGGTGATGCTGGGCAGCTTGATGAGTTACCCGGATGATATGAAGGCTGGCATCCCGTTATGATTAGCTTATGTTATGTTTATGTAATAGACTATGTTACGCTTCCGCATGTTGAACAATGTCACGGTTATGTTTTAATGAAATTTTCCGCTGCGTTATTTTGAAATTCAAGTTTAAGAACTGTTTGTAAATGAGTAAATCAACAAGTGAGGCCTCCCAGGTTTGGGGCCTTACATTTCTACCTCACAGAAATGAAAAAAGATATGATAAAAAACTTCAAAAAAAGGAGGATCTCCTTCAACAATGTCTACATCCTCACAGACTGAAGAAGATGAAGATACAGAAAGAATCTTTCATGAAGGTCAGAAAGATACTACTGATCCTATAGACGAAAATTATATTAACACAGTCCTTGTAGAATACAGGCAAGAATTCAGCCTAAAAGAATCTTCTGACAAGCTAAAAAACAAAATGTCACAATAGGCCCCACAAGAACATGATCAAAAAACTCCAATAAGGGTTGGAGTGACAGACAACATTATGCACTCTGGCATCATAATGGCCAGTCACTATTTACTTTTTAAAAAGTTAGCAAAATAATTGCTAATTACTGTTTTCTTTTTGACAAATTTGTCTAGATAGGTCCCACAATGGGAATCTTGTTAGCTTTTCCCCGCCTATATAAGGGGACTTTCTCTTATTGTAAAACCACCCCGGAGAACAACTCCACTACCACTACTCTCTCTTGTAAAATATCTCTAAATAATATTTGAAGTTTATTTTGAAGCTTGGTTGAAGCTTGGTGTTCATAATCCGAAAAAGAAAATCTGGTAAATTTTTTCTCTTGATTCCATTTTTTTATGATTCCCTCTTTCAGAGGCTAAGTCTTTTAAGTGTTGAAATATCATGATAACTTGAACAAGTAAAAAGTAAAAAAAAGTATAAAATTAAAAATATTTCTTAATAGAATTTAGACAGGTTAAGGACAGAATAGAATAATAAGGTGGTGGTTGAATTCTTAGGGACCTTGTAGCCGTTAATGCCAGAATAGGCGCAAAGGCTTTTTATGGTCTGACCTTTACTAACCTCATCTTAAAATTCTATTTTGTACTTGTAAAAATATCTTATGGTCTAAAATTCCTAAATGTTTTTAATCTTATGCTATAATTTTATAATTTTTAATTTAAATCTTTAAAGTTTTAATATATAGGGGAAGAATCATAAGAAAACTCATTGTTCATGAGAAAACCAAAAAACTATTTATTAAAGGTAAAAAATATAATAAAAAAAATCATAACTCAAAATATAAATCAAAAACTAAAAAACCGCTTCGGAGACCTTGTTCACCACGTCGTCCTCTTTCCAAAAAAAATCAGCAACCTACTACATATGTGCAGTAGGGTTAGTTTTTTGTTTTAGTTTTTTGGGTTTAGTTTACCTTTTAGGTTAGGTTTTTTGGGGGTGGGGTGGGGGTGGGTTTAGGTTTTTGGGTGGGGTGGGGTGGGGTGGGGGTTTAGGTTTTTGGGTGGAGGTTAGGTTTTTGGGTGTACTACACATATTCAGCACCTTTAATAAGAAGTTTTTTGGTTTTCTCATGAAAATGGGTTTTCTAGTGAACTCACCCCTATATATATATATATATATATATATATATATATATATATATATATATATATATATATATGGGAATAATACTAAGAAAACTCATTGTTTATAAAAAAACCAAAAAACTATTTATTAAAGTTAAAAAAAATAATAATAAAAAAATCATAACTCAAAATATAAATAAAAAACTAAAAAACCGCTTCGGAGACCTTGTTCCCCACGACGTCCTCTTTCAAAAACAAATAAAAAATTCTGCGTTTTGCTACATATGTGTAGCATAGTTAGCTTTTGGGGGTGGTTTTTTGGGTTTAGTTTAGTTTTTAGGTTGGGTTTTTTGGAGGGTGGGGGTGGGGGGTTTAGGTTTTTGGGGGTGGGTGGGATGGGTTTAAGTTTTTGGGGGTGGGTTTAGGTTTTTGGGTGGGGGTGGGGTGGGGGTTTAGGTTTTTGGGTGGGGGTGGGGTGGGGGTTTAGGTTTTTGGGTGGGGGTTAAGCTTTTGGGTGTACTACACATATGCAGCATCTTTAATGAGGAGTTTTTTTGTTTTCTCATAAAAATGAGTTTTCTAGTGAACTCATATATATATATATATCCTTGTGGAAAACCATAAATCACTTAATATTTTTTCGTGATCTAGCACTTTTCGTAATGTTTGAAAAACTATCTATATTAGACATACATGTACACATATACATAAATATACCTATAGATACACACAAGTGTATGTATAGCATACATACATACACATTATTAATCCTTTAAACATAAATACATATATACATACATACATACACGTTATTAATCCTCTACAAATAAATACATATATACATGCATATATTCCCACACTTTTGTATCCCCTTACATTCATAGAATGTTTTTTTTTCAAAATGGGGAGTTTTGGCCATGGTTGACTGTATTTGGGTATGAAATAAAAAGACTTTGGTTTTTTGGTGTTCCTCGAAATAGGGTTACCCTATCTCGACGCGACATATTTGAGCTATTACTACAAAGCATTCCCGACGAAACCTATATATCTCGAGGACATGTCCTCGAGATAGCCTTTAAGCCCCTATCCCGACGACATATGGGCCTTATCTCGACGGCACATGTCCTCAAGATAGGGTCAAAATCTTGTAGTGGTTCACGGAAGTTGCCTATATTGGGAGTTAGAGTTAAAGGGAGATCCATAAATGGGGATTACGGATCGTACCACTTCCGTAAATGGGGTTTACGGATTATACTCATTATCTTTCAAGAAACATCAGATCTCAATGGTATAAGAAATCAAGAATAAAGAGGATCAAGTTCAAGTCTTTTTTTTATATGGGTGTGGATCAAATAATCAAGATCTCATGCTACGATTAGATCTTGATTGATTGAATAACGTATAAAAACAAGTTGGGTTTTCGTAGAAATCGAAATGAATATGAGCAGCTCTGATCTCGTTGATGCAAAGCTTGAAGAGCAACAATATATGTGGATCCAAACAGTGTCCGGTTGTGGTCATAAACTCCAAGAAAAACCGGTATGTTGTACGGACTTAATTTTCTTTAGTTTAACACATATAAATTAGATATAATCCTTTGCTAATATTCTTAGCTTCAACTTAAAGATTTTGACAAATAAGAATCAAAACAAGAGAATAGTATATATTATGCTTGTGGAGGTTGAGCATGTCAAACCAGTTTGGATTATTATCAGCCACTGAATTATAGTTTGGATAAACCAGTTTGTCATTTAATTAAAAGGGTTGACACTTATTTAATTATACGTACAGGTTAAGCATGTCAAACCGAACACGACCCTTTATCAAAGCAGTTATATATGACAATCTGAAACTTCATTATTTTTATGTCGTGTCATTAATTGTCACCCCTGTTATCGAACTTGCTTCAATTACGAATTGAATTGAAGAACCATTAGTGTTAGTTTATATAATAGAAACTATAGTCTGATATCTTTTGGTCTGATAACTAAACACACACACAAATATTAAAGCAAATCTACTTGATAGCTAAGAAAATATGAAGTACCTGAAGATCCGGGATCAGCATGAGTTGCACTTATGAACTGGATAGCGATATGCTGTCCGAACAACTCATAAGCCCCATCGATAACCGACGCCCCCAGGTCATTAAAATCGAGCACATTTTTCTTCATCAACACTACTTTTCCTTTAACCGTTGTCTTCTCGCTATCATGGTTCTGTCCAAACAATAAGTTCTCAAACTTATGAAATAAGTCCTCCATATGCAAGTACTTAAAGCTGGAATTTGTGATTTTGAAGATAGAAGGTATAAACACTAATGACACTTAATTAGTTGGTATTTATAGACAAGCTCAATGGCTTCACAGAAATAACCATTGAAGTTTATCTACTGATACCGGAAAATAAATATTAATATTCGTGGAATTCATTTTCTTCATTTTTTTCTCCTTCTAATTAAATATGTCACAAGTTGATATTTTAAGAGATAAATTAGTCGTAATACAGATATGCAGTATAATCCAGCTATAATATATATTATGCCTGCTGCTTGCTTCTATATTTAAAAGATAAGTTGCTTATTTTATCTATATGTGATAGGTCGGATCAGGTATGAATAGAATAACTAGTAGATCTAAACCCACGTGTTGCGGGAGGGCGTTGATAATATTCGGATCTATATATAAAAGAACGAAAACGTGACGTAAACCCACGTGTTACGGCGGTAGCGTTGATAATATTCGGAACTTTATATTAAAAAAACAAAATCGTGAAAAAATTCACGTCAAAAGGTTGATAAATATAAACACGTCGCAATGGTACATTCGGAATTTTGTAAAACATCATATTTTAACAGTTGTAAAAGTAAAAAAAAACTGTAAAAAAACGAAATCTTAAAGCAGCTTTGATGGTTTTATACATTTGTTCTTCGATGACTTGTACATTTTTACTAACAACTCGGTTTTTGATAAAATTCACATTGAAAAGTAGATAAAAATAAGTATGTCGCAACAGTATATTTGAAATTTTATAAAACATCATATTTTAAAAGTTATAAAGAAAAACAAAATATGTCTAAAGTAAAATCAACTAGAAATATCATTATAAAATTTGAATAAATTATCTTTAACGCAAGAAGGATAATTACAATAAAGTGGCAGATAAACGGGCAACAAGTTGCACTGCAACCCCCTTTTGTAAAATTCTGAATGTAGTTTCTATTGATTCACAATTGTGTGTATGTTCTATACAATAAAACAAGGAAAATATATACACCGAAGATGCAAGCTAAGAGGCTAAAAATCAGGAGGTAAATAAGGAAGCAAATAAACTAAACTAAAGGTAGGGATATGCACGAATATTTTCCTCCAATACTCCCCCTCAATTTAGAGCATGCGGGTTACAAATGCCCAACTTATCTAGCAAGAATTGAAGATGTCGAGAACCCAAGGCTTTGGTGAATAAATCTGCAATTTGAAACTTGGTGTGGACGTGTAGTGGTTTTAGACTCGGCCCGTTCCCTCACAAAATAACAGTCCATTTTCATGTGCTTTGTTCTTTCATGGAAAACTGGATTGTTGGCAATGTGTTCCACAGCCAAATTGTCACAAAACAGCTGAGTCGGGTTACTTTGTTCACACTCCAATTCTTTCAACAGCCACCGTAACCATAAAACTTCACTAACCGTTGTAGCCATGGCTTTATACTCCGCTTCTGCCGAAGAGCATGACACCACTGATTGCTTTTTCAACTTCCATGATATAGGAGCACCTCCAAATAATAATATGTAACCACTTCTTGACTTTCTTGTATCGGGAAATATCTGAGCCAATCCGAGTCGGTATAGGCTACCAAATTTGTTCCTCCCTTTCTCGGAAGAAGTATTCCTTGACCCGGAGTGGCTTTCAAGTACCTTAGAACCCTCATGGCGGCCTCCATGTGACTCTACTGAGGATCTACTACAAACTGACTTAAGACATTAACCGAGTAGGTGATGTCGGGTCTGGTAGCTTGCAAGTATAATAAGCGTCCTACAAGCCTTCGATATTTTTCTGCATCAACTCGGACTTCCTCGTCTTCCTTCCCTAGCTTTGTGATTTGTTCCATAGGAAATGCACTTGGTTTGCAACTTGTCATTCCACTATCCTCGAGAATGTCCATAGTGTATTTTCTTTGATTGAGAACTAACCCGCTTCGAGTGCGTGTTACTTCGATGCCCAAAAAATATTTCAAAGGACCTAAGTCCTTAATGTTGAATTTTTCATCCAAAAAGGTCTTTGTTTCTTTAATTTTCTCCATGTCATTTCCCATAATAATCACATCGTTGACATATATAAGCGCTGCCACGAATGAGTCCCCTCTTTTGAAGACAAACAACAAATAATCAGCTTTAGATTGATTGAAACCGATTTCTTGTAAAGACGAGGTAAACTTTTGGTACCAGTTTCTTGAAGCTTGTTTGAGGCCTTAAAGAGACTTTCTAAGACGACATACTTTGTTTTACTTTTCTTTCTCGAAGCCTAGTGGAATTCTCATATGTACCTCTTTTTTCAATTCCCTATGCAAGAAAGCATTGTTAACATCTAGTTGATGAATAATCCAATTTCTTTTAGTTGCAATAGCCAAAACCGTTCGCACAGTAACCAGTTTTGCTACCGGTGCAAACGTATCATGGAAGTCAACTCCTTCCGTTTGAGTGAACCCTTTTGCCACCAACCTTGCCTTGTACCTTTCGATCTTGCCATTTGGTTTGTACTTTATTTTGTATACCCATTTTGAGTTAATGGCGTGTTTCCCTTCTGGTAATTCTTCTAGGGTCCAAGTCCCATTTTGCTCAAGAGTATGTATCTCCTTCTTCGTGGCCTCTCTCCAATTTTTATCCTACACAACCTGGTTAAAATTTTTCGGCTCATCGTTCAAGCTAATGGTCGCCAAGAAAACCTTGTGTGAATTTGTAAAGTTCTTATATGAAACAAAATTAGAAACTGGATGTACCGTTGAGGAACTTGAGGAACTTTGATCGGTGACGGGTGATGTCTGGTCTAATGATACAGGTAGATTGACTACGTAGGCTTTAAGATAAGCAGGTTTACTTCTACTTCTTGTTTCCCTTGTAGGCTCTTGACTCTCTAAATTAGTGGGTGGTGGTTCTTGTGCATGAGAGTGGACCCCACCTTGATCTTCAACTTGTTCCAAAATTGGCTCATTACCGTCCCTACCTTGCATGGGTGAGGAATTGTCATGCAAATTTTCATTTTCAACATTTTTCACACAAGCAATTTCCACCTCCTCTTGATTATTGCATTCACCTTCAATTGGACTCTCATCAGTTAAGTCCTCATAATACCTATTTTGTAGCTCAAAAAACTCTTGGTCCTCCTCTTCTAAATTATGTTTAACCTTCTCATAGGGAAATGAGTTTTAAATATTTTTTACATCTCTAGAGACAACTAATTTGTTATCTTTAACATAAAAAAATTTGTAACCCTTAGTCCCGCATGGATATCCCAAAAATATGCCCGGTCTCCCCTTTACTTCAAACTTATCTCCTCTCGTCTCAATGCTACGGTAGTAGGCAAGGCACCCAAACAATTTCATATGATCATATTACGGCTTTTCATTATAAACAATTTCATATGGGGTTTTGTTACCAATGACTTTAGAGGGAAGTCTATTTATAATATGGGTTGTAGTCAAAATACATTCTCCCCAAAAAATCGAAGGTAGTTTCGCTTCAAATTTTAGCGCTTTCACCGTTTCTAATAAGTGTCGGTGTTTTCGTTCTACCACTCCATTTTGTTGTGGAGTGTGTGGACATGTGGTTTCAAGTAACATTCCCACTTCGGTATAAAAGTTCATCATTCGATTAGATGTGAACTCCCCCACTGTCAGACCGAATTTTCTTAACATTTTTATTGAATTGAGTTTTAATCAGTTTGCAAAAACCAATCAAGCAATCACTTGCCTCAGACTTGTGTTTTAGAAGAAAGACCCACACCGATCGGGTAAAATCATCAACTATTGTCAAGAAATAGCTGGCACATGTTAACGAAGCCTTACGATATTTTCCTCATATGTCACAATGTAAAAGTTCAAAACATTCCCTTGTTTTAATAGAACTATTAGAAAAAGGAATTCTAGTAAACTTTGCTTTCAAACAAGAATCACAAGTAGTAGTATCTGTTTCTAAAGGAATAAATTCAAGACATGAAATTTTACTATAAGAAGGGTGTCCCAAACGCTTATGCCAAACTTCACCAGCAACAACCCTAGCCATCCTATTATTCCTCCCATCCTCCATCTGATAAAGACCTTGCCGACATTCACCCGTCCCAATCAATGTCCTCGAGTTCAAGTCCTGCATCACAAAAAATTCGGGAAAGAATGTTACAGAACATTGGAGATCCTTAGTCAAACGACTTACTGACAGAAGATTAAAAGTAAAATCAGGAACGTAAATGACATCATGTATTTTGGTTCCATTTGATAATCTGCATGGCCCCTTTCCCTTTACGGGTATAGAGTCGCCATTTGGAATGGTGACGGGTAATTCCCGTGAAGCTCTAATTCCTTCATGAAACAAGTCTGAATCATGAGTTATGTGCTCGGTGTAACCCACGTCCACATTGTTACCTTTACCATGTCTACCTGCCATATTCGCCATGGGTTGAGAAGATTCATCCTTTGATGTATTTTTCACATTAAACATCTTTAGAAACTGTTGATATTGCTCATAATTTAGACCAACCATCGGGGCCTTCTCGTTTTCATCTTGCGTGCCTGTTGTTAGGTTTGTCTCAACACACGCTGCCTTGGCTCTTCCCTTGTCAACCTTCCCTTTTCTGGGCCACCACTCCGGATACCTGATGCGTTTAAAACATCCATTGCAATTGTGCCCATCCTTTCCACAATAATCACAATGTTTAACTTTGTCGTTTGTGATTCTTTTACCATTTGTGGGCCCTATATTCTGTTTTGTCCACCGCCCCCTTCTTGTTTCGTGTAGGCTTGGAATGCAGCAGTCTCGATGTTGGTCTTCTTTCCATTGGACACAGCCCTATGTTGCTCGTCTTCTGCAACAAGGTGAAAAGCCTCACCTAAAGATGGAATTGGCTTCATCGCCAAGATCTGGGTCCTCATTGTCGAGTAGTCCGTGTCGAGACCCAATAAAAATTCATATAGCTTTTCTTTGTCTCTTATTTCTCCCATCTTCTTGCTAATACCGTAATTATAACCAGCACAAGAACATTTTGGTATTGAAAAAACGGAACCAATTTCATCCCAGGTCGATCTCAATGTAGTGTAGTAGGCCGAGACAGACGTGCCATCTTTCCTGGTTGTGCTAAGAAGTTGTTTCAACTCGTATGCCCTTGGTGCGGACTCCTTCCCGAATCGCACACGCAGGTCCTTCCAGATCTCTCTTGCAGTCTTAGCGTATTTAACGCTAACCCTTATTTCTTTTTTCCATGGTTGTAGTTAGCCACCCTTTAATCATAGCATCGCAACGTAACCATGCCATGTGATTTGCATCGGTCTTTCACTACAAGAAATCTTAGCAGTTTCGTCGAGGCAATCTCGACGACATGTGTCGTCGAGATAGGGCACCCAAATACGGCGACATGTCATCGGAGATGCTCCCAGTCAAATTTTTTGACTATTTTTACTTTTCTCGACGACATGTCGTCGGCGATGGTCCAGCAGGAAAAAAAGTGAAAAGTTTTGGCGCTCATCGGCGACAACTCAGGGCAGTCTCGACGACATAAAAGGGCAGTCTCGACAACATGTCGTCGCAATGGCCCATTTTAATTTTTTTTCTTTTTTTTTGTCAGGTAGAATTTTAATTGTTTTTTATTTAAAGGAAATACCTAGTCTTGATGACATGTCGTCGAGATATGTGTCTATTAAAAAATTATTTTTATTTAATAATTAAGTTAAATAAAATAATTAAAAAAAAAGACCCAATCTCGACGACATGTCGTCGAAACTGGTCTTAGCCGGTCTTATCTAAGCAGGAAAACCCTTTTTCCTCCTCATTTCACCCCCTTTTTCTCTCTACTCTTTCTCTCGGCTTTCACCATCAAATCCGACCATTTTACTTGAAAATCCACCATGCTCCACCTCCACCACCACCATTACTCATCTTCTTGAAGTGGTAAGACTCTATTTTGACTTTTTTTTTTAGTAATTTTTCATTATAATTGAAATTTTTTAATATAAATCTTGTATAGGTAAGGGTTTTGGTTAAGTGAACGGATTGGAAGCTAGATTGAGGCTTATAGGTATATTTTTGTTAAATTTAGTTTTGCATAGTTGTTTTAATTGTTATTTATTTAAATAATATAGATGAATATATAAATGTATGCATTACTTGTTATTTATTTATATGTTGTTATTTATTTCTTGTGATGTATGGTTTGTATGAGTATAGTTGAATGTATACATGTATATATGTTAGTAATTTAAACACGCACCGTTTCACTTGTTTTGACCCGAGTATTTGTATGTATTATTTATTTGGGTATTTGTATGAATGTAGGTGAATATATTGTTGTTATTTATTTTTTGTGAAATGTATAATTTGTATGAATATAGATGAATATATGTATGTATATATGTAGATGAATATATTGTTGTTATTTATTTTTTTCCATTATAATTTAAATGTTTTAATATAAATCATGTGTAGGTGAGGTTTTTGGTTAATTGAACGGATTGGAAGCTAGATTGAGGCTTTCCCGACGGCATCTCGTTTACAAATTTGGAGGTATTATGTATATATTTGTGTAAAAATTAGTGTATTTGGGTATGTAGTTTTGTATGGATATATAAATATATTTGTTTAATACTTTGCTAGTAGGTATATATGTGTGAAATTTAGCTTTGTATAGTTGTTTTAATTGTTATATATTTAAATAATATAGATGAATATATAAATGTATGTATTTTATTGTGAAATTGATTGTTAATTTGTATAGATGTATAAATATATTTGTGCAATACTTTGCTAATAGGTATATTTTTGTTAAATTTAGTTTTGTATAGTTATTTTAATTGTTATTTATTTGAATAATATAGATGAATATAAAAATATATGTATTATTTGTGAAATTGGTGGTTAATTTGTATAGGTGTATGTATTATTTGTGAAATTGTAGGTTTGTATAGATGTATAAATATATAGATGTATGCATTATTTGTGAAATTGGTGAATTGTAGGTTTGTGTAGGTGTATTATTTGTGGTGTTATGTATGTATTATTTGTATGAATTATATGTTGTTATTTATTTTTTGTTATGTATGGTTTGTATGAATATAGATGAATGTATGCATGCATATATATTAGTAATTCAAACACGAACCGTTTCACTTGTTTTGACCCGAGTATTTGTATGTATTATTTATTTAAGTATTTGTATGAATGTAGATGAATTTATTGTTGTTATTTATTTTTTGTGAAATGTATAATTTGTATGAATATAGATGAATGTATGTATGTATGTATATATGTAGATGAATATATTGTTGAGGGTTGAAGACGTATGCACACTTCTCACGCCACATGGGTCAACGATCTGGCACAAAACGATTGGGTAAGTAAATATATTTTGTTAGTATGTCGCGAATCAAAGTATAAATGAGTCAAAATGACACGTAACCATTATAAATGGGTCAAAATTACTCGTTTAACCCAAGTCCACTAATACATGTATTTTAATACCTTTATTGTAGGGTTATTGATGTTTGAGAAATTATTTGCGTATTATGTTATGATTTGCAATAACTTACACATTTTGTTTATTTGCAATACTAATACATGTATATATTGCGTTTTGATACCTTTATTGTAGGGTTATTTTTTATACCATTATTGTAGGGTTATTGTAGTCGATAAGGCAACCAAGATGATGACGGTGAAGATAATTAAATTGTTTTGTAGCATTTTATTTGAACGATTTGCAATAACTTACACATTTTTTTTGTTGAATGTTTTATGTATTATTTTGTGTAATGTTTTAATTTATATAACAGGTTTGACAGGTTTTGAATTTTTGTTTTGTATAAAAATCTGGAAAAAATTTAAAATTAAAAAAAAATATAATTTATACCAATCTCGACGACATGTCGTCGAGATTGGGTCGTCGAGAAAGGGTATTTTCAATTTTATTTTATATTTATTTTTTAAAAGTAAAAACCTTTTCCGACGCCCCAATATCAACGACATGTCGTCGAGAAAAGGGTTACCTATCTCGACGACTAATTCTCGACGACATTTTAAGCAGTCTCGACTAAGCTTTGCCGACGGAAGCAATCGATGCCATGTCGTCGAGATAGGCTTTCTCGACGGCATGTCGTCGAGACAGGTCGTTGAAACTGTCTAAATTTTTGTAGTGTTTCCCGGGTTCTTGATGGTCCCATCAATGAAACCTATTTTGTTTTTTGCAAACAGAAAATTCTCCATCTCAAGCATCCAATCGAGATAGTTGTTATCATTCAAGGCGTCATTCAGGTGCATTTGCCTTGGGTAATCAATGGATGAAGATAATAAGGTGACTTGTAATCGGGGGTTTGGTCTTTAGATTTGGAACTGAAACTGTCGTCGTCACCGGCCATGATAGGTGGTTCAGAGAACGTCGGTCGTTTTAGGGTTTGGTTGTTTTGGTAGAGCGGTACGTGACCCGCTCTAATCCCATGTAAAATTCTGAATGTAGTTTCTATTGATTCATAATTGTGTGTATGTTCTATACAATAAAACAAGGAAAATATATACACCCAAGATGCAATCTAAGAAGCTAACAATCAGGAGGTAAATAAGTAAGCAAATAAACTAAAATAAAGGTAGGGATATGCACGAATATTTCCCTCCAATAGCTTTTGGATAGCTAAACCGATCCTACTTATAAACATTAAAAATTAAAATATTAAAATAATAAAAAAACACATGTGACTTGTGTGCGAGTGTGAACCAAAGAAAAAATAGAAATCGCCTATGGGAAGTCTAAAGTGGCTCACTAGTTTTGTGAGGTTTAAAGCGGCTCTAGCTAGTGTATTGTGTATTACAGCCGTAAATGTATCATAGGAAAAGTCAATTTTGTTTTCCACGTGTTGCTTAATACATATTTTATATTGATTTATGGTTTTATTTTGTAACAGGTTTAACTGGAGCTTAAAAGTCAGTTAGAATACCGGTAAGTTTTTCAATTTAAATATATTTTAGAGTAAATTACAAATTACGTCCTTTAAGTATTTCCCAGATTTCAGAATACGTTCTTTAACTAAGGAAATTACAGAAAACGTCATTTATGTTTAAAAACCTTTGCACGTTACGTCCTTTAGACTAACGGACGTTAAATTTAGACTTTAAATCCAGTCATGTGCAGGGCACTTGAGGGTAAAATGGTACTTTTATGTAATTTTTCTAAAATATCTAGTCTTTTCTTAAATCTCTCTCTCTCTCTAATCTCTCTCTCTTTCTTTCTAGTCTCTCTCTCCGGTTTCAGAAACTGCATCTTGACCACTAGATATACCATGGAAAAATCCTGATAATGACTACAACTTTACCCTTTTCAGTTGTCAACTTATCAAAAGAACTGCATACACCGGTCTGTATCATTGATGTTTGCTTGAAAACCTTTTTCTTCAAAGATGCTTGAACTTTGAACCCTAATTTCAGAACCTGGATCTTGACCATTAGATCTACTAATTATATCTTGATCAAGATCACATGCCGACTTGGAAACGGAAACAGAAACATCAGGGGCTTTATCCGTTTCGGGAAAAATATTGTCATTTACAAATTTGTTTCCAATCCCATCACCAGACAAGGGTGTTTATTTTTGTCGCAATCGACCGGTGGTTCACCATGATTGATAGGGCTGTAAACGAGTCGAGCCGATCCAGGCTTGGCTCGAGCTCGAAATTAAACGAGCCAGCTCGGCTCGACTCGATTTTTTTTTCGAGCTTGAAATTTGAGCTCGAGCTTGGCTCGTGAAAAGCTCGAGCCAGCTCGTTTTTTTTTTCAAAATTCGTTTCTGACTTGTTACGTAAACAACTTTAATCTGCTAAAATCTTGACACCTCTAACAAAGAACAATGTTCAATATCCGCCTTAAATACAAGATTATTTGCATCAAAACACTTGCATTAGTGCATTACCTAATTCAAGTTTGCTGTAGAGATGGAGACTCGAAGGGGAGAGGGAGAGACGCAATCTGGAGTTAGACTTCTCGATCATGGAGGCTTGGGGCTGGCAAATGGCAATTAGGGTTTTAAGTTTTAAAAGTTGAATTAGAAATAAATATGGAAATATAGAAATAGCTATTTCATTTTAGTGCCATTGGTAAGCGGTAAGACTCTTGGATTTCTTTTTTTTTAGTTATATATATATATATATAATATAATACTTATTTAAACAAGCCTACGAGCCGAGCCCGAGTCGAGCCACGAGCCGAGCCAACCCTAGCTCGAGCTCGGCTCGATTAGAATTCGAGCCAGCTCGGCTCGGCTCGTTTACAACCGAGCTTTTTCCGAGCTTTTTTCGAGCGAGCCGCGAGCTTTTTGAACAGCCCTAATGGTTGAAGAGGACCGGCGTTTGTTTCTTCACAATCGGCCAGAGCAAGACGAACGCTTTGTGTTGCCGCTTCAACTTGAATTAAGGTCGTCGGAGTTGTCGCCTCATATTCAACCCATATGAAATCAGAACTGAAAATTAATCAGGGGCAGGAGAAGATCAAAAGGCAGGAGATCGACATGGGTTGTGCACCAGAGAAGATCAAAAGGCTAGATGTCTACACCCCCTTGTTCGACCTTACGACCACAAAACAGAGGTTTGATTCCGGCCTTCTTTTGAATAGTCGAATGATCTGCAATTGCTATGTTTACCTCCGTCCATTTCAATCGCTACGGATCGTTGATTGTTTGCAGCAGCCACGATGGTAGTAAGATTTGGGATGCAGCAATCGGAACCTGTTTGATGACGTTAATTGACGATAAGATTTCAACGGTTTCGTTAGCTAAGTTCTCACCTACTGGGATGTTTATTCTTGTGCAGATTTGATCCAGTTTCCAAACAACTAAATCACTTTGTTTTCTTCATCGATCTTCATCATGGTGGCCGGAGGTTTCAGTAGGGGTGATTATTGGTGGTGACCCAATCGATTTCATGTCCGTCGTAGTTTGTATATAAGGGTTTATTGAAGGTGGGGATGAAGGTTATTAAAAGGAACGATGGTATTTGATATTTATGTTTTTTTATATTTATTATTTAAGTTAAACCCAAATCTTTATGTTATTTACATAAGTAGTCCCTGAAAAGGTAAAATGACACATTTGTCCTCATGTAAGGGGCACATGACTGGATTTAACATGTAAATTTAACATCCGTTAGTCTAAAGGACGTAACGTGCAAAGTTTTTTTTAATCATAAATGACGTTTTCTGTAATTTTCTTAGTTAAAGAACGTATTCTGAAATTTGGATAATACTTAAAGGACGTAATTTGTAATGTGCTTTATATGTTATTAGAATACTTAGATAATTAGTTACAATGTTACTTTGGGTTACTACTTGACCATGTGCATAAGTTAGGATAACTATATATACAAATGGGTTAACATTGTATTTATAAAACTATATTGGAATTGTTCGACTTATATTCGTTATGTTGTCGAAGTTTCTACAATTTAGTGTCTTGACATTCTCTTTTTTTTTGTTAAACTATAGGATTTAGTTGGCGACTTAGTTCACAAGTCATGATATAATAGAGCCCAAGACAAGCTTATCATTAGATATATGCTAAAATCGAGACCAAGACAAGTTTGTCAAGAGAACTTATTTTAATTATTTGTAATTAAGTTTTAGAATTAATTACATGAATAGTCCCTGTGGTTTAGTCAAATTACGGTTTGAGTCCCTAACTTTGAGAAATTACGGGTTTTATCTAAGAAACTTTCATTTCGTTTCACTCACGGTCTCTAGAGTGGATGAGGGTTAACTTTTCTGTTAAATTTTTAAAAATACCAAAATATCTTAATGTTAAAAAGAAACATATAAAGAAATAATAAAAGGTGGGACCCACACTTTCATCTCCTTTTTTATAAACCCTAAAACACACACAACCCCCTCGTGGGAACTCACTACCGCCGGCCACCGCACCCACTCATCACCGGCCACCGAATCCACTGCCACCACCATTATCCGATCGTTTAGGTCCAACCTACTACACATCTTGAACTCGGTTCTGATCTTCAAAACCCACACCACACAAATCAGGTGGTGGCGATGTTTGGCACCTGAGGGGCTGAAGATGCATTTCCGCCGGAGAAGAAAACCATCTGCAGACATGACATCCTTCACACAAACACACCATTGGAGATTTGCAGCAATCCATTTGTGGGATGTTTTTGGTTTCATGCTTGTAATTACAAACACCCAAGAATGGGTCATTGTAGCCCCTTAATTTTTTTTTCATCGGAAACAATCAAGTTTTTGGTTTCATGTTTGTAATTACAAACACCCAACAAATTGCAATTTCTTTTTTAAATACCCATCTGGAACAATCAAGTTCCGTTTCCAAATGACAGCAATTTCCAAGCTACAACAATTTATGTTTATATTTCCATGTGAGTTGGCCCATCATAACCCAAATCGGCGACCACCATCACCATCTCTGGAACTCTTCCTCACTGACATCTCACCCGTCTCCGGCAAAAACCTTCAATTGTCGACCCCAACTTCACTTGTGTAGACTTAGAAACCGGTGTCGCCGCACGAAAACTGCCCATCTCAGCGAACCAGTGTCTCCGCCCATCTTAGTTTGAAGCTCCTGTCGTTTTACAGGTGGGTTTGATCGGAAAAGCGAAGACGGGGGTGGAGATACACCCGGGTGGGTTTGGCCGGCAGTGATTGTTCTCATTCAATCGGAAAACCGATCGAACACACTTTTTGATGAAATTGATTGTTCGCATTCAATTGGCTTCAAACCGACGGTGAGGGGAGTGGTTGCAGAGGCGAACTACAACAGGGGAGGGGAGTGGTTGCAGAGGTGGCCGACGATGAGGTGGCCCGGAGTGGTTGCAGAGGTGGCCGGCGGTGGGTTGAACGTTTTGAAGGGGGTGAGGTTTGTAGGGTTGGGGTGTCGTGGGGGTGTGGTGAGGGTGAGTGAGTGGCTGAAGGAGGTCTTGTGGGGCCCATTGATATTATTAATATACATTTATTATTTTTATTTATTTAATCTTAAGGGTGTTTTAGTAATTTCACTTCCACTTAACAAAAAAATTTAACTCACATCCATGGTATGGGCCATGGGTGTAACAAAATAAAGTTTGTTAGACTAAACCCGTAATTTCTTAAAGTTAGGGAGTCAATTCATAATTTGACCAAACCACAGGGACTATCCGTGTAATTAATTCTAAATTTTAAATTTCAGAATTTATATGAATTTACACGATTTGTATCATGTTTTTATTTATCCATAAAATATAAATTAAATTTATTTTAATTTTCCAAGAATTATAATTTTATTTCTCAATTGGACTTACATTAACGACGGATTAACAAGGGCACATATGTCGGCAATATGTTCCACTGGTGACCCATTTGTCGTCAACCGAAGAAGACTTGTCATCCACCAGAGAACACTTGTCAGTAATCCACCACTAATATAGCCGCCGATAGTCCTTCGGTAACCAAATTACCCACACCCAAATTACCGACAGGATTTCACCGACGTGTCGATAATGACTTTCACTAACAGATTTTCGACGAAAGTATCTGTCGGTGATACTTGTTAGTTTAGTAGTGTTGTATTCGGATTACAATAGGATAAAATGGCATGGTTTCCTTTTGTTTTAGCTTTGGCTCCTTTGACTATGAAAAAAGTCATAGCTTATTTATGTCACAACCCCGGGCTACCCCTGCCCGGGCGTCGCGAGACAACGCTGGTATCTGAATGCGGTCCCATATATTTGGGCAGCGGAAGTCTTTGTTTTTACTTGATGCCTTTTTGTAATGAAATGTAATGTAAATAACCTCAAGGGTTAATTCTATACATTTGTCAAAACTTGGGATCCACGTCCCTTTTCATTTCATGATAATAGACATTCAAAAGTCTATTATATAATGTACATCTGCTGAATTAATTTACATAATACAAGCCATTTAAAATGTCTAGGATCTATGTCCGTTCCAACATTTGGTCTTGTATTAGTCTGCCACAGGGATTTAAATATGCCTAAAGATCTTGTCTTTACTGCACCACCCTGAATTTAATGATTTCTTTCACTACCTGTGAAAAACGTTTTGAAAATGAACATCAGCATAAAGCCGGTGAATCACATTTAACTGACACGAAAATGATTTCTAACATAAACCAAATTAAAGCCTTTAAGCACGTTTTCTTTGACGATAAATCTACACATTCAGCAGTCTTTTTCACCTGAAGTATATACCACCTACATACACCGGGTCTCTGCCATGGGGTCAACTGGCTGAGCTCTATGTCTCAGACTGATAGCCTATTCCCAGGGTCGTGATGCTAAGAACCTTGTTCTTAGTCTTACATGATCTGCTAAGGAACCATATCCTCAGTCTTATGATATCCCCTTACATGATCTGTACCCAGCCACGGAAGGGGATTTCACCCTCCTCATGTATACCATTTGATCAAATATACGTATGCTTATGGCCTGAATGCTATCACGTAGATTACCCTTATGATTAAAGCATTTAATTTGTTTCATGCCGTTTTCGTAAATAAAATGGTTTTCTTGTTTGAAAAGCGTTAAATGTGTTCACCTTGATTTTGATGGCTGGTAGGGTTGTAGGCTTCGGAATTTGAGCAGAACCTCGATACGTTTCTTCCTAGGGAAGACACGATTAACGAGAATATATATGAGAGAATATATATATATAATTGCGGTTATATATATATGAATAGTTTTAACGATACCTACTTTGCGGGATTTGGACAGAACTACGGCTTGAGTTGGGTGTCGTAGGATTCTTGAACAGCGCTTCGGGACGTTGTGGAGTTTTGAGAGATCGGGTTTGTGTGAAACGAATGTTTGGAAACTGTACAGAATTTCAATCCCGTTGAAGGCCTTTTATAGGCTGATTTTCCAGTCCCTCGCGTACCGCGAGGCCGGCCAAGGAAATCCCTCGCGTACCGCGAGAGGATGAGGTGTCACGAACGGTGCTGAGTCAGCATGACACGTGGCGGCTGGTGGCAAGGGTGAATGACACGTGTTTTCTGGCCCTGACGCGTGTACTATTCCCTCGCGTACCGCGAGGCTTGGTTGGGAATCTTCTCGCGTACCGCGAGAAGGTGTAAATCTGGCGTATAAGCAGTCCCCTCGCGTACCGCGAGGTTTTGTCAAAATCTCCCTCGCGTACCGCGAGGGAGTGAAATTTTGAATTTTTTCTTTTCTTTTTATTTTGGGTGTTACATCCTCCCCTCCTTTAGAATAATCTCGTCCTCGAGATTCATTGAAAGAGATGTGGATACTTTTTGCGCATTTCTGACTCAAGTTCCCAAGTATATTCTGGGCCACGCCTGGAGTCCCATCTTATTTTGACTAACGCCAATTGCTTTCGTTTAAGCTTTTTGATTTGTCGGTCTTCAATTTGTAACGGGCGTTCGATGAATTTGAGCTTTTCATTTACTTCCACATCTTGTAAAGGCATAAGCAAGGATTCATCAGCTAAACACTTATGTAGGTTTGATACATGGAATACATCGTGTACCCCACCCATCTCTACTGGTAGTTCAAGCTGATAGGCAACAGATCCGATTCGTTTAATGATTTTGAAAGGTCCAACAAAACGTGGACTTAACTTTCCTTTCTTTCCGAAACGAATAACACCTTTCCAAGGTGAAACTTTTAATAACACCTTGTCACCGAATTGGAATTCTAACGGCTTTCTTCGTTTATCTGCATAACTTTTCTGTCGATCTCGAGCCGCTTTTAAACGTTCACGTATTTGTAATACTTTATCAGTGGTTTCTTGGACTATCTCTGGTCCTGATAACTGATTTTCTCCGATATCTGACCAACATACAGGCGTTCGACATTTCCGTCCGTACAATGCTTCAAATGGTGCGGCCTGAATACTTGTGTGATAACTATTGTTGTATGAGAATTCCATTAGAGGTAAATGATCATCCCAATTACCTCCAAAGTCTATCACACAGGCTCGGAGCATATCTTCTAGGGTTTGTATGGTTCTTTCGCTCTGCCCATCAGTTTGTGGATGATAAGCAGTGCTAAGATTCAATCGAGTTCCTAGAGCTGTTTGAAAACTTTGCCAGAATCGAGATGTGAAGCGACTATCTCTATCTGACACTATGGATAGAGGCACACCATGTAATGTTACAATTTCATTAACGTAAATTTGTGCCATTTTGTCCATACTCATGGTGTCTTTAATAGGTAGAAAGTGAGCTGATTTGGTTAAACGGTCAATGATAACCCAGATTGCATTATTTCCACGAGTGGTTCGAGGAAGTTTGGTAATAAAGTCCATAGTTATCAATTCCCATTTCCAAACTGGTAATTCTAACTGTTGCAATAATCCAGCTGGCTTTTGGTGTTCGGCTTTGACTTTGGAACAAGTCAAACATTTTGCTATGTAAATAGCAATGTTCTTTTTCATACCAATCCACCAGTAACTTTCTTTGAGGTTCTTGTACATTTTATCACTTCCTGGGTGCATGGTGTATTTGGACTTGTGTGCTTCTTCGAGGATTCGCTCTCGAAGATCACCTGTAACTGGTACCCAAATACGTTTATTCATGCGAAGGATATTATCTTCTCCTTTGATCAGTAAATCAAGCATTCCTTTCATTCCTTCTTTTTCAAAGTTACCTTCCTTCAAAGCTAATTCTTGTACTTCTTTTAACTGACTTACAAGATCAATTTGTAGTTCAAGTCTGAGAGAACGTACTCTCTTTGGCTTGACATTTTCTTTTCGGCTCAAGGCATCTGCTACTACATTTGCCTTTCCTTCATGATAACAAATTTCACAATCATAATCATTCAGGATTTCCATCCATCTTCTTTGTCTCATATTTAACTCCTTCTGGCTAAATATGTACTTGAGACTTTTATGATCAGTGTAGATTGTGAACTTAACCCCATAGAGATAGTGTCGCCATAATTTCAAAGCAAAGATTATAGCGCCCAACTCTAGATCGTGGGTTGAGTAGTTTTTCTCATGAATTTTCAACTGACGAGATGCATAAGCAATGACTTTCTTGCGTTGCATTAATACGCAACCTAAACCAGTATGTGAGGCGTCGCAGTAAACTACGAAGTCTTCAATACCATCTGGTAAAGATAGAATAGGTGCGTTTGTCAGTTTTTGTTTCAAAGTTTCAAAAGATTCAGATTGTTTGGGTCCCCATTCGTACTTTACAGATTTCCGAGTTAAGGATGTGAGTGGGATTGCTATACGAGAAAAATTTTGAATGAACCGGCGGTAATATCCCGCTAATCCCAGAAAACTACGAATTTCGGTGGGTGACTTGGGAATTTCCCATTTGGATATAGCTTCGATTTTTGAAGGATCTACTTGAATTCCGTTCATATTGATGACATGACCAAGAAATTGTACTTCTGTTAACCAAAATCCGCATTTGGAAAACTTAGCATATAGTTTTTCCTTTCGAAGAAGTTCAAGTATGGTTCGGAGATGAGTTTCGTGTTCAACTTGGGTTTTGGAATAAATAAGTATGTCATCAATAAAAACTATGACAAACTTATCCAAGTAAGGTTTGCAGATACGATTCATCATGTCCATGAATGCGGCAGGAGCATTTGTAAGTCCAAATGGCATAACCGTGAACTCGAAATGTCCATACCGTGTTCGAAATGCAGTTTTTGAGATATCGTTATCATGTACTTTCAACTGATGATAACCTGAACGAAGATCGATCTTTGAAAAATGACAAGCTCCTTGGAGTTGATCGAATAAATCGTCAATCCGTGGAAGCGGGTATCGGTTTTTGATGGTAACTTTATTCAGTTCCCGATAATCAATACACATGCGCATTGATCCGTCTTTCTTCTTAACAAAGAGAATTGGAGCTCCCCAGGGTGAAGAACTTGGTTGGATAAAACCTTTCTCAAGAAGTTCATCCAATTGTTTCTTGAGTTCTGCCATTTCTGTGGGTGCCAGTCTGTACGGGGATTTGGCAATTGGAGTTGCACCAGGTACAAGGTTGATTCGAAATTCTACCTCTCGTTCTGGTGGTAATCCAGGCAGTTCTTCAGGAAAAATGTCTGGAAATTCAGATACTACATGTACTGATTCTATCTTTTTCTCCTTTTCCAAGGCAGTAATTGATACCAGACATGCCAGATATCCTTTTCTTAAGCACTTGGTTGCTTTAAGTATGGAGATTATCTGGATAGGTTTTGTGGGTTTATCACCTTGGATAGTTAGAGTTTTGTTTGTTGGTGTAACGAGTTTTACAACTTGTTGATTACAAAGGATTTCGGCTTGGTTATTTGATAACCAATCCATCCCCAAAACAATGTCAAAGCCAGTTATTGACATTGGTAACAATTGTACTGGGATAGTGAAACCAGCCAATGTAATGTAACAATTGTTCAGTGATTGGGATATTTTTATCAAATCACCGTTCGCTGTTTCTACTTCATATGTTTCAGCTAAGGGACTTAATGGTTTATTTAATAGATTACAAAAATTATAATCTATAAAACTCCGGTTCGCACCCGAGTCAAATAAGACCTTAGCATAAACATTATTAAGAAGAAATGTACCGGTAATTACGTCCGGCGTTCTCTCAGCTTGGTTAGCATTCATGACAAAAGCTCGTACGGTCTTTTTGTTTTCTGGAGTGATCTTGGCTCCTGATCCTCCAGCTCTTCCGGTCCTTGCAAACTTAGGGCAATTAGTGCTGATGTGCCCCAGCTCTCCACAACTAAAACAAGTTATTCCCTTTTTCTTGAAGCAATTCTCAGTAGAGTGACCTGAGACCTTGCAATAATTACAGAATGGAGTTTCAAAAACACACTTTCCACTATGCCTGCGTCCGCACGTTTTGCATGATGGATTGTTAAATGGTAACCCCTTTTGCCCAAAGTTCTTGCTAAATCTTTTGGCCTCGGGTTTTGATTTTATAGAGGATTCGACTTTCTTCTTTTCCTCTATATTTCTGATTAGTCCAGCCGTCATGGTACCGGTCAGCTCTACGGTGGACTCAATGGTTTTTGGTGAGACAACCTTCACCAAATCACGGATCTCTGGAACTAAACCGTAAATATATCGAGTTATGAGAATCGACTCGGGTTTAGCCAGGTGAGGTGCCAAACGGGCATATTCAAAAAATTTGGTAGTATACTCTCGATCATTGGTACCCACCATTCGGTGCTCCAGAAATTTTCTTTCAGCTTGTTCTTTTTCAGTCTTGGGGCAAAATTTCTTTTTCACCTTTGCCCGAAATTCTTTCCAATCCATAGCATTGGTCTTTCTCCTCCCTTTGGCAGAAATGATTGAATTCCACCATTCCAACGCTTCATTTTTGAAGGAGTTTGAAGCATACAATACTTGATCTTTCTTAGCACACTTGCTAATTGCTATTACTGACTCCATCTTCTCTAGCCAGTGAAGAGTAGCAATACCGCCTTCGGTGCCCTTAAATTCATAAGGTTTACAGTCCTGAAAGGTTTTATAAGAACACCCTTTGTGTCTATACCTTTTTGTTTCATTCTCTTCTTCTTCAGAGTCTTCACTGCTTAAATTTAAGGATTCTTCAGATCCAGAATACTTATTGCTTGATGTTCTGGACCTTTTCGAGGTTTGAGTTCTACGAGAGCTTGCTACTTGCTCTGTGTTGGTTTTCGGAGGGTTTTCTGTTCTTTTTGAATGAGAGGTTACATAGCTTGGAGTTTTGATGTTCTCTTGTACTTTCTTTATTATGTCAGGAAGTATTTCTCTTATACTTTGTTTAACCAGTTGTTGCAATTCTGGTTGTTGAGTAGCTATTTCAGGATTATTATTAATTTCTTTTCCTTTTTCCTTGGTAATGTAGGTAGCTGGACCGCTATTGTTATTTTGTTGAGACATCTAAGAATACAAGACAAGAATTTGGGTCAAAATTTGAAGTTTATTATCGCTTAAACTTCATCTATTTGTTACAAATACAGAAATATAGATATGCATCTATATCACTTAAAGTTAGCTAATTATACAAATACTATCATTAACTTTAATCGAGAAGCACATCTCCCAAATCTTGATAGAATCTCCCCAGGGTCTCGGTCATAGCACCCTTCTGGATCAACTGATCTGCCACCCATTGTTCTGCGTACTTCCTGTCTTCCTGGGCTAGTTCGTAGTCAAATATAGTTTGTTCGTTTTTAACTACGACTTGTCTGGTGAAGTACAGTTCAGCACGTAGATCGTCAGCCTCTCTAAGAGCACGATCGAGGTGTTCATCAATTGATTTTGGCAGTTCATCATGGTATCCATAACAAGGAGGTGGTTCCCTGTGTCCCATCCTAAGATCGTGATATGCTGAGTTAACAGACCACACGACTTTTCCGTCGGTTGCATACTGACGTCCATCGGAGGGATCTACATAGAAGAAAGGTTCCTTGAAAACGGGATGTTCTGGAATAGGATCAAAGAAATACTTTCCACCACTGCCTTCACAAACGGCAGCCTTGTCGGATTCAGAAATCGAATGTGGAGTTTCTTCACTTGGACTGGGTGGATGTTCTTTGAATTGTTCCGGTAGGGTATACTATGTCTAACGATTGAGGTAGTGGCATAGATGTCATAACAGGACGTAAAGATTCTCTTGAATCTTCCATTTCCACTGAATACTCTGATTCTTCCCTTAGAGGTTCAAGCCTTGCTTGAGTCTGCTCCACTTGTTCTGCGACCATTCTGTTCCAATTCTCCGGGGTCGGTAGATAGTGGACATAATCATCATAGCTTGGTATTATTTGATCGTTTCTTGGATTAGATAATTCTCCAGGAAAGAAGTTTGGGTAGTTATGAGGGTAATAGTATGGATCTGTCATCCTGAAATTTATTGGTTATGTTAAAGGCATTTTCCTACCGTTCGTTTAGTAGGCACAACTATTGGTTAAAGCTAAGATACTATCATACAAGTATCTAATTTTGCTAAAACCCTTAAATGCGGCTCTGATACCAACCTGTCACAACCCCGGGCTACCCCTGCCCGGGCGTCGCGAGACAACGCTGGTATCTGAATGCGGTCCCATATATTTGGGCAGCGGAAGTCTTTGTTTTTACTTGATGCCTTTTTGTAATGAAATGTAATGTAAATAACCTCAAGGGTTAATTCTATACATTTGTCAAAACTTGGGATCCACGTCCCTTTTCATTTCATGATAATAGACATTCAAAAGTCTATTATATAATGTACATCTGCTGAATTAATTTACATAATACAAGCCATTTAAAATGTCTAGGATCTATGTCCGTTCCAACATTTGGTCTTGTATTAGTCTGCCACAGGGATTTAAATATGCCTAAAGATCTTGTCTTTACTGCACCACCCTGAATTTAATGATTTCTTTCACTACCTGTGAAAAACGTTTTGAAAATGAACATCAGCATAAAGCCGGTGAATCACATTTAACTGACACGAAAATGATTTCTAACATAAACCAAATTAAAGCCTTTAAGCACGTTTTCTTTGACGATAAATCTACACATTCAGCAGTCTTTTTCACCTGAAGTATATACCACCTACATACACCGGGTCTCTGCCATGGGGTCAACTGGCTGAGCTCTATGTCTCAGACTGATAGCCTATTCCCAGGGTCGTGATGCTAAGAACCTTGTTCTTAGTCTTACATGATCTGCTAAGGAACCATATCCTCAGTCTTATGATATCCCCTTACATGATCTGTACCCAGCCACGGAAGGGGATTTCACCCTCCTCATGTATACCATTTGATCAAATATACGTATGCTTATGGCCTGAATGCTATCACGTAGATTACCCTTATGATTAAAGCATTTAATTTGTTTCATGCCGTTTTCGTAAATAAAATGGTTTTCTTGTTTGAAAAGCGTTAAATGTGTTCACCTTGATTTTGATGGCTGGTAGGGTTGTAGGCTTCGGAATTTGAGCAGAACCTCGATACGTTTCTTCCTAGGGAAGACACGATTAACGAGAATATATATGAGAGAATATATATATATAATTGCGGTTATATATATATGAATAGTTTTAACGATACCTACTTTGCGGGATTTGGACAGAACTACGGCTTGAGTTGGGTGTCGTAGGATTCTTGAACAGCGCTTCGGGACGTTGTGGAGTTTTGAGAGATCGGGTTTGTGTGAAACGAATGTTTGGAAACTGTACAGAATTTCAATCCCGTTGAAGGCCTTTTATAGGCTGATTTTCCAGTCCCTCGCGTACCGCGAGGCCGGCCAAGGAAATCCCTCGCGTACCGCGAGAGGATGAGGTGTCACGAACGGTGCTGAGTCAGCATGACACGTGGCGGCTGGTGGCAAGGGTGAATGACACGTGTTTTCTGGCCCTGACGCGTGTACTATTCCCTCGCGTACCGCGAGGCTTGGTTGGGAATCTTCTCGCGTACCGCGAGAAGGTGTAAATCTGGCGTATAAGCAGTCCCCTCGCGTACCGCGAGGTTTTGTCAAAATCTCCCTCGCGTACCGCGAGGGAGTGAAATTTTGAATTTTTTCTTTTCTTTTTATTTTGGGTGTTACAATTTAAAACGAGCATCTACATTCGGTTATGAGACGTAGTACAAAAGGGAGAGAACACAAAATGCTAAGAAAAACTCGTTAGTTTTAGGTTTGTTTGCTTGAGGTTTAAATGAGTTGTACCACCTCCATACTTGCATATATATTGTTTGAAAGATAGGGAGTTTTTAGTTCTTTAACATTCATTTTGGCATCTTGGATTTGTAAACTAAATGGTGTAGGTTTTTTTTTTAACGACAACACCTACATTCTAGGATAATTGGGTTTACTCGGGGCAACACTTAGAACATCCAGAGCAGTCCACCTCAGGAGCCAGGAGGAACCCTTAACTGGGTAAACCCCCTGACCTGACCACAAACCTTTTTTTTGCTGTGGCCCAGATTCGAACCAGCAACCTCCCATTTGGAAGTCACCGGGGTACCAACAGGACAAAGCCCCTTTGGTAACTAAATGCTCTAGGTGAAATGGTGAATGATAAAACGGAGCAATGAAGTAGAGTGGCCTAAAGGTGATATATGGGTGAGCTTAGAGGTGCACAAGTTGGTTTCTAGGCCTAAACCAGTTCAGTCAAACCTGGTCAACATCAGGTTTTGACTCAAACCAGTTCGATTTGAATGGTTTTTGAAAGAAAAATGTTCGGTTCGGATTGAAATTGGGTTTTATCATGATCGGTTCGATTTTAACCGGTTTCAACGGAACATGAATCAACCCTACAGTTTGGTTCGGGTCCAACCTAGGCCGTTCCCATGGGCCACACAAACCAAAGCCCGTTTACAAATAAACAATTATTCCCCCCTGTCTCTGCCAGGGTTTAAGCTGCTTCATCATCAACATTCAATCATGGAGGTTTAAACTTTTAAAGTTCTCATTTTTATGCGGTCCCACCTTCCCAAATGGGTTTCTCTCACATCATCCGTTCTCGCCACTTCTTTCACAGAAACCCTAACCTCCACAAAACCATTTTCATCAACCAACCAATTCTAAAGCCCTTCTCTTCCACCACACCCAATTCAGACAAAAGAAACCCTAAACCCACTTCCCTCTCAGCTCGCATGAGCTTCGTTTTTGACCAAATTGACGTCATTGAGAAAGAACGCTCCCAGAAAGACGAAACCCTACAACGAATCCGTGCCTGGCGCGAATCCAAGAAAGAAAAGCAACCAACCATCCAACAAGATTCACACACAGATGATGTTGAGGTTTCGGTTTCGGTTTCGGGGATTAAGGAGAAAGGGTTATTGAGTAAAGAAGTGGAGCTGGTGCATCCGTGGCCGGAGTGGATTGAATTGATGGAGAGGTTTGTTCAGCAGAATTATTTTGATTGTAGGAGGAAGGATGAAGATAGATTGATTTCAGATTCGAGGTTCGGTGATGGTGGTGGTGGTGGTGGTGGTGTTATGGTGGAGGTGATGGAGGAGGGTTTTGATTTCACTAGAGATTGGAAGACTGTTCAGACTGCTGGTCTCAGCTTTGGCAAAGATAGGTTTGATATCTTGAGGTCAGTTAGGGTTTTATGGCAGTTAATGCTTTGTGAACCGTTATTGATTGTGTGGAACTTGTTAGATGTATTACATGCTGTCATGTTTGTATGTGTGAACAACCATGTCTTGTGCCATTGATAAAAATGCGCCCTTAAAATAGAAACTTATATATATAAACAAAATTAATTAGTCTGACGGTGATTATTTTAAATGAGGCTGTTCATGAGCTCGACTCGAATTTTGAATCGAGTTGAAATTTTGAGCTTGGGCTTGACTCGTTTATAAACCGAGCATACTTGGCTCGGCTCACTTTGTCTCGGGTTCAAGTATTACTTTTGTGTTTAAATCCTGGATATATTAATTAATTTTTTTTATATATGTAAAACGAGGAAAATAAAATTTTTAGGTCCTGTGCGGTCATCCACCTGGAACACCCTCAGGGCCAGCCCTGTGTGTTGATTACCTGTAGTACCACTTTAATGCTGACTTAGCTGGTAAAATATGTATCAAAAATGGTTGAAAGAGATTTTTGGGTGTTTGGATGTTTGTTTTGAAAGAGATTATGTGATGTTGAATGATAAAAACTTGATGATCAGTTGTAACAAGACATGATGCAGCTTTCAACTGACTGTCAGATTTTAGTTATTTAAGGAAGCTAACGATAAAGTAATGGTAAAATGAGGGAATATAAGTGGTTTGATCTACCTTTAAAGAATCAATTTTGTTGCAGCTAGTATGAACCTGATCATTTGACCATTAACTCATTGCCTAATGGGATAGTTATAGTTAGAAGTAGGTCACCCAAACACTATAAATTGATCATTGTGACTTGATAATCATTTCAAAACATACATCCAAACACTGCCAAATTTAATTATAAGTTGCAGTCGAGTTATTTTTTTTAAATCTGCCATAGGTATCTTGTTGAATTCAGGGTTAATCAGTGTAATACAAGAAGCTGGATTTTCAAGTGTTTACCGAGGCAGATGATTTTGCTTTTTTGATACATACTTTTGTTTTCTTCCACCAGGCTCTGCGTGTATTTTCTTCTCAGTTGGAAAAGTGTGCACCTGATTGATTTTTTGGGGCAATTTTTTTATTGTTTGGGTCTTCTATGATCTTATTGAACACTGAAAAGTAAGTGTCACTATAAATAGGGCATTTGCTTGGGCTTATGGTATTTTAAAAGCGGTGTTTGTATCAGTTCAAGTTATTCTGCATTGTTGCATTCATTATTACTCTTTTTGTGATGTTAGAATATAAATTTTATTTCAGGTCACTATCAAGACAAGATATACAACTTTTGGTTGGGTATGGTTGCCCTAGTCCAGACAAGAAGGTTGTGTTCTCTGCAAAGCTATTGAGGAAACATGTTCATCTTGATGAAGGAGATGTAAGTTTTACCATTGTCTCATGTGATCGATAATATACCCAGGCCTAATATAATTTGTTTGTTTCTTTCATTTTGCTGGAAATGCGTCTTTGTAACATTGTTAGGTTGCACGCTATAGATAGGGGTATATACCAAGAGATATGATATGAAACATGATCTTTAGGTTGGAACAATCTAGTAATATTAAAGTATTTATTCGTAGCATATGTGCAACATTTGCCTCTTAATGCATATTAGATATGGTTGCTAATTGCTATATTCCTTGTTAGTTGTACCTTATGCTATAGTAGTTGTATATCCATGTATGCCTACATGCATTTTAAAAGTACATTAAAGTTTGTTTTATCCATGATTAGTTGATTACATTTAGTTTATCTGATAATATAATTAATATTTGATGAGAATGCTAGAAGTTTTGATTTCCAAAACCCGAACTTCTCTTAAATTTGTATAGGATTAGGGAATAATCGCAAAGCCAACCAATTTGCTTTTACGTGTATACCTGTGCCATGTTTTAAATCATGCTTAAAACGCTTGGACTATAGTAGGTACACACACTAATTTTATTTTTGGTTGAATTTCATTGGCCAAAGGTTAGGATAGAGTAATGCGTTACATGCACTCTTTCAATGTTTTCTACTAATACAAAAATTATTCTCAGGCTCTCAGCTCATTTTATGGTCAACTAACACAGCTTTCATGTATTGGGTGGCTTCTTTAGGATTTATGTAATTCGTCGAGGAACTTTATTCTAGTTCTGTGAAATTTGAACCAAGTTGAATCTTGAATATTATCAAATATATTTACATAACAATAGAAACCTTCATTTGCTAACTAGATGAAAGTAACTTTGGCATTAGAAAAAAGCTGTAGGCAACTATGTAGTCAAAGGGCGCGCTGGGCGGGGCAAGGCCTAGGCGCCTCAAAGACACTCAACGCTACCATCTTGAACAAGCACGGTTGGGGTGCTTACCTCAGTCCGTGCAATCAGGAGAGCGATTGGGAGAGATTGGGAGATTGGTTTCTCAGAAAATAGACAAACATTTTAAAAACCCTAATTTGCCTTCTCAGTTGTGGATTGGACTGGGATCAATATTTTCCTTTAAACAGCAAAGGAAACTACGTAAAGATAATGGATGAGTAGCCCGATTAATTATCTTGAAATTAGTTTCCACTTTTATTATTTTAGTTTGTTATATATAATTATCTGTTTCTAAAAAATGTTAGTTATATTATTCTTACAATTATAAAAAGATTTTTATTATATCTGTAGAATTGTATTAAATTATTAGTTTTCTATGCCTATTATATATATATATATATATATATATATATATATATTTTTATATGGCTTTCTGTCTCGGGTGTGTGCTTTTTGGCGCCTAAGCGATATGCAAGCTCTTTGCGCCTTGCACCTTTAACTACCTTGATAGACGGTTGAGGAAAGGCTAGTGATTTACATTGTTGCTTGAATCTAATTAGGAGACTTTAACTTTTTGAAAGATTAATGTCAATTAAAGTACAAAAGGGAAAAGCCTTGTTGTGTAGGAACTTAAAGCTGGGTGTTATGCTATTATCCTTTCAAAAAGAATTTGGCCCTAGATTCCAAAACAACATTGTACTTGGACCTGCTGCTCTTTAGTTATTGTCAAATCAACTTTTTATAAAAGTCTTGATTTAATTTCCAAACAAGGTTTCTCATCAATTCTTTGTTTTCCTAGAAGTATGGATTTGAGACTTACTATGAAAGCAAGGTGGCATTCTGCATTCTTATTGGATCCTACATGTTACTTATATCTTCTATGTAAATATTTCTTTAGTGTATGTTACATGGCTGGTAATGTTCTCTTGTAAGGAAATTAAGGATTAAGGAACTTCAATTAATTGATTAAATAGTTGCTTGACAACCAGCATTCCTGAGATTTGGTAACACGAGGGCATGGTTTTCGTCGCACAAGTTTTGTATCTAGCTCTGTAGTTTTCTAGCCCTTAGGTAGTGTTTGATATGCATGAATGGACGATGGAATGGAATGAGTCATTACGATGGAATGAAAAAAAACATGTTTGGTAAACACATTGGAATGGAATGTACAATTACATAAGAAATGTGATTCCTTCCCTTTTAATGATTTTCATTCCTTGTGGGAGAGGTGTTTTTTTTTTTCATTCCTTCAAGGAATGGAATGAATTTGTTTAATTAATTTCCCGAACCATGGCCCGACCCAAACACTAACCCATGATCCGATTCATGACCCAACCCATGACTCGACCCATGACCCGTCCCATACTCAGCCCATGACGCAAACCATGATCCGACCCATGACCGCCCATGACGCGACCCATGGCTCGTCCCATGCTTTGTCTCATGACCCGACCCATGACCCGACCCACGACCCGACATGACTCGACTCATGACCCGAACCATGCCCCGACTCATGACCCGTCCAATGCCCTGACCCATGCCCCGACCCATGCTCGGACCATGACTCGATCCATGACCCGACCCATGCTCTGTTTCACGACCCGACTCATGCCTCGACCCATGACACGACCCACGACCCGACATGACTCGACCTATGACACGTCCCATGCCCTGACCCATGATCCGAACCATGACCCATCCCATGCCCTGACCCATTACCTGACCCATGACCTTATTATCCTAGGGTATTTATTTATCATTCCCTCGTCCATTCCATTCACTCGTCCATTCCATTACCTCATACCAAACATACCCTTGGTGTTTGCTGGAGGTGGCCCTTTCAACCCCATTATGGTTAAAACAAACATACGCGGTATAATCCCACTCGTAGCGGAACTATTGGTAATCTGGGGACATTTATGGATAAAATTAAAAGTAAAATTGGTTAAATTGGAAATGGGTTGAGCTGGTGATATGGGTCGAAACCACCTAAAATGCATTGCTTAATGCATAAAAAATCTTTCAAAAATCTAGATTGCCATTTTAATAATGTAGTTTATTAAAACATATTTAAACATCAAAAAGTTACAAAGTTGAATAAAAGAAATGGCAAAAAGTGTTTGTGGGAAAACTAGACCGCCCCATCACAAAAAGTTAATGATTTGAGCCGTTATCCAATCTGCCTATTTTGTCATCTCTTGCATTTGCACATCACTTTTAGTTATCTAAATCGATCTGCTTCTCAAGATTGGTTATGAAATTAATAAATGGATGGAAGATTAGTGAAATGATGACGATAAAATCTGGTTTTTAATATTAACTTGTTGCTCATTCCAGGTTTGTAGTTCATGCAGTCTAAGGAATTCTTGTGAACGGGCATATTTGCTCACAAATAAAGAAGATGAGGCAAGAACCATTGACATTATGCGTGTTCTGATGACATATGGGTTTGATCCAGTAAACGGGTCAGTTGTCAATGACTCACTTTTGAAGAAAAAAGCAGTAAAGGGTGCAGTACGTAAATTACTTCATGAAGTGGTAAAATTGAGTGGAGTTCCAATAGATCCAAGCCTGCCCCCACCAATCATCAAAAGACCACCTCCCAAGGTCAAACAAACGCCACCTCCTCCTAAGAAACGGGTTGGTCGTGATGATGTTGAGATGAAAAAGGGTGATTGGCTTTGTCCAAAGTAAGTTAAGTGCATATTCTAATATGTTGCAAACTTGGTGGAGAATAGGGGTTCAGGTCAAAAGTCAAAACGATAAGTTTTTATACATGTCAACATGAAACACTTAATTCCCAAGTTTTTAAAAAATGTTACAAATTAGCATGCCCAATATGATATACAAAGTTCATATTATTTCATTGATCATCTAATTCTTTTAAAAAATGTAAGTGGAAAATGAACAGGTCGGACAGGTTGGGTAATAGGTCAAATAGGTAAAAAGTTTGGACATGTTGAAACGGGTCGGGTTGGCCTGAAACACTTCGTCCAATATTTTTAGGTTTTTCTTTAGTAATTGGTGTGTCAATAGGGTTACACAAATGGTTTTCTTTCAGGTGTGACTTCATGAATTTTGCAAAGAACACGGTGTGTTTACAATGTGATGCCAAGCGTCCAAAGAGACAACTGCTTCCAGGAGAATGGGAATGCCCCGAGTATGTGGTAGCTGTTATTAGACTAATTATTATTGTTCATACGCACTTTGACTTACATCATCATTTCATTTGTTTTTCAGGTGTAAATTCTTGAATTACAGAAGAAATATGGCATGTTTCCACTGTGAATGCAAGCGCCCACCAGATGAATTTACCGAAAATCAAATGCAAGAGGGGCAACATGGTCAAAGATCAAGATTTGAGCATGTTCCTAGCAGGAAAGAAGTTTCAGATGCATGGAACTTTGATTTTGATGAAAATGAATCTGATGGTGCTGAAGTTGCTGCTTTTGAGTATGCAGATTCAAGAAAACTTGATCAAGATTTTACAAATAATCAACATGACAACAATAATTTTAATAGGAAGCCCTTAAGGCCTCAAGAATCAGAATATTCAGGTTTTGTTGCTAAACCGGGAGTCGGGTTTGATGATTTTGATGACGAGGAAGAGGATGATGTCAATAGCTATGAGTTGGATACAAAACCGAGCAGTTCTTCAGTTAACTTTTCTGATCTTGATGTTGATTCTGAGTCTGAAGATGAGAATTATAATGCGCGTAGGCAAGTTTCTTCACAAAGAAATAAGAGGGTATCAAAATCTTTTAAAAAATCTGCAGTTTCTGAAGATGATAGTGTAGATTTCAATTCAGATGATGACCTACCTGTTCATCCAAACTGGAAATCTAGTCATGTAGCTGATTTTAGACACAAAAGTAGGGGCAGAATGAGGTCAAAATTTGGTTCAGATGAAGATTCTGATCTCAATTCTGGTGATGAAGACTTGAGTGATGATGATTTCCCACATAAACACAAGGGACGGATGAACACGAGGTCAAACGATTACCGTAAAGTCAAACGTGACTTTTCGGATGAAGATGATCATTTCAGCAGAGAAAGATCAAGAGGAAAGAAAGCTGTTTCCAGTAGAGGTAAACACCCTGCAAAGAGTTTCAGAAATGATTCATATGAGGGTGATTTAAACGGTTTTAGAAACCATAAACGAGAAAATTTTGGTGATAAACCGACTCGAAGGCCCAATAGGGCTCGAGGTTCACCTGGGTCAGGTTCAGGTGCGGTCTCTGACAGTTATTTAGACCATGAAAGATTTAGCAGACCGAGAGTGAATGTAAGGTGACTGGGATTCATGATTAGACACCACTGGCAATCCTGGTGAGTTCAACCATGGCCTTGTGGTTTCCAAGAATCCCTAATCATCATTCATCATCATCATCAAGAAACAAAACCTAATTACTTGTGTTCAAAGTATGTGTATTTTGGAACAGTGTTGGTTTTGTTATGGATTTGGGCAATTTTGATGAGGGAAATATAGTTGGATGATATTTTTACAATAATGAATTATAATGATATTATTTATGTAACATTTTTAATCATTTGCAAGGATGATTAGCATTGTTGACGTCAGATTGTTAATCCTTTGTTGGTTTGTCTCAAATTGATCATTTACTTTGTTCATTTGACTCAACTGGATGTTGGTTTGCATTATCTTGAAATCTTGTATATGATTGATAACTTTTTTAGTAAGTTACAAATTATATTCTTTTTAACTATGTATTAAATTATAGACTGTGTCTTTTGGCTTCACTAATTACCGTGTATATGCTCTTTATTTGGAATATTTGTACACATTTAGTCAATTTCACTAAATGGTGTGAAAATTTTTAGTCATGTCATGTGCCGAACAATTTTATCTTTTCACCCCCTCAAAGGACATAATTTGTAATCTACTCTTTGTATTTTCTTTTATTTCTCTTTCTTTTATTTTTTTGCTTTTATTTTCTTTCTTTTTCTTTTTTCATTTTTGGCTCTTTTATTTTTAGGATAATTACATATATCCCCCTAAAAACTTCATTAATTACATATATACCCAGCTCAAATTTTTATTTACGTATATACCCTTCGTAATTACAAATATACCAAACTGGATGATAAAATCGATCAGAAGCAACGCTGAATGTTGGAATCGATCGGTAGTGGGAATCAGACGGTTAAGGTTGAGATTAATAGAATAAGAATAGTTGTATTTCTTGTAAGGTTAAAAAGCTAATTTTACAAAAGAGGGGAATATATGTAATTTAAATTTTGGGTTGGGTATATATGTAATTAGGGTTGAAAATAGGGAGATATATGTAATTCTGCCTTTATTTTATAATGTTTTAAAATTTTATTAATTAATTAATCAACTTATTGATTTTATAAAAAATATATTTTTAATAATTTATTTTATTATATTATTTATTTTTTTCATTTATTATTATTATTATATTCCAAACAAACTAATTAATCATTTTAGGGGTGTAAACGAGTGTAGGAGAGCATAATCAAACAAGAAATTCAAATTAAGTTTAACTTTTATATAACTAAAAATGACTTAAGAAACACCAAAACTTCCGGATACCCTTCACCGAGCTTATTCGATATGTACGTGTCTCACTTCTAGAAAGAAAATCAAAACCCTCCCCTCTTACGCCGTTGTCCATGGCGGAGTAAACCTTCACGACCGATTCTTTGCCGCTAGCTATAAAACCCAAATAATGGTGTCATTTACGTATATATCGAATGAGTTCGGTGAAGGGTATCCGGAAGTTTTGGCGTTTCTTACAACATCATGATCCCACATCTCTTTCAAATTTAAAATATTTACACATTTACATTTTCCATATGTGGCCCACATAACCCTCTCTCTCTCACACACACACACACATAAACATATATATATATATACTAGGTTAGAGACCCGCGTAATACACGGGTTGAATAAAAATAATGAAATAAAGAGTTATTAATTAAGATGTATGGAATTGTAAAATGACTTTTGTATATAAGATGGTAATGGAGAAATAGTTTCCTAAATTAAGCGTAAAATTTGGTTGAATTGAGAAGAAAACTTTGATATTGATTGAGAGGAAATCACGATCATATGGTAATGGAGAAAATTGTTTCCTAAATTAATGATAAAAATAATGGGGATAGTTTTGGTGGGAAAATTAGTCAAAGACCTCCTATATAGCTGTGTCAGATAAGGGTATTCCTTTATTATATTAAGATTAGGTTAAAAACTCATGTATTACATGGATGAATAAATCCAACATGTTGTAAACCAGCCGTTTTTATGAAGATTTGTTTCTTGGATGTCATAAGCCATTGATTAAATAAGAAATAATGAATATTTAAAAATAATAAATAACAAATAATGAAGATTTAAGAATTATAAAGTTATATTTTAAAATAAGATATAATTAAAATCGTCTTATGATTTAGTAAGTTTTAATAAATTATTAAAATGAAAAGATTTATATTTTAGATATATAATTATTTTAAATCATTATTATTTAATAGGAGACAGAGGCGGTGAACAAAAATCATTATGTGTGGTGGCAGTGACGGAGTTCTGACGAGGTGGCTGGCGGTAGTGGGGCGACGGAGATGGTGTGGTTGTCGGAACAGCGGTGGCAGAGTTCTGACAATGGGGGGTGGTGTGGTGGCAGTGGTTGTTGGGGTGCATGTGATTGTGATTGGGAGGAGGAGCTGATGTAGAAAGCGGTGGTCTGGCGGTGGTGGCCGGTTAATTACACAGATTGTCCATATTTTGGTGGTGGTGGGGATTAATTACATAGATGGTCCAGATGAAGGAGACGATGGGGAGTGGGGTGGTGGTGGCTGGTTTAATTACACGGATGGTCCCTGTGGGTAATTTTGGTTATAAAATGGTCCCTCACCAAACCATTAAGTTACATAATCAGTCTTTTTAATCTGAAAAGACCTAAATGCCCTTGAATTTAACAGAAAAACTAATGGAAGTTAGTCTTAATACCCAATATTGTTACAAAATCAAAACATAATACCCATACTTGCAACTTGAAACCCTTAATACCCATACCTGTTACTTTTCATAAACCACGGGGACTATCCATGTAATTAACTCTACATATTATGTCCTTTAGGGTAAAAAGACAAAAAACTGCCCTTATGAGCAAGACATATGGTTGATCTTAACTGAAAAGGTTAACAATAATTAATGAAAATGACTAAATGTGTGCAAAGGTTCAATAAATGACATACACTGTAATTAGTGAAGCCAAAGGACATAATCTGCAACTTGATATATAGTTAAAAGACATAATTTGTAATTTACCCTAATTTTTTGTTTGAGGAAGTGATATGCTAAAAGAAGTATAGGAACTTGTTGTGTCAATTGTAATAATAGAAGGGTCATAATTAAACATTATGTGGAAAAAATAGAAATTGTTAATTCAGTTGGAATATGTTTGTAAGTTGGTGCTTAATGATAGAGAGGGATTGTATAGAGCTTATGCATTGAATGAAAACTTCTCTTCCCTCTAAATTCTTCTCTCTACTATTGCTACTATTTTTTACCGTATCAATTGGTATCATAGTAATTGCTTTTGTTAAATATTAGGAGTTTGATTGTTAATAATGGGTACTAGAAATCAAGAGATGGAGAAGACTTTGAAGGATCACGTAAATTTTTGTTATATTTGGAGACTTTTGCAGACAAAACTAAACGATCATTTGCTGAATTTCAGGATACATTAGAAATAGAATTAAAGGGATTATCAAACCTTAAATTAAATTGGAGTTCATTAAGTGAAGGACATACACCAGAACCTAGAGATTCCATATGTTCTATTCGGTCTACAAGATTGGGAAAGTGGGGGACTTTCCTAGGTTCAACGATGAGGATTTAATGGGTTTATGACCATGTCTTTTTTTGTTGATGAAACACTAGAGCACCTCAAGTTGAGGTATGTTGTAATTCATTTAGAGGGATATGCCCTGCAATGGCATCAGAACCAAAGGAACGAGTGTACAAGATTTACCATGGCCAGAGTATGTGCAATCAACTCGATCTGGAACTTTCATGTTAGAAGAAGTTGTAGAAGAATTGACCCCATTGTGCCAATTGTTCGATTCCCTCTTAAAAAAGGTTACAATTACATTATTAGTATCCTTTTTTAGAAGATTAAAGCGGATATAAAGGGATATGTTCAAGCCTACAACACTTAGGGATGCCTATGCACTAGCAAGATTACAAGAAGCAAACAAACACCAGGACCTGAAAATAGTGGCGAAAGATGGGTTGCATCAATTTCCTCTACATACCCAAGGAACAAGGTAGATAAAAATAACTCAAAAGTTACACCACCAAACTACCATTGTTACTTATTCTTATAAGTACTACAAATGTGAGCAAGAATGTCAATCTAAGGACACTGTCCAACAAAGAAAAAGAGTGCTAAGGGGGAGTGTTTCTGATGTACAAAACGCTTCGTACCTGGTCACAAGTGTAAAGGTCGACAACATTTTTTTTTAACGAAACAAAAGAAGGTGAGGAAGAACAACTTTCAGATATTGAAAAGGATCATGGGAACCTCAAATTTCCATCCATGCCTTAACATGTATTGTGTCTTATTCAACTATGAGGGTACATGGTTCCATAGAGACAAGACCACTTCACATATTAATAGAATTTGGATCGACCCACAATATCATTGACGAACGACTAGCTCAAAAATTGAAGTGTCCAAATAAGGAACTTAGCACTATTAAGATGAAGGTTGCTAATGGATACCAACTAGTTTGAATGAAAGTATGTCCCAACTTCCAATGGCTAATGCATGGTCTTTGGTTCACAACTGATGTTATGGTCATTGCTCTCAACAATTACGATATGGTTCTCGGGCATGGCTTTTACCATTGAACGAAAAGTTCCTCTCAACTAAGGAACTTAGCACTATTAACATGAATTATAAAAATCTAACCATGCGGCTTATTGTGAAAATGCATGTTCTATGAGCTTCAAAGACTATATAACAATTCGGTTTCTCTTAGTTCCATTGAGAAGATGCAAGAGATGCTCTCAAAACCAAGTCAGTAGCCTCTTATAATTATATAGTTTACAAGTAATGGCATCAAATGAAGAATATCAACATTAATCAAAACTTGGGAATGTAGTCCAACATAATGAGTTGGATACACTATTATCGAAATACAAGGATGTTTTCCAAGTCCCAGTTGGCTTACCTCATGTTTTACTTGACATAGTGTTTAAAAAAAATATAGGACTAAAAACGAATGAGTATTGACTGAGTAGAAACCTTATCGGTATCTCGTTGCCCAGAAAGACATCATTGAGAAAAATGACCCAAGAGTTAATGAAACTAGAATGATAAGGAATATCAAGAGTCCCTTTACGGCTCATGTGGTCTTCGTTAAAAAGAAGGATGATGGTTGGTGAATGTGAATTGATTACCGGAGATTAAACAAAGCAGCAACAATAAAATGGATCACATGTCCCTTAGTGGAGGAGCTCCTAGATGAATTGCATCAAGTAACCATTTTTGAAAGCTTAATCTTCATTCGTTCTGGTTATCATCAATTTAAATGACTGAGGCTGATGTCCACAAGACGACCTTTCAAACACATCAAGGCCATTTCGAATTTTGTTCACGCCGTTTGGATTCACTAACATCAGCCACGTCTCAAGCACCAATGAACCACACTTTTAAACCACTCTTGTGGAGGTGTGTGCTAGTTTTTTTTTAATGATATACTTGTGTATAGTAAGGGCATACACCAACACATACTTGATTTAGAAGAAGTTTTATCGCTATTACTTTCACCTAACCTCTTTGCTAAGCAATCTATATGTGCATTTGGTGGAACAAAGGTTAAAACATCTCTTAGATCAAAAGATCACCACTCCTTTAGAACATGTTTGGTTATCCAAACTCATGGGGTACACTTATGGAATTACGTATAAAGAGGGGAAGGAAAATATAGCAGCCAATGCGTTGTCACGAGTACAAGGATGAGAGTTGTGCACCATAACCTTGTCAATTTTTGAACCATTATTACTTGAAACAATTAAACAAACTTGGGTTGAGGATAAAGACTTACAAGATGTTATTCTTTAGTCGACACAAGGTAAAGAGAAAAGGAACTTTGCGTGGGATGGTATTATACTTAAAAGAAAAGAACAAAAATGTAGTATGGGAAAAGAACAATCGCGGAGGGATATCTTGGTTATTTCTCATTGTTTCGCTATTAGTGGACATTTAAGAATCTCAGTTACATTACAAAGACTCAAAGCATACTTTTAATGGAAGGGAGAAACAAATGTTGTTAGACAATTCATTAGGACTTGTGATGTATGCTAACGCATTAAAAATGAAATAGTCGTATGTTAAATCCTTTGCCAACTCCAACTTGTGCTTTTTCAGATATAATATGGACTTTATAAGGGGTCTACCAAAATCAGACAACAAAGACTCAGTCGTTAATGAAGTACGCTTATTTTGTGCCATTAAAGCATCCTTATACGATTGCTCACGTGGCCCAAGTGTTCATAGACGGTGTTTATAAACTTCATGGGTGGCCTAACACCATTGTATGAGATCATGACACCATATTTTAAAAGTACCTTTTGGAAAAGTTTGGTGCACTTGATAGGTTGTGTAAAAAAAGGTGTAAAAACATTAATTTTGTAGCTTGGAACTGTAGCTGAATGTGTTGTTTGAACTATGATTAGTTTGGGCAAATATGGAAAAATGGTAATTTTATGATTTTAAACTATAAAGTTACAATTTGTTTTTCAGTGACAAGTTTTATGGTTCGGTATAAAATGGACCATAAGGTTACATTTTAGAACTCAGATTCTATTGTTTGAGAATTTTATTTTCAAAGTTTTAATAAGAACCATGAGTTTTGAGTTACAAAACTCATATACTTAAATAGCTTATATGCTAGTATGTGTGATTCATATATTAAATGAAGAGATGTCACGAGATCACAAAGATGGAAATGCCCTAAAGAACGAAAGTGAATGGATGAAGCATGACAATGCGTACAACTTAGTGTTTTTGTGTATTTCTAAACCCCATTACATATAATAACTTCTTACACCACATTTTGTGTAAATGTTGCATTTAAGTTAAACGTTTTTGGTGGACTCTAGCTTCTACATCTTTTTATATAAATTTGTGTCAATGTAAGGAAGTTAGTATTTTTGGCGTTCATACTTAAAAATATTATGCTTTTGGATATTTTAGTATTAAAAATTTATTAAGTGAAGTTATTTTATAAAATGGTTCTACAACTTTATGTTAAATATAGTTTTTTTTTGTTTATACTTTCTAATTGTGTCAACATGACCAAAATGAGAGGATTTCAATCTAGGGTGTGTGGTTATTTAATCATCAAATCAATTATGAATTCTATTCTTTACTCTTTGATTAGCAAAATTCAATGAAATTGGAATATAAAATTCAAGAGATGTCATGTTTTGTTGGACAATGAAGGTAACTGTAATTGAAATGAAATCCCTTAAATTCTTTCAAGTAAAGGAGTTAAAAAAATCCATAAAAGAAATTATTATTTATTTCAAATAGTGAAGGAATTCAGTTAAATAAACTGGAATCTCCCCCTCTCTCACTACAACCTCCATCATCACCTTTGTAGTCGTCACCATCACCATCATTGTCACCGTCACCTCCACCACTACCCTTAATCTTTGTCGCCATCATCAACATCATCATCATCATCACCACCCCCACTATTGCTACCACGACCGCCACCACCACCTTTTCCACCTTCACATTTGAACTTCTCTAACAACTTTGCAAAACAATACGTTATTATATTTGTCAATGTAATGCATCACAAATTCCTTAGATAAGTTCTAATTCCTTCAAAATCTAATTCTTTAATCACAAATTCCTTAGATAAGTTCTAATTCCTTCAAAATCTAATTCTTTAATTCCAAATCCAATTTCTTTAAATTTTGTTTCGTATGAAAGATTTCAATTCTTTCAAAAAAACAAAAAAAAAACTTCATGTGAATCAAACACCCCTTTATTTATACTAGAGTAAATTACAGAAATCGTCCCTAGGTTTGGTTTAAAAATCACTTTTCGTTCAATTAAAAAAGTTTTAACACTTTGAGCCATCCACATTTATGATTTTAATAGTTTTCGTCCAATTGGGTAACGGTGACTAACGATTGTGTTAACCCACCCTCACGTGCACGTCATATGAGGAACAAAATTTTCATTTCACCACCAATTTTGAAGTCCTGCTTCCCACTATTCTTCTCAAACTCCCTTCACGATGATATTGATCGACCAAAACCCTAGGCACGCAAATGGTCTCAAGCTTAAATCAATCTAATCCTGTTGTTGGTCTGAACTTCGAAACCAATCAGAAAATGCTGCACCTGGCTTTGTAGTTTGAGCTCTGGTTTGGCATTGCAACTATCAAAGCAGTGAATGTTTTCCACAAACACAAAATCAAACATTGCAACTGTCAAGCGATTTGAAATCAGTCCATTTGCAAACAGTCAACAAGTGAAATCAGTCAAATTATACAATTTCAAACTTGTCATGTTTTGAGATTTCAGTCTCAAAATTTATAGGCAAGATGAAAACAACCCAGAATAGACCTAATTCAGATATGCAATCTAAATAACCCATTCAAGTTATCCATGGCTCTACTGCATAATAGAAATAATCATTAAAGTGATTTGTTGAAACTCATTTGTTTGCAGCTAATAAAAACACATTCAAGTTGTGTATATGTACAACATAGCCAAATTCTCCAATGACTACAATTTCATAATAGGCTTAAGATTATGAGTTAATTAGGTTAACATGGAATATTATTTGTTACCATTTGGCTTGAGAGTTGCTAGCTTTAACTAGTTGGTTACCACTTACCATTTGGCTTCAATATCACGCACATTCCAAATATGATTAGCCATATGAACTTACGAAGAGATCCTCAATATCGGAGTTGGGAGATCCTTAATGTCGGATTTGGAAATGGTGGGAGTATGGCCGAAGAGAACCTCAGTGACGAAACCGAAGATGAATGGGAAGTTTGGGGGTATTGCCAAAGGTAGGGCATTAAGTTTTTAGGATGAAAAGACCATATTACCCCTCATGTGATGGACACGTGAGGGTTACTTAACAGAATGCTATCAAATCGTTAGTGAATGGATGGAAACTGTTAAAATCAGAAATGAGGGTGGCTCAAAGTGTTACGCAGGGATGAAAAGTGATTTTTAGACTAAACCTCAGGGACAGTTTCTGTAATTTACTTTTTATACTATCTCTACCTCCCATTTTAAAGACGGAAACCAAATTGCTCTAGAGAGAAAGTAAAAATGTTAAATTTTGGGAGGTGTATGACCTTGTATTTCTCCACCAAAATGACTGCTAAGTAGCACATGTAAAAAAACTTTAAAATGGGAGCATTTCAATAGAATATTGAAAGAAACCGAGACAATGAACTCTAAACTTGTTTTTTCCCTATTTGGGTGTGTGTGTTTTTGGTGCAAATACATACATGTACTTTGATTTCTATGTTTGACTTTGAGTAGATAATGATTATGAAAAAATGCAGTATTTTGGAAGTCATGGATCAATTAAAACATATTTGTATGCATTTATGCTTTAGATTTGTTGGTAGTTTTAGTGTCATCATGCCATTTGATTAATTGAGATTTACTAAAGACCAAAGAGAAATAAGAATAAACATTAATACGAGTTAGAAGGTGTGGAGTACACGCTTGTTCAAGAATATTCTTATTTTATGCACAAACACACCCGAGGGTTCAAGAAGCAGAGCCCATGTTAGGGGTCTCGTTACCCGGTTAGCGAGTGGCGCCCACACTGGAAAAATTTCCTATTACCTATTTGAAATATAATTGAAAGTTGCTTCGAGTTTGCATAATTGATGAAAAGTTGTATGAAACTGATCGTCAATATAAACTGATTCTCAGTAGTAAATTGCCATTAGTAGCAAGTGGGATTAGTAGCAACTGATCAGTAAGTCACTAATGGTACCAGAGTTATATTTGATGGAGTTCATGTTGAAGGGTTTTCCACTTAAGTAATCGTCTAAACCGTCGATAGTTGTAACAACCAACTAAAACATTATGATGGTTCCATTTTTCGGTACACCGTTTTCATAACAGATTTGTATATTCGTTCTTGTGTTTTCTCTGTGAACTATCCAATTGAATTTTTATGAGTACCAACGAAATATTTAAATGCGAAAGTGATCTTAACACGATTCATAATAGATATCAAGACAATTTGAAAAATACCAAATATAAAACTTACACAAATTAGGATTATTATTGGATTTTTATGTTGATCTTGAATCTATTGTTAAATATTAGACTCATGGTTTAAAAAATAATAATAATAATAAAATAAAAATGTTATGTTAACATTAACATTTGTTTTAGAAAAAATGTAGGGGTATTTTGTGTATTAAACGTGTTTTTTGAGAGGTTTTAGAAAATATGAGGCTTGGAGGATATATATAAAGCCGAGAAGATTGAAAGAGTGTTTGTATTGTAACCCCAAAGATTTGATTTCAAAAGCAAAAAGGAAGTACGCAAGAACAGAGATCGCAAGGGTTTTTGATGAAGCCTGCTCTCGATTAGCCAAGGTAAAGTTCATTCACAAAACCCTAATTTCCACATCTTCTTCGCTCTCATAAACCCTAAACTCTGCTTGACTGACCGATTCTTAGTCGTCACACTCAACCGAATTTGCGAGCTGGAGTTTCATTGAAGGCCAACACTATCCTCGATTCATACAATTCAGCATAATTCCGGTTAATTTACCTGCGAATTTCGATTTTGCATCCGTATTATTTAGAGTTTGTGAAAACCCTCATTCTTTCAGTTTTGTATATTGTTGCTATGTTTCTTTCGTTTGATTCGTAATCTTTACTTACTTTCTTAATTGAGTTGCTGCATAATTTGTGCTGATGTGTTTCAGATAGATCAGAGTTACTCATGGCTCCAACGAGAAAGTCTAGAAGTGTGAATAGGCGGTATTCCGACTATGTTGATGTCTCTCCGAGTAAAAGTGTTGCTAACAAATCCGGACGGCAGGCAAGTATTTTATACATGTGAAGATTTTTCATGTTGGACATAATATCCGAGTTGAATGGATTTTGTATATTAACATATTCGAGGCGTCTAATCTCCCAAAGAAATAGAGAGGAACGAGAGACAAGTTTGAAACAATTTTCTATGTTTTTTCATTCCTATTTATTAATAACTTAAGCATACAGATACTCTTACGACCGAAGATTGACCACTAATTAACACACTGCTACTAGATATTTAGTAAAAGTAACCAACAATGACTAAATAAAGCAAATGCAACACAAGTTAAAGAAGGTGCATGTGATATGTGGGGTGGGTACGTATCACATACATATTTACTTCTTATGGAACTCTTTGCCTTTGGCGGTTTGGGCACATCCTGATCTCGTGGTTAATGGAAATGCAGTAATGATCATACATTTATGTTGATATTAGCAAATTGATAACTGGTTGAGGGTTCAAGTCTTGTTGTGGACATATGGTGTAGATTTAGGAGTAGGTTTAGAGGGTGTGTGTGTTAAAATAAAGCAAATTGATAACTCTATTGAAACTGTGTGGAAAAAGACTGTTTTTAGGAATTGCTCTGCTGGTTAGCTTCTGAAGAGGGTTTTTCTTTTTGTAAAAAGGGTGACATGAATTTTTAAAATTGTATTTGGACTAAAAGTTTTGAAGTAAGGAAACAAGGCATCAAAACTAACTTTTTGCCCTTTGATTTAGACGTGAAATGGAATAAAATAAAACTTGAGTACTTGCTATTTTATACGTATGCTATGTACCTCTAGCAATAAGTATTTCACACATCATCTTTTGTTTTTCTGTATTATATATTACCCTGTTCAAATACTGGTTTCAGTTTTGATTGTAATTTTCTTTTTTATGTATGAACCAAAAGTACTATTAATCTTTTTCTTGGTTTAGTTGAAGATATGTATGAAGAGGCTTTCTTCCCTCCCTTCTATTTCTTCACTTTCTTTTTGCATAGTCATGTATGAAGTGACCATTATGCATGGGCAAGTTGCATGGCCTATGCATCTTTTTAGTATCAGGTTTTAGGTTTTATTTTACTTGTTAAGTAATATACAAGCATTCATTTAATTAAGCAAGAAAATCTAGTAAGCGCTGATAATAAAGTATTTTGTGCAGAAGAGGAAGCTTTCTGACATGTTAGGATCTCCATGGATTGATGAAGAGGTTGATCGCTTCTATAAAGCCTATAGGAAGTATGGAAAAGACTGGAAAAAGGTTTATGCTTCTTTTTCTTTTTCTATATTTCTTCTATTTCTTCTTTGTGATCTTAATTCTCTTTCATACCAATTATGTCTACTTTTTCTTCCTTACAGTCTGATTAGTTGACGTGTGTGTTTTCTTTCTCATTGAACTTTAGGTGGCTGCCATGGTGCGTACCAGGAACTCTGAAATGGTTGAAGCTCTCTACACAATGAATAGGGTAACAATGCAAGCTTGTTTGATTTTTCTTAAGGATGCCGTTTTATTCCATTCTATAGACTAAGCAATCTGTTTTAAATGTGGTTACATTGTCTCTTATCATTGGTTGATTATAGACTTTCAGTGTACAATTGCTTGAATTGATAATAGAGGTGGCAAATTGGGCAAGTTGGGTAACAGGGCAAGGTGGATAATCTGTTAGTGGGGGTGAAAATGGATGGGCTGAACCACAAAAAAAGACATCTATTTTCTGATTCTTTCATTGTTTTGTCTGTTCTTTTTAATTATAGGGCATAATGGTAAACTTCTAAAATTCTAGTGGTGTATGGACAATTTTGGTAAAACACCTTCCAATTAATATAATCTGTAAGGAATTGTCATGCCTTAAACTTGAAATATAAAAGGGTTCTGTATTAGTTAATAGACTTGGATAAGTTTTGATAAAAGAATGCTATTAAGCATAAGTGTGTGTTCTGCCTTTAGCTGATTTAGTTTTGAATAAAAAGTTCTAAAATAATTACCATGGTGGTCAAAGTCACAAGGTGTCAAGGTGCACTCACGGCGCAAATGGCTTGCATGTCTCCTAGGCACAAGGCAGAAAAAAGCGGACGCCCGAGACCATGGTTGGAAAAATCGCTAGGCGCTAGTCGGGCGGTGGGGTGGGGCCTAGGCGGGATTAATCGGGGCCTAGGCGGGATTAATCGGATTGGAATTTTTATATGTAATTTGTAGTTTTTTATATATACACACACATTTTTATAAGTAATTTTTATAAAAATGTTCATTTTTAAATATTTATACACGTATTTGGCTGGAATTTGAAGGGGTTGGCCAGAAAATCCAAGGTTTTTCCGGAAAATCCACGGCTTTTCCGGAAAATCCAAGGCTTTCGCCGGAATTTGGCCGAAAATTTCAGGTTTTTGCCGGAATTTTCGCTGGAATCTGGCCGCCTAGGACCGCCTAGACCCGCCTAGGACCGCCTAGGCCCGATTCCGATTAATGGTCCGCCTAGCTCAAAATTACAAGTTAAATGTCCGCCTAGTGCCTAGGCGATTTTTACAACACTGCCCGAGACAAAAGAAAACACGTAATAATAATATATAAAAATATATAGTAGGCAAGGCATTGAAAATTAAGAAGTTAATATCATCCCGAAAATATAAATAAAAACCTAATAGAATTAGTAATTTGAATTGTAAGTCCTGTTGGGTTGTGAAGACTTGCGCAGAAATTAGGAGGGAGCCGGCCGTAATGGGCTTGAGCCCGGCTATTAGTTTCTTGTTAATTAAGTTATTAACCCTAATCCTAGTATTATAAATCGAACCTATGATGTAATAGTATTCCTTGAGCACCTAATAATAAAGAACCCTAGTTGCAAAGTGGACGTAGGCTAATCGGGGCTGAACCACTATAAATCTCTCGTGTCTTTTACTTTCTGTTTATCGATTGTGTGCGTGTGTGTGTGATTCCGCTGCGATAACGACTCTTCATACCTAACAACTGGTATTAGAACCTTTGGCTCGTTGTATACACACGCATGGGCGAAGCTTTCTTTCCGATTTTTCGCTCAGTAGTACGTATTCGGCCGATTTTTCGCTCAATAGTGTTAATTTATACGTATTCGGCGAAAATTTTATAGTCTCGGCCCCCCCTGACAGGAAAAAAAAATCCCGGCCCCCACGCGTTTTTCTTCAAGCTTCGCCACTGTACACACGGTTCTGCACTGTTTCAATCGCGAAGAAGGTGAGGAAAGGCTGTTCGAGAAGGCTGCTGTTGTCGGAAGGGGCTGATTGGCTGTTTCGGCTGGGCAGTTTGACTCGGAAGGGCTGTTCTGTTGCTGTTTGCTGTTCACGGTTAGGGTTTGATCAAACCCTAGGGTCGCCGAAAGCAAGGGGAGGAGCAGGGCTATCAGATTTTTTCTTTTGGAGGCTGTCAGATCTGAATAGGGTCTAATCGCAGCCTGTTTTGGCTGCTGAGTTTGCGCCGCAAGGAGTAAATTCAGGGCTGTTGTCATCTGATCGATTAGGGTTTGGCCGAAAACCCTTGAAGTTGAGGTAAGGGACAACAGGGCTGCTGTTCGGGACTGTTTTGAGTGATTTTGTGATTAAGGGTTTGGTTTGAACCCTTGGAATTGCTGATTAGTCACGGTTCTGAAGGAAATGTTACCGGGTTCGGGTATCTTCGGTTTAGGGTTTGCTATTGGAGGTTGCCTGGCTTCGGTTGGTTGACTTTAATTTTGGTTTTTTCTGATTCTCGTTTGCAATGGCTGAAGACGGGAGGGTTCGAATCAAGAAGTTTAACGGGACAGATTTTGCATGGTGGAATATGCAAATAGAGGCGTTATTCGGTGAAAACGATTTGGAGATTACATTAGAAGAGAAACCGAGTGGTTTGCGTCAGGCCGACGAAGTGATTTGGAACTCTAAGGACAAAACGGTGAGAGGTAAGATCATACTGGCTTTGACGAGGAGTGTAGCGTTTAATATCATGAAGGAGACACGGCACATGGTATGATGACGGCTCTGTCAAATATGTATGAAAAGCTGTCTACCGGTAACAGGGTGTTCTTGTTGAGAGAGTTGTTCATGATTTGGATGAACGAGGGAAGCTCAGTACCTGGTCACATAAATAACATAAATTCAATTTTGTTCAGGTTATCGACCGTTGGGACGAAGTTTGATGATGATACTCAAGCGGCGATCCTGTTATCCTCTTTGCCTGACAGCTGGTCAGGTTATGTCACAACAATCACTAATTCTGGTGGAGCTAGGAATTTGAAGTTTAACGTGATCCGGGATAGTATTCTGGGTGAAGACATTCGCCGGAGGAACACTAGTGGAGGATCTTTTTCTGATATATTCAATGTGGGCAGAGGAAGGGAAAATAACATGAGCAGTGAGAGTAGGGGGAGGAGTTCGTCTAGAGCTCGGAAGAATGTGAAGTGCTGGAGCTGCAATGAAGTTGGACATGTGAAAAGTCAATGTCCGAATAAGAAACAGGAAGGATATGGGCAGAAGGAAGTGAACACTGTGGAAGCAGAGGAAGAGTCTGATGATGGTTTGCTGTGTGGAGTGTGACATTGATTCTTGGGTTATGGATTCTGGATCTTCGTTTCATGCCATACACAGCGGGGAAACGATTTTTTTTTTTTTTTGGGAAGGTACGTTTAGGTAATAGTGAGGTTCTTAAAGTAACGGGCATGGGAGATATTGGTCTGAAAACTCTATTGGGAACTACATGGAACTTGAACAACGTCAGGGTGATTCCAGGTCTGACGACGAAGCTTATTTATGTTAGTCAGTTGGATGAACATGGAATGGAAGTAAAGTTCGGTGGTGGTAAATGGAAAGTGACAAATGGAAATCTGGTTATTGCTCGGGGAAACAAGAAAGGGTCGCTGTATATGGTTGAAGTATCTGCTGAGGGAGTAACCGTCCCGATTAACCATAACAAAGTCGGGTTCGCTGCGTCAAAGGAGCAAAAGAGGGTTCATTTTGCAAGGGTGAAGCCTGGTGTTAAGGTGACTCAAGCTGAGCGGGATCGGAGGTCTAAACTAGTTCAGGGGTTTGGTGACAGAGGGAGCACGAGGCGTGTTCCGGGCACAGTTACAAAGCACCGTTGGGTTTTGAAGACCGGTAGTCCGATTGATAAAATCTCTCCAGGGAAACACTTGCTGAATGTGGAGAGTGGTGATGATTCTCGGTGCATCTCTGGATCTGGTGGAATGTGTAAACCAGTTGAGACAGAGGATGGGTCAGAAATGATTGCTGGGTTGGAGCTTGGGGGAGCTTCAACTGACCCTTCATGTGCATGATGAGAGGGGAGCTGCAACTAAGGGGATTTTGATGAAGTCTGAGCTTATTTATGGGGACTGAAGGCTCGTGAGACTTCGGATATGGAGGATACTGGAGTTACCGAATCTGGGTTATTGTGTGCTTGATGGCGGGCTGGAGTATTCGCAAGGCCTTCGAGTGGGAGATTGTTGGGTTGTGAAGACTTGCGCATAAATTAGGAGGGAGCCGGCCCTAATGGGCTTGAGCCCGGTTATTAGTTTCTTGTTAATTAAGTTATTAACCTAATCCTAGTATTATAAATCGAACCTATGATGTAATAGTATTCCTTGAGCACCTAATAATAAAGAACCCTAGTTACAAAGTGGACGTAGGCCAATCGGGGCTGAACCACTATAAATCTCTCGTGTCTTTTACTTTCTGTTTATCGATTGTGTGCGTGTGTGTGTGATTTCGCTGTTATAACGACTCTTGATACCTAACAAGTCCCACATCGGTTGAGGGGGAGAACGAAGCCTTTCTTAAAAGGGGGTGGAAACCTTCTCTACCAGGACGCGTTTTGCCTGGGCGAGCAATTTGTCGGGTGAAAACAAAACCGCGAGTTCCTGGATGAGCAACCCATCGGGGGCAAAACAGACAATATTTCTGGCACTACTTACTTGGTTTGTTACAAGAATCATCCGGTTAATACCAAAACTAATTAAGTTCACAAAAAACCAACAACATCAATATCATTGTTCATCATCACCCACATCAAGACTATATGTCCATATGAGCTTTCATTCACATATTCATTTGAGTGAAATGCTTCAAATTCCTCTTCCGTGCAATGTTGTAAAAATCGTTAGGCGCTAGTCGAGCGGTGGGGTACCGACTCAGGATTAATCGGATTGGAATTTATAAGTAATTTTTCAAACTTATATATATATATATATATATATATATATATATATATATATATATATATACAAATACAAACATTAACATATTATTATATTAGTTCAAAATCTCAAATACTTCAAAATCAAATAGTTTAAATACTTCAAAGATAAAATAGTTCAAATACTTCAAAAATCAATACTTCAAAATTCATCATCGTCTTATCCGTATTAGCACAGGTGGTCATCGATTTGAAGCTGCAGGTAGCGATTAGGTTAAAGCAGCAGCGAGAACAGGTTGGAGGTGGAGAACGGCCTTCAGTTTTGCGATTAGGTTAAATAAAAACCCATGGATCCATGGATCAGGTCGTTATTTGGGCCTAATTCTATTTAAAATCCACATTTCAATTTGGGCCGATTAATCCCGATTAGGTCTGATTAGGGCCGATTAATCCCGACTAGGGCCGATTAATCCCGATTACTGATTAACTGTCCGACTAGCCCAAATTTACAAGGTAATCCACCGATTAATCCCGATTTTTACAACACTACTTTCGTGCGACTGTGCCATCTCCATGCAAATCATCCTCATCTTCATTTTCTAAAGCCACTGAAGTTGAAGGTTGTGAAAACATCAGTTGCTGCCTATGTTGATTGTGTTTATGGAACCATTTCTATGGGAAAAATGGAAGGGACCGTGAAAGGGACTGTCCTGCGCAGGGCCGGTTCATAAGTAAAAATGGGCTCTTAAAATAGAAACTTTTATATATAAACATCAATTAATATGACGATAATTGTTTTAAATAGGATTGTTCATGAGCTGAGTCAAGGCTAGCTCGGGCTCTGCTCGAGTCTAACGAAGTTAGCTCGGCTCGGTTCGAATTCTAAATCAAGATGAAATTTTGATCTTGGGCTCGGCTCGAGTCATTTATAAACCAAGCCAACTTGGCTCGACTCGCTTTGTCTCGGGTTCAAGTACTAATTAAACTTGTTTACCCTTTTCAATTCGGATTCAAGTAGTACTTGAGTGAGATACCCAAGTTCTCAATTTATAGAGAAGAGCTATCTCTTTGGTTTGTTGTTTGGCGATGTGAGACATAGATATACGGGGAGAAAAGAAAGGAAACTTTCTCATTTGGCGATGTGGGATGAGTAAATACAAATGCAAGTCAGTCGGCAAGAGGGGCAATTTATTGGACGGTGGGAGCAGCTGTAGCGTCTGAGAGTCACGATAGTAGTCAAGTACAAAAAAGAAGTACGAGGATTGAGACTTGAGGGTTAAAAGATTGAAGTCCAACCAAATAGCATCGTGTTAAAATCTTGTTAAAGGCGCGCGCATAGACGTCTCAAACACATACAAGGCGAGCTGCTTAATAAAGTGTGGGTGAGGCTAGCCCCTTAGTCCAGGTGTGGCAAGGCGACCGATCCGTCTAGGCGGAAAAGGCTGGAAACGTGTATCTAAAAACTTAAACAAAGTTACAGAAAGAGAGAATGAGGAGAGGAATTTGTGCAACAACTCTTAAGAGATTAGGAATGCCTATAAGAACTGTTTAGCGACAACAACTTGGAGGGATTACGGTTAGAATGGTATTTAGTCTTTAAAATCCCGAATTTGTTTTTCACAAAATGGGTTTTGTGGATTGCACTCAGCCAAATATTTTTGTTTCTTTTTGGTTAAATATTAAAGAACATGTTACATAAGAATATATTAGTTATGGTTTATTGTAATAATATTTACCATATGTAATTTAGGGTTAAACCCATTTGGGTTAGGTTTCCTTTGTAATTGTTCTCATTGTACTCCTATAAGTAGTTAAACACTAATACACAATACCTTATAGGGTTTCCATTATTCTATATGGTGACGACTTTCTTTTTCTTCTTCTCCTTCTCGTCTTGCCTCGGAGACACATGTCATATATATAGATTAGGTTTTATTTATTTTGTCATGCTGCCGTTGTGCCACCACAATCGTAGCTACTGCTGTCCCAATCATAGCTCCTGTCATCGCAGTCGTAGCTTCTGTCATCATAGCTCTGCTGCCGCCGCTATGAATTTAAATCCGTCGCCATCGTTTGCTGCCACGGAGTTCTCTTACTATTTAAGTTTTTATATTTTTTTCTTAAATTTTTTTTTTGTTGAGATTATGTGCTTTCTACCAACACATTCATTGTTTTTCGCTCTAGATTGAGCATCTGATTTCCTCTCGCTGTGGAGTATTGGAGAGAATATACTAGTTACGGTTTATTGTGATAATATTTACATGTAATTTAGGGTTAAGCCCATTAGGGTTAGGTTTCCTTTTGTAATTGTTTTCATTGTATTCCTATACACGTTACCTTACGGGGTGTCCGTTATTCTATAGGACAATTGATGGGTAGTTACTTCAGAATTATTTTTACTTTTATTATTTTCATTTGTTATAAATAATTATCTACTTTTAAAAAGGGGTAATAGTAACCAAGTGTTCCACTAAAGTCACTCAAAGTCTTTTTGTTCCTCTAAAGTCACTCAACTTTCAATAGATGTTCCAATCTTGTGAATTTTTTTTTATAAATGTTCAAATTTTTTAAAATTAAGTGACGTGAATGAAACATATATGAATCCTAATTATTATTTAGTGATTATTATTTTTCTAAATTAACTTGAAGTAAGAGGTAATACTGAAGGAAAAAAATTCACTAAATAATAACCAAGTTTCATAATTTTCAATTTAAGTCGAATTTAAAGAAAAAATAATAACTAAATAGTAACTAGAATTCTTATATGTTCCATTTAGGTATATTAACTTTAAAAAATAATAACATTTATAAAATAATTCACAAGATTGGAACACCTAATGAAAGTTGAGTGACTTTAGTGGAACACTTGTGGGAGTTTGTTACTATTGTGTGAAGTTTTCCCTTTTAAGAAACATTTTAATTATTATTACAAGTTTACAACTTTACAAGACAATAGCGTGTTAATGTAAGGGTAAATTTAATAATTTATTAATTAGGCATTGCGTTAATTGTATGTATTTTTAAAGTTGTGTTGTTTATCTGGTTGTCGACTTGTTGGTATATTGGTTTTTTTATTATATTTGTAAAATTGTATTAAATTATTAATTTTCTATACCTATTATATATTTTTTTATTGTCGCGCTCTTTTTGTTTCGGGCATTGCGCCTGGGTGACACGTGGGCCCTTTGCGCCTTTAACTACCTAGGTTAAAACCTAAAAAAACAAACACCTGGATTTCCAAATCCTGGCTTGATGCCCTCCTCCATCACGCCTTGCGTCTACCTTGCTATTTTAAGGGGTTAATATCTTTGATTTGGTGTATCAATGATCAACTAAAAAGTATCAGTTGCATCAAGGTTTGGATGCAAAGTCTAGGGATAAATTTTCAAACAGGATACCGTAAAAGTACTGAACTGTCTGTTTAAGGAGGGCGATAATAGATGCAAGCATATTTGGAAGGTGTGGCCAAAGCTTACTTCGTCAGTTAATAGTAATATTTTGCATATCAGTTAGACTATTTTTCAAGTGCCTCAAGGCTACAAAGTTTCTTATTATGCTACTGATAAAGGAAGCGTTGATCATTCCATGAATGCTACGTGTTGGACTAACACTGATAAATTGGGTTATGAGTGAAATCTTTCTCATGTTACACCAGTTACAGTTTGGCCGTCTTGAAAATTAATTTGATTGTTATCCTAATCTTAACTTTCAGGTTAACTTTTTGATGCTTTTGATAACCGTTTCTAGGATTGAAGATTAACTATTTTTATTCTTCTGATTTTCAGGCATATTTATCCTTGCCAGAAGGAACAGCATCTGTGGTTGGGTTCATTGCAATGGTGTCTGATCATTATAATGCCATGGTGAGATCATATAAATTGTTTTTATTGCTTTTGTTTGATATTGCTAAGTATATAGTTTTTGTTTGCTTAAATACAAGAGCTTATGCTGCATTGAATTCTGCTAGCATTAACAAGAGATGTTTTTCTATTTGTTGGTTATACTTTACCTTTTAAATGTTTGATTAAACCCTCCATTTAGATTGTTACCTTATTAGATATAACTCATCCCCTTCTCAATAACTAATATTGTCTATATAAAATGACATACATGGAGCAAGGGCAATTCAGTCTAGTAATGCCCACTGTACTAAACGAATATTTATGTACGATATTAGGTTCCTTCAATAGTGTTGGTATTATCTTTTTCAGATATGTTTTTTGTGCCGTTTTATTGACAATGGTACTTATATGGTGAGAAAAGGCATCCCTTTTCTCGTATTGATAAATGGCGTGCTCTTTTAGGTAGTATTAAAGTGATGGAATGCTATCAACTGATGTAGTTTATTAACAGGAAGGAAGCGATAATGATAAAGAGATGAATGATATTCCAAAATTACTTCACAAGCCTAAAAAACGTACCCACAAATTGGTTCAGCAAAATGGTGGGCCCGAAGATCAATTGCAATCTAGGCTAGTTGGTTCAAGTGATAGGTCTTTGCTACAACTGAAGAGAAGGGAATCTGATGGTAAGTTAAACTCCTTCAGTCTTATATATATATATATATATATGGTTGAAATCAACTTCTAATAGTTCTAAATTAATGTAGGATGTACCGTTCGGAAAAGGACTCCGCGGTTCCCAATTAACCATTTATCAAGAAGAGATAACAGTGGAAATCATGTCTCACCATACAAAAGAAGCCAAAAGAAAGAGGTCGATGACGTGGCGCATGGTGCTGTATTGGCGTTAACAGAGGGTTTACAAAGAGGTGGCTCCCCACAAGTTTCTCAATCACCATACCATATGAAAACCACACCTTCGAAGGGCAGGCAAAAAAATGTAATTTATTTATTTTCTTATACTCTTATAAGATTAACTGTGTGAGATACTTAATGTGTGACATGGCATTTTACAGTTGGATAATGTGAGGGCGAAGCTTCATAGTAATTTGATTGATGAAGAGGGTTTTGAGGGCAGTTCAGGAAGTGGGGGAGCTGAAAATGTTGGCGGTGAAGAACTTTACCAGAAAAGGAGCAAATTTTATGGACAGAAAGATGATAATGAATTTGATGATGGTGGGGAAGCGTGTAGTGGTACAGGAGAAGGACTTGCTGTTGGTATTGAGGTTGCAGATGAAAATATTGAGCAATCGTCGTCACAGGGTAAAAGAAAAAGGAACAAAAAGCTTTTCTTTAGAGGTAAATATGGTAATCGTTTTCTTATACTCATTACATTTGTCTATGATGATTGCAAAAAAAGTTTACATGTTAGTTATGGTGTTTATACTAGCATTAGCTCCTAATTTCTTACACCTCATTTGTGCAGATGAAACTTCTGGCTTGGATGCACTACAAACGTTGGCTGACTTGTCACTGATGATACAATCTGGTAAACATATAATGCTTATAGGTTTTTAATTATTTCAAGACATCTCCAATGTATGCACAAAAACACCAAATTTGGTGTAAAAACCTTCTCCAACCAACCAAACAAATGTACCTAGTACAATCCCACTCGTAGCAGCAAAGAAACTATTGGTAGGGTCTTGGGAGGATGGTAGAGAGGTTGCTACCAATGAGACCCCATAAAAAAAAACCTTCTCCAACCGAGATATGAAATTTGTTCAAATTTTTGGTATGCAATGGTTTTTAATTATTTCAAGACCATCTCCAATGTATGCACAAAAACACCAAATTTGGTGTAAAAACCTTCTCCAACCGACCAAACAAATGTACCTAGTACAATCCCACTCGTAGCAGCAAAGAAACTATTGGTAGGGTCTTGGGAGGATGGTAGAGAGGTTGCTACCAATGAGACCCCATAAAAAAAACCTTCTCCAACCGAGATATGAAATTTGTTCAAATTTTTGGTGCATCACTATTCATTTTACCACTTTTATACCAAATTTGGTATAATTCTATTCATCACATCAAATTACTATAAGTTACATTTCAACCGTAATGTCTTTTCATTTTATAATCTTGTCATATAATAATTGGTTTCCTTTAGTTGATAAATATTAACCATAAAAAATTGAAAATTATTTATGTAAAATATTTTATTGAAACAAACTTAGTTTGTTACACAATCCGTGAAATTCAGTTGGCATCATTTTCAAACTGAATTTCTAGAAGCATTTCAAAATAATGCCAACACGTCAACTGGCTTGGTTCAATAGATTGTCTTCCTATTTGTATCACAACGACAATTTCATTCTAGTGCTTGAGACCTTTTAACCTGGCTTTATTATCTTCTGGTTTTTGCTTGCTTACTATTTCAATACATGGTAATTCTGTTTATGTCAGATCCAGCCAAGACTCGTATTTGACTTTGGTATCTTTGACCATGATATTTAAAATTTAAAATTCACTTATTTGTAGGTAACAGTTTGTTTGGTGAGGGTTTGGGAACGGATGAATGAGAGTTATAATTGTGTTTGTTATACAAGGGAACAGGTTTTAGAGAACACATGAAATCATGATTTTTTTCCGCACCCAACTAAAAGGGCCAGTTTTACAAAAGCATTCCATCCATACCAGAACCTATGCCTACAGTGATCCTAACAAAAGTTCCATCAACTCATTTTAAAAACACTGATGATTCAACCTTGGTTTCAGATTCCTGATGGTACATTTTCAATTTCTGTGTTCAGATTCACCTGTATTGAAAGAAGATAAGCCACCAACCGGTCATCGGAGACAGAAAACTAAATTGTTAGCTGACAAGAAAATAGTGAATGAGTTTCCTAGATCTGATGCTTCTAAATCAGGAAAATCTAAATCAGGAAGGGAATCAAAAGTTGATTATAAGGCTTTAGCTGAAGGAAAGCCAATAGATCACTCCATCAGTAAATCATGGAAAAGAAAAAATAAACCGTCCTTGTTTGAGGTAAGTGTGGAGAAGCGAGAAACATGCACTTATTTAATCATTCAACATTTACCATTGTACTGATCATGAGTATCTGTTAGTAAACAGAAATATATAAATTATTTAATTTGTCAAATTTTTATTTCTTTGAACTTGATTCAGGCCACTTCCACTGAAGAAGAAAAATGTGCAAATAAAGTCATAGGTGCCAATGAAGATAACATCCCTTCAAAAACTTGTAAATCTACAAGACTTGTGGAATATTCTTCTTCAAATAGTAATACGTCAAGGACAGGAGCTGCTGATTCAGCAATATCAACAGCACTGCGTCCAACTCCTGATGCCATTGATTTGCCATCCAAAAGACGAAATAAGCGTAAGGTGAATCCAAATAGAATAACAAACCATGGAGATATGAAATTGACAAAGGTTAATTCAAAAGATCTACCTAATAAAAAGACCAAACCCCAAGATGGGTCCCACTACTTAAAGGTCACTTACCAGCCTTCTTTGGGTTTTCCTGTCTTTATTAAAGTTAATTTGAAACTAATATAAGGTTTTGCAGGATAAGGCTTTTCGTTACCTCTCATCTCCTATGGTACGTAGATGGTCTACCTACGAGTGGTTTTATAGTGCGATCGACTACCCCTGGTTTGCGAAAAAGGAATTTGTGGAATACTTGCATCATGTTGGGTTAGGTCACATTCCAAGACTAACCAAGGTTGAGTGGGGTGTCATAAGAAGGTATATTTCATTTTGTATTATTTTATTTATGCCGAGTTGTAATAGTGGGAAACCAAGCTTGTTGATGTTGACACTCGTTTTTATTTCAGTTCGTTAGGGAAGCCCCGAAGATTCTCAACGAATTTCTTACGTGAAGAAAGGGATAAACTTTGGCAATATCGGGAATCCGTAAGGAAACATTACACTGAGCTTAGAAGTGGTACTAGAGAAGGATTGCCGACAGACTTGGCCCGCCCGTTGGCGGTTGGGCAAAGAGTCATTGCTCTTCATCCAGAATCAAGAGAAGTTCATGATGGAAGTGTGCTAACTGTTGATCATGATAAATGCAGGGTACAGTTTGATCGGCCCGATTTAGGGGTTACATTTGTCAAGGTAGGGTTTGCATTGTAAAACGCACTTGAATCCAACTAGGTATATATAATTTTCCTCAACTATTTCTTTCTGGTAGGATATTGATTGTATGCCATCAAACCTGTTGGATAACATGCCTGAAGCTTTGAGGAGAGAGAGCAGTGCACTATATAGACTTCCTATGAATTCCACAGAGCCAAAGTTGCCACAATTAGGTACCGGATCGTTGATGTTACCTACTTTGAGTGAACCAAATCCCCCAATCGCCATGATGAATCAGCGACTGGTTAGTTTTCTAAAATGGTTCTTTTCTTTTTATTTTATTTGTGAGATATTAATTGTTACAATATTGTTTCTACAGGGACATAACATGTCTGCTGTACCTGTTAAAGCTGCAGAAAATGTCATTTCACAGCAGGCAACTTATGCTCCTCCTTCAGTCTCTCAAGTCCAGGCGAGAGAAACCGATATACGTGCTCTTGCTGAGCTTACTCGTGCTCTTGATAAAAAGGTAATGTTTCCATTCATATATTTAATATTTTATGTGGCGTTCATAATCGTTAACAAAGCATAATAGAGTTTTTATTTGAGTTTTAGGAAGCAATATTGACCGAGCTTAAGTTTGTAAATGACGGTTTGATGAGTCACAAAAATGAGACAGGAATGGACATGAAGGTTTCTGAAAGCTTCAAAAAGGAGTATGCAATGGTACTATTGCAGCTCAAGGAAGCCAGTGACCAGGCATATTCCAAACTAAAAACTAATTCTGTTTACGTATTTGATATATGTATACATATGTGTGTGTGTATCTGGTTCAGCTATAAGGGCTCAAAAGCCTAAAAAGTGTGAAAAGAATTCTTGATCATTGATCAAGGGTAATCAATGGCTAAGATGGGCTCTATTTTCTTGCAAGTTTTGGCAAAGAGGGTTGAAAGGGTATCAATTTCATGTTCCACCATTTTTTTAAACGCGAATAACTTTTGTATGTCTTTATTTTTTAATATAATTTATACCATAAAACTGAGTATTTTTTATCTTTAATTTGAGTATGGTATTGTTATATTCTTCTAGAAAAACTTTTTATAAAGCGTGTTGAATTGGGGATGCGTATAACGGTGCTTCAGGTTCTTTTTAACTGTGCGTCAGCAAATACAACAGTGCGTTAGACTCGTGTGTTATTGTTGCCAAAATTATAGGTTTCTTTGGATGCTTTTACCCCTACCCCTTGGGACACGTGGCGACTTCTAGGGCTCACCCTTCTCAGGCTTTTAAGACCTTTTAGCATATCCCTTTCCTATATAATATTTGTTTATTTAAGTAACAAAAATATATAAATATTTTTTCAGGTTACTTATGCTCTTCTTAATTTGAGGCGACATAACACATACCCAGGAGGAAACCCTTTGCATAAGCTTCAATCCAGTTCTAGTGGGATTGTTAGTCCTATGAATTCTGTCGACAACTTTTCATTGGATAATCAGTTAGCATCTAATGTTATTGAAATCTTGAATAATTCAAGACTTGAAGCGCGTAAACTTGTACATACTGCCATGCAGGTAATCAAATTTTGTACACTTTTTCTGGCTATTTATTTCCATTGAGACCGACTAAATTGTAATTTGATGAACTTGTCAGGCGATGTCTAAAGTAAAGGTAGAGCAAGATGTTCATTCAAGTATTACAGCAGTTTTAGAATCCCTGGGTGTGAGGAAAAACCCAACTGAATATAATACTCACAAGTTGAATTGCACACCGAACCCGTTACCTGCGTTGGATTCTAAGTTGCAGCATGATTCTGATGCAACCGAGGCAACAATCCCGGTTGAGCTTATTGTGTCTTGTGTTGCTGCATATCAAATGATACAAGTGAGTTGTAAAGTTTGAACCTTGCGGTTTTAACATTGGATTATAAATCTTTTGTTTGTTTTTGTGCAGATGTGTACTGAACGACAGTACCCGCCAGCTGATGTGGTTCAGATGCTAGATTCGGCGTTTACAAAGTTGCATCCGCGGAGCCCTGAAAACCTAGCGATATTTCGAGAGATACAAATGTGCATGGGAAGAGTTAAAACTCAGATACTTGCTCTTGTTCCATCCTAGGCAGTTGAACTTATATAATTATTACTATTACTGTTACTATATTTCTCTTTCTCTAATAATTGTTACTTATAATAGTATTACAGAAGCCAGGTTCTGGATATGCCTTAAGTCTTAACTTGAGCTTTAGGACATTGCCAACACTTAGCTATTTTGTAATCAACAATGTAGCAATTTTAAAAATATACTTTTACCTATACAATTCTTGCTTGTCACATGTATAGAGTTTATGTGTGACCATGGGTTCGGTTATGAGGTAAAACTGATATTTTGGTTTTTAGATTTTTATTACCTATCTGTTTCGGTTAGAACGGTTCGTCGGTTGTGGTGGGAGGCGGTTCGGTTGACCGGCTTGGTCTGGGTCAATTCAGGCCCATTTCAATTAAAATCCACTCAAAAGGCAACAGGCTTGTTAAAATGTTTGTTTGTGAAAGTTTCAACAAAAATTTCACATATAACTATAACACATGTAACCATAATTGAACTGAACCAAAAATTCAGTTATAAAAAAGTTCATAACCAAATCATCGATTTTTCAATTTGTTCAGTTATTTATGTTTTTAGTTATTTTGGTTATAAGTTTGATTATTTGATTTTTCAGCTTACCTCTATTAGAGTTTGTGGAATTTCTTTTAATTCTTCTCTTGGATGAAATCAAGTGTTTTGTATTTGCTTTGATATTTATATTAATTCTGTTAATTTATTTAATCTTATCCACAGCTTGTGATTTCATGCATTTTGTGTGTGAACAAGAAATTAAGCCCGCGCAATGCGGCGCGCTGCGGGTTTGCGAACCTCGTTATGAACGTTGCGGCGGCGGCGACAATAACGTGACTAAGTACATAAAAGAAACGTATGAAGTTGCCACGACTCGGCACTGGAGATCGAAAAATAGTTAAATTGCGGCGCAAATAGGAGTTGGAAACAACAAATTCGTTAAAGTTAGTAACAAAGTAAAAAAAAAAAAAATAGGAAAAAGTAATTTTTATAAACGAATATAAAAAAAGTAAAAGAAAAAATAAAAGTAATTTGAGGGGTAAACCTAATAGTTTATAAATTTAAGGGGTAGAGTCGAGAATTTTGTCCAATGATAAACTTGCAACTTTAGAAATTTGAGGGGTATATTTGAAAATGTAAAAAGTGGAGGGGTATTATATGAAAATGGAGATATTTGGAGGGGTGTTTAGGAAATTCTCTTCGGTGGTGGCGTAGGATTGGTACCGACGAAAGTAAACGTCGTCGGCGTGGAGACGCTGTTTGCAAGAGTCGTCGGCGTTAAAATGACGCAGTTCATGTCTCCGAAACACTAGAAATAAGGACTGATGTTGAAGTGAAAAGGAGGGAAAGTGAAGAATAAATAGAGATTTTGAGGGTTCATGGGTAGATTTCCTTTAGTGAAACAAAGACACGGGTCATCTGGAAACGTAACAACATAACACGTAAGAAAGACAAGAGTGAATGAAAAACTAATCAACCTCACAAAGTCTTAAAAAATCCAACTCTTGTAGGTATTTAAGAAAAAGTAAAAAGAAAATAGAAAATATTTTATTGGACGTCGACACTTGAAAATAAGGGAGAGTAAATTGCTCATCATACGGCTCCTACCGCTGATGTTTTTTTTAATATATATTAATCATTGAATATTCACAAGAAGCATATTTTGAAAGATGAACTCGAGTGGAAATTTGATTTCTCGTGCTAGAAGCAGGGTTTGTAAAAAAAATAAAAATTATCACGAAATGGTAAATTTTGAAATAATTTTTTATTAAGAAAACATAAAAAATTCCTTATATAGTGTGCTATAGAGGTGCACAAATCGGTTTTTTTTTGGAACCGGATCCGGTTCGGATCCGGACCGGTTCCGTCAAAGTTGGTCAATAACCGGATCCATTAGAACCGGTTCCGGTTCGGATCCGGTTCCGGGTGTGGAGACTTGGAACCTATTGGGACCGGTTCGGATATTTAGAACCGGTCCGGTTAAAAAAAACCGGTTCCACCGGTTCCGAAAAAAAAATAAAATTAAAAATTAACAAAGATACACTATAAAATACATGTTTTATTTATTTTGTAGATTTTTTTAAGTTATTTAACAATAGTTCGTACAAAAAAAATACAAAAAACATAATTGAATCACAAAGCATTAATTATTTATTATGTTTTCAATATTCTTCGTCGTAGTCTTTGTAACATCGGTTTTCATTCTTCTTCGCTTGAGATACGTTGGGCTTCATCGTAAGCTTGTTCTTCGTCCGAAAGTGGAGTCGCCGCCCCATGTTCTACTTCGAATTCATGTATTTCTTGTTCAACGTCAAGCTCGCCTTCTAGTTTTGCAACATGTTGTATACGTTCGGCGGCATCCAAATGGTCCTTCAAGCAAATACACATCTCCATAGATTCCGGTGTAAGCCTCGTTCTTCGAATAGATAAAACCCTGCCACTAAGAGAAAAAGCGGATTCCGAAGCTACCGTGGAAGCTTGGACGGTTAGTAGGTCACGGGCCATTGCGGCTAGAACGGGATATTGGGATTCCCTTCCTTGCCACCAACTCAAGATATCAAAGTTTTCAAACTCTTCGGATCTTAGAGTAGAAATAAAGTCGGTTGCTTGATATCTCCCAAGCTCGCTACTTGGTGTGGTTCCACGAGCTCGTTTAGTATTTTCGTTTCTTAAAGTGTTAAATAAATTTAGCATCGGGTTCCTTGAACTACTAGAAGTTGAACCCGAACCCATTGATTCACGTATGTTTGATGGATCACCACTTCCACCATATTTGCGTAAATAATAATCAAACATATTATTAAAAGCCGAATTGAAATCCCTTATTGCATTTGATTCAAAATTTGGGTCTTCCTCGAACATATTTAAATCATCCGATATTGATCCAATTAATGTTTCAACACCGGTTACATTAATCGTTGGGTTTAAGGCGGCCGAACATGTAACAACGGCCGGCATTTCTGAAAAATATTTTTTAAATTTAGCTTTCATAGGTTTTACCATTTTTTCAAAAATAGTGCCGTGATATTCAAACTCTTTTAATTTATTACATATTAAGTATAATTGTTGAAGTATTAGCGAAGACGTGGGATAATAAACTCCCGATAAACATGTAGTTGCATTTTTAAAAACCTCAAGCAAATTAGTTAGTTTCTCGATCGTATCCCAACTTATATTATCAAATTTTTGTAAACAACGTTTATTTTGCACAAGTTCATAATGGAAATGTTTTAAAGTAATTCTTTGCCTTAAGGCCGATTCAAACATTTTCCAAGTCGAGTTCCATCTAGTAGGTACGTCCCAATTCGGACCTAAAAAGATGGAATCCGTTTGTTGGCACAAGTTTCTATAGTTTATATATCTTTTTTTGCTTGTGCTAAAAACTTCACGTAACATCACTTTAAAATTTTCTTTTACGTCTCTTATTTCTTGGACGTTTAGACCGTCTTGCACAACCAAGTTAATGATGTGTGCAACACATCGACTATGAAAAAAAACACCGTTACAAGGTGGTTCATATTTTATTTTTAATTTTTCGACCGCGTTTGTGTTATTTGAAGCGTTATCTAAAGATATTGAAAATATTTTCGGTTGAATTTTATAAGTTTGAATTACCGAGTCTAAAATATAAAATAAGTTTTCACCGGTATGTGGATATCCAAAATAATCAAACGCAATCGTACGCTTCATCATTTGCCACGACTCCGGTTGAACCCAATGTGCGGTAACGCAAAGGTACGATTCGGGTAAACCATGTGGAGCGGACCAAACGTCCGTTGTTAAGTTAATGCCGGTATTTAATTTTTCAAAACCTAAAATTAATTCTTTTTTGGCTCTTTTCCACATTTTTAAACAATCTCTTCTCAAAGTAGAACGACTTACATTTGTGTAATTCGGTTGAAGCGTCTCTTGTATCATCCTCGTCAAGCGCGGATTATCAAAATGATCAAAAGGCAAGCCTTCTTGAATGACGAAATGTGTCATTCTCTCACGAACACTTTCGACATTGTATTGCCAAACTCCTCCATCCCTACCAATTTGAGTTTGATTTTCACCTTCTTGAGTGTGTCTTGCGTGACTAGCAATATGTTTCCTTAAACTGCTATTTCCCGCCGCAGCCAAAAGTTTACCACAACGTTTGCAACGAGCCTTTTGCGAGCCGTTCGACATTTCGCATAAATCGAAATAAGCCCATATTTCTTGGTTTCGGGAGCAAGGAAGTATTGACACAACCGTAACATCGCTAGTAGAACCACCAACCGAATTTTGAGTGCTTGCGGAAGCGGAAGCCATGAGAGCGTTTTTTTTTTGCTTAACGTGAGCGTTTTTTGCGTTTTGAGAGCGTTTTTGAGTTTTGAGAACTAGAATGTTGTGGTGAACTAACACAAACACCCAATACCTATTTATACTAAATTTCAATCCTTAAAAACAAAAAAAAAAACAAAAAAACGGCTATATAGCCGTTTTTTTTTAACCCCAACGGCTAGAACCGGTTCCGAACCGGTTCCAAAATGTCCGAAAAAAACCGGTTCCAAAAAATCCGATTTTTATCCGATTTTTAACCGGTCCGTCAAAAAACCCAGAACCGGTCCCGGAACCGGCTGTTCTCATAATATCTGGACCGGTTCTAAAAAAACCGGTTCTCACCGGATCCGGTTTCGGATAATCCATCGGATCGGTTCCGGTTCCGGTTCTTTTGTGCACCTCTAGTGTGCTATAAGCTTAGTAGTATGGCTATCTCATATTGACTAGTGAAATCTTTTGGAACATTAACGATGTGTTCCCGAGTGATTTTAAAAAGAGAGGAAGAAAGAAAGTAGAAATAAACTGTAAAATATTTGTGTTTTGAGTTTTTTTAATTTTAATGGAAGAAAGTGTGAATGATGGGTGGGAGCAGGCTAACGTGGGAGTCTGACACCGTCTGTTAGCCCTCTGGTCATGGATGCTTTAATGATTTTGATTTCATAACATATGTTTTTGAGTAATAATCAAGTACATTTATTTAAGTTATGATAGAGCGTTCACATCAGGTTTTGTATATGTTTGCGAGTGAGTTTTGTATATTTTATAGAGTGGTTTAAAGTGGTTGTGAGTGGAGGAGAGAGAAAATGTTACTGTTCATCTGTATATTTGTGAAAACCCTGTTCACTTCTATTAATTTTTTAATGTTTTTTGAAAGTGGTTGTAAGTGGAGTAGAGAGAAAATGTAATGATAAATGTATAAAAAAGTATTATTTAATTAAAAATAAGAGAGAAAATGTAGTAATTTTTAGTATAATTATAGAGATGAGGATAAGGAAACTGATGAGAATGCTCGTAAACAACCAAGTTCACAATTATGTGTGAAAAGAGGACTTTGAAAAAATCTACTTTGATCAAATCCTATTGTAATAACTTTTATAAAAAATTAATAAAGTTGTATATTTTATGTCACACCCCAACCGACGACGGATTATACGTCGGGGCGGACGCGGTTGTTCAATAGCACAAGGTTGACTATTAAAGTTTCAATATTTCATTAATAAATAATTTAAGATTCAATACAAGGAAACATAACAAGAATACAACGTTTAATTGATAAGTAGTCTACGTCCAAAGCATCCTATGTGATCACAAACAAGTCTCATGATGTAGAACCTGAAACATGTGAAAGAATCTGTCAACTACAAAATAGTTGGTGAGATACAAAGGTTTTGACATAGTTTAACAAGTATTCGGAAAGAATTACAATTCACTATGATATATGCATTCTATAATGTAAGTATGAGAACAAGTATCTTAAACATTGTGCACTTTAACCCTCCAACCAAGTTTAGGCATAACCTGCAGGTTACCCTTATAAGTCTCAAGTTTAAAGTTTAATTCAGTAACAATCACTAAGGGCTCCCCCCGAAGGGGTCAATCAATCAAGGTGGATTGGTCAAATACAATAGATCTATCATTGTTACCATAGGCTTGATCAAAGTTAATGAATGTGCTAGTTTTAAGTTTAATCTAAACATACAAGTCTCAAGTTTAACATAAGAATAAGCATCTAGTCATAGTTGTACAAGAATTGTATAAGTTTAAAGTTTTGAACATGTTTCACCCCAAAAGTATAGAAAGGAAAAAGGGGCTAAGTATACTCACTTGGATCGATGAAGAGTATCCGACACGGATAAGTATTTGCAAGACTTTGAGGGAGAATATCCTCACAATAAACCTAAGAATATAAGTCTAAGGTTTTAAGCAAAAAGTCTAAGACAAGGGATCTAAGATTTCAAGATTCGACTAGGGTTCCAAATGAGAGGCGGAATGATTCGTGTTCATAAAATCAAGTTTAAAGTAAAGGTTTTAAATTAATGACGCAAGACTTGGGTATCGAAGTTTAACATAGTTTATAGTTTGGAATAATTAAAATAATTATTCAAAAGCTTTACTACTATTGATTACACATGTTAAGTAATAATCGAAATAGTTTTCTAAGTATTCGTAAATGGAGTTGAAGTATTTGTTAAATGAAAGACTAAATAATTATTAAGGTTTAACCATAATTATTCAAAGAATAAATAATTATTAAAGATTTATAATAATTATTTAAAGAATAAATAATTATTAAAGATTTATAATAATTATTTAAAGAATATATAAAATGATAATTATTATTTTAAAGGATAAATAATAATCAAGGTTTTATAATAATTACTTCAAGAATACATGACTATTAAGGATATATAATTATCTAAATATTTATCTAATTAATATAAATCATTTCAGATTTATCAAAGCATTTAGGTATTAAATATTTATTATCTTGTGGTTTCAATAAGATAACATATATATTTTTAAGTTAGAAGTTTCAAGGTTTAAAGTTTTATAAGTTTATAAAAAAAATTAAATAAATAAAGTATGAATAATTCTCTTTTCAAATTGGTATTTTGAATATAAGTCTTTAAAGTTTAAATAAAATTTTAGTTTATAATGTTTCCTTCAAATGGTAAGTTTATAAGTGTAAGTTTTTAATTTAAAGTTTATGTTTTAAAAGTATAAGTTTATAGATGTTTTGAAGTCTTTATAAAGTTTATAGGTTTACAAAAGTTTAGAAAATAATTAAAGCATATTTATTTTCTCACGTTTTATATAAACAATAGGTTTAAATTTTATAAAGGTTTTAAAAGTATTTTTTTAGATTTTATGGATTCAAAACCAAAATTAAAGATTTAATTAATTATAGGTTTAACTAAGTTTTATTTAATTAAAAATGTTCCCGAATGTAAAAGTGTAAATAAAAACCGGATTTAAGTTTACAAAAGTTTTATAGATTTTATAAAAATAAGTAGAAGTATAAAAACTGGATGAAAAGTATAAAAAAAATTGAATTAACAAAACTGGGGGCTGACCGGATCGAACTCGGGTCACGTTTGCTAACACACACTCGCACACCAACCAGCCCGACTACGGGTTTGTTGGTTTATAACGCAGAAAAGAAATTTAAAAGTAACAACTCAAATCACCCCCAATTTCTCGTATGAACCCTAGGATCAAATCCCCTAAATACGAAGTGGCTAACCCTCTGTCTGTGTAAATCGACAGAGGGCTTTCGTTCTAAGAGGAAAAACGAACATAATGGCCATGAGAATTACCTGCTTTGGTGTCGATTCGAAGGAGAACGAGTGCGGGTTCACGGTCGGCTGCCACTGGGATCGAACGAACAATGCAGGGGACGAATGGTTAAATTGAGTGTTTGTGTAGTTAGGGTGTGATGTCGTTGATGTTTAGCAACTAATATTTATAGGCGATTTCGATGATTAATGCTTGAATGGTTAGGGAGATTACGGTTGGGAGTAATAATTCCGATTTCGAACCCACGCGTTGATACGGTTGGATTCGAGCATTGAATTACCTCGGGCTAGACTCGCACGCTGGAGGCGAAGCTCGAGGTGCAACGCATTTGGCCGGGATTGCGGTTTCGGGTGAAAGAGGACGAAACCGGGACTGGGAGGACTCGAACTCGCGACCGATTTGGTTTCTGGGAGTTTGGTCAAATTACACAATGGGTCCCTGAGGTTTCAAACTATTATCATTCTAAGTTAAAACATGGATTTAAGTTTAAAATAAGTTTTAATAAATGACAGTTTTAGTCCCTGGACTTTTATAATATAATTGTGTTTTATAAAATCCCACCAAGTTTTTATAGGTTTTCTATTTCATAACTTTTAGGTTTTTAACTTAAAAGTTTCAAGGTTTAAATAGAGTTTGTTATTTATATATTAATAATTATAAAGTTTTAACATATTATAAGATACACACATATATTTATGAATATTCTCATATATACGTATATATATGTATCAAGTATAGTCATATATATATGTCAATTAAATTAATTTGTTTAAGAAAATAGTTTTTTTAATATCCTTTCAAGTTTTGAATTAATGATACGTGCATGGGTTTAAGAAAAAGGTAGGTCGGAAAATACTGGATATTACAGTCTCCCCTACTTTAGGAAATTTCGTCCCGAAATTAAAGTAAAAGGATCTAGATCGGGATCTAAGTCTATGATACGCACAAGGGTAATGAGAAAGATACTTTACGTTCCCAAGTAAACTACGGGTTACGTTTTAGGATCCTAACTGGAATGACAGAAATAAGATTACACTCAAGTTTCTAAGTTTCCAAAGTCTGGGGTTACCAAAATTTCCTACGAAACATATAGTTTCATTAAAATATAGGAAGATTCGTTTTCGAAAATGCGTTCGAGAGAATATCTACTGAATTTCCATTCAAGATTTCAAGTGAGATGCATCACTTAGGATGGATTCGATGATAGTTCAAGAATTTGAGTTTGTAGACTAATACGTCTAAGGATTGCTACGGTACCTCTGTTCCGTGGCTCCCTTTTATGATAAGTCTTAGATCGTAGCACACGACAGAGTTTACTATGTCTTTCCATACGCTGATTTTCATACTTACGTGTGCACCCGCAAGCATTCAAATCGTCGCATAGTCCGCATAGGTCCTTCCGTTTGTGTGTGGATCCAGAAAGAGTACAAGAATTTGTTTAACACACGACTAAAGTTTCCACGTAAGAATGATCATTGACTACTGAGTCCCTTAGAGAGAAGCGTCATTCAATGATTACAGAGAAAGGAATGTGACAAGATTTAGAGTTTCAAAGTTTCCTCGTGTTTGAACAAGAATACCTCAATCATTGAGTAGTTTAAGGTCTTTACACTTTCCTCGTGTTTGATCAAGAATACATCAAACCTTGAGTAGTTTAAAAGTCTCATACGTTCATCATGTTTGAACAAGCATACGTCAGACATGGAGTAGTTTAAAGTCTTATACGTTCATCATGTTTGAACAAGAATACGTCAAACATGGGGTAGTTTAAAGTCTTTACACTTTGCTCGTGTTTGATCAAGAATACATCAAACCTTGAGTAGTTTGAAAGTCTCATACGTTCATCATGTTTGAACAAGCATACGTCAAACATGGAGTAGTTTAAAGTCTCATACGTTCATCATGTTCGAACAAGAATACGTCAAACATGGGGTAGCTCAAATCGTGTTTGAACAAGAATACGTCAAACATAGAATAGTTTAGATTGTGTTTGAACAAGAATACGTCAAACATAGAATAGTTTAAATTGTGTTTGAACAAGAATACGTCAAACATAGAATTGTGTATATTGTGTTTGAACAAGAATACGTCAAACATAGAATAGTTTAAATTGTGTTTGAACAAGAATACGTCAAACATAGAATTGTGTATATTGTGTTTGAACAAGAATACGTCAAACATAGAATTGTGTTTGAACAAGGATACGTCAAACGTATAATAGTTTAAATTGTGTTTGAACAAGAATACGTCAAACATAGAATTGTGTATATTGTGTTTGAACAAGAATACGTCAAACATAGAATTGTGTTTGAACAAGGATACGTCAAACATAGAATAGTTTAAATTGTGTTTGAACAAGAATACGTCAAACATAGAATATCTTAAAGTCTCTTAGTTTAGCTTCAGTGTGTAGGAGTATACGATTACGTTTTGAGTATAAAGCGGTTATCTAAATACTCTAGTTTTTAAGAGAGGTATGGGACAACGTTTGAAACAGGATTAACCGTTATACGCTTTCTCACAGAAGATTCGAGTTATCCAGAAGATTTGTGGATCCCGATGTTTGGTTTAGATAGGAGTCATGGGATGTACTCTGCTAAAGAGAGTAATGTCCTCCTTCCTGCTAGTGTGTAGTATCAAGAGTGAAGTTTTCTCGTATATATGGAATGTACGTTTATCAAGTCTTACAGGGTTTGGTTAGGATGGACACACAAAGTTTTCAAGACTAAGAATCCAAGTATAAGTTTGAAAATAGGATAAGTCAGTTGAGTTTCAAGTTTCAATATTAAGCTTCACATGATCCCTTATTGGACATGCCTCCTTTGGTGGTTTAGAAGGTGTTTGGTTTCAGGAAATACGGGATTGAGTATTTGTACAAGTTTTACATGACTCAAAAGTCTCCGACCTTATAGTGGTGTATACGAAGTTTAATGTTTTAGCAACGTGTATTTAAGCTTTTAGTCCCCGTTGTGATTTATAGTAAGTCTTTTACGTGACAAGAGTTGAATGAGGAAAGTCTCCAAGCATAGGGTAACGGGAAAAGTTTCGATAAGGTTTATGATAGTGTGTTTATAAATTATTTTATCTCATTTCATAACAGCAGGTATAGTTTTCTTTTATATAGAGTGTAATTAAGATGTTTAAAAATGACGAGTTGGACATTGATAAATAGTATAAGTAAGACTTATGAAAAGATATTGTCAAACGAAAAGTTGGTCAAGTTTAGAAGTGTAAAGTCTATATGAGAGGTAAGGATCATAGTTGCTTACGACATTGGTTCGTAAGTCGAGTTGTTTTAAAAGAGTGCTTACGAATTAGAGGGTTTGTTCAAAGTTTATTCTTCAAGTATGCGTGTGTCACTTAGGATTTTTATAGTTTAATGCAACGTTGTTAATTATCTCAAGTACTAACGTGAGCTACTCTTGATGAAAGTGTTTGGGTAGAAGTGTTTTGTAGTGCTAGAAGGAAAGTCAAGCTAGTAAGTGATAACAAGATAAATTTCAAGATAACTTTCGTTAGATGTTTCAAGATTGGGACTTCTAGCCCTTACATAATACAATTTAAACGAAAAATTAAAGTGTGTAAGTAAGTTGATTTAATATGTTCAAAAGGTTTTCATTCATAATACTGAGTTATCACAGTAATATTTTCAAAAATAGTTTTGATTGGAAGTTGAATGGGCTAACGAGGATAATTCCCGGAAAAAGGGGTGGGTCGCAAGGACTCACTTATGTACCCTATTTCCCTAGCCAGAACATCCTCATGGGCCTACAACTTCTCTCAGTTGTTGTCACCGATGTTTGGGTTTATGGTACTATGTCGAGGTTCATTGCGGACTTAGAGTCTTAGACGTGGAGCTAGTTTATTCTATAGTAGGCTTCTTCTTTTGCGGGAAAACGATCAGGTTACCAATCCCTTTGTTAATGTACTTTAGGTTTAAAAGACGTTAAGTTTTGCTTACAAGAAACGGTGGTGTGTAAGTTTTAAGGTCGTATGAAGGTTTTGAGATTAAAAGTGTAACAAAGTTTTGAGTTAGTCATAAAATGAAATTTGCTTGGGTGACGAAAAAATGAAATGAGACACAAGGCTTCCCCTTATGTGCCAAGTTTATAAAATAATGAAGTTTGTAAGAGAATTTGTAGAGTAATACATAGTTTTAAGGGTTGTATTACAACGATCACGAAGTTTATTGGGTAGTATCTATAAATATAAGTTTATGTATGTAGTTTTTAAGTATAATCTTGTAAGAATTTCTCCTTGAAGGTAACTCCTTCAGGTCATGACGAGTAAGCATGTTGTCATGTGACAAGACGGGACTTAAGAATCATAGAATAAAGGTTATAGAGGAAAGTTTTTTTTGAATCATGAATTTATGAAGCGTAAAGTATTTGAGGTGGTACTCATTTAGTGCATATCACTAAGCGAGTACTTTGACATATCAAGAGGAATTTGAGCTCACTAATGTTTAGAGAAGTCATGCATTCCTATAAGTGGATACTCATCCCAAGAATTCCCAGGAAAGCATACGGGTCCAACGGTTGATTTGGATTTATACGAAATGCTTTCCTTGACAGAATTTCCCAGAATACAGGTATCCACCCTTCCGGTCGGCACAAGTTCTCACACATTATTTAGAACTTAAATATTCTTGACGAGAGTTTAGTGGTGGCTTAGACTTAAAGCCTAAGAACGTGTCCTCGATGTAGTAGCCTCTTGTAGTACGTAGGTAAGTAGAATCGTAGAATCTCCAAGCGTTCACGTATAAGATTTAAGAATAGAATGAGGAGAGAATTCCTAGTAAAGGACATGAGATAACTCATGTTTGGGTCTCCTAAGTTATAGTCTAGGTCATGTGTCTAATAACCTAATTCCCTATAACCAAGTCTCGGATACCAATCTGTCACACCCCAACCGACGGCGGATTATACGTCGGGCGGACGCGGTTGTTTAATAGCACAAGGTTGACTATTAAAGTTTCAATATTTCATTAATAAATAATTTAAGATTCAATACAAGGAAACATAACAAGAATACAATGTTTAATTGATAAGTACTCTAGGTCCAAAGCATCCTATGTGATCACAAACAAATCTCATGATGTAGAACCTGAAACATGTGAAAGAATCTGTCAACTACAAAATAGTTGGTGAGATACAAAGGTTTTGACACAATTTAACAAGTATTTGGAAAGAATTACAATTCACTATGATATATGCATTCTATAATGTAAGTATGAGAACACGTATCTTAAACATTGTGCACTTCAACCCTCCAACCAAGTTTAGGCATAACCCGCTGGTTACCCTTATAAGTCTTAAGTTTAAAGTTTAATTCAGTAACAATCACCAAGGGCTCCCCCCCGAAGGGGTCAATCAATCAAGGTGGATTGGTCAAATACAATAGATCTATCATTGTTACCATAGGCTTGATCAAAGTTAATGAATGTGCTAGTTTTAAGTTTAATCTAAGCATACAAGTCTCAAGTTTAACATAAGAATAAGCATCTAGTCATAGTTGTACAAGAATTGTATAAGTTTAAAGTTTTGAACATATTTCACCCCAAAAGTATAGAAAGGAAAAAGGGGCTAAGTATACCCATTTGGATCGATGAAGAGTATCCGACACGGATAAGTATTTGCAAGAATTTGAGGGAGAATATCCTCACAATAAGCCTAAGAATATAAGTCTAAGGTTAAGCAAAAAATCTAAGACAAGGGATCTAGGATTTCGGGATTCGACTAGGGTTCCAAATGGGAGGCGGGAATGATTCGTGTTCATAAAATCAAGTTTAAAGTAAAGGTTTTAAATGAATGATGCAAGGCTTGGGTATCGAAGTTTAACATAGTTTATAGTTTGGAATAATTAAAATAATTATTCAAAAGCTTTACTACTATTGATTACACATGTTAAGTAATAATCGAAATAGTTTTCTAAGTATTCGTAAATGGAGTTGAAGTATTTGTTAAATGAAAGACTAAATAATTATTAAGGTTTAACCATAATTATTCAAAGAATAAATAATTATTAAAGATTTATAATAATTATTTAAAGAATATATAAAATGATAATTATTATTTTAAAGGATAAATAATAATCAAGGTTTTATAATAATTACTTCAAGAATACATGACTATTAAGGATAGATAATTATCTAAATATTTATCTAATTAATATAAATCATTTAAGATTTATCAAAGCATTTAGGTATTAAATATTTATTATCTTGTGGTTTCAATAAGATAACATATATGTTTTTAAGTTAGAAGTTTCAAGGTTTAAAGTTTTATAAGTTTATAAAAAAATTTATATAAATAAAGTATGAATAATTCTCTTTTCAAATTAGTATTTTGAATATAAGTCTTTAAAGTTTAAATAAAATTTTAGTTTATAATGTTTCCTTCAAATGGTAAGTTTATAAGTGTAAGTTTTTAATTTAAAGTTTATGTTTTAAAAGTATAAGTTTATAGATGTTTTGAAGTCTTTATAAAGTTTATAGGTTTACAAAAGTTTAGAAAATAATTAAAGCATATTTATTTTCTCACGTTTTATATAAACAATAGGTTTAAATTTTATAAAGGTTTTAAAAGTATTTTTATAGATTTTATGGATTCAAAACCAAAATTAAAGATTTAATTAATTATAGGTTTAACTAAGTTTTATTTAATTAAAAATGTTCCCGAATGTAAAAGTGTAAATAAAAACCGGATTTAAGTTTACAAAAGTTTTATAGATTTTATAAAAATAAGTAGAAGTATAAAAACTGGATGAAAAGTATAAAAAAATTGAATTAACAAAACTGGGGGCTGACCGGATCGAACTCGGGTCACTGCCCGGTTTGCTAACACACACTCGCACACCAACCTGCCCGACTACGGGTTCGTTGGTTTATAACGCAGAAAAGAAATTTAAAAGTAACAACTCAAATCACCCCCAATTTCGTGTATGAACCCTAGGATCAAATCCCCTAAATACGAAGTGGCTAACCCTCTGTCTGTGTAAATCGACAGAGGGCTTTCGTTCTAAGAGGAAAAACGAACATAATGGCCATGAGAATTACCTGCTTTGGTGTCGATTCGAAGGAGAACGAGTGCGGGTTCACGGTCGGCTGCCACTGGGATCGAACGAACAATGCAGGGGACGAATGGTTAAATTGAGTGTTTGTGTAGTTAGGGTGTGATGTCGTTGATGTTTAGCAACTAATATTTATAGGCGATTTCGATGATTAATGCTTGAATGGTTAGGGAGATTACGGTTGGGAGTAATAATTCCGATTTCGAACCCACGCGTTGATACGGTTGGATTCGAGCATTGAATTACCTCGGGCTAGACTCGCACGCTGGAGGCGAAGCTCGAGGTGCAACGCATTTGGCCGGTATTGCGGTTTCGGGTGAAAGAGGGCGAAAACCGGGACTGGGAGGACTCGAACTCGCGACCGATTTGGTTTCTGGGAGTTTGGTCAAATTACACAATGGGTCCCTGAGGTTTCAAACTATTATCATTCTAAGTTAAAACATGGATTTAAGTTTAAAATAAGTTTCAATAAATGACAGTTTTAGTCCCCGGACTTTTATAATATAATTGTGTTTTATAAAATCCCACCAAGTTTTTATAGGTTTTCTATTTCATAACTTTTAGGTTTTTAACTTAAAAGTTTCAAGGTTTAAATAGAGTTTATTATTTATATATTAATAATTATAAAGTTTTAACATATTATAAGATACACATATATTTATGAATATTCTCATATATACGTATATATATGTATCAAGTATAGTCATATATATTTGTCAATTAAATTAATTTGTTTAAGAAAATAGTTTTTTTAATATCCTTTTAAGTATTGAATTAATGATACGTGCATGGTTTTAAGAAAAAGGTAGGTCAGAAAATACTGGATATTATATTTTATATAAATTAATATGGCCCACTTTTTCATTAGTTAACAAATGAGTGCATATGTATAAAGTGTTTTCTACTTTTTCTCTTCTTTCATAGCCTAAGTAGCATAACTAAAAGACTTTTTTTTATCACCTAAATCAGTAGAAAGATTTGTTTTATGAGATTTTTTTAATATTTAATAATACAATAATTGTGAAATGAAAATATAAGTTTTTAAAGTCAGCATAATTCCTTCATTGAGTTGTTTATACTTTATAGATATGGGACCCAAACCACACCAAATGAGGCATGACTCCACATGTTTGATGGCTACAAGATAGAGAATTGAAACCCACAAGTTGGAATGGAGAAAGGAGGGTTAATACCACTATACCAGACACATTTTAATACTGCATATTTTAATACTGCATAGATCCATTATCATTTTCTTGTATGTAATAATTAATTAACGTATTGTTTTGAAGGGGATGAATCATTTGAGAACTCCTAAATATTTTGAGAACTCTCTAAAAACAAATAAAAATCATTCATGTGTTTAAAATACTAGCATTACTATTAAAATAACATTTTTATATGAATTGATATATGTAAATTTACATGTACTCGTATATTATAAACACTAGGTTATATACCCATGTATTACATGTGGTTGTTTAATAAAAAAATAAAAATACAATAAATAAAATTCTTTGTTTTCTTAATTAAGTAATAATTATAATTCAAAATTTATTTTATTTTTTCTGAAAAAGAAAAACTAACATAATTAGATTTCGAAATTCAAACTTACTTAAAATAGAAAAATTAGAAATTTTTAGTGAGAAAAAATATGATAATGACACGTGTCATTTTTTGGAATCGTTTATTAGAATAAGGATATTTTTCGTATGTGTATGTTTTTACCATTTACGCATGTGCAAATGTTTATAATATACGAGTACATATAAATTTACATATATCAATCCATATAAAAATGTTGTATTTTAATGGTAATGCTATTATTGTAGATAAATAAATGATTTCTTATTGTTTTTCACGAGTTCTCAAAATATTTAGAGTTCTCTTATAATATATAAATAAAATAATAATATTATATAGAGTAAACTACGGTTTTAGTCCCTGTGGTTTAATCCAATTATCGCTTTTAGTCCATTAGTTCTAATTTTACCTTTTTAGTCACTAAGGTTTTTTTTTTGTTTCAATTAAAGCCAAATGACTTACACCGTCAGAATTTTCTGTTAAGTTTTGTTGGACGTGAACGAATCCTTCATTGGACCTAAATCTGTTTTATTCTATGCTTAGTCTACTAATGTGTCAAGACTTTTATATTGTGTATTTAAGTTAATGAGTCATGTATTAAGTTAACTATTAATCCGTTTGTTTGGGCCGGCCAACAAACCAGAACATAAACAAAAAGCCTTCAAGGCTACGTACACTTGTATCACGCGTATAGGTTTTGAAGCGGTGACATTATGACGGTTATCTCTTGAATAGTCGCCTACAACTTGCACCCCTTCATCTCCATATATACGTTCATTTGTTTTTGAATGAAATTAGAAGTTATCAATTATTCTCTATCAAGATTTACGCTTCTTTCTTCCTGTTTCTATTATCACACAACACACACACAAGAATCCATTGATCAACAAAAGGATGAAGAATACTTTGAAAAGAAGAAGACTTATCTTGAAGAATACTTTGAACAAGTTTTAGGTGAAAAGACAAAAATGCCCTTATGGCTCACCACCACTATCTTTCTTATAAAACCCTAAAAACCTCCATCACCTCCACCTCTGTTACCTCCACCTCCATTACCTTAGTATCTCTATAAAAGTGATGAACGTGAGTTTGAGTTTTTATTGTATTAATTATTTTAGTATATATTATTTTAATGAAGGGCATTTTTGTCTTTTCACATAAAAACTAACAGAAAATTTTGACGGTATGACTTTAATTGAAACAAAAATAAAACCACACTGACTAAAAAAGTGAAATTAGAACTAATGGGCTAAAAGCGATAATTGGACCAAACCACAGGGACTAAAACCGTATTATATATTTCACCAAATTCAAAAGAACAACACAGCTGCTACTTGTGATGAAAAGGTTACAGTTGGTATAAAAAACAACAATAACAATTTGACAGCACTAATCAAAATGATAAACAAGCATGGCATTTATAAGGATCTTGGAGGCTTCTCCAACAAAGCAGAAAGAAAAACTTCATCTTTAGACTTGGGAGAAATAGCCCATTTGTGTTTCTTGTACCTGAACTGCAGAAACATGTACATATAATCATCCAAATCCTTCCTGTTGCAGAAGAACCGATCGATCCACAACAACCCTCCGGGCCTCAAGATCCGATCCCAATCAAACAAAATGAAATCCATCAGCTGCAGATCAATCCACCCATCCATAAACCCTGTTGTGTGAATCAAATCCATTGTGTTATCGAAAAACGGTAACCGTTGGTTCAATGTCACATACAATGGGATCAAACCTCTAAGCGCTATCATTTCATTAAACGGGGCTCCAAGATTCAAAGCCGTTGTCACAATCGTCACATTATGCTCTCTCATTCTTGCAGCAAATGTCCCTGTACCTATACCAAAATCAAGCCCGATTCTTATCTCCCCGGGCTTAACACTTAAAGCATCTTTAATCAAGAAATCAGTTGGAACCGATGTGTTTGTGACCCATTTAAGCTTTTCTTTCTCCATTTCAAAACAACCAGTGCATTTAGAGTAACCCCTTTTAACATTCTTGCTCGATAAGCACTCAAAGTTTCTACAAACATAGTTGCTCCACCGCACGTTTCTTCCATCAGGCACCCTCCATAAAGATTCATTAATCGGATAGGGCTTTTGGTACACCTTCGAAGCGCGAGTGAGACACCGTCTTCTTGGCAAAGGATCACAACCCTTGATCATAAGACTTTGAGCTACATTCCAATCATCTTTACAAAACGACCCGATGTCATAATCCATATACTCTTGGAGTTCTTTCTTTACTGACACGCACCCGTGCCCTATACTATTATATATCTTCTCACTCCCATATATGTTCTTCTTCCCCACACGCGTCTCTTTCGGGGTTATATACTTCTTTATTTCCTCTGTAACAAAAGTATTGATAAAAGGATCTTCATTCGTTGTCCCATTTTCAACCCTAGGTAAACGAATCTGCCTAAGGGAGATATGAGCACTATAAAGAGGCTGAATCACCTCTTCTTCTATAAACCTTTTATACTCCAACATTGAAACATTAGTTCTACCCCAATCTTTGGTTTTCTCAAACCGTTGTACAGTCGATTCGAGCTTTTCCTGTAAGCTAAGCATTTGATCGAGCACCTCGTTGACACGCGCAGAAAGAGACATCACATCAAACCCTTCATACACATCTTTAACACCATAAAACTGCTTGCATATATCTTCATTATGCATGAAAAATCCAGCCGAATAGAACCTAATCAAGCTCGAAACACTTACGATTATAACTAGCACTCCAAGAACAATCTGAAGCGTGCCTAAAATTCTCCCTAATCTATACTTAGGGAAGCAGGAAACCCTCATCTTAACCTAACTCAACTTAATCAAACAAAAATTCCCCAATTTGTAATTAGGTTAAATTACTATGATCTAAGCAAACCCTAATTATTGAACTGATGAAACAGAGATCTTACCAGACATAATTTCTCAGAATGATCACCAACACAAAGCCTGAATGATCATGATTATGTGTAATTGGGGCTTAAATTGGGGCCGTTTTGCTTAAGATCCAACTTTAGGGTTAAGGCAAAGAGCTGTAAAATCGTGAATGCTAAGCATGCTAATCTCGTGATGGATAGCCGAGAATTTAGGGGTAAAATAGTGGTGAATTGCATGTATAAATGGAGAATTGGGAATGCGAAGCGTTGACTGATGGTGGGTTAGGTTTACGATGACCAGAAATCGGCTCATTTTCCGCTGAAAATGGGAAAAGGTTTGGACGGGTGAAGATGCAATAGTTCATTTATTATAATGTTTATAGTTGAGTGTTTGAAAAGCAACTCTCCCGTGGTTTCAAGAGCTCTGTAATTGGAGCAATGGAACAGACGGTTGCAGGTTGAGGCTATATCGGCGAGGTATCCGGGAGCCATCGCTGGAGGTGGCGGGGTCACCACCACACCAGGATTTGGAGATGGTGGTGGAGGACCGGAGGTGGGTCACCCCTTTTCTGCCTTTTCAATTAGAAAGCATTATTTTTATATAAAATTATTATTTAAACATTGAATAATAATAATAACGAGTAGGGATGACAATGAAACCCGAACCCGATGGTAAAACCCAAAACCCGAAGCATTCGGGGCGGGTATGAGACCGGGTTTGGGATTACATTTGAAATTTTTCGCGGGTTTTGGACGAGTATGGATATGGCCATATACCAGTTTACCCGCCTCGATTACCCGATAACATATACCCGTTTACCCGATTATATACCCAACATATCTTTCTTTCTTTTTTACTTAATTTAATTGTATATACCGCATTTATTTTAAGTATATATACCGTATTTATTTTAAATGTATATATCAAACATGATTTTATTTTCTTTCTTTTTTATTTTAATTACAACTATATATATACCTGATAGATACCCGACATGTTTTGCGTCGAGTATACCCAACAGGTATTTTTTACAAACTAACGGGTTTACCCGAAACCCGCGGATATACCCGATACCCAATGGGTAATTACCTGATAGAAATGCGACGGGTTTTGGGCCGGGTATGGGGTTGAGATAACCTAAACCCTTCTCAAACCCGACTCATTGCCATCCCTAATAATGAGAGTGTTGAATACCCATTACGATTACTCGGTTCTGAACATCAAACCGAAACGTAAATAGAAATAAGCATATTATAATGGTATATTCAGAATTAAAAAAAAATATTTCGTTGATTTGAAAAAAAGTTCAAAACATATAATATTTGACCCACGGGTTTTGGCCATTATTATAAACATTAAAATAACTAAAATAATTAAAAAATATTAATAACAATCATAGAAGGGTTGAACAGGCAAAAGAAGGGGTGGCAGGCTCGATTTTTTGGTATATTGGAAATTTAAAAAATGTGGCGGCTCGGTTCAATAAAATTTGTAACGGAACTTATGCAGAAAGTGTTACAATGGCTCGGTTTTAAATAAAATTACTTCAAAACTTATGTAGAAATAACCACATCGTAACGTTATATTCGGAATATTAAAAAAAAAACATTATGTTGTTGTGAAAAAAATAAAAAATATATTACATTTGGGTCGTGGGTTTTGACCGTTTTAAATAGAATTTATGTCAAAAGCTAGGTAGAAATAATTGTGTCGCAACGGTATATTCAGAATGTAAAAAACAGCACGTTATGAAAAAAAAAGATATTGATGCGGGTCGGTTTCGAATAAAATTTATATCAAAAAGACAACGGTGTATTCGGAATTTTGTTAAACGTCGTATTTTAAAAGTCAAAACGTTAAAATATTTTAAAAGTTATAACCCAAAATTAAGTATAAAAATTTAAATTTTTAAGAAAAAATATATATAATAATTATGACGTAAGTGAACGAGAACCAGGGAGTGTCTAGGATTCGATTTCACCACACACACACACACGGTTTCACTAAGAAGTGATTTTATGCTAAAAAATACAAAGAAGTGTGTCAAACGAACTCCGATTGAGCTCATTCCGACGACGTTGGAACCGTCTCATCGAACCCTAACCCGGACCCAAAAACCTAAACCCCCCTCCACCCGCACCCCCAAAAACCTAAACCCCCCCTTCAACCCTACCCTAAAAATCCTAAAACCACCACCCCACCCCCCAAAAACCTAAACCCCCACCCCACCCCCCCAAAAAACCTAAACCCCCCACCCCCCAAAAAAAAAACCTAAACCATAAAATCTAAACCCTAAAAGCTAAACCCTAAGGCTAAAACCATAAAATTCAAACCTAAAATCTAAGCCTTAAAAGCTAAACCCTAAAAGATAAGTTGGTAGAGTTCGACGAGACGGTTCCAACGCCGCTGAAATTAGCTCAATCGGAGTTCGTTTGATATCGTTTCTTAAGGTTTTTGTAATTTCTTAGATTTATTAGCGAAAAACTACTTTTTATTTGATCCTCCCCATATACATACATACATATATATATATATTAAGAATATGATGTATCAAGAAAAAATCAAGAGTTAAAAGCTCTTAAATTAAATCTGGGCCAAACATTTATTTTCTTGGTTTTCTTATTTATTTTTAATCTGAAAGGGCATTTGTGTCATTTTCCCCTCTCTTTCTCTCTTTAAACCTACACTCCATTCTCTCTCTTAAAAATCAAATCCATCTCTACTGTTTCTCTATGCAACACCAGATCTTCCTCCTTTTGCATTTAAAACCCTAGATCCTTAACTTAGAGATGCACAAAAAAACTGGTTCCTGAACCGGACCCAGGGGGTTTACCCGGAACCGGAACCGGTTTCGACCCGCTTTTTAGTGTACCCGGTTCCGACCTGCTTGAACCCGCCTGTTTTGAACCAGTTTACATAATCCGTTGATTGACCAGTTTCGAACCGGAACCGGTTCGTACCCGGTACTCAGTACCCGGTCCGGAACCAGTTTCGACTGTTGGAAACGGTAAAAAATGAAAAGAACCGTTTTTAACGGCTATAAAGTCGTTATACCCTGTTTTTAAACGTTATTTTTTATATATTTTAGGCCTATAAATAATTGTTTCATGTTTTTGTTGATCACACAACTTCAAAACGCAATACCAAGTGAAAACCACGCAAAAAAAACTATCGTTTTACTCTCTCTTCTTCTACAAATGGCTGATAACGCTGCTGGGCCGAACAAGGCTCGTTGCAAGTTATGCGGGATTTTTGGTAATATTTTGATCTTTGTGAGATGTCAACCGGGCCGAACAAGTCTCGTTGCAAGTTATGCGGGATTTTTTTTCTTCAAATGATTCAAACTCAACCTTACGGAAACACTTAGACAAGTACTACAAGTTGTATAACGAGACGAATGTTTTAAACAATGAGTAGTGCTAGCCTGCTAAGGGTAATGTAATAATAACTGGGTCCGAACCCGTTTTATTTATTTTAGTGTGTATTTCGATACATAACTTAAAAACATTACACAAGGGTGAATTTCGATAAATAACTTGAATACTGTCACACCCCCAATTTCAGCTAACGGAGTATTATCGTTTGGGAAGTGACAAACCAAGATCTCAGACACTAGTTACATTGAACGACTCTACATGGGACTCAAAATGAAAATATCTTTTATATCAGAGTATCAATGCGGAAGCGTAAAGAAAGTAAATGCGCAAAATACACGCGCCCAAAACCAAAGTCCAAAAGTCCAAACGTCCAACCAAACAACGTACATTAAAATAATTCAATCAACATAAATAGACACAAAGCAAAGCAGTTGAATCCCATGCATGCCCTAACGTGCACCTGTGTCTTAGCTTAGCGTCCTGAGAAAACATGTAAGAAAAAGTGTCAACACGAGGTTGGTGAGTTCACAGGTTTCAAATAAATAAGCAAACGTTACCAGATTTATGATCATTCAATATGTATCTATAGGTAGCTAACCTAAGTTCATGTTTTAGCTCAAGTGCTCGCAACCGAAACTGACTGTTTGTTTATTGCCTCCTGCCAGGTTCTATCAATACTGTCCATGAGAATAGGCTAACATTTCACCCGTTCGATATCCGATCGAGTTAGCGCGACTAACGCGGGTGGGATTTGTCAAACCCAGTAGTACTACTAAACATTACCTCGCTAAGATCCATATTAACGGTTCGAAATAAGATGAGGACTTTCTGTGATAGCATGTTACACTTAGCTTTAACATTGATAGCATATGAAGTACAAAATCTAATATCAGTTTAAGCATGTTTTCTCCCCCAAGTTAAAAGCAGTAAAAAGGGGCCGTGAAACTCACCTGCTTGGCGTTGAAGGTAGTATCACACAAAGGGTAAGTTGGAACCACGTGTGTAAGTCTCAAAAGACTTACGAATGCCCTAAAATTATAAACACATAAATTAGGGATGAAAGAAAAATGGGAAATGTGTCAATGACACGGATTGAGAGGCATCCCAAAGAAACGCTCTAATATTCAAGAGTGGACGAAAGTGTCCACGGAGTTAGGAATTACTTTACGCGACGAATGACACGAATAATAATAATTATAACCGAGTGTTTTGTCATTCACAAAAAAATTAAGAAAATAATAATATATGTATACGAGTAAATAGTATAACCAATTATATTATTATTTAGTCTCAATCGACACACGATGTTATAAAATGATTTGAAATAATATAAATATATATTATTTAATAATATGGGTCACGGTTTGAAAATAATATAAACATATTATTTTATATGAATTTACGGTTTAAAAATAATATAAACATATTATTTTTACTTGATAATAATAACAATATATTAATTATAAAAGTGGGTATAATTTATAAAAATATGTTAATAACTCAAACCCGAGCCTACGGGTTGTTTTCCGGCTAAAACACATTTATATAATAATATAATATTATAAAGTTTGATTTTTATTAATTAAATATAATAGGATATTGTTTAAAAAAAAATAGATGTGGGAGCCCGGTCTCGAACCCGGGTCTCTCCCACATACGCACACAACCTTAACCATCTCCGCCCGCTAGGGTATCGCGAAGGATACCGGGTTGGAATGGTTTTAACATCAGGCTCTATGTGGTTTTCCTCCCTTAAAGACCCGCGATCGAAACCGGTCGATATCCCTCGATTTGGATGATGGTTTGAGTGAAACAGAAACAAGTTTTGATGCTCAGAGGATTACGAACCTTGGCATACTCTTAATTTCGAAAACAAACGGGTTTTGGATGTCCAAATCTTGAAAACAGATCGAATACGTAAAGAGGAAAACTTTGAATCGATCAGATAGATTTTGATAATGAAATTGATTAAAACCATAGGGCTTTTGATAATCGGGACATTTCAAAACTGATTATATAGATTAATTTCATTTCTTTTCAGTCTAAGATCGAAAACCCCAAATCAGAACGCATATGAACCCTAATTACGGGTTCATGATCAATTCGATAGTGAAAGCCCGTTGTTTCATAGGGCTTTCACTCTACAGACGATTGCGAATCTAATGGAGTAGGTTAATTTGATTTAAAAACGGTTTATAATTGAATTCGACAGATAGAGTTCACATGAACCCTAATTACGGGTTACAGAGATTCTTATATTAAAACTTGAAATTGGCAAAGGGCTTTCAATAAAAACAGTGTTGCGAATCTTTCTGCATATGTTAATTTCATTTTCATTGGGTCTAGATTAGGGCTCGACTAAATCAGTCAGATGATGAACCCTAGGATCAACTCGATCGAATTGATGATGTAAGCCCGAATTAACATGGGGCTTACCTTTACGGAAAGAAAACGAAGCAATTGGGTCAAGAATTTACCAGAATGCGTGTCGGATTGATGGAGTTCAAGTAGATGCAGGTGTCGGCTGCACAGATTGCTTTCCGGCGAGTTCTACTGTTTCTCCGATCAATGCAGGTTGCGTAAGCACTTCAGGAGGATTCGACGAGTGAGAGGGATGCTTCAATTCGCGGGAGTAACACCAGATTATGATGAATTTGATGGGATTAGGTTGATGGTCGACGGTTACATAACGAATAGCCACATTTTGATTAATTCGCATGTAATGCAGGTGATTAAGGCTCAATTATGATCGATTAAGGCATTTAGATGTTAATCAATTATAGAATTTGATTCAATTCAGTTAACATTCGCGAATTGGAAATCAAAAGTCCCAATGTTGACTTCTAAAAGTCAACAGAACTTATTTTTGACAATTTTGACTTTGAGGAGTCAATAATTCATGTATTGGGACTTGGCAGGACTAGTCCCTGCATTTCTGACTAACGGGGTTAAGTTTTTAATAAGGAACTTAACGGAATAGTTAACCGGGGTTAACCTAAAAAGTCGGATTGTCACATCATTCCCTAGTTGAAAGAATTTTCGTCCCGAAAATTAAAAATGTAAAAAAAAATTTCTGAGGTTTCACATCATTCCCTAGTTGAAAGAATTTTCGTCCCGAAAATTAAATAGTACCTTAAGAGGTTGACGCGGAGTGCTTGAACAGATTAGGATATTTGTGCATCATCTGATCTTCGCGCTCCCAAGTGAATTCCGGTCCGCGTTTCGAGTTCCAACGGACTCTAACAATAGGGATTTTACTGTGCTTTAATGATTTGACTTCCCTATCCATGATTTCCACGGGTTCTTCGATGAAACGCAGTTGTTCGTCAATGTGTAGTTCCTCAAGAGGAACCGCGAGAGATTCGTCAGCTAGACATTTCTTCAAATTTGAGACGTGAAAGACGTTGTGTACGCCATTCAGTCTTTCAAGTAAGTCCAGTTGATACGCCACTGGTCCGATTCTCTTTATTATTTTGAAAGGTCCAACGTAACGAGGATTTAGTTTGCCTCGTTTCCCGAAACGAATGACGCCTTTCCAAGGTGAGACTTTGAGTAAGACCATGTCACCTATTTGAAACTCAAAAGGTTTACGACGCTTGTCGGCATAGCTCTTTTGACGATCACGAGCTGCCGCCATACGGTTTCTAATTTGGACGATCTTTTCGAAAGTTTCAAGTACCAATTCCGGACCTGTGAGTTGACTATCACCAACCTCGGCCCAACAAATAGGAGAACGGCATGTCCGTCCATAAAGTGCTTCGAATGGAGCTGCCTTGATGCTAGTGTGATAGCTGTTGTTGTAGGAGAACTCCACCAATGGTAGGTGAGACTCCCAAGTGTTACCGAAATCGATCACACAAGCTCGTAGCATGTCCTCCAGAGTTTGGATAGTACGTTCTGTTTGACCATCGGTTTGAGGATGGTAAGCTGTGCTCATATCTAGACGCGTGCCTAATGCTGTATGCAATGACTGCCAGAAACGGGAAGTGAATCGTGCATCACGATCCGAAATGATAGAGATAGGCACCCCGTGCCGAGAGACTACTTCTTTCAAGTATATTCGAGTGAGTTTATCCATTTTGTCTGTTTCTTTGATTGCCAGGAAGTGAGCAGATTTTGTTAGGCGATCCACAATTACCCATATAGTGTCACATCCGGTAGGGGTTCGGGGTAATTTGGTAATGAAGTCCGTGGATATTTGTTCCCATTTCCACATGGGAATTTCAGGTTGTTGTAGGAGACCGGACAGTTTTTGGTATTCAACTTTGACCTTCGCGCAGGTCAGACACTTACTAACATAAGTGGCTATATCGGCCTTCATCTTCGGCCACCAATATAGTATTTTTAGATCATGGTACATTTTATCGGAACCCGGATGAATGGAGTAACGAGATTTATGAGCTTCATCCATGATTAGTTCCCTTAAATTTCTGAACACTGGAACCCATATTCGTTCGACAAAGTAATGAATTCCGTCAGATTTTACTTCAAGTTGTGCTTCTGTGCCACGTGTACCTTCTAACGGTAGGTTATCTTCTTTCAAGGCTTCAAGTTGAGCACTACGGATTCTGTCAGGCAATCCAGGGTGAATAGTAAGTTGTAATGCTCGAACTCGTTTGGGTTTTGTTTCCTTTCGGCTTAGTGCATCAGCCACAACGTTAGCTTTACCCGGATGATACCGGATCGCACAGTCGTAATCATTTAAAAGTTCAACCCAGCGACGTTGTCGCATGTTCAACTCCTTCTGCTCGAAGATATGCTGGAGGCTCTTGTGGTCGGTGTAGATGGTGCATTTGGTACCGTACAAGTAATGTCTCCATATCTTAAGTGCAAAAACTACTGCTCCCAACTCTAGGTCATGAGTGGTGTAGTTTTTCTTGTGAACCTTTAACTGACGTGAAGCGTATGTGATTACCTTTTCGCGTTGCATTAAGACACAACCCAAGCCTTGGATGGATGCATCACAATACACCACAAAATCACCGGTTCCTTCCGGAAGAGCTAAAATAGGTGCACTGCAAAGTTTCTGTTTGAGATGTTGGAACGCTGATTCTTGGTTATCGCCCCAATTATAGGCTTTTCCTTTTTGAGTTAGGGCGGTGAGAGGTTTGCGCAATCTTTGAAAATCCTTCGATAAAATGATGGTAATATCCAGCCAATCCCAGAAATTATCGCACCTCAGTCGGAGTCGTCGGTGCTGCCCAATTCTTGATGGCTTCTATTTTGGACGGGTCGACATGTATCCCTTTTTCATTTACCACATGACCTAGAAACTGAACATCTCGAATAAAAAATTCACATTTGGAAAACTTAGCATAATGTTGTTCTTGCTTAAGTAGTTCCAAAATTAGACGCAGATGTTCCTCTTGTTCTTCCTCGTTCTTGGAATAAATAAGGATGTCATCGATGAAAACGATAACAAACTGGTCAAGGTAAGGCTTACACACACGGTTCATGAGGTCCATGAATACCGCAGGTGCGTTGGTTAAACCGAAGGGCATGACCATAAATTCGTAATGGCCGTACCTTGTCCTGAATGCAGTTTTAGAGATATCTTCTTCTCGGACTCTTAACTGATGATAGCCGGACCTAAGGTCTATTTTGGAATAGAAACTTGATCCTTGGAGTTGATCAAAAAGGTTATCGATACGAGGTAAAGGGTAGCGGTTCTTGATTGTAACTTTATTCAGCTCCCGGTAATCAATACACATACGAAACGTACCGTCCTTCTTCTTGACAAATAATACCGGAGCTCCCCACGGTGATGAACTAGGTCGGATGAAACCTTTATCCAATAAGTCTTGCAACTGAGTGGACAGTTCCTGCAATTCACTGGGTGCTAATCGATAAGGTGCCCGAGCGATCGGCGCTGCTCAAGGTGCTAAATCGATTTGAAATTCTACTTGATGGTGCGGTGGCAAACCGGGCAGATCCTCGGGAAATACTTCCAAAAATTCATGCACAATGGGAATATCTTCGATCCTCTTCCCTTCTGACGGTTGCTCAGCAACAAGGGCCAAAATAGCCGTATGTCCCTTTCGAAGACATTTTTGTGCTCTCATGAAGGATATAATGCCCATAACTGCACCAACTCTTTCGCCTTGGATGGAAAGGGTTTCTCCATTTGAGAGGGGTACACGTACAATCTTCTCACGACAGATAATTTCGGCTTGGTTTTTAGATAGCCAATCCATACCAACAATTATATCAAAACTACTAAGCATGACCGGCATAAGGTCGATATCAAATGTATGTGTAGCTAGCTCAAGTTTACATCCTTTAAGTATGTGAGTTGCCTCAATTATTTGACCGTCAGCTATCTCTATTGTATACTTATCTTCTAATAGAGATGAAGTTCCTTTTATCATATTACCAAATTTTTTAGATATAAAACTTCTATCAGCACCGATGTCAAAAAGGACAGAAGCAAAGAATTTATTTACGAGGAACTTACCGGTAACCACATTATGGTCGTAACGGGCTTCTCCAGATCCTAGTACGAAGGCTCGTCCCTTCGCACCATTTCCTCCCCCATTGCCATTATTACCACCATTACCATTGTTATTGTGATTAGGGTTGTGATTTCCATTACCCCCTTTCTTCAACCGAGGACAGTTCTTTCGAATATGCCCTTCCTTTCCACACTCAAAGCAAGCCCTAGTAGACCCTGGTTGTTGAAAGGGTTGTTTAGTTTGTAATTCACCCCTGCAGTCCTTAGCAGCATGGCCTATTTTACCGCACCTCTGGCAACGATTGCAGAACCCAAAGTGGTGTAAGTTACACTTGTTACACTTCGGGGACTTTCCCGCATAACCACCCTGGTTTTGGCCAGAAGAGGTCGACTGATTGAAGTTCTTGGTAGGCTCGAACCTACGTTGTTGTTGTTGTTGTTGCTGTTGGTTAGACTGTTGCTGATTGGGTTGGGGTCCCTTGGAGTGGGAGTTGGAGTGGTTGTGAGTGTTGGAATGGTGATCGAACTTGCGTTTGTGGCTGTCGGTGGGTTTAGCAATTGAACCTCTTGGGGGTAAAGTTCCTTGTGCCACTGCCTGATCAGTCAATTTGTGGGCAAGTCTGATGGTCTGTTGGATGGTGGTAGGGTTGGATGAGGTCACCATGCTTTGAATCTGAGGTACCAAACCTCCAATGTATAGTTCAATCCGTTTGTAATCCGGAGTCACCATATGTGGGCACATGGTGGCAAGTTCGTGCGAACGGGTGGTGTAGAGTTCAATTTCTGAACCCACCATCTTAAGGTTCCAGAACTCTCCTTCTAGCTTTTGAATTTCATCTCGTGGACAATATTCTTCTTTCATCATGGTTTTAAATTCCTCCCACGAAAGTCCATTTGCCATTGCTAGTCCCAACATTTGAACTTGGGCATTCCACCATGTTAGGGCCGGGCCTTCTAAAGTTCCAGCAGCAAATTTCACTTGGTTAGCCACGGGGCAGTTGCACATGGCTATTACTGATTCAACCTTCTCAAACCAGCGAAGTAATCCAACTGCTCCTTCAGCTCCACTAAAGGTGTGGGGCTTGCAGTCCATGAATGCCTTGAAAGTGCAGGCTGGCTGTTGATTTTGCTGATTTTACTGGCCTGGATTTAGAAATACGAATTGAATTGGTATTATAGAGTTTAAAAAGATATTCTTAGGAAAAGGGTTTGACACTACTAGTCAATAGTTGAAAGCATTTACCTGCAGCATTCTGTGCTGCCAGGGCCTCTGCCACACTATTGTTTATCAAAGCTGCTAGTTCTGCTGCCGTCATGTTGATGGTACCACGACCACCGGCACGGCCTCCTCGTCCTCTCCCAGACATATTTCTTCACAATCACAAATGAAAACAATGAGAAATATATCGCATATCAAACATTATTCAGGTACGGGTAAGGAAATACAACATCTAATATTTTGAAAATTAAATAAATTGTAAGGCTACAAAATAATTAACTCAAATATTAAACTTCTCATGCTTTTATTGGATGGGAACAACCTTACCCATCTAGGTTTGAAAAGGGAAATAACATAAGCAAAAACAAACATGAAAAGTAAGATAGATTAGGAAGATCCTCAAACATCCTCGTCATCAGAAGAGACATATGACTGTGCATCATCAATCTCCACTGGCTCTTCCTCAGCTGGTTCCCCCTCTAAGGGTTCCTCCTCGAAGGGCTCTTCTTCAAAGAGTTCCTCCTCAAAGGGTTCCTCCTCATCGTCAGATACTGGAATGTCTTCCGGGTGTAGGGCCGCTTGCAGTTGGGCTTCCAAGTGAGCCACCCTCTCTTGAAGGCCTTCAGCAGTGTGGTTAGCCACATGTAGCTGAGCTTCCATAGCAGCTAATCTCTCCATAACTCCTTGCATATCATCATCCATAATGTCAGCCCTCGTCTCTAGATGTGCTACACGATTCACTAAAAGGTTGTGGACATGGTCCGTTGCAGCTAGTTCGGTAGTCAAATCTTCTATTCCTACCCTATTCTTTTCCACTTGTGTTCCATTCTCCAGGAGTTTAGGTATCTCCTCGGTAGCATCTTGTACAAAACTTAATTCCTTTAACATATAGGACACAAATGCTGCGAAGGCTTGTTCCATAGTGCATGGCAAGCTAGGCAAGGTAGATGATGAAGACGTGGATCCAAAGTACGGTGATGGGACATCTCCCATTTCGATCCACCTTTGGATCATATGTGGGTACATATCCCAATTGAGAGCATACTCCAATGCTCGTGCGTTGCTCGGTTCGCCTTGCTCAATTGAGGTAGTTCGGCGCCTTTTGGGCTCCGGGGATGAGGGTACAGGTGCCTTATGCCCTGATGCGTTAGGTGATGGAGGGGGTGTTGACGACATGATCCTGCAACATTTTGTATAAGCACCAAACATCCAAATGACATGTAACTAATGTGTGAGGCTATAGTCTAGTATGCAATCCTAGTTCTCTATAACCAATGGCTCTGAAAGCAATCTGTCACACCCCCAATTTCAACTAACGGAGTATTACCGTTTGGGAAGTGACAAACCAGGATCTCAGACACTAGTTACATTGAACGACTCTACATGGGACTCAAAATGAAAATATCTTTTAAATCAGAGTATCAATGCGGAAGCGTAAAGAAAGTAAATGCGCAAAATACACGCGCCCAAAACCAAAGTCCAAAAGTCCAAACGTCCAACCAAACAAAGTACATTAAAATAATTCAATCAACATAAATAGACACAAAGCAAAGCAGTTGAATCCCATGCATGCCCTAACGTGCACCTGTGTCTTAGCTTAGCGTCCTGAGAAAACATGTAAGAAAAAGTGTCAACACGAGGTTGGTGAGTTCACAGGTTTCAAATAAATAAGTAAACGTTATCAGATTTATGATCATTCAATATGTATCTATAGGTAGCTAACCTATGTTCATGTTTTAGCTCAAGTGCTCGCAACCGAAACTGACTGTTTGTTTATTGCCTCCTTCCAGGTTCTATCAATACTGGCCATGTGAATAGGCTAACATTTCACCCGTTCGATATCCGATCGAGTTAGCGCGACTAACACGGGTGGGATTTGTCAAACCCAGTAGTACTACTAAACATTACCTCGCTAAGATCCATATTAACGGTTCGAAATAAGATGAGGACTTTCTGTGATAGCATGTTACACTTAGCTTTAACATTGATAGCATATGAAGTACAAAATCTAAAATCAGTTTAAGCATGTTTTCTCCCCCAAGTTAAAAGCAGTAAAAAGGGGCCGTGAAACTCACCTGCTTGGCGTTGAAGGTAGTATCACACAAAGGGTAAGTTGGAACCACGTGTGTAAGTCTCAAAAGACTTACGAATGCCCTAAAATTATAAACACATAAATTAGGGATGAAAGAAAAATGGGAAATGTGTCAATGACACAGATTGAGAGGCATCCCAAAGAAACGCTCTAATATTCAAGAGTGGACGAAAGTGTCCACGGAGTTAGGAATTACTTTACGCGACGAATGACACGAATAATAATTATAACCGGGTATTTTGTCATTCATAAAAAAATTAAGAAAATAATAATATATGTATACGAGTAAATAGTATAACCAATTATATTATTATTTAGTCTCAATCGACACACGATGTTATAAAATGATTTGAAATAATATAAATATATATTATTTAATAATATGGGTCACGGTTTGAAAATAATATAAACATATTATTTTTACTTGATAATAATAACAATATATTAATTATAAAAGTGGGTATAATTTATAAAAATATGTTAATAACTCAAACCCGAGCCTACGGGTTGTTTTCCGGCTAAAACACATTTATATAATAATATAATATTATAAAGTTTGATTTTTATTAATTAAATATAATAGGATACTGTTTAAAAAAAAATAGATGTGGGAGCCCGGTCTCGAACCCGGGTCTCTCCCACATACGCACACAGCCTTAACCATCTCCGCCAGCTAGGGTATCGCGAAGGATACCGGGTTGGAATGGTTTTAACATCAGGCTCTATGTGGTTTTCCTCCCTTAAAGACCCGCGATCGAAACCGGTCGATATCCCTCGATTTGGATGATGGTTTGAGTGAAACAGAAACAAGTTTTGATGCTCAGAGGATTACGAACCTTGGCATACTCTTAATTTCAAAAACAAACGGGTTTTGGATGTCCAAATCTTGAAAACAGATCGAATACGTAAAGAGGAAAACTTTGAATCGATCAGATAGATTTTGATAATGAAATTGATTAAAACCATAGGGCTTTTGATAATCGGGACATTTCGAAACTGATTATGTAGATTAATTTCATTTCTTTTCAGTCTAAGATCGAAAACCCCAAATCAGAACGCATATGAACCCTAATTACGGGTTCATGATCAATTCGATAGTGGAAGCCCGTTGTTTCATAGGGCTTTCACTCTACAGACGATTGCGAATCTAATGGAGTAGGTTAATTTGATTTAAAAACGGTTTATAATTGAATTCGACAGATAGAGTTCACATGAACCCTAATTACAGGTTACAGAGATTCTTATATTAAAACTTGAAATTGGCAAAGGGCTTTCAATAAAAACAGTGTTGCGAATCTTTCTGCATAGGTTAATTTCATTTTCATTGGGTCTAGATTAGGGCTCGACTAAATCAGTCAGATGATGAACCCTAGGATCAAGAACTCGATCGAATTGATGATGTAAGCCCGAATTAACATGGGGCTTACCTTTACGGAAAGAAAACGAAGCAATTGGGTCAAGAATTTACCAGAATGCGTGTCGGATTGATGGAGTTCGAGTAGATGCAGGTGTCGGCTGCACAGATTGCTTTCCGGCGAGTTCTACTGTTTCTCCGATCAATGCAGGTTGCGTAAGCATTTCAGGAGGATTCGACGAGTGAGAGGGATGCTTCAATTCGCGGGAGTAACACCAGATTATGATGAATTTGATGGGATTAGGTTGATGGTCGACGGTTACATAACGAATAGCCACATTTTGATTAATTCGCATGTAATGCAGGTGATTAAGGCTCAATTATGATCGATTAAGGCATTTAGATGCTAATCAATTATAGAATTTGATTCAATTCAGTTAACATTCGCGAATTGGAAATCAAAAGTCCCAATGTTGACTTCTAAAAGTCAACAGAACTTATTTTTGACAATTTTGACTTTGAGAAGTCAATAATTCATGTATTGGGACTTGGCAGAACTAGTCCCTGCATTTCTGACTAACGGGGTTAAGTTTTTAATAAGGAACTTAACGGAATAGTTAACCGGGGTTAACCTAAAAAGTCGGATTGTCACAAATACAATACAAAATTAATTGTCGATTGAAAGCTCTCAAATAGCTAATTTACCAAACGGCTTTCCATGAACTCGTGCATATTCAGCACAAGATTCTTCAACAACATTCTGATTGTTATTTGGATCTTCCAAGGCGTCCATATGTCTTCTGTAGATTGTGTGAAACCTCTCAACCACTACCGATATACTACGCCACTTTGACGTTATTTGAGCCTTTATATGTTGCGTATCACCATCCATTTCCTCGTAGAATCTATCTTTAACATGATCCCGTAATAAATCAGGATCTGATAACTCATCACTTGTAGTCTCGGCCCTAACGTGTACCATCGCAAGGGCCAAGGCGTACTCCTCGTCTTCGGTCCAAAAGTTCATTTTTGTGAGTAAAGAGTGGAGAGAATTTTTGTGAGTTTGAGAGTGGAGTAAAATTTTTATGTGTGTAAAATAATTGATATTGAATTGTACTTATAGTGTTATTGTGTGTAAAAAATGGTGAAAAATGGGTTATAGCCGTTTGGCAACGGTCGGAACCGGTTCCTACCCGGAACTGGAACCGACCCGGTTCTGTGCCCTAACCTACCCGGTTCCATATGGGTACGGTCCATCCACCCTTAAACCGATTCCGGTTATGTCACACCCCGAAATATGCATCGGAGATTAAGCGTGTGGTGATAATGGAAGTTGGTTATCATTAATGTGTTAAGCAAACATACAAACCATAAATTGGATACCATAAAAGTTAAAGTATATGATTGGGGTGATGATCAAGAAGCAGCTTTTCAGTTGTTGAAGCAAAAGCTATGTAGTGCTCCTATCTTGTTTCTTCCCGAAGGGACGAAATTTCTTAAACGGGGGAAGGCTGTGACACCCGACTTTTCCAGGTCATAATCCGTACCATAATTACATTTGATTATATTATTTTATGCATCATTAGGCTTAATTATTATTTAATTAAGTCACTTAAAAAGTCTAGCAAGCCCGTATAATGCGTAGAATTGCATTTAGTTCATTATAGAATTAATTGGTATCAGAGCCAACTGTTATAGCGAACTAGAAAAAGTTTTTGAAAATCTAGACTATAACTACTAAAAGTTTTTCACATTCAAAAGTTCTAAAACAAACGCGTTTCATTCTCGAAGTACGTGCTATGCATACATTAGTTAGTTTCTTGTTATGTGAACTTTTGTGCTTACGTGTTATTACTATTGACATACTAAGTAGTATATAAATGGCTAATTTAAGTACGGATAAATCATGTGTCACAGATGTCTGATCACGTACCTGTCATTGAGATCCCTGATACCGATACCGAACCCGAAGTCCCTCCATTTCAGTTACCACTAGCCCCTTCATATGACACATATGCCACATCATTTCAAAACACATTTCAAGACATTTCTGGATGTGGAAATGGATGGCTCTGGGAGACTGACTATGAGACCGAAACCACTGATGAGCTAGGTCATGAGGCTCCAGTGGTAGAGGCCCAAGCTGCTGATGAGCCAGGTCATGAGGCTCCAGCGACAGTTGAGCCCATTCAGACTGACTCCATAGCATTTGATCATTCTACCCGACCATCCAGAGAGATCCGCATTGTCTATACTAGAAGGAAGAGGAAGCCAAAGACCGGACCTAGTGCTGAGCCTGAGCCTAAAAAGGCGAGGGAGGATGTCCCGTCTACCTTTGAGATTGGAGAGTCCTCAAAGGCGCGCCATGATCTGACTACAGATGGCGAGCCAGTGGATCGCTCAGTTTCCACCTTAGCCACATGCTTCATGCGATATGAACACCATATTTCATCCTTGCAAGGGAGTGTGAGCACCATGCGCGAGATGTTGCAAGCCATGATGGGACAACTGACGTTTTTGGAAGAAGATAAGGTCACCGAGTATGACATCAGGAACCAACTACATTTTCGGATTTCTGATCTGGAGTCGGAGCGAGCTGAGATGAAGAAGAAGTTTGATTTAGAAAGGCAAAAAGTGGAGGCTGCCGAAGCTGGTTTAGTGGCAGCCCAACAAAAGATAGTGACTATGGGTGAGAATGTGGAGGCTGCAGTAGCGCTTGCTACCATTTGTTTGATGATGTTTACTGTTATGATCCGTGCGGGCGCGATTGCACGATTTCCTCATTAGATTTATCTAGGGCGGTTATGCCATTGCATTTTACATATATGGGAAAAGAAAACTTGTCTAGGCGGTGACTTATGATCACGCCTACTTTTGTTGTCTTTTGAACTTTGAACAAGTACTGTTATTTTCCCTATATAAAATGCATCTTTTGGTTTTGACTTAATTGTTTGTTGGTTATATAATGTTGTGATTATGTACGTTCTTACACATCAAACGTTATTACATGATAGTTGACTAATTTATTTCTCTTGTATTAGAAACGAAATCATGCCACCAAAAACACGAAGGACCCCCAACACTAGTCGTACCGAATTGCCTACCACTAATGAAGAGCTAGCACAGTTAATATCTGAACACGTCAACGCCGCTCTCGAAAGACAGATTGCCGATCTCGGTACCGGACGCGGAAGAGGATGTGGCAATCTTGGAGGTGGTACCAATGATAGAATTCATATTGGAAGTTCCTCAGAAAATCAAGTACAGGGCTGTACTTACAAAACTTTCCAAGCTGGTAATCTGCGATCGAGAAAACGAAATCTGTCATGGCAATATCCAATTGTTCATCTGATCAAAAGGTGAAATATGCCACATGCTCATTTTAAGACGAAGCATTGACTTGGTGGAACTCACATATTAAGAATCTAGGAGGGGACGCTGCTTATGGTCTCTCCTGGAACAAGCTGAAAGATATGTTGCTTAGGGAGTACTGTCCCCGCAGTGAGCTCCAGAAAATTGAAGAAGAATTCTGGAACTTAACCATGGAAGGCCCTGAGATTAGGGCTTACACATCCAGATTCAATAACCTCGCAAGGTTGGTGCCCCGCATGGTTGAACCAGAATATGCCCGAATCGAACGATACATATACGAGCTGGCACCTCAAATCCGAGGCATGGTTCAAGCTTCAAACCCCACTACTATTCAAAGTGCTATAACCTTAGCACAATCTCTAACCGATAACGCGGTACGAGAAGGCGTGTTGATCAAGAAAAAGGACGTGGGAAAGAAGCTGACATAGGCTGTGAAGAGGGCTGAGGAGCCTAGGAAGAAGGCTGTTGAAAGTAAAAGAAAGTGGACTGGAAATCGTAAGAACTCGAAGCGTGAAACGGGAAAAGTTTATGCTGCTAACACTGAACCTAAAAAGTACACTGGTCCGCTCCCGAAGTGTAACAGGTGCAACTATCATCACAATGGTGCTTGTGACGAGCATGTGTGGACCAGGTGTAACAAGTTTGGGCACAAAGCTCAGAGTTGTCGAGTAAAGTTGGAAGGAAAACTCGAAAGGTCTGGTACTGGTTGCTTTGAGTGTGGTCGAGGGGCACTTCAAGAAGGATTGTCCTAAACTGAAAGTACCAAATGCCAGGGGTAGGACATTCGAGATGAACGTAAGGAATGCACGTGAGGAACCAACTGTCGTTACAGGTACGTTCCTCATTAATAATCACAACACATCTATACTATTTGATACTAGTGCCGACATGAGTTTTGTGTCGAAAAACTTTGAACCATTGCTTGGCCTTAAATCTAGTAAGCTAGATAAGAAATACACCATAGAACTAGCTAATGGGAAGAAAATAGAATATGGCGAGGTGATTAGAGGATGCACTTTACAATTAGAAGGCCATTCTTACAATATCGATCTCGTACCTATCGCACTTGGTAGTTTTGACATTGTCGTGGACATGGATTAGTTGTCCAAAAATCATGCCGAGGTGGTATGTTATGAGAAAATAGTTCGTCTTCCAATTCCTAATGGTGAAATCTTAGCTATCCAAGGAGATAAAGGCAGAACTTCCTTGAAGATTGTCAACGTTATGAAGACTTGTAAGTATTTGCGGAAATGGTATCCGTCATTTCTAGCCAATGTTGTTGATACTGCAGCTGCAGAGTGGAAGCTTGATGAAATACCAATCGTTCAAGATTATCCTGAAGTTTTTCCTAAAGACTTACCCGGTTTACCTCCATCTAGACAAATCGAATTCCGAATCGATTTGGTGCCGGGAGCCGCTTGATGTAGTGCAAAGCACACATCTTTATTCCTGTTGTTTTCGTGCGTTTTAGTTAGTTTTACCTTTGTTTTGAATTGTTTTTGTTTCCTGTTGAGTCTTTGTTGTGTTTACAGGAGCTCGTGTGACTAACAATCAAATCATGGAGAAACCGAGCAAGAGAACAAGTCCCAAGACAAAGAAGTAAAAAATGGAAAATTATGTCATTCGCGGTACGCGAAGATGTAGAGGGAAACTCTCGCAGTAAGCGAGAAACCAAGAATCCGGGCTAGACTATTTTGTTTCTCGCGGTACGCAAGGAACCCAGGATCATCTCTCGCGATACGCGAGGGGCTGGTAAATTTGCAAATAGCCCAAAAATCAAATTAAAAAGATTTTGAATGCCATTAGGTATGGAGTTCGATTTTTGGCCATCTACAGGAGAGCTTAGGGCAATTTTGGGAGTTGAGAAGCCAAATCAAGTGCAAAGATTGAAGCTTTGGATCCAAGTTTGTTAGTTTTAGCTTATTCGGTTTTCAAGATTCCATATTTTGTGTTTGATTGCTATGATTGAACCATGTTTATGACTTTTTCTTATGGTATGAAGATTTTAAGCATGTGTGTTGGCTAGATCTTTGATACAGCATAGGTATATGATGATTGCTTGTTAAAGATTTGATTTTTATCGGTTTTGGATTCGTTTGAATGGATTAATGATTTTGTAGCTATCTCATGTTAATGATTATGATGTTTCTCTATGTTTAGATCTGATTTATGTTTGATTTCAATTCCGTATGTTATTTTTGGATGTCTTCTTGTTTGAATAGCATATCTAGATCATAGACTATGTTTGTGGTTGTTTGTATGGTTTGCTAGACGTAGTGACCCATAGGGATTGGAATTGATAGTCAATTAGGTCTGAGCATTCATCTTATCTCAATACCCGAGAAATGAGAGATAATCGGTTAGTCTTCGGTATTAGGATTCTGAGTGAAATCTGTCTGAGAGGAAGTTTCCCCTAGGTATTATTAGTATTTGTTGCTAATCCGAGTCATAGTTGTTAATCTGAGATTACCCCATGCATCTTAGATGTATTGTGGACAGTAAGACTGAAAGGTGATCTGTCTTTTGGGTACATTATTGTTGTTGGAGAGACTGAAAGGTAATCCGACCATCTGGTGAGTTTAGTACATCTTTAGGTTCCTTAGTTGGTGACACCCTGAAAGTGATTAAGGATCCACTAGGTTGTCTAGAGCTATTATTCTTAGAAACCCAGATCCATCATTGTTTCCATAACCGGTAGAAGTTGAGCTTTGCATGTAGGATTCCGACCTAGGTGGTATCCTTCTCATTCCTGGTATTTCACTGAGTTCTTTGTCTGGATAGTTAGAGTCGATCGTTAGTTCTGCATTCGTTATAATCAGTAGTGTAGTAAACCCCCCCAATCAAATCATCTTTTGTCCGAGTCAGAGTCTAGTTTAGCTGTTCAGTGTCTCTAGGGTTCGATAATCGGTTTACCATTAAGCCGTGCTACACTCGATAGGTACACTTGCCTGTCAGTGTGGTTTAGTTCATAGGTACTCCATTTATTACTTAGGATTCTAGGTTAAGTTTATTTGTTAGTTTTTTATAGATCGTCTGGGCGACATTATGTTTTTGGCGCTGTTTCCGGGGACAATTGACAATAGCAACATTAGCTTTGACTAGTTCTTTTAGTGATTTTTGGTTTGTTTTCTTTCTTTATTTGTGAGTCTTAATTGCGTGTCTTTGTCCTATCTGCTACTTGTGTGTCCTATCTGAGTGTCTAACATAGGATCGAGTCTTTCTGTTTTTGAGTCTTTCTTATTTTTCTTTGTGTCTTTCAGTTTATGCACCACACTCATTCGCATGGATCGCCATCGTATTCTGCTTCTTTAGAGCCCGAACGAGAGCTTCACGAGCGCACCCGCGACTTCTGGAGCGTTTGAAAGAGTTGTGTAAAAACCGGGTACGTCCCACTAGCCCAGTTCCTTTTCCTAACATGGGTTCGCTGACCCACCAGCGAGGCGTACCGTACACCAGAGAGCCAGTGATGGGGTCCTTGGGGCGAGATCTTCGATCACCCGCCCCGCTATCCCTAATGCCAATACTTGGCAGGTTCCATCACATGTCATGAGTATGATCACTCATTCTACTCAGTACCATGGCCTCGAGGATGAGGATGCACCCGGACATCTGTTCCGCTTCGTGCGCATATGTGATACCTTTAATATCACAGGTGTATCTAAGGACGCAATCTACTTGCGTCTCTTTCCATTCTCGCTCTCTGGGCATGCTTCCACTTGGCTTGACACCCTCCCTGCCAATTCTATTTCCACACGGGAGGACTTGCAAGCCAAGTTTCTGAAAAAGTACTATCCACCTTCCACGGCCGCTCGCCTTAGGGACCAAATCCACTCCTTCAGGATGGACCCTGACGAGCCTTATCACATGGCCTGGGAGTAGTTCAACGCGCTGTTGAGCCGATGTCTACAGAATGGCCTTTCTGACTAGACGATTATGGAGAAGTTCTATAATGGCCTCACCTTCGAGAAGCAGCAAATGTTCAACACAACTACGGGAGGCCATATTATGGATAAAATGTAACATCACAGAAATTTGTAGGCCAACAGGTCGGGTCGATGAGTTAACCGAGTCTCTTTTAAATGAATGGGGTCATAAGTGTTTTCTCGTAAAACCCTATTATGGAAACTACAAGGACCCGGTTAGCCACTATGAGAATGATTGGGATCTAAAATGCGCCAAAGGAGTTTAGGAGGGACCCGAAACGAAACGTTAAGAGGTTTAAAAACCCTCTTTGCGCAAACCCTAGGCCAATCGGCCTAGGCTAGCATCAGAAGGCAGCAGTGAGAAGGAAAGGGAAAGAGAGAGACGCCAGAGGAGGAGGGTTCGTGACGGTTTTGAGCGGATAACCCCACGTTTAACCACGGTATTCCTCCTTTATGCTTTTACGCATGTTTGTTTGTGTTTTCCTTGGTATGGAACCCGATTAGGGTTTGGGTCTTTTTTTCATGGCCGAGAACAAGATGAGAGGGAGAGCAGTGTTCGGCTGTGGTGGTTGTTACAGGGTAGCAGGAGGAGACGGCGGCGGGGTAGAGGTGAATGATGGTGGCCAAAGTGGAGAGGTAGGCAGCATCGTATGGCGATAACTCCGACGAAGGGAAGGGAGCACGGTGAGAGCCATGGGGGTGTGCTCGAAGAAGAGGGTAGTGGCGAGTGGCTGCGTTGGATGCCATGGTGGCAGCCACGGTGACACGATGGTGGCGACGCATGGTGGTGACCGATTAAGTGGTGCACGTGGGTAGGGACGGGGGTCTCGGCTAAGCCCATCCCTGGTTAGGGTTTTGACGAGTTGGATTACACACACACTTGGGAAGTAAACTGCTCGGGTACAAGTTCATGTCGGGCTAGAGCATTTGCATGGAAGTAATCCGTTCAAGTATAAGTATTGTTAGGGATTAGGGTTTTTGCATGTGTGTGTGCATGCACACGTACGTGCATGCATGAGGACGAACCGATCAAAGATGGTGTTTATGAGATGAGAACGGTTAAAGGTTTTCAAGTCGCGGGAATGTGCATGCATGGGAACTCAATTCAGATATACGAGTTCCAAAACGGGTGACGAACGACCCAGTACGAAGGTGACATGAAACTAGGGTTTCATTGAGTGGGATTAACAAGCGGATGGAATTCAGGATTTTATTATTTTGTTGTGCGTTTTCCAACGTATGTTTTAAACGTACCCTGATCGCGTGGTCACGCATTTGTCTGGTTTGGATCTCGTCCGAGATCGGACGAGCTACAGAGCAAGGACTGAGACCCGACGTGACCGATGAGTTTCTAATACTCTCTTTTAAATATTTTAATGCTTTGGGGCTATCTTACATACTCTCAATACATGTTTTATTGCATTAAATGTGTAAAGAACCTTGGAGTATAACCTGATGAGTTTATGAAGTTAAATAGTTAAATGTGGGGCTAAGGGACTGTGTGTGTCCATAGGATGTGCGGGTTACAGGTGGGTATATGGTCGTGGGTCGTATAGTGACCTAATAGGGATGAGTCGGGATTGTATTTACAGGTTGTACGGGTACGACTAGGAGGTGTCACAGGGTGTGCATGCACGTGGTATATGTTTAGATAATGAGATATAGTATTTGTATGAGTGTTGATATATTAGATGGGTATTGTGTTATGAGTTAGTCGGGGTGAGTCGGGGTACGAGCTAAACGCTTGTAAATGTGTGTAGGATACTTTGTCCTATTGCTATGTGTGAAGTGCAGGTGCAGTTAATGAGTCATGTACATAGAATATAATGTTATGTGATTATACATGTGTTGTGTGCATGGTGTCATTGTCCTGGTGACACGGCGGGCATTGTGTTTGCGCTGTTGTCATTATGACACGGAAAACGGGATTGTGGAGTACGAAGTCCTTCGGGAGGTCACCAAAGGTGACGATGTCCAATAGGACAGTGATGAGCTCGGGGTGTGTCGAACGCCCTGACGAGGGTGCATCGATGAGGTATGTGTTTGTGTGCTTATATATTTGCGTTAAATTGCATACAAGTGTTGAGTTATATTTATTGTGAATGAGTTAGTAATAATGTGGTGAGTCGAGTTAGATTGACCGTTGTGTTAGGATTGTGATGTGGTGCTTACAACTGTTATGTCAGTTGATTTGTAAGAGCCTTGGTCAAGGCTGAGTAAGTTGATGTCTAGGGATTTGTTGTGTTAACCAAGTGTCGAGTTGATACGTGTACTTGAGTATGACTTATTAGTGTAGTAAGTTCGACCTATGTCGATGAGACTGCGGGATTATTATTATTATTATGAGATGAGTCTTGGGTAATGAACTATTATGAGATATCGTGTGATAACATGGGTTATCTGAATTGTGGACCTACTTTATAAGGACCGTGGGTCTTGAGTAAAGTTCAAATAACTTTTGAGACGAGTTGCTTTTAATTAAACTAAACTATTAGAACTCACTCAGCGTAGCTGACTTTTTGTGTACGATAGATTGTTTTGCAGGTAAGCGTTGCGTTGACGTATCTTGGCTTGGGAGCGGTGCTACTCGGATTGGTGTGCAAGCATTCGTGAGGTAACTAGATGAGATTAAATAGTAATTAATATTTTTAGAAAGACTTTCGCTGTAGTTTAATATATCTAAAATGAGTGTTTTTAAGAGAATAGCCCATTATGAGAAGCAACTGTAGGGTGCCTGTTTTGGGGCCTTACAAGTTGGTATCAGAGCCAGGTTTAAGAGAAAACTGGTGTTTTTAAACAAATAAAATGCCTTAACATAAACTGAAAATGGGACAAGGGTGAAATGAATGCCACCACGAGTAACCGCGAGCCAAGAGGTACGTCTTTTGAGTTATACATTAATTGATTGGTGTAGTGTTACACTAGGTGAAGTAATTGGTGTGGGTAAATGATTTATGGTTCCGTGTGGGATCATGTGGTGTGATATGTGTTGTAGTATTATGTAGAACCACTTGAAGTTATGTGGTGTGATTGAATGAGACTATAATGTGAGTTGAGTAACGTGAAGTAGCATTAATTGCAACCATGTGGGATAGTTTGGTGTGTCGATATGATTTAGTGATTTTGTGTGTAACCTTGGATGGTGAGAAATTGTGATAAAATTTGATGACTTGCAAGATTATTGTGTGGTGCTTTGTGAATGGTATGGGATGCATGTGCATTCAGGGTGTATGAAAGATAGAAAGCTAGTGTGAATATGATGGGGAAGGTTTAGAATCCAAGCAGTAATGTGGACCACCAAATTGCATTTGATCCCCGTGATTTGGCAGTCTATGATTACTCTCATATTCTGAATTTGACGCCCATAGTAATCACTCCAACGTTCTATCTTGTGCAGGTACTGATGGCCATGACGATTCAGGCTAAATGGGTTAGGCGAGGAGTCCTTACAAGGAGGTCGACAGAGCGGAGGGCTAGATGTTTGGCTGCCGTTCGCACAGTTTTCTTTGGAGGGAGACGAGTCTTAGAACCTGTTCCATTGACGATGGTTCCACCGGTGGCTGAGTACGAGCAGGAGTTACCAGCACAGGAGGTGATCTTGGCGCTTCCGGCGCCAAATGCCCCCAATAATACTAGGGCAACTATGAGGGGCGGACTTAGTAGTTCCTTTTACAGGAGAGGAAGCAATGCATTTGCAGTCAGGAGTCAGCCCTAGAGACACTACACAGAATCAGGAAATGGATGGTTGGAGAAATCTGATAACGAGGAGCAAGTGGGGGATAACTTTGACTTGTTCAAGGACTAGAACCGTGGTGGTTACCACGAGAGGACTAAAGCGTTATGAGTAATGGCTGCCAGGCACTTTTGTGACAAAATATTTTTTCTTGGTTTTTCAATTGCTTGATTTTAACCTTGACAGTGAATCTTACCATGAGATGGTTTAAAACATAGTTAATGATAGTTGCATGTGTGATAGCTTTCTATTGGTGGTGAAGTGTGAATTATGTGTGATTATGTGATTACCTTTTGAACAACGTGAGTTCATACTAAATGTAATCTTTGTTGTGATGCTAGAGCTTGGTTGATTAGACTGTACGAGTAGACCTGTGTAGACCTGAGTTTTGATTATTGGTGTGTGTCTACGATCTTAAGATAGTGTCACCTATGTGTTATGTTTAGGTGATGTTTAAAGTGTAAGGGGGTGTGTTTAGCCTTACTTGATATTAAATGATTTTATATCTTAAGGTATAGATCCTTACGAGGTAAATGTTTTGGTGCTCAAGGGCATGAGAGTGTTTTGTGAAATAAACTTGTATGTCATTAACTGAGTTGCTTACGAGTATGCGTGAATTGTGTCTGGCATTAGTCAGGCGGGAGATTAAGCGTAAGCTTGATACTATGTCTGGCATTAGTCAGGCGGGAGATCGTGTTTGCTACTGCCCTCGGTCCAGACAACATGATATACTTGTGTGTCTATAAATGACAAGGTCATATAGTATGCACGTAGACTTACTCAGATCTAGCTAGTTGTGTATGCGCACTTTGTGTGAGATAGTAGGTTGAGTTACTAGTACATGTGTAGAACCTTGTGTGTTCTGTAGCTATGTGTGTTGGTGTGTGTCCTTGTAGTACACGCTTAGTCATTCATATGATGGGTGGTTAGGGTGATCAAGCATAGTATTTCTATCTTGATGATTTCCTCGACGTTAATACATCGTGGTGATATGAGGAGTTTTGACGTCTTTCCAGGCGATCAGTGAGGTGCTTTTGTGAGATGCCTATACTTATATCTCGGAAATTCAGAGCACTAAGCCAATGGTGGAGTTGTGAGAGTAGATAATGAAAGCGTTTATGTGGACGCTTGACCAGAAAAATTTATGATGAGATCAAGGTGTTGACGCTGAAGATTTCAGCACGAAGTAAATAAGGGATGAAAGGGTCTTCAGGGAACACGATCCATACGAAGAATTCAGTCGAGGTGAGACACAAGAGAAATATGGATGTTTTCCCTAGACGAGACGACGGATACATGAGGCTGGTGAGCAGACGGACTTCATGTTCGTACATGATATATGAGATGAGGTCGGTAATCGCATGTTGAAGGTAGAGCAACATGGATGGAAGTGAAAATTCAGGAGGGGTAAGGGCAGGAGTGCACATAAGTGATTGGGAAAGAGATGCCTATGCTGGCAAAGTTAAGGTTAGCTTTAAGAGAGCTCTTGTAGAGCATTCAAGAGAAGCATGTGTTTGGCCGTGAAGACAGACGAGAGGGAAGTAAGTGAGCTTTTGAGAAACATCGAGAGTTTGCCTTAGTGTTGGGTGTATGTGAAAGTCTAAGGGGCTTATTGAACGCGTGATCATGAAGTAAGAGATACTATGACAAATAAATTTAGTGGAGACCAAGGTAGCTTTGCACGAGCTCCTGAAGACATCGGTGATGCCCTTATGGGTAGGGCAAAGGGCTGAAATCAACGCATGATGACAATCAAAGTTTGATGAAGAAATGAATGAGGAGTACATAATTGTGAAGCAGTGAGTGCTTCTATATGTGAAAATAGGAAACCTACTTTGGGTGATGGCCTTCGGAATGATGAAACCTTTAGGGTTATGCAAGAGACAAAGGGAAATTGTGCCCGTAACTCAGGATGGAATAGGGCAAGTGAGTAGGTAACTAGCTACGCTATACTACGCGGTACAAGAGACGATATAAGCAACGTTATTAAAAGCATTAAGGCCGAAAGGAATTGTCAAGGGTGACGACAAGGAAACCTTCGTGAAAGATTTGGTAATAAAGGCAATAACGGGAGACAACTTCTAGCAAGTGCCGGGATAGCAAGAGCGGGAAAGGCAACCGTTTGACTAATGGTTAAAAAGACGAGAAGTCAGGAAACGTGTAGGTGAAATCTACAAGTCCCAAAGTTGAAAGCGGGCAATGGAAATGACTCTCTTAGACACCCAGGGTGGTTATGTTGCAAAGCAAGGCAATGAAACATATATTGAGAAGGCGAATGCTTGTCACCAAATGAATTTGGTGCACATTCGAGAGCGAGAAGAAGAGTTGTGTTGGATTGTGCCGACGCAGGATTCGTGGACGAATCCTCTTTTAAGGGGGGTAGACTTGTAACATCATAAAAATTTGTAGGCCAACAGGTCGGGTCGATGAGTTAACCGAGTCTCTTTTAAATGGATCGGGTCATAAGTATTTTCTCGTAAAACCCTATTATGGAAACTACAAGGACCCGGTTAGCCACTATGAGAATGATTGGGATCTAAAACGTGCCAAAGGAGTTTAGGAGGGACCCGAAACGAAACGTTAAGAGATTCAAAAACCCACTTTGCGCAAACCCTAGGCCAATCTGCCTAGGCTAGCATCGGAAGGCAGCAGCGAGAAGGAAAGGGAAAAAGAGAAGCCGGAGGAGGAGGGTTCGTGACGGTTTCGAGCGGATACCCCACGTTTAACCACGGTATTCCTCCTTTATGCTTTTGCGCATGTTCGTTTGTGTTTTCCTTGGTATGGAACCCTATTAGGGTTTGGGTCTTTTATTCATGGCCGAGAACAAGATGAGAGGGAGGGTAGTGTTCAGCTGTGGTGGTGGTTACGAGGTAGCAGGAGGAGACGACGGGAGGGTAGAGGTGAATGATGGTGGCCGAAGTGGAGAGGTAGGCTGCAGCGTATGGCGATAACTCCGGCGAAGGGAAGGGATCACGGTGAGAGCCGTGGGGTTTGCTCGACGAAGTGGGCAGTGGAGAGTGGCTGCGTTGGATGCCATGGTGGCAGACACGGTGACAAGATGGCGACGACGCATGGTGGTGATCGATTAAGTGGTACACGTGGGTAGGGACGTGTGTCTCGGCTAAGCTTATCCCCGGTTAGGGTTTTTGCACGGGTTGGATTACACACACACGTGGGAAGTAAACTGCTCGGGTACGAGTTCATGTCGAGCTAGAGCATTTGCATGGAAGTAATCCGTTCAAGTATAAGAAGTTGTATGAATTTTTGGTTATGAATTTTTGGTTATGCCGTTTGGTCTGACGAATGCACCCGCAGTGTTCATGGATCTTATGAATAGGGTATGCAAACCCTACTTGGAAAAATTCGTGATAGTATTTATTGATGATATTCTTATCTATTCACGAACCAAAGAAGAACATGAACAACATCTCAAACTGATCTTGGAGTTGTTAAAAAATGAGAAGTTGTATGCAAAATTCTCAAAATGCGAGTTTTGGATCTGAGAAGTTCATTTTCTTTGAAATGTAATCAATGAGAAAGGCATACAGGTAGACCCAGCCAAAATCAAAGCAATAAAAAATTGGGATGTACCTCAGTCTCCGACTGAAGTACGTCAGTTTTTGGGTTTGGCCGGCTATTATCGAAGATTCATCGAGAACTTCTCTAAGATAGCAAAATCATTGACGCAATTGACTCATAAAAGTAAAGTATATGATTAGGGTGATGATCAAGAAGCAGCTTTTCAGTTGTTGAAGCAAAAGCTATGTAGTGCTCCTGTTTTGTCTCTTCCCGAAGGGACGGATAATTTTGTGGTATACTATGATGCCTCTCATCTAGGCCTTGGGTGTGTATTAATGCAAAGGGATAAAGCAATAGCTTATGTATCCCGAAAACTCAAGGTGCATGAGAAAAACTACACTACACATGACTTGGAGCTGGGAGCAGTGATCTTCGCACTAAAAATTTGGAGACACTACCTGTATGGTACTAAGTGTACGATCTCTACGGATCACAAGAGTCTCCCACACATTTTCAATCAAAAGGAACTTAATATGAGACAACGCCGATGGGTAGAATTGTTGAATGATTATGATTGTGAAATCCGTTACCATCCGGGCAAAGCAAATGTCGTTGCCGATGCCCTGAGCAGAAAGGAAAGAGTTAACCCCTTGCGTGTCCGCGCATTAGGACTAACTATTCATATCGACCTCACTGCTCAAATTCGTGACGCTCAACATGAAGCATTGAAGGAAGAAAATGTAAAGAATGAAGGTCTTCGAGGGATGGTTAATGAATTGGTACCTAAAACCAATGACACGTGGTACTTCATGGACCGAATCCGGGTACTGCACACGGGTAACTTGCGTGAAGTAATTTTGGACGAAGCCCATAAGTCTAAGTACTCGATTCACCCTGGTTCGGATAAGATGTACAAAGACGTGAAAGAGTTTTATTGGTGGCCTAACATGAAAGGCGAGATTGCAATTTATGTAAGTAAGTGTCTAACTTGCTCCGAGGTAAAGGCTGAATATCAAAAACCACCTGGACTTTTGCAGCAACCAGAGATCCCACAATAGAAATAGGAGTGTATAGCAATGGAATTTATAACGAAATTGCCCCGAACAACTAGTGGTTGCGACACTATTTGGGTAATCGTTGATCGTCTGACTAAGTCCGCTCACTTCTTACCTGTAAAAGAAACTGACAGAATGGAAAATTTGACTAAGATTTATCTTAAGGAGGTGGTATCCCGTCATGGAGTGCCAATATCAGTTATCTCCGATAGAGATAGCCGCTTTACTTCAAGATTTTAGCAGTCCCTACACAAAGCCTTGGGTACTCGTTTAGACATGAGTACTGCTTATCATCCGCAAACTGATGGTCAAAGTGAAAGGACCATTCAAACTTTGGAAGACATGATACGTGCTTGTGTGATCGACTTTGGCGGAAATTGGGATACTCATCTACCGTTAGCCGAGTTTTCCTATAATAATAGTTACCATTCTAGCGTTAAATTCGCTCCGTTTGAAGCTTTGTACGGAAGGAAATGTCGCTCACGCTTTGTTGGGCAGAAATTGGTGAAAAGTAGTTGACTGTACCCGAGGTTATCCGAGAGATAACTCAGAGATATACTGAAAGCCGCAAGAAATACATAGAAGAGTTATGCGGATAACCGAAGGAAATCGTTGGAATTCTAGGTTGAAGACAGAGTCATGTTGAAAGTCTCACCATGGAAAGGAGTCATTAGATTTGGTAAGCAGGGGAAGCTTAGTCCTCGTTATATTGGACCTTTCGAGATCATAGCTCGAGTTGGTCCAGTTGCTTATCAACTCAAGTTACCAACAGAACTCAGTGGAGTGCATGACGTATTTCATGTGTTGAACCTAAAGAAGTGCCTGTCTGATGAGACGTTGATAATACCGCCTGAAGAAGTTCGTATCGATAACAAACTTCATTTCATCGAAGAACCCGTTGAGGTTACAGACCGGAAGGTTAAGAAACTCAGGCAAAGTCGAATTCAAAACATGGCCCTGAGTTTACATGGGAACTACATGATCAGATGAAGCGTAAATATCCCCACCTCTTTCCTCCGAAAGCAAAACCGAAAGACGCAGTGTAAATTTCGGAACGAAATTTCTTAAACGGGGGAAATCTGTGACACCCGGCTTTTCCAGGTCATAATCCGTACCATAATTACATTTAATTATATGATTTTATGTATCATTAGGGTTAATTATTATATATAAGTCACTTAAAAAGTCTAGCAAACCCGTATAATGTATATAATTGCATTTAGTTCATTATAGAATTAACGTGTCGCGTTGCGATAAAATTTCCAAAACGAGCGTTGGTGACGACCCGGTTAATTTTAAAAATCCAAAAATTTATTAGTATGCTTAGTTTAGCATAAATTAATATATTATAAGTGAAAATAATATTAATTCAATTAAAAACCAAAGTTGGTGGTTTTTGCCGGAAGACATCCGTGACTTTCATTCGTTTTAGACGTTATGCCATCCTAAGACACGAGACACTGTCTAACACCCAATAACAATATTATTTGCTGAATATTATGATACGTAGATGAATAAATATTTATTTCTTAAATTAATCGGAGTAAACGTTTAAATAAAACACAATTTTAACTGAAATGGGTGCAAAACTCAACAAATGATGGGGTATTTTATAAAAATAAGTGGGTAAACACCCACACCTTTAAATTTTCTGAACTAAGGCATGTGACCCACCCAATGATTACAAAAATCTTTTAAAGATCATTTATGATCTATTTAAAACTTTCAACACTTTCATTTCCCCACAACACTCCAACTCTCTTCTCTCCCCTTCCCCCCACCCCCCTCACCCCCTACTCTCTCCACTTTTCTTTCATCCTCAAGAAATCAAGCCTCTTCCAACTATCTTGATGAAGGTTTAGTGATTTCAAGCTTGGATTCGAAGTTCTTACCTTTTTCTTGAAGGTTTTACCCAAGAAACACCCATCAAGATCTTCATCTTCTTATGTATTCATCTAGGGTATGAACACTATTCTTTTACTTTTGCATGTATGATCTAAGCTTGATTTCACAAGTTGTTCATCTAATCAAATGGGATTGATTTTTGTTTTTTTTAAACAAACAAATCTTTTTAAAAAGAAAAATAAAAGATATAAATGGGTTTTATGTTGGTGTGTGTGTGTCATATAAGTTTATGTGTATGAATATATTCATTGAGTTCTAAAAATGCTTGTTTTTGTTAGATCTTTACATGCATGTATAAACCTTTAATGGAGGAACATAAAAATGCAAGAATATATATAAGATAATTAAAACTCATATAAATATATATATATGTGTGTGTGTGTCTGAGCCATATATGTGTATGTATATATGTTTATAAACTTTTGATTTTATTAAAGATTCATGTGTATATTTAAATCATTTAAATGGATGATCATAAAATGTAAGAATACACTTAAGACTTAAAAAAACTCATATATAAATATACATATATGTGTATATAGTATATATGCATGCATGCATGTGTAAATATGTATGTGCATATGTGCATTGACTATGTGCATAAAGTAGTAATGATTAAAGTGAATAATCTTACTTGATTAAATAAAAAAAGAAACTTTTATGACCTGCACTAAATAGGGATAATGATGAGTAAATAAAGTCACAAAAATAATTATATAAAAATGACAAACTTTAGTTACAATAAATTATCGGTTTTGCTCAAAAACGGTAATTTCGGGTAAATAAAAATGGGTTTATTTAAGCTTTGTTAAGAGCTCAACAAATATAGTTTTTATAATTATATTTTACTGTAAAAATAATCATTTTTACATAAAATGATGAACTTGGAAATTGGACAAATTTATAAACGGGTTTTACGCACAAAATGTAGTCCGAAACGACGTATTTCGGCTTTAAAATTTGAGTTTCGCTTATATCCAACTTTGATCAGGTTAAAACAGTAAGTTTTGAAGAAAAAAATACATTTTTAAGTATAAAAAAATTAATTAATAAAGAAAAGGTTCAATCGTAGTTGCGTTTTAGACCCGAAAAGCCGACAAACCGACGAATTTCGGCTTATAAAGGACGTTACTTTGAAAACAAATTTTGGACAGAAACTTTAGCCATATTTTAAACATAAAATACATATGTTAAAGTGTATAACATAATCATGAAGTTATTCATGTGTTTATATAAAAATTCTTGACGAGTAGGACGTCCGAATATGCTAGAAATTGTCATGTTTAAGTAAATTGTGACAAAAATTGCATAAACATATTTCTATGATTAAAATATGTTTTAACTTGGTTAAATAAAAGTATCTTAATGTGTCACATATTTATATGTCTAATATGGGAAAACCCCATATGCATGGTTTATTTTGCTAACTTACATGTTAGTGACTTTAAATAGGATTCTCATGCGTATATGTGGTACTGATATATTACTAATAATAATTATGTATGCATGTTGGATTAAATATTTAAAATAACTTTTATGCTTATAAAATATAAATTTAACCAAAGTTACAGTCACCAACGGGTCGTCAAAATTAACAATTTTCAGTTAATAAAATATTTTCCTAAGTCTAGCAGGTTGGGTGAACAACTTGTACGTAGACTTGTCAGTTCGACCATTAAAGTGTAGGGAACCGTTAGGTCGGTGTTCATTTGGGATTTTACTTTTCTAAGCTTATTGGACACGTTCTAAGGTGAGTTTTCACGGGCCCTTTTTACTGTTTTCTACATTTGGGGGAGAAACATGCCATACATTTTCATTAGATGTGACTAAAAAGATAATAACTTATCATGACACTGTGATGGCCTTGAGTTTTTCAGTTTCGTACGATGGCCCACATATTGTAATCATTAACCTAGGAACCAGGCCGGAGAGTATATTAGTAGATCTACCGGGTTTAACAACCCATCCCCGTGACCGGTCGCTCTGGTTTACATGGACGGGGGCAATATATTTTAAAAAGGAACAGAGGGAATTTGCCGTTTTGGCTTGATTACGGGCTCTTGGTTTCATCATGTCGTTAGAACTAGCTATTCTATGACGTCCACAGGTTATATCTTAATAGTTCATATCAGTTAAATACAGGAAATTCTGGTTTGAATTCGCTTTTCAGTTAAAAGAAAATTTTGAATTAAAATTTTCTTTTCAATTAAACCTATGAACTCACCAACTTTATGTTGACACAAGTTTTTGACATGTTTCTCAGGTACTTAGTTATGCACGGGAATGAAACCGTTTGTGGCAAACATGAATAAAACCTTGGATGCTACAACTGGGACCGAACTATGTTGTTTTAAAATTTTTTTAAGGAACGAATAAATTACTTCATGTTAAGACTTGGTGATTTTCAAACGACATTATGTAGTATTGTTAATTTGTTTTAACTTTTATGGTATCCAATTTATGGTTTGTATGTTTGCTTAACCCGTTAATGATAACCAACTTCCGTTATCACCACACGCTTAATCTCCGCTGCATATTTAGGGGTGTGACAGGTTCATACCCGGTTATTAAGTGGAACCGGTCCTAACTGGACCCGGTCTAGCCAAGAAACGGTTCGTACCCGGTTTCGGGTCCGCCAAAAACCCGATTTGTACATCTCTACCTTAACTCATCATCATCTTCTTCTTCCATCACCACCTTCATCCTGAAACCCTAGATCTGGAATTGAAACATTCAGGCCCACATGTTAAACCAGAATTCAAAGGTGTTGCAGGTCTCGATATGCTCTTCACCGATGCCTCCTACCCACCATCGCCACCATTGCACCTCCCACCCACCATCGCCTTCATCTTCACCATATCTGTAACGGACTATGATTGGGCATTAGGGGCCAATGTATTGCGATTTCAAACAAGGAGAATGAGTAGTGTGCGACGTTCCTTTCCAACTGTAGTCAATGTGGTTGTTTATGTGTTGAGGGTGTCGATCGAGATATAAAACAGAGACGACAGAGAAGATTGCGAGGCAAGGGAGTGTGTGAGGAATTGTGAATCGATGTACCAATCACAATCAATGATTCTACAGATCTTCAAGATATCTGACCCACTACTACGTTATCTTGACTTCAGGTAAATGACTCCATCCTGCTATTTTGTTCGAACCTTACTGTATATGTAACATCCCGAATAAATAGAAAACTAATAAAAGAAAATCCAGGTGGGATTGGCAAAGGTTCGGCCCATGGGCCCGAAATATGAAGGGAAACCCTTACTAATCAGCGCCCTCACCTCAGCCTCTCCTCATTACCCTAATTTGCGCCAAGCTAGAGAAAAAAAAGAGAGAGCTCGGGTCTAGAGAGAGAAAGCTCCGGAACAAGCTCAAAGTCTCGAGAATTGTAGCTCATCAACTCTTACCAATACGTGAGGCTTCTTCGTCTGAGAAGTGAGCAGAGATATTCATCAAGGAAATCGTAAGCAGACATGGTATGCCATTAACGATCGTGTTAGACAGGGACACTCGATTCACATCAAGGTTTTGGAAGAAATTCAACGAATCGATGGGCACTAGGCTAAACATCAGCACAGCTTATCGCTCTCAAACCGATGGTCAATCAAAAAGGACCATTCAGACCTTGGAGGACATGCTCCGTGCCTGTATCATTGATTTCGGGGGTAGCTGGGACAGCCATTTGCCCTTGGCAGAATTTTCATATAATAACAGCTGTCACTCAACCATTGGCATGCCGCCATTTTGAGATGTTGTATGGAAGAAGATGTAGAACCCCGGTTTGTTGGGGAGAAATTGGACAGAAAGACTTTGTTAGTCTCGAAGTGGTCAAAGCGGGTCTAGAGAGAGAGAAAGCTCAGGATCAAGCTCAAAGTCTCGAGAACTGTAGCTCATCACCTCTAGATCGTCTAGCTTCTAAAAGGGAACGAAAACAGGTAACCATCTGGCCCAAATTTGAGTTTTATAACTTTTGGGTTTCGGGTTAAAAACGAGTAAAGATGTAATTTTTATGTATGATATTCAAAACAAACCACATATTCATAATCATGGATGAAAATGGAACGTTTTGAACGTAAAAAGTTCGAGGTTTAAACAACTTGAAATCATAAGGTTAAATCTAGGGTTATGATTGGGGAAGAAGACTGATGCATCGAAACTACTAGTTTCGATATAGGCGAATCCATCGAAACTACCTAGTTTCGATATATGCAGACCCATCGAAATTACCATAGTTTCGATATAAACCCATGACCTGAAACTACTAAGATTTTACATAAGTTACTTATCAAAACTACCTAGTTTTGATATAAACCCATGACCCGAAACTACCATAGTTTCGATATAAACCCATGACCCGAAACTACTAAGATTTTACATAAGTTACTTATCGAAACTACATAGTTTCGATATAAACCCATGACCCGAAACTACTAAGATTTTACATAAGTTACTTATCGAAACTACCATAGTTTCGATATAAACCCATGAACCGAAACTACCATAATTTTGGTATGAGCCACCCACCGAAACTACTAGGTTTAAGCATAGTAATGTCTAGTATTATCTAGGAGCACTATCTTATGTGTATGACTTCATTATACAGACTGTGAGTGACATTAGTGGCGCTCAGTAACCAGCTAAGTGTATTTCAGAAACCACTCCTCAGGTGAGTTCTATGTGCCCCCTATGTGTTACGTGCAAACGATTTTAAATGTTTTGGGGTTGGAGTGTATACATGATATTAATGGATGTTATGTTATGTTCTATATGAAATATATGCTGAATATAAGTATGACAAGTATGTGTCTAAATAAAGAAATGAAAGCATGACATAGCACATAAGAATGAAATCTTGCTTTATATCTATGTATATATTGCTTCCCAATTATGAAAAGAATAACATAACGTGTAAGAATGATATCTTGCTTTATATCTATATATATATTGCTTGCCAAGTATGAAAAGAATAACATAACGTGTAAGAATGAAATCTTGCTTTTTATCCATGTATATATTGCTTGCCGAGTATAAGTAAACGTTATGGACGCTTCGATGATAACGGCTACCTCGGTAGACGGACGACCATGTGACTATCATGCAACCGGGACATGTATGTTCCTTCATAAGCTAGGACGTATTAAAGGCAATCAATGGACGGTCGAAGCAAATGCCTTATCAATGATAAGTAGAACGGTTGCATGAATAATAGTCGCATGGGAAACGGATGCCTTAGGGCAGACGGGCGAATATGACGGACTACGACGGTAGGACGGTAAAGACGGAACGCCGAAGGTTTATCGGACGGTTTAAGATATGACAGACGGTTTCTAGGGCCGGACGGTTAAGTAATTGGGCTACGACGGTAGTTCAAGAACGTTTGTCTTTGTGAATTCGTAAGCAAAGTAACGGGTTGGTCACCCATATGTGTATGACCAATGATTGTGCACTAAGAAGTAAGCTTGTATGTATTTATATACGTACTCATTACGAATGTTATAAGAAATAAGTACAATAAAGAGAAAGAAAATATATATATATATATATATATTATATGATAAGTTTATATCTGATTGCTTTAAACTAGAACTCACCAGCGTTAGCTGACTTTTAGTATGCACTTTAGGTAGAAAGAAGAAGGGGCGTGCTAAGGCGTGACGGCTACTCGGCATAACTGGCATCCCAATTATTTGAGTTTATGTTAAGACAATGTTTATGTTTAAATGTTAAGACTTCCGTTGCTACGTTATGTATTTGACTTATTGTACGCTTCTGCTATGTTGAATGATTTTACTTAAAAAGTTCAATATGGATGACTATGTTTATGAGTAAATCCAACATGTGAGGTCTCCCGGGAAAGGGGCCTTATAAGTTGGTATCAGAGCAATAGTTTGAAAGATTTAGACATCCCTAAATGTCTAGACTCAAGCTGATAATGGGACCACGCATGGATGTCAGTCTGGGTAGCCAACGCCGATGTCAGCACAGTAAGTAAGTACTAAAGTTAATGCCTGTAGATAGGAATAGATGTCTTAACTTAGAATGAATAGATGTTAATGTCACTACTAATGTGAAGAGTTTTGAACCCGAAAAGCAAAGCAAATTAGTAATCACAAACCGGTCACTGTAATTAAGAATTTACCTTGCTCGTACTGTTCTAAACTATGATCTGAAGGAATGACATTGATGTATACCCTTTTACTTATCAGGAAATCTAGAAAACTATGGCTCGTAGAGGAGGAACTGGACGCCGAGGCGGTCGCACTGGCCGAGTCGGTAGACCACCATTGAACCGAAGACGTAATGAGGAGGAAAGTGTGCATGTGGAACGGGAGGAAAGCGTGCACGAAGAACGTACTGAGAGTGTGCACGAAACTAATATGACTCCACCGGGTGAAGGCAACGAAGGATCTCTATGACTGGAACCGAAAGTTAGGGATGCTATTGCCCGTGAGGTTATACTAACTCTGAAGAACGTACTGCCTGATCTGTTATCTGAGGCACTAAAGGAGAACAAGGAAGAGGAAGAAAAGAACCATGAGGAGAAAGTGTATGATAGCGATGGGGATGAGGTGACTGTGGGACTGAACACCCGTGGGGATGAGGTGACTGTGGGACTGAACACCCGTGGGTGTACCTACAAAGGATTCAAGGATGGTGACCCACCTAAGTTTGACGGGAATAAGGATTCAGTGGCTACGTTTGAATGGATTGAGAGGATGAACGACGTAATCAACATAAGCGAGTGTCGACCTGACCAGGCGGTTAAGTATGTGGCTCACTCTTTCACCAACGAGGTACTGAGTTGGTGGAGGAACATTCAAAGGACTAAGTCGCCAAACACTCTCAAAAGGATGACTTGGGAAGATCTGAAAAAGCTGATAATCCAAAATTTCTGTCCCCAGAACGAGATAGATCAGTTGGAGAATGAATTTCTGAACTTCAAGGCTGGCAACAAGACTCATCGTCAGTACACTTCCAGATTCAATGAGCTGGCTCAACTGGTACCCCATTTGGTAGAGACTGAAGAGCGATTGATAAAGTACTATGTTAAGGGCTTGCCTCAAAGAGTCCGTGTACATGTTAAAGCTAACCTACCCTCGACCTTCGAGTCGGTAGTGAATTTGAGTGGTATCGTCTATGACGATTATGCTAATGAGGATCCGGTGCCGGAGGCACCAAAGCGGAAATGGGAAAATCCATCTAAAGGAAAGGGAAATGGAAGGGGAACATTTGCAACTAAAGCTAAGAAGCCTAGGACAGATGAGTATGAAACATGCATGAAGTGCGGAAGGCAACACCGCGGTGAGTGCAAAGCTGGCTCCACAATGTGCTATAAGTGCGGGAAAGCAGGCCACTACTCCAAAGACTGTCTGAGGGACGTCAAGTGCCAAGGATGTGGGCTGTTTGGCCACCTGACGAAGGATTGTAGGAAGATCGGACAATCTGGTTCGGGAAAAGAGAAGGAAAGAGAATAGCCAAAGGCTAGGACTCGGGCTTATTCCCTAACTGAGGAAGAAGCGAGAGGAAACCCTGACGTCGTGTCAGGTACGTTCCTAGTTATTGATGAAAATGCTACTATATTATTTGATTCTGGTGCTAGCAAAAGCTTTATATCAAATGAATTTAGTCGCAAACTAAACTGCGCAATCACCAACCTCGTAAAGGCCTTTAGCGTAGAAACTGCTGTTGGTAGAAACTCAGTAGTCATCCGTATGATTGACTATTGCACGATAGAAATAGAGGGCCATAAGTTTCCTTCTAGATTGTACCTTCTGACCTTAGGATGATTTGACCTAGTGTTGGGCATAGATTGGTTAGCTGCCAATGAAGCACAAATCGTGTGTAAAAGAAAGATGATACATCTCAAAGCCACTGACGGCAGTCCGATTATGGTTTATGGTGATTGGAATTGCACAATGCCGAACGTCATCTCCATGATCAAGTCCGAAAGTTACATGTGGCGCGGTTGCGAAGCTTATCTGGCATATGTTATTGACGATAGAATGAAAACGAAAGAGCTCAACGATGTACCCGTGGGGTGCAACTTTCCAGAAGTGTTCCCAGAGGACCTACCTGGCTTGCTGCCCAATCGGGAAATATAATTTCAGATTGACTTACTGCCAGGGGCTCAGCCCATGGCAAAGCAACCTACTGATTGGCTCCGTCAGAAATGAAAGAATTAATGTCTCAACTTGAAGAACTGACAGAGAAAGGATTTATAAGACCGAGCATCTCCCCATGGGGCGGTCCGATATTATTTGTAAAGAAGAAAGACGGCAGCATGCACATGTGCATCGACTACCGTGAATTAAACAAGCAAACAGTAAAGAACAAGTACCTACTGCCTAGAATAGACGATCTTTTTGATCAACTACAAGGCACGAGTTGGTTCTCGAAGATCGATCTTAGGTCGGGTTACCATCAATTGAAAGTAAGGGGTGAGGATGTACCAAAAACCGTGTTTCGCACGCGTTATGGGCATTATGAATTCCTCGTGATGTCCTTCGGACTAACCAACGCACCTGCAACATTTATGGATTTTATGAATAGGGTATGCCGACCAATGTTGGATCGATCAGTGATAGTTTTCGTCGATGACATTCTCATCTATTCAAAGAACGAAGGTGATCATCACTGTCACTTAAGAGAAGTATTAGAAATTCTGAAGCAGGAAAAGTTGTATGCAAAATTCTCCAAATGCGCGTTCTGGCTTAGGGAAGTCCAATTCCTAGGTCATGTTATAAACCCGAACGGCATTATGGTGGATCCTTCAAAGATCGAAACAGTAAAGGAATGGAACGTCCATAAGACGCCAATGGAAGTACGAAGTTTTCTGGGATTGGCAGGCTACTATCGAAGATTCATTCAGGATTTCTAGAGGACAGCCTCGCCACTGACAAAACTAACGTGTAAGGAAGTAAAGTATGAATGGGGTCCAACCCAAAACAATGTTTTTGAAGAACTAAAGACACGATTAACTAGGCTCCAGTCTTGACCTAACCTGAGGGGAACGAAGACTTAGTGGTTTACTCTGACGCTTCAGGTCAGGGATTGGGTTGTATACTTGCATCACGACAGTTGAAGATCCATGAGGTTAACTACCCGAATCATGATCTGGAGTTAGCGGCGGTAGTTTTCGCATTAAAGATATGGAGACACTATCTGTATGGTGTTAAATGCACCATCTACTCAGATCACAAGGGCCTGAAGTACTTCTTCGAACATAAAGAATTAAACATGAGACAAAGGAGGTGGTTGAAGCTACTAAAAGATTACGACTGTGAGATATTGTACCACCCAGGAAAGGCAAATGTAGTGGCTGACGCCCTAAGCAGAAAGGAGGAGTCGACACCTATCCGGGTCAAAGCATGTCATTTGATTATAACTCAAGATCTGATGAATGAAATAGCAAAGGAACAAGATGAAGACTGTTAGAAAGGAATGTAAAACGAGAAAGAATAGTAGGACAATAGGAAAATCTGGAGCCCAATGCGTATGGTGTACGAACTCGTTTTGGCCGGATGTGGATACCTAAGATTGGTGAACTTAGGGCTAAAATCCTTGATGAGGCCCATAAGTCTTGCTACTCTATCCACCTCGGGACGAACAAAATGTACCAAGATCTAAAGAAAGAATACTGGTGGCCTGGCATGAAGAACGACGTGACCGAATATGTGGGCAAGTGCCTAACTTGTTCACTAGTCAAGGCCGAGCACCAGAAACCATGCGGTAAAATGCAACCCTTGCCGATACCAGAATGGAAGTGGGAAACGATCACAATGGACTTAATTACCAAGCTACCGCGAACAGCTAAAGGCAATGATACCATTTGGGTGATCGTTGACCGCTTGACGAAAAGTGATAACTTCTTACCAATACGTGAGGCTTCTTCATCTGAGAAGTTATCAGATATATTCATCAAGGAAATCATAAGCAGACATGGTATGCCATTAATGACTGTGTCAGACAGGGACACTCGATTCACATCAAGGTTTTGGAAGAAATTCAACGAATCGATGGGCACTAGGCTAAACATCAGCACAACTTACCACCCTTAAACCGATGGTCAATCGAAAAGGACCATTCAGACCTTGGAGGACATGCTCCGGGCCTGTATCATTGATTTTGGTGGTAGCTGGGACAACCATTTTCCCTTGGCAGAATTTTCATATAATAACAACTGTCACTCAACCATTGGCATGCCGCCATTTGAGATGCTGTATGGAAGAAGATGTAGAACCCCGGTTTGTTGGGGAGAAATTGGACAGAAAGACTTTGCTAGTCTCGAAGTGGTCAAAGCTACTTCGAAGAAGTTTGACCAGATAAAAGCTCGAATAAAAGCTACTAAAGACAGAAAGAAATCATACGCGGATAAGAGAAGAAGAGATTTAGAGTTTCAAGTAGGGGACATGGTACTACTGAAAGTGTCACCCTGGAAAGGGATCATCCGATTCAGAAGATGTGGAAAATTAAGTCCAAGGTTTGTCGAACCTTTCAAAATCGTAGCAAGAGTTGGTCACGTTGCTTACAGACTCGACCTACCCAATGAACTCAGGGGAATTCACCCTACATTCCACGTATCGCACTTACGCAAGTGCCTTGCTGACGATACGGCTCAATACCCTATGACGAAATCGAAGTGGATAACAGTTTGAACTATGTAGAGGAACCAATAGCTATTCTCGACCGAGCCGAGAAACGACTATGCAATAAGTCGATTCCTTTAGTCAAAACACAATGGAAGCACTAGAAAGGGTCCGAAGCTACTTGGGAGAAGTAAGACGAGATGAAAGGACTGTATCCGACGTTGTTAAACTTGTAGCAGGTTTCAAGGACGAACCCTCAATAAGGAGGGTAGACTTGTAACATCCCGAATAAATAGAAAACTAATAAAAGAAAAGAAAGGTGGGCTTGGCAAAGGTTCGGCCCATGGGCCCGAAATATGAAGGGAAACCCTTACTAATCAGCGCCCTCACCTCAGCCTTTCCTCATTACCCTCATTTGCACTAAGCTAGAGAAAGAAAGAGAGAGCTCGAGTCTAGAGAGAGAAAGCTCGGGATCAAGCTCAAAGTCTCGAGAACTGTAGCTCATCACCTCTGGATCGTCTAGCATAAAAAAGGGAACGAAAACAGGTAACCATATGGCCCAAATCTGAGTTTTATAACTTTTGGGTTTCGGGTTAAAAACGAGTAAAGCTGTAATTTTTACGTATGATATTCAAAACAAACCACATATTCATAATCATGGATGAAAATGGAACGTTTTGAACGTAAAATGTTCGAGGTTTAAACAACTTGAAATCATAAGGTTGGATCTAGGGTTCTGATCGGGGAAGAAGACTGATGCATCGAAACTACTAGTTTCGATATAGGCGAATCCATCGAAACTACCTAGTTTCGATATATGCAGACCCATCGAAACTACTATAGTTTCGATATAAACCCATGACCCGAAACTACTAAGATTTTACATAAGTTACTTATCGAAACTACCTAGTTTCGATATAAACTCATGACCCGAAACTACCATAGTTTCGATATAAACCCATGACCCGAAACTACTAAGATTTTACATAAGTTACTTATCGAAACTACCTAGTTTCGATATAAACCCATGACCCAAAACTACTAAGATTTTACATAAGTTACTTATCGAAACTACCATAGTTTCGATATAAACCCATGAACCGAAACTACCATAGTTTCGGTATGAGCCACCCACCGAAACTACTGGGTTCAAGCATAGTAATGTCTAGTATTATCTAGGAGCACTATCTTATGTGTATGACTTCATTATACAGATTGTGAGTGACATTAGTGGCGCTCAGTAACCCGCTAAGTGTATTTCAGAAACCACTCCTCAGGTGAGTTCTATGTGCCCCCTATGTGTTACGTGCAAACGATTTTAAATGTTTTGGGGCTAGGGTGTATACATGATATGAATGGATGTTATGTTATGTTCTATATGAAATATATGTTGAATATAAGTATGACAAGTATGTGTCTAAATAAAGAAATGAAAGCATGACATAGCACATAAGAATGAAATCTTGCTTTATATCTATGTATATATTGCTTGCCAAGTATGAAAAGAATAACATAACGTGTAAGAATGAAATCTTGCTTTATATCTATGTATTTATTGCTTGCCAAGTATGAAAAGAATAACATAACGTGTAAGAATGAAATCTAGCTTTATATCCATGTATATATTGCTTGCCGAGTACAAGTAAACGTTATGGACTCTTCGATGATAATGGCTACCTCGGTAGACGGACGATCATATGACTATCATGCAACCGGGACATGTACGTTCCTTCATAAGCTAGGACGTATTAAAAGCAATCAATGGACGGTCGAAGCAAATGCCTTATCAATGATAAGTAGAACGGTTGCATGAATAATAGTCGCAAGGGAAACGGATGCCTTAGGGCAGACATGCGAATATGATGGACTACGACGGTAGGACGGTAAAGACGGATGACCGAAGGTTTGTCGGACGGTTTAAGATATGGCGGACGGTTTCTAGTGCCGGACGGTTAAGTAAATGGGCTACGACGGTAGTTCGAGAACGTTTGTCTTTGTGACTTACGTAAGCAAAGTAACGAGTTGATCACCCATATGTGTATGACCAACGATTGTGCACTAAGAAGTAAGCATGTATGTATTTATATACGTACTCATTACGAATGTTATAAGAAATAAGTACAGTAAAGAAAAATAAAATGTATATATATATTATATGATGAGTTTATATCTGATTGCTTTAAACTAGAACTCACCAGCGTTAGCTGACTTTTAGTATGCACTTCAGGTAGAAAGAAGAAGGGGCGTGCTAAGGCGTGACGGCTACTCGACACAACTGACATCCCAATTACTTGAGTTTATGTTAAGACAATGTTTATGTTTAAATGTTAAGATTTCCGTTGCTACGTTATGTATTTGACTTATTGTACACTTCCGCTATGTTGAATGATTTTACTTAAAAAGTTCAGTATGGATGACTATGTTTATGAGTAAATCCAACAAGTGAGGTCTCCCGGGAAAGGGGCCTTTACAGTATAATTAAATTATATGTAATTTATATAAACTATTTGTTAAATCTAGAGGTGTGGAAGAAGATGAACATTTGCTAAATCTAATAGGACTAACTGTATTATTAAATTATAGCACGGGTCCGAGTTTTTATTCATGTGTTTATGCCAATTTAGATATGAACATGTTGAACAACCCATGTCCGAATTTACACATGTGCAAACTGACGTTACACATGTGTAAAGGAGGTTAAATCTTCGTATCTTCTTCTTCTTTAGATTGTTAATTCGCGGTTAAATCTTCGTTTCTTCTCCAGAACATGTTGAACAACCCAGATCTGAGATGCGAACAAGGAAGAATCAGAAAAAGATATGCAAATCCATGTTATTTAATTTTTTTAACCGGCCTTTGATTCTGGTTTCCACCTTCTTTTGTATATGTTTTTACACGTATATTTGATTCATTACACATGTGTAAACTGACTTTACGCATGTGTAAAGAGTTTTTATTCATGTAAACTGGATTTATCTTTTTGTCTATTTTTAGGGTTCTTTATACATGTGTAACAAGCCTGTTCTTCAAGCGTTCTTTTTTTTTTATGGATATGCTTAGGGTTTATAATAGATAAAACTTGTTTATAATAAATATATGTAACGATTTACATATATTTAAACAATTCTACATATATATGCTTACGTATATGTAAACAGGTTAACATATCTGTTTGCGTATATGTAAACAGGTTGCGTGTGGAGATGATGTGGATGACGAGTGGAGATGATGTGGATGACGAGTGGAGATGATGTGGATGTTACGAATTACGTATGCGTAGCTAATACGTAAACATGGGAAAACAGAAACAAAAAAGGAAGAATAATTGAGTTACATTAACGTAGCTAATACGTAAACATGGGTAAACGAAACAGAAAAGGGAAGAATAATTGAGTTACATATACGTAGCTCTTACGAGTTACGTATATCTAGCTCATACGAAAAACAAATGAAACACATGTATAACATTTTTTAAATTAAATCAAACGTGTACTTATCCTCAAAATTTTAAAAATATAAAGAAAATAAAAATAAAAATGTGAAATTTTCTAACATTTCATCCCTACATCCCAATTCCTTTGTAATCACATATTTCCAAACCTTAGATCTGCATCTTCAAATGTAACGAACCCATCTTTCTCCCCATCCATCCACATATACGTATGAATAAATTTACACAACGAATGTGTAATTCAGTTAGTTTTCTCATCTCCGTCGCTCCGCCATACTCCGTTATGGGGTCGCCGGAACCACATGTCGACACCGCCCTTTTCTCTCCAATGATTATAAACCTTAGCCAATCATAATAAATAAAAAATAAAAAAGTATCACTAAACGATTATACATAAAAAAACAATCAACTAAAAATACCCGATACGTAACACAAATTAATTAAAATCAAAATACAAACCTCATGATTCTCATCAGCGAAGAACGTGTCCACACAGCCTTATCTCGATCAATACTATAAAAGAAAAGAATGGTGCCTTGGAACTCGTACTCACTCAATTGTCATTCTAGAATTTCCGAATCCAAAAAAACTCCCTAGGTTCTTGTGCCTCCTCCACTCAGCCGTCAACGACCAAAAACCTTCGGGGACGTGCCAACCTAAAACAAATTGTCTCCCATAGGTTCTCACTGATCGATTCCCACCAATCTTTCGATTGGATCTTCCACTTCAATCTCAAATCTTCAAGAAAACCCCACCGTTAATCACATGGACTTCACGTTTGACGATGGATGGACGAAACTAAGTTTAATTTGCAAGTCGGTGGCAGGGGTTTGATGATGGGGTTAGATCGTAAAATCAAATGGAAGAAGATGAATGTGTGCGACTCGTTAAACATTGCCTGGATATGAAATCTTGATATGAAATTCAATCAATATTAAAAAAAAAAGATTAAGATGGACATAAATAAGGGATTTGTTTTGAATGAATGTATATTTACATAAATACCCTTTTAAATAAAAAAGAAATAAATACATTCTAAATTTTCTGATTGGCTGAGACTGGTTTTCTTGGTTTTCGCCTAACTTTGTGGTTTTCTCTTGATACCTTCCACATATATATATATATATATATATATATATATATATATATATATATACACACACACACAGGGGAAGTATATGGTGGGAACCCCCCCTACTTGAGAAAACCCACTAAACCCATATCTTGGCTCACATTTGGCCATATCACCACTTTCTAACTAAAGCCCCAATGGCATTTTTGTAATTTTACCTGTTACAACCTCATAGAATTTTTACAGATTGACTTGACATCTCCCCTACTTTCTTCTTATTCAACTCATTGAAAAACAAACCTACATTAATATATTCTCTTTAAATCTCTCATATTCATTTATGGATTTCTATTTGATTTCTTCCTCTTCGTCAAGAACATTAATCTCCTTTTATATGAGTTTGTCATATGATCCAACCCATGGATGATAACCGGCGATAATCATCCTCAACTTCTGACGCATCCACGTTCAATGAGACAAGCAAACACATATAGATCCGTAGATAGATATCGAGGCGGGAGCGAAACCGTTAAAATGTTACCGTGATCTAGTTCTATGATGCAGGAAAAGACATCTAGATCTGTAGATAGAGAGGTTGTTGGTGGCGGAATCGGAAGCTTGACAGCGTCAAGATAAGGTTTAATTCAATAAAAATAAGGTTATTTTTTCCCTAAAAGTAAGGTTTTAATTCAATAAAAAATGTTTTATTTCAAACGTTATTTCAAGAAATTTGTTGAGGTATATATGGAATACAACCTTAGGGGCATTTTTTTAAAAGTATACTTACAGTTCAAAATTTATTTATTTTTAAGTTTGTGTTTTACATTGTTTAATCTCTTCCCACGAATTTGAGTTGTTTATATTTTATTTGTAAGTAATAAAAAGGGAAATGTGACATGCTATTACTCAACTTTTTTTTAAATGTTTTACTAAAATCTCTTCCCATGAGGTACTTTGTTGCATATTTTTTAGTAATTTATAAAATTTATAAAATTTGTTTACTTTGTTATATATTTTTTAATTCTTTGGTTTTAGGTTTAATTTGATCACTCATTCACTCTTTGGTCTGATATTTAAGTTACTCTTGTTTCTATTGATTTCCCGATGACGATCCGGAAGAAGTTACTCATGTTTCTATTGATTTTCCATTGGCTAAAGTTTACTGTTTTTTTTCATTTTACATATGTTACCATGTGAATATATTATCATCTATTAATCAGTTACATATAATACAAATTATCTTACGCTTGTCCACATGTGAGTAGTCTCTTAATAACGCATGTAAAAATCCATGTCATGTAACATTCAACAACATAACATAAGTAACACGGTTAACATGTGTGCACCATGCATATAATATGTTCAATATCCATAACACGTCTAACTTTATCCATAACACGTGTCATTGATCTATACTAGCCAGTTGCATCTGTTGAAGGTTACCTTGACTACTCATTTGTTTCTCCATGACATCCAGATGTAAGACTTTTGCTACAGAGAATCAAGACAAGACCTACAGGGTATGAGATTTAAGAAACCTCTCAAACCTAGTTTCAGTTCTCAAAGTCAATATGGAGTTGTCGAAAGGACGTTACATATGTAAATAAGTTTTTTACATAAGTAATTGGTGAAATGTTACATATGTAACTAGCGATGCTACAGATGTTACATATGATGTTCAACCTTCTGATGGAGTTGATGGCCAGGTTATAAACAAAGTTCATTCCCCTAAAGATGTTCGCTGCTATCAAAAAATTGTCTCATTAGCAACGTATGTAATAATCATTTGTTCATGTCTCTTTCTCTGTATTTTCACTCTTTTTAGACATTTTATGTAACAATCATATGTAATAATCATTTGTTCAGTTATTCCGATGCAATAATCATTCGATTAGCTACATATGTAATAATCATTTTATGTAAAACCATTAATAATTTAATATTTAACAATCATAGCTACATATGTAATAATCATCGTTTCTACTTGGACAGATTGCAAAAAGGAAAACGAAAAAAATCCCATCATGAAAGACTGAATAAATCCCGACTTAAAAAATCTCGTCTCACATTTTAAAATTTCCCTTCTTAAAAAACTGAATAACTAAAATGATAATTACATTATATTTAAATAGTGGTTTTGAATTTGATGTGATTGATGTGTAGAGAGAGAAACCCAATTCTCAAGAAAAAGACTTTTGTCTTTCATATTTCCAATACATAACCCCAATCACACACTCATCCTCAACCAATTACTCAATTTATCATTTTTGTACCTTTTATCAAATAAAGTACCATTTTTAATAAATTTAAAACACTAAAATTATCACAACCATTGATCAACAAAGATGAATGGCTCAAGATGGGTTTCCAAGGTTTTCACAACTCAATAGGGTTTTTAATATACCTCTCCCCCATATATATATATATATATGGGTTGTATCTATTGTAAACCTTGGTTTGTTAAAAAAACTTAAAAACCCTCCCACAACCATCCATCTTTAACAAATATATCTAATATGTGGTCAACACTAAATCTGTATTTTTTCTTTTTTAAATACCCCCAAAAGGTAAATTTACTTCATTGATTTAACAAAATCTTTCTCTCTCTCTCTCTCAATTTAAATTAAATTAGTTTGGTTAACTTATGATCCACTGTTCTATGTAATGGATTTTAATCAATTAGTTAAATTAATTTAAATTAAATTGATTCATTTATTTATTTTGAATTGCAGGTCATAATTTGAAGCAGGAGATTCACGTGACAATTCTTTAGATTTGGATGGGTTTCTTCTCTAACACAAACCCTAGTTTCTGCATGGAGTTGGCAGCTCAAGCTTCACACATCCAAGCTCCATACTTTTTATGTTCAAACAACTTGTTTTCCACTCGTGATTCCAGATCTAAGGTTGGTTTTAAGTTTAGCACGTAAAAACCGAACCTTTTTACCAAAACAACCTGAAACCCACTTTGAACGAAAAAACTCATATTCACTAAGAACAAATCCAAAACAAAGATTCTTCTTTATTTTACACAAAGTTTTTATTTTCTTTATCAAAAACATGAAATTAAACCATGAAAACTAAAAAATAACAAGAAATTAATGGAATGATTCTTTAATAAACAAATAAACATGTGTAGAACCCATATACACAAATATCTTTACACATAACCATATACACAAATATCTTTACACATCAGGAAAAAAACTATAGATAGATACACTATATAAACAGAATAAAATCAAATACACATAAATAAGAACTCTTTACATATCTTTACACATGTGTAAATTCAGTTTATACTTGTGTATATTCAGTTTACAATTGTGTAAAAAATATACATATGTATAATATCGAATGCACATGTGCAAAAATCAAACCTAATCAAACTAAAAAACCCAAATATCAACCCTTACTTGTGAAATTTTATAGATCTAGAGAAATCTCTGTAGAACTTGAACCCATTTCACTTTTTGATCTTGAACCCAGATCTTGAAACTAGATATTAAACATAGATCTTGAAACCATGAATTCCGAGCAAAAAAACCTAAAAATGAGCAACAAGTTGTGTAAAACAAATACACATGTGTAAATTCAGTTTACACATCTTTATTACACATGTGTAAAAATCAAATACGTAAGGGTAATAAACAAATACACTTGTGTTAAAAACAAATCTAGTTTACCAAAACTTGAAACCAAATCTTGAACCGAGATCTTGAACCCAAATCTTTTCATACGAACATACTAACATATCTGAGTAACAAATTCAAGAAAAGAGATCATCAAACAACTAATCTGGTTTTTATCATACGAGTTATAGAAGTGTAAACTGAATTTACACATGTATTTCAAAAATCTAGACATCATGTAACATCACAGAAATAATAAAATAATAAAGACATATTAAGGAACAAGGCACGGAAAAATAAAACGAATAATCGATAAGCGGGAAGGGGAGAAAGTGTCAAAGGAAGGGAGGGGCTTAACCTAGCCTCCACCCCCACCCCCACCTCCCCCTCATTATTCCTATTTTTGGCCAAGAGCTAGAGAAAGACAAAGGAACTCGAGAGAGAAAATTGTAAAGAGGGAAACTGAGCATCAAGGATCGATCACCTTCATCATCAGAATGTTTTTTCTTAAAGAATAGAGCTCCAAACAGGTAACCATCTTACTAAATCTGAGTTTTTAGTTAAAGTGGGTTTCAGGTTCGTTTTCTTAAAAAGATTGGGTTTTTAGGCATGGAATGAGAAACAGACCATAGATCTTGAACCACAAGAGGAAAACACATGTTTTAAACATAAAAAGTATGGAACTTAGATGCATGAAGCTTGAGCCGCCATCTCCATGCAGAAACTTCTGCTGGAGAAGACGATCAGAAGAAACTGGCCTACTTTCGCCTGAGCATAGTATTGCTCAATACATAGTATCGCTTAAGCTATAGTTTCACTCAGACAGACAGTTTCGCTTAAAGTATAGTTTTGCTTGGACAAGGGAAGCGAAACTGTTTATTTCACTTAGACTAATGAAAAGTTAGGATTAAAGATGTGTTAATTACTAATTCAGATAGAGAGTGACGTTTACTTGACCAGTTTCTACTACATGAAGGATAGCTTGACAAATGAGTTCTTACTGCCCTTTTTCTTTTGATTTTTAGGCTGACATGCATATTGACATAAAGTTTTGAAAGACAAAGTATTGTTTTATAAAAAATTATATTTTTATAAAAAGAAAGAGAAACAGATAAAGAGTATAGTACTATCTTTGAAATAAATATTTTAACGAAAGTAAAGAAAGATAAAGGAGATGTACTTCGGCGCAACTTGATAGTGATAGTGACAGATGCCATATTATATGCTTATGTGTTAATATGTGCTATTTGTCTGTGTGATGTTTGTTTGAATGTATTATATTATGTGTTGTAGTATAAATTCATAGTATGTAAAGTAGAAAGTCCTGCAGGCATGCTAAAGTAGAAGTGTCACCCCGAGGTCTGCGCAAGCTAAAGTAAAAGTCTTACCCTGAGGTGTAAGCAAGCTAAAGGATTCTCACCCTGAGGTGTGAGAATGATAAAGGAGTATTACACAGAAGTGTAAGCGAGAAAGAAAGTCCTACCGTGAGGCGTGGGCGGCGCTAAAGTAAAAGTCTTACCCTGAGGTGTAAGCAAGAGAGGAACCTTGTCTTCAGACAATGGTTCATATGTGGTAGTTCAATATATGTGAAAGTTACTTGTACTATATGTAACATCCCGTAAAATTCATATGTTTATGGTGCGGGTTGGTGAGCAACCCGAACTCTATTTGAATAAGATAAATGATAAAGATTTTCATACGAGGTGCGTATAACTACCGGGAAGGACACGATGGTGTCGTTTAAATGATAGTTCAGGGTGGAAACGTACGTTCAAGAATGAACGAGGACCCGGATGAAAATCCTTGTGGCTTAAATACAACTTATAGAGAAAACCCTAGGTCATACGACGTAGGTGTTTGATTGCGGTCGAAGAGAGATAGCAGGAAATAGAGGGAGGGACCCCGGCTAAGGGTGGTGATGGCACGACGGTCCTATAGTGGCGACGAGCAGGGAATAACCCCACACGCAAGGTACCCTTCCAAACCTACCCGTTCATGATTCTTGTATCCATTATTGCATAAAAACCCGATTAGGGTTGTGTTCTCGGCTGTGGTCGACGGCGGAGTTGGGAACAAAAGAAACGGCTGGTCTTGGAGTGGTGATGTGCGACGGTGGCGGCAAACGGGGAGGATCCGGCTGTTGTGGGGCACATTACGGCAGCATGCGGTTGGGGGTGAAGATGGTGGTGGCTTCGGCTACCGCTAGAAACGTTGACGGCAGCATGGGTGGCGCCGGAGGCTGTGGGAGCCGGCTGTGGTGGTGCTTCACGGCGGTGGACGACGAGGTGGATGTGGTAGTGGTGCTTCCACCTGAAGGAGAACCCGGTTAGGGTTTTTATTGAATTGAAAGGTGACATGGATGCGAGGGTGTTACGGGATGATGAAACACAGTGGTGGTTCACGGTGGTGATGTACGGTGGAGGTGGTTCACGACAATGGACAAGGATGAGGATGGAATCGGGGTACACCCGATTAGAGTTTAGTGAGTCTAGAGCTTGCATGGTGAGTGTTGAACAAGCATGGTGAGTTTGGCTCATGTACGAGTGACCCGTGTGGCTAGGGTTGTGCAGGACAAGCGAACATGAATGCATGCGGGTTCTAAACGGGTCCGGAATAACCTGGTTTGGGTGAACATTTATATTTATACGTAACTGACACATGTTTATGATGTACTTTGACCATGTGATCATATGTTGACAGGTCCGGGTTTCGTACGAGGAGACCGTTGCAGTACTAGAGTTGGATATTCATAACTGTGAGTTTCTAATCCCCTCTTTTAAATGTTTTTTAAATTTTTGGGGCTATCGTACATACTTTTGAGACATGATTTAATACATTAAATGTATATCGAGCTTTGGGGGTCTAAACCGACGAGTTTACGAATTTAACTATTAAATACGGGGCTAAGGGACTATGTGTTATCCTTGAGAGGTGTAGGTTAATGGTGTGTATATGGTCGTGGGTTATATGGTGACCTAACAGGGATGAGTCAGGATTGTAGTAAACGGGTCGTACGGGTACGACTAGGAAGTGTCACAGGGTGTGCATGTATGTGACAGGTGCTTAGATAATGAGATACAATATTTGTATGAATGTTGATTTATTAGAAGGGTATTGTGTTATGAGTTAGTCGAGGTGAGTCGGGGTATGGGCTAAACGCTTATGAACACGTGTAGGGTATCTTATCCTAGTGTTATGTGTGAAGTACAGGTGCAGTTAATTAGTAATGTACATGTGTTATGTGCACTGTGTCATTGTCCTTGTGACACGGCAGGTATTATGTTTACGTTGTTGTCATTATGACACGGCAAAGGGATTGTGAAGGACGGAGTCCTTCGGGAGGTCACCAAAGGTGACGATGTCCAACAAGACAGTGATGAGCTCAGGGTGTGTCGAACGCCCTGACGAGGGTAACCCTGAAATGGGTGCAGTAATGAGGTATGTGTTTGTGTGCTTATATAATTGTGTTAAATTGCATACCAGCTTTGAGTCATATTTATTGTGCTTGATATAGTATTAATGTGGTGAGTATAGTTAGATTGGCTGTGGTGCCAGGAGTGTGATGTGATGTTCATAACGATTATGTCAGTTGATTTGTAAGAGCCTTAGTCATGGCTGAGTAAGTTGAGGTCTAGGGGTTTGTTGTGTTAACCAAGTTTCGAGTTAATACATGTACTTGAGCATGAGTTGTTAGTGTAGGTAAGTTCAATCTATGTCGATGAGACTGCGGGATTATTATTATTATTATGGGATGATTCTTGGGTAATGAGCTATTATGGGATATCGGATGATAACAGGGGTTACCTATTTGTTAATGAATTGTGGACCTACTTTATAAGGATCGTGGGTCCTGAGTAAATTCTTATAACTTTTTAGACGAGTTGGCTTTTAATCAAACTAAACTATTAGAACTCACTCAGGGTAGCTGACTTTGTGTGTACGATAGATTGTTTTGCATGTAAGCGTTGCGTTGACGTATCTTGGCTTGGGAGCGGTGCTACTCGGATTGGTGTGCAAGTATTCGTGAGGTAACTTGATGACATTAATTAGTAATTAATGTTTTTAGAAAAAACTTCCGCTGTAGTTTAATATATCTAAAATGAGTGTTTTTAAGAGAATAACCCGTTATGAGAACCAACTGTAGGGTGCCTGGTTTACAAGTTGGTATTAGAGCCGAGGTTTAAGAGAAAACTGGTGTTTTTAAACAAATAAAATGCCTTAACTTAAACTAAGAATGGGAAAAGGGTGAAACGAATGCCACCACGAGTAACCGCGAGGCAAGAGGTACGTCTTTCGAGTTGAGCAGTAATTATTATTTACCATTTGTGTAGTGTTACACTAGGTAAAGTGATTGGTGTGAGTAAATGATTTTTGGTTCTGTGTGGGATCATGTCGTGTGATATGTGTTGTAGTATTATGTAGAACTACTTGAAGTTATGTGGTGTGATTGAACGAGACTATGATGTGAGTTGAGTAAGGCGGAGTAGCATTAATTGTAACTATGTGAGATAGTTTGGTGTGTCGATATGAATTAGTAATTCTGTGTGTAACCTTGGATGGTGTGATATTGTGATAAAGATGATGACTTGCTAGATTATTGTGTGGTGCTATGTGAGTTGTGTGGGATGCATGTGCATCCGGGGTGTGTGAAAGATAGAAAGCTAGTGAGAATACGACGGGGAAGGTTTAGAATCCGAGCAGTAATGTGGACCACCAAATTGCATTTGATCACCGTGATTTGGCAGTCTATAATTACTCTCGTATTCTGAATTTGACGCCCATAGTAATCACTCCAACGTTCTATCTTGTGCATGTACCAATGGCCATAACGATTTAGAGTAGATGGATTAGGCGGGGAGCTCTTATCAGGAGGTTGATAGAACGACAGGCTAGACGTTCGGATGGTTATCTTTGGGAGAAGACGGATCTTAGCACCTGTTCCATTGACGGTGGTTCCATCAAAGTCTGAAGATGAGCAAAAGCTACCAGCACTGGAGGTAATCTTGGCGCTTCCGGCGCCTAATGCCCTAATACTACCAGGGCAACTATGCAAGGTGGACTCTCTAGCTCCTTTTACAGGAGAGGTGGTTGGAGAAGAAGACATGCATTTGCAGTTAGGAGTCAGCCTTCAAGAGACATAACCGAATCAGGGAACAGATGGTTGGAGGAGTCTGACGACGAGGAACAAGTGGGTGATAACTTTGATTGTTCGGTGATTAGCGTAGGGTGGTTACCACGAGAGGACTAGAGCATTTTGAGTAGTGGTCGTCAGGCACTTTTGTGACAAAATATTTGTTCTTGGTTTTTCAAATTGCTTGATTTTAACCTTGACACTGAACCTTACCATGGGATGGTTTAAACCGTACTTGATGATAGTTGCATGTGTGATAGATTGATATTGGTGGTGCAGTGTTAACTAGGTTTGATTACATGATTACCTTTTGAACAACGTAAGTCCATACTAAATGTAATCTTTAATGTGATGCTAGAGCTTGGTTGATTAAACAGTATGGGTAGACCTATGTAGACCTGAGTTTTGGTTAATGGTGTGTGTCTACGGTCTTAAGATAGTGTCACCTACGTGTTATGCTTAGGTTATGTATGAAGTGTAAGGGGGGAGGTGTGTTTAGCCTCACTATGATATTGAATGTCTTTATATCTTAAGGCATAGATCTTCGCGAGGTAAATGTTTTGGTGCTTAAGGACATGAAAGTGTTTTATGAATAAACTTGTATGTCGTTAACTGAGTTGCTTATGAGTATGGGTTATTTGTGTCACGTACTTAATAGTCGTGGCGGGAGATCAAGCGTAAGCTTCATATTATGTCTGGCATTAGTCAGGCGGGAGATCAAGTGTGAGCTTGATATGGTGTTGACATTTGTTAACAGGTTATTGTGTCTGATGACAGTCAGGCGGGAGATCGTGTTGCTTGTGCCTTTGGGCCAGACAACATGGTATACTTGTGTGACTATAGGTGACGAGGTCATATTGTATGCACATAGATTTACTCAGATCTAGCTAGTTGTGTGTGTGCACTTTGTGTGAGTTAGAAGGTTGAGTTACTGATGTATCTTCTGTACTTATGTGTGTTGGTGTGTGTCCTTTTAGTACACGCTTAGTCGTGCATAGGACGGATGGTTAGTGCTCCCAAGTATGGTATTTTTATCTTGACGATTTTCTCGACGCTGATACGTCGAGGTGATGTGAGGAGTTTTGATGTCTTTCTAGACGATCGGTGAGGTGCTCTTATGAGATGCCTATGCTTATATCTCGAAAATTTGGAGAACGAAGTAGTGGGCGGAGCTGTGAGATAAATGATGAAAGCGTTTACGTGGACGCTTGACCAGAATGCTTATGATGGGATCAAGGTGAGGACGCTGAAGAATTCAGCACAAAGTTAACAAGGTGACGAAGGACCTTCATGGACCACATTCCATATGAAGAATTCAGTCAAGATGAGACACCAGAGAAATAGGGATGTTTTCCGAAACGAGACAACGGGTAGCTGAGGCTTGTGAGCAGACGGACGTCATGTTTGTACGTGATTAATGAGACGTGGTTGGTGATCGCCTGGTAATAATAGAGCAACCATGAGTAAGGTAAAACTCAGGAGGGGTAAGTGCATGATTGCACACAAGTAACTGGAAAGGAAATGCTCATGCTAGGAAGCATGTGACTAGCTTAAAGCGAGAGCATTAGCTGTCATATCAGACAAGACGTTGATAAGTTAGATTTTGAGGAAAATGAGAGCTGATGAAGGTGACCCGAGATTTGGGTGTATGCACATACTTAATGGGGTGTCGTGAAAGTGTGATAATGAAGTAACGAAATACAATGGTAGAGAAGTTCTGTAGGGACTTGTGTAGCTTTGCACAAGCTCCTGGAGATCATCAAAGAAGAACAAAGTAATACCCTTATGGGTAGAGCAGTGGGATTGAGTTTGAGAAATCATCGCAGGACGGTGATCAAGGTATGAGGTGAGAAGTACGACGACTTCACTTTGGAAGGACGGCAAATGAATCCATCCATGAAAGTTAAGGAACCTACTTGGGAGGATGATCTTCGGAATGACGAAATCATTTAGGTCATACATGAGACTAAGGCAATTGTGCCCGTGAGTCATAATGAAACATGACAAGTGAGCGGGCAATGGGTAGTGACGTGTTACCAAGCACCAGGGATGGTACATACGACGTTATTAAGGACATTGAGAGCGAAAAGTATAGTCAAGGACAATGACAGTGAGACCTTCGTGTAAAGGTTAGTAATCAAGGCAATCACATATGACAACTCCTAGCCAGTGCCGAGATAGCGAGAGTTGGAAATGCAGCTGTTTGACTAATGGCTGGAGTGACGAGAAAGGGGGAATGTGTAGGTGGAACCTACAAGCCCCAAAGTCGAAAGCAAGCAGTGAAGAGGGCTTCCTTGGACACCGAGGGCGGTGGTTGAATTGCTAAGCAAAATAACAGTTTAGTTGATAGTGTAAGCAAATACTTGACCCTGGTTAGATTTGGTGCACGAGTAAGAAAGGATGCACATGTGGGGTTGGTCTGTACCAACGCATGATTTGAGGACGAATCCTCTTTTAAGGGGGATTAACTTGTAACATCCCGGAAAATTCATATGTTTATGGTGCGGGTTGGTGAGCAACCCGAACTCTATTTGAATAAGATAAATGATAAAGATTTTCATATGAGGTGTGTATAACTACCGGGAAGGACACGAGGGTGTCGTTTAAATGATAGTTCGGGGTGAAAACGTGCGGTTAAGAATGAACGAGGACCCGGATAAAAATCATTGTGGTTTAAATACAACTTATAGAGAAAACCCTAGGTCATATGACCTAGGTGTTTGCTTGCGGCCAAAGAGAGATAGCGGGAAATAGAGGGAGGGACTCCGGCCAAGGGTGGTGACGGCACGGCAGTCCTACGGCGACGACGAGTAGGGAATAACCCCACACGCAAGGTACACTTCCAAACCTACCCATTCATGATTCTTGTATCCATTATTGCATAAAAACTAGATTTGGGTTGTGTTCTCGGTTGTGGTTGACGGAGGAGTTGGGAGCAAAAGAAGCGACCGCTCTTGGAGTGGTGACGTGCGATGCTGGCGGCAAACGGGGAAGAGCCGGCTGCTATGGGGCACACTACGGTGGCAGGCGGCCGGGGGTGAAGGTGGTGGTGGCTTCGGCTACCGCTGGAAACATTGACGGCAGCATGGGTGGCGCTGGCGGCTGTGGTGGTGCTTTACGGCAGCGGACGGCGAGGTGGAGGTGGTAGTGGTGCTTCCATGTGAAGGAGAACCTGGTTAGGGTTTTTATTGAATTGAAAGGTGACATGGACGCAAGGGTGTTACGGGATGATGAAACACAATGGTGGTTCACAGTGGTGATGTAAGGTGAAGGTGGTTCACGGCAATGGACAAGGATGAGGATGGAATCGGGGTACACCCGATTAGAGTTTAGTGAGTTTAGAGCTTGCATGGTGAGTGTTGAACATGCATGGTGAGTTTGGCTCATGTACGAGTGACCCGTGAAGCTAGGGTTGTGTAGGAAAAGCGAACGTGAATGCATACGGGTTCTAAACGGGTCCGGAATAACCCTGTTTGGGTGAACATTTATATTTATACATAACTGACACATGTTTAGAATGTACTCTGACCATGTGATCATACGTTGACAAGTCCGGGTTTCGTGCCAGGAGACCGTTACAGTACTAGAGTTGGATCTTCGTAACAGTGAGTTTCTAATCCCCTCTTTTAAATGTTTTTAACGTTTTGGGGCTATCGTACATACTTTTGAGACATGTTTTATTACATTAAATGTATATCGAGCTTTGGGGGTCTAAACCGACGAGTTTACGAATTTAACTATTAAATACGAGGCTAAGGGACTATGTGTTGTCCTTGAGAGGTGTAGGTTAAAGGTGGGTATATGGTCGTGGGTTATATGGTGACCTAATAGTGATGAGTCGGGGTTGTAGTAAACGGGTCGTACGGGTACGACTAGGAAGTGTCACAGGGTGTGCATGTACGTGGTAGGTGCTTAGATAATGAGATATAGTATTTGCATGACTATTGATTTATTAGAACGGTATTGTGTTATGAGTTAGTCAGGGTGAGTCGAAGTATGAGCTAAAAGCTTATGAATACGTGTAGGGTATCTTATCCTAGAGCTATGTGTGAAGTACAGTTGCAGTTAATGAGTCATGTACGTAGAGTATCATGTTATGTATCTATACATGTGTTGTGTGCACTGTGTCGTTGTCCTTGTGACACGGCGGGTATTGTGTTTGCGTTATTGTCAGTATAACATGGCAAACAGGATTGTGAAGGACGAAGTCCTTCGGGAGGTCACCAAAGGTGACGATGTCCAATAGGACAGGGATGAGCTCGGGGTGTGTCGAACGCCCTGACGAGGGTAACCCTGACAAGGGTGCAGTAATGAGGTATGTGTTTGTGTGCTTATATAATTGTGAAATTGCATACCCGCGTTGAGTCATATTTATTGTGCTTGAGATAGTATTAATGTGGTGAGTAGAGTTAGATTGGTCGTGGTGCCAGGATTGTGATGTGATACACATAACGATTATGTCAGTTGATTTGTAAGAGCCTTGGGCAAGGCTGAGAAAGTTGAGGTCAAGGGGTTTGTTTTGTTAACCAAGTGTCGAGTTAATACATGTACTTGAGCATGAGTTGTTAGTGTAGGTAAGTTAAACCTATGTCGATGAGACTGCTGGATTATTATTATTATTATGGGATGAGTCTTGGGTAATGAGCTATTATGGGATATCGGGTGATAAAAGAGGTTATCTATTTGTTAATGAATTGTGGACCTACTTTATAAGGATCGTGGGTCCTGAGTAAATTCTTATAACTTTTTAGACGAGTTGGCTTTTAATCAAACTAAACTATTAGAACTCACTCAGGGTAGCTGACTTTGTGTGTACGATAGATTGTTTTGCATGTAAGCGTTGCGTTGACGTATCTTGGCTTGGGAGCGGTGCTACTCGGATTGGTGTGCAAGTATTCGTGAGGTAACTTGATGACATTAATTAGTAATTAATGTTTTTAGAAAAAACTTCCGCTGTAGTTTAATATATCTAAAATGAGTGTTTTTAAGAGAATAACCCGTTATGAGAAACAACTGTAGGGTGCCCGGTTTGGGGCCTTACACTATACGAGTGAAATAAAGTATGAAAGAGTAAAGGAAGACACCTTAACTGGTTTTCTTAAATGTAAAGGTTTAATGAAAGATGGTAATGTAATGATTTTATAATTGTAAAGTTTTAATGTAAAGGATAAATTTTAATTTAATGAAAAGAAAGAAAGCTAAATTTTATTTTATAAAAAATTTAAGGTACATTAAAGAAAGTTAAGGCTTACAGTTTAAAGTAAAGATAGAACTCATCAGCGTTAGCTGACTTTTAGTATGCATGTCAGGTGGTAAAGGTAAAGAGAAGGTGTGAGTAAAGGAGCCGCGAGGGCTTGATAGCATGGACTGCCGGGTTGCTGAGTTGGAGAATTCCCTTTCTCGACATTTTGTGTTTGAACATTGTTTAGTTAAAGTTGTTAAAGTTTGATTTGTCATGATTATGATTGTTGAATTCAAGACTTTCACTGTAATAGATTCTGATTTTCTGTTTAAGAACTATGTTATTTATGTTTTGTGCCAACTATGATATGTACCCGGTTTGTGGCGTTTCAAGTTGGTATCAGAGCCATAGTTTGAGAGATTTGGACATTTGCGATAATGTCTGAACTTAAAATGAGAATGGGACAAAGGAAAGGAATGTCAGTCAGAGCAACCCGTCCATGGAAAGATAGTAGAAAGAAGGTAGTCAATGTCTTAACATAGAACATAGACAATAATGCCTTTGTACAGATAGTAGACAGTAGATGCTTTAGCATATATAGTACATAGTACATGCTTTAGCATAGACAGTAGACAGTATGTGCCTTAACGTAGGAACTCTGAACTTGGATGCAAATGTTAAACCTGACAGGAAATATTCAGAACCTGAGTAGTAAAGTAAATTAGTAATTTCATACTACTCTCTGTAATTAGTAATTTACGTACTCGAGGTGTTCTAAATAATTACCTATCATGATGACACGAGTTTCCCTTGTTCGTAGTTAGACACTAATGGCTAGAGGACAAAGAGGTGGCCAAAGAGGTGGTCAAACTGGTCGTCGAGGGTGACCGCCAGGTAACCAAGCACGAGTAGAGGAAAGTGAGCACTCCCGCAACGAGACTGAATCGGTGCATGTGGAGAACAATGATAGTGAGAACAATGCGTCTACTCCGGAGGACAAAAATCTACTTCGAAGGACCAAATTTAGTCTGGATGACTAAATTTGGTCCGGATGAATTAAATTGACCCGGGTGACTCGAATTTGGTCTGGATGAACAAAATAACTTCTTCGGAGTAAAGTGTGTTTCTTGAAAGTGTATTTGGTCCGGACGAAGACTCAAGCTAATACGAATGAAGTGTGTTTGACTTTGAAATTAAATGAGTTGACTTTGACTTTGTGAACAATTAGTTAGTTAGTTATGTCAGGTCATTAATATGTGAGCTGATGTACTGTGAATATATATATATATATATATATATATATATATATATATATATATTTATAAAGATTTTTACACAATTAGTTTTAAAAAGAGGTTTCACCTAAGACTAATTACACACGCACCGGGCAGTATATCCGTCGGATAGTAATATAGTAAAGGTAAGAACCGGATATCAATCCGTGGACACGGTGGAATGCAATAATTAACCGGAACTAAGATTCAATCAAGTAAGGGTAAAAGATGTTTTGAAGAGTTTGTTTTAATTAACTAGCATGCAAATATATAAACTAAACTAAAATCACAAATCAAACAATCAAGGAGAAAATATCACTTCGGTGTCGAATCCATCTAGAATACATTCAATACACTAATAGAAACATGGAAAATACACGAAACATAAATTGACTAAATTCTCGTCAAAGGTATCTAATCAAATGACCATTCGGAAAGCTAGCATTAATTACACAAACCAACCACCTAAAGTCATACAATGAAGCTCACGTGTTTAATAATCATGTCAATGTGTATAAAGATTGAACCAGCTTCCGATTAAGGTACACTAATCCAACAACTAGTTGGAAAGATAATATGAACAACACACTACCCACCTCAAGTTGATTAAATTAGACAACAATATGCATTTCGTCAACATACAATGTTCACATAAAGGTTATATAAATTAGGAGAATGTGTCAACAATTCCTAGATAAACATAATACTAAATATGACACATCATAACAAACACTTTGTCTTTCCAAACATAAGCATAAGGTTACACATACAAATATAATGATTCATAAACAAGACTTCATTCACCATTCCTAGTCAAATGTCATAAACTAGTATAAATACATACACCAATCCATGAATACAAGCAAACCCACAAGTTTTCCAACATAATATGGCATACACAAATACAAGTCTTGTAAACAACTCAAAATACTTGAATACATAATTTCATCAAAGAATAATCATACGGTTGTCATAACATTAACACAATAATTGCCAATAATCCATGAATGTTGTCAAATGTATCTAAACTTCATCTAAACCAAAGTGAACAAGAGTTTTAGCTCATCATGAGCACCAAAATTACAAATAAGCAAGGAAAAATAGTGAGAAACATGATATGAAAACAAGAATCAAACCACTCCTCCAAGCCTAGATGTTGTTGTTGATGTATGGTGATCCTCTTGATGTTGTATCCTCTCCAAGAAGCTTGAAATATGGCTGGAACAAGGAAGATACGAGATGGAACAGTAGGTTTTTCTCCTTGGATGTTGAACTCCTGAATGAGAGTTTAAGTTCTGCTTAAATAGAAAAGGGGAGGCACGACCGTGCCAGGAGAGTGGGCACGACCGTGCCTGGTACAAAGGTGCGGTCGTGTCTAGGTCTTGGCACGACCGTGTGACAGAGGTTTGACCGATCCAGAACTTCCATTGGGTACCACTGATCAAGGACGTACGGCTGTTCACACTCACGAGGTGAAACGCGACCATGGGGGGCAAAGGCACGGTTGTGCAATGGATTTTGGCTTGGCGCGGTCGTGCAAGATGTGGGCGCGACCGTGCCTAGGGTTTGCAAGCTTGGCACGACCGTGCCAAACAGGGGCACGACCGTGCCTCCATCACAGAAACCCTAAAACTTCACTTTTTATCCTGGAATCTTCTTGTTTGTTCACCAAGCTTCACAAAAACCTACAAAACATGAAATGAAGCAAATAAGTGTCTAAACGTTGAATATAACCAAGAATTGATCATTAAATGAGAGAAGTTTTGTGCCAAAAAGATGTGTAAATACTAACACATCAAACAACCCCACACTTGAACATTGCTTGTCCTCAAGCAAGAAATCAAAATGAAACAAAACTTCCAATGACACTATGGATCAAATCGGAAAACCGTAAGCATTAATAAACTTATAAAGGTTTGAAAAGATTTTCAAGAAATGCAAAATTAACTACATGAAACCCAATGAGCCCAATGAAGTGACAACCGAATGAGCAAATGAATATGCCTAGGAAATCATTAGCATGCAACTTTATGCTTCTCACAATGTTCACACACACTCGGGAATATATATGATCATACAAGTAATGGAGTATGTATAGAACACTCAAATGCCAAGACAATGAATCATGCATAAATCATAAGCTTGCTAAAAGATCAAATCTCTACCAACTAACATGAAACAAAGCACAAATCAAGAGGGCTTTAAACGAGTTGTAACTTGGCAATAGCTAAGGGTAAGGAAGTGGAATTTTAAAGTGGCTAAATGGTTAAAAATCCGGTGCCTATGCTAACTCAAAAACTGAAACAACTTCTAATAAGAAAAATAAACTAACTAATACTTTCGTATAGATAAGAGCTAACAACCGAATTCTTTCCATCTTTGCTCACAAAATTGCTCTAATCGGCTATAATTCACCTAATTTTGGTGATTTTTTTTATTTTTTTTACATGTACACTATTTCTTTTCTTTTGAAGGGAACTAAGTTAATATGCATCTTTCCTTAGCTAAAAACTTCTCAAGAATTTGAAGATTACAACAAAATAAAAGCTATAAAATTAACATTAGCCGACCGGATTTCTAACACGGGCGAAAAATAAAATAAATGAAAAATAAGGCTAATGAAGGGTTAATGGCGGTATAATGTGGGTAATAAAAGAAAAACATGGGATAGGCTCAACGTGGCTAACTAGTGGATGTGTTCGGATGAAGGGGAAAATTAAAAATAAAAGGCCAACAAAGAGGTTTATCCTAATGCCTCAATCATTTTTATGCAATATTTATGTTCATGATTTCGAAATGTATACTAAAAGCAAGTTATAATAAGCATGAAACATCCGTCACACTCAAACCCGCAAAAACGAGAGCAAACAATGTCTAAAGCTATCAAGGCTCAAAAATAAACTCACGAAAATGGAAAGGAATGGGTATAAGCAAAAGGTTACATGCAATTCATTCATTTAGCCCACTAAAACTCATGGTTATCACAAAAAATTGGGTTTGACTCGATGGAATTTCTATCTCAATTGCTTTCGAAAAATCAAACCTCTATTATTTACTAAAAATTGTGAATGCTAAACGGTTAACTTTTATTATATTTTTGTGTTTTTCAATTTTATAAAACTGATTTAGTGTCGATAAAAATTATAAAGGAAGATTTTGCAAAAAAATGAAGTGATAAAATGCTCAAAAGGACAAACATCGCGTGAATAAATTCCCACCTTACACTTAGAATTGTACATTGCCCTCAATGTACAACAAAAACATGCAAAGCAAAATGGAATGCAATGCAATGAAGTGTGAAGGGAGAACTGAAACTTCCCTCGTGTCGATCATGGTACACGCAAAAATCCCACCCACAACAATGACGTTCCAATTGGTTCCACGATTCCAAGATCTAATCAAGACTAACAACATCAAACACAGATCAGTAACATCAAGCCAAAATATAAACAGAAATGTAAAGGCAAATATATATAACAGTACAAGGAAACAAAAGTACAACAGAAGAACAACAGAAAAACCGAAGCGCGATAAAAAGTTTGTACAACATACAACAAAGTACAACTCACAAAAATCATACCAAAAGGCAGTGGGAGGTACTACTCCCACTGCATGCCCTCGAGGTCGATGCCGACGGCCCCGCCTCCCTCGCCTCCTGCTGCTGGTGGTGATGGTGGTGGTGACTGATGATGCGGTGGAGATGGTGGTGGCCGGTGCTGCGGTGGAGATGGTGGTGGCTGATCGGGCTGCTGCTCCGGCTACATAAAGAATGGGAGGGGAACCACGTATGGTGCCCCGCCAGCAGCAGCGGCGCACTGGACCTCATACTGCCAGGTCCAGTAACGCATGAACAGGTCCTGAGGAATGACAACCGTAGGCGGCTGATCGGGCTCATGATGCTCGTGCCCCTGCCCCTGCTCCTGCTGACCGGCGTGTGCCTGATGGGCAGCGGCGACGGCCTCGGCCTGTACAAGATCTGGATCGGAACCCAGACGGTCTGGATCCCACGTCCGTCCCCATCTGTCTACCAATCTAATCCCTCCTGTGCCACGACGAGCTACGTGCATGTTTCTCAGCGTCTGCACGGTCATCACGACGGTCTCTGCCACAGGGGTCAGGTCCCCTATCAAGTCATCGGCCAGCAACTGAAAGTGCCTCGCCAGCTTGGTCACGAAGTGACCTCCACAAATAGCGCTGGTAATATCGCGCCCTGAGCTGTTCACCAAGTACCCCGCGATAGAATGCGCAAGATTGCAGGTGAAAAACAGGTAAAACAGCTCCCTAAGGTTCACTACTGTCTCCCCCTGACCTCTCCCAGAAATCGAATACACAATGCAGCGATGAAGAACACGGTGCAGCGGATCCCGAAGGCTCGAAGCCTTGGTCAGACTCGGATCGTACATCCCAAATCCAAACTCGTGCCAGAACTGATCCTTGTCCTCCTCTGTCGGGAACTCGGTGAATATCTCAGTCTGAAGCTCTTGCCTCATATACAGACCCAATAGTCTCCCAAACCTGGCGACGGACATCACTCGCCACTCCCCGCCTAGCCTAAACCTAATCGTCTCGGGCTGCTCTAGGTCCGTGCAAGGATAATAGAACTCATAAGTGGAGAAGAACTCCATCACAAGCTCTACGTATTGTATGGCGTGGAGCCTGAACAAACGGCGCCAGGGGCGGTGACAAGATCTTTCCACCGGTCCCGCTGACCGATGGCGTCCATAGCGGCCGGCTCTAAACGACGAACGGCTAAAATTTGGCCTCTGCGTGGCCACAAAACATCCAGACGAGCCTCGTACTCATGCTCGTTCAAGTAAAACTCAAGGTACGGGTGGTCCCTGTTGCCTGCCATCTGCAAGACAACAAAAATGAAATCAGAACAGTTATGAAGACGCTAGACTGAATTTATGAAGTTTCTGATCCAAGTTATGAAGGGGCACGGTCGCGCCTGGGAAGGGGCATGACCTCGCCTAGGCCAAAATCCAAGCCCACGGTCACGCTGTGGCCGACCACGGGCAGTCCCAACCCGGACACACGGTCGCGCCAGGTTAGGGCACGACCGCGCCTAGGTCAAAAATGAAGACCACGACCGTGCTAGGGAGACACACAGCCGCGTCTAGAACAAACCCAAGTTGACACGACCGCGCCTAGTAGGAGACACGACCGCGCTCAACCAAAAACTACTTCCTGGAAACTACAAAAGCCGAGCACGACCGCGCCTGGTCATGAGCGCGACCGTGCTCAATCCATTTTAGGGTTTTCAGAGGCAAAATTGAACCATTTTTCTTACGTTTATGAAGGGGCTTTTGCAACCATGACATTCTAGGATGTTAATATAATGATTCTAGGCATTTACAAGCTACAAACAACTAAGAGACGGGAAAATTGGAGAAAACCCTAAAAATAATAAAAACCTAAGTTTTTAAACACAAATGGAATACCGTCCTAGGTTTAAACAAAAATAAAAGCGAGTAACAGGTTAGAACGTACCGCAAAATCGTGGAAATGGAGAACAAATGCCGGAAGATAAAGGTAAATCGCAATGGAGAGGGTCGGACTATGTTTGGGGGAAAGTGTCTGAGCATTTGGAGATTTAAATCAGTTTATACATGCCCCCAAATGCTAAGGCACGACCGCGCTTTGGGTTAGAGGCATGACCGCGCCTGTAGGGAGGCACGACCGTGTCTCTTCCCCAGCAGACAGAAAACCTGATTTTTATGCAGCTTGTACCCAACCCGACTGCGATTCTTCCAAACTAAAATTTCTAAAAATTCAGAAAACATACCTGAGACATCCCAATCACTAACCAAAGTCCGCTTGATCCCAAACACGTTCCGATCACCTAAACTCAAAAATAAATGATAAAATCCTAAAAAAAATAAAAATAAGAAGATAAACATAGAAACAAAATCTAGAAATTGTTACCAAAGATGATACAGAAACAGGCTAAGTTTATTAGCGAGTCATTAGCTAGACTCAAGTCCCCGAATTCATTTGTCCTTGGGGTGGAGGTCAACCACCTCCAATGCCGAGTCAACCGGTCCGTCAATGTATGGCTTAAGACGATGACCGTTGACCTTGAAGATCCTCCCATCTTCGTGCTCAATCTCGACGGTCCCCTAAGGAAACACCTCCTTAACCGTGTAGGGACCCGTCCATCGGGACTTCAACTTCCCGGGAAACAATCGCAACCTAGAGTTGTAAAGCAACACATGACCACCCACTCGAAATTCCTTCTTGTCCTTCAAGCGTCAGTCATGTAAACTCTTAGTGCGCTCCTTGTAGATCGTGGAGTTTGCATAGGCTTGATTCCTCAACTCATCAAGCTCATGAATCTGAGTGAACCGGTTCTCACCCGCGCTCACCAAGTCAAGATTCACCGCATTCAACGCCCAATAAGCCTTATGCTCCAACTCCACCGGAATATGGCACGCCTTTCCATAGATCAAACTAAAAGGTATGGTACCAATAGGCGTCTTATACGCAGTCCGGAAGGCCCAAAGTGCATCATCTAACCTATCCGACCAATCCTTTCGGTTCTGACCAACCGTCTTCTCAAGAATCCGCTTTATGCCCCGGTTCCTGACCTCTACCTGTCCACTGGTCTGTGGATGGTAGGCTGTGGAGAATCTATGGTTCACACCATATCGTGATAGAGCCTTCTCCAACTGGGAGTTGCAGAAGTGGGTCCCACGGTCACTAATAAGAGCCTTGGGGGCACCAAAGCGAGAGAACAGCTTCTTCAGAAATTGAACAACCACCCTAGCATCATTAGTAGGCAAGGCTTGAGCCTCGGCCCACTTAGAAACGTAATCAACAACGACTAGGATATACCGGTTACCACGAGAAGCTGGGAAAGGTCCCATAAAGTCAATACCCCAGACATCAAAAATCTCACAAATCTGGATGCTGTTCTGGGGTATCTCATTCCTATACGAAATGTTGCTCGCCCTCTGGCAAGCTTCACAAACTCGGATCATCTCATGAGCATCCTGGAAGATGGTAGGCCAGAAGAAACCGGCGTCAAAAACCTTCTTAGTGGTCAAGGTAGCTCCATGATGTCCACCTGTCGGGCCCTCGTGGCAGTGTCTAAGCACCTGACGTGCCTCATCTCCAAACACACACCTGCACACGATCTGATCAGCCCCGACTTGAAACAAATAGGGATCCTCCCAAAGATAGTGCTTCACATCCGCAAAGAACTTTCGCTTCTGCTGATGCGTTAAACCCTTAATCACAATCCTACTAGCAAGAAAGTTTGCAAAATCAGCAAACCATGGACACTCCTCATCCTGTGTCTGTATGTGCATGAGAAACTCGTGGGGAAAATTGTCATTTATGGATGACCCACAAGTTCAGATGAAGCTGAGCACTCAAGACGGGATAAGTGGTCCGCTGCGACATTCTCCGCGCCTTTCTTATCGCGGATATCAATGTCGAACTCCTGAAGCAGCAAAACCCACCGGATTAGTCGGGTTTGGCATCCTGTTTGCTGAACAGGTGCCGAAGGGCTGCATGGTCGGTGAATACAATGGTCTTTGATAGGACGAGATAAGACCAGAATTTATCGAAAGCGAAGACAACGGCTAGGAGCTCTTTCTCTGTCGTGGTGTAATGCTCCTATGCGTCATTGAGCGTCTTGCTCGCATAATAAATCGGGTGAAACTGCTTCTCTCTCCTCTGTCCTAAGACCGCCGCAACAGCGAAGTCACTCGCGTCACACATGATCTCAAATGTCAGCTTCCAATCAGGAGCCACCATGATAGGGGCATTCACCAACTTCTCCTTCAACAAATCGAATGCACCGAGGCACTCGTTGGAGAACACGAACTGGGCTTCCTTCTCAAGAAGTTGGGTCATCGGTCGGGCAATCTTAGAAAAATCTTTAATAAAGCGCCTGTAAAAGCCCGCGTGACCAAGGAAGCTCCGAATAGATTTCACAGAAGTCGGCGGGGGCAGCTTAGATATGGTGTCAATCTTTGCTCTATCAACCTCAATCCCTGCGCGTGAAACCTTGTGCCCAAGCACAATGCCCTCCTTCACCATGAAGTGGCATTTCTCCCAGTTCAACACTAGATTGGCCTCTTTGCACCTGGCCAACATCCTCTCCAGATTCCTGAGGCAATAATCAAAGGAACTCCCAAACACAGAAAAGCCATCCATGAATACCTCCATGGAGTCCTCAATCATATCATGGAAAATGGCCACCATGCAACGCTGGAAAGTGGCCGGAGCATTACACAATCCAAAGGGCATCCACCGATAAGCAAATGTGTCATAGGGATATGTGAATGTCGTCTTCTCCTGGTCCTCAGGAGCAATCGAGATCTGGAAGTATCCAGAGAAGCTATCGAGGAAACAATAGAACATCTTCCCCGCTAATCTCTCCAACATCTGATCAATGAACGGAAGGGGAAAATGGTCTTTCCGAGTAGCATCATTGAGTTTGCGGTAATCGATGCAAACTCTCCAACCTGTGACTGTACGAGTAGGAATCAGCTCATTCCTCTCATTAGTGATGACAGTCATGCCTCCCTTCTTAGGGACAACCTGAACCGGGCTAACCCAAGGTGAATCGGAGATGGGATAAATCAAACTAGCATCAAGTAACTTAATCACCTCCTTCTTCACTACCTCCTGCATGTTTGGGTTCAACCTCCTCTGGTGCTGCACAGCGGGCTTGTAGTCATCCTCCATAAGGATCTTATGGGTACAGAAAGAGGGATTAATTCCCTTAATGTCCATAATCCTCCATGCAATAGCCTGCTTGTGCTGCTTCAGCACCTCCAGTAGCCTATCCTTCTTATCACTCGTCAAATCAGAGGCGATAATGACAGGTAATCGAGACTCACCATCTAAAAAGGCATACTCCAAATGGCTCGGGAGCTCCTTAAGCTCAACAGGTGGTGGGTCCTCAATAGAAGGCCGCTCAATCAGCTCAGACCCTCTATCAACCATCGCAAAAACCGTTGAACACTGGGGAAACTCATAGCTCTCCTGGCTATGCAACTGCTCATCAAACTGATCCTCACCAACCGGATCAAATGTCTCTCCTCCTACAATCTGGGTGTCCAGGGACTCCTCCTCAGCTGTGTCCTGGAGATGATCACTCACACAAGAATGAATAGCCTCAACAAAGTAAAGTGAATCATCCTGATTCTGGGTGTGCTGCATGGATCTCCCCACATCAAAGGTCACTTCCTCTTCATCCACCCTCAATGTAAGCCTCCCCGAATACACATCAATCAGGGCCTTGGAGGTGGCCAGGAACGGTCGACCTAGGATAATAGGGACATTCTTGTCCTCATCCATGTCCAGAATCATAAAGTCTACAGGAAACACAAAACGATCAACCTTAACCAACATATTCTCCACTATCCCTCGCGGATACTTGACCGAGCGATCGGCCAGCTGGATACTCATGCGTGTCGGTGTAGGTTCTCCCAACTCAAGCTTAGCAAAAACCGCATATGGCATGAGGTTAATGCTAGCACCAAGGTCAGCTAAGGCGTTGCTAACCGACAAGCTACCTATCAAGCAGGGGATGGTAAAACTCCTCGGATCTCGTCTCTTCTCTGGTAGCTTGTTCTGGATCAACGCCGAACACTCCTCATTCAGCGTCACCTGAGACAACTCCTCCAATTTCCTCTTATTCGTGAGGATATCCTTCAAGAATCTCGCATACTTAGGCATCTAAGCTAGAACCTCCACAAATGGCAAGTTGATATGCAACTGCTTAAACAACCCTAGAAACTTACCATACTGATCCTCCATCTTCTGCTTCTTCAATCTGCCTGGGTATGGAACGGTGGGAGTGTAATCTCTCACAGGCTCGCGAGGGCGTGATGTGCTCGTCGGTTTACCCCTCGGCGGTGTCTCATCAGGAATCTCAATTGCAACCTCCTCCTCAGATGACTCATGCACAGGAACCTGTGGATCCGGTCCTATGTCTCTACCGCTCCTCAAAGTGATGGCCTTCACATGAGCCTTGGGATTGGGCTCAGTGTTGCTAGGCAGGCTACCTGGCGGTCTCTCAGAAAGAAGTTTCGCGACCTGCCCGACCTGGTTCTCAATGGTCTGGATCGAAGCTTTCTGATTCCTCAACTCAGTCTCATGCGTGTGAAAACGCTCCTCCATATAACGGTTTTGCTTCTCTACCAACTGATTCTGACTCTCTGAGTTGGCAAGTAGCCGTGCAACCATGTCCTCCAAACTAGATTTACCCTCAGGTGCGGGTGGTGGACTGCTGCTAGAACCTTGGCCTTGAAACTAGCCCTGCTGAGGTCGAAACTAGGAACTCTGTCCCTGAGACTGGTGGGACTGATGCTGGAATGGGGGGCCTGAGTGAATCCGAGTGGTTGCTGGCTATTGTTTCCAGACTTCCAACTGACATTCGGGTGATTCCTCCACCCCGGATTATATGTGTTGCTGTAGGGATTATTCTGGGGACGATTCTGGTTGGAAATGAAATCAACATGCTCGTGTGCCCCCTGATCCCCAACCTGACAAGCACTCGTGGGATGCGCCCCACCACAAAACTCACACAAGGACTGGCCCTTGTGGACGTGCATCTGATCAATCTTGGTGGAAAGTGCTTCCACCTGGGCAGCTAAAGAGGTAATTCTATCCACGTGATGGACACCCTGCCTCTGAATTCTCGCTCGGGAAGTATGCTGAGTGTAGCTCTTCGATGCCACCTTCTCTAGCAAGTCATACGCCTCCTGGGTGTCTTCGTTCGCGTATGCGTCGATCAGCTGCTTCCCCGTCATCTCTAGACCATTGTAGAAGGCCTCACACTGCTGCCACTTCAACAATCCATGGTGGGGAACCTTCCTCATCAGTTCCTTAAATCTCTCCCACGCCTCATAGATCGTCTCTCCGTCGTCCTACTGGAAAGAAAGAATCCTAGCCCTCAACTTTGATGTTTTCTCCGGAGGGAAGTACTTTTCTAAGAATTTAGCAGCCATCTGGTCCCAAGTACTAATGGACCTAGGGAGAAGTGACAGTAACCAAGCCTTGGCTTGATCCCGTAAGGAAAACGGGAACAACCGGAGCCGAATAGCATCATCGGTAGTGTCACGAATTTTGAAAGTGGCGCAAATTTCTAAGAAACCAGCCAGATGAGTATTAGGATCCTCGTGATCCTTGCCATCGAACTGACACATGTTCTGCACCATCTGTATAATGCTGGATTTGATCTCGAACTGATGTGCTCCAACCGTCGGCCTATTGATGCTCGACTCCAAACCCTCAAGTGTCGGTTTGCCAAAATCCGAAAGCGTCCGACCCGCATCCTCGTTCGCCATCTCCTCTACCTCGTCAACAACAACCTCGTCAGCAACAACCTCGTCAAACTCGAGTAACCGGGCCACAAATCGGGAACGGGCTCGCAATCTCCGATGAAGATCACGCTCCGGCTCGGAAGACGGCTCAGGAACCTCCTCGACGGGAGTTGAGAACATACACGATTTGCATGACAAGTTAGATTTAAATACGCGAACCTAGGACAAAGAAAACACAAGTTAGACAAAAACAAAAATAAAATAAAATAAATGAAAATAAAAAGAAAAATAAAAAAAAATAAAATTAAAAATAACAAAAAATGAAAAATAAAATAAAAAAATAAAACGGAATAAAAACTGAAATGTATATATATACGAATGAAGCTAAAAATAACAAGTAAAATGCAAAAATATCTATACAAAAAAATTGCAAAATAACAAACAAGAAAACACAATATTCACACAAATATATATACTAAATGACTAAAAATTAATTCCAATTGTTCTCGCAAAACCATGTCCCCGGCAACGGCTCCAAAAACTTGATATGCTTTGAATATATATATATATTTATAAAGATTTTTACACAATTAGTTTTAAAAAGGGTTTGAGAGATTTGGGCATTTGCGATAATGTCTGAACTTAAAATGAGAATGGGACAAAGGAAAGGAAAGGAATGTCAGTCAGAACAGCCCGTCCATGGAAAGATAGTAGAAAGAAGGTAGTCAATGTCTTAACATAGAACATAGACAATAATGCCTTTGTAAATATAGCAGACAGTAGATGCTTTAGTATATATAGTACACAGTACATGCTTTAGCATAGACAGTAGACAGTATGTGCCTTAACGTAGGAACTCTGAACTTGGATGCAAATGTTACTCCTAACAGGAAATATTCAGAACCCGAGTAGTAAAGTAAATTAGTAATTTCATACTACTCTCTGTAATTAGTAATTTACATACTCGAGGTGTTCAAAATAATTACCTATCATGATGACACGAGTTTCCCTTGTTCGTAGTTAGACACTAATGGCTAGAGGACAAAGAGGTGGCCAAAGATGTGGTCAAACTGGTCGTCGAGGGCGACCGCCAGGTAACCGAGCACGAGTAGAGGAAAGTGAACACTCCCGAACGAGACTGAATCGGTGCATGTGGAGAACAATGATAGTGAGAAAAATGCGTCTACTCCGAAGGACAAAAATCTACTTCGAAGGACCAAATTTAGTCTGGATGACTAAATTTGGTCCGGGTGAATTAAATTGACCCGGGTGACTCGAATTTGGTCTGGATGAACAAAATAACTTCTCCGGAGTAAAGTGTGTTTCTTGCAAGTGTATTTGGTCCGGACGAAGACTCAAGCTAATACGAATGAAGTGTGTTTGACTTTGAAGTTAATTGAGTTGAATTTGACTTTGTGAACAATTAGTTAGTTAGTTATGTCAGGTCATTAATATGTGAGCTGATGTGCTGTGAATATATATATATATATATATATATATTACACAATTAGTTTTAAAAAGGGTTTTCACCTAAGACTAATCACACACGCACCGGTCAGTGTACCCGTCGGATAGTAATATAGTAAAGGTAAGAACCGGATATCAATCCGTGGACACGGTGGAATGCAATAATTAACCGGAACTAAGATTCAATCAAGTAAGGGTAAAAGATGTTTTGAAGAGTTTGTTTTAATTAACTAGCATGCAAATATATAAACTAAACTAAAATCACAAATCAAACAATCAAGGAGAAAATATCACTTCGGTGTCGAATCCATCTAGAATACATTCAATACACTCATAGAAACATGGAAAATACACGAAACATAAATTGACTAAATTCTCGTCAAAGGTATCTAATCAAATGACCATTCGGAAAGCTAGCATGAATTACACAAACCAACCACCTAAAGTCATACAATGAAGCTCACGTGTTTAATAATCATGTCAATGTTTATAAAGATTGAACCAGCTTCCGATTAAGGTACACTAATCCAACAACTAGTTGGAAAGATAATATGAACAACACACTACCCACCTCAAGTTGATTAAATTAGACAACAATATGCATTTCTTCAACATACAATGTTCACATAAAGGTTATATAAATTAGGAGGATGTGTCAACAATTCCTAGATAAACATAATACTAAATATGACACATCATAACAAACACTTTGTCTTTCCAAACATAAGCATAAGGTTACACATACAAATATAATGACTCATAAACAAGACTTCATTCACCATTCCTAGTCAAATGCCATAAACTAGTATGAATACATACACCAATCCATGAATATAAGCATAAACCACAAGTTTTCCAACATAATATGGCATACACAAATACAAGTCTTGTAAACAACTCAAAATACTTGAATACATAATTTCATCAAATAATAATCATATGGTTGTCATAACATTAACACAATAATTGCCAATAATCCATGAATGTTGTCAAATGTATCTAAACTTCATCTAAACCAAAGTGAACAAGAGTTGCTCATCATGAGCACCAAAATTACAAATAAGCAAGGAAAAATAGTGAGAAACATGATATGAAAACAAGAATCAAACCACTCCTCCAAGCCTAGATGTTGTTGTGGATGTATGGTGATCCTCTTGATGTTGTATCCTCTCCAAGAAGCTTGAAATATGGCTGGAACAAGGAAGATACGAGATGGAACAGTAGGTTTTTCTCCCAGGATGCTGAACTCCTGAATGAGAGTTTAAGTTCTGCTTAAATAGAAAAGGGGAGGCACGACCGTGCCAGGAGAGAGGGCACGACCGTGCCTGGTACAAAGGCGCGGTCGTGTCTAGGTCTTGGCACGACCGTGTGACAGAGGTTTGACCGATCCGGAGCTTCCATTGGGTACCACTGATCGATGACGTACGACTGTTTAGACTCACGAGGTGACACGCGACCATGGGGGGGCCAAGGCACGGTTGTGCCTTGGATTTTGGCTTTGCGCGGTCGTGCAAGATGTGGGCGCGACCGTGCCTAGGGTTTGCAAGCTTGGTACGACCGTGCCAAACAGGGGCACGACCGTGCCTTCATCACAGAAACCCTAAAACTTCACTTTTTATCCTGGAATCTTCTTGTTTGTTCACCAAGCTTCACAAAAACCTACAAAATAGGAAATGAAGCAAATAAGTGTCTAAACGTTGAATATAACAAAGAATTGATCGTTAAATGAGAGAAGTTTTGTGTCAAAAAGATGTGTGAATACTAACACATCATGAGCTTAATGGTTTGTCTTAGGAGTTTGTTTAGGGCTATGAATAGGTTGTTAAACACTTGTAATTGTAACACTTCATTGCATATATTTCTGTAACAAACAAGTTCATAGAAATAAACTCATGATTGTATTTACATCCGGTTCTTGATTGTTCTTTATCTTGTTCTTGAATGTTCATGCAAATCTTTGATGATGATTGATTGAATCTTGTGTTTCCGCAACTAATGTGTTCGAGAGTGTATATAAAAATTGATGATTTTAAACACAAAAACTTTAAATTTATAAAAACGAAATTACTGCAACTCACTACAACACACTTAGGGCAAGTGTACCCATCGTGGATGTAATATAGTGTTGGTAAGACCGGATATCGATCCAAGGATACAGAGGTTCTTAGTACCGGACTTTAGTTGATGTCTAATCTTTCTAGAGTTTAAAAAGTTGTTTGATTTTGATTATGGGAGCTTTAAAGAAAAAGTAGAGCTGGCAGAAAATAGTAGTAGTAATCAATGACAAGAAATAAATCACTTCGGTTCGAATTCCTTTCAATCTTGTAGTTAGCTTTAGTTTATGGATTCTCAAAAGATCACTATACCGTAAACATGGCGGTCTTCACTTAAGTCATTAAACCCTATAGCCCGGGTTGATTTTGTCTTCCCGGGGGTAGTAGTTTGAACGACATGACAACCGCTGTGTTTAGCTAGACATGTTTCCTGGTTCGGGACACCACGTCATAAACTTGAAGATTAGTGATAATGTGTGTGTAGGTCAAAAGATGGAGCAACTCCTGGGTCAGGATATTAACTCCCACAACAATATTAGAAAGTATACCACCATAACAACCACCTCAATGTTGGGATTAAAATATCAAAATTATGACTTTAGACAAGGGACTTTACACACTAGTCACTATGACTCCCTTGCTTTGATTCCTCTCCACAAAGGTAGTGGTAATGCATAAAGTCAAGTCTTTAGAATACCGAGTCACCGCATATTAAAAAGCAAGGATTTTTACAACCGCGTTCACAACTTCTAGCAGCTTTCTAAGTAACTAACACGTCGATTCTACATAGACATAGAAGTGTGAATGCCCAAATCAATTAAGCATGAAGTTGGTAAATCGTTCTAACGGTTGTACGGATCCACTTTCAATGTTAAAAGATCATATTTTGAGGTCACTCACCCACACCAATATTGAATCCATAAACACACTAACTACTTCATTAGAAGTTCATCCTACCAAAGTAATTCAAAGATTTAGCCAAGAATGGCCATGTAATCAACAAAGATTAAACTTGTATAAACACACTTAAGTATTATTACAAGATTTCAAATTTGTTAATTGTATCTAGAATCTTTGAGATTGAAACTAACTACTAAAAATTACAGGGAATTCTTCTATCAAATGGCTAACAAACCCTTTACCAAGCTCTCCTCAAAATGATGTAAGAACCAACTATTTATAGACTGTCCAGGAGCTCGAGCATGGGTCGTGCTTGTTGGGGCACGGCCCCGTGCGTACTTGATTTCTGCTCCACTAACTTGGTCGAAGCAGTATTTGACAAGTTGGATCACACGGGGGCGTGTTGAGCTCAGGCACTTGGCGTGCTTGACCCTTGGCACGGGGACTTGTAGTCTTGGGCACGGGGTAGTGGGTCCCAGATGTTTTCTTGTCTCCTGACCTAGGGCACGGGGGTGTGCCTAATGGGGCACGACCCGTGCTTTTCTTGCTGTCTTGATCATTTCTTCTTGATTTTGCATTGTTTTTGCCTGTTTGATCAATTCTTGGACTTTAGGCCCTGAAAACTCAATATGAATCAATTAAGACACTAATTCACAAGATTGTTAAGAAAATATATGAAAAATGAATGATAATTGATGTGAAAAACATGTATAATTTGGTGCACATCAGCCACTAGATTTATACAAATAGCAGAGTTCTTGTTTAGATCCGATCCTACAAAAAGTATAGCTAGCATTATATCACTAGCACAATGAAATTGGAACAATTAAATTGGAAAAACTTATTAAGCTCAGTGGCGGACCCAATAACTAAATTAATAGTTGAGGTACTACTTATGTAATTTTCTTAAAACAATAAAATAATAAATAAAAAAAAAACCAAAAAATCCCCAGCTATTACACATTCATCCTCTTCATAACCCTACCTTCGCACCACCACCGCCGGTATCACCAATATATCCTCCGTCTCTCTCCTTCACATCAACATCTCCTCCCACAAAACCCTTCACCCTCTGTCACTCTTCGTCGACACTTCCATGGTTCAGATTTGAAAATCTATCTGAAAATGAAAATCTATCTGAAAATCACCGACATTTCCCGCCGACACTTGCTCAAATCTGAAAATCGATCGATCACCCACCGACAGTTCCTACTTTGTCAATAGTCCACCCAAAACTCAGTTGCTCTGATCTGAAATTGATCGCCATCACCCAAATCGATTCTAGACAATCAAACAAACACACAACCATCAATGCATCCCTGTAAATTGATTCACCAGAAGAGAATTTGGCAGAGAGGCGGCAAGGGGCTGGGGATGCTATGGTCGTTGGGGCTAAGCATGCTCTCGCAAAACCCAAAACAACAAGCACACGTTCGACGGCAATTTCGTCGAAAGGGAGTTCTGCCGATAATTAGGTCGAGAGAGAGAGAATGAGTGGTTCCGGTAATTAGGTCGGACGAGAGAGAGAATGGGTGGTGTCGATAATTAGGTCGGACAAGAGAGAGAATGCCAAAATGGGTGGTGCCTATTTGTTTTTTTTTTTTTCATTTTACTATTTATGAGTAAGTCACAGAAATACCCCCTTATAGTTTGTATTTATTTATATTTTGAGTAAAATACATAATTAGTCCTTTACGTGTAAAAAGACTAAAATGTCTTATTTTAGAGAAAAAATTTAGCAGTGTTAGTGTCATGATCTTAATTGATACGAAAATAAAACTATTAGACTAAAAAGTCAAATTTAAACTTTTGAACTAAAACAGTTATTTGGGTTAAACCACATAGACTAAAACCCTATTTAACTCTTTAATGATGAATAACAATGCATAAGAATGATCACTAGCGCACCTTAATGCATAATTAAGGTCTTGTAACCGACGTTCCCTAACATGATAGGTCCACTTCTAATATACTCGGTTTCATCTACGAGTAATCTTTCAATTATAATAAATAAAGGTTTTGAGGTGTCTCATGTAATCATTCTAGAGTTTTTAGATCTTTGTTTTTCCGCTAAACATTTTTCAATTATCTATTTTTATTTTTATTTTAACTCCTAAATTGATTAAATACCATTTAAATGTTTTCATATTTCTTATGATTTTAAATTTTAAACATTAAATGTAGGATAACTTTTGGTTTAAAAATAACTTTTTTTTAAATATGTTATTTATAATTAAATTAACTAATTCATTATAATTCATAAGATTTAGAGGTATTAATTTTTTATTTTTTTAAATATTATGAATTGTTACTATATAAGCATTTTATTTATGTTAAAAAAATTCACACACATATATATATATATATATATATATATATATATATATTATAATTATTATCTATTATTTATACTACTTAATAAATAAAAATCATACGGGACACATGGCATAATCGGCTAAACCATTCTAACTCATTATTATAGGCAACTAAATTATTTCTTATAATTCAATATCATAATAAACTAGGAATGGTACGGCCGCGCGTTGCGTTGCGGCAGCGGCACGATGTTGAATATAAATACACATATATAAAAACACGTTGCATATGTTGTCACTCTGTCAGAAAACTTTAAAACGTACCCAATCAGCATAAAACCTGAAATCGTAGCGTCAAGTAACATGAACGCAAACCCAGATAAAAAAACATGTCACAACGTCTGTCACTCAAACGTAAAACCCTAAAGCGTTTCTCGTCGTAAAAGCGAACATCACACTGCCGTAAAACTTGAAAATGTAGTGTCAAGAAACCGAAACCCAAATACAGGCGTAACGATTAAAAATCTGAAACCAAACATTCATAAAAAAAACTGAAAGGGAATTTGTTTAATCTTGAAAAGAAATGAAGGAAAAAAACGATTGAAATCGAGAAATAAGAGTTCAACGTAATATAAAAAAAAGTAATAAAAGAAGAAATAAATAAATCAAAAGAATTGAAAACTTTGAATTCAGCAACTATTTTCTTTCGAAAATTGCATTTAAGAAAAATAATTTTAATAGTAATGGTTGGTGGCAAACATGTAATTGATGTTTCAATATTATTCCTTTTAATTGGGTTATAATTCAGCTTCAATATTATTTGATTCTCATTCGATGGCAAACTTGTAATTCAAGTCCAACATTAATTCCTTATCATTTCGATGGCAAACTTGTAAATAGGTCGGTTTTAAAGAAGAGTATAATATAATTTATATTTCATTACTTTTTAATATTTGATTAATATCAACATAATAAAACAAAATATTTCTTGTAATTTTTTTTAAATCAGTAATGAACATAGGATTTAAATTGACACTTTCTTTTACAAAATCTAATAAATTAAGTCATCTACTAACTGTGACCCTATAAAATATAATAATAATTTATTAACATATAAGATATTTATTTATTGTATTTTTTTCATGATTCAGCCCGTGTAATACACGAGAATCTAACCTAGTTTATAAATCAATAAAGAGTGTTTACAACAAGATTTTCTTTTTTAAAATCTCATTATATGTCAAAATTGAACAATTTCATGTGTGAACACTTACATGCATAAACTTCAACTAACCATGTCATCAAAATTAAACCTTTTTAACATGTTTACTAACATCATAAGATGTCACTATTTAGCTCAAAAACCAAAAATCATAGTTTGAGCATAAACCCCACTAAAAATCTCAAGAAATGAAATGAGGAGACAAGATTACTTACAATGGAAGATTTAGTACACTTCAAACACTATCTTTTTTTTTTTGAACGGCACTTCAAACACTATCTAATGCAAGAATTAAATACATTGAAATCAGGGAGATTAAGCAACTTGAGTGAGTCATCTTGGTCAAAAGGATGGCCTTGACAATTGGCTTTTAGAATGGGATCCAAAAAAAGGCTGTTGGAACTGGAAGCAAAAAAAGAAAGCTGACCTGAGACAAAAGGCAAGGCTGAAATGGCTAGCCGAGGGAGACGAAAACTCTAGCTTCTTCCATGAGGTTATTAATGGTAATAGAAACAGGAACAGGATTACGGGGTTGGAAATTAACGGAGAATGGGTGACTACGCCAAAGGAAGTTATGACAGAAGTGTTCTCATTCTTCAAGAACAAATTCTCGGATCCATATCCGACTCGGCTCAAATTTTTTATCCAGAACATAGGGAGATTATCTACAGCTGATGCTACTATGCTCAACTCGAAAATCTCGGAGGTTGAAATTAGTTCTACTGTTAGAAACTGCGCTGGCGGAAAAGCACCGGGCCCTGATGGTCTCACATTTGATCTTATTCGTAAATTTTGGTCCATCTTCCCAAAAATTTTGTTGACTTCATCAAGCACTTCGCGAGGTACAAACGTATTGCTCGGGGGTGCAATGCATCCTTCATCTCATTGGCCCATAACGGGGCTCCACGGACTCCTTAAACAAATATAAGCCTATATCGCTAATTGGATGTATGCCTAACGTGTTGGGTAAGCTGATGGCATTACGGATTCAGAGGGTGATAGACAAGATTATTGGTCCTGAACAAATGACATTCATAAGAGGAAGGAACATTCTTGACGGGCAGTTCATGGTTAATTGCTTACAAGCTTAGGCTAGGAGGTCATCTATCAAAATGATGCTATTTAAAGTTGAATTTGCTAAGGCTTTCGACTCAGTTAACTGGAACTATCTGGATGCAATAATGGCCCAAATGGGATTTGGCTCTCTGTGGAAGGAATGGGTTATGGGATATCTTAAATCTGGTAGAACTTCGGTGCTAGTAAACGGGGCACCTACCAATGAGTTTGAAATGGAGAGGGGGGGTCCGGCAACGGGATCCTCTCTCCCCGTTCCTATTTATAGTAGCAATGGAGGGATTAATTGCCTTGTTGAAATCGGCGTCTGAAAAAGGAAGGTTCAAAGGGATTGAGATTCCTTGTGGTGGTCCTACAATCACTCATTCAATGTACGCGGACGATGTATTCTTCGTTGGGGTATGGGACGAAGAAAACATCATCAATCTAAAGCGTATTCTAAGAAGTTTTTTCATTATTTCGGGGTTGAAAATAAACTACCATAAGAGCAAGATTATTGGGGTCAGGGTGGAGGACCAAGAATGTCTTCAGTTAGCCACTACAATGCGGTGCGTTAGAGAAAAATACCGACCAAACATCTCGGGATGCCAATAGGGGGCAAATATGAGAAGGGTTAAAAAATTCAAGGAGCGGCTGAGCAATTGGAAGGTGAAGAATCTGTCATTCGGTGGAAGATTGACCTTAGTCGAGTCAGTTCTAGGTAGTCTCACACTGTACTTCTTCTCTATGTTCAAGGCTCTCATAAAAGTAATAAACGAACTTGAAGCCATTAGAAGAAGATTCCTTTGGGGTGAAAGTAGCTCCCGTAGAAAAATACATTGAGTCGCTTGGGAGAAAACTGCAAAGCCAAGAAGTATGGGTGGATTGGGTGTGGGAGGTCTCCAAATCATGAACTTGGCCTTACTTACGAAATGGAAATGGAAGGCGATAAACAATCCGACAAGCTTATGGGCAAAGGTGGTGAAGGCAATACATAACAAATCATTTGGATCATTGGAGGAATTATGCAAAAAAGGGGCCACTGACAGTTGGGGTAATATAGTATCGGCGGGAACGGGGGCAATTGATTATGGCTCTTCGGTCAATGTCCTGTTCAAAAGAAAAGTGGGGGTGGGATCTCCGGCTGCATTTTGGAAAGATAGATGGTTCGGTTCAAAACCGCTCAAAGATCTATTTCCTAGACTCTTTGAGCTTGAAAAATGGAAAAACAGCACAATAAGTGACAGGGTGAACTGGTCGGGTTTGGAGGCAACATCCTTCATATGAGGCTGGAATAGTAGGAGGGCATCACTGTTGAGGGAGGATGAAATATTGGATTTAGAAGAAATGGTTAAGTCGTACGAGTTCGGGATGGGGCCGGACAAATGGGTATGGTGTGGGGATTCTTCGGGGCAATTCTCCACCAGGTCTTGCAAGAAATGGTTGGAAAATTCTTTGCTCTCGATATCTAGGCTAGAGGTTAAATGGCTAACATGGGTACCTATTAAAGTGAGATGCTTCATATGGTGGTTGTTCCAATATCGGATACCGGTGGCTTCATCACTCGTGGTGCATGACGTCCCTATCCAATCCCCATTCTGCGCGCTTTGCAGGCTGGGTATTGAAGACGAAGACCACCTCTTCATTCACTGCCCGGTTGCGAGTGAAACTTGTAAAAGGGTCTCCAACTGGCTCTCCATGGATTAGGGTAGTTCACGGTTCGGTTTAAAACCGTGAAACCGTCCAAACCCGGTCATTGGTTTGGTTTCACGGTCAGTTTTTGTTTTAAGTTTTCGGTCGGTCGGTTTCAAAATTTTCAAACCGTAGTGAATGGTTTGGTTTACGGTTTATGTCTAAAACCGGTCGTATAAAACCAGACCGGACCGTAATATTTTAATTGTTTTTTAGATATTTTATTGATTCCGTTTTAGTATCTTCTATTTTCTGTTTTATTTGGTGGATCTCATGTCCTTCAATTGGATAATGCACAGAGGAAAGAATTTGGATATCAAATGGGATAACTGGGTATGTAACCCACTGTTTGGGGTCTCTTAGCGGATCGGGCAGGGTGGGTGGTTTGGTTTTGTGATTTGGCTTTTCTCAGTTAGCATTGGTTGTCTTCTTGGGGTCCATAGCCTGTCTATGGTTTCTTCTTTTTTTGGTGCTTGTAATTGGGGTTTTTTTTGCTAGTTCCCCACTAGCTTTCTTTGAGTTATCTCATTGTTGCCGTTCAAAAAAAAAATCTAATGCAAGAATTATATCTTAAACCATAATTTTAGTCGTTCTCCTTTCTCTTCTCTTTGGTAGGCACACTACAAGAAGCCTCCCAGCCTTCTTGTCTCCCTTGACCCAAACACCCTTTTGATTTTTGCAGTCTCTGTCAAATGTGCAATATATTTTTACCTAAACACGAAATAGAAAGGAAATTATTCCTTTCTCATTAAATAATAATCCCATTAAAATAATACATGAAAATTTTAGGCGAGATACGACGGATGAGAATATTTTTAAGCTTTTATCAAATCGCCAGAACCTTCCTATGCATATTTGATAACTGCACCATTTCTTTTAGGTGCTGTATTATGCAGATCATTTCGGACTCCTGGGAAATAGTTTATTAAAGAAATATAAGATGTTTATAAGATATGCATATTGTGGACCTTCAAATGCCAGAAGTTCCATATGATGCTAGTGAGCCAGTGCTGATGCCATCTGTTACAAGGAGTTTGCAGTCTGTGTCAAATGTGCAGTATTATTCAATGTAAATAGAAAAAAATAAAATAAAATAACACAATCCTCAAATTAAGTTACATCCATAGTTGTAAAGGCGCAAAGGCCGAGCCCAGAGCCTAAGTTGCAAGGCGCAAAAAAGCGAGGGCTTTTTTAAGCTAAGCGCTTAGCATAAGAATACCAATTTTAGAAGGTTTTAAACTTGTTTTAGGCTTGTTTAGGGCTAGTTTAGTCTTTTTTAAGGTGATTCCAGGCTTGATTAGAAGTTTTAGACAAGTTCCGGCAACTTTTAGCCAGAACTGGCCTGAAAACGGCCTAGGCGCTCGCCTGAGCTCGCTTTTACAAGAAAATCCCCAAATCGCTCCTAGGTCTCCACCAGGCACTACACTTGCGCCAGGGCTGGCGCCTTGACAACATAGGTTACATCCAATGTTCTAAGAGCAATTAGTTGTTATGTTAGTTTCATCAAAGTTGTTCTTCGCACGTGTCCTAAATTAGTTATTGTTAGTTTGATACTTTGATCAAAGTAGAACACAAAATTGATATGATTGTGAAAGATGGTTAATTCATAATTTTTTTGCTCCGTTTTTAATTATGTATTTGAGAAAAGTGTTCTCATTTTACTACCTAAAAATTGTAAAACTAAAAAAGACATGATAATCGACTCAAAGACCAAAACTGTAAAACTAAAATAGACATTTCCATAATCAGTGATTGAGGAAGAGTCCAAGGACCACTTCCGTAATTCACTCAAAACATAATAATTATGACTGGAAAAAAAAGATTAGTGCAGAAGTACATACCTCAAGATTCAGTTGGATCAATAACCATGTCATGGGTAGTTTCCATCCATGCCTTGTTTTGTAGTATGGCTCACAGCATAACCGATTAAACAGGAGATGATACAACTTTATATTATGACAAGATTGTTCTCAGCAGAATTGGTCAAATGGGAAAAATGAAAATCTACATGTATAACCACAGAATTGGTCAAATGGGAAGTATACAGATTTGTAACCAAAGATATATGCTTAAGGTCATAGTGTACGTGCAAGAATTTGCATCTTATAGTGTCACATGATAATATGCGGGAAGTTCAAGAAAAAAAGAAATGAATGTATTTTTAAATGAATTTATTATATTATTATTCATACATCTATCCAAAATAGGTTTTCACCATGCATTATACTCCAGTCTCCAGTAATAACTAATAACTGTTAATCTAAGTTGTTAACCAGGTCATAAGTATATTTATAATTTGTATTGTATATTGTATTGAATAGTATAAATGAATACAATAGAGGGTCCTATATATAGGACAATTACAACTAATAATAGTAAACAATCATTTACATAAATATCTCAATCTTTGTCTAATATTCCCCCTCAAGCTAAGGCCGGGGAGCGACCTTTAGCTTGGATCTAAGTAGAAGAAATCGTTGTGAGGATAGAGGCTTTGTAAACACGTCTGCAATTTGATCATCTGTCTTGATAAACTGTATTGAGAGCTTTTTCTGAGCGACCCTTTCTCTGACAAAATGAAAGTCAATCTCCACGTGTTTTGTGCGAGCATGAAATACCGAATTGGATGATAAATAAGTGGCGCCTAGATTATCACACCACAAGATAGGTGCCAATGTCATAGATATGTGAAGCTCCTTTAGAAGTGCTTCAAGCCATGTTAACTCAGCAACAGTGTCTGCTAGGGCTTTGTACTCGGACTCTGTAGATGACCGAGAGACAGTGCGTTGTTTACGAGCACGCCATGAAATAAGATTAGACCCAAGATAGATGGCATATCCTCCCGTGGAACGACGGTCATCGAGAGAGCCTGCCCAATCTGCATCGGAGAAGGCTGTGAGAGACCGTTTGTGGGCATCAGTGTAAGCATGAATAACAGGAGCTGATTTTTGTTGAATTAGCAAGCCAAGATGATATGTCCCATGAAGATACCGAAGAATTCTCTTAACCGCAGACCAATGATTTTCTGTAGGGGAGTGCATAAATTGACAAACCTTGTTGACCACAAAGGTTATGTCAGGTCTAGTAAGAGTGAGGTACTGTAGCGCCCCAACAGTTTGTCTAAATTTCACGGGATCGTCAAATTGAGGGCTATCTCCAAGTGCCAAGTCAGAGTTAGGAGCCATAGGAGAGTCAACCGGTTTTGACTGAGAGAGACCCGCTTTCTAAATGATGTCAGAAATGTATTTCTTCTGTGAGAGAAGCAAGTCATTGCCTTTGAAAAGTACCTCAATGCCCAGAAAGTATGACAACCGACCCATGTCTTGGATCGCAAAAGTAGTGCTCAGGCGGTGAATAATGTGGTCAATGAGCCGGGAATTGTTGTCGGTGAGAATTATGTCATCCACATAAACAAGCATATATAATAAGTGACCATTATAGGAATATATAAACAGCCAAGGATCTGTTTTGGACCCGTGAAAGCCAAGCTGTAATAAGACTCCCGAAAGGCGATTGAACCAGGCCCTCGGAGCTTGTTTGAGGCCATATAGGGACTTGTGAAGCAGACACACATGATTTGGCTTTTGTGGATCAATAAAACCTTGTGGTTGTCGCAAGTACACGGTTTCCTTGAGATCACCGTGAAGGAAGGCGTTTTGTACATCTAATTGGCGAAGAGGCCATTGCCTTGTAACGGCAAGCGACAAAACCACACGAACCGTGGTGGATTTTACCACCGGACTAAATGTCTCATGATAGTCAATTCCTTGTTGTTGGTTAAAACCTTTCGCAACTAAACGAGCTTTGTGATGTTTGATATTCCCATTTTCATCATGTTTCAACCTGTATACCCACTTACAGTCAACAACATTGGCATTAGGAACCGGTGGTACTAAAGTCCATGTACCGTTTCTCATTAAGGCTTTGAATTCCTCTGTCATGGCAGCACGCCATGAAGGACTTTTGTTAGCAATGGCAAAGGTGGGTGGTTCGGTTGAGGAAAGGTCAATGGAGGTGTGAAAGGCAGAAGGAGTGTAGGGAGTTGTTTGTTTGGGTTTTTGTCTAAGATTTGGCGGTCGAGTACGTGGTTGGGTGGTGGTTGTGGTGGGGATTGAAGTGGGTTGGGTTTGAATAGAAGATTGAGCCGAATGTTGGTCAGTTTGGTAGGCTGGAGTTGTGGTTTGAGAGTGGCGGTGATAGGTGGCAGTAGGTGGATCGGTGGGATGTGTATTGTCTTGTTGGGCCGGGATGGTTTGGGTCGAGGGTGGTTGGGCTGAAATGGTTTGGGCCGAGGGTGGTTGGGCTGAGTTGGGATTTGGTTGGACAGAGGTGTTTTGGGCCGAGAGAGGTTGGGTCGAGGGTGATTGGGATGTTTGGTTGTTTATGGAAGATGATGGTTGGTCATGTGTGATAGGAAAAGGATATGATGAAATGTAGGGATCTGGCGAGGGTGTGGGAGGTTTAGGAGAGGATGATTGAAGAAAAGGAAAATATGTTTCATTGAATCGTACATGTCGGGCGATGTAAATGCGATTGGTGGTAGGATCAAGACATTGATCTCCGTGATGAGAAGGGCTATACCCTAGGAAGATACATGGTAATGAACGGAAATCCATTTTGTGTGGATTGTATGGACGGAGGTGAGGAAAACACTGGCACCCGAAAACACGTAGAAAGGAAAGATCGATTGAGAAGATTCTCAAAGGGAGAGATATGGGATGAGGTACGAGAGGGCATGCGATTTATCAGGTATGTGGCGATTTGAAAGGCAAAGTTCCAAAAATGCATTGGAACACCAGATTGTGCTAAGAGGGTGAGGCCGGTTTCGACCACATGGCGGTGTCGTCTCTGAACAAAACCATTTTGTTCGCTTGTATGAGGACAAGAGAGGCGATGTAAAATTCCGAGTGTTTTAAAGAAATAGGATAGGTTTCTAAATTCTCCCCCCCCCCATCCCCCCAAATCTGTTTGAACGGATTTAAGTTGTGTTTTGAATTGTCTTTCGGCCATTGTATGAAACTGTTTAAAGGTGCTAAAAACATCAGATTTCTGTTTGATTGGAAATATCCACATGTATCTAGTGTAATGATCAACACAAAGTAAAAAAAAGATCACCATAAAAAGAAGTAACAGGAACGGGTCCCCAAACATCACAAAATACTAAATCTAATACACGGGTGCTTTTATAATTTGAAGATAAATGCAGTTTTGAGGACTTTCCCATAGGACAAGAATTACAGAAAGGAAAAACATAATTATTAATAAGAGGAAGACAATTCTTTGAAATCATGGATTGTAAAAGCTGCGAGTGAGGATGTCCAAGTCTTTGGTGCCAAATTGTGGGAGAAGTGCGAACGGTTGAAAAGGCCACACTTGGGGAGGGATGAATCTTTGGTAGATGAAATGGGCAGAGACCATCTTTACTTGGACCCATGAGGAGGATAGTGCGGGTAACCGAATCCTTCACACAAAAAAATGTAGAGTGAAACTCAAAGAAAACATTATTATCTTGACAAAAACGTTGTACGGAAAGAAGGTTTCGTTTTATTTGTGGAACGTGTAGAATTTCATTAATAGAAAGGGTTTTATTTGGTGAATTGAAAGTGGAGCCAATATGAAGAATAGGTAAACCGTTGCCATTACCAACAAGAGGTGTATCCTTACCGAAATAAGGCTCAGAGTTGTCAAAGCCGGTGAGATCAGGAGACACGTGACTGTTTGCACTAGTGTCCGGCAACCAAGATGATGATGCTTGCGAGCGATGATCAGCAAAATTTGCTTGTGGAGCCTGTCGAGGTGGACGAATTGTTGCTGGATCACGATTTGGGCATTGTGAAGGAACGTGCCTAATTCCACACCTGTTACAAGAACCATAGACGGTATTCTGATTAGATGCCCAAGCAAATCTGGAATTGTTACCTAAAGAGGATCCTGCATTTCGGTTGTTGTTGTAGTTGCCCCGTCCACGACGGTTATAGGAACCACGGTCACGATTTGACTGCCCACGAGCACTGTAATAGGCTTGGTTTTGCTGCTGTGCAGGTTGTACATTAAAACCCAATTGTGTCATCAATTGTTGAAGTGACTGTACTGTTTCAGGTGGGAGTTGAAGACTGTTTGGCGAGGCTGAGACACAAGTGGGTGTAGCCGTGAAGGCTTGGGCAGCAGCAGGAATGGTGGGGTCATCCTTCTTTATCATATATTCGTGATCAGCAAGAAGGCCGGGTAACTCCAGTAAGGTAACTGGAGGTTGTTGAGCAATTAGGGTGGGCTTCAAGGTATTGTATTCTTCACGTAGGCCTGAAATAATTAGCATAATGACATCTTTTTCAGGCATAGCTGCACCAATGTTTGCTAAGGCATCGTTGTATTCTTGTGCTCGTGTGATATAAACAGCAGAGGTTTATATATTCGTGATCAGCAAGAAGGCCGGGTAAATCCAGTAAGGTAACTGGAGGTTGTTGAGCAATTAGGGTGGGCTTCAAGGTATTGTATTCTTCACGTAGGCCTGAAATAATTAGCATAATGACATCTTTTTCAGGCATAGCTGCACCAATGTTTGCTAAGGCATCGTTGTATTCTTGTGCTCGTGTGATATAAACAGCAGAGGTTTCATCGGGCTGCATCGACATCTTAAGGAGTTGGGTTTTCAGCGTGTATTCTCGTGAAGATGTATGTGGTGCATAGGCTCGTTCCAAAGAAAGCCATAGTTCACGAGAAGTATCACCTTGTACATGCTTGAAGGAGGCTTCAGATACTGTTGACAACAGCAGCAACGTGGGCATCATTGGAAACCCATGTCGAGTAGTTAGGGTTTGGTGGTTGGTGATGGTTGGCGCTGAATCCTTTGTCTGATGAAGACACAGAAACAGCGATGGTCTTGGATGGACAAGGAAGGGATCCATCGATGTAAACATACAGACCATTGGTGATGAGAAAGTGTTTAATCATAGTTTTCCAATATCCATAATTGGTAGGACCGAGGGTAAATCCAAACTTGTGAGAATTGTGATTAGTTTTCTCCATTGTGGTGAATAATACGATGGCCATTGTTGACCGGTTTATGAGAGGATGGTTGTGATTAGGTTGTTATCGGAAAAAAAGAGGAGAGAAGGAAGGCAGCAGGAGCTGCGATCAGAAGAAAAAAAAAAGAGGGAAGAAAGAGGTTGTCAGCAGAATTAGGGTTTAGGTAGTCCAAGAGCGTACAGCTCTGATACCATATAATTTGTATTGTATATTGTATTGAATAGTATAAATGAATACAATAGGGGGTCCTATATATAGGACAATTACAACTAATAATAGTAAACAATCATTTACATAAATATCTCAATCTTTGTCTAATAATATTCAACAGGATTTTGCGTTTGATACTTCACAGTGGCATTAAACTGCAACAAAAGAGCATATTTTCCATGAACACACTCCCATATCTTGGGGATTTTTGGATATAGGTTTTTATACGTGATTATATCCACATCAACAATTACAATGATAACAACTATAATAATAATAACAAAAATAACAATAATAATAATAACTAGTGAAATGAAAGAATGCTGAAAGTAAAAATTCTTGATTCGAACCTTTGAAATTACTTATATTACCCTCCTGTCAGAATGCCTTGTTTCCTCATGCCTCCCCACCATCCTTTCCTCTTTCATCCATCATCTGAGTGGGTGTCATAGTAATCACTAATAATTAAGAAAACCAAGTATTCTAAACAAAAACTTATTAATCATAACTTTTTCTTCTCGGCTCTCTTCTTATCTCTATTTTAACATGATTATAAACACCATTAAAGTACCAGCCAAGACCCTAAAGAAGCATCCAATCTTTAGCAGTTGTTTAACCATCACAAGCATGTAACAGCATGCTTGTTACAAATATTCACTAGTGTATCCACTATTATTACAAAAACGTAACTTGGATATGCATTACCATTAAAATATACTTTTTTACACTAGTAAAAGTTACAGAAAAAGTTTAGGGGTAAGCACGACCCCCTAATTCGTTTTAGAATTTCATCGATGATTTACAAAACTTACAAAATGCTGCAAATGCAAACAGTTTTACCATTCCATTTCTCACAACCACTTCTAAGCAAATGATAGTTTCCTAAAAATGAATGAAAGTTATGATAGTAGCTAGCTAATAACATAGTAACTGCAATAAGTAAATGTTAAATCATAAGGATATGAGAGAAGCATAAAAAGAACAAAATTTTTAAAACTCAAGATGACTATTGTCAATATCTCCAAGTAAATCTCCATCAAAAATCTTATTAAGATGGTACAACAAATTTACCGAACATACTAAACTATCTCTTTTGGTGGATATTTATCCATCATAAATGAATCTCTGATTAACTGTTCTGAAATCTATACAAAGAACATTGGTTTTTCTAGAGCAATGTCAACTCTTTTTCAAAAACGATTCCATGATTCTCAACTGTTTTGCAGGATATGGAGGTACCCTTCTATGCACCAAAGTTATAATAAACCTAGCTTTGATAATCTTCCCAGTAGTCTGCAGCCCCTGAAGTAGTTGATAAATACTATCAACACTTGGAAACCAATTCCTTTCCATACTATTTTTGCACATTGTATACGCCATGTCAAATTCACCTTCTTTACATAGATAACGCATCATTGTTTGATAAATTCTAGCATTGGGCTTGTAACCCTCATCATGTAAAGCAGAATAAACCCTTTTGGCCATATCAATATATCCCGCTCTGCAAAACCCTTTTATCACCAAGTTAAACGTCACCTCATCGGGACTAATTCCAAGATAACGCATCATACCCATTAAACTATTAGCCTGCCATACCCGTCCTCTAGACACCAAGAACTGAACCCTAGCATTAAAAGTTGCAAGATTTGGTAAACAACCTCTCATCACCATAAGATTCCAAATACCATTCCCTATTTCCGCTCTATTCAATTTAAAAAAAGCAGATATAAGAGTCGTGTACGTGATCACATCAGGCGTGATCCCCGATTTCTCCATCTCTCCCATCAAAATGCAAGCTTTATCAGGCATACCCATTCGACAAAATGCATCTATCACAATATTCAAAGAAACTACATCTAACTTAACATCAAACTGACAACGAACATCACCAAAAAACGACTCAAACGCTTCCAAATCCCCTGTCTGCGCCAAAACCTTAAGAACCGCATTTAGCGATTTAACACTACGATTACAACCATAAAAATGCATATCTTTAAAAGTATTGATAGCATGTTTAACCATCCCAGCTTTCCCATATAACATTATAATCCTCATTACAAACCCTTCCCTGCGACCCTGCCTCAATGTCTTTTGATGCTCAAGCAACTCCTCAATGTAATCAAACCGGCCGGCCCCAGCTAACCTAGAAACCGTGTCCTCAAATGCGTATTGATTTTCTATCACCACGCGATTATGCGCATTATCCTTGAACAAATGAAACAATTTATCAGGATTCCTTTCTGCCTTTAGCTTAATTAGGGCAGGCTCCTCTAAAATTAGGGGTTTTTTAATATCGTTTGCAGTCAAATCAATTTTACCTTTAGCAGATGCAATGGAGGCTGAGATGGTGGTGTAGGTTCTTAATCTGCGACCTAGGCGCAGAGAGAGCATATTTTCAAATCTCAGATCGAAATCATAGCCACAATATTTCAATCGAATTGAAACCCTAGATTGAAGAATGTAAGGATATATACAGATAGATTGAAGGCTTAAACGTACCTCAGAGGTATATCGGCGATTGAACGAATTAATTGCATTATGAAGTGTGATCTTAGTGATGGTGATAGTGGCGGAGGGTTACTGGTGGGCGGATTAAGCGGTGGCGAAGGGTTTTACGTAGGCGGATTTAGTGGTGGTGAAGGGTTTTACGTTGTTGGTGTTGCGGGTGGTGAACCAGTTCTTTGTGATTCGTTAAGAAAACCATTTTAGGTTTTTGGATTGAATCGGCTTGGCCCATTTGCCTTTTAGGTTTTCAACCGAATAATAAATTACAGAAATGTAAAAGAACTAGAAACGTGTCCACGCCCGATGCCGCGTTTTAAATCGTGTAAAAAATTAACGTTCTTAAAAACTTATCATCGAAAAATGAAACCGTTCAAAAATTTATCGTTTACGAAATAAATAAACGTACTCGGAACTTTATATAAAAAATTAAAACATTTACGCAAACTTACGTGTCGCAACGAAATAGCCAGTAACATTCCAAAAACTTGATAAAAAAAAGGAAACCGTAAAAAAATTGGAATTTTTTTTGAAAAAGACAAAAAAAATAATTAGCATTTCAAAATATAGTAAGATAAATATTGTAAATAATTAAAATATTATTTACCTAAGTTATAAATGAATTAAAATATAAAAAGCAGGTGAATTTTTTTTAGTTGAGATATTAAAGGATAGAACTTTGCATTTTAAAAAAGTTTAGAAAAAAAAAAGAATACAAAAGGAAAAAAATCGACGTAAACAAAGGAGTAAGGAAAAGGAAAAAAAACAATAATTCTTATAGAATATAAATACGAAAACATTAAAATTAATAAATTTGAAGAAGTTAAGTTTCGAAATCAAAGATTCATGGAAAAGGTAAAATGATTTGTTTATTGAAATAAGCAACTGGAATGAAGAAATCATAAAAATAGAGAACAAACGAAATGCTGAAGTAATGATGATACAGTAATGCATTAAGGACTTGTATCATATGCAATAGAGGCTCTCATTTTGCCTTTTATAAGTAATTAAATGAATAAATTACCGTTTGCGTCCCTATGGTTTACATGTTTTAACACAATGTGTCCCTAACACGAATTTTTAACGTTTTGAGTACATGTGGTATATAATATGTAACACTCTGAGCCCCTGGGCCTAACTTCGTTAAATCATTTCCGTTAAGTTTAGTTTCGACATCCTGCGGATAGTTAAGTTTTGCTGCCGATCTAGTTTCGACAGTGGTATCTGCGGATAGCCTTAACTAGATCAGCAGCAAAACTTAGTAGTTTCGGGTGAACTTAGTAGTTTTGGATGAATATCAGTAACCATATTACCCCTATCAAAACTAAACTTAACGAAATTTTTTTAACGAAGTTAGGCCCAGGGGCTCAGAGTGTTACAGATTGTATACCACAAGTACTCAAAGCGTTAAAAATTCATGTTAGGGATGCATTGTGTTAAATCGTGTAAACCACAGGGACGCAAACGGTAATTTAAAGATGTTCAATTATTATTATTATTTTCTTTTAGAAAAACACTCATCTATATATTTCTAATTTTTCTTCATAGTTTATACTAGAGCTTGAATCCTAGACCTCTAAGAAAAGGACTATTATTTAATACATCAAAATATCATTCGACTAAATGTCATTTGGTTCAAATTAGTTAATGGATGTGCATCGGTTAATTTTTTTTTAAATTACTATTGAATGAAGGGTTAATTTCATAAAAATCCAACAAAATTTCCTCATTTTTCACGAATATTCGCTGAACATAATTTGAACATATAAAATTTACACATGTCAAAAAACATGAAAAAATCTCTTAACTCAATTTTGCTATATTAAAGTCTCTACACTTGTATAAAATAATGTAATTGTGCAAATATCTGAAATAATGAACCGTTACCTCTTAAATTTTTCAAAATTTGGTAAAGTTACATTCAACTTTATTAAAAAAATTATATAATCTTATTTTGACAAGTTTAAGGGGTAGCAAGTTATTATTTTAAATAGTTTTTCACAACATGCATTGTAGACTTTAATATATCAAAATTAAGTTACACGGGTTCTTCATGGTTTTTTATCACGTGCAGGGACTTTTATATGCAAAAAAATATGTTGAATGCCTTTTTTTCGTGAAAAAGGAGAAAGTGTGTTGGTTTTTTTATAATATTAAGGACCTTTTCGTGAAGAAAAAGTGTGTTGGATTTTTTTATGATATTAACATTTTAATAAATTACTCTAACTAGAAATTTTGTCTAGTAGCAAAGATGTATACCCATGACTTCACTCAAATTAAGAGGTCTTGGGTTCAAGTCTCACTTGTGACAAAAAAAAGGGTCCAGGTTGAGCCAGGAGGTTTTTCTCACCTGTGGTGGGTTCCCTCCTAAGAAAGATGGAAATGATCGGGTGGGTCAGTGGCCGGTCAGTGATCCAAATTTCCGTTAAAAAAAATTAGAAATTTTGCCTCGCGCTCCGCGGTGGGAATCGGACCTTAAACGGTTGTGGCGGTGACATTAACATAGCTAAGCACAAAAAGAAACGTGGTTAAATAAATTTTTTCCCACCTTAAACGGTTGAAGCGGTGGCTAAGCACAAAAAAAATCGTAGTTAAATACATTAAAGATACGTATGAAGTTACGGAGTCAGTTGTGGAGATCGAAACATAGATAAAAGACAGTTAGATAACGGTACCAATGTTTTTCAGTCGATGTCGGTATCATTATTTATGGTACCAGTACGTCACCATCAGTCGATATAACACACGACACTTAAAAAATATGCTATCTTGAATACGACTCTGTTTTTAAAAAAAAATTATACTGAAACATCAAGAAAAAAATAAACAAACAATTGCGAAAGTTATATCACCGTCGGTTGATATAACCCACGACCAGTGGCGGAGCTTGAAGAAAAACGCAAGGGGGGCCGAATTTTTTTTTTCCTATCAAGGGGGGCCGGAACTATAAAATTTTCGGCCGAATACATATAAATTAACACTACTGAGCGAAAAATCGGGAGGGGGCGGGCCCTCACCATCCTTCACCCCTGCCCACGACACCTAAAAAATACGCTATCTTGAATACGACTCTGTTTTTAAAAAAAATTATACCAGGACATCAAGAAAAAAATAAACAAACAATTGCGAAAGTTATTAAGGAAAAATCAGATTATATATACTATAGGAGGTAAATTTGAAACTTTAGAAACTTAAGCAGGTCAAACTGAAAGTCTGGGATGATTTTTAACAATGAACCAAAGTTGAAGGGGAGAAGTGTCGGTTACAAGGCCACCAACACTTCTCTAAGATTTTATGATGAAATCCCACTTAAGTTGTGAAAACGTTAAAAACTCTCCAAAAGACAGGTTTTTACAAGTTTTTTTTTTTTGAAAAAGCTTTTATATATAATTTCAAAACTTTTTATAAAAAAAACCAAAAATGCTTCGACACGTTTTTTTATAAAAAAATTATAAAAATTCTGCCAAGTTGTTTTACATATGTAACATGTTGTTTTTACATATGTAACAAATTGTGCTACTTAAGTAACACGATATTTTTACACTAGGTGACGGGATTTTTTGTCCATTTAAAAAAAAAACCCCCTCGCGTTTTTTTTTTACGAAAACCATATAAAAGTCGCTTAGAAGGATTTCAAAAAAAAAACATGTAAAAACACGTTTTTTTGAAGAATTTTCAACGTTTTTACAATTTAGGTGGGTTTTCATTATATCATTCCCCATAGTTCTAAAGCCTTTATATAATATATACTAGCTAAAAACCCGTGTCTACACACGGGGTGAAAAATATCAATACATAAAGTTCTTAAATCTTTATTTATATATTTTATAGGTGTAAAAATGTATTACATATACTAAGGATATAAAACAAAATTCAAAATATGTAAAAATTAATATATAATTGGGTTTCAAAAATAAGTTAATTACTATTTAAAATAATTTGACTTTCATTTACTATTTGATAGAAAATAAAAGTTACATAATTAGATTTCAAAGTTTCTTATAATAAGGGACAATTTTAAATAAACGTGTTTTATTAGTATAATTAGTATTTTCTTTAAAATATATTATTATTAAAAGATAGATGTTTATTTAATTAAAGAGAGGCTGAAAAAAATGATAAGAAGGAATATGGAGGCGACATGTGGCATGTAAAAACCTTTATTTATTTTATAGTATAGATATATATCGGGGAGGGTTATGCTAGAAAGGGGAAAAAGTATAGAAAGTGTAGGAAGTAACCAAGAGACAACACGTGGAGATGATTGGTAAATTGAGAGAATGGTATATATGTAAAATGATATAAGTTACCCAATACATGCAAGTCACATGCAACTTCCTAAAAGGACTCATACCAGATACCTCTCATAGTTGGCAAATATTGCATAAACATAGCTCTTAAACTTTGAATTAAACATTAAAACATTGACAACAGAAGTCTTTACTAAATTCATAAACAATTAAACTTTTAAACTTTCATTGTCTTTAACATAAACTACTCATAAGGATGTCAGTCTTGCCAGCAGCAGCCATCCGGCCATCCACTTCTAAGCCCTTGCGGCGTCATATCCTTTTCTTTCCTTTGCTACCTGATGTGCATACTAAAATAATCAGCTAACGCTGGTGAGTTCAAGTGTTTCTTTTTCTTTAACTTTATATCAAATTCTTTCTTTAAAACGTTCTTTAAACATATATATTATATTATATAGATAATACAGTAAAATCTTTCTTTTTTCTTTTACATACATACGTATTTACTTTCTGCTATTTTCTTTAAGTAATGCATTAATGTCTACAATCTGTATCTTTCTTTACATGTCTCTTTGTCCTCGAAGGAACCTTGGGTGTCGTGGGCAACCGTTACGTATCGAAGTCATTGCCACAACCTTTCATTACGCGGGGTCAACCGTTACGTATCGTCGTCATTGCCCAGCACGCATCTTTCTATTTGGGAATCAACCGTTACGTATCGCAGTCATTGAATTCCCCTTACTTCTTTCTCTTAGGATGATCGTCATCACCTGAGTAACCGTCGTTACTCCTCTTAACCCGTTGTACAACATCCTCGTTACTCCTCGTTTAACAACCGTTATCTTTCTTTCTTACAAAACATTCGGTTAAGTAAACCGTTATCTTTCTTACCTTTCTTTGCAACGTTTAGGTAATAAAATACATTTATTATAAACGTCTAATTCTTGAGTATGCGCACCACCCTAAAACAGTAAAATATGGATCTTGAACTCACCTGATTCTCTTACGGATTAACTCTTCTTAAGATGAGGCTCAACTGGGTGCTAGACGATATGTTCGAGCGGTCATAAACGACACGTGTAAATTTCTAGGTATAACATAGTGATTTGTCCAAAATATTTTCGTCCAAAATCTCTTGCCCGAAAACTTTTTCGACCAAAAACTCTTTGTCCAAAATTTCTTGTCCAAAAACTTTTTCGACAAAAAACTTTTTGTCCAAAAACTTTTTCGACTAAAAACTTTCTGTCCAAAATCTCTTGCCCAAAAACTTTTTCGACCAAAAACTTTTTGTTCGAAATCTCTTGTCCAAAAACTTTTTCGACAAAAAACTTTCTGCCCAAAATCTCTTGCCCAAAATCTTTTTCGACCAAAACTTTCTGCCCAAAATGTCTTTCGCCCAAAAACATTTTGCCCAAAAACTCTTGCCCAAAATCTTTTTCGACCAAAAACTTTCTGCCTAAAATCTCTTTCGACCAAACACTTTTTGCTCAAAAACTTTCTGCCCAAAAACTCTTGCCCAAAATATCTTTTTGTCCATTCAAAGAGTTTTCGGACGATTCATATATTTTTGGCCAAAATCGTCGTTTTTTTATCCAAGTTTGAACCTTTTTACGTCCAAAACTTTAGTATAACATCCATGAAGCTAAATACACCATTTTTAGCCCAATTCATATGTAAAATCTTGACTTTTGATAAAAACCCACTTAAAACCCTAAAACCCACTTTTTGAACAAAAACTTAGATTCTGGAGCGTTTGTTACCTGGTTTTTCGCTTGATTTTTCCTTCTTCGATCTATAGCAAACTTCAGGAACGATCTCGGGCCAAAGGGACAACGTCCGGTTTAGGTCTTGGAGCTTTCTCTCTCTACTTTCTCTCTCTAGATGTTGAAGATGAAGGTGGTAATGGTGGAGTAGGGAAGATGAGGTGGGTTTTTACTCCCATTCTTGCGCCCCACCTTTTCGACCCAAACTCAAAACCTGCGAGCCCGTCATGTTCCATTCGTTTTCCATTTTATTCTTTCCTTTCTTATTTTCGGGATGTTACAAGTCTACCCCTCTTATTGAAGGTTTCGTACTCGAAACCTTTTATAGTTCAAATAACTGAGGGTACATTTCTCTCATTTCGGACTCCGTTTCCCACGTGGCCCCTGATCCCTTTCGATGCTTCCATTGAACTTTAACCAGTGGAATAACTTTGTTGCGTAGTCGTTTATCTTTTCTATTCACAATTGCCATAGGCTCCTCAACATAGTTAAGCTTGTTGTCTACTTCGATGTCATCAAGTGGCATCTGTGTCGACTCGTCAGCTAAGTACTTTCGCAAATGCGATACGTGAAAAGTAAGGTGGATTCCACTCAATTCTTCAGGCAGTTCCAGTCGATAAGCCACCTCTCCAACTCGTGGCACAATCTTAAATGGTCCGACAAACCTCGGACTTAGTTTCCCTCTTTTTCGAAATCGAATTATTCCTTTCCAATGAGACACTTTCAATAGTACTTTATCCCCAACCTGGAATTCAAGGTCTCTTCTTCTCTTATCTGCGTAAGACTTTAACCTATCCTTAACGGCTTTCATTCGCGCTTTGATTTGATCAAACTTCTCAGAAGTTGCTTTGACTACATCAAGGCTTGCGAAGTCTTTCTGCCCAATTTCGCCCCAACAAACGGGCGTTCTACACTTTCTCCCATATAACATCTCATAAGGCAGCATTCCAATGGTCACATGGTAACTGTTGTTGTAAGAAAACTCCGCCAGTGGTAAGTGACTATCCCAATTACCTCCAAAGTCAATGATACATGCCCGTAGCATGTCCTCTAGAGTTTGGATAGTCCTTTCGGATTGACCATCGGTTTGCGGTTGGTAAGATGTACTGATATTAAGTCTCGTACCCATTGTGTAACATTCATGATTTTTTGGCCATATATTTTTTGGTATTTATTATTTTCTATTTATTCTATAGAATACTAACACTACATTCAAACCCTATGCTTATGTCACACCAATTATTATTTTAACAAATATTAATCCAAATTTTCAACCTTGCTTTTACCTAGTGTTTCCCTATTATACATGACATATTTATACATGTTTATAGAGATATATACACTTTATTATAGTAAAAATATATATATCAAAATTAGAACATGTGATATTTAACCTGATACTCATATTTTCCTTTTTTCTATATCATATGTATATGTATGTATGTACATATATATATACCTTGGAGTATAACAAATAAATCAAACCTATTTACAAAGGATAATGACATAAAACTTTTGAGTTTTAAGCATACATTACAAATTCCTTTAAATATATATACACGTATTTATTTATAAATAAATATGTATTCATATATATACTTAATTACATTTAATAAACCATTTTGTAGTTTATTAAATATGAAATTTACTCCTTTATATGTAATAGAAATTAAACAAGTAATAATTTTTATAAAAGTTATAAAAACATATATTTCTTTTATATAATGAAATGAACAAAAAAAAGGGAATTGAAATCTAAAACAAATGAAGATTGATTTTGGACTCATTCTAATACCTTTGAACCCTCAAATACTAGTTTGGACCCTTTCTTCTTGAACCCCTTTTAACTACTGCACCCTAATGCGTCTTGAGCCAATTTTGACTCTCAAAAGTCAACAAGTAAGAAACTTATGAAATTTAAAGACCAAATCATCGAGTTTGTGCGTAGTAATTCCAACTAATCATGAAGAGACGTTATTTGGCCATTTTTAAATGATGTTAACACCCCAATTTAATCGTAATCAGAGCTTTAAAGCACATTGATGGGAATTTCGGTTTTAGTATCGAAGGGGCACGAATCAAGTCCAAACACCTGTTTAATCCAACGTATAACGCTGTTACGAGATTATTTGACATCCCCCTAACACCCCCTATCACCGCAAAAAAAGGTTTGAGTACCCAAAAACGACGGCACAAATGTCCTAAACAAGTTAAGCTAAGTGCTAGTGTAAATGTCATGTTTATAGGTACCCTTCCCTCGAAACTCCAAGATCTAGGGGCACCTATTATTTCAATACAAGTAGGTGAAATTAAACTGGATAGAGCGTTGCCGGATCTTGGAGCATCTGTGAGTATAGTACCATGGAGTCTGTACGATCAGTACGATTTTAGTCCATTACAGAGAGTAAACACCACTGTGGTGTTGGCTGATTAGACTCCACACATCCTCGGGGGATTGTAAAGGATGTGATTGTGAAGGTAGGGGAGTTTTACTACCCACTGGATTTCTTGGTGGTGGATTGTGTCAAGAACACACAACCGACAATTAATTTGGGTAGACCATTCTTAGCCACTACTAGGGCAACCATCAATTGTGCTGAAGGAACGGTGAGAATGAGGTTTGGGGCTCAGAAGATGAGTCTTAAAATATTTTGAAACTTACCAAACCCAAATTCTAACAAGTGTGAATCACCTGAAAGGGTGAATCACATGGTTAAGAATGATTATGTTGTGAGTGACAGGTTAGCTAAGCAGAAGGATGGTGAAACTCCGGATGATGGAAGAAAGAAGAGGGCCAGGAAAAGGAAACGAAAGGGACAGAAACATCAAGTCCTTGATAAAGAAAAAGAGTTGTTTTCTTTGTTTGTGAAAGCTGTGGAAATTTGATAATGAGCGGAATGTGAGTGCGGGGAAGGAGGATTGCAAGCACCCCACCCGACTACCATGCTGCAAGTAAGGTACACCGCGTCTGGCTGAAGACGTTAAACTTAGCGCTCTTAGGAGGCAGACTAAGGTTAGTTAGTTTAATTTTCTTGTCTAGCTTAATGAATGTTGTGGGTGTGTTCTATAGAAACCCTCACCAGACTAAACTCGTTCACTCGGGCTACCGAGGGGTTTAAAGGCTTGTTTCATACGCTAAATGCATCCGTGATTCCTACGAAAGTGAGTTAGGTTTTTATTTTCGTTTTGTGTGTTTTTGTGTGTGAACCGGCCAAGTGTGGGGAAGTCACATGGGTGATCATGCACGTAGGGTGCAATATGGTGCGTGTGCGAGTTTTGGAGGATGGAACAAATTTTAGATTTTTATGTGAAAATTTTTCTAAGTTAAAATTTGCTCAAAACTTTCTGTCGCGAAGACCTCCCATCCATCTCTCGTGACACGCGAAGAAAGAAAGTCAAAGGTCGGGTCAAAATTCCATCTCTCGCGGTACGCAAAGTGTTCCCCCAGTTTTTCGCGGTATGCGAAGATCCTAAATTAGGGTTAAATTTTGTAATTTTTTATTTTTGTATTTTTGAGTCGTGTCAAGTCCGTCTAGTCTTTTCATTTCTATTGAATCTTTTTATGGAGTCGATATGATGCTTGAGCTTAATTTTGCAGGTTTGGATTAAATTTTCCGTACGCAATCTTCATTCGAGGGACGATAGTCCGACTTTACCGATTCTTGTACAAGGCAGCCCATTAGTATCTGTGGAGCACGATCACGAATGAAATGCTATACAATCGTATTATCAGCTAAGTTTGCCTTTATTTTTGTAATTTTCTTTCGGTTTAGAGTCGCTCTTCCTACATTGAGGGCAATGTAGAGTTCAAGTGTGGGGAAGGGAAACCTTAGTCTAGGTTTGTATTAGAGTCTGTATTTGAGTCTTTTGAGTCACAAAAATCAAAAATTCATTAAAATTAAAGAAAAATTTCAAAAATGTCCCTGGATCAGAATTTTTGCAAATACATGGAAAATGATTGGTAAAATTGGAAACTTTGCATGTTGAATTGAATTGAATAATAATAATAGAAAACGCGTCTAATTTTTAATGTTTTGGTAGGCCCAGCCGACTTAAAGAGCTTAAACATCCTAATAGTGTATCTAGGTTTAATCGGTAATTGATTCAGGATATCTTGTGGGTTCTCATCTTAGGGGTGTCGGTAAGGTTGAAACTGTCAATATAGGGTGATAGGTACCTCTATAAGCAAGAGTTTTTAAGTTTTTAAAATCTTTGGCGCACCACCTTCTTTTTATGAAAATAAATCCTAAAGTTGGTGGCGCCCGCATTCCATAATCCATCATTACATGAGCTTAATTAATTGATTTGAGAGCTTGAGATTTGCCTACGTTTTACCCTCCGGGTTATAAGCTTGGTTGAAACGCCCATGGGTAGATTCTTAAGTGATCAATCATAGATGACTAAGTTAGACCTTATGTGTTACCTTCTAGGATGGCAACCTAGTTGAAACGCCTCTAAGTTGAGTTTATGTTCTTCATTGCTTAAAAACTAAAGCCGATATGTTACCCTCTGGGATAGTGTTGAAAAATTTCTGGATGCGTTACCACCAAAGTTTGAGATGTATACCACTCTTCTGAGATAGAACCCCAAGTTCTATGAGATGACGACTAAAGAAGCAATCGGTAAGGTTAAAGCACACGATATGAACCTAAAACGAAAAGAGAGCTCAGGGAGACCTCAAATACAAGACCCTTTTATGTATTTTGGGACGTCTTCCACATCCAAGTCATCAGGTTCTGGAATTGCCCTTTTCTCAGGGAACTCTCACGAGGAGGATAATTCAAAAGTTTGTAGTGGTCATGCTTGCTATACAACATCTGGTTCTAGTTCTATCCACCAACATTCCTCAAGAAATCCTACCTCCACATCTTCAGCTAATCAGACTGCAATAGCCAAGATAGATGAAGATCATGTAGCATTGTTTTCATCGTGTATGCTTGCCTATGAGAACTTCATTGGTGGCAAGCTTAAAGATCCTGAAACAATTGAAGAAGATTTTAATCAGGTGGATCTAGATGACATGGAGGACATGGATATTTAATGGAATATGGCCATGATCTTGAGAAGGGCCAAGCGTTTCTTGAATAAACTGGCAGGAAGTTTATTGGTGGGCATTCAAATGCCAAGGTGGGTTTGATAAATCCAAGGCCAAGTGCTACAAGGGTCAGAACTTTGGACACTTTGCTCATGAATGTCAGAAGGATAAAGCACATGCCTCAGGATTCACTAGACCAAGCCAGGGAAACAACCAAGGAAATAATCAAGGGTACAACAATTCTAACAACCACAATCAAGGTCAAGGTGGAACGTCCAATGCTTTGGTAGCTCAACAGGATGAAAGCTTTGATTGGGGTGTTCATTTGGAGGATGCCCTTATTGCTCAAACACAAGTTGGTCTAATGACTGAGATAGTAGAGATGATGGAAGCAGAAGAACGCGAAGCGTCTGTAGCTAACCAAGAGGAGTCTATAACTGCATTTGCCCTCATGGCTATTGGGGAGGCATCAAGTTCGTCAACTGAGGTAGACTCTAACTCTTTTGCTGTCATTTCATGTTCCAAATGTCTTGGCTTGAAAGAAGAAAATTCTAAGCTTTAGGACAAATTCGAACCCCTTCGTATTGCAGCTTTAAGTTATAAAGAAAATGAAAAATGTTACAAAGATTCAATTGAAACTTTAAAGAAAGAAAAACATGATTTTTCACTTAAAATCAGCGAACAACAGTTTCATTTGAATGTTGCGTACAAGGGGTTAGAAAAGATAAATAATGAAATTACCAAGCTGCAGAATGATGTCTTGTTAAATGGTAAAATTGAGAAGTTTAAAAATTATCGCTTTGTGGTGGAACACTACGAGTTTGTAGTAAGACAAGTGAATGGATTAGGGCTGGGTACTAATACCATTCCTCCACCAGTAAGCGGGAAATTTGTCAACGGATTAATTGACATTGATTTGTCTTGCCTTGATGATTCCTCTAACAAGGATGATTCCTCAAGTAAGGCTGACTCCGCATCTAATGAAGAGTTTTTCACTACTTCTGATGATGGGTCTGAGAACACCTGCCCTGAAGGTGCAGTCTCCAAGGAGTTGCTTGGTGAACATAAAGTAAAGAAAAACATTGTCACTGATCGTGATAATTGTATTTTGACAGAACCAGATATCATTAAATCAAATGAAAAATTAAAAATGATGCTTTATGGGGGATATAAAAACATCAATCAAGTTAAAAAGGAAGCTTTTTCAGCTCATTTCGGGCTTGGCTACCAAGAAAATATGCAAAAGTATTATATTCCCAAAAACCAATCTCCATCAAGTCAAACTACTGTTCACCAAACAACTTCTCATGTTCATCATGTTGGGTCATCAAACGTCAAATCAAATGAACCCTACAGGAGGATTTATAAGGAAAAGCGTGCTTGCTTTCACTGTGGTATGGTTGGTCACATCCTTGTGAACTGCCCTACTAAGAACCAAGGGAAACGGCCAATTGTTTCACAACCGGCTATTATCTCCAAGTCACCACCGGTGAAGCAACCCAAGAATCCCAAATCAAATGTGGTGAAACCACCAGTGAAACCTATGGTGAAGCCAAAGATCACAACTGAGGCTAAGCCATCTGTTTTAAAAAGGGAAAAGCAACTTGCTAAACCTTGTGTGTCTACCTCTAGTAGTGCACCAACTGGTGACAAACCTGTAGAAGCATGTTTTTATAACTATAGATAAAATTCTATGTATCGGTGTACTAGGCTAGTACGCAGGAGGGTGTTCCTGCGTACTTAGCTTGTTCACCAGTTGGTCCTGCGTACTTAGTAAGTACGCAAGGCTTTTGCCTTGCGTACTTAGCAAGTACGCATGACCAATGCCCTGCATACTTAAACAAGTACGCAGGTAGTGTTCCTACCCCTATAAATAGAAGACTTGTCTTCATTTCTAGGTGGAACTACTGGAACAAGGTCGAGAGGTGTCCGGGTCGGGACGAGCTCTCCCGACCCCTGGACCATGAGCGTAGATGAGAGATGTGTACTTCTTCGGTATGTAATGTGAGATGACTTCGTTGTTATGGATTACGTACCGTTGTTGTGGTGATTCTCTTCTTTATGTTCGTGTGTTTCTCTCTGTCTGTTTCTTGGTTCCCACACAAATCACAGAACAGTTCCGTGTATTTCCGCTACGTGACGAGGCTCCCGGGACCTACAAGTGGTATCAGAGCCTCGGTGTTCGTTGATTGTGTTCCAGTTTTAGGTTTTAGGGTTTTTGAGCAGATCTGAGTTATAAAAGTTCACTACTTTTTCTTGCAAAAATCCTCAAATCTGAGTTTTTTATCACTTCATTTGGTGTTTGGAAGGCTAAGGGTTTGTTAGATGATGTTTTCTAAGCTTTTGGAAGCATGAATTTCTCAGATCCATCATTTTTCGAGCATTCTCCTCAAGATCCGTCAAGAACACTGTTGTACTGAACAAGTACGAAGAATCACCATTTATGTGTACTTGCTAAGTACGCATGGGTTAGCCCTTCGTACTTAGTAAGTACGCATGAGAAGTGACCTGCGTACTTAGCTAAGTACGTAAGAACATTTCTCTGCGCACTTAACAAGTACGCATGGGTACTTGGCTTTGCGAACTTACTAAATACGCAGCAGCACCCTACATATGCGTATTTACTAAGTACGCGTGATTTTTTTGGCGGGAAAACTTTCATTGGCCAATTTTTTTAGGGATCATTTGTACGCGTGTTTCGGGCCATTTTTGAGAAGATATTAATTTTTGTTTTTCCGGACCAGAATTTGTATACGATGTTGCTTGGCGAAACACGGACGAGATTTTTGTTGGATGATACCACTTGTCATACATTGTTTAAGTGTTCATACCTGAAAATGTGGGCTACGAGTATCTGGGATACTTATTTAATAAGGTATGAATGCTGAATTAATGGGAGCAATTGGGTCATCATCGGCTAAAAGTCTCGTTCTATTTGTGAAGATGTTACTGCTTTGGGTCTTTCGAAAAAAGAATCATCTTGTTTAGGTATTCGAAACTGAATATGTGGGCTACGAGTATCCGGGATACTTCTTTAATAGGGGATGAATACTGGAACAACTTGAACCAAGGATTTGCTGTTTTGGATCTTTGCAAAGGAATAAAAGAATAAAATCCTGGAGTTAGCTACTTGTGCTTTTTTGAGGATTTGAGTGACGTGATGATGAAGCTGGTCATAGTTTACAGAGAAATGGGGGGGGGGATGTATCATCAACCGTGATTTCTCATGTTAACTATATATTTCGTGCTCATTGGTCAAGCCTGTGTTCAAGATTTGATTTGATTCAGTTATGATGGGATTTCTTATTTGGGATCTGGGCGGAATCCAGATAGACAACCTAGTTATGGAACTTCACCGCGGTGAACGTATACAAATTAGGAGGTGTAAACCAGGAATGAAGATCTAATTGAAGAATGTTGAACATTGGATATAAGGTGATCACTGTTGAGCATGATTTTGTGTTTGATTCTATCATGTGTTTTCAGGATGAAGCTGGATATTCGTTGGATTATTAGTTGAAGATGGAACCTTTTATCATTGGCCGGTGGGATAGGAAACATATCCTTGTTTCTGGTCTAGTCAGATGGAGCTTAAACTGAAAGGGGATATTGGAAATGAACATCTTCGGGAATTTGGTTAACTCGTGAAGATACAGGATAGAGTTGGACACATCTAGTTGAAGACTTAAGTTTATCTTACTGGAATTCCTATGGGAGCTGATTAGTTTGATGCAGGTTATTGGAAACTCAAACTCTCTATCATATGCCAGCTGATTTGGAGTTGTCTTATCCTACTATTGTTACCTGGTTAGGAGGACATTGTCAGACTCAGAGTTCTAAGTCAGGGTGGAGCAAGCTACTGCTGAGAGGATGAACTACAATGAAGTGTGTTGGGTTAGTTGGTTTCTATTGAAGCGCTTGGTTTGGTCTACAATGAAAGCTACAGTTAAGAGGGAGTCGTGTGTATCACTGGGCAACTGAAGACTGAATTTTGAAGATTTGAAGATCTCAAGTGGAATGCCAGAAGATCAAGTCTCGCTAAAAGAAACGTGATGTCATTAGTTTAGAGGGAGTCTGTTAGGACATTCTTTGTAAAATGATGTATATCAGTGTTAGAGATAGATAGAATTTGATGCTATAGTTAAGAGGGAGTTTGTAGAAGCATGTTTTTGTAACTATAGATAAAATTTTATGTATCGGTGTACTAGGCTAGTATGTGGGAGGGTGTTCCTGCGTACTTAGCTTGTTCACCAGTTGGTCCTGCGTACTTAGTAAGTACGCAAGGCTTTTGTCTTGCGTACTTAGCAAGTACGCATGACCAATGCCCTGCGTACTTAGACAAGTACGCAGGTAGTGTTCCTGCCCCTATAAATAGAAGACATGTCTTCATTTGTAGGTGGAACTTCTGGAACAAGGTCAAGAGGTGTCCGGGTCAGGACGAGCTATCCTGACCCCTGGACCGTGAGCGTAGATGAGAGATGTGTACTTCTTTGGTATGTAATGTGATATGACTTCGTTGTTACGGATTACGTATCGTTGTTGTGTTGATTCTCTTCTTTTATGTTCGTGTGTTTCTCTCTGTCTGTTTCTTGGTTCCCACACAAATCACAGAACAGGTCCGTGTATTTCCGTTGTGCGACGAGGCTCCCGGTACCTACAAAACCTGTGGTTAAGCTTTCTAAGCCACAGAGGAGAAGAAGGAACAAGAGATTGAGGAAGCTGGAACAACTGGCTGGAATTCAATCAGGTGAAGCTTCTACTAGTACACCTGGTGCTTCTAAATGCAAGCCGACTGTTCCAGTAAAACAAAAGAAAAGGTCCTGGAACAAGATATCTAAAAGTTCTAAGTCTCCTGGTCCCAAGTCTTCTAAAGATTCACCCATTTTTAACAGTCACGACTGTCAATTAATTGAAGTAGTTTATTTTGAGAAAGACGGACGACCCCAAGACCACCATGGCTTGGGTCTCCAAAACTAATTAATTTCTTGTGACTCGTGCAGGGACATCCGAAGGGAACTTTCTCTAATCATTGGTATGTAGATAGTGGATGCTCCCGGCACATGACAGGCAACATGGCACTGCTTCAAGATGTAAAACCATTTAGAGGTGGCTATGTGGCCTTTGCAGGCAAGAAGGGCGGCAGTATTACTTGTCAAGGCATGGTTTCAAATGGTTGTGTTAGCTTCGACAACGTCAACTACTGCAAGCAGCTAAAGCATAATATGTTGAGTGTTTCTCAGACGTGTGATAAGGAGTACTTAGTCATGCTTGACAAATCTGAATGCTTAATTCTCAAACCTGGGTTTGAGGTTCCTAAGGACTGGATTTTGATGCGTGCGCCAAGAACGAATGATACCTATCAGATCGATATGAGTGTGGCAACAACCACCTCATCAGTTGCTACTTGTTTTCTTACCAAAGCGATAGAGCTTGACTCAACCTTGTGGCATAGGAAGCTTGGACACATCTCTTATCAAAAAATGAATCATCTTGTCCGAAATGGTTTGGTAACCGGTGTTCATAAGCTGAGATTTGCCATTGCAGATGACTATATGCATTGTAAAAGGGGCAAACAGCAATGGAAGTCTCACAAGCCCAAGCTCCAAAACTCCATCGATACCCCTTTGGAGCTATTACATATGGATCTGTTTGGCCCAATAAGTATCAGGAGTATTGGAGGTAAGTCATACTGCCTAGTTGTAACTGATGACTTCTCACGTTTTTCTTGGGTGCATTTTTTAGGTACAAAGGATGAGACTGCTGACATTCTTCAATACATGATCCTGAGCTTGGAATCTCTTTGCAAGTTGAAGGTTAGAAGAATAAGGAGTGATAACGGAACTGAATTCAAGAATAATTTGATGGAGCTTTTCTGTCTCAAGAAGGGGATCCATCACGAATTTAGTACCCCGTACACACCTCAGCAGAAAGGAGTTGCAGAAGGAAGAACAGAACCTTGATCGAGACTGCAAGGACAATGCTGTCAGATGCAAAACTTCCTGTAACTTTCTGGACAGAAGCAGTAAATACAGCTTATCACATTTTGAACAGAGTTCTGGTTGTGAAAAGGCACACAAGACCTATTATGAGTTGATCAACAATCGACCTCCCAACCTTGACTACCTAGTTCCTTTTGGTAGTCCTTGTTCCTTATTGCTACAATACAAGGATCAAAAATCTAAATTTCATGCAAAAGCAGTGGAAGGCATCTTCTTAGGATATGTTGCCAATTCACCATGCAAGAGAGTGTACAATATAGGAACTCGTACTGTCGAGGAATGGTTCGAAGTGGATTGCAGTAAACACAACATTCCACCAGAACCAACTCGTCCAGCTTGGGGTTTCGATTATGATGTGCTATTCAAGTCTTTCAACCTTCCTAATCTATCTACCGATGATGCCGCAAATATGTACGGTTTCTTTAACGGCGGCGATGACTCCAACTTCTCAACTCGTGCCACTATACCTATTGTAACTCCCGATTCCAATGTTGCATCTGCATCTGGAACTCATGATATTGAAGACGTTGAAGTTGTTCATGTTGATGGAAATGACACTCCAGCTGATCCTAACACTCGTGTAGGAAATGAAGCTCCAGCTGATTCAATCAACATTGAATCATCTTCTTCTGGAACACTGGATATGGGGGAGTTGAGCACAAATCTAGACACAAATCTCCAGGAACCACACGTACTAGAGATGAGAGTGCATAAGAATCATCCAATTGACAACATCATTGGTGATCCCCATGCCGGTGTTCAGACTCGTAATAGAACAATTGCTAAGAACACTAGTTTGCACGCTGAGTTACTTGACACTGGTATCATGGAAACATGTTTGCATGCTGCATTCGTGTCCCAATTGGAGCCGAAAAATGTGAAGGAGGCTCTCGTTGGAAACTGCTGGATTGAGGCGATGCAAGATGAACTGTCCCAATTCCAAAAGTTGCATGTGTGGGATTTAGTTGACCTGCCAAGAGGCGTACAACCAATTGGAACCAGATGGGTGTTCAAGTGCAAACGGATGATCGTCATGTCGTAGTGAAGAATAAATCAAGGTTGGTTGTTCAAGGATTTTATCAACAAGAGGGCTTGGATTACACTGAAGTATATGCCCCAGTTGCTATACTTGAGGCCATTTGACTGTTTCTAGCTTATGCGTCCTATGTCGGCTTCAAGGTTTATCAACTTGATTTGAAGAGTGCTTTCCTGTATGGAAAAGTTCATGAAGAGGTCTATGTCACTCAACCTCTCGGCTTTGAAGATCCGCATAATATCAATAAAGTGTATAAGCTCGACAAAACACTTTATGGTCTTCATCAAGCACCTCGGGCATGGTATGAGACGTTGTCAAAACATCTACTGTCAAATGGTTTCTACCGTGGACAGATTGACTCAACCCTCTTCATTCGGAAAGCAGGAGGTGATATTCTACTCGTACAAATGTATGTCGACGACATTATCTTTGGGTCTACAAATGAAGATGTGTAGGGAATTCGAACAGGTGATGAAGTACAAGTTTGAGATGAGCAACATGGATGAATTGTCGTTCTTCGTGGGTCTGCAAGTCAGTCAAAGAGAGGATGACATCTATCTACATCAAACTAAGTATGTGCAGGACATCTTGTCAAAATAAAAGATGAATGATAGCAGTACTTATGGCACACCTATCCCTGTCAATCATGGTTTGCATCAAGACAAAGATGGAAAGGATGTGGATTGTAAATTGTACCGTGGGATGATCGGTTCTCTCATGTATCTCACAGCTTCAAGGCCCGGCATAATGTTTGATGTATGTTTGTGCTCAAGGTTTCAGTCACAACCAAAGGAGTCTCATATTATAGATGCAAAGAGGATATTCAGATACTTGAAAGGGAAACCCCGATTGGGTCTTTGGTACTCAAAGCAGCAGTCATTTGACCTCAAAGCCTATACTGATTCAGATTATGGTGGTTGTAACCTTGATAGAAAATCAACTTCAAGTGGATGTCAATTCTTGGGAGACATGCTGGTTTACTGGCAGTGTAAGAAGCAGTCAACGGTTTCTGTCTCAACATGTGAAGCAGATTACATTGCTGCAGCGAGCGGTTGTTCTCATATATTATGGATTCAGCAGCAATTGAGAAATTACGGCTTAAACTTCACTAGAACTCCACTGTTCATTGACAACAATGCCACCATGTCCATCACAAACAACCTGGTAAAACATTCCAAAACTAAACATATTGAAATTCGCCACCATTTCATCCGTGATTGTGCTGAAAATCATCTCATTGAACTTGTAAAGGTTTACACGGATGACAACTTTGCTGACCTTTTCATTAAGGCGTTTGATCGAACACGTTTTGAACATCTTGTCAACATGATAGGAATGTTCAATCCGGAGTGAAAACTTGTTTTTCTTAAATCAATTCAATTCATGAAATTTAAATTTTATTCCTTTTAAGTTTTCTGTATAGTTCTTTTAATTTTCAAATATTTTACAAAAATCCAAACAAAATAGAAAACCAGAAAATTTCAAAGTTATTTTGAGAAAAGAGGAAATGATAGTACATCAGAAATGATCTAAACGTCCTAGACTGCACATATGGGAAATGATTGCGTCATGCTTACTTGATTGTTTAAATTGTTGTGTTTTTAATCTGCTTAATTACAAGTAATTTGAATTGTTAGTAGGCTGTAATCATCTTTGAATCATCAGTATGCTGGAAATTAAATCAATACTACAACTGTGATTTGAACCCATATTTGCTAGTGTGTGTGCGTAAAAGAATGCAAAAGATCACTATCAGACACAGGATGTTAGATTTTAGCAATTATTTTCTTCTGAGACTAGTTTCGGGATAGATTGTTAGCACAATTAATGCGGTTCATCTCACTGCCCATACTCACAAGTATGCAATGAGAGATTGAATCAAGACATGTCTTTACATCAACCGTTGAGCGTGTATTCACCCTTGAATCACTCTTAATTCATTGAATTCAAATCCAGATAAAAGTTGGATCCCCTTACCCAAATCCTCAAACACCATATTCATTATCCCGAATCATCATACCGATATTCACTGAAGAAATCACATGAAACCAAGACAAATGAATCACTCGATTCTGAATCTTATGATTCCTGATAATCCTTATGGATTCTGTTTGATTTTTCCTGTGCTAATTGATGTAGCCTCATTCTGGAAATTTAGAAAATCATTGGTAAAATCTTAGATGCCTTGAGATAAGTGCAAAGTAAGTTCATAGCATAACTGTGGGGCACACGTTGTATATTAATAACTATTACCATAACACACAAGAACATGATACTAAGAAGCTTATGGTTTCAAATCTTATAATATTTCCAACTTGAATTACTTGTTTATGTGCTTATTACGTATGAATAAATTGTAATCCATGACATGATCCCATATTCTTTGATGTTTATCTTGTATCATTATTGCTATAGATTAGCCTGATATGATCCTCTGCTCGTGTCATTGAACAAAAATAGCTTGTGTGTGAATATGTGTATATCATTATTCTGAAAAGATCAAAAAGATTTTAAGTTTGTGTATAGTTCAAATTCCAATCAGAAAAGCCAAAAATATTTGTGTTTAACTTCCTTGAATTGATTTTGAAACCTCTTGATTGAATGATCTTATCCGGTTCGTTATTCCACTTGACAATCTTCATAATTTGAGTTGAAATTGGATTTCACAAGGGTTTCTACGTACTTATCAAGTGCGCAGGAATTAAACCTTGCGTACTTGTAAGTACGCAAGACTTAAGTCATGCGTACTTGCCAAGTATGCAAGAGTTAAGTCTTGCGCACTTGTTAAGCACGCAAGACCCAAATGTGTGGGTATATATAGTGGACTTGGAAAAAATTTTAGACTTTATCTCATTTAAAATAACCCACTGTGCTATTCCCTCCAATCCGTATTTCCTCAAAAATTTGTGTGATTCCAAACGACTTTTTCGTCCCGATCATTGTTTCACCTTCACTTAACAACCATTCGGTGAGAATGTTAGCCATTTTCATCCACAAAATCGTCTGTTACTGGACCGGTTGAATGTTCTTCGAGTTTAGGGTTTTGGTTCTTGATTTTTGACAAATCTGAGTGTTGCTTGACTAAATTAACACCTAAATATGTTTAAAATCTATAATCAAACTTCTATGACCTTTAATTCGTCCTTTAATTTGCTCGATTTGGGATTTGACCTTACTTTGACCGTCTATTGAGGTCAGGTCCGGTTTAGGTCAAAATTGACCTGGTTTAGCCCGATTTTGGTGTTGGACTTGGTCCCATGAGTTCTAAATGCATTTTTCGACGTTGTGGTGACCTTGAACAACATCAAATTCGAACATTCTTTGATTTGGAAAAGTCTGCTTTTTGCTCAAGTGTTAGACCTTGCGCACTTAGTAAGTACGCAAGATATAACTCTTGCGTACTTTATAAACCCTGCGTACTTGCTAAGTACGCAGGAAGGCAAATTGCAAATTTTTTCTAAGTCTGGAAACTTCTTCCTTGTGAATGTGCTATACCGTGTCATGTTTATACATTTCCAGTAATCATTCTTGTTCTAATTGTCTTCATTGTATGTTTTTGCAGTGATGGCTCATGCTTTTACCAGCGAATTCAATCTTCTGGCTCTGACACAACCCGAGTGGAAGGGTTCTGCACTTGAATACAGGGAGATAATTGATTTCCTGAACCGCTCAAAGATCAGCTATGCTATCTCTGCAGATCATATCGTATCAAGACCATACATGGATCAATTTTGGGTAACAGCAGATCATGACTGTACAGTAACCCCGAACGTCATTAGGGCTGCTGTAGCAGATCAACAGATAGCCATATCCAAAGACACCATCAGGAAGGTGTTACAGTTTCGGGATCTTGCAACTGACCCAATTACCTATCCTGATTACGTTGTCGATGGTTGTTGGAGGCAGAGAATGGGATACGTCGGTGCAACGGATTATGCTTCGTATAAGAAGATGTGGGTACTCGGTCAATGGCGCTACTTTGCCCACATCATGATCATGTGCATCTCTTCAAGGAAAGCAGGAAAGGATGCCATGGGTCATCACTTAGCGGCTGCTATGGTGGGTTTATCTCTCAACAAGGGCTATAATTTCTCTAAGTACGTATACAAGGCCATAACTGACCAGATCTATATGGCGGAGAAGTTTAGATTCATGTTGTATCCAAGATTTATCCAGCTGCTAATCAATGATGCGTTGCCAAATCTACCAGAAATTGGGGAAAGATTACAAGTGAAGCGAGTGGACAAGAGAGTATTTGCTCAATTCTTAAAGCCAGGCAGTGTAGAACCTACCCTTGTGCATACTCCTCTCTTCGGACACTTAATCAACGAAGCATATGTGGCCCCATATAATTTCAGATGGTATAGTCCCGAGTTGGAGCAAGAACTCAGTGAACACTGATGTACCAGACCAATCACACCCGAGAAGAACGACAGCAATGACCCCTCCCGAGTCGTCTTCTAAAAGAAAGAGACAAGAAAGTACAAGCAGTGAGTATGAAGCCGAATCTGATTCAGATGCTGCTATACAAAGACAGATACGAGAAAGTATTAACAAGCGTCGGGGGGATAGGCCATCTGCGGGTATCCCTAGAGAAGTAGAAGTTAGTGTTGCACGGCGACAAGTCACTAACGCCGTGAGCACTTCTTCAACCTCTATGTCAACTTCCACCCAGCTATATCAAAGGACAGGGAGGCGGTCACATGTCATAAGTCAAGTAACTGCTGCTACTGTCACAAAGGAGGTTCCTGTGATAGTATCCCTCCCACTACAACCTATCCAGGTGACGGTGACGACTCCAATCCTCACTGAGTCGGTCACTATCACCCCAACCACCATTGCAACATCTACCATACCAACTTCAATCCCAACCAATATTCCAACTACCACCCTTCAACTAATCAGTGAACCCTTTTCACCCATGGGTTTGACTTTGATGGCATCTTCACTTTTCCCACTCATACAGCCGGAGCCTCTACATCTAGGGATCCAGATCCACGGGATGCAAGGATTGCTAACCAAGAGTCTCAAGTTGCTGGTTTACTAGAGAGGGTACGAAAATCAACGGAGGATTCTGACAAGCAACAAAGTCAGATTAACTCTTTGGTTGATGAAGTAGCGTCTTTGAAAAAAGGAAAGGGCGGTTGATGAGTTGCAGTGTAAAGAGCATGATATGATGGTCAAATTGGTCTGTGATATGACCAAAACTCTTGCTGCTCAGGGGGAGAAGATTAAGGAGTTGCTAAAGGAGAAGGAGAAACCGACAAAGACAAGTAGTGATGAGGCTTGTCACCTAGATGATCTGTATAAGGGTGACGACCAGGACAAGGATCCTGAAGCCGGTCCCAGTGGAAGTGAGCAGCAATCGTTAGCATGGGCGATTGTTCCTTATTCTGTCGTGCCTATGGATGAGGGGGAGTCCACTCAACATGAAGGAGGAGATGCTTCTGGTAGTGGAGGTGATAAAGGAAAGTCTGCGGATGAGGTGCTATACGACCTATCTGATGAGGTCATTCTACTGATTGAGCCAGACTATTCCAAAGAAGCTCAGATCGATGCCCTCAGCAATCTGGAGGAAGTAGAGATCGAGTCTGATGATGAATGGGATGTAGAAGATGAGGATGTTATGGTAGAGTTTCCCAAAGGGGACGGTGTAGGAGTTTACGAGCTTGAGGATGGAGAGATATTTGAAGCTCCAGCCTTTGATGAAGCTGATTTTAACACAGGTTCAGTCGAGCCCGAAAGTGCTGCTGAGGCTTCGACTGAAGCATCTCCCACCGTTCCTAAACATGTTGATCCAGAGGCGTGGAAAAGTAAGTATCCACCTGGTTGGTTTACAAAGGATTAAGCTCCTGTCTGGCAGAAGACATCCATCATAGACAAACATGGAGCTACAGGTATGATCTTGTCTGTCAGGTTTGACGACGACAAGAAGTTGTTCGCTATTAAACTCGCTGGTGGGGTTTAACACTTTAAACCTACCAGTGAAGCATTCAGTTCCTTGCCAAAGTACGATCTGGTGAACCTCGCAAACAATGAGCTGTTGTGTGACACTAGTCATGCATCAGCAATGGGTTTATGGAGAACACTACAGAAAGAGGGAAGATCGGGGAACTTTGAGATGTTTAAGCCTCAGATGCCCAAGAGAGTCCTGTCACACCCCAACCGACAGCGAAATCATCGGGCCGGGACATGTAGATTGTTCATGAGCACAAGGTTGACTAGATTTCAATATTTTAATCATCAAATTTAACTTCAAATAATTCAACACAACCAAGTTCAAACAAGTACATAAACGAAATACAAAATAGTCTTTATTTAAATTTAACTAAGTCCAAAGTGTATGTGTAGCATGCCTTGATCAAACTCACATATTAGCACCTGAAACGTGAATAAAATAAGGTCAACTAAAAAGTTGGTGAGTATACACAGGTTTGTATATAGATAGCATATAGATCATGAATAAACAAATCCTTACATAACATGATAAAATAAGGCATTTATGGAGAGTAGCTATTGTGTAACCAAAGTATAATCAAACCTTTGTAACTAGCATGCAAAATTGTGTTGTCGATAACAATCACCCCAATCTGGGTGGGTTTGTCAGACTCAATAGATCTATCATTGTTTACCGTCGGCTTGAATAGTTAATGATTGCACATAAATTGCACACAAAAGTTAGCACACCTAGCACTCAGGCATAAAGCTCAAATTGCACACATGAATGTAAAGAGGATTTGTATTTGTGTAGTTTGTGTAAATCTAAGAAATAGTTTGTATAATGTTCATGTTCCACCCCAAAAAGTGCAAAAGAGTAAAAGGGGCTATGTAATACTCACTTGATTCAAAGGCGTAGCTAACACGAGAGACTAGATAGTAACGAGATCCTTGTAATGCACAACGTTAACCTAGAGTGTAATATGTATTGAATTAATAGTGTGCACAATAGTCTATGTCTAAGTCTAGGGTTGAATTGGATGTGCGTATAAGGAATTGAAGTTGTAGGTGTTAGTGGTTTGTACTTAAATGGTGTTGTATAAAATTAAGGTTTGAGTTTGGAATAACTAAATAAATAAATTACAAAATTATTATTTATTTACTTAGTTATAAAAATAATGTAGGTATTAGTGGTAATTAAGTATAACTTAAATAAATAATTCTTAAATATAAATTAAATAAATAATTTTACCTTATTTATTTATTTATAAAATATGTAGCCTAGTCTTTTAGTTATAAAAATGTATCGGGTGTTTTATATTAATTATAATTTAATAATTAACTTTTGTTAATATATTTTTATAAATATGTGTAAATATAATTTTGTAGATTTAAATGTATAACTTATATTTATTTTAGAAATAGGCATTTGATCTTTTTAAATAAGGTTAATATAAATTTTTATAAAAACAATTATTTTTATTTAAAAATTCATTTGGAATGCTTATTGATTTTAAAATATAAATTTTAGTATTCTGCCAAGATTTTCACACACACGACAGTGCTTGGGAAAAGGAACGATCGTGCTAGGACCACGGGCGCGACCGTGTTGATCAAACAGGAGACATAACTAAGCTGTTCACTAGGCACGACCGTGTCTGGACCAGGCACGACCGTGTCTAGGGTTCTGAGGCACAACCAAGTCTAGCCAAGGGCACGACCGGGTCTGAGTGCGTGAGGCACGACCGCGCTGGTATTGGCACGACCGTGTCTCATGAAGCACGACCGCGCTAGGAGATTAGCGCGACCGTGTCTGTTCCAAAACAGAAACGAATTGCTTAAATCTTATTATGTTAATGTTGGAAATCATAGAGCTTTCACCCATTAGGTTATTACCAGTCTTTTTGTATAGTTTAATTGTATTTAAAACATCTCCAAAGTAGTATTCGATTAACCCATTTTAGAATGAACCCTAGATTCGTGTTCGTGTTAAATTGGCTATTGTAAGCCCAAATTAAGTTTGGGCTTTTGATCTATGGACTAAAACGAAAATGTAGGAGGTTTCAATTACCCGAAAAGATGATGAATCGATAGCGTACGGTAGAGGTGAGTTACGGCGATGAAGGGTTTGACCTCCGGCGTCTTCTGTTGCAATTCCGACTGCTTCAATGTTTTCGGGAGCTTCAGAGAGGATCGATAATGTGTTTGCTTGGGAGGATTACAATAAAAAATGGAGGAATTGTTGGTCTCATGAAAGGGTTTGACGTTTTTGAGGCGAATCGATTTAATTGGATTTACTTATTGTAATTTCGGCGATTGAAAAACTTAATTGTGCTCGTTAATAGTATTAACGTGTGTAATGGTTACGAATTCGAACGTCCCCGTGAGTAAAGGCTGAATTACGTTTCAACTGATGAGAGGCGCGACCGTGCCCATATGAGGCGCGACCGTGCCAAGGCACCGGGCGTGACCGTTCCAAAGCAAGGAGCGCGACCGTGCCAAAGCACTTGACGCGACCGTGCCTATTAGGGTTTCTTGTTAATTTATAAAATCAGTTCTTGCAGATTTCAGTTTTGATAGATTTGTATAAGTATAAACTTATTTAGAATTTTAATAGGATATACCCGTGTAAAATTTGCGGATTTTCATTGGAACATAGTATTTAATTGTTGGTACTAATAGAACAAGTCAGTGTACTAGAATTGGGTTTGAAATGTATCACATTGAACTGAAATACAGAGAATGAAAATCAGAAATGTTACAATATCCCCATGTTGAGGGAATTTCGTCCCGAAATTTAGCTAGTGGAGGCGACGGCATCAGTGAAGAGATGGGGGTACTTGAGCTTCATTTGGTCCTCTCGTTCCCAAGTAAACTCAGGACCACGTTTAGATTCCCAACGAACTTTGACAATAGGAATACGGCTTCGCTTGAGCTGCTTGACCTCACGATCCATGATTTCTACTAGTCTCTCAACGAAGTGCATCGTTTCGTCAATGCGCACGTCGTCAAGTGGTATATGGAGGTTTTCATCAGCAAGGCATTTCTTCAGATTAGACACATGAAATGTAGGATGCACATTGCCACGTGATGGAGGTAACTCGAGTTTGTATGCCACTTTCCCAATCCTTTCAAGGATCTTGAATGGACCCACATAGCGAGGTGCTAACTTGCCTTTCTTTCCAAAACGGATCACACCCTTCCACGGAGACACCTTTAGAAGAACACGGTCACCGGCTTGGAATTCCAAGGGTTTTCGTCGTTTGTCGGCATAGCACTTTTGCCGACTTCTCGCTACCCGAATGTTGTCACGGATTTGGATAATCCTGTCGGATGTTTCTTGAATTAGCTCGGGACCGGTGATTTGTGCTTCACCAATCTCGTTCCAACAGATAGGAGAACGACACTTGCGACCATAGAGAGTTTCAAATGGAGCCATGTTGATACTCGTGTGGTAGCTATTATTGTAGGAGAACTCGATTAGGGATAGATGTGAATCCCAATTGCCACCAAAATCAATTAAACAAGATCTAAGCATATCCTCAAGAGTTTGGATTGTTCGCTCGGTCTGACCATCAGTTTGGGAATGGTAGGCCATGCTCAAATCCAATCGTGTACCAAGAGCAGTTTGGAGAGATTGCCAGAAACGGGAGGTGAACCGAGCATCTCTATCCGATATTATGTTTAAGGGAACACCGTAACGGCTCACAATTTCGTCAATGTAAATTCGGGCCAATTTCTCAACCCGATAGTCTTCACGAATAGGCAAGAAATGAGCAGATTTGGTGAGGCGGTCAATGATCACCCAAATACTATCATAACCACTTGAGGTGCGAGGGAGTTTGGTAAGGAAGTCCATAGCTAAATTTTCCCATTTCCACACGGGAATTTATGGTTGTTCAAGCAAACCGGAAGGACGTTGGTGTTCGGCTTTGACTTTGGAGCAAGTTAGACATTTGGCAACATAGAGAGCAATGTCTTTCTTCATACCGGGCCACCAATATTGTTGGCGAAGATCTTGGTACATTTTATCCACACTAGGATGAATAGAATAACGAGTCTTGTGAGCCTCGTTCATGAGAAATGTACGGAGATCATCGTGATTGGAAATCCAAATACGGTTCAAGTAATAAAGTAAGCCATTAGGTTTTGATTCAAGCTGAAGTTCAACACCACACGACATTTCCTCGTACATGTTACCCTCGGTGACTGAGACGTGTTGAGCTTCTAAGATGCAGTTTTGAATGTCGGTTTGGATTCGGGGACAATGAAGCATGACATGGTCCTTGCGACTCAAAGCGTCGGCTACAACATTCGCTTTGCCGGGATGATAACGAATCGCACAGTCATATTCATTAAGGAGTTCAACCCAACGTCGTTGCCTCATATTGAGTTCTTTTTGGTTGAAAATGTGTTGGAGACTTTTGTGGTTGGTGAACACCACACATTTTGTGCCATAGAGGTAGTGTCTCCAAATCTTTAATGCGAATACGACCGCACCCAACTCGAGGTCGTGCGTCGTATAATTCTTCTCATGCATCTTAAGTTGCCTTGATGCCTAAGCGATTACTTTGCCTCGTTGCATGAGGACACAACCGAGACCTTGGTTGGAAGCATCACAGTAGACAACTAAATCATCATTCCCATCAGGGAGAGTAAAAATAGGAGCATTGCACAACTTTTGCTTGAGAGTTTGGAAAGCTTCTTCTTGTTTTGGTCCCCATTCATAAGGTTTACCCTTGTGGGTTAAAGCGGTAAGAGGGACAGCAATCTTAGAGAAATTTGAGATGAAACGACGATAATATCCCGCAAGACCAAGAAATGAATGAACTTCGATGGGGGTCTTCGGGGCATTCCAATTCTTAACCTCTTAGATCTTAGCAGGGTCAACATGAATTCCCTTGTCATTGACGATATGACCAAGAAATTGAACTTCCTTTAGCCAAAATTCATATTTGGAGAATTTGGCATATAGTTGTTCCTTCTTCAGGAGGTCCAAAACCAACTTAAGATGTTGCTCATGATCGGATTTAGTCTTGGAGTAGATTAAGATAACATCAATGAAGACAATCACAAATTTATCAAGGTACGGTTTGCACACACGATTCATGAGGTCCATGAAGACCGCAGGTGCATTGGTTAGTCCAAAAGGCATGACCATGAACTCGTAGTGACCATACCTTGTTCGGAAGGCAGTCTTTGGAATATCTTCCTCTTGTACACGGAGTTGGTGATAACTAGATCGAAGATCAATCTTCGAGAAGTAAGTAGAGCCTTGAAGTTGATCAAAGAGGTCATAAATCCTGGGCAAATGGTAACGGTTCTTGATGGTAAGCTTGTTGAGTTCGCGGTAGTCAATACACATGCGGAATGATCCATCCTTCTTCTTGACGAATAAGACGGGTGCACCCCACTGTGAGTGACTTGGACGAATGAAGCCCTTGTCGGAGAGCTCTTGGAGTTGACTTGCAAGTTTTTGCATTTCAGAAGGTGCAAGACGGTAAGGAGCTCTAGCCACGGGGTTAGCTCCGGGTATGAGGTCAATGCGAAATTCTACTTGTCGAACGGGTGGAAGACCAGATAGATCTTCGGGAAATACTTCGGGAAAATCCTGAATGATGGGAATGTCTTGGATACTCTTCTCTTTGACATCCTTTTGAACAACATGAGCTAAGAAGGCTACGTACTTCTTTCGTAAGTACTTTTGGGCGGTAGTGCATGACATTAACTTAAGTCCTTTGCAAGGATTTTCACCAAAGACTCTTAACGTTTCTCCCGACGGTAGAGGTATTCGGATGCACTTCTTGAAACAGATGACTTCGGCATGATGATTTGATAGCCAATCCATGCCTATGATGATATCAAAACTTCCTAGTGGCATTGGTACAAGGTTGATTGGAAATGCATGATCATTAAGTTCTAGAGAGCAGTCGTGAATAACAGAGTCAATTGTAAGGGAGTCACCATTTGCTACTTCGACGGTGAAGGTTTTCTCTAATAGGGATCGTGTCTTTGCAAGTAAGGGTTCAAAGTTAAGTGACAAAAAACTTTTGTCGGCACCAGTATCAAATAAAATGGAGGCATATTGACTATTAACAAGGAACGTACCATTGACCACATCATTGTTGGCTTGAGCTTCATTGGCGTTTATGTTGAAAGCACGCCCACAAGCTCCGCCTTGTCTAACATTGATTAACCTTGGGCACTGATAACGGAAATGATTTGGGTTGCCACATTCATAACAAGCACGCCCATTTGCAATAGCGGGAACACCTTGATTAGCCACTTGGGGGTTGGTTCGGTTTGGTGGGTTGACTTGGCCTGCAAGTGCTTTGGCTCAACAAACATTGACTGTATGGCCATATTTCCCACAGTGAGTGCAAAGGCGACATGGAATGTTTTGGAGATGGTGATAATTGCATGTGGCACAGAGTGGGTAGATCCCCACATATGGCTTTTTGGTTGGTGCTTGAACCATAGGCGCAGCTTAGTTAACAGGGATAGCAGGAGTGACCATAGCATAGTTTCTAGCCTTTCTTTTGTTATTATTACGGGAGGGTTCAGTTGTGGCTTCTTTGATGTGTGTGGGAGGGGTTGTGGTGTCGGGAGCTTTCTTGGTGCCTTTTCTAGTCAAAGTTCCCGCTTTCACATGGTTGTCGGTTAATGTAGCAGATAAGCGGATAGCATCTTCGAGTGTTGCGGGATTTCTCCCTAAGACAGTATCTTGAATTTGCCTAGGTAATCCACCAATATACTTCTCAATGCAGCGGGATAAAGGTGTGACCATATGGGGCACAAGGAGACTCAACTCATGGAACCGAGTTGTATAAGCTAGACTTTCACCACCATCTTGAGCAAGATCCCAAAACTCGGCTTCCAGTTTCTTTACCTCATTTCAAGGACAAAATTCTTCGGTCATTAGCCTTTTAACATCATCCCAAGGTAAGGCCATTGCTACTTCCATGCCTCTAGTTCTCTTTTCCCCATTCCACCACGTGAGTGCCCGTTTTTGTAAGACACTTGTGGCATGACGAACACGAAGGTTATCAGGGCAGTCACTATTGAGGAAGATATTCTCAATACTTTCGAACCATTAAAGAAGTCTCGTAGCTCCTTCGGTACCATAGAACTTAAGAGGATTACATGAATTGAAGTGCTTGAAGGTGCATTGTGGTGGGTTGGCACCACCACCCCCATTAGCTCCATGGTTACCATTGGCGGCCCCATTAGCTTGAGTGAGTTGATTTACAAGTCGTGCAAGGATGGTAGCAATATCGGTATTGTTGTTGGTCACGGTAGCACGACGGGGAGGCATTCTACAGAATTGCACAACACAAGAAAATATGTAAGAACTTATGAATGTTGTTTGGGTTTAAAAGAATAAGATAACAAATAAAATAGTTAATCATACTTTGGATTGTACTCAAATAGTGATATAATCACTTGAATACTATGACACATTAAGGTTAATTAAACTCATATAATTTTTTAAGGAGACATGCTTTAGCCTATAAGTAAACACTCATCCCGGGAATTCCCAGGAAAGCATACGGGTCCCTCGGTTGATTGGGATTTATGCGAAATGCTTTCCTAGATAGAAAACCCAGAATACAGGTGTCACTCTTCCAGATTGCACGTGTCCTCAAATAATTAACGAAGTTTAAAAGCCTTAACGAGGAAATAAAGAATTTTTTTTTTTAGTTTTAGATCCATGAAGTTTCCACATGTTAAGAAGATGATGATAGAGAAGTAGGTAAGGATATTATGAGGTTTTAGGGTATAGGTAGGGATATTGTTTATTTAATTATTATTTAAGTATATCTTAATAAGTCATGAATTTTTAACAAGTAAGGCATCAAAAAAATGAAATAATAACTAATCATAGTAAGCATGTAACACATAGCATGTAGCACATATCACATAATCATGAAGCATGGCATAAGTGGGTGTCCTAAAGTTATAGTCTAGGTCAAGGGTGTCTAATAACCTAGTTCCCTATAACCTGGCTCTGATACCAATCTGTCACACCCCAACCGACGGCGGAATCATCGGGGCGGGACATGTAGACTGTTCATGAGCACAAGGTTGACTCTATTTTAATATTTTAATCATCAAATTTAACTTCAAATAACTCAACACAACCAAGTTCAAACAAGTACATAAAAGAAATACATAATAGTCTTTATTTAAATTTAACTGAGTCCAAAGCCTATGTGTAGCATGCCTTAATCAAACTCACATATTAGCACCCGAAACATGAATAAAATAAGGTCAACTAAAAAGTTGGTGAGTATACACAGGTTTGTATATAGATAGCATATAGATCATGAATAAACAAATCCTTACATAACATGATAAAATAAGGCATTTATGGAGAGTAGCTATTGTGTAACCAAAGTACAATCAAACCTTTTGTAACTAGCATGCAAAATTGTGTTGTCGGTAACAATCACCCCAATCTGGGTGGGTTTGTCAGACTCAATAGATCTATCATTTTTTACTGTCGGCTTGAATAGTTAATGATTGCACATAAATTGCACACAAAAGTTAGCACACCTAGCACTCAGGCATAAAGCTCAAATTGCACACATGAATGTAAAGAGGATTTGTATTTGTGTAGTTTATGTAAATGTAAGCAATAGTTTGTATAGTGTTCATGTTCCACCCAAAAAAGTGCAAAAAAGTAAAAGGGGCTATGTAATACTCACTTGATTCAAAGGCGTAGCTAACACGAGAGACTAGATAGTAACGAGATCCTTGTAATGCACAACGTTAACCTAGAGTGTAATATGTATTGAATTAAAAGTGTGCACAATAGTCTATGTCTAAGTCTAGGGTTGAATTGGATGTGCGTATAAGGAATTGAAGTTGTAGGTGTTAGTGGTTTGTACTTGAATGGTGTTGTATAAAATTAAGGTTTGAGTTTGGAATAACTAAATAAATAAATTACAAAATTATTATTTATTTACTTAGTTATAAAAATAATGTAGGTATTAGTGGTAATTAAGTATAACTTAAATAAATAATTCTTAAATATAAATTAAATAAATAATTTTACCTTATTTATTTATTTATAAAATATGTAGCCTAGTCTTTTAGTTATAAAAATGTATCAGGTGTTTTATATTAATTATAATTTAATAATTAACTTTTGTTAATCTATTTTTATAAATATGTGTAAATATAATTTTGTAGATTTAAATGTATAAATTCTATTTATTTTAGAAATAGGCATTTGATCTTTTTAAATAAGGTTAATATAAATTTTTATAAAACCAATTATTTTTATTTAAAAATTCATTTGGAATGCTTATTGATTTTAAAATATAAATTTTAGTATTCTGCCAAGATTTTCACACACACGACCGTGCTTGGGACAAGGCACGATCGTGCTAGGACCATGGGCGCGACCGTGCTAATCAGGGTGCGACTGTGTTGATCAAACATGAGACATAACTAAGCTGTTCACTAGGCACGACCGTGTCTAGGGTTCTGAGGCACGACCAAGTCTAGCCAAGGGCACGACCGGGTCTGAGTGCGTGAGGCACGACCGCGCTGGTATTGGCACGACCGTGTCTCATGAAGCACGACCGCGCTAGGAGATTAGCGTGACCGTGTCTATTCCAAAACAGAAACGAATTGCTTAAATCTTATTATGTTAATGCTGGAAATCATAGAGCTTTCACCCATTAGGTTATTACGAGTCTTTTTGTATAGTTTAATTGTATTTAAAACATCTCCAAAGTAGTATTCGATTAACCCATTTTAGAATGAACCCTAGATTCGGGTTCGTGTTAAATTGGCTATTGTAAGCCCAAATTAAGTTTGGGCTTTTGATCTATGGACTAAAACGAAAATGTAGGAGGTTTCAATTACCCGAAAAGATGATGAATCGATAGCGTACGGTAGAGGTGAGTTCCGGCGATGACGGGTTTGACCTCCGGCGTCTTCTGTTGCAATTCCGACTGCTACAATGTTTTCGGGAGCTTCAGAGAGGATCGATAATGTGTTTGCTTGGGAGGATTGCAATAAAAAATGGAGGAATTGTTGGTCTCATGAAAGGGTTTGACGTTTTTGAGGCGAGTCGATTTAATTGGATTTACTTATTGTAATTTCGGCGATTGAAAAACTTAATTGTGCTCGTTAATAGTATTAACGTGTGTAATGGTTACGAATTCGAACGTCCCTGTGAGTAAAGGCTGAATTACGTTTCAACTGATGAGAGGCGCGACCGTGCCCATATGAGGCGCGACCGTGCCAAAGCACTTGACGCGACCGTGCCAGAATGAGGCGCGACCGTGCTTATTAGGGTTTCTTGTTAATTTATAAAATCAGTTCTTGCAGATTTCAGTTTTGATATATTTTTATAAGTATAAACTTATTTAGAATTTTAATAGGATATACCCGTGTAAAATTTACGGATTTGTATTGGAACATAGTATTTAATTGTTGGTACTAATAGAACAAGTCAGTGTACTAGAATTGGGTTTGAAATGTATCATATTGAACTAAAATACAGATAATGAAAATCAGAAATGTTACAAGTCCGGGACAAGAACTTCAGACATCCCGTGACTAACAGAAGCCTAAAGAAACTGGTCTATAATCCAGTGCTATGTGAAACCAGGATTCCCCTATGAAAGTTATCTCAGGATATCCTTGGTAACATGTGGTACTGGTACGTGGACCCAAAGACTGGCGAGGCAATAGTAATGGGAAATATTAGGTCCGAAAGTGGAAGCTTGGTGCCAAAGGAACTGTTAAGAGTCTTTGATGAAATCACTTTCATTAATTTCTCTGTGAAAGATTTGACGGTTCTAAATGACAAATTCTGCATCCACACGGACGAGTGGACAAAGCTTCAAGCATCAAGATACAACAAGTTGGTCAAGTTCTGCCTTGACTACAAGCTGAAGATGGAAGCCTAAGCTGGTGGAATTTGAAGACCGAAGACAATCCAGAGCTGTTGTCAAGGGGGACTTTGTTCAAGTATGTTTGTGTGACAGACACTCTGGATGCTGTCTTAGCTTATGTACTTGTCTTTTTGTATTTGTACTTGTATTTAAGTATCTGTTTGTATCGATTATCGAGTTGTAATCACATATGTATGTACTTAGTCTTGTCTGTTTATGTTTAAGTGTTGTGCGCACTTAGTAAGTGCGCAGGATGTATATCTTGCGTACTTAGCAAGTACGCAAGAACAAAGTCTGCGTACTTGCTAAGTACGCAAGAGTTAAACCCTGCGCACTTGCTAAGTGCGCAGGCAACAGGTCTAGTATATATAGTTGTTAGTGACAGAATGTATGTACGCACTCATTCTCTTTGTAACCGGCTGTGATTATCAATAGACGAAGTTTGAAAGTATCTTGTGTCTTTGTTGTCGGTTCACTTTGTGTTGATTGATACTCCACCTAGTCACGGGCATTCCGCACCCGGTTCGACTAGGAACACACTTGCATGTGACGATCCGAGACACCCGATGGACCTACAGGACTTAGTATGACAGTGTGAAATATGAGAACTCATGCAACAATCAGTGTATGTACTCGTATCCAAAATGTGAGCTATGTATTCTCCCTCGTATGTTTAACATCATTTAAATCATAGTAAAAGTGGGGTCGTGAGACTCACCTTATCTACGAGGTGATAAGTGATGATGTATGTAGTAAGTCCAACAAGTATCCGACCTATCCGTGCCTTAAATTATTTAAGACATCTTAGGTCCTATGTAGTTGTTTAAGTGTGGATTGGTCACCTGACCAATACCCTGAAGTCTCGACCTTTGCCTTATAATAATTTACAAGGGTCCGACCCAATCTCAGTTGGTGATATAACTTGTTGTTAGAGTTGTTATATTTATTAAATCCTTTTAATAAATATTATGTCTTATTCATTCAATTGTTAACATCTCGTTCCCAGTTTAAGCCGTTGCATATGATAATAAATATATAATATATATATTTATTCTAAGTAGATGTAACATGTCATAAAATAATATTTATATTATTTTATTGTTTAAACTTATTTTCTTTTGGCTCAAAATATATACATATAAATTCATGCATATATATTTATTTTAATGAGTCGTAAATAAAAATATCATAAAATAATAATTATTTTATTTTATTATTTAACCTATCCTTATATGTCTAAAATATTATATACATATATATGTATTATTTCTTCAAAATAGAGGTACATGTATTTTTTTTATAAAATTTTTACACTTTTTGCATGTTAAGATAGTATTAGGTGTCCAACCCTAATAATTATTATAATAACATCAATGTTATTAATAAATTAAAATGTCATAATAATATGATTAATATTTCAATCATAATTTTTAGGATAAAATCAATTTAAAGTTCATAAGTTATGATTTTTCTAATCTTTTTCCTTTACGTTACTACTCCGCCTCTTATATTTAATAATAATTCATAAAATTATTATTATTTTTGCCATTAATAGAAAATAATTAATTATACGACTAACTAATATAATCATTATAGCATCTAAGGTTTCATCTTGTTATATTTTCTAATCGTCGTCTTTTACGTTAAAAATCCATCTTCTCCATATTACTAGAAAAATATTAATCAAATATGATCATTTTGCAAATATATATCACCAACTATAATAACGTTAAAATAAACGAATCTAAAGCTCACGTAAATAGTCGGGAGAAGGTGACGGTGTTTATGCGAGACCCGGTTCCTTCCTGTAACGTCCCGTATGGCTAGGTAAGCTCCCGTAGTGACCCATAAGCTTCGTGTGAACATAATGCGGTGATCGTAGGGGAGAAACGGAGGTCCGAAATGGTCGATTCTTGTTCCAAAAGAACCCGCAAGAGGTGGTGGAAACTGTTTCGGTCGGAAGCGGTGTATGTCACAGCCCGCCAAGACAGAAACGCGAAGTGTCACACATATAGTTCATAGCACAAGGTATAAAGATAAATAATAAGGCATCTCATAAATTATTAAATTTCATAAATTAATATTTACACTTGTTTCAATACACAAACAAACAATCAAAAAAGAAAACAATGATCAAATTTATTTGCTAAGTGCTTGAGCAATCCTATATGATCTTTCACCTTCTAGTTATTATTCCCTGAAACATGTAAAGTAAACAGGTCAACATAAAGTTGGTGAGAGACATAGGTTTTATAAGTTACCAAGATAAACTGCCATAAAAGATATAAAACAAATTCAGTACAAGTTCAAACAAGTGTGTAAGCATATCAACACCAAATTTACTGCAATCAACCCTTAATGTTATATGCATCCACAATCCCAAAGATTGTGCCGTTGAAATGTTATTGCATCCACAATCCCAAAGATTGTGCCGTTGAAATGTTATTGCATCCATAATCTCAAAGATTGTGCCGTTGTTATATCGGTTTCCCCTATATGGCCATACTAGTACTTCCTTAGGCTTATGATCAAGTTAATGATTGCAATGTTGTTATAGTGTTAAAATATCAAGCACATAACTGAAATTACTTGTTTAAGAATTTGTTTTGGTAAAAAGGTTGGAGTAATCAAGTTATATGTATACATGTTTCACCCCAAAAATAAAAGAAAAAGGGGGCTATGAATCTCACCTTGATAAGTAGAGGATTGGACTTGTAACTTGTTGCAACAAGAATTAAGGATGCCCTAAGTTAAATAATATATGTTATTTAATATATGGAAACGATTAAAAGGAATAAGAATGGAACAGTTTGGACTTTAGGATTTGAAACGAATGAAGGGAAAGATACGAATTTAACGATAACCAAAGTTAAATAAGGTGATATTGTATAAATGGAATTTCACAAAAATAACGTTTTATAGATTTTATTTATAAACGAGAGTTTAGGTGTCAATAATAAATGTTAATTGCAATTTAATATAGTAAAATCCTATTAAGGTAATTAGTTTAAAATATTCATCATGTTGGAATATTATGATATAATTTGAAATTAGTTATTTGAATTATTATTTATCAATTTAAAAAGGATCATAATATTTGTGAAAGTAGTAATAAAAATATGGTTAGAATAATTATAAAATCTCACGATATTAGTAACACTAATAGAATATTATTACAATATATTATAGATCACACTGTTTTAAAGGTTTAGGTTAAATATAATTATTTAACCCTTTCGTTCTAATAAAATACATGACGTTAAAACACACGATCATTTTATAATTTTTAAAAATTATATATATATATATATATATATATATATATATATATATATATATATATAAGATAACAGGGTTTAAATATAATAACGTTTGTCACGTTTTTGAAATAGTGGTAACGAGGTAATACGTACTTAATAATAATGCCCGTATACTATGTGTTATACATATGTGGTAATCTAAAAGGATTTTAGAAACATAATCAAATATATATGTATGTATATTTTTATTTACAAAAGATAATAGCTATAAACCCTTGAAAAAAATCTATAAAAGAATTTGTTTATCATAACAATAATAGTTTATAAATATATTAATGTGTGTGTTAATAAATGGAAGTAAAACAAGCTAAATAGGAAAAAAAAAATTGGATAAAGGGTTTGCCAAGGTTAGAACTCATGACCCTATGCTTTGTGAATCAAGGGCTTAAACCACTAGACTGAGGTATCATCTTTGATAAGAATTTAGAAATAAAATCATTTAAAAAGTGGTTTAAAGTTCTTCTTTCTTCCTTAACAGGCCCAGATGCGAACACAGGCCTTAACCCCAAATTGATTTCGATTCTCAGAGACTAGAAGATGAGCAATTAAGAGGGAAGGAGGGTTACCTGGAGATGGCCTGGAGTACCAAGCAAAAATGGAACCACAGGGCCCTGAAGGCCGTGCGCAACCGAGAGCAAGAAAAAGCAATGAATTTTTGGATTTGGTGGATGATTTCGAGCATTATATGGTAGGGATATATATAGGATGGTAAAATACGCGTTAACAGCTGTCAAGGGACGAGATTTGCGAGATTTGGGACTTGATTTCCGGAATTAGGCCCATAAATACCCATTTTTACTTAAAAATGGTTTTCAAAACCTTTGATTTTGGTCCAAATACATCAAATTGAGGCTTCATACGGGATCATTAATCGATCATGAATGATTTGGATCCAAAAAGGGAAGATTTGAATATAGACTGAAGGGGATTAGGGGAGTGATTTTTGCGCGTTTGACTTTTCTGGAGTCAAACTTGTGTTTGATACAAGTTGAGTGGGTTCAACAAAGAGGGGGATTCAAACATAAAATGAGGATGTTCTTTTTACTATAGAGGGTTCAAGGCTTCTATTTATCCAATTTAAAAATAAAAACTTATATATTATCCATTATATTCTTTTTTAAAATAAAGTTTTATTTTTCAAAACGAAAAAAAAAAGTTTCATAACTAATATAAAATATATAGGTATATATATATGATATATATATAGAGAGAAAGGAAATAAATAAATAAATAAATAAAGTTTAAAATCTCGAAACTTAGGGAGGTTATACGTTCGAATAATTCATATGGCATAGTGCACACGTATTTTAATACGAGAAAAGTCATGTCACAATTATTATTAAAGCACAAAATGAACTATTACATAAAAAGTCATGGGTGTTACAGTGTCCCCAAGTTGAGAGAATTTCGTCCCCGAAATCCAACTGGTGGAGGCTGTTAAAACTGAAAAGAGATGAGGGTACTTAAGCTTCATAATACGAATGAGATTTGAACTTAAAGAAATTTTATCGATTTAGTGATCATCTTCAACCCCACGGTTGGGATTTGATGTCCCTGTAATGTGGGTTGAAATCAAATGTTCATAGAGATAATGGCTATTGTTTACAGGATAGGGTTTACTAAGATTTGCATGCACTGCAAACTTTTATTACGTGTGCACCCATAATAATTGCTTACTTTGCATGATCACCTAAGTTTCCCTTATCCTTCTACAACGTCCTTTGGATTGGTGAAGGTAAATGGTTATCTATGCTTAGTGATATCGAAGGTGTTTAGTCATTGCTCGAGTAGCCACGTTAGGTAGTGTGTTGTTATAAAATACAAATAGCAAGTTTTGTAACCTTGATGATAACATGACAGGAGTAATTTATGCTTGTAAAGTTGATTTGGTGTGTGAGTATTGGCATTTACATATAACATTTCATAAAATGAAACTAACACTAAACTAATAAGTTGAGATAACAATTCATAGAATAAGGTAGATAAACATAAAATTGGGATAAATCCAAGTAGTGAACAAGACATAATGAAAGAATCAGGGTTAACATGCCTCCCCAAGTTAGGGGAATATCATCCAAAACTTAACTAGTGGAGTCTGCGATATCCTAGATAACTGGGTCTCGGTGGTTTCCAAGTGCTCTTAAGACAAAACTCAACTTTGAGAAGCTTGATTGTTGGTAGGGTTCAGCTTGGGGCAATGGTTTCTGAGGTGATCGGTGGCACCGCACGCATAGCAAGCTCTACTATTTGTAATGGCGGGAGTTATGGTAGAAGTAGCGCAAGTCACACGGAAAGTATCCGCCAGGTGACCCCCTCTACCATATTTAGTACATATGCAGCAGGGGTAGGTAGCATGATGATGATATTGGCATTTAGCACATAAAGGGGATGTCTCGCATAAGGTTTCTTCTTGGATACTTGGGTTCGAGTTGGTGTCACTTGGGTAATTGGAGCAGCAGGGGTTACCATGGAGAAATTTCCCACTAATTTTTGCTTCTTGAACTGGCATTCAGGTTCCTTAATCTCTTCTACCCGAGCTTTCTTTCCACCTTTACGGTGTAGGGTGCCTTCTTTAACAAGATCGTCCGTGAGGGAGGCAACTAGACGAATGGCAGCCTTGAGAGTAGCAGGGTTTTTGCCCATAACGGTACCCCTAACTTGGTGAGGTAGGCCCCCAATGTAACGGTCAATTTGACGGCTCAACGGGGTGACCATGTGGGGGACCAAGGTGCTTAATTCATGAAAATGGTTGTTGTATGCTTCGTTTTCACCGCTATCCTGAACAAGATCCCATATTTCCACTTCAAGCTTTTTCATTTCATTCTTTGGGCAGAATTCCTCAATCATGAGCTCCTTAAGTTGATCCCATATCAAGGCCAAGGCTGCGGTCAATCCGAGTTCGCTTCTCGCCGTTCCACCAAGTAAGTGCCCTCTTATGGAAGGCACTTGAAGCATACTTCACTTTCAGGTCATCGGGGCATTCACTCATTACTAGGGTTGACTCCATGCTTTCAAGCCACTGAAGCAAACCGGTGGTACCCTCAGATCCATTGTACTTTAGACGGTTGCACGAGTTGAAGTGCTTGTACGTACAGGTGTTTCCCCCGGTCTCTTTCATAGTGCTTGTGAGTCGAGTGACCATATCAGGTAACATAGCAGCAAGTTGCTGATTTAGGAGTGTGGCTACAGCAGTGGTATCCATAGTCGGAGCAGTCAAAGCAGTCTCATTGGTTCCGGAGTTGGTGAAGTCGTTGGGATCACGAAGAGGAGGCATTCTATGAAGACAAAGATCATGAATTGAGTTAGAGAAGTGACATTGTTCATAAAATAAGGAATTCACTTGCATTAAAGTCATAAAAAAATAGAATCAAAATAAAATAAACACTAGCTTATGTAACGCTTAGTGTTAAGTACAATTGCTTTCATAAAATTTTAAATTGACTAGTCATAACACTGAGTTCTCATAATAGTATGCTAGTGTTATACTTGACCTATAAGCAGTGTAGTCACAAAAGGATTCCTAGGAAAGAGAGGTGGGTCCCGAAGGACACACTTAAGTACCAAGTCTTTCCTTAGACAGAACCTTTCATGGGCCTACACCCAATCTTCCAGCCATCATATACTACTAACACCTATTACTTGGGCCCATGGTTATGATGAGAACATTCATGGATTGGGCTTCGAGGCCCAGGAGTGAGTTTCATCCTCTTGAGTAAGCTTCATCCTCTTGAGTAAGCTTCCTTTCCTTGAATGGTAAGTGAGCTTATTAGCTTCTTCCTTGCACTTGCTCGTGGGTCTTCTTGTTGGGCCTAGCCATGTTGGTTCCTTCACTTGACATCATTAACGAGGCCCAATGGATGGGGCTATACTAGAGTTCCCTAATGGATATGGGTAGAGAAAAGTCTTAGTGAACATGTGTGTTATAGGACGCGTCGGCTCAATAGGATGACGTGGCTAAGAAGAAATAAGGTTAGCACATAATCCACATAAAGTTCCTAAGAAAGTGTAAGGGAGTCTTAGGTTATAGTCTAGGTCTTTCTAAGCCTAATTCTTTATAACCATTGCTCTGATACCAATCTGTCACACCCCGCTAAGGCGGAAACGCGAAGTGTCACACATATAGTTCATAGCACAAGGTATAAAGATAAATACTAAGGCATCACATAAAATATTAAACTTCATAAAGTAATATTTACATTTTTTTCAATACACAAACCAACAATCAATCAAAAAGAAAACAATGATCAAATTTATTTGCTAAGTGCTTGAGCAATCCTATATGATCTTTCACCTTCTAGTTATTATTCCCTGAAACATGTAAAGTAAACGGGTCAACATAAAGTTGGTGAGAGACATAAGTTTTATAAGTTACCAAGATAAACTGCCATAAAAGATATAAAACAAATTTAGTACAAGTTCAAACAAGTGTGCAAGCATATCAACACCAAATTTACTGCAATCAACCCTTAATGTTATATGCATCCACAATCCCAAAGATTGTGCCGTTGAAATGTTATTGCATCCACAATCCCAAAGATTGTGCCGTTGAAATGTTATTGCATCCACAATCCCAAAGATTGTGCCGTTGTTATATTGGTTTCCCCTATATGGCCATACTAGTACTTCCTTAGGCTTATGATCAAGTTAACGATTGCAATGTTGTTATAGTGTTAAAATATCAAGCACATAATTGAAATTACTTGTTTAAGAATTTGTTTTGGTAAAAAGGTTGGAGTAATCAAGTTATATGTATACATGTTTCACCCCAAAAATAAAAGAAAAAGGGGGCTATGAATCTCACCTTGATAAGTAGAGGATTGGACTTGTAACTTGTTGCAACAAGAATTAAGGATGCCCTAAGTTAAATAAGATATGTTATTTAATATATGGAAACGATTAAAAGGAATAAGAATGGAACAGTTTGGACTTTAGGATTTGGAACGAATGAAGGGAAAGATACGAATTTAACGATAACCAAAGTTAAATAAAATGATATTGTATAAATGGAATTTCACAAAAATAACGTTTTATAGATTTTATTTATAAACGAGAGTTTAGGTGTCAATAATAAATGTTAATTGCAATTTAATATAGTAAAATCCTATTAAGGTAATTAGTTTAAAATATTCATCATGTTGGAATATTATGATATAATTTGAAATTAGTTATTTGAATTATTATTTATCAATTTAAAAAGGATCATAATATTTGTGAAAGTAGTAATAAAAATATGGTTAGAATAATTATAAAATATCACGATATTAGTAACACTAATAGAATATTATTACAATATATTATAGATCACACTGTTTTAAAGGTTTAGGTTAAATATAATTATTTAACCCTTTCGTTCTAATAAAATACATGACGTTAAAACACACGATCATTTTATAATTTTTAAAAATTATATATATATATATATATATATATATATATATATATATAAGATAACAGGGTTTAAATATAATAACGTTTGTCACGTTTTTGAAATAGTGGTAACGAGGTAATATGTACTTAATAATAATGCCCGTATACTATGTGTTATACATATGTGGTAATCTAAAAGGATTTTAGAAACATAATCAAATATATATGTATGTATATTTTTATTTACAAAAGATAATAGTTATAAACCCTTGAAAAAAATCTATAAAAGAATTTGTTTATCATAACAATAATAGTTTATAAATATATTAATGTGTGTGTTAATAAATGGAAGTAAAACAAGCTAAATAGGAAAAAAAAAATTGGATAAAGGGTTTGCCAGGGTTAGAACTCATGACCCTATGCTTTGTGAATCAAGGGCTTAAACCACTGGACTGAGGTATCATCTTTGATAAGAATTTAGAAATAAAATCATTTAAAAAGTGGTTTAAAGTTCTTCTTTCTTCCTTAACAGACCCAGACGCGAACCCCGGCCTTAACCCCAAATTGATTTCGATTCTCAGAGACTAGAAGATGAGCAATTAACAGGGAAGGAGGGTTACCTGGAGATGGCCTGGAGTACCAAGCAAAAATGGAACCACAGGGCCCTGAAGGCCGTGCGCAACCGAGAGCAAGAAAAAGCAACGAATTTTTGGATTTGGTGGATGATTTCGAGCATTATATGGTAGGGATATATATATATATAGGATGGTAAAATACGCGTTAACAGCTGTCAAGGGACGAGATTTGCGAAATTTGGGACTTGATTTCCGGAATTAGGCCCATAAATACCCACTTTTTGCGAGTTCCATAAAAATGGTTTTCAAAACCTTTGATTTCGGTCCAAATCCTTCAAATTGAGGCTTTATATGGGATCATTAATCGATCACGAATGATTTGGATCCAAAAAGGGAAGATTTGAATGCAGATTGAAGGGGATTAGGGGGGTGATTTTTGCGCGTTTGACTTTTTTGGAGTCAAATTTGTGTTTGATACATCCAGGGTTCAAATTGAATAGATTCAACAGGGGGGTTCAAACATAAAATGAGGGGGTTCTTTTTGCTATAGAGGGTTCAAGGATTCTATTTATCTAATTTAAAAATAAAAACTTATATATTATCCATTATATTCTTTTATAAAATAAAGTTTTATTTTTCAAAACTAAAAAAAAGTTTCATAACTAATTTAAAATATATAGGTATATATATGTATGATATATATATAGAAAGAAAGGAAATAAATAAATAAATAAAAGTTTAAAATCTCGAAAATTAGGGACGTTATACGTTCGAATAATTCACATGGCATAGTGCACATGATATGTGCTAAATTATACATGTTTTGAATGCATAATAATCTTCATATTATGGTACTAATTGATTAATAAACTTGCAATTGATACTTAAAACCTTAATATTTTGCAATTACAGGTTATTCGGTATCCCAAAGTTGTATAGAGCAAAAATCAGCTTAAAACATTAAGAAATCAAACTTTTGAAAGACCAAACCCGAGCATTGACCCCCAAGAAGTCAAAATTGGACCCAGGAAGTCAACCAGCAGCTAAAAGACAAAAGTGGGCAGCAGAGGGGGTCGCACGGCCGTACATCCCATTACACGGGCGTGCATTGCCCCACTCTACTCCCTAGAGCCTAGTACAGTGTCCTTTGTACCCTGTTTTATTCCCGAGGTGTTTGCACGCCCGTGCAATCCAATGCACGTCCGTGCATTGCTCATTCTGAGGCCTATAAATAGAGGGCTTGGGTTCTTGGTTACACACACCCATACGCACCTTACAACAGCCATCCAGATCTCATTTGAGAGCGTATTTCATAGTTAGAGTAGAGAGTAGCGAGTGGAGGGGCTCTTCCTTCTTGTTCCGCAATAGGGGAGCCTACGAAACTCAGCGTTATGCTAGTTAGTATGGCCATTCGTGGCTAAACTCTTTGTATTGCTAGGGTGAAGATAAAGTTTGGTGCATGTTAATGTTTAACGTATTAATCCAAGTGATGTGTTTATGTCTTTAACTATTCGTCCTTAAAACCACCATTTTGGTGGGTTTTTATTATTGTCTAAATCCGTCTTTATATTTGTGAGTGTTCTTGATTTTAAAGTGTAAGATCGTAAAACCTTTTTAATCAAACTTCTTTTGAAACTTGCATGTCTTTATACTAGCAGAGATTGATAAGCCAAGGCTTGGTCAACACTAGTAAGGTCGTACTTCTTTATACGAACTTATTATGTGACCAAGAATTGTGACACTTTCAAACTGAAGATCCACATGCCCACATTGCAAATTTTCTTGAAATTTGTGACACTTTCAAACTGAACGGAGTGTCGAATGACGCAATGCGCCTCCGAATGTTTCTCTTTTCCTTAAAGGAACGAGCTAAGGCATGGCTAAATTCTCTTCCTACCGGGTCGATCACTACATGGGATGACTTAGCCTAGAAATTTCTGTCAAAATACTTCCCACCAGCAAAAACTGCAAAACTGAGAAATGATATTACCACTTTCACCCAGGAAGATGGCGAATCGCTATATGAGGCATGGGAACGTTTTAAGGACATGTTGAGGAAATGTCCTCACCATGGGCTAGAAGTTTGGTTACAAGTTTCATCATGCTACAACGGTTTGCATAATCAAGCTCGTCAAACACTTGACACTACTGGAGGTGGTATTTTTTGAAACAAAAGGCCACAAGAAGCTTACAACCTGATTGAAGAAATAGCCATGAATAGCTATCAATGGTACAATGCAAGAAACACCAGGGGAGCCAGGCAAGGAGTTCATTCTGTCGATACTGTCACATCACTTTCTGCTCAAGTAGATGCCCTCACCAATCGACTCAATCAACTTAGTAAGGGAAAGAATGCTACTGAAGAAGTGAGGAGTATCACCACTAATACCGAGCAGGTTGACTTTATCGGAACAAATCGCCTACAAAACAACCCCTATAGTAATATCTACAATCCTGGATGGAGGAACCATCCAAACTTCAGCTAGAAGGATAACAACAATCAGGTACAATCTGGCTTCAGACAACAACAACAGTTTCAACAAAGACCATCCCAAAACTATCAGCCTCACCAACAATTTCAGGGAACTAACAAGCCAAGCAACGGGTTAAGCTTAGAGGATGCGGTAACTAAGTTAATCTCTACCACTGAAAGTCAAGCCCTTCTAGCGGATTCCCGTCACAAACAATATGAGGAGAAGTTTAGTCTTCACGAAGCTGAGTTTAGAACATAGAAAGCAACTCTTCAGTCCATTGAAACACAATTAGGGCAAATTACAAAACTTCTATCCGAAAGACAACTAGGATGTCTTCCGAGTAATACTGAAACCAATCCAAAAGAAAATGTAAGTGCTATCACTCTGAGGAATAGCAAGGTTTATCCAGAGCCACCAATACCAGACGAAGAGGTTCAATCAACAAGGAGAGAGATATTCACCGGAGTACCGCTTCATCTACATATTGCAGAAACAACCACCCAAGAATCACAATCAAAAGTAACTCCACCTCCAGCTCCAGTGGATACTCCTTCAAAAGTTCCGACAAAGAGAGCATTCCATTCCCACATACCATACCTAGGAAGGTTAGTAAAGCAGAAGACTGACGAACAATATGAGAAATTCATCGAGCTACTAAGTCAGATCCATGTCAACCTTCCCTTCTTGGATATCATACAACAAATGCCTAAGTATGGACGATTCTTGAAGGATTTCCTTACAAATAAGAGAAACATGGAGGAAGCAGTAAAAAGGACAAATCATTGTGTCGCTCTTATTGAAAAATGTCTTCCAAATAAACTTTCAGATATTGGGAAATTCTCTCTACCATGTTCAATCGGACCACTACCGATAACATTTGCGCTCGCTGATCTAGGAGCAAGCGTGAATGTAATGCCATATGTCATGTTCAAAAGGTTAAAAATTGGAAATCCACGACCTGTCAATGCAACCATCGAACTCGCTGATGGATCAGTCAAATCACCCATAGGAGTCATTGAGAACTTACTAGTGAAATTCGGCAAGTTTGTCTTCCCTGCCAATTTCATGGTTTTAGAAATGGGACCCGACTATTCCATACCTCTGATTTTGGGTCGCCCATTTTTAGCTACTGCCCGAGCCGTTATCGACATGAATGAAGGAATTTTGACACTTCGTGTCGGAAAACAATCAGTGACCTACAACATAAGGGGAAATGAATGCCTGTCTAATGATCCATTTGAAATTGCTCAATTCATCGATACTAACCTAGACTACCGGCTGAAGAAAGCCAAAGAATTCAACAAAAGAAAGAAACTAAATCTTGGCAAGGACTTTGAGAGCACCGATTGGATCGATGAATACTTTGATAAGCTACCAAAACTGAAGGACTTGAATGAAGGAACAGGAGATACGGTGGAAGTCAATGGCTCCCACCCAAAGAAAGACTGACGAAACACGTACGGGTCTAGCCAACGACCCTTAAATAAATGTGGCGCTTCTGGGAGGCAACCCGATGATCATGAATAAATTGAGAAGTTGGTGCATATGGCAAAAAGCATGGATCTTAGGTTTGGTTTTTCCAAATTTAAAGTTTCTTTTACTTCAGCCCCCATGTATGCCTTCTCGATACTAGGACCTTAATAGCTTAACTACTACCTTTTATTTTCCTTGTCTGCTTTTATGTTTTCCTTTGTATGTCAGGTAGAATAACATCACCATATAGCTCCACCACTCCTTTAAGGAATCACATTCCAACTCTACAACCTGAGGAATCGATCACCATATCAAATTTCTTTGAAATCCGATGAAGTCTTTAAAGCAATGTGTTGACAAGCAGCTGATAGGAACATCTTGGCAGCAGCAATAAGTTTTGGCATTAGATTATACATCGAATTTACCGGGGGAGTACCAGTTTCTTTTCCCTTAAAACTTCATGCATTTAAATTCTTGCATAGCATTTCATTACATGCATTTGTACATTGAGGGCAATGCACAGTTTTAAGTGTGGGGTAGGGAATTAGAGATTCATAACTACTTGTAACCTCAAAGCAGTAAAAATTTCAACTTGTGATTTTCTACCCATTTGACTAAAACATTACAAAAACCTACCTTTTGTAAAACCCGAAAAATTTTCAAAATTTTAAACCCTAAAATCTAAACCTCTTTGAGTTCGCACCTAATTACATAAACTGGATACATGGCAAGTAGAAACAAATGGATATTATGCATAACAATTCGCTAAACCCTATCCCATCCATTTTCATGTGAGGAAAATCAAGCCTATCACACAGCATCAAGTTTGTGGCGCAGTGTATAATTATTCGCATGCTCTTTAGTTTGGCATTACTGAGTGTTTTTTGATTGAATTTTATGCATAATTAGAACTTGTGTGGCTTATACATATCAAGACCATGAACTAGTAGAAGTATGGAAGTGATTGAGGCACCTAGGACTTTATTACCCTTATCCTTAAACCAAAAATCCCAAAAATATAATCCGCTTAGATAGCCCTTTGAGCCTTAGCCTTTTCTTTTCTACTACCCACAATTATCACCCAACCAGCTATTCGTAAACACCGGTTATTGGCTAACTGTCTTCAAAATGGAAAAAATTATCCTATGTCGTTATTTCAAGTTTATTACCATTGAGGCAACTTCAGAAAGAATCTGTTATACTCAAATGAATTGGAATATATAAGAAGGTGGATGTATTAGGAAGAAACAGCTGAACTATCTGCAAGGAATTCATGAAAATATTATTTCAAGAAAATTGAGGAAAAAGAATAGTTGAAGAAATTGTCTTTATGTCAAAAAAAAAGTTGGTCTTTTACCGGTTAGACCTTAAAGATTCTTTTGATTTTAATTTGCTTTCCTGAATTCATTTTGCAAAGCTTGAATTACCATCTGAACTCCGAGAGAAGATTTTCAAAGCAACTAGTGATGAAAGAAAACGATGACGCAAGCAAGAACAACTGCCACCATTCCGCGGCTTGTCAAAAAGTGCGGCCAAAAGATACGAAAAATGTGTGAAGTGTGGAAACTGGAGCCACGATGGAAAATGTAGCAAGAGCCAAACCTATTCCCAAAGTGAGTATACGCAACTGATCAGAGTAGGAGCTGTTAGGCTACAAGCCGAAGGATCCATACGAAGAGGCAGTAATGTATACTACGCAGTAAGGAAAGAGTTGGCACTGATGAAAGATCTTGGTCTTGGCAATCTGACCATAAATGAGCCCTCGGATTAGTTATACCCTCATAATCCGAGTACTGTAAAGGGACCTGTTAGTATTTTCCATTTTAAGCCATGAAGTCGTAGCTGTTGCATAATTCAATTCGAACTTGAGTGTTCCACTTGGCTTACATTATCCATGCATATATAACCCTAGAGTTGAGTGAACATTGTGAGGAGTGAAAGTTTATGCATAATTGAAGTTCTAGTAGGCTTGTCATGAATTTCATCATAGAAAAATACAAAAATAGAATAAGCAGCTCAAGAGTTATCCCGGAGTTTCCAAATACTTCGAGCTCCATTTCCCCTTGTAAAATTTTTAGTTATGGGTATGATCATGCATTAGTTTGCTTGAGGACAAGCAAAGTTTAAGTGTGGGGTATTATGATATGTCCTAAATTATATATGTTTTGTATGCATAATAATCCCCATATTATGGTACTAATTGATTAATAACCTTGCAATTGATACTTAAAACGTTAATATTTCACAATTGCAGGTTATTCGGTATCCCAAAGACGAATAGAGCAAAAATCAGCTTAAACATGAAGAAATCAAGCTTTTGGAAGACCAAACCCGAGCACTGAGCCCCCAAGAAGTCAAAATTGGACCAAAGGAAGTCAACCAGCAGCTAAAAGATAAAACTGGGCAGCAGAGGGGGGATTCACGGCCGTGCATCCCAATGCATAGGCGTGCATTGCCCCACTCTGCTCCCTAGAGCCCAGTACAGTGTCCTTTGTACCCTGTTTGATTCCCGAGGTGTTTGCACGCCCATGCAATCTAATGCACGGCCGTGCATTGCTCATTCTTAGGCCTATAAATAGAGGGCTTGGGTTCTTGGTTTCACACACCCATACACACCTTACAACAGCCATCCAGACCTCATTTGAGAGCGTATTTCATATTTAGAGTATAGAGTAGTGAGTGGAGGGGCTCTTCCTCCTTTTTCCGCAATAGGGGAGCCTATGAAACTCGGCGTTATGCTAGTTAGTATGGCCATTCGTGGCTAAACTCTTTGTATTGCTAGGGTGAAGATAAAGTTTGGTGCATGTTAATGTTTAACGTATTAATCCAAGTGATATGTTTATGTCTTTAACTATTCGTTCTTAAAACCACCATTTTGGTGGGTTTTTATTATTGTCTAAATCCGTCTTTATATTTGTGAGTGTTCTTGATTTTAAAGTGTAAGATCGTAAAACCTTTTTAATCAAACTTCTTTTGAAACTTGTACGTCTTTATACAAGCAAAGATTGATAAGCCAAGGCTTGGTCAACACTAGTAAGGTTATACTTCTTTATACGAACTTATTATGCGACCAAGAATTGGTGAACTCATGTTGGGAACGGTACGTCTTTATACTTTGTCCCATTGTTACACCGCCTCCTGGTGAGCAAAATATAATCACCTATTTAACTCTAATATAAAGCATTTTACGTTCGATGTCTTAAACCAACCCGGAGATGACCATTCGAAGGGTTGAGGGTAATTGTTGTCCTTAATGGGAGGCACTACCATTTGTTAAAGCTTTTAAATTTGCAAATAAAATGTCGTGAGGACGAGGCTCTAGCGGTGACCCGGGTCACACGTTTGTAGTAGTCATATCACTAGATTAGTCAACTTAACAATATCACGTACCAAGCGGATTCGAAACCCAAAGCAATACTATTCGTAACCTGATCATTCCCGACATATTTACTTTCCTGTTATTTACCATTCTGTTCGTTACGTTTCTATTACACACTTCACGCACGTTTTTACTTTTCTGCTATTTACTTTACCGTCATTTACTTTTCTGTTATTTACTTTTCTGCTGCACAAGCACACAAAACTCACTCACTAATTAAACCGGCTAAACGATAACAAAAGTTGAGTATTAGAATTCGACCATATACGTTGGTTCGATACTTGGTTCTTACCTAAACTATATTACGATGCGATAGGTACACTTGCTTATTGTGTGTGTTTTAAGTTTGAGTATTTATCATTTTATAAATTTAAAACCTGATCTCGTGAAACCATTTCTAAAACAAATATATATATATATATATATATCACACGACACGTCAGCACACGTATTTTAATACGAGAAATGTCATGTCATAATTATTATTAAAGCACAAAATGAACTATTACATAAAAAGTCATAGATGTTACAGTGTACGGCGATGGTTGGAGGGGCTGCTATTGGTGTTGTCGAGGGGCTGGGGTGGTGGTAAAGTTGGTGTTGCTGCTGAGTTTGTAAACCAAGAGGGAGGGTGGTGAAGGTGACGGTGATAGTCTACGATGGTGATTGTAGAGGTGGTGGTTGGAGGTGATCGGTGGTGGTGTGGAGATGGCTACCGTGAGAGAGAGAGAGAGAGAGGAGGGGGTGAAAGTTGGTGGTTTGTGGTAGATGAGGGTGGTGATTGTTGCTGTTTGTCGTGGGGCTGAGTAGGAACAAGAAGAGGTGAAGGGTGGGTCTCGGTGGGGTGCAAGCCGAGAGAGGAGAATGAGTGCAAATGTGTTGCTTGGTGTGGGTTGAGTTGTGGTGGTCTTGCATGGCTTTATATAGCCATTGGGTTGGGTATTACACATAAGATTTAGTGTCTCTTTGGAGACAAACTTGTCTCCTAAAGACAATTATGTTGGAATTTTAGGGGCATTTAGGAAAAAGGAGGCCTTCATATTCCAACAACAACATTTGGGATTTGATTTGTTGTCTACGGCTGGTAGAAACAAAAATACGAGAGGGGTGGGTAGGGGGTAGGGGTAGAGGTAGGGTAGGTAGCTTTAGGGTAGTGTTAGGTGTTACCCGATAGTCCAAATCCGGTATAAAACCCGCGTGCTATCGGTTTTCAATTGTCGTTACGTGTCCGGACGAGTCGGGTATATATAAAAATAAAATGTAAGTTTAATACTTTTGACATAATACGAGTTCGTATAAAATATCTAGAACGTATAGGTGGGTATTCTCTACTATTAAAATAAAGAGGATGTTTCGAGAGATTTATTTTTATTAAAGTTTATCACCAACGTTGTTGTGTGTTGGCTGGACTCCACTTGACCGGGTTAGACCTAATTAATTAAAATTAGTCTAATAGGCATGGTCTCGTGTAATTATATTTAAATAATTATGTGGTAAAATTACCTTGTCACAAATCTGAACGTAAGACTACTGTGAATCGGATGGTTGGTTCATTATAAATGAAATTCCAAGTAGTTGGATATCATGTTCACAGATAATTATTAGAGAAACGGTGGATTAATAGTTAGAGAAATATTTATCGGTGATTGAGTTAATTAATTATTTAGTTAAATAATTATTTACGGGGAGTTCATGTTTAAATGTTAAACATTTAATGAATGTATTTTTACTTATTATTTATAATTAGTAAAATACATGGTCAATAATTAAATAGTTAATTATTAGTTGGGTATTAACTGTTAATACCTCAGGGAGCCAATCTGTAAGTTACAGGTTTATAAATATAACCTTAACTGAAACCCTAAAACCATTTCTTAGCCATCACAAGGTTTTCAAAAAATCCTTCCCCTTCCCTTCTCGATTTTCCAGTCGACGCCACCAATGGCCGCTGTACGCCGCCTCCGAGAAGCCGTACCACCGCCGCGAGCCAACGTCTCCACCGTCGCACGCCACCGCCGTGACCGGGTTCCATCTGCGCAATCCGTGTGACGTTTTGTTACAGTTTTCGTGATCGTGTCATATAGCATGACGCCCGTTGATCCAAGGTGTTCTGATTTGGTTATCGTCAAAGGTATAATCGTTGAACACCCTATGGTTGGTTTATATTATATTGTTCATATGCATGTAATCGGATCACTTCCATGAATCCAGATCTAATCTGTTTTAGTACTCTAAATCGCTTCCGCTAAATATATCTGATTTATTTATTTAAAAGGTTTAAATATATATTATTTTTAAAAGTTAAAAATAGGTACTAGATTCCTAACAATCATGTAGTAATATGGCAGCCGATGGTGGCTATAGGTGTTGATGGTGGCGGTGAACCACCACTATCACGGTGGTTCGTAGTGTCGTGCGGCGACACCACAGGGTGGTGCTCGATAGGGTTGTTGAGGGTGAGGTGCAACCGGTGATGGTAACTAGTCATGGTGAAGCCCGCAGCGGCAAAATCTGGTGACGGCCGTAGGTGAAGATCGGCAAAGGAGGAGCCGACAGTGACGGCGACTGTTGCTGTGACAGCTCTCGGTGGTGATGGTAGCCAGCGAAGGGGGCACGATGGAGGCAATGGAGATGGCACGACGGTGTACGGTGATGGAGCATGGAGACAGTGTGGGTGGTGTTAGCCGATTAGGGTTGGCACGATGGAGAAGACGAAGACGACATGCATGGTAGTGCGAGGTGGAGGAGACGGAAGGCAGTAACAAGAACCGGTTAGGGTTTTAGCCGATTAGGGTTTTGCATGGCATGGTTTACATGCATGCATGGAACCCGGTTCAAGCATTCGAGTTTTAAATGGGTCAAGAACGGTCCGACCCGTGTACCCGTGGAGCTAGGGTTCGATGGTTCAAACGACAAGTGGTTAAGACGAGATGTGGAGTTTATATTTATGCATTATTCGGCGTACGGTTTAAACGTAATCTGATCATGTGATCACACGTTTGGCAGGTTCGGGATTCGAGCGAGAGGACGGTTGCAAAGCAGGACCTGGATCTCCGTAACCTGTGAGTTTCTAATCCCCTTTTTACCGTTTTTATTGTTTTGGGGCTATCGTACATACCTGCATATTTTAATTTGTTGATTTAACGTGTTAAGAGTTTTGGGTTGAACCTGAAGAGTTTGATGAGTTAAATATTGAATAACGAAACTAAGGGTCTATGGGGTGTCCTTAGAATGTATGCGGTAGAAGTCGGTATAATGTTTGTGTGTTGTGTAATGACTCATTCGGGATGGGTCTGGTAATGAGTTTAGATGTTGGGTGAACACGACTAAGATGTGTTATTATGGGTGTACTTGTGTGGATTGTGTTTAGGTAACGAGTCTTAGTAATAGCATGTATGCTGCTATGTGTTACTTGCTTATTGTTGTGTGTGCTTGCGGAGTTGCCTTGAGACATGACAAATGATGATGTGAAGGACGAGGTCCTTCAGGTGGTCACCGTGGGTGACAATGCCCTTCCAGAGCAGTGATGAGATCCAATGGGGAGCTCGGAGTATGACGAATATCCCAACGGGGATAACCCTAACGAGGGTAGCTATGACGAAACCGGTAAAATCCTTCGAAAGTAATTTTTGTGTGCATCATGTTGATTTAATTGCATGCACATGTTAATTGATGTTCATTATGTTGTGATGTTATTACTTTGGTGTGACCTTTAAATTGACCGTTGTGTCGGGATGATTGCGTGCTTACAACTGTTGTGTCAGTTGACCTTGTGAGTGTCTTGGTTAAGGCTTGTCAGGGCGGTGTCTAGGGGTCGGTTGTGTTAACTATACTTCGTGTGGATACGTGTGGTAGGTTCCAAGTTAGGAGTGGGGTAAGGTCGATACATGTCGGGGAGACTTACTGGGTTATGGTTATGGGTTGAGTCTGGGATTGTTGGACCCTTATGGGAAATGGTGGGTGACGTGGGGTACCGATATGTTAATAACCGACAAACTGTTTTATAACGGACTCGAATGTCCTGAGTCGGAAATAGATGATACATGTCACGAGAATGTTTTTTTTTTGTTTAAAATAAACTGTTAGAACTCACTCAGCGTAGCTGACTTTGTATGTACGTTAGACTGTTTTGTAGGTGAGTTTGGGTGATGACGTATCTTAGATTGGGAGCGGTGCTACTCGGGTTGGTGTTTATGCATTCGTAAGGTAAACGTAATAATGGTTTTAAAATACAAATACTATTTTGAGTAAGACTTCCGCTGTATGTTTTAAATAAAAGTTAAGTATTTTTAAAGAGAATACCCAGTGATAAGATCCAACTGTAGGATGCCCGATTTGAGGTCTTACAAAAACAAACATGTTGACCTAACTTTTTACCAAAATAGACATTGACATTTAGTCCTTATAAAACTAAACATTCAAAAAAGAACCAATCGGAAAAAGCCACGTAACCCATTCTTGGCTGACCCGGCTAAGCTCTAGCCGCCACCATAATCCACCGGCTAAGCCCTAGCCGCAGGCCAAACACTAGCCCTCAACTTTTTTTTAGCAAAATTTGGTTGGATGATTACGTGGACCCAAGTCGTTTAAACTTTTTTGCAAGTTCAATGAAACAAAAAAGTCCGCGATCATTTTGAAAATTTTTTGAATCAAAATGTTTATTTTTGTGATTTTCCCTTAAAGAAAACACATGGTATAGCATATAGTAACAAAAATCTTATGGTATGTACATGTATAGGTAACCAAAACCACAACATACACATATATGTATGTTCAAAATCCACGTGTCATGGGTATGTTCAAAATCCAACTAATGTTTAGAACGTACACATTCATATATCAAAACAAAATATTGTTTGCCAATTGCCAGTTTACATATGTGTATTTAACTAAATATAAGACAAAAATAAGAATTTTATGAACCTCATTTAGAAGTTAGAACCTATACATATGCATATTTCAAACTGCTAAAATACTCCATGATTTACTAGAAATCATCTACATCTACCACTACTAAAAAATTATAAACTATAAATTTTTGGTTTTTTCAAACATGGATATAACTCTTAATTTCAAGATATGGAAGTTTTGGACAAACCTCAGCCTTCACACACCACAAAAATTTCTTCGACCTTTTCTCCATGTCAAAAAAAATTTTCAACTTCTCCACAACAAAAAGTTTTGGACAAACCTCGACAGAGACGATAAAGATGTTAAAATAAATAATGAGCGTACATACATTATATTCCCTTAAAATCACTATCTTAATAAATTACACTAATAGTGCCCAAGCCTTTATAATATATATATATATATATATATATATATATTATTAATGAAGAAAATGTAGAAGATGTGGACACAGATCCAGGTTCATCATCATCAATAGACAGCACACACAAAGATTTCTAGACTATAATAATTACAAATGCCATCAGCTTTATGAAGACATCATGGACAACACCTGACATCGTGGACAACACATTTATGTCAAGAACTTTGTCGGTTTTAATTATGTAATTTCATATTTCAAAATCTGCAATCATGTAGTGCATTGTTTTGGACTTTTTAGCATCTATAATTTGTAGAGTAGATCGATTTATGCCTATAAATAGAAGGCAATTCCTTCATTGTATGTACATCGAAAACCATTATAACTTGCAATAAATCTCTGCTTTCATGGCTTTCTAAATTTCTCTTTCGCTTCTTTTAGTTTAAACTTTTTGAATTTTATTTCTTTCTCTAGTTCTTCATATTATATCCCTCACAAAAAAAGGAAATCTTCCATTGTGCAAACCTCTCATTCTCCATCCTTGTTTATAATCATCGTTTCGAAAAATCTACGTACAGTTGTAAGTCCTGTTGCTATCCTTTAATTTTTTTTTCTTTTTACGGTTTTACCATGTTTATTTTTTACTCTTTCTCTTATACCTACCAATAATTCTCTTATACCTGTCAATAATGGTATCAGAGCAAAAAACGATTCTCGTGTTTAAAAGGCTGAGACAGGCTCCAGATTTTGAGGTAGCATGTAAATCACAAACCCCATATTTTCTTTTTAGAGAACCCGCTCAGATGAAAACATTGGGATAGTTTATGCTTTGATAACATGTTTGTAATTAAAGTTTGATAATATGAATTTCATTATCGTACTATTTAATTACTAAAAGGGATATAAGAAAGTTTATAGGGGAGAATAAAGTTGAAAGTTTAACTAAAGAAGCGAAACCATTTTAATTATTGATTTCTCTCAACCAAGTTCGAGTTCACTAAAGAAACTAGAGTTCTTAAATCTTGAATATTCCAAAAACTTTAAAAGTTATAATACAAGTACAAATAATTGTACTCTTGTTTGTAGGTTCAAAGAAAAATATAAACATAGTTTAAATAGAGAAAATATACACCTCAACGGTTTAATAGATTTACTGGTTAATTTAGGTATTAATTTACAAAAAGAATCAACAGTGAATAAAAACATACTAGAAAGATTAATAAACATTACAAATAAAAAATCAGAAGAGATTAAAAAGTTTACAGATAACATAAAACATATGATATATTAAAGAGCAATATATATATATATATATAAGTTTAAATATAAAGGGTTTTTTTCGTGGGAAATGTAGAAAGGATTCTGGCCATTGATCAAAGAAATCAATAGTTAAGATGAAAGGATGTCACATCACTTGTTTTTTTTATTTTATGCGCGAAAAGAGTCTGGATGGGTATATTTGGAATAACCTACAATTGTTGACTTTTTTCAAGCTTCCTAATTTTTTTTAAACGCGAATAACCTTTTTATACGACGTTATTATTATTTTTTAAATTACATCATAAAATCGAGCATTTAGTTCTCTTTAATTTGAATATAGTCTTGCTATACTTTTATTATAAAAAATTAATTTTTTTTTAAATTGCCGATGTACATGCGTATAGCGTGCGTTATTATCACCTGGCGTAATTATAAAATAGGTTGCGAAATTATCATCGTGCGTATTATAAAATAAGTTGCGTTGTCATCATATTAGTTGTGTAATTTTGTATGTGTGATTATTTAGCTTTGTGCGTAATTATGGCGCACACAGATTTACTTTCGCCCCAATGGCACGTGTCGTGTACCGATGACTTTGTATGTTACGTACGATTTTTGCCCTTTTTTACAAAATAGAAATTGAATTCAACTAGTTTTATTCCCTCAGCGCGTTGCGGCGGGGAATTTTCGAGTTTTCGATCTCGTTTTTCTTTGGCAGTGTCTTAACAAAAATCAAGTACAGATGGTTAAATCTAAATTGAAATTCAAGTGAGATGATATGTAACTTCTAAACATAGAATACAAAACATTAGAAGCTTAACCTCTAGATAATGAATGTAAAAACAATAAAGTAATTCTTTTGACACAGAATAGATGAACTTCAGGAAGCTTCTCTTGCAGCCTGGGCTTAAAGATGCACCCCCTACCTTTTTTTTTTCTTTTAACTAATGATGTTAACAGGCTTTACATAATCATACAAAATACTACCTATATACTTTGAACTGTTTTCTTTAACTAATGGTAGGACCTCAATAAAAAAAATGACCGCCATAACAGTTGACAATTGCAAATTGAGCACCAGTGTAACAAATATCCTTAGGTAATTGTGGTTTGTGTGTACCACTGGACTCGGGTATCAGCCTCTTTGAAGGTTTAGTTGATGGTGTTGGTGGAGGCAGTGCTGCTGTTGAGGGAACTTCTTCCGCTAAAGTTGTTTGCGGTCACTTGAACTTCAAATACTTTTACTGGTTAGATGGGGGACTCACCAACCCGTTTAACCTTTTTATTACTCCTCAACCCGTTTGACTCGTTAGATAAAAGGTTAAGCATGGGATACAAATTTAAATGTTTCCACGTTAGGGTTGATGTCTTTGACACCAACCCGCCCTATACGCCCTCGTATAGTCCAATACGAGGCGTATAGGGTTTAATCTCACTGACAGAGAATGTCACGTGTCATTCCCTGTCTGACGGTTGGGACTCATACATGGCGTATTGCATTATACGAGGCGTATAGATCACGAGTTATATTTTTGCTTCAAAAATTGGCAGATTTTGGGGTTTAAGAAGCCTATACGTGACGTATTGGTATATACGCCACGTATAGGTTTTTTTTAATTTATGTTATATTTATCTTTTTTAATTTATATAACTTTATTAATATAAGTTTATTATTTTTTTTTATATAATTTTTATTTTTTTTTTAATTTATATAATTTTTATTTTTATTTCTAATTATATAATTTTTATCTTTTTTTAATTTATATAATTTTTATCTTTTTTAAACATTTATTATATTTTTACATTTATAATTTATCATTACAAACAACCAAACAAATTAAACAGTACAAACAAATAACCAAAACATTATATACATTACATCAAAAAATTAAATATATACATCCAATGTTTTTACATACATAACAGAAGAAACAAATGAATATAAATAAAAACAACTAAGCCTGACCCGCCCCGCCGTCATCCTGATCCGCCCCGCCCCGCCCTCATATTGACCCGCCCTGCCCTCATCCTGACCGGGGTCGCCGGGATACTGACGTGGCAGTGGTAATGGTGGTGGCTCGATGCCGGCGGCTCGTGACAGATCCACGAGGCGACCAACCGCCCACATCATCAGGTCCTCCATGCGCTCGCTATGACGAGCCTGTCGTCGTGAGTCAGCAACAAGTGCATCAAGCAATGCCTGGGTGGCCCTATCCAGCCCACAGACCGACTTGCGTGTCGGGGATGTTGTGGCGGCTGGTCGTGAACGTGCTCGACGTGCGGCTGCGGCACACCGTGTAGCGGGTCAGGCATAGGCGGGTCCCCCTGTCCCAGCATCAGCGGCAACGGCACCGGGACCCAAACCTGGTCCTGGACGGCCCCTACAAACCGAAGACCGAGTCCCGGGAATCGGTGCGTGATGCGCATGCCGCTAGCCGTGCGACGGTCTAATCAGACAGGGGGAATGGGCGGTAACAACTCAGGTTCATGCGCATGTCATGGTGTAAGAGTACGCATGATCTGAGTGATGAAAGTGCCGCCATACAAAATCCCGCGCTTCTGCCGCATATAGGCAGATGCAAAATAAATCTCCGTGACAGTCACACACAAGCCACTTTCTTGTTACCGGCACGTCGAACCTATTTTCCTTCCAATTTAAAGGGACAACCTATTTTCTTGCTACCGGGACGTCGAACCGTGGCAGAAGACTTACGTTCGCCGTGACGGTCACACACAAGCCATACCTTGATAACCGGTTCCGACAGGTCGTCGTCTTTTCTCCTTGATCGTCGGGTGACAATGACGTAACCATTCTCACGTCCTCTATGGACAGCCCAATCCACCACCTGTTCACGAGACTGAAAATTCTGCAACAACGGTACGGTAAAAGTTAATAAACAACAAACTAAATGTATGTGTATGTGTATATATATATATATGAATGTTATACCTAGTCAGTTTTATACGACACGGTTGGATGGGTTTGTTCCTCTTCTTCGGAGTCGTTGGCCGGCTTGTTCCCCGCGTATACGAAGTTGTCGGTTTGTTGTGTCGGGTAAGAGACTTCACCGTACACGAAGTCGTTCGTGGGTTGTGTAAGGTAAGAGGGTTCACTGTATACGAACTTGGGATTGCTTAGTGGCTCGTTCAAATCTGGAAGCCTTACCCGTTGATTAGAATAAACGTCGGACGAGACCTACTCTCGGTTCACATCTTGAAATCCAGAACTTTGCGGGTTGTTTTCAGCGACTCGTTAGAATTTACTTGAAAACCGTAGTTATCATCCCACCACCAAGATATTGTTATAATTTTTTAAGAGAAATTGTTTGAAAATTTTTTGAACGATACGTTCAAATGAGAATTCAGCATGGTTAAGTACATAAAATTTGGCCTCTATACGCATCGTATAACCCAATATGATGCGTATAGGATCCTGGTCAAACCGACAGCCTTGTACAAAGTAGTCATTCCAACCCCTATACGCATTGTATAGGGCAATACGATGCGGTTTAGGGTACGAGGTACCTTCTACAAATAGTCATTCATCACATCGCTATACCCCCGTCGTATAGGGCAATACGATGCGTATAGGAGTTGGAATGATCACTTTATACGAGGCTGTCGGGCATGGGAAATTGTGAAGGGATATACGCATCGTATTGCCCTATACGATGCGTATAGAGCCCGGTCCAAATAGCAATTCCCGTGTGCGATTGGTAGTCCCCTAAATTTAATTATGCGCCGGGGTTGGGTACAACAATATAACCCGCCAACCTGACACAATTGCCACCCTAGAACTGTGCACCACAAATAAACTTTGGGCAACTTTTAACCCGTATAACTCGTTCTACCAATTCGTCGTGTTCCCCTTTTAACCGAACTCTTTATTCGTTGCCAAGAACGCTCTATAACACGCCTGTCACGTTTCAATACCCTGACCAAGTGATTTTCCAACAATGATTAATTTGAAAAAATAAATACAAAACAATCATAACATAATGTCAAAGACTTACCATCAATCTGGCTTGAACCCATTGCTGAATGAAGAACAAAAAACATAAATCATTTCAATTTCAAATAATTTTGGTTAGCAAAAATCGCAAATCATTGGTGTACGAATATTCAAAGTTTCAAACCATTTTGGTCAGCAAAATCGTAAATCATTTCAAATTTTCAAAACCCTAATATGTAATCACAAAACAAATCGGCATCTGTTAGGGTTTCAAGGATTAAGAATAACAGGCAATTACCAGTTGATTGATTGATCAATTGACATGATTCGTCTTTGATTTCAAAGCCCAAAATCCCTCTATTCGTTTTCCTCTTTGGCCTCCGTCTGCGTATCTCAGGCGAAGAAAGAAGGAGTTACCAGACATACACGCGTTGCCCCTTTTTACACGCGAACCATAGTCATAACAAACCAGCAACAATCGCGTTAACGACGGTGGTGGCGAGCCGTTGACGAAAAGAGGGGAACAAAAGGAAACGCGTAGGTTGGATGCAGATAAGAAGGTGGAAAGGACTTGTACTCAAAGTTAAAGAAGGTGTAAACTCCTGTAGCTACTGCTCACCCACATGGGCTTTAAAAGAGAGTATAATGTATTAGTTACTTTCTCAAAAGAGCTTTCCTTTGAGGACGTGCCAGCCTAGAGTCCTAAGATTCTATACTCAAGTAATGAAAATAATCAGATGAGTCAGTGACCGGTTAGTGATCCAAAAAGCCGTTAAAAGAAGTAACTTTATCAAAAATAAGTTTGTTTTTGTTCTTCTTTTCAAAAATATTTTTGATATGATGTGGCATTATACAATTGGCTGGATCACTTCCAATTCCCAATGGGGAAAATCCAAGACAAACAAAGATAAGCTTAGCTCAAACGTCGATCACAAACCACCAGTCAGTGCGATGGCAATTCGACAGAACTTCCTCCCCCGGACTTACATGACTCAACAAACTCCCGGTGACCAGAAAGACAACACAATCCCTTCCAGCAAATTACCAGCCGAACAATTCCAACCGTTAGCAACGACATTCAGACGGCGTCTTCTAACCGGCATCGGATCAGCTTCTTTAGTCGCCGTAGGTGCTAACTTCGCCGGCACAACAAGTTTCCTTCTTGGCTTGTCGCCGGAAACTGCCCGGAATCTCAAACTTGATGTGCTTTATCCCATCAAAGGCTACAGCCGGTGCATTAAATCCGAAGAAGGATTCGGTTGGCTCTGCGTTGACTCTTAGTCAAAATTGACACTCTTTTTTTACTAAAATAAGATCAAAATTAAGCTTTGAAACAAATTTATCTCAATTTTAACAAATTTTAAATGTTAATCTTTAATTTATTGACATCATATATTGACTTTATTGTTCATGTGTTTCAATGATTTTTAGAATTTATATACCCGCAAAATTGGGTTGGAGACCAGACATTATTGTATAGAGCAGTTGGGAAGGCAGAGATGGAAAGATCACTCGATCCACCGCCACTGAACCGCCGTCGGAATGTAAACGAACCGGTTGCCGCCTTCGGTCCACCGGGCTCGAGTGGTGAGCTGAACGTTAGTGTCATCGTCTCCTCTGTCCCTATTGATTTCTCGTAAGTTAGTATGTTATGTTACTAAACAAAAATGAAATGTGAAGTTGACTTTAAAAGTCAAACATTGTATTTTGAAACTTTGAATTTGACCAGTTTGTTTGAGTTTTTTTCAACAATAAAAGATTAAAAATCATACTTCTTAAGAAGATTTTAAAAGTCAGGAAAGTAAAGGTTGATTTGTAAATGAATGGTTAATTTTGACTTAAAAAGTTTAAATTATGTTGGCAATTGTATGCATTTGAACCTAGTGAAGTTATTGTTGTTAGAATTGAAGCATTTGGAGGTCCGGAGGAAGTAGGAGAAGCTATTGTTAGGACGATCACAGGGTCAAGTCGACGTCCTGATGTCAAAGGGACACTTATAAAGTCAAACTTGAGAGAAGATGACGTGAAGAAAGTCAAATACTATGTGTTAGAATTTACGGTAGAAAGCCCTTTGTTTAGACGGCACAATGTGGCGGTTTGTTGCGCTCGTGGTGGTCGTTTATTCACTCTTAATGTGCAGACATCAGAATCGGCATGGCCTATGCTCAAACCAGATTTTTACAAGATTGCAGATTCTTTTAGCCTAACTCCGTAGTCCATGAAATCATGAATGTATGTGTGAGCGGATGGACTAAGAACTCATTCGACTTCATAATGTAGTTACAACTCACACATTGGTTGAGTTGACCTATGGCTCCAATCAACTCAAAGTTAATATTTTTTTATTTTTATTTTTGAGTTGACTAGATAAAAATAATATTGTTTTTTTAATGTTTGTGGTGAACATTGAATGAAATAAAATGGAATGTATAACAAGGATAAGAATAATCAAAGTTCACGATTTTCAATTTTCTTTTCTACCAACAAATTTGAAATTTCTTGTAATTTAGTCAGTGTCGTAAAAGTCGGCCAACTTGGTCTTGGAATCGGCGAGGAATCAGTACTTGGGGGTGTTTCGTAGCAATTTTATACAACTCGGTGAGTAAGACTCGGATTCGGTCAACATTGGACTGAATCAGTGAACTCGATCAGAATCGAGCAAATTATACAATCTTGTTTTTGTTCAATTTAATGCAAATTTGATAGAAAAGAACAAAAAAAGGAAAACTAAGGGTATAAAAGTATTATTAGCCAATGATGCAAGTGAGCCTCAAGATTGGATTCTTGAAGGTGATGTAGATGAATTTGAGTCCGGAGTACCTTCAGATGCGGCTAGTGAAGCCATGAGTGACGATGAATCTTTAGAAAATCGTAGAAGTTCTAGATTGAGAGAACTTGACGAGGAAGAATTTGTGTCCGAGAATGAAAAGGAATTGAATGATAGGTTGAATATGAATCGGATGAGTTAACATCAATGAACAATACGGAGATACATCGGAAGACGAGAATTAAATGTTTCATGTCTAAAATATTTCAGAATGAATATCAATTTTTGAAATACTTTAGTATTTGAAGTTTGAACATGTATCCTTTTAATATTCACGTATTTTGTTATAAATATTAGTAAACTTATGATATTTGACATATATATATATATATATATAATCTCCCAATAATTATTTTATTTATAATTTATCATGTCCGAGTACTCCCCGTCTAGGCTCAGTACTCGTAACTCCCAGTCGACCAACATGGGAGCGTCTGACGACTTCTGTATCATTGAACTTAGTCATAATTTATTAGTTTTTAATATAAAATTTAAAATTTTATATTTTCCTTCTTGTATTCTCAGAAAGGATAATTAAGGGATATTCAAAATCCATAGATGCTCAATGCAACTTAGAAGTCTTGAACAAAAGCCAAATAAGCTACAATGTATTTTTAAAAATCCGAAAATGAAAAATCGATGAACCATACCAAATTTAGGTTAATGGAACCGAATTTAGATCCGTAAACGAATCAAACAAACACAAACATGGCTTGTTCGTGTTTGTACATTTAACAACACAAATGAACTAACACGAACACTTAAACAAACAAATTTTCTTGTTCGTCTTTGTTTATGTTTAATTCTAAACGAACGGTTTACGAACATAAATGAAATGAACGTAAAAATCAAAATTTGTTTCCCAGGTGCAATACCGGTTAATATGCAAAGAATGGAGTGTGTGTAAGAGCATTCACAACCCATTCCTTATAATTATGTGAGTGAGTTTTGTATATTTTATGGAGTGGTTTAAAGTGGTTGTGAGTAGAGAGAAAAAATATATAAGGTTTGTGTAAATATAAGGATAAAAGTAATAGTTTTTAGTATAATTATAAGGATAAGGATAAGAAAAAAAAAGTAGAGAGAAAAGATAAAAAAAATAGTATTTTTTTAGTATAATTATAAGGATAAAAACATAAAATATAAATAATAACAACATTTTTGTGAACACTCCCCAAATTCCCAGATTCTATTCAAATCTCACTTCATTCCTAAATTACTGCTTAAATCACATTTAACGTCTTCTAGGTCTCGTCTTCCCCATCGATCTGATTTCATCTGATCCGATCTGATCAATAATCACGAAAAATGGCGATGGCGAGGGCAAGCTCTGGCCTCGCGTATCCTGATCGCTTCTACGCTGCCGCTACTTACGCGGGATTCGGTGGCTCTCCCAATTCATCTTCCAAAGGTGTCACCTCCAAATTCGCTAACGACGTCGCTCTGTTGCTTTACGCCTTGTATCAGCAGGTTTAATTCTTATTCGCTATCGTTTGTTACAATCCTTCTCCGTAATTCTCAATTGCTTAATTTTGCTAAATTGATCTTTCAATAGTTAAATAATTTGTTTTGAACTTAATTAGAGTTTGGATTTTGGAATTGTGCTTGGGATATGTTTCAAACAATTGGGGATTTTAAGTGTAGTTTATGATTTTCTTTTTCCTTTTGGCATTTGATGTGAAATAATAGATCCGCCATAAGAGTACAGGTACGATAGCATTAGTTATAACCTCTAAGGTAATGTATCTTTATCTGTATGGTATAAACCCCTCTTCAAGAGAAAGGGTCAGATTTTAGGTTTTTGATGTCAAACCTAGTTCTATCAATCAAGATCAGAACTTGTTTATTTTTTCCTTTTTTTTTGGCAAATTGAACACATGCATTGTTATATTTCTAGTGTTTGACTATAGAATTATATGATTATCTACTTTTTGGGGTGAAATTCATTGTTCTTACCAATAAGGTGAAAAGTAATCTCACTTAGGAATGAAACAGCCAAAGAGGTTGTGATGTAGTGGTTGAGGTAAGGCCTGGAGTCTCAAGGGACCCGGGTTCGATCCCTACCACCACCATTAATTTCTGCGGCATCGCAAATGAGGCCTAGCTCTTAGGCTGATGCACCAGGGTTTTACCCACGCCGATCTAGGGTTCGAGCCTCGGCTCTCCCTCAAGCCTGGAAGGGGCCGTATTAGGTGGGGTTTTTCCTTGAAAGCTCTCCAACTCTGACGCCAAGTGGGCCCGGTTAAGATAACATATTGGACGGAGTTGGACGAGGCTCTCCCATGTGACGGGGGGTGCGACGTCACAACATTCAATGTTCGCCTTTCAAAAAGAAGGAATGAAACAGAAGTTTAGTAGCCCCCTCGCCCCTTTTTCATCATTTAGGAATGGAGTGTAACAGAATAATGGCTGGCTATTGCAGTAACACGGTGCTAATAATCGACTCTAGGATTTAGAGATTGAGATATTGTGGGAGCTGGGTGAAATTTGTGCCAGTTTGAATGGCTGTATTTAACACATTGGCCAAGTGTCATACAAATAGATCCTCAAGTATGGAAGGAACAGGCTCACAAAGTGCAAGTTCAATTTGCTGTAACCTAATTGTAAATATTTATTGTTTCATTAAAGGGGTCAATAACTAGGGGTTTGTTGCTCTATTGTGTATAGCTTATACTGTTATTGGTCTGGATTGGAGAGCCTGATGTCAGTCACTGTAATTAAAAATTGATTTGTTGGGCAAGACAATGGCCTAAAGAGGAGTAAATAGAAGAGATGAGTGGTTGATATGGTCCTACTTAACCATGCATTTGGTTGATGGCAACAATATGACATGTGCTTTATAAAGAATAAGAAGAGATACAAGATTCTGCCTAGTGCGTGAATGTTTGATTTTCAACTGGTTTCTTCGATGGTGACGTTAGAAACTTCAACGTTATAACTTGATGATAATTGGATTTGCATACTTCTATTTTGATCCAATATAAATATGTCTTATGGAACATAATGATAAAGTCTTTTGCATTAAACCATATTGTGTTTTTCATCCTTCATTGATTAATCAAAATCAACTCAACTAGATTACATGGTATGTCAGTATGACTGTATGAGAACCTTTTCATATTAATTTTTTTTTCTGGAATTGTTTTTGCACCCGCTTTCTAGCTTGTGATTATTTGTTTGATATTAGCATGTGTAATTCACTATGCAAACTTGTTTATCTATCTACCTATCTATGCTCACACATAGATATACACAAACATATAATATATATGCGCACACGTGTGTGAGAGTGAGTGTATGCGCGTGGGCATGCACACATGTAAATCACGTACATGTAGAGAAATGCAAATATGTGGCTATAAACCACGTATTTTTTAGTCTAGTTCACAAAAACCTTTTTCCCTTTACCCCTTTGCACTTTACTCTTTCCTTTAGACATGTTGGCATCGTTCCTATTTAGAACAATAAATGCATGCACTCTTAGCTTCTCATGTACCGGTCATACACTCATACATTACGGTGTAATTGAGCTAAGTTGAGTTAAAACACTTCCACGCTCGAGCTCAACTCGATCTTAAAACTCAAAAGTCGAATCCATCGAGCCCTCATTTTTAAGTTCGATGAATTAATCAATTCTTTTGAGCCTGACTTGGTTATCTATATGACTATGTTAAAAAGTACTTAACGGGATAAACAAATGTACTTAACAGAATAAACAAATGTGCTTAACTAATTGACATTAAAATATGCATAATAGGACACAGCGAAAAATGCAATTACACTAAGAGGATGCATTTAAACTAAAAAATCCAATAATTTCAAAGCTTAATAGAGAAAAAAATATACTAAAATGATTCTATACTGTTGTCAAAGGCGCAATAGGCGCTCAGGCGAGGCGCAACGCAAGAAAAGTGCCTCATGGCATTCTAGGCGCGATTCCGGCGAGTTTCCGGCCAGATCGTGTAAAATCCAGCAAAAACGGTGAAGTTCAAATAGAAAAACAAAAAACCCAGATCTGAAGTTGAAATCAGGAAGAAAAACTCAGATTGTTTCTCTCCAGTGAAGTTTAAAACGAAAAAGATAAAGGAAAGATAGAGATGAGGCATATTTTGAGTGATGGGAAGTGAGATTAAAAGGACTTAAAAAACATAAAAAGCCACTTTTCTTGCAGAGCTACGGAGAGCTAGAGAGCGTAGTTTTCGTACAAAAGAAATAAAAGTTATTTGTTATTTTTTTTCTGATTTCTCTCTTTTATTTATATAATAGATAGATTCTCTTAAGTTTTTTAGTTATATTTTTAAGATTTTTAGTTATATTTTTAAGCTTTTTAGGTTGTAGATGTACTTTTTTAGGTTATACATATAGTTTCATTGTTTTAGTAGACTTTGTATTTAGATTTGAGTTGTACCTGTAGCTTCTTAAGTTGTACATGGAGGTTTTTTTACATATAAAATCGTATGTATTTTTTTTTAATCTAAGTTTTGGTTATTAAAGATTAAGAATGTAGTAAAACCCCTAAAAATGATAACTTTATGATGTATGTATAACTTAAAAAGCCCTCGCTTTTTAAGCGCCTAGGCCCAAGGCTCACCCTTTGCGTGTGCCTTTGACAACATAGTATACTATAAGTATCAATACTGTACTCTTCACACTAAAGTAGCTTCCGACCCTGTTTTGATAGGAATAACAAGTATATGTCAACCCGGTTGACAAATATATGATAATAATTAAAAAGAATTTAATCACCAAGGTGGTTTGAGTCTTGAGTAAAGAGTGTTTTAGGGGGTTTTAGTTTGTATAGTAGGGGTAATTATGTAAATATAGTAATATACATATGCACATGCTAAAATATAATGTAACAAAGCTTGATAAGGATTACGAGCTTTATGGGTTGAGTACTGTTAAATGGGGTATTTTGAGTATATGTATGATTGTGTGTATATGTATGATCTCTTTTTGTGTGTGCCTTTATATATGTGTATACATTTATATATATTACCAGCGTTCCTTTTGTTAATCAAAATTTGTTGAATTTTGTTTCAAATCAGGCAACTGTTGGACCTTGTAGCTTACCAAAACCAAGAGGTTGGAGTCCAGTGGAACAAAGCAAATGGACAAGGTTTGTTTATTTAAGCTACTGAATGCATATGCTATCTGATTTTTTATGCATGAATATGAATCAAGACTTGTCATTTGCATACTATCTAAGATCAATTAATTGAACACTTTTTTTTACTTGTTGGATACTTTCTTGGTGGGGCTCTGCTTGAATAATAACTGTTTACCTTCTATTTGTGACAGTTGGAATGGTCTTGGAAACATGGCTTCCATTGAAGCAATGCGCCTGTTTGTAAAAATATTAGAGGTATACTTAACTTAATTTTTATTTTAAATTGGAATATTTTCTTATAGAACCTTAAGTAATCGGTCTTTTTTTTATTCCTTGAGTAGGAAGAAGATCCAGGTTGGTATTCAAGGGCATCCAACTTTATTTCAGACCCTGTTGTTGATGTAGAGATGAATGTGAGTGTTCAAAATGTGTAGCTTCCTTTAAGCCATCTTGATTGTAGCATGACATATGTTTTGTTTATACGGTAAACTATGATCTAAATTGGAATATTATGCATCTGGTGTAGCATAGTTCAAAGGTGGAATTACCCACTAAGAATGAAACCACTTTACCTGAAATGAAAACTATCCCAACTGAGAATGGGAATTCTGTGGATAAAGATGTTTTGGTGGAAGGAGTTGGTTCTGTTGGTGTGTATGACCAATGGGTTGCACCCCCGGTTTCTGGCCCACGTCCAAAGCCCCGATATGAGGTATTATTTTCCTTCAGTTTTTTTATATAACTTTACTGTTTCTTTTATTTAATTTTACCTTTCTTCTGATGCTGTTTTTCAAATTAACAGCATGCAGCAGCTGTTATTGACGATAAAATGTATATATTTGGTGGAAACCATAATGGACGTTACCTAAATGATCTTCAGGTATGGGATGTATGGTCAAAATTAGGGACATTCCTTTTTGTTTGCCATTAATTTCTGTCTGCATGATTTCTCTATTTTGTCTTTATTGACGGGTGGTTTAGATATTTGAAATGTGGTCGTGTGAAATGTGGTTAAACGGTTTAGGTAAATGTTTACAACTGTCTCCTATTCTTCCTGGTGTTAACGTTTTTGGTTCTCTCTTCAAAGTTTGTGTTAATACATACTTCTTTATTGCTTATTTTAATTCAGCTTCATTAGGTTTTCTTAGGACCATGATAATATTATTGAGTTGCATCTCAATTCTTGTGAGGATTTGTTGCAGACACTTGATTTTCGAAATTGGACATGGTCAAAGGTCGAAGTCAAAGCAAATTCTGAGGATCCAGTGAGAGTAACTCCTTGTGCTGGGCATTCTTTGGTCAGTATTGAAATCTGATTTTTCAATAGAACATAAATTGTGAAATATCTCCTAAACATTATATCACAAGTGATTTTTTAATCATTTTGTTGTCTAATATGACAAGATATAACATGTGTAGATACCATGGGAAGGAAATAAGCTTATATCAATTGCAGGACATTCAAAGGATGCTTCTGAAGTTGTCAATGGTTTGTTTGAACTTGATCTCTGTTTTCATTTTTATCATTCAAGAGTAATATGTGCCTACTAATCTTTTAAATTATAATTCGTTAGTTGTCTATTAGAGGTGGAAATTTTGACCCATTTACTTGTGAATGCAATTTGGGTTCTGTTTTATCTCAGACGGACAGGGGTCAAATGGGTCTGATGGTCAAACAGCGTGAAAGTTGGTCAAAATTTTAAGATATGCAACTTTTAAATCGTCTTGTTCAAGGATCTAGATTATTACTATAAAAATATTGTTTTTCTAATGATATAAAAACATTCAAAAAGTGGATAGAAAAGTATTCGTGGGTCAACACAACCTGGCTAGTATTAAAAATGATGGTTCAGCCTGAACCCTTTCTGATAGCTGCTTGAATCGCCCATCTTTCCTCCTCTACTATCTATTAGTCAAATGGAAAGTTAATTCCAAGATATGTGACACTTAATGTTGGCCACTTGCTTCAGTTTAGAACTTTATCAACCTTTATTCCTTTTTAATTTACACTTATAGCTGCACTCCTTGTGTGCGTGTTTATACATATAGGGGAAGGATCTATGCAAAACACTATATTGTGAGGACACGTAGAACAAAATGAATTCATTTTCCAATCTTAAAAAAATTTAAAAATGAAGGAAAATGGTATAAATGCAATGTTTATTGTTTCTCACCCATCTATCGTGAAATTCAAAAAAATTTATGAACAAATTTTGTTTGTGTATATACCCTATAGTGTAGGTAAATGGTAAAAAATTAAAGAACATATGAACAAATTAGTTTGATGGTTTTTTTGTGTATAACATCCACATGTGTAGGTAAGAAGTACAAACTTTAAAAAATATGAACCATTGATCAAAAAGTTAAATAGTTTGGATTTGTTCTGCGTGTTCTCGCAGTGTCCTGTAATGATCCTCTCTCTCTATATATATATATTAACAAACTTATATATATTTATATCCTTTAACTTTTACAGTGAAGGCTTTTGACCTGCAAACATATACTTGGTCAACCATGAAGACCTACGGAAAACCACCGGTATTATATTTAATACGTTGCCATTATTTTTTATTTTTTATTTTCTACTTTCTCATTTCTATACTATCCCGCCCATTTGATATTGATTCGATCCAATTAAGTCTGTCAACAAATCCAAAAGATTGATCCATAGATGAATGAATTACATGGATTGTTATAATGTCAAGATCAAATCCATTTCTGTAACCAACATAAAAAAATGTATACTACAATTTACAAAACTTATGTACCATACAGATTTATAAAGCGTATAACCTCAATTTCTTCGTAAATGAGTCTATACTTGATTGACATTATCAACATCATACCATTAATTATGTGATGTTACCTGTACCACAGATCTCGAAAGCTTAGTACATCACCTTTATTATTCATTGCCTAATGGAGCTGATAAGATCCATTTAGTCATCTTTTAGTTTGTGGTCTATTTAGAGTTCCAGACACCATTTGTTATTAATAGAATTTAAACATATTTTTTATTTTGTCATGCTATTGCAGGTTTCACGTGGAGGTCAATCAGTTACACTTGTGGGAACCAACTTAGTCATCTTTGGTGGTCAAGATGGAAACAGAACTCTCATGAATGACCTCCACATTCTAGACTTAGAAACCATGACCTGGGATGAAATTGACACAATGTAACTTCTTTATTCTATCATTCTCATATGCATTCAATCATTCATTTATTCTTTAGGAATTATACAAGTAAGCCAACCAGTTGAGTAAGTTATCATAACTACAAAGGGAAACAACTATGGAACAAAATGATTAGCTTTTTAGAGAGCAACTTTATTTTTGAACAGATGTAACCGACTTATTGTTATAAACTGATTATCATTGAGATATCCAAAAGAACTCATTGTTTGCAAGAAAGACCAATATGGTACAAGTTCTGTTTTTGTATTTATGGCGATTTGGTTTTTTAATAAGAACTTGTGCAATTTTTTATATATGCAGAGGTGTGTCACCTTCTCCACGGTCCGACCATGCTGCCGCAGTACATGCAGAGCGTTATCTTCTTATATTTGGTGGTGGCACACATGCAACTTGTTTCAATGATCTTCATGTTCTTGATTTGAATACTGTGAGATAGTTTAATCATATTTTGATATTATTGCTAAGTTAAACTTGTACTTGGATTATATGGATCATGATGTTCGTATTATTACTATTATTTTGTTCAGATGGAATGGTCAAGACCAAGTCAACAAGGAGAGATACCAAGTCCACGAGCTGGTCATGCTGGTGTAACCGTTGGAGAGAGTTGGTTCATTGTTGGTGGTGGAGATAACAAGAGTGGTATGTACTTGAGTTTCCACATATGTTACTTTCTAATCATTTCATAGGAAAAGTTAGACTATGATTTGAAACAGTATAGTTTTTCTAATAATATATTAATATCCGACACGCTATAAAAAAAATTTAAAATTTTGGACAAAAGGTGTTTACCTGAATCAACCTGTTTTGACTCCCACCAAAAATACCCATTTTGACCCGTTACCCAACCCACCTGGCCCACTCATTTCCTGTCTTTTTCATAATTGCGTTTTTCTTTTGTTTTTTGCAGGAGTTTCAGAAACAGTTGTTCTTAACATGTCTACTTTATCCTGGTCAGTTGTAACAACTGTTCAAGGACGTGCTCCTCTTGCTAGTGAGGTATCTGCTTTGCAAGATTAAGTATTTTTGTTTATTTTGGAGGTAGCAATTTTGACCCCTTTACTTATGAATGGATTTGTTAAAGAATAAGTATGTTTTTAGAATAGTAAGTTTAAATCTATGAGGTTTAATAAGGGACTTGATTTGATCCTGTTTCCTAGTTTATGTTTTTTTTGGTTTCCTTATATAATCCTAATATTGAAAATAAAATTGAAGTGATTACCTCACTATGAAAATACTCAAAAAACACAGTTTTCCACTGCGTTTATTCGGGTTGTGTTTTATCTCAAACAGTCAAATCATAAAATTCAGTTACAGAGGGAATGGGTTGAACAGAGTAGTCCAAAGTCTATTCTTAATGCATACAACATCATACATTCATACATCATTTTATTCAACGATTAATAATTAACGAAAGATAATTTTCGGAGGTGGTAGTGGTGGTGGATCGGAGAGCGGAAACGAATGAAAAGAAAAGGTTCTGTGTGTTTGTTCCACATGTATGAACGATATGAGGTACAGTTGTACCATAATGCTTTAGTCAGACGTACCATACTGTTCATACTGTTCATCCGTTAGTGTTTGTTTTAGTTAATAATATGAACACTTAGAAAATGGACAAAAGAGTGGTTGCATCTAGCCTGTTTCTACCTGTACCAATAAATTACCTATTTTAACCCGAACTGGTTTTGACCGTTACCCAACCCACCCATATTGCTACCTAGTTTTCTTAATGTCCCGGGAGAGTGATAGGAAAGGTAAGGAACCAGATACTAATTCTCCATGTGTGCACTGTGCAGGGGTTGAGTTTGGTGTTAAGTTCCTACAATGGTGAAGACATTCTAGTTTCTTTTGGAGGGTACAATGGGAAATACAACAATGAGGTAAGAAGGGAGTCTCTTATTCATGCATTGCTTCCAACGGTTTCTTAGTTGGTTTTGGTTGACTAGGTCAACTTACTCAAACCCAGCCACAAATCAACCTTGCAAGCAACTAAGTCAGGAACCCCTGCACTGGATAGTGGTTCTGGTGCACAGAATGCAACAAATGGAACCAGAGATGTCGATGTAGAGTTTGAAGCTGGTCAAGAAGCTAAAGTTAGGGAAATCAGTATGGACAATAATGAGCCACAGGTAACTCCAGTTGCTTTACTATGGGATCTAACGTGCATTGCGCAAATTCTGTAGAGGTGGCAAAATGGGTGGGTGAGTTAAGTAACGGGTCAACATGGGTTTGCTCAAAACGAGTCATTTTCAAATGCAGGTCGGGTTGGGTTGACCCACCAACATTTTTTGTTGTGTATTTTCAGGATAAATAATTGGCACATTAATTATGATTACAAGATACTGTATTACTAAAATAATGATCTAATTTTTCTATAAACAAAACGACTTAGGATATTGCAAGCATTTGAATATACTTTAAGCGACTTTCAACCCGTTTGACCCGTTACCAATAAACTACAACCCGAATTGACCAGCTTCTATATGAATGTGTTGAAATTGCCACATCGATATCTGTTATGGGGTATAACCCAAGCAGACATAGGTTATGTTGAGTTTAAAGTATATTTCATTGTGTAAATATGTAAATATGTCTACAATTATGCAGATAATCGAAGTTAATGAAGTAAGTGAGCGTTCCATAGCTGCACTTAAGGCAGAAAAGGAAGAACTAGAATCAGCTCTTAATAATGAAAAATCACAATCACTTCAGTTAAAGCAAGAACTGATAGAAGCTGAATCCAAGAACGCAGACTTATACAAGGTAATGTATTTCCAATGCTTTTGACGATGAATTTGTTTAACTCCTTTGAGCTTAAGGTCCAAAAGACTATTTACTTAATAAAAAAGAATACTATTTACTTAATATTCGAGTGGCGTCCTTTAGTGAAAGTGCAAGCTAAATAAAACGTATTCATAGATGCTAACTTTATTTGCAAATTTTACAATTCTGCAGGAACTCCAATATGTACGTGGTCAGCTCGCAGCAGAGCAGTCAAGATGTTTTAAACTAGAGGTAACTTCTGTTTTTGGCATTGTACTTCATTTATAGGCGTCAAAAAGGACCCATTGGGTAAACGGGTCAGAATGGGTTCGGGTCAAAACAGGTCAGGTTGGGTTGAGCCACTAGCATTTTTTTCCTCTTATTTACAATTCAGAAATAATAGATTTGATAATCAGGTTTTTAAATTAAACAAATTAGGAAGGTTAAAAACAGGTGATTATTAACTCAAGCTATGATTGAAGTACATGATTATATCTTGAATTTGTAGTACTTGTGAAAATGTACAGGTGGATGTTGCAGAGTTAAGACAAAAGCTACAAACAATGGACACCTTACAGAAAGAAGTTGAAATCCTGCAAAGACAAAAGGCTGCTTCTGAAGAAGCTTTTGCAAAACAAAAACAAACTTCAGGAGGTGTGTGGGGATGGCTAGCTGGGGCCCCGCCTCCTACCCAAAAGCCGAACGATGTCTGATAACTTAAAACGGCCAAATACATACATAGCGAAAATCACACTCTTTTTAAATTCATTTTCCTATTAAACCTCTCTTGACCATAAGATATTTATGATTTTGTGTTTGTCAGAAACATAGTTAAATGATGCTTCTATTTTTGTTTTTGTTTGGGATTCTGAAGTAAAAGATTTGTTGAGGTTGAACATAGGATGGATTGCATTGTTCTTATTTTAGATTAATGATGATGGCATGTATGTAATAACCATGGTTAAGTTGTGTGTCATGTACATGGTTTCATCATTCATGTGAGAAAAGGTTAAAACTTTGTACTTTAGATTCATGTGTGGATTTTTCTATTTTTTTCTGCACCTTAATGTATGATGCTGCAATGGTCAATAGATTAATGAAAATATAGTATTATGTATTATTTATCAAAACTAAATTTGATTAAATTAAAGATGATTAGAAATAAGTTTTATCTGTGTAATATTCCTGGTAATAATCTTTTGTTTGGTAACAAAACTAAAATGTTTTTTTTTGGAAGACTGTAGTTTTGAAAAGAAATAATAAATTATCATTGTAAATCTTTTATGTATATTGTTATTTGTTATAATTTTGTTTTTTATTAAATCTTCAAAGGTGGTGGTTTCTAAATAACAATATTAATGGATTTTAAGTTTCATGGTAGATCCTTGATGGGCTACTTTATAAGTTTTCATGGTTTTCGTTGCTTAAATATTTTATACATAAAACCCAACAGATTTTACCCTTGCAGTTTTAGAAAAAACTTGTATCACAGCCGTGATTTTTTCATACCCAGATTGGATGGCTTTAAAGTGGTTTTCAAACTTTTAGATGGTTCTCATTTGAAATCAAAACTACATACACACAGGTATAATACAACAATGCGATGCATTCTGAGTCGGCAACCATTCTGGGTAGGCAACAAAGCAAATTATAAAATCGAGGTCCTTTTTAATAAAAATACATATTTTTTTTAGAATCCTAACACATGGGAATATGATGATTCACATTTTATGTATACAGTTTTTTAAAGTCACACAATCACACATATTAAATTTTGAATGAGTTTTAGTAAAAAAGAAGACTCTTTCAGGTATACTGATTTTTTGTTCCCCGTGTCAAAACTTGAAAATTAAATGAATTTAAATTCTAAAAATTAGGGGCCTTAGGCGGCAACTTATTTTATTATATAGTCGAGCCACCTTTACATGCAATTAGAGGTGCACAAAAAAACCGGTTCCGGAACCGCCCAACCCGAACCGGAACTGGAACCGGTTCCGGTTCCTACTCGATATTGAGTGGACCCGGTTTGGACCCATTTGTACCCGGTGGTTCCTACCCGGTTTGGGGTTTCCTATGGGGGACCAGTTTCTACCCGGGACAAGTTCCTACCCGGTTCTAGCCGTTAACTTGTTTAAAAAAACGTTTTTTAACGGCTATATAGCCGTTAGAGGGGTGACTTTGACCCTTTTTCTTGTTTTTTAGCCCCCCTAAGTTAGTATAAATAGATGTTGGATGAATTGGTTGAGTACCCAACTTGAAAAAAACCGAGCGAAAAAAACGCAAAAAATACTCGCATAACACCTGTTTTACTATCCTTCCCGACTTTCTACTTTCATTAGTGTTTAAAATTGAATTTCTTTTGTTTGAGAACTATTAAAAATAAATAAAAAATGCATTTTATGTTGTTTAATGTTATTTTAATTGTTTAAAAAAAAAATTGGACCCGGTTGGAACCGGTTCCAGACCCTACCCGGACCCGACCTTACCCTACCCGGTTCCACAGGGTAGGGTTCTTCAACCCAAAACCCGGTTCCTAACCGGTTCGGGTTCCTCTCCCAACCCGACCCAATTTTAACCCGGCAAAAAAAAAAACCGGTTCCGGTTCTTAGGCTCAACCCAGTTTGTGCACCTCTACAAGCAACTAGAGGTGCACAAAAAAACCGGTTTTTTTTTTAACCCGGTCCAAACCGGCAAACCGTTTGGGTTAAACCGGTTTGGACCAAACCGGTTCGGGTTGGCATAAAACCGGCGGTTTGAAACCGGTTTGAAGCTTTTTGGAAGAGACCGGGTTGGGGACCGGTTCGTGTGACCCGGTTTGATAAACCGGTTTTTTTTTTATATTCAAATATTGATTTTAGTTAATTTTGATTCTTGATTGTATGTTTGAAAGAATTAAATAGCATTTAATAAAATAGCATTAAATAACATTTATTTAATAGCATTAAATAATATTTATTAAATAGCATTAAATTGCATTTATTAAACAGCATTAAATAGCATTTTAGTTAAATTTTTCTATAAATACCTCCGATTTATTAAATAGCATTTATTAAATGAATTTTAAAAAACATAGTAATTATAAATACCTCCGATTTAATTTTATTTAATTAAATCGAATATTAAAAATATAATTTTTTTTTATAAAAACCGGTTTAAACCGGTTTAAAGGGCAAACCGGTTTAAAACCTACCCGAACCGGTTTGACCGGTTTACATATTTCCATTACCAAAACCGGTTTAACCCGAACCGGTTTGGGCCCAAACCGGTTTTGACTTTTCGTTGACCAAACCGGTTCGGATCGGGTTGAACCGGTTTGGGTTAAAAAACCGATTTGTGCACCACTACATGCAACCATGCATTACAACCCACCTTTTTGGTCAACTAGTCCACATTCTCCTGGTCCTTAGTTGTTTTTCTTTAGTTAGTTGTTTATAGATATCTATATCTATACTACTGTATAATACATATTTGAAGGATATTATTGTAATTTACTTAAAAAATTAAGACATCTAGTACAAATTTTTTTTTGCATGATGTACAAATCAGCAGTGCATCAAATGTGTACAATTACCTTCTAACCCATGTTTATAATTAAAGCCTAATAATTACCCTTTAACCCATACACTTAATTCTTTCATTTACTCAAAAAATTAAGACACCTAACACAATTTTTTTTCCATAGTATACAAATTAGCAATGCCTTAATTGTTTATAATTGCCTACTAACCCATGTCTATAATTTAACCCGTGATTAAATTGACACAATATTAAATAGAGAAAATCAATTAAAGACGTTCAATTCTTAACGGCAACGCGCGTGATACCTCTTACGTATGGTCATACCTCATAAAAATATTTTATAAGCAACTTGAATGTAATGAGGTATAATTTATAAAAAAAATCGTTTAATTATGCAAATATTTACACAGAATTAATTTATCCGGGCCACACATCATACGATTCGCTACTAGTTTCAATAATAGTTAGTGGGTAGTTTCATCACGTAATGTCCTTATTTCCGTTTGACTTTGTTTGAAAGCCTTTAAAGAGGCCATGAGTTCTTATGAATGATTAAGAAAATTGCTCCAACTCTTAGCTTCTCGTCTACTTTCTCTGACTTTCTTAGATTAGCCATCTCGAATCGGCTTCGTAACACAATGACATATGTAAGTTCAAGATTTTTTTGCGAAAACAACTCAAAATAAGAAATGTTCTTGACTGAATAATTTCTATAAAAATATCAAAAAAACAAACAAACATACCCAATGGATCCCACCCAATAAGTAAGGTCTGTGGAGAGTGAGATGAGAACAAACATTACCTCTGCTCAATGATTATTTTTTTTTGTTTTTTTACTTTTTTTAATTTTTAAATGATATAGTACTGCGAATAATACACGAAAAAACAATATCATAATATGACATATCATAGTAAATAACATAGCATCATAGCGAGAACATCATATTGGCATACATAGTCTATCATTAGCGGCAGGCAAAAGTGTAGTAACATACAAAAAATCTCTAAGGCTAAATCGAGGTAAGGTAAGACACATCTAAGACTACAAACATATCTAAAACTAAAGGCACATCTTCTACTAGAGGCAAATCTAGAAAGTAGCTAACACTGAGACCTACGCCTAAAAGGAAACCCAGGAAATATCTAACATTGTCATCTGAAACTAGTGGCCCATTTATAAAGTAGGTATAACGAAGCTGTAACAAAGATCTAACATATATGGTATTTAAAAGTCCTTAACCTTAAATCGACGTTAATTAATTGTTTATATTATATATTCTATAATATACCCTTTCAAATTAATTAATTGTTTAAATTATGTTGTATTGCATAGTTGTGTACATGTGTTGACTAGGAACATGAACGAGACATTCTGCATACGTCTAGAGCAGTTATTTAAAATTATTCTCGATTTTATTTTTCATGCCGATACATGTCTTTTTCAACTTGATATCATAGCAAAATTCTAGGATTTTTTTTTTCCTGAAATGGTGTTATTTCATCATTCTCTTTCACAAATGGTGTTAAAAGGAAAGTAGTATCACAAATGGTGTTTCCCCACTTCACAACCAGGTTTGGTGTGTTTCCCCACTTCACAACCACGGTTTAGCAATTCTTTACTTCACAACCACGGTTTGGTGATTTCTTTAATGAAACCGTGGTTACCAACTACTATTTGACTCAATTCTAGCTTCACAACCACGGTTTGGTCTTCACAACCACGTTTTGGTCTTTACAACCACGGTTTGTGTTATTTCCCACGTTCACAACCACGGTTTGGTCTAGTTTGACTCAATTCTTGGTCCACATGCATGGTAGTTACATAGTCACATGTTTGTTGTTTCTGATAATCACATGTTTGTTGTTTATGATAATCACGTATATTAACCCAAATTGTTCTTTCATATATTTGACTTCATTAAATTAATCATTGGTAGTCACATGTTTGTTGTTTCATATCCGAAGATATGTGTGCCTGCTAATCACGGGTTGCTAGTCACGGGTTGGGGAAGACATGATTAAAATATCACATGGCCCGGTGCATAAACCATATGAAGTAATTCTTCATATCGCATTCTGTGGTGAATAATAAAGGAAGTAGTTCGAGTTGATTCATCAGAGAAAACAACTCCGTTTTCGTATGAAAATTTACCACCATAGTATAATCTAACAAGAAATTGACGGGTTAAGGACATTATCAGAGATACGAAAGGAGAGACTTGAAAGACTTTGAGATAGTTTTGGTTTATTTATGCTTTGAATATGTTTCGTTGAAGACTTATTTATGCTTTGGTTGAAGACTTATCTTATCACCATCTACAACAGGATTCTTTCAAAGATATTTCATATCTCACAGAGATTCTTTCATATTACATATCTTACAGAGATTCTCTGAATAAGATTATCTAAATAAGATTCTCAATTTCAAAGATGTCATAATGTTACTGTTGATGTATTGAGTAGCGTGTGTCCAAACGGGTTACTGTTGATGTATTGACTAAAAGATGTCATAAAAGATATTTTATTTTAAATAAAATATCTTACCGTTGATGCTTTGGTTGAACTAAAATATTTCCAAACTTGTTACGGTCCCCCCCCCCAATCTCACTAGCAAGACTAAAAGATTTCCCCGGAGGTTTACACGTTAGAGTTTGATAAACTCGCTTAATAAGCTTTACATGGTCTAAAAAGTGACTTAACAACAAAAATATACAATTGTTACTTTATTCCCCGAGGTTTACATGTTAGAGGGTGGCTTAGATATCTCTCATTTCCCTTCCTAACACGATCCCCATATGTGGGTTAGATAGGCATCCCGAGGGTATTAGCTGCAACTGCGTTGATGGAGGTTTTCTAAGCACACCCAACACATGCAATATTGTTCCTCCACAGCCACCTCTCACCGGGCCTCCGTTCTTCTACGACGCTTAGAAAATACAAGCTGTAGGTTGAGAATCACGAAGTCAGACCATTCACCGGCTTGGAGTACACACCTCCATGAAAGAGATTATGTTATATTTTCGAGTCCACCAATTCCAACTTTAAGACGACAGTAGAGCGTCAATTAAATCAGGAGGTTTTTTAGGTGTGTGTCATTTAAGCTTGTGTGTGTGATTAAATCATACAACTTGTGGGATAATTTTGTGTGTATGTTTGATTATAAAAATGTAGGCATTATATGGAATGCGGAAGCTTTGTGAGATTATTTTGCAGATAAGACATTTGCCTCTTTATATAGTCATCCAATATATAGAGTTGGTTTTTTTTAATTATTATAATAAGAATAAATTAAAACATAATTAAAACACCAACAATATATTAAAAATAATTAAAACATCAACAATAGAATAAAACATAATTAAAACATCAGCAATAGATTAAAACATAATTAAAACATCAGAAATAGATTAAAACATAAATAAAACATCAACAAAAGATTAGTCCAAGTCCGAGTCAGTGGAGTAATCAGAGCCATCTGAATAGGAGTAGCCATCGCATTCACGACGTTATTGACGTCGAAATTGCCTTAAACTTTGTTTAAACAACCAATCCTCATCAAAATCAGGTGAAGAGTTTGTTGTTTCTTGAACTGGAGGGTTTACCTGTGCGTGAACCGTAGGGTTACCGGAACCAGAATCGGAGGGTTTGTTCGTTGCACAACCCGGGGAGGGTTTGGTTGTTGCATAACCCGGCGAGGATTTGATTGTTGTACAATCTGGCGCGGGTTATGTTGCTGCATAATTAGACGAGGGTTATGTTGTTGCACAATCGGGCGAGGGTTATGTTCTTCTACATTTATGTTAATATGAAAGTGAATATGAATGTTGTTTCTTTGATCTGCCATGAGCACCAAAGAATTATAGGATGCTTTGAATGGTGAGGTGAGTATTAAAAACTTTGAATGGTATTTATAGGAGGCTTTGAAAATATATATTTATTTCTCTAACTTAAAAAAAATTACATAATTAACCAAGTTCATTTTTTTAAAAACTAATTTTCTCTAACTTTGGGCAAAGTTATTTATATTTAACATTTGAAAAAATATTTTTTTTCGTTTACTCGTCCCGGTAATATTACGTGAGGTCTACGTAACTTACCAACCCGTGTTCCAGATGGAGAATCTGTCATTAGTAACCATTATTATAAATGACCTTATTTTGATTATCAACATCATTGTTTACATACACGTGGGGTACTTCATTTGATTATCAACATCATTTTCCATAAGTATTCAACATCATTGTGCAATGAAAATTGTTTGACGGTGATTTTTATAAAGCCCAAATTGTACCAAAATTGTATTGTCATTTCAATCTTGTATTGTAACATTTCTGCTTTTCGCATACTTGTAACGCTTACCATATTCATGAATCAATGAAGCTTGAAACCCTCATCATAACTCGTGTTCACATTATACTTGAAACATACCTATTTCATGCACATTATACTTATTACATGGTCACATGTTGACTGCAACACTTGAAATTGCCTTAAATTACAACTTGGACCGTTAAACCGTTTAATAACTCGTTTACCGACACGAAAACTCACCCACTACTAACTCAAAGGAAATGTATCAACCATATGTGCCTAACATAGTTATTTAACTCATTCAAGTTGTCACATAATTCAAATTGATGCCCTAGTATGTTAGTTAGTACTTTTGTGCGACCGATCGCCTTTTAAACCACCGTTAGCTGTGTACCGTCCACACCCGACAAATTCGTCTAACATGACATTAATTTATGTTTTAAATGTTTAACATATTCATTTCATTAATTAAAAAAAAGTTTGTTTACAAAACTTTCCTTAAATAAATCCTGAAATTCAAAAAAACGATCAAAAACCGCGAAACCGAACCGTTGGATCAACCATGGGTCAAAGGCCACCCATGGAATAATTTTGCAGCCCACAAGGCCAAGAAATTTCGGCCACCCCCCTTTACACACCCTAAAAACCCTAAATTCCTTTCCAAAACATTCCATTTTTACACCCCATCACCCATTAGTATAAATAGGAGGCTTAGGAACTTGTTTTCTTTGCTAATTCTCCCTCAAACACTCCCAAACCTTTATAATTTGTGAAATACTTGCCTCCCCTTTTGAAGATTTTGAAAATCCCTAGAGGGTTTCAAGAGTTGAAGATCAAACAAGTAAGTAACCCTCTGAAGTTCAATGCCGTCTTTTAATTCATTATTTCTTCATCCCCTCAATCTTTTTCTATTTTCTATCAATGGTCACTTGATCATGTGAAACCTCAACCCTAAAAACTATCTAACAATCTTAACTAAACCAATAAATCAAGCTAACATCACCAACAATCAAACAAAGGATCCCGTTTGCAATGACGGCTATGCCGTCGCATTCTGTGAATCCTCAAGACAACTATTGCAAAAGTGGCTCTGCCGATGCTTTATTATGTTCTTGAAAACTTAAAACATGTTAATAATTATGTATTATCACTTATATGAACTCACACGCTAATTTAATATAGAATCCGCTTGCTCGTGTCGGCTATGCCGATTGCATTATGTGATTCTCCAAAACGATTCTGTGAATATCATGGCTAGACCGGTGTCACGGGATGTTTTGGCTAACCTAATATGATTATATTATGTAATATAATGATATAATAACATTCGTCTAGTTTTTTTTATTTACACGTTCGGTAACCTTAAAACCCTAAACAGTCCACTTAAATGCAACCGTTGATTGTGGACAGAAACTGTGCTGACTTTAACTAAGCATAACTTGATCATAATTAAACGAAACTGAGCAAACTCAAATTCCAATACGTAGTTTGTCGAATTTTCTTTCCAACCATAATTGGCTCGTTTTCTAATTCAAACGTATGACTCCGTAGTAGCCAAAACGGGACAACAACCTTTTTCAATACCTTCTGTCTTGTTGGACTGTTATGGCTATGATCCGAGTCTCAAATGGAAAAACTTTCTAAATGAAACTTGTTCGGAATGACTTACTAATCACCTGTAAAATTTCATAATTTTTGGACATCGCTTGATATTTTTAACAAGCCCGTTTCTGTTCAGATACTTTGCTGTCCGAATCAGTAAAACAACTAAAACTCTACTTTTGCAACTAATTCTTAACCTTATGAACCGAACCGCCTATATAACACTTGTAACCATCGAACATACCCTAAAACTTGTTTATTCATTTGTTTAGGGTCTGGTCCGTGATTCACCTCGTCTATTTGCTCAAGTCTCTTATCGCTCCTAGTTATCAAGGTGAGACTTCATAGCCCCACTTTATTCAAATCGTTTTGGGGGAAACATATATGCGTTGGCACGCATTAAAACACGTTTTCAAACAATTCTAAAACAAGCGAATCATATATATATGTGAGTAAATGAACACAATATGATAAACGTTAAACTTGCAAATCCTTAACTTGAAGTTTTTTCAAGCCAACGGTGGTACAGATATGGGCCATAAGATGGAAACCGCATATACTTTATGGATAAATTTTGGTTGGACATCTTATTCGTTATCAGTGAAACTTCCGAGTTGTACCACTTATTCGTTATTCATCATTTTATGTTGGATTTGCTAATCGTGTGTTTGTTTTATTTATGTGCTATATGATGATCTTGAATTGTAAATTGCTACTTTTGCCAGACTTTTGATTTTATTAAACCTGTGATTTCTCACCAACTATTTTTAGTTGACACTTGTTTTTGGTACATGTTTCAGGTGATTAAGCTCATGATAGTTCAAGCAAAGGATCACATAGGATTTGCCTAGATATTAAATGAAGAAATTATGTTATAAGTTGTTTTGTCTTTTGAACATGTTATTTGGTTGGTTTAAGTTGGGATTTATGTAATGAGATTTTAACTCTATGGAATTTAATAGTAATCTTATTTATTGCCTTGTGTTCTTTTATTCAATTTTGTAGCACGTGTTTTCGCCTTGGCGGGGTGTGACATGTATTGTCATGCTTGAATTCAGATTTCATGTGATTCAATTCAGATTTCATGTGCTCTCATATCATTATGAAGGTTAGGACAAAAAAAGGGACCACCATGCACATGAACTAAAGGTGGCCTTGACACCCGTGAATGAGGATCCCATATTGTTTTGGAAGTTTGTGGCCTTGACACCCGTGAACATGATAATGGAGACATAGGGATATGCGTGTGTCCAGACGGGTTATTATCACTAGCGTGCTTAAAGGCTAACAGACACTGTTCACTTCCGCGAGTGACATAAACGGATATGCATGTGTCCAGACGGGTTATTATCACTACCGTGCTTAAAGGCTGACAGACACTGTTCACTTCCGCGAGTGCCATAAACGGATATGCATGTGTCCAGACGGGTTATTATCACTAGCGTGCTTAAAGGCTGACAAACACTGTATCTTTTTTATGTAATTTTCTAGTTAATGAATTTTTTATTATCTTATATCAGAAACCTGACAATATAAATGCATGCCTCTATCTCTTTCACTACAAACACTTCTCTCTATTTTGAGCCATGGAAAACTACCATGAAACAGGAAATGATCAAGATCAATACCACTCCCAGCCAATACACAAATCATCGAACTGGATGTCACAACCTTGCAGACGTCTTCGTCTATCAAAGGGACAACAAAAAGATATTGGTGCATCATCTTCATCGGTCCAAGAGAATCAACCGGTTAACCAAGAAGATAACCCTCCTAAAAAACAAAAATTGGCGACTCCGTGTGAGGAGTCGGAAAATTGGTCTGAAAATGTTATCTAGTTTTATAAACACGGAGATGCATATGTCTGTTATTTACGTTTATTTGAGTATGCTGTAGCGCTTGATAAGGTATTTTGGGGTACTCTTTTAGGGTGCCAAAACTACGGTCGTTTATCACCGATGGTAAGATTTAATAGTTTTGTATCTTTTAAATTATGTTTTACTCTAAAACACTTTGTATTAAATTTTTTTACAGCATATCGAAGCGTGAGTGCAAAAACTAATGATTTGGAGACATACCAAACTAGTTAAAAAAAAGTCATTTAAACATGCGTTGGGCTATTTTAAAACCACAGTTTTACAATTACCTTTTATTACAACCGGAAGATACATCTGCAATTTCAATTGCAACTGGTATGAAAAGGTTTTTCCCTCCACTTTGGGAGATTGATTATATTTATCTTTCACTTTTAATCAGTGCAAGTGAATGGTTACTAATCGGAGTTGATCTCAATAGTATGGATTTAACACAGTACGGTTATGATGATTTTAGCCGCCCAAAATACACAGAGGTGGTTTGTCAAGTGTTGACAAAATTTATTGTGTATTTGGGTGCGTTTTTGGTCAACGTTGGGTACTGGAGGAAGTCTGGGAGGGAAGAAAAGGTAATACACATTTACGAAAACAATAATTATAAGCCTCGATACAATGGTTGGTCACATCATAATTCTGGGGTACATGCTTGTATGGTAATGGAACATCTGGTTATGGGTAAGCAACTAGATATACCTATGTATTTTCAAGAGACAACTATGAAGTATCGACGTTCTATGACTGAGAAATTGTATTATTTTCGATGTCCAGCACATGTTAGTCATGACGCTTAGACTTTGTATTTTGTATTTCAATAATGTTGTTTTTTGTTAGTGTACTGTTTATTTCTATTTATAAAATTAGAGTTATGTGAATTTTAATTAATAGATGTAGTTATGTATATATATGCATAAATATAAATTCATTGCTTATTACAAACACACACCCACACCCACATATATATGGATATATGAACCAATAATGTGGACCATTAACATGGTTAAAGCTAAACAATTTGAAAACTATAGTTCAGGTTATCATGTACACTGTTGTTTTCTTGTGTATTACATGCAAAATGCTAACTTGTGTATTACATGCAAAATGTTTCTTGTGTTTAGTATATTTATATTTATATTGTAATATTTATATTTATCATAAGAGTTTTACTGAAACATCTAGGGTTAACATCAAACCGTGCTTGCGGACCAAGAATTGAGCCAAACTTTTCATTCAAACCGTGGTTATGAATTTGGGAAATAACACAAAACCGTGGTTAGGAAGCTAGAATTGAGTCAAACCGTGGTTGGTAACCACAATTTCATTAAAGAAATCACCAAACCATGGTTGTGAAGTAAAAAATTTCCAAACCGTGGTTGTGAAGTGGGGAAACACCATTTATGATACTCCATTCATTTTGACACCATTTGTGAAAGAAAATGGTGAAATAACACCATTTCAGAAAAAAAAAACTCCAAAATTCTATGATGCTTCATATTTTGTTATAGGGCTCATATAGTCATATTGTACTTTGAAACGACTAAAATGGATAAAAAAAAGAACAAGAAAGATCGTGGAATTCGCATAGGCACGACATGAAAAATTGTCATTATAACATTAGAAAGTGGATTCGATTAACAGATGAGAAGGCTTAAAGATAAAGTTATGTGGCACTGCCTTATGAGTTATTTGTATGTGCATTGCATGTGGGAACATATAATGCACCACATGCAAGACTTTTCACATCTCTTCTTTCAGAATGATTTAGTGTTCAACACAACTGAGGCACCTAGAAGCCCATAATCAATTACAAGCAATCTTTCAAAACCAAAAACATTTGAGCTAATATAAATATAGAAACAATCTAATTTGATACATATACATATTAAATGTATAATAACCATACCTATGATATCATACTCCCTAAATCCTTCTCACATCTAAGTTCATCTTCCACCCTAAATGCGTAACAAATTTAAACAATTTGAAGCATAAATATGACATGAACCAATCAAATCATGGTTTTAATAACAACGATCTCCTTATAAAGTTCTCACACCCTAGGGAACGTCAATTTCGACTTGATATTGTTTCTAAACACCACTCCTGATAGAACTATTTAAATCGCGAAACGATAATGTAACACCTCGAAAATTCCCTAGAAAATAAAGGGTTAGACTTGCCAAAATTTTAAAGTTGAAGGGTTAATATGTAAATAAATAAGTCCAAGGGCTTAAAATGAAAATTCTGAAACTTTAAGGGGTAGCGGACCGCTACCCAAGGCTTAGCGGTCCGCTATGTGTAGAGGAAGGGATGAACCGGGTAACGACACGTGTCCTGTGACTCACCGATTGGGACCTGACGTGTGGAAAGGGTGGTAGACCGCTAGCTAGACCTTAACAGTCCGCTACGTGTGCACCAATCTAAATAAGCCGCCTCAAGGGGTGGTAGACCGCCACCACCTAGCGTAGCGGTCCGCTACGGGTGCTATGTTGGCCCTATAAATACTTGAATGATTCCAGCCGTTCTACACACACTAAAACACCACAACCAACACACACTCTCTGGTGTTCCGATCCAAAGCCCTGGTTCGCGTACGAGAGTCCGGTTTCTAGCAATTCGACTTCAAATTTGCCGTAGATAGTGCTGAGGTAAGGTTCCGACTTCCTGTTAAGCTTTGGTTATACATCATTAAGCTAGAATTATATACTTAAGTAATATCATTACGTATCTAGGAACTCTGCCCTAAGTGTTTACCACATTACTGATTAATAAGCCGAAATACTGTCCAGGTGAGTTCCTAAACTATAATACATGAACCCAGTCATGACCTTGTCTAGCATGATTGATTTATGAAAAATTTTAAGTATCTTGAAACGATTGTACCGATTGTTTATATATAACGTATTCTAAGCGCTTATTGTATTTCACTTACCTTTGGAACGACATGTTGGACAGGACCCGTGGAACTGTCTTTGGTTATATATAGACCGGATGATTGTTCATAGTTATCTATGAATTTGGGTGTTGAAGCCCATGAATGTGTTCAAGATACTTTGGCGGGCCATTTTAATAAACTATTTTAGTTTATGAATTCACCAGCTTTATGCTGACCCATGTTTTATCAAATGTTTTCGAACGCATGATAGGTAGTCATTAGACAAGGCATTTCCAGAACTAGGATGAACTGATGAATGATCCAGATAATAGGCATGTCAGGAACTATAAAGTCCCGAATGATATATTCCTTGTTAGGAACAGATGATGAAATGATGTAACTTTTGTTAAACATGATGTAACAATGTTTTAATGTTAATAGAAATTATGATTTAGTCTTCCGGTATGTGTTTTTGGTATCAACGTCACCTTAACTAGAAGGCGACCTTCTGACCGGTATGTAATTCTCTGACGAACGGAACGTTGTGTCTAGGAAAGGACGGTGTATCAATCTCTCCTACACACGTCATTCTTTCCTAGGAACATCCCTGCTAGAGGTACTACACTGGTTAGATAACTGTCCTGTGTTACGGGCTTGACAAGTTGGTATCAGAGCCTCAATTTAAGGGATTTAGATGCTACAACGATCTCCTTATAAAGTTCTCACTCCCTAGGGAACGTCAATTTCGACTTGATATTGTTTCTAAACACCACTCCTGATAGAACTATTTAAATCGCGAAACGATAATGTAACACCTCGAAAATTCCCTAGAAAATAAAGGGTTAGACTTGCCAAATTTTTAAAGTTGAAGGGTTAATATGTAAATAAATAAGTCCAAGGGCTTAAAATGAAAATTCTAAAACTTTAAGGGGTAGCGGACCACTACCCAAGGCTTAGCGGTCCGCTACGTGTAGAGGAAGGGATGAACCGGGTAACAACATGTGTCCTGTGACTCACCGATTGGGACCTGACGTGTGGAAAGGGTGGCAGACAACTAGCTAGACCTTAACGGTCCACTACGTGTGCACCAATCCAAATAAGCCGCCTCAAGGGGTGGCAGACCGCCACCACCTAGCGTAGCCGTCCGCTACGGGTGCTATGTTGGCCCTATAAATACTTGAATGATTCCAGCCATTCTACACACACTAAAACACCACAACCAACACACACTCTCTGGTGTTCTGATCCAAAGCCCTGGTTTGCGTACGAGAGTCCGGTTTCTAGCAATTCGACTTCAAATTTGCCGTAGATAGTGCTGAGGTAAGGTTCCGACTTCCTGTTAAGCTTTGGTTATACATCATTAAGCTAGAATTATATACTTAAGTAATATCATTACGTATCTAGGAACTCTGCCCTAAGTGTTTACCACATTACTGATTAATAAGCCGAAATACTGTCGAAATACTGAGTTCCTAAACTATAATACATGAACCCAGTCATGACCTTGTCTGGCATGATTGATTTATGAAAAATTTTAAGTATCTTGAAACGATTGTACCGATTGTTTATATATAACGTATTCTAAGCGCTTATTGTATTTCACTTACCTTTGGAACGACATGTTGGACAGGACCCGTGGAACTGTCTTTGGTTATATATAGACTGGATGATTGTTCATAGTTATCTATGAATTTGGGTGTTGAAGCCCATGAATGTGTTCAAGATACTTTGGCGGGCCATTTTAATAAACTATTTTAGTTTATGAATTCACCAGCTTTATGCTGACCCATGTTTTATCAAATGTTTTCGAACGCATGATAGGTAGTCATTAGACAAGGCATTTCCAGAACTAGGATGAACTGATGAATGATCCAGATAATAGGCATGTCAGGAACTATAAAGTCCCGAATGATATATTCCTTGTTAGGAACAGATGATGAAATGATGTAACTTTTGTTAAACATGATGTAACAATGTTTTAATGTTAATAGAAATTATGATTTAGTCTTCCGGTATGTGTTTTTGGTATCAACGTCACCATAACTAGAAGGCGACCTTCTGACCGGTATGTAATTCTCTGACGAACGGAACGTTCTGTCTAGGAAAGGACGGTGTATCAATCTCTCCTACACCCGTCGTTCTTTCCTGGGAACATCCCTGCTAGAGGTACTACTCTGGTTAGATAACTGTCCTGTGTTAAGGGCTTGACAAGCTGGTATCAGAGCCTCAGTTTAAGGGATTTAGATGTTACAGGAACAGTATCTAGACTTAAACTAGGACTCTGAAATTTGTCTGGAAATGCCTCAGGATAAATTAGGTGTATACATTAAGTACGACCTATAACGGTAGAGGACGAGGAAGAGGTAGGGGTAGGATACCCAATACTAGGTCTCGCAACAGCGACACGACAAACACAAACGCTGATCCAAATGAGACCGTAAATGAAAATACTGAACCTGAACAACCTGTAGAAGAGGTGTCACACCCCCCAAAATCAACTAACAGAGTTTTACCGCTAGGTGTGTGACAAACCATGATCTCAGTCATTAGTTACGTCAAACGACACTATATGAGTTTAAACGAATCCATTAAATGTTCAGAATTAAATGCGGAAGCGATTTATGTCAAGTAGTTACTGCGCAAAACAAACGCGCCCAAGTTTAGTTTGATAAAAGTAAGTGAATTGTTTTAAATGTTTGCATATGAATGAAATGACAGTAGGACTACATACATGTCCTAAGTGTGCAACCTGTGCCTTAGCGACCAGAGAAAACATGTAAGAAAAAGTGTCAACACGAGGTTGGTGAGTTCACATGTTTGTAAGTAAATAAACTGTTTCAATGTTTGCAGGATCCACATACGTAGTCAAATATGCATCTAGATCAAGCATTGAGTTCATATTTAAGCATATTCAAACCAAAGTTCAAAACGAAACCCTAGCCTTATTTGAATAAGATTAGCCACATTTGAAGCATAAATCACACTAAAATTGACAATGGACAAGTTTACATACCTCGGGAAAGAGATTGGAAGCAAAAATCATGAGAAACCGTGAGAAATCGGGGGTTTTGTAGTGATTTTGGCCGAAACCGAGCGTTTTCGGAGTTGGGGTTTTGAGAGAAAAGTGATTTTTCTGCAATTTAAACACCAGACGCGCACGAACCCCAATGCACGGGCGTGCATTGGGTTGCACGGCCGTGCATCACCCCTGTTTGACCAATTTTGACTTTTTTTTACTAAAAATCCACTTGAAAATAATACTTTTTAAAATAAACTAAAATATATTTTTAAAATAATTTAAATTATATTAAAGCATTAATTTATTTTAAAATTAGTAAAATAAATTGGTCAAAGGGGAATGTCACCATTAAAATCCCGATTTTACGTTAGAAAACTTACCTTGTTTCTTGATATCCAATTTCAAAGTAACGATCTTGTCATCATCGAAAATAAAGAGAAATGTAAAATCTAAACACGTAAAACCGTTCAAAAGTGTTACGCCTATTCTTAAAATGCTGTTGAATGGCGGTACTTGTATCCGTTCATTTTTCTTCGCAATAATTCCTGGGTTGCGATCCTTGAAAGTTCCTTCAAAGATAGATTAGCTAGTACAAGTACCAAAATAAAAACAAAAGTAATAAAAATAAAAATAAAAATAAAAGAAAAATAAAGTGGAAATAAAAAAAAATAAAATAAAGATGAAGATAAAATCAAAATGAAAAATAAAGTAGAAATAAAACAAAAGTAAAATAGAAATAAATAGTCAGTCCAACGACTTAGATCTTTCGCAGAATTACCGTTTCTCCGGCAACGTCGCCAAAAACTTGATGTGTGTTTTATATGTAGATAAAAATGTAAATATATATAACCCTGGAAACAACGCCAAAGACATGATGGCGTGTTTTTAGTAGTAATAAATATATTCTATTTAGAGCTACACAAATGCAGGTTTTAAATTTATAAATTAAAATGATAATTACTTCAACTAAATACACACACAATAGGTAAGTGTACCTATCGCAGCGTAGTAAAGTATGGGTAAGAACCAAGTATCGAACCATGGATACGGATCCGGTATTCAACCCTTGCTATTGTCTGACTAGGATAATAAGTTGGAAAATGGGTTTTGTTTTACAAGGAAAATAAACAGATAAGAAATGTAATTAGAAAGGTGACCTCGTTTAAGACGTTACTCTAGTTGTTATCCCTTGTTAATTAATGTTATATTTAAAGCAAGATTGGTCATAGTTACTAGTACTAACCCTTTCGATAGGGGAGTTAGTATTTCGTAACGAAACAGTGGATACGGTCGGCCAACTGTTCCTTAATGAATATAACGGACCCTAAACGGGGTCTCAAGTCCGTTGGTATCTCACAATTCATTATTCGGACTAAGATTATCGAGTGACTGACGTACGTCAAGTCTTGTAACTTCCTTTGGAAAGTCAGAATACGCAACTCCCTCTAGAGCTACTTTATGAACGCTCGGACCAAGCGAATTATGTTCTTAAATAGTTGTCTTTACTTATAATATTATTTTAAATAAATAAGACTTTCATTCTCAAAATCAAACCCTATGGCTCCCGCTAGAAGTCCTATGCAAGCCGACACGAGAGAAGTAAAGAAATATCGGCACAAACCGCCCGGTATGATTAGGGCTCAAACGAATTGCGGAATAACCAAACCTCCAATCAACCCATAACATTAAATCTATACTAACTGGCCGTGATAGCATCAAGATTTGTATATAGACCGTACAAACATTGAATAAGCTTCCTAAGCAAGAAGTCTTGCTTGAATAACTCTCAAGATTTAAGATTATTAGATTGGTTTAAAGATCACTTATTCTTGTCTTTTTAAGATAACTTATAGTAAAGACTTTAAAAGCATAACATACTAAAAATATTTCATTAATTAATTAAAGTTCAACCAACTCGAGCAACACAAGAGGACTTGCCATGAATGACCATACACGTGACTCCACTAACCCTTAGATAATGTGAGAAAGTATTCCAACACCAAGGGAGAATGGGTATAGGTTGCCTCTTGTTTTACTCGAACGAGAAGAATCGCTTCATATTACAAGACTTTAAAAAGGAAAATAAACAAGAAAGCTAAAACGGACAAAAACCTAGAGAGTTTCGTCTCTTAGAAGAGCACTAAGGCCTTCACACCTCTTGGTAATGGACACCTAAAACACTAGAATGAGCTTGCTATTTATGGGCAAAGATTTTGGCAATGCACGGCCGTGCATTATATTGCACGGGCGTGCAAAGTACCCATTTCTTTTACATGCGGAATCTGGCAGTACAGGGGAGTACAGGGCGGCAGATACGGCTTTGCATGACCGTTCAAGGCAATGCACGGCTGTTCATTTCCATATACTGCTCCCTGTTGACTTTTTGATCTCCAAGTTTGACCTTCTGCGTCCGGTTTCGTTCAATTGGCCCCCGAATGCTTATTTCACCTTGATTTTGAGTGTTTTCTTCATGTTTCCGGGTTAATTATCCTATCGGAACACAAATGAGTGGATTAGGCATCAATTAATATCATATTGTCTCTAATTGTGATGATTTCGGGGATAATTATGCGTGCAAAACTTGTATAATTTACGTCATATCATAATACCCCACACTTAAACTTTGCTTGTCCTCAAGCAAACTCATGCATGATTATACCCGTAGAAGTAAAGTTTTAATAAAAGGTTAATCTGAATCTGTTGTCACAAATGGCTGAATGGCTTTCTTAGAAATAATGATTTGGTGGTTATACCTTTCGAGTATTTCTCCACAATAGGGTAGCAAGCCTAACATATTCGATGGAACTATGATTATGCACAAAATTACGGTCTCACAAATGTCCACTCAAAACTCGGGTTAAATATATGGATGTAGTATGTTAAGGAGAACTCTCAATGCTATAATTAATGCTTGTATAATCATAGACTTGTATAGAAATCAAATCTCCATCAATTGACATAAAATATGTGCATAAATCAAGAAGGCTTTATAAAGGGTTGTAATGATTGGCTTAGGGTTAGGGTAGGAAGTATTTGAGAATAGTGGCTAAATGTTAAAAATCTGGCTTGGCTTGATGATTAAAAGGTGAATGATCTCCTATTCAACTTAGATTAGACATTGTGACTAATCTAAGGACTCTTTTAAGGTCGATTGTCAAGACCAAATCCCTTCTTCAAGAACGTCAACTTCTTCTTGTTTTTGAAATATTCATTGCTATCAATTTTTCATGAATTGTTCGGCTGTTTCTTCCTAATACATTCATTTTGATCAGCTTTGCATACTCCAGTTGTTTCGAGTAAGTTTGATTCTCTTTTGATGAGATTTCTTCACTAGGGAGATTATGAATTCCTTTTTGGTTGCCCCCTTTTCTTATCACAATAATTCTTCCTTTTCATATTACATGAGTTTCTTTCTTCGAACATAAGATGGATCTATAAACTTTCGGAGGATAATCATTCTTTAAATCATAGCCAAGTCGATTTTCAACTAAAAGGGTTAAAAGATAAAAGGCTAATTTTTCGGGTTTAATGGTTTTGAGATGTGGGTTTAGAAATGAAAAGGTTTAGGCTCAAATGGGCTAACTAGAGGAAAATGTTTAGGGTAGGTAAAGGAAAAGAAAAGGCTAAAGAAAATGGGTTAATCCTAATGCCTCAATCATTTTTATGTATTTTTTAGTCCATGATCTTGAAATGTATATTTTACACAAGTTCTGACATGCAAAGCAATAATTAGCTTTCACTCTATTAAACAAAATGAGCATGTGAAATGGCGTCAAAAACTTGATGTATTTGTGATAATGCTCGGATAGGTTCAAAGTTCTCACATGGAAACGGAAGGTAAAGGGTAATAAAGTAAAAATGTGCATAAACTTATTTCTTTCTTTTTGTTGTGCTTCCTAATCTTCCCTATTTGTTTCCTTGATTCACTTCAACAGTATTTCAAATTGTTGTTTTTATAAGCCCGTTTATGCCAAATGATTTTTAAGACTTTTGCTTTAAGATTATTTTTGAAAATGTTTTTATTACTTCTATATAACTTTTAATTCAATAGATTGGGTAGTTATTAGTCATGCACTCGTAATATTTAGGCCAAAATTTGGCAAACAAAATATCAACGGGGTTCCACCCCACACTTAGTTTCTGACAATATAAATGTATGCAATATGATATGTGTCATGAATAATAAGAGTGTGGTGAAACTAATACTCCCCTGATGAGACGTAATTGTCGGGCGTGTAATCGATTCTCATCAATACCTAGATCGTATTTCCGGGCACGAACCAAAATCTGTATCACCTGTAATGCTATGCAATGCTCAACAAATAAATTAAGTACTAAAAGTAAATTAAACTAATATTCGCTTAACCAAGCGGCCGAATAAGGTTGGTGGCAGTGCCACCATGTCAACGGTTACTCCTGTAACCGGTAAAAAAAATGGTGTCGTGTCTAGTAAACTAACGTCAAAAGTCAAGAACCACAAACTATATAAACAAAAGGAAGAGAGAGTTGGTACTGATATGGCGGGTGAGGCCACTACTGATATGGTCCAGGAGGCTGCTGATGTGGTTGGTGAGCATACGGGTCCTGTAGATGATCGTGAAAATCCTACCGCATGCTGTCCATAGTATACCCTAGCTGACCCATATGGATAATCAAATCCAGCATAGATGGATCCGCGGTGGTGTGATAAATAGGTGGTATCCCATGCTGTTCTCCTTGCCCCCTCCTAGCTCTAGGTGTCCTTCCCCTGCATCATCATCTGATTCTTCAACTACCCCTGTCCAGATGTTACCTTTATGATTTATTAGCCGATAGACTCTATTAATTTTCTTTAACATTCCCATACGGATTAGCATCTGGCTATCAACAGTGGTGACTAGAAGGTTCATCTCTAGCAGAGCCCCAAGGCGAGCAGGAGTTAAAACTCCCATGTTGGAGGCCAAACGAGTGATGAAAGGCCCTCCAAACACGTGGCTTGAAGAACAATATCCTGAAGCTCTAGTGAAAAATTTGGCTAAACTGTAGGCCAAGTTGCAGTCAACCTGATCAATGAAGTAGTGAAGGTGAAAGAGCTCCATAAGGTACCACCCATGTGCTGTCCTTTCTCCCTCCCAGGGTAAGGACTATACATCTGTGAAGGTATCGGTGGAACGGTGTTTCAGTTTGGTGCTTTTCTGACTGTTTGGGTCGAATGGTCCAGACCCAATCCTTCCCATAATAGGGATGCCTCACCTTCGTCATACTCACTGTGGCTCTCAGTTCACTGGCTGAGTAATCTCTCTGTGCCTATACATTCCCATCCTCACCCCAAACTGGGCCAGTGACATCTCATGCCAATACTTGGCCATCCTGAATCTGACACAATCATGCAACTCCAAACTAATCACTGGCCTCGTAAATGAGAATGAGGCCAAGAACTTCAAGGTCAGCTCATAATAAGTAGTGTATCGGATAGCAAAGAACCATTCCCATGGTTTAGTTATGAGTTCAGCACATTGATTTAGCAACTCGATTTCCTCCAGAGTGGTGTAGCAAATAGTCTTGTGGATGCCAAACTCCTGTCCTAGAAGTTCCTGAAGCTTATGATAGGCTTCCACTTCTATAGCATCGTGTGGGTCAAACACTAGCCAAGAATTCAATTCAAACTATCCTTGTGGCATTGGGTGAGGGTGGTAGGGTGATGGTGGTGATGGTGGAGAAGGTGGAGATCCATTGCCTCCAGACCTAGTTGGGGACGAGGTAGATCGGGATGAAGACCTCATTCGCCTTCGTTTTCCAGCAGCTCGGGATGACTCCGCCATGCTCTAGAATCACCAAAAGAAAAGAGTTAGTTCATAGAAACAAGAGTGATTCATCATATATATATTTTAACGGCGGCAAAAACTTGATAGTGTGTAAAGTACGATGCATATTGGTGCCAAAAACTTGATAAGAATCATGTCTTTATAAAAATATATATGTATATAATTTTTAGACCACACAAGGGGAACACAATTTCGTGCATGGTTATGGCATGGTTATGTTTCTCGAGTCCCAAAATGGTCAATTGCAATCAATCAAAAAAGGCGCAAATTCAAACGGTGTAATATGACTACCGAAATAGATGGTCAAAATGTTGACTTTTGAAAAGTCAAACCCGCCAATATTCTTGACCTAATTCAATTAATCAACAATTTCCCACCAACTATGTTAAAACCTAAACACATTCGAGCAAGATTCATGTTTCAATTTGTAATTCCAAGTTCAAGAACTCTAAGTCAAAATTCATAAACTCATCCATACAAATCAAACAAATCCTACCTAAACAAGGCTAAAATGAGTTACACTATGATCGTACCTAGTCAAATATGTATCTAGATCAAGCATTGAGTTCATATTTAAGCATATTCAAACCAAAGTTCAAAACGAAACCCTAGCCTTATTTGAACAATATTAGCCACATTTGAAGCATAAATCACACTAAAATTGACAATGGACAAGTTTACATACCTCGAGGAAGAGATAGGAAGTAAAAATCAAGAGAAACCGTGAGAAATCGGGGGTTTTGGAGTGATTTTGGCTGAAACCGAGCGTTTTCGGAGTTGGGGTTTTGAGAGAAAAATGATTTTTCTACAATTTGAACACCAGACGCGCACGAACCCCAATGAACAGGCGTGCATTGGGTTGCACGGCCGTGCATCACCCCTGTTTGACCAATTTTGACTTTTCTTTTTACTAAAAATCCACTTGAAAATAATACTTTTTAAAATAAACTAAAATATATTTTTAAAATAATTAAAAATAATTTAAATTATATTAAAGTATTAATTTATTTTAAAATTAGTAAAATAAATTGGTCAAAGGGGAATGTCACCATTAAAATCCCGATTTTACGTTAGAAAACTTAACTTGTTTCTTGATATCCAATTTCAATGTAACGATCTTGTCATCATCGAAAATAAAGAGAAATGTAAAATCTAAAAATATAAAACCGTTCGAAAGTGTTACGCCTATTCTTAAAATGCTTTCGAATGGCGGTACTTGTATCCGTTCATTTTTCTTCACAATAATTCCTGGGTTGCGATCCTTGAAAGTTCCTGCAAAGATAGATTAACTAGCACAAGTAACAAAATAAAAACAAAAGTAGTAAAAATAAAAATAAAAGGAAAATAAAGTGGAAATAAAACAAAAATAAAATAAAGATGAAGATAAAATCAAAATGAAAAATAAAGTAGAAATAAAACAAAATTAAAATAGAAATAAATAGTCAGTCCAACAACTTAGATCTTTCGCAGAATTACCGTTTCCCCGGCAACGGCGCCAAAAACTTGATGTGTGTTTTATATGTAGTTAAAAATGTAAATATATATAACCCTGGCAACAACGCCAAAGACATGATGGCGTGTTTTTAGTAGTAATAAATATATTCTATTTAGAGCTACACAAAATCACGTTTTAAATTTATAAATTAAAATGATAATTACTTCAACTAAATACACACACAATAGGCAAGTGTACCTATCACTGCGTAGTAAAGTATGGGTAAGAACCAAGTATCGAACCACGGACACGGATCCCATACTGAACCCTTGTTATTGTCTGAGTAGAATAATAAGTTGGAAAATGGGTTTTGTTTTACAAGGAAAATAAACAGATAAGAAATTTAATTAGAAATGTTACCTTGTTTAAGACGTTACTCTAGATGTTATCCTTTGTTAATTAATGTTATATTTAAAGAAATGTTGGTCATAGTTACTAGTACTAACCCTTTCGATAGGGGATTAGTACTTCGTAACGGAACAGTGGATACGGTTGGCCAACTGTTCCTTAATGAATATAACAGACCCTAAACGGGGTCTCAAGTCTATCGGTATCTCACAATTCATTATTCGGACTAAGATTATCTAGTGACTGACGTACGTCAAGTCTTGTAACTTCCTTTGGAAAGTCAGAAAGCGCAACTCCCTCCAGAGCTACGTTATGAACGCTCGGACCAAGCGAATTATGTTCTTAAATAGTTGTCTTTACTTATAATATTATTTTAAATAAATAAGACTTTCATTCTCAAGATCAAACCCCATGGCTCCCGCTAGAAGTCCTCTGCAAGCCGACACGAGAGAAGTAAAGAAATACCGACACAAACAGCCCGGTCTGATCAAGGCTCAAACGACTTGCTGAATACCCAAACCTCCAATCAACCCATAACATTAAATCTATACTAACTGGCCGTGATAGCATCAAGATTTGTATATAGACCGTACAAACATTGAATAAGCTTCCTAAGCAAGAAGTCTTGCTTGAATAACTCTCAAGATTTAAGATTATTAGATTGGTTTAAAGATCACTTATTCTTGTATTTTTAAGATAACTTATAGTAAAGACTTTAAAAGAATAACATACTAAAAATACTTCATTAATTAATTAAAGTTCAACCAACTCGAGCAACACAAGAGGACTTGCCATTAATGACCATACAAGTGACTCCACTAACCCTTAGATAATGTGAGAAAGTATTCCAACACCAAGGGAGAATGGGTATAGGTTGCCTCTTGTTTTACTCAAACGAGAAGAATCGCTTCATATTACAAGACTTTAAAAAGGAAAATAAACAAGAAAGCTAAAACGGACCAAAACCGAGAGAGTTTCGGCTTTTAGCAGAGCACTAAGGCCTTCACATCTCTTGGTAATGGACACCTAAAACACTAGAATGAGCTTGCTATTTATAGGCAAAAATTTTGGGAATGCACGGGCGTGCAAAGTACCCATTTCTTTTACGTGCGGAATCTGGCAGTACTGGGGAGTACAGGGAGGCAGATACGGCTTTGCACAACCGTGAAAGGCAATGCACGGCCGTGCATTTCCATATACTGCTCCTTGTTGACTTTTTGATTTCCAAGTTTGACCTTCTGCGTCCGGTTTTGTTCAATTGGCCCCCGAATGCTGATTTCACCTTGATTTTGAGTGTTTTCTTCATGTTTTTGCAAATCCGGGTTAATTATCCTATCGGAACACAAATGAGTGGATTAGGCATCAATTATTATCATATTGTCTCTAATTGTGATGATTTCGGGGATAATTATGCGTGCAAAACATGTATAATTTACGTCATATCAGTTTAATTACTTGAAAGGATGTTGAATTGACTGTGTTCGTCCAAATGGGATTCCGGCTTCGAAGTGTTTAGTCCCCGGCGGCTCTCGTTGTGTCTCCGACGAATATAATGTGTGCAAAAACTTCACAGTGGTTCGTTTATAGTGTGAAGAGTGTTCTCTTGCGGGAATAACACACTAGAAGATCGAATTTGATGAACTAAGACACGAGGGTCGACGATTTCGACTTGAATGCCCATAATTGGGTTTAATTCGAATCAATAATACTGATTAATGTTCCAATGATGGTCGTTAATGATTTAATTGTGCGTATAAGTTACGGATTGGACGAATTTCGGTTATGCAAATCGAATTTGGATCAAAGAGGTTACGGCGTGACCTTCGAAAGTCAACGGGAACACTAAACATTTGATTTTGATTTTACTAAGTCAACAGATTGAGTTTTGACAAAATACAAAACTAGTCCTTGTAGTTTTGGTGTGTATTTTAGTTTGGATTATGACAGAAATAGTCCCTAGGGTTTGTAATTGAGTTAACTTGGTTAGGAATTAACTGGATTTGGTTAACGGGGTTAACTCTAAATTGCCGGGTGTCACATCATCCCCTAGTTGAAAGAATTTTCGTCCCGAAAATTAAAATAATAAAAAAAAAATTTCCGGGGGTGTTACATCATCCCCTAGTTGAAAGAATTTCCGTCCCGAAAATTAAATAGTACTTTAAGTGTTTCACGTGGATTGCTTGAATAGATGAGGATACTTGCGCATCATCTGATTCTCGCGCTCCCATGTGAATTCCGGTCCGCGTTTCAAGTTCCAACGAACTCTGACAATAAGGATTTTACTGTGTTTGAGCGATTTGACTTCCCTATCCATGATTTCTACCGGTTCTTCAATGAAGCGTAATTGTTCATCGATTTGTAGTTCCTCAAGAGGAACTGCGAGTGTCTCGTCTACTAGACATTTCTTCAAGTTTGAGATATGAAAGACATTGTGTACACCACTCAGTCCTTCAGGTAGGTCCAGTTGGTACGCTACTGGGCCAATTCTCTTCACTATGTTGAATGGTCCACCATAACGAGGATTTAGCTTGCCTCGTTTCCCAAAACGTATTACACCTTTCCAAGGTGAGACTTTTAGTAGAACCATGTCGCATACTTGAAATTCTAATGGTTTTCGACGCTTATCAGCATAGCTCTTTTGACGATCACGGGTTGCCGCCATACGATTTTGAATTTGCATGATCTTCTCCGAAGTTTCGAGTACAAGTTCAGGACCCGTAAGTTGGCTATCCCCAACTTCAGCCTAACAAATAGGTTATCGGCATTTCCTCCCGTATAATGCCTCCAATGGTGCTGCGTTGATGCTAGTGTGATAACTGTTATTGTAGGAGAATTCCACTAAAGGCAAGTGAGTTTCCCAACTGTTACCGAAATCGATCACACAAGCTTGTAGTATGTCCTCTAGGGTTTGAATGGTGCGTTCCGTTTGGCCATATGTTTGAGGGTGGTATGTCATGCTCATATCCAGGCGCCTGCCTAGAGCTTTTTGTAAATATTGCCAGAAACGTGAGGTGAATCGAGCGTCACGATCAGATATGATTGAGATTGGCACCCCGTGCCGAGAGACTACATCTTTCAGATAAACGCGAGTTAACTTCTCCATCTTATCAGTCTCTTTAATTGCTAGGAAGTGAGCGGATTTAGTCAAGCGATCTACGATCACCCAAATGGTGTCGCATCCGCTAGGAGTTCGGGGTAGTTTGGTGATAAAATCCATGGAAATTTGCTCCCATTTCCACATTGGAATCTCTGGTTGTTGAAGTAAACCAGATAGCTTTTGGTATTCGACCTTCACCTTCGAGCAGGTCAGACATTTGCTAACATAGGTGGCTACGTCAGCTTTCATGTTCGGCCACCAATAGAGAACCTTTAGGTCATGATACATTTTGTCGGAACCTGGATGAATAGAGTACCGAGATTTGTGAGCTTCATCCATAACCAGTTCCCTTAAGTTCCCGTACACTAGAACCCGTATTCGCTCTGCGAAGTAGCGAATGTCGTCTGATTTAACCTCGAACTCGTTTGGGTTTGGTTTCCTTCCGGCTTAAGGCATCGGCTACCACATTAGCCTTGCCTGGATAGTACTTGATTGCACAATCATAGTCATTCAAGAGTTCTACCCAACGACGCTGTTGCATGTTCAACTCTTTCTGTTCGAAGATACGCTGAAGACTCTTGTGATCAGTGTAGATAGTGCACTTGGTACCGTATAAGTAATGTCTCCAGATCTTTAGTGCAAACACTATAGCTCCCAACTCTAAATCATGAGTCGTGTAGTTCTTCTCATGAATTTTCAGTTGACGGGAGGCGTATGCGATAACCTTCTCGCGTTGCATTAGCACACAACCGAGGCCTTGAATAGAGGCATCACAATACACTACAAAGTCGTTCGTTCCCTCTGGAAAAGATAGGATGGGTGCACTGCAGAGTTTCTGTTTCAGCAATTAGAATGTCGATTCCAGGGTTTCATTCAAGTTATAGGGTTTTCCTTTTTGAGTTTGGGCAGTTAGAGGTTGAGCGATATTTGAGAATCCCTCGATGAATCGTCGGTAGTAGCCAGCCAATCCCAGAAATTGTCGCAGCTCAGTTGGAGTTGTTAGTGCTGCCCAATTCTTGATGGCTTCTACTTTAGATGGATCGACATGTATTCCTTCCTCGTTTACTACATGCCCTAAGAATTGAACTTCACGAATCCAGAATTCGCACTTAGAAAACTTCAAGTACAATTGCTCTTGTTTCATCAATTCCAGAATCAAACGCAGATGCTCCTCAAGTTCTTCCTTGTTCTTGGAATAGATGAGGATATCGTCAATGAAGACGATGACGAACTGATCAAGGTAAGGTTTATACATACGGTTCATGAGATCCATGAACACCGCAGGTGCGTTGGTTAGTTCGAATGGCCTGACCATAAACTCGTAGTGGCAACTCTCAGTTGATGATAACCGGATCTAAGATCGATCTTTGAATATAAGCTTGATCCTTGGAGTTGATCAAACAGGTTATCAATATGGGGTAGAGGATAATGGTTCTTGATAGTTACTTTATTCAGCTCACGGTAGTCGATGCACATACGAAAAGTCACGTCTTTTTTCTTGACGAATAAGACTGGAGCTCCCCATGGCGATGAGCTAGGTCAGGTGAAACCTTTATCCAACAACTATTGCAGTTGTGTGGATAATTCTTGTAGTTCACTAGGTGCAAGTCTGTACGATGCCTGAGCAATAGGTGCTGCTCCGGGTGCTAGATCAATTTGAATTTCGACTTGCCGATGAGGCGGAAGACCAGGTAAGTCTTTAGGGAATACTTTTGGAAAATCACGTACGATCAGAATATCATCAATCTTCTTATCTTCGGATGGTTGTTCGGTGACAAGAGCCAGAATGGCGGTATCACCCTTACGCAAACATTTCTGTGCCTTCATGAAAGATATGATGCCTACGACAGCACCACTATTTTCGCCTTGGACAGAAAGGTCTTCTCCACTAGGGTGAGGAAGGCGAACAATTTGTCATGACAAATGATTTCAGCTTGATTTATATGTTGGGGTATTATTCAAATTAGACTAAGGATTAGTCAAAGGATAAGGTAATAGGGTCAAATGAAATTTATTGTTGGAGTGTAAGGAATAACGTGTTAGCTTAGAAAGAATTCCTCAAATTCTGTTTACAAAGTTGGAGTCGGCGGGTTTACCATGAGGTTCTACTAAAGCTTCAATCTAGGTGGTTCCATTGATCAAGTCGGGATGAGAGTCTTAAGTTCACTAAAAGTGATTGGAATCATAGGGCTTTTACTGATTAGAGTGCTGCGAAAATAACCATATAGATTAATTGGATTTAAATTGTGTCTAGGTTAGAGTTCGATTTAACCCAAAAATGTGATGAACCCTAGAATCGGTTCATCACTAATTCGATGTTATATGTTCGAATTAGTATAGGGTTTTCATTGTAGGCATGGAAACGAAACTAAGGGTAGATTTGATTACCAGAAAGGATGTCGAATTGACTGTGTTCATCCAAATGGGATTCCGGCTTCGAAGTGTTTAGTCCCCGACGGCTCTGGTTGTGTCTCCGACGAATATAATGTGTGCAAAAGCTTCACAAAGATTCGTTTATCATGTGCAGAGTGTTCGCTTGCGGGAATAACACACCAGAAGATCGAATTTGATGAACTAAGGCATGAGGGTCGACGATTTTGACTTGAATGCCCATAATTGGGTTTAATTCGAATCAATAATACTGATTAATGTTCCAATGGTGGTCGTTAATGATTTAATCGTGCGTATCAGTTACGTATTGGACGAATTTCGGTTATGCAAATCGAATTTGGATCAAAGAGGCTAAGGTTTGACCTTCGACAGTCAACAGGAACACTAAACATTTGATTTTGACTTTACTAAATCAACAGATTGAGTTTCAACAAAATACACAACTAGTCCTTGTAGTTTTTGTGTGTATTTTAGTTTGGATTATGACAAAAATAGTCCCTGAGGTTTGTAATTGAGTTAACTTGGTTAGGAATTAAATGATTTGGTTAACGGGGTTAACTCTAAATGGCCAGGTGTCACAAGAGATCATTATGACTGAAACTCAATTTCAAGAAGCGGTGGCATTTGAGGTCACCCGTGTGCTTCAAACAACTCTACCTGGAATCCTGGATGATGCTCTTAGGAGAAGAGAAAACCATAACAGTTTGGGTAACCGAAACGAAGGTACAAGTGGTGCTGTTCCTCGAACAGAAGATACCCTTCATACCACTCTAGTAGAAAACAATATAGGTACCACCCGAACTCAGGAAACAGTTGGAATGAAAAACCAGAGTACAAGAATTTATGGTCAGGTATGTAACTACAAGAATTTGAGTGACTGCCATCCCAAACCATTCAATGGAAAGAAGGATGCCATTGAAGCTTTGCAGTGGATCACATCTATGGAAGTTGTGAGAAAGATGAGTGAATGCAGATCAGACCAAGCTGTGAAGTTTGCTGCCCATTCATTTGAAGAGGAAGCTCTTGACTGGTGGGAGTCAGTCAAACAAACAAAGGGAGAAGCTGTAACTGATAGAATGACTTGGGAAGATCTCAAGTCTTTAATTGTGAAGAGATACTGTCCACAAAATGCTGTGGACAAGATTGAAGGTGAATTTCTACGGTTCGAAGCTGGAACCATGAGTCATCAGGAGTACACAACCAAGTTTAATAAGATGGCCAAGCTGGTGCCACATTTGGTTACTCCTGAGTCAAGAAGAGTTAAATGTTATATCCAAGGTCTTCCTCTTAAGGTTCGTACCTTAGTGAAATCCATCACACCTAAAACGATAGATTTGGTTATAGAGAAAAGTTCGGTAATGTTTGATGAGGTGGCAGCCCAAGAGCCACCAAAAGTTGATCACAAGAGAAAGCTCGATGAGGTTGTTTACAAATTCAAACCGAGAAATAATAAATTTCCCAGAAGAGGAGGATTTAATCCCAACCCTGATAGAGCCAATCAGGGAATAAAGTGCCTGACTTGTCAGAAGTTTGGCCATTCTGCAACCCAATGCCCAAATGTTAAATGTTTTAACTGTGGGGGATATAGGGCACTATAGGACTTCTTGTCCTAAACCACCTAAACAGAATAGGTGGTCAGAATAAAGGAACAGGACGAGTGTTCGTCTTAGGAAGCGGAAATGAATAGAAAAATAAAGCTAAGGAGGTAGCAGGTACTTTCTTAGTTAATAATATTTACGCCAAGATTTTATTTGATACAGGGGCGAATAGAAGTTTTGTTTCATGTGCATTCACCCATATTTAGGCGTAAGACCGATTCTACTTATTGATGCCTATGTCTTTGAAACGGCTAGTGGCGAACAGATTAGGATAACCGAATCATACCCTGATTGTGTCATCAATTTTGGTGACGATAAGGTATTAGTTACACTAATGCCGATAGACTTGAACGAATATGAGGTTATCCTAGGGATGGATTGGTTAAACCAATACCAACCCAGATTGATTATGACCAGAAAACGGTTAAGATTAAGAAAACAGATGAAACTAGTTTGATGATTCAGGGTGATAGTAATAACAATTAGATTGAAATAATTTCCATAGCAAAAGCTAGGAAAGAATTAATTAAGGGAGACAATATATTCATACTCCATGCTTTAAACATTAAACCCGAAGGACAGATTGCGGATATTCCCGTAGTCTGTGATCATGCGGATGTCTTTCCGGAAGAATTACCTGGTCTTCCACCCGATCGTCAGATCGAATTCCGAATCAAACTCATTCTTGGAGCCAAACCTGTTGCAAAATCCCCTTATCGTCTAGCTCCTTCCGAACTAAAGGAACTGATGAAACAAATCCAAGAACTTTTAGATAAAGGGTTCATTCATCCTAGTACTTCACCTTGGGGAGCACCGGTACTATTCGTAAAGAAGAAAGATGGGAGCATGAGGATGTGCATTGATTATAGGGAATTAAACAAACTAACTGTGAAGAATAGATATCCATTGCCTAGAATAGATGACATGTTCGATCAGCTACAAAGAGCCAAGTATTTCTCAAAAATCGATCTTAGATCAGGATATCATCAGTTAAAGGTACATGAAGAAGACGTATCTAAAACTGCTTTCCAGATTCGATATGGTCACTATGAATTCCTGGTCATGTCATTTGGTCTAACAAATTCCCCCGCAGCATTTATGGACCTAACGAACCGAGTCTGTAAACCTTTCCTTGATAAATTTGTCATCGTTTTCATCGATGATATTCTTATTTATTCCCAAAGCCAAGAGGAACATGCTGAGCATCTCAACATCATTCTGAAAACCCTAAGAAAATAAAGATTGCATGCTAACTTTTCCAAATGCGAATTTTGGAAACGAGAGGTACAATTTCTTTGGCATGTTGTGAATGAGAAAGGGAATACAAGTAGAGCCGAGTAAAATAGAAGCTGTTATGAAGTGGGAAGCCCCAAAGACTCCAACAGAAATCCGAAGCTTTCTAGGATTAGCCGGATATTACCAAAGATTCATTAAAGACTTCTCCAAGATTGCTACACCTTTAACTGCTTTGACTCAGAAAGCAGGAAAGTTTGAATGGGGTACAAAACAAGAAGAAGCATTCAACATTCTAAAAAATAAGATTAGTCATGCACCGATCTTAGCACTACCCAAAGGGAATAATGATTTTATCGTCTACTGTGAAGCTTCCCGAACTGGTCTGGGTTGTGTATTGATGTAGCGAGACAAAGTTATTGCCTACGCATCACGCCAACTTAAAGTTCATGAGAAAAACTATACCACGCATGACCTAGAACTTGGTGCCATAGTGTTTGCTCTAAAGATCTAGAGACACTATCTGTATGGTACTAAATGTGTGATATATCCAGACCACAAAAGCCTCAACATATTTTTAATCAGAAAGATTTAAATATGAGACAGAGGAGGTGGATGGAACTCATCAATGACTATGATTGTGAAATCAAGTACCATCCCGGGAAAGCTAATGTAGTGGCAGATGCTTTAAGTCGGAAAGAACGAAGCCAACCGATTAGAGTAAGAGCACTACAATTAGACCTTAAATTAGACTTAATGGATTAGATCAAAGAAATCCAAACAAGAGCCTTAGAAGAAGGGAATATCAAGAAAGAACGTATGGTGGGGAAACAGAAATTGCTTGCCAAAGGAGACGATGGAATCATGAGATTCAAGCAAAGAATTTGGATTCCTAAGCTTGAAAATATTCAAGGAAAGATATTAGATGAGGCACACAAGTCAAAATATTCCATGCATCCTAGTGCCAACAATATGTACAAAGATCTAAAGACTCATTACTGGTGGCCAAACATGAAGAGATCGATAGCCCAGTACATAGATAAATGCTTGACTTGTCTCCAAGTTAAGATTGAGCACTAGAAACCAGCAGGTCAATTACAACAATTAGAATTACCTGTCTAGAAATGGGATCGTATTACAATGGACTTCGTTACTAAACTACCCAGAACACAGAAAGGGCATAATGTAATATGGGTCGTGGTCGATAGACTGACCAAGTCAGCCCATTTCATACCTATCAATGAAACATACTCGATGGATAAGTTATCCAGAATTTACATCAATGAAATTGTGAGCCACCATGGCATACCACTGTCTATTATTTCTGATAGATACAGTCGGTTCACATCTTGATTCTGGACAAGTTTTCAGAAATAATTGTGAACTAGACTTACCATGAGTACTGCATATCATCCCCAGACAGATGGACAGAGTGAATGGATAATTCAAACTCTGGAAGATATGCTAAGAGCTTGTGTTATCGATTTCAAAGGTAATTGGGATCATCACCTACCGTTAATCGAGTTCTCCTACAATAACAATTACCATTCAAGTATTAAAGATGCACCATTCGAAGCACTGTACGGAAGGAAGTGCAGAACTCCTGTTTGTTGGACTGAAATAGGAGACAGTCAATTATCTGGACCTGAAGTTATACAAGAAACAACAGATAAGATAGTCCAGATTAAACAACGATTGAAGGCTGCTCAAGATCGACAAAAGAATTATGCAGACAAAAGACGTCGAACATTAGAGTTCCGAGTCGGAGATTATTTTATGCTAAAGGTCTCACCTTGGAAAGGTGTTGTAAGATTCAGGAAACGTGGAAAGTTAGGACCAAGATATATCGGACCTTACAAGATTATTGAAAGAATTGGAGTAGTAGCATATAAATTAGATCTACCTGAAGTTTTACAAGGAATTCACAATACATTTCACTTATCCTGTTTACGCAAGTGTTTAGCTGATCCAGCTCAGGCTATGTCACACCCCGGCTGGCGGCGGATTATACGCCGGGGCTGACGCGGTTGTTCATAAGCTCATGATCATCTATTAAATATGATAGTATTTATTATTCAAATTTAAAAGCATTCGTTACAATTGTAAATAGGAAAACAAGTATTCAAACATAACATAATAATATTAAATTGAACTAAGTCCATGTCTTATGTGATCAAGTAGTGTCCTCAACTGGTGCACCTGAAACATGTGAGTAAATGTCAACTACAAGTAGTTGGTGAGTAACATAGGTTTTGACACCAAACAAAAGTTAAGTAAAAATGATTTGGAATTCAATATGTTCAAAGCTTAACTAAGGCATAAATGTGAAAACATACAAGGTTCCAAGTGTACAATCAAGCCGTAGTAAATGGAAAACTGGTAAGTACAATCCAACTGATTGTGTTTTGGAAACAGTAGTAATATGGTACACACAAAACCCGCCAAGGTTTGTGTTAACTGGTATCGGTTTCCCATATAAATGATCATAAAAGGTACTGCCTTAGGCTTGGGTAGCAAGTTAATGATTGTACTGTACATGAACACACGTATGGTTGCCAAGTAGTTTAAGACATAAAGCACATAGTAAATAGCATGAGAACAAATGGTATTGAATTCGGGTATGTATGTATGTAAACATGTTCCACCCCGAGTATTTGTAAACAATAGTAAAGAGAGAGGGGGCTATGAAACTCACTTGAATCAAAGCTGGAAATGTATGAACTGGTAAGGATTGTTAGGCCTCGTGAGAAACTCTCACAACAAACCTACACGCGTAATGGTAACCTAATTTCAATATTATTTAGACAGACATTGAGACATTTAGGGTTTCCATGGGATTTGTACAAGCTTTGTAGGAAATATATATGTTTATAATGATAAATGAATATCAATCAGAATAATGGTAGGTTTGAATTTATATAATTGTTCTAATTAAATAAATAATATAGGAAAGAGGTTTAAATAATAATGCGTTTGAATTTATTTAAATAACTATTCTAAGATAATTTATAAATAAATCTTGAAATGGTAATTGTTTAATCAATTTATTTTATGTAAAAAATAGTTAATTACACTATTGGTTAATGTAGTTAAATTTTGTTGATTAATCTAATAATAATTGCAAAAATGGTTACATAATCATTTAAATGAATTCATTCTAAATAAATTTATAAAGGAATAAATAGGTTTTAAGTAACACTTATTGAACTTTGTATAAAATAATTATTTAAAATAATTATTTGGGTATTTATAAAATTAAAAGTGTTTTAAATAATTATTTTTACTAAATAATTATTTATATGCTTTAAAAGGGTTTAATTAATCATAATCATAATCATAACCCCGTCTTTTCCTAGCCAGAACTTTAATGTTTGCCAGATAACTACATAATGGTTTGAAATTTATTCTATTAGCATACTTAACCAAGTTTAGGGTATGTTTGGAAAGTATATGGGCTAAAGTGGAAATATGAGTTTAGTAAATATAGAAATTAAATATTAAATAATTTAACTTAAAAATAAGGAGTTTTAGTAAAAACATGATTTTTAAAATTGAAAGGAACAAGAAAGATCAAACCAAGTTTTTAAATAAAAGTTTAATTAAAATAGGGCTTTTGATCTTAGATAGGTCTATGATTATAACATAAGCATGTTAGGGATCATAGATCTAGCTAGTTATAAGGGATTTTTGAAAGGAAAAGTATAAACAAGCAAGAAGATAAGAAGAACTTACTTAGAATGAAAGGATTTAAGCTAGAATCTTTCAAAAGATGAGAAGAACGACCTTTAGTAGGTAGAGAACCCTAGAGGATCATTGAGAGTAGTACCTCCAACAGAAAAGTTCTCAGGAAAGAGTTTGCCGGATCAGAACCCCATCTTTTCCAGCCAGAACTATAATGTTTGCCAGATAACTACATAATGGTTTGAAATTTATTCTATTTGCATACTTAACCAAGTTTAGGGTATGTTTGGAAAGTATATGGGCTAAAGTGGAAATATGAGTTTAGTAAATATAGAAATTAAATATTAAATAATTTAACTTAAAAATAAGGAATTTTAGAAAAACATGATTTTTGAAATTGAAAGGAACAAGAAAGATCAAACCAAGTTTTTAAATAGAAGTTTAATTAAAATAGGGCTTTTGATCTTAGATAGGTCTATGATTATAACATAAACATGTAAGGGATCATAGATCTAGCTAGTTATGAGGGATTTTTTAAAGGAAAAGTATGAACAAGCAAGAACATAAGAAGAACTTACATAGAATGAAAGGATTTAATCTAGAATCTTCCAAAAGATGAGAAGAACAACCTTTAGTAGCTAGAGAACCCTAGAGGATCGTTGAGGTGTGAATAATACATGAGAATAAGGGCTTTATTTATAGGGTAGGACCAAGGGCTTATTCATGAAATTTAATTTGTTATAAGGACTAGATTGCAAAAGATGAATAACAGTTTTTAATTTCATAACATATACTAACTTAAGTGCTCATAAATTTTATGTTTATGACTCCATTTAATCATAAATGTAATTATATATTTATTTGTTTTATTTATCTTTAGTAATTTAAAACACGTAATGTTAATTAACAATGTTATATTTTCATAATAAATTGTTTAAATGGTTTATTTATCATGTGTACATATATATAGTTACATATATATTTATAAGTACACACGTAAAGGATATCAATTCATAATCAAAGCAAAAGTTTAGATTTGGTTATTATAACAAGGTATATATATATTTATTTCATAACAATTATATAAGTATGTATGCACACTCATGAATTATAATGAAAAAATATGATACTTTCATAAAAATAATGAAATTACAATTTGTCGGAATAGTTAAAATAAATGTCAGAATTTCCTGGGGATTACATGCTATAACACTAGACGATGTTCACATAGACGACAAGCTAAACTTCACTGAACAGCCGGTTAAGATCCTTGATACCCAAGAACGAAAATTGAGGGAGAAAGTAATACCGATGGTATTAGTTCAATGATAAGGTCGGATCGAAGCCGACATAACTTAGGAATTAGAGGAACGGATGAGAGCCAAATATCCTCATCTATTCACCTCTTAATTTCGAGGACGAAATTTCTTAAAGAAGGAGAGATTTGTAATACCTCGAAAATTTCCTAGAAAATAAAGGGTTAGACTTGCCAAAGTTTCAAAGTTGAAGGGTTAATATGTAAATATATAAGTTCAAGTTCTGAAACTTTAAGGGGGTAGCGGACCGCTACCCAAGGCTTAGCGGTCCGCTACATGCAGAGGAAGGGATGAACCGGGTAACGACACGTGTCCTGTGACTCACCGATTGGGATCTGACGCGTGGAAAGGGTGGCAGATCGCTAGCCATACCTTAACGGTCCGCTACGTGTGCACCAATCCAAATAAGCCGCCTCAAGGGGTGGCGGACCACCACCACCTAGCGTAGCGGTCCTCTACGGGTGCGATGTTGGCCCTATAAATACTTGAACGATTCCAGCTATTCTACACACTCTAAAACACCACAACCAACACACTCTCTCTGGTGTTTCGATCCAGAGCCCTGGTTCGCGTACGAGAGTCCGGTTTCTAGCAATTCGACTTCAAATTTGCTGTAGATAGTGCTGAGGTAAGGTTTCGACTTCCTGTTAAGCTTTGGTTATACATCATTAAGCTATAATTATATACTTAAGTAATATCATTACGTATCTAGGAACTCTGCCCGAAGTGTTTACCACATTACTGATTAATAAGCCGAAATACAGTCCAGGTGAGTTCCTAAAATGTAATACATGAACCCTGTCATGACCTTGTCTGCATGATTGATTTATGAAACATTTTAAGTATCTTGAAACGATTGTACCGATTGTTTATATATAACGTATTCTAAGCGCTTATTGTATTTCACTTGTCCATAGAACGGCATGTTGGACAGGACCCGTGGAACTGTCTTTGGTTATATATAGACTGAATGATTGTTCATAGTTATCTATGAATTTGGGTGTTGAAGCCCATGACTATGTTCAAGATACTTTGGCGGGTCATTTTAATAAACTATTTTAGTTTATAAATTCACCAGCTTTATGCTGACCCATGTTTTATCAAATGTTTTCGAACGCATCATAGGTAGTCATTAGACAAGGCATTTCCAGAACTAGGATGAACTGATGAATGATCCAGATGATGGGCATGACAGGAACTATAAAGTCCCGAATGATATGTTCCTTGCTAGGAACTTTTGTTAAACATGATGTAACTTTTGTTAAACATGATGTAACAATGTTTTATTGTTAATAGAAATTATGATTTAGTCTTCCGTTGTGTGTTTTTGGTATCAACGTCACCGTAACTAGAAGGCGACCTTCTGACCGGTATGTAATTATCTGACGAACGGAATGTTCTGTCAGGAAAGGACGGTGTATCAATCTCTCCTACACCCGTCGTTCTTTCCTAGGAACATCTCTGTTAGAGGTACTACTGTGGTTAGATAACTGTCCTGTGTTACAGGCGTGACATATAATTACATTGTTGAACAACCACTTGTATGCGAAAAGGACTAGGTTTTGATTTCTTTCGTTAGACGAATCAAGTCTAGTATGCGTCGATGATATTAGGCCTCGGTCGAGAATTGATACACACTCCTCATAAAGGTTACATATTGCAATATGATACAATTTTGTATAGAATATAAATATGAACAAATTAGATGCAAAACAAATATGGAAAATATTTTGGAAAAAATTAAACAACAAAATAATTAAATGGCATATAAAGAAATAAGTATATAAGGTAATGAAATATAACTACTACCTATTATTAAAAACCATTGGTCATTTGATGCAATGGTAGCTCCAAGACTTTCTATAGTGGAAGTCTTGGGTTCGAATCCGGGTCACAATAAAAAAGGGGTCTATGGTCAGGTTAAGGGGTTTACTCAGTTTGGAGTTCCTCTTGGGATGGGATGCCCTGGATGTTCTAGGTGTTGCCGTTAAAAAAAACTTATCAATTATCATTAAAATGTTTTAGAAACGAATAAAAAACAATTTTAATTTTAACGACCTAACCATGCAAATTGAGCAAAGTTGAAGGACCAAATGTGTAATTTCCTCTATCGGATGCTACTATCTGTATATACGTAATACTGTCTTCCAGAGCCGAACTCGTGAAATCTTCTCTAATTAGGGTTTCGATAACCACACACACCATCGTTGTCGCTGCTTGTTCGCCATTTTCTATCATTATCGCTTCCGTTGAAGGTACATGAATTAACTCTCTTTTCGATTGAGTTGTCTGTTAATTTCATTTTTCTAGGGTTTGTTCGTTGTCCGCGTGATGATGGACGGTGAAATAGGATTGGATATTACGAACCCTAGCGTAGAATCAGAACCTGTTCGTGATGGTAGTAGCTCAGAAAATAGAGTAGATTCTGCATCTGTACATTTAATTGGTGCCTCCGATAACTCTACAGCTGCGGAGGGTGTTGAAATTGAAAGTGTTGCGGAGGGTATTGAAATTGAAAGTGTTGCGGAGGGTAGTATAGATAGTGTATCGGCAGGAGGGAATGTTAGCGATGTAAATAATAGGGGAGGTGCGGATTCGAACAATGAGGTGTCTAGCGATAGGAGCCACGGTAGTGTAAAGCCTGTGAAAAGTGAGCAGAAAAAGGTGCAACGGAGAAAAGAGTCGAAATCGAAGGAACCAACATCGCCTGTATATGATTCTATGATTTCGATGTTTGATGAGTTTGCTGCGAATGGGAGTGTGGTTGCTGAAGATAGATCACAGATGGAAGGATTGCCTGGTCATGGATTTGAAGTGGGGGATATGGTTTGGGGAAAAGTGAAATCTCACCCTTGGTGGCCTGGTCACATTTTCAGTGAAATTTTTGCAACTCCTTCGGTGCGCAGATCAAAGAGGGACGGTCTTTTGTTGGTTGCTTTCTTTGGAGATAGTAGTTATGGATGGTTCGATCCTTCAGAGCTTATACCGTTTGATACCAACTTTGCGGAGAAGTCTCGCCAGACTAATTCTAAAACTTTTGTTAAGGCTGTGGAGGAGGCAATGGATGAGGTGAGTAGGAGGAGTGCACTTGGCTTGTCATGTATGTGTAGGAGTAAGCAGAATTTTAGGCAGACTGATGTTCAAGGGTATTTTGCTGTTGATGTGGTTGATTATGAGCCTGGATCTGTATACTCAATTGATACAATTGGGAAAGCTAGGGATAGTTTCCAGCCCAGTTCGGCTCTTGATTTTATACGGCGGTTGGCTTTGGAACCTACAGGTAGTGATTATGGTGGTGTTGATTTTATAAAGAACAAGGCTAAGGTCATTTCTTACAGAAGGGCAGTTTATGAGGAATTTGATGAGACCTATGCACAGGCATTTGGTTACGAGTCTGGCCGCCCATCATCTGGATCTATCCAAGAACCGGATCCTCGAAAAAGGCCATCTAAAGGTATTGATACATATACTTATAAGACTATAAGTTGTTTATTTGTGTTTTTCTTTTTCATGTCTTGTCAGTTTTTTGAAACTGGCTGATAATGCACATTCACTTTTAACGAAGTAGTTGTTCTTTTGGATCTTAAAAGCTATGACTGACATGGTTTAATTGATTGGTTCTGTATATAGTCTGATCTTCTGGTTGTAATCTACTCTGGATAACAGATGTTGGATAGTTTTGGGAATTGGTGCATTTTTAACACAAACTCACAAAGCGGCTAGTATAAGTTTACATTTTGGGAAAAATAGTTGAGCAAAACTAGAATTGTTCCAATGGCATGAATGCATGATTTGAATTTTTTATTTTTCTTTAGCGTAGGGTAAGGTATGTAGCTTAACACGTTTATCCCATTCATGACAATGTCATTGTAGAAGGCTTAACGTTCAACCAGCAACCAGTTTTTCTAAGTTGTGTACAAACTACCAATTTTGGTAAAATTAATACGACATAGTATACAGTCATCTTGAGATTTGAAAATTACAACAATAGTACACATAGACTGTTATTTGCAAATGACAGATTAGGATAAGAAATTTGGTCAGGTGTGTTGTATAAAGTATGGTTCCATTGGAGGCGATCCGGAAATCATTTCAGAGGACACAAAGCGTTGTGATTCCGTGAAGTGGTTGCATTTTGCCTGAGGCGCCACTTCAGGTAAGCTTTAGGTTGCCAGATCTGTATCACTCTCTGATCACCCTTGAGAGAGGAGAGGGTTGGAGCGATTCTTGTGTCCTGGAACTTTGTTAGGTTTGAGAGGGGCAAACAAGAGAGTTGTAGCAATCCTTTTTCAGTAAGAAAAAGAAACTAAAAAAACGATAAAAGAGGAGAGAGAGAGAGGGGGGGGGTTGAGGATACGCTAAAGTGTGTCACTGTGTCAGTGTATTTGCTATGTCCGGTGAAAAAAGAGAAGACGAACAATTGGGTGGTGGTGTAGTCTATGTAGTGTTGTAGGAGTTTAAAAATATAGAAATCAACATTTTTTGATTTTTTTATATTATGGTATTTAAATTGAATGTTTTTTCTTTGAGCCTTTTTATTTGTGCGTAGGTCTTGTTTTGTTGCATATAGAGATAAGGAATCTAAATATAAGATATTTTATCATCTTTTTTGGGTGTTGAAGGATTAACACAGTAGAAAATGTTACCTAGAAGTAATTATAAGTGTTTTATGCATATTGGGCGACTCGTGTACCCGAGGCTAGGCCCTTCACCTACTGCTTCAGATTCTGGGACCCTAGGCGTTGGCGCCTTTTATATATTCCATGCATTATTTTTGTATTGACAGTTTTATGCTCAGTAAGAGTTTTTGTTTTAGGTTCTAATGTAGTGGCCCATTATCAAGTGTATTACTCCTATTACAATTTTTGGCACCAAATACAGATGGAGTTACTTTTCGTTTTGATGTTTTCTATATGATTTCATGCAAAGTAGATAGGCCATGGACGTGTCTTAGAATTTAAGAGATAATCCTTATGTGTGTGCTTCCCCCTTCCTGTTTTTGGCCATCACACTGGAGAAAATACTTTGAGATTTGAGATTAATCGTTGTTGCCAAAATATATAATTACATTATATGTTTTATTCTCTCACTTTTCAAAAACATAAACCAATGACCTCGGTTAATTAGAAGGGATTTCTTAAATGTTAACTTGGACAAGAAATATTGTTTTTAGCATACTTAGGGTTTCTATTAATTTTCTTAATGTTCGTTTATTTTTATTGTTGTGATCTCAATTTTCAAAACCTATCCCATGGTTCAATTTATTCCTGATTCATTTTGTTGTTTTAACAGCCCCATTGAGTGGACGTCAGGTATTTGCCGACACTTCGGGCAAGGGAAAGAGTTCTGCAAAACCTAGTAAGCCCAAAGACCAGGCGAAGAAAGATAAGTATCTCTTTAAACGGAGAGATGAGCCTAAAGAGGTAAAAACGCTCCAAAAAAAGGAGAAAAACAAAGTAACACCCTCTTCCCAGCTTGCTCATATTGAGGATGACGTGGCAGTTCCTTCTGGTGACTATGTGTTGCAAAAGAGAGTATCAGCAACAGCACATGATGGATTACCTTCAAATGATTCAGGTGCAAGTATGGAAGACACACCTGTTGTCCTCGAATTGGGAGACCCTGATGTTCAGACCATCAAGAGCAAGGTGATTGATGATGATAATGGTGATGACAAGATGATTGTGTCACAAATGGAAGACAAAAAGACAAGTTCTGATACGGTAGTTGACAAGTCTTCAGGTGACAAAAGGGTTGTCACCGAAAATGACATCTCGAGTTCTGGACCCCACAAGACCGTTGATTCTGAAAAAGCAGATAACGGGCCAAAAAAGATGAAGCTCTCCAAACGCCCTGTTGGAGAGATGGGCTCCAATGAGAAGAAAAAGAAGAGAAAGAAAGAACAGTTGATATCTGATGGTACAGGTAAGGTTGCTTTGGTGGATAAAGAGAAAGTTTCAGTGAAAAAACCTCTCCAGTCTTCTATTACACCAATTGAAGATCCTCATGAACCTGATAATAATAAGCCTATCACTTCACATATTTCGGGGCCAAAAGATGCGACTAATGAAACCGAGCTTCCATCTGTGCTCGGTGATTTGTTTTCACTTGCACTTGATCCTTTCCATGCTATTAACAGAGGAAGGCTTGTTAAAATAAGACATGTTTTCTTAAAATTCAGGTCCCTTGTGTTTCAGAAAAGCTTAAGCTTAACCCCAGCAGCTGAGGTTGATGAGGGAAATGGTACCCATTCTAGTAAACCTTTTGAGAATGTAAAATCACAATCCACTTCTTCAGGGAGATCTGATGATCCCACTGTAGCTGGGCGGAAGAGAGGCCCATCTGACCGCCAAGAAGAAAGAGCTGCACGAAAGAAGAAAAAAGTTGGTGAAATTAGAAGTTTAACCAAGGAGAAAAAGGTTATTAAGAAGATTGATGAACCACCCGCACCAACTGTCAAGCAGCCAGTTGTTAAGACGTTGAAAAAACCGGGACCTGAGTTGGTCAAGAAAACAGAGCAGCGGGCACCAGCTGATCCAACTATCCTAATTATGAAGTTCCCACAAGGAGGATCCCTACCATCAACTAATGAACTCAAGGCAAGGTTCGCCCGTTTTGGACCAATGGATCATTCGGCTACTCGGATATATTGGAACACATTTGCATGCCGGGTGGTTTACAAGTATAAGGCTCATGCGGAGGCGGCAAAGAGGTTTGTGGTTGGAAGCAGCAGTCTGTTTGGGAACACGGGTATAAAGTGCATCCTTAAGGAAGTTGGGGTTGATCATGAACCACCACCGCCTGTCAAAGTCCCAAAAGAAGACCTTCAGCCAGGTATGGAGGACAGACCGCCACCGTCTATGGCTCCAGCCACGGCAGGGGTACAGCTGAAGTCGATTCTGAAGAAGTCCGGCGGTGAAGAGGCGGTGGGTAATGGCGGCAGGGGGCGTGTAAAGTTTATGTTGGGTGGAGAAGAGAATCAAGTGAATAACATGGAGAAGAAGAATGGTGCATCTTCTTTTTCTAAATCTCATTCAACAATGGATATTAATAGTAAGAATTTTCAAAAGGCTGTTCTTCAGTCTTCTAATCCAATGCCTCTTCTCCCTCTTCCTACAACTACTTCTGTTATTGGTTCAACCACTCAATTTACTAGACCACCACCACTACCACCACTACAACCACCAAGTTCTATGCACTATGCTACACCGTTAGCACCACCACCACGGCTGCCACCACCGCCTTCTTTAACTTACGGTGGTGAAATGGCGGCAAAAACGCCACTGGCGGTGCCAAATATTGGCCCTCTTGCGACGCCTAAAGTGGACATATCGCACCAAATGTTAAGCCTTTTGACAAAGTGCAATGAAGTGGTTACAAATGTGACAAATATGTTTGGCTATGTGCCTTACCGTCCTCTTTAAAAGTAAAAAAAAAACATGAAACTAAACGTCAAAGACAAGGCCAAAAACAAATATATATTCAGGCGTTTTGGGAAGAAAAAAATGCAAGTTCGCAAGGGAATATACGACCAAATGAGGCAAAGAAAAATCGACGTGATCGTTAGATGTTTTCTTTTAGTTTTTTCGTATTTTGGTGCCTCGTGTTGTGGCCTTTTTTTATGTCGTATTGTTGTTTTTGGATGGTTAATGTATTGGGTTTGTACAACTTTTAAAGCTTGACAATAAGGCATGACTATATATTTCCCCTTCTTTTCATTTGTTGCTTGCAAATTGGGATGGTCAACGAGTGGTTTTGACTGTTCTCATTTATGATTATTAGTTAATTATATTACATTTGAAAAGTTAATTAGAGCTATTACCGTAATAACTTCTTGGGTTTAACTAGACATTTAGTTTATGAGATGATGACTAGTTTCATATGGACCTACGACCGTTTTCAACCTTTTGATATACTCAGTACTAACGCCAAATATCTCCCAATTTGCAAGATTTTTACGATTTTCGATCTTGAGTGTTACATATCAAGACTCACCAAAAAGTAGCGTGTTGCCCGACGTCGTAATACACTTTATTTTGAGAGTTAATTACACAGATGGTATCGTTAGCCATTTGGTGCAATGATAGTCCAAGACTTCTCATAGTGGAGGTCTTGGGTTCGAATCCTGGCCACAACAAAAAAAGGGTCTGTGGCCAGGTCAGGGGGTTTACCCAGTTAGGGGGTTCCTCCTGTGGTGGGCTGCCCTAGATATTCTAGGTGTTGCCCCGGGGAAACTCAATTATCCTAGAATATCTAGGTGTTGCCGTTCAAAAAAAAAATTACACATATGGTCATGTGGTTTGAGTTCATATACAACTCGAACCTTATGGCATTCAATATGGCTGGGAGGAAGTTCACATTTAGATATGGGGGGATAAGTTTAGTAAAATTGATAGAATTTTAGTTTGCAATAAGTTCTGGAATAGATGGCCTAATGCAGCCTTCACGGCTTTGCCTTCTAGCCTCTCGGATCATTGCTCTATTCTGCTGGCCACCTCTGACCAGGATTTTGGGCCCACCCCATTCCGATTCTTCAAATCTTGGTTATCACGTCCTTCCTTCGATTCAGTTATCTTGGAGGCGAATCCATCCTTTGTTTATGAGGGGCCTCTCGACAAATTTCTCCCTCCAAAGCTCAAGCATTTTAAAAATGTTATCAAAGCATGGTTAGTCAAGGAAAAAGGGACTTGGAGGAATTTGAGGTATTGGCTGAAAACAATCTTCTCAATGGTGATCTTATTCAACGAAATTTGGAATGTAAAAAATTGCTTTTAGACATAGACCATAAAGAATGGTGTGATAGCAAACAAAAATCAAGAGTCCGGTGGGCTAAAGATGGGGATGAAAATATAGCGTTCTTCCACGGTATTATCAATAATCGTAAGAGTAAAAATCGAGTACATGGGTTGGAGGTCGATGGCCAGTGGTGTACTAAACCTAGCCTTATCAAGAAACAGACTCTAAATTTTTTTCTCATAAGTTTTCTAACCTAATGTCGGATAGACCATCTTTCTCTTGCCTTTATCTCAAAAGACTTGATCAATCACAGGTCGATGGTCTAGTGGCCCCTTTCTCGGTTAATGAAATAAAAGTTGTTGTTTGGGATTGTGAGGGGGATAGGGCTCCGGGCCCAGATGGGTTTAACCTTAATTTCATCAAACATTTATGGGGTATTCTTGAATAAGACTTCGTGCGTATGATGGATTATTTTCATGGGTCGGCTAAGATAAGTAATGGTTGTGGATCTTTTTTCATCACCCTCATTCCCAAAGGTACATACCCTAAAGGTTTGGAGGGTTACCGACTGATTAATCTAATTGGATGTGTAAGTAAGGTCATATCTAAGACTCTTGCCAACCGGCTAAAAGGCGTTACCAATTCGGTGATCTCGGAAAAACAATATGCTTTCATTAGTGACAGGAACATTCTCGATTGTCCTTTGATAATTAACGAGATCATTACTTGGGCCAAAAGGTGTAACAAAAAATCACTACTTCTCAAATTGGATTTAGAGAAAGCATTTGATTCTCTGGACTGGAAATTCGTGGATTCAGTCATGCATCAAATGCATTTTCCAGAAAAAATGGAGAAGCTGGACTTGGGCCATTCTTTCCTCGGCTAGATCTTCGGTGCTGGTCAATGGTTCCCCCACCTTTAAATTCCAATGCCATAGAGGTGTCCGTCAGGGAGACCCCTTGTCACCTTTCATATTTATACTTGCAATGGAAGCATTCTCAAGTTTCATGAAGAGCGCTTGTAGGGTGAACGTATTTAGTGGGGTTAGTTTACCTCTCGGGGAGCCAATTATCTCCCACCTTGTGTGTGCGGATGACATTATGATCCTGGGAGAATGGTCGGAGGCTAATATTAGGAATATTGCTCGTATCATGAGGTTATTTGCTCTGGTGTCCGATCTCAAAATGAATTGCAATGAATCAACTATCATGGGGATTGGAGTGGATCAAAGCATATGCTATGAACAAGCTTCATATCTTAATTGCATAAAGGGTGATGTCCCCTTCAAATTTCTTGGAATCGAAGTTGGGAACAAAATGAACACGGTCAAGGCATGGGATCCGTTCATTTATTAGATCAAAAACCGGTTATCAACTTGGAAAGCCTCCACTTTATCCATTGGGGGCCGGGTAACTCTTCTTAAATCGGTTTTTGATGCCCTTCCAGTCTATTATTTTTCGCTCTACAAAGCTCCTAAGCTTGTCCTAAAAAGAATCGAAAGGCTTAGGAAAACCTTTTTTTTTCTGAGGTGGGACTGTGGAGAAAAGAAAAATACATTGGTTTAAATGGGAGCAGGTTACTGCTCCAAAGGATAGGGGAGGGCTCGGTCTTAGCTCTCTTGAATATCTCAATCTTGGGTTACTTGTGAAATGGTGGTGGCTGTATAAAGTGGAAGGGATAGGATATGGAGAAGGGTTATTACTGCCATTCATAGTAACCTATCCTCCTGGAAAGTGATCCCGTGTAACAACAAATTTCTGGGGGTGTGGAAGTCGATTGCTAATTTGAATATTAACATTCCACTCTCGATAATGGGTTCGTTGGGAAATGGGGAAAACATAATTTTTGGGTGGATCATTGGATTGGTTCGGCTACGTTGATGGTTTCCTTTCATGCCATGTTAAGAATCGAATCTAGCAAATCTTGTCTAGTCTGGGACCGGTGTCAAATGTTGGGTACTTCTCTAACTTTTTCTTGGTCTTGGATTAGAAATATTTTGCTTCCGTGTGAACTACAGGAACTAGAGGTTGTGGATACATGCTAAAAGAGGTTCGTTTGCATGATCGAATGGATAAATGGTCTTGGTCGGCTAGCTCGGATGGCATGTTTTCAGTCAAATCAGTCAGGGAGCTCTTAGCTGGGCAAAATGTGCAGATCCAGAGGAAGTATCATCATCTTCGGGTGGAGATTGGTGGAGGAGAGAATTCCAACAAGAATAGCGCTTCAACGACGAAATATCCAAATTCCATCTTTAGAGTGTGTATTCTGCGGGGAAGCGGACGAGTCGGTAGATCATGTTTTCACATCGTGTTATGTTGCCTCGGTATTATGGCAAAAAAATTATTCTTGGTGTAGGATACCCTCGATTTTTGCTTTCACAGTAAGAGACATGTTTGATACTCATGGGTACGGTGGGCTGCAAACAACCAAGCAACGTATGGTCCTCTCGATTATTCTCTTGGCATGTTGGGTGTAATGGAAAACTAGGAACAAGTTCATATTTGAAGGCCTCCCGATCTCAAATATTAAAGTGCTCGAAGAAATTAAAACGTGGGGGTTCATTTGGATAAAACATAGTGTTGATTTGGTCTCTTTAGATTGGAATAATTTGCGTTCTTTCAATTACTAGTTGTAGTTTGTGAGGTCTGTCTCCTTTATGTTTTGTATTTGTTGGTTGGATCTGGTATTGTCCCTGCTAGTCTCTGGCTAGCTTTGGTTTTTAATGGAAATTTTTCTTTAAAAAAAAACTACTTTGGTGTTAATTACTACTACCTTATTTTACATGGTCGGCGACCAATCAAAAGAAACTCACCAAAATTTACAAATCAGCCCATCGGCTTTATAGTGTTTTAATCAAGCCCATCAATGTGACAAAATGTTCAACTCAACCCTTTAATTTTCTTAAGTTTCAAGTTTACCACTAGACAAAGTTTTCAAGTCTAGCCCTCAATTTTCTGAAACTTCAACTCATTATTTTTTAATGATTTTATTTTTCTACAATAACTTTCGTTCGTTAACTTTTTCTTAAAAAAAACTAATTTGCGGTCGTGTAATTTTTTTTCTTGACGTTCCGGTATGAATTCTGTTAAAAACGGGTTGTATAGGGTATTTTTTGGGTATCGTGTATCATCCTGGAAATTTTTAAACTTGTAGTTCGGGTTAATGGACGACCCGAACCTATGTTAAATGAGAAGGAATTTAAAGGATTCTCATACGAGGTGCGTTTAACTACCGAGAATGTCATAGATAGTCGTTTAGTTAAAAGATCGAGATCAATGCGTGCGAGAAGGAAGTAAAGGGACTCGAAACGAAACTTATGGGTGTTTAAAAGCAACTTTTGTGTGCAACCCTAAGCCATTCGGCTAAAGGGCTTGCGACTGCAGAAAGAGACGATATAGAGGAGGACGACGGCTATGGTGCCGGTGCTGCAATCCTACGGCGGCGTCGAGCGGAAGGAATCTTTGCTACGCGTTAAGGTAATACTCGTACTCTCCATTTACGCTTTTATTTTCAATTGTAAGGTAAAGAACCCGGTTAGGGTTTTAGTGTGTTCATTGTGATCGGAGAAGGGTGAAGAGGACGATGATGGGCTGACGAGGAGAGTGAGGGTGACTGTGGCGGCGTGACGACAACGAGTACACGGTAACTCGGCAATGGCGGTCACGGCTCGGGAGGCAAAGGTTCAACGGTGGAGTACGGTTGGGTTCGGGAGACCGACACAGTGATAGGATGGAACCGGTGGCGGGGATGCTGGGACGGAAGTGGTAGCGGAGCTGTAGCGGCGGGTGGCGGAGGAGGACAAAGTGTGAGCCGTGTAGATTTTCGGACGGGAAGACGATGACAGCACATGGTGGTGACGCGGTGGTGCACGACAGGCTCGACTAGGGTTTCATGAGGCATGCATGCAATGTGGATCCAACATGGGTTCATACGATCACATGGTTGAACTTTCACGTTGCATGGCTTGCATATGGGTATGAGGTCCGGTTCGAGTACGCGTGGAATTGTAATTGCATGGTCACGTATGTACGTGCATGGGTTAAAGCCGGTTTGGGTATGTGAGTCCCAAATGGGTCAAGAATGTCCGGATCACATGAATGTGTGAGATTAGGGTTTATTAGGGGTGATATGACGAGGGAATAAGACTGAGTATTAGGGTCTATCTTATTTATACGTTATGCAACGTATGCTTAGAACTCGTTCTGATCTTGTGATCACGCGTAGGTTTCGAATTCGAGCGTGGACGGACGAGTTGTAGAGCAAGGACTGAGACTCAGTATAACCGGTGAGTTTCTAATCCCCTATTTTAAACGTTTTACTGTTTTGGGGCTATCGTACATACACGCATGTTTTATTAAACGAACGTATTACGAGTTACGAGCTAAACCTGAAGTGTTTTATGAGATCATAGGTAATAATGATGCTAAGGGTCGTTATGGGGTCCTTAGGGTGGGTGAACAAGAGTTGGGATGATCTGTGTGTGTCATCTTATGGGTTAGTCAGGGTGAGTCAGAAAGTTAGCTAAATCGGTGATGGTTATACAAGGAGAGTTAGCATGGGAACCCGTACGTGATTCATTAACGAGTCAAGTAGATGCTAGTATGCTGTCATGCGTCGTGTGCTTGATGTTGTGTGTATTGTGTCGTTGTCCTCGTGACACGGCGAGTATCGTGTTTGCATGAGTCTATGTGGTGTCCATAGGATGTGTGGGCTAGGAGTCAATATGATGTTTGTGTGTCGTTTAATTTCCTATTCGGAAAGAGTTGGGTAATGTGTCTAGACGTTATGAGGATAATTCTAAGTAAGCGTTGCATTACACATGTAAGTGATCCGTAAGTGGTGGTGAGTCGTAGTACATGTCCAGGTAGTGTCATGTGTATATATGTGTTGCTTTGTGTGCTTGCATTGTTGTCCGTGTATACGGCTAATGGTGATGTGGAGGACGGAGTCCTTCGGGGTCATCATTGTACGCGTGATGTGTCAGTCGCCGTATGGTAGATGATATAGTCACCGTGTGGTGGCTGGGTAGTCATCATAGATGACGAGTGTGTCGCTATGTTTAGCGGCAGGGCCCTGTAACAAAGGGTGGAGTTGAGCTTATGACGAGTATCCCGACGGGGATAACCCTGACGAGGTTGCAGTGATAAGGCATGTATTTGTGTGCTTACATATGTGTTAAATTGCATGCAAATGATGAGTTATATTAATTGTATACGAGATGATATTGATGTGATAAATAGATGGAATCAATGTGGCGTGTCGAGTTAGATTGACCGTTGTGTCGAGATGAGTACATTGTGTACAACCGTTGAGTCAGTTGGTTTATGAGAGTGCTGGTTAGGACTGGTAAGTCGGTGTCTAGAGGTTGGATGAGTTAACCAGTGTATGGTTAATATATATGGTAAATTGTGAGTTATCATAATGGTAAGTTCGTTCTATGGCAGAGAGACTTACTGAGTTAAAACGGTGGGTAGAGTCTGGGGTGGTGAATCCTTTGGGATATTTTAAATAACGGGGGTTATTTATATGATGAAAATCTATACAACTATTTTCTATTGACCAAAGGGTCTTGATTGTAGATAAACAATAAATGAGACGAGTTGGCTTTTGTTTAAATTAAACTATTAGAACTCACTCAGCGTAGCTGACTTTGTATGTACGTTAGATTGTTTTGCCGGTTAGTCTGCTAGACGAGGTATCTTGGCTTGGAAGCGGGGCTACTCGGGTTGGTGCGCATGCATTCGTCAGGTAACGTTATGAAAGTTAACGAGTTTAAAGATAACATTATTTTAAGAAAGACTTTCGCTGTTTACTTAAATGAAAGTTAAATGTTTTTAATGAGTTTACCTAGTGATGAGAACCGACTGTAGGGTGTCTAGTTCGGGGCCTTACAAGTTGGTATAAGAGCCAGGTTTAAGAGAAAACTTGTGTTTTTAAACAAATAAAATGCCTTAACTTAAACTTAAAATGGGACGAGGGTGAAACGAATGCCACTACGAGTAACCGCGAGCCAAGAGGTACGTCTTTCGAGTTGAACATTAATTATTATTTACCATTTGTGTAGTGTTACACTAGGTAAAGCGATTGGTGTGAGTAAGTGCTTTATGGTTCCGTGTGGGATCAGGATGTGTGCTATGTGCTAGAGTAGTATGTAGAACTATGTGAAGTTGTGTGGTGTGATTAAATGAGACTATGATGTGAGTTGAGTAATGCAGAGTAGCATTAATTGTAACTATGTGAGATAGTTTGGCATGTCGATTTGATTTAGTGATTTTGTGTGTAACCTTGTATGGTGTGAATTTTTGATAAATATGACATGCTAGATTATTAAATGGTGCTATGTGAGTTGTGTGGGATGCATGTGCATCCGGGGTGTGTGAAATATAGAAAGCTAGTGTTAATATGATGGGGAAAGTTTAGAATCCGAGCAGTAATGTAGACCACCAAATTGCATTTGATCACCGTGATTTGGCAGTCTATGATTACTCTCATATTCTGAATTTGACGCCCATAGTAATCACTCCAACGTTCTATCTTGTGTCGGTACTGATGGCCCTAACGATTCGGACTAGATGGATTAGGCGAGGAGCTCTCATCAGGAGGTTGACAGAACGGCGGGCTAGACGTGCGGCTATTGTTCGTACTGTCACACCCCAACCGACGGCGGAAACGTCGGGGCGGGACATGGAGACTACTCATGAGCACATGGTTGACTAATATTGTAATATATTAATCATCAGATTTCGATTCATAACTCAACAAAATCCACAAGTACAAGAAATTGAGAAATACATAACATGTTCTTTATTTGATTAACTAGGTCCACAACCTAAGTGAAGCAAACTTGATCAACTCAAATGTTTGTACCTGAAACATGAATTAAAAACAAGGATCAACTAAAAAGTTGGTGAGCATTGATAAGCGACCAAAGTTTTATGCATTAAAGGGTGTAACATGTTATATTTATGTAAATTAGCATGTGGAATACAAAAGTTTTGTGTAGTTATGCATGTGCAGGTGTTGAAAGCTTAAAGTATGATTTTGGAAGATATTAGGTGAGAGATGCAAGAGTCGGAAGAGACACGGAGAAAACGGGGCGGAAACTCAGGACCTGGCGTAAGCCTACGCCACCTAGCGTAAGCTTACGCCGCCCAGCGTAGGCCTACGCCTGAACATTTCTTTCACAGCAGCTTCTAGTGTGGCGGCGTAAGCTTACGCCAACCCAGCGTAGGCTTAAGCTGGTTACGTTTTCTGGACGCGGGAAACAGCCGATTTTGGTGTTTAATTGGGGGTTTCTTCCCCAAATTCGAAATCACCACTTTTACAACAGTTCTTGGGGCGATTGGAGGCTAGAAAACACCATTCCAAGATCGATTTGGAATATTGATACCGAATTATTGAAGAATCGAAGATGAATTCCACAACCATGAGCGGCTAATCCACCGGTAATCATTCCCGGGTGGATTGTTTGTAAGTTTTTAGGGTTTTATCATGTGCTAGCTTTGAGAAACAATTCTTGTAATCGTTTAGTTTGAAACACTTGAATCTTTGTGTTTAGTATGGTTATAAACTCACGGGAGTCGATAAATTCTTGCACCATTGACCCCGTTAGATGATAATTGCTATGAACTTTGATTTGTGTTGAATCTATTGATTAATCTAATTCTATATTGCATACATTTGTCTCGATTTCATTCGTGAATATTTTTTTACACTATTTGTCGATGATGTATGAATGTTGATGTTCTTGGTTAGATTTGGTTAATTTGATTTGGATAACCATTTGATTGTTTGAACTCATATGTTGGTGTGATAATCCCTAATTACTTGTGAACTTGAAACCCGGGTGTGATTCCTTTTTAATTATTGTTTACAACTTAAACCGTTTATTTTCTACTTGATTACTTGTGATCGTTTTGCTAGTTGATAACCATTGCTTGTTGGATTTGTTAATTTCACCTCAAGCATTGCTTGTGTTTGATCAGAAAGACCCATTGCAACTTCATAAATCACATTGTTAATTGAAGTTAAGCACCGACCACAAACTCTTCGTGGTTCGACACCCTTCTTACCCTAACTAGTTTAAGGTGATTAGGACACTCTAATTCTTTATCTTTGACCGGTACCTTCGACACCGATCAAATTTTGGTGCCGTTGCCGGGGAGTGTGTGCGCTTGGTGTTTTATTTTAATTAATTCGTGTGACTATTTGTTACTTGTTTTGTTTGGTTAATCTTCTTCTATTTTTGTGTTACGCGTGGTGTTTGTTTGTGTGTGCAGGTGACAGATTAGTGCATGCGTACCCGTTCATCCAGGAGGACTTCACCGCTTATTTTTGAACCAGAAATTGAGAAGATAGCAAGGCAAAACCGAACCCAACAACAAAATCTACAACCCATTTCATCGGAACCATCATCTATGGATGGTCGAAGCAGTCATTCTGGAACTAGCATGAGAAACCGTGGCCCAACTCCAAACAGAGGCCCTATCCCTAACCGCCCACCAACTCCACCTCACCGAACCCCAACCCCAACCCTATCTATACCTATCAATAACAACCAACCCCGTGGGTCGGGTCCAGTTCAACAAAACCGACCCGTTAACATCCGAACCAATCCAACGTACCAAGGAAGAAGGGGACCACAACAAAATCAAACCCCTCCTGGAAACATATTTGGAGCTCAACCAAGAAACGAAAATGAGAACGATGGTTGGGAGGATGACGATGGTGAATACTTTGGGTATGATGATAATGAAGATATTGGGAATGGTGATGGGTTTGGAGATTACGAATATGAAGATGGCGAGAGGAGTCAATTTGGAGAATATAACGAGGGGCAAGGCTGTGGAGAGGAAGAAGAGGTGAATTATGTTCACCAAAGGGCGAGACAACCAATGGGTCGAACGGGTAGACCTGAGAGATTTGTTTATCCTCCTAGACAAGAAGGGAGGAGATTCAATGGGGGCTACAATAATGAAAATCGAAGACAACTGGTAGCCCCTATGGGTGGAGTTAATGGTCGCTTTCGACCGGCTATTTCGGAGAATGCTTCTCCAATTGTTCCACCAATTCCGGGAATGAGGAGGTTCAAGTCAAGACCGAATTACATCAACGTTCTTCCACATTTTCATGGCATGGTAACCGAAGAGCCATACACTCATCTAACCGAGTTTGCCGCCATTTGTAGCACTATTGGGGATGAAAACTTTGACCAAAATGAGGTCAAACTCCGACTTTTTCAGTTTTCCCTCAAAGATAGAGCAAAGCAATGGTTCATCACATTGCCGGCTAATAGCATCCATACATGGGATGAAATGCAACAAGTTTTCTTGGACGAATATTACTCGGTTGCAAAGACGGATGACTCTCGAATTGAGATTCGGACTTTTCAACAACAAACAGGTGAACCATTACATGAAGTTTTACCCGTTTCAAAGAGTTGTTGAGGAAATGTCCCCACCATCAAATCGAGTTGTGGAACTAGTGAAGTGCTTTGTGGATGGTTTGAATCAAGAGGAGAGGAAGTACATGAAGTCCACAAGTAATGGGACATTGTTGTCTAATCCCAAAGAAGATGATTGGGATTTCTTAGAAAGTATGAGCCAAAGTTCTAAAGCCAAGGCATCGGCTAGCCGACGAGCCAAACACGCAATTTCTAAGTCCGTCCCGGATTATGAAACAAAAGAGAGGTTGGCGTCTATGGAGAAAGAGTTGGCCTTATTGAAGAAAGGAGAGAAAAAGGAAGTAGCGGGATTGAAAACCCGTTTTGATGTTTGTGAGAGTTGTGGGGACTTGGGGCACAAAACCACGATTTGCCCATTCCAAGAAGGTAGACAAGAAGAAGTGAACCAAGTTTATGGTGATAGGAAACCATATGATACAAACTCAAACTCCTATTAAGGAATCATCCCAACTTCAAATATGTGGATGCTTCAAACCAACTAAACCCAAACTTCCAAGGTGTAAATCAAGGTACCTCGTCATACCAACCTCGCCAACAAGGAAATTACAATTCGGGAGGTTACCAAAGGAATTTATATAACAACAACCGGAACTCTAATTATCCCCCACGAAATTATAATCAAGACCATCAACAACAAGATGAGTCATCAGGTGGTGATAATGCGGTTAATTCAAAGTTGGATGCACTATTGGAGATGATGAAAGAATCAAAGAAGGAGAATGAAATGAGAGACAAGTCTTTTGTGGCATTGGAGAGACAAGTTGGGCAATTGGCACAAGAAATAGCTCAACTCAAACAAAATGAAGGTAAATTGCCAAGTGACACCACTTTGAACCCAAAACATCATGTTAGTGCAATTGATGTAGCCCATGGTAATGAAGAATATGAAGAAAGAGAAGAGGAAGAAATTGAGTTTGGAGAACCCTTAGTTCCTATTCAAATTGGGGAATTTAAAACCAAATTGGCATTATTAGATTATGGAGCGGGGGTGAGCATTTTACCGGGGAGCGTATATGACCAATACAATTTTGGTCCATTAGAAGAATACACCACCACCTTGGTGTTAGCGAATGCTACACGCACGCGGCCTCGGGGGAAATTAGTGGGAGTAGCTGTGAAGATTGGAGAATTTTACTATCCGGGAGATTTCTTGGTGCTCGATTATGCACCACTTGCTAAGGAGGAGGAGCCACGAGTGATTTTGGGAAGACCGTTTTTGGCAACCGCAAATGCGCAAATCATTTGCCGAAATGGAACTGTTGACATGACCTTTGGGAATCGTAAGTTGAACATAAATGTTTTTTTAAATTTATTTACATATTTGGTTGAAAAGAAATGTTCAAAATCGGTTACTACTAACGTGTGTCATCCTCGTGCCAAGGAAAATGAGGGTGACACCAAAAAGAAAAGTATTATGTTTGACATGTTTAATGTGAAAGACGAGCCGAAGGCAATCGAGAAGGAAACTGAGAGGTCGGAAGATGCAAAGAAGCCACCCGACCATGTCCAACATCCGAACGAGAAAGTAGAGTTGTTTGACGTGGAATTTACAAGAGAGGAGACTTGGAGTTGGAGTGATAACAACCAAGGTGGTGGGGGAGCTAATAGAAGCAAGTTTGTGTTTCAACCTCCATAAGGAGGTAATGTCGGGCTGAGGATAATAAACTTAGCGCTAACCGGGAGGCAACCCGGCTTGTGATTGTCTTTATTTTGTCTTTGTTTTGTTTTGTTTTGTTTTGTGTGTTTTAGTTTCGTCACCATAGCAACACTCAAGTGTGGGGAAGACTCATGGAAGACTTACGAGTCCATTTTTTGTGGTGGTTCAGGCACTCTATGATCGCCTCTAATCAGGTTCATGTTCTCTTTCTCATATTTATGTTGTTTTGATTGAACTATATTATTTTTTGTTTGTTTTTGTGTGTTTTGGTGTGTTTTTGTTTGAAACTTGGTTGATTGTGGTTGGGTTAGTGCTGATATTGGGTATTGGATGTTTTGGCACCCACAAACCGCACTTTTATATTTCATAACTATTTACATTGGGACAATGTAAGGTTAAAGTGTGGGGATGTGGGAAATCTTGGAAACTATACAAATTTTTTGATAATTGTTTTACAAAGTGTTTGGTAGAGGTCTTTGGTCATGGTTAATTCACTAAGTACTTGATTAAGTCTTTCCAACAAATATATATAAAAAAAATTGGAAATGTTGAATTCGGGAGTAACAAAGTTGAAGGTGATGTTTCGCATGTACATGTCAGTAACCTATTCCCACCGTTTTTGTGACATTTTGAGCCAAATTGATATATATATTCTCTTATTTGAGTGTTTAACTAATTTGTTTCACATTTTAGAACTTGCATAGTGTTAATACATGTTGAGACCTTGAACCAATTGACTGCACAAAAATGATAAAGGCATTAGGAGAAACCTTTTTATTTTTAGCCATTTTTATGCCTTTACCCGTTAATATCCACTAGATGCCCACTCTGAGCCTATACCTTTTCTGTTGACAAAACCCATAACATTAGCACATTCACCTTTTTAGCCTTTTCTTTTTAAACCCGTGAGTTGGAATTCAATTAACTTAGATTATTGAAGTTGCGGTTGCAAATGCATAAAAAAATGAATGAAAAAGAAATACAAAAATAGTATTGGATCAACATGTGCCCAAAGGTTTTGAGTATTAGTTTGAATTATAATAAAAGATGTTATTGGGTTAATTTAACCCAAGTTTCATTTGATAGTTTGAAGAAATAAGAATTTTAGTGTTGATGGGTCATTTATACCCATAGTAGAGATTTGAAAGTTTTAGGATTGATTTGTAGTTTCATTAGTTGAATTCCACTCACCTTTAGCCACTTTAAAAATCCTTATCCATACCCGTAACCCTAACCTACATTACAACCCTTAAAAGACCTTTTGATTTGTGCGTTTTAGTTGTGTTAGTAGGTGGAGATGTGATCAATATGCAAGCCTATGATAATGTGGTTCATTGTTTGGTTTCGAGTGAAAAATACTAGCACATCATCGCTAGCCCATTTATGAAACCGAGTGGAGTGATTGATTGTGAGGGGTGTGTGCATTCAAAGCCATAACTGGATATGAGTTAAGCTCGTTCAAGAGTTTCCTTTTGTTTAAAAAGTCATAAATTGTTTGTTGGATTGTAAATCTATTGAGAGTATAATTCTTATGAATCTGGCATGACCTTGGACCTTAACTTATGTTGAGTTAAAACAATTGTTTGAGAATTTGTAATGTGGATTTGAAGCAAAAGACTTTGCTTGAGGGCAAGCAAAACTCAAGTGTGGGTATGTGATAAGCGACCAAAGTTTTATGCATTAAAGGATGTAACATGTTATATTTATGTAAATTAACATGTGGAATACAAAAGTTTTGTGTAGCTATGCATGTGCAGGTGTTGAAAGCTTAAAGTATGATTTTGGAAGATATTAGGTGAGAGATGCAAGAGTCGAAAGAGACACGGAGAAAACGGGGCGGAAACTCAGGACCTGGCGTAAGCCTACGCCACCTAGCGTAAGCTTACGCCGCCCAGCGTAGGCCTACGCCTGAACATTTCTTTCACAGCAGCTTCTAGTGTGGCGGCGTAAGCTTACGCCAACCCAGCGTAGGCTTAAGCTGGTTACGTTTTCTGGACACGGGAAACAGCCGATTTTGGTGTTTAATTGGGGGTTTCTTCCCCAAATTCGAAATCACCACTTTTACAACAGTTCTTGGGGCGATTGAGGCTAGAAAACACCATTCCAAGATCGATTTGGAATATTGATACCGAATTATTGAAGAATCGAAGATGAATTCCACAACCATGAGCGGCTAATCCACCGGTAATCATTCCCGGGTGGATTGTTTGTAAGTTTTTAGGGTTTTATCATGTGCTAGCTTTGAGAAACAATTCTTGTAATCGTTTAGTTTGAAACACTTGAATCTTTGTGTTTAGTATGGTTATGAACTCACGGGAGTCGATAAATTCTTGCACCATTGACCCCGTTAGATGATAATTGCTATGAACTTTGATTTGTGTTGAATCTATTGATTAATCTAATTCTATATTGCATACATTTGTCTCGATTTCATTTGTGAATATTTTTTTACACTATTTGCCGATGATGTATGAATGTTGATGTTCTTGGTTAGATTTGGTTAATTTGATTTGGATAACCATTTGATTGTTTGAACTCATATGTTGGTGTGATAATCCCTAATTACTTGTGAACTTGAAACCCGGGTGTGATTCCTTTTTAATTATTGTTTACAACTTAAACCGTTTATTTTCTACTTGATTACTTGTGATCGTTTTGCTAGTTGATAACCATTGCTTGTTGGATTTGTTAATTTCACCTCAAGCATTGCTTGTGTTTGATCAGAAAGACCCATTGCAACTTCATAAATCACATTGTTAATTGAAGTTAAGCACCGACCACAAACTCTTCGTGGTTCGACACCCTTCTTACCCTAACTAGTTTAAGGTGATTAGGACACTCTAATTCTTTATCTTTGACCGGTACCTTCGACACCGATCAAGCATACATAAGTTTTGACACACAAATAAGATTTTCAAAATGTTTTATACAATTCATATGATTACATGGCGTATAAGGCACTTATGGAGAATCTATAGTCATACTAGGTGTACAATCAAACCTTATGACTGAAAGGCATAACCCGCAGGTTATCCTAATGTAGGGCATAACACCTAGTGTTATCCTGATGTGTTTTCGGTAACAAACACCCTACCCGAGTGGGTTTGTGAGACTCAATAGATCTATCTTTGTTAACTGTTGGCTTGTACGGAGTTAATGATTGTACGAGTTGCGTCATGTATGTGTAGTATTAACTCATAGCATTCAAGCATAATGCACAAATAGTCACATGAAATATAATGTAGAATTGTATTGTGTAATATTGCAAATAGTTTCAATGTAAATCATGTTCACCCCAAAATGTACAAAACTGAAAAAGGGGTTATGTAAACTCACTTGTACTAGTGGCGTAGATAGCACGAACAATAGGTAGCAAATGTGATTCTTGTAAATCACAAGGTTAACCTAGAGTGGAAAAAAAATGTATGAACTAGAATCAAAACATGCACAAAGTCTAAAGTAAGTCTAGGGTTCGACAGGTTTTGATGTGTCTGGATTTGTACAAAAAGGTTTGTGTTATTCCATGCAAAGGAATGTTATGCTTGTATAAGAATTTAATCTAAAATATGAATTCAAAGTATATGAACTTAATAAAATAACCATTGACTTAGGGTTTAAATTAAGTAATAAAATAAATAAATAATTTTTATTTATTTATTTGGAATATTGTGTCTTTTTAAAAGTAGTGCGGGTTTTATATAATTTAAATAAATAAATTGATTTCATTTATTTATTTATGAAAAAATGTGTTAAAAAAATATAGTGAACGTAAATATATTCAGAAAAAAGTTTTATTTGTTTAGGTATGGTTTAAATATATATGATTCAATAGAAAAAAATGATTTATAAAAATATGTAATTTAAAAGTTTTGATTTAAGTTAATAAACATAATTCATTTATTTGGTTTTTAAACTCTTTTAAGTTGTAAAAATATTAGTTTTATTGAAAATTTGCTTTTTATTGCACAAACTGATTATAAATGATGAGAGGTTTATAAAATAATTTTTAAAAGTAAAAGTTGGTATTTAAAACGGATTTACAAAAAAAGGGCTTGCCCAGGTTTGAACTCGGGTCTGCCTGGAGGAGGTAGTCAGTGCCAACCACTGGACCAGAGCCTGAACCTGATATTTATTGGGTTCGATTTAAAGTTAAACCAGTGGGGCAAAGGGGCCGGGTCTGGTCAGAGGGGACACGCGCAAAAAGGAGCCGGACATGCATGGTTCGTGGGTTTCGAACCCACGCCACCTAGTCTGATGGTGTAGTGGCCTAACCAGTCAGACTAGGTGGTTTCGCTGGTTAGAATAGAAACCATCAGTTTAAAAACACTATCAAAATCCCCAAATCCAGATTTGTATGAACAGGTTAAGAACTTTGAGAGAAATTGGACCCGATACAAATGATTCATACAAATTGATAAGGGGATTTCGATTTATGTTCAAAAACGAATCGAACAAGGTAAAACTTACTTGATTTGATTGGGTAACGAGTGTGGACGGCTAGCATGAAATCCCGAGTGTTCTTGGTTCTCGAACGATGTCAAGAGGTGGAATGTGGATCAATTGGGTGTCCAAAGAGTTTGTATTAGGTTGTGCGAAGATGGAGGGATGTGTTAATTTGTTTTATTTTATCAAAAAGTTTGATCCGGGTTGGTCTTCGCGAGTGACAGTTGTCGGGACTGATTACGCGTTTAATCCATTGAAGGAGAGTGAATTGGGTCGTGTTTATGGTCGGGATACAAGTGAGGTCAGTCATGTCATGATTCATGGATATTAAATGCGTTTAATTTCTTGATTAAGAAAGGATTTTGGGCTCGTTTTGACTCTGAGGTGTCAAACCTGTTTGAATTTGAAACTTGCCGATGAATTGTTCGAATGGAGATGCTATTTGGGCCTGGTATGGATCATGAATGATTAGACACACATAGGAAGTCCATAGAGACCAGAATCGATCGGGTTTCAGTCTTGATTTGCGAAGGGTTCGGATTGTTTGACTTTTTAAGTCAAAATCGGTCAAAAAGGGTCAAAATTGCGGTTAAATAGGGTAAAAATTGAAATTAAGGGTTAAATTTCAAGGGAAGGGGTTCAAGTTGAAAGTCCATTTGTTCAAAAAGGGTTTAAAGGGTTCAATAATTTTATAAATACCTTTATAAATATACAATATATATATATATATGTATATATATATATACATATATATGTATATATATATGTATATATATCTTTAAAGAAAGAGAACTCTAAACCCTACAAATTTTATAAATATGTTTTATAATTTTTTTATGAGATTGACCTTTATACATATATTTCTGATGTAACAAAATATAAATTGTAAGGATAATAAAATCTCTTGCTTGAAAATGTGAAATTTGGAATTGTATTTAGTGAACTCTTGGATAGAATGGTATTGCACTAGAATTGAAATGGAAATATTGTTTATTGCACTAGAACAAATACATGGAAAAATCAGAAATGTTACACGTACGGTTATCTTTGAGAGAAGACGGGTCTTACCACCCGTTCCCTTGACGGTGGTTCCACCGGCGGTTGAGGATGAGCAGGAGCTACCAGCACTAGAGGTGATTCTGGCGCTTCCGACGCCTAATTCCCCCAGTACTACGATGGCAACTATGAGAGGTGGACTCAATAGCTCCTTTTACAGGAGATGTGGTTGGAGAGGCAGAAATGCATTTGCAGTTAGAAGACAGCCTTCGAGACACAACACTGAATTGGGAAACGAATGGCTGGAGGAATCTGACGACGAGGAACAAGTGGGTGATAACTTTTACTTGTTCAGTGATTAGAGCAGTGGTGGTTACCACGAGAGGACTAGAGCATTTTGAGTAGTGGCCGTCAGGCACTTTTGTGATGAAATATTTGTTGGTTTTTCAATTGCTTGATTTTAACCTTGACAGTGAATCTTACCATGGGATGGTTTAAAACGTAGTTGATGATAATTGCATGTGTGATAGTTTGCTATGGGTGGTGTAGTGTTAATTATGTGTGATTATGTGATTACCTTTTGAACAACGTGAGTTCATACTAAATGTAATCATTGATGTGATATTAGAGCTTGGTTGATTAGACTGTATGAGTAGACCTGAGTTTTGATTTTTATGTGTGTGTCTACGGTCTTAAGATAGTGTCACCTATGTGTTATGTCTAGGTGACGTTTGAAGTGTAAGGGGTGTGTTGCGTCTTGTGTAGTTGTTCAGGACGAGGTCCTGTGGAAAATTTTAAGTATACATCTTTAGTATGTATAAATGTTCTGTGGGAAACTGTAGCTACATACCTTATGTTTAGGTATGCATGTTCAGGACAAGATCCTGTGGGGAAATAAGATATTTTAATACCTTGTGTATATGAATGTTTAGGGATGTTTTATGTAACGAACCAAAAATCCGGGTTTCGTCTTCAAATAATTAAATATTTATATTTAATATTATGGTGGAATTAATATTTTATAAATAAGTTAAAACAAGTGGGTTTCAAGTTTGTAATGGGATTATGTTAGTTTTAACTAACTATAGAACGAAATGGGTAAAATGGAAGTTAAGGGACTGAAATGGTAAATATGGCAAATCTGCCATATTTGACCATATGAAAGTCAAAATTCAGCATTTGGTCTTGTTGGGGTCGTTCATATCAAGAGAGAAAAAGAGAAATCAAGTTTGAAGCTCAAATCATGCAATTGAGGCTTGTTTTGTGAAGGTTTTGGCTCACACAACACCTTCATAACATCAAGTAAGTGATTCTCTTCCTCTTGATTCGACCATGTATGTGTTCTTGGTGGGTTTTAGGTGAAACCCGAAATTTTGTATGCATGTGATGAAATGGTGTTAGATTATTGATAATCTAGCTAAACTAAAGTTAAAGAATGATGGTTAACATCCTAGAACCCTTTAATTTTGATTATGAGAAGTTATGGTTCATATGGTGAAAATTGGGGGTGTTTGGATCATAATGCTAGAATGTTGAATTATTGATGATTAGGTGTTTTTTTTATGATGTTAGACACATAAACAAACCCCAAATTAACTTAAAGAACTAATTTGATGAAAAATTAGTGTCAAGGTATTGGAAGGAGAATTCAAGAGGTTGAGTTCTTGGTTTAAAGGGGGTGTTTGGATGTGGGAATAACCCAAACGGGTCATTTTGGGTGGAAATGGGAAATTGGGTTGTGAACTCAGTTTTAAAGTGATTTTTATGTATGTTTAGATTACTGAACTAGGTGTATATGTTTAGGTAATCAAATTGCTAAACTAGAAGGAGGTGCGGGATCTTCAAATCCGCAAGGTAAGTGCCTTTGCATTTACTTAGTAATGTGATATGTGATGTATGTGTTATGTTGTGCATAGTATGAATGATACATGAAATGAATTGATTATGCATAAGTGTATGTATGAATGTGAATATGGTTATAATACTATATCTAATATGTGGAGGTTATGATCAAAGAATCATAATGGAAAAGGGGAGGTTATGGTCAAAGAACCATAATGGAAATGTGGTAAGATCTTGGTCTATGTACCAAGATGAAGAATGGAAAGAAATTTATGACCTTTGTGTCATAAATGAAATGATAATGTAAAGAGTAAATAAAACTTGTAGGTGAAATACAAGTGGTATGCAATCAAACATCAATTTGAATGTTAACGGGTCAAAAGGGTTAAATGGGTGAAAATAACCGTAGTCGTTAATTCGATAAGATGATATGCACTATTAAATGTTGTGAAGATGTTATGTTAAGTAAAGAATGGAACTTGCAAGGTGTAATGCAAGTGTTTGCACCCAAATGCATCTTTGGGCGCAAACGGGTCAAAATGGGTGAATGGGTGAAATAAGTAGAAATTACTTATTGTTATGATATATATCTCAATACTAATGGTGATATGTTTATGTGGTTGTAGGAAAAGCTCCGAAGTAGTCCAAGTCAAGTCCAAGGTGATCGCGGGTTCTCGTATATGTTTTAGGTGCATATTTTTGAAGTAAATTGACTTTCCCGTAAAGGATGTATATTTTGAATCTAGGAATCGTGTTTTTGGTGTTAAATTGGTGGTATAAGTGTGTGTTCAAATGCCCAAGTGTTTGGGATTTTATGTTTAGATGTATTGATGAAAAAGGTTGGAAAAATGGTTAAGTGTGAAAACTGCTGAAAACTGGAAACATTCTGAGTTTTTGACTCCCTCGCGTTACGCGAGGGAGGAAGCTTGTTTTCTCGCGGTACGCGAGAGGGTAAAAAAAAAAATTCCTGGGTTAAGACTTCCGCGCGTTAAAGTTTTGTTTTTTTAAAAGTGGTGTGTTTCATTTTGTGTCTAGGCTGAGTAGTGTGTTGTCTTGAAGTATGGGTACGACCCGTATGGGTACCACCGAGTTAACTCTATACGAGTATATGATGACGTGTGGCAAGGACTACCATTGTAGTGAGTAAGAGGTAAGGTTCAGGAGTTTGTGTGTCTATAAATGACGAGGTCATATGGTATGCACGTGGATTTACTCAGATCTAGCAGTTGTGTGTGTGCACGTGATGTGTGTTTAGAGTTTGGGGTTACTAGTACATAGGTAGAACAGTGTGTGTTCTGTAGTTATGTGTGTCGGTGTGTGTCCTTGTAGCACACGCTTAGTCGTGCATAGGACGGGAGGTCTGTGTGCTCAAGTATAGTATTTCTATCTTGGCGATTTTCTCGACGTGGATACATTGAGGTGATACGAGGAGTTTTGACGTCTTCCTAGATGATCGGTGAGGTGCTCTTACGAGATGCCTATGCTTATATCTCGGGAATTCGGAGCACGAAGCCAATGGTTGGAGCTGCAGAGTAGATGATGAAAGCGTTTACGTGGACGCTTGATCAGAAATGTTTATGATGAGATCAAGGTAATGACACTAAAGACTTCGACCCGAAGTTAACGAGGTGACAAAAGGTCTTCATGGAAAACATTCCATATGCAGGATCCAGTCGAGGTGAGATACCAGAGGAATTGAGATGTTTTTCCCTGAACAAGACAACGGATAGCTGAAGCTTGTGAGCAGACATACTTCATCTTCGTACGTGATAAATGAGACGCGGTCGGTGATCGCTTGGTAATCGTAGAGCAACCATGAGGAAAGTGAAACTCAGGAAAGGGAAGTGCAAGATTGCACGTAAGTGACTGAGAAAGAGATGCCTACGCTGGTAAATGTAAGGCCAGCTTAAAGCGAGCTCCTGTGGGGCATACAACTAAAGTAAGAGTGTGGCTGTTGATGTCGTCCAGGCGGTCTATATAAAAACTAACAAAACTTAACCTAGACTCCTAAGTAATAATAGGAATACCTATGAACTAAACCACACTGACAGGAAAGTGTACCTATCGAGTGTAGCACAGCTTAATGGTAAACCGAGTTATCGAACCCTAGAGACACTACGATAATAATACTAGACTCTGACTCGAACTGAAGATTTAATTGGTTTGAGGGGTTGACTACACTAAAGGTTAACTAAGAATGCAACAAACTAATGTCGTCTCAACTATCAAGACAAGTACTGAGGTGAAATCAGAAGATGGGAAGAATACTACCTAGGTCGGAATCCTACTTGCAAAGCACAACTTCTACCGGTTCTGGAAACTATGATGGATCTGGGTTTCTAAAGATGACAACTAAAGACTACCTAGTGGATCCCTAATCATTCTCAGGCTGTCACTAACTAAGCTACCTAAAGTGTACTAAACTCACCAGATGGTTAGATCACCTTTCGGGTATTTCCAACAATGATAAAGTACCCACATGACAGATTACCTCTCAGTCTCACTGTCCACAATACATTAGAAGAATGCACGGGGTAATCTCAAGATAAGAAGTATGACATGAACTAGCAACAATCACTAAACACCTAATACCAAAGTTCTCTCAGACTGTCAACACTCGGATTCCTAATGACGAAGACTAGACAATTAATTTTCACCTCTCGGGTATTGAACTAGGAAGAACACTTAACTCTAATCAGTAATCAATGACAACTCCTATGGCTACTACGTCTAGAAAACCACCATAATCACAAACCCTAAGATCTACGACCAGGATACGTTGTTTGAACTAGCAGACAACCACAATCAACGCATGGAATTTAAATCAAACACTAGATCAGATCTAAGCATGCATCTTCATCATAAATATTAACTCAAGATTCTTTACAAAATCATAAAACCATCATACGAATCCAAAACCGATAAAAGATTGAGACTTTAACAAATATTCATCGTTAGACCTAGGCAATATTAATGTTTTAGCCTAGGATCATACTCAAACACATCAAAACAGAAGTAATCAAGTAAAACATAGGTTCAAACACAAAATTTAAACACAAAGATTCAAACTTGAAAACCTAGAACACTATTACAACGAACCCGGAATCCAAAAGCTTTGATCTTGCACTTGAATTGACCTTCTTACTCCCAAAATCGCCCTAGAATGCTCTTTAAACGGCTGGAAATCGATTAGATTGAGAATGGGAGCGTCCTAGACCTTTAATCCTTTAAATTAGGTTAAAAAACATGTTCATGGGGTCTCTCGCGTACCGCGGGGGAGTTCTGGATGGTCTCTCGCGTACCGCCGGAGACAAAATAGTCGCGTCAGTTTTCCGGTCCCTCGCGTACCGCGAGAAAACTCCCCCAATCTCTCGCGTACCGCGAGGGAATACTGAATTTTTGAATTCTTCTCGTCGAGCTACCCCAAATTGATATATTATGGGCCCCGTAACTAATTTTCTGCCCTGAGATATGCCTCTTTTAAGGTTGGTCTCTTTCCCTACTTTTTCTGTTTCTCATCCCGGGTTCTCGTGCTCGATTCTTTCTACGTCTAGATCGTTTAAGCTCCAATTCTTCCCGAATACCAACAAAACATAGCATAACTAAGTACAAGCTATAAATTACTCGAAACGACTCTAAAACCATACGAAAACGCTACGAAATACAAAGGAAAACAAGGTGTGTTTTGCAACACATCAGCTGTTGTAACAGACATGGCGGTAATAAGAGAACGTTTGAGAAACATCGAGAGCTAATGAGGATGGCCCTAGTGTTGGGTGTGTGTACGAACTTAAGGGGCGTATTGAATGCGAGATAATGAAGTAAATAGATACTATGATAAAGAAATTTAGAGGAGACCAGTGAAGCTTTGCACAAGCTCCTGGAGATCATCGGAGAAGAGCAGAAGTAATACCCTTGTGGGTAGGCTGTGGACTTGAGTTTAGGAAATCATCGCAGGATGACGATCAAGGTACGGAGCCTAGTTGGGTGGATGACCGTTGGAATGACGAAATCATTAGGAGTATGCGAGGGATAAAGGCAACTGTACCGTGAGCTGGTATAACATTAGTGGCAGATGCAGTCGTTTGGCCAAGGGACGAGAGATAAAGGAATGAGTAGGTGAAACCTATAAATCCCAAAGTTGAAAGCGGACAAATGGTAGTGTTGTGTTACCTAGTACCAGGAATGGTACATACGTGTTGTTAAGAACGGTAAGAGCAACGAGGCACTGTCAAGGTAAATGTTGGAACCGAATTAATTGGGTGCACAAGAATATGTTGTGTTGGTTTGTGCCGACGCAGGATTCGAGGACGAATCCTCTTTTAAGGGTGTAGACTTGTAGCATCCTGGAAATTTTTAAACTTGTAGTTCGGGTTAATGGACCACCCGAACCTATATTAAATGAGAAGGAATTTAAAGGATTCTCATACGAGGTGCGTTTAACTACCGGGAATGTCATAGATAGTCATTTAGTTAAAAGATTGAGATCAATGCGTGTGAGAAGGAAGTAAAGGGACCCGAAACGAAACTTGTGGGTGTTTAAAAGCAACTTTTGTGCGCAACCCTAAGCCATTCGGCTAAAGGGCTTGCGATGGCAGAAAGAGACAAGAGAGAGAGGAGGACGACGGCTGTGGTGCCGGTGCTGCAGTCCTATGACGGCGTCGAGCGGAAGGAATCTTTGCTACGCGTTAAGGTAATACTCGTACTCTCCATTTATGCTTTTATTTACAATTGTAAGGTAAAGAACCCGGTTAGGGTTTTAGTGTGTTCACTGTGAACGGAGAAAGGTGAAGAGGACGATGATGGGCTGACGAGGAGAGTGAGGGTGAATGTGGCGGTGTGACAGCAACGAGTACACGGTAACTCGGCAATGGCGGTTGCAGCTCGGGAGGCAAAGGTTCTGCGGTGGAGTACGATTGCGTTTGGGAGACCGACACGGTGATAGGATGGAACCGGTGGTGGGGCTGCTGGGACGGAAGTGGTGGCGGTGCTGTAGCGGCATGTGGCGGAGGAGGACAAAGTGTGAGTCGTGTAGGTTTTTCGGACGGGGAAGACGATGACGGCACATGGTGGTGACGCGGTGGTGCACGACAGGCTCGGCTAGGGTTTCATGAGGGATGCATGCAATGTGGATCCGACATGGGTTCATACGATCACATGGTTGAACTTTCACGTTGCATGGCTTGCATGTGGGTATGAGACCCGGTTCGAGTACGCGTGGAATTGTAATTGCATGGTCACGTATGTACGTGCATGGGTTGAAGCCGGTTTGGGTATGTGAGTCCCAAATGGGTCAAGGATGTCCGGATCACATGAATGTGAGAGATTAGGGTTTATTAGGGGTGATATGACGAGTGAATAAGGCTGAGTATCGGGGTCTATCTTATTTATACGTTATGCAACGTATGCTTAGAACCCGTTCTGATTTTGTGATCACGCGTTGCCAGGTTTTGAATTCGAGCGTGGACGGACGAGTTGCAGAGCAAGGACTGAGACTCAGTATAACCGGTGAGTTTCTAATCCCCTATTTTAAACGTTTTACTGTTTTAGGGCTATCGTACATACACACATGTTTTATTAAACGAACGTATTACGAGTTATGAGCTAAACTTGAAGTGTTTTATGAGATCGTAGGTAATAATGATGCTAAGGGTCATTATGGGGTCCTTAGGGTGGGTGAACAAGAGTTGGGATGATCTGTGTGTGTCATCTTATGGGTTAGTCAAGGTGAGTCAGGAAGTTAGCTAAACCGGTGATGGTTATATAAGGAGAGTTAGCATGGGAACCCGTACGTGGTTCATTAACGAGTCAAGTAGATGCTAGTATGCTGTCATGCGTCGTGTGTTTGATGCTGTGTGTATTGTGTCGTTGTCCTCGTGACACGGCGAGTATCGTGTTTGCATGAGTCTATGTGGTGTCCATAGGATGTGTGGGCTAGGAGTCAGTATGGTGTTTGTGTGTCGTATAATTTCCTATTCGGAAAGAGTTGGGTAATGTGTCTAGACGTTATGAGGATAATTCTAAGTAAGCGTTGGATTACACACGTAAGTGATCCGTAAGTGGTGGTGAGGCGTAGTACATGTCCAGGTAGTGTCATGTGTATATATGTGTTGCTTTGTGTGCTTGCATTGTTGTCCGTGTATACGGCTAATGGTGATGTGGAGGACGGAGTCCTTCGGGGTCATCATTGTACGCGTGATGTGTCAGTCGCCGTATGGTAGATGATATAGTCACCGTGTGGTGGCTGGGTAGTCATCATAGATGACGAATGTGTCGCTATGTTTAGCGGCAGGGCCCTGTAACAAAGGGTGGAGTTGAGCTTATGACGAGTATCCCGACGGGGATCACCCTGACGAGGTTGCAGTGATAAGGCATGTATTTATGTGCTTACATATGTGTTAAATTGCATGCAAATGATGAGTTATATTAATTGTATACAAGATGATATTGATGTGATAAATAGATGGAATCAATGTGGCGTGTCGAGTTAGATTGACCGTTGTGTCGGGATGAGTACATTGTGTACAACCGTTGAGTCAGTTGGTTTATGAGAGTGCTGGTTAGGACTGGTAAGTCGATGTCTAGAGGTTGGATGAGTTAACCAATGTATGGTTAATATATATGGTAAATTGTGAGTTATCATAATGGTAAGTTCGTTCTATGTCAGAGAGACTTACTGAGTTAAAACGGTGGGTAGAGTCTGGGGTGGTGAATCCTTTGGGATATTATAAATAACGGGGGTTATTTATATGATGAAAATCTATACAACTATTTTCTATTGACCAAAGGGTCTTGATTGTAGATAAACAATAAATGAGACGAGTTGGCTTTTGTTTAAATTAAACTATTAAAACTCACTCAGCGTAGCTGACTTTTTATGTACGTTAGATTGTTTTGCTGGTTAGTCTGCTAGACGAGGTATCTTGGCTTGGAAGCGGGGCTACTCGGGTTGGTGCGCATGCATTCGTCAGGTAACATTATGAAAGTTAACGAGTTTAAAGATAACATTATTTTAAGAAAGACTTCCGATGTTTACTTAAATGAAAGTTAAATGTTTTTAATGAGTTTACCTAGTGATGAGAACCAACTGTAGAGTGCCTGGTTCGGGGCCTTACATATCGTAGGTTATATCTACTGACGGTTACTTGATGCTACCATGAATAATGAAACGATGCCGATCGAAGAACATTAGTATCGTTATATAACGGTTTTCTATCCATGTTTCGATCTCTAGAACCGAGTCGTCAAAACTCCACACATTTCTTTTATGTGTCTAACTACGTTAGTGTCACCGCCACAACATGCGTAACAAAGTTCGTAATCTCGCCGCATCGTGCGGGCTTCATTTCTAGTTGTTTTATATTTAGTAGGTCACATACAACATGCACGGTGGTTTCAAAATGAGTACTGACTAGAAATTAAGACCCGCGCGTTGCGGCGGACAAGTACGATGATATTAACGTGGTTAAGCACATAAGTAAGGCCGCGTAATGCGGCGCGTCGGCGAACCTAGTTACGCGTGATGCGGCGGTAACATTGACGTGGTTAAGTACATAAAAGAAACTTATGAAGTTGCGGCGGTTTGGTATAAATAGAAAAGAGTATAGCGTAAACGTGCCGTAACATTGAAACGAAAAAATCGCTTAAGAAAAAAAAACTTTTAGGAAAAAAAAGTAAAAATAAATTTATTTGACGTGGTTAATCACATAAAAAACGTATGAACTTGCGGCGGTTCGGTATAAATAGAAAAGAGTAGCGTAAACAAAAAAAGGTTAAAAAAATTTATTTGACGTGGTTAAGTACATAAATTAAACATACAAAGTTACAGTGGTTTGGTATAAATAGAAAAGAGTATAGCGTAAACAGGACGTAATATTGAAACGACAAATTCACTCAAGAACAAAGAAGCTATTTGAAAAAAATAAGATATGTGACGTGGCTAAGGTTATAAAAGAAACCTACGAACTTGCGATGGTTCGATACAAAATTGAAAAGAGTATAACATTAAAAAATAAGGGTAAAAAGAAAAAAAAATAGAAACAATAAAAGACATCAATGGGACTCTAACCCATGAACCCAACAATAACCCAACTACTTACCACTACAACAAAATCTGCTTTCAAAGTGTAAATTGAAAAAGAACACTATTAAATATTAGATAAGGTTGAGTTCATTGGTCTAAGAGTAAGAGAATATAACAATTAACTAATTATTTTAAAGTAATGGCTACATATATGTTTGGACATTGTAGGATCGTAAGATTACAAGGTGATTCTATTCTAGTTGATATTGGCGGAAACAATAACAACCAACAAAGTAAACAATTAAACAGCAAGAATACTGATAAATGCACTGTTGTATTAAACTTCTGAGATTACAAGTTTACAAGTAAAACACTATCAAGAAGCACTATGAAAGCACAGCAAGCACAAGGCACACTTTGTTTGAAGTGTTTACACAGTATTTATAGTAACTTAGAATCAAGACAGAACCTTAATTCTAAGGATCAGATCTAACACAAGCCGTTGATCTTGTTTATTAATCTAAATTACACGCAAAGGCTAATCTAGATAACTTTACTGAAACGTCTTCTTAGGCATCATTGTTTGCATGCTTGGAGACGCGCGTCATTGTCCTTTATTGGTTGCACCACTGAGGTTCCTTCTGCTTGCAGTGTGGCAGTTGCTTTTGCAGACAGGTGTCAGAGGCGCTTCACATGGATAGTCAGCTGCAACGTTTGGTCTTCAGAGAATAGAGCTATCAGCAGCAGAGATGAGAACAATGCTGCTGATAAGACTATCAGCAGCAACTTGTGTTGGATGCTGCTGATAAGCCTATCAGCAGCAACAAGTGTTGAATGCTGCTGATAAGCCTATCAGCAGCAGCAAGTGTTGGATGCTGCTGATAAGCCTATCAGCAGCAACAAGTGTTGAATGCTGCTGATAAACCTATCAGCAGCATTTGTACTTAGAATAATTTGGTAGCAATCAGTCTTTGGTTCTACAAACTCCCCCTAGACTGATGCAACCAGAATTCTTCTAATTACTTTGTTGCTGAAGCTTTTGCATGTGGCTGACTATCCTTTCAACCTCATAGCCTCTTGGATCCTTGCTGGGATTGTTTAGTGGAAGTTCAGACAGAGTCTTGATGTCTTTGTGTGGCATTTTGTAGATTGCTTTGCTTGAACATCTCATCTGCTGCTTCTTTACATCAATCAGAGTGAATTCATCCAAATCAGTATTGTAGGACCAAGATACAAATGGAGAGTGGGACTTGAGTGGTTTGACATCCACGACCACATCTTTGCTAGGGTTGAAATAATGTCTGATTGCTAGCATAAGATGTTTCCCTCTCTCATTTGCAGGCTCATGAGCTTCACCCAGCTCCAAAATTCTTTGTAGGTCTGAATCTGGTAGTTGCAGAATCTCATCAACAGACCTGTATGTAGATCTTCTTCTTTCAGTTCTCCCCCCTGAAGATCTCAAACCTTTGATCCTGTGGATTGTAGACCCATTCAACTATGTTTCTTGAGTCTTCAGATTCAGATGAGGATTTGGATTTCTTTAAGGGAGGCTGTTGATGAGTGGGAGCTGGGTGGGATGATTTGGACTTGTTGGGTGGAGGAGTGGAAGGTTTGGGGAGGAGAGTGGAAGGATGGTGGACTGAGGAAGAGGTAGGTGAGGGAGAAGGCTTGGGTTTCTTTGTCTTTGGTTTTTCTTCTTCTTTGATAAGTACCCTTTTCTTGGAGGCCTTCTTCCCTAGTCTTTCTTCCTCATCCTTTTTAACTTTGAAGTAGAGGGCTTGCAGGTTCATGAAATTCATGGGACCTAGCCTCTTTCCACTATCTCCTCTAGCCTTAAGGAAGTCAATCATGACCTTCCTTTCTTCATGGGTTCTTTTATTCAGTGCAATGGTCTTCTTGGACTGTAGCTTGGCTTTTTCTTCTTCTTCAGCCTTTTTCTTGCTAGCCAATTGACCCTGCTGACCCATGAAGGCTCTGTAAATCTCTTTGTTTGAAAGTTTCTCAAGGTAGTCTGCATCCTCACCTTGAGAGATCAGAGCTTCAGTCCACTCCTCCCTTAATTCTTTTGCTAATTCAGAATCGGTTACTCTGAACTTAGCTTCTTCGTTCTTCTTCTCCAAGTCTTCTTCTTCTTTATTGAATTGTTCCTGCAGTTGAAGAGCAAGAGCTGCATCTTCTTCAATCTGGTCAACTGCAGGAATCTTTCTTTTTAGCTCATCCAGCTGTTTAGCATACAGCTGGATGGTTTGTTCTCTTAGGAGAATGGCTGTTTTTCTTTCTTGAGCCTTTTTCAGGTCAGCCATCTCCTCTTCCTCTCTTCTTCTTCTTTTCTCTTCCCTCTCTCTTTTCTCTTTTAGCAGCCTCTCTTCATCTTCATCAGTCATGATTCCCTTTCCTTTGTTTACATTGGGTGCCTCTGCTTCAGCTTCACTGATCACAACAGCAGATGATGATGTTGCTATTGGGATCTCTGCCTCAGCTTCATTGGCATGTTGAGGGATTGAAAAGGGACGGTCACTGTCTTCATCAAGTTGACACTCGGGACCTTCTATTTCCCTCAGTTGATCCCTGATGGAAGATCTTATGCCAAAAGCTGCAGATGTGATGTCAACTTGTGGACTATCAGAATTGGAGTCAGTATCGGAAGTTGATACAGTCTCTTCTTGAGGAATTAGTCCTTCTTTTTCAAGATGGGCTTTGATGATGACCATCATTGCCTGGCTCTCCAGTGAGTTAATATTGCAGATGTTGGCTCTGAGCTGAAAAATCTTGAATAGGAAGTCTGAGGGCAGCTGAAGGATGTTCCTGGTGTTGATGATAAGAGAGGAGCCGTTGCTGAGCAGGAGAGTGTGGTCAAGGGACTTAGTGCTCACCCAACCTAGCACGTCCAAGTCCTTGACCAGGAAGGCATACAGGAATCTTCGAAGGCCCAGAACTTCTTCTTCAGTGAGAAGACTGCTCCTTGTTATTTCAAGATTGCTAGGAGTCAATCTCCTTTCTGCGGCCGCCGATGATTCAGGATAAGCTACCCGATGTGCTGCTTGTAGGAATCTTTGGAACCTGGGTAGATTATCCTCCATCAAGTCATGGAACCTGCCAATGGCAAGTTCTGCTGAGAGATCTGTTGAGGTGTTGATGCAGTTAGTTAAATGCAGATGTAGGACTTGGAGGGCATTGAGAGAGTTCCAGTTCAGCTCTTCTACTCCGCTGAACTCCCATCCAATCCAAAACCTCTCAGATGATCCATCATACCCCCAAGCTAGAATGGAGTCAAATTCTAGCTTCTTTGATGATCTTAATAGTTGGGGGGTTGAGGATTGACCAATGATGGTTGCTGCTTCAGGAAGGATGCTGAATGATGTATTTGTTTGTTCTGTGTCTTCAACATCATTCAGCATTTCATCGACAGCCCTGACGACCATCTTCCAGTCTTCAGATGTCTCTTCGTCTTCATTATCTGGGACTGGCAAGTCATGAATTTGGACAAAGGCTGGCTTGAATAGTGAGCTTTGAAGTACAACCTGCTCTTGAATCCAGTCGTCAAGACTGTCTTTATCTTCTTCCATAGAGACCATCTCCCCCTTTTTGGTTGCATCAGTAGACAGGTAGGCATCAGTTTGGGTGCCTACTGATATAAGAGAGGGAGTGGCTAAAGTTGGGCATTGATGGGCTTCATGCATAGAGACTTGGTGTCTTAGTTTGGACACTTCAGCCTCTAGCATAGCCACCCTGGCCGTCAATTCCATGTTATGAAGTTTCAGTCTGTCCTCATCCACAGTTGTGGAATCCTTGGACCCAGATGGGGCCGTAGGCCGAGCCTCAGCATCCCCATCCCCCGTGGTTTCTTGGCGCCTGGGATTCCTCTCAGTGAAGGGAGTTTCCAAGGAAACACCCTCACCATGAGTTGCCGTGGTTGAGGTCTTAAAGATGTTGTCACTGTCCTCCTAGTCAGTTGATGGACCAGCAGTAGTGACAGCCTCGTCCACATCCACTCTTTCAATACTCCCAGAGTGGACCTTCAAGGGTGAAGAACTTGGGTTGGGTGTTTCGGAAGCAAGACCAATCAGTACCTCCTTGATAGTGGTAGTGGGAGAAGGTACATCACTTTGGTCAGGTTCCTCAACACTTAAGTTCAAAGAAGATAGGAATGGCTCAAAGGGCTGTTCTCTGGATCCGGGAAGTGATCCTGATCCTAATAGAGAGACTTCCGAAGGAGTCTCCCTAACAATGTGGCTTTCCCTTATGATATTCTCACTAGAATGTTGTGATTCTGAGTGAGGGATGTTGGCTTGGGTTTGGGCCTTGGAGGCAAGAGAAGAAGGAGTTCTCTTGCCCCTCTTCCTTGTATATTTGGCTGCAACCGGGGCCCTATGTTCCGGTTGAGCAATCAAACTGTGGGTGAGTAATGTATGTGCCTGTGTATCCTCAGTAGAATGCACAGGGGTTCGATCAAGGGAAACAGTAGTTTGAGTTTGTGGCAGTGAGGTGGAGGGTGTGGGATCAATATCAGCTGGGTTTGCTGAACTGTCACCCTGGGCACATTGCGTGTTCAACATTGTAGACAACAATGGAACATCAGCCCCTGAGAACTTTGATGAAACTATTCTCATGCTTTGAAAAATGTTGTTCTTATGTCCCAAAATTGAGTAGATTCTTGCAGTTTTTGAAAGATCTTGGTGCTCAATGTTGAACACTTCCTGCAAGAATCTTGGGTACATGAAGAACTGTGATTTCACCCCTTCTTGAAGGTTGTATCTCAAACCTTCAAGAATGAGGTGAGAAAAATTGAAACCCTCCCCAGTTATCATACCATGAATTGCCGATGCAAGTTCGGAGCTGAGTTGGTTCCAGCCATTTCTCTTCTGGGATATGCATTGGAGAAGAGTGTGGCAGAGATATTTCCATTTGGGACCCATGAGTGCCTTCTCTATCGTATACTCTGTTTGATTCCCGGTGTACCCTATGGATACAAAGGTCCTCATGTATACGTCTCTTGGGTAAGAGATGGCGTCCCCTTCATCTTGAAGCTTGAGGTGTTGGCGGAGTTTTGCTTCAGTGATAATCATCTCCTTGCCGTCTACTGTGCCTCTGATTTGGGGAGTGCCCTGTTCAGTAGAATACACGGCTGAGCTCCAAAAATCTTCCATGTGGGAAGTGTAGATGGTTGGGTTGACTGTTAGGGCATGGTGGATTTTGGACCGACAAAGGAAGTCGATCATATCATCGAAACCTTCGGATTTCTTGCCTTTTATTAGGTATGCAGTGAGTTTGTGATATGGGGAAAACTTGTCGTTAGGGTTGTTTATGTCTGCGCCTGCCATTGTTGTGGATTTGGAGGGAAGAGAGAAGGGTGTTTGAATGGTGGTTAATTATTTAGGGCTTTGAATGTTGTGGGGACGGGAGAGAAAGTGATGGGTTTAGGGTTTGAAATTGAATATGAAGAGGTTGTGGGAAAGTTTGAAATTGTGATATAACGGCAGACGAAGAAAAAGCAACCTTACTTGTACAGTACAACCTGTTTCACTTTTCATTGTTACAGCTGTAAAGCACTCAAGCAGTCATGTTAAAGACTGAGAGTAGTTTTTACCGCAGGTAAAAGTTAATGTAGACTTGTTTTACCCATCAGCAGCAAACTTGGTTGCTGCTGATGGTGAGCCATCCGCTGCAAACTTAGTTGCTGCGGATAGTTAAGTCTTTCAGCAGCAGATTTGGTAGCTGCTGACTGTTGTATTCATTCCGCACCAAAAAGGTTGCTGCTGACCGCCTTAAAGCTATCCACAGGAAACTTGTTTCTGCTGATAACTTAAAGCGATCAGTGGCAAAGACTTTGCTGCTGAAGAGTAAATCTGTCAGCAGTGAAAAAGTGCTGCTGACTATAACCTTTTATTAAGAACAAAAACATAGACATATTTACAAGGAAGGATAAAAATTGAGATATGTCTTATTCAAAGTTCATCATGCCAATTGATTCAACTAGATATCGAAATCTTGCTTCATCAAAAGGTTTAGTGAACAAATCAGCATATTGCTCATTTGTGTGAACCTTGGATAGGACAATTCTCCTTTTCTCAGCTTGATCCCTGATAAAGTGATACCTGATGTCGATGTGCTTAGTCTTGGAATGCTGCACTGGATTATTCGTGATAGAGATTGCACTCATGTTGTCAATGTGAATTGGAGTCTGCATGAAGGTCATTCCATAGTCAAGCATTTGATTTTGGATCCAGATGACCTGTGCACAGCAGCTTGAAGCTGCAATGTATTCTGCTTCAGCTGTTGAAGTAGAGACACATGTTTACTTTTTACATTGCCATGAGATGAGCCTTCCTCCAAGAAATTGACATCCCCCAGATGTGGACTTTTTGTCCAAGTTACAACCCCCATAGTCACTGTCAGTGTAGGCATAGAGATTGACATTTCCATTCTTTGGATACCATAGCCCAAGTTTTGGAGCTCCCTTTAGGTATCTAAGGATCCTTTTGACAGCTTGAAGATGAGACACTTTTGGAGCTGCTTGAAATCTTGCGCAGAGACAAACTGCAAACATGATATCTGGTCTTGAGGCAGTGAGATACATGAGAGAACCTATCATTGCTCTGTACTGATGTTGATCAGTGTCTTGTCCTTCTTTATCCGGAGATAATTGATGGTGCACTTGCATAGGAGTTCTTGCAGCAGAGCAGTCAGCCATTTTGAACCTCTCCAAGATGCTTTTGACATACTTGGATTGGCTTATGAAGATTCCATTTGGTACCTGTTTGACTTGAAGTCCTAAAAAGAAATTTAGTTCACCCATTGAACTCATTTCAAATTTGGAATGCATCAGAACTTCAAAGTCTTTGCAGAGCTTCTTTCTTGTAGATCCAAAGATAATGTCATCAACATAAATCTGGACCAACAAAATTTCCACCCCTTCATCTTTGATGAAGAGTGTCTGATCAATGGCCCCCCTTCTGAAGTTGTTGCTAAGTAGATATCCAGATAAAGTTTCATACCAGGCTCTTGGGGCTTGGTGTAAGCCATAGAGAGCTTTGTCCAGTTTTAAGACCTTATTTGGATGTGCAGGATCCACAAAGCCTGGAGGCTGTTTGACATAGACCTCTTCACCAATCTTTCCATACAGGAAGGCACTCTTCACATCCATTTGATAGATCATAAAGTTTTTGGATGCATCATATGCCAGAAAGATTCTGATGGCTTCTAGACGGGCCACAGGAGCAAAGACTTCATCATAGTCAATGCCTTCTTCTTGAGTGTAGCCTTGAGCTACCAGTCTGGCTTTGTTCTTGACCACTATGCCCCTTTCATCTTGCTTGTTTCTGAAGACCCATCTTGTTCCAATGGCTGTTTGACCAGGTGGAAGATCAACAAGCTTCCAAACATCTTGTCTTTTGAATTGCAGCAACTCTTCCTGCATTGCTTCAATCCAGCTGTTGTACTTGAGAGCTTCATCAATCTTCTTGGGTTCCACCTGAGATAGAAAACAAGAGAACAAACAAATGTTGGCTTCATGAGACTTACTTCTTGTCTGGATACCTGTGTGGACTTGGCCAATGATGTTTTCCAGAGGATGCTCTTTGTTTATTCTCTGTGCTGGTATCACATCCAGCCGTATTCCCTCTTCAAGATTACTTTGGTTTAGATCAGGATTGTCTTCAGTTGTGAGGAGAGGAGCTTGGAGGTTCTGATCATTGTGTTCCACATTGTCAGCAGTATTAGCATTGGAGGCCTCTTCAGCATGGATTGAGGAGGCTTCATTAAAGATTTCTTGTTCAGAGAGATTGCTGCTTGTGGTGTTGGAAGTACTGGCTTCACCTGTACCGGCTTCAATAGCGTCTGCCACTGATGGAGGATCAATGGATGGTCTTTTCATCCTGATGTAGGGACTGGGAAAATCCAGTCTGTAGTCAGTAGAAGAGGTTGAGGCAGAAGATGTTGATTTTGAAGAAGAACACTCCATATTTGAGAAAATGAGAGGCTCAAATATCTGGGTGAAGGAGTCTATATCAAAGAGCCAGTTAGGACCTTTGCCTTGTTCACAGACAACATGTTCCCTGCATTCCACATTAGCAGATTCTTCCACAATCCGAGTCCTAGAATTGAACACTCGGTAGGCCTTTGATTGAGAGGAGTAGCCCACAAAGTAACCTTCATCAGACTTTGCACCGAATTTAGGAAGAACTCCATGTGTGATGAGGATGGTACATGGACATCCAAAGGGCTTCAGGAAGCCAATGTAGGGAACTCTTTTGAGCCATAGTTCATAGGGTGTTTTCTGGAGAGGCTTAACAATAAGGACTCTATTCTGCACATAACAAGCTGTGCTTACTGCTTCTGCCCAGAAAGTAAGGGGCAGCTTTGAGTCAGCCAGCATAGATCTTGCTGATTCAATCAGAGTCCTATTTCTTCTTTCAGCAACCCCATTTTGTTGAGGGGTTCTTGGAGCACTGTATTGCCTTTCAATGCCCTTGCTCTCACAGAAACTGTTCAAGGTGTGATTTTTGAACTCTGTTCCCTGATCACACCTTATGATCTTTACCTTCAGATTGCTTTGATTATCTACCCTAAGAATATAGGATTTGAGAATCTCAGCAGTTTCATCTTTTGTTCTTAGGAAGAATACCCATGAAAATCTGGAGAAGTCATCAGTTATCACCAGACAGTAGGACTTTTTGCCCATTGACATGACATTCGTAGGACCAAAGAGATCCATATGCAGTAGCTGGAGAGGGGTGTCATTTGTGTTCAATGTCTTGGGCTTGTGGGAACTCTTGTGTTGTTTTCCCTTCAAGCAGGCAATGCAGTGATCGTCTAGCTGGAATTCTTTGTCAGGAAGCCCTCTGACAAGATTGTCTTTCACTAATTTATTGATTGTTTTGATGTTAACATGGCTTAACCTCCTGTGCCAAAGAGTGGATTCATCAACTGATGCCTTTGACAGAAAACATGAAACACTACCGGATGGAGTGGCTTCATTCATGTCAAGCACATATAAGTTGTCCTTTCTACGAGCAGTTAGGAGAATCTTCTCTGGAGTGGGTTTAGATAGACCAGGAGCTAACACAAAACATTCTTTGTCAGTGAAGAGCATCCAATGCTTTTGATCACATACTTGGGAAACACTCATGAGATTTAAGTCAAGTTCTTTAACATAGTTGACTCTTTCAATACTCATCCTTTCATTGGACACAGTTCCTTGTCCAGTGATAGATCCACCCTTTGAGTCACTCCCAAAGGCAACATATCCTCCATTGAAATGTCTGAAGTTAGAGAGGATGGACCTGTTGCCTGTCATGTGCCTGGAACAGCCGCTATCTACCACCCAAGTATTGTGTTTGTTGCCTGGCTGTCCCTGCACATGAAAGATATCTAATTAGTGGGAGGATCATTGTAGCATGCAGCATTGTAGAAGATCGTTGCTAATTTTTCATTGTCAGCATGCTTGCAGTCAATGGAACCAATAGTTATGCTTGGAGATCGTTTGGCCTTCCATTGCTGTCTTGGTGGTTTTCTAGCTTTCTTTGCATTGTCGGCAGAAGATGTTGTTGCTGACAATTTTGGCTTATCCGCAGCTGATTTTGCTGCTGAGGGCTTTGCTGGAGCAGTAGCAGTTTTTGCTTTGTCAGCAGCAGATACTTTTGCTGCTGATGCCGTTGTTTTTTATTTTGCTTTGTCAGCAGCAGAGACTTTTGCTGCTGGAGGCTTTGCCTTTTGTTTCCTGGACTTTACTCTATTAGCAGCGATTTTGTTTGCTGCTGATGGGTTGAACACAGATGAACGATTTACAACTTGGTTAAAAGGGTTGAACTTGCATGTTGCAGCAAAGTGGTTTGATTCCCCACATATGATGCAAGTTTGTTCCCTGATCACACCCGATGGGAGCTGGAATGGTTGAGGTAACAACAGGACAACCGGCTTCAGAGAGAGGAGCAGATGGGACTGCACTAGTTTCACAGTGGTCTGAGCAGGTTGACTCAGATTCTGAAGAGGTGGAGCAGTCTTCCACAAAACATGCATCCATTGAAGGATCAATGTTTCGGTTTGCCATGTCAAGGTTTGCAGTATTGAAGCTTGGTTGGTAAATGGCAACATAATCAGCAGGAGGAGGAACTGTCTGGTACTCATCACTATGATATCCAAGTCCAGTTTTTACCCTTTCATGGACTTGAATATCTAACAATCTTTGTAACTTTTTAGATGAAAATTCATATTTTTCAACATGGACTTTCTGTTCAGCCAGTTCAGCTCTGGTAGCTTTAAGTTTTACTAATAGATCATCAATCTGAGTTTCTAGATTGGTTTGTTCATGTTTTAATGAAGAAATCTCTTTCTTAAGGCAGTTAATTTTTTCTTTGTAAGTATCTTCGACCTTTTTGAATTCAGACTTCATTTGATGAAACTCTTCATTTTGATCTATCAGATTTTGGTTATGCTTTCTATAACCTAAAACTTTGTCAATGCAAGCTTGAGAGCAAAGATGTTCAAATACCTGAGGTGGTATCTCTGCATTGTCTGTCATAAGTGCTTGGTTGGAGGCAGGAACATCTTCATATTGAAAACTCTATTCAAAGTCTGAAGTTCCAACATTTGCACAGGCTGCAGTTTGTGCTGGAGGAGTTCCTTGCTGCTGCTGCCTGGGCTGACCTTGGTAAGCTTGTCTTTGATGGCTGGCACCCTGATTGGCTTTAGGTGCCTTGCACTCCCTAGCAAAGTGACCCATTTGGTTATAGTTGTAACATCGGATCTTGCTTTTATCAAGCCCAACTCTGGTGTTTGAGTTGTTGCTTGGAACTGATCTCCCGGTTCTAGAATAAAACCTTTTTGCTCTGAGGGAGAGCATGGCATATGAGTGCTGAATATCCATTTCTTCAAGATCATCTGGATGAAAGCATTCCAGATCCTCCTTTATGAAGTACATGCTGCTTGAGTTGTCAGAGACAAAAGCAGTAGAGGTTGGCTGTTGAGGAGGTGCCTCAAGAAGAAATGGTGATGAGTTGGATTGTGAAGTAGTTGGTGTTTGAGGATGAGTAACAATGGGAGGATAGTAGTTGCTTGCACTAGGACCAGAATGATCAGAGTGAAGCGTTGAGGTGGTGGTGGAGGAAGTGGTAGCTGATTGATAACTGGAGCTCCTTTCTTTAGCTTGAATCATTTCTAATTCATAGGTTTTGAGCATGCCAAAGAGCTCAGTCATCTGAAGAGTCTTCAGATTCTCTGTTCTTCTGATGGACACTGTATATAATGTCCAACAACTAGGAAGATATCTTATGAACTTCTTGAGAATGTATTCATTCTCCAGATTTACCTTGGAGCACTGCAGTTCTCCAACCAGGTACGTGTACCTGTTATATAAAACTGTTAGTGACTCACCTTCTTTCCAGACGAAGTTTTCATACTGTTGCTTGAGAATGTCACGTCTGTTCTCCTTGACCTCCTCAGATCCAGCAAACATCTTTTCCAGGGTTCCCCATAATTCCTTTGCAGTTTTGTGAGCCTTGAAATTGTGAAAAACTTCATTTGGAAGGCACATTTGGATAGCTCCTAATGCCTTGAAGTCCACCTCCATTTTCTTGATGTCTTCTTCAGAATACTTGGAGGGTTCCTTAGGAACTAGTGGTCCTCCGGAGTCAGCAGAGGCCACCATGGGAACATAAGGTCCATCCCTTATGGATTTCCACATTTCGTATTCATGGTAGCAGAAGAAGCTTTCCATACGGTTCTTCCACATATCATAGTCCTCCCCAGACACCAACCTCGGTGGCCGGTTGATGCTGCCGATGTCTTCAGATCCGTGACTTTGTGCCATTTTTGTTTTGTGTTACTTGATCAAGAATAGAGTTTTGAATAGAATCAGAAAGTGATTAAACAAATGTTAGTTTGTTTAATCTTGAGCCAAAGCTCTGATACCACTTGTAGGATCGTAAGATTACAAGGTGATTCTATTATAGTTGATATTGGCGGAAACAATAACAACCAACAAAGTAAACAATTAAACAGCAAGAATACTGATAAATGCACTGTTGTATTAAACTTCTGAGATTACAAGTTTACAAGTAAAACACTATCAAGAAGCACTATGAAAGCACAGCAAGCACAAGGCACACTTTGTTTGAAGTGTTTACACAGTATTTATAGTAACTTAGAATCAAGACAGACCCTTGATTCTAAGGATCAGATCTAACACAAGCCGTTGATCTTGTTTATTAATCTAAATTACACGCAAAGGCTAATCTAGATAACTTTACTGAAACGTCTTCTTAGGCATCATTGTTTGCATGCTTGGAGACGCGCGTCATTGTCCTTTATTGGTTGCACCACTGAGGTTCCTTCTGCTTGGAGTGTGGCAGTTGCTTTTGCAGACAGGTGTCAGAGGCGCTTCACATGGATAGTCAGCTGCAACGTTTGGTCTTCAGAGAATAGAGCTATCAGCAGCAGAGATGAGAACAATGCTGCTGATAAGACTATCAGCAGCAACTTGTGTTGGATGCTGCTGATAAGCCTATCAGCAGCAACAAGTGTTGGATGCTGCTGATAAGCCTATCAGCAGCAGCAAGTGTTGGATGCTGCTGATAAGCCTATCAGCAGCAACAAGTGTTGGATGCTGCTGATAAGCCTATCAGCAGCAACAAGTGTTGGATGCTGCTGATAAGCCTATCAGCAGCATTTGTACTTAGAATAATTTGGTAGCAATCAGTCTTTGGTTCTACAGACATGTATAATTTAAATTAATTCGTAATTGATTGACAAAAAATTATGACATTATAATTGAAAGTGGATTATTAAGATTAGTTATATGATAGTTTTTGACTTTTTGTAATATATAACACATAATATCTACGAGGTCTACTTGCTAAATCTATGAAGTATATTAGAACATGTTTTGTTAAGATTGAATAAATTATCATGGTAGCTATGTTTTATTAGATATTGCATAATCATTATCAAGAATTGTATTATGGAAAGCTAATGTTTGTGGTTAACAAAATGCATTTGGTTTTACAAAGACCTATTATTATTCTTATACATTTAAAATATGATCATAATTATATGAAATATTTAATCATCAAAGGTTATTTTCATACAAACTTTTAATTTGCGAAATTTAGGCATAATTACACTATTACTCAATTAGCAATGTTGGTGGGGGGTTTTCCACCGACAAACACACCCCTACACGTCAGTTAAATTGCACTAGTAGTCCCTCTACTTTGTAAAATTTCACTTTGACCCTTTAAGTTTTTAAAGTTTCGAGTTTAACCCTTGTAGTATATAGAATCTGATTTTTTCTCAATAACTTTAGTTTATTTTGCGCATACGTTTCTTTTGATCGCACCGGCCCGAAGCAACGCACATACATTTCTTTTAATCGTACCGATTTGCCGCAACGCGCGGGTAGCGTGAAAAATTAGACCGACATCGACAAAAAAACGTCGGTACCATTATATAACTATATTTTATCATGTTTATGTACCAACATTAATTTTATACGTTTCCTTTTTGTGCTTAGCCATACATTAATGTCACCGCCTCAACTTTTTAACCTCCGTTTTCCGCCGTAGAGTGCGCGCCTACGTTTCTCTGTTTAACTACGTTTTTATTTTTGCTTAGCCACGTTAGTGTCATCACCTCAAACGTCTAGGGTCCACCTCCCACCGCGTAGCGCAGGGAAAAATTTATTTAACCACGTTTCTTTTTATGCTTAGCCACGTTAACGTCACCGTCTCAACCGTTTAAAGTCCGGTTCCCGCTGCAAGGCGCGGGGTACAATTTCTAGTTGTATATGAATTATTAATTTACATATAGCGTGAATTAAGTATTTTGATGGATATAAATAATTTAATTTTAAAGAAGGATGTTTCAACTTTATGGTATTTGTCTTCTAGAAGTTACAAAGTATTTATACAAGTTTTTATATAGATAGCAATGAATAAAGTAACTAAAGTCGTGTTTTATTATCACTCATATGAAAGATTATACACATGTATAGATTATAGTAAAAAAATCAACTTATTTATATGAAACAATTTAAGGTAAAGATATGACACATGAAGTAATACCATACTCTCTCAAACTCATTATAAATTTGTAGTAGATTGTAAGATTACAAATCGATAAATGAACATAAATCAAGCATGTAACTATTTTGTATATGATATTATGTGGAGACATTATTTACAAGGAAATATTAGATAAAAACATTTTCACTTGTCACACCTCAAATATGCTCACGAATTAACAATATTATTAAAAGAGTATTAAAAAAAAGTTTAAAATGATCTCATATATGTATATCTGAGCAAATAAAGAAAAACCAAGAAATTTATGTAAGTGATTCTCTAAAGTGAATGTGAATATATAATGATTGTTGTAAAGGTTATCAACATTGACATAATTAAGGAAATTGTAATGATGCTAAATTGCTAACGTTAATAAAGAGATCGGCCACCAAAAGTGATAAAATAAGAGAGTGGTTAAATAAAAATACGTAAAAGGTATAAAAACATAATAAAAAGATAGTTTGAAATGATAATACACTAATTTCTCTTATATTATTTGTCTTTAAATTAAACAAAAAAAAAACATAATTGCAACTAAAATATATGTGATCATAAACAAGAAGTATAGTTAAAACATTTTTAAGTTATTTTAAATTAATTTAAGAAAATAATAAAACAGCATAGTTCAATCATATTAAGTTATTTTACTTATTATATAGAATTACTAAATAGTTCTAAAACCTTTTTAATAACAATCATAAATGAATATTGAAAATATAAAAAATACTATATTCCATATTTCATTGCAACTCTAATACTCTTTTCATATTTGATTAACGGCAAACTCATGTACCACTAAATGGGACTTAAACTCTTGAGAGGTTACGTTGCATTTTCTTTAACATAGTGATTTTCATGTATTTTGGAATTTTGTATGACATCAATGATGGTATAGGATTAGCATTTACAAAGTACAAAACTATATATATATTCCTTCCGGCATCCTAGTCCGAATCAGAACTGCCACTACCACCACCAAGTTCTTCTCCCAGCGCTGCTCCGAGTAAGGCTGCCCCGACTCCGGCTCCGATTTCGAGCAAAGTTCCAACTATGCCTTCCTTCTTTTTCTTCTTCTTCTTTTTCTTTTTCTTGTCTTTTTTATCTTTGTCCTTATCCTTGTGTTCTTTGTCCTTGTCTTTGTGTTCTTTGTCCTTGTTTTTATCCTTCTTTTTCTCCTTTTCATCGCCGTATGGTTGTGGTTGTGACGATTGAGGATATTGAGATCCGTAAGGCGGTTGCCCAGGCGGTTGTGATGGTGGATATTGTTGGTATTCAGGATACTGGTTTGGGTATGTGCCGGGTGGTGGTGGTTGGTTTGGGTATGAGCCGGGTGGTGGTGGTTGGTCTGGGTATGCACCATTTGGTGGTGGTTGGTTTGGATATGGTCCGGATGGTGGGTAAGCGTTTTGTGGAGGTGGCTGAGCCACTTTATCATCTTTGGTGGGTTCATGAGCCATGGTGTCACCTCTAGAAAACCATTTAGATTTTGGGGGTTGTTTTTTTAATGAATCCAATTTTTATGTTGAGATAAATAGGAGAATGTTGTGAACATGAGACAAGTAAGGTGAAACGTACAATGGTTACAAACATCCTTCTTTTACTCCCTTCCTCTCTTTTATTTTATGCGTATGTTACAACGTTACATTGATTGTTTCATTGGATCGGATATGGTGGGTAACTAGTCTAAATAGGTACGTGTCAATAGATGTTTGGGTCGGCTTGTAAAAGATCTATTAGACTAGTATATATATTAATGTTGATTTATAATTATTAGATAGTTCAATGTAGTATTCAGTAAATATTGTAACTATATAATCCCAGTTTTGTGTGAATGAAATCAGATTAGGGCTTTACGCTTTTATGGTATCAAACGCCAATCGATCCCTTCCCCTACCCTAATCCTTCCCTGTTCCCTTCTCCGATCATCTCCCCTCTCAACCCCTAATCTTCCTCCATGACTAGCGCAACCCCTCCCCCTCCATCTTCTTCCGCCACTCATCCAGCCACCACCATCACCAACATACGCAATCAGATCCCTATCATCCTTGAGGCAGATACCGGACCCTACACTCACTGGGTAGAATTATTCAAGATTCAATGTCGTGCTACCAATGTGCTTGATCACATCATCCCTCCTGACACTTCATCCTCTAAAGGCAAGGACCCAGAAATTGATCCTACTGTTGTTCATAATAGCCCCCATTCCCACTTCCATAACTGATCCAAACCCTCACCCTACTCCACCACCACCCCCACCACCCGCCCCCTTCCGTACCATTCACACCCGTAGCATGTCTGGAATTACCAAGCCCAAACAACCCTTCTCCCTCCACACCTCTACTATTGCTCCTCTACCTCGTAACCCAGCCGAAGCCCTAGCCAATCCGGTGTGGAAACACGCCATGACATCTGAGTTTAATGCTCTTATGGATAATAATACATGGGATTTGGTACCTCGTACACCAGACATGAATGTCATTCGTTGCATGTGGTTATTCAAACACAAAACTAGGTCTGATGGGTCATTGGAGCGCTATAAAGCACGATTGGTGTGTGATGGTCGAACCCAACAAGTGGGCGTTGATTGTGATGAAACATTTAGTCCCGTTGTGAAACCGGCTACCATCCGAACAGTTTTATCCATTGCTTTATTTCATAAATGGGAGATTAACCAATTGGATGTCACAAATGCTTTTCTCCATGGAAACCTAGCTGAAACAGTTTACATGCACCAACCGGCTGGGTTTCGCAACTTGGCTCTCCCACATTATGTATGTCGACTTAATAGATCTCTCTATGGTCTCAAACAAGCACCTCGTGCATGGTACCAAAGGTTCACCGACTATGTCGCCACCTTGGGATTTCACCACAGTTCATCTGATCACTCTTTATTTATATATCGTCACGGGCAGGATGTTGCTTATCTACTTCTCTATGTAGACGATATACTTTTAACTTCATCCTCGGCATCATTGAAACAGTACCTCCTTAGCAGACTCGCTTCAGAATTCAAAATGAAAGACCTGGGCTCTTTACATTATTTCTTAGGTATTTCAGTCACTCAAGATTCTCGTGGCCTTTTCCTCTCTTAGGAGAGATATGCGACTGAAATCCTAGATCGGGCCAATATGTCCACCTACAATCCGGTTCATACCCCAGTCGACACTGCTGGCAAATTGGGGGTTAATGCAGGGGAACCGGTTCCTGACCCATCTCTTTACCGGAGCTTAGCCGGTGCCTTACAGTATCTCACCTTCACACGTCCGGATATTTCCTATGTTGTTCAACAGGTATGCATGCACATGCATGACCCCAGGACCGGTCATTTCAATGCGTTGAAGCGTATATTGAAGTATATTAAAGGCACCATTCAGATGGGATTACTTTTACAGCCGACAGCTCCATCGTCGCTCATATCCTACACAGACGCCGATTGGGCTGGCTGTCCCGACACTCGGCGGTCTACATTCGGATACTGTGTATACTTAGGAGATAACCTGATTTCGTGGTCTTCTAAACGCCAAACCACCATCTCTAGGTCGAGTGCTGAAGCAGAATACCGAGGGGTAGCAAACGTGGTTGCTGAGATATGCTGGACTCGGAATTTATTACTTGAGTTGGGACACCCTCCAAAGCGCACCTCATTGGTCTACTGTGACAATATCAGTGCCATTTACATGTCCGGAAACCCTATTCAGCATCAACGAACCAAACACATTGAAATAGATATTCACTTTGTTCGTGAACAAGTTCAAAGAGGTCAAGTTCGGATCATTCATATGCCATCACGGTTCCAACTTGCTGATATCTTCACAAAGGGCCTCCCTCGAGTATTATTTGAAGAGTTTCGATCCAGTCTAAGCATCCGGAATCCTCCTCCTTAGACTGAGGGGGTATATTAGACTAGTATATATATTAATGTTGATTTATAATTATTATAGTTCAAGGTAGTATTGAGTAAATATTGTAACTATATAATCCCAGTTTTGTGTGAATGAAATTAGATTAGCGCTTTACGCTTTTAAGATCGGCTTATTACTATGGGTTCAACAACAAGTTGGAGGTGGTGTTGTAAATCTAATAATGTTGACTTCTGTTGAAGCCATTGAGTTGCATACATGTTGTAACTTTCTTTAAGGTGTAACGGTCACAAATGGCAAAGACACTTGGTCTTGGCTAGGGGGATTCTAGTGGTGTTTTTACGGTAAAGTCATTGAGGAAATTATTGGCTCCTTCTCTTCACATGGACTATGGTTCTTTCGCATGTAATAGGTGGTTCCCGTTGAAAGTCAATGTTGTTGGATGGAGGGCCGACATTGGTAGCTTTACAAAAATGTTATGTAAATATTCCTTCTTTTCTATGTCCTTTTATATGGTGAAACAAATGAGACGATCGAATTGTAATTTGTAGGTGTAAATTTCTTAAGTATTATATATACTTAAAACAAATTTAAAATATTATATATACTTCTCAAATTATATACTATATTTAAAGTTTATGGAGGGGAATAGCTTGCAACTTTTTTTTTAACTTTTGTGCTTTTTTTTTCTTTTCCGGTTTTTTAATGTTTTCGTATTAGATTTCTAATCGTTGCGTTTGCATTTGCGTTCAGGTTTCTTGAAGCTATGTTTTCAGGTTTTACGGCGAAGTGACATTCGCTTTTACAACGGGGCATGCTTTAGGGTTTTACGTTTGAGTAATAGTCGTTGCGACTTGTTTTTGTATCTTCGTTTGCGTTCGGTTAGTTGACGCTACGCTTCGGGTTTTACGCCGGAGTGACGCTCGTTTTTACGATCGGGTACGTTTTAGGGTTTTCCGACAGAGTGACAGCACTGCTACGTGTTTTTATATATGCGTTTTGATACTCGAGATCGTGCTGCCGCCGCAGCGCACGGTTGTGCAATAATTAAATAACATTTAAAGGAGAAGAATGTGAATAGTTCTTTCATGTCATTAGGCCGCTATGCCATGTGTCACGGGGTGATTGGGCACAATTAATTTTTTTTTGTTCCAGTCGCATTTTTGTTTAGGTATATACAAACAGAAATGGAAATAAAACCAAAAATAGAGTTGGTTGAGATGGTTGTTTGCGCCCACGACTGTAACCCAACCAAAGGACCCAGGTTCAAGTCCCCGGATAGCCACTTCTTGCCATTTTTTTAATCAGCCCTTTCTTTTATTTTATTTTTTTTTGTTTTTTGTTTTTTTTGTTTTTTTTTTTTTATTGTGTGTTCGCATTATTTAACATTGAACATATTTAACTGAAAATATAGTTATGTTTTTTTACTTTAGGTTTCCTTTATTTTTTACCATTTGAATGTTATTTTTTCCGTTGGGTCAATTATATTAGACGGATCGTCTAAAGGGAACATTACAAATTTTAAACATCCCGCTGCAACGCGCGGGACTTAAAAATCTAGTTTTATATATATTCAAACCAACTTTAAAATATTATATATACAATTGCTGCTTCATCCGGAATCAAATCCACATTCTCATCTGGACATTCATTTGGAGGGCTCATCGTCCAGTCGTCCAGTACTGCATTGCAAATCTTGAAAAAGATTCAAGTGTTCTATGGGATAAGGAATTCTCAACCAAAAAGAAAAAGAAAATAGAAAAAGGGGTCTTGAAAACTAATAAAAATCGGTTAAAACCCTACCGTTTGTGTGAGATTTTACTAGGTATGTTTGTTTGTAATAAAAATCGGTTAAAGAAAGAAATATTTTAAAAGGGGTAAAATTATTATTAAAAGTGACATGATATTTTGAATATGATTCAGTTATATACGACTTTTAAGAAGTTAATAAAGATATATGTGAAATTCTCCCTCGATAATATACAACTTATAACAAATCTTGAAACGAACCGAGTTCGAGTTGCCTATAACTTAAAGAAATCGAGCTCAAGCTTAGTCAGACTCGGCTAAACTCAATTAGACCCGTAGTGTCAAGTCGTATAGGTGGTCCGGAAGGGGGAACAAATTATCAAAATTTGCATATCCTGCATCTCAACATTTGCAACCTATTACATAATAACTTTACATGAACAACAGTCGCCTAAAGTTGAGGGATTCAAAACAACCTTCATCGGCCTAATTGTAAACCTTAGTTGCAGGCAAGCTCTACCATGGTTGTGTTTCAAGAATATACATATTCACACATAAGTATGAACCTAACGAAAAAGAAGGTTTAGTGACCACCTCATTGTTTGTCACGAAAACGTTTTCAAGAAATTGTCATCTTCTCACCACCAGCTAACGGATCGAACTGGCATCGATAGAAGCTACAAAAACACAGTTTCAAGATTGTCAAAGGAGGGATTTTTGTTTCAAATTGTATACAATTGAATGTATGGTAATTGGTGTGTTACCTCCCATCCATTCCAAGGATCACAACCGTGTTCTTCTGGTGACCGAAACCGACAACATACTGCAAACCCTCGGTCAAATGAACACGCGCAGCAGACCATTCTGAACTGAAATATTTTGGTAGAACACCTGCAACAAGATTATCAGCATATAATATTTGCTGCAATAAAAAAAAATTAAAGAAATTTGGAATGGTGGATTAAGTACCTTTCATGAATGAGAGATGTGAAACTAATGGTGGGGATCCATTATTTTGATCTGGTGCAGTTTGCAATGGTCCAGAATCAACCTTTAAGTTGAAAACATGAACAGTTCCTCTGTCACTTGAAACACCTAGTCTTTCTGCTGTTGGAGAGAAAGCAAGGCTGTATATGTCTGCTCTATCTGCACCTCTCCTTACCTGAATTCAATGTCCAATCAAGTTCGGATTTATGTTCATAAACCGTTGCGTTGAAACCTACTAAACTGCTCAAAATCGGCCAATTCAGCCCATGGTTTTTAGTTTAAAAACAAGGTTTGACAGGTCAGCCGGCTGTTTATGTCTTGTAACCAGCAGTGCAAACCGAACCACCCGAGTTAACTTCTCTTGCATATAACTCATTATCTCTTATGTTTCAAGTTTTAAATACGCAGTTATCAGGCGTTCATTTCAAAACCAATGTACTACTTTAACCCGTGTGCTATTTATTATGCACATGTGGATTTCAATATATTTAAGATTTATTTTTGAAGAATATGGTATTAATTTATGTTTGTCTAAATGCACATGTGCGCATAGACTATATGCAAATGTATATGCATTTTGTTGGTAATTTCAGACTTCAAGTCACAAGTCGGTGAACTTGAGGGGCCAATATTGACAAGTCGGTCAAAGATTGGTTATTAATTAAATATTCCTAGTTGAGCAGGACTAGGAAGCTATTATTTAGTATTTAATTTATTAGATACTAGTTATAGTCCAACAAGTATTGGTTGGCTATATAAACCGAGTTATGGTTATTTGTAATCAAGTTTTTGAGTTATATTTCTTGATAAATAAAGTTTGGGAGTTATCCAATTTTGTTTGTTTAATTCGTTCTTGGATTATATCGATTCACCACGTGAATTGGTATCAGAGCGGTTTCAAAAGCTCAAATCGATTGTAACTTGTTGATCAAGTCGGATCAAGCCAAGTCAAGGAACCCGACCAAAGGAGTGGTCTGTTCCTCTGCCAAGGAATCCGATCAAAGATGTGATCCAATTCCTTGCGCAAAAAGCTTCTGTTTTGTCCTCAGACCAGGTGTGGTCCAATTGCAGAAGACATCCGATCAAAAGCAGTCAAAGAAGTCGGCCAGATTTTTGTTACCCACTATTTGGCCGAGAACCTTATTTGGGCCGATAACTTCAGTAGGCCCATAACTTCTATTGTTTCCTGATTTACATGTTGCTTCCTGATTTCTTGAAGGGCCGATCAAGTTGTGATCAGTTCTTGCGAAGGAAATCCAACCAAGTCAGGGTTGGATTAATCAGTACAGAAGGCTGGATCAAGAGGATCCAGATTCGCCCAGCTCTACCCCACCCGTATCACCAAAATCTCCGGTTACGTACAGTCGAAGAAAAACCGGATCAATGGGTGAAAAATCTGATCCCGCGAAGGGAATTTCCAGCAGTCCTACTTCGCTTCAATGTCCCATGTTGACTCCCGTAAACTATACAATTTGGGCCATGCGGATAAGGGTTATATTCAACGTACACGGTGTATGGGAAGCTATTGAACCGGGAACGGGAGATGACGTAAAGAAGAATAACATAGCCATAGCACTTTTGTTCCAATCAATACCCGAAGAACAAATCTTGCAAGTCGGAAACATGATTTCGGCCAAAGAGATGTGGGAAGCACTAAAAACCCGTCATTTAGGTGCCGATCGTGTTCGTGAAGCCCGCCTCCAAACATTGATGTCGGAATTTGAAAACTTGAAGATGAAGGAACCAAGTACGGTGGATGACTTCGCGAGCAAGTTATCCGGTCTCTCCTCCAAAGCAGCCTCATTAGGGGCAATCATTGAAGAGACCCGGTTAGTCAAGAAGTTCCTTAACGGTTTACCGAGACGGTTCATCCACATGGTAGCTTCACTTGAGTAAACGGTTGACTTGAAGACCGTTAGCTTTGATGATGTAGTGGGACGTCTAAAAGCGTATGAAGAACGAGTAAGGGATGAAGACTTCCAATCCGACAATCAAAGTAAGTTAATGTTTCATAAAAGTGAGTCTTCCGGTAGGCATACAAACCACGAACCGACACGGGGTCGAGGACGTGGTTCGTACTGGGGCCGAGGGGGTGGTCGTGGCCGAGAACAAACGGGAAAAACCCGTAATTCACAAGAAAGATCAAACGGGGGGGAGAAGAAAAAGGAAAAGAATCGGGATTATTCCAAAATTATATGTTACCGATGTGACAAGATGGGTCACTTTGCTTCGGTATGTCCTGATCGTAAAGCAAAAGTCGAGCAAGTAAATGTAGCCGAGACAAAGCACGTAGATCCATCCCTATACATGGTAAGATGCATTCAAGAAACGGTGTTCTTGAATGAAGAAAAGGTAATCCCGAAGAACTATGAAAGTGGGGCAAACCAAGAAGACGTGTGGTATCTAGACAATGGAGCTAGCAACCATATGACCGGAAATTTGTCTTACTTCTCGGAACTCAATAAAAGAATCGGTGGAAAGGTAAAGTTTGGTGACGGGTCGTGTGTTGACATTTGTGGCAAGGGATCTATTTTACTTGAAGGTAAGACCGATGAGCAACGTCTTTTATCGGATATTTATTATATTCCGAGCCTTCGAAGTAATATAATTAGTCTTGGGCAAGCTACGGAATGTGGGTGTGACATCCACATGAAAGACGATTATTTACTCATGCATGATGAAAAAGGTAAATTATTAATGCGGGTGACGAGATCCAAGAACCGACTCTATACTATTAAACTCAAAATAGGCAAACCGGTTTGTTTGCAAGCGAGTATGGAGGATAAAAGTTGGCTTTGGCACGCTCGGCTAGGCCATATAAACTTCGAGTCAATGAAGTTAATGGCAAGGAAAGGGATGGCTACGGGTTTGCCTCACGTGATGAAAGAAAACCAACTATGCGAGTCATGCCTAGTCGGGAAGCAAACAAGAAAACCATTTCCAAAAGTTGCCACCTTTCGGGCAACCCGGGTCTTAGAGCTCATTCATGGAGACTTATGCGGACCAATTTCCCCACCAACCATAGCGGGAAACAGGTATGTGTTCGTATTAATCGATGATTATTCAAGATTTATGTGGACTTATTTTTTGAAGGCAAAAGATGAAGCCTTTGAGATGTTCAAAAGGTTCAAAGCAAGGGCCGAGAAAGACACCGGGTTATTAATCAAGACTCTACGAACCGATAGGGGGGAGAATTCACCTCCCGAGATTTCAATCGGTTCTGCGAGGAGGAAGGCTTGAACCGACACTTAACCGCTCCATACACACCACAACAAAACGGTGTGGTGGAACGGCGGAATCGAACGCTTATGGAGATGACGAGAAGCATGTTGAAGGCTCGGTCCGTTCCAAATGAGATGTGGGGGGAGGCGGTTAGACACGCCACATATATTCTTAACCGGACACCCACTCGAGCATTAGAAGACACAACACCTTACGAGGCGTTTACGAAAAGAAAACCGAACAATGATCATCTAAAAGTATTCGGGTGTCTAGCTTATGCAAAACAAGTTGGAACATATCTCAAGAAGCTCGATGACCGGTCTAGTCGGTTCGTTTATTTCGGAACCGAACCCGGCTCCAAGGCATATCGGCTTTATGACCCACAAGCACGAAAGGTGGTCGTAAGCCAGGATGTTATTTTTGATGAAAAAATGTCTTGGAACTGGGCCAAAGCAGTTAGCACCGAAGGCGAGACGGCGTTAACACCGGGAATGTTTTTGGTCGATTGGAAAGGTGTAATTGACACCGGAGTCGGACCTGTTTTCACCGACTCTAGTGGCTCTGTTAGCGAAGAAGATGACCATCTCAGCAGCTCCAGCAGCTCCAAAACAGCCTCAACAGAAGCACACAGCAGACCGGGCTCGAGCCCAGCTGCGCAGCCCAGCCCCGGCTCAAACAGGAACCCGAACAGCGGGCATTTCAGCCCTGTTTCAGCTGCTTTTTAGGTCCAGAAACTCAGCCCAGCAGTGCTCAATCTTCTGGTTCGATGGGCAGTCCAAGTACAGTCCAAGAAACCCAAGCGAATGTACGAAGATCAACCCGGGTTCCGATTACTCCGGTCCGGTTCGATGACTATGTATTAAATTCTGAAGTAGTGGAATTTTTATTGCTAAATGAAGATGAACTGAGTCGTTTTGAAGATGCTAAAACGAAACCAGAGTGGATGAAAGCTATGCAAGAAGAGCTCGAATCGATAAAGAAAAATAATACGTGGCAATTAACCGAGCTACCTCGAGGTGCAAAATCAATCGGGTTGAAGTGGGTTTTTAAAGTTAAAAGAAATGCGGACGGGACAATAAATAAATATAAGGCGAGACTCGTGGCAAAGGGTTACGTGCAACAACCCGGAGTCGACTTTGACGAGGTCTTTGCCCCGGTCGCTCGACTTGAGACGGTTCGTTTATTAGTGGCATTAGCCGCCAACAAAGGTTGGGAACTTCATCATTTAGACGTGAAATCGGCCTTCCTTCATGGTGATCTTAAAGAAGAAGTGTTCGTATCTCAACCGGATGGGTTTGTGAAGACCGGTGAGCAACACAAAGTTTATAAATTATTCAAAGCCTTGTATGGCTTGAGACAAGCCCCGAGGGCGTGGAATACCAAGCTTGACGGTATTTTGAAAGACATGAAGTTCCAAAGATGTTCACAAGAACAAGCGGTGTACCGGAAGTTAATCGGTAATGACTTGCTTCTAGTTGGTGTGTATGTGGACGATCTAATCGTTACGGGTTCGAATCTCATTCGGGTTAGGGAATTCAAGCAAGGGATGGCAAAGAATTTCGAGATGTCCGATTTGGGTAAACTTACATATTACCTTGGAATTGAAGTGTCTCAAGTTAGAGACGGAATTATGATCAAGCAGGAGGCGTATGCTCGAAAGATATTAAAGGAAGCCGGAATGCAAAATGCAAATCCGACTTATGTTCCTTTGGATCAAAATTCCAAGTTCTCAAAAGCCGAAGACGAGATTGATGTGGATGCAACTAAGTATCGTAAGCTAGTTGGGAGTCTCCGGTATCTAATTCAAACCCGACCCGATCTCACATATTCGGTTGGGGTTATAAGTCGTTATATGCAAAGTCCTAAAGAATCTCATGCGGCGGCTATAAAACAAATACTTCGGTATTTACAAGGTACGGTTGGGTATGGTATATCGTACGAGAAAGGAAAAGGTGACTTAGTTGGCTATAGTGATAGTAGTCACAATATTGACCAAGATGATGGAAGAAGTACTACGGGACATGTGTTCTATTTCGGGTCTTCCCCGATTACTTGGTGTTCACAAAAACAGAACACCGTAGCACTTTCATCTTGTGAAGCGGAATACATGGCGGCAAGTTCGGCGGCATGTCAAGCGGTTTGGCTTAGAAATCTTCTAAGCGAGTTAACCGGAGAAACACCCCAAAAGGTTGTGTTAAGAGTGGATAACACATCGGCGATAGCACTCGTGAAGAACCCGGTCTTCCATGGAAGGACTAAACACATTAAGTCCCGGTATCATTACATTAGGGAATGTGTAGAGCAAGAAGAAGTGGCGGTCGAGCATGTAAGTGGAACCAAACAAAGGGCCGATATCCTAACTAAGGCTCTAGGGAGGATCAAGTTCAAAGAGATGAGAGAGATGCTTGGAGTGAAAGATTTCGGTAGTCCGAGTCCGAAACTACGGGGGTGAATGTTGGTAATTTCAGACTTCAAGTCACAAGTCGGTGAACTTGAGGGACCAATATTGACAAGTCGGTCAAAGAGTGGTTATTAATTAAATATTCCTAGTTGAGTAGGACTAGGAAGCTATTATTTAGTATTTAATTTATTAGATACTAGTTATAGTCCAACAAGTATTGGTTGGCTATATAAACCGAGTTATGGTTATTTGTAATCAAGTTTTTGAGTTATATTTCTTGATAAATAAAGTTTGGGAGTTATCCAATTTTGTTTGTTTAATTCGTTCTTGGATTATATCGATTCACCACGTGACATTTGTGTACTTTTTTATACTTTTTAAAGAAAATCAAGCCAGAGGAGATAACATCAAAGAAAAGTTGGGAGAAATAAATAAACCATTTTTTAACGACAAATTGGATTTTAATAATTCAAACTATAATTAAATGGACGATAATAATATATACCGATAATTTGACCATCGACACTCCTAATTTTCACTTTGGCAGCTTTTGTTGCCAAGGGCAATCCAACTCACATAATCGTCATAGATTTAACCTCTGACCGGAACGACAGTTCGCCGATGCACCGGCTCTGATGGTCGTCCCAAATCATGACTTTGTTTAGAGGATACTGTGGCTCCGGTCCGCCGCCGACTAGCGCGAGTATGTTGCAGCGGAAGAGCATCTGGACGACGCCGATACCCCCTCCGGTGTCGAAGTCCCGCCGGAAAATCTCTCGGAAGGGGTCGCAATTGTAGATACGGAAGCCGCGGTCGGTGGCGGCAGGGAAACAGCCGGAGTCCTGATTGAAGGAGAGATGAAGGAGGTTGGGGGCAGTGGAGTGATGGGAGGAAGAGGTGTGGGGGTCTGTGATTAGTGTTATCGGAGAAATGGAATCGAGGGGTTGGAAGGAGGAGGGGAGACTGCCGTCATGGTTAGAGTGACGGTGACCAACGGCGGGTGAAGGTCGTTGTTTGTAAGAAGTGAGAAGTCTTGTTAACCTCTTTTTGGATTTATTGGTTGATTGGAACCAAAACTTAACGGTGCCCAGGGCCCTTCGTAGCATTTTATTCTGTGTACAAAAAAATATTATTAATATTTTATTTTATGTCGTTATATGTCTTTTAACTTTATATAAAATTAAAATTATGTTTTTTGATTTTAAAAATTATATTTAATATTTTTTTATAATATTTGTATGCATTGTATATTGACAACCCAGACAAGATGGAGGATGCTATTTGCAAAATAATGGAAGATGATGAATGGTCAACCGGTTTACAAAGCTCGATTCGAAATTTAGTCCCTTTTTTGATCATAATCTTCTTTCCAGTGTGCTGAATCGGATCCTTTATCAGTTTATCGTGCTTTAGAAATCTTCCGATGGGTGGACGGATCTGGGTTTAAGCATGATCGAAAACACATTACCAATTGATTTATGCGGATCAAATTGACATTTCACATGTCATAAAAGGGCAAGAACTAGTTACAAATTAGGGATTTAACAATTAATTAGTGTGAAATTAAGAATTTTTTTTCAAATTAGTATTTATTTAAAAAAAAATTAGGATAATAGGGAAAGTCAAAAAAAAATTCGGATAATGGTTAAACCGCTATTAGCAATGGCGGATTAGGAGCAATATTTTCAAAAAAAACTGACACCACTGGTGTCCGCTATCGCTGATTAGGACAAAAAAAACTGACACCCACTGTATCCGCGTTTAGCAATCGCGGATTAGGAACAAGCTCTGTAACCATGGTTAAACGCGGATACAGTGGGTGTCAGTTTTTTTGTCCTAATCAGCGATTGCTAATAGCGGATACCAATGGTGTCAGTTTTTTTGAAAATATTGCTCCTAATCCGCCATTGCTAATAGCGGTTTAACCATTATCCGAATTTTTTTTTGACTTTCCCTGTTATCCTATTTTTTTTTTAAATAAATACTAATTTGAAAAAAAATTCGTGAAATTAAGCAATAAAATACATTGACTTTGGAGATGATTTTGACAACAAGGGCTTGATCCTTGAGTTTGGTTGTGGCGGAAATTGACGGTGACCGTGTGAAGATGATGAAGTTTGGTTTCAACATAAAGGAGTAAGAATTGGTTGCGATGGTATGGTGATGGTGTGAAGATGATGAAATTTGGTTTCGACGGAAAGGATTAAGAATTGGTTGCGACAGTACGATGATGGTGTGAAGATGATGAAGTATGAAGGGAAAAGTGACGGTGACGGAAAAGGAAGTGAAGAAGATGAAATTTGAAGGGAAAAGTGACGGTAACGGAAAAAAGTAAGCTTTTTAAGATATATGTTATTACATTTTGAACAAACTAAAATTTAAAATAGAGAAACTTCATTTTTTGTCCCTGAGGTTTGAACAAAACACTAGGTTTTGTTCTCATGTAACACGTTTGATCTCCGATGTTTAATGTTTTAATACTTTGCGTTCCTAGTCCTTAACTCCGTTAAGTTTTCTGTTAGTTTTTATGTAAATTTACTAATATACCCCTCACCCCTTCTTCTTTTTCTTCATTAGACTCAATAAAATGTATATGAGATTCAATAACATGAATGACACTTTCCTCTGGCCCGACCCCCCTCCGGCCATAGGCTCTCCGGCACCACCTCCCCCCTGGCCGACCACGGGTCTTGGTGGCTCCAACAAAAATGGCGGCAGCGGTGGTTAGGGATTCCAGGAAGCAGAGACAGAGGTGGAGACAAGGTAGCAGGCGACGTCGGGTGGCCTAGATAGCGACGGTGACGATGTTAAACGACGGAGATAGTGACGGGATGAGTTTTCCGGCGACATCCCATCTAGGGTTTTGACGTAGCAACGGCAGAGACTGAGGTGAGACCTGATGGCAGCGGAAACGGAACGAGGATGGTGTTCCGACGACGGAAACGGTTTTCACCACGTGAATCCCCCGTCACCTGCTTCGTTGTGGTCATCGTCGTCGTTCTCCGATCAGCACCACCACCGGCAGGCTTCGTATGCCGCCATGGTGAACGGTGGCGGTTCGTTTTACGGCGGGTTTAACGACGGTAATGAAGAGTTTAGTGCTAACAACGTTCTGCAAGTTGTTTCCGATCAGATGCAGTTGTTTGACGAGTGTAAAAACGTGGAGTGTAAAAAAATGGAGTCAAAATTGCTTCTTGGGTCTGATGGTTGAAGAAGAAGAAGGGGTGAGGGATATATTAGTAAATTTGCACAAAAACTAACAGAAAACTTAACGGAATTAAGGACCAGGGACGCAAAGTGTTAAAACATTAAACGTCAGGTATCAAATATGTTATAGGGAGACGAAACCTGATGTTTTGTTCAAACCTCAGGGACGGAACCTGAACTTTAAAATAAGATGATGTTAAAACGACATACGCAAAGTTGTATGAATAATATAAATCTTTCAATTTAATCAAATTTAATGTTTATATTACATTATTTTGCATTTATCTAAAAGAAATATTTGTTTTTATTAGTTACAAGTGATTTTAAATGCATAGTATTATCATTACAGGTTTCACTAAAGTTCAACTCTGATCATGGCTAATGGCTTTAAATTATAAAAGTCTTTTAATTTCGTAAGATTGGAACAACATGTGAAACTTGGGTGACTAAAATGAGATAAAAAAAGTTTGAACGACTAAAATGGAACGGATGAGAAAGTGACTAACATGAGATAAATAAATTTTGAGTGACTTAAATGAAACAGATAAGAAACTTTATTACTATCATGTGAAGTTACCCATTTTGAGAAACATTGTAAACTACGATTATGCCCCAACATATATACGGGTAGTTTTTAAATTTCGATTATCTATTCTAGTTTTTTTTTCTAAATTTATGTATCTAATTTTATTTAAATCAAATCTTGTGAACAAAAATATATATAATTAGAAAAGGCCAAAAAATAGTACTTATTCTGTAAAGAAAAAAATTATCGAACCTCTAAAAAAATAAATAGAAATTTCATCACCCAATCATGTTTTCTTTTCTGTCAAGAATTAATACAAAATTTCAACAATTGGGTAACTCTAATTAACACTGATGATGATATTTTATTATTTTCTAATTAATATATGAAAAATTATAAGAAAAAAAATTATAAAGGCTAAGGAACATAAGCATAAAAATTATAAACAATATTTTCAAATAATCTTATAGGTTATAGATTTGGCAAGCAGATCTTTTGAGAGTTATATGAGATTCAACATGTGTAATAAGAAGACAAGAAAAGGTTCATTTTATATGAACCAACCAACGTGGCCCTAAAACTGCAAAGTTAGGGTCACTAATTCCTAACTTTTTTAACTAAAATTAGGGGCCGCGCCCCTAGTAAAAAGATGGCACCGGAGCATATCGGATTACATATCTGGATTTGCTTCCTCCGGTATGACAGTCAACGTCGCAGAAGTGTTTCTTGCTCTTTTCACTACCACTTTTATTGGTTTTCCAACTTTATCCCCCATAATCTCAATCACCTGCCATAATTAACCGTCAGTTATGATGCAATATTCAGTTATCTTTAAGTTGGGAATGACTACTAGAGGTGGAAATTTCTTCCCACTTATATGGAGACCAGATATGGTTAAATGAGTAATATGGTTTGAAAAACTAGCTAAAAGTGAGACCCGTCAAATGGGTCGAAGGGTAAAAAATTACCTAATTAAAAGTTTAAAATATTGATAAAATAAAGAAATATATAAAAAGACCTAAATACCCCCCCCCCCAATGTTAAAGAATGGATGGGGTTAACTGATTGGATGAAAATGGAAAGTTTTGTAAACTACGAGGATACACTGGAGAAAAATAAACTTTTTGGATGAAACTGGCAAAAGTGACTAAATCACAAGGACGAATATGACAGTTTACTCTAAAAGATATTATACTACTGAAATAATATGGTTTCTTAATCATATTTAATGCATCAAGTATTTAAAAACACCGAAAAAAATTATACAAAAGTGTTTGCAAGTCGACCTACCCATTTTGGCACGCACATGAAAACTACCCGTATATATTACCTGAACCCATTTTGACTCATGACCCAACTCACCGTTTTCCACCTCTAGGTTATACATAAAAATATCATATTACTCGAGCTATCTCTCTCTGTTATTTAATTTTAACTTCTTTGATCAAAGCACACGCGTTTTTAAACACTTCTGAATGCTTTAGAAAGCATTTTTTTGTAAACAACGTATATATGCATGTCTGGTGAGATTACTTTGATAGGGAATAAGAGTTGTAATGAGATACAAGTGTCATGACTTCTTAATTATCTGAGAACAAAGTTTGATTATTGTGTTTTCTTAACATAAAAGTTAAGTATTCGGGTTTTTTCTTCATGAAGTTAGAACCGTACCTCTTTTATGCTTCCAACAGGCTTCCCCTCAAATTCAACAACCACGTCTCCTGGGTGAAACCCAGCTTGTTCAGCAGGGGATCCTGGGCTTACCTGAGTTCAGAAGAGTTAACTAGCGGTTTATATATATGATATTCTTGAAAATGGCAATAATACATTATCATAAATAAGAAGAATGTAGCTACTTAGCTTATTAGAAAGCAGGAGCAAGTTGGGGGGTAAATATTAGTGGGTACTAAAATGCTGTAGATATTTTTGCTATCCATATTTCCAAACCAGGAACTAAAATTGAACGTATCAATGGGTTTGGGTTATATATATTCTCTTACATGTAATTTGAGTAAAATCAAAAGTAAGTGTTTGGATTGAGGGGTTGGGAATAAGGGAATGAGAATGGAAATCATATGAAGTATTTAATTTGAGGGTATGAGTTTTAAAACTAGGAATCATATCCACAAAATTGGGGATTCCAGACCTGCCAAAAGGGGTGTCTTTTAATAATTGATTCTCATCCCCATTCTACCCTGCTATCAAACTCATTCTTATAGCATAGTAGTCAAAAGCGCCAAAGGCACGCGCCCAGGCACAACCCTGCGCAGCAAAAAGTGCTTTGCGCAGTCAAAGGCGCTACAGCGAGATCCCGGCCAAATTCAGGTCTGAACAGCTAAAACTGATCTGAAACATCCAAAAATGACCTGGAACCAGCCTAAACTAGCCCTAAACCAGTCTAAAACCCCTAAAAATGGTCTATTTATACTATGTGTCTTGCTTAAAAAAGCCCTCGCTTATTAAGCGCCTTGCGCCTAGGCCCAATGTTCACCCTTTGCGCCTTGAGTGCGCCTAGCGCCTTCGGCTACCTAGACTTGTCGTGATTCCTAAGTACACCAAACACCCACCTTAGCGAGATAGAAAATGGCTCAAAATAGTAAGATTAAGAAAATAGCAAAAAGGAAACTAGACAAATGGAACGAACAAGTTAAACAAGTTGAATGTTTGCCCAAAGTGTATGTTAAGTTGTGAAGTCTGATTAGTAAGAAGATCAAGTCAGCACACAAACATTTGATCAGTGGGAAATTCCTTGAGTCAGCGCAAAGTTATCTTGGTGTGAAGATCCATGGTCGGTCAATGACTCAGATGTGGGGTGGTCAGTGCAAGAGAGCACAACTCATGTTCAATTGTGGATCAGTAAGGGACTAAGTGTTACTTACATGGGCTCTGATTGACATATTGATTGCCCCGACTCTAATTGACATTAATAATTAATTACCCATCATTGGGCCTCATGAATCATGATTTTCGGCCCTAGTTCATTATGGCTATAATTGTGTGTTGCTTAAAACTGAAATCATTTACCCTGATGCTTCTACTATAAATATATCCCATTGTAATTGCAATCCTTACAAGTTGAGTGTTCATCATATAAATAAAATTCTCTCTAGCTTGGTTGTGGACGGGCATAGACTACTAGATCGTTCGAATCACGTCAAATTTTTGTGTTCTTATTATTTCTTAGACCTTAAGTTTCGTCTTGTTCATGCTTAATTTGACCATACCTCCCAACAACTGGTATCAGAGTATTACTGATTTCCTATTGTTCAAGTAAAAGCAATGGCAGAAGTCGTGAAGGTAAAGATTACAGGCCATGATTTCGGTTTCTTAAAGATACAGAAAGAAGATTATTTGTAACAAAAGAAATTGCATGAGAGTAAAACCCAAGAAGATGAAGCACAAGGATTGGGAATCACCGGATCGGCAGGCTCTTGGTGTTATTAGATTGTCTATGGCGAAGAATGTCACCCACAACATCGTTAATGAAAAGACAGCATATGGTTTGATCAAGGCGTTGTCTGATATGTATGAAAAACCAACTGCCTGAAACAAAGTTCTTTTAATCAGACAATAATACAAAGATGAGAGAAAGGGCTTCTGTTACAGTCACGTGAATGAGTTCAATACTCTCTTGTCTAGATTAGTGATACGATCCCTCTCAAAGTCTATTCCAGGAGTCTATTACCTTGGTTTAAAAAAGTGCGCCTGAGGCGCGCCTAGGCGCGAGGCGACATAAGGCGCAGGTCACTAGGCTTTAGGTTACATAAGGCGCAGGTGTGTACAGGAAGCGCGCGCTTCTGCGCTCTGAGGCGCTTTTCTGCGCTTATGAGCTTTTTTTGGTATGTTTTTTTCTATTTTGGGACTTTCGCAGGTGGGGTAGTAACTAGTAATTTTAGCCATCTTCATGGTTTATTGTAATAATTTCCTTGTTTTAGGCGCTTGTGGCCAAGACTAATCTTGTTTTAGGTTTGTTTGGTGGACTAATGGTTGGGTTATACCCTCTTTTGGATGCTTTAGATGTTTTAATAGTATGTGCGCCTCGCGTACGAAAAGCCCTGCGCTTTTGCGATTTGCGCTTCGGATTTAGACCTTGTCGCTTCGGTGCGCTTCTCGCTTTTTAAAACCAAGTCTATTACAAGTAGTTACTGGTTCTTAGTAGAAATAGGATGTTTCCCGTATTTTGTTATTTGTCTTTGGATTATCTGGTTTATTGTATGAACTTTGGAGATTTGCCCTCTCGAAGTGGCTTATTTTATTTATGTTTTTCAGTAATCAATCATTTGATTTCTGGGTTCTATCATTTGGTTCCATTGCCGGGAACTCACAAATCCATTCTAAACCTTCGCAAATCCCATCCTCGTGAATTTCAGTTCAATCGGAAATTCCGAATTCCAGTTCTCAAATCCCATCCTCACAAAGTTTAGTTCAATCGGGAAATTCCAATTCATATCCATAGGGAATTCCAGTTTTTCTCAGATTGAAAATCACAAATCCTAAAATCCGATTTTACTCTTGTAATCGCAAATCCAGCCCTTTCAATATCAGGTATTCGATGGCCAAATTCAGGTCTGAACAGCTAAAACTGATCTGAAACATCCAAAAATGACCTGGAACCAGCCTAAACTAGCCCTAAACCAGTCTAAAACCCCAAAAAAATGGTCTGTTTATACTATGTGTCTTGCTTAAAAAAGCCCTCGCTTATTAAGCGCCTTGCGCCTAGGCCCAATGTTCACCCTTTGCGCCTTGAGTGCGCCTAGCGCCTTCGGCTACCTAGACTTGTCGTGATTCCTAAGTACACCAAACACCCACCTTAGCGAGATAGAAAATGGCTCAAAATAGTAAGATTAAGAAAATAGCAAAAAGGAAACTAGACAAATGGAACGAACAAGTTGAATGTTTGCCCAAAGTGTATGTTAAGTTGTGAAGTCTGATTAGTAAGAAGATCAAGTCAGCACACAAACATTTGATCAGTGGGAAATTCCTTGAGTCAGCGCAAAGTTATCTTGGTGTGAAGATCCATGGTCGGTCAATGACTCAGATGTGGGGTGGTCAGTGCAAGAAAGCACAACTCATGTTCAATTGTGGATCAGTAAGGGACTAAGTGTTACTTACATGGGCTCTGATTGACATATTGATTGCCCCGACTCTAATTGACATTAATAATTAATTACCCATCATTGGGCCTCATGAATCATGATTTTCGGCCCTAGTTCATTATGGCTATAATTGTGTGTTGCTTAAAACTGAAATCATTTACCCTGATGCTTCTACTATAAATATATCCCATTGTAATTGCAATCCTTACAAGTTGAGTGTTCATTATATAAATAAAATTCTCTCTAGCTTGGTTTTGGACGGGCATAGACTACTAGATCGTTCGAATCACGTCAAATTTTTGTGTTCTTATTATTTCTTAGACCTTAAGTTTCGTCTTGTTCATGCTTAATTTGACCATACCTCCCAACAACTGGTATCAGATTATTACTGATTTCCTATTGTTCAAGTAAAAGCAATGGCAGAAGTCGTGAAGGTAAAGATTACAGGCCATGATTTCGGTTTCTTAAAGATACAGAAAGAAGATTATTTGTAACAAAAGAAATTGCATGAGAGTAAAACCCGAGAAGATGAAGCACAAGGATTGGGAATCACCGGATCGGCAGGCTCTTGGTGTTATTAGATTGTCTATGGCGAAGAATGTCACCCACAACATCGTTAATGAAAAGACAGCATATGGTTTGATCAAGGCGTTGTCTGATATGTATGAAAAACCAACTGCCTGAAACAAAGTTCTTTTAATCAGACAATAATACAAAGATGAGAGAAAGGGCTTCTGTTACAGTCACGTGAATGAGTTCAATACTCTCTTGTCTAGATTAGTGATACGACCCCTCTCAAAGTCTATTCCAGGAGTCTATTACCTTGGTTTAAAAAAGTAGGCGCGAGGCGACATAAGGCGCAGGTCACTAGGCTTTAGGTTACATAAGGCGCAGGTGTGTACAGGAAGCGCGCGCTTCTGCGCTCTGAGGCGCTTTTCTGCGCTTATGAGCTTTTTTTGGTATGTTTTTTTTCTATTTTGGACTTTCGCAGGTGGGGTAGTAACTAGTAATTTTAGCCATCTTCATGGTTTATTGTAATAATTTCCTTGTTTTAGGCGCTTGTGGCCAAGACTAATCTTGTTTTAGGTTTGTTTGGTGGACTAATGGTTGGGTTATACCCTCTTTTGGATGCTTTAGATGTTTTAATAGTATGTGCGCCTCGCGTACGAAAAGCCCTGCGCTTTTGCGATTTGCGCTTCGGATTTAGACCTTGTCGCTTCGGTGCGCTTCTCGCTTTTTAAAACCAAGTCTATTATAAGTAGTTACTGGTTCTTAGTAGAAATAGGATGTTTCCCGTATTTTGTTATTTGTCTTTGGATTATCTGGTTTATTGTATGAACTTTGGAGATTTGCCCTCTCGAAGTGGCTTATTTTATTTATGTTTTTCAGTAATCAATCATTTGATTTCTGGGTTCTATCATTTGGTTCCATTGCCGGGAACTCACAAATCCATTCTAAACCTTCGCAAATCCCATCCTCGTGAATTTCAGTTCAATCGGAAATTCCGAATTCCAGTTCTCAAATCCCATCCTCACAAAGTTTAGTTCAATCGGGAAATTCCAATTCATATCCATAGGGAATTCCAGTTTTTCTCAGATTGAAAATCTCAAATCCTAAAATCCGATTTTACTCTTGTAATCGCAAATCCAGCCCTTTCAATATCAGGTATTCGATGGCCAAATTCAAGTCTGAACAGCTAAAACTGATCTGAAACATCCAAAAATGACCTGGAACCAGCCTAAACTAGCCCTAAACCAATCTAAAACCCCAAAAAAATGGTCTGTTTATACTATGTGTCTTGCCCAAAAAAGCCCTCGCTTATTAAGCGCCTTGCGCCTAGGCCCAATGTTCACCCTTTGCGCCTTGAGTGCGCCTAGCGCCTTCGGCTACCTAGACTTGTCGTGATTCCTAAGTACACCAAACACCCACCTTAGCGAGATAGAAAATGGCTCAAAATAGTAAGATTAAGAAAATAGCAAAAAGGAAACTAGACAAATGGAACGAACAAGTTGAATGTTTGCCCAAAGTGTATGTTAAGTTGTGAAGTCTGATTAGTAAGAAGATCAAGTCAGCACACAAACATTTGATCAGTGGGAAATTCCTTGAGTCAGCGCAAAGTTATCTTGGTGTGAAGATCCATGGTCGGTCAATGACTCAGATGTGGGGTGGTCAGTGCAAGAGAGCACAACTCATGTTCAATTGTGGATCAGTAAGGGACTAAGTGTTACTTACTTGGGCTCTGATTGACATATTGATTGCCCCGACTCTAATTGACATTAATAATTAATTACCCATCATTGGGCCTCATGAATCATGATTTTCGGCCCTAGTTCATTATGGCTATAATTGTGTGTTGCTTAAAACTGAAATCATTTACCCTGATGCTTCTACTATAAATATATCCCATTGTAATTGCAATCCTTACAAGTTGAGTGTTCATCATATAAATAAAATTCTCTCTAGCTTGGTTGTGGACGGGCATAGACTACTAGATCGTTCGAATCACGTCAAATTTTTGTGTTCTTATTATTTCTTAGACCTTAAGTTTCGTCTTGTTCATGCTTAATTTGACCATACCTCCCAACAACTGGTATCAGAGTATTACTGATTTCCTATTGTTCAAGTAAAAGCAATGGCAGAAGTCGTGAAGGTAAAGATTACAGGCCATGATTTCGGTTTCTTAAAGATACAGAAAGAAGATTATTTGTAACAAAAGAAATTGCATGAGAGTAAAACCCAAGAAGATGAAGCACAAGGATTGGGAATCACCGGATCGGCAGGCTCTTGGTGTTATTAGATTGTCTATGGCGAAGAATGTCACCCACAACATCGTTAATGAAAAGACAGCATATGGTTTGATCAAGGCGTTGTCTGATATGTATGAAAAACCAACTGCCTGAAACAAAGTTCTTTTAATCAGACAATAATACAAAGATGAGAGAAAGGGCTTCTGTTACAGTCACGTGAATGAGTTCAATACTCTCTTGTCTAGATTAGTGATACGACCCCTCTCAAAGTCTATTCCAGGAGTCTATTACCTTGGTTTAAAAAAGTAGGCGCGAGGCGACATAAGGCGCAGGTCACTAGGCTTTAGGTTACATAAGGCGCAGGTGTGTATAGGAAGCGCGCGCTTCTGCGCTCTGAGGCGCTTTTCTGCGCTTATGAGCTTTTTTTGGTATGTTTTTTTCTATTTTGGACTTTCGCAGGTGGGGTAGTAACTAGTAATTTTAGCCATCTTCATGGTTTATTGTAATAATTTCCTTGTTTTAGGCGCTTGTGGCCAAGACTAATCTTGTTTTAGGTTTGTTTGGTGGACTAATGGTTGGGTTATACCCTCTTTTGGATGCTTTAGATGTTTTAATAGTATGTGCGCCTCGCGTACGAAAAGCCCTGCGCTTTTGCGATTTGCGCTTCGGATTTAGACCTTGTCGCTTCGGTGCGCTTCTCGCTTTTTAAAACCAAGTCTATTACAAGTAGTTACTGGTTCTTAGTAGAAATAGGATGTTTCCCGTATTTTGTTATTTGTCTTTGGATTATCTGGTTTATTGTATGAACTTTGGAGATTTGCCCTCTCGAAGTGGCTTATTTTATTTATGTTTTTCAGTAATCAATCATTTGATTTCTGGGTTCTATCATTTGGTTCCATTGCCGGGAACTCACAAATCCATTCTAAACCTTCGCAAATCCCATCCTCGTGAATTTCAGTTCAATCGGAAATTCCGAATTCCAGTTCTCAAATCCCATCCTCACAAAGTTTAGTTCAATCGGGAAATTCCAATTCATATCCATAGGGAATTCCAGTTTTTCTCAGATTGAAAATCACAAATCCTAAAATCCGATTTTACTCTTGTAATCGCAAATCCAGCCCTTTCAATATCAGGTATTCGATGGCACCATTTACCCAGAGCAATACTGAAGGTAGCGTCACTCACTCTGACTCTCGCTGCCCGATTAGCCGTAATTGCATCCCGACTCGAATCCATAGTTTCGCAATTGAAGGGTGATGTCGCTGAGATCAAGGTTTGGTTGGATGTCAAGGAAGTTCGGTCAAAAAAACGACCAGACGTCCAAAAGGAAGACAATCAGTGCGAAACTAAAACACATTCAAGTACCACAAGATTAACCTCAGAACAGGATCCAGATACCCGTGATACATGGATGGCCCAACACAGGATGGAGGCAAACTCTACTGGACCGGGTTCTGTTCGGGCTGCACTGGGATTCGGGCTAAAGAAAAAACGAGTTGACGGCATTGGATGTGGCATGTCTAGTGGAGCCATGGCAAGACCTTCATCTGCTGGTGTGCCTGGAAAGCCTGTTACTTTGTTTGCTGCTCAGGAGTTTACAGACCCGTTTTCTGTTCTCAGTTGGATCATGGACCCGTAATCTGTTGTTTCGACACCTACCCACTACACCTATGGCTTCTCTTCCTGTTATTAAAACTTGAGATATCGATCTGCAACCACATTCCGTTTTAGCTTATCGAGGGGTCTATGAAGCGGGTCAACCTACAATTGAATGGCTTATTGCTCGGTGCTACCATTCGTTGAAAGATGCAACTCGGAAAAGTTGTGACTTGTTGGCATCTCAATTTCCTTTCTTTCGCCTTGAGGACAAAGCGTTTTACCGGGCCGGAAGTATTGATACGATCCCTCTCAAAGTCTATTCCAGGAGTCTATTCCAGTTGGATCAATGGGTCAGCTCCAATGGGTTATCGGTCCTTTATTTAACCCATTTAGTTTGGAGCAGTCAAAGGCATTAATTAAATAAGGCTTAGTGGGGAATTACAAGTAGTTACCGGTTCTTAGTAGAAATAGGATGTTTCCCGTATTTTGTTATTTGTCTTTGGATTATCTGGTTTATTGTATGAACTTTGGAGATTTTCCCTCTCGGAGTGGCTTATTTTGTTTCTGTTTTTCAGTAATCAATCATTTGATTTCTGGGTTCTATCAATTAGCATCCATTGACATCATGTTTGATGATGAGGTACTCAGTCACATGACATTCATGTGAATGAGTTCAATACTCTCTTGTCTAGATTAGCATCCGTTGACATCATGTTTGACGATGAGGTACAATAGTTAGCAGTTCAGCAGAAACTACTAAGTATTAAGACTACCTTTGAAGAAATTCGGGGTCTCATTCTTGGAGAATCCATCGTAGGAAAGAAAGAATACAGGTGAGAATGCAGGTGAGCATTCAAATTCCTGATTGATGACACGTGACAGGGCAGTTATAGAAGATCAAAATCCTGAAAGAGGGGCCAATCAAAGAATAGAAAAGATATCACTTATTGAAATTGCCAACATCCAGGGCACTTTAAGAATTCTACCGTAAAACGGCATACCAAAGTGAATGTGGATACAGATTAATCTGTAGCGTGGCATCCAGTTTAGTCCTGAATTATGGATTCTAGAGCATCATTCCATGCTACTCCACATAGAGAATGGATGTAGAATTTCAAGGCTACAAGTGGTAAATTCAGACTAGCAGATGACAAGAGACTATATATTATGGTCACTGGGAATGTTGTCCTCAGGACTCCTCTACGTACAGATATATTCCAGATCCCAAGAGAATGCTTGTCTCTGTGCGCAGTTGGATGATGAAGGAAATGATGTTGATTTTGGAACCCAGTGTTTCGCAGCATAACGGAACACATTAAGCTGAGATATCACTTCATCATAGAGTTGATAAGCGAAGATGTTGTCTTTGAGAAAGGTCTTTGGTACAAAGAAATTTACAGTATGTTAACCAAGGCAGTTCCAACAGAGAAGTTGAAGTTTCGCAAAGCTTCAACCAACCTTCTAAGAAGATAAGGAAGGTGTCCAGTTAGAAAAAGATGATTACTATACTGGATTGAGATGTCTTGGATGGGGGAAAATGGTTTATTGGGATCGGCCTTTAACTTGGACATTGTTAGGTGTGTAAGTCTAATCCAGTCAGCACACAGTTACTCAGTAAGAAGTCATCACATTGCGTAGAATCATATGGTCAATATGAAAATGTTAAGTGAGAAATTCCTAGGCTCAGTGCAAACTTACCTTGGTGAGTGTGAAGATCATTGGGTTGGTGCAGAGTAAACTTGGTGTGAAGATCCCTAGTAAATGTATAGACTCGATCAGGTCAGTTAGACTGAGATGCATGGCGGTCAGTGCAAGACAGCGCAGCTCAGATGTTCGACTGTGGATCAGTCAACGTTACTTAAAAGCGACTCTGATTGACATATTAATTACACTCATGGCCTGGTCATTCGGCCTCATTGATTTTCAGGCACAGTTCATTACTACAGTTGCATGTAGCTTAAGATCCAATTCGCTTACCCTAATGCTCCTGGTATGAATATATCTTCTTGTGATTATAATCGGTACAAGTTGAATGTTCATCATATAAATAGAACTCTCGCTTGGCCACGGACTTAGCTGATCAAATCGATCGAGTGAACCACGTTAAATTTATGTGTTACTTGCACCTTAAGTTTCCTCTTGTTCGTGCTTGTGTGTTATCCTAATATTACCAATGTATAGTTGTATTCGCTTTATTTAAATATTTGTATTATTATTGTAATGATTTAGTTTTCATCTGTTTACAAAAAAAAATCTAAGAACTTGAAAAGGTCAAGTGTTTGGAAGTCAACCAAGCCCAATCCGTACCCAACTGAACAAAAAGAAAAAAATAATTGAGTTGACTGCAATCTATTAGGCAAAGACAAAAAGAAGCATACCATAGGCACAAGAACACCTTTGGTAACATCAGGGAAAAGCACGTCTTTTTCCTTAAGCTGAGAAACAATCATATCATTCAGATCAAGCATTTTCAGACCAAGCCAAGGTCTCACAACTCTCCTGCATAAATATCCAGTAATCAAATTAAACTACTACCAATTAAGCAAAGAAAGTTATCTACTTTTAGTAAAGATGTTTACCCCTTAGTTTTGAAATGCTCTATAATTTTGGAAACTGAATCGATTGGTACAGAAAAGCTCAATCCATCAGCTGCCAACACTTTCATGATATTAACACCTATAACTTCTCCATCAATATTAACAAGTGGTCCACCAGAATTACCCTATACCAACAAGAAGATCAAGAAAGATTCAGATTCAATTACAAACAAAAAAAAAATAATTTACTAAACTAATCACCTAATAGAAAACAATACAAATTCACACAGATTATATAATAATCAAAATTTTCAGTACCGCGTTGATGGCACAATCCGTCTGCAAATACTCTCTCCGCATTCCTCCAAGACCCAGATCACTACTCTTACGATCAACACAACTTAAAAGAAGATAGAATAAGTACACAAAAGTGTCAGTTTATTATTGTCTCCACCATATTATACACTAGAGGCAACAGATTGGGTAATGGGTCACAACAGGTTGGGAATGAAACAGGTACATTTTTAGCACCGATGGAAAGGGGTCGGGTTGGATTGACCGTTGACCCGCAAATACATTTTGTTCATTATGAACATTTCCTATAAGTAGTGTTATATATGATGACGACAATCATTACAATAATAATCTAATCTCTGAACAAACGATTTAGGAATTTGTAAGCATTAAAAATTGATTTTAAGCGAATGCCAATCCGTTTGACCCGTTCCCCTTTAGTTGAGTTTATAAATTTGACTTGTTTGAGATGCAACACAAACCAAATCAACTCGTACATAAGTAAATGGCTTGAAATTGCCACTTATATTATATCCTATACACTTAGGGCGATGCCTATTTTCTTGCTTACCTTACAATGCCAGCTGTAATTGTGTTTTGAAGGGAAAGGGGACATCCAAGGGCTACAACCCAATCACCAGGACGCAGTGAACTTGAAGACCCGAGCTTTGCAGTGGGGAGGGGAGTTTTAGAATTTATTTTGACAATAGCTATATCAGAATGCAGATCTGCATTTACCACTGTACCTTCAAAACTACGCCCGTCTTGTAATGTCACATCAACCTGCAACAGACAATGCAATGACAGTCAAACTTTGAACAAAAATTGTTTCGAGTCAACCCCGTTTCGACATATAACAAAAGTTACCCGTTTTGACCCGCCTGAACCCCCCCCCCCAAAATTATTTCGCAGCTTTAAAAAAATGTCATGACGAAAAAATTAGTTGAGTAAGTACTGAAGACTATGGGGCTACCTTTCCTTTGGATGAAGATGTGAAGCCTTGAAAATCAACCACCACATGAGCACATGTCAATATGGTACCATCACCGTCTATTATGGTTCCAGACCCAATGCTCTTTCCCACAGTCATCCCATGGAAACCTTCAAAGAACTATCATTCATTTTCCAAATGAAAGGTTTATTGAAGGTAGGATCTACGATCCAGTGTAAGGGTTTTGTAGCTTTTTTATCAGTTTTTGAGTGAACATAATTATGTTTATTTCACCCAAAAACAACAAGCTTGACAGATCCTTCAAGTGTGCAGTTTATATATATTTACAAAGCAAACCTTTGGGAACTGAAAGATTGACAACAGCAGGACCAACTTTAGCAGCTGCATTGGCAATTGAATCCCGCCCCAAACATCCACAACAGGGTTTTGGGGATTCTTTATTTACATCAGCTGAAGACGCTGAGCTAACGCTAGAAAAAGATAGAGGGCTTCCTGCAAGAAATCCATGCAACTGATTAAAAGATTGACGACATGAAAATAATAATACTAATAATAGTTGAGAAAATGAATAATTTACATACCATATCCAGAAGGAGCTAAGGAAGGAAACAGAGAGTTGGAGGAAAATGTGTAATGCGGAAGTGCTCGAATGGAAATTCTTGACGACCAATCTACACTAAGTGCATGGAAACGTCAGATGTACAAAAATGCATGTAATTAAAAACAAGTAAACCGGTTAAAAGATGGAGATTATTTATACTTGTTGCTTCTAACGGAAGGTAATTGACAATATCCTAAATAAGTATAACCAGTTATCTGTTCAGTAGTTGATCAGACTAAAAGATAAATTCACCGTACTTCTAATAAAAGGAAATCAATCACAAAACATATACGGTATACCTTATCTCTAATTCTGCAACAAACGGAGTGGCACCAAAAATTCAGACACTAATTTATTGAGCCTTTACACTACGCAACAATTAGAGTCCAAATTGGAGACAAAGATTTACAAACAGGCATATCAATAAATCAACCAGCATCCTGAGATCTCACACAGAAATATTTATAGTTGATTGTTGAATAACTGAGAAAAGTAAAAAATAGAGCCACTGACCAGAATTGCGGTTACCGAGTTCATAGGCGATTCCTGATCCTGCAGCAGCCAATGCTACTAAACGGATGAATGATTTATCTTTAAACAATGAACATTTTCTCTGCAAATTGATGTACAATGAACGTAATTAACACGATAGTTATGAAATCTGTAAGTCATCAAATGTATCGAACGAAATCAACCAAAATTAAAAGGATTTGGTGATGGATCTTACCAAAATATGTCTCATGATTAGAGCAAGAGACAGGAATTGAGTCTCAGATATTCGATGTAGAACCCTAACTAAAACCCTCAGGCTGCTGTTCTATTTTCATCTCTGAACGTGAGGAGGAAGAAAGTATGAAACAAAATGTGTTCAGTTTCAGTCCCTCAACGTTTCTGTTTTTCCTACTATGACCCTTTATGTTTTCATAAATCGAAATGTTCAAATGTAGTCATGTACTTTGAAAAAAACAATATATAGCTTCTTCCATCATTGTTATCTCACTCACTATCAAATGTTGTGATCTTTGAGTCTTCTTGAAACACAAGTAAATATATTCTCTCGATACAATAAAACTTAGCCTATCTTAGGGACATCACAAAATTTTAGTTTCTTCAAGTAAGGTAAATATCGGATTCACATGAGTTATGTTTATTTGTACTTCTCAATCGCTTCTTCTTCCTCGCTATATTTTCTTGATTACTTTCATTTTCTTATTGTCATTGAAATATATTGCATAAGTTCTTTGTAATAGCTCAATAAACTCTAGAAAATTCTAGCCTCTATTAGGCTATCTCCATCTGAAGTCATGCCCAACATTAATGAGGTCCACTCTCACTCGTTCATGGCCACTTCATGTCATGCTCAACCTTGTGTATATTAGGAATTTATCATTGCACGATACGAGTGTTTAATCCCAAATGCCAAGCTAATATGAGTGACAATATCTAGAGTGGAGTTCTATGGAGAAAAAAACCAACAAACAGAAGATAGAGATGGAAAGAGAGAAGTAGAGAGACTGGTTTTTTATTCTTTTACTTAAGTGCTTTTATCCGTGAAGACTAACATTGTAAATGGTTCAGTAGGCAGAAGGACTTAATTAGACTTGGTATGTCCTAATATTCATTTCGTATTTATTATTCTTCTCTAATATTTTAAAAATATTATACGAAAGTGTAACACCATCACCACACATATTCTTCCGTTAAACAAGGACAAACAAATAGACCCTAATGTTGTGAAATAAAAAAACAATTAACGGTCACGCTATACGTACCTCATCGACTGATTTTTACATGTACACCCCCTAAGTTCTCATATAAATACAATTCAAACCTTTTTTATTAGAATATGATCAAAAGTGTTCCATTAAACATAACTTATTATTAGAATTTAAAACGAAATATCCATTAAAATTTCAAATCCATCAAATAGTTACACCGGGAACAGATTAACTTTGATACTGCAAAAGACAAGCCCTAACATGATGTAAGTTCAAGCCTCTATGCTTTTTTGGAAGATTTAGGTGTCTTCTCAGCCTCACTCGATGAAGATTTCTTCGGCAAAAGCACCGGATTAATGTTAGGTAAAACACCTCCACTCGCAATCGTGACACCGGCCAGAAGCTTCCCCAATTCATCATCGTTCCTCACCGCCAATTGGACGTGCCTAGGGTTTATTCTCGTCTTCTTGTTATCCCTCGCTGCATTTCCCGCCAATTCCAAAACCTAGATCCGATTCAGAAGATGAAACAGAATCAATTGTCAAAATTCACCAGATCTGAAAACAAAAATGAATCAGAATCAAAATCAAATTCAATCAGCTTACCTCAGCAGCAAGATATTCGAGAACGGCGGCAAGGTAAATCGGAGCACCGGATCCGGTGCGTTGAGCGTACCGGCCTTTTTTCAAAAACCTAGCGATTCTTCCGACGGGGAACTGGAGGCCGGCTTTGACTGACTTTGTGACCGCTTTCTTCCTCTCGCCGGCGCCTTTTCTTCCTCCGGCGCCCTTGGTTGCCTTTCCAGACTCCATTGTGAAAGAGACGGTGAATTTGATTGACTTGATTGTGGATTTGAAATGCGATGAAAAGGGAATGGGGAGACGAGTTTGTATATATAGTGCGCGGGTTGTGTTGTTGAATTGAATGTGAAGATCTGAATAATCTAACGGTGAAAGGACATGCCACGCTGGCGATCTGTGACGGAGCCTTTCTGCCCCATCCGTTGATGTGACAGTGGCATTTTGATATTTTAATCGAACGGTCAAGGGTATTACATGTTGGCAATCCGGGATTATGATGGCTCGATGGATTTGCGTGTAAAATTTTACTTGAATCTATCCTAATAAATAAAAAGGTAATTTTAGACACGTGTCATCATTCTACATACATAACAACTTATCTGATAATTTCTGTAAGTAAGAAATTTTGATGTTTGAACTTGAACCTGTTGTTCGATAATTTGTAAACAAAGATGAGAATCTGCTGACTCGATTACAACATGTTAACTTAGCATTCCATTTTGAGGTGGAACAAATGAACGAGATCTTTTTGAACTTTTTTGGATTCAACGGGACAGCGGGAGTGTGGCGGATCAAGGCTTTGGAAAATTCTGGTGGGTGGTTGGAGAGAACCACTGTGGAGGACATGGACATTGCGGTTAGAGCTCATCTTCATGATTGGAAAATGATCTTTCTCAATGATGTTGAGGTACTTAAAAAGATGAAAACTTCCAAGGTTCTTTCTTTAAATTCTTTAAGTTGTGTCCGTTTATTAGGTGTTAATCTGTAAAATGTTTTTTTTTTCTTTTTTAGTGCCAATGTGAATTGCCTGAATCATATGAAGCTTACAGGAAGCAACAACACAGATGGCATTCCAGGCGGATGCAGTTGTTTCGGCTCTGGTTACCCGACATCATAAAATCAAAGGTATGACTTGAAAATTGTGTTCTGAAACTTGGAACCGGCCATTTACCTTTGTTATTTATTTATTTATATTTCTTTTTTATTTTTTAATACGCAGTTATGCATATGTTTAATGTTTTATGTTTGATCTGTTAAAGTTACGACTCAGATGGATCCACTTTTGTTAAATGCACCTCATATCAAATTTGCAGTTTTTTAAGTGCAATTTTTTTACTGAGTTTAAGTGGTTAATATTTTCAGATATGTTGACATATTCATTTGTAGGACTGGTGGTTTCAAAACAGAAACAATGTATTTTGTAAAGGGGAATATGATGCATTTAATTATGATGAAAAGCAATAATATTTTCTCTTTTTTGTAGGCTTTCAATGATTTGTCATTTTGTTTGAGTGGAATATATGGCAAATGTACATGATTAGGTTTATACCCTTTTTTTTTTAAATGTGGAATTGAATCTGGGAGTAAGCGTTAAAATCTTCACATGTGTTGGCTCTTGGTAGTTGTGGCACTGTTCTGACCCTTTGGCTTTGAAGTTGCTCTGTGGACTACATTGACGAACAGGTACGATGATGGTGATGAACACACACTTTGAAGTGAAACTTTATTTTGGGATTTTATCCCTGGTTATAAGCTGATCTTCTGGACTTATCGGGGTGAAGCATGAGCACCAACTTCCTATACTGTTTTCTGAATGTTTCCTCATCATCAGATGGTTTTACATCAAGCATCGCGTACCAATCTGACTCGCCATTTATCTTCTGTTCTGAAGCGATGTACACATTAAGCGTGATCAACATCTTAGATATACCATCAAGCCCAGGATATAATGTTTGGGATTTCAAGGTGAACTTTTTTGCACCGGTAAAATCTTTATTTGCCAACCTCTGCTCTGCAATTGTTTTTGCTCTAATAGCCTCATCTTTATTGCACTCCATGAGAGGATTCCCATAAGTTTTTCTATCCCCATCTCTATAATTACACTAAAAATCACTATCTTTTATCTCCCCTTTTCAATTAAATAATACTTTTTTATACATTTATCATTACCTTTTCTCTTTCCTTCATTCACAATCAATTTCAAAAAATATTAAAAAATTATACAGGTGAATAGTGTTTGCCTCAAATATACAGAAAATTTATACATTTTCTCTCTACTCTACTCACAACCATTTTAAACCACTTCTTAAAATATACATAACCCACTCACAAACATATACAGAACCTGCTGTGAATGCTCTGAGCTTCAATGCTGACACTCGGTATTTATTACAGATTATCATGAAATTGAGCAATTACAAGTGCATATGCCATTGAAATTCCAAGAAACGCATGAAAACCTCGGTAAATATAATCCTACTATGAGTAACTTTTTCTCCATCTTTGAAATTAATAATGTATAAAAGATGATTATAAAAAGTATATTATTAACTCAATAAAATAAATATATATTTTTAAATAAAATGATATTTTTTTTGTATGTAATATTAATAATTAGTAATTTTGTTTACATTTTGAATTATATATTTTTCATATTCAACCCGTGTAATACACGGTTACTAACCTATATATGAATATAAAGAAATTTAAAATACAAGTAAATATTATTTAGTAATGGCTCATCGTATATGTATGTATTCCAACCCTCTGAACCTTAGTTTACGGTTTAATTCAATAGATAGTGATGTGAATAGACAATGGGGTTGATTTTTAGGGATTTTTTTGAACTGAGTATGAACAATACATCACGTATAGAACTATGCGCGGCGTATAGTTCATCTGTTGAAGAAGAATTTGAACAGGCACCCTATACGTAGTGTATAGGGTTATATGTCGCGTATGGTTTTGGATGCGTTGGTCTTGTGTTACAAATTTTAATTAAAAATATACTACTAACGCGACAACATAATATAACACTAAAAATCTCAATTGGGTCAAAACCCCCCAATTTCCTTGATATGAACCCTAAAAACAAAACCCCAAATTTGGATGTTTAAATCACACCATTCATGATCCCCCAACACTAAAAACACTAGATTAATACTTCTAACCAAGATTTAAAGCAAATAATTCCACCAATTGACTCATTTAGGATTTTATACCAAAACTCACCAAAGAACTCCATTAATGGAGGTTTGAGAGATGAGAAGGAACTTACTTTATGTTTGGATGACGATGATGAACACTTCAATTCCAACACATTTCACATGCAAAAATCTGGATTTGATGTTCTTGATTCTCCCCCTCCCTTGCTTTTCACAACAGACACACACACTGTGTGTGTCGTACCCCCTAATCCAAAATTTTTCATTATCCACACATTACCCCCCTGTACTTTTCAATTTAACCCTTTTATTCAAAAGTCAAGTATCTACCCATTTAACCTTTAACACTAAACTTTGTTTTATTTACTTTCCACCCCCCCCCCAAGATAAACTAGACATATCTCATAATAATTAAGAAGTCGGTTCGTTACATTTTCAAACTATTTATAGTTTAGTACTAAAGAAATTAATATTTTCTCGACAATTAGATAATCATGACTATCCGAGTCTTAAAAACAATGTTTTAAAAACTAGACCGATCATCGAATCGACTGCACTACAGGTTCACTGATCAAACTAAATGAATCACACTTAAAATTCAAACGCCGTTATAATTAATTTTAAAAAATATTTAAATTTTACATAAAACTGTATAGTATATTATGTATATTTAAAAGAATAAAATAAACATATTGTTTTTTAAAAGAAAAAAAATAAAACAATGAATACATTTATTAAAGGGAGAATATTTAATTTAGCCACCCAAAAATACAACACCGCCATCTTTCTAGATTAATTGTTAGACACTAAGTTCGAATTTCATTTTTTTTTAATGGCAACTTTCAATAACAAAACACCCCTCAAAACGAGCGGGCAAAAACAGAGGAAGGAAGAAACAAGACTACAACAAAATTAAAACGAAAAGCTACACCAATCTACCCAACTAATATATTTACTCTTTGGCCGATTCGAGAACCAAAGAAACCCGAGTGATTTAATGTTGTGGATAATGTCTTCGATAACGATGGCCTTGTCGTTGAACCTTTTATTATTCATAGCTAACCACAAACACCAACACGTAACCATCGTAATCCCATGAAAGATGTCCTTCTCTTTGGTTCCCAGCCCACAAAACTTATAAAGCTCAAAGACGTCTCTAACCGAGAAAGCAAAAAATAGGCGGAACCCGACACCATCTACTAACTTGATTCCAAACCACCGAGGCCACGTAACACGAAGTAAAAAGGTGATCCGCCGACTCGGTCTCCTCCTCGCATAAACAGCACTTTAAATCCCCAACCATGACATTTCTTTTAGATAGAGCCAACAAAGACGGAATCCTTTCCGCTTCCGCCCTCCAAGCGAAGATGTTACACTTGAGAGGCACCCATTTGCTCCACTTCAACACATAATTCCTGCTGAAATCTTTATCAATTAACAATAGTTTGAATGAATGAGTAAAATCTAAAATTCATAATAAAGTTCGAATTTCATAATAATAAAAAGTAAAAACATTTTAATAAATGAGTTTGAAGAATTAAATCTAAAATTATAACACTAAAATCTTATGAGTTATGAAATTAGTTATTATCGTCTCTCTCTATGTGTAGTCATGTACATGTACTCCATTGTAGAATGATGTCAAGTTATGACTATGGCTAATTTTATGTTTCTATAATTCTATCTTTTTTTTCAATCATACATTTTGCTGCTCAAAAAATAATTATTTTTATTCTCTAAACATATATTCATATCATATGTTCTAACTTTAAGCTTCATATATTACATATAATTTTGATGCAAATTTATAAGATTAGGGGTATACATGTCGTGAGAGGCCCATGAAGGGCGTTAATAGCGTGAAACGCCGCCCCCTCCATGGCGAGTCTACTCACAGGGAGAACAAGGTCAAACAACTATATATATATATATATATATATATATATATATATATAATACATTGTAAACATGGCGTGAGTGTACTCACACGGGTATACCCCTGCCATGTGTGAGTCGTGTGAGAAATCTGGATGGGTGAGGTGGCGTCCACGCGGCGTTCACTTTTTGTTCACACTCACATGCGTATACCTCATGCCTTATGAGTTGATTCTTATTTAAAATATTAACCAAAGGGGAGGTCGCCGGTTCGAATCTGGGCCACAACAAAAAAAAAGGTTTGTGATTAGATCAGGGGGTTCACCTAGTTGGAGGTTTCTCATAGGGTGGGCTACCCTTGATATTTTAGGTGTTGCCCCTAAGAAACCTAATTATCCTAGAATATATAGGTGTTGAGGTTCAAATTATTATTTTTTAAATATTAACAAGAGAAGGCAGTCCTAAATTACCAAAGTAGCCATTCGATACAAGAAGAGGTGCATTCAGAGTGAAGGTATTATAGTAAATTGAAACAATATTGGACAAAAAACAAACTTTCTGTTAGAATCCAAACACACACATATCTCTTTGTTACTTTCCCGCTCATTTTCTTAAAACCATCAGTCTCTTCTCTTGATCCTCTACACAGTAAACCTAGCTAGGGTTTCCCTACAACCGATTATAGCCAGAGATCCGCCATGAAATACGATGGTAAAATCAATCTTCTTCTTCTTCTAATCGGATATTGTCTTCTTACGTCTTTGATTTCTTCCGGTGATTCATCGCTTGAGTATGACTATTATCGAGAATCATGCCCTCAATCGCTGCACGTTATCAGATCAACGCTTCGCCGGATCTACGATCGAAATTCGACTGTTGCTCCTGCAATTCTTCGCTTAGTTTTTCACGATTGTTTTGTACAGGTTAGTTATGCTTCTTTTGATGTGCTATCGATCTCATATGATATGACTTGTTCTGTTTATCAATTACTGATCTACTGGTTACTGTGATTCTCTAATTCTGTATGTTGTAGTCTTAGATCGTCTTAATTTTGTTTCTATGTTGTAGTTTCGAATTAAGTTTGATGCGAATAGGATTCTGTTCATGTGACAGGAAATTGATTGAGCGCTTAGTTCTTGATGAGTTTTCTGTATTGTTATTGCACATTAACACCACCGATCTAGGTTTTTATGCCAGTTGTATCATACTTACATCAGCCTCTATTCATATTACACACACTACTAGAAAGTAGCAAGTCACATGGAAATTGTTGTATGTAATTGTTCTTTGATACAGAGGAGGTATAATATATATATGTCCATATGTATACATGTGTAGTTGTGTACAAATATATGCATTTCGATTTGTATATGCGCCATACACACATATGCAGACATACAGACATATATACATGTATTATTGTAAGATTTCAGCTTTTAGTGAATTTCAAAGAAACATGGTGTAGGGATGTGATGCCTCGGTGCTTTTGGATCGTACTGTCTTTATGGGGAGTGAGAAAGACACTCTACCAAATCAGTCTTTGAAGGCATTTGATCACATCGACCTCATCAAGTCCGAATTGGAAAATGTTTGCCCTGGTGTGGTTTCTTGTGCTGATCTTCTTGTGGTGGCTGCTCGTGAGAGCGTGGTTTTGGTAATTAGCTCATTACTCTCCCAGTTTTTCACCCTTTCCCCTATCTAGGAGATAGAGTAGTATCTTGATTACTACTATTTTATCTTTTGTTTATAGGCTGGTGGACCATATTATCCAGTACACACTGGTAGGAAAGACAGCGATCACTCTTACCCTGAAATTTCGTATGAGCTTCCTAGCCCCTTGGATGATCTTCCTACAACCATTGCGAGATTTGCGTCAAGGGGTTTCACAGAAAAGGAAACAGTCACCCTTTTAGGTATAAATCGATCATATGTTCATGCTGTCTTTGTTGTGCTTATTGTTTCTTTTAAGTTCCAAATTAATCATTTGGCTTATTGATATTGTTCTTCAATGCTTAGTTATTGGAATAACTGAATTAGTGGTACTGTTCTTCAGTTATCTTAGATGAGGTAATCAGGTTTAGTGCCATCTCTGTTAGACACCAAGTTTAAGGTAAAATGTTCAAACAACACACTAACATAGAACTTCAAACCTTGGACTGGGTGCATCATGGGGGTCTACATTGCCTCTTTGGTTAATGTTATTATTTAGCCTTTATAAATCCATCCTCTATTTCTTTTCCTGTATTTTATTCTTTCTGGTTGCATTATAGGTGGTAAGATAGGGTGATCGGCGGGTAGGGTAAAAGGTCAAAGGGGTTGGTTGAGTAACAACTAACAAGTCAAATGAGTTGGGTTGACACGAAAACACTTTATAGTGCTAAAGGATTCACAATTTGATTTATTTGCAGGTGCTCACAGTACTGGAATGATTCACTGCAAGTTCTTTGAAAGAAGGCTTTACAAATTTGGTGGGACGGATCAGCCAGACCCATCTATGGATCCTGAATTTGCAGAACTTCTACGATCTGTATGCAACAACAACCAAACCCAAGCCCACTCTTCATCAGCAGCCCCATCAGCATCACCATCAGCATCTCCATCATCACCAACAACAGGCTCATCATCAAAAACTGGTGAAGAAAGATCCATGAAGATGGACTATGAAGGAAGAGGATCAAGTTTTGGGATTCTGTATTACCAAGGCCTTTTGCAGGGCAAGGGAATAATGTTTGTAGATCAGCAGCTAACAGCTGGTGAAGAAACTGCAAATTGGGTTAGACAATATGCATCAGATGTTTCTATGTTTCACAGAGATTTTGCCCAGGTGATGATGAAGCTTTCCAGTATCCAAGTGCTAACTGGACAAAATGGTGAGGTAAGAACCAACTGCAGAGAAGTGACTTCATCTTTGTGGTAAGGTAGTCTGCACCTTGATGATCTCTGAATTTGCTTATAACATTGTTTGTTACTTGAAAAATATTTCAAAACTCTTATGAGATGTTACTTGTTAATAAGTGTTATTTGATTTTTATGAATTTCTCAACTAATAAAACAATTATGTTCCAAATTTGTCAACTGGTTAAAGGATTTGACAACCAAAAACAAATTGTAGAAGGACCCTTGAGCTATTAACCAGACCTCACCAACGGCTATCGAGCGCCATGCAACTCTACGTGGGCCAGGGGTAATAAAACGGGCGGTCGGTTAATGATAAATGGGGTAATATAGTACGGGTCATGACATATAGTTTGGGTTGACTCGTAAACATTTTCTTTATAATTCTATGTTTTAAGTTATATAAATATCTAGTAATATTTTGGGGTTCTTGAGTTGTTTTCTTAATTTATGGGGCTTGTGTCATATAAATGTCTCCTAATTAACAACAGTTGTATAATTTGATCGTGAAGGATTGAGTTTGGAACATGGTATAAATAAGAGTGTTGTCTTAAATCATGAAGCCATGTGCATATTATTGAAGGAGGTTGCTTTCTCACATGCTACCAGTTCAACAATGTTCTTCCGAATTAATGGTGTTTGCATTTAATTCCAAAAAACAATTTCGGTTTTGATATATAATTTCAACTGTAAAAGTAGAGAAAATGAATACTCTTATCACGTAAAAAGGTAAGGAAAATATTAGTTGACCTTCAAAACTGTTTTCGGTTGAGAAGAAAACAAGGTTTTATTGGAAAAATGTATATTTTAATGGAAGAAAACGTAATGCTTAGAAGAGAACATAATTTTTACACTATATCTATATGTGAGAACCAAGGTACCAAGATGTAAATCAAGAAAGAATTTAACAATGAAGAAGATGACCTATGATCTCTTATTAATCAAAAGAAAAATGAATACGGGTTACAAACAAAACTAGCCAGATTATATACTTTCTGGTAATTACAAAACACACCCTTAACAACTTGGAATTACAATAACAAACCCTATACCTTCAACAAACTCCCCCTTAATTCCAAGTAACACCTTCAAAGCTTTCCAATCCAAGTAAAAACCTCATTTTATCAAACTTTATTCTTGCCAACGCTTTAGTTAACACATCAACCCTTTGCATATCTCCACTCACAAAATCAACACGAATTTGATTTCGTTCAATACACTCACGAATGAAGTGATAACGAGTGTTAATATGCTTACTTCTACCATGAAAAACAGGGTTTTTCATCAATTGAATTGCTGATTTATTATCTACCTACAATACCACCACATCTTGCTTCTTTCCCAAAATTTCTTCCAACAAGCCTTGTAACCAAATAGCTTGACATGCTGCTGAAGTAGCAGCCATAAATTATGCTTCACACGAAGACAATGCTATTGTTGACTGCTTCTGTGAATTCCAAGATACTAATGACCCATTGAAATAAAACACCTTCCCTGATGTACTCTTACCATCATCACTATCCGTTAAATGGTTACTATCACTATAACCCACAAGTCCACCTCCTTCTGACCTGTTGTACTTAATTCCATATTGCACAGTTCCTTTTATGTATCTGATTAAGTGTTTAACTACCCTCAAATGGGCTTCCTTTGGGCTCTGCATAAACCTGCTGATATAACCAATAGCAAAACTTATATCAGGTCTTGTTTGGGTTAGGTATCTCAAAGAACCAACAAGTTTTCTATACTCAGTCTGATCCACTTCTGCTCCCCCTTCATCCTTGTATAATTTCAGACCAGGTTCCATGGGAATTTTGGTTTCATTACAATCTCCTAACCCTGCCATTTGCACCACTTTCTTAGCATAACCTGACTGTCTAATTGAAATACCTTCCTTTCCTTGAGCCACTTCAATACCCCCAAATAGTAACAAAGCAACCCCAAATCAGTCATCTCAAAGCTTGAACCCATCTGCAGCTTAAAGTCTTTCACTTCCTGTTCATTACTTCTAGTTACCAACAATTCATCAACATACACTCCTACTACCAAGAGTGATTCAGCTTTCCCTTTTACATATACTGCTTGTTCATGTTGACATCTCCTAAAACCCAAATGCTTTAACACTTCATCTAACTTTGTGTTCCAGGCTCTAGGTGCTTGCCTTAGGCCATAAAGAGCTTTAGACAACTTGTACACTTTAAACTCAGACCCCCTTTTGACATACCCTTCAGGTTGTTGCACAAACACATTCTCTTTCAATTCACCATGAAGGAAGGCTGCCTTTACATCCAAATGAAATACCTTCCATGCCATTTTTGTTGAAATTGCAAGAATCAATCTGATTGTCTCTATCCTTGCTACAAGTGCAAAGACATCTTCAAAATTAATTCCCTGTTGCTTCATATAACCCTTAGCAACAAGTCTGGCTTTGTGCTTTGTAACAACCCCTGCAACATCTCTCTTTAGCTTGTACACCCATTTCAGACCAGTTGGCTTACACTTTAGTGGGGCTTCTGTTAAGATCCAAGTTTTATTCCTTTCAATTGCTTGTATCTCTTCATTCATAGCCTGCTGCCACACTTTGTCTTTTACAGCCTCTTAAAAACTAGAAGGCTCTCCTTCTTGTGCAAGTAATAACTCCGCATCATCTAACTCTTGTTGTCTACTAGACCCATATTGAACATTCCCTTCCATCACATAATCATTTAGCCTAGTAGGTAAACAAGAGTTCCAACTTGACCTTCTCACAGATTGAATTACTGTCCCCTCTGCAGTTTTAGGCCTGCCTTCTGTGACATCTGGCTCATCTGTATTACTTCCAGGCTCTGGGATATCAGGCTGCAAGTTGTTTTCTACATCTCCATGTGCTACTTCAACCATACTTTCTCTTTCACCATGTATAGTGAAGTTAACCCAACTTGAACTTTCATTTCTCACTTCACCCAAGTAAGTATCCCAGTTGTGACACTTATCTTATTGAAACTTTACATCTCTACTAATTAAAACTCTCTTAGTAGATGGATCATACATCCTATGAGCTTTAGTCCCTTGTTCCACTCCAAGGTATACCATGTATGCACTCCTATCCTCTAGTTTCTTCAAGTTTGGATGATTCATCTTCACATAACCAATACACCCAAATACTTTCAAGTGTGCAATATTTGGCTTTCTTCCCTTTAACACTTCATATGGAGTCTTATCTTTGATTACCTTGGTCTGAATTCTATTGAGTATATAGACAGAATGTCATACTGCCTCTGCCCAGAAGTCTTGTGGCATACTCATGGCTTTTAAAACAGGCTTCACACACCTAAGTAGGATGGCTTATATGTGGGACTCCAATTACCATTTCTTTACTTGTCATTTCTCTAAGTGCCTCAAAGTTCACATGACCTAATCTGTCATGCCATAACCATGGTATGCTGTTAATTCTTGACTGAAAACACATAGGTGAACCAATTTTCAAATTCACTTTGTACAACCTATTTGGGGATATAGCAACTTTCATCAGCAACTTGCCATCCTTCCCAAACATCCAAAGAAATTCCTGCTTCATTCTTATTTCACATCCACCTTCAGTGGCCTGCCCAAGACTCAAGATATTGCTCTTCAATTGTGGAATAAAGTACACTTCTGTCAATAGCCTTTGATCACCATTCTTTCAATCCAATACTAGTGATCCTCTTCCTTCTATCACCACACAAGAGCCATCACCAAACCTAACCTTACCACCCACATTTCTGTCCAAACTTAATAATGCTGATTCATTCCCTATCATATGATTAGAGGCACCATTATCCAAATACCACATGAATTCAGTGTCACTTTCAGAAGTGTATTTAGCTGGTAAAACCTTGTGTTCATTCAAGAACACCCACTCTCTTTGATCCTCCATCTTGACAGTCATAATAAGTGCAGGTTCTTCATCCACTGTCTGGGTCAGGTTAACTTCTGAATCTCTACCTTTTGTTGGACATTCACTGGCATAGTGTCCATATACATCACATTTAAAACACTTTATCTTGGACTTATCTTTACTTGGGCGATCACTTTGCCTTTGAGACTTGTTCTGGTCATACTCATTTTCTCTTCCTTTTCCATTCATCTTCCCACGACCCTTTCCCCAATTGGTTTTACTCATCTCAAATTTTCCTTTATGCTTACTAGAATGTTCAGAATCCTTTTGGCGATTCTGCCATTTTGAATATGTAAGCAATAGTTAGGGGTGTTCAAAAAAATCCGAATCCGAAACCACCCGAATTATCCGAAATTCCGAATCCGAATTATCCGAAATTTCGGATATCTGAATTTTTGGATTCGGATATTAATATTGGAAAATTTCGGATATCCGAATCCGAAATTTTTTATTTTTTAATTATTAATTATATTTAAACATATATATAAAGAACACATTGACTGATTGAGAAACCCTAATTGCAATTTGCAATTACATTCTCCCACCTGAAGGTCGCCTCCCTCCTATCGACTGCCGCCCTATTCAGCGTCTCAGCCAACCTACCGGTGCCGCCTTCCGCATGCGTTCCGCCGACCATCGCCTGCCAGTTCGAAGTTGTTATGTTCTTCAACCATTGAAAAGTTTCCTAATTCCTATTGTATGTATTTCTGTTCTTCACCTCCATGCCATTATTTCATGGTGTTTTATAAATTTTAATCCTAAGCTTAAGGAGAAGATAATTTATTGTTGTTCTGTGCTCTCGAAAAAATCCATGTTCTCAGTTTCAGGATGTCCATTAGCTATTTACTTCTGTTATTCACCTTCACCTCCATATTTACTTCTTTGCCCATTAGCAATTTTGCTTATAAGAGTGCTAATTGGGAGTTGGAATCACAGATTATTATTTTTTTAGTAAGTTTTGTATCACAAATTGGGATTACAAAGTTAAAGTTTTATTTTTCTATTATAACACAATTTTTTTAGAATTCGGATATCCGGTTTACTATCCGAAATTTTGAATATCCGAAATTTCGGATACGGATTCGGATAGTGAAATCTACTATCCGAAATTCGGATATCCGAAATTTTGGATATCTGGTTTTGAACACCCCTAGCAATAGTTGATCAGATTTACCATTATTGGACTTGAATTTCATACATGTTCTCTCTTCATATGCCTTCAGACGCCCAATTGCTTCCTGCAGGAAGAGTGTTTTAAGATCCACAAATTGCTCTACGGAAGCCACAATCTGAATGAATCTCTCAGGTACTGCTCCAAGAAACTTACGAACTATTATTGATTCTTCATAGGGCTCGCCTAGGTCACTGGCCTTGGAAGTAATTGCGCTCATTCTACCGACAAACTCATCAAGGGTTTCATCCTCCCTCATCTTAAGCCCTTCAAATTCATTCCTAAGGGTTTGGAGTCTAACCTTCTTGACTCTGTCTACCCCCAAAAATCTGGTCTTAATCGATTCCCAGATATCCTTTGCCGAATTGAACTTGGCGACTTGGAGGATCAAATCTTCAGGCAATGCGTGATACAGGTAGCAATTGTAGAGTTGTTCTTTTTTTCGTCGACATTTTCGCCTGCCGGTGGCTCAATCGCTTCCTGATGTGTGCTGGACGGTCTATAAAAACTAACTATAAAACCTAACCTAGACACTCTAGCTTTAAATCTATAAATCTAGACTCAACCTAATACTAGACCACACAACCGGCAAGTGTACCGACCAATGTAGCAAAGTCAAATGAAGTCCGGATATCGAACCCACGAGACACTAGCGACAACTCTATCTAGACTCTGACTGAACTAACTAAACTGAAATGTATTTGGGGGGTTTGTGTTGTAACCTAATGGAACTCTCTAACTAACGACACCAAACAGAAAGCAATAGACTTTAGATAACTCACAAATAGGGAAAGCACTACCTAGACTTTGAATCCTATGCATGTACCTTGGAAATCTCTCGGATACGGAAACTATGATGGAACTGGGCTCTTATAATACGACACACTTAGATAACCTAGTGGATCCCGGATCATTCTCCACGTGTAACCAAAAAGAAACCCTAAGGGACGTGTAAAACTCACGAGTTAGTTGGATCACCTCTCAGCTATCTCCAACAACACTAAAGTACTTGCTAGACAGATTACCTCCCAGTCTCACTATCTCAATACACCTTTCAGTGCAAGGAGTAACTTGAATTCACTTGACTAGACACGAAATAACAATGACGCTAAGACAACCTAGGAAACCCTCATTTCAGAGTAGTTAACCTAAAACCCTAACACCAAAGATTACCCAACAACTTCTCACCTCTCAGCTATTGAAGCAGGCAGAATACTCAATCCTAATAGACCCTTAATCGATGTTCCTATGGATACGACGTCAGTAGACCATAAACTAATCACATGCACACAGCTAGTGACCTAATACGCAACCATACATGAAAGACATTCACAAAGCAGCATATAGAACATTCAATAGATCATAAATCAAGATCAAATATGCATATACATCCAATCAAACAAACCAAGTTCTTTACTTTAACGTTAATCCATCAAAAAGAAACCGAAATCCAAAATCAAACCAATTAACAAAACATAATCATCAAAACCTAGGTAGTTCAAGAAATATAGCCTACTACCATCATCAAAACATCAACACAAAGTCTAATATTCAGAATCATAGTGCAAGATAGATGAATCAAAAAGCAAAAGATAAGAAACATAAACCGAAAAGACGATAATCCAATCGATCCACGCATCCAACGCTTTATTCCTTGATCCCTTGAGACGTCTCCCACTCAAAATCGCCAAAAAGCCTCTACCTTTACGTCTGGAATCGAATCTAAACCCTAGAAACGGACTTAAGCTTTTATACCACGAAAATACCTAAAAATCTGTGTAATTGGTGTCTCCCGCGTACCGCGAGGCCCAGGAGTCCAGTCTCTCGCGTACCGCGAGAGACAAGATAGTCGCGACCTGAAATCATACCCCTCACGTACCGCGAGGGGGAAGACCTACATATCTCGCGTACCGCGAGGGAAGCACTTTGACAGAAAGTTTTGTTCTTTTTCTCGTATTGCCTCGTTCGCTCGTGCCTTCACCAATTTAGATCGTTTTAGCTCCAGAGTGACCCAATTACCTACAAAACAAGACACAAATCAATAATAACTATAAACGACTCAATATGACTATAAAACTATACAAAAATGAAACGAAACACGACAGAAATGAATGTGTGCTTTGCAAACCAACGTTAAGCTGATCCAAAATGTTTTCAAATGTTTTTTAGCACAGATGAACCCTAGCTGGTAGTTGGCATTCCAGGAGATGTACAGATGTTTTGAGATAGGGATGACTGAGGGCAGGTCCCTGTGTGACCATAAGGCCTGAGTGGATGGCATGATTCTTCGTGAGCTATAAGTCCAGAGTTTGTTTATGTTGTATTTTGCTAGTCAATCCCTATTGTACAAACGTTATGTTATGATATGAAATAAGTTATGATGTTAAGTCTTTCGCTATGTGTTTTTGGTATCAACGTCACAGTAACTTGAAGGCGACCTTCAACCGGTATGTAGTTATCTGACGAACATAATGTTCTGTCTAGGAAAGAGCGGTGTATAAATCTCTCCTAGACCCGTCGCTCTTACCTAGGAACATATCTGTTGGAGGTACTACTCTGGTAAGATGACTGTCCTGTGTTACGGGTATGACAAGTTGGTATCAGAGCCGCAGTTTAAGAGATTTAGATACTAATAGGAAAGATTAGTATCTAGACTTAAACTAAGAGCTCTGAGAATAGCTGGAATGCCACATGATATAAGATGAGATGTTGGCTATCATTATGAATATAACAGGAGATGTCCAGAAAACAGATATTAAGTACATTCTTGGCCAAATGTCTTTAATTTCTGGTTTTCTGGATCATAACCAGTTATATGAATTCTGATATAATACATTTGTGTGTATAGGTAACAATGGTCGGAAGAGGAAGAGGAAGAGGAAGAGGAAGAGGAAAAGGTAGAGGAACAGGTCATACTCCGGTTACTAGGAACAGTAGGCAGGCTGAACTTAACACCAATACTAACGACCATCATGAAACGAACGAGAACGATAACCATACGGATATTCGTACGGAAGAAGTGGTTATGTCTAAGGCCCAGTTCCAAGATGTTGTGGCGAGTGAAGTAACAAAAGCTTTACGAAACACACTACCCGGATTGTTAGACGAAGTTCTTTCAAGAAGAATGGGTACCAGAAATACTGGAGGAGGAACCAACAACAGCAGAGGGGCAAATGGAAATGCCAATACTAGCTCAGTGACGAGAACTGAGAATCACGAAGGATGAAATTACAAATCCTTCAAAGGATGCAAACCCAAGCCATTTGATGGCAAGAAGGGAGCCACTGATACTACTCAGTGGATCACAAAGATGGAAGCTGTAATCAAACTAAGTGAATGTAGAAGCGACCAAGCAGTCAATTTTGCTGCCAATTCCTTGGAAACCACCGCATTAGATTGGTGGGAGTCTGTGAAGCAAGCTATAGGGGAGCAAATAGTAGACAACATGAAATGGAACTAATTTAAGGAGTTAGTTCTGCAACGTTTTTGTCCTCAGAATGAACTAGATAAGTTTGAGTAGGAGTTTCAGCGTCTGGAGGCTGGAACTATGACACATCAGGAGTATGCGACAAAGTTTGATAAGATATCTAAACTGGTGCCACATCTGGTGATACCCGAACCCCAAAGAATCAAACATTTTATTAGGGGTTTGCCACTCAAGGTGCGTACCTTGGTGAAAACCTCAGCACCTCAAACAATGGATGCAACTTTAGCATTAAGTGCCACGATTTATGATGATGTGGCAGCTCAAGAAGCCAAGGAGAAGGCTGAGAAGGCGGCAGAGATAAAACCAGTAGAAACAAAGAGGAAAAGTGAGGAAATTATGTATCGGTTCAAACCAAGAAATTTCAAGTTCCCTAAGAGAGAGGGAAATAATCCAGTAAGAAATCCTCAGGAAATGAGATGTTACAAATGCCAGAAGACAGGGCATACTGCCACGTATTGTCCATCCCTTAGATGTTTTATTTGTAATGAAATGGGACATCTGGCAAAGAAATGTACAATACCCGCTCAGCAGAAGCCCGGGGTAGGGGCTAAAGGTCAGGTGTTTGTGTTAGGCGAAGGAGGGAGAAACGACAATACCAAGGTGGTAGCTGGTACGTTCCTAGTTAACGATATTTATGTTAAAATCCTATTTGATACAGGAGCAAATAGAAGTTTTGTTTCAGATGCCTTTAGTTTGCATTTAGGCATGAAACCAACTCCACTTGAGCGTGCTTACGTAGTTGAGACGACAAGTGGTGAGCAAATTAGGATAACCGAATCGTACGCGAATTGCAAAATGACTTTGAGCAACGAAAACTCAATGATTGAATTAATGCCAATGAGTTTGAGCAAGTACGATGTTATCATTGGAATGGATTGGTTAAACCAATGCCATGCTCAGATCGATTGTGATCAACGGACTGTTAGGATTTGTAGGCCTAACGGAGAATCTATGTTGATACAATGCCATAGTGATGAGAATAAGATTGAAACAATTTCTGTAGCCAAAGCTAAGAAATGTGTGAATATAGGAGGTAGTGTATTCGTAGTTTATGCCTTAAACCCTAAACCTGAACGGCAGATTGCGGACATTCTGTAGTATGTGATCACCCAGATGTATTTCCGGAAGAATTACCTGGTCTACCACCGGATAGACAAATTGAATTCCGAATTGACCTCATTCCTGGAGCTAAACCTGTAGCGAGAGCACCGTATCGTCTAGCACCATCTGAATTGAAAGAGTTGATGAATCAGATTCAAGAATTATTAGACAGAGGCTTCATACGTCCAAGTACTTCACCTTGGGGAGCACCGGTTTTGTTTGTAAAGAAAAAGGACGGAAGCATGTGGATGTGCATAGATTATCGAGAATTAAACAAGCTCACTGTGAAGAATAAATATCAATTACCAAGAATAGATGATTTGTTCGATCAATTGCAAGGAGCTAAATACTTCTCGAAGATAGATCTTAGATCTGGATATCATCAGTTGAAGGTACAGGAGAAAGACGTACCTAAGACTGCCTTTAGAACTCGATATGGACACTATGAATTCTTACTTATGTCATTCGGTCTAACTAATGCTCCCGCAACATTTATGGACCTAATGAATCGAGTTTGTAAACCATTCCTAGACAAATTCGTTATAGTGTTCATAGACGATATCCTTATCTACTCCTGAACTCAGGAAGATCATGCCAAACATCTTCAGATAATCTTGGAAACTCTTAGAAAAGAGAAGCTGTTGATATGTCGTAAATTATACATGTTTTGCATGCATAATAATCCCCATATTATCGTATTAATCAAACAAAAGCCTTGCAATTGATACTTAAAACGTTAATATTTCACAATTGCAGGTTATTCGGTGCTCCAAGATAAACAAAGCAAAAACCAGCTTAAAAACATGAAGAAATCAAGCTTTTGGAGGACCAAACCCGAGCATTGACCCCCAAGAAGTCAAACCAGGTCAACAGAAGTCAAACCAGTAGCTAAAAGATGAAACTGGGAAGCAAGAGGCAATGCACGGCCGTGCATCCCATTGCACGGCCGTGCAATGGCTAACTTGCTCCCCAAGGCTCTAGTACACTGTCACTTGTACCCTGTTTGATTCCCGAGGTGTTTGCACGCCCGTGCAATCCAATGCACGACCGTGCATTGCTCATTTTGAGGCCTATAAATAGATGGCTTGAGTTCTTCATTGAGGCATCCCTTACACACCCCAAGAACACACCAGAGAAAGCTTATTTCATAGTTAGAGTGTAGTAGTAGTGAGTAGAGGGGCTCTTCCTCCTTGTTCCGCAATAGGGGAGCCTACGAAACTCAGCGTTATGATAGTTAGTATGGTCATTCGTGGCTAGACTCTTTGTATTGCTAGGGTGAAGATGAAATTTGGTGCATGTTAATGTTTAACGTATTAATCCAAGTGATGTGTTTATGTTTTTAACCAGTCGTCCTTAAAACCACCATTTTGGTGGGCTTTTATTATTGTCTAAATCCGTCTTTATATTTGTGAGTGTTCTTGATTCTTAAAGTGTAAAACCTTTTTAATCAAACTTCTTTTGAAGCTTGTACGTCTTTATACAAGTAGAGATTGATAAGCCAAGGCTTGGTTAACATTATTAAGATCATACGTCTTTATACGAACTTATTATGAGACCAAGAATTGGTGAACTCATGTTGGGAACGGTATGTCTTTATACTTGGTCCCATTGTTACACCGCCTCCCGGTGAGCAAAATATAATCACCTATTTAACTCTAATATAAAGCATTTTACGTTCGATGTCTTAAACCAACCCGGAGATGACCATTCGAAGGGTTGAGGGTAATTTTTGTCCTTAACGGGAGGCACTACCACTTGTTAAAGCTTTTAAATTTGCAAATCAAATGTCGTGAGGACGAGGCTCTAGCGGTGACCCGGGTCACACATTTGTAGTAGTCATATCACTGGATTAGTCAACTTAACATTATCACGTACCAAGCGGATTCGAAACCCAAAGCAATACTATTCGTAACCTGATCATTTCCGACGTATTTACTTTTTTGTTATTTACTATTCTGTTCGTTACATTTCTGTTACACACTTCACGAACGTTTTTACTTTTCTGTTATTTACTTTACCGCTATTTACTTTTCTGTCATTTACTTTCCTGTTCCACAAGCACACAAAACTCACTCACTAATTAAACCGGCTAAACGTTAACAAAAGTTGGGTATTGGAATTCGACCGTGTCCATTGGTTCGATACTTGGTTCTTACCTAAACTATATTACGCTGCGATAGGTATACTTGTCTATTGTGTGTGTTTTTAAGTTAAAATAATTATCATTTTATAAATTTAAAACCTGATCTCGTGAAACCAAAATCTCTAAATATTATTATATAATATTTAACTACATCAAAAATCACAACATCAAGTTTTTGGCGCCGTTGCTGGGGACACGGTGATTTCAAAAAAAATTCAAGTTAACGGATTAACCTATCAATTTCCATCTGTTTTTCTGTTACGTTTGTTGCAGGTAGTGTATGATCCATAGCTACACTACTGGTTTATATCAACCTTTAGAAGAGCCTGAAAGATTCTTTCACAGCGGAATACGAGAAAATCGTACTAGAAGAATGGCCGTTGAAAACCGCACTATTTCCGATTTCGCAAGACCGTCACTAGAGGCTTTGGGGTCTAGTATCACTAGGCCAATGGTTGACACTAACAACTTTGAGATCAAATCTCATGTGATCCACATGATCGAGTCATCATGCACTTTCCATGGATTGCCCGATGAGGATCCACATGCCCACATTGCAAATTTCCTTGAAATTTGTGACACTTTCAAACTGCACGGAGTGTCGAATGACGCAATTCACCTTCGAATGTTTCCCTTTTCCTTAAGGGAACGAGCTAAGGCATGGCTAAACTCTCTTCCAACCTGGTCAATCATTATATGGGATGATCTAGCTCAGAAATTCCTGTCGACATACTTCCCGCCAGCTAAAACTGCTAAACTAAGAAATGATATCACCACTTTCACTCAGGATGATGGTGAATCACTATATGAGGCATGGGAATGCTTTAAAGACATGTTAAGGAAATGTCCTCATCATGGGCTAGAAGTTTGGTTACAAGTATCATCATTCTACAATGGGTTGCATAATCAAGTTCGCCAGGCACTCGACGCTACTACATGTGGTATTTTTGGAAACAAGAGGCCACAAGAAGCTTACAACCTAATTGAGGAAATAGCTATGAACAGCTATCAATGGTACATTCCAAGAAACACCAGGGGAGCCAGGCAAGGAGTTCATTCTGTCGATACTGTCACATCATTTTCTGCTCAAATAAACGCCCTCACCACTCGACTCAATCAACTTAATAAGGGCAAGACCGCCGCTGAGGCTACTGAAGAAGTGAGGAGTGTCACCACTAATACTGAGCAAGTTGACTTTATCGGGACGAATCGCCTACAAAACAACCCCTATAGTAATACCTATAATCTTGGTTGGAGGAACCTTCCAAAATTCAGCTGGAAGGATAACAACAGCCAGGGACAATCTGGCTTCGGACAACAACAGCAACAGTTTCAACAAAGACCACTTCAAAACTATCAGCCTCGTCAACAATTTCAAGGAACTAGCAAACCAAGCAACGGGTTAAGCTTAGAGGATGCGGTAACTAAGTTAATCTCTACAACTGAAAGTCAAGCCCTTCTAGCGGATTCCCGTCACAAACAATATGAGGAGAAGTTTAGTCTTCACGAAGCTGAGTTTAGGACACAGAAAGCAACTCTACAGTCCATTGAAACACAATTAGGGAAATTTACAAAACTTCTATCCGAAAGACAACCAGGATGTCTCCCGAGTAATACCGAAACCAATCCAAAAGCAAATGTAAGTGCTATCACTCTGAGAAATAGCAAGGTTTATCCAGAACCAGCAATGCCAGACGAAGAGGTTCAATCAACAAGGAAAGAGATATTCACCGGAGTACCGCTTCGTCCACAATATATAGAAACAACTACCCAAGAACCACAATCAAAGATAACCCCACCTCCTGCTCAAGTAGATACTCCTCCAAAAGTTCCGACAAAGAGAACGTTCCATTCCCACATACCATACCCAAGAAAGTTAGTAAAGCAGAAGACTGACGAACAATATGAGAAATTCATCGAACTATTAAGCTAGATCCATGTCAATATTCCTTTCCTGGATATCATACAACAAATGCCTAAGTATGGACGTTTCTTGAAAGATTTCCTTACAAACAAAAGAAACATGGAGGAAGCAGTAAAAAGGACTAATCATTGTGTCGCTTTCATTGAAAGATGCCTTCCAAAGAAACTTTCAGATCCTGCAAAGTTCTCTCTACCTTGTTCTATCGGACCATTACTAATAACCTTTGCGCTCGCTGACCTAGGGGCAAGTGTGAATGTAATGCCTTATGTCATGTTTAAAAGGTTAAATATTGGGAATCCACGACATGTCAATGCAACTATCGAACTCGCATATGGATGAGTCAAATCACCCATAGGAGTCGTTGAGAACTTACTAGTAAAAGTCGACAAGTTTGTCTTCCCTGTCGATTTCATGGTTTTAGAAATGGGACCCGACTATTCCGTACCTCTGATTTTGGGTCACCCATTTTTAGCCACTGCTCGAGCTGTTATTGATATGAATGAAGGAATCTTGACACTTCGTGTCGGAAAACAATCAGTGACCTACAACATAGGGGGAAATGAATGCCTATCTAATGATCCATTTGAAATTGCCCAATTCATCGATACTAATCTGGACTACCAACTAAAGAAAGCTAAGGAATTCAGCAAAGGAAAGAAACTAAATCTTGGGAAGGATTTTGAAAACACTGACTTGATCGATGAGTACTTTGACAAGCTACCAAAACTGAAGGACTTAAATGAAGGAACAGGAGATACGGTGGAATTCGATGGCTCCCACCCAAAGAAAGACTGATGAAACACGTACGGGTCGGGTTAAAGACCCTTAAATAAACGTAGCGCTTCCGGAGGCAACCCGATGATCATGAATAAATTGAGAGGTTGGTGCATACGGCAGAATCATGGACCTCAGGTTTGACTTTTCAAATTTAAGTTTCTCATACTTCAGCTCCATGTATGCCCTCTCGATACTAGGACCTTAGTAGCTTAACTACTACCTTTTCTTTTCCTTGTCTGCTTTTATGTTTTCCCTTATGTGTCAGGTAGAATAGCATCACCAGATAGTCTCTCTACTTCTTTGAGGAATCACACTCCATCTCTACAACCTGAGGAATCGGAAGCCACATCAAATTTCTGTGAAATTCGATGAAGTCTTTGAAGCAAAGTGTTGACAGCACCAATAAGTTTTGGCCTTAGGTTATACACCAAATTGACCGGGAGAGTACCAGTTTCTTTTCCCTTAAAACTTCATGCATTTAACTTCCTGCATAGCATTTCATTACATGTATTTGTACATTTAGGGCAATGCACAGTTTTAAGTGTGGGGTGGGGAATTAAGAGATTTAGGACTACTTGTAACCTCAAAGTAGTAAAAATTCAACTTGTGATTTTCTACCCATTTGACTAAATTTTTACAAAAACCTACCTTTTGTAAAACCCGGGAAATTTTCAAAATTTTAAACCCTAATATTTAAAACATCTTTGAGTTCGCACCTAATTAAATAAAATGAATACATGGTAAGTAGAAGCAAATGAATATTATGCATAACGATTCGCTAAACCCAATCCCATCCATTTTCATGTGAGGAAAATCAAGCCTAATACACTGCATCAAATTTTTGGCGCAGTATATAATTATTCGCATGCTCTTGCGTTCGGCATTACTGAGTGTTTTTCGATTGAATTTTATGCATAATTAGAACTTGTGTGTCTTATACATATTAAGATCATGAACTAGTAGAAGTATGAAAGTGATTGAGGCACCTAGGACCTTATTACCCTTATCCTTAAACCAAAAAAATCCCAAAAATATAATCCGCTTAGATAGCCCTTTGAGCCTTAGCCTTTTATTTTCTACTACCTACAATTATCACCCAACCAGCTATTCGTAAACACCGGTTATTGGCTAACTGTCTTCAAAATGGAAAAATTATCCTATGTCGTTATTTCAAGTTTATTACCATTGAGACAACTTCGGAAAGAATCTGTTTTACTCAAAGGAATTGGAATATACAAGAAGGTGGATGTATTAGGAAGAAACAACCGAACTATCTGCAAGGAATTGATGGAAAAATTATTTCAAGGAAATTGAGGAAAAAGAATTATTGAAGAAATTGTCTTGATTTAATTTAAAAAAAAGGGGAGAAAAGAAAAGGAAAGAAGTTGGTATTTTACCGGTTAGACCTTAAAGAGCTGGATATGCATTCTTTTGATTTCAATTTGCTTTTCTACCTTCATTTCGCAAAGCCTGAATTACCATCCGAACTCCGAGAGAAGATTTTCAAAGCAACTAGTGATGTAAGAAAACGGTGGCGTAAGCAAGAACAACTGCCACCATTCTGCGGCTTGTCAAAAAGTGCCGCCAAGAACTAGAGCCCGATGGAAAATGTAGCAAGAACCAAACCTATTCCCAAAGTGAGCATACGCAACTGATCAGAGTAGGAGCTGTTAGGCTACAAGCCGAAGGATCCATACGAAGAGGCAGTAATGTATACTACGCAGTAAGGAAAGAGTTGGCACTGATGAGAGATCTTGGTCTTGGCAATCTGACCATAAATGAGCCCTCGGATTAGTTATACCCTCGTGATCTGAGTACTTTAAAGGGACCTGTTAGTATTTTCCATTTTAAGCCATGAAGCCGTAGCTGTGTGTTTCACGATAGCTGCAGCCCTTCAAAACCCTTTTAAATCCCTAAAAATCCAAAAACATTTTCATTTTCACCCTTTGTTTTATTTTAGCCACATTACAGCCCTTTTAAAGTCCTCTTGAATCATGCATACTACTTAGTTAATTGGTGGAGACTTGATCTGCATACAAGCTTATGACCATTGCATAATTCGATTCGAACTTGAGTGTTTCACTTAAACTTACATTATCCATACATATATAACCCTAGAGTAGAGTGAGCATTGTGAGGAGCGAAAGTTTATGCATAATTGAAGTTCTAGTAGGCTTATCATGGATTCCATCATAGAAAAACACTAAAATAGAATAAGCAACTCAAGAGTTATCCCAGAATTTCCAACTACTTGGAGTTCCATTTCCCCTGTAAAGTCTTTAGTTATGGGTATGATCATGCATGAGTTTGCTTGAGGACAAACAAAGTTTAAGTTTGGGGTATTATGATATGTCCTAAATTATACATGTTTTGCATGCATAATAATCCCCATATTATGGTATTAATCAAACAAAAGCCTTGCAATTGATACTTAAAACATTAATATTTCATAATTGCAGGTTATTCGGTGCTCCAAGATAAACAAAGCAAAAACCAGCTTAAAACATGAAGAAATCAAGCTTTTTGGAGGACCAAACCCGAGCATTGACCCCCAAGAAGTCAAACCAGGTCAACAGAAGTCAAACCAACAGCTAAAAGACGAAACTAGGAAGCAAGGAGGCAATGCACGACCGTGCATGCCATTGCACGGCCGTGCAATGGCCAACTTGCTCCCCAAGGCTCTAGTACACTGTCACTTGTACCATGTTTGATTCCCGAGGTGTTTGTACGCCCGTGCAATCCAATGTACGGTCGTGCATTGCTCATTTTGAGGCCTATAAATAGATGGTTTGAGTTCTTCATTGAGGCATCCCTTACACACCCCAAGTACACACCAGAGAAAGCTTATTTCATAGTTAGAGTGTAGTAGTAGTGAGTAGAGGGGCTATTCCTCCTTGTTCCGCAATAGGAGAGCCTACGAAACTCAGCGTTATGCTAGTTAGTATGGCCATTCGTGGCTAGACTCTTTCTATTGCTAGGGTGAAGATGAAGTTTGGTGCATGTTAATGTTTAACGTATTAATCCAAGTGATGTGTTTATGTCTTTAACCATTCGTCCTTAAAACCACCATTTTGGTGGGCTTTTATTATTGTCTAAATCCGTCTTTATATTTGTGAGTGTTCTTGATTCTTAAAGTGTAAAACCTTTTTAATCAAACTTCTTTTGAAGCTTGTACCTCTTTATACAAGTAGAGATTGATAAGACAAGGCTTGGTTAACATTATTAAGATTGTACGTCTTTATACGAACTTATTATGCGACCAAGAATTGGTAAACTCATGTTGGGAACGGTACGTCTTTATACTTGGTCCCATTGTTACACCGCCTCCCGGTGAGCAAAATATAATCACTTATTTAACTCTAATACAAATCATTTTACGTTCGATGTCTTAAACCAACCCGGAGATGATCATTCGAAGGGTTGAGGGTAATTGGTGTCCTTAACATGAGGCACTACCACTTGTTAAAGCTTTTAAATTTGCAAATCAAATGTCGTGAGGACGAGGCTCTAGCGGTGACCCGAGTCACACATTTGTAGTAGTCATATCACTGGATTAGTCAACTTAACATTATCACGTACCAAGCGGATTCGAAACCCAAAGCAATACTATTCGTAACCTGATCATTTCCGACGTATTTACTTTCCTGTTTCTTACTATTCTGTTCGTTACATTTCTGTTATACACTTCACGCACGTTTTTACTTTTCTGCTATTTACTTTACCGCCATTTACTTTTCTGTCATTTACTTTCCTGTTCCACAAACACACAAAACTCACTCACTAATTAAACCGGCTAAACGTTAACAAAATTTGAGTATTGGAATTTGATCGTGTCCATTGGTTCGATACTTGGTTCTTACCTAAACTATATTACGCTGCGATAGGTACACTTGCCTATTGTATGTGTTTTTAAGTTAAAGTAATTATCATTTTATAAATTTAAAACATGATCTCGTGAAACCAAAATCTCTAAATATTATTATATAATATTTAACTACATCAAAAATCACACATCAGCTGTACACTAAATTTTCCAAATGCGAGTTTTGGAAACAAGAAGTACAATTCTTAGGGCATGTTATAAACCATCAGGGAATTCAAGTAGACCCAGCCAAGATTGAGGCCATTATAAAGTGGGAGACACCAAAGACACCGACTGAAGTTCGGAGCTTTCTTGGTCTAGCCGCATACTACCGAAGGTTTATACATGACTTCTCCAAGATTGCTACTCAATTAACTACCCTAAATCAGAATGCTGTGAAGTTTGAATGGAGTCAAAAGCAAGAGGAAGCCTTCAAAATCCTTAAACAGAAACTTAGCTCTGCACCAATCTTACCATTACCCGAAGGGAATGATGACTTTGTCATCTATTGTGATGCTTCCCGAATTGGTCTTGGTTGTGTATTGATGCAGCGAGACAAGGTAATAGCCTATGCATCACGACAACTTAAAGTTCATGAGAAGAACTATACCACACACGATGTCGAACTTGGTGCCATAGTGTTTGCTTTAAATATTTGGAGACACTATCTGTATGGTACTAAGTGTATGATATATACAGACCACAAAAGTCTCCAACATATATTCAAACATAAGGAATTGAATATGAGACAATGGAGATGGATAGAACTCATTAACGATTATGATTGTGAGATTAAATACCATCCCGTGAAAGCTAATGTTGTAGCAGATGCATTAAGTCGGAAGGAGAGAATTAAGCCTATCAAGACAAGAGCCTTAAGGTTAGAAATCAAGATATATTGGATGGATCAAATCAAGGAAATTCACACACAAGCACTACAAGAAGATAACATCAAGAAGGAGCGCATGGTTGGTAAAGAAAAGTTACTAACCAAAGGCGATGATGGAATCCTATGATTTGGTAGCAGAATTTGGATTCCTAGACTTGGGGAAATCCAAACAAAGATAATGGATGAAGCTCACAAATCCAAATACTCGATATATCCTGGAGCTGATAAAAGGTACAAGGGATTGAAAACTCATTATTGGTGGCCGAATATGAAGAGATCCATAGCTCAGTATATAGAAAAATGTCCAACTTGCCTTCAAGTCAAGATTGAACATCAGAAACCCGCAGGTCAACTGCAACATTTGGAGATACTTGTATGGAAATGGGATAGGATTACTATGGATTTTGTCATGAAACTACCGAAAACCCAGAAAGGGCATGATGTTATTTGGGTCGTGGTCGATAGACTAACTAAATCTGCACACTTCATTCCTATCTGTGAGAATTATTCAATGGATAAACTTGCCCGACTTTATATCAATGAAATTTGAGCCGCCATGGTACACCGCTATCTATTATCTCTGATAGAGATAGTCGATTCACTTCCAGATTCTGGACTAGTTTCCAGAAAGAATTGGGAACTTGAATCAATATGAGTACAACATATCACCCTCAAACCAATGGATAAAGTGAAGGAACAATCCAAACCTTAGAAGATATGCTAAGGGCTTGTACAGTAGAAATTCAGAGATGGCTGGGATAATCATCTACCATTGATAGAATTCTCTTACAACAACAGTTATCATTCGAGCATAAAAGCTGCACCGTTTGAAGCATTATACGGTAGGAAATGCAGAACTCCAATTTGTTGGACGAAAGTTGGAGATATCCAACTATCTGGACCATAAATCTTACAGGAGACAACTGATAAGATAATCCAGACCAAACAAAGATTAAAAGTTGCACAAGATCGACAAAAAAGTTATACAGATAAACGTCGACGGCCATTAGAATTCCAAGTTGGTGACTACGTCACGTTGAAAGTATCACCTTGGAAAGGTGTTGTACGTTTCAGGAAACGTGGAAAATTAGGGCCAAGGTATATTGGGCCTTATAAGATCATGGAAAAAGTTGGAGCTGTAGCATATAAACTTGAATTGCCTGAAGCATTGCATGATATTCATAACACGTTTCACGTGTCATGTTTACGCAAGTTCTTAGCAGATCCCGATCAGGCAATCTCATTAGACGATGTACACGTCGATGATAAGCTCCATTTCACCGAGTAACCTGTCAAGATCTTAGGAACCCACGATCAAAAGTTGAGAAAGAAAACTATACCAATGGTACTGGTACAGTGGCAAGGTCGGAAAGGTACCGACAAAACTTGGGAATTAACAAAACAGATGAAAGTTAAATATCCCCATCTATTTGAATAATTCTTAAAATTTCAAGGACGAAATTCTTTTAAAGAGGGGAGATTTGTAACACCCGGATGATTCCTAAGTAAAATAAAGGTTAAAAGTGTCAAAAGATAAAGTTCAGGGGTTGAATTGTAAGTTTTTCAAAGATGAAGGACTAAAAGGGAAAATTCTGAAAAAGTGGCGGATGTCGGACCGACATCCGATCCATATCGGTCCGATATGTGTTGACGAAGGTATGAATGAGGTGTTGACATGTGTCCTATGACTCACTGAAGTAATTCTAGTGCGTGGCACCATGTCAGAGCGACATCTCCTCCATTTGCGGTCTGTTAGCCGCAAGAATCAGGCGGGTCCAATGGGAGAGCAACGCGTGTAGGGCTGACGCATACAGGGTGACATCGGACCGATATCCCCCTACATGTCGGTCTGATATGGGACCAAAATCAGCCTATAAATAGATGGGTCGAGCTCGATCATTTTACACACACAACACACTTTAAATACAGACACTAAGCTCTGGTAGCCCGAGTCCCGAGGTTCTGGTCCGCTCTCGAATGTCCGGTTTCTCGTAATTCGTCCGCAAACTGCCGTAGATAGTGTCGAGGTAAGGTTTCTGAACACCCAAAGGTTTCTTCGTGTAAAACTAAGATAGGGATATTGATTATAATAATGTCGAATATGATATAGGGTTCTGTCGAAGTGTTGATTGTTATATTCAATACAGGAGGAGGTTCTTCTTGAAGTGAGTTCCTCTGAATTGTGCTCTATGAAATATTTTGTAAATGATTTTTATCTAAGATACCAATACTATCCGTGCATATATCCTATAATAAGTACTTATTATAGCCATGATCGGGGTGGGACCTAGGGACAAGACTAATCCTCTTGTTTGAGATCTGGTACGTATGGGACCAGTGTAATCCCCAGTAAATTCCGGCTTCTATTTTAAAAATTCTGGCATTTGTACCCCTCTATTTTGATGTCTTACATTAATAATATTATCTTAACCACTCATTACATTCATACATATATTAGGTGTAGTTATTTCAAATTCAATACATATTTATTTGGAATTATAAATGTTTTATCCTATTAAATGCATACATATATACTAAGTTATTTTCAAAACTTATATTATATATATATATATATATATATATATATATGTATATATATGAACATGCGAATACAAATGTTATAAACCCTATAAATAAATTTAGTAATTTATAAAGAATTAACTATATAAATAAAAAAACCCTTTTATTTTACAAAATTTATAACTTGTATTTATAACATTTAATTATGTTATAGGAATTATTCAATTTATGAAAGGGTATAAGACTTTAAATAATTTTCATGTTTTTTTTAGGTCCAGTTTATGCCAAATTCTCAAACTAAATTCTAGTTAAAATCTAAGTTTGTTCATAAAATGTTACACACCTGAAAGTCCAAGGACCAAACTGCAAATTTCTTTTGCCTTCTTCCCCATACGTTGATTTTGACTTTTTCAGAGTCAAACTAAATGAAATTCAACTTCCAATTGATCGAATTAATGCATCTTAACTGCAATTGATATTACCACATCATTGTGCGACTGTTTCCTAACTATTTAACGATACAATTAGTTTGAAATCAATGATTAGTTTATGAAATTCAATCTCGTAACCGTCCAAGTAATGCGCGAAATCAATTCATGTTTTCGGCCTGAAATTGGACTATAAAATCCACTCCATTACACTCGTAACAACTCGCACACACTTCCTACACTCTCAAACTCACTGAATTTCTTCTCTGGATCACGATCAAGCACCAAGAAACCGAGTTCAAAAGCCTTTGTCGTTCTCCCTCTACACGTAACCATTTCAGGTAAATCTAGTGTCGAAAATTTTGTCTTGATATGAGGATCAAAAGCCCTATGGCTTACGCTTCAATCGCCTGCTCAATCGGGTGAGTCGAGGGGCTAGGGTTTACGGGTTCGATTGGGGACGAAGGGGTGCTTGGACTAGCGCGTTATAAACCAAACGAAACCATCTCAGACACGGCTTCATGCCCTGGTCTGATGGTTAAGTTGTGGTGCAGTTGTGAACCGGAAGTGGCGCGGGTTAGAGTCCCGGCCACTATTGTTTTTATTTGTTTCCCTTGTTAAGCCATTTTTAACACATTAATTGATATCTAGAAATTTCCAAGTTAATTCCTATAAACTCTATAAATACATTTTGGAAATATTATAAAAACGAAAAAAATTGTAAAGAAATGCTTAATTATTTTATTTCAATTAAAACTATGTTATAAAACATTTGAAATTCTTAAATAAATAATGAAGATGATTTTTGTTTTGGCAAATTTAATTATGTAAAATAGTTATATGATTCCTCACAAATTATAATTATACCTTATTAAACTCTTTTAAACTTATGAATAATTATTTTAGGGTGATTTATACCTAAATAGTTATTTTAAATGATTACTCTATGTAAAGGTTTATAAATCCTATTCAAGGCTTATTTAGTCTTTTATAAATCCATTAAATGATTAAATAACCACTTTAACTACAATTATTAATCAACAACTTTAGTTACTTTGATTAATAGCATAACTAATTACTTTATTTACATAAAATATATTTCAAGAATTATTTTAGAATAGTTATACAAATAAACTCAAAGTTATTATTCCACAACTCTATTTATTAACCATCCTTAGAAAAGTTATATAATGAATTACAATGTGAAAGTCTTAATTCATTATACTTAATTCATAAACTACTTTTATTAACATATTCTATACTTCTAGTTTCCAACTACATACATGCATACAAGTCCATCCTTAACCCTAAACCCCATGAAACCCTAACGCCCCGAGGACCTCTTTAGTTCCATTTAGTTATACATTAAAACTTGGAGTACCATTACATGTGTAGGTTTGTTGTGAGAGTTCCTCACGAGGCCTAACAATCTTTACCAGTTCATACATTTCTAGCTTTTGATTCATGTGAGTTTCATAGCCCCATTTCTCTTTACTATTGTTTACAAATACTCGGGGTAGAACATATTTACATACTATTCTTACCAAATTCAATACCAATGTTCTCATGCTATTTACTATGTGTTTTATGTCTTAAACTGCTTGGTGACCATTACATGTGTTCATGCTAGTACATTCATTAACCTGCTACCCAGGCCTAAGGTAGTACCTAACATGATCATTTATAGGGGAATCTGATTCCAGTTAACACAAACCTTGGCGGGTTTTGTGTGTACCATATTACTATTTTTCCAAATCACAATCAGTGGGATTGTACTTGCCAGTTTTCCATTACTTACGGATTGAATTGTACACTTGGAACCTTGTATGTTTTCACATTTATGCCATAGTTACGCTTTGAACAATATTGAATTACAAACACTTTTTACTTAAATTTTGTTAGTGTCAAAACCTATGTTACTCACCAACTACTTGTAGTTGACATTTACTCACATGTTTCAGGTGCACCCATTTGAGGACCCTACCTACTCATCTAGGACTCAGACCTAGTTTAATTTAAATTATGTTATGTTTTGAACGTTTCGCTTTCCATTCCATATGTAACGGATGATTTTAAGTTGATGAATAAATATTGTTATTTAATAATAGATGATCATGTGCTTATGAACAATCGCGTCAGCCCCGGCGTTTAATCCGCCACCGGTCGGGGTGTGACAACCAGCGCGCCGTAAGGTCTCTGTATATATGTATGTTGTAGACTCAGAACCCGAGTAAAGCAGAGGTTACTGGGTGATGGATTGGAGGGGATGGTTATAAGATCCATTCGGGGCCTTCATCCCTGTATCAAAGATAACCGTAAATATGATTTTGTTTATGAACTCACCAGCGTTAAGTTGATCCAAAATGTTTTCAAATGTTTTTGGGCACAGGTGAACCCTAGCTGGTAGTTGGCATTCCAGGAGATGTACAGATGTTTTGAGATAGGGATGACTGAGGGCAGGTCCCTGTGTGACCATAAGGTCTGAGTGGATGGCATGATTCTTCGTTAGCTATAAGTCCAGAGTTTGTTTATGTTGTATTTTTCCAGTCAATCCCTATTGTACAAACGTTATGTTATGATATGAAATAAGTTATGATGTTAAGTCTTCCGCTGTGTGTTTTTGGTATCAATGTCACAGTAACTAGAAGGCGACCTTCAACCGGTATGTAGTTATCTGAAGAACGGAATGTTCTGTCTAGGAAAGAGCAGTGTATAAATCTCTCCTAGACCCGTCACTCTTACCTGGGAACATATCTATTGGAGGTACTACTCTGGTAAGATGATTGTCCCGTGTTACGGGTGTGACATTCTCATACGAGATTTTGGGGTCTTAAAATCTCGTTAGCACATAATTCAGTATCCTATACGACCAATGCATCTTTCTAGAGTAAGAAAGACATGCACGATTTTATTATCTTACACAATATGATTTTAAAGAAACGAAAGTGCGACGATATCTCCCAAACATGAAGAGTACCCTCCGAATGATGAAGATACTATTTTAGAGTTACGGTCATGAGAAATCCACGACAACCTTTGAGCGGATCTTGTGGAGCATATTGCAAACATTTAAGTTTCCCATTTAGAACACTAGTTATGTTTCTTTTTTAAATTAGTGAAATGTTATCTTGTATTATTTCTATATTAATGAAATGTTATCTTGTATTTTATTTTTAAAACTAATTTAATAATTAAAATAATTAGCTTGTATATATTTATAAATAAATGTTAATTTTAAGAATAAATGTGGATTTACTTTAATTAATTAATTAGAAATGGTTTTAGGGAGTGTTTTCTCACATATTTGAGGAGTTTGAGAAAAAAAATTATGTGGCATTGATGTAGAGAATAAAAGAAGTTTGGGGAGTTGGGGGAAAATGAGACGTTTTCCCTCCACGTTAAGGGCGAGAGGTATACTTAAATTATGTGCAGTGTCATGTGAGTGTGATAAAAAAGTATTGTCACGCAGGCGCCAACTAGGCAGTGGCTTTGGTCACACTCACATTGCCTAAGGTGTGTAGTGGTTTAGTGAGTGTGAACAATTTGTGTAATAATTACTTAATAATTTTTTTTTATATTTATATATTTTTAAGTAATTGTTTATTTAAAAAATAATAGTAATTATAAAAAAAACGTAATAATACTAATTTTTAAGCATTACAAAATGATAATAAAAACATAACTAATAAACATAATAATACTAAAACTACATGCCATATTTCTCCTTAATTTCTTGTTGGAGGTTGAGGGAACGTGTTGTTTAGAGGTTGAGGGAGCGAGATGTTTGGAGGTTGCTCGAATGGAGCTTGCCCGAAAGGGTTCCACCCGAAAAAATTGTTTGGATCATTTGGATTCATAGTATTTTTGTGTGTGTGAAAAATGTGAGATTAAAAGATGGTATTCAAAGTAAAATTTGATTTTTTTTATTAAATGCTTTAAACGGTCAAATGTGGGCCAAAGGTCAAAAAAAATTGCAGCGGCTACTCTCTTACGTGCGTGAGCCTGCTCACGAATTCCCTACTCACGGGCCACTCACGAAAGAGAGGAGCGGTATCCTGTGTGAAAAATCCAAGAGCCATCAATGTGTTTTATACCGTTGGTCATTTGGTGCAATAGTAACCCCAAGACTTCACATAGTTGAGGTCTTGGGTTCGAATCCTGACCACAACAAAAAGCGGGTCTGTTACCAGGTCAGGGGGTTTACCCAGTTAGGCGATTCCTCCTGGGGTGGGCTACCATGAATGTTCTAGGTGTTGCCCCGGTGAAACTCAATTATCCTAGAATATCTAGGTGTTGTCGTTCAAAAAAAAAATAAAAAAAAATCAATGCGTTTTATTTTAGAAAAACTTTAAATAACATTTAAGCATGCATGGTGACTTTTTTTTAACGGCAACACCTAGATATTTTAGGATAATTGGGTTTCCCCGGGGCAACACCTAGAACATCTAGGGCAGCCCACCACAGGAGGAACACCCCCAACCGGGTAAACCCCCTGACCTGGCCATAGACCCTCTTTTTTGTTGTTGCAAGGATTCAAACCCAAGACATCCACTATATAAAGTATTGGAGCTACCATTGCACTAAATGGCCAACGGTATGCATGGTTACTTGATCTCAAGTATTAACCAACTACCACATATTTGTAATTGAGCAAAAAAATAAAATTGTTTTAAAACAATATACAAATGCTTATATTAATCAACTAAATTCTATTTTCATATTATGATAGTGTGTGTAATAGCAATATGGTTTTATAAATTATAAATAATTAATTTGTGCGACATACCTTTTTAATATATAACGGCTATAAAAGTAAAACAATTACGTATCAGAAATATAATAACTCAAAAGCATACATATGATTAGAAATGTCACAATTCATTTTACAAAATTCATTTTACAATGATTTATCTTTCGAGGTGACTAATTTTAAAATTAACAGGTTCTAAAAGAGTCTTATGATAAGGGTGGAAGGGATGGCGGACCCAGGAATTTTTTTCATGGGGGTCGAAAATTTTTGAGCTCGGTTGTCTATCGCTAAATATAAAAAAAATTCAGTCTGGTTCAGGTCGGGTCGGGTCACTTAGTACATATATTGTCACTAATTACAATTAGCAAATCGCACATATGACATAGTATTATTGAAAAATAATATGATAAGCAAAATATAAAACTTAGAGATAAAAACAAGTTACATGAAATCGCAAGTAGGCAACGACACAGTGCTGTGAACAGTGAACCGACTAGTAGGGCGAGAATCGTAAATTCGTAATTAGCGAAGAGGCCTGAATCGTGAGGAGGCATGGCGAGAATCTTGATTACCAAATTGCCTTTCTTCAGATTGCGTGAACCGTGAATATGAAATGTCGAGACGTTAATGGATCAGGATTGTGGCTACTTAGATTTTTTATTAGGTTAAATTATTTAAAAATTTAAATGGGTAACATGTCAACTAAATTTTGACTTAATTGTCTAAATGGGTAACGAGTTAATTAAATGTGATTGTAATAGTTTAAACGACTAAAATTTAGTCCAAATGTCCAATTAAGTTATTAGTTTAAATAGGGGTCGATGTTAAAAATTATTTCTTTTTTTGGGTCGGTCAAAATTTTATGGAGGTCGATGTCAAAATTTCTTAAGGGTCGGTCGAGATTATACCGCATATATAACAAATAGAAAAAATATTTCATGGGGTCGGCTGACCCACCTACCAAAGGGATAATGTCACATAATTTCATGCCCTTCCATGCTATACAATGCCAAATTGTAGGGGACACCCATGCCACATTCTTTTTAATTAAAAAATAAAAAACACTCAATTTAAATAAAACTAATTAAATTAATTCATAAAAAAAAATACAAATAGAATAAAAATAACTAAAAAAAAGACATAAATAACCAAAAATATTAAAATAATAAACAAGTCTTCGTCATCTGAAACCGTGATATCCAAATGTTGGTCAACGTGTTCGAAAAGATCAATTCTAAGCCTAAAATGTGTGTTTTGATTCCGCAACTCCATAATAATATCATCGTCATGAACTAGTTCGGTCGGAGGATCCCGAATGTGCACCGGTGAAATTGTGTTCCCGTCATCTTTTATAATCATATTGTGTAGTATGATGCATGCGTACATCTAATTTCACATTTTATCTTTTTTCATCGCCCTGGCCGGATGTTCAAGCATTTGCCATTTTTGATTTTAAAATACCAAAAAATTCAAGCCTGTCGGTGTCGGAACTACTCGAAGAAGAAAGAGAGAGGGAATAATGAGATCGTGATTCATTTTTTTTAAATAGAAATTTTGGGTAGTAGAACGAGAGGGAAGTTGAGTATTTTTTTTGTTGTGTATATTGGAGAGGAGTTGAATGTGAAAGAGAAAGAATTTGAAATTTTTGGTGTGTTAAAAATGTATGTTAAATGTTAGTATTTATAATGGATTTATTTTTATTTTGCCAAACTAGCCGTTGGCAAACGGTCTTCCTCCTCACAACCCACGGCGCCATCACACATCAATTCTCCTAAATCGTGGTGCAACACACTAGTGGCGGCGGTGTTACCGCACGCACCACACAGCGCCGCACCCTTGCGGTGTTGTCACACCCCAACCGATGGCGGATTATACGTCGGGGCGGACGCGGTTGTTCAATAGCACAAGGTTGACTATTAAAGTTTCGATATTTCATTTAATAATAATTTAAGGTTCAATACAAGGAACATAACAAGAAATACAACGTTTAATTTATAAGTAGATTAGGTCCAAAGCATCCTATGTGATCACAAATAAGCCTCATGATGTAGAACCTGAAACATGTGAAATAATCTGTCAACTACAAAATAGTTGGTGAGATACAAAGGTTTTGACACAGTTTAACAAGGATTTGAAAAGAACTACAATTCACTGTGATTTATGCATTCTATAATGTAAGTATGAGAAAACAAGCATGTTAGACATTGTGCACATTCAATCCTCCAACCATGTTAATGCATAACCCGCAGGTTTAAAAGTTTGGTTTAGTAACAATCACCAAGGGCTCCCCCCGAAGGGTCAATCAATCAAGGTGGATTGGTCAAATGCAATAGATCTATTATTGTTACCATAGGCTTGATCAAAGTTAATGAATATGCTGGCTTTAAGTTTAATCTAAGCATACAAGTCTCAAGTTTAACATAAGAATAAAGACGTAGTCATAGTTGTACAAGAATTGTATAAGTTTAAGAATTTTGAACATGTTTCACCCCAAAAGCATAGAAAGGAAAAATGGGCTAAGTATACTCACTTGGATGATGAAGAGTATCCGACACGGATAAGTATTTGCAAGACTTGGAGGGAGAATATCCTCACGATAAGCCTAAGAATATAAGTCTAAAGTTTCAAGTTTATCTCTATAAGTCTAAGACAATGATTTGGGATTTCAAGATTCGACTAGGGTTTCAATGGGAGATAGGAATGTCGTGTTTGTGAAGTTTAAATTAAGTTTAAGATAAAGGTTTTGAATGAATGATACAAGACTTGTGTGTCAAAGTTTAATAGATTTATAGATTAGAATTTAAATGTTTTATCATTATTAATTACTCAAAATAGGTAATAATAATTCAAAGAAATTTTCTAAGTAACTTAATAATATAGTTGGAAGGATATATAAAGAGGAATAACGCTTAAGGATCAATAACAATTATTCAAAATAAATAATTATTAAGAATAAATAATAATTATTTAAGAATAAATTATTTCTAGGGATAAATAATTATTTATAAATAAATAATTATTACGGACAAATAATTATCCAAAAGAATAATTTATAAATCATTCAAGATTTAAAGTATTTAAGAATTTAGTATTTACCTTAAAAATGTGGTTATAAGTTTAAATAATAATAAGTATTTATAAGTTTATAAAATGTTAAATATAACTTCTTATAAGGTTTAAATTATACGTTTAAAGTTTAAATAAAATTATGAGTTTATAGATGTCTTAAATAAAGTTTCTTATAAACATTTTAAATAAAGTTTACAAGTGTTTTTAAGTTTCTACTTTATTTTATAAAGTTTATAAGTTCATAAAGAAAATGAATGAAGTATATTTATTTTCTTATGATTTAAATAAACAAATGGATTTCTTGTTTATATAAAATGTATAAGTTTACAATTTATTAAATTAAAGTTTTAAACAAAAATAAGTTTATTGTATATAAAAAAAAGGATAAGGAATTAAGTTTCGTATTTTTATAAAGCGATTTCTAATGAATGTCCAAGTTTTATAACTTTCGGAAGTATTCTTTTAAATGTTTAAAACTATTTTAATAAATTTATTATTGTAAGTTTTAATTAAGATTAATTAAATAAAATGTTTTCAGAAAATAAAAGTGTAAATAAAATTCATATTCACGTTTATAAAAGTATCACATAATTTATAAAAATTATTAAAAGTTTTAAACTATTTAAAATGATAATTATAAAATAAAAACAAAATCCTGGGGCCAGACCGAATCGAACTCGGGTCTGCCCCGGGTCAACATCACACACAAACACTTAACCACCCCGCCTACGGGTCTCGGTGGTAATATGCATGGAAAATCAAATAGATAAGTATATTCTCAAATCGTCCCTAATTTGCTCAAGAACCCTAGAATTTGATCGCCCAAATACGATACGATTAACCCTCTGTTAATGAAATTTAACAGAGGGCTATTGATCCTTAGATGAAAACGAAGAAGAAGGACATTTGAATTACCTGTTTTAGTGCCGAATCGAGGGAGAACGAGTCCGACTGTGGGCCGACTGTTACGGGAACAAAATCGCGAGGTGTAGGTGATGAAAGACTGAATTGGAGGTTTAGATAGTTTGAGGGTGATGTCGCTAGTGGGTTTGGGTCGATATTTATAGCGGATTTCGCCATTAAATGCCCGATCGGTTAGGGAGATTACGGTTGAGTTTAACGGGTTTAAATTTGAAATTACGCATGGTTAGCATTGAATTCGAACATCGAAACTCGTTGGGCTTTGGTCGCATTCGTGAGTCGAAGCTCGAGGTTCGTTGAATCTAGCCGGAAATGTGATTTCGACTGAAAGGACGAGAAAATCGGTTTCTGTGGGACTCGAACCTGAGACTGGTTTCAGTCTCGGGGGTTTGGGGTAATTGCGCAAATGGTCCCTGAGGTTTCAGACTTTTATCATTTCATGTACAAAATACGATTTTTGTTTTAAACCAAGTTTCAAAAATGACAGTTTAGTCCCCGAACTTTCATAAAATAATTAAAACAGATTTATTTTATAAAATCTAATAATTCTCATATGTTTATATTTATTTTTATAAATTTATATTATTTATCATTTTACAAAGTTTTAAGATTCTATCTATATATATATACTTATATATTTATCACATGTATATATATATATATATTAATTTAATATTTGTCTTTTTAAGGTAATAGTTTTAACACGAAATCGAGTTTTAATTTAGTAATACGTGCAAAGGATAGGTCGGAATATCTCGGATATTACAGTCTCTCCTACTTTAGGAAATTTCGTCCCGAAATTAAAGTAGAAAATTTACTGTTTTTCCAAGATTTAAGTTCATGACACGCACCGGGATAACGAGAAAGATACTTTACGTCCCTTAGTAAACTACGGGTTACGTTTAGAATCCTAACTAGAATGACAGGAATAAGATTACACTCAAGTTTCATTGAAATATAGGAAGATTCGTTTTCAGGAATGCATTCGAGAGAATATCTGATGAATTTCCATTCAGGATCTCAAGTGAGATGCATCACTTAGGATGGATTCGATGATAGTTTAACGATTTGAGTTTGTAGTCAAATACGTCTAAGGATTGCTACGGTACCTAAGTTCCGTGGCACCCTTTTACGATAAGTCTTAGATCGTAGCACACGACAGAGTTTACTATGCCTTCCCATACGTTGACTTTCATACTTACGTGTGCACCCGCAAGCATTTAAATCGTCGCATAGTCCGCATAGGTCCTTCCGTTTGTGTGTGGATCATGAAAGAGTATAAGAATTTGTTTAACACATGACTAAAGTTTCCACATAAGAGTGATCATTGATTAACGAGTCCCTTAGAGAGAAACGTCATTAAATGATTAGAGAGAAAAGAATATGACAAGATTTAGAGTTTCAAGGTTTCCTCGTGATTGAATAAGCATACCTCAATCATCGAGTAGTTTAAAGTCTTTACACTTTCCTCGTGTTTGATCAAGAATACATCAAACCTTGAGTAGTTTAAAGTCTTATACGTTCATAATGTTTGAACAAGAATACGTCAAACATAGAATAGTTTAAATTGTGTTTGAACAAGAATACGTCAAACATAGAATGGTTTAAATTGTGTTTGAACAAGAATACGCCAAACGTAGAATAACTTAAAGTCTCTTAGTTTAGCTTCAGTGTATAGAAGTATACGATTACGTTTTGAGTATGAAGCGGTTATCTAAATACTCTAGTGTTTAAGAGAGGTGTGAGACAACGTTTGGAACAGGATTAACCGTTATATGCTTTCTCACAAAAGATTCGAGTTGTCCAGAAGATTAGTGGATTCCGATGTTTGGTTTAGATAGGAGTCAGGGGATGTACTCTGCTAAAGAGAGTAGTGTCCTCCTTCCTGCTAGCGTCTAGTATCAAGAGTGAAGTTTTTCTCGTATATATGTACGTTTATCAAGTCTCATAGGGTTTGGTTAAGATGGACACACAAAGTTTTCAAGACTAAGAATCAAAGTATAAGTTTGAAAATAGGATAAGTCAGTTGAGTTTCAAGTTTCAGTATTAAGCTCTTTATTGATCATGTTTAGTTTTAAGAACACGGGATTGGGTATTTGTACAAGTTTTACATGACTCAAAAGTCTCTGACCTCATGGTTGTGTATACGGAGTTTAATGTTTTAGCAACGTGTATTTAAGCTTTTAGTCCCCGTTGTGATCTATAGTAAGTCTTTTACGTGACAAGAGTTGAATGAGGAATGTCTCCACGAATAGAGTAACGGGAAAAGTTTCGATAAGGTTTATGATAGTGTGTTTACGAATGATTTATCTTGTTTCACAACAGCAGGTATAGTTTTTCTTTTATATAAAGTGTAATTAAGATGTTTAAAAAAAATAACGAGTTGGACATTGATAAATAATACAAGTAAGACTTACGAAAAGGTATGTATGATTGTCAAACGAAAAGTTGGTCAAGTTTTAGAAGTGTGAAGTCTATATGAGAGGTAAGGATCATAGTTGGTTACGACAGTGGTTCGTAAGTCGAGTTGTTTTTAAAAGAGCGTTTACGAATTAGAAGGTTTGTTCAAAGTTTATTCTTCAAGTATGCGTGCGTCTCTTGGGATTTTTTTTATGGTTTAATACAACGTTGTTAATTATCTTAAGTACTAAGGTGAGCTGCTCTTGACGAAGGTGTGTGGGTAAGAGGGTTAAGTTTGTAAGGATGAAAGAAGTGTCAAATGAACAAGTGATAACAAGATGAAATTTCAAAATAACTTTCATTAGATGTTTCAAAATTTGGGCTTCTAGCCCTTACATAAGACAAAATTTAAAATTTAATAGAAATGGAGGCTTCATGCATGCCTTAGGTAGCTCTCCACTAAGAAACAGATTAGTACCACTACAAGTACTGCTAGGGTGACTCGGATGGCAAACCTAGCCTCTGCCCTAGTGGTCTCGGTGCGGTGCTCGAGGATTTCTCTGTCTTTTTCCAAAGTTACGATCTTTTCTTCCTGGATCCAGATTTGATTGGCCAGGTCGTTAATCCTTTGGTTTAACAGGTCGTGCCGTGCCCTATGCTCTATCTCCCTCCTCATAAATTCTTCGGTTTCCAGAAACCTAGGAATGTTAGACACCGGGATCCCCATTGCCACGGCAGGTACTCCGGCATGCCTATCCCTTAGAGTAGGGGTAGGTGCTAGGTACGGGTCCCTTGGTGGCGATGAGAACCGGTGGTGAAGATGAGGCGGTTGATAGGGATCCCTTGGTGGTGATGTCCTAGGGTTTCTGCTCCAGTTGGTGTTGAGTTCAGCCCTTGCCCTTGCATTAGGATAAGGACTTGGTTGATACACCGGTGACTCGCTACTCTCTTCGCGGTCGGACTCTCCTCTTGGACGATACACTGGTGAAGAGTGTGAGTGGGAGTCCATTACCTAGTAAGAGGGAGAGTAGAAAGAAAGGTTGTAAGTAAGTTGATCAAATATATTCAAAAGTTTTTTTTTATACATAATACTGAGTTATCACAGTAATATTCAAAAATAGTTTTTTTTAATTGGAAGTTGATGGGCTAACGAGGAAGATTCCCGGAAGAAAGGGGTGGTCATAAGGACTCACTTAAGTACCATATTTCCCTAGCCAGAACTTCCTCATGGGCCTACAACTTCTCTCAGTTGTTGTCACCGATGTTTGGGTTTATGGTGCTATGTCAAGGTTCATTGTGGGCTTAGAGTCTTTAAACGTGGAGCTTGTTTGTTCTATAGTAGGCTTCTTCCTCTACAAGGAAATTACTTAGGTTACAAATTTCTTTGTTAATGTACTTTAGATTTTAAAAGACGTTAAGTTTTGTTTAAAGGAACGGTGATGCGTAAGTTCTAAGGACGTATGAAGGTTTTGAGATTAAATGTGTAACAAAGTTTTTGAGTTAGTCATAAAATGAAGTTTGCTTGAGTGACGAAAATGAAATGAGACACAAGGGTTTCCCCTTATGTGCCAAGTTTATAAAATAATGAAGCTTGTAAAAAGGACTTGTAGGATAATACATGGTTTTTAAATGTGCTGGTATTACAAGGATCATGAAGTTTAAAGATGTATAAACACTTTGAGATGTGTAAAGGTGTAGCAAAAGTTTGAGTGAGTTATTTAGTGTAGTTTGGTTGAGTGATGAAAATAAGATGAAACACAAGGGTTTCCCCTTAAGTGTTATATTCATAAAATAATGAAGTTTATAGGAGAATTTATAGAGTAATACATAGTTTTTACGGGTTGTATTACAACGATCATGAAGTTTCTTGGGTAGTATCTATAAATATAAGTTTATGTATGTAGTTTTTAAGTATAATCTCGTAAGAATTTCTCCTTGAGGTAACTCCTTCAAGTCATGACGAGTAAGCATGCTGTCATGTGACCATTCTTGAAAAGACAAAACATAAGAATCATGGAGTAAAGGTTACAGAGGAAAGTTTTTGAATCATGAATTTATGAAGTGTATAGTATTTGAGATAGTACTCATTTAGTGCAGATCACTAAGTAAGTATTTTGACATATCAAGAGAGATCTAAGCTCACAAACGTTTAGAGAAGTCATGCATTCCTATAAGTGGATACTCATCCCAAGAATTTCCAGGAAAGCATACGGGTCCAACGGTTGATTTGGATTTATACGAAATGCTTTCCTTGACAGAATTTCCCAGAATACAGGTATCCACCCTTCCGGTCCGCACAAGTTCTCACACATTATCTAGAGTTTAAATATTCTTGACGAGAGTTTAGTGGTGGATTAGGCTTGAAGCCTAAGAACGTGTCCTCGATGTAGTAGCCTCTTGTAGCACGTAGAAACGTAGAATTTCCAAGCGTTCATGTATAAGAATTAAGAATAGAATGAGGAGAGAATTCCTAGCAAAGGACATGAGATAACTCATGTTTGGGTCTCCTAAGTTATAGTCTAGGTCATGTGTCTAATAACCTAATTCCCTATAACCAAGGCTCTGATACCAATCTGTCACACCCCAACCGACGGCGGATTATACGTCGGGGCGGACGCGGTTGTTCAATATCACAAGGTTGACTATTAAAGTTTCGATATTTCATTTAATAATAATTTAAGGTTCAATACAAGGAACATAACAAGAAATACAACGTTTAATTTATAAGTAGACTAGGTCCAAAGCATCCTATGTGATCACAAATAAGCCTCATGATGTAGAACCTGAAACATGTGAAATAATCTGTTAACTACAAAATAGTTGGTGAGATACAAAGGTTTTGACACAGTTTAACAAGGATTTGAAAAGAATTACAATTCACAATGATTTATGCATTCTATAATGTAAGTATGAGAAAACAAGCATGTTAGACATTGTGCACATTCAATCCTCCAACCATGTTAATGCATAACCCGCAGGTTTAAAAGTTTGGTTTAGTAACAATCACCAAGGGCTCCCCCCGAAGGGTCAATCAATCAAGGTGGATTGGTCAAATGCAATAGATCTATTATTGTTACCATAGGCTTGATCAAAGTTAATGAATATGCTGGCTTTAAGTTTAATCTAAGCATACAAGTCTCAAGTTTAACATAAGAATAAAGACGTAGTCATAGTTGTACAAGAATTGTATAAGTTTAAGAATTTTGAACATGTTTCACCCCAAAAGCATAGAAAGGAAAAAGGGGCTAAGTATACTCACTTGGATGATGAAGAGTATCCGACACGGATAAGTATTTGCAAGACTTGGAGGGAGAATATCCTCACGATAAGCCTAAGAATATAAGTCTAAAGTTTCAAGTTTATCTCTATAAGTCTAAGACAATGATTTGGGATTTCAAGATTCGACTAGGGTTTCAATGGGAGATAGGAATGTCGTGTTTGTGAAGTTTAAATTAAGTTTAAGATAAAGGTTTTGAATGAATGATACAAGACTTGTGTGTCAAAGTTTAATAGATTTATAGATTAGAATTTAAATGTTTTATCATTATTAATTACTCAAAATAGGTAATAATAATTCAAAGAAATTTTCTAAGTAACTTAATAATATAGTTGGAAGGATATATAAAGAGGAATAACGCTTAAGGATCAATAACAATTATTCAAAATAAATAATTATTAAGAATAAATAATAATTATTTAAGAATAAATTATTTCTAGGGATAAATAATTATTTATAAATAAATAATTATTACGGACAAATAATTATCCAAAAGAATAATTTATAAATAATTCAAGATTTAAAGTATTTATGAATTTAGTATTTACCTTAAAAATGTGGTTATAAGTTTAAATAATAATAAGTATTTATAAGTTTATAAAATGTTAAATAGAACTTCTTATAAGGTTTAAATTATACGTTTAAAGTTTAAATAAAATTATGAGTTTATAGATGTCTTAAATAAAGTTTCTTATAAACATTTTAAATAAAGTTTACAAGTGTTTTTAAGTTTTTACTTTATTTTATAAAGTTTATATGTTCATAAAGAAAATGAATGAAGTATATTTATTTTCTTTTGATTTAAATAAACAAATGGATTTCTTGTTTATATAAAATGTATAAGTTTACAATTTATTAAATTAAAGTTTTAAACAAAAGTAAGTTTATTGTATATAAAAAAAAGGGATAAGGAATTAAGTTTCGTATTTTTATAAAGCGATTTCTAATGAATGTCCAAGTTTTATAAATTTCGGAAGTATTCTTTTAAATGTTTAAAACTATTTTAATAAATTTATTATTGTAAGTTTTAATTAAGATTAATTAAATAAAATGTTTTCAGAAAATAAAAGTGTAAATAAAATTCATATTCACGTTTATAAAAGTATTACAGAATTTATAAAAATTATTAAAAGTTTTAAACTATTTAAAATGATAATTATAAAATAAAAACAAAAACCTGGGGCCAGACCGAATCGAACTCGGGTCTGCCCCGGGTCAACATCACACACAAACACTTAACCACCCCGCTTACGGGTCTCGGTGGTAATATGCATGGAAAATCAAATAGATAAGTATATTCCCAAATCGTCCCTAATTTGCTCAAGAACCCTAGAATTTGATCGCCCAAATACGATACGATTAACCCTCTGTTAATGAAATTTAACAGAGGGCTATTGATCCTTAGATGAAAACGAAGAGGAAGGACATTCGAATTACCTGTTTTAGTGCCGAATCGAGGGAGAACGAGTCCGACTGTGGGCCGACTGTTACGGGAACAAAATCGCGAGGTGTAGGTGATGAACGACTGAATTGGAGGTTTAGATAGTTTGAGGGTGATGTCGCTAGTGGGTTTGGGTCGATATTTATAGCGGATTTCGCCATTAAATGCCCGATCGGTTAGGGAGATTACAGTTGAGTTTAACGGGTTTAAATTTGAAATTACGCGTGGTTAGCATTGAATTCTAACATCGAAACTCGTTGGGCTTTGGTCGCATGCGTGAGTCGGAGCTCGAGGTTCGTTGAATCTTGCCGGAAATGTGATTTCGACTGAAAGGACGAGAAAATCGGTTTCTGTGGGACTCAAACCTGAGACTGGTTTCAGTCTCGGGGGTTTGGGGTAATTGCGCAAATGGTCCCTGAGGTTCAGACTTTTATCATTTCATGTACAAAATACGATTTTTGTTTTAAACCAAGTTTCAAAAATGACAGTTTAGTCCCCGAACTTTCATAAAATAATTAAAACAGATTTATTTTATAAAATCTAATAATTCTCATATGTTTATATTTATTTTTATAAATTTATATTATTTATCATTTTACAAAGTTTTAAGATTCTATCTATATATATATAATTATATATTTATCACATGTATATATATATATATATATTAATTTAATATTTGTCTTTTTAAGGTAATAGTTTTAACACGAAATCGAGTTTTAATTTAGTAATACGTGCAAAGGATAGGTCGGAATATCTCGGATATTACAGGTGTAGACGCCCCCCTGAATAAGTAAGGCCCCGCTCTTTCTAATAAAAAAGAGAGGGCGAAGCGCCCGTTTGAAGTGGCGAATGCCTATGCTACAGTAAGAAAAAAAAGTAGGTTTCGGTAACGAGTCACTTAGTCGAACTATAAAGAAAGAGAGGCACCCACCCTTCCATGTCACATCACACCACACACCCACCAATGGGATAATACCACATCAATTCATACCCTTCCGTGCCACATCATGCCAAATTGGAGGGGGCACCAATGCCACACTTTTTTTAATTAAAAAATAAAAAATCTCAATTTAAATAAAACTAAATCATTTAATTCATAAATAAAAATAAAACAAATAAAATAAAAATTACAAATAAAATAAAAATAACTAAAAAAATTTTATAATTAAAAATAACTAACAATAAAACCTAAAAATTACAAGCCCACCCATGTCTTGCGGCTATCTCCCGTTTTTGTTCTAGAATGGTCGACAATAACAGTTCGAGAATATTGTCGTGCGATTCCATAAAAAACTTCATGTCTTCCCGAAGACCATCTCGTCGAATATGACTTCGTTGTTCTTGCACCATGGCCAACTTTTCTTTGCCCAATTGCAAGCGGACGACTTCTCGTTCTAGTTTTGCTGCGTTTTCTTCTTCCCTCATCATCTTGTAATCGGATACGACGTCACTCAAGGCTCCCTTGCCCTTGCTCGATGACTCCGCCTTCCCTTTAGGTCTAGGCCCGGTCGGCGTCGAGTCTTAAGTCGCGGAGCTTGCTTGCGATAGGGTCGGTTGAACTTTTGTAGTTACCCGGCTCAGAAGTTTTAGATCTCTTTTGTGATTGAGATCCAAACTCCGCACCCATCACATCAACCGGTTCCTATTTGTCATGATCATGTACAATCTCCTATGGCTTAATTTGTGTGAAAGGTTTTTTTTGCACTCTCTTGTAATCGCTCAACGCTTGGGTTTGTAAATCCTTATTGTTGGTTCCGCTCCGCCGTTGAAGTTTCTACATGTGTTAGAAAAAGTAAAAATTAGGAACTAAATTCAACACAAAAATAAAAATACAAGTAAAAATTAAATTAATTTACTGATTGCATGTAGAACCCGTTGAAATAACTCATTGCCAAATTAATTCTTCCCCATTTTGAATTAACTTGGTCTTTGGTTCGAGCCGTCGAACCAACATTCTGGTGAAAACGTTTCGTAACTCGCTTCCAAAACGAAGTACTTTTTTTATGATCCCCGACTTTAGGATCATCGGAAATGGCAATCTAAGCCTTAGCCAAGGCTATTTCTTCTTCGTCGTCCCAATTAACGGCTATGGATTTTTTTTGAAACTTTTGGTGCTTTTGTTACGTCTTCTTCCCGGGAATCTTCTTCGGACTCGTCCACACTATTCTCCACTTCTAGATCATCGAATGGGTCATCTTGCTCAGGTTCAAATTGTGGTTGGACGGGTTTAAATTGTGGTTGGACGGGTTGGGGTGGGTGTTGAAACGCGTTGGGGATGTTTTGGTAGTATGAAAATTGGGTGTCGGGAAGTACGAATTGACCGGGGCCTACGGGAATAGGCATGTTCGGATTGTTTTGGTTAGGTTGTTGGTAGTACGGGTTTGTATATTGCGGTGGGTGTTGAAACGGTTGGGGGTGGAGGTGTCGGTTCGCTAGGACCCGAACGCACTTTGGGTTATATTTCTTTGCGGTTTTTTTGTTTGGCTTTGAGCGATCCGTTTTTTTGTTGTGTAGATTGGATAGGAGTTGAATGTGAAATAGAGAAAGAATTTGTAATTTTCGGTGTGTTAAAAATGTGTGTTAAAGGTTAGTATTTATAAAGGAATTTTTTTTTAAATTTGCCAAACTACCCGTTGGCTAGTTTTTGACTGTTGGCAAACGATCTTCCTCCTCACAACCCACGGCGCCATCACACCTCAATTCCTCTAAATCGCGGTGCACCACACTAGTGGCAGCGGTGTTAACAAACGCAACACACGGCGCCGCACCTTTGCGGTGCAGATGCCCCCTCCACCCTAACATGTTGATGATAGCTACAAAAATTATGGCGAAAAGAGCAATAATATTGGGAAGAAGAAAAAACGAAAAATCTTGAGATATATATAGATTATGGTATCTTTCGATTAAAATAAAATAAATGTACCGAGTACAATAGCGTTTAGAAAACAAATTATAATAAATAAGAAATACATATTTTAACAAGTATAAAACACTTCAAACCAATAACGGCTACATTGTTTTCAGCGGTTAAGATCGATCGAACCAAAACGTTATAGTTGTGCTGAGCCCAAATGATTGGCACGGTTCTCTTAAAATAGTTGTTGCCCGCTCACGAAACCATTTTCAGGGTATAACAACAGGAGCAATCTGTTGTAATGCCGGAGATGACAAATAAGCCTGAATTTACACCTAAAAAAAGTATGTCGAAGTTGGAAATTCGTGATGTGTTTCTTTAGTTTTTAGTTTCTTATGGTTATTCTCTTGTGTTTTTCTCACTTTCAGAACTTTTCATAGATTATTCGTCTCTGTCAAGCATCTCATAAGTTCTCTTTGAGTCACTAAAACTAAGGTGAGTTATTTTAGTTTTATTGTCATTCAACATGAAACCGTACAATTATTTAAATGTAAAAATTAAATTGTATTAAATGTTTTTAATAGCAATTTAAATGGTTTAATGAGGAGTTACACACGGATTAAAAAGATACTCATTAATTATAGATTTGTTGTATCCATAACTAGTCAAAAGTGAGACCTCTAAATTCTTTACAACTTAGTTCAGAGAAAAGAAATTGGTTTAGAAAAGATTACGCTTCAGAGCATAACCTGGTTGCACGAGGATTTTCGTTCGACTTTTCGTGTCGGTGTGCCCAAATTCAAAATTCAAAGTTAGTTTATAGGCTAATCAAACCAACTTTGCACCCCCTGCGCGCGTAAAAGTTGGAATAAAGTACAACTAAAGATGCTTACTAAGTTTATACATCCTTCTACGTGGACAACTTTCCACTCAACTTCTCTCGTCACTTTCGTCTCAAATACACAGTTTTAAGCATCAATATCTCATTTATTTTAGCTACACTTTAAACACTTATTAGATCGATGCGTAGCTCTCCTCACGGAGATCGCAAATCCAATAATTAATAATTATATTTTATCATTATTGCATGTTATTAAAGGTTTCTTAAATTTGAATTGTTACCAAAAATAAAAGACTAGGGTGTGACAAAATATAAGATTTTTTAAAATAATAAACCGAATTCGGTGTTAAATTCATTTGGTTTTGAACTTTTTTTTTGTGTGGTCGTAATCATAACCCCTACCCTACCCCCACAAAAAGATTTTTCACTACTTTCCTCCGAATATTAAATAAATGCTTTGCATCATCATCATCTTCATTCCTCTCTCTCAAACAGTTTCTCTAATGGCTTCAACTGAAGTTCAACCGCCTCTTAAACACAAGGTAAACATTTATCCTTCACTCTCTGTTTCTTCTTTTATGTTTTGCTAAGTGCTAACCTCCATCTTCATCTCCATCTCCACTTTTGTTGTTGATTTAGACGTGTGTTTTAAGAGTCTCTATACACTGTGAAGGCTGCAAGCGTAAAGTCAACAAACTTCTTCAATCCTTTCCAGGAGTTCATGATATTCTGATTGACAGACAACAACAACGAGTTCTGGTCACCGGAGATGTCTCGCCGGAGAGTTTAATCAGAAAGCTGGTGAAATCAGGGAAACATGCCGAGTTATGGCCGGAAATTCCACCTCCGGCTCAGAATCATAGTCGGAAACCTGAAAAATTACTCGGTGATGGAGGATCTGTTGTGTCGGAGAAGGAAGTCAAGCCGCCTGCGACTAAAACGAAAGCTCCGGATGTAAATTCGTCGAAAGCTGGCGATTCCGGCGTAGTTCCAGCCGGTAATGGTGGTGAGAAAGTTAGTGAAGGTTTTGGCGGGAAATTTGATGAAGATGTTGGTGAGAAAGTGGCGGTGGAAGTTAAATCTGAAGAGAAGAAGCCGGAAACCGGATCGGCCGGTAACCAGGCTTCTCCGCCGGCGGTTGAAAAGAAGGAACAAGCCGATAATGACGGCGGTGGCGTAGGCGGCGGTGGTGGAGAAGGAAAGGCGAAAAGGAAAAAGAAAAAGGAAAAGGAAAAGGAAAAGGAAGGGCAAAACAGTAATAAAAATGTTACCGGAGAAGCATCAACAAGTAGTACTCCACCGCCTCAAGCTGCAACCGGGTCTTCCAATCAAAGTCCTCCACGTCTGCACGGGTACAAACATCCGTCACCTTATCATCACGCGCCGGTGTATACGATGAGCTACAACACGGCGCATCCTCCCGTGAACAGCTATACGGCGTCGTATTATGCGGCACCACCACCGCCGCAATCGTATGCGTATTCCCATTTCGCTTCCGAGATGGCACCGCCGCCGCCGTTAAGTGTGTCGTCGTCGTATTTTGACGCGTATACACAACAACCGGTGGATTCGTTTGAGATGTTTAGTGATGAAAATCCGAATGGGTGTTTAATTATGTGATTATATTATGTGTTTAATTATACTACTTGTATGAGTGTATCAATTTTTTGCTTTATAATCCTTTTACTAGAACGATATGTCAAGTTTATGAAATTAGTTATTATATCTATATCTATATTTATATTTATATTTATACTATATAATAAATAAAAATCATTTACGTCACGTGTCGCGTTCATATCCTTTCTTACTATTTTTTTCTCGTCTTTATCTTATTAAATACCTCTCTTTTTTAATAATGATTTATATTTAATAAAAAATATTAATTATACTAATAAAACATATTTATTTTAAATTCTCTCTTATTTTAAGAAACTTTAAAATTTAATTATGTAACTTTTATTTTTAACTAAATAGTGATTTAGGTCAAAATATTAAATTATATTAAATAGAAATTAATGTATTCAAACCGTGTAATATACGAGTTTTTAAAGATATAAATTTTTTATTATTAAGTATATAATATTATATTTTATCAACCGTGTAATACACAAGTTTTTTGAAATATAAATTTTTTATTACTAAATATATAATATTATATTTTATCGACCCGTGTAATACACAAGATTTTAACCTAGTTGTTAAAATATGAATATTTATGATAATATGTAATTTTAAAAAGGTTTAATTTGGTGTCGTTTATATTAAATTTATAAACGGTGATTACTATTAAATATGAGATGTTTGAAAGTAAACTTCTCTGTATAAAAGTTGGTAATAGAAGTATAAAAAAACTAAGAACACCATACGCAGATTTTGAATTCTTTGGTGGTTGTTTGAGTCGACTGATTTACGAGCTTCCTCGCCGTTCAAAAAAAAAAGTCCAAAATACTATCATTACTCATGCATTAATTAATTCCACAAATAGAAAAATAATCAATAATATATTACTCTGCTTTATAAAATTATCGTTTAACTATTTCTTAATTTGTTTTGCCGTTCAAAAAATATTTATTAATATGTTTTAAAATAATTTTACCTTTTAAAAACAGTTATAATATAATTGGTTAAGTTTTTTATATTGCCACTTGACAAGTATTAACATAACAAAAGTAAAAATAAAAATCAGTATTTAGTTAAATGGAAGTTTTAATAATTATTTTTCCTATACTGTATTTTTATTTAATTACAATTAATTTAGGACGATCGAGTATACTTTCGATAGGAATTTCATGAAGAACAAAACTAAATGAATAATTATATCAATAATCTATACTATTTAATAAATAAAGGTTTGAGTAAATTATTATTTGAGTCTCTGACATTTGTCTATTTTAACTAGTTGAGTCCCTTATGTTTAAAAACCTATGTCTGAACCCCTATTTTTTATTTTTGACTTTATTTGAGTCCAAATAGCTAACGTCATTAGATTTAACAATTAACTTTTTTTTTTCTAAAATGATCAGGGACTCAAATGTTTAAAAATATCTTTATTTTTACTATTTCTATTAATGTGTATGTGTGTGTATTAAATAATATTTTTGTCAATTTGGTTTGACCATTTTAGAAACTTTCATCGAAAAACTTTTTTTTAGCTTTTTCGTTCATTACTTTTCAAAATCTAGCCACTTTCATCAACCTGACTAACTCCGTCTACATTTTAACGTTAAATTAAGGGCAATTTAGTCTTTTCAACTGCCTTCTACTCTCTATGACATTCAAGAAAGATTTTTGAAAAGACCAAATTGTCCCTAATTTAACGTTAAAATGTAGACAGAGTTAGTTAGGTGGATGAAAATGGCTAGATTTTGAAAAGTCAGGGACGAAAAAGCTAAAAAAAAAGTTTTTAGATGAAAGTGGCTAAAATGGTCAAACCACAAGGACGAAAATGACACTTTACACTAATATTTTTTTATTTTATATTAATTTTTTATTATTATTATTTACAAAAATTATTTTAAAACCGTTTGTATTTTAAATCATTTGTTTTTTTTTTTCTAAATCGTTGGTTTTTAAAAAGCAATAATATTGGGAACAAGAAAAAAAGAATGATTTAAAATACAAACAGTTTTAAAATAAATTTTAAAAAAAAGTAATAATAAAAAAATATTTTTTTAATATACAAATAAAATAATATTATTTAATACAGACACATGGTATATATACACACATACACATTAATAGAGATGGTAAAAATAAAGATTCTTTTAACCATTTAAGTCTCTGATGGTATTTTTGTCATTTTAGAAAAAAAATTAACTGTTAAATCTAACGATGTTAGCCATCTGAAATCAAATGGAGTAAAAAATGAAAAGTCAGCGTTTAGAGAGAGCTTTTAAAACATAAAAGACTCAACTAGTTAAACATAAGAGACTTAACTAGTTAAAATTGATAAAAATCAGGGACTCAAATAATAATTTACTCTAAAGATTTTGATGATACAATTGTCACTATCATGTGCATATCCTTAGTGTTTTTTTTCCACCTCTCTCCTATTAATTATATAAATCTCTTCAATTGTTTTTATAACGTTTTGTTTCTCGCTTATCTCTTCTATTAAATAATAATAATGATTTCTATAACTATTTTTATAAAACATTTTTTATTAAAAAAAAAAGGTTTGTTCATAAATCGTTTTTTATAAATTGAATATTTCTTTAATTCTTGTTATAAAACAATTAAAAAAATAACTATATAATGCCTTTTCTAGAATTTTTATTAAATACTATGTAATATATCGTAAACATGTAGTATGTAAATTTTTATTACTAAATATATAACATTATTTTTAACCTAGTAATAATAATAAAAATGAAAAACTCGCACCTTACTAAATTGAACAATCAAACAGATTGCCGGTCAAAAAACATAGTAAAGTCATTATGGAAAAAAGTAGGGTTAAAACAATAAGTAAATAAAAAGTTTTAAATAAAAATTTTATAGAAAAAGTTAAAACAAAAATTAATACTAGTTTAAGAATTATTATATTACTAAAAATACTTCAATGCAAGAAAAGTATCATGACCAACCCTCATACCGAGAAAGGGTAGGAGACTTGGACCTCTAAGCTATCTCCTAAAGTCTCGAATAGGGGTGTAAACGAGTTAAGCCGGTTCGAGAGTTACTCGAGACCGGATCGGTAAAAAGCTCGAACGAGCCGAGTCTTAACGAGCCCGAGCCCGATCTCGAGCCTAAAATATTGCTCGTTTAGTTATCGAGCCCGAGCTCGAGCTTTGCCTTTTAAGATCGTTTATGCTCGTGAGCCTTAACGAGCCTAGTAAGATTTTATTTTATATATTTATATATTTAATATATTATTCAATTTAACCCCCCCAAATCGAGCTCGAGCAGAGCTTTGGCTCGTTTAAGGCTTCCTATAAACGAGCTCGAGACGAGCTTTTGCTCGTTTAATCGTCTTGAATGAAATCGAGCCTTACCGAGCCGTTCTCGAGCTTTATTCTCACTTCACGAGCTGAGCTCAATCAAAAAGTTATAGGCTCAAACCGAGCCGAGCTCGAGCTCGAGCTTCAGGATAATTCAACGGGCCGAGCTCGTTTAGTGTCAGGTTTGGGCTCGGCTCGTTTACACCCCTAGTCCCAAATGATGATATAGTGTCACATGCTTTACGAAAAATAAATTGAGTGTGGATTATTCTATAAATTTCTTTTTATAATTTAGAGAATCTTTTATAAAGAAAACCACCGAGATCTACTTAATACCTACTAACTAACAGTGGGTTATGGTATGAATAATCCTTTTGATTATTATTGATCAATAAACCCTTATATTATATATAGGGAAGAGATACAAAGCAATACAACCACTAAATATGGAAGAGATCCTAACTATAATACAATATATACTCTTTATAATATTGATGTGCTAATATTCCCCCGCAGTTTGAACGGGAGGGCAACGAACGCTCAAACTGGATCTGAAAGCTTCATACATATGGCGTGGAAGACCTTTGGTAAAGATGTCTGCGTATTGCAATGAAGAAGGAATATGTAGTACCCGAACATGACCAAAACGGACTTTTTCCCGCACAAAGTGTATATCGATTTCCACATGCTTTGTGCGATGATGTTGGACCGGATTTTTAGAGAGGTAGACTGCCGAAACGTTGTCACAATAGATAATGGACGCCTTTTGCATCGAGCATAAAGCTCAAATAAAAGATTGCGCAAACAAGTTGTTTCGGCCACTGCATTGCCGACCCCCCGATACTCCGCTTATGCACTGGATCTAGAAATAGTTGGTTGTCTTTTAGAGGACCAGGAAAGTAAGTTGTCCCCGAGAAAGACGCAATAACCCGATGTGGATCTACGTGAGTTGGGGCACTGCCCCAATCTGTGTCCGAATAAGCAGTCAAGGTATGAGATGGGGAAACATATAACTGCAAACCGTAGTCTGTGGTGCCTTGAAGATACCGTAGTATTCTTTTCATGAACAGAAAATGTGGCTCCCGGGGAGCGTGCATAAAGAGGCAAACCTGTTGTACGACATAGGTGATATCCGGACGGGTGAAAGTGAGGTACTGTAAGGCTCCGACTAGGGTGCTGTACAAGGTGCCGTCGGGAAGGAGATTACCATCATCAACACTGAGCTTGGAGGACGTATCCACCGGAGTAGTGCAGGGCTTGCACGATCCCATTGAAGCTCTCTTTAAAATGTCATGAGTATAAGTGGCCTAAGAAAAAAAGAGACCCTTGTTGTTTCTAGTGGCGTGGATGCCCAAAAAATGATGAAGATTACCCAGGTCGGTCATAGCAAACTCGTGAAAAAGAGTGGCAATAATATCTCGTAAAAGAGAAGGATCAGATGCAGTTAAGACGATGTCGTCCACATATAATAACAAATATGTTGTTTGGCCCTTGTGTTGATAAACGAACAGGGAGTTATCACATATGCTGCTGCGAAATCCGTGTGATGTAATTAATGTGGCAAACCGGTTATACCACGCCCCGGGAGCCTGCTTAAGGCCATACAGATATTTACGAAGACGACACACGTGTGTCGGAGCACGACAATCAACAAAGCCGGGGGGGGGGGGGGTGATGCATGTAAACTGTTTCCTGCAGGTCACCATGTAGGAACGCGTTTTTCACGTCCAATTGGTGAATGGGCCAGGACCAAGAGACGGCTAAACTAAGCACAGTCCGAATGGTAGCCGGTTTAACAACCGGACTAAAGGTGTCATAACAATCAATTCCGATGGTCTGGGATTTACCATTTGCCACGAGTCTTGTTTTTACCAGTCAAAAGTGCCGTCGGCTTTAAGCTTATGACGGAAAAGCCACATACAACGAATAACGGGCTTATCGGTTGGCCGTGGAGCTAGTTCCCACATTTCGTTTTCCTGTAACGCTCTAAATTCATCTTCCATGTCAAGAGACCAGTATGGATCCGACCAGGCCTGGGTATAGGATGTAGGGAGGGGAGAGATAAGTGGGGATGTGGTGGTGTGTAGGTTTAGACGGGTAATAGGTTTGGTGATTCCGGCTTTGGCGCGAGTAGTCATGGGGTGGGCCAGGTCTGGATTTGGCTGGGCTGGGAGTGGTGGGGAAAGTGGTGAAGCTGGGTCGAAGGTGGATGGTGTGGCAGTAGGCGGAGTGACTAGGACTGCAGATGTAGGGCTGGTTGGCGGAGGTGGGTTAGGGCTGTTGGGATTGTTAGGAGGGATGGGAGTTGTAGTGGGGTTAAGATTGGTGGGTATGGGGGTGGCAGTAGGTAGAGGTGCAGTAGGGGGGTAGGACGTGGGAGGGGAGTGGCAGGTGAAGCGAGGGTGTTGTAAGTGGAGGTGGGGAAGGGGGGGGTCATCTAGGAATGTATAGGCGGTGGGCGGATTGTAGCCGGAAAGGAAAGGAAATGAGGTTTCGTCAAAGATGACTTGTCGGGAAAGGAGAACTTTACCGGTTGAGGGGTCATAGCAACGGTAGCCACGAAAATTATCAGGACAACCGAGGAACACACATTTGACTGAGCGTGTGTGGAGTTTGTGGGGCCGAGTGGCGGACTTGTTTGGAAAGCATGCACACTCGAAGACACGAAGGTGGTCATAGGTTGGGTGGCGTTGAAATTGGGCAAAGGCTGGTGTGGAAAGGTTAAGACGTTTAGTAGGAAGGATGTTGTGTAGGTAGGTAGCCGTATGGAGAGCCTCAGCCCAAAAGGAATGGGTAAGGTGGGAATGGGTGAGAAGAGTACGAATGATGTCATTGATTCGACGAATCATCCTTTCGGCTCATCCGTTTTGTTGAGAGGTTTGAGGACAAGAGAAACTCAACACAAGACCGTGGATGTGAGCAAAGGTTTTGAAGTCATTATTATCAAATTCACCCCCTAAATCATATTGGAAAGTTTTTATTTTCCGGTTAAATTGAGTTTGGATCAAGTTATGAAATTATTGAAAATTGGTGAAGGTAACGGATTTATATTTTAAAGAATAGACCCAAACATAATGAGTGAACTTATCAATTAGAACCATGCAGTATTTATAACCCGATTTGCTTAGGACGGGAGATGTCCAAAGATCACAGTGGATAATATCAAATGGTGCAAACGTAATAGAATTTGAATCATAAAATGGCAACCGCTTATGTTTAGCTAATTGACAAGACTCACTTAAAGACGAATTCATATGTCTATTACAAGGAATTGAAAAACTAGATATAAGTAAATCCAAAGCTGGTGTGCTCGGGTGCCCGAGCTAGTTATGCCATTGATCTTTGGTTGATGCAAGAAAGGCGGATGAATGTTCGGGTGAGGTGATGTCACACCCCCAAAATCCACTAACGGAGTTTTACCGTTTGGCGTGTGACAAACCAGGATCTCAGTCATTAGTTACATCAAAGACTCTATATGAGTTTAAACAAAACCATTTAATGTTCAGAGTTAATGCGGAAGCGATAAACAAAGTAACAAATACGCAAAACAAACGCGCCCAAAGTCAAAGCAAAAAGAAATCAGATAAATAGTTTAATTGTTTGATAAATGTTGGAAATGATAATGAGACTCCATGCATATCCTAGGTGTGTACCTGTGCCTTAGCAACCTGAGAAAACATGTAAGAAAAGTGTCAACACTAGGTTGGTTAGTTCACAGGTTTTAATTTGTAATAGCGTTTGCCAGATTATGTACATTCAATATATATATCAATAGGTAGCTAACCTATGTTCATGTTTCCTAAAGCGCTCGAAACCGAAGCTGACTATTTGTTTGTGTTTGAATGCCTCCCACTATGTCTATCAACAATGGTGCCGTGTTTAGGTCAATATTACACCCGTTCGACCTCCAATCGAGTTAGCGCGACTAACGCGGGTGGGGTTTGTCAAACCCAGTAGTACTACTCAAGATTACCTCTCTATGCTCATATTAAACGGTTCGATGTGTAAGGACTTTCAGGATAGAGTGTTACGCTTAGCCTTAACAAGTGATAATATATGAATTACAATAATCAAAAGTGTTTGCGTCATGTTTTCTCCCCAATTTAAAAACAGTAAAGGGGCCGTTAAACTCACCTGATTTGTGTAAGCGTAGTAGTTAGCACCACACAAGGATGCAATAAGAAACCACAAATGGATTGCCTATGAACAGTCTACGAATGCCCTAGAATGATTTACAATAGTTAGGAACACGTGGGATTTTGTGACAACGACACAGAAATATTGAACGTCCTAAATACATACTTAGGATCAACGAGTAGACAAACACGACATCGGAATTAAGGGATTTCTCAACTAAATGATTAAGATAGATGTGGTACGTATAAAACGTCACCAAACACGAGATAATAATAATATATATATATAATCGTGTGTTTTCATGAATTAAATAATAGCTTTATGTGATAATATAATTAATTATATTATTTTAAATGTGGGGATAATAATTAAAAACGAGTTACAATTCCAAACCCGAGCCTACAGGTGTTTTCCGGGGTTAACACGTATTAATATATTATTAAGATAATATAGCGTTTAGTTTTATTTAAAAACAATGCTTAAAAAGCTGTTTAAAAAAATAATGCACATGGTGGGATTCGAACCCGGGTCACTCCCACCACAGCCCAAAGACTTAACCACCACGCCCGCTAGGGTCTCGCAACACAAACCCGTTCCTGTTGTGTCACACCCTGAAATTTCACAGTGAGTTACCCACGGGTTGTGACTGTCAAGGATCATCAGTCCCGGTTATTTCGAACGACCTCTAAATGGTTTTCGAAAAGATTTTCCGTTTGAACATCATATAAAAATAAATAAGTAATACAGAGTTTGAAAATACGGAAAGTAAAGTGCGGAAGCAAAAGTAAAGTAGCAAAATACAGAAGCATAACAAATTAGGTTCTCATAAACCTAGCTTCTAAATGAAAACATGAAATGTGACTCTAGATATGCAATCCTAGTCCATGCGTGAATGTTTAGCGACCTGAGATAAACATGCTTAAAAGTGTCAACACAGGGTTAGTGAGTTCACATGTTTAAGTAACAGAAACAGAATGAAAACAGTGTAACAGTACGTATGTATACTAGTGATTCGATTGTTGATCAGGCAATAAACATTAACTATATAAGCAACACCGAAACCGAAGCTCAACGAAGGAATGCAGAAACTAGCATTTTAACTCTTACGTGCTTAGCACGCAATGGATTAGGTCAATTATGCACCCGTTTGACTCCCAGTCAGAGTTAGCGTGACTAACCCGGGTGGGGGTTGTTAAACCCAATAGTACTATTTATGAATCACCTCGCTTTGTGTAATAATTAACGGTTCGAATATGAGAGGACTTTATGTGCGGGAAATGCACCCACTTATATTAAAGCGAAATCAAAGTAATCATCATACGACTAAGTAAGAAAATGGTTAACATGTATCTCCCCCAAATGGAAAAGTAAGTAAAATGGGGCCATGAAAACTCACCTGGGAATGAGGTGAATGAAGTATGAGAGCAACACGAGAAAATCTAGCAACTCTGGATAACTGACCTAACCAAGCCCTAGGAATAGTAAGGTTATAAGGTCTATGAAAGTAAACATGGTTTATGTAACCACATTTATCCAAACGACTCAACGTTGAAAGGTTTGACCAAAGTTGACCGAGGTTTGACCAACTTTGACCAAGGTTTGACCAAGTTTGACTAATGTTGACCGATGTTGACTAAATTTGACCAAGTTTTACTAATGTTGACCAATGTTGACCAACCTTGACCAATGTGACACGACGACCCGTTGGTGACACACGGTGAACACATGTACAATTAGCACATAGGTAACATATGAGTAACACATAAGTAACATAATAGTAATACCTAAGTAACACATGAGTAATACCTAGGTATCATATAAGTAATACCATATGACATAACATGCATGTTTCAAGTAGTTGCATAAGCAAGTAACATGTGGCAAGTAACATGGCATTTGTACATCCTTATGGTATATCTCATACATGTTTAACCATCATCCACATAGGTTATGTCATTATATTAGTAACCTATTAACATAATTTCAACACATTTGAACAAGAATCACAACATGCTATTTCTATACCATATTTCTTAACATAGTAAAATTTCCCTTTTTGGGCAATTAGGGTTTTAGTACACTTTAGGTGTCATAGCTCAGTTAAACAAGTTATACATGAAATTATACTAGTAACATATCATAGACATGATTCTTATGCATACACTTTCTATTTCAAGCAAAGGTGAAGTTCCCAAACTAATAAAGTTTCCTTATTTAGCAAGGTCATCCAAAACACGTCATAATACCATTTCAAATTACATATTCTTGCATAAGACATCTATTCATATAGTAATAAAGCTATTTAACATATTTTAGACCTTTATAACATACACATACAAAATATGAACAATTAAAGTTTCCTTTTTAGGAAAGCGGTCCAAACGACCTTCTACACATGTGTAACTTCCAATAACTCTTTCTACCACTTTAATAGATGTTTTAGAAACATATTAGCATGCTTTTATCCATTCAAACATCATAACTCAAAATATGCAAAATTAAAGTTTCCTTATATAGTAAGTCGACCATAACATAGGGTAACATATCATATCAACAAAAAAATTCACTTTTTTTATTTATTCTACTAATACAAGCATCATTTAAACTTTCAAACAAATCATATACACATTTATGAAAAATCTCAACCAACAAAGTTTCTATAAACATAAACAAGCAAATAACAACCTAAATAAATATTTCAAACAATAAAAAGTGTAAATATGTGTTAACAACTTCATTTTATGAAAGCCCTTTGATAAAACATAGATTAGAATGGATGAGTGTTGCCTTGAATCACCATGAATCACTCTTGAATGGCTCCTAGAACACTTGGAATGGATGAGGAAGCTTGAGAGAGGTGGAGGCTAGTGATGGGGGTGGCGGCCGAAACAAGAGAGTGGGGGAGAGAGGAGTGTTTTAGGTTTAGGGTAAAAATGAGGGTGGAAGTGGTTTAAGGGTGGTTTTAGTAAAATGGTATTTGGGGTTTTTACTCTTTCAAGGCTTTTTATTAATTAAATGGGCTACTAATTGGTTTAAACAAATAAAGTGCTGAATTATTAAGCCCAAGTTATAAAAGCATTGTTTTTATAAAATCAAATTTAGTGTTGTTGGCACATATCGCGTATCCGCTTAAAAAGCGTTAATTTAAAAGTTGCTCTAAAAATTCCAGAAAAATTCATATAAGCATGAAATATTAAATCACAGTATTACATATAATTTTTGCACACCAATTATATGTCTATGTATTATTTCTACAATTCACCAACGTTCGTGTGACAGGACGCGTGTGTGACCCGGTAATCCGCCCGATTACCGATGCATGTAATGAAATGAAATGAATGGACTTGCTATATGAAATATGTAATTAATTACTCTATAATTAAGTATGATACAAGTGTAATCATGTGAATTCAAGTAATACTCGGGTATGTATATTAACCTGAATTTGCCGGGTATCAAATATCCCCCCTGTTAAAAGGAATTTCGTCCCGAAATTCAGTTCACGTCACTGGTAGATGGTGTAGTTTTGAACAAGTGAGGGTATTTACGCTTGAATTGATCCTCGAACTCCCAAGTGAACTCTGGTCCGCATCTAAAATTCCAACGAACCTTAACTATGTGAATGCGGCTTTATTTCAGCTGTTTGACCTCACGGTCCATGATCTCGACTGGTTCCTCGATGAAGTGAAGCTGATCGTCTATTTGAATCTCCTCTAATGGTATGACCAGTGCCTCTTCTGATAAGCACTTCTTCATATTCGACACGTGAAACACGTCATGAATGCTACTGAGGGTTTCTGGTAGGTTGAGTTTGTAAGCAACGGGACCAATCCTTTTCAGGATCTCTAAAGGTCCAATACGCTTGCCGAAACTTATCACTCCTTTCCATGGCAAGACTTTCAGTAGCACTTTGTCTTCCACTTGAAATTCTAATGGTTTGCGTCTCACGTCAGCGTAACTCTTTTGACGATCACGCGCGGCTTTGATACGTTCTCGTATCTGTACGATATTTTATGTAGTCTCATGAATAATTTCTGGACTTGTAAGTTGGCTATCTCCCACTTCTGTCCAGCAAATTGGCGATCTACACTTTCATCCGTAAAGTGCTTCGAATGGTGCGGCCTTGATGCTAGTGTGGTAGCTGTTGTTGTATGAAAATTTGACCAACGGTAGGTGGGCATCCCAACCGATTCCAAAGTCAACCACACAAGCCATAAGCATGTCCTCAAGGGTCTGGATGGTCCTTTCACTCTGACCGTCCGTTTGAGGATGGTATGCAGTACTCATATCCAACCGAGTACCCAAGGCTTTCTGTAAGGATTACCAGAATCAGGATGTAAATCGACTATCCCTATCCGAAATGATAGAGATTGGCACTACATGTCTCGCGACTACTTCCTTTAAGTAAATTCTAGTTAGCTTCTCCATCTTGCCCGTTTCTTTAATGGGAAGGAAGTGTGTAGATTTTGTTAGCCTGTCGACAATTACCCAGATAGTGTCACAACCGTTGGATGCCTGGTGTGCCACGTGCTATACGCAAAAACCTACAAGTTCTAATATTTATAATAAAACGGACAAACCTAAACTAACGCGCACAATACGACAAGTGTACCGATCGTTTGTAGAATAGATAGATAAGACCGAGTATTGAACCTACGAACACTGTATGTACAGCGAAATACTGACTCAGATACAGGATAACTAATTACAAAAAGGGGGTTTCTTTTATTTAAGAGAGTAACGTAAGAAAGACTAAAAGGAAGACACCAAACTAAAACGGAGACGGAAACAAAGACCAGACGAAGAAAGAACACTACCTAGGCTCGAATCCTACACATGCTTGACAAAAGGTTCTATCGAAAATGGAACTGATGTGATACCGGGATCTTAAAATACTAAACTCAAAGGAAACCTAGAGCACCCTCGACCCTTCTCAAGGATTGTCAACCAAGAAACCTAAAAGCCGTTAAACCACCGGTTGGATGGATTTCCCTCACAGGTCATCCAGTCTACTCAAGAAGTATCTGCTAGACAATCTACCTCACAGCGCGAAAGTCTCAATACACCTAAGTGCAAGGGATAACTAAGAATTTCCTATTGGATTCGGAAAACAAGATGTGAACGACGAACTAGACAGACCTTCTCACAAAGATTCTAAACTAGCGATCAGACACACGAGATAAACCGACAATCTCTCACCTCACAGCTATTAAGATTGGTTGAATATTTAGATTTACCAATTCACGAATTTCATTCCTATGAAATACTACGTCTAGCAAACCATCCAATAATCAAAAACACACGGCAATTGATCTAGCATGCACCTATTATATGAAAGACATTCATCAAAGCACACGAGGACTGAAAAATCATTCAATTGATAATACTAAATACGCATACACATCCAATGATCAAAACCAAGTCTTTACATCCTAAGTTCTTCACATGCAAATCATCCAAAAACCGAATAAAACCTAATGTCAAACATATGTATTCATCAACACCTAGGTAGTTCTAAGATTCTAGCCAATAATCATAATCAAATCAGTAGCTATTATCATATTAAAAGACATTGATTATCAAAAGTTCAAGATACAAAGAAAGAAACGAAAAACCGATGAGCTAACACCCGAAGAACTCGATCCTAAGCTTCAATTATTTGATTTCTTGACTCCAAGTGCTCTCCAATGCTCTGGAAATCGTCCGCTAATCGCCCTCAGCCGTCTCCAACTGATTCCCCCTCTAAAACTAGGGTTTAAAACGATTAAATATGTTTTTTTCTTCGAAAGCCTACCCGTCGCGTATCGCGACGGGTCTTCATACTCCCTCGCGCAGCGCGAGGTCCCCAGAAAAGACAAAACAGTCGGGCAATCATTAAAAGGGCAATTCTGACATTTTGCATCCCTCGCGTAGCGCGACGAAATTCCAAGATCTGTCGAGCTACGCTACAGGGGTAAAAATCCAGAAAGTTTCTTTTTTTTCTCCACAGCCCTCTCGCACGAACCGGAAACTCGTTCTTCTTCATTTTCAATCATATCCACTTCCTTTGTGACCTAACAACCAAAATATATAGAAATATTAAGTACAAGCAGTTATAGAAAAAAAACCGACGCAAAACAAACACAAAGTGGGAGTAAAATTGACAGTAAAATGGATGTATTTTGCAATACATCACATCCCCACACTTATCTTTTTTTCGTCCCTGAAAAAAAATTATGCAAACGGAATCAGAGACGGATATTATTTTCGGGCCAAAAGCTATTTTACTTATTAGAGTCAAAACTTGTGTTAGCCGCGATTGCAAATATACTTATCCCTTTTAAACCCAAGTCTGGTTTCAGGCTCTTATCATGCAATTTTAGTTCAAGTGCGGTCAATCTACCTAGGGTCTCTCATTAGAAGCCACAGCCCACCTAATCCCAACTCAAGCTTATAGAACAAAAGGAGTAATCACTGGACCACTTCCTAACCGTTTTATACCAAAATCAAGAGAATTTGAAATCAATTTTTTTTTTCTTGAGCTTAGACCTTGCTTCACCTAACCCAGAGGCTGTCTCAATCAGAGTCATCATCCCCGAGAGTGACAACGTGAGCGTCGGTAATTTTGCAATTTTATTTCGACACATCGCAGAGGCATTCTAAGTCAGAGTCACCATCCCCAACGAAGATTACGTAGGCCTGCGCTACTTTTCTTAGTTTCTAGCTCATTTATTCTATTTTTTTATGATTAGAAATTATAACAATTTTAGCTTATAACGGCATTCCTTATACTATTATTGGTACTATTATTGGCGGCTGCAATTTCTCATTTTCCCTAGATGAGAACCCACTAGTAGACCGACAATTAAGGTATATTTAGATCAAAGGAACCTAAAACCGAACCGAGCCTATTCACATATCCCAAACTAGACACAAGCTCGACTATATTAATCTTTATTATCATTATTTGAACCCGAACAAAAACCCCTCTTTTATATCATTTTCCGTTTTATTTTGCAAACTTCTTTATTCAAAAGACATTTTCAAATTTTTAATTTTTTTTTTAAACCAAACTAAACGACAGTGTCCCATCCCCACACTTAAACTTTGCATTGTCCTCAATGCAGGAATGGAAACACGACTCAAAAACAAAAACAGGGAAAAGTAAAAGAAAATGGAAAAGACTTAGCTGGTATTTTGGCGGGTCAATATGCTCCAAGCATGCAGCAGCTCCCAAAGCCTTGTTGAGGATTTAGCATCCCCACACTTCGCTCTCGTTGTGTTCTCGCTGCTGGGGACCCGCTTTCTGCTGCTAAAAGCTTTTCCAAAAATCAATTATAATAAAACCAAACCTGCAAAACAAAAACAAACAAACCCCGAGCAACATAACACTGACACAAATAATAGAATAAAAATAAAACTAAACTAAACAGATAATGTACAAAATACAAGCAGCCATAATAATGAGGACGAATCACAGAACAGGAGAAGCAACAAACACAATGACAGCTAAAATAAAGCAAATAAATAACTAAAGCGAAAATCTGGGTTGCCTCCCAGTAGCGCTAAGTTTACAGAAGAGTCTTCAGCCAGACTCGTGCCTCGCAAGTAAACTCACTCAGGAGGCTTCTCCTTAATCCTCTTCCCATCATTTTTACTCAATTTCATTCTCTTGTCGTTGGACGGGAAGAATCCAACAACCAGGCCCCAGAAGACTCGAAACAGACTCGAGTCGGGCCACCAAGACTTGAATTTTCCTGGACCGAACTGTATGCCATGCATGTAATGAGGAACATGGTCGTCTCTGCAGTCTGGAACAACTGCAGGGCCTCTAATTGACCAGGTTTGTGTCCTATAAATGCGCCGGTCCAGGCGCTCTCTCACCCTATCCCGTGGCACGTTGGATCTGGATGGCGATCCATAATCATCGTCGTCATCCACGGGCCGGCTATCATCATCAGCAATCCCCACACTTGGGGTTTGCTCATCCTCAACAAGAAGTGGTCGCTCTATCTCCATCACTTCTTCTTCATCCTCTCGGTTTGGTGACTGCTCGATAACCGATGCTGGCTCTCCATAAAGTAATGTCTCGAGAGTAGTAATGTCACCAACAGGGTCAAACACCTCCTCAGCCTCTTGAGTTGTAAAACCAACCAACTCGTCACCAAACTCAAACTCCCAGGATAGTACATGCTCCTCCTCCTTCTTCATGTCATCCTCTATCCTGGCTTTCTCACTTTCCTCATCAATCTGATCATTAGGATGCTCTGTGGTCATGGGATCAGATGAAAACTCCAACTCATCATCAGAATCGGCCCACAATGCGGAAATCGGCTGAATTGGGACATCCTGCTGAACCAGAGGTGGGACTGACTCGTCCATTAACGTCTCTGGTCCTGGTGTGTCGAATACTTCACCTTCCTCTGCCCACCTGGCCTCCATCTCAGCAAACCGGGCACTCCAATCTATCTGCCTGACTTCTTCTGCTGATGGGATGTGAAGACTCTCCTCCTGCGCTCGGAAGTGAGCAACTACAGCCTCATCTACACTCGGAACAAGTGTATCCTCTACAGCAAAAATCACGTGTCTCTCCACATCAGCTGGTCTGTCCGCCTACAGATCGTGCCTCAAATAAGCTTGGATGTGTTCTTCTACATCCGGATCCTCAAAATCAAATATATGCCGAGCCGGAGGTGGGACTTGGGAAGAACTATCGGAAATAGCAAAAAATCCACTGTCCGTTCTCGTCTCCGGCTCTAATGAATCATCAATCACAGGATCCTCTATCTGCTTCATAGATGTAGCTATTGCAAGTTTAAGAGCTTCAATCTGACTTGTCAGAAGATCCATCTCAGCTCTCCATTTGATGTCTTCGGCTCTCGCTTCCTTTTCCATCAGCTCCATCAAATGATACGACCTCGCCAACAATTCATCCTCCTGATATCTCTCATCGTACCGGTGCGCAGAATACCCATATGAATAAAAATGCTGACATTGTTGCGTCCAATGGGGTCCACCACAATTCTCGCACCACATCTTCCTCCTCTTTCAAAATAAATAATAAATAAAAATAAAGAGAAAAATAAATAAATACAACCTAATCTAAAACACCCAAATAAAAGAAAATAAACACAAATCCTAAAATCAAAGTAAATTTCGCTATTGCCAAGTGTCCCCGGCAACGGCGCCAAAAACTTGGTGTGCCACGTGCTATACGCAAAAACCTACAAGTTCTAATATTTATAATAAAACGGACAAACCTAAACTAACGCGCACAATACGGCAAGTGTACCGATCGTTTGCAGAATAGATAGATAAGACCGAGTATCGAACCTACGGACACTGTATGTACAGCGAAATACTGACTCAGATACAGGATAACTAATTACAAAAAGGGGGTTTCTTTTATTTAAGAGAGTAACGTAAGAAAGACTAAAAGGAAGACACCAAACTAAAACGGAGACGGAAACAAAGACCAGACGAAGAAAGAACACTACCTAGGCTCGAATCCTACACATGCTTGACAAAAGGTTCTATCGAAAATGGAACTGATGTGATATCGGGATCTTAAAATACTAAACTCAAAGGAAACCTAGAGCACCCACGACCCTTCTCAAGGATTGTCAACCAAGAAACCTAAAAGCCATTAAACCACCGGTTGGATGGATTTCCCTCACAGGTCATCCAGTCTACTCAAGAAGTATCAGCTAGACAATCTACCTCACAGCGCGAAAGTCTCAATACACCTAAGTGCAAGGGATAACTAAGAATTTCCTATTGGATTCGGAAAACAAGATGTGAACGACGAACTAGACAGACCTTCTCACAAAGATTCTAAACTAGCGATCAGACACACGAGATAAACCGACAATCTCTCACCTCACAACTATTAAGATTGGTTGAATATTTAGATTTACCAATTCACGAATTTCATTCCTATGGAATACTACGTCTAGCAAACCATCCAATAATCAAAAACACACGGCAATTGATCTAGCATGCACATATTATATGAAAGACATTCATCAAAGCACACGAGGATTGAAAAATCATTCAATTGATAATACTAAATACGCATACACATCCAATGATCAAAACCAAGTCTTTACATCCTAAGTTCTTCACATGCAAATCATCCAAAAACCGAATAAAACCTAATGTCAAACATATGTATTCATCAACACCTAGGTAGTTCTAAGATTCTAGCCAATAATCATAATCAAATCAGTAGCTATTATCATATTCAAAGACATTGATTATCAAAAGTTCAAGATACAAAGAAAGAAACGAAAAACCGATGAGCTAACACCCGAAGAACTCGATCCTAAGCTTCAATTATTTGATTTCTTGACTCCAAGTGCTCTCCAATGCTCTGGAAATCGTCCGCTAATCGCCCTCAGCCGTCTCCAACTGATTCCCCCTCTAAAACTAGGGTTTAAAACGATTAAATATGTTTTTTTCTTCGAAAGCCTACCCGTCGCGTATCGCGACGGGTCTTCATACTCCCTCGCGCAGCGCGAGGTCCCCAGAAAAGACAAAACAGTCGGGCAATCATTAAAAGGGCAATTCTGACATTTTGCATCCCTCGCGTAGCGCGACGAAATTCCAAGATCTGTCGAGCTACGCTACAGGGGTAAAAATCCAGAAAGTTTCTTTTTTTTCTCTACAGCCCTCTCGCACGAACCGGAAACTCGTTCTTCTTCATTTTCAATCATATCCGCTTCCTTTGTGACCTAACAACCAAAATATATAGAAATATTAAGTACAAGCAGTTATAGAAAAAAACCGACGCAAAACAAACACAAAGTGGGAATAAAATTGACAGTAAAATGGATGTATTTTGCAATACATCAATGCCCTAGGTAATTTCGTGATGAAATCCATTGATATTTGTTCCCACTTCCACTATGGAATCTCTGGTTGTTGGAGTAACCCTGATGGTTTTTGATACTCCATTTTGACCTTAGCACATGTCAAGCATTTACTGACGTAGGTAACAATCTCGGCTTTCATGTTGGTGGCCCTTGAGGTTGTGGTACATTTTGTCAGCACCGGGGTGAATCGAGTACCTGGACTTGTGTGCTTCGTCCATCACTAGATCCCTTAGATTCCCAAAGTTCGATACCTAAATCCGATCCATGAAGTAACGGATGTCATCGGATTTGATCTCAAATTGTTTGTCCATACCTCGTAAGGACTCATGGCATAGGTTCACCTCCTTGATTGCTTCGAGTTGGGCGTCACAGATTTGTATGGGTAAATTCGTGTGGATGGTCAACTGTAACGCTCGTACTCGTCGCGGTTTGGGTTGTCCTTTCCTGCTCAAGGCATCGGCAACGACGTTGGCCTTTCCAGGATGGTAATGGATGGCGCAGTCGTAGTCGTTTAGCAATTCGACCCATCGACGCTGCCTCATGTTAAGCTCCTTCTGGTCGAAGATGTGTTGAAGGCTTTTGTGATCGGTGAAAATTGTACATATTGTGCCATACATGTAGTGTCTCCAGATCTTGAGTGCGAATACTACAGCTCCCAACTCTAAGTCATGGGTAGTGTATTTTTTTCTCGTGCACGTTCAGTTGTCGAGAAGCATAAGCAATACCTTCTCCCTTGGCATTAACACGCACCCGAGTCCTTGGTGTGACGCATCGCAGTACACCACGAAATCGTCCGTTTCTTCTAGTAACGATAGGATCGGTGCGCTACAAAGTTTCTGTTTGAGCAATTGAAAAGCGGTTTCTGCCTTGTCGTTCCATTCGTATTTCTTATCCTTGTGTGTCAGAGTAGTGAGGGGTTGGCCTATCTTAGAGAAATTTTCGATGAATCGTCGATAATAGCCTGCAAGACCTAAGAATTGTCCCACCTCAATCGGGGTCTTAGGTGCCTCCCAATTCTTAATCGCCTCGATTTTGAATGGGTCAACATGTATGCCCTTCTTGTTGACCACGTGTCCAAGGAATTGTACTTCTCGAATCCAAAAATCGCACATCGAGAACTTGGCGTACAATTTCTCCTCCTTTAGTAACTCCATGATTAACTTCAGATGCTCGGCATGCTCCTCCTTACTCCATGAGTATATCAGAATATCATCCATGAACACGATCACAAACTTGTCCAAGTAGGGTTTGCACACTCGGTTCATGAGGTCCATGAATACCACCGGTGCGTTGGTTAACCCAAATGGCATAACCATGAACTCGTAGTGACCGTAACGAGTTCAGAAAGCGGTCTTTGGAATGTCATCTTCCTAAATCCTTAGCTGATGGTATCCCGACCGCAGATCGATCTTCGAGTAATAGCTCGACCCTTGTAATTGGTCGAACAGGTCATCGATCCTTGGTAGTGGATATCGGTTCTTGATCGTCACCTTGTTTAGTTCTCGGTAATCAATGCACATACGGAACGATTCGTCTTTCTTCTTAACGAACAATACCGGTGCTCCCCAAGGCGATAAGCTTGGTCTGATGAACCCTTTGTCTAACAGTTCTTGTAATTGGTTAGACAATTCCTGCATTTCCGATGGCGCCAGTCGGTAAGGTGACCTTACTGTCGGAGCGGATCCTGGTGTGAGATCAATCCGGAACTCGACTTGCCGTTGCGGTGGAAGTCCGGGCAAATCGTCAGGAAATACTTCCGGATAGTCTCGGACGATCGGAATGCCCTCGACCTTTCTCTCTTCTGCTTTCTTTTTCCGTTACGTGCGCTAGGATAGCATGGTAACCCTTTCGTAAGTACTTTCGGGCCTTCATGCAGGTAATGATCCTTAGGGCGGTACCACTTCGTTCTCCTTGAATGGTCAGCGGTTCCCCGTCTGGCAGTGGAATGCGGACTATCTTCTCGTGACAAACAATTTTGGCTCGGTTCTTGGATAACCAGTCCATGCCGACAACTATGTCGAAACTTCCCAATGTTACCGGCAATAAGTCTATAGTGATAGAGTGATCGGCCAATGTTAAGACACAACCGGGGATCACTTGTTCTGTCTCTATTAGTTTACCATCTGGTAATTCTACCGTATATAGGTAATTTAGAGCGATCAGAGTAATAACAAGTAATGAACTAAACTCAGTGGATACAAAGCTTTTATCGGTGCCCGTGTCAAACAAGATTGAAGCATAGCAGTTGTTTATGAGAAACGTACCAGTAACAATGTTGGGGTCTTGCCTAGCTTCGCCTGCTCCAATCACAAACGCCCTGCCCCGAGTATTTGTATTTCCAGGCCTCCGGTTCTTTGGGCAGTCCTTGCGGAAATGTCCGGGATCATCGCACCCGAAACATCCGCGGTTTCCCCCGCCAGCCGGGGCTTGTTCAACTAGTCGACAGTTCTGGGCAGTGTGGCCAAAACGCTTGCATTTCTGACAACGGGAATCTTCACAAGTGCCGTTGTGGTGGAATTGACACTTATTGCATTTAGCTAGATTCCCAGTGTATGCGCCCCTTGGTCTCTTTTCTGGCTGATTAGCAACGAATACCCTTGCTGGTTCTTGTCTCTTCGGATTATTGGGCACATAGGGTTTAGCAGGAGCGTTTTCCCACTTTCGTTTGTTATCGAAGACTTTCATGAAATTTTCCTTCTTGGTAAACAGTCCCTGACGGACTGCCTGATCAGTAAGATTATGAGCCAGTCTCACAGCGTTATTAATAGCTGCGGGTTCAGCAGATGTGACCATACTCTGTATCTGAGGCGCCAAACCCCAAATGTATCTCTCAATCCGTTTGAACTTAGGCGTAACCATATGCGGTAATAATCGTGCCAGATCGTGAAATCTTGCGGTGTAACTCACAATGTCAGCATCCTCCATTTTTAAGTTCCAGAATTCCTGTTCTAACTTTTGCAGCTCATTGCGAGGACATTATTCCTCCTTTAGCATGTCCTTGAACTCTTCCCAAGGGATGGCGTTGGCATTGTCCAACCCCAGAGTTTGGACATGAGAATTCCACCAAGAGAGGGCCTGACCCTCGAAAGTTCCAGCTCCGTACATGACTCGGTTTTCTGGCGTGCATTGACTCATGCTGAAAACCGACTCGATCTTTTCAATCCATCTGAGTAGTCCCACTGCTCCTTCCACTCCAGTGAAGGTATGGGGCTTACAATCCATGAAGGATTTGTAAGTGCAGGCCTTATGCCCTTTTCCAGTTCCTGTATGTCAAGATAGAATGCAGTTAGGTTTAATTTTCCTGAGATAGGATTATATTACTCGTAGCATGTATGTTGCTTCTAGCGTGCACTATACCTCTGCTCTCACCGTGACCTCCCGATCCTCCATTGGACCGATTGACGTCATGGTTGGCGATCGTGTCTGCCACGCGTTGTGCGATGAGGGCCTCTATCTGAGCGGTGGTCATGGAGTTGCTGCCATGTCCTGAGCTGCGGTTTGTTCTTCGTGGCGGCATGTTTCTTTATAATCATAATGATAACAAAGGTTAGATATTGCGTAATAAATAACAATCCACACACATGCGTAAGATAACACCCAACAATCAAAAACCAATCAACCATACAATATAATCCAAAGACAAACACTTGATAAATAAGTTTTACAAAATACAAAGTATTTTCAAGAGCAAACACTCCTCCAAAACAAGTAACATCTCAAAGATATTGCGTGAGCACAGCTCGCTCACGATAGGCTAATCAACTGGAAGGTGGAAAAGTACCACTCTGCAAAGCGGTAAAAAGTAACAGGGCACAAAGAATCATCAGATCCCTGGCGGGCTCTAACTCTTCTCGCACCGTGTTTGCCATGAGCTCTGCTGCTAGGGATGTAGAGTCAGCAAGTGAGGCTCTATGCTCTACTACTGTGGCTCGCTGATGGGCCATCCCTAGCTGATCCTCGGTCTTCTCTAAGCGGCTAGATAGGGCAGTGGTCCTAGTTGTCTCTCTCTGGCTATCCTGCAGTAAACTCGCTACCTGTCCCTGCAAGGTCTGCAGCGCGGTCTCTGTAGCTTCGGCTCTCTGTTTCGCCTCTCGAGCTTTCTCCTCAGCAGTCTTGATCCGGTCTCGCACTATCAAGAGTGCCTGGTCTGTCAGGGCAAGCTCGTCATGAAGGGAAGATATATTAGCATCATGTAACTTGCTGCGCGTCACAAGTATCGGTAGTACCTCCCTCGTAGGCCGGATCCAATAGGGTGGTGGATAGGATGGTCCAGATGCCTTCTTGGCTGACGACCCTGCAATGTCGGATGGCTGAATCAGTCGTTTCCCTAAATGGATGTTCTTCTTCTGAGCGGTATGCTTGATCTTTGCTCCTACAGGTGCCAGCAATGGTGCCGGTGGCTCGGGGTCCGCCTGACGGGGAGGTGAAGGTAATATAGAGCCATCATCGGATGATGAGTCCTCGTGCCATACCGAATAAGGCCCTGACTCGCCTGAGTCACTCTCCTCGTCCGCATCTCCCTCGCCCCCATGGACTGGTCCATCCTCGGTCTCCTCCTCAGGATCCTCCTCTGGGTCTGTCTCCTCGACTCCATCCGAGTACTCCATAGGTTCTCCGTCACTGGAAGAGTGGGGTGATGGGGGTAGGGTCAATGGCTCAGTCGGTGATGGTGGTGTAGCCGGAGTATACTCCTCCTCTGAGTCCGAGATCACGATGGGGTCCAAAGATGTAGACATCCTGTAACAAGTCAATATCCAGTAATCCAATGTACTCAAGTATGAAAATGCATGTATGATGAGATGTGAACTATGTGAGCCTATAGTTATAGTCTAAGCACACTAAATGCAACTTAGTTCTCTATAACCAGGGCTCTGATACCAATCTGTCACACCCTGAAATTCCACAGCGGGTTACCCGAGGGTTGTGACTGTCAAGGATCATCAGTCCCGGTCATTTCGAACGACCTCTAAATGGTTTTCGAAAAGACTTTCCGTTTGAACATCATACAAAAATAAATAAGTAAAACAGAGTTTGAAAATACGAAAAGTAAAGTGCGGAAGCAAAAGTAAAGTAGCAAAATACAAAAGCATAACAAATTAGGTTCCCATAAACCTAACTTCAAAATGAAAACATGAAATGTGACTCTAGATATGCAATCCTAGTCCATGCGTGAATGTTTAGCTACCTAAGATAAACATGCTAAAAAGTGTCAACACAGGGTTGGTGAGTTCACAGGTTTAAGTAACAGAAACATAATGAAAACAGTGTAACAGTACGTATGTATACTAGTGATTCGATCGTTGATCAGACAATAAACATTAACTATATAAGCAACACCGAAACCGAAGCTCAACGAAGGAATGCAGAAACTAGCATTTTAACTCTTACGTGCTCAGCACACAATGGATTAGGTCAATTATGCACACGTTTGACTCCCAATCAGAGTTAGCGCGACTAACCCGGGTGGGGGTTGTTAAACCCAATAGTACTATTCATGAATCACCTCGCTTTGTGTAATAATTAACGGTTCGAATATGAGAGGACTTTATGTGCTGGAAATGCACCCACTTATATATATTAAAGCGAAATCAAAGTAATCATCATACGACTAAGTAAGAAAATGGTTTAGCATCTATCTCCCCCAAATGGAAAAGTAAGTAAAATGGGGCCATGAAAACTCACCTGGGAATGAGGTGAATGAAGTATGAGAGCAACACGAGAAATCTAGAAACTCTGGATAGCCGACCTAACCAAGCCCTAGGAATAGTAAGGCTATAAGGTCTATGAAAGTAAACATGGTTTATGTAACCACATTCACTCAAACGACTCAACCTTGAAAAGTTACATTGACGTTTTGAAAAGGTTTGACCAAAGTTGAACGAGGTTTGACCAAGGTTTGACCAAGTTTGACTAATGTTGACCGATATTGACTAAATTTGACCAAGTTTGACTATGAAAGTAAACATGGTTAGGGCTGGTAAGCCAGTGTCTAGAAGTTGGTTGAGTTAACTAGTGTGTGGCAAATATATGTGGTAAATTGTGAGTTATCAGAGTAGTAAGCTTGTTCTACGTCAGAGAGACTTACGAGGTTTAAAAGGTGGGTAGAGTCTGGGGTGGTGAATCCTTTGGGATATTATAAGATAACGGGGGTTATTAACATGATGAAAATCTATACAACTATTTCCTAATGGCCAGCGGGTCTTTAGTGGAGATAAACAATAAATGAGATGAGTTGGGTTTTGTTAAATTAAACTATTAGAACTCACTCAGCGTAGCTGACTTTGTATGCACGTTAGATTGTTTTTGTAGGTGAGTCTGCTAGACGAGGCGTCGTGCTACTCGGGTTGGTGTGCATGCATTCGTCAGGTAATGTTGTGAAAGTTAACGAGTTTAAAGATAACGTTATTTTGAGAAAGACTTCCGCTGTTTACTTATATGAAAGTTAAATGTTTTTAATGAGTTTACCTTGTGATGAGAAACAACTGTAGGGTGCCTGGTTCGGGGCCTTACTAGTTGGTATCAGAGCCGAGGTTTAAGAGAAAACTGGTGTTTTTAAACAAATAAAATGCCTTAACTTAAACTGAAAATAGGACGAGGGTGAAACGAATGCCACCACGAGTAACCGCGAGCCAAGAGGTACGTCTTTTGAGTTATACATTAATTGTAGAGTATCATTGGTGTAATGTTACACCAGGTGAAGGAATTGATATGACTAATGATTTATGGTTCTGTGTGGGATCATGCTGTGTGCTATGTGCTGTAGTAGTATGTAGAACTACGTGAAGTTGTGTGGTGTGATTAAATGTGACTATGATGTGAGTTGAGTAATGTGGAGTAGCATTAATTGTAACTATGTGAGATAGTTTGGTGTGCCGATATGATTTAGTGATTTTGTGTGTGTAACTAAGTGTGGTGAGAAGTCGTGATAAATATGATGACTTACTAGATTATTGTGAGGTGTTATGTGAGTTGTGTGGGATGCATGTGCATCATGGGTGTGGGAAGATAGAAAGCTGGTGTGAATATGATGGGGAAGGTTTAGAATCCGAGCAGTAATGTGGACCACCAAATTTCATTTGATCACCGTGATTTGGCAGTCTATGATTACTCTCATATTCTGAATCTGACGCCCATAGTAATCACTCCAACGTTTTATCTTGTGCAGGTACTGATGGCCATGATGATTCGGACTAGATGGATTAGAAGGGGAGCTATTATCAGGAGATTGACAGAACGGCGGGCTAGAGGTGGGATTCTGTTCGTACGGTTATCTTTGGAAGAAGATGGATCTTAGCACCTGTTCCATTGACGGTGGTTCCACCAACGGCTAAGGATGAGCAGGAGCTACCAGCACAGGAGGTGATCTTGGCACTTCCAGCGCCTAATGCTGCCAGTACTAGCAGGGTAACTATGAGAGGTGGACTCAGTAACTCCTTTTACATGAGAGGTGGTTGGAGAGGAAGACATGCATTTGCAGTTAGGAGTCAGCCTTCGAGACACAACACCGAATCAGGAAACGGATGGCTGGAGGAATCTGACGACGAGGAACAAGTGAGTGGTAACTTTGACTTGTTTAGTGATTAGAGTAGTGGTGGTTACCAGGAGATGACTAGAGCATCTTGAGTAGTGGCCGTCAGGCACTTTTGTGACGAAATACTTGTTCTTGGTGTTCAATTGCTTGATTTTAACCTTGACAGTGAATCTTACCATGGGATGGTTTGAAACGTAGTTAATGATAGTTGCATGTGTGATAGCTTGCTATTGGTGGTGCAGTGTAAATTATGTGATTACCTGTTAAACATCGTGAGTTAATACTAAATGTAATCTTTGATGTGATGCTAGAGCTTGGTTGATTAGATTGTATGAGTAGACCTGTGTAGACCTGAGTTTTGATTACTTGTGTGTGTCTACGGTCTTAAGATAGCGTCACCTATGTGAATGTTTAGGTGATGTCTGAAGTGTAAGGGGTGTGTTGCACCTTGTGTAATTGTTCAGGACGAGGTCCTGTGAGAAATTGTAGCTACATACCTTATTTTTAGGTATGCATGTTCAGGACCAGATCCTATGGAAAATAAGATATTTTTTTATATCTTGTGTGTATGAATGTTTAGGTGTCGTGTTTGCCCGAGTCTATGTGGTTTCCATAGTATGTGTGAGCTAGAAGTCAGTATAGTGTTTGTGTGTCGTATAGTTTCCTATTCAGAAAGAGTTGGGTAATGTGTCTATACGTCTAAGTAAGTGTTTATTTCACATGTAAGTGATCCATGAAAGAGTGGTGAGTAGTAGTACATGTCCAGGTAGTGTCACGTGTATATATGTGTTACTTTATGTGCTTGCACTGTCGTCCATGTATACGGCTAACAGTGGTGTGGAGGATGGAGTCCTTCAGGGTCATCATTATACATGTGACGTGATAGTCACTGTATGGTAGATGATATAGTCACCGTGTGGGTGGCTGGGTAGTCATCGTAGATGACGAATGTGTCACTATGACTAGTGGCGGGGCCCTGTAACAAGGGTAGTGCGGAGCTTAGGACGAGTATCCTGATGAGGATAACCCTGACGGGGATAACCCTGACGAGGGTGCAGTGACAAGGTATGTGTTTTTGTGCATTTATATGTGTTAAATTGCATGCAAGTGATGAGTTATATTAATTGTGTACGAGATGATATTGATGTGTTAAATAGATGGAATCAATGTGGTGTGTTGAGTTAGATTGACTGTGGTGTCGGGATGAGATCATTGTGTACAACTGTTGAGTCAGTTGGTATATGAGAGTCCTGGTTAGGGCTGGTAAGCCAGTGTCTAGAAGTTGGTTGAGTTAACTAGTGTGTGGTCAATATATGTGGTAAATTGTGAGTTATCAGAGTAGTAAGCTCGTTCTACGTCAGAGAGACTTACTAGGTTTAAATGGTGGGTAGAGTCTGGGGTGGTGAATCCTTTGAGATATTATAAGATAACGGGGGTTATTAACATGATGAAAATCTATACAATTATTTCCTAATGACCAGAGGGTCTTGAGTGGAGATAAACAATAAATGAGATGAGTTGGCTTTTGTTAAATTAAACTATTAGAACTCACTCAGCGTAGCTGACTTTGTATGTACGTTAGATTATTTTTGCAGATAAGTCTACTAGACAGGGTATCTTGGCTTGGGAGCGGTGCTACTTGGGTTGGTGTGCATGCATTCGTCAGGTAATGTTGTGAAAGTTAACGAGTTTAAAGATAATGTTATTTTGAGAAAGACTTCCGTTGTTTACTTAAATGAAAGTTAAGTGTTTTTAATGAGTTTACCTAGTGATGAGAACCAACTGTACGGTGCCTGGTTCGGGGCCTTACATCCGGGTGCTAAGTCAATTTGGAATTCGACTTGACGATGAGGTGGAAGACCAGGCAGGTCTTCGGGAAACACTTCTTGAAAGTCACGCATGATCGGGATGTCATCAATCTTCTTCTCTTCCGATGGTTGTTCGGCGACAAGAGCCAAAATAACAGCATGACCCTTACGCCAACACTTTTGCGCTTTCATGAAGGATATGATACCTACGACTGCACCACTCTTTTCGCCTTGAACAGACAGGACTTCTCCACTAGGGAGAGGAAGGCGAACAATTTTGTCACGACAGATGATCTCGGCTCGGTCTTTGGATAACCAATCCATGCCGACGATTATGTCGAAGCTGCCAAGTGTAACTAGCGTGAGGTCAATGTCAAGCTTATGACCAGCCAATCCTAGCTTACATCCTTTAAGAATGTGAGTTGCTTTGATTATCTGACCATCTGCTATCTCTATAATGTACTTAGTTTCTAATAGAGTTGGAGTACGACCGCACCAGTAGCAAATTTGTGAGGTTACGCTGGGACTTCTAGTGAGACCTGCGCTTTTAAAGTAAGCGTCGGTCAACGCAAAGGCTAAGGGAAGAGGTTCACATGTAGGAAATTTTTTTTAATGAGATATAGATTCCAGTAATATAAGGGATAGGATATATGTTTAAGTAATCGCGTTCAACTGATGGTTGGTTAGATTAAATCCCCGTTTTCTAATGTCATTGGAACAACTGGATCATTTTGTGAAAAAAGAAATCCGATTACAGAGCTGGATATGCTGGGGTATAAATCAAATTAGACTAAGGATTAGACACAAGATAAAGTAATAGGGTCAAATGGAATTTATTGTTGGAGTGTAAGGGATAACGTGTTAGCTTAGAAGGAATTTTTCAAATTCCGTTTACATACTTGGAGCCGGTGGGTTTACCATCAGGTTCTACTTGAGTTTCAATTGAGATGGTTTCCTTGAGCAAGTTTGGATGAGAGTCTTAAGTTCACTAAGACTTTTACATGAGTGACATAAAATAATGGGTTCCATTGATGATAGCTCAGTGTGTCCGTAAATCTCTTCAACCTGATAGTCACGTCTATCAACTGTTGAACATGTTTAATGATACCAACTAGTCGTTGAGCGGGTTACAAGAACTTACTGACAGTGGAAACTTAAGTCTGTAAATCACTGATTAGGACCATTTATCCACACACTAGGTTTCACCAGGACTTACATGCACCTCAAATTACTATTACGTGTGCACCCGTAATGATAATTTGCTTTGCATGCTCACTCTAGTTCCCCCTATCCTGTGTCCAATGTCCCTCAATTTTTATTGCCGAGTACAGAGAATTTTCAGATACGATAAGTCATCGAAAGGCTTAGTCATCAACCTTAAATTGATCAACTATGAGTCATATCAGGATGAGTAGTCTGAAATCGTTTGTTCCGAGTATTCACTCGAGTTGAATCACACTACGAGAGTCCAATCCAGCAGATTGTAGATGGGAACATGCACATGAAACAACCATGCACATGAAACAACCATGCACATGGAATGTGACTTCGAGAAGTGAAACTAGTTCATGTATATGAGTTACTGGGAGAAGCAAAGTGGCTGTTCCGCTAACTTAGTCAGAATAGGGTTTGAGTATGCAATGAGCAAACCGTTCCCAACTTTGTGGTCAATCTATCTTCAATAGAATATCGACCAAAAGCGAGAGCCCATGGCTCAAGAAGGTGATGACATCTATTTGTCAATGGATTTCTGCAATAATACGTGCAACGGTCTGCCTCCACACGGTGTACCTCACGCGAGGTCCATGGGTTCGGGCTTGTAGTAGAGTGAAGCTAGTGAGGTCGAGGTATTGTTGTTGGTGGGTGCAGGATGGACTCGCTTCCGACGAACCCAACTGTGACATCCGGCCTTTTTAGGTTTACTCTGTTAGCTTAAACACAGTTAATCCCGTTAATTCTTAACCTAGTTAACCCAATTACAAATATTAGGGACTAATTCTGTCTTTATCCAAACTCAAACACACTTAAAATTATAAGGACTAGTAGTGTAATTAGTCAAAACCCAACCTGTTGACTTGTAAAGTCAAAATATTGTGTCTGTTGACTTTTGTAAGTCAAACCCCCAATCATATTGATCCAATTCGATTCTTTAACCACAAAACCGTTCGAATTCGATGTTGTTAAGCATGGCATTGATGATTACGAATGATTTTGTGACGTTTCTAACCGTTTATCATTGTTAATCATGGCTAATTAATTCCACCAACCATAACCGTCGACCCCTCTCGTCGATCTCTATCAAACTCGCACAATTCGATTACCACTCACAATTAAACATCTGCACACCTCAAACGAACCACTTTCAAGCTTTTACACACTCTAATCTAGCCGGAGTTGAAGCCTGTGTCGCCGGAGATTAAACCACGCAAAGCCGGAACTCCATCTACTCGAACACCCTTAATTCGATATCGTTACTGGTAATTAAACACACCCTCAGTCTCGTCTTGGTCTGTAGATTGAAAGCCCTAAACAAATTGTGGCTTACATTATCGATTTTAACATAAACTGATTCTAGGGTTCATCGCAATCCCGGTCTAATCGAACCCTACCCCCGACTCACTTTAAATGCAATTAAATCATATGGATAGTTTCGCAATCCTCTAAGCTTTTAAAGCCCCATGATTTCAAACAGTAATATTATTGAATTCGATCAATTTGACTTCGTGTTCTTAATCTAGGGTTTCGGCCATTCAATTCGTAAATAAACGATTCAAAACATGATAATTTTTCAATTAAACCTACTCACTGGTTCGCAATACCCTTATTAACAAAAACCCTAAACTGTTGTTGAAAATCAGAATCGAAAACAATGGATTTGTGGAGGAGTTCTTGAGTCGGTTCGCAAGGGGGAAAGATCACAGGGTTTTTGTGTGTTAAAACAAATTGGAACCGGGTATTGGTGCGATGACCCTAGCGGGCGGAGATGGTTAAGACACTCGACTCTTGTGCAGGAGACCCGGGTTCGAGTCCGGTCTCCTGCATCTCTTTTTTTGGGGGCTTTTTCCACTATTTTCCTTTTATAAAATTATTTTTGTTAGTATGTTAATGTTAAATTAAAATGTTTTGACACTCGAGGTCACCCGTATGCTTGGGAATTTATTTCCCACTCCAACATACATATATCTTTGATTAAGAATAATATAATTATTATTTTTACCATTTAAATGATTATTTACATTACGAACAATATAATTTATATTCCTAAACTATTATTATAACTCGTTTCTAGTTATTATTTCCCCACATTTAAAAATAATATAATTATTTATATTATTACCCATGTTTATGTTCCCGAATAAAATAATATATTTATTATTTTTGTCGCGTAAATAATTATCGTGTTATTTCTCCAAACTCTAAAATAATATAATAGTTTGTATTATTTTCCTAAACCATTATTTAATGGTACAAACATACGAATATTTATTCGTAATTAGAGACTTTCAATACGAATCGCATCTATCTCAATTATTATATTAAGAAATTCCTTATTCCCGTTGACATGTTTGTCTACTCGTTAATCATTTGTATGTCCTAGGACACCCAACCCTTTCCGTGTCGTCGTCATAAAATTACATGTGTTTCTAACTATTATACTTATAATTCTAGGGCATACGTAGGCGGTTCACATGCAAACTCTTGTGTTTCTATTGCATCCTTGTGTGGTGCTACTCGTACACAACTCAGGTGAGTTTCACGGCTCTTTTTTACTTGTTTTCCTGTTGGGGAGAAACATGCATACAAACAAACATCACTTTACTTGTTTTCCTGTTAGGGAGAAACATGCATACAAACACACATCTATTTACTTGCTTTCCCGTTGGGGAGAAATACGCACACAAACAAACATCATTTTACTTGTTTTCCTGTTGGAGAGAAATATGCACACAAACAAACATGGATCACATAATATTTCACTACCACTTGTTTACTTAAGCGCAAACATAACATACAAAGTCCTTACACACTCGAATCGTTAATATAAGGTATATAGCCAGGAAATTTGAGTAGTACTACTGGGTTTGACAAACCCCACCTGGGCTAGTCGCGCTATCACGATTGGAGGTCGAACGGGTGTAAATTATCCTAAACACTGGCCATTGTTGATGTTAGAAATGGCGGAAGGCATTCAAACACAAACAATCAGCTTCAATTGCGAACGCTTAGAGTAACTTGTGCATTGTCTAGCTAGCAATAGGTGTGACTTACGTATGTGGATCCTGTAAACACTCAAACAGTTTATTTACTTACAAACCTGTGAAACTCACCAACCTCGTGTTGACATTTTTTCTTACATGTTTTCTCAGGTCGCTAAGGCACAGGTTGCACACCTAGGACATGCATGGAGTCCTATTGTCATTTCATTCATATGCAAACATTTAAAACAATTCACTTACTCTCATTAAACTAAAATTGGGCGCGTTTGTTTTGCGCAACTACTTAACATAAACCGCTTCCGCATTTAACTCTTAACATTTAATGGTTTTATTTAAACTCATATAGTGTCGTTTGACGTAACTAATGACTGAGATCTTGGTTTGTCACACGCCTAACGGTAAAACTCCGTTAGTGGATTTTGGGGGTGTGACACCAACTCCCAAAGATATATGTGCCAGTGTTGTGTGCCGTCCCTAATACGGACATGAGAAGGCCCACCATACCCCACGGTGTCATCGATAGGCTCGAGGTGTCTTCCTCGGCTCTGGTGGTATGGAAAGGGATGCAGCTGATGGTGGAGTAAGTGACTCCTCCGAAGGCTCCGTCGGATGGGAGTGGGTGTTGTTTTGGTGATTCCACGAGTGTCGCCACCGGGAATGATGATACAATGAGAATGACGTGTTCCTCGTCAGCAGAGGGTGATATGGATGTTGTCAACATACCTGCAATGCAATGTATGTATGGATGCTATGTGATCATGTATGAGTGTCCGTGTCATGTAACTAATGCATGTGTGTGGTTATAGTCTAGTATGCAACCCTAGTTCTCTATAACCAATGGCTCTGATACCAATCTATCACACCCCAAAAATCAACTAACGGATTTTTACCGTTTGGCGTGTGACAAACTAGGATCTCAGTCATTAGTTACATCAAACGACTCTATATGAGTTTAAACAAAACCATTTAATGTTCAGAGTTAACGCGGAAGCGATAAACAAAGTAATAAATGCGCAAAACAAACGCGTCCAAAGTCAAAGCAAATAGAAAGCACATAAGTAGTTTAATTGTTTGATAAATGTTGGAAATGATAATGAGACTTCATGCATGTCCTAGGTGTGTACCTGTGCCTTAGCGACATGAGAAAACATGTAAGAAAAGTGTCAACACTAGGTTGGTGAGTTCACAGGTTTTAGTTTGTAATAGCGTTTGCCAGATTATGTGCATTCAATATATATATATATATATATATATATATATATATATATATATCAATAGGTAGCTAACCTATGTTCATGTTTACTAAAGCGCTCAAAACCGAAGCTGACTGTTTGTTTGTGTTTGAATGCCTCCCACCATGTCTATCAACAATGGTGTCGTGTTTAGGTCAATATTACACCCGTTCGACCTCCAATCGAGTTAGCGCGACTAACGCGGGTGGGGTTTGTCAAACCCAGTAGTACTACTCAAGATTACCTCACTATGCTCATATTAAACGGTTCGATGTGTAAGAACTTTCAGGATAGAGTGTTACGCTTAGCCTTAACAAGTGATAATATATGAATTACAATAATCAAAAGTGTTTGCGTCATGTTTTCTCCCCCAATTTAAAAACAATAAAGGGGCCGTGAAACTCACCTGAGTTGTGTAAGCGTAGTAGTTATCACCACACAAGGATGCAATAAGAAACCACAAATGGATTGCCTGTGAACAATCTACGAATGCCCTAGAATGATTTACAATAGTTAGGAACACGTGGGATTTTGTGACGACGACACTGAAATATTGAACGTCCTAAATACATACTTAGGATCAACGAGTAGACAAACACGACATCGGAATTAAGGGATTTCTCAATTAAATGATTAAGATAGATGTGGTACGTATAAAACGTCACCACACACGAGATAATAATAATATATATATATAATCGTGTGTTTTCATGAATTAAATGTGATAATATAATTAATTATATTATTTTAAATGTGGGGATAATAATTAAAAACGAGTTAAAAATCAAAACCCGAGCCTACGGGTGTTTTTCGGGGTTAACACATATTAATATATTATTAAGATAATATAGGGTTTAGTTTTATTTAAAAACAATGCTTAAAAGTTGTTTAAAAAAATAATGCACATGGTGGGATTCGAACCCGGGTCACTCCCATCACAGCCCAAAGACTTAACCACCACGTCCGCTAGGGTCTCGCAACACAAACCCATTCCTGTTGAGTTTTAACACAGATGTCCCTGGTGTTCTTCCCCCCCCCCTACGCGAGCCGAACCAAACCCAGTCCCCAATCCATCGATTTCAGTCGCGATTGATAAAACAAGTTTAGGGGTTTTGTTAATCGGGGTATAACGAATCTGAGGGTGAGTTTAATTGCAAAATGATCGAGTTTTGAACCGTTTAATTACGAATTGAATGACCGAAACCCTAGATTAGAACATGGAATCAAATCGATCGAATTCGATAGTGTTTAATGTTGGAATCATGGGGCTTTTAACAAGTTGATGATGGCGAATCCGACCATGTAACTTAATTGAATTAAGATCGTGTTTAGGTTAGGGTTCAATTAAACCCGAATGGGTATAAACCCTAGAATCCAATCGTGGTTAATTCGATAATGTAAGCCCTGATTATGTTAGGGCTTTTGATCTAGGTACTGAAAGGAAGCTAAGGGTGTAAGCAATTACCAGATTTGATGTCGAATTGAGGGTGTTCGAGTAGATGGAGTTCCGACTTCGACAAGTTTGGACTCCGGCGACACAGGCTTCAACTCCGGCCGAATTGAACTGTGCAAATGCTTCTGATATGAGCGATGGAGGTGTGCAGAGGTTTGATTTCAAGAATAATGATCGAATAGATACAAATTGGTGAGTAATAGAGATGAAGCCGACGGTTACAACTTGATTACCCATAATTGGGATTAATTCGAATGATTATTACTCAATAATGTTTCCATGATGAACGTTAATGGTGTTAAAGTTCATTTCCGTTACAAATTCAAACGAATTTCAGTTGTAGTTTGCGAATTTGGATCAAGAGTATCACGAATTTGAATTTTGAAAGTCAACAGGAACAAAATCTCTCAATTTTGACTTAGTAAAGTCAACAGAATGAGTTTTGACTAATTATACAACTAGTCCTTGTAGTTTTAGGTGTGTTTGAGTTTGGATATTGACAGAATTAGTCCCTGAGGTTTGTAACTGAGTTAACTAGGTTAACTGGAATTTGTCAGGTGTCACATGTGAACGGATAGAGATCGACCCTGCTATTGTGGCGGGAGAGAAGAGCTCCAGTCTTGAAGTCCTTCATAGAAAAACCAAATGGGTCAAATGAAACAGAAGTTTGATTGTCAATTGTGAATTTACGAACATAAAGCAAATTTTTGATAATGTTTGGGGCATATAAAATGTTTCGTAGGGAGTAGGATTTGTTAGGTAAATGGTGTGTGGTATGGTTGGATCCGTGAATAGGTAAACTAGTGCCATTTCCAACAAAGATAGATTATATAGGAGAAGAAACAATGGGAGTAGTAATTTTACCCGGATCCTGAGTAAGGTGGGAGGATGTCCCGGTGTCCATGTACCTTGATTGATCATTGGGATTGAGGTTGACCTGCTGCATCATTTGAGCTAGTTCAGATGGGTTGTAGTCAGAAAAACCCGCGAATTGTTGTTGCTGAGATGGTCCCTGATGTGGGCCTGCCGAGTGGTGCTGGGCCGAGAAGTGGGCTGACCCATTTTCTAAACAAGAATTGGCGCACTGTTGGGCTTGTGAACCTACAGGGGCAGAAGGGAATGGGGAGGGGGTGGGTTCCAATTTTGTCCATGCCACTGTTGTTGCTGATAAGAATTCCAATTGTAATTGTTGGACCAAGTTTGGTAGTGGCCTTGTTGGTTTGGGTTTCTCCCTCAGCCTCTAGTATTAAGGCCTCTCCCACACCCGTTGGATCCGCGTCCCCGACCATAGTTCTGATAGGACCCCGGTTGTCTATTGCCTTGGTAGCCGGTTTGGGAGCTAGAGCGATTTCCTTTAAAACCAGTAGGGCTTGGCTGAGAGCGATCTAAAGCCAGAGCAACAAGAACCGTGTGAGACTGATTTTGCCGTGCATGCTGCCTGTGTTGCTCGAGTTGAAGCATGCTACGTGCCGTGTCCCACGTAGGGGAACTTTGGTTAATGTAGGCACCAACAACGTCAAATTCTGGTGGAAGACCACGTACCAGTTGGAGAACGAGTCGTGACTCGCAGTGGCGGAGCTTGAAAATCTAAGAAGCGGGGGCCGAAAAAAATAAGCAGGGGCCGACTCTATACGTAAAAAAATTTCGGACGAAAACGGAAAAATTAACACTACTAATGGAAAAAACGGCAGGGGCCGGGGCCCTCCCTGGCCCCTTCATAGCTTCGCCCCTGGTGACTCGATTACCGGGTTATCCACATCGCCTTATTGATCCGCAAGATCTTTGAGTTTTTGGCAATACGTCTCCATAGATGAGCATGACCCGAGGTTCAGATTGGAGAATTCATGTTCTAGGGCAGCCGCACGCGACCCCTTGTTGTTGAGGAAGATGGTCTTGAGTTTAACCCATGTGTCGTGAGCCGTGGTGTCGGTAGCAAGAACCCGACCCAACAACTCATTGGATAAGGTGCTGTATATCCATTGTAGAACCAAGGCGTCGAGTTCCACCCATTGACCGTAGTCATCATTAGCTTCAACCGGCGGTCTGGTTCCATCAATATGATCCAAAACCTTGTAGGCTTTGGCATGAAGCGTGAAAAGCTTGGTTTGGATGTTAGTTACTGAATAAGCAGGGTGCAAGACCGTGAGTTTGGGTTCGCTAGCCTCTGTTTTCTTGTCTCCCATTGCAAAACCGTGGTTTTAACGGTGGTCGGAAAAGGCAGAAGGTTGACGGAAAAAAAGGGAAATCGGGAGAGAGACGAGGCTATTAGCGGCTGACCTTTTTTTAGGGTTTAGTTTAATTTGGCTCTGATACCATAACAGTGAGTTATGGTATGAATAATCCTTTTGATTATTATTGATCAATAGACCCCAATATTTAGGGAAGAGATACAAAACAATACAACCACTAAATATGGAAGAGATCCTACCTATAATAGAATATATACGCTTTATAATATTGATGTGCTAATAGTAACTAATGAAATCAGATAAAACGTACTTTATGTTGGACAAGTGAACCTAAACAAAATTAAAGACATAAGGGTGGAGGGGATGCAACCCTTTCAATCTCAAAGTGTCATAACACTAAACCAATATAAATTTGTCATATCATTTTTACCCTAAACTACCCCTCCTCCCCTCACAAAGGGTGGAACCCGTGAACTCCTATACTACCCCAACGATCCAATTCTTCATGAAAGCGCATGGCTTCACTAACATGTAAACCTAACCCGAGTCGCAACCCAGTCGCCGTGAGCCCGATGGAATCCGAGGGTGAACCCGAGCTCCACTGTCACACCCCGCCAAGGCGGAATCGCGAGGCGTAACGTTCATGATTTCCAAAGCATATGATTATTTCAAACTGGATACATAAATTAAGTTTAAGGTTTTACAGCCCAAAATATTAGTTGAAGTTACAAATTATTAAGATTTTGCAAATATGACCCGAACATTATGGGTTATACAAGAAAAATCTTCAAAAGTTGTATCCACCATGTATGCATGAACCCTACGTAGTATTACCCTTGCTATCACGTTCAGTTTCTTGAAAAACATACTTGAAAATGTCAACACTAGGTTGGTGAGTTCACATGTTTTATATATGAATACAATGAGCAAACCAATTGCATGAAAATGATTTTACGTATATGATAAACAAAACAAGTAATGTTTGACCCATTTGTAAACTAGCTAGGAATACAAATAATATGTACATACATGAGGCATAACCAAACCAAGACCAGGTGTTTTGCCCCTCACTCGTACCTCACGAGCAATATTAGAACACTATGCAGTCATTTGGCCAGAGGGACCCATGGTTAGCGCGACTAACCATGACCGGGGGTGTCAGACCCAATAGTACTATCCATAGATTCCTAGGCTAATCCATAGCTAATGGTTATAAATATGATGGTCAGGGGACTTTATGAGCTCCAAATGTATCAAATCATGCAAACATAAAGGTCGGGTCTTGTTTTCTTGTTATCATATAAAAATAGTTATAAGTATGTTCTTCCCCCAAATTATACAAAACAGTAAAAAGGGGCCGTGAAACTCACCTTGAGTTTGTGTATGCTTGCAATGATAATTGTTCTAGTCAACTTGACTATTCGTACCCTAATTACAAAAGGGTAATTCGTGTTATAACCGAATGTCTCATATGCAAATTGTTCACCGACTTAGCAAATCTGATTGCTTTTGTTTAAATATATTTTTAGTTTTTCAACACTTGTTTCGTTATAAAATAGTTCTAAGTTACTGCCCAATGGGCTTGAAACAGGTATCGAAACTACCTAGTTTCGATTGAACAGAACAGATGTCGAAACTACCTAGTTTCGATTGAACAGAACAGATGTCGAAACTACCTAGTTTCGATTGAGCAAACTGGGTATCGAAACTACCTAGTTTCGACTGGGTAAGAAAGGTATCGAAACTACCTAGTTTCGATTGAGTAATAGGTATCGAAACTACTTAGTTTCGATTGAACAACAGGTATCGAAATTACTTAGTTTCGATTGAGTAAACAGGTATCGAAACTCCTAGTTTCGATTACTGAAATTTTAAATTGACAGAATCAGTTTCAAAACTTTATTCATACATATACGCATATATTCATGTTTTAAATCTTGAATTCGACACACTTTTCTGGTTATTTTACTTGCGTTCGAACAAATTGTATGTTTTGCTACGGTTTAAAGAAAATAATATGAATAGTATTGAGTTTTTACCTCTAGACAGTGATGATGATTTTGTGCGAAAAGAATGGATGAGCTCCCTGAAACCTTGAAAATTTCCCTTAACTTAAGGTATGGAAGTGACGATAAACGGTGTTGCTGCCGATGAAAGGAAGACAAAGAGAGAAAAAGAAAGGTGAATTGTGATTTGAGATGGATGAATTGATAGACAATTGAGGGGGGTATGATTTTTATCTGAATTCTCGCAGGCAAATGTATGGGTTTTAGTATAGATATTTAGGATGTGAGTGAAGTAGGAAGTGGGAATGGGCTTCTCTGAATTTCGGCCGAGAAAGTCAAGGGGGTGGGTTGGGTTAAATTTGTATAATAATTAGATTTAAGTATTAATTAATTAATTTATTAAGGGTATTAATATCAATTAGAGTTTTAAAGGGTAATTTAATTCGGTTTAGATTTTTCACGGTATTATAAATTTAACAAGTTTATAGCTCGTTGATGAAAACTATTGAAATCTTGGATTGTATAATTCGTTGAGGTGATTATTTGTAGGTATAAATACCTAAAGGTGACGCTACATGGTAATATTTCAAAAACAAAGTTCGTTAGTTTACTTTTACGAATACCGTACATTTTAGTCTAAAAACAAATTATTGCCCAACGTAAAGTTTGTGTAATATATATGTCTATATATTTTTCTGGTCATTTGCGATGGGAACCGGTAACTCCTAGAACTACCAAAATATAAAATGAGACAATGTACGGTTTTTGTTAAACCTTAATGTCCTTGTTTGTGAAATTAAGTAAATCACAAAAACAATTATAATGTAAACTCGTTTATAACATGTACGGATATTGACCTGAAATGTCGGGTGTCACATTCTCCCCATGTTAAAAGAATTTCGTCTCGAAATTCAATTTGTGTCCTCTTGAACTGGTGTATCCTTAAACAAGGATTGGTATTTTGTTTTCATTTGATCCTCTCGTTCCCATGTATACTCAGGACCACGCTTTGAGTTCCAACGTACTTTAACCAGTTTGATTCGACTACGTCTCAGCCTTTGAACTTTCCAATCTGAAATCTCAATCGGTTCCTCGATGAAATGAAGTTTATCATCAATGTGAATTTCATTAGGCGGTATGATCAAAGTCTCGTCGGACAAACACTTTTTGAGATTCGACACATGAAATGTATCGTGTACGTTGCTTAGTTCTTGTGGTAGTTTGGGCTTGTAAGCTACAGGGCCAACCCTAGTCAGTATTTCAAACGGTCCAACGTATCTAGGGTTGAGCTTACCACGGTTACCAAACCTTGCAACGCCTTTCCATGGTGATACTTTTAACATTACTCGGTCACCAATTTGAAATTCTAATGGTTTCCTTCTGTTATCAGCATAGCTCTTCTGTCTGTCTCGGGCCGCTTTCAGACGGTCCTTAATTTTGAAGATCTTATCAGTGGTTTCCTGGACAATCTCAGGACCTGTCAAATGTTTTTCACCAACTTCCGCCCAACATAGCGGTGAACAACATTTTCGACCATAAAAAGCTTCAAACGGAGCTGCATTAATGCTCGTGTGGTAGCTGTTATTATAGGAAAACTCTGCTAATGGTAAATGAGTATCCCAATTTCCTCCGAAATCAATTACACACGCACGGAGCATATCTTCTAGTGTCTGGATAGTCCTTTCGCTTTGACCATCTGTTTGTGGGTGATATGTCGTGCTCATGTCAAGACGTGTGCCCATGGCTTCTTGTAATGATTTCCAGATTCTAGACACGAATCTGCTGTCTCTATCAGAGATAATAGAAATTGGCACTCCATGCCTAGCCACAATTTCATTGATATAAAGCTTTGCAAGTTTCTCGGTTTTATCCGTCTCTTTGATAGGTAGAAAATGAGCTGATTTTGTCAGACGATCGACAATTACCCATATTGTATCATAACCGCTAGACGTCTTGGGTAACTTTGTGATGAAATCCATAGAAATCTGTTCCCATTTCCATTGGGGAATTTCGGGTTGTTGTAACAAGCCAGACGGTTTTTGATGTTCGGCTTTTACTTTTGAACACGTTAAGCATTTACTGACATATGTGGCAATATCTCCTTTCATATTGGGCCACCAATATAATTCTTTTAGATCCTTATACATCTTATCTGAACCCGGGTGAATGGAGTACCTGGACTTGTGGGCTTCGTCCATAATCAACCTACGTAAGTTACCGTTACTCGGCACCCAAATTCTGTCCATGAAGTAAAACGTATCATCTGACTTAGACTCCAATTGTTTGATCATTCCACGTAGTGCTTCATTTTGGATGTTCTTTTCTTTAAGTGCTTCTTGTTGTGCCATTCGGATTTGAGTAGTAAGACTCGTATGAATTGTTAATCCTAGGGCATGAACACGAAGAGTTTTAACTCGTTCCTTGCGACTTAAGGCGTCTGCTACGACATTGGCTTTCCCGGGATGGTACTTGATATCACAATCATAGTCGTTTAGTAGTTCTACCCAACGACGTTGTCTCATGTTAAGTTCTTTTTGATCAAAGATATGTTGGAGACTCTTGTGATCAGTAAAAATAGTGTATCTCGTACCATAAAGATAATGTCTCCAAATCTTGAGCGCAAACACAACTGCACCCAACTCCAAGTCGTGGGTCGTATAATTCTTTTCATGCACTTTTAGTTGTCATGAGGCATATGCGATGACTTTGTCTCTTTGCATTAACACACAACCAAGTCCTTGGTGTGATGCATCGTAGTATACGACAAAATTGTTGATTCCCTCCGGAAGAGATAAGATCGGTGCACTACACAGCTTCTGCTTCAGTAATTTGAAAGCTGACTCTTGCTTGTCACTCCAATCATACTTCTTTTCTTTCTGGGTTAATGTGGTTAAGGGCAGGGCTATTTTTGAAAAATTCTCAATGAATCGTCTGTAGTAGCCGGCCAAACCCAAAAATTGACGTACTTCTGTCGGAGTCTTTGGTGCTTCTCAGTTTTTGATCGCTTCAATTTTTGATGGATCAACGTGAATTCCTTCCTTGTTGATGACATGTCCAAGAAAATGCACTTCTCGGATCCAAAACTCACACTTAGAGAATTTAGCGTAAAGTTTCTCGTTCCTGAGTAGTTCTAAGATTAATTTCAGATGACGTTCATGATCCTCCTTGGTTCGTGAATATATTAATATATCATCAATAAATACTATCACGAATTTATCCAAGTATGGCTTACACACTCGGTTCATGAGGTCCATAAAAACAGCTGGTGCGTTCGTCAAACCAAACGGCATAACTAGGAATTCGTAGTGGCCATAACGAGTCCTAAATGCCGTCTTTGGTACATCTTTTTCTTGGATTCTTAGTTGATGATACCCCGAACGTAGATCGATCTTAGAGTAGAAGCTAGAACCTTGTAGTTGATCGAGCAAATCGTCTATTCGAGGAAGTGGATATCGGTTTTTGGTTGTAAGCTTGTTTAATTCTCGGTAATCAATACACATCCTAAAGGTTCCATCCTTTTTCTTTACGAATAGGACCGGAGCTCCCTAAGGTGAGAAACTCGGTCTTATGAAACCCTTATCAAGCAACTCCTGGAGTTGATTTGATAATTCCTGCATTTCAGAAGGTGCTAATCGATACGGCGATCGCGCAACCGGGGCGGCTCCTGGTACCAAGTCGATTCGGAATTCGACTTGCCTCGGTGGTGGTAATCCCGGTAAGTCTTCAGGAAAAACTTCGGGGTAATCCTTAACGATTGGTATGTCTTCAAGTCGACGTTCTTCGGGTTTCTTCTCGACGACGTGAGCCAGGAACACGCAATAGCCTTTATGTAGGTACTTACGAGCTTTCATGCAGTTTATCATCCTTAATGTTACTCCACTCTTCTCACCTTGAACCAAAAGAACTTCTCCGTTCGGGAGGGGAATATGAACAATCTTCTCAAAATAAACAATCTCGGCGTGATTCTTCGACAACCAATCCATACCAATAACAACGTCAAAACTTCCCAGGTCAACGGGTAACAGGTCTATACTAAATGTGTGGTTTTTCAAACATAGAGTACAACCCTGAATGACTTCTTCGGTTTTAATTAATTTCCCGTTTGCTAATTCAATTGTATAATTTTGGTCTAGTTTGCTGGACTTAATACCGAGTAGGGACTTAAAGTCATTTGACACAAAACTCATATCAGCACCCGTATCGAAAAGTATAGAGGCATAATGATTGTTTATCAGGAACGTACCAGTGACAATGTTAGGGTCCTGGCGTGCGTCCCCAGCTCCCATCACGAACGCTCTTCCTCGGGCCTGATTGTTATTCTGATTATTCAACTTGGGGCAATCTTTCCTGTAGTGCTTCAGATCTCCACATTTATAGCATCCTTGCTTAATCTTATCGGTGGGGTTGGCATTGAGTCAGCATGTCTGCGCTCGATGTCCAAACTTTCTACACCTTTCACATTGAGTGCATTTCCCCACATGGTGATACCCGCACTTATCACACCTCGGTTGGGGGCCAGCATAACCCTTTTTCTCCACAGTGTTAGCAGCAAAAACTTTCACAGTCTCCTGTCTCTTATAGGCTTGATTCCTAAATTGGTTATTTGGTTTTCCCACCCATTTCCTCTTTTCTCCTAACTTTCTTTCCTCAGTTTCCTTTTCCCCGAACAAACCATTACGAACAACATCATCCCTTAGTTTGTAATCCATGGGGTTCGACGAAGTCACCATACTACGAATTTGGGGCGCAAGACCCCACAAGTACCTTTCAACCCTTTTGTACTCTGGCGTGACCATGTGTGGCACCAAGATTGCCAGCTCATTGAACCTGTCAGTGTAACCAACCACATCATCTCCTATCATTTGAAGGTTCCAAATTTCAGTTTTGATTTTCTGCAATTCATTTCGAGGACAGTACTCCTCTATCATCATGGCCTTTAGATCATCCTAAGATAGCTGGTAGGCAGTCTGTCTTCCCAATGTTTTCATCTGAGAATTCCACCAGGTTAATGCTTTGTCAGTAAGTGTGCAAGTGGCATATTTCACCATACAGTCAGCTGTGCATTCACTAATATCAATCACAGATTCCATCTTCTCAATCCACCTCATCAGGCCTACTGCACCCTCGGTGCCATTGAAGTTGCGAGGGTTGCAGGATAGAAAGGCCTTATAAGTGCACTTCTTGTTCGAAGCATATGTAGGGTCACAAGTCAATATTTTAATAATGTCGTGACTGTGTTACAGAGGTGATTACACATTCTGTTACCTCCAGAACCTCCAGCAGTGCCACTGCCTCCTGCACCTCCTCCGCTACCACTACCATTTCCTCCACCGTTATTCCGATTGGCTTCGTACTGCTCCAAGGCGGCGGCTACACGTTGTGATATGAGTTGCTCAACTTTTACGGAAATCGTCGTGTTGTTTTCACCAGTAGTGTCACGCGGTGCCCTTCTTTTGGGTGCCATGGGTCTGAAGTCGAAATGGGGTTAGTGTGTGACGATATTCAGTGTCTACGATATCCGTACAATATGATGATAAGTTATGAAATGCATATGCAATGAAAAACGTCTCAGTGGGTCATTTAAATTATAGACTAGGTTCGATTTTAGACTCCTAGTTCGCTATAATCAATGTCTCTGATACCAATCTGTCACACCCCGCCAAGGCGGAATCGCGAGGCGTAACGTTCATGATTTCCAAAGCATATGATTATTTCAAACGCATACATGCAAACTGGATACATAAATTAAGTTTAAAGTTTTACAGCCCAAAATATTAGTTGAAGTTACAAATTATTAAGATTTTGAAAATATGACCCGAACATTATGGGTTATACAAGAAAAATCTTCAAAAGTTGTATCCACCATGTATTCATGAACCCTACGTAGTATTACCCTTGCTATCACGTTCAGTTTCCTGAAAAACATACTTGAAAATGTCAACACTAGGTTGGTGAGTTCACATGTTTTATATATGAATACAATGAGCAAACCAATTGCATGAAAATGATTTTACGTATATGATAAACAAAACAAGTAATGTTTGACCCATTTATAAACTAGCTAGGAATACAAATAATATGTACATACATGAGGCATAACCAAACCAAGACCAGGTGTTTTGCCCCTCACTCGTACCTCACGAGCAATATTAGAACACTATGCAGTCATTTGGCCAGAGGGACCCATGGTTAGCGCGACTAACCATGACCGGGGGTGTCAGACCCAATAGTACTATCCATAGATTCCTAGGCTAATCCATAGCTAATGGTTATAAATATGATGGTCAGGGGACTTTATGAGCTCCAAATGTATCAAATCATGCAAACATAAAGGTCGGGTCTTGTTTTCTTGTTATCATATAAAAATAGTTATAAGTATGTTCTTCCCCTAAATTATACAAAACAGTAAAAAGGGGCCGTGAAACTCACCTTGAGTTTGTGTATGCTTGCAATGATAATTGTTCTAGTCAACTTGACTATTCGTACCCTAATTACAAAAGGGTAATTCGTGTTATAACCGAATGTCTCATATGCAAATTGTTCACCGACTTAGCAAATCTGATTGCTTTTGTTTAAATATATTTTTAGTTTTTCAACACTTGTTTCGTTATAAAATAGTTCTAAGTTACTGCCCAATGGGCTTGAAACAGGTATCGAAACTACCTAGTTTCGATTGAACAGAACAGATGTCGAAACTACCTAGTTTCGATTGAACAGAACAGATGTCGAAACTACCTAGTTTCGATTGAGCAAACTGGGTATCGAAACTACCTAGTTTCGACTGGGTAAGAAAGGTATCGAAACTACCTAGTTTCGATTGAGTAATAGGTATCGAAACTACTTAGTTTCGATTGAACAACAGGTATCGAAATTACTTAGTTTCGATTGAGTAAACAGGTATCGAAACTCCTAGTTTCGATTACTGAAATTTTAAATTGACAGAATCAGTTTCAAAACTTTATTCATACATATACGCATATATTCATGTTTTAAATCTTGAATTCGACACACTTTTCTGGTTATTTTACTTGCGTTCGAACAAATTGTATGTTTTGCTACGGTTTAAAGAAAATAATATGAATAGTATTGAGTTTTTACCTCTAGACAGTGATGATGATTTTGTGCGAAAAGAATGGATGAGCTCCCTGAAACCTTGAAAATTTCCCTTAACTTAAGGTATGGAAGTGACGATAAACGGTGTTGCTGCCGATGAAAGGAAGACAAAGAGAGAAAAAGAAAGGTGAATTGTGATTTGAGATGGATGAATTGATAGACAATTGAGGGGGGTATGGTTTTTATCTGAATTCTCGCAGGCAAATGTATGGGTTTTAGTATAGATATTTAGGATGTGAGTGAAGTAGGAAGTGGGAATGGGCTTCTCTGAATTTCGGCCGAGAAAGTCAAGGGGGTGGGTTGGGTTAAATTTGTATAATAATTAGATTTAAGTATTAATTAATTAATTTATTAAGGGTATTAATATCAATTAGAGTTTTAAAGGGTAATTTAATTCGGTTTAGATTTTTCACGGTATTATAAATTTAACAAGTTTATAGCTCGTTGATGAAAACTATTGAAATCTTGGATTGTATAATTCGTTGAGGTGATTATTTGTAGGTATAAATACCTAAAGGTGACGCTACATGGTAATATTTCAAAAACAAAGTTCGTTAGTTTACTTTTACGAATACCGTACATTTTAGTCTAAAAACAAATTATTGCCCAACGTAAAGTTTGTGTAATATATATGTCTATATATTTTTCTGGTCATTTGCGATGGGAACCGGTAACTCCTAGAATTACCAAAATATAAAATGAGACAATGTACGGCTTTTGTTAGACCTTAATGTCCTTGTTTGTGAAATTAAGTAAATCACAAAAACAATTATAATGTAAACTCGTTTATAACATGTACGGATATTGACCTGAAATGTCGGGTGTCACATCCACCCCTTCCACCCTAATCGATAGAATTGAAGCTAAATCTAGAACCGAGACATTCCGTGGAGATACTAATATGCTATCCTATATTGTCATGAAGAGAAAGGGAATTGAGGTTTTTACTTTTTATGAATTATTAATTTTTATAAATTTACATCAATACTCCTATAAAATTTATCAAAAATTAGTTATTTTTTTTATCATTACATAATATTCTATAACTAATATATTAATTTATACTCTATCTGTTTGTCTATCTTTCCATTTAATTTGTTGCAAGAATATTTATTCAAAAAATAAATTATTAAGTTTTCAACTTTACCACTTGTTTACACACCAACAAAGTGTATTCGTTACATTTTATTAAAATTATGTGCATTTTTAAGTGTAAAACTGACGTGTAGCTAATTAAACAGTTACATTTTTAAAATTGTGTGATTTTAATTCATTTACTTTCATTCAATGATTTTTTTATAATTGATAGTGACTAATAATTTATTATTAGAGTTTTTGTTGTTTGCTAAACTCTTTGGTTCTATTATATTTGTTATGTCTTGTTATGGTTTGTAGAGCTGAGAGTCTCTTTGGATGCAGAATCTCTATCCTCCGGGATAGAGGTATAGTTTGCCTATTACCACCCTCCCCAGACACCGTCAATAGTTCTACTAATGGTGGGATTTTTACTGGGTATGATTGTTGTTGTTTTTGTTGGTTCAATGATCTATAAATATATATAAACAAATTTAATTTAATAAAAAAATAAGAATTTTTTATTTTCCTTTCTAAATTCCTAACGCTTAATTTAAAGAAAACACAAGTATTTTAAAATAATTAATTTTATAAAACGACTTTAAAATTAAATAATACCAAACTGTTTTTCTAGAAAAAATGCAAGTTTATTTTGTAGGTAAGTATTAAATCGAATTTAAAAAAAAAAAAACAAAAGTTGACGTCGGTTTCTATATATCTTTTCCATCTTCTTCTTTACTTTGTTTTGGTTTAAAGTAGTGGTTGACTCATCATTTCTTTCTTTGGAGTTTGGACTTAGATGAGTACATAAAGAAAGATGTGCCGTTCAAAAAAAAAAAAAACACAAAGAAAGATGTGAAGGGGTTTCACATTTATAGTAAAGTTTTTATTTTTCTAATCTACTATGATTAATTAAAGAAATTTAATTATAAATTTAATCAGCATATCACTATTCTAATAAAAGATTAAATTTTTTGTCACTCGACATCACCACAATCATTCTTAACTCTCTTTCCCCCCCCCCCCCCCCCAAAACCACATTTACATCCTCTAATTAATTTTTTCATATTTAACTCATTTTTTTTTAAAAAATTACATAAATAAACATTTTACCAAATCAATTCACCATTATTACTATTGACTCACATTTTTTTAAAATTATCATCAAAAGTGAATACTTAAAAAAAATCAAAAATTAAAAAAATAGGAGATTTAAAAAACAAGGAGTTTTTAAAGTTTTATTATTAAAAAGCGAGTTTTTAAAATTTTATTATTAAGAAAACAAAGTTTTAGTTTTACATATAAAATTTGAAAATACTACTTTTGAATTTTAAATTAATACTTTAAGGAGGTTCCGCGCGTTGCGGCGGCTTCTGAGCGATAGTGCTAGCTTTTATCCATTTGCGTTGCCGCGTGATAAACCACAGAAGAAATTGACGTCCTCGAAAACTTATAAAATAAAATAAAAAACTTTAGGTAAACGCACCCTGCGCAAGAAGAGCATATAAGATTTATGTATATAAATTAAAACGCAAGAAAAAATGGCATTAAAGCCTTTAAAATTTAAAACCGTTAAAGGAATGTGGCTGCGGATTTTGAACCAGGGTCGTATGCTTCAACATAAATCACAAACACCACTACACCAAAGCCATCTTTTGTTTAGCATTTTTAAATCCCTATTATAATAAAAGACTAAGTTTTCCGTATACAAGGCGAGATTTAAAAAAAAAAAATTTAATTTTGATACGTAAATTTAATTACAACTTAAATATTTGTAAATATGTTATAACATCAAGGTTAAAGTTTCTACAAAGATGCTGATAGAGTTTCAAGAAGCTAATAAAATGAAGAAATAGCGTATGCAAGAAAATCGTTGACCAATTTGATTATCTCCGACTTCTTTGACTTCCTCCTTGCTTCAATCAGGTTTGCACCGTCTGTGACCTTTATTTCAATCGGTTTTTGCTATTTTATGTTTTCAGTCATTGAGGAAAAGAAACTCCATTCTTTGTTGCATTTAGTGGGTATTAATATATTTTTGCATTTCAATTCGGTTTTGGTATTGAAATTACGAAACACTTAAGAGTATATGGTGATCTTTAATTTCGTTAGGTTGTGTTCTTCATCTTTTATGTTCTAATATGTGGGTTGTGTTCATTTTTGTGTTTTAAGACACTCATTTTACACATTTGAGTTCTGGTGCTGCAGAATTTTAATAAATTATTATGCTTCTAGAGCTGCAATCGTTGATTAGGAACTGTCATTCTCTAAATATGTTTGATGAATCAAATTCCTTAGATCAAGAAAATCACAGGTAAAATTCAAGATTTTTTTCATTGTATAAAGATTCAAGATTTTTTTATTCTACTGATGTTTTTGTATGTTTATATGGTGTTATGTCAAGACCATGGTTTTAATTTTTATTTATAAAATGTATAAGTTTATGATTATGTCTAGAAAGCAAAACATATTAATCTTTGTTTTATTGATTCTTTTTATCTAGATATAATTTCTTTGTTTATTTACGTTATGATGAACAAAATATTGTATAATAAACGTATGTTCTTCTTTAGAAATTACATTTGTAACAACACAATATATGAAAAAGGTGTTTCTACTGGTAGAATCCATTTTGTCTTTACTTTTCTTAGTAAAGCGTATTTTTTAAAATTTCTTTTAATCAAAATTAAATGTCCAAGATCATTTGAAGGAATTCGCACAGTTAAATGACGTATATTACCTATCTTTAGAGACGCGTGTTATTATTTTGGACTATTAATCTTTGATAAACTATTAATATGAAAAAATTACCAATACCACGTCAGATGTTGTATACAATCAAGTATTTTTAAATTTATAAATTATCATTGTAAGGTTTCATTTGACATGTAATTTAATGTATCGTAAAAAGTACACCACTTATGAAATGTATTTTCATGTATTTTTTTGATGTTTTGATTACTCTCATTCATATAATCTTAACATTTAACAAAATGGAAAAGTCACCAATACAATATCAAATTTGTATAAAAAATGTATTACGATATTTATTAATATAATCTTAACGTTTCATCCTGTGTAACACATGGGTTTAAAGCTAGTCACTTTATAAAAGTATATAATTCTAAAGAGATACACATAGAACAAATCTATTCTTGTGGGCATGGGGTCTCGGTTAATGAGTTCGCGGAGATGGTGAGCCTCTTGCATTACAAGACGGGTATGGTGCGTGAGTGCCTTTAACTTATCTCGGGCTTTTGATTGGGGCGAACACGAACCGTATTCGTTATTGACAAGCGTTGTTGGATATTTTTGATAATAGGCTTGCTTCATGGAAAGCTCACACCTTGTCTATGGGTGGAAGGCTGTCTGTTCTCAAATGCCTTCCGTGTTATTATTTCTCCCTTTATAGAGCTCCCACTAAGGTAATTGAGACTTTGGAAGCTAAGAGGCGTTGGTTTCTATGGGGTGGAAGTAATGGTATTAAAAATTTCGTGGGTTGCTTGGAGTTGTATCACAGTGAAGAAGAAAGATTACGGTTTGGGTCTGTGTCTTCTCAAAGATTTCAATATCTCCCTCTCTCTCTTATCTAGATGATGGTGGAGGTATAAGAATGAAGATAACAACCTTTGGAGAAGATTTTTCTTAGCTTTACATCATACTCCTAGGTCTTGGCTAGCTCTTTCCTTTAATAAAACGTTAAATGGTACCCGGGGTTCGATTGCTAAGATCGACAATTTCCTAGCAGTCTCCAATGTCTCTCTTGTGTGTGCTATTAAGGGTGAGGTCGGAGATGGTACCCGCATTCGCTCATGGCTTGATACTCGGTTATTTGATAAACCCTTAACATAGTGTTTCCTAACCTCTTTAAAAAGGAGGCTAAGAAGAACTGTTTGGTGGCTGATCGTTGCACTCATATGGATGGGGCCTTATCTTTTATGTGGAATTGGAGAAGTACCATAAGTAATGGGGTGTGTGGGGTGGGGGGGGGGGCAATTTTGAGCTTGTTCGTCTCACTAGAAATTGTTTAGTCACAACTTCAAAGTGGGTCATGATAGGTGGGTTTGGACCGGAGACACATCAGGTGCGTTCTTAGTGGCCTTGGTGAAAACGATTCTTTACAAGGCTGACCCGGTGCCTACTGACAATAGCTTTAAATGGAATTCCTAGGTCCCGTTGAAGGTTAGTACGTTTAGGTGGATAGCCTTTTTATATCGCCTTCCGTCTATGGATGAATTGAAAAAAAGAAGGATGCTCTATGGCCCAGATTTGTGCAGCCTTTGCTCCTCTTCGCGAGACCATTGATCACGTTTTTACCTCTTGCTACGTGGCTACGATGGTTTGGCAAAATATTAGCACGTGGTGTAAAATACATCCGATCTTCGCTTTCTCATTACTCGATCTCTTGAACATCCATAAACATGTTTCTGGAATGGATCTTAAAAAGAAAGTGATTCAATCCATTATCCTTGTGACTTGTTGGAGCAATTGGAGAGCTCGGAACAATCTTATTTTCTCGAATATCCCGGTGAAGATTGAGAGTATTTTGGGTTAAATCAAGTCCCTTAGCTATCTATGGATTAGAAATCGATCTAAAAGGTTGAGGTTGGGTTGATGGAGTGGAGATCTTTCTTGCTGTATGATTACTGTTTGCTCCTGTGTTTGTGTAATTGTAACGAACCAAAATCCGGGTTTCGTTTTAAATAAATTAATATTTCTAAATAATATTATGGTGAAAATAATTTTTAGAAATAGGAAACAAGTGGGTTTCAAGTTTGTAATAGGGTTTTGTTAGTTTTAACTAACTATGGGATGTAATGGATGAAATGAAAGTTGAAGGACTAAATGTGTAAAATGGCCAAAAATCTGCCATTTGACTTGGTGAAGTCAAAATTGGCTTCATTTGCACAATTGAAGTCATTCTTGAGCAAGAGAGGAAAAAGAGAAAAGTGTGTTGAAGCCATTTTCGTGCAATTGAAGCTTGATTAGTGAAGGCTTTGGCTCACACAACACCTTCATAACATCAAGTAAGTGATTCTCTTCCTCTTGATTTCACCATGAAGGTGTTCTTGGTGGGTTTTGGGTGAAATCCGAAATTATGTATGCATGTGATGAAATTGTGTTAGATTATTGATAATCTAGCTAAACTAAAGTTAAAGAATGATGATTAACATCCTAGAACCCTTTGATTTTGGTTATGAGAAGTTAGGGTTCATATGGTGGAAATTGGGGGTGTTTGGATCATGATGCTAAAATGATGAATTAATGAAGATTAAGTGTTTTTAAGATGTTAGACACTTGAACAAACACCAAATTAACTTAATAATAATTTTTGAAAGAAAAATTAGTGTTAAGATTAAGATAATGAAACTCAAGTGGGTGAGTTTATGGTGAAAGAGGGTGTTTGGTTATGAGGATAACCCAAACGGGTCAATTTGGGTTGGAAATGTGGAATTGAGTTGTGAACTCAATTGTAGTGGAATTTTGATGTATGATAGATTACTAAACTAGGTGAATTTGTTTAGGTGATCAAATTGCAAAGCTAGAAGGTGTTGCGGGATCTTCTAACTCAAAAGGTAAGTGCTTTGCACTTACTTAGTAATGATAGGTGGTGGTGTTGATCATGTTTGAATTTCATGTTGGTTATACAAATATCTTATATGTGTTTATTGGTATGTGGATGAATTTAGTTAATAAACCTATATGGTGTAAAAATTGACTTGTGTGGTAAAAGCCAAGTTTGTATGCATAATGTAGTTGACTATGTGGTATATGGTCAAACTAAAATGTAGAATATGTTGAATTGGTGTAAATGACTATGTGGTATATAGTTAAGCTAAAATGTGGTATGTGATAAAGTATAGTAATTGACTTATGTGGTGTAAAGTCAAACTAAATGTGGTAATTTGAGGAAAGTGGCTTATGTGGAATATAAGTCAACCATTGTGGAAAAAGTCGGTGTAAATTGACTTATGCGGAATATAAGTCTAACCATTGTGAAATAATGGTGAGATTGGCGTATATGGACTTATGTGGTATATAAGTCAAACCATTGTGGAATAATGGTGAATGTGGTGTAATTGACTTATGTGGTATATAAGTCAAGTGTAAGGGACCTTAGTCGACCAATTGGGTGTGAACGGGTCAAATGGGTCAAATGGGTGAAAGGGATGAAAACAAGTTGTAAATAGTCAAACTAAATGTGGTAATTTGAGGAAAGTGGCTTATGTGGAATATAAGTCAACCATTGTGGAAAAATGGTGAAGTCGGTGTAAATTGACTTATGCGGAATATAAGTCTAACCATTGTGAAATAATGGTGAGATTGGCATATATGGACTTATGTGGTATATAAGTCAAACCATTGTGGAATAATGGTGAATGTGGTGTAATTGACTTATGTGGTATATAAGTCAAGTGTAAAGGACCTTAGTTGACCAATTGGGTGTGAACGGGTCAAATGGGTTAAATAGGTGAAAAGGGTGAAAACAAGTTGTAAATACTTGTTTGATATGTTTATATCATTACTAATGGTGAAATATTATTGTGGTTATGCAGGGAAAGCTCCGAGGTAGGTCTATGTCAATGTTCAAGGGTGAAGGATTCTCGTATGCAAATTTTTGTGTTTTTGAGGATTTTTGTAAAATCCTTGTAAAGTGGTGTGTTTGACACTTGATTTATGTTCTGGTGAATATGTAATGTCATATGTTTGTTTTTGGTAAAAACCCATGTGTTGGGAAGGTTTGGTGTCAAACATTTGGTAAAAGTTGGAAAAATGGCAAGGTTTTGAAACCTGCAGAAAAAGCTGGAAACTTTCTGTGAAAAAGGCTCCCTCGCGGGGCGCGAGGGAGGTGGCCTATGTTTCTCGCGGGACGCAAGAGGTAAAAAAAAAAAAAAAAAAATTCTGGGTTTAAGTCTTCCGCACGTTAAAGCCTCGTGATTTTAAAAGTGGTGTGTTTCAGTAATGCCGGCTCACTGCTAGTGTCTTGCTAGTGGTGGGTGTTCGAGTTTGTTTTATTAAAAGTTGCCGTTCCAAAAAATATATATATATTTAGTCGGGTAAAATTCAAGCCATCATTTGGGTATAGTACTATCTTAATTTCATCATTCTAATGAGTATAACTAATAAAGACGTGGACTCCTAACTCCTAAGTTACTTATTTCTTTGTACATTCAGTATTGCTAGGTGTGATAGATGTAATAATCTACATTTTATCTCGACATAACACGATTACAATTTAAATGAACTTATCATATAGTTTTAGTTTTTGATGAACATCGAAAATTTTAAGTTCATATTTGAACACATTGTAGCATTTGGGTGCCAATTAAACCAGGAATATTGTATTTGTGATTTGATTGTGTTAATTACGGTTATATATGTGGTCTTCTTATATAGTGAGACATATTACACTTTAATACCCTAAACTATCAGTGCTCAACCAATCAGCTTGGTCCTTAAATGTATGTTCTAAATGAAACAATGGTAAAATAATATTGGTTTTCAAAGTATTTGTTCATTTTCATATACCTAAAGTAGAATTATAAGATAAACTAGAATACGCAAATAGACAAGTTGGAAAATGCATATGTTTATCATTTTGTTGAAATGATTTAGAATATATTTTGTGGAATGATGTTTAACAATGATGAGGTCCGGTTTGAATGATGATTTGAGATCATATCATATGTCGTAGGCCTACCAAGTGATAAACCATCATGTGAGAGATAAACCATCATTTACCTGGATACGAAAAATATATGCATGTTTATAGAAAGACATGTTTGTCTAGTGAAACACACCAAATATAGCTTCTAACTAGTTGAGGCAATACCTGACACGAGTTGAAACATAACGCGAACATAACACAAAAAATACAGGTTTCATATCGACCGACATGACTCATTTTTTTAAACAGGTCAACCTAACACAACCGGTTTAAAAAATGGGTCAACCTGAATACAATCCGATTAATAAGTTAGTTGACCTGTTTAGCAGTTTAAAGGTTTTTAAAAGTTACTATTTATATTTTAGAGATGAAAAGAGTTAATATTTAAGAGTAAATATTTTGATTTTCTCTTTATAGTTTACAGAAATTAATATTTAAAAGTTACTATTTATATCTTATAGAAATTAATTTTCTCTTTTGAATCTTTTTATCAGCTTTTCACTTTCAATAATTTTATTTTATTAGTTCTAACTATTCATTCTTCAATCAGACTATCCGTAGTACCTGGGTGAGGTGATGAATTTTCCGTGCCACGTAGGCGCCACGTAGACATTGCATTCCCTCACCCTCACCCTCACCATCACCCAGGTGCGTAATGGTAGGGTGAGGGTGAACACCAATATTTGCCCACCCAACGTTTGAATTTGATCACCCACGTTCATTTTTTGCCTTCACCCACGTGAACACCATCACCCAGCCCCCCCCCCCCACGCCCTCACCCCACCCGACGCGGTGTTTCACGCCCGTGGTTGGTGAGGTGGCACCACGCCCCCACCACCACCTTCCTACTACGGATAGTTTCATTTCCATTCACTTCTTCTGATCTTGAGCTAAATATATAAACTCAAGTTTGTTAATTGAGAATGCGAGATAAAGAAGCAAAAACAATAAAAAAGACACCAATTACAAATTTTTTTATCTGAGTGAGAGTAATTAATTGTTTAAGTTTTACTAAGTCACTAGTTATTACTAATATTTATAAATGAACATAAAAATGCGTCGACTTGAAACATGACCCGACTTTAAGTGGGTTTGACAAAACACGACACGAATAATTCGTATATGGGTTGGGTTGGGTTAGGGTTGAAGAATTCAACCCGTCGACCCGAAACCCATTAACCCGTCAACACGAAATACATTCACCAACCTGACACGATTGACACCTGTATTTCTCACATCGCTTCAGTCCGAAGCCATGCCCTTAACAGAAAGACCATGCCGTCTAGGATACCTTTACAGTTGCACAGTTTTTTTTTGAACGGCGAACATTGAATATTGTGACGTCACACCCCCGGTCACATGAAAGAGACTCGTCCAACTTCGATCAATATGTTGTCTTAACCGGACCCACTTGATGTCAGATTTAAAAAGCATCTAAGAAAAAAACTCACCCAATACGGCACGTTACAATTGCACACTTAGTGTCCGAAAATCTCTCTTTGAAATGAAGAAAGAATATTATATTGAAGATATGACACGTCATTTTAAAAGTCAAATGTGTATGGGTGTCACACCCTCTACTCATTGATAAGGAGTAGTTCAACCAATGGTTCCACTCATGGACGTCTCACATATTAACAAATAAATTATATGTCTAAAAAATATGCGTTAACATAAACATTCAAGTTTATGACATATAATTCGATCAAAACTTGAAGCAAAAATAGCATATTCTATGCCTAATTGTGGGACAAGCACGAATTTTGAATAAGGCTTAGCGGTGTGGAAGCCGCTTCACCGCGGAGTGGTCTAGGTGGAGGGATGGGCCGCCAGTGAACACCGTCCCTCCATGCGGTGCCGCCCAAAAAGGTTTTCAACGTGAGTTTCTCCACTCATTCTTCACCTTCGGGTTCCCTCACATACATACATACACGTACATACATACATATTTATATAACTTTTAAATAAAAAGTGAATTAGAGTAGAGTGGAGTGGATTGAAGTATGATGTGATGCTGACACGACATAAATGAGAGAAGAAGAAAGCAGAGTACACCCATAGTCGGTTATCATTGTCTTTAATGATTTTCTAAGTAGTGGACTAGTGGCCATGTCATGCACTTGTGTAAAGTTGCTTTTTTAAAACACCCATATTTGTCCAACGTCATTTCAGAAAGGGAAATGTAGGTCTTTTTTTAAGACAGAAATATATTAAAATAAAACATCTTCCAAAAAGAAATGGAAATTAAAATGATGATTTTAAAGTTCAGATGAAAACAAAATGATGGAATGCTCATCTTATATATGTAATATAATGGTGAAATATTTTGTCATCGGTTTAATTTATAATTTACGTCTGTGAGTTCTTAGTTTTTTCTTTAGTTGTCCTCTCAACCAAGAAGAGGTAGCTCCTTATAATTTAAATCATTCGTTCTTGAACTCGCACTTTAAAATCGTGTTCTTAAAACTCTGTACATATGTTTTCTTAAACTTAATGCATTATATGTAGGAGAACCGTTCATAAAATAAAAGAAAAACTTTTATTATTTAATAATTCGAATTACAATACAATACACAAAATGAGAAGAAGCAAAACAACAAAGGTTCATTAAAACATATTTCGGGTCACCCAGGTGAAACCTATCTGTCTCCCAAGGTACAACAACCGGAGCAGGCGTACTGCCGAAATTAACCAAACACCCGAAACAGTACCTGAAACGAGAGTATAGAGGACAGAAAATGTTGGATATTCTTCTTCGTGTGTATGTCGTTTCTGAACCATGTTGGTCTTTAAGTGTTAAACTCTTCTTCTTTAGTCCAAGACTTCTTGTCATAAAAAAAAAGACACAAAGCCTTCTATTTATACAAAACTGAGGGTTCAAGAAGAGTCTAAACTCAATTATGGGAGTTTAATCTCCATTAAGTACATTAAGAGTTTAACATTTCTTAAGCAAATGAAGAGACTAACTTAATGAAGAGTCTAATCAAGAATTTAATTCTTAATTAGGGATTTTAAGAGCTTTACTTCAACAAAAAATCTAAGGAAAACAAGAAGGTTCTAGATATCACATTCACCAATTTCTTACATTATGATATATTTTAAAGTGGAGTAAATTGCAGTTTTCGTCCACGTGGTTTACCCCTATTAATAGGTTCAGTCCAGTCTTAACACTTTGGGTCCCTGACGTTTGATGTTTTAACAGTATTAGTCCCTGAGGTTAACGACAATTAACTTTTCAGTTAGTTTTTGTGTGAAGTTACCAATATACCCCCATTAAATAAATAAATAAATAAATAAACAATGAAATTATTTTGTAACAGCTTAGTCTCAGATTCTGATATCCATGGAAGTAGAGGTGCACAAAAAAACCGGTTTGGAAATCCAAACCGGTTCGGAACCGGAAACCGAACCGCCCACGAACCGGTTTGGATCATTTGCGTGAGGATCGGTTTAAAACCGGTTTTTTGTGAACCGGTTTGAGGAACCGGTTTGAACCGGTTTAGCGTTAATTTTTTGAATCTAGCCGTTGGAAAATGGCTATATAGCCGTTAGAACCAATTTTTGACCTTTTTTTCACCCATTTTAACCCCCAAACACATTATAAATAGGTAGTGGGTGTTTTGGTTAAATCACACTTCTCAAACGCTCAAAAAACGCTCAAGAAACGCTCAAGAAACGGTCAAAAAACGCTCAAAAAACGTTATGGCAACTTCTTCAAGTTTTGGTGTTTCCTCTTCCGAAGTTAGCGTTGTGAGAATCATACCAACAACGAGGAACCCCGCAATTTGGTCAAACTACGATCTATGTGAAATGTCTAACGGGTTGGAACGGGCTCGTTGCAAAAAATGTGGTGGGTTTTTTAAAAAGAATTCAAATTCTACTTTAAAAACTCATATGGAAAAATCTTGCCCGAGTTTGAAGAAAATTCCGGATGAGGGTCAAGCATCTATGACAAGCGAGGGTGGAATTTGGAACTTCGATCCAAATATTGTTCGAGATAGAATGACGAAATTAGTTATTCAAAGAGGTTTGCCATTCAACCACTTCGACAATCCGCTCACGACGAGGATGATTCAAGAAGCTCTTCAACTACGTTATCATCAAGTAAGTCGTAATACTCTTAGACGTGATTGTCTAAAAATGTGGAAAAAAGCAAAAAAAGAATTAATTTTAGGTTTTGAAAAATTGGAAACCGGTGTGAACTTAACCACCGACGTTTGGTCGGCTCCACATGATATTCCCGACTCATATATTTGCGTTACCGCTCATTGGGTTGATCCCAATACGTGGCAAATGATGAAACGTACAATCGTGTTTGATATGTTTGAATATCCTCACACGGGTCAAAATTTATTTCACATTTTAGATGGATGTGATAACCGATTTTAAATTACAAAATAAATTATTTTCAATATCTTTTGATAATGCCTCAAATAATACAAATGCGGTTCAAAAATTAATATTAAAATATAATCCGATTTGCAACGGCGCTTTTTTTCATAGTCGATGTATTGCACACATCATCAACTTAGCCGTACAAGACGGGCTTGCGGTTGAACCCGTTATTGAATTAAGTAATGCATTTCGAGTCATGCTTAAAGACGTTTTTAGTAGTAGTAAAAAAAGATACCATGAATATATTAGATTATGTAACGATACGGGTTTGATTTGCTTAGGTCCCAATTGGGACCTCCCAACAAGATGGAATTCAACTTATAAAATGTTTCATAGTGCTATACGACAAAAAGATACTTTATCAATTTTTCATGATATGCTTTCCTCAAAACCGCGTCGTAAAATTCAAAGTTTTCCGTCTACGAGTTGGGACATTCTTGAAAATATAACCGAATTGCTCGAAGTTTTCAAAACCGCCACTACTTTTTTATCCGGGGTTTATTACCCCACAAGTCCCTTGGTTCTTAAACAAATATTTCTAATGTGTAACAAATTAGCCGAACTTGAAAATAAAAATACTTTTTTTACGAGAATGATAAAACCGATGAAAGAAAAATTTGTTAAATATTTTAAAGAAATGCCTCCGGTTATAACTTGTGCCGCCACATTAAACCCTACAATTAATGTTTACGGTGTTGAAACCTTGATTGATAAAATAACTTACGATTTGGATTTGAATGCCGAAGATATTCATTTTTCAACCGTAACAAAAACTTATTTTAACAAATGTTTGCAAGATTTGTTTGATATTTATTTACATAAATATGGTACAACACAAACCCCACATGATACGATGGGCGCGGGCGCATCAAGTAGCAGCTCGAGGAATGTGAACTTAAATTTGTATAACGAAATGAGAAATGAATTTACTAAACGGGCTAGAGGGTCCATCCCGAGTAGCGAACGCGGAAGGTATACGGGAACAAACTTTTTATCATTTATGAGTCCGGATGTTTTTGATGACTTTGATATTTTGGCTTGGTGGAAAGGAAACGAATCTACTTTTCCGGTCCTTTCCGCCATGGCCCGTGATTTACTAACCGTCCAAGCTTCCACGGTAGCTTCGGAATCCGTTTTTTCTCTTAGTGGCAGGGTTTTATCTATTCGAAGAACTAGACTCACTCCCGCGGCAATGGAAATGTGCATTTGCTTTAAAGACCATTTGGATGCGGTAGATAGGAGACAAGATAGGGCTTCGCTTGAAGACGAAATTGAAGTTGAAGAACTCATACACGAATCTGAGGTTAACCAAGGATTGGCGAGCCCACTTACAAATGAAGAACTCGCCGAAGATGATAGACTACGAGGATCCACTAGTAACTCCGAGAATGACGGCTAATATTAAACAAAAAAACTCCAAAAAATAAAAATATATTTTTTTTCTCGTATTGTAATGTTTAATTTTGTAATGTTTTGTGATTTCCGAACCCCTTCAATATGAATAAGCGTTGAACTTTATGTTTTTATTTTTCTCGTATTGTAATGTTTTGTAATATTTTATAATTAAAAAAAAAAAAAAAAAACCGGTTTACCAACCCGAACCGGTCCAGAACCGAACTGAACCGGTTCAACAGGTTCGATGTTTTATACTTACAAAACCGGTTTAACCCGAACCGGTTTTGGTCAAAACCGGTTTACTGTTCGCGTTGACTAAACCGGTTCAGGCCGGTTCGAAACCGGTTCGGTTCAAAAACCGGCTTTTGTGCACCTCTACATGGAAGCATAGCTTCACACCAGCTCAGCAAACAACTGTGCCGAGATTCCAAAAGAAGTCAACTCTACCAAGAAAACGAGGATTATATACACTATCAACCCACAAAATCCATCAAGGACTATATACACTATCACCCCACTATCACCACTACCAGCCCCACCACCACCAACCGACCACCACCACCGCCACCTGCCACCTGCCACCACCACCCCCACCAGCCACCACCACCCCCACCAAAATGCATCATCTTCTTCACCATCCTCCTACCCAAACCCTAGTTTTCAAATCCACTCCACCCCCACCTACCACCACCAGGTACAACCACCCCCACCTGATCTTCATTAATTCAAACTTCTCCAAAAACCATGAAAAACACCAACAATCTCCCATGTACGGCCACCCCAACGTGGGTCGTATTTCAGATCTAGTGGACAGAAACAACTTGAGATGGCCATCTCCTCCGGCAACCCACGAATAACCGGGTGACGTCCCGTCTACCCCCATGAACTATCAAAGCTCGCATTTAACACTCGGGAATGAAAACCCGAAAACATAAATCACCCGATTTAACCGGAAAGCTTGCTGGAATCGGAAGTTAAAACTTAAACCTTAAAACTAACCTTCGCCGGAACTCGCCTCTACCACCGGAACTCTCCTTCTCCGCCGTCTGTAGCCACCGCCACCATCATCATCTTGTCTGCTGTGTCTGTAGGAGGGGCCGCCGGAAGTGGTGGCCGGCTCCCTCTCACGCATCTCTCTCTCTCTAGGGTTTGTGTGGGTTTCGAATGAAAAGGAGAAGGGAAGGGTGGTGGTGGTGGTGGTGGTCGCCGCCGTCGTGGGTTGTCGGAGGGGCTCTCCGACGGCTTCCATTGTTGCAGATTGAAGCTTTAAGAAAGTGGAATTTTTTGGCAAAGTGGTGTTATTGCATAAACTCAAATGGTTTCCGGGTGTTGCATGGGATAGATTTGAAAAATGGGGAGTCCGCTTGGGCAACCAGCGGATTCATAAAAACTATATCGACTTCGCTTTTCAAGATAGCGGACTCCGAGTCCGCTTGGGGAACCAGCGAATCGTCTTGCCGGAGAAGATGAGGTGGAGGCCGGAGATATGGAGTCCGCTTCCCGGACCAGCGGATTTGACTCCGCTTCTATGACCAGCGGACTTGAATAGTGTCACTATTCAAGTCCGCTGGTCAAAGAAGCGGAGTCAAAGAAGCGGTTGGGGGGACTGCTGTGACACTATTCAAGTCCGCTGGTCAAAGAAGCGGAGTCAAATCCGCTGGTCCGGGAAGCGGACTCCATATCTCCGGCCTCCACCTCATCTTCTCCGGCCTCCACCTCATCTTCTCCGGCAAGACGATTCGCTGGTTCCCCAAGCGGACTCGGAGTCCGCTATCTTGAAAAGCGAAGTCGATATAGTTTTTGTGAATCCGCTGGTTGCCCAAGCGGACTCCCCATTTTTCAAATCTATCCCATGCAACACCCGGAAACCATTTGAGTTTATGCAATAACACCACTTTGCCAAAAAATTCTAAGAAAGTGGGTATGAATATAAAGGAGGTAAGAGTTAAACAAGAATATAAAGTGGGGTCCATTGTCCACCATTTTTTTTAATTATCAAGGATATTTTGATCATTTAACAAGAACTAACGAAAAAAACTTAACGAAGTTAAAATTGGATTAAAAGGGTTAAGACTTGAAAGGTAAGGGATGAAAGGTGTTAAGGTTGAACTGAACCTGTTAATAAGGGCAAACGAAAACTGCAATTTACTATTTTAAAGTGTTTAAAGTTTATACATTTTGCTTCTATTAATAGTATTTGGAAACCTTGAACAAAACACAAGATCATCAATTCTTGAGACTATCGACTAGAAACCCTAATGATATCTTAAGACTATGTAGTTCTTGAACGAGTTTAGACAAAAGTCTCGATATGTTGGATGCCACGTTAATAAGAAAACGACCACATACCTTTATACCTTATAAACACCGCACTTCAAATAAAAAGATAAACATTTTGTCGGATCTTAATAGTTAATTTAATTGTAAATTAAGACATATACGGATTTGAAATCGTAATGTTTTATAAAATCCTAAAGGTTGATTCAGAGTTTGAAGACTTATTTGAAGCGTTCACTAAAGGATATGGGCTAATTAGGGATGGCAATGAGATGAGTTTAGAACGGGTATTGTAATCCTAGTCTCTTACTCTCATACCCGACTGTAAACCGTGTCCAAACCCGGCCCAATACCCGTTGGGTAATTACCCGTCAGGTATCGGGTATATCTGTTAGTTTGCAAAAAAAATATCTGTTAGGATTTCCAAGTACATTTCTTTTTCTAACCATTCTAATTTTTATATAATTTTGTGTTTATAACTACTACAACAAATTAAAATATGATAAATTACATACATATTAACATCACCATAAAAATATTTAAAATATATAAATTTCAAGTTGATATAAATCTCAAAAGATAAGTTAATATACCATATCATACAAAATATAAATAATAGTATCAAATACATAATCCAAAAAAAGTTAATTTTTTTACATAATGATGTTACTAGAATGAAGCACTACTAAACAAGGGTCTAGAGAAAATAAAAATATAAAATAATTTTTTTCTCACATATGTGGTTCTGGTAAATGGTTCAGTAAACGGGTATATGGTTTCGGGTAATCGAGCCGGGTATCACTTAATCTTATACCCGCAAAAAAATTTAAAATTAATCTCATACTTGATCCCATGTTTCCCGTCAAGTTCGAGTTTTGTTTTTCCATCCCTATGTGACACCCTAGTTTATTTTAACCAATAGATTGAAATCAACGCAGCGGAAAATATGATCCAACTTTTTCCTTTCAAAATAACCTTTGTCGAATGTTAATATAACCAACCATATTATCAAAACATACTTTGAATGCCTTTTGTGTATTCAAAAGTACAACTAGTTAACAACTTTCAAATACTAAGACTTAATCTATTTACATTAAGAATACAACAACGAAATGTGTATCCCAAAGCCGCTCCGAGAACCTTGATCTTCAACATCGAAATCCATAGTTTGAACTCCAACCTCGATTTATCCCTTCTTTGCACCCTACCTAACGTGTTATAACACCACAAGTTAGTAATATAAGTATACAAGAACATAGAGTAATCAAACAACCAAAATATAAGATAATATCTAGCCAAAACATGGAACCCACACCTCAAAATTACCAAAATCTCAAATTTCATCCCGACTCGCCATAATTTACGGCAGTCGGTGTATTTTATGCCACTTCATGATTGATCAACGTACAAACTTGGCATATACAATACGTTTGGCCGTATAAACTCCTGTGGCCGGCGTATGATACGCCCATGGGTGTATTTTACACCCCCTACGTACCATTTTCTTCATTTTTGAGTTTAAAATGCCAAGATTAACATCACACGTTATATGTACACTTTTTATCATCCAAATTACATAGGATGTTGTCTTCCAACATGGAATTCAATTAATAATATGTATATGTAAATACAAAAGGCTACCATCACGTGTAAGGATTACTTACATACATAATTGGAATTGAAAACATACTCCCATCTTGTGTTCAATTAAAAACTTGCAGCATATTCAACTATAAAGTAAGTCAACTTTACAATTAAACCTTAATCAAATTCATAGGTTATATATATTTGCTATAACCAAATTAACCTTAATCAATTTCATAGGTTATATTCTTCACTATAATCAAAATAACTTATATCATATCAAGTTATATATATTTGTCTTTCTATTTGAGTATATAATTACTCATCTTTGCTTGCATGATTGATTGCACCTTGAGTCATTCTACTAACCCGTTGACTTCCAGAAGTCAAACTCAGTTTATTATGTTAATAACTAAGTCTTTGCATACTTTTCCACTTCAATGCATTAGGCTAAATTCAAAACCTTGAACATTCAAACCAATTGTATATCTACTGCATCCCATTAAATCTCATTACGAGTAATATAATCATTTTTATTATGAATTAAGCTCATATTAAAATAATTTATCCAAATGAGTCGTTTGATGCTCAATTCCACACAACTCAATCAATTCATGCTATTAATGCTTGTTTCATGTTAAAACTTGTTTCCATCTGAATTGTGATTCATTCAACACACTTCAACATAGAATTCATTCAAGACTCTCTAAATCCACCATTTAGGCATTTTTATCAAACAATTTATGTGCATTCTTAACTTAAACACATTATTCATCTTGTTGGCATACTAGCTCATTCCATTTACTTCAATTTCATCATAATTGAATCAGTTCAACTAAGTTTATGTGAGTATCACACCAAGAGATTAACCACTAAACGATTACTATTATTATCTTCAAACGATTACAAACAAAATTGAAAATGAATTACAAGAATCAAGAGAATTAAGAACATCTAATTGAATATGGAATTATTCGGGATTAAGCTAACAAGAACCCTAGCCCCCAAATGGTTAGTTAACCACTCTCAACAAACTTAGTTTTAGATTGACAATTCTAGCCCCTCAAGTTCCAAGTTAACAACATTAACCCTTCAACTTTAGACTTTATCCTTTGAATGACCAAAACAACTGTCGACTTCTGTTGACTATGCTCATTTGACTTTATTAAGACTTATTTATAACAATCTCCACCAATAAGCTTGAATCAAGTCTGAATCAAATAATTCCCAATGACTCTAAGCACTAATCAAATTTTGATCCAAGTAGAGCTTTTGTAAACACATCTGCAGAATTGACTTTAGTATCAATTTCTTCCACATTGACTTCTCTTGAACTTATTACATCCCTTATAAAATGTAATCTCACATTGATGTGCTTGGTTCTATCATGAAATATACTATTCTTTAACAAAGCCACTGCTCCTTGGTTGTCACAGAATAATCTTGTGTCAAGTACATCAATTCCCAGTTCAGCTACAAACCCCTTCATCCATAGAGCCTCTTTAACAGCCTCAATCAACGCCATGTACTCTACCTCTGTAGATGATAATGCAACAACATGTTGCAACTGTGCCTTCCAACTAACATTGTTACCCAAAACTTGAAAAACATACCCTGTCACTGATCTTCCTCTATCCAAGTCCTTGGCATAGTCAGAATCCGCATACCCTATCACCATAGGTCCAGAACTGCCCACTTTGCAGCTAAACTCCAACCCAACATGTCTTGTACCATGTAAGTATCTCAACAACCATTTAACTGCTTGCTAGTGCTGTTTGCCAGGTTTAGCCAAAAATATACTAACCACACTTACTGCATAACCAATATCAGGTCTAGAACATACCATCAAATAAATTATGCTTCCAACCACATTTGCATATGGTATATTGCTCATATATGCTACTTCAGCTTCTGTAACTGGACAGTCCCTATTTGAAAGTTTAAAGTGTGCAACCATGGGAGTTTTCACTGCTTTACACCCATTCATACCATACTTGTGTAGAATTTTATCTATGTAGGACTGTTGTGACAGTTTCAGCTTCTTAAGATCTCTGCTTCTTTGAATTTCCATTCCAAGAATCTTCTTAGCTTCTCCCAGAACCTTCATATCAAATTCTGCCATTAACAGTTTCTTGGTATCTTCTAAAACACACTTATCTTTACATGCTAAAAGCATGTCATCCACATACAATAGCAAATACACAAAATTACCTTTGCTATATTCCCTATGATAGACACAACTATCATATTGACTCCTTGAAAACCCATGAGATAACATATGCTCATCAAATCTCGTATACCACTGTCTAGGAGACTGCTTCAACCCATATATGGACTTCTTGAGCAAATACACTTTATCTTCATGATCTTTAACTTCAAATCCCATAGGTTGAGTCATATATATCCTTTCTTCTAGATTGCTATGGAGGAATGCAGTCTTTACATCCAACTGTTCTAGCTTCATATAAAAAATTGTTGTTAGAGAAAGCATCACTCTAATTGAAGAGTGTTTTACCACAGGTGAGAATATTTCATTGTAGTCTATTCCAGCCCTTTGAGTGAACCCCTTAGCTACAAGTCTTGCTTTATACCTAGGTGGATCACTGTCAGTTAACCCTTCCTTCAATTTGTATATCCATTTACAGGACACCAATTTCTAATCTTTTGGTCTATCAACTAACTCCCAGGTACCATTTTCATACAATGAACTCATCTCTTCCTCCATTGCTTTAAACCACCTTTCTTTATCCACAGAGTCTATCATCTCATTAAAAGACAAAGGTTCTAACACACTTTCCTCTTCAGCAGCTATAAAAGCAATAGCTGATATATCATCATGATCCCTATACCTAAGGGGAGGTACAATCTGTCTCCTGGGTCTATCTCTTGCAAGGTTATATTGGCTAGTACTTGCCTCAACCACTGCATCTGTCTGACCCATCGTTTCACCTCTTATTTCAGGCTCCACCTCAATTTGAACTTCCTGAATACACTTTCCCTTTTCAGAATCTTGAGGTACCTTGTCATGTATAACATGCTTATACAAAGTTGACTCCTGAAACTCTACACTCATGATCACCAATACCGTTGGACTCAACCCATCCAACCTCCACAGTTTGTAACCCTTTACACCATCAGGATACCCAATGAAAATGCACTTCAAAGCCCTAGGCTCAAGCTTACCCTGACTTATATGAGCATATACTACTGACCCAAACACCTTTAGGTCACCAGTCCAAACTTCCATTGGAGTCTTCATATCTAGAGCAGTAGAAGGAGACCTATTTATCAAATAAGCAGCAGTGGTTACTGCCTCTGCCCATAAACTTTGAGTCAGCCCCGAACTCACCAACATACACCTAACCCTTCCAACAATGTCCTGTTCATTCTTTCTACAAGACCATTCTGTTGTGGGTTCCTGGAATGGTTAAGTGACTTGTTATCCCATGAGTCTTACAAAACTGATTAAAATCCCCACTACAAAACTCTAATCCATTGTCTGTCCTGAGCTTTCTAATTTTTCTACCAGTTTGATTCTCCACAGGAACTTTCCATTCTTTGAATTTACTGAAGGTATCCCTTTTGTTTCTAATAACATACGCCCAAACCCTTCTAGTATGATCATCTATTAGTGATAGGAAGTATCTGGCCTTACCTAAGGATTCAACCTTAGCAGGCCCCCATAAGTCAGCATGAACATAATCCAGAATCCCCAAGGTCAAGTGCTTACTTCTACTAAACTTGACTCTTTTATGTTTGCCTAGAATGCAATCTTCACAAAAGCCAAAATCACAATTTTTCAGATTACCAAAGACCTATTGTTTTTGTAATTCAACTAGGCCTTGGCTACTAATGTGACCTAACCTTTTGTTGCCATAAAAGAGCAAGACTACCTTCATCTTCTGCAGCCACATACACTGACCCATTAATCACATTCCTATCTAACAAATAAGTATTATTGTCTTTCCTAGTCCCTGACAATACTACCATAGACCATTTGACAATTTTGGTGTCACACCCCCAATTTCAATTAACGAAGTATTACCATTTGGGAAGTGACAAACCAGGATCTCAGACACTAGTTACATTGAACGACTCTACATGGGACTCAAAATGAAAATATCTTTTAAATCAGAGTATCAATGCGGAAGCGTAAAGAAAGTAAATGCGCAAAATACACGCGCCCAAAACCAAAGTCCAAAAGTCCAAACGTCCAACCAAACAAAGTACATTAAAATAATTCGATCAACATAAATAGACACAAAGCAAAGTAGTTGAATCCCATGCATGCCCTAACGTGCACCCGTGCCTTAGCTTAGCGTCCTGAGAAAACATGTAAGAAAAAGTGTCAACACGAGGTTGGTGAGTTCACAGGTTTCAAATAAATAAGTAAACGTTACCAGATTTATGATCTTTCAATATGTATCTATAGGTAGCTAACCTATGTTCATGTTTTAGCTCAAGTGCTCGCAACCGAAACTGACTGTTTGTTTATTGCCTCCTGCCAGGTTCTATCAATACTGGCCATGTGAATAGGCTAACATTTCACCCGTTCGATATCCGATCGAGTTAGCGCGACTAACGCGGGTGGGATTTGTCAAACCCAGTAGTACTACTAAACATTACCTTGCTAAGATCCATATTAACGGTTCGAAATAAGATGAGGACTTTCTGTGATAGCATGTTACACTTAGCTTTAACATTGATAGCATTTGAAGTACAAAATCTAAAATCAGTTTAAGCATGTTTTCTCCCCCAAGTTAAAAGCAGTAAAAAGGGGCCGTGAAACTCACCTGCTTGGCGTTGAAGGTAGTATCACACAAAGGGTAAGTTGGAACCACGTGTGTAAGTCTCAAAAGACTTACGAATGCCCTAAAATTATAAACACATAAATTAGGGATGAAAGAAAAATGGGAAATGTGACAATGACACGGATTGAGAGGCATCCCAAAGAAACGCTCTAATATTCAAGAGTGGACGAAAGTGTCCACGGAGTTAGGATTTACTTTACGCGACGAATGACACGAATAATAATAATTATAACCGGGTGTTTTGTCATTCACAAAAAAATCAAGAAAATAATAATATATGTATACGAGTAAATAGTATAACCAATTATATTATTATTTAGTCTCAATCGACACACGATGTTATAAAATGATTTGAAATAATATAAATATATATTATTTAATAATATGGGTCACGGTTTGAAAATAATATAAACATATTATTTTATATGAATTTACGGTTTAAAAATAATATAAACATATTATTTTTACTTGATAATAATAACAATATATTAATTATAAAAGTGGGTATAATTTATAAAAATATGTTAATAAATCAAACCCGAGCCTACGGGTTGTTTTCCGGCTAAAACACATTTATATAATAATATAATATTATAAAGTTTGATTTTTATTAATTACAAATAATAGGATACTGTTTAAAAAAATAGATGTGGGAGCCCGGTCTCGAACCCGGGTCTCTCCCACATACGCACACAGCCTTAACCATCTCCGCCCGCTACGGTATCGCGAAGGATACCGGGTTGGAATGGTTTTAACATCAGTCTCTATGTGGTTTTCCTCCCTTTAAGACCCGCGATCGAAACCGGTCGATATCCCTCGATTTGGATGATGGTTTGAGTGAAACAGAAACAAGTTTTGATGCTCAGAGGATTACGAACCTTGGCATATTCTTAATTTCGAAAACAAACGGGTTTTGGATGTCCAAATCTTGAAAACAGATCGAATACGTAAAGAGGAAAACTTTGAATCGATCAGATAGATTTTGATAATGAAATTGATTAAAACCATAGGGCTTTTGATAATCGGGACATTTCAAAACTGATTATGTAGATTAATTTCATTTCTTTTCAGTCTAAGATCGAAAACCCCAAATCAGAACGCATATGAACCCTAATTACGGGTTCATGATCAATTCGATAGTGGAAGCCCGTTGTTTCATAGGGCTTTCACTCTACAGACGATTGCGAATCTAATGGAGTAGGTTAATTTGATTTAAAAACGGTTTATAATTGAATTCGACAGATAGAGTTCACATGAACCCTAATTACGGGTTACAGAGATTCTTATATTAAAACTTGAAATTGGCAAAGGGCTTTAAATAAAAACAGTGTTGCGAATCTTTCTGCATAGGTTAATTTCATTTTCATTGGGTCTAGATTAGGGCTCGACTAAATCAGTCAGATGATGAACCCTAGGATCAAGAACTCGATCGAATTGATGATGTAAGCCCGAATTAACATGGGGCTTACCTTTACGGAAAGAAAACGAAGCAATTGGGTCAAGAATTTACCAGAATGCGTGTCGGATTGATGGAGTTCGAGTAGATGCAGGTGTTGGCTGCACAGATTGCTTTCCGGCGAGTTCTATTGTTTCTCCGATCAATGCAGGTTGCGTAAGCACTTCAGGAGGATTTGACGAGTGAGAGGGATGCTTCAATTCGCGGGAGTAACACCAGATTATGATGAATTTGATGGGATTAGGTTGATGGTCGACGGTTACATAACGAATAGCCACATTTTGATTAATTCGCATGTAATGCAGGTGATTAAGGCTCAATTATGATCGATTAAGGCATTTAGATGTTAATCAATTATAGAATTTGATTCAATTCAGTTAACATTCGCGAATTGGAAATCAAAAGTCCCAATGTTGACTTCTAAAAGTCAACAGAACTTATTTTTGACAATTTTGACTTTGAGGAGTCAATAATTCATGTATTGGGACTTGGCAGGACTAGTCCCTGCATTTCTGAGTTGGATTTATGACAGAAATAGTCCTTGGGGTTAGATTTGACTAACGGGGTTAAGTTTTTAATAAGGAACTTAACGGAATAGTTAACCGGGGTTAACCTAAAAAGTCGGATTGTCACATCATTCCCTAGTTGAAAGAATTTTCGTCCCGAAAATTAAAAATAAAAAAAAATTTCTGAGGTTTCACATCATTCCCTAGTTGAAAGAATTTTCATCCAGAAAATTAAATAGTACCTTAAGAGGTTGACGCGGAGTGCTTGAACAGATTAGGATATTTGTGCATCATCTGATCTTCGCGCTCCCAAGTGAATTCGGGTCCGCGTTTCGAGTTCCAACGGACTCTAACAATAGGGATTTTACTGTGCTTTAACGATTTGACTTCCCTATCCATGATTTCCACGGGTTCTTCGATGAAACGCAGTTGTTCGTCAATGTGTAGTTCCTCAAGAGGAACCGCTAGAGATTCGTCAGCTAGACATTTCTTCAATTTTGAGACGTGAAAGACGTTGTGTACGCCACTCAGTCTTTCAGGTAAGTCCAGTTGATACGCCACTGGTCCGATTCTCTTTATTATTTTGAAAGGTCCAACGTAACTAGGATTTAGTTTGCCTCGTTTCCCGAAACGAATGACGCCTTTCCAAGGTGAGACTTTGAGTAAGACCATGTCACCTATTTGAAACTCCAAAGGTTTACGACGCTTGTCGGCATAGCTCTTTTGACGATCACGAGCTGCCGCCATACGGTTTCTAATTTGGACGATCTTTTCGGAAGTTTCAAGTACTAGTTCCGGACCTGTGAGTTGACTATCACCAACCTCGGCCCAACAAATAGGAGAACGGCATTTCCGTCCATAAAGTGCTTCGAATGGAGCTGCGTTGATGCTAGTGTGATAGCTGTTGTTGTAGGAGAACTCCATCAATGGTAGGTGAGACTCCCAAGTGTTACCGAAATCGATCACACAAGCTCGTAGCATGTCCTCCAGAGTTTGGATAGTACGTTCTGTTTGACCATCGGTTTGACGATGGTAAGCTGTGCTCATATCTAGACGCGTGCCTAATGCTTTATGCAATGACTGCCAGAAACGGGAAGTGAATCGTGCATCACGATCCGAAATGATAGAGATAGGCACCCCGTGCCGAGAGACTACTTCTTTCAAGTATATTCGAGTGAGTTTATCCATTTTGTCTATTTCTTTGATTGCTAGGAAGTGAGCAGATTTTGTTAGGCGATCCACAATTACCCATATAGTGTCACATCTGGTAGGGGTTCGGGGTAATTTGGTAATGAAGTCCATGGATATTTGTTCCCATTTCCACATGGGAATTTCAGGTTGTTGTAGGAGACCGGACGGTTTTTGGTATTCAACTTTGACCTTCGCGCAGGTCAGACACTTACTAACATAAGTGGCTATATCGGCCTTCATCTTTGGCCACCAATATAGTACTTTTAGATCATGGTACATTTTATCGGAACCCGGATGAATGGAGTAACGAGATTTATGAGCTTCATCCATGATTAGTTCCCTTAAATTTCCGAACACTGGAACCCATATTCGTTCGACAAAGTAACGAATTCCGTCAGATTTTACTTCAATTTGTGCTTCCATGCCGCGTGTACCTTCTAACGGTAGGTTATCTTCTTTCAAGGCTTCAAGTTGAGCACTACGGATTCTGTCAGGCAATCCAGGGTGAATAGTAAGTTGTAATGCTCGAACTCGTTTGGGTTTTGTTTCCTTTCGGCTTAGTGCATCAGCCACAACGTTAGCTTTACCCGGATGATACCGGATCGCACAGTCATAATCATTTAAAAGTTCAACCCAACGACGTTGTCACATGTTCAACTCCTTCTGCTCGAAGATATGCTGGAGGCTCTTGTGGTCGGTGTAGATGGTGCATTTGGTACCGTACAAGTAATGTCTCCATATCTTAAGTGCAAAAACTACTGCTCCCAACTCTAGGTCATGAGTGGTGTAGTTTTTCTCGTGAACCTTTAACTGACGTGAAGCGTATGCGATTACCTTTTTGCGTTGCATTAAGACACAACCCAGACCTTGAATAGATGCATCACAATACACCACAAAGTCATCGGTTCCTTCCGGAAGAGCTAAAATAGGTGCACTGCAAAGTTTCTGTTTGAGATGCTGGAAAGCTGATTCTTGATTATCGCCCCAATTATAAGCTTTTCCTTTTTGAGTTAGGGCGGTGAGAGGTTGTGCAATCTTTGAAAATCCTTCGATAAAATGACGGTAATACCCAGTCAATCCCAGAAATTGTCGTACCTCAGTCGGAGTCGTCGGTGCTGCCTAATTCTTGATGGCTTCTATTTTGGATGGGTCGACATGTATCCCTTTTTCATTTACCACATGACCTAGAAACTGAACCTCTCGAATCCAAAATTCACATTTGGAAAACTTAGCATAAAGTTGTTCTTGCTTAAGTAGTTCCAAAATTAGACGCAGATGTTCCTCATGTTCTTCCTCGTTCTTGGAATAAATAAGGATGTCATCGATGAAAACGATAACAAACTGGTCAAGGTAAGGCTTACACACACGGTTCATGAGGTCCATGAATACCGCAGGTGCGTTGGTTAAACCGAAGGGCATGACCATAAATTCGTAATGGCCGTACCTTGTCCTGAATGCAGTTTAAGAGATATCTTCTTCTCGGACTCTTAACTGATGATAGCCGGACCTAAGGTCTATTTTGGAATAGAAACTTGATCCTTGGAGTTGATCAAAAAGGTCATCGATACGAGGTAAAGGGTAGCGGTTCTTGATTGTAACTTTATTCAGCTCCCGGTAATCAATACACATACGAAACGTACCGTCCTTCTTCTTGACAAATAATACCGGAGCTCCCCACGGTGATGAACTAGGTCGGATGAAACCTTTATCCAATAAGTCTTGCAACTGAGTGGACAGTTCCTGCAATTCACTGGGTGCTAATCGATAAGGTGCCCGAGCGATCGGCGCTGCTCCAGGTGCTAAGTCGATTTGAAATTCTACTTGACGGTGCGGTGGCAAACCGGGCAGATCCTCGGGAAATACTTCCAAAAATTCACGCACAATGGGAATATCTTCGATCCTCTTCCCTTCTGACGGCTGCTCAGCAACAAGGGCGAAAATAGCCGTATGTCCCTTTCGAAGACATTTTTGTGCTCTCATGAAGGATATAATGCCCATAACTGCACCAACTCTTTCGCCTTGGATGGAAAAGGGTTTCTCCATTTGAGAGGGGTACACATACAATCTTCTCACGACAGATAATTTCGGCTTGGTTTTTAGATAGCCAATCCATACCAACAATTATATCAAAACTACCAAGTATGACTGGCATAAGGTCGATATCAAATGTATGTGTAGCTAGCTCAAGTTTACATCCTTTAAGTATGTGAGTTGCCTTAATTATTTGACCGTCAGCTATCTCTATTGTATACTTATCTTCTAATAGAGATGAAGTTCCTTTTATCATATTACTAAATTTCTTAGATATAAAACTTCTATCAGCACCGGTGTAAAAAAGGACAGAAGCAAAGAAATTATTTACGAGGAACTTACCGGTAACCACATTATGGTCGTAACGGGCTTCTCCAGATCCTAGTACGAAGGCTCGTCCCTTCGCACCATTTCCTCCCCCATTGCCATTATTACCACCATTACCATTGTTATTGTGATTAGGGTTGTGATTTCCATTACCCCCTTTCTTCAACTGAGGATAGTTCTTTCGAATATGCCCTTCCTTTCCACACTCAAAGCAAGCCCTAGTAGACCCTGGTTGTTGAAAGGGTTGTTTAGTTTGTAATTCACCCCTGCAGTCCTTAGCAGCATGGCCTATTTTACCGCACCTCTGGCAACGATTGCAAGACCCAAAGTGGTGTAAGTTACACTTGTTACACTTCGGGGACTTTCCCGCATAACCACCCTGGTTTTGGCCAGAAGAGGTCGACTGATTGAAGTTCTTGGTAGGCTCGAACCTACGTTGTTGTTGTTGGTTAGACTGTTGCTGATTGGGTTGGGGTCCATTGGAGTGGGAGTTGGAGTGGTTGTGAGTGTTGGAATGGTGATCGAACTTGCGTTTGTGGCTGTCGGTGGGTTTAGCAATTGAACCTCTTGGGGGTAAAGTTCCCTATGTCACTGCCTGATCGGTCAATTTGTGAGCAAGTCTGATGGTCTGTTGGATGGTGGTAGGGTTGGATGAGGTCACCATGCTTTGAATTTGAGGTACCAAACCTCCAATGTATAGTTCAATCCGTTTGTAATCCGGAGTCACCATATGTGGGCATATGGTGGCAAGTTCGTGCGAACGGGTGGTGTAGAGTTCGATTTCCGAACCCTCCATCTTAAGGTTCCAGAACTCTCCTTCTAGCTTTTGAATTTCATCTCGTGGGCAGTATTCTTCTTTCATCATTGTTTTAAATTCCTCCCACGGGAGTCCATTTTCCATTGCTAGTCCCAACATTTGCACTTGGGCATTCCACCATGTTAGGGCCGGGCCTTCCAAAGTTCCAGCAGCAAATTTCACTTCGTTAGCCACAGGGCAGTTGCACATGGCTATTACTGATTCAACCTTCTCAAACCAGCGAAGTAATCCAACTGCTCCTTCAGCTCCACTAAAGGTGTGGGGCTTACAGTCCATGAATGCCTTGAAAGTGCAGGCTGGCTGTTGATTTTGCTGGCCTGGATTTAGAAATACGAATTGAATTGGAATTATAGAGTTTAGAAAGATATTCTTAGGAAAAGGGATTGACACTACTAGTCAATAGTTGAAAGCATTTACCTGCAGCATTCTGTGCTGCTAGGGCCTCTGCCACACTATTGTTTATCAAAGCTGCTAGTTCTGCTGCCGTCATGTTGATAGTACCACGACCACCGGTACGGCCTCCTCGTCCTCTCCCAGACATATTTCTTCACAATCACAAATGAAAACAATGAGAAATATATCGCATATTAAACCTTATTCAGGTACGGGTAAGGAAATACAACATCTAATATTTTGAAAATTAAATAAATTGTAAGGCTACAAAATAAATAACTCAAATATTAAACTTCTCATGCTTTTATTGGATGGGAACAACCTTACCCATCTAGGTTTGAAAAGGGAAATAACATAAGCAAAAACAAACATGAAAAGAAAGATAGATTAGGAAGATCCTTAAACATCCTCGTCATCAGAAGAGACATATGACTGTGCATCATCAGTCTCCACTGGCTCTTCCTTCCCCCTCTAAGGGTTCCTCCTCGAAGGGCTCCTCCCCAAAGAGCTCTTCCTCAAAGGGTTCCTCCTCATCGTCAGATACTGGAATGTCATCCGGGTGTAGGGCCGCTTGCAGTTGGGCTTCCAAGTGAGTCACCATCTCTTGAAGGCCTTCAGCAGTGTGGTTAGCCACATGTAGCTGAGCTTCCATAGCAGCTAATCTCTCCAGAACTCCTTGCATATCATCATCCATAATGTCAGCCCTCGTCTCTAGGTGTGCTACACGATTCACTAAAAGGTTGTGGACATGGTCCGTTGCAGCTAGTTCGGTAGTCAAATCTTCTATTCCTACCCTATTCTTTTCCACTTGTGTTCCATTCTCCAGGAGTTTAGGTATCTCCTCGGTAGCATCTTGTACAAAACTTAATTCCTTTAACATATAGGACACAAATGCTGCGAAGGCTTGTTCCATGGTACATGGTAAGCTAGGCAGTGTAGACGATGAAGATGTGGATGCAAAGTACGGTGATGGAACATCTCCCATTTCGATCCACCTTTGGATCATATGTGGGTACATATCCCAATTGAGAGCATACTCCAATGCCCGTGCGTTGCTCGGTTCGCCTTGCACAATTGAGGTAGTCCGGCGCCTTTTGGGCTCCGGGGATGAGAGTACAGGTGCCTTATGCCCTGATGCGTTAGGTGATGGAGGTGGTGTTGACGACATGATCCTGCAACAATTTGTATAAGTGCCAAACATCCAAATGACATGTAACTAATGTGTGAGGCTATAGTCTAGTATGCAATCCTAGTTCTCTATAACCAATAGCTCTGATACCAATCTGTCACACCCCCAATTTCAACTAACGGAGTATTACCGTTTGGGAAGTGACAAACCAGGATCTCAGACACTAGTTACATTGAATGACTCTACATGGTACTCAAAATGAAAATATCTTTTAAATCAGAGTATCAATGCGGAAGCGTAAAGAAAGTAAATGCGCAAAATACACGCGCCCAAAACCATAGTCCAAAAGTCCAAACGTCCAACCAAACAAAGTACATTAAAATAATTCGATCAACATAAATAGACACAAAGCAAAGCAGTTGAATCCCATGCATGCCCTAACGTGCACCCGTGTCTTAGCTTAGCGTCCTGAGAAAACATGTAAGAAAAAGTGTCAACACGAGGTTGGTGAGTTCACAGGCTTCAAATAAATAAGTAAACGTTACCAGATTTATGATCTTTCAATATGTATCTATAGGTAGCTAACCTATGTTCATGTTTTAGCTCAAGTGCTCGCAACCGAAACTGACTGTTTGTTTATTGCCTCCTGCCAGGTTCTATCAATACTGGCCATGTGAATAGGCTAACATTTCACCCGTTCGATATCCGATCGAGTTAGCGCGACTAACGCGGGTGGGATTTGTCAAACCCAGTAGTACTACTAAACATTACCTTGCTAAGATCCATATTAACGGTTCGAAATAAGATGAGGACTTTCTGTGATAGCATGTTACACCTAGCTTTAACATTGATAGCATTTGAAGTACAAAATCTAAAATCAGTTTAAGCATGTTTTCTCCCCCAAGTTAAAAGCAGTAAAAAGGGGCCGTGAAACTCACCTGCTTGGCGTTGAAGGTAGTATCACACAAAGGGTAAGTTGGAACCACGTGTGTAAGTCTCAAAAGACTTACGAATGCCCTAAAATTATAAACACATAAATTAGGGATGAAAGAAAAATGGGAAATGTGACAATGACACGGATTGAGAGGCATCCCAAAGAAACGCTCTAATATTCAAGAGTGGACGAAAGTGTCCACGGAGTTAGGATTTACTTTACGCGACGAATGACACGAATAATAATAATTATAACCGGGTGTTTTGTCATTCACAAAAAAATTAAGAAAATAATAATATATGTATACGAGTAAATAGTATAACCAATTATATTATTATTTAGTCTCAATCGACACACGATGTTATAAAATGATTTGAAATAATATAAATATATATTATTTAATAATATGGGTCACGGTTTGAAAATAATATAAACATATTATTTTATATGAATTTACGGTTTAAAAATAATATAAACATATTATTTTTACTTGATAATAATAACAATATATTAATTATAAAAGTGAGTATAATTTATAAAAATATGTTAATAACTCAAACCCGAGCCTACGGGTTGTTTTCCGGCTAAAATACATTTATATAATAATATAATATTATAAAGTTTGATTTTTATTAATTAAATATAATAGGATACTGTTTAAAAATATAGATGTGGGAGCCCGGTCTTGAACCCGGGTCTCTCCCACATACGACACAGCCTTAACCATCTCCGCCCGCTAGGGTATCGCGAAGGATACCGGGTTGGAATGGTTTTAACATCAGGCTCTATGTGGTTTTCCTCCCTTAAAGACCCGCGATCGAAACCGGTCGATATCCCTCGATTTGGATGATGGTTTGAGTGAAACAGAAACAAGTTTTGATGCTCAGAGGATTACGAACCTTGGCATACTCTTAATTTCGAAAACAAACGGGTTTTGGATGTCCAAATCTTGAAAACATATCGAATATGTAAAGAGGAAAACTTTGAATCGATCAGATAGATTTTGATAATGAAATTGATTAAAACCATAGGGCTTTTGATAATCAGGACATTTCGAAACAGATTATGTAGATTAATTTCATTTCTTTTCAGTCTAAGATCGAAAACCCCAAATCAGAACGCATATGAACCCTAATTACGGGTTCATGATCAATTCGATAGTGGAAGCCTGTTGTTTCATAGGGCTTTCACTCTACAGACGATTGCGAATCTAATGGAGTAGGTTAATTTGATTTAAAAACGGTTTATAATTGAATTCGACAGATAGAGTTCACATGAACCCTAATTACGGGTTACAGAGATTCTTATATTAAAACTTGAAATTGGCAAAGGGCTTTCAATAAAAACAGTGTTGCGAATCTTTCTGCATAGGTTAATTTCATTTTCATTGGGTCTAGATTAGGGCTCGACTAAATCAGTTAGATGATGAACCCTAGGATCAAGAACTCGATCGAATTGATGATGTAAGCCCGAATTAACATGGGGCTTACCTTTACGGAAAGAAAACGAAGCAATTGGGTCAAGAATTTACCAGAATGCGTGTCGGATTGATGGAGTTCGAGTAGATGCAGGTGTTGGCTGCACAGATTGCTTTCCGGCGAGTTCTACTGTTTCTCCGATCAATGCAGGTTGCGTAAGCACTTCAGGAGGATTTGACGAGTGAGAGGGATGCTTCAATTCGTGGGAGTAACACCAGATTATGATGAATTTGATGGGATTAGGTTGATGGTCGACGGTTACATAACGAATAGCCACATTTTGATTAATTCGCATGTAATGCAGGTGATTAAGGCTCAATTATGATCGATTAAGGCATTTAGATGTTAATCAATTATAGAATTTGATTCAATTCAGTTAACATTCGCGAATTGGAAATCAAAAGTCCCAATGTTGACTTCTAAAAGTCAACAGAACTTATTTTTGACAATTTTGACTTTGAGGAGTCAATAATTCATGTATTGGGACTTGGCAGGACTAGTCCCTGCATTTCTGAGTTGGATTTATGACAGAAATAGTCCTTGGGGTTAGATTTGACTAACGGGGTTAAGTTTTTAATAAGGAACTTAACGGAATAGTTAACCGGGGTTAACCTAAAAAGTCGGATTGTCACATTTGGCTTTCCCATTCCTTAGCACAACATGATTTCCCTCCCTCTCAAAAGTTCCTAATGACAACATGCTTCTTTTAAGGTCAGGAATATACCTTACATTCTTGATGTCCATTTCCACTCCACTGTCCATTTTGAATGCAATAGTGCCACTTCCCAAAATGTTGCGGGGTCTATCATCTCTTAATTTTACAGATCCAAGTTCTTCCTCCTTGAGGTCTTTGAAAAACTATTTCACAGGTGTCATGTGAAATGAACACCCACTGTCCATAACCCACTTGGTTTTAACATCACCACTTGACACCACAAGAACATCAGAACTTTCATACCCCTCAGAACTATCATCTTGTGTGCTGTCTACATGGTTTTTCTTCTGCATACCTGACTCATTATTCCTCTTCCTTTTCCACTCAGGGCATTCCCTTTTTAAATGTTTTTCAGAACCATAGACAAAGCATTTTCTCTTGAATCTTGACTTAGACCATGAAGTATTCCTTGGTTTTTGATTTCTCTTGTCTGGCCAACCTCTAACCCTTCTCCACCATCATCTTTAGAATCATACCTCTTCTTTAATTCTTTATAATTTAAAGCAGCTAATACCTCCTCCATGGTTAGGGTCTCCCTTCCATACATTAAGGTATCCACAAAGTGCTCATAAGACCGTGGTAGAGAGGTTAGGAAGATAATTGCCTGATCTTCATCTTCCAACTCCACTTCTATGTTTTCAAGATCCAGAACCAACTTGTTAAATTCGTCTGTGTGGTCTTCAATCGACTTCCCTGAACCCATTTGAAAAGTATACAAGCGCTTCTTGAGATACAAGTATCACACCAAGAGTTTAACCACCAAACGATTACTATTATTATCTTCAAACGATTACAAACGAAATTGAAAATGAATTACAAGAATCAAGAGAATTAAGAACATCTAATAGAATCTGGAATTATTCGGGATTAAGCTAACATGAACCCTAGCCCCCAAATGGTTAGTTAACCACTCTCAACAAACTTAGTTTTAGATTGACAATTCTGGCCCCTCAAGTTCCAAGTTAACAACATTAACCCTTCAACTTTAGACTTTATCCTTTGAATGACAAAAATAACTGTTGACTTCTATTGACTATGCTCATTTGACTTTATTAAGACTTATTTATATCAGTTTACTTATTAAAGATTGTGTTGATATAATTCAAAAGCCCCAAATTATTATGTTAGGTCATATTTCGCCAAAACTCTAATCACCTAATAATCCAATTTGACTTTACCATTGAATCTAATCCTTTCTAATAGTTTGAAACCATCAAGAAAAGTAAACTTGACACATAAACATCATATATGTAAGGCCCCGACACGCGATGCCTCATGTGTTGAATTTATTTATTAAAATCAGTTCTTAAACTTCAAATAACATAAAGTAGCGGAATAAACGTCATTACATTGTTTGCAAAATAGCAACAAATTAAAACTTGTCCTTAACATTCAACCATTAAAACATAAACATAAGGGATGCCGGTCTCTTAACGCCGGGTAACTCCTCGAGTAGCCAAGCAACATATATCATCCATCATCTAACATTAACCTGACATGCATACTAAAAGTCAGCTAACACTAGTGAGTTCATGTTTTTTATTCAATTATTAGAAAATGGTTTACAGTTCGTTCATTCATTAGGGTTTTATCATCCATAATTAAAATGGGGCTTAACATTCATTTTCCATTCATACATACATTCATACAACCATTTACCATTCCATTTAAGTCATACAATAAATATCTAAACCGGTTTTACTGTCCATTCCGTCATTTAGTTGTATCGCCCCTAAGGCTATCATGCATGAAGACCGACAATACAATACACTTCGTCCATTTCATATTTCACTGCCCTAAGGCTTAACTGCACGAAGACCGAAAATACAATATTCATTTCGTCCATTCATTTATCACTCTTAGAACCCGCAAGCCCCAAAGTGATTCCATTCCCCGATCACGTTAACCCTGAGTGACCGTCGTCACCCCAGTCCCGATCGTAAGCATGCATGTCACCCTAGAAATAAATGAATAGGGAATCTTGACTCACATGTTATGCGATCCAATCCCTCTTACCAATTCTCTCCGTAAGCGTTACCATCAATCTGAGTTAACAAATAACACATCAATTGCTAAACTTCTAAGTGATAGGCGAAACTAGGTTAGTTTCGCTTTCTGAGCTCTTAGCGAAATAAGACAGTTTCATTTCTTTTGAACATGCGAAACTAAGATAATTTCGCTTCCTTTGCTTCAGGCGAAACTAGGCAGTTTCGCCACATACCATCTTAGCGACACTAATAAGTTTCGCTTCTTTTCTTCAAGCAAAACTACGTAGTAGTTTCTCTTGTCGTCTTCTCCAGTAGAAAACTCTAGTTTCTGCATGGAGATGGCGGCTTAAGCTTTAACGTCCAACTTTATACCTTTTTACGTTCAAAACATGTAGTTTCCTTTCGTGATTCCAAATCTATAACTCTTTTCTCATTTAACCCATAAAACCCGTCCTTTTTATTCAAAAACCCATAAAACCCAACAAAGTTAAAAACTCAGATTCATGTAGGTTTCTTACCTCAAAACGACGCCCTTCTTCAGCTAACTTCACCCGAGCAGTGGAGATAGAAGTAGGAGCGATCTTGAGCTTCAAACCGACACTTTCTTTCTCTAGAAATGGTGTAGTGTTTGGGCGAAATGGCTGAGTTTTGGGATGAGCTAAGGCTTTAAGTCTCCCTTTTCCAGCCTTTTCTCGGCCCATACTTGGCCCAAAATTGCGCCCTACTAGCCCCCACCCCTTTTATCCCTTTTTTTGTTTTAATCCAACTTATTACTTTGACGTTACTTTCAGGATGTTACAAGTCTACCCCCTTACAAAAGGTTTCGTCCTCGAAACCTGTCATAAGTCTAATAGTTGCGAGTATGAATCCTTCATTTCAGCCTCTGTTTCTCATGTGGCTTCAGACCCCCTTCGATATTTCCGTTGGACTTTAACCAATTGGATAACCTTATTGCGTAAACGTTTCTCTTTCCTTTCTAAAATGGCTATGGGTTCCTCGATATAGTTCAAACGGTTATCAACCTCGATGTCCGACAAAGGCACATGCGTAGTCTCATCGGCTAGATACTTTCGTAAGTGAGACACATGGAAAGTAGGATGAATCCCACTTAGCTCATCGGGTAGATCCAATCTGTATACCACTTCGCCAACCCGTGTCAAAATGTTGAACGATCCAACAAACCTCGGACTTAACTTTCCTCGTTTTTGGAAACGAGTTATCCCTTTCCAAGGAGATACTTTCAGCAGTACCATATCTCTAACCTGGAATTCGAGGGACCTCCGCCTTTTATCAGCATAAGTGTTCTATATGTCTTGCGCAGCTTGATGTGCGTGAAGTATATGTATTTTTAATAAAGATTTTTCACACAAATGTTGGTTTTAAAATTGGTTTTCACCTAAACTAAACAACACACATGAAGGCAAGTGTACCTGTCGGGTGGTAATACAGAATCGATAAGAACCGAGTATCAATCCATGGACACAGTTTAACGTCTTCACCCAAACTTTTAATTGATTGATTAGAGAAAATATTTGATGTTCCAATTTCTTTTTGTAAACTCTTTTCTAAAATGACAATGATTAATTTTGCAAAGACTTAATTGATTAAAAGTGATAAATGCTTTTGTGAGACAATCATCTCAGTTTAGAATCCGCTTATTTAATTATGTCGAAACAAATTATATGGTCAAAGTTTGTGATTATGTTAATGTTCTTTGAAGAGGTTGGATTAGAATCCTGTCAAGGTTTTTAATCCCATAATCATTAAGAAAGACATCTATGAGTAAATTACATGTTACTCACTTAATGTTAGTTTAATTAGATAAAATGGTGTAATTTCTTAACTTATGAATTTCCAAGTCAAAATCATGTAATTTTTAAGCTCGAGTCTTCAAAACTTTAACTAGCATAACTAATGTCAAAGAAGGATCATAACATTTCTCTTAGTTTTTCCAAACACGATTAAAAGGATTGCATGTTTTAATATTTATTTCACAACAAAGGTTTCAAAGATTCATTCCTAATTCTTAGCTATAACATTATACCAAAAAGATAGTGAAGTTATAAATAAATGGTAGTCTCATAGGTTTTCCAACACAATATAACTTCTCATTTATAAACCTTTGGTTGATTCACAAACATTTAGACATGCAAGTCCATCAAGAGATTAACACAAGATTATCATTACATTAACATAAAACTTTAGCCATATTCATAAGTTCAACATAATTAATTAAGCTTCATCAAACTAAGATGATTGAAAAGATGTTTAGCTCATAATGAGCTTGCAAACAACAACAACACAAATGGAATACATGCAATTCATAATAGGATCAAAGATATAACCAAAGTTTCCAAGTGGATTAGTGGGGTGATCTTCTAAGTGGAATTTGATGATGGAATGGACCTTCCTTAGCCTCCAAATGGTCTCCCTAGCCTGGTTCCCGAGTGTTTGAGTGAGTGGAATTTTTTCCAAGAGGACTCTCCTTCAAATGAGACAAAGAGCTCTATTTATATTGTTTGAGCAAGGATGCACGGCCCGTGCCTAGTGAGGCACGACCCCGTGCTGGGAAAACAGTGTAACCGCTTTTGTTTTCTATCGCGAATGTACTGAGCATGTACTAGGCACGGGGGCGTGCTTGGTGGGGCACGGCCCCGTGTTACACCTGGTCGGGGGACAATAGTACACTGGTACAATTCTAAGTTGACCACGGGGGCGTGCCTGGTGGGGTACGGCCCGTGCTTGGCTCGAAGGCTTCCGTCTTTTCTGCATGATGGGGCAAGGGGGCATGACTGGTGGGGCACGACCCGTGCTTGATCTCCTGAGTTGTCCAATTTCTTCATTTTTCACCTTATTTGCTTGATTGTTTCTTTTAAGCCAAGAGTTCCCTAAGAGTCAAATAGAAGCTAAATGAGCGACAAATTCAATCAATGTATAGAGAAATTGACAATAAATGTGATATAAATGATGTAAAATATATGTATAATTTAGAGCACATCAAACCTCCCTACACTTGAACCTTGCTTGTCCTCAAGCAATACTCTGAATATTTTAATCCAAATGGCAATTACAAAAGAAAATTCGATCAAACTTTAAGCAAGAAATGATTTTCCTTCTTTAAAGACGGAACACAAGCAAACAAGTGTCAACCGAGCAAATATGATCTTATGAAGTGATATCCTTGAGGCAATGGCTTGTTTTATAAAGTTATAGATAAGCAAAACTTTAGCACTACTCACAATGTTCACACACACTCGGCTAAATATTTGTAGTCATACGTGTAATGGTGTATGTGTAGAACACTCTATTATCAATATGAGAAGTGCTAGGTTATATGCTTGTTAAGAGATCGAAGCTCCACCAATTTATAGGAAACTTTTGCATGAATTAAAAGGTTTTTTGGGTTGTGGGTTGGCTAAGGGTGATTTTTGGAAGGTGGTTTGGTACTTAGGGATTGACTTTGGCTTATTTGACTAAAAAGAAAGAGTAAAGTAAATTTAAAACTAGAAATCCCTCTACAATGCTCGGGTCAGAAGGGGTATTACTAACTCGAGGACTCGTTTAAGGTCAGACTGTCAAGACCGAATCTCATCTTTAGAAACCTTACTTTCTCTTTGACTTTGAGGCACACATAGCTATCCTTCCTAAGGGTTCGTTCAGCTTGGAGCCTAATAGCACCCAACGTGATCAACTCTGTATACTCGTGCTGGGAGGTTGTTTGGTTTTTACTACATTTTCTATCATGAGACCAATTTACACATTTGAGGCACCTTTCATATCTTTTTGCTCTTCTTTTCATGGCACTCTTTGAAGTTCCACAAAATGGTGGATTTTGTTCTATTATTCTCCAACTTTTTCTTGATTCAAACATTAGAACAAAGAGATGTTCTCAAATTTCTAGGGGAAGTCCCGATTTTGCAAAATGAAGACATGAAAGTAAATTAAAATCAAAAGGATGCATTTATTTTTTTGAAATTCGATTCCTTAGCAACAAAGGTAACGGGTGGTTAGTGAGGATGGGCTGAAAGTGGGTTTGATGCGACTAACCAGGTGTTTTTGGTTGTCAATGGATGATCGGGTAATAAGGTGGGTGTCCTAATGCCTAAATCATTTTCATGCAATAATCTCCTTTTGTGGTTTTGCCCCGTATGCCCAAAACAAGTTCTAATTTGCACAAATCATATGATACTCTCAATATTCCGTAAAGAACAAAAGCATAAATGTTTCGAATGAAAGCTGTAATGGCTAAAAAATATGCTCACGGAAATGGATGGATTTGGGTAAAAGTGCAAAATCTATGCATGTTTATTATTTGAGTGTAACTTTCTATGCCTTGGAATGATTTGTGTCATTTTACTCGTTGGTTTGTTTAAAAATTATGTTTGAAAAATGCATTTCTTTCTTGCAGTTTACAGAAAATTTGAAGTGTATTGGTGCCAAATGGAGTTCTTTTTAAGACGTAGGTGATCAAACTTCAAGTGCTAAACACGGTGAAACCCCCCTCCCTACACTTGAAGCTTACATTGTCCTTAATGTATATGGTATCTAAACAATTGTAATGCATAAAAGATGTAAAGGGACAGAAGAACTCCCTTGAAAGATGGTGTATCCAAAGCTTGTGATCGGTACTCATAGCGGCCTGAAAAGCATGAATCCATTGTGGTCACACAAAATTATTAGTACTAAATTTAAAATTCAGAAAATTAACATCCTACAAACAAACAAAGGTAGATAGTTTAAAATGGCACGGATCAGCCAGTGTCGGATAGTACTTAAACACACAAAATAAAAGAAAAACATAGCCGAAGAACACAGATTTCACTTTGATAAAAATGCTGCACCAACGGGATATTTACCAACTATCCCTCATAAGTCGAGGTTTTCCTCGCCCAGTTCCTGTTCATCCTGCGCCTCATGTAGGAGACATATTCCCCAATCAAATCAACCCTGTCGGATAGATTGTCGACTCACCCAGAATTGGATTCACAAATTTTGAAAGATCGGCGTGCATAAGTGCTGGCTGTCTGGATAGATTCATATAGGTCCATCATGGATGGAAATCCAGTGGCGTGGGAAGATGATGTTCCAGTGTCATGGTGATGCTGATAATGGGGAGAGTGCTGATGGTGGGGAGAGTGTTGAATGTCAAGGTCCATGATAACTCGCTCTGGGTCTTCGGGATCCCAAATCTGCCCTCTAGAATCCTGAAAACATGCCCGCCCGCCCATCGGGAAAGTAGGTAATCATGCCCATGCTGGCACAAATGGATATATCTAACAATCCTGGAGATGGTCCTTCGGTGCCATGAGTTGGTTCATCATTATACTAGTAGAGTTGCACAATCCAGCCACCGCCAAACATTGGGGTATTTACCCCGACTGTGGAGTTAGTTGCGAAAAGAAGGCAGAAAAGGTATGCAATGTTGCAAGGCTCACGCCTCACTAAATAGTAGAGGACATATAAGTCCCTGAGATTGACCACCCCTTCGTTTTGACCGCGCTGGGTGGCTGAGTGACTGAGCAGACGGTGAATGTAACGAAGCAGAGGATCCTTGAGTTTACTGCTTTTGGTTCGGCTAGAATTGTACCCCCAAGTACCGACTTCGTTCCAGAAGGTTGTCCTAGGATGATGCCTGTCTTCCTCGTCAGTAAAGCTGTGATTTGATGTTGAAAAGGTGGGTTCATAAATTTCTTCCTCGGTGTAGATTCCTCAAATAGTGCAATCGAGGTGCTATGCTAAGTTCCTCCTAACCGAAAAGATACAACATTTTCATCCCAAAAATTCAGATTGGTTTGCTGGAAGTTGAATGTTCCAAAAATTCCATTGTGAGTTCTCTTATGGAATCACGATCATTTTCAAATACACGTCTCCATGGAGGGGTGACAAGATTGAGAAAGCGTCCCCTTTGCCCGACGGTGTCCAAGGTGTCATTGCAAACTCGAAGATGTGATTCTTCGTCCCGTCAGCGGAGTGTGCGCAACCTTTCACGACACCAAGCCTCATTTTGGTTATTGATCACAATGAACGGATGTGCCATGTTCCTGATATATTAATTAGCAAATCATTCCAAACGAATTAAACAACATGAAACCAACCCAAATCAGATCAGAAGGTGGGGCACGGGTGCGTGCCTGGTGGGGCACGGCCCGTGCTTGACTGTCGGAGCTGGCAATTGTTAACTGAAACACAACAGATATGATGGTGGTCGAACATGGGGGCGTGCTTGGTGGGGCATGGCCCGTGCTGCAGTGGAAAGGGCAGAATCGAGGATTCGAACCCGTGCACGTATCCGTCTATGCAAAAACCCTTGATATTTTGTTTTGGGTATTAAGGAACTTTTTGTCAAATGATAACGGTAACCAAGAGGGAAGATAAAAATAAGAACAAATAGGTCAATTCGGGTGAAAACCCAAATCAAACCCGAAATTTGTAAAACAACAACTAAAACTAAGAATCAACAACCTACAAACTAAGGATTCAAAAGAAAAAGACTCAAAGAGGGTAAAATCCGATTTGGGACAAGAATCACCTAAAAATTGAAATAAACACTCAAAATATATACAATGGAATGATCTAAACATACCTTGATGGAAAGATTGAGAGAAATCTTGATGAAAATGGTGGATTTGGGGTGTTTGGTGGCCAAAACCGAGATGAAAATCGTTTGAAATTGTTAGGGTTGAATGAGGTTAAAAGATGGTATTTTTAGGAAAGAGAAAAAGCTGCAAAATCTGTTAGGCACGGCCCCGTGTCTTGGTGTGGCACGACCCGTGCTGCAATGCACTGTTTGAAATATTTTTTTTTAATTTTAATTCCAACAACACATTTTATTATCATCAAGATTTTTTGGATCGTTCAAAACTAAAGTAGATGAAAATTGTAATACACGAAAGTTCCATTGATTAGAAATAACAATACAAGCCGAGAGCCTCACGAGACAAAACGAGACTCTAACATACACCTTCCCTACACTTAGATGTTTACATAAATCCTCTGAACATCTCATGCGGGAGCATGGTCATCGGGTATTGGGAGGTGCGGTTTCAAAGGTCCACAAGTTGATGGTTGAGTGAGAGTAAATCCCCCTTCATTTGTTCCACTTGTCCACAAAGCTGCAGCAAGCGCATCTCAGCAAGCACGTTCATGTTAGTCAATTCTTTGATGAGTTCTTTCAGCTTGAGGATTAGTTCCGCGGTTGATGTCTCATGAGTCTCGGTCCTTGGCCTCCTCACCGGGTTCCATTCAGACGTACTCTGTCCGGAAGGTACCTTCTATTTGGTTGTGATTGAACCAAAAGCATTTGAATTTATAGAGAGATTAGATGGTGAGGCACGGGGGCGTGCCTGGTGGGGCACGGCCCGTGCTGACATACTAATACGCAGGTAACAGAACTGTAGCAAGTACGGACTCAGCGGAGATCGTGGCAAAGATTTTTGGTCAGACACGGGGGCGTGCCTGCCCAAGCACGGGGGCGTGTTTGCCCAAGCACGGGGGCGTGCTTCACCTACGAGACTCAAATTTTAAAAAAATTTAAAATTAAAGCTATTTACAAGATGCCAATGTTTAATTTTGGGTCTTTGGCTAGACCCCCCTTATGTTAGTTGCCCTTGGAGTGGAGGTTGATGACCTCCGAGATTGTTTCCGAATGTTCTTGAACATAAAGTTTCAAACGATGACCGTTCACCTTAAAACTTCTCCCGTCATTATGTTCAACTTCGATTGCTCCGTACGAGAAAACTTCTTTTATAGTGTATGGTCCGGACCATCGAGATTTTAATTTCCCAGGAAATAACCGAAGGCGGGAATTATAAAGCAAGACACGATCTTATGCCCGGAATTGTTTATGCTCCTTTAGACGAGAGTTGTGCAACCTCTTCGTTTTATCTTTGTAGAGTCTAGATTTTTCATAAGCTTGACAGCATAATTCCTCGAGCTCTTTGATTTGAACGAACTTGTTTTGCCCGGCCTGTGCCAGGTCAAGATTAGCGGTTTTCAATGCCCAGTATGCTTTATGTTCCAGCTCTACAGGAAGATGACATGCTTTCCCATAGACTAACTAGAATGGAGTGGTCCCGATGGGAGTCTTGTAAGTTGTGCGAAATGCCCATAATGCATCATTGAGTCTTTCGGACCAATCCTTTCGATTGTGACCGACGGTTTTCTCAAGAATTCTTTTGATACCCCGATTTGTTACTTACACTTATCCGCTTGTTTGTGGGTGATATGGCGTAGCAAATCGGTGATGAACACCGTAACGAGATAAAGCCTTTTCTAACTGTGCATTACAGAAATGCGTTCCCCTATCACTAATGAGAGCTTTTGGTGCACCGAATCGTGAAAACAGTCTTTTTAGGAATTTAACTATTGTACTGGCATCGTTAGTGGGTAGTGCTTGAGCCTCTACCCATTTTGAAAAACAATCGACCGCTATAAGGATGTATCGGTTCCCAAAGGACATAGGGAATGGTCCTATAAAATCAATTCCCCATACGTCAAAGACCTCACAAACTTGGATGGGTCTTTGGGGCATCTCATTTCTTGAGGAGATGTTACTTGCCCTCTGACAAGCGTCACATGATTGTACCATGGTATGAGCATCCCTGAAGATTGTAGGCTAGAAGAATCCTGAATACCTTTTTTGCGGTCAAGGTAACTCCATGATGTCCACCGGTTGGGCCCTCATGGCAATGCTTTAGGATTTGTTGTGATTCTTCTCCGAATACACATCTTCGGACAAGTTTGTCGGCTCCAATCCTGAACAGGTATGGGTCTTCCCAAAAATAATGCTTAACATCTGCGAGGAATTTCTTTTTCTACTGATATGTTAATCCATTTAACATGACCCCGCTTGCAAGGTAGTTTGCAAAGTCAGCGGACCAAGGGTGTTCTTCAATGACTGCATCAATGCTCATCAGAAATTCATGTGGAAAGTTGTCATTGATGTCCACCTTCATATTTTCTGCTGAGGTTGGACATTCAAGACGTGAGAGATGGTCTACTGCAATGTTCTCTGCTCCCCTTTTATCGTAAATCTCGATATCGAATTCTTGCAACAAAAGTATCCATCGGATCAATCTAGGCTTTGCATCTTATTTATTGAATAAGTAACGAAGTGCTGAATGATCCGTGTAAGCGGTGGTTTTGGAAAGAACGAGGTATGAACGAAACTTATCAAACGCGAAAACTACTGCTAAGAGTTCTTTCTCAATGGTGGTGTAGTTTTCTTGGGCTTCGTTCAATGTTTTGCTTGCATAGTAGATTGGATGGAAATGTTTTTCCTTTCGCTGTCCCAAGACAACTCCTACTGCAAAATTGCTCGCATCACACATTAATTCAAATGGCAAATTACAATCGGGGGCTACCATGATGGGAGCATTAACGAGTTTTTCTTTGAGCAGTTCGAATGCTTTAAGGCATTCATCAGAGAATACAAATATGGCATATTTTTCCAGGAGTTGGGTCATGGGATGAGCTATTTTTGAAAAGTCCTTGATGAAGCGTCGGTAGAAACCGGCGTGACCTAGAAAACTCCTAATTGATTTCACGGAAGTCGGAGGTGGGAGTTTTGAGATAGTGTCTATTTTAGACCTATCAACTTCTAGCCCTTCTTGTGAAATTTTATGCCCTAACACTATACTTTCTGTTACCATGAAGTGACATTTTCCTAATTTAGAACAAGGTTGGCATCCTCGCATCTGGCCAACATTTTCTCTAGATTACGTAGGCAGTGCTCAAAAGAGTTACCGAAAATTGAAAAATCATCCATGAATACTTTCATTGAGTCTTCGATCATGTCATGAAAGATTGCTACCATGCACCGTTGAAATGTTCCTAGTGCATTGCATAAACCAAAGGGCATTCGTCGGTAAGCGAATGTTCCATAAGGGCACATGAAGGTTGTATTTTCTTGATCCTCAGGAGCGATGGGAATTTGAAAATATCTAGAGAAACAGTCCAGGAAATAATAGTACATTCTCCCGGAAAGTCTCTCTAACATTTGATCTATGAAGGGAAGTGGAAAATGATCCTTCCTGGAGGAATCGTTTAAATTTCGGTAATCGATACAAACCCTCCATCCGGTCACAGTACGAGTAGGAATAAGCTCATTTTTTTCATTTGCTACCATTGTCATTCCTCCTTTCTTTGGAACGACTTGCACAGGACTTACCCATGGTGAGTCAGAAATGGGGTAAATTAATCTGGCATCTAGCAGCTTTATGACTTCTTTCTTTACAACTTCTTGCATGCTAGGATTCAATCGTCTTTGGTGTTGGAGGACTGGTTTAAAATCATCTTCCATTAAAATCTTATGGGTGCAAAAGGATGGATTGATTCCTTTCATGTACATTATTTTCCATGCTATGGCCTTTTATGTGCTTTAAGAACCTTAAGCAATTTATCCTTCTCGTTGCCTGTTAAGCTGGACGAGATAATGACCGGAAGCTGAGATTTTTCTTCCAAGAAGGCGTATTCGAGATGTAATCGAAGCTCTTTTAGATCCAGAACAGGCGGTTTCTCGATAGAGGGTTTGGCTTGGGTTCTGAGTCTAGGTTAATGTCCTCACATGCTGGTGAAGGGCTAGAACTCTCTTGACTTTCTATGTTCAAAACTTCTTCCTTCACATAACTGCCATTAAGAAGGGTTTCCTCAATCAGTTATGTGTTGCATGCTTCTTCTTCTCTAGTTTCACGAAGATGACAACTGACTATGGAATCACAAACGTCAATGAAATTGAGGGAGTCATCATGGTGCTGAGATTGTTTCATGCATTGCCTAATGTCGAAGGTGATCTCCTCATTGTCTACTCTCAAGGTGAGTTTTCCTGTGCACACGTCTATGAGGTCTTTGGCTGTAGCCAAGAAGGGTTGTCCCAAAATGAGGGGAACGTTTTTGTCCTCATCCATGTCTAAGATTACAAAATCAACTAGAAAGACTAACTTGTCAATTTTAACTAACATGTTCTCTACTATGCCTCGAGGGTATTTTACTGAACGATCGGCCAACTGGATGCTCATACGGGCTGGTTTGGGTTCCCCCAATTTTAGTTTCTCGAAAACTGCGTATGACATTAGGTTAATGCTTGCTCCTAGATCGGCCAGGGCATTGTTGACTGAAAGATCTCCTATTAAGAAAGGGATGGTGAAACTTCCTGGGTCAGTCATTTTTGTGGGAAGCTTGTTTTGTAGGACAGCTGAATATTCTTCATTCAGTATTACATGTGACAATTCTTCGAGTTTTCTTTTGTTTGTTAGAACTCCTTTGAGAAACTTTGCATAATTTGGCATTTGATCAAGAGCTTCGATAAAAGGAAGATTCACATGTAATTGCTTGAAAAGTCCTAAGAATTTCCCATTTTCTTTTTCCAGCTTCTCCTTTTTCAAGCGTCCTGGATACGGGATTGGTGGGATATATGCCCGAACTGGTTCCTTGTTTATTTTCTCGACAGCTGGAGTTGTGATCTCACGTATTCCGATTGGAGATTCTTTTTCTACAACGTCCTGTTCTGGAACAGGGGTTGGTCCTTCTTTAGTAGTCTTACCACTCCTAAGTGTGATAGCTTTCACATGCGCGTTAGGATTGGCCACGGTGTTGCTGGGAAGGCTTCCTTGCTGTCGTTCTGAGAGAAGTTATGCCATTTGTCCTACTTGATTCTCAATGGTTTGCATGGATGCTTTTTGGCTTCTCAGTTCTACTTCATGCTTTTGGAAACGCTCTTCGTTTCTCTGGTTCTGCTGCTCAATCATTTTGTTGGATGTTTATGTACTAGAAAGTAGTTGCTATAATAAACTTTCAACACTAGGTTCAATGGTTGGTTGATTGCTGCTACTTGGGCCTTGGTATGACTGTTTGGGTGGAAAAGGTGCATTCTGTTGCTGGAAGGCTGGTCTCCTATTAAATCCTGGGGGTTGTTGATTATTTCCCCCTTCTCTGAAGTTTGAGTTGTTCCTCCAGTTAGAATTGTAGTTGTTTTCATAAGAGTTGTTCTGTCCTCCTACATAGTCGAATTCTTCCACAATCATTGCTTGTTGACATTCGTTGGTCTTGTGTTGTTTTCCGCATGTGTCGCATCGAAGCTGTGCTTTCTTGAGTTCAGTTTGCATTTGTTCAAACTTTTTGGTAAGTGCTTCTAATTGTGCTGCAACCAAAATGTCAGAGTCAACGTGGTGTATGCCTTTATGGGTGGATCTGGCTCTCAGAGGATTGTAGGCAAAGCTTTTAGTGGCGGCTTTTTCCAATGCTTGGAATACCTCAGTTTGGGTTGCTCCTCCGGAGTCTCCTGCGGCACACTGGTTAATGTCTTGCTTGTTCCTGAAATAGCATCGTAGAACGCTTGACATTGCAGCCATAGATCTAACACGTGATGTGGGCATCTTCTCAAAAGGCTTTTGTATCTCTCCCAAGCCGCATGCAGTGATTCATCATCATCCTAACGGAAATCGGTGATACTCGATCTTAACTTGGCAGTTTTATCAGGTGGAAAGTATTTTGTAAGAATTGCTCGGCCATTTCGGCCCATGTTGTGATGGTGGTAGTGCATCTAACCATTCCATGGCGCGCCCACAGATCGAAAATGGAAAGAGCCTAAGTCTAACGGCGTCGTCAGAACAGTTAAGGATTTTGAAAGTCGCACAGATTCGTAGGAAACGTGCGATGAGATCGTTAGGATCCTCATGTAGACCGTTAAACTGTGCGAAAGTTTCCACTAGGTGAATGATGCTTGATTTTATTTCGAAATTGTTTTCTGCAACTGCTGGCTGGGCTACACTAGACTCGTAACCGTCAAGGGATGGTTTGGCAAAGTATGTCATGTTCCTTTCTTCTACAACCGCCATTTTGGCTTCTAGTTGTGTATCCTCCACAGCTTCTTCTGCTATCGCCCCCACCCCTTTTATCCTTTTTTTTCGTTTTTATCCCGCTTATTACTTTGACATTACTTTCGGGATGTTACAAGTCTACCCCCTTACAAAAGGTTTCGTCCTCGAAACCTGTCATAAGTCTAACGAGTTGCGAGTACGAATCCTTCATTTCAGCCTCTGTTTCTCATGTGGCTTCAGACCCCATTCGATATTTCCATTGGACTTTAACCAATTGGATAACCTTATTGCGTAAACGTTTTTCTTTCCGGTCTAAAATGGCTATGGGTTCCTCGATATAGTTCAAACGGTTATCAACCTCGATGTACAACAAAGGCACGTGCGCAGTCTCATCAGCTAGACACTTTCGTAAGTGCGACACGTGGAAAGTAGGATGAATCCCACTTAGCTCATCGGGTAGATCCAATCTGTATGCCACTTCGCCAACCCGTGTCAAAATGTTGAACGATCCAATAAACCTCGGACTTAACTTTCCTCATTTTTGGAAACGAATTATCCCTTTCCAAAGAGATACTTTCAGCAGTACCATATTTCTAACCTAGAATTCAAGGGACCTCCGCCTTTTATCAGCGTAAGATTTCTATATGTCTTGCGTAGCTTGATGTGCGTGAAGTATATATATTTTTAATAAAGATTTTTCACACAAATGTCGGTTTTAAAATTGGTTTTCACCTAAACTAAACAACACACATGAAGGCAAGTGTACCTTTCAGGTGGTAATATAGAATCGATAAGAACCGAGTATCAATCCATGGACACAGTTTAACGTCTTCACCCAAACTTTTAATTGATTGATTAGAGAAAATATTTGATGTTCCAATTTCTTTTTGTAAACTCTTTTCTAAAATGACAATGATTAATTTTGCAAAGACTTAATTGATTAAAAGTGATAAATGTTTTTGTGAGACAATCATCTCAGTTTAGAATCCGCTTATTTAATTATGTCGAAACAAATTATATGGTCAAAGTTTGTGATTATGTTAATGTTCTTTGAAGCGGTTGGATTAGAATCCTATCAAGGTTTTTAATCCCATAATCATTAAGAAAGACATCTATGAGTAAATTACATGTTGCCTACTTAATGTAAGTTTAATTAGATAAAATGGTGTAATTTCTTAACTTATGAATTTCCAAGTCAAAGTCATGTAATTTTTAAGCTTGAGTCATCAAAACTTTAACTAGCATAACTAATGTCAAAGAAGGATCATAACATTTCTCTTAGTTTTTGCAAACACGATTAAAAGGATTGCATGTTTTATTATTTATTTCACAACAAAGGCTTCAAAGATTCATTCCTAATTCTTAGCTATAACATTATAACAAAAAGATAGTAAAGTTATAAATAAATGGTAGTCTCAAATGTTTTCCAACACAATATAATTTCTCATTTATAAACCTTTGGTTGATTCACAAACATTTAGACATGCAAGTCCATCAAGATATTAACACAAGATTATCAATACATTAACATAAAACTTTAGCCATAGTCATAAGTTCAACATAATTAATTAAGCTTCATCAAACTAAGATGATTGAAAAGATGTTTAGCTCATAGTGTACTTGCAAACAACAACAACACAAATGGAATACATGCAATTCATAATAGAATCAAACATATAACCAAAGTTTCCAAGTGGAGTTGTGGGGTGATCTTATAAGTGGAATTTGATGATAGAATGGACCTTCCTTAGCCTCCAAATGGTCTCCCAAGCCTGGTTCCCGAGTGTTTGAGTGAGTGGAATTTTTTCCAAGAGGACTCTCCTTCAAATGAGCCAAAGAGCTCTATTTATACTGTCTGAGCAAGGATGCACGGCCCGTGCTGGGACCACAGTGTAACCGCTTTTGTTTTCTGTCGCGGAAGTACTGAGCATGTACTGGGCACGGGAGCGTGCTTAGTGGGGCACGGCCCTGTATTACACCTGGTCGGGGGACAATAGTACACTGGTACAATTCTAAGTTGACCACGGGGGCGTGCCTGGTGGGGCACGGCCAGTGCTTGGCTCGAAGGCTTCTTTCTTTTCTGCATGATGGGGCACGAGCCGTGCTTGATCTCCTGAGTTGTCCAATTTCTTCATTTTTCGCCGCTTATTTGCTTGATTGTTCCTTTTAAGCCAAGAGTTCCCCGAGATTCAAATAGAAGCTAAATGAGCGACAAATTCAATCAATGTATAGAGAAATTGACAATAAATAGGATACAAATGATGTGAAATATATGTATAATTTAGAGCACATCATAGCTTTCATATAAGCCTTAATTTGATCAAATTTATCAGACGTAGCCTTAACCACTTCTAGTCTCCCAAATTCCTTCTGTCCAATCTCTCCCTAACATACCGGTGTTCGACACAGTCGTCCGTACAACATCTTGAAAGGCGGCATACCTATGGTCGAGTGATATATGTTGTTGTAGGAGAATTCTGCCAAGGCTAGGTGGCTATCACAACTGCCACTAAAGTCGATAATACACGCGCGAAGCATATCTTCAAGGGTCTGGATGGTCCTTTCAGACTGACCATCCGTTTGGGGATGATACGCCGTGCTAATGCTTATTCGGGTACCCATTGCCTTGTGAAACTCTTCCAACTCGACATGAACCGCGTGTCCCTGTCCAAAACAATAGACACCGGTACCCTGTGGCAAGCAACAACTTCATTAATGAACACCTCTGCCAAACGTTCAGAAGAATACGTTTCTCGAATAGGCAGGAAGTGAGCGCTCTTCGTCAATAGGTCCACAATCACCCAGATGGTGTCATAGCCTTTAGCTATACGACGTAGCTTGGTCATGAAGTCCATCGTGATGTGCTCCCATATCCATTCCGGTAACTCCAATGGTTGAATTTTACCGCAAGGTTTCTGGTGTCTAGCCTTTACTTGCGAGCAGGCCAGGCATTCTCCATTCCGGTATTGTAACACCCTTAAATTCAAACACCCGGTTATGATAAACATTTACACACGCGGAAGCAATTATCCCAAGTAATTTTTATTTATTTATTTTTTTACTGTTCACGTGTCGCGAACCTTAAGGGCCCTCCCTTTGCGTGCCGCGAGGGAGTCCCAAAAACAAAATCCGGAAGACGACTCGCGAAGACCTGACCTTGGTCCTTCCCGTGGCGCGAAAACTCCCAACAAACAGAGAGTTCTGTTTTTTGTCCAGTTCCATCACTTAGCCAAATTTTCATTCTTTTACATTTTCAACATAACCAAAAATATGCCAAACACTTGGGTTTTTGATCAAACATTCATTCACCAAAATATACACCAAAGCATCAATCCTTGTTCCAAATTTACATCCCTTCCGAGGATTTCAATTTACATCCCAAAATCACCAAAATCGCATATGAGAATCCAACATTCACCATAGACTTGACCTTGAATATCCCGGAGCTTTTCCTACATAACACCACATATAACACCATTAGTAATGAAGATAAAACATAACAAACAAGTAAATACTACTTGATTTTACCCATTCACCCATTTGACCCGTTTCCACCCAAATGTGTCATTAGGCTACCTATCACTTGCATTTCACCTACAAGTTTCATTCTTTTCATTTATCATTCATAATTAGCACATTTCCATTTCCATTATGGTACATAGGCCATAACCTCATTTCTATTATGATACTTAGATCATAACTTCATATCCACATATCCATTATGGTACTTAGACCATAACTCCATATCCATTATAGTGTTAATACTATAACTTCATTCATTCACTTATTCGTACACCACTATACACATTCATACGACATAACACATTATGCAACTTATCACTTTATGCACACAACATTGCATATAACACCATTTATCATCAATTACTAAGTACGTGCAAGAGCACTTACCTTTCGGGTTAGAAGATCCCGCACCACCTTCAAGTTTTGCAATTTGATTACCTAAACATATAAACCTATTTTAGTAATCTAACATACATCAAAATCACATTATAATTAGGTTCACAACCCAAATTTCCCATTTCCAACCCAAACTGACCCGTTTGAGTTATACTCATATCCAAACACCCTCTTTCATCCCAAACTCATCTACTTGAGTTTCATTATCCTTACCTTAACACTAGTTTTTCATTCAATAATTATTATTAGGTTAACTTGGTGTTTGTTCAAGTGTCTAACCTCATATAAACACTTAATCATCATTAATTCATCATATTATCATCAAAATCCAAAACCCCCAGTTTTCTTCGTATGAACCCTAACTTCTCATAATCAAAATCAAAGGGTTCTAGGATGTTAATCACCATTCTTTACCTTTAGATTAGCTAGATTATCAACAATCTAACACTAATTAACAACATGTATAATAAATTTCAGATTTCACCCAAAACCCACCAAGAACACATCAATGGTGAAATTAAAAGGAAGATAATCACTTACTTGATGTTAGGAAGGTGATGTGCGAGCCAAAACCTTCACAAAACAAGCCTCAAATGCATGATTTAAGCTTCAATTAGCTTTTCTCATTTTTCTCCTTTGCTCAAGAACAATCTGTTTCACCAAATGAAGACAATTTTGACTTTTACTAGTCAAATATGGCAAATTTACCATATTTACACTTTCAGCCCCTAAACTTCTAATTTATCCACTTTCATGCCAAATTAGTTAAAAACTAATATAACCCATTACTAACTTGAAACCCACTTGTTTCAACTTATTTCTAAAATATTATTTTCACCATAATATTTATTTATAACGAAACCCAAATTTTGGTTCGTTACAAATCACCTCCCCTACGAAACCCGACTTCACATAAAAAGGTTCGGATAATATTTGAGCATTTCTTCCTCGGTTTCCCAAGTCATTTTCGCTCCCTTCTTTTGTTTCCACCTCACCAAAACTTGGCTAATCTCTTTATTGCGTAAACGCTTCACCTTTCTATCTAAGATTGCCACCGGTTCCTCAACATAATTCAACTTTTCATCCAATTCAATATCATCCAATGGAACAAAAATAGATTCATCCGCCAAACATTTTCGAATATGAGACACATGAAACGTGTTATGAAGTATACTTAGTCCTTCCGGTAGCTCCAAACGATAAGCCACCGCACCCACCCTTGCAATCACCTTAAACAGTCCGATGAAACGTGGACTTAACTTCCCCCGTTTCCTAAACCGTATCACCCCTTTCCAAGGAGAGACTTTCAAAAGTACAAAGTCCCCCACTTGAAACTCAATCGCTTGCTTTCTATTATCTGCATAGGATTTTTGGCGATCTTGAGCCGCCTTCAAGCGTGCCCTTATTCCTGGACCACCTCTTTACTACCAAGTTTCTGTTGACCAATTTCACCCCAACACACGGGTGTTCGGCATTTCCTCCCATACAAGGCCTCAAAAGGCGGCATACCAATACTAGAATGGTAGCTATTGTTATAAGAAAATTCCGCCAACGGTAAATGGTCGTCCCAACTACCCCCAAAATCCAAAGCACACGCTCGCAACATATCCTTGAGCGTTTGAATCGTCTGCTCACTTTGACCATCCGTTTGTGGATGATAAGCGGTGCTAAGATTCAATCTAGTCCCCATATCCTCATGGAATTTCTTCCAAAAACGAGAAGTAAATCTCGTATCATGATCCGATATAATCGACACCGGCACACCATGACGTGACATAATTTCCTTCACATACATTTTCGCCAATCTATATGATGAATACGATTCCTTAATAGGAAGGAAATGTGCACTCTTTGTCAACCGATCCACTACTACCCATATCACATCATAACCCTTTCGAGTCTTTGGTAGTTTAGTGTTCAAATCCATGGTTATGATCTCCCATTTCCAAAGCGGTTGAAGCTTTCCATACGGCTTTTGGTGCTTCGCTTTTACCCTTAAGCATGTGAGACATCTTTCTACATACTTAACAATATCACGCCTCATACCCGGCCACCAAAAATGACAACTCAAGTCATAAAACATTTTTGTGGCCCCGGGATGGATAGAATACTTGGATTTATGTGCCTCGTCTAAAATAGTTGTCAAAACACTTGACAACCTAGGAATCCAAATTCTTTCAAAGCATGTCTTTAAACCCGAACTATTTTCCCCAATCTTGTCAACATAAGCAACCATCCGTTCCTTCTTCAAATCACCACCAAGTGCTAACATTTGAGCCTCTCGGATTTCATCAATAAGAGATGATGAAATTGTCATCTTAAATGACTTCACCTTGAAAGGTGTATGACTCGTTTTTCGACTCAGCCATCCGCTACTACATTCGCTTTACCTGGATGATAAAGTATTTCACAATCATAGTCCTTGACTAATTCAAGCCACCGCCTTTGCCTCATGTTGAGGCTCTTTTGGTCAAAGAAATATTTGAGACTTTTGTGATCCGTGTATATCGTACACTTAGCCCCATACAAATAATGCCTCCAAATCTTGAGTGCAAAAACCACGGCCGCAAGTTTTAAATCATGGGTAGGGTAATTCACCTCGTGAGTTTTCAATTGCCTAGACGCATAGGCAATTACTTTCCCCCTTTGCATCAAAACACAACCCAACCCCGAATGCGAGACATCCGAATACAAAACAAAATCTTCGGTCCCGTCTGGCAAGGATAAAACAGGCGCCTTAGTCAACTTTTCTTTCAAGATTCGAAAGGCAGATTCTTTCTCGGAACCCCATACAAACTTAGTCACTTTACGCGTCAACTTCGTCATCGGCAAAGCAATCCGAGAGAAGTTTTCAATAAACCGCCGATAATAACCCGCCAACCCCAAAAAACTTCTAATTTCCGAAGGCGTTTTTGGCAACGACCAATCTTTAACCGCCACTATCTTGGATGGGTAGACAGTAATCCCTTTCTCATTAATCACATGACCCAAAATTTGGATTTCACGCAACCAAAATGCATACTTAGAAAATTTTGCATAAAGCTTTTCCCTTTGAAGGACTTCAAGAATCTCACGCAAATGACAAGCATGATCACCCTCTCTCCTTGAATAAATGAGAAGATCGTCAATAAACACAATGATCGAACGGCCGAGGAACGGTCTACACACCCGGTTCATTAGATCCATGAAAACCACGGGCGCGTTGGTTAAACCGAATGGCATAATCGTGAACTCGTAGTGACTGTATCGAGTGTGAAAAGCCGTCTTATGAACGCCGTCTTCTTTCACTTTCAACTGATGATACCCGGACTTCAAATCAATCTTAGAAAACCATGACGCCCCTTGTAATTGATCGAAGAGGTCGTCAATCCGAGGTAACGGGTACCGATTCTTCACCGTCAACTTATTCAACTCTCGATAATCCATACACATCCTTATGCTTCCGTCCTTCTTTTTAACGAAGAGAACGGGCGCACCCCAAGGCGAGACGCTTGGGTGAATAAAACCTTTATCAAGCAGTTCTTGTAATTGCTCCATTAGTTCTTTCATCTCCAGCGGTGCCAACCGATAAGGTGCTTTGGCTACCGGCTTAGCACCCGGTATCAAATCAATTCCAAACTCCATTTCCCTCTCCGGAGGAGCCCCCGGTAATTCATATGAAACTGATTCACAACCGAAACATCGCGAATATCTTTCACTTTCTCGATCACATCCGCAACACAAGCCATGTATGCCTTGAACCCACGTGCCATGTACTTTGTTGCCTTCACATAAGAACATAATCTTACTTTACCTATCTTCTCACCTTCAATGTAAATGGACTCACCCGACGGAGAGTCGAGTCGAATCGCCTTAGGTCCACATAAAATATTCGCTTTGTTCCTAGACAACCAATCCATCCCCACTATCACATCAAAATCCCCCATTGTTATAGGAATTAAATCAACAAGGAACGTTTCACCCCCCGCCCTTAAATTGCAATTTCTATAAATATCAAACACTAGGAAACTCTTATCATTTGCCGCCTCGATTTCTAGGGGTTCATCTAACTTGCTACTTAGAAACGAAGAATGCTTAACAAATTTCAAAGACACAAACGAACGACTAGCCCCCGAATCAAAAAGAACTAGTGTAGGTAAAAAGTTAATCTTGAATGTACCTGACACCACTTCTGAGTTCGTCTTTGCCTCTTCTGCTGAGATGTGGAAAGCTCTACCCTTAGGCTTTGGTATTTCAACATTCCTTTCACTTCCACCTTGCTTCAGCTCGGGGAAATTCACCCTATTGTGTCCGGGCTTGTAACAATTGTAGCATATACCAATTTGGCTTGAACATTGATTAGCCATATGCCCCGGCTTCTCACATTTATAACAATTCGACGTACCCTTCCTACACTCCCCAAAGTGCTCCTTTCCACAAACCTTGCATCCCCGTGGAGAAAACTTGCTAAAAGGCATCTTACTAGGGCTCCCGCCCTTTATCTTATTCACCACTTGATCCACAATCTCCCCTTTTCTCTTTTCCCCTCTAGCTTCTTGCCTCCTCAACTCCACCTCTCTTTCACGACACATGTTTATCAAATCTAAAAGTGTGGTAAAAGAGGATGGAGATATGCTATCTCTGAATTCCACAGTCAACATAGCATAAAATTTTTCAATCTTCGCCTTCTCGGTCGACACCACGTCCGGACAGAACTTGGCGCGATCAAAGAAAGCTCCAGCCAGTTCATCTATTGACTCATTCTTTTGCCTCATGAGGAGGAAATCCTCAGTCATTCTATCAACCGCGGCTTGTGGGAAATGGTATTTCAGAAAATCCATCTTAAACTCCTCCCAAGTCATGGAGGTCACACCCAATTCGCCCATTTCCTTTCGGAGATTCAACAACCACTCCTTTGCCAATCCCGTCAACAATGGCCCGCTAAACATTACCATGTCCTCGGGTTTGCACTTTGTCGTCTCAAAGTTCGATTCCATATCCACCACCCACCTGTGGCTAAGGATCGGGTGCACTTGCCCATCATACTCTTTGGGCTTAATCACCATAAACTCCTTTAGGGTACAACCCTGTGGTTCCCTCTCATTCTCTTTCATAACCTCCTCAAGGGTGAGCTTAATAGCCCCTCTCATTTCTTCCATCAACAAGGAGGTGGCTTGCACGAATGCCTTGGCCACTTCTTCCTTAACCATCTCTAGGTTTCTTGGATCCAACTCACTATTCGCATCGTCTGACATCTCTTAGCTGAGAATTAGAACAAAAACACCTGAACATACTTACACTTTCAATACCTAAAGTATCCATTACACTTGCACTCTTATAGGTATTAAGTATATATTTATATATATCTACCTATATACATACATACATACATACATATATATCACCTTCACCTAATCCTTGCAAATGTTCATTGTCATATGGTTATCATAAAGACCCTTGCACATCTTGTCTTATTAATCATATTGGCCAGACATTTTTAATAATACGCTATGCTCAATTGTAATTATCATATTCATATAATAAATTACAAAACAAGTTTCGGCACACATAACACCTTATCGTTCAATCATACATATAAACCATACTTAACAACATTAATCATAACATTACCAACCTTTCGTTTCCGTAAGCTCCGAGTCTTAGTCAAGTCCTTTATAGATTCTCGTACCATTTCACCATATCATGAGCATCCGGTTTGAGTTTGGTGCCTCGCACACCAAATCCGTCAAACCATCGCTCTGATACCAAGTTGTGACACCCTTAAATTCAAACACCCGGGTATAATAAACATTTACAAATGCGGAAGCATTTATCCCAAGTAATTTTTATTTATTTATTTATTTATTTATTTTACTGTCCACGTGTCGCGAACCTCTGGGGCCCTCCCTTCGTGTGCCACGAGGGAGTCCCAAAAACAAAATCCTGAAGACCAGGTCTTCGCGTGTCCTTGGTTCTTCGCGTGGCGCGAAAACACCCAGCAAACAGAGAGTTTGGGTTTTTGCCCAGTTCCAACACTTAGCCAAATTTCCATTCTTTTACCATTTCAACATAACCAAAAATATCCCAAACACTTGGGTTTTTGACCAAACATTCATTCACCAAATATACACCAAAGCATCAATCCTTGTTCCAAATTTACATCCCTTCCGAGGATTTCAATTTACATCCTAAAATCACCAAAAGCGCATACGAGAATCCAACATTCACCATAGATTTGACCTTGACAATCTTGGAGCTTTTCCTACATAACACCACATATAACACAATTACTAATGAAGATAAAACATAACAAACAAGTAAATACTACTTGATTTCACCCATTCACCCATTTGACACGTTTCCACCCAAATGTGTCATTAGGCTACCTATCACTTGCATTTCACCTACAAGTTTCATTCTTTTCATTTATCATTCATAATTAGCACATTTCCATTTCCATTATGGTACATAGGCCATAACCTCATTTCCATTATACTTAGATCATAACTTCATATCCACATATCCATTATGGTACTTAGACCACAACTCCATATCCACATATCCATTATAGTGTTAATACTATAACTTCATTCATTCACTTATTCGTACACCACTATACACATTCATACAACACATAATGCAACTTATCACATTATGCACACAACATTGCATATAACACCATTTATCATCAATTACTAAGTAAGTGCAAGAGCACTTACCTTTCGGGTTAGAAGATCCCGCACCACCTTCAAGTTTTACAATTTGATTACTTAAACATATACACCTAGTTTAGAAATCTAACATACATCAAAATCACATTATAATTGGGTTCACAACCCAAATTTCCCATTTTCAAGCCAAACTAACCCGTTTGAGTTATACTCATATCCAAACACCCTCTTTCATCCCAAACTCATCTACTTGAGCTTCATTATCCTTACCTTAACACTAATTTTTCATTAAATAATTATTATTAGGTTAATTTGGTGTTTGTTCAAGTGTCTAACCTCATATAAACACTTAATCATCATTAATTCATCATATTATCATCAAAATCCGAAAACCCCCAATTTTCTCCATATGAACCCTAACTTCTCATAATCAAAATCAACGGGTTCTAGGATGTTAATCACCATTCTTTACCTTTAGATTAGCTAGATTATCAACAATCTAACACTAATTAACAACATGCATCATAAATTTTGGATTTCACCCAAAACCCACCAAGAACACATCAATGGTGAAATCAAAAGGAAGATAATCACTTACTTGATATTAGGAAGGTGATGTGTGAGCCAAAATCTTCACAAAACAAGTCTCAAATGCACGATTTAAGCTTCAATTAGCTTTTCTCCTTTGCTCAAGAACGATCTCTTTCACCAAATGAAGACAATTTTGACTTTTACTAGTCAAATATGGCAGATTTTCCATATTTACACTTTCAGCCCCTCAACTTCTAATTTATCCACTTTCATGCCAAATTAGTTAAAAACTAATATAACCCATTACTAACTTGAAACCCACTTGTTTCAACTTATTTCTAAAATATTATTTTCACTATAATATTTATTCAAATATTTATTTATTTATAACGAAACCCGGATTTTGGTTCGTTACAGGTATCTCCAATGATGTGCTCACATAAGCGACTATCTCATTCTTCATGCCAGGCCACCAGTAATCCTTTTTCATCTCCTGATACATTTTCGTGGATCCTTGATGTATAGAATAGCGGACTTATGGGCTTCGTCGAGGATCTTAGCCCTAAGTTCGTCTTCTTTGGGTATCCAGATTCAGTCAAACTTGGTACGTACACCGAGAGTGTTGAATACAAGTGATTCTTGTTGGCCAACCATTCTTTCCCTCAACTTGTTTCTTTTCAATTTCGGTCATGAGATCATGCTTCACTACCAATTGGCATACTTTCACTCTGATAGGAGTCGGTCTCTCCTTTCGGCTTAGAGCGTTGGCCACCACGTTGTCCTTTCTCGGGTGATACAAGATCTCATAATCGTAGTTCTTCAGTAACTCTAACCAGCGCCCCTGTCTCATGTTTAATTTCTTTTATTCGGAGAAGTACTTCAAACTCTTATGATCGGAGTAGATGGTGCACTTAACCCCATAGAGGTAATGCCTCTAGAACTTTAGTGTGAAGACAACAGCCGCGAGCTCTAAGTCATGAGTCGGGTAGTTTACTTCGTGAGTCTTCAGTTGCCGTGACGCATATGCGATCACATTTCCTCGTTGCATCAATACACGTCCCAATCCTATATTCGAGGCGTCAGAATAGACCACCAGGTCTTCGTTTCCTTCAGGAAAATCCAAGACTGGCACCCGAGTCAACCTTTCCTTCAATTCTTCGAACGCCTTTGCCTGAATCGGGCCCCATTCGTACTTGGCATCCTACCGTGTCAGTTTGTAAGAGGCGAGGATATTCTCAAGAAATCCTGTATGAATCTCCAATAGTATCTTGCCAATCCCAAGAAACTCCGTATCTCGGTCGGCTTTTTCAGGATTTCCCAATCTTTCACTACTACGATCTTTGCTAGATCCACCATAATGTCATATGCGTTGATAACGTGACCTAGGAATTGAACTTCTCTAAGCCAGAATGCACATTTGGAAAATTTAGCATACAACTTTTCCTCTTTTAGAATATCTAGTACCTCTCGCAGGTGACAGGCATGATCGCCTTCACTCTTTCAGTAGACGAGGATATTATCTATGAATACTTCACTGATCGATCCAACATCGGTCGGCATACTCTATTCAACATGTCCATAAAAGCTGTCGGGGCGTTCGTTAGTCCGAAGGACATCACACGAAACTCGTAATGCCCACACCGCGTGCGAAATGCTCTTCCATTACCTTCAGTTGGTGATACCCCGACCGCATGTCAATATTGGAAAACCAACTTGCGCCTTGCAATTGGTGGAATAGATCGTCAATCCTGGGCAGTGGGTATTTGTTCTTAACCGTTCTCTTGTTCATTTCCCTGTAATCAATCCACATCCTCATAACACCGTCCTTCTTCTTCACGAACAGCACCGGAGCACTCCAAGGTGAAATGCTTGGTCTGATAAATACTTTGTATAACAATTCTTCCAATTATGCCATCAACTCTTTTATCTCCAATGGTGTAAGTCAATATGGAGCCTTGGCAACGGCCTGGGAACCTGGTACTAAGTCAATTTGAAATTCCGTTTCCCGTTCGAGCGGCAATCCACGCAAGTCCTCCGGGAACAACTCTGGATATTTACATACTATAGGCGCATTGTTCATTTCCATTACCTTCTTATCGTTATCAATCACATATGCCAGGTAGGCCTCGGATCCGCGCCTCATATACTTTTTCGCCTTAATCATTGAGATTACATTCGTCATCGGGATGTCACGATCCCCATAAACCTCGAATTCATTACCATTAGGAGCTTTAAGTTGAACTATCTTTCGTTTACACACAATCCGTGCCTTGTTGGCAGCTAGCCAATCCATTCCTAGTACCACGTTAAACCCTTCCAAGGCTATAACATACAACCTAATGGGGAATCCATGGCCTTCTATTTTTATGGTGCAATTTTCTACTACTTCAGTCACTTTCTTGGTTTTACGCACATCGGTCTCTACACTAAAGGCCCGTTATACTTTATTAGTCATGCATATTATTCGTTTACAGAATGTAGAGGATATAAAACTTTTGCTAGCACCAGAATCAAATAGTACAGAGACTAAAGTGTTGTCAAGGACAAACGTACCTGACACCACGTCCGTGTTTCCTCTAGCCTCCTCCTGAGTTTAGGCCTACGCCCTAGTCCGTGCCCTTGGCCTTTCGCCCTCCTTCCCTTTCCCAGCTTCCTTCAATTTCTGACAACTTCTGCTCATATGCCCCATTACTTCGAGACTCCTTGACAATCGCGGCAAAGTGTCTCGACTTCCCACATTTGAAGCACAGATTTGATCCCAACCTACACTCGCTCGAGTGTTCCTTCCCACACTTGCCATAAACAGTCGGCTCGCCCACTCTAGCTTTCTTATCGCGAGCTCCAAACAATTTCCCACCAGCTCGCTTGCCAGTCAAGATCAGTTTCTTTTTAGGTTCCTCGATGGCGGCATCATTCAATGCCAGATTGTCATACACCATGCCGCGCAGTTCCACCACCGAATCAAAAGTACTAGGGATGTTTGCCTTAACAAATGTGCGGACCTTGTCGGATAGCCCCTGGATATAACAAGCAATCCTTTATTTTTCGGTGGTGATCAGATGTGGCACCAGACGTGTCAGTTCATTGTACCGTGTGGTGTATTGCCGATGTGTCATGTTCCCAGCCTTCAACCTTAAAAATTCTATTTCCACTTTTTCAATCTATTTTCTTGGGTAGAAGTTCTTAATCCCTAAGGCTTTCAAATCGTTCCACATCATCGATTCGATAACCGTATCCCCCTTATCCTATCGCACTCCTTCCCACCAATGAGACGCTTCTTCCCTTAAGGAGTTAGCAGCAAACTTCACGACCTGATCCGCTCGGCATTCGCTGAGATGGATGGCGACCTCCATCCGAATTACCCAATCAAAAGTAGCCATTGCGTCCTTCTTTCTAGTCAATATTGGCGGATCACATGCCTTGAAGGACTTATAATCGCAGCCGCGAGCAGGCGGTGCATTGCTTGCCTCGATGATCAGTGCATCAGTTGCCGGGTTAGACCCGCCGGCCCCGCTGCCTTCCTCATAGCCTCATCCAACAGTTCTGGCAAAGTGGCTTTCATCATTTTAGTAAATTCTCGTGCTAGAGCCACTTTTACCTCCGGTTCAAAGGTGAACTGTTGTCCGACCACTAGGGTCCGTCCAGTCTCGTGCAGGCTAACCTCTGGGCTGCATGGACACTTTCCTCCTCACTGCGTACTCGGTTAGCAGGTGCCCTACAACGACGTCTGGTACGATCCCCACCACGCCTTCCGCCTTTCCTTCCAGCCATTTCATTCTATAAGACAAAGAATCTAATGTCATCACGCTAGTTAACAAAAAGAAAGCAACAAGTACTGTAAGATGTCAATATACACTAGCCATCTGCAGTTAACCATTACACTACCTCTTTGCTTCTATTTGAATACCTTTATGATTCCATCAGAACGCATGTCCTATTCTATTACTTTCTAAAGCATAACTATACATACTACCTTCATGTCTGATGTTATAGCTCGAGTTACCCGTACTGGCATCCGTTACTTGGTCTCATTCTCAGTTTAAGTCCAGACATCGGGGATGTCTGAATCTCTCAAACTATTGCTCTGATACCAACTTGTAAGGCTCCAAACCCCGGAGGCATCACGTGTTGGATTTACTCATTCACAATCAGTTCTTAAACTTCAAATAACATAAAAGCAGCGGAATAAACATCATTACATTGTTTGCAAAATAGCAAAAAAAATAAAACTTGTCCTTAACATTCAACCATTAAAACACAAGCATAAGGGATGCCAGTCTCTTAACGCCGGGTAACTCCTCCAGTAACCAAGCAGCATCCATCATCCATCATCTAACCTTAACCTGACATGCATACTAAAAGTCAGCTAATGCTGGCGAGTTCAAGTTTTTCATTCAATTATAAGAAAATGGTTACCGTTCGTTCATTCATTAAGGTTTTATCATTCGTAATTAAAATGGGGCTTAACATTCATTTTCCATTCATACATACGTTCATACATTCATTCATAAAATCATTTACCATTCCATTTAAGTCATACAATAAATATCTAAATCTGTTTTGCCGTCCATTCCGTCATTTAGTATTGTATCGCCCCTAAGGCTATCATGCACGAAGACCGACAATACAATACATTCCGTCCATTTCATATTGCACTGCCCCTAAGGCTTAAATGCATGAAAATCGATAGTACAATATTCATTATGTCCATTCATTTATCACTCTTAAAACCCGCAAGCCCCAAAGTGATTCCATTCCCGAGTCACGTTAACCCTGATTGACCCGTCACCCTAGTCCCGATTGTACAACCAATAAACCATTGATAGGCCACAAAGGCACTACCCCTGTTACACTTATGGAAACTATGGCTCGTTGTCCATAATCTACCATAAGGCTAGGAATTACATTCCCAGACTTCATTCGTCAATTCCATTCATTCGACATATTTAGATTTGTAATGACTTATTTAAAACATTTGCCCGTTTTCTTTTCATAAAACATTTCATCCGTTTATAAAACCCTTTTCGTTCATTACAAAACCATTTCTCTATAAACATTCTGTTTCATAACATTTCCTTTCATAAACATTCTTTTCATAATGATTTCTTGTTTCAAACATCGTTCCTTTAGAAAACATTCATTTCGTAAGCATGAAGTAAATAGGGAATCTTGACTCACCTTTTATGCTATCCAATATCTCTTACCAATTATGTCCGCAAGCGTTACAGTCAATCTGAGTTAACGAATAACACATCAATTGCTAAACTTCTAAGTGATATGCGAAACTAGGTCAGTTTCGCTTTCTGAGCTCTTAGCGAAACTAGACAGTTTCGTTTCTTTTGAACAGGCGAAACTAAGATAATTTCACTTCCTTTGCTTCAGGCGAAACTAGGCAGTTTCGCCACATACCATCTTAGCGACACTAATCAGTTTCGCTTCTTTTCTTCAAGCGAAACTACCGTCGTCTTCTCCAGCAGAAAACCCTAGTTTCTGCATGGAGATGGCGACTTAAGCTTTAACGTCCAAGTTTCAACCTTTTTACGTTCAAAACATGTAGTTTTATTTTGTGATTCCAGATTTATAACTCTTTTCTCATTTAACCCATAAAAACCCGTCCTTTTTATTCAAAAACCCATAAAACCCAACAAAGTTAAAAACTCAGATTCATGTAGGTTTCTTACCTCAAAACGAAGCCCTTCTACATCTAATCTTCACCCGAGCAGTGGAGATAGTATTAGGAGTGATCTTGAGCTTCAAACCAACACTTTCTCTCTCTCTCTCTCTATCGTTTCTCTCTCTAGAAATGGTGGAGTGTTTGGGTGAAATGGCTGAGTTTTGGGATGAGCTAAGGCTTTAAGCCTCCCCTTTCCAGCCCTTTCTCGGCCCATACTTGGCCCAACATCGCGGTCCACTAACCCCCCCCACCTCTTTTATCCCTTTTTTTTCATTTTAATCCCGCTTATTACTTTGTCGTTATTTTCGGAATGTTACAATTTAACCTTTCATTTCAGATTTATAGAAAAACCCACTTGATTAGTCAAACACTAATTTAACCTTTCATTTCAGATTTATAGAAAAAACCACTTGATTAGTCAAACACTCTCAACATGCAATATGTTTTTATTTTTAAATACAATTTTGTTTTCATTTTATAACTTTTGATATATATAATGTTTTATTAAATTCTGAATATACCGTTGTTAGGTGCTTATTATTATTATTATTTTTCGTGTGTCCTCCACTATTATTATATACTATTACAAGTATTTGATGCATAAATGGATTCCTACCGTCAACCCGACACCCCACTATCTCATGATGAGAGTGACGATCTGCAAGCAAACCAAGAAGCCTAACAAAAGGCTAATTCTACTCAGGTGAAGGCAAGAATTTGGGATGACAAAGAAGAGGTGGCGTTAGCAAAGGCATGGATCGACTCTTTAGAAGACCTGGTCCATGGGAATTAGCAATGATCAAATTCATTTTGGAAAAAGACCCCTAAAAAATTTAGCTCACAATTGGGGGCTCCAACCGGTCCGTCCATCAAGTCAACTCAAAATGGTAGGATTTGAACGTGAAAAGGTAAGAAACCAACATCATCAATAGACCAACAAGAGATGTTAAATATTGTTTCTGATTTTAAAAGTTCCACCAAAGAAGACGTCGAGGATAGAAAGTACGAGCAGAATAACAAGCTAGACTTCACATGATGGAAGACAAGAACAAAACGAAGTTCATCTTAAAGCCCCATGATCATTAGACCGAAAGGACATTGAAACGGTGCGAGATCGAAAACGTGAATTGGTGTAACGTTGGGATGGGAGATATGAGATGTTAGTTATTATATTATCGTGTATTGCTTTTTATTTATTATTTGTATTTTTTTTGTTTTTATTTATTCTTGTATTACTTTTTAATTAATGAAATGTTATTTTAATTTACTATTGTATTTATTTTTAAATTTGTTTTTATATTTTAATTTAATTTTAAATTATATTGTAAATAGATTATTTTTAGTTAATTAGTTCGAAAATGGTTTAGAGAAGGATTGGGAAGAAATGAAAAATCTGATGTAACGTTAACGCGACTTCAAGGATGAGAGGGTTTAAGGGATACATACCCTCCACCCTTAACTTGGATATCAAGTCAACCCATTCAAATTTAAGATAGAATTAAAGCATGTTGAATGAAGTTTGGAAAAAAAAAGTATGTAAATACATACATGCATACATATATACATACATACATACATATACACACAATAACATGCACACGCATATACATACACATACATACATACACATACATACATGCACACCGGCCCACATACATACATGCATACATATATACAAGCTTTTGTAACCTAAGGGTGCAAACGAGTCGAGTCGAGCCGAACCCGAGCTCAAGTAATCTCGAAATCCACTCATTTAACTTCCGAGAGCTCGTACCCATTCTTGACTTATTTCGAGCTCTACTTATAAAATTCGAGTTCGAATCGTAACTAATTTTACAAGCTAACCTAGCTCAGGCTCAGATTCAAACTCAAACTCGACTAGACTGGACTTGTTGATTAATAATTATTTAATCATTTTTTCTTTACATAAATAATTATTTTATATATTTACATAATTTAATTTTATATATACTATTTAGTTATTTTTATCATAATTAAATATAGAGTAAATTACAGATATCGTCCTTTATATTTATACACTTTTTCAGATATCCTCCTTTAGTCCAAAAAATATCAGAGACCATCCTTTATGTTTAAAACCCTTACACGTCATGTCCTTTAGCCTAAACGACGTTAACTTTTAACGTTAGATCTGGTCATGTGGAGGGTAATATGGTCATTTCATCGTTTCAGGGACTATTTGTGTAATTAACTAAAATACTTGGGTTTAAAAGAACCCCATCCCTATCTCTCTCTCTCTTTCTCTCTCTTCAAACACCCCAAATCAAATTACACAACTAATTGGAACTCAATTCATAGTTTCATACACACTGATCCAGATTGAAACTTCCGATTGAATCAAACAAAACACATGCAAATTAAACCGAATCAAACGCATAAAACGAGAGTTACCGAAACCAGTACGAGAGAGAGAGAGAGCCGACCGGAGAGTAAGAGGGGGAGTCGGACACCTACGACGGACCTTCGCGTCGGCGACTCAACAGCCCTACCATCGTCCCTTCCACCTTTCCCCTACAGCCCCAACTGCAAACCCTAAACCTCTAGAGAGAATCTTCAAAGAGGAAGATAGCCGAAGAGATATGCGTGGAATCTGGCCGATTTTCCGGATGGAGCACAACAGCGGCCAGACCAGGGTTTCAGCGTCACCCCCATCCTCGTTTGTTGAAGACCCAAAATGCAGGTCTAACGGTGTTTAAGGGTGGAGGAAGAAACGTTGTCAGCTTCAGGGATGAGAGGAGACGACGGCGACGACTTTAGGAAGGAAGGATGACAGCAGTAGCTAGGTGTGAACTAGCTTCCTTAATCGACCAACCAATTCCTCTAAGTTTTTGCCACTGATTTGGACCTCAATTTGGGGCATTTGAAGAGAGAGAGAGACATAGAGAGAGAGGGTTCTTTTAAACCCAAGTATTTTAGTTAATTACACAAATAGTCCCTGAAACGATGAAATGACCATATTACCCTCCACATGACCAGATCTAACGTTAAAATCTAACGTTGTTTAGGCTAAAGGACATGACATGTAAGGGTTTTAAAAATAAAGGATGATCTCTGATATTTTTTGGACTAAAGGACGATATCTGAAAAAGTGTATAAACATAAAGGATGATATCTGTAATTTACACTTAAATATAATAATAATATATTTATTATGTAATTAGATATTATATTAAATAAATATTATATTTGTATATATAATAGATTCGTTTACGTTCATGAGCCAAATTAGACTTGGTTTGGACTCAATTCTCTCGTATTCGAGTGGGTTAGCTAGTTATTCGTTCTTTAAAATAAAATTGTATCATAATTATATATATTGTTGGGATAACAATGGTTTAATGCTAATTAAGATATTTGATAATCCTTTGTTTTGATAATGATTGAAATCAATAACTTGTGTTATTAAGTTGTTGATTAAGGATGGTCATATACCAGATACATGTCCCTATACCCTTAATGAGTTATCAATTACAAAGATCAAGTCCAATGCACAACAACATCAATGACATTCAAATATACAAAGATCAACAAGTGAAAACCGACATCCACACGTCAGGATCTAAGCTCAAACCGACAACATGAATATGTTAAGAATCTAGAGAGATCTTAAAATGGTTTTAAACAATATAACATAATTAATAAAATTTTTATTAAACAAAGATCCTTTGTAAAGATATTCTATAAAACCTTGGCTAAGTTTTTATAAAACCCAAATCTTATAAATATTTTACAAGTTAGTTGTTTTAATTCAAATGGAGATTTGAATTTGAAATGAAAGAATCTTACTAAATGAAGAAGTCTTCATACGTATTTTAACATGTAAGACACAAACCATCTTTAAAAGGGTAAAAGACAAAATCAAAGTGTAAAGGATCATCCTTGCTCTGTAACAAACATAAGAAATCTTACCATTTTAGTGTAAAATCTTACTCTTTCATACCATAAGCCAAGACACTTTTCTTGGGCTTAAAAATCTAGAGAAAAGGTCTTAAAATGGGTTTATAAGGATGGATGGGAAAACACACAACATTCATAAACACTAGAAGTTAAGAAAACAAAAGTCCAGTAGGCCCCAGGTCACTGAAGCGACCTTGGAAGCGACCATGGAAGTGGCAGAATTTTGTTCTCTTGATTTGTGTGTTTTGCCTATAAATACAAGCGTTCCACAACCATTTTTCTCACCCCTTTTGCTCAAAACACTTTCATATACATATCTCTCTAGTTCCCTTGATATTCTAACATCAAATTAAGTGAGAGATTGAAGATCAAAGAGCAAAATAGAAGAGTTGTGCTATAACTTCCAATCTTGTATTTCTTATGCTTGTAATTTGTGTGGTAGTGTGTTACCACTTGATTGAGATATTATTGTAAGGGGGCACTCACTATATACGAGTTAAGTATCACCAACTATCTTGATATAGTTGATGATTGGGTTAGGAAACACTATCTTGGTATAGTGTTGAGTTGTGAGTGTTACACTATCTTGACATGGTGTAAGTTTGTTTTGAGATTAGACACTATCTTGATATAGTGTTAGAGTGTGAGATTGTAAAGACTATTATCTTGATATAGTTAGTCGACGAAGGTGATCACCGCCTTTGATTAGTGAAACACTTAGTGCACCAGTGATCTTTTCCGTTTAAGAGAAACATTTTAGTGTGGCAACTCTCAATTAGAGAATCGGGAAGAGGACGTAGAGTGGATTAGTTAATATTCATTTGAACCTTTATAAATCGGTTTTGTCGTTTTTACCTTAAACTCTTTACATTCTTGTTTGTTTATATTGCTTAAATTTTAACAAGTGTTAATCCATACTAATTAGTTTTAATTAACAAGTTTTGAAAGAAATTACATTCACCTCATCTTATTTTACAATTTGGTTCCATGAATAGTGCCTAAACCATTTATTTTTTGCCATGTGTCTTTTACTATTATTATTATATACTATTACAAGTCCTTGATGCACCAATATACGAGTATCACAAAGTTCATAAATATTACACACACTATTACAAGTCCTTGATGCACAAATGAACAAGTATGGCAAGCTTCATAAATATATACTTTTTAAAAATTATTAATTTAGTATTTAAATTACTTTTCAACCAAAGGGCTTGTAGCCCAATAGTACCAAGGTGTTAACAAATATGTCTCTCCTCAAAAAGGTTGAGGGTTCAAATCGCATAGTGGACAAAAAAATGTGTGAATTTGCTGTTAAAAAAATTACTTTTCAATATGTTTTGTTTTTCTCTTATAACTTTTAAAATATAATGTTTTATAGAATTTCGAATGTACCATTGCTATGTGTTTATTTTATTTTGTTCAAAATCAAGTCGGGTCATATAGAATATATTTTTAATTTTTTGTTTATAACTAAAATTTTGTTTTCATTTTATAACTTTTAATATATATTGTTTATAAAATCCCAAACATACAGTTACACCGTTACAGCATGCTTATTTTTATTTACGTTATGTGTAATTAAATCTAATACTTATTTAAGTTTTTTATTTTGTAATATAAGTTTTCTCCAACGCATCGTGAATGAAAGTTCTTCACAATTTTGGTGTTACTAAATTTTAACTACATACAATAAATAAACGGTCAATGTGGAACATGACGGCAAAAAAGAATACTTTAGCAAAGATAATATTGATTAATTAAGCCATAATGGAGAATTAACTAACATGTATTTTAAAACAAACTCATATTTATTTATATTCTTGTCATCTTACAATTAACTAGCTCTTTCAAAAAGCAGTATAATTAACACGCTTTATTTTGAGTTATACAATTATAATCCATTAAAAATGACGGTGGTTTAGCAATATATATATATATATATATATATATTCAAAATCAAAATGGGCTAAACGAGACTGCCATCTAGCAAACATTTGTTTTGAAATATCATGTTTAAAGTCCTTAGCGAACATAAATTTAGCCGCTTGGCAATCTGTTCTTATAATAAATTTTTGATTATATAAATCATCTTGAAATTTTAAAACACATTTTACTATTGCTAGATTTTCTTTTGCAATAGTAGCATAGTTATTCTGGCTATTATTTCATTTTCCTGAATGTAATCATACCAGACTTTCTTGTTTGTTTAATGGAGAAATTTGTTTTAAGATTCCTCCATAGCCTATATCAGAGGCGTCTGTTTCAATAATCTTTCCCCAATCTGGGTTTGTTATCATTAAGCAAGGAAGATTTTGGACCTTTTGCTTAATCTTTCGAATGGCCTTAGTATGGTTTTCTGACCAAGGTTGAGGATTCTTTTTTAACCTTTCATATAAGATGGTAGTATCATCTGCTAGATTTTTATAATAGGGAATAATATAATTTAAACTTTCTAAGAATCTTTGAAGTTGAGTTTTTTCATAAATTTCATCTGGAAATTTTGACCCAAACTCAATACTTCTGTTGATAGGAATAATATTTCCTGTTTCAATATTATGACCCAAAAATCTTATTTTAGTTTGGAAAAGCATCATTTTTGGTCTGGAAATGAATAAACCGTTTTTTATAATTATATTCTTGAATATATCAAGATGTTTAAAATGAGTTTCAATATCTTTAGAAAATACAAGGATATCATCTATGTAGACTATTATGAAGTCACTAAAAGGAATAAAGATATCATTCATAATATTTTGGAATTCTGACGGGGCATTTTTCAACCCAAAAGGCACAACGTTTCATTCATAATGGCCGGTAGGTACTGCAAAAGCAGTTTTATACCTATATTTTTCATTTATCTGAATTTGCCAGTATCCAAATTTTAAGTCAAATTTTGAAAATATTATGGCATTATATAATTTGTCTAATAAATCTTTTTTATTAGGTATAGGATACCTAATCCATTTTAATTTTTTATTTAGAGGTTTATAGTTTATAACTAATCTAGGAATACCTCTTTCTTTCTCAGAATGTTTATTAACATAAAAAGCAGTACAAAACCAAGAAGATTTTGATCTTCTGATTAAGTTTTTGTCAAGAAGAGATTTGATCTCTTGTTTGCATAATTTCATATATTCGGAATTCATCTGACAAAGTCTAGCCTTAGTAGTGATTTTACTATCATTAAAATCATCTTCATAGGGGAGTGAAACAATATGTTTCTTTCTATCCCAAAAAGCATTTGGATAATCATTACATATTTGTAACGTAAATTGATTATTAATTATTTTGATCTTATCCTGTAATTTCGGATTATTTATTCTGTCTTGAATATTTAAAGAAAATATCTCTTTTTGTAGGAAATCAATTTGATTTATTTTTGCTTGTAAAAGAGATTTTTTTACTTTATTCAAAGTCCTAGAAAAAGGATTTGTAATAAATGAAAAATATATTTATTTATTCTGGAAAAATCTAGTTATTCCTTTATTATCAATATTTTTTAAAGGAAATATTTTGTTTAGAAAAGGGGTTTCAAGTATAACTTGACTAGTAAGGTTTTTAACTAGAATAAAACTAGTAGGAATACAGGTTTCATTGTGACAAATATGAGCCTGTGGTATTTTATATTCAATTTTTAGTTTTTCTTCTCCCGCAGAACTTAAGTTATGGGAGGTTTTATGAAAGTATCTAGTTGGAATAATTCCTTCCTGGATACAGTTTAGATCAGCGCCACTATCAATTAGTGCTGTAACATTTATGAAAAAACTATCTTCTATGAGAAGTTTTATTTTAATATTCCATTTTTGTGTAGTTATAATATCTACAATACTTTCTAAAAATCCTCCTTGACTATTATTAGGGATTTCTTCTGAGGTTTTATTCTGAGAAATCTCAAGCTTAAAAATTCTTTCTTCTAGGTTCCTATTATCCTTTTGAAGCATTTTGATATCAACTTTTAGGTTATCAATTTCAAATTTTAAATCTTGTATATTAACAGGTCTAGAAGTTTGATTTCTTTGAGCTAGTTGTTTTTTTAATTCAACTAGAGAAAAAAGTTTTAAATCCTGTTGATGATTATTTGAGGAAGAAGCTTCCTCATTCCTTTATTGATTTATGTATTCAAAAATCAAATTTTCTTTTATTTGGGGATCAGTTATGACTTTTAAGAGATCTAAAATCTCGTTGCTTAAAACATTTATTTCCATATTTTGGAATTGAGAAATAATTTGATAAAGTTCTTCTTCTGGCATTTTAGAAGAGTTTTTGTAGCAATCTTTTTTACAGTTTGCTGGACAATGATCTTCCTCTGATTCAGAGGAATCAAAACTTTCATATTTTAAAATATTTAGTTTTTCTTCTTCTGAGGAAGATTGCTCAGAATCATTTTCTTCAAAACTATCATTTAATAAGACTTCATTAATCACCTCTTAATTCTCTATCTTCAATTTTGTTAAGTTTCTTTCGAACCCAACAAGTTTTTGCCTTGTGGCCTAATTTGCCACATTTTCTGCACTTTATAATTTTTTTAAAATCATTAGGAAATTCTTTTCTTTCCTTATATTTTTTTCTTTTATAAGGTTTTTCTTGGTAAGTTTTCTCAGAGAATTCTGTTAGAGTACTTATTTTAAGACTCTTTAGAGCGTCCATTGTCTCATTTAAAGTTGCTATTAGACTATTCTTAGATTTTAATTTAAAATCTATAACTTCCGGAGAAGTTGTATACTAGGAGTAGCAATTTTTTTTTGAAGAGAAGCTGGCTTAGCAGATATGTTTTTTCTCTTTCAAGTAGGATATTATTCTATCCATTTTAGTAGACAAATCCTGGATTTGTTCTCCTAGGATTATTAAATATAAATTTGTATAATTCTATTGTTTAATTAAATCATTTATATGAGAAATCGTGATAGGTAAAATATCTCCTTCTAACAATTTTTAAAAGGTTTGATAATACCTTACTTCATTATCCTTTTCAATTTTAAAAGATTGAGTAGGAGGAAAAATATTAGAAATTAATTTTTCTCCTTTAATAATGAACTCTCTTTCAATAACGGAAATAATACTTCCAGTGTATTTTTCTATAAACCAAAGAATAAATGGTATAATCTCACTTTTTATAATTAAATCTCTATAATATTCTTCTTTAAAGAAATTTACATCAGTTTCTTTAAAATTATTAAAAAACCAATTTCTAAACAATTCCCATTTGGGTAATTGGAATTCTTTATTGATCTCTTTTCTTATAGGAGATCCTGGATTAAAATTTATTTTTTCTTTAAAATCCATTAAACAAATTCAACTTCTGATTCGGTTAATTCCGGATCTACTTCGACTCCTTGGACTATATTGTCAGGATTTATCCTTAATCTATTAAATGTTTCTGTTGCATGGAAAGTTTCCCTAACTCTTGAGGTTGAAGCTCTAGAAGGGCTTCTAACAGTATATCCCATAGGAGATATATGTTGTCGAGAGGACAAAGACCTAGAAGATAAAGATCTAGGTATAGAAGAAGTATTTCTTATCTGTTCAAATTGGATTTGAACAGTTCCTTCTTCAGATTGTATAATTTCTAAGGGGTTATTATCAACATATTGTTGAGATGTTGTAGCCTTATCAAGGATCCAGTTTTCTGGAAAGTTAATTTCTTCCCATTTTATCTTTCTTCTAGTAGTTATATTAGACTTACCAAAATTAGTTTCTATTACTATTGTTTCATTTAATGGTTTATCGACCATTCTACACTAAGGATTTAAAGTGTATAAAGGTTTATAATATATTCTATAACAGATACAGATAACCTCTGAACGTGGAGCATAGTTATAACCATGAGTTTTAACATTTAAAGTTAAAGCGTCTGATATATTAACATCTGATAAAGATAATTATAAATTTGGATAAACATTACAATAGACTGGTCCATGAGCCAGACTAGTTTGGACAATCCCTATTAGAGATTGTTTCCAGTCAAAATTTCTAGCATCTCTTAGAGCTGCTACAAAACTTTCTGAAAGACCTTCTAAGGTCAAAAGTTTGAATGCTATCTGCACTAAACCTATATGAAGGAATTTATAATCCTTCTTATATTTATTTAAATCTTTATTTGACAATAGTTTAATTACCATGTCTTCTTTATTTAAAGAAAATATTTCTTTCGTTGTTTTTATAACTTGTTTCAATCCTAATTTTTCAAAAGTTCCTAATTTATAAATTAGTTTATGTTCCATTTTTGGAATAGTCCATTTATTTAATAAATCAAGATCATGAGAAATTTCGTATTCCTCTTCAATACTGTTTTTAACAGTATCATTGCTCTTTAGAATATCCATTTTGAATGAATATGAGTAAGTGTTGATCTGCACAGTCAAACTTAAACAAACTTTTTTATTTCAAGAGCACTTGGCTCTGATACCATTTTTTAAAAGATCTTTATATTATTATACTTAAAATAAATTTTTGTATAATAAATTTTTGTATAAGATTAAAAACATTTAAAAATTTTAGACCATAGGCTATTTTACAAGTACAGGGTATTATTTTAAGATGAGGTTAGTAAATGTCAGACCATAAAAAGCCTTTGCGTCCTATCCTGACATTGGCGGCTACAAGGTCCCCAAGAATTCAACCATCACCTTATAATTCTACTATGTTCTTAACCTGTCTAAATTCTATTTGAAAACATTTTCAACTTTATATTTTTTTTTTCCTTTTTTTTTCTGTTCAAGTTATCATGGCATATCAACACTTAAAAACTTAGCCTCTGAAAGAGGCAATCAGGAAATAAGAAATTAAATAAACTAAAATTTTTACCAGAAATTCTGAGGCGTTTCACCAAGCTTCTAACTTCAAACTTCAACTTTTATTTAAGAGATGTATACAAGAGAGAGAGAGAGAGTATTGGAGATGTTCTCCGGGGTGCCCTCTACAAAACATAAGAGTCCCCTTATATAGGCGGGGAAAAAGGAAAAAAAAAAACAAACACACAATGGTCTCATATGGGGCCTACAAGACACATTTGTCAAAAAATTAAATAGTAAATAGCAATTATTTTGCTATCTTTCTCAAAAGAGAATAGTAGCTGGCAATTATGAGTCCAGTGCGTATTATCCTGTCGGCCACGCCTCAAATTATTGGAGTCTTTCTTCACGTGACTGTGGGCCTATTGTTTTTTGGATTTTTGTTTTCCTGAAGATTCTTCTGGCTAGAAATATTTTTTATATTCTATTAGAATATTATTGATATAATCTTCGTCTATTGGGTCGTCGTCATTGTTGGACTGAGCTTCTTCTGTAAGATTATTATCTTCATCTTCTTCAGCTTGTGAGGAAGTGGACATCGTTGAAGGAGATGCTCCTTCTTTTCTGAAATTATTTAGCATATCCTTCTTCATCTCGGATAGATAGAAATCCATAATCTCTTTGTTACTGATTTCATCAGTACCTTTAAGAGTTTGAATCTTTCTTATTATGTGTTTGAAAGGACTATGAGCCTCTTTCTGGGGAAGACTGTTTATTTGTTCTTGATAATCTTCAATTGTCTTCTCGATCATTTTTATAGTGTCATGGCTTTCTATGATGCCATCAATATTAGTAAGAGTCATTTTCTTCTAGAATTTTGTATAGAAGACTCTTTGGATACAAAGGATATTATGGTTGTCATAGTCAACCTCATGTGTCTATTTCCAGATCCATGGGATACTGAACTGAACATAAAAATGTAAAGTAGGCAAATTTTTTATAAAATTGTTCTCCTGCTGGGCTTCTATGAGAGCTGGAGAAACTTCTACCCATTTTTTATAAAGGGTTTTGAATAAATCTGGGAGAATATTAACTGAAGGACCAAAATATTGCCACCAGTTGTAAAACCAAACAGGAATGTCCTGCTTGTAAACATGAGAGCAAATTTTTATAAACCATGAATGTTTCTGCTTTGGATTCTCATAAAGAAATGCTTTATAAAAGACATTTTTATAATCCCAGTAATTATACTTTATTGGAGTCTTTGTTTGGGGATGTATTAATTCCCTTTCTTTTATTGGAGAAGTTCCCTAGGTTTCTACAGGTATAAGCTGTTTAATTACGATCTTACTGAAATTATAAACTTCAGGCTGTCCAGCATGATAATGCTCTATTTCACAATTCTCTTTTTTAAGAATTTGCTCATAAAAATGCCTGGGTTTATAAGGCTCAGTCGGATAGAATCCTGTGTCCATGTATCTATTTATTAACAGCCATGGATTATTTTTCCATTTTATATCTTTTTTCTCTAAAAGAAGTATTACTTCTTTTTCTGGGCTCTTTGTCCAATTAGAGATATTTTCTTCTGCTTCATTTGAAACAGTTTTTGCATATGATGTAGAAGATGAGTCTTTATTAGACTTTTCTTGAGACGCTTTATAAGCAAAAAATTCCTTATAAAGGATGTCTTCTGATTTTAAAGAACCGGATGATGAAGCAATGTTTTCGGCTATGAGCCTTTGACTTCCAATTTGGGATATAACCCTTGGATGAGGATTGTATTCTCCTCTACCTCTGTAGGAAGAAGATCTTCCTCTGCCTCTTTTTCCTTGCTCCCAAGGAATCATGTCTGAAAAAGTCATCCACATGAGATAATTTTCTTTTGTTGTTCTAATAAACAAATTTTAAATTTCAAAAAGAAATATGAATATTAATGTTTTCAATCATTTTTCTTTTTGTCTGTGAAGTTAAAAAATTATTTTCAAGAATGTCTTCTTTCACCACTTCTTGATTATTAATATGAAGAGTGCGTTCTTCTATCATCTCCTGAATTTCTAGGAGAGTTCTTTTAATTGGTCCTTTAGAATGAGCCATTAATTCAAGTATTATCTGGTAAGAAAATCAGGGATATATATATATATATATATATATATATATATATATATATATATATATAATATATCAAGACAAGGTTAAAAATCTCATATTCCAATATTAAACTTATTATTATTACACTTATTAAAATTTTTTTATAAAGTATATACTATTGACCACTTATATAATATTATATTTTCCTAGCTAATTTAATCAAATACAACTTATAATTCTTCTTACTCCCTGGACTCTCATATTCTATAGCAAATTTTAAGGAAAAAGTATTAAATATCACAATTTTGAAAATATGTATATTTGATATTAAGATATTATGCTTTTGTTGGATGAATATAATATTATACAAAGTTTGAGTCATATTTTATAAAAGTTTGTGCAATAGTATAAACAGATTTAGAATGTATTCCAATCGTAAAAAAATCAACTTTGTATAAAGTTTGTATTAAAAGTTGCTAAACTCTCATTTGTGTTCAATTTTGAAACGCCTTTGCATCCACTTTTGGCCTTTCCCCAAATAATAAACACTAAACCTCTTCAAACTTGAGATTTTTTTTATGTATTTGACTTAATCATTATCTAATCAAGGTTTTTAACATAATTATAACAAGTTTAAGCCTTAATACGAACATGATGTATGTGGTGTAGTTCATTTGAATGGTTCACTTTTTACGTGATATCAATTTCTATTCAGTCAGGGGCGAAGGATAGTGAGGGCCCGGAGGGGGGCGAAAATTTTATAGTTCCGGCCCCCTCAATTTTTCACTCAGTAATGTTAATTTATACGTATTCGGCCGAAAATTTTATAGTTCCGGCCCCTCGATAGGAAAAAAAATCTCGACCCCCCTGCGTTTTTCTTCAAGCCCTGCCACTGTATTCAGTTGCTAAAGTATGATGTCAAAACATCTAAAATATCTCAAGAATCCACCCAAATCTATTGTGTCCTAGCATATGATGCAATTGTATTCTCATCTTTTGATAAGTGAATAATGTTGCATACGAACATCATACGGTTGGTAATGGTAAGTCTCTCGCGAGTGTCAGACGATACATCCCTTTTAACAAGACTCCGACAATAAGGAATTGCAAACTACTATTGTTCTACGTAATACGTTGGGCTACGCCCGAAATAAACATAATAGCCATCTTTAGCCGATCTACTAACAAACATTACATCCTTTAGATAACTGGAAAATGAATATTTCTCAAAACTATAGTGTAGCATGTAGAACAATGAAGTTTTAATAACCTTGCATGAGCAATCATTAACTGTTGACATTAACAGGTTCAACTTGTTTTTCAATAGGATAGTGTGGGCCATTTTACCACCATATGTTACTATAAATATATATTAGATGTGTTGGTTCAATCACAACTCTAAAAAACACTTTCTATTCTCTCAAAATTCAAAAAGCTAAAAAAAACACTCTAAACAAAAAGTGGGCAATCATATGTTGGTGTTGGTGCTTCCTCAAGCGAAGCAACCGTTGTGAGAATCGTACCAACAACGAGGAACCAAGCTATTTGGCCAAAACATGGTTTATGTGAAATGTCAAACGGTTTGAACCGAGTTTGATGCAAGAACTGTGGTATGTTTTTTAAACCGAATTCAAACTCGACTTTGAGAAATCATGTAGAAAAGAATTGCAAGGTCTGAAAGGTGCTCTAACTCAAGGTCAAGCAAAAATGTCAAATGATGGAAGTATTTAGAATTTTTACGTAAATACGGTTCGAGATAGAATGACAAAGTTCGTGAAAAGGATTTGTCGTTCGACCACTTCAACAACACTCGTTTGACAATGACGATTCAAGAAACTCTCCAACCATGATATCATTACGTAAGTCGCACTACCCTTAGACGTGATTGTTTGAAAATGTGGAAACAAGCAAAAAGCAAATTAATTTTAGGCTTTGAAAACTTACGAACCGGTGTGAACTTAACTATCAATTTTTAGTCGGCTCCACATGGTTCACCAGATTGTATCTTTGCATTACCACTGAAAATTAGGTAAATCTTGATACGTGGCAAATGATAAAACGTACAATTGCGTTTGAATTGTTTGCATATCAGTATACCGGAGAAAATTTATTTCACAGTTTAGATAATGTAATAACAACTTTTAAATTACAAAACAATTTTTTACTATCGTTTGATAACGTCTCGAATAATACAAACACGGTTACAAAACTAAAAATAAAATATCGATTTGCAACTGCGTTTTTTCCATACTCGATGTGTTGCACATATCATTAACTTGAATAAATTCAATATTTAAAAAAACACGTTTAAAAACATGTTACGTGACATTTTTCGTATTAGTAAAAAATAATATCATTAATATATAAAGTTGTGTCGTGATACGGTTCCACTTTCTTAGGTCCAAATTGGGATGTGTATATTAAATAGAATTTGACTTGTAAAATGTTTGAAAGCGCTATACAACAAAGACCAACTTTACAAATGTTTCATGATAACCTTGTCGTATGTGGTCGGGTTATTAGCTTTCCGAACGAAGGTTGGTAAACTATTAAACAAATAACCGAGTTGCTCGAAGTTTTCAAAACTGCAACTACTTATTTGTCGGGAATTTATTATTTGAGGAGTTTTTTAGTGCTTAGGGTTTTTATTAATAACCAAGAAACTCTCTCAAAACTTAATTACAAATAATAACCCTAACATAGTATTTATATAACTAACCTAATCATGCTAGACTATAACTCAAATTGCTAAACAATTAATATATTTAATAGAATCCCATTCCTACTCGTATAGGAATCTTAGATGTAACCGACCATCCTTCCCAAAGCAAGTGGGTCGGCGTAGCAACTCCACCGCCATGTGGACTGGTATTCGAAAATTACCGCAACATTCAACCCCTAATTTCTGAGTCATGTAGGGGAGGTCTTCAACACTGAGTGGATCTCGCATCTCTTTGAACTTGATCTTTGCTAGTGCTTTTATCAGAATGTCAGCTCTCTATTCTCTGCCACAAATATGTTCAACCACCAATTCATTACCTTCCACGCATTCCCTAATATAATGATATCGAGACTTGATGTGCTTGCTTCGACTGTGGAATACTGGATTCTTCACTAATGCAACGGCGGATGTATTGCCCAAACGCAACAATACTTTTTGAGTCTTTTTCCTTGTTATCTCGCTTAGCAATTCCCTAAGCCAAACTACTTGACACGCAATTGAGCTAGCTGCCATGTAATCTGTTTCAAACGAAGATAGTGCTACAATACTTTGCTTTTGAGAGCACCAAGTAATCGGAGATGATCCGAAATAAAACACGTGACCCATAGTACTTTTTCCATCATTAACATCAATATTATGGCTACTATCACTATATCCGATCAGTACATCTTTTCCACCTCAGGTATAATGTATGCCTTGAATTTTAGTACCTTGCAAATACCAAAGAATTTGTTTAATGGCGGTTGCGTGAGACTGTCTTGGACACTCCATGTATCGGCTAACTATCCCGACTAAATAGGTAAGGTCAGGTCGGGTCTGAAGTAGGTAGCGAAGGCGCCCTACTAGCTTTCGATAACCAATTTCTTTATTACACGAGTTAAATAAAGAAAATATTAAATAGTTAATAACGAAGATTTAGAATTAGAAAACAACATTTTGAGACAAGATATGATTAAAATTACGTACAAGTAAGTAATTTAAGTATATAAGAAAATAACAAGATTTTACATATATGAGGGTTAGTTTCACAACAAGTGAAAATGGAAGGAAAGATAATGACCAACATTTATCATTGATATTTATTATTATTATTATTATTATTATTGTTATTATTATTATTATTTTATTTCGTCTTTTTTGTTGTTTCTTTTATGCTAATACCGACATTGAGAAAAAAATAAGCGAGAAAAAGAATCATAAGCTCACAGAATTATAACACGTGGCGTAACCAGTTACTTATTTATTAGGTATAGATATGTTGATTATTGAGAAAACAAAGTCAGACATTGCGTCCTATAATTACATTAATTCCAAAAAAGAAAAAAAAAACTATATTCCTTTATGTTGCTTCAAAATAAAAGGGGTTGCCAAATCTTAGAGGAAAGGAAGGATTGGATCATTCCTTGATACACTGTTTACTATCTAAGGTCCTAGGAGGGGGCCTATTGCACCCAACCTCTGTTAGTTATTTAGGGGGCGGGGAGAGAGTTGAGGTTTCATGTGTTGAGTTCATCAGTTGGTCCAGTGTCTTATTAATGGATGTCTTGGCACCTATGGTGTTCTTTGAGGTAAATCCGTGCCTTTCCTTATCGACATACCCTGCAATTTTCTTTATGTGTCTACTTACTTGGTTCCCTCATTTATTTCCGGATAAGGTAATTGTTTGACAAAGGGATGGTACATCCCTTCAAATTCTGGCGAAGATTAAACACTAAACAACAACGAAGATTAAACATAAAAAAATATAATGTATTCGCAATTTCTATGTTTTTTTTGTAATAAATTTATGTTTTTGTAATTTCTGAAATTGAAAAAAAAAGATAGAACTTTATTTTGTTTATTTTGTATATTTAGTTTTTAATTAATTGTTTTAAACATTATTTTATACCTAAACAGGTTTAAACCTGAACCGATCCAAACCGGTTCATACCGGGTTCGACCCTCAACCCGGTTTTGACTTGATGACCACAACCCGAACGAGTTCCAACCCAAACCGGTTTAGGGTTTGAAACTATTTTATGCATCTCCACAACAGGATAATAGCTCATAAAATCAAACCTATCATCACTCACATTAGTAGTTGAACCAAACATTATAAACCAATCACGAGCGGCGACTGATCTCGTGAAAAGGAACACCTTTAATATTAGTTCAGTGGATTCCATGTACAAGGGTATTGATTCAGTTACCTCCTTAACAAATGACTTACATGTTCAAAATTAACTTAACATTCGAGTATCATAAAAATGAAAAAATATGTTTGACATCCCACCCAGGGTATGAGGTTGTCATTTCTAATATTGATACACAGAAAATAAATGATACACAAATTAAGGTCACATAGTCATAGATATTGAATTTTTACCAAGTTACCACCAAAGAAACAATTTCATGGTTTTCTCTTATTTGTATAAGGCTAACTGGTGTGGTTCACGATTCACCGCGTAGGGGCCTACGTGGCCAGCGGTGCCGAAGGCAAACTTTGTGCAATCACTTCCCAAAAGTTATAAGTTAAACCCACAAACTTGATGCATATTATAGCAGTTCAAACTTGAAAACCAGTAACATGAATAATGAAATGGTACTTAGATTCTGACTAAAAAGTATGCTTCATGACCAAAATAAGATCCAAATTAAACCCACAAACTTGATTCAATATCCCTCATGCTTCTAATAACTGAAATTTAAGACATGAAAATTGCTGTTTAACATAAGAGTAACTATTGGCGAGCTTCGACTTTCTTCTTCTGCCATAGCCTGTCAAGTGCACTATCAGCATCTCCCTGAAAAAAATCGAGTTCCACACATTGTAAGATCTATATGCAACTTTCACATCATATATAATAAAGCATTAGATTTACATAACTTCTACAAATTTAATAAATATTCTGCAATTAAAAAACCATTTGACCATTGACAATTTATTAACCAAAACAAGACCTACCTGCGCACGCACAAAACCACAGAGGGCAAAAGTGGAAAACTGGCCAGTGTAACGACCAGACTCATCCAAATGGCCAAAGTTAATCTGGACAGATGCATGATCCTTTGAAGTGATCAATCTGTTAGTAGCAGAGCTGCAGAAACAGAATCATGCGGTTAACCAGTTTACTAAACACGTTCAAACATAAAAACATAACCTTTAAAAGACATACCACTTTCTGGGGATGTAAAGATCCATGTTTTGTCCCTCCTCATTCTGCATCTTGACGATTTCTTTAAAGCAACGGGTTTTATAGATCAAAAAGTGTTAATTTAGCTTACTAAAACATTACAACAAGTTGGTAAGGTGAAAAATACGCAGATGTTCACTCTTGTAATTGCTTAAAGCTATATTCAATGCAGTTTTTGTAACAAGGCTTGATGCCTGAAGGCTTGTCTCATATGGCTATAATTGAACACGCCCGCAAACACACTCACACTTTTCACATAGCAAGTTTTTATACATCTTTCAACACTAAATACATGCACATAAAACGAGTGAACATTGATAAATTTTCGCATATCTGCAAGCCATCGTATAAAGGATTGATCTAATTTAGCCATCAACAGATTTACTGTGCTATTCCGTACTCATAATCATCTTTCACTTTCCAACAAAGCAGATATCAAAACATATTGAATGACATCAGAACACCATTAATACATCAACAGATAAATCAGAAATCGGGTAAATGCATAATTTGTGGCAGTGGATTTGAATGTTATGAGGGTAGAAGACTAAAAGTTTATGTTTGTTTTCCAAATTTCAAGTTTAAAAGCTGAAATTAAATCCCTCTTCAAGACTTAAAATTTTCTTATCTATATTTCCAGTTAAAACCCTAAATCATTTTATAATAATACCAAGGGCAATAGTGTCATTATTCGTCCAACCACATCTTACCATTGAGATTTCATATATTTGAATAATATTTTGTGTTTATATAATACAAAACATAATAATCGTTTTCGAACTTAGACCGGATGTAGTGGGCTAGTGTCCTTCACGCCCCCATCACCACGTCGAAGAAAAGTTTAACGCTCAGCCCCTCCGCCCCTTTGGGCGTGGTGTTTAACGCCCTCAACGCCCAAACTCCTGCAAAAGCGGTGGTGACTCGGATTGTTGGCGCCTCTTGGCGTGAATCGACTGCACTCGGTCTTATAAGATAACAATGACATCAATGTATAAGGATGAAGAAATTACCACAAGTAATTGGTAGGGTGGTGGTCATGATGATGAAACTTCACCAGCTTATGCACAAAGAGCTACAATGAAATATAAAAAATACCTAAAAAGGTTCGATGATATACTTGATACGTCACTTCATCATCAACTTCAACATAATTTTATGGAACATATTTGAAACCTTAAAGACTATTCATATCTATGGTTTGTAGTAATTTATTTTATGTAATGTTTTATTTTGTTGTTTTTTTAATCAAATTATGTAAGGTTCAAGTTTATATAATGTTGAATTTCAAATTTTAAAATTTCCCCTAGTTATATAATATTTAGATATACTTTATTATATGTTTTAGTTTTAATAATTTAATATTTAAACATAATTAATTATATATACATATTAATTTTGTAGGATTGTGAACAGTAAGTTTTTTTCTATTTTATATCTATAAAGGAGATGTATCAAGAGAAAACCTTGGTTTATTATAAAAAAAACTCTTAAACTAAATCGGGCCGACACATTTATTTTTTTGGTTTTTTGTTTTATTTTTAACCTGAAGGGGTATTTGTGTCATTTTCTCCTCCTCTTTAAACCCTAAATCTTTTCTGTATCCCTCTTCAAGAACACCTTTCCACTATCTCTCTAGAAAAAACGCAGCTGCTTTCTCTCTAAAATGTCAAAATTGTGATCAGGATGAGGTTAATAGGTTTCGATTCATCATTCTTGGTCAGATCTAGTCCAGATATAGGGTTTGGTTTTCGTTGAATCGCTCATACGAAACGTGGTCTTGGGATTCTTGTGTAGATCAGGGATTTTGAGTTTAAATCGTAGATCTTAGAAGCGATTTCTCGTAGGGTTTCATCCGTTCGTATGGTCTGTTGACATCGAGGTTTTTTCAAAATTCTTGTTGCTTCATGATGACTTCGAGTGTATCGAGTTTCTTGATGTTCTCCAATTATGACGAAGTGGTGCTCTGACTTGTTTCCGCTGTGACAATCTGGTACATTCATCTTGTACAAGCATCTAAAGAAGGTTTGTACCCGTAAGAGAAGGGTACATAATATTTGGTATTTTCTAATTGGTAGCGAAACCCTAAGTGAAGGTTTTCGTAGCTAGTTGCATATTCATTCTGTAACTTTCAAAATTTTCTCTTCCTTTTTATCATATGCGTTATCAAAGGTAATTTTCGATTAGCTTCATGGGGGTTGACGATCTACAGATTAGGGTTGAAGTGGTGAAGATGGTGATTGAGAACAAGGGTTGTTGGAAACTTGAAGCAGATTAGACAGGGGCTGTAAGGTTTTAGAGAGTTGACAAGCACATGAGGATCGAAGTATGACATGCAGATCTGGGTTCAAGACGGTGTAAAAGTCAGGATTTTAAAGGATTTGGGTTCAAGGACGATTTTGAGATCTGGGTTCAAGATCTACGTAGTTTGATACACAAGTAAGAGTTTGATATTGGGGTTTTAGTTTGATTTACAATAGGGTTTGATTTTTACATATATGTATTTTGATTTTACATACGTGTATTTGATTCTTTTACACAAGTATAAACTAAATTTACACATGTGTAAATAGTTTTTACCCTTGTATATTTGATTTTCCACATGTGTATTTAAGGTTCTTTATACACCGTGTAATTATGTATAATTTTTTTTTTTCTGATTTGTAAAGTTATTTGGGTATGTTGATGTAACTTTTTTTCCTGATTTGTGTATATGGGTTTTTACCCATGTTCATTTGATTATTACACACGTGTATTTGATTCTTACACATGTGTAATACAACTTAGTAAGATAGTCATATTGTGTGTTTGATAATTACACATTTTTGTCTCCGTTTTTAGGGTTTTTTTTACACATGTGTAAAGTCAGTTTTCTCGGACCTTAGAGCATTCACGGTAGAATCTCTATCCTCATTTCTATAATTTAACTTATATCACCTTACTTTAAATTTATCTCTGAATTTTGTTGAACGTACCACATCTCATTATCCATCTATATTTCTACTTACAGACACTTATTTTATTATTTTTTCTCTTTTGATACTCACAAACATTTATAAAGATAATGAACACTGGAACTCTATATTTAGAGAATCTCTATTCTTAAACTTTAAATTATAGAAATAGAGACGGGGATAGAGATTCTGGTGGAGATGCAATATAGTGGTTATCTCCAACTTTTAGAAATGAAGATAAATGATAAAGATTCAAATGTGAATGCTCTTACACATGTGTAAAAAGTCTGTTCTTAAATTGTTCTTATTTTCGGTTTCTATTGATGTATCTAGATAGAGATAGAGAGAGAATGATTTTTTAAAACCAAAATTTAATAAAAAAAAGTCTAATTATCTTTTAACCCCTCTATTAAATATATGCCACATATTGTTTTTAATATAAATAAAAATCCAGATTTAATCATAGCTACTCATCACTTTTCAACTATTTAAATGAATGGCCATAGTTTAAGAGTTTTTCTAGTAAGTGGGTTTTACTCATGATACCACCCTGAGATAAGCTCAAGCTACTATTAAGGTGAATATGTTTATCCGCTTTCCAAAACGTTGAAAATGTTTTACGTTTACAAAATGACAATACAAGTATTCAAAAGTTTGATGCATAAGGGCATCTGCATAGCACATTCAGTCCATAAGTATACGTAAAACTTGATCAAGGGATACATGCTTTATGGGTGAAATTCCCATATTGGGGTTGGTAATTGTCTGTAATCGGACGTAAGACGTAGTTTCGGTTATGAAACCGCACAGTAAGTAAGTCTGGTAATGCCAGCAATCCACTTACAGAAATTACTGGTGTATATCGTGGTTGTACACTCGGATGAAATAGTTTCGCTGAATAGTAGATTGTACCCACATTATGGTTAAATGTTTTGATACTGAATTTGCCAAAAGAATTTGGGTCATCATAAACATGTTTACCAACGTTCGCGCTGACGTTTTATTTTCCAAAAATGTTTTCAGGGAATCAGTGATTATCTATAAGGCTAGTCCTACGGGATAGTCTTGGGGATAAATGTATATAAAGAATTTTGATAGGGTTATGTGCTAATGGATGTCGACTCCTTAAGCACAGGAGATAACTCTGCAGGAATAAAAACAAGAGAAGATGTCTTATGATGACGATTTCCTAGACATGTATACTCCCTTGTTATTCATGAGGATAGATGCCGGAAGGTAAAACCCATAGATACATAAGCTAACAAAGCTTGGAATTGGAAGGGTTAACTCCCCAGGCACAGGCTGACTACCTTGTGGCTCTATACCTGCTATTGCAGGAGACATGTAAATGGTCGTGGACCATGGTTTTGTAAACAGAAAGGATGTTTAAGTCCCCATGAAATGAAAATGATTTATTTATCCCCGGATTTGGAAAATATACAATATCAACCCTTGGGTTGAGGTATATGGCAAAGATCGATCCTAAAGTATTTTTCGCTGCAAAACTCACTCTGATTTATAAATAAAATTAGATTAGAGGTGCCAATCTGGTCGCACGCCCAGGATGTCTTGAAACAGGGGTGTGGCATCGACCCTCTCTAATTGTGTTTCTTTCCAACTTTTTTTAACACAATATAATTTATAATTGTTGGAAAAATTCTGCCCGGCCTTTTTGATGTTCAACACACATAATTTTTTTTTGCTTCTCTATCTACAGGGGTAACTGGTTCCATTATAAGGATGGAGCAAACAGCTTTCATTGCAAATTGAAACCTTCTAGACGGGCCTATGATCCTCAATGAAGTTTATAGTTGGTTAAAAAGATTTAAAAAATAGGCGATGTTTTTCAAAATTGATTTTGAAAAAGCGTTTGACACCTTAAATTGGAATTTTGTGGAGTCAATAATGAAGCAAATGGGCTTCCCCACAAGTTGCGGTAGTGGATGAAAAGTTATTGGAGTTCGGCTAGAACAACCGTCTTAATTAATGGGGCTCCAACGAAAGAGGGGTGACTCAAGGAGACCCTTTATCTCCTTTTTCTCTTTATCATAGCGATGGAAGCTCATCATGTTGCAATTGAGAAGGCAGTGCATATGGGTTTTGTGCATGGTATTAGAACTCCGAATACTGGTCCGACAATGTCCCACCTTCTTTACGCGGATGATGTATTGGTTATGGTTGAGTGGTCTACCTCAAATTTCAATAATTTTTCTCGAATTCTGAGATGTTTTTATCTTGCTTCGGGTTTGAAAGTAAATTTTAACAAAAGCAAAGTGCTTGGGGTGGGAGCGGGGGCGGACGAAATTGAAAGGATGGTGTCACACCCCCACCCTTAAATTCCACTAACGGAATTAACTTGAAAAGTCGGATTGTCACATCATCCCCTAGTTGAAAGAATTTTCGTCCTGAAAATTAAATAATATTAAAAAAAAAATTCCCGGGATATCTCATTATCCCCTAATTGAAAGAATTTTCATCTCGAAAATTAAAATAGTACCTCAAGAATTTGACGCGGAGTGCTTGAACAGATTAGGATATTTGCGCATCATTTGATCATCGCGCTCCCACGTGAATTCCTGTCTGCGTGTCGAGTTCCAACGAACTTTGACTATAGGGATTTTATTGTGCTTTAACGTTTTGACTTCCCTATCCATAATTTCCATAGGTTCTTCGATGAAACGTAACTGTTCATCAATGTGTAGTTTCTCGAGAGGAACTGCGAGTGATTCGTCTGCTAGACATTTCTTTAAATTTTAGATGTGAAAGACGTTGTGTACACCACTAAGTCCTTCAGGTAGGTCCAGTTGATACGCTACTGATCTGATTCTCTTCACTCTCTTGAATGGTCCAACATAACGAGGATTCAGTTTGCCTCGTTTCCCAAAGCGAATGACACCCTTCCAAGGTGAAACTTTTAACAAGACCATATCCCCTACTTGAAATTCTAACGGTTTACGACGCCTATCGGCATAGCTCTTTTGACGATCACGAGCTGTTCTCAGAAGTTTCAAGTACGAGTTCAGGACATGTAAGTTGACTATCCCCAACCTCGGCCCAACAAATAGGAGAACGGCATTTCCGTCCATAAAGTGCTTCAAATGGAGCTGCCTTGATGCTAGTGTGATAACTGTTGTTGTAGGAAAACTCCACCAACGGTAGGTGAGACTCCCAAGTGTTACCGAAATCAATCACACAAGCTCGTAGCATGTCCTCCAGAGTTTGAATAGTACGTTTTGTCTGGCCATTAGTTTGAGGATGGTATGCTGTGCTCATATCTAGACGTGTGCCTAAAGCTTTATGTAACGACTGCCAGAAACGAGAGGTGAATTGTGCATCATGATCCGAAATGATAGAGATTGGCACCCCGTGCCGAGAGACTATTTCTTTCAAGTAAGTACGAGTAAGCTTATCCATTTTGTCGGTTTCCTTGATTGCTAAGAAGTGAGCGGACTTTGTTAAACGGTCAACAATTACCCAAATGGTATCACATCCGGTAGGAGTTCGTGGCAATTTTGTAATAAAGTCCATGGAGATTTGTTCCCATTTCCACATGGGAATTTCTGGTTGTTGGAGAAGACCGGATGACTTTTGATATTCAACTTTGACCTTCGCGCAAGTCAGACACTTACTCACATAGGTGGCTATATCGGCCTTCATCTTCGGCCACCAATATAGCACCTTTAGATCATGATACATTTTGTCGGAACCTGGATGTATCGAGTAACGAGATTTATGAGCCTCATCCATGACTAGTTCCCTTAGGTTTCCGAATACTGGAACCCATATTCGCTCGACGAAGTAGCGAATACCGTCACATTTGACCTTGAGTTGTGCTTCCATACCGCGTGTACCTTCCAGGGGTAGGTTTTCCTCTTTTAGGGCTTCGAGTTGAGCACTACGGATTTTGTCAGGTAATCCGGGGTGAATTGTAAGCTGTAATGCTCGAACTCGTTTGGGTTTCGTTTCCTTTCGACTTAGGGCATCAGCTACAACATTAGCTTTACCCGGGTGATACCGGATTGCACAGTTATAATCATTCAAGAGTTCGACCCAACGGCATTTTCGCATGTTCAACTCTTTCTGCTCGAAGATGTGCTGAAGACTCTTGTGATCGGTGTAGATAGTGCACTTGGTACCGTACAAGTAATGTATCCATATCTTAAGTGCGAAAACTACAGCTCCCAACTCTAAGTCGTGAGTGGTGTAGTTATTCTCGTGAACCTTTAGTTGACGCGAAGCATACGCGATCACCTTTTCTCGTTGCATTAACACACAACCTAGACCCTGTATAGACGCGTCACAATACACCACAAAATCATCCGTTCCTTCCGGAAGAGCTAGAATAGGTGCACTGCAAAGTTTCTGTTTAAGATGTTGGAACGCTGACTCTTGGTTATCGCTCCAGTTATAGGCTTTACCCTTTTGAGTTAAGGCTGTGAGAGGTTGTGCAATTTTTGAAAATCCCTCAATGAATCGACGGTAATAACCAGTCAATCCCAGAAGTTGTCGCACCTCAGTCGGGGTTGTCGGTGCTGCCCAATTCTTGATGGCTTCTATCTTTGATGGGTCGACATGTATTCCTTTCTCGTTAACCACATGTCCTAAGAATTGAACCTCCCGGATCCAAAATTCACACTTGGAAAACTTAGCATATAGTTGCTCCCTTTTAAGTAATTCCAAAATTAGGCCTAGATGTTCCTCATGTTCCTCTTTGTTCTTGGAATAAATGAGAATATCGTCGATAAAAACGATGACGAATTGGTCAAGGTAAGGCTTACACACACGGTTCATGAGATCCATGAATACCGCAGGTGCGTTGGTTAATCCGAAAGGCATGACCATAAATTCATAGTGGCCGTACCTTGTCCTGAAAGCAGTCTTAGAGATATCTTCATCTCGGACTCTCAATTGATGGTAGCCGGACCTAAGATCTATCTTGGAATAGAAACTTGATCCTTGGAGTTGATCAAATAGGTCATCTATACGAGGTAAAGGATAACGATTCTTGATTATGACCTTATTCAGTTCACGGTAGTCGATACACATATGGAAGGTTCCGTCCTTCTTCTTGACGAACAGGACTGGAGCTCCCCATGGCGATGAGCTAGGTCAGATGAAACCTTTATCCAACAATTCCTGTATAACTAAGTAGATAGTTCTTGCAATTCACTAGGTGCCAGTCTGTAAGGTGCCCGAGCAATCAGTGCCGCTCTGGGTGCTAGATCGATTTGGAATTCAACCTGTCAGTGTGGTGGCAGACCAGGCAGATCCTCGGGAAATACTTCTAAAAATTCACGAACGAAGGGAATATCAGCAATCTTTTTCTCTTCTGACGACTGCTCAGCAACGAGAGCCAAAGTAGCCGTATGTCCCTTTCGAAGGCACTTCTGTGCTTTCATAAAATATATGATGCCCATGACTGCACCAACATTTTCACCCTGAACGGAAAGGGTTTCTCCACTCGGGAGAGGAATACGAACAATTTTCGCATGACAGATAATTTCAGCTTGGTTTTTAGATAACCAATCCATGCCGACAATTACATCAAAACTACCAAGTGTGACCGGTATAAGGTCGATATCAAATATATGTCTAGCTAGCTCAAGCTTACATCCCTTAAAAATGTGAGTTGCTTCAATTATTTGGCCATCAGCTATCTTTATTATATACTTAGCTTCTAACAGAGTTGGAGTTCCTTTTATCATATCACTAAGTTTCTTAGATATAAAACTTCTATCAGCACCAGTGTCAAAAAGGACAGAAGCAAAGTAATTATTTAAGAGAAACTTACCGGTGACCACATTATGATCATAACGAGCTTCTCCAGATCTTAGCACGAACGCTCGTCCCTTCGCACCATTTCCTCCACCATTGCCGTTATTATCCCCATTGTTGTTATTCTGGTTATGGTTGTGGTTTCCATTACCCCCTTTCTTCAATTGAGGACAATTCTTCCGAATATGTCCCTCTTTCCCACACTCGAAACAACCCCTTGTGGATCCAGGTTGTTGAAAAGGTTGTTTAGCTTGTAACTCACCCCTACAATCTTTGGCAGCATGACCTATCTTGCCACACCGCTGACAACGGTTACAAAACCCGAAGTGATGGAAGTTGCACTTGTTACACTTAGGAGACTTTCCCGCGTAACCACTCTGGTTTTGACCTGAAGAGGTCGACTGGTTGGAGTTCTTAGCAGGCTCAAACCTACGCTGCTGCTGTTGCTGCGGTTGATTAAACTGGGGTTGGTTGGGCTGGGGTCCTTTGGAGTGAGAGTTGGAGTTGTTATTGGAGTGGTGGTCAAACTTGCGTTTATGATTATCGGTGGATTTAGAGACCGAACCTCTCGGAGGTAGAGTCCCTTGAGTCACCGCCTGGTCGGTTAACTTATGGGCAAGTCGGATAGTCTGCTGGATAGTGGTAGGGTTGGATGAAGTAACCATGCTTTGTATTTGAGGCACTAGACCTCCAATGTATAGTTCAATTCTCTTGTAATCAGGGGTCACCATATGTGGGCACATAGTAGCAAGTTCATGTGAACGCGTGGTACAGAGTTCAATTTCAGAACCCTCCATCTTTAGGTTCCAGAATTCTCCCTCTAACTTCTGAATTTTATCGCGAGGACAGTACTCCTCCTTCATCATTGATTTAAACTCCTCCCATGGAAGTCCATTTGCCATGGCCAAACCCAACATCTGGACCTGGGCGTTCCAACATGTTAAAGCCGGGCCCTCCAAAGTTCTAGCGGCGAACTTGACCTTATTTGCCACTAGGCAGTTGCACATGGCGATCACTGATTCTACTTTCTCGAACCAACGAAGTAGTCCGACAGCTCCTTCAACTCTACTAAAGGCGTGGGGCTTACAATCCATGAATGCCTTGAAGGTGCAGGTTGGTTGCGGGTTTTGCGTGCCTGGAGTTAAAAACAATATAGGATTGGGATTATAGAGTTTAGGACAAGCTTTTTAAGAGATGAATTGACATCATTAGTCAATAAATAAAGCATTTACCTGCAGCATTCGGTGCTGCTAGAGCCTCCGCCACACTATCATTTATTAGTGCCGCTAGCTCCGCTGCCGTCATGTTAATGGTACCTCGGCCACCGGCACGACCTCCACGTCCTCTTCCTGACATGATTCTTCACATTCACAAATACAAAACAATGAGAAATATATCGCATATTAAACATTATTTATGTACGAATAAAGAAATACAACATCTAATATTTTGAAAATTAAATAAATTGTAAGGCTACAAAATAAATAATTCAAACATTAAACTTCTCATGCTTTTATTGAATGAGAACAACCTTACCCATCTAGGTTTGAAAAGAGAAATAACAAAAGCAAAGCATGCATGAAAAGGAAAGATAGAATAGGAAGATCATCAAACATCTTCGTCATCAGAAGAAACATATGATTGTGCATCATCGATCTCCACTGGTTCCTCCTCAGGTGGCTCTTCCTCCAAGGGCTCATCCTCGAAGAGCTTCTCTTCGAAGGGCTCTTCCTCGAAGGGCTCTTCCTCGCCGTCAGAAAGTGGAATCTCCTTAGGAAATAGGGCTGCTTGCAGTTGGGCTTCCATGTGAGTTACTCTTTCTTGGAGACCTTCAGCAGTGTGGTTTGCTACATGTAGTTGAGCTTCCAGAGCAGCCACTCTCTCCAGAACTCCTTCCATATCATTGTCCGAGGTATCCACCCTCGTCTCCAAATGTGTCACACGATCCACCAAAAGGTTATGGACCTGGTCCGTTACTGCTAGTTCAGCAGTCAAAAGCTCTATCCCTACCTTATTCTCCTATATTTGAGACTCTCTCTTCAGAATGTCAGGTATCTCATCAGTAGCATCTTTCACAATACTCAACTCTCTAGACATGTAAAATACAAAGGCTGCAAAAGCTTGTTCCATAGTGCATGGTAAGCTAGGTAAGGTAGATGATGAGGAAGTAGAACCAAAGTAAAGTGATGGGACATTTCCCATTTCGATCCATCTTTGGATCATTTGCGGGTATGCGTTCCAATTGCGAGCAGGATTCATGGCTTGCGCGCTGCTCGTTTCCCCTGGTCAACTGAATAGTCACTGGAACTAGTCCGTCACCTTTTGGGCTCCAGGGATGATAGGATAGGTGCCTTATGTCCTGGTGCCTTAGGTCATGGAGGTGGAGTTGACGACATGTTCCTGTAACAGTATATATAAGTGCCAAACATTCAAATGACATGTAACTAATGTGTGAGGCTATAGTCTAGTATGCAACCCTAGTTCTCTATAACCAATGGCTCTGATACCAATCTGTCACACCCCCAAATTCCACTAACGGAATTAACTTGAAAAGTCGGATTGTCACAGATGGCATCCATTTTGAAATGTTAGACTGGATCTTTCCCATTCTCTTATCTTGGGCTTCCGGATTGAATCCAATCATTGAGAAATTCAGAAATAAATTATCATCCTGGAAAAATAAATCCCTATCCTTTGGTGGCAAGTTAACTCTATTAAAGGCGGTTCTAGGGAGTTTACCTATTTTCTATCTCTCCTTATTTAAAGCCCCGTGCAAGGACATTCTTGAGGATTTTAGGAGAAGCTTCCTTTGGGGAAGGGGGAAGAGGGAGGGTTTCAAAGCAGGAAAATTTCCTTGGTAGCATCAAAATCTTGAACATGTCACTTCTTAGTAAAATGGATTTGGAGATATAAAAATGGAATGGCCAGCGTTTGGAGGCAGACAATTCGAGCAATACATGAAGATAAAAGATTCAGAAGCAAAGGTTATTTCATTTCATACAGAAAGACTTGGTCAGGGCCGTGGAAGAAAATTGTGGATATTCAGGGAGTACTACTAAACTTAAATATTAATACTAAATCTCTTATGTTGGGATCGGTGGGGAATGGTAAATCTATTTTGTTTGGGCATGATGTATGGCTTATGGATGAACCGCTAGAAGAGATGTACCCATCTTTGTATGCATTGGAGGGAAATAAAATGTATCGAGTATCAGAGAGGCTACCTAAATGTCGCATTCTCACCTACAAAAGATCATAGATTGGGACTGGATATCGTCGCCTCCCAAAACCCAGCAGGTAACCGAATTACAAACGTGTATTTATTTACTGAATGAACCTATTTTGTATGACAAGGAAGATAGTTGGAGATGGACCGGAGGGAAGGAGAGCAGTTTTTCGGTACAGTCAGTTAGGGAAATGATTGAAGAGAATTTATATGGAGAAGACGATTATAAATACAAATGGTCAAATTGGTTTCCAAAGAAAGAGGATTTCTTCGGATGGAGAGCCGCGCTAAATAAACTACCAACGAGGGACAATCTGGAAAAAAGAGGTGTTCCTATAAGTCCGCTTTTATGTCAGTGCTGTGAAGACTCCCCGGAATCAGTGGCATGTACTAGTGGGTTGTAAGTTTGCATCAACAGTTTGGGAGGGGATATCCAGTTGGTGTAATATTCCATTTTCCACATCGGCTTAGGTCAAGGAGGTGTTGCAGGTGCCGAACTTGCTAAACGTAAAGAAACCGATTCGAGACTTATTTCATGCCATTGCCGTAACCACATTATGGGAAATTTGAAAGGCGAGAAACACTAAGATTTTCAACAACAAATGTTGTAATATATCCAATACATTGGAGGAGGTCAAAATCAAATATTTTATTTGGATAAAATATAATTTTTGGAATGGTCCCTTTAAGACAATGTAAATTTACTTATTGATGGTAGATAGTCATGTAGGGTCGGATTATTCATGTTTTGTTTCCTTGAGATATTTCATTTTTGTATATGCTGTCACGCATTCTAGTGGTTATGCTTGAGTTGTGTTTTTATAAAATTATTTGGTAGCCATTCAAAAAAAATCTAAACAAATGCCACATGCCCTAGGTGTAAAAGCTCTCGGCCCAACCAACTATCACAAAGTTATTATTTAGCTACTTGCCAAAATCATTTTTGATCATTTATCAATTTAATAACTTAATTATTTTTATAAACTAAAAAATATTTTCTAAATTAATCAATCATAAATACGGTATAAAATTTTAAATTTATGTTTATACTAAATCTATCGAGTTTTATTTGTTTATTATGCAACGTGCTTATCTTTATCTACGTTGTTCAGAATCGAGCCGACGTTACGCGTGCCCCGTCGCATCTTACGGGTATTTGTTTACTAGTTATATTTATATATACGATATTAAAAACTAAATAATTTATTATAATAAATAATTTGCTTATAAAAATAAATGTAAAAGATTGTGATGATATCGACAAGTAAAGATGTTTTTATGATAGATTGTTTATGAAAAGTTTACGAGTCGGATTACAAGACACGTCTTTTTTTATTTTTTATTTTACCTTCTTGGCTTCTTACATTGAAGATGGTAAGTTAACATGCCAAGATAGAATCACATGGACAAATTTGTGTGAAATAAACCAATCTACATCTTAAAAAACTAATCCAAAATTCTATGGAGATCAATACTATGACATTTTTCATCATTTTGTAATGTATTTCGTCTACGAAGTCTAGCTCTAGCAATGATATGTTATATATCAAAATCATGACGTTCACAACGTAATGTGGGGTTGTTCAATGAGCGAGTTGATCCAATTATTAACATGGGTTTGAGGTTATGATAATACCAGCCGAGTTGCCACAACTCATAATCTTCGATTTGAGGGTTTATTTTGAATATTTTTTATACAAGCCTGAATAACAGTATCAAATTATAAAAGTCTCAAAAAACACATAATACAAAAAAAAGAATGAAAATTTATTATGATGAATCAATGAGCGAGGTACCATCGGCTTGAACCAGCCTCAAATATTTATACGAGTCAAGTAGCTCAAGCCAAATTAGTTCGAGATGAGTTATTAGCAAGCTTTTTACGAGAGGTGTGTGGTTTTCTTTAATTTGGATTTTAATTTTACATACATTTTAACTAAATTTTTGTTTCTACTTGTAATCGAGGAGTTTTCGTATCCAGAGAATTTCTGCTATACCACGAGCTATCCCTCGGAATTCTGATTCGACACTGGACAAAGCTACTACCTTCTGTTTCTTACTCTTCCATGTAACAAGGTTCCCGCCTACTAGTGTAAAGTAGCCAGAAGTGGATCTTCAATCTCCTCGATCTCCTGCCCAGTCTGCATCTGTATAAACTTGAGTTTCGAGATGCCCATTTGGTTTAAACAGAACTCCATGTCCAGGTGTTCCTTTTAAATACTTGATAATTCTCCAGACTGCTTCCATATGGGATTCTTGTGGTTGGTGCATGAATTGACTTACTACCCCTACAGCGTATGCTATATCAGGGCGAGTATGAGATAAGTATATTAACTTCCCAACTAGTCGTTGATATCTTTCTTTATCTGTTAGTTGGGCTCCTTCCTCCATAAACAGTTTTTGGTTTGCAACCATCGGAGTTTCTGCTGGTTTGCAATCAGTCATTCCTGTTTCTGCTAATAAGTCAAGGATGTATTTTTTCTGACAAATAAAAATTCCCTGTTTTGATCGTAAGACTTCAATTCCAAGAAAATACTTGAGTCTTCCCAAGTCTTTCATTTCAAATTCTGAAGATAAGTTTTCTTTTAGCTTTAATATCTCTTCTTTATCATTTCCTGTAATGATCATATCATCAACATAGATTATTGAGTAGGTGATAAGTTTCCCTCTTTGTTTCAAGAACAGAGTATGATTCTAGTTGCTTTGCTTATATCCATATGTCTTCATGGCCAATATGAATCTCCCGAACCAAGCCCGAGGTGATTGTTTAAGCCCGTACAACGATTTTTTTAAACGACATACTTCTCCTGGTTTGAAATCCTCTGAGAAACCCGGGGGAGCTTCCATGTACACTTCTTCCTTGAGTTCTCCATGGAGAAAAGCATTCTTGACATCAAATTGGTGAAGTGGCCATCCTTCATTTGCTGCTATTGAGAAAAGAACTCGAATGGTATTAATCTTAGCAACCGGAGAGAAGGTTTCGGAATAATCAATTCCGTATGTTTGAGTATACCCTTTCGCCACCAGTCTGGCTTTGTATCTTTCAATAGTACCATCTGGCTTGTGTTTTATGGTAAAGACCCAACGACATCCCACTGCTTTCTTTTTGGGAGGAAGGGTACATTTTTCCCATGTATCGTTTTTCTTTAAGGCATCCATTTCTGTTTTCATTGCGTCTTCCCATTTTTGTGATCCAAGGGCTTCTTCGAGTGTGGTTGGAGTCGCTTCAGAGTATAACGATGTCATGAATTCTTTAGCTTCTTTTTCAAGATTTCCTATAGCAATATGTGCAATAGGATATCTCGAACCTTTTGATTCTCTCTCCGGGGTATACCTCTTTGGAGGAACACCTCTGTTTGCTTTGGGAGGTAAAGTATACCTCTCGACATCAGGTTCTTCACTGGCCTGACTAGGTGGTTCGACATGTCCATCGTTAGTTGTCTCATTGTAAACGAATTCGTTAGTAGCACCAGATGAAGATACATCTATGGGATCAGAAATACTTACCTCAGATATCAGGTTGGCGGGTGTGTGATCATTGGTGTGGGCACTATTAGTTGACTCATCGTGTTCTGTGGTGGGTGAGTTATCCGGGTTGCCGTGAACGGTTTCTTCATCTTCAGGTGTCCAGGCGGATTGTAACCAACTCAGTGTGTCGGAATATTCCCTCTCCCCCTGACCGCTGTGTTGGGAGAAATAGTATTCTGCCTCAAGGAAGTCGTAGTTCATGGTTGTATGCATGTGTTTTGTTTTCGGGTTATAACAACATTATCCTTTCTGGTTAATGCCATACCCGACAAAGACACATTTTTCTGCACACGGGGCAAGTTTGTTCCTGTTCGCTTTGGGTATATGGACAAACACGGAGCAACCAAACACGCGAGGTTCGAGGTTTGGAGGAGGAATGATTTTTGTGAGTGTAGAGAGAGTTTCTAAGGGTGTTTTTAGTTGGAGGATCTTAGTTGGGAGACGGTTGATAAGGTAAGTTGCGGTAGCAATAGCTTCAGGCCAGAAATAATTTGGTACTTGAGATTCGATCAATAGTGCTCGAGTAATTTCTAGCACGATTCGATTTTTTCGTTCTACTACCCCATTCTGTTCTGGGGTGTGTGCACACGAGGTTTGGTGGACCATCCCCTTGGTTTCAAGAAATTGCTTCATGTGTGTGTTGACGAATTCGCCACCATTGTCAGATCGAAGAATTTGTATTTCCTTTTTAAACTGGGTCTTAATCATTTCATAGAAAATAGCAAATTTACTAGCTACTTCAGATTTGTGTTTTAAAAAATAAACCCAAGTCATTCTGGTGCAATCATCTACAAATAAAAGGAAGAAACGATAATTTTGCCCTCCAATAGTTGGAGCAGGCCCCAAACATCAGAATGTATCAAGGTAAATGGCAAATCAACCCTGGTATTGTTGGGTTTGTAAGTTTGTCTATGGCTTTTTGCAAGCACACATGTATCACAATTGAAACCATTTTTTGAAGGAAATAACTTAGGAAATAAAATGTGCAAGTAACCCGTAGAAGGATGTCCCAATCTTCGGTGTCATAACCAAGCTTCCCGATTTGCAGTTCCATGAGCAAGCATTACTGTACCGGATTGGGTCACCTCGTCCACGTAATATAGCCCTTGTCTCTCAGTGCCACGCCCAATGATCATGCCCGTCCTGATATCCTGTAATATACAAAACGTTGGGTGCATTAGAACAGTACAATTGAGTTCTTTTGTCACATGACTTATTGACAACAGTTTATGTGACAAGGTTGGGATATAAAGGCAATTCTTTAATTTCAAGGTTTGGGAAATTTCAATAGTCCCTCCAGATTTAACATCCATTTTTTCCCCGTTTGCTGTGTGAATTTGTTTTTTTCTAGGTTTCGTACACGAAACCAAGTCAGAAAAATCGTACGTCATTGTGTCGGTGGCACCACAATCAAATATCCAACGTTCGTCATTTTTTCCAAAGGAATTTTTTGCTATTTTTGCATTTCCAACTTTAGGGGGGGGGGTTCTGTTATACTTCCCTTTTTAGGGGGTTGTTTGATAAAATTGAAAGTTAAAAAAGGTGGGTCTAAGGGTTTCCCCTCAAACCCGATATCTGGCCCTTCTTCTCCTTCCTGTTCTGCCGCTGCAACTCCCTCAAAACCATACCCACCGCTGCCGCCGTCGCCGCCGGTTACGCCAGTAGTACCTTCGGTGTTGCCCGTAGCTATGGCGGCCTTCCCCTTCTTCTGTGTGGTATTTTTAACCCCTTTTTTGTGATCATCGTTCCACCATTCGGGATACCCGACGATTTTGAAGCATTCCTCTTTGGTGTGTTTAGACATACCACAGTGGGAGCATTTCAGATGGCTTTTATCTAGTTTAATGTTTGGTGGTCGCCGGGAACCCTTTGAAATCAAACCGGACCCATTAGGGTTTTCCGATTCAGAGGCTATGAGTCCCGCCGCCACACCCATTTGTTCTATTTTATGGTTTGTGCCCAAGATTTTTTGATGGGCTTCTTCTTTTCGAACCGAAGCATATGCTTCCTCAACAGAAGGAAGAGTCTCGAGTCGGAGTAATTCCCGTTTTATGGGCTCGTATTTCCGATCGAGAGCACTTAAAAATTGGAACAATTTTTGATCTGACCTGAGTTTGGTGTAAATTTTAATGTCGTCGGGGCACTTCATCGGATTTGGATCGATTCGGTCGATCTCGCCCCATATTCCTTGCAACGCGATCCATGGGTTTTCGAGCGACAAATCGTTTTGCTTTATTTAATTGGCTTTGACATGGAGATTGTAAGTCTGGAGTTTATCCTTACCGCTACTATACGTGACTGCCAGAGCGTCCCACAATACTTTCGCAGTGGGAAACTCGGTGAGATTGCATGCCAAAGTCGGTTCGAAATTCTGTATGAGCCATGAGAACACGATCAGATCGTCTTGTTCCCATTGCTCATATGTTTCCTCTGTTGAGTCTGGGGGATTTGCGGTAAGATGTTTCAGTAGGTTTTTTGACTTCCCACCTATGGCTACTCGAATCATTCGAGTCCATAGAGCGTAGTTCTGGCTATTCATTTTCAGATTGATCTGGAGGCTATCAGAGAGTTTTGGGTTCTGTGGTTGATGGTTAAGGCCATTTTTTAGGAAATTGGCTAATTGAATCGAAAGGTCTGAACTATGGTTACCGTCTTCGGACATGGCAGCCGGGTTTGGTTTCGGGAATGATTTTGGAAGATGATGAGCAGGAGGTTCCTAGAATCAGAAACACTGCTATGATACCATGTAATCGAGGATAGTTTGGATCGTAAGAACTGGAATTGCTTGTATTATTTTCTGTGTACTTTACATTGAGGATGATTGACAAATAAATACAAATTACACAAAACTAAATATGGAAAAATGCAAACTGTCGTGAGCTGTGATCGAAGAGCTATTTTGGGAGATGATGTGAACAATAAAAAGCTGATCCCTTAAATTTCTCTTTTCCAGCAAATCTTCTAACACTACTTTGGATTTGTAATTCTTGATTTTTTTGGAGAATTGGGTTGAAATTTTTATAAAAAAATTAATGAATACGGAGAATAACTTAAAGTTCGATAGGAATTAAGTTTTTCAAAGTCACTTTTTAAGTTTTTTTAAAACCAGTTGAAACTAGGTGATGTAATGAAACAATTATAATACTTATAACTATTTACTGATTTGTTTTTCAACTTTAACCTAAAATAACATGTGATGGTGAAAAAAAGTTACTAATAGTGGCCAAGTTTAAGATTTTTTTTATGTCACTCAATTTAACATTCATAAAAAAATTACAATAATGAAACTCGATTTGTTTTTAAAATTAAAAGACTTAGTAAAATAATATTAAACTTAGTTGTTATTTTATAATCTTCTCTACCTAAAAAGGGTAAAGATATGTATTTGTAGTGTAATTGATGTGTAAGATGTAGATTTTGACTTCAATACATGGTTTTAGAAACCGGAACGCAATGACCCGTCAAATCGGAATTCGACTTCATTGTTTTGGCTAGCATCTATTAAACCGGCCGGTTACACTTTAAAGTGGGCTAAACCAACGAACTACCTGGAATCAAAACATTTACAAGTGCAATGTTAGATGATATTTAGGTGTAAATTGTTGTTAAAAAAATTTATGTTGGCCCATCCCATCCCTCACCCCACGTGTCCCTTTAAAAAACCAACGGAGGTAAAAGTTTGAGGAAAAATCAAGCAACCGGCAGTATTAGGAATCAAACGCGGAACCTTAAGGGGTCGTTTGGCTGGCTAAAATTAATTGGAATTCAATTGAATTAGAATTTAAATTTCATTCATTAGCGTGTTTGGTTGGCAAGGAGAAAGGTTTGGAATTGGAATTAATTCCAACCAAATCTCATACTTGATGGAATTCAAAATCCTACAATGTTTTGAAGGATTTCATGTGAATGTTTTTAAATACCGTAAATAACACCGACCTTTACCACCTGACGCCAATTGCCGCCGTGCTAATCAACATTGTTGCCCGCCCACTATCGTCGACCGCTACCAACCGACAAAGTTGCCACAACGTCACCCGCCACCGCCCGCAGCCACCGTTCACCTCCCGCCACACACCGACACCGTTCATCGCCCACCCCCACCCGCCATCGACTGCCGCCTCAGCCGCCCCGTGAGTTTGATTGTGTGTGTCTTGTAGTGTGTGTATCAACCAGTATGCTTATCACCATCGATGCATGTTGTGTGTGCATATTATGTGTGTTTTAATATAGTATGTGTATGTATATTAGTGCGTGTATCAACCAGTGTGTGTATATATAATGTGTGTATCCACCATTGTGTGTGCGTACGAAGTAGTGTGTGTATCAACCTATGTGTGTATCAACCGGTGTGTTATTGTGTGTATATCATCTGTGTGTATCAACCAGTGTGTGTAATTTAGTGTGTGTTGTGTGTGTGTGAATCATGCATACACTTTTCCAAATTCACGGGCATGGTTCCAGTCCGGGTCGGCCGGTTCCTGATGGGTTTAAAACGTTACTCAACACTATAGGTGGATGGATGGTGAGGGTTGGGTGATGTTATTAAATTAATTTTGATGTAATAGTGAAAGAGACTGAAAAAGAGATAGAGAAACTGGGGGGGGGGGGGATGACTTTGATTGATAACTCAAAAAATAATTACAAAAATGCTTATATACTAGAAATTAATCAAAGAAGCGAAACTACAAAGCGAAACTATCAAGCGAAACTATCAAACTGATAGTGTTGCCCAACACCCCCGTCAAGTTGGAGGTATATACAACCCCAACTTGGAAATAATAGCCGAGTGCGTCATATATGAGTATGAGAAAGCAGATTCAAGCCGTCTTGAAGATTTTCATAGACAAAATGACAATCCAGTTTAATATGCTTTGTGCGCTCATGAAAAACAGGATTCTTAGTAATGTGAATGGCCGCCTGACTGTCACACTTTAGAGGAATCGGAGTGAAGTTGGGAATCTGAAATTCCACAAACAAACGAATTATCCAAGCAAGTTCCTGTGTGACCCGGCAAAGAGAGCGATACTCAGCTTTAGCAGAGCTAAGAGAAATAGTAGCTTGTTTCTTGGACTTCCAAGAAATATGACTGCCCCAAGAGAAATGAAATAGCCACTCACATAGCGCCGAGTATTAGGGCAAGTCGCCCAATCAGAATCGCAATAAGCAGATAAAGACAAATCGGAATTATCATTAAAAACAATCCTTGAGAACAAGTACCCTTGACATAACGAAGAGTATGCCACGCAACATCCCAATGAGGGACACACGGATCACTCATGAACTGGCTAAGAAACTAAACCGCAAAAGCAAGATCAGGCTGAGTATGAGTGAGATGGTTGAGTTTACCAACAAGCCGACGATAGACCAAAGGATCATCAAGAACCTGACCCTCATTGAGCTTGAGTTGTAAATGCAAAGGCAAAGGGGGCGAAACAGAAGAAACGTTGTCCGTTGGAAACTCGATCAAACTTGTGTTGAGTCATAATGAGACCAGAAGCAGACTTCAGAACCTCAATGCCCAAAAAATAGTTAAGACTGCCAAGATCTTTGATCTGAAACATGGAATGTAAGAAAGCCTTTAAAGCATACATCTCTTGTTCATTGTTACCCGTGAGAAGAATGCCATACACATAAACAGCCACACAAACAACAGAATCTCCCATGGTCTTTGAAAAAAAAGAATAATCATTGGGAGAACGCATATACCCTTTAGTTTTGAGAGCATCAGAAAGCTTGCTATACCATTGTCGAGCCGTTTCAAACCATAAAGAATTTTTTTGGGTTTAAGAACATGATCAGGAGAAGATAATGGCATCCCAAGAGGAGGACTCATATAAATGTCTTCATCAAGATCCCCATGTAAGAAAGCATTATTAACATCCAACTGATATAAACCCCAATGTCGTTTGGCTGCAACAGCAACAAGACTACGAATAGTGGTCATTTTGACGACAGGGGAGAAAGTTTCATTGTAATCAATGCCAGCTTTCTGAGTATCACCATGAACAACCAAACGGGCTTTTCAACGTTCAACTATACCATCAACATTATATTTTACTTTATACACCCATTTGCATTTAGTAGCCTTCTTACCCTTAGGTAAATGCATGACCTTCTAAGTTTGATTGAGTTCTAAGGCAGTAAATTCCTTGGACATAGCCTCTTGCCAAGCAGGATTTTGAGCAGCCTCCTGATAAGAAGAAGGTTCCTGAACAGAGTCAAGAATGAAAAGAAGCTACTGAGAATCAGAAGAAAGATCAGCAAGATTAACAAATGAAAAAGCCTGGCAAGCACTCGACAAAGTATGAAAACATGATGAATTAACGGAAGCAGAATTACAAGCATAATCCTGCAAGTGAGAAGGAGGAACAGAAGAACGAGAAGATCTTCTGTTTGGAGGAGGAGGAATAGGAGAAACCGAAGGAGAAGAAACAGGAGAAACATGAGGAGGAGAGGAATCAACTTCAGGAGCAACCGAAAAAGATGAAGGAACAACAGCGGGATCTGTCTCCTCAAACAAATCACTAAGAGAAGGAAACAAAGAAGAATGATCGGAAGAGTGTAAAGAAGGGAAAATGTGCTCAAGAAAAATCGCATCCCCAGAAACAAGAACTTGCCGAGTGTCAAGATTATAAAGCTTGTAACCTTTCTTTTCAAAAGGATATCCAATAAAGATACAAGCTTGAGCCCGAGGCTGAAATTTATCTCTACCAGGTGTAGGGGTAGAAGCATAATACAAACATCCAAAAGTACGAAGATGAGTGTATGATGGAGCTTTACCGAAAAGCATTTCAGAAGGAGATTTTCCCTTGAGAACCCGTGTGGGAAAATATTAATCAAGTTAGTAGCAATAAGAACACAATCGCCCGAAAACGTAATAGGTAAGTTGAATTGAAACACAAGAGCCCGGGCAGTTCCAAGAATATGCTTATGTTTCCGTTCTACCACCCCATTCTGTTGAGGAATCCCATGACAAGTAGTTTGATGAAGAATGCCTTTCTGTTTATACTCAGTAGGATGAATACCCGAACCAAGTTCATAAGCATTGTCAGATTGAACACTCTTGAGTTTGGTATTGAATTGAATCTCAATCATCTCAATGAATTCTTGAAGAATATTAAAGGCATTGCCTATAGTTGTCAAAAGATGAGTCCAAGTAGTTCGAGTAAAACCATCAACAATGGTGAGAAAGTATTTATATCCATCATATGTAGTAGAACGATACGGTCCCCACGTATTAATATGAATAAGATCAAACATTTGAGAACTAGTTCTACTACTATTAGCAAATGGGAGTTTATGTTGTCTAGCTTTAGGACAAACAGAACAATTAGCATTAGAACAATCATGTGCACAATTAAAAACATTCAATTGCTTAAGTTTTTACAATGGCAAATGCCCAAGACAATGATGCCAAAGTTTCAAAGAAACAACATAATTACAGTGAGAAAAAGAATCATCTGTAACAGAGAAAAGTTTATTTGGATGCAAAAGATAAAGTTTAGCCTTTTGTATCCCTACAAAGTTTGGGAACAGATAAGAGTTTATGTTTGAATTGAGGCACAAAGAATACATTGGAGTTAGAAAAAGACTTTGTGAGATTAACTGTTCCGACCTGCGTAACAGTTAAGACATGTCCGTTCGGAAAAAGAACATAAACAGGCAAGTTAAGCAATTGAACATTAGTAAGCAAATTGAAATCAAAGCACATATGATTACTTCCATCAGTATCAACGATCCAAGTAGTGTCGACCGTAGTCGAATTGTAAGCAATAATACCTACAAAATTAGCAAAGCTGAGTGGTTGAACAGTAGGAACACCACCCTAAACTCCAGAATTATGTTGAAGAAGTTGCAGCAAAGTATTGTACTGTTCTATAGATATACCAAAAGGTGAACCAGATACAGAAACAGTAGCAGCAGAATCAGAAGCAACATTTACAGCAAGTTTGGGTTTAGTAAATTTGAAATCTTTGGGGAACCCAATGAGACGGTAGCATTTACTAACATCATGCCCCGTTTTCTTGCAGTGTGTACAAACAATACCCTTCTGAGTATAAACTGAGTAGATGAATGAAGCTCCCCCTGTTTCTCATATTGAATGAGAAAAGCATAGGCTTGGTTGATGGAGGGAAGAGGTTTCATCATATTAATATTTCCCCGTATCATTTCATAGCAGAAGTTTAGACCATAAGAAACTGCATTAAACGTTGATCTGCCTCACATTTAGCCATCACTCTAGAATTCCCACAGGTGCAAGGAGGGATAGGCTCGAGGGCATTAAGCTGATCCCAAATAAACTTTTTTTTGGTGAAGTAAGTGGCAATATAGAACACTGAGAGATGTCAGAAAGACTCTTCTGCAATTGATAACACTTAGCCCTATTACTTTGACCATACCGGTCAGTTAACTCGTCCCAAAGTTGACGAGCGGTCTCAATATATAAAACACTCTCACTAATATCTCGAGATAAAGTGTTCAGAATCCAAGAGATAACCATGTCATTAAGTCTCTTCCATAAGTCAAGATCGGGAGAGCTAAGAGGCCTGACAATAGTCCCATCAACAAACCCAATTTTATTCTTGGTAGATAAAGTAATAGACATAGCACGTTTCCAAGATCCGAAAGCAGAACCGTCAAAAGTTTTGAAAACGAGTAACAGACCCGGATGATCAGAGGAATGTAAAAACAATGGATTTGAGGAATCCATAGCCAAAATGACAGGAGGATCAGAAGTATTCGGCATGAACACGAATACGAATAAAGAAACAAAGCAAGAAGTGAAGCAAAGATTAGTTTCGCTTACAGAAACAAAATTGGTGGAAAAGCGAAACTAACAAAGCGAAACTGACTAGGTTCGCTTGTGGAAGAATAGTTTTGCCTGAACTGAAACGAACAGTTTCGCCCAACGAACTCAAAACCCCAAACTCGAAGTTTGAAGTCCAGAAATTGTCAAAACAAGCAAAACGAATCGAAAATGCAGAAATTCTTCGATAGGAACGAGTAAAACCCCAAATGACAAGAAAAGAGATCGATTTCTACGTGAAATCGAGGAGAAAATGAGTAAAAGAAGCTAAAAACATGAAAACGAGAGCAAGTGACGAAAAAGAGACAAGAAGCCACTGAAACAAGAAGATTTAAGTGGAAACCTCGTCAATGAATGCAGAAGAAGATGAAATCACAGAATCAAGGAAAAATGCTCTTATACCATGTTGTAATAGTGAAAGAGACTGAAAAAGAGAGAAAGAAATTGTGGGAAAAAATTACTTTGATTGATAAATCAAATAATGATTACAAAAAGGCTTATATACTAGAAATTAATCAAAGAAGTGAAACTAGCTAAACAAATCGAAACTAAGCTAACAAGCGAAACTATCAAGCGAAACTATCAAAGCGAACTATCAAACTGATAGTTTCGCCCAACGAACTTTTATAAAGGTTTGAGTATAAATATTTGTTTTATACTTGTTAAATTTGAAGGGGTAATTTTGTCTTTTTATGTATTTTTACATTCCAATTTCATAACAAATGTACCAACCAAAGATATTTTAGATTTTCAAAGGAATCCTTTAAATTCCAATTAAAATTCCATGTCAATTCCAATTCTAACAAATTACACGAATCAAACATCTCCTAATATCTTTGGTAGGCATTTGAAACCACTAGGGTAGATGCCATAGCCACGAAACCAATATTCTTCCTCTAAATATAATAAAATATTAATTTACTTAATGATAAGAAACAAAAGAGAAACTAGGAGAAGGAAACTGATTTCATTCATATCTCATGGTTTGTTTTACATATACAATATATATAGTGGCATAGAGATTGAAACCGACTCTATAATGAAAATAGTACCAATGGGGGTATAATGCCTATATTAAGTGTATTAAAGTAAGATTTCATAACACTCCTCCTCAGACATATTACCGCAGTTATACACTATTAGCAACATATTTCAGGATTATGTTAAGTCGAAACTTCAGGACCGAAAAATACAAACTGATGGGACAAAACCATAACTAAGGGAGAAAGAGTACAACTCGCATTTTCTCCCCAAGAGATATATTACCATTCATACTAAATTGTGTTAACATCTCGTGGGTGCAGTTTGATTGGTAGACACAATTACAAACATACTCGAACTACAGGTCGAGGAGTAATTTAGTTGCGTCGAGTTTTTTCAAAAATTATCTCTCTTGTAGTTTGACAGTTTCTCTCGACGATGTTTACATCATCCCTATAAACTGCGATTATAGTGATCTCTAAAGAGTGAAAGTTTTGATAATACAATGGACAAATCCATAACACATATATTCGAACTACTGGCCGAAAAATAATCAAGTTGTGTTAAATTATTTCAAAATTCTCTTGCTAGTAGTTCGACAATTTCTCTCGATTATGTCTACAACATCCTTGTAAAATGTGATTATAGTGAACTCTAAAGAAAGAAAATTTGATAAATACACATAGTTGATTTAATGAAACTTATACCCCTTTTTTTCAAAATATATACTGAGCTGATTATACCATATACGGCTAGTTTTTTTGAGACTATATAAAAATCTCTTAAGATTTTTAAGACATATCTCGGGGTACTAATTATAATGCTTCAGGCATTTCTAACCCTTTAGGGATTTCCATGTATGTCACTTTTAAGTTTTCCATACGAATATGTAGTGATAACTATAAGTATTATGAAGTCTTTCTAAGATTGCGAGGCCGAATAAAATCTAAAGGTTATCGCATCCACTACAGGGGAACACGTTTCCTCATAATCAATTTCGGGGATCTTGGAAAAATTTTAATGTTACAAGTCGTGGCTACATCACGTAATCTCATAACTTTCATTTCTTTTTATATTAAAGGCACCCATTTATAACCTACTGGTTTGACGTCTATGGGTGTTCGGACTACAGGTCCGAAAACGTTTCGGTTGTCATGCAAAATTAGTTTAGCCTTTTAGGCAGTCATCTCTGCGTATTTACTCTTACAGAGTTTTAGATATGTAATATTTTTCTTTGATTACATCTATTGCTATGGCATATGCACATATTTCAAACACATGTTTCATTTTGGTTCCATATTGTACAATTTTGTACATAATTTATTGAGATCTCATACTTGTTTGATACATGAGTTTCTTCCGAAATTCCATTTTGCTCTACTAGGGTATTATAATTTTCTTGTGGAATCATATTAATCTCTTCTATGACATTTACCTCTTTTGGGGTTTTATCGCTTCTTTCTGTGATTTCGTTAATCTTTTCTGGAATTTTGTCTATAACCTCTTCTAGGGTTTTGTGTATAACCTCTTGTAGGGTTAGACCAACTGCCTTATTCTGCTCTTTATATTAGCATGGGTTTTTATGTTTGGAACCGATTATTTCCCATGTTTCCTGTGTATGGTAATCTTTCTATGATTACTTCAGTTTGAGTAGGTGAAGTTTATGCCGGTATATATGACTTTGTCACTATGTTTGTGTTGTGAATGCATTAGATAATTCATTTGCTATTCTTTGCAAAAGCGTGACATATTAGACTTTATACTCAAATTAACCACTTCGGGGGTGATGATGCATTCGATGTTTTTGTTTTCATGTATTACCGGCCTTTCTTTATCTAATCTCCCCCTAAGACTGGGGAATATTGTCTTATTTAAACAACATATTATGTTGTAAACATGTCCCATTTTGGTACATCATGATGGTGGGATTGGTACATAGATCGCACTACAAAAATATTTATTGTTGAGACAAACTTAGTTCTCTTCCGGAGAACATTTGTACATGGGAGTATTTATGCTCAGTAGTTGGTTTTTAACTGATTAGTGCAAGGTATGCCCTCATGTACAAGATGGCAATTCGCATTTTGTCAATAGCTGTCTAACTATTAACTGTAATCATGTAATTAGTAATTTAGCTAAAACTTATGTTTGAACATAATCTGCTGGATGTTCAATATTTATCCCTATAGACATACAATAAGCGGGTAAATGCTACATATAAGGTAGCTAAAGACTCACACGTGACCATATAGAGATGTATCTCTTAAGATCATAAAATACTGAAAGATGGTCCACATGGAGATTAACATGCCCGCATATGTCCTCTTGAATTCTTCCTAAATATAAGTGGGATTCTTTATAGGAGTTTGTTTTTGGAAAGCTTAAAGATTGACTTGCTGAGAGAACTCAATGCACATGATAAGTCTTTTGGTAGCAAAAATATTAAATTGTTGAGAGGGCGCTTGTTGGCACTTTTGATCATTCACCTCCTCGCGATGCTACCTCGATGACCTATTTGGTCATGTTGTATGACGAAAAATATCTTTGGCTAGTAACTTTTGATTACTTACCATATTTGATGTCATGAGATTTATATTGTGAAATATATTCTAGATGGTAACACCTTTAATTTTCTAGTACGGTCTTCTGGCCATATTTGTAATTTTAAGATATTTAGTATCGTTTAGCGGTCACGGTTTCAATGTGATAATCTTTTAGTTGAATATATTTGAAACTTAGTATCTTCAGGATCTACTAGAATATAAGACATTATTTATAATAGTTTTGGTACATTTTGGTAAGATGTCACATACTCTTCCGGAGCATTAATAGGTTAATAAAATCTAAAGTTTTATTAACAAGTGTCTCTGCCAAAGATAACGAATAAAAATATTTCAATGTTTAAGGATACCGTTAGTCGTGCAACTATCTACCGGACATTCATAGCCAATGGTTATATTAACTTTGCTGGAGTACTGTAACATAGTTTTGATACCTAGTAGGTAAGAATCATAGCCTTATAATCACGAATCAATCATCATGTATTAGAAAGAACAAGACAGGGATGAACCCTAAAGATAAACTTGCATTAATCGATTAGAACCAACAGTTTGATTTCATGCGTACAATGAGTTTTTATAACCCTAATGTGAAGCGTCGCCTTCATTCCTACACAACGTATCTAATCGGTCCTAGTCAATTTCTAACTTTGGGTTTATACATACACACCCCTTGACTCCTTACAAATACAAATTAGACTCTAAAATATACTTTACACTAATTACAATTCTGACCCGTTAAACTTGGATATAACAATTAGGCTAACAATCACCCCCTAATTGTTAATCCAAGTTTAAGTCTTCAACTTGAACTTGCTTCTTTCTTCTTGAACGAAAACGCAACAACGCTTGAAATCCTCTCGTACTTGCTTTTTGCCTTGCTTCTTACTTGCTTGATCGAATCACACAGGTTTTGGTTCTTGCTTGGTACTCGCCTCTGGCCCACTTGCTAACCAGTTCTCCTTACCCACTTACTAATCAGGTTCTGACCTACTTGCTAATCAGGTTCTGACCCACTTGCTAATCAAATTCTTGCTCGCTTTGCTCGTACCATACAAGACTTCTTGCTTGCTTTAAAACCCCTATGATTTGATCTTGCGCTTGCTCTTGCTTGTTATATCCCAAGTTTTGTTGGTTTTCTTTCCTCTTTCTTTCATACATTTGCTTATTTTCTTTCTTTTCAATGGAATCATATAAATGAAACCAATCTTTCTTTCTCATGCTTCGATAACAACGGACCCAAAACAAACTTTATTTCTGTTTTTTTTTCATGCCTTCTAATGATATCATGGACCATCAAACAATTCTCATATACATGCTTTCTTTCTCCTAATGCAGTCAACAACCACAGAACCAGTTCGTTCTTTCTATTCCTTTCTGTCCGATCCATACCAACACAATTCATTCATGCTAAATACACAAACTAACATACCCGATTTGTGTTCTTGCTTTGGTATCTTCTTGGTGTTCTTAACCCTGACTGATGGACCAACAACAGCCCATAACTCGCCTGTTTATGCGACTGGTGTTAAGAGAAAAACGAACACAAATATGCCCGTCTGGTTGTTTCTTTCTGCTTACGAAACACCCGTACAAACAACAATTGTCGGTTCCTTTTTTTCTTCCTTCAGGCCTTGATTCCGACAGATGCTTCAGAAAAAAAACTTGTTTCTGCCTTTTATCTATACAATCGGTCCATGCCATGCATCAATTTCATGTCTTTGATGTATGCATCACGTTCCACTGTAGCGTTTTTCAACGACTTTGTATTCTTCTTTCTTTCTCCAATTGAACGTTTCTGTATATATTGAGCCATTCTTAATTCCTTGCGAATTTGTACAGTAACTTTTAGTTGCTTTCTTTTGGTTGGTTCCTCTCTTGGTCGTCGACTTCTGTTCCTTCTAATCTTCAATTCATGATCGTCTTGTTTCCTTTTCTTCACAGGACTTCCTCCCAAGAACGTATCTTGCTCTGATACCAATCATAACCTTATAATAACGAATCAATCATCATGTATTGTTTCCTTCTAATCTTCAATTCATGATCGTCTTGTTTCCTTTTCTTCACAGGACTTCCTCCAAAAACGTATCTTGCTCTGATACCAATCATAACCTTATAATAACGAATCAATCATCATGTATTAGAAAGAACAGGGATGAATCCTAAAGATAAACTTGCATTAATCGATCAGAACCAACAGTTTGATTTCATGCGTACAATGAGTTTTTATAACCCTAATGTGAAGCGTCGCCTTCATTCCTACACGACGTATCTAATCGGTCCTAGTCTGTTTCTAACTTTGGGTTTATACATACACACCCCTTGACTCCTTACAAATACAAATTAGACTCTAAAATATACTTTACACTAATTACAATTCTGACCCGTTAAACTTGGATATGACAATTAGGCTAACAAAGATAACCATACTCTTCCGGAGCACTTGATAGGTTACAAACACTGTTGTTTACTAGGTTTTCATCGGTGATGGCTAAACAATAATACACGCCGAACGGTAGTCGTATTTGCTTCATGGAATGGGCTAGCACCAATTGTTGTGTATGTGTAACACCCCAATTTTTCAGGTATAGAATACTAGAGGGACTAAATTTGTAATTAAGTAAAAGTACAACGGAGTGAAGTATAAAGAATTTAAGTTAAAGGACTAAAATAATCATTTTATGAAACCCTAAGGGGTTAAAATTACATTATATTAAAATATAAAGGGTTAGGATGCAATTGGTTCAAAATTCAAAGGTTAAAAATGAAAATTGTAAAAATTGACTGATGTCGGACTGACATCAAAGGAGATACCGGTCTGATACGTAGGGAGCAAAGAATCACTCGGGAGGTGACACGTGTCGAGTGACTAATCACTGAAGTCTGACGCGTGGAAGGTTGATAGCGGACCGAAATGGGATCCACTACGGTCCGCTAGCCGCAATAACCCATATCGGACCGAAACGACAAAACATAGCGGTCCGCTATGTGTGCACCAAGGCAATTAAGCCGCCTCAATGGATGTCGGACCGACATCCATATGTATAACGGTCCGACATGGACCCATCGACCAGCCTATAAATAGATAGAGCTTGTGAACATTTTTAGAGCATCTCACACACCAAAACACACTCCCAAACACAAACTTAACCTAGAAGTTCGTGCCAAGAAGCTCGGTTCGCATAGAGAAGTCCGGTTTTCAGCATTTCGTCCGCAATAAGCCGTAGATAGTTCTGAGGTAAAGGTTTATGGTTTAGTCTTTCGTTTAGTGTTAACGTAACAGTAATCAGAGGGTAACCTTCTAACCAGTATGTAGTTATCTAACAAACGAAGTGTTCTGTCTAAGGAAATAGTGGTGTATAAATCCCTCGTGGACCCGTCATTCTTTCCTGGGAACATTTTGTTGGAGGTACTGCTTTGGAAAGATAACCACCCTAGGTTATAGAATGTGACAATTGCGATTTGGTTATTATCATTAAGCTAAGTTATAATATTATTCTAATTTAGGGTTATGAGCTAAGTAGATTATGCGGTTATAGTCCAAGTAAGGATATTGCAGGAAGAGAGATAAACGCTAGAGGTGAGTTTTATGAAGCCCTCTTTTAAATGTTTTAAATGTTTTGGGCTGGTACACTTGCTATGCAATGTTTTACATAAACACTATAATCCTTTAAATTTATTTAGGGTAGTGTCCATGTTATTGCAAAAAGGATTTGACAAAGAGTTTATATGAATACCATAAAGTCTTGATTTAGATGAATGGGACGGGTATCCATATTAGTAAGAGACAGTCTAATATTTAAAGCCATATAACGGAGTATTCACGAAGTATCAAAGGGGTGGTGGGTACGCCGCCGGTACATCCTATATATAAGCTTCTTTGATAACTCGTGAAGAAACAATTATAAGGATTTAGGTTAAGGACTGGCCTTGGGAAGAGTAATTTGGAAAGAGAAATATGTTTCGGCATGGATTTGCCATAATAAACATTTAAGAAGAAAATAGTTTTGACACATAAATCAATTTAGAACTTATCATGAACTATCATGATAAGAGAGGGAAGACGTAAGTCTAAAACCTAATACTCTGGGATAGGTATGTTTACCGTAGATCGATTGAGTGGTGGATATGCCGCTGGTACTTCCTATATATGAACTCATTCGATATAACGTAAAGGACCTATTCAAGTGTCTTAGGGTAGGGGCTGGTTTTTGAGTCTTGGTTTAAATACCTCGACAGAGAAAAGGTCTTAACAAATGTTGTTTTGACATAGAAAGAGATGTTTTGACCATGAAGGTCTGTAAGAGAAGATTTTGCCAGGTTTGGCTTAATGTCATAATTTAACTGGTAAAATTTATGGGTAAGAATTATAATCAAGACCCTAAACCCATAAGCAAACGAGTTTACGATGTATAGAATGAGTGGTGGATACGCCGCTAGTACTTTCTACAGATAAGCTTATTCTATGTAACGTAAATGAACTTGATTATGATTTAGGGTAATGACTATAATGTAAGACGAGATTCCCGATCTATGGACGCAATGCCATTCGGGAAAAATAAGAAAGAATGTTTTGTTTTAGAACTTATCATGATGTGCCATGATAAGTAAAATGGGGAAAGAAAGATAGAAAGAGTAAAGATGTTGAGAAAGAAAATGTTTTAGAAGTTTAAAACGTTTTTTTAGAGTTTATCATGGTGTGCCCTGATAAGAAATGGGAGAGAGGTCTTGGTTATACCTTGACCGAATAGAGGTCTAGACATTTATTGTCTTGACAAAGAGAAAGAGATAGACTTTTGGCATGCTTGCTATGTCAAATATTTTAGACCGTAATGGTCTGTAGAGAAAAGAGTTTTGCCACTTTGGCATAAGATGTCTTGCATGCTCTGAGGGTAGAACGTCTTGGAACTATGTTTAATCCTTGTGATTTAGCATACGAAGAGCCGTGGTAATAAATGATCGAGAGGGTCAGATATTACCATCAGAACAACATAGGCAGCGTCTTTGTGGCCTGTCAATGGAAGGGTTGTACAATTCATGAGTAGAGGAGTGGTGACGACCGCTGAAGGGGTGAACGTGACCCTGGAAGAGAAAGTCGAGAAATGGATGTATTTCCATAAGCGATTATGGTTGTTATGGTTCATCCACACAATCAATGGAAAGATACTTTAAGACATGGACTGACAAGAAAGAGTCTATACTCTAACACTTGTGTGCAGTGGTCGTTCGCAGTATATCGAATAGGTGGTGGATACGCCGCTTGTCCTTCCTATATATAAACTTATTCGAATATATTGAGGATTGTCCTGGACATAGGTTTTAGGGGACGGACAAGGTTTTAGACGAAAGATTAAAAGTCTTTTTAAAACTCCGGTTTTAAATTAAAGACTTGTTTTATGAAAGATTTAATAAATGCATATTTTATGCTTTTTATAACATTACGGGAAGGACAAGGGATTAGTATGATGATTTGAAATATTTAAAGAAAGTGATTTAAAACCTAGAACTCACCAGCGTTAGCTGATACACTTGAGCATGTGTATTCAGGGAAAAAGTATATCCTTGAGCAGGAATAGGAAAGGCATCGAAGCAGGCTATCTATTGTGGAGAAGACTGGCTTAGGTTCAATACAATTCTGTAAATAGTATTAGTTTGTACAGACTTGGCTTATATAAATAAAAAGTTTTAGTTTCCACTGCATTTCGATCTCTGATGTACTATGTGTTCATGAGTAAATCCGATGAGTGACCGGTATTCCGAGCCAAGCGGAATGTGGGTGTCACAAGTTGGTATCAGAGCAATGCTTTAAGAGATTTAGATACTTGCCCAAAGTATCTAGACTTATACTAGAATCTTGAGGACAAGTAGAATAGCAATAAAATGCCAGTAAAGATAGCCTGATGCCAGAGGATAGAGAAAGATATGAGTATCAGTAGGAAACATGATAGGGGATAACTAGAATATGAAAAGTGAAGTAAATATTTAAATACGCTTGATCACCGTCATTTAGCTATTTACATTTCACTAGTGTTCTGAGTTATAGAACCATCATGCGAATACTAATATACTTTATCTTTCTATAGGAACGTAGAAATGGTTAATAGAGTTAAAGGAAAGAAAGGGAAAGAAAGGGAAAGAAAGAATGAGAAGGCAAACGCGGGTTACCGCAAATGCCAATAGAGAGAAAAAAAATGAGAATGTGGTAAATCCACAATTACAGAATGTAATAAATGTAGCAGTTGGTAAAGTATTACCGGATATCCTTAAAGAAACTAAGGAGAAGAAAGATAGAATAAATAGAACGAGAGAAAATAGTGAAGGTTTAGAGGAAGATAAAGGATACGGTTATGATTCTGACAAGTCATATGAAGTCAGAAAAGTGAAGAAATAAAAGGATAATAGGAGAGGTTGTTCCTACAAGGGATTCAAGGACGGAAGTCCACCTAAATTTTATGGGACAGAGGATGTCATAACTACTCATCAATGGGTCCGAGAGATAGAAGCAGTGATAAAGATAAGTGAGTGTAGAGATGATCAGAAAGTGAAGTATGCTGCTCACTCCTTTGTGTCTGAAGCTTTATGCTGGTGGGACAATTTGATCATGGCAATGGGAGAGGAAGTTATTGACAAACTAACGTGGGAAGAACTGAAGAAGTTATTGATAGAAGAATTTTGTCCAGATAATGAGATGGACAAATTAGAAAGAGACTTCCTAATATTGGAAGCTGGTAGCATGACTCACCGCGAGTACACTACCAAATTTAATAGGATGGCTCGTTTACTACCTCATTTAGTAGTTCCCGAGGCAGTAAGAATTAAATGATACATACAAGGGTTGCCATCAGAGATACGAAGATTGGTTAAAACTTCTGTTCCTAAGAAGTACCGATCTGTCGTACATCTTGTATCAACCATGTATGATGAAGTTTAATCTACGAGGACAAAAAGGAAGCGGTCAGAGGTTACACCAGATTATGAGGAAGAGAAAGAAGAAGATTTAGAACAGGAAGATCAAGGATCAAGGCAATGTAGGAGATGTGGAAAGAACCACTTTGGAGAATGCAGAGCTGGAACTAACATGTGTTACAAATGTGGGAAAGTTGGACATATTGTATCTAGTTGCCCAAATAGAATAAGATGTTTCAAATGTGGAGAATATGGGCACAAAAGGATGAACTGTCAAAACCCACAACCATTAAGATCATTTAGAGAAACAAGAAGTAAAGCCAACGAAGATGCAACAATGGTTTATGCTCTTACAACCGGAGAAGGAGAAGATATGTAAGCATCATGTATGTTTATAATTGGCAGTAAGTTCTAATTTGCTAAACATATTTTGAGACGATGCAAACTTTATAGATAAAGTATAAGTAGAAGTCCATGGAAAGATAGGTTTCGGGGACGAAACCTTTTTAATGGGGGTAGATTTGTAACACCCCAATTTTTCAGGTATAGAATACTAGAGGGACAAAATTTGTAATTAAGTAAAAGTGCAACGGAGTGAAGTATAGAGAATATAAGTAAAGGACTAAAATAGTCATTTTATGAAACCCTAAGGGGTTAAAATGACATTATATTAAAATATAAAGGGTTAGGATGCAATTGGTTCAAAATTCAAAGGTTAAAAATGAAAATTGTAAAAATAGACTGATGTCGGACCGACATCAAAGGAGATATCGGTCTGATACGTAGGGAGCAAGGAATCACTCGGGAGGTGACACGTGTCGGGTGACTAATCACTAAAGTCTGACGCGTGGAAGGTCGATAGCGGAACGACATGGGATCCACTACGGTCCGCTAGCCGCAATAACCCATATCGGACCGAAACGACAAAACATAGTGGTCCGCTATGTGTGCACCAAGGCAATTAAGCCGCCTCAATGGATGTCGGACCAACATCCATATGTATAGCGGTCCGACATGGACCCATCGACTAGCCTATAAATAGATAGAACTTGTGAACGTTTTTAGAGCATCTCACACACCAAAACACACTCTCAAACACACACTTAACCTAGAAGTGCGTGCTAAGAAGCTCGGTTCGCATAGAGAAGTCCGATTTTCAGCATTTCGTCCGCAATAAGCCGTAGATAGTTCTGAAGTAAAGGTTTATGGTTTAGTCTTTCGTTTAGTATTAACATAACAGTAATCAGAGGGTAACCTTCTAACCAGTATGTAGTTATCTGACAAACGAAGTGTTCTGTCTAAGGAAAGAGTGGTGTATAAATCCCTCCTGTACCCATCATTCTTTCTTGGGAACATTTTGTTGGAGGTACTGCTCTGGAAAGATAACCACCCTAGGTTATAGAATGTGACAATTGCGACTTGGTTATTATCATTAAGCTAAGTTATAATATTATTATAATCTATGGTTATGAGCTAAGTAGATTATGCAGTTATAGTCCAAGTAAGGATATTGCAGGAAGAGAGATAAACGCTAGAGGTGAGTTCTATGAAGCCCTCTTTTAAATGTTTTAATTGTTTTGGGCTGGTACACATGCTATGCAATGTTTTACATGAACACTATAATCTTTTAAATTGATTTAGGATAGTGTCCATGTTATTGCAAAAAAGGATTTGAGAAAGAGTTTATATGAATACCATAAAGTCTTGATTTAGATAAATGGGACGGGTATCCATATTAGTAAGAGACAGTCTAATACTTAAAGCCATATAACAGATTATTCTCGAAGTATCAAAGGGGTGGTGGGTACGCCGCCGGTACACCCTATATATAAGCTTCTTTGATAACTCGTGAAGAAACCATTATAAGGATTTAGGTTAAGGATTGGCCTTGGGAAGAGTAATTTGGAAAGAGAAATATGTTTCGACATGGATTTTCCATAATAAACATTTAAGAAAATGGTTTTGACACATAAATCAATTTAGTTATCATGATAAGAGAGGGAAGACGTAACTCTAAAACCTAATACTCTGGGATAGGTATGTTTACGGTAGATCGAATGAATGGAGGATACGCCGCTGGTACTTCCTATATATAAACTCATTCGATATAATGTAAATAGACCTATACAAGTGTCTTATAGTAAGGGCTTGATTTTGAGTCTTGGTTTAAATACCTAGACAGAGAAAAGGTCTTAACAAATGTTGTTTTGACATAGAAAGAGATGTTTTGACCATGAAGGTCTGTAAGAGAAGATTTTTCCAGGTTTGGCTTAATGTCATAATTTAACTGGTAAAATTTATGGGTAAGAATTATAATCAAGACCCTAAACCCATAAACAAACGAGTTTACGATGTATAGAATGAGTGGTGGATACGCCGCGGGTACTTCTATATATAAGCTTATTCTATGCAACGTAAATGAACTTGATTATGATTTAGGGTAATGACTATAATGTAAGACGAGATTCCCGATCTATGGACGCAATGCCATTCGGGAAAGATAAGAAAGAATGTTTTGTTTTAAAATCTATCATGATGTGCCATGATAAGTAAAATGGGGAAAGAAGATAGAAAGAGTAAAGATGTTGAGAAAGAAAATGTTTTAGAAGTTTAAAACATTTTTTTAGAGTTTATCATGGTGTGCCCTGATAAGAAATGGGAGAGAGGTCTTGGTTATACCTTGACCGAATAGAGGTCTAGACATTTATTGTCTTGACAAAGAGAAAGAGATAGACTTTTGGCATGCTTGCTTTGTCAAATATTTTAGACCGTAATGGTCTGTAGAGAAAAGAGTTTTGCCACTTTGGCATAAGATGTCTTGCATGCTCTGAGGGTAGAACGTCTTGGAACTATGTTTAATCCTTGTGATTTAGCATACGAAGAGCCATGCTAATAAATGATCGAGAGGGTCAGATATTACCTTCAGAACAACATAGGCAGCGTCTTTGTGGCCTGTCAATGGAAGGGTTGTACAATTCATGAGTAGAGGAGTGGTGACGACCGCTGAAGGGGTGAACGTGACCCTGGAAGAGAAAGTCGAGAAATGGATGTATTTCCATAAGCGATTATGGTTGTTATGGTTCATCCACACAATCAATGGAAAGATACTTTAAGACATGGACTGACAAGAAAGAGTCTATACTCTAACACTTGTGTACAGTGGTCGTTCGCAGTATATCGAATAGGTGGTGGATACGCCGCTGGTACTTCCTATATATAAACTTATTCGAATATATTGAGGATTGTCCTGGACATAGGTTTTAGGGGACGGACAAGGTTTTAGATGAAAGATTAAAAGTCTTTTTAAAACTCTGGTTTTAAATTAAAGACTTGTTTTATGAAAGATTTAATAAATGCATATTTTATGCTTTATATAACATTACGGGAAGGGCAAGGGATTAGTATGTTGATTTGAAATATTTAAAGAAAGTGATTTAAAACCTAGAACTCACCAGTGTTAGCTGATACACTTAAGCATGTGTATTTAGGGAAAGAGTATAGCCTTAAGCAGGAATAGGAAAGGCATCGAAGTAGGCTATCTATTGTGGAGAAGACTGGCTTAGGTTCAATACAATTCTTTAAATTGTTTTAGTTTGTACAGACTTAGCTTATATAAATAAAAAGTTTTAGTTTCACTGCATTTCGATCTCTGATGTACTATGTGTTCATGAGTAAATCCGATGAGTGACTGGCATTCCGAGCCAAGCGAAATGTGGGTGTCATAGTATGATGGTTTTAAGAACGAGCTTCTTACTTAAACCCAATGGGACAAAACCATAACTAAGGGAGAAAGAGTACAACTCTCATTTTCTCCCTAGGAGATATATTACCATTCATATTAAATTGTGTTAACATCTGTCGAATGTAGGTTGATTGGTGGGCACAATTATAAACATACTCGAACCGCAGGTCGAGGACTAATTTAGTTGTGTTGAGTTTTTTCAAAAATTATCTCTCTTGTAGTTTGACAGTTTCTCTCGACGATGCTTACATCATCCCTGTAAACTGCGACTATAGTGATCTCTAAAGAGTGAAAATTTTGATAATACAATGGACAAATCTATAACACATATATTCGAACGACTGCCCGAAAAATAATCAAGTTGTGTCAAATTATTTCAAAATTTTCTTGCTAGTAGTTCGACAGTTTCTCTCGATGATGTCTACAATATCCTTGTAAACTGTGATTATAGTGAACTCTAAAGAAAGAATATTTGATAAATACACATAGTTGATTTATATTAAACTTATACCCGTTTTTTTCAAAATATACACTGAGCCGATTATACAATATACGGCTAGTTTTCTTAAGAATATATAAAAATATCTTAAGATTTTTAACACACATCTCGGGGTACTAACTATAATGCTTCAGGCATTTCTAACCCTTTAGGGATTTTCATGTATGTCATTTTCAAGTTTTCCATACAAATATGTAGTGACAACTATAAGTATTATGAAGTCTTTCTAAGATTGCGAGGCCGATTAAAATCTAAAGGTTATCGCATCCACCACAGGAGAACACGTTTCCTCATAATCAAATTTGGGGATATGTGAAAAACCTTAATGTTACAAGTCGTGCCTACATCGCGTAATCTCATAACTTTCGTTTCTTTTTATATTAAAGACACCCATTTATAACCTACTGGTTTGACGTCTATGGGTGTTCGAACTACAGGTCCGAAAACGTTTCGGTTGTCATGCAAATTTAGTTTAGCCTTTTAGGCAGTCATCTCTGCGTATTTACTCTTACAGAGTTTTAGATATGTAATATTTTTCTTTGATTACATCTGTTGCTATAGCATATGCAAATATTTCAAACACGTGTTTCATTTTGGTTCCATATTGTACTATTTTGTACATAATTTATTGAGATCTCATACTTGTTTGATACATGAGTTTCTTCCGAAACTCCATTTTCCTCTTCTATTGTATTATAATTTTCTTCTGGAATCATATTAGTTTCTTCTAGGACATTTACCTCTTCTGGGGTTTTATCGCTTCTTTCTGCGATTTCGTTAATCTTTTTTGAGATTTTATCTGTAACCACTTCTAGGATTTTGTGTATAACCTCTTCTAGGGTTAGAGCAATTGCCTTATTCTTCTCTTTATATTCTCGTGGGTTTTTATGTTTGGAATCGATTTATTTCCCATATTTCTCGTGTATGGTAATCTTTCTATGATTATTTCAGTTTGAGCAGGTGAAGTTTATGCTGGTATATGTGACTTTGTCACTCTGTTTGTGTTGTGAATGCATCAGATAATTCATTGGCTAGCACCAATTGTGGTGTATGATGGTTTTAAGTAAGAGCTTCTTATTTTGCTCTACGATTTTAAGACAAGATATAAGCTTCGAGTATTTCACAAGAAAACATTCTCAGTACTGCTGCAACAGGATAATTTCAAATCCATGGTAATGTGGATAAGAGCAAAATTGTACTCGCTAACCAACTTGAATTTTACAATCACTTGATAGAGAGAAAAAAAAATCATTGCGAGCTTTTTAGGAGGAGGTCCAATTTCTGGTGGTCAAGCTTGTCTTTGAGATTCCTCCACATGTCAAGACTTTTTCCTTAATGGTAAGGAATTCCTTTTTAGGTCTTTAAAGATGTAGTGGAGGAGAAAAATCATGACTTTAACATTTGGATTGGAAGGAAGTCTCGTTGCCATCAAGAATTGTCTCTCCTAGACAATTTGTTGTCTGGATTCAGGAAGGTAGTTGCACCCTTGTATACATTTAGGAAAACTTCGAGTTCTTGATAATGATTTAGGATTCATATGAAAAAATAACAACTTTCTAGCAGATCAAGGAAAAGCTGATCAACATAGCTATGTTCGAATTATCTAGATTGATAGTTCTTTAGCATGGTCAAGTTCGTTCGTTGTCGTATTCCTTTTGATAATTTTGATCCCAATGTTCAAAGGTCGTCTCTTAAATATTATAGTGATAGCGACGGCTTTATAAGACCCCAACTTTTTGAATCACTAAATAATGATAACAACAATAGTGATAATAACTCTAGGGTTTAATAAATATTAAATCAAACCACAAGGTTTAATATGCATATTTTTCATACTCAATGGTTAAAAATGAAATTTCATAAAATTACCTCTCTGTGTTTTAGTAACCGACTCGCTGACTCTTGCCTTTTTCTTCTCAGCCCGGTCAAAATTATCCCTTTTCTTTTGCAACAATTTCGTAACTCATCGAACAACCACCATCGTCTTCATCAAGTTTGATTTACAGGTCGTCGGAGTCTTATTCTTGACGAAACGAACGCATATTAAAACGCAAGATCTCCCAAGTCGATCAGAATGTATCGGTGTTTACCGAAAATCTCAAATCCGAGGGGATCGTCGTAACAGCAATTGACGGAGTCAATGCTGTGTTAATGGGTTTGAAGCTTGTGCGTATCTAAGAAGTGTTGATGGATCTACATATAATTGAATGGCAGAAAAACATGAAACTTAGTATTGAACAACGAAATCACGTACCTTATTGTTGATTAATTCCTCCATCCCTTCATGCTAGTATTAGGGAAAATGCTGAGTTCCTCCATTCATGTTTTATAAAGCGACCCAACTTAGCGGTCAAGAGTCAAGACATCTTGTTGATTCCTCCATTCAAATTTGCAATTGCTGATATTTTTCATGCTCTATTGTGGTGTATTTTCTTTGAGAGAGTGAGATCGAGAGACGATCATGCTGATAACGTGATAAAAAACAAGAGAGAAACTAGGAGAGGAAAACTGATTTCATTCATATCCAATGGTTTGTTTTACATATACAATATATATAGTGGCATAAAGATTGAAAATGACTCTATAATGAATATAGTACTAACGGGGTATAATGTTTGTATTAAATTTACTAAAGTAACACTTAATAGATTATTTATTAATGTTCATTTAATTTGCTTTTAATATCTGTCTTTTAAGCAATGTTTTCAGAACCGGACCGGACGTCGAACCGGTCTCCTTACCGGTCCACTGGTCGGACCGGATTTAAGAACCGGACGACATCATAAATATTATAAAAATAAATCAATTCAAAAACCATTAATCATTCAAACAACCATTAATCATTCAAAAACCACCAACAAGTCAATTCCAATACTGTTAAACTAACAATTAGGTACGAAATATGAATCCAAGAGACTTAAAAGAGATAAAAAAAATTTAAAAAAATAAAAAACCGGTCCGACCACCGATTTTCCGGTCTGACCACCGGTCCGACTGCCGGGTCGTTGCAGGACCGTTTCAACACATGTAACCGGACCGGTCCGACCACCGGTTCCCGGTCCGACCGGTCCGGTCCGGGTTTCAAAACATTGCTTTTAAGTTTTAAGTTGTATGCTTGTATGTTTTATAATTTAACATTTTATTAATATTTTGTTGCCGTAATGTGTTTTAAAAAATATTATAAACATCTATGAAATGTTTACTAGATATTATTTTAATATTAAAATATCACTCGTGAATGTGACTCATATTATTTTATTATTAGATGTTTCTGGTGAATGTGGCTCATATTAAAATATAAGATTTTAATAGATAATTTTAAAATATAAGATTTTTTATAATGCTTTTATAAGTTTTCTAAAAAATAATTTATAATATTTTAACAAGATTAAAGAAAGATTTTATTAAAAAATATTTTATAGTATTATTATAAGATTTTAATAGGGTCTTCAATATTTTAAAAAATATATATAATATCTTAATTAGATTCTAATAGTTGTTTTATAATAAAAAAATTACAGAAAAAATATAATAAAATATTAAATGATAAACATAAAACTTTAAAATCCCGGTTTTAAATCAAATTAAACGAAAGTTAATAAAATTTATTATTTAAAAGAATTAATATTTTGTTATATTAGACTAGTTTTGTAATTATGATATTAGACTAGAAGATTTGTTTTATGCTTTTAGTAACTTGATTTTAATAATTCAAATTATGCCGATAAGGCAAGTTGTTTTTTGCTTTTAATAAGGCATGTTAAATTTTAATAATTCAAAGTATGTCGATAATAATCCATTCTGACAATTTGACCAATCACACTTCTAACTTCAATTTTTGTTGTCAAGGGTAATCTCACTCGCATAATCATCATAGATTTCCACTTAATTTCGCTTACAAGGAAAATACGTTTCCTCGTTTGCTCATAATCATCCTTGTGAGAGAAATCAACTGTCAGTCTACTTACACTAGTCGCTACCTCAATCACTGAATTCAATTTCAATTTTCATTTTTCTTTCTTTTTGATTGTACGGGTGCTGAGGGGCTTCTATATAAAGCGAAAGCCCTCCGGAACGGAACCCGGCTTGTTTATGAGCCTCACCCAGTGCAGTTTTTAATGCTAGACTATTTGTATACATTGTGTTTGCTGCGCCGATATTGTAGGACAACACAACAAAAGACACACATGTAAACTATGATACGCGATATGCATGAAAGATTCATGATCACTCACCTGATTATCAACAAATCATGAACTTTATTCATTTTATTATGATTTAAAAATTCATATAATTTTTTACAGAATTTACAATGATATGCACATGGTTTGACTTTAACTTCAAGTGTTACCTCCTTTGGAAGTTCAGTTTTGCTATACAATATGCAAACAGAACCGCAAGAACGAGTGGCCATATTGCAAGAAGAACAAACACGAGTGGCAACTGTTCATGATGATACCCGAAATAATCTTTTAAGAAGTCTTCAACAGATTTAACTTCCCCAAAGACTACAATCTCCGTCTTTACATCACCGAATTGAGAAGTAAGCATTGCATTAAGTGACCATGAAGTAGGAGTCAGATAGTACATCCATAACCACCACTTGGGAATTTTCTGAAAGAAATTAAATAAAAAATATTTATTTATTCAGAATAAACTTATAAAAATGATAGGCAAGTTAATGTCAACACAGGCTTACCGGTTTGGGAATTAAAAATCCAGCAAATAAGTTAAATATCGTGTAAAATGCAGACTGTAAAATGGCAGCAACCGGAAAGCTTGGTGTGATGGCAACAAGCAGCATTCCTAAATAGGTGAAGTACATCAATGTGCACAAGAATGCATAAAAGTAACAGAAAACCTTGTACGCAGACCAATAATATCCGATCATAGGATATGTGATGCAAACGAAAGCAAGTGACTGGGCGAAGAGATATGGAAACTCAATTGCCACCTTCAAGATAAAATAAAAAAGAATTACTTTCGGTGGGCGGGTTGGGTAACGGGTCAAAGTGGGTTCAAGGCAAAATGCAGGCTTATTTATTATCCATTTATTTTATTTTTTGTAAATAATTAATGTATTATATATGATTACAAAAACTACACTATTTAAATCATAGGATAACTTATTTTTAAATAAACACGATAACGGACATTGTAAGCATTTGAATACAAGTCAGCTAATTTTGACCCGTTCGACCAGGCTTTTTTTAGCTAATTTTCTATGTTTGACCCGTTATCAATAAGAATACAACCTAAATTTATAAATTGACCCGTTTCCATAAAAATGGACTGAATTTGCCACCTAATATAAACTTAAACTTGGTTTTGCGAGTACTTATGTTAATCTTTCCACATACAACAATTACAAAAGAAAGAAATTTATACCTGTGCAAGAGCATAAGCCCATGATGCATACATACCAGAAAACCTTTCTCTATACAGAACAGTTCGCTCCATGGAAACGTGTGGAATAACTGAAGAACAGTTATTTATGCCACTGAAAAGTACAGCCGAGTACATGGATCCAAGAATATTGAATAAACTCTGGGGGCTATCTCTGTCACAGGAAAGGAAGGATATATAATATCACATGATTCAAGAGTTGGTCCATAATCATCAACTCAACTTAATATAAATAGAAAAAGGCTTGATACCATAAAAAAACCAGCATACTTTCTTATTTTGCATGAAAAAGTGCCTCAACCTAATTTTTATGTATTTTAGTGTTGGAGATCATTTTCTTTGACTATGAGCCTCTATTTTGTGCATGTGCCTTACATTTAACTTACAATTTTACCAAGCATCAAGTTATGCAATAAGAATGAAAGAAACCCATGAAAAGCATGAGTAGTTTAACTTACATTTTCTTCCCTTGGTCCCAGAAGAGTAATCCAAAAATAAACGATGCAAAAATCATATGCAAGGAACGCATCAAATTGTATGAAGGGCTTCTCCAATATGACAACCCTTGTTTCCATAGGCAGTCCTTGAACTGACTCCAACCATTTTGTGGGAAACGTGTTGGAAAATGCAAATCTTTTGAACCAGGAGGTGGTTTACTTAATGTGTTTACAAGGTCTTTATTGCTCCTAACATAGTAGAAAAACACATAAAAGTTGTAAAAAAAATAAATAAATAAATGAACACACACTGTTAAAGTTTGTTAACCAAGATAGTGCTTGAAGGTTTAACTTACTGATTTAAAGTTGTAGAAGAATAGATTTGTGCAAAATCTACTCCAAGGTCAGCTTCCATTGATGCTGATGTAACCTCTAACATCCATGTTGCTGGATTATAGTTGTCTCTAATCTTTGGCACCCCTGAGATGCCCTGTAGCAAAGACATTTCATTTGAGCATAAGATAATACTCGTGGTATTATTGAGCGATATATATCTAAAACGTGTATTTGTTTTGAGGTCAACTAACTTCAAAGTATTCAATGACCCTGCTAGAATTGCAACCGAGTGGCCCACAGTATATCATTCTCCCTCCATTCTTCAATAGGATTAACTGCAGGAACATGGATGAGGAAATATATGATATCTTTGAAAAAAAAAATTATTTGAATATCTCCATTTACCTCATCAAAGGCCTCAAATATGTCAATGCTTGGTTGGTGAATTGTACAGACAATTGTTCTTCCTGTTTCAACAATATTCTTCACAGCCCGCATGACAATGGCAGCTGACCTGGCATCCAGTCCAGTAGTGGGCTCATCCATGAAAATCATAGAAGGGTTAGCAACAACTTCAACAGCTATTGTGAGCCGCTTACGTTGCTCTGTTGATAGACCATCAACTCCAGGAATGCCAACCAAGGCATCTTTTATGTCATAAAGCTCAACTGTTTCCAAGATTTCTTCTATGAATCTCTGTACATGCCATAAGAAAAAATAGCTGACAGTTGCAAAAACATATTGGGAAACTAATGTCGGTAAACATTCTATAAACATATGTCATACATATTTAGTTTTTGAATCAATTCCAGGATGAAGACGGAGCCAAGCGGAAAATATAATCGATTCTTCAACTGTAATTTGTGGAGAGTGTACATCAGCTTGCTCACAGTAACCAGAAACCCTAGCAAAGGTATCTTGAACTTTGGGATACCCACTGATTTTTATCTCTCCTTCAACAGTGCCACTGGTTTTCCTTCCAGCAAGAACATCAAGAAGTGTTGTTTTTCCAGCACCGCTTACGCCCATTAATGCTGTAAGAACACCGGGTCTAAAAGCCCCTGTGATATCATGAAGTAATTGAAGTCTTTTCCCAGTGAAACCATGCTCTCTCATTTCCTGACAGAACAATCACATATAACATAATCTGAACAATATATGTTTACTATTTTTAGGCTTTAAATAAGATAATTTTGACCAACTACCGGTGGAGGCTCAACATAGTACTGCAGATTTTGAAAGGTAATTGTTAGTGGTTCAAAAGGTAACACCAACTTTCCTGCAAGATAAGAGAATGAATAAGTATCCATTTAAGTCATATTCAATTTGGTAAAATAAAGGGGAAATTATGATAAGCCATGCAACACAGAAAAAAAGACAATTCTAACCTTCATAAAGCGCTGAGACAGAAGTATCAGAACTTTTAGTTGTTTTATCCTTGTGAGTTTGGTGTTTGGACACTTCACTTCCATGTTCTTGAGATAGCGCTTCTTTTGAAATAATGGCGCGAGTTCCAGGAGCTGTAGTTTTAGATAACATGATTTATATATTTTAAAAAGGCACTCTATGTTGTTCAAAGATGACATTTGTTATCAAAATGATTAAATTACCCTTCAAGTAGCTCAAAGCCAAGATGAAGCCTATGTTGAATAGTAATGCAAAACCAAACAAGGCACCAAGTGATATCCAGAAATAGTATCCATCAAAATCTAGCCCACGGCTTTGAAGTATTTGTTGCCCTATGGTTGTGTTTGTAGACATTATCTGCTTTTAAGAAAAAGAATAATACACCAGTGAGTAATATATAGGAAAAAATTCACCAAATATTAACCAAGTTTTCCATGAGTTCCATTAAAGTAACTCGGAGTTTTCTTTGTCTTTCTAAAGTCACTCAACTTTCACCAGGTGTTCTAATCTTGTGAAACTTTTTATAGATATTAATTTAAATTAAGTGACCTAAACTGAACATATATGATTCTTGGTTACTATTTAGTGATTTTTTTTTTCAAATTTAACTTGAAGTAGGAGGTAACATCGAAGAAAAAAAAACTAAATAATAGCCAAGTTTCATAATTGTTTAATTTAAGTCAAACTGGAAAAAATAATCAGTAAATAGTAACCAAGATTCATATATGTTTCATTTAGATCACTTAATTTAAAAAAAAAATAATGTTTATAAAAACTTTTCACAAGATTGAAACACCTAATGAAAGTCGAATGATTTTAGACTTTAGAGAGACAGAACATATGAGAAACTTGGTTACTATTGGGTGAATTTTTCCCTAATATATATTAACCAACATATAATTCACGAGACAGGTAAATCACATGTTGTTGATCCAGATTTTACTTGTCACAACTATATTGTTAAGTTCTGTAAAATTAAATGTTCTACCAATTTACCTTGTTCCATCTAGGAGAAAGAAATTCATTCACTGTAAGGCCTATTTCACCATATGACAGTGGACAAACCCAAAATCCCCACTTTAGCCATGCTGGCATTGTATCTGTAGTTCAATTCCCATTCCTGTAAGTCCCTACAGGTCTATATATCAAATAGGAAAAGATATGCAAGGAACTTACTGTAAGGTAAAATAAAGCCACCAAACGATAAGAGGAACAATAATGATATACTGCCCACAGTTGTAGAAGCAACCACAGTTCGAAATACTGATGCAAAAAATCGGAACATGGATATTGACGTGAAATGCATCGCAAAAAATAGCACTAGCTGACGAAAGAACCTATAAAACACATACAGAAGGAAATTTTGAAATATGTTAGTTTTAAAGGAAATACATATATTTATAAATAGAACAGTTATTATAAGATGATTACCTCTCTGGTTCAGGGCTGTATCCAATAACATAATAAGTGAGACATGTCCAAATAACGGCTACAAACATTGATAGGGGAATTTTAAGAAGGGATGCAGGAATTGCATATGCCCAAGCAGGGTAGAAGTACATATCCCTTTGTTTATAGAAAACTGGAAGTCTTGCAACTGTCATGGATAGTTCTGGGAATCCATCAACTAGAAGAATTACAAGTGCATAAAATAGTGAACCAAGATAATAATTTGCATCTATGGCATCAACCTTCAATTTGGTTCGGAAAAATACAGTCATTGTGATTGCTGCAATTATTAGAAGCTGCACGCAAGTAACTCTCAAAGATTAGAAATTCTGTAAAGGACAAGAATCTATTGCCAAATAACAGTAGTAGTAGTAGTAATAATAATTAACAAATTTGTACCTGGACAAACTTGAAGATGTATACAAAAGAATTTCTCTTCATGAGAAGAATCTCCCTAGACATGGAAGCTCTAAAAAGATCCCAATTAGAAAGAGAATATTTATGGAAGGACATTGCATTCTCATGGGTTTGCAATCTTGTTAAGGGTTTGGAGATATCATCATTTACTTCTTTTCCCAAATGAGATTCCTTAAATATCATGGCTAACGTGTGTACTGAGACATATTTATATGCTTGGTCAGTTCGGCACCAATATTTTTCTTGATCTTTTTTTGAGCAAACCTGTAAATCAGTCTTTATTAACTTGCTTAATAAGAAAGAGCAGGATATCATAAAAAGAGCACATTTTAATACTGAAAGTAGCAAATTTTTAAGAGATGGAACGTTACCTCCTGGAGGAAGTCAGCTGCGCCTTTCCTCTCAGGGCACTTAAAACCAAGACCCTCAAAATACTCTAAAACATTACTGCAGGTCCCATGATACACAATCATACCTTCCGCCATTAACATAATGTCATCAAAGAGATCAAATGCTTCTGGTGATGGCTGAAGAAGTGAAATGAGTATAGACGCATCTGTTATATGTGCCAACTGCTGTAGACAAGTGATTATCTGATACGTAGTGGAGCTGTCTAATCCATTTGATATTTCGTCCATAAATAAAGCTTTTGCGGGACCAACAATCATCTCCCCTGAGAACACCCAAACAAGTTAGATTCTATTTACATGAAAGTAACCATTAAAATTTTACTCAATGAAATGGTAGACTAGAATTATGCGGAGGTTACCTGTAGTCAATCTTTTCTTCTGACCACCAGAGATTCCTCTCCTCATGGCATCTCCAAACATTGTATCAGCACATATATCAAGTCCAAGAATCTGTAATAACATGATAATGGTGGAAAAAACAACAATTATGCATATCCATATACCGAACAATATATACCACACTCACATCAGCTAGAAAATACTACCTTTAGTATGTAGTTTGTCTGAAGAGTTGTCTTTTGTCCTTCAATGGAAATTGCCTGTTGATATTAAACTTGGTTAAGTATAACAATAAATATCATCAGCTTAAAATATTTCATCACAACTACCAGAATTATATATAATACTCAAACATTATTCACACCAAACTCTACCATTAATCAAGAAATGCACAAACGACAAAGACTAAAATTTTACCTTCATAAAAGTGTCAAGATCGGGATCTGGAACAATCCCCTCTTCTTTCTCCCTCCTGTTAACCTCAAGCAAAATCTCTTTACGGGAATAAAACGATTCTGAATTAGTTACTAAATCATCCCTTGTAATGGAATACACAACTACATAGTGTTTACTGTGTGAGTGAAATAGGCAAATGGGCATACCTGAACGGCTTCCAGTCCCCTGACAACGGGATGAAAAATCAAGTGTTTCCCTCACAGTCATCTCAGGAATATGCAAATCATCTTGGCTTATATATGCAGAAGTTTTCTGGGGGACAAATTCTTCTAGTTTGTATCCATTGTAAGAAATTTCACCACTAATCTGTTTTAATTTAGGAAGAACCATTAGTGAGTGAAAGCAGTTGATAGGTAATACCTCTAAGCATATTATTCAAATGCGCACAAGACACCTCAGGTAGACGGAGGGGTGCGCAAGGCGCAAACGGGGTTGGAGAGGTTATGAACAATAACATTGATGTTGCTAATTTTTTTTTGTGAATTGTTATTAGTTTTAGTATAACTGGATTATTATAGTTGCTAATTCTATTATGTTGTTAAGAGTTTGACAGACTAGGGACCAAACTTGCATGCAGACAGTGAAAGCAGGGACCAAGTGCATAAATAGTTTTGACCAGAGATGATATTCGTAATTTGACCAAAGTGCATATATTATTTGTATGAATATATCATGCTTAAAAGAATCAGGTAAAAGGGAAGTCTAAAACCTTGAGAGATTTGTTTAGGTTCCCTGAAAGTGCTTTCAACAAAGAGGTTTTCCCACATCCTGGAGGACCAAGAAGCAATGTCATCCTGGAAAACATAAAAAATATAAATAAATAAATATTGAATAAAGAAGTGTTGAGGACTTCCACAGGAGGTTGGAGAGACTGATAAGGTTGTATTCCTACCTTCCTGGCTTAATGACACCACTGACATCATTCAAGATGGTTATCTTAGCCCGTTTAGACTTCAAACCAGGTATCGTGACAATCCCCTTTTAGAGAAGAAAACAAAGAATTATATTGAAATAGTAGTACTAAAGCAAGGAAGATATTACAAAGGGGTTGGCTAAATGTACCAACACCCCCCCCCCCCCGTGATTTGATTGATTTTGATTAAAAAAAAGACTTATATGCCCGTATAAGCACTTGTATAAGCCCGTATATGCCATTTTGAACTTGTATACACCCGTGTTCGACTTCTTATACGCCGTACTGTAAAAATATAGGCGGGGGTTACGTTTAGGCCAGAACTGATTGCCTAGAAGTTTATTGATAAGTTTGGTAGTCCACAAAAAGTGACACAAGATACAGCCCTACTTCTCTGTTAATTTGGTTTTCATCCTGGTAGCAGTTACAATTTTACAAGTTTTAACACAATAATCCCCCTTTGCGGTTCATGGGCTACATCCTGCTAAATAGCCATACCTAACCCATTAAATAACCAATCATGACCTACAGAATATAAATATATGGTATTACACATACATCCCAATGAGAATTTTCTTTCTCACATAACATGCACATCCTCCCATAAACTCACCACCCCTCCTACATGCCAAACCCTCATTGCTCATCCTAAAGTTCCCTCTCTATTCCTCTCTTCTTTAGTGACAAAATATTTCTCATTTTGTTTGTTTGGTTTCTAATATTTTAAAATGTGATGATTTCATAACAAAAAAAATTTAAGAAAAAGAAATTCTGACTATAAAAATAAAGTCAAATTTGTAAAAAAGAAATTGATGTCATGAAACCAAAAATAATTCAAAAAATTTCTAGAAAACATGTTACTCAAGTTTAATAATTTATATCTTCATAGAACATGTTGTAAAACATTGTTGTCATGTTGAAAAATTTTGTTATTTTAAAACTCTTTATGTTTTATAAAAAAATGGTTGTCGTATTATTAATAAAATTTTAAACAAATTACATCATTGAGACTAATCAAAATTTAGTGATCACAAACGGATCGATCTTGTGGATCAATTGGTCGGGTTTTTGACATGTTAAATCACATAAATAGATCATAAAATATATAGATCAATACTCGACTCGTTGAGAAAGCTACTATAGTGCGCATACCATGTAGATTCACGGTCACAGTTAGACACTTACATAAAGCATGCTTAGCAAAGAATTCCATAGAGTTGGAAGAGGCTTGCCATGAACTACTTCACACTCAGCTTCCACACAAAGATTCTTATATCTCACCTCCACAGAGGGAAATTTCACGCCAACTCTAACAAAACAGATGTACATACATATATTACGAAAAATAAAAATTATGGTGTACTTTTAGTACTAATTAAGTATTTAAACAGCAAAAAAAAAACTTACTTGTCTGTTCGCTTCCTAAGTTTCTGCAACAACTGAAGGTTGTCATTCTCAATGTGTTTGATGAGCTTCTCAATAAACATTTGTCGCTCAGGAGGAAGGAGCTTTGTGACATCAACCACCTTCTTTCCATTTTCTTCATCAAACAAAGACGATCTCAACCGTTCAAACGTTGGCAATCTATCAATTGCAGCCCACATTAGAAGATGCTCATCTGTCTCATCATGGTTGTTCACAGAACTCAAATCTAAATTAGCATGCGAATTAGACGTTTGGCGAAGAAAATTTCTTAAACTTCTTCTCATCTCAGTTCTCAGTAACGCAATTTCATTAGACCCAACTAGCTGAGCCATGTTAAATGACTTTTGTACTTTCAATGAGATCAATATAAGCAAAAAACAGTTTATACACACATATTTATCGTATGAATCTACACAAAAACACACACGCACACATGAACATATATAAGGTGACTCTCTTCCTTCATATGATGTTAAGGCTAGGTGTCATACATTATGCATCAACAACTTAATATAAGTTCTTTAATGGCGACAACATAATTATTTGTTTGAAACAACTGTCCATTGAGATAGAAAAATGAGAATTAGTATTTAGTAAGAGGGAGAAAGTTCAACCAACTATATTTTCAGCTGTCCTGTCAGATGAAGAAAAACTAACTACATATATATTTTTTTTAAATTAAACCAATTAAAAAGTAAAGATAGTCGACTTTAATTTATTATAACTAATAAACTTCCATTTCCAACCACCATTGTAGTCTCAACTTCTATGCCTGGAATGCCTAAAAATTCCAGATTCAGATATACATTTAGATTTAAATTTTAAACACTAATAGACCTTCAATAAAAGAAAATGCCCCCAAAATAGCAGCAGAATTTTTATTCTTCCTACTTATAATCAGTTAGAGAGAAAACAGAAATAAACTAAACAAAATTTGGTATGAACAATATAAAATATATTAGTTCTGAAAATTAGTTGGAATCATCTGATTTAAATATACATTATGCAGTCCCAATATTCTGTTCCCATTTCTCTTTCCACAACTACTTGGATGACTTTCTGAGCAGAATATATTCTTATTAAATGTAGTACTATTAAATAACTCAATGCATTTCTATTAATCTCATAGTCAATTTAAAAGTTTCATTTTTTTACAGGAGTAATACATTCACTTTGACCAAACAATTTATGTAAATGGCCCTTTGACTAAATTTTGAGATAATTTACGATTTGACCTTTCAACGAACGACTTTCTATAAAATTTATACAATCAGAAGTTGACAGTTGACACGTGTCCAAAAAATGAAAATCAAGCTTTTTTTGACACTTACAGTGGGGTTTAGGTGGTCAAGAGCGGAACCAACCAAATGGTGGCACGTGTCCACGAAATTCACACTTTTATGGCTCTTATCAAGTTTTTTTGGCACTTCCTGGTGAAAATTACACGACCAAGCAAATGATGCCATGTGTCCACAAATTCACGTTGTTTTGGAACTTTCTGACGAAATTACGCGATCGATTCTCGTCGGTTTGGCCCTGAACTGTGAGAAGATGTGTTATGTGTTTCTATACAAATGATTATGCTTTAAAGTTTTTGGTTAAAATGGTCAAATAGCCAATATATTCCACTTTACAAGCATTTTGTCATACACCTGGTATGCACATCCATAGCTTCCAACTTAGAGTGAAGGATGAATGAAATATACTCCCTCCATTGAAGGCTGTTACATGTTAGGTTTTTATGAAATTATGGGTTAATCTGAAAGGCAATTTTCCAAGAACAAATGCAAGCATTTTGTCAAACACCTCATATGCATGATTTCCGAATTAGAATCTCAGTTGAATCATTCATATCTGCACCCTCATCCAAACAAACAGAGATGATCCGTGCCTTCCAAAGAAATGAATACATATTCCACGCGGATCCAGAAAATTACTTGAGGGGGTGCCAAAATGAGGCGGGTCAAAAGTATGACGGGTAGAAAATGGGTCAGGTTAAAAAATCATGAAAAATAGGACTTATTGTGATTATATATATTTGATAATTTGATATACAAAATGCATGAACATGGGTTTTTTTGAAGGTTATCTTTGTGATCTAATTCTCATCCCACATTGCATGGTTTTTCTTCTCAAGCTAATAAAAATATTTCTCTCATCCCACATCGTATTTTGAAATATTCCAACCTTCTTCTCACCCTTATAAAAGGGTATGATGAGTTCCCCAAAGACTTCCATCCCACATCGTGTGTTTTAAGGTTCTAAACTTCTTCTCATCCTTATAAAAGGGTGTCAAGGGTGCCTAGTTAATTTTTACAATGGTGCCTTCATGAATAAAGGATACTGTTACACTAGATTTTTTTATTTCAGTGGGTGTCTTTCCACTCTCTGAACCCTTACCTGATATCAATAAAATGATTCAAGTATTGATAAAAGAGGAACTTGTTTTGCAACGTTTGAGTGACCAACTTCCCTTTTGTTATGGTTGAAGCATCTTTTTGGTCTTTCCTTTCTTTTTGAGTTCAGAGTTAGGTTGTAAACATCATAGTAACCAAGATAAAAAGTCTTTCCAGGAGAAGTGGAGGTCTTTGATTTTTGGGGTTGTGTCTTCTACTCGGTCTTCTATTCTAGTTAATGGATCGCCCACTTTTGAATTCCTATAGAGACATCGGACAAGGAGATCCCATCTCTCCTTTTCTTTTTAAATTGGGGATGGAAGCTTTCTCGGTGCTGTTTAACAAAGTTTGTGAGTTGGATTCCTTCAAAGGTTTTGCTTCTACGTTTGATGGTCCTATTATTTCACACCTTTTGTTCGCGGATGACGCTCTCATTGTGGGCGATTGTTCCGTCGATAATGTCCGCTCCAATGCTAGATTCTTGAGGTGTTTTTTTCCTCATTTCTAGGCTTAAAATCAATTTGAACAAATTTACGCTTATAGGCATTGGGGTCACGACTGTTGAGGTGGAGGAGATGGCGGGCCTATTACATTGCAGGAGGGGTATGGTTTCTTTTACTTATCTTAGGCTCATGGTAGGGGCGAACATGAATCATATTCGTAATTGACAACCAGTGATGGATATTTTTGATAAAAGGCTTGTTTCTTGGAAAGCCCACACCTTATCTATGGGTGGTAGGTTGACTTTATTGAAGTCGGTTCTTGAATGCTTTCCGAGCTATTATTTCTCCCTGTATAGAGCTCCCGCTAAGGTTATTTAGACTTTAGAAGCTAAGAGACGTCGGTTTCTTTGGGGTGAAACTAATGGTGTTAAAAAAAATCCCGTGGGTTGCGTGGAATTGTATCACGGTTAAGAAAAAATATGGAGGGTTAGGGTTGTGCCCTCTCAAAGACTCCAATCTCTCTTTTATCTAGGTGGTGGTGGAGGTATAAGAATGAAGATAATAGCCTTTGGAGAAGATTTATTTCTGCGTTACATCACACTCCTAGGTCTTGGTCGACTCTTCCTTTTAATAAAACGTTAAGCGGTACTTGGGGCTCGATTGCTAAGATCGACAATTTCCTTGCAGTCTCCAATGTCTCTCTTGCATGCGCTATTAAGGGTGAGGTCGGAGATGGTTCCCATGTTCGTTTCTAACTTGATACTTGGTTACTTGACAAACCCCTTAACCTAGTTTATCTGAACCTCTTTAAATTGGAGGTTAAGAATAATTGTTTGGCGGTTGATCGTTGTCCAATGGATGGAGCCCTGTCCTTTACGTGGAATTGGAGAAGCACAGTTAGTAACGGGGGAGAAAATTCTGAGTTTGTTAGCCTTTCTAGAAAATTGGTTAGCCATAACTTCAGAGTGGGTCGGGATAGGTGGATTTGGACCGGAGACACTTCAAGGGAGTTTTCCGTGGCGTCAGTGCAAAAATTTATTTATATGGCTGTTCCGGTGCCTATCGAGAACAGATTTGAATGGACTTCCCAAGACCCTTTAAAGTTTAATACGTTTGGGTGGAGAGCTATTTTGTATCGCCTTCCGTCTACGGATGAATTGAAGAAAAGAAGGATGGTATACAACCCTGATTTGTGCAGCCTTTATTCCTTTTCAGGTGGGTCCATTGACCATGTCTTTACCTCTTGTTACGTGGCTACGATGGTTTAGCATAATATTAGCATGTGGTGTAAAATACGCCGATCTTCGCTTTCTCGTTACTCGATCTTTTGAACATCCACAATCATGTCTCTGGATCGGCTCTTAAAAAGAAAGTGATTCAATCCATTATCCTTGTGGCTTGTTGGAGCATTTGGAGAGCTCGGAACAATTTTATTTTCTCTAATATGCCGGTGAAGAATGAGAAAATTTTGGGTGAAATCAAGTCTCTTAGCTATCTTTGGATTAGAAATCGATCTAAAATGTTGTGTTTGGATTGGATAGAGTGGAGTAAGATCAGCAAGCGAAGGGGGGTCAATTTGCTAGAATTGCAGCTATCCTTGACCCCATGTCTGGGAATTGATGGTAGAGTTCAGCGTATTGAGTACGAGGGTCTCCCATCGATCTGCTTCAACTGTGGTCGCTTTGGTCATGATAAGGAAGAATGTATCAGTTGCCAAGGAACCTACGGCATCTTTAGGAAGTGGCGAGGTGAGTAGGGCTTCGTCGGGAGGTGATAATAACCCTACACAATCTGTTCCGGTAGCTAGTGGGACCGAAAGTTCACTTTATGTAAATTGGATGCAGGATATGGGAAGGAATAACTCGTCGGGGAAGGACTCCAAGGCTGGAAAAAGAAATGGCGAGAGTCAGGGTCCTTACCGGAGCTCAAGGTTCGATCCCTTCATTATTTCATTCTTCTAAGTTATCATTTTTGTTGTAAGCTTTTGTTTGATGTTTTGTGTTTTACCGGCATCTTGCTAGTGTCTTACTAGCTTAGGGTTTTCGGTTTCTTGTTTCTAATGAAAGCTATTGTTCAGAAAAAAAAGATAACACGTTTTTACTGGTCAAGTCAACAATTATGGATCATGTGTCTCGTATGTATGTCTCATGTATAGTATGTACAAGTATGGAGAGAGGTATTGTTAGAAGAGGTTAGCCTCTAATCTAGTATGAAGTAGGTCTAGTTATATTATACTAAACTCTATATATTCGTTGTATGCATTTTTTCTCTTATACCTTAGTTTACCGCTTGTGGGTAGCATCGGCGGAGAGAGGACCCGCTGACACTCATGACATTAGTGTTATATATGTGGTATTTTTTTTCGAGTAACCCTCAAGAAATTTAGACACCGATCACAAGAAAAAATAATTTAAGAATTTTAGATTTTACAAATAAAAACCAATTATAAACTAATTAACAAATATAAAACTTAACTGTTAAATCTAATACTAATACAAATGGCCCATAACCCATTAAATCTTTTAAAATAATTAAACCAAACCTTTAACCTAATAACACATTTTAATCATTTAGACAAAATAAACCCAATAGACAATTTAAACCCATAAACCCAACCCAATACCCATTTTAAACTTTTAAACCTAATTGGAAAACTAAAATTAGCGGGCCCCTTGGAAAAAAACCATTAGACGTGATAACTGAGAAGATCAATCGATTACACCAGCGAACATCGACAATTCGACATGCACTTGCGATCATCGACCAGAAAGACCCTCCCCGTTCAAAAAAATCAACAGAAAGTGAGAAATGAAGATATTTTGACAATAAAAACCTTTAAATAAATATGTCTTCCACCTCAAACCTTAAACCCCATGGCTCCAGTTAGGAGTCCTCTGCGAGCTAAGACAAGAGGACAAAATAAATACTGATATAAAACACAAGGTCTAGTCAAGACTCAAAATGCATTGCTTGAATACCCAACCCTAACCAACCAAAGTTTAAATCTATTACCAACCTGTAGGATCGGTTAATACAAGATGATTCTATTCTAGTTGAGATTGGCGGAAACAATCACAACTAAACAATGTAAACAAGTAAACACAAGAAGTACTGATAAATGCAATTTGTATTAAGCTTCAATGGTTACAAGATTACAGAGAAAACTCTAAGAAAAGCACTACTTTACAATGACTCTCAGTACTTCTTATATAGTAACTTAGAATCAAGACAGACCCTTGATTCTAAGGATCAGATCTAACACAAACCGTTGATCTTGTATTGAAGCTATTCTACATATAATGACAATAAACACTACAAAAGTTAACTTTACTCAAACGTCTTCTTAGGCTTCATTGCTTGCATGTATGGAGAAGAGCGTTGTAGTTCTTTATTGTCTGCGTGGAGTGTGTCAGTGTTGCAGCAGAAAGTTGTCAGTGGTAATGGTTACTTTATCGAAGCCAGTCAGCTGCAACGTTTGATCTTCAGTGGAAATAGCTATCAGCTGCAAATTTGGAGATTAGCAGCAAGACACAACTGTCCACAGTTGCTGCTGATGATATGCCTATCAGCAGCAACTTTGGTCTTTAGCAGATAAGGCTTATCCGCAGCAGATTTATTCTTCAGCAGAAGAACAAGTATTCGCTGCAGATAAGCTTATCCGCAGCAGCTTGTTGGTCAGCAACAAACTCTGAGGTAAGCAGCATTTGTACTTAGAAAGTTTTGTAGCCATTAGTCTTTATTTCTACAAACTCCCCCTAGACTGATGCTACCAAAACTCTATTACTTCTTTTGCTGCTGAAGCTTTTCCATGTTGCTGACTATTCTTGAAACCTCATATCCTCTCTTGTCCTTGCGGGGATTGTTAAAAGGAAGCTCAGATAGAGTCTTGATGTCTTTTCTTACCATTTTGAAGATGACCTTGCTTGAACACCTCATCTTCTGTCCTTTAACCCCTATTAGTGTGAACTCATCCTTTTCAGCATTGTAGGACCAACTGATGAATGGAGAGTGGGATTGGAGAGGTTTGGCATCAATAATTTCATCTTTGCTGGGGTTGAAGTGATGTTTGATCACCAGCAACAGATGTCTCCCACCTTCATTCTCAGGCTCATTAGCTTCACCCAGCTCCATCATTCTTCTTAGATCAGAATCTGGAAGCTGCAATACCTTATCAACAGTTGTATAGATTGATCTTCTTTCTTATGTTCTTCCCCTGAAGACTTCAAACCGTTGATCTTGAGTGTTGTAGAACCAGTTGACGATTTCTCTTGAGTCTTCTGGTTTGGTAGTAGGTTTGCTTTTCTTCTTGGGAGGTTGTTGATGAGTAGGAGCTGGGTCGGAGGATTTGGACTTTGTGGGTGGAGATGAGGGAGGTCTAGGATGGAGAGAGGAAGGTTGTTGGATAGAGGAAGTGGTGGATGAGGGAGAATGCTTGGGTTTCTTTGGTTTCCTTTCTTCTTCTTGATTGATTAGCCTTTCTTCCCCAGTCTTTCTTCCTCTTCCTTTTTGAGTTTAAAGTAAAGGGCTTGTAGGTTCATGAAACTCATGGGACCCAGCCTTTTTCCACTTTCTCCTCTAGCCTTTAGGAAGTAAATCATGACCTTCCTTTCTTTATGGGATCTTTTGTTGAAGGCAATGGTCTTCTTGGATTTCTGTTTGGCTTTTTCTTCTTCTTCAGCCCTTTTCTTATTTGCCAATAGACCTTGCTGACCCTTGAAGGCTCTGTAGATTTATTTATTGGATAACTTCTCAAGGTAGTCTGCATCCTCACCTTGAGAAACAAGAGCTTCTATCCACTCCTCTCTCATCTCTTTGGCTAGTTTAGAGTCAGTAATTCTAAACTTAGCCTCTTCTTTTCTTTTCTGTTCTCTTTCTTCTTCTTCTTTATTTAATTGTTCCTGCAGCTGAAGAGCTAGATCTTCATCTTCTTGTATTTGGAAAGCTGTAGGAATCTTGACTTTCAGATCATCCATCTGCTTAGCATACAGCTGGATCTCTTGTTCTCTGAGGAGAATGGCTGTTTTTGTGTCTTGAGCTTTTCGTAATTCAGCCATCTCATCTTCTTCTCTTCTTCTTCTTCTTCTTTCCTCCTTTTCTTTCTTTTCCTTCACTATCCTTTCTTCATCTTATTTTGTCATAAGTCCCTTCCCCTTGTCTTTGTTGGATGCCTCTGCTTCAACTTCATGGACCACAACAGTAGATGTAGGAGATGCTGTTGGGATCTCAGCTTCAGCTTCATTGGCAGTTTGGGGAATGGACAAGGGAATGACACTTTCTTCATCTTCTCCCATTCAAGATCTGTTACTTCTTTCCACCCTTCCCTAACCTTTTCCTCTTCTCTTTTTTTGGATTCTTCTTCTGTGTTTAGTCTGACTATAGATGAGGAAAGGAAGGATAGGTCTGAGTCGGAGTCAGAGGCATCCATTGCAAGTAGACCTTCCTTTTCAAGCTGAGCTTTGATGGTTTTTATCATTTCTTGACTCTCTAAGGAATTAACGTTGCAGATGTGTGTTCTAAGCTCGAAGACCTTGTGCAGGAAGTCTGAATTTAAGAGTAGGATCTCATTGATGTTGATTGAGAGAGATGATCCATTACTCAGGAAGAATGTGAAGTCAGAAGACCCAGTGCTCGACCATCCTAGCACTTCCACATCTCTGACCACTTTGTTGTACAGAGATCTTCTCCAGCAGACAACTTCTTCTGTTAAAGTGCTGCTCCTGATTAAGTCAAGTCTTTTAGGAGCCAGTCTTTGTTTTGCTGCTGTTGAAGATTCTGCACTGTCTTTAGGATAGGCCACCCTGTTTGCTTCTTCTAATAGTGTTTCAAACCAGGGCAGATTTTCCTCCATTAGGTCTTGGAACCTGCTGATTGCAAGTTCTGTTGAGAGATCTGTAGAGGTGTTGATGCAGTTGGATAGGTACAGTTCAAGCACTTGGAGTGGATTTAGCGCATTCCAGTTCAACTCTTCTACTCCGCTGAACTCTTTCCCAATCCAGAATCTCTCAGTTGAACCATCATACCCCCAAGCTAGTATGGAGTCAAATTCTAGCTTATTTATAGACAGTGTCAGTTGTGGGGGGGGGGGGGAATGGTTTGTTTTATTATTGCTGCTGCTTCAGGAACTATGCTGACTGATGGAGGTGTGTCTTCATTTTGACTTTCATCCTTTAACACCTCATCAACAGCTCTGACAACCAACTTCCAGTCCTCAGTGATTTCTTCCTCTTCATCTACTGAGTCTGGCAAGTCATGAACTTGAACAAAGGCAGGCTTGAATAATGAACTTTGAAATGCGGCCTGCTCTTGTATCCATTTTTCTAGGCTGTCAGCATCATCTTCTACTGCAACTATCTCCCCCTTTTTGGTTGCATCAGTGTAAAGGGCTGCATCTATTTGAGTTCCTACTGATACAAGGGAGGTAGTAGGCACAGTTGGGCATTGATGGGCTTCATGCATAGAGACTTGGTGCCTTAGTTTGGACACTTCAGCCTCTAGCATAGTTACCCTGGCCGTCAATTCCATATTATAAAGTTTCAGTCTGTCCTCATCCACAGTTGTGGAATCCTTGGAGCTAGATGGGGCCTTAGGCCTAGCCTCTGCATCCCCATCACCCTGGTTTTCTTGGCACCTGGGATTCCTCTCAGTGAAGAGTGTTTCAAAGGAAACATCCTCACTATGAGTTGCCGTGGTTAGGGTCTTAGTTATGTTGTCACTGTCCTCCTGGGCAGTTGATGTACCAGGAGTAGTGACAGCCCTTTTCACATTCACTCTATCAGTACCACCAGAGTGAACCTTCTTGGGTGATGAACTTGGGTTAGGTGCACCAGCAGCCAAGTCAATCAATACCTCTGAGATAGTGGTTGTTGGAGAAGGTATATCATCTTGACAAGGTGCCTCTACACTTAAGTTCAGAGAAGAAAGATAATGGAATGGCTCAGAGGGTTGTTCTATGGATCCGGGATGTGATCCTGATCCTAATAGAGAAGCTTTCAAGGAAGTTTCTCTAATGATATGGCTATCTCTTTTGATATTCTCATCAGAATTTTGGGATTCTGAATGAGGGCTTTTAGTTTGGGATTTAGCCTTTGAGACAAGAAGAGAAGGAGTCTTCTTGCTCCTCTTTCTAGTATATTTTGCTTCAACTGGGCCCGTTGTTCCAGTTGAACGATAACATCAAAAACATATGTATGTAATTTCTGTGCCTGTGCATCCTTAGTAGTATGCACAGGGGTTCGAGCAATGGAAGCAGTTTGTTGTTCAGGATTTGAAGTGGAGGGTGTGGGATCAGTATCAGCTGGGATTGCTGAACTGTCACCCTGGGTACTTTGTATGTTCACCATTGTAGATAACAATGGAACATTGACCCCTGAGAACTTTTTGGAAACAGTTCTCATGCTTTGAAAAATGTTGCTTTTATGACCCAACATAAGATAGATTTTTGCAAGTTTTGAAAGTTCTTTTATTTCATTGTTAAAAACCTCCTGCAAGAATCTTGGGTACATGAAAAATTGCTGCTTTGCACCCTCTTGAAGGTTGTATCTCAAATCTTCAAAGATGAGATGTGCAAAGTTGAATCCTTGGCCAGTAACCATACCGTGAACAGCAGAGGCAAGTGCAGAGCTCACTTGATGCCATCCACTTCTCTTCTAAGATATGCATTGTAGAAGAGTGTGGCATAGATACTTCCATGGGGGTCCCATCAGTGCCTTCTCTATTGTGTACTCATTCTGATTTCCAGTGTACCTTATGGATACAAAGGTCCTCATGTAGACTTCTTTTGAGTACGAAGTGGCGGCCCCCTCGTCTTGAAGCTTGAGGTGTTTGCGGAGAGTGGCTTCAGAGATGGTGATGTCCTTGCCATCTACATTGGCTTTAATTTGGGGTATCCCCTGTTCGGTAGAGTAGATGGCAGATTTCCAAAAATCCTCCATGTGAGGAATGTAAATGGGTGGGTTGACAGTGAGAGCATGGTATATTTTTGATCGACAGAGAAAGTCGATCATGTCATCAAACCCGTCGGACTTCTTCCTTTTTATTAAGTATGCTGTGAGGTTGTGATATGGATGTAGGTCCTGAGCAGACCTGAGAGAACAGATCTGCGGAGAAATCCTTCAACAGTCCGGATCGAGAGGCAGAATCTCTAGATCCGGTATCACTCTCGAATCAGAAAAAGGTAGAGACGGGTGCGGGAATCACATACACGAACAGAAACATATGAAAGTGAAAAAGGACAGCTAATTGAAAGCATAAAAACGTATGATTCTTTGATTGAAATGAAAATAAATGCTCGATCATACACTAACAATTAGTCTCACCCCAGGGTGAGCTCCCCCTGGGGTGGTGATTCCCTCTACAGACACACTCTCACTCCTAGGACATAATCTGCTATATATAGGAGGCCAAGCACATGCGCCTTGTTTTCCAAGCCACCGCCCAATGGGCCTGAAAAACATGTATCGAAACTACTTAGTTTCGATTGAACAAATGTTCAACCGAAACTAGTAGTTTCGATTGAACAAAAGTTCAACCGAAACTAGTAGTTTCGATACAGTAATTTCGATTAACAGCATCAGTCTCAAAATTATACCCAACAATCTCCCCCTAGACTGATGCTATCAATTCTTGTCCGACTCTGTCTTTCGTCTTCATAGATTGACTGATGATCCAATGTCTTTTGTTGTGATTCTCCCCCTCAAGTGTAGACCCTCCTATCTTGTAGGCAAATGATAAAGGTTTGAATCCCAAGTATTTAGCAGTAAATAACCATCTTTCTACAATGATTCTTGACATTCTCGAACACTTGATCAACTTTTGCCTTCTCTCCCCCTAAAAAAGGTCAATTTCAAGCAAAGGCTCACTTTGTCTTGCATCTTCGTAACTCTGCTGATAATTTGAAGTCTTTCGTGGTAATTCTCCCCCTGAAGTGTAGACCCTCCTATTTCTAGGCAAAAGATAAGGGATCGAATCACCATGTAATCAACAACTAATGATCCGGTTTGTCACAAGTATGCTTGACTTTGTTACCCGCTGCCCAAACTTGAACTTTGATCAAAGGAATTACGGCTGAATCAGGCAGAACATCGTGTATATTGCCGAAGAAACGAAATTTTTGAAAACCCAAAAAAGGTTGTCTCCAAGTTTTCTTCCAAAACTCCCCTCCTTCTATGCAATATCCTGTTAAAAAATTTATCCAAGAAAATTTCCAAAAAACTCTTTTTTTTTTTTTTGGAAAGTACTTGGACAGTTATGCCTGTAGTTTCGATAGGCTCTACTTCAGTCGAAACAAGGCTAGTTTCGATAGAGGCAGTATCGAAACAAGAAGTTTCGATAGAGTGATTCTTCAATCGAAACTAGTAGTTTCGATAGGAGATTCTTCAATCGAAACTAGTAGTTTCGATACCCTCTAGTTTCGATAGCCTAGTTTCGATAGCCTAGTTTCGATGTCTTCTACTTCTGATTTAAGGCAACACCAGTAGTTTCGATAGAAAATGTTCAGCCGCCACATAGTTTCGATTGACCATCTTCAACCTTCAGCTACTTCGATACCCCCAATCCAGGTCTGAAAAATGCTTCAAAAGCCTTACATCTTCAGATTTTGAAAGTGGAAATGTAGAACAGCAGTCACGAACCTGCTACACATCGATTTCTTCAAGATTAACGTCTCAATGGCGGGTTTTTCTTGATTTTGAGCAGATTCGAGAGCAATAAGAGCCACCATGGCTCTGATACCAACTGTAGGTCCTGAGCAGACCTGAGAGAACAGATCTGCGGAGAAATCCTTCAACAGTCCGGATCGAGAGGCGGAATCTCTGGATCCGGTATCACTCTCGAATCAGAAAAAGGTAGAGACGGGTGCGGGAATCACATACACGAACAGAAACATATGAAAGTGAAAAAGGACAGCTAATTGAAAGCATAAAACGTATGATTCTTTGATTGAAATGAAAATAAACGCTCGATCATACACTAACAATTAGTCTCACCCCAGGGTGAGCTCCCCCTGGGGTGGTGATTCCCTCTACAGACACACTCTCACTCCTAGGACATAATCTGCTATATATAGGAGGCCAAGCACATGAGCCTTGTTTTCCAAGCCACCGCCCAATGGGCCTGAAAAACATGTATCGAAACTACTTAGTTTCGATTGAACAAATGTTCAACCGAAACTAGTAGTTTCGATTGAACAAAAGTTCAACCGAAACTAGTAGTTTCGATACAGTAATTTCCATTGACAGCATCAGTCTCAAAATTATACCCAACAATGGAGAGAACTTATCATCTGGATTGTTTATGTCTACCTCTGACATTGTTTGGTTTGGAGGGAAAGAGGAAGGTTTTGAAGGGTGGTTATGAATGGAAGGCTTTGAATGTTGTGGGGGCTTGGGTGAAAGTGATGGGAGTTAGGGCGAAATTGAATGTGAAGGGATGGTGAGGAAATTTGATTTGTTCTTATAACGATAGAGGAGGGAAAAACAAAATGACTTGTACAGTACAACCTCATTCACTTTTTATTGTTACAACTGTAATGCACTATAGCAGTCATGGTAAAGACTGAAAGGAATTTTTACAGCGGGTAAAAGTTAATTTAGACTTATTTTTTACCCATCAGCAGCATACTTGGTTACTGCGGATGGTTAAGCCTATCCGCTGTAAGCTTGGTTGCGGCAGATAGATAAGTCTGTCAGCAGCAAACTTTATTGTTATTGATGGATGCTTTGATCCGCAACAAGGGTGTTGCTGCTGACTGCCTTAAAGCTATCTGCAGGAAACTTGTTCCTGCTGATAACTTAAAGCGGTCAGTGGCAAAAACTTTGCTACTGATTATTAAACATGTCAGCAGCAAAAATGGATGCTGCTAACTTGTAACTTTTATTTATAACAAAAAGACAAACATATTTACAAAAACAAATTTTTAGAGACATATTTTAATCAAAGTTCATCATACCAATAGATTCAACTAAATATCTAAATCTAGCTTCATCAAATGGTTTTGTAAATAAATCAGCATATTGCTTATTGGTATGAACTTTGGTTAAAATAATTCTCTTTTTCTCAGCTTGATCTCTTATGAAGTGATACCTGATGTCAATGTGCTTTGTCTTGGAGTGCTGCACCGGATTGTTTGTGATTGATATAGCACTCATGTTGTCAATGTGAATGGGAGTTGCCATGAAAGTCATCCCATAATCCAACATTTGATTTTGTATCCAGATGACTTGTGCACAGCAACTTGAAGCTGCAATGTATTCTGCTTCTGCTGTAGAAGTTGAAACACATGTTTGCTTCTTGCACTGCCATGAAATCAGTCTCCCTCCCAGAAACTGACATCCCCCTGAAGTGGACTTTTTGTCCAAGTTGCATCCCCCATAATCATTGTCAGTGTATGCATACAGATTGAATTTGTCATTTTTAGAGTACCAAATCCCATGTCTTGGGGCTCCCTTTAGGTATCTAAAAATTCTCTTGACAGCTTGAAGATGTGAATTCTTTGGAGCTGCTTGGAATCTTGCACAGAGACATACTGCAAACATGATATCTGGCCTTGAGGCAGTAAGATACATGAGAGACCCTATCATTGCACGGTACTGATGTTGATCAGTGTCTTGACCATCTTTATCTGGAGTCAGCTGATGGTGCACTTGCATAGGGGTTCTTGCAGCAGAGCAGTCAGCCATCTTGAATCTTTCCCATTTTGCTCTTGACATATTTGGATTGGCTGATGAAGATTCCATTTGGGACTTGTTTAACTTGGAGACCCAGAAAGAAATTTATTTCACCCATTGAACTCATTTCAAACTTTGAGTGCATCAGGATCTCAAAGTCTTTACACAACTTCTTCCTTGTTGATCCAAAGATGATATCATCAACATAGATTTGAACCAGTAAGATTTCTCCCCCTTCGTCTTTGATAAACAAGGTCTGGCACCTCTTCTGAAGTTGTTGCTTAGTAGATATCCAGAAAAGTTTCATACCAGGCTCTTGGGGCTTGATGTAAGCCATATAGAGCTTTGTCTAGTTTAAACACTTGGTTAGGATGTGCAGGATCTACAAAGCCTGGAGGCTGTTTGACATATACTTCTTCACCAATCTTCCCATACAGAAAGGCACTCTTGACATCCATTTGATAGACCATGAAATTCTTGGATGCAGCATATGTCAGGAAGATTCTGATGGCCTCCAGCCTGGCAACAGGAGTAAAGACTTCATCATAGTCAATTCCCTCTTCTTGAGTGTATCCTTGAGCTACAAGTCTGGCTTTTTTCTTGACTACAATTCCTCTCTCATCTTGTTTGTTCCTGAATACCCATCTTGTGCCAATGGCAGATTGACCAGGTGGAAGATCAACAAGCTTCCAGACATCCTGTCTCTTGAATTGCAGCAATTCTTCCTGCATTGCCTCAATCCAAATGTTGTGTTGCAGAGCTTCATCTATCTTTTTGGGTTCCACCTGAGATAGAAAACATGAAAACAAACATATATTGTCCTCATGAGATTTGCTTCTTGTTAGAACTCCTTGGTGAACTTGGCCAATAATATTTTCCATAGGATGTTCCTTGTTGATCCTTTGTGCTGGTACCACCTCCGGCTGTATCCCTTGCTCAAGATTGCTTTGATTTTGATCAAGGATTTCTTCATTCATGGTTGAAGAGTCTTCAAGATCAGCAGCTACATCAGTATTGTCAGCAATAGTATTTGCAGCATCTACAGCATTTACCGAAGAGTCTTCATTCAAATTTTCATTTTCAGACAGGCTGCTACTAGTGACATTTGAGAGTGTGGTTCTGGCTGTACTTGCTTCAATGGCTTCCATAACATATGGAAGATCAATGGATGGTCTTCTCAGACTGACAGAACATTTTGGAAAATCCAGTCTGTAGTCAGAGGAGAAAGTAGAAACAGGTGCTTGAGAAGAGGAAGACTCCATATTTGAGAAGATGAGAGGCTCAAATATTTGGGTGAAGGAGTCTATGTCAAAAAGCCAGTTTGGGCCTTTTCCTTGTTCACAGACAATGTGTTCTCTGCATTCCACATTGGCTGATTCTTCCACAACTCTTGTTCTTGAGTTGAATACTCTGTAGGCCTTGGATTGAGAGGAATAGCCCACAAAATATCCTTCATCAGATTTGGCACCAAACTTAGGAAGAACCCCATGTGTGATCAGAATTGTGCATGGACATCCAAAAGGCTTTAGAAATCCAATGTATGGAACTCTTTGGAACCATAGTTCATAAGGTGTCTTGTTGAGAGGCTTGACTATTAGAACTCTATTTTGCACATAGCAGGCTGTGCTTACTGCTTCTGCCCAGAATGTGAGAGGCAGTTTTGAGTCAGCCAACATAAATCTTGCTGAATCAATTAGAGTTCTGTTTCTTCTTTCAGTAACTCCATTTTGTTGAGGAGTTCTTGGAGCACTGTATTGCCTTTCGATTCCCTTGCTCTCACAGAAACAGTTCAAAGTGTGGTTCTTGAACTCTGTGCCCTGATCACACCTTATTATCTTTACCTTCTGATTGCTTTGATTCTCTACCCTAAGGATGTAAGATTTGAGAATTTCAACAGTTTCATCTTTTGTTCTCAAGAAGTATACCCATGAGAATCTGGTGTAGTCATCATTTATCAGCAGACAGTATGACTTCTTACCCATTGACATAATATTTGTAGGCCCAAAGAGATCCATATGCAGCAGCTGTAGTGGAGTATCATTTGTATTCAAAGTCTTGGGCTTGTGAGAACTCTTGTGTTGCTTCCCTTTCAAACAAGCAATGCAATGATCTTCTAGCTGGAACTCTTTACTAGGAAGCCCTCTGACAAGATTATTCTTCACCAATTTGTTGATGGTTTTGATGTTAACATGGCTTAATCTCCTGTGCCAGAGAGCTGATTCATCAACTGAGGCTTTTGATAAAAAAAACATGATACACTACCAGATGGAGTGACCTCATTCATGTCAAGCACATAAAGATTTTCTTTTCTCTGAGCAGTTAATAAAATCTTTTCTGGAGGAGGTTTGAAAGCCAGGAGATAGTACAAAGCATTCTTTGTCTGTGAAGAGCATCCAATGCTTTTGATCACAGACCTGGGAAACACTCATGAGATTGAAGTCCAATTCTGTGACATAATTTACCTTATCAATACTCATTCTTTCATTTGACACAGTCCCTTGTCCAGTAATAGATCCTCCTTTTGAGTCACTTCCAAAGGCAACATATCCCCCATTGAAGTGTCTGAAGTTGGAGAGGATGGATCTGTTGCCTGTCATGTGCCTGAAACAACCATTTTCTACCACCCAGGTGTTATTCTTGTGACCTGGCTGCCCCTGCACATGAGAGAGATCTAGTTAGTGGGAGGAATCCAAGAGCTTGCATCCTTGAAGAAAAAGGGTTTTCGGAATATCAGATTCAGCATGTGTGCATTCAACAGAGCCAATGATGATTCTTGGAGGGATAGAAGCTGGGATCTTGGTTTTCCATTGCTAAGGAGATGGTTTTCCAGTTCTCTTTGCTCTGTCAGCAGCTGATGTTGCTTTGGCTGCTGATGGATTTGCTTTATGAGCAACAGATTTTGCTGCTGATGACTTTAGCTTATCAGCAGCCGATTTTGTTGCTGCTGAGGACTTCGGCTTATCAGCAGTAGATTTTGTTGCTGCTGATGGTTTTGCTTGAGCAGCAGCAGACTTGGTTGCTGCTGAAGGCTTGTCCTTTGGTTTCTTGGGCTTGGATTAATTACCAACATTTTTGCTGGCTGCTGATGGTTCAACAACCAATGTATGCTTATCCTTCTTTACCTTGTTGACGGAGGGCTTCTCTGTAAAAGTTCTTATGCTGATGGGCTTTTGTTTAGGAGGGGCTTGATGAAGGATCTGGTTGAAGGGATTAAATTCACAATTTGCAGCAAAGTGGTCTGATTCACCACAAATGATGCAATATTTTTGAGGCTTTGGCAGCTGTTTCCTTGGTGGGGAAAGAGAGTTTCTGAAATGAGTTGCCTTGGCTTCAGAACTCCTTACCTTTCTGTTCTTGTTTGTCTTCTCAAAAGCATGTTGTTTGAAGTTTCTTTGCTGCTGAAGGTAGTAGAAGCAGGTGATGGCAGTGTGGTTGTATTTGCCACAGACAAAGCATGATTTAGCCAGTTTGTCCCTTGAAAGGTAAACATAGTCCTTTCTTTTGAACAAGTCTTTGAAGTTCCAGGGGTGAGCTTTGTTGTGCTCAAAGGTGGATTCTTCCAATGTCTTTTGAACATATAGAACTCTTTCTCTAGGCGCATGACATATGTCAAACACCTTTCTTTGAGGCTTTGAGTTGGTGGAGGTTGAAGACTATCCCTTTTCAACAGTTAGTTTTCTTCCTTCTGAAGGATAGCTGATTTTGATTTGGTTGAAAGACATAGGAACCGGAACAGCTGGTAAAGGGACATGAGCACTTGTTCGAATGACTTCAAGAATAGGCGGTGCTAGTACTTGTACTGGTGATGAGGCCTCCTCAGTTTTAGTGGACTCTGAGCAACTTGACTCGCATTCTGACGAGGTAGTGCATTCTTGCACCAATGGTTCATACCTTGAAGGATCAAGATCTCAGTTGGCCTTTTCAAGATTTGATAGATCGAAGCTTGGTTCATGGATGGCAATATAGTCAACAGGATGTGCAACGGCTTGGTATTGTTCAGCATGATACCCCAGACCAGTTTTTACCTTGTCATTAATTTGAACATCCAAAAGTCTTTGCAGCTTTTTGGATGCAAATTCATATTTGTCAACATGAACTTTCTGTTATGCCAATTTTGCTCTGGTAGCTTTTAATCTAGCAGTAGATCATCAATCTGAGTTTCGAGATTGGTTTGTTCATGTTTTAGTAATGAAATCTCTTTCTTTAGGCAGTTAATTTTTTCTTTATAACTGTTTTCGACTTTTATGAATTCAGATTTCATTTGATGAAACTCTTCATTTTGATCTATAAGGTTTTGATTATGCTTTCTATAGCCTAACACCTTATCAATACAAGCTTAGGAACAGAGATATTCATATAGCTGAGGCAGTATCTCAGTTGTGTCTGACATAAGAGCTTGGTTGTTAGCTGGCAGATCTTCATACTAGAAGCTCCAATCAAAGTCAGAAGTTCCAACAGCTGCATAAGATGCAGTTTGAGATGGAGGAGTAGCTTGTTGCTGTTGTTGTCTTGGTTGGGCTTGGTGAGCTTGTCTTGATTGAGGAGCTGCTGGGTTTGCCATAGGTGCCTTGCATTCTCTAGCAAAATGACCCAGTTGGTTACAGTTGTAACATCTTAGTTTGCTTTTATCCAAGCCAACTCTGGTGTTGGAGTTATTACTTGGAATGGTTCTTCCGGTTCTAGAGTAGAACCTTTTTGCTCTTATAGAGATCATGGCATACGAGTGTTGTATGTCCATTTCTTCTAAGTCATCTGGATGGAAGCATTCCAGATCCTCCTTGATAAAGGACATGTTGCTTGAGTTTTTAGAAACAAAAGCAACAGAGGTTGAGGTTTGAGGAGGAGCTTCTAGGAGAAATGGTGATGTGTTTGTTTGAGAGGTTGGAGTTTGGGGATGAGTGACGATGGGAGGATAATAGTTGCTTGAACTAGGACCTGAGTGGTCAGAGTGGAGGGCAGAAGAGGTGGTGGTGGATGTTGAGGCTGTTTGGTAGCTTGAGCTTCTTTCTTTTGCCTGAATCATCTCTAGCTCATAGGTTTTTAGCATTCCGAAGAGCTCAGTCATCTGGAGAGTCTTCAGATTCTCAATTCTTCTGATGGACACTGTGTAGAGTGTCCAGCAACTCGGTAGAGACCTGATGAACTTCTTGAGAATATCTTCATTCTCCAGCTTCACCTTTGAGCACTGCAGCTCACCTACAAGATAGGTATATCTGTTATATAAAACAGTTAGAGACTCACCTTCCTTCCAGACGAAGTTTTCATATTGCTGCTTCAGGATGTCTCTTCTGTTTTCTTTGACTTCTTCTGAACCAGCAAACATCTTCTCAAGAGCCTCCCATAGCTCCTTTGCAGTTTTATAACCTCTGAAGTTATAAAAAACTTCATTTGGTAAGCACATCTAGATGGCTCCCAAGGCTTTGAAATCTACCTCCATTTTCTTGATGTCTTCATCAGAGTACTTGGAGGATTCTTTGGGAACCAGTGTACATACGGAATCAGATGAGGCCACCATGGGTATGTATGGTCCATTTTTAATGGATTTCCACATCCCATATTCTTGATAGCAGAAGAAGCTTTCCATTATGTTCTTCCACATATCATAGTCTTCTCCAGACACCAGTCTTGGTGGTCTGGAGATGCTTCCAATATCTTCAAATCCATTGTTTTGTGCTATTTTGTTTTGATTTGTGATAATGAGAGACTTTAGCAAAGAGATAGTTTAGAATAGAACCGGAGAATGATTAAACAAGTGTGAGTTTGTTTAATCTGTGAGCCAAATCTATGATACCACTTGTAGGATCGGTGAATACAAGATGGTTCTATTCTAGTTGAGATTGGCGGAAATAATCACAACTAAACAATGTAAACACAAGAAGTACTAATAAATGCAATTTGTATTAAGCTTCAATGGTTACAAGATTACAGAGAAAACTCTAAGAAAAACACTACTTTACAATGACTCTCAGTACTGCTTATATAGTAACTTAGAATCAAGACAGACCCTTGATTCTAAGGATTAGATCTAACACAAACCGTTGATCTTGTATTGAAGCTATTCTACATATTATGACAATAAACACTACAAAAGTTAACTTTACTCAAACGTCTTCTTAGGCATCATTGCTTGCATGCTTGGAGAAGAGCGTTGTAGTTCTTTATTGTCTGCACCTGTGACATTATTTCTGCGTGGAGTGTGTCAGTGTTGCAGCAGAAAGTTGTCAGTGTTAATGGTTGCTTTATCGAAGCCAGTCAACTGCAACGTTTGATCTTCAGTGGAAATGGCTATCAGCTGCAAAGTTGGAGATTAGCAGCAAGACACAACTATCCACAGCTGCTGATGACATGCCTATCAGCAGCAACTTTGGTCTTCAGCAGATAAGGCTTATCCGCAGCAGATTTATTCTTCAGCAGAAGAACAAGTATCCGCTGTAGATAAGCTTATCCACAGCAGCTTGTTGGTCAGCAGCAAACTCTGAGGTAAGCAGCATTTGTACATAGAAATTTGTGTAGCCATCAGTCTTTATTTCTACACAACCAGGCCTATTATAGTATCAAAGACTTGTATAAAGATGTACAGCTTTGAATGAGTGCTCAAACAACATGTATTGCTTAAGATACTTACAAGATTTAAGACTTTAGTGACTAAAAATTAAGTATTCATGTCCATGAAGGAAGATTATAGTAAAAAAAACCAACAAAAATAAACACACTTTTTTCATAACTAGAAAGTAAATTAAACCAAAGTTCATCAAAACCCAAGTGATACAAGAAGAACAACTAAGAATGGCCATAAACATGATAACACTAGCACTTGGTGATATAATTATGGAATGATCCAAGGATCAAACCAAAGCTAGGTGAAAGTGAGAATAAAATGCTTCTGGATCCTTGGATATAATTGATTAGCATACTACACTATTTGGTACACAAATAATTTTATAGATTTTGGGGCTAGAAGTGTTGAATTTCACCATGGAAGTGCAAACCGATGAATGAGGCTTGAGCTACTATTTATAGGTTGAAAAAGTGATTATGCACAGCCGTGCCTTTCAACTTTTCTGACATTGTACTGGTGCGAATCTTTAGCTTTTCCATAATCATTTGGAGTTACATGCATGACCGTGCATAGGGATGCATGACCGTGCCTTTGGGCTTGACCAAGCCATGACTTTCTGGTTAGCTTTGAGGCTTGATTTTTGCCGATACGAGGGAGGCACGGTCATGCATGGCCGTGCTTAGTTTCTGGCTTTCAATAATCTACATTTTCTTTGATATTTCTTCGTATTTTGATATGGAGAGCCAAATAGCCTGCAAATTTAATAGGAAGCTAACTGAGTATCATTTCCTACGAAATTGACTAAAATCAGTCAAATATGAGGGTGATTATGCATGCAAAACATGTATAAATGATGGTACATCAAACATCCCCACACTTGAGCTTTGCTTGTCCTCAAGCAAACTCTTGCATTAATCAGACCCAATGGCGGAAAAGGGAACGTAAAAGGGAAATAAGAAAGAAATAAAAGACAGTTAATCAGAAACAGTTAAGGTCCCAAATGTACAAGTGGCCTAAAGAATACAAAAATCAAACATAATACCAATTGAGTTTTGATGACCATCGTTTGAGTCATGCAAAAACCTAACAAACCTAGATAAATTGGGCAAGTAAGGTATATATCCACAGAGGAGCATGTGGTTAGTGTAATAGGTCTCGTCTGACTAATCTATCCTAAACCTAACTAAATTATCAAAATTAACCTAAGAATGGAAAACTGATTTTGATTCAAGAACATAAACTCAATTAACTAAATAATTATTGCAAAACAGATCACTCACAAGTTTCAGATTATGAAGATGAAGAGATGACCTAGTCTGTGCCGATTGGAAATCACATAGACATGATTTCGTGATACTATTCAATGTTGACAAATAATTAAAAACCATTGACAAATAATTAAAAGCCAGATTATTTGACTGTGCTGATTTACGATTAGAAAACTGAATAACTGACATACTTGAATTCCCAACTAATTAACTACCAGTTCAAAAGACTAAAACCTTATTGAATTCAATGGTTCGCGATTAATCAATAGAAAGACTGAAAACCAAGTAACCGATGAAAACAAACAAATTCTTATAAAATCAAACCTTATAGCCATACCAAATAAACAAAAGACATAGCTAAACGAACGATTGAGTCAAAATCTAATCCAAAATTAAGTATGAACCGGTTGAATACACTCTACTAACACAATCTTATACCCGGTGATAATCACAAAAAAATTAGACAATCATAATAAACAAGAAAACGAATACTGTCACTATCGAATTCACCATTAAAATTATTAACCAAAGTTCTCAACTTGTTCTACAATTATGATTAACAAAATAAAATAAAACTCCCTTTCGTGAACCGTGCTCCAACTTTGTTCCTTGTTTCTCCTCGGGTAACACAAAGTAAAGCAGCAAGTTGCTTCCCTTTGGCCGCAAAAGAGCCAAAAGGGCTTCCTCTCGAAAAACATGCCCTAAGGGCTAAGGCACACCACCCTAAGGTCATCTGTAATGGTTTCACATTCAAGCCCACCACGTCATCGCCACATCAAAATGGGGCAATCACTAAGATGCGTAGTGGTTTCACTATCCACATACAAATTCACACACACACACACCCACATATATATATATATATATATAACACAACATCAACATGGGGCAATCACTAAATCAAATCACTAATATGCGTAGTGGTTTCACTATCCACACACAAATATATACACATATATATACATAACACACACACACCCCTTCCCCTTTGCCCATGATTTCCCTCACGCCAAGCCCCCCCGCCCCCATTTACGCCCAATGGATGCGGCGCCAGTGGTTAAGCCAGGTGGCTCACGCCATCACTTGCACGCCTCCACTACGGAGGGCCTAATTGCTGTATGATTCTCCCTTTAATTGCCTCGTGATTCGTGTCGTTCCGGCTGGAGAAAAGGGCTAAGCCCTTCTCTCGAAAATTGTGCCTAGGGCACCTCTAAATTTCTCCAATTCTGTCGTCCCCCCTCCTTGCGTCAACTTCCTGCCTAGAGGTGCACAAATCGGTTTTTTTAAACCGAACCGGTTTGGTCAAAGTTTGGTCAAAACCAGTTTGGACATAAACCGGTTCGGGTTAACCCGGTTTAGAAGAATGGAAATCCCTAACCTTTTAAACCGTTAGGGTCTGTTAGTAACCGGTTTGCCCATTAAACCAATTTTTATTAAAAAAATCTAATAAATTCAATAAAATTCAATATTTTTAATAATATATATGTGTATGTATATATATATATATATATAACAAATATAAAACATAAAGTTCAACGTTTATTAATATTTGGAAAGTTCAGAAAATTAAAAAAACATTATTGGATAAAATTATAAAATTGAAAAACATTATAAATGACAATGTATATTTTTATTTTTTGGATTATTCTTGTACGTCATCTTCGGAACCGGAGCTTCGTAGCCTTGCATCTTCGGCTAGTTCTTCTTCGGTGACTAGTTCGGATATTCCAAGATCAACCTCGTTGTTGTGTATAAGTTTGGTATTGTATCCTATCCATCGCATCCAAATAGTCCTTCAAGCAAATGCACATTTCCATCGTTATGGGGGTGAGTCTAATCCTTCGTATCGATAAGAGGCTGCCACTAAAAGAAAACGCAGATTCCGAAGCTACCGTGGAAGCTTGGACGGTTAGTACATCACGGGCCATGGCGGAAAGAATCGGAAACGAAGCTTCGTTTTTTTTCCACCAAGCCAAAATATCAAAATCATCAAAAACATAGATCGTAATTGAATTTTTCCCCAAAAACGCACCACACATCTTGACCTAGCACGTTCCTTCCTGTTTGATAACAAATATTGATCGTAATTGTACCAAATTGCCGGATTTCTCGTTGTTGTTAGAATTTCCACCACGCTAACTTCGTTTGAGGAACCACCAACACTACTTGACATGGTTTTTTTTTTAGAGTTTAGATCGAGTTTAGAGAGCGTTTAAAGAATGGTTTTAGAGATTAGAGAGAGGTGTGATCAACCCTAAACACCCCAACCTATTTATATTGATTTATGGGTGAAAAATTGACAAAAAAACGGCTAGATTTAGCCCCAACAGCTATAAAGCCGTTTTGTAACGGCTAGTTTAGTTTCAGCGAAAAAACCGGTTTGCGTACCCGGTTTGATTAAACCGGTCTTCAACCCGATGGTTCCCTGAATGCCTTAAACCGGCGGTTTATACGCAACCCGATCCGGTTTGTCTTAAACCGGTTAGAGGTGAACCGGTTTTTTTGTGCACCCCAATCCTGCCCTCTTTTTTTCCTTTTTTTATTGCAGCCAATTGCTAAGACCAAACTGCAGCCCGTCAAATTAATTTAAACCCATCTTCAATTCCTTTTAGCCCAATCATTAATTTAATTTGTGAAGCCCAAATTGATTTTTTTCTTGTTGTAGACTTGTAGCTCATTACGTGATCCATCATATAACATTTATTTTCATTTTCCTTTTCCTTACTTTCATTTCCGGTTTCCTTTTCGCTTTGGCGGCCCAACAATTCGTAAATCCAATTGATTAATAGGCATGACTCCATGAGTGCTATGAACTAAATCCATGAGTCACTTGCTTCCTGTAATGCAACCCAATAAAACATGTAGTTCTTAATTTGATTTTAATTTAACTTCATTTTAGGTTGTCAATTATAGTAAATAAACATCGTTTAGAATTTGACGGTTAACTATTAGCATCTCTCTGTCTCATATTTCATATAATTGTATCATTTTCTCATGTTTTTTCTATAATCTTTAAAAGTATGAAAACCGATCAAAGTAATATATTTCGTATCAACATCGATGCATTTATAACATAATTAATATCTAATAACGTGTGTACCTAAAATGCACCAATCAAGTTTATTATTTTATTTTTGTATTTTCTAAAGTATGGTGATATCTATATAAGTGTAACAAACTTAATGAAACTATGATTATGCACAGAATCACACATCTCACAAATGCTCACTCAACTCTCGGCCTTTATTTTGAATGAATGTATATGAGTTTTAAGTGGAACACTGAGTACCAGGGAATGAAACATGTATAATCATAGACATGTATAAAAATCAAATCTTCATCAATTAACATAAAATAAATACATGAATCAAGTGGACTTGTATAAGGGTTGTAATTTGGCTTGGGTTTAGGGTAAGGAATATTTGGGTAAAATTGGCTAAATGTTAAAGACCCAGTTTGGCTAATTGCTAATATATGACGGGAAATAAAAGAGAAGTACATACTAATACTAACAACCTTCTTCAATTGAGCTGAACCAAGGGTCCTGAGTTGTACACCACACGGGAGAATCTACTCTATAACTTCGACCAATAGCACCGAGAAGAACAATCTATCCTTATTTCATCCCTTGTTCCAAGATCCGGGTAAGACTACGCCTCGTCATAAAACGTGCCCGTAATCTCGTTGATTACTTCACCGGTCTATCATATGTGAAGGGATTCTCTAGTTACAAGGTCCACAACAACTAGTGAACAATATCATTTTGAGAACGTATCTTGAATTCACCTTGTTGCATTGCCTTCACGTCCTTAAGTCTTTCTCCTTACGGAGAACTTCCAACCAATCATCCGTTATGTTCCAGAGTCGACTCACCATGAATAGTTGTCCATCCTCCGGTTCGCCATGGCTTGCTTCAAATCCAAGCGTTGACTAATCAACGGATCAACCTCACCAATTAACCGACTCGAGTCACAAAATTGTTCATAAAATTTTATTTCTTACTAATGCTTCGAGGGATTTTTCTTTTCTTTTCTTCTTTTCTCATTTTCTTTTGTCAAGCAAACATGCTTAAATATTCTGGCCTTTTAATTGCCCATGACTTTTTATTTCTTACTAATGCTTCGAGGGATTTTTCTTTTCTCATTTTCTTTTGGCAAGCGAACATGCTTGAATTTTCTGGCATTCTTAGTACTTTGACTAGAACGACTATATACAAACAAAGGTTCTTATGTTAAAATAAACAAGTAAAGGCTCCACAAGGCTGTAACATCCCAAATTTAAAACCATAAATGTTTAGGGGTTGAAAATACACCAAACCATAAGTTAGGATGGGTGTCGGTTAAGAAATGTGACACTAGAACGTAACCGGACGAGAAACAGAAAGACAGTTCGACCGGAAAGAGCCCAAAACTTCAAATAAGCATATCCTGGGATAGGAAATAAGTTACGGAAGCCATAAAATATGAAACCTGGTGTCGACGAGAAAAGCCTGAAAAAGAGGGTTAGCAGACCACTACCCCAAGCTTAGCGGTTCGCTACGTGCTCTGGAAGGTTGAATTGAGAGTTTGACGCGTGACAAGCTGACTCCTGTGATCCAGGTCGGTAGCGGTCCGCTACCGAATGGCTTAGCGTTCCGCTAAGGGCCTTGAATCAGCCTATAAGTGGAACTTAAGGATTTCATTTGGTATTCCAATCCAGTTTCTTCGAGAAAGCTCTATTTTGAGAATCTCGTGCTTGAAATACCCTTTTGGTGTTTCAAGTAAGTCATTTTAGGAGCAAGGGACGAGGAAACTCTACTTCAATGTGCCGTAAATAGTCTTTCGGTAAGTCTTCTCCCTCAGTTAGGATCGGGTAGCCCCGATGGTTGGCACAGACATAAGGCAAATGCCTTGGAAGTGCCAACAAGTAAAGGCTATACCCGAAGGGTTGGCATGGGTATGTGGAATGCCAGGATAATGCCAACAAAGATAGATTAGGACATAGATGACGATTTATCGCTACGGGGTTATACCATATAATATATAGACTAAATAGAATTATCTTATCCATAGGATAACACCATATAGCAGATAACGTGATAGTAGATTGTAACTGATTAAGGTGAGTTCCTCTGAACATTTATAAAACAGGATGTGTGCCGGTTTAACCAGTAATTGTTTATGTACGTGAAAGCATCTTGAATTGTTATCTACGCGTTAGATAAAAGTGTAGCTTTCACAATTCATGTTGTTTGGTTTATTATCTGTTTCGGTTTAGGACAGACGATTGTAATTCATGTTGTTATGACCACGCCTTTGGTTTAGGGGCTGTCTACTGTTCAGTTTAAGTAGTAGACTACTATTCAGTTCAGGCAGTATGGTCGGTTTATTATCTGTTTCGGTTTAGGACATGTGATTGTAATATTGCATTATATGCTTGTTTTCTAGCTTTGATACAATCTATTCAAGATGGCCACTTTAAACTGGGTTTGAAAAATATGTCTGTTTATTAACTTACCAACATTAAGTTGACCCGTTCTTGTTTTTGGAACACATCTTAGATGCTCGGTAAGTGCAGGTTATTGGGTGATGGCTTGTAGGTTTGGCATTCCAGGTTGAGCATTTGGAACAAGAAATACGGTTAAGGGCTTGTTTGTCCTGTTGTTTTGAGGAACTAGTTGTCCGATGTAATAATCTTTCGTAAGGGTTTGTAAACAGCTATTTTATTAATAAGAAGACCTTGTTGTTCTAGCTTTCGTTGTGTGTTTCTGTACCATTCGTCACGTCTAACCAGTATCTGGGACTGGGGTGTGACAAGGGCTGACTAGGGGATATTTTTTAGGTTGGGGAAGAAAAGAAAAAAAAGGGGCTAATAAGTGGGTTAATCCTAATGTCTCTGTCATTTTTATGCAATATTTTAGTTTATGATCATGAAATGTATGTTTTACACAAGTTCTAATATACAATGCAACATTTCGCAATCAGACAATACTATCCAAACAAATGAGCATACGAAAATGTATGTGATAATGCTTAATAAGGCCCAAAATACTCACTAGAAACGGATTGTAGGGGGGAAAGTGTAAAACTGTGCATAATCTTATTTCTTTCAATTTGCTATGCTTTTTAATATCCCATTTTATTTTATTATATCTACTCAAATGTACTTCAAATCTTGTGTTTCTAACGGTAGATGATATGTCCTATATTATACATGTTTTGCGTGCATAATAATCCCCATATTTTGATATTAATTGAATAATAACCTTGCAATTGCTACTTAAATCGTTTATATTTTATAATTGCAGGTTAAACAACGTACCGAACTTTTCATAAGCAAACAAATATATACAAAGCGATTCTTTTCTTTCTTTTCTTACAAAATTCCAATTTCTCCCCCAAAAGATTTACTTTCAAACACAGATAAAAAGAAATAACTATACAAAAAAAATATTTTTGAAAATCTTCCCAATTAACAAGTTTCAACAGATAAAAACTTATGCACAAGGGTTACTAAAAGTTGAGCACTCCGAGCATTTCCACCAATTTCTTAAATCTGGCAGAATCGAATGCTTTTGTGAAGATGTCAGCGGTTTGCTTGTCGGTTTTGACCTCAACAATTTTGATATGTTTCTTTTCAATACAGCTACGGATAAAATGATGTTTGATCTCGATGTGTTTGGTTTTGGAGTGCTGGGCGGGATTTTTGGTGATATGAGGAACTGCGGTGTTGTTACAGAGGATGGGGGTTTCATGAAAGGTGATGCCATAATCGAGCATCTGATGGTGTATCCACCAGAATTGGGAATAACAAAAGGCTGCAGCAATGTATTCAGCTTCTGTCATGGATTGAGAAACGGTGGTCTGTTTCTTACATTACCGGGACATGAGTCGATTGCCAAGAAATTGACAATCCCCAGAACTGGATTTGTGGTCTAAGTTGCATCCCCCATAGTCTGAATCTGAATAAGCCACAAGATCAAACAGGTTATTTTTGGGATACCAAAGTCCAAGTTTGGCTTATACTTTAAATATCTTAAAATACATTTTACAACAATGAGAGAGTTTAGGATTAGCCTGAAAGCGTGCACAGAAGCACACTGCAAACATGATGTCTGGTCTGCTAGCATTGAGATACATGAGAGATCCTATCATGGAGTGATAGAGGTGTTGATCAACGCTTTCACCATCCATATGAGGAGTAGAGAGTGTCGAACTTCTACGAGAGTCTTGAATGGATGGGACGCAGTCATTTTGAACTTGGTCAGAATCTTTTTAACGTATTTCTCTTGATGAATGAGAATCCCTGACTCCGACTGATCAACTTGCAATCCAAGAAAGAACTTTATTTCCCCCATACAACTCATTTTGAACATACAACGCATCACTTCCTCAAATTCTTTGCACAACCTCGGATTGGTGGATCCGAAAATGATATCATCAACATAAATCTGCACCAAAATTGTATCTGCACCATCATTTCATTTACACAAAGTTTGGTCAATAGCTCCCCGTGTAAAACCATTATCAAGTAGATGCTTGGATAATGTTTCATACCACGCACTAGGTGCTTGATGAAGACCGTACAGTGCCTTGTCCAATTTGTAGACACGGTCTGGATAGGTTGGATCAATGAAACCCGGTGGCTGCTTACGTAAACTTCTTCTTGGACCTTTCCATATAGAAATGCGCTCTTAACATCCATTTGATAGACTGTGAAGTCCATGTAGGCTACGTAGGCGAGAAACTTTCTGATGGCTTCTAAGCGTGCCACTGGTACAAAAACTTCCTCAAAATCAATTCATTCCTCTTGATAAAACCCTGAACGACCAAGCGGGCTTTATTTCGAATCACAACCCCTCCTTCGTCCTTCTTGTTACGGAATACCTAACGAGTGCCGATTGGGACTTTGTTCTTTGGGAGGTCCACCAGATTCCATACTTGTAACTTATTGAATTGCTGCAATTCTTTCTGCATTGCCTCCAGCTAACTGTTCTCAAGTAAAGTAGCTTTGATATTCTTAGGTTCTACTTGAGAGATGAAGCATGTGAAAAGACCGTCATTCATTGCTTCTGTGACACTTCGAGTTCGGACTCCCACTTTGAGTGGACCAATGATGTTGTCGGTAGGATGATTCTTGTGCACTTGTAACTATGGAATCACACCCTCTTCCAGATTCTCTTCCAGGTTGGTGATATTATTGTCAAGAATCCCTACTTCTTCTACTTCAAGATATGCAGTAGAGGACTGTTGACCAACATCCACTATTGGAGTAGTTTGTTCCTCAATAGTTTCACTTGTTGCAACAGAGACCTAAGAGCCTGAAATGGATTCAGCAAAAATTGCAGGAGGAAAATCCACGTTTTGACTGGTTGACCAAGTGAATTTTCGATTGCTCAGTAGTTTCGATAGGCCTGAATCTGAAATTTTTCTAAGTGTTTATCCTAATGTTCTGTTGACTTTGTCATATACATAATGGATCTTCTATTTGTCAAAAAGCACAAAATTTGTGCTTTCCTCAATGCATCTGACCTAAAGAGTGAAGGTTTTGTACCGGTGCAAAATTTCTTGGCCAATTCTAATGTGAGCTTTGCTATAAGCCACAATCTGCCAATCTTTGAGTCTACAATCAGGCAATTCTTGGCAACTGCTGCTAGAGTTACAGTCAACAATGTAGAGCACATTTGGGCTACTATTTTCAACCAATAAGTTCTAATTTCTGAAGCTGTGATTAGACAAGTACTGTAATTCAATGACAACCACAATGCTGATGTTGAATATCCCAGCTTTTTCATTCGGGAAAGCTTTAGGAGGATGGGTCACCCTGGTGAGTTCCAAAGTGGCCAGATCACCAAGACCTTTCTTGCTCCTCACTGGAGATATATTGTAAATGTCTTTATTCACTGCATCTCCATAAGGAAAGGTGGATTTGATTCTGCAAATGCCATGGGGGCCTCTGCTATTTTAGGATTGATCAAGGGGAGAGATTACAATTTCTCGGGGCAAGTCTTTAGGCAAATGATGGAGAACATCACTGGTAAAATCAAGGACAGATTTCTGGTCTACCTGATGTTCCTTCAAATGATTATCAATCATCTTCATCCCAACCTACCACAAGAAGGAAATTTGCTGGTGTTAGACAATATGATTGCCAAGACATTGAGTTACATGAGGAACTTCAGTTCAGGAAGCAACAGGATAATTATCAACATTCCTCTTTTTGGCACCATAATAACGAGCGTTTTTTATCTTTCCAACGAGTATGATATTGATATATATATAAAAAAAATTGTCGTTTTATGGTGTTTTTAAACTGGGGGTTTTATGTTGTTTTGGAACTGGACATTTTATGGTGTTTTTGAACTGCGTGTTTAACATTCAGGTCATGGTATTTTACACATGGTGTTTTAGATTGGTCGTGTAAAAATTGATTTTTTTACATGAACTGTGCATTTTCTACATGGTGTTTTAGATTGGTCATGGTGTTTTACAAATGGCATTTTAGATTCTGTTGATAGTGTTTTACACCTAGGCATGGTGTTTTACACATGACGTTTTAGATACTGGTCATGGTGTTTTACACAAGATATTTTAGATTAGTCATGGTGTTTTACACATGTCGTTTTAGATTCTGATCATGGTGTTTTACACATGACATTTTACATTCTGGTCATGGTGTTTTATAACTGGTCCAAGTGTTTTACACCTGGGCGTGGTTGTTTACACATTAAGTTTTACATTCTGGTTATGGTGTTTTACATTCTGATCATGATGTCTTTTAACTGATGCTTTATTTCTTAATGCCCAGAAGAAAACAACTTTAAATCGATTGGTGAAGGTAGCATTAGCTGATGCTTGTTTCGAAATATTTGTTTTTCTTGGGTTAAATGTGTCTTAAAAAAACAGTTTTAAATCGATTGGTGAAGGTAGCATTAGATGTTAAAAACTCATGAAAAAAACGTCATGAAAAAACGCAGTGAAAAAACATTATGAAAAAACGCAGTGAAAAAAATCATAAAAAAATGCCATAAATAAACGCAGTGAAAAGAACACAATGAAAAACGTCATAAAAACGTCTTGAAAAAACGTCATAAAAAAACAGCATGAAAACGCTGTGAAAAACGTACAAACCCAGTTCAACGATTTTTTTTTAAATATAACAATACCATAATCGTTTTAAAGATAAAAAACGCTCGATTTTATGGTATAATTTAAAAAAAATTACATATAAAAAAGTTAAAAACGTTTAAAAAATGGGGGTGAAAAATGAATGTGACTTGCATGTGTATGTTATTTCTCTCTTTTAGACGCAATTACTATTATACCCTTCCAGCCTTTAAATTCCCTCCCTTTTTACGTGGCATGTTGAGAACCCTCCATCTCCAAGATCAATGGTTAACAATCCTTCCTAGACTTTGTACTGTTTTTTTCGTTTGTAGCATAACCTCATACTATATATATATAGGGGAAGGATCATGAGAAAACTTTTTGTTCATGAGAAAACTAATGAAAACCGACCCAAGCGAACTCCGAATGAACTCATTTTGAGGGCGTTGGAATCGGCTCGGCGTTTAGGTTTTTGGGGGGTGGGGTGGGGTTTAGATTTTAGGGTTTAGCTTTAGGCTTTAGTGTTTGACAAGGCGGTTCTAACGCCGCTGGAATGAATTCAATCGGAGTTCGTTTGGGTTGGTTTTCGCAGGTTTTCTCACGAAGAGGAGTTTTCTCATGAACTCAACCCTATATATATAGGGGTGAGTTCACTAGAAAACTTATTTTCATGAGAAAACCAAAAAACTCCTCATTAAAGGTGCTGCATATGTGTAGTACACCCAAAAACCTAACCCCCACCCAAAAACCTAAACCCCCCACCCTACCCCCACCCAAAAACCTAAACCCATCCCACTCAACCCCCCCCCCCCCCAAAAAAAAAAAAACCTAAACCCCCACCCACCCCCACCCCCAAAAAAAAACCTAACCTAAAAGCTAAATTAAACCAAAAAACTAACCCTACTACACATATGTAGTAGGGCACTGATTTTTTTTTTTGAAAGAGGACGACGTGGTGAACAAGGTCTCCGAAGCGGTTTTTTAGTTTTTGATTTATATTTTGAGTTATGATTTTTTTTTTATTTTTTTTACCTTAAATAAATAGTTTTTTGGTTTTTCTTATTAACAATTAGTTTTCTTATGATCCTCCCCTATATATATATACATATATATATTGTGAGGTTTCGTTACAAAGTCAAAAAAGTGTAAAAAGTGGTTTAAAACTCTCATAACCGACTCATACGAACTCCGATTTCACACATTTCGGCGGTGTTGGAATCATCTCGTCGAACTCTATGATCTTTGCTTGTAGGGCTTAGTTTTTAGGGTTTAGATAATAGGGTTTAGTTTTTGCCTTAAGGGTTTAGCCTTAGGGTTTAGATTTTAGTATTTAGGATTTTCGGGGGGTGGGGTGGGGGTTTTAGGTTTTTGGGGGTGGGGTGGGGTGGGGGTTCGGTTTTTAGGGGGGTTGGGTTGTAGGTTTAGGCTTTTGGGGGTGGTGGTGGTGTTTTTAGACGACTTTTTCGGCTTTTTAAGATTTTTTGTTAGGATTTTGGTTTTTGGGGGTGGGGTTAGGTTTTGTGGGGGGGGGGGGGGGGGTTTAGGCTATTAGGGGGTGGTGGTGGGGTTTTTAAATGACTTTTTACACTTTTTATATTTTTTTGTTTTGTAGAACAACCCTCCCCTATATATATATATATATATATTATCCAATAGTCTCTAGTTCTTCATACTCAAGAAGAGACTATTGCAAATTTGCAAAACCAGCTTATACAGTAAGGAAAAAATACACGGTCTATACAAAGCCATATAGAAAACAGTATTTTAAAACAAAAAGTTGGTATTCTCGAAGCAAAAAATATACAGTTATTACAAAGGCTTGAGAAAAAAGAAAACAGTTACAGAAGCTATGACTCTTTTAGAGCCAGAATGTTAGACACTCCCTGGAAATCTTGTCTTCAAACTGTATTTGATCAGTTTCCAGAGTTTGAACAGATTATATCATAGAAAATCAACACTGAATTCCCACTAGTATTGTATGAGTTACAACTCTCATGACAATTGCCCTAAATGAAGAAAAGTACAAAGGGGTAACAGTCATTGTTTGAATATGCCATAAATTGTCTATTAAGCACTGTTGTTAATCTATTAGTTTCATTCCAATAATAGGACGAAACTTTGTGTGAGAGTCTTTGCAGATTTGTAAGGCATAAGAGCCAAAAGAGATAGTGGGATTTGTAGGGGGGAATGAGTTGTTTTTTTTTATTTTTTAGGCTTGGTAAATTATGCTAGAAAAATTATTCCAAACCTTTCGAAGTTAGTAGGAGCGTTATACAGCAAAACCACTAAAAATGGACAAAGACATTTTAATCATGAAGACACTATTTTAATTAAAAAGATAAAAGAAAGGGTTAAAAAAATCAAACCCTTGGAATGACCACTTATAACAGATTACATCATTATAGAAGTTGATGGGTGCAAAGAAGGACGGAGAGCAGTTCTCCTTTGCAAACCAAATGCCCACACCTATAAAAAAAAGAAGAAAAAATATGTTCTTATTACAGTGGAAGCTTCAAAACCGGAACCACTTGGACCAGTTTAGATTTTGAAATACAAGCACTAATCAACGCTTTAGAAAAATTTATATTATTTTTACACAAATATTTTACAGTCAGGACAGATTGTGAAGCTATAGTGAAATTTATCAAAAATAATCAAAGCAAAAAGATAAACATAACAAGGTGGGTAAATTTGCAAAATGTTATACAAGGTAGTGGATACACTATACAGTTTGAACATATTAAAGGAAAAGATAATGGGATAGCCGATTTGTTATCCCGAAACATTAACAAAATGCTTTGTTCAGATGGATAGAAAACAAAAAGGAAAGGAGAAGATGGTCATCAGACCACTACAGTTTAAAAAGAATCCTTCACCAATGAGTATTTCGTCTGAGACTATTGCAAGTTTGCAAAACCAGCTTATACAGCATGGAAAAAATACACAGTCTATACTTTTAGAACTTCGTCTACCCATAGTTGTGGTTTTTGTTGTTCAAGTAATAACATATTACTGATATAAATTTGTCCTATTGGTAACCTGTTTCCTGTTCCTTTATAACTTGACTCATGTTGATAGTTTGTAGTTGGTCTAGTCCATGGTTGTCTTCCCATGGTTTCGTATGAAGTTTCTCCTATTTTTCCCTCTGTATAGTTTCTTTTCTTATATTCAGAGTCCATAAAACTATGTTCGAGATTTTGTTTATAAAAATCAGAGATCATAGTATCTCCTTTGACTATACTTTTTACTAATGGTAAATTAAAATCTTCTTGTAGTTTGTTGTAACTTTCTTCATATGTTATTCCTAAGGTAAGCATACATTCTACTATCATGTCATCTACTTCTTCTTGTATATTTTTTTCTGTAAACTTTCTATTTGTTATTTGTTCATACGATTTGTTTGTTTCTTCTGTTTTGAAAGTTGTATTTGTTTCTTCTTTTGAATAATCTAATAAACTGTAATCTATGTCTTTTTGTTCAAATCTTGTGAATTCTAAATCTATTTACTAGCAATATAAAGGATATCATTACATCAGATACCTTTTTAAACAGAATTTTAAAGAAAGGATCATCTTCTAGAAGTACACAACAGACAATACAATTAGAAGAAGAAATAGAATTAGACAAAAACAAAAATTTATACAACCAACATCAACTAGATATTTTAAATCCAAGAACATTATATCAAACAGGAATGTTAAACGTTAATACAACATTAATACAAAGTAGTAGAGAAGAAAGTCTACGAGTGGTAGATAAAATGGTAGAAATAGACTTATTTTCATCAGAAACAATCCAAAGAATTAAACAATCAGGAAAACAGTTTATACACACAGGACTTATAGTTATAGGGATAAAAGCCATAGGAAGAAAAAACCTAGGAACCAAACTGTTAGCCTTAATATTAGATAAAAGTTGGAAATCATAAATGAAAAAGGGAATTATTTCAGGAATGAAAATAGATTTAAGTCAGAGTACAACATTATTCTATTGTACACCTGGAATATTAAAAGATATTAAAGACCTACAAAAGCTAAAAATAGCCCTACAAACCAAAGGATACGAAAACTATGAAGGAAATAACATAGTAATAAGTATAGGAGTCTTAGGAAAGGCTGACCAGTAACATATCAGGAATGAAATACAAAGTAAACATAGAAGGAATGGTTAACACAATAGCATCTAAATCAATACAAATGATTGAACCAGTTAGAATAGATCCTGAAGAATTAGCAGGATTGGAATGACAAATAAATGGTTTAACAGAAAAAGATTTTTAGTTGCTCTTGTAGCGCAACTTGTTTACATTTTTCTTCTAGAAAACCAAATGTAAAGGTTATTCTAGGACCTATTCCTATGTTTGCTAAGTTTTCATATTGTAACTTCTCCTATAAGTCCTATTCTTTCTAGATGTAGAATTTTAGGATGATTAATGCTTGTTGTAACGTCTTGTCCTTTTTCTAGTTCATAGTTTACAAAATTTGTAAAGAGTAGTAAAGCTTCATTTTCAATAAGGTTTTGTCTTTTATTTTTATTTAAGAACTCTAAATTTCCTTTTTCTCCTTTTTTTGTTCGGGATATAGTATGAAGAACTAGAGAATAATGGTTTACAAGAAGATATCAGAAATAGAGAGTTTAAGTGCTCATAACTGAGAGAGAAAGAGATTTTCTAGATATTTTTCGGTGTTTGTACAAATGAAATCTCTTGCCTTTAAATAGGCAGAACACTAAGCTATCAAACAAAAACGAAAAAGATCGCACTAAGAATGCACTAAGCTAAAAGACATAAAAGAAACGGCTATAAATTAAAGTAGAAATATATATATATATATATATATATATATAGGGGAAGGATCAAATAAAAAGTAGTTTTTCGCTAAAAAATCTAAGAAATGACAAAAACCTTAAGAAACGATATCAAACGAACTCTGATTGAGCTAATTTCAGCGGCGTTGGAACCGTCTCGTCAAACTCTACCATCTTAGCTTTTACGGTTTAGTTTTTAAGGTTTAGATTTTACGTTTGAATTTTAAGGTTTTAGCCTTATGGTTTAGCTTTTAAGGTTTAGATTTTATGGTTTAGGTTTTTTTTTTGTGGGGGTGGGGGGTTTAGGTTTTTGGGGGTGGGTTTAGGTTTTGGGAGGGGAGGAGTGGGGTGGGGGGTTTAGGTTTTTGGGGTAGGGTTGGAGGGGGGGTTTAGGTTTTTTGGTGTACGGGTGAAGAGGGGTTTAAGTTTTTGGGTCCGGGTTAGGGTTCGATTAGTCGGTTCCAACGCCACTGGAATGAGCTCAATCGGAGTTCGTTTGACCCACTTCTTAGGATTTTTTAGCGAAAAACCACTTTTTAGTAGAACCGTCCCCTATAAATATATATATATGTGTGTGTGTGTGTGTGTCTTGCCAGAATTTGATTTTTTGGTTTACACATTTAAATTTAGTTCACATTTGATCCTTTTACTATATATATATATATATATATATATATATATTCAAATGTTAACCAATATTTATGTGATAACCATGATAACCACTCTCAAACATAGTGTTACGTATATGTAACAATTATTATTATGTTAATGTTACATATATGTAAACACTATGTGCCACGTATATGTAACATTATTTGGTACGCATACGTAAGACTCATCATTTCCGTATTTACGTTCAAAATATTTATTCAAGATACTTAAATACTATTTTAACAATTAAAAGAAAAATAATTTATAAATTATGTGATTGTTTTATAGTTGTTAGTACGGTTATCATATAAAAAGTTGGTTAGTACTATATATATATATATCAAATTTTTTATTTATTTTAACATCAGGAGTATATTCTTCTTTTCATAAAAAATATGAATGACGTTAGAGGCGCGTAGTTGATTAAGACAATTGACAAACCACAAGTACTCAAAAAGTGAAATTAAAACTATTGGATTCAAAGAGTAATTTGAAGCAAACCACGTAGATTCAAAACGAAGTTTACTCTTTAATTTAAGACATGTAATAAATAAATTGGTCATGTGATTTGGAATTCCTTTTGAATATTGAATGTTTAACTTTTTAAATTTTCTGGAATATTTGCTTTGATTCTAATTCTGTGACATTAACACATCAAACAATCTAGGTTGAAGTGTTTTAGAATAACACTCTAAAAAAACACAAAATGTTATATAGCACGACAATATAATTTTAAAATTTAAGAACAAAAATCGTAATTTTCTATAAATAAGACGAACACATTATATAAATTTACGGCTTAAATTCAAAACTAGGGGGTATTTCGATTAACTTATTAACATACTATAATAGTTTTATTAAAATATGAAAATATAATAAACACTTTAACGTAATTTAAAAACTTTTGATAAACTTACTAAATACGCTATTTTTGAAAAATTAATGTGAAATAGTTCTTTTTTTTTGTCTAATCCCATTTTAAATAACCTAACCCAAACACCCCGACTTACTATTCGTGAATTCTTCAAAATGTGACTTTAGACAGAGTAAAGAGGTGTGAATGGGTTTGTTTTGTTTGAATTGGGTGTACGGACCCGATTAATTAACGTTGTTGACCGAGTTATAACCCGTAAGAGTTACACCTAGGGTAACGAACATTAAATCCACTTAACGTTATTAACTGGTAATTACGAATAATTAGCGAGAAGAAATATATTTATATATTCGTTAAACGGGATTTATTATTTATACTTGTTTATAAATAATATATTGTTTTAATCATTTATTAAAAACATAAACGGGTTCGCGCTTTTACACTAGGTATTGGACTTTGGGCCCGGTAGTAATTAAAAGGGATTATAAAGGATATTAGGAGAATAATCTCCTCCATTCCCACCTAACCCTAGCCGCAAGCTCGAAAGGAGTTGGCCTCCCTTCCCTACGAATTCCGGTCACCTCCGGCAGCCACCAAGCCGCCGCCTTCGCAATCCTTTCTCGCGTGGTTCGTGACTAGCACTCGCTCGTTGAACCTCGGTGTCTCGATTGGTTATTCTGTTAACCACAAAGGTATATTTAATCTCATTGGTAGATTAATTTTATTCCGTGTTCGTATGGTTTTGTAATCGAGATCCTGTCGGATTTTTCGTTTTTGTTGAATCTTTGTTTTTTCTGCTGCGTTTATTAATTACTATTTTAATTAATAATAAAGTTAAAATTTTTGTTAACCGTTTTGATAACTAATTTTTAACTGATCACCACTATAAAACCCAACAGTGGTATCAGAGCCTTGGTTACAACATACAAATCGGATCCGGTCTTTTAACCGGTTATAGATCACAAACTTTAACTCGTTTAAAGTTTCTGATCTAGGTTATTTTAGGGCAATTTTTTTTATTATTTGGACAAAGTTTTATTTATTTTATTTGACTAAAAGTTGGCCCGGTTTATTTGATTGTGTTGAATATGTAAATCTGGCCCGACCATTATTCTTGTGTGTTTTGCTTTTATTTTGGTTTTGGTTTTATGCTTTTGGCCTACTTTCATGGCTCAAATTTGTAATAGATTAGAGTTTTTAATTTTCAATATGTATATTTGTATAAATATTGTAACGAAGACCCGAAGACAAAACTGAAGACGAAGACAGGAATCTTGGATTTAGTGGGAGTAACACGAGACAACTAGACGCATGCACAAAGTCTATCCTTGTGGTTGTTTGTGTGTTGTGACCCCGTAACCTAGTTTGGTCTTGCTAATAGGCTCTAGCAAGATCAAACAATTTTTGACCATATGATTTACATATTTTTTATTTTGCTATTGTGATTGCCTTTTATCTTATAAATGTTATAAAATACCGACCTAGCACCAAATTTTTCAAAATCAGATAAAAACAAGTTCTAAACTTTTTTTTATAACTTGTATTTGATTTTATAATAAAACAAACAGTTTGTTTTAAAATAAACAATAACCAATAGAGTTTTCTAATTTAAACTAATTTTAAATTTTCAACACTCATAACTTAATAGTTCATTTAAACTATTAACTTTTAATTGGTTAAATATATCTCGACAAGCTTAGTTTTAATAGGTTATAAGGGTTCATCATATTGTCATGATCTAAAATAGTAAAACTGGCTTTTACAACACACGTATGATTTATCATTCGTTGTGTTTAACCCTATTCGGTAAAACACTAAAATTAAATCCCATATTTAATATCAATAGTCTATGCCATCCTACCATAAGGAACGCTTGGGGCATAACACGAAACATCAATGTCTGGAGCCACAGCACCGTACTTGATGTGTAGTCTATCCCTCCTAGGTGCAAGGGTTTCGTTGACACATCCGGCCCTTCCACATGTACCTGTACTAGGGCGACTATTACTTTTCTCTCTTGTACATGCCCCAGCTGTATGGAGACTAAAAGTGGGCATAGATGAGGCTAAACGTATCATTGCATAGACAAGAGTTGTCTTAGCGGCCTCATACTCGAGAATTGTGCCTTTTCACAATTGACAATTATTGTCAATTTGCCTAATACACTTACTAATGTTGTGTCCCACAGCCGTCATTACTAATTGATATAACCAGATTCTCTATTCTTATTCTATTCTTACCATGGGTCATAAATATAAGAATTAATATTTATTTTTTTACTTATTTAATAGATGTCTACTGAAAAGAACACCTCCTCCTTCTCTCTCAAGTCTTTAGTTGAGAATGAAAAACTCAATAACACCAACTTTCCCGAATGGCACCACAATCTGAGAATAGTTCTCAAGATGGCAAAGAAGCTCTATGTCCTAGATGGCCCTGTTCCTAACGAGCCCGAGAACAACACGGCTGCTGCTCGTAAGGTCTGGGAAAAGCATAGCGAGGATGCCATTGAGGTAGCATGTCTTATGCAAGCCACTATGTCTCCTGATCTCCAGAACATGGAAGACCTAGATGCCTATGACATGATAGTTAACTTAAAGGCATATTTGTGAAACAAACCCGTCAAGAGCGCTACAACACCATGAAGCAGCTCATAAGCTGCCGAATGCAAGAGGGCACCTCTGTCAGAACTCATGTGCTTAAGATGAAAGGCTACATCGACCAAATGAACAAACTTGGATATCCATGCAGGATGAAATGGCAACAGACTTCATCTTGAACTCTCTCTAACTCCTATGACCAGTTCATAATGAATTTCAACATGAACGCATGTATCAAGACTGTGCCTGAGCTTCACAGTATGTTGAAGATAGCCGAGATGAATGTTCCAAGTAAAAGGGGTAATAACAACACAGGCAAAAAAGAAAGTTAATGTTGCTGCTAAGCCTGCCACCAACAATAACAAGCAAGTTGAAAAACCCAAACCACCCCCTCATGAGGAGCGTCAGTGCTTTGAATGCAACAAGATGGGGCATTGGAAAGGTAATTGCCCTAAATATCTAGCCAAGCTGAGATCAAAGAGAGCCAACGGAGAAGGCACATCTTTAGGTATTTCTATTTATGTTATTGAACATTTTACTGTCTCTACCGACACATAGGTATTTGATACTGGATGTGCTTATCACACCGTTAATGTATTGCAGGAGCCTGAAAAGTGGAAGAAGTTGAAACAAGGCGACATGGAACTCATCGTTAGTGATGAGAAGAGAGTACCAGTTCTTGCAACCGAAACATTTTTTCTTTCATGTCCTTCTGGCCTTGTAATTATCTTGAATAAATGTTTGTTTGCACCTGGTTTAACCAGAAACATTATTTCGGTTTCTTTATTGTTTGAACAAGGATTTAAGTATGCTTTTAATGGGATTTCTATTTATGCTTACTTGAATGATAATTTATATTTTGAGGTTAAACCTCGAAACGGTATTTATGAGGTTGACGTTCAAACAAATAATAACATATACAATCTTTCTAAACGTATCAAATCTGGCATCAATGATACATTTCTATGGCACTGTAGACTTGGTCACATAAACAAGGCCCACATGAGAAGGCTCCAATCCGAAGGGATCCTAGAATCCATCGGACATGACTCTTTTGAAGACTGTAAATCTTGCTTAGCTGGCAAACTCACTAAGGGATCCTTCACCGACATTGGTGAACGAGCCAAAGATCTGCTAGGACTCATACACACTGATGTATGTGGCCCTTTCAGAACCATGTCTAGAAATCATGAAAGATACCTCATTTCATTCATCCACGATTACAGTCGATATGCTTATGTCTATCTTATGAAACACAAGCATGAAACTTTTGAAAAGTTCAAAGAGTTTCAAAACGAAGTGGAAAACTAACTCGGTAAAACGATAAAGACACTTCGATCAGATCGAGGTGGTGATTATCTCAGCACAGAGTTCATCAGTCATCTCAAGGAGTGTGGATTAGTTTCACAGCCCACTCCCTAGCACACCCCAACTTAATGGTGTGAGCGAGAGGAGAAATCGAACACTACTTAATATGGTTCAATCGATGATGTGTAGAACAAACTTGCCTCACTCCTTATGGAGTTATGCTCTTATGACCGCCACCCGCATTGTCAATCTGGCACCGACTAAGAAGGTAAACAAGGCTCCATATGAGATGTGGCATGTGTCTAAACCCATTCTGTCTTACTTTAGAGTATATGGATGTGATGCATATGTCACCAGCGATTCTGATGACAAGCTCGATCCTAGAGGCGAAAAGGTTATTTCCGTCGGATACTATAACAGAAGTGGATATTGTTTCTACCATCCTGATGCAAATGTTATTTCCATCAAAAGGAAGGGACACTTCCTCAAGAAATAAATTCTTGAACGAGGAACTAGAAATAATATCGTGGATCTTGAAGAAATTCGAGAAACACAAACAACCGCTGATGAAGTCGGAGCCTCTGGACAACAAGAAGTTGTTGCTGATGAATCAGACAAAGATACAAGCGTTCGTAGAAGTAATAGGACTCGCAAAGAACCTAATAGATACATGTAGCATATTAAGGATACCGAAGTCCTATTGGTAGCCGAGTCTAATGATGAACCTACTAACTACAAATCTGCTATTTCAGATCCTGAATCTGCAAAATGGTTGGAAGCCATGAACGTCGAGATGCAATCTATGCGTGACAATCAAGTCTGGGACTTAGTTGAGCTACCCCCGATTCTCGAGCAGTAGGGAGCAAATGGATTTTCAAGAGAAAAACCGACATGCATGGAAATGTACACACCTATAAAGCATGGCTAGTTGCAAAAGGTTTTACTCAGACTCAAGGCATTGACTATGATGAAACCTTCTCGTCCATTGCCATGATCAAATCGATCAGGATATTGCTTGCCATAACCGCGTACTATGATTACGAGATATAGCAAATGGATGCCAAAACCGCTTTCGTTAATGAGCATCTCTCTGAAGATGTCTATGTGGTACATCATGACGGTTTTGTTGATCCAAAATATCCTAATAGGTTGTGTAAACTGAATAAGTCTATTTATGGACTCAAACAAGCATCTCAAAGCTGGAAACTTCGTTTTGACCAAAAGATCAAACAGTTTGGTTTTGTCAAAAATGAAGATGAGCCTTGTGTTTACAGATAGGCTAGTCGGAGTACTATATCATTCCTCATCTTGTATGTGGATGATATACTTATTGTTAGGGGTCAGTTTTTACCTCTGGTATCCCGTATCCTCATATAAGTATCGGTATCCCTGATCCTTATTATGTTTCAGTATCCTGATTAACTGACCGTTGCAATAATTAATATTACGCGTTTGTCTTTGACTTGGTCATGCAGGTAACACCCATTTAACGTTACTACTAGCTGAAGACACGGAATATCATTGAAGACAACGGCTATATTCATCAAATAAGACTTGTAACGGTCCAATTATGACAATTCCGGGATATTAGCCTTTCATTTATTGACATGTATTATATATAAAGAGCATAAGATGATCATTAGGACACACAACATTCATGACACAAACACTAGACTCTCGAAACTCTTTGTAACACTTAGATACGATCACTTTGCTCTCTCACTTTGTATTTTTTACTTGATTCCCGAGGTTTTATGTCGGAGATCCATGGAGATCAAGGGGAAGTAACGACCTCGCTACAACCAAGGATCTTGGATTTCAATTATTCAGGATCATCAGGAATCCATAAGGGATATTTCTTACCCATGCGGACTGGACCCACTATTGTTGGGCCGACTCCTGTTGTCAGAGTTACCACAAATCAGGATCTTGGGTTTGCTCCGGGATCATCATTCCGAAATCTTGACAACAGTAACACTTTTAGTCAATTTTCAAACACTAACGAATCTATGCAGGAGACAGGAATCACTCCGTCCATGGCCAAGGAACTAAAGAAGCTAAGGGAGATGATCTCCAGTGTACCAGGTATAGTCCAACCTATACCGGAGATGTCCTCAAGCAGTCACATGATCTCGAGATTCGCTCCACCAATATGTGATGCTGAGATCCCAAAGCGCTTCCAAACTCCTAACATGAAGGTGTACGATGGAACTACGGATCCTGATGAACACGTCGCACAGTACAGAGAGAGTGTGGAGATTAATCCCATTCCCCTGGATTTGAAGGAGGCATGCTTATGCAAGGGTTTTGGTTCCACCTTAACAGAATCATCCCTGAAATGGCTACTTAATGTTCCACCTTATTGATTACTTCATTAGATCATTTAATAAATTTGTTTAATAAGCAGTTCTCCTATAGCAGAGCGTTCGAAAGATTAAAAAGTGACTTATACAGGATAACTCAGAAACCCGGAGAATCTCTCCGAGATTATATCAACCCTAGATATCCCGAACCTTGATGTTGCCACAGCAATCCTTGTAGGAATCTTGATGAAGTCAGGAACCGGGCATTGAGGTTCATAAGGCTCGAGGTGATAAGAAGATCCAGCAAAGTATGGATGCTCCAACCAGTTATAATCAACCCAACCGAAAGACTGAAACTGCACCCTTTAAGCCTTATAGATCCAAGCCTTATTCTAAGCCTGACAATCAGAAGATTAATGTTGTGGGGGATGACGAAAATGAAGAAGAGTATCCTAGACTATCTGAATACTATTTTTCTCTTGATACAATAGGTTTATTATTTACTATGCAGGATCTCGGTGAAAATGCAGGTGGCCTCGCAAATTTGGGAAGAACACGGGATGGAAGGATAAGTTCAAGTGATGTGCATTCCACGAGGACTTTGGCCATGTAACCGAAGATTGTATTACTCTACGAAAAGAGATAAGCTATCTCTTAAGCAAAGGACATCTTTAAGAATTTCTAGGCAAAGGAAAGAATAAGGCTAAGGATCATGACAGGATCCCGAAGAGAGCAACATCCCCACCGCCGGATGCCAAGGTAATAAGTTTTATATCTGGTGGATTTGACATTTGTGGCACTTCTTACTCTACAGCAAAGAGGAATGCCAAGGAAGCAAAGAGGAATGCCAAGGAAGCAAAGACATAGAAAGGGTACAGGCCTACCAAGACCTCCAGCTTAATTGAAGAGAAAGTCATATCTTTTGACAAAGGGGACCAAAATGATGTAAAGGATCCTCATCATGACGGCTTGGTGATCACTCTGTATCATTCAACATGAAGTCCTGAAGGGAATAGGGATCCTGGATTCTGAAATTATCTCACAATCTTCAATGCTGGTGGGATTCAGCAGAGAAGTTAAAAACACAGTCGGAGAAATAAAACTACTGATATACATCGAAGGGGTAAATGCTATATAAAAGTTTTGTGTAATAGATTCTTTGTCTTACTATAATATCATTTTAGTAAGGCCTTGGATACACGACATGAAGGCAGTACCCTCAACATACCATTAGTGTGTCAAGATGCCAACACCTTAGGGGGTAGTGAAGATTAACAGTGATTAACAAGAGGCTAAGGACTGCTACACCTCTTCAATGAAGGCCTCCGCTAAAACCAGGCAAGCATAGCAATTAAAGAAACAAGCTTGAGACATCTTTGAGACCAAAGAGCAAGATGTTAAAGAGGTATCCCTAAGTACGGAGGATCCTGACGTCAAGGTGCTTGTTGGAACCAATATCCCCAAGGATATTGAACAAAATCTTGTAGAGTTACCAAAAAGCAGAACCTCAACCTTCGCCTGGAAACATGAAGACATGATAGGTATCTCTAAAGATATTATTACACATAAATTAGGTATTGATAACAGTTTCAGGACAATACACCAAAGAAGAAGGAAGTTCGCACCAGAAAGGAATGTAATTATCCTGGAAGAGGTTAAAAGGCTGTTGAAAGTGGGAATGATAAGGGAAGTGAAATTCCCAAGGTAGCTAGCTAATGTGGTGGTGGTCCAGAAGAAAAACGGGAAATGGAGAGTCTGTGTAGACTTCACTGACTTGAGCAAAGCATACCCCAAAGATCCTTTTCCATTACCACACATTAACTCAATGGTCGACGCCATAGTAGGCCACGAAATGCTGACATTCATGGATGCTTCATCAGGATTCCAACAAATTCATATGGAACCCTCATACCAGGAGGATACCGCCCTCATGACCCCAACAGGTATTTATTATTATATTGCTATGCCCTTTGGTTTAAAAAATGCAGGTGCTACATACCAAAGACTGGTGAACATGATGTTCAAAGAAAAACTAGGGGACACCATGGAGGTCTACATAGATGACATGGTGGTGAAATCAAAGAAAGTTGAGGATAATCTCAGGGATCTCAGAGATGCATTCGATATCCTGGACCATTATAACATGAAGCTGAATCCTTCCAAATGCCACTTTGGAGTGGGGGCGGGAAAATTCTTGGGCTATATGGTAACCAAAAGAGGAATAGAAGCCAGTCTAGAGCAAATTAAAGCAATCATCAATCTGAAATCCCCAGCAAACACCAAGGATGTCCGGAGACTAACCGGCAGAATAGCAGCACTCGACCGTTTCATATCAAGATCCTCAGAAAGGTGCAAAGAGTTCTACGACATCCTAAAGAAGAACAAGAGATTTGAATGGGAAGAGAAGCATGAACAAGCACTCCAATCATTAAAGGAATACTTATCATCAGCTCCTCTATTGATGAAACCAGAAGACGGCGAACCACTATCCCTGTACTTGGCGGTATCCGGTAATTCTGTAAGTGTCGTCCTAGTCAAGGATCATGAAGGCCAGCAACATCCAGTATACTATGTAAGTAAAAGCCTACTCGCAGCAGAAACCAGGTACTCTCGTTTAGAAAAGTTAATTTTAGCTTTAATAATGGCATCTACTAAACTCAGACATTATTTTAAAACTCATGTTATTCATGTTAAAACTAACTATCCTATTAAGTGTGTCTTGAGAAAACCAGAGATGTCAGGAAGGATGGCTAAGTGGTCAGAGTGCCTATGAACTCATATATGAACCTAGAACAGCAATAAAGTCTCAGGCACTTGCGGACTTTGTGGCTGATTTCAGTAGTGACATTCAACATGAAGCAGAACTTGAAGTTCAACAATTGGAAGAATCCAAGGATAAGTGGACCTTATTCACTGACGGTGCATCAAATGTAAGAGAAACAGGTCTAGGTATCCTACTGAAATCGCCACAAGGGGACATAATACCCCAATCCGTAAGTTGTGAGTTCCCGTCTATGAATAATGAAGCAGAATATGAGGCTCTAATAGCAGGATTACAATTAGCCAAGGATATCAAAATCAGGTATATCTAGGTATATGTAGATTCATTATTAATTGCTAACTATTTCAATGGCTCATATGCAGTAAAAGGCGAGAAGTTAGCTAAATATCTCACAATAGTTAAGTAATTATCTATGGAATTCAAAATTTTTAGCATCACACAGATACCTAGAGAAGACAATACTGAGGCTGATGCCTTATCAAACCTTGCTTCGGCTCTCAAAATACCAAAAGGTATTAAAATACCTATCATACATATTTTGAGCCCAACAATTGAAAAAACAAATAAAGTATCCAACACAGAAGAAGAAGCAGATGTTCGGGATCTTGAACCAAGTCAAGGATCCTGGATTCTACCCATTAAAAAATATTTGCAGGATGGTGAGATCCCATGTGATGAAAAGAATCACAAGGCTTTTCGCATGAGGGTATCATGTTTTATAATATTGCACAATGTCATGTATAGAAAGTCTATTACATGTCCATACTTAAGATGCTTGGAAGATCCTGAAGTACATGAATTCCTGAAAGTCATACATGAAGGTGACTGTGGTAATCACACTAGGGGCAGGGCATTATTCTCGAAAAATCTGAGGACAGGATACTACTGGCCTACCATTAGGAAAGATGCTATGACTTATTCCCAACAATGTGATGCTTGCCAAAGACACAGCAACATACTTCACTAACCAGCCGAACCTTTATATCTAATCATCTCTCCATGGCCATTCATGAAATGGGGAATGGATATAGTCGGCAAACTTCCCATGGCACAGGAGGAAAATTTTTTATGCTGGCAATGATAGATTACTTCTCCAAGTGGATTGAAGCTGAAGCATCTGTCTAAGTCAGAGAAAAAGAAGTCATCTCCTTCATCAAACGCAACATCCTGACAAGATTTGGGATCCCGGAAGAGATAGTATGTGATAATGGATCTCAGTTCATTGGCAAGAGAACAACTAACTTCTATGCCAGTTGGGGAATTAAAATGATAACCTCCACCCCTATGCATCCTCAAGCCAATGGACAGGCGGAATCCAGCAACAAGATCATCATCAACAACCTCAAGAAGATATTAGGGGCTAAGAAAGGAAGATGGGCTAAAGAATTACCATTTGCACTTTGGGCAGATAGGACAACCACAAAGAATGCAACAGGTCAAAATACATTCTCATTGGTGTTTGGTACTAAAGCCATGATCCCAACAGAGATGGTTATCCCTATTTCCACAACCAATCTCCAAACTCCAGAGACCAACGATGAAGCTCTTGCTCAATATATTGACACTGTGGATGAGCTTAAGGATCATGCTAAAGTTCGTATTACAGCTTACCAGCAGAGAATAGCAAAGTCATATAACAAAAGCATAAGGATCAAAAGATTCCAAGTAGGTGACTTGGTATTAAGAAAGGCATTCCAAAATACTACCAACCCTAGCGATGGAAAACTTGCACCAAAATGGGAAGACCCATACTTGATTGACTCAGAAGCAGGCAAGGGTGCCTATTGGTTGGCTACTATGGAAGGAGATATACTACCAAGATCCTGGAATGTTATCCATCTCAAGGCATATTTTATGTGAGTTAGAACTTAAATTCTAACTAAGACTGGTATGTCTTCTATTCCCAATTGTTTTATATTTATTACTCCTTTATAAAGTTACTGACTTGAGCGTCGGAGGGGTATTAGCCAAGCTAACACCCACCTTCACCAAAGTTTCATGTTTTGTAGGAAGGATCCTCAAGGATCCCTACAGAAGATAGAGATTGGCCATCTCTCCTAAGTTTAAGTAATTCTAAATACCTTCTAATGTTTAAAGGTTTTCACCTTTCTAAGAATTGAGTTTCAACACTCCGCTGTAGCGCACGATATTCAAGTATAGTTCAAGGTGGTGCGACCAGTCCATGTAACAGTGGCTGATAATTTCATCACATTTGGCTATATCTTGGATCCTACGATAGTAACAGACGTGTTACTCCTAAGGTTTATAGCATTTTCATGCTAACTCAAGTCTGGCTTGGCCCACGTTATTCTGGCTTGGCCCACGTATTCTGGCTTGGCCCATGTTTTTCTGGCTTGGCCCACGATTTTAACTTATCACAGGTATTTAACACTTATGTGTTGACCCAAGAACTTAGCATCAATATGCTGACTCAAGATCCTTAAACGGATTAAAGACTTACGAAGATCCTGAAATACAATTACTAAGTCTACGAGGTGTTTAATGACTATACACAGGGGACAACTAAAAGTTGTCATATTTTGAATTTCCTATCAATATCTGGTGTGTGTATCTATCCAATCTAATTTTCAATAGAGGTACGTGTTACTTGTTAATTTTCGATTATAAGAAGATTTAAAAATTTGAATAACTAAGTCATGATATGTTTGTAATTGGTATTCTTCCATACCATTTATCAAAATCAAACTATATTTTTCTAAGTCAAAGTTTGATAAAAACCTAAGATGTTATTTATAAATAATCATTGAGGATCAGGCATCCTGAAAATACACCTAAACTTATTTTTCTAAATATCCCTAGGCTTAACTGCCTAAGAACCCTGATTTTCTAGAACATGTCAAAGCAAACCAAACGCATAACAATCATGGAAAATAGTCATAAGCTACTGATTATTATTGAAAGTGCAGGAGGATCAAGAATTTGAGCTTCATCCAAAAGTTGGACCCATCCACCCGAATCCTTAACCATTAGTCAAAAAATTAAATTGTCTATCCCATGCAGGGATCCCCAAACACAAAAGTAAATTGTTTTGATTACCGACTACCACAACCATCACAAATAAGAAACAATGCTCAGGCCTAGGCATAATTACCCTCATCGCCCTGTGGAACCTTCTTCTCACCTTCACCACCATCATCCTCACCAGCCTTGCTAGTCTCCACCTTCTCACCTATCACGCCCGCCATGATCCTGTGCCATCCTTCAAGATCCCAAGCCTTCACATCAAAACCCTCGGTAGAAGCCTCTTCAACCATTTTGATCCTAGACTGGAGAACGCTCAGGGCAGCAGATTTCTCGGTCTCCTCCACAGTTGTGTCCATCTCCTGATGGTGCAAGACCTTGAAATCCTCCAGTTCCTTCTTAAGGTCGATAATCTCCTAGCGATCCTTCTCCATCAGCTTATACTTGGCGGCGGCAATCTTCTTCATGTCTTCGATCTTCCCTTCGACCACGCTAGCCTTCTTCTCCACTGCCTCAAGATCAGCGCTCATCTTGTCCAGACCCTAGAATATTTGAGAATGTTAAACAGGGAAACTAACAATTATTCGCAGGGATACTGACAATTATTTGCAGGATACTAAAAATATTCACTTACCAGGATCGTCAGGGATCGCACTGTCTTTGTAGCCTCAACAGGATCCATGCCCTCAAACACCTCAAAATCCATGTCAGAGGTTTTCCTCTTTTTTCCTGACATCTTGGAACGAAGGGTCGGGATCCTGGGCTTGGTAGTAACAGGTGTGGGAGCCTCTTGCTTAACAATCGCTCCTTTAAAGAGAATGCTATCAAGATCATCCAAAGCAAAATGAGAACCAGATCTTTGAATCTCTACAAAAGTAGAAAAAATAATTAGAGTCAATAAAACTCAGTAAACAAGTGAAGCAAATTCTTACTTGACGACGTGGTGGCTTCGGAATACTCGGTTGCAAAACTAGCTTCACTAACAACAGACTCAAAATGGAAAGATCTCTAACCAACAGGTCTCTCCAACAAAGCTTCAATCCTCTTATTCGTCTCACTTCTTACAGGAACTAGCTTCTCAAACTTTGGGGCTGCACGAAACACGAGGATCATCAAAACAGGTTACACACACACACATATATATATACCTACTAATATGCAGGGATCCTGACTACATCCTACCCTTCTTAACCTACTGGAGTGGCAAGAGATCCCCACCAAGGATGGATGTTCTCTTCACAAAAAAGTATTTCCCCCTCCAATCACCGTCATTTTGGGTAGCTTTTGGAATCAAAGGAGTTTTACCAGACTTAAGTTGAAGAACAAAGTGGGAATACCCATGGGTTCTCAGATTCTACACACTAGCAATCTCAGGGATACCGATGGTCAAGGAATGGCTACGGTTCAATTTATCTAAAGAGAATAAAATCCTCCATACCATACGCATCACCTGAGAGAAATCGGTTTTCAACGAAGGAAAAGGGAAATGAAGACCCAAGGTAAATGGGTAAAACAAAAAACACACCCAAGTCTCCGACCGGAAATCAGCCTTAACCCTAGTATCAAAGGCCCTAAACTCGATATTTCCTGGGAAAGCATCGCTGCTTTTCAGAAGATCGATGTCATGATCAGTGAAAGTACAAATCTCTTGTTCAGAAAAATCAAGGATTCCCTGATCAGAAAAATCCTCGACCGTCTCAGCAGCATCCGAGGATCGAAGACGAGACATGTTGATGGAGAGAATTACAAAACAAATAGCAAAGGATGGAGAAATTCTTACATGAGAGAAAATAGCTGGAATCGAACAAAGAACACAAGGGAGAAAATAAAGTGAGATTACTTTGAAATAAAAAGGGAAAACCATCACATATGGAAACCATTTTACCTAGATCTACGCGCCCATCAAGTCACATCGGTCAAAACTTTTTAAATTTTGAATTTTAAAGTTTTTACAGTTGTTCGAATGACCTTCACAACTGTCAAAAACTTGGGGACAATTGTTAGGGGTCAGTTTTTACCTCTGGTATCCCGGATCCTCAGATAAGTATCGGTATCCCTGATCCTTATTATGTTTCAGTATCCTGATTAACTGACCGTTGTAATAATTAATATTACGTGTTTGTCTTTGACTTGGTCATGCAGGTAACACCCTTTTAACGTTACTACTAGCTGAAGACACGGAATATCATTGAAGACAACGACTATATTCATCAAAGAAGACCTGTAACGGACCAATTAAGACAATTCCGGGATATTAGCCTTTCATTTAATGACATGTATTGTATATAAAGAGCATAAGATGATCATTAGGACACACAACATTCACGACACAAACACTAGACTCTCGAAACTCTTTGTAACACTTAGATACGACCACTTTGCTCTCTCACTTTGTATTTTTTACTTGATTCAATAAGATAAACAAGGCAGCCCGACTTTAGTCGGCTCCCGAGGTTTTATGCCGGAGATCCCTGGAGATCAAAGGCTTTCCTCGTAACTCATCATGTCATTTTCATTTATATTGCATTTTACACGAGTTTATACGCACACTACCTCAGATACAAAGTTTGGCTACTTAATTATCTTTGTTAGTTTTTTTGCCAAAACACTTATCATTGGAAACAACATCCCTATGCTTAAAGAAGTTAAACACTGGTTGGGAACTTGTTTTGCAATGAAAGATCTTGGACAAGCGGCTTACATTCTAGGAATCAAGATCTACAGGGATAGATCTAAGCGGCTTCTAGGGCTAAGTCAAAGCATATACATAGGCAAAGTAATGGCACGCTTTAAGATGGAAAACTCCAAAAAGGAGGTGTTCATATGACTAAAGGCATTGTATTGAACAAATCGTAATCTCCTTCAACGGAAATTGAAACTAAGCGTATGGAAGCAATTCCATATGCTTCGGAGATTGGTTCTATCATGTATGTTATGTTATGTACTAGGCTTGACGTCTCGTATGCTTTGAGCATGACCGGTCATTTTCAGCAAAGTCCTGGCATTGCCCATTGGACTACAGTCAAGAACATTCTGAAGTACTTAAGAAGGACTAAATATATATTCTTAATATTTGGAGGAGTGGAAGAGTAGCTCACTGTAAGATATTACACTGACGTCAGCTTCCAAAGTGACCGAGATGACTCTCGCTCATAATCAGGTTTCGTATTCACTGTAAACAGATGAGCTATCTCCTAGAAAAGCATCAAACAGAGTGTGGTGGTGGATTCAACCACCGAATCTGAGTATATAGCTGCATTAGATGCTACAAAGGAAACCAATCAAGATATTTTGTGATAACACAGGTGCTATTGCTCAAGCCAAAGAGCCCAGATCTCATCAAAAGGCCAAGCACATTCTAAGAAAGTTCCAATATATACGGGAAATTGTGGAACGTGGAGACATCATGATAAGCAAAGTACACACAGATCAAAACCTAGCGGACCCGTTCACTAAGCCGATGACTCAGGAGAAGCATGATCAGCACAGAAATGATATCGGTTTTTAGATTTGCTAGCGATATATTTTGATTTAGTATTTGGATATACAAACATTTAAACAGTTGTACTTTTGAATTCAACTTGATTTACTTGTTAAATGCAACTTTGAATCTTATAACTGTGTTTGATTTTAATACGTTTAATTCATGAATCTTGTATTCTTAGTTATCCATAGTCGGTCAGAATTGTGGGAACAACTCTGAATTAAGACTATTCTGAACTTGGACTCAAGTAGTTGACTTCCAATTTCACATACCTCATCTTGGATGGCATGGGTGTAACTCGCTTCAAATCATATTCATGGATTTTAATCATAAGATGTTTTGATATTGGTATACTCATTTAGTATCCTCTTACCTGAGATGCATAATAGAACTTTTGTTTATCAAGGATTGTTATTTAATCACTGTCAACCGTTGTCGCGTAACTGCCATTCATAAAGGCAATGGTTAGGAACAGATCTGAAGTTCAGTGGGAGTTGTATGTAGTCGATAAGGGATTATGTACTCTTACATGATATGTAATAGTTAGACATCGTAAGTGTAAGGCCTTACCCAAACCGACTGTGTGTTTGATTGGACCACTATGAATCTTGATCCAGAACAATAATAATTGAGCACTATATGAGAATGAATCTAATCCATGTCTCATTGATTCAATTGATGTCTTTTACAGAAAGCATAAATGACAATAATTGTCATAAGTCTATTGTCTTGCAATAATAAAATATTACTGATAGCAAAATGTTTTGGTTAATGACTTTAAAGTGTCATACCTTGTTAGGGGCAACCATGTGCAGCTAGAGCACCACTGGCTGTCTGCGTTAAGGAATTTAATCGAAGGCCGTCCAAGTGGGAGACTGTTGGAATTAGATGTATGGACCCGATTAATGAACGCTGCTGATAGAGTTATGACCCGTAAGAGTTACCCCTAGGGCAACATACATTAAATCCACTTAACGTGATTAACTGGTAATTACGAATAATTAGTGAGACGAAATATATTTATATATTCGTTAAACGGGATTTATTATTTATATTAGTTTATAAATAATATATTGTTTTAATCATTTATTAAAACACATAAACGGGTTCGCTCTTTTACACCGCGTATTGGACTTTGGTCTCGGTAGTAATTAAAAGGGATTATAAAGGAGATTAGGAGAATAATCTCCTCCATTCCCACCTAACCCTAGCCGCAAGCTCGCAAGGAGTCAGCCTCCCCTCCCTTCGAATTCCGGTCACCTCCGGCAGCCACCAAGCCGCCGCCGTTGTCCGGCCCTCTTCCGGCCAGCCCCTATCGCGCATGTCCAACCTCGCACCCGTTCCTCTCGTGGTTCGTGACTAGCACTCGTTCGTTGAACCTCGGTGTCTCGATCGGTTATTCAGTTAACCACAAAGGTATATTTAATCTCATTGGTAAATTAATTTTATTCCATGTTCGTATGGTTTTGTAATCGAGATCCTGTCAGGTTTTTCGTTTGTGTTGAATCTATGTTTTTTCCGCTGCGTTTATTAATTACTGTTTTAATTAACAATAAAGTTAAAAAAATTTGTCAACCGTTTTGATAACTAATTTTTAACTGATCATCACTGTAAAACCCAACAGGTTTTGGGTTCAAACCAAACTAAAAATCAAAAATTCGATTTTTAAAATCTGTTTGGTTTCGGTTTTCGCGATAGGTTAGGCTCAGTTTTTTCATTTGGGCCAGCTTGAACGTGATGTTGCACGAGAAACCAAGTCTGCAAGATAGTTAAAAACTTAAAATATTAGATAACCAAGTTGGAAGTTGTGGACAATAATAGATATTGGTAACCCTAAAAATTAGAGTTGGAAGTATGTGTTGGCTTAATTGTTGTCTGTTCCAAGAAACATGTCTAACCCTTGTGTTAAAGGATTTTAACGGGTAACTTAATGACTAAGTTAGGGTTATTAGGTTTATTGTTAGCAATGATTGTGTTAATTATAAATAAATGTTAACGGGTTAGGGTTTCATTAAAAGAGTTGTAATATAGGTTTTTGAGTTATATTTCCTCTGAGTAATAATATTGGGAGTTATGCAATCCTCGTCTTTATTTTTGTTCTTTTATGATTTGAGTTATATCGATTCAATCCTTGAGTATGCAAGTCAGTTTTCACGAGAAACGAAGTCAATAACGGATATCCTTTTTTGGTCCAAAAAAATTAAATGGTCTGAGACTTGGATGCTGTTACCAACTGCCGAGGAAGTAGGTATGATTTGATTCGCCAATAAAAGGTCCTAACCAACTAAAGTCTAAAGTTAAAAAAGGAAAGGCCATCTCTAGGGTCGGTTCCATTTAAACACTTCATTCGGTTCCTACCGTTGGGTTCGGTTAAGTTTTTTGGGTTTTCAAAAAATACAAAATCGAACCATCGGTCAGTTTTTTCAATGCAGTTGGGTTTTTCGATTTTTTGCTCAAAAACGATTGCCACCTCGTTCTTGCAAGTGTCCGCCAATTTTTAGCTTGATATAATGAAACCCCTCCCCTCGAGTAATAATCAAATCTATTGTTATTGGTAAGTTTCTGACCTTTGACCCTCAAAGTTCACGAGGTCTTCCAAAAACTTGATATCAAATCTCCCACTTGCATATTTTGTAGATATTGAAAATAAATAAATTCAACTCTTTTGGACATATACGACGCTTAGCCTAGTATCAAAGTTGTATACCCAAGACTTCACTAAAATGGGGAACTCTTGGGTTCAAGTCCCACTTGTGACAAAAAAGGGGTTCAAGTTGGGCCAGGGGGTTTTCTCACCACCTATGGTGGGTTTCCTCCTGAGAGGGTTGGAGATAAGCGGCTGGGTCAGTGACCCGTTAGTGATCCAAATTGCTGTTAAAAAAAACTCTTTTGGACATATGATTTTTTTTTGAAAGACAAATTTCTTAATTCCTGTGGGAGTGGGACTTGAACCCATGAACTTCTCAAACCTTGGTGTTCCTAGAGGATTTTGCTCTGCCATTAGGGTTCCAACCCCATTGGTGGACATATGGTTATTATATTGTGAATCTCTATCAGTCCCTATTACCTATGAGATGCCCTGCCCATTCCTGGAAGGTATCAACTTTGGATTATAAAACACAACTACCTTAATTTAAGGCTAGTTATAATTTAATATAAAAAATTATATTTAAGTAAAAGGTTATATGCTTAGAAGGTGTTGCCCATGTTCTGGTGGGGCAGTTTGATTCTTTTGTAACCACTTCAGCAGCATTCTCAGAAAGGGCATGCTAAACTTATTTCAAACTACAGAATCATGCTTTATGCAAGCATGCATATCACCATTAAATTGATAGGGTAAGTGATGACGTGGACGCCCGGGTGACAAATATCAGCAAACACAATTAACCAAACCTTATGGGTCAATGGGGCGAGGCTAACGGTTTCTCTGTTTTCTCAAACCAACCGACTAGGTCACTATTCGGGTTTTAAAATGGTCAAAGTTGACAAATTAACAAGATCATATTTTTGTTGGGATTTATTTACCTTATTTGGATATGGATTATTAGATATAATTTATGGCAATGGGATTTATTCACTGGATACGGACAATGATGGTGGTGGCAAGTGGATATAACTTATAAAAGAAAGTCAACTATCTTTTTTCAGTGTGACATAATATGAATACGTGTAGTCTGTTCTTTCTTCATCTCCAAGACAGTTGAAGATATAGTTAGTTAAATTCTCTCTCTCAAAGTTACAAGATATGTATCCAAACTAATTATAAAATATGTTTTCTCCGTTAAAAAACCTTTTTTTTTAAGTTATGAATGCGTTTTACCTTTCATTATATGAAGGAACAAAGTCCCCTTAAATATGCATAAATGCATTTGTTTGTATCTGTCTATCTATATATACATATATAGATACATACATCATATGTCTATATAATTGCACTCTCTCTCTATATATATATATATTGGTCTCACTTAAAGTAGAAAGAACTCTACAAAGCCATTTAGTATGGCTCAGTTAATAGGTTCTGAAGAAATAGAGTCCCTGCGAATTGAGCTGTCAGAAATTGGAAGAAGTTTAAGATCATCTTTTCGCCGTCATTCATCTAGTTTGCGTGCTAATTCAGAAATAACTTCTGTGAACGACGATGAGACAGAAGAGAATCTTCTACAATGGGCTGCAATCGATAGACTGTCAACATTTGAACGGTTGAGATCGTCTTTGTTTGATGAAGAAGATGGAAAGAAGGTGGTTGATGTCACAAAACTCCTTGCTCCTGAGAGACACATGTTCATTGAGAAGCTCATCAAACACATTGAGAACGACAACCTTCGATTGTTGCAGAAAATTAGGAAACGAACAGACAAGTAAGGTTCCCTTTCTGTTTTACTAGACTAGTTATATTATTATCATATCTAGAAGGTATCCAGGTGTAACATTATTCTCTGTATATTGATTATGCGTATAATAGGGTTACATAGGGGATCTATATATAGAAAATAATGTTACATTTGGATACCTGCTAGATATGATAATTACATAACAAGTCTAGTATGTTTGAATACTTGGTACTGAATTTATTTATACAATTTTCTATTGAATTAGGGGAAATAATTTAAGTAATTTCTATTCAGTCAGTCATTATCTTACAATTAAATCTGTTTTGTTAGAGTTGGTGTCCAATTGCCCTACGTGGAGGTGAGATATAAGAATCTTCGTGTAGAAGCCGAGTGTGATGTAGTCGATGGCAAGCCCCTCCCAACTCTCTGGAACTCTTTGCAAAGTTTGCCTTTTGTAAGTATATAAATGTGAACGAGAATCTACTTTGTAAGCACCATAGGTGCTAATGATATTAATTAACAAGCTATAAAGTTTTGTTGTTTCTTATTATTTGTGCTTTCTTTTTCTCTGACAGAACATTGCCATGGTACCTGGTTTGAAGTTTAAAAGGGCGAAGATAACCATCTTAAATGATGTCAATGGTGTTATTAAGCCAGGAAGGTAAGAATAGCACTTCACACTCTCTCCAGCCTCCTGTGTAATATAGACAAGGTCAGTCCGTAGATTTCAAAGACTCCGTGCGACAAGTAAAAATGAGCCATTCAAATAGAAACTTAGGTTAATTTTTTTAATTGTTAAAATGGGTGGGTTAAATGTTTATTGCGCTTTTTAGTTAATTGTTTTAAATTATTAATGGGTTTTTATATTTAATGGTTAATGGGTACTAAATGTTTAATGGTTAATGGGTTCAGTTAAAAATGGGCTTATTAGTTCATAGACACTTTTATGAAGGTAATGTTTGTGTCTTATTAACAAAGCCTAAACTTATTACTCCCTTCTAGGGGTGTTCAAAAAAATCCGAATCCGAAACCGAACCCGAATTATCCGAAAATCCGAATCCGAATTATCCGAAAATTCGGATATCCGAAATTCGGATATCCGAATTTTCGGATTCGGATTCGGATAGTGATTTTCGGATATTTCGGATAGTTAGGATATCCGAATATCCGAAAAATTATATTTATATATTTTTTTTAATTGTTTTTATTATTTAAAAATAAGAAAATTTGAATCAAAACCCGATATATTATATTTATATATTTTTATATGTATATTTTCTAATGTTTTTTAAGGTTTTTAATTGTTTTTGTAATTTAAAAATATTTTTTTTATATATTTTTTTATTTTTTTTATATTTTCGGATATCCGTTTCACTATCCGAATTTCGGATATCCGAAATTTCGGATACGGATTCGGATAGTGAAATTCACTATCCGAAATTTTCGGATATTCGAAATTCGGATATCCGAAATTTCGGATATCCGGTTTTGAACACCCCTACTCCCTTCAGGAAATAAGGAAGTTAGAAGTAATCTTTTTTTTTTTTTTTGAATTCTCAAACAATAAAATAAATTTTTGTGAATAACTTTTCATATTGATATAGAGTTTACTTAGTCCAAAAGTAATGAACTTCTTGTAATGATGATCAATATGGCATTTGAACTTTTCTATAGAACTTTCATATTGCATTATTTGTTCCAAGATATTAACGAGATATCCGATGACGAATTGTCATACTCAATCATATTTAATTTCAATAGGCAATTTCCATTGAAGGACAAAAGACAACTCTTCAGACAAACTACATACTGAAGGTAATTCTTTTAGCTGATGTGAGCTTATTATATACTGTTTCATATATGGATATGCACAAATATGTTGATTTTGTTAGGATTCAGTGGTGATCAGTTTGACTTTTGTAAAAACGGATTTTGACAGAGAAATTAATTAATTCAGTTAATTAATAAATACGCAACGGAAAATAAAATCATAACCTATTTAACAGCACTGACAAACCGAACAGGATCTGGTTATGAACACGCAAACACAAAAAAACAATTAATCTACTGATGAGATTAATTATACCTTTGTGGTTAATGATTAACCGGTTGAGACACCGAGGTACAACGAGCCGAAGCTAGATCACGAACTGACAACACGAGAGACGGGAAGCGTCGGGGCTGGCCGAAAACGGGACAGCAGCGGGGCAGGGTCCGGCTTAGGCTGGTTTGGAGGTTGCCGGAAACGCCAAAGAGAATATGGTTTCTGTTTGGTGGCTGGCAACACACAAGAAAGAAAAACAAAAATTTTTCTCTTCCCACTTTTTGGTTCTAGCGGCTTCTGCACGAAAAAGGAAAAAAAAACAATTGGCCTTTGCGGCTGATCTCATATTCTAGTTCCAAACATATTTTAGGTTATTATTCTATAATAATAATAAACCCTACTAATTGTTTCATGTCCCATAGTTCAAAACGAGATGCAAAAGCCTGAACCCATTTAATTGTTTTAATGAAAGATTAAAACAATATATATACAATTATTATTTATAAACTAGTATAAATAATAATTCGCGTCTAACGAATATATTTAAAATATATCGTCTCGCTAACAGTTCGTAATTACCAGTTAATCAGGTTAAGTGGATTTAATGTTCGTTGCCCTAGGTGTAACTCTTACGGGTCATAGCTCGGCCAGCCGCGTTGTCCATCGGGTCGGTCCATAAAATCCAACAATCTCCCACTTGGACGATCCACGATAAATCAACGCAAACAGTCAGCGGCGCTCTAGCTGCACATGGCTGTCCCTAACAAGGTATGACGCTTTAAAGTCATTAACCAAATATCTCGGTGTTAGTAACAGCTAACTAAAGCAAGACAATTGACTTATGGCAATAGTTGTCATTCATCATTTCCGTATAAAACATCAATTGAATCAATGAGACATAGATTTAGTTCATTCTCATATGGCGTTCAATTATTATTGTTCTCGATCAAGAATCAAAGTGGTCCAATCAAACACGCAGTAAGTTTGGGTAAGGCTTTACACTTCACTAGTTTGAATCAATGAGGGCGCCACGATGCTTATCTATTACATATAATGCAAGAGTACAGAATCCCTTATTGACTACATACAACTCCCACTGAACTTCAGAACTATTCCTAATCAAAGCCTTTATGACTGGCAGTTACGCGACAGCGTTTGACAGTGATTAAAGAATGGTTCTTGGTAAACGGCAGTTCTAGTACGTATCTCAGGTCAGAGGATACTAATGAGTATACCAATAGCAAAACATCTTATGACAAAGATCCATGAAGATGATTTGATGCGAGTTACATCCAACGTCATTTAAAATGAGGCCTGTGAAGTTCGGAGTCAACTCCTTGAGCCGAAGTTCAGAATAGTCTTAATTCAGAGACGTTCCCACGAGTCTGGCCGACTACGGATAATTAAGAATACAAGATTCATGGATTAAACGTATTAAAATCGAACACAGTTATAAGAATTCAGAATTGCATTTAAATCAGTAAACCAAAAGAATTCAAAAGTACAACTGTTTAAATGTTCGCACATTCAAAATACTAAATCAAAACATATCACTAGCAAATCTAAGACCAATAGCATCTATGTGAAGATCATGCTTGTCCTAAGTCATGGGCTTAGTAAACGGGTCCGCTAGGTTTTGATCTGTGTCTACTTTGCTTATCACGATGTCACCACGTTCCACAATTTCCCGTATATTGTGGAAGCCTGTGTCAATGTAACATCTTACAGTGAGCACTTCTTCCACTCCTCCAAATATTAAGAACATGTCTTTAGTCCTTCTCAAGTACTTCAAGATGCTCTTGACTGCAGTCCAATGGGCAATGCCAGGACTTTGCTGAAAATGACTAGTCATGCTTAAAGCATACGAGATGTCAGGCCTGGTACATAACATAGCATACATGATAGAACCAATCGCCGAAGCATATGGAATTGCTTCCATACGCTTGGTTTCAATGTCCGTTGAAGGAGATTACGATTTGTTCAGCACGGTTCCTTTAATCATAGGAACACCTCCTTTCTTGGAGTTTTCCATATGAAAGCGTGCCATGACTTTGTCTATGTATGTGCCTTGACTTAGCCCTAGAAGCTGCTTAGATCTATCCCTGTAGATCTTGATTCCTAGAATGTAAGCTGCTTCTCCAAGATCTTTCATTGCAAAACAAGATCCTAACCATTGTTTGACTTTGTCAAGCACAGGGATGTTGTTTCCAATGATTAGTATATCATCCACATACAAGATGAGAAATGATATAGTGCTCCCACTAGCCTTTCTGTAAACACAAGGCTCATCTTCATTCTTGACAAAACCAAATTCTTTGATTTTCTGATCAAAATGAAGATTCCAGCTTCGAGATGCCTGTTTAAGTCCATAAATGGACTTATTCAGTTTGCAGACCCTACTAGGATACTTTGGATCAACAAAACCGTCAGGCTGAATAATATAGACTTCTTCAGAGAGATGTCCATTAAGAAAAGCGGTTTTGACATACATTTGCCATATCTCGTAATCATGGTACGCGGCTATGGCAAGCAGTATCCTAATCGATTTGATCATAGCAACGGGTGAGAAAGTATCATCATAGTCAATACCTTGAGTTTGAGTGAAACCCTTTGCAACTAGCCGTGCTTTATAGGTTTGTACATTACCATACATGTCGGTTTTTCTTTTGAAAATCCATTTGCTCCCTATTGCCCGAGAACCGGGGGGTAGTTCAATCAAGTCCCAGACCTGATTATCACGTATAGATTGCATCTCGGCGTTCATGGCTTCAAGCCATTTCTCAGATTTAGGATCTGAGATAGCAGATTTGTAGTTTGTAGGTTCGTCATTTGACTCAGCTACTAACAGGACTTTAGAAGCTTCAAGATGCCATAGGTATCTATTAGGTTCTTTACGAGACCTGCTACTTCTGCAAACGCTTGTGTTTATGTCTGATTCATCAGCAACAACTTCTTGTTGATCAGACGCTCCGACTTCCTCAGCGATTGTTTGTGTTTCTCGAATTTCTTCAAGATCCATAATATTATTTCCGGTTCCTCGATTTAGAAGATCTTTCTCGAGAAAGCGTCCTTTCCTTTTGATGGAAACAATGTTTGCATCAAGATGATACAAATAATATCCGCTTTTGTTGTAGTAACCGACGAAAACAACTTTTTCGCCTCTGAGATCGAGCTTGTCATCAGAATCGCTGGTGACATATGCATCACATCCCCATACTCTAAGGTAAGACAAACTGGGTTTAGACCCGTGCCATATCTCATATGGGGTTTTGTCCACCTTCTTAGTCGGTGCCAGATTTACAAGGCGGGCGACGGTCATAAGAGCATAACTCCAAAAGGAGTGAGGCAAGTTAGTTCTACACATCATCGATCGAACCATATTAAGTAGGGTTCGATTTCTCCTCTCGCTCACGCCATTAAGTTGGGGTGTGCCAGGAGGAGTGGGCAGAGAAATAATTCTGTGCTTCTTCAGATGATTAAGAAATTCTAAGCTGAGATACTCGCCACCTCGATCTGATCGAAGTGTCTTGATAGATTTATCGAGTTGTTTCTCTACTTCGTTTTGAAACTCTTTGAACTTTTCAAATGTTTCATAAGATAGACATAAGCATATCGACTATAATCATCAATAAATGAAACGAAGTATCTTTCATGATTTCTAGACATGGTTCTGAAAGGGCCACACACATCAGTGTGTATAAGGCCTAGCAGATCCTTGGCTCGTTCACCAAATGAGTGAAGGGGTCCTTTGTGAGTTTGCCAGCTAAACAAGACTCGCAATTATCAAATGAGTCATGTCCGGTAGGTTCAAGAATTCCCTCGGATTGGAGTCTTTTAATGTGTGTCTTGCTTATGTAGCTAAGTCGACAATGCCATAGAAAAGTATCATTAATGCCATATTTGATACGTTTAGAAAGATTATATATGTTATTGTCAGTTTGAACGTCAATCTCATAAATACCGTTTTGAGGTTTAGCCTCAAAATAAAAGATATCATTTAAGTAGGCAGAAATAGCAATACCATTAAAAACGTACTTAAATCCTTGTTCAAACGATAAAGAAACTGAAATAATGTTTCTGGTTAAACCACGTGCAAACAAACAGTTGTTTAAAACAACCACAAGGCCAGAAGGACATGAGAGATGGTATGTTCTAGTTGCAAGAACTGGTACTCTTTTCCCATCACCAACGATGAGCTCCATGTCGCCTTGTTTCAGCTTCCTCCAACTTTTAGGCTCCTGCAAGACATTAATGATGTGGTATCCACATCCAGTATCAAATACCCATGTGTTGCTAGAAACAGTAAAAATTTCAATAACATGAATGAGAATACCTGAAGAGGTGCCCTCACCACTGGCCCTCTGCAGCTTCAGCTTGGCTAGATATTCAGGACAGTTACGTTTCCAGTGCCCCATTTTGTTGCATTCAAAGCATTGGCGCTCCTCAGGAATGGGTGCTTTTGAAGCTTTCTTGTTATTGTTGGTGGCAGGCTTGGCAGCAACATTAACCTTCTTCTTGCCTTTGCTAATATAACCTCTTTTCTTGGGGTTAGGTTTTTTAACACCAGTAGATCTGACCATCAGAACTTGATTTTTCTTTCCTTGGATATTCATCTCGGCCGTTTTGAGCATACCATGTAGCTCGACCACTGTATTCTCCAAGCCATTCATGTTGAAATTCATTACGAATTGAGCATAGGAGCTTGGGAGAGAGTTCAAGATGAAATCAGTAGTCATGTCATCCTTCATGGGATATCCAAGTTTGTTCATCTGGTCGATGTACCCTTTCATCTTAAGTACATGAGCACTAACAGGCGTGGCCTCTTGCATCGTGCAACGAATGAGCTGAGACATGGTTTCATAGCGTTCTTGTCGGGCTTGTTTCAGGAACATGCCCTTAAGTTGCTCAATCATGTCAAAGGCACTCAGGTCCTCCATGCTCTTTTGGAGCTCACGTGACATGCAAGCTAGCATAAGGCAGGCCACTTCAGTGGCATCATCTCTTTGTTTTTCCCAGGCCTTACGAGCGGCAGCCGTGTTACCATCGGGTGACTCAGGGACTGGTGCATCGAGAACATAGAGCTTCTTGGCCATCTTGAGAACTATTCTCAAATTGCACTGCCACAAGAGAAAATTGGTGTTATCCAGCTTTTCATTCTCAAGGATAGACTTGAGAGCGAAGGAGTTATTAGTATTATTATTTTCAGTAGACATCTGTCAAAATAAGCAAAGAAAATAAATTAGTATAAAGAAAGTGAAAAATCCTTATTAATTTATGACCCAATTACAGAAATTAGAATAAGGAGTGAGAATCTAGCTAAATCAGTCACTAATGGTAGCTGTGGCATACATCATTAGTAAGTGGGTAACTAGACTAACAATTAGTGTCAATTGTGGAAAGATGCACAACTATCGTGTATGAGGCCGCTAAGACAAGACATGTCTATGCATTGATACGTTTAGCCTCATCTATGCCCACTTTTAATCTCTTGACAGTTGGGGCATGTAACAAGAGAGAAAAGTAATAGTCGTCCTAAAATAGGTACTTGCGGAAGGGTCGGATGTGTCAACGAAACCCTTACGCCCTGGAAGGATAAACTACGCATCCAGTGCGGTGCTGTGGCTCCAAACACCGATGTTTTGTTTTATGCTCCAAGTGTTCCTTATAATAGGATGGCATAGACCATTGGTTTTAAATATGGGTTCCAATTTTAGTGTTTACCGAATAGGGTCAAACACAATGAATGATTAAATCATACGTGTGTTGTAAAAGCCAGTTTTACTATTTAAAGTCATGACAAATTTGATGAACCCTTTCATCTCTCAGGACACTTAATTTTAAATAATCTATTAAAACTAAGTTTGTCGCGACTTGAATAACCAGTTAAAGCTAATAGTTGAAAACTATTATGTTATAAGTTTTGAAATTAAATTTAGTTTAAATTGCAAAACTTTAGCGGTTATTTATTTTATAAAAACAAGCCAGTTGTTATTTTTATAAAATTCTACAAGTTGTAAAATTAGAACTTGTGGTGACAGATTATGACATTTTAGAACTCCTTTTAAAACGTTTGGTGTTTGGTTGGTTTAAGTTATAAAAAATTAAAAAAGCAACCATAAAGCAAATAAATATGTAAATCTTTTAGGGCCAAGTTTGTTTGATCTTGCTAGAGCCAGTTAGCAAGACCAAACGGGTCACGGTCCACAAAATTAAAACAACCATAAGGATGGACTTCTATGCATCTAGTCGTCTCGGATGATTACCACTGACTCCATGATTCCTGTTGCGTCTTTAGATTTGTCTTCGGGTTTTATTACATTACATAAAATAAAAAAGCCTATTCTATTACAACTTTGAGCCATCAAAAGTGGGCCAAAACCATAAAACCAAAAAATTGAATAATAAGCACAAACAACTCAATCACATGGATCGGGCCAGATTTACATATTCAACACAATCACATACGGGCAATATATTTGGTCAAATAAAATAAAAAAATCGACCAAATTAATAAATAAAAATTGCCCCAAAACAGATCAGATCAGAAACTTCAAGATAGTTAAAGTTTGTGATTAATCTAACCGGTGAAACCAGATCGGCTCCGATTTGCGTGTTATAACCCAGGCTCTGATACCACTGTTAGGATTCAGTGGTGATCAGTTTGACTTTTGTAAAAACGGGTTTTGAAAGAGAAATTAATTAATTCAGTTAATTAATAAATACGCAGCGGAAAATAAAATCATAACCTATTTAACAACACTGACAAACCGAACAGGATCTGGTTATGAACACGCAAACACAAAAAAAAATTAATCTACTGATGAGATTAATTATACCTTTGTGGTTAATGATTAACCGGTTGAGACACCGAGGTACAACGAGCCGAAGCTAGATCACGAACTGACAACACGAGAGACGGGAAGCGTCGGGGCTGGCCGGAAACGGGACAGCAGCGGGGCAGGGTCCGGCTTAGGCTGGTTTGGAGGTTGCCGGAAACGCCAAAGAGAATATGGTTTCTGTTTGGTGGCTGGCAACACACAAGAAAGAAAAACAAAATTTTTTCTCTTCCCACTTTTTGGTTCAGGCGGCTTCTGCACGAAAAGGAAAAAAAACAATTGGCCTTTGCGGCTGATCTCATATTCTAGTTCCAAACATATTTTAGGTTATTATTCTATAATAATAATAAACCCTACTAATTGTTTCCGGTCCCATAGTCCAAAACGAGATGCAAAAGCCCGAACCCATTTAATTGTTTTAATGAAAGATTAAAACAATATATATACAATTATTATTTATAAACTAGTATAAATAATAATTCGCATCTAACGGATATATTTAAAATATATCGTCTCGCTAACAGTTCGTAATTACCAGTTAATCAGGTTAAGTGGATTTAATGTTCGTTGCCCTAGGTGTAACTCTTACGGGTCATAGCTCGGTCAGCCGCGTTGTCCATCGGGTCGGTCCATAAAATCCAACAGATTTTCCCACCATTATCATGTTATTCCAGATTCTAGGACTTGATATTTGTGCTGATATAAGATGCCATGAGGAGAGGAATCTCTGGTGGTCAAAAGAAAAGATTGACTACAGGTAACTTCTGCATTTGCTACCTATTAGACACATTCAATACATTAGCCCTATTTGGTGACCTTTATTGCCTAGTATGGTGTTTGCAGGGGAGATGATTGTTGGTCCTACAAAAGCTTTATATATGGATGAAATATCAAATGGATTAGACAGTTCCACTACATATCAGATAATCACTTGCCTTCAACAGTTGGCACATATAACAGATGCTTCTATACTCGTTTCACTTCTTCAGCCATCACCAGAAGCGTTTGATCTCTTTGATGACATTATGCTAATGGCCGAAGGTATGATCGTGTATCACGGGCCCCGCAGCAATGTTTTAGAGTATTTTGAGGGTCTTGGTTTTAAGTGCCCTGAGAGAAAAGGCGTAGCAGATTTCCTCCAAGAGGTAATATCACATCTATATCCAACAGTTGGTAAAAGAATCTCCAAATGACAATGTAGTTGATTATCATGGACTAACAACTTGTTCACAGGTTGTTTCAAAGAAAGATCAAGCAACATACTGGTGTAGGATTGAAGAAGCATATAATTATGTCTCGGTTCACACCTTATCCATGAAATTTAAAGAATCTTATTTGGGTAAAGACATTGCTGATGATATATCCAAACCCTTCATGAGATTATCAAACCATGAGAATGCCATTTCTTTCCATGTTTATTCTCTTTCTAAGTGGGCTCTTTTTAGAGCTTGCATGTCGCGAGAGATTCTTCTCATGAAAAGAAATTCTTTTGTTTACGTATTCAAAACAATCCAGGCACTAATCACTCCTTTTAATCACTCCTTTCACCATCTTTTAGTTCATGTGAAAAGTTCTTTTTCTATTACTTGTGTGCAGCTCTTCATAATTGCAGTAATCACAATGACTGTCTTTTTGCGAACTAGATTGAAGCCCGATATCATTGATGCAAATTATTATCTTGGTTCACTCTTTTATGCACTCGTGATTCTTCTAGTTGATGGGTTCCCAGAATCGGCTATGAGAGTTTCAAGACTTCCAATTTTCTATAAACAAAGGGATATGTACTTCTACCATGCATGGGCTTACGCGATACATGCATCCATTCTTAAGATTCCCCTGTCATTTTTGGAATCCACTCTTTGGACATGCCTCAGTTATTGTGTCATTGGATACAGTCCGGAGCCAGGGAGGTGAGCATCTTATAAACTATTTTATCGACTTATCAAAAGTTTAATTCAAAACTGCGGATTTTACATCCACTCTTGCGTAGGTTCTTCCGCCACCTAATGCTACTTTTTGGGGCACACTTCACTTCAGTATCCATGTTCCGGTTCCTTGCATCAGTTTTTCAAACTGTGGTTGCTTCTACAACTGCAGGCAGTATATCAATATTATTTCTGCTAACATTTGGTGGCTTCATTATACTACACAGTAGGTTTCCAGTATTTTATATTATATTTTTTTTATATCTAGCCATGTAAAGATTTAATGATATAACTAAGGGTTGTGAACTGGTTGCAGCTTCAATGCCGGGTTGGTTAAAGTGGGGATTTTGGTTTTGTCTGGTGTCGTATGGTGAAATAGGCCTCGCAGTGAATGAATTTCTTTCTCCCAGATGGAACAAGGTAAATTACTAGAATCCTTCTGAGAAGTCATGTTTGGTCATAAACTAATATACTGGTTGAATTTTCAACAGATGACTTCTACAAACACAACTATAGGGTTACAAAAACTTAAGAGCCGTGGTTTAGACTTTGCCGGACACTATTACTGGATATCACTTGGTGCCTTGCTTGGTTTTGCACTGTTATTAAACGTAGGCTTCGTCTTGGCTTTAAGCTTCTTTAAGGGTAACTTCATCTTTTAATAGCAAGTTAATTTTGAACTTAGAGTGCCCTCTTATTATTAGTTAATCAGTTTGTTTAACACTTCAGCTCCTGGTACGCGTTTCATTATTTCAAAGGAAAAGATATCTCAAGTACATGAAGGTGAAGGATCTAAACACCATACTCATAAAAATGAAATAGATAAAAGTTTCAATACTAATGTGTCAGAGCCTTATGAAAGTTAGTATGTTTTCAATGATAAGTTAAATCTGATTTTGGGTCTGTTGTGCATCACTAGATATTTATCCATCCACTTATCTTACAGGAAAAATGGTGTTACCTTTTGAACCGCTTACGATTACCTTTCAAGATCTACAATACTATGTCAAGCCCCCACCGGTAATTGGTCAAACTTATCATTTTTAGATCTTAAATGTTAAAGTTTAAACATTTTTTGTTCAGATTATGCTAAAGGTGATTTTCTGTCAGGAAATGAGAGAGCATGGCTTCACTGGGAAAAGACTTCAATTACTTCGCGATATCACTGGGGCCTTTAGACCTGGTGTTCTTACAGCATTAATGGGTGCAAGTGGTGCTGGAAAAACAACACTTCTTGATGTTCTTGCCGGAAGGAAAACCAGTGGCATTGTTGAAAGAGAGATTAGGATTGGGGGTATCCAAAAGTTCAAGATACCTTTGCAAGGATTTCAGGCTACTGTGAACAAACTGACGTACATTCTCCCCAAATTATAGTTGAAGAATCTGTTATATTTTCTGCATGGCTCCGTCTTCATCCTGACATTGATTCAAAAACTAAATATGTATGAGATATATTTACGGAATGTTTACATAGAAATTGTTTGACTAAAAACTTTTGGTAACATGACATGAAATTTTCTGTTGGCATGTACAGAGATTTGTGGAAGAGATCTTGGAAACAGTTGAGCTTTATGCAATAAAAGATGCCTTGGTTGGGATTCCTGGTGTTAGTGGTCTATCAACAGAACAACATAAGCGGCTCACAATTGCTGTTGAAGTTGTTGCTAATCCCTCCATTATATTCATGGACGAACCTACAACCGGACTGGATGCACGATCAGCTGCCATCGTCATGCGGGCTGCAAAAAATATTGTTGATACAGGAAGAACAATTGTCTGTACCATTCACCAACCGAGCATCGACATTTTTGAGGCCTTTGACAAGGTAGAAAGGAGATACTTTGTATACTCTTGGACTAGTTTGACATAAAGATCTCATATATCACATTATCCATGTTCCTGCAGTTGATCCTATTGAAAAATGGTGGACGTATGATCTACTGTGGGCAGCTGGGGTGCAATTCAAGTAGGGTCATTGAATACTTTGAGGTTAGTTGACCTCATAACAAATGCACATATTACACGTACATAATCCCTCTTTTGTTAAGCGTGATTTGCGTTTCATACAGAGCATATCTGGCGTGCCAAAGATTAGAGACAACTATAATCCAGCAACATGGATGTTAGAGGTTACTTCAGCATCAGTTGAAGCTGAACTTGGAGTTGATTTTGGACAAATCTATTCTACGTCAACCTTATATGAGTAAGTACACCTTCAAACCTCATCTTTGTGACTATGAAGAAGTAGGGATTTAGCATTTTGTGCTCAAATATCTTTGGCCAAACCATTTCAACTCTTAACAAACATTTGCCTGCTTTGAATATTTACCTTTTTCCTGACTACTATTTTTTATTACAATAGGAGCAATAAAGAACTTGTAAGCACATTAAGTAAACCACCTGCTGGTTCAAAAGACTTGTATTTTCCAACGCGTTTCCCACAAAATGGTTGGGGCCAGTTCAAAGCCTGCCTATGGAAACAACACTTGTCATATTGGCGAAGTCCCTCTGCGTTCCTTGCATATGCTCTTTGCCTCGCTTATTTTCGGGTTACTCTTCTAGGACCAAGGGAGGAAAATGTAAGTTAAAAGTACTATGCATTTCATGTGTTCCTTCAGGTACTCACCATTGGTTTTTACAAAGATATTCTTGGGCACAATCATTTTGATTTCAATCACTCAAAAACTATTCCAATGAACAACTTAAATGTTTCTAATGCACAAATTGCAACTATGATGCTCAAATTTCCATTTACACCAACACATATAATGATATATATTATATCACATGTGACTGACAGAGATAACCAGCAAAGTTTATTCAATGTTCTTGGTTCAATGTTCACTGGTGTACTTTTCTGCGGCATAAACAACTTGTCTTCAGCTATACCATATGTTTCGATGGAGCGCACTGTTCTGTATAGAGAAAGGTTTTCTGGGATGTATGCATCATGGGCTTATGCTTTTGCACAGGTATTAATAAACAAGGTTCAACTTTAATAATTCAGAAAAGAAGTTATCATTTTTTCGCTTCGAGATTTATATGATTTTGTTATATGTTGTAGGTGACAATAGAATTCCCTTATCTCCTTGGTCAGTCACTTGCATTTGTGTGCATCACGTATCCTATGATCGGATATTATTGGTCGGCATACAAGGTTTTCAGCTACTTTTATACATTCTTGTGCACATTGATGTACTTCACCTATTTGGGGATGCTACTTGTTGCTGTCACACCAAGCTTTCCAGTAGCTGCCATTCTACAGTCTGCCTTTTACACAATATTTAACTTGTTTGCTGGATTTTTAATTCCTAAACCGGTAAGTCCTTGTTAACTCTTAACCTGCCTATTTTTTTTTTCTTTTGAGATCCCTTTGGCATTTGAGGTCACAAGACTACTACTTTAAAACTTGAATGGATTCCTCATCGTTTGGAGAAAGTATTGCAAACTATAGAGCTCTATTTTTAATGATTGAGCTCCGCTCGTGTGTAGTTTGTTAAGCTCAAGCTCGACCAATATATTTTTTTTATTTAATTTATATATATATATAGGGGACGGTTCCACTAAAAAGTGGTTTTTCGCTAATAAATCCTAAGAAGTAGGTCAAACGAACTCCGATTGAGCTCATTCCAGCGGCGTTGGAACTTGTAGGTCCCGGGAGCCTCGTCGCGCAGCGGATAATAACACGATCTGTTCTGCGATTTGTGTGGGAACAAAGAAACGAGACAGAGAACATGAACACAGATAAAAGACGATGAAACGAAACGTAATCCATAACAAAGAAGTCATCCCGTATTACAGACTACATACCGAAGGAACACACATCTCTCATATAAGCTCACGGTCCAGGGGTCGGGAGAGCTCTTCCCGACCCGGACAACCTGTTCCAGAGTTCCACCTACAAATGAAGACAAGTCTTCTATTTATAGGCGAAGGAACACTTCCTGCGTACTTGACAAGTACGCAAGGCAAAAGCCTTGCGTACTTACTAAGTACGCATGGTTTGGTCATGCGTACTTGACAAGTACGCAAGGCAAAAGCCTTGCGTACTTACTAAGTACGCAGGACCAAACTGGTGTGCGGGCTAAGTACTCAGGAACACCCTCCTACGTACTAGCCACATACACCGATACATAGAATTTAATCTATAGTTACAAAACATGCTTCTACAAACTCCCTCTTAACTATAGCATCAAATTCTATCTATCACTAACACTGATAATCATCAGTTTACAAAGAATGTCCTAACAGACTCCCTCTAAACTAATGACATCACGTGTCTTCTGGCGAGACTTGATCTTCTGGCATTCCACTTGTGATCTTCAAATCTTCAAACTTCAGTCTTCAGTTGCCGAGTGATGACAAACCCGACTTCCTCTAACTGTAGCTTTCATTGTAGACCAAACCAAGTGCTTCAATAAGAACCAACTAACCCAACACAACTCATTGTAGTTCATCCTCTCAGCAGTAGCAACCTCCACCCTGACTTAGACTTCTGAGTCTATAATGTCTTCCTAAACAGGTAACAATAGTAGACTAAGACAGCTCCAAATCAGCTGGCATATGATAGAGAGTTTGAGTTTCCAATAACCTGCATCAAACTAATCAGCTCCCATAGGAATTCTAGTAAGATAAACTTAAGTCTTCAACCAGATGTATCCAACTCTATCCTGTATCTTCACGAGTCAACCAAATTCCCGAAGACGTTCATTTCCAATATCCCCTTTCAGGTTAAGCTCCATCTGACTAGACCAGAAACAAGGGTATGTTTCCTATCCCATCGGCCAATGATAAAAGGTTCCATCTTCAACTAATAATCCAACGAATATCCAGCTTCATCTTGAAGACACATGATAGAATCAAACACGATAAATATAGTTTACACGAGAAATCACGGTTGAGATCCATGTTACGTCAAAGAGGTATATATATAGGAAATACCAACGGCTTTTCCACCACCTCTTTAATGTCTCATGAATACTAGATATTATCCCCCTCATTTCTCTGTAAACTATGACCAGCTTCATCACCACTTCACTCAAATCCTCAAAAAGCACAACTAGCCAACTCCAGAATTTTATTCTTTATTCCTTTGCAAAGATCCAAAACAGCAAACCTTGGGTTCAAGTTGTTCCAGTATTCATCCCCTATTAAAGAAGTATCCGAGGACACTCGTAGCCTACATATTCAGGTTTGAATACCTAAACAAGATGATTCTTTTTCCGAAAGACCCAAAGCAGCCACATCTTCACAAATAGAACGAGACCTTTAGCCGATGACGACCCAATTGCTCCCATTAGTTCAGCATTCATACCCTATTAAATAAGTATTCCGGATACTCGTAGCCTACATTTTCAGGTATGGACCCTTAAACAATGTATGACAAGTGGTATCATCCAACAAAAATCTCGTTCGTGTTTCGCCAAGCCACATCGTATACAAATTCTGGTCCGGAAAAACCAAATTTACTATCTTCTCAAGAATGGGCCGAAACACGCGTACAAATGATCACACAAAATTTTGGACAAGGAAGGTTTTCCCGCCAAATTTTTTTTTTTTTTTTTTTTTTTTTTTACGAATCCCAGATGCTAGTCCATGCGTACTTAGTAAATACGCATATGTAGGGTGTTGCTGCGTATTTAGCAAGTTCGCAAAGCCAAGTACTCATGCGTACTTGCTAAGTGCGCAGAGAAATGCTCTTGCGTACTTAGCTAAGTACACAGGTCACTTCTCATGCGTACTTACTAAGTACGCAGGGCTAACCCATGCGTACTTAGCAAATACGCAGAAAAGGTGATTCTGCGTACTTGTTCAGTACAGCAGTGTTCTTGACGGATCTTGAGGAAAATGCTCGAAAAGTGACGGATCTGAAAAATTAATGCTTCCAAAAGCTTCGAAAACATCATCTAACAAACCCTTAGCCTTCCAAACACCAAATGAAGTGATAACAAACTCGATTTTAAGGATTTTAGGTTACGAACTCGTTTTGCTCAAAACCCTAAAAAATCGAAACTGGAACACAAATCAGCGAACACCGAGGCTCTGATACCACTTGTAGGTCCCGGGAGCCTCGTCGCGCAGCGGATAATAACACGATCTGTTCTGCGATTTGTGTGGGAACAAAGAAACGAGACAGAGAACATGAACACAGATAAAAGACGATGAAACGAAACGTAATCCATAACAAAGAAGTCATCCCGTATTACAGACTACATACCGAAGGAACACACATCTCTCATCTAAGCTCACGGTCCAGGGGTCGGGAGAGCTCTTCCCGACCCGGACAACCTGTTCCAGAGTTCCACCTACAAATGAAGACAAGTCTTCTATTTATAGGCGAAGGAACACTTCATGCGTACTTGATAAGTACGCAAGGCTAGTAAGTACGCATGGTTTTGTCATGCGTACTTGACAAGTACGCAAGGCAAAAGCCTTGCGTACTTACGAAGTACGCAGGACCAAACTGGTGTGCGGGCTAAGTACTCAGGAACACCCTCCTACGTACTAGCCACATACACCGATACATAGAATTTAATCTATAGTTACAAAACATGCTTCTACAAACTCCCTCTTAACTATAGCATCAAATTCTATCTATCACTAACACTGATAATCATCAGTTTACAAAGAATGTCCTAACAGACTCCCTCTAAACTAATGACATCACGTGTCTTCTGGCGAGACTTGATCTTCTGGCATTCCACTTGTGATCTTCAAATCTTCAAACTTCAGTCTTCAGTTGCCGAGTGATGACAAACCCGACTTCCTCTAACTGTAGCTTTCATTGTAGACCAAACCAAGTGCTTCAATAAGAACCAACTAACCCAACACAACTCATTGTAGTTCATCCTCTCAACAGTAGCAACCTCCACCCTGACTTAGACTTCTGAGTCTACAATGTCTTCCTAAACAGGTAACAATAGTAGACTAAGACAGCTCCAAATCAGCTGGCATATGATAGAGAGTTTGAGTTTCCAATAACCTGCATCAAACTAATTAGCTCCCATAAGAATTCTAGTAAGATAAACTTAAGTCTTCAACCAGATGTATCCAACTCTATCCTGTATCTTCACGAGTCAACCAAATTCCCGAAGACGTTCATTTCCAATATCCCCTTTCAGGTTAAGCTCCATCTGACTAGACCAGAAACAAGGGTATGTTTCCTATCCCATCGGCCAATGATAAAAGGTTCCATCTTCAACTAATAATCCAACGAATATCCAGCTTCATCTTGAAGACACATGATAGAATCAAACACGATAAATATAGTTTACACGAGAAATCACGGTTGAGATCCATGTTACGTCAAAGATGTACATATATAGGAAATACCAACGGCTTTTCCACCACCTCTTTAATGTCTCATGAATACTAGATATTATCCCCCTCATTTCTCTGTAAACTATGACCAGCTTCATCACCACTTCACTCAAATCCTCAAAAAGCACAACTAGCCAACTCCAGAATTTTATTCTTTATTCCTTTGCAAAGATCCAAAACAGCAAACCTTGGGTTCAAGTTGTTCCAGTATTCATCCCCTATTAAAGAAGTATCCGAGGACACTCGTAGCCTACATATTCAGGTTTGAATACCTAAACAAGATGATTCTTTTTCCGAAAGACCCAAAGCAGCCACATCTTCACAAATAGAACGAGACCTTTAGCCGATGACGACCCAATTGCTCCCATTAGTTCAGCATTCATACCCTATTAAATAAGTATTCCGGATACTCGTAGCCTACATTTTCAGGTATAGACCCTTAAACAATGTATGACAAGTGGTATCATCCAACAAAAATCTCGTTCGTGTTTCGCCAAGCCACATCGTATACAAATTCTGGTCCGGAAAAACCAAAATTACTATCTTCTCAAGAATGGGCCGAAACACGCGTACAAATGATCACACAAAATTTTGGACAAGGAAGGTTTTCCCGCCAAATTTTTTTTTTTTTTTTTTTTTTTTTACGAATCCCAGATGCTAGTCCATGCGTACTTAGTAAATACGCATATGTAGGGTGTTGCTGCGTATTTAGCAAGTTCGCAAAGCCAAGTACTCATGCGTACTTGCTAAGTGCGCAGAGAAATGCTCTTGCGTACTTAGCTAAGTACACAGGTCACTTCTCATGCGTACTTACTAAGTACGCAGGGCTAACCCATGCGTACTTAGCAAATACGCAGAAAAGGTGATTCTGCGTACTTGTTCAGTACAGCAGTGTTCTTGACGGATCTTGAGGAAAATGCTCGAAAAGTGACGGATCTGAAAAATTAATGCTTCCAAAAGCTTCGAAAACATCATCTAACAAACCCTTAGCCTTCCAAACACCAAATGAAGTGATAACAAACTCGATTTTAAGGATTTTAGGTTACGAACTCGTTTTGCTCAAAACCCTAAAAAATCGAAACTGGAACACAAATCAGCGAACACCGAGGCTCTGATACCACTTGTAGGTCCCGGGAGCCTCGTCGCGCAGCGGATAATAACACGATCTGTTCTGCGATTTGTGTGGGAACAAAGAAACGAGACAGAGAACATGAACACAGATAAAAGACGATGAAACGAAACGTAATCCATAACAAAGAAGTCATCCCGTATTACAGACTACATACCGAAGGAACACACATCTCTCATCTAAGCTCACGGTCCAGGGGTCGGGAGAGCTCTTCCCGACCCGGACAACCTGTTCCAGAGTTCCACCTACAAATGAAGACAAGTCTTCTATTTATAGGCGAAGGAACACTTCATGCGTACTTGATAAGTACGCAAGGCTAGTAAGTACGCATGGTTTTGTCATGCGTACTTGACAAGTACGCAAGGCAAAAGCCTTGCGTACTTACGAAGTACGCAGGACCAAACTGGTGTGCGGGCTAAGTACTCAGGAACACCCTCCTACGTACTAGCCACATACACCGATACATAGAATTTAATCTATAGTTACAAAACATGCTTCTACAAACTCCCTCTTAACTATAGCATCAAATTCTATCTATCACTAACACTGATAATCATCAGTTTACAAAGAATGTCCTAACAGACTCCCTCTAAACTAATGACATCACGTGTCTTCTGGCGAGACTTGATCTTCTGGCATTCCACTTGTGATCTTCAAATCTTCAAACTTCAGTCTTCAGTTGCCGAGTGATGACAAACCCGACTTCCTCTAACTATAGCTTTCATTGTAGACCAAACCAAGTGCTTCAATAAGAACCAACTAACCCAACACAACTCATTGTAGTTCATCCTCTCAACAGTAGCAACCTCCACCCTGACTTAGACTTCTGAGTCTACAATGTCTTCCTAAACAGGTAACAATAGTAGACTAAGACAGCTCCAAATCAGCTGGCATATGATAGAGAGTTTGAGTTTCCAATAACCTGCATCAAACTAATTAGCTCCCATAAGAATTCTAGTAAGATAAACTTAAGTCTTCAACCAGATGTATCCAACTCTATCCTGTATCTTCACGAGTCAACCAAATTCCCGAAGACGTTCATTTCCAATATCCCCTTTCAGGTTAAGCTCCATCTGACTAGACCAGAAACAAGGGTATGTTTCCTATCCCATCGGCCAATGATAAAAGGTTCCATCTTCAACTAATAATCCAACGAATATCCAGCTTCATCTTGAAGACACATGATAGAATCAAACACGATAAATATAGTTTACACGAGAAATCACGGTTGAGATCCATGTTACGTCAAAGATGTACATATATAGGAAATACCAACGGCTTTTCCACCACCTCTTTAATGTCTCATGAATACTAGATATTATCCCCCTCATTTCTCTGTAAACTATGACCAGCTTCATCACCACTTCACTCAAATCCTCAAAAAGCACAACTAGCCAACTCCAGAATTTTATTCTTTATTCCTTTGCAAAGATCCAAAACAGCAAACCTTGGGTTCAAGTTGTTCCAGTATTCATCCCCTATTAAAGAAGTATCCGAGGACACTCGTAGCCTACATATTCAGGTTTGAATACCTAAACAAGATGATTCTTTTTCCGAAAGACCCAAAGCAGCCACATCTTCACAAATAGAACGAGACCTTTAGCCGATGACGACCCAATTGCTCCCATTAGTTCAGCATTCATACCCTATTAAATAAGTATTCCGGATACTCGTAGCCTACATTTTCAGGTATAGACCCTTAAACAATGTATGACAAGTGGTATCATCCAACAAAAATCTCGTTCGTGTTTCGCCAAGCCACATCGTATACAAATTCTGGTCCGGAAAAACCAAAATTACTATCTTCTCAAGAATGGGCCGAAACACGCGTACAAATGATCACACAAAATTTTGGACAAGGAAGGTTTTCCCGCCAAATTTTTTTTTTTTTTTTTTTTTTTTTTTTACGAATCCCAGATGCTAGTCCATGCGTACTTAGTAAATACGCATATGTAGGGTGTTGCTGCGTATTTAGCAAGTTCGCAAAGCCAAGTACTCATGCGTACTTGCTAAGTGCGCAGAGAAATGCTCTTGCGTACTTAGCTAAGTACACAGGTCACTTCTCATGCGTACTTACTAAGTACGCAGGGCTAACCCATGCGTACTTAGCAAATACGCAGAAAAGGTGATTCTGCGTACTTGTTCAGTACAGCAGTGTTCTTGACGGATCTTGAGGAAAATGCTCGAAAAGTGACGGATCTGAAAAATTAATGCTTCCAAAAGCTTCGAAAACATCATCTAACAAACCCTTAGCCTTCCAAACACCAAATGAAGTGATAACAAACTCGATTTTAAGGATTTTAGGTTACGAACTCGTTTTGCTCAAAACCCTAAAAAATCGAAACTGGAACACAAATCAGCGAACACCGAGGCTCTGATACCACTTGTAGGTCCCGGGAGCCTCGTCGCGCAGCGGATAATAACACGATCTGTTCTGCGATTTGTGTGGGAACAAAGAAACGAGACAGAGAACATGAACACAGATAAAAGACGATGAAACGAAACGTAATCCATAACAAAGAAGTCATCCCGTATTACAGACTACATACCGAAGGAACACACATCTCTCATCTAAGCTCACGGTCCAGGGGTCGGGAGAGCTCTTCCCGACCCGGACAACCTGTTCCAGAGTTCCACCTACAAATGAAGACAAGTCTTCTATTTATAGGCGAAGGAACACTTCATGCGTACTTGATAAGTACGCAAGGCTAGTAAGTACGCATGGTTTTGTCATGCGTACTTGACAAGTACGCAAGGCAAAAGCCTTGCGTACTTACGAAGTACGCAGGACCAAACTGGTGTGCGGGCTAAGTACTCAGGAACACCCTCCTACGTACTAGCCACATACACCGATACATAGAATTTAATCTATAGTTACAAAACATGCTTCTACAAACTCCCTCTTAACTATAGCATCAAATTCTATCTATCACTAACACTGATAATCATCAGTTTACAAAGAATGTCCTAACAGACTCCCTCTAAACTAATGACATCACGTGTCTTCTGGCGAGACTTGATCTTCTGGCATTCCACTTGTGATCTTCAAATCTTCAAACTTCAGTCTTCAGTTGCCGAGTGATGACAAACCCGACTTCCTCTAACTGTAGCTTTCATTGTAGACCAAACCAAGTGCTTCAATAAGAACCAACTAACCCAACACAACTCATTGTAGTTCATCCTCTCAACAGTAGCAACCTCCACCCTGACTTAGACTTCTGAGTCTACAATGTCTTCCTAAACAGGTAACAATAGTAGACTAAGACAGCTCCAAATCAGCTGGCATATGATAGAGAGTTTGAGTTTCCAATAACCTGCATCAAACTAATTAGCTCCCATAAGAATTCTAGTAAGATAAACTTAAGTCTTCAACCAGATGTATCCAACTCTATCCTGTATCTTCACGAGTCAACCAAATTCCCGAAGACGTTCATTTCCAATATCCCCTTTCAGGTTAAGCTCCATCTGACTAGACCAGAAACAAGGGTATGTTTCCTATCCCATCGGCCAATGATAAAAGGTTCCATCTTCAACTAATAATCCAACGAATATCCAGCTTCATCTTGAAGACACATGATAGAATCAAACACGATAAATATAGTTTACACGAGAAATCATGGTTGAGATCCATGTTACGTCAAAGATGTACATATATAGGAAATACCAACGGCTTTTCCACCACCTCTTTAATGTCTCATGAATACTAGATATTATCCCCCTCATTTCTCTGTAAACTATGACCAGCTTCATCACCACTTCACTCAAATCCTCAAAAAGCACAACTAGCCAACTCCAGAATTTTATTCTTTATTCCTTTGCAAAGATCCAAAACAGCAAACCTTGGGTTCAAGTTGTTCCAGTATTCATCCCCTATTAAAGAAGTATCCGAGGACACTCGTAGCCTACATATTCAGGTTTGAATACCTAAACAAGATGATTCTTTTTCCGAAAGACCCAAAGCAGCCACATCTTCACAAATAGAACGAGACCTTTAGCCGATGACGACCCAATTGCTCCCATTAGTTCAGCATTCATACCCTATTAAATAAGTATTCCGGATACTCGTAGCCTACATTTTCAGGTATAGACCCTTAAACAATGTATGACAAGTGGTATCATCCAACAAAAATCTCGTTCGTGTTTCGCCAAGCCACATCGTATACAAATTCTGGTCCGGAAAAACCAAAATTACTATCTTCTCAAGAATGGGCCGAAACACGCGTACAAATGATCACACAAAATTTTGGACAAGGAAGGTTTTCCCGCCAAATTTTTTTATTTTTTTTTTTTTTTTTTTTTACGAATCCCAGATGCTAGTCCATGCGTACTTAGTAAATACGCATATGTAGGGTGTTGCTGCGTATTTAGCAAGTTCGCAAAGCCAAGTACTCATGCGTACTTGCTAAGTGCGAAGAGAAATGCTCTTGCGTACTTAGCTAAGTACACAGGTCACTTCTCATGCGTACTTACTAAGTACGCAGGGCTAACCCATGCGTACTTAGCAAATACGCAGAAAAGGTGATTCTGCGTACTTGTTCAGTACAGCAGTGTTCTTGACGGATCTTGAGGAAAATGCTCGAAAAGTGACGGATCTGAAAAATTAATGCTTCCAAAAGCTTCGAAAACATCATCTAACAAACCCTTAGCCTTCCAAACACCAAATGAAGTGATAACAAACTCGATTTTAAGGATTTTAGGTTACGAACTCGTTTTGCTCAAAACCCTAAAAAATCGAAACTGGAACACAAATCAGCGAACACCGAGGCTCTGATACCACTTGTAGGTCCCGGGAGCCTCGTCGCGCAACGGATAATAACACGATCTGTTCTGCGATTTGTGTGGGAACAAAGAAACGAGACAGAGAACATGAACACAGATAAAAGACGATGAAACGAAACGTAATCCATAACAAAGAAGTCATCCCGTATTACAGACTACATACCGAAGGAACACACATCTCTCATCTAAGCTCACGGTCCAGGGGTCGGGAGAGCTCTTCCCGACCCGGACAACCTGTTCCAGAGTTCCACCTACAAATGAAGACAAGTCTTCTATTTATAGGCGAAGGAACACTTCCTGCGTACTTGACAAGTACGCAAGGCAAAAGCCTTGCGTACTTACTAAGTACGCATGGTTTGGTCATGCGTACTTGACAAGTACGCAAGGCAAAAGCCTTGCGTACTTACTAAGTACGCAGGACCAAACTGGTGTGCGGGCTAAGTACTCAGGAACACCCTCCTACGTACTAGCCACATACACCGATACATAGAATTTAATCTATAGTTACAAAACATGCTTCTACAAACTCCCTCTTAACTATAGCATCAAATTCTATCTATCACTAACACTGATAATCATCAGTTTACAAAGAATGTCCTAACAGACTCCCTCTAAACTAATGACATCACGTGTCTTCTGGCGAGACTTGATCTTCTGGCATTCCACTTGTGATCTTCAAATCTTCAAACTTCAGTCTTCAGTTGCCGAGTGATGACAAACCCGACTTCCTCTAACTGTAGCTTTCATTGTAGACCAAACCAAGTGCTTCAATAAGAACCAACTAACCCAACACAACTCATTGTAGTTCATCCTCTCAGCAGTAGCAACCTCCACCCTGACTTAGACTTCTGAGTCTACAATGTCTTCCTAAACAGGTAACAATAGTAGACTAAGACAGCTCCAAATCAGCTGGCATATGATAGAGAGTTTGAGTTTCCAATAACCTGCATCAAACTAATCAGCTCCCATAGGAATTCTAGTAAGATAAACTTAAGTCTTCAACCAGATGTATCCAACTCTATCCTGTATCTTCACGAGTCAACCAAATTCCCGAAGACGTTCATTTTCAATATCCCCTTTCAGGTTAAGCTCCATCTGACTAGACCAGAAACAAGGGTATGTTTCCTATCCCATCGGCCAATGATAAAAGGTTCCATCTTCAACTAATAATCCAACGAATATCCAGCTTCATCTTGAAGACACATGATAGAATCAAACACGATAAATATAGTTTACACGAGAAATCACGGTTGAGATCCATGTTACGTCAAAGAGGTATATATATAGGAAATACCAACGGCTTTTCCACCACCTCTTTAATGTCTCATGAATACTAGATATTATCCCCCTCATTTCTCTGTAAACTATGACCAGCTTCATCACCACTTCACTCAAATCCTCAAAAAGCACAACTAGCTAACTCCAGAATTTTATTCTTTATTCCTTTGCAAAGATCCAAAACAGCAAACCTTGGGTTCAAGTTGTTCCAGTATTCATCCCCTATTAAAGAAGTATCCGAGGACACTCGTAGCCTACATATTCAGGTTTGAATACCTAAACAAGATGATTCTTTTTCCGAAAGACCCAAAGCAGCCACATCTTCACAAATAGAACGAGACCTTTAGCCGATGACGACCCAATTGCTCCCATTAGTTCAGCATTCATACCCTATTAAATAAGTATTCCGAATACTCGTAGCCTACATTTTCAGGTATGGACCCTTAAACAATGTATGACAAGTGGTATCATCCAACAAAAATCTCGTTCGTGTTTCGCCAAGCCACATCGTATACAAATTCTGGTCCGGAAAAACCAAAATTACTATCTTCTCAAGAATGGGCCGAAACACGCGTACAAATGATCACACAAAATTTTGGACAAGGAAGGTTTTCCCGCCAAATTTTTTTTTTTTTTTTTTTTACGAATCCCAGATGCTAGTCCATGCGTACTTAGTAAATACGCATATGTAGGGTGTTGCTGCGTATTTAGCAAGTTCGCAAAGCCAAGTACTCATGCGTACTTGCTAAGTGCGCAGAGAAATGCTCTTGCGTACTTAGCTAAGTACACAGGTCACTTCTCATGCGTACTTACTAACTACGCAGGGCTAACCCATGTGTACTTAGCAAATACGCAGAAAAGGTGATTCTGCGTACTTGTTCAGTACAGCAGTGTTCTTGACGGATCTTGAGGAAAATGCTCGAAAAGTGACGGATCTGAGAAATTAATGCTTCCAAAAGCTTCGAAAACATCATCTAACAAACCCTTAGCCTTCCAAACACCAAATGAAGTGATAACAAACTCGATTTTAAGGATTTTAGGTTACGAACTCGTTTTGCTCAAAACCCTAAAAAATCGAAACTGGAACACAAATCAGCGAACACCGAGGCTCTGATACCACTTGTAGGTCCCGGGAGCCTCGTCGCGCAGCGGATAATAACACGATCTGTTCTGCGATTTGTGTGGGAACAAAGAAACGAGACAGAGAACATGAACACAGATAAAAGACGATGAAACGAAACGTAATCCATAACAAAGAAGTCATCCCGTATTACAGACTACATACCGAAGGAACACACATCTCTCATCTAAGCTCACGGTCCAGGGGTCGGGAGAGCTCTTCCCGACCCGGACAACCTGTTCCAGAGTTCCACCTACAAATGAAGACAAGTCTTCTATTTTTAGGGACAGGAACACTTCCTGCGTACTCGACAAGTACGCAAGGCAAAAGCCTTGCGTACTTACTAAGTACGCATGCTTTGGTCATGCGTACTCGACAAGTACGCAAGGCAAAAGCCTTGCGTACTTACTAAGTACGCAGGACCAAACTGGTGTGCGGGCTTAGTACTCAGGAACACCCTCCCGCGTACTAGCCACGTACACCGATACATAGAATTTAATCTATAGTTACAAAACATGCTTCTACAAACTCCCTCTTAACTATAGCATCAAATTCTATCTATCACTAACACTGATAATCATCAGTTTACAAAGAATGTCCTAACAAACTCCCTCTAAACTAATGACATCACGTGTCTTCTGGCGAGACTTGATCTTCTGGCATTCCACTTGAGATCTTCAAATCTTCAAACTTCAGTCTTCAGTTGCCGAGTGATGACAAACCCGACTTCCTCTAACTGTAGCTTTCATTGTAGACCAAACCAAGTGCTTCAATAAGAACCAACTAACCCAACACAACTCATTGTAGTTCATCCTCTCAGCAGTAGCAACCTCCACCCTGACTTAGACTTCTGAGTCTTACAATGTCTTCCTAAACAGGTAACAATAGTAAACTAAGACAGCTCCAAATCAGCTGGCATATGATAGAGAGTTTGAGTTTCCAATAACCTGCATCAAACTAATCAGCTCCCATAGGAATTCTAGTAAGATAAACTTAAGTCTTCAACCAGATGTGTCCAACTCTATCCTGTATCCTCACGAGTCAACCAAATTCCCGAAGACGTTCATTTCCAATATCCCCTTTCAGGTTAAGCTCCATCTGACTAGACCAGAAACAAGGGTATGTTTCCTATCCCATCGGCAATGATAAAAGGTTCCATCTTCAACTAATAATCCAACGAATATCCAGCTTCATCTTGAAAACACACGATAGAATCAAACACGAATAATATAGTTTACACGAGAAATCACGGTTGAGATCCATGTTACGTCAAAGAGGTATATATATAGGAAGTACCAACGGCTTTTCCACCACCTCTTTAATGTCTCATGATGGTTTGGTCATGCGTACTCGACAAGTACGCAAGGCAAAAGCCTTGCGTACTTACTAAGTACGCAGGACCAAACTGGTGTGCGGGCTAAGTACTCAGGAACACCCTCCCGCGTACTAGCCACGTACACTGATACATAGAATTTAATCTATAGTTACAAAACATGCTTCTACAGAACTGTCTCATCGAACCCTAACCCGGAACAAAAAACCTAAACTCCTCTCCACCCGCACCCGCAAAAACCTAAACCTCCCCTCCAACCCTACCCCGAAAAGCCTAAAACCACCACCCCACCCAAAAAAAAAACCTAAACCATAAAATCTAAACCCTAAAAGCTAAACCCTAAGGCTAAACCATAAGGCTAAAACCCTAAAATTCAAACGTAAAATCTAAACCTTAAAAACTAAACCCTAAAAGCTAACATGGTAGAGTTCGACGAGACGGTTCTAACGCCGCTGAAATTAGCTCAATCGGAGTTCGTTTGATATCGTTTCTTAAGTTTTTGTCATTTATTAGATTTATTAGCGAAAAATTACTTCTTATTTGATCTTCCCCCTATATATATATAGGAGATGTATCGGTTGTAAACCCTGAGTTGTTGTGAAAACCCTTAAACTCATTCTGGACCACAAATTCATTTCTTATTATTTTAATATGTGGTTGTGATTAATTTTGTATTTTTAATATATATAGTAAAAAACTTGTGGCTTATATTAAATAGAGGGGTAGATAGGTAATTCTACTTTTTTCTTTTTACAAAATAATAAATATTTTCTTTTTTCTTTTTATAAAACAAAGAATAGGTGTAAAACAGAAGATAAATGAAATTCATATGTGTAAAAATAAAATACACAAGTGTAAAAATAAAATACAAAATTACCAACCGTTAAATCAAATACACAAGTGCTTTAATTTACAAATTCTCCTCAGCCCATGAAGATAAATCAAATACACATGTGTAAAAATGAAATACACTAGTGTAAAAATAAAATAAACAAGTGTAAAACAGAACCTCAAGTTCACAAACCCCAACTTCTTCATATCTGCAACTCAATATATGAACGCTTTCAGTTCCGCAACTCCGATCATTCAGATCTGCCAAAAATCAATCAATTAAATCTAGAAAAAAACGTACTTCTTGCAACCAAATAAAAAAAATACAAAAGAGTTACGTGTAAAAAGAACCGTAAAACTAATTTGAACTTTCTCCGGGTCCGTTTACACTTGTGTAAATTTAATCAAATACACGTGTAATAAAACCCTTTACACTTGTGTAAATGTAGTTTACACTTGTGTAAAGAATCAAATACATATGTGTAAAAAACAAATATACATTCGAAGAAAATTAAACTCCTGATAACCAAGAACATAAAAGCTATAGCACACTATACTACCTCCTTTGTTCAGAATTCTTTGTGGATATCAAACATATGATTTCCAACTTAAATATGGAAAAGGAAATCCACCTTTCCAATAAAATATGCAAACTACACACACAAAACGAAATTCTAGAACCAGGTCTGACCTCTTAAAAATTCACAAATTATCTACATGTGTAAAACACAATTTTGAAATTCACATATATACACAAATTATCTGATAAAAACTATACAATTTTGAAATTCACAAATTATCTAATAAAAAAATTACAAATCAAATATACATGTGTAAAACCTTTGAAAAAAATACATAAAACATAAAAATCTTTCAACAGTCAGATGTTTGCTTTCAAAATACTATCGAGTTCATAAATCATATCATCAAAATACATATATAGTCAATTTGTTTAATTACCTTAAGAAGCTCTGAAGGTCGAAAGCCAGTCAGAGCATCTAAAGAATATAAACCTGTGTTTGCGGCTCCATGGAGCCCATGTTGACTAGCATTGACTACATACACCACTCATTAAAGCACACTACAGAAAACAAATTTGGTAAATTGGAATGTAATATTGCACAGATGGCAAATCAATCTTGACTTACCTATGCCTTAATTTTTTCAAGTTCTTGTTTAAGATGAAGCAGTTTCAAACGACTAGCTTCAAATGCACAATTTTGTAAAATTAAATCAAAAGTTTAAACCTCATAAGCTAAAATAAACCTTCTTGTTCGACATCACCATCACCATCACCATCGCCTAAATCCCCTTCCTGTTCTTCGAGGTCCGCTTCCTAGTGCGCTTCCAGATCTACTCGGTTCCGTCAAACCTTCTTGACCGGTGCGAAAGATCGAACCTATTTCTTCCCAATTTCTTGATTCTTGGTAGAGATTGACTGATTTTTGTGGAGATCGAACCTGTTTCTTCCCAATTTATTGGTTCTTTGTGGAGATCGAACAACAGGAGAGGGTGTGAAGAACCGATTTTAAACAACGAACTAAAGATTTCGACCTTCTATTTCATGGAATTGATGATCTGCTTGTTTGAATAGAGAGAGGGAGAAAGAACTGATTTCATCTATCTTCTTGTTCGAAGAGAGAGAGAGAGAGTGAGAGAAGAAACGTCTGCTTGTTTGAATAGAAGAAGAGTGTGTTTAGGTTTCAAGGAGAACGTAAAATGGCATAAATGTCATTGGAGCATTAAGAAAAGTCAGAAATTAAAGAAATGGAATGTGTGATTCATATAGGGTTTTTAGGTTTTTACAATAAGAAAGGGTTTTTATTTGATACGTCCTCTATATATATATATATATATAATCATAATTTTTACATATAATCATAATTTTTATATATAACATAACAATATTTTTTTAATTATATTTATCATAACTTATATATGAGGGCGGACCTTGAAGCAACTGGTAAGATTGTTGCTTTGTGACCTTAAGGTTATGGGTTTGACCCGTGGAAACAGTCTCCTGCACAAAGTGTAAGGTAAGGCTGCATATATCTGACCGCGGATCCTCCCGGGACCCTGCGCAAGTGTGGGAGCTAAGTCAAGCATCGGGTACGCCCTTATCATAACTTTGTATATAATAATAACAATTATGTAAAGATATATTTAATATATTAAATAAAAATTATATAAATGAAAGACTTGTTTAGACTCGTAAGCCTAGTCAAGCTCGATATGGTAAGCCTAGACTCAACTTGTTTCTTAAATGATCCCAATATAAGCTTGAGCTCGTTTAGGCTCAGCTCGATTCGAGTTTTTAGCGAGCCTATCTCGAGAATTTTACGAGCGGCTCGACTCGTTTACAACCACACTCCTACTTTTTCCGGTGTTAATTAGCTATAGGATGCCACATATGCTTGTCATGTTCTTAATTGACATCAATTTATATGAGAATATAATTATAAATTTCAAGTGTCCTACCTGATGTATTTTTTTTTTAATTTCTTGCAGAAAATTTCCAATTGGTGGATATGGCTGTACTATCTAACGCCTACTTCATGGTCACTTAATGCAATGCTTACTTCTCAGTATGGTGATGTGCAGACTGAGATCTTAGTCTTTGGGGAAACTAAATCTGTGGAAGCTTTCATAAAAGATTACTTTGGGTACCATCATGACCTATTACCACTCACCTTTGTTGTTCTTGCATTATATCCTATTCTTCTTGCTTCTCTGTTTGCAGTTTGTATAGCAAAACTCAACTTTCAGAGAAGGTAAATTTTGTAGTCAAGCCCCTTTGTACATCATAAGTAAAGTAAGAAGTAAGTGACTCTATATTGTAACAAAGTGAATTGTAAAGTAAGAAATATGTGAATCTATATTGTAACAAAGTGAATAAATGTCACAATATCTTCCATAGAAACATGATTTTGAAGAAATTTGACTGCATTCAAGATTGTGATCTTATCTAGGATAGTCTTTAGAGATTGATATCGTAATATCTTACTTAAAAGTCTAGTTCCAAAGGGACATCATGGTGGTAAGGTGTCTTCCCTCTAATCTAGATGGATATATATGAAAATTTTCTATCGGGTAAGTTTATTTATAGTTTCCCAAGACAAGCAATAATAATATTGGCTTTTATGATCTAGCTAGAGCGATTGACATGTTATTGGTGATAAAATCATAAGATCATAGGTTTTCTGTTAGAAAATCAGAGATAAAAATGCAGCACACCTCGACTCTTTCTTTATATTAAAAACCGAAAACCTCACCAAATACATTAACCCTACCGGTATATTTATACTAAAAACTATTACTCCTAATCATACTTGAATACTAATCTCACTCCTAATCTAATACAAACTCAAACAAATCTAAACTGATAAACGTAAACAAACCTGATAAATACTAAATTCAAACTCTAACCAAATCTTAAACAAACTCAAAATTATCTCCTACTTCTGGTGATGTGTATCTCCTTTTGAAATTCAGGATGATCGTCTTCATTCTCCCCCATAATTCTGAACTAGACCCGCTTCTCATCACAGTAACGCCGACTCATCCTCTTAAGCTCTTTTCCTAACTCGAGGTTTCTTAGCTCTTCTTCTATTGGCCATTTTGGTGATTTCTTTTCCTCCAAACCTTCTTCGCCTTTCTTTAAGAGCATGTGGTTCTTTCTTCTCTTGTTTGACAAGCACATAACTTTGAAACAGCTAGACCCGAACCCGAAACTCTTGTTAACACCTTTTAACGTCGTCGGTCTCTTCTAGCATGTACTACTGATTGTCGATCGCCACACCCATGCTTGCTTGCTTCTTGCAACTCGTTTCTTGCTATTGTTGAGTTTTTTTTTTCTTGATCGCTTACATGCTTGCAATTTCTTTAATCAACAGTGAACCAAAATTAATTCACGTGTTTTCTTGCTTTAATTAATTCCCACCTGCTTGCATGCTTCTTCTTTTGGGTTAAATGAACTCCTAAGATGAACTTGCTTACTTTCTTAAATCCCTTTCTTTCTTCGATCAATTCTCACCATCTCTTTGAGGTGCTTGTCTACTCCAGTTAATCAAGAGCACGCTAGGTTGCTTGCTACTTTTCTGTTCTTTTTTCTTCCTCGATGACTTCTTTCACCTGAATCAATTGTTGTATTCCGGACTATGAAACCTCGACCTTCGAGACTTTAAATCACAAAACCACTGTTAGATTTATCTGCCTGGGTGTTGTGAAACTCATGTCCTAAATTAAGGACGATCCGACGGCTCAATCTCCAGGAAACGACCGATCTATCCAGCTAAGTCTTCAAAAACAGGATTTTTCCCTTCCTCTCCTTTTATCTTTTCTTTCTTCCACAGTAGCAGCGTCTCCCCAGTCTTCGTGATCTACTTTGGCCCCTTTTATTTTCCCCACATATCCTTGAATTCGTCTTCGATTGGGTCAGTCGCACCACACAGGTTGCGACCTTGTAAGAGACCATCGCTCCAGATAGTCTCGGCTGCTCAATCGTCTTTCTTCTTGGCTCTGCTACCGATTCTTGAAAAATCAGAGATAAAACGTAGCACTCCCAGTTTTGTGGTTAATTCTAACCACAACTCTTTCTTTATATTAAAACCAATAACCCCCACCAAATACATTAACCCTACCAATCTATTTACAATAAATATTATGACTCCTAATCATACTTGGTACTAAACGCAAACCTTATCTAACACGAACTCAAACAAATCTAAATTGATAAACATAGGAAAACCTGATAAATACTAAATTCAAGTTCTAACCAAATCTTAAACAAACTCAAAACTATTTCCTACTTCTCATGATGTTTATCTCCTTTTTGAATTCAGAATTATCACCTTCATTTCATGTCTACGAAACCCAAATAGTCTAAAGTGTTTCGTTGTATACGAAATCTTAAATTGGATAAGACAAAAAGTGTTTCTCTGGAACAAGATGTGATCTTCTAGGAAAATTCATTTGAAAATGATGTTCTGAAATCAGACCAAGTGAATCTTGTATATAAGGGTTTGAACAGTCGCAATAGGAAATCTAGTAACTGCTATGATTACATCAGTAGGAACTCTAGTAAAACTTAGTAGTTACATGTTACTTATGACCTTTAGTAGCAACAGAGTTACTACCAATTATTAAATCATCAGTAACTTTGTTACTACTAACCATCGGTAGTAGCATTTGTTACAACTGATCACCATCTTACTACTAAATTGCATAGTTGCTACCGAACTACGTAGTTGTTACCAATTATCACATCTACCACTGATGATCTCAACAGTAACTTACTGTAGTTTTATCATTTTCCTGATCATCAATTTCATGAAATCTTTTATCATCCATGTAGATCTGATACATTTCCAATTAAGTATCTTTTAAGCAAAATAAAATTTTCCCATGCTCACTAGGTAGTGAAACCCCCACTAGGGGGGGCTACTGCCCCTTGGACCTTGACCAAAGGAGCGGTGCCCCCTTGGAACCCCTCATGGTCTAGGAGTTTCGCCCCTAACAATCTTAAAGGTTTTATGATACCAAAATTTAGTATAGTCTTGATTGAGTATACACTCCATACCTCCTAACTAAACCAATGTATATTTTAACCTCTCATTTGGTCTTACGTAAATCCAACTAAATAAAATTGGCATTGTTAACACTAAAAACACCAATAGTATCTTGAGTTAAAACTAAAATAGATTATCCTAGTTTGGCCATAGCTCGATAAAAAAGAAATGATAGTTTGAGGAGAAGACTATGAAGCCAAGTTGCTTCATCAATCGTGTTGACGATGTCTCCAACTTCCTCCTCATCACTAGATCTGGAACATCATCACCAAGAAAAATGTAAAATATTATGTAGTTTGATGCATTAAAGATTAGAAGAATTTCATATATACCCTTACAAATCTTTCTTAATATCATATACACCCAACCAAACTTTAGAATATCAAATATACCTTTTCTTTAATAACTTTTAGGTTTAGGATAATTTTACCCTTTTCTATTAATTTTAATAACCAGGTCTGTGATTGCAATCAATTTGTTTTAATGTCGAGTGCGACTGGCCTCCTCCCGGCGACTAAACTATTTACTATTTGATTAATTAGTATTGTTTGTTTTCATCTGTCCACATCTTTACATTGCCAATTGCCAAAGGCCATATTCATTTATCGTGCTTATGGTTAGAAAGGATTCACACTTAGTAGACATTATTTTCTTGAATTTATATGCATGGGACTTTAATTTTCACACGTCAATTTTTCTGGAGATTTTGTTTTGTTCAGGAAACATCATGAAGCATGATGGAAAGAAAGTACTTATAAAAATGCTTCACTTTTTATTCAAATCCTATATTATTATTATTTTTTTTTTTTTAAAGACAAAGCTAAATCAACACCAAAAACTGGAGTTGTTTCGTGCCAATTTATAGACCCTTATATTAGTTATATATACTTTTATCAAGTTTTTCATATTATTCATTAGCTTTGTATCTTTTGCCTTTTGGTATGCATAAAAAAAAACTATAAAAGAAAGTCAACGAGAACGAAAATGATTTGTTTTTAATGAAACAGATAAATCTGATATTTTAAGAAAAATACTATTGATGGGTAAAATATGAATTATAACAGGCGACCCGGTGTGGGGGCCTGACCCGTTACCAGAACCCGACCCGTGAAGAGGATCCGCAGCTGAGCCAGTTATCCGTTTATTTTCGTTATTTAAATTCCTAGTTTATCTTTATTTTAATTTATTTTCTTTGGTTTTATCTCTGGGAGTTTGTTACTTACTTTCTAGGATCTTGGAAGACTTTATATCTCGTTGTTTGCAATTGAAACGGCTGGCTGATTTTTATTCAATTGAGTTTGTTTGCTTAATTTATTCTGATTGTTCTTGGTCCAATCTAATTTTGCGAAGGAAACTTGCATCAGTTGGTATCAGAGTGCAGCGAAGAATTCAATGGCACGAAGTGGAGAACCTCGACAGAATCCCCGTAGCGACGCCGACCGAGGCAACAAGGATGAAGGCAGAGACCCACGGGATATCGCAGAGATTGCGAGGTTGTAACAACGGGTCAGGGACCTCGAGTTGGAACGGGAGAGCACTATGAGGAGACCGAAACTGACTCTGTTATCCGGGATTACGGAGAAGGCACGAGTAACCCTTTTGGTCGACAAGGTCAACACCGAGAGGCTTTTGAGCCTGATCTGCTACGTGGCATGGGAATCAAAGTCGAGATCCCTGAGTTCGATGGTCGGGTACAACCCGACGAATTCATTGATTGGCTCAGTACAGTGGAACGTATCTTCGTTCTTAAAGACATCCCTGACTCATACAAGGTAAAACTAGTCGCTATTAAATTACGTAAATCTGCTTCCTTGTGGTGGGATCACGTGAGGAAGAGAAGCGTTCAAGAAGGAAAGTCGAAAATTAAAACATGGGACAAAATGAAGAGGCTGTTACGTGAAAAGTTTTTACCCGTCAATTACTGACAGTAAGCGTTTTTAAAATATCATAACTTATCCCAACGGACCTCCACAGTTGAGGACTTGATTGCTGATTTTGACAGGTTAAGAATGCGATGCGGAGCCGAAGAAGAGGAGGAACAGGTCATCGCTCGATTTCTAAGCGCTTTACGCTTGGATATTTCAGACGTGGTTCAGCTCCAAACCTATTGGAGTTTTAATGAAGTTTGTCACTTAGCCCTGAAGGTGGAGAAACAACTCAAAACGAGAAACAAGAGTACTCCTCCTAAACTCAGCCCAATTAAAGCTGAGAGCTCTCGTGTGCCCGTTTAGTTTTCACTTGGGTCTCAACTTAGTCCAATCAAAGCTGAGACCCCAAGGGGATCGTCCGGTTCGTCCACCACTTCATCACGCCTCACGCATTGTTTTAAATGTCATGGGCTAGGTCATTTTACTCAGGACTGTCCAAACAAAACCCTTGTGTCGTTCACCGAGGAAACACTTCCACGGTACGACACGGAACAGGAAGATGAAGTTGATCGGGACGATGAAATTATTTATCCTAACAAGGGAGAAAACCTAATCATTCAGCGGGTTCTCAGCGCTGCTCTGACACCAACCGTTGACGACACTTTATGGCTTCGAAATAATATTTTCAAAACTCGGTGTACATCAAAAGGAAAGATCTGTACGGTCATTATTGATGAGGGGAAGCTGCAAAAATATGATGGCTATGAGTATGGTTGAGAAACTAGGCCCCAAAGTCGAACCCCACCCAAATCCTTATCAACTAACCTGGCTGAAAAAAGGAAATGTCGTGAAGGTAAATCAACGGTGCCTAGTGAAGTTATTGATTGGTAACAAGTATTCAGACGAGGTATGGTGTGAAGTAATCCCGATGGATGCATGTCACGTATTATTGGGGTGTCCTTGGCAGTATGATAGAAGAACGAAGAACGATGGATTCTGAAACACCTATTTGTTTAAAAAGGACGGTGTAAGCATAGTACTTGCCCCTCTCGACAGCCGTGAGATGGATACCGAGGCGGTCATACTTACAAAATCAGCGTTTATAGATTTCACAAGGCACACCTCCCCCACCCTTAATTTATTCCCCGGTCGTTATGGAACAGAACCCCACAACCGGCGCCACCCCACTCGAAGTACAACACCTTCTTGACGAGTTCAAAGACGTTTTCCCAGACGACATTCCCGTAGGGTTACCTCTCATGCGAGAGGTTCAGCACTACATCGACTTTGTACCAAGGGCGGTCATCCCTAACAATCCGGCATACCGGATGAATTCTAAAGAGTTTGAAGAGCTGCAACACCAAGTCACCGAGCTCCTAGACAAGGGGCTAATTAGGGAGAGCATGCGTACTGTGCTGTCCCGGCCCTACTGGTACCAAAACCCGAAGGGGCGTATCGGATGTGTATCTATAGTTGATCCGTCAATAAGGTTGCCATTAAGTATCGGTTTCTGATACCCCAGTTCAAGGACTTACTCAACCATCTACATGGGGCCTCGGTTTTCTCCAAAATTGACCTTCGCAGCGGGTATCACCAAATCCAAATGCGTCCGGGTGACGAGTGGAAGATCACGTTTAAAACGCGGGATTGACTTTATGAGTGGATGGTCATGCCTTTTGGCCTATCGAACACCCCGAGCACCTTTACGAGGTTAATGAACCAATTGTTCAAAATGCTTATTGGCTATTGTGTCGTTGTTTATTTCGATGACATTTTGGTATTTAGTCAGGATGTACCACAACACCTTCATCACCTTCAGCAGGTTTTCTCTATTCTACAATAAATTCCATTTCCTATCTCAGAAGATTCTTTTTTTAGGTTTTCTCATCTCCAAACAGGGCATTCGCATGGACAAATCGAAGATTGAAGCCATCACTTCTTGGCCAACTCCCACATCGATTCATGAGGTTCATAGCTTCCATGGCTTAGCTTCATTTTATAGGCGTTTCATTCAAAATTTTAGCTCTATCGTTGCCCCTATGACAGACTGCATAAAAGGGCATACCTTCGTGTGGACAAAGGCTGTGGAACAGTCCTTTGAGGAGTTAAAGAAAAGGGTCACACAAGCCCTTGTTCTGGCTTTACCCAATTTTCAGATCACGTTTCAGGTTGAGTGTGATGCTTCCGGGTTCGGAATTGGGGGCGTTTTTAGTCAAGAAAACCGACCCATCGCTTTTTTAGCGAGAAGCTAAGCGACGCAAAGCAGAAATACATCACTTATGATAAATATTTTTACGCCATTATTCGAAGCCTTGAATATTGGAGACACTATTTGTTACCGGGAGAGTTTGTTTTGTATTCGTATCATCAAGCTTTACGTTTCATCAACGGGCAACATAAACTCAACCCCCGTTACTCAAAGTGGGTTGAATATTTACAGGATTTCTTTTTTGTTATTAAACATAAAGCGGGCGTCACGAATACTGTAGCTGATGCATTAAGTAGGCGTCGCACCCTAATTACCTCGCTACGGGTTCAGGTTGATGGTTTTGAGGTCTTTACCCCGACGACCCGGATTTTGCGGCAGTGTGGAGGGTCAAACATGGGCCGAGGACAGATATACCCTCCATGAGGGGTTTCTATTTCATGGGAACCGTTTGTGCGTTCCGTAGTGTTCCCTACGAGACGCCATTATCTTAAAGAGCCGTTTCGCGGGTCATTTTGAGCGAGACAAAACCTTGAAGTTGGTGCAAGAAAGGTTTGTGTGGCCCCAGAAGATTGCGCGTATCATTGCACGTTGTCGTACATGCCACATAGCAAAAACTCACCATTCCAATGCCGGTCTTTATACCTCGCTACCGGTTCCAGAGGGGCCACGGGAGGATGTCAGTTTAGACTTCATGTAGGCCTTCCATGAACTCAACGTCAAAAAGATTCGATTATGGTGGTAGTCGATCGGTTCTCGAAGATGGCATATTTTGTTCCGTGTGCCAAGACGTACGATACTAGACAAATCGCCCATCTATATTTTGTTGAGATTGTTAAACTGGGGTACCCAAATCTTTGACCTCGGATCGTGATGTCAAGTTTGTTGGCCATTTTTGGAGAACGTTGTGGAAACGCTTAGGGTCTCATATTCACTTCAGCAGTGCCCACCATCCACAGAGTGACAGTCAAACTGAAGTTACTAACCGCGGCCTAGGAAATCAATCCAAATCAATTTTTTTTAAATAATATTATTACACCAACACAACGTTATGTTCTTTTTTGCATTTTGTATATTCGCAAGCCTAGGGGCGTTTACACATGGTGTAACTTTTTACACCTAGTGGAAGTTTACAACAAATGTAAAAAACTTACACCAGGTGTAAACGTCCCTAGACTTGCGAATTTAGAAAAATGCAAAAAAGAACATAACGTTTGTAAGGCCTCTTCCCGGGAGACCTCACTCGTTGGATTTACTTATAAACATAGTCATCAAACACTTTAACTTTTTAATTAAACATTTGAAAACGTTGCGGAAGCATTCGTCATTCAGTTACATAAACAGCAGAAGTTTTAACATGAAAACATTTCTTAAAACAAATTCAATTAACGGGATGTCAGTCTTGAGCCACGTAGCCGTCATGTCTTAGCCCGTCCTTTCCTCTTGTTACCTGAAGTGCATATTAAAAGTGACCTAACGCTGGTGAGTTCTAGTTTAAAGAAGTTAGGTATAACATCAGTCATTCATTTGTACCATTTGTATATATATCATTGTTTCCATTGAACATAGATTGACTATACGCATTAGTATGTGCATATACATATATTATTATTTCCATTGAACATTCATTGGTCATACACATAAGGGTGATCAGTCTGTCATTGATTATGTGAGTCACAAAGACAAACATTGCGGTATACCGTCGTAGCCCGCCATACTTGCAACCGTCCGGAAACTAGTGTCCATCCATCATTATTTCTTACAACCTTCAGGCAAACCTTCGGTCGTCCGTCATATCTTACAACCGTCCTACCGTAGCAGTCCATCATATCTTACAACCGTCCTACCGTAGTAGTACGTCCTATCTTTCAACCGTCCTACCGTAGTAGTCCGTCATATCTTCGTACCGTTCATAAAGTTTTAGTCATACATATCATGCAATATATATCATCATATATAGCAAGATTTCGTTCATATCCGTTATGTCATACTTAGCATGCAATATATATCATAATATAAAGCAAGATTTCCTTCATATCTGTTATGTCATACTTAGCATGCAATATATATCATAATATATAAAGCAAGATGTCGTTCATATCTGTTATGTCATACTTTCATTTCGATCTTCGTAAATATACTTTTCATTCTTTGTTCATCATGTGTTGCTATATAACACGTACGGTTCTATATAGCATTCATATCATTCTTTCATTTCAAATGATTTACACGTAACACATAGGGGGCACATAGAACTCACCTGTCTACCGATAATCAACCCGAAGGTGATGTTTTAACTATTGCTAATGCGTATACCGATATGCACATAAATCAAAGTATGAATTCTGTTATTTCATGCAAGAGTCGGCTAAGATATGAGAGTGTCGGCCGAGAGTGTTGGCAGGCACACATGAGTGTCGGTTGGGAGAGTCGCCAGCCACACTTGAGTGTCAGCACGGAGAGTCACCAGGCACTCATAAGTGTCACTTGAACTTGCGTTCAAGACTTTGTGTTGTGCCGACTCTCAGGAGCCGATTCTCTCTATGGTCGATTCTCCTCCTCTTCTTCCTCGTCGAGTGTCGCCACTTGCAGGTGGCCGATACTCGAGAGTCGACTTAAGAACACCAACCTTTTCCAGGTCTGATTTTCATCCAAAATCTTAACTTTTCACGTTCAAAACATTTATCTAGCTTCCTTGAAGCTAAGATCTGAGCTTTAAATCACTTTTCATACATAAAATCCAACCTTTATGTTTAAAACCCCATAAACCCTAAAAATCCATTTGAAACAGAAACTCGGATCTGGGTCGATTTGTTACCTGTTAATGCTTGTTTCGTTCTTCTCCAACCTCCAACAACGTCCCCCGATGATCTAGAATGCAAGATGAAGGCAAAAGATGGAGATCTTGAGCTCTCTCTCTAGAACTTCCCTCTCTCTCTCTCTCTCTCGGGTTTTGAAGGTTGAAGATGATTGAAATGAGAGTAGTGTGCTGATTATCCCTTTATATACATGGGCTACATCGGCCCATTGGAGCCGAGCCCAAGCCCACTCCCCTCCCTTTTACTTTTCCTGTAAATCTTTGATTTAATCCTGACCTCGCTTTCATTTATTTGTTTTATAAATTTTTGGGACGTTACAACGTTGTATTGGTATAATAATGTTATTTAAGAAATTTTTTTTATTTGGATCGATTTTGGCGAAGCTAACTTGGTTAACACAATAACAGTGGATTAACAATGGAACCTTACTATATATATATATATATATATATATATATATATATATATATATATATATATATATATATATATATATATATATATATATATATATATATATATAGGGAAGGGTTCAAATAATAAGCAACTTTTTATGTGATAACCGTGCTAACCACTATAAAACAATCACATAATTTATAAATTATTTTTTCTTTTAATTGTTAAAATAGTATTTAAGTATCTTGAATAAATATTTTGAACGTAAATACGGAATTGATAAGTCTTACGTATACGTACCAAATAATGTTACATATACGTGACAAATAGTGTTTACATATATGTAACATTAACATAATGATAATTGTTACATATACGTAACATTATGTTTGAGAGTGGTTATCATGGTTATCACATAAATATTGGTTGGCATTTGAACCTCACCCTATATATATATATATATATATATATATATATTAGGCGTTAAAAGAAATAAGAACAAATAAATAGACGATTAGGCGTTAAACTTGTAAATATAATATAAGAGATGTTTGATTAAAAATAAATGAGAAATTTTATATAGTTACTCGGTTAAATTGGTTAAACCGAATAAACTGATTTTAGAAAAATAAATACCCGATAATCGAACCGAAAACCGAATTCGCAATTTTCATACGGTTATGTACTGAACCGAAAACTGAATTCACAATTCGGTTCAGTTTTTCGGTTACGAATACGGTTCAGTTTTCGGTTTTTCGCACACCCCTAGAAACGGTTTTCACTCCCACCGTTTTTATTATTTTTTAAACATAGATAATATGATTGTATTTTAACAATTACCTAATAAAAGATTAAAAATAATTATAACTTAATAAAAATTAATAATAAATACGTAATAATTAAAAAAACAATAATACCACTACAAATGAAAAAAAAACAAAAATGTAAAATACTAAAAAAATTACCTAATAAAAGATATCTACTCCTTATCATTGTCAAGTAGTCGAAGTGCGTAAATATGTCCTACAAAAGTTACCGATCCAAACACGTACCAAAGCTGCTTACGAGACAAAAAAATTCTTTATTTTTAAACCAACTCGGTTTTTAATAAAATTTATATCAGAACGTTCATAAAAAAATTAAGCAACACTGTAACGAGCACATGTTATTACAGAAAAATTAAATTAAATGAAAAATGAGTTATTGTTGAAAAATAAAAACATTTCAATGTGTTTCTACTCAGGGCCGAAACTTATTACGGGCCAGGGGCCTAGGCCCCCTTCACTTGTTTGCTCAGAAGTATCATTTTGGCCCACTATGTTTATTTCATATTAGTTATAGTGTTTGGGTCCTTTCTAATCCAAACCAAAAGCTCAAATCTGTTTCACAAATCCACTAAAAATTTTAATTTTTTTATGTGTAATATTTTCGGCCCCCAGTTTAATTGTTCAAGTTCCGCCACTGTTTCTATTCACAATAGTAAGGCACGCCAGTGAGCCACGGTAGTGAGGCGTGGTGTTCTACCCGTGGCCACGATGCCACATCTGCTCGCGTGACTCCTTAAGACCCATGCCGGACGATCTTATGGTGGTTGATGAATTGATGGTAGTGAGTAGTTGTCATGCTTCAAGAACACCAAATTCAAATAAGTTTGAAGAACGTCAAATATAGTTGAATACAACAAATCAAGAGTAGATTCAGAAAAAAATTCAACTCATAAAAATAAATAAACAAGTTAATAAAATAACTAAATCAGACTATAAAACAAATTAACGAACCAACTAACTAGTATTAAACCCTCGCGTTTTGTGGCGCACAATCAAAACTTTTAAGTAAACTCACACGTTACAACGAGTTTCAAACTTTATATAAGAAAACGAAACCATTAAAAAAATCATGGTGGTGGCGTTAATTAAAATCAAAAGAATATATATTTTTTAAATATCATGTAAATATTAATTAAAAAATGAGTTTATTTAATTATTTTATATGTATTACAAGGCATTAATTTTTTTAGGGTGGTGGTTCTCCATAGTCGAACCCAGGGTGTGGGCTTCCAAAACCTTTACGTAATCTCACAAGTTATAGGAAGTGCCGAACTTTATATACTAATATGAAAACGAAACCGTAAAAGAATCGTGGTGGTGGCGTTAATTAAAATCAAAAAAATATATTTTTTCTTAATGTTATGTAAATATTAATAAAAAATGAGTTCATTTAATCATTTTATAAGTATTATAAAGGCATTAACTTTTTTTTAAATGAGTTTACTTTGAAAAAAAAAATCATTTTTTTAAATATTGTCTAATTTTTTTTAATACTAATTAGTTAGTTAAAATTGTTTTAAAATGAATTTATTTAAAAGAATATATTTTTTTAAAATATTATGCATTTTTTTAAATGAGTTTAAATAATTTTTTTTAAATGGTTTATAAAGATAAATAAGTAAAATGATTAATAGATTAAATAATAAAATAATAAAAAATTAAAAAATGCCATGTCAATTGTTAACACAACAATAAAATGTCACGTGAACTATTTATTTATATTTTTAGCATATGAGCGGGGGTGGCTTAATTATTTTGAGGGTCCAAAGCGAAGTAGAAGACGGGGCCTTTTTCCAACCTTCATTGTTACAAAGTACTCATCATTTATCCGAGCTTAAGATCAACAATAATAAACAAAAAAGTCTAGATATGGAATGTATTTTGAATTAAAACAATCTCGTTAATAATTGTATTTTGAATATACAATTATCATATAACCAGAGTATATAATTTACTTTGAGTCATAAAGTCTTAATATTGAAAAAATCAATGGAGAGGAAGTTCTTATCAAGGATTTGTACAAGTTTATGTTTATAAATTGGTTAGAGTAGTCGGAGTTATGATGTTAGAAATATTGAGCAGGTTGAACATATGTTAATGTGGGGTATGAAATACCTATTGATATGGGAATATGATGACACACAATTTTTGTCTACGATTTTTAAAAGTCATAAGACACATTAGAGTTAGAGTGCGTTTTAGTGAAAAGAAAACTCTTCAAAATATAATGATTTTTTTTGCTTTCTTTATCAAACATGAAATTTAAATGAAGTTAAAGCTTAAAAATTTGGAGGCCCTAAACAATTGGAATACTAAGCGACAACTTATCTTTTTATATAGTCGAGCGAACCCTACATATGAGTTTTTGTTTATGAGGTTATCAAATAAAAATAGAAAATGAAATCATAAAAAAACAACAAAGTGAAATGAAATAATACAAAACTATGTCAGAATTTTCGGATGTTTAGCTTTGAATTTGGTGAAGGAAGTTGGCAAGTGGTCACCCACAGGCAGAATTGGTGGATTCACCAAAATGAATACGTAAAATTATAATTTATAAATAAAAAAGAAAGAAATAAAAATATCATAAAAGGTTGATGCTTTTGTTTCTATACACTCCACTATTTGTGTTGAAAAAGAGAATAATCCTTCCATTATATCTATACAGTGGTAGATCATAATATCTTAGTGGGAGAGTTATTATAAGCTTTTTTTCTTGACATTCTATAATTAAGCGGTCCAAATCATATTTTTATTAAAAAAACAAAACTTAACTTTTATGCATACAAATTGGACAATTTTCGTGATTGGAGGATCAATGAATCCTCTTGATCTTCCACTGATTTCGCCCATGTATCTATAGGATTTTATTTTGTTATATTTAATCAAATAATAATCGAAAAGGGTTATAGTTCAATAATATCTAAGTGTGTACTTGGTGGTATACATTGCCATAAAGTTGAGGGTTTAAGTCTCGTGATAGACAATGGTGTATATTTATGATTACGATTAGATGGTAGTGAGTTTGCCGTTCTAAACAAAATTAATCAAATAATAATCACCTAAAGATATAGATTTTATCTTTCTTTTTTTATTTGTTAACCTTTATTAATCATATCAATACCAATTTAATATCTAGTTTCCAATAAACTTTGAGATGTTTATAAATATTAAAAACTAGGTTAGAATCTCGTGTATTACACAGGTTGATAAAATATAATGTTATATACTTAATAATACAAAATTTTATATATTTAAAAACCCGTGTATTACACGGGACGAATAAAATTTTTAGATCTTTATGTACATTTTATAAGTGAAAAAATGTATTATATATACTAATGATTTTTTAAAAAAGTTTAAAAATATATAAAAATTAATATATAATTGTGTTTCGAAAATACATTAATTTTTGTTTAATATAAATTTAACTTACATTAACTATTTGGTTAAAAAAAGTTACATAATTACATTTTAAAGTTTCTTAAAATAAGAGATAATTTAAAATAAATGCGTTTTATTAGTATAATTAATACTTTCTTTAAAAATAAACCATTATTAAAAAAAGAGGTGTATTTAATAAGATATAGAGGCGGGAAAAAAATCATAAGAATAGATATGCAGGTGACACGTGGCATAAGAGATTTTTATTTATTATATTAGTATAGATAAGTTTATCAAATGAAAAGAGTTGTAACTTTGTAACAAGGAAATGATAAGTTCATAAGCTTTTAGAGACAGATTATGATTAGACTTTTTGGAACTTGTAAACAGCGATACATAATTTGTTTGTTTCCCCAAATATGTAATTTAAATGGTTTTTAACATTTACAGTATGCTTTTTATAATCACCACTTAATTAAATGTAACCAAATATTTTTATCATATGTAGCACGTTCAATTTCTAGTAATGGAACATTTAAAATCTCAACATCATTACTTTTTGGTCAAAAAGATTTCTCTTTGTAAATTATTTTCCCTAACATAAAAAATCAAAATGCAACATAAAATAAACATGGTTCATAGAATTTAATTTTAATATAAAAGTAGAATTAACGATCAATACTAAATAACTTTAATTGTTCTTATTTGACGTCTTCACAAAATAATGGTATAGTGTTCAAACTTCAAAGATGTGTTATAAGACATTTGTATTTATATTTTGTGATCACATTGACAATTTATGTTTTAAAAGTTTTATAAAATTTATTAAACTTTATGTTTTGAATGTAATTCTTCTTTGAGACACACTACAAAGTTGAGGGCTTTTAGTAACCGACATAATAAGTCAATGAAAGCCCTCGATGAAAGTGGCAGTTGTTGTAGGTAATCCATCTTTGATATACCGCCAGGAAACATGGCATGGGTGTAATGATGCCACCGATAGATTACCGTTGGAGGTTACATGGGGTAACCGACGGAAACTTCACCAACGAATTACCAACAAAAATCATGGCTAGATCGTAGTGGCAAGATCACCGAAGGGTTAGTGAGGAATCATTCAACAATGAATCAGCAATTTTACCGACGAATAATGAAATTTTTTTTGTTGATTTCATGTAAATGCAAATGACGCATGCCAAATAAATAAAGAGAATACTACAAATAAAATTATTTCAATCAAAATTTTGTAATAATATACAAAATATATAACAATGGGGATCACAAATGCTTTCTATCTCTTAAACCCTTGCAACGGTTCCTATTAGCCCCCAACCTCCGCTCAAACATTTCTTCCAAATGCTTTCTATCTCTTAAACCTTTGCTTCCCTTGGCTGATCCTTTTTGTAGAAATAAAGACTGATGGCTACAAAACTTTCTAAGTACAAATGCTGCTTACCTCAGAGTTTGCTGCTGACCAACAAACTAATGCGGATAAGCTTATCTGTAGCGGATACTTGTTCTTCTGCTGAAGAACAAATCTGCTGCGGATAGCCTTATCTGCTGAAGACCAGAGTTGCTGCGGATAGGCTTCTCAGCAGCATCAACACTTGATGCTGCTGATAGACAAATCATCAGCAGCTTTGGATGGTTGCATCTTGCTGCTGATCTCCAACTTTGCAGCTGATAGCCATATCCACTGAAGATCAAACGTTGCAGCTGGCTGAATTCGATAAAGCAACCATTACCACTGACAACTTTCGGCTACACCACTGACACACTCCACGCAGAAAGAATGTCACTGGTGCGGACAATAAAGCACTACAACGCTCTTCTCCAAGCATGCAAACAATGATGCCTAAGAAGACGTTTGAGTAAAGTTAACTTTTATAGTGTTTATTGTCATTATATGTAGAATAGCTTCAATACAAGATCAACGGTTTGTGTTAGATCTGATCCTTAGAATCAAGGGTCTGTCTTGATTCTAAGTTACTATATAAGTAGTACTTAGAGTCATTGTATAAAAGAGCTTTTCTTAGAGTTTTCTCTGTAATCTTGTAACCATTGAAGCTTAATACAAATTTCATTTATCAGTACTTCTTGTGTTTACTTGTTTACTTTGATTAAGTTGTGATTGTTTCCGCCAATCTCAACTGGAATAGAACCATCTTGTATTTATCGATCCTACAAGTGGTATCAGAGCTTTGGCTCACAGATTAAACAAACTCACACTTGTTTAATCATTCTTCGGTTCTATTCTAAACTATCTCTTTGTTAAAGTCTCTCACTATCACAAATCAAAACAAAATGGCTCAAAACAATGGATTTGAATATATTGGAAGCATCAACAGACCACCAAGACTGGTGTCTGGGGAAGACTACGGTATGTGGAAGAACAGAATGGAAAGCTTCTTCTGCTATCAGGAATATGGGATGTGGAAATCCATTAAAGATGGACCATACATACCCATGGTGTCCTCTGCTGATTCCGGAGGTGCACTGGTTCCCAAAGAACCCTCCAAGTACTCTGATGAAGACATCAAGAAAATGGAGGTAGACTTCAAAGCCTTGGGAGCCATCCAGATGTGCTTACTGAATGAAGTTTTTCATAACTTCAGAGGTTATAAAACTGTAAAAGAGCTATGGGAGGCTCTTGAGAAGATGTTTGCTGGATCAGAAGAAGTCAAAGAAAACAGAAGAGACATCCTGAAGCAGCAATATGAAAACTTCGTCTGGAAGGAAGGTGAGTCTCTAACTGTTTTATGTAACAGATATACCTATCTTGTAGGTGAGCTGCAGTGCTCAAAGGTGAAGCTGGAGAATGAAGACATTCTCAAAAAGTTCATCAGATCTCTACCAAGTTGCTGGACACTCTACACAGTGTCCATCAGAAGAACTGAGAATCTGAAGACTCTCCAGATGACTGAGCTCTTCGGAATGCTAAAAACCTATGAGCTAGAGATGATTCAGGCAAAAGAAAGAAGCTCAAGCTACCAAACAGCCTCAACATCCACCACCACCTCTTCTTCCCTCTACTCTGACCACTCAGGTCCTAGTTCAAGCAACTACTATCCTCTCATCGTCACTCATCGTCAAACTCCAACCTCTCAAACAAACACATCACCATTTCTCCTAGAAGCTCCTCCTCAAACCTCAACCTCTGTTGCTTTTGTTTATGAAAACTCAAGCAACATGTCCTTTATCAAGGAGGATCTGGAATGCTTCCATCCAGATGACTTAGAAGAAATGGACATACAACACTCGTATGTCATGCTCTCTATAAGAGCAAAAAGGTTCTACTCTAGAACCGGAAGACCCATTCCAAGTAAAAACTCCAACACTAGAGTTGGCTTGGATAAAAGCAAATTAAGATGTTACAACTGTAACCAACTGGGTCACTTTTCTATAGAATGCAAGGCACCTACGGCAAACCCAGCAGCTCCTCAATCAAGACAAGCTCACCAAGCCCAATCAAGACAACAACAGCAACAAGCTACTCCTCTAGCTCAAACTACAGCTTGTGCAGCTGTTGGAACTTCTGAATTTGACTGGAGCTTCCAGTATGAAGATATGCCTGCTAACAACCAAGCTCTTGTGGCGGACACAACTGAGATACCGCCTCAGGTATATGAACATCTCTGTTCCCAAGCTTGTATTGATAAGGTGTTAGGCTACAGAAAGCATAATCAAAACCTTATAGATCAAAATGAAGAGTTTCATTAAATGAAATCTAAATTCACAAAAGTCGAAAACAGTTATAAAGAAAAAATTAACTGCCTAAAGAAAGAGATTTCATTACTAAAACATGAACAAACAAATCTTGAAACTCAGATTGATGATCTACTGGCTAGATTAAAAGCTACCAGAGCAGAATTGGCAGAACAGAAAGTTCATGTTGACAAATATGAATTTGCATCCAAAAAGCTGCAAAGACTTTTGGATGCTCAAATTCATGACAAGGTGAAAACTGGTCTGGGGTATCATGTTGAACAATACCAAGCCGTTGCACCTCCTGCTGACTACGTTGCCATCCATGAACCAAGCTTCAATCTCTCAAATCTTGAAAAGGCCAACCGAGATCTTGATCCTTCAAGGCTTGAACCATTGGTGCAAGAATGCATTACCTCGTCTGAGTCTGAGTCAACTTGCTCAGAGTCCACTAAAACTGAGGAGGCCTCATCACCAGTACAAGTACCAGCACCGCCTGTTCTTGAAATCATTCAAACAAGTGCTCATGTCCCTTTACCAGCTATTCCGGTTCCTATGCCTTTCAAACAAATCAAAATCAGCTATCCTCCAGAAGGTAGAAAGCTAACTGTTGAAAAGGGACAGTCTTCAACCTCAACCAACTCAAAGCCTGAAAGAAAGGTGTTTGACATATGCCATGCGCCTGGAGAAAGAGTTCCATATACTCAAAAGACATTGGAAGAAGCCACCTTTGAGCACAACAAAGCTCACCCCTGGAAATTCAAAGACTTGTTCAAAAGAAAGGACTATGTGTACTTTTAGAGGGACAATCTGGCTAAATCATGCTTTGTCTGTGGAAAAACAACCACACCGCCAGCACCTGCTTCTACTACCTTCAGTAGCAAAGAAACCTCAAACAACATGTTTTTGAGAAGACAAACAAGAACAAAAAGGTAAGGAGTTTTGAAGCCAAGGCAACTCATTTCAGAAACTCTCTTTCCCCACCAAGGAAGCAGCCGCCAAAGACTCAACAATCTTGCATCATCTATGGTGAATCAGACCACTTTGCTGCAAATTGTAAATTTAATCCCTTTAACCAGATCCTTCATCAAACCCCTCCTAAACAAAAGCCCATCAGCATGAGACCTTCTATAGAGAAGCCCTCCGTCAACAAGGTAAATAAGGATAAGCATACATTGGTTGTTGAACCATCAGCAGCCAGCATAAATGTTGGTAATCAAGCCAAGCCAAAGAAACCCAAGGACAAGCCTTCAGCAGCAACCAAGTCTGCTGCTGCTCAAGCAAAACCATCAGCAGCAACAAAATCTACTACTGATAAGCTAAAGTCATCAGCAGCAAAATCTGCTGTTGATAAAGCAAATCCATCAGCAGCCAAAGCAACATCAGCTGCTGACAGAGCAAAGAGAACTAGAAAACCATCTCCTCAGCAATGGAAAGACAAGATCCCAGCTTCTATCCCTCCAAGAATCATCATTGGCTCTGTTGAATGCACACATGCTGAATCTGATATTCCGAGAACCCTTTTCTTCAAGGATGCAAGCTCTTGGATTCCTCCCACTAACTAGATCTCTCTCATGTGTAGGGGCAGCCATGTCACAAGAATAACACTTAGGTGGTAGACAGTGGTTGTTCCAGGCACATGACAGGCAACAGATCAATCCACTCCAACTTCAGACACTTCAATGGAGGATATGTTGCCTTTGGGAGTGACTCAAAAGGAGGATCTATTACTGGACAAGAAACTGTGTCAAATGAAAGATTGAGTATTGATAAAGTAAATTATGTCAAAGAATTGGACTTCAATCTCATGAGTGTTTCCCAGGTCTGTGATCAAAAGCATTGGATGCTCTTCACAGACAAAGAATGCTTTGTACTCTCTCCTGGCTTATCCAAACCTTCTCCAGAAAAGATTTTATTAACTACTCAGAGAAAAGAAAATCTTTATGTGCTTGACATGAATGAGGTCACTCCATATGGCAATGTATCATGTTTTCTGTCAAAAGCTTCAGTTGATGAATCAGTTCTCTGGCACAGGAGATTAAGCCACGTTAACATTAAAACTATCAACAAATTGGTGAAAGACAATCTTGTCAGAGGGCTTCCTGATAAAGAATTCCAGCTAGAAGATCACGGCATTGCTTGTTTGAAAGGGAAGCAACACAAGAGTTCTCACAAGCCCAAGACTTTGAATACAGATGATACTCCACTATAGCTGATGCATATGGATCTCTTTGGTCCTACAAATATTATGTCAATGGGCAAGAAGTCATACTGTCTGGTGATAACTGATGACTACACCAGATTCTCATGGGTATACTTCTTGAGAACTAAAGATGAAACTACTGAGATCCTCAAATCCTACATCCTTAAGGTAGAGAATCAAAGCAATCAGAAGGTGAAGATCATAAGGTGTGATCAGGGCATAGAGTTCAAGAACCACACTTTGAACTGTTTCTGTGAGAGCAAGGGAATTGAAAGGCAATACAGTGCTCCAAGAACTCCTCAACAAAATGGAGTTGCTGAAAGAAGAAACAGAACTCTAATTGAGTCAGCAAGATCTATGTTGGCTGACTCAAAACTGCTCTCACATTTTGGGCAGAAGCAGTAAGCACAACCTGCTGTGTGCAAAAGAGAGTTCTCATAGTCAAGCCTCTCAACAAGACACCCTATGAACTATGGTTCCAAAGAGTTCCATACATTGTATTTCTAAAACCTTTTGGATGTCCATGCACAATTCTGATAACACATGGGGTTCTTCCTAAGTTTGGTGCCAAATCTGATGAAGGATATTTTGTGGGCTATTCCTCTCAATCCAAGGCCTATAGAGTATTCAACTCAAGAATAAGAATTGTGAAAGAATCAGCCAATGTGGAATGTAGAGAACACATTGTCTGTGAACAGGGAAAAGGCCCAAATTGGCTTTTTGACATAGACTCCTTCACCCAAATATGGAGTCTTCCTCTTCTCAAGCACCTGCTTCCACCTCCTCTGACTACAGACTGGATTTTCCAAAATCTTCTACCAGTCTGAGAAGGCCATCCATTGATCCTCCATCTGTTATGGAAGCCATTGAAGCAAGTGCAGCCATAACCACACTCTCTAATATCACCAGCAGCAGCCTGTCTGAAAATGAAAACTTGAATGAAGACTCTTCGGTAAATGTTGTAGATGCTGCAAATACCATTGCTGATAATACTGATGTAGCTGTTGATCTTGAAGACTCTTCAACCATTAATGAAGAAATCCCTGATCAAAATCAAAGCAATCTTGAGCAAGGGATACAGCTGGGGGTGGTACCAGCACAAAGGATCAACAAGAAACATCCTCTGGAAAATATTATTGGCCAAGTTCACCAAGGAGTTCTAACAAGAAGAAAATCTCATGAGGCCAATATATGTTTGTTTTCATGTTTTCTATCTCAGGTGGAACCAAAGAAGATAGATGAAGCTCTGCAACACAGCAGTTGGATTAAGGCAATGCAGGAAGAGTTGCTGCAATTCAAGAGGCAGGATGTCTGGAAGCTTGTTGATCTTCCACTTGGTCAATCTGCCATTGGCACAAGATGGGTATTCAGGAACAAGCAAGATGAGAGAGGCATTGTAGTCAAGAACAAAGCCAGACTTGTAGCTCAAGGCTACACTCAGGAAGAGGGAATTGACTATGATGAAGTCTTTGCTCCTGTTGCCAGACTAGAGGCCATCAGAATCTTCCTGGCCTATGCTGCATCCAAGAATTTCATGGTCTATCAAATGGATGTCAAGAGTGCCTTTCTGCATGGGAAGATTGGTGAAGAAGTATATGTCAAACAGCCTCTGGGCTTTGTAGATCCTGCACATCCTAACCAAGTGTTCAAACTAGACAAAGCTCTATATGGCTTACATCAAGCCCCAAGAGCCTGGTATGAAACTTTTTCTGGATATCTACTAAGCAACAACTTCAGAAGAGGTGCCATTGACCAGGCCTTGTTTATCAAAGATGAAGGGGGAGAAATCTTACTGGTTCAAATCTACGTAGATGATATCATCTTTAGATCAACAAGGAAGAAGCTGTGTAAAGACTTCGAGATCCTGATGCACTCAAAGTTTGAAATGAATGGGTGAGCTAAATTTCTTTCTGGGTCTTCAAGTTAAACAAATTCCAAATGGAATCTTCATCAGCCAATCCAAATATGTCAAGAGCATTCTGGAAAGATTCAAAATGGCTGACTGCTCTGCTGCAAGAACCCCTATGCAAGTGCACCATCAGCTGACTCCAGACAAAGATGGTCAAGACACTGATCAACATCAGTACCGTGCAATGATAGGGTCTCTCATGTATCTCACTGCCTCAAGGCCAGATATCATATTTGTAGTATGTCTCTGTGCAAGATTCCAAGCAGCTCCAAAGATTTCACATCTTCAAGCTGTCAAGAGAATTTTCAGATACCTAAAGGGAGCCCCAAGACTTGGGCTATGGTACTCTAAAAATGATAAGTTCAATTTGTATGCATACACTGACAGTGATTATGGGGGATGCAACTTGGACAAAAAGTCCACTTCAGGGGGATGCCAGTTTCTGGGAGGGAGACTGATTTCATGGTAGTGCAAGAAGCAAACATGTGTTTCAACTTCTACAGCAGAAGCAGAATACATTGCAGCTTCAAGTTGATGTGCACAAGTCATCTGGATACAAAATCAAATGCTAGATTATGGGATGACTTTCATGGCAACTCCCATTCACATTGACAACATGAGTGCTATATCAATCACAAACAATCCGGTGCAGCACTCCAAGACAAAGCACATTGACATCAGGTATCACTTCATAAGAGATCAAGCTGAGAAAAAGAGAATTATTTTAACCAAAGTTCATACCAATGAGCAATATGCTGATGTGTTTACAAAACCGTTTGATGAAGCTAGATTTAGATATTTAGTTGAATCTATTGGTATGATGAACTTTGATTAAAATATGTCTCTAAAATTTTGTCCTTGTAAATATGTTTGTCTTTTGTTATAAATAAAAGTTACAAGTCAGCAGCATCCATTTTTGCTGCTGACAGGTTTAATAATCAGCAGCAAAGATTTTGCCACTGACTGCTTTAACTTATCAGCAGGAACAATTTTCCTGCGGATAGCTTTAAGGCAGTCAGCAGCAACTCCCTTGCTGCGGATCAATGCATCCATCAGCAGCAATAGTGTTTGCTGCTGACAGACTTAACCAAATAGGGTGGCTTATCCTGAATCTTCATCAACAGCAGAACAAAGACAGGCTCCAAGAAGACTTGATTTAATCAGGAGCAGTGCTTTAACTGAAGAAGAAGTTATCTGCTGGCGAAGATTCCTGTACAACATCATGGTCAGGGACTTGGAAGTGCTAGGATGGGTGAGCACCGATTCCTCTGATTTCACCTTCTTCCTAAGCAATGGGTCTTCTCTCTCAATCAACATCAAAGAGATCTTACTCCTACCTTCAGACTTTCTGCACAAGGTCTTTGAGCTCAGATCACTCATCTGCAACATCAACTCCTTAGAAAGTCAAGAAATGATCAAACTCATCAAGGCTTCTCTTTATAAGGAGGAATCGCCTGTAATGAATGACTCTGACTCAGATCTATCCCTTCCCTCCTCACCAACTGTCATACTGAACGCAGCAGAAGGGTCAAGAAAAGTGGATGCTTAGAATATCAAAGAGGCCTTTAAAGCTATATATGGGAATGAATGGGAAAAGGAAGAGAGTGAAACAGTCCTTTCCTCTGTGTCTACTCCTCATCATGCCAATGAAGCTGAAGCTGAGATCCCAACAGCATCTCTTACATCTGCTGTTGTGGTCCATGAAGCTGAAGTAGAGGCATCCAGCAAAGACAAGTGGAAAAGACCTATAACAGAAGAAGATGAAGAAAAGTTATTGAAAGAGAAGAAGGAAAGAGAGGAAAGAAGAAGAAGAAGAAGAAGAAGAAGAAGAGAAGAAGAGGAGATGGCTGAACTAAGAAAAACTCAAGAAAGAAAAGCGGCCATTCTCCTCAGAGAACCACAGATCCAGCTGTATCCAAACAGCTGGATGACTTGAAAGTCAAGATTCCTGCAGTCTATCAACTTCAAGAAGATGAAGCTCTTGCTCTTCAACTGCAGGAACAATTTAATAAAGAAGAAGAAAGAGAGAAGAAGAAGAAGAAGAAGAAGGAAGAGGCCAAGTTCAGAATAACTGATTCTGAACTAACCAAAGAAATGAGAGAGGAGTGGATAGAGGCTCTGATTTCTCAAGGTGAGGATGCAGACTACCTTGAGAAACTATCAAATAAAGAAATCTACAGAGCCTTCATGGGTCAGCAAGGTCTATTGGTAAACAAGAAAAGGGCTGAAGAAGAAGAAAAAGCCAAACAGAAATCCAAGAAGACCATTGCCTTCAACAAAAGAACCCATGAAGAAAGGAAGTTCATGATTGACTTCCTAAAGGCTAGAGGAGAGAGTGGAAAAAGGCTGGGTCCCATGAGCTTCATGAACCTGCAAGCGCTTTACTTTAAAGTCAAAAAGGAAGAGGAAGAAAGACTGGGGGAGAAAGGCTCAAAGAAGAGGGTAATCAATCAAGAAGAAGAAAGGAAACCAAAGAAACCCAAGCTTTCTCCCTCATCCACCACTTCTTCCATCCAAAAACCTTCCACTCTCCATCCTAGACCTCCCTCCTCTCCACCCACAAAGTCCAAATCCTCCCACCAAGCTCCTACTCATCAACTGCCTCCCAAGAAGAAAACCAAACCTACCTCCAAACCAGAAGACTCAAGAGAAATTGTCAACTGGTTCTATAGCACTCAAGATCAAAGGTTTGAAGTCTTCAGGGGAAGAACAGAAGAAAGAAGATCAATTTATACAACTGTTGATGAGGTATTGCAGCTTCCAGATTCTGATCTAAGAAGAATGATGGAGCTGGGTGAAGCCAATGAGCCTAAGAATGAAGGTGGGAGACATCTGTTGCTGGTGATCAAACATTACTTCAACCCAGCAAAGATGAAATCATTGATGCCAAACCTCTCCAATCCCACTCTCCATTCATCTGTTGGTCCTACAATGCTGAAAAGAATGAGTTCACATTGACAGATGTTAAAGGACAGAAGATGAGGTGTTCAAGCAAGGCCATCTTCAAAATGGCAAGCAAAGACATCAAGACTCTATCTGAGCTTCCTCTTAACAACCCCATCAAGGACCAGAGAGGATATGAGGTTGCAAGAATAGTCAGCAACATGGAAAAGCTTCAGCAGCAAAAGAAGTAAGAGAGTTTTGGTAGCATCAGTCTAGGGGGAGTTTATAGAAATAAATACTGATGGCTACAAAACTTTCTAAGTACAAATGTTGCTTACCTCAGAGTTTGCTGCTGACCAACAAACTGCTGCGGATAAGCTTATCTGCAGCGGATACTTGATCTTCTGCTGAAGAACAAATCTGTTGCGGATAGCCTTATCTGCTGAAGACCAGAGTTGCTGCGGATAGGCTTCTCAGCAGCATCAACACTTGATGTTGCTGATAGGAAAATCATCAGCAGCTTTGGATGGTTGCATCTTGCTGCTGATCTCCAACTTTGCAGCTGATAGCCATTTCCACTGAAGATCAAACGTTGCAGCTGACTGAATTCGATAAAGCAACCATTACTACTGACAACTTTCGGCTACACCACTGACACACTCCACACTGAAAGAATATCACTGGTGCAGACAATAAAGCACTACAACGCTCTTCTCCAAGCATGCAAGCAATGATGCCTAAGAAGACGTTTGAGTAAAGTTAACTTTTATAGTCTTTATTGTCATTATATGTAGAATAGCTTCAATACAAGATCAACGGTTTGTGTTAGATCTGATCCTTAGAATCAAGGGTCTGTCTTGATTCTAAGTTACTATATAAGTAGTACTTAGAGTCATTGTATAAAAGAGCTTTTCTTAGAGTTTTCTCTGTAATCTTGTAACCATTGAAGCTTAATACAAATTGCATTTATCAGTACTTCTTGTGTTTACTTGTTTACTTTGATTAAGTTGTGATTGTTTCGGTCAATCTCAACTGGAATTGAACCATCTTGTATTTACCGATCCTACAAGATGGTTGACTTATTATCTGCAGCGGATACTTGTTCTTCTGCTGAAGAACAAATCTGAAAGAGCTTTTCTTAGAGGTTTCTCTATAATCTTGTAACCATTGAAGTTTAATACAAATTGCATTTAAAAAAAAACCCTTGCTTCCCTTGCCTAATGCTTTTCCTTCTAACTCCTTTGCACATCCACCATTTGTTGTTGTAGGACGATAATCTACGAATATTAAACATAAAAACAGGTGTTGTTAAGGATGAAAAATAATTATATTATATAAAAACGTACATATGCAGAAGGACTATGAGCATGAGATCTCCTACAGTTAGACCTATAGGGATTCCGGTAGGCATAGTAGAGATCATGAGTGGTCCAGAAGTCGAAGAGGTGGCCCTTCATCAACAACATGTCTAGTGATTGACTCGTTCTGAGCATATTTTTCATTATATATCTAAGTATACGGCTCCTACGGTTTACCAAAACGAAAAAAAAATTGATTTGTTTGTTGAAATTTTGGCAAGATAACTCTTATAAAATCAAACATTTCTATTACATGTGTTAAACAAGTATACTAACGTCTTCCCAAGAGTGAAAGAACACCAACTAATAAGACAAAAGTATATTGAGATAAAAAAAACATAGCACCACTTTAGTCGCCATCAGAGTAACTTACTCCGGATGATCAATTGGTGGTGCGGATGACTCCTCATCTTAAGGCCTCCTATTTGTATAGTGCATACTCTCAAAGAGTTCAGTAGAACTCGCGATCTACAACAAAAAATTAACTTGCTAGCTATTAAAAAATTCAAATGTAAGTCCAAGTTTACAAAACTTATAACCAGCTGATTATGTGTGGTACTGATCGAACCTTCGGTGAGCCGATATGACAATCTTATGCGTTGGATCAGCAAATCTCATGTACGCGTTATGATAATTTTTTTTATCTTTTATAAATTCTTATTATTTTATAATTGTATAATTATACTTTTTTGTCGGTGCATATTTTCTTTTATGTTCTTCCAAATTATCTTTAGTTAGATGAGAATGAAGAAGTAGAATGAATCATAAGTGTGGCCTTTGATATAAGTTGGATTGACACGTAAATATAAGATGGGTTTGGCACATAAATACATGTATAAATCACATAAATGGCAATATTTATCGTCTACCTTACCCTATTGTTTTAAAAATAGAATTGAGACCATTTAAAATAATTATACATTTCTCTATAAAAAAGTACGTCTAATGAGAACATTACCTCGATCAAAATACTAAAAAACATCACAGTTTTAGGGTCGAAACCCAGAGAATTTGTCCTTTGATTGCGTAATTTTCTACAAACAGTACCAAAAAACCATGAATTTCATGGACACAGAGACATGATTTAGTTTATTTCGTCATTTAACAGCATAAATTTCGCCTGGAAATTCAAAGCACATTATTTTTTTCCTAAGAAGTCCCTAATAAGTATGATTTTTATTATTTTTTTTGGACATGTATGAACTTCTGATTAGATAAACTTTTATAATTGTAATGCCCCAAACCTGAGAGACCTCATTTATTGAATTTACTCATAAACATAGTGATGAAAACTGAATGAACTATAACTTTTAAAACATAGTTGAAGCCTACATCAATCTATTACATAAACGGCGGAAGACTTTAACAATTAAAGGAAACAATTTGTCTGAAAACACAAAATCACATAATAGGATGTCAGTCTTGTATCGGGTAGCCCTCACGCCTTGGCACGTTCTTTTCTTTTTGCTACCTGAAATGCATACTAAAAGTCAGCTAGTGCTGGTGAGTTCTAGTTTAAAACAAGTAGGCATTAACATTATTCTTATGAGTATAAATATATATATATATATATATATATATATATATATATGTGTGTGTGTGAATATCCGTTTCCCACCCGAACTAATTACACAACTGTGCATCGATTGAGGGACTGACTCCACCGTAGTGGCCTTAGTTTAGTCTACCTTTTTAGACATTTAATTATGGCTGCATATTAGTCGAGCGATCGTCCGTCTACCGTAGTAGCCGTTATCATCGTTTTCGTCCATAACATTCATTCATACATAGCAAGCAATATATATGTATATAAAGCAAGATTTCATTTCTTTATGTTATGATGTACTTTCATTTCATTCTTTGTATACATGCGTTGCGTTCTTTGTTCATCATTCATTTTCATATATCACGTATGTTCACATTTGCATTCATATATATATATATATATGTGTGTGTGTGTATATACATGTGTATATATATATGTGTATATATATATATATGTGTATATATATATATAGGGTTGGGTTCTTAAAAGAACTAGAGAACTCCTCATTAAAAACAAAAAAAAATAATAAAAAAATCATAACTCAAAATATAAATAAAAAACTAAAAAAGTGGTTCGGATACCATGTTTCCCATGTTGTCCTCGTTCAAAAAAAAAGAAAAAAAAACGCAATACTGCATATGTGTAGTACCACCCAAAAAATCTAACTCACCCCTAAAAACCTAAAACCCCCACACCACCCCTTTCGAAAAACCTAACCCCACCCCACCACCAAAAAACTTAAACCCCCACACCCACCCCCAAAAACCTAAACCCCCCCACCCCACCCCACTCACCCCTAAAAACCTAAACCCACCCACCCCACCCCCACCCCTAAAAACTTAAAACCCCCACACCATCCCTACCCAAAAACCTAACCCCACCACCGAAAAACCTAACTCCACCCCACCCACCCCACCACCAAAAAAGCTAAACCCTCACACCCACCCCCAAAAACCTAAACCCCCCCCCCCCACCCCACTCACCCCCAAAAACCTAAACCCACCCACCCCTACCCTCAAAAACCTAACCCTAAAAGCTTAACCCTAAAAGCTAAACCCAAAAACCTAACCCTAAAAGTTAAACTAAATCCAAAAACTAAACCCTAAAGCTAAACCGGGCATTTTTGCGATTTTTTTTTTTGAACGAGGACGACGTGGGAAACAATCATGCTAAACCGGGAATGACTTTCGCCCATTCCCCACGGGCTCACGAGTTAAGACAATGTGCAGTCATTGGGCCATACGGACCCTTGGTTAGCGCGACTAACCATGACTGGGAGTGTCAATCCCAATAGTACTATTCATAATATCCCGGCTATACGAGTTAATGGTTAATAAATTGTTCACATAGGGAACTTTACGAGCTCTTCCACGATTGTCTCATGTAAACATAAATTGTCGGTCATGATTCCTTGTTTCTAACGTATAAAGCTAATATGTTTCATGTTTTCTCAAATGTATCAAGTACTGTTGTTCCTAAATGTATCAAACAATGATATTTCATGTTTTCAAATGTGTTATGCAAGTATGTTTCTCCCCCGATGTTTCTAAAACATTTAAAAGTAAAAAGGGGCAGTGAACTCACCTTGTAACGTGTCAGGAACTCTAATGTCCTTCTGATAGCAAGGGAAATCAATTTCCACGTGATATGATAGTCACGTGTTTATATCCTACTCGAGTCCTACGATACTTGTAGCTACTTAAGAAGCTTTATGAACTAACCCTAATGTTATAAAGTAAATCTAAACTCGCGTCGAATTATCACGTGTGCGGTTGAGCTCTATTGATTCTTAACGGTATTACCAATTCAGTATACGACGTTGATTTAACATTCGTTAGTATTAGTTGGTTATTTCGAGTCGGGTTTCTCAACTCGAATGTGTTTCAATAGTTATATACAAAAATATTAGTTTGTCATGTACACGATCGTATATAGCGATGTGCACGTTTAAATAGTAATGATAATTCACGTTCATACGTCATTTAACAGAATATATGTGACTCTATGATTTATTGAATTCATTTCAGGTCTTGTAGTATATTCATACGCATATTTATAAATATAAATATATTCATATATTTATATAGTTTTAAAATCTCAAAACATCTTTGTACCGTATTGTATTTCTTGAATAAGCGTTCCTTATTAAGATTTGTTCGTCCTTACGTAAACATATACGCGTAAATAAACTTAATTCAGCATATTTAATTAACATAGTTTATTTATTCGAATCTTGACAGAAAACATATATATATATATATATATATATATATATATATATAATTCTACCCATTAAATATAATCGTCCCGCTTGTTTACCACAAAACGTATGTTTACATTATATATATATATATATATATATATATATATATATATATATATATATATATATATATACATGTTCGTGTCCAATGTCGTTTTATATAATAATCTTTTGATTTTATATGATAATTAATATATATATATATATATATATATATATGAATATATATCTATCTTCAAATGTAATTTATGCGCATTAATCATTAACATTTATAAACCCTTGTTTAGTCGGTAACATTATAACTTGATTCTTATAAGTTTAAAATGTTCAATGTAATCTTCAAGGTACGGGTTTATACCAAAAATAGTCATTATCCAAGTTATCTCAAATAATAAGTATCAATGATTTATATAATACACATATTTTGTAAACGTTTATACGACTAAAGTAGTAATTATCATTCGTGTATATTTACATACATTTATGTATACAAAGAAATATTTGTACAGATCATTACTCTTTGTCAAACTCTCGTTCATTCCATATTGATGTACATTTATTCATAAAAATGCCAAGGTACTCTATAATATATTTAGAATTAAGCGTTAATTGTTTTAAAGATTCGTTTTACCGTTGACACGTTCAAGTTTATATTTATCGCCTAAAAACTTATATGCTTAGTTTGTACGGATCTCAATCACCAAATCATACGTTAGCACGAATTGTTAATATTAATGTCGCCTTAATGTTTATTTTTGTTGTTATCAAGTATTTTAGGGTTCAACGAGAATAACTGCACACACGCGCTTAAATTTGTAATAATAAGCGTAAAACGTTTAGCGTGCGCTTTTACCTTCTCGGTCGTTGGGTTCGTATACGTGAACTCGTTTACAATCTTTGACCCGTGTTAACCATAGTTGACTTTCGTTGACCGGGTTTGACCGAGTCCCGGGAGAGTTTAAAACAAGCCTAACAATCCCGATCTAACCACCATAACCTGTAGAAATTCACATTTAATACACGGGAATGAAACCCAGCCACTAAATAACTAGATCTAATACGTATACCCACGTATCTGGGGTTTAGAGGAGTGTATTCACTTGAAATTGAGATAGGGCTCGGTTTCTTACCTACATCCGTCGGAGATTTTGGCTGAACATGACCTAAATCCGCCGGAAATGCGAGTCGCCGCTGATTTGCCTAGATCCGAACCAAGTAGACTCTAAACCACCATTTTTGTCATCGTCTCCGTTCCATCCATCGCGGGTTGTCGTCGGAAACGAACCCAGATGATCAGAACAGGGCGTCAAGCCCTAGATGGACATTGTACGCCACCGGAACTCGTCCCCGTCGATGTATCTGCTCGCCGAAATTTAGCCACCATTGCCACAAAACTGACATTGAAACCCTCGTCGTCGTCATTTTCGTCTTCTTCTCCGGAACGCCACCGCCGTGGGGGCTCCACACCACCGTCGTTGTTCGTGGTGGTCCACACCACCGTCGTCGTCGCCTCTTCCCACCACACAGCAGCTGCGTCGCCTGAGACCATCGTGTCACCCTTCCCCTTTCACCTGTCGCCGGAGGTGGTATGGCGGCTCCCCTCTCTCTTCAGCCTCTCTCTTTTTCTTGTGTGCTAGGGTTTTCAAATGAGGGGAACAAGAGATTAAGATGTATATATACCTAGGGTTTGTGAGGTGGGTTAATGGGTGTAGGTGGATACCGTGTTTCAAACCCGAAACGTTATCGCGTTCTCTCGTTCTCGTTAATTATTTTTTTTTGTACATAATACTAAAATAAATATTTAAAATATTTATTTCATTATAATTTATCACTAACGAATATCCGAGGCGATACGAATTACAACGCGTGTCTGAACTCATTTGTCGGATTTATCGTTTCACGTTCCGATTATTAGTATTATTTTTCTAATATGTATATTATAATACTTCACTTACTAATTTACTGGTTGATAGCATTTATACAATTAAGGTTGATCGTTTGCGTGTTCTAATGTGGTTTAATGTTTCCGTACGCATATTCCGAGTGTAATTATCTGAATAGACTTCCTAGACAAATATTAATAATTAATATTAATAGTTCGTTATCTTAAGTAATCGTTCTTGCCGAATGTCCGGCATTAAACCGATGTCTGACGCGTTGCACGTTTTAAAGTACCGACTCGCGTATATGCTTATATCGTTTCACAAGTTCTTAGAATCGCGTAACAAGTCATTAAATGAAACACAGTGGTTATTACGAAGTTCGGATTATGTAAATTGGACCTCTAACGGGCTTGGATCTTTATTGGGCCTTGAATGGGCTTTGATTTCTATTAGGCCTTATTGGGCCTAGTTGGGCCTTGTCGATTTAGCTCGACAATTAAGTTTTAGGTTTTGAAATTTTGCAGGTGTCACACTAACACTGGTCAGTAGACGTCTCTAGGGTCACACACAATCTGTATAATCAAGTTATACAAGATAAGATAATGATCCTAATCGACACTAAACGTTTTCTATTCTTAGGGTTAGGCGAACATAGACTAAGTTCGCCCTTTGACCTAGGCGAACATATGGCAAGTTTGCCCCTTTGACTTAGGCGAGCATAGGGCAAGTTCGCCCCTTTGACTTAGGCGAGCATAGGGCAAGTTCGCCCCATTTGTAAAATATACTTCTTTAATCCTAACGAAAATCGGACAAAGTCCCGTTTGTTTTTATCTAAAACCCGACAATATAGATTGTCCATTTCCTTTATCAAATCAATCAATAATCCATCATAATTGAGTTTTAACTTCTAGAATCGATATCTTTTTATGCTCTAATCAAATAATAATAGTAAATCTTTCTCGCTTATCATTTATTAAATAAAGTCATTGCTATCCGTCCTCAATACGATATTCGTAATCCGACTAATAATGTTCTACGAGTTTTAAAGGGTATACCTTCCCGAACACGATCCCGAAATATAACCGAGACCTGACCCGAACCGTATCCATCATCATCATCATATAATCATCATCATCATGTAATCATCATCATCATCTAATCATCATCATCATCATGTAATCATCATTACCATTATGTAATCATCTTCCTCATCAGGTAATCATCATAAATCATCATCATCGTACATCATCATCAACATATCATTATCATCATAAATTATCATATTCATATATCATCATCATCATATCATTATCCCCATTTCTAACCAATTGAATTCATTTTATCGAGAACCAATTGAAGTGAAGAAACCTCATCTTTGGCGTCTAAATCTGATCTTTAACGAAACCGAGCCTCACACTTGATCAAACAGTGACCCGTACTTACTCGTAACTGTATTTTGGGTTAGGAAGATCAGCATTACATCTTCCATTTCTGTCCACACCCGTCCAGATGCGTTCTTTACAGCCTATAGTTCGATCAATTTGTAAAATCAACATCTTTTAATCATGGACTCATCTTTGTAGTAGGGATTAAAGTCCGCTTACCTTAGAAGCGACTGAAACGATTTCCTGGAAATCCCGATCAAGTATGACTTCTGGTTACAGGTTCAACACTCGCCCGAAGGTGACTAACACAAGCTGATTTAGCGCGAATCTGAGGTAAAATCTCCCCGCATTCATGGTCCTTGTCCTCCTGCCGTCGCCAGCAAGCCTAGTCGTCGGCCCCCTTTCTGTTTTTGCGCGATTCGGAGCTGAACGAACCCTCTATGTAGTCGGATCCAGTGTTGGGACCCCTAACTCGCATCCTCCATGTTCATCGAGCAATTCATAGCAGGTTGTGGTCGATTGGAGTCTGAACATGGAAGGATGTTAGTGCCTGGTTGTTGCTCGACGAGGGAGAAGACAGTGAACGGCATTGGCGGCTGATGCATACTAAAGGGATTATTAGGTTTAAAAGAATTTCACTCGCCCCTCTTCACTTGCTGGACTTTACATTTTCAACCCCAAACTAATCATATGTGTAATTTTGGGTGTTACAAGTCTACTCTCCTTACAAGAATTTCGTCCTCGAAATTCGATGTTTCTTGCAATACCATTAAACCTTGCATCTCGAGACTAAGTAGTCTATTAGGTTCCTGTGAATTGGTAGGTCTCGTGTTATTTGAATGATGATCATTCGATGCCATTCATGGACTGCATGAAATTAGGGTTTACATGTCACTACCACCTCTTCTTCTTTGTAACGAATACCTCGGATGTTATATTGAATAGTATAACCGACTTTACTTGATGTCGTCCAGACGGTCTATAAGAAACTATATAAAAACCTAACCTAGACACTCTACTAATACTCTAGAAATCCTATAAACTAGACCACAATAACAGACAAGTGTACCTATCAATTGTAATACAGCCTAATGGAAGTCCAGGTATCAAACCCACAAGACACAGACACTAACTAAAACTAGACTCTAACTAGAACTGAAATATTTGGTTTGGGGGGAATTCTTCGAACAAAGATTAAACTAATGAAATCAAAAGCACTAAGAACTCACTATCGACAGTAACTATCAAGCAGAAGAATCGGGTGATATCAAAAATGGAGAAAGCACCACCTAGGTAAGAATCCTATTTGTAAAACTCAGACTTCTCTTTGCTATGGCAACTATGATGGAACTGGGGTTCTACAGAATGACACTCTCAGAATACCTAAAGGATCCTTGATCATGCTTAAGGTATGACCTAATAGGAAACTCTAAGGAATGTATGACGCTCACCAGCTAGTCGGATTACCTTTCAGTCTCTCCAACGACACTAAATTGCCCTAAAGATAGATCATCTTTCCATCTCACTATCACAATACATTCGAAGAATCCAAGGGGTAATCTCAAAATAAAACGATAAGACACGGACTAGCAAGGATACTAAGAACCCAGGGGAAACCTCCTTTCCGAGCATTTACAACTGGACACCTAACACCAAAGACTAACCAACTACCTCTCACCTTTCAGCTATCGAGATAGGAAAAACACTCAATCTAATGAAACATCAACCAACATTCCTATGGATCTTTAACATCCCGAAAATCCATAATCTAGTGGTTCGGGTTAGTGGACGACCCAAATACATGTTTGACTAACATGAGGAGGGTTGATCCAATGGGGTGCGTTTGACTACCGAAATAAACACAGTTAGTCGTTTAAAGAAGGTTCGAAATCGAAACGTGTAAGATGGAATCGCAGGGACCCGATACAAAACTAGTGGTCATTTATAAACCACATTAAGGGAAAAACCCTAGGTCATTGGCGACCGAGGGGAGTGCAACGGCAGCAGGGAAGGCCGCAAGGGAGGAGATCGACGACGGGTGATCTGACGAGGTGATTTTGAGCACGAAACTCCACATATCGCGAAGATACTTCCTCGTTTATGTTTTGTTTCATTGTTTACGCTCGTGTTTTGGTTAAGAACCCGATTAGGGTTGGGATATCGGTTGTGGATGTCGGCAAAGGTGGGAGTGTTGGAAGCGGCCGGCTGTAAGGAGATGGTCTCAAGTAACAATGGTGTTTGACGATTGTGGTGATGGCATGGAAAGGCTGTGAGGACTCGTTAGAGTTGGGGATCGATGACCGAGAAAGAGAGAGAGGGGACGAGCGGAGAGACATGGCGAGGTGAAGACGGCATCCAACGTTGGTTGTGGTGGCTGTGCTCTACGGTGGTTCCGGCGGCTGTGGAGCGCGATGGCAGCCATGGAGGAGGCTGTGGTGGTGTGACATGGGGCCGGAAACGGCTGGTGGTGGTCGTGGTTGCGCGGCAGTGGAGTGTTGGTCGGCTAAGGGCGGACGTGATAAGTGAGGTGGTGGTGGCATGCATGGTGGTGCATGGCGGTGGTGGGTGGTGTTGACCCACTAGGGTTTGGACCCGTCTAGAGGACTAGGACAACGATGGGGAGATGACGGGGCTCGGTGAAAGGGCTAGCAGTGCACAAGAAAGGAGATGAGGATGACAGTGATAACTGGTCACGGTGCTGGGTGTGTGAGTGGCACCCGGTGGTACGCGAAAGTGCTCGGGCATGTGTTTAGACAAAGCTAGGGTTTTGGTGAGTTAGGGTTGTGCATGGCGGGGTACGTGCATGCATGGGAACCTGGTTTGATCGTTCAAATTCTAAACGAATCAAAGACGAGCCGATACGAGTTTGTATTGCAAGATGAGGATGGCTAAGGTTGTTGCATTGTAGCACGTAACCAGATAGATTAGGGTTTGGTGATGAAGGAATGACGAGCGAATGAGACCAAGAGTCGGGGTTTTATTTTACTTATACGTAATGCAATGTATGTTTAGAGCGTGTTCTGATCATGTGATCACGTGTTTGTCAGGTTTGGGATTGGAGCATGGACGGACTAGCTATAGAGCAAGGACTGGGACTCGGCATAACCGGTGAGTTTCTAATCCCCTGCTCTTTTGAATGTTTTACTGTTTTTAGGGCTATCGTACATACTTTCAAGAAGTGTTTTATTACATTAAATGTGTAACGAGCTTTGGGGTTTAACCCGATGAGTTTATGAATTTAAGTATTCAAATATGGGGCTAAGGGACTGTGTGTTGTCCATAGAATATGTAGGTTAAAGGTGGGTAAATGGTCGTGGGTCGTATTAGGCGTGTGCATTAAACGGGTTGGCCCGTGAAAGCCCGCAGGACTGGCCCGTTAAACCCGGGCCCGGCCCATGATGTGTGTAACCGGTCCGGTCTTCGGTCCTACCTTTCATGGCTTAACGGTTATGGTCCTGGTCCGGGCTAAGCCCGCGGGTTTTGAAAAAAGCCCATAAAACCCGTATATATAGAACAATTAGTAATTTAAAAAAAAAAGTCTAGCACTTATTTTATGTTTTACATAAACCATATTTAAAAATTTCCTTTTAATTATTATTATTTGAACATTTAACGATTGTGAAAATATTAACTATAGTTATATATCTTTTTTTAGTTTAAACAATAATCATTTTCAAGTTTTCTTCCTATTTTAATACGAAAACAATGTTTTTCATAAATATAGTTTTTTTTAACTTTATTCAATTTTGTTATATAAACCCAAATGTTTATTTATAGTTTTCATTCATCGCCCAAGAGAACTAGAATTGAATAGAACTGAATATATAATTTTAAATTACAATTTACACCATCATACTTTTGATTATGAACATTTGTTGTTGCGCAAAAGATTTTTCAATACTCTACGACCCTACCTATCACTTTTCGATATTTACTACTCATAATTAACAACCCAGATCAATTGCATATATCTCCTACAAAGATTAAAGACTACATATAATGATTTATACATAAATGTAATGTTATTTACACATATATATAAAATAAAATAAAATAAGTTCTAAAAGGTAAAAAGAAACAAAAACTAAAACATATTCAAATGCATATAACATTAGTTCACAATTAAAATCTTGCATAAAGAAAAAAAATAAAAAAGAAAATGAAATAAAAAGCAAAGATCTCTTTGAATTGATATTTGTAACAAAAAGCAAAGATCTCTTTGATGTAATATTCAAGAATATTCTATTTTAGTTAACAAACAAATGAGAATATTGTACGAGAAACGTCTAATAAGTCGGATTTATAGTTACACAGAAGCTAATATGATTAAGGTAATTTAATTAAACGGGCCTGATGCTAAAGCCCGAGGACCGGCCCATTAAAGCATGTGAAAGCCCGGACCGGCCCATTAACAATTGGTCTGGTCCTCGGTCCCTAGTTTACCCTGTTAGTGGTCCTGGTCCCGGTCCGGTCCGGATTGATCCGGTTAAAGCCCAATAATCACCCCTAGGTCGTATAGTGACCTAATAGGGGTAGTTTACATGTCGTGTGGGTACGACTAGGAGGTGTTACGGGGTGCGCATGTACATGGTATGTGCTTAGATAATGAGACATAATAATTGTATATGTGTTGCTATTTTAGCATTGTATTGTGTTATGAGTTAGTCGGGGTGAGTCGGGATATAAGCTTAACGCTTATAAATATGTGTAGGATACGTTATCCTAGTGCTATGTGTGGGGTGCAGGTGCAGTTAATGATTCATGTAAATAGGGTATAATGTTATGTGTTTTATACATGTGTTGTGTGTATTGTGTCGTTGTCCTGGTGACACGGCATATATTGCTATTGTGTCGTTGTCTTTGTGACACAGCGGATAATGCTATTATGTCATTGTCCTTGTGACACGGTGGGTATTGTGTTTGCATCGCTGTCTTTATGACACGGAAAAAGGGATTGTGAAGGACGAAGTCCTTCGGGAAGTCACCGAAGGTGACAATATTTAGCAGGTTAATGATGAGCTCGGGGTGTGTTGAATGCCCTGACGAGGGTGCAGTGATGAGGTATGTGTTTGTGTGCATATATATGTGTTAAATTGCATACAAGCGATGAGTTATATTTATTATGTGTGCAATAATATTAATGCGATGTGTAGATGATATTAATGAGGAGAGTATAGTTAGATTGACCGTTGTGTCGGGATTATGATGTGGTGTTTATAACTATCGTGTTAGTTGACTTGTGAGAGCCTTGGTCGAGGCTGAGTAAGTCGGTGACTAGGGAGTTGTTATGTTAACTAGGTTTTTTGGTTAATACGGGTGGTAGATTGCGAGTAACCAGGGTAGAAAGATTGATCTATGCCGGTGAAGTTTAGGAGGTTATGCTTGTGGGATGAGTCTGGGTGGTGAGCCTTTTGGGATATCATAAGATAACAGGGGTTATCTCTATGATAATAAATTTTAAAGCTATTTGATAAGGACTTGAGGGTCTTGAATAAAGTTTAAATAACTTTTCTTACGAGTTGGCTTTTAATTAAATTAAACTATTAGAACTCACTCAACGTAGCTGACTTTGTATGTACGTTAGATTGTGATGCAGTGAGCTTTGGAGTCGACGTATCTTGGCTTGGGAGCGGTGCTACTCGGGTTGGTGTGCAGGCATTCGTGAGGTACACATATGACGATAACGATGATAAATGATAATTATTGTTTTTATAAAGACTTCAGTTGTAGTTTGATTAATCACTTGAGTATTTTAAAGAGAATAACCAGTTATGAGAACCAACTATAGGATGCCCGGTTCGGGGTCTTACAGGATCACTACGTCCAACAATACCATAAACAGTCACAAACATGAAGCATATAACCTAAACATGCGTCTATAGTTGAAAGACATTCAACAAGAACACATGCGGAATAATTAATCACTGCTAAATCAGAATTAAGCATGCATAAACATCATATCAATTGAAGTAAGATCGATTACAATAATGTCAAACCATCAAAATCAACCATAAACCGATAAAAATCCGATCTTTAACAAACATTCATCATAAACTTAGGTAGTATATAAAGTCTAGCCAACAATCATACTCAAAACCAGAAAACAAGTCTCAAAAGTAATGAACATCATGTCAAACAAACTAATTTGAAACAGGAGATTGAAATCCATAAACCGAACGAGTGAGATCTAACAAACCCGTTCAATAAATCTTCAACCTTTGGCTCTGATTGCTTCTTGCACTCTCAAAATCGCCCTCCTCTGATGCTCTGACAGCTGGAAATCGAATAATCAACACTTGGATGGGTTCCCATCTTTTAAAACATCAAATTAGATTAAAAGACCCGTAACTGCCTTTTTTCACGTACCGCTAAGCCCAATTGTCTGGTCTTTCGTGTACCGCTAAAGCCAAAATAGTCGGGAAAATTTTTTTCTGCCATTTCTTGGCGTACCGCAAAGGGGACCCCACCAGGGGTTCACGTAGCGCGAGTAGTCTCCCTTGACAGAAATTTTTGCTCGTTTAGGATCTTTCCCTCGTGTGTTCATGCCTTCCTCGTTCTTGTTCGTTTAAGATCTTTTCACTCACGAACACCTACAAAACTTAACATGACTAAGTACCAACTATAAATGTCAACAATCTATTATAAAACTACACAAAAACGCTACAAAAAACAAGGAAAATCGACATGTGTTTTGCAACACATCAAACATCCCCACACTTAACCTTTTTTCGTCCTCGAAAAAGAATCTGCAATGGAATCACAACTGGAAAATAGTTTTAACAATCTCATACATTCATTAGCACAAATATAATCACGAGTTAAAATGCAACAATCAGTATTTCTATCCGATTAAACCCAACCATCAACTCATCAAGCCCCCGATTGTGTTCTAATATTTCATTACAAAGCTTATCAATCTATCTACGGGTCTCACACTCAGAAAGCTACAGTTCAACCTAATCCCGTCTCAAGGTATATCAACGCTCGAGTCAAACCATATAGATTTACCCACCATTATAAACAAAAACTTATATGTCATAAAACTAATCAAGATGAATAATGGATGAATGATTATGAGTGATATGAGCATTATTTAACAATACGACTAAGCCTTACCTAGTGGTGCTTCAACCAAGCTGTAACTCAGCGTGTGGCACAAAGGTTGCGGTTCTAGCTATGAAGTACTTAAGAATCAACCTAGTGATGTTTCAATTAGGCTGGAACCCGACGTGTGCCACGTAGGCGAAACTTAGATTTTCAAATTAATTAAGCTCATGTAAATGGAATTAAGGAATGCGGGGGCCACCAACTCTCGGATTTATTCTCATAAAAAGAGAGTGGCGTGCCAAATAATTTCGAAAACACATAAATTTTTAAGTTTAATGTGGTACCTATCATCCTATATTGATAGTTTCAGCTTTACCATTTCCCCTAAGATGAGAATGCACAAGATATTCTGACTTAATCATCTATTTATTCTTATTAACACTTTCAGGATGTTTAAGCTTTTCAAAGTTGGTTGGGTCTACCAAAACATCACAATTTATACGGGCTTTTTATTATTATTATTTCATTTAAATTCAACAAACAGTTTCCCGGTTCTACATATCATCTTCCATTTATTTGCAAAACTTATAATTCCAAGGACATTTTTGAAAATTATATTTTATTTTATTTTTGCATTTTTGTATATTTTTTTCAAAGTAAAACAAACTAAACAAACTCAAAAATCTAAGATAGACACAGTCTCCCATCCCCACACTTGAAAAACACATTGTCCCCAATGTGAACCGAAAAACAACGGAAAACAAAATAATTAAACAAAATACAAGAAAATAAACTACACACAAAGTAAACCGGAAAAGACTTAGTTGGTAATGTAGCAATGATCTTGGTCAGCTTTGCTCTTCCACATCACATTCGTACAACCGTATAGCATTTCATTTGCGGTTGCAAACACTCCAACTCTGTAGGTCTGCTCTTTACACAAAAATAAACTCTAAACCGACCCCGCCCGAATAGAGATTGAGTACGGGCGGTGTGATCTATACCTGCAAATTTAAACTCAAGCAAACCCAAACAGCATTAAACTGACTCAAAGTACAGACTCAGTAAAGAATCAAAAGACTCTACTAACTTGACACGACTCAAAATAAAGCAGAAATAGCACGAAAATAAACACAAAAGACTTATACAAACTCTACACTCGGGTATTAACCCGAGAAACAAACAAACCTAATCAGGAGGCTTCTCCTTTATCAGGAGGCTTCTCCTTTATCCTCCTCGGAACCGCCTTCATCCTGTGCGACACTCCTTCTCTTACCGGCAAACACACATCAACTATCCTCGAATTACCACTACTACTCTCTCTCATATCCTTCCGCCAGCACTTAAACCTACCAGGTCCAAAAATAACCTGCATCAAATACCCAAGCAGACTCTTACCCCTAAACGTCCCAACACTTGGGGTTTTCACTATCCTCAAAAAACATACGCCTCCTGTCTCTCGAATTTTCTTACGTGGAGGCCTAGATTTAGGGGGTGACTCAGTATCTCTCCCATCAGAATGAAAAATAGTACTATGTAAAGGCCCAGGAAGGGGTATCTCTAAAGATGTGGCCTCTGTCTCATCCCCCGGATATTCAGGATCCTCTACTATCTCTTCCATCCCATACTTGGGGTTTTCCATATTATCTCCTTTAGCTTTGCCATCATGTCATGTAGATTACTAGGCACATCATCACCATATTCATCCGGCGAATTCAGTAACTCCTAAAAATCCAACACCCAATCCGATAGCTCTCCTAAATTAGGCGCGGGCTCTTCAACAACACTTTCAGCTAGAGCACTCGAGGTATCTCCAAACCCACTCTCTTCTAAACAAGAATACGGATGGTCATTCATGAAGGTATCAGTCAAACAAACCGATTTGCTATGCTCACTAGCCTCCTTCACGAACTTCATAGCATCGAAAGTGACCTTCTCATCCCCTACACGAAGTGTGAGCTTCCCGTCAAAGACATCAATCAATGCCTTGGCGGTAAGCAGAAAAAGGCGTCCTAGGATGAGCAGGACTCTGTCCTTGACCTCCATGTCAAGAATAATGAAATCCACGGGGAAAACAAATTTATCTACCTTCACCAATAAGTTCTCCACTATTCCCCGTGGATCTTTGACTGAGCGGTCATCCAAGGATATGCTCATGCGCGTCGGCTTCAGATCGCCTAGGTCTAGCTGCTTATATATAGAGTATGGCATCAGATCGATGCTAGCACCTAGGTCAGTCAACGCGTAGTTCATAGTCAAACCGCCGAACAGACACAGGATCGTGAAATGACCCGGATCTGCCAATTTCTCTGGCAGCTTGTTCTGGACCACCGCAGAACACCTCTCACTCAGAGAGACTTTTGAGACCTCCTCCAGCTTCTTCTTGTTAGAAAGCAGATCTTTCAAGAATTTAACATATTTGGGCATATGCTGGAGGACCTCGATAAACGAAAGATTTACCTTAAGTTGCTTGAACATATTTAGGAAATGACCATATTCCTTAGCATACATATAGGGCAAAAGATGGACTGGGTAGGGAACACGGCTAAGGTCAACGTCGGGGGTCTTTTCTTCCCCTTGCTCTTCTTCTCCACTGCTCTCTCTTCTCTTCTTCTGCTACGAGTCGCCATGACCATCACTGCTACATTGGAACCCGAAGACCTGCTACATTGGAACCCGAAGACGGGCCTCCCTGCTTATCCTTCAGATTCTTCGCGATGTCTCCTACCATGCGCTGTAGATCCAGGAATGCAGAATGCTGATTTCTCAACAAAGTATCATGTGCATCCAACCTCTGCTGGGTCTCTTTATCCTTTTCTACCAAATGGGCAAGCATCTGAGTCTGATTCTCCACCATCTCCTATATCCTCTTGTTACCAACACTACTTCCCGAACTTGGACATGCATCTCCTCCACCATATTGATTTGGGCGAGCATTAAACCCAGGTGGGTTTCCGACAACTCTCCATCCCGAGTTATATGAATTGCCGAAGGCGTTGTTGAATCCTCGGTTCTGGTTACCCACAAAATCTACCTGCTCATGTTGACTGACGGGGCAGTCTCTGGTGTCGTGGCCTCCTCTGCACACCTCACACCTCTGAGCGCTTAACTTCAGCTCCTTAATCTCCCTTGCCATAGTCGCAAGTGCAGCTGCCACGCTAGTATCAGGTATGACCTGATGAACACCTCTAGTGGATGAGGCAGGTGTCGTAGCACTAGGAATGGAATTCCTAGCAGAAGGCTGCTGTTGCTCGGCCAAAGCAAAGCTCTCAAACATCTCTTCACACTTAGTCGGCTCCTTCTTGTCCATGATGTGCCCCCCATATCCGTGTTAAACATTTGTTGCTTCTCGAAGGTCAGGCCGTTATAAAACTTCTCCACTATCGCCCAATCAGAAAGGCCATGCTGGGGCCATCTGCTCAACAGGGCATTGAACCTCTCCTAAGCCATGTGGTAAGGTTCGTTAGGGTCCATGCAGAATGAATTAATTTGGTCCCTTAGGCGAGCGGCCTTGGAAGGTGGATAATACTTCTTCGGAAATTTGGCTTGCAGATCCTCCCAAGTGGTAATGGAATCATCAGGAAGGGTATCTAGCCAAGTGGCGTCATGACCAGAGAGTGAGAATGGGAAAAGACGCAAATAGGTTGCGTCCTCAGATACACCAGTAACGCGAAAGGTGTCGCAAATACGAATGAAGCAGGACAGATGTCCTGGTGCATCCTCATCCTCAAGTCCATGAAACTAAATGGAGTGGATGATGGTGTTCATGACATGAGACGGGATTTGCCAATTGTTGTTATTTGGCACAGTTATGCGAGTGATCGAAGATCTGACCCAGTAACCCCATCACTGGCTCTCTGGTGAACGGTACGTCTAGCTGGTGGGTTGGCGTCACCCATGTTAGGAAATGGAAAAGGGCTAGGACTACGTACTTGATTGTCGCACAATACTTTCAAACGCTCACAAAAGCTGCGGGTGCGCTCGTGAAGCTCTCGCTCGGGCTCTAAAGAAGCAGAATACTGGGATGATCCCTGCGCATTCAAAGAAAAATAAAACAAGTAAAGAATGACTCAACACAGAAAAGAGTCAACCTACAATTAAGACACACAAGTAGCAAACAGGACAAAGCACGCAATTTAGACCTAAAATAGAAAGAGAAATTAAATAAAAAGAACCAATTAAAGAACTAATCAAAGCTTGTTTTGCTTTTGCCAAGTGTCCCCGGCAACGGCGCCAAAAACTTGATGTCGTCCAGAGGGTCTATAAGACACTATATAAAAACCTAACCTAGACACTCTACTAATACTCTAGAAATCCTATAAACTAGACCACAATGATAGGCAAGTGTACCTATCAATTGTAATACAGCCTAATGGAAGTCCGGATATCGAACCCATAAGACACAGACACTAACTAAACTAGACTCTGACTAGAACTGAAATATTTGGTTTGGGGGGAATTATACGAACTAAGATTAAACTAATGAAATCAAAAGCACTAAGAACTCACTATCGACAACAACTATCAAGCAGGAGAATCGGGTGATATCGAAAATGTAGAAAACACTACCTAGGTAAGAATCCTATTTGTAAAACTCAGACTTCTCTCGGCTATGGTAACTATGATGGAACTGGGGTTTTACATATTGACACTCTCAGAATACCTAAAGGATCCCTGATCATTCTAGTTGGATTACCTTTCAGTCTAAGGAGTGTATGACGCTTACCAGCTAGTTGGATTACCTTTCAGTCTCTCCAACGACACTAAAGTACCCTAAAGATAGATCACCTTTCAGTCTAACTATCACAATACATTCGAAGAATGCAAGGGGTAATCTCATAACAAAACGATAAGACACGGAATAGCAACGATACTAAGAACCTAGGGGAAGAACACTCAATCTAATGAAGAACACTAAAGACCGAAGACTAACCGACTACATCTGACCTTAAAGCTATCGAGATAGGAAAAACACTCAATCTAATGAAACATCAACCAACATTCCTATGGATCACTACGTCTAGCAATACCATAAACAGTCAGTCACAAACATGAAGCAAGTAACCTAAACGTGGGTCTATAACTAAAAGACTTCAACAAGAACACATGCAGAATAATTAATCACTGCTAAATCAAAATTAAGCATGCGTAAACATCATATCAATTGAACTAAGATCGATTACAATAATGTCAAACCATCAAAATCAACCATAAACCGATAAATATCCGATCTTTAACAAACATCCATCATAATCCTAGGTAGTATATGAAGTCTAGCCAACAATCATACTCAAAACCAGAAAACAAGTCTCAAAAGTAATGAACATCATGTCAAACGAACTAATTTGAAACAAGATATTGAAATCGATAAACCCGGTCAATAAATCTTCAACCTTTGGCTCCGATTGGTTCTTGCACTCTCAAAATCGCCCTCCTTTGATGCTCCGAAGGTTGGAAATCGAATAATCTACACTTGTTGGGGTTCCTATCTTTTAAAACATCAAATTAGGTTAAAAAGCCCGTAACTGCCTTTTTTCGCGTACCGCTAAGTGACGGGTGGTCCGTAGGACGACCCTTAAGTGCAATAAATGGTATTTTAATCCTACATTTAAGTCGGTTACTTGTTAGGATTAGATGACTATGGTGGTTTAATGTTTCAGGTACAAAAGAGTTTAATTGGATGTATTTAACACAAAGATTGAAGCAAGAGGAAAGAGACTCAAACATCATAGAAACAAACAAAGAAAAGGAGAGAATGACCTGAGCTCCACTGTAGCTTACGGTATTTTGATCGATGTCGTTAGGTCGGTCAAAAACAATCCTTAAACACTTATCTAGTAAGGGTAAGAAGAGTATCGTATCCACGAGGAATCAGTGGTTAGTGAAATTGCTTAGTTTGATAATTAGAATGAGAACACAGATCAAATAAAAATGCAACCTCCTCCAAACTTCAGATTCTAGGTTTATGCAAAACTCAGTTATTTAATTGGACACCACATAGACATAGTGTTGGAAAATCAGTTAAAATAGTAATTGAAGACAGGTTGTTGTCAGCAACCTATACAACCAGTTCCGTCACAAACCAGTATAATTCAATCACCCAATTTATGAATGCCAAGTTGCCCCCTTTAGTCACCCAACCATGCTACTAGGTTTTGTCATCAACCGAACAAGATCGTAAAGCAAGCAAACTCAAAGCACTCAAATAAACTGTTTAAAATAACTAATACATCAATCTACTCAGTTATTGTCAGAAACTAAATAGATCCAAAAACATAAATAAACTGAATCAAAACATGAAAACTATATGAATCGTCCGCCTGGAGGAAGCCACAAGTGAATTACCTGATCATGGTGATGGGGATCATCTTCAATCTTCAAGTGGATGTTAGAATCATCCAAAATCGCCCTAGGAGTGTGTAGCAAAAGATCGATCCAAATTTTGGGGAAGAAACCCCCATTTAACTCTCAAAATCGGCAGTTTCGCGAAAATCCGCATCAAAATAACGCAACCGGCGTAAGCTTACGCTGGTATGGCGTAAGCTTATGCCGCAACGCTGAAGCCTGTTGTGAATGAACTGGTTAGGCGTAGGCCTACGATGGGCGGCGTAAGCTTACGCTGCATGGCGTAGGCTTACGCTGGATCCTGGGTTTCTGCCCCGTTTCTTCCGTCTTCCATCCAACTCTTGCATATCTCGCATAATATCTTCTAAAATCATACATTAAGCTTCCAACACCCGCACATGTACATCTACACAAAACTTTTGTATTCCACATGTTAATTTACATAAATATAACATGTTACACCCTTAATGCATAAAACTTTGGTCGCTTATCACATCCCCACACTTACTCTTTTGCGTCCCGAAAAAGAATTATGCAATGGAATCATAATTGAAACATGCTCTCATAGTCTCTTACAATTAAAACATAATCACGCATTGACTGTAACAATTGGTATTTCTATCCGACTAAACCCAACCACCGATCTATTGAGCCCCCGATTCTGTGATCTACTATCCTATTTATTACCAAGCAACAGTTTCTCTATGGGTCTCACATTTAGGAAGCTACAACTTAGTCTAATCCCATCTCAAAGTCATGTTTAGGCACGGGTTAAACCTTATAGATTTCCCACCACTATAAACACTAATTTACGAGTTTTTGAAAATTATGGGATTATGGATCGATGGATGCATGTTTTTGAGCTTTTATTATTATTTTATGAATGAACCTAACCCAGTGGTGTTTCAATCACGCTGGAACACGATATATGACACGTAGGCTGCAGTTCTTAAGCCATGAAGTACATAAGCTTCGGAGCATGGGTGTATCCTTCAAGTCACCATCCCGAAGGGAAACACGTACTCCTAACTTAGTCATCCAATATTGATCACTTAAGTCCCGCCCATGGGTGTATCCTTCAAGTCACCATCCCGAAGGGAAACACGTAGGCTCATGCAAGATGGATTATGGATTGCGGGCGTCACCAATTTTCGGATTTATTTTCATAAAAAGAAAGTGGTGTGCCAAGTAATTTTAAAAACTTATAAATTTTTGCTTATAGTGGTACCTATCACCCTATGATGACAGTTTCAACCTTGCCGAAACCCCTAAAATAAGAACCCACAAGACATCCTGAATTAATTGTCAATTAACCCTAGATACAATATCAGGATATTTAAGCTCTTTAGATCGGTTGGGCCTACCAAAACATTACAAATCAAACGCGTTTTCTATTTATTATTCAATTTAATCACACAAGCATAGTTTCCAATTATATCTATCATTTTTCGTCTAGTTACAAAAATTCTGATCCAAGGACATTTTTGAAAATTTTTAAATTTTTATGGATTTTTCAATTTTTATATATATATATTTTTCTATACAAACTCAGTCTCTCATCCCCACACTTAAACTCTACATTGCCCTCAATGTAGGATGAGAGACGATGAAAATAAATATGCAAAAATAAAACTATATACAGAATTGGAAAGTACTTAGCTGGTTGCAAGCTATAACTGTCATCAATCCAAACTCATACGATCGTATAGCATTTTCTTCGCGATCGCCATCAAAATATGCTATTGGATTGCCTTTTACATGAAAAGCAAACTCGAACCATCACCACCCGAATGGAGACTGAGTACGGGTGGATCAATCCAAACCTGGAAAAATTAAACTCGAAACAAACTCTAAAACATCAAACTGACTCGATAAAAACCAAAAAAAAACACACACCTCTAAAACTCTACAAACGGGCTAGCATTCATTTGAAAACATGCACACTCACTTGACAACCCATGAAAATTCCCCACACTTAACCGGCTCACACACAAAACAAAGAAAACAAAGAAATAATTTCCTAACTCACTTTCGTAGGAATCACGGATGCATTTAGCACATACATCAAGCCATTTAAACCACTCGGTAGCCCGAGTGGACGAGTTGAGTCTCGTGAGGGTTTCTATTGAACACTCCCGCAAAGTTCATTTAACTAGACATGAATGTAAAACATACCTTAGGCTACCTCCTAAGAGTGCTAAGTTTAACGTCCTCAGCCAGACGCAGTGTACCTTACTTAGGTCATGGTGGTCGGGTGGGATGCTTGCAGTCCTCCTTCCCCGCACTCAAGTTCCTCTCATCATCCAATTTTCTCCAAGCCTTCATAAACAAAGAAAAGAGTTCTTGATCTACATCATGAACTCGCGGTTTCTTCCCTTTCCGCCTTCTCTTTCTGACCCTCTTCTTCCCATTGTCTGGAGTCTCACCATTCTTCATCTCAGCTGACCTGTCAAACACAACACACGCATTCTCGACTGTGTGATTCACCTTTTCAAGTGATCCACATTTGTTAGCTTTCGGGGTTGGCAAGTTTGAAAATATTTTAAGACTCATTTTCTGAGCCCTAAACCTCATCCTTACCGTTCCCTCAGCACAGTTAATATTTTCCTGAGCAGTGGCCAAGAACGGTCTACCCAAAATAATAGTTGGCTCTGTGTTCTTGACACAATCCAACACCAAGAAATCCACTGGGTAATAAAACTCTCCTACCTTCCCAATCACATCCTTTACAATCCCCCGAGGATGTGCGGGAGTCTGATCAGCCAATACCACTATGGTGTTAACTCTCTGTAATGGACCAAAGTCGTGCTGATCATACAGACTCCCTGGAATTATACTCACAGATGCTCCAAGATCCAGCAATGCTCTATCCAGTTTAATTTCACCTATATGTATAGAAATAATAGGTGTCCCTAGATCTTGGAGTTTTGGGGAAAAGATACCCGTAAACACAGCATTCACACTAGCATTTAGCTTTACCTGTTCGGGACATTTGTGCCGTCGTTTACGGGTACTCAAACCTTTCAAGCACTCAACACTATCAGGATTTTCTTTAAGTTCTTTCAAAAATGGTAGATTAATTTTATGATTTTCAAATTTCTCCCATCTTTCATCTTGTGTTAGATCCCGTTCCTTTAACACTGATGGGAACATTGGTGGGAACAAAGCCGAAGGGAATGGAATTTTCAGAGATTTATTCACATTTTTATTTTTTAGATTATTTTGTGAAATTAAATCCTGATTATGATCAGATTCAGACTCACTGTACTCCGCCACTCTCTCTACTACCAGTGGTGGAGTATGTTCAACATCAGAAAAATCAGATAAGGGTTGAAGACTTACATCATTTAGGTGTGCACTGTTTGTGGTTTGGGAACTTGAGGACTGATGTGCACTGCAAGGCTTACCTACTTCTTTGATGATGCTTGCAACAACCCCAGTTAAGTGGGAAACAAGATCTATCAAAGCTTGATGAGCTTTTGCCTGGCTCTCCTGTTGTTGCACCACTGCTTGTACCACTTTGGCCATCTCCTTCATATCTGACCGGATGACATCCAGTTCAGATTGATAGTTGTCTTGTTCAGGTGGTCCGCTCGGGTGGTAGTCTTGATTATAATTTTCCTGATAGCTTTGATAATCAGGACCACCACCATGTGAGTTGTATCTTGGGCAATCTTGATCCCAATGGCCAGTGATGCCACAGTTACTGCATGGCTCATAGTAATACTGGTCATCATGATAATTCCTGTCCATGCCGACCTGCACAAGTGGCACACCCAAGTAGTTCTGATCGAAGAAATAAACAAAATAAACAAAAAATAAAAACAGAAGTAAAGAAAGTCTTTTTGGGGTTTTGATAAGAATTAAAATCAACTAAAGACAATAAACTAAAGCAATAGAACTAAGCGCACCGATTCCCCGGCAACGGCGCCAAAATTTGACGTGAGGTCGTAGTCTCACTCAAAAATAAACCAATTACACTAGATAGATAGTGGTAAGTGGATATCGAACACAAGGAGTTTGTGGAAAATGTGCTATCTAAGTAGCTTTTATAGTAAACTAAAATTAAACTAGATTGCAGAAATGTAATTTTCAGAATTTTGATTGTTTGGTTTCAAAAACTCAGATCAACTAAATAAATTGCAAATCAAAGATTAGTTTGTAAACAGATTAAGAGAAAGCGATCATCCTAGGTTTCCGGTTTCAATTGACATCCATGTTTAAATCCAACTAGAAAGAATCACATAGACATGATTCATGCGTGACCACTTGTTTGTGATAAAAGGGAACTAAGTACTCGGATTATGAAAATGCGAGGTTGTTACCCGATGACCAATTAACCAATATCCAACCCTAATCCCTCCCGTGATATCTCGATTGTCAACGACACCAAGAACGTACGATTTAGATTATGATCAAAACATCAATCAATAATTTACAAACAAACATTCACACACCATAATAAACCAACAAACATTGCAAGTCTATTATTCTAGAAATACGGATAAAAACACAAATGTCTTAGACAAACCTTCAACCTAGGATGAACACCACAAGTTTAGCCACTCATTGTTTGGTGCATCATCATCAAACAAAAGTCAATGTTCATATGAATCAAAACACAAACCGAATTGTTTAGAGATTGTTTGGAACCCAGAAAATCACCCAAAATCGCCCCTGAAACTGCTGCAAAACGTCTCCCAATGATTGGATATGAAAAGCCCCTTGAAGAACTGTTTTAATAGGGAAGTTACACTTTTCACGCCAGTGACCACCGTAAGCTACGGTGCCCACCGTAGCTTACGGTGGTGAGCAACATTCTACGGTGGTTCAAAACTGCCTTACGGTGCCAAGAAAGTTTCCCAGATGTCACCGTAGCTTACGGTGGTCACCGTAAGCTACGGTGGAGTTCAGGTCATTCTCTCCTTTTCTTTGTTTGTTTCAATGATGATTGAGTCTCTTTCCTCTTGCTTCAATCTTTGCGTTAAATGCATCCAGTTAAACTCTTTTGTACCTGAAACATTAAACCACCATAGTCATCTAATCCTAACAAGTAACCGACTTAAATGTAGGATTAAAATACCATTTATAGCACTTAAGGGTCGTCCTACGGACCACCCGTCACTAAGCCCAATTGGCTGGCAAAATAGTCGGGAAACATTTTGTTTACCGTTTCTCGGCGTACCGCAAGGGGGACCCCACCAGGGGTTCGCGTAGCGTGAGGAGTCTCCCTTGACAGAAAGTTATGCTTGTTTAGGATTTTTCCCTCGTGTGTTCGTGCCTTCCTCGTTCTTGTTCGTTTAAGATCTTTTCACTCATGAACACCTACAAAACTTAACATGACTACACGAAAACGCTACAAAAAACAAGGAAAATTGACATGTGTTTTGCAACACATCAATAGTATAACCGGTTTTACTCTTATGCACGTTTCATGGGTGGACTTAACTCGAACCCACTAAACACTTGTTATGGCTTTGTCGTGTGGAAGGACCATGAACTCTTTTCAACACTTAGGAGTGTCTCTTTGGCATCCTGTTTAAATTGTCTACACTGTTCTCTAGGCAGTTGTCATCAATCTCTTCCTAAACCGCTTTGGTTATTATGGGTACCTCATAAGCTATCCTTGGTTCATTCACCCTCGAAGGTTGCTCCCGAATGAATCACACCATATCGTTCCCGAATGAGTCCTACTATCTCGTTCCCGAAGGAACCATGTCGTTTCATTCCCGAAGGAACCATGTCGTTGTGTTCCCGAAGGAACCAAATCGTTTTGTTCTTGAAGGAACCATATGAAGCATTACTCTATCATACTCAAACTTGTCGGGGGGGGGGGGGGTATTCATTCAGACGGAACACTAGGTATACAATCTTTACATTCATATTTACATACACATAACTCCTTTCTGGACTTTTCTTTAAAACATACCCATCATGGTTTCACATTTCTCATCATTAGTCTATTGTGTACCACTGTTACTTCATATCACTGAATGGTCTTAGGGATTGGCATCCCTTGTGACCAAAATATACATTTTCTAACTTTTCGTGATCATTAACATTTTTCGTATGTGATTCTTTTAGAATTACGTTCATAGGTTTTTGGTACAAATAAATGAAACGTGTGGTTATACTTGATCATTTCTTTCCTTTCTGGTCTCATTGGGTTCTTTATCGACTTTTCAATTTCAGCAGTCTCACGTGCTATTGACTTGACTTAATCATTGTAAAATGTTTTCTGACTCGTCTTGAGTCCTTGCCGGTACTCATGCCTTACTTCACACCAATGGGCTTGCCTTTCACATTCATCCTGAACAAACAATCCTTAGGTTAGATCTGGTTTTTCCTGCACGCCCTAATTAACACTGCGGTTCCCGTCACTTGTTATCGTTGGTATATCTATCTTTTCGTTTCAGTGGATACTCATAGTAGTTTATCTAGGATTGTCTTCTGCATGGAGAGATGTCTTTTGTGTATTCGTGCACTCATATATTTCTTGGACGTATACTTGTGTGGTTATTTCCTGCTTACTCATGCATACTTTGACAATAGACCAATGTTTATTCATCACATCGCGTTTGTGTTAAGCATAGACAATTCATGTTCAAAAGCAGTTCTCTAAACGTATGTTCGTCTGACGTATGTAGTACTCACATCTCGCACTGTAGGTCCTAACAATAGGGTCCCTGATTATTATAGTCAAGATCTGATCAATTTACCCATTTAGAATTTCTTTTTCATCACTTATGTTTTCAAAACTAAACTAAAACTGGAATTCATAAACAAGAAAAGAAGTTGATGAATGCATATTAAATAACTAAAATCTTTATTGTGATTTTTATGCAACTATTTTAAAGAAAATGAATAAATACTTATTGTATAATTTTAAACGCGTAGGTGTTTGAACCGGTAAGTGTATTGTCGCTATAAAATGTCGAGCAAAGTGAGAAACTCTATTTGACAATATTGCACATTAAACCGACTAACTTAATGGAATCAACCAAAACCGGTTTTGAGAGTTGGTCCACAATTTCGAATTTCTCATAAAACCCACATGTAATGATTGACATATTCAAAAAAATTAACGCTTTTTTTTTTCCAGAACCAATCATGTTGAGAACGACAAGAAACACATTATCTCTTTCAATATTTATTATATAAATCGACTAAAATGCATTTTTTTTCTTAACATAAATCTTTTTACTCCTAAATACTAGCTAATCAACTCACTTGCAAGGATTTGAACCCACACCATTTTTATGGGGGCAATCACTAATGTCACTAGGCCACAAGGACATGGACACAAGATTTAATATGTATAAGATTTATTTAAAAAAATGGTATTGATAGTCTTTTATCTAAATGCATATTTAAAAAAAATGGTGGCGGCGGTGGCGACGTGCAAGTCGTGCACGCCGTGAGTCTTCGATGAGGGTGCCCCCTCCACCATTATAGGTTTGGGTAGTAGAGACAAATCTTATAGGTTTGGGCTTATTCTATACATAGTTTGGGTCAGTTTAAGATTACCTATTTAACGTAAACATGTTTAGTTAAAACTTAAAAAGGTCATGTTTTAGTCCTCCTGATCAATTTACATGTTGACTCGTTTAATCTGCTTATTTTTTTAAGTATGTTTTATATCATACTTAAACTGATAGGGTGTAATTTCTTTTATTTCTTTTTTTTTTTTAAATGTAACGTAAAAGAGAAATAAGTATCGGTATACTTTAAATATAATTATTTTACATATATTGTAATTTTGGTAGTGAATTTATAATTTATAGTATTAAAAATAATAATTTAATATGCAAAATCTAGAATAAAATAAATTTTTGGGTTAAACGGGATGTACTTGTATCAACCCACGAAACTCGTGTCATATTTGTGTTTATGTGCCTAACATGATTTTCTAGTTCATATTAAATTTTCAAATCCTTATCAAGTTTAATCCATCAACCCATGAACACGAGTGATTTAAAAGGAGCATCAAAATCTTTTTTTTAAACCTTTACAACATATTCCTTTATATTGAAAAACCTTATGGATTGAACAGTAATTTTTTTTGATGCTATAACAAACGCCGTTACCATTGAGGTACCGTGAGGAATTCGACGCCGTCGCAACGCGAGGCGGGTAAAATTCCTAGTTTATAATTAATTTTTTAAACTACTACACCTTTCCCCACTTTCAATAGCGTAGAGAACAATAAAAGAAAAGAAAAAGATTAATCAATATCCAATGGTGCTATGCCACGTGGAAAAGGAAAACGCACAATTAAAATAGCTAATCCAAAGGCAAATATTCTCAAATCCATAACAATGCTTTCCGATATATACCTCAAGCATTAGAATTAGTACGTTATTTGGCATCACTAAAGCTTCTAAAAAGTGTCCACCCCCAATAAATATGCCTTATAGTTGATCCCTTTACATCACTTGCAATAACCTCAATGGCTCTTATTAGGCTTACACCCATATGCTTACTAGTATACTTGTGTTGTTTTGGGTTGTTTGTGAGCACAGTTTTGGGTGCAAAAGCTAGACATTTCAAATGGGAAGTCGAGTACATGTACGGTGCACCCGATTGCTTGGAAAACGTGGTAATGGGCATCAACGGTCAGTTCCCCGGCCCGACCATCAAGGCACGGGCTGGTGATACTATTGTTGTCCATCTTACAAACAAACTCCACACCGAGGGAGTTGTTATTCATTGGCATGGAATTAGACAGGTTAAAACTGTTTACACATCTATAATTTTTCTTTCGTATGGTTTTCCGGTTTCCTATTATTTTTCTTCATTTATTGATATATTAGATTGGAACGCCGTGGGCTGATGGAACTGCATCCATATCACAATGTGCCATAAACCCCGGAGAAACATTTGTCTACAAGTTCAAGGTTGATAAGGTACGTATACTAAATTTTAGTTCATTTATGTTCTATATTTTTACTAACGGGTGAAACAGATAAAATAAAAGAAATAACATTTAGGAGCATTCTTATATACTTACATAAAATATATATACTAATAGTTTTAACATTTTTAATCATTTTAATTTAAAAAATGGCTTAGTATTCTTATAATATTATATATTAACTATTTATAAACTAAAGTATAGATTAAAAGAAAAGTGTTAGACGGGTCATTTCAACCCATTGTCACACGTTCTGAGTCATTGTTATTTTTTACATTATTTGTAATGATATAAAATGAAATAGTGGGGTATGATTTAAACCATTATGTTGAAATATTGAATAATGATCGGGTGCAGGCGGGTACATACTTCTACCATGGACACTATGGGATGCAAAGATCAGCAGGATTATATGGATTGTTAATAGTAGACATTGAAGAAGGAAAGACAGAACCCTTCCAATACGACGAGGAGTTCAACCTTCTGCTTAGTGATTGGTGGCATAAAGGTGTCCACGAACAGGAGGTTGATCTCTCCGCCAATCCTATGCGCTGGATTGGCGAACCTCAGGTACATGCTATCAATTTTTTTTTAAATATATATTCATCACAAATATCTATTTTTTGTTATTATTTTATAATCGCATAATTATATATTTTTTTGTGTGTACATATTTCTTTTATGTTCATCCAAATTAACCATCTTTAACTAGATGTGAATGAAGATAGTAGAATGGATGGTGGAAGGGAGAGTTGTAGTAATGAATTATAAGGATGACTTTTAATATAAGATGGGTTAACACTTAAATATATGTATAAAGCACATAAATGGCCATTTTTAGCCTATACTTTATCAGATTATTTTAAAAATAAAAATCAGACCGTTTAAAATAGTTATACATTTCTCTATAAAAATACATCTAATGAGAACATCAGCTCGATCAGAAAACTAAAGAATCACAGTTTGGGGGTCAAAAGCCCAAGAATATATCCATGGTTACGTAATTTTGTACGAACAGTACCAAAAAAACCATGAATTCCATCTACAGGAGACATGATTTGGTTGGTCTCGTCACTTAACCGCATAACCAGTGGCGGATCTAGGAAAAAAATCCAGGGGTATCTAAAATTTCGTTCAGGGGTATCTGGATACATAAAACGGTAAAAAAAAAAAAAAATTCCCGCTACGCGTCGAAAATTCCCACTACGCGTCGAAAGTTGAGGGGTACCGACAGGTACCCCTACCCTCCACATACATCCGCCCCTGCGCATAACTGCCGCCTGGAAGTGAAAAAACGTAATTTTCACCAAGGAAGTCCCTAATAAGTGTTTTTTTTAACATGTGTGAACTTCTTAGTAGATAAATTTTAATAAAATGTCGTTCCTTGAATGGTCAAATGGATAGGCTTTTTAAAAATTTAGTCAAATGATTTCCCTAAACAAAATTGCATTATTAAAATGATAATAGTGTCCTTTATAAAGCAATATAAAAAGTTTTAAGAAAATTATATTGATGATATTTAAAGTATAAATTGAAATGATGAAAAGACAGAAGCCTCCTTGCATGCTTGTTGTATTCTATTTTCATGTAGCTTTTTATATATCAATTATCAAATAAGGAAAAGGCAGAAGCAACATGGAGTACTTGTCGGAATGGTCAAATTAGTAATTTAAGTATATAATCATTTATTTATGTAACAATAATTTAAGTAAAAAACAACACTTACATAATGATATTGTTCAGAATTCTGTTTCTTATAAAAGATGATAATTTACTGCTGGCATGGATCAGAGTGACGTTATGTTTTGAATACTAACACAAATGTTTACTGTCTAGCTGTCTATATGTATATTTGTATCATATCCTGCGTAAATCAGATCGCGAAGCGATCCGGTCCTTCCCCGGACCTTGTACAAATACGGGAGCTAAGTCAAGCACCGGATACACCATTTTATATTTGTATCATATATTTATTCGTTTCAATGTCATTGATTCTAATCTTAACACACAAAATGATGTAACCATATAACCATTTATATAAAAAGGAAAATATGAACTTGTTAACCGGTTAAACTTATAATTTTTTTTTATCTTTTATTATAATTTTAAATGTGTTAGGCGGGACGACTTGTTGGTTTTTAGTATAATCCAAACACGACCCATTTAATTAAAGGGGTTAAAGAGGCCGACCGATGACGATGGAACACGTCATATTTAGTTAAATAGTTTAGACAAGGAAACATGAAATATGATTATTTTCGTGTCGTGTTTCTTGTCAAATCATGAGTTGTGATCCATAATGCATATATTGAAGAGGGTAGATTAAGTTTTTTTAATAAAAATATAAACATTTAATGTGTCTGCGTATGTATCAAATATACAAATATGTCTCAAAATTTATATAATTTGCGTATTTTAGAGTATACTGCTAAATGGAAGAGGGCAATTCAACTGTTCACTAGCAGCGGCACATAATAGCAACGGGTCGGGTCTACCCGGGTGCAAGTTTAGGGGAAACGAACAGTGTGCACCAAACATACTACATGTCATGCCAAACAAGACATACAGGCTGAGAGTGGCCAGCACCACTGCTTTAGCTTCACTCAACCTTGCAATTGGGGTAATTAATCTATAAACTATTATTATTTATTGTATGTTATATAAAATAATAACCAGTTTTTTTTTTTTTTACTACAAACACTGACCCTAACCCGTTTAACCTCGTGTCGAATATTACAGAACCACAAGATGTTGATGGTAGAAGCCGATGGAAACTATCTAGAACCATTTTGGGTAAACGACTTCGACATATACTCCGGTGAAACATATTCGGTTCTCTTCCGTACCGACCAACATCCAACCGATAACTATTGGATCTCGGTCGGTGTACGAGGAAGGCAACCAAGAACACCACAAGCCTTAGCCATATTACACTATCAAACCACCACTGCCTCAACACTTCCCACACTCGCCCCACCGAACACCCCTCTTTGGAATGACTACTCGCGAAGCAAATCATTCTCTAACAAAATTCGGGCCCATTCGGGCTCACCAAGCCCTCCAACCGTTAACCACCGTCGAATATTCCTACTCAACACCCAAAACCGGATCGATGGTTACACGAAATGGGCCATAAACAATGTGTCATTGACACTTCCCCCGACCCCTTACTTGGGGTCGATCAAACACGGTTTTACCAACGCGTTTGATCAAAAAAGCCCGCCCGACTTGTTTCAAAACACGTATGACATAATGAAGCCCCCATCGAATCCCAATTCGACATATGGGAATGGGGTTTACATGCTAAAGTTTAACACTACTATTGATGTGATACTACAAAATGCCAATGCACTCAATGCAAATGTGAGTGAGATACACCCATGGCACCTTCATGGGCATGACTTTTGGGTGTTAGGGTATGGAGAAGGCAAGTTTTCCAAGAAAGATGAGGAGAAATTTAATTTGAAAAACCCGCCCTTGCGGAATACCGCGGTTATATTTCCCTACGGGTGGACCGCGCTAAGGTTTGTGACGGATAACCCGGGTGTGTGGGCATTTCATTGTCACATAGAGCCTCATTTGCATATGGGCATGGGTGTGGTGTTTGCGGAAGGGGTGCATCTTGTGGGGAATATACCGAATGAGGCTCTTTCTTGTGGCTTGACAGGAAAGATGTTAATGAGTAAAAAGCACAACTAAGAGGGTACTTAGGTTGTTAAGTATTTTTGATTAATTATGATTCATGTCAACTCATTAAACTTGGGGGGGTTGTTTGTCATTTTGTAGTATTTGTGTGGGGGTATTTGAAATTAAGAAAGTATTTATTAGAAAATACATATATCCAACATCTTTTATAAAAAGTTATGGTGGTGTGACCACCATTTGGATGTTTTGGTGGGAGTTGTTACTAAGTGGTGATTAGGTTGTCAAGATATCTCAAATAAAGGTGATAGAGAGATAAAAGTGGGTAGTGGGATTAACATAATAAAAGAAGATTGAAGTAACCTCTAAATTTATAACCATCACTCATTTTAATATAAAATTTATCACAATATTCTATAAAAATACTATGTTTTTAATTTATTTGTGATTTTTATGTATCATTTAATATTTTTAGTTACAACTATGACTATTTTTAAAATACTTAGATTGAAATAAAAGTTCCAATTTATTTGTGATTTTTATGTATTCTAGGTTGTTACCTTGGTTAACTTATCATAAGTCATGATGAGTATTACCATCTTCTAGTGTTCAAGATTGGCATTTGGTAGTAGTCCTTGAGTTTGTGCCTATCTCACATGCTCATGGATTACTTTCCACTGATCTTTAAGCAAAACAAAATACGAGTAAGATTTATAAATAATAACACGCTGCTACACGCATGGGCTGTTTGTTGATACAGAAAGGAAATTTGGAGGCTTAGGCCATATGTCCATGTAGGTGTAAAGATATATGGCATTTGCAATTCCAAAATTGTTATATTTTGGGCAACTCTAGAGTTTTGTATAGTTGAGGTCAGGAGAGTCTCCAAGGACAGGAGACAGAGTGAAAATCTAAAAGAAACAAACATCGTAAGGATTCGTTAACTGTTTCTATTGTGCTTCGGGTGTTAAAATTAATCTTATAAAGTTTAACCTTTATGGGATTGGTGTTCCGTTTGATGAAGTTTGTATTCTTGTTTCGATCACTAGTTGCCTTCCGGGTAAGCTTCCGGTTTTGTACTTGGGCTTATCTGTCGGTTCTAAGATGAAACGTGTTGGGGACTGGCAAAACCTTATTGATAAATTCAAAAAACGTCTTTCGTCTTGGAAAACAAGATTATTATCTATTGGTGCCCGTTCTTTATTAACATTTTCGGTTCTTGGTGCATTGGGAATCTTTCAATTTTCCTTGTTCGTTGTTCCGATGGGAGTTTTAAAGTTTTGGAAAAGATTAGAGGTTGCTTCTTTTGGGGTTTCAATGGGGAGGAAAGGAAAACTTATTGCGTTTCTTGGAATCGTATTATGGCATCTAGAGCGAAAGGCGGTCTCTTTAGAAGCTTTTAACAAAGCTTTATTACAAAAATGGCGATGGAGGTTCGTTTGTGAGAATGGTAGTTTGTGGACTCGGGTTATCTCGTGGTTATATGGTCACTCTCATACGCCTAATGATCGGATCTAGGTTAGTTCTCGTTCTTCGGTTTGGGCGAATATGGTTGCTTCATTTGAAAAGTTGGATAACTTGGGTATCATTCCAATTAATGCAGTTAAATCAGTTGTTGTCAACGGGGACAATACATAATTACAATGTTTTCAGAACCGGGCCGGGCGTCGAACCGGTTTAATGTTCGGACCGGATTTTAAAACCGGACGACATAATAAATAATTTAAAATTATATATGAAATATAATAAGACATAAATAATTAAGTAAAATATAAGAAGTAAAAATCATATTGAATTTAATAATTAAAAAGTGAATGAAGTAAAAGTCTTATTACTGTAAATCTCCATTTTTCAACAACTGTCCAAGCATGCGGTGGTTGAGTTCCCCGTGAGTCATGACAACTTTACCATAGCTATTATTTCATTCACTTCATCTTTCCTAACGCTCCTTTCACAAGCTTCCGACCAACCAATGCTAATCGTCTTGAGTTCCTCCATCGTCGACCCCACCTCCGACCAACCAACGCTAATCGCCACCGTTCAAGTGGACTGTCTGTCACTTTCCACAAGACGATCCAGGCTAGAAGGCTTCGATTTGGGGTTTTTGTTTGAGAAATCGTGTTTGTTTAGTTTAGTCCCGAGGGCAGTTGTAAGTTTTATTGTTCACCGGGTCGGGCTACACACTCGGACCCGGTACGACCAGAAAATATTATACAGGTTTCGTGCTATGGTGGAAAATAATATCTAATCACAGGAAGAACCTCAAGAAAATAATTTCATTGCTAGGTGCCATAATTATTATGATCCATATGCTATTACCTTCCTAGTAGTATTTACTGACTGATGTCACGGATTTTGATTTCGAAATCAATGTATCAAAACAATTTTGGTTGTTAACCCTAGTATTTAAATAAAGATCTTTGTTCACACAACAAGATTCTTGCATTTACAAAACCAACCCTCGAGCTTGTGATTTGTGAAAGAAGCGATCATTTGAAAAACGATTTCCATTGCACAATACAAACTCTGAAATCAAAGCAGGTGACAATCGACATTGCCGCCCGGAAACGTCTCGAGGGTGCCCGGGGCGAGGTGTGACATTTGTTGGTATCAGAGCCCAAGGTTTTAGCGAACTAAATACTTGGTTTAGTACCTAAGCTTTAACCAGAGTAAGCAAAGAGATGCCTACTAGTGAAAGTAGTTAGACACTTATACTAAGTTATTAGTGTCGCACTTGCAGGTAGAATGTCAGGAGGAAACGGTTACCGTAGTTACTATAGCCCTAATGAGATCAAACTGGAACCTATAGAAAATCCTTACGCGCCTATGGAGGTTGACAATTTCTCGTGGTATCATTCATTGCCAAAAGCCACGATCAAGGAGGAGTACGAATCTGACCACCTAAGTCAAATAGGAGGATCAGACTTCAGCAACTGGAGGTGTGATACACTTCCACATTTTCTGACACCTCCTTCGGTTAACCACTTCAAGGCTGGACCTGGTAAGGCGACCAAACCTCGAATGAGGACGAGAATACCAACAGAGAAACTCTCCATAACGGAGGTGAGCTTAGGAGAAATATATAAGAATATATCAAACTATCAGGACCAGGAGGAGAACTCCGAATCTGAGGGGTTCGCTCCTTTGAAATCCGTGTAGGGATGGAAATGGGTCTGGTTTGGGACGACTTTAGGTAATCCCAACGCCATACCCGGTTATAAAATCTTGTCCCATACCCGGCCCAAAACCCGTCGGGTTTCTATCGGGTAATTACCCGCCGGGTATCGGGTACACCCGCGGGTTTCGGGTAAACCCGTTCCCGTTAGTTTGTAAACAATACTCGTTGGGTATGCTCGACCCAAAACCCGTTTGATATCTATCGGGTATATATAAAGTTGTAATTAAAATAAAAAAGAAAATAAAATAATGTTTGGTATATACATTTAAAATAAATACGGTGTATATACTTAAATAAATACGGTATATACACTTAAACTAAATAAAAAAAGATAGAAAGATATGTCGGGTATATAATCGGGTAAACGGGTATATTTTATCGGGTAATCGGGGCCATACCCGATTAGCCGGCCCATACCCGTCCCGAATGCTTCGGGTTTTCCCATCGGATTCGGGTTTGATTGCCATCCATTAACCCATGGAAGCGTACACTCCGCAATCCGATAGTTATGAACTGTACGCCGACTATCTCAACTACCCACTTGTATCGGGTCCGTATATGAGCAATAACTCGGACACCGAGGAACCCTACGAAGACGCATGCTCCTTTAACCAGGGGGAATATTCTAGGAATTCTGGTTTGTATCAGGATTACATAAACCATCCTCAATTCTTGGATCCCTATATCCAGGATAGTGTAGATTATGACCCCGTGGCTATATACGAGGCTACGTTCGACGATCCGAACACGATCCCAGCTGACTACAGTCCACAGACAATCCTAAACCACAAAACTACTCCGGCATACGATAATGTCTACAATGATATCGTATTGGGACTATGAGATCCTCCTCCAAAATTTGGATATACTTCCTCTACACTAGAATCTCCAATCAAATACCTTAATCGGTCGCTCCGCGAAACCGATCAGGTTAAAAAGGAACTTATCCTAACAAGACGTTGGCCAAGAATGATCAGAATGAGCACAAATCCTTTGCCAAAAGGATTTGGAGCCAAACAAAGGATCAATGAGAGAATCCAAGGATATGATGAAGAAATAAATTTACTTTATCTTTGTATTTTCAAATTAACGTTTAGACTGATTTTGGTTTAACTATCACTCCAGATTTTCAAACGACACAAGTGAGCTAGTGATAGCATGTTTACCCTAGCTTATCAGGTAAGTTCAAGAATCCCTATTTTTACTGTTTTAGGGTGGTGTGCATACTCAAGAATTAAACATTTATAATAAAGGTATTTTATTACTTAAACGTTTGTGAAAGAAAAGAAAGAAAGAGTTTATTTAACTTGTGTTTTATAAACAGAAAGAAAAGAAACAAAGAGTTTATTTAACTTTTGTTTTATAAACAGAAAGAAAATGTCACACCCCAACCGACGGCGGAATACGTCGGGGCGGGACATGTAGAGTGTTCATAAGCACATGATCAAACGGACGTTTCATATTTCATTTAATTCAAATTCCAAAACAATTGTTTCAAACAAACAAGGAATAAAGTATTTCAACAAAATTCAATTGTCTTATTTAACTAAGTCTGCAAATCCTATGTGAAGCACCTTGAACATGATTCTCAATTATTAGCACCTGAAACATGATGAAAACAAAGTCAACTAAAATAGTTGGTGAGCATACATAGGTTTTGGCACAACAAGTGTTATCAAGAGTTTGTGTACAATTCATATGAAACATGTTTTAGTAAGGCAATTATGGAGAACCACTATAGTTAAAACTGGGGCGCACAATCAAACCTTGTGACTGATAAGCATAACACTCAATGTAATCCTTAAGTGATGTCGGCAACAATCACCCTACCCGGGTGGATTGGTCAGATGCAATAGATCTATCATTGTTACTGTCGGCTTGTATAGAGTTAACGATTGCACTTGTACTATGCACTAAAGTATGTAAATGTAGTTTGAAACTCATAGTGTTCAAGCATAAGGCACAAATCGCACACATGATCATAATGTTTGAATTGTATAAATTGCAAATAGTTTGAATGAAATCATATTTCACCCCAAAGATGTAAAAATGAAAAATGGGCTACATAAACTCACATGAAATAAGTAGCTTGAAGATCACACGGTCAGTTGTTTGCACAGGTGATTGTCTAATCATAAGGTTAACCTATGATTGAATAGTATATATGTATCAATGGTATGCTCAAGAGACTAATGTATAAAGGAATTGGGTTTGGTTGAATGAGTATGTATTTGTTTGTTGTAAATAGTATGTTTGTTAATAAGTAATTGAATACGTGTATATATATATATATATACATATATATATATACATATATATATATATAGGATTAGGTTCAGGTAAAAAAGATTTTAATTGTAAGAAGGGTGAGAAGGATTTAGTGCCATTAGATCAAATTGTAGAAAAGATTTAATGGTTGAGATTAAATTATAGGAGAAAAAGTTGTTGTAAGGGTATTATAGTCTTGGCCACTTTTGTTGACTTTTATCAAGCCCCCCCCCCCTCATTTTTAAACGTTCATAAATTTTACATACGACATTATTTTTTCAAAAAAATTACACCATAAAAACGAGCGTTTTTTTATCTTTTAAACGAGTATAGTGTCGTTATAAACAAAAATTAATTTTTTTTACGTTTTCCAGCTCATTGTGTAATTAGTCTGGTCAATGTGTAATACAAGTTCATTGTGTAATACAAGTTCAATGTGTAATACAAGTTCATTGTGTAATACAAGTTCATTGTGTAATACCACGTCTGGTCATTGTGTAATACAAGTTCATTGTGTTATATGTATTTATCATTGTGTTTTACGTTTTTCAGCTCATTATGTAGTTAGTCAGGTCATTGTGTAATACAAGTTCATCGTGTAATACAAGTTCATTGTGTAATACCACGTCTGATCATTGTGTAATACAAGTTCATTGTGTAATTAGTCAGGTCATTGTGTAATTAGTCAGGTCACTGTGTAATACAAGTTCATTGTATATGTGACACCCCAGAAATTTATTTATTTATTTATTATTTTATCTAATTTTTGGGACGAAAATTCTTTCAACTAGGGGATAATGTGACATCTGGCAAATTAGGGTTAACTCAGTTATCAAATGCAGTTAAATTCTAACCTAGTTAACTCTATCACGAACTCCAGGGACTATTCATATCATTCCATCAAACCTTAACTACAAGGACTAATTGTGTAATTAGCCTAAACTTAATCTTATTTGACTTGGTAAAGTCAAATCCAATCTTTAAGTCATGTTGACTTTTAAAAGTCAACTAACTTGTTCTTAACCTAATTTAAACCTCAAGGACTATTTCTGTCAGTCTCTAATCTTAAGAACCTGAAACTACAGGGACTAAACCTGCAGTTAACCCAAATACGATTTATGTTTGACTCCAAAAAGTCAAAGCGGCTGATCCGATCAAATTTGCATGCCTCGATGGCTTTCCGTTGGAATTGTAACTGTTATTTCTCGATTAATGGCATTAACGATCATAAATCATCTAATTAATCATCATCATTTGCGAATTAAACAAGTTAATAGCCATACTTGGCATAACCATCGACCACGGTCATGGTTGTCATCAAATTCGTTATATTTCTATGTTAGTCCCACAATTTGATACCCTGCACACCTTATATGAACGCCTCTGAAGCTCTTACGCACGATCCTTCGACCGAAGTAACATCAGGAGTTGTCGGCGACCAAATCACCCGCAGTCGGACCTGCTCCTACTCGAACTCCATCAATCTGTCATCCATACTGGTAATTAATCCAATATTTAGCTTCGTTTTAATCCATTAATCGAAAGCCCTTTGCTAATTAGGGCTTACAGCATCATTTCGACCAAGTTTCCGATTCTAGGGTTCATCATAAACCTATTTAATCGAAGTCCACCTTTGACTCTGTTTTAACCCGATTAATCTATACCGTTAGAGTCGTAAACACCTGTGGATTGAAAGCCCTATGAATTAAACCCTTTTCATTATCGGATTAATCAAGATCTAGAACCTAGGGTTTGTTGATAAAACGATTTGGGGGTTTCGATCTTGGACTCAACCTCAACTCAATTAAACCTTTTGGTCAGATTCGAAAACCTCTAGTAAGTAAAAGCCCCATGATTTCAACTCCAAACATTATCGAATTTGATAAATCTTAATCCGTGTTCTTAAAGCTAGGGTTCGGTTCATGAAACTGAAATTAAAGCCTTTAAACCCGATGTTTTTGCAATTAAACCCGATCACAGATTCGTAATGCACCGATTAACAAAAACCCTATGATCCCTAGGTTAACTGTGATCGAAATCGATGGATTTTGGGACTTGTTGGATTCGGTTTGAAAAGGGGGGGATAACACAGGAGTGTTGGGTGTTAAAACCATTTCGATCTGGGTTTTGTTGCGAATCCCTAGCGGGCGGGACTGGTTAAGGCAGTGTGTTGGTGTAGGTGAGACCCGGGTTCGAACCTCACTAGCACCATTTATTTTTCTAGCCACTTTTGAGACTATATTTTTATATAAAATATGTTCTAATACTATTATGATAATATATTAAATGGTTTTTAGCCTGGGAAACCACCCGTAGGCTCGGGTTTGATTTATAAACCATTTTAACATTATTTCTCCACTTTTAAATAATATATATTATTTTCAAACCACGACTCCGAATAAATTACATAATTATACCATTTTTCAACCCGTGATTTCCAAGCCAAAAATAATATATATTTTATATTATTTCCTCGAAGTTTATAAACTCTATGAAACGTTTTCAGACTAATAAATGATATGATTTTATTATATTATTTGCTCATGTTTCATCCTCGATCTAAAAATAATATATTTATTACTTTTGACACAAATGATTATTTATAAATCTTGGAAACTTAAAAATAATATATTAAATTATATTACCTTCCTAACCAATTTAAAAGGCACGAACGTACGAATATAATTATTTATTATTATTATTCATTCGACACAAAACGTATATATCTTAATTATCAAATTAAGAAACCCCTATTACCGTGGACGCGTTCGTCTACTCGTTGTTTCCTAAGCGTATTTTAGGACGTTCCAACTTCCGTGTCGTCGTCACATATTCCCATTGTATCCCTAACTATTATGTATATAATTCTAGGGCATATGTTAGCCGTGCAGGCTAACATTTGAGATTTCAAATCTCATACTTGTGTGATACTGCCTACTACGCAACGCAGGTGAGTTTCACGGCCCCTTTTTACTTGTTTTACTATTGGGGGAGAAACATGCTTACACACAAACATATTTTACTTGTTTTCCTGTTGAGGAAGAAACAAACATGAACACCAACTATCATACTTTTACTTGTTTTCCCCGTGGGGGAGAAACAGGTACGCAGACAAACATTATGTTACATGTTTTTCCCGTTGGGGGAGAAAACATGACACAACTATTTTAGATTATTGTAATTCATATGTTATTACTGTTGAGGCTAAGCGTGACACACTATCACAGAAAGTCCTCATCATACATCGAACCGTTAATATGGATCTTAGCGAGGTAATGTTTAGTAGTACTACTGGGTTTGACAAATCCCACCCGCGTTAGTTGCGCTAACTCGATTGGATATCGAACGGGTGAAATGTTAGCCTACTCACATTTGCCAGAGTTGATAGACCTGGCAGGAGGCATACAAACACAGTCAGCTTCGATTGCGAGCGCTTTAGTAAGACATGAACATAGGCTAGCTACCTATAGATATGCATATTGAATGTACATAATCTGGTAAACACTCTGTTATTGCAAATTTGAAACCTGTGAACTCACCAACCTCGTGTTGACACTTTTTCTTACATGTTTCTCAGGTCGCTAAGGCACAGGTTGCACATCTAGGGCATGCATGGAGTCCTACTGTCATTTCCTTCATATGCAAACATTTGAGACAATTCACTTGTTTTTATTAAATTAAACTTGAGCGTATTTGTTTTGCGCAGCATCTATTTTGTTTAAACGCTTCCGCATTAACTCTGAACTTTTATGTTATGACACTTCAAGTCCCATATAGTGTCGTTTGATGTAACTAATGACTGGGATCCTGGTGTGTCACCTTCCAAACGGTAAAACTCCGTTAGTTGAAATTTGGGGGTGTGACATATTGGTATCAGAGCCATTGGTTATAGAGAACTAGGATTGCATACTAGACTATAACCTCACACATTAGTTACACGGCACAGACACTTATACGTGATACATATAGCAACTATACATTGCAGTGCAGGCATGTTAATACCATCCGTATCATCCTCAGTTGGCGAGGGACACATCATTTGCATTGCATCATCATTCCCAGTGGCGAAACTCGGTGAATCACCAGAACATCATCCACTCCCGTCCGTGGGCAGCGAGACGAAGCCTTCGGAGGAGTCTCTCACATCACCATTACCTGTCAGGTTTGGTGGGCTTTCTCATGTCCATGTTTTGGTACGACACTCAGCTAGCACATATCTCTTTGGGAGTAAGGATCGTCGGAGGCGAGTCCCTACTGTAACCACTAGCAACAATACGCCGACTGAAGGCAGACCGTTACACGCATTATTGCAGAATCTATTGACACGTAGATGTCATCACTTTCCCGAGCCATGGGCTCGCATCTTTGTTCGATATTCTGTTGAGAATAGATTGACCACAAATCTGAGAACGCATTGCTCAATGCATACTCAAACCCTATCTTGACTAAGTTGAAAGGACGGCTACCTTGCTGCTTTCTGTAACTTGTATTCAGGAAATCAGTTTCATTTTTCGAAGTCGCATTTCATGTACATGTTTGTTACATGTTCTCATTTACAATCCGTTGGATTGGACTCTCGTATTGTGTTTCAACTCGAATGAATACTCGGATCAAATGATTCCTGATTACACATCCTGATATGAGTTCTGGTTGATCAACTTATAGTTGATGACTGAGCTTTTCGATGACTTATCATATCTGACAACACTCTGTACTCAGCAATACAAACTAAAGGACATTATGGCACAAGACGGGGAGAAACTAGGGTGAACATGCAAAGCAAATTATCATTACGGGTGCACACGTAATAGTAATTTGAGGTGCATGTAAGTCCTGGTGAAACCTAGTGTGCGGATAAATGGTCCTAATCAGTGATCTACAAACTTAAACTTCCACTGTCAGTAGAAGTTCTTGTAACCCGCTCAATGACTAGTTGGTATCGTTAAACTCATTCAACAGTTGATAGACGCGACTATCAGGTTGAAGATGTTTACGGACACACAGAACTATCATTAATGGAATCCATCATGTTATTTTCACCCTTGTAAGAGTCTTAGTGACCTTACGACTCTCATTCAAACTTGATCAAAGAAACAATCTAGATTGAAACTTTAATAGAACCTCATGGTAAACCCACCGACTCCAACTTTGTAAGCAGGAAATTGTGGAATCCTTTCTTAGCTAACACGTTTTCCCTTACGCTCCAACAATGAATCTCATTCGACCCTATTGCCTTATCCGATGACTAATCCTTAGTCTAATACGAATTATACCCAGCATATTCAATCCTGTAAATGAATTTCTTTCTTCACGAAATGATTCCGTTGATCCAATGACATTAGGAAACGAAGATTTAACCTAACCAACCATCAGTTGAACGCAATTACTTAAACATACATCCTATGTCTTATGCTACTGGAATCTATATCTAATTAGACTTTTCTTCCTTACATGTGAACCTCTTTCCTTAGCCTAGGCATTGGCTGACACTTGCCTTATAAGCGCGGGTCTCACTAGAAGTCTCAGCACGATTTCACAAATTCCATATTAGTGTGTCGTGCTCTAACTCTATTAAAAGCCAAGTATGCTATTGAGACAGCAGACACTCAGAAAATCGAAACAACTAGCATTCTTACAGATGTAAACTAGTATTGGTTAGTCATAAACTTGACATTGACCTTCTGCCAGTTACACTTGGCAGTTTCGACCTTATTGTCAGTATGAATTAGTTATCCAAGAACCAACCTGAGGCCAGCTGTTGTGACAAAAATGTTTGCCTTCCTATCCTTAGAGGGGAAATCCTTTCTGTCCAAGGCAAAAGGAGTGGTGCAGTCATTGGCATCATATCCTTCATGAAAGCACAGAAATGTCTTCGAAAAGTTTATACTGCTAATTTTGGCTCTCGTCGCCGAGCGGTCATCCGAGGAGAAGAAACATGGATGATATTCCAATCGTACGTAACTATCCGAAAGTATTTCCCAAGGACTTGCCTAGTTCTGCCACCGTACCGTCAAGTTGAATTCCAAATCGATCTAGCACCCGGAGCGACACCGATCGCTCGGGCACCTTATAAATTAGCACCTAGTGAATTACAAGAGCTGTCCACTCAACTGCAAGATTTGTTGGATAAAGGCTTCATCCGACCTAGTTCATCACCGTGGGGAGCTCCGGTACTATTTGTCAAGAAGAAGGACGGAACTTTCCGTATGTGTATTGACTACCGGGAGCTGAATAAAGTCACAATCAAGAACCGCTACCCTTTACCTCGCATAGATGACCTTTTTTATCAACTCCAAGGATCAAGTTTCTATTCCAAAATAGATCTTAGGTCCGGCTATCATCAGTTAAGAGTCCGAGAAGAATATATCTCTAAGACTGCATTCAGAACGAGGTACGGCCATTACGAATTTATGGCCATGCCTTTCGGGTTAACCAACGCACCTGCGGTATTCATGGACCTCATGAACCGTGTGTGTAAGCCTTACCTTGACCAGTTTGTTATCGTTTTCATCGACGACATCCTCATTTATTCCAAGAACAAGGAAGAACATGAGGAACATCTACGCCTAATTTTGGAACTACTTAAGCGAGAACAACTATATGCTAAGTTTTCCAAGTGTGAATTTTGGATCCGGGAAGTTCAGTTTCTAGGGCATGTGGTCAATGAGAAAGGGATACATGTCGACCCATCCAAAATAGAAGCCATCAAGAATTGGGCAGCACCGACAACTCCGACTGAGGTGCGACAATTTCTGGGATTGGCCGGTTATTACCGTCGTTTTATCGAAGGATTTTCAAAGATTGCACAACCTCTCACCGCCCTAACTCAAAAAGGAAAAGCCTATAATTGGGGCGATAACCAAGAGTCAGCTTTCCAGCACCTCAAACAGAAACTTTGCAGTGCACCTATTTTAGCTCTTCCGGAAGGAACCGATGATTTTGTAGTGTATTGTGATGCATCTATTCAAGGTCTGGGTTGTGTCTTAATGCAACGCGAAAAGGTGATCGCATACGCGTCACGTTAGTTAAAGGTTCACGAGAAAAACTACACCACTCATGACCTAGAGTTGGGAGCAGTAGTTTTTGCACTTAAGATATGGAGACATTACTTGTACGGTACCAAATGCACCATCTACACCAACCACAAGAGCCTCCAGCATATCTTCGAGCAGAAGGAGTTGAACATGCGACAACGTCATTAGGTTGAACTTTTAAATGATTACGACTGTGCGATCCGGTATCACCCGGGTAAAGCTAACGTTGTGGCTGATGCACTAAGCCGAAAGGAAACGAAACCTAAACGAGTTCGAGTATTACAACTTACTATTCACCCCGGATTACCTGACCAAAATCCGAAGTGCTCAACTCGAAGCTCTTAAAGAGGAAAACCTACCGTTAGAAGCTACACGCGGTATGGAAGGACAACTGGTAGTCAAATCAGATGGCATTCGCTACCTTGCAGAGCGAATATGGGTTCCAGTGTATAGGAACTTAAGAGGACTGGTTATGGATGAAGCTCACAAATCTTGATACTCTATTCATCCAGGTTCCGACAAGGTGTACCATGACCTAAAGGTGCTATATTGGTGGCCAAAGATGAAGGCTGATATAGCCACCTATGTGAGCAAGTGTCTGACTTGCGCAAAGGTCAAAGTGGAATACCAAAAGCCTTCTGGTCTACTTCAACAACCACAGATCCCAATGTGGAAATGGGAACAAATTCCTATGGACTTCATAACCAAACTACCCCAAACTCCTAGCGGATGCGACACCATCTGGGTGATCGTCGATCGTATGACTATATCCGCTCACTTCTTAGCCATCAAAGCAACTGACAAGATGGAAAAACTCACTCGTATTTACTTGAAGGAAATAGTCTCTCGGCACGGTGTGCCAATTTCTATCATCTCAGATCGAGACGCTCGATTCACCTCTCGGTTCTGGCAATCATTGCAAAAATCCTTAGGCACACGTCTAGACATGAGTACAGCATATCATCCATAAACTGATGGTCAAACGGAACGTACCATCCAAACCTTAGAAGACATGCTACGAGCTTGTATGATAGATTTCGGTAACAGTTGGGAAACTCACTTGCCTTTAGTGGAGTTCTTCTACAATAACAGTTATCAAACTAGCATCAAAGCAGCACCATTCGAGGCATTATACGGACGTAAATGCCGATCTCCTATCTGTTGGGCTGAAGTTGGAGATAGCCAACTTACGGGTCCTGAACTTGTTTTCGAAACTTCTGAAAAGATTGTACAAATCCGAAACCGTATGGCGGCAGCTCGTGATCGTCAAAAGAGCATCGCCGATAAGCGTCGTAAATAGTTAGAATTTCAAGTAGGTGACATGGTTCTACTCAAAGTCTCACCTTGGAAAGGTGTAATTCACTTCGGGAAACGAGGCAAACTGAATCCTCGATATGTTGGACCATTCAAAATGGTGAAGAGAATCGGACCAGTAGCGTATCAACTGGACTTACCTGAAGGACTGAGTGGTGTACACAACGTCTTTCACATCTAAAATTTGAAGAAATGTCTAGCTGACGAATCTCTCGCAGTTCCTCTTGAGGAACTACACATTGATGAACAGCTGCGTTTCATCGAAGAACCTGTGGAAATTATGGATAGGGAAGTCAAATCGTTAAAGCACAGTAAAATCCTTATTGTTAGAGCCCGTTGGAACTCAAAAAATGAACCGGAATTCACTTGGGAGCACGAGGACCAAATGATGCACAAATATCCTAATCTGTTCAAGCACTCCGCGCCAAACTCTTAAGTTACTATTCTAATTTTCGGGATGAAAATTCTTTCAACTAAGGGATGATGTGACACCCCAGAAATTTTTTATTTATTTATTATTTTATCTAATTTTCGGGACGAAAATTCTTTCAACTAGGGGATGATGTGACATCCGGCAAATTAGGGTTAACTCAGTTATCAAATGCAGTTAAATTCTAACCTAGTTAACTCTATCACGAACTCCAGGGACTATTCCTGTCATTCCATCAAACCTTAACTACAAGGACTAATTGTGTAATTAGCCTAAACTTAATCTTATTTGACTTGGTAAAGTCAAATCCAATATTTAAGTCATGTTGACTTTTAAAAGTCAACTAACTTGTTCTTAACCTAATTTAAACCTCAAGGACTATTTCTGTCAGTCTCTAATCTTAAGAACCTGAAACTACAGGGACTAAACCTGCAGTAAACCCAAATACGATTTCTGTTTGACTCCAAAAAGTCAAAGCGGCTGATCCGATCAAATTTGCATGCCTCGATGGCTTTCCGTTGGAATTGTAACTGTTATTTCTTGATTAATGGCATTAACGATCATAAATCATCTAATTAATCATCATCATTTGCGAATTAAACAAGTTAATAGCCATACTTGGCATAACCATCGACCACGGTCATGGCTGTCATCAAATTCGTTATATTTCTATGTTAGTCCCATAATTTGATACCCTGCACACCTTATATGAACGCCTCTGAAGTTCTTACGCACGATCCTTCGACCGAAGTAACATCAGGAGTTGTCGGCGACCAAATCACCCGCAGTCGGACCTGCTCCTACTCAAACTCCATCAATCTGTCATCCATACTGGTAATTAAACCAATATTTAGCTTCGTTTTAATCCATTAATCGAAAGCCCTTTGCTAATTAGGGCTTAAAGCATCATTTCGACCAAGTTTCCGATTCTAGGGTTCATCATAAACCTATTTAATCGAAGTCCACTTTTGACTCTGTTTTAACCCGATTAATCTATACCGTTAGAGTCGTAAACACCTGTGGATTGAAAGCCCTATGAATTAAACCCTTTTCATTATCGGATTAATCAAGATCTAGAACCTAGGGTTTGTTGATAAAACGATTTGGGGGTTTCGATCTTGGACTCAACCTCAACTCAATTAAACCTTTTGGTCAGATTCGAAAACCTCTAGTAAGTAAAAGCCCCATGATTTCAACTCCAAACATTATCGAATTTGATAAATCTTAATCCGTGTTCTTAAAGCTAGGGTTCGGTTCATGAAACTGAAATTAAAGCCTTTAAACCCGATGTTTTTGCAATTAAACCTGATCACAGATTCGTAATGCACCGATTAACAAAAACCCTATGATCCCTAGGTTAACTGTGATCGAAATCGATGGATTTTGGGACTTGTTAGATTCGGTTTGAAAAGGGGGGGATAACACAGGAGTGTTGGGTGTTAAAACCATTTCGGTCTGGGTTTTGTTGCGAATCACTAGCGGGCGGGACTGGTTAAGGCAGTGTGTTGGTGTAGGTGAGACCCGGGTTCGAACCTCACTAGCACCATTTATTTTTCTAGCCACTTTTGAGACTATATTTTTATATAAAATATGTTCTAATACTATTATGATAATATATTAAATGGTTTTTAGCCCGGGAAACCACCCGTAGGCTCGGGTTTGATTTATAAATCATTTTAACATTATTTCTCCACTTTTAAATAATATATATATTATTTTCAAACCACGACTCCGAATAAATTACATAATTTTACCATTTTTCAACCCGTGATTTACAAGCCAAAAATAATATATATTTTATATTATTTCCTCAAAGTTTATAAACTCTATGAAACGTTTTTAGACTAATAAATGATATGATTTTATTATATTATTTGCTCATGTTTCATCCTCGATCTAAAAATAATATATTTATTACTTTTGACACAAATGATTATTTATAAATCTTGGAAACTTAAAAATAATATATTAAATTATATTACCTTCCTAACCAATTTAAAAGGCACGAACGTACGAATATAATTATTTATTATTATTATTCATTCGACACAAAACGTATATATCTTAATTATCAAATTAAGAAACCCCTATTACCGTGGACGCGTTCGTCTACTCGTTGTTTCCTAAGCGTATTTTAGGACGTTCCAACTTCCGTGTCGTCGTCACATATTCCCATTGTATCCCTAACTATTATGTATATAATTCTAGGGCATATGTTAGCCGTGCAGGCTAACATTTGAGATTTCAAATCTCATACTTGTGTGATACTGCCTACTACGCAACGCAGGTGAGTTTCACGGCCCCTTTTTACTTGTTTTACTATTGGGGGAGAAACATGCTTACACACAAACATATTTTACTTGTTTTCCTGTTGAGGAAGAAACAAACATGAACACCAACTATCATACTTTTACTTGTTTTCCCCGTGGGGGAGAAACAGGTACGCAGACAAACATTATGTTACATGTTTTTCCCGTTGGGGGAGAAAACATGACACAACTATTTTAGATTATTGTAATTCATATGTTATTACTGTTGAGGCTAAGCGTGACACACTATCACAGAAAGTCCTCATCATACATCGAACCGTTAATATGGATCTTAGCGAGGTAATGTTTAGTAGTACTACTGGGTTTGACAAATCCCACCCGCGTTAGTCGCGCTAACTCGATTGGATATCGAACGGGTGAAATGTTAGCCTACTCACATTTGCCAGAGTTGATAGACCTGGCAGGAGGCATACAAACACAGTCAGCTTCGATTGCGAGCGCTTTAGTAAGACATGAACATAGGCTAGCTACCTATAGATATGCATATTGAATGTACATAATCTGGTAAACACTCTGTTATTGCAAATTTGAAACCTGTGAACTCACCAACCTCGTGTTGACACTTTTTCTTACATGTTTCTCAGGTCGCTAAGGCACAGGTTGCACATCTAGGGCATGCATGGAGTCCTACTGTCATTTCCTTCATATGCAAACATTTGAGACAATTCACTTGTTTTTATGAAATTAAACTTGAGCGTATTTGTTTTGCGCAGCATCTATTTTGTTTAAACACTTCCGCATTAACTCTGAACTTTTATGTTATGACACTTCAAGTCCCATATAGTGTCGTTTGATGTAACTAATGACTGGGATCCTGGTGTGTCACCTTCCAAACGGTAAAACTCCGTTAGTTGAAATTTGGGGGTGTGACAGTATAATACAAGTTCATTATGTTATACAAGTTCAATGTGTAATACAAGTTCATTGTGTTAGATGTATTTTTCATTGTGTTTTACGTTTTCCAGCTCATTGTGTGTTACAAGTTCATCGTATAATACAAGTTCATTGTGTAATACAAGTTCATTGTGTAATACCACGTCTGGTCATTGTGTAATATCTAGTCTTTATGTAATACAAGTTCATTGTGTAATTAGTCAAGTCATTGTGTAATACAAGTTCATTGTGTAATTAGTTAGGTCATTGTGTAATACAAGTTCATTGTGTTATATAAGTTCAATGTGTAATACAAGTTCATTGTGTTATATGTATTTATCATTGTGTTTTACGTTTTCCAGCTCATTGTGTAGTTAGTCAGGTCATTGTGTAATACAAGTTCATCGTGTAACACAAGTTCATTGTGTAATACAAGTTCATTGTGTAATACCACGTCTCGTCATTGTGTAATACAAGTTCATTGTGTATTGTGTAATTAGTCAAGTCATTGTGTAATACAAATTTATTGTGTAATTAGTTAGGTTATTGTGTAATACAAGTTCACTGTGTAATATAAGTTCATTGTGTCAAATATTTTTCAATATTGTGTTATATGTTTTTCATCATTGTGTTTTACGTTTTCCATATCATTGTGTAATTCGCTCATTATTGTGTAATTTGCTCAAATATGTCAGGTCATTGTGTAATATCAGTCCATTGTGTAATATCAGGTCTGATCATTGTGTAATATCAGACCTTGTATTACACATTGACCTGGTGTGTTACACATTGACCTGGTATATTACACATTGACCATTATGCCCTCCCTTTAAAAACAATAAAATAACAAATGTCAAGCTTAGAATCATTTTTACCCTTCTTATTTTTAAAACCCTTTTTACTATAACCTAAACCTATATATATATATATATATATATATATATATATATATATATATATATGGATAACTAATTTATTTATAAATAAATGAATAAGTGGTTAAATAATATTTAATTGAATAGGTAGGTAGTTGGTTTTAATAAATCATATTTTCAGATAAAACGTTTCAATTAATTAAATAATTAGATTACATATTCATTAATTAAAAATTAGGAGATAAAAATATAAGTTGTACAAAATAATTGGGTTTAAATGTAACTTTTATCACTTAAAGGTTTTAAATAAATGTGTAAGTTTTTTAATTAAAATTTACTAGGTTTTTTAATTCTTAAAATGGTTAAATAAATGTTTATATTAGACAAATTAATAGTTTGGTTCATAAAATATTCCTGAGCCTTAGGAGTTTTATAAAATATTTTTTATAAAGAAATTTGGGTTAAAATATGTTTTAAAATGAATTTAAAAACAAAAACTGACAACGGGGCTGGAACCCGGGTCTACTCGGTAAAGGCCAAAAGGACTATCCACTGGACCAGTGGTCCGGTAGTGGTAATAGGGTCTGATTGAAATGTTTTAAACAAAAGGAGCAGTGGATCCGGGTTCACGGGCGCGTAAAAAGGGAAATAAGGTGCGGGGCCGGACTCGAACCCGCAACCTTATCCCTATGCGTCAAGAGCTTTAACCGGTGGACCTGGGCACATGCTTGGTTTTGAACGTATGCGAAATTCTTTTAACACACAACACCCACTCATCTTCTTCCCCAATCCGATCGACCCCAAACCCTAAACCCAATTTGATTCGATTGAATCCCGATTGACCATGAAACCATGGGGCTTTCATTATTTAGATCAAAACAAGTTTGTGGACGTAAGTTTTACCTGAAACGGTTGCCAATCAGAGGAGAACGACAGGAGGATCGAAGTTGGCAATCCTTGAACTCGACAGGGCTATCGCGATGAAATTCGAAGTGCATGAGTGTGTAGAAAGTTTGTGGTGATTGCTGTGAAGGTGTGGAACAGGTTTTATAGGCCAATTTCATGTATAACGCATGAATTGATTACGAGTTTGATTAAGAACAGTTATGTTACGTTTGAGCTCAATTCCATTGATGTCTGTTGTAATTGGCTCGTTATGGATGATCATAACAGTCGCATGAAGGTTTACTGATAATTGATTACCGTTAATCGCACAAATTGGAGGGTTTGGGATAGAATCCGATGGTGATTTCAATTCTGTTGACTTTCCGATGGTGATTTCGATTAGGGGGGGGGGGTTCAAACCAAGTTCATTTGCCTTAAACCTTTTGTATTTATTTAAGTAATTTGATTTTGTTTTTATAAAACTTATAAAAATAAAACTATAATTTGTCATGATTTATAAAATTTAAAATATATATATTTAGAATTTAAACAACTCATATATATATATATATATATGCGTTTATATAAAATAGTGGAAATTAAACAATTATTTTCATGTGGTTTATTAATAATATACCTATATTGTCATGTATTTATAACTAATCTTACATATATATCTATATGTTTATATAAAAGAATGAAACTACGTAATTTAAATTCTTAAATAAATGAAATAAATATATATGTATGTGATGCTATAACATGAATGTATAACTTGTAATTAATATGACATAATGAAATGATCCAGACTGAAATTGAAATGATAGTATTGCACAAATCAAAGCATGAGAAAATCATGGATCTTACAGAAAAAGAAAGAAAGAGTTTATTTAACTATATGTTTATAAACGGAAAAAAAGAGATAAGTCAAATACATTGTCTAATCTGTAAGAGTATGGTTACCACTAAAACAAGTATTGAGGTAGTAGTGTAGTCCTTGATACTATTGCTACCCGAAGCCTATGGCAGTGTCAAGGCATTAGTTGTATGCCTGTCATATGAATAACGGGGACAGTGCTCGGTAGGGCACTGTAACGGTGATGTTTTACAACTGGTCATAGTGAGTAACGACGGTTACTTTGGTGATGACGGTTATCTGAGAACAGAGGTGGGTATCGGCCCTTGGACGTTAAGCCTTGGGGAATATTACCTACAGAAATAGGTCCTTTGTGGACATAGCAAAAGTTACTCTAGGAACACAGAGACAGAAACATATTGTAGACATATAATGTATGATTTAATAGAAAAGAGCACAGAATAACTAAGTATTTATTTCCATGTTGTATTGTGATTTAATTACTTAGTAGTAACAACATCTTTTTCATTAAAACGATTTTTTATATTATTTACATACAAAAGAAAAGGTTTGTACTAAATATTTAAAAAAAAAACTTGAACTCACCAGCGTTAGCTGACTATTTTAGTATGCACATCAGGTAACAAATGGAAAGGAAAGATATGAGTCTCGAGGGCTTAGGAAGTGGATGGCTGGATAGTTGCTGCTGATTGAAGGCTGACATTCCCCATGATCTAGTTTATGTTTTGTTTTTAACACCATGAATGTTAAAGTTTTAATCAAATCTAAATTATCTAATAGTCTTCCGCTATTCGAAATTGATAATTATTCGGAGTTTAAAAACTATTATTATGTTATGTTTGCCAACTATGAGAGTTACTCGGTTTGGGTCCTTTCAGTCGCAATTAACAACGGTACTTCTGGACCATGTACTTCTTCACCTTCTTCTTTGGGGAAGTAAGGATCTTCGTGTATGTTTAGCGATCGGACAGACATGGATGTGCATAGCAGATAAATTTTGTCCATATTAGAATACGTTAACATCTTCGGGGTGTAATTTGATTTGTGGACACATATACAATCTCATATATACTCGATCATTAGGTCGATGAATAATTTAGTTGTGTCAAGATCCTACATTTCAAAATTCTCACTCTAGTAGTTCGACAGAGTCTCTCGATGATGCTTAATTAGTTCATCACTGTAAACTGCGATTATTATGAACTTCAAAAGTGTGATTTTGATAAATAGACATGGTTGTTTTTATCAAGCTTATACCCCTATTTTTCAAAATATACACTAAGTCGATTGTATCACATGGGACCAATTTTCTTGTGCCTATAAAAATCTCTAGAGATTTATAACACATTGTAACGAACCAACTTCTGAAATATTATTATAATTTAATTCTTTATATTGTACGAGTGTAAATAAATAAAAAAGGAAAGTTGGAGAATGGTTACATATGTTTAGTCTTGTAGTTTTGATAAAAGAAGTTAAAATTGAAAGTTCAGGAGCTAAATTGTAAATTTTGAAAAGTCAGATTTTGATGGGGGGCTGCGAATTTAAGACACAGAGAGTGTGTGTTCTTGAGTTGCAAAGAAGAGGAGAAGAGAAAGAAGAGCTGAGATCACGAATCGAAGTTATTGCATGCGAAATCTGAAGGTGTTGATATGCTCATCATCTTCTAAGCATCAAGTAAGCCTCTATTTCATTCTTTGATTCACCATTGAAGTGTTCTTGATGGGCTTTTAGGTGAAATCCGAATTGGGTTGAGATTGGGTGAAGTTGATGTTAGACAATTAGTTATCTAGCTTAAATTGAAGTATTGGAAGGTACATAACATCATCTAAACATCTAATTTAAGGATTCAAGAATTAGGGTTCTTGAGGGAAATTTGGGGGGTTTTGATTTAATGATGTTAGAATGTTAAATTGAGGTTAGTTAAGTGTCTAGAGAGTTAATAGACACACAATTAACTATAAAGCCCTAAATTTTATGGTGTTTTGTAAATTAGGTGTTTGGTGGAACTTGGGTGATTTCCTAAACGGATTATTTGGGTTAAAAAGGGGTGTTGTAAGGGTGTTAAGGGTTTGATTATGTTAATCTACCCTAGTCAAATGGGAATGTTGGTTATTTGGCGTTATGGGTGTGTTAGAATCGTAATCGGTGCAAATTGAGATGTCTTGACTAATGATGAGATAATTTGTATAGGTGTTCGTGTGCCTAAGATTGAAGCTAAGTCGGAATCGTCCAAATCTCAAGGTAAGTGTCTTGCACTTACTTAGTAATGTTAGAAGTAGGCTATTCGTTGTTTATTGCTAATTGTATGTTTAAAATTGTTTTGAATGATTATGTTTGTATGCAATTGGATTGTAATAGGAGTTTGAAGTCTTGAACTTCACAAATAAATGGGTGGTTTGGGATCCTTGAATCCCACATGTCAAGTATAAAATATGGGTTATGTATTTTGTGTGTTTATATGCATTGATGTATGTTAAAGGTTGGTATTAAGGTCTAAGAACCTCACATGTAATACTTGAAGTCATGAACTTCACTAAAGCGGTTATAAATGAGGTTTAAGAACCTCACAAAAATGGTTGGTGCTTGTGGTCAAAAGAACCACACAAGTATGAATGGAGTTTGAGATCAAAGAATCTCACAAGTAAGTGTTAATTGAGGTTCCGAACGTCACAAGTGTGTGTTAGTATTTTAAAAGTTTTGAGCTTTGCAAAATGCAAGCTTAACTAGTTCTTGAATTATGTATGGATTGTTTAGATGAATAAGAATCCTCATGGGAGGTTACGAAAGTGTTCTATGATCATTATAATGATGACATAATGCTGTGGAATCGTTAAAACGACCGTGGGTCGAGTCGGAAGGGTTGAAATACATTTAAAATGAATTTTGGGATGTGCAAGCCTGATGCCAGGGCAAATTGCGCTGGTATGGGCGCAAATTGCGCTGGGCAGTGCATGCTACGCTGAAAATTCACTATTAAATGTTTCTGAAAAGTGTCGTTTTGACCCGAGTTAAGGTATTAACTTATAAAGGGCCCTAAGGGGTGTCTATCATTACTAATGTTTGTTTCGATGTTTTTATGTAGGAAAAACTCTGATCTAGTCTCGGGTCATATTTCAAGTCATGGATTCTCATTGGAAGACCTTTTGGAGCAACAGTTGGATGTTTAAGCCTCTCTATGAGTGCTTAAACCTTTTGGACATATATATGAATGTAGGGAAATAGTGGAACTTATATTTTGAACATGTAAATGTCTATCTAAGGTTAAGTCAAACTATCATAGTTGACTTTTGAATTGTTGAAACTTGTTTTGTAATAATACCTCTACGGTTGATTCTAAACTAAAACAAAGAATGCATGTTAAGTATGTTATGGGATCTAATTCCGTTGTGTTTTAAAAAGCTTAAATTGGTCGAAATTTTTTGGGTGTTACACACGCATCTTAGGGTAGTAACTATAACGCTTCAGGCATTTCTAACCCTTTAAGGATGTCATGTAGCTGTCACTTTCAAGTTTTCAATGCATTATGCAGTGACAACATCCATAAGTATTCTGAAATCCTTCTTAAGATTGCGATGTCGATTAAACATTTAAAAGTTATCGCATCCACTACAGGGGAACACGTTTCCTCATTAATCGACTTCTAGGATTTGGGACAAAATCATAATATTACAAGTCGTGCCTACATCGCATAATCTCATATTTTACGTTTCTTTTCATTTTAAAGACACTTATTTATAACCTACTGGTTTGACATCTATGGGTGTTTGGACTACAGGTCCGAAAACGTTTTAGCTTATTAAGCAAATTTAATTCAGCCTTTTAGGCGTCTTGCCATTTTAGGCAGTCATCTTGTGTATACTCTCTTACAGAGTCTTAGATACGTAATCTTTTCTTCGATTACATCTATTGTTATAGCATATGCAAATATTTTATTAACACGTGTTTCATTGCGGTTCCATATTGTACTGTGTTGTATATAATTTATTGAGATCTCATATTTGTTTAGTACTTGGGTTTCTTCAGGACTCCATTATCCTCTACTAGGTTTCATTAAATTCTTCAGGAATTTTATTAATCTCTTCAGGGACATTTACATCTTCTGGGGTTCTATTATTTTCTTCTAAAAATGTAATAGTCTCTCTTGGGGTTGTGTTTAACTTTTTCTCGGGTTAGACCAATTGCATTATTCTGCTCATTTTATTTTTATGAGTTTTTATGTTTGGAACCGATTTGTTTTCCATTTTCCTGTATATGGTAATCTTTATATGATTAGTTCAGTTCAAGTAGGTAAATTTTACGCTGGTATATGTGACATTTGTCACTCTGCTTGTGTGTGTGAATATATCAGATATTGTATTACTTACAAAAGCCATATGACAAAGCAATATAGCACAACTTACAAGTTTTCATTGCACAAGCTTCTTTTTGTCTTTTTCTGTTCTTATTGTCTTTTTCTGTCTCTCTATACACACACTTTTTCTTAAAAACACCCACTTGCTGAAAATACGGTTACATCAATTTTTCTTACAACATTAATATGTTTAATTTATTTATGATGGAAAGAGTAATTATGTGGTATCGATATAATATATAAATAATATTTAAATTTGATTATTTTATTATTATATTTAATTTTGAAGTTATTTTATTTTTCCTCTATAACTTTTAAAATATAATGTTTTATAAAATTTCGAATATGATGTTTCGACGTGCTTATTTTTATCTACGTTTCGGTATAAATTTCATTCGAAACGGAGTTGGACGTAATAATGTACAAGTTATCAAATCACAAACGTTAAACGTACGAGTTATGAAAGTTGCTTCAAAGTTTCAGTTTTTTCATAGTTTTTTTTTTGTTTTCCACTTACAACTTTTAAAATATGATTTTTATAAAATTTCGAATTTGACGTTGCGACGTGCCTACTTTTATCTATGTTTCTACGTGAATTTCGTAACGTCATTTTTAAACCGATCATTTTTTTAAACGTTTTTTTAAACCGTTTTGTTTTTTAAACCATTCAATTCTTATCTTCAAATATACCGTTTCCGAGTTCCTCTTTTTTATTTTATCAACGTTATCTCCCGCAACGTGGTCCGTATGAACAATAACTTGATTTTTTTATTTAACTTTTTATTTTTGGTTAAATACAATTTCTTTCATAAAAAGAAACAAATAGCGTCCCTGGCCCAGTGATTCACGTACGTACACGTACTACAACCCCATCCGTGGTTTTTTAAAATTTCGAAATTGGCATTGCAACGTACCTATTTTTATTTACGTTTCGACGTGAATTTTCGTAACATTATTTTTAAACCAACCGGTTGTTTTAAACGTTTTTTTAAACCGTCTGGCGCCCATCTCAAAATACACCATCGCGACGTTTTTCAATCTACGTCTAAACTGACCCGCCGTAATACGTCGCCGACGTGCTTATTTTTATCTACGTTTCAGTGTAAAAAAATTCGAATAACTTCACTTTCGTTTTTTCGTTACTGTCAAATATACCGCTACAACGTGTTTTTTTTAACGTCACGTAGAATGTATCGTCGTGATTTTGCTATTTTTATCAACGTTTCGAACCCGTCGCAAAGCACGGATGGTAACCCCCTAGTTCGTTTATGTTTTCTACTTCAAATTTACATCGTTCACTTCCGGGGTCAAAATTTTATGATTCATTGCATGTATTTGCTTTTATTATCGGTCTTTCCAGTTCCTTATCAATATCAAATATAATATAAGCCAAAAGTCCTTTGGATAAATTAATCTATTTTAATAAAAAAAATTGAATGGCCATGAAAATGCCTCAAATGTTTTTCGAAGACTCTACTTTATGTCCGAACAACATTTAGTTTCTTTTTTATAAAATTTAATATATCATATGTTATAAATAACATAAATAAAATTATCTTTTCATCCGTTAGTTTTTTCTTTATTAAAATTTAATACGCAGTCATGTTTAATTTTTTTCTTCACGTTCAGGTATAATTTTTGTTGAACATAAAATTGTATTTAAAATATGGTCTTTCTTTTGTATCTTATCAGAACTGATACCGACAAAATAACATTGGTACAATTATCAGTGGAATATTACGAACGGAACTGATACTGACCAAACAACATCGGTACCATTATCGGTGGAACCATGACGAATAGACAGACATCGATCGATACTGTTATCGGTATTATGAGAACTAAACGGTATTTTTATATGGTTTTCGATCGATGCAACATATTTTGTTTCTTTTCAAATATAATATTATAAAATTTTAAATATACGTTGCGACATTCTTATTTTTATCTACGTTTGAATATAGATTTTATTCATAACCGGACCGCCGCAATGCGCGGGCATAAGCCACTCATAAACTATAAAATCATTAGAGTTTATCCTTATGATATTTAAAATTTTGAGTGTAATAAAGTGACTCTTGCAAGTATAAAGAGTGTGATGTGAATTTATATGGTCCGAAGATAAACTTACTAGCCTGTTAGACTATGTGTAATGATTTTATTAAAAAATCTAAAAAACGTTCGTCATGTTATAGTCACGTATGCAAGAGTGAAATCATTAACTAAAACCACTACAGTGTGTAATAGTTTCATTATTCATCCTTAATAATTTTTTTTATTTTTCATTGCATTTTATTGGTTGGATCCGTGCCCAACGCTTGTGATTAGTCCAACGGCGTTGCTCTTCATGCCCCCTTTTAACGCCTTTGTCACCGGCGCCACATCATCCACCCCTTTCACATCGGTTACACATACCCTTATTCCAATTTCACCCATGTCCGAGACTATGAACTCCCCGGTTTTACAACGGAAAGTCGGCGACTGTTTGAACATGTTCCATTGACGAGCGCGTAGATTAATGTGGAAGTATCCTTGTGTGATTCCATACGAACGGAGACCGCTAAAACAAAACTTAAGGATGTCAACAACTTTAATATTTATAATCTGCACCTTATATTATGTGTATATGTTGCATATGACCCCTACATTTCTAACAATCTTAATCGCACTTTCAAATCAACAAACTAAATCTTTATATCAATAAATAAAAATATTAAGTGGACACATGTCGTTTTTTGATGTATTCTCAACATGTTTTTCCCGTCATCTCGCTCCTATTAACAAAATGAATTTAATTTAAATTAACATTTATCAATTATATAAAAAAATTAATAATCGGATGATTTTTTTTTTAAATTAACCTAATAGAATTTATAACTGTCACGTCAAAGTACATATTTTAAATACATATTTTGACGAGTGTATGTGTTAACATATTATATTATATTTTATTCAAGACGTGTAATACACGGGTTTTTTTAAAACATACGTTTTTATTACTAAAGCCACTGGGAGTGGACATCGGGTAAGCAACGAGTAGGGGGCGGGTTGGCGGGTACACCGCCACAGCCTTGGCGGGTTCAACGGGTAGAGGCCAGCGGGTATTGAAACTCGTCCAAATGTTGGAACTAGCCGTTTGAAATGGACCGCGGGTATGGCCAGCGGGATTTTTAATTTTTTAGGTGTTTTTTAAGTTGTTTTTATTTATTGTCTTTTAATTTATTATGTATTTTTAATTAATTAATTAAAGTTTTAGTTTATTAATTTGATTTGTTTTAATTTAAAAAAAATAACAATAAGAGGGTTGGAGGGTACTTGAAAGGTACCACTCCCACCTTAGAGGGTACTTTGGGAGGGTACTTTGGCTAATTGAGGTGGCATATTTTAATTGGTGTAATTTGGGAGGATAGTTTGGTTTGGAAGGTACCTCTCCCACCTCTCTAAGTATATAACATTACATTTATTTAGCCCGTGTAATACACGAGATTCTAACCTAGTGAGTTCTGCATATGTAAGTTTATGATTTGAAATTTTGAAATAAACAATCAACAACTTTTTCTATTTTCTAATTTTATTACGGGTGATTCTAATTGCACACATAACAAAAGAAACACAGCGAATATACATTACATTAAAAAATTAAATATATACATCAAAATGTTTTTACATACATAACAAAAGAAACAACCGAATACAGATAAAAACAACTAAGCCTGACCCGTCCCGCCGTCATCCTGACCTGCCCCGCCCTCATTCTGACCCGCCCCCGGCCGCATCCTGAACGGGGTCGCCCGGATAATGACGTGGCGGTGGTGGTGGTGGTGGTGGCTTGATGCCGGCCGCTCGTGACAGATCACGAGGCGACCAACCGCCCACTTCATCAGGTCCTCCATCCGGTCGCTATGACGAGCCTGTCGCCGTGAGTCGGCAACAAGTCCATCAAGCAATGCCTGGGTGGCCTTGTCCAGCCTAGCAGACCGATGTACGTGTCGAGGATTCTGTGGCGGCTGGTCGTGAATGGGCTCGACGTGCGGCGGGTCCCCCATCGCCACACCCTATAGCGGGTCAGGCATAGGCGGGTCCCGCTGTCCCGACATCTGTGGTAACGGCACCGGGACCCAAACCTGGTCCTAGAAGGCCCCTACGAACCGAAGACCGAGCCCTGGGAATCGGTGCGTGATGCGCATGCCGCTCTCTGGGTTTTGTTCCCTTATGGTTGCCAAAATGTTACGTGGCAACATGTTTTGCGAATACAGGTTCGCCCCCAAAAGATATTTCGACTGAGACAGTCTCCTAGCAAATGAGTGCGCCTCAAGATGTTGAGTAGGATCGTAGTTATGATTGCCATCAATCACCGTTAACTTCCAATCACCAGTATTTTCTTCGTAGACTCTTTCCAATTTAAATGGACAACCTATTTTCTTGCTACCGGCACGTCTAACCATGGCTGTAGACTTACGTTCGCCGTGACGGTCACAAACAAGCCACACCTTGATAACCGGTGCCGACGAGTCGTCGCCTTTTCTCCTCGATCGCCGGGTGACAATGACGTAACCATTCTCACGTCCTATGCGGACAGCCCAATCCACTAACTCCTCGATCGCCGGGTCAGTTTTATACGACACAGTTGAATTGGTTTGTTCCTCGTCTTCGGACTCGTTAGCCGGTTGTGTCGGGTAAGATAATTCACCCTTGTATGCGAAGTCGCCGGTGTGTTGTGTCGGGTAAGAGACTTCACCAGCGTATACGAAGTCGTCGGTGTGTTGTGTCGGGTAAGAGGGTTCACCGTATACGAAGTCGTCCGTGGGTTGTGTAAGGTAAGAGGGTTCACCGTATACGAACTCGGGATTGCTTAGTGGCTCGTTCAAATCTAGAAGCCTTACCCGGTGATCAGAATAAACGTTGGACGAGACCTCCTCTTGGTTCACACCCTGAACGCCAGAACTTTGCGGGTTGTTTTCCAGTGACTCGTTAGAATATACCTGAAAACTGTAGTTACCATCCCACCACCAAGACATTGCTATACATTTTTGAGGAAAATGTTTGAAATTTTTGAACGATACGTTCAAATGAGAAATGTGCATGGTTAAATACACAAATTTTGGCCCCTATACGCATCGTATAGTCCTATACGATGGCGTATAGGATACTAGGCAGACCGACAACATCATACAACCCTGTCATTTCAACCCCTATACGTATCGTATAGGTCCATACGATGCGGTTTAGGGTATGAGGTACCTTCTGAACCTAGTCAACCACCACATCACTATACGTCGCGTATAGCCCTATACGTAGCGTATAGTGATGTGATGGTTGACTAGGTGCAGAAGGTACCTCGTACCCTAAACCGCATCGTATGACCCTATACGATGCGTATAGGGGTTGGAATAATAGGTTTACGATGTTGTCGGTCTACATAAGTCAAATTACACCAATACACCACATTCCATAATTTAGTTTGACTATTTACTACATAAGTCAAATTACACCAATACACCACATCTCACAATTTAGTTTAACTATTTACTACATAATTCAAATTACACCAATACACCACATCCCACAATTTAGTTTGACTCTTTACCACATAAGTCAACTTACACCCAATCACCACACATAAATAGAATTAAACTACACAAATCTATTTACATGTTGCTAACACCATATCTATTACTAAGTAAGTGCAAAGCACTTACCTTTTGCTAAGAAGGATCCCACTTGATCTTCAAGCTAGCTCCTTTAACACCTTGATCACCTAGCATTCAACTTGCATTTAGTAAACATACAATCTCAATTCATTCACCACGTTGAGATTCATGACACACCTATGATCTAAAGATCAACACCCCAACTTAATTTGGTTAACAGAACCTTAACCAAACCTCCAACACCTAATTTAACCTTTTAACCCATATTGACCCATTAAAGTCAAACTCCCAAATTCACCAATTCAAGATTCCACCATCTCAAATGAGTTTTAAACATGTAATTGTGTTTATCTAACACCATAAACACCTACACATACTCAATTAACCAATCCAACACCCCAAATGAAAAACCTCCAATTTGGGTCTCAAGAAACCTAATTTTTGAATCATCAAATTGGGTGTTTAAATCATGTAAATCATGATTCTCCAACTTTATTAACACTAGATTAAAGCTTTTAGACAAGATTCAATCCAAATCATACCACCAATTTGACCCATTTAGGGTTTTTACCAAAACTCACTAAAAACTCCATTAATGGAGGTATATGAGATGCTAGAGATACTTACATGATGATTTGATGAAGAGGAATGTTCCAAATCAAGCGAAATACACAACCAAATCACCAATTCCAGCTTTTAGCCTCTCCCCCTCTTTCTTCTTGTTAATTTCACCACACACACACACACACACACACAAGAGTGTGTGTGTCGTGACTTCTTCCTCACCCAAATCAGCCAATAATTTTTTTATAAAATATTACACAACAACCCCTACACTTCTAATATTAGCCCTTTCCACCAAAAGTCAAGAATTCAACCTTAAAGGTTAAACCCCCAACTTAGATTTAATCCAATTTCACCCTCACAATATTATTTAAGCAAATAATATTATATTTTAGATTTTTGGTTCGTTACAAATCACCCCCCCTAACTTTGGGTTTCGTCCCCGAAACCCGCCACCACATAATCCTCTTAGGATAGTAGTTGAACTCTCCTTCTCAACTTTCCCCCAATTTCAATTCTGTCCCTCATCGTTCATTTAAGGAATAATACATGGTTAATTCCTTATTGTACAAATCATTCGCTCCACTATCTAAGATAGTCACCGGTTCTTCTACTAGATTCAAAACAACAACCTCGAACACACCATAAGAAGCAACAACTTCTCCCGCCAAACATTTCCGTGAATGGACCACGTGAAATGTATCATGGAATATACTCGACTCCTCTAGTAACTCCAATTGGAAATCCACACCATTATAGTCCATAAGTTGGACGACCCAACAAAACGGGGACTTAGCCTCCCATGTTTTCGAACCAGAATCACCACCCTTCAAGGACAAACTTTTATAACACCAAGTTGCCCATTTGAATAACAACACAACTCCTCCATATATTCGACTAGGGATTTTGATCTTCTCGAGAAACACTCTAACCCTTTGATTCCATCTGCCCGAGAAAAAATCCACCACCAAGTCGGCGGCCTGTCCTCTCGTCTTTTTTTTTGAACGACTTGGGCTCAACTGGCACGTCCCACCAGGGGAGGCTCGTGCATCGACATTTTTACTCAAACCCTTGTTATTTACAAAAAGATTAGGTCATATTATCCTCACTCTAGGGTTAACTATAATAATATATCTAACTTATATTAATTGTAATATTCGAGTGTAGCAAACTAAAATCCTCTTTTCTTAATGTAATTTTTTTAATAATAAATTTTTACACCTAAATATCATCTAACCTGACACTTGTAAAGATTTCAACCCACGAAACCAACACCTTTTTTTTAATGTAATTAAATTGGAAAAATTGAAAATAGTGTTGTATATAATACACTTAAAGCAAAAAACTGATATTGTAAATACTAACATGATCTTATACAAACTGCACCAAATTATACATATTCACATCAACATTTGAAATAATAATTACATTTTTACTCAAAAACAAGTCAGTTCGCTTTTGTTTTTTAAATACAAACGTAATCATATATAAACTATTTTGATAAAAATATTATTTGAACTACTTGTGCTAACATCCTTGAATTTAGCAAGTGTTAAGCTTACACTTATTTATGATGTATGCTCCGTAATTAGTGAAGTCTGAAGTGTCTTAACTCTTAAGGGCGACAAGGTCAATCTTTGGACCAGTTAGGAGAATTTTACGGCTTAATGACTAATTTTAAGCACATGGTAAGATAGCAACACTAGATAAAAATGACCATGTCGATCATATATTGTTCTTCTGGTTTTGTTAATCCTCAAATGCCCATGGCCTAGTGGCATTGTGAGGAGTTCTGTAAAAGTGATGTGAGTTCCAATCCTGCAAGTGCAGTTTAAGTGGTATTTAGGGGTAAAAAAATAATCTTCAAATTAAAGAGGTTCAACAGACCATTTAAGATGTGTAGGGTTTACTTCAGCAATATAGATTAGTATAAGGACCAAAGTGAAACATTGTTTTGATTTCAAATTGCAGTCAATACTTCCTCGACCCTCACGTCTTCGATAACCTTCGAGAATCGTGTAACCCAGACTATATAAATACAGATCCATCGATTAATCAAGGGGACTACTAATGGGACACGGGAATTGCTATCTGGACCGGGCTCTATACGCATCGTATAGGGCAATACGATGCGTATAGCCTTCACAATTTCCCAAACCCGACAACATCGTACTCCTAGACATTCCAACCCCTATACGCATCGTATAAGTCAATACGGTGCGGTTTAGGGTACGAGGTGACTTCTGCAACTAGTCATCCATCACATCGCTATACGCCACGTATAGGTCTATACGTGGCGTATAGAGATGTGATGGATGACTAGTTGCAGAAGTCACCTCGTACCCTAAACCGCACCGTATTGACCTATACGATGTTGTCGGTTTGACCAGGAGTCTATACGCATCGTATAGAGCTATACGATGCGTATAGGGGCCAAATTTTGTGTATTTTACCATGCACAATTCTCATTTGAACGTATCGTTCAAAAATTTTCAAACAATTTACGGTTTTCAAAAAGTTATAGCAATGTCTTGGTGGTGGGATGGTAACTACGGTTTTCAGGTATATTCTAACGAGTCGCTGGAAAACAACCCGCAAAGTTCTGGATTTCAAGATGTGAACCGGGAGGAGGTCTCGTCCGACGTTTATTCTAATCAACGGGTAAGGCTTCCCGATTTGAACGAGCCACTAAGCAATCCCGAGTTCGTATACGGTGAACACTCTTACCTTACACAACCCACGGACGACTTCGTGTACGGTGAAGACTCTTACCCGACACAACAAACCGACAGCTTCGTGACGTATAAAACTGACCAGGTATAACATTCCTATATATATGCATACATTTAGTTTGTTGTTTCTTAACTTTTACCGTACCGTTGTTGTAGAATTTTCAGACTCGTGATCAGTTGGTGGATTGGGCTGTCCGCAGAGGACGTGAGAATGGTTACGTCTTTGTCACCCGACGATCGAGGAGAAAAGGCGACGACCCGTCGGAGCCGGTTATCAAGGTGTGGCTTGTGTGTGACCGTCACGGCGAACGTAAATCTACTGCCACGGTTCGACGTGTCGGTAGCAAGAAAACAGGTTGTCCTTTTAAATTGGAAGGAGAGTACCAAGTAAATACTGGTGATTGGAAATTAACGGTGAAGGATGACAGTCATAACCACGATCCTAGTCAACATCTTGAGGCGCACTCGTTTGCCAGGAGACTGTCTGAGTCGGAACAACTTTTGGTGGCGAAATTGTATTCGCAAAACATGATGCCACGAAACATTCTGGCAACCATAAGGGAGCAAAACCCCGATAGTAGTTGCATTAAAAAGGACATTTATAATGCAATATAAAAGATAAAAAACGAAACGAGAGTCGGTGAAACTCCAATGCAGGTTCTGGAGCACCTGCTTTCTTCTAAACATTACGTCTACTATACCCGGGAGGATCCCGTCACAAATGTCGTGGAGGAGATATTCTTTGTTCATCCGAAATCCTACGAGATGTGGCGTGCGTTCCCGCATGTTTTGATGATCGACGCAACGTACAAAACAAACATGTATAGACTTCCATTTGTCCAAGTGGTCGGTGTGACCTCCACACACCAGTCGTTCTGCGTCGCTCATGCATTTATATCTAAAGAACGGGAGGAAAACTTCGTCTGGTTGCTATTGCAAATCAAAGGTATGTTGCAAAAGTGTATGGAGCCGCGCGTGATAGTAACAGACAGGGACAAAGCTCTTATGAACGCGTGTGACAAAATATTCCCGGAAAGTTCCAAGAACCTATGCCGGTGGCACATACACGAGAATATCTCAAAACATTGCAAGGCATCGTTTACAGACGAAGATTGGGAAAATTTCAAGTATTCTTGGTCGGTATTGTGTGAGTCTCCTACGCCAGAAGTATACCAGTACAACTTCAACCGGCTTTACGAACGACTGTATGCAGCCAAACGAGGAAGTAAGTTTTGAATATTAAATAATTATTATGGTTTAATTTATTTACAATATTAAATATTTATTAGGTTTTAAATTATTTTTGTAGGAGTTATTGACTATGTGACAAAAAATTGGTTGGACCCATATAAAGAAAAGTTTGTATCGGCCTGGTCCAACAGAAAACTCAATTTTGGTCAACATACCACGAACCGAGTCGAGAGCCAGCATTCGCTCTTAAAGAGCTATATTAGAAATGCTAACAGCTCGCTGGATAGACTTGTTGGGTTTGTTGATGAAATTGTAACAGATCAGTATGTACAATTACAGCATGGGTTTGGAACAAGCCTAATAAGGAAAATGGACAGGCACGTAAGTATTGAATTGTTTGATAACCTACACGGTAAGGTTTCGCATAAAGCTTTAAATTTGTTAGAAAACGAGTGGTATAAGTTATCAACTATACGGAAACAAAATGCAACGTGTGGTTGCCAACTTTTCAGTAGTTGTGGGTTGCCGTGTGCCTGTCGTCTGGCAAATATCGAAGCTACAGGTCCGGTCAACCTTTTAATATTTATCTTGTTTTATCTAATTTCAAACTTTTCTGACTATCTCGTTTTAATACAGGTGGCAGAATCCCGCTAGATGCGGTGGACGTCTTTTGGACGAAGCTTGATCTAAAACCGTCGTTTGTCGAGGATGAAAATGTAGACGTGGATAAAGTACTTGGTCAAGTGAGAAACAAAATTATGTCACAACCCGATCAGGTCAAAAAAAGTCTGTTGTCGAGAATCGTAGGGGTGGTATTTCCGATCAATAGTAAGAAGAAGGCGCCTATGGTACAAGAAGATACTTGCGGTCGTCCAACTTTGAAAAAGCAACAACAAAGGAAACAGGATGTCACGAGAAACAGCTCGTTCACAGGATCCCAACAAAGCATATGTGACCCTGCGAGACATAGCTCCTATATTGCGTCACAGGACTCTCGACAAGCGAGTTCAGTCATTCAACACCGTCGTTCAACGACGGGTAAAGGAAAGCAACCACCAGATGATAACGCCCATCATGGGTTTCCATTAATGATTGGGGAAGATGCCGTTAACAATATAAATTGTTTTAAGGATTCGATTCCATCTTTGTTTCATCCCTACATTTCACGTATACAGGATGTAAATCCCGACGGTAACTGTGGTTTTCGATCGGTAGCTGTGGGCTTAGGGTTAAATGAAAACCGGTGGTTATTTATTCGTCAACAGCTTCTACATGAGATGGACAGTAAAGAAGAATGGTGGAGAACTGTTTTCGACAGAATCGCCTTTCAAGAGTATGATAGGCTGCGTCACACAATAGATTGGCAGGATGTGAAAGCCGCGCCAGTTAGTCGTTGGATGTGGATGCCATACACAGGACTCCTAATTGCTCAAAGATTTGGGTGATTGTTCATCTATTAAGCATTGCCGGTAATCAAACATTTTTTCCATTATGGTTTGGTCCTCATGTTCATGCTCAACATCAAATTGTATCGTTCGTTCACGTCAAAAGTGCTCATTTCATCCACGTCAAGTTAGACGGAGATTTTCCGATGCCCCCTACGAATGCATTATGGAATTTGCACCGAAATGATGATACAGCAGAATGGGAAAATATATACAGTGATCGTATTGAACGGTTTAAGAAAAAAATGGCTACTGATAGCGATAACTTTTCACAATACGTCACGAATTATGGATGAAGTTTGTTTGTAATAAAATACATGTTTATACTAATTATATCAAAAAAGAAAACAAAAAAAAAGAATACAATTATACTAATTATACTAATTATATCAAAAAAAAAGAATACAATTATACTAATTATACTAAAATACATGAACTATACGCCACGTATAGATCCATACGTACCGTATGGAATTCCAAAGGTCATGAGCTATACGCCTCGTAATGTTCTATACGATGGCGTATAGCGACCGGTATACTCAGAAGAGCCAGCGTACAGCACCAAACGCCCCCCATTTTTAACACACACACACATACGAGGAGACGCTAGATTGAGATTGTCGGGTCAAAAATTTCCTCTTTTACTCGTAAAGGTACGTATTCTAGACTCGTGATATATAATATAGGTTTAATTTTGATTATTAGTCATTAAAATTGCGTAGAAATAGAGATTTATAAGTTGAATTCGATGAACTATACGCAGCGTATAGAATTATACGTGGCGTATAGTTCATCAGAGGAAGAAGATGAAACAATACGCAACGTATGGGGCTATACGCTGCGTATGGTTTAAGTTACCCGGTAACTGGCCTGCGTATGGCTTGGTTGGCCGCGTATGGCTCGTTTTGCCCGGTAACTGGCCTGCGTATGGCTTGGTTGGCCTGTGTATGGCTTGCTTACCCGGTAACACCCTATACGCCACGTATAAAGCTATACGTGGCGTATAGGTTTTTAAAAAAATTATTTTAAATCATTTATTTATATTAAATAAACAATTTATTTATTATTTTAAATAATTTATTTAAATAATAAAAACAATTTATTATTATTTTAAATCATTTATTTATATTAAATAAACAATTTATTATTATTTTAAATATATTATTATTTTCAGATATGGCGGATCACGACGACGATGTTCAGATGGACGAGTTACAGGATCTTGCGCACTACCCCTATTTGGATTTTCCGGCAGACTCGGAGTGGTATGGCCGGTGCCAAAAGCTACGGGAGGTGCGTTTGGGGCCGGGGACGGCGGTGGACTGGGAGCTTCTCCAGGAGGTCCAGGAGGCGGAGCGGGTCAGGGCCATCATAGGCGAGGACACGCCATGGGATCGGCTTTTTGATCTATCATTCACCGAGACCTACCGAGAGGTGGTCGTCGAGTTTCTTTCGACGTTCATCTACTCAGAGGAGGGGCTAGCGCCCGTTCCCGAGGAGGCGCCGGCAGAGGAGCCGGATCAGGTCTCCTTCCGTATTTTTGGCCACCAGTACCGTCTGACCCTCCGTCAGTGGGCCGTCGCGACGGGCTTGTACTTTGAGCCCGAGACGATTTTGCCGGTTTACACCGCGGCGGTGACGGAGGTGGACAAGGAGGTACTCCTTGTTTTTTGGGGTTTGATTTCCGATAGCCCTTGGTTAGGTACCAAGGCGAGGGTTTCGGGGATTAGAGACCCCCTCTATAGATATTTGCACCGGCTTATCTCGACGTCGATCGCACCGCGTCAGAAAAGCCGTGAGTGGTGCACCGATAGAGACCTCTTCTTTCTCTACTGCCTGCTTACAGGCACGGGGTGCGCCCTATCCACATGCCTCGCTAGTTATTTCGCGTCTGCCTATATGCGGCAGAGGCGCGGGCTTTTGTATGGCGGCGCTTTTATCACTCAGGTCATGCGTAGTATTACACCATGGCATGCGCATGAGCCTGAGTTGTTACCGCCCATTCCCCCTGTCAGATTAGACCGCCGCACGGCTAGCGGCATGCGCATCACGCACCGTTTCCCGGGGCTCGGCCTACGGTTTGTAGGGGCCGTCCAGGACCAGGTTTGGGTCCCGGTGCCGTTGCCGCCGATGCCTGGACAGGGGGGCCCGCAGATGCCTGACCCGCCACTAGGTGTGCCGTTGCCGGCGCCGCATCAGCCGCACGTGGAGCCCATCCACGACCATCCGCCACAGCATCCCCGACACGCGCGTCGGTCTGTTAGGCTGGACAGGGCCACCCAGGCATTGCTTGAGACCCTTGCTGCCGACTCACGGTGACTTGTTGCCGAGTCACGGCGACAGGCTCGTCAGAGCGACCGCATGGAGGACCTTATGATGTGGGCGGTTGGTAGCCTCGTGGATCTATCACGAGCCGCCGGCATCGAGCTACCACCACTACCACTGCTATGTCATTATCCAGACGACCCCGTTCAAGATGACGGCGGGGCCGGTCAGGATGACGGCGGGGCGGGTCAGGCTTAGTTGTTTTTATTTGTATTTAGTTTGTTTCTTCGGTTATGTATGTAAAAACATTTTGATGTATATATTTAATTTTGTGATGTAATGTATATAGTCTTTTACTTATTTCTTTGGTTGTAATGTTTAATTTTTTGTTTGTTTGTAATGATAAATTATAAATGCAAAAATATAATAAATGTTAACAAAGTTATATAATTTAAATTAAAAAATATAACAAACTTATATTAACAAAGTTATATAAATTAAATTAAAAAAAACAACAAACTTAAATTAATAAAATACCCTATACGTGGCGTATAGGGCAATACGCCACGTATAGAGGTTTTTAAATCGACTTCTGCCAACTTTTGAAGCAAAATTAAAACCCGTGGCCCATACGCTGCGTATAGATCAATACGGCCCGTATTGGACCCAGCCGCCAGACCGGGAATGCGACGTGGCATTCTGTTGGCAGAGACTGAACCCTATACGCCTCGTATTGGCCTATACGAGTGCGTATAGGGCGACGGCATTTCCAATTAGCAATATTCCGTGTCTTAATAGATTCACCCTTAATCAATACTCACACCTGCAGATTTAATCAACGATCACTTTTCAATCGACGATTTCAATTCTCTCTGAATCATACATCATGATCATGGCCGAAAACAATGTTCCTGTTACCAATCAATCAGAGGTTCATCTTTTATTATGTTTAATTTGTGGTTTTGATTAATTCGTTCTTCGTTGCTCGTAACCTAGGGCTAAAACCATGACGATTAGATGAAATTTGCTGTTACTAGTTGAAAAATAGATATGTTTTTATAGGAATTGAGGAAATGATTTGAAATATATTCCTATCTGAAATGATGATTCTATATTTCTAAAACAATCAACTCTTGCTTGCTGTGTGAATCTTTGAATACGCATTACCATGCCTGAAATTATGTGTGTGGTGATAAGAACTTGTTGATCGATGACAACAATAATATGATTTGTTGGAATAAGTAGAGTTAGTTACATTAGTTAGTGAGTTAGTTAGGAGGCTTAGTTTTAAAAACCGCACCTGAGGTGCGCCTAGGTGCAGGTCTCTTCGCTTTTGTGTAGGCTAGGCGCGATCTATACAAAAGGCGCGTTTGAGGCGCATGAAAAAACGACTTTAGACACAGGTGAGGCTCGTGCCTCATGTACATGGTGATTTTTTTGTGCATCAGGGTGTTGTATAGCGGCTTTTTAGGTTGCATATGTAGGTAGTTTCTATATTAAATCATATATAAAGCTTATTTATAGCTAAATTTTGGATAGGGATGCTAAAAACCTATGAAATATAAAACAATTTAGGGAAAAAATACCAAAATGGATATTAGCACGGCAAAAATTACCAAAATGGACATTTAGCCGGTACTACGCTAGCGCCTTTTTAAGTTAGCCGGCTAAATGTCCATTTTGGTATTTTTCCCAAAAATTTATATAAGCACCCTGCGCCTCGCATAAGAAAAGTGGGGCGCTTTTGCGCCTCTGTTTTAGACCCTATCGCCTCAATGCGCTTCTCGCTTTTTAAAACCAAGTTAGGAGGTTAATTGTTGTGGTTAACTAGTATAAATAAATGTTCATTGTATTGAAACAATTACAATTTCACATCTCACATTTTCTTCACTTTATGACCAATTGGGAATTGATTTATATTTTTTGTTAAAAAAAGGTTGAGAGGGAAGAACAGAGGTTGAAGTACCTGGAATTTGTACAAATGGCTGTTCTTCATGTTGTTCTTTATGCTTCAAAAGTCTATGGTTATGCCAAGAACAACTCTGGTCCACTCAAACCGGGGATGGAGACGATAGAGGGTACACTAAAGACTGTTGTTGGCCCTGCATATGATAAGTACCATGATGTTCCTGTTGAGGTCCTAAAGTTTGTTGATCGGAAGGTCAGCGCTTCGTCTTCCTTGTTAAAATGGATCATCTTTACATACTATTATGGTAAATGTTGATAATATATGTTGCTTGATTTCAGGTAGACGAGTCGGTTAACAAATTCGATACCAAAGTGCAGCCTTTTGTGAAGCATGTATCAACAAAAACCAAGAGCCTGTCTGCAGAGGTTAAGGCTGCTGGTGTGGTGGAAACTGCCTCTGGGTTGGCTAAAACCGCGTACACCAAGCTTGAGCCAACTGCTAAAGGGCTCTACACAAAATACGAGCCGGTTGCTGAGCAATATGCTGCTTCGGCTTGGCAGTCTCTTAACCAGCTCCCACTCTTCCCTAAGGTGGCTAAGGTGGTGGTGCCAACAGCGGCTTACTGTTCAGAGAAGTACAACCAAACCGTGCAGCAAACAGCAGAGAAAGGATACAAGGTTTCTTCGTATCTTCCTTTGGTGCCGACTGATAGGATTGCTAAGGTGTTCAACCCTGTTGAGCCACGGGCTGAGCCAGTGGTTCCCAGTGGAGGTGAAGGGGTGGTTGTGGCACATTGAGGTTGTATCATGTTGTGGTTTTTGGTTATTGTGATGAAAGCTGAGATTAGATATTGTGTAAAATTTTTTTTTGGTTTATGGGATAGTGTATGACTTTGGTTTTAGTGTTTTAGCATATAGTTTTGTTATGTTCAAGCTCATATTCTCACTATGATGGTATTACAAATCTTTTTGTCTCGCAAAATGAGGCGAGATGAACTCGACTCGATCAACCTAGAGTAAAAGATGGCGCAGGCTTGAATAGCTCATAACGGCTTGATATTGGTAGACTTTGACGATATCAACCATAGCTTATTAACGGCTATATACATATTGAAAGATTTTTAGTGCACCAAGAGGTTTAGGAAGTTGCACTTGCACATAATGCTTAGAGATGATATCTATGTTGGGCTTATTGTTTTTGGCCCATGAGGATATTTAAGTTTCAGCCTAGTCCAAAAATAAATTAAACAAAATGTTTGTGTGGTCCATGTTGCTCATTTTTTGCTTCTGTCGAAAATCACCAAAAAGTCAAAAGAGGGGATAACGTTTTGATGTAAGTGGTTCTTATCTTTTTTTGATGACACAAAAAAGGTTTTGTGTATGGGCTGTTGGTGACCTCGGACATAAGGAAGAACAAAAGAAATAGGGAGAATTTTGGGGAGTGCTCTGCTTTGTCTTTTTGGTACGAGACACAAAAGCTGCTGTTTTTGTGGGTTCGTCTGATAAAAGAAGAAAGGTCTACTCGTGTTTGAGTTTTGGAGTAACTCTATTTGGGGATTCCTCTCCTTTATCTTTGTTTTTGATTTCATATACTTGATGTAATTTGGTTCCAAGTATATGTTGTTTATTGTATGCCTCTAGTTTACCTAGAGAGGATTTGTATTACTCTGATTTGGTGATTGGGGATTTGAAGTGGCTCTAGTAGTCCTATGGTTTTTACTATCGTTTTGTGGGGTTTTCCACGCTAAAAATTCAGTGTCTATTTACATTTATTTGCATAGTGATTTGGGGTTGTTTTGGTTATTTTAGCGTACCCTATTTGTTTGCATCCTCATAGGTTCATTAGGGTCGGGAAAGTTTTGACCACACGAAGATTAATTCCGCATTTTATTGTTTACCGTTTGTGGTTGATTGTGCGTTTTTCCCATCAGAGTGGTATCTGAGCCATTGAATCTTGTTATTGGGTTTAGACTTGTTTGAACAATGAAAGCTGATACAAGTAGGATTGTGAATCTGAATGGTTCTAATTATCATGTTTGGAAAGGCAAGATAGAAGACCTTCTTTACGTGAAGGATTATTATTTGCTTGTGTTTACCATTTAAATCTTGAAGATAAAACAAATGAAGAATGGAATATTTTGCATAGAAAGGTTTGTGGGTATATCCGACAGTGGGTTGATGATAATGTTTTGAACCATATTAGCGGGGAGACTCATGCTCGTACTTTGTGGAACAAGCTTGAGGAATTGTATGCTCGGAAGTCTGGGAACAATAAACCGTTCTTGATTAAACAGTTGATAAACTTAAAATACCATGATGGAACTCCTATTACTGATCATTTGAATGTTTTTCAGGGAATTATTAATCAGCTTGCCGAAATAGGTATTAAGTTTGAAGACGAGACACAAAGTTTATGTATCCTTGGCACTTTACCAGATTCGTGGGAGACTTTTAGGACATCATTGTCCAACTCTACAGCAAATGGCGTTATCACTATGGAATTGGCTAAAAGCAGTATTATAAATGAAGAGATGAGAAGAAAGTCACAAGGTTCCTCTTCACATTCATATGTCCTAGTCACAGAAAACAGGGGGAGAAGTCAGAGTAGAGGTTCAAGTAACAGAGGTGTAACACCCAAAAATTCAAACCGAATTAAACCTTTTAAAACGACGCGAAAGCGATCCCAATTACAACATTAACGACAACCAAAACATTAAGTTTTACAAATACAAGTTTAAGACTCCAAATCCCCAAAAGAAAAGAAGTCAAACATATTTTAACAACCCACAAGTTAAATAACAATCAACACGTTTGTAAAACCCCACCACGAGAAGTATGTAACAAACAACACCCGACTTTAGCATGAGAGTCCAAAACCAGGCGATGCGAGACCCGAGACCACACCGGAGCTTTACCTATTATAACATTTCTGATTTTCATCATGTAATCGTTTGATTTCAATAAACAAACACATTTCAGTTTCGATTCGTGTACAAACAAACTACGATGCAGTTACATATACAAACTATTCTATTACAATAACAAATTAAACAAAAACACCATTATCTCACAAGCCCCGAGGACCAAAACTGACAAAACTCAAAAACTACAAAACTAGGCAAGCACGGTCGCGCCTAAGACTAGGCACGGTCGCGCCTGAAGACCTAAGCACGGTCGCGCCTAAAGTAGCCACGGTCGCGCTGATGAACCCACTTGACTGCAGAAAGTCAAACCATACCATACCATATGAATTCGCGAAATTTAAAATAGAGAAAAGCCGGTTTTCACGCGACAGACCTTACTCGACTGAATTCAACCTGCAACACGCCAAAATTGTCCTCCAATTTGCACATTTTTTTAATCCCATTCACACCACAACCGAGTCTCTCAAATTCGTCGATATAGAGCCAGTTGCAGGCTTCCTACACTCTCATATACACCCACTCAATCTCTCAGAACTCTCACTCGACGCTCACAACACCTCTGTCGTCCGATTGATCGCCAAAAAACGAAGCCGCTCGACCCGTAGCCGACCGCATTCAATTGCCCACTTTCAACAAGTAAGTAACACGTCTTCAGCTTTGTATCTACCTCTACTACGAAAGCCCTATGTCAATTCGTTGTAGAAACACTCAAATCGATCCGATTTTGAACCAAAAAGCCGAAACATAAATTTTACTCGAATTACACTCTAGACAAGATATAAATACAATTAAACTATGTAGAAACATTCGTAATCATCCACTAAGTGAAAGCCCTAAGAATCCAGAAGCTATTAATATAAGAATCGATCGAATTGTGTCTGAAAAAGGCCCGACACGGTCGCGCTCATCCCTGAGCGCGGTCGTGCCTGACCAAGCACAGTCGTGCCCCAGGTGTGGCCCGGTCGTGCTTACCGAGCAAACAAGTCTTGACCAAAAACAAACACTAGACGCGGTCGTGCCAGATAAGAGCACGGTCGTGCTCTATGTCCAGAACCTAGGAAGTACCTTCTGACTCGACCACGGGCGCGCTCAGACCACCACGGTCACGCCCGGCAACGAGCGCGGTCGTGCCCTACTTGAGCGCGGTCGTGCTCCTTGACCAGAATCAATTATTTTTCTGTTTTAAAGTCTGTTTAACCTATTTTAGCTAAAAATCTCATAATGTAATTATAAAAATTAAGTTATAAAATCCCAAGACCCGGGAATCATTTATAAACCAAATCCTTGATCTAGAAATTTAAAACGATTAATTCCCGATAGTTCAAAACCGATGAAATCGTGAGTTTATATAATCATTTTTATAAAACTATTTATACAAATATATATTTTGACTTAAACAAATATTATTTATTTAAATTTATATTTAAATAAATATAAATATATATCAGTTATTTAAATTTACATTTTGAAGAATATATATATCACTACTATTTAAAATGTACTAAATAGATAAATAAAATTATTTATTTATTTATTTCAAACAAACCCTAAACGTACAAATCCATCTTTCGACATAAAAATAACACAAACAATGACACGCGTTATACATTTATCCAATAGGTCAAACGTAGCGACCTACAACACGCTTGGTATTTTTGTTGATCTGTGCAAACTACACTATCCAACACAAGTGAGTTACATAGCCCCTCTTTTACTCTATTTACAAACTTTTGGGGTGGAACATGCGTTCTATTTACTATATTTACAAACTACACAATATACAATTCCACCCTACAATCATGTGTTACAATTTTAAGCTTTGTGCTTGAGTACTAGGTGTGTAGACCAACACGCAGTTTGCTATTCACGTGCAATCATTAACTATTTTATAGCCTACAGTAAACAGTGATAGATCTATTGAGTCTGACAAACCCACCCAGGTAGGGTGACTGTTACTGCCAACACGCGTTTGTTTTGCATGCTAGTTACAAAGGTTTGATTGTACTACCAGGTCACACGATGGTATCTCTCCATAAATGCCTTAATTGCCATGTTTGTATGAATTGTATACACACAACACTATATTCTATTACATGACACGAAAACCTATGTATTCTCACCAACTTTTTAGTTGACTTTGTTACCATGTTTCAGGTGACAATGTTTGAAGTATTACAAGCTGCTACATATAGGATTTGGACCTAGCAATTAATCTAAACTATTTGTATTTTGTAATCTCTACATTTTGTTCTTGTATGGTATGAACTTGCTACGTGTAATGAAAATGAATGTTTAAATTATTCAAACTTTAGCAACCATGAGCTATGAACAGTCTGCACAGCATCACGCCCCGACGTTTTCCGCCGTCGGTCGGGGTGTGACAGATTGGTATCAGAGCCTTGGTTATAGGGAATTAGGTTATTAGACACCATTGACCTAGACTATAACTTTAGGACACCCAACAATGCCATGCTACATGTTTTATGTGATACGTGCCATTTGCTATATGTCACATGCCTTATGTGTTAGTTATTTGATACTTAAATTGTTTAGACTACAAGACTTAATAAGCATACGTAAATAATAAAATAAATCGTATCCATACCCGTATCCTAAGCCGCATATCCTCCTTAACTGCTTCTATGTCATCATCGCCATAACTTGTGGAAAAACTCATACTCGTGGACATTTGCCTATCAAAAAAAATATTTTTCATACCCGTTAAGGTTTTAGACTCTGTTAATTATTAGAGGACACGTGCAATTTGGAAGGGTGACACCTGTATTCTGGGTTTTCTGTCTAGGAAAGCATTTCATATAAATCCCAATCAACAGAGGGATCCGTATGCTTTCCTGGGAATTCCTGGGATGAGTGTTTACCTATAGGCTAAAGCACGTCTCCTTGAAAATTATATAAGTCTAATTAACCTTAATATGTCATTGTGTTCAAGTAGAAATGTGATTACTTGAAAACAATCCGAACTATGAAATAAATGTGTTATTATTCCTCCTATCCTAAATTTTAACGGATTTTTATAAATTCTCACAACACTTTTGTATCATTCTCTTTTTATAGAATGCCTCCTCGTCGTAACATCAACCGCAACAACACCGACAACGCCAACGATAGCACCAACACCAATACCAGCAATGCCAACAACAACAATAATACCGACCTTGCTGCTCTCCTCACTCAGCTGGTAACTCAACTAACTCAAGCCAATAACAACAACAATGGGAACGCCAGTGGTAGTGCTAATACTGGTGGTGGCGGTGGTGCCAACCCGCCACAATGTACCTTCAAGCATTTCAACTCTTGCAATCCCCTGAAGTTTTATGGTACCGAAGGAGCCACGGGACTCCTTCAATGGTTCGAAAGTATTGAGGGCACCTTCCTCAATAGTGACTGTCCGGACAATCTGCGTGTCCGCCATGCCACTAGTGTCTTCCAAAAACGGGCACTAACCTGGTGGAATGGGGAAAAGAGAACAAGGGGAGTAGAAGTAGCAATGGCTCTGCCATGGGATGAGCTGAAAAGGATCATGACCGAGGAATTTTGTCCTCGAAATGAGATGAAGAAACTGGAAGCGGAATTTTGGGATCTTACCCAAGATAGTGGTGAAAGCTTGGCGTACACTAACCGTTTCCACGAACTCAGCATGCTGGTACCGCACATGGTTACACCTTTGTCTAGGTGTATTGAAAAATATATCGGTGGTCTACTGAGACAAATCCAGGACACTGTTCTGGGAAGAAATCTTGCAAACCTAGAAGATGCTATTCGTCTAGCTGCCACACGGACCGATAATCACGTTAAAGCAGGTACTCTTACCAAAAAGGGGGCCAAGAAAGTTTCTGACACCACAACTCCTCCTACTCATGTCAAAGAAGTTCAAAACGAACAGTATCGAAACACCAGGAAGAGAAAGGCGAAGAATTTTGCAATAGTCACTCCAGCCGCCCTAATTAATCAAGTTGCACCCTTGGCCCAAAATCCAGCCAAGAAAGCTTATGTAGGTACCTACCCACTCTGCAACAACTGCAACTATCATCACCCACAAACTGTCCCATGTCGCATTTGCAATCATTGTGGGAAACTTGGCCATACGGCCAATATCTGCCGACAAAAGGCACTTACTACTCAAGCCAACCCGGTTAATCAACCCGGAGCTAATCAAGTGGTTCCAATCAATGCAAATGGACGGGCTTGCTATGAATGTGGCAACCCGAACCACTTCCGGAACTAATGTCCAAAACTTGTGAACAATAATCAGGGCGGAGCTCGTGGGCGTAATATCAACATCAACGACAATGAAGCTCAAGCCAACGATCATGTGGTCAACGGTACGTTTCTTGTAAATAAACAATTTGCATCCATACTATTTGATACCGGAGCCGATAAGAGTTTTGTGTCACTTAACTTTGAACCTTTACTTGCAAAAACACGATCCAAACTCGAGAAAACCTTCACCGTTGAAGTAGCGGATGGAAACTCCATCACTATTGACTCCATCATTCATGACTGCTCACTAGAACTCAATGGTCACACGTTTCCAGTCAACCTTATACCCATGCCGTTGGGAAGCTTTGACGTCATCATCGGCATGGATTGGTTATCTAAAAACCATGCCGAGGTCATATGCTTTGAAAAGTACATCCGAGTACCTCTCCCACCGGGAGACATATTGAAAGTCTTTGGCGAGAAACCTTGCAAAGGACTCAAACTGATGTCATGCATAACTGCCCAGAAATACATTCGAAAGAAGTGCATGGTTTTCCTAGCTCATGTGATTCAAAAAGAAGACAAGGAGAGAAGAATAGAAGATATTCCCATCATTCGGGAGTTTCCCGAAGTCTTTCCCGACGACTTACCCGGTCTTCCACCTGTTCGGGAAGTAAAGTTTCAAATCGATCTTATACCCGGAGCAAACCCTGTGGCTAAAGCTCCATACCGGCTTGCACCTTCCGAATTGCAAGAACTTGCAAGTCAACTTCAAGAACTCGCTGACAAAGGTTTCATACGACCAAGTCATTCACCGTGGGGTGCACCAGTCCTGTTTGTTAAAAAGAAGGATGGTTCATTTCGCATGTGTATTGACTATCGAGAGCTCAACAAGCTTACAATCAAAAACCGCTACCCGTTACCTAGGATTGACGACCTCTTCGATCAACTCCAAGGTTCTACTTGTTTCTCGAAGATTGATCTTCGATCTGGTTATCACCAACTGCGCGTCCGAGAAGAAGATATTCCAAAGACCGCCTTCCGAACAAGATATGGTCATTACGAGTTCACGGTTATGCCTTTTGGGTTGACCAATGCACCTGCTGTCTTTATGGACCTCATGAACCGCATGTGCAAACCATACCTTGACAAATTCGTGATCGTTTTCATCGATGACATCTTGATCTATTCCAAGACTGAGGAAGAACATGAACAGCACCTTAGACTGGTTTTGGATCTCCTGAGAACCGAACAATTATACGCCAAGTTCTCCAAATGTGAATTTTGGCTAAAGGAGGTTCAATTTTTGGGTCATGTTGTCAATAAAAAGGGAATACATGTCGACCCTGCCAAGATCGAAGCTGTCAAGAATTGGAGTGCTCCTCAAACCCCTACCGAGGTTCGTTCGTTTCTTGGTTTAGCGGGTTATTACCGAAGATTCATTTCCAATTTCTCCAAGATTGCTGTTCCCCTCACCGCCTTGACACATAAAGGTAAGCCTTATGAATGGGGGCCGAAACAAGAAGAAGCTTTCCAAACTCTTAAACAGAAGTTATGTGATGCTCCTATTCTGACTCTTCCCGAAGGAAACGATGATCTAGTCGTCTACTCTGATGCCTCTAACCTAGGCCTTGGTTGTGTTCTCATGCAACGAGGCAAGGTAATCGCTTATGCATCGAGGCAACTCAAGATCCACGAGAAAAACTATACGACGCACGATTTGGAGTTGGGTGCAGTCATATTTGCCTTGAAGATTTGGAGACATTATCTATATGGCACGAAATGTGTGGTATTTACCGACCACAAAAGCCTCCAACACATCTTCAATCAAAAAGAACTCAACATGAGGCAACGACGTTGGGTTGAACTACTCAATGACTACGATTGCGAGATTCGTTATCATCCCGGCAAGGCTAATGTTGTAGCCGATGCGCTGAGCCGTAAAGAACGCGTCATGCTCCAAAGTGTCAAGATTCATTCCGACATTCAAACCCGTATTCTAGCAGCTCAACACGTCTCGATTACCGAGGGCAATATGTATGAGGAAATGTCGTGCGGTGCTGAATTCCAACTAGAGACTAAAATCAATGGCTTGCTTTATTTCTTGGATCGTATTTGGGTTCCCAATCGCAATGATCTCCGGGAATTCCTCATGACTGAAGCACACAAGTCTCGGTATTCTATTCATCCCGGTGCGGATAAAATGTATCACAATCTTCGACCACAATATTGGTGGCCTGGTATGAAGAAAGACATTGCACTCTATGTTGCAAAATGTCTAACCTGCTCTAAAGTCAAGGCCGAACATCAACGTCCTTCCGGTTTACTTGAACAACCGGAAATCCCCGTGTGGAAATGGGAAAATCTAGCCATGGACTTCATTACTAAACTCCCCCGTACTTCAAACGGCTATGATAGCATTTGGGTAATCATTGACCGTCTCACAAAGTCCGCACACTTCCTGCCCATCCGTGAAGACTATCGGGTTGAGAAATTGGCCCGAATCTACATTAACGAAATTGTGAGTCGACACGGCATACCTTTGAACATAATCTCCGACAGAGATGCTCGTTTCACTTCCAGATTTTGGCAATCTCTGCAAAAGACACTTGGCACACGATTGGATTTAAGCACAGCCTACCATCCCCAAACTGATGGCCAGACTGAACGAACAATCCAAACCCTCGAAGACATGCTGAGAGCCTGTGTCATAGACTTTGGTGGCAATTGGGATTCACATCTAGCACTTATTGAATTCTCCTACAATAACAGCTACCACACCAGCATCAACATGGCTCCATTCGAAGCTCTTTATGGTCGCAAATGCCGTTCTCCTATCTGTTGGAACGAGATTGGTGAAGCACAAATCACCGGTCCTGAGTTAATTCAGGAAACATCCAACAAAATCCTTCAAATCCGTGACAACATCCGAGTAGCGAGAAGTCGACAAAAGAGCTATGCCGACAAGCGACGAAAACCCTTGGAATTCCAAGTGGGTGACCTTGTGCTTTTCAAAGTATCCCCTTGGAAGGGTGTGATCCGCTTTGGAAAGAAAGGCAAGCTAGCACCTCGTTACGTAGGCCCGTTCAAGATCCTTGAAAGAATCGGGAAAGTGGCTTACAAACTTGAGCTACCTCCAGCACTCAACAATGTTCATCCAACCTTCCACGTGTCCAACCTGAAGAAATGTCTTGCTGATGAGAACCTCCACATACCTCTTGACGACGTGCGCATTGATGAAACGATGCATTTCGTCGAGAAACCGGTGGAAATCATGGACCGTGAGATCAAGCAACTCAAGCGCAGCCGCATTCCTATAGTCAAAGTCCGTTGGGATTCTAAACGTGGTCCTGAGTTTACTTGGGAACGTGAAGATCAAATGAAACTCAAGTATCCTCACCTATTCACCAATTCTGCAGCCTCAACTAGTTGAATTTCGGGACGAAATCCCCTCAACAAGGGGAGACTGTAACATTTCTGATTTTCATCATGTAATCGTTTGATTTCAATAAACAAACACATTTCAGTTTCGATTCGTGTACAAACAAACTACGATGCAGTTACATATACAAACTATTCTATTACAATAACAAATTAAACAAAAACACCATTATCTCACAAGCCCCGAGGACCAAAACTGACAAAACTCAAAAACTACAAAACTAGGCAAGCACGGTCGCGCCTAAGACTAGGCACGGTCGCGCCTGAAGACCTAAGCACGGTCGCGCCTAAAGTAGCCACGATCGCGCTGATGAACCCACTTGACTGCAGAAAGTCAAACCATACCATACCATCTGAATTCGCGAAATTTAAAATAGAGAAAAGCCGGTTTTCACGCGACAGACCTTACTCGACTGAATTCAACCTGCAACACGCCTAAATTGTCCTCCAATTTGCACATTTTTTTAATCCCATTCACACCACAACCGAGTCTCTCAAATTCGTCGATATAGAGCCAGTTGCAGGCTTCCTACACTCTCATATACACCCACTCAATCTCTCAGAACTCTCACTCGACGCTCACAACACCTCTGTCGTCCGATTGATCGCCAAGAAACGAAGCCGCTCGACCCGTAGCCGACCGCATTCAATTGCCCACTTTCAACAAGTAAGTAACACGTCTTCAGCTTTGTATCTACCTCTACTACGAAAGCCCTATGTCAATTCGTTGTAGAAACACTCAAATCGATCCGATTTTGAACCAAAAAGTCGAAACATAAATTTTACTCGAATTACACTCTAGACAAGATATAAATACAATTAAACTATGTAGAAACATTCGTAATCATCCACTAAGTGAAAGCCCTAAGAATCCAGAAGCTATTAATATAAGAATCGATCGAATTGTGTCTGAAAAAGGCCCGACACGGTCGCGCTCATCCCTGAGCGCGGTCGTGCCTGACCAAGCACAGTCGTGCCCCAGGTGTGGCCCGGTCGTGCTTACCGAGCAAACAAGTCTTGACCAAAAACAAACACTAGACGCGGTCGTGCCAGATAAGAGCACGGTCGTGCTCTATGTCCAGAACCTAGGAAGTACCTTCTGACTCGACCACGGGCGCGCTCAGACCACCACGGTCACGCCCGGCAACGAGCGCGGTCGTGCCCTACTTGAGCGCGGTCGTGCTCCTTGACCAGAATCAATTATTTTTCTGTTTTAAAGTCTGTTTAACCTATTTTAGCTAAAAATCTCATAATGTAATTATAAAAATTAAGTTATAAAATCCCAAGACCCGGGAATCATTTATAAACCAAATCCTTGATCTAGAAATTTAAAACGATTAATTCCCGATAGTTCAAAACCGATGAAATCGTGAGTTTATATAATCATTTTTATAAAACTATTTATACAAATATATATTTTGACTTAAACAAATATTATTTATTTAAATTTATATTTAAATAAATATAAATATATATCAGTTATTTAAATTTACATTTTGAAGAATATATATATCACTACTATTTAAAATGTACTAAATAGATAAATAAAATTATTTATTTATTTATTTCAAACAAACCCTAAACGTACAAATCCATCTTTCGACATAAAAATAACACAAACAATGACACGCGTTATACATTTATCCAATAGGTCAAACGTAGCGACCTACAACACGCTTGGTATTTTTGTTGATCTGTGCAAACTACACTATCCAACACAAGTGAGTTACATAGCCCCTCTTTTACTCTATTTACAAACTTTTGGGGTGGAACATGCGTTCTATTTACTATATTTACAAACTACACAATATACAATTCCACCCTACAATCATGTGTTACAATTTTAAGCTTTGTGCTTGAGTACTAGGTGTGTAGACCAACACGCAGTTTGCTATTCACGTGCAATCATTAACTATTTTATAGCCTACAGTAAACAGTGATAGATCTATTGAGTCTGACAAACCCACCCAGGTAGGGTGACTGTTACTGCCAACACGCGTTTGTTTTGCATGCTAGTTACAAAGGTTTGATTGTACTACCAGGTCACACGATGGTATCTCTCCATAAATGCCTTAATTGCCATGTTTGTATGAATTGTATACACACAACACTATATTCTATTACATGACACGAAAACCTATGTATTCTCACCAACTTTTTAGTTGACTTTGTTTTTAACCATGTTTCAGGTGACAATGTTTGAAGTATTACAAGCTGCTACATATAGGATTTGGACCTAGCAATTAATCTAAACTATTTGTATTTTGTAATCTCTACATTTGGTTCTTGTATGGTATGAACTTGCTACGTGTAATGAAAATGAATGTTTAAATTATTCAAACTTTAGCAACCATGAGCTATGAACAGTCTGCACAGCATCACGCCCCGACGTTTTCCGCCGTCGGTCGGGGTGTGACACCTATAAAGAAACACCTACCATTCACCATTAGTAATGATACACCAAGTCCTAAGACCCCCCAAAGTGTCCTAGGAAGAAAACCCCAAAAATCAGCCAACTGGCGTCCAACAGCCCAGGTTCAGCACCCCCAAAGTCTGATTAGCGTCCAAGACTCCACTTTCAACGTCCTAGACTCCATCCCCAGTTCAGCACCCCCATTTTTGTAGTTTTTGACCCTCTCGACTCGACCCACAGTTGTTTTAGACCACCAACAACATTTTGTGAATGTTTCAATCACCCAAGGTCATGATATTAATTATTAGACACGTCCGACACGAGAACCACAACTCGTTTTGCACTCTTGAAGTGTTTAGCTCCAAGTTCAATCAATTAGTTGTTTAGGCATACAACGACCTACAACTTAGACACGTTATGACCCATACAACTCCTAACGTTTCACCCTTCATCAACTTGACATATCCACATGTCTATTGCGAGAACCACAGCTCTTTTTTGCATGGAGTATTTGACTCCATGCCAACCCATGAAGTATCCACACTTCATGTCACCCGTGAAGTATTTGACTTCACTTTCACCCGTGAAGTACTTGACCTCACTACCACCCGTGAAGTATCAACACTTCAAGTAAACACCTCCATGAAGTATCTACACTTCATGTAAACACCTCCATGAAGTATCCACACTTCATGTAATAAACCAATTTACCGTTTTACCTCCAACGGTTGACTTTTACCATATTAAGTCAGTTTTAGTCTAATATTACCACATTCTACACTTTTCTTGACTCTTGATCATATTGAGTCATTTACACCATTTAACCACATATCACACATTATTTTGACCAATAACCACATAAGTCAAGTTACATCTATTTACCACTTTTGCACAATCAAGTTTGACTATTAACCACATAGTCTAATTACACATATTTACCACATTTGCACATTCAAGTTTGACTATTAACCACATAGTCTAATTACACCAATTTCAACATAATAGTTTGACCCTATACCACTAAGGTTAAATTACACCAATTTCACCATTATCTACAATGGTTTGACTTATACTATATTAAGTCAATTTTATATCAATTTCACCATTATCCACGATGGTTTGACTTATTACACATTACGTCAACTACACCACTTTTATCACATTATGTTTGACTATTTACCATATTAGTCAACTACACCACTTTTACCACATCATGCTTGACTATTTACCACATTAGTCAACTACACTACTTTTACCACATTAGTCAACTACACCATTTTTCCCACATTATGTTTGACTATTTACCACATTAGTCAACTACACCACTTGATGTGTCATTTTTAATATATAAAAATATAATAAATATATTTTTAATATGTTTCACAAGATCATGTTTTAAATTTATAAAATGATAATTACTTTAACTTAAAAACACACACAATAGGCAAGTGTACCTATCGCAGCGTAATATAGTTTAGGTAAGAACCAAGTATCGAACCAATGGACACGGTCGAGTTCCAGTACTCTACTTTTGTTATCGTTTAGCTGGATTAATTAGTGAGTGAGTTTTGTGTTCTTGTGAATCAGATAAGTAAATGACAGAAAAATAAATGACGGTAAAGTAAATAGCATAAAAGTAAAAACGTGTGTGATGTGTGTAACAGAAATGTAACGGACAGAATGGTAAATAGCAGGAAAGTAAATATCTCGGAAATGATCAGGTCACGAAGAGTATTGCTTTGGGCTTCGAATCCGCTTGGTACGTGATAATGTTAAGTTGACTAATTCAGTGGTATGACTACTACAAACTTGTGACCCGGGTCACCGCTAGAGCCTCGTCCTCGTGACATTTGATTCACGAATTAAAATATTTAAATTAAAATAGTAAAGTCTCCCGCTAGGGACAACATTTACCCTCAACCCTTTGAATGCTATCTCCAGGTTTGTTTAAGACATCAAACTTAAATGCTTAATATTATTGTTAAATAGGTGATTATATTTTGTTCACCGGGAAACAGTGTAACAATGGGACCGAGTATAAAGATGTACCGTTCCCAACATGAGTTCGTCAATTCGTGGTCGCATAATAAGTTCGTATAAGGATGTACGACCTTAATAATGTTGACCGAGCCTTGACTTATCAATCTCTGCTTGTATAAAGACGTACAAGCTTCAAAGGAAGTTTGATTAAAAAGGTTTTACGATCTTACACTTTAAAATCAAGAACACTCACAAATATAAAGACGGATTTAGACAATAATAAAAGCCCACCAAATGGTGGTTTTTCTATGAAAGACTTAGGGCCAGCAAAAGAGATTCTTGGCATTCAGATTACTAGAGATAGAGCTTCAAAGAAGTTACACATGTCACAAGAGTAATACATTGAGAATGTGCTTTGTAGATTCAACTTGGCCAAAGCCAAAGAGGTCAGTTCACCTCTTACTCCCAACTTTAAGCTAACTGATAAAGATTGCCCTTCTTTTAAGGAGGATATTGAAAAATGGATAGAGTTCCATATGCCTCAACAGTTGGAAGCTTGATGTATGAAATGTTATGTGCCAGACCTGACATTGCCCATGCAGTAGGTGTTGTTAGCCGATTTCTGTCAAAACCAGGTAAAAAGCATTGGGAAGCAGTTAAGTGGATCCTTATATATATACGGTGTACTTCCTAATTGGGTATAACATTTGGAAATGAAGAGTCGATGCTTGTTGGTTATACGGATTCTGATATGGCAGGAAATAAAGACAACATGAAATCCACTTCTGGATATTTGATGACATTTGCAGGGGGAGCTGTGTCATGGCAATCAAGGCTTCAAAAGTGTGTTGCCTTGTCCCCCACTGAGGCTGAGTATATGACAGCAACAAAAGCTTGCAAAGAACTATTATGGTTGAAAAGAGTCCTGCAAGAGCTTAGCTTTATGCAACAACGCTACATGGTTCTTTATGATAATCAAAGTCTTATTCACCTTGCAAAGAATTCTATGTTCCGTAAAAGAACAAAACATATTGATGTGAGGTATCATTGGATTAGGGATGCACTTGAAGACAAGTTGTTTGAACTTAATAAAGTTCACACCGATGATAATTGTTCCGATATTTTGACTAAAGCTTTGGAAAGGAAAAAGTTGAAGATATGTTACTCGATCGCCGAGATGGCAACTCTTCCTCATAGGCAAAAAAATGAGAGATTTGTTGGGCTTATTGTTTTTGGCCCATGAGGATATTTAAGTTTTAGCCTAGTGCAAAAATAAATTAAACAAAAATGTTTGTGTGGTCTATGTTGCTCATTTTTTGCTTCTGCCGAAAATCACCAAAAAGTCAAAAGAGGGATAAGGTTTTGATGTATGTGGTTCTTATCCTTTTTTAAGGCACAAAAAAGGTTTGTGTGTGTGCTGTTGGTGACTTCAGACAGAAGGAAGAATAAAAGGAATATGGAAAGTTTGGGGAGTGCTCTGCTTTGTCTTCTTGGTACGAGACACACACAAGGTGTGGTTTTTGTGGGTTGGTACGATAGAAGAAGAAAGGTCTACTCGTGTTCGAGTTTTAGAGTAACTTTATTTGGTGTTTTTGATTCCATATACTTGATGTAATTAGGTTCCAAGTATATGATGTTTATTGTATGCCTCTAGTTTACCTAGAGAGGATTTGTATTGCTTTGATAAGGTGATAGTGGATTTGAAACGACTCTAGTAGTCCCATGGTTTTTACTCTCGTTTTGATGGGTTTTCCGTGCTAAAATTTCGATGTCTCTTTATATTTATTTGCATAGTGATTTGGGGCTTTTTTTTGTTATTTTAGCGTTCCCTATTTGTTTTCATCCACACAGGTTTATTCGGGTCGGGAAAGTTTTGACCAAACGAAGATTAATTATGCATTTTGTTGTTTACCGTTTATGTTTACCGGTTAGGGGTCACTTTTACGGCTAAGGATCCTGGGTCTTCAACATTCTTCAGTATCCTGACAGGTTTCAGTATCCTTAACATTTATATTAATTAACTGTTATATCTTTCTTCTATCTTGATTTATTCACAGGTAAAACGTGCTAAGTCAATGTCATCCCTGAAGAATCGGTCTGGAAGTCAAGAGGAATGTGTAGAAGACGCGTGGAGAGGCATCTAACGGTCACATTAGGACACTTGGTCGATTCCAGGATTCTCGGATAGTTAGTTATGTTAATCTTTGTATATATTCAGCAGTAATATCGACTAGAAAACACATTCACACACTTGCAATCATCTGTAACACTTAGCATTTGATCTCTTACTTCTCATATTGTACTTGTATTCAAGTGTTAATAAGAATTCATGAGGCAAGTGATTTTCAGTCACTTCCCGAGGTTTTATGCCGGAGACCCTCAAGGATTAAGGGCTTTTCTCGCACATCATCGTGTCAAACTTTACATTTTCGTTCATTGTTCCACATTTTGATCAAGCACACTACCTCACATACGAAGTTTGGATACAAAATTAGTTGTTATAATTTTTACCCAAAACAATTTAGCGCCCACCGTGGGGCAAGTGGTGCTTTTTATCCTAAAATCTTTGTTAAAGTTTGCATTCAATCACTATTTTTCCAAACTGATTTAAAAATGTCGTCCCAATTTAAAATGGTTTATGTCTCAACTCCATCTTCAACCTCTGGGTTGAACACTCTTCCTCCTCCTCCATCAGTCCAAAAGAAGAGTGAAAATCCGCCGAAGAAGCCTTCTTCTACTGGATTTTTGGGATCTGGGATGCCCGCTAGGAAACCTGTGCTCGTTTCAAACGACGAGATCCTCAATTTATTCTCAGAAGTGAAGCAGCAGATGGAACAGCAAAAAAAGACTAACCTGATGATGTTCAGAGAACTTGAAAAGGTTAAAGAATCAAAGAAACCGGTGGAAATGATGACTCCTCTACAACCAAGGGTCCTAAACTTTAAATATTCAGGATCCTCAGGAATCCATAAGGGAGACTTCCTCCCCATGCGAACTGATGTCACCACAGCTGGACCGACTCCGGTTGTCAAAGTTACAATAAAATTAGAATTTTGGATTCACTCCGGGATCATCATCCCGAAATCCGGACATCGATAACACTTTTAATCAGTTATCAAACACTAACGAACTTGTGTAGGATACAACAATTACTCCATCCATGGCCAAGGAACTGAAGAAACTAAGGGAGATGATGTAGATCCCGGGAGCCTCATCGCGCAACAGATATAACATGATCTGTTCTGTGATTTGTGTGGGAACCAAGAAACAAGACAAAGAATACATGAACAACAAACAGGATAATGAAACGACAGCGACACGTAATCAATAACAACGAAGTCATCTCACATTACATACCGAAGAAGTACACATCTCTCATCTACGCTCATGGTCCAGGGTCGGGAGAGCTCGTCCCGACCCGGACACCTCTCGACCTAGTTCCAGAGTTCCACCTACAAATGAAGACAAGTATTCTATTTATAGGCGCATGAACACTACCTGCGTATTTGACAAGTACGCAAGGCAAAAGCCTTGCGTACTTACTAAGTACGCAGGACCAAATTGGTGTGCAGGCTAAGTACTCAGGAACACCCTCCTGCGTACTAGCCACGTACACCGATACATAGAATTTCATCTATAGTTACAAAAACATGCTTCTACAGATGATCTCCAGTGTACCAGGTGTAGTCCAGCCAATACCGGAGATATCCTCTACCAGTCACAGGATCTCTAGATTCGCTCCTCTGATATGTGATGTAGAGATCCCGAAACGCTTCCAGACTCCCAATATGAAGCTATATGATGGAACTACGGATCCCGAAGAGCATGTCGCGCAATATAGGGAGAGAATGGAGATCAATCACATTTATTTGGATTTAAAAGAAACTTGCTTGTGCAAGGGTTTCAGCTACACCCTAATAGGATCAGCCCTGAAATGGCTGCTAAATGATAACCCAGAATACCGGAGAATCCCTTTGGGATTATATTAGCAAGTTTGGCCAGGAATCCCTAGATATCCCGAACCTTGATGTCGCCATAGCGGTCTAGGTATTCAAGATGGGATTGAAGAAGGACTCCTTTTTTAACGAAGACCTTGTCATGAACCCCTGCAGGAATCTTGATGAAGTCGGAAATCGGGCACTACGATTCATAAGGCTCGAGGATGACTAGAAGATCCAACAAAGGATGGATTCTCCAACCAGCTACAGTCAGCCCAACCGGAAGACTGAATCCGCACCTTACAAGCCTTACAGATCCAAGCGTGACATTCACAGAGTCAATGCTGTGGAGGATGACGAGGAAAAAGAAGAGTATCCTAGACTATCTAAATACTGTTTTTCTCTAGATACAATAGGTTTATTGTTTTCCATGCAGGATATTGGTGAAAAAGCTAGGTGGCCTCGCAAATTTGATAAAAACACGGGATGGAAGGATAAATCCAAGTGGTGTGCATTCCATGAAGACTTCAGCCACGTAACTGAGGATTGTATCGCTTTGCGAAAGGAGATAAGTTACCTTCTGAGCAAAGGACACCTCAAGGAGTTCCTAGGAAAAAGGAAAGACAAAGCCAAGGATCATGACAGGATCACGTAGAGAGTAACATCCCCGCCGCCGGATGCCAAGGTAATAAGTTTCATATATGGTGGGTTTGACATATGTGGTACCTCTTATTGTGCAGCAAAGAGAAACGCTAAGGAAGCAAAGACAGAGAAAGGGGACATGCCTACCAAAAACTCCACATTAACTGAAAAGAAAGTAATCTCTTTTGACGAAGGGGACATATACGATGTACATGATCCTTACCATGATGGCTTAGTTATCACTCTTTACATTGCCAATCACTTCATCCGCATAATCATGATTGATGGAGGAAGTTCGGTGAACATCATACAACTTGAAGTTCTAAAGAGGATAGGAATCCCTGATTCTAAAATTGTTTCAAAATCCTCAGTGCTGGTAGGATTCAGCGGAGAGGTCAAAGGCACAGTTGGAGAAATAAAACTACCGATATATATATATCGAAAGGGTAAACTCTATACATAAATTTTGTGTCATTGATTCTTTATCTTGCTATAACATTATTCTAGGGAGACCTTGGATACATGACATTAAAGCGGTACCTTCAACATATCATCAAAGTGTCAAAATGCCGACCCCTTGAGGGGTAGTAAGGATCAACAGCGATCAACTGGAAGCTAAATACTGTTATATTCTTCAATGAAAGCCTCCGCCAAAACCAGGCAAGCATAGCAATTAAAGAAACAAGCCCAAGACGTCTTAGAGACCAAAGAGCAGGATGTTAAAGAAATATACTTAAGCACGGAGGATCGTGACATCAAGGTGCTTGTTGGAACCAATATCCCCAAGGATATTGAGAAAAATCTTGTAGAATTATTGAAAAGCAAAACCTCAACCTTCTCCTGTAAACATGAAGACCTGACAGGTATCTCTAAAGATGTTATTACACATCAATTGGGTGTTGATAATTGTTTCAGGCCAATACACCGAAAAAGAAGTAAATTTGCACCGGAAAGGAATATCGTTATCCAGGAAGAAGTTGAAAGACTACTAAAAGCAGGAATGATAAGGGAAGTGAAATTCCCAAGGTAACTAGCTAACGTAGTAGTGGTCCAGAAGAAGAATGGGAAATGGAGAGTCTGTGTAGACTTCAAAGACCTAAACAAAGCATGTCCCAAAGACCCTTTTTCCATTACCGCACATTGACTCAATGGTCAACGCCACAGCAGGCCACGAAATGCTAACACTCATGGATGCTTCATCAGGATTCTGACAAATTCAGATGGAACCCTCAGTTCAGGAGGATACCACATTCATGAATCTAATAGGTATTTATGGTTATATAGCTATGCCATTTAGTTTAAAATTGCAGGTGCTACATACCAAAGGCTGGTGAACATGATGTTCAAAGAGAAACTAGGGGATACCATAGAAGTCTACAAAGATGATATGGTGGTAAAGTGAAGGAAATCTAAAGATCATCTTAGGGATCTAAAGGACGCATTCGATATCCTGGACCAGTATAACATGAAGCTGAATCCTTCAAAATGCAACTTCGGAGTGGGGACAGGAAAGCTCTTGGGCTACATGGTGACCATAAGAGGAATAGAGGCCAGTCCAGAGCAAATCAAAGTGATCATCAATCTGAAATCCCCAACAAATACCAAGGATGTCCATAGACTAATCGGTAGAGTAGCAGCACTCAACCGATTTATATTAGGATCCTTAGAAAGATGCAAGGAATTTTATGACATCCTGATGAAGAACAAGCGATTTGAATGGGAAGATAAGCATGAACAAGCTCTTCAAGCATTGAAAGAATACTTATCATCAGCACCTCTACTAATGAAGCCAGAAGATGGTGAGTCGTTATCCCTATACATGGCAGTATCCAGAAAAGCTGTAAGTGTTGTCTTAGTCAAGGATCATGAAGGACAGCAGCATCCCATATACTATGTAAGTAAAAGCTTGCTAGCAGCGGAAACTAGGTACTCTCATTTAGAAAAATTAATCTTTTCTTTATCAACCAAGCTCAGACATTATTTGAATCTCATGCTATTCATGTTAAGACTAATTATCCTATTAAGTGTGTCTTAATAAAACCAAGGATGTCAGGAACAATGGCTAAGTGGTCAGTCAAGCTCAGCGCCAATGACCTTGTATATGAACCTATAATAACAATAAAGTCTAAGGCACTTACAGACTTTGTGGCTGATTTTAGTAGTGACATCCAACACGAAGCAGACCTTGAAGTTCAACAAGTGGAATAATCCAACGATAAGTGGATACTATTCACTGACGGCGCATCCAATGTAAGAGGAACATGTCTAGCCATCATACTGAAATCGCCACAAGGGGACACAATCCCCCAATTCGTAAGTTTTGAGTTCCATGCTACAAATAATGAAGCAGAATATGAAGCGTTGATAGCAGGATTGCAACTAGCAAGGGATATGAAAATCAAGTATCTCAAGGTACATGTAGATTCATTGTTGATTGCTAACCATTTTAATGGCTCATACGCAGTGAAAGGCGAGAAGTTAGCTAAATATCTCATAATAGTTAAAAAATTATCCGTAGATATCGAAATTTTAGCATTACACAGGTACCTGGAGAAGACAATGCTGAGGCTGATGCCTTAGCAATCCTTGCTTCGGCTCTTAAACTACAAGAAGGTAATAAAATACCTATCATACATATCTTGAGCCCAGCAATTGAGAAAATAAATGAAGTATCTAACGCAGAAGAAGAAGCAAATACTAGGGATCTTGAATCTAGTCAAGGATCATGGATTCTACCCATTAAAAATTATTTGCAGAATGAAGAGATCCCGACTGACGGAAAGAATCACAAGGCTTTTCGCATGAGGGTGTCTCGTTTTATAATTTTACACAATATTTTGTATAGAAAATATATTGCAGGTCCATACTTAAGATGCTTAGAGGATCCTGAAGCACATAAAGTCCTGAAAGATATACATGAAGGCGATTCTGGTAATCACACTAGGGGCAGAGCGTTATTCTCAAGGATCCTGAGGACAGGATACTACTGGCCTAATATGAGGAAAGATGCTATGGATTATTCCCAGAAATCTGATGCTTGCCAAATACACAACAACATACTCCATCAACCAGCGGAACCCTTATATCCAATCATCTCTCCATGGCCATTCATAAAATGGGGAATGGATATAGTCGACAAACTTCCCAAAGCACCAGGAGGAAAGGTTTTCTAGCTGGCAATGACATATTACTTCTCCAAATGAATAGAAGCTGAAGCATTTGTCCAAGTCAGAGAAAAAGAAGTCATCTCCTTCATCAATCGCAACATCCTGACAAGATTCGGGATCCCGACAAAGATAGTATGTGATAATGGATCTCAGTTCATTGGCAAGAGAACAACTAACTTCTGTGCCAGTTGGGGGATCAAAATTATAACCTCCACCCCTGTACATCCTTAAGCTAATGGACAGGCAGTATCCAACAACAAAATCATCATAAACAACCTCAAGAGGAGATTGGGAGCTAAGAAAGGAAGATGGGCTGGAGACCTACCATTTGCACTTTCGGTAGATAGGACAACCACAAAAAATGCAGCAGGTCAAACTCCATTCTCATTGGTGTTTGGTACTGAAGTCATGATCCCTACAAAGATAGTTATCCCTAATGCCAGAACCAATCTCCAAACTCCAGAAACCAATGACGAGCTCTTGCTCATGATCTTGACACCGTGGATGAGCTCAGGGATCTTGCCAAGGTTTGTATTGCAGCTTATCAACAAAGGATAGAAAAGTCATACAACAAAAAAAACATAAGGATCAGAAGATTCCAAGTGGGTGATCTTGTATTAAGAAAGGCGTTTCAAAATACTACCAACCCTAGTGATGGAAAGCTTGCACCAAAGTGGGAAGGACCATATCTAATTGACTCAGAAGCAGGCAAGTGTGCCTATTGGTTAGCCACTATGGAAGGTGAAGTTTTGCCAAGATCCTAAAATGCCATCCATCTCAAAGCTTTTTTCATGTAAGTTAGAACTTAAATTCTAACTTGAATTGGTACGTCTTATATTCGCAATTAATTTATGTTTATTACTCCTTTATAAAGGTACTGACTTGAGCGTCGGAGGGGTGTTAGCCATGCTAACACCCACCTTCGCCAAGGTTTCATGTTTTGCAGGAAGGATCCTCAAGGATCCTCACATAAGATAGATATTGACCATATTTCCTAAGTTTAAGCTATTCTGAATACCTTCTAAGGTTTAAAGGTTTTCACCTTTCTAAGCATTGAGTTTGAACACCTCGCCTGTAGCGCACGATATTCAATTATAATTCAAGGTGGTGCGACCAGTCCATCTATTAGTGGCTGATAATTTTATCACTGTTGGCTATATCTTGGATCCAACGAATGTAACAGACGTGTTACTTACTAAGGTTCTTAGCATTTTCATGCTAACTCAAGTTTGGCTTGTCCCACGATTGGCTTGGCCCACGTTTACTGGCTTGGCCCATGTTTTCTGGCTTGGTTCACGTTTTCTGGCTTGGCCCACGTTTACTGGCTTGGTCCACGTTTTCTGGCTTGGCACACGTTTTCTAGCTTGGACCACGTTTTCCGGCTTGGCCCACGTTTACTGGCTTGGCTCACGTTTTCTGGCTTGGCCCACGTCTTTGACTTATCACAGGTATTTAACACTTATGTGTTAACCCAAGAACTTAGCATTAATATGTTGAATCAAGATCCTTAAACGAATTGAAGACTTATGAAGATCCTGAAGTGCTATTACTAAGTTCACAACGTGTTTAATGGCTATACGCAGAGGACAACTAAAAGTTGTTATATTTTGAACTTCCTATCAATATCTGATATGTGTATCTATCCAATCTGATTCTTCATAAAGGTATTTACTTAAGATTATTTATTTTTGGTAGACCCAAAAGTTCTGTGACTAAATCATGGTACGTTTTTAACTGGTATCCTTCCAAACTATTTATCAGAAACTAAATATGTTTTTCTAGAGCGAAGTTTAATGAAAACCTAAATGTTATTTATTCAAGGATCAGGTATCTTGAAAAGATACTCAAAACTATTTTAAGGATCCTAACTTCCTAAGAATATGACAAAACATAATAACAACCATGGCAAGTAGTGACAAACCATCTACTAATATTATAATTACAGGAAGATCAGTAACCCGCGCTTCATCCAAAAAATTGGACCCATCAACCCGAGTCTGGAACCATTAGTCAAAAACCAAATTGTCTATCCCAAAATCAGGATCCCTAGAGTAAGAAAAAAGAAAATTGTTCATCAACCACAAACACAAAAGGAAATTGTTTTTAGACAGGTAACCAACATGATCAACCAAACAGAAGAACCGCAAATTCCAGGGCTCGGGCCTAGGCATCATTACCCTCATTGCCCTGGTCGGCTTGTTTCTCACCATCACCAGCTCCAGCATCCTCGACAACCTTGCTTGTATCTATCGTTTCACCACCAAGCTTAGCCAAAGAAGAACGCCATCCCTGAAGATCCCAAGCTACAGGATTAAAACCTTCAAAAACAGCTTACTCATCCATCTGGATCTTGGATTGAAGAATAGCCATAGCAGCAGATTTTTTGGCATCATCCACGGTTTCCTGCATCTTCTACTCGTACTGGGCTGAATTCTCCTACAGCTTATCCTTCAGAGTCTGAAACTCTTTCTCCAAGTACTTGGACTTGGTGGCAGAGATTTTCTTCAAATCTTCGACCTTCTCCAGAGCTTCTTCAGCGTTCTTCTCTGCCGCAGCCAAGTTAACATTCAGCTTCTCGAGACCCTGCAAGATTCAGATACATTAATAATTTAAGAATACTGACATCAAAACTGGGATACTGAAAATTACTTACCAGGTTTAACAAGGATTGCAGCTTCTTGGCAGTCCCAGGGAATCCATGCCCTCAAAGATCTCCATATCCACCACCTCCGTCGTCTTCCTCTTCTTACTCCGGGAAGCTTTGGACCGGAGTAGTGGAATGCGGAACTTGGTAGTTGAGGGTGTAGAACCCTCCGTCTTGATGACGACGGCTCCAAACAAAAGGCTATCAAGATCAGACAAGGCAAACTGGGAGCTCGACTTTGGGATCCCTACATAAGATTAAAGCCAATCAGGATCCTAGTATGCAATACTTCAGATACGAATTGTTCTATACCTGAAGACATTTTTTATTCAGAATGATGTTCTACATGGAAAGATCTCTCCGTTGTAGGTATTTCCAATAACGCTTCTATTCTCTTATCCATGTCACTTCGTGCAGGGACTAACTCAGCAATCTTCGGAGCTGGGTAAAAATAAAACAAAATCGTCAGAAACAGGTTAGAAATTTTAAAAATTGCAAGGATCCTAGCTACTTCCTACCCTTCTTAACCCATTGGAGCGGCAAAAGATCCCCACCAGGAATCGAATCTCTCCCCATGAAGAAAATATTTCTCTTCCGGTCGGTATCGTTTTGAGTGGCTTTTAGGATTATAGGAGTTCGCCCAAATTTCAGCTGAAGAACGAAACAAGAAGACCGGTGGGTTCTTAGGTTGTAGACATGTGCTAGCTCAGGGACACCAATGGTCAGAAAATGCAAATGATTCAACCTCTCCAGAGTAAACAAAATACTCCAAACCATAGGCATGATTTGGGAATAGCACAAGCCAGTGAGTTTAAAGAAATCAGTGATAAGCGAAGGGAATGGATACGACAGACCCAGAGTAAAAGGATAAGCAAGAAAGCAGATCCAAGTTTCAGAAATCATATCGGCTTTCATCCTAGAATCAAAGACCTAAAAATAGCTTTTTTGGGAAAAACATTATTTGATTTCAAAAGTCTAATATCCTGATCAGTAAAGGAGCAGAGTTCCTGATCGGAATGGTCAAGGATTCCTGATCAGAAAAATCCTCTATCGTTTCGACAACAATAGACGAAGCTGATCTAGTCATTTTCTTGCCCATTATCACGAAAGATTAGAGATGAAGAAGAAATCAAAGATCAAAGTAAAAGCTTTACCTGCTTAAGCCTTGAGAAGATCGGAATGAGAGAGAAGGGATAATAATGAATTTATTCAGAGAAGACAACGGTTAAATCGCATTAGAATTCGGGGGAGTCTCATTGCAACCCTATCATGATTCACTGTTTGAATTTCAAAAAATTTACAGATGTCGATTCTATTGACAGCTGTTAAATTTGGAGACAATTGTTAGGGGTCACTTTTACGGCTAAGGATCCTGGATCTTCAACATTCTTCAGTATCCTGACTGGTTTCGGTATCCTTAACATTTATATTAATTAACCGTTATATCTTTCTTCTATCTTGACTTATTCACAGGTAAAACGTGCGAAGTAAATGTCATCCCTGAAGAATCGGTCTGGAAGTCAAGAGGAACGTGTAGAAGACGCATGGAGAGGCTTCTAACGGTCATATTATGAGACTTGGTCGATTCCGGGATTCTCGGATAGTTATTTATGTTATCTTTGTATATATTCAGCAGTAATATCGACTAGAAAACACATTCACACACTTGCAATCATCTGTAACACTTAGCATTCGATCTCTTACTGCTCATATTGTACTCGTAATCAAGTTTTAATAAGAATTCAGGCGGCAAGTGACTTTCAGTCACTTCCTGAGGTTTTATGTCTGAGATCCTCAAGGATTAAGGGCTTTCCTCGTACATCATCGTGTCAAACTTTACATTTTCGTTCATTGTTCCACATTTTGATTAAGCCCACTACCTCACATACGAAGTTTGGTTACAAAATTAGTTGTTATAATTTTTACCCAAAACAGTGTGTATCAAATATATATGGCTTATACTCCTCTAGTTGTCCAAGGTACTCCTCTAGTTGCCCAAGGGGACACATCTGAGACGCTTAATCCCACAGTTGACAAAGGAAAACAGTTAGCTATTTGTTAGGGGTCACTTTTATGGCTAAAGATCCTGGATCTTCGACATTCTTCGATATCCTGACAGGTTTCGGTATCCTTAACATTTATATCGATTAACCGTTGTATATTTCTTTTATCTTGATTTATTCGTAGGTAAAACGTGCAAAGTCAATTCCATTATTGAAGAATCGGTCTGGAAGTCAAAAGAAACGTGTAGAAGCCGTGTGGAGAGGCTTCAAACGGTCATATTAGGAGACTTGGTCGATTCTGGGATTCTCGGATAGTTAGTTATGTTAATCTTTGTATATATTCAGTAGTAATGTCGATTAGAAAACACATTCACACACTCACAATCATCTGTAACACTTAGCATTTGATCTCTTACTTCTCATATTGTACTCGCATTCAAGTTTTAATAAGAATTCAGGAGGCAAGTGACTTTCAGTCACTTCCCGAGGTTTTATGTCCGGCAATCCTTAGGGATTAAGGGCTTTCCTCGTACATCATCGTGTCAAGCTTTACTTTTATGTTTATAACTTTGCATTTTGATCAAGCACAATACCTCACTTACTAAGTTTGGTTACAAAATTAGTCTTTATAATTTTTACCCAAAACAATTTGGCGCCCACCGTGGGGCAAGTGGTGCTTTTTATCTTAAAATCTTTGTTAAAATTTGCATTCAGTCACTATTTTTGCAAACTGATTTATAAAATGTCATCCCAATCCAAATTGGTTTCTTCTTCAACTCCATCTGCAAGCTCCGGGTTGAACAACCCTCTTCCTCCTCCTCCGTCATTCTAGAAAAAGAATGATAATCTACCTAAGAAAATTACTTCTGCGGGTTTTTCGGGATCTGGGATACCTGCCGGGGGACCTGTGTATGTTTCAAACTACGATATCCTTAATCTGTTCTCTGAAGTGAAGCAGCAAATGAAACAACATGAAAAGACCAATCAGATGCTATTTAGAGAGCTTGAAAGGATAAAAGAATCAAAGAAACCTGCGAAAGTGACAACCCCGCTGCTGCCAAGGATATTGGACTTTAACTATTCAGGATCCTCAGGAATCCATAAGGGAGACTTTCTCCCCATGAGAACTGAAGTCACTATAGCTGGCCCGATCCCTGCTATTAGAGTTACTGCGAACCAGGATATTTGAATCACTCCGGGATCATCGTCCCGAAATCCTGATAATGGTAACACCTTTAATCAGTTTTCAAACGCTAACGAATTTGTGCAGGATACAGGGATCAGTCCACTCATGGCCAAGGAACTGAAGAAACTAATGGAGATGATCTCCAGCGTACCTGGTGTAGTCCAAGCAATACCGGAGATATCCTCTACCAGTCACAGGATCTTAAGATTTTCTCCTCCGATATGTGATGCAGAGATCCTGAAACGCTTCCAAACTCCCAACATGAAGTTGTATGATGGAACTACAAATCCCGAGGAGCACATCGCGCAATACAGAGAGAGAATGGAAATCAATCCCATTCCCTTGGACTTAAAAGAAGCTTGCTTATGCAAGGTTTTTGGCTCCACTCTAACAGGATCAGCCCTGAAATGGTTGCTAAATGTTCCACCTTATTCAATAACTTCATTTGCTCACTTAATCAATTTATTTAATAACCAATTCTCTTGCAGCAGAACGTTCGAATGACTGACTAGTGACTTGTATAGGATAACCCAGAATACCGGAGAATCCCTTCGGGATTATGTTAGCAAGTTCGGCCGGGATTCCTTGGATATCCCGAACCTTGACGTTGCCACAGCGGTCCAAGCATTCAAGATGGGATTGAAGAAAGACTCTCCTGTTTATGAAGACATTTTCATGAATCCTTGTAGGAATCTTGATGAAGTCAGGAATCGGGCACTACGATTCATAAGGCTTGAAGATGACCGAAAGATCCAACAAAGGATGGATGCTCCGACCAGCTACAATCAACCCAACCGGAAAGCTGAATCTGCACCTTACAAGCCTTACTCCAAGCATGACAATCACAGAGTCAATGCTGTGGAGGATGACGAAGACGAAGAAGAGTATCCTAGACTGTCTGAATACTGTTTTTCTCTTGATACAACAGGTTTATTGTTTTCCATGCGGGATCTTGGTGAAAAGGCCAGATGGCCTCGTAAAAACGAGAAAAGTATAGGATGGAAGGATAATTCCAAGTGGTTTGCATTCCACGAATATTTTGGCCACGTAACTGAGGATTGCATCGCTTTTCGAAAGGAGATAAGTTACCTCCTGAGCAAAGGCCACCTCAAAGAATTCCTAGGCAAAAGAAAGGATCATGACAGGATCCCGCAAAGAGAAACATCCCCGCGCTGGATGCCAAGGTAATAAGTTTCATATCTGGTGGTTCTGATATATGTGGTACTTCTTATTCCCCAGCTAAAAGAAATGCTAAGGAAGCAAAGACATAAAAGGCAGATAGACCTACCAAAGTGTTAACCTTAACTGAAAAGAAAGTGATCACTTTCGATGAGGAAGACAAAGATAACGTGCAGGATCCCCACCATGATGGTCTGGTAATCACTCTATACATAGCCAACCATTTCATTCGCCGAATCCTGATCGCCGGAGGAAGTTCAATAAATATCATACATCTTGAAGTCTTAAAGAGGATTGGAATCCCTGATTATGAAATCATCTTGAAATCCTCAGTATTAGTAGGATTTAGTGGAGAGGTTAAAACACATTTGGAGAAATAAAGCTACCAATCTACATAGAGGGGGTAAACGCTATACAAAAATTTTATGTTATTGATTCTCTTTCTTGCTATAACATTATTCTAGGGAGACCCTAGATACATGACATGAAAGCAGTACCCTCAACGTATCACCAATGTGTCAAAATGCAGACCCCTTGGGGGGTAGTGAGGATCAACAACGATCAGTAAAAGGCTAAAGATTGTTATACTTCCTCAATGAAAGCTTCCGCCAAAACTAGGCAAGCATAGCAATTAAAGAAACAAGCCCGGGACATCTTAGAAACCAAAAAGCAGGATGTTAAAGAATTATCCTTAAGCACGGAGGATCCTGATGTCAAGGCGCTTGTTGGAACCAATATCCCCAAAGATATTGAACTGGAACTATTAGAATTACTAAAAAGTAGAATCTCAACCTTCGCTTGGAAACATGAAGACATGACAGGTATTTCTAAAGATGTTATTACACATAAATTGGGTGTTGATAATAGTTTCAGGCCAATACACCAAAAAAGTAGGAAATTTGCACCGGAAAGGAATTCGGTTATCCAGGAAGAAGTTGAAAGACTGCTGAAAGCAGGAATGATAAAATAAGTGAAATTCCCAAGATGGCTAGCTAATGTAGTAGTGGTCCAGAAAAAAATGGAAAATGGAGAGTTTGTGTAGACTATACAGACCTCAACAAGGTGTGTCCTAAAGATCCCTTCCCATTACCACACATATGGAATCTTGACTTTTGTGGATGCCTCTTCAGGATTTCAGCAGATCAAAATGGAACCATCAGATCAAGAAGACACAGCCTTCATGACTTCGACAGGTATTTACTGTTATATAGCTATGCCATTTGGTCTTAAAAATGCAGGTGCCACGTATAAGAGATTGCTAAACATGATATTCAAAGAAAAGCTACGGGACACCATGGAGGTCTACATAGATGATATGGTGGTGAAGTCAAAGAAAGCTGAGGATCATCTTAGGGATCTCAGAGATGCATTCGATATCCTGGACCAATACAACATGAAGCTGAATCCTTTAAAATGCCACTTCGGAGTGGGGGCAGGAAAGTTCTTGGGCTACATGGTAACCAACAGAGGAATAGAGGCCAGTCAAGAACAAATCAAAGCAATAGTCAATCTAAAATACCCATCAAATACCAAGGATGTCTAGAGACTGACTGGCAGAGTAGCAGCACTCAACCGATTTATTTTAAGATCCTCAGAGAGATGCAAGGAATTTTATGACATCCTGAAGAAGAACAAGTGATTCGAATGGGAAGAGAAGCACGAACAAGCGCTTCAACCATTGAAAGAATACTTATCATCAGCACCTCTACTAATGAAGCCAGAAGATAGTGAGCCGTTATCCCTGTACATGGCAGTATCCGGAAATGTTGTAAGTGCAGTCTTAGTCAAGGATCAAGAAGGACAGCAGCATCCCATATACTATGTAAGTAAAAGCTTATTAGCAGCGGAGACCAGGTACTCTCATTTAGAAAAATTAATTTTAGCTTTAATAATGGCATCTACTAAGCTTAGACACTACTTTGAAACTCATGTTATTCATGTTAAGACTAATTGTCCTATTAAGTGTGTCTTAAGAAAGCCAGAGATGTCAGGAAGAATAACTAAGTGGTCCGTTAAGCTCAACGCCTATGATCTAGTATATGAACCTAGAACAACAATAAAGTCTCAGACACTTGCGGACTTTGTGGATGATTTCAGTAGTGACATTCAACTTGAAGCAGACCTTGAAGTCCAACAATTGGAAGAATCCAAGGATAAGTTGATACTATTCACAGACGGCGCATCTAATGTAAGAGGAACAGGTCTAGGCATCATACTGAAATCGCCACAAGGGGACATAATACCCACAATCCATAAGTTATGAGTTCCAGGCTATGAATAATGAAGCAGAGTATGAAGCGTTGATAGCAGGATTGCAACTAGGCATAGATATGAAAATCAGGTATCTCCAGGTACATATAGATTCATTGTTGCTTGCTAACCATTTTAATGGCTCATATGCAGTGAAAGGCGAAAAATTAGCTGAATATCTCGTAATAGTTAAAAATTATCCATAGAATTCAAAATTTTTAGCACTACACAGGTACCTAGAGAAGACAATGCTAAGGCTGATGTCTTAGCAAATCTTGCTTCGGCTCTTAAAATACCCAAAGCTATTAAAATACCTATCAGACATATTTTGAGCCCATCAATTGAGAAAATATATGAAGTGTCCAATACAGAAGAAGAAGAAGAGACTCAGGATCTTGAAACTAGTCAAGGATCCTGGATTCTACCCATTAAAAAATATTTGCAGGATGTTGAGATCCCGAGTGACGAAAAGAATCACAAAGCTTTTCGCATGAAGGTATCTCGTTTTATAATTTTGCACAATCTTTTGTATAGAAAATCTGTTGTAGATCCATACTCGAGATGCTTAGAGGATCCTGAAGCACAAGAAGTCTTGAAAGACATACATGAAGGTGACTGTAGTAGTCACACTAGGGGCAGAGCATTATTCTCAAGGATCCTGAGAACATGATACTACTGGCCTACTATGACGAAATACTCTATGACTTATGCCCATAAATGTGATGCTTGCCAAAGACACAGCAACATACCCCATCAACCAGCAGAACCTTTATATCCAGTCATCTCCCCATGGCCATTCATGAAATGGGGAACTGATATAGGCGGCAAACTTCCCAAAGCACCAGGAGGAAAGTTATTCATGCTGGCAATGACGGATTATTTCTCCAAATGGATAGAAGTTGAAGCATTTGTCCAAGTCAAAGAAAAAGAAGTTATCTCCTTCATAAAGTGCAACATCCTGACAAGATTTGGGATCCCGACAGAGATAGTGTGCGATAATGGATCCTAGTTTATCGGCAAAAGAACAACAAACTTTTGTGCCAGTTGGGGGATAAAAATGATAACTTCCACTCCTGTACATCCTCAAGCTAATGGACAGGCGGAATCCAGTAAAAAAATCAATATAAACAACCTTAAGAAGAGAGTGGGTGCTAAGAAAAGGAAGATGGGCAGAAGAGCTACCATTTGTACTTTGGGTAGATAGGACAACCACAAAAAATGCAACAGGTCAAACTCCGTTCTCATTGGTATTTGGTGTTGAGGCTATGATCCCTACAAAGATGGTTATCCCCACTGTCAGAACCAATCTCCAAACTCCAGAAACCAACGACGAAGATCTTGCTCATAATCTTGACACTGCGGGATCTTGCCAAAGTTCGTATTGCAGCTTATCAACAGAGGATAGCAAAGTCATACAACAAGAACATAAGGATCAGAAGATTCCAGGTAGGCGACCTAGTATTGAGAAAAGCATTTAAAAAAACTACCAATCCTAACGAAGGAAAGCTCGCACCTAAGTGGGAAGGCCCATACTTAATTGATTCAGAAGCTGGCAAGGGTGCCTACTGGCTAGCCACTATGGAAGGAGAAATTTTGCCAAGATAATGGAATGCGGTCCATCTCAAAGTTAATTTTATGTAAGTTAGAACTGAAATTCTAACTTAAACTTGTATGTCTTCTATCCCTAATTATGTTTATCTTAATTATATTTTATAAAAGTACTGACTTGATCGTCGGAGGGGTGTTTTCCAGGCTAACACCCACCTTCATCGAGGTTTCATGTTTTGCAGGAAGGATCCTGACAGAAGACAGAGACTGGTCATCTCTCTAAGTTTAAGGTATTCTGAATAACTTCTAAGGTTTAAATATTTTCACCTTTCTACGAATTGAGTTTAAACACTCCGCCTGGGCGCACAATATCCAAGTATAGTTCAAGGTGGTGCGACCAGTCCATGTAGCAGTGGCTGATAATTTCATCAATGTTGGATATATCTTGGATCTTACGAATGTAACAGACGTGTTACTAAGGTTTTTAGCATTTTCATGCTAACTAAAGTTTGGCTTGTCCCAAGTTTTTGGCTTGTCCCGAGTATTTAACACTAACGTGTTAACCTAAGTTTTTGTACGTTGGTTTTAAACTATATTTTGCTAGCATGTCTACTAAGAACGTAATATAATGTCTCATGATATTTACAGGATATATCAGTGCACAGCTCGCACTTAAGTACGATGCTTCTGAATCAATTACTTATTCGCCCTCTTCTTGGGGTAAAGATCCTTGTGTATGTCTAACGATTAGACAACTATGGATATGCTTATTGTATAAACTTTAAAAAATGTGCTAAAATTTTTACTATTTTAAAGACATTCATTTATAACCTATCTATTTGACGCATGCGGGTAACAGATGATGTGTTCGAGTGTGTATATAAATATTAGTAATTTTTAAACACAAATAAGCTTTAAATTTATAAAAACGGTAATTACTTCCACTCACTACGATACACATAGGGAAAGTGCATCCATCGTATACGTAAAATAGCGTTGGTAAGACCGGATGTCGGGCCAAGGATATAGAGGCTCTTAGTACCGAATGTTGGTCAACGTCTAATCTAACCGAATTAAAAGGGTGGTTGATTTTGATTTGAAAATAAGAAAAAGATAAATTAGTAGATTCACTCAATAATAAGAATAAATCAATTTGGTTTGAATTCCCTCCAATATTATGGTTAGCTTCTAATTATGGATTCTCAAAAGATCACTATGTCGCAAACATGGAGGTCGTTACTTAAGTCACTAGACCCTATGGCGAGGATTGATTTTGTCTTCCCAAGGGTAGTAGTGTAAGCAACACGACAACAACTATCTAAGCTAGAAATGGCTCCTTGACAGGTTACCAAATCATACGTTTCTTCGAAAAGTTGCCACGATCATGTCACGTGACAACCAGTGATAATGTGTGTGTTAGTGAAAATTCCTGGGTCGGGACATTAACTCCCACAACAATATTGTAAATTTGGCACAATCATATCACATGAAAACCACCTCAATGTCGGAATTAAAGTATCAAAATTGTGTCTTCAGACAATGAGCTTTACAAACTAACCATTATGAACCCCTTGATTTGATTCTATCTCCTCAAAGGTAATGACAATGTATAAAGTCAAGTCCTTAGAATACCGAATCATCGTATATTAAAAAGTAAGAATATTTACAAACCAAATTCACAATGCACAACTTCTAGCAACCCTTTCAACATGCTAACACACCAACTCTACACAGACATAGAAGTATGAATGCTTGAATCAACAAAACATGACGTTGGTGAATTGCTTCAAAGGTTGCAAAGATTCACTTTCAATGCAAAAGATCGCATTTTGAAGTCACTAACACAAACCAATGTTGAATCCATAATAAATGCTAACTACTCATTGGAGGTTCATCTCCCCAAAGTGATACAAGGAACTTAGCCAAGGATGATCATGCAAACAACAAATATTAAACTTGTATAAACACAAACATGCATCATTACAAGATTTCATATTTGATGTAGTGTTCTAGAGCCTTAAAAAATGAAGCTAGACTACTAAAACTACAGTTTATAGGTGGCGAATTCTATAGTTGGCTCTCTTGATTGCTACCTTGATTTGGTGCATAAAGACCTATTTATAGGTTGTCTGTGAGGTTGGGCACGGCCCCGTGTGTACCTGAATCCTGCTCCACTAAGTTGCTTGAAACAGAATCAGACATGAAGTGCGCACAGGGGCGTGTGGGTTTGGCACGGGGCATGCTGGACCCTTGGCATGGGGGCGTGTTGGCTTGAACACGGGGCAGTGGGTACCATATGTTTGTATGTCTCCTGGCTTGTGGCACGAAGGCGTGCTTGATGAGGCACGCCCCGTGCTTGTCCTGCGGCCTTGACCAAAACTTCGTCTTTTTGCACGGTTTTTGTTTGTTTGATCATTTATTGGCCTTTTTTTTCCTGAAAATTCAAAGTAATCTAAATAAGGGTCTAGTTTACTAGAATTTCAAGAAAACAAACGTAAATGAAATGAATTTGATGTGAAATATATATGTATAATTTTGTGCACATCAACAGACTACATGTCCGAAAATGTTTTACTCGTCGAGTGAATTTAATCCACCTTTAATGGATCTTGTCATTTTTACTAGTTATTTCTGTCTATGCACTCTTACACAGCTTTATGTATGTAATCTTTTTCATCGATTATTTGTTGCTATAACAAATTCAAATGTTTCATTTTATATGTGTTTTATTTTTGTTTCATGTTATATAATTTTGTAGATGATTTATAGATATCTCATATTCATTTAATACAAGTGTTTCATTTATTTATTTTTGTTTAAACAATAAGTCATGAAAACCTTTAAAACTAAAATCTTAGAAATATGAATAATATGTACAACAACAAGAGCATCAAACTATAATAAATACGAATTACATACTCAAATACATGCATTTTAGCATGAAGAACATATCATATGAGACAAAAACTTACATAGCATAATTCCTGACTCAAACACAAGTCGGTGTTGGGTTGGGGTTGTAATTGGAGAGTCCTAGTCGAGTAGGATTAGGATGCTATGTTTTAGTATTATTTTTTGTATTTAATTTATTGAATACGTATCATAGTCTAACTAGTATAGGTTAGCTATATAAAATGAGTTAGGGTTTAACAAGGTAATCAAGTTTTAGAGAGAGATTTCTTGATATCAATAAACGTGTTTGCGAGTAGCCAAATTAACGTGTGTTTTGCTGATTCGGGACTTGTAGACATGATAAATGCATTTTACGAAATTATAATGAGTTACATAAAAAAAGAAGATATACTCGACATTGAATTCATGTTTTTTTTTTCATAGTAAGGTGCCTCCTTTCTATTTAAAAAGTGTTAGATTTAAATTCTAAGATTTTTTTACATATTTCCCTTATTAAACTTATAAATTACATATATCCGTAACCCATAACTTTAATTACATATTTCCTCAATTAACTTAAAATTACCCAATTGCCTCTCACAAATATTTAAGAAGTGATATATGTAAATAGTACTTTAATTGGTTAATTAAATATAAAATGGTAATAAAATAAGTTATTTTAAATGAATTGAATAAATATGTAATATATAGGTTTTAGCAAGGTGAAATATGTAATTAAATTTTAGGTTGCGTAAATCTATACTAATAAAGAAGTAAAAAAAAGTCACGTGTCGCTCTCACATTCATTCTCAAAAAAATTTTCCCGCCCATTTACTCAATTTGCCTTTCTATGTAATAATATTTGTTTCCTATTTTAAAACTTATCATTTATGAATAATTTACATATTTATAGAGAAAGTATTTTAATTTTTAACTTATTATTTCAAAATTTAAAATTATCATACTCATTTCATTTATTAATAATTTACAAATTCACAAAAATAATTTAAATTTTAAATTGTTTCCGAAATTCTCGATTTTCAATTTGAATATTAATATATATGGTAATTTATTTGTTAATTGTCTAATATGTATTTATATCTATACTATATAATAAATAAAAAATCATTTATGCCACGTGTCGCGTCCACATCTTTTCTCATCATTTTTTTCTCGCATATCTCTCTTATTAAATACACCTCTTTTTTTTAGTAATGAGTTATATTTAAAGAAAAATATTAATTATACTGATATTATCTCTTATTTTAAGAAACTTTGAAATTTAATTATAGAACTTTTGTTTTTAACTAAATAGTAATGTAAGTCAAATTATATTAAATAGAAATTAACGTATTCAAACCGTGTAATATAAAAGTTTTTAAAGGTATAATTTTTTTATTACTAAGTATATAACATTACATTTTATCAACCCGTGTAATATAAGGATTTTTTAAAATATAAATTTTTATTACTAAGTATGTAATATTATATTCTATCAATCCGTATAATACACAAGATTTTAATCTAATATGGAATAAATAACCTTAGAAAGATGATATATATAATGCCCATAAAAAAACTTGCCTCATGACAAAGGGAATTTGACGATCATGTGAACACGTTCCATGACGAGCGCGTGGATTAATGTGGAAGTATATTTGTTTGATTTCTTACGAAGACCGCTACACCAAAACTTAAAACAACTTTAATATTTATAAATGCACCTTATATTATGTCTATATGTTGTATATGACCCCCTACATTTCTAACAATCTTAATCGCACTTTTAAATTAACAAACTAGTTAAGTAACAAATATAGGGTAACCATGCCAGAGTTCTGAGTATGCAACTTCATGATTGAAATGGGTTTTGAATCAAACGATCAAGATCTTTTTTTTTTCTTTTTTGTTGGTATTTTCTAATTTTATTACCGAAGACTGAAAATGCTAAAAGAACATGCAAAATTTATGAATTTCATTTAAAGTAATGTGTGATTTAAGTTGGTAGAATTATTTACAAAAAGACTATTCTTAGTTGAATACAAATAATGACCAACATTGTAGAAACACCTAGAGAAAAAGAGGATTCTTCAGTGGGTTTCCCACTCATGGAGTCTTCTTGCACAACTCTCGAAGTCAGATGATGTGCGCGGTTACTGCAAAACAGAAAATGCCGTTAGCCTCGTCACAGGGAAGGGGTGTTCCCTGTGACCACCCTCCGGCGTGAGAATAAGTAGATATTCATCAGAGTAAAAATCTAAGTATGAGAAATAAGCTTTTTAGGGTTTTTCGTGCATACCTCATGGTGTGGTCTCATGTGATACTTATATTAGGATTTTTTGTCACTGTCAAGAATGAAGTAGCGTCCACTGGTGATAACCGAATTGATGTTGACATCTAGCTTCACATTGCCATGCATTTATTGGAGATTGCCACCCCAGCATGGGTAGTTATTAGGGTTTGTGTGATTTTCCTTTTTTGCCCCTATGGTATAGAGTCCGACCCGTTTAATTAGGTTCGGTACCTTATCGCTTCATATACATATATATAATATACTAGGTTATAAATCCGATGTATTACACGGTTTGAATAAATGCAATGTTATATACTTAGTAAAAAGATTTACATATTACATATTTATGACACATCATATAGTTTTTTAATACAAACTCTAGAAACGTTATATAGTTATTTTTAAAAAATGTTTTATAAAAAGAATGAAATAAATTTTCAATTTATAAAAAATATTTTATAAACAAACCTACTTTTTTAAATAAAAATGTTTTATAAAAAGAATTATAAAAATCATTATCATTTAATAGGAGAGAGAGGCGGAAAACAAAAAATTATAAAACAATTAAAAAATTGTATAATTAATAGCAGAGAGAGTAAAAAAAAGACTGAGAATACATAGGAGAGTGACAAATATCCAATCAAAATATTTATTTATTAGATAGTATAGATAGATTTTGTAGATATATATGATATATTATCTACATGTTTTTAGGATATTTCTGTCGAGATAGTTTTAAATTATCTTTTCCAACTCAAGTCTCAATTTACGTGACTAAATTCTTAGCTTTTAATAAATATCTTTTATTCAAGTTATTTAAAAGTTGTATAAAAAGATTTAAAGACTAAAAACTTGTATAAAGTTGTGATTTAACACTATCAACGTGAATCCTCAAACTTGAATTCGTGTTTTCGAACGTGGTTATCTGAATAAACAAAATTAGATGACTCAGTTTTTACTAATATAAACTCTAGTCGTTAGTTAATCCTCAAACTTGAAAATTTAACGAATCAATTGCCTTAAGATGTATAGGGGTTAAGTCAGCAACATATATTAGTATAGGGACGAAATTGAAACATTCTTTCTGATTTCACCTTACAGTCGATACTTCTCTCGACGCTCACACGCTTGAACAGAAGGTTCGAGAATCGTGCAAGCAAAACTCTGTATAAATACGGATCCATCGATACTCACACTTGCAGATTTAATCGACAATCACTCTTTGACATACGATTTGAATTCTCTCTGAATCATTCATCTTGATCATGGCCGAAAACAGTGTTCATGTTACCAATCAATCAGAGGTTCGTCTTTTCTTATGCTTTTCGAATAAGTAATTATATGCATGTGTTTAATTTGTGGTTTTGATTAATTCGTAAGCTAGGGCGAAAACTATGACGATTGGATGAAATTTGCCGTTACTAATTGAAAATCGAGTAAACCTAAATCACGAATAGAAATGTTTTAATTAGGAATTGAGCAACCGATTTGAAATATCTCCCAATCTGAAATGATAATTCTATATTTCTAAAATAATCAAGTCTGGCTTGCTGTGTGAATTCTTTGAATATATATTGACATGCCTGAAATTATGTGTCTGGTTATGGAACTTGTTGATTGATGATAATGATAGTATGATCTGTTAGAGTAAATAGAGTTAGTTACATTAATTAGAAGGCTTGGTTTCTAAAAGCGTGCTTAGCGCAAGGTGACCTCGGGCACAGCAAAAGGCGTAGTTGAGGCGCACAACTCAAGGGCGCGCGCCTCATGTGTGACTTTTTGTGCGTGAGGATGTTGTATAACAGGTTTTTTAAGTTGCACATGTAGACAATTTATATAATAAATATATAAATCATATATAAAACTTATTTATAGCTAAATTTTGCGTAAGGATGCTAAAAACTTATGAGATCTGTGAAAAGATTTATACAAGCAATGTGCGACTCGCGTACTAAAAGCGGTACGCTTAGACCTCGTCACCTCGGTGCGCTTCTCGCTTTTTAAAACGAAGTTAGGAGGTTAATAGTTGTGGTTAACTAGTATAAATAAATGTTCATTGTGTTGAAACAATTACAATTTCATATCTCACATTCTCTTCACTTTATGATCAATTGGGAATTGATTTTTGTTTTTTGTTAAAAAAAGGTTGAGAGGGAAGAACAGAGGTTGAAGTACCTGGAATTTGTGCAAATGGCTGTTCTTCATGTTGTTCTTTATGCCTCAAAAGTCTATGGTTATGCCAAGAACAACTCCGGTCCACTCAAACCGGGGATGGAGACGATAGAGGGTACACTAAAGACTGTTGTTGGCCCTGCATATGATAAGTACCATGATGTTCCTGTTGAGGTCCTAAAGTTTGTTGATCGGAAGGTCAGCGCTTCGTCTTCCTTGTTAAAATGGATCATCTTTACATACTATTATGGTAAATGTTGATAATATATGTTGCTTGATTTCAGGTAGACGAGTCGGTTAACAAATTCGATACCAAAGTGCAGCCTTTTGTGAAGCATGTATCAACAAAAACCAAGAGCCTGTCTGCAGAGGTTAAGGCTGCTGGTGTGGTGGAAACTGCCTCTGGGTTGGCTAAAACCGCGTACACCAAGCTTGAGCCAACTGCTAAAGGGCTCTACACAAAATACGAGCCGGTTGCTGAGCAATATGCTGCTTCGGCTTGGCAGTCTCTTAACCAGCTCCCACTCTTCCCTAAGGTGGCTAAGGTGGTGGTGCCAACAGCGGCTTACTATTCAGAGAAGTACAACCAAACCGTGCAGCAAACAGCTGAGAAAGGATACAAGGTTTCTTCGTATCTTCCGTTGGTGCCGACCGAAAGGATTGCTAAGGTGTTCAACCCTGTTGAGCCAGTGGTTCCCAGTGGAGGTGAAGGGGTGGTGGTGGTGGCACATTGAGGTTGTATGATGTTGTGGTATGGTTATTGTGATGAAAGCTGAGATTAGATATTGTGTATATGTTTCTTTTGGTTTATGGGATGTTGTATGACATTGGTTTTGTGTTTTAGCATATAGTTTTGTTATGTTCAAACTCATATTCTCACTTTATGATGGTCTTACGAATCTTTTTGTCTCGTTAAATGAGACGAGATGAGCTCGACTCGATCTTGACTCAGGGGATAATACTTCAAACTAGCATGCACGTCTAGCAACGTCGTATCCAGTGTGACATGTCCTGCTGATACACAACAGACATTAATCGCGAAGCAGTATACATTAACCACACACTTACTACATACAATTGTTTTCATCCTCTTAATAAATTGATTCTCACATCAGGATCTGGTTACAAAGAATCTCTCCATCATTATTAGTCTAACGACATGTGCATGCAACCATAGGGGTTGACAAACATCCAAAGAATTGTTTGCTCGAGCACCACAACGTGAGACCATATTATTTTTTTTTTTCATATTTTATTCTTATTTAATCACTCTTATAGTTTGATTTCATTATTAACATGAATATCATCACAATTTTCTTAATTATGTACATGATCACTACCTTTACAAAATTTTCTTAATTATGTACATGATCACTACCTTTACAACGATTATTATATAATAACGTTCACTTCAATGTAGAACCACACGTCTTTCACCGTGGTCATTTAAAACTTTTTACACTCTTTTAATTATATTGCTACTTTATAAGCATATTTGAAGTATAATAAACGTAAATTATTTTATTATCATAAATAATCTTATCTTCATATAACATCAATTGAGAAGTAATTATATTCTCGAGTAATGTAAGGTTTATCAGTTTAAAAATTTTGTAACATTCTATAAATCAATAATAAGATTTAGAGTAAACTACGGTTCCTGAGCTTTGGTCTAAATACCGTTTTTAGCCCAATAGTTTAAAATTTGTGATTTACATCCAAAAGTTTCACCATTTTGTTTTATCTTTATCTAATCCATTAATCTCCATCCAATTATTCTATCAAGTTAATGTGAAAAGACGAAAATACCCTTAATAATAAATAAAATATAAATTATATAAAAAAACAAAAACATATATTAAAACACCCCACACCACCGGATCTTTTCCCAAACAACCACAAAAATCTTTGTCCCTTCCCTTTCCCTCCACAAATCACATGATCGCTGCACTCAATAACATCTCCATCAATGGATCTCAGATTAAAGCGAATATTGCCAATGTGAAGTTCACGATCAATGGGAAACAACCTGTATTCAATAAAAATCACAGTTGGAACAATAAGGCTAGTGGGGGAGATAATCCAACAGGTATAGATAATGAAAGGGCCAACTGCAATCCGGTGGGAGGTGGAAAATCATTTAGAGACATTGAGAGACCCGTCTGATTCTTTGAGGTGCAATCCAGTGGGAGGTGGCAACTGCAATTCGAAGTTATAAACTTCACTCTGTTGTCAGCGATTGACTTCTGCGTCAGTTATACTTGGCACTAGTCCTGAAAACAATCATCGTACTTCCAAAAATCCAAAAAAAAAGGAAGATAACATTGCACTAAAAAAACTGAACAGGAGCTTCAAAAATGGATCCATAATTTACATTCGATTTTCATTACCTCAAATTTTTTAAGTATCCTTTTCAGATGACTGGATTTCATAAACTAAGCCTAAACAAATCACCTAAATCCTCATGGCACAACCACTCATCCAAGTTCAAGGGCAGAACATCAGGAGCATGAAAGTCAGGTTCATCTAACAAATCAGCTAAATCTTCATGACACAACCAGTCATCCAAGTTCCCTTCATCAAACAAATCGGCAATGTGCTCATTAAAGTAATTAATTGGTAAAACAAAGAAATTGGCTAACACCCAAACTTGTATTATTGATACCCAAGAAATCTAACTCAAAAACTTGGATTACATGAATAAACCCTACGCGGTTTATATAAACTAACCAATACGCGTTAGACTATTACTAGGAAAGCTAAACAATAGGAATTAATTAATATTAAACCTAACAACCTAATTCTACACAACTAGGAAGTATTAGTCGCCATCTTTGACCTTGCCTTGTTGGGCAAGTCAGTAACTCGCCAACATTCACCCCCCGAGTTTCTGACTTTTATTGGGGAGTTCTTCAACACCGAGTAAACTTACATGCTCAACAACCACTTCTTCGTTTTCAACACATTCCCGTATGTAATGAAATCGGGATTTAATGTATTTACTTCGACTATGGAACACCGGGTTCTTCACTAGAGCAATTGCGGACGTATTATCTACCTTTAACTTTACACTTTGAGGTAGTCTTCCGGTTAACTCGCTTAGAAGTTCTCTAAGCCACACTGCTTGGCACGCAGCTGAGCTAGCTGCCATATACTCGGCTTCGCATGAGGAGAGTGCTACGGTACTTTGTTTTTGGGAGCACCAAGTAATCGGGGCTGACACGAAGTAGAACACGTGACCAGTTGTACTTCTACCATCATCTTGATATATATTGTGACTACTATCACTGTAGCCAATCAACTTACTTTCCCCACCTCGAGCATATTTTATTCCAAGACATGTAGTTCCTTGCACGTATCGAATGATTTGTTTAATCGCGGCTGCATGAGACTGCCTTGGTTTTTGCATGTATCTACTAACCATCCCGACTGAGTATGCAAGATCGGGTCGGGTTTGGAATAGATACCTAAGACATCCCACTAGCTTTCGGTAACTTGTGGCTTCAATTTCTGTCTCGTCTTCGGCTTTAGACATCTTGAGATTCGGATCCATCGGTACATAAGTCGGGTTGCAGTTGTGCATACCGGCTTCTTTTAGAATCTTTTGAGCATATGATTCTTGTTTGATCCTTATTCCATATTTTCCTTGTGAGACTTCGATTCCTAGATAATAAGTGAGTTTACCTAGGTCCGACATATCGAACTTTGACGCCATGTCTTTCTTGAACTCCAAAATCACGTTCAAGCATGTACCTGTTACAAACAAATCGTCCACATACACGGCTATAATCAGTAAGGCCTTTCCACTTATCTTTCGGTATACGGCTTATTCTTTCATACATCGATGGAAACTCATTTGTTTCAAAATTCCATCGAGTTTGACATTCCACGCCCTTGGAGCTTGTTTTAACCCCATAAAGGGCTTTTGACAATTTATACACTTTATGCCTTTCAATCGGTTTCTCAAACCCTTCAGGTTGAAGAACATAAACTTCCTCCTTAAGCTCTCCATGAAGAAACGCCGTCTCCAAGTGATGGATTTCCCATCCTTCCACGGAGGCTATGGCTATCAAAAGTCGAATAGTTTCAATTCGGGCTACCGAAGCATAAACTTCATCAAAGTCTATACCTTGTTCTTGCACGTAACCTTTCTCTACAAGCCTTGCCTTGTGTTGTTTATTGACCCGTCGGCATTTCGTTTTACCTTAAACACCCACTTCAACCCAATAGGCTTAAACCCATTAGGTAAAACAGTTAGCTTCCACGTGTGGTTCCTCTCGATTGACTCAATTTCAGTTTTCATAGCCTTCAACCATTCCGGTTTAGATTTCGCTTCATTGTAGTTTCTGGGCTCGTCTTCACTGATTGTCAACATAGATTCTTCACAACCAAAGTTTAATTCATAATCATTGTACCTGATTGGCAGCACTGTTTCCCGAGTGGAACGCCTTGGTTCGAGGCTGTTTTGAGGTCCGGTTGACGCGTCTGGCTCGGTCGTTGAGCAACTTTCTGTTTGGGCCGAGCCATGGCTGGAATCTAGGCTGCCACTGGTCGAGCCGGGGCTGGAATTTGGGCTGCTACTGGACGAGTTCAGGTCTGAGTGTGGACTGCTAGAAACTGGGCTGTTAGTAGCACTTTGGCTGTTACTGTTACTTGGCCCGTTACCTGAGCTTGGACCGCTACTTGAGCTGATGTTTGAGTCGTCAAATGATGTCGATGGGCTAGGTGTAACAGGCCCAACACCTCCATCTAAAGTGGTTCCCCACGAAACAATAAACATACCCGGTTCGATGTTATCTCCTTTCGTATTCTCGGCTTTGTCCCACTTCCACCCCCTGTTTTCATTAAATTGAATATCACGACTTACGATAATTTTTCGGTTTCTTGGATCGTAAAGTCTATACGCTTTGGTTCCAGGCTCGGTTCCAAGGTGAACTAGTGGTCTTGATCTGTCATCTAACTTCTTTAGGTGGTGAGACTCGATCTTTTCATATGCTAAACACCCGAAAACTTTGAGGTGCTCAAGATTCGGTTTCCTTTTCTTGAACATCTCATAAGGCGTTTGTCCTACCAAAGCCCGCGTAGGATTTCAGTTGATCAAGTAAATTGAATGTCGAACCGCTTCGCCCCATAAAAAGTTTGGCACTTTCATTGCTTTTAGGATACTTTGGGTCATCTCCATAAGAGTTCGATTCCGCCGCTCCACTACACCGTTTTGTTGGGGTGTATATGGAGCGGTCAAGTGTCGTTCTACTCCTTTGTCTTCAAAGAAACGGTTTAGATCTTTTGAAGTGAACTCTCCACCCCTATCGGTTCATAGGGTTTTGAGGAGACAATTAGTTTCTTTCTTGACCATTGCTTTCCACCTTTTGATGATCTCGGAGGTGCCACTCTTGTCCTTTAACAAATAAGACCACATGTATCGTGAAGCATCATCAATTAAAACAAGAATATACTTATTACCTAATAATGTCAGTGGAGAGATTGGTCCACAAAGGTCACCGTGGACAAGTTCAAGTATTGTGATGCTCTATATGATGCCTTGCTCGGGAATGGCTTCCTCGTCTGCTTCCCTACCATGCATGATTCACACATTTGATTCTCATGTTGAATCTCGGGTAGACCTATGACCATTCCTCTCATTAAATGCATTGAATTAAAGTTTAGATGCCCGATTCTAGCGTGCCATAACCAAGCATTTTCATTCATCTTGGCTTGTAGACAAACTGGGCTACTAACTTTCATCTTCAGTTTGTAGAGCCGACTTTTATTCCTTGTGACTTTCATCAATAATTTCCCATTGCTGTCGTGCATAGTCAAGAACTCGTTTTTCATTCGACATCACAACCATATTCAGTTGCTTGTCCGAGACTGATTATGTTACTTTGGAGATCCGGGATATAGTATATCTCGGTTAGAAGCTTTTGTTCTCCATTCTTTCCTTCGAACAGGATGGATCCTTTCCCTTTGATCACGACACATGATCCATCCCTAAACTTCACTCTCCCGGTAATCCGTTCGTTAAGCTCGGCAAAGTAAGAACGGTTGCATGTCATGTGGTTACTTGCCCCGTTGTCAAGGTACCAAACGTCTTTCTCGTTGGAGTCAGCTTCAAGTTTCTTTGGTATGACCTTCTCTTCGTTAAGATAGACTTCTTCTTGGATACACTTCATCATAAAGAATGATCCATCAACCCCGTTTTTCTGTTATTCGTTAGCGTTGGCCATATTAGATTCCTGATTCTAAAAACGGACGGGACATCTCGAGACGAAGTGCCCGAACTTATCACATCTGTAGGACTTAACTTTTGAGAGATCTCGCTCCTTCCCTTTTTGCCTGTTATCCTCTCGGTTTTTAGGAGGTTCTCGTTGACCACGGTCTTGACTATTCTCCCGACCACGGCCACGCCTACGATACGTGTTGGATCCTCTTCCTCGACCCCTGTTTGGCTCACGGTTTCGGCTAGAACTGGTCTCGTACCTGTTAAACAATAATTTGTTTTGACTTACCGATTGGTTATCTTCGTCTTTAATTCTTTCCTCGTATGCCTTTAAGCGTCCCACAATATCCTCGAACCCGATAGTTTTGAGATCCAAAACTTGTTCGAGTGAAGCAACGATTTGAATGAAGCGTCTGGGCAAGCTAGTAAGAAACTTCTTCACAAGTCTCTTTTCCTCAAACGGCTCCCCAAGAGAGGCTGCTTTGGACTTTATCCCCATTATCTTTGCGGTGTAGCTGTCGATTGAATCGATATCTTTCATCTTCAACCCTTCGAACTCAGTTGTTAAGGTTTGAAGCCTTGCTTCCCTTACCCGTTCGGCTCCGAGGTGTCGAGACTTGATCGCTTCCTACATCTCCTTGGCTGTGTCTAGATCACCGATTTGAAGAATCTGATCTTCGGGAATGGATTGGAATAATACGGCTGTAGCAATATTATTTTTCTTTGGATCTGTTGCGTCGGCTTCGATTACGTCCCATACCCCGTGGACGTTGAATATAACCTTCATTCGAATCGCCCAAATCGAGTAATTCGTGGGCGTTAACATCGGACATTGAAACGATGTTGGATTCGGACTTGGTTCTTTAACCGGTGGCTGATCACCCATGACTTTCTTACGACGCTCGTAGGTGATCGGTGACTTAAGGGACTTAGGCGATGACACCGGTGATGAATCCGGCGATGAATCTGCTTCTGATTCCAGCCCTTCTTCTTAGCTAAAGTTTATCGACAGCAGATGGGATCAAGGAGCAGTCCCTGTTACTCGCACCTAACAACGCATCTTCACAGACCAAGAACTACGAGATCACCCCTTTCATTCTGGGTGATGGAGGGATCATACCATTCGCTTCGGGCCTTATTCCTCCTACTGCTATTAACTGTTTCTTGATCAGTTTTGTTGATCGCTGGTAGCCTCCTCAGACGCAAGGCTTTAACAGGTTGTTTGTTTCTTGATTACCGAACATCTTTTCTTGATCAACAAATGTTCGTGAATGACAGAAGACTTGCTGGACTCGATCTGAGAAATCAGCCCCTTTGCTCGGACTGTTTTTTTTATCTTCTGGCAAGACTTCGTTCTTTATCAGAGAGTCAGACCCTTGTTTCTCGGACTATTACTTGCTCTTCACGTAGAACTTTTCCTCGATCTGATGACCAGCCCGTTGGCTCACAGACTGGTTCTTGATCTTTAGGGTATGCGCAAGAATTTTCTTGGAATACAAGGCTGTGATACCAATTAAAGTAATTAATTGGTAAAACAAAGAAAATGGCTAACACCCAAACTTGTATTATTGATACACTAGAAATCTAACTCAAAAACTTGGATTACATGAATAAACCCTACGCGGTTTATATAGACTAACCAATACGCGTTAAACTATTACTAGGAAAGCTAAACAATATGAATTAATTAATATTAAACCTAACAACCTAATTCTACACAACTAGGGAGTATTAGCCGTCATCTTTGACCTTGCCTTGCTGGGCAAGTCAGTAACTCGCCAACACTCATAACACAACAAATCAGGTTCAGTTGCTGTAATTATGTGAAATGTAACAAAAATAGTTAAATTTTTTACTTAAAACAAGATCTTGTATGCTATTTTGAGCTTGAAAGTGTTTGAAATCGACGGACTTACCAAAAATCTCGTTAGGGTCCACGGAAAGCTGATTTAGCCATATGTAGATGTTAGATATGAAAATCAGATGAAATTGTTGATGTCAGGGATCGAATTTCGAAGACGGTGATGGAAATGGCGTTGTCAGAGGGAGGATTGGCGGGAGATGGGTGGTCGGTGAACGTCAGTGACGAAATGAAAAAGAAGGGAAAGTTTGGGGGTCATTTCGGTGGTAGGGTTTTAGGCAAAAAGTCCATTTTACCCCTCACTTAACAAACCGTTATCTCATTGTTTGTAATTGGACGGAAACTATTACAATCAGATTATCCGGTGGCTCAAGGTGTTAACAGAGATGATAAGTGTAAACGGGTCCAAACCTCAGGGACGTTTTTTGTAATTTACTCTTTAATATTTGAACAATAAGTTATAGAATTTTTAATATAAAAACCTACATGATATGATCAATACGTAAAACAAAAAGAGCATCAAATACAAACAAGTGTTCATTAGTACTCGAAGACATGCATTTTAGTATGACGAAAGTACAATACGCGATAGTGGATTCATGCTTGACATGCATTTCATGGAAAGTTGATGCACGTCATTTGATTCATGTATCTTATGGCTATATGTATAATTGTTTTTAATTGAATAATCCATGTTAGAGGACTCAAACTCAAAACTCTTGCCAATAATTCTTAACCTTTCTCTGCTACGTCTACAATCATCGACAAAACCAAGGGTCCAATGACTTCGGGGCCTACTGGAGTTCGTCAAATTTTTTTTTTATAAAAACAGAGATTTTATTAATTGAACGTGAACTGAAGCTTTAGTTATAGCTGTTATAAAACGAACTTTATGCCGACCACGGTTAATAAATTGTGATTTTGTCACCTCCACAATCCCTTTTATCCATAGGTAACTATTTTGAAAATTGGTATCGGAATTTGATAATGTTACTGTATAATTTTGTCACAGTTTTCCGTTAATAATTTAAAAAATAATGACTTGACAGCTATGATCAGTGTTTCCAGAACCGTACCGGACCGACCGGGAATTGGACGCATAACCGGCCCGGTTGTATGTAGTTGAACCGGACCGAGGGTCGGACCGGATTTCAAAAAAAAATTATTATTTTTTTGTTTTGTTCTTCAAAATTTCATTTTTTGATTAATTTAATATTACAAGTTGCATATTTTATTTATTTAAGCCTTCATATGATATTAAAATTGTAAATTCACATCAAAACAAAAATGTTTTATATTTTGTATCTATATACATAGATTTAATTTTAATTTTTTTTATTTCATCCGTTTCGACCAATGGACCTTTAAAGCGACCGTTTCAATGTCCGGCCCGAATCTAAAAATATTTGATTATGATAAAATATAATAGTAATAAATCTGGTAGTCGTCCGATTCTATGCATGTTCACGACAACCGAAAGTCGGCGACTGTTTGAACACGTTACATGACGAGCGCGTGATACGGAGACCGCTAAAACAAAACTTAAGGATGTCAACAACTTCAATATTTATAATATACACCTTATATTATGTCTATATGTTGCATGTGGCCCCCTACATTTCCAACAATCTTAATTGTACTTCCAAATGAATAAACCACTTCGATTTCGGTTGAAATATTTAAGGGATTCAACGGATCATTTAAGATGCATAGGGGTTAACTCAGCAACATAGAATAATATAGGGGCGGCAGTGAAACATACTTTTTGAGTTCAAATTACGGTCCACACGTTCTCGACCCTCACACGCTTGAACAGAACTTCGATAACCTTCGAGACCCAAACTCTGTATAAATACAAATCCATTGATTGATCGATACTCACACCTGCATATTTAATCAACGATCACTTTTTGATAAACAATTTGAATTCTTTCTGAATCATCATGGCCCAAAACGATGTTCCGATTACCAATCAATCAGAGGTTCGTCTTTTCTCATGTTTAATTTGCATATATGCTTTCTGAATAAATAAGTGGTCATTGACCAATTGGGAATTGATTTATATTTTTTGTTAAAAAAGGTTGAGAGGTTGAAGTACCTGGAGTTTGTACAAATGGCTATTCTTCATGCTTCAAAATTTTATGGTTATGCCAAGAACAACTCCGGTCCACTGAAACCGGGGGTGGAGACGATAGAGGGTACACTAAAGACTGTTGTTGGCCCTGCATATGATAAGTACCATGATGTTCCTGTTGAGGTCCTAAAGTTTGTTGATCGGAAGGTCAGCGCTTCATCTTCCTTGTTAAAATGGATCATCTTTACATACTATTATGGTAAATGTTGATAATATATGTTGCTTGATTTCAGGTAGACGAGTCGGTTAACAAACTCGATAGCAAAGTGCAGCCTTTTGTGAAGCATGTGTCAGCTAAAACCAAGAACCTGGCTTCAGAGGTTAAGGCTGCTGGTGTGGTGGAAACCGCCTCTGGGCTGGCGAAAATAGCGTACACCAAGCTTGAGCCAACTGCTAAAGGGCTCTACACAAAATACGAGCCGGTTGCTGAGCAATATGCTGCTTCGGCTTGGCAGTCTCTTAACCAGCTCCCACTCTTCCCTAAGGTGGCTAAGGTGGTGGTGCCAACAGCGGCTTACTGTTCAGAGAAGTACAACCAAACCGTGCAGCAAACAGCAGAGAGAGGATACAAGGTTTCTTCGTATCTTCCGTTGGTGCCGACTGATAGGATTGCTAAGGTGTTCAACCCTGTTGAACTGCAGGCAGAGCCAGTGGTTCCTAGTGGAGGTGAAGGGGTGGTTGTGGCACACTAAGGTTGTATGATATTGTTTGGTTATTGTGATGAAATCTGAGATTAGATATTGTATAAATGTTTTTTTGGTTTATGGGATATTGTATGACATTGGTTTTGTGTTTTAGCATATAGTTTTGTTATGTTCAAGCTCATATATATGATGGTCTTACAAATCTTTTTGTCTCGTTAAATGAGACGAGATGAGCTCGACTCGATCAACCCAGAGTGAAAGATGATGCGGGCTCGAATTGAACAGAACAGCTTGATATTGGTAGACTTTGACAATATCAAAACATAGCGTATGAGCGGCAATATACATATTGAAAGTTTTTTTTAGTGCACCAAGATGTTTAGGAAGTTGCACATAATGCTTAGGGATGATATCTACCAACATTAAAACCTGTCGAAGTCCAGACTTATTAAGGGTATTCGGTATCATCCGTGGGGAAGATCCGTGAGCCGCTCACTCACGGGAACACCGCTCCCTCCTCCCATTAGTGGGTTTCGTGAGTGTACTCACGGATGTGAGACTTCAGCCATCCTCTCTACCAATTCATTTCTCATTCACACTCACTCATTTACATGGAACACCACTCTCTTCATATGTGAGTGGTGAGTGAGGGCTTAGGTGGTATCATTTTCCACTTACACTCACATGAGTATACCAGTTGCTCTTAATGTTTGGACCTATTTTTAATTGGACCTACTAATGTATGAGGCCAATTATTTCCTGACGAGTTGACATTTTAACCTTCCGAATCATCAACTACGTAACCATACAAGATATGTGTCTAGACTAGAACTCATCATAAGTGTCACAACATAACATTAAATGACTTAGTGTTTTAACAATAAGATTATTTGAGTATATAGGAATATATCAAATAGAATATGCTATTTATGTAAAATATTGTGAATACTTTTGGAAAGCCACATAATAGGTCAAGCATTGTAATCTATATATGGTTTGGGATATGGAATAACAAATCATCGATCTTTTACCTACTTTCATGGTATCCCAACCCTAATTTTTTCTCTCTTTTCTTCTGCCGCCTACCTCAGCCCTGCTGCCGCCGACATTCTCCTCCCTCTAATCCACCACCTTCTCCTCTCCCCTCAAAGAAGCCCCATGGATCCCAAACTCCACCCAGCCATCACAGTTACAAATATCAAAAACTTTATCCCCATATCACTCGAGATGGAGAATGCCCAATATTCTTCTTGGGCTGAATTGTTCAAAATCCATTGTCATGCCTTCCAAGTGTTCGATCATCTTTCACCGCGACAACATGCTTCAGCGTCCTCTTCCACCACTGATAAAGAAAAAGATAAGATCCCTCCCAACACCGATGAAATATGGTCGAGACTTGCTGCCATAGTCCTTGAATGGATCTATGGCACCATCTCAAATGACTTGCTTCACACCATCCTCCGACCGGATTGCGCTGCTGCTAATGCTTGGATGGCCCTCAAGAACAACTTCCATGATAACCAAAACACAAGAGCTTTGTACTTGGAACGCAGGTTTGTGAACATCAAAATTGATAGCTTCTCAAGTGTATCTGCTTACTGTCAAGAACTCGAGATGATTGCTGATCAATTGGGCAATGTGGGTGTCCTGTTCCTGACCATCGGATGGTTCTTCAAATGATTACGGGGCTGAATGAAGCATGTGATAATATCGCTGTTAAGAAATGAACATGACAGAGAAAAGATGGAGGCTCTCTATTACTCAAAATGAAGATTAACTTACAAATAAAGAAGAAAGCAACATTAAATAGAAAGATAACTGGGTCTGGGCTAAGGCCCATAACAGGACTCATAACAACTTATTATGCTAACATCCCCCCTCAAACTCACAATGCAATAGAAATAAACGTTGAGATTTGTCACACAAAAAACGAAACCGAGATGTCGATTGAGCCTTGGTAAAAATATCTGCAATCTGCAAGGCTGATGGAACAAAAGGAAGAGAGATGGTCCCGAGCTGAAGATGATGGTGAGTAAAATGACAATCTATCTCAATGTGTTTAGTTCGTTCATGAAAGACAGAGTTCTTGGCGATCTGCATAGCACTTTGATTATCACAATGTAATGGGGTAGGCGAGGAAACAACAACCCCCATATCTGCCAGAAGCCATCGTAACCAAATAATTTCACATGTAGTCACAGCCATAGCATGATATTCAGTCTCAGTGGAGGACCTAGAGACAACGTCTTGTTTCTTGCTTTTCCATGAGATTAGGGAATCACCAAGGAAAATACAGAAACCAGTAGTGGATTTACGATCATTGGGATCACTATCCCAATCAGCATCACTATAGGCAGGCAATTCAAGAGAAGACGTAGAAGGGAATAAAAAAATTTGAAACTGAGTGCCACGAAGATATCTCAAAATACGAAGAACAACTCCTTAGTGAACAGAAGTAGGGGCGGTAACAAACTGGCTAACCACATGAACAGCATGAGCGATATCAGGGCGAGTAACTGTAAGATAAACCAAGTTGCCTACAATGGTACGATATAGGCTCGGATCAGATAGAGGAACACCATTAGTGGGAGAGTAACGTGCATTGGTTTCAAGAAGAGTGTCTGCAATTCTGTTATCAGAAAGTCTTGCACGTTGAAACAGATCAGAAATATACTTCGTCTGAGAGAGAAGATATCCCTTTTTAGATTGAGCTACCTCAATCCCCAAAAAATACTGTAATAATCCCAAATCTTTCATAGCAAAACGATGGTCCAAGTCACGTTTCAAGGATTCAATGTTATCATAATCATCGCATGTAATAATCATGTCATCCACATATAAAGACAAGAGAATGCGTCCAGCATTCGTACATCGAAGAAATAAATCCGAATCATGATTGCTAGGGAGAAAGCCAAGGGAAGTGATGACTGTAGAGAATTTTTCATACTAGGCACGAGGGGCCTGCTTGAGTCCATATAGAGCTTTTCGAAGCCGACAGACTTCACCGGGCTGATGAGCTATTCCCGGGGTGGAGTCATGTAAACCTCCTCATGAAGATCACCATTCATAAAAGCATTTTTTACATCCATTTGACAGATCTTCCATTGTCGAACGGACGCAACAGCAATTAAAGTACGAACTGTTGTCATTTTTGCCACAGGGGCAAAGGTCTCCTCATAATCCATACCATACGTTTGCGAATATCCTTTTGCCACAAGTATGGCCTTGTACCGTTCAACAGAGCCATCGGACTTTGTCTTAATCTTATACACCCAACGACAACCAACCTTATGTTTACCTGGTGGTGGAGGAACCAAATCCCAGGTGTGATTCTGATGAAGAGCAGTGAGCTCTTCAGCCATAGCATTTTGCTATAGAGGGTCAGAGACAGCCTCTCTATATGATTCTGGTTCAGACAGATGATGAATGCCCGCAATAAATGAACTAAACGAAGCAGAATATGCAGAGTATGCAAAATTTGGTAATTGAGTAGACTTGCATGCACGAGTAGACTTTCTCGGAGGTGGAGGAGAATCAACGTTGGTGCCAGATGACGTGGAAGGTTCATGAACTGTCACATCATGTGCAACAGAAGTATCTGGAGCAGGTATATTAGGATCAACAGATGAAACGGGAACATCAGAGGTTGGGACATCAATGTTGCTAGCAAAAGGATCAATATTCTGAAGATCTGACTTTGTTACATCATGGGACTTAGCTGGAATCGAATAGAATGGAATATGTTCAAGAAAAGTAACATGTCTTGATACATATAACTTCTGACTTATAGGATCAAAACAACAGTATCCTTTTTGTCCCGTGCCATATCCTTTGGGACACTGGCATAGCCTAAGAAAACACATAAGGCTGATTTATTTGTCAATTTGTCTCGTTCAACATGAGTATGGAGAGCAAAGCAAGTACATCCAAAAACCCGTAATTCACCATAATCTGGGCGTTCACCGAAAAGACTTTCAAATGGAAACATCCCACCATTGTGAGAAGTAGGGATCCTATTAATCACATGTTAGGCAGTCAGAAGTGCTTCTCCCCAAAAGACACTAGGTACTTCAGCAGATAAAAGGAATGAACGAGCGGTTTTCATAAGATGACGAGGTTTCCTTTCAGCAACACCATTCTGTTGAGGGGTGTCAGTACAAGACGATTGGTGTATGGTACCATCTGATGCAAGCAACTGAGTAAAATCATTAGAGGTGTATTCACCCCCTAAGTCACACCTGAAGCACTTTATCACAGTCGAATACTGTGTTTGAACATAAGCCCTAAATATTTTATAAATGTCAAAGAACTCAGATCTACGTTTCATAAGGTACACCCAGGTATAACGAGTGTAATCATCAATAAAGGAAACATAATAACGTGAACCACCCTTAGTGGATACTGGTGATGGTCCCCACACATCAGAATGAACAATATCAAATGGTGCAACAGAATGAGAAATACTTTTAGCAAAAGGTAAAGCAGAAAATTTGGCAAGTTTACAACCACAACAATCAGAAATATCACAGGTTTGCAACTGACCCAAAACACCTATGGAAACCAAAAATTTTAAACGAGATGCGGACACATGTCCCAAACGAGAATGCCAAATATAAAATTCAGACGACAAAGGACTTAAACGAAAAGAGGATAAATCAACGCTGGAAGCAGCAACACCAGGAGCAGGCACTTTGAGTTCTTCTAAGACATATAAGTCTCCCACCCTAAGGCCGATCCCAATCACCCTCTGAGTGTGTTGATCCTACACAACACAAACAGTGTCACAAAAGAAAACCTAAATTCCAGATTTACACAACTGACTGACTGAAGCAAGATTTAAGGCAAGCTTCGGAATATAATAGACATCATTGAGAGAAACATGAGGGGTAGACACAGATCCAACACCCTCTACCAACATGGCTGTAGCACTAGCAGACATGACACAAACAGGAGAGACATGAGACAAAGAAAGAAAAGAGGACAGATAGGGAGACATATGATGTGAGGCACCAGAATCCAAAATCCATAATGATGAGGAAATACCTGAGGTACCAGATGAAGACAGTCCCACAGCAGACATAGCGGTAGGATTGGCGGCAAGAAACTGTCTGAACTGTTCAAATACTTGCGGATCCAGAGCAGATGGTGGTTGGTTCGTTACTACAGATGGTGGTGTAGCAGCAGCAGTAAACTGAGGTGGTTTAAATGTCTATTACGTAACTCTAGTAGGTGTAGTTTTTACCATCCAGACGAGTACTAATAGAATGAAGAGAGTCATCTTTCCCTGTCATATTATCAAAACCGAACGACAGCAGAAGATGGACCAGATGAACCAGCAGAAGTGAACATGCGATACGGAAATTGTCCACCTGATCTGTTCTGTTGTGGAGGCTTCTGCAAGTTAGAATTCCTTCTGCTAAGTAATAATGGACATTGAGACTTCCAATGATTTTTCCCTTTGCAAAATGCACATTCATCAAATGCAACTTTAGCACCTTGTCTAGGCTGATTAGGGGGAACGGCAAACACAGCTGGAGTAGTAGTTACTTTAGGACCTTTATCAACCTGAGATTTTAACCGAGTTTCCTCTGCAATCAACTCTCGAACAACCGAATCAACTATTGGAAGAGGGGAACGATGAAGAATCGTTCTGCGCAGTCCTTCAAAATCTGAACGTAATGCTATTAAAAATTGTACCAAACGTTGTTCCTCCCTTCGATCAATATAAGGTTTAAACACCTTCAATGCTGCAGATTCCGTAAGTGCAAATTGATCCCTTAAATCCGACATAGCTCCATAGAATTCTTGAATGCTCATCTCATTCTGTTGAAGAGCACGGATATCAAACTCCAACTGGTACTGGTTGGAAAAGTTAGACTGAGTATACAGCTTTTTCAAATGATCCCAAACCTGCTTAGCTATATTATATTCGGCCAACTGAATAACAATGGGCTGACCTACATAGTTGTTGATCCAAGTTATAACTTTAGAGTTATCTGTTTCCCATGTATCGAGAGCTAAGGCATATTCAGCAGCCTTAGATTTATCAGTAGGCTTTCCCTTAGTACCTGTGACATAACCCCACATATTTTTCCTCGAAGAAAGTTTTTCATTACGTAACTCCAGTAGGTGTAGTTTTTACCATCCAGACAAGTACTAATAGACTAAAGAGAGTCATCTTTCCCAGTCATATTATCAAAACCGAACGACAGCAGAATTACCGCAAACTTCAAATAACCGCAAACTTCGAATTAACCGCAAACTTGAGGCAACCGCAAACTTCGATTACCGCAAACTTCGAATAACCGCAAACTTAAAGTACCGCAAACTTCGTAACCGCAAAATTTCATAACCGCAAACTTCGTAACCGCAAAATTGGTATCCACAAACTTCGTAACCACAAACTTGGAGACCGCAAACTTCGTGAACAAAACGCAAACTTTGAAAAACGGGACAGAAACGAGGTCCAAACCTGTGAATCTGTCCAAAAGCTCTTCCAAATACACAAGTCAGTTCAAATAAAACGAAATCCGTAACCTTGATACCTCACGAGTCAACGAACTGAGCAGAAGCGACAACGAACGAAACAACCCTTCAACAACAAACAAACCAAACAACGAACGAACCAACAACTGAGCGGAAGCGACAACAAAGATCTTCAATCAAGCATGAATCGAGTTGGCTCTGATACCATGTTAAGAAATGAACATGATAGAGAAAAGATGGAGGCTCTCTATTACTCAAAGTGAAGATTAACTTACAAATGAAGAAGAAAGCAACATTAATTAGAAAGATAATTAGGCCTGGGCTAAGGGCCATAACAGGACCCATAACAACTTATTATGCTAACAATCGCTACCATTATTCAACAAACTAAACCCTTACCCGAATTTTATGAAGCTCGTTCCATGCTTTGTCTTGAAGAAACTCGAAAAGCAAATCAAGCCCCAAGTCCAACCGGCTCCGCTCTACACGCATCTCATCAGCACCCACCCCCTTTGGCTCCTATAACAGCCTCTCCATCCTCTGCATCGTCCAATCAGTTTGCATCACAAGGCCGTGGGAGGGGTCGTGGTCGAGGTCGCGGGCGTGGCTGGAATTTCTCACCACAATGGCATCCTTCTAAACAGTGGGCTTACCAACAGCCCCCTACCAACCGAAATCTACCATGGAACCATTCTTACCCACCCTGACCTTATCAAACATCCCCTTCTCACCGGCCCAGTCAAGCAGGCCCAACAACAGTTATTTTGGGCCCCCGCCCTTAGCATGCTTATGCTGCATCAAAAGCTTCATACACCCCAACGGAACTAGCCCATGCCTTTAACACCATGTCCTTTCATCCACCGGATCAAAAATGGTACCTTGACACCGGTGCTACGAGTCACATGACAAACAATCCAGGTAATCGCACTTCTTATTTCAATACGATTTATTCATTTATTCATGAAACATTACAGTCAGTAATGGTGCTACAATTTCGGTCCATGCTACTGGCCATCACATTTTATCACCACCTTTCCCTTCTTTACACTTAAAACATATCCTTTTAGCACATCAAATTGTCAAAAATTTACTATCCGTTCGTCGGTTAACCACCGACAATAATATCTCTATTGAATTTGATCCCTTTGGTTTTGATGTGAAGGATTTGCGCACCCGGACACCGCTCCTCAGATGTGACAGTACCGGCGATCTATACCCGCTCTACTTCATGCAAGACCTCAAGTTCAAGCCTCAAGTCCTTCTTTCACAACGGTGTCTCAAGATGTTTGGCATCATCATCTTGGATATCCCGGCTTTAATATTTTAGGTTCTTTAAAGAACTGTTTATCTTTGAATTCTAAATCTTTTAAGCATAATAATCATGTTTGTCAATCATGTGTGTTTGGAAAGCAAATACAATTTCCGTTTAAAGACTCCACTTCTTGCACTTATTTTCCATTTGACATAGTTCATAGCGATTTATGGACGTCCCCCATCTTATCATCGAATGGTTGTCGATATTATATACTATTTCTAGATGATAAAACCAATTTTCTATGGACCTATGCTATTGCAAACAAATCCCAAGTTTTTTCAACTTTCATTAACTTTCACAACCTCATTAAAAATCAATTCAACACTTCCATCAAATGTTTTCAATGTGACAACGGAAGAGAATATAATAACAACTATTTTCACCAATTTTTCAACAATAATGGAATGCTTTTCCGTTTCTCATGTCCGTATACTTCTTCTCAAAACGGCAAAGCGGAACGAAAAATCCGCTCCATTAACAACATTATACGCACCAACTCATCCCACTCCTCTGTTCCAACTCATTTTTGGCATCACGCCTTGGAACATGCTACCTACCTTCTCAACATTCTACCTACTAAAGTCTTAAAAAATTCCACCGCAACCTTTCATCTATATAACCGATCCCCATCATACGACCATCTAAAAGTTTTTGGATGCCTATGATACCCACTTCTCCCCTCCACTATCATACATAAATTAGCCGACCGATCTACCCCGTGCATGTTTCTTGGGTACCCATCCAACCACCGAGGGTACAGGTGCTACAACTTAAAAACGGGTCAAATCTCTCTATCCTGAAATGTGATCTTCGATGAAACTGTTTTCCCCTTTGCAAATCAGCCCTCAAACCCAAACACTTATAAATTTCTAACCATTGATCCTAGTCCATTAATCTGGACATCCACCACTTCCCACCTAAACTCAAGTGATCATGGATAGAAAATAGAAAAGATTGAGGGGATAAAGAAAGAATGAATTAAAAGACGGTATTGAACTTCGGAGGGTTACTTACTTGTTTGATCTTCAACTCTTGGAATTCTCCTGGTATTTTCGAAATCTTCAAAAGGGGAGGGAGGTATTTCATAAATTAAAAAGGTTTGGGAGTGTTTGAGGGAGAATTAGTAAAGAAAACAAGTTCCTAAGCTGTAACATCCCAAAATATAAAACGAAAATTATAATAAAGGAATAAATGAATGAGGCATGACGGGCCGGGCCGGATGGGCCGGTGGGCTTGAAGGGGCGAACATAGGGGAGCTTCCCCCTATAAATAGCTTAAGTTACCACATTTCTCTCATTTGCCAGTTCTAGAGAGAGAAACCATAGAGAGAGAAAGTAAGCGGATCGGCCCAAGATTAAAGAAGTTCGTTGCTCCAGAGCTCGTGAGAGGAACCTCCGAATCGGAAGCTCGATACAGGTAACGATCCAACCTAGATCTGAGTTTTTGTTAGTTTTTGGTTTTTTGGGCTTTGGACGAAAATGTGACGTTTTTACGGATGAAACTGGAAGAAAAACATAGTTTTGAGTTCCTTAATGAAAAGCAAACGTTTTGAATGTAAACAAGTTCGGGATCTTGATGTGATCAGACCCGAAGGCGAAAGTTAGGGTTTTTGTGGAGAAGCAGATCCTACATACTTATCAAGTACGCAGGAAGAGGATCCTACGTACTTATCAAGTACGCAGGAAGAGAATCATGCGTACTTATCAAGTATGCATGAAGCAAGGTTTGCGCACTTAATAAGTACGCAAGAGCAAGGCCCTGCGCACTTGCTAAGTGCGCAGGCATCAGGCTGTTTAGGTAAAGTCAGTATGTTTAAAAGGTTAAACCGTTAGAGTCGGGATTTGGTCTGATGTGAATTTAACTAATCAATTCAGATCAGAAGTGACGTTGTGGGACCTTTGTTTAGGACAACCCAGATTAGCTTATCAGGTGAGTTCTAGAAGCCCTCTTTTAAATGTTTTATATAATGTTTTCGGGCTGGTGTGCATACATACGAAATGATGTTTTACGAAATAATGTTTATGAAACTATTTTTACAAAATGATGCTTATGAAACTATGTTTATGAAATGAAATGATTTGGAATGAACGGTTTATGGAAAGAAAGTTTTATGAATGGAATGTTTACGAACGAAATGTTTATAAAGAAATGGTTTAAACTGAAGGTAAAGGGTTTTTGAAAATGAATGAAAGGTTTTATGAAAAGAAATGAAAAGGGTGAAGGTTTTAAAGAAGTCATTACAAATCTAATCTGTTGAATGAATGGAATTGACGAATGAAGTCTAGGAATGTAATTCCCAGCCTTGTGGTAGATTATGGACGGCGAGCCATAGTTGCCATAAGAACAACAGGGGCAGTGTCTTGGTGGCCTGCCAATGGTTATGATGTTGTACAACTGGTATGGGAGTAACGACGGTTACTCAGGGGTTAACGTGACCCTATGTAAGGTTAAATTATGATCCGACGTTGTTATGGCCGTGAGCCATAGCCGTCGATGGAAATTGTCGGTTTATGGACATGAGAGCCATAGGGGCAACTAAATGGGTATTGTCGGTACTCGTGCAGTTAAGCCTTGGGGGCAATACAAAAAGGGAATTGACGGAATGTATTGTATTGTCGGTCTTTGTGCAGTTAAGCCTTAGGGGCAATACAATACTAAATGACGGAACGAATGGCAACACAGATTTGGATAAAAATGTATGACTTAAATGAATGTTAAATGTTTTAAACGAACGATCCGTTCAACGGTGTTTATGATGATGATAAATGTTTGAATGTTTTTAATGATGAACGAAAGGCCATGTTTTCTTATACATGATGTTAAACCCTAATGAATTATTGAATGATGAACCATTTCTTAAATCGAATGAAAACTTGAAATCACCAGCGTAGCCGACTTTTTAGTATGCACATTCAGATTAAGGCAGGTATGGATGATGGACGGTGATGCTTGGCAAGCGAGAAGAGTTACTCGGTTGATCATGAAGACTTGCATCCCGTTATGATTAGTTTATGTTATGTTTATGTAATAGACTATGTTACGCTTCCGCATGTTGAATAATGTTATGAGTATGTTTTAATGAAATTTTCCGCTGCGTTATTTGATATTCAAGTTAAGAACTGTTTGTGAATGAGTAAATCTAACAAGTGAGGCCTCCCGGGTTCGGGGCCTTACAAGTTTGTATCAGAGCAATAGTTTGAGAGATTCGGGCACTCCCAGTGTCTGAACTTAAACTGTGAATGAGACCGAAAGCGGATGCCAGTACGGGTAACTCAAGCCACAGCATCAGGTATGAAGGTAGTATTTATTTACGTATAGTATGCCTTAGAAAGGGTTAGGTAAGGACTTGTGTTCTGATGGAATCACAAAGGTGGTCAAATAGAAATCGAAAGGTAGTGAAATGGTTAATTGCAGATGGCCAGTGTATATTAACATCTTACAGTGCTTATTGAATTTTATTTGTTAACTAGCGTGATGACGTTGGATTCCTTGTCTTATAGAACGAAATGGCGGGACGAAAGAGCGGAAGGCGTGGTGGGGGCCGTACCGGTGGTCATACCGGCATTCGAAATGGTGGGCATGGCAGGACCCCTGCGCGCCAAGAGTATAGTGAAGAAGGAAGTGTTCACACTGAACCGGCGGTTAGTGTGCATGGAACTGAGCAGACACTGGTTGAAGAACAACCTTTCACTTTTGAACCATAAGTGAAGGCAGCTATAGCTCGAGAGTTCACAGAGTTGATGAAGACTTCTCTACCAGGTCTGTTAGCTGAAGCATTGAAGAAGGTTAATGGGGAAGGTGGGTCTAACACGGTGGTTGATACCCCGAACACTGAGGCAATCAACGCACCGCTTAACCGTGGTTGCGACTATAAGTCCTTTAAGGCATGTGACCCGCCGGTCCTGACTGGGAAGAAGGACGCGGTGGCTACTTTTGATTGGGTAATCCGTATGGAAGCTGGCATTCGCTGAGCGAGTGTCGAACGGATCAAGTTGTGAAATTTGCTGCTAACTCTTTGAGAGAGGAAGCATCCCATTGGTGGGAAGGTGTACGTCAAGCAAAGGGGAGCGAGGTTGTGGATGCGATGATGTGGGCTGATTTGAAAACTTTAGTGATCAAGAATTTCTGTCCAAGGAATGAGATCGAAAAGGTAGAAAGGGAATTTCTAGGGATTAAGGCCGGGAGCATGACGCACCGGCAGTACACCACGCGGTTCAATGAACTGGCATGTCTGGTGCCACATCTTGTCACGACTGAGGAAAGAAAGATTTCTTGTTATATCCAGGGAGTGCCGGACAAGGTCCGCACCTTTATCAAAGCAAACACCCCTAGCACCTATGATTCGGTGGTGGAACTCAGTGGTGTGGTGTATGATGATCTGGCATTAAACGATGCCGCCATTAAGGAACCGAAGAAGAGACCGAGCTTCTCAAACAAGCGAACTGGTGGAAAGATGTTTGGGACTCGTGATAAGAGGGCTCAGGTGAATGAGCCGACTGTTTGTAAGAAGTGTGGAAGGGAGCATGCAGGTGAATGTAGACTGGGATCTAACTTGTGCTTTAAGTGTGGCAAGACCGGGCACTACTCCCGTGAGTGCCCACAACACTTCAAGTGCTATAACTGTGGGGATGCCGGTCATCTGAGTAGGGAATGCCCGAAACCGAAGATGGGCGAATCTGGGAAAGGGAAGGGTGCCAAGAAGAAAGAAGAGAGGCCCCGATCAAAGACTCGTGCGTATGCGCTGACGTAAGACCAGGCAAGGGTGGACCCCGACGTGGCATCTGGTACGTTCATCCTTGACAACACTTTTGTTTCTGTATTATTTGATTCGGGTGCCAGTAAGAGTTTTATATCTACGACTCTTTGTAAACGAGTGAAGTACACTGGCAGTAAGCTAGAAAGGGCTTTTAGCGTAGAAACCGCTGAGGGTAGAACCGCGAGAGTGACCGATGTAGTTGACAACTCTACGATAAAAATAGAAGGTCATAGGTTCCCTGTCAGGTTCTTTGTTATGGTTTTGGGTGGGTTCGATGTTGTGTTGGGTATGGATTGGTTAACTGCCAACGAAGCACAAATCATATGTAAACGAAAGATAATCCAACTCAAGGCTCCGGATGGTAGCAAAGTCGAGGTTTTTGGAGATCGTGACGCCCGATGCCAAACATCATCTCGATGATTAAGGCAACAAATTACTTGCGGCGCGGATGCGAGGCTTATCTGGTGTACGTAATTGACAAGTGTAAGGAAGTGAAAAAACTAGACGATGTACCCGTGGCACACGAGTACCCGGAGGTGTTTCCAGAGGATTTTCCTAGGACACCACCCGACTGAGGGATTGAATTTCGAATCGACTTAGTACCAGATGCCCAGCCCGTGGCTAAGGCTCCATATCGACTAGCACCAGTGGAAATGAAAGAACTTATGGCCCAATTAGACGAACTACTTGAGAAGGGATTTATACAACCGAGCATCTCGCCATGGGGTGCTCCGGTGTTGTTTGTGAAGAAGAAGGATGGTTCGATGAGAATGTGTATTGATTATCGCGAGTTGAACAAACGTACCGTGAAGAACAAGTAAGCTCTACCAAGGATCGGCGACCTGTTTGACCAATTGCAAGGCGCAAGTTGGTTCTCTAAAATCGACCTTCGGTTCGGGTACCATCAGTTGAAGGTGAGGGAAGAAGACATACCGAAAACTGCATTTCGCACGCGCTATGGACATTTCAAGTTCCGCGTAATGTCTTTCGGATTGACGAACGCCCCCGCAGCGTTCATGGATTTGATGAATAGGGTATGTCGACCGATGCTGGACCGATCGGTAATTGTGTTCATCGATGATATCCTCGTCTATTCCAGGAACGAGGGTGATCACGCATGTCACTTAAAGGAGGTGTTGGAGGCTCTGAAGAAGGAAAGGTTGTATGCTAAGTTCTCCAAATGCGCGTTCTGGCTTAAGGAAGTCCAATTCCTAGGTCACGTCATTAACCCGAACGGCATTATGGTTGACCCAGCAAAGATAATAACGGTAAGGGAATGGAATATTCCTATGACGCCAACTGAAATCCACAGTTCCTTGGGATTGGCAGGTTACTATCGGAGATTCATCCAGGATTTCTCGAAAATAGCTTCGTCGTTGACAAAGTTGACTCGGAAGGAGGTAAAGTACGAATGGGGTTCGACCCAGGATGAGGCATTTAAGGAATTGAAAGAGAAGCTAACCAAGGCTCCAGTCTTCGCCCTTCCCGAAGGCAATGAAGACTTAGTTGTACACTCTGATGCTTCGGGTCAGGGATTGGGATGCGTGTTGATGCAACGCGGGAGAGTGATCGCGTATGCGTCATGGCAGTTGAAGACTCATGAAGCTAATTATCCGACTCACGATTTGGAACTTGCTGCTGTCGTATTCGCATTGAAAATCTGGAGGCACTACCTTTACGGGGTGAAGTTTACTATTTACGCCGACCACAAAAGTTTGAAATACTTTTTCGAACAAAGGGAACTTATAATGAGGCAGAGACGATGGTTGGAACTATTGAAAGACTATGACTGTGAAATCTTATACCATCCTGGAAAGGCAAACGTAGTAGCTGACGCTCTAAGCCGAAAGGATGTGCCTACTCCTATTAGAGTGAAAGCTTGCCAGTTGGTAGTAACATCATATGTGATGAGGGAAATTGAAAGGGCTCAAGATGAAGCACTTAAGGAAGAAAACATAAAGAAGGAAAGGATGGTTGGCCAACAGGACAAGTTGGAATATAACACTCTTGGTGTTAGGACACGTTTTGGGCGGGTATGGATACCTATGAGTGGCGAGCTTAGAACCAAAATCTTGGATGAGGCTCATAAATCTCGTTACTCTATCCACCCCGGTACCAACAAAATGTACCAATATCTGAGGAAGGAATACTGGTGGCCTGGAATGAAACACGAAGTGACAAAGTACGTAAGCAAGTGCTTGACTTGCTCGCAAGTAAAGGCTGAACACCAGAAACCGTATGGGAAGATTCAACCACTTGATATACCGGAATGGAAGTGGGAACACATTACCATGGACTTCATAACCAAGCTACCTCGCACAGCTAAAGGTCATGACACCATTTGGGTAATCGTGGACCGTTTAACGAAGAGTGCTCACTTTTTACCTATTCGCGAGACGTTCTCGTCGGAAAGGTTAGCGGAAGTATTTATTAACGAAGTAGTAGCACGGCATGGGATGCCTTTGACGATCATATCTAACCGGGACACACGATTCACATCGAGGTTTTGGAAAAGATTTCACGAGGCGATGGGCACTAGGCTTAATATCAGCACGGCATACCACCCACAAACGGATGGTCAGTCCGAAAGGACCATTCAGACATTGGAGGATATGCTTCGTGCTTGTATTATCAATTTTGGCAGCAGTTGGGACAGTCATCTGCCGTTAGCCGAATTCTCCTACAACAATAGTCATCACACGACTATAGGCATGCCGCCTTACAAAATGTTGTATGGGAGAAGATGCAGGACCCCGGTTTGTTGGGGTGAGATTGGACAAAAGGAATTAGGGAGTCTTGAAGTTGTAAGAGAAACGTCGGAAAGGTTTGATCAAATCAAAGCACGAATGAAGGCCGTACAAGATCGTAAGAAATCCTATGCGAATAAACGACGAAGGCCTATTGAGTTTGATGTTGGGGACAGAGTAATGTTGAAAGTGTCACCCTGGAAGGGAATCATACGATTCAGGAAGAGAGGAAAGTTAAGTCTGAGGTTTGTCGGACCATTTAGGATAATGGCACGGGTCGGTGAAGTCGCTTATCGGTTAGAGTTGCCTGATGAGTTAAGTGGGATTCATTCTACCTTCCATGTATCACACTTGTGAAAGTGTTTGGCGGATGAATCGGCTCACGTATCACTTACTGACATCGAGGTCGACAACAGCTTGAACTACATCGAAGAACCTGTGGCCATCTTAGACAGAAAGCAGAAGCGTTTACGTAATAAGACTATTCGATTGGTTAAAGTCCAATGGAAGCACCGAAAGGGATTGGAATCTACTTGGGAAATGGAGACGGAAATGAGGGAGTCGTACCCTCAACTATTTGACTTATAAAAGGTTTCGGGGATGAAACCTATTGTAAGGGGGTAGACTTGTAACATCCCAAAATAAAAAACGACAATTATAATAACGGAATAAATAAATGAGGCATGACGGGCCGGGCCGGATGGGCCGGCGGGCTTGAAGGGGCGAACATAGGGGAGCTTCCCCCTATAAATAGCTTAAGTCACCACATTTCTCTCATTTTCCAGTTCTAGAGAGAGAAACCGAAGAGAGAGAAAATCGACGGATTGGCCCAAGATTGAAGAAGTGCGTTGCTCCAGAGCTCGTGAGAGGAACCTCCGAATCGGAAGCTCGATACAGGTAACGATCCAACCTAGATCTGAGTTTTTGTTCGTTTTTGGTTTTTCGGGTTTTGGACGAAAATGTGACGTTTTTACGGATGAAACTAGAAGAAAAACATAGTTTTGAGTTCCTTAATGAAAAGCAAACATTTTGAATGTAAACAAGTTTGGGATCTTGATGTGATCAGACCCGAAGGCGAAAGTTAGGGTTTTTGCGGAGAAGCAGATCCTGCGTACTAATCAAGTACGCAGGAAGAGGGTCCTGCGTACTTATCAAGTACGCAGGAAGAGGATCATGCGTACTTATCAAGTACGCATTAAGCAAGGTTTGCGCACCTATTAAGTACGCATGAGCAAGGCCCTGCGCACTTGCTAAGTGCGCAGGCATCAGGCTGTTTAGGTAAAGTCAGTATGTTTAGAAGGTTAAACCGTTAGATTCGGGATTTGGTCTGATGTGTATTTAACTAATCAATTCAGATCGGAAGTGACGTTGTGGGACCTTTGTTTAGGACAACCCAGATTAGCTTATCAGGTGAGTTCTAGAAGCCCTCTTTTAAATGTTTTATATAATGTTTTCGGGCTGGTGAGCATACATACGAAATGATGTTTTACGAAATGATGTTTTACGAAGCGATGTTTATGAAACTATGTTTACAAAATGATGCTTATGAAACTATGTTTACGAAATGAAATGATTTGGAATGAACGGTTTATGAAAAGAAAGTTTTTTGAATGGAATGTTTACGAACGAAATGTTTATAAAGAAATGGTTTAAACTGAAGGTAAAGGGTTTTTGAAAATGAATGAAAGGTTTTATGAAAAGAAATGAAAAGGGCAAAGGTTTTAAAGAAGTCATTTCAAATCTAATATGTCGAATGAATGGAATTGACGACTGAAGTCTGGGAATGTAATTCCCAGCCTTGTGGTAGATTATGGACGGCGAGCCATAGTTGCCATAAGAACAAAAGGGGCAGTGTCTTGGTAGCCTGCAAATGGTTATGATGTTGTACAACTGGTATGGGAGTAACGACGGTTACTTAGGGGTTAACGTGACCCTATGTAAGGTTAAATTATGATCTGACGGTGTTATGGCCGTGAGCCATAGCCGTCGATGGAAGTTGTCGGTTTATGGACATGAGAGCCATAGGGGCAACTAAATGGGTATTGTCGGTCCTCGTGCAGTTAAGCCTTGGGGGCAATACAAAAAGGGAATTGACGGAATGTATTGTATTGTTGGTCTTCGTGCAGTTAAGCCTTAGGGGCAATACAATACTAAATGACGGAACGAATGGCAACACAGATTTGGATAATAATGTATGACTTAAATGAATGTTAAATGCTTTAAACGAACGATCCGTTCAACGGTGTTTATGCTGATGATAAATGTTTGAATGTTTTTAATGATGAACGAAAGGCCCTGTTTTCTTATACATGATGTTAAACCCTAATGAATTATTGAATGATGAACCATTTCTTAAATCGAATGAAAACTTGAACTCACCAGCGTAGCTGACTTTTTAGTATGCACATTCAGGTTAAGGCATGTATGGATGATGGACGGTGATGCTTGGCAAGCGAGAAGAGTTACTCGGTTGATCATGAAGACTGGCATCCCGTTATGATTAGTTTATGTTATGTTTATGTAATAGACTATGTTACGCTTCCGCATGTTGAACAATGTTATGAGTATGTTTTAATGAAATTTTTCGCTGCGTTATTTGATATTCAAGTTAAGAACTATTTGTAAATGAGTAAATCCAACAAGTGAGGCCTCCCGGGTTCGGGGCCTTACATAAGCCTCCTATTTATACTAATGGGTGAAGGGGTGTAAAAATGGAATGTCTTGGAAAGGAATTTAGGGTTTTTAGGGTGTGTAAAGGGGGTGGCCGAAATTTCTTGGCCTTCTGGCCTTGTGGGCTACAAAATTCTTCCATGGTTCATGGGTGGCCTTTGACCCATGGTTGATCCAACGGTTCGGTTTCGCGGTTTTTTATCATTTTTTTGAATTTCAGGATTTATTTAAGGAAAATTTTGCAAACAAACTTTGTTTTAATTAATGAAATAAATATGTTAAACTTTTAAAACATAAATTAATGTCATGTTAGATGAATTTTTCGGGTGTGGACGATACGCAGCTAACGACGGTTTAAAAGGCGAACGATCGCACGAAAGTACTAACTAACGTACTAGGGCATCAATTTGAATTATGTGACAACCTGAATGAGTTAAATAGCTATGTTAGGCACATATGGTTGATACATTGCCTTTGAGTTAGTAGCGGGTGAGTTTTCATGTCGGTAAACGAGTTATTAAATGGTTTAACGGTACAAGTTGCAAATTAAGGCAGTTCCAAGCGTTTCAGTCAACTTGTGACCATTTAATAAGTATAATGTGCATGAAATAGGTATGTTTCAATTATGATGCGAACACGAGTTATGATGAGGGTTTCAATCTTCATTGATTCACGAATATGGTAAGCGTTACAAGTATGCGAAAAGCAGAAATGTTACAGTCTCCCCTAGTTAAGGGAATTTCGTCCCCGAAATTCAACTAGTAGAGACGGTGACAACTAGAAAAGGATAGGTTATGATATACGTTGACTAGGGCTAGTCCCACTTCCAATGCAACATCGGTGTTTATATATAGGGTGTACCGTAGCTAACCACCACCCTTTTGGCTCCTTAGAGGCGTACTAGCCACCTATCAAGACTACCACTAACATGGATAATGTTGGGTGGCATGATTCGAGTTCTGGAATTGGTTATGGGTAGCTTCATCGTATAATTTCATTTCACACCAATGTACCTGTAAATTCACGATTACGTTCGCGACCGCAATTGTTAATTTACCTTACATGGGTGTGATATGTCCTTCTACTATGCACCTATAAAGTGATGATAGTAATGTAGCCGGAGGTTACGAACATTATCGAATGGCAGTGAAAACATGTTGTTTTGAGATTTAAGAATCATGATTAAATAGGTATCTTATGCATATTTAGCAGTAATGTATAAAGTGGGATATTCACATAGCAATCCACAAAATGAATCTTGAATAATAATACATCCAAACATAGTGCAAATATATGAAAAAACATGATTCATTGATAAAAGAAATAAACCTAAGCCTCAAGATAGTGTCATCTAAACAAACATAGAATTCAAGTTTTGATGAAACAAGGTAACAAAGTAAGACATCAAATAAGTAATATAGTTATCATATCTCCCCCCAGTTAAGGGGATTTCCTCCCAAATCTTAACCAGTGGGGTTTGCGTTGTCTTGGGGGGCAGGTTCTTCACGAGCCTCAGTTATTCCCATGACAAAGGTGCGAGCACGAGCACCTTGATTGTTGTTAAGCTTGGGACAATGGTGCTCGAAGTGATCGGTTGCACCACACTCAAAGCAAGACCTACCATTGGTATTAAAAGGGACCATGGCGTTGTTGGCAGCAGCAGGAGTAAGCATGCAGCAAGAGGTGTCTAGATGCCTATTTCTTCCGCACTTGGTGCACTTACGACACGGTTGTGCAGAAGGGTGATGATACTGGCACTTTACACATAGAGGGTAAGGTCCACCGTATGTCTTCTTGGCAAAAACAGGGGCAACTTGGGTAATAGGAGTGGTAGGAGTTACTATAGCAAAGCCATTAGATGTCTTTGTTTCTTATGTTGGTACTCAGGCTCCATCATTACTTCTTCGTTGGTCCTCTTGCCACTTTTACTGAACAAGATCCCAGACTTAACTAGATCGTCCGTTAAGGACCCAGAAAAACGAATAACAGCTTCAAGTGTTGTGGGGCTACTTCCCATGACGGTACCCCGAATTTGAGGTGGAAGGCCTCTAGTGTAACGATCAATTTTCTGAGTCAGGGGTGTAACCAGATGCGGGACTAGGATTCAGAGTTCATGAAAGCGTGTGGTGTATGCCTCACTCTCCCCACTATCCTGGGTAAGGTCCCACAGCTCAATCTCTAACTTCTTCATCTCATTGCTGGGGCAGAACTCCTCGATCATAATTTCCTTGAGCTTATCCCAAGTCATAGCAAGAGCTCCTTCCCTTCCCCGAATATTCTTTTTAGCATTCCACCAAGTCAGTGCCCTCTTTTGGAAGGCACTTGTAGTATACTTTACCTTAAGTTCATCGGGGCAGTCACTCATCTTAAACGTGTTCTCCATGCCTTCAAACCATTTCAATAGCCCTGTTGCACCTTCAGATCCAAGGTACTTGTGTGGGTCACAAGAGTTAAAGTGCTTGAATATACAAACACTCCCACTAGATCTTCCAGTGGAGTTGTTGATTTGAGTGACAATAGTGGGTAAGATAGCATCAAGTTGTTGAGTGAGAAGGGTGGCTATGGCGGAGGTTTCGGCGGAAGGGTAGGAGGCTTCACCGGTGTTGGCCACGATGGTATCGGGATCACGATGAGGAGGCGTTCTACGAAAGAGATATCACAAGTTGAAAGTTAGGATAGACATTCAAATAATAATAAAATCACTCATTCATTAATATCAAATGTCTTACAAGATTAATAAAACATATATTAAAACATATATGTTGAATTACAATTGAAATTAAAGATAAAATTGACTAATCAAAACTCAAGGTTCGGATGAATAATACTAGTGAGACATGTTTTAGCCTATAGGTGGGCACTCACTCAAAGGGTCTCCAGGTAAGTGCGACTCGTAACGAACGTGCCTCATTTTCCTTTGTGCCAAGACCCCTAGTGTACAGGCGCTCACCCTTCTAGATTATACGTGTCCCTAGTACCATTATGCGGGTCTTGGATTTTGATGAGAGTGTCAAGGATTGGGCCTTGCACAAGAATTGGATTCAGCATCGTGCAAGCTTCTTCTTCCTTCTTGTTGTTGGGCTCCAATTTGCTAGGAATGTAGATGAATTCTTCCTCGGGTCGTGAGTAGTGCGGGTTAGTTGTATCCTATAGTAGTTTGAGGTCTTCCTTCTTGCGGCCTTCTTGATCGGGCTTAGGCTCTCCGACGTGTGAGCGGATCCGAGTCTTCATGAGTGTGTGTAACGTGAGGGTTGTGGACAAGATACAGTGAAAGCATAGTAATTACATGTAAGCAAATAATTCCTAATAATGTGGCACTTAGGTTATAGTCTAGGTTATTGCTAAGGAAACCTAATTCTCTATAACCAAGGCTCTGATACCAATCTGTCACACCCCGCCAAGGCGGAAACACGGGAGTGCGACGAAATTGAATAAAAGAACAGAAAACAATAAATAAGATTACTATTAAATTCTATAGAGTTAAAATCTCATTACATAAATCTCAACTTAAACCAACCAAATAACATGTTCAAAAGACAAAACAACTTATAACAGAATTTCTTCATTTAATATCTAGGCAAATCCTATGTGATCCTTTGCTTGACCTATCACGAGCTTAATCACCTGAAACATGTACGAAAAACAAGTGTCAACTAAAATTAGTTGGTGAGAAATCATAGGTTTAATAAAATCATAAGTTTGGCAAAAGTAACAATTCACAATTCAAGATCATCATATAGCACATAAATAAAACAAACACATGATAAGCAAATCCAATCTAAAATGATGAATAACGAATAAGTGGTGCAACTCACAAGTTGCACTAATAACGAATAAGATGTCCAACCAAAAGTTGTCGATAAAGTATATGCGGTTTCCATCCTATGGCCCATATCTGTACTACCGTTGGCTTGAAAGCTTCAAGTTAAGGATTTGCAAGTTTAACGTTTATCATGTTGTGTTCATTTATTCACATACATATAAGATTCTCTTGTTTTAGAATTGTTTAAAAATAACGTGTTTAATGCGTGTCAACGCGTACATGATTCCCCCAAAATAATTTGAATAAAGTGGGGCTATGAAGTCTCACCTTGATAACTAGGAGCGATAAGAGACTTGAGCAAATAGACGAGGTGAATCACGGACCAGACCCTTAACAAATGAATAAATTAGTTTTAGGGTAGGTTCGATGGTTACGAGTGTGATGTGTAAGTGTTCGTTGGGTGTTTATGATGCTTAACTATACGTTTTTATGTGTGATTTAGCATGGAACGCGTTTACTTTGCATGTGTTTATGATTTGTAGGTGTTTGGATGCTAAGTATGTGTTTTAGAAGCATTAGAGAGGAAGTAGAGGGTTTGGATCGGAAACTATGCAAAAAATGGAGGCTGATGTGAAAGTTCTGGAAGCTGAATCTTGAAACAGACATATCTCGAGCTAGAAAATGAGTTACAAGACCCATAATATATGAATATTGGGTAGCTCGAGAAGCCAAATCCAAATATTTGGTTAAAAAAATACACTAGGGGCGTAAGCTTACGCCCTAGGAGCGTAAGCTTACGCCGGTAACATTTTCTGAACAGAAGCTTCAGCTCGACGGAGTAAGCTTACGCCCCCCAGCGTAAGCTTACGCTGGTTACGTTTCAGACGCGGATTTTTAGTGAAACAGCCGATTTTCAGTGTTTAATTGGGGGTTTCTTCCCCAAATTCGAAATTCTCTTTTGGACATCAGTTCTTGGGCGATTTTGGGAGTTCTTGGAGGCTAAGGAACACGATTCTAACATTCACTTGAAGATTGAACATGATCTCCATCACCATGAGCGGCTAATTCACTTGTGGCTTCCTCCAGGCGGACGGTTCGTATAGGTTTCATGTTTTGATTCTGTTTATTTATGTTTTTGGATCTATTTTTGTTTCTGACAATAACTGAGTAGATTGATTTATTAGTTATTTTAAACAGTTTATTTGAGTGCTTTGAGTTTGCTTGCTTTACGATCTTGTTCGGTTGATGACAAAACCTAGTAGCAGGGTTGGGTGACTAAAGGGGGTAACTTGGCATTCATAAATTGGGTAATTGAATTATACTGGTTTGTGACAGAACTGGTTGTATAGGTTGCTGACAACGGCCTGTCTTCAATTACTATTTTAACTTATTTTCCAACACTATATCTATGTGGTGTCCAATTAAATAACTGAGTTTTATGTGAAACCTAGAACCTGAAGTTTGGAGGAGGTTGCATTTTTATTTGATCTGTGTTTTCATTCTAATTATCAAACTAAGCAATTTCACTAACCACTGATTCCTCGTGGATACGATACTCTTCTTACCCTTACTAGTTAAGTGTTTAAAGATTGTTTTTGACCAACCTAACGACATCGATCAAAATGGCGCCGTTGCCGGGGAATCGGTGCGCTTAGTTCTATTGCTTTAGTTTATTGTCTTTAGTTGATTTTAATTTTATCAAACACCCAAAAAGATTTTCTTTACTTCTGTTTTTATTTTTTGTTTATTTTGTTTATTTCTTTGTTCAGAGCTACTCGGTTGTGCTACGTGTGCAGGTTGACATGGACAGTAATTATTATGGTGACCAAGATTACTATGAACCATGCAACAACTGTGGCATCACTGGCCACTGGGCACAAGATTGCCCAAGATACAATCAATATGATGGTGGTCCTGAGTACCCAAACTATCAGGACGATTACAACCAAGACTACCACCTAAGCAGGCCACCTGATCAAGACAACTATCATTCTGAACTGGATGTCATCCAGTCAAACATGAAGGAGATGGCCAAGATGATACAAGCAGTGGTGCAGCAACAGGAGAGTCAGGACAAAGCTCATCAAGCTTTGGTAGATCTAGTTGCCAACCTAACTGGGATTGTCGGGTCACTCATCAAGGAAGTAGGTAAGCCTCGCTGTTCACATCAGTCCTCCTGTTCTGAAACCACAACCAGTGCACACCTCAATGATGTAAGTTTCCATTCTTCATTTGAATATCCTGCTCGTGAACATACTCCACCACCAGTTGTAGAAAGAGTGGTGGAGCATAGTGAATCTGAGTCCGACCCAAATCAGGATTTTATTTCACAAAATAATTTGAAAACTGAAAATGTAAATAAACCTGTAAAAATCCCGTTTCCAGATGCTCTAATCAAACCGTTTTTAAAAGAAAAAGATCCAACACAGGATGAACGATGGGAAAAGTTTGAGAAGCGTAAAATTAACTCATTATTTTTAAATACGCTTAAACAAGATCCTGATAATGTTGAATGTCTAAAAGGTTTGAGTACCCGAAAACGACGGCACAAATGTCCCGAGCAAGTAAAATTGAGTGTCAGTGTGAATGCCATGTTTACGGGTACCCTTCCCCAGAAACTCCAAGATCCAGGGGCACCTATTATTTCAATTCAAATAGGTGAAATTACATTGAATAGAGCATTACTGGATCTTGGAGCATCTGTGAGCATAATTCCAGGGAGTCTGTATGATCAGCATGAATTTGGTCCATTACAGAGAGTTAACACCACCGTGGTGTTGCCTGATCAGACTCCCGCACATTCTCGGGGGATTGTAAAGGATGTGATTGTGAAAGTAGGAGAGTTTTATTACCCAGTGGATTTCTTGGTGTTGGATTGTGTGAAGAACACAGAACCAACTATCATTTTGGGTAGACCGTTCTTGGCCACTGCTCAGGCAAATATTAACTGTGCTGAGGGAATGATAAGGATGAGGTTTGGGGCTCAGAAAATGAGTCTTAAAATATTTCCAAACTTGCCAAACCCGAAAGCTAACAAGTGTAGATAACCTGAAAAGGTGAATCACATAGTCGAGAATGCTTGTTTTGTGAATGACAGGTTAGCTGAGCAGAAGGATGGTGAAACGCCAGACAGTGGAAGAACTAAACGAGTCAGAAAGAGAAGGCGGAAAGGGAAGAAACCGCAAGTTCCGGATGCAGAACGAGAACTCTTTGCTTTGTTTGTTCATGCATGGAAGAAATTTGATGAGGAAAGGAACCTAAGTGTGGGGAAGGAGGACTTCAAGCATCCCACCCGACCACCATGACCCAAGTAAGGTACACTGCGTCTGGCTGAAGACGTTAAACTTAGCACTCTTAGGAGGTAGCCTAAGGTATGTTTTAATTTCTTGTCTAGTTAAACGAACTTTGCGGGTGTGTTCAATAGAAACCCTCACGAGACTAAACTCGTCCACTCGGGCTACCGAGGGGTTTAAATGGCTTGATGCATGTGCTAAATGCATCCGTGATTCCTACGAAAGTGAGTTAGGATTTTTTTCATTTGTGTGTGTTTTTGTGTGTGAACCGGCCAAGTGTGGGGAAGTCACATAGGTTTTCAAGTCAGTTTGATGCTCTTAGGTTGGTTCGAGTTTAACTTTGCAGGTTTAGATTGATCCCCCCGTACTCAATCTCCATTCGGGTGGTGATGTTCGAGCTTCGTATTCATGTAAAAGGCAACCCAATAGTAGATTTTGAATACGATCGTGAAAGAAATGCTATACGATCGTGTGAGGTTGGATTGAAGACAGTTACAAGTTCGAAACCAGCTAAGTCCTTTCCAATTCTCTGTATAGTTTTGTTTATTTATTTATTTAATTTTTTTATATATGTGCATAATCTCTCATCCTACATTGAGGACAATGTAATGTTTAAGTGTGGGGAGGGGAGACCGAGTCTGTATTTTGAGTCATAAAACTGAGTCTGTATTTTGAGTCATAAAAAAATAATATCCATAAAAATTAAAAAAAAAAATTGAATTAGAATTTTTGCAAATAAATGGAAAATGATAGGTAGAATTGGAAACTGCTTGTGAATTGAAATAAAAAAATAAAGAATAGAAAGTGCATCTGATTTGTAATGTTTTGGTAGGCCCAACCCACTTAAGAGCTTAAACATCCTGATAATGTATCTAGGTTTAAATGAATAATTAATTCAGACTATCTTGTGGGTTCTCATCTTAGGGGTGTCGGTAAGGTCGAAACTGTCAACATAGGGTGATAGGTACCTTTATAAACAAAAATTTATAAGTTTTTAAAATTATTTGGCACACCGCTTTATTTTTATGAAAATAAATCCGAAAGTCGGTGGCGCCCGCATTCCATAATCCATCTTGCATGAGCTTAATTAAATCAATTGAAAGATTGAGTTTCGCCTACGTGTTTCCCTTCGGGATGGTGACTTGGAGGATACACCTATGGGCGGGACTTAGGTGATCAATAAGTTTGGATGACTAAGTTAGGTTTATGTGTTTCCCTTCGGGATGGCGACTTGAAGGATACACCCCTATTCCGAAGCTTATGAATTTCATTGCTTAAGAACTGCAGCCTACGTGTCATATATCGTGTTCCAGCGTGATTGAAACACCACTGGGTTAGGTTCATTCATAAAATAATAATAAAAGCTAAAAACATGCACCCATCGATCCATAATTCCATAATTTTCAAAAACATATAAATTGGTGTTTATAATGGCGGGAAATCTATATGGTTTAACCCAGGCCTAAACATGACCTTGAGATGGAATTAGGCTAAGTCGTAGTTTTCTGAGTATGAGACCCATAAATAGATTTTTGGCTTGGTAATAGATAGAATAATAAGATCACATAATCGGGTTCTCGAGAGTCGGTGGTTGGGTTTAGTCGGATAGAAATATCAATTGTTACAGTTAGCGCGTGATTATATTTGAAATGATTAAATGAATGAGAGTGTGAAAAGCAGGTTCCCAATTATGATTCCATTGAAAATATTTTTCGGGACGAAAAAAAGATAAGTGTGGGGATGTGATGTGTAGGTGTTCGTTGGGTGTTTATGATGCTTAACTATACGTTTTTATGTGTGATTTAGCATGGAACGCGTTTACTTTGCATGTGTTTATGATTTGTAGGTGTTTGGATGCTAAGTACGTGTTTTGGAAGCATTAGAGAGGAAGTAGAGGGTTTGGATCGGAAACTATGCAAAAGATGGAGGCTGATGTGAAAGTTCTGGAAGCTGAATCTTGAAACAGACATATCTCGAGCTAGAAAATGAGTTACAAGACCCATAATATATGAATATTGGGTAGCTCGAGAAGCCAAATCCAAATATTTGGTTAAAAAAATACACTAGGGGCGTAAGCTTACGCCCTAGGAGCGTAAGCTTACGCCGGTAACATTTTCTGAACAGAAGCTTCAGCTCGACGGAGTAAGCTTACGCCCCCCAGCGTAAGCTTACGTTGGTTACGTTTCAGACGCGGATTTTTAGTGAAACAACCGATTTTCAGTGTTTAATTGGGGGTTTCTTCCCCAAATTCAAAACTCTCTTTTGGACATCAGTTCTTGGGCGATTTTGGGAGTTCTTGGAGGCTAAGGAACACTATTCTAACATTCACTTGAAGATTGAACATGATCTCCATCACCATGAGCGGCTAATTCACTTGTGGCTTCCTCCAGGCGGACGGTTCGTATAGGTTTCATGTTTTGATTCTGTTTATTTATGTTTTTGGATCTATTTTGTTTCTAACAATAATTGAGTAGATTGATTTATTAGTTATTTTAAACAGTTTATTTGAGTGCTTTGAGTTTGCTTGCTTTACGATCTTGTTCGGTTGATGACAAAACCTAGTAGCAGGGTTGGGTGACTAAAGGGGGTAACTTGGCATTCATAAATTGGGTAATTGAATTATACTGGTTTGTGATGGAACTGGTTGTATAGGTTGCTGACAACGGCCTGTCTTCAATTACTATTTTAACTGATTTTCCAACACTATATATATGTGGTGTCCAATTAAATAACTGAGTTTTATGTGAAACCTAGAACCTGAAGTTTGGAGGAGGTTGCATTTTTATTTGATCTGTGTTTTCATTCTAATTATCAAACTAAGCAATTTCACTAACCACTGATTCCTCGTGGATACGATACTCTTCTTACCCTTACTAGTTAAGTGTTTAAAGATTGTTTTTGACCAACCTAACGACATCGATCAGAGTGTTATATAGTAGGTTCGGGTCATAAGGTTAAGAATTAGTTGCAAAAGTAGAGTTTTAGTTGTTTTATTGATTTGGACAGCAAAGTAGCTAAACAGAAACAGGCTTGTTAAAAATATCAAACGACATCCAAAAATTATGAAATTTTACAGGTGATTAGTTTAAGTCTTTCCGAACAAGTTTCATTTAGAAAGTTTTTCCATTTGAGACTCGGATCATAGCCAAAACAGTCCAACAAAACAGAAGGTACTGAAAAAGGTTTCTGTCCCGTTTTGGCTACTACGGAGTCATACGTTTGAATTAGAAAACGATCCATCTATGGTTGGAAAAAAATTCGACGAACTACGTCGTGGAATTTGAGTTTGCTCAGTTTCGTTTAATTATGGTCAAGTTATGCTTAGTTAAAGTCAGCACAGTTTCTGTCCACAATCAACGGTTGCACTTAAGTGAACCATTTAGGGTTTTAAGGTTATCGAACGAGTAAATAAAAAATTAGACGAATGTTATTGGGTAACTTACTTGTTTGATCTTCAACTCTTGGAATCCTCTAGGTATTTTCGCAATCTTCAAAAGGGGAGGCAGGGATTTCACAAATTATAAAGGTTTGAGAGTGTTTGAGAGAGAATTAGCAAAGAAAACAAGTTCCTAAGCCTCATATTTATTCTAATGGGTGAAGGGGTGTAAAAATGGAATGTCTTGGAAAGGAATTTAGGGTTTTTAGGGTGTGTAAAGGGGGGAGGCCGAAATTTCTTGGCATTGTGGGCTGAAAAATTCTTCCATGGTTCATGGGTGCCCTTTGACCCATGGTTGATCCAACGGTTCGGTTTCATGGTTTTTGATCGTTTTTCTGAATTTCAGGATTTATTTAAGGAAAATTTTGCAAACAAACTTTGTTTTAATTAATGAAATAAATATGTTAAACATTTAAAACATAAATTAATGTCATGTTAGAAGAATTTGTCGGGTGTGGACGATACGTAGCTAACGGCGGTTTAAAAAGCGAACGATCGCACGAAAGTACTAACTAACGTATTAGGGCATCAATTTGAATTATGTGACAACTTGAATGAGTTAAATAACTATGTTTGGCACATATGGTTGATACATTGCCTTTGATTTAGTAGCGGGTGAGTTTTCATGTCGGTAAACGAGTTGTTAATGTTAGGACATGTTTTGTAACTGTTGATAAAATTCTGTGTAAGTTCTGCTAGAGGCGAACTTAATAAGTTCGCCTAGTCTATCAGAGGCGAACTTAATAAGTTCGCCTGGCCTATCAGAGGCGAACTTAATAAGTTCGCTTAAGTCTATCAGAGGCGAACTTATTAAGTTCGCTTAGCCTATTAGAGGCGAACTTAATAAGTTCGCCTAAGCACAGTGAAGCGAACTTGTTAAGTTCGCCTGGTGCAGAACTGTTGTCTATAAATAGGATATTTCAGCAGAAGCAGAGGGATACAAGACAGATTAGACTGAGAGAAATTCTGTAATCTTGTAAACTGATATCTTGGTGGAAATACAAAGCGTTTATTTACACCATTGTTGTTGATTGAGTTACACGAGCACGTTGATCATGGATTCCGCACATTATCACCGTGTCGTACCACGAGTCTAGAGATCCGTCACACACCGAATTAGGGACCTACAAGTGGTATCAGAGCCTTTGCTCTTGATTAGCAAAAGATTCGTGGTGTTTTCGTGTCCAATCAACATCAAAAATCTGAGAATTTGAAGGATTTTTCATCTTTTTCGTGTTCTTGATAAAAATGGTAGATTTTTGATCAATTTGGATTGATTTTGGATTGGTTTGAAGAAATTGATCCGATAGGATTGTTCCTAATCAGTTTCTATACAATCATACGGTTCAGAATTGCTTAATTCCATCATTTTGATCAGAAATCATGATTTTCGGAATTTTTTGTTCGTGTTTCGGAATTGCTTAAAAACTTAAATTTCTGTTGCAGGCGAACTTATAGGCGAACTTAATAAGTTCGCTTCATTCAGAATTAGGCGAACTTAATAAGTTCGCTTGGTGAAGGTTAGGCGAACTTAACAAGTTCGGTTGGTCAAATTCGCTTGGGTTAAGTTCGCTTGTACAGTATCAGGCGAACTTAGTGTTCATAAAAAAAAAAAAATATTTTGGCGGGAAATTTCACCTTGTCCAAATTTTTTAGGGAAAGCTTATATGGTCGTTTTGAATCATTTTTGAAATTTTGAATTTTTGAATTTTTGAAATTTTTTAGAAAGTATTTTGGCGGGAAATTTTTTTTCCGGATATTTTCGCAAAAATTTCAAAATGTCAATTTCATGTGATGATAATGAGATTGGAACTACGCCACCGAGACTTTTATGCATATCAGATTTTCGTAGCTGGAAAGTCCGGTTCGAACAGTTCGTATCAGAAACTGATGAAAACTTTTGGACATCCATATTTGAAGGATATGTGCATCCTACTTATGACTATATGGGATATTATGATGTTCCTAAACCAGTGACAGCTCTTACTAAAGTAGAAAAGCAGAATTTTGATCGAGAGATGAAAACGCGTGAAACTTTAACGTGTCTTTACCAAAAGAAATCATTCATAGTCTCAGGAAGTGTCCAACTTCAAGAGATCTATGGGAAGCTTTGAAGAAAAAGGGTGAAGCTACTACTCAAGCGTTTGTGGTCTTGATCAATGATGTATTGGAGAAGCAGGGTTATTCTCAAAGTGATTCTTCTGCAGATTTAACTGATAGTGAGAGTATTCGTTCTGGTGAAAGTACTCAATCTACTGAGACTGATGTGATGAGTGAAGAAAGTTTTCAGACAGTTGAAGATGATCTGAGTGAATTAGAAAATGAAGTTGAGCCTGTCATTGTTGATCAAAAGAATGAAGCTGATGATGACGTTTTCATGGCTCCTGGTGCATCTTCTTCAGAAGAAAAAGCTGAGGTACTTTCTAACTCTGAGACGTTTTGTTCTAACTGTGTTTCAGTTAAGGATAAAATGATGAGGGTTATGGATGACAACGTAAACCTCATTTGTGATATGAAATCGATGTACACGGTAAATCAGAAATTAAAAGATAATGAGAATGTGTGTATTGAGAGGATAGAATCATTGAAGAGGGATATTAGTTCTCTGACTTTGAAGATCAAAGAGCAGGCATATCACCTGGATATGTCCTTTGGAGAAATTGAGAAAAGAAATAATGATCTTGCTGCGAAAGATAATGAACTAGCTGAATCCAAAGCAGAGGTGATCAGATTGCATAGAAAATTAGAAAGCTTTGCAAATTCATCATTCTTATTAGAACATTATCATAATAATACTGAAGAGGGGAAGGGAACTAGTGGTATTGGCTATGTTCCTCCACCATTCAACGGAAATTATTCTGTTACACCTGAGATTATAAACGATGAGGATTTAGATCCTAAGACTGTGTTGAAAGTGAATCCAGTCACAGGTGAAGATATGGTGTATTCTGATGAGAGTGATGATGAATTTTTTGATGAAGCTAAGGTAGAGGGGATACCGAAAGCTGTTAAGAAAGAAGACTAAAAGGTTGATTCTAATTCATCTGGAAATTATACATTTGGAAGTTTTTCAAATTCAAGGAGAGTTCCATATGTCAGAGATTATAAAGACAGACGTACATGTTTTCATTGTAATGAGATGGGACACATTGTGGTGAACTGTCCTTACAAAAATAAAGGAAAGAAGCATGTAGTTCCTGAGAAGGTGAAGACTGAATCAAAACCTATTGAGAAAAAGTTTGTTCCGTCTCAAACTCCAAAAGAAGTTCATGTAGGAGAATCTTCTTCAAATGCATCTAATCATGTGAAGATTCCTTATATGAGAGATTATCGTGAGACGAGATCTTGCTTTTACTGTGGTCTTGTTGGTCATATTCGGCTTGCTTGTCCTCACAAAGCCAAAGGTAACCGACATGTTACTCCAGAAAAGGTAAGAACTCCTCGTAAGCCTTATGTTAACCCAAATGTGGTTAAACCTCATGATACACCAAAGGGTAATTCAAATTCTGAGGTTAGGCTTTCTAGACCTCAAAGGCGGAGGAGAAACAGAAGATTGAGAAAACTTTTAGAACAACAAGAGTTTTCACAATCAAATCAATTTTTAAATGAAAGAAAATGTTCAAACACTTCACATTTTAAGCAAAAAGAACTTAATGAAAAGAAGTATGTTTGGAAATCTAAAGTTTCTGTTTCTGACTCGTCGGAACAATCTCCTAAAATTGATGAGAGATTCGATTGTGAATGGAGTGAGGTTTATTATTTTGATACAGATGGACGACCCATGACTACCATGGCTTGGGTCCCAATTTCAAATTAATGTTTCTTGTTAGTTGTGCAGGATTTACCAAGAGGGACTATTAATACCATTTTGGTTGTTAATAGTGGTGGTTCTTAGCACATGATAGGGAATGACATCTGCAAGAGTAACGAGTTGTTGATAACTGAGAATCTATTTGTTTCAACGACTTGATGCTCAAGGGGGAGAATATGTCACACACAATGTTTTGGAAAGAGTTTTCTAAAGTCCAAATGATAACCTGAAACTTAGGATGACAATGGTGAGCATAAAGTCATTGATGCAACCACTTGACTAGTTGAGGGGGAGTCTACAGGACAGGGGGAGTACATAAATGTGTTGGTGACAGAGGCAATGACATTAAATTACAGCATTACATCGGTTTGAGTTTTTAAATTGATTGAATTGCTTAATCCTGAGTAACCAAGTAAAATGTTTTTCATAAAATGTTTTCATGGAAGATTTTATTTTCGTTTGTTTTAATTTCTTTGAAAAAGATTTTGAAAAAAGCCAAACAAATTGAAAAAGATAAAATCGACATTACTTGAAGTTAAAGAAGAGATGATAGTACATCAGTAGATGTTCTTTCACACATGACCTTAGATTGACTGGTTGGTGCTTTATGTTAATATATCTGAATTATATGTTTTGATCTAAACTTCAGAGACTGCACAAATAGGAAATGATAGTGTTGTGTATGCATATAATTTGAATTGTCAGTAGACTAAAAGCGTCACTGAACCATTAGTAGTGTGAAAACATAATTACATATGTTACAACTGTGATTTTAACCCATTTTATGCCTGGGTGTGTGCGTTAAAAGATCACTATCAGATAAATAATATTAGCTTTTAATAAAGATTTTTCTATGAGATCAGTTTCGGGTTATGTCCTTAGCACTATTCATTCGATTTGCTTCAGTGCCCATGTCCTGAAAAGCATGCAATTTGAAGTATGATCAAGATATGTACTTGACAACATCTGTCAAACATATACTAGCCCTTGGATCATATTGATAAATCATCTTTACTGATTCCATTGAATTCATAATCCAGATAATAGTTGGATCCACGTACCTGAATCTTATGATTCCACATATATAAGCGAAGACATTGAATCATTCGATTATGAATCTCATTGATTCCTATACAATCCAATTTGGATTATGCTATTCATGTGCTAAGTGATGTCTCCTCATTCTGGAAATTCGGATAATCTTTAGTAAAATCTTATATGTCTTGAAGATAGTGCATTTACTTTATGTTGGCATACTAGTGGGGTGCATGTTGTATTTCATACTTAAATGGTACCTTAACTCACAAGAAAGTGGGAATGAGATGCTTTAGTTTCAAATCTTATAATATTGACAATTTGAATTTGTGTGTCATAGCATGATCCTATTTTCTTTGAATGTTTATCGCGTATCATAACATGCAATATGAAAGTCTTGAAAAGATAGAGTGTGATAATCTTGAAAGATATTGGTTTGAATGGTCAAGGCTTGAGAGAATGACATAGGATACCATTTGATATTATATGGATGTTTATCCAAAATGTGTGACTGATTCATCATATATACTGATATGATTTTCTTACTCGTGATGTTCGACCAAAAAGATGTGATTTTGTATTTTATATTTCAGTTTATATAGAGAAAAACCAAAAAGATTTTGTGTTTATTATGTTTGAAAAACCAAAAAGATTTTGTGTTTCTTATGTTTGAAAAATCAAAAAGATTTTATTTTTCCAGCTTCCATGGAAATCTTAATTGTTGGTTATTCTTGGTTGTTCTCCTTTACAAAAACTTAATATTGTAGATAGAAGTTGACAAGGGGTCCTTCTCCCAAGTTTTCTTCTAGATATAAAAAGAGTGTGCAGATGAACAAGACGAAGACTACAGTATGTTTAATGATATATGAAGACTGATGACAATCTTCTGAAGCTGTTGTCAAGGGGGAGTCTGTTGGAGCATATTCTGGTGACAACGAGCTTGAAGATATTATGTCTTAGTCTTAGAGTCTTTGACTTGTATTTGATAGAATTGTTAGCAACAGTTAAAGGGGAGTCTGTTAGGACATGTTTTGTAACTGTTGATAATTCTGTGTAAGTTCTGCAAGTTCGCCTAGCCTATCAGAGGCGAACTTAATAAGTTCGCCTGGGCTATCAGAGGCGAACTTAATAAGTTCACTTAAGTCTATCAGAGGCGAACTAATTAAGTTCGCTTAGCCTATTAGAGGCGAACTTAATAAGTTCGCCTAAGCACAGTGAAGCGAACTTGTTAAGTTCGCCTGGTGCAGAACTGTTGTCTATAAATAGGATATTTCAGCAGAAACAGAGGGATACAAGATAGATTAGACTGAGAGAAATTCTGTAATCTTGTAAACTGATATCTTGGTGGAAATACAAAGCGTTTATTTACACCGTTGTTGTTGATTGAGTTACACGAACACGTTGATCATGGATTCCGCACATTATCACCATGTCGTACCGCGAGTCTAGAGATCCGTCACACACCGAATTAGGGACCTACAGTTAAACGGTTTAACGATCCAAGTTGCAATTTAATGCAATTCCAAGCATTGCAGTCAACATGTGACCATGTAATAAGTATAATGTGCATGAAATAGGTATGTTTCATGTATGATGTGAACACGAGTTATGATGAGGGTTTCAAGCTTCATTGATTCACAAATATGGTAAGCGTTACAAGTATGCGAAAAGCAAATATGCTACACAAACGTGTCTTACGATATGTCAAAGGCACAATCTCTTACGGGCTGCATCTTTCACCATCTCCTACCACATCATTAATTTCCTACACCGATGCCGATTGGGGGGGATGTCCGGACACAAGACGGTCCACTTCTGGTTATTGCGTATATATGGGCGACAACTTGCTCTCTTGGTCATCAAAACGACAACCGACATTGTCACGTTCTAGTGCCAAAGCAGAATATAGAGGGGTTGCCAATGTCGTTTCGGAGGTATGTTCGCTAAGAAACTTGCTTCTGGAATTACATCTACCTCCCTCGCATGCCACCATTGTCTATTGCGATAATGTGAGCGCAATTTATCTCTGTGGAAATCCCGTCCATCATCAACGAACTAAGCACATAGAAATGGATATTCACTCCATACGCGAAAAAGTGGCTCGGGGACAGGTTCGGATGCTACATATGCCATCTAGATTTCAAATCGCCGACATTTTCCCCAAAGGCTTACCAAAGGTCCTCTTCGATGACTTCCGATTCAGTCTCAACATTTGTTCTCCTCCCGTTTCGACATATAGAAATATATCAATTAGAATATGCTATTTATGTAAAATATTGTGAATACTTTTGGAAAGCCACATAATCTATATATGGTTTGGGATATGGAATAACAAAGCATCGATCTTTTTCCTACTTTCAAAGATGACACCTACGGATCACCTTGACTCGGGGATAATACTTCAAACTAGCATGCACGTATAGCAACGTCGTATCCAGCGTGACATGACACATCAGACATTAATGGCGAAACAGTCCAATATTCCACCGTATACATTAACCACACACTTACTACATACTAGCAGTAATTGTTTTCATCCTCTTAATAAATTGATTCTCGCATCTGGGCCTAGTTACAAAGAATCTCTCCATCATTATTAGTCTAACGACGTCCATATGTGCATGCAACCATAGGGGTTGACAAACATCTAAGGAATTTTCTACTCAAGCACCAGACCTTTTTTTCATATTTTGTTTTCATTTAATCACTCTCTTAATTTGATTTTATTATTAACTTCGTCGATCTCATTATTAACATTAATATCATCATAATTTCTTCAATTATGTAAATGATCGCTATCTTTACAACGATCATTATATAATTACATTCACTTCAACGAGTGTAATAGAACCACACGTCATTCACCGTGGTCATTTCAAACTTTTTATACTCTTTTAATTATATTGCTACTTTATAAGCATATTTGATGTATAACAAATGTAAATTTTTTTATTCTCATAAATAATCTTAATTGAGAAGTAATTATATGCTCGAGTAATGTAAGGTTTATCAATAATTCCAAACAAATTAGTGAATCTTTTACTATAATCTTTCACGAGAGTGATTATAAATAAACCACAATATTAGTTTTTTAGTTGCTCTACTCAAGACTATCTATATAAACAAACTATAGTAAATGATTTGCTCAGACGTCGAGTGCAACGATTCGAGATTGAAAAGTTTGACGTTGTACCATAGGTTTTCGGTGACGAAATCTTTTTAATAGTCTTTATGATCTTGTGATATCATTTCAATATTCTAGGATTTATATTACAAATTTTAATGTTTCACCACATTTTATGTCATTCATCAAACTTAAGATTATATAAGTTTGATAATCTCCGAAAAATACAAGGACACGCACTTTCGTAATTGGTTTAAAACAATCAATTTGATTATTTAAATATAAAGTTAATTACATATATTATCCATGTGGTAAAATCATATCATGGTTTGGGTCCTTAACTATGAAAAATTACATCGTTGGTCCAAAAGTATGGCATCGGATAACACAGATGGTCCCTAGAATGAATGTCTGTTAAGTTTTTCTGTTAAGTACTTGTAAAATGACCAAACTACCTCTTAATATTAAAAAATATTAAAACAAAACCCATAGCCCCACCAATCTCTCTTTTTCTTCTTCATACCTCCCACTGAAATATAAAACCCGTGATCATATACAACTATAATATGATTGTAAGTTATGAACTTGTAATTTGTAAATATGTAAACTTTTACTGGTAAACATACAAATTTTGTAGGTTGTGAGTTGTAAACATACTCTTAAAACATGTAACTAGTAAATTCACAAAGTTGTAAATATGTGATCCACTAGTGGGTACACCCGCGCTCCGCGGTGGGGCGACAGGTTTTTTAACAAAATTTAAATGGAAATTTAACTGTAAAAAATAATTTTATTGCGACGGGATGAACACAATAAAAGATAAAAAAAACACTAATAAAAAAGAAAACAAACAATAGTTAAAAAGAAATTCAAAAAATTCAATTAAAAGTAAAAAAAATCAATATCCGATTAAGACCCGCGCGTTACGGCAACTCAGTTGAACCGTGATTAAAATTGGCATGGAAACTTTAATACAGTAAGAGGGTGTTTGGGATTGCTTATTTAACTCCAAAAGTGTTTTTTGTTAAAATTGTTTATTAGCTTATAACTTTTTGAAAATGAGTTTTTAAAAAAGTGTTTGGATTAACTTTTATGGTTGGAAAAGCCAATAAGTTGTTTTTTAAAAAGTGTTTGGCTTAGCTAATTCATGTAAAATGACCAAAAAGAACATTTTTATATTTAAAACCAAAATGATTAAAAAACACTCACGTAATATAATGATATATATGTATTTGTTAGAAATTGTTAGGGGTAGATTGGTAATATTTTATTGCAAAAGCCAAAAGCCATTTGAAAAGCCAGAAATTTATGGCTTCTTAAAAAACAACTTTTTAGCTTTATCAAAAAATTAAAACAAAAAGTCTTTTTATGTTTTGTAATTAGGGCATGAGGTATTCCCTCACGCAGGCCCTCTCGTGAGCCCCTTCACGCCGTGAGCACATATGGAACATTGCCCCCCTCTCGCGCGAAGGGGGTGAGGAAGGATCCGTGAGTGGCTTCAGGGGAGAAAGGAGAAAGAATGTGAGTGTTGGGTGGGTCCTCCATTGTGTGTGTGGGTATTGGGTGGGTCTCTCATAGTCAAATATGTGGTATTTCACTCACCTGGTATTTCTCTTGCCAAGTGAGACCCAAGTGAGCAACCAACCAAGCTTACGTGTCGCCCACGTAGCAAAAAAAGTTACTCTCACTTAGGAGTGTCAAGTAAGAGTATACCACATACTCTCAGAGTCCTTAATTATTTCCATGTCCAGCGCATAATCAGTTAACACTTTGTATTGAATGCACAATTGTATTTAGTTATTTACTCACCTTCTTGCTTGCTTTCACCACAAAGTGGTGACTGTTAGAATTTTCCCTAACCTAAATTTCTACATCAATACACAAAATAACAACAATAAATAATAATTATAAAGAATTCGCATACTAATGATAACAGTTAATTGGAAAAAAAAAATAAGGCTAAAAATGTACCTCGGTACGAAGTAAACCCATGAATGCCCACATGACTCTCATCAAAGATTTTGGTGTTGCTTCTATTCATACCATAAGTGCAAAAAAGATATAAACTTTTTGAACACCCAACAAAAAAAAGATTCAAGTAAAAGTAACATTTATGAAAAATACACAAATTTTATATTACTCACTTTCTGGGCCTCCAAACAACTTAAAGCATAGAAACCATAAAATGTTCTTCAAAACCCTAACAGAGTAAGCATAGATGAATTAAAATTGTAAACAAAAAATTACCACAGAAATAACAGCACCGTTCTTCCATCAATGTCTCTTTCAAACTCCACCACGGCCGCCAGCGCTACATCCCCCGGGAATCAAGGTAAGCATCAGATTACTCTAGCCACCCTCCCTTGCTACTTTTATCCTTTGTGTGATGGCTAAATGAATAAACCAGAAAAGAGGAAGAATCTGAGAAAGAGGGCGACGGAGGCGAGTCTAGGGTTTTAGGGGACCGGTGCTTTGAAACGGAAGGAGAACGAATAAGGGCGTCCGGTATGCATAACATAATTCACGCCGTGGGTGATGTGGAGTGCGAAAGTCACGCCGTGACCAAGGGCACACCGCCCCCTTGGTCGGCGTGACCGAGGCGTGGGTTATGCGCGTCGGAAAAGTGACGGGGTGAACCAAAGAGAGAGAGGCGCGTTGACTGGTCAATATGACCGTTGGGGGTTCAAAGAATTTTTTTTTTTTTAAACCATCACACACTTTATAAAACCCATCCCATTTCCACCATTTTCACTATCACATTCATCTCATTCTCTCTCAAATTCTATAAAAACTCCATCTTTTTTAAACTCACCACCCAATCAATACCAACATGTCAACTTCATCTTCCGAAGACGATAGGCGACGGGCTTTGATGTTCCGGACCATGACAACCGCGGCGGTTAAGTGGTGGCAAAATGTACGATGGCAAGGTGATGTGGCAAGGTGATGTGGCAAAGTGATGGCGACGGGCTTTGTATTTTATATTTATTTTTATAATTTTAATATTATTATTTGAAAAAAAAAATGTGTTGATGATGTGGCAAAGTGATGGCAAGGTGATGGAGAGGAGTATTTCCCTTGCACCATCACTTGCCCATCACTTTTCTGACTGCTGGCGTGGCACCCAGTTGGCAAAGTGATGGGCAAAGTGATGGCAAGGTGATGACAAGGTATACCCCTTGCCCTAAGCTTTAATCGCGTGGAGAAGAAAACGACGGACATTTAAGAGGGTGAATTAAAGACTATCTGGGGGTTTAATTGTAGATAGGGGTTAAATAGTAATTCAACACGTTTAATACATTGGTAATTTGTACTGTATGAAAAAAAAAAGTAATATGTGTCTTAAAAAATAAAGTAAATTACAATAATGTCCATCCAATATACATTATACAGTAGTATAGATATAGATAAACATGTAATCTTGTAAGTTTATAAACTCGTAAACTTTTAAAACATGTAAAATGGTACACGCATAGCATATTTCATAAAACATATCTTATAAAAAAAATTGACCTAATTTTAACTTTTGAAAACATTCCTTCGTAAAGGATCATAATAGCATTCAGAAAAACTAAATATGACCTCAAATCATAATATTTCTCATAAAATGGAATATTAAATCTCATATCATTGAGAAAACGAAATCATATATAATTTCATACATAATTACAACTTTATCATGTATTTGGTTCGGGTGTGTAACGTCAGCTATATTGAATCCATATCTCATGATTGTATATAAACTTTTTACATTGTTTTGAGTTATTTAGCCTTTTTTATATTTGTCTCAAATTTGATTGTTCAAAGTTGGTTTCATTGTTTTTCACCCCTTACAAGAAATGAGAGAACAATGCTATACAAGAAAGCTTAGTCATAACTATGGAAACTAGAAGGGCATAACAAATGAGAACATAAATGTGAGGCCCTTCACTAGAACAAGATGTTTTGAATTCCAATATTCCTACTCAAGTTGGAGCATGAAGATCTCGAGTGCCCAACTTGTCAAGTAAGAACTTTATTTGCTGAGTTCCGAGTCCATTGGTTAGAAGATCAGCGATCTGCATGGTGGTGTCGATGTAGAGAGGTTCAACTTCTTGTGATTTTACCCGTATGCGGACAAAATAACAGTCCATTTCGACATGTTTAGTTCGATCGTGAAAAAAGTGTTGATGGCAATGTGTCGGGCGGCTTGATTATCACAAAACAAAGGAGTGGGTTTAGTACAATGAATGTCCAACTCGGTTAGACATCACACCTTATTCTCAAACAATACATATACATGTATTTCTCTAATAAAAATGTACCTACAATTTTATCCGTTTCTTATAAATATAAAAATGTACATACATACATTCCTTATATTATTTAATTCTTTTATATATATATATATATATATATTTTAATTCACCTACACATATATTCTTTACATTCATAAAATAATAAACTTTTTTTTATGAGAACCTACACTTACATGATCTTGTAAGATGACTTTTATAAAAACCTACACTAGACTAAATTATGGCAACCAACACACTCCCCCTCTCTCCCCCTCGCCCTAATTTTCGGCCACTAGACTAAATATGTAACTATATCAAAACAACTTCTTTATTCACCATTCTTCCTTCTAATATCATAATTAACTTGTATGTACTTAAGACTATATATATTTATTCTTTAAAAATGGGCATTAAAAGTCCTTAAAAGAATTCATTACCAAAGAGTATCATAAATAAACTCAAACCATACACCAAGTGGTAATAACCTACTTTAACATGTCAAACAACTATTAAAATATAAACGAATCATGAAACCATATTTACTACTTTCAGAAAATTTCCAAAAATTCGCAATAATTTTTATAATTCATAAATAGCCTATAAACCGAATTTCATGATTTTTGGAGTTGGATAACTATATCTTTTGATTTTGGATTTTTCTAAGGTTTTGTAATACCTAGATATAGGTAAAAGTACTTAAAAGTACAAGATTTATATTTTTCCAACAACTTTGGTTTATATTATACTTAAAGTAAGTGTTATAAAGTTTTCATAACATAACTTGATATGTTGCTAAGTTACGAATCTCTTTATTAGCTTTCGAGCGGCCTAAAACTGTCATTTTATACGAAACCGGTGCATTTAAATCTTTATAAGTCAACGACATTGTTAACTCGTCTTTGAAACACTCGCTTCACTCTCATCCACCTATTATAAACTTGATCATCTAACAAGTGTTTGAAAACGTTTACATAATCATTTTAATTTGAAATGCTATTCAAACATTAATTTGACAAACACGTATTTTATCACCATTGTTTCATATACTATAAACTAAATTGGTGACACAAGTTCGAACATACATTTTACATTAGGGATGATCCTTAGTCCTCAATGATATCTACTTACATTGTAGGACTCGAGTAGGATCATACCGGTTGCAATCCTTCGTTGACATATCACAGACTACATACAAGTGAGTTCTCGCATCCCCTTTTTAATTACTTTTCGGGAGAAACATGCTGCTACTACTACTACTTATTATACATATGTGTCTGCTAATTGGAGTAATTTTACATGAGTTAGACAGATTATCACTTAAGTCCCCATGTTACACAATTATTTAACTTGTTCAAGCTGTGGAATATATATGAATTCTACTATTTGGGTTGACACCCGTTCATGGTTGGTCGCGCTAACTTTGACTTTCACGTCTACTGAATGCATATTATCCATTTCATTATTTTAATTGTGTCGTGATAAGACATCTGTGTGGGGGCGTGCCAGGGTCATCAAGGTTTGATTGTGGGCTTATAGTAATTACATCATGTGTGTGTATAATTAACAATTGTTCACTTATGTCCGTAAACTGTATACTTGTGTCCCTAAACCTGCGAGCTCACTGACTATTTTTAGTTGACGTTTTTAAGCATGTTTTTTCAGGAAATGATAAATGAACAAGCATGAGGGCTTCACAATTAGGATTTCATGATAATATACTTTGACATTGTCTTTTGTTGTAATACTTAGCCTATATGCACTGAAACTATGTAACCATACGTAGACTTTGGATCATGTTGCCTTCAACTTTTAAGTTAGGAATGAAAACATAGCATTCTTGTATAAGCAATGATGTTGTGAGACAATATCCCGTTGCATCTCGTGTTTCCGCTTTAGCGGGGTGTGACACGAACCCAGGTGACGAGGTGTGACAACTTATCAGTTTTCTGGTAGATGAGGCCTAAGTCTCGTGTCCATAAATATACCGGAATATGTATTTTATTATGTTATAGTGTCTATATGTTGGTTTTAAACTATATTTTTCTAGCACATTACTAAGAACGTAATATAATGTCACATGATATTAAGGGATACATCAGTGCACAGCTCGCACTTAAGTACGATGCTTCTAGATCAAGTACTTATTCGCCATCTTCTTGTGCGGTAAAGATCCATGTGTATGTCTAACGATTAGACAACTATGGGTGTGCTTATTGTATAAACTTTAAAATATGTGCTAAACATTTTACTATTTTAAATACATCCATTTATAACCTACCTGTTTGACGTCTGCGGGTGTATAGCCTACATGTCCGAATACATTTTACTTGTCAAGCGAAGTTAATCCGCCTTTAAGGGATCTTGCCATTTTGACTAGTTATTTTTGTGTATTCGCTCTTACACAGCTTTATGTACGTAATCTTTTTCATTAATCATTTGTTGCTATAACAAATTCAAATGTTTCATTTTACAAGTGCTTTATTTTTGTTTCATGTTATACAATTTTGTACATGATTTATAGATATATCATAAGTGTTCCATTTATTTTTGTTCAAACAATAAGTGATGAAAACCTTTAAAACTAAAAACTAAAAAATATGAATAATATGTAGAACAACAAGAACATCAAATTATAATAAAGACAAAGTACATACTCAAATACATGCATTTTAGCATGAAGAACATATAACATGCGGCCAAAAACTGATACATGATAATGGATTCACGTGTGAGATGCGTTTTATGAAATTAAAATGAGTTACATAAAAAAAAGATATACCCGACATTGAATTTAGAGTAAAGTGTCATTTTCGTTCCTGTGGTTTTTGCCATTTTAGGCACTTTAATCCAAAAACTTTTTTTTTTAACTTTTTCGTATCTGAGTTTTCAAAATCTAGCCATTTTCATCCAAATGACTAACTTCGTCTACATTTTAACGTTAAATCAAGGGCAATATTGGTTAAATCAGGGGTAAATTGGTTAGATTTTAACCTATGAATTTTAAACCGACCATTGATTTAACGTTAAAATGTAGACGGAGTTGGTTATTTGGATGAAAATGACTAGATTTTGAAAAATTCAAGGTTGAAAAAGTTTTAATTTTTTTTTATTAAAGTGGCTAAAAGACCATAGGGACGAAAATGACACTATCCTCTTGAATTTATGTCTTTTGTGGTGCTAAAGTGTCTCCCCTTTATTTAAGTGGTGCATTCAAATCCTGTAAGACATAGGTATAGGTCGTTAATAGAAGTATATTAAGACTAAAATGTAGGTGAAGAAAATAACTAAAATGTAGGTGAAGAAAGTAATAAATGTAGGGTAACCATGCAAGACCTCTGAGTATGCAAGTTCATGATTGAAATGGGTTTTGAATTAAACGATCAAGACCTTTTCTTTTTTGGTATTTTCTAATTTTATCACTGAAGATTGAAAGTGCTAAAAGAATGTGCGAAATTTATCGATTTCATTTAAAGTAATGTGATTTAAGTTGGTAGAATTATTTACAAAAAGACTATTTTTAGTTGAATACAAATAATGACAAGAAACACCTAGCGGAAAAGAGGATTCTCTAGTGGGTTTCCACTCAGGGAGTCTTCTTACACAACTCTCGGAGTCGGAACAATGCAACGGTTACTGTAAAATAGAAAATGATGTTAGCCTCGTCACAGGGAAGGGGTGTTCCCTGTGACCATCCTATTAGGCGAAGCACTCGTGCCATGAATGGATTTCAAAAAATAATTTCATGATTTTCAGACTGGGACATTAAATCCCGAAAGGGCATATTCGGTTTGCTAACCCGGATGATAGTAGAAAATGTTTCAAATGGTGCACCAAGACCACAAAGGAACCAGTGAATCTTGTCGGAATCCTCAACTGGTTGACCAATCGTAGACAATTGATCACATAAGCCTTTGAATTTGCGGCTGAACTCAAGAACAGATGACGAACCTTTAACTAAGTGTCGGAGTTGATCCCGAAGGCCATGAACACGCTCAACATAGGAGTGATTGAAAGCATTGGCCAGGGCGTCCAGATCTGGGCCGATGTGGAGAGGCCGATAATTTCTGAAGTAGCTTCTTCAGAGAGAGACGCATTCAGCAAGATGACATCACGTTGATCGGCTTCTAACCGGGCAATATGGGTAAGATTAGGGGCTGATTTGTCACCGGTACAAAGCATAGGGGCAGGAAGGACAACAGTCCTAGTCAGGGGCGGATGTAATAGTGAAGCGGGGGGTGCACAGGAACCCCCCGAGTTTCGAAATTTTAGTGTAACGGTAGGTAAAAAAACTGGGGTGAACCCCCTAAAATATTATAGGGTGAACCCCCTGACGACGCTGCCCACCCCACGGCCCACTGCAGCTCGCTTGATCCGGTTGTGAAGCTATAAAACTAAGAACTCTTTCTTAAACTAAATGTGTGTTCTTGAGCATTCATATGATTAGAGGTAAAAAATTGATAGAAACAAATGAGTAGATGACTCTTAAATACAAATTAGTTGATTTTGTGAACATTTTAAGCATAATTTTCATGTTTTTTTCTTTGTTTTAGGCCTCCAAAAATGGTTGAGCCGCCCCTGCCCGACCCGACCCGACCCGACCAATCGAACCGAACCGAAAAATTTTATGTCCGGCCCTATGAAATTGGATCATCTAAAAACAGTGAACCCCCTGAAAAAAATTCCTGGATCCGCCACTGGTCCTAGTGACAATTGGAAGCAATTTTTGACAAGTAAGGAGAGGCACCATATGATTATGCCATAAGAGATAATTGTTGGAGTTGAGTTTAATGGGGATCATATGCATAACTGTAGCCATGGGTAAGGAGCCATCGGAAGTGTTGGAGGAGGAAGCCATGGACGGGAATCTAATCGGAGGGGAGGGGAGGGGAAGGGAAAGGGGTGGGCGACATAAGAGAGAAAGGGGAGGAGAATGGTTGCCTTAATTGGCTGATACCATATATTTTTTTTGAAAGGCGAACATTGAATGTTGTGATGTCGCACCCCCCGTCACATGAGAGAGCCTCGTCCAACTCCGGCCAATATGTTGTCTTAACCGGGCCCACTTGGCGTCAAAGTTGGAGAGCTTTCAAAGAAAAAACCCAACCCAATACGGCCCCTTTCGGGCTTGAGGGAGAGCCGAGGCTCGAACCCTGGATCGGCGTGGGTAAAACCCTGGTGCATCAGCCTAAGAGCTAGGCCTCATTTACGATGCCGCGAAAATTAATGATGGTGGCAGGGATCGAACCCGGGTCCCTTGAGACTCCGGGCCTTACCTCAACCACTACACCACAACCTCTTTAGCCGTTGATACCATATTTAGGTTATTAACTTCCACACACATACGGTGGGAATACACATCTATATATAGAGAATATAAATGTACAAAGGACTACGCAAAGAATAAACTAGTTATATAAAAGGCACAAAGTAATTTTAAGTAATATTAACACATCTTTCGGCGTGAGAATAAGTAGATATTCCTCAAGTAAAATCTAAGTATGAGAAATAAGATTTTTAGGGTTTTTCATGCATATCTCCTGGTGTGATCTCATGTGGTACTTATATTAGGATTATTCTGTCACTGTCAGGAATGAAGTAGGGTCCACTGGTGATAACTGAATTGATGTTGACGTCTAGCTTCTTATTGGTGGTCACATTGCCATGCATTTTGTGAAGCTTGTCACATCAGCATGGGTAGTTATTAGGGTTTGTGTGATTTTCCCTTTCGGCCCCTGACGTATGGAGTCCGACCCGTTTAAAGATTCAAAACTTATATAAAGTTGTGATTTAACATTATCAACGAGGTTCTAGTTCGTGTTTTCGGACTGTATTTAAATAAAAAAAATCTTGATTATCTGAAAAAAGAATTTGTTCCACGTGAATCTGGTTAAACAAAATTAGATGTCTCAATTTTTACTAACTTAAACTCTAGTCGTTAGTTAATCCTCAAACTTGAAAATTTAACGAATCAATTGCCTTAAGATGTATAGGGGTTAAGTCGGCAACATAGATTAGTATAGGGGTGAAAGTGAAACATTCTTTCTGATTTCAAATTACTGTCAATACTCTCTCGACCCTCACACGCTTCAACAGAAACTTCGAAAACTCTGTATAAATACGGATCCATCGATTGATCGATACTCACACTTGCAGATTTAATCAACGATTTGAATTCTCTCTGAATCATTCATCTTGATCATGGCCGAAAACAGTGTTCATGTTACCAATCAATCAGAGGTTCGTCTTTTCTTATGCTTTTCGAATAAGTAATTATATGCATGTGTTTAATTTGTGGTTTTGATGAATTCGTTCTTCGTTAAAACTATGACGATTAGATGAAATTTACTAATTGAAAATCGAATAAACCTAAATCAGGAATAGAAATGTTTTCATAGGAATTGAGCAACCGATTTGAAATATATCACAATCTGAAATGATAATTCTATATTTCTAAAATAATCAACTCTTGCTTACTGAAATGTTTAACATTGCCATGCCTGAAATTATGTGTCTGCTGATGTAAACTTGTTGATTGATAACAGTAATAATATGATCTGTTAGAGTAAGTAGAGCTAGTTAGAAGGCTTGGTTTTAGAAAGCGCAAGGCGACCTCAGGCACAGCAAAAGGCGTAGTTGAGGCGCACGAAAAAATAACTGACTTTTTGTGCATGTGGGTGTTGTACAACAACCTTTTTAGGTTGCAATTTCTATATTAAATCACATATAAAACTTATTTATAGATAAATTTTGTGCTAAAACTTTATGAGATCTATAAAAAAGATTTATATATAAGCACCAAGTGACCTGCGTACGAAAAGCGGTACGCTTAAACCTTGTCGCCTCAGTGCGCTTCTTGCTTTTAAAAACGAAGTTAGGAGGTTAATAGTTGTGGTTAACTAGTATAAGTAAGTGTTCATTATATTGAAACAATTACAATTTCATATCTCACATTCTCTTCACTTTATGATCAACTGGGAATTGATTTATATTTTTTGTTAAAAAAAGGTTGAGAGAGAAGAACAGAGGTTGAAGTACCTGGAGTTTGTACAAATGGCTATTCTTCATGCTTCAAAATTTTATGGTTATGCCAAGAACAACTCCGGTCCACTGAAACCGGGGGTGGAGACGATAGAGGGTACACTAAAGACTGTTGTTGGCCCTGCATATGATAAGTACCATGATGTTCTTGTTGAGGTCCTAAAGTTTGTTGATCGTAAGGTCAGCGCTTCGTCTTCCTTGTTAAAATGGATCATCTTTACATACTATTATGGTAAATGTTGATAATATATGTTGCTTGATTTCAGGTAGACGAGTCGGTTAACAAATTCGATAGCAAAGTGCAGCCTTTTGTGAAGCATGTGTCAGCTAAAACCAAGAACCTGTCTTCAGAGGTTAAGGCTGCTGGTGTGGTGGAAACTGCCTCTGGGTTGGCTAAAACCGCGTACACCAAGCTTGAGCCAACTGCTAAAGGGCTCTACACAAAATACGAGCCGGTTGCTGAGCAATATGCTGCTTCGGCTTGGCAGTCTCTTAACCAGCTCCCACTCTTCCCTAAGGTGGCTAAGGTGGTGGTGCCAACAGCGGCTTACTGTTCAGAGAAGTACAACCAAACCGTGCAGCAAACAGCAGAGAAAGGATACAAGGTTTCTTCGTATCTTCCGTTGGTACCGACCTAAAGGATTGCTAAGGTGTTCAACCCTGTTGAGCCAGTGGTTCCCAGTGGAGGTGAAGGGGTGGTGGTGGTGGCACATTGAGGTTGTATGATGTTGTGGTTTGGTTATTGTGGTGAAAGCTGAGACTAGATATTGTGTAAATGTTTGTTTTGGTTTATGAAATATTGTATGACATTGGTTTAGTGTTTTATAAGCATAAAATTTCACTCATTATATTTCCTTAAAACTCAGTAAAATGTGCTATTGATTATGTATTTCTAACATCTTATTTAACGATTTAAAAAGTAAAACTGAAATCAAAATATTTAAAAGAGTAAATTTCGGTTTTAGTCGATGTGGGTTGTTCAAAATAACGTTTTGAGTCCAATAGTTTTAATTTCACTTTTTGAGTCCTTGTGGTTTATCAGTTGTCCCAATCAACTACGCGTCTCTAAAGCCGTCTAACTTTTCTGTTAAATTTTTGTAAAAAAACAAATACCCCTAGTAATAAAAACCTAAATAAATAAATACTCCTTATATATTTGTGCTCGAGTCATGTAAGAATATTCGGTCTAAAATTTTAACCTTCAATAAATTAATAATAAGATTTACGAAGTATGTGATGTTATATCTTAATATAAACCATTCCAAATAAATTAGTAGGTCTTTTATGAGAGTGAATATAAATAAACCACAACTTTAGTTTTTTAGTTACTCTACTCACGTTATTCCCTGGTTTCCTGATTTCCTTGAGTGCCTAATATAGAAACAAGAAAACACAACAAAAAGAAATACGGCTGAACCAAAAATTGCCCAATAGCAGTGAAACTACTATACAAAACGGAAGCGATACAAAGGCATAACTGATACTAAACAAAACATGAAATGTTGAAATATGATATTGAACATATAATACTGATATCTGATGCTGAACATATAATATTGATAACTGAAATATTGAACTAAATCTACACGACATGTAAGTCAACAAAATAAGTCATGTAATATAGGAAGTACCCAGAGCCAAAACTGAAACTGAGTGGTACATAGCTAGCTAGGCTATGCACCAAATGAGATGGTGTGTGTGGCATAACACACATTGTTCCATTTCCCTAATAACTGATAACTGAACTAGGATCGATCCATCCGCATCTCATATAATGTGGCCAATGTACTCCCTGAGTACTAAACGTGTAAACGGAGACGCCGTGAACCTTTTATTACACACCGTCACGAAAAGTGTCACATCATTGACGCCCAAATGATGTGTCTGACATGCTCGGGTAATAGAGTACTAAGTCTGAGAGGTAGTATAACTACCAAACAAATAACTGAACATAAATGCATACATTTAAACTGAATATAATCTAAGGAACATGCAATAATGAGTATAGACTTAAATGTGTATTGCATGCTACAAATTCCAAAGCGCAATACGGTTGTTAGGCAACCAACCGAACGAGCAACTGATACACATAAATCCGAATGACCAATTGTAGGAGAAAGGGAAATGACGAAAACATGCTACAAAGAGAGGGGTCGGAATCCGTACTATTATGATGAAACTCTCTATGTCTCCACAATTGATGGAGATGAGTTTATATAAGAAAAATACATACAACTAAGTACAACAAGAATAGCAATTGTACATAATACACCCTCTAAAATAATGAATACATAGCTATAAATATGGTAGTCTAATATCCTCCCGCAAGCGAGACGGTGGCGGGCCAAGGCAAAGCATGCTTCGAAAGTTTTCAAATTGAGGTCTCGGAAGGCTCTTGGTGAAGATGTCTGCCACTTGAAGCTTGGTTGGAACAAACTTTGTGTGAAGTTTCTCAGAAGAGACTAGTTCCCGAATAAAATGAAAGTCAAGTTCAATGTGTTTCATAAGTTTGTAAACGGGATTTTGGGTGAGAAAGAGAGCACTTAGGTTGTCACATAGTAAAGTTGGACGAACAGGGGGAAGAGCTTGTAGTTCTTGAGGAAGATGTGTAACCCAAATTAGTTCAACAGCGGTATTTTCCATTGCTCAGTATTCAGATTCACAACTTGATCGGGCTACGATTCGTTGTTTCTTAGCACTCCATGACACAAGTTACCTCCCAGAAAAATTGAATAGCCATATGTGGAACGTCGAGTGTCAAGGCATCGAGCCCAGTCAGCATCAGAGTAGCCAATTAAAGATGGACGAGACGATGAAAAAGTGAGTCCATAAGCCAAAGTACCTTTGATGTAGCGAAGAATGCGTTTGACACATTGAAAATGATCAACGATGGGGGCATGAAGGAATTGACTTACTTGATTCACCGCATATGAGATGTCCGATCTAGTGATCGTGATATATTGTAATGCTCTAACTAGGGACCAATAGAGGGTAGGATCCGTGAATGGTTCTCCATTGGAAGTTAAGGACACATATGTGGCAAGCGGAGTAGGTGTTAGTTTAGTATTAGTAATGTGAGCACGATCCAATATTTCTTTTGCATACTTGGACTGATTAAGGAATAAGCCGGTATTGTTGTAGGTTACCTCAAGGCCAAGAAAATAATTCAGTTCTCCCAAATCTTTAATTGCAAATTCCTTATTCAACTTTGTCATAAAGGAGTTGATGGTGTCTTCTTGATTACCTGTTAGAATTAAGTCATCCACATAAACCAAAATTGTAAGGCCCCAAACCGGTCACCCTACAGTTGAATCTCATCACTGGTATTCTCTTTAAAAGTATTCATTTTGTTACTTACACATACAGCGAAAGTCTTTCTAAAACAGTAATCATCTTTTGTACACTTTATCGTTATTAACTTTACCTTACGAATGTCTGCACACCAATCCGAGTAGCACCGCTCCCGAGCCAAGATACGTCGACCACTATACTCACCTGCAAAACAATCTAACGTACACACAAAGTCAGCTATGCTGAGTGAGTTTTAACAGTTTAATTTAAATGAAAGCTATTGCTTGTCATAAATATTAATTATTTCCACTTAGGACATCCCGGTCCTTATAAAATATTTTTGTCATTTATTGACGTATACATAACCACTGTTATCGCTCGATACCCCATAAGAGTTCACCACCCAAGACTCTTCCCAATTATTTCAACCTAGTAAGTCTTACCGACATGGATCGAGCTCACTATACTAATAAATCGTATTCCGCTACACAGCTTAACCCGAAACCCGGTTAACATAACCAACTCCTAGACATCGACTTATCCAGCCTTTCCCACAACATTCACAAAAATTCCCTAGGGTTTGCGCTAAGGTGGTTTATAAACCACAAGACGTTACACTCGGGTCCCTGCATTTCTTTTCTTCACATTTCGATCCCGAACTATCCTTTAAAAAACCAATGGTGTTATTCCCGGTAGTTAAACGCACCTCGTATGGAAATCTTTATCTTTTCTCTATTCAAATAGGGTTCGGGTTACTCATTAACCCGCGCCATAAATATATGAATTTCCCGGGATGTTACAAGTCTACCCCCTTTAAAAGAGGATTCGTCCTCGAATCCTGCGTCAACACAAACCAACGCGACCTATCTTTCCGTTCTCATGGTATCAAGCATTCACCTTCACACTTGTCAACTCTATCACTTTGCTTTGCAATTCGACCACCACCTTTGGTGTTCAAAGAAAACTTATCCCCACGGCACAACATCATCAATTACCTGCTTACTTATCACATCCTCCTAATTTGCTCGTTGAACCTATGCCGTCATTCCTTGCATAGTCCTGATTTTCTTGTCATTCTGAAGATCATCCTCCCAAGCAGGTATTTGTCCTTCACAGATAGGAGCAATCGTTGCCTTGCAATCGTGTGTCCATCACACTCCTCCCTCTCATGCTCTGATCGCCATCTTGCGATGATTTCTCAAACTCAATCCCACTGTCCTGTCCATAAGGGTATTACCATTGCTCCTCTCTGATGACTTCCAGGAGCTTGTGCAAAGCTACACTGGTCCCACAAAACTTCTCTACCATCTCTTTACCTCATTTTCACGCGTTCAATACGCCTTTTAAGTAATCTGATGTTACTCAAGACTAGAGTTATAATCATCGGTTCCCTAAGGTCTACATATCACCATCATGCTCGCCTCTGAAGTAAAGCATTCGCTTCACTTGATGCTCCACATTGTTTTAAACTGGTTATATATATACCAGCGTAGGTGTTCCCAAGAACTCATGTGCAATCTTGCACTTGTCTTTTCCTTGTTTCGCCCTCCTCGTCGTTCCTCTATCATTACCACATGATTACCGACCGCGTCTCATTCATCGTGTACGAACATGAAGTCCGCCCAACATAAGCCTCATGTGACACCCCGCCTCAGGCACCCCTGGACATGTGCGAGCTCGATTGGTACCTGCATTGATTTGATTTCAGAGTTTTTTTTATAAATACAGCGGAAGTCTTTTCAAAATGATCGTTTCAACATTCTTTCAACCTCAAGGGTTGTATTTGTAAATATCAAAACTCAGTTGGAAGACAAAAGTTTTATATTTACTATATAAACATAGGGATTTAAATACCCTTTCATTTGATTACAAAACGAAGTTGAAATCAAATACATCTCTTGTCTCTTATGGACAAGTTTCAAGCCATCGGAAATAGTACTATCCAGGGTTGATCAGTTCTCCGGTCCTATCTTCTTTTCCTTTTTTTTAGGATTTTCTATACATGAGGCCTGAGAATACAACGTGCAAGTTATCCTTTTCACAGGTCAGATCTGATGCCTGCCTCTCACATTTTCTTTTCTTGGGTCAGATCTGATGTCTGCCCATACCACATTCTCATTTCAATTTATTCATTTCCTGAAAAGATTTTGAAAATAAAACGTCAGCGCGAATGCCGGTGAATACAATTATCTTGATAGAAAATCATTTGGCAAAAACAAGCATTAGTTCATAATCATAATTTTATGTTCAATCTACACATTCAGCAGGCATGTCCTGTTCAATCGCACTACAGTATACACTGGCGTCATGTCTTATAACAAGGGACAGGTTTACCTCTGAAGTTGTTATAAGACAAGCACCAGCCGCAATCCGGGAATTTCACCGGAGACCCGTGTATCCCTTGCAAGTTTTACGCATACCTGTGGTCTGAATGCTTTGTTCGTAGAAGAACGTTGAGCATTATTCTCTTAACCTTTATTTGGCCATTTTCGTAAATGTAAATGTTTGACACAAGTTTTGAAATAGATAAAGTTTTCACCTTGTAATAGGAATGAGTCTCTAGAGTTGGAAACTTATAGAATAGCTTCTTATCTTGTTTTCTTTAGCGTCTCGACCTTTCTACAAGCGTTTCTTGCTTACCCGGGCACTACGAGGAACGGGAATCGAACCGGGAGCATCGGGAGTAGGCTAGAGATCTCCTGGAACAGAATGTGAGAGTTGGAATTCGTTTTTGTGGTAAGAAATGAGCTTAATTCGATCAGCCATTTATAGGGTGCAATCTGGCCCCATAGCGAACCGCTACGTAGGCGGGTGGCGGTCCACTACCGTCCTTGATTGCGTCAGCCCTAAATGTCATCTCCTGATTGGACCGTTTATGGATTTGCGGCTAGCGGATCGTTACCAGGAAGCATAGCGGTCCGCCACCTTTCTACGTGGCGAATTCTGGTGACTTTGCGGTTGGGGGACCGTTAACACTTGGCGTGGCGGTCCGCCATGAATACACGTGTCAAAATAAATGGCCATTAGTCACTATACATGTGTCGTCCGCAGATTGTTTCCTTAGTCACCAACTAGCGGACCGTTACCCTGTATGGTGGCGGTCCGCCACCCAACTACTCAGGGTGAGGTTCCTTAGCAGACCTCTACCTTGTTTCCTGCACCCGTAGCGGACCGTTAGGCTTGACCTTAGCGGTCCGCTAAGGTCTTAAATTTCAAAATTTTCATTTTAAACCCTGAACTTATGTATTTTAGATACAACGAGTCCTTAGGGTTCTAACCTTGGCATTTCTTGGACATTTTTATGGCAGGTGTTACACCTCATCTATCCGTCGTCTCGTTCAGAGAGAACATTTTCACTCCTCTTATATCTTACCTTGACAGAACCCTTCATATGGAACGTATTCCATGGAGACCTTATCGTCACTTGGTCCACTTTGTGCTGAAGTCTTCAGCGTCGTCATCTCGATCACATCATAACTATCTCTGATCAAGCGTCCACGTAACGCTTTCATCAACAACTCTCACAGCTCCACCCATTGGCTTCGTGCCCCGAATTCCCGAGATATAAGCATAGGCATCTCATAAGAGCACCTCACCGATCGTCTAGAAAAACGTCCAAACTCCTTGCACCTCCTCGACGTATCAATGTCGAGAAAAACGTCAAGATAGAAATACTATGCATGATCATACCAACCACCCGTCCTGTGCACGGCTAAGCGTGTACTAACAGGACACATAACGTCAGGTCACAATAACAAACATATCATAATCAATGCATATATAGGTATATAGTATCCCAACTCTCTAACTCAAACAAAGTGCACACATGACTATCTAGACCTGAGCAAATCTACGTGCAAACAATATGACCTAGTCATTTATAGACACACAAAATCCTGAACTCTATCTTCTATTTATCACCATGGTAGCCCTTGCCACACGTCATCACATACTCACACAGAGTTCGCAAGGTCGTACCCCAAACGGAGCGTACCACTGGTTCAGACGACGCATTACTCAGTCTAGACACAAGACCTCATCCTAAACATTCATACACACAAGATATAAAATCACAATTTCCCACAGTACTTCGTCCTGAACATTTATACATATGCCAGATGTATACCCATCACTTCCCACATGACCCCTTCTTGAACATTCACACAAAGTGCAATATACCCATTGCACTTCAAACATCACCTAGACATTAACATATAGGTGACATTATCTTAAGACCGTAGGCACATACAAATTCGAAATTCGTGTCTATACAAGTCTACCCACACGTTCTAGTCAATCATGCTTTAGTACCACGGTAAAATTTACATTTATTACGGACTCACGTCATTAAAACGTAATCACCTAATCACACCGTACCGCACATTTTTCACAAGTGTAAACACAATCACGCACCATCACAAACACAATTTTCATTAATTATGTCCAAGTCACCATGACGTAAAACTCAAAATTAATATCAAAATCAAATAGTCTACATTTGAATTAAGCACCACACCACGTAAACGTCTAATCAGTCATAACGTCAATCACTCTGAAATCTCTCGTGACCACTGCCACATACACTAATCATCAAGAAATCAAGTATCTTGAACAATGCTCGCAAAATCACTACTAGACCACATCAGGTGCATCTGATGTGTCCTCCTCTGGTTCCTCCTCATCAGATCCCGGGTCATTCACCGGGTCTTCTTGAAACAGAGCTCCCTTAGCTGTCGCAAGTAGTCAATTTCTCAACCATACAGGTCCACATCCTGGAGGGAAATCGCGTACTGCTGACACCGCCCTCCTTTTCCATCCGGTCATTCGGTCACAGCACCACGCGGCATGTTGCCATCCCAAGCTCTAGTCACACTTAGAGCGGGAAGCGCCAACACCACCCCCATATCCCTGTTAGCTCTATCTACAGCAGTCGTCAGCTTGTCCTATCGAATGCTGTCGGCTAGAGGCACCGAGCCGATGTTCTTGTCACTCGATCGGAGGAAGGAGGTGAAATGAGGATCGAGTGAAGGCTCAGAGGGTTTGCACAGAGATGTACGTAGGTGTGCGTGTGAATTGATTTGATTGATTTCACGAAAAAGGCTCGGTTTGATCTGGTCACGCATACGTCAACTATTAGCCCAAATTACGCGTGAATTCAAATGCCTGAGGGTGAATCGAGTCAGAATTTGGGACTGAAAACGCGTGAAATCAATCAAGGCGTGATTTGCGGCTCTTAATCGAGTCTAATTTCATGAATTGATGATCGGCTTGATTCGGTTTGACTCTGAGTAGTCAAACTATTTGAATTTCAAATAAAACGCGTAATAGGTTGAATTGGATTGAGACCAGGGCTGGAAATTAGTCGATATTCGTTCAGGTATCCAAGGAAAGTCCGAATCATTCGGGTTTGGTCGATTTTTTTGCCTTGAATGGCAACGGATTTGATGTTGTTTGACTTAAAAAGTCAAAATATGTCAAAACTAAGGTGTAGGGTTAAAATTCGAAGGTCAAAGGTTAAATTTCAAGGAGAGGGTTCGAATTGATCGAGGGTTCCAACTAATCTATTAAAAATAGGGATTTTGTATATATATGTACACAAGGTGTGTTATAGAAATTTTATATGTAACGCAAGTTTAGATTTTAAATAGAATTATTATTATTATATATATATATATATATTATATAATAGTTTATGTGACATAATGTGTTTGAACAATTACAGAATTTAATGTAATGCTGTTATTTAAAATAAACTAAAATAGGATCGAAAAAAATTTGGGATGTTACAAACTATATCATCATCATCTTCATCCCAATCATCACCAGAGTCGATATTTCCTTCTTCAAGATTGTCGAGAGCCTCGATCTGTGCTTCTTTGGAATAGTCAGGCTCTAAGAATAAGATCTCATCGTCAGATAGATCTCTCAGAACATCAGCCACTGACTTTCCTTTATCACCACCACCGGAAGTATCACCACCTTCCTGATGAGTCGACTCCCCCTCAACCATTGGAATAGCAGAAATGGGCACGATTGCCAAAGCTTGTTGCTCACTTCCACTAGGACCGACTTCGGGATCAACCGGATGACAAGTCTCATCATCGGTAGGTTTAGATGTCTTCTCCTTCTCTTTTTCTTTCTCTTTCTCCTTCTCCCCCTGAGCAGCAAGCTTCTCGGTCAGGTCAGTTACTAACTTGGCCATCATTTCCTGTTCTTTCCGCTGCATGTCAAACCGAAGCTCTAGAGATGACCTGTGACCCAGAATCATATTGTTTGTTTTGATCCGTAGTTCATTCTGGGCCATCACATTAGCTAGTCTCTCTTGCGTCCCAGCCCTCTGGCTTCTCAAAATAGTAACCTCGTCCACCAACAAATTTATCTAAGCCTGTTGAGCCTCAGATTCCTCCCTTGATTTCCGAACAGTTTCCAATAGTTCAGCAACTTAGGCTTCCAAGGTATCTATCCTAGCATCATTTGGATCAGGATTCCTGGATGTAGACGCTTCAGCATTATGAAGTGGGGATGAGAAGATCGTATCAAAGTCAAACCCTTGAGTAAAGTCTCCATAGTTGTAGGGTTGACTGATAGGTTCAGTGGTGGTAGTAGGGATTGTGGATGGGATGATGGTTGTAGGAGTGATGGAAGGTGTGATGGTTACTGACTCTATAAGAATAGGAGTAGTCACCGCCATAATGACAGATGGTACAGGGAGGGTCACTATCACAGGAACCTCCTCTGTGATAGAAGTGACCGCCACATCAGGTGTTATCTATGGCCTCCTCCGCTGTCGCCGGTACAGCTGTTGTGAAGGTGGGGTAGAGACTAAATCAGTACTCACAGCCGATACTTGTATTTGCTGCTGAACACTAACCTCTACCACACGAGGAATATCTTGTTGCAGCCTATCCCCCTTCGTTTGTTGATACTTTCTCTTCTTTGTCTTTGAATAGCAGCGTCAGAGTCAGAATCTGGCTCGTATTCACTGCTCGTTGATTGTCGTTTTCTCTTAGAAGATTAATCGGGAAGGGTCACCTTTGTCAATCTTCTCGGGTGTGCCTGTGATGGTGCATCATTAGAATTAGATGAATCAGACTCTGGAGTCGGATCCTTCAGCACCATCATTACCCGCTTCTTCGTCTCCTCCTTCAGACGATTCATCCACATTTTCAACGTCCTCCTCTTCTTGTTGTTCATTCGAATGTTCACTGAGTTCCGGCTCAGAATCATGACCAAACCATCTCCAGTCATCTGGAGCCACATACGCTTCATTTATCAGGTGGCTAAAGAGTGCGGTGTGCTCAGGGGTAGGTTATACACTGCCTGGCTTTAAGAATTGTGCAAACACCCTCTTTTCCACCCGCTTTACTTGCAGACTCTCCCCAGTAGCAGGCAGATTTGGCAACGCATCATTTATTAGTAGTTGCACAAATCTTGGCTATAACAGGAATCTAAACCTCTCAATCGTATTTATCTGATCATTTAAGGCTTTGAAGATGTATCTTGAGAAGTTATAGCCCTTGTTGAGAGATAAGCCAACCATGGCTGTTGCAAGATCATGTTCCATTGCATCCTTCCCCGCCTTTCTTGAAGAGATGCACATGATCATCACGTGGGCAAAGTACCTCCACTGATCGAGCACCCACATCTTCTTGTAGGAAGAATAATCTCGAACACCAACATATCCCATACGCTGCCTCCAACAGCCATTCATAAAGTAGTCAGGATAGGCAGTTGGGTCGGTGGCGAGATCTCGAAACTGTAAGAACCGTCGAATGGTGTCCTCAGAAAAAAGCAACTTCATGACCCGCCACGGTAGCCCGTATGACATTAGGGGTTACCGTGCAGTCATGTTCTGCTGTCTCCCAGAACTGCTCCAGGTACGGTCGTCATACTATTGGGTCTACTGATATAGCATAGCTGATCCTTGATCGGTTCAAGAAGTCAACTATCTCTCGGTATTGTAGTGCAGCACCCTTCCATTCCGGTTCTAAAACATGCTACTACTACTTATTATACATATGTGTCTGCTAATTGGAGTAATTTTACATGAGTTAGACAGATTATCACTCTAGTCCCCATGTTACACAACTATTTAACTTGTTCAAGCTGTGGAATATATATGAATAGTACTATTTGGGTTGACACCCCCGTTCATGGTTGGTCGCGCTAACTTTGACTTTCACGTCTACTGAATGCATATTATCCATTTCATTATTTTAATTGTGTCGTGATAAGACATCTGTGTGGGGAGTGCCAAGGTCGTCAAGGTTTGGTTGTGGGCTCATTGTAATTACATCATGTGTGTGTATAATTAACAATTGTGTACTTATGTCCCTAAACTATATACTTGTGTCCCTAAACCCGCGAGCTCACCAACTATTTTTAGTTGACGTTTTTAAGCATGTTTTTTCAGGAAATGATAAATGAACAAGCACGAGGGCTTCACAATTAGGATTTCATGAGAATATACTTTGACATTGTCTTTTGTTGTAATACTTAGCCTATATGTAGTGAAACTATGTAACCGTACGTAGACTTTGGATCATGTTGCCTTCAACTTTTAAGTTTGGAATGAAAACATAGTTTTCTTCTATAAGCAATGATGTCGTGAGACAATATCCCGTTGCATCTCGTGTTTTCTCTTTAGCGGGGTGTGACACGAGCCCCGGTGACGAGGTGTGACAACTTATCAGTTTTCTGGTTGATGAGGCCTAAGTCTCGTGTCCATAAGTATATCGGAATATGTAATTTATTATGTTCTAGTGTCTATATGTTGGTTTTAAACTATATTTTTCTAGCACATTACTAAGAACGTAATATAATGTCACATGATATTAAGGGTTACATCAGTGCACAGCTCGCACTTAAGTACGGTGCTTCTAGATCAAGTACTTATTCGCCCTCTTCGTTTGCGGTAAAGATCCATGTGTATGTCTAACGATTAGACAACTATGGGTGTGCTTATTGTATAAACTTTAAAAATGTGCTAAACATTTTACTATTTTAAATACATCCATTTATAACCTACCTGTTTGACGTTTGCGGGTGTATAGACTACATGTCTGAATACGTTTTACTTGTCGAGCTAAGTTAATCCGCCTTTAAGGGATCTTGCCATTTTGACTAGTTATTTTTGTGTATGCGCTCTTATACAGCTATATGTACGTAATATTTTTCATTAATTATTTGTTGCTATAAATGTTTCATTTTACAAGTGCTTTATTTTTGTTTCATGTTATACAATTTTGTACATGATTTATGATTTATAGATATCTCATAAGTGTTCCATTTATTTTTGTTCAAACAACAAGTATGAAAACCTTTAAAACTAAAAAATATGAATAATATGTACAACAACAAGAACATCAAATTATAATAAAGACAAAGTACATACTCAAATACATGCATTTTAGCATGAAGAACATATAATATGCGGCCAAAAACTGATACATGATAATGGATTCACGTGTGAGATGCGTTTTATGAAATTAAAATGAGTTACATAAAAAAAAGATATACTCGACATTGAATTTAGAGTAAAGTGTCATTTTCGTTTCTGTGGTTTGGCCATTTTAGGCACTTTAATCCAAAAACTTTTTTTTAACTTTTTCGTATCTGAGTTTTCAAAATCTAGCCATTTTCATCCAAATGACTAACTACGTCTACATTTTAACGTTAAATCAAGGGCAATATTGGTTAAATCAGGGGTAAATTGGTTAGATTTTAACCTATGAATTTCAAACCGACCATTGATTTAACGTTAAAATGTAGACGGAGTTGGTTATTTGGATGAAAATGACTAGATTTTGAAAAATTAAAGAACCAAAAAGTTTTAATTTTTTTTGGATTAAAGTGGCTAAAAGACCATAGGGACGAAAATGACACTTTACTCTTGAATTTATATCTTTTGTGGTGCTAAAGTGTCTCCCCTTTATTTAAGTGGTGCATTCAAATCGTGTAAGACGTAGGTATAGGTTGTTAATAGAAGTATATTAATACTAAAAAGTAGGTGAAGAAAATAATTAAAATAAAAACTTACCTCATGACAAGAGAATTAGCCAATTAGGCGATTATGTGAACCCTTTAAAAAAAGGCGATTATGTGAACATGTTCCATGACGAGCGCGTAGATTAATGTGGAAGTATCTTTGTTTGATTCCTTACGAAGACCGCTGACCAAAACTTAAAGATGTCAACGACTTCAAAATTTATATATGCACCGTATATTATGTCTATATGTTGCATATGACACCCTACATTTCTAACAATCTTAGTCGCACTTTTAAATTAACAAAGTAGTTAAGTAATAAATGTAGGGTAACCATGCAAGACCTCTGAGTATGCAAGTTCATGATTGAAATGGGTTTTGAATTAAACGATCAAGACCTTTTCTTTTTTGGTATTTTCTAATTTTATCACTGAAGATTGAAAATGCTAAAAGAATGTGCGAAATTTATTGATTTCATTTAAAGTAATGTGATTTAAGTTGGTAGAATTATTTACAAAAAGACTATTTTTAGTTAAATACAAATAATGACAAGAAACACCTAGCGGAAAAGAGGATTCTCTAGTGGGTTTCCACTCAGGGAGTCTTCTTACACAACTCTCGGAGTCAGAACAATGCAACGGTTACTGTAAAATAGAAAATGATGTTAGCCTCGTCACAGGGAACGGGTGTTCCCTGTGACCATCCTATTAGGCGAAGCACTCGTGCCATGAATGGATTTCAAAAAATAATTTCATGATTTTCAGACTGGGACATTAAATCCCGAAAGGGCATATTCGGTTTGCTAACCCGGATGATAGTAGAAAATGTTTCAAATGGTGCACCAAGACCACAAAGGAACCAATGAATCTTGTCGGAATCCTCAACTGGTTCACCAATCGTAGACAATTGGTCACATAAGCCTTTGAATTTGCGGCTGAACTCAAGAACAGATGACGAACCGTTAACCAGGTGTTGGAGTTGATCCCGAAGGCCATGAACACGCTCAACATAGGAGTGATTGAAAGCATTGGCCAGGGCTGTCCAGATCTGGGCCGATGTGGAGAGGCCGATAATTTCTGAAGTAGCTTCTTCAGAGAGAGACGCATTAAGCAAGATGACATCACATTGATCGGCTTCTAACCAGGCAATATGGGTAAGATTAGGTGCTGATTTGTCACAAGTACAGAGCATAGGGGCAGGAAGGACAACAGTCCCAGTGACAATTGGAAGCATATTTTGACAAGGAGAGGCACCATATGATTATGCCATAGGAGATAATTGTTGGAGTTGAGTTTAATGGGGATCATATGCATAACTGTAGCCATGGGTAAGGAGCCATCGGAAGTGTTGGAGGAGGAAGCCATGGACGGGAATCTAATCGGAGGGGAGGGGAGGGGAGGGGAAGGGAAAGGGGTGGGCGACATAAGAGAGAAAGGGGAGGAGAATGGTTGCCTTAATTGACTGATACCGTATATTTTTTTTGAAACGCGAACATTGAATGTTGTGATGTCGCACCTTCCGTCACATGAGAGAGTCTCGTCCAACTCCGACCAATATGTTGTCTTAGCCGGGCCCACTTGGCGTCAGAGTTTAGCTTTTAAGGAAAAACCTCACCCAATACGGCCCCTTTCGGGCTTGAGGGAGAGAGCTGAGGCTCGAACCCTGGATCGGCGTGGGTAAAACCGTGGTGCATCAGCCTAAGAGCTAGGCCTCATTTGCGATGCCACAAAAATTAATGGTGGTGGCAGGGATCGAACCCGGGTCCCTTGGGACTCCGGGCCTTATCTCAACCACTACAGCACAACCTCTTTAGCGGTTGATACCATATTTAGGTTATTAACTTCCACACACATACGGTGGGAATACACATCTATATATAGAGAATATAAATGTACAAAGGACTATGCAAAGAATAAACTAATTATATAAAAGGCACAAAGTAATTTTAAGTAATATTAACACACCCTCCGGCGTGAGAATAAGTAGATATTCCTCAAGTAAAATCTAAGTATGAGAAATAAGCTTTTTAGGGTTTTTCGTGCATACCTCCTGGTGTGATCTCATGTGGTACTTATATTATGATTATTCTATCATTGTCAGGAATAAAGTAGGGTCCACCGGTGATAACCGAATTGAAGTTGACGTCTAGCTTCTTATTAGTGGTCACATTGCCATGCATTTTGTGAAGCTTGTCACATCAGCATGGGTAGTTATTAGGGTTTGTATGATTTTCCCTTTTTGCCCCTGAGGCATGGAGTCTGACCCGTTTAAAGATTAAAAACTTATATAAAGTTGTGATTTAACACTATCAACGAGGTCCTAGTTCGTGTTTTCGAACTGTATAATAAAAAAATCGTGATTATCTAAAAAAAGAATTTGTTCCACGTGAATCTGGATAAACAAAATTAGACGTCTCAATTTTTACTAACTTAAACTCTAGTCGTTAGTTAATCCACAAACTTGAAAATTTAACGTATCAATTTCCTTAAGATGTATAGGGGTTAAGTCGGCAACATATATTAGTATAGGGGTGAAAGTGAAACATTCTTTCTGATTTCAAATTACTGTCAATACTCTCTCGACCCGCACACGTTTTCACACGCTTCAACAGAAACTTCAAAACTCTGTATAAATACGGATCCATCGATTGATCGATACTCACACTTGCAGATTTAATCAACGATTTGAATTCTCTCTGAATCATTCATCTTGATCATGGCCGAAAACAGTGTTCATGTTACCAATCAATCAGAGGTTCGTCTTTTCTTATGCTTTTCGAATAAGTAATTATATGCATGTGTTTAATTTGTGGTTTTGATGAATTCGTTCTTCGTTAAAACTATGACGATTAGATGAAATTTACTAATTGAAAATCGAATAAACCTAAATCAGGAATAGAAATGTTTTCATAGGAATTGAGCAACCGATTTGAAATATATCACAATCTGAAATGATAATTCTATATTTCTAAAATAATCAACTCTTGCTTGCTGTGTGAATTCTTTGAATACACATTGCCATGCCTGAAATTATGTGTCTGCTGATGTAAACTTGTTGATTGATGACAGTAATAATATGATCTGTTAGAATAAGTAGAGCTAGTTACATTAGTTAGAAAGCGTGCTTAGCGCAAGGCGACCTCAGGCACAGCAAAAGGCGTAGTTGAGGCGCACGAAAAAATAACTGACTTTTTGTGCATGTGGGTGTTGTACAACAACCTTTTTAGGTTCTACATGTAGGCAATTTCTATATTAAATCACATATAAAACTTATTTATAGCTAAATTTTGTGCTAAAACTTTATGAGATCTATAAAAAAGATTTATATATAAGCACCAAGTGACCTGCGTACGAAAAGCGGTACGCTTAAACCTTGTCGCCTCAGTGCGCTTCTTGCTTTTAAAAACGAAGTTAGGAGGTTAATAGTTGTGGTTAACTAGTATAAGTAAGTGTTCATTATATTGAAACAATTACAATTTCATATCTCACATTCTCTTCACTTTATGATCAACTGGGAATTGATTTATATTTTTTGTTAAAAAAAGGTTGAGAGAGAAGAACAGAGGTTGAAGTACCTGGAGTTTGTACAAATGGCTATTCTTCATGCTTCAAAATTTTATGGTTATGCCAAGAACAACTCCGGTCCACTGAAACCGGGGGTGGAGACGATAGAGGGTACACTAAAGACTGTTGTTGGCCCTGCATATGATAAGTACCATGATGTTCCTGTTGAGGTCCTAAAGTTTGTTGATCGTAAGGTCAGCGCTTCGTCTTCCTTGTTAAAATGGATCATCTTTACATACTATTATGGTAAATGTTGATAATATATGTTGCTTGATTTCAGGTAGACGAGTCGGTTAACAAATTCGATAGCAAAGTGCAGCCTTTTGTGAAGCATGTGTCAGCTAAAACCAAGAACCTGTCTTCAGAGGTTAAGGCTGCTGGTGTGGTGGAAACTGCCTCTGGGTTGGCTAAAACCGCGTACACCAAGCTTGAGCCAACTGCTAAAGGGCTCTACACAAAATACGAGCCGGTTGCTGAGCAATATGCTGCTTCGGCTTGGCAGTCTCTTAACCAGCTCCCACTCTTCCCTAAGGTGGCTAAGGTGGTGGTGCCAACAGCGGCTTACTGTTCAGAGAAGTACAACCAAACCGTGCAGCAAACAGCAGAGAAAGGATACAAGGTTTCTTCGTATCTTCCGTTGGTACCGACCGAAAGGATTGCTAAGGTGTTCAACCCTGTTGAGCCAGTGGTTCCCAGTGGAGGTGAAGGGGTGGTGGTGGTGGCACATTGAGGTTGTATGATGTTGTGGTTTGGTTATTGTGGTGAAAGCTGAGACTAGATATTGTGTAAATGTTTGTTTTGGTTTATGAAATATTGTATGACATTGGTTTAGTGTTTTATAAGCATAAAATTTCACTCATTATATTTCCTTAAAACTCAGTAAAATGTGCTATTGATTATGTATTTCTAACATCTTATTTAACGATTTAAAAAGTAAAACTGAAATCAAAATATTTAAAAGAGTAAATTTCGGTTTTAGTCGATGTGGGTTGTTCAAAATAACGTTTTGAGTCCAATAGTTTTAATTTCACTTTTTGAGTCCTTGTGGTTTATCAGTTGTCCCAATCAACTACGCGTCTCTAAAGCCGTCTAACTTTTCTGTTAAATTTTTGTAAAAAAACAAATACCCCTAGTAATAAAAACCTAAATAAATAAATACTCCTTATATATTTGTGCTCGAGTCATGTAAGAATATTCGGTCTAAAATTTTAACCTTCAATAAATTAATAATAAGATTTACGAAGTATGTGATGTTAATATAAACCATTCCAAATAAATTAGTAGGTCTTTTATGAGAGTGAATATAAATAAACCACAACTTTAGTTTTTTAGTTACTCTACTCACATTATTCCCTGGTTTCCCTGATTTCCTTGAGTGCCTAATATAGAAACAAGAAAACACAACAAAAAGAAATACGGCTGAACCAAAAATTGCCCAATAGCAGTGAAACTACTATACAAAACGGAAGCGATACAAAGGCATAACTGATACTAAACAAAACATGAAATGTTGAAATATGATATTGAACATATAATACTGATATCTGATGCTGAACATATAATATTGATAACTGAAATACTGAACTAAATCTACACGACATGTAAGTCAACAAAATAAGTCGTGTAATATAGGAAGTGCCCAGAGCCAAAACTAAAACTGGGGGTACATAGATAGCTAGGCTATGCACCAAATGAGATGGTGTGCGTGGCATAACACACATTGTTCCATTTCCCTGATAACTGATAACTGAACTAGGATCGATCCATCCGCCTCTCATATAATGTGGCTAATGTACTCCCTAAGTACTAAACGTGTAAACGGAGACGCCGTGAACCTTTTATTACACACCGTCACGAAAAGTGTCACATCATTGACGCCCAAATGATGTGTTTGACATGCTCGGGTAATAGAGTACTAAGTCTGAGAGGTAGTATAACTACCAAACAAATAACTGAACATAAATGCATACATTTAAACTGAATATAATCTAAGGAACATGCAATAATGAGTACAGACTTAAATGTGTATTGCATGCTACAAATTCCAAAGCGCAATACGACTGTTAGGCAACCAACCGAACGAGCAACTGATACACATAAATCCGAATGACCAATTGTAGGAGAAAGGGAAACGACGAAAACATGCTACAAAGAGAGGGGTCGGAATCCGTACTATTATGATGAAACTCTCTATGTCTCCACAATTGATGGAGATGAGTTTATATAAGAAAAATACATACAACTAAGTACAACAAGAATAGCAATTGTACATAATACACCCTCTAAAATAATGAATACATAGCTATAAATATGGTAGTCTAATATCCTCCCGCAAGCGAGACGGTGGCGGGCCAAGGCAAAGCATGCTTCGAAAGTTTTCAAATTTGAGTTATGCCTAAAACTACACTCATTCGGACTCATGTAAGCTTCTGTGACGTAAATTTGAGTTTAATGTTATGCCTAAATTTGAGTTGAAAAGGTTGAATATTAGTTTACCTAGTTTACCAGCTATAAAAGGTTGATTATGAGTTGAAAAGGTTGATTATTAGTTGAGAAGTACATGTTCATGTAATGTAAATTTTATGTTCAACTGTTTTTTAATCTGTTTGTAGAATGTAGACTGCATATGATGTTAAATTATGTTTTTAGAGTGTAATTCATGTTAAATATGTGGACTGAAATTGTTTAAATTTTGTTACATTCTGTTTTCTAACTAATATGGACAAAGAAGGAGAAGAAATTGTAGGCTGTGATAGTTCCAATACACAAACATATGCTGATAGTAATCAAAATACTCAAGAAGATCAACAAACAAATACAAATCAATCTCTAGAACAAGAAAAACAAACTCATGATGGTAGCACAAGCGGTAGATTGGTAAGTCCACATCGTAGCCGCCTTTATCTAAGCACATTAGAAGCGTTGATGTGTGCTCAAAGTTGGTTGATAAATGAAATAAGAGGTATTTTATTTTATTTCATTTATAAATGATTTTAACTTTATATATTAATTGTATGTGTTTTTTTGATAAACATAGTAACTTGTTCAAAAGAAACTAAAGCATATCGTAAAACAATCGAGTATGACTATGATGATTGTGACGAGGTAAATATATATTTCAAGTTTCAAAATTTTGCCTATTATGATGATTTTTTAATTAATGTTTTCTTTTGTTTTCTTTATAATTGTAGGAAAATGTTTACAAGGATTAATGGTGACATGATAGGATATGAAAGCAATAGTATTGTATTGATTCAATTTTTGAAAGAATAGTATTGTATTGACTCAGTTTTTGAAAGACTAGTATTGTACTGACTCAATTTTTGAAAGAATAGTATTGTACTGACTCAATTTTTGATTCAGCCGATACCCGCGGGTATGCCCGTGGGTATGCCCGATATCCGATATTGACGGGTATACCTGATACCAGCGGGTTTACCCGAAACCCGACACAAACCCGATGGGTAACGGGCCGGGTATGGGGCAAGAATTTATAATCGGGTATGGGTTTGGGATTACCAATACCCGGCCCGAACCTGACCCATTGCCATCCCTAGTGGAGGTGAGGGAATAGGGGCTGAAGCAGGAGATGTAGCGTGGGGTGAGGGAGGAGGAGTGATTGTGGGAGTTGGCGGAGGGGTTGGGGTAGTGTAATTGTTATCGATACATAAGGTGTAAAGAGGGGTTGTGGGAACGGTGGTGGATGTGGAAAGAAGCCCTCTACAAGCTAACACAAGAGAAGTAAAGTAATATCGACACGAACCACAAGGTCCAGTTAGGACTCGAACGACTCGTTGAATACCCAAACCTCCAATCAACCCATAAGATTAAACCTATACTAACTCGGTCATTAGTAGCACCAAGATTTGTATATAGACCGTACAAACTCGAATAAGCTTCAAAGCAAGAAGTCTTGCTTAAGAAACTCGCAAGATTTAAGATTATTAAGTTAGTTTAAAGATTACTTATTCTGTTTTTTTAAGATAGATTAAAGGAAAGACTTTAAGAACATAACATACTAAAAATACTTCATTAACTAGATAAAGTTCAACCAACCTAAGTAACGCAAGAAGACTAGCCACGAATGACTATACAAGTGACTCCACAAAACCCTTAGATCATGTGAGGAAACTTGTGAATGTAAGCTTTAGACATAACATTAAACTCATTAACTAGATAGGTTCGTTCAATTAACTTCTGGATGCTGATTTTCCCTTGATTTTGAGTGATTTCTTCATGTTTTTGCACATCAAGGGTAATTATCCTGTTGTAACACCATTGAATAGATTAAGTATCAATTCCCATCATTTTTTTCTATAATTATGATAAATATGAGGATAATTATGCAAGTAAAATATGTATAATTTATGACATATCACTCCGTCGCTGAGTCATTGTGCTAGACCGAACTTCACGGAGAAGGAATTTTGATCTTTCTTGTTAAGATCGGATACGAGAGGGAGTTTAACGGAGAGGAATTTCCCTCGGATTTATATTCGGGAATCTAACGGTAAGTAACAAATAAAAAAAAATTGGGTTTAAGAATTTGAATTTGAGAATCCTAAGGTTAGTATCCTTCAATTTAATCTTAAAAGTATCGCTCAGATTTGTATTTAGGAATCCCAAGGTTAGTATCCTTCAGTTTCATCTTAAAAGTTCGTTTCTTTGCTATCAATAACTTTGGGAGCCATTTGTTCCAGATGTCCTGCTAAATTCTTTGTGTTATATGTTATGCACCCCAACTGTTTGTGAAAATGTCTGAATGTTTTATGCATGAAGAACTATGGGGTGGGTGGGTTTTATAAAGAAGATTACATAAATAGTCCTTTTATAGGTAAAATGACAGTTATACCTGCACATGTCAATATTTAACAGAAAAAGTTAACATCAGTTAGTGAAAAGGACGAAATGTGTGCAAAATTTTCAAAAAAAGGACAATCTCTGTAATTATTGAAGTCAAAGGAAATAGAGTGCAATTTCATAGATAACTAAAAGACAATTTGTGTACTTTACTCTCTTTTTTATTAATTATTCATTCTTTTTTTTCTATCTATTTATTTATTTTTTTTCGAGTATCACACTAAATTACAATTTTAAGTATTTTTTTAATTAATGAAATTTTATTTTAAAAAAAATGCTAGGGTAGTTAAGGGTTCCCACCCCTTGTATTTAGAGTAGTTTAGAGTAAAAATAACGTGACATTACATGACGTTTTTTTATTAGCTAATCCTTAGGATACTTAGGGGTTGAAGGAGTTCCACGGTTCCACACTTTAGTCAATCTTAAGATTTGACAAGTTTAAGAGTTAAATACGGTTTTAGTTCATGTGGTTTGACCTAAATAACCATTTTAGTACAAAAGTTTAAATTTTACTTTTTTAATCCAATAGTTTCAATTTCGTATCAATTAACTCCACACTTTTAACATTATCCATCTCCGCTGTTAGATTTTTTATATATATTATTAGGCTTTGCCGGTGGTGTATGGGCGACGGAGGGCATCCGCGGCGGTAGATGGGTGGGTGGTGGTGGAGGTGGTGGTTTTTGCTTTTAATTTATATATATATTATTTTTATTTTGTTTTTTTTTTCATTTAGTTTATATTTAAAAAATAAATATTTAATAACAATGGTATAATGGTGTTTATATACATAAATAACATAAAAATTTCTAACGGTGTTAGTGGTCTAGTTTTAATTGATCCGAAATTGAAACTATTAGATTAAAAAAAGTCAAATTTAAACTTATAGACTAAATTATTTTTTTAGGTCAAACCACAGGAACTAAAACCGTATTTAACTCTTTAAAATATGAAACCCTAAATTAAAGAACACATAACAGAAGAAACCAAACCTAATTCTCTTAACAAGAAAAAAAACCGTTCTCTTCCTTTTTGTTTCAGATTCGCGTTGATGGAAAGCCTGAAATTAGTGATGATGTCGATGGATATCAAAACACGAGAATTCTGCCAAGCTCCCCCCATACATTTTGCATCATTAAAGTTGGATCTTGGACTCGAATCTTTAACTCTCTAAATTTGTCTTGTTTTAGCTTTGACTTGCTAATTTCGTTTTGGTTTTGACGTCCAAAACATCTTCAACTTATTAAAAGCTTTAACAACTTTTTCTTGAACCTTTCTCTGAGGTTGAGAAATGACCTTCTGTTTGTGAGACTTTTTTCTTAGTAAAACAATCTCTTTCTAAATGACGATGCTTTGCCTATCTGAAACATTTCTTCAAAGCATGACATGTTCTTTGATAAGGCCCCTTTTGAGATGTTGACTTATCTTTAGACTTTGACTTTTCAACTTTTGTCTTTTTCTCTACTCCTTCTTTCACAAATATAAGTGGAGTAAATTTATTTGAAATAAATAGGATGGCATTAGCATTAAGTGAACTATCTTTCTTGAATCTTAAGCCACCCTTATTGTCAAAATAATTTACACATTCTTGACTTTCTTCAGATTTGGCACTAACACAATCACTTTGAATTTTCGATTTAACTTTTTTTGCTTTAGAATTTCTCTTTGCCTCTAATGAATGATAAACATTTTGTACAAATGGCTCTTGAATGTATGGTTGAGACATATGTAAATAAAATCCATTTGTAGAAAATGGAGGAGGAACACTTTTATATCCAACTTCACTATTCACCTTATCATTAACTTTAGCCTCAATGTTTTCACCAGTACCTTTATATCCAAGCCCAAAAGTTATTTTGTCATGTATTTGAGCTTCAATGATCCCACTAAAATTTTTTCCTAAAATGTTTATTTTATCAATTTTAATTGTTGTATTTGCTACTTTTTCCATATTCTCTGTCAACAAATTCATAATTTTTTCTCTTTAACTTAAGCTTCAAATGAGAATTTTCTTTAACATAGTCATCAATTTTTTTATACTCTTTCTTACGATCTTTTAGAATCTTGTTCGTAGTATGTGCATGATTCAATGCATCCATCAGATGCTGATTTTTTTTCTCGTAATCAGCAATTTTCTCAAAACACTCCACTGAACACATACTTTCATTGAGCAGTTCAGAATAAGCTTTAAGTTAATGGATTCTTTCACTGCTTCAATAACCAAATGGGATTCTATACGCTTACAATTTCCTTAAAAATTATATTTGTATCCTCCTTTGATCACTATTATGTCCATTTTACTTTGAGTGCATCCAACTGACAAATCTTTTAATGTGTTATATTTTAGTCTCTTTATTTATGATGTACAGCTTATACATCGTCCATTCCTTTGGTTAAGCATAAAGAAAATTATCCATGACTTCTGATTTGTCAAATTCAATATTAACATCCTTTAGATCATTTATCAGGTTTACATATCTGTGATATTGGCCAGTCAAAGATTCTCTTTCAGCGCGTGTGAATACTTGATATTTTTTCTTTAAAGTATATTGTTTTGCTTTTCTTTTCAAATATTCCTTATTTACACATGCTGATTTAACAAGATCTGGATAAACATACCTTAATCCATTTACAAAGACCTTAGGTACACAACATTCGTCTGCCATCAAGATTTTTTTATATATTTATTTAACTATCTTATTTTTTCATAAGCAGCCCGAAACATAAGTGTAAACTTTCTCCAATTTTTATTTTTTTATTTTTTTTTAGGTGAAAATTTTTAAGGCAAAAGTTTTCGACCAAAAACTATTTCGGACAGAGTTTTCGACCAAAAACTAATTCGATGGAAAACGATTTCGGACAAAGTTTTCAACCAAAAACTATTTCGATCAGACTTTTCGACCAAAAAAGATTTCGGTCAGAGTTTTCGACTAAAAAATATTTCAGACAGACTTTTCGACTAAAAAAGATTTAAACCAAAAAAGTTCAGAAAAAGATTTCGAACCTTCAAGCACTTTTCAGACGATTCATGTTGTTTGAACCCGGAAACGCACCAAAACTTTCAAAAATCATCATATCAACCCCTTAAACCCTCAAATTGATCCCAAATTGAACCTCCATCACTTTATATCATAAATCTTCAACAATTACGTGAATTTTGATGAAAATTGAAGACTTTTGAATTTTGAAAAGTTGAAAACTTGAACCTTGCTACAAAAACCTCAAAATCGAGCACCAAAAACTCTGATACCAATTGTGAGAACCGGTTATTCAATCTATCAAGTAAAATAATCAAGAAAAGATGATCAAATCAAAACACATACTTAAAGGTGTAAAACTCAAAAGTTTATTGATATTGAAATTAATTCCCTTACAAAGCATTCAAACTATGCAAGTATTTATAGTAAGAAGACAAACTATGATTTCGTCTGAAATACATTTAGGTCAAAATGTATTTTGTCCGAAAACGATTTTGTTCGAAAACGATTTCGGTCGAAATCTTCTATTTACAAAAAATTCTTCCGTCTTCATACTGTTTTATATGTGATGGCCTAAAATTAATTCCAACAAACTTAATTAGTACATAATATAACACTATTAAAAGGTAACTGTTATGAATAGTGAAGCTAGCAAGCTGCTGAAGCAAGCAACCTACTGAATATTTTTTTTTATTTTCACCCTTATACTTTATATAACTTACGCTTTTAATCCGTTTAATTATGTATTAGTTTCGTTCTTCTATAATTATTTTCGTGGCTTCAGCAGCCTGCTGAATAATTTTTTTTATTTTCACCCCTTATACTTTATATAATTTACGCTTTTAACCTGTTTAATTATGTATTAGTTTCGTTCTTCTATAATTACTTTCATTCGTTTAATTTTTTTTTAAACGAATTGCATTGATGCTTTTTTTTTGTCAAGATTCCGATATAATTTTTTTTAAAACGCAATTGCATTCAAAATCGATTTTTTTTGTATCGTAGCCTATGACGATTGTCATTACTGTTATGGTAACGTGATGAACCGAACCTATTATGAGTGAACATTATCGGTATTCATTTTTATGGTTTTCGATGGCCCGAACCGATAACGATCAAAATCCTGCTGCTGTGCTTTGACAAAAAACGACAAGACTTCCGCACCGACGCACGAGTATTCGTTTATAGATGCTCAATCAACTCTTTTTTTTCGTTCTACGTAGATACGTCCCGCCGCGAAGCGTGGGGAAACCAACTAGTTAATAGAGTTAATTAAATTAAAAAATATATATATATTCTTTTTCAAGGTTCGGGGTCAAAAAAATTTTTAACCAATGGAGTCGACCTCGAAAAGACTAGGATCGCTCGACATTCACGTAATATACCACCACTAAAAATTTAAAAATGAGTGGGATCGGTTGACCCCGGTGCAAGTACCTATCCCCACCCTCGTCCATTGTTGCTACAACGGTAATGCGATAGGGGTAAACGTACTTTATTAATATGATGACTCACTTATCCCTGGGAAATCCAAGGCTAAGTGGTATAATCTTTATAACAAATACAAGGATATACAAAGAGAGATTATAGGAGAGGTAAATGAGATATAAGGAGAAGCATCAGGGGAACTAGGAGAAGCAAGTAGGAAAGGATGTTATACAGTATGTTGGTGTTTATGACCCGATGTGTGTTTGAATAAGGCATTAGACTCGTATTTATAGTGCATTTGGTGGATTGCTCATTCTCCTATCTTGTCACATGATTCTTCCAGAAGAGGAAGTTCTTCAGAGACCTTTCCTTCTTTCAGATTCATGTCCATTCCTTTTTCAGACAAAAGGTTGACTTCCCTTCCTGCGGATAGCTACTCTTCCTTTTATCCCTCTTACCGAGTCAACGCTTTCTTCGCTGAATCCCTCAGGGCTTGGTTCTTGTGAAGATGTTCTTTGGTTATTGTGTTGTCGTTTTGTTGGCTTGCTTGAAGGAGAGGTCATCTCCGTATTAATTAACAATTGCATATTGGGGATGTACTATCCTACGTCATCAGCCCCTAGTGCGGGCTTTTAGTGAAGGCACTCTTTGCTAATGGGCCGCACTCTTTGTTATGCCTTATGTATATTTTTTTGCGGTAGAGTGGGCCGGTCTTTCTTTATATATTTTTTTGTCCTTTTTGCAGTTCATGGGGAGTCGTCAGGCTGTGCCGCCGCATGAGCTGTTGTCCATCAAACGTCCCATCACACATGGTTATCGAACAGCCTCCTTTAAATTTGAATTTTCTGCCATTTTTACCAATTTCTTCATTTTATTCTTTAAATTTGAATAATACCTTACACCAGACTCGAATCGCGAAGAACAGTTCGGCTCTTTCCTCCTCTTACTCTCTCGTCACTTGCGGCCAAAAACAACAACGGGGAACTCCCCCATTGTCGTCGCATAATAGGGCAACCCCCCTATGGGCTGGGTTTGACCCATGCGCATAACCGATCTCCCGGGTTTGGCCTCTTTCGCGTTTTTATAACAAAACCCGCCAAAACCTCGTTAAATACCCGTTAATTCTTTACAATAATTTACATTTATACAAACTCCGTTATTTTATAAAAACCGGGATGTTACAAGTTATAGAAGACACATAAAACCTTAAAATGTAAAGAAAAACATTAAAAATGTATTTGTTTATGAATAATTTCCATCTACTTTTCTAGAAGCTATTTCAAGTATTAACTTTACATTTTTTTAATAAAAGTTTAAGCTCTTACCTTAAAAATAATTATTTCAAAAAAGTTAATAACTTTTTTTTTTCAAAAACCAATATTATTGAATCCTAAAAGCTCTACTTAAAAGTAATCATATTTTTTAATCAAAAATAGTAGGTCTTAATCTTTTAAACCATTAGGAGTTTCCATGTAAACTTGAGATTTGAAACGACGGGTATTCAAATATGAGATTAAGTATGAAATTAATTATAAAATATTCCGTGGGGATAAGAGGGGTATGATATTAGGTGAAACCCGACTCGATTACCCCAGAAATACATACCCGTTACCCGAACCACACCCGTAAATATTTTCATTTTATTCATACTTTCCTTTGTCCTTTGGTAATAGACTTTTTAATTGTTATATTTATAATTTATTGGGTAATAAAATTACATAAAATTTAAAGTTAATAAGAAATGTACTTGGGAATCTTAACAAACTAATGAGTATACCCGATACCCGATTGATGTCGAAAAACTGACAACATGACAGGTATAAGACATGATTTTACGGTAAGTATAAGAATCAGATTACCAATTCTTTATCACATTGTCGTCCCTAAGTAGAAGGGCTACTTGTAACAAAATTGATTAATACAAGGGCCCAGATGGAACATTCCTTGTTTTTAAATACAGCCTACTCTGTGCCTGTAGACCCTCGCATCGTGGATTAGGGGGTGTTTGGGATTACTTATCAAAAACTACTTTTGACTTCTTGTAAAAGTTAAAAATTCTTACTTCTTCAAAACAACTTCTCCACCCTTTTAAAACTAACTTTTTCATCAATTATCCAAACAAACTTTTAACTTATTACCTTTTTAAAAAAGGTAATAAGTAGTTTGAAATGAAATCCCAAACACCCCCTTATTGATCGATACACACAGCTGCAAACCTTGAGAAAGATTCAACGATCTGAATCATACTTGTTGATCATGGCCGAAAACGATGTTCCTGTTACGGGTCAACCAGAGGTTCGTCTTTTTAATTTTCGATTTTAATTTGCGATTTTGATTGATTGTTGTGTAAGAAGATGGAATTTGAGGGCGAAAACGGAGTTGTTTAGTTGAATCTTGTTGCTAGTAATTGAAAAGATTTATGAGAAATTGTTTGGATAGTTTCGATCTTTTCAAAACCGACATAAACCCTAAGTACGGAATAAAAGTTCCCGCAAAGGCGTTGTTAGGGGATTATTTCTCTGAATCTGCCTAAATAATTTTTTTATTATAATTGATCCACCAATTTGATATCTATTCCTTTCTGAACGAGAATTTAACAAAATCAAGTTCGGGATGGATTAGTGTGGTTACGGAGAGCTCGAGATCAGGTCGGCTCGTTTATTATTTATTAATTATTTTATATATGTATTTATAATTATTTTTATCATAATTTTATATAGTATTATTATTATATAACTATATTAGATATATTAAATAAAAATTTATATAATATGGGATTAGCCTACTTGGTATATGTTGTTAGATTGGAGGTTCTGGGTTCAAACCCAGGCATGGGTGAATTACTTGGTGAGGGTAGATTTGCCGTTCAAAAAAAAATTATATGTATAACTTATTTAGGCTCTCAACCCTGCTCGAGCTCGATAAGTGAAGCTCGTGCTTGGACTCGACTCGCTTATTATTTATTAATTATTTTATACATATATTTATAATTATTTTTATCATAATTTTATATATAATAATAATTATTATATAAGTATATTTAATATATATAAATAATACTCTTTTAGGCTCGCGAGCCGGCTCAAGCACGATAAGTGAAGCTCGGGCTGGTTTATTAAACAAGTTTATTTTTAGGTTTGGGCTCGTTTACGCTTGGGCTCGTTTAAGCTCGGCTCAATTCAAGCTTTTAGCGAGCCGATATCAAGTAGTTCACGAGTAGTTTACACCCTAAGCGTGGTTCCTCTACCCCTATCAAATTCTTTGAATAGGAGCACATATAAGTAATTATGTGTTTCAATACATTTTAGATTCATCATTCATGATTTCTTGAAGATTCTCTTATTTATGTTAGAAACTGTAATTATAGTAAGATCAAACCCTATGCATATTATTTGATCGGATGGGAATTGATTTGGTTGGTTGTTTTTTTTTTTTATATTTGTTACAAAAGGTTGAGAGTGAAGAAGATAGGTTGAAGTACCTGGAATTTGTACAAGTGGCAGTGCTTCATGCAGTTCTTTATGCATCAAAGTTCTATGGTTATGCCAAGAACAACTCCGGTCCACTGAAACCGGGGGTGGAGACGATACAGGGTACTCTAAAGACCGTTGTCGGCCCTGCATACTACAAGTTCCATGAAGTCCCTGTCGAGGTCCTGAAGTTTGTCGACCGTAAGGTCAGCTCACCTTCCTTGCCAAAACGAATCATCTTTACATTTTATCATGATAAATCTTGTTAACGCGTAATTTGATTTCAGGTAGACGAGTCTGTTAACAAGTTTGACAGCCGCATGCCGCCTTTTGTGAAGCATGTGTCGGCTAAAACCAAAAACCTGTCTACAGAGGTTAAGACTGCTGGTGTGGTTAAAACCGCATACACCAGGCTTGAGCCGGTTGCTGAGCACTATGCTGTTTCAGCTTGGCAGAGACTGAACCAGCTCCCACTTTTCCCCAAGGTGGCTAAGGCGGTTGTGCCCGGGGCAGCTTATTATTCTGAAATGTATAACCAGACTGTGCAGCAGACAGCAGAGAAAGGATACAAGGTTTCTTTGTATCTGCCATTGGTGCCCACTGAAAGGATTGCTAAGGTGTTCAACTCTACTGAACCACAAGCTGGAAACTGAAACTGTATATCATATGTAAATGCCTTTTCTTTTGGTTTGTTTGAAGTTGTATGATATCGGTTGTGTGGGTTTTCGCGTGAAACTTTGTTATGTTCAAGGAAACGGTTTGAACCGGTGTGATCATAAGAAATGGACCATACCATCATATGTACAGTTCAAGGTTTGATAATATGTTCATATTCACTCGCCTGTTACTTTCCTCCGCTTATTGATATGCTTAAACTCAACGGGTAGACCCGTTTGACCTGGGTCAGTATGTTAATCTTTACTATGTTTGTACCTTATAAGTTTTCATGTCTCGAGTCAAATTAAGTTTAGGCTCTACTTTTGCCTTTCGTCAATTCCTTTTAAGTTCTACTTTTTCGACTTCCAGGTTTGTTCGTGAACATTACATTGTTGATCTTGTTATGAAGTAGTAATGGTTTGTGAAAACAAGAATTATTTTTAATGATTTAAGGTTATTCTTTTGTGCATTGTTGGTGATGTTATGAAGTTGCAATGGTTTGTGAAAATACGAAAACTTGAGCTCGAATTCAGCTTATTTATGACTTTAGCTTGCTCGTGGCTTGATGAGTCGACTTGAAATCGATGAAGAGAGTGATATATTGGCTTGTAAAACAATATCGTTTCCTAAATGAGTTCTTAGCAAATCGAAAGTAGCTTTCGTATTCTAGTTTTAGTTTATACCTAGAAGATACATGCGTGTAAAAAGATTCATAAAAATTCAAACTTCATACTTTATGTATAATTTACGTACTCGAGTGTGGGTGATTGAATAAAGAACTCCCATGTTGGTGATAAAGCGTGATTTCATTAACATCCACATTATCTTAGTCTAATATTGCTATGATATATGTACACCATGTAAATAGAATAGAGAAAGTAGTTAACATCAAATAATGTTAATCGGGTTGTACAAAAAAAAAGAGTAAATTACAGAAATCGTCTTTTATGTTTATACCCTTTTTCAGATATTGTCTTTTACCCCAAAAATTGTCAGAGATCATCCTTTACGTTTACAAATCTTGCACGTTTTGTTCTTTGGCCCTAACCCAGTTAAATTTCTCAGTTAATTCTGGTCATGTGCAAGACACATGAGGGTAGTTTTGTAATTTTACCTATTTATTTAAAAATATGTTAATTAAGATATATTTAAATAAATGTTAAACACAAAATTGAGAATCACTATCACTAAAACAACAAATCCTAGTTCAACAAAACTAATCAGAATTCATTAACAGAAACATAACCAAATTGAAACCTCCAATTGAACCACAGAAAGGACATGCAATCGAAATCGAATTCAAGAATGATTATCGACGACTAATTTCACTTAAATCCTACTTTTGAAAAGCGGTTTCAAAAGTTATAAACGAGCACACATACATATATAGGGGTATGTTCTTTTGAGAACCAACAATATGTTAAGAACCGTGAGAACCGCATTAACTCTTGCTCTATTTATAATATAAATTGACTAGAATTCATGTACATTTCAATATGTTTAAGATTTGGTTTTAAAAAACCTCGAATTTATAATCGTTTTTTTAAATGCATATATGCACTCACACTATATGCACAAATGAATGCATATATGCATATTTTTATACTTTTCTTAAAAAAAATTCAGGAGAGAGGAGATAAACTCAAACTAAGAGTGGAAAGAGATAAATAAAATATTATTCTTGAAATTTACCTTTTTCACTAAAGCGATATGTACATGTTTTGTGTGGTTCTCACGGTTCTTAACATATGATTGGTTCTCAAAAGAACATGTCCCTACATATATATTAACTAAATATTATTCAAGAATGCCCCTGCCCCTTTTCCTTTTTTCCTAGGTGTTGTCACACACAAAAACCAGAGGGTTCTCAAAACTGCCATTGAACCCACCGACTAGGTTGTTCGAACTATGTTTCTTCGTATCGCAGGTATGAGTTTATTCTCTCAATCAAACACCGTTTTTATGTTTGAGTGAGATCCTGTGCATAAATTGTTGGTTTCAATTTTACAGGGGACATCATTTGTGTTCAAGTGTTATTGTTTTTTCATGAAATCATTAATAAACAAATTAATGCAATTCCCAGTTAGTGTCAACAGCATCTATTTTTAAAACATTAATAAACCAATTAAACTTTCGAAACCAAGGTACAAAAAATTAAATTCTTTAGAGAATCCCACAAAATGAGCGTGGGCCTTTTATCAAACGGGTTATAATGGCCCATGTCTTGAATGGGTTGGAATGGCCCGTCTATTGAACAGGTTGGAATGGCACGTGTATTGAACGCGTTGGAATGACCCGTTTATTGAACATGTTTGAAATAACTTCTTATTGAACGGTGGGTATTATGAGCATTGAGCAAGATGACCTTATGATTATGTGATTTCGTGGTGTTTTATAGGTTCAACATCTACCATATTTTTCAGACCAGATGGTCATTTTTTTTTATTCCAACACGTTCATTACACGGGTCATTCCAACCCGTTCAATAGACCTGCTGAACACATGGGACATTCTAACCCGTTCAATAAACGGGTCATTTCAACCCACCATTTATTGAGCATGTTTGAAATAATTGTTTATCGAGTGCTGGGTATTATGAGCATATAATTCGTGGTGTTTTATAGGTTCAGCGTCTACTTTATTTTTCATACCAGATGATCATTTTTGATAGTACACGTTAAACAGCTTACAATAAATTTACCATGTAATACTGATTATTTTTCTTAATTAATCGAATTGTAGTATTTACGACCACTACTAATGCATTTGATTTAGTATTAAAGTAACCATCTGCACGTCTGCGATCCAACAGGGTGAACACTGGATGTGGTTATCTCTTGATGATTAGTCTGTCATCGAGGCATACACCATATAGGTTTAATTCATGTGGATTTTTTATGTAATTTGTTGGCTTTTTAAAATTGTTTCTTCTTTACTGAATAAGGTTTGAAAATTATCTATATTTGAGTCCAAGGTCTTTTCATTTCTACTACAGGTAATTTGTGGAAAGTATTTTTTTTTACTTGCATTGGATTCTAATAAATAGGTTATTTAAAAAGGAACTGATTGAATCAAACAAAACACATGCAAATTAAACCGAATCAAACGCATAAAACGAGCGTTACCGGAACCAGCAGGAATCAAGTAATCTGTAGGAAAAAGTGAGTTACCTACTGAATTGAATTCAACGACCGGTGAATCGAATTAGCGGTAAATTAGGTCAGTTTGTTGGTGAAGAAAGCTAAATGTGGCAATGGATTAACAATTTGAGATTGATATGTACAACAACTTCATGAAAATCGGTTGAATTCTTCAATTTTTTCGGGTTACAGGGATCAATTCCACCAAGTGTAGATCGGGCCTGGTAGAGGTGGATGGCACCGTTTTGATAATTGAGAGAGAGAGAGAGAGAGAGAGAGAGAGAGAGAGAGAGAGAGAGAGAGAGAGAGAGAGAGAGAGAGAGAGAGAGAGAGAGAGAGAGAGCCTGCCACCTCCGGCGGACCTTCGCGCCAACGACTCAACAGCCCCACCATTGTCCCTTCCACATTTCCTCTACAGCCCCAAATGCAAACCCTAAACCTCTAGAGAGAAGCTTCAAAGAGGAACTGATGGCGGTGGTAAGTAAAATTACAAAATCACTTTTTCTTAAAGATTCATAATTAACATATTTTTAAATAAATAGGTAAAATTATAAAACTACCCTCATGTGTCTTGCACATGACCAGATTTAACTGAGAAATTTAACTGGGTTAGGGCCAAAAGACGAAACGTGCAAAATTTGTAAACGTAAAGGATGATCTCTGACAATTTTTAGGCTAAAGGACAATATCTGAAAAAAGGTATAAACATAAAGGACGATTTCTGTAATTTACTCCAAAAAAATATGTCAAGTGATCGGTTGTACGAGAAAAAGATTTATCATATAATCAGAAACAATTTATGAAAACAAAAAAGAAACAATTATGAAATTCTTCCTTTGATTAGTACTTAGAAAAATTATATGAATCAAGTACGGGTGCACAAATCGGTTTTTCAAACCGAACCGGTTTGGTCAAGAAAAATTCAAACTTAACCGGTTCGGTTTGAAACCGGTTTGAGAGGAAGAATTTGACCGGTTTGAAACCATTTTTTGTAGGGGTTTTGACCGGTTCGGTTCGGGTTATACCGGTTTCAAACCGACGGTTTGAACCAGCTTTAAACCGGTTTCACTCAAAGCGGTTTGACAATCGATTTAGACCGGTTTAAAATCGCAAACCGGTTTTTTTTCACCTCTACACACAAGCAAAGTATGTGTTTCCATTAAGTAGACTAACAAAGGCTAATGCTATTTCCTTGAGTGTACAACATTAAAATTTATCATAGAAACAATATTTATTATCATCAAGTATTGATGGTTTTTAGAAGCAACTAGTCTTTTTACCCCGTACTCGGTACCAAATGCTCATCCCTAGTAATATATATTATAAGGGGTGAAAATGAAATTATATAAAACTTTTGTGGCAAAAATCGAAAAATGAAAAGTATACTATTGATAAGCGTTCTATTTTAATCTATATTGTAATATCGTTTTGTAATCATAATTAAAGCATTAAAAAATTAATTGTTTTTATAAAAACATGAACATAAAGTGTTCATTGTTCAACCCAACCCTATGGCCCGTTAGGTCAGAAAATGACCTTTTTCAACCCAAAGACATTTTGACCCATTAGCCAAATTACCCGCTTTATCATAGTTAATGAATTAGTCTATACTAAAACTTATAATAGTTTACATAAATCTCAGTCGAACTAATCTGAATGGTTGCGAACGTCTTACCAAACTTGGAAGATCCCCTCTAATTGTGCCACGTTCAGGCTGAAGTGGATTTGTTGCTCCAATTAACGGGTCGATGCAACAACACCAACTCCCTCCCAAGCCTTGCCCAATACATAATTAAACATAAGATTTTATTCAAAACCAGTAATCTAATTAACTTTTGATAGCTAAAAAATGTATGTGAAAGTACCAAGAAACGTTACCATACAAACAACAAGACCAGATGTAATGTAGCTAATCAGTTTGGGGAAGAAAGGCTTTGAACTCAAATCCTTATAATGCTCCTAAATATCAATTTCGGTAACACGCGATCAGATTTTAAATGCAATGGAAAATTCAAATACAAATATTTAAACTTTGAGGAAGAATTGCAACGAAATACCAATAAATACAAGCCCACCCATTTGTTAATAAGAACTTACCGATGGTGGAGTTGCTTTTCAGATTCCCCTGCATCCTATTTTCGAATGGCTAACCTGAACATAGCAAAAACCCGAGAACCAAGACACTTACCGGCATGAAGTTCCGTCAAAAGGCAACCAAACACACAACACCCAAATCAACACCGTCACATGCCCTTGAACCCTAATAGTCTGAACTTTACCACAAATCATAACATAATATACCCACCTTAATCCAAATGTTTAAAGATACCCACCTTAATGAAAATAAGTTTATGATGATCAATATATTCAGTTAGAAAAACGACTTTATTTGAATTAGTTCTTAAACATTTGTAAAATAGCCTTATGAACCACATCAAATGTGCAAAACACATCAAGTATGACATAAAACCACAGATTTCTTTGAAGCTATTTGTGCAGTCACATGTTTTGGACCAGATAAACCACTTTTCTGATTGACAACAATATATTGAATGAGATTCAAATTTGTAAAAGAAATTACCTAATCGTATCACAAATTATAAACTATATTTAAATAGCATCATTTCAGGCTCAGATCTGTAAAAAATTGGACAAAAAACATAAATCCACCACGGCTGTAAATAAATCGGTTGCAACGTGATAGAAAAAGCTGTTCCTTTCACATTACCATCCGGGTTGCCCCGCCAAGATGCGAATTTTCACAGTTTTTTTTATTAAAAGTAATCATCACAACCTCTTTTTTAAAACAAAATCCATTGTAAAAATCTCAAACATACGAACCTTTTAAAAATTGTAAGCCTTTTGGGGAGAAAGAAAGACCAGACAAACCCTAACACATACAGAAACAAATCGTCAGACGACCAAAGGCACAACCAAATCCGGCAAATTCCCCAGCCACGGCGGTGCAAGGACCATACCACCAGCGGCTAAGAAAACACAGCCACACAATCCCTAACTCTTGTGTAATGCAGAACCCAAATAACATAACGACGGGGACAACTTACAGTAGATTCAACAATCAAGAAGGCCAAAACAAAGACAACTTACAGCAAACAAAGTTAATAATTCGGGCCGCCCTAAAACCACCACAACCACAGCCACCACGACACCATCGCCACCTAGGGTTACGCAAAAGCTGAAAAAATCGTCCTGGCGGTGATTGTCGAGCATGGCGACCATTGGCTAGCGATTGAGCGCAAAAAATGACCGATGGCCAGATCACTGATCGTCCGAAATGGCAAGATCTTTGAGAGAGAGGTGGAAGCGAAGAAACCATATTCCAAAAAATGCCACTTGTCATCACCATATCTAGGTTAATTGATTTCTTATGCTAATATTTATTAAAAAACCAATATACTTTCTTATTTTTCTAGAAAAAGTCCTTCAACACGATTTTTACATATTAAAGTACTCAACATGTAAAAAGGACACGAAAAAGTGCTAAACCCAATTTTATTATATTAAAATCCCTAAACTTCTCTAATATGTATGCACTTATAAAAAAATATTTAAAATAATAACTTGTTACACTTTAAATTAGTTACTTATTAACATCTACTTTTGACTTCTTGTAAAAGTAAGAATTTTCTACTTTTGAAAAACAACTTTTCATCCCTTTTAAAATTGACTTTTTTCTCATTTATCCAAATGAACTTTTAACTTATTACCTTTTTGAAAAAAGTAATAAGTTAATAAGTAATTTGAAAAGTAAATCCAAACACCTCCTAAATGTAATGAAAGGTCATCCAACTTTTTTACACAAAAAAACTATATAATCTTCTTTTGGCAAATTTATTGGGTAACAAGTTAGTATTTTTAAAAAAAGTTCATAAGTACATGCATTCTAGACTAGTGTTGAGAGACTTTTTCGTGTTTTCCTGACATGTTGAGGGACTTTAATATGTATACATTATGTTGAGGACTTTTTTGTGAAAAACAAGAGAGGATGTTGATTTTTTATGATATTAACCCTATTTTTAAATTTTAATCCACTACATTAAACATTGCAGATACACATGAAATTGGTAATTTAAGCTTTCTTTAACAATGTCACAGGTACCTGATGTTGAAGGATCAAACGAAAATCGATGTGAACTTACAAGAACTCCTTATGGAAGGCGATTTATAAACGAGGTTTGCACCAAATGAGTGTTTAGTGTGAGAGCTTTGGTACATGAACAGTTGAAAATTTGCTTATTTTGCTTGTTCTTATCGTTGATCTTCTTGTTGCTTAAACATCTTGTAGGAATTGAATTCATACATGGAATTTTTGTTCAAACTTATTACTGAACGCGGCGCTAAAGTTGGGTTGAATGTATCACTGAATCGATATGACTTCTTTCACGGTCATCTTTTCATTGCTGCAGATGGGAGAGTTGGTATGTTGTAAGTTAAATAGCATGCCCTATTATTCATAGAGATAATCATGAGTTAGTGAACATATTAAACAAAATAAGGCTATAATTGTGGTCCTACATATGTTAATACATGTTTTTGTTACAGTTTTTGTTTGTATCATAGTAGTCAAAAGCGCAAAAGGCGCGCCTAGGCGCTCAGGTGAGGCGCAACCATACCTCCATGCGTCCATCAAGGAGCCCAGGCGAAGATTCCGGCCAAAACTGATCTGGAATATCTAAAAATGTCTGGAACATGTCTAAACTAGCCTAAAACAAGACTAAAACATGTGTATAACCCCTAAAATTGGTATGATTATACTATGCGCCTTGCTTAAAAGAGCCTCGCCTTTTAAGCCCCTTGCGCCTAGGCCTAAGGCTTACCCTTTGCACATTGAGTGCGCCTACTATGGTTTTTATCATGACTAGGATATTATTTAGATATACCATCATTTGCCTTGAGCCATCTTCAGTTGTTTGTCATATATTACTCCATCATTCATGTTTATCATGGTGCTTTCCTTTCAGGTTCTAATGTGTCATATGATGACTCTATGAATCTGCGCAACATTTTGTGGTTAGCCCCTTTGCCAAGTAACTCCACGAGCGATTGGTCTGCACCTGCTACCTCATCTAACCTACACGCATACTTTTACTTTTGAAATTAATAAATTTATAAATTATGATTACAAAAACTGTATTATTGAAGTTATAGTTTTTTAATAAATTAATTTAGGAGGTTTTGTGCATTTTTAATCTTTTACCCATTTCACCCTGTTGAAGTATAACCCAACTCGACCAATTTACCTACAAATAGATTCAAATTACCGTCTCTAGGATCTAGCGATATCAAAGCATGAGACATAAGGTTGTAAATTCTGTTTTGTTTCTGACTTGTTGATTATTATGTTATTGACAGGAGCGCTAGTGGTATTGGATGCACATCCAGGAGGAATCATCTATCGCGATATCATACCTCAATATGTAAATTATGCAAGAACAATATATGAAGGTTTGAAGTTTAAATTACTGATCATGTTCTGCCACTCGCGCGTATCTGAAACTACTAATAGATTTATCAAATGATGAATGTTTGTTTTCTTTTGGCAGAGTATTTCGGAGAGATGGTAGTTGACGTTAACTACCTAAATGTCGGTGCTGCAGAGGCTGACTATCAGATATTCATTTGCTAATACTTGACCCTTCGCACGTCAGTTGTATACTCTCTAGACGAGGCAAATCGAGCTGGGTAACGGGTCAAAACGAGCAGTTGGAAAATGTTTTTAGGCGGCATCGCAATAACTTGTGTTCTGTATTCTATATTTTTTAAAGATGTCCAACAACTCATATTGAACTTCTATTTATTATATTTAGGGGTGAGAAAAATAGAAAGCTGATGGTTGGATTGTAATATTTTGATACCAGATCATTGAGGGAGTTTTCGACCTAAATATGTATAAAGTTTGTTAAAATCTATTATTTTTAAAGCTCAAATTTGTATTAAAATTAAGTCATACCTAAAAATAAAAAAATAACTAACTGAAAATAGAAATTGGATTTTGCTACAACACTACAAAAATGATGAAAAAGGTCGGGAATCGAATGGATAAAAGCCAGATATCCTAACCGCTGGACGACAATGGAATCATGTTAACAAATCCAACTTAAATATTTTATTAATAAAAGGTTTTGATTGATTTATTTAGTTTTGTAATTTATTTCTTTTTAAACTTTAGAAACTATTATTTACAACTGATCCTTCACTTTTTGTCCACAGTTTTCCTTCGTTTTTAATAGGTATTTAGATACTAACTAGGGGATTTACTCGCCCCGCGTTGCGACGGCGTCGAAACGTATAGTAACTCGAATCGTCCCGGCCCGCGTTGTGGCGACGTCAAAACGTATAGTAACTCGAACCGTCCCGCCCCGCGTTGCGGCAGCGTCGAATCGTATAATAACTCGAACCGACCCGCGTTGCGGCGACGTCGAAACGTATAGTAACCCGAACCGTCCCGGGCCGCGTTGCGGCGGCAAACGTATAGTAACTAGAACCGTCCCGCCATGCGTTGCGGCAGCGTCGAATCGTATAATAACTTGAACCGACCCGCCCCGCGTTGCGGCCGCGTCGAAACGTATAAATAAGCGAAAGTTATTACAAAAAAACGAAATCACTAGAAAATGAAACGGGTTAAAAACGTATATTATACAAAGTATGAGGGTGGAAAAAAAAACTCGAACCGACCCGCCCCGCGTCGCGGCCGCGTCGAAACGTATAAATAAGCGAAAGTTATTACAGAAAAACGAAATCATTAGAAAATGAAACGAGTTAAAAACGTATATTATACAAAGTATGAGTCTAAAAAAAAAAACTGGGCAAAAATAATAAAATAAGGTTACTGTTCAATTTGCTTGGTCTATCAATATAAGGGGTAATAATTATAAATTATCAAGTATTATTATTATTTAATCAAAATTAAGAAATTTTGTAATTTATTCACAGGTTATCAGTCATGTTTTTATCATCTTGGAAATTATAATTCAGATTTTTAATAAGAAAGGAAAATGTTAGTCATCTTAATCTATATCTATACTATATAATAAATAAAGGTTTTTTAATGTCACATGTCGTTTCCATATTTATTCTCATCTTTTTTTCCCTTCTTTCTCTCTTATTAAATACACTTCTATTTTTTAATAATAATATATTTTTAAAGAAAATACTAACTATACTAATAAAATAAATTTATTTTAAATTATCCCTTATTATAAGAAACTTTGAAGTCTAATTATGTAGCTTTTATTTTTAATCAAATAGTAAATGAAAGTCAAATTACATTAAATAGTAATTAACGTATTTTTGAAACCCAATTATATATTAGTTTTTACATATTTTGAATTTTGTTTTCTATTCTTAGTATACGTAATACATTTTTACACCTGCAAAATATATACATAAAAAATTAAGAATTTTATGTATTGATATTACACACGGGTTCTAAGCTAGTCTATGCAGTTAATGTGAAAAAATATCGGTTATCGGTCAAGGACCGATATCTGAGATATCGGTTCTCGCGGTGAGATATCGGTGAGATATCGGTAATTTTTTATATCATGCATAAATAATATTCAGAGGTGTTTTTGTCATCTTTACTACTCTGGAAGTGACGAAAACCTTAAATTTAGCAGCATTTATGTCTATTTACAATTTTGACAAGGTTTTTATGCAAGATTCGACATAAAGAAACCCAAGTATATGTTGGTATTTTAGTGTAAAATAGATTACGTTTAGTATACAAATAAGAGTCGACGCTTATTTGGATATTAACTGAACTAACGGGGGTTCGAGGGCAGCGCCCCCGAGAGAAGCGGGGTCCAAGGGGCGGCAGCCCCTGGCGGGGTCCAAGGGGCAGAGCCCTTGGCTGGGGTCAATAGTATTTCCAGGAGTATTTGTTCACCTTCAACTGATAGACAGTATCAATAGTATTTCCAGGAGTTTTCGATTGATGATTGTAGCCTTGGTGCTCCCGATCGAGTGATTGTAGTTCAGCAGGTCAGCGGTGTATTTGGCCGATTGAAGGTTCACAGTGCTCCCGATCGAGTGTAGTTAGGGTTTTTTCGGGCTATTGGGCTTTTGGACCAGACGAGATCGGGCTAAAGGGGATTAAAAAGGTCTAGATATAAAAAACGATATTCTCGGTATTTTGACCGATATATCAAACCCCCTATATCGGCGATATATCGGTAAATATCGCCGATATTTGGACCGATATTTGGTGAAACCACCGATATCCGAGATATCACCGAGATATCGGTGGTATCGACTGCATAGAAGCTAGTTCTTAAATAAACTTAAGTTTTGTTACAATCTTTTGTGTAGTATTTCCTAAATATATTGTTTATATTGCAATTAATGTGGCAACCGAGTGTTGTGTAGGTGTAATTCTTAGTGATGAATGTATTAATTTGCAAAAGGGCTCCTAAAAATCATGTCTATAACATGTAATGTTTTAAAAACTGGTTTTTAAACTGTATTTGATTGGGCTCAGAAATGGTTCAACCGGTTGCACCGGATGGTTCAACCGAGTTGACTAGTTAACCATATAATTTCATAAAAATACAACTTCAACTCAAAATATAATCCAAAAGTACATGATTCCATAATAAAAAATAATTCAAAAGTTAATCCATAATAAAAAAATAATCAAAAAGCACTCAATTTTTCAACAAAGTTTTTGTTAAAATAAAAGTGCCCAATTATTTTATGCCATTGGAGTGTTGAATGTATCAAGTTTACGATCGCTTAAAAAATGAAAATTCAATATGATCGTCATCCTCATCAACAAGAGCATAACTATTTTCGTTTTCTACAATATTAAATAAGAAGTTTTATCGCTTAAAAGTTTTCAAAAGCAAGCAGAATGATGATGGTGAAATATAGTTTTTACATAGGCCGCTATTTTTTAAAGATGAACATATCAATTTTTTTTAAACTGGGCCGTAGGTAAGGTAACTGATCAACAAGACTTTTATTTGTGACTTTATGTATCCCGGCAAACAATTTTTTTTTTAAAGTTTAGATATAAAATTTTACTTGTAAATAAAACCGGTACAACGGTATAACCCGGTATTACCGGTAATACCGGCGGTTCAACTAACATACCGTTGTTCTAATTTACCGGGCTCAAACTTACCAGGCTAGTGGCCGAGACCCGGTTCAACCGGTATTACCGGCCGGTTTGAACCGGTTTTTAAAACATTGATAACGTGGATGAGTATTCTAAGAACACTTAATTTGCAAGGTCGGTGGAGAAACCCACTGGCCAATGCCATCCTTCCACTTTTGAATATTTCACTTTTAGTCCCTCCAGTTTATAAAAAGTTTACAAAATTCCATTTTCACCCCTTCGACTTTCTAAAGTTTCGGGTTTATCCCTGTACGTTTTTACTTAAAAAAACTAATTTCTTACGTTCTTACTTTTATATACGTGTCGGTATAAATTCAAGTTCGTCTACGTTTTGATGTAAATTTTGTTAGGAAATGAGCCGGGTCAAATATAATACGTTTTCGTACTTATTTTTATGTACGTTTCGAGTTGGTCTACGTTTCGACGTAAATTTACTTGGAACGAGTCGGTCAAATATAATACGTTTTCATTCGACGGTATAATCGATGTAGATTTAGTTTGGAAACGAGTCAGGTCAGTTGTAGTCTATACTTTATCACGTCGCGTCTAGCGGCGCCGCAACGCGCGTCGGGTAAAAAAAACTAGTTTATATTAAGCATCAATAGGTATGAGTGTGTGTAGGTCTCTCGAGTGGATCAGTTATGTGCCAATAAGTATGCACATATAAAAAGTCTTTCTCACAAGTAACATAACTTTAAAGCATTTGACCTTTGGTGTTTCAGCTAATAATGTCTATCTGATTTGATAAAGTCATAGAATACCGTTTTCTTAACTACAAATTTTTACTCCTAAATATCACATAACCTATACGCAGAGGATTTGAACACACAAATTTTGTTGAGGACAATCACCAATGCCACTAGACCACAAGGTCACGGGCCATAGAAAACAATTGATCCGAACAATTTGATTTCTTAAATCTTTATCTTGATTAGAATCTTCATTTCGAATCTTATAAGTTGGTAGCATTACTAACTGTCTACGTCAAGTATCGATCCATGGACTTATCGTATATGTAGTATAGCTTTGGTAAAAACCAAGTATCCATCCAAGGGCACAACAACTACTCATAGTAAACCTTTATCATCATCTAGCTAATCAAAATAGATATTGTTGGTGATTCATCTAACTATTTTGTGTAATTGGGTTTACTTAATGACAAATGAGAAGTCATAACGAAACATCAAACAAGTTGGCAAGTGTGGAGTGCACCCTTGTTTGATGATCTTCGATTTCTCCTGTGTGATCGAGTCCGGTAAGTCCCCTTCCTGCTAGCTCAGTCGAGTTCAACGACAATTGGGTTCGATGGAGTTCACATTTTTGCAAAATTCTGTTTTCGGTTCGCTTAGGATATCAGGAAATTCAGTTCGGTTCAATTTTCGGTTACAATCAAAAAAAATTCCAAACCAAAAAAACCGAATCGAGGGTTTTGGAGTAACTTGGTTGCGTTACCAAGTTAAACCAAATATATTACACTCGAATACTTTCTGGATACGAATTACATATAATATAAATATTTAAGGTTTTTAACTTATGAAAAATATAAGTTTGTGCAATTGTATCCTAGAAACATAAATGAAATATTAATATTGTAAAAAACTAACATAATTGTTATTTTAAATGAAAAAGTCACTCAAGCTAATCTAAATTGTTACTTTTTAATACTATCATAAAAAAACATCCAAGTTCATATAATTTGATACAGCAATTGCATGGTATAGAAAGCAACATCACTTGGGTTCACCTCCGTTTGCATCAGAAACCGAATCACCACATGAATGATAAAGGTCCTCAACTTGTCCTGTATTTTGACTTGTAAAAGTCAAAGATGAGTCACCACCAACGCTTAGAACAGCCAAATCTATAATGGTTTCAATCTCTCTCACAACTTCTCCCATTTTGGGTCGATCGGCTCCTAAAAATTGGACGCAACTCATGGCTAAGTCAATAAACTTGGCCAAACCACCAAGTGTTTGGAATGAACCAAGAGATGGATCAAGAATCGTATAGAGGCCGTTTGACTTGTCAATAGCGTTTTGAACCTCTTTGACGATGTGTTTACCGTGCATGATTGGTGATCTTGCGGTTAACAACTCTAACAGTACAACCCCGAAACTGTAAACATCACTCTTCTCTGTCAACTGTTGAGTCATGTAGTATTCGGGATCCATGTATCCCTGCATTTAGAAAGGATCAACCAATATTTAAATGTAGGAAACCAAATAAAAATATCGTAGACCGTTAAGCAATCAAATAAAAGAGAGGACCGGGTACTTACCAATGTCCCCTTCACTTGAGTAGAAACATAACCCTTTGATTCATCTCCCAATAATTTGGACAATCCAAAATCAGCAACCTTTGCAGTCAAATGATCATCAAGAAGAATATTATTTGATTTGATGTCCCTGTGTATGATGGGAGGGTTTGCAAGCTCATGCAAGTATGTAACACCTTTGGCAGAATCAAGAGCTATTTTAAGTCTCTTCATCCAATCCAACCTCATTCTTGCCTCACCTAAAATATGCAAGTTCAAAACAAGAAAATGAATTTTTAAACTTCTTGCATGATTCAATATGTAAGAAATGGAAACACGTGTTTCGTTTCTTGAATCTTACTATCTGATTATAGGTGGGTTGGGTAATAGGTCAAAACATGTATTTTTTTTAATACAAGAAACTATGATTAATTGGTGTGTCAAATATGATTACAAAAACCACATCATTTTAAAATACACTTTGAATAACTTTCTACCCTTTTAATTATTGTAATATGAAATTAAAATGACTGGAAATAAGTACATTTACCTGAAAGAATATCTTTTAAAGTACCATTTGAAATGTACTCATAGACCAGCATTTGTTCACCTTGCTCGTAACAAAAGCCCACAAGGGCTACAACGTTTTTATGATGAATACGCGAAAGAAGCTCAATTTCAGTTTTAAATTCATGAGCACCCTGCAATGACCCATGTTGAGCTCTTTTGATTGCAACTACATGACCAGTGTTAAGAGTCCCTTTATACACCTGTCAGTCACCATCTTAACTGTTTTACAAATCTGTCAGTTATGAAATAATAATTTGGAAGCTTATACCTTCCCATAGCCCCCAGATCCAACTATGTTATCTTCTGAAAAATTGTTGGTGCATCTTTTGAGTTCTTCAAATGAACACCATCTTGCTCCTTGCAGTTGGGGAACACCACCCGCATCATTGCCATTGTCCAACACCCAAGATGCTGCATTATCACATGATATAGACATGTAAGCACGAGTTTGTCATACAAATGAGAATATCCTAGACGTTGGGTAATGAGTCAAAATAGGTTTCTGTTAGAACGTCTCAAAATGAATCGTGCATATTGAGTTGACCCGCAAACACTTTTTAACCATTTTATTAAAATACTTGAAGTGTTAAATATAACTAGAAGAACAATCTTGTGGCATCATAATCTATTTTTAAAGAAATAATATGATATAGGGCTATACGCATTAAAAAAAACTACTTACCAAAAGGATTATTTTCTTTTTTTGCTTTGGTTGCTTGTCTTTTCTGATAGATCCCATAAGTGACAGCCAAGGCTATTAGCAACAAGGCCACAAAACCACCGACAGCATACCCAATAATGAAGCCACGTTTTGATAACTTGTTTCCTATGGACACTCAAAATCAGAAAGCAATTGCTCATAATGCAAAAAATTAAACTTTAAAGAGTTAATTACACAGATAGACAATGTGGTTTGCGAAAATTAACAAGTTTAGGTACTAAGGGTTTAAAGTAATAGTTTTGGGTTTTATGCTTTCAATTTTGTAACAAATTTGGGTATTAAGGCTAACTTTTGTTTACTTTTCTGTTAACTTGGGTGAAATGGCCAAAATACCATTTTACTTTAAACTTTTAGTACCAAAACCTTTACTTTTCGCAAAGGGTCTTTTAGTCATTTCACCTCAAACTTAACAGAAAAATTAACGAAAGTTAACCTTAATACCTAAACTCGTTACAAAATTGAAAATATAAAACCCAAACCTGTTACTTTAAACCCTTAGTACCCAAACCTGTCACTTTTCGCAAACCACATGGACTGTCTGTGTAATTAACTTAATTTTAAATTTTCTTTTGCATATTCAAATTGATTTAATACCTGAAAAGCAGCAATAGCTTTCATCAAGAAAGTAAAAAGGTCCAAACAATGGTAGATTAAAGAGTTGGCGGTTGATTACTGTCCCAATTGAAGAGACAGATGAACGGTTAAAATAATCTTGACTAGAGGGGAAAATGTGCAGTCTATATAGAAGGTAATTGTATTCATTAATAGTTACATCAGAAAAAGAAATCGAGTCCACCGGAAGTTTACTGGACCGAAAGACTGACATTAAAGTATTAATGAGAGTTGTATGGTAGGTTGCATTATCCAAATTCGAGAAGGAATGTGAGAAAAAAGTTATGGTTCCTGTGTATGGAATTATGCAGGTACAGTTGGGACTATACACTTTGAATGAACCACACTTCCTAGGTTGACAACCATTTGATGGTGAAGTAGTTGGTATATGGGGCTTTGGGGCTGCACAATAACTTGCTATTGATCCAGCTTCACAAATTGGATTATCGTCAACACTGCATAGTCGTAAAAGAATTAAGACGTACCCAACGAACCATCCAAACCAAAGTATATCAGTCGGTTCAACGGACTTGAAAAACCAGGTTTAACAGTTCAGTTCACAGTATGGAACTTGGAACCCGTTGTTTACCTTTATTATTATTTTTTCAATTTTGGAATATGTATTTATGCATATGCATAATATTCATAAACCATGTTTTATCCTTTTTTTTTTTAAATCTAATACAAACTAACGTTTTTGAAAAAATGAAATAATAAAGAAAACGTTTCAAACCGTCACTGGGTCGAAATAGCCACCTCTTTGAAATTCTTATACTTTGGATAGTTTTTCTATTAAATGGGTGGAAAGTGGAAACCGAGTAGAAAGATAAAAGAGACATAAGAATTAAGATCTTACTTTAAGCTCAAATTATATCTAGGATATGCTAGGAAGTTAGTAATGGAATTGTTTGTGAGATCAACAATCAAGCTACTGCTATAATGGTCACCGATATCTAGGGTTCCATTAATATTGTTGTTGCTTAGCACCCTGTCAATAGATAACCAAAGAGAGAACAAAGAATAATCGTAAACAATTCAAAAACATATGCCATGTTCTAGGTTTGAAATGTTGGAAATATACCCTAATGTGACCTTAAATATTTACGGTCCATAACATATGGACAATGTAAATATTGAGCCCACGTTTAGGTATATCATCAGTGTCCGCGTATGTGTTAATTAGATTAACACATAGACACTATAAATAGATTAACTTAATCTATAAGTGAGTACGATATATCCCATATATGACCTCATGTTCATGGTTAGTTACCAAATGGTCCCTGTTTCATTAATGCCATAATGTAAGTTTAAAAGAAAGCATTCATCTGATACTCACAAACTCTCTAACTGAGGACTGAAGATATCTGGTGGGATTTGTCCTTGGAGCTGTGTCTTTTCCATCAATCTGTTAGTAGAAGATTAAACAACGCCTAAATATTTCAGACACGCAACGATGACAAAATAGTATGGCAATTTGATGAAAAATATTCCCTTTTAGCCAATTATTTCATATGACCAAATGAGACAAAACATAACCAAGTTAACCCGTTCATAAGTAAATGGGTTGAAATTGCTACGCCTATTAGAAAGGAATGTAGACAAATTATATAAAACTTAGAAAGAAAGAAAACCATTACATTGTGTTCAATGATGGAAGTGTAAACCAAGTAGGAATATCAGAGTTATCAAAACTATTATTGCTCATGTCCCTGTAAATGATAAGGTATGTGATGTTAGAGAATCGCGTATAACTTATAAGCATAAAAGAAGTTTAACCCAACTTACACATAAACGAGCGAGTTCATTTCTATAGCCTGCTAACAAACAGGATAGGTAAATCGCAGGTGGCCTTCAAGAGGTTATGGCAAGAAACAATGGAAGAAAGATTCGAATATGAGACGTTTGCTAGAAGGAAATAGACGCTTACTACATTGCCACCTCTTGAAGGTTACAATATTTAAAGATATTAATCACTGATACTTACACCACCTCGAACAGGATAGGTAAATCGCATGGGACATGTCAATACCCTGCTAACAAACAGGATAGGTAAATCGCAGGTGGCCTTCAAGAGGTTATGGCAAGAAACAATGGAAGAAAGATTCGAATATGAGACGTTTGCTAGAAGGAAATAGACGCTTACTACATTGCCACCTCTTGAAGGTTACAATATTTAAAGATATTAATCACTGATACTTACACCACCTCGAGACTCTTCACGGTTCCTATCGAAGAAGGGATTGTTCCAGATAACTGGTTGTTGTTAACTATACTGTTAAACAATAAGCATTTACATCAGAACAAAATTTGTACAGATACTTCCATGTCAACTAAGTAAAGCATCAGATAATACTTACACATGTATTAGGCTCATGTTTGAGTTGAAAAGTTGGGATTGAATGGGACCAGTTAACCGATTATTTGCCAAATGGCTGCATAATGATCAAAATATAACATGCATAAGTACAATTAATAGATTCAAAAGCTGGAAAACGCAAAAACGTGGTATATTAGAGATAGAGTGTACAAGTGTTTTGCTTTCACTAGCTTGTCGAGTCCGGGGGATGTTTCATTAGAGACGGGAATGGGTCCTGAAAGCAGATTATCACTTAGATCCAACCACGATAAATTAGTTAAATTACCAATGGATGGTGGGATAGTTCCAGAAAACGTATTATTATTGAGAGCTCTGCAAAAAAAAAGGATAAAAACAGGAACTGAGTTAGTTAGAAGTATACAAATAAAACTAGAGGGTGGACGGGTCAGTAATGAACCAAAGCGGGTTCAGGTTGAAACATGTGGATATGGGCGTGGTTATGATTTTAGTAACTAACGTGTTAATTATGATGAACCAAATATATTGTTACTCAAATATTGTGTAAATGACTTTAGGAGGTTGCATCAGTGAATAGTCTTTGGACGACTTTCAACATGTTTAACTCATTTCCCTTTTAGCTATAATTTATTAATTGACCTGTTTACCCATGCATAAGGATATGAGTTGAAATAGACAAGAATTTGGAACACTTACAAAAAGACTAGCTGCTTGAGGGATCCTATTGAACCAGGGATTTGACCCACATTCATAGAGTACTTGGTCAAACAAGAAAAACCAGACAAGTTTTTAAGGAAAAACCGCGATAAATAAGTTTGAGAAACAAAATGAAGTTCTTACTATTAGAGATAAAAAGGATTCCCCCCAAAACATTCAAAATTGATATTAACATCAAGTAATTTTGTATTACCTTACTAGGTTAGAAAATCATGTATTACACGGGTTAAATAAATCCAATTTTTTTGTAAATCAGCAGTTTCTATGAAAAAATTTATGTTGGATGTTATCAGCCATTGGTAAAATAACAAATAATGAAGATTTAAGAATTATAAATAACAAATAATGAAGATTTAGGAATTCTAAAATTATATTTTAAGATAAGATATAATTGAAATCTTCTGATTATTTAGTAAAGTTTTAATAAAATATTAGAATAAATTTTAGATATTAAATTATTTAAAATCACTATTATTTAATAGGAGAGAGAGTTATTTAATAAGAGAGACGGAGTCGAGAAACAAAAATCTAGACTTAATCAGAAGTCGACACATGACAGATAAAGTTATTCATTTATTATAATAAAGATTTTGTTCCTATTCTTTAGGATATATCCATGTATATATTTGCAAAGGTTAAAAAGGTAAATAAACACGGTTGAATATCGTTATACTTACAACGTGGTTAAGTTGCTCAAATTCTGAATAGATGGTGGAAGAATGGCTTTAATCTCCTTGTTGTTGGAAAGATCTCTACATGCAAAAATCATAATTAAAATTAATTTTGATCTAAGGAAGTGCTAAACCATTCACATCCTAGATCAAGTAAGCATATGTAACGGAATTGAAAACCTACAAATATTGCAACATAGAAAGTGATGGAATGTCTCCAATGCCCTTAGTTTCTACCCCCATACCTGCCAAAACCCTGTATTGAAACATAACGTTAAGTATTTTCTGTAGTTATGTAAGATCGAAACACCACAACTTACAAGGTCGTTACACGCGAGTTAGTGCAGTTGATTCCTTCCCATTTACTTCCACATGGATCTGATCCCTCCCACTGAGGTGGTAGATTCTTCCAGCTAGACTTGATAGCGGTTAGAGCAGCAACTACAAGTATAACCAATTTATATGATGAATAAAGATGATCTTCAATAATGGGTTTTAAAAAGCACGCCTAAGGCGCAAGCTGCTTCGCTTTTAACTAGGTAAGGCGCATGTTGTACAAAAGGCGCCTGTAAAATGCACTTGAGGCGCGCTTTTCGTACGTGCGAAGTTTTTAGGCTGTACATATATGTTATTTACATATTAAATCATTTATAAAGCTTATTTCTAACTAAATATTCTATAGGTGCCTTTCAAAAAAAAATATTCTATAGGTGATGCTAAATATCTATGAGATATGTAAAAAAGATTATATGTTCTTCAACGATGAAGGATCCTTATTTATTCTAAGCATCTGTAAGGGAAGCATGAACATGATGAATTAAATTAAACATAATAAATTAGATTAGGGGTGTTCATCATCCTGTTTGAAACCGATTAAATCGAACCGAATAATCAATTCGGTTTTACAAATTCTGAATTTGGTTAAAACGGCATAACCCATATTAACAAATTATTCTTTGTAAAATACTTTAAATTAAGTTATTCACTTAATAAAAAATTATACCGTCGATGGCCTAGTGGCACCCAAGTGGTGAGGGTTCAAGTCTCACAAGTGGGCAAATAGGTGAATTTTAGGAATAGATTTTACGGGATGTGTGTTTGCCGTTAAAAAAAATTATACCAAATTAACGAGTTTATCTTTTTGCTAATAAATTATTTTTTAGCTAAAAAGGTCATTTTGGTTGAATGTAGTTTATTTAGTTCAAAACCAAAAACCGAACTGAATTTTTATTCGGTTACGATAGAACAAAATTCAAAACCGAATAACTCGAAAACCGAACCGATAAACACCCCCGTAACAAATCAACATGGCATCTTCATCAAAGACGTTATACAACACAAACAACATATAAACAAATGATGGATGAACACAATAAAGAAGCCATTGTATCACATAATAACAAATGATCGTTTTGATGTCCATAACCGAATTCTTGGCTCCATTTCTCTAAACCCAACAATATCTGCTTACGGAGTATGAAAAGAAGTTAGTCAGCAAATGCCAACATTTGGCACATCCACACATTACAATTTGGTTTGGGTCCATCTCTTTAAACTCAAAAATATCTTCTTCCAAGTGGTTTGGGTCCCATTTCTTTAAAGTCTAAACTCAACAATATCTTCTTGCATGTGGTTTGGGTCAAAGAGTTACGACTCTTACCCTGCCTTGGTTAATGGCATTTATTTGGACCACAACCATTTAGGTATATGTTATTTACATATTAAATCATATATAAAGCTTATTTATAGCTAAATATTCGATAGGTGATGCTAAATATCTATGAGATATGTAAAAAAGATTATATGTTCTTCAACGATGAAGGATCCTTATTTATTCTAAGCATCTGTAAGGGAATCATGAACATGATGAATTAAACACAATAAATTAGATTAGGGGTGTTTATTATTCTGTTTGAAACTGATTAAACCGAACCAAATAACTAATTCGGTTTTACAAATTCTGAATTCGATTAAAACGGCATATTAACCAACTAATCTTTGTAAAATACTTTAAATTAATTTATTCACTTAATAAAAAATTACACCGCCGACGGCCTCTTGGCCTAGTGGCATCTGGAGTTTATCCCCACCTAGTGGTGAAGGTTCAAGTCCCATAAGTGGACAAATAGATGGATTTTATGAGTAAATTTTACGGGGTGTGTGTGTTTGCCGTTAAAAAATAAATTATACCAAATTAACCTATATTTATATAATACTAATGGATTATAATAAAAAATTAACCAAGTGAAAATAATAAATTATTTTTTTGCTAAAAAAGTCATTTTGGTTAAATGTAGTTTATTCGGTTCAAAACCAAAAACGGAACTAAATTCTTATTCGGTTCGGTTTTGGGTCACGATAGAACAAAATTCAAAACCTAATAACTCGAAAACCGCTCCGATAAACACCCTGTAATATATCAACATAGCATCTTCATTGGAGACATTATACAAACAAACAACATATGAACAAATGATGGAAGCCATTGTATCACATAATAACTTACGATCGTTTTGATCTGTCTCCCCTGCAATTACCATAATCTGACTGCAAATAATCATCACCCATGTCCATAACCGAATTCTTGGCTCCATTTCTCTAAACCCAACAATATCTTCTTACGGAGTATGAAAAGAAGTTAGTCAACAAATGCCAACATTTGGCACATCCACACATTACAATTTGGTTTGGGTCCATCTCTTTAAACTCAAAAATATCTTCTTCCAAAGTGGTTTGGGTCCCACTCTTTAAACTCAACAATATCTTGTTACAAGTGGTTTGGGTCAAAGAGTTACGACTCTTACCCTGCCTTGGTTAATGGCATTTATTTGGACCACAACCATTTTGGTAATTTCAAAATTTTACAATATGAGCAACAAAAAGGTCGGTTTTGGAAGACTCACCGTAGCTAATAGAGTGGTGAGTGATGATGTAAATAGCAAGTCCAAACAAGTCCAGACCTAGTCGTGCCCTAAATTAATTAAGACACCTTAAGGTCTAAGTTGTCGTTAAAGTTACGAAGTCTTGACCCTTGCCTTGTAATAGTTTACAAGGGTCCGACTCGATCGCCGTTGGTGATACAACTTGTCGTTAGTGTAGTTATATTTATTAAAATCCTTTTAATAAATATTGATGTAGACTCTAATTTCTCGTTTTCGGTTTAAGTTGTCCCTTATGATAAATAAATATATTTAATATATATTTATTATAAATAGGTGTAAAAATGTCATAAAATAATTATTATATTATTTTATTTTTTCAAACTTATTTCTAGTTGTCTCAAATGATATATATATATATATATATATATATATATATATATATATATATATATATATATATATATATATATTGATTTTCACCCAACAAAACTAATATATATATATATAGGGAAGATCATATAAGAAATAGTTTTTCGCTAAAAAATCTAATAAATGACAAAAACCTTAAAAAACGATATCAAACGAACTCTGATTGAGCTAATTTCAGCGGCGTTGGAACCGTCTCATCGAACTCTACCATCTTAGCTTTTAGGGTTTAGCTTTTAAGGTTTAGATTTTACGTTTGAATTTTAGGGTTTTAGCCTTATGGTTTAGCCTTAGGGTTTAGGTTTTTTTTTGGGGGTGGGGGGTTTAGGTTTTTAGGGGTGGGTGGGTTAGGTTTGGGGGTGGGGTGGGGGTGGGGGTGGTGGTTTTAGGCTTTTCGGGGTAGGGTTGGAGGGGGGTTTAGGTTTTTGGGGTTGCGGGTGGAGGGGGTTTAGGTTTTTGGGGTTGCGGGTGGAGGGGGGTTTAGGTTTTTGGGTCCGGGTTAGGGTTCGATGAGACGGTTCCAACGCCGCTGGAATGAGCTCAATCGGAGTTCGTTTGACCCACTTTTTAGGATTTTTTTAGCGAAAAACCACTTCTTAGTGGAACCGTCCCCTATATATATATATATATATATATATATATATATATATATATATATATATATATATAGGGGATGGTTCCCCTAAGAAGTGCTACTTGGCTAAGAAGCCTAAGAAGCAATCTCATCCATTCAATTGGATGATCAAGAGTATGTATTTAAGTGTAGAAAAATAAGGGGTGGAGGACATTTTTGGAAAACCCACAATTGTTGACTTTTTTCAAATTCCCCCCATTTTTTTAAACGTACATAACTTTTTCATACGACCTTAATTTTTTTTTTTAAATACACCATAAAATCGAGCATTTTTTTACCTTTAATTCGAGTATAGTATTGCTATATTTTACTCTAAAACAAAATCGACACTTAGTGAAATTGTGCTACTTTACGTAAATGTGCTGGTTTATAGTAAAACAGCACAACTAACCATGCTGCATTGTAAAACAGCACAATTAACTGTGCTGCATTGTAAAACAGCACAATTAACTGTGCTGCTTTATCATAAAACAACACCAAACATAACAATTAGTTGTGTTGTTCAACTACACCAAAAGAACACGGTTCATTGTGTACCTTGCTTTTCTTAGCTAACCAAACACAAACAAAACCAGCACAACAAAACTAGTATATCAAACCAGCACAAAACAACATTTTGATTCATAAGCTTTTTGTTGCCTACCACTAAACCGTTTTTTTTTTGTTGTGTATGGATGTTTTAAATTTTTATTTTTAAATAATGCTACCAAATTAGGCACATAATAATTGACTAAAAGTACACACATTAAAGAAACCATTACATTTACGTAAATTGTGCTGTTTTACCAAAAACCAGCAAATTTTTAATGTGTTAAATTGTGCTGTTTTACCAGAAACCAACACATTTACGAGAAACCATCACATTTACGTAAATTAGCACAATTTCATTAAGTGTCGTTTTTGTTTTTGTATAAAAAATATAGCAATACTATACTCAAATTAAAGATAAAAAAACACTCGATTTTATGGTGTAATTTTTTTTAAAAAATAATGTCCTATGAAAAAGTTATGAACGTTTAAAAAAAGTCAACAAAAGTGGCTATTACTTAAATACCCCCACCCTTTATTTTTCATAAACTAAAATCTCTACCGTTGATCATCTAATTAAATGGATGAGATTACTTCTTAGGCTTCTTAGCCAAATTAGAGTTCTTATTTGATCATCCCCATATATATATATATATATATATATATATATATATATATATATATATATATATATATATATATATATATATATATATATATATATATATAACTACGTGAAATAACTTTTCTAAAAATTCCTTTTTACATGAAGTTTTAGATCTTTTATAATAGTTATAATAATATAATTATTATTTGTTACTAATTAATTATGTGTCAAAATATAATTTAGATGATTAATAAATTAACCGTTATATTTATGATAATAACGATTTAAAGTTCATAAGTTATAATTTCTCTAACCATCACCTTTTACGTTACCAACCCGCCTTTTATATTTAATAATAATTTACAAAAGTATTATTAATATTTATGCTATTAATAGACTAAAATAATTAGTTATACTAATATATGAAGTAATGATTAACCATTATAATCATTATACCATCTAGGGTTTCATTCTTTTATAGTTTTTAACCGTCGTCTTTTAAGTTAAAAATCCGTCTTTTATACGTTATTTGAAATACGAACCGGTTATAAACATTATATCACCAACTAGTTTAACGTTAAAATAAAATAGTCGAATGCTCACGTAAATAGTCGAGGGAATGTGGCGGAGTTTACGCGAGACCCGGTTGCTTCTCTTGACATCTTGTATCACCCGGTTAGCTTCCGAAATAGCTCGTACACTTCGTATAATCGAGACCCGGTGCCCGTAGGTGAAAACCGAAGACCCGAACAAGATGGTGGAGCTTGGTTCTTGTTCCCGAAACCCGTAAAGGTGGTGGAGGTGTTTCGGGGCTGTAGTGAATGAAGGTGGCGGTGTGCGGTGGTGATCAGTGGAGTGGTGTGGGGTTGTGGTGATCGTAAACCGGGTGAGGGAGAGGGTGGTTTGTGGTGCTCGATGGTGGTGAGGTGGTGGTTACCGTACTCGGGGTGGAGGGGTGGTGGTTTACGGTGATCAATGGTGGTGTTATGGTGTTGTGGTGGTGGTTGCCGAGGACTAGGGAGGAGGGGAAGAGGGTGGCGTCGGGTGAGGGTGTAGCCTAGAGAGGGAGAAGAGCAAGAGGGAGGTGAGGTGGTCGGGTATCACCGAGAGAGAGGGAGAGCAAGTGTGTGTTTGCTTGAAGGTGGTGGTGAAGTGTGGATGGATTAAGCTCCCATTTATAGTCTTTCCTAGTGGTTATTATCTACGAGATCATGTATGCAAGGGAACCAAATTGTTGGGGAAACAATTTTGTTGGGGATTTGACACCTCAAGGTGTTTCTTGTGAGGGGAACATGAGAAACCCAAATCAAAGGGAGGACCCCCTTTAGGTGCCTTCTTGGCCGAGAGGAAAGGAGACGAGGGGGACGAGGTAGGGTAGGTATGTAGTGTGGAGTGTTACCCGATCGTTCCTAGTTCGGTATAATACCCGTGTGTCGGTTTTCCATTTGTCGTTACGTGTCCGGAATGAGTCGGGTATTTATAAATATAAGTTTAGTAGTTTGGATATAATACGTGACCGTGTCACATGTTTAGTATTTATTTCCATGCGGTTAGGTATTATCTACTATTAGAAATAAAGAGAATGTTTCGAGGTGTTTAAATTTTATTTCCAGTTTATCACCAACGTGATACGAGATTCGATCTATTGGACCAGGTTAGACCTAATTAATTAAAATTAGTCTACTATGCACAGTCTCGTATAATTATATTTAAATAATTGTTTGGTAAAATTACCAGTTGTCACAACGTGAGGTGGGGGTGGGGGTGGGGGTGGGGGACTACTGGACTTGGTAACTATTGATTTTATTTTTGTATATATAGATGATATTCTAATCTTATCAAATGATATTAAATCACATTTACAACATCTTGATATTTTTACAAATTTATGTATAAAACATGGATTAGCTTTGTCTGAAAAGAAAACCAATTTATTACAAGAACAAATAGAGTTTTTGGGAATGAAAATAGATGGTAAGGGAATAGAACTTCAAAGTCATATTTTAGAAAAAAAAATCTGCTTTTTCCAACAAATTGATTGATAAAAAACAGGTACAAAGTTTCCTTGGTATATTAAATTATGTTTCAGATTTTATTAAAAATTTTGCAGCTTTAAGAAAACCCTTTCAAAGCCTACTAAAAAAAGATAAAATATTTCTAAAATTATAACTTTATCCAAAACTTACCTGGATATTTTTACAAATTTATGCCGGTCATTTTACAAATTTATTAGGCTTTATTTATATGGTAAGAAATATTCATCAAATATAGACAAAACCCGATAATTGAAAAGGGAATACCAATTCTAGAATGTCAAGAAATACCAATATTAGAATATGGAAAAGAGAAACCCTTAGACTATCAAGTAAATTTAAGAAAACTCGATTTTAATATTGAAAATATAAAAAGTAAGTTGAAACCCATCTTGATATTTAAGAAAACTCGATTTTGATATTGAAAATATAAAAAGTAAGTTGAAACAATGCTATACAGATAACCCATTACAATTTTGGAATAAAAATCAAATAACAGCAAAATTCTGACGTTAGGACCAAGTACGCATATTGTTAAAAAATCAAACGTCAAGGATCAATAGTGTTAAAGGTGGATGAAACCTGATGTTTTGTGCAAACATGAGGGACGAAAACTGTAGTTTACTTGGATTGAAAAAACCAAATTACCCTTCATGTGATGGGCACGTGGGGGTAACTAACGGGCTTGGTAACTGACGTTAGGACCAGAGACGCATAGTGTTAAAACATCAAACGTCAGGGATTAATAGTGTTAAAAGTAGATGAAACCTTATGTTTTGTGCAAATCTCACGGACGAAAACTACAATTTACTCTATTTTATTTTTTAGAGATTTTTAGGTTGGGACAAGGGAGGTTGAGTTTTAGGTTTTATTGTGTACTTTTTTAAGTAAACTACACGATTGGTCTCTATGAATTAAAATAAAAATGTTTATAAAATCAAATTGTCTAAATTTAACTTATTAAAAGGGTAAAATAGTCATTTTATCTGACTACAACAACAGCTAATGAATCAAGGATTTTGAAAGCAAGAAGAATGCCTAGAGGGGTTAAACCGAATGTTTTCAGAACCGGATCGGACGACTTAAAGGTTCATTGCCGGTTGGACCGGATTCAAAAACCGTATGACGTAACAATCACTTTGATTTATTTGAAAATAAAAATGCTCATCTTTCTTTTAATACAAACAACTAATATTTATTATTTTAAAGTAATATATATGATCAAATATGTAATAAATATTAAATAAAAACTGTTATTAAAATCAATAAAATATAAAGCAAGTAATTAGGAAGTCTTGAAAGATGAAAAGTCAAAAAGAAAAGTAATTTTGTCAAGCAAAAAGTAATGTTATCACTTATCAGGTCTTGGAAACTTCGTGAAAAGAAAGAATATGAGAGAAATAAATATTAAAAATAAAAGATTTAGTTCATATTCTGAATATGATATTTCTTTATCAGTTTATCTTGATTTCTCCCTTTCTCTCTCCATCATTTTTTCTCTCTTAGGGAACTTTCACCGGTGATAACTTCGACCATGGATGTTATGATAGAGAGAATGAAAACTGAAATGAGAGATAAATAATTGGGAAAATTTGAATTTTTGATTAATAACTCAAATATTGATTACAAATCTAACCTAATAAAGCAATATCTTTGATGAACACGTGTCCCCTTACTAGCCACTCCACAATTTGTTTTCCCGTCAAAACAATTAAGTCAACCCTCCTCTTTCTTTCCCGTGATTTTAGGTCAAAATTGAGAAATTAAGAAGGAATGAATCAATTGTTCACAAATCAAACCCTAATTCCCCTTCCTCCGTCTCTGTCATTTCACTCCATTTCAAAAGAATGAATCAATCGTTCATCATCGCAAACCCTAATCAAGATCAACAATTGCAGATTTCTGAATTCTAAGTCTTGAAGCAGTCTTTGTTGCTCCATCGATCGAACCCTATTGGTTCTCGCAACCTCCGACTGTGTTTTCATTCCATCAGAACATGTTAGTTTACTTGGCTTCAAAGTAACCCCTCCCTCCCCCTTCCCTCCCAAAGCAGCACCAACAAAGGCTACGAAATTTTTAGCTATTTTTTATGTAAAAACTTACACAGTATACGACTTTCTAATCGGAAAACACATCGAATCTTACAAAAAGCCCTAAAAATGTCCATTGCAAAGAAAGGGTTTCAACAATACCTTACAGCTTGAACAATACCCTCAGAACTATTTTAGAGATGAATTATGAACCGGGTTTGTACTAATTGGTTTTTTGATGTTCTTTTTGCCATTTTGGTACATTTTAGTTGAGTTTTGGTCAATTTGATTCATTCTTTATTAGATCATACTGTAGGAATTGAATTCTGATAGAGAAATGAATGCAAATGCATTCTCAGCTGAAAATAAAAACCATTACCTTAAAGCTGCGTTTTTGTACATTTGAATTGTTGTCAACGTGTTGCTGCACCTTGTGCTTTTGATCTTGTACTTTAATGGTGTATACTCGGGGTTTAGATCATGATTTTGGAGCCTTAAATTAGTTACTTTTATTGAGAGAATAATGTTGTAGGAAAATATAATTAGTTTCCTAATTGAACTTTGAATTGATTATTACGGGATCACGGATCTGAGTCTTGCATTACCCTGAAATCTGAATGTTTGATTTTGGTGTGTTCTCCAACCACACCACATGAACTATCTGCTTCCCCTTTGCTATATGGTATGAATCTGTTTTCCTCGATGCATTGCTTGCTTTTGTTATTATTAGTTTTAGATAAGAATTGCAATGTTACAAATATAACATCAAATGCAAAGAAGTATTGGGTAATTTATGATATATTGTTATAACTTTTCATTTGGAATTATTATATGTAATAATACGTAATTTCAGTCATGAGAAGTAATTAAAAGCATAATCTATATTTCATTATTTGTATTGAACCCGTGTAGTACACGTGTCTCTAACCTAGTTGCTTATATACAAGAAACAAAACAAACTAGCGAAACTAACAAAATAAGCGAAACTAAGCAACACCCCCCCTAAGTTGGAGGTGTATACAACCCCAACTTGGAAATGATAGCCGAATGCGGTTGACCTGCAAGACTCTTTGTGAATAAATCGGCAAGTTGATCAGAAGTTCGTGTATGAGAAAGCAGAATCAACCCAGCTTGAAGCTTCTCACGAACAAAATGACATTCCAATTCAATATGCTTAATGCGTTCATGGAAAACAAGATTCTTAGCGATGTGAATGGCCGCCTGACTATCACACTTCAAAGGAACCGGAGTGAGTTTGGGAAGCTGGAATTCCATAAACAAACGAGTTAACCAAGCAAGTTCCTGTGTGACCCGGCGAAGAGACCGATACTCAGCTTCAGCAGAGCTAAGAGAAATAGTAGTCTGCTTCTTGGACTTCCAAGAAATTGGACTTCCAAGAAATTGGACTTCCAAGAAATAGGACTTCCCCCAATAGAAATAAAATAGCCACTCACAGATTTCCAAGTATTAGGGCAAGCCGCCCAATCAGAATCACAATAAGCAGATAAAGACATATCGGAATTGTCATTAAAAAACAATCCTTAAGAACAAGTTCCCTTAACATAACGAAGAGTATGCCACGCAGCATCCTAATGAGGAACACGCGGATCACTCATGAACTGGCTAAGAAACTGAACCGCAAAAGCAAGATCAGGCCGAGTGTGAGTGAGATAGTTGAGCTTGCCAACAAGCCGACGATAGGGCAAAGGATCATCAAGAACCTGACCCTCATTGAGCTTGAGTTGTAAATGCAAAGGCAAAGGGGACGAAACAGAAGAAACATCATCCATTGTAAACTCGTTCAACAAATCCTTTGCAAATTTACATTGAGTCATAATGAGACCAGAAGTAGACTTGAGAACCTAAATGCCCAGAAAATAGTTAAGGTTGCCAAGATCTTTAATCTAAAAAGTGGAATGTAAGAAAGTCTTTAAAGCAGACATCTCCTGTTCATTGTTACCAGTGAGAAGAATTTCATCCACATAAACAGCCACATGAACAAAAGAATCTCCCGTGGTCTTTGAAAACAAAGAATAATCATTGGGAGAACGCATATACCCTTTTGTTTTGAGTGCATCAGAAAGCTTGCTATACAACTGCCGAAAAGCCTGCTTCAAACCATAAAGAGACTTTTTTAGTTTAAGAACATGACGAGGAGAGGATAATGTCATTCCAGGATGAGGACTCATATAAATGTCTTTATCAAGATCCCCATGTAAGAAAGCATTATTAACATCCAACTTATATGAACCCCAATGTCGTTTGGTTGCAACAACAACAAGACTACGAATAGTAGTCATTTTGACGACAGGGGAGAAAGTTTCATTATAATCAATTCCAACTTTCTGAGTATCACCACGAACAACCAAATGGTCTTTACAGTGTTCAACTGTGCCATCAACATTATACTTGACTCTATACACCCAATTGCGTTTAATAGCCTTCTTACCCTTAGGTAAATGCATGACCTCCCAAGTTTGATTACGTTATAAGGCAGTAAATTCATTAAACATAGCTCTTGCCAATCAGAATGTTGAGCAGCTTCCTGATAAGAAGAAGGTTCCTGAACAAAGTCAAGATTGAGAAGAAGCTGCTGAGAATCACAACAAGCTTAACAAAAGAAGAAGCTTGGCAAGCACTCGACAAAGTATGAAAGCAAGAGGAATCAACGGAAGCAGAATTACAAACATAATCCTGTGTAACACCCAAATATTTTTGACCGATTTTTACTTTCAAAAACACAAGCGAAAGTAGGTCCCATAACATTCTTAACAAAACAACACATGTTTTAGTTTAATAACGACCGGCCGAGGTTCCAAAAACAAAACAAGTTTCAACAATTAATAAGTCAACTATGACAGTTTAAAAAATCCATGGTTAGATATTTACAAGTTCAAAACGAAGGTTCTACTACTTAACAACATTAATTTATACATTTAAAAGGTTTAAGCAATCCTAAGAAGGCTTAAGCATGCAACCGATGCACCAAAAGTTCATCCAATGAGAACCCAAGACTTGAAGCGCGACCCGAGACTAGACTGGAGCTTTCCCTACATAAAACACCCAAACAAAACAAACATTAGTAATGAGAGACACCCCTTAGGACCTTTTACAAGTCAATGCCTTAACTCGGGTCAAAATGACACTTTTCAGAATCATTTTAGCGCAAATTAGTGGATTCTCAGCGCATCGTGCGCTGCGCTGGTGTCAGGTCTGCACACACCAAAATCTGGTTTAAGGGTATTCTAGCCCTCCCGACTCGACCCCGGACGTTTTGACAACTCCACAATGATATGTCATCACTATAATCATCATATAGCACTTCCATAATACTCCATGAGGATTCATGTGAATCCAAAACAATCAAACACATATAAATTATAAGTCACAACTAGTTATACCACAATTTACAAAGCTTAACACTTCAGTTATCAACATATGTGAGATTCTTAGATCTCAAACCTCAAGTCACCCTTGTGTGATTCTTTTGATCACAAATATATACCACCCTTGTGAAGTTCCTAGACCTCAAATACACCCTCCTTTATGAAGTTCATAACTTCAATGACTACATGTGAGGTTCTTAGACCTCAATGACATTCCTTAACATACTACAATGAACACATATACAAGTTACACAACCTATACTTTGTATTTGACATGTGGAATTCAAAGACCCTGATCCACCAATATATTTGTGAAGTTCAAGACTTCAATCCTCTTTACAATCCCAACCCTTACATACAAACATAATCATTCAAACATTACTAAACATACACTTAGCAATAAACAACAAATAGTCTACTTCTAACATTACTAAGTTAGTACAAAACGACAACTAGTGAAGTTCTTGACCTCATTTAATACCGGGTGAGGTTTTAGACTTCGATACCGACTTTTTAACACCAACATACAAGTATTCACACACATTACCAATTCATCTATATAACCTATACATAATTTGCCAACATGTGGGATTCAAGGATCCCAATCAACCATTTATACTTGTGAAGATCAATGACTTCAATTATACCTTATTCACCCCATATTCTTTGACTTTACACCACATAAGTCAATTACCACATTTGTTTGAATCTAAACCACATAAGTCAAATTCACCAAATTACCACATTTGTTTGACTATAAACCACTTTAACTCAATTACCACCTTTGTTCGATTCTAAACCACTTAAGTCAATTGCCACTTTTGTTTGACTATAATTACTTAAGTCAAATTCACCAAAGAGGGTACCTCTCATAGTTGGTAAACATAGCATAAACATAGTTCTTAAACCATGAATTAAACATTAAAAACATTAACAACAGAAGTCTTGTACAAAATTCAGAGTTAACAAAAACTTTTATAAATAACATTGTTCTCGTTCATAATCTAATAATGGGGATGTCAGTCTTCTGGTCAGCATCAACCATCCTCTTCTAAGCCCTTACGGCATCATGTATTTTTCTTTCCTTTGCTACCTGATGTGCATACTAAAATAGTCAGCTAACGCCGGTGAATTCAAGTGTTTCTTTTTCTTTAACGTTATATCAAATATTTTCTTTAAAACGTTCTTTAAACATACATATTATATTATATACATAATATAATACAATCTTTCTTTCTTCTTTTACATATATACGTATTTACTTTTTGCTATTTTCTTTAAGTCATACATTAATGTCTATAATCTGTTATGTGCCCCCAAGCGGGCATCTTCATTCTTATTTCCCGAAGGAACTTTCTTTCACAGGTATTGTTCCCTAAGGCTCAACGTCCAAAGGCCGATTCCCACTTTTTGTGCCCCCAAACGGGCTTCTTCATTCTTACTTAGCGACCGTCGCCGCTAGAGTAACCGTCGTTACTCATCTTAACCAGTTGTACAACATCCTCGTTACAGTGCCCTACCGAGCACTATCCCGATTATTCTCATGGTACGTCATGGACTCGTCCATGACGCAACATCGGCTTCGAGTAGCACTAGTCTCAAGGACAATACTACTACCTCAAGACTTGATACTATGCTTAAGGTACCACTAGTCTCGAGGACTATGCTACTACCCCAAGTCTTTCATCGTATAAGCATACTCTTACAGATTAGACAATGTATTTGGCTTATTCTTCTTTTCTTTTTTATAAAACATATAGTTAAATAAACCATTCTTTCTTCTCTTTCTGTTTATAAAACATATAGCTGAATAAACCATTCTTTCTTATCTTTCTTTCTAGTAAACGTTCGGTTAAACAACCGTTATCTTTTTTCTCTTTCTTTCTTACGAAACGTTCAGTTAAATAAACTGTTATCTTTCTTTCAAAAACGTTCAGTTAAATAAACCGCTATATTTCTTATCATTCTTTCTTACAAAACATTTAATTAAATAAACCGTTATCTTTCTTACAAAACATTCAGTTAAACAAACCGTTATCTTTCTTATCTATCTTTCTTACAAAACGTTTAAGTAACAGAATACATTTATTATAAACGTCTAATTCTTGAGTATGCACACCACCCTAAAACAGTAAAATAGGGATTCTTGAACTCACCTAATTTCTTAGGGATTAACTCACACAGCAAGGACTTCAAGCTAAGTGGAGGCCAAAGGATCTGTTAAGAGTCACGAACTAGACAAATTAACACCAAGTCATTATGTCCCAAAACTCTATGTTTGAAATCTTCTTCGACCGAAAACTAATCATTTGAAAAGTCTTACTTCGCATAATATTTTCATTCGAAAACATTATGTCCAAAAACTATTTCGGTCGAGATATTTTTTGACCGAAATCTTTTTCCCTTGAAATTGTTTGCTTCTGAAACTATTTCGGTCGAAATCTTTTTTGACCGAAAACCATATTGATCTGACATGTTTTGTCCGAAAACTACATATGTCCGAAAATACTTTTCGGACGGCCAGAGTTTTCGGACCACTCAACGAGATTTCGAACGATTCATACGTTCTTGGCCAAAATCATCGTTTTTATTCAAGTTTGAATCTTTTTACGTCCAAAACACTTGTTTAGTTTCCATGAAGTTAAACCTATGCTTTTTAAGTCGTTTTACACTTAAAAATCCCGACTTTTGATTAAAACCCACATAAAACCCTAAACCCCATTTTCATTCCAAAAACTCAGATCTGAGGGCGTTCCATTACCTGTTTCTGCTTGTTTCTCCGTCTCCAATCGACATAAAGCTCCAGCGATGATCTCGGGCCAAGGTGACGATCTCGGTTGCGGGTTATGGAGCTTTCTCTCTCTAGTTTCTCTCTCTAGGGGTTGAGGTGAAGGTGATGAATGGAGAAGATGAGGAATGAGGGTGCTTTATCCCTTCTCCCTTGCACCCTACGTGACCGGCCCAAGCCCGGGTCTTCAAGCCCGTGATTCGTTTTCCTTTCGTTATTTCCTTTACTCGATGCCCCGGCTCCTTTCATTTTATTCTTTTTTATTATTTTAATTTAGGGATGTTACAAGTCTACCCCTCTTATTAGAGGTTTCGTCCTCGAAACCTTTTACATTTCAAATAGCCGAGGGTACAACTCCCTCATTTCGGACTCTGTTTCCCATGTGGCTTTCGATCCTTTTTGATGTTTACAATGAACTTTAACCAGTGGAATAACTTTGTTGCGTAGTCGTTTATCTTTTCTATCCATAATTTCCATATGCTCCTTAATATAGTTAAGCTTGTTTTCAACCTCGATGTCATCGAGTGGTACTTGTGCCGACTCGTCAGCCAAACACTTTCTCAAGTGCGACACGTGAAACGTCGGATGAATTTCACTAAATTCATCAGGTAGTTCTAAGCGATATGCTACTTCCCCAACACATGCTAAAACTTTGAACGGTCCAACAAACCTCGTACTTAGCTTTCTACTATTCCGGAATCGGATTATTCCTTTCCAAGGGGACACCTTCAACAGTACTTTCTCTCCAACCTGGAACTTAAGATCTCTTCTTCTCTTATCTGCGTAAGATTTTTGCCTATCCTTAGCGGCTTTCATTCGCGCCTTGATTTGGTCAAACTTTTTGGAAGTTGACTTGACTATATCCAGGCTTGCGAAGTCTTTCTGCCCAATTTCACCCCAATAAATGGGTGTCCTACACTTTCTTCCGTATAGCATCTCGTAAGGCGCCATGCCTATGGTAGAATGATAACTGTTGTTGTAAGAAAACTCCGCCAGTGGTAAGTGGCTATCCCAGTTACCACCGAAATCGATGATACATGCCCGGAGCATGTCCTCAAGAGTTTGGAGAGTTCTCTCGGATTGACCATCGGTTTGCGGGTGGTAAGCTTTGCTGATATTAAGTCTCGTACCCATTTTCTCATGGAATCTTTTCCAGAACCTCGATGTGAATCGCGTGTCCCAGTCTGACACAATTGACAAGGGCATACCGTGTCTGGCCACAATCTCGTTGATGAACATTTCTGCTAGCTTCTTAGACGAATAAGTCTCACGCATAGGCAAGAAGTGAGCACTCTTCGTCAATCTATCCACAGTTACCCATATAGTATCATGACCTTTAGCTGTATGCGGTAGCTTGGTTATGAAATGCATGGTAATGTGCTCCCATTTCCATTTAGGAATAAATAACGATTGCATCTTTCCACACGGTTTCTGGTGCTCGGCCTTCACCTGAGAGCAAGTTAGGCATTTGCTCACATAGCCAGTTACATTGTTCTTCATACCGGGCCACCAATATTCTTTCTTTAGATCATGGTACATTTTGTTGGTTCCGGGATGGATAGAGTAGCGATACTTGTGAGCCTCATCAAGGATTTTGACTCTAGGTTCGCCACCTTTGGGTATCCACATTCTCCCGAACCGTGTCCGTACTCCACACGCATTAGTTTCGAACTTCTCCTGCTGACCCACTATCCTTTCCCTCTTGACATTATCTTCCTTCAAAGCTTCATCTTGGACACGTTCTATTTCGGTCATAAGGTCTGGAGTCACGACCAGTTGGTACGCTTTCACCTCGATAGGAGCTGTCGTCTCCTTTCGACTTAAGGCGTCGGCCACCACATTCGCCTTTCGGGGGTGGTAAAGGATTTCACAATCATAGTCTTTCAACAGTTCTAAGCACCGTCGTTGCCTTATATTCAACTCCTTTTGCTCAAAGAAGTACTTCAAGCTTTTATGGTCGGACTAGATGGTGCATTTGACTCCGTAGAGGTAATGCCTCTAAATCTTTAAAGCAAAGACAACTTCCGTGAGCTCAAGATCGTGAGTCGGGTAGTTTACTTCATGGGTCTTTAACTGCCGTGACACATACACGATCAATTTCCCTTGTTGCATGATCACACAGCCTAACCCCTGACTTGAAGCGTTGGAATACACCCCTAGGTCTTCGTTACCATCAGGTAGGGTTAGCACTGGTGCCTGAGTCAACCTCTTCTTTAATTCCTCAAAGGCATTGGTTTGGGCCTCGCCCCATTCATACTTTACTTCCTTACGGGTCAATTTCATTAAAGGCGAGGCTATCTTAGAAAAGTCTTGTATAAACCTCCGGTAGTAGCCTGCCAAACGTAGAAAACTTCGCACATCCGTTGGAGTCTTCGGGATTTCCTAATTCCACACTGCTTCAATCTTTGCTAGGTCTACCATGATTCCCTCTGCGTTAATCACATGGCGAAGGAATTGGACTTCCTTTAGCCAAAACGCGCATTTTGAAAATTTAGCATATAGCTTCTCTGTCTTTAGTGTGTCCAGAACTTCTCACAGGTGACAGGCATGATCACCTTCGCTCTTAGAGTATACGAGGATATCGTCGGTGAAGACTATTACTGATTGGTCTAACATTGGTTGACACACTCTGTTAATCATATCCATTAATGCTTCCAAAGCATTCGTCAACCCAAAAGACATCACACGGAACTCGTAGTGTCCATACCGCGTACGGAATGCGATTTTGGGTGTGTCTTCTTCTCTTACTTTTAGTTGATGATAACCCGACCGCATGTCGATTTTTTAGAACCATTTGGCGCCTTGCAGTTGGTCAAATAGATCGTCGATCCTGGGTAGAGGGTACTTGTTCTTCACAGTTCTTTTGCTCAATTCCCTGTAATCAATGCACATTCTCATGGCACCGTCTTTCTTCTTGACAAATAGTACCAGAGCACCCCAAGGTGAAATGCTCAGTCTAATAAATCCTTTTTCCAAAAGTTCCTCCAGTTGGGTCATCAGCTCTTTCATCTCAAGTGGCGCTAGTAGGTAAGGTGCCTTGGCAACGGGCTGGGCACCTGGCATTAAATCTATTCGAAACTTCATTTTCCGATTAGGCGGCAGTCCAGGAAATTCCTCATGGAACACTTTCGGATAATAGCACACCAAGGTTACTTCGCATAACTCTTTCACTTTCACGTCTTTGTCGATCACATATGCCAAGTAAGCCTCACACCTGCGCCTCATATACTTTTTTGCTTTCATCATTGAGATTACATTAGTCAACGGAATGTCGCGTTCCCCGTAAATCATGACCTCGCTGCCATCAGGAGCGTTGAGCTGAATTACCTTTCGTTTACACACAATTTGGGCTTCATTGGATGCTAACCAATCCATTCCCAATACTACATCGAATCCCCCCAAGGCTATAACGAATAATTTAACCAGAAATCTATGGCCCTCTATCTTTATGGTAAGGTCGTCTGCCAGTTCTACTACTTTAGTGTTTCTACCCACGACAGTCTCTACAATCAAGGCCCTTTCTATCTTGGAAGTTTGGTATTTCAACCTTTTACAGAACGAGGAGGCTATAAAACTTTTACAAGCACCCGAATCAAACAGAACAGAAACAAAGGCGTGGTCAAGGATGAACATACCTGACACCATGTTGGGATCTCCCCTTGCTTCCTCCTGTGTCAGGGAATAAGCTCCGGTCCTTTCCCCCTTTCTCCGCCTCCTTTGTCTTTTCATTGTTTACTGCTCTTGGCTTGCGACAGTCTTTGGAGATATGACCAAACTCGTTGTGACACTTTCCATAGTTGGTAGAACCTTGGGCACGGGTACAATCACGGGATATGTGCCCTGTCCTGCCACAACGGTAACATATGGCAAGCCCATGCTTGCACTCCCCAAGGTGCGCCTTACCACACTTGCTACAGATGGCCTTGTCCTTAACCCTTGGCTTCTTACTTTTCGAGGCAGACCAATCCCCGCCCGAGCGCTTAGTGGCGTTAGACCACCTATTTTGAGTTTCAGCGGGGGTTGCGCCTTCTGCGGCCACATCATCAAAAATCTTTCCACTCATAGCCACCACGGAGTCAAAATCTCTAGGAGTGTTGGCATTGATGATCGTGTGAACTCTTGTAAGTAGCTTCTGGATATAACATTTGATCATTCTTTCTTCCGTGTTCACCAAATGTGGAACCAATTGAGTTAAATCATTAAATTTGGAGGTGAACTGTCGGTGCGTCGTCCCACTTCATTCTATCGATATCTCTTTCAGACTTAGCTTTCTTCACATTTTCCCACCAGCTCAATGCCTCGAAGGCAAAAGAATAAGCGGCAAACCCTACCGCCTGGTCAGCACAACATTCACTCATCTTGATGACTGCAGTCATACAGTCAATCCAGTAGTATGCGGCAATAGCATCTGTCTTGCCGTCAAAAGTTGGCGGTTCACAGTTCCGGAAGGATTTGTAGTCACATCCGCGCTTCTCATCATAGTCGGAGTCATCACCTTCGGACTCAGTTTCAATCACATTTCTATTCTCGGCCCGTAGGCCCCTTCCTCTTTCTTCTTCCACAGTCTTTAGAGCCTCAGTGAGTGCTGCGGGTAGAGTGTCTTTCAGAACTGCAGCCACTTCGTCAGCTATTGCTTTCCTGAAAATTGGCTCTAAGAGTAAGCCTTTTTCTTCGTGTGCTCCATGGTCATTCTGAGTATTTTCATTTGCGGTATGGATCGAAACTGATCGCTGAACTGAGGTCTCACTTGCTTCCCTTTCGACGCGGTTGGCACGACGTCTACCCCTACGTCCAGTACCTGCCCCTCTGCCCCTCTCTTAGCACCTCCTTTTCCAGCCATGATGTTTTCTTACTGCAAACATGGAAATAATCGTGTCATCATGATAGGTAATCATTTAGAACACCTTGATGTAACGTAAATTACTAATTACAGAAACCGGTATGAAATTGCAAATTTACTTTACTTCTTGGGTTCAGAACATTTCCTGTCAGAGTAACTTTTGTACTCGATTCCAGAGTTTCCACATCAGGACACATTCTTTCTACTTTCTATTCTAAGGCATTTGATGTCTAAATTCTTTACTAAGACATGGACTACCTTCTATTCTAAGGCCCTTATTGTTTACAGTTGCTACTGTTTGCTATACTAAGTCCTTACTGTCCTTCTTTCGTGGCTTGGCTGCTCTGACTAACATCCCATTCTTCTGTCCCATTCTCAGTTTAAGTTCAGACATTTTGGTGAATGTTCGAATCTCTCAAACTATGGCTCTAATACTGATGTGTGAATTTTGATGTAGTTAAATATTATATAATAATATTTAGAGATTATGGTTTCATGAGATCAGGTTTTAAATTTATAAAATGATAATTAATTTAACTTAAAACACACACAATAGGCAAGTGTACCTTTCGCAGCGTAATGTAGTCTAGCTAAGAACCAAGTATCGAACCAATGGACACGTTCGAGTTCCAATACTCAACTTTTGTTATCGTTTAGCCGGATTAATTGATAAGTGGGTTTTGTGTGCTTGTGAAGCAGAATAGTAAATGACAGAAAAGTAAATGACGATAAAGTAACTAACATAAAAGTAAGAACGTGCGTGATGTGTGTAACAGAAATGTAACGAACAAAATAGTAAATAGTAGAAAAGTAAATATCTTGGAAATGATCAGGTCACGAAGAGTATTGCTTTGGGCTTTGAATCCACTTGGTACGTGATAAATTTAAGTTGACTAATCCAATGATATGACTACTACAAACTTGTGACCCAGGTCACCGCTAGAGCCTCGTCCTCACGACATTTTATTTGCAAATTAAAATCTTTAACAAGTGGTAGTGCCTCCCGTTAAGGACAACAGTTACCCTCAACTCTTCGAATGGTCATCTCCGGGTTGGTTTAAGATATCAAACATTAAATGCTTTGTATTAGAGTTAAATAGGTGATTATATTTTGTTCACCGGGAGGCGGTGTAACAATGGGACCAAGTATAAAGACGTACCATTCCCATCATGAGTTCACCAATTCTTGGTCGCATAATAAGTTCGTATAAAGACGTACGGCCTTAGTAGTGTAGACCAAGCCTTGTCTTATCAATCTCTGCTAGTATAAAGACGTACGAGTTTCAAAGGAAGTTTGATTAAAAAGGTTTTAGGATCTTACACTTTAAAATCAAGACACTCACAAATATAAAAACGGATTTAGACAATAATAAAAGCCCACCAAAAGGTGGGTTTAAGAGCGAATAATTAAAGACATAAACATGTCACTAGATTAATACGTCAAACATCAACATGCACCAAACATCATCTTCACCCTAGCAATACAAGAAGCTTAGCCACGAATGGCCATGCTAAATAGCGTAACGCTGAGTTTCGTAGGCTCCCCTATTGTGGAACAACGAGGAAGAGCCTCTCCACTCTCCACTCTCTACTCACTACTCTAACTACGAAATAAGCTTTCTCTGGTGTGTTCTTGAGGAATGGATGGGTGTATTAAGGTGTTATCAAGTGTGGAATGAAGAATCCAAGCCTCCTATTTATAGGCCTCAGAATGAGCAATTCACGGCCGTGCATTGGATTGTACTAGAGCCTTGGGGAGCAAGGAGGCCATTGCACGGCCGTGCAATGGGATGCACGGCCGTTCATCCCTCCCTTGCTTCCCTGTTTCGTCTTTTAGCTGCTGGTTGACTTGCTGTTGACCTGGTTTGACTTCTTGGGGGGTCAATGATCGGGTTTGGTCCTCCAAAAGCTTGATTTCTTCATGTTTTAAGCTGGTTTTTGCTCTGTTTATCTTGGGGCATCGAATAACCTACAATTGTGAAATATTAACGTTTTAAGTATCAATTGCAAGGCTTTTGTTTGATTACTACCATAATATGAGGATTATTATGCATGCAAAACATGTATAATTTAGGACATATCATAATAACCCACACTTAAACTTTGCTTGTCCTCAAGCAAACTCATGCATGATCATACCCATAACTAAAAACTTTAGAAAGGTAATGGAACTCTAAACAAGTCGAAGCTCCAGGATAACTCTTGAGTTGCTTATTCTATTTTTGTATTTTTCTGTTTCAAGATGATGGAATCCATGACAAGCTTACTAGAAATTTAATTATGCATAACCTATCACTCCTCACAATGTTCACTCAACTCTTAGGGTTATATATGTATAGATAATGTAAGTTAAGTGGAACACTCAAGTTCGAATCGAATTATGCAATGATCATAAGCTTGTATGCAAATCAAGTCTCCATCAATTAACTAAGTAGTATGCATGAATCAAGAGGACTTTAAAGGGTTGTAATGTGGCTAAAATAAAAATAAAGGGTGAAAATGAAAATCTTTTTGGATTTTTAGGGATTTTTAAAGGGTTTGAAGGGCTGCAGCTATCGTGAAACACACAGCTACGGCCTCATGGCTTAAAATGGAAAATACTAGCAAGTCTCTCTACAGTACTCAGATCATGAGGGTATAACTAATCTGAGGGCTCGTTTATGGTCAGATTGCCAAGACCAAGATCTCTTATCATTCTAAACTCTTCCCTTACTGCGTACTAGACATTGCTGCCTTTGCGGATGGATCTTTCGGCTTGTAGCCTAACAGCTCCTACTTGGATCAGGTGCGTATACTCACTTTGGGAATAAGTTTGATTCTTTCTGCACTTTCCATCGTGGCTCCGGTTTCCACACTTCACACATTTGTCATATCTTTTGGCTCTTCTCTTGGCGACACTTTTTGACAAGGCCGCAGAATGGTGGTATTTGTTCTTGCTTGCGCCACCGTTTTCTTATATCAATGGTTGCTTGGAAAATCTTCTCTCGGAGTTCCGATGGTAATTCAGGCTTTGCGAAATGAAGGCAGAAAAGCAAATTGAAATCAAAGGAATGCATGTCCAGTTCTTTAAGGTCTTGCCGGTAAAAGACCCACTTCTCCTTTTCTTTTTCTTTTCTCTATTTCCAATTTTTTTTCTTTTTTTGTATTAAGACAATTTCTTCCATAATCCTTTTTCCTCAATCTTCTTGAAATAATGTTTCCATAAATTCCTTGCAGATAGTTCGGCTGTTTCTTCCTAATATATCCACCTTCTTGTATATTCCAATTCTTTTGAGTAAAACAGATTTCTTTCCAAAATTGTCTCAATGATAATAAACTTGAAATGATAACATAAGATAATTTTCCCATTTTGAAGACATTCAGCCAATAACCGGTGTTTACTAAAAGCTAGTTGGGTGATAAATGTGGGTAGTAGAAAACAAAAAGGCTAAGGCTCAGAGGGCTATCTAGGCGGATAATATTTTTTGGGATTTTTAGGGTTTAAGGATAATATATAAGGGTAATAAAGTTCTAGGTGCCTCAATCATTTTAATACTTCCACTAGTTCATGATCTTGATATGTATAAGTCATACAAGTTCTAATTATGCATAAAATTCGATCGAATAAACACTCAATATACCAAACGAATGAGCATGCAAAAATAATGATAATAATGCTCGTGAAAAGGCTCAGATTATTCTCAAATGGAAAAGGATGGAATAGGGTTTAGCGATTTGTTATGCATAATATCCATTTGTTTCTACTTGCCATGTCTTCGTTTTATTTAATTAGGTGCGAAATCAAAGAGGTTTAGTTTTAAGGTTTAAAATTTTTGAAATTTTTTTGGGTTTTTCAAAAGGTAGATTTTTGTAATGTTTTAGTCAAATGGGTAGAAAATCACAAGTTACGTTTTACTACTTTGAGGATACAAGTAGTCTTGAATCTCTAATTCCTCACCCCAAACTTAAAATTGTGCATTGCCCTCAATGTACAAATGCATGTAATGAAATGCTATGCAGGAATTTAATGCATGAAGTTTTAAGGGAAAAGAAACTGGTACTCCCCCAGTCAATTCGGTGTATAACCTAAGGCCGAAACTTATTGCTGCTGTCAGGCGGTTCCTATCAGCTGCTTGTCAACATGTTTCTTCAAAGACTTCATCGAATTTCTCATAAATTTGATGTGGTTTCGGGTTCCAAGATTGTAGAGGTGGAGTGTAACTCCTCAAAGTAGACAGATGATCTGGTGATGCTATTCTACCTGACACACAAAGGAAAACATAAAAGCAGACAAGGAAAATAAAAGGTAATAGTTAAGCTACTAAGGTCCTAGTATCGAGAGGGCATACCTGGGGCTGTAGTATGAGAAACTTAAATTTGAAAAGTCAAACCTGAGGTCCATGATTCTGCCGTATGCACCAACCTCTCAATTTATTCATGATCATCAGGTTGCCTCCCGGAAGCGCTACGTTTATTTAATGGTCTTTAGCCCGACCCATACGTGATGCATCAGTCTTTCTCTTCTAGTGAAACTTCGTCCACTTCTTGTTCAATTGGTCCTTCGAGGTATCGTTTCACTCGATGACCGTTAACTTTGAAAGTTGTTCCATCAGATTGTTCTAGTTCCATTGTTCCATAAGAGAATATTTTCCGAATTATGTATGGTCCCGTCCATTTAGATCTTAGTTTCCCTGGGAATAGTTGTAATGTTGAATTGTAAAGCAGGACTTTTTCTCCTTCTTGAAACTCTCCCTTTTTTAGCTTTTTGTCATGAATTTTCTTTACTCTGTCCTTGTATATTGTGGAGTTCATTTATGCTTGATTTCGGAGTTCTTCTAATTCATGAATTTGTAGAAGGCGGTGTTCCCCTGCACTGGATAATTCTAAGTTGACTGCCTTAAGCGCCCAATATGCTTTATGCTCAATTTCTATTGGGAGATGACATGATTTTCAATAGACCATTCGGTAAGGAGTAGTTCCTATAGGTGTTTTGTAAGCTGTGCGTAGAGCCCATAATGCATCTTCTAGTTTATCAGACCAGTCTTTATGATTTAGACTCATAACTTTTTCCAAAATTTGCTTGATTGCTCTATTTGTAACTTCTACTTGCCCATTTGCTTGGGGATGATAAGGTGTGGAAAGCTTATGGGTACACCCATACTGCTTAAGAATCTTTTCTAATTGAGAATTGCAAAAGTGTATTCCTCTATCACTGATTAAAGCTTTTGGTGTACCGAATCGTGTGAACAGTCTTTTTAGAAACTGGATAACTAATTTTGCGTCATTGGTTGGTAAAGCTTGTGCCTCTACCCATTTTGATACGTAGTCCACTACCACCAGGATATACTGATTTCCTCGAGATGGAGGGAATGACCCAACAAAGTCGATCCCCCATACGTCGAATACTTCACAGACTTGGATGCTTGTTTGGGGCATTTCGTCCCGCTTTGAAACACCTCCTGTCCTTTGACACGAGTTGCATGTTCTTATAAGCTTATGGGCGTCTTTGAAGATGGTTGGCCAAAAGAATCCGGCCTCAAGGACTTCTCTAGCGGTGTAATTTCCTCCATGATGCCCTCCTGTTGGTCCTTCCTGACATTGTCGTAGTATCTCCGGTGCCTCCTTCCCGTATACGCATCGTCGAACTATTTGCTCTGTACATATGCGGAATAGATATGGATCTTCCCAGAAGTAGTGTTTAATATCCGAGAAGAATTTCTTCTTTTCCTGAAATGTTATTCCTTTCACTAGTATTCCACTTGCTAGGAAATTTGCGATATCTACAAACCATGGATATTCGCCTATGTCTTGTACACGTAATATGTATTCATGAGGGAAACTATCATTTATGGCCACTTTTTTATTCCCTTGAGTATTTTCAAGGCGAGATAGATGATCTGCTGCAAAATTCTCTGCTCCTTTCTTATCTTTTATCTTGATGCCAAATTCTTGTAGTAGGAGGATTGATATGACGTAAAATATACATGTTTTGCATGCATAATTATCCCCGAAATCATTACAATTCGAGACAATATGTTAATAATTGATTCGTAATCCACTCATTTCTGTTCCGATAGGATAATTGACCCGGATATGCAAAAACATGAAGAAAACACTCAAAAACAAGGTGAAATCAGCATTCGTGGGCCAATTGAACGAAACCGGATGCGGGAAGTCAACCCTGGAAGCTAAAAGGTCAACAGGGAGCAAAACAAGGCAATGCACGGCCATGCATTGCCTTGCACGGTCGTACATCCCCTGTTTTGCCTCCCGGTACTCTCCTGTACTGCCAGATTCCGCACGTGAAAGAAAATGGTACTTTGCACGCACGTGCAATCCAAGGCATGGCCGTGCGTTGCCAAAATATTTGCCTATAAATAGCAAGCTCATTCTAGTCTTTTAGGTGTCCATTACCAAGAGGTGTGAAGGCCTTAGTGCTCTGCTAAGAGCCGGAACTCTCTCGGTTTTGGTCCGTTTAGCTTTTCTTTGTTTTTTTACTTTTTAAAGTCTTGTAATATGAAACGGTTCTTTTTGTTCAAGCAAGTAAGAGACAACCTAAACCCACTCTCCCTTGGTGTTGGAATACTTCTACACATTATCTAAGGGTTAGTGGAGTCACTTGTATGGTCATTCATGGCTAGTTCTCTTGTGTTGCTCGAGTTGGTTGAACTTTAATTAATTAATGAAGTATTTTTAGTATGTTATGTTTTTAAAGTGTTTACTATGATTTATCTTAAAAAGAAAAGAATAAGTGATCTTTAAACCAATCTAATAATCTTAAATCTTGTGAGTTACTTAAGCAAGACTTCTTGTTTGGGAAGCTTATTCGATGTTTGTACGGTCTATATACAAATCCTGGTGCTAGCATGGCCAGTTAGTATAGATTTATTATTATGGGTTGATTGGAGATTTGGGTATTCAGCAGGCCGTGTGAGCCCTAACCAGACCGGGCGGTTTGTGTCGGTATTTCTTTACTTCTCTCGTGTCGGTTTGCAGAGGACTTCTAGCGGGAGCCAGGGGTTTGATCTTGAGAATGAAAGTCTTATTTATTTAAAATAATATTATAAGTAAAGACAACTATTTAAGAACATAATTTGTTATGTCCGAGCGTTCATAAAGTAGCTCTAGAGGGAGTTGCGCATTCCGACTTTCCAAAGGTAGTTACAAGACATGACGTACGTCAATCATTGGATAATCTTAGTCCGAATAATGAATTGTGAGATACCGACAGACTTGAGACCCCGTTTAGGGTCCGTTATATTTATTAAGGAACAGTTGGCCGACCGTATCCACTGTTCCGTTACAAAATACTAACTCCCCTATCGAAAGGGTTAGTACTAGTAACTATGACCAACCTTGCTTTAAATATATCATTAATTAGCAAGGGATAACAACTAGAGTAACACCTTAAATCGGATAATACTTCTAATTACATTTCTTATCTTTTTATTTTCCTTTTAAAACAAAACCCATTTTCCAACTTATTATCTTAGTCAGACAATAGCGAGGGTTGAGTACGGGATCCGTGTACATGGTTCGATACTTGGTTCTTACCCATTATACTACGCTGCGATAGGTACACTTGCCTATTGTGTGTGTATTTAGTTGAAGTAATTATCATTTTATTTTATAAATTTAAAACCTGATTTTGTGTAGCTCTAAATAGAGTATATTTATTACTACTAAAAACACGCCATCATGTCTTTGGCGTTGTTTCCAGGGTTATATATATATTTACATTTTTATCTACATATAAAAACACACTATCGAGTTTTTGGCGCCGTTGTCGGGGACACGGTAATTCTGCGAAAGATCTAAGTCGTTGGACTGACTATTTATTTCTATTTTACTTTTGTTTTATTTCTACTTTATTTTTCATTTTGATTTTATCTTCATCTTTATTTTATTTTTGTTTTATTTCTACTTTATTTTCCTTTTATTTTTATTTTTACTACTTTTGTTTTTATTTTGGTACTTGTGCTAGCTAATCTATCTTTGTAGGAACTTTCAAGGATCGCAACCCATGAATTATTGCTAAGAAAAATGAACGGATACAAGTGCCGCCATTCGAAAGCATTTTAAGAATAGGCGTAACACTTTCGAACGGTTTTATGTGTTTAGATTTTACATTCTTCTTTATCTTCGATGATGACAAGTTTAATGCTTTGAAATTGGATGCCGATAATCAAGGTAAGTTTTCTAACATATAATCGGGATTTTGATGGTGACAATCTCCCTTGACCAATTTATTTTAATATTTTTAAATAATTTAGTACTTTAATAAAATCTAAATTATTTTTTATTAATCTATTAATTAAAAAATTTTATTTTAAGAGTACTATTTAAAAAAAAGTCAAATTGGTCAACAGGGGGCATTATCCTCAAAACCGTGCATTGGGCTTCGTGCGCGTCTGGTGTTAAAATTGCAGAAAAACTCATTTTCCTCAAAACCCCTAAATCCGAAAACGCTCGTTTCGGCCAAAATCGCTCCAAAACCCCCGATTTCTCGCGGTTTCTTTTGATTTTTGCTTCCAATCTCTTCCCCGAGGTATGTAAACTTGTCCATTGTCAATTTTAGTGTGATTTATGCTTCAAATGTGGCTAATCTTGTTCAAATAAGGCTAGGGTTTCGTTTTGAACTTTGGTTTGAATATGCTTGAATATGAACTCAATGCTTGATCTAGATGCATATTTGACTAGGTAGGATCATAATGTAACTCATTTTAGCTTTGTTTGGGTAGGATTTGTTTGATTTGTATGGATGAGTTTATGAATTTGGACTTAGAGTTCTTGAACTTGGAATTACAAATTGAAGCATGAATCTTGCTCGAATGTGTTTAGGTTTTAACATAGTTGGTGGGAAATTTTTGATTAATTGGATTAGGTCAAGAATTTTGGCGGGTTTGAATTTTCAAAAGTCAACATTTTGACCATCTATTTCGGTAGTCATATTACACCGTTTGATTTTGCGCCTAGTTTGATTGATTGCAATTGACCATTTTGGGATTCAAGAAACATAACCGTGCCATAACCATGCACGAAATTGTGTTCCCCTTGTGTGGTCAAAAAATTATATACATATATATTTTTATAAAAACATGATTCTTATCGAGTTTTTGGCACCAATATGCATCGTACTTTACACACCATCACGTTTTTGGCGCCGTTAAAATATATATATGATGAATCACTCGTGCTTCTATCAACTAACTCTTTTCTTTTGGTGATTATAGAGCATGGCAGAGTCATCCCGAGCTGCTGGAAAATGAAGGCGGATGAGGTCTTCATCCCGATCTACCCCGTCCCCAACTACGTCCGAAGGCAATGGATTTCCACCTTCTCCACCATCACCACCATCACCCTACCACCCTCACCCAATGCCTCAAGGACAGTTTGAATTGCATTCTTGGCTAGTGTTTAACCCAGATGATGCTATAGAAGTGGAAGCCTATCATAAGCTTCAGGAACTTCTAGGACAGGAGTTTGGCATCCACAAGACTATTTGCTACACCACTTTGGAAGAAATCGAGCTGCTAAATCAATGTGCTGAACTCATAAATAAACCATGGGAAAGGTTCTTTGCTATCTGAGACACTACTTATTATGAGCTAACCTTGGAGTTCTTGGCCTCATTCTCATTTGTGAGGCCAGTGATTAGTTTAGAGTTGCATGATTGTGTCAGATTCAGGATGGCCAGGCATTGGCATGAGATGTCACTGGCCCAGTTTGGGGTGAGGATAGGAATGTATAGGCACAGAGAGATTACTCAACCAGTATTCACTGAGAGCCACAGTGAGTTTGGCGAGGGTGAGGCATCCCTATTCTAGGGAAGGATTGGGTCTAGACCATTCGACCCACACAGTCAAAAGAGAACCAAACTGAAACACCCGCTCCACCGGTACCTTCACAGATGTATTGTCCTTACCCTGGGAGAAAGAAAGGACAGCACAGGGGTGGTAAGCCTTAGGGACCTCTTTCACCTTCATTGCCTCATTGATCAGGTTGACTGCAACTTGGCCTACAGTTTAGCCAAATTTTTCACTAGAGCTTTAGGATATTGTTCTTCAAGCCACGTGTTTGGAGGGCCTTTCATAACTCGTTTGCCATCCAACATGGGAGTTTTAACTCCTGCTCGCCTTGGGACCCTACTTGAGATGAACCTTCCAGTCACCACTGTTGATAGCCATATGCTAATCCGTATGGGAATGTTGAAGAAATATAATAGAGTCTATCGGTTAATAAATCATAAAGGTAACATTTGGACAGTGGTAGTTGAAGAATCAGATAATGATGCAGGGGAAGGACACCTAGAGCTAGGAGGGGGGCAAGGAGAACATCATGGGATACCGCCTATTTACGACACCACCGCGGATCCCTCTATGTTGGATTTGATGATCCGTATGGGTCAGCTAGGGTATACTATGGACGGCATGCGGAAGGATTTTCACGATCATCTACAGGACCCGTATGCTCACCAAGCACATCAACAACCTCCTGGCCCATACCAGCAGTGGCCGCGCCCGCCATATCAGTAGCAACTCTTTCTTCCTTTTGTTTATATAGTTTGTGGTTCTTGACTTTTGACGTTGGTTTACTAGACACGGCACCATTTTTACCGGTTATAGGAGTAACCGTTGACATGGTGGCACTGGCACCAACCTTATTCGGCCGCTTTGTTAAGCGAATATTAGTTTAATTTTTCCTTTTAATACTTACTTTATGTGTTGAGCATTGCATAGCATTACAGGTGATACAGATTTTGGTTCGTGCCCGGAAATACGATCTAGGCATTGATGAGAATCGATTACATGCCCGACAATTACGTCTCAACAGGGGAGTATTAGTTCACCACACTCTTATTATTCATAACACATATCATATTGCATACATTCATATTGTCAGAAACTAAGTGTGGGGTGGAACCCCGTTGATATTTTGACTGCCTGATCTTGTTTTAAGTATTACAATTGCATGATTAACAAATACCCAATTCATGAAATCAAAACTTATGTATAGAAGTAATAAAAAACATTTTCAAAAAATAATCTTAAAGCAAAAGTCTTAAAAATCATTTGGCATAAACGGGCTTATAAAAATAGCAATTTGGAATAACGTTGAAGTGAATCAAGGAAACAAATAGGGAAGATTAGGGAGCACAACAGAAAGAAAGAAATAAGTTTATGCACATTTTTTACCCTTTACCTTCTGTTTCTATGTGAGAATTTGAGCCTACCCGAGCATTATCATGAAAGCCATCAAGTTTTTGGCGCATTAATTATTTCATATTTCACATGCTCATTTCGTTTGATAGAGTGATTGCTAATTATTGCTTTGCATGTTAGAACTTGTGTAAAATATACATTTCAAGATCATGAACTAAAAGAATGCATAAAAATGATTAAGGCATTAAGATTAACCCATTTTCTTTAGCCTTTTCTTTTCCTCTACCTACCGTAAACATTTTCCCCTAGTTAGCCCCTTTGAGCCTAAATCTTTTTGTTTCTAAACCCATATCTCAAAACCATTAAACCCAAAAAATTAGCCTTTTATCTTTTAACCCTTTTAGTTGAAAATTGACTTGGCTATGAATGAAGAAATAATTATCCACCGAAAGTTTATAGATCCATCTTATATTCGAAGAAAGAAACTCATTTAATATGAAAAGAAGAATTACTGTGAAAAGAAAAAGGGGCAACCAAAGAGAAATTAGTAAATCGCCCAAGCTAGTAAAGAAAACTCATTGACAATCAAACTTACTCAAAAAATTGGAGTATGAAAAGCTGATCAAAGTGAATGTATTAAGAAGAAACAGCCGAACGATTGATGAAGAATTGATAGCAATGAATATTTCAACGATAAGAAGAAGTTGACATTCTTGAAGGAAGGGATTTGGTCTTGACAATCTGACCTTAAAAGAGTCCTTAGATTAGTCACAATGTCTAATCTAAGTTGAATAAAGGAATCATTTACCTTTTTATCATTAAGCTAAGTTAGATTCTCAACATTTAGCCACCCTTTCCAAAAACCTCCTACCCTAACCCTAAGCCAATCATTACAAACCTTTATAAAGCCCTCTTGATTTATGCATATTTTATGTCAATTGGTGGAGATTTGATTTCTATACAAGCCTATGATTATGCAAGCATTAATTGTAGCATTGAGTGTTCTTCTTAACATACATTATACATATATTTAACCCGAGTGTTGAGTGAACATTTGTGAGACCGTAATTTTGTGCATAATCATAGTTCCATCAAGTATGTTGGGCTTGCTACCCTATTGTGGAGAAACACTTGAAAGGTATAACCACCAAATCATTGTTTTTAAGAGGTCCATTCAGCCATTTGGGACAACAGCTTTGGATTAACATTTAATCAATATCTTACTTCTACGGGTATAATCATGCATGAGTTTGCTTGAGAGCAAGCAAAGTTTATGTGTGGGGTATTATGATATGACTTAAATTATACATGTTTTGCACGTATAATTATCCCCGAAATCATCACAATTAGAGACAATATGATAATAATTGATGCCTAATCCACTCATTTGTGTTCCGATAGGATAATTGACCCGGATATGCAAAAACATGAAGAAAACACTCAAAAACAAGGTGAAATCAGCATTCGGGGGCCAATTGAACGAAACCGGACGCAGGAAGTCAACCATGGAAGCTAAAGGGTAAATAGGGAGCAAAACAAGGCAATGCACAGTCGTGCATTGCCTTGCACGGTCGTGCATCCCCTGTTTTGCCTCTCGGTACTCTCCTATACTGCCAGATTCCGCACGTGAAAGAAAATGGTACTTTGCACGCCCGTGCAATCCAATGCATGGTCGTGCGTTGCCAAAATCTTTGCCTATAAATAGCAAGCTCATTCTAGTCTTTTAGGTGTCCATTACCAAGAGGTGTGAAGGCCTTAGTGCTCTGCTAAGAGCCGGAACTCTCTCGGTTTTGGTCCGTTTAGCTTTTCTTTGTTTATTTACTTTTTAAAGTCTTGTAATATGAAACGGTTCTTCTTGTTCAAGCAAGTAAGAGACAACCTATACCCACTCTCCCTTGGTGTTGGAATACTTCTACACATTATCTAAGGGTTAGTGTAGTCACTTGTATGGTCATTCATGGCTAGTTCTCTTGTGTTGCTCGAGTTGGTTGAACTTTAATTAATTAATGAAGTATTTTTAGTATGTTATGTTTTTAAAGTCTTTACTATGATTTATCTTAAAAATACAGGAATAAGTGATCTTTAAACCAATCTAATAATCTTAAATCTTGTTAGTTACTTAAGCAAGACTTCTTGTTTGGGAAGCTTATTCGATGTTTGTACGGTCTATATACAAATCTTGGTGCTAGCATGGCCAGTTAGTATAGATTTAATATTATGGGTTGATTGGAGGTTTGGGTATTCAGCAGGCCGTTTGAGCCCTAACCAGACCTTTCTTTCCACGAAACCCGAATTCCATGTGCCCACACCAACCGAATCATCCTCGACTCGTTTAGAAACCGAATACCCGAATAGGTTACATGCATGCATGCACGTACGTGATCATGCAACCCTAGTCCACGAGCACACACTTACTCTAACCGGCTTCCCATGCACGCACATACTCTGCCATGCAAAACCCCCAACTCGTCATGCAAACCCTAGCATCACTCGACTCAGTCCTTGCACCACTACGCATCACCGTGCGCCCCGCACAGCCACCACCGTGACCACCATGAACATCCTCCGTTTCCTCCCCCATGACCAATCCCTGATCGGGTAGAACCCTAGCCGATCCTACCATCGTCCAATGTCATGTCGTCTCCTTCGTTCTCGTGTCCATCCTAATCGGACAACGCAACATCGTCCTCCACCGCCCGCCTCCGCCGTACCCTGCCACTTCTGCAGCCATGACAACCATTGAGCACGACCCACGTGGTGGCCGTCGAATACCACCACTCCATCCCGCTCCTCCGTGACCATCCTCTCTTCTCTTTTCCTTTCTTGGTTGTCGGCTTCAAACCCTGCAGGTCGCCCGTTCTCCTTCTGCCGGTCGTTTTCGTTACACGCCACCACCACTCATGGATGTCCACAGCCATCTTTCACCGCCTCCGGCCTTGCCCTCGTCTTTTTCTCAACTCACCACAACAAAACCATACTAACCGACAACGTAAAAGGAAGAGCATGAGAACGTGTGTTACCTGACCGCGTTCCCAGAGTCTCCCTGCCGGACCACCTCGTCGTCGTCTTCCTCCTTTCCGCCGCCATCGCCAGCTCCCCCTCTTTCTCCTCTGATTTCCGGCCTTCGTACACCTAGGGTCACAAAAGTTCCCTAGGGTTTGCGCTAAGGTGGTTTATAAACCACAAGACGTTACACTCAAGTCCCTGCGTTTCTTTTCTGCACATTTCTATCCTGAACTATCCTTTAAACGACCAATGGTGTCATTCCCGGTAGTTAAACGCACCTCGTATGAAAATCTTTATCTTTCCTCTATTCAAATAGGGTTCGGGTTACTCACTAACCCGCACCATAAACATATGAATTTCCCGGGATGTTACAAAAATGTAAATAATGCAAGAGTCTCGTTTAAAGATGAATAGGGACGTGTCGGCCCGAATGCATGTGAAACCATTAGTGAGTAAGAAGGCACTTAAACGATGGAACCAAGCACGAGGGACTTGTTTAAGTCCATATATGGCTTTATTTAATTTGCAAACATGATCGGGATATTTAGGGTGTATGAAACAAGGGGGTTGCTCCATAAAAACACATTCACTAACTTGGCCATGAAGGAATGCATTGTTAATGTCAAGCTGGTGTAGTTTACACTTGTTAAGGACAGCTAGGCTGAGTATGACGCACACTGTTGCGGCTTTAACAACCGGACTAAAAGTGTGGGAGTAGTCAAGGCTTGGAGTTTGACTAATGCCTTGGCCTACAAGGTGTGCCTTGTAACGCTCAATGGTGCTATCGAAGTGATACTTGGTGTGAAATAACCACTTGGAACCAACAACAGGACGCTGCAAAGAACGTGGTACCAATGTCCATGTATGAATGTTGCGAAGGGCATCTATTTCATGGTTCATAGCATCCACCCATTTGGTTTCTTTAGCAGCTGCCTTGAATATTTTGGGATCTTGAGACGTAAAGAGGGCATGGTGAAATGCGTTGTTGGTTATATGGGAGAGATCGGCACGGTGGCGGGGTTTGAATGTACCGGCTTTGGCCCGTGTGACCATCGGGTGAAAGGGTAGAGGAGGTGGAGGTTAGGGATGGCAGAAACACCCGAACCCGATGGGAAAACCCGAAACATTCGGGTCGGGTAACGGGCCGGGTATTCGGGTCACGAGGCGGGTATGGGATTGATTTTTTTTTAAATCGGGTTTGGGTACGGGTATGGTATTAAGTTAAACCCGACCCGATTACCCGAAATATATATACCCGATTACTCGATGGATACCCGCAATATTTTTATTTATATATTTTATTTTTCCTTTTTGTTTAAGATACATAATTAATTAGTTAATTAATTTGCTTTTTGAAAAACTTTCTAATTAATAAGTTTCCCTTTCCCAGATGAAAAGTATTTATGTTTGGTCTGTCTGTGTTCCTTTCCTCCTTCCCCAAAATCCCAAATCCAAATTCTAATACTGTAATAATGAAATCGTTGCCACTTCCCAGCCCTAATTCCCTCCCTGAAACCCGACCTCAAGACTCACAGTCATATCTAATTGGGTGCAAGAACCCGACCTCAAGAGCCAGCCCTAATTCTCTCCCTTTAATCCTTGCCACTCATTGGATCTGCACTCATCCCTTCTGACAATGCACTCATTCGAAGCTGCCCTCATTGGATCTGCACTCATTCGGACTCATGTAAGTTTCTTAACGGGTCAAATAAAGAGGTTATGCCTTCCGATTCTCTATTTATAGTTATGCCTAAATTTGAGTTAAAAAGGTTATGCCTAAATCTACACTCATTCGGACTCATGTAAGCTTCTGTGATGTAAATTTGAGTTTAATGTTATGCCTAAATTTGAGTTGAAAAGGTTGAATATTAGTTTACCTAGTTTACCAGCTATAAAAGGTTGATTATGAGTTGAAAATGTTGATTATTAGTTGAGAAGTACATGTTCATGTAATGTAAATTTTATGTTCAACTGTTTTTTAATCTGTTTGTAGAATGTAGACTGCATATGATGTTAAATTATGTTTTTAGAGTGTAATTCATGTTAAATATGTGGACTGCAATTGTTTAAATTTTGTTACATTCTGTTTTCTAACTAATATGGACAAAGAAGGAGAAGGAATTGTAGGTTGTGATAGTTCCAATACACAAACATATGCTGATAGTAATCAAAATACTCAAAAAGATCAACAAACAAATACAAATCAATCTCTAGAACAAGAACAACAAATTCATGATGGTAGCACAAGCGGTAGATTGGTAAGTCCACATCGTAGCCGCCTTCATCCAAGCACATTAGAAGCGTTGATGTGTGCTCAAAGTTGGTTGATAAATGAAATAAGAGGTATTGTATTTGATTTCATTTATAAATGATTTTAACTTTATATATTAATTGTATGTGTTTTTTTGATAAACATAGTAACTTGTTTAAAAGAAACCGAAGCATATTATAAAACAATAGAGTATGACTATGATGATGGTGACGAGGTAAATATATATTTCAAGTTTCAAAATTTTGCTTATTATGGTGATTTTTTAATTAATGTTTTCTTTATAATTGTAGGAAAATGTTTACAAGGATTGATGGTGACATGATAGGATATGAAAACAATAGTATTGTATTGATTCAATTTTTGAAAGAATAGTATGGTATTGACTCAGTTTTTGAAAGACTAGTATTGTATTGACTCAATTTTTGAAAGAATAGTATTGTAATGACTAAATTTTTGATTCAGCTGATACCCGCGGGTATGCCCGTGGGTATTCCCGGTATCCGATATTAACGGGTATACCCGATACCCGCGGGTTTACCCGGAACCCAACGGGTAACGGGTCGGGTATGGGGAAAGAATTTATAATCGGGTATGGGTTTGGAATTACCCAAACCCGACCCAAACCCGACCCATTGCCATCCCTAGTGGAGGTGGGGGAGGTGAGGGAATAGGGGCGGAAGCAGGAGATGTAGCGTGGGGTGAGGGAGGAGGAGTGATTGTGGGAGTTGGCGGAGGGGATGCAGAAGGTGATGACATTTGGTTGGTGGGATTGGGCGGGGTAGTGTAATTGTTATCGATACATAGGGTGTAAAGAGGGGTTATGGGAACGGTGGTGGATGTGGAGAGAATCCCTCTACAAGCTAACACAAGATAAGTAAAGTAATACCGACACGAACCACAAGGTCCAGTTAGGACTCGAACGACTCGTTGAATACCCAAACCTTCAATCAACCCATAAGATTAAACCTATACTAACTCGGTCGTTAGTAGCACCAAGATTTGTATATAGACCGTACAAACTCGAATAAGCTTCAAAGCAAGAAGTCTTGCTTAAGAAACTCACAAGATTTAAGATTATTAAGTTGGTTTAAAGATTACTTATTCTATTTTTTTAAGATAGATTAAAGGAAAGACTTTAAGAACATAACATACTAAAAATACTTCATTAACTAGATAAAGTTCAACCAACCTAAGTAACGCAAGAAGACTAGCCACGAATGACTATACAAGTGACTCCACAAACCCTTAGATCATGTGAGGAAGTTATCCAGCACCAAGGGATAGTGGGTGTAGGTTGCTTCTTGTTTACTTGAATAAGAAGAATCATTCCATATTACAATACTAAAAACATAAAATAAACAAAGAAAAACTAAAAATGGACCAAGACCGAGAGAGTTCCGGCCCTAGCAGAGCACTAGGGCCTTCACAACCCTCAAATCTGGACATCTAAAAAACTAGAATGAGCTTGCTATTTATAGGCTAAGATTTTGGCAATGCACGGGCGTGCAAAGTACCCTTTTCTTTCACGTGCAGAATCTTGCAGCTTTAGGGAGTACAAAGGAGAAAATTTGGGTTTGCATGGCTGTGCATTGCGAACTTTTGCCCCCTGTTGACTTTTTGACCTCCTTCTTTGACTTCCTAGGTCCAGGTTCATTCAATTAACTTCCGGATGCTGATTTTCCCTTGATTTTGAGTGATTTCTTCATGTTTTTGCACATCAAGGGTAATTATCCTGTTGTAACACAATTGAATAGATTAAGTATCAATTCCCATCATTTTGTCTATAATTATGATGAATATGGGGATAATTGGGCAAGTAAAATATGTATAATTTATGACATATCACTCCGTCGCTGAGTTATTGTGCTAGACCGAACTTCACGGAGAAGGAATTTTGATCTTTCTTGTTAAAATCGGATACGAGAAGGAGTTTAATGGAGAGGAATTTCCCTCGGATTTATATTCGGGAATCTGACAGTAAGTAACAAATAAAAAAAATATTGGGTTTAAGAATTTGAATTTTGGAATCCCAAGGTTAGCATCCTTCAATTTAATCTTAAAAGTATCGCTCAGATTTGTATTTAGGAATCCCAATGTTAGTATCCTTCAGTTTCATCTTAAAAGTTCGTTTCTTTGCTATCAATAACTTTGGGAGCCATTTGTTAAGATGTCCTGCTAAATTCTTTGTGTTATATGTTATGCACCCTAACTATTTGTGAAAATGTTTGAATGTTTTATGCATGAAAAACTATGGGGTGGGTGGGTTTTATGAAGAAGATTACATAAATAGTCCTTTTATAGGTAAAATGACAGTTAGTGGAAATGACGAAATGTGTGCAATTTTTTTAAAAAAAGGACAATCTCTGTAATTATTGAAGTCAAAGGACATAGAGTGCAATTTCATAGATAACTAAAGGACAATTTGTGTACTTTACTCTTTTTTTTTATTAATTATTCATTCTTTTTTTTCCTATCTATTTATTTTTTTTTTTTTCGATTATTACACTAAATTACAATTTCAAGTATTTTTTTAATTAATGAAATTTTATTTTTTTAAAAATGCTAGGGTAGTTAAGGGTTCCCCCCTGTATTTAGAGTAGTTTAGAGTAAAAATGATGTGACATTACATGACGTTTTTTTATTATCTAATCCTTAGGGTACTTAGGGGTTGAAAGAGTTCCACGGTTCCACACTTTAGTCAATCTTAAGATTTGATAAGTTTAATAGTTAAATACGGTTTTAGTCCATGTGGTTTGACCTAAATAACCATTTTAGTACAAAAGTTTAAATTTTACTTTTTTAATCCAATAGTTTCAATTTCGTATCAATTAACTCCACACTTTTAACATTATCCAACTCTGCTGTTAGATTTTTTATATATATTATTAGGCTTTGCCGATGGTGTATGGGCGATGGAGGGCATCAGCGGTGGTAGATGGGTGGGTGGTGGTGGAGGTGGTGGTTTTTGCTTTTAATTTATATATATATTATTTTTATTTTGTTTGTTTTTCATTTAGTTTATATTTAAAAATAAATATTTAATAACAATGGTATAATGGTGTTTATATACATAAATAACATAAAATTTTCTAACGGTGTTAGTGGTCTGGTTTTAATTGATGCAAAATTGAAACTATTAGATTAAAAAAGTCAAATTTAAACTTATGGACTAAATTAATTTTTTAGGTCAAACCACATGAACTAAAACCGTATTTAACTCTTTAAAATATGAAACCCTAAATTAAAGAACACATAACAGAAGAAACCAAACCTAATTCTCTTAACAAGAAAAAAAAACCGTTCTCTTCCTTTTTGTTTCAGATTCGCGTTGATGGAAAGCCTGAAATTAGTGATGATGTCGATGGAAAGCCTGAAACAAAGAACTCGACCTCAACAACAAAAATTGAGCACATACACAGACTAAGCTAATTCACGAAACAACATACCTCCGTTAACGTCGTTGGACCTCGAAAGTCTACAAAACAGAAGACGGAACAACGATGGAGCAGGAGGCAATAGTGGTCTCTTCATCGCCTTTTGGAGCACTTTGAATCTCTTCCTAGAAACCCTAGAAATCCAGGACACAATAGTTTGAAGCATAAGGGAGGCGATGGAAGAAACGTAAAGGGATATCGCAAGCAGTGTAACAGGATTATAAAGAAAAAAAGAAATGGACACCTGTCCACCACACGTGTTAAACAAATAAGAATGGAAAAAAAACATTGTTCCTATCCGTTTTGAATTCATATTCCGTATAATCTTTATATATAATAAAGAAGAGGGTTTTTGACACTTGTCATGATTTAAATCATTCATAGACACATGGCAAGTTTTGAGACATAATTTGACACTTGGCGTGATTTTAAGTTATGTTTCATACGGGTCTAACTCATTTCCTTTTCTTTACCCGGTTTCAAATCTCAAACCCTACACCTACGACTTCTACAATTGTTTCTCTTTCTCCCTTCAACACATCTTCACTTTGGATCTTCTCATCTTCAACCCTAAACCCCCTAGGCGCCACAACCACCATCGGCTGCCCTGCCACCACAACCACCCTACAGTCCTTCGACATCGTCTTCACCTGAAGATCGATTGATGCCCCTGAAAAATTGATTGCTGCCGTTCCAGATTAGAACATCCAGGTACTAATTATATTTCTATTCAACTTGGATTTTCAGTTGCTATTCTTGATTTTTGCTTATTCTCATCATTTTTTGTTTGATTTATGCTAATTTTATGCTTTATTTATGTTTACTGTTTAGTCTATAACTTGATTTTTGCTAATTCTCATCATTTTTTGTTTGATTTATATGCTAATTTTATGCTATATTTATGTTTACTGTTTAGTCTATTTTTTGTTTGCTCAGTTTTTTAAGTGACTATTTGTGTGAATCGAGTAATTGAATAAGGAAGTTGGATTTATTATATGAAGCACATGTTCTTACATGGTCAAGTTAAGATTTTGTGTTCAAATATCATGTGGCTCTTTATCATATAAATTTGTTTAGACATATGAACCATGAACCACACTGCCACCATCTCTCCTCATTAACAGATGCACTTGTATATTTCATTTGCTTTGTGAGTTTAGGAGTAAATTTTTATGTTATACATTATGTTTATATTTTATACTTACAAATCATATTTTTTTATGTATTTTAAACTAAAAACTTACTCTTTCTATGTATTTCAATATATTCAGGGGATTAATGTTATATTTCAAAGTCTATTATGGAATAAGAATGAAAACTAAGTATGCTAATTAAGTGTTTTTTTGGGTTTTTCTTTGTTTTATTTGGATGGAATAGCATTAAGTAATTTAGGGAATTTAGTTGTTTCAAGATTCAATCAGTCCACTGAAAATCTGCAGCTCCAGCATCAATGGCAACAGAAACAGGCTGGTGAGCTACTGCTTTCATAAGTGCTTTCTTATTAATTTTAATCGTGTCAATAAAAAAAAGTCATAATCATTAGACTTTATGGTCAACTTGATTTCAATAACTAATTAACTTTTATATCACAAAATTTTGTTCTTTAATAGGTAATGGTTTTTGAGTTTGGCATTGATGGTTTTTCCAAAATAAATTTTAACGAATAACCATGTTGATGATACCTATTCAACCAACAAATATCCCACTCAATTTGGGACAGAGGGATATATGAAAATTACAACCTTCTTGTTTACCTGGAAATTTTTTTTCAATCAGGAGGATAATTCTAATTATATTCAATTATTTCAATTTCAATTTGAATGTAACAAAACAAAAGCAGTAGAATAAGTTAACCACAATTTTCTTTCCAGTTTATTTCTTTGAAGTTTTTATATTATGATTAAATTTTGATGCTTATTCTTTTTTCACTTTCAGGTTCAGCAACCATTTGACCCAACAAGCTATCATGCTCAATTTTCTGGACAATGGCGCTAACATGTATGGCCCGCGTGTCACTCCTTCATTCAATCTGATTTCGAACCAAGTTTAATAGAAATATTCATGTGTTATCTCCACATGCTTCTCATTCTTTTCAAGAGGTCTCTGTTTTTTAGATTTTATGTCTTTACAAATGGGCGGTCTGGATGAGTTAGGTAAAACCCAAAACGGGTTCGGGCTAGAACGAGAAGTTTTGACCAGGAACATATTTTTTTATGAATATTTTTAGTTTTCATGGTAAATCATTTGTCTTAATGTGATTTACTTATTATAAATTTAGAAGCTAAGGAAGTATTTTTTGGATTAAGTATGAAAATTTGTCGGACTCAACTTGTGGGTTATGTTGTATGCCACATTCTGAAGAAATTGCTGAGAAACTTTGTGAGTCTATAGCAGTCGACCTCGAGGGCAAAAAGCTTGCTTCATTTACCTCGATATCATCAACAGTGGAGGTAAGCGGGACTTGGTCGATCTCTTGTGAGAATGTTATTATTATTCTTAATATGTACTTGATTGAACGAACTACTGCAGACTGTAATGGAAGATGTTCTTGATCGTACTTTAACTCCAAGGCGCTCTATTGACATTCTGAGAGATGTTCATGTTACAATAATCCAACTTTTTTACAACAAAACAATTTAAGAGTTTTTGATACATGTAAATAGACTTAGGATGGGTTTCGACTGTTTTATCATAAGCTTTAATCGCATAAAAGCCATTACGCAGAGGAGAAAAAGGTTCACATTGCTGTCCAAGAATATTTCTTTATGCATTTCCAGTACCTGTTAGGTATGTTTATTTGTTTTTTATACTCTAATTACTGTTTCACACTGTTTGAATATTTTTTAGTTGCATTTTTTTGGTTTTGTTGAAAATCTTAATGAATATGAATTTCATCTTTTAGAGTATAATGTAGTCAACAGGGATAACCATGTTAGACGAACTAGACATTTGTAAGGATGATTACACCTTATGAACTAGACATTTGTAAAATAATAGAACCATTTAGAGTTTAATTTTTTACATTTATGAACGGTATTTATAATTCACAATTTCTGTTTTTCATTTTGCTTTTTCTTAAAATAATGTTCATTGTATATTTATGACAATTTACCCTATGTCATTACAATATGTTTATATTTTCTATCTTCAACAGTTTTCTATTATTAATTTTATTTTTATGAAAGGCCTAAAGTTACAAGAATAGTAACGTTACATACAACATCAAAACTATGTCTGCAAGATCAAACACTTTTTTTTCATTGGACTTTATGATTATGTGGACTTTATGGTTTTTTTTAATAATGATCGCTTATTTTCTGCACACTTAACAGTTTGATATTGTATGTAATATTATGATCATCTTTTTTACTTTACGTTACGTTGTATTCATTATTTTACCAGTACATTATATGGTATTATCAACATTATTTTTACTTGACATTATTTCCTATATTCAACCCGTGCAGTATGTTTTGCAATGACTATAAACAAGAGTCAAGGACAATCACTATCAACAGTTGGTTTGTTTTTTAAAGAACAGGTTTTTACTAATGGTCAATTATATGTGGCATTATCAAGAGTTACAAGACGAGACAGCCTAAAAGTTGTTATGCTAGATAGTAATGGTAATCTTTCAAATATAACATCAAATGTTGTATACAAAGAAATATTTAGAGATTTGTAATAACTATTGTAGTTTTTTTCTTCTTTTATGTATGATTAATTTAATTGCTTGCATGTTTTATTATTATTTTCTCAACCCGTGTGTCACACGGGCATATAGACTAGTATAATATAAAAAGCTTTTTACATGAAATAAAAAAGTAATTTACAATTTACTCAGTGTGGCGTCAACATAAATCAGCTAGGAAAGAATCATTTTCTTATAGATAAAAATTAACCTCGTGTTGCTCGGTTTTAAACAATAAATAATCTAAGAAAAGCAATTACACCATACCATGTGGCTTTTATAAATCACCAAGTCCATGAGCAATTACACCATACCATAGCCATGAATTTATGAATTTTTTTTTTTTTTTTTTTTTTTGTAGTGGGATCGTTTTTTTCGATGCTCAAATTTCTAATTTCACGACTACGGTATTTTTGGCCCAGTTCGTCGGTTTGGTTCGGGTGATTGGGTCATGTCGGTCACATAATTAGATACGATACAATACGATAATGAAAATGCATCGTCATCAGAAAACAAATGATAAAAATATGTAATTTGAAATAAATAAAAAAAACAATTAGATGACTTTCTTTTATGAAATAGTTTCATAACAGGGTTAACACCAAAGATTCAAGTATTCAAGTTTCAATAATCAAGATTAAATATTCAAGATTGGAGATTAAACATTCAATAATCAAAATTAATTCATTAAACAAGAATCAATAATAAGTAATATCTAAAATTTCAAGTTTGAAATTAAAAATATATTAGAAACTAACATTGTTTTTGCTTCATTATCTTTGTTGGAATGTTTAATTTTGTATTTTGGTTGTCCACTTGTGATTGAAATGGTCTTTAGAGTATAGCTCTTTGGTATCGTCGAACATCAATGACCAATTGAGTGTTGGATTTTGGAAGATGGAACAAAATTCTGATTGTCGCTTCTATCCCTGCAACCTGCCTCTTTGCTTGGGTTTTTTTTAATTTTTTTTATAATTAGGTTTAATACTAATTAACTAGTTGGGTTAATGTCTTAATGGATTATGGATCAAATCACAAATGGACAATGGGTATGGGGCTACAGGCTTACAAAAATAAATCTTAACTTTTGGGTTTTGAGAAATAGAGTTAATTAACTAATGAGCTTATTATATAAATCTAAATTATCGACTTTGTGAGAACCGGTTATTCGTAGCAGATTCAATCTATCAATATGGAGAAACTAGAATCGAGTAGAATAATCAACTAAAAATTATCAAATCAAAACACATAGTTAAAGGTGTAAAACTCAAGTGTTTATTGATATTGCAATTAATTCCCTTACAAAACATTCAAACTATACAAGTATTTATAGTAAGAAGACAAACTATGATTTCGTTTGAAATACATTTCGGTCGAAATGTATTTCGTCCGAAAACGATTTCGGTCAAAATCTTCTATTTACAAAGAATTTTCCGTATTCAGACTGTTTTATCTTTGATGGCCTACAATTAGTTCTAACAATTTCCCTCTAAGCCATTGCATATCAAAACACGGGAATTCTGCCAAGCTCCCCCATACACTTTGCATCATTAAAGTTGGATCTTGGACTCGAATATTTAACTCTCTAAATTTGTCTTGTTTTAGCTTTGACTTGCCAATCTCGTTTTGGTTTTGACGTCCAAAACATCTTCAACTTATTAAAAGCTTTAACAACTTTTTCTTGAACCTTTCTCTGAGGTTGAGAAATGACCTTATGTTTGTGAGACTCTCGTTTCTTAGTAAAACAATCTCTTTCTAAATGATCATGCTTTTCACATCTGAAACATTTCTTCAAAGCATGACATGTTCTTTGATAAGGCCCCTTTTGAGATGTTGACTTGTCTTTAGACTTTGACTTTTCAACTTTTGTCTTTTTCTCTACTCCTTCTTTCATAAACATAAGTGGAGTAAATTTATTTGAAATAAATAGGATGGCATTATCATTAAGTGAACTATCTTTCTTGAATCTTAAGCCAACCTTATTGTCAAAATAATCCATACATTCTTGACTTTCTTCAGATTTGACACTAACACAATCACTTGGAATCTTCGATTCAACTTTTTTTGCTTCAGAATTTCTCTTTGCCTCTAATGAATGATAAACATTTTGCACAAATGGCTCTGGAATGTATGGTTGAGGCATATGTGAATAAAATCCATTTGTAGAAAATGGAGGAACACTTTTATATCCAACTTCACTATTCACCTTATCATTAACTTTAGCCTCAATGTTTTCACCAGTACCTTTATATCCAAGCCCAAAAGTTACTTTGTCATGTATTTGAGCTTCAATGATCCCACTAACAATTTTCCCTAAAATGTTTATTTTATCAATTTTAATTGTTGTATTTGCTACTTTTTCCATCTTCTCTGTCAATAAATTCTTTTCTGTTTTTTGTTTCTACAATTAACAGTTGAATTTCATAATTTTTTCTCTTTAACTTAAGCTTCAAATGAGAATTTTCTTTAACATAGTCATCAATTTTTTTATACTCTTTCTTACAATCTTTTAGAATCTTGTTCGTAGTATGTGCATGATTCAATGCATCCATCAGATGCTGATTTTGTTTCTCGTAATCAGCAATTTTTCCAAAACACTCCACTGAACACATATTTTCATTGAGCAATTCAGAATAAGCTTTAAGTTCATGGATTCTTTCACTGCTTCAGTAACCAAATGAGATTCTATACGCTTACAATTTTCTTAAAAATTATAATCGTATCCTCCTTTGATCACTATTATGTCCATTCTACTTTGAGTGCATCCAACTGTAACTTTGCATACAAATCCTTTAATGTGTTATATTTTAGTCTTTTATTTATGATGTACAGTTTATACATCGTCCATTCCTTTGGTTAAGTATAGAGAAAATTATCCATGACTTCTGATTTATCATATTCAATTATAACATCCTTTAGATCATTTATAAGGTTTACATATCTGTGATATTGGTCAGTCAAAGATTCTCTTTCAGCACGTGTGAATACTTGATATTTTTTCTTTAAAGTATACTGTTTTGCTTTTCTTTTCAAATATTCCTTATTTACACATGCTGATTTAACAAGATCTGGATAAACATAACTCAATCCATTTACAAAGACCTTATGTACACAACATTCGTCTGCCATCAAGATTTTTTTATATATTTATTTAACTACCTCATTTTTTCATAAGCAGTCCGAAACATAAGTGTAAACATTCTCCAATTTTTATTTTTTTATTTTTTTTTTGAGGTGAAAATTTTTAAGGCAAAAGTTTTCGACCAAAAACTATTTCGGACAGAGTTTTCGACCAAAAACTAATCCGACGGAAAACGATTTCGGACAAAGTTTTCGACCAAAAACTATTTCGATCAGACTTTTAGACCAAAAAAGATTTCGGTCAGAGTTTTCAACCAAAAAATATTTCGGACAGACTTTTCGACTAAAAAATATATAAACCAAAAGTTAAGAAAAAGATTTCGAACCTTCAAGCACTTTTCGGACGATTCATGTTGTTTGAACCCGGAAACGCACCAAAACTTTCAAAAATCATCATATCAACCCCTTAAACCCTCAAATTGATCCCAAATTGAATCTCCAACACTTTATATCATAAATCTTCAACAATTGCGTGAATTTTGATGAAAATTGAAGACTTTTAAATTTTGAAAAGTTGAAAACTTGAACCTTGCTACAAAAACCTCAAAATCGAGCACCGAAAACTCTGATACCAATTGTGAGAACCGGTTATTCAATCTATCGAGTAAAATAATCAAGAAAAGATGATCAAATCAAAACACATACTTAAAGGTGTAAAACTCAAAAGTTTATTGATATTGCAATGAATTCCCTTACAAAACATTCAAACTATGCAAGTATTTATAGTAAGAAGACAAACTATGATTTCGTCTGAAATACATTTAGGTCGAAATGTATTTTGTCCGAAAACGATTTCGGTCGAAATCTTCTATTTACAAAGAATTCTTTCGTCTTCAGACTGTTTTATATGTGATGGCCTAAAATTAATTCCAATAGACTTAATTAGTATATAATATAACACTATTAAAAGGTAACTGTTATGAATAGTGAAGCTAGCAGGCTGCTGAAGCAAGCAGCCTACTGAATATTTTTTTTTTATTTTCACCCTTATACTTTATATAATTTACGCTTTTAATCCGTTTAATTATGTATTAGTTTCGTTCTTCTATAATTATTTTCGCGGCTTCAGCAGCCTGCTGAATATTTTTTTTTTATTTTCACCCCTTATACTTTATATAATTTACGCTTTTAACTTGTTTAATTATGTATTAGTTTCGTTCTTCTATAATTACTTTCGTTCGTTTAATTTTTTTTAAACGAATTGCATTGATGCTTTTATTTTTTTTGTCAACATTCCGATATAATTTTTTTTTAAAAACGCAGTTGCATTCAAAATCGATTTTGTTTTTGTATCGTAGCCTATGGCGATTGTCGTTACTGTTATGGTAACGTGACGAACCGAACCTATTATTAGTGAACATTATCGGTATTCATTTTTATGGTTTTCGATGGCCCGAACCGATAACGACCAAACTCCTGCCGCAGGGCTTTGACGAAAAACGACAAGACTTCCGCACTGACGCACGAGTATTCGTTTATAGAAGCTTAGTCAACTCTTTTTTTTTCGTTCTACGTAGATACGTCCCGCCGCGAAGCGTGGGGAAACCAACTAGTTAATAGAGTTAATTAAATTAAAAAATATATATATATATTCTTTTTCAAGGTTCGGGGTCAAAAATTTTTTTTACCAATGGAGTCGACCTCGAAAAGACTAGGATCGCTAGACATTCGCGTAAGATACCGCCACTAAAAATTTAAAAACGAGTGGGATCGGTTGACCCCGGTGCAAGTACCTATCCCCACCCTCATCCATTGTTGCTACAACGATAATGCGATAGGGGTAAACGTACTTTATTAATATGATGACTCACTTATCCCTGGGAAATCCAAGGCTAAGTGGTATAATTTTTATAACTAGTACAAGGAAATACAAAGAGAGATTATAGGAGAGGTAAATGAGATATAAGGAGAAGTATCAGGGGAATTAGGAGAAGCGAGTAGGAGAGGATGTGAGTATACAGTATGTTGGTGTTTATGACCCGATGTGTGTTTGAATAAGGCCTTAGACTCGTATTTATAGTGCCTTTGGCGGATTGCTCATTCTCCTATATTGTCCCGTGATTCTTCCAGAAGAGGAAGTTCTTCAGAGACCTTTCCTTCTTTCAGATTCCTGTCCATTCCTTTTTCAGACAAAAGGTTGACTTCCCTTCCTGCGGATAGCTACTCTTCCTTTTATCCCTCTTACTGAGTCAACGCTTTCTTCGCTAAATCCCTCAGGGCTTGGTTCTTGTGAAGATGTTATTTGGTTATTGTGTTGTTATTTTGTTGGCTTGCTTGAAGGAGAGGTCATCTCCGTATTAATTGACGATTGCATATTGGGGATGTACTCTCCTACGTCATCAGCCCCCAATGCGGGCTTTTAGCGAATGCATTCTTTGCTAATGGGCCGTACTCTTTGTTATGCCCTTATGTATATTTTTGTGGTAGAGTGGGCCGATCTTTCTTTATATATTTTTTTTGTCCTTTTTGCAGTTCATGGGGAGTCGTCAGGCTGTGCCGCCGCATGCGCTGTTGTCCATCAAACGTCCCATCACACATGGTTATCGAACAACCTCCTTTAAATTTGAATTTTCTGCCCCCTTTTACCATTTTCTTCATTTTATTCTTTAAATTTGAATAATACCTTACACCGGACTCGAATCGCGAAGAACAGTTCGGCTCTCTCCTCCTCTTACTCTCTCGTCACTTGCGGCCAAAAACAACAACGGGGAACTCCCCTATTGTCGTCGCATAATAGGGCAACCCCCCCATGGACCGGGTTTGACCCATGCGCATAACCAGTCTCCCGGGTTTGGCCTCTTTCGCGTTTTTATATCAAAACCCGCCAAAACCTCGTTAAATACCCGTTAATCCTTTACAATAATTTACATTTATACAAACTCCGTTATTTTATAAAAACCGGGATGTTACAAGTTATAGAAGACACATAAATCCTTAAAATGTAAAGAAAAACATTAAAAATGTATTTGTTTATGAATAATTTACATCTACTTTTCTAGAAGCTATTTCAAGTATTAACTTTACATTTTTTTTTAATAAAAGTTTAAGCTCTTACCTTAAAAATAATTATTTCAAAAAAGTTAATAACTTTTTTTTTCAAAAAACAATATTATTAAATCCTAAAAGCTCTACTTAAAAGTAATCATATTTTTTAATAAAAAATAGTAGGTCTTTATCTTTTAAACCATTAGGAGTTTTCATGTAAACTTGAGATCTGAAACGACATGTATTCAAATATGAGATTAAGTATGAAATTAATTATAAAATATTCTGTGGGGATAAGAGGGGTATGATATTAGGTGGAACCTGACTCGATTACCCCAGACATACATACCCGTTACCCGAACCACACCCGTAAATATTTTCATTTTATTCATACTTTCCTTTGTCCTTTGGTAATAGACTTTTTAATTGTTATATTTATAATTTATTGGGTAATAAAATTATATAAAATTTAAAGTTAGTAAGAAATGTACTTAGGAATCTTAACAAACTAATGAGTATACCCGATACCCGATTGATGTTGAAAAACTGACAACATGACAGGAATGAGACATGATTTTACAATAAGTATAAGAATCAGATTACCAATTCTGTATCACATTGTCGTCCCTAAGTAGAAGGGCTACTTGTAACAAAATTGATTAATACAAGGGCCCAGATGGAACATTCCTTGTTTTTAAATACAGCCTACTCTGTACCTGTAGACCCCCGCATCGTGGATTATTGATCGATACACACAGCTGCAAACCTTGAGAAAGATTCTACGATCTGAATCATACTTGTTGATCATGGCCGAAAACAATGTTCCTGTTACGGGTCAACCGGAGGTTCGTCTTTTAAATTTTAATTTTAATTTGCGATTTTGGTTGATTGTTGTGTAAGAAGATGGAATTTGAGGGCGAAAACGGAGTTGTTTAGTTGAATCTTGTTGCTAGTAATTGAAAAGATTTATGAGAAATTGTTTGGATAGTTTCGATCTTTTCAAAACCGACATAAACCCTAAGTACGGAATAAAAGTTCCCGCAAAGGCGCGTTAGGGGATTATTTCTCTGAATCTGCCTAAATAATTTTTTATTATAATTGATCCACCAATTTGATATCTATTCCTTTCTGAACGAGAATTTAACAAAATCAAGTTCGGGATGGATTAGTGTGGTTACGGAGAGCTCGAGATCAGATCGGCTCGTTTATTATTTATTAATTATTTTATATATGTATTTATAATTATTTTTATATTATTTATTATTTTTATCATAATTTTATATAGTATTATTATATAAGTATATTAGATATATTAAATAAACATTTATATAATGTAGGACTAGCCACTTGGCAGATGTTGTTAGATTGGAGGTTCTGGGTTCAAACCCAGACATGGGTGAATTACTTGGTGAGGGTAGATTTGCCGTTCAAAAAAAAAATTATATGTATAACTCTTTTAGGCTCTCAACCCTGCTCGAGATAAGTGAAGCTCGTGCTTGGACTCGGCTCGCTTATTATTTATTAATTATTTTATACATATATTTATAATTATTTTTATATAATTTATTATTTTTATCATAATTTTATATATAATAATAATTATTATATAAGTATATTTAATATATATAAATAATACTCTTTTAGGCTCGCGAGCCGGCTCAAGCACGATAAGTGAAGCTCGGGCTGGTTTATTAAACAAGTTTATTTTTAGGCTTGGACTCGTTTAAGCTCGGCTCAATTCAAGCTTTTAGCGAGCCGATCTCAAGCACGAGTAGTTTACACCCTAAGCGCGGTTCCTCTACCCCTATCAAATTCTTTGAATATGAGCACATATAAGTAATTATGTGTTTCAATACATTTTAGATTCATCATTCATGATTTCTTGAAGATTCTCTTATTTATGTTAGAAACTGTAATTCTAGTAAGATCAACCCTATGCATATTATTTGATCGGATGGGAATTGATTTGGTTGGTTGGTTGGTTTTTTTTTATATTTGTTACAAAAGGTTGAGAGTGAAGAAGATAGGTTGAAGTACCTGGAATTTGTACAAGTGGCAGTGCTTCATGCAGTTCTTTATGCATCAAAGTTCTATGGTTATGCCAAGAACAACTCCGGTCCACTGAAACCGGGGGCGGAGACGATAGAGGGTACTCTAAAGACCGTTGTCGGCCCTGCATACTACAAGTTCCATGAAGTCCCTGTCGAGGTCCTAAAGTTTGTCGACCGTAAGGTCAGCTCACCTTCCTTGCCAAAACGAATCATCTTTACATTTTATCATGGTAAATCTTGTTAACGCGTAATTTGATTTCAGGTAGACGAGTCTGTTAACAAGTTTGACAGCCGCGTGCCGCCTTTTGTGAAGCATGTGTTGGCTAAAACCAAAAACCTGTCTACAGAGGTTAAGACTGCTGGTGTGGTTAAAACCGCATACACCAGGCTTGAGCCGGTTGCTGAGCACTATGCTGTTTCAGCTTGGCAGAGACTGAACCAGCTCCCACTTTTCCCCAAGGTGGCTAAGGCGGTTGTGCCCGGGGCAGCTTATTATTCTGAAATGTATAACCAGACTGTGCAGCAGACAGCAGAGAAAGGATACAAGGTTTCTTTGTATCTGCCATTGGTGCCCACTGAAAGGATTGCTAAGGTGTTCAACTCTACTGAACCACAAGCTGGAAACTGAAACTGTATATCATATGTAAATGCCTTTTCTTTTGGTTTGTTTGAAGTTGTATGATATCGGTTGTGTGGGTTTTCACGTGAAACTTTGTTATGTTCAAGGAAACGGTTTGAACCGGTGTGATCATAAGAAATGGACCATACCATCATATGTACAGTTCAAGGTTTGATAATATGTTCATATTCACTCGCCTGTTACTTTCCTCCGCTTATTGATATGCTTAAACTCCCGTTTGACGTGGGTCAGTATGTTAATCTTTACTATGTACCTTATAAGTTTTCATGTCTCGAGTCAAATTAAGTTTAGGCTCTACTTTTGCCTTTCGTCAATTCCTTTTAAGTTCTACTTTTGCGACTTCCATGTTTGTTCGTGAACACTACATTGTTGATCTTGTTATGAAGTAGTAATGGTTTGTGAAAACACGAATTATTTTTAATGATTTAAGGTTATTCTTTTGTGCATTGTTGGTGATGTTATGAAGTTGCAATGGTTTGTGAAAATACGAAAACTTGAGCTCGAATTCAGCTTATTTATGACTTGAGCTTGCTCGTGGCTTGATGAGTCGACTCGAAATCGATGAAGAGAGTGAGATATTGGCTTGTAAAACAATATTGTTTCCTAAATGAGTTCTTAGCAAATCGAAAATAGCTTTCGTATTCTAGTTTTAGTTTATACCTAGAAGATACATGCGTGTAAAAAGATTCATAAAAATTCAAACTTCATACTTTATGTATAATTTACGTACTCGAGTGTGAGTGATTGAATAATGAACTCCCATGTTAGTGATAAAGCGTGATTTCAGTAACATCCACATTATCTTAGTCTAATATTGCTATGATATATGTACACCATGTAAATAGAATAGAGAAAGTAGTTAACATCAAATAATGTTAATCGGGTTGTACAAAAAAAAATAGTAAATTACAGAAATCGTCATTTATGTTTATACCATTTTTTCAGATATTGTCCTTTACCCCAAAAATTGTTAGAGATCATCCATTACGTTTACAAATCTTGCACGTTTTGTCCTTTGGCACTAACCCAGTTAAATTTCTCAGTTAATTTTGGTCATGTGCAAGGCACATGAGGGTAGTTTTGTAATTTTACCTATTTATTTAAAAATATGTTAATTAAGATATATATTTAAATAAATGTTAAACACAAAATTGAGAATCACTATCACTAAAACAACAAATCCTAGTTCAACAAAGCTAATCAGAATTCATTAAAAGAAACATAACCAAATTGAAACCTCCAATTGAACCACAGAAAGGACATGCAATCGAAATCGAATTCAAGAATTAAATCCTACTTTTGAAAAGTGGTTTCAAAAGTGAAGGTCATAAACGAGCACACATACATATATATATATATATATATATATATATATATATATATATATATATATATATATATATATATATATATATTAACTAAATACTATTGAGCAACAGTACCAGGGGTAAAACGGTACTTTCACTGTCCAAGGTAACCTGGTCTTGGTTTGCCTACGTAGGGTTTTCACACGCTCTTTTCCTTTTTTCCTAGGTGTTGTCACACACAAAAACAAAAACCAGAGGGTTCTTATAGGTTGAACATCTACTATAGATTTCAAACCAAATGGTCATATTTGATAGTAACAACGTAAACTGAACTTACTATATAACAATGATTATTTTCTTTAATGAATCAATTAACCAACTACAATTGGGCATGGGATTATTTATGATCCTTAAACCATCAATAAAACATTTTACTTGAATGTGATGCAGTTACATAAAGAGTTTACAGTGGATATGAGGTTTTAAGGTTCAATACCTACAACAAATTAATGCAATTCCCAGTTAGTGTCAACAGCATCTATGTTTAAAACATTAATAAACCAATTTAACTTTCGAAACCAAGGTACAAAAAATTAAATTCTTTAGAGAATCCCACAAAATGAGCGTGGGCCTTTTATCAAACGGGTTATAATGGCCCATGTCTTGAATGGGTTGGAATGGCCCGTCTATTGAACGGGTTGGAATGGCACGTGTATTGAACGCGTTGGAATGACCCGTTTATTGAACATGTTTGAAATAACTTCTTATTGAACGGTGGGTATTATGAGCATTGAGCAAGATGACCTTATGATTATGTGATTTCATGGTGTTTTATAGGTTCAACATCTACTATATTTTTCAGACCAGATGGTCATTTTTTTTCATTCCATCACGTTCATTACACGGGTCATTCCAACCCGTTCAATAGACCTGCTGAACACATGGGACATTCTAACCCGTTCAATAAACGGGTCATTTCAACCCACCATTTATTGAGCATGTTTGAAATAATTGTTTATCGAGTGATGGGTATTATGAGCAAGATGAGCATATAATTATGCGGTTTCGTGGTGTTTTATAGGTTCAGCGTCTACTTTATTTTTCATACCAGATGATCATTTTTGATAGTACACGTTAAACAGCTTACAATAAATTTACCATGTAATACTGATTATTTTTCTTAATTAATCGAATTGTAGTATTTACGACCATTACTAATGCATTTGATTTAGTATTAAAGTAACCATCTGCACGTTTGCGATCCAACAGGGTGAACACTGGATGTGGTTATCTCTTGCTGATTAGTCTGTCATCGAGGCATACACCATATAGGTTTAATTCATGTGGAATTTTTATGTAATTTGTTGGCTTTTCAAAATTGTTTCTTCTTTACTGAATAAGGTTTGAAAATTATCTATATTTGAGTCCAAGGTCTTTTCATTTCTACTACAGGTAATTTGTGGAAAGTATTTTTTTTTACTTGCATTGGATTCTAATAAATAGGTTATTTAAAAAGCTTTTTGTCAACGTTCAGATATAAATTTATTTGAATATGAAATTGTATTCAAAATCGAGTATTTCTTTTGGTATCGCAGGCTATAGTGACTCTGCGTTGCGTCGTTAGTTTTACCCCTGCAAACGATCCGAACCGATAACAACCAAACTCTCGCAGCGTAGCACGAGGGAAAACACTAGTTCATATAAAACAAACAAAATTGAGAATCATAATCACTAAAAAATCAAATTACACAACTAATTGGAACTCAATTCATAGTTTCAAACACAGTGATCCATATTGAAACTTCTGATTGAATCAAACAAAACACATGCAAATTAAACCGAATCAAACGCATAAAACGAGCGTTACCGAAACCAGTAGGAATCAAGTAATCTGTAGGAAAAAGTGAGTTACCTACTGAATTGAATTCAACGACCGGTGAATCGAATTGGCGGTAAATTAGGTCAGTTTGTTGGTGGAAGAAAGCTAAATGTGGCAACGGATTAACAATTTGAGATTGATATGTACAACAACTCCATGAAAATCGGTTGAATTCTTCAATTTTTTCGGGTTACAGGGATCAATTTTTTCAGGTTACAGGGAGGGGGGGGGGGAGAGGGGGGAGCGAGGGAGGGAGGGAAAGGGAAGGAGAGCCGACATGAGAGTGAGAGGGGAAGCCGGCCACCTCCGGCGGACCTTCGCGCCAATGACTCAACAGCCCCACCATCGTCCCTTCCACCTTTCCTCTACAGCCCCAACTGCAAACCCTAAACCTCTAGAGAGAAGCTTCAAAGAGGAACTGATGGCGGTGGTAAGTAAAATTACAAAATCATTTTTTCTTAAAGATTCTTAATTAACATATTTTTAAATAAATAAGTAAAATTACAAACTACCCTCATGTGTCTTGCACATCACCAGATTTAACTGAGAAATTTAACTGGGTTAGGGCCAAAGGACGAAACGTGCAAGATTTGTAAACGTAAAGGATTATCTCTGACAATTTTTAGGCTAAATGACAATATCTGAAAAAGGGTATAAACATAAAGAACGATTTCTGTAATTTACTCCAAAAAAAAAATGTCAAGTGATCGGTTGTACGAGAAAAAGATTTATCATATAATCAGAAACAATTTATGAAAACAAAAAAGAAACAGTTATGAAATTCTTCCTTTGATTAATACTTAGAAAAATTATATGAATCAAGTACGGGTGCACAAATCGGTTTTTCAAACCGAACCGGTTTGGTAAAGAAAAGTTCAAACTTAACCGGTTTGGTTTGAAACCGGTTTGAGAGGAAGAATTTGACCGGTTTGAAACCATTTTTTGAAGGGGTTTTGACCGGTTCGGTTCGGTTCGGTTCGGGTTATACCGGTTTTAAACCGACGGTTTGAACCAGCTTTAAACCGGTTTCACTCAAAACGGTTTGACAATCGGTTTAGACCGGTTTAAAATCGCAAACCGGTTTTTTTTTCGCCTCTACACACAAGCAAAGTATGTGTTTCCATTAAGTAGACTAACAAAGGCTAATGCTATTTCCTTGAGTGTACAACATTAAAATTTATCATAGAAACAATATTTATTATCATCAAGTATTGATGGTTTTTAGAAGCAGCTAGTCTTTTTACCCCGCGCTTCGCGTGGAGCGCGGACGTTTTTCCTCCGCATAACACGGCACGAGTTTGGTCATTATTGTTTTGACTCGTGAAAAACTATAAAAGTGAACACCGATACGGGAGACAATGCTAACGATGTTGTTCGCTTATAAGCGAGTGAGTTTGTCACGGCACCTAAACGGTAAAGGTGCTCGCTACAGCGTACGACACAAATAAAATACACTCGATTTTGAATACAAAAACGATTTTAAAGAAATTTATTCCTGAATGTTCACAAACAAAATCCAAAAACAGCCGCGAGTTTCCATTTTTTTAAAAAGGTAACGACTGAAAGTTAGCACAGAAAACAAAATTAATAGAAAATGAAACGTGTTAAACACGTATATTGTATATATTATAAGGGCTTAAAATGAAATAATACCCTCACTTCGGGAGCGTGGTTGTTTTTTCCACACATTACGCGGAAGGAATATGTTCCTTGTTGGTTCCGCTAGTCGAAAACCATAAAAGCGACAACGGATATCGGTTACGGTAATACCAAAACACAAGCAACGTCGTTGTTCACTCATAAGAGTCTGGGTTTATCACAGCTACTCAACGTTAATGTCGCTCACAACAGCATATGATATAAAAAAAAATACTCGATTTTAATACAACCCCGTTTAAAGAAAGTTATGCATGAACATTAAAAAAAAATAAAGCTTTTTTAAGTTAACAAACGAAAGCTATTATAAAAAAACGATATTTATAGCGGGTTAATAGCGTTAATTATATATATATATTAGAAGGTGTTACAACGAAAATTAGAAAGAAACAAAAATACTTGCCACGTGGACCATTTACAGGTACTTACGCGTAACGTGGCGGGGTAGTAAAACAAAATGTTAAAGCACCACGGAAAAGGTTAAATGTCGTCTCTGTCAAATAAGCTATGGTAATGCCTGAAAAAAAGATGTCAAATGAAAAAGTAAAAAAAATGTGAAAAAATAAATTCCATTCCCAGCAATCGAACCTGGGTAAGAATAGAGTTTGTGAGAGCCTTCATAACCAAGTGAATCAAATAGAAGTTGGGTTAACTTTTTCAGTAGCTATTCTTTTAAGTTTTAACATACACAAAAGTTTGGTTAATAAAAAAAGAGTAAACTTTAGTTTTCGTCCCTAAGGTTTGCACAAAACTTCACGTTTCGTCCCTCTATGACACATTGCATCCCTGACGTTTTATCTTTTAGCAGGTTTCGTCCCTTTCATTAACTCCGTTATTAATTCCGTTGGTTAACTCCCACGTGCCCAGCACGTGAGGGGTAAATATGTCTTTTAACCTATCAAAATCCATCGGCCCCTTTTTTTATAACATCAAACCCGTTCTTGAATACCGATTGAAACCCTAATTCGTTATCTTCATCACCTCTATACCGATTGAAACCCTAAGGGATGTCAAGTCGTTCTAGCAGATCGATTTCTTCCTATGGAAATCCTCCAATCTGCTCTTGTGGGTCTCACACCTACATTCGCACTTCCTGGGCCGAAGCAAACCCAGGTCGTCGATTTCATTGCTGTGCATGAAATCAACCTTAAATTCTACTAATTTCTTTCAATTTCTTTTAATTTCTTCTATTTCTAATATGATTTTATGAATAATGAACAGAAATCAAGGTGTGGTTTTGTTTCTTGGTGTGATCCTCCAATGTGTCCAAGGTTAACTCAAATAATACCTGGATTGCTAAGATCAATCAACCAATATGAGGAATTATCTATTGCAAGAGCTATTGAAGCTAGAAGATTGAAGATTATCTTAGGTTTTAGTTGGTTTTTGTTTGTGATGTACTTGATGTTTAATTGAAGAATGTTGTTCAATTATAGAATGTTTCAATTGTTGTGCAATTAAAAATGCAGTTACCTGTAATTTTGAGTACATCACATATGTTGTGCAATTAAAATGACCTGACATGCATTAGGCTAATGACCTTTACCTGACATGCATAAACCTGCATAAGGCTAATGACCTGACCTGGCCTGCATAAGGCTAATGACCTGACCTGACTAACTCAATTTTGAGTAAACACAAAGATTTGCATAAACCTAATGACCTGCATAAACCTAATGACCTGCATAAACCTTATGACCTGCATGACCTGCTCTTACAAACTGTTTCATAAACTGTTGCAGAATGACCTGCTGTTACAAACTGTATATAAACACAAGACCAGCATAATCTGTACATTTCTAATGACCATAAACAAACTTTTTCATAAAACCTTCATAAACAACCCATAATGTGCAACACATACCATTACAATTCTAAACCAAATTGTTCAAAAGGCAGTCTTGAGATGCCATCAAAATACCATTACATTAATAAACCAAATTGTTCAAAAGACATTAACATAAACTAAATCAAAAGAGGTCTGCAACTGCAACATCCCTATTAGTCTTGAGTTGGTTTTGGAGCAGATTGTGATGCAGCATGGGTTTCACTTTGCCCCTTGCAACTTCTAGAATTGTGACCTTTTGATTTGCATTTCCCACAAGTTGTAGTACCTCCTTTTCTGCTCAATTTCCCTTTGCTTGAAATGTTTTCCTGAATCTCAACAGCTGACTTTTTCCTCATTTTCTTTGGCCTACCAATCTGCTTGTGATGTTTTGGAGCAGTAAGTTTGGTTGGGCAAGCTGATGGTATCCATAGTTCTCTACCATTGATTGGTTCAATTGTGTTCATGTAGACCTTCTTCCATGTATCTAGCCAGTAAACTTCTGAGACCCATTTTTCTGGTATTCCAACATCATATCCATGCTGTGCCATATCCCATATTACTGCAACTGCATGTTTGCAAGGCATTGCAGTCAACTCCCACTTTCTGCATGAACATGTTTTAAGCTCCATGTTCACCACACGTTGGTCAGAATGAGGTGAATTCACCTAAAAACAAGACTGTTAAACCAAATACAAAGTTTACATTGTATAAATTTTACTGAAATTTTTTGTAAAATTTTACCTCATATTTGTTGTTCCCTGCCATAAGAACATTGTATGTAGAGGCATCATGTTTAATGGCATTGAATACCTTTGTTGCATATGGTGTCAATGGTCCACTTTTTGCAATCACCTTATGTACCATAACTATTCTTTTCATCATGTACTGCCTAATGAAATCTAAACAACTGATCACTGGTTTATCTCTGCCCCTAACCAATTGCTTGTTAAAAACCTCACACAAATTGTTTAGTAGCACATCACACTTTGCCCAACCTGTTTAAGCCAAGAAACATCACATATGTGAAAACAACAATTAAATAATAAATGTTAGCCAACATTAAGAACTAGTAAAATACCACATAAATGAGCTCTGGACCAACTGGTAGGTGGAATCTGTTTTAACCAATCATATAAATTGGCATCTTCCTGTCTTATTTCCTCCATAGACCTGTCAAAATGAGTAACAGTGGTTGCACTAGCACATTTCCACAACATGTTTTTGAACACTCCTCCTCTCCACTTACCTTTCATGTTCTCATGAATGTGTCTGAAGCAATACCTATGCTCAGCACTAGGATACATCTTGGATAAAGCAGGTATCAGACCCTAACAAAAATAAACATGGAAGTTAACATTAAGTAAAATTAGATCTGCAATTTAGATGTAAGTCAACATTAAAGTTACCTTCTGCCTGTCACTTAAGAATGTGAATCTAGAACTGTAATTTAGATCAAGATCGTCTCCAAGGCACTCTAAGAACCATGTCCATGAACTACAAGTTTCTGCTTCCACTAGTGCATATGCCACTGGATATATACCATTATTTGCATCAACACCTACTGCACTCAAAATCTGACCAAGGTATGGACCTTTCATGAAACATCCATCTAAACCAAGGATCTCCCTCCCACACATTTTAAAACCTAACTTCAGTGCTTTAAAACAGATGTATATTCTCCTGAACTGCCTTGTTGGACTGTTTGGATTACATTCTCTTTCAACATCAATTTTCACAGTACTCCCAGGGTTGGCTCTCATCAATTCTTCACAGTAATCTCTTAGTAACCCATACTGTTCTTTATAATCACCAAGCATTTTCTTTATTGCAATCACCCTGGCCCTGAATACTTTCTGTATAGATAACTGGACTTGGTGTTTTTTCTGAAGTTGATCCAGTAGTGATGACAAAGGTATTGTGGAGTTACTTTCAATTATTGAAATAATCTCTCTCGCTATAAAGCCCATTGTGTAGAGCTGAATTTCTCTGCTTTGGAGACATTGGTGTTGCTGGACATAGGTTTTCACACACCATAAATCTGAAGATTCCCTTCTTGAGATATGTAAAGTCCAAGGGCAAGTAGGCTTAGGATACTTTTTTCTAGGGTAATTTTTTTTATTTAATGCTTTTGGACCACTAGTGGAAGACTCACCCACTTTTGGGGTAGCTTTTTTTTCTTTTGGGTACTAGCTTTTGGGGCCCACTTTCTCCTTTACTCATATTTGAAGATTCTCCACTTGTGAAAACTGGATTATTACCTCTACAAACCACTCTAAACCTTAGTAGTTCATTTTTTACTATTTGAAGTTGTCTCCTAGTCTCAATTGCAAGATCTTTTACCATATTTTTTATCTCTTCCATGTCTGTAATGAGCTGTCCCACATAGAATGTACCTGTTGTTAGATTCCCATTTTCCTTATTCTTCTGCCTCAATTTCTTCATACTTCTTTGTAAAACATGCTCATTTTCACTATTACTTTCAAAGTCATCAAGATCAACATTTATGTCATCATGATCCTCATCCATGCTATCATTATGCTCTTCTAGATCCTCAATGTCATCAACAGCAGCCCTAAAGTCCTCCATATCCACTTCTAGATCCTCTACCAAGTTGTCAGGATCAATAATAAAATCTGAGTTATCCTCATCATCATCTGAGACATGTTCATCACCATCTTGTTCTATATCAGACCCATCTTGTTCTCTATAAGACCCAACGTGTTCTCTATCAGACCCAAGTTCTTCTACTTCTTGTTCTCTAACAGACCCAACTTCTACTTCTTGTTCTCTAACAGACCCAACTTCATCACTTGGTAATACATCTTGTTCTATGTCAGACCCAACTTCATCATTTTTTACTAATTCTGTATCAATACATTCAAGCACTTCTGGTTGTTGATGCTCTTGAAAAAAGGTGTTAATTTTTGTGTACCAATGCTCAACATAAATCTCAATTAATTTAACCGATTTGACCAATGCACACAACCTACCTACAGAAGATGTATTACCAAGTGCCCTAAGACCACTATCTAAATCCGATTCAGGAACCTTATAGTGGTAGTAAAAAACCATATCACATGGATATCCTAATGCTTTAGTCATCTCTACCAACACATCTAGACCGAAATCAGAAGAATCAGCCATATCAATGTAGTTACACTTACCATTTATATACCTTCTACCTGGAGAGTTCACAAATTCACCACCATGAAAGATTTTGATAGTAAACATTGTAGGTTCATTTGCTGTAATAAAAAAATAAGACAATGTGATAAAGATTTCAGTGACCTAAGTTACAAAAAAACATACAGAGTGTAGGGTGTTAAAGACTAACCGTAAACCTCGTATGGGTCGAAGTCATCGTCTGGATTATCACCACGAACCCACCATAAATACACCCACTTAGCATTGGTCGGAGTCATTGTGATCGATTGAAGGATTACGTCGGAGAAGAAGAAACCAAGGGTTTGAGTTTGAAGTTCGAAAGATTTTAGGGTTAATAGATTATTAAAGGGGCCGATGGATTTTGATAGGTTAAAAGACATATTTACCCCTCACGTGCTGGGCACGTGGGAGTTAACCAACGGAATTAATAACGGAGTTAATGAAAGGGACGAAACATGTTAAAAGATAAAACGTCAGGGATGCAATGTGTTATAGAGGGACGAAACCTGAAGTTTTGTGCAAACCTCAGGGACGAAAACTGAAGTTTACTCTAAGAAAAACCACGTGGACCAACCATAGGAAGGTATTGTGCATCACAATCTTTATGTTGTACCAAACAAGAAGTCGATTGAAGCAATCGGTTGTACCAAACAAATTCGAGATTTTACTCACCTATAGAAGTAATCGACTATTCGAATATGAGTAATTTTATATAGTCTATAAACTCATGTTTGTTTAAATCATTCTGTATTTTATATTATAAATTTAAAACATATAATATAGGCAAATTGGAGTTTAATAATCCAAACTATAACTTATTAGCCGATAATAACTCATACTAACAGTTTGACTGGTGACCGTCCTAACGTTCATTTATGTTGTCAATAGCAGTCATAGTAGTATAATTATCATAGATTTACACTCGGTTCCCACTCTATTTCGCTTATACGTTTCTCCATTTAATTCAAAATCACTATTTTGAGCGAAATCAAATGTAAATCGAGTGTAAATTTATTATGATTATGTTACTGGGACTTTCATCGACAACAAAAATAAAAGTTAGAATTATTACAAGCCGGACTGTTAATACAAATTATTATCAACAAATAAGTCATAGTTTCTTTATAATTTACTTGTAACTAGGTTTAATCCCCCGCGCGTTGCGGCGGGTAATCGACCGGTATTGGTTTGGTTCACCACGATGCAGACATGGTGGAAACGGATCCGAAACTCGGTATAGCAACCCAAGGAGATGGCATCAGAACTATGTAATGATAAATTTATGTTATATCAACATATAACATAAGATCAAAACCATTCTAATTTGTAAATGTCATTTTATTCATTTGTGTAGGTCAATACATCTACTCGTAAAAAAATTTATTCAACATTATCCCTTGTTGGAAGTTGAAAACGTAACCTTATTGGTATTGCCATTGATGGCCATGAATGAACCAAATTGCAGAGTTTTGAACCAATCTTTAACCTCTTCAACCTGGGAAATCAGGAAAAAAAATGACAATACTCCTCAATCATCAGCATTTTTAATGTTGAATTCAGATCATATTAAGTACCTTCTTTTTATGAACCACCAAAGAAGAAGACGTATACTTGTCTAACCATAACTCTTGGTTGTCTCTTGTATTCCCTAAATTACAACAAACAATCATATCAAATGTGTAAATTTCCAAAAAAAGAAAAACCAATATTTGTATCTGAAGTATTTTTGACCCATTGTACAACCTGGCTATTCAGATGAAACACAAAGTTAACTCATGAGATGAATTTTGATTTCATTTGCTATTCAGTTCCAACACTAATAGTATAGGCATTCAAAAATGCATTGCTAAACCATAGGAAACTTTGAAATTTTATAGATGCATCTACAAATTTCAAGAGATGATGAGAATACCTTGGGGGCAGCCAAGATTGACCTGCATGAACTGTCCCATCAAGCATAACATCAAGCCCAGCAGGTGAACCCTCCCGATTTAACGCATTCATGGAATCCTTTGCATCTGCAAAATACAAACCATAAGTGTCTAATGCTTGCATACAACTGTTATATAAAAGAATGATTATTGGACCATAACATTAGGTGGCAAGTTAAGCAGAATTTAGAGGACTACTCACCCGCAAATAAAATAATGGCCCCGTTTAGTAATAAGACAATGCTATTTTAAAAAATAAATATCTGTGTTTTTCGGAACATAAAAGAGCCATTTATTTACCGGGTCGTGGTCGACTTACCCGCCCGTGCGTTGTGCTGGGGATTCCGACATTCCGTCATGATCCCGCATATCAAAATGCAAACACGATCTAGATTATCAAAACGAAGATACAAATAAATCAGAAAGCACATAAGGTGATTTAATAGGGTTTATGCATTGAATACAAATCAGAAAATGACCACCTCTACTTAAAAGTGAGATACCGAGTATAATGGATAAAAAATGATCAAAGTGTAGTAAATGTATAATAACAAACCATAAAAGTCACTTATTGTTGTTTTCCTTACATGTCGAGAAATCTTCGGTCTGCCATCTGTATATACCTGCAACAGAAGATTACCATATTCTATGTCATAAACCCCTAAATGTAACACAATTAACAAAAAAATTAAAAAAGAAAAAATAAACAATCCTCTCCATAACACAAAAACGGACTATATCCAAGATGCGATAATAGTCTTCTGTGGTGAATTCCATATCATCTGGTTCCTCTGTCAACTAAATAGACCACACTTAATGACATAGAACAATGTACATACTTGTTAATTTTTTACTTGCAGGGGAAGTAATTTCCTACCGTTGTCAGACGCCTTACTCAATGTTTGAGAAATCGTTGCTGGTGTTGTTTCGAATCCACATATTTCTCGACCATAATTTTGCTTTGCAGCACCAAGCTTTTCTAAAATTCCAAATATCACAAACAAATGGTATCATAAATGCAAATCATCACACAAACAGTAAATCAAACATATATTAGCAAAACATTTTTGCTCTTGTATGTTCAACTTCTATAAGCTTATATTCAAGTAATTATATATTCAAATTTTAGGGATCAACAAACAACATGTCAAACATTTAAATACAAATCAGAAACCCTAATAATGATTTCAAATCACAAAAATAACTTACTCAACGCCACATTCAGAAAGCAGATTATGTAATTAATCAATTTGCGTTCAAATTTATGGATTTTAGCTTCAGCGTGATAAATAAGAAAATTATTGCAGATAATTGCACAAATAGGTGACAAAATTTTGATGCAGGTACCAAGAACACATCTAACAAGAAATCAAATTGGGAAGAAGAAGAATACGAACTTGTATTAACAAACTCTTTGAACTGAAAATACAAAAACAGAATTTTTAAAATCAATAGCTGACTTTTATACACAAAAGTAAAACTAACTTTTTACAAAACAACCCCTCTACTTCTTGGAATTACAATATCATCCTCTAACATTCTCCCCCTTAATTCCAAAAGTTTCAGCCAACAATTTTAATCATGTCCTCCATTCTAAGCAGGAATCTCATCTCAGCAAACTTCACCCTTGCTAATGGTTTTGTCAAAATATCAGCTTTCTGCATATTACCACTTACAAATTCAACCAAAATCACTCCCCTTTCTACACACTCTCTAATAAAATGATACCTAGTGTGTATATGTTTACTTTTACCATGAAAAACTGGATTCTTCATTAACTGAATAGCAGACTTGTTATCAACAAACAGCACTGCAGATTCATTACTTTTACCAGTCAACTCTTCAAGCAATCCATTCAACCAGATTCCTTGACAAGCAACAGAGGTTGCTGCCATGAACTCTGCCTCACATGAAGACAAAGCCACTGTACTTTGTTTCTGTGAGAACCAGCTAACAAGTGAGTCATTGAAATAGAAACCATTTCCTTATGTGCTCCTGCCATCATTAGAATCAGTCAGATGACTGCTATCAGAATAACCAACCAGTCCCTTTCCTTCCTGACTAGTATATTTTATGCCAAAAGTCAAAGTTCCTCTAATATATCTCATCAGATGTTTAACTGCCTTTAAATGATCTTCTTTAGGACTCTGCATAAACCTGCTTACATAGCCAACAACAAAACTTATATCAGGTCTAGTTTGAGTCAAGTATCTCAAAGATCCAATCAATCTCCTGTATTATGTAGCATCCACATCTACTCCCCCTTTATCCTTGAACAATTTAAGACCACTTTCCATAGGAGTTTTAGTTTCATTACATTCTTCCATGCCTGCTAACTTTATTATCTTCTTTGCATAAGCAGTTTGCATGATGTAAATACACCCTTCCTTTTGTGCCACTTCAATTCCCAGATAATAACAAAGTAACCCTAGATCTGTCATTTCAAATTTTGTTTTCATCTGCAGCTTTAACTCATTAACTTCTGACTCATCATTTCCAGTTATTAAGAGGTCATCCACATACACTGCCATTATCAGAATTGCATTACATTTGTTTTTTACATACACAGCTTGCTCATGCTTGCGTCTTGAAAATCCCAACTCTTTTAACACCTCATCCAACCTAATATTCCAGGCTCTAGGTGCTTGTTTCAACCCATATAATGCTTTCACAAGCTTGTATACCTTCTGTTCACAGCCCTTTATTATATATCCCTCTGGCTGTCTTACAAAAACATTCTCCTTTAACTCTCCATGCAAGAAGGCTGCCTTCACATCTAGGTGATACAGTTTCCACCCCATCTTGGCTGCTAAAGTTAGAATCAATCTAATTGTTTCTATTCTAGCCACAGGTGCAAACACCTCTTCATAATCAATTCCATACTTCTGCACATATCCTTTTGCCACCAGTCTTGCTTTATGTTTAATAATAGCCCCAGAAGCATCTTTCTTAAGCTTGTATACCCACTTTAGACCTATAGGCTTGCAGCCAGGTGGTTCATCAGTCAAGAACCATGTTTTGTTTCTTTCTATAACCTTTATCTCTTCATTCATGGCATTTTGCCACTCTTTCTGTGTCACAGCTTCAGTAAAGTTCACAGGCTCATTATCTTGCACAGGTAATAATTCCACAAGTTCCAACTCTTCTTGTCTTTCTGACCCATATTGAAATCTTGTATCCAAAACATAATCACTCAATCTCTTTGGTAATTGTGAACTTCTACTTGACCTTCTTACATTTTGAACATTATTTTCATGATCTCTTTGACTAGTAGTATCTTCTCTTGTAGCCTCTGGTGATTCTACATTTGTACTATCTTCAGGTTGTGAATCTTCATCAATCCCATAAGGTAATTCAATTATTTTTCCATTTTCACCATGAACATAAAATTCTGTCCATATACTACTATCATTTTTTACTTCATTCAAATAAGCTGCCCAATCATATCCTTTTCCTTTTTGAAACTGAACATCCCTTCCTATTATGATTCTTTTAGTGACAGGATCATATAGTCTGTGACCTTTAGTTCCTGATTCCACCCCAGATAAACCAAAGGAATACTTCTATCTTCCAACTTCTTTATACCAGGATTAACTACTTTCAGATGCCCAATACAACCAAAAACTTTTAGATTCTCTAGATCAGGTTTAGAACCTTTCAAGGCTTCAAAATGTGTTTTGTCACTTAATGACCTTGAATGAATTCTGTTCAGCAGATAAACTGTGTGTCTAACCCCTTCTGCCCAGAAATCTTGAGGCATCTTCATTGCTTTCATAATTGACCTAGTCATATTCAAAATGGTCCTATTCCTTCTTTCTACAGACCCATTTTGCTGTGGGGAGTAAGGGGCAGTCAACAGCCTGTTAATTCCCTCACTATCACAAAACTTATTAAACTCTTGTGACACAAATTCACCTCCCCTATCTGATCTCAAAGCCTTTATTTGGTGATTATATTTTTTTTCAACTTTTGCTTTAAACAGTTTGAACACTCCAAATGCCTGGTCTTTTGATTTAATCACATATATCCACATAAATCTTGTACAATCATCCACAAGTAACATGAAGTACTTATTACCTGCCGGAGATGTAGGAGTGATAGGCCCACAGAGATCCATTGATATAAGTTCCAATGGATTTAAAGCTCTATACACTGCTTGTGCAGGAAAAGGCCTTCTGGTCTGTTTTCCAGCTAAACATGCTTCACACAATTGACTAGGATGTTTTATTACATGAACTCCCCTCACCATTCCTTTACTTGTCATGATTCTTAATGTTTCAAAATTCACATGACCTAGTCTCCCATGCCATAGCCATAAGATATCCTCTACTTTAGTGTGAAAACACAATGGTGAACCAATCTTCAGATTGACTTTATAGAGTCTATTTGGGGATCTTAACACTTTCACCAGCAACTTCCCATCACTGCCATAAAACCACAGAAATTCATCCTTCATCCTAATCTCACACCCATTCTTAGTAGCTTGGCCTAGGCTTAGTATATTGCTCCTCAATTTAGGAATAAAGTATACATTTGTTAATAATCTTTGTTCATCATTATTGCAGTCCAGAATCACAGATCCTCTTCCTTCAATTTCTACACAAGAACCATCTCCAAATCTCACATTTCCACCTACTTTTCTGTCAAGACTGGCAAAAACACATTGCATCCCAGTCATATGATTTGATACACCATTGTCCAAGTACCAAATACGACCTTATTCTTTCCTGATACATACCTACCCGGTACCACCTTATGCTCATTTAAAAACACCACTTCCTTTTGGTCTTCAACTTTCACTGTCATCATAAGGTGTGGTTGCACTGGCTCAAAATCATCAACTGTAAGATTTGCTTCTGGATCACTGTTCTTGCTAGGACATTCTGAAGCATAATGACCATAAAGATCACATTTGAAACACTTTATCTTAGATTTGTCTTTTCCTTGATTGCCAACTGATTTAGAATTCTTGTGATCAGATTCTGAGTTTCTTCCCTTCCAATTAGTTCTTCCCCCCTTCTTTGTCCAATTGTTCTTTACTTTATCCCCCTTCCATCTAGATTTACCCCATTGATTTTCAGAATCCTTGTATTTGTTCTGCCATTCAGTGTAGGTAAGAAGTAATTGATCACCCTTGGAATTACTTACCCTAGGCTTCATGCCTATTCTTTCCTCATATGCTTTCAACCTGCCTATTGCCTCTTGCAATAATAAAGTTTCTAGATCTATGAATTGTTCAATTGAAGCTACAATTTGCACAAATCTCTCAGGCATAGCACTAAAGAACTTACGTACAATGACAGATTCATCATAGGGGGTTCCAAGATCTCTTGCCTTGGAAGTGATTGATGACATTCGTCCAACAAACTCATCAAGAGTCTCTTCTTCCTTCATTCTCAGCGCTTCAAACTCATTCCTTAGGGTTTGTAGTCGGGCTTTCTTAACCCTGTCAACACCAACATATCTAGTCTTGATGGAATCCCATACCTCACTCGCGGAAGTTAGATTCGCTACTTGAAGAATCAAATCTTCCGGTAGAGATTGGTAGAGATAGGCTATCGCCGAGGAATTCTTCTTCTGATCGACTACCTCGCCAGCAGCGGGCTCAATAGCTTCCCACAGACCATGGACATTGAATATTGCTTTCAACTTTATCGCCCAAATGGTGTAATTCGTAGGTGTTAGAACTGGACATTGAAGGGGAATTGAGTAATTCTCCTTAATGGTCACTAATTGATTGTTCTGCGCCGGGGTTCCCATCGTCTTCTTCTTGTTTCTTCGTTGATACGGTGTCCCAAACCTTGAATCAGACTCCAGTCCTTCAGAGCTTGATTCAATTACCGATGATCTTCTTTGTGTTCAATCCGTCGAATCACAATACGAGCTCTAACCTAAGCTCTGATACCAATTGATGCAGGTACCAAGAACACATCTAACAAGAAATCAAATTGGGAAGAAGAAGAATACGAACTTGTATTAACAAACTCTTTGAACTGAAAATACAAAAACAGAATTTTTTGTAAAAAAATCAATAGCTGACTTTTATACACAAAAGTAAAACTAACTTTTTACAAAACAACCCCTCTACTTCTTGGAATTACAATATCATCCTCTAACAAATTTTGCTTATGTCTGTTTTTCCATAAAACTTATCAACCTAACCAACAAATCACAAATTTCACACACAAGAATGCAATAAATTCAAAAATTATGTCATAAAGGTCCAAAGTTTTCAAGAAATCTTGAAATTTGTTAACTGGTTGAAGGGAAAGAAGAGGGATTACTTGAAAAAAAATGAGTGGCAGAAGTGTGCATAAAACAGCGGCCGTATCTCCGGCACCGTCGACCACCGTCGCTGTCATCCAAGCACAACAGCTGCAAGTGAGTTTTGAGTCGAGATCCGCACCTCCAACTGCAGATCCATTACACCCCGCCTATCAGATGGGGCAAATATGCAAAATAAAAAAAATTAGCTTAAAAAGAAACGGATTTAAAGTCGCCAAAGCCTATTTTACTGCAATCAATCTCCTAAATTGCTTCTGTTCAAATATAAATGATGCTATCATAATAACTAGATGGTTACATTACACCAGCTCTTTACGAAGAGTGTCGCGCCCATCGTTAATAAAATTTAAAGAAAAACGTAGGCGTAGTGGTAAAAAATAATGTTAATAAAACAGAAACATAAAACTAAATAATAAAAAAAGGGAAAAAATAAAAAAATTTACCGGTTCGGGTCGTCGAAAACAATAAAAGCGAGTACCGATACTGGTTCCGATAATAACAGTAACGACAATGATGTTGTTCGCTCATAATAGGTTCGGCCCGTCACGGTACCACAACAGTAACGTCACTCGCTATAGGCAACAATACAAAAAAAACTTGATTTTGAATACAACTCCGTTTTAAAAAAAAATTATATCTGAACGTTGATAGAAAAAAAACTAAAGCGGCGAGCGAAATGGGAGGAGCCGGTTCCGCTCGTCACGGTACCACAACGGTAACGGCACTCGCTATAGGCAACGATACAAAAAAAAAACTCGATTTTGAATACAACTCCGTTTTCAAAAAAAATATATATCGTAACGTTGACAAAAAAAACTAAAAACAGCCACGCCCTCCGTATTTTGAAAAAAGTTAATGAACGAAAGTTATTAAAAAAAACGAAATTAATAGAAAATGAAACGGGATAAAAACGTATATTACATATAGTATAAGGGCTGAAAATTAAAATGTAAAAAAAAACTTTAAGTGGCAAAATATAAATGGATTAAGCACTATTCAAAGTCGTAGGTGGTTATACCGGCGCTCCGCGGCGGGTGTCAGGTCGATCGTTAATAAAATTTAAATGAAAACGTAGGCTCAACGGTAAAAATAATGTCAAAAAAAAAGAAACATAAAACTAAACAATAGAAAAGGAAAAAAATTTAAATATTAATAGTTCGGGTCATCGAAAACTATAAAATCGAATATAGAGACTGGTTCCGATAATACTAATACCGGCAATGATGTTATTCGCTCATAATAGGTTCGGCTCATCATGGTACCACAACGGTAACGACACTCGCTATAGGCTACGATACCAAAAGAAAAACTCGATTTTAAATGCAACTACCTTTAAAAAAATTTATCGAAATGTTGAAAAAAAAAACTAAAAGCAGACTCGCGCTCCGTTTTTTGAAAGAAGTTAACGAACGAAAGTTATTGAACGAAAATAAAATTATTAGAAAATGAAACGGGTTTAAAACGTATATTCAAGTAGTTACAAAAGACATATTATGAATTGTTTTTGCAAAAAGTACAAGCTAACTATACACATGGTTTTTTGGTCTTTTTCAATTAAGTAGCCGCCGGACTTATTTTTTTTCTTTCTTTGTATTGTCATATTCTAATACTCTATTTATTTTTAAAGAATTACATTTTCCTTTTAGAATTTTTTAAATATAATATTTAACAAAATTTCGAGTGTATCATTGTCACGTGGCTATTTTTACATATATCTTGACATAAATTTCATTGAAAACCGAGCTTTTGTTATAATGTACAAGTCAATGAAGCTTGAACTTACAAGCTATTTGCTGTTTCCACATGCTATTTTTATCAGTGTTTTGTTTGTTTTTCGTGGTGAATAGTAGTGTATTTTTATAAAAGTCTAAACGTGTCGTTACGACGTACTTATTTTTATCTATGTTTCGATATAAATTTCGTTCAAAACGGAATTGAACATTATAGTATTTGGGCACTTACGTATAACGTCGTTATACGTAACGCTTAAAGTTTAGAATACGTTTATTTATTTCGTACACGATAAATTTTTTTATGGTTTTGTTTATATAATATCTAATTAACACTCTATTAAATGTTTTTTTTATGTATTACGTGTTTTAACTAGGGATGAGATCGGTACCGTACCGGTACCGAAAATAACGGTACCGAATTTATGGAAAAGTGGGTACCGGTACCGAATTTATCGGTACGGTACCGGTATTCGTTACAAAATGTTCATCTTTTTCGGTACCGGTACCGAATTTATGGAAAAGTTGGTACCGATACCGGTACCGAATCTATCAAACTAAAACTTATAATAGTATACATAAATCTCAGTCGAAGTAATCTGAAAGGTTGCGAACGACTTACCAAACTTGGAAGATCCCCTCTAATTGTGCCACGTTCAGGCTGAAGTGGATTTGTTGCTCCAATTAACTTACGGGTCGATGCAACAACACCAACTCCCTCCCAAGCCTTGCCCAATACATAATTAAACATAAGATTTTATTCAAAACCAGTAATCTAATTAACTTTTGATAGCTAAAAAATGTATGTGAAAGTACCAAGAAACGTTACCATACAAACAACAAGACCAGATGTAATGTAGCTAATCAGTTTGGGGAAGAAAGGCTTTGAACTCAGATCCTTATAATGCTCCTAAATATCAATTTCGGTAAAACGCGATCAGATTTTAAATGCAATGGAAAATTCAAATACAAATATTTAAACTTTGAGGAAGAATTGCAACGAAATACCAATAAATACAAGCCCACCCATTTGTTAATAAGAACTTACCGATGGTGGAGTTGCTTTTCAGATTCCCCTGCATCCTATTTTCGAATGGCTAACCTGAACATAACAAAAACCCGAGAACCAAGACACTTACCGGCATGAAGTTCCGTCAAAAGGCAACCAAACACACAACACCCAAATCAACACCGTCACATGCCCTTGAACCCTAATAGTCTGAACTTTACCACAAATCATAACATAATATACCCACCTTAATCCAAATGTTTAAAGATACCCACCTTAATGAAAATAAGTTTATGATGATCAATATATTCAGTTAGAAAAACGACTTTATTTGAATTAGTTCTTAAACATTTGTAAAATAGCCTTATGAACCACATCAAATGTGCAAAACACATCAAGTATGACATAAAACCACAGATTTCTTTGAAGCTATTTGTGCAGTCACATGTTTTGGACCAAATAAACCACTTTTCTGATTGACAACAATATATTGAATGAGATTCAAATTTGTAAAAGAAATTACCTAATCGTATCACAAATTATAAACTATATTTAAATAGCATCATTTCAGGCTCAGATCTGTAAAAAATTGGACAAAAAACATAAATCCACCATGGCTGTAAATAAATCGGTTGCAACGTGATAGAAAATGCTGTTCCTTTCACATTACCATCCGGGTTGCCCCGCCAAGATGCGAATTTTCACAGTTTTTTTTATTAAAAGTAATCATCACAACCTCTTTTTTAAAACAAAATCCATTGTAAAAATCTCAAACATACGAACCTTTTAAAAATTGTAAGCCTTTTGGGGAGAAAGAAAGACCAGACAAACCCTAACACGTATAGAAACAAATCGTCAGACGACCAAAGGCACAACCAAATCCGGCAAATTCCCCAGCCACGGCGGTGCAAGGACCATACCACCAGCGGCTAAGAAAACACAGCCACACAATCCCTAACTCTTGTGTAATGCAGAACCAAAATAACATAACGACGGGGACAACTTACAGTAGATTCAACAATCAAGAAGGCCAAAACAAAGACAACTTACAGCAAACAAAGTTAATAATTCGGGCCGCCCTAAAACCACCACAACCACAGCCACCACGACACCATCGCCACCTAGGGTTACGCAAAAGCTGAAAAAATCGTCCTGGCGGTGATTGTCGAGCATGGCGACCATTGGCTAGCGATTGAGCGCAAAAAATGACCGATGGCCAGATCACTGATCGTCCGAAATGGCAAGATCTTTGAGAGAGAGGTGGAAGCGAAGAAACCATATTCCAAAAAATGCCACTTGTAATCACCATATTTGTTTTCATTAAAATTTTCTAATTTTTCATATTTTAAGAAAGTTTGAATTTTGAAAATCTAATTATGTTAAAGTTTTTAAAAAAAAAAAAATAATATAAAATTTGAATTCTACTTATTACTTAATTAGGAAAACAAAGAATTTTATTTATTGTTTTAGTTTTATATATATAGATATAGGTGTGTCTATATATATATACTAAAAAGTAGGGATAGGTTTAAACAATTGATAAAATTATAAAATTATATAATTTCTATTTTCACATTATTTTTAATTTTTGTACACATTATTTTACTTTCATTTTTCTATTAAACAAACCCATGTAATACATGAGTATATAAACTAGTAAGCGTATAAAGGAGTATAACCACACCACACCTCAAAAAGAAAACTCAACTTGTATATGTGGCTTTTAAACTTGTAAAACACTGTATTTACTATTTAAGCCCATGTTCTTTAAATAGAGTATATAATATATTAATTAATAGTTTAAGCATTAATTTTTGCCACCATCATTAATTTATGCGGCATACAAATGAGGCCTAGATTAGGCAGAGTTTTACCCACGTCGATCCAGGGTTTGAGCCTCGACTCTCCCTCAAGCCCGGAAGGGGCCGTATTAGGTGGGTTTTTCCTTGAAAGCTCTACAACTCTGACACCACGTGGGCCCGGTTAAGATAACATATTGACCGAAGTTGAACGAGACTCTCTCATGTAACAGGGGTGTGACGTCACAACATTCGATGTTGGCCGTTAAAAAAAATAGTTTAATTATGAAATTTCCGAAATCTTAAATAAGACAAAACAAGATGAAATGTAAGTTGAATTTGAGGGAGCTCCAATCTGGCCATGGTGAATCCATTATCATCATCTTCACTTCCCCTCAAATTCGCATTCATTCTCTCTTTCTCTCTCACCGCTGCTTCTTCCTCTCCCACCACCCCCAATTCCTTCCCAATTCGCAAATTCAACTCCGACAAACCCTCCCCCTCCGCCTCCGCCACCGCCGGAGACATACTCTCACTACTCGGCACACCTCAACAAGCTTCATCCGTTGATCCTCAAGTTGCAGCCGAACTTAAATCCTGCTTCAAATTCCTCGTTCCTTTTAACCCTAACACAAATCGGCCGATTCAGTCCCTAACTGATTTGAGAATCAGGCTTAATTCGAAACGCCGTTGTGATTCTCTTAGTCATGAGAATGAGCTCGTGTGGTCACCGCCGGCATCTGTGCTTGAAATTGCTCGACTTGCTTTTGATTCAGGTGGTGATCCAGGCTCTATTCAACGCACCCTTGATCCCACCATCATCTACGTGAGTTTCAGTATTCCTTTATCTAGGTTAATTGATTTCTTATGCTAATATTTATTAAAAAACCAATATACTTTCTTATTTTTCTAAAAAAAGTCCTTCAACACGATTTTTACATATTAAAGTAATCAACATGTAAAAAGGACACGAAAAAGTGCTAAACCCAATTTTGTTATATTAAAATCCCTAAACTTCTCTAATATGTATGCACTTGTGAAAAAATATTTAAAATAATGACTTGTTACACTTTAAATTAGTTACTTATTAACATCTACTTTTGACTTCTTGTAAAAGTAAGAATTTTCTACTTTTGAAAAACAACTTTTCATCCCTTTTAAAATTGACTTTTTTCTCATTTATCCAAATGAACTTTTAACTTATTACCTTTTTGAAAAAGGTAATAAGTTAATAAGTAATTTGAAAAGTAAATCCAAACACCCCTAAATGTAATGAAAGGTCATCCAACTTTTTTACACAAAAAAACTATATAATCTTCTTTTGGCAAATTTATTGGGTAACAAGTCGGTATTTTTAAAAAAAGTTCATAAGTACATGCATTCTAGACTAGTGTTGAGAGACTTTTTCGTGTTTTCCTGACATGTTGAGGGACTTTAATATGTATACATTATGTTGAGGACTTTTTTGTGAAAAACAAGAGAGGATGTTGATTTTTTATGATATTAACCCTATTTTTAAATTTTAATCCACTACATTAAACATTGCAGATACACATGAAATTGGTAATTTAAGCTTTCTTTAACAATGTCACAGGTACCTGATGTTGAAGGATCAAACGAAAATCGATGTGAACTTACAAGAACTCCTTATGGAAGGCGATTTATAAACGAGGTTTGCACCAAATGAGTGTTTAGTGTGAGAGCTTTGGTACATGAACAGTTGAAAATTTGCTTATTTTGCTTGTTCTTATCGTTGATCTTCTTGTTGCTTAAACATCTTGTAGGAATTGAATTCATACATGGAATTTTTGTTCAAACTTATTACTGAACGCGGCGCTAAAGTTGGGTTGAATGTATCACTGAATCGATATGACTTCTTTCACGGTCATCTTTTCATTGCTGCAGATGGGAGAGTTGGTATATTGTAAGTTAAATAGCATGCCCTATTATTCATAGAGATAATCATGAGTTAGTGAACATATTAAACAAAATAAGGCTATAATTGTGGTCCTACATATGTTAATACATGTTTTTGTTACAGTTTTTGTTTGTATCATAGTAGTCAAAAGCGCAAAAGGCGCGCGCCTAGGCGCTCAGGTGAGGCGCAGCCATACCTCCATGCGTCCATCAAGGAGCCCAGGCGAAGATTCCGGCCAAAACTGATCTGGAATATCTAAAAATGTCTGGAACATGTCTAAACTAGCCTAAAACAAGACTAAAACATGTGTATAACCCCTAAAATTGATATGATTATACTATGCGCCTTGCTTAAAAGAGCCTCGCCTTTTAAGCCCCTTGCGCCTAGGCCCAAGGCATACCTTTGCACATTGAGTGTGCCTACTATGGTTTTTATCATGACTAGGATATTATTTAGATATACCATCATTTGCCTTGAGCCATCTTCAGTTATTTGTCATATATTGACAGGTTCCATGCTAAAGAATATCCTGCATATGATAAAGAAGTTTTCCCATACAACATGGGCTATTGCCAAAAAGGTATAAACTAGAATTTTTTACTTTGTCCCCCATGCAACATGCTTAATCTGGCTAGGTTTTTAGTCATGTTGTAATCTTTTGTCATATCAATATCCTTGTAAAATATATGTTTTTATTTTTTTATATTCTAGTTTTAAACAGGTCAACCCGAACATGGTCCATTTAATTAAACTGTGTTGTGTTTGTGTCATGTCAGGAATTTCCACCCCTACTATTTTTGTAGTGCTTAGGTAGCAATTCCTCAATTTTCTTGGCCTCAAGGTTTGCCCCCCCAATTTCATATTATTTGCCGTTTTTTTTAAGTTTCCAATATGGTTGTGTTCTAAACTTTGAGTATAAAGAATTACTACATTAGATATTGGTTTAGGGTTTGATTTTGGTTTAGATTTGGATTCTGGTAGTTCTTCAAACCTGTTCAAGTGATTTTGTTTGTTTTATTTTGGATTCAGTTTTATTGTTGTCATTGGTGGTACAAGAAACGTAGAAAATGGTGGTGTGGATGGTTCATGGAGAAAAAATAACCAATAAATAATCCAAAAAAATTAATTACTACACTTGAAGCAGAATTTTGCTTGTCTATTACTCCATCATTCATGTTTATCATGGTGCTTTCCTTTCAGGTTCTAATGTGTCATATGATGACTCTATGAATCTGCGCAACATTTTGTGGTTAGCCCCTTTGCCAAGTAACTCCACGAGCGATTGGTCTGCACCTGGTACCTCGTCTAACCTACACGCATAGTTTTACTTTTGTAATTAATAAATTTATAAATTATGATTACAAAAACTGTATTATTGAAGTTATAGTTTTTTAATAAATTAATTTAGGAGGTTTTGTGCATTTTTAATCTTTTACCCATTTCACCCTGTTGAAGTATAACCCAACTCGACCAATTTACCTACAAATAGATTCAAATTACCGTCTCTAGGATCTAGCGATATCAAAGCATGAGACATAAGGTTGTAAAGAACACTTGTGGTAAGTAAAAGTAAATTCTGTTTTGTTTCTGACTTGTTGATTATTATGTTATTGACAGGAGCGCTAGTGGTATTGGATGCACATCCAGGAGGAATCATCTATCGCGATATCATACCTCAATATGTAAATTATGCAAGAACAATATATGAAGGTTTGAAGTTTAAATTACTGATCATGTTCTGCCACTCGCGCTTATCCGAAATTACTAATAGATTTATCAAACGATGAATGTTTGTTTTCTTTTGGCAGAGTATTTCGGAGAGATGGTAGTTGACGTTAACTACCTAAATGTCGGTGCTGCAGAGGCTGACTATCAGATATTCATTTGCTAATACTTGACCCTTTGCACGTCAGTTGTATACTCTCTAGACGAGGCAAATCGAGCTGGGTAACGGGTCAAAACGAGCAGTTGGAAAATGTTTTTAGGCGGCATCGCAATAACTTGTGTTCTATATTCTATATTTTTTAAAGATGTCCAACAACTCATATTGAACTTCTATTTATTATATTTAGGGGTGAGAAAAATAGAAAGCTGATGGTTGGATTGTAATATTTTGATACCAGATGGTACAAAACCAAGCCTCTAGATAATTGAACCATTAGAAATCAAAACAGACAACTTATTGTATTTTTGTTTTAAAAGGTTAGTATCTTGAGGGAGTTTTCGACCTAAATATGTATAAAGTTTGTTAAAATCTATTATTTTTAAAGCTCAAATTTGTATTAAAATTAAGTCATACCTAAAAATAAAAAAATAACTAACTGAAAATAGAAATTGGATTTTGCTACAACACTACAAAAATGATGAAAAAGGTTACATTGCCGGGAATCGAACCCGGATCTCCTGGGTGAAAGCCAGATATCCTAACCGCTGGACGACAATGGAATCATGTTAACAAATCCAACTAAAATATTTTATTAATAAAAGGTTTTGGATGATTTATTTACTTGTAATTTATTTATTTTTAAACTTTAGAAACAATTATTTACAACTGATCCTTCACTTTTTGTCTACAGTTTTCCTTCTTTTTTAATAAGTATTTAGACACTAACTAGGGGATTTACTCGCCGCGGCGGCGTCGAAACGTATAGTAACTCAAATCGTCCCGGCCCGAGTTGTGGAGACATCAAAACGTATAGTAACTCGAACCGTCCCGCCCCGCGTTGCGGCAGCGTCGAAACGTACGCGTTGCGGCGGCAAACGTATAGTAACTCGAACCGTCACGCCCCGCGTTGCGGCAGCGTCGAATCGTATAATAACTCGAACCAACCCGCCCCGCGTTGCGGCTGCGTCGAAACGTATAAATAAGCGAAAGTTATTACAAAAAAATGAAATTATTAGAAAATAAAACGGGTTAAAAACGTATATTATAAAAAGTATGAGGGTGGAAAAAAAAACTCGAACCGACCCGCCCCGCGTTGCGGCCGCGTCGAAACGTATAAATAAGCGAAAGTTATTAAAGAAAATCGAAATCATTAGAAAATGAAACGGGTTAAAAACGTATATTATATAAAGTATGAGGGTGGAAAAAAAAATTGGGCAAAAATAAAAAAATAATAATAAAATAATGTTACTGTTGAATTTGCTTGGTCTATCAATATAAGGGGTAATAATTATAAATTATCAACTTATGTATTATTATTATTTAATCAAAATTAAGAAATTTTGTAATTTATTCACAGGTTATCAGTCATGTTTTTATCATCTTGGAAATTATAATTCAAAGTTGGAGATTTTTAATAAAAAAGGAAAATGTTAAAATCGAAATCATTAGAAAATGAAATGGGTTAAAAACGTATATTATACAAAGTAAACTGGGAAAAATAAAAAAAATAATAAAATAATGTTACTGTTGAATTTGCTTGGTCTATCAATATAAGGGGTAATAATTATAAATTATCAACTTATGTATTATTATTATTTAATCAAAATTAAGAAATTTTGTAATTTATTCACAGGTTATCAGTCATGTTTTTATCATCTTGGAAATTATAATTCAAAGTTGGAGATTTTTAATAAAAAAAGGAAAATGTTAGTCATCTTAATCTATATTATGCCATGCATATTCATTCTCATCTTTTTTTTCCGCCTCTCTCTCTTATTAAATACACTTCTATTTTTTAATAATAATATATTTTTAAAGAAAATACTAATTATACTAATAAAATAAATTTATTTTAAATTATCCCTTATTATAAGAAACTTTGAAGTCTAATTATGTAGCTTTTATTTTCAATCAAATAGTAAATGAAACTCAAATTATATTAAATAGTAATTAACGTATTTTTGAAACCCAATTATATATTAGTTTTTACATATTTTGAATTTTGTTTTCTATCCTTAGTATATGTAATACATTTTTACACATGCAAAATATATACATAAAAATTTAATAATTTTATGTATTGATATTACACACGGGTTCTAAGCTAGTTCTTAAATAAACTTAAGTTTTGTTACAATCTTTTGTGTAGTATTTCCTAAATATATTGTTTATATTGCAATTAATGTGGCAACCGAGTGTAGGTGTAATTCTTAGTGATGAATCTATTAATTTGCAAATTGCCCCCTAAAAATCATGTATATAACATGTAATGTTTTAAAAATCGGTTTTTAAACTGTACCGGATTGGGTTGTATCGGACGGTTCAACCGGGTTGACTAGTTAACCCTATAATTCCATAAAAATACAACTTCAACTCAAAATATAATCCAAAACTACATGATTCCATAATAAAAAAATAATCCAAAAGTTAATCCATAATAAAAAAATAATCAAAAAGCACTCAATTTTTCAACAAAGTTTTTTTAAAATAAAAGTGCACAATTATTTTATGCCATTGAAGTGTTGAATGTATCAAGTTTACGATCGCTTAAAAGATGAAAATTCACTATCATCGTCATCCTCATCAACAATAGCATAACTATTTTCGTTTCCTACAATATTAAATAAGAAGTTTTATCGCTTAAAAGTTTTTAACGGCAAGCAGAAGGATGATGGTTAAATATAGTTTTTACATAGGCCGCTATTTTTTAAAGATGAACATATCAATTATTTTTTTCTAAACTGGGTCGTAGGTAAGGTAACTGATCAACAAGACTTTTGTTTGTGACTTTATGTATCCCGGCAAACAAATTTTTTTTAAAGTTTAAATATAAAATTTTAGTTGTAAATAAAACCGGTACAATGGTATAACCCGGTATTACCGGTAATACCGGCGGTTCAACTAACATACCGTTCTACCAATTTACCGGGCTCAAACTTACCAGGCTAGTGGCCGAGACCCGGTTCAACCGGTATTACCGGCCGGTTTGAACCGGTTTTTAACACATTGATAACATGGATGAGTATTCTAAGAACACTTAATTTGCAAGGTCGGTGGGGAAACCCACTGGCCAATGTCATCCTTCCACTTTTGAATATTTCACTTTTAGCCCCTCCAGTTTATAAAGGTTTGCAAAATTTCATTTTCACCCCTTCGACTTTCTAAAGTTTCGGGTTTATCCCTGTACGTTTTTACTTAAAAAAAACTAATTTCTTACGTTCTTATTTTTATGTACGTGTCGGTATAAATTCAAGTTCGTCTACGTTTTGACGTAAATTTTGTTAGGAAATGAGCCGGGTCAAATATAATACGTTTTCGTACTTATTTTTATGTACGTTTCGAGTTGGTCTACGTTTCGACGTAAATTTACTTGGAACGAGTCGGTCAAATATAATACGTTTTCATTCGACGGTATAATCGATGTAGATTTAGTTTGGAAACGAGTCAGGTCAGTTGTAGTCTATACTTTATCACGTCGCGTCTAGCGGCGCCGCAACGCGCGGCGGGTAAAAAAAACTAGTTTATATTAAGCATCAATAGGTATGAGTGTGTGTAGGTCTCTCGAGTGGATCAAATATATTACACTCTAAAGTGGAAAAAAATTCCAAACCAAAAAAACCGAATCGAGGGTTTTGGAGTAACTTGGTTGCGTTACCAAGTTAAACCAAATATATTACACTCGAATACTTTCTGGATACGAATTACATATAATATAAATATTTAAGGTTTTTAACTTATGAAAAATATAAGTTTGTGCAATTGTATCCTAGAAACATAAATGAAATATTAATATTGTAAAAAACTAACATAACTGTTATTTTAAATGAAAAAGTCACTCAACCTAATCTAAATTGTTACTTTCTAATACTATCATAAAAAAACCATCTAAGTTCATATAATTTGATACAACAATTGCATGGTATAGAAAGCAACATCACTTGGGTTCACCTCCGTTTGCATCAGAAACCGAATCACCACATGAATGATAAAGGTCCTCAACTTGTCCTGTATTTTGACTTGTGAAAGTCAAAGATGAGTCACCACCAACGCTTAGAACAGCCAAATCTATAATGGTTTCAATCTCTCTCACAACTTCTCCCATTTTGGGTCGATCGGCTCCTAAAACTTGGACGCAACTCATGGCTAAGTCAATAAACTTGGCCAAACCACCAAGTGTTTGGAATGAACCAAGAGATGGATCAAGAATCGTATAGAGGCCGTTTGACTTGTCAATAGCGTTTTGAACCTCTTTGACGATGTGTTTACCGTGCATGATTGGTGATCTTGCGGTTAACAACTCTAACAGTACAACCCCGAAACTGTAAACATCACTCTTCTCTGTCAACTGTTGAGTCATGTAGTATTCGGGATCCATGTATCCCTGCATTTAGAAAGGATCAACCAATATTTAAATGTAGGAAACCAAATAAAAATATCGTAGACCGTTAAGCAATCAAATAAAAGAGAGGACCGGGTACTTACCAATGTCCCCTTCACTTGAGTAGAAACATAACCCTTTGATTCATCTCCCAATAATTTGGACAATCCAAAATCAGCAACCTTTGCAGTCAAATGATCATCAAGAAGAATATTATTTGATTTGATGTCCCTGTGTATGATGGGAGGGTTTGCAAGCTCATGCAAGTATGTAACACCTTTGGCAGAATCAAGAGCTATTTTAAGTCTCTTCATCCAATCCAACCTCATTCTTGCCTCACCTAAAATATGCAAGTTCAAAACAGGAAAATGAATTTTTAAACTTCTTGCATGATTCAATATGTAAGAAATGGAAACACATGTTTCGTTTCTTGAATCTTACTATCTGATTATAGGTGGGTTGGGTAATAGGTCAAAACATGTATTTTTTTAATACAAGAAACTATGATTAATTGGTGTGTCAAATATGATTACAAAAACCACATCATTTTAAAATACACTTTGAATAACTTTCTACCCTTTTAATTATTGTAATATGAAATTAAAATGCCTGGAAATAAGTACATTTACCTGAAAGAATATCTTTTAAAGTACCATTTGAAATGTACTCATAGACCAGCATTTGTTCACCTTGCTCGTAACAAAAGCCCACAAGGGCTACAACGTTTTTATGATAAATACGCGAAAGAAGCTCAATTTCAGTTTTAAATTCATGAGCACCCTGCAATGACCCATGTTGAGCTCTTTTGATTGCAACTACATGACCAGTGTTAAGAGTCCCTTTATACACCTGTCAGTCACCATCTTAACTGTTTTACAAATCTGTCAGTTATGAAATAATAATTTGGAAGCTTATACCTTCCCATAGCCCCCAGATCCAACTATGTTATCTTCTGAAAAATTGTTGGTGCATCTTTTGAGTTCTTCAAATGAACACCATCTTGCTCCTTGCAGTTGGGGAACACCACCCGCATCATTGCCATTGTCCAACACCCAAGATGCTGCATTATCACATGATATAGACATGTAAGCACGAGTTTGTCATACAAATGAGAATATCCTAGACGTTGGGTAATGAGTCAAAATAGGTTTCTGTTAGAACGTCTCAAAATGAATCGTGCAGATTGAGTTGACCCGCAAACACTTTTTAACCATTTTATTAAAATACTTGAAGTGTTAAATATAACTAGAAGAACAATCTTGTGGCATCATAATCTATTTTTAAAGAAATAATATGATATAGGGCTATACGCATTAAAAAAAACTACTTACCAAAAGGATTATTTTCTTTTTTTGCTTTGGTTGCTTGTCTTTTCTGATAGATCCCATAAGTGACAGCCAAGGCTATTAGCAACAAGGCCACAAAACCACCGACAGCATACCCAATAATGAAACCACGTTTTGATAACTTGTTTCCTGTGGACACTCAAAATCAGAAAGCAATTGCTCATAATGCAAAAAATTAAACTTTAAAGAGTTAATTACACAGATAGACAATGTGGTTTGCGAAAATTAACAAGTTTAGGTACTAAGGGTTTAAAGTAATAGTTTTGGGTTTTATGCTTTCAATTTTGTAACAAATTTGGGTATTAAGGCTAACTTTTGTTTACTTTTCTGTTAACTTGGGTGAAATGGCCAAAATACCATTTTACTTTAAACTTTTAGTACCAAAACCTTTACTTTTCGCAAAGGGTCTTTTAGTCATTTCACCTCAAACTTAACAGAAAAATTAACGAAAGTTAACCTTAATACCCAAACTCGTTACAAAATTGAAAATATAAAACCCAAACCTGTTACTTTAAACCCTTAGTACCCAAACCTGTCACTTTTCGCAAACCACATGGACTGTCTGTGTAATTAACTTAATTTTAAATTTTCTTTTGCATATTCAAATTGATTTAATACCTGAAAAGCAGCAATAGCTTTCATCAAGAAAGTAAAAAGGTCCAAACAATGGTAGATTAAAGAGTTGGCGGTTGATTACTGTCCCAATTGAAGAGACAGATGAACGGTTAAAATAATCTTGACTAGAGGGGAAAATGTGCAGTCTATATAGAAGGTAATTGTATTCATTAATAGTTACATCAGAAAAAGAAATCGAGTCCACCGGAAGTTTACTGGACCGAAAGACTGACATTAAAGTATTAATGAGAGTTGTATGGTAGGTTGCATTATCCAAATTCGAGAAGGAATGTGAGAAAAAAGTTATGGTTCCTGTGTATGGAATTATGCAGGTACAGTTGGGACTATACACTTTGAATGAACCACACTTCCTAGGTTGACAACCATTTGATGGTGAAGTAGTTGGTATATGGGGCTTTGGGGCTGCACAATAACTTGCTATTGATCCAGCTTCACAAATTGGATTATCGTCAACACTGCATAGTCGTAAAAGAATTAAGACGTACCCAACGAACCATCCAAACCAAAGTATATCAGTCGGTTCAACGGACTTGAAAAACCAGGTTTAACAGTTCAGTTCACAGTATGGAACTTGGAACCCGTTGTTTACCTTTATTATTATTTTTTCAATTTTGGAATATGTATTTATGCATATGCATAATATTCATAAACCATGTTTTATCCTTTTTTTTTTAAATCTAATACAAACTAACGTTTTTGAAAAAATGAAATAATAAAGAAAACGTTTCAAACCGTCACTGGGTCGAAATAGCCACCTCTTTGAAATTCTTATACTTTGGATAGTTTTTCTATTAAATGGGTGGAAAGTGGAAACCGAGTAGAAAGATAAAAGAGACATAAGAATTAAGATCTTACTTTAAGCTCAAATTATATCTAGGATATGCTAGGAAGTTAGTAATGGAATTGTTTGTGAGATCAACAATCAAGCTACTGCTATAATGGTCACCGATATCTAGGGTTCCATTAATATTGTTGTTGCTTAGCACCCTGTCAATAGATAACCAAAGAGAGAACAAAGAATAATCGTAAACAATTCAAAAACATATGCCATGTTCTAGGTTTGAAATGTTGGAAATATACCCTAATGTGACCTTAAATATTTACGGTCCATAACATATGGACAATGTAAATATTGAGCCCACGTTTAGGTATATCATCAGTGTCCGCGTATGTGTTAATTAGATTAACACATAGACACTATAAATAGATTAACTTAATCTATAAGTGAGTACGATATATCCCATATATGACCTCATGTTCATGGTTAGTTACCAAATGGTCCCTGTTTCATTAATGCCATAATGTAAGTTTAAAAGAAAGCATTCATCTGATACTCACAAACTCTCTAACTGAGGACTGAAGATATCTGGTGGGATTTGTCCTTGGAGCTGTGTCTTTTCCATCAATCTGTTAGTAGAAGATTATTTCAGACACGCAACGATGACAAAATAGTATGGCAATTTGATGAAAAATATTCCCTTTTAGCCAATTATTTCATATGACCAAATGAGACAAAACATAACCAAGTTAACCCGTTCATAAGTAAATGGGTTGAAATTGCCACGCCTATTAGAAAGGAATGTAGACAAATTATATAAAACTTAGAAAGAAAGAAAACCATTACATTGTGTTCAATGATGGAAGTGTAAACCAAGTAGGAATATCAGAGTTATCAAAACTATTATTGCTCATGTCCCTGTAAATGATAAGGTATGTGATGTTAGAGAATCGCGTATAACTTATAAGCATAAAAGAAGTTTAACCCAACTTACACATAAACGAGCGAGTTCATTTCTAACAGATATGGAATAGGTCCAGTCAGGTTATTGTTTGATAAGTACCTGAAAATGAATGTATCCTTCAATTAATTTCAACCTTCAAATAAACAAAAGTAAATTAAAAGATTGGCTGAATTTCTCTTATCACTTACAACTCATTGACATTTTTGAGATCTGATAGATTCTGAGGCACTGTCCCACTTAAGGAATTCGAGTCTAGGCGTCTGTGACATAAAAGATTGAAGCATAGACACATAGGTAAATAAACTGCAAATATCCATAATGTTCTTTTTTTTGTAACCATGAAAATCCGTAGCTGGAAAACTCATGGGACATGTCAATACCCTGCTAACAAACAGGATAGGTAAATCGCAGGTGGCCTTCAAGAGGTTATGGCAAGAAACAATGGAAGAAAGATTCGAATATGAGACGTTTGCTAGAAGGAAATAGACGCTTACTACATTGCCACCTCTTGAAGGTTACAATATTTAAAGATATTAATCACTGATACTTACACCACCTCGAGACTCTTCACGGTTCCTATCGAAGAAGGGATTGTTCCAGATAACTGGTTGTTGTTAACTATACTGTTAAACAATAAGCATTTACATCAGAACAAAATTTGTACAGATACTTCCATGTCAACTAAGTAAAGCATCAGATAATACTTACACATGTATTAGGCTCATGTTTGAGTTGAAAAGTTGGGATTGAATGGGACCAGTTAACCGATTATTTGCCAAATGGCTGCATAATGATCAAAATATAACATGCATAAGTACAATTAATAGATTCAAAAGCTGGAAAACGCAAAAACGTGGTATATTAGAGATAGAGTGTACAAGTGTTTTGCTTTCACTAGCTTGTCGAGTCCGGGGGATGTTTCATTAGAGACGGGAATGGGTCCTGAAAGCAGATTATCACTTAGATCCAACCACGATAAATTAGTTAAATTACCAATGGATGGTGGGATAGTTCCAGAAAACGTATTATTATTGAGAGCTCTGCAAAAAAAAAGGATAAAAACAGGAACTGAGTTAGTTAGAAGTATACAAATAAAACTAGAGGGTGGACGGGTCAGTAATGAACCAAAGCGGGTTCAGGTTGAAACATGTGGATATGGGCGTGGTTATGATTTTAGTAACTAACGTGTTAATTATGATGAACCAAATATATTGTTACTCAAATATTGTGTAAATGACTTTAGGAGGTTGCATCAGTGAATAGTCTTTGGACGACTTTCAACATGTTTAACTCATTTCCCTTTTAGCTATAATTTATTAATTGACCTGTTTACCCATGCATAAGGATATGAGTTGAAATAGACAAGAATTTGGAACACTTACAAAAAGACTAGCTGCTTGAGGGATCCTATTGAACCAGGGATTTGACCCACATTCATAGAGTACTTGGTCAAACAAGAAAAACCAGACAAGTTTTTAAGGAAAAACCGCGATAAATAAGTTTGAGAAACAAAATGAAGTTCTTACTATTAGAGATAAAAAGGATTCCCCCCAAAACATTCAAAATTGATATTAACATCAAGTAATTTTGTATTACCTTACTAGGTTAGAAAATCATGTATTACACGGGTTAAATAAATCCAATTTTTTTGTAAATCAGCAGTTTCTATGAAAAAATTTATGTTGGATGTTATCAGCCATTGGTAAAATAACAAATAATGAAGATTTAAGAATTATAAATAACAAATAATGAAGATTTAGGAATTCTAAAATTATATTTTAAGATAAGATATAATTGAAATCTTCTGATTATTTAGTAAAGTTTTAATAAAATATTAGAATAAATTTTAGATATTAAATTATTTAAAATCACTATTATTTAATAGGAGAGAGAGTTATTTAATAAGAGAGACGGAGTCGAGAAACAAAAATCTAGACTTAATCAGAAGTCGACACATGACAGATAAAGTTATTCATTTATTATAATAAAGATTTTGTTCCTATTCTTTAGGATATATCCATGTATATATTTGCAAAGGTTAAAAAGGTAAATAAACACGGTTGAATATCGTTATACTTACAACGTGGTTAAGTTGCTCAAATTCTGAATAGATGGTGGAAGAATGGCTTTAATCTCCTTGTTGTTGGAAAGATCTCTACATGCAAAAATCATAATTAAAATTAATTTTGATCTAAGGAAGTGCTAAACCATTCACATCCTAGATCAAGTAAGCATATGTAACGGAATTGAAAACCTACAAATATTGCAACATAGAAAGTGATGGAATGTCTCCAATGCCCTTAGTTTCTACCCCCATACCTGCCAAAACCCTGTATTGAAACATAACGTTAAGTATTTTCTATAGTTATGTAAGATCGAAACACAACTTACAAGGTCGTTACACGCGAGTTGGTGCAGTTGATTCCTTCCTATTTACTTCCACATGTGTAGAAATATGTGCCTACCAAAATGTGAAGTCAAATATTATGGATGCACAATTAATGCATTGGCTAAATAAAAGTCTAACAAATGTTAGGTGAAGAAATTTTCCATGCAATTTTCAAATGGCTGGCAAGAAAATAAGGACATGTTCTCACTTTCAATTTTTCCTATAAATTGGAAGTAAAGCTCCGTTGCAAGATGTACCAAAAATCACTCACAATTATACTTATGTTATAGAGATACAAAACTCTCTATATTCTCTATGTATTTTTCCTTTTTTTCCAAACTCTGTAAACACTGCAAAATTATAGTGAATTGTTTCTCGGCTTCCGCCACCCGTGGTTTTTCCCGATTTGGGTTTTCCACGTAAATCCTTGTGTCACTCTTATTTTATTTCCTACCTTTAAAATTACCCGGTGCTTGATTACGCTTGATACATTAATTCCGTTCCGCATCAAACTAATATTATTAATCTTAGACTCGGATCCTTGGGGCGAGTTTTCACACTCTTTTACCACAATTGGTATCAGAGCATCCGGGTTTTTAATATTAGTTTATTGGAATTATTTTATCAAGTGGTAAATCATGTCTACAATGAAATTCGATATTCCGTTGTTAGATCGAAACACCAGGTTTCCTCTATGGCAAGTAAAGATGAGAGATGTTCTAATTCAGATGGATTTACATAAGGCACTTTTGGGTTTCGATAAGATGCCCGAGTCATGGAACCAAGAAGAAAAGGAGATGAAAGATCTCAAGGCACTATCCCAGATTCGTTTGCACTTATCAAACGATGTTTTGCAAGATGTTTTAAAAGAAACTTCAGCGGCTTCTTTATGGCTAAAGTTGGAGCAATTATTGATGACTAAGAGCTTACCAAACAAGTTGCATCTAAAGCAACGGTTGTTCAATCTCAAAATGATTGAAGGTGGTTCTTTAGCTGAACATATTTCCACATTCAAAGAGTTAGTTAATAACTTAGAGAATATGGATGTTCAGTATGAAGATGAAGACTTGGCTTTATTTTTGCTGTCATCATTGCCCGAATCCTACAGCCATTTTCGTGATACTATCATCTATAGCCGCGACACTCTTGTATTAGATGAAGTTTATACAGCTTTGGATTCAAAAGAAAAGATGAAGCATATTACTGGTGGTGGTACCAGTGATGTGAAAGCCGAAGGTTTAAATGCCAGAGGAAGAACAACAGATAGGGGTAAAAACCCTCAATCTTCCAACAGAACGAGATCCAAGTCTAAAGGCAAACGAAAGTTTTGCAATTACTGTCATAAGAAAGGACATACAATTGATTAATGTTTCAAGTTGAAGAATAAAGAGAAAGCAGCAACAAATGGTAAACAAGCTAGCACTTCGGGTGAAGCCGATGTAGCAGAGGATGGTTGTATTGGAGAACTCCTGACAGTTTATTCAGATAAACTGGATTCCACTGATGAATGGATACTTGATTCTGGTTGTACTTTTCATATGTGTCACAACAGAAGTTGGTTTTATACTTTTGAAAAGGTTAATCAGGGTTATGTCTTAATGGGCAATAATTCTACATGTCCAGTTGTTGGACATGGCTCAGTCAGAATCCGTATGTTTGACGGAGTTATCCGAACCATTGGGAATGTTAGATATGTTCCTGACCTCAGAAGAAACTTGTTATCTCTCAGCTCTTTTGATAAAAAAAGGATACGAGTTTGCCGGTAAAGGTGGAGTTCTCAGGGTATTCAAAGATGGTCCCGACAAACTGAGGGCCAAGCGAAAAACCTCAGACCTCTACTTTCTTGACGGGCAAACAATTTCGAGTGATGCTGCTGTTGTTTCAAAGTCTCTTTCTAAACCAGACCAGTCCCGTCTTTGGCATCTTCGACTCGGCCATATGAGTTTTCAAGGCATGTCCGAATTGAGTCGAAGAAGATTACTTGGTGAACAAAAGATTGTTGATTTAGAGTTTTGTGAAGACTGTGTGTATGGCAAGGCAAAACGAGTGAGTTTTCTAAGTAGTATTCATACAACGAAAGGACCACTTGACTATGTCCACTCGGATTTATGGGGACCGGCTCGAGTTGTTTCGAAAGGTGGAGCTAATTATATGCTCACTATCATTGATGATTTCTCCAGGAAGGTGTGGTCTTTCTTCTTAAAACACAAGGGAGACGTTTTTCCTACCTTCAGAATCTGGAAAGTTCAGGATTGGTGGTAAAGTATCTTCGCACGGATAATGGACTTGAGTTTTGCTCAGAAGAGTTTAATGCCTATTGTCGAAAGGAAGGCATCACTCGACATCGCACGGTGGTCCATACACCTCAACAAAATGGTGTAGCCGAAAGGATGAATCGCACCATTATGGAGAAGGTCCGGTGTATGCTTTCTAATTCCAAATTGCCAAAGTCATTTTGGGCGGAGGCTGCTTCGACTGCTTGTTATCTTATCAACCGATCACCATCACGAGCAATTGAAAAGAAAAATCCGTTTGAATTATGGTCCGGAAAACCTGCCGATTATACAGGTTTAAAACCTTTTGGATGTCCAGCGTATGCACGTGTTGACAATGGGAAGTTAGAACCAAGGGCAATCAAATGTGTTTTTCTTGGGTACAATCATGGGGTAAAAGGTTACAAGTTATGGAGCTTTAAACTGAAGAAAGTTATTATCTCAAGAGATATTACTTTTGATGAGTCTAGTATGATTCACCCAGTTGTAGACTTTTCAAAATCTACAGATACATCTGATGCACCATCCGAAGCAAGAAAAGAGCAATCTCAAGTGGAGGTGGAGCTTCCTACTCCATCTACTATCGATCAGAGTACATTTGAGCATCAAGAGTCTTCCTCGCCAGATGAGCATGTTGTTGAGGATTCAACACCTTCACAACCACAAGCTACTACTCCAAGCATTGCGAGAGATAGGCCGAGAAGACAAATTGTTCCTCCGAAGAGGTATGCTGAATCTGATCTTGTTGCTTATGCTCTTACTGTTGCTGCCGATATTGAGTCAGGAATGGAGCCTGTTAATTATGATGAGGCTATCAAGTCTAAAGACTCAAGTGATTGGATGATTGCTATGCATAATGAGATGGAATATTTGCAAAAAAATGGTACTTGGGACTTAGTTCCTATTCCGAAAGGGAAAAGGCCAGTTAAATGCAAGTTGGTCTACAAGCTCAAAGAACCTATCAACCAAACCGAGAAACCAAGGTACAAAGCTCGGTTAGTAGCTAAAGGCTACAGTCAGATTCCTGGCATTGATTATACTGACATTTATTCCCCAGTTGTCAAACATACTTTCATTCGTGTATTGTTGGGGTTGGTTGCTTCAAATGATTATGAGTTAGAACAACTTGATGTTACTACAGCTTTTTTAAATGGTGAGCTTGAGGAAGAGATTTTTATGCAACAGCCCGAAGGCTTTGTAGTTCCTGGCAAGGAGAACTACGTGTGTAAATTAAATAAATCTCTTTATGGCCTCAAGCAGTCTCCTAGACAATGGTATAAAAGGTTTGATTCATTTATGACCAGTCACGAATTCAAAAGGTGCACCCGTGATAGCTGCGTTTATTACAAAAATTGTGACGATGGTTCAATGATCTACTTACTTTTATACGTGGATGACATGTTGATCGCAGCGAAAGATATGAAGGAGATTCTGAGATTAAAAGACCAGTTGAAAGCTAACTTTGAAATGAAGGACTTAGGAGCTGCCAAAAAGATTTTAGGTATGGAAATTGTTCGTGACAGGAAGTCTAGGGTCTTGCATCTTTCTCAGAAAAGTTATATTGAGAAAGTCCTAAGACGCTTCAATATGCATGAAGCAAAACCTGTCAACACACCTTTTGCAGCTCATTTCAAGCTATCATCCGCTTTGAGTCCTACTACTGAGACTGATATGGATTATATGGCACGCGTACCATACTCTAGTGCTGTTGGATCTTTGATGTATGCTATGATTTGCACGCGCCCTGATTTGGCTTATGCTGTTAGCATGGTCAGTAGATATATGGCGAACCCGGGGAAAGAACATTGGAAAGCAGTACAGTGGATCTTTCGTTATTTGCGCGGTACGTCTTCTATGTGTCTACGTTATGATAAATCTAACACAGGGGTACTTGGATATGTTGATTCAGATTATGGCAAAGATTTGGATAAACGAAGATCGATTACAGGGTATGTGTTTACTTTGCATGGTTGTGCTATTAGCTGGAAAGCACAGTTACAGTCTACAGTTGCACTGTCTTCTACTGAGGCAGAATATATGGCGATTACAGAAGCAGTTAAGGAAGATATCTGGTTGAAGGGATTATTTAGAGAACTCGATGATAGAATAAAGGTTACCACAATTTTCTGTGATAATCAAAGTGCTATCTTCTTGAGTAAAGATCAAATGTTTCATGACCGAACAAAGCACATTGATATTCGTTATCATTTTGTGCGTGATATCATTGAGAAAGGTGATTGTGTCATAGACAAGATTGATACAGATTATAATCCCGCTGATGTATTCACCAAGAGTCTTCCAATAGCCAAGTTCAAACTATGTTTGGATTTGATGGGTGTTTCTGATCGCAATTGAGCCAGATAGGCTCGTGGTGGAGGAAGTATTTTAATTTTCGAAAACAATTTTTCTTATATAGTGATTGCAGGTTCTTATGGAGTTTTAGAATTTAATAAGATGTTTGATACTTGTTGCATTTTGAAGTCAAGGTGGAGATTGTAGAAATATGTGCCTACCAAAATGTGAAGTCAAATATTATGGATGCACAATTAATGCATTGGCTAAATAAAAGTCTAACAAATGTTAGGTAAAGAAATTTTCCATGCAATTTTCAAATGGCTGGCAAGAAAATAAGGACATGTTCTCACTTTCAATTTTTCCTATAAATTGGAAGTGAAGCTCCGTTGCAAGATGTACCAAAAATCACTCACAATTATACTTATGTTATAGAGATACAAAACTCTCTATATTCTCTATGTATTTTTCCTTTTTTTCCAAACTCTATAAACACTGCAAAATTATAGTGAATTGTTTCTCGGCTTCCGCCACCCGTGGTTTTTCCCGATTTGGGTTTTCCACGTAAATCCTTGTGTCACTCTTATTTTATTTCCTACCTTTAAAATTACCCGGTGCTTGATTACGCTTGATACATTAATTCCGTTCCGCATCAAACTAATATTATTAATCTTAGACTCGGATCCTTGGGGCGAGTTTTCACACTCTTTTACCACAACATGGATCTGATCCCTCCCACTGAGGTGGTAGATTCTTCCAGCTAGACTTGATAGCGATTAGAGCAGCAACTACAAGTATAATCAATTTATATGATGAATAAAGATGATCTTCAATAATGGGTTTTAAAAAGCACGCCTAAGGCGCAAGCTGCTTCACTTTTAACTAGGTAAGGAGCATGTTGTACAAAAGGCGCCTGTAAAATGCGCTTGAGGCGCGCTTTTCGTACGTGCGAAGTTTTTAGGCTGTACATATATGTTATTGACATATTAAATCATATATAAAGCTTATTTCTAACTAAATATTCTATAGGTGCCTTTCAAAAAAAATATTCTATAGGTGATGCTAAATATCTATGAGATATGTAAAAAAGATTATATGTTCTTCAACGAAAGCATCTGTAAGGGAAGCATGAACATGATGAATTAAATTAAACATAATAAATTAGATTAGGGTGTTCATCATCCTGTTTGAAACCGATTCAATCGAACCGAATAATCAATTCGGTTTTACAAATTCTGAATTCGGTTAAAACGGCATAACCCATATTAACCAATTATTCTTTGTAAAATACTTTAAATTAAGTTATTCACTTAATAAAAAATTATACCGTCGATGGCCTAGTGGCACCCAAGTGGTGAGGGTTCAAGTCTCACAAATGGGCAAATAGGTGAATTTTAGGAATAGATTTTACGGGATGTGTGTTTGCCGTTAAAAAAAAATTATACCAAATTAACTAGTTTATCTTTTAGCTAAAAAGGTCATTTTGGTTGAATGTAGTTTATTCAGTTCAAAACCAAAAACCAAACTGAATTTTTATTCGGTTACGATAGAACAAAATTCAAAACCGAATAACTCGAAAACCGAACCGATAAACACCCCCGTAACAAATCAACATAGCATCTTCATCAGAGACGTTATACAACACAAACAACATATAAACAAATGATGGATGAACACAATAAAGAAGCCATTGTATCACATAATAACTTACGATCGATTTGATGTGTCTCCGCTACGATTACCATAACTTACGAAGTTTTTAGGCTGTACATATATGTTATTTACATATTAAATCATATATAAAGCTTATTTATAGCTAAATATTCGATAGGTGATGCTAAATATCTATGAGATATGTAAAAAAGATTATATGTTCTTCAACGATGAAGGATCCTTATTTATTCCAAGCATCTGTAAGGGAAGCATGAACATGATGAATTAAATTAAACATAATAAATTAGATTAAGGGTGTTCATCATCCTGTTTGAAACCGATTAAATCGAACCGAATAATCAATTCGGTTTTACAAATTCTGAATTCGGTTAAAACGGCATAACCCATATTAACCAATTATTCTTTGTAAAATACTTTAAATTAAGTTATTTACTTAATAAAAAATTATACCGTTGATGGCCTAGTGGCACCCAAGTGGTGAGGGTTCAAGTCTCACAAATGGGCAAATAGGTGAATTTTAGGAATAGATTTTACGGGATGTGTGTTTGCCGTTAAAAAAAAATTATACCAAATTAACCAGTTTATCTTTTAGCTAATAAATTATGTTTTAGCTAAAAAGGTCATTTTGGTTGAATGTAGTTTATTCAGTTCAAAACCAAAAACCGAACTGAATTTTTATTCGGTTACGATAGAACAAAATTCAAAACCGAATAACTCGAAAACCGAACCGATAAACACCCCCGTAACAAATCAACATAGCATCTTCATCAGAGACGTTATACAACACAAACAACATATAAACAAATGATGGATGAACACAATAAAGAAGCCATTGTATCACATAATAACTTACGATCGTTTTGATGTGTCTCCGCTACGATTACCATAACTTACGAAGTTTTTAGGCTGTACATATATGTTATTTACATATTAAATCATATATAAAGCTTATTTATAGCTAAATATTCGATAGGTGATGCTAAATATCTATGAGATATGTAAAAAATATTATATGTTCTTCAACGATGAAGGATCCTTATTTATTCTAAGCATCTTTAAGGGAATCATGAACATGATGAAATAAACACAATAAATTAGATTAGGGGTGTTTATTATTCTGTTTGAAACCGATTAAACCGAACCAAATAACTAATTCGGTTTTACAAATTCTGAATTCGATTAAAACGGCATATTAACCAACTAATCTTTGTAAAATACTTTAAATTAATTTATTCACTTAATAAAAAAATTACACCGCAGACGGCCTCTTGGCCTAGTGGCATCTGGAGTTTATCCCCACCAAGTGGTGAAGGTTCAAGTCCCATAAGCGGACAAATAGATGGATTTTATGAGTAAATTTTACGGGGTGTGTGTGTTTGCTGTTAAAAAACAAATTATACCAAATTAACCTATATTTATATAATACTAGTGGATTATAATAAAAATTAACCAAGTGAAAATAATAAATTATTTTTTTGCTAAAAAAGTCATTTTGGTTAAATGTAGTTTATTCAGTTCAAAACCAAAAACGGAACTGAATTCTTATTCGGTTCGGTTTTGGGTCACGATAGAACAAAATTCAAAACCTAATAACTCGAAAACCGCTCCGATAAACACCCTGTAATATATCAACATAGCATCTTCATTGGAGACATTATACAAACAAACAACATATGAACAAATGATGGAAGCCATTGTATCACATAATAACTTACGATCGTTTTGATGTGTCTCCCCTGCAATTACCATAATATGACTGCAAATAATCATCACCCATGTCCATAACCGAATTCTTGGCTCCATTTCTCTAAACCCAACAATATCTTCTTACGGAGTATGAAATTAAGTTAGTCAGCAAATGCCAACATTTGGCACATCCACACATTACAATTTGGTTTGGGTCCATCTCTTTAAACTCAAAAATATCTTCTTCCAAGTGGTTTGGGTCCCATTTCTTTAAAGTCTAAACTCAAAAAATATCTTCTTGCATGTGGTTTGGGTCAAAGAGTTGCGACTTTTACGTTGCCTTGGTTAATGGCATTTATTTGGACCACAACCATTTTGGTAATTTCAAAATTTTACAATATGAGCAACAAAAAGGTCGGCTTTGGGAGATTTTTTTTGGCGGCTACTGCTTCTTCAAAACTTGTCGGTGGGTATGGTTAGGAATAGAATATATATATTTTTTTAATAAAGTGTAGTTTTCATCCATGGTATAGGAGTGGCTAATATATCATTATGTTTTAGCTAAAAAAGTCATTTTGGTTAAATGTAGTGGCTAGTATATTAGATAAGATAAGAGAGGGGAGATTGAGATGGTTCGGGCATATAAAGAGGAGACAGATGACGGCGCATGTTAGATCAGTGGAAAATCTCACCATAGAAGGAAGGAGGGGTAGAGGCAGACCCAAACTGACTTGGGATGAGCGGATTAGGCATGATTTGTTAGATTTGCATCTCTCTGAGGATATAGTCGAGGACAGGACTTTGTGGAGACGTAGGATTAAGGTTAAAGACTTTTAGGGGGAGGGTAACATATGAGTCTATACTTTACCGTAGGGGCTTAGATCTATCTAGATCTGTGGTGGCCTAAGCATGTTGTCGTTTTCTTTGCTGTGTATCTATATGATATAACCTGTACTAACTTCACTCTTTCACTAATCACAATTTTCCACCTTTTCCTGTCTTTAATATTACTATTTTTATTAGCTGTCTTACTGTTTGTTGTGTAGATGTAATATGGTAAGCGCTATGGTACTAATATACATTTTCAGGTTCTGACAAGGTTTTTTGGAGCTGGGGGTCTCCCTGGAAGCAGCCTCTCTATCCTAAAAGATAGGGGTGTGGCTTGCCTACATTCCACCCTTCTAAGACCCTACCAATAGCTTGGCTATGAGTAGGATTTTACTGGGTATGGTTGTTGTAGTAGTTTTCATCCCTAAGGTTTGTACAAAACATCAGGTTTCATCCATCTTTAACACTATTGATCCCGACGTTTAATGTTTTAACACTATGCGTCCCTGGTCCTAATGTCAGTTACCAAGTCCAAAAGTTACCCCCGACGTGCCCATCACGTGAGGGGTAATTTGGTTATTTCAACCCTGAAAATCATCAGCTAATTGAATTTACGTCTTTGCTCATCTTCTCCGACATGCAAGGACGGTCCACATGGAGACTGGTCTGATTTAGATGTCCTCTTTGACGATGATGTGCCAAATCTCGCACCTGGAGTGTTTGAGGTAGGTTGAATTACGTCTTTGCTCATCTTCTCCGACATGAAATCACAAAAATCACGCATATTTTGACAGGTTTATCTAAATTCTAAAACATTGCGATCCAAATTGTGTCGATATCGGCAAGCATCGGCGGTGAAACATAGCAGAAGCCGTTAGAAAGCGATCACATATTAGTCTTTTTGAGAGAGAAGGATGATCCGGTGGAAATTCATCGCTTTCTAACGAATTATGTTATGTTTCACCGAATAAATTCATCCAGAATCACATCAAAAGCACAACATAATTGTTACGCAATAGTCATCACTAAACGCGAAAATATGCCATTTCGGCACGGGGTGAAGGGCATGTGTGTCACACCCCGCTTAGGGCAGAAACACGGGGCGCGACGGTTCATGGTGTTCATAGCCTTTGATTACAACTACTTCTAATGCATTCATAATCAAAGGTTTAAGACATTACAGAAAATCACGAATTGTTTTAAGGCATTACATGCAAAGTACCGCACTTAATCCAAAGTGTACGACTTTTCAAACAACAAGTTTGTCAGCTATGACCTATATGGTCCTAGGTTATAACATGAAAACTCCAAAAGATGATCTACGTGCATGCATGCCCTTTCTTCCATGTTTTTAGTTACCTGAGAAAACAAGCTTAAAAAGTCAACATAAAGTTGGTGAGTTCACAGGTTTAGTTGAAATGTTTGATGTTGGACCACAAGATTTCTAGTTGTGTATTGTTCACCCGAACAATGATGTACCACTATTATTAGTTAAAACAATAGTGTAAGTCTATTATTATTACCATGAGCTCCTGTAACCGAAACTCAATGTTGAAGTTGTGCCCCTAACCCAATGTTCTTAACGCCAAACATTGTAATAGTTGATGAAAATTATGCACCCGATTTGAGCTCTAATCAAGGTTAGAACGACTAACCACAGGTGAGGGTGTCAACCCAAATAGATCTATTCATGCTTTCCACGTTTATGTTATAACTAACGGTTACAAAATAAGAGGGGACTTTGATGCGTTAAACGAGTTGACTCATGTAACAATGTAGGTACTTATGTCCAGTTTCAAGTTGAGCAAGTTCCCCCCCCCCCCCGCGTATGTTTAAAAATCAATTTAAAACAAGTAAAAGTAGGGCCGTGAAGACTCACCGTAGCTAATAGAGTGGTGAGTGATGATGTAAATAGCAAGTCCAAACAAGTCCAGACCTAGTCGTGCCCTAAATTAATTAAGACACCTTAAGGTCTAAGTTGTCGTTAAAGCGTGGGTTGGTCACACGACTAATATTACGAAGTCTTGACCCTTGCCTTGTAATAGTTTACAAGGGTCCGACTCGATCGCCGTTGGTGATACAACTTGTCGTTAGTGTAGTTATATTTATTAAAATCCTTTTAATAAATATTGATGTAGACTCTAATTTCTCGTTTTCGGTTTAAGTTGTCCCTTATGATAAATAAATATATTTAATATATATTTATTATAAATAGGTGTAAAAATGTCATAAAATAATTATTATATTATTTTATTTTCCAAACTTATTTCTAGTTGTCTCAATGATATATATATATATATAATTATTGATTTTCACCCAACAAAACTAATATATATATATATAGGGGGAAAATCAAATAAGAAATAGTTTTTCGCTAAAAAATATAATAAATGACAAAAACCTTAAGAAACGATATCAAACGAACTCTGATTGAGCTAATTTCAGCGGCGTTGGAACCGTCTCGTCGAACTCTACCATCTTAGCTTTTAGGGTTTAGATTTTACGTTTGAATTTTAAGGTTTTAGCCTTAGGGTTTAGATTTTATGGTTTAGGTTTTTTTTGGGGGTGGGGGGTTTAGGATTTTGGGGGTGGGTGGGGGTGGGTGGGGGTGGGTTTAGGTTTGGGGGGGGGGTGGTGTCACACCCCGCCAAGGCGGAAACGCGAGGCGCGACGTTCATGGTTTTTCAAAGCATATAATTATTGCAAACGCATACATACAACTGGATACATAAATTAAATTTAAGGTTTTACAGCCCAAAAATAGTACTTGAAGTTACAAAATATTAAGATTTTGCAAATATGACCCGAACATTATGGGTTATACAAGAAAAATCTTCAAAAGTTGTATCCACCGTGTATGCATGAACCCTACGTAGTATTACCCTTGCTATCACGTTCAGTTTCCTGAAAAACATACTTGAAAATGTCAACACTAGGTTGGTGAGTTCACAGGTTTTATATATGAATACAATGAGCAAACCAATTGCATGAAAATGATCTTTACGTATATGATAAACAAAACAAGTAACGTTTGACCCATTTGTAAACTAGCTAGGAATACAAATAATATGTACATACATGAGGCATAACCAAACCAAGACCAGGTGTTTTGCCCCTCACTCGTACCTCACGAGCAATATTAGAACACTATGCAGTCATTTGGCCAGATGGACCCATGGTTAGCGCGACTAACCATGACCGGGGGTGTCAGACCCAATAGTACTATCCATAGAATCTCAGGCTAACCTATAGCTAATGGTTATAAATATGATGATCAGGGGACTTTACGAGCTCCAAATGTGTTCACTCATGCATACATAAAGGTCGGGTCTTGTTTTCTTGTTATCATATAAAAATAGTTATAAGTATGTTCTTCCCCCAAATAGTACAAAACAGTAAAAAGGGGCCGTGAAACTCACCTTGAGTTTGTGTATGCTTGTAACGATATTTGTTCTAGTCCACTTGACTATTTGTACCCTAGATACGAAAGGGTAAATTGTGTTAAGACCGAATGTCTCATATTGCAAATTGTTCACCGACTTTGTAAATCTGGTTGTGTTTGTTTAAAATCTTCTTAGTTGTTCAACACTTGATTTGTAGTAAAAACAGTTCTAAATTACTGCTAAATGGGACTGATAACCAGGTATCGAAACTACCTAGTTTCGATTGAACAGAACAGAACAGAATAGAGGTCGAAACTACCTAGTTTCGATTAAGTAAACTGGGTATCGAAACTCCTAGTTTCGATGGAGTACTAGGTATCGAAACTCCTAGTTTCGATTGAATAATAGCTATCGAAACTACCTAGTTTCGATTGAGTAAACAGGTATCGAAACTCCTAGTTTCGATCAAATAGGTATCGAAACTCCTAGTTTCGATCAAATAGGTATCGAAACTCCTAGTTTCGATTGGGAAACAGGTATCGAAACTATAGTTTCGATTACTGCAATTCTGAATGACAGAATCAGTCCTGCATATTTTTATGTTTTAAACTTGAATTCGACACACTTTTGTTGTTATCTTACTTGCGTTTGAATATTTTGTAAGTTTTAGCTACGGTTTCTAAAGAAAATAATATAGATAGTATTGAGTTTTTACCTTAAACAGATATGAAGATGATGAGAGAAAACAGAGAATGGTCTTGAACTCCTTAGCTTGATTCTTGAGAAAAACACTTGGAATTCTTCTTATAACACCGAAATATGGTGGATTTTGCTCTAAAACTTGGATTCAACTTGAAGAGGAATGGGGAAAATTGCCGTAAGAAAATGAGTAAAATGAGAGGAATTGTGAGATTTCGAGTGAAGGGGTATGGTGTATATCTGATTCTCCAAGGCATGGGGTATGGGTCGTAGGGAGTGGGAATGGAGTATTCCCTGGGATTTTGGTCGAGAAAGTCAAGGGTGGTTTGGGTTAATAATGATTAGATTTAAGAATTAATTTATTAATGGTATTAATATCAATTAGAGATTTAAAATGGGTAATTTAATTTGGTTTAGGTTCCCCACGATATTATAAATTTATTAAGTTTATGGCTCGTTAATGAAAAATATTTAAATCTTAGATTGTATAATTCGTTGAGGTGATTATTCGTAGGTATAAATATCTAAAGTTGACGCTACTAGGTAATATCTTCGAAAGAGTTCGTTAGTTTACTTTGACGTATTTTTATATTTATTTTAGTCTAAAATGACTTATTGTCCAACGTAAAGTTCGTGTAATATATATGTCTAAATATTTTTCTTGGTTATTTAATTTAATCACTATCGTTCGTATTTAGTCGGGTTATACGGGTATGTGAACCGGTAACTCTTAGAATTACCAAAATATGAAATGAAACAATGTACGGCTTTTCTTAGACTTTAATGCCCTAATTTATGCAATTAGGTAAATCACGAAAACAAATATAATATAAACTTGTTTATATCGTGTACGGATGTTGACCTGAAATGTCGGGTGTCACATTCTCCCCATGTTAAAAGAATTTCGTCCCGAAATTCAATTCGTGCCATCTTGAACTGGTGCATCCTTAAACAAGGAGGGGTATTTTGTTTTCATTTGATCCTCTCGTTCCCATGTATACTCAGGACCACGTTTTGAGTTCCAACGTACTTTAACCAGTTTGATTCGACTGCGTCTCAGTCTTTGAACTTTCCAATCTGAAATCTCAATCGGTTCCTCGATGAAATGAAGTTTATCGTCAATGTGAATCTCGTCAGGCGGTATAATTAGCGTCTCGTCTGATAAACACTTCTTGAGATTTGATACATGAAACGTATCATGTACATTGTTTAGTTCTTGCGGTAGTTTGAGCTTGTAAGCTACCGGACCAACCCTAGCCAGTATTTCAAATGGTCCAACGTATCTAGGGTTGAGCTTACCACGGTTACCAAACGTTGCAACGCCTTTCCATGGTGAGACTTTTAACATTACTCGGTCACCAATTTGAAATTCTAATGGTTTCCGTCTGTTATCAGCATAGCTCTTTTGTCTGTCTCGGGCCGCTTTCAAACGGTCCTTAATTTTGAAGATCTTATCAGTGGTTTCCTGGACAATCTCAGGGCCTGTCAAATGTTTTTCACCAACTTCCGCCCAACATAGCGGTGAGCGGCATTTACGACCATATAAAGCTTTAAACGGAGCTGCCTTAATGCTCGTGTGATAGCTGTTATTATAGGAAAACTCCGCTAACGGTAAATGAGTATCCCAATTTCCTCCGAAATCAATTACACACGCACGGAGCATATCTTCTAATGTTTGGATAGTCCTTTCACTTTGACCGTCCGTTTGTGGATGGTAGGCGGTGCTCATGTCTAGGCGCGTGCCTAGGGCTTCTTGTAACGACCTCCAAATCCTTGACACGAAACGACTATCCCTATCAGAGATAATAGAAACTGGTACTCCGTGTCTTGCCACAATTTCTTTAATGTAGAGTCTTGTAAGTTTCTCTGTCTTGTCGGTTTCTTTAATCGGCAGAAAGTGAGCAGATTTCGTTAAACGGTCGACAATTACCCATATGGTATCATAACCGCTGGACGTCTTGGGTAATTTCGTGATGAAATCCATAGAAATCTGTTCCCATTTCCATTGGGGAATTTCAGGTTGTTGTAATAAGCCAGACGGTTTCTGATGTTCGGCTTTTACTTTTGAACACGTTAAGCATTTACTGACGTATGTGGCAATATCTCCTTTCATATTGGGCCACCAATATAATTCTTTCAGATCCTTATACATCTTATCTGAACCTGGGTGAATGGAGTACCTGGACTTGTGGGCTTCGTCCATAACCAACTCCCGTAAGTTACCAAAACATGGCACCCAAGTTCTATTCATGAAGTATAGAGTGTCATCTGACTTAGTCTCCAATTGTTTGATCATTCCACGTAGTGCTTCATTCTGAATGTTCTCTTCTTTGATTGCTTCTTGTTGTGCCATTCGGATTTGAGTCGTGAGGCTGGTATGAATTGTCAATTCTAGGGCACGAACACGAAGAGTTTTGACTCGTTCCTTGCGACTTAAGGCGTCTGCTACGACATTGGCTTTCCAGTCGTTTAGTAGTTCCACCCAACGAAGTTGTCTCATGTTAAGTTCCTTTTGATCGAAGATATGTTGAAGACTCTTATGATCAGTAAAGATAGTGCATCTTGTACCGTAAAGATAATGTCTCCAAATCTTGAGTGCAAACACAACTGCACCCAACTCCAAGTCGTGGGTCGTATAATTCTTTTCATGCACTTTTAGTTGTCGTGAGGCATATGCGATGACTTTGTCTCTTTGCATTAACACGCAACCAAGTCCTTGATGCGAGGCATCGCAGTATACGACGAAATTGTCGATTCCCTCAGGAAGGGATAAGATCGGTGCACTACACAGCTTCTGCTTCAGTAATTGAAAAGCTGACTCTTGCTTGTCACTCCAATCAAACTTCTTTTCTTTCTGGGTTAATGTGGTTAAAGGCAGGGCTATTTTTGAAAAATTCTCGATGAATCGTCTGTAATAGCCTGCCAAACCCAGAAATTGACGTACCTCAGTCGGAGTTGTTGGTGCTTCCCAGTTTTTGATAGCTTCAATTTTTGATGGATCAACGTGAATTCCTTCCTTGTTGATGACATGTCCAAGGAAATGCACTTCTCGGATCTAAAATTCACACTTAGAGAATTTAGCGTAAAGTTTCTCGTTTCTGAGTAGTTCTAAGATTAATTTCAGATGATGTTCATGTTGCTCCTTGGTTCGTGAATATATTAATATATCATCAATAAATACTATCACGAATTTATCCAAGTATGGCTTACACACTCGGTTCATGAGATCCATAAAAACAGCTGGTGCGTTCGTCAAACCAAACGGCATAACTAGGAATTCGTAGTGACCGTAACGAGTCCTAAAAGCCGTTTTTGGTATATCTTCTTCTTGGATTCTTAGTTGATGATACCCTGATCGTAGATCAATTTTAGAATAGAAGCTGGAACCTTGCAGTTGATCGAACAAATCGTCTATTCGAGGAAGTGGATATCGGTTTTTGATTGTAAGCTTGTTTAATTCTCGGTAATCAATACACATCCTAAAGGTTCCATCCTTTTTCTTTACGAACAAGACCGGAGCTCCCCAAGGTGAGAAACTCGGTCTTATGAAACCTTTATCAAGCAACTCCTGTAGTTGATTTGATAATTCCTGCATTTCAGAAGGTGCTAGTCGATACGGTGACCGCGCAACCGGGGCGGCTCCTGGTACTAAGTCGATTCGGAATTCGACTTGCCTCGGTGGTGGTAATCCAGGTAAGTCTTCAGGAAAAACTTCGGGGTAATCCTTAACGATTGGTATGTCTTCAAGTCGACGTTTCTCAGGTTTCTTATCGACGACGTGAGCTAGGAATACGCAATAGCCTTTACGTAGATACTTACGAGCTTTCATGCAGTTTATCATCTTCAATGTCACTCCACTTTTCTCACCTTGTACCGAAAGAACTTCTCCGTTTGGGAGAGGAATATGAACAATCTTCTCAAAACAAACAATCTCGGCGTGATTCTTCGACAACCAATCCATACCAATAACAACGTCAAAACTTCCCAAGTCAATAGGTAACAGGTCTATACTAAAGGTGTGGTCTTCCAAACATAGAGTACAATCCCGAATGACTTCTTCGGTTTTAATTAATTTCCCGTTTGCTAATTCAATTGTATAATTTTGGTCTAGTTTGCTGGGTTTAATACCAAGTAGGGACTTAAAGTCAGTTGACACAAAACTCATATCAGCACCCGTATCGAAAAGTATAGAAGCATAATGATTGTTTATCAGGAACGTACCAGTGACAATGTCAGGGTCCTGGCGTGCGTCCCTAGCTCCCATCACGAACGCTCTTCCTCGGGCCTGATTGTTATTCTGATTATTCAACTTGGGGCAATCTTTCCTGTAGTGCTTCAGATCTCCACATTCGTAGCATCCTTGCTTAATCTTATCGGTGGGGTTGGCATTGAGTCGACATGTCTGCGCTCGATGCCCAAACTTTCTACACCTTTCACATTGAGTGCATTTCCCCACATGGTGATACCCGCACTTATCACACCTCGGTTGGGGGCCAGCATAACCCCTTTTCTCCACAGCGTTAGCAACAAAAGCTTTCACAGTCTCTTGTCTCTTATAGGCTTGATTCCTAAATTGGTTATTTGGTTTTCCCACCCATTTTCTCTTTTCTCCTAACTTTCTTTCCTCAGTCTCCTTCTTCTCAAACAAACCATCACGTACAGCATTATCTCTTAGCTTGAAAGCCAGAATTATAGCGCTCTTAGCATCCATAGGGTTCGACAAAGTCACCATACTACGAATTTGAGGTGCAAGACCCCACAAGTACCTTTCAAACTTTTTGTACTCGGGCGTGACCATGTGTGGCACCAAGATTGCCAGCTCATTGAACCTGTCAGTGTAACCAGCCACATCATCTCCTATCATTTGAAGGTTCCACATTTCAGTTTCGATTTTCTGCAATTCATTTCGAGGACAGTACTCCTCGATCATCATGGCCTTTAGATCATCCCAAGATAGCTGGTAGGCAGTCTGTCTTCGCAATGTTTTCATCTGAGAATTCCACCAGGTTAGTGCCTTGTCAGCAAGTGTGCAAGTGGCATATTTCACCATACAGTCGGCTGTGCATTCACTAATGTCAATCACAGATTCCATCTTCTCAATCCACCTCATCAGGCCTACTGCACCCTCGGTGCCATTGAAGTGGCGAGGGTTGCAAGATAGAAAAGCCTTATAAGTGCACTTCTTGCTCGAAGTATCTGTAGGGTCACAAGTCAATATTTTTAATAATGTTGTTAACTTAGATCGTGACTGTGTTATAGAGGTGATTACACATTCTGTTACCTCCAGAACCTCCAGCAGTGCCACTGCCTCCTGCACCTCCTCCACTACCACTACCATTTCCTCCGATGTTATTCCGATTGGCTTCGTACTGCTCCAAGGCGGCGGCTACACGTTGTGATATGAGTTGCTCAACTTCTGCGAAAATCGTCGTGTTGTTTTCACCGGTAGTGTCACGCGGTGTCCTTCTTTTGGGTGCCATGGGTCTGAAGTCGAAATGGGGTTAGTGTGTGACGATGTTCAGTGTCTACGATATCCGTACAATATGATGATAAGTTATGACATGCATATGCAATGAAAAACGTCTCAGTGAGTCATTTAAATTATAGACTAGGTTCGATTTTTAGACTCCTAGTTCGCTATAATCAATGGCTCTGATACCAATCTGTCACACCCCGCCAAGGCGGAAACGCGAGGCGCGACGTTCATGGTTTTTCAAAGCATATAATTATTGCAAACGCATACATACAACTGGATACATAAATTAAATTTAAGGTTTTACAGCCCAAAAATAGTACTTGAAGTTACAAAATATTAAGATTTTGCAAATATGACCCGAACATTATGGGTTATACAAGAAAAATCTTCAAAAGTTGTATCCACCGTGTATGCATGAACCCTACGTAGTATTACCCTTGCTATCACGTTCAGTTTCCTGAAAAACATACTTGAAAATGTCAACACTAGGTTGGTGAGTTCACAGGTTTTATATATGAATACAATGAGCAAACCAATTGCATGAAAATGATCTTTACGTATATGATAAACAAAACAAGTAACGTTTGACCCATTTGTAAACTAGCTAGGAATACAAATAATATGTACATACATGAGGCATAACCAAACCAAGACCAGGTGTTTTGCCCCTCACTCGTACCTCACGAGCAATATTAGAACACTATGCAGTCATTTGGCCAGATGGACCCATGGTTAGCGCGACTAACCATGACCGGGGGTGTCAGACCCAATAGTACTATCCATAGAATCTCAGGCTAACCTATAGCTAATGGTTATAAATATGATGATCAGGGGACTTTACGAGCTCCAAATGTGTTCACTCATGCATACATAAAGGTCGGGTCTTGTTTTCTTGTTATCATATAAAAATAGTTATAAGTATGTTCTTCCCCCAAATAGTACAAAACAGTAAAAAGGGGCCGTGAAACTCACCTTGAGTTTGTGTATAATTGTAACGATATTTGTTCTAGTCCACTTGACTATTTGTACCCTAGATACGAAAGGGTAAATTGTGTTAAGACCGAATGTCTCATATTGCAAATTGTTCACCGACTTTGTAAATCTGGTTGTGTTTGTTTAAAATCTTCTTAGTTGTTCAACACTTGATTTGTAGTAAAAACAGTTCTAAATTACTGCTAAATGGGACTGATAACCAGGTATCGAAACTACCTTGTTTCGATTGAACAGAACAGAACAGAATAGAGGTCGAAACTACCTAGTTTCGATTAAGTAAACTGGGTATCGAAACTCCTAGTTTCGATGGAGTACTAGGTATCGAAACTCCTAGTTTCGATTGAATAATAGCTATCGAAACTACCTAGTTTCGATTGAGTAAACAGGTATCGAAACTCCTAGTTTCGATCAAATAGGTATCGAAACTCCTAGTTTCGATCAAATAGGTATCGAAACTCCTAGTTTCGATTGGGAAACAGGTATCGAAACTATAGTTTCGATTACTGCAATTCTGAATGACAGAATCAGTCCTGCATATTTTTATGTTTTAAACTTGAATTCGACACACTTTTGTTGTTATCTTACTTGCGTTTGAATATTTTGTAAGTTTTAGCTACGGTTTCTAAAGAAAATAATATAGATAGTATTGAGTTTTTACCTTAAAACAGATATGAAGATGATGAGAGAAAACAGAGAATGGTCTTGAACTCCTTAGCTTGATTCTTGAGAAAAACACTTGGAATTCTTCTTATAACACCGAAATATGGTGGATTTTGCTCTAAAACTTGGATTCAACTTGAAGAGGAATGGGGAAAATTGCCGTAAGAAAATGAGTAAAATGAGAGGAATTGTGAGATTTCGAGTGAAGGAGTATGGTGTATATCTGATTCTCCAAGGCATGGGGTATGGGTCGCAGGGAGTGGGAATGGAGTATTCCCTGGGATTTTGGTCGAGAAAGTCAAGGGTGGTTTGGGTTAATAATGATTAGATTTAAGAATTAATTTATTAATGGTATTAATATCAATTAGAGATTTAAAATGGGTAATTTAATTTGGTTTAGGTTCCCCACGATATTATAAATTTATTAAGTTTATGGCTCGTTAATGAAAAATATTTAAATCTTAGATTGTATAATTCGTTGAGGTGATTATTCGTAGGTATAAATATCTAAAGTTGACGCTACTAGGTAATATCTTCGAAAGAGTTCGTTAGTTTACTTTGACGTATTTTTATATTTATTTTAGTCTAAAATGACTTATTGTCCAACGTAAAGTTCGTGTAATATATATGTCTAAATATTTTTCTTGGTTATTTAATTTAATCACTATCGTTCGTATTTAGTCGGGTTATACGGGTATGTGAACCGGTAACTCCTATAATTACCAAAATATGAAATGAAACAATGTACGGCTTTTCTCAGACTTTAATGTCCTAATTTATGCAATTAGGTAAATCACGAAAACAAATATAATATAAACTTGTTTATATCGTGTACGGATGTTGACCTGAAATGTCGGGTGTCACAGGTGGTGGGGTGGGGGTGGTCGTTTTAGGCTTTTCGGGGTAGGGTTGGAGGGGGGTTTTGGTTTTTGGGGGTGCGGGTGGAGGGGGGTTTAGGATTTTGGGTCCGGGTTAGGGTTCGATGAGACGGTTCCAACGACGCTGGAATGAGCTCAATCGGAGTTCGTTTGACCCACTTCTTAGGATTTTTTAGCGAAAAACCACTTCTTAGTGGAACGAACCCCTATATATATATACGTGAAATAACTTTTCTAAAAATTCCTTTTTACATGAAGTTTTAATTCTTTTATAATAATTATAACAATATAATTATTATTTGTTACTAATTAATTATATGTGTCAAAATATAATTTAGATGATTAATAAATTAACTGTTATATTTATGATAATAACGATTTAAAGTTCATAAGTTATAATTTCTCTAACCATCACCTTTTACGTTACCAACCCGCCTTTTATATTTAATAATAATTTACAAAACTATTATTAATATTTATGCTATTAATAGACTAAAATAATTAGTTATACTAATATATGAAGTAATGATTAACCATTATAATCATTATAACATCTAGGGTTTCATTCTTTTATAGTTTTTAACCGTCGTCTTTTACGTTAAAAATCCGTCTTTTATACGTTATTTGAAATACGAACCGGTTATAAACATTATATCACCAACTAGTTTAACGTTAAAATAAAATAGTCGAATGCTCACGTAAATAGTCGAGGGAATGTGGCGGAGTTTACGCGAGACCCGGTTGCTTCTCTTGACATCTCGTATCACCCAGTTAGCTTCCGAAATAGCTCGTACACTTCGTATAATCGAGACCCGGTGCCTGTAGGTGAAAACCGAAGACCCGAACGAGATGGTGGAGCTTGGTTCTTGTTCCCGAAACCCGTAAAGGTGGTGGAGGTGTTTCGGGGCTGTGGTGAATGAAGGTGGCGGTGTGCGGTGGTGATCAGTGGAGTGGTGTGGGGTTGTGGTGATCGTAAACCGGGTGAGGGAGAGGGTGGTTTGTGGTGCTCGATGGTGGTGAGGTGGTGGTTACTGTACTCGGGGTGGAGGGGTGGTGGTTTACGGTGATCAATGGTGGTGTTATGGTGTTGTGGTGGTGGTTGCCGAGGACTAGGGAGGAGGGGAAGAGGGTGGCGTCGGGTGAGGGTGTAGCCTAGAGAGGGAGAAGAGCAAGAGGGAGGTGAGGTGGTCGGGTATCACCGAGAGAGAGGGAGAGCAAGTGTGTGTTTGCTTGAAGGTGGTGGTGAAGTGTGGATGGATTAAGCTCCCATTTATAGTCTTTCCTAGTGGTTATTATCTACTAGATTATGTATGCAAGGGAACCAAATTGTTGGGGAAACAATTTTGTTGGGGATTTGACACCTCAAGGTGTTTCTTGTGAGGGGAACATGAGAAACCCAAATCAAAGGGAGGACCCCCTTTAGGTTCCTTCTTGGCCGAGAGGAAAGGAGACGAGGGGGAGGGGGTAGGGTAGGTATGTAGTGTGGAGTGTTACCCGATCGTTCCTAGCTCGGTATAATACCCGTGTGTCGGTTTTCCATTTGTCGTTACGTGTCGGGAATGAGTCGGGTATTTATAAATATAAGTTTAGTAGTTTGGATATAACACGTGACCGTGTCACATGTTTAGTATTTATTTCCATGTGGTTAGGTATTATCTACTATTAGAAATAAAGAGAATGTTTCTAGGTGTTTAAATTTTATTTCCAGTTTATCACCAATGCGATACGAGGTTCGATCTATTGGACCAGGTTAGACCTAATTAATTAAAATTAGTCTAATATGCACAGTCTCGTATAATTATATTTAAATAATTATTTGATAAAATTACCAGTTGTCACAACATGGGGTGGGGGTGGGGGTGGGGGGGGACTAGTGGACTTGGTAACTATTGATTTTATTTTTGTATATATAGATGATATTCTAATCTTATCAAATGATATTAAATCACATTTACAACATCTTGATATTTTTATAAATTTATGTATAAAACATGGATTAGCTTTGTCTGAAAAGAAAACCAATTTATTACAAGAACAAATAGAGTTTTTAGGAATAAAAATAGATGGCAAGGGAATAGAACTTCAAAGTCATATTTAAAAAAAAAAAAATCTGCTTTTCCCAACAAATTGATTGATAAAAAACAGGTACAAAGTTTCCTTGGTATATTAAATTATGTTTAAGATTTTATTAAAAATTTTGCAGTTTTAAGAAAACCCTTTCAAAGCCTACTAAAAAAAGATAAAATATTTCTAAAATTATAACTTTATCCAAAACTTACCTGGATATTTTTACAAATTTATGCCGGTCATTTTACAAATTTATTAGGCTTTCTTTATATGGTAAAAAATATCCATCAAATATAGACAAAACCCGATAATTGAAAAGGGAATACCAATTCTAGAATGTCAAGGAATACCAATATTAGAATATGGAAAAGAAAAACCCTTAGACTATCAAGTAAATTTAAGAAAACTCGATTTTAATATTGAAAATATAAAAAGTAAGTTGAAACCCATCTTGATATTTAAGAAAACTCGATTTTGATATTGAAAATATAAAAAGTAAGTTGAAACAATGCTATACAGATAACCCATTACAATTTTGGAATAAAAATCAAATAACAGCAAAATTCTGACGTTAGGACCAGGTACGCATAGTGTTAAAAAATCAAACGTCGGGGATCAATAGTGTTAAAGGTGGATGAAACCTGATGTTTTGTGCAAACATGACGGACGAAAACTGTAGTTTACTTGGATTGAAAAAACCAAATTACCCTTCATGTGATGGGCACGTGGGGGTAACTAACGGGCTTGGTAACTGAAGTTAGGACAAGAGACGTATAGTGTTAAAACATCAAACGTCAGGGATTAATAGTGTTAAAAGTAGATGAAACCTTATGTTTTATGCATATCTCACGGACGAAAACTACAATTTACTCTATTTTATTTTTTAGAGATTTTTAGGTTGGGACGAGGGAGGTTGAGTTTTAGGTTTTATTGTGTACTTTTTTAAGTAAACTACACGATTGGTCTCTATGAATTAAAATAAAAATGTTTATAAAATCAAATTGTCTAAATTTAACTTATTAAAAAGGTAAAATAGTCATTTTATCTGACTACAACAACAGCTAATGAATCAAAGATTTTGAAAGCAAGAAGAATGCCTAGAGGGGTTAAACCGAATGTTTTCAGAACCGGATCGGACGACTTAAAGGTTCATTGCAGGTTGGACCGGATTCAAAAACCGTATGACGTAACAATCACTTTGATTTATTTGAAAATAAAAATGCTCATCTTTCTTTTAATACAAACAACTAATATTTATTATTTTAAAGTAATATATGATCAAATATGTAATAAATATTAAATAAAAACTGTTATTAAAATCAATAAAATATAAAGCAAGTAATTAGGAAGTCTTGAAAGATGAAAAGTCAAAAAGAAAAGTAATTTTGTCAAGCAAAAAGTAATGTTATCACTTATCAGGTCTTGGAAACTTCGTGAAAAGAAAGAATATGAGAGAAATAAATATTAAAAATAAAAGATTTAGTTCATATTCTGAATATGATATTTCTTTATCAGTTTATCTTGATTTCTCCCTTTCTCTCTTCATCATTTTTTTTCTCTTAGGGAACTTTCACCGGTGATAACTCCGACCATGGATGTTATGATAGAGAGAATGAAAACTGAAATGAGATATAAATAATTGGGAAAATTTGAATTTTTGATTAATAACTCAAATATTGATTACAAATCTAACCTAATAAAGCAATATCTTTGATGAACACGTGTCCCCTTACTAGCCACTCCACAATTTGTTTTCCCGCCAAAACAATTAAGTCAACCCTCCTCTTTCTTTCTCGTGATTTTAGGTCAAAATTGAGAAATTAAGAAGGAATGAATCAATCGTTCACAAATCAAACCCTAATTCCCCTTCCTCCGTCTCTGTCATTTCACTCCATTTCAAAAGAATGAATCAATCGTTCATCATTGCAAACCCTAATCAAGATCAACAATTGCATATTTCTGAATTCTAAGTCTTGAAGCAGTCTTTGTTGCTCCATCGATCAAACCCTCTTGGTTCTCGCAACCTCCGACTGTGTTTTAATTCCATCAGAACAGGTTAGTTTACATGGCTTCAAAGTAACCCCTCCCTCCCCCTTCCCTCCCAAAGCAGCACCAACAAAGGCTACGAATTTTTTAGCTATTTTTTATGTAAAAACTTACACAGTATACGGCTTTCTAATTGGAAAACACATCGAATCTTACAAAAAGCCCTCAAAAATGTCCATTGCAAAGAAAGGGTTTCAACAATACCTTACAGCTTGAACAATACCCTCAGAACTATTTTAGAGATGAATTATGAACCGGGTTTGTACTAATTGGTTTTTTGATGTTCTTTTTGCCATTTTGGTACATTTTAGTTGAGTTTTGGTCAATTTGATTCATTCTTTATTAGATCATACTGTAGGAATTGAATTATGATAGAGAAATGAATGCAAATGCATTCTCAGCTGAAAGAAAAACCATTACCTTAAAGCTGCGTTTTTGTACATTTGAATTGTTGTCAACGTGTTGCTGCACCTTGTGCTTTTGATCTTGTACTTTAATGGTGTATACTCGGGGTTTAGATCATGATTTTGGAGCCTTAAATTAGTTATTTTTATTGAGAGAATAATGTTGTAGGAAAATATAATTAGTTTCTTAATTGAACTTTGAATTGATTATTACGGGATCACGGATCTGAGTCTTGCATTACCCTGAAATCTGAATGTTTGATTTTGGTGTGTTCTCCAACCACACCACATGAACTATCTGCTTCCCCTTTGCTATATGGTATGAATCTGTTTTCCTCGATGCATTGCTTGCTTTTGTTATTATAATAAGAATTGCAATGTTACAAATATAACATCAAATGCAAAGAAGTATTCGGTAATTTTTGATATATTGTTATAACTTTTCATTTGGAATTATTATATGTAATAATACGTAATTTCAGTCATGAGAAGTAATTAAAAGCATAATCTATATTTCATTATTTGTATTGAACCCGTGTAGTACACGGGTCTCTAACCTAGTTGCTTATATACGAGAAACAAAACAAAACTAGCGAAACTAACAAAATAAGAGAAACTAAGCTAGCAACACCCCCCCAAGTTGGAGGTGTATACAACCCCAACTTGGAAATGATAGCCGAATGTGGTTGACCTGCAAGACTCTTTGTGAATAAATCAGCAAGTTGATCAGAAGTACGTGTATGAGAAAGCAGAATCAACCTAGCTTGAAGTTTCTCATGAACAAAATGATAATCCAATTCAATATGCTTAGTGCGTTCATGGAAAACAAGATTCTTAGCGATGTGAATGGCCGCCTGACTATCACACTTCAAAGGAACCGGAGTGAGGTTGGGAAGCTGGAATTCCATAAACAAACGAGTTAACTAAGCAAGTATGTGACCCGGCGAAGAGACCGATACTCAGCTTCAGCAGAGCTAAGAGAAATAGTAGCCTGCTTCTTGGACTTCCAAGAAATAGGACTTCCCCCAATAGAAATAAAATAGCCACTCATAGATTGCCAAGTATTAGGGCAAGCCGCCCAATCAGAATCACAATAAGCAGATAAAGACATATCGGAATTGTCATTAAAAAATAATTCTTGAGAACAAGTTCCCTTAACATAGCGAAGAGTATGACACGCAGCATCCTAATGAGGAACACGCAGATCACTCATGAACTGGCTAAGAAACTGAACCGCAAAAGCAAGATCATGCCGAGTGTGAATGAGATAGTTGAGCTTGCCAACAAGCCGACGATAGGGCAAAGGATCATCAAGAACCCGACCCTCATTGAGCTTGAGTTGTAAATGCAAAGGCAAAGGAGACGAAACAGAAGAAACATCATCCATTGTATACTCGTTCAACAAATCCTTTGCAAATTTACATTGACTCATAATGAGACCGGAAGTAGACTTGAGAACCTCAATGCCTAGAAAATAGTTAAGGCTGCCAAGATATTTGATCTAAAAAGCCGAATGTAAGAAAGTCTTTAAAGCAGACATCTCCTGTTCATTGTTACCCGTGAGAAGAATTTCATCCACATAAACAGCCACATGAACAACAGAATCTCTCGTGGTATTTGAAAACAAAGAATAATCATTGGGAGAACGCATATACCCTTTTGTTTTGAGTGCATCAGAAAGCTTTCCATACCACTGCCGAGAAGCCTGCTTCAAACCATAAAGAGACTTTTTTAGTTTAAGAACATGACCAGGAGAGGATAATGTCGTTCCAGGAAGAGGACTCATATAAATGTCTTTATCAAGATCCCCATGTAAGAAAGCATTATTAACATCCAACTTATATGAACCCCAATTTCGTTTGGTTGCAACAACAACAAGACTATGAATAGTAGTCATTTTAACTACAAGGGAGAAAGTTTCATTATAATCAATGCCAACTTTCTGAGTATCACCACGAACAACCAAACGGTCTTTGCAGTGCTCAACTGTGCCATTAACATTATACTTGACTCTATACACCCATTTGCATTTAATAGCCTTCTTACCCTTAGGCAGTAAATTCCTTAGACATAGCTCTTGCCAAGCAGGATGTTGAGCAGCTTCCTGATAAGAAGAAGGTTCCTGAACAAAGTCAAGATTGAGAAGAAGCTGTTGAGAATCATAAGATTAACAAAAGAAGAAGCTTGGCAAGCACTCGACAAAGTATGAAAGCAAGAGGAATCAACGGAAGCAGAATTACAAACATAATCCTGTGTAACACCCAAAATTTTTTGACCGATTTTAAATTTCAAAAACACAAGCGAAAGAAGGTCCCATAACATTCTTAACAAAACAACACATGTTTTTGTTTAATAACGACCAGCCGAGGTTCCAAAAACAAAACAAGTTTCAACAATTAATAAGTCAACTATGCCAGTTTAAAATATCCTTGGTTAGATATTTACAAGTTCAAAACGAAGGTTCTACTACTTAACATCATTCATTTATACATTTAGAAGGTTTAAGCAATCCTAAGAAGGCTTAAGCATACAACCGATGCACCAAAAGTTCATCCAATGAGAACCCAAGACTTGAAGCGCGACCCGAGACTAGACTGGAGCTTTCCCTACATAAAACACCCAAACAAAACAAACATTAGTAATGATAGACACCCCTTAGGACCCTTTACAAGTCAATGCCTTAACTCGGGTCAAAACGACACTTTTCAGAATCATTTTAGCGCAAATCAGTGGATTCTCAGCGCATCCTGCGCTGACCAACGCAAATTGCGCTGGTGTCAGGTCTGCACACACCAAAATCTGGTTTAAGGGTATTCCAGCCCTCCTGAATCGACCCCCGAACGTTTTGACAACTCCACAATGATATGTCATTACTATAATCATCATATAGCACTTCCATAATACTCCATGAGGATTCATGTGAATCCAAAACAATCAAACACATATAAATTATAAGTCACAACTAGTTATACCACAATTTACAAAGCTTAACACTTCAATTATCAACAAATGTGAGATTCTTAGATCTCAAACCTCAAGTCACCCTTATGTGATTCTTTTGATAAAAAATATCTTGTGAAGTTCCTAGACCTCAAATATACCCTCCTTTATGAAGTTCATAACTTCAATGACTACATGTGAGGTTCTTAGACCTCAATGACATTCCTTAACATACTACAATGAACACATATACAAGTTACACAACCTATACTTTGTATTTGACATGTGGAATTCAAAGACCCCGGTCCACCCATTTGTTTGTGAAGTTCAAGACTTTAATCCTCTTTACAATCCCAACCCTTACATACAAACATAATCATTCAAACATTACTAAACATACACTTAGCAATAAACAACAAATAGTCTACTTCTAACATTACTAAGTAAGTACAAAACGACAACTAGTGAAGTTCTTGACCTTATTTAATACCGGGTGAGGTTTTAGACTCCGATACCGACTTTTTAACACCAACATACAAGTATTCACACACATTACCAATTCATCTATATAACCTATACATAATTTGCCAACATGTGGGATTCAAGGATCCCAATCCACCATTTATACTTGTGAAGATCAACGACTTCAATTATACCTTATTCACCCCATTTGTTTGACTTTACACCACATAAGTCAATTACCACATTTTTTTTTGACTCTAAACCACATAAGTCAAATTCACCAAACTACCACATTTGTTTGACTATAAACCACTTTAAGTCAATTACCACCTCTGTTCGATTCTAAACCACTTAAGTCAATTGCCACTTTTGTTTGACTATAAATACTTAAGTCAAATTCACCAAAGCAACATACTCACATTTGCACTGAAAGGACCCAAACCGGGTACCTCTCATAGTTGCCAAACATAGCATAAACATAGTTCTTAAACCATGAATTAAACATTAAAAACATTAACAGCGAAAGTCTTGTACAAAATTCATAGTTAACAAAAACTTTTAAACATAACATTGTTCTCGTTCATAATCTAATAATGGGGATGTCAGTCTTCTGTTCAGCAGAAACCATCCTCTTCTAAGCTCTTACGACATCATGTCTTTTTCTTTCCTTTGCTACCTGATGTGCATACTAAAATAGTCAGCTAACGCTGGTGAATTCAAGTGTTTCTTTTTCTTTAACGTTATATCAAATATTTTATTTAAAACGTTCTTTAAACATACATATTATATTATATACATAATGTAATACAATCATTCTTTCTTCTTTTACATACATACGTATTTAATTTGTGCTCTTTTCTTTAAGTCATACATTAATGTCTATAATCTGTTCTGTGCCCCCAAGCGGGCTTCTTCATTCTTATTTCCCGAAGGAACTTTCTTTCACAGGTATTGTTCCCTAAGGCTCAACATCCAAAGGCCGATACCCACTTTTTGTGCCCCCAAACGGGCTTCTTCATTCTTACTTAGCGACCGTCGCCGCTAGAGTAACCGTCGTTACTCATCTTAACCAGTTGTACAACATCCTCGTTACAGTGCCCTACCGAGCACTATCCCGATTATTCTCATGGTACGTCATGGACTCGTCCATGACGCAACATCGGCTTCGAGTAGCACTAGTCTCAAGGACTATACTACTACCTCAAGACTTGGTACTATGCTTAAGGTACCACTAGTCTCGAGGACTATGCTACTACCCCAAGTCTTTCATCGTATAAGCATACTCTTACAAGGACTATACTACTACCTCAAGACTTGCTACTATGCTTAAGGTATCACTAGTCTCGAGGACTATGCTACTACCCCAAGTCTTTCATCGTATAAGCATACTCTTACAGATTAGACAATGTATTTGACTTATTCTTCTTTTCTTTTTTTATAAAACATATAGTTAAATAAACCATTCTTTCTTCTCTTTCTGTTTATAAAACATATAGCTGAATAAACCATTCTTTCTTATCTTTCTTTCTAGTAAACGTTCGGTTAAACAACCGTTATATTTTTTCTCTTTCTTTCTTACGAAACGTTCAGTTAAATAAACTGTTATCTTTCTTTAAAAAATGTTCAGTTAAATAAACCGCTATCTTTCTTATCATTCTTTCTTACAAAACGTTTAATTAAATAAACCGTTATCTTTCTTTCAAAACGTTCAGTTAAACAAACCGTTATCTTTCTTATCTATCTTTCTTACAAAACGTTTAAGTAACAAAATACATTTATTATAAACGTCTAATTCTTGAGTATGCACACCACCCTAAAATAGTAAAATAGGGGTTCTTGAACTCACCTGATTTCTTAGGGAATAACTCACACAACAAGGACTTCAAGCTAAGTGGAGTCTAAAGGATCTGTTAAGAGTCACGAACTAGACAAATTAACACCAAGTCATTATGTCCGAAAACTCTATGTTCGAAATCTTCTTCGACCGAAAACTAATCATTTGAAAAGTCTTACTTCGCATAATATTTTCATTCGAAAACATTATGTCCAAAAACTATTTCGGTCGAGATCTTTTTCGACCGAAATATTTTTCCTTTGAAATCGTTTGCTTCTGAAACTATTTCGGTCGAAATATTTTTTGACAGAAAACCATATGGATCTGACATGTTCTGTCCGAAAACTACATATGTCCGAAAATACTTTTCGGACGGCCAGAGTTTTCGGACCACTCAACGAGATTTCGGACGATTCATACGTTCTTGGCCAAAATCATCATTTTTTATTCAAGTTTGAATCTTTTTACGTCTAAAACACTTGTTTAGTTTCCATGAAGCTAAACCTATGCTTTTTAAGTCATTTTACACGTAAAAATCCCGACTTTTGATTAAAACCCACATAAAACCCTAAACCCCATTTTCATTCCAAAAACTCAGATCTGAGGGCGTTCTATTACCTGTTTATGCTTGTTTCTCCTTCTCCAATCGACATAAAGCTCCAGCGATGATCTCGGGCCAAGGTGACGATCTCGGTTTCGGGTTATGGAGCTTTCTCTCTCTAGTTTCTCTCTCTAGGTGTTGAGGTGAAGGTGATGAATGGAGAAGATGAGGAATCATGGTGCTTTATCCCTTCTCCCTTGCACCCTACGCGACCGGCCCAAGCTCGGGTCTTCGAGCCCGTGATTCGTTTTCCTTTCGTTCTTTACTTTACTCGATGCCCCGGCTCCTTTCATTTTATTCTTTTTGATTATTTTATTTTAGGGATGTTACAAGTCTACCCCTCTTATTAGAGGTTTCGTCCTCGAAACCTTTTACATTTCAAATAGCCGAGGGTACAACTCCCTCATTTTGGACTCTGTTTCCCATGTGGCTTTCGATCCTTTTTGATGTTTCCAATGAACTTTAACCAGTGGAATAACTTTGTTGCATAGTCGTTTATCTTTTCTATCCATAATTGCCATAGGCTCCTTAATATAGTTAAGCTTGTTGTCTACCTCGATGTCATCGAGTGGTACCTGTGCCGACTCGTCAGCCAAACACTTTCTCAAGTGCGACACGTGAAATTTCGGATGAATTTCACTCAATTCTTCATGTAGTTCTAAGCGATATGCTACTTCCCTAACACATGCTAAAACTTTGAACGGTCCGACAAACCTCGGACTTAGCTTTCCTCTATTTTGGAATCGGATTATTCCTTTCCAAGGGGACACCTTCAACAGTACTTTGTCTCCAACCTGGAACTCAAGATCTCTTCTTCTCTTATCTGCGTAAGATTTTTGCCTATCCTTAGCGTCTTTCATTCGCGCCTTGATTTGGTCAAACTTTTCAGAAGTTGACTTGACTACATCCAGGCTTGCGAAGTCTTTTTGCCCAATTTCACCCCAACAAATGGGCGTCCTACACTTTCTTCCATATAGCATCTCGTAAGGCACCATGCCTATGGTAGAATGATAACTGTTGTTGTAAGAAAACTTCGCTAGTGGTAAGTGGCTATCCCAGCTACCACCGAAATCAATGATACATGCCCGAAGCATGTCCTTAAGAGTTTGGATAGTTCTCTCGGATTGACCATCGGTTTACGGGTGGTAAGTTGTGCTGATATTAAGTCTCCTACCCATTTTCTCATGGAATATTTTCCAGAACCTCGATGTAAATCGCGTGTCCCAGTCTGACACAATTGACAAGGGCATACCGTGTCTAGCCAAAATCTCGTTGATGAACATTTCTGCTAGCTTCTCAGACGAATAAGTCTCATGCATAGGCAACAAGTGAGCACTCTTCGTCAATCTATCCACAATTATCCATATAGTATCATGACCTTTAGCTGTATGCGGTAGCTTGGTTATGAAATCCATGATAATGTGCTCCTATTTCCATTTACAAATAAATAACGATTGTATCTTTCCACACGGTTTCTGGTGCTCGGCCTTCACCTGAGAGCAAGTTAGGCATTTGCTCACATAGCCAGTTACATTGTTCTTCATACCGGCCCACCAATATTCTTTCTTTAGATCGTTGTACATTTTGTTGGTTTCGAGATGGATAGAGTAGCGAGACTTGTAAGCCTCATCATGGATTTTGAATCTAAGTTCTCCACCCTTGGGTATCCACATTCTCCCGAACCGTGTCCGTACTCCATACGCATTAGTTTCGAACTTCTCCTGCTGACTCACTATACTTTCCCTCTTGACATTCTCTTCCTTCAAAGCTTCATCTTGGGCACGTTCTATTTCGGTCATAAGGTTTGGAGTCACGAACAGTTGGTACGCTTTCACCTCGATAGGATTTGTCTTCTCCTTTCGACTTAAGGCATCGACCACCTCATTCTCCTTTCCGGGGTGGTAAAGGATTTCACAGTCGTAGTCTTTCAACAGTTCTAACCACCGTCGCTGCCTTATATTCAACTCCTTTTGCTCAAAGAAGTACTTCAAGCTTTTATGGTCAGATTAGATGGTGCATTTGACTCCGTAGAGGTAATGCTTCTAAATCTTTAAAGCAAAGACAACTACCGCGAGCTCAAGATCGTGAGTCGGGTAGTTGACTTCATGGGTCTTTAACTACCGTGACACATGCGTGATCAATTTCCCTTGTTGCATGAGCACACAGCCTAACCCCTGATTTGAAGTGTCGGAATACACCACTAGGTCTTCGTTTCCATCAGGTAGGGTCAGCACTGGTGCGTGAGTCAACCTCTTCTTTAATTCCTCAAAGGCATTGGTTTGGGCCTGGCCCCATTCATACTTTACTTCCTTACGGGTTAATTTCATTACAGGCGAGGCTATCTTAGAAAACTCTTGTATAAACCTTCGGTAGTAGCCTGCCAAACGTAGAAAACTTCGCACATCCGTTGGAGTCTTCGGGATTTCCTAATTCCACACTGCTTCAATCTTTGCTGGGTCTACCATGATGCCCTCTGTGTTAATCACATGGCGGAGGAATTGGACTTCCTTTAGCCAAAACGTGCATTTTGAAAATTTAGCATATAGCTTCTCTGTCTTTAGTGTGTCCAAAACTTCTCACATGTGACAGGCATGATCACCTTCGCTCTTAGAGTATACGAGGAGATCGTCGATGAAGACTATTACTGATCGGTCTAACATTGGTCGACACACTCTGTTAATCATATCCATGAATGCTGCGAGAGCATTCGTCAACCCAAAAGACATCACACGAAACTCATAGTGTCCATACCGCGTACGGAATGCAGTTTTGGGTATGCCTTCTTCTGTTACTTTTAGTTGATGTAGAACCAAAGACTGATTGCTACCAAATTATTCTAAGTACAAGTGCTGCTGATAGGCTTATCAGCAGCACTCAACACAAGTTGCCGTTGATAGGTTTATCAGCAGCATTCAACACAAGTTGCTGCTGATAGGCTTATCAGCAGCATTCAACACCAGTTGCTGCTGATAGGCTTATCAGCAGCATTCAACACTTGTTGCTGCTGATAGGCTTATCAGCAGCGTTCCACACAAGGTGCTGCTGATGGGCTTATCAGCAGTATTATTCTCATTTCTGCTGCTGATAGCCTTATTCACTGAAGACCAAACGTTGTAGCTGACTATCCATGTGAAGCGCCTCTGACACCTTTCTGCAAAAGCAACTGCCACACTCCAAGCAGAAGGAACCTCAGTGGTGCAACCAATAAAGGACAATGTCGCGCGTCTCCAAGCATGCAAACAATGATGCCAAAGAAGACGTTTCAATAAAGTTATCTAGATTAGCCTTTGCGTGTAATTTAGATTAATAAACAAGATCAACGGTCTGTGTTCGATCTGATCCTTAGAATCAAGGGTCTGTCTTGATTCTAAGTTACTATATATATCTTGTAAACACTTTAAACATTCTCAAAAGGTTCTCAAAAGGTAAAGCTGGACACTTTACACAGTGCTCTAAGGTAAAGCTGGAGAATGAAGACATTCTCAAAAGGTTCATCAGATCTCTTCCTAGTTGCTGGACACTTTACACATTGTCAATAAGAAGAACTGAGAATCTGAAGACTCTGCAGATGACCGAGCTCTTTTGTATGCTAAAAGCCTATGAATTAGAAATAATTCAAGCCAAAGAAAGAAGCTCAAGCCATCAATCAGCCTCTTCCACCACCTCTCCCGCACTCCACTCTGACCACTCAGGTCCTAGTTCAAGCGACTACTATCCTACCAGACAAGCACACCAAGCTCAGCCAAGACACCAACAGCAGAAACATGTCAATCCTCCAGCACAAACTGTAGCCTGTGCAAATGATGGAACTACTGACTTTGACTGGAGCTTCCAGTCTTAGGATCTTTCTGCCAACAATCAAGCTCTCATGGCAGACACATTAGAGATATCCTCTCTAACTTCAGACACATCAGAGGTACCACCAAAGGTATATGAAAATCTATGTACTCAAGAGTGCATTGATAAGGTCCCCGGATATAGAAAACATAACCAGAAGCTCATAGATCAAAATGAAGAATTTCACCAAATGAAATCTGAATTTAAAAATGTTGAAAATAGTTACAAGGAAAAGAATGATTGTTTAAAGAAAGAAATTTCATCATTAAAACATGAACAAACAAACCTTGAAACTCAAATTGATGATATTTTGGTTAAGTTGAAAGCTGCAAGGGCTGAATTGGCAGACCAAAAGGTCCATGTGAAAAAATATGAATTTGCATCCAAAAAGCTGCAAAGACTTTTGGATATTCAAATCCATGAAAATGTAAAAACTGGGTTGGGATATCATACTGACCAGTATAAAACCGTTGCACCTCCTGCCGATTACGTTGCCATCCATGAACCAAGCTTCAATCTAGCAAATCTTGACATGGCCAACCGAAATCTTGACCATGCTGTCAAAGAAACCCCTGTGCAAGAATGCACTACTTCATCAGAGACTGAGTCAACTTGCTCAAACTCCACTGAAACAAGTAATGCCTCATCTCCTCATGCCCCTCAAGTGATAGTCACTAAAGATGAAGTCCCTATTATCTCTTCAATACCAGTTCCTAAACCGTTCAAACAAATCAGAATTAGCTATCCTCCAGAAGGAAGAAAGCTAACTATTGAAAAGGGACAGTCCTCCACCTCCACCAACTCAAAGCCTCCTTTCAATTCAGTCCAGCCAAGGAAGGTGTTTGACACATATCATGCACCTGAAGAAAGGGTTCCATATGTTCAAAAAACATTGGAAGAAGCTACTTTTGAGCACAACAAAGCTCACCCTTGGAATTTCAAAGACCTTTTCAAAAGAAAGGATTATGTGCATCTGTCAAAGGACAAACTGGAAAAATCATGCTTTGTGTGTGGCAGATATAACCACACTGCCAGCACCTGCTTCTACTACCTACAGCAGCAAAGAAACCTCAAGCAACACGCTTTTGAGAAGACAAAGAAGAACAAACAGGTAAGAAGCTTTGAAGCTAAGACAACTCAATTCAGAAAATCTCTTTCTCCACCAAGTGAGCAGTTGTCAAAGCCTCAAAAATCTTGCATCATCTGTGGAGAATCAGACCGCTTTGCAGCAAACTGTAAGTTTAACCCTTTCAACCAGATTCTTCAACAAGCCCCTCAAAGACAAAGGGTAAAGAAGGATCAACATACATCGGTGGTTAGTCCAGTTAAGCCTAAGAAAACGAAGCAGAAGCCTTCAGCAGCAACCAAATCCGCTACTGAAAAGCTAACAAAGTCCGCAGCAAAAGTGTCCACTGCTGATAAAGCAAGATCCAAGGGAAAGCCTTCAGCAGCAACAAAGTCTGCTGCTGCTCAAGCAAAGCCTTCAGCAGCTATGCCAAAGATATCAGCATTTACGCCAGCTGCTGATAGGTCAAAGAAAGTTGGAAAACTACCAACTCAACAATGGAAGGCAAAGAAACCACCAAGCATCATCATCGGTTCAGTTGAGTGTATCTATCCTTTGATGTAAATATGTCTGTATTTTATTGTAAATAAAAATTATAGTCAGCAACACTTTTTCACTGCTGACAGATTAACTCTTCAGCAGCAAAGCCTTTGCCACTGATCGCTTTAAGTTATCAGCAGGAACAAGTTTCCTACGGACAGCTTTAAGGCGGTCAGCAGCAACCTTTTTGCTGCGGAATGAATACAACTGTCAGCAGCACCCAAATCTGCTGCTGAAAGACTTCACTATCCGCAGCAACCAAGTTTGCAGCGGATAGCTCATCATCGGCAGCAACCAAGTTTGCTGCTGATGGGTAAAACAAGTCTAAATTAACTTTTACCTGCTGTAAAAGTAAATATCGTCAGTCTTTACCATGACTGCTCGAGTGGTTTACAGCTGTAACAATGAAAAGTGAAACAGGTTGTACTGTACAAGTAAAGTTGCTTTTTCTTCGTCTGCCGTTATATCACAATCTAAAACGTTCCCACAACCTCTTCATATTCAATTTCAAACCTATCTCCCATCACTTTCTCTCCCGTCCCCACAGCATTCAAAGCCCTAAATCCCAACCACCATTCAAACACCCTTCTCTCTTCCCTCCAAATCCATAACTATGGCAGGCGCAGACATAAACAACCCAAACGAAAAGTTTTCCCCATATCACAACCTCACTGCATGCCTAATAAAAGGCAAGAAATCCGAAGGATTCGATGACATGATCGACTTCCGCTGTCAGTCCAAAATCCACCATGCCCTAACAGTCAATCCAACCATCTATACTTCCCACATGGAAGATTTTTGGAGCTCTGCCGTGTATTCTACTGACCAGGGCACTCCCCAAATCAGTGGCATAGTAGACGGTAAGGAGATGATAATCACTGAAGCAAAGCTCCGCCAACACCTCAAGCTTCAAGATGAAGGGGACGCCATCTCTTACCCCAGAGACGTATACATGAGGACCTTTGTATCCATAGGGTACACTGGGAATCAAACAGAGTATACGATAGAGAAGGCACTCATGGGTCCCAAATGGAAGTATCTTTGCCACACTCTTCTCCAATGCATATCCCAGAAGAGGAGTGGCTGGAACCAACTTAGCTCCGGACTTGCGTCGGCAATTCACGGTATGATAACTGGGAGGGTTTCAATTTTTCCCACCTCATTCTTGAAGGTTTGAGATACAACCTTCAAGAAGGGGTGAAATCTCAGTTCTTTATGTACCCAAGATTCTTGCAGGAAGTGTTCAACATTGAGCACCAAGATCTTTCAAAAACTGCAAGAATCTATGTCATGCTGGGACATAAGAACAACATTTTTCAAAGCATGAGAACAGTTTCATCAAAGTTCTCAGGGGCCGACGTTCCACTGTTATCTACAATGCTGAACATACAAAGTGCCCAGGGTGACAGTTCAGCAAACCCAGCTGATACTGATCCCACACCCTCCACCTCACTACCACAAACTCAAACTACTGTTTCCCTTGATCGAACCCCTGTGCATTCTACTGAGGATGCATAGGCACATACATTACTCACCCACAGTTTGATTGCTCAACCGAAACACAGGGCCCCGGTTGCAGCCAAGTATACAAAGAAGAGGGGCAAGAGAACTCCTTTTTCTCTTGCCTCCAAGGCCCAAACCAAAGCCAACATCCCTCACTCAGAATCACAACATTCTTGTGAGAATATCATAAGGGAAAGCCACATTGCTAGGGAGACTCCTTCGGAAGTCTCTCTATTAGGATTAGGATCACTTCCCGGATCCATAGAACAGCCCTTTGAGCCATTCCTATCTTCCTTGAACTTAAGTGTGGAGGAACCTGACCAAAGTGATGTACCTTCTCCAACTACCACTATCAAGGTGGTACTGATTGGTCTTGCTTCCGAAACACCCAACCCCAGTTCTTCACCCTTGAAGGTCCACTCTAGGAGTATCGAAAGAGTGGATGTGGAAGAGGCTGTCACTACTGCTGGTCCATCACATGACCAGGAGGACAGTGACAACATCTTTAAGACCTCAACCACGGCAACTCATGGTGAGGGTGTTTCCTTGGAAACTACCCTCACTGAGAGGAATCCCAGGCGCCAAGAAACCACGGGTGATGGGGATGCTGAGGCTCGGCCTACGGCCCCATCTGAGTCCAAGGATTCCACAACTGTGGATGAGGACAGACTGAAACTTCATAACTTGGAATTGACGGCCAGGGTGGCTATGCTAGAGGCTGAAGTGTCCAAACTAAGACACCAAGTCTCTATGCATGAAGCCCATCAATGCCCAACTTTAGCCACTCCCTCCCTTGTATCAGTAGGCACCCAAATTGATGCTTACCTGTCTACTGATGCAACCAAAAAGGGGGAGATGGTCACTATGGAAGAAGATACAGACAGTCTTGACGACTGGATTCAAGTGCAGGTTGTACTTCAAAGTTCACTATTCAAGCCGGCTTTTGTACAAATTCATGACTTGCCAGCCACAGATAACGAAGACGAAGAGAAATCTGAAGACTGGAAGTTGGTCGTCAGGGCTGTCGATGAAATGCTGAATGGTACTGAAGACACAGAACAACCAAATACACCATTCAGCATCATTCCTGAAGCAGCAGCCATCATTGGTCAATCCTCTACCCCCCAACTACTCAGATCATCAAAGAAGCTAGAATTTGACTCCATTCTAGCTTGGGGGTATGATGGATCAGCTGAGAGGTTTTGGATTGGATGGGAGTTCAGCAGAGTAGAAGAGCTGAACTGGAACTCTCTCAATACCCTCCAAGTCCTACAGCTATACGTATCAAACTGCATCAACAACTCAGCAGATCTCTCAGCAGAACTTGCCATTGGCAGGTTCTACGACCTGATGGAGGATAATCTACCCAGGTTCCAAAGATTCCTACAAGCAGCACATCGGGTAGCTTATCCTGAATCCTCGGCGGCCGCAGAAAGGAGACTGACTCCTAGCAATCTTGAAATAACAAGGAGCAGTCTTCTCCCTGAAGAAGAAGTTCTGGGCCTTCGAAGATTCCTGTATGCCTTCCTGGTCAAGGACTTGAACGTGCTAGGTTGGCTGAGCACTAAGTCCCTTGACCACACTCTTCTGCTCAGCAACGGCTCCTCTCTCATCATCAACACCAGGAACATCCTTCAGCTGCCCTCAGACTTCCTATTCAAGATCTTTCAGCTCAGGGCAAACATCTGCAACGTCAACTCTCTTGAAAGCCAGGCAATGATAGCTACTGTCAGAGCCCATCTTGAAGAAGAAGGACTGATTCCTCAGGAAGAGTCTGTGTCAACTTCTGATGCTGACTCCAACTCAGATACTCCACAAGTTGATATCACATCTGCAGCTTTTGGCGCAAGATCTTCAATTAGGGATCAACTGAGGGAAATAGAAGGTCCTGAGTATCAACTTGATGAAGAAAGTGATCATCCCTTGTCAATCCCTCAACTTGCCAATGAAGCTGAGGCAGAGATCCCAATAGCAGCATCATCATCTGCTGTTGTGATCAGTGAAGCTGAAGCAGAGGCATCCAATGTAAACAAAGGAAAGGGAATCATGACTGATGAAGATGAAGAGAGGTTGCAAAAAGAGAAAAGAGAGATAGAAGAGAAAAGAAGAAAAAGAGAAGAAGAGGAGATGGCTGACATGAAAAAGGCTCAAGAAAGAAAAACAGCCATTCTCCTAAGAGAACAAACCATCCAGCTGTATGCTAGACAGCTGGATGAGCTGAAAAGAAAGATTCCTGCAGTTGACCAGACTGAAGAAGATGCAGCTCTTGCTCGTCAACTGCAGGAACAGTTCAACAAAGAGGAGAAAGAAGTGGAGAAAAAGAAGAAAGAAGAAGCTAAGTTCAGAATAACCGATTCTGAACTAGCTAAAGAAACGAGGGAGGAGTGGGTAAAGACTCTAGTCTCTCAAGGTAAGGATGCAGACTACCTTGAGAAACTATCAACTAAAGAAGTCTACAGAGCCTTCATGGGTCAGCAGGGTCAATTGGCTAGCAAGAAAAGGGCTGAAGAAGAAGAAAAAGCCAAGCTACAGTCCAAGAAGACCATTACACTGAATAAAAGAACCCATGAAGAGAGGAAGGTCATGATTGACTTCCTTAAGGCTAGAGGAGATAGTGGAAAGAGGCTAGGTCCCATGAATTTCATGAACCTGCAAGCCCTCTACTTCAAAGTTAAAAAGGATGAGGAAGAAAGATTAGGAAAGAAGGGCTCCAAGAAAAGGGTACTTATCAAAGAAGAAGAAAAACCAAAGACAAAGAAACCCAAGCCTTCTCCCTCACCTACCTCTTCCTCAGTCCATCATCCTTCCACTCTCCTCCCCAAACCTTCCACTCCTCCACCCAACAAGTCCAAATCATCCCACCCAGCTCCCACTCATCAACAGCCTCCCCTCAAGAAATCCAAATCCTCATCTGAACCTGAAGACTCAAGATACATAGTTGAATGGGTCTACAATCCACAGGATCAAAGGTTTGAGATCTTCAGGGGGAGAACTGAAAGAAGAAGATCTACATACAGGTCTGTTGATAAAGTTCTGCAACTACCAGATTCAGACCTAAGAAGAATTTTGGAGCTGGGTGAAGCTCATGAGCCTGCAAATGAGAGAGGGAAACATCTTATGCTAGCAATCAGACATTACTTCAACCCTAGCAAAGATGTAGTCATGGATATCAAACCACTCTATTCCCACTCTCCATTTGTATCTTGGTCCTACAATGCTGATTTGGATGAGTTCACTCTGATTGATGTAAAGAAGCAGCAGATGAGATGTTCAAGCAAAGCAATCTACAAAATGCCACACAAAGACATCAAGACTCTATCTGAACTTCCACTAAACAATCCCAGCAAGGATCCAAGAGGCTATGAGGTTGAAAGGATAGTCAGCCATATGCAAAAGCTTCAGCAGCAAAGTAATTAGAAGAATTTTGGTTGCATCAGTCTAGGGGGAGTTTGTAGAACCAAATACTGATTGCTACCAAATTATTCTAAGTACAAGTGCTGCTAATAGGCTTATCAGCAGCACTCAACACAAGTTGCTGCTGATAGGTTTATCAGCAGCATTCAACACAAGTTGCTGCTGATAGGCTTATCAGCAGCATTCAACACAAGTTGCTGCTGATAGGCTTATTAGCAGCATTCAACACTTGTTGCTGCTGATAGGCTTATCAGCAGCGTTCCACACAAGGTGCTGCTGATGGGCTTATCAGCAGTATTATTCTCATCTCTGCTGCTGATAGCCTTATTCACTGAAGACCAAACGTTGCAGCTGACTATCCATGTGAAGCGCCTCTGACACCTTTCTGCAAAAGCAACTGCCACACTCCAAGCAGAAGGAACCTCAGTGGTGCAACCAATAAAGGACAATGTCGCGCGTCTCCAAGCATGCAAACAATGATGCCAAAGAACACGTTTCAATAAAGTTATCTAGATTAGCCTTTGCGTGTAATTTAGATTAATAAACAAGATCAACGGTCTGTGTTCGATCTGATCCTTAGAATCAAGGGTCTATCTTGATTCTAAGTTACTATATATATCTTGTAAACACTTTAAACAGAGTGAGTCTTTGAAGTGCCTTGATAGTGCTTTTCGATAGAGTTGTACTTGTAATCTTGTAATCTCAGAAGTTTAATACAACAGTGCATTTATCAGTATTCTTGCTGTTTACCTGTTTACTTTGTTGGTTGCTATTGTTTCCGCCAATATCAACTAGAATAGAATCACCTTGTAATCTTACGATCCTACAGTTGATGATAACCCGACCGCATGTCGATTTTTGAGAACCATTTGGCGCCTTGCAGTTGGTCGAATAGATCGTCGATCCTGGGTAGCGGGTACTTGTTCTTCACAGTTCTTTTGTTCAATTCCATGTAATCGATGCACATTCTCATGGCACCGTCTTTCTTCTTGACAAACAGCACCAGAACACCCCAAGGTGAAATGCTCGGTTTGATAAATCCTTTTTCCAAAAGTTCCTCCAGTTAGGTCATCAACTCTTTCATCTCAAGTGGCGCTAGTCGGTAAGGTGCCTCGGCAACGGTCTGGGCACCTGGCATTAAATCTATTCGAAACTCCGTTTCCCGATCAGGCGGCAGTCCAAGCAATTCCTCATGGAACACTTTCGGATAATAGCACACCAAGGGTACTTCGCTTAACTCTTTCACTTTCACGTCTTTGTCGATCACATATGCCAAGTAAGACTCGCACCCGCACCTCATATACTTTTTTTCTTTCATCATTGAGATTAAATTAGTCAACAGAACATCGCGTTCCCCGTAAATCACGACCTCGCTGCCATCGGGAGCGTTGAGCTGAATTACCTTTCGTTTACACACAATTTGGGCTTAATTGGCTGCTAACCAATCCATTCCCAATACTTCATCGAATCCCCCTAAGGCTATAACGAATAACCAGAAATCTATGGCCCTTTATCTTTATGGTAAGGTCGTCTGCTAGTTCTACTACTTTAGTGTTTCTACCCACTACAGTCTCTACAATCAAGGCCCTTTCTATCTTGGAAGTTTTGTATTTCAACCTTTTACAGAATGAGGAGGCAATAAAACTTTTACAAGCACCAGAATCAAACAGAATAGAAACAAAGGCGTGGTCAAGGATGAACATACCTGACACCATGTTGGGATCTCCCCTTGCTTCCTCCTGTGTCAGGGCATAAGCTCTGGTCCTTGCTCCCCTTTCTCCGCCTCCTTTGTCTTTTCATTGTTTACCGCCCTTGGCTTGCGACAGTCTTTGGAGATGTGACCAAACTCGTTGTGACACTTTTCATAGTTGGTAGAACCTGTGGCACGGGTACAATCACGGGATATGTGCCCTGTCCTACCACAATGGTAACATATGTCAAGCCCATACTTGCACTCCCCCAAGGTGCGCCTTACCACACTTGCTACAGATGGCCTTGTCCTCAACCATTGGCTTTTTACTTTTCGAGGCAAACCAATCCCCGCCCGAGTGCTTAGTGGCGTTAGGCCACCTATTTTGAGTTTCAGCGGGGGTTGCGCCTTCTGCGGCCACATCATCAAAAATATTTCCACTCATAGCCACCACAGAGTCAAAATCTCTAGGAGTGTTGGCATTGATGATCGTGCGAACTCTTGGAAGTAGCTTCTGGATATAACATTTGATCATTCTTTCTTCTGTGTTCACCAAATGTGGAACCAATTGAGTTAACTCATTAAATTTGGAAATGAACTGTCGGTGCATCATGCTACTAGCCTTGAGTTCCACGAAGGCTTCTTCCATCTTGTCAATATCATTTTGGGGGCAGAACTTTTGAATAACAAGGGTTTTCAGATCGTCCCACTTCATTCTATCGATATCTCTTCCAGACTTAGCTTTCTTCACATTTTCCCACCAGCTTAGTGCCTCGAAGGAAAAAAGAATAAGCGGCAAACCCTACCGCCTGGTCAGCACAACGTTCACTCATCTTGATGACTGCAGTCATACAGTCAATCTAGTAGTATGTGGCAATAGCATCTGTCTTGACGTCAAAAGTTGGCGGTTCACAGTTTCGGAAGGATTTGTAGTCACATCCGCGCTTCTCATCATAGTCGGAGTCATCACATTCGGACTCAGTTTCAATCACATTTCTATTCTCGGCCCGTAGGCCCCTTCCTCTTTCTTCTTCCACAGTCTTTAGAGCCTCAGTGAGTGCTGCGGGTAGAGTGTCTTTCAGAACTGCAGCCATTTCGTCATCTATTGATTTCCTGACAATTGTCTCTAAGAGTAAGCCTTTTTCTTCGTGTGCTCCATGGTCATTCTGAGTATCTTCATTTGCGGTATGGATCGACACTGATCCCTGAACTGAGGTCTCACTTCCTTCCCTTTCGACGCGGTTGGCACGACGTCTACCCCTGCGTCTAGTACCTGCCCCTCTCTTAGCACCTCTCTTTCCAGCCATGATGTTTTCTTACTGCGAACAAGGAAATAATCGTGTCATCATGATAGGTAATCATTTAGAACACCTTGATGTAACGTAAATTACTAATTACAGAGACCGGTATGAAATTACAAATTTACTTTACTTCTTGGGTTCTGAACATTTCCTGTCAGAGTAACATTTGTATTCGAGTCCAGAGTTTCCACATCAGGACATATTCTTTCTACTTTCTATTCTAAGGCATTTGATGTCTAAATTCTTTACTAAGACATGGACTACCTTCTATCCTAAGGCCCTTATTGTTTACTGTTGCTATTGTTTGCTATACTAAGGCCTTATTGTCCTTCTTTCGTGGCTTGGCTGATCTGACTGATATCCCATTCTTCTGTCCCATTCTCAGTTTAAGTTCAGACATTTTGGTGAATGTTCGAATCTCTCAAACTATGGCTCTAATACTGATGTGTGAATTTTGATGTAGTTAAATATTATATAATATTATTTAGAGATTATGGTTTCACGAGATCAGGTTTTAAATTTATAAAATGATAATTACTTTAACTTAAAACACACACAATAGGCAAGTGTACCTATCGCAGCGTAATATAGTCTAGGTAAGAACCAAGTATCGAACCAATGGACACGTTCGAGTTCCAATACTCAACTTTTGTTATCGTTTAACCGGATTAATTGATAAGTGGGTTTTGTGTGCTTGTGAAGCAGAATAGTAAATGACAGAAAAGTAAATGTCGATAAAGTAAATAACATAAAAGTAAGAACATGCGTGATGTGTGTAACAGAAATGTAATGAACAAAATAGTAAATAGCAGAAAAGTAAATATCTTGGAAATGATCAGGTCACGAAGAGTATTGCTCGGGGCTTTAAATCCACTTGGTACGTGATAATGTTAAGTTGAATAATCCAGTGATATGACTACTACAAACTTGTGACCTGGGTCACCGCTAGAGCCTCGTCCTCATGACATTTGATTTGCAAATTAAAATCTTTAACAAGTGGTAGTGCCTCCCGTTAAGGACAACAGTTACCCTCAACCCTTCGAATGGTCATCTCCGGGTTGGTTTAAGATATCAAACGTAAAATGCTTTGTATTAGAGTTAAGTAGGTGATTATATTTTGTTCACCGGGAGGCGGTGTAATAATGGGACAAAGTATAAAGAAGTACCGTTCCCAACACGAGTTCACCAATTCTTGGTCGCATAATAAGTTCGTATAAAGATGTACGACCTTAGAAGTGTAGACCAAGCCTTGGCTTATCAATCTCTGCTCGTATAAAGATGTACGAGTTTCAAAGGAAGTTTGAATAAAAAGGTTTTACGATCTTACACTTTAAAATCAAGACACTCACAAATATAAAGACGGATTTAGACAATAATAAAAGCCCACCAAAAGGTGGTTTTAAGAGCGAATAATTAAATACATAAACATGTCACTAGATTAATACGTCAAACATTAACATGCACCAAACATCATCTTCACCCTAGCAATACAAGAAGCTTAGCCACGAATGGCCATGCTAACTAGCGTAACGCTGAGTTTCGTAGGCTCCCCTATTGTGTAACAAGGAGGAAGAGCCTCTCCACTCTCTACTCACTACTCTAACTACGAAATAAGCTTTCTCTGGTGTGTTCTTGAGGTATGGATGGGTGTATTGAGGTGTTATCAAGTGTGGATAGGTGTGTGGAATGAAGAACCCAAGCCTCCTATTTATAGGCCTCAGAATGAGCAATGCACGGTCGTGCATTGGATTGGACAGGCGTGCAAACACCTCGGGAATCAAACAGGGTACAAAGGACATTGTACTAGAACCTTGGGGAGCATAGAGGCCATTGCACGGCCATTCAATGAGATGCACGGCCGTGCATCCCTCCCTTGCTTCCCTGTTTCGTCTTTTAGCTGCTGGTTGACTTACTGTTGACCTGGTTTTACTTCTTGGGGGTCAATGCTCGGGTTTGGTCCTCCAAAAGCTTGATTTCTTCATGTTTTAAGCTGGTTTTTGCTCTGTTTATCTTGGGGCACCGAATAACATGCAATTGTGAAATATTAACGTTTTAAGTATCAATTGCAAGGCTTTTGTTTGATTAATACTATAATATGAGGATTATTATGCATGCAAAACATGTATAATTTATGACATATCATAATAACCCACACTTATACTTTTCTTGTCCTCAAGCAAACTCATGCATGATCATACCCATAACTAAAAACTTTACAAAGGTAATGGAACTCTAAACAAGTCGAAGCTCCAGGATAACTCTTGAGTTGCTTATTCTATTTTTGTATTTCTCTGTTTCAAGATGATGGAATCCCTGACAAGCTTACTAGAACTTTAATTATGCATAACCTATCACTCCTCACAATGTTCACTCAACTCTTAGGGTTATATATGTATGGATAATGTAGGTTAAGTGGAACACTCAAGTTCAAATCGAATTATGCAATGGTCATAAGCTTGTATGCAAATCAAGTCTCCATCAATTAACTAAGTAGGATGCATGAATCAAGAGGACTTTAAAGGGTTGTAATGTGGCTAAAAAAAATAATGGGTGAAAATGAAAATCTTTTTGGATTTTTAAGGATTTTTAAAGGGTTTAAAGGGCTGTAGCTATCGTGAAACACATAGCTACGGCCTCATGGCTTAAAATGGAAAATACTAGCAAGTCCCTCTACAGTACTCAGATCATGAGGGTATAACTAATCTGAGGGCTCGTTTTTGGTCAAATTGCCAAGACCAAGATCTCTTATCATTCTCAACTCTTCCCTTACTGCGTAATACACATTGCTGCCTTTGCGCATGGATCTTTCGGCTTGTAGCCTAACAACTCCTACTTGGATTAGGTGCGTATACTAACTTTGGGAATAAGTTTGATTCTTGCTGCACTTTCCATCGTGGCTCCAGTTGCCACACTTCACACATTTGCCATATCTTTTGGATCTTCTATTGGCGCACTTTTTGACAAGGCCGCAAAATGGTGGTATTTGTTCTTGCTTGCGCCACCGTTTTCTTATATCACTGGTTTCTTGTAAAATCTTCTCTCGAAGTTCGGATGGTAATTCAGGCTTTATGAAATGAAGGCAGAAAATAAAATTGAAATCAAAGGAATGCATGTCCAGTTTTTTAAGGTCTTGCCGATAAATGACCCACTTCTCCTTTTCTTTTTCTTTTCTCTATTTCCAATTTTTTTCTTTTTTTTGTATTAAGACAATTTCTTCCATAATCATTTTTCCTCAATCTTCTTGAAATAATGTTTTCATAAATTCCTTGCAGATAGTTCGACCGTTTCTTCCTAATACATCCACCTTCTTGTATATTCCAATTCTTTTGAGTAAAACAGATTTCTTTCTAAAATTGTCTCAATGATAATAAACTTGAAATGCCGACATAAGATAATTTTCCCATTTTGAAGACATTCAGCCAATAACCGGTGTTTACAAAAAGCTGGTTGGGTGATAAATGTGGGTAGTAGAAAAGAAAAGGCTAAGGCTCAGAGGGCTATCTAGGCGGATAATATTTTTGGGATTTAAAGGTTTAAGGATAATATATAAGGGTAATAAAGTCCTAGGTGCCTCAATCATTTTCATACTTCCACTAGTTCATGATCTTGATATGTATAAGTCATACAAGTTCTAATTGTGCATAAAATTCGATCGAATAAACACTTAATGTACCAAACGAAAGAGCATGTGAAAATAATGATAATAATGCTTGTGAAAAGGCTCAGATTATTCTCAAATGGAAAAGGATGGAATAGGGTTTAGCGATTTGTTATGCATAATATCCATTTGTTTCTACTTGCCATGTCTTCGTTTTATTTAGTTAGGTGCGAACTCAAAGAGGTTTAGATTTAAGGTTTAAATTTTTTGAAATTTTTTTGGGTTTTTCCAAAGGTAGATTTTTATAATGTTTTAGTCAAATGGGTAGAAAATCACAAGTTAAATTTTACTACTTTGAGGATACAAGTAGTCCTGAATCTCTAATTCCCCACCTCACACTTAAAACTGTGCATTGCCCTCAACGTACAAATGCATGTAATGAAATGCTATGCACGAATTTAATGCATGAAGTTTTAAGGGAAAAGAAACTGGTACTCCCCTGGTCAATTCGGTGTATAACCTAAGGCCAAAACTTATTGCTGCTATCAGGCGATGCCTATCGGTTGCTTGTCAACATGTTGCTTCAAAAACTTCATCGAATTTCTCAGAAATTTGATGTGGTTTCTGGCTCCAAGCTTGTAGAGGTGGAGTGTAACTCCTTAAAGTAGACAGATGATCTGGTGATGCTATTCTACCTGACACACAAAGGAAAACATAAAAGCAGACAAGGAAAATAAAAGGTAGTAGTTAACCTACTAAGGTCCTAGTATCGAGAGGGCATACATGGGGCTGAAGTATGAGAAACTTAAATTTGAAAAGTCAAACCTGGGGTCCATGATTCTGCCGTATGCCCCAACCTCTCAATTTATTCATGATCACCGGGTTGCCTCCCGGAAGCGCTACGTTTATTTAAGGGTCTTTAGCCCGACCCATACGTGCTGCATCAGTCTCTCTTCTAGTGGAACTTCGTCCACTTCTTGTCAATTGGTCCTTCGAGATATCGTTTCACTCGATGACCGTTAACTTTGAAAGTTGTGCCATCAGATTGTTCTAGTTCCATTGTTCCATAAGAGAATATTTTTTGAATTATGTATGGTCCCGTCCATTTAGATCTTAGTTTCCCTGGGAATAGTTGTAATCTTGAATTATAAAGCATGACTTTTTGTCCTTCTTGAAACTCTCCCTTTTTTAGCTTTTTGTCATGAATTTTCTTTGCTCCGTCCTTGTATACTATGGAGTTCATATATGCTTGATTTCGGAGTTCTTCTAATTCATGAATTTGTAGAAGGCGGTGTTCCCTTGCACTAGATAATTCTAAGTTGACTGCCTTAAGCGCCCAATATGCTTTATGCTCAATTTCTATTGGGAGATGACATGCTTTTCCATAGACCATTCGGTAAGTAGTAGTTCCTATAGGTGTTTTGTAAGCTGTGCACAGATCCCATAATGCATCTTCTAGTTTATCAGACCAGTCTTTACGATTTGGACTCACAACTTTTTCCAAAATTCGCTTGATTGCTCTATTTGTAACTTCTACTTTCCCATTTTCTTGGGGATGATAAGGTGTGGAAAGCTTATGGGTACACCCATATCGCTTAAGAATCTTTTCCAATTGAGAATTGCAAAAGTGTATTCCTTTATAACTGATTAAAGCTTTTGGTGTACCGAATCGTGTAAACAGTGTTTTTAGAATCCGGATAACAACTTTTGCGTCGTTGGTTGGTAAAGCTTGTGTCTCTACGCATTTTGATACGTAGTCCACTACCACCAGGATATATTGATTTCCTCGAGATGGAGGGAATGGCCCAACAAAGTCGATCCCCCATACATCGAATACTTGACAGACTTGGATGCTTGTTTGGGGCATTTCGTCCCGCTTTGAAACACCTCATGTCCTTTGAAACGAGTTGCATGTTCTTATAAGCTTATGGGCGTCTTTGAAGACGGTTGGCCAAAAGAATCCGGCCTCAAGGACTTTTCTAGCGGTGTAATTTCCTCCATGATGCCCTCGTGTTGGTCCTTCGTGACATTGTCGTAGTATCTCCAGTGCCTCCTTCCTGTATACGCATCGTTGAACTATTTGATCTGTACGTACGCATAATAGATATGGATCTTCCAAGAAGTAGTGTTTAATATCCGAGAAAAATTTCTTCTTTTCCTGAAATGTTATTCCTTTCACTAGTATTCCACTTGCTAGGAAATTTGCGATATCTGCAAACCATGGATATTCGCCTTTGTCTTGTACACGTAATATGTATTCATGAGGGAAACTATCATTTATGGCCACTTTTTTATTCCCTTGAGTATTTTCAAGGCGAGATAGATGATCTGCTGTGAAATTCTTATACATGTTTTGCATGCATAATTATCCCCGAAATCATCACAATTAGAGAAAATATGATAATAATTGATTCCTAATCCACTCATTTGTGTTCCGATAGGATAATTGACCCGGATATGCAAAAAACATGAAGAAAACACTAAAAAACAAGGTGAATCAGCATTTGGGGCCAATTGAACGAAACCGGACACAGGAAGTCAACCCTGGAAGCTAAAAGGTCAACAGGGAGCAAAACAAGGCAATGCACGGCAACTATTTGAGATACCGACGGACTTGAGACCCCGTTTAGGGTCCGTTATATTCATTAAGGAACAGTTGACCGACTGTATCCACTGTTACGTTACAAAATACTAACTCCCTTATCGAAAGGGTTAGTACTAGTAACTATGACCATACTTGCTTTAAATATATCATTAATTAGCAAGGGATAACAACTAGAGTAACACCTTAAATAGGATAATACTTCTAATTACATTTCTTATCTTTTTATTTTCCTTTTAAAACAAAACCCATTTTCCAACTTATTATCCTAGTCAGACAATAGCGAGGGTTGAGTACGGGATCCGTGTCCATGGTTCGATACTTGGTTCTTACCCATACTATACTACGTTGCGATAGGTACACTTGCCTATTGTGTGTGTATTTAGTTGAAGTAATTATCATTTTAATTTATAAATTTAAAACCTGATTTTGTGTAGCTGTAAATAGAGTCTTTGGCGTTGGCGTTGTTGTCGGGGACACGGTAATTCTGCAAAAGATCTAAGTCGTTGGACTGACTATTTATTTCTATTTTACTTTTGTTTTATTTCTACTTTATTTTTCATTTTGATTTTATCTTCATCTTTATTTTATTTTTGTTTTATTTCTACTTTATTTTTCTTTTATTTTTATTTTTACTACTTTTTATTTTATTTTGGTACTTGTGCTAGCTAATCTATCTTTGCAGGAACTTTCAAGGATCGCAACCCAGGAATTATTGCTAAGAAAAATGAACGAATACAAGTGCCGCCATTCGAAAGCATTTTATGAATAGGCGTAACACTTTCGAACAGTTTTATGTGTTTAGATTTTACATTCTTTTTTATCTTCGATGATGACAAGTTTAATGCTTTGAGATTGGATGCCGATAATCAAGGTAAGTTTTCTAACATATAATCGGGATTTTGATGGTGACAATTGTAACATTTCTGATTTTCATTATCTATATTTCTATTCAATGTGAGACATTTCAAACCAAATTTTAGTACACTGATTTGTTCTATTCGTATCAACAATTAAATACTATGTTTCAATGCAAATCCACAAATTTTGCACGAGTATACCCTATTAAACTATACGTAAGTTCATACATATACAAATCTACCAAAACTGAAAATTTCAAGGATTGATTTTATAAATAAATAACCAAAAAACCCTAATAGGCACGGTCGCGCGCCTTGCTTTGGAACGGTCGCGCCCGGTGCTTTGACACGGTCGCGCCTCTTATTGGCACGGTCGCGCCTCTGAAACGTAAATGCAGCCTTTAATCACGGAATCGTTTGATTTCGTAACCGTTGCGCACGTTTCTACCAGTTACAACCCAATTAAGAATTATAATCATCACATTTACAACAAATAAACTCAATTTCGTCGATTTATCTCATAACCGCCTAATCCTCTCACGAGACCATCGAATTCACCGTTTGGATTACAATTCTACCAAGCAAATGCATTATCAATCCTCTCTAAAGCTTCTGGACACGCTGGTCTAGTCGGAATTGCAGCAGAAGACGCCGGAGACCAAGCCCGTCGTCGCCGGAACTCATTCTACCCGTACACCATCGATTCATCCTCCTTCCGGGTAATGGAAACCTTCCACACTTACATTTTAGTCTATAGATCAAAAGCCCTAATCTAATTTGGGCTTACAATATGGGAATCATCACGAACCAGAATCTATTTTTCGTTCAAAATGGATTTAATCGAACCCTGCTTTGAGCACGTTTTAAATACAATTAATATATTCCAAAAGACTCGTAATAACCCTTCAGATGAAAGCCCTATGGAATCCAACGTTAACATTATAAGAATCAGTCAATTCGTTTCTGTTTTGGAACAGACACGGTCGCGCTAGTCTTCTAGCGCGGTCGTGCTTCATGAGACACGACCGTGCTAATCCCAAGCACGGTTGTGCCTCACATACTCAGACCCGGTCATGCCCTTGGCTAGACTTGGTCGTGCCTAGTGAACAGCGTAGCTATATCCTCTGTATTGGTCAACACGGTCGCGTCCCTGACTAGCACGGTCGCGCCCGTGGTTCTAGCACGATCGTGCCTTGTGCCAGACACGGTCGTGTGTGTGAGAAAACCTTAGCAGAATATTAAATGTTATATTTTAAAAACAATAAGTATTTCAAATGAATTTTCAATAAAAATAAATTATTTTATAAATATTTATAATTAAAAAGATCAAATCCCTATTCTAAAATAAATAGAAGTTATTTATTTAAAACCTACAAAATTAAACTTATTGTTAAACCCTACACTTAAATAGTATTTTTAATGACTAAGTTACATATTTTATAAATAAATAAATAAATAAGGTAATGATTATTTATTTAATTTATATTTGATCAAAAATATTTATTTAATTTATACTTAATTACATCTAACATCTACATTATTTTCATAACTAAATAAATAATAATTTTATAACTTACTTATTTAGTTATTCAAACTCAAACCTTAACCAAAATGTTCTAAAAATAACCATTTCAAATCCTTCATTTTACACAATACTTTTCAAAGTACAAACCACTAACTTTATACACACATTCAATCCAACCCTAGACTTAGACATAGACTATTGTGCACACTATTAATGCAACATACATTCTACCCTAGGTTAACGTTGTGCATTACAAGGATCATATTACTATCTAGTATCTCGTATTAGCTACGCCTTCGAATCATGTGAGTATTACATAGCCCCTTTTACTCTTTTACATTTTTGGGGTGAAACATGAAAACTATTCAAATCATTGTTTACTTTTATATAAACTACACAAATACAAATCCTATTTACATTCATGTGTGCAATTTGAGCTTTATGCCTGAGTGCTAGGTGTGCTAACTTTTGTGAACAACTTATGTGCAATCATTAACTATTCAAGCCGACGGTTTACAATGATAGATTTATTGAGTCTGACAAACCCACCCAGGTAGGGTGATTGTTACCGACAACATAATTTTGCATGCTAGTTATAAAGGTTTGATTGTACTTGGTTACACAATAGCTACTCTCCATAAATGCCTTATTTTATCATGTTATGTAAGGATTTGTTTTATTTAAAATCTATATGCCATCTATATACAAACTTGTGCTATACTCACCAACTTTTTAGTTGACCTTATTTTATTCATGTTTCAGGTACTAATGTGTGATTTGATCAAGATATGCTACACATAGGCCTTGGGACTTAGTTAATTTGAATAAAAAATTCTATGTATTTCAATTATGTTCTTCCTTGGATTTGGTTGTGTTTGGATTATTTGAAATGAAATTGATGTTTAATATATTACAATTTAGTCAACCTTGTGCTCATGAACAGTCTACATGTCCTGCCCCGATGATTCCGCCGTCGGTTGCGGTGTGACAGATTGGTATCAGAGCCTTGGTTATAGGGAATTAGGTTATTAGACACCCTTGACCTAGACTATAACTTTAGGACACCCACTTATGCTATGCTTCATGATTACGTGATATGTGCTACATGCTATGTGTTACATGCCTCATGATAGTTATTATTCTATTTTGATGCCTTATTTGTTAAAATTCATGATTTATTTGAATATACTTAAATAATGATTAAGTAATCAATACCCCTACCTATACCCTAAAACCTCATAATATTCTTATCTACTTCTCTATCATCACCTTCTTAGCATGTGGAAACTGCATTGATCTAAATCTTAAAAAAAAAAAATCTTTATTTTCTCGTTAAGGCTTTTAAACTTTGATTAATTATTTGAGGACACGCGCAATCTGGAAGGGTGACACCTGTATTCTGGGTTTTCTGTCTAGGAAAGCATTTCGCATAAATCCCAATTAACCGAGGGACCCGTATGCTTTCCTGGGAATACCCGGGATGAGTGTTTACTTATAGGCTAAAACATGTCTCCTTGAAAATTATATGAGTTTAATTAACCTTAATGTGTCATAGTATTCAAGTGATTATATCACTATTTGAGTACAATCCCAACTATGAATTACTATTTTATTTGGCTATCTCATCCTTTTAAATCCAAGTAACATTCATAAGTTCTTACATCTTTTCTTGTCTTATGAAAATCTGTAGAATGCCTCCCCGTCGTGCTCCCGTGGCCAACACCAACACCGACATCGCTACTATCCTTGCACAACTCGTAACTCAACTCACTCAAGCTAATGGTGCCACCAATGGTAACCATGGGGCTAATGGTGGAAATGGTGGTAATGGTGGAAATGGTGGTGCCAACCCATCTCAATGCACCTTCAAGCATTTCAACTCATGTAATCCCCTCAAGTTCTATGGTACCGAAGGAGCTACGGGACTTCTTCAATGGTTCAAAAGTATTAAGAATACCTTTCTCAATAGTGACTGCCCCGACAATCTTCGTGTTCGACATGCCACAAGTGTCTTACAAAAACGGGCACTCACGTGGTGGAATGGGGAAAAGAGGAATAGAGGTGTGGATGTAGCAATGGCCTTACCTTGGGATGAGGTTAAAAGGCTAATGACTGAAGAATTCTGTCCATGAAATGAGGTAAAGAAAATTGAAGCCGAATTTTGGGATCTTGCCCAAGATAGTGGTGAAAGCTTGGCATATACAACTCGGTTCCATGAGTTGAGTCTCCTCGTGCCCCACATGGTCACACCTCTATCCTGCTGCATTGAAAAATATATTGGTGGATTACCTAGGCAAATTCAAGATACTGTCCTAGGGAGAAATCCCGCAACACTTGAAGATGCTATCCGTTTATCCGCTACCTTAACCGATAACCATGTGAAGGCGGGGACTCTTACTAAAAAGGGCACAAAGAAAGTTTCTGACACCACAACTCCTCCCACCCACAACAAATAAGCCACAACTGAACCCTCCCAACATAATAAGAAGAGAAAGGCTAGAAGTTTTGCTGTGGTCACTCCTGCTATTCCTGTTAATCAAGCTGCACCTATGGTTCCAGCACCAGTCAAAAAGCCATATGTTGGGATCTACCCGCTTTGTGCCACATGCAACTATCATCATCCCCAAAGCATCCCATGTCGCCTTTGCACTCATTGTGGGAAATATGGCCATACGGTCAATGTTTGTAGGGCCAAAGCTCTTGCGGGCCAGGTCAACCCACCAAACCGAACCAACCCGCAAGTGGCTAATCAAGGTGTTTCCGTTATTGAAAATGGGCGTGCTTGTTATGAATGTGGCGACCCAAATCATTTCCGTGACCAGTGCCCAAGACTTATCAATGCTAGACAAGGCGGAGCTCGTGGGCGTGCTTTAAACATAAACGCCAATGAAGCTCAAGCCAGCAATGATGTGGTCAATGGTACGTTCCTTGTTAATAGTCAATATGCCTCCATTTTATTTGATACCGGTGCCGATAAAAGTTTTGTGTCACTTAACTTTGAACCTTTACTTGCAAAGACACGATCCCAATTAGAGAAAACCTTTACCTTCGAAATAGAAAATGGTGACTCTCTTACAATTGACTCCATTATCTATGATTGCTCCCTAGAACTTAATGATCATACGTTTCCAATCAGCCTTGTACCAATGCCACTAGGGAGTTTTGATATCATCATAGGCATGGATTGGCTATCAAACCATCATGCCGAAGTCATCTGTTTTGAGAAGTGTATTCGAATACCTCTACCGTCGGGAGAAACATTAAGAATCTTTGGTGAAAAGCCTTGCAAAGGACTTAAATTAATGTCATGCACTACTGCTCAAAAGTACTTACGAAAGAAGTGCGTGGCCTTTTTGGCCCATATCGTTCAAAAGGATGTCAAAAAGAAGAGTATTCAAGACATCCCCATTATCCGAGATTTTCCCGGAGTGTTCCCCGAAGATTTATTCGGTCTTCCACCCGTTCGACAAGTAGAATTTCGCATCGATCTTATACCTGGAGTTAACCCCGTGGCTAGAGCTCCTTACCTTCTTGCACCTTCTGAAATGCAAGAACTTGCAAGCTAACTCCAAGAGCTCTCTGACAAAGGTTTCATTCGTCCAAGTCATTCACCGTGGGGTGCACCCGTCTTATTCATCAAGAAGAAGGATGGATCATTTCCCATGTGTATTGACTACCGCGAACTCAACAAGCTTACTATCAAAAACCGTTATCCTTTACCTAGAATTGATGATCTCTTTGATCAACTTCAAGGTTCTACTTGCTTTTCGAAGATTGATCTTCGATTTGGTTATCACCAACTCCGAGTGCAAGAGGATGATATTCCAAAGACTGCCTTCCGAACAAGGTATGGACACTATGAGTTCATGGTCATGCCTTTTGGGCTAACCAATGCACCCGCAGTTTTCATGGACCTCATGAATCGTGTGTGCAAACCGTACCTTGATAAATTCATGATCATCTTCATTGATGATATCTTAATCTACTCCAAGACTAAATCCGATCATGAGCAACACCTTAGGTTGGTTTTGGACCTCTTGAGGAAAGAGAAACTATATGCCAAGTTCTTTAAATGTGAATTTTGGCTAAAGGAGGTTCAATTCCTAGGTCATATTGTCAACGAGAAAGGAATTCAGGTTGACCCTGCTAAGATTGAAGCGGTTAAGAATTGGAATGCCCCGAAGACTCCCACCGAAGTTCGTTCATTTCTTGGTATTGCGGGATATTATCGTCGTTTCATCTCAAACTTCTCTAAGATTGCTGTCCCCCTTACCGCTTTGACCCACAATGGTAAGACTTATGAATGGGGACCAAAACAAGAAGAAGTTTTCCAAACTCTCAAGCAAAAGTTGTGCAATGCTCCTATTTTGACCCTCCCTGAAGGGAATGATGATCTAGTTGTCTACTGCGATGCTTCCAACCAAGGTCTCGGTTGTGTTCTCATGCAATGAGGTAAAGTAATCGCTTATGCATCAAGACAACTTAAAATTCACGAAAAGAATTATACGGCACGATCTCGAGTTGGGTGCGGTCGTATTCGCATTGAAGATTTGGAGACATTATCTCTATGGCACAAAATGTGTGGTGTTCACCGACCACAAAAGCCTTCAACACATCTTCAACAAAAAAGAACTCAATATGAGGCAACGACGTTGGGTTGAACTCCTTAACGACTATGACTGCGAGATTCATTATAATCCCGGCAAAGCGAATGTTGTAGCCGACGCCTTGAGTCGAAAGGACCATGTTCATTGCGCCCGAATCCAAACCGATATTCAAATCCGCATCTTAGAAGCTCAACACGTTTCGGTCACCGAGGGTAACATGTACGAAGAAATGTCGTGTGGTGTTGAACTTCAGCTTGAATCAAAGCCCAATGGCTTACTTTATTACTTGAACCGTATTTGGGTTCCCGACCGCGATGATCTCCGTGCATTTCTCATGAACGAGGGCCACAAGACTCATTATTCTATTCATCTCGGTGCGGATAAAATGTATCAAGATCTTCGCCAACAATATTGGTGGCCCGGTATGAAGAAAGACATTGCTCTCTATGTTGCCAAATGCCTGACCTGCTCCAAAGTCAAAGCCGAACATCAACATCCTTCCGGTTTACTTGAACAACCATAAATTCCCGTGTGGAAATGGGAGAACTTAGCCATGGATTTCATTACCAAACTCCCTCGCACCTCAAGTGGTTATGATAGCATATGGGTGATCATTGACCGCCTCACCAAATCTGCTCATTTCTTGCCTATCCGTGAAGACTATCGGGTTGAGAAACTAGCCCGAATTTACATTGACGAAATTGTGAGTCGTAACGGTATTCCCTTAAATATAATATCCAATAGAGATGCTCGGTTCACTTCCCGCTTTTGGCAATCTCTCCAAACTGCTCTTGGTACACGATTGGATTTGAGCACGGCTTATCATCCCCAAACTGATGGTCAGACCGAGCGAACCATCCAAACTCTTGAGGATATGCTTAGAGCTTGTGTAATTGATTTTGTCGGCAATTGGGATTCACATCTATCTCTAATCGAGTTCTCCTACAATAATAGCTACCACACGAGCATCAACATGGCTCCATTTGAAGCTCTCTATGGTCGCAAGTGTCATTCTCCTATCTGTTGGAACGAGATTGGTGAAGCACAAATCACCGGTCCCGAGCTAATTCAAGAAACATCCGACAAGATTATCCAAATCCGTGACAACATTCGAGTAGCGAGAAGTCGGCAAAAGAGTTATGCCAACAAACGACGAAAACCCTTGGAATTCCAAGTCGGTGACCTTATTCTTCTAAAGGTGTCTCCGTGGAAGGGTGTAATCCGCTTTGAAAAGAAAGGAAAATTAGCACCTCGCTATGTGGGTCCATTCAAGATCCTCGAAAGGATTGGGAAAGTGGCTTACAAACTCGACTTACCTCCATCTCTTGGCAATGTGCATCCCACATTTCATGTGTCTAATCTGAAGAAATGTCTTGCTGATGAGAACCTTCACATACCTCTTGACGACGTGCACATTGATGAAACGATGCACTTCGTTGAGGGACCGGTAGAAATCATGGATCGTGAGATCAAGCAGCTCAAGCGAAGCCGTATTCCTATTGTCAAAGTTTGTTGGGAATCAAAACGTGGTCCTGAGTTTACTTGGGAACGTGAGGACCAAATGAAACTCAAGTACCCCCACCTCTTTGCTGATTCAGTAGCCTCAACTAGTTGAATTTCGGGTCGAAATTCCATCAACATGGGGATACTGTAACATTTCTGATTTTCATTATCTGTATTTCAATTCAATGTGAGACATTTCAAACCAAATTTTAGTACACTGATTTGTTCTATTCGTATCAACAATTAAATACTATGTTTCAATGCAAATCCGCAAATTTTGCACGAGTATACCCTATTAAACTATACGTAAGTTCATACTTATACAAATCTACCAATACTGAAAATTTCAATGATTGATTTTATAAATAAATAACCAGAAACCCTAATAGGCACGGTCGCGCCTCGATCTGGCATGGTCGCACGCCTTGCTTTGGAACGGTCACGCCCGGTGCTTTGACACGGTCGCGCCTCTTATTGGCACGGTTACGCCTCTGAAACGTAAATGCAGCCTTTAATCACGGAATCGTTTGATTTCGTAACCGTTGTGCATGTTTCTACCAGTTACAACCCAATTAAGAATTATAATCATCACATTTACAACAAATAAACTCAACTTCATCGATTTATCTCATAACCACCTAATCCTCTCATTAGACCACCGAATTCACCATTTGGATTACAATTCTACCAAGCGAACGCACTATCAATCCTTTCTAAAGCTTCTGAACACGCTGGTCTAGTCGGAATTGCAGCAGAAGACGCCGTAGACCAAGCTTGTCGTTGCCGGAACTCATTCTACCCGTACACCATCGATTCATCCTCCTTCCCGGTAATTGGAACCTTCCACACTTACGTTTTAGTCTATAGATCAAAAGCCCTAATCTAATTTGGGCTTACAATATGGGAATCATCACGAAACAGAATCTATTTTTCGTTCAAAATGGATTTAATCGAACCCTGCTTTGAACACGTTTTATATACAATTAATATATTCCAAAAGACTCGTAATAACCCTTCAGATGAAAGCCCTATGGAATCCAACGTTAACATTATAAGAATCAGTCAATTCGTTTCTGTTTTGGAAAAGACACGGTCGCGCTAGTTTTCTAGCGCGGTCGTGCTTCATGAGACACGGTCGTGCCTCACATACTCAGACCCGGTCATACCCTTGGCTAGACTTGGTCGTGCCTAGTGAACAGCTTAGCTATATCCTCTGTATTGGTCAACACGGTCGCGTCCCTGACTAGCACGGTCGCGCCCGTGGTTCTAGCACGATCGTGCCTTGTGCCAGACACGGTCATGTGTGTGATAAAACCTTAGCAGAATATTAAATGTTATATTTTAAAAACAATAAGTATTTCAAATGAATTTTCAATAAAAATAAATTATTTTATAAATATTTATATCTAAAAAGATCAAATCCCTATTCTAAAATAAATAGAAGTTATTTATTTAAAACCTACAAAATTAAACTTATTGTTAAACCCTACACTTAAATAGTATTTTTAATGACTAATTTACATATTTTATAAATAAATAAATAAGGTAATGATTATTTATTTAATATATATTTGATCAAAAATATTTATTTAATTTATACTTAATTACATCTAGCATCTACATTATTTTCATAACTAAATAAATAATAATTTTATAACTTACTTATTTAGTTATTCAAACTCAAACCTTAACAAAAATGTTCTAAAAATAACCATTTCAAATCCTTCATTTTACACAATACTTTTCAAAGTACAAACCACTAACTTTATACACACATTCAATCCAACCCTAGACTTAGACATAGACTATTGTGCACACTATTAATGCAACATACATTCTACCCTAGGTTAACGTTGTGCATTACAAGGATCATATTACTATCTAGTATCTCGTGTTAGCTACGCCTTCGAATCATGTGAGTATTACATAGCCCCTTTTACTCTTTTACATTTTTGGGGTGAAACATGAAAACTATTCAAATCATTATTTACTTTTACATAAACTACACAAATACAAATCCTATTTACATTCATGTGTGCAATTTGAGCTTTATGTCTGAGTGCTAGGTGTGCTAACTTTTGTGAACAACTTATGTGCAATCATTAACTATTCAAGCCGACGGTTTACAATGATAGATCTATTAAGTCTGACAAACCCACCCAGGTAGGGTGATTGTTACCGACAACACAATTTTGCATGCTAGTTACAAAGGTTTGATTGTACTTGGTTACACAATAGCTACTCTCCATAAATGCCTTATTTTATCATGTTATGTAAGGATTTGTTTTATTTAAAATCTATATGCCATCTATATACAAACCTGTGCTATACTCACCAACTTTTTAGTTGACCTTATTTTATTCATGTTTCAGGTACTAATGTGTGATTTGATCAAGATATGCTACACATAGGCCTTGGGACTTAGTTAATTTGAATAAAGAATTTTATGTATTTCAATTATGTTCTTCCTTGGATTTGGTTGTGTTTGGATTATTTGAAATGAAATTGATGTTTAATATATTACAATTTAGTCAACCTTGTGCTCATGAACAGTCTACATGTCCCGCCCCGATGATTCCGCCGTCGGTTGGGGTGTGACAACAGTCTCCCTTGACCAATTTATTTTAATATTTTTAAATAATTTAGTACTTTAATAAAATCTAAATTATTTTTGATTAATCTATTAATTAAAAAAAATTATTTTAATTTTATTTTAAGAGTACTATTTAAAAAAAAAGAAGTCAAATTGGTCAACAAGGGGCATTATCCTCAAAACCGTGCACTGGGCTTCGTGCGCGTCTAGTGTTAAAATTGCAGAAAACCTCATTTTCCTCAAAACCCCCAACTTCGAAAACGCTCGGTTTCAGCCAAAATCGCTCCAAAACCCCCGATTTCTCATGGTTTCTTTTGATTTTTGCTTCTAATATCTTCCCCGAGGTATGTAAACTTGTCCATTGTCAATTTTAGTGTGATTTATGCTTCAAATGTGACTAATCTTGTTCAAATAAGGCTAGGGTTTCGTTTTGAACTTTGGTTTGAATATGCTTGAATATGAACTCAATGCTTGATCTAGATGCATATTTGACTAGGTAGGATCATAATGTAACTCATTTTAGCCTTGTTTAGGTAGGATTTGTTTGATTTGTATGGATGAGTTTATGAATTTTGACTTAGAGTTCTTGAACTTGGAATTACAAATTGAAGCATGAATCTTGTTCGAATGTGTTTAGGTTTTAACATAGTTGGTGGGAAATTGTTGATTAATTGAATTAGGTCAAGAATTTTGGCGGGTTTGACTTTTCAAAAGTCAACATTTTGACCATCTATTTCGGTAGTCATATTACACCGTTTGAATGTGTGCCTTGTTTGATTGATTGCAATTGACCATTTTGGGATTCGAGAAACATAACCGTGCCATAACCATGCACGAAATTGTGTTCCCTTGTGTGGTCTAAAAATTATATACATATATATTTTTATAAAACCACAATTCTTATCGAGTTTTTGGCACCAATATGCATCGTGCTTTACACACCATCAAGTTTTTGGCTCCGTTAAAATATATATATGATGAATCACTCTTGTTTCTATCAACTAACTTTTTTATTTTGGTGATTATAGAGCATGACGGAGTCATCCCGAGCTGCTGGAAAACGAAGGCGGATGAGGTCTTCATCCCGATCTACCCCATCCCCAACTACGTCCGGAGGCAATGGATCTCCACCTTCTCCACCATCACCACCATCACCCTACCACCCTTACCCAATGCGACAAGGACAGTTTGAATTACATTCTTGGCTAGTTTTTAACCCAGATGATGCTATAGAAGTGGAAGCCTATCATAAGCTTCGGAACTTCTAGGACAGGAGTTTGGCATCCACAAGACTATTTGCTACACCACTTTGGAAGAAATCGAGCTGCTAAATCAATGTGTTGAACTCATAACTAAACCATGGGAAAGGTTCTTTGCTATTCGAGACACTACTTATTATGAGCTGACCTTGGAGTTCTTGGCCTCATTCTCATTTGCGAGGCGAGTGATTAGTTTGGAGTTGCATGATTGTGTCAGATTCAGGATGGCCAGGCATTGGCGTGAGATGTCACTGGCCCAGTTTGGGGTGAGGATGGGAATGTATAGGCATAGAGAGATTACTCAGCCAGTATTCACTGAGAGCCACATTGAGTTTGGAGAGGGTGAGGCATCCCTATTCTGGGGAAGGATTGGGTTTGGACCATTCGACCCACACAGTCAAAAGAGAACCAAAATGAAACACCCGGTCCACCGATACCCTCACAGATGTATAGTCCTTACCCTGGTAGAAAGAAAGGACATCACAGGGGTGGTAAGCCTTAGGGACCTCTTTCACATTCACTGCCTCATTGATCAGGTTGACTGCAACTTGGCCTACAGTTTAGCCAAATTTTTCACTAGAGCTTCAGGATATTGTTCTTCAAGCCATGTGTTTGAAGGGCCTTTCATCACTCGTTTGGCCTCCAACATGGGAGTTTTAACTCCTGCTTGCCTTGGGACTCTACTTGAGATGAACCTTCCAGTCACCACTGTTGATAGCCAGATGCTAATCCGTATGGGAACGTTGAAGAAAATTAATAGAGTCTATCGGTTAATAAATCATAAAGGTAACATCTGGATAGGGGTAGTTGAAGAATCAGATGATGATGCAGGGGAAGGACACCTATAGCTAGGAGGGGGCAAGGAGAAGAACCTGAGATACCGCCTATTTACCACACCACCGCGGATCCCTCTATGATGGATTTGATGATCCGTATGGGTCAACTAGGGTATACTATGGACGGCATGCGGCAGGATTTTCATGATCATCTACAGGACCCGTATGCTCACCAAGCACATCAACAACCTCTTGGCCCATACCAGCAGTGGCCTCGCCCGCCATATCAGTAGCAACTTTTTCTTCCTTTTGTTTATATAGTTTGTGGTTCTTGACTTTTGACGTTGGTTTACTAGACACAACACCATTTTTACCGGTTACAGGAGTAACCGTTGACATGGTGGCACTGGCACCAACCTTATTTGGCCGCTTTGTTAAGCGATTATTAGTTTAATTTTTCCTTTTAGTACTTACTTCATGTGTTGAGCATTGCATAGCATTACAGGTGATACATATTTTGGTTCGTGCTCGGAAATACGATCTAGGCATTGATGAGAATCGACTACATGCCCGACAATTACGTCTCAACAGGGGAGTATTAGTTCACCACACTCTTATTATTCATGACACATATCATATTGCATACATTAATATTGTCAGAAACTAAGTGTGGGATGGAACCCCGTTGATATTTTGACTGCCTGATCTTGTCTTAAGTATTACAATTGCATGTTTAACAAATACCCAATTCATGAAATCAAAATTTATGTATAGAAGTAATAAAAACATTTTCAAAAAATAATCTTAAAGCAAAAGTCTTAAAAATCATTTGGCATAAACAGGCTTATAAAAACAACAATTTGGAATACCGTTGAAGTGAATCAAGGAAATAAATAGGGAAGATTAGGGAGCACAACAGAAAGAAAGAAATAGGTTTATGCACATGTTTTACCCTTTACCTTCCGTTTCTATGTGAGAATTTGAGCCTACCCGAGCATTATCATGAAAGCCATCAAGTTTTTGGCGCATTATTTATTACATATTTCACATGCTTATTTCGTTTGATAGAGTGATTGCTAATTATTGCTTTGCATGTTAGAACTTGTGTAAAATATACATTTCAAGATCATGGACTAAAAGAATCCACAAAAATGATTAAGACATTAGGATTAACCCATTTTCTTTAGCCTTTTCTTTTCTTCTACCTACCCTAAACATTTTCCCCTAGTTAGCCCCTTTGAGCCTAAACCTTTTTGTTTCTAAACCCACATCTCAAAACCATTAAACCCGAAAAATTAGCCTTTTATCTTTTAACCCTTTTAGTTGAAAATTGACTTGGCTATGAATGAAGAAATGATTATCCACCTAAAGTTTATAGATCCATCTTATATTCGAAGAAAGAAACTCATTTAATATGAAAAGAAGAATTATTGTGAAAAGAAAAAAAGGGGAAATCTAAGAGAAATTAGTAAATCGCCCAAGCTAGTAAAGAAATCTCATTGAGAATCAAACTTACTAAAAAAATTGGAGTATGCAAAGCTAATCAAAGTGAATGTATTAGGAAGAAACATCCGAACGATTCTTGAAGAATTGATAGCAATGAATATTTCAACGATAAGAAGAAGTTGACATTCTTGAAGGAAGGGATTTGGTCTTGACAATCTAACCTTAAAAGAGTCCTTAGATTAGTCACAATGTCTAATCTAAGTTGAATAAAGGAATCATTTACCTTTTTATCATTAAGCCAAGTTAGATTCTCAACATTTAGCCACCCTTTCCAAAACCCTCCTACCCTAACCCTAAGCCAATCATTACAAACCTTTATAAATCCTTCTTGATTTATGCATATTTTATGTTAATTGGTGATTTGATTTCTATACAAGCCTATGATTATGCAAGCATTAATTGTAGCATTGAGTGTTCTTCTTAACATACATTATCCATATATTTAACCCGAGTGTTGAGTGAACATTTGTGAGACTGTAATTTTGTGCATAATCATAGTTCCATCAAGTATGTTGGGCTTGCCACCCTATTGTGGAGAAACACTCGAAAGGTATAACCACCAAATCATTGTTTTTAAGAGGGCCATTCAGCCATTTGGGACAACAGCTTTGGATTAACATTTAATCAATATCTTACGTCTACGAGTATAATCATGCATGAGTTTACTTGAGGACAAGCAAAGTTTAAGTGTGGGTATTATGATATGACGTAAATTATACATGTTTTGCACGTATAATTATCCCCGAAATCATCACAATTAGAGACAATATGATAATAATTGATGCCTAATCCACTCATTTGTGTTCCGATAGGATAATTGACCCGGATATGCAAAAAACATGAAGAAAAGACTCAAAAACATGGTGACATCAGCATTCGGGGGCCAATTGAACGAAACCGGATGCATGAAGTCAACCCTGGAAGCTAAAAAGTCAACAAGGAGCAAAACAAGGCAATGCATGGCCGTTCATTGCCTTGCACGGTCGTGCATCCCCTGTTTTGCCTCCCGGTACTATCTTGTACTGCCAGATTCCGCACGTGAAAGAAAAGGGTACTTTGCATGGCCGTGCAATCCGATGCACGACCGTGCATTGCCAAAATCTTTGCCTATAAATAGCAAGCTCATTCTAGTGTTTTAGGTGACCATTACCAAGAGGTGTGAAGGCCTTAGTGCTCTGCTAAGAGCCGAAACTCTCTCGGTTTTGGTCCGTTTAGCTTTTCTTTGTTTATTTCCTTTTTAAAGTCTTGTAATATGAAACGGTTCTTCTTGTTCAAGCAAGCAAGAGACAACCTATACCCACTCTCCATTGGTATTGGAATATTTCCACACATTATCTAAGGGTTAGTGGAGTCACTTGTATGGTCATTCATGGCTAGTTCTCTTGTGTTGCTCGAGTTGGTTGAACTTTAATTAATTAATGAAGTATTTTTAGTATGTTATGGTTTTAAAGTCTTTACTATGATTTATCTTAAAAAGACAAGAATAAGTGATCTTTAAACCAATCTAATAATCTTAAATCTTGTTAGTTACTTAAGCAAGACTTTTTGTTTGGGAAACTTATTCGATGTTTGTACGGTCTATATACAAATCTTGGTGCTAGCATGGTCAGTTAGTATAGATTTAATATTATGGGTTGATTGGAGGTTTGTGTATTCAGCAGGCCGTTTGAGCCCTAACCAGACCGGGCGGTTTGTGTCGGTATTTCTTTACTTCTCTCGTGTCGGCTTGCAGGGGACTTCTAGCGGGAGCCATGGGGTTTGATCTTGAGAATGAAAGTCTTATTTATTTAAAATAATATTATAAGTAAAGACAACTATTTAAGAACATAATTTGTTAGGTCCGAGCGTTCATAAAGTAGCTCTAAAGGGAGTTACGCATTCCGACTTTCCAAAGGTAGCTACAAGACATGACGTACGTTAGTCATTGGATAATCTTAGTCCGAATAATGAATTGTGAAATACCGACAGACTTGAGTCCCCATTTAGGGTCCGTTATATTCATTACTGAACAGTTGACCGACCGTATCCACTGTTCTGTTACAAAATACTAACTCCCCTATGGAAAGGGTTAGTACTAGTAACTATGACCAACCTTGCTTTAAATATATCATTAATTAACAAGGGATAACAACTAGAGTAACACCTTAAACATGATAATACTTCTAATTACATTTTTTTATCTTTTTATTTTCCTTTTAAAACAAAACCCATTTTCCAACTTATTATCCTAGTCAGACACTAGCGAGGGTTGAGTACGGGATCCGTGTCCATGGTTCGATACTTGGTTCTTACCCATACTATTCTACACTGCGATAGGTACACTTGCCTATTGTGTGTGTATTTAGTTGAAGTAATTATCATTTTAATTTATAAATTTAAAACCTGGCTTTGTGTAGCTCTAAATAGAATATATTTATTACTACTAAAAACACGCCATCATGTCTTTGGCGTTGTTGCCAGGGTTATATATATATTTACATTTTTGTCTACATATAAAAACACACTATAAAGGATCCATCTGATCAACCTTGATTTTGCATCCTGCTTGTTAAAGAGGTGTCTTAGGGCAGCATGATCGGTATAGATGATGGTCTTTGATAGGATGAGATACGAACGAAACTTATCGAATGCAAAAACCACAGCTAGCAGCTCTTTATCAGTTGTGGTGTAATTTTCTTGAGCATCATTTAAGGTTTTACTTGCATAATGTATCGGGTGAAAGTGTTTTTCCTTCCGTTGTCCTAGAACTGCCCCTACTGCGTAATCACTTGCATTGCACATGAGTTCGAATGGCTTCGTCCAGTCAGGTGCTGTCATGATAGGTGTGTCAACGAGCTTTTTCTTGAGAGTTTCAAAAGCCTTCAAACAGTCGTTAGAAAATAAGAAAGGTCGCTCTTTCTCCAGCAACTTTGTTGGCGGTCTAGCTATAGATGAGAAGTCTTTTATGAATCTCCTGTAGAATCCTGCATGACCGAGGAAACTTCGGATTCCCTTAACTGAATTTGGTGGAGGAAGCATTGATATAGTTTCTACCTTTGCCTTGTCAACTTCAATGCCATTCCTTGAAATTTTATGTCTTAATACTATTCCTTCCTTGACCATAAAGTGGCACTTTTCCTAATTTAGTGCTAGATTTGATTCCTCGCATCTTGCTAACATCTTTTCCAAATTCTGTAGACAGTGGTCGAAGGAATTCCCAAAAACTAAGAAGTCATCCATGAATACTTCCATTGATTCTTCTATCATATCATGAAATATAGCGATCATGCATCGCTGGAATGTAGCGGGTGCATTGCATAGCCCAAATGGCATACGCCTATAAGAAAAGGTGCCATAGGGACAGGTAAACGTAGTTTTCTCTTGATCTTCGGGGGCGATGGGGATTTGAAAGTACCATGAGAATCCATCAAGAAAATAATAGAACATATTCCCGGATAATCGTTCCAACATCTGATCTATGAAGGGTAGTGGGAAATGGTCTTTTCGAGTAGCGTCATCCAACTTGCGATAGTTGATACACACCCACCACCCTGTGACTGTGCGAGTTGGTATTAACTCATTTCTCTCATTTGTAATCCCCTTTATACCTCCTTTCTTTGGCACCACTTGTACAGGACTGACCCATGTTGAGTCTGAAATGGGGTAGATAACTCCTGCATCTAATAGTTTGATAACTTCATTCTTTACTACCTCTTGCATCTTAGGGTTCAGTCGTATTTGGTGCTGCACACTGGTCTTGTAATTGTCTTCCATGAGTATCTTGTGTGTGCAAAATGAAGGACTAATCCCATTAAGATCCATTAGATTCCATGCGATGGCTTTTTTATGCCTTTTTAACACTTTTAGTAACTTTCCCTTCTCGTCATTTTCCAACCTAGAAGAGATAATAACCGGAAACTTGGATTCTTTATCTAGGAAGGCATATGACAGGTCGGCGGGGAGCTCCTTTAGCTCAAGTGTAGGTGGTTCTTCAATAGATGGTTTTGTCTTTTCGCTTTCGTCTTGGTCTTCCAGTTCCTCAACGCCTATTATTTCCTCATCATGATTAATGTGTTTTATCATGAATCCTTCACAAACTAAATACTCCTCTTGTTTCTCAGCTGGCCATTCCTCTTATTTTCCCAAGACGTCATGTATGTAGTAACCTACTAGGTAATCGAAATCGTCGAATAGAAAAGCAAGATCGTCGTGACTGCTTGGCCGCTTCATGGCCTTCTTTAGATCGAATGTGATGCATTCTTGTTGAATACTCAATGCTAATCTTCCCCCCTAAACGTCAATGATGGCATGAGCGGTATTGAGGAATGGTCTCCCAAGAATAAGAGGACAACGTGTTCCTCCTTTTATGTCAATCACCACAAAATCCACAGGGAAGACGAATTCATTATTTTTAATAAGTACGTCTTCAGCGATTCCCTTTGGATAGCGAACTGTCCTATTGATTAGGCATAGTTCTAATTTTGTGGGTTGAAGTTTCTTGAGATTCATTTTGTCAAATATTGCGCTAGGTAAAATATTTACGCCTATATGTAGGTCAGCAATATTATTACCTTGGATTGAGTTGCTTATAAGACAGGAGATCATGAATTGGTCGGGAGGTTTTCTTCCTCTCATAATAGCTGAGCATTCTTCGTTCAACGCGATTTGTGGCTGCGCTTCCATTTTTTCTCGGTTAGTCAGCATATCCTTGAGAAATTTTGCATGAGCAGGCATCTTATAGAGGAATAGTTCGTAAGGAAGATTTAGCTGAATTTGATTTAATAAAGAATGAAAGTGTTTGAACTGTTTTTACAATCTTGGTGGTTCTAAGGTTTCTTGTATGATTTCAGCCCTTAATACGTCATCTTCACCTGTATTCTCTGTGTTCCCCATGGGTATCATGGTTATTACCTCTACATTCTGTTCTTGTGATGCTTGATCTATTTCGACACATGGAGGAAGATCCAGAATTTCAGAAGGATCTTCATTTGGTTTCGTATCATAGAGTTTAATGATTTGATTCTTTATTTCCTCCAAATTACGAAATAATGTGTTTGGTTTCCAAGGATCTGGTTCGTAGGAAGCACGGTCTGTGTTTATTATTGGAAATGGGGAAGGAAGTAAATTTTCAAATGGTGACGGGTGGAGATTTATCTCGTGATCCATGGGGTGCCATACGGAGAGATAACATTCCTCGACGTAGTGTGATCCCCAACACAACTCGCACCATGGATCTAAAAAATATCTGTCAAATTTAAAAAATTCTTCTTGGGTGAAGGTTTCGTTATATGAATCCATGATTATATTTTTGTGAAATCTTAAATTTAAAATGGCTAATCCGTTAACTCGAATTTTTCTTGAAATCACCGTGTCCCAAGCAACGGCGCCAAAAACTTGATGTGTGAATTTTGATGTAGTTAAATATTATATAATAATATTTAGAGATTATGGTTTCACGAGATCAGATTTTAAATTTATAAAATGATAATTATTTTAACTTAAAACACACACAATAGGCAAGTGTACCTATCGCAGCATAATATAGTCTAGGTAAGAACCAAGTATCGAACCAATGGACACATTCGAGTTCCAATACTCAACTTTTGTTATTGTTTAACCGGATTAATTGATAAGTGGGTTTTGTGTGCTTGTGAAGCAGAATAGTAAATGACAAAAAAGTAAATGTCGATAAAGTAAATAACATAAAAGTAAGAACATGCGTGATGTGTGTAACAGAAATGTAACGAACAAAATAGTAAATAGCAGAAAAGTAAATATCTTGGAAATGATCAGGTCACGAAGAGTATTGCTCGGGGCTTTAAATCCACTTGGTACGTGATAATGTTAGGTTGAATAATCCAGTGATATGACTACTACAAACTTGTGACCCGGGTCATCGCTAGAGCCTCGTCCTCATGACATTTGATTTGCAAATTAAAACCTTTAACAAGTGGTAGTGCCTCCCGTTAAGGACAACAGTTACCCTCCACCCTTAGAATGGTAATCTCCGGGTTGGTTTAAGACATCGAACGTAAAATGCTTTGTATTAGAGTTAAATGGGTGATTATATTTTGTTCACCGGGAGGCGGTGTAACAATGGGACCAAGTATAAAGACGTACCGTTCCCAACATGAGTTCACCAATTCTTGGTCGCATAATAAGTTCATATAAAGACGTACGACCTTAGAAGTGTAGACCAAGCCTTGACTTATCAATCTCTTCTCGTATAAAGACGTACGAGTTTTAAAGGAAGTTTGATTAAAAAGGTTTTACGATCTTACACTTTAAAATCAAGACACTCACAAATATAAAGACGGATTTAGACAATAATAAAAGCCCACCAAAAGGTGGTTTTAAGAGCGAATAATTAAAGACATAAACATACCACTAGATTAATACGTCAAACATTAACATGCAACAAACATCATCTTCACCCTAGCAATACAAGAAGCTTAGCCACGAATGGCCATGCTAACTAGCGTAACGCTGAGTTTCGTAGCTCCCCTATTGTGGAACAAGGAGAAAGAGCCTCTCCACTCTCTACTCACTACTATAACTATGAAATAAGCTTTCTCTGGTGTGTTCTTGAGGTATGGATGGGTGTATTGAGGTGTTGTCAAGTGTGGATAGGTGTGTGGAATGAAGAACCCAGGCCTCCTATTTATAGGCCTTAGAATGAGCAATGCACGGCCGTGCATTAGATTGCACGATCGTGCAAACACCTCGGGAATCAAACAGGGTACAAAGGACATTGTACTAGAGCATTGGGGAGCAAGGAGGCCATGGAACGGCCGTGCAATGGGATGCACGACCGTGCATCCCTCCCTTGCTTCCCTGTTTCGTCTTTTAGCTGTTGGTTGACTTGCTGTTGACCTAGTTTGACTTCTTGGGGGTCAATGCTCGGGTTTGGTCCTCCAAAAGCTTGATTTCTTCATGTTTTAAGCTGGTTTTTGTTCTGTTTATCTTGGGGCACCGAATAACCTGCAATTGTGAAATATTAACGTTTTAAGTATCAATTGTAAGGCTTTTGTTTGATTAATACCATAATATGAGGATTATTATGCATGCAAAACATGTATAATATAGGACATATCAGATACCAACTTGAAAGGACCCAAACCGGGTACCTCTCATAGTTGGCAAACATAACATAAACATAGATCTTAAACGTTGAATTAAACATTAAAAACATTAACAACAGAAGTCTTGTACAAAATTCAGAGTTAACAAAAACTTTAAAACATAACATTGTTCTCGTTCATAATCTAATAATGGGGATGTCAGTCTTCTGGTCAACAGCAGCCATCCAGCCATCCTCTTCTGAAAGGACCCTTACGACATCATATCTTTTTCTTTCATTTGCTACCTGAAGTGCATACTAAAATAGTCAGCTAACGCTGGTGAGTTCAAGTGTTTCTTTTTCTTTAACGTTATATCAAATGTTTTCTTTAAAATGTTCTTTAAACATGCATACTATATTATATACATAATACAATACAATCTTTCTTTCTTCTTTTACATACATACGTGATGTGTTGCAAAACACATATCTTATATCCTTGTGTATTTGTGCATTTTAAAAGTTTTTGTCTTCGTTTTGAGTCGTTTTTGGTTTGTTTTGAATCTATGTTAGGTCTACCGGTGCTCGTGTGGAATATGAAGTTATATCATGGAGGAACCAAGCACGGGAGAAATCCCAAGAAAAGAAAATAAAAATGTTGGAAATCCAGAGCTTCGCGGTACGCGGAAAGGGCCCAGGGAAGCTGTGTGATACGCGGGAAACCTTAAAATCAGGCCCAACTAATTTGGCCTTCGCAGTACGCGAAGGGCCTTAACCATTCTCTCGCGGTACACGAGGGGCTTGTAAATCCGCAAAAAGCCCTAATAGATGAATTAAAATAATTAGATAGCCATTATGATCGAGAGGTCGACATTCAGCCGTCTGAGGAGAGTCCAGAGGCGATTTTGGGAGTTAGAGAAGCAATTAAAGCTGAAGTTTGGAGCTTTTGGATCCGGGTTGGTTAGACATAGCTTATTCGGTTTTTGATCTTCATTCTTGTGTCTTTGATTTGTTGAATTGATACCATGATCATGACTATTACTTTTGTTTGGATGTTTTTGAGTATGTTTCTAGGCTAAAATATATATATATATATTGCCTAGGTTGTGATGATTACTTGACAAAGTTTGGATTTTTATTTGGTTTTTGGATTCTGTTGATGGTTTGATGATATTGTAATGATTTTAGTTCAATTGTTATGATGTATGTGCATGCTTAATTCTAATTTGATGTTGATTATTCTCCCGCATGTGTTCTTGTTGAATGTCTTTCGGTTATAGACGCATTTTTAGGTTGCTTGCTTAATTGTTTGTGACTGTGGTGGTATTGCTAGACATAGTGATCCATAGGGGTATTAGTTGATGTTTCATTAGATTGAGTGTTCTTCTTATCTCGATACACGAAAGGTGAGAGGTAGTCGGTTAGTCCTCTGTATTAGGTGTTTAGTTGTAAACGTTCTAAGATGAGGTTTTCCTAGGTTCTTAGTATTCGTTGCTAATCTGTGTCATATCGTTTTGTGCTGAGATTACCCCTTGCATCTTTGATGTACTGTGATAGTGAGACTGAGAGGTGATCTGTCTATAGGGTACTTTATTTTCGTTGGAGAGACTAAAAGGTAATCTAACATCTGGTGAGCGTTTTGCATGTTTTGATTTTCCATCTGGTGACACCCTGAGATTGATTAGGGATCTACTAGGTTGTCTAGGTTTGTTATCCTTAGAATCCCAGTTCCATCATAGTTTCCATAACCGGTAGAAGTCTGAGCTGTACAAGTAGGATTCTGACATAGGTAGTGCTTTCCTTATTCTTGATTTCTTCCGAGTCTTTCATCTAATTATTAGTGTCGTTCATCTGGTTTTCATTTGTATTTAATTAGTTTAATCAGTAGTAGTAGAAAACCCCCTAAACCAATAATCTTAGTTCTAGTCAGAGTCTAGTTTAGTTATATAGTGTCTCTATCGATAATCCGGTTTACCATTAGGCTTTACTACATTCGATAGGTTCACTTGCCTGTCAGTGTGGTCTAGTTTAGAGGTTTACTAGAGTATTACTAGTGTGTCTAGGTTAGGTTTTTTTATAGTTTTTATATACCGTCTGGACGACATCAAGTTTTTGGCGCCGTTGTCGGGGACACCTGCCAATAGCAAAATTAGCTTTCATTAGTTCTTTGTTTGGTTATTTGTTTTTATTTTCTCTTTGCTTTTAGTAGTTTGAGTCTTTTCTTTTTAGGGCTTATTTTTGTGCTTTGTCCTGCTTGCTATTTGTGTGTCTAATCTTAGGGTTGAGTCCTTCTGTGTGTTGAGTCTTTCTTTATTTTGTTTTGTGTATTTCAGTTTATGCAACGTACTCGCTCGCAGGGATCACCAGAGTTTACAACTTATTCAGAGCCCGAGCGAGAGCTTCACGAGTGCAGCCGCGACCTTCGTGAATGTTTGAGAGTTTTGTGCGAGAAAAGGTACGTATCCCTAGCCCTATTCCTATTCCTGACATGGGTGACGCTGACCCACCAGCGAGACGTACCGTACACCAGAGAGCTTGTGATGGATTCACTAGGGCGAGATCTTCGATCACCCACCCAAACATGCCCAATACCAATAACTGACAAACCCTTTCGCACGTTATGAGTACCATCACTAACTCGACCCAGTTCCATGGACGGGAGGACGAGGTTGCACCAGGACATTTGTCCCGCTTCACGCGTATTTGTGATACCTTTCGCATTACTGTTGCCACGGATGACGCTATCTTTTTGCGTATGTTCCCATTTACGCTCTCTGGTCGTGCTTCCACTTGGTTGGACACCCTGCCCTAGGATTTCATTACCACTTCGGCATATATGGAGGCCAAGTTCTTAAAGAAATATTATCTATCTTCTAAGGCCGCCAGTCTGAGGGGCCAGATCCATTCTTTTCGTATGGACCCCGATGAGCCCTACCATATGGCTTGGGAGCGGTTCAACACTTTACTGAGTAGATGCCCCCAGCATGGTCTTTCTGATTGGGCACCAGTAGAGAAATTATACAATGGTCTAACTTTTGAGAAGTAGCAAATGTTCAACACTGCTGTAGGAGGCCATATCATGGAGAAGAAGGAGCTTGAGGAGTGCGAAGAGATGTTTGAGAGCTTCGCTTTAGCCGAGCAGCAGCATCCACGTTCCGTCAGGACTTCCATTCCTACTGCTAGGACATCCGCCTCTTCTACTAGAGGTGTTCATTAGGTCACCCCTGATGCTAGAATGGCAGCTGCACTTGCAGCCATGGCGAAGGAGATCAAAGAGCTGAAGTTGAGTACACAGAAATGTGAGGTCTGCAGAAGGGGTCACGACACCCGTGACTGCCCCGTAAATCAACAAGAGCGAATGGAGTATGTGAGTGACCAGAACCAAGGTTTTAATAATGCCTTTGGCAATACCTTTAACTCGGGATGGAGGTCTGGCGGAAACCCACCTGGGTTTCAGCAGCGCTAGAATCATTATGGGGGAGGCGATACAGGAGCAAATTCTGGGAGCAGTCTCGCGAATAAGAGGATAGAGGAGATGTTAGAAAATCAGCCCCAGATTGGATGCTCATGATACGTTATTGAAGAATCAACAATCTGCATTCCAAGATCTGCAACGCACGGTAGGAGACATCGCGAAGACTATGAAGGATACACAAGGAGGTCCGTCTTCGGGTCCTAATGCGTCAGTGATGGCTGTGACGACCAGGAGTCGAAGAGTAAAACAGAGAGAGGAGCCACCGGTGGAGGAAGAAGAGCTGGTGGATGAGGAGTTAGTGATGGAGAAGCCTCTTGAGAAGGCTGAGAAGAAGAAAGAGGGGGGAGATTAAGACCCCGAGATTGACCTAAGCCATGTTCCTTACCTAACCCGTTTGCTACCGCATAAGTATGCTAGGGAATACGGTAACTTCCTTAATATGTTCAAGCAACTTAAAGTCAATCTCCCATTTATCGAGGTCCTCCAGCATATGCCCAAATATGCTAAATTCTTGAAAGATCTTCTGTCTAACAAGAAGAAGCTGGAGGAGGTCTCAAAAGTATCTCTAGGTGAGAGATGCTCTGCGATGGTGCAGAACAAGTTGCAAGAGAAATTGGCAGATCCAGGTCATTTCACAATCCCGTGTCTGCTCGGCGGTTTGCCTATGAACCACACATTGGCTGACCTGAGTGCTAGCATTAATCTGATGCCTTATTCTTTATATAAGAAGCTAGACCTAGGAGACCCTAAGCCAACGCACATGAGCATATCCTTGGCTGACCGTTTAGTAAAATGTCCACAGGGAATAGTGGAGAACCTGTTAGTGAAGGTAGACAATTTCGTCTTCCCCGTGGATTTCGTTATTCTGGATATAGAGGTGTACGATAGAGTTCCACTCATCCTTTGGCTCCCTTTTGCTACACACCGCAAAGGTATTGATTGATGTCTTTGACGGAAAGCTCAAACTTAGTGTGGAGGATGAGTCAGTTACTTTCGATGCTATAAAATATGTGAAGGAGGCTAGGGAGCAAAGCCACTCTGTTTGTCTGATTGACACCTTCATGGATGACCATCGGGACTCTGTTGTAGGAGAAAATGTTGTTGGAGAACCTGCCCCTAATTTAGGAGAATTATCTGGTTGGGCTTTGGAGTCCGAGGAGTTGTTGAATACACCGGATGAAGACGGTGATGAGATGCCTGATGATCTGCTAGAGATGATGGCAGAGTTGGATGAAATCATAGGAAAAACCCCAAGTGTGGGGATGGATGTGAGAGTTGAGGATCCTGATGATCCTGGTGAGAGCTTAGAGGTCATACCATTAGAGATATTTAGTTCTGAGCCCTTACCTATTACTGTTGTTCATGCTAAGGGGATAAAGACCAAGTCATCCCCTAAACCTAGACCGGCCGTGAGAAACTCCGAGAGTTAAAAGATATACATAATTTTAGGATAGTTCAAACCCCAAGTGTGGGGACGTTTAGGGATGATAGTTTACTCGGGTACATGATGCGTGTTATTTTCGGACCTTGTAGGTTTAAGTGTTGGTGGAAGGATGTGAGAGAGAGCAATCGTGTTCGTGGAAAGATCGTAGGTAATAGTGTGGTGATGAGAGGAGGAAAGCCACGTTGGATGACGGCGATTCCTAGGAGAGTGAAGGAGAAGCCTCCTGATTAGGCTTGTTTGCGTCTCGGGCAAGTGACCGGGTGTACATTTTGTATAATCTTTGGTTTAATTTCGTTCTATTTTTGGTGTTTTTAGGTTTGCGTGTCTTTTTTCATGTCATGTTTTGCAAGGATTCGCATCTGCTTCGGTGAGGAAAATCATCATGAACGAAGTTCCAGGTATGTGTGCAATTGTTTTTATAGTTGGAACAGGTTTGTAGAGGAATCAGGGAAAGAAGGAATTGAGGGGTGCAAAATTTTCTAAGTATAAAAACCCTCAAAACTTTCTGTGAACAACCCTTCTTCGCGGTACGCAAAAAACCTACCAGGACTCTTTTGCGGTACGCAAAGTCCAAACAAAATGGCCGGGTTACATCCTAGCTCCTCGCCGTACGCGGGGAGTGTTCCCCTGTTCTTCGCGGTACGCGAGGGACCACTGGTCCTTCCCACTTCCTTTGTTTCCCTTGCTTTCCCCAGTTCCGCCACCGTTCACCATTACACCATCACCCGTCATCACCATCATCTCACTCACCATCTGAAACATCCTACTTATTTCTTGTTTTATCAGAGTTTTATATTGCGGAAAACGGTCCCAGTTTAACAAAACCTTGCCATTAAATGGCTAAGGTAACTTTTTATAATAATATTGTTTTACATAAGATGATATGATTACATCATGCTATATAGGGATCTTTCAACTCCGACCGCTCCGTCCTCAGGAAGCTTTATTCCACGTGCCTCTTTTCTCCAGTGTTTGAAAAATGTTTTTGAATTAGCTTACGCTAAGTAAGTATACTACATCTTTTCATTTTATTATGAACCCTTTAAGTTCTTATTATTGCTCAATATTCTTGGGCTCTCGATGCCCCCATGATCATCTCCGGACGTACCTCCGGTCACATCATTAGTATATTTTATGGGTGTGCTAACCCCCTCGCAACCATCTTAGGCCGTACCTCCAGTCCGAGTATTGGCAAGGTTCTTATACTCGTCAGTATAGACCCCTTGCATTTGTCACGAAGACTTATTCATTCCTTAGCCCCGTAGGCTTGGAATCTTTTTCTCCTTCACCCCCGTAGTCTTGGAATCTTTTTCTTTCAGCCCCGTAGGCTTTGAATCTTTTTAGTTCTCTTCTTTATTATTGAGTGTAGGATCGTGAAATTACAAGATGGTTCTGTTCTTAGTTGAGATTGGTGGAAACAATATCAACTGCACAATTATAATCAAGTAAACAGAAAGAATACTGATAAGAACACAGTTGTATTACGCTTTTGCAAATAAACGATTACAAATGAGAACTCAATCGAAAAGCACACTTACAATGAAGTGTTTACACAGTATTTATACTAAGTTAGAATCAGGACAGACCCTAGATTCTAAGGATCAGATCTAACACAGACCGTTGATCTGATGAATATAGCTAACTATTACACGTTTAGTCTAAACCTAGTTAACTTTATTGAAGCGTCTTCTTTATGCATTATTGTTTGCATGTCTGGAGAAGAGCATTGTTGTCTTTCATTGGTTGTGCCATTGAGGTTCCTTCTGCTTTGAGTGTGTCAGTTGCTTTTGCAGAAAGTTGTCTGTGATGCTTGGCATGGATAGTCAGCTGTGACGATTTGTCTTCAAGGCACATGGCTGTCAGCAGCAAAGATGATGATCAGCAGCAAGATGTAACCATCCAGAGCTGCTGATGATTTGCCTATCAGCAGCATCAAGTGTTGATGCTGCTGAGAAGCCTATCCGCAGCAACTTTGGTCTTCAGCAGATAAGGCGATCCGCAGCAGATTTGTTCTTCAGCAGGAGAACAAGTATCAGCAGCAGATAAGCTTGTCCGCAGCAGTTTGTTGGTCAGCAGCAAACTCTGAGATCAGCAGCATTTGTACTTAGAGAATTTTGTAGCCATCAGTCTTTGTTTCTACAAACTCCCCCTAGACTGATGCTACCAAAATTCTCTTACTGTCTTTGTTGCTGAAGCTTTTGCATGTTTCTGACTATCCTTTCAACCTCATATCCTCTCTGGTCCATGCTGGGATTGTTAAAAGGAAGCTCAGATAGAGTCTTGATGTCTTTGCTTGCCATTTTGAAGATAGCTTTGCTTGAACATCTCATCTTCTGTCCTTTAACATCTGTCAAAGTGAATTCATTCTTCTCAGCATTGTAGGACCATCTGATGAATGGAGAGTGGGATTGAAGCGGTTTGACATCAATGATTTCATCTTTGCTGGGGTTGAAGTAATGTCTGATTGCGAGCAATAGATGTCTCCCACCTTCATTCTCAGGCTCAGAGGATTCACCCAGCTCCATTATTCTTCTTAGATCAGAATCTGGAAGCTATAATACCTCATCAACAGATGTATGGATTGATCTTTTAGCTTCTGTCCTCCCCCTGAACACTTCAAACCATTTGTCTTCAGGGCTGTATGACCATCTGATTATTTCTCTTGAGTCTTCTGGTTTGGAAGTGGGTTTGTTTTTCTTTTTGGGAGGTTGTTGATGAGTAGGAGCTGGGTGAGATGATGTGGACTTTGAGGGAGGAGAGGAGGGAGGTCTAAGAAGGAGAGTGGAAGGTTGTTGGATTGAGGAAGTGATGGGTGAGAAAGAAGGCTTGGGTTTCTTTGATTTCCTTTCTTCTTCTTGAATGTTTACCTTTTTCTTGGAGCCTTTCTTCTCTAATCTTTCTTTTTCATCCTTCTTTACTTTAAAATAGAGGGCTTGCAGGTTCATGAAATTCATGGGACCTAGCCTCTTTCCACTCTCTCCTCTAGCCTTAAGGAAGTCAATCATGATCTTCCTTTCTTCATGGGTTCTTTTATTAAAGTCAATGGTCTTTTTGGACTTTTGTTTGGCTTTTTCTTCTTCTTCAGCCTTCTTCTTCTTTGCCAATTGACCCTGCTGACCCATGAAGGCTCTGTAGACTTCTTTATTTGATAGTTTCTCAAGGTAGTCTGCATCCTCATCTTGAGAAACTAGAGCCTTTACCCACTCCTCTCTCATTTCTTTGGCTAGTTCAGGATCAGTTATTCTAAACATAGCCTCTTTTTTCTGCTTCTTTTGAGTCTCTTCTTCTTCTCTATAGAATTGTTCCTGCAGTTGAAGAGCCAGAGTTTCATCTTCTTCAATTTGATAAACTGCAGGAATCTTTAATTTCAGATCATCCATCTGCTTTGCATACAGCTGGATTTGTTGTTCTCTGAGGAGTATGGCTGTTTTTCTTTCTTGAGCCTTTTTCAGGTCAGCCATCTCCTCTTCTTCTTTCTTCCTTCTTCTTTCTTCCTTCTCTCTCTTTTCTCTGAGCAACCTCTCTTCATCTTCTTCGGTCATAATGCCCTTCCCTTTGTTTACACTGGATGCCTCTGCTTTGGCCTCACTGATCATAACAGCAGATGATTGTGCTGCTGTTGGGATCTCAGCCTCGGCTTCATTGGCAAATTGAGAGGTGAACAAGGGAAGGTCATTGCCTTCATCCGATTTGCACTCAGGACTTGTAAATTCTTTCAGTATTTCTTTGATAGTTGATCTTGACTCATATGCTGCAGCAAAGATGTCTACTCGAGGGGAAGCTGAGTCAGTATCAGTGTTAGAGTTTGACACATATACTTCCTCAATAATCCTTCCTTCTTGTTCAAGATGGGCTCTGACAGTAGCTATCATTGCCTGGCTTTCAAGGGAGTTGACATTGCAGATATTTGCCCTGAGTTGAAAGATCTTGTAAAGAAAGTCTGTAGGTAGTGACAGGATGTTCCTGGTGTTGATGGTGAGAGAGGAGCCGTTGCTTAGTAAGAAGGTGTGGTCAAGAGACTTAGTGCTTATCCATCCCAGCACATCTAAGTATTTGTTTATTCTGTGTCTTCAGCATCATTCAGCATCTCATCATCAGCCCTGACGACTAACTTCCAGTCTTCAGATGTCTCTTCTTCTTCGTTATCTGAAACTGGCAAGTCATGAACCTGTACAAACGCTGGCTTGAATAGTGAGCTTTGAATTACAACCTGCTCTTGAATCCAGTCGTCAAGACTGTCTGTGTCTTCCTCCATTGGGACCATCTCCCCCTTTTTGGTTGCATCAATAGAAAAGTAAGCATCAGTTTGGGTGCCCACTGATACAAGAGAGGGAGTTGTTAAAGTTGGGCATTGATGGGCTTCATGCATAGAGACTTGGTGTCTTAGTTTGGACACTTCAGCCTCTAGCATAGCCACCCTGGCCGTCAATTCCAAGTTATGAAGTTACAGTCTGTCCTCATCTACAGTTGTGGAATCCTTGGATCCAGATGGGGCCGTAGGCCTACCCTCTTCATCCCCATCACCCATGGTTTCTTGGCGCCTGGGATTCCTCTCAGTGAGGGGAGTTTCCAAGGAAGCATCCTCACTGTGAGTTGTCGTGGTTGAGGTCTTAGCAATGTTGTCACTGTCCTCCTGGTCATTTGATGGACCAGCAGTAGTGACAGCCTCTTCCACATCCACTCTTTCATAACTCCTAGAGTGGACCTTCAGGGTAGAAGAACTTGGGTTGGGTGTGTTGGAAGCAAGATCAATCAGTACCTCCGAGATAGTGGTAGTTGGAGAAGGTACATCATCTTGATCAGGTTCCTCAACACTTACGTTCAGAAGAGAAAGGAAAGGCTCAGGGGGCTGTTCTACGGATCCGGGAAGTGATCCTGATCCTAATAGAGAGACATCCGAAGGAGTCTCCCTAATAATGTGGCTTTCCCTTATGATATTCTCACCAGAATGTTGTGATTCTGAGTGAGGGCTGTTAGGTTGGGTTTGGGCCTTGGAGGCAAGAGAAGAAGGAGTTCTCTTGCCCCTTTTTCTAGTATATGTTATTGCAACCGGGGCCCTGTGTTCCGGTTGAACGATAACATCCAAAAGAGGTGTAAGTAAATTTTGTGCCTGTGCATCCTTAGTAGTATGCACAGGGGTTCGAATGGTAGAAGCAGATTATTGTTCAGGATGTGAGGTGGAGGGTGTGGGATCAGTATCAGTTGGGATTGCTGAACTGTCACCCGGGGTACTTTGTACGTTCAGCATTGTAGATAACAATGGAACGTTGACCCCTGAGAACTTTTTGGAAACAGTTCTCATGCTTTGAAAAATATTATTTTTATGTCCCAACATGATGTAGATTCTTGCAGGTTTTGAAAGTTCTTTTAGTTCTTGATTGAAAACTTCCTGCAGGAATCTTGGGTACATAAAAAATTGTTGCTTTGCACCCTCTTGAAGGTTATATCTCAAACCCTCAAAGATGAGGTGTGCAAAGTTGAAGCCTTGGTTAGTGACCATACCATGGAAGGCGGAGGCAAGTGCGGAGCTCACCTGATGCCATCCACTCCTCTTCTGGGATATGCATTGGAGAAGAGTGTGGCAGAGATACTTCCATGGAGGGCCCATCAGCGCCTTCTCGATTGTGTACTCGGTCTGATTTCCAGTGTATCCAGTGGATACAAAGGTCCTCATGTATTCTTCCTTTGAGTATGAGATGGCTTCTCCATCATCTTGAAGCTTAAGATGTTTTATGAGTTTAGCTTCCAAGATGGTGATATCCTTGCCGTCTACTTTGGCTTTGATTTGGGGAATCCCCTGTTCGGTTGAGTAGACGACGGTGCTCCAAAAATCCTCCATATGAGGGATATATATGGTAGGGTTGGTTGTCAGGGCAAAGTATATTTTTGATCGACATAAGAAGTCGATCATTTCATTAAATCCTTCGGATTTCTTTCCTTTGGTAAGATATGCTGTAAGGTTGTGGAATGGGGAGAACTTATCATCAGGGTTATTGATGTCTGCCATTGTTGTTTGATTTCGAGGGAAGGTTAGAATATGGGAGGCTTTGAATGTTTTAAAGATGAAGGGTTTTGAATGTTGTGGGGACTTGAAAGAAAGTGATGTGGGTTTAGGGTGAAGTTGAAGGTGAAGAGGTGGTAAGGAAATTTGATTTGTTCTTATAACGGCAGAGGAGAGAAAAAGCAGAATGACTTGTACAGTACAACCTTATTTACTTTTTATTGTTACGGATGTAATACACCGAGGCAGTCATGGTAAAGACTGACGTTAATTTCTTTTACAGCGGGTAAAAGTTAATTAGGACTTAAATTTACCCATCAGCAGCAAACTTGGTTGCTGTGGATGAATAAGCCTGTCCGCTGCAACTTTGGTTGCTGCGGAAGGTTAAGTCTTTCAGCAGCAAACTTAACTGCTGCTGATAGATGCAATGATCTGCAGCAAGGATGTTGCTGCTGACAGCCTTAAAGCTATCCGCAGGAAACTTGTTCCTTCTGATAAGTTAAAGCAGTCAGGGGTAAATTCTTTGCTGCTGAAGATCAGACCTGTCAGCAGCCAAAAGGATGCTGTTGACTTATAACTTTTATTTACAACAAAGGACAGACATATTTACAACAAAGGATAGACGCATTCAACTGAACCGATGATGATGCTTGGTGGTTTCTTTGCCTTCCATTGTTGAGTTGGTGGTTTTCCAACTCTCTTTGCCTTTTCAGCAGCAGACGTTGTATCTGAGGACTTTGGCTTATCAGCAGCAGATTTTGTTGCTGCTGATGGTTTTACTTAAGCAGCTGCAGACTTTATTGCTGCTGAAGGCTTTCCTTTTGGTTGCTTGGGCTTTACTCGATCAGCAGCAATTATTTTGGCTGCTGATGGTTTAAGAACAGACGTATGCCTATCCTTCTTCACCTTACTGATAGGCTTTTGTATAATTGGGGTTGGAAGAAGAATCTGATTGAAAGGGTTAAACTTACAATTTGCAGCAAAGTGGTCTGATTCTCCACAGATGATGCAAGATTGGTGAGGTTTTGACAACTGCTCTCTTGGTGGAGAAAGAGATTTTCTGAATTGAGTTGTCTTAGCTTCAAACCTTCTTACCTGTTTGTTCTTCTTTGTCTTCTCAAAAGCATGTTGCTTGAGGTTTCTTTGCTTCTAAAGGTAGTAGAAGCAGGTGATGGCAGTGTGGTTATATTTTCCATAGACAAAACATGATTTTGCTAGTTTGTCCCTTGAAAGATAAACATAATCCTTTCTTTTGAAAAGGTCTTTGAAATTCCAAGGGTGAGCTTTGTTGTGCTCAAAAGTAGCTTCTTCCAATGTCTTTTGAACATATGGAGCCCTCTCTCCAGGCGCATGACATATGTCAAACACCTTCCTTGGCTGGACTGAAGTTGAGGACTGGCCCTTTTCAATATTTAGCCTCCTACCTTCTGGAGGATAGCTAATTTTGATTTGTTTGAATGGTGTAGGAACTGGTACTGAAATGGCTGGTACTGGTGCTGAATGGATAATGGGGACTTCATCTTTAGTCAGAATGACTTGAGGGGCAGGAAGAGATGAAGCTTCACTTGTTTCAGTGGAGTCTAAGCAAGTTGAATCAGACTCTGAGGAGGTAGTGCATTCTTGTACCAAAGGTTCATCCTTAGAAGGATCAAGATTTCTGTTGGCCATATCAAGATTTGCAAGATTGAAGCTTGGTTCATGGATGGCAACGTAGTCAGCAGGAGGTGCGACGGCTTGATATTGTTCAGCATGATACCCTAGACCAGTTTTTACCTTTTCATGAATTTGAGCATCCAGAAGTCTTTGTAGCTTTTTGGATGCAAATTCAAATTTGTCAACGTGAACTTTCTGCTCTGCCAATTCTGCTCTGGTAGCTTTTAATTTGGCCAGAAGATCATCAATCTGAGTTTCAAGATTGGTTTGTTCATGTTCTAATAATGAAATCTCTAGGCAGTTAATTTTTTCTTTGTAACTGTCTTCGACCTTTTTGAATTCAGATTTCATTTGATGAAACTCTTCATTTTGATCTATGAGGTTTTGATTATGCTTTCTGTAGCCTAAAACCTTATCAATACAGGCTTGGGAACATAGATGTTCATATACCTGAGGCGGTATCTTAGTTGTGTCTGCCATAAGAGCTTGGTTGTTAGCAGCCAGATCTTCATACTGGAAGCTCCAGTCAAAGTAAGATGTTCCAACAGCTGCACAAGCTATAGTTTGAGCTGGAGGAGTAGGTTGTTGCTGTTGTTGTCTTGGTTGGGCTTGGTGAGCTGCTGGGTTTGCCCTAGGTGCCTTGCATTCTCTAGCAAAATGACCCAGTTGGTTACAATTGTAACATTTTAGTTTGCTTTTATCCAAGCCAACTCTGGTGTTGGAGTTATTACTTGGAATGGGTCTTCTAGTTCTAGAGTAGAACCTTTTTGCTCTTATAGATAACATGGCATACGAGTGCTGTATGTCCATTTCTTCTAAGTCATATGGATGGAAGCATTCCAGATCCTCCTTGATAAAGGACATGTTGCTTGAGTTTTCAGAAACAAAAGCAGCAGAGGTTGAGGTTTGAGGAGGGCCTTCTAGGAGGAATGGAGATGTGTTTGTTTGAGAGGTTGGGGTTTGTGGATGGGTGACAATGGGTGGATAATAGTTGCTTGAACTAGGACCCGAGTGCTCAGAATGGAGGGCAGAGGAGATGGTGGTGGATGTTGAGGCTGTTTGGTAGCTTGAGCTTCTTTCTTTTGCCTGAATCATCTCTAGCTCATAGGTTTTTAGCATTCCAAAGTGCTCAGTCATTTGGAGAGTCTTCAGATTCTCTGTTCTTCTGATTGACACTGTGAAAAGTGTCCAGCAGCTTGGTAGAGACCTGATGAACTTTTTGAGAATATCTTCATTCTCTAGCTTAACCTTTGAGCACTGCAGCTCACCTACAAGATAGGTAAATCTGTTGTATAAAATAGTTAGAGACTCACCTTCCTTCCAGACGAAGTTTTCATACTGCGGCTTCAGGATGTCTCTTCTGTTTTCTTTGACTTCCTCAGAGCCAGCAAACATCTTCTCAAGAGCCACCCAGAGCTCTTTAGCAGTTTTGTAACTTCTGAAGTTATGAAAAACTTCATTTGGAAGGCACATTTGGATAGCTCCTAGTGCCTTAAAGTTCACCTCCATCTTCTTTATGTCCTCTTCTGAGTACTTGGAAGGCTCCTTTGGAACTGGTGGTTCTTCAGAGTCAGCAGAGGCCACCATGGGAGTGTAGGGTCCATCCCTGATGGATTTCCACATTCCGTACTCCTGATAACAGAAAAAGCTTTCCATGCGATTCTTCCACATGTCGTAGTCTTCCCCAGATCCCAATCTTGGAGGTCGGTTGATGCTGCCGATGTCTTCAAACACATTCCTCTGTGCCATCTTTGTTTTTGGTGACTTAATGAAAGAGAGAGTTTAGAATAGAACCAGAAGTGATTAAACAAGTGTGAGTTTGTTTAATCTGAGCCAAAGCTCTGATACCACTTGTAGGATCATGAAATTACAAGATGGTTCTGTTCTTAGTTGAGATTGGCGGAAACAATATCAACTGCACAATTATAATCGAGTAAACAGAAAGAATACTGATAAGAAGACTGTTGTATTACGCTTTTGCAAATAAACGATTACAAATGAGAACTCAATGAAAAGCACACTTACAATGAAGTGTTTACACAGTATTTATACTTAGTTAGAATCAGGACAAACCCTTGATTCTAAGGATCAGATCTAACACAGACCGTTGATCTGATGAATATAGCTAACTATTACACGTTTAGTCTAAACCTAGTTAACTTTATTGAAGCGTCTTCTTTATGCATTATTGCGTGCATGTCTGGAGAAGAGCATTGTTGTCTTTCATTGGTTGTGCCATTGAGGTTCCTTCTGCTTTGAGTGTGTCAGTTGCTTTTGCAGAAAGTTGTCAGTGACGCTTGGCATGGATAGTCAGTTGTGACGATTTGTCTTCAAGGCACATGGCTGTCAGCAGCAAAGATGATGATCAGCAGCAAGATGTAACCATCTAGAGCTGCTGATGATTTGCCTGTCAGCAGCATCAAGTGTTGATGCTGCTGAGAAGCCTATCCGCAGGAACTTTGGTCTTCAGCAGATAAGGCTATCCATAGCAGATTTGTTCTTCAGCAGGAGAACAAGTATCCGCAGCAGATAAGCTTGTCCGCAGCAGTTTGTTGGTCAGCAGCAAACTCTGAGATCAGCAGCATTTGTACTTAGAGAATTTTGTAGCCATCAATTTTGTTTCTACATTGAGATCCACCTTATAGGTCGGGTATCTCATTTCATTTGAGACCTTGAGTATCTTAGACTCACAGCCTCCCAAATGTATCAAGCATTTATTTTCATTTCATGTATATGCTTGACTTATTTCCCAACCAGTCCTTACCTTAAAACTTCGTAACGGTTTCTCCACGATTCATTAAAAGGGTTTATAAATATAGGATGTACCAGCGACATATCTACCACCCCTTTAACACTTCGTGAGTACTCCGTTTTTCCAATTTAGAGTTTAGACTCGTTCCATTATACTTATTCATACATGCACGTATCATCATGCATTCACGTATTCATATTCATCATACATCACATATTCCATATATTCATAGATTCAACTTCATCAAGTGACACCCACATCCCGGCTCACCGAGATGCCTGCCACTTGTTGGATTTACTCATGAACATATAGTAAACATAGATCATACACAGAGGAAGACTTTAAAATTCTATTTTACATCATAACTTGGTTTAATGTACATTCGAAAGGAAGTACAACATGTTTATTCTAATGCCATTTTATTAGAGGATGCCAGATAGCCTGCCAGATGCTCTACTCTAGCCCCTTGTCTCTGCTACCAGTGGCTACATATTTACCTGATACACATGCTTAAACATATGTCAGCTTATGCTGGTGAGTTCTAAGTTTTAGTCAAAAATATATTTAACCTACGTCTTAAGTTGCAAGATATCTTGTGGCATTTGGCCAGACGTGGCAAAATCTTTCTTTCTATATAGACCAATATGGTCCAAATATTTGACATGGAAAAACATGCCAAAAACTCTATCTCTTTCTCTTTACTCTTTGTCAAGACAATTATTGTCAAGACCTCTCCAAGTAAAGGTAAAACCCTGACTTCTCTGCCATTACTTATCTGGGCACACCATGATAAGTTCTAAAACCTTTTACGGGTCAAAACCATTTTCTTTCTAAAAATCTTTACTTTGTGAACTCGTGCCAAAAAGGCAAGTGTTCGTCTCTTTCTTTACACCTTTTTCCCTTTTCTTTCAAAATCTGTCTTTATCTTAAATTCTAGTAAAGGTTTCTTCATATTATATCAAAGAAAGTAAGGTGGTTATCTTTCCGGAGTAGTACTTCCAACAGAGATGTTCCTAGGAAAGAATGACGGGTCCAGGAGGGATTTATACACCATTCTTTCCTTAGACAGAACATTCTGTTTGCCAGATAACTACATACCGGTCGGATGGTTACCCAACACTCCTTTGATATCTCATGAATACTCCGTTACTTAGTTTTAAAATTTAGACATCATTTATACATAACCTCTTGCAACATGAATGCTATCTAGTCAAGGTATATAGCATTTACGTAAATCTTTCTAGCATGCATACCGGCCCAAAACATTTAAAGTAAACATTTAAAAAAGGCCTCTTAGAAATCACCTCTAACTTCCTTCTTTCTCAGATAATCTTTTATGTGCTAAAGTAAATAGTACAACAATTTGGATCAACATCCTACGTCATTACAACATTACTTAATCATAAGTTCCTAACTTAGTGAAAATAACCAAGTCATTAGGAACTAGTCGGAACCATACCTCAGCACTATATCTTTCGAATTAGGACCGAAAAGCTGGAAACCGGACTTTCCTACGCGAACCGGGGCTTCTTGGCATGCTTACCAAGACTAAGTGTGTGTTTTATGAGTGTGTTTAGCTGTGTGGGTTGTTTTAAAATGGCTGGCCTTGATCATCTATTTATAGGGCAATTCTCAGCCCCGTAACGAACCGTTACCATTGGTGACGGTCCGTCACCCAATTTCAAGCGGCCTCCGTAACGGACCGTTATCTCCCGTGACGGTCTGTCACAGGTATGTGTCACCTGCCACGCGTCAACACCCGGATGAACGGTCTAATTTTTGGTTGTGACGGACCATTACCCCTCGTGATGGTCCGTCATAGGGTTTTCACGCGTCCCTTAGTCAGCTGACACGTGTCATCCCTTCAATGATTGTCGTGATCAAGCCGTAACGAACCGTTATGCCATGTGACGGTCCATCACCGTCCGTAACAGACCGTTACCCGTCTGTGATGGTCCGTCATAGGTATAAAACTCAATTTTTCATTTTTGATCCTTGAAGTCTTGTCTAATTACATCCTACCCCCTTGATGTTTCAGTTGTTGACTATTTTAGTCCCTCTACTCATATGTCTTATAAAAATTTTGGGGTGTTACAAATCTACCCCACTTACAAAGGTTTCATCCCCGAAACCTATTACTTACTCGAATAAGTAGGGATATGATTGCTTCATCTCTTCCTCTGTTTCCCATGTGGCTTCCGATCCCTTTCGATGTTGCCACTGGACTTTCACTTGCTTGCTTACTTTATTTCGTAATATCTATTCTTTTCGATCGAGTATAGCCACTGGCTTCTCGATATATTTCAATCTTTCGTCTATTTCTATATCATTTAGTGGTACATGAGAGGTTTCGTCTGCCAAGCACTTGCGTAAGTGCGATACATGGAATGTCGAGTGAATTCCACTTAACTCTTCTAGCAATTTCAGTCTATACGCAACTTTCCCTACTCGAGTCATAATCTTAAATGGTCCAATAAATCTTGGACTCAACTTTGCTCTCTTTCTGGATCTTATAATTCCCTTCCATGGAGACACTTTCAACAAAACGTAATCTCCAATTTGGAATTCTGTTGGTCTTCGTATTTTGTTTGCATATGACTTTTGTCTGTCCTGAACCGCCTTCAGACGAGCTCTAATTTGATCTAACTTTACACCTGTCACCTGGACAATCTCTTTACTTCCTAATTCTTTCTATCCAACCTCTCCCCAACAGATGGGAGTTCTACATTTCCTTTCGTATAACATCTCGTATGGCGGCATGCCAATACTTGCATGATAGTTGTTGTTATACGAGAATTCTACCAAAGGTAGATGACTATCCCAACTTCCACCAAAGTCAATAATACAAGCACGCAACATATCTTCGAGTATTTTATATTGTTCTTTTAATTTGTCCATCTGTTTGAGGGTGATATGTCGTGCTAATTAATAGATTAGTTCCCATCTCCTCATGGAATTTCTTCCAGAAACGTGACGTAAAACGTGTGTCTCTGTCAGATATAATTGAAACAGGCACTCCATGCCGTGAAACAATTTCTTTAATAAATGCTTCTGCTAACCTTTCAGAAGAGTAAGTCTCACGTATTGGTAAGAAGTGAGCACTCTTAGTTAGCCTATCAACTATCACCCATATGGAATCATAACCCTTAGCTGTTCTTGTTAGTTTAGTTATGAAGTCCATAGTGATATGTTCTCACTTCCATTCTGGAATATCTAGTGGCTGCAATATGCCATAAGGCTTTTGATGCTCTGCTTTTACTTGGGAACAAGTGAAGCATTTAGCCACATATTTCATGATATCAAATTTCATACCAGGCCACCAATAATCTTGGCGTAGATCTTGTTACTTCTTTATAGTACCTGGATGAATTGAATATCGTGACTTATGAGCTTCATCCAGAATCTTAACTCCGAATTCTCCCATATGTGGTATCCACATATGGTCAAATCGAATCTTGATTCCATACTCATTTTCTTCCAAGTATCTTTCTTACCCAGCCATTCTTTCCTTCTTAACATTCTCTGCTTTCAATGCTTCTGTCTAGACATTCCTGAGCTGAGTCATAAAGTCAGGAGTTATAACTAACTTATATTACTTCACCTTAATAGGAGGATGCTATTCGTTACGGCTTATAGCATCTGCCACCACATTGGCTTTCCCTGGGTGATATAGGATTTCACAATCATAATCTTTTATCAACTCTAACCATCTTCGCTACCTCATGTTCAGATCTTTTTGCTCAAAGAAATACTTTAAAATTTTATGATCTGTGTAGATTGTGCACTTAACTCTATACAGATAGTATCTCCATATCTTAAGTGCAAATACTACAACAGCTAATTCTAAATCATGGGTCGGGTAGTTAGCTTCATGGGGTTTTAGTTGTTGTGAAGCATAGGCTATAACCTTGCTTCTCTGCATTAATACACACCCCAGTCCCTGATACGAAGCATCAGAGTAAACTACCAGATCCTCTGTCCCTTCCGTTAAAGATAAAACCGGAGCTTGAATTAATTTCTGCTTTAGTTTCTTAAAATCATTTTCTTGCTCTACTCCCCATACAAACTTTGTCTCCTTCTTTGTGAGTTTTGTCAATGGGGTAGCAATCTTGGAGAAATCCTGAATAAATCTTTTATAGTAACCAGCTAAACCTAAGAAACTACGAATCTCTATAGGTGTCTTTGGCGGGTTCCATTTCATCACCGTTTCTATTTTTGAGGGATCTACGAGAATACCTGTTGCGTTTATCACACGACCTAAGAACTGAACTTCTCGGAGCCAAAACAAATATTTGGAAAATTTAGCATATAACCTTTCTCTTCTAAGTGTTTCCAGCACTTCCTTGAGATGACATGCATGATCCCCTTCATTTTGAGAGTAAATTAGAATATCATCGATGAACAAGATCATAGATTGATCCAACATTGGTTGACAAATCCTATTCATGAGGTTCATGAATGCGGCAGGGGCATTAGTCAAACCAAATGACATTACTAAGAACTCATAGTGTCCATATCTCGTACGGAAGGCTGTCTTTGAAATATCTTCATCTCTATTCTTCAACTGATGATAACCTGACCTTAGATCGATTTTGGAAAACCAGTTTGCTCCTTGTAATTGATCAAACAAGTCATCGATCCTCAGTAACGGGTATCTGTTCTTTATGGTAAGTTTGTTCAACTCTCGGTATTCTATGCACATACGTATACTACCATCCTTCTTCTTCACAAATAATATCGGAGCACCCCAAGGTGAGATACTTGGTCTGAGGAAACCTCTGTCTAACAACTCTTGCAGTTGAGACATTAGTTCCTTCATTTCTGATGGAGCTAATCGATACGGTGCCTTAGCTACGGGCTTAGCACCAGGCACTAAGTCAATTCTAAACTCCACTTCTCTTTCGAAATGGATCCCTGGTAATATATCAAGAAATACATCAGGGAAATCACAGACTATTGACACGTATTTTAATTCCATAGTTTTTACTTTGGAATCAATAACGTATGCCAGGTAGGCCTCATTGCCTCGACTCATAAACTTCGTAGCTTTCATCATAAAAATGATTCTAACGGTTGATCTTATTTTATCACCGTGGATGGTGATCCAATTGCCGTTTGGAGTCTGCATCTGGACTGCTTTCTTGTTGCAAATTATCTGGGCATCGTTTGCTGCCAACCAGACCATTCCTAAGACTACATTGAATCCTTCGAGGATCATAGGATATAGTCTAACGGGAAATCTGTGTCTTTCAAGATCAATAAAACAATCCTGAATGACTTCTGTCACTTTCATCATTTTTCCAATAGCTGTTTTGACTTCAAAGGTTTCACTTAATCTTACTGTAGGTCTAGCTAAGGAAGGATAGAATTCTAAAGATACAAAACTTCTACTAGCTCCTAAGTCGAAAAACACGGTAGCAGGTGCGTCATTAACGAGAAATGTACATGATACTACGTCAGGCAACACCTTTGCTTCCTTTGTTGTCAATGTCTAAGCCCTACTTTTGGTCTTTGGGGCTTCCTTCTCCTTTCCATCCTTAATCACTACTGGTGTTGAAATCTTCAGAGTTGGGCATTCTATGATTCGGTGTCCAAGTTCTCCACACTTGTAACACCACATTCCCGACTTACTCGAACAATTAGTGGCTATATATCCTGGCTTACCACAACTGTAGCAAGTATTTGTTCCATACCTGCATTCTCCAGTGTGTAGTTTACCACATTTGGTACATTTAGAACCACCACTTTTATCCTGCTTTTTTCCTCCTCCTCCTCCATTCTTCTTGTTCTGATTTTTAGAAATGTTAGACCACTTTCTCTTTGATTCCATAGAGCGGGAACCAAAGACTTCATCGTACATTGTTGACGCAAGTTGTACGGCAGACCGATAGGTTTTCAGATCTGAAGTCTTTACTAACCTCCGTATCTCAGATGGTAAACCCTGCATGTATCGTTTGATGCGTACATATTCAGGGGTTATTAGATGGGGTACTAAACGAGCCATTCTTTTAAACTTGGTAGTATACTCTCTGTGAGTCATACTTCCAGCTTCCAATCTAAGAAAATCTCTTTCGAGTTTGTTCATCTCATTATCTAGACATAATTCCTCTATCAGCAACCTCTTCAATTCCTCCCAGGTCATTCGGTCCATAACCTTCTCTCCCATAGCTATGACCAAGTTTTCCCACCATCATAGAGCTTCTAAAACAAACGAATGTGCTGCATACTTGACCTTCTGGTCATCTCTACATTCACTAATCTTAATCAACGCCTCTATCTCTCTTATCCACTGATGAGTAACAGTGGCATCTTTTGTTCCTTCAAACTTTGGAGGGTTTCCGTCTTTGAATGCCTTGTAAGGACATCCTTTCTTCCCTTTCTTACGAGGTCTTACTTCATATGAATCCTCATACTCATAATCATAATCGAAATCATCTTCATCCTCATCATCTGGCTTATTTTTTCTTTCTGCTGGTTGAGTCTCATCAATCTTCTTTCTATTTTCCTCAAAGTTTGTTAATAAAATTGGCAGCGCCGTGTCTAATGCTTTGGTAACTGCCATGTCTACCAGATTTTTAAGCTGTAGATCTATCACAGGTTCTTCTACCCTTTCATTCCTTTCTACATGTTCTATCTCAGGTTCGGCTTTGGCGGTATACCATGTCTGCCTTTTAGGAGTATTGGGATTAACCCTTCCTCCTCTTCTGCCTCTACCTCTACCAACCATTTTCTACAAAAGATATGGAATATTTTAGTATTCACATGATGGACTGATAGCAAGAACACAAGTATATTGTAAATATTAATAACCGTGGCCACAATGAAATTAATCATTTACGCCACTTTCGGTGCTCTAGTTATTCTTCTATCATGTTCTTACTAAATATCCGTACCTTTTTCTTTTTTTATCCTTAGCATCAGGCTATCTTAACTGGCATCTGAACTGGCATTCTTACTGTCCCTTAATCCTAGTTTAAGTCTAGATACTTGAGCATGTATCTAAATCTCTTAAACAATAGCTCTGATACCAACTTGTGACACCCACATCCCAGCTCACCCGAGATGCCGGCCACTTGTCGGATTTACTCATGAACATATAGTAAATAGAGATCATACACGGCGGAAGACTTTAAAATGCTATTTTATATCATAACTTGGTTTAATGTACATTCGAAAGGAAGTACAACATGTTTATTCTAATGCTAGTTTATTAGAGGATGCAAGATAGCCTGCCAGATGCTCTCCTCTAGCCCCTTGTCTCTGCTACCAGAGGCTACATCTTTAACTGATACACATGCTTAAACATATGTCAGCTTACGCTGGTGAGTTCTAAGTTTTAGTCAAAAATATATTTAACCTCTGTCTCATTCATAAATGGATTTATATGACACATATTTAAAACATCACATTAACTTCTTGCCCAAACATAATATTTTATACTTGCACACTTGTCTTTCTGAGGTCACGTTAACCTCTAAGCGATCATCACCACTTATACATACCCATGCACAAGGTGTCCATACTACATTCCACAAAGGAATGCAGTATATCTCTACGTCTTGAGTTGCAAGATATCATGTGGCATTTGGCCAGACGTGGCAAAATCTTTTCTTTCTTTACAGACCAATATGGTCCAAATATTTGACATGGCAAAATATGCCAAAAACTCTATCTCTATCTCTCCAAGTCAAGGTAAAACCCTGACTTGTCTGCCATTACTTATCTGGGCACACCATGATAAGTTCTAAAACCTTTTACGGGTCAAAACCATTTTCTTTCTAAAAATCTTTACTTTGTGAACTCGTGCCAAAAAGGCAAGTGTTCGTCTCTTTCTTTACACCTCTTTCCCTTTTCTTTCAAAATCTGTCTTTATCTTAAATTCTGGTAAAGGTTTCTTCATATTATATCAAAGAAAGTAAGGTGGCTATCTTTCCAGAGTAGTACTTCCAATAGAGATGTTCCTAGGAAAGAATGACGGGTCCAGGAGGGATTTATACACCATTCTTTCCTTAGACAAAACATTCTGTTTGCCAGATAACTACATACCGGTCGGATGGTTACCCAACACTCCTTTGATATCTCATGAATACTCCGTTACTTAGTTTTAAAATTTAGACATCATTTATACATAACCTCTTGCAACATGAATTCTATCCAGTCAAGGTATATAGCATTTATGTAAATCTTTCTAGCATGCATACCGGCCCAAAACATTTAAAGTAAACATTTAAAAAGGGCCTCATAGAAATCACCTCTAACTTCCTTCTTTCTCAGATAATCTTTTATGTGCTAAAGTAAATAGCACAACAATTTGGATCAACATCCTAAGTCATTACAACAATACTTAATCATAAGTTCCTAACTTAGTGAAAATAACCAAGTCATTAGGAACTAGTCGGAACCTTACCTCAGCACTATATCTTTCGAATTAGGACCGAAAAGCTGGAAACCGGACTTCCCTACGCGAACCGGGGCTTCTTGGCATGCTTACCGAGACTAAGTGTGTGTTTTATGAGTGTGTTTAGCTGTGTGGGATGTTTTAAAATGGCTGGCTGATGTGTGAATTTTGATGTAGTTAAATATCATGTAATAATATTTAGAGATTATGGTTTCACGAGATCATGTTTTAAATTTATAAAATGATAATTACTTTAACTTAAAACACACACAATAGGCAAGTGTACCTATCGCAGCGTAATATAGTCTAGGTAAGAACCAAGTATCGAACCAATGGACACGGTCGAGTTCCAATACTCAACTTTTGTTATCGTTTAGCCGGATTAATTTATAAGTGGGTTTTGTGTGCTTGTGAAGCAAAATAGTAAATGACAGAAAAGTAAATGACGATAAAGTAAATAACATAAAAGTAAGAGCGTGCGTGATGTGTGTAACAGAAATGTAACGAACATAATAGTAAATAGCAGAAAAGTTAATATATTGGAAATGATAAGGTAACGAAGAGTATTGCTTTGGGCTTTGAATCCGCTTGGTACGTGATAATGTTAAGTTGACTAATCGAGTGATATGGCTACTACAAACTTGTGACCCGGGTCACCGCTAGCGCCTCGTCCTAACGACATTTGATTTGCAAATTAAAACCTTTAACAAGTGGTAGTGCCTCCCATTAAGGACAACAGTTACCCTCAACCCTTCGAATGGTCATCTCCGGGTTGGTTTAAGACATCGAACATAAAATGCTTTGTATTAGAATTAAATAGGTGATTATATTTTGTTCACTGGGAGGCGGTGTAACAATGGGACGAGGTATAAAGACGTACCGTTCCCAACATGAGTTCACCAATTCTTGGTCGCATAATAAGTTCGTATAAAGACGTACGACCTTAATAGTGTTGACCAAGCCTTGGCTTATCAATCTCTGCTTCTATAAAGATGTACAAGTTTCTAAAGAAGTTTGATTAAAAAGGTTTTACGATATTACACTTTAAAATAAAGAACATTCACAAATATAAAGACGGATTTAGACAATAATAAAAACCCACCAAGATGGTGGTTTTAAGGGCGAATAGTTAAAGACATAAACACATCACTTGGATTAATACGTTAAACATTAATATGCACCAAACTTCATCTTCACCCTAGCAGTACAAGAAGCTTAGCCACGAATAGCCATGCTAACTACGTAACACTGAGTTTCGTAGGCTCCCCTTTTGTGGAACAAGGAGGAAGAGCCTCTCCACTCTCTACTCACTACTCTAACTACGAAATAAGCGCTCTCTAGTGTGTTCTTGAAGGGTGTAATGGTGTTGTCAAGTGTGGATAGGTGTGTGGAATGAAGAACCCAAGCCTCCTATTTATAGGCCTCAGAATGAGCAATGCACGACCGTGCATTGGATTGCACGGGCGTGCAAACACCTCGGGAATCAAACAGGGTGCAAAGGACATTGTACTAGAGCCTTGGGGAGCAAGGAGGCCATTGCACGGCTGTGCAATGAGATGCACGGCCGTTCATCCCTCCCTTGCTTCCCTGTTTCATCTTTTAGCTGCTGGTTGACTTTCTGTTGACCTGGTTTGACTTATTGGGGGTCAATGCTCGGGTTTGGTCCTCCAAAAGCTTGATTTCTTCATGTTTTAAGATGGCTTTTGCTCGGTTTATCTTGGGACACCGAATAACCTGCAATTGTAAAATATAAACGCTTTAAGTATCATTTGCAAGGTTATTAGTCAATTAGTACCATAATATGGGGTTATTATGCATGCTAAACATGTAAAATTTAGGGCATATAACTGCCTTGATCATCTATTTATAGGTAATTCTCAGCCCCGTAACGGACCACTGCTTGAAATTGGGTGACGGACTATTACCATTGGTGACGGTCTGTCACCTAATTTCAAGCAGCCTCCGTAACGGACCGTTATCTACTGTGATGGTCCGTCACAGAACATTCCGTTTGTCAGATAACTACATACCGGCCAGAAGTTCTCCCGTACGTTTACTATATTTTCATTACTGTCTCTTAGTCTATACCCCTAAACATTCACAATTGTTTCACCATGAAATACCAAGAAGTTTATATATAGGAAGTACCAACGGCGTATCCACCACCCCTTGAATACGTCGTGACTACTCCATTATTCACGTTTAGTGTTTAGACTAAACCTTCATTACCCCGTACCCTTGTCATATACATAGCACATAACACATATCATTTAGTAACATAATTCACATAATTGTGTCTAGGGTACGGGTCCAGTGTACTTACATTATCCTCGGGTAGTTCCTAAGTTTGTTCCTCGCTTTAAATGCTTCTCTGACCTAGAACTGCACTCGTAGCGCATCGCACTAGCACTTAAACGCGTTGCACCGAAACCCTTGCTCCTTCTAAAATTCGTATGTATGTGAGGTGGTGGTGTTTGTGATGTTTTCAAATGGATGGCCAAAGCCATATGTTTATAGGGTTGAGATGTGACTCATGTCAGACCGATATCCCTGGTGATTTCGATCCGACATCCAGGTGAGGCGGTGTTTAGGCTTTGCGAGCACATAATGGACCGTTATGTGTATGATGTCGATCCTCTATGGGCATAGTGGACCGCTATGATTTCATGTCGGTCTGATATGTTTTACACGTGTCAGATCTCAATGGTTAGTCACCCAACACGTGTCACCTTCTGAGTGATTCCTTGTACCCTACATGTCGGACCGATATGGATCTGATGTCGGTCCGACATCCGCCCGTTTTCACAATATTTCATTTTCAGCCCTTGAACTTTGAATCAGTTACATTCTAACCCTTTATACTTTAATGTAATGTCATTTTAACCCCTATGGTTTCATCAAATGACCATTTTAGTCCTTTAACTTGTATTTCTTTAGAATTTGGGGTGTTATAATTCTCCTCCCCTTAAATTAGGATAACTCTTCCTCATTTCATCTTCACTTAGGTCATCTTCGACCCTTTTCTATGCTTCCATTGCACTAACACTTGTTTGATAGTCTTGTGACGTAACTGCTTCTCTTTTGTGTCTAGAATTTTGATAGGTTCTTCAACATAGGTTAGCTTATCATCAATTTCTATCTCTTCAAAAGGAACGTGTGCAGCTTCATCCGCCAAACATTTCCTTAAATAAGATACATGGAACGTGTTGTGTATCTTATTCAATTCTTCAGGTAGCTCTAACTTGTAGGCTACCTTTCCAACTCTTTTGATGATTCTGAAAGAACCAATGAAACGTGGACTTAGCTTTCCATGTTTCTTGAATCGGATTAGACCTTTCCAAGGAGATACTTTCAACAAGACATAATCTCCTTCTTGGAATTCTATTGGTCTACGTCTCTTATCTGCGTATGACTTCTGTCTATCTTCTGTAGCTTTTAAACGTGCTTTGATTAAGTCAAGATTTTTTGACATGGCTTGAACTATTTCTTTACTGCCTAACTCTTTCTGACCAACTTCTCCCCAACATACAGGAGTCCTACATCTTCTACCATATAGCATCTCATATGGTAGCATACCAATACTGGAATGGTAGCGGTTATTATATGAGAATTCTGCTAATGGCAGATGATTATCCCAATTCCACCGAAATTAATTATACAAGCACGTAGCATATCTTCGAGGGTTTGTATCGTCCTCTCACTTTGACCGTCAGTTTGAGGATGATATGTCGTGCTGATTGATAATATAGTTCCCATCTCTTTATTGAAATTTTTCCAAAAACATGAAGTGAAACGAGTATCTTGATCAGAGACAATTGAGACTGGCACTCCATGTCTGGAAACAATCTCCTTGACGAACAAATCGGCTAACTTTTCTGAAGAGCATGTTTCATGTATTGCTAAGAAATGAGCACTCTTAGTTAGTCGATCTACAACTACCCAAATGGTATCATAACTCGTAGCTCTCTTTGGTAGCTTCGTTATGAAGTACATAGTGAGACGCTCCCACTTCCATTATGGGATTTCTAATGGTTGTAATCTCCCGTAAGGTTTCTGATGTTCTGCTTTAACTTGAAGGCAAGTTAATCATTTAGCCACATATTTCATGATATCAAAATTCATTCTGGGCCACCAATAATCTTTGCGCAGATCTTGGTACATTTTTGTAGTACCCGGATGAATAGAATATCGTGATTTATGAGCTTCATCGAGAATATTAAGTCTAAACTCACTTGATCGTGGTATCCACATACGACCAAATCGAGTCTTAACTTTATATTCATTCTCCTCTAGAAATTTCTCCAGACCAACCATTCTTTCTTTCTTAAAATTCTCGTCTTTTAATGCTTTGATTTGTGCGTCTCGAAGCTGGCTCATGAAATCAGGAGTTATCACTAACTTATATGCTTTCACCGAATAGGATGATGCTCTTCCTTGCGGCTTAGAGCATCGGCTACCACCTTAGCCTTTCCGGGATGATATAAGATCTCACAATCATAATCCTTGACCATTTCTAACCATCATCGTTGCCTCATGTTTAAGTCCTTCTGGTCAAAGAAATACTTAAGACTTTTGTGGTCAGTGTAAATCTTACACTTCGTTCCATACAGGTAATGCCTCCAGATCTTTAGAACGAACACCACTGCAGCTAATTCCAGATCATGGATTGGATAGTTTGTTTCATGTGTCTTTAGCTATCGAGAGGCATAGGCTATCACCTTTCCTCTTTGCATCAGAACATATCCTAACCCAAGTTTCGAGGCATAAGAGTATACCACAAAGTCTTCTACTCCTTATGGCAATGCCAGCACCGGAGCTTGTGTCAACATTTCTTTCAAAGTATGGAATTCCTTCTCTTGTGTCGCGTTCCATTCTTATTTCGAGTTCTTTCGAGTTAGCTTAGTTAATGGGGTGGCTATTATGGAAAAGTCCTGGATGAATCTTCTATAATAGCCAGCTAATCCCAAGAAAATTCTAACTTCTGAGGGATTGTTAGGTGGAGACCATTTCATTACAACCTCTACCTTTGCTGGGTCTACTAAAATACTTTCTACATTTATAATATGGCCTAGAAATTGAACTTCCCTTAACCAGAATGCACATTTTGAGAACTTAGCGTACAATTTCTCTTTCTGTAAGGTACTAAGTACTTCCTGAAGGTGTTGTGCATGCTCTTCTTAATTCCTTGAATAAATCAGGATGTCATCAATGAAGACAATAACGAATTTGTCTAACATTGGCCGACATACCCTATTCATGAGGTCCATGAAGACTGCCGGAGCATTCGTCACTCTAAATGGCATTACTACAATTTCATACTGTCCATAACGAGTTCTGAATGCCGTCTTAAGTACATCTTCTTCTCATACTTTGACTTGATGATAACCGGATCTTAAGTCGATTTTTGAAAACCAACTTGATCCTTGCAATTGATCAACGAGATCATCAATTATAGGTAAGGGATACCTATTCTTGATAGTCAGTTTTTTGAATTCACGGTACTCTATACACATCCTCATACTACCGTCTTTCTTCTTCACGAACAGAATTGGTGCACCCCAAGGGGATACACTAGGGCGTATAAATTCCTTGTCTAACAACTCTTGCAGTTGTGACATTAATTCCTTCATCTCAGTTGGTTCTAACCGGTACGGAGCCTTAGCTACCGGTTTGGCTTCAGGAATTAAATCGATTTTGAATTCGATTTCTATTTCAGGTGGGGCACCTGGAAGATCGTCTAGGAATACTTATGGTAATTCTTTTAGTACTCGAACTTGATCAAATTCTTTCCCTTTCATCTTCACATCAGCTACGTAGGCTAAGAAGGCTTGATGACCTTGTCTCACGTAGCTATTTATCTTGGCCATCATACATAGCGTGATCTGGTTCCGTCGTTCGCCAATGATACTAACTTCTTTTCATGTAGGCGTTGTGAATCGTACAATCTTCTGATTGCATATAATCGTTGCAGTATGCAAAGATAACCAGTCCATTCCAATTATCACGTCGAATTCTTGCATCGGCATTGGAATTAAGTCAACGAGATATTCTTCTTTTTCTACTAGTAGTCGGCAATCTTGACATATTTCAGTTATTTCGTAGTTTCGATCACTCGCGATTTCAACTTCTAGTGCCTTAGCCAACTTACTTCTATTCATGTTTCTAGAGTTCGCATATTTTAAAGAAATAAATGATCGACTAGCTACTGTATCAAATAAAACACTAGCAGGTAGGGAATTCAAGAGGAATGTACCTGATACAACGCCAGGAACATCTTTCGCTTCCTCGGTAGTTATTTGAAAAGCCCTACCCCTTGGCTTAAGAGCCTCGATCTGTTTGACTTCATTGTCTGCTACTCTCGACCCTTCTCTGGTCTTCTCTGTCTGGGATCTTAACTCGGGACATTCTTTGCTGAAGTGCCCTGGTTTATAGCAATTGTAGCACAAACGGGTGCCACTCATACACTGCAATGTAGTGTGTTCTGCCTTTCCACACTTGTGACAAGTTATAGACTTGAATCGGCACTCCCCCGGGTGCCTCTTTCCATAATTCTTGCAATTTTGGACACTTTTCCTTGGGGAGGAACCGCCTCCCGGTTTATTGAACTTAAACCTCTTAAGAGGCATAGGAGAAGGATAACTTTCTCCTTTCCTCTTTCCATCTCTTTCAGTCTGCCTTTTGAGCTCCATCTCTCGTTCCCGAGCCCAATCAATCATTTCCTTCAAGTTCGCGCACTTGGACGGATGGATAAACTCTCTAATCTATGTTTTCAAAATGAGATGGTATCTCGTCATCCACATCTTAGGGGTTGTTAACAAAGCCGGATAGAAACCGGGCCTTGTCAAGGAAGATCCCTCCGTTGTTTGACGGAGTTGATAAAACTCCTCAGTAATTCTTTCAATTGCCGCTCGAGGGCAAGTGTTTCAAGAAAAGATCCTTGAACTTTTCCCAACTCATCTCTTTAATTTTGTCTCTACCTTTCTCTCTCTTCACTACTCCCCACCAATCGTCAGCTCGCTCTTTTAATTGGTTGGTAGCGAAGGTAACCTCATCTTCCTTTTCACTGTGACATGTATCGAGTGCCCTTTCTATTGAGGCGATCCACCTCTGACTTTCTAAAGTGTTAACAGCTCCCTTAAACTCTAAAGGTTTACAGGTCATGAAATCCTTATAAGTACAACGAGTTGATTTCATATCAACTTTGGGATTTCTTCCTTCTCCATTATGTGTACATCTTTATGGCTTTCAAACCAGTTTTCTAATGAATTCTGTAGATCTGCTTGTAAGATCGGGAAATTTGCATCGAATGCCATTCTACTTCTATTGCAATTTGTCTCCGGATATTTTCCGGGACTTGCTCGATTTCGTTCTCATCATAAAGTGGAGAATCAGCTCTCCTGTGGCTCCCCTCTTCATGTATTTCGTCATTCTAATGTTCAACCATCGTTTGCTGATACATGAATTTCGTTTAATCTATCCTTCGATTACCCTAATCATAGTTTAGGGTTTTATACTACATGCCTTTTATTAGTTTAACCATATTTAAGTATTCTAAGGTTTCACATAAGGCCCCATCTATGCATGTTACACATATGCACATTCATTCATGCATTTTAATCATGCATAATCACACTTCTGGCTTAGTGTCTGCTGACATAAGTTATCATATGATGTTTGCGATATCAAGATGGTCCCATACATTAGCTCCAATACTGGCCAGGTATAAGGCAATGTATGTTACATATCATGATACTCCCAACTATCACATGAAGCTTATCTCATACTAATTTCTGCCCACGTATACTCATACATTTCTGTTCTAGCACTGGAATTTAAACATACTTGCTTCCTTGGACGGCCTCGGATTGAATCCCTATTTATATCACGAGCACTTATGGTTTGAGTTTAAGTACTCCTTTTGATATTTAAATCCCTCAAACCGTGCTCTGATACCAACCTGAAACATCCTACTTATTTCTTGTTTTATCAGAGTTTTATATTGTGGAAAACGGTCCCAGTTTAACAAAACCTTGCCATTAAATGGCTAAGGTAACTTTTTATTATAATATTGTTTTACATAAGATGATATGATTACATCATACTATATAGGGATCTTTCAACTCCGATCGCTCCGTCCTCAGGAAGCTTTATTCCATGTGCCTCTTTCCTGTAGTGTTTGAAAAATGTTTTTGAATTAGCTTACGCTAAGTAAGTATACTGCATCTTTTCATTTCATTATGAATCCTTTAAGTTCTTATTATTGTTCAAGTTTCTCGGGCTCTCGGTGCCCTCGTGACCATCTTCGGACGTACCTCCGGTCATATCATTCGTATATTTTATGGGTGTGATAACCCCCTCACAACCATCTTAGGTCGTACCTCCGGTCTGAGTATTTGCAAGGTTCTTATACTCGTCAGTATAGACCCCTTGCATTTGTCACGAGGACTTATTCATTCCTCAGCCTCGTAGGTTTGGAATCTTTTTCTCCTTCAGCCCCTTAGGCCTGGAGTTCTTTTTTTCTTTTCCTCAGCCCCGTAGGCTTGGAATCTTTTTAGTTCTCTTCTTTATTATTGAGATCCACATTATAGGCTGGGTATCTCATTTCATTTGGGACCTTGACTATCTTAGACTCACAGCCTCTCAAATGTATCAAGCATTTGTTTTCATTTTATGTATATGCTTGACTTATTTCCCATTCAGTCCTCACCTTAAAACTTCGTAACAGTTTCTCCACGATGCATTAAACGGTTTATATACAGGAAGTACGAGCAGCGTATCCACCACCCCCTTAACATTTCGTGAGTACTCTGTTATTCCAATTTAGGGTTTAGACTCGTTTCATTATACTCATTCATACTTGCATGTATCATCTTTCATTCACGTATTCATATTCATCATACATCACATATTACATGTATTCATGGATTCAATTTCATCATATATTCATACTCGTCATATATTGTAAACTGGGGTGATTATCCTTCCAGAGTAGTACCTCCATCAAAGATGTTCCGCTATGATTTCATATCCGTCCGATATCTGTTTTACACGTGTCAGATCTCAATGGTTAGTCACCCAACACGTGTCACCTTCTGAGTGATTCCTTGTACCCTACATGTCGGACCGATATAGATCTGATGTCGGTCCGACATCCTCCCGTTTTCATAATATTTCATTTTCAGCCCTTGAACTTTGAATCAGTTACATTCTTACCCTTTATACTTTAATGTAATGTCATTTTAACCCCTAGGGTTTCATCAAATGACCATTTTAGTCCCTCAACTTGTATTTCTTTAGAATTTGTGGTATTACACTATCCATTATCCACCACTCACCATCATCCTCCATTATTACATCATTTACTATCACCACCATCTATCATCATTCACACCACCTACTATCACCTCCATGGGAGACCTAAGGGTCATTCAAGTTAATTCACCTTGCTTTTAACATTCATGTATATGTGTTTGTCATCCATCGGGTACGTGTCCCTGTTTTATCTTGAGTCTTATCAAGTCAGTAGAGTCTTTTATTTTACTTTTAGTCTATACTATGTGTCAGTTTGATGATGTGGGTTTGTATGAGGTTTATCTTGCAGGTGAAGATCACACCGCCCGTACTCAATCTCCATTCGGGCGGGGTCAATTCAAATCTTATATTTGTGTGATGTTCAACCCTACAGAGTATTGTGCAGCCGCGAATGAAATGCTATACACCTGCAATAGTGGAAGAGTAAAGCTGGACAACGATCATGCATACATTACCAGCTAAGTCTTCCCAGTTTATTTTAGTATCTTTTATTTTTCCATTGTTTCTCGGTTCACATTGGGGACAATGTGCATTTCAAGTGTGGGGATGGGAGACTGCGTCTAGTTTAGTTTATTTAGGTTGTTTTCTTTTAAAAATATACAAAAATACAAAAAAAATTGAAAATTTTGAAAACAAATGTCCTTTGAAAATCAAAGTTTTTGCAAAATAAAATGGAAAATGATAGTAGAACTAGAAACTATTGTTTAGTTTAAATGAAATAAATGATAGAAAACGCGTCTAATTTGTGATGTTTTGGTAGATCAAGTCAACTAGGAGAGCTTAAATATCTTGTGCGTGTTAAATAGGATTAATTAATTGAATTAAATCAGGATATCTTGTGGGTTCTCATCTTAGTGGAAATGGTAAATCTGAAACTGTTAACATAGGGTGATAGGTACCACGTTAACTAAGAAATTATATGTTTTGGAAATTCTTTGGCACACCACTCTCTTTTTATGAGAATAAATTCGAGAGTTGGTGGCGCCCGCATTCCATATTCATGAGCTTAATTATTGAGAAGTTAAGTTTGGCTGGTGTTACCCTCCGGGATGGCAACCTGGTTGAAACACCACTAAGTTGATTGTTACACTACTAGAAAATATACCTTTAATGACACACGAATTATGAAGTGTGTCAAAAAAAATGTCATTTTTACTAAAAACATTGACACACATTTTTAACGTCATCTTATATTTTCTAAATCCCGCCACTTTCTGGCACCTGCGTTTTTCAATTCCTTCTCCATCATTTGAACCTATTTTCGTTGCAAACACACACATACTTGTGTATCCAGAGAGAGAGACCGAGAGGATGGGGGAGTCGCCAGCCACCTCCGGTGGGCTCCACCTCCGACGACGAGTCCGACGGTCCCCAGCGGCTCAGCCGCACCCCTCACAGCCACGGAGATGAATGGCGGGACACAGTGGTGGTCTCCGACCCTGAAGTGGCGGACGACGAGGGTTAGGGCTAGGAGATGGCGGCGGTAGCGTGGTGGTTGTTCTGAGACCGGCCACCATGATAGCCGGCGATGCTAGATCTTCATTGGCATCACCAGGTTTCTAATCCCTAATATATTTTATCCAAGAATCCAAAAGGAGATCGCAATTGATTTTACTGAAAATGAAGTGTGCTCGTGTATTTGCAGCAGTTTCATTGATCATCCTGCTTCCTTTCCTTCTGAACGTTGCTGTTGACGGAAAAACCCTAAAACGAGACGGTAATTGCTCAATTATCTTCTGATTTTTCAGTTGGAGTACATGATTCGGTTAGGTTTTTTATGTATGCTTGTCTCAGATGATGCGTAGTTACATTTATACTACTTGAATTGCTCTTAGATCCCGTGGTTTGTTGTTTATAATTTAGGCATAGGTTACTTAATTAGGATCAACTAACATTTATTAAGTTTTAATAGTTTAAATTATACTATTATGCAATTGCTTGGACAAATTAGGTTAAAATATGTAAGCGAGTTTAATTAGTTTGCTGGTTAACAAATTTTGCTGCATTAGCCATGGAATTGAAGTCTAAAACATGACTTATGAGAAATTATTCATCTGTTTTAAGGAATTTTGATTAAAACTTTGTATTTTTTTACTTTGTGATGCATATTAGTACTACTGAGAAACTTAATTTAAGAATTAATGGTAATTATGTTTGATTGTAGTGAAAGCACTTGATGCAATTAAAGCATCTCTTGGATGGAGGGTGGTGTATGCATGGGATGCGATTGTGAGTTGGGTGAAGAAGAAGTGGCATATTACTTTTTCATCTTGATAAGCAGCAAAACATGGATGGAATGTTGTTGTAAGCAATCATCGAGGGCTAGGATCACTATAAGTATCTGCTCTATCAAGTTACCTGTTTTCAAATTCAATTTGGGTTGGTTTATATTTTCAACAGGTCAAATGTTAAAATTTTAAACTTAGCTAAAATGGAAACGAGTCAAACGATTTTAAAGGTAGTCATCTGAGTGTTTTCAGACGCTTAGAACCTCCTAAATTGATTATTACTAAAACTGGATTATTTTAACATTATCGTTTCTATACTCTTATTTAATATATTAACTATCCATAAAACTCAAAATAAGTGGACCGAAATGTGTTTTACTTGTCCTGAATAACCATATACACTAATGAAGTTTTACTTGTCCTGAATGGCCATATATGCTTCTACACAAAATGAAGTTTTAGTATCAAAGATACTCATTAATCTGGAAAAAGAAAGAGAAAAACATTTTGGTAAGTTAGGTTTGTGTTTTAGATATTCTACCACTTGATTTGAAAAAAACTCCTTCAGATCTGTTAGATAGAAAGCTCAGTAGTTAGGTTTTTAGAATGATTTTCATTAAGCGTTGATTTTGTAGCTTGATTTATGCTTTGTTTTTAATAGAAGTTCAGTAAAGTATTATAATCATCGCTTTTTAGGTTTTTTATACTTATAGACAGTGAATTAAATTATTATTTTAGTTTATGTGTTTTGTATTTCGTAGTTCGTACTGTACTTTATATCCAATCTTGACATGACTATGTAATGTATATTTATTTGTGTGGCAATGTGCGCAAGTAAGGCGGGTTTGGTATCGGATCAAAATGGGCTAGGTTGGGTGAACCCAAAACACTTTTTGTCCAACATTTTAAATATTTTTTAACTTTTGTTTGAATTGGATTTGTGTAGGTCCCTGGGTGTCTCGGATCGTCACATGCAAGTGCGTTGGCTAGTCTAACCGGGTGCGGAATGCCCGTGACTAGGTGGAGATTCAATCAACACAAAGTAAACCGATAACAAACACAAGATACTTTAAACTTCGTCTATTGATAATCACAGCCGGTTACAGTGTACAAAATGAGTGCGTACATAATTCTGTCACTAACTGGCTCTATATACTAAGACTTGTTGCCTGCACACTTAGCAAGTGCGAAGGGCTTAACTCCTGCGTACTTAACAAGTACGCAACCTTTGTTCCTGCGTACTTGCTAAGTAGGCAGGATGTACATTCTACGCACTTGTTAAGTGCGCACAACACTTTACAAAGATTAGACAAGTACAAGTACCTACATACACGATTACAACTCGATAAACCAATACATACAGATACTAAATACAAATACAAATACAGAAAGTAATGTACAAAAGCATAAGACAACATCCAGAGTGTCTGTCACACAAACGTGCTCTAACAAACTCCCCCTTAACAACAGCTCTGGATTCTCTTCTGTCTTCAACTTCCTGCAGCATCTTTAGCTTGTAGTCAAGACAAAACTTAACTTTGTCGTATCATGATGCTTGAAGCTTTGTCACTCGTCCGTGTAGATGCAATATTTTTAATTCAGGACAGTCAGATCTTTCACAGAGAAATTAATGAAAGTGATTTTGATCAAGTACTCTGATCAGTTCCTTTGGTTCCAAGCTTCCACTTGCGGACCTTATTCTTCCAATCACCACCGCCTCGCCCGTCTTTGGGTACACGTACCAGTACCATATGTTACCAAGGATATTTTGAGATAACTTGCTTAGGGGAATCCTGGTTTCACATAGCACTGGCTTGTAAACTAGCTTCTTAAGACTACGGTTTGTCACAGGATGTTTAACACTTTTATCCCGGACTCTCTTGGGCATCTGAGGCTTGAAAACTTCAAAGTTTCATGATATTCCCTCTCTCTTTGGAGTCTTCCACAAACACATTGCTACCGCATGATGAGAATCACCAAGCAACTCTCAGTTTGCAAGGTTCACCAGATCGTACCTCGACAGGGAGCTGAACGCTTCACTGGTAGGTTTCAAGTATTGAACCCCACCAATTCTTTTAATAGCGAACAACTTCTTGTCGTCGTCGAACATGATAGACAAGATCATACCTGTAGCTCCATGTTTGTCTATGATGGATGTCTTTTGCAAGATAGGAGCTTGATCCTTGGTAAACCATCCACAAGGATATTTACTTTTCCATGCTTTAGGATCAATGGGTTGGAGATCGGTGGGAAAGCCTTCAGTCGGGGTTTTCTTCACCACTAGCCTCAGCAACTAGTTCAGGCTCGACTGAACCTGTGTTAGAAGTAGCTTCAAAGGCTAGAGCTTCAAAGATCTCTCCATCCTCAAGCTCGTAAACTCCTTCACCATCCCATTTAGGAAAATCTACCATAACATCCTCATCTTCTACATCCCATTCATCTTCAGACTCGATCTCTCCTTCTTCTAGATTGCGAAGAGCATCGATCTGAGCTTCTTTTGAATAGTCTGGCTCAATCATAAGAATATCATCAGATAGGTCTTCAAGTACATCGGCCGCAGACTTTCCTGTACCACCTTCACTACCTGACACATCACCTTCATGTTGAGTAGACTCCCCCTCAGCCATAAGCACAGCAGAAATGGAAACAATCGCTAACGCTTGTTGCTCACTTCCACTGGGAGCCGCTTCAAGATCCTTGTCTGTGTCATCATCCTTAGTCTGGTCGACTAGGTGACAAGCCTCATCACTACTTGGCTTTGTCGGTTTCTCCTTCTCCTTCAGCAACTCTTGAATCTTCTCCCCCTAAGCAGCAAGCGTTTTGGTCAAATCACAGACCAATTTAACCATCATATCATGCTCTTTACGCTGTAACTCATCAACCGCCGTTTGTTTCTTCAAAGCCGCTACTTCATCAACCAAAGAGTTAATCTGACCTTGTTGCTTGTCAGACTCATCCCTTGATTTCCGTACCGTCTCAAGTAAACCAACAACTTGAGTCTCCAGGGTAGAAATCCTTGCATCCCGTGGATCTGGATCCCTCGATTTAGAGGCTTCAGTTGTATTAGTGGGTAAGGTGAAGATCTCATCAAAGTCTAACCCATGGGTGAAATCACCATATGTAAAGGGTTCACTGATTGGTTGAAGGGTGGTAGTGGGAATAGTGGTTGGGATGGAAGTTTGTATGGTAGATGTTGCAATGGTGGTTGGGGTGATAGTGAACGACTCAGTTTGAATTGGAGTCGTCACCATCACCTGTTGAACAGATTGAACTGGGAGGGATACTATCACAGGAACCTCCTCTATGACAGTAGTGTCAGCCATATCAGTACTAACATGTGGCTGCCTCTTCCGCTGTCGTCGATACAACTGGCAGGAAGTTGAAGTAGAGGGTGAAGCAGTACTCACGGTCTCTGTGATTGGATCCTTTTGAGTACTAACCTCGACCTCTCTAGGGATAGCAACAAATGGCCTATCCCCCCATCGCTTAACAATTCTTTCTCTTCGCTGTCTATGTAATTCAGCATCCGAATCAGAATCGGGTTCATATTCGCTTCCAGTACACTCTTGTCTTTGTCTCTTGGAGGACGACTCGGGAATGGGTACCTTTTCCGTTCTCCTAGGGTGTGATTGATCTGGTGCATCATCAGAGTCGGATGAATCAGATTCAGTTGCCTCAGAATCCGACTCTTCAGCAGCAGCACCTCCTTCTTCTTCATCACCTCCATCACCAGATTCATCATTCTTAGAACCTTCATTTCCTTCCTCTTCATCCTCTACTTGTTCATCAGAGTATTCACTCAGTTCAGGCTCAGACTCAGCACTATACCATCTGAATTCAGCAGGGGAAACATATGCTTCATTGATAAGATGGCCAAAGAGAGGAGTGTGCACAGGGGTAGGTTCTACACTGCCTGGCGTAAGGAATTGAGAAAACACTCTCTTGGCCACTGTCTGGATCAGTTGCCGGAAGATTCGGCAAGGAATCATTAATCAATAGCTAAATAAGTCATGGATAGAACAGGAATCTAAACTTCTCCGCCGTGTTAATCTGATCGGGTAAAGCTTTGTAGATGTATTTGGAGAAGTTGAACCCTTTTGTAGGATCGTGAAAGTACAAGATGGTTTTGTTCTTAGTTGAAATTGGCGGAAACAATAACAACTACACAAGTATAATCGAGTAAACAAAAAGAATACTTTTAAGAACACTGTTGTATTAAGCTTTTGCAAATAAACGATTACAAATGAAAACTCAATCAAAAAGCACACTTACAATGAAGTGTTTACACAGTATTTATACTAACTTAGAATCAGGACAGACCCTTGATTCTAAGGATCAGATCTAACATAGACCATTGATCTGATGTATATAGCTAACTATTACACGTTTAGTCTAAAACTAGTTAACTTTATTGAAGCGTCTTCTTTATGCATTATTGCTTGCATGTCTGGAGAAGAGCATTGTTGTCTTTCATTAGTTGTGCCATTGAGGTTCCTTCTGCTTTGAGTGTGCCAGTTAATTTTGCATAAAGTTGTCAGTGACGCTTGGCATGGATAGTCAGCTGCGACGATTTGTCTTCAAGGCACACGGCTGTCAGCAGCAAGATGTAACCATCCAAAGCTGCTGATGATTTGCCTGTCAGCAGCATCAAGTGTTGATGCTGCTGAGAAGCCTATCCGCAGCAACTTTGGTCTTCAGCAGATAAGGCTATCCGCAGCAGATTTGTTGGTCAGCAGCAAACTCTGAGATCAGCAGCATTTGTACTTAGAGAATTTTGTAGCCATCAGTCTTTGTTTCTACACCTTTGTTGAGAGACAACCCAACCATTGCAGCTGTCAGGTCATGACCCATTGCATCCTTTCCTGCTTTTCGTGAAGAGATGCACATGATCATGACATGGGAAAAGTACCTCCATTGGTGTAGTAACCACATCTTCTTGTAAGAGGCATAATCTCTAGCACCAAAGTAGCCCATCCCCTGTCTCCAGCACCCATCCACAAAGTAATCAGGGTAAGTGACTGGGTCAGTTGCTAGATCATGACCCGCTTCATTTGGCACCGACGTAGCCCATCCTCTGTCTCCAGCACCCATCCACAAACTGCAGGACTCTCCGAATGGTGTCTTCAGAAATAGCAATATCATGACCCGCTACAGTAGCCCTAATGACGTTTGGGGTTACCGTACTGTCATGATCAGCTGTCTCTTATAACTGTTCCAGATAAGGTCTTAAGACGATTAGATTAGCAAAAATGGCATAACTGATCTTGGAGCGGTTCAGAAAGTCCACAATTTCTCTGTATTGAAGTGCAGCACCCTTCCATTCTGGATTCGTGATAGCAAGAAGATTGAACTCACTGGTAAATGCATGAGCCATTACTGCAAGAACACACAATGAACACTATAAGAACACATAGACTCATTGGAATTGAACAGACATGAATAGGTATAGTACATTCACAAAGATCAGAGTTCCAGACTTAGAAAATTTTCCAAGTTGCCTTTCCTGCACACTTAACAAGTACGCAGGGTTTATGTCTTGCGTACTTAGCAAGTACGCAAGAGCTATATCTTGCGTACTTACCAAGTGCGCAAGGTTTAACACTTAGGCAACTTTTTCAAGTTTTCATAATCCATGAATGAGAGATTTTGTTGTGGGTTATGGTCAACACACGGTCGAAAAAAAAGAATAGGACCAAAGGGACTAACACCAACAACAAAATCAAGCTAACCCACAGTCATATTGACCTAGCCATGGTCTGACGTAGAACCATGACATCACAGGAGGTCATATATCCAAAATCCAACCAAGTTAAGGACTAATATTTGATACTTTAGCTTCGAATAATGATTTAAAATAAGTTTTAGGTCGTAATTTGGGTCACAAACACCTACAATCGGTCAAAAAATCATAACCAAAGCCCTAGTTCTTGAGGGTCAAGAAATCGGTCGAAAACAATGGATTTTGTGGATGGAATCGTCTGAGAATCTCACCAATTGTTAGTTAGGTGATGATGAAACTAGAAATGGGATGAAAAACGAGCTTAGGAACACACAAATTTTCGAGGAAATATGAGCAGCGGGTAATAACACAGTGTTAGCCGTTTGAATTGAGATGAAGCCTTGAAATTTTTCTAACACCTGTATATGTACCCTTCACAGATGGGTCGTGCGTACTTAACATGTACGCAGGACTTAACTACTGCGTACTTAGCAAGTACACATGACTTAAGTCTTGCGTACTTGTAAGTACGTAAGGTTTAAATCTTGCGTACATGTCAAGTACGCATAAACCCTTGTGAGCTCAAATTTCAACTCAAATTATGAAGAATGTCAAGTCAAATAACGAACCGGATAAGAACATTCAATCAAGAGGTTTCAAAAGCAATTCAAGGAAGTTAAACACAAATATTTTTGGCTTTTCTTAAGTTTTGATAAACTGTACTTAAAATCTTTTTGGCATTTTTGATAATAATTGCACTGTACATCAACTTAAAATCTTTTTGAGCTTTTCTGAATGAAGATAGTATGCACAAGAATATACACACAAGCTATTTTTGGTCAAAGTCATGAGCAGAGGATCATATCAGGCTATTATAAGCGAAAATGATACACAATAAACATCAAAGAGTATGGGATCATGTCATGGATTACTACTTATTCATACGTAATATGCAATACAAGCAAGTTAACTAAAGTTTTAATATTATAAGATTTGAAACCATAAGCATCTTTGTATCACGTTCATGTGTGTTAAGGTATTAATTATAAGTATACAACATGTACCCCACAGTTCTTCTACAGAAATTTAAATTTCACTATCTCAAAGCATCTAAGATTTTTCCCAAAGATTTCCAAATCTCCAGAATGAAGTTAGATCGTTTAGCACAAAAAAAATCAAGCAGAATCCATAAGGATTATCAAGAATCATAAGATTCAGAATCGAGTGATTCATTTGTCTTGGTTTGATAGGTTTTTCTTCTGTGAATTACATATGACGATTCATGTTAATAAATATGGTGTCTGAGGATTTAGGTAAGGGGATCCAACTTTTATCTGGATTTGATTTCAATGAATCTGGTATGATTCATGGGTGAATATATGCTCAACGGTTGATGTCGAGACACATCTTGGTCCAACTTCCCATTGCATACTTGTGAGTATGGGCAGTGAAGTGAACCGAAAAATTGTGCTAAAGATATAACCTGAAACTGGTTTCATAAGAAAATATTTGCCAAAATCTTACATCCTTTATCTGATAACACTTGTAGGTCCCCGGGTGTCTCGGATCGTCACATGCAAGTGCGTTGGCTAGTCTAACCGGGTGCGGAATGCCCGTGACTAGGTGGATATTCAATCAACACAAAGTAAACCGACAACAAACACATGATACTTTAATATTCGTCTATTGATAATCACAGCCGATTACAGTGTACAAAATGAGTGCGAACATAATTCTATCACTAACTGGCTATATATACTAAGACCTCTTGTATGCGCACGTAGCAAGTGCGAAGGGCTTAACTCCTGCGTACTTAGCAAGTACGCAGCCTTTGTTCTAGCATACTTGCTAAGTACGCAGGATGTACATCTTGCGTACTTGTTAAGTGCGCACTACACTTTGCAAATACTAGACAAGTACAAGTACCTACATATGATTACAACTCGATAAACCAATACATATTGATATGACGTAAATTATACATGTTTTGCATGCATAATTATCCCTAAAATAATCATAATTAGAGACAATATGATTATAATTGATGCCTAATCCACTCATTTGTGTTTCGATAGTATAATTGACCCGGATATGCAAAAACATGAAGAAAACACTCAAAAACAAGGTGAAATCAGCATTCGGGGGCCAATTGAATGAAACCGGACGTAGGAAGTCAAACCAGGAGATCAAAAAGTCAACAGGGACCAGAAAAGGGCAATGCATGGCCGTGCATTGCCTTGCATGGTCGTGTAAACCCTAATCTGGGTCCCTGTACTCCCTAAAGCTGCCAGATTCCGCACGTGAAAGAAAATGGTACTTTGCACGCCCGTGCATTGCCAAAATCTTAGCCTATAAATAGAAAGCTCATTCTAGTGTTTTAAATGCCCATTACCTTGGGTTGGGAAGGCCCTAGAGCGCTGCTAGAGTAGGAACTCCATCGGTTTTGGTCCGTTTTAGCTTTTCCTTTGTTTATTTTAAGTTTTTAGTCTTGTAATACGAAACGATCCTTCTTGTTCAAGCAATCAAGAGACAACCTATACCCACTCTCTCTTTGTGTTGGAACACTTCCACACATTGTCTAAGGGTTAGTGGAGTCACTTGTATGGTCATTCGTGGCTAGTTCTCTTGTGTTGGTCGAGTTGGTTGAATTTTAATTAATTAATGAAGTATTTTTAGTATGTTATGTTTTTAAAGTCTTTACTATGATATATCTTAAAAAGACAAGAATAAGTGATCTTTAAACCAATCTAATAATCTTAAATCTTGTGAGTTACTTAAGCAAGACTTCTTGTTTGGGAAGCTTATTCGATGTTTGTACGGTCTATATACAAATCTTGGTGCTATCACGGCCAGTTAGTATAGATTTAATATTATGGGTTGATTGGAGGTTTGGGTATTCAGCAAGTCGTTTGAGCCCTAAACAGACAGGGCGGTTTGTGCCGATATTTCTTTACTTCTCTCATCTCGGCTTGCAGAGGACTTCTAGCGGGAGCCATGGGGTTTGATGTAGGTCCTGAGCAGACCTGAAAGAACAGATCTGCGAAGAAATTCTTCAGACAGTCCGGATCAAGGGGCGGAATCCCTTGATCCAATATCACTCTCGAATCAGAAATGGGTAGAGACTGGTGCGGGAATCACATACACGAACAGAAACATATGAAAGTGAAAAGAACAGATAATTGAAAGCATAAAACGTATGATTCTTTGATTGACAGCATCAGTCTGTTCTTTTCATTGTTAGTGTATGATCGAGCGTTTATTTTCATTTCAATCAAAGAATCATACGTTTTGTGCTTTCAATTATCTGTTCTTTTCACTTTCATATGTTTCTGTTCGTGTATGTGATTCCCGCACCCGTCTCTACCCATTTCTGATTCGAGAGTGATACCAGATCTGATCTCATGTTGGATCTTTTTCAAGAAGATAAGTGTAAATATCTTGTGTATAATTTCATTTCTATAGTTAAGTCTGTTTTAACAGTGCATATATGTTAGTCTTGTTTCTGCTATTTGAACTATCGAAACTAGTTGTACATATCGAAACTAATTTGAACTATCGAAACTAGTTGTACATATCGAAACTACTTTGAACTATCGAAACTAGTTGTACATATCGAAACTTCTTTAAACTATCGAAACTAGTTGTTTCGACAGGGGCACTTTGGTCATCTGTCTTACGCAAATTAAATGCCTTCATAATCTATCCCTTCCTTCATACTGATTTTCACTCGTCATTTTCGAACCCTCTTCACCTTCTCTGTCATACGTAAAATCTCTCAAGCCATTGGTCCGAGTTGCAAGATATCAGCGTTAATCACCTGATTTTCCCCCGTTGTCACCATTGTCTCCATCATCAGGTAACGTCTCACTACTTCATTTTGGATGATTTTTGCAAATCGGCAGACCTGGGGTTTCAAAATTTTAAAATTTATTCGACTAAATCTTCATAATAACAGTCGTTTTTGTGCTTATTCGTGTTTGCATAAATCTCAATCATCTTTGAACTCACGATTAATGTGTATTCTTGCAGATAAAAGTCTCACATTCGGTAAGATGAAGTTCCGTCACTTACAGGCCACTCTAAACCCTTCATTAAAATTGTTTATATTAGTCTGAGTATCGTGAATCAAAGGGGTTTGGGTTTCAAAACCAAGTAGTCTCGATAAAGGTGTTCACCTCTTTCAAAATTTCTCAAAAGGTTTTCAATCGAAACTACTAGTTTCGACACCCAAACTTGCCCTAGTATCTCTGATCGAAACTAGTTAGTTTCGATAAGTTAATCTCCATCGAAACTAGTTGTTTCGACAATATTGATTTCAAAATTTTCTAAGTATTGATTAAAGCTTATTGCCTCTATCGAAACTACTTGTTTCGATAAAGTTGTTTGTTAAATTAACCAAGTTCATCTCAATCGAAACTAGTTGTTTTGACAGTAAGGATTTCAGATTTTTTCTAAGTGTTGATATATCTTGTTTCGGTCAAGTATTTTCAGAAACTTTACTTCTTGTGCAAAATTGATGAATTTTACAGGTATGGATCTCTTATTCGTAAAGAGACACAATGTCTGTGCATTCCTTAATGCCTATGATCCAAAAGGTGCAGAGGTCATTCGTGTCTTAAACTTCTGGCAAACTCCAACATCAACTTTGCCATTAGCAACAACCTGCCGGTGTTTGAGACATCTATAAGAGAATTTTGGGAGACTGCAGAGATCATCACAGTTGAAAATGTGGAGCACATCAGAGCAACTGTGCTTGGCCAAGAAGTCTTATTTTCTGAAGCTACAGTTAGAGAGGTGCTGCAGTTTAATGACAATCCAGATGCACCCATTGAATTTCCAATATTCTATGTTAAAGAATGCTTCAGAAGATTGGGTTATCCAGATGAATTCAAAAGTGATCAGATAATCAAGAACTCCTTACCAAGCCACTGGAGATACGTAGTGCACGTGTTTATTCACTGCTTATCAATCAGAAAAGGAGGTTTTGATTCAGCAAACAGCACTCTGGGCTCAGCAATTTTGGGGTTAGTCAAGGGAAGAGATTACAATTTTTCTGGCTTCATCTTCAGACAGTTAAAGGACAACCTAACAGGAGCCGTGAAGGAGAAATTTCTGGCATATCCAAGATTCCTACAGATTATCATCAATCATCTTCATCCTGAGCTTCAACAAGGTGTGAACACCTTTGTGTTCGACCATATGATTGCCAAGACTCTCAACTATATGAGGAGTACCAACTAGAGAACCAACAGGGCTATAGCTGATGTTCCCCTGTTTGGTCATATTATTGGTGAAGAAGAAGAATTCATTCCTGATATTGACCCTGATCTAGAAGAAGAGATCTTATCATCTGATGAAGAAGAGATGGAAGTTGAACAAGATCAAGGTAATCAACCTATTAATGAAGCTGAGATTGAGATAGACATTCCTATTATTCAAGAAGAAGAACAACATGTCATTGAGCCTGTGATAGAGGCTCCTATTGTTGAACAAATTCAGATAATTCAAGAGCTAGCAGTTAATGTTGAAGCTGGTATGCATGAAGCTGAGGAGGAAGTTGCAGAATCAAGTGGAACTCTGGATGCAGGAATTTATGGATCTGACTACTACAAGTCTGATTCAGATGATAAAACAAAGCATCTTGCATCTTCCTCCAAACGGCAAGTTGAGTCATGTTCTGATTTTGAGGAAGAAGAGCCTAGGGCAAAGAAAATCAAGACTGGATTAGAAGATTTGTCATCCTCGTCAGATTCTCTATTAGCTACTCCACAACCAACTCTAGAACCATCTCCACAACCCACTCCACAGCCCACTCCACAACCCACTCCACAACCCACTCCACTACCATCTCCACAACAATCACCCATCCATACTACTCCCACATCACCACCTCATGATTCAACCTCTCCTGTACCAAGAGTTAAAACTTTAAGCCTTGAACTGAAGAATGTGTAGGATAAGATTCAAAAGAAAGATAAAGAAATTGAAGGCTTAAAATCTAATTTGCATGATGTCCAGGAAGAGGTTAAAGACCTGAAGCTGGAAGTTGGGGGTTTACATACCCAGATTGAGAGTCAACAAACCCAACTTAAAACACAACAGAGACTTATCTCCCAGCAAAAAGAAGAATTCAAGGCTTTAGCTGAAGCGGTGGAACAGCTCAAAGCCTCAATGATAAAACCTGTACAACCACAACCAACCACTTCAACAGCTCAGGGGAGACTACATCTGTGGTTGAACCCTCATCCCCTGCCCTTGTGACTAATCCAGAGTCTGCACTAACTATCTTTACTGGCCATGCTGAGAAGACAAAGGAGGCAGTTGAAGTCAAGGTTGAAGAACCAGAATTAGACCTTCCCTCAGCAAGTGAGAGAAGAGATGCAAGGAAGAAAGGGAAATGGACTTCTACTGAGATAGAGACCGTGATTCTGGATGAAGAAGACATCCCATCTGATGACGAGCTGAATGCCCTTTTAGATGAAATTGAAAACTATGGGTATAATGAGCTTTATCCAGAAATTTTGACCACCGAGGAAAAAGGGACTGAGAGAACCAGATACTTCATAGAAGAAGGAGAGGAAATTCAAACCTTGTCTGATGAAGAAAAAGGCAAAGAAGATGTTCAGGTTAATCTTATCAAGCCAGTCACTCCTGAACCAAACACTACAGTCTCTGAATCAAGTCCAGCACAAGATCCAACCTCTGTTGCACCTGAACCTCCAATTTCAAGAAAGTCTTGGTTTAGGAAAATCATTCAGGAAGAAACTCCTAAAACATATGAATGGATAGCTGAGCAACAAGAACTAAAGAGGCCTCCAATTGGCTGGAAGTATGATGATGAAAGGAATCTTTTTATTATCAGAAGATATAGAAGGGGAGTTCAGCACTTTAAAAATATGACTGACTTCCAGACCCTTCCTTTCTATGACCTCAGAGATTTAGCCAAACTTCCCCTTCAAAACCATGGGAAGGTTATGATGGCTTATGACTTTGAGAAATTTCTGCATTCTCAAGTCAATAATGATTTCAAGGGAATGAAGCCTAGGAAAACTCAAAAGAAAATCTCAAAGACAAGGTTTCATCCTAAGACTAACAAGCCATATGTGTTCTTGAGGTACAAGCCTGCCCAAACTCACAAGACCATCACCATTCTAAAATCTGTACCTGTCCAGCTGCAAACTTTCAGAAAGTTGTACTATGACCCAATCATTGGCAATGCAGTAATAGAGTGCGAAGGCAAGGAAGACATCACTATCTTTGAACCTATGGAGTTGTTGAAATTTCAGCCTGAAGATCTGGAGGTACTATTCTAGAATCACAATCAGGCATACAGTGATGAAGAAGAAGCTGATGCCAAGGCCTACCAAAGAGTTGTATCTCTCCACGTTAAACCATTCATCCCAAGGACAACTGAAGGACCAGCTGCTTGATGAAGAGCTGAAGACAGTAATGCAACAGCTTAGGGGAAGATTGTAGAGTCTTATCTTATGTATAAGCTGTTGTCATTTATTGTATGTTTAAACAGTTTTAGACTAGTTTACTTTATGTCATTTCATTAAATGTAATTTCAGTTTTCTGTAATTTACTGCTTTATTAGCTGAGTCTGGGCCATCGAAAATACTTAGTTTCGATTGAGTTTGTTCAATCGAAACTAGTAGTTTCGATAGATGGTAGTTTCGACAGTTCTGAGTATCACTTGTAAATGGTCAATCGAAACTAGTAGTTTCGATTGAACATAGTTTCGATACCTGTCACTACTATAAATAGCCTAGTTTGAGAATGTTTAGGTGTGAGTAGCGGCTGTAACCCTGAACCTTCTCTTTCACATTGTTCTTGAATCAATACAATTTGCAGTTGTTTAAAAAAAAAAAAGTGGTATCAGAGCCATGGTGACTCTTATTGCTCTCGAATCTGCTCGAAAAACAGAGAAAAACCCGCCATTGAGACGTTAAACATGAAGAAATCGATGTGTAGCAGGTTAGTGACTGCTGTTCTACATTTCCACTTTCAAAATCTGAAGATGTAAGGCTTTTGAAGCATTTTTCAGACCTGGATTGGGGGTAACGAAGTAGCTGAAGGTTGAAGATGGTCAATCGAAACTATGTGGCGGCTGAACATTTTCTATCGAAACTACTGGTGTTGCCCTAAATCAGAAGTAGAAGACATCGAAACTAGGCTGTCGAAACTAGGATATCGAAACTAGAGGGTATCGAAACTACTAGTTTCGGTTGAAGAATCTCCTATCGAAACTACTAGTTTCGATTGAAGAATCTCTCTATCGAAACTTCTTGTTTCGATACTTCCTCTATCGAAACTAGCCTTGTTTCGACTGAAGTAGAGCCTATTGAAACTATAGGCAGAACTGTCCAAGTACTTTCCAAGAATCTCCTATCGAAACTTTTGGAAATTTTCTTGGATAAATTTTTTAACAGGATATTGCATAGAAGGAGGGGAGTTTTGGAAGAAAACTTCGAGACAACCTTTTTCGGGTTTTTGGAAATTTCGTTTCTTCGGCAATATACACGATGTTCTGCCTGATTCAGCCGTAATTCCTTTGATCAAAGTTCAAGTTTGGGCAGCGGGTAACAAAGTCAAGCATACTTGTGACAAACCGGATCATTAGTTGTTGATTACATGGTGATTCGATTCCTTATCTTTTGCCTAGAAATAGGAGGGTCTACACTTCAGGGGGAGAATTACCACGAAAGACTTCAAATTATCAGCAGAGTTATGAAGATGCAAGACAAAGTGAGCCTTTGCTTGAAATTGACCTTTTTTAGGGGGAGAGAAGGCAAAAGTTGATCAAGTGTTCGAGAATGTTAAGAATCCTTGTAGAAAGATGGTTATTTACTGCTAAATACTTGGGATTCAAACCTTTATCATTTGCCTACTAGATAGGAGGGTCTACACTTGAGGGGGAGAATCACAACGAAAGGCATTGGATCATCAGTCAATCTATGAAGACGAGAGACAGAGTCGGACAAGAATTGATAGCATCAGTCTAGGGGGAGATTGTTGGGTATAATTTTGAGACTGATGCTGTCAATCGAAATTACAGTATCGAAACTACTAGTTTCGGTTGAACTTTTGTTCAATCGAAACTAGGTAGTTTCGATACCTGTTTTTCAGGCCCATTGGGCGGTGTTTTGGAAAACAAGGCGCATGTGCTTGGCCTCTTATATATAGCAGATTATGTCCTAGGAGTGAGTGTTTGTCTGTAGAGGGAATCACCACCCCAGGGGGAGCTCACCCTGGGGTGAGACTAATTGTTAGTGTATGATCGAGCGTTTATTTTCATTTCAATCAAAGAATCATACGTTTTATGCTTTCAATTATCCGTTCTTTTCACTTTCATATGTTTCTGTTCGTGTATGTGATTCCCGCACCCGTCTCTACCCATTTCTGATTCGAGAGTGATACCGGATCAAGGGATTCCGCCCCTTGATCCGGACTGTCTGAAGAATTTCTTCGCAGATCTGTTCTTTCAGGTCTGCTCAGGACCTACATTTGATGTTGAGCAGGAAAGTCTTATTTATTTAAAATAATATTACAAGTAAAGAAAACTATTTAAGAACATAATTTGTTAGGTCCGAGCGTTCATAAAGTACCTTTGGAGGAAGTACTGCATTCCGACTTACCGGAAGAAGTTACTCGACCAGACGTACGTCAGTCACAGGGATAATATTAGTCCAAATAATGAATTGTGTTCGTTATATTCATTAAGGAACAGTTGGCCGACCGTATCCACTGTTCCGTTACGAAATACTAACTCCCCTATCGAAAGGGTTAGTACTTCTAACTATGACCAACCTTAGTTTAATTATAACATTAATTAACAAGGGATAACAACTAGAGTAACGTCTTAAACAAGATAACCTTTCTAATTACATTTCTTATCTTTTTATTTTCCTTTTAAACAAAAATCCATTTTCCAACTTATTATTCTAGTCAGACAATAGCGAGGGTTTAGTCGGGATCCGTGTCCATAGTTCGATACTTGGTTCTTACCCATACTTTACTACGCTGCGATAGGTACGTTTGCCTATTGTGTGTGTATTTAGTTGAAGTAATTATCATTTTAATTTATAAATTTAAAACCTGATTTTGTGTAGCTCCAAATAGAATATATTTATTACTAAAACTACGCCATCAAGTTTTTGGTGTCGTTGCCAATGATATATATAAAACACACATCACATACAGATACTAAATACAAATACAGAAAGCAGAGTACAAAAGCATAAGACAAAATCCAGAGTGTCTGTCACACAAACGTGCTCTAACAATTTGTTGGTTTGCTAAATAGTATTATATATATGTATGTATCTTTGATAATTATTTATTTACAAATTTTTTCTTAGGTTGGGGGAAGGAAAGATGATTACACCGATGTTGATATTGATGGAGTTCGTAAAAAATGGTCGTCTTTTGTATCAAACTTCATTTTTCGGTGAAACTTTGTAATACATTACGATAAATTTGTAATCGACTTTTGTTACTTTAAATGGTTGTTTATATTTTATGAAATGGATTGTTTTGTCATGTGTATTTTATTTTCTATCATGAAATGTTTATTACTACTTTATGATATTAATATGGAAAAATGGAAATTAGTAATTCTATAAAAAAAGAAAATTTTAAACAGCTTTAACCATGACACACATTTATGACAAAAAATGCGTGTCATAAATAGATGACACACAAAAGGCGGGTCATCTTCATTGTTGACAAGGCCTTCCTTGACACGCATTACGTGTCATAAATGTGTGTCGTAAAGGCGCGTCATAAACAGATGACACACAAAATGTGTGTCATGTTTATTCTTCACAGGGCTATCATTGACACGCTTAAGCGTGTCATCTACCCTTTTACATGCAATGCGTGTCATTAAAGGTATATTTTCTTGTAGTGTTAAGTGCCTTAATTGTGGAAACTGCAGCCTATGTGCCACACGCCGAGTTCCAGCTTGGTTGAAGCACCACTAGGTTAGGTTCGATTGTTTTGATTTCTAATGCTCATTGTTTTCATAACATTCATCCATTTGTCACCATAAGTTTTAAAACATATAACTTTTTGTTTAATGTGGTGGGTGAATCTTTGTGGTTTAACCCGGGCCTAGACATGACCTTGAGACGGGATTAGGTAGGGTTGTAGCTTCTGAGTGTGAGACCCATAGATTGATTGATATGCTTGGTAATATAATAATAGAACACAAATCGGGGGCTTGATAGTTTGGTGTTTCGGTTTAATCGGATAGAAATATCAATTGTTACACTTTAACGCGTGAGTATATTAGGCTAATGAACTAATGAGATTGTTATAGCATGTTCTCTAGTTACGATTCCATTGCAGACTTTTTCGAGGACAAAAAAAGGTTAAGTGTGGGGATGTTTGATGTGTTGCAAAACACATATCTTATATCCTTGTGTAATTGTTCATTTTAATAGTTTTTGTATTCGTTTTAAGTCATTTTAGGTTTGTTTTGAATCTATGCCAGGTCTACACGTGCTCGTGTGGAATATGAAGTTATATCATGGAGGAATCAAGCACGAGAAGAAATCCCAAGAAAAGAAAAAAAAAGTTGGAAATCCAGAGCTTCGCAGTACGCGAAGTGGGCCTAAGGAAGCTGCGCGATACGCGGGAAACTTTAAAACCGGGCCCGACTAATTTGGCCTTCGCGGTACGCGAAGGGCCTTGACCATTCTCTTGCGGTACACGAGGGGCTTGTAAATCCATAAAAAGCCTTAATCGATGAATTAAAAGAATTGGATAGCCATTATGATAGAGAGGTCGACATTCAGCCGTCTGAGGAGAGTCCAGAGGCGATTTTGGGAGTTAGAGAAGCAATTGAAGCGAAAGTTTGGAGCTTTTGGATCCGAGTTGGTTTGACATGGCTTATTCGGTTTTTTATCTTCATTCTTGTGTCTTTGAATTGTAGAATTGATACCATGATCATGACTATTACTTCTGTTTGGATGTTTTTTAGTAAGTTTCTAGTCTAAACTTTATATACTGCCTAGGTTGTGATGATCCCTTGACAAAGTTTGGATTTTTATTTGGTTTTTGGATTCTGTTGATGGTTTGATGATATTGTAATGATTTTAGTTCAATTGTTATGATGTATATGCATGCTTAATTCTAATTTCATGTTGATTATTCTCCCGCATGTGTTCTTGTTGAATGTCTTTCAGTTATAGACGCATTTTTAGGTTGCTTGCTTAATTGTTTTTTACTGTGGTCGTATTGCTACACGTAGTGATATATAGGGGTATTAGTTGATGTTTCATTAGAATGAGTGTTCTTTTTATCTCGATACTCGAAAGGTGAGAGGTAGTCGGTTAGTCCTCTGAATTAGGTGTCTAGTTGTAAACGCTCTGAGATGAGGTTTTCCTAGGTTCTTAGTATTCGTTGCTAATCCGTGTCATATCGTTTTGTTCTGAGATTACCCCTTGCATCTTTTATGTAATGTGACAGTGAGACTGAGAGGTGATCTGTCTATAGGGTACTTTATTGTCGTTGGAGCGACTGAAAGGTAATCCAACATCTGGTGAGCGTTTTACATCTTTAGAGTTTCCTTCTGGTGACACCCTAAGAGTGATTAGGGATCCACTAGGTTGTCTAGGTTTGTTATCCTTAGAATCCCAGTTCCATCATAGTTTCCATAACCGGTAGAAGTCTAAGCTGTACAAGTAGGATTCTGACCTTTGTAGTGCTTTCCTTATTCTTGATATCTTTCAAGTCTTTTGTCTGATTGTTAGTGTCGTTCGCCTGGTTTTCAATTGCATTTAATTAGTTTAATCAGTAGTAGTAGAAAACCCCCCAAACCAATAATCTTAGTTCTATTCAGAGTGTAGTTTAGTTATACAGTGTCTCTAGGGTTCAATAATCTGTTTTACCTCGGCTTTACTACATTGGATAGATTCACTTTCCTATCAGTGCGGTCTAGTTTAGATGTTTACTAGAGTATTACTAGTGTGTCTATGTTAGGTTTTATATAGTTTTTATAGACCGTCTGGACGACATCAATACGTATTTAGTTTGTGCTCTTTTCTTTAAGTCATACATTAATGTCTATAATCTGTTATGTGCCCCCAGCGGGCTTCTTCATTCTTATTTCCCAAAGGAACTTTCTTTCGCAGGTATTGTTCCCTAAGGCTCAACGTCCAAAGGTTGATACCCACTTTCTGTGCCCTCAAGCGGACTTCTTCATTCTTACTTAGCGACTGTCGCAGCTAGAGTAACCGTCGTTACTTATACAACATCCTCGTTACAGTGCCATGCCGAGCACTGTCCCAATTATTCTCATGATACTTCATGGACTCGTCCATGACGCAACATCGGCTTTGAGTAGCACTAGTCTCAAGGAATATACTACTACCTCAAGACTTGCTACTATGCTTAAGGTACCACTAGTGTCAAGGACTATGCTACTACCCCAAGTTTTTCATCGTATAAGCATACTCTTACAGATTAGACAATGTATTTGACTTATTCTTCTTTTCTTTGTTTATAAAACATGTAGTTAAATAAACCATTCTTTCTTCTCTTTCTATTTATAAAACATATAGCTGAATAAACCATTCTTTCTTATCTTTCTTTCTCGTAATCGTTCGGTTAAACAACCGTTATCTTTCTTCTCTTTTTTTCTTACAAAACGTTCAGTTAAATAAAGTTATATCTTTCTTTAAAAAACGTTCAGTTAAATAAACCTCTATCTTTTGTTATCTTTCTTTCTAACAAAACGTTTAATTAAATAAACCGTTATCTTTCTTACAAAACGTTCAGTTAAACAAACCGTTATCTTTCTTATCTATCTTTCTTACAAAATGTTTAAGTAACAAAATACATTTATTATAAACGTCTAATTCTTGAGTATGCACACCACCCTAAAACCGTAAAATAGGGATTCTTGAACTCACCTGATTTCTTAGGGATTAACTCACTCAGCAAGGACTTCAAACTAAGTGGAGGCTAAAGGATATGTTAAGAGTCACGAACTAGACAAATTAACACCAAGTTATTTTGTCCGAAAACTCTATGTTCGAAATCTATTTCGATCAAAATCTTCTTCGACCGAAAACTAGTCATTCGAAAAGTCTTACTTCGCATAATATTTTCCTTTGAAAACATTATGTCCAAAAACTATTTCGGTCGAGATCTTTTTCGACCGAAATCTTTTTCCTTTGAAATCGTTTGCTTCTGAAACTATTTCGGTCGAAATATTTTTCGACCGAAAACCATATCGATCTAACATGTTCTGTCCGAAAACTACATACGCCAGAGTTTTCGGACCATTCAACGAGATTTCGGATGATTCATACGTTCTTGGCCAAAATCATCGTTTTTTATTGAAGTTTGAATCTTTTTACGTCCAAAACACTTGTTTAGTTTCCATGAAGCTAAACCTATGCTTTTTAAGCCGTTTTACACGTAAAAATCATGACTTTTGATTAAAACCCAAATAAAACCCTAAACCCCATTTTCAATCCAAAAACTCAGATATGAGGGCGTTCCATTACCTGTTTCTGCTTGTTTCTCCTTCTCCAATTGACACAAAGCTCCAGCGATGATCTCGAGCCAAGGTGACGATCTCGGTTGCGGGTTATGGAGATTTCTCTCTCTAGGGGTTGAGGTGAAGGTGATGAATGGAGAAGATGAGGAATGATGGTGCTTTATCCCTTGTCCCTTGCACCATACGCGACCGGCCCAAGCCCGGGTCTTCAAGCCCGTGATTTGTTTTCCTTTCGTTCTTTCCTTTACTCGATGCCCCGGCTCCTTTCATTTTATTCTTTTTCGTTATTTTATTTTAGGGATGTTACATGCACATATGAAAATCAACATGTATAACAAGTATGTGCATTTACTATCACTTATCATTACTAAGTAAGTGCAATGCACTTACCTTTGCTAAACATGACCCGCTTGATCGTCCAAGCTAGCTTCCTTGCCACTTGATTACCTATGTGACCCATTTACAATTAGTAATCCAAAGATCACTAATTGACACCCAACACACCTCTATGATCTAATAATCAAGATTCCAACTTAGTTTGGTTATTACTACCTTAACCAAACCTCCAACACCCCCATTCACTCTACATTAAACATCATAATTCATCCATTATGATTGCGGTTTATACTTGGTTTAGTGTTAATAGACACACCACAATATCATATACCTTTCAAACATCATTTAAAACCCTTAATTTAGAAAACCCCTAATTTAGGTTCTCAAGAACCCTAAATTTCAATTTATAAAATTGGATGAGGTTTCTTTCAAAAAAAATGTGTCTATTAACTCCCTAGACACTTACCTAATCTCAATTTATCATTTAAACATCAATCTAATGAAAAACCCTAAATCATCCTCAAGAACCCTAATTCTTGAATCATCAAATTGGGTGTTTAGATGATGTTATCTACCTTCCATAACCTTCAACCAAGTTAGACAACTAATTATTTCAAGTTTCTAACCACTTAAACTACCCAATTCGGATTTCACCCGAAACCCACCAAGAACACCTCAAATGGTGGATCAAAAAGGTGGAAGATCACTTACTTGTTGTCATGGAGGAGTTGCACATCAAACTCTCCAAATAAAGCATGCAATCACCTGAATTCTTGATCTCCAACCTTTTCCTCTTTCTCTCTTCTTTGCAAAACACAAGAACGCACACTTATGTGTGTGTTTTGAGACCCCTTCCCCGTTTTTTTGCCAGATTTGGCAAGTTTTTAAAACAGCCCCTGAACATCCAAAATTGACACCTTTCACCCAAACTAGTTAAATCCCCACTTTTGCAACCAACCTCCAACTTTCAATTTTATTTATTACACTCCTATAATATTATTTAAAACATAATATTCTGTTTTTGATTTTGGTTCGTTACATCCTGCAAGTGAGAAGGAGGAACAGAAGAACGAGAAGATCTTCTAAGCTCTGGAGGAGGAGGAGGAGGAGGAGGAGGATGAGAAGGAACAGGAGAAACAGGAGGAGCGGAATCAACTTCAGGAGCAACCGAAGAAGATGAAGGAACAACAACGGGATCTGACTCCTCAAACAGATCACTAAGAGAAGAAAACAAAAATGAAGGATCGGAATAATGTAAAGAAGGGAAAATATGCTCAAGAAAAGTCACATCCCGAGAAACAAGAACTTGTCGAGTGTTAATATTATAAAGCTTATAACCTTTCTTTCTAAAAGGATAGCCAATAAAAATACAAGCTTGAGCTCGAGGCTGAAATTTATCTCTACCGGGTGTTGGGGTAGAAGCATAACACCAACATCCAAAAGTACGAAGATGAGTGAATGATGGAGCTTTACCAAAAAGCATCTCAAAAGGAGATTTTCCCTAGGGAACCCGTGTGGGGAAAATATTAATCAAATGAGTAGCAGTAAGAACACAATCACCCCAAAACGTAATAGGTAACTTGGACTGAAACATAAGAGCCCGAGCAGTTTCAAGAAGATGGTTATGTTTCCGTTCGACCATCCCATTCTGTTGAGCAGGACAAGTAGTTTGATAAAGAATGCCTTTCTATTTAAAATACTCGGTATGATGAACACCCGAACCAAGTTCATAAGCATTATCAGAACGAACACTCTTGACTTTGGTATTGAATTGAGTCTCAACCATCTCAATGAATCCTTGAAGGATAGTAAAGGCATTGCCTTTAGTCGAAAAAGATGAGTCGAAGTAGTTCTAGTAAAATCATCCACAATTGTGAGAAAATATTTATAACCATCATATGTAATAGAACGATACGGGCCCCAAGTATCAATATGAATAAGATCAAACATTTGAGTACTAGTTCGACTGCCAGAAGCAAACAGAAGTTTATGTTGTCTAGCTTTAGGACAAATAGAACAATCATTAATAGAACAATCATGTGCACTAGTAAAAACATTCAATTGCTTAAGTTTATACAAAGGCAAATGCCTAAGACGATGATGCCAAAACAACATAATTACAGTGAGAAAAAGAATCAACTGTAACAGAGAAAAGTTTATTAGGATGCAAAAGATAAAGTCCATTGAGGAGATCTCTCAGAAACAATGGACTACTCATTGAAGGGGCCTGCAAGAAACAAGAAGTTTCAGAAAACTGAACGAGACTTTTTGTATCTCTACAAAGTTTGGGAACAGATAAAATATTATTTTTGAATTAAGGCACAAAGAAGACATTGGAGATAGAAAAAGTCTTTGTGAGATTAACCGTTCCGACTTGCGTAGCAGTTAAGACATGCCCATTTGGAAGAAGAACATAAATAGGCGAGTTAAGCAATTGAACATTAGAAAGCAAATTAAAGTCAAAGCACATATGATTACTTGCACCAGTATCAATGATCCAAGTAGTGTCGACCGTAGTCGAATTGCAAGCAATAATACCTACAAAATTAGCAAAGCTGAGTGCTTGAACAGTAGGAACACCGCCCTGAAATCCATATTTCTGCTGAAGAAGTTGCAGCAAAGTATGGTACTGTTCTGTAGATATACCATAAGGTGACCAGAGACAAAAGTAGTAGCAACAGAATTAGAAGCAACATTTGCAGCAACCTTGGGTTTAGTAAATTTGAAATCTTTAGGAAACCCAATGAGACGATAGTATTTACTAACATCATGCCCCGCCTTTTTACAGTGATTACAAACAATACCCTTCCGAGGACCAGAACCCTTTGGCACCTACACAACTGCATTCATGGAAGCATTCTAAGGGATAAACTGAGCAGATGAATGAAGCTCCCTCTGCTTCTCATCTTGAATGAGAAAAGCATAGGCTTGATTGATAAACGAAAGAGGCTTCATCATAATAATGTTCCCCCGGATCATCTCATAATAGGAGTTAAGACCCATAAGAAACTGCATTAAACGTTGATCTGCCTCTCGTTTAGCCATCAGTCTAGAATTGCCACAGTTACAAAGGGGAATAGGCACGAGGGCATTAAGCTCATCCCAAATAGACTTTATTTTAGTGAAGTAAGCGGCAATATCATCATTACCCTGAGAACTGACAGAAAGACTCTTTGCAACTGATAATATTTGGCCCCATTACTTTCGCCATACCGGTCAGTTAACTCATCCCAAATTGACGAGCAGTATCAACATATAGAGCACTCTCACTAATATCTAGAGATAGAGTGTTCAGAATCTAAGAAATAACCATTTCATCTTGGTTTTAAATTGCGTGATGCGTTGCGATGCGTTTGGTCCCAAAATCCGATGCGCGATGCGTGTTACGCGATGCGAGCGCATCACGTATGTGATGCGTTCTTTGTTAAAAAAGTGCTAAAAATTAGTTATACATAATAATTTTTATATTGTTAATACTTACACATAAAAACATACTTATAAAACATACATAAAGATAGAAACGCAATTAAAAGTTAACATGCTTAATAACATACCAAGCAAACTTAATCCGTAGTCAATTAAGCTTTTATACAATCAAAGAAAACAAATAAAGAAAAAAATAGTTAAAAGAAGAAGAAAATAAAAAAATCAGTAAAAGGATGAGATGTGGAAAAAAAAACAATCAGAAAAGTAATATCAGAAAAAGTACTATAGTCTACAGCGTGAAAAAAAAAAACAAAAATAAAAAATCAGTAATAGTAAGGTTTTTAATTTTACTACTGAAACACACTACCTCTCGATCAATCAGAGAGTGCCACATCACTTGCTTTTATTATCTTTTTATTATTTAGTTCATATATCTTTCGATCCATTTCTTCTCTAACATCATATCTCAACCTCTCTCTTTCTTTTTTTCTTTCTTACCTGCAACTCAACATCTCCTTCTTCAACCCAAAAATCCAGCATGTGCAAGATCCGACCTAGTGCCGAAATTCCGCCGCATCAGACGCATATTGCGAAGACCGCATCTTGTGAGAATCGTCGCATCAAGCACGCAACATGCAATCACATCGCATCAGCTGCAGCGATGCGCTCTCAACACTGCATCACGCATTATGTTGATGCGCGCATTTTAAAACCAAGCATGTCATTACACCTCTTCCATAGATCAAGATTAGGAGAGGTAAGAGGTCGAACAACAGTACCATCAACAAACCCATTTTTGTTCTTGGTAGATAGAGCAATTGACATAGCACGTTTCCAAGATCCGAAAGCAGAACCATCAAAGGTTTTGGAAACAAGTAAAAGACCTAGATGATCAGATGAGTGTAAGAACAAAGGATTAGAGGAATCCATAACCAAAGTGACAGGAGATTCAGCAGTATCCGAAATAGTCGGCATGGACACGAAGACAAAGAAAGAAACAAGCGAAACAAAGATTAGTTTCGCTTATAGAAGCGAAACTGACAAAAAGCGTAAGTGAGAAACTAGCAGGAAACGAAACTGAAGAAAAAAAAAAGAAACAGATAGTTTCAACTAAAGCGAAACTAATCAAGAAGCGAAACTAGCAGTAGTTTCGCCAGAAGTGAAACGAAGAACAGTTTCTCCTAAACTGAAACAGACAATTTCGCCAGAACGAATACAAAACCCTAAACACGAAGTTTGAAGTCCAGAAAACGTGAAAACAAATTGAAAAGTTACAAAACCTTCGATAGGAAAGAGTGAAACCCCCAAAAAAGAAAAGAGAACGATTTCTATATTAAACCGAGGAGAAAAAGAGCAAAAAGAACCGAAATTCATGAAACACGAGAGAAAAATGACGAAAAGAATGTCAATGAATGCGGAAGAAAAGAAAGGAATCACAGAATCAAGCAAACCTGGCTCTAATACCATGTTATGATATAGAGAATGAAAACTAAAAAAAGAGAGAAATAATTGGGGGAAATTTGAATTTTTGATTGATAACTCAAATAATGATTACAAAATTGTTTATATACGAGAAACATAACAAAACTAACGAAACTAAGCTAGGGGCGAAACTATTAATGTGACAAAATAATCAAAGAATAATTCAAACATTATGAATTCTATCAACCTTCCATCGAGCAATAATTCAAGCATCTATTATTATAAGATTGTTTATATTAAATGTATTTATTATTGGAGGATTTGTCTCCTTAGATTAAGCATAGAAATTGTTATATATTTTATCCATTATTCATCAGTAAATAATATTCCTTTCAATACAAATTGCAATAACCGTATTCTTTATATGGTATCAAGCCGTCCGATCTGAGCTTCATCGCCGGCCATCCCAGCAATTCTTCCCCTCCCACCGTTGCTTCCCCACACCATCGGCCACACCTCGCCGGTCATAATATCTCACTACCCACCCCCTCCTGCCATCGCAAATTTCTCGCAAATTAATTCTTAATGGGGGACACCAATCAAGCCCTAACTGTCACAAACGCACCATCCGACCTAACAATCGTTAATTTCCCTTCATCTCTAAAATTATCATCAACCTATTACCTTGGATGGATGATGTTGGTCAAACGGTCTATAAAATAAACTAACCTAGACACTCTAGTTAAACTCTAGACAACCCTACTAAACTAGACCACAAAGACAGGAAAGTGTACCTATAAAACAGCTAAAAGAAGTCCGGATATCGAACCCACGAGACACTGACTCTAACACAAATTAGACTCTAACTAGGACTTAATATTTGGTTTAGAATGGGGGTTTCTATCAACTAAGATTAAACTAGGCAAATGATACTAAATAAGAGAAACGACTACCTAGCAAGGACCGAGATGAAATCAATAAGAATGGAAAGGACTACCTAAGCTGTGAATCATGAATGCTAAGCTGGGCTTCTATTGGTTAAGGAATATGATATGGAACTGGGATCTAAAGATATGACACCCTCAAGACTTACTAATGGATTCCAGATCACTCTCGGTCTCGGGATGTGACTAGAAGGCAACTCAAAGACTACGAAACTCACCAGTTATCGGATAACCTCTCGGTATTACCGATTATACTATAGACTCGATAGATAGCTCACCTCTCGGTTATGCTATCTCAATACATCAAAGATGAAAGGAGCAATCTGAATTCACTATATTTGACACGGATTAGCAACAATATTAGACCTCTAAGGAAACGTCCTCTCAGACTGTTCAACACTCGGAAACCCTAACACTGAAGACTAACCGATTACCTATCACTTCTCAGGTCTTTATATAAGAAGAACACTTGATTTTAATTAAGTACTAGTTGATAATCCTATGGTGACTACGTCTAGACAACCACAAACTAATCGCAAACACACAGTAAGCGACCTACTACACACTTATTCATGAAAGACATTCAACAAAGCATGTATGGATCAATCAACCAACAAACAATGAATAACAAGCATGCATAATCATCAAACACATTGAACCAGATCTGGACTAAAGCATAAAATCATATCAATATCCCAAAAACCAATAAAAATCCAAACGTTAACATCTAATCATGAAAAACCTAGGTAGCTCTAAGGTTTTAGCCAAGAGTCATAGTAAAATCAGAAGATCCAGAAGAAAACCCAGCCAACATGTTCATAAACAAAGATCAAACACCAATCAAATGATTAAACGTGACCGAATGATTGATTCTTTCTTGCTAAAATCGCCCAAGATCCAAGCTTTGACGACAATTAGTCGATCCTCTTTCAGAATAGCTGTTTAAAACAATTAAAACCCTAAAATTCTTTTTTTACGGATTAGCGGGTCTCTCGCGTACCGCGAGAAACATATGGCCGGTCCCTCGCGTACCACGAGGGACAAATTAGTCGGGTTGGCTTCTGATTCCCTCGCGTAACGCGAGGGAATTTCTTCTCCTTCCTCGCGTACCGCGAGGAGCTCTTTTTCTCAGAAATTTAAATCTTTTGTTTTCTTTTTTCTCTCCAACCCCCGTGTGCTTGATATCTCCCACATTTTACTCTATTTTCCGCTTCCTTAGCACACTATAACCTGCAATTATGACCCGAACTCAGAACGAACTTAAAATGATAAAAAAAATGAATACAAAACTATACGATAACGCACAAATATACACGGATAAATGCATGTGTTTTGCAACACATCAAACATCCCCACACTTACACTTTTTTCGTCCTCGAAAAAGATATATGCACTGGAATCATAACGGGACAAAGCTTTAACAATCTCAATTTTTTATCAACACAAATATAATAAGGCATTAAAATGCAATAACCGGTATTTCTATCCGACTAAACCCAAACACCAAAAATCAAGCCCCCGATAAGTGTTCTAATCCAATTTATTACCCCAGATCAATCAAACTATGGATCTCACACTTAAAAGTTACACTTCCACCTAATCCCGTCTCAAGGTCTTGTTTAGGCCAGGGTTAGATCATGTAGATCTTTCCACCACAACAAACTAAAAATCTTTATGTTTTCAAAATATAGATGATTTGATGGAATGAGTATTATTAGATGTATGAATCAACCTCACATAGTCGTGCATCAACCGGGTCACCATCCCAGAAGATAGCACATAGGCTGCAGCCTTATCAATCAAGCACATAAGAAATAAACTTAGAGGCGTATCCACAGAGTCACTTTCCCTGTTGGAAACACATAAATCAAACCTTTTTTATCACAAATATTGATCATCCAAGTTCCGACCCATGGGTGTATCAACCAAGTCGCTATCCCGGAAGGTAACACGTAGGTCAAAACTTAAGCTTTCCATTACTTAATTATACTCATAATGGATGGAAAAATGGAATGCGGGCGCCACCAACTCTTGAATTCATTTTCATAAACGGAGAGTGGTGTGCCAAAAATATTTCAGAAACATAAAAATCTTAGCTTACTGTGGTACCTATCACCCTATGTTGACAGTTTCAGTTTCACCATTTCCCTAAGATGAGAACCCACAAGATTTCATGATTTAATTTAATTATTAATCCTAAGTAACACTTTCAGGATATTTAAGCTTTTCAACTGGATGGGCCTACCGATTCATCACAAATTAGACACGCTTTCTATTACTTATTTTATTTCACTTCAAATCACACAATGCCTAGTTTTACCTATCATCTTCTATGTGCATGCAAGACTCTAATTCAAATGATATTTTTGAAAAATTTTCTACAGTTTACAACAACAGACTCAAAATACAGAACCTAGACGAATGTCTCCCATCCCCACACTTAAAATTTACATTGTCCTTAATGTGAACCGAGACACGACAGTAACACTGTTAGAAAATTTACAAAAATAAAGATAAAAAAATAAAGAAATTAAAGCGAAATAAAATACAAAAATCAAATGCACAAAAATCGGAACAGACTTCCCTGGTATAATGACTGTGGTATTCCTCATAAATCATGTTCCCTAGCCTTCCATTCAAACGCGCTCAGCTGATCAAATTCCCATAATTCCTCACGAACGAAAGCGGCTGATTCTATCACACTAGCAAACAATTCAACCACGCATGTAATACATCTATACAATAACAACCAACCCAACTGATCCCCAAACTGTACAATAATATATAACCATCTGTTGTTAAATACAGACCAAAATACAAATGAAAAGAAAAACATAAAAAGAATACAGAATGAAAATACAAGGAACCAAAATTTACAACCCGGAAAAAGGTGTTGAAGATGATCACTGTTGGTCTCCACCTGTGTCTGGCTGATCCGGGTCTCTGAAAAACGGTGGGATCTCTATACCCTGATGAGTCATCATATAACAGATGGCGGCGTCCTGACGGTCCATCCTATCGAACAACTGATCTCGAAGGTCCTCCAGGGTAAGTGGTGCTGGTGGTCTCATACGCAATGGGTGCTGAACCTGGGGGCGCTCTATGTGATGTAAAATCCTCTGTCATGGTGTGGGCGCCCCCATCTGAACTGCCTGGTCGGCAGGCGTCCCCACAGGTGTGGAACCTGTGGACCCTGTCGAATGTCCATTATACATGGCGGATCGTCCATCGTGACGATCCCCGCCAATCTCAGCTCAACTACACCATACGGAATGGTATCTGGGCCCGGTATAAGTAGACGGCCCAGATATCTGTCAAAAACTCCTAAACGCTCCGCTAGCCTACTGATGTAAGGCCCAAGCTCCAGTCTGGCTTCCAGCCCACCTCGACGATCCATGGCGATGGATGAAATAAGAATGCTAGCCAGGTTGGCCTCTTGGCTACCAATGATGCAGTAGAGGCTAAATAAATCCAGTTGGCTGCCCTTCTTAATCCCGGACCAGCGTTCGATGAGAGTGCAAGCCCGAATCCTGTGAATATAGCGGATGAGGGGCTCACAAATGGATGACTCCACAAGAGATGAGGAGTACGGTCCATCGACGATGGAATGCCAGAAGTCACACAACTGAATATCACTGACCCCCTAGTCGTGTCGCCTCCGAAATAGGCCCCTGAGACCCTGCAAGAATGGTTATGCTGCTACCTCTACCTCTATGTACCACCCCGTGGCCACTGCAAACTGCGGGACCGACATCTCGAATACCTGTCGGTCCAAGGAAAATGAAACAACAGCAGGCTCCTCAAAGTGGCCAGTGACGTACCGGAATGTGGTATGAAACTCGGTGGTGAGCTCCCGGTACTGGATCGCGTCACAGGCCAACGTCGCTGTCCATCGGGCATCAATGAACACCTGCAACCTCTTCAGCTGCCCTAGCTCCTCCATCAGCCCCCAGTCTATCCCCCGGTGCTGGTAGGGCTCCATGTCGACGAACCTCTCTAGCCGGACAACCTCCTCTGTCATGAGATCAAATCAGAGGAGGGTGTGGTGGTGCAAAATCCTAGCGTCTAGCGGAATCAGTTCCGCTTCAGCTGTCGGACGCGCCTCGGGAACCGTGTATCGAATGACACGTGGAGCCCGACGAATCCGACGCGGCTCCTCTGGCTCGCCCCTCGGGTGCGGAACTGGACCCCGCCTGCGCTTGCCCGCGCTAGAAGACTCACCGCGCTCAGACATGCCTGCAATTACAAGTTAGTATGACAAAAATACAATAACAAATGATATATCGAGCAGGACAACCGTATAGCATTTCATTCGCGGTCGTCCGGCGTGTCAGATAATTAAAAGGACACTACAAAAATAAAATAAAAATTGAAAAATTCGGGATACCCTTTTTGTTTATTTTAAAACCAGACAACCCCGCATGAATGGAGATTGAGTACGGGCGAGGCGGTCTAAACCTGCAGAGAAATCGATAAGTATATCCCATTACAAATTATACAATCTACGACAAATTTTTAGACCATAAGAAATAAACAAATAATAAACTACGAATAACTAATATCATGACCACAATTACAACCTACTTTAAACTATTAACTCATAATTTGACCCATTTTACTAACTTTGACCCAATGATGCAAAAATACAAGATAAAGGACACAATTGAAATACATTTTACAAAGCTAAACACTTTTGCTTCAATGGTCCCAATCAAACCGACACTATATACAATTTTGGACTCAACTAACCGAATCAAAGACGGACATGATGCAAAGACTTCAAGTTAAACTCTAATCAAAGACACAATATAGATCTGAAGTGACCAAAATGACTCAATTTACACTATTATGCAAAGAAAGACTCCAATCTACACGTTGTATGACTTAATTAGAACTATTGACACAATTTACACTACTATTGACTCGATCTTATGGGGTGAAACAGGAATTCGTACCTCGATATAGAGCTAAATGACTAAATGGAAGTGATATGAGTGGACCCAAGCCCCTGTGAGTGTCATGAATTGGTGATAATGACGGTGGCAGATGGTGGTCGCCGACGGGATCTGGTGGCGGTGGTGGCTGATGGAAATGGTGAAAGGTGGTCGATGGAGATACGGTGGTTGAATCGCCGGTGATGAAGGTGGATAGAGGTGGAAGTGGTGGTAGTGGCGTGCGAAGACAAAAAAAGGGGGGGTTTAATATTTTTTTTCTGAATTTGCCAGGCTCCCGCATACCGCTGGAGAATTAATGATACAGTATCACGGACCGCGGGAGGCTGTTAGGCGGTGTGGTTTTTCGTTGCCCCGCGTACTGCGAGGGAATGTTTTTAAATATCTCGCGTACCGCGGGGGACCAAAGATCTGGTAAGCTCATTTGTCTCTCGCGTACCTGCCTCGTGTACCGCGAGGAGTACTCCATCACTGAAAGTTAAGTCCGTTTTTATACTTAGAAAAATTTTCACCACTCAAGATTTTTTTCAGACTTGTTTCAGACTTAGAATTTTGAACATACGTACTTGGAACATTGTCTTTGATGGCTTTCTCCCTCGGCTTTGGTCACCAATCCCTGAAACACACGAATACATAAGAACACAGAAACCGAAAATGTACAAAAACAAAAAAAAATTGAAAGTGAAACAACGAGGTTTACAAACTCTACACTCGGGTTCTATCCCGAGGACTTACTCTCCTTTAGTTTTGGTTTCCGGTCCTGTCAAGGAGGATCTCATCCCCCTCAACATTCTCAATCGGTCCTCCGATGTAGTGCTTCAATCTATGACCTTTCACCTTCCACGAACTACCTTCCCCATCATGTAGCTCCACCGTGCCATAAGGAAATACCTCTTTGACCGTGTATGGCCCTGTCCACCTCGACTTAAGCTTTCCTAGGAATAGTTTCAATCTAGAATTATATACTAACACCCTATCCCCACACTTGAAGATTTTCACTCCCTTCAACCGACGATCGTGCAACGCCTTTGTGCGCTCTTTATAACTCCATGAACGCGTGTATGCCTTGTCGCGTAATTCATCCAACTCATGCAACTGGAGGAATCGATGTCATGTTGCTTGTGGTAAGTCAAGGTTGACTGCCTTTAAGGCCCAATACGCCTTGTGCTCTAGTTCCACCGGTAGATGACACGCCCAAAGCGCATCATCCTAAAGGGTGTCATCCCTATAGGTGTTTTGAAAGCGGTTCAAAAAGCCCAAAGCGCATCATCTAATTTGTCGGACCAATCCTTCCTATTCTTCCCGGCAGTTTTCTCTAGAATCCTCTTGACTCCCCTATTCGCATTCTCGCTGGTTTGTGGATGATAGGCAGTTGAAAGCCGATGGGTGACCCCATAGCGTGACAACACATTCTCCATCTGGGTGTTGCAAATGTGCGTGCCCCTATCACTGATTAGGGCTCTAGGAGTACCAAACCTGCTAAACAACTTCTTCAGAAATCCCACCACAACTCGGGCATCGTTCGTAGGTAGAGCTTGAGCCTCGACCCACTTAGATACATAATCTATCGCCACGAGAATGTATCGGTTCCCTCCTGAGATAGGGAATGGACCCATGAAATCAATGCCCCAAATGTCAAACACTTCGACTACTTGAATCGGGTTTTGGGGCATTTCATTCTGGGATGAGATATTACCGGTGCGTTGACACGCGTCACACTGCTTCACTAACTCATGAGCATCCAGAATCAAACACCTTCTTGGCGGTGTAAGAGGACCCGTTGTGACCTCCCGTCAAACCCTCATGACAATGCTTAAGGATCTCCACACCTTCTTCCTTACTCACACACCTCCGCAAAACTCTATCTGCTCCCACGCAGAACAAATGAGGTGCATCCCATATGTAGTGGTTGGCATCCGCAAAGAATTTACGTCTCTGTTGTGAAGCCCTGCCTTTAACCACTATGCCATCCGCTAAGTTGTTTGCTATGTCAGAAAACCATGGCAAACCTTGCTCCTTCGCACTCATATAGAAGACCGGCTTCTCGGTCGGTCTCACACTCACCATCATAAAGGACTCATGTGGGAACGTGTCCTCTATAGCTTCCTCCCGGATCTCTTCCCTTCCGGGGTCCTCTAGCCTCGAAAAATGATCGGCCGCCACATTCTCCGCTCCCTTCTTGTCCTTGATCTCAATATCAAACTCAGAGAGCAAGAGAATCCATCGTATCAATCTAGGTTTGGCATCTTTCTTGGCGAAAAGGTATCGCAATGTCGCATGATCAGTGTATACGATGGTCTTAGAGAGCACTAAATATGAACAAAACTCATCGAATGCAAACACCACCGCTAATAACTCCTTCTCGATAGTTGTGTAATTCTCTTGAGCATCATTCAGGGTTTTGCTCGCATAGTAAATCGGGTGTAAGTGCTTCTCTCTCCTTTGGTCTAAAACCGCCTCGATAGCATAATCACTCGCATCACACATAAGCTCAAAGGGTAAACTCCAGTCGGGGGAGATCAAGATAGGAGCACAGACTAACTGCTCCTTCAAGAAATCGAATGCCTTCAAACAGTCTGCATCAAACTCAAATGGGACGTCTTTCTCTAGAATTCGGGTCATGGGTCGGGTGATCTTGGAAAAATCTTTAATGAATCGTCTATAGAAACCCGCATGACCTAAGAAACTACGAACCGATTTCACACTAGTTGGTAGTGGAAGACTACTGATCGTGTCTATTTTAGCTCTATCCACTTCGATACCGGCATGTGAAACCTTGTGCCCAAGCACAATCCCCTCAGTCACCATGAAGTGACACTTCTCCCAATTAAGCATCAACTTCGTCATTATGCACCTCCTCGTCATCTTCTCAAGGTTCTGCAAGCAATAATCGAAAGAACTCCCAAACACAGAAAAATCGTCCATGAAAACCTCCATGGAAGTCTCGATCATGTCCTTAAAGATAGCCACCATGCACCTCTGGAAGGTGGTTGGAGCATTACACAACCCGAATGCCATAAGACGGTACGCGAAGGTACCGTACGGGCATGTAAAGGTGGTTTTCTCCTGATCCTCCGGTGCAATGGGGATCTGGAAATAACCCGAGAAACCATCAAGGAAACAGTAGAACTGCTGCCCTGATAGGCGCTCCATCATCTTGGGTCACCGAATAACCTGCAATTGTGAAATATTGTTTGCCTTAACGTAGGTGCGGACCTTATCCGATAGTCCCTGAATGTTGCATGCAATCTTTCTTTCCTCAGTCGTGCCAAGGTGTGGCACCAGACGTGCCAGTTCATTGAATAGGGTAGTGTAATGTCGGTGCGTCATGATCCCGACCTTCAAACCCATAAATTCCCTCTCTACCTTCTCAATCTCGTTCCTCGGACAGAAGTTCTTGATTACCAGATTTTTCAAGTCATTCCACACCATTGAGTCAACCACCTCATCCCCTTTAGCCTGACGTACACCTTCCCACCAGTGATATGCTTCCTCCCTCAAGGAGTTAGCAGCAAACTTCACAACTTGACTCACTCGGCATTCGCTCAGACAAATGGAAGCCTCCATATGAATCACCCAATCAAACGTAGCCACCGCGTCTTTCTTTCCAGTGAGAATCGGCTGATCACATGCCTTGAAGGACTTATAGTCGCAACCGCGAGCAGGCGGTGCGTTAACTTCCTCAATGATCGGGGCATCAGTTGCCGTGTTGGACCCGCCCGCCTCATTAGCCTTCTTCATTACCTCAGTAAATTCGCGTGCCTGGCCGCCTTCACTTCCGGTTCGAAAGTGAAGTGTTGATCTACCACGGGAGTCCGTTCAGTTCCATGCATGTTGATTTCCGGCTCCGTATGGATACTTCCCTCTTCACTGTACTCCTAATGAGAAGGAGTCTAATTACGACCACCGTCACGGCCACCACCACACCTTCCGCTCTTTTGTCCCGCCATTTCGTTCTATAAGACAAGGAACCTAATGTCATCACGCTAGTTAATAAATATAATTCAACAAGTACTGTAAGATGTTAATATACATTGACCATCTGTAATTAACCATTACACTACCTCTCGATTTCTATTTGACCACCTTTGTGATTCCATCAGAACACAAGTCCTTACCTAACACTTTCTAAGGCATACTATATATGTAAATATATACTACCTTCATACCTGATGCAGTGGATCGAGTTACCCGTACTGGCATCCACTTTCGGTCCCATTCACAGTTTAAGTTCAGACACTTGGAGTGTCCGAATCTCTCAAACTATTGCTCTGATACCAAATTGTAAGGCCCCAAACCCGGGAGGCCTCACTTGTTGGATTTACTCATTCACAAACAGTTCTTAAACATGAATATCAAATAACGCATCAGAATCATTCATACAACATAATTAAAACTTGTTCAAACATGCGGAAGAGTAACATTGTCAATAACATAAACATAACATAAGCAACTCATAACGGGATGCCAGTCTTCATGATCAACCGGGTAACTCCTTTCGCCAGCCAAGCATCACCGATCAACTTCCATTCTTGCCTTAACCTAAATGTGCATACTAAAAGTCAGCTACGCTGGTGAGTTCTAGCTTTACATAAAACCTTAACATAAACATTTTGCCAAAAACATAACATACATTCATTTAACAAAAGCGTACGTAAAACATGCAATAACTTAACATCATCGTAGCATCGTAATCATATCATAATAACATAAGTCAACATGAACCGAATCTGTACCTTCTCGTAACCGTCAATTCCATACATCGCATACCAGCGGATGAACTTAAGGCTCGTTACCTCTAAGTCATCCGTCACACAGGTCTCCTAAGGCTTGTTACCTCTAGGTGGACCAAACATATGTCTTCTAAGGCTCGTTACCTCTAGGAAGACAGAACATAACATAGGCACTATTTCCCTCAAGGAATAGTACCTTCCATCGGGATCCCGGTAATCCCATGGGTGACTGTCGTCACCCCATCCTCAACAAGTTGTACAACCGTTAGCCAGCCACAGAGGCCCCCCATAAGGGTAAGGCCAATTCATACATACATACATACCCTAGCTCCCGTAGGAACTCGTGGTAGATTCATTCATTTGCCACTTTCATAAAACCTTTACCTCGTCTTAGTTAAAGCATTTGTACATTTTATTAAACAAAACATCATTTCATTCATAAACCTTTCGTAAACTTCATTTGGCAAAACATTTCATAAACATCATCCTTCGTAAACATCATCCTTCATAAACATCATTTCATAAACGTCATTTCGTAAACATCGTTTCGTATGTATGCACACCAACCCAAAAACATTAATTAAAACATTTAAAGAAGGGCTTCTAGAACTCACCTGATAAGCTAGTCTCGGTTGTCCTAAACAAAGGCCAAACAACGTCACGTACGATCTGGATTAAGTAGTTATATACACATCAGACCTAATCCCGACTCTAACGGTTTAACCATACTGAATTAGGCAAACATAATGACTTACTAACCAGCCAGATGCATGCGCACTTAGCAAGTGCGCAGGGCCTTGTTCTTGCGTACTTAATAAGTGCACAGACTTCTCTTCATGCGTACTTGATAAGTACGTAGGGGTTGCTTCATGCGTACTTGATAAGTATGCAGGATCTGCTTCTTGTGTACTTGATAAGTACGCAGGACCTGCTTCTTGCGTACTTGATAAGTACGCAGGACCTTCTTCTTGCGTACTTGATAAGTACGCAGGACCTTCTTCCCCGTAAAAACCCTAACTTTTTGCATGCAGATCCGACCTCGTCAAGATCCGAACTTTTTACGTTCAAAACGTTCATTTTTCCTTCTAGATGCTAGATCTATGTTTATTTTCAAGTTTCATACGTAAAAACGTTACCTTTTCTCCCAAAACCCGAAAACCCTAAAGTTATCTAATACTCAGATCTAGGCTAAACCGTTACCTGTATCGAGCTTCTGATTCGGTGGTTCTTCTCACGAGCTAGGGAGCAACACTTTGCTGGAATCTTGGGCCGATCCGTCTACTTTTTCTCTCTTCGGTTTCTCTCTCTAGAACTCGTAAATGAGAGAAGAGAGATGGGCTAGGGTATTTATAGGGAGAGACTACCCTTGAGCCCATACACGCGCAAGCCCATTGCCGGCCCATTCCACGTTCGCTTATTCCGTTCGTCTAGCGCTTAACCCGTTTCCATTTATTATCGTTTTACAATAGGTTTCGTCCCCCGAAACCTATCATAAGTCAAATAGTTGAGGGTACGACTCCCTCATTTCCGTCTCTGTTTCCCATGTAGCCTCTGATCCCTTTTTGTGCTTCCATTGGACTTTAACCAATTGGATAACTTTATTACGTAAACGTTTCTCCTTCCTGTCTAGGATGGCCACGGGTTCCTCTATGTAGTTAAGGCTGTTGTCGACCTCGATGCCAGTAAGTGGTACGTGAGTCGATTCATCCGACAAACACTTTCGCAAGTGTGATATATGGAAGGTAGGATGAATCTCACTGAACTCATCAGCCAACTCTAACCGATAAGCGACTTCACCAACCCGTGCCATTATCCTGAATGGTCCGACAAACCTCGGACTTAACTTTCCTCTCTTTCTGAATTGTATGATTCCCTTCCAAGGCGACACTTTCAACATTACTATGTCCACAACATCAAACTCAATAGGCCTTCGTCGTTTATCTGCGTAGGATTTATGACGATCTTGTGCGACCTTCATTCGTGCCTTGATTTGATCAAACCTTTCCGACGTTTCTCGTACGACTTCAAGGCTTCCTAATTCCTTATGTCCAATCACACCCCAACAAACCGGGGTCCTGCATCTTCTCCCAATCAACATTTCGTAAGGCGGCATGCCTATCGTCATGTGATGACTTTTTTTGTTGGAGAACTCGGCTAATGGCATGTGACTATCCCAACTGCCACCTAAGTCTATAATACAAGCATGGAGCATGTCCTCCAACGTTTGAATAGTCCTTTTGGACTGACCATCCGTTTGCTGGTGGTATGCCGTACTAATATTAAAAACATTAATAGCGGAAGTCTTGTACAAAAACTTTAAAACATAACATTGTTCTCGTTCATAGTCTAATAATGGGGATGTCAGTCTTCTGGTCAGCAGCAGCCATCCAGCCATCCTCTTCTAAGCCCTTACGACATCATATCTTTTTCTTTCCTTTGCTACCTGATGTGCATACTAAAATAGTCAGCTAACTCTGGTGAGTTCAAGTGTTTCTTTTTCTTTAACGTTATATCAAATGTTTTCTTTAAAACGTTCTTTAAACATGCATATTATATTATGTACATAATACAATACAATCTTTCTTTCTTCTTCTACATACATATGTGATGTGTTGCAAAACACATATCTTATAAACTTATGTAATTGTGCATTTTAATAGTTTTTGTATTCGTTTTGAGTCGTTTTTTGTTTGTTTTGAATCTATGTCAGGTCTACAGGTGCTCGTGTGGAATATGAAGTTATATCATGGAGGAATCAAGCATGAGAAGAAATCCCAAGAAAAGAAAATAAAAAAGTTGGAAATCCAGAGCTTCGCGGTTCGCGGAAAGGGCCCAGGGAAGCTGCGTGATACGCGGGAATCCTTAAAGACTGGCCCGACTAATTTGGCAATCACGGTACGCGAAGGGCCTTAACCATTCTCTCGCGGTACGCGAGGGGCTTGTAAATTCGTAAAATGCCCTAATAGATGAATTAAAAGAATCGGATAGCCATTATGATAGAGAGGTCGCATTCAGCCGTCTGAGGAGAGTCCAGAGGCGATTTTGGGAGTTAGAGAAGCAATTGAAGCTGAAGTTTGGAGCTTTTGGATCCGGGTTGGTTAGACATAGCTTATTCGGTTTTTGATCTTCATTCTTGTGTCTTTGATTTGTTGAATTGATACCATGATCATGACTATTACTTCTGTTTGGATGTTTTTGAGTATGTTTCTAGGCTAAACTTTATATACTGCCTAGGTTGTGATGATTACTAGACAAAGTTTGGATTTTTATTTGGTTTTTGGATTCTGTTGATGTTTTGATGATATTGTAATGATTTTAGTTCAATTGTTATGATGTTTGTGCATACTTAATTCTGATTTGATGTTGATTATTCTCCCGCATGTGTTCTTGTTGAATGTCTTTCAGTTATAGATGCATTTTTAGGTTGCTTGCTTAATTGTTTGTGACTGTGGTGGTATTGCTAGACGTAGTGATCCATAGGGGTATTAGTTGATGTTTCATTAGATTGAGCGTTCTTCTTATCTCGATACCTGAAATATGAGAGGTAGTCGGTTAGTTCTTTGTGTTAGGTGTCTAGTTGTAAACGTTCTAAGAGGAAGTTTTCCTAGGTTCTTAGCATTCGTTTCTAATCTGTGTCATATCATTTTGTGCTGAGATTACCCCTTGCATCTTTGATGTACTGTTACAGTGAGACTGAGAGGTGATCTGTCTATAGGGTACTTTATTTTCGTTGCAGAGACTGAAAGGTAATCCAACATCTGGTGATCGTTTTGCATGTTTAGATTTTCCTTCTGGTGACACCCTGAGAGTGATTAGGGATCTACTAGGTTGTCTAGGTTTATTATCCTTAGAATCCCATTTCAATCATAGTTTCCATAACCGGTAGAAGTCTGAGCTGTACAAGTAGGATTCTGACCTAGGTATTGCTTTCCTTATTATTGGTTTCTTTCGAGTCTTTCATCTAGTTATTAGTGTCGTTCGTCTGGTTTTCATTTGCATTTAATTAGTTTAATCAGTAGTAGTAGAAAACCCCCCAAACCAATAATCTTAGTTCTAGTCAGAGTCTAGTGTAGTTATACAGTGTCTCTAGGGTTCGATAATCCGGTTTACCATTAGGCTTTACTACATTCGATAGGTTCACTTGCCTGTCAGTGTAGTCTAGTTTAGAGGTTTACTAGAGTATTTCTAGTGTGTCTAGGTTAGGTTTTTTTATAGTTTTTATATACCGTCTGGACGACATCAAGTTTTTGGCGCCGTTGCCGGGGACACCTGGCAATAGAAAAATTAGCTTTGATTAGTTCTTTGTTTGGTTATTCGTTTTTATTTTCTCTTTGCTTTTAGAAGTTTGAGTCTTTTCTTTTTAGATCTTACTTGTGTGCTTTGTCCTTCTTGCTATTTGTGTGTCTAATCTTAGGGTTGAGTCCTTCTGTGTGTTAAGTCTTTCTTTATTTTGTTTTGTGTCTTTCAGTTTATGCAACCTACTCGCTCACAGGGATCACCCGAGTTTACAGCTTATTCAGAGCCTGAGCGAGAGACTCACGAGCGCAGCCGTGACCTTCGTGAACGTTTGAGAGTTTTGTGCAAGAAAAAGGTACGTATCCCTAGCCTAATTCCTATTCCTGACATGGGTGACGCTGACCCACCAGCGAGACGTACCGTACACCAGAGGGCTTGTGATGGATTCACTGGGGCGAGATCTTCGATCACCCGCCCAAACATGCCCAATACCAATAACTGGCAAATCACTTCGCACGTTTTGAGTACCATCACTAACTCGACCCAGTTCTCCGGACGAAAGGACGATGATGTACCAGGACGTTTGTCCCACTTCACGCGTATTTGTGATACCTTTCGCATTACTGGTGCCACGAATGAAGCTATGTTTTTGCGTATGTTCCCATTTACGCTCTCTGGTCGTGCTTCCACTTGGTTGGATACCCTGCCCTAGGATTTCATTACCACTTGGGCAGATCTGGAGGCCAAGTTCTTAAAGAATTATTATCCACCTTCTAAGGCCGCCAGTCTGAGGGACCAGATCCATTCTCTCTGTATGGACCTCGATGAGCCCTACCATATGGCTTGGGAGCGGTTCAACACTTTACTGAGTAGATGCCCCTAGCATGGTCTTTCTGATTGGGCACTAGTAGAGAAATTCTACAATGGTCTGACTTTTGAGAAGCAGTAAATGTTCAACACTGCTGCCGAAAGCCATATCATGGAGAAGATGGAGCCTGAGGAGTGCGAAGAGATGTTTGAGAGCTTCGCTTTAGCCGAGCATCAGCAGCCACGTTCCGTCAGGACTTCCATTCCTACTGCTAGTACATCGCCTCTTCTGCTAGAGGTGTTCATTAGGTCACCCCTGATGCTAGCATGGCAGCTGCACTTGCAGCCATGGCGAAGGAGATCAAAGAGCTGAAGTTGAGTGCACAGAAATGTGAGGTGTGCAGAAGGGGCCACGACACCCGTGACTGCCCCGTAAATCAGCAAGAGCAGGTGGAATATGTGAGTAACCAGAACCGAGGTTTTAATAATGCCTTTGGCAATACCTTTAACTCGGGATGGAGGTCTGGTGGAAACCCACCTGGGTTTCAGCAGCGCTAGAATCGGTATGGTGGAGGCGATATAGGAGCGAATGCTGGGAGCAGTCTGAGGAATTAGAGGATATGTTAGAAAATTAGACCCAGATGCTCGCCCATCTAGTAGCAAGAGACAAAGAGACTCAGCAGAGATTGGATGCTCATGATACGTTATTGAAGAATCAACAATCTGCATTCCAAGATTTGCAACGCACGGTAGGAGACATCGCAAAGAATCTGAAGGATAGACAAGGAGGTTCGTCTTTGGGTCCTAATGCATCAGTGATGGCCGTGATGACCAGGAGTCGAAGAGTAGAAGAGAGAGAGGAGCCACCGGTGGAGGAAGAAGAGCTGGTGGATGAGGAGTTAGTGATGGAGAAGCCTCCCGAGAAGGTTGAGAAGAAGAAAGAGGGGGATATTAAGACCCCGAGATTGACCTAAGCCATGTTCCTTACCCAACCCGTTTGCTACCGCATAAGTATGCTAGGGAATACAGTAACTTTCTTAATATGTTCATGCAACTTAAGGTCAATCTCCCGTTTATTGAGATCCTCCAGCATATGCCCAAATATGCTAATTTCTTGAAAGATCTTCTGTCTAACAAGAAGAAGCTGGAGGAGGTCTCAAAAGTCTCTCTAAGTGAGAGATGCTCTACGATGGTGCAGAACAAGTTGCAAGAGAAATTGGCAAATCCGGGTCACTTCACAATCCCGTGTCTGCTCGGCGGTTTGCCTATGAACCACACGTTGGCTGACCTGGGTGCTAGCATCAATCTGATGCCTTATTCTGTATATAAGAAGCTAGACCTAGGAGACCCTAAGCCAACGCACATGAGCATATCCTTGGCTGACCGTTCAGTAAAATGTCCACGGGGAATAGTGGAGAACCTGTTAGTGAAGGTAGACAATTTCGTCTTCCCCGTGGATTTTGTTATTCTGGATATGGAGGTGTACGATAGAGTTACACTCATTCTTGGGTGCCCTTTTCTACACACCGCCAAGGCATTGATTGATGTCTTTAACGAAAAGCTCACACTTCGTGTGGAGGATGAGTCAGTTACTTTCGATGCTATAAAATCTATGAAGGAGGCTAGGGAGCAAAGCCACTCTATTTGTCTAATTGACACCTTCATGGATGACCATCGGGACTCTGTTGTAGGAGAGAATGTTGTTGGAGAACCCGCCCCTGATTTAGGAAAGTTATCTGATTGGGATTTGGAGTCCGAGGAGTTGTTGAATGCACCAGATGAAGATGATGATGAGATGCCTGATGATCTGCTAGAGATGATGGCAAAGTTGGATGAAATCATAGGAAAAACATCAAGTGTGGGGATGGATGTGAGAGTTGAGGATCCTGATGATCCTGGAAGAGCTTAGAGGTCATACCATTAGAGATACTTAGTCCTGAGCCCTTACCTATTACTGTTGTTCATGCTGAGGGGATAGAGACCAAGTCATCCCCTAAACCCAGACCGGCCCGTGAGAAACTTTGAGAGTGGGGACGTTTAGGGGGTGATAGTTTACTGGGGTACATGATGCGTGTTATTTTTGGACCTTGTAGGTTTAAGTGTTGGTGGAAGGATGTGAGAGAGAGCAGTCGTGTTCGTGGAAAGATCGTAGGTAATAGTGTGGTGATGAGAGGAGGAAAGCCACGTTGGATGACGGCGGTTCAGAGGAGAGTGAAGGAGAAGCCTCCTGATTAGGCTTGTTTGCGTCTCGGGCAAGTGCCCGGGTGTACAGTTTGTATAATCTTTGGTTTAATTTCGTTCTATTTTTGGTGTTTTTAGGTTTGCGTGTCTTTTTACGTGTCATGTTTTGCAGGGATTCGCATCTGGTTCGGTGAGGAAAATCATCATGAACGAAGTTCCAGGTATGTGTGCACTTGTTTTTATAGTTGGAACAAGTTTGTAGAGGAATTCGGGAAAGAGGGAATTGAGGGGTGAAAAATTTTCTAAGTATAAAAACCCTCAAAACTTTCTGTGAACAACCCTTCTTTGCGGTACGCGAAGACCTACCAGGACTCTTTTGCGGTACGCAAAGTACAAACAAAATGGCTGGGTTACATCCCAGCTCCTCGCGGTACGCGAGGAGTGTTACCCTGTTCTTCACGGTACGCGAGGGACCCCTGGTCCTTCCCACTTCCTTTGTTTCCCATGGTTTCCCTAGTTCCGCCACCGTTCACCATTACACCATCACCCGTCATCACCATCATCTCACTCACCATCTAAAACATCCTAATTATTTCTGGTTTTATCAGAGTTTTATATTACGGAAAACGGTCCCAGATTAACAAAACGTTGCCATTAAATGGCTAAGGTAACTTTTTATTATAATATTGTTTTACATAAGATGATATGATTACATCATGCTATATAGGGATCTTTCAACTCCGTCCTCAGGAAGCTTTATTCCATGTGCATCTTTCCTCTAGTGTTTGAAAAATGTTTTTGAATTAGCTTACGCTAAGTAAGTACACTACATTTTTTCATTTCTTTTTATTGTTCAAGTTTCTCGGGCTCTCGGTGCCCCCATGACCATCTCCGGACGTATCTCCGGTCACGTCATTAGTATATTTTATGGGTGTGCTAACCCCCTCACAACCATATTAGGTCGTACCTCCGGTCCGAGTATTAGCAAGGTTCTTATACTCGTCAGTATAGACCCCTTGCATTTGTCATGAAGACTTATTCATTCCTCAGCCCTGTAGGCTTGGAATCTTTTTCTCCTTCAGCCCCGTAGGCTTGGAATCTTTTTCTCCTCCAACCCCGTAGGCTTGGAATCTTTTTAGTTCTCTTCTTTTTTATTGAGATCCACCTTATAGGTTGGGTATCTCATTTCATTTGGGACCTTGAGCATCTTAGACTCACAACCTCCCAAATTTATCAAACATTTGTTTTCATTTCATGTATATGCTTGACTTATTTTCCAACCAGTCTTCACCTTAAAACTTCGTCACGGTTTCTCCACGATGCATTAAAAGGGTTTATTTATAGGAAGTACCAGTGGCATATCCACCACCCCTTTAACACTTCGTGAGTACTTCGTTATTCCAATTTAGGGTTTAGACTCGTTCCATTATACTCATTCATACTTGCACGTATCATCATGCATTCACGTATTCATATTCATCATACATCACATATTCCATGTATTCATGGATTCAATTTCATCATGTGACACCCACATCGCGGCTCACCCGAGATGCCGGCCACTTGTCGAATTTACTCATGAACATATAGTAAACAGATATCATACTCAGCGGAAGACTTAAAAATGCTATTTTATATCATAACTTGGTTTAATGTACATTCGAAAGGAAGTACAACATGTTTATTCTAATGCCAGTTTATTAGAGGATGTCAGATAGCCTGCCAGATGCTCTACTCTAGCCCCTTGTCTCTGCTACCAGTGGCTACATCTTTACCTGTTACACATGCTTAAACATCTGTCAGCTTATGCTGGTGAGTTCTAAGTTTTAGTTAAAAATATATTTAACCTCTGTCTCATTCTTAAATGGATTTATATGACACATATTTAAAACATCACATTAACTTCTTGCCCAAACATAATATTTTATACTTGCACGCTTGTCTTTCCAAGTTCACGTTAACCCCTAAGCGGTCGTCACCACTTATGCATACCCTTGCACAAGGTGTCCATACTACATTCCACAAAGGAATGTAGTATATCTCTACGTCTTAAGTTGCAAGATATCATGTGGCATTTGGCCAGACGTGGCAAAATCTTTTCTTTCTATACAGACCAATATGGTCCAAATATTTGACATGGCAAAACATGCCAAAAACTCTATCTCTTTCTTTTTACTCTTTTTCAAGACAATAATTGTCAAGACCTCTGCAAGTCAAGGTAAAACCCTGACTTCTCTGCCATTACTTATCTGGGCACACCATGATAAGTTCTAAAACGTTTTACGTGTCAAAACCATTTTCTTTCTAAAATTCTTTACTTTATGAACTCGTGCCAAAAAGGCAAGGGTTCGTCTCTTTCTTTACACCTCTTTCCCTTTTCTTTCAAAATCTGTCTTTATCTTAAATTCTGGTAAAGGTTTCTTCATATTATATCAAAGAAAGTAAGGTGGTTATCTTTCCAGAGTAGTACTTCCAATAGAGATGTTCCCAGGAAAGAATGACGGGTCTAGGAGGGATTTATACACCGTTCTTTCCTTAGACAGAACATTCTGTTTGCCAGATAACTACATACCGGTCGGATGGTTGCCTAACATTCCTTTGAAATCTCATGAATACTCCGTTACTTAGTTTTAAAATTTAGACATCATTTATACATAACCTCTTGCAACATGAATGATATCCATGCAAGGTATATAACATTTATGTAAATCTTTCTAGCATGCATATCGGCCCAAAACATTTAAAGTAAACATTTAAAAAGGGCCTCATAGAACTCACCTCTAACTTCCTTCTTTCTCAGATAATCTTTTATGTGCTAATGTAAACAGCACAACAACTTGGATCAAGATCCTAAGTCATTACAACATTACTTAATCATAAGTTCCTAACTTAGTGAAAATAACCAAGTCATTAGGAACTAGTCGGAACCTTACCTCAGCACTATCTCTTTCGAATTGGGATCGGAAAGCTAGAAACCGGACTCCCCTACGCGAACCGGGGCTTCTTGGAATGCTTACCGAGACTAAGTGTGTCTTTTATGAGTGTGTTTAGCTGTGTGGGATGTTTTAAAATGGCTGGCCTTGATCATTTATTTATAGGGAAATTCTTAGCCCCGTAACGGACCGTTACCATTGGTGACAGTCCGTCACCCAATTTCAAGCGGCCTCCGTAACGGACTGTTATCTCCCGGGACGGTCTATCACAGGTATGCGTCACCTACCACTCATTAACACCCGGATGAACGGTTTAATTTTTGGTTGTGACGGACGGTTACCACTCGTGACGGTCCATCATAGGGTTTTCACGCGTCCCTTAGTCAGCTGACACGTGTGATCCCTTCAATGATTGCCGTGGTCAAGCCGTAACAGACCGTTATGCCATGTGACGGTCCGTCACCGTCCGTAACGGACAGTTACCCGTCTACGACGGTCCGTCATAGGTCTAAAACTCAAATTTTCATTTTTGATCCTTGAAGTCTTGTCTAATTACATCCTACCCCCTTATTGTTTCACTTATTGACTATTTTAGTCCCTCTACTCATATGTCTTATAAAAATTTTAGGGTGTTACCAATCTACCCCACTTATAAAGGTTTCGTCCCCGAAACCAATTACTGACTCGAATAAGTAGGGATATGATTGCTTCATCTCTTCCTCTGTTTCCCATGTGGCTTCCGATCCCTTTCGATGTTGCCATTGGACTTTCACTTGCTTGCTTACTTTATTTCGTAATATATATTCTTTTCGATCGAATATAGCCACTGGCTTCTTGATATATTTCAATCTTTCCTCTATCTCTATATCGTTTAGTGGTACATGAGAGGTTTCGTCTGCCATGCACTTGCGTAAGTGTGATACATGAAATGTCGAGTGAATTCCACTTAACTCTTCTGGCAATTTCAGTCTATACGTAACTTTCCCTACTCGAGTTATAATCTTAAATGGTCCAATAAATCTTGGACTCAACTTTGCTCTCTTTCTGAATCTTATAATTCCCTTCCATGGAGATACTTTCAACAGAACGTAATCTCCAATTTGGAATTCTATTGGTCTTCGTCTTTTGTTTGCATATGACTTTTGTCTGTACTGAGCTACTTTCAGACGAGCTCTAATTTGATCTAACTTTACACCTGTCACCTGGACAATCTCTTTACTTCCTAATTCTTTCTGTACAACCTCTCCCCAACAGATGGGAGTTCTACATTTCCTTCCGTATAACATCTCGTATGGCGGCATGCCAATACTTGCATGATAGTTGTTGTTATATGAGAATTCTACCGAAGGTAGATGACTATCCCAACTTCCACCAAAGTCAATAATACAAGCACGCAACATATCTTCGAGTGTTTGTATTGTTTTTTTCAATTTTTCCATCTGTTTGGGGGTGATATGTCATGCTAATTAATAGCTTAGTTCCCATTTCCTCATGGAATTTCTTCCAGAAACGTGACATAAAACGTGTGTTCCTATCAGATACAATTGAAACAGGCACTCCATGCCGTGAAACAATTTCTTTAATAAATGCTTCTGCTAACCTTTCAAAAGAGTACGTCTCACGTATTGGCAAGAAGTGAGCACTCTTAGTTAGCCTATCAACTATCACCCATATGGAATCATAACCCTTAGCTGTTCTTGGTAGTTTAGTTATGAAGTTCATAGTGATATGTTCCCACTTCCATTCTGGAATATCTAGTGGCTGCAATATGCCATAAGGCTTTTGATGCTCTGCTTTCACTTGGGAACAAGTGAAGCATTTAGCCACATATTTCATGATATCGAATTTCATACCGGGCCACCAATAATCTTGGCGTAGATCTTGGTACTTCTTTGTAGTACTTGGATGAATTGAATATCATGACTTATGAGCTTCATCCAGAATCTTAACTCTGAATTCTCCAATGTGTGGTATCCACATACGGTCGAATCGAATCTTGACTCCATACTCATTTTCTTCCAAGTATCTTTCTTATCCAGCCATTCTTTCCTTCTTAACATTCTCTGCTTTCAATGCTTATGTCTGGACAATCCTGAGCCGAGTCATAAAGTCAGGAGTTATAACTAACTTATATTACTTCACCCTAATAGGAGGATGCTATTCGTTACGGCTTAGAGCATCTGCCACCACATTGGCTTTCCCTGGGTGATATAGGATTTCACAATCATAATCTTTTATCAACTCTAACCATCTTCGTACCTCATGTTCAGATCTTTTTGCTCAAAGAAATACTTTAAGATTTTATGATCTGTGTAGATTGTGCACTTAACTCCATACAGATAGTATCTCCATATCTTAAGTGTAAATACTATAACAGCTAATTCTAAATCATGGGCCGGGTAGTTAGCTTCATGGGGTCTCAGTTGCCGTGAAGCATAGGCTATAACCTTGCTTCTCTTCATTAATGCACACCCCAGTCCCTGATACGAAGCATCAGATTAAACTACCAGATCCTCTGTCCCTTCCGGTAAAGAAAAAACGGAGCTTGAGTTAATTTCTCCTTTAGTTTCTGAAAAGCATTTTCTTGTTATACTCCCCATACAAAATTTGTCTCCTTCTTTGTGAGTTTTGTTAATGGGGTAGCAATCTTGGAGAAATCCTGAATAAATCTTCTATAGTAACCAGCCAAATCTAAGAAACTACGAATCTCTGTAGGTGTCTTCGGTGGGTTCCATTTCGTCACCGTTTCTATTTTTGAGGGATCTACTAGAATACCTTATGCGTTTATCACATGACCTAAGAACTGAACTTCTCGGAGCCAAAACGCACATTTGGAAAATTTAGCGTTTAGCTTTTCTCTTCTAAGTGTTTCCAGCACTTCTTTGAGATGACATGCATGATCCCCTTCATTTTTAGATTAAATTAGAATATCATCGATGAACACGATCACAGATCGATCCAACATTGGTCGACAAATCCTATTCACGAGGTTCATGAATGCGGCAGGGGCATTAGTCAAACCAAATAAAATTACTAAGAACTCATAGTGTCCATATCTCGTACGGAAGGTTTTCTTTGAAATATCTTCATCTCTAATCTTCAATTGATGATAACCTGACCTTAGATCGATTTTGAAAAACCAGTTTGCTCCTTTTAATTGATCAAACAGGTCATCGATCCACGGTAACGGGTATCTGTTATTTATGATAAGTTTGTTCAACTCTCGGTAGTCTATGCACGTACGCATACTACCATCCTTCTTCTTCACAAATAATGCCGGAGCACCCCAAGGCGAGATACTCGGTATGAGGAAACCTCTGTCTAACAACTCTTGCAGTTGAGACATTAGTTACTTCATTTCTGATGGAGCTAATCGATACGGTGCCTTAGCACCAGGCACTAAGTCAATTCTAAACTCCACTTTTCTTTCAAAAGGGATCCCTGGTAATTCTTCAGGAAACACATCAGGGAAATCACAGACTATTGACACGTCTTTTAATTCCTTAGTTTTTACTTTGGAATCAATAACGTATGCCAGGTAGGCCTCATTGCCTCATCTCATAAACTTCGTGGCTTTCATCATAAAAATGATTCTAACGGCTGATCTTATTTTATCACCGTGGATGGTGATCCAATTTCCGTTTGGAGTATGCATTTGGACTGCTTTCTTGTTGCAAATGATATGGGCATTGTTTGCTGCCAACCAGTCCATTCCTAAGACTACATTGAATCCTTCGAGGATCATAGGATATAGTCTAACGAGAAATCTGTGTCTTTCAAGATTGATAAAACAATCCTGAATGACTTCTGTCACTTTCATAATTTTTCCAATAGCTGTTTCGACTTCAAAGGTTTCACTTAATCTTACTTTAGTTCTAGCTAAGGAAGGATAGAATTCTAAAGATACAAAACTTCTACTAGCTCCTGAGTCGAATAACACGGTAGCAGGTACGTCATTAACAAGAAATGTACCTGATACTACGTCAGGCAATGCCTTTGCTTCCTTTGTTGTCAATGTGTAAGCCCTACTTTTGGTCTTTGGGGCTTCCTTCTCCTTTCTATCCTTAATCACTACTGGTGTTGAAATCTTCAGAGTTGGGCATTCTATGATTCGGTGTCCAAGTTCTCCACACTTGTAACACCACAGTCCCGACTTACTCGGACAATTAGTGGCTATATGTCCTGGCTTACCACAGCTGTAGCAAGTATTTGTTCCATACCTGCATTCTCCATTGTGTAGCTTACCACATTTGGTACATTTAGAACCACCACTTTGTTCTTGCTTTTTTCCTCCTCCTCCTCCATTCTTCTTGTTCTGATTTTTAGAAATGTCAGACCACTTTCTCTTTGATTCCACAGGGCGGGAACCAAAGACTTCATCGTACATTGTTGAAGCAAGCTGTACGGCAGACCGATAGGTTTTTAGATCTGAAATCTTTACTAACCTTCGTATCTCAGATGGTAAACCCTAAATGTATCATTTGATGTGTACAGATTCAGGGGTTATTAGATGGGGTACCAAACGAGCCATTCTGTTAAACTTGGTAGTATACTCTCTGTGAGTCATACTTCCAGCTTCCAATCTAAGAAAATATCTTTCGATTTTGTCCATCTCATTATCTGGACATAATTCCTCTATCAGCAACCTCTTCAATTCCTCCCAGGTCATTCTGTCCATAGCCTTCTCTCCCATAGCTATGACCAAGTTTTCCCACCAGCATAGAGCTTCTGAAACAAACGAATGTGCTGTATACTTGACCTTCTGTTCATCTCTACATTCACTAATATTAATCACCGCCTCTATCTCTCTTATCCACTGATGAGTAAAAGTGGCATCTTTTGTTCCTTCAAACTTTGGAGGGTTTCCATCTTTGAATGCCTTGTAAGGATATCCTTTCTTCCCTTTCTTACGAGGTCTTACTTCATATGAATCCTCAGACTCATAATCATAATCAAAATCATCTTCATCCTCATCATCTGGCTTATTTGTTCTTTCTACTGGTTGAGTCTCATCATTCTTCTTTCTATTTTCCTCTAAGTTTGTTAATAAAATTGGCAGAGCCGTGTCTAATGCTTTGGTAACTGCCATGTCTACCAGATTTTTAAGCTGTGGATCTATCACAGTTTCTTCTACCCTTTCATTCCTTTCTACATGTTCTATCTCAGGTTCGGTGTTGGCGGTATACCGCGTCTGCCTTCTAGGAGTATTGGGATTAACCCTTCCTCCTCTTCTGCCTCTACCTCTACCAACCATTTTCTACAAAAGATATGGAATATTTTAGTATTCGCATGATGGAATGATAGCAAGAACACAAGTATATTGTAAATATTAATAACCGTGGCCACAACGAAATTAATCATTTACGCCACTTTCGGTGCTCTAGTTATTCTTCTATCATGATCTTACTAAATATCCCTACCTTTTTTTTCTTTTTTTATCATTAGCATCAGGGTATCTTAACTGGCATTCTTACTGTCCCTTAATCCAAGTTTAAGTCTAGATACTTGAGCAAGTATCTAAATCTCTTAAACTATAGCTCTGATACCAATTTGGGACACCCACATCCCGGCTCACCCGAGATGCCGGCCACTTGTCGGATTTACTCATGAACATATAGTAAACAGAAATCATACACGGCGGAAGACTTTAAAATGATTTTTTATATCATAACTTGGTTTAATGTACATTCGAAAGGAAGTACAACATGTTTATTCTAATGCCAGTTTATTAGAGGATGCCAGATAGCCTGCCAGATGCTCTACTCTAGCCCCTTGTCTCTGCTACCAGTGGCTACATCTTTACCTGATACACATGCTTAAACATATGTCAGCTTATGCTGGTGAGTTCTAAGTTTTAGTAAAAAATATATTTAACCTCTGTCTCATTCATAAATGGATTTATATGACACATATTTAAAAAATCACATTAACTTCTTGCCCAAACATAATATTTTATACTTGCACGCTTGTCTTTCCAAGGTCACGTTAACCCCTAAGCGGTCGTCACCACTTATGCATACCCTTGCACAAGGTGTCCATACTACATTCCATAAAGGAATGTAGTATATCTCTACGTCTTAAATTGCAAGATATCATGTGGCATTTGGCCAGACGTGGAAAAATCTTTTCTTTCTTTACAGACCAATATGGTCCAAATATTTGACATGGAAAAACATGCCAAATACTCTATCTCTTTCTCTTTACTCTTTTTCAAGACAATAATTCTCAAGACCTCTGCAAGTCAAGGTAAAACCCTGACTTCTTTTCCATTACTTATATGGGCACAACATGATAAGTTCTAAAACATTTTACGTGTCAAAACCATTTTCTTTCTAAAAAACTTTACTTTATGAACTCGTGCCAAAAAGGAAAGTGTTCGTCTCTTTCTTTACACCTCTTTCCCTTTTCTTTCAAAATCTGTCTTTATCTTAAATTCTAGTAAAGCTTTCTTCATATTATATCAAAGAAAGTAAGGTGGTTATCTTTCCAGAGTTGTACCTCTAACAGAGATGTTCCCAGGAAAGAATGATGTGTCCAAGAGGGATTTATACACCATTCTTTCCTTAGACAGAACATTATGTTTGCTAGATAACTACATACCGGTCGGATGGTTACCCAACACTCCTTTGATATCTCATAAATACTCCGTTACTTAGTTTTAAAATTTAGACATCATTTATACATAACCTAACTTAGTGAAAATAACCAAGTCATTAGGAACTAGTCGGAACCATACCTCAGCACTATATCTTTCGAATTAGGACCGAAAAGATGGAAACCGGACTTTCCTACGCGAACCGGGGCTTCTTGGCATGCTTACCAAGACTAAGTGTGTGTTTTATGAGTGTGTTTAGCTGTGTGGGTTGTTTTAAAATGGCTGGCCTTGATCATCTATTTATAGGGCAATTCTCAGCCCCGTAACGAACCGTTACCATTGGTGACGGTCCGTCACCCAATTTCAAGCGGCCTCCGTAACGGACCGTTATCTCCCGTGACGGTCTGTCACAGGTATGTGTCACCTGCCACGCGTCAACACCCGGATGAACGGTCTAATTTTTGGTTGTGACGGACCGTTACCCCTCGTGATGGTCCGTCATAGGGTTTTCACGCGTCCCTTAGTCAGCTGACACGTGTCATCCCTTCAATGATTGTCGTGATCAAGCCGTAACGAACCGTTATACCATGTGACGGTCCATCACCGTCCGTAACAGACCGTTACCCGTCTGTGATGGTCCGTCATAGGTATAAAACTCAATTTTTCATTTTTGATCCTTGAAGTCTTGTCTAATTACATCCTACCCCCTTGATGTTTCAGTTGTTGACTATTTTAGTCCCTCTACTCATATGTCTTATAAAAATTTTGGGGTGTTACAAATCTACCCCACTTACAAAGGTTTCATCCCCGAAACCTATTACTTACTCGAATAAGTAGGGATATGATTGCTTCATCTCTTCCTCTGTTTCCCATGTGGCTTCCGATCCCTTTCGATGTTGCCACTAGACTTTCACTTGCTTGCTTACTTTATTTCGTAATATCTATTCTTTTCGATCGAGTATAGCCACTGGCTTCTCGATATATTTCAATCTTTCGTCTATCTCTATATCATTTAGTGGTACATGAGAGGTTTCGTCTGCCAAGCACTTGCGTAAGTGCGATACATGGAATGTCGAGTGAATTCCACTTAACTCTTCTAGCAATTTCAGTCTATACGCAACTTTCCCTACTCGAGTCATAATCTTAAATGGTCCATAAAATCTTGGACTCAACTTTGCTCTCTTTCTGGATCTTATAATTCCCTTCCATGGAGACACTTTCAACAAAACGTAATCTCCAATTTGGAATTCTGTTGGTCTTCGTATTTTGTTTGCATATGACTTTTGTCTGTCCTGAACCGCCTTCAGACGAGCTCTAATTTGATCTAACTTTACACCTGTCACCTGGACAATCTCTTTACTTCCTAATTCTTTCTATCCAACCTCTCCCCAACAGATGGGAGTTCTACATTTCCTTTCGTATAACATCTCGTATGGCGGCATGCCAATACTTGCATGATAGTTGTTGTTATACGAGAATTCTACCAAAGGTAGATGACTATCCCAACTTCCACCAAAGTCAATAATACAAGCACGCAACATATCTTCGAGTATTTTATATTGTTCTTTTAATTTGTCCATCTGTTTGAGGGTGATATGTCGTGCTAATTAATAGATTAGTTCCCATCTCCTCATGGAATTTCTTCCAGAAACGTGACGTAAAACGTGTGTCTCTGTCAGATACAATTGAAACAGGCACTCCATGCCGTGAAACAATTTCTTTAATAAATGTTTCTGCTAACCTTTCAGAAGAGTAAGTCTCACGTATTGGTAAGAAGTGAGCACTCTTAGTTAGCCTATCAACTATCACCCATATGGAATCATAACCCTTAGCTGTTCTTGTTAGTTTAGTTATGAAGTCCATAGTGATATGTTCTCACTTCCATTCTGGAATATCTAGTGGCTGCAATATGCCATAAGGCTTTTGATGCTCTGCTTTTACTTGGGAACAAGTGAAGCATTTAGCCACATATTTCATGATATCAAATTTCATACCAGGCCACCAATAATCTTGGCGTAGATCTTGTTACTTCTTTATAGTACCTGGATGAATTGAATATCGTGACTTATGAGCTTCATCCAGAATCTTAACTCCGAATTCTCCCATATGTGGTATCCACATATGGTTAAATCGAATCTTGACTCCATACTCATTTTCTTCCAAGTATCTTTCTTACCCAGCCATTCTTTCCTTCTTAACATTCTCTGCTTTCAATGCTTCTATCTAGACATTCCTGAGCTGAGTCATAAAGTCAGGAGTTATAACTAACTTATATTACTTCACCTTAATAGGAGGATGCTATTCGTTACGGCTTATAGCATCTGCCACCACATTGGCTTTCCCTGGGTGATATAGGATTTCACAATCATAATCTTTTATCAACTCTAACCATCTTCGCTACCTCATGTTCAGATCTTTTTGCTCAAAGAAATACTTTAAAATTTTATGATCTGTGTAGATTGTGCACTTAACTCCATACAGAAAGTATCTCCATATCTTAAGTGCAAATACTACAACAGCTAATTCTAAATCATGGGTCGGGTAGTTAGCTTCATGGGGTTTTAGTTGTTGTGAAGCATAGGCTATAACCTTGCTTCTCTGCATTAATACACACCCCACTCCCTGATACAAAGCATCAGAGTAAACTACCAGATCCTCTGTCCCTTCCGTTAAAGATAAAACCGGAGCTTGAATTAATTTCTGCTTTAGTTTCTTAAAATCATTTTCTTGCTCTACTCCCCATACAAACTTTGTCTCCTTCTTTGTGAGTTTTGTCAATGGGGTAGCAATCTTGGAGAAATCCTGAATAAATCTTTTATAGTAACCAGCTAAACCTAAGAAACTACGAATCTCTATAGGTGTCTTTGGCGGGTTCCATTTCATCACCGTTTCTATTTTTGAGGGATCTACGAGAATACCTGTTGCGTTTATCACACGACCTAAGAACTGAACTTCTCGGAGCCAAAACACATATTTGGAAAATTTAGCATATAACTTTTCTCTTCTAAGTGTTTCCAGCACTTCCTTGAGATGACATGCATGATCCCCTTCATTTTGAGAGTAAATTAGAATATCATCGATGAACAAGATCATAGATTGATCCAACATTGGTTGACAAATCCTATTCATGAGGTTCATGAATGCGGCAGGGGCATTAGTCAAACCAAATGACATTACTAAGAACTCATAGTGTCCATATCTCGTACGGAAGGCTGTCTTTGAAATATCTTCATCTCTATTCTTCAACTGATGATAACCTGACCTTAGATCGATTTTGGAAAACCAGTTTGCTCCTTGTAATTGATCAAACAAGTCATCGATCCTCAGTAACGGGTATCTGTTCTTTATGGTAAGTTTGTTCAACTCTCGGTATTCTATGCACATACGTATACTACCATCCTTCTTCTTCACAAATAATATCGGAGCACCCCAAGGTGAGATACTTGGTCTGAGGAAACCTCTGTCTAACAACTCTTGCAGTTGAGACATTAGTTCCTTCATTTCTGATGGAGCTAATCGATACGGTGCCTTAGCTACGGGCTTAGCACCAGGCACTAAGTCAATTCTAAACTCCACTTCTCTTTCGAAATGGATCCCTGGTAATATATCAAGAAATACATCAGGGAAATCACAGACTATTGACACGTATTTTAATTCCATAGTTTTTACTTTGGAATCAATAACGTATGCCAGGTAGGCCTCATTGCCTCGACTCATAAACTTCGTAGCTTTCATCATAAAAATGATTCTAACGGTTGATCTTATTTTATCACCATGGATGGTGATCCAATTGCCGTTTGGAGTCTGCATCTGGACTGCTTTCTTGTTGCAAATTATCTGGGCATCGTTTGCTGCCAACCAGACCATTCCTAAGACTACATTGAATCCTTCGAGGATCATAGGATATAGTCTAACGGGAAATCTGTGTCTTTCAAGATCAATAAAACAATCCTGAATGACTTCTGTCACTTTCATCATTTTTCCAATAGCTGTTTTGACTTCAAATGTTTCACTTAATCTTACTGTAGGTCTAGCTAAGGAAGGATAGAATTCTAAAGATACAAAACTTCTACTAGCTCCTAAGTCGAAAAACACGGTAGCAGGTGCGTCATTAACGAGAAATGTACATGATACTACGTCAGGCAACACCTTTGCTTCCTTTGTTGTCAATGTCTAAGCCCTACTTTTGGTCTTTGGGGCTTCCTTCTCCTTTCCATCCTTAATCACTACTGGTGTTGAAATCTTCAGAGTTGGGCATTCTATGATTCGGTGTCCAAGTTCTCCACACTTGTAACACCACATTCCCGACTTACTCGAACAATTAGTGGCTATATATCCTGGCTTACCACAACTGTAGCAAGTATTTGTTCCATACCTGCATTCTCCAGTGTGTAGTTTACCACATTTGGTACATTTAGAACCACCACTTTGTTCCTGCTTTTTTCCTCCTCCTCCTCCATTCTTCTTGTTCTGATTTTTAGAAATGTCAGACCACTTTCTCTTTGATTCCATAGAGCGGGAACCAAAGACTTCATCGTACATTGTTGACGCAAGTTGTACGGCAGACCGATAGGTTTTCAGATCTGAAGTCTTTACTAACCTCCGTATCTCAGATGGTAAACCCTGCATGTATCGTTTGATGCGTACATATTCAGGGGTTATTAGATGGGGTACTAAACGAGCCATTCTTTTAAACTTGGTAGTATACTCTCTGTGAGTCATACTTCCAGCTTCCAATCTAAGAAAATCTCTTTCGAGTTTGTTCATCTCATTATCTAGACATAATTCCTCTATCAGCAACCTCTTCAATTCCTCCCAGGTCATTCGGTCCATAACCTTATCTCCCATAGCTATGACCAAGTTTTCCCACCATCATAGAGCTTCTAAAACAAACGAATGTGCTGCATACTTGACCTTCTGGTCATCTCTACATTCACTAATCTTAATCAACGCCTCTATCTCTCTTATCCACTGATGAGTAACAGTGGCATCTTTTGTTCCTTCAAACTTTGGAGGGTTTCCGTCTTCGAATGCCTTGTAAGGACATCCTTTCTTCCCTTTCTTACGAGGTCTTACTTCATATGAATCCTCATACTCATAATCGAAATCATCTTCATCCTCATCATCTGGCTTATTTGTTCTTTCTGCTGGTTGAGTCTCATCAATCTTCTTTCTATTTTCCTCAAAGTTTGTTAATAAAATTGGCAGCGCCGTGTCTAATGCTTTGGTAACTGCCATGTCTACCAGATTTTTAAGCTGTAGATCTATCACAGGTTCTTCTACCCTTTCATTCCTTTCTACATGTTCTATCTCAGGTTCGGCTTTGGCGGTATACCATGTCTGCCTTTTAGGAGTATTGGGATTAACCCTTCCTCCTCTTCTGCCTCTACCTCTACCAACCATTTTCTACAAAAGATATGGAATATTTTAGTATTCACATGATGGACTGATAGCAAGAACACAAGTATATTGTAAATATTAATAACCGTGGCCACAATGAAATTAATCATTTACGCCACTTTCGGTGCTCTAGTTATTCTTCTATCATGTTCTTACTAAATATCCGTACCTTTTTCTTTTTTTATCCTTAGCATCAGGCTATCTTAACTGGCATCTGAACTGGCATTCTTACTGTCCCTTAATCCTAGTTTAAGTCTAGATACTTGAGCATGTATCTAAATCTCTTAAACAATAGCTCTGATACCAACTTGTGACACCCACATCCCAGCTCACCCGAGATGCCGGCCACTTGTCGGATTTACTCATGAACATATAGTAAATAGAGATCATACACGGCGGAAGACTTTAAAATGCTATTTTATATCATAACTTGGTTTAATGTACATTCTAAAGGAAGTACAACATGTTTATTCTAATGCTAGTTTATTAGAGGATGCAAGATAGCCTGCCAGATGCTCTCCTCTAGCCCCTTGTCTCTGCTACCAGAGGCTACATCTTTAACTGATACACATGCTTAAACATATGTCAGCTTACGCTGGTGAGTTCTAAGTTTTAGTCAAAAATATATTTAACCTCTGTCTCATTCATAAATGGATTTATATGACACATATTTAAAACATCACATTAACTTCTTGCCCAAACATAATATTTTATACTTGCACACTTGTCTTTCTGAGGTCACGTTAACCTCTAAGCGATCATCACCACTTATACATACCCATGCACAAGGTGTCCATACTACATTCCACAAAAGAATGCAGTATATCTCTACGTCTTAAGTTGCAAGATATCATGTGGCATTTGGCCAGACGTGGCAAAATCTTTTCTTTCTTTACAGACCAATATGGTCCAAATATTTGACATGGCAAAATATGCCAAAAACTCTATCTCTATCTCTCCAAGTCAAGGTAAAACCCTGACTTGTCTGCCATTACTTATCTGGGCACACCATGATAAGTTCTAAAACCTTTTACGGGTCAAAACCATTTTCTTTCTAAAAATCTTTACTTTGTGAACTCGTGCCAAAAAGGCAAGTGTTCGTCTCTTTCTTTACACCTCTTTCCCTTTTCTTTCAAAATCTGTCGTTATCTTAAATTCTGGTAAAGGTTTCTTCATATTATATCAAAGAAAGTAAGGTGGCTATCTTTCCAGAGTAGTACTTCCAATAGAGATGTTCCTAGGAAAGAATGACGGGTCCAGGAGGGATTTATACACCATTCTTTCCTTAGACAAAACATTCTGTTTGCCAGATAACTACATACCGGTCGGATGGTTACCCAACACTCCTTTGATATCTCATGAATACTCCGTTACTTAGTTTTAAAATTTAGACATCATTTATACATAACCTCTTGCAACATGAATTCTATCCAGTCAAGGTATATAGCATTTATGTAAATCTTTCTAGCATGCATACCGGCCCAAAACATTTAAAGTAAACATTTAAAAAGGGCCTCATAGAAATCACCTCTAACTTCCTTCTTTCTCAGATAATCTTTTATGTGCTAAAGTAAATAGCACAACAATTTGGATCAACATCCTAAGTCATTACAACATTACTTAATCATAAGTTCCTAACTTAGTGAAAATAACCAAGTCATTAGGAACTAGTCGGAACCTTACCTCAGCACTATATCTTTCGAATTAGGACCGAAAAGCTGGAAACCGGACTTCCCTACGCGAACCGGGGCTTCTTGGCATGCTTACCGAGACTAAGTGTGTGTTTTATGAGTGTGTTTAGCTGTGTGGGATGTTTTAAAATGGCTGGCTGATGTGTGAATTTTGATGTAGTTAAATATCATGTAATAATATTTAGAGATTATGGTTTCACGAGATCAGGTTTTAAATTTATAAAATGATAATTACTTTAACTTAAAACACACACAATAGGCAAGTGTACCTATCGTAGCGTAATATAGTCTAGGTAAGAACCAAGTATCGAACCAATGGACACGGTCGAGTTCCAATACTCAACTTTTGTTATCGTTTAGCCGGATTAATTTATAAGTGGGTTTTGTGTGCTTGTGAAGCAAAATAGTAAATGACAGAAAAGTAAATGACGATAAAGTAAATAACATAAAAGTAAGAGCGTGCGTGATGTGTGTAACAGAAATGTAACGAACATAATAGTAAATAGCAGAAAAGTTAATATATTGGAAATGATAAGGTAACGAAGAGTATTGCTTTGGGCTTTGAATCCGCTTGGTACGTGATAATGTTAAGTTGACTAATCGAGTGATATGGCTACTACAAACTTGTGACCCGGGTCACCGCTAGCGCCTCGTCCTAACGACATTTGATTTGCAAATTAAAATCTTTAACAAGTGGTAGTGCCTCCCATTAAGGACAACAGTTACCCTCAACCCTTCGAATGGTCATCTCCGGGTTGGTTTAAGACATCGAACATAAAATGCTTTGTATTAGAATTAAATAGGTGATTATATTTTGTTCACTGGGAGGCGGTGTAACAATGGGACGAGGTATAAAGACGTACCGTTCCCAACATGAGTTCACCAATTCTTGGTCGCATAATAAGTTCGTATAAAGACGTACGACCTTAATAGTGTTGACCAAGCCTTGGCTTATCAATCTCTGCTTCTATAAAGATGTACAAGTTTCTAAAGAAGTTTGATTAAAAAGGTTTTACGATATTACACTTTAAAATAAAGAACATTCACAAATATAAAGACGGATTTAGACAATAATAAAAACCCACCAAGATGGTGGTTTTAAGGGCGAATAGTTAAAGACATAAACACATCACTTGGATTAATACGTTAAACATTAATATGCACCAAACTTCATCTTCACCCTAGCAGTACAAGAAGCTTAGCCACGAATAGCCATGCTAACTACGTAACACTGAGTTTCGTAGGCTCCCCTTTTGTGGAACAAGGAGGAAGAGCCTCTCCACTCTCTACTCACTACTCTAACTACGAAATAAGCGCTCTCTAGTGTGTTCTTGAAGGGTGTAATGGTGTTGTCAAGTGTGGATAGGTGTGTGGAATGAAGAACCCAAGCCTCCTATTTATAGGCCTCAGAATGAGCAATGCACGACCATGCATTGGATTGCACGGGCGTGCAAACACCTCGGGAATCAAACAGGGTGCAAAGGACATTGTACTAGAGCCTTGGGGAGCAAGGAGGCCATTGCACGGCTGTGCAATGAGATGCACGGCCGTTCATCCCTCCCTTGCTTCCCTGTTTCATCTTTTAGCTGCTGGTTGACTTTCTGTTGACCTGGTTTGACTTATTGGGGGTCAATGCTCGGGTTTGGTCCTCCAAAAGCTTGATTTCTTCATGTTTTAAGCTGGCTTTTGCTCGGTTTATCTTGGGACACCGAATAACCTGCAATTGTAAAATATAAACGCTTTAAGTATCATTTGCAAGGTTATTAGTCAATTAGTACCATAATATGGGGTTATTATGCATGCAAAACATGTAAAATTTAGGGCATATAACTGCCTTGATCATCTATTTATAGGTAATTCTCAGCCCCGTAACGGACCACTGCTTGAAATTGGGTGACGGACTATTACCATTGGTGACGGTCTATCACCTAATTTCAAGCAGCCTCCGTAACGGACCGTTATCTACTGTGATGGTCCGTCACAGAACATTCCGTTTGTCAGATAACTACATACCGGCCAGAAGTTCTCCCGTACGTTTACTATATTTTCATTACTGTCTCTTAGTCTATACCCCTAAACATTCACAATTGTTTCACCATGAAATACCAAGAAGTTTATATATAGGAAGTACCAGCGGCGTATCCACCACCCCTTGAATACGTCGTGACTACTCCATTATTCACGTTTAGTGTTTAGACTAACCCTTCATTACCCCGTACCCTTGTCATATACATAGCACATAACACATATCATTTAGTAACATAATTCACATAATTGTGTCTAGGGTACGGGTCCAGTGTACTTACATTATCCTCGGGTAGTTCCTAAGTTTGTTCCTCGCTTTAAACGCTTCTCTGACCTAGAACTGCACTCGTAGCGCATCGCACTAGCACTTAAACGCGTTGCACCGAAACCCTTGCTCCTTCTAAAATTCGTATGTATGTGAGGTGGTGGTGTTTGTGATGTTTTCAAATGGATGGCCAAAGCCATATGTTTATAGGGTTGAGATGTGACTCATGTCAGACCGATATCCCTGGTGATGTCGATCCGACATCCAGGTGAGGCGGTGTTTAGGCTTTGCGAGCACATAATGGACCGTTATGTGTATGATGTCGATCCTCTATGGGCATAGTGGACCGCTATGATTTCATGTCGGTCTGATCTGTTTTACACGTGTCAGATCTCAATGGTTAGTCACCCAACACGTGTCACCTTCTGAGTGATTCCTTGTACCCTACATGTCGGACCGATATGGATCTGATGTCGGTCCGACATCCGCCCGTTTTCACAATATTTCATTTTCAGCCCTTGAACTTTGAATCAGTTACATTCTAACCCTTTATACTTTAATGTAATGTCATTTTAACCCCTATGGTTTCATCAAATGACCATTTTAGTCCTTTAACTTGTATTTCTTTAGAATTTGGGGTGTTATAATTCTCCTCCCCTTAAATTAGGATAACTCTTCCTCATTTCATCTTCACTTAGGTCATCTTCGACCCTTTTCTATGCTTCCATTGCACTAACACTTGTTTGATAGTCTTGTGACGTAACTGCTTCTCTTTTGTGTCTAGAATTTTGATAGGTTCTTCAACATAGGTTAGCTTATCATCAATTTCTATCTCTTCAAAAGGAACGTGTGCAGCTTCATCCGCCAAACATTTCCTTAAATAAGATACATGGAACGTGTTGTGTATCTTATTCAATTCTTCAGGTAGCTCTAACTTGTAGGCTACCTTTCCAACTCTTTTGATGATTCTGAAAGAACCAATGAAACGTGGACTTAGCTTTCCATGTTTCTTGAATCGGATTAGACCTTTCCAAGGAGATACTTTCAACAAGACATAATCTCCTTCTTGGAATTCTATTGGTCTACGTATCTTATCTGCGTATGACTTCTGTCTATCTTCTGTAGCTTTTAAACGTGCTTTGATTAAGTCAAGATTTTTTGACATGGCTTGAACTATTTCTTTACTGCCTAACTCTTTCTGACCAACTTCTCCCCAACATACAGGAGTCCTACATCTTCTACCATATAGCATCTCATATGGTAGCATACCAATACTGGAATGGTAGCGGTTATTATATGAGAATTCTGCTAATGGCAGATGATTATCCCAATTCCACCGAAATTAATTATACAAGCACGTAGCATATCTTCGAGGGTTTGTATCGTCCTCTCACTTTGACCGTCAGTTTGAGGATGATATGTCGTGCTGATTGATAATATAGTTCCCATCTCTTTATTGAAATTTTTCCAAAAACATGAAGTGAAACGAGTATCTTGATCAGAGACAATTGAGACTGGCACTCCATGTCTGGAAACAATCTCCTTGACGAACAAATCGGCTAACTTTTCTGAAGAGCATGTTTCACGTATTGCTAAGAAATGAGCACTCTTAGTTAGTCGATCTACAACTACCCAAATGGTATCATAACTCGTAGCTCTCTTTGGTAGCTTCGTTATGAAGTACATAGTGAGACGCTCCCACTTCCATTCTGGGATTTCTAATGGTTGTAATCTCCCGTAAGGTTTCTGATGTTCTGCTTTAACTTGAAGGCAAGTTAATCATTTAGCCACATATTTCATGATATCAAAATTCATTCTGGGCCACCAATAATCTTTGCGCAGATCTTGGTACATTTTTGTAGTACCCGGATGAATAGAATATCGTGATTTATGAGCTTCATCGAGAATATTAAGTCTAAACTCACTTGATCGTGGTATCCACATACGACCAAATCGAGTCTTAACTTTATATTCATTCTCCTCTAGAAATTTCTCCAGACCAACCATTCTTTCTTTCTTAAAATTCTCGTCTTTTAATGCTTTGATTTGTGCGTCTCGAAGCTGGCTCATGAAATCAGGAGTTATCACTAACTTATATGCTTTCACCGAATAGGATGATGCTCTTCCTTGCGGCTTAGAGCATCGGCTACCACCTTAGCCTTTCCGGGATGATATAAGATCTCACAATCATAATCCTTGACCTTTTCTAACCATCATCGTTGCCTCATGTTTAAGTCCTTCTGGTCAAAGAAATACTTAAGACTTTTGTGGTCAGTGTAAATCTTACACTTCGTTCCATACAGGTAATGCCTCCAGATCTTTAGAACGAACACCACTGCAGCTAATTCCAGATCATGGATTGGATAGTTTGTTTCATGTGTCTTTAGCTATCGAGAGGCATAGGCTATCACCTTTCCTCTTTGCATCAGAACATATCCTAACCCAAGTTTCGAGGCATAAGAGTATACCACAAAGTCTTCTACTCCTTATGGCAATGCCAGCACCGGAGCTTGTGTCAACATTTCTTTCAAAGTATGGAATTCCTTCTCTTGTGTCGCGTTCCATTCTTATTTCGAGTTCTTTCGAGTTAGCTTAGTTAATGGGGTGGCTATTATGGAAAAGTCCTGGATGAATCTTCTATAATAGCCAGCTAATCCCAAGAAAATTCTAACTTCTGAGGGATTGTTAGGTGGAGACCATTTCATTACAACCTCTACCTTTGCTGGGTCTACTAAAATACTTTCTACATTTATAATATGGCCTAGAAATTGAACTTCCCTTAACCAGAATGCACATTTTGAGAACTTAGCGTACAATTTCTCTTTCTGTAAGGTACTAAGTACTTACTGAAGGTGTTGTGCATGCTCTTCTTAATTCCTTGAATAAATCAGGATGTCATCAATGAAAACAATAACGAATTTGTCTAACATTGGCCGACATACCCTATTCATGAGGTCCATGAAGACTGCCGGAGCATTCGTCACTCTAAATGGCATTACTACAATTTCATACTGTCCATAACGAGTTCTGAATGCCGTCTTAAGTACATCTTCTTCTCATACTTTGACTTGATGATAACCGGATCTTAAGTCGATTTTTGAAAACCAACTTGATCCTTGCAATTGATCAACGAGATCATCAATTATAGGTAAGGGATACCTATTCTTGATAGTCAGTTTTTTGAATTCACGGTAGTCTATACACATCCTCATACTACCGTCTTTCTTCTTCACGAACAGAATTGGTGCACCCCAAGGGGATACACTAGGGCGTATAAATTCCTTGTCTAACAACTCTTGCAGTTGTGACATTAATTCCTTCATCTCAGTTGGTTCTAACCGGTACGGAGCCTTAGCTACCGGTTTGGCTTCAGGAATTAAATCGATTTTGAATTCGATTTCTCTTTCAGGTGGGGCACCTGGAAGATCGTCTAGGAATACTTATGGGAATTCTTTTAGTACTCGAACTTGATCAAATTCTTTCCCTTTCATCTTCACATCAGCTACGTAGGCTAAGAAGGCTTGATGACCTTGTCTCACGTAGCTATTTATCTTGGCCATCATACATAGCGTGATCTGGTTCCGTCGTTCGCCAATGATACTAACTTCTTTTCATGTAGGCGTTGTGAATCGTACAATCTTCTGATTGCATATAATCGTTGCAGTATGCAAAGATAACCAGTCCATTCCAATTATCACGTCGAATTCTTGCATCGGCATTGGAATTAAGTCAACGAGATATTCTTCTTTTTCTACTAGTAGTCGGCAATCTTGACATATTTCAGTTATTTCGTAGTTTCGATCACTCGCGATTTCAACTTCTAGTGCCTTAGCCAACTTACTTCTATTCATGTTTCTAGAGTTCGCATATTTTAAAGAAATAAATGATCGACTAGCTACTGTATCAAATAAAACACTAGCAGGTAGGGAATTCAAGAGGAATGTACCTGATACAACGCCAGGAACATCTTTCGCTTCCTCGGTAGTTATTTGAAAAGCCCTACCCCTTGGCTTAAGAGCCTCGATCTGTTTGACTTCATTGTCTGCTACTCTCGACCCTTCTCTGGTCTTCTCTGTCTGGGATTTTAACTCGGGACATTCTTTGCTGAAGTGCCCTGGTTTATAGCAATTGTAGCACAAACGGGTGCCACTCATACACTGCAATGTAGTGTGTTCTGCCTTTCCACACTTGTGACAAGTTATAGACTTGAATCGGCACTCCCCCTGGTGCCTCTTTCCATAATTCTTGCAATTTTGGACACTTTTCCTTGGGGAGGAACCGCCTCCCGGTTTATTGAACTTAAACCTCTTAAAAGGCATAGGAGAAGGATAACTTTCTCCTTTCCTCTTTCCATCTCTTTCAGTCTGCCTTTTGAGCTCCATCTCTCGTTCCCGAGCCCAATCAATCATTTCCTTCAAGTTCGCGCACTTGGACGGATGGATAAACTCTCTAATCTCTGTTTTCAAAATGAGATGGTATCTCGTCATCCACATCTTAGGGGTTGTTAACAAAGCCGGATAGAAACCGGGCCTTGTCAAGGAAGATCCCTCCGTTGTTTGACGGAGTTGATAAAACTCCTCAGTAATTCTTTCAATTGCCGCTCGAGGGCAAGTGTTTCAAGAAAAGATCCTTGAACTTTTCCCAACTCATCTCTTTAATTTTGTCTCTACCTTTCTCTCTCTTCACTACTCCCCACCAATCGTCAGCTCGCTCTTTTAATTGGTTGGTAGCGAAGGTAACCTCATCTTCCTTTTCACTGTGACATGTATCGAATGCCCTTTCTATTGAGGCGATCCACCTCTGACTTTCTAAAGTGTTAACAGCTCCCTTAAACTCTAAAGGTTTACAGGTCATGAAATCCTTATAAGTACAACGAGTTGATTTCATATCAACTTTGGGATTTCTTCCTTCTCCATTATGTGTACATCTTTATGGCTTTCAAACCAGTTTTCTAATGAATTCTGTAGATCTGCTTGTAAGATCGGGAAATTTGCATCGAATGCCATTCCTACTTCTATTGCAATTTGTCTCCGGATATTTTCCGGGACTTGCTCGATTTCGTTCTCATCATAAAGTGGAGAATCAGCTCTCCTGTGGCTCCCCTCTTCATGTATTTCGTCATTCTAATGTTCAACCATCGTTTGCTGATACATGAATTTCGTTTAATCTATCCTTCGATTACCCTAATCATAGTTTAGGGTTTTATACTACATGCCTTTTATTAGTTTAACCATATTTAAGTATTCTAAGGTTTCACATAAGGCCCCATCTATGCATGTTACACATATGCACATTCATTCATGCATTTTAATCATGCATAATCACACTTCTGGCTTAGTGTCTGCTGACATAAGTTATCATATGATGTTTGCGATATCAAGATGGTCCCATACATTAGCTCCAATACTGGCCAGGTATAAGGCAATGTATGTTACATATCATGATACTCCCAACTATCACATGAAGCTTATCTCATACTAATTTCTGCCCACGTATACTCATACATTTCTGTTCTAGCACTGGAATTTAAACATACTTGCTTCCTTGGACGGCCTCGGATTGAATCCCTATTTATATCACGAGCACTTATGGTTTGAGTTTAAGTACTCCTTTTGATATTTAAATCCCTCAAACCGTGCTCTGATACCAACCTGAAACATCCTACTTATTTCTTGTTTTATCAGAGTTTTATATTGCGGAAAACGGTCCCAGTTTAACAAAACCTTGCCATTAAATGGCTAAGGTAACTTTTTATTATAATATTGTTTTACATAAGATGATATGATTACATCATACTATATAGGGATCTTTCAACTCTGATCGCTCCGTCCTCAGGAAGCTTTATTCCATGTGCCTCTTTCCTGCAGTGTTTGAAAAATGTTTTTGAATTAGCTTACGCTAAGTAAGTATACTGCATCTTTTCATTTCATTATGAACCCTTTAAGTTCTTATTATTGTTCAAGTTTCTCGGGCTCTCGGTGCCCCCGTGACCATCTTCGGACGTACCTCCGGTCATATCATTCGTATATTTTATGGGTGTGATAACCCCCTCACAACCATCTTAGGTCGTACCTCCGGCCTGAGTATTTGCAAGGTTCTTATACTCGTCAGTATAGACCCCTTGCATTTGTCACGAGGACTTATTCATTCCTCAGCCTCGTAGGTTTGGAATCTTTTTCTCCTTCAGCCCCTTAGGCCTGGAGTTCTTTTTTTCTTTTCCTCAGCCCCGTAGGCTTGGAATCTTTTTAGTTCTCTTCTTTATTATTGAGATCCACATTATAGGCTGGGTATCTCATTTCATTTGGGACCTTGACTATCTTAGACTCACAGCCTCTCAAATGTATCAAGCATTTGTTTTCATTTTATGTATATGCTTGACTTATTTCCCATTCAGTCCTCACCTTAAAACTTCGTAACAGTTTCTCCACGATGCATTAAACGGTTTATATACAGGAAGTACGAGCAGCGTATCCACCACCCCCTTAACATTTCGTGAGTTCTCTGTTATTCCAATTTAGGGTTTAGACTCGTTTCATTATACTCATTCATACTTGCATGTATCATCTTTCATTCACGTATTCATATTCATCATACATCACATATTACATGTATTCATGGATTCAATTTCATCATATATTCATACTCGTCATATATTGTAAACTGGGGTGATTATCCTTCCAGAGTAGTACCTCCATCAAAGATGTTCCGCTATGATTTCATATCCGTCCGATATCTGTTTTACACGTGTCAGATCTCAATGGTTAGTCACCCAACACGTGTCACCTTCTGAGTGATTCCTTGTACCCTACATGTCGGACCGATATAGATCTGATGTCGGTCCGACATCCTCCCGTTTTCATAATATTTCATTTTCAGCCCTTGAACTTTGAATCAGTTACATTCTTACCCTTTATACTTTAATGTAATGTCATTTTAACCCCTAGGGTTTCATCAAATGACCATTTTAGTCCCTCAACTTGTATTTCTTTAGAATTTGTGGTATTACACTATCCATCATCCACCACTCACCATCATCCTCCATTATTACATCATTTACTATCACCACCATCTATCATCATTCACACCACCTACTATCACCTCCATGGGAGACCTAAGGGTCATTCAAGTTAATTCACCTTGCTTTTAACATTCATGTATATGTGTTTGTCATCCATCGGGTACGTGTCCCTGTTTTATCTTGAGTCTTATCAAGTCAGTAGAGTCTTTTATTTTACTTTGAGTCTATACTATGTGTCAGTTTGATGATGTGGGTTTGTATGAGGTTTATCTTGCAGGTGAAGATCACACCGCCCGTACTCAATCTCCATTCGGGCGGGGTCAATTCAAATCTTATATTTGTGTGATGTTCAACCCTACAGAGTATTGTGCAGCCGCGAATGAAATGCTATACACCTGCAATAGTGGAAGAGTAAAGCTGGACAACGATCATGCATACATTACCAGCTAAGTCTTCCCAGTTTATTTTTGTATCTTTTATTTTTCCATTGTTTCTCGGTTCACATTGGGGACAATGTGCATTTTAAGTGTGGGGATGGGAGACTGCGTCTAGTTTAGTTTATTTAGGTTGTTTTCTTTTAAAAATATACAAAAATACAAAAAAAATTGAAAATTTTGAAAACAAATGTCCTTTGAAAATCAAAGTTTTTGCAAAATAAAATGGAAAATGATAGTAGAACTAGAAACTATTGTTTAGTTTAAATGAAATAAATGATAGAAAACGCGTCTAATTTGTGATGTTTTGGTAGATCAAGTCAACTAGGAGAGCCTAAATATCTTGTGCGTGTTAAATAGGATTAATTAATTGAATTAAATCAGGATATCTTGTGGGTTCTCATCTTAGTGGAAATGGTAAATCTGAAACTGTTAACATAGGGTGATAGGTACCACGTTAACTAAGAAATTATATGTTTTGGAAATTCTTTGGCACACCACTCTCTTTTTATGAGAATAAATTCGAGAGTTGGTGGAGCCCGCATTCCATATTCATGAGCTTAATTATTGAGAAGTTAAGTTTGGCTGGTGTTACCCTCCGGGATGGCAACCTGGTTGAAACACCACTAAGTTGATTGTTACACTACTAGAAAATATACCTTTAATGACACACGAATTATGAAGTGTGTCAAAAAAAATGTCATTTTTACTAAAAACATTGACACACATTTTTAACGTCATCTTATATTTTCTAAATCCCGCCACTTTCTGGCACCTGCGTTTTTCAATTCCTTCTCCATCATTTGAACCTATTTTCGTTGCAAACACACACATACTTGTGTATCCAGAGAGAGAGACCGAGAGGATGGGGGAGTCGCCAGCCACCTCCGGTGGGCTCCACCTCCGACGACGAGTCCGACGGTCCCCAGCGGCTCAGCCGCACCCCTCACAGCCACGGAGATGAATGGCGGGACACAGTGGTGGTCTCCGACCCTGAAGTGGCGGACGACGAGGGTTAGGGCTAGGAGATGGCGGCGGTAGCGTGGTGGTTGTTCTGAGACCGGCCACCATGATAGCCGGCGACGCTAGATCTTCATTGGCATCACCAGGTTTCTAATCCCTAATATATTTTATCCAAGAATCCAAAAGGAGATCGCAATTGATTTTACTGAAAATGAAGTGTGCTCGTGTATTTGCAGCAGTTTCATTGATCATCCTGCTTCCTTTCCTTCTGAACGTTGCTGTTGACGGAAAAACCCTAAAACGAGACGGTAATTGCTCAATTATCTTCTGATTTTTCAGTTGGAGTACATGATTTGGTTAGGTTTTTTATGTATGCTTGTCTCAGATGATGCGTAGTTACATTTATACTACTTGAATTGCTCTTAGATCCTGTGGTTTGTTGTTTATAATTTAGGCATAGGTTACTTAATTAGGATCAACTAACATTTATTAAGTTTTAATAGTTTAAATTATACTATTATGCAATTGCTTGGACAAATTAGGTTAAAATATGTAAGCGAGTTTAATTAGTTTGCTGGTTAACAAATTTTGCTGCATTAGCCATGGAATTGAAGTCTAAAACATGACTTATGAGAAATTATTCATCTGTTTTAAGGAATTTTGATTAAAACTTTGTATTTTTTTACTTTGTGATGCATATTAGTACTACTGAGAAACTTAATTTAAGAATTAATGGTAATTATGTTTGATTGTAGTGAAAGCACTTGATGCAATTAAAGCATCTCTTGGATGGAGGGTGGTGTATGCATGGGATGCGATTGTGAGTTGGGTGAAGAAGAAGTGGCATATTACTTTTTCATCTTGATAAGCAGCAAAACATGGATGGAATGTTGTTGTAAGCAATCATCGAGGGCTAGGATCACTATAAGTATCTGCTCTATCAAGTTACCTGTTTTCAAATTCAATTTGGGTTGGTTTATATTTTCAACAGGTCAAATGTTAAAATTTTAAACTTAGCTAAAATGGAAACGAGTCAAACGATTTTAAAGGTAGTCATCTGAGTGTTTTCAGACGCTTAGAACCTCCTAAATTGATTATTACTAAAACTGGATTATTTTAACATTATCGTTTCTATACTCTTATTTAATATATTAACTATCCATAAAACTCAAAATAAGTGGACCGAAATGTGTTTTACTTGTCCTGAATAACCATATACACTAATGAAGTTTTACTTGTCCTGAATGGCCATATATGCTTCTACACAAAATGAAGTTTTAGTATCAAAGATACTCATTAATCTGGAAAAAGAAAGAGAAAAACATTTTGGTAAGTTAGGTTTGTGTTTTAGATATTCTACCACTTGATTTGAAAAAAACTCCTTCAGATCTGTTAGATAGAAAGCTCAGTAGTTAGGTTTTTAGAATGATTTTCATTAAGCGTTGATTTTGTAGCTTGATTTATGCTTTGTTTTTAATAGAAGTTCAGTAAAGTATTATAATCATCGCTTTTTAGGTTTTTTATACTTATAGACAGTGAATTAAATTATTATTTTAGTTTATGCGTTTTGTATTTCGTAGTTCGTACTGTACTTTATATCCAATCTTGACATGACTATGTAATGTATATTTATTTGTGTGGCAAAGTGCGCAAGTAAGGCGGGTTTGGTATCGGATCAAAATGGGCTAGGTTGGGTGAACCCAAAACACTTTTTGTCCAACATTTTAAATATTTTTTAACTTTTGTTTGAATTGGATTTGTGTAGGTCCCCGGGTGTCTCGGATCGTCACATGTAAGTGCGTTGGCTAGTCTAACCGGGTGCGGAATGCCCGTGACTAGGTGGAGATTCAATCAACACAAAGTAAACCGATAACAAACACAAGATACTTTAAACTTCGTCTATTGATAATCACAGCCGGTTACAGTGTACAAAATGAGTGCGTACATAATTCTGTCACTAACTGGCTCTATATACTAAGACTTGTTGCCTGCACACTTAGCAAGTGCGAAGGGCTTAACTCCTGCGTACTTAACAAGTACGCAACCTTTGTTCTTGCGTACTTGCTAAGTAGGCAGGATGTACATTCTACGCACTTGTTAAGTGCGCACAACACTTTACAAAGATTAGACAAGTACAAGTACCTACATACACGATTACAACTCGATAAACCAATACATACAGATACTAAATACAAATACAAATACAGAAAGTAATGTACAAAAGCATAAGACAACATCCAGAGTGTCTGTCACACAAACGTGCTCTAACAAACTCCCCCTTAACAACAGCTCTGGATTCTCTTCTGTCTTCAACTTCCTGCAGCATCTTTAGCTTGTAGTCAAGACAAAACTTAACTTTGTCGTATCATGATGCTTGAAGCTTTGTCACTCGTCCGTGTAGATGCAATATTTTTAATTCAGGACAGTCAGATCTTTCACAGAGAAATTAATGAAAGTGATTTTGATCAAGGACTCTGATCAGTTCCTTTGGTTCCAAGCTTCCACTTGCGGACCTTATTCTTCCAATCACCACCGCCTCGCCCGTCTTTGGGTACACGTACCAGTACCATATGTTACCAACGATATTTTGAGATAACTTGCTTAGGGGAATCCTGGTTTCACATAGCACTGGCTTGTAAACTAGCTTCTTAAGACTACGGTTTGTCACAGGATGTTTAACACTTTTATCCCGGACTCTCTTGGGCATCTGAGGCTTGAAAACTTCAAAGTTTCATGATATTCCCTCTCTCTTTGGAGTCTTCCACAAACACATTGCTACCGCATGATGAGAATCACCAAGCAACTCTCAGTTTGCAAGGTTCACCAGATCGTACCTCGACAGGGAGCTGAACGCTTCACTGGTAGGTTTCAAGTATTGAACCCCACCAGTTCTTTTAATAGCGAACAACTTCTTGTCGTCGTCGAACATGATAGACAAGATCATACCTGTAGCTCCATGTTTGTCTATGATGGATGTCTTTTGCAAGATAGGAGCTTGATCCTTGGTAAACCATCCACAAGGATATTTACTTTTCCATGCTTTAGGATCAACGGGTTGGAGATCGGTGGGAAAGCCTTCAGTCGGGGTTTTCTTCACCACTAGCCTCAGCAACTAGTTCAGGCTCGACTGAACCTGTGTTAGAAGTAGCTTCAAAGGCTAGAGCTTCAAAGATCTCTCCATCCTCAAGCTCGTAAACTCCTTCACCATCCCATTTAGGAAAATCTACCATAACATCCTCATCTTCTACATCCCATTCATCTTCAGACTCGATCTCTCCTTCTTCTAGATTGCGAAGAGCATCGATCTGAGCTTCTTTTGAATAGTCTGGCTCAATCATAAGAATATCATCAGATAGGTCTTCAAGTACATCGGCCGCAGACTTTCCTGTACCACCTTCACTACCTGACACATCACCTTCATGTTGAGTAGACTCCCCCTCAGCCATAAGCACAGCAGAAATGGAAACAATCGCTAACGCTTGTTGCTCACTTCCACTGGGAGCCGCTTCAGGATCCTTGTCTGTGTCATCATCCTTAGTCCGGTCGACTAGGTGACAAGCCTCATCACTACTTGGCTTTGTCGGTTTCTCCTTCTCCTTCAGCAACTCTTGAATCTTCTCCCCCTAAGCAGCAAGCGTTTTGGTCAAATCACAGACCAATTTAACCATCATATCATGCTCTTTACGCTGTAACTCATCAACCGCCGTTTGTTTCTTCAAAGCCGCTACTTCATCAACCAAAGAGTTAATCTGACCTTGTTGCTTGTCAGACTCATCCCTTGATTTCCGTACCGTCTCAAGTAAACCAACAACTTGAGTCTCCAGGGTAGAAATCCTTGCATCCCGTGGATCTGGATCCCTCGATTTAGAGGCTTCAGTTGTATTAGTGGGTAAGGTGAAGATCTCATCAAAGTCTAACCCATGGGTGAAATCACCATATGTAAAGGGTTCACTGATTGGTTGAAGGGTGGTAGTGGGAATAGTGGTTGGGATGGAAGTTTGTATGGTAGATGTTGCAATGGTGGTTGGGGTGATAGTGAACGACTCAGTTTGAATTGGAGTCGTCACCATCACCTGTTGAACAGATTGAACTGGGAGGGATACTATCACAGGAACCTCCTCTATGACAGTAGTGTCAGCCATATCAGTACTAACATGTGGCTGCCTCTTCCGCTGTCGTCGATACAACTGGCAGGAAGTTGAAGTAGAGGGTGAAGCAGTACTCACGGTCTCTGTGATTGGATCCTTTTGAGTACTAACCTCGACCTCTCTAGGGATAGCAACAAATGGCCTATCCCCCCATCGCTTAACAATTCTTTCTCTTCGCTGTCTATGTAATTCAGCATCCGAATCAGAATCGGGTTCATATTCGCTTCCAGTACACTCTTGTCTTTGTCTCTTGGAGGACGACTCGGGAATGGGTACCTTTTCCGTTCTCCTAGGGTGTGATTGATCTGGTGCATCATCAGAGTCGGATGAATCAGATTCAGTTGCCTCAGAATCTGACTCTTCAGCAGCAGCACCTCCTTCTTCTTCATCACCTCCATCACCAGATTCATCATTCTTAGAACCTTCATTTCCTTCCTCTTCATCCTCTACTTGTTCATCAGAGTATTCACTCAGTTCAGGCTCAGACTCAGCACTATACCATCTGAATTCAGCAGGGGCAACATATGCTTCATTGATAAGATGGCCAAAGAGAGGAGTGTGCACAGGGGTAGGTTCTACACTACCTGGCGTAAGGAATTGAGAAAACACTCTCTTGGCCACTGTCTGGATCAGTTGCCGGAAGATTCGGCAAGGAATCATTAATCAATAGCTGAATAAATCATGGATAGAACAGGAATCTAAACTTCTCCGCCGTGTTAATCTGATCGGGTAAAGCTTTGTAGATGTATTTGGAGAAGTTGAACCCTTTTGTAGGATCGTGAAAGTACAAGATGGTTCTGTTCTTAGTTGAAATTGGCAGAAACAATAACAACTACACAAGTATAATCGAGTAAACAAAAAGAATACTTTTAAGAACACTGTTGTATTAAGCTTTTGCAAATAAACGATTACAAATGAAAACTCAATCAAAAAGCACACTTACAATGAAGTGTTTACACAGTATTTATACTAACTTAGAATCAGGACAGACCCTTGATTCTAAGGATCAGATCTAACATAGACCGTTGATCTGATGTATATAGCTAACTATTACACGTTTAGTCTAAAACTAGTTAACTTTATTGAAGCGTCTTCTTTATGCATTATTGCTTGCATGTCTGGAGAAGAGCATTGTTGTCTTTCATTAGTTGTGCCATTGAGGTTCCTTCTGCTTTGAGTGTGCCAGTTAATTTTGCAGAAAGTTGTCAGTGACGCTTGGCATGGATAGTCAGCTGCGACGATTTGTCTTCAAGGCACACGGCTGTCAGCAGCAAGATGTAACCATCCAAAGCTGCTGATGATTTGCCTGTCAGCAGCATCAAGTGTTGATGCTGCTGAGAAGCCTATCCGCAGCAACTTTGGTCTTCAGCAGATAAGGCTATCCGCAGCAGATTTGTTGGTCAGCAGCAAACTCTGAGATCAGCAGCATTTGTACTTAGAGAATTTTGTAGCCATCAGTCTTTGTTTCTACACCTTTGTTGAGAGACAACCCAACCATTGCAGCTGTCAGGTCATGACCCATTGCATCCTTTCCTGCTTTTCGTGAAGAGATGCACATGATCATGACATGGGAAAAGTACCTCCATTGGTGTAGTAACCACATCTTCTTGTAAGAGGCATAATCTCTAGCACCAAAGTAGCCCATCCCCTGTCTCCAGCACCCATCCACAAAGTAATCAGGGTAAGTGACTGGGTCAGTTGCTAGATCATGACCCGCTTCATTTGGCACCGACGTAGCCCATCCTCTGTCTCCAGCACCCATCCACAAACTGCAGGACTCTCCGAATGGTGTCTTCAGAAATAGCAATATCATGACCCGCTACAGTAGCCCTAATGACGTTTGGGGTTACCGTACTGTCATGATCAGCTGTCTCTTATAACTGTTCCAGATAAGGTCTTAAGACGATTAGATTAGCAAAAATGGCATAACTGATCTTGGAGCGGTTCAGAAAGTCCACAATTTCTCTGTATTGAAGTGCAGCACCCTTCCATTCTGGATTCGTGATAGCAAGAAGATTGAACTCACTGGTAAATGCATGAGCCATTACTGCAAGAACACACAATGAACACTATAAGAACGCATAGACTCATTGGAATTGAACAGACATGAATAGGTATAGTACATTCACAAAGATCAGAGTTCCAGACTTAGAAAATTTTCCAAGTTGTCTTTCCTGCACACTTAACAAGTACGCAGGGTTTATGTCTTGCGTACTTAGCAAGTACGCAAGAGCTATATCTTGCGTACTTACCAAGTGCGCAAGGTTTAACACTTAGGCAACTTTTTCAAGTTTTCATAATCCATGAATGAGAGATTTTGTTGTGGGTTATGGTTAACACACGGTCAAAAAAAAAGAATAGGACCTAAGGGACTAACACCAACAACAAAATCAAGCTAACCCACAGTCATATTGACCTAGCCATGGTCTGACGTAGAACCATGACATCACAGGAGGTCATATATCCAAAATCCAACCAAGTTAAGGACTAATATTTGATACTTTAGCTTCGAATAATGATTTAAAATAAGTTTTAGGTCGTAATTTGGGTCACAAACACCTACAATCGGTCAAAAAATCATAACCAAAGCCCTAGTTCTTGAGGGTCAAGAAATCGGTCGAAAACAATGGATTTTGTGGATGGAATCGTCTGAGAATCTCACCAATTGTTAGTTAGGAGATGATGAAACTAGAAATGGGATGAAAAACGAGCTTAGGAACACACAAATTTTCGAGGAAATATGAGCAGCGGGTAATAACACAGTGTTAGCCGTTTGAATTGAGATGAAGCCTTGAAATTTTTCTAACACCTGTATATGTACCCTTCACAGATGGGTCATGCGTACTTAACATGTACGCAGGACTTAACTACTGCGTACTTAGCAAGTACACATGACTTAAGTCTTGCGTACTTGTAAGTACGTAAGGTTTAAATCTTGCGTACATGTCAAGTACGCATAAACCCTTGTGAGCTCAAATTTCAACTCAAATTATGAAGAATGTCAAGTCAAATAACGAACCGGATAAGAACATTCAATCAAGAGGTTTCAAAAGCAATTCAAGGAAGTTAAACACAAATATTTTTGGCTTTTCTTAAGTTTTGATAAACTGTACTTAAAATCTTTTTGGCATTTTTGATAATAATTGCACTGTACATCAACTTAAAATCTTTTTGAGCTTTTCTGAATGAAGTTAGTATGCACAAGAATATACACACAAGCTATTTTTGGTCAAAGTCATGAGCAGAGGATCATATCAGGCTATTATAAGCAAAAATGATACACAATAAACATCAAAGAGTATGGGATCATGTCATGGATTACTATTTATTCATACGTAATATGCAATACAAGCAAGTTAACTAAAGTTTTAATATTATAAGATTTGAAACCATAAGCATCTTTGTATCACGTTCATGTGTGTTAAGGTATTAATTATAAGTATACAACATGTACCCCACAGTTCTTCTACAGAAATTTAAATTTCACTATCTCAAAGCATCTAAGATTTTTCCCAAAGATTTCCAAATCTCCAGAATGAAGTTACATCGTTTAGCACAAAAAAAATCAAGCAGAATCCATAAGGATTATCAAGAATCATAAGATTCAGAATCGAGTGATTCATTTGTCTTGGTTTGATAGGTTTTTCTTCTGTGAATTACATATGACGATTCATGTTAATAAATATGGTGTCTGAGGATTTAGGTAAGGGGATCCAACTTTTATCTAGATTTGATTTCAATGAATCTGGTATGATTCATGGGTGAATATATGCTCAACGGTTGATGTCGAGACACATCTTGGTCCAACTTCCCATTGCATACTTGTGAGTATGGGCAGTGAAGTGAACCGAAAAATTGTGCTAAAGATATAACCTGAAACTGGTTTCATAAGAAAATATTTGCCAAAATCTTACATCCTTTATCTGATAACACTTGTAGGTCCCCGGGTGTCTCGGATCGTCACATGCAAGTGCGTTGGCTAGTCTAACCGGGTGCGGAATGCCCGTGACTAGGTGGATATTCAATCAACACAAAGTAAACCGACAACAAACACATGATACTTTAATATTCGTCTATTGATAATCACAGCCGATTACAGTGTACAAAATGAGTGCGAACATAATTCTATCACTAACTGGCTATATATACTAAGACCTCTTGCATGCGCACTTAGCAAGTGCGAAGGGCTTAACTCCTGCGTACATAGCAAGTACGCAGCCTTTGTTCTAGCATACTTGCTAAGTACGCAGGATGTACATCTTGCGTACTTGTTAAGTGCGCACTACACTTTGCAAATACTAGACAAGTACAAGTACCTACATATGATTACAACTCGATAAACCAATACATATTGATATGACGTAAATTATACATGTTTTGCATGCATAATTATCCCTAAAATAATCATAATTAGAGACAATATGATTATAATTGATGCCTAATCCACTCATTTGTGTTTCGATAGTATAATTGACCCGGATATGCAAAAACATGAAGAAAACACTCAAAAACAAGGTGAAATCAGCATTCGGGGGCCAATTGAATGAAACCGGACGTAGGAAGTCAAACCAGGAGATCAAAAAGTCAACAGGGACCAGAAAAGGGCAATGCATGGCCGTGCATTGCCTTGCATGGTCGTGTAAACCCTAATCTGGGTCCCTGTACTCCCTAAAGCTGCCAGATTCCGCACGTGAAAGAAAATGGTACTTTGCACGCCCGTGCATTGCCAAAATCTTAGCCTATAAATAGAAAGCTCATTCTAGTGTTTTAAATGCCCATTACCTTGGGTTGGAAAGGCCCTAGAGCGCTGCTAGAGTAGGAACTCCATCGGTTTTGGTCCGTTTTAGCTTTTCCTTTGTTTATTTTAAGTTTTTAGTCTTGTAATACGAAACGATCCTTCTTGTTCAAGCAATCAAGAGACAACCTATACCCACTCTCTCTTTGTGTTGGAACACTTCCACACATTGTCTAAGGGTTAGTGGAGTCACTTGTATGGTCATTCGTGGCTAGTTCTCTTGTGTTGCTCGAGTTGGTTGAACTTTAATTAATTAATGAAGTATTTTTAGTATGTTATGTTTTTAAAGTCTTTACTATGATATATCTTAAAAAGACAAGAATAAGTGATCTTTAAACCAATCTAATAATCTTAAATCTTGTGAGTTACTTAAGCAAGACTTCTTGTTTGGGAAGCTTATTCGATGTTTGTACGGTCTATATACAAATCTTGGTGCTATCACGGCCAGTTAGTATAGATTTAATATTATGGGTTGATTGGAGGTTTGGGTATTCAGCAAGTCGTTTGAGCCCTAAACAGACAGGGCGGTTTGTGCCGATATTTCTTTACTTCTCTCATCTCGGCTTGCAGAGGACTTCTAGCGGGAGCCATGGGGTTTGATGTAGGTCCTGAGTAGACCTGAAAGAACAGATCTGCGAAGAAATTCTTCAGACAGTCCGGATCAAGGGGCGGAATCCCTTGATCCAGTAGCACTCTCGAATCAGAAATGGGTAGAGACTGGTGCGGGAATCACATACACGAACAGAAACATATGAAAGTGAAAAGAACAGATAATTGAAAGCATAAAACGTATGATTCTTTGATTGACAGCATCAGTCTGTTCTTTTCATTGTTAGTGTATGATCGAGCGTTTATTTTCATTTCAATCAAAGAATCATACGTTTTATGCTTTCAATTATCTGTTCTTTTCACTTTCATATGTTTCTGTTCGTGTATGTGATTCCCGCACCCGTCTCTACCCATTTCTGATTCGAGAGTGATACCAGATCTGATCTCATGTTGGATCTTTTTCAAGAAGATAAGTGTAAATATCTTGTGTATAATTTCATTTCTATAGTTAAGTCTGTTTTAACAGTGCATATATGTTAGTCTTGTTTCTGCTATTTGAACTATCGAAACTAGTTGTACATATCGAAACTAATTTGAACTATCGAAACTAGTTGTACATATCGAAACTACTTTGAACTATCGAAACTAGTTGTACATATCGAAACTTCTTTAAACTATCGAAACTAGTTGTTTCGACAGGGGCACTTTGGTCATCTGTCTTACGCAAATTAAATGCCTTCATAATCTATCCCTTCCTTCATACTGAGTTTCACTCGTCATTTTCGAACCCTCTTCACCTTCTCTGTCATACGCAAAATCTATCAAGCCATTGGTCCGAGTTGCAAGATATCAGCGTTAATCACCTGATTTTCCCCCGTTGTCACCATCGTCTCCATCATCAGGTAACGTCTCACTACTTCATTTTGGATGATTTTTGCAAATCGGCAGACCTGGGGTTTCAAAATTTTAAAATTTATTCGACTAAATCTTCATAATAACAGTCGTTTTTGTGCTTATTCGTGTTTGCATACATCTCAATCATCTTTGAACTCACGATTAATGTGTATTCTTGCAGATAAAAGTCTCACATTCGGTAAGATGAAGTTCCGTCACTTACAGGCCACTCTAAACCCTTCATTAAAATTGTTTATATTAGTCTGAGTATCGTGAATCAAAGGGGTTTGGGTTTCAAAACCAAGTAGTCTCGATAAAGGTGTTCACCTCTTTCAAAATTTCTCAAAAGGTTTTCAATCGAAACTACTAGTTTCGACACCCAAACTTGCCCTAGTATCTCTGATCGAAACTAGTTAGTTTCGATAAGTTAATCTCCATCGAAACTAGTTGTTTCGACAATATTGATTTCAAAATTTTCTAAGTATTGATTAAAGCTTATTGCCTCTATCGAAACTACTTGTTTCGATAAAGTTGTTTGTTAAATTAACCAAGTTCATCTCAATCGAAACTAGTTGTTTTGACAGTAAGGATTTCAGATTTTTTCTAAGTGTTGATATATCTTGTTTCGGTCAAGTATTTTCATAAACTTTACTTCTTGTGCAAAATTGATGAATTTTACAGGTATGGATCTCTTATTCGTAAAGAGACACAATGTCTGTGCATTCCTTAATGCCTATGATCCAAAAGGTGCAGAGGTCATTCGTGTCTTAAACTTCCTGGCAAACTCCAACATCAGCTTTGCCATTAGCAACAACCTGCCGGTGTTTGAGACATCTATAAGAGAATTTTGGGAGACTGCAGAGATCATCACAGTTGAAAATGTGGAGCACATCAGAGCAACTGTGCTTGGCCAAGAAGTCTTATTTTCTGAAGCTACAGTTAGAGAGGTGCTGCAGTTTAATGACAATCCAGATGCACCCATTGAATTTCCAATATTCTATGTTAAAGAATGCTTCAGAAGATTGGGTTATCCAGATGAATTCAAAAGTGATCAGATAATCAAGAACTCCTTACCAAGCCACTGGAGATACGTAGTGCACGTGTTTATTCACTGCTTATCAATCAGAAAAGGAGGTTTTGATTCAGCAAACAGCACTCTGGGCTCAGCAATTTTGGGGTTAGTCAAGGGAAGAGATTACAATTTTTCTGGCTTCATCTTCAGACAGTTAAAGGACAACCTAACAGGAGCCGTGAAGGAGAAATTTCTGGCATATCCAAGATTCCTACAGATTATCATCAATCATCTTCATCCTGAGCTTCAACAAGGTGTGAACACCTTTGTGTTCGACCATATGATTGCCAAGACTCTCAGCTATATGAGGAGTACCAACTAGAGAACCAACAGGGCTATAGCTGATGTTCCCCTGTTTGGTCATATTATTGGTGAAGAAGAAGAATTCATTCCTGATATTGACCCTGATCTAGAAGAAGAGATCTTATCATCTGATGAAGAAGAGATGGAAGTTGAACAAGATCAAGGTAATCAACCTATTAATGAAGCTGAGATTGAGATAGACATTCCTATTATTCAAGAAGAAGAACAACATGTCATTGAGCCTGTGATAGAGGCTCCTATTGTTGAACAAATTCAGATAATTCAAGAGCCAGCAGTTAATGTTGAAGCTGGTATGCATGAAGCTGAGGAGGAAGTTGCAGAATCAAGTGGAACTCTGGATGCAGGAATTTATAGATCTGACTACTACAAGTCTGATTCAGATGATAAAACAAAGCATCTTGCATCTTCCTCCAAACGGCAAGTTGAGTCATGTTCTGATTTTGAGGAAGAAGAGCCTAGGGCAAAGAAAATCAAGACTGGATTAGAAGATTTGTCATCCTCGTCAGATTCTCTATTAGCTACTCCACAACCAACTCTAGAACCATCTCCATAACCCACTCCACAGCCCACTCCACAACCCACTCCACAACCCACTCCACTACCATCTCCACAACAATCACCCATCCATACTACTCCCACATCACCACCTCATGATTCAACCTCTCATGTACCAAGAGTTAAAACTTTAAGCCTTGAACTGAAGAATGTGTAGGATAAGATTCAAAAGAAAGATAAAGAAATTGAAGGCTTAAAATCTAATTTGCATGATGTCCAGGAAGAGGTTAAAGACCTGAAGCTGGAAGTTGGGGGTTTACATACCCAGATTGAGAGTCAACAAACCCAACTTAAAACACAACAGAGACTTATCTCCCAGCAAAAAGAAGAATTCAAGGCTTTAGCTGAAGCGGTGGAACAGCTCAAAGCCTCAATGATAAAACCTGTACAACCACAACCAACCACTTCAACAGCTCAGGGGGAGACTACAACGAAAGGCATTGGATCATCAGTCAATCTATGAAGACGAGAGACAGAGTCGGACAAGAATTGATAGCATCAGTCTAGGGGGAGATTGTTGGGTATAATTTTGAGACTGATGCTGTCAATCGAAATTACAGTATCGAAACTACTAGTTTCGGTTGAACTTTTGTTCAATCGAAACTAGGTAGTTTCGATACCTGTTTTTCAGGCCCATTGGGCGGTGTTTTGGAAAACAAGGCGCATGTGCTTGGCCTCTTATATATAGCAGATTATGTCCTAGGAGTGAGTGTGTGTCTGTAGAGGGAATCACCACCCCAGGGGGAGCTCACCCTGGGGTGAGACTAATTGTTAGTGTATGATCGAGCGTTTATTTTCATTTCAATCAAAGAATCATACGTTTTATGCTTTCAATTATCCGTTCTTTTCACTTTCATATGTTTCTGTTCGTGTATGTGATTCCCGCACCCGTCTCTACCCATTTCTGATTCGAGAGTGATACCGGATCAAGGGATTCCGCCCCTTGATCCGGACTGTCTGAAGAATTTCTTCGCAGATCTGTTCTTTCAGGTCTGCTCAGGACCTACATTTGATGTTGAGCAGGAAAGTCTTATTTATTTAAAATAATATTATAAGTAAAGAAAACTATTTAAGAACATAATTTGTTAGGTCCGAGCGTTCATAAAGTACCTTTGGAGGAAGTACTGCATTCCGACTTACCGGAAGAAGTTACTCGACCAGACATACGTCAGTCACAGGGATAATATTAGTCCAAATAATGAATTGTGTTCGTTATATTCATTAAGGAACAGTTGGCCGACCGTATCCACTGTTCCGTTACGAAATACTAACTCCCCTATCGAAAGGGTTAGTACTTCTAACTATGACCAACCTTAGTTTAATTATAACATTAATTAACAAGGGATAACAACTAGAGTAACGTCTTAAACAAGATAACCTTTCTAATTACATTTCTTATCTTTTTATTTTCCTTTTAAACAAAAATCCATTTTCCAACTTATTATTCTAGTCAGACAATAGCGAGGGTTTAGTCGGGATCCGTGTCCATAGTTCGATACTTGGTTCTTACCCATACTTTACTACGCTGCGATAGGTACGCTTGCCTATTGTGTGTGTATTTAGTTGAAGTAATTATCATTTTAATTTATAAATTTAAAACCTGATTTTGTGTAGCTCCAAATAGAATATATTTATTACTAAAACTACGCCATCAAGTTTTTGGTGTCGTTGCCAATGATATATATAAAACACACATCACATACAGATACTAAATACAAATACAGAAAGCAGAGTACAAAAGCATAAGACAAAATCCAGAGTGTCTGTCACACAAACGTGCTCTAACAATTTGTTGGTTTGCTAAATAGTATTATATATATGTATGTATCTTTGATAATTATTTATTTACAAATTTTTTCTTAGGTTGGGGGAAGGAAAGATGATTACACCGATGTTGATATTGATGGAGTTCGTAAAAAATGGTCGTCTTTTGTATCAAACTTCATTTTTCGGTGAAACTTTGTAATACATTACGATAAATTTGTAATCGACTTTTGTTACTTTAAATGGTTGTTTATATTTTATGAAATGGATTGTTTTGTCATGTGTATTTTATTTTCTATCATGAAATGTTTATTACTACTTTATGATATTAATATGGAAAAATGGAAATTAGTAATTCTATAAAAAAAGAAAATTTTAAACAGCTTTAACCATGACACACATTTATGACAAAAAATGCGTGTCATAAATAGATGACACACAAAAGGCGGGTCATCTTCATTGTTGACAAGGCCTTCCTTGACACGCATTACGTGTCATAAATGTGTGTCGTAAAGGCGTGTCATAAACAGATGACACACAAAATGTTTATTCTTCACAGGGCTATCATTGACACGCTTAAGCGTGTCATCTACCCCTTTACATGCAATGCGTGTCATTAAAGGTATATTTTCTTGTAGTGTTAAGTGCCTTAATTGTGGAAACTGCAGCCTATGTGCCACACGCCGAGTTCCAGCTTGGTTGAAGCACCACTAGGTTAGGTTCGATTGTTTTGATTTCTAATGCTCATTGTTTTCATAACATTCATCCATTTGTCACCATAAGTTTTAAAACATATAACTTTTTGTTTAATGTGGTGGGTGAATCTTTGTGGTTTAACCCGGGCCTAGACATGACCTTGAGACGGGATTAGGTAGGGTTGTAGCTTCTGAGTGTGAGACCCATAGATTGATTGATATGCTTGGTAATATAATAATAGAACACAAATCGGGGGCTTGATAGTTTGGTGTTTCGGTTTAATCGGATAGAAATATCAATTGTTACACTTTAACGCGTGAGTATATTAGGCTAATGAACTAATGAGATTGTTATAGCATGTTTTCTAGTTACGATTCCATTGCAGACTTTTTCGAGGACAAAAAAAGGTTAAGTGTGGGGATGTTTGATGTGTTGCAAAACACATATCTTATATCCTTGTGTAATTGTTCATTTTAATAGTTTTTGTATTCGTTTTAAGTCATTTTAGGTTTGTTTTGAATCTATGCCAGGTCTACACGTGCTCGTGTGGAATATGAAGTTATATCATGGAGGAATCAAGCACGAGAAGAAATCCCAAGAAAAGAAAAAAAAAGTTGGAAATCCAGAGCTTCGCAGTACGCGAAGTGGGCCTAAGGAAGCTGCGCGATACGCGGGAAACTTTAAAACCGGGCCCGACTAATTTGGCCTTCGCGGTACGCGAAGGGCCTTGACCATTCTCTTGCGGTACACGAGGGGCTTGTAAATCCATAAAAAGCCTTAATCGATGAATTAAAAGAATTGGATAGCCATTATGATAGAGAGGTCGACATTCAGCCGTCTGAGGAGAGTCCAGAGGCGATTTTGGGAGTTAGAGAAGCAATTGAAGCGAAAGTTTGGAGCTTTTGGATCCGAGTTGGTTTGACGTGGCTTATTCGGTTTTTTATCTTCATTCTTGTGTCTTTGAATTGTAGAATTGATACCATGATCATGACTATTACTTCTGTTTGGATGTTTTTTAGTAAGTTTCTAGTCTAAACTTTATATACTGCCTAGGTTGTGATGATCCCTTGACAAAGTTTGGATTTTTATTTGGTTTTTGGATTCTGTTGATGGTTTGATGATATTGTAATGATTTTAGTTCAATTGTTATGATGTATATGCATGCTTAATTCTGATTTCATGTTGATTATTCTCCCGCATGTGTTCTTGTTGAATGTCTTTCAGTTATAGACGCATTTTTAGGTTGCTTGCTTAATTGTTTTTTACTGTGGTCGTATTGCTACACGTAGTGATATATAGGGGTATTAGTTGATGTTTCATTAGAATGAGTGTTCTTTTTATCTCGATACTCGAAAGGTGAGAGGTAGTCGGTTAGTCCTCTGAATTAGGTGTCTAGTTGTAAACGCTCTGAGATGAGGTTTTCCTAGGTTCTTAGTATTCGTTGCTAATCCGTGTCATATCGTTTTGTTCTGAGATTACCCCTTGCATCTTTTATGTAATGTGACAGTGAGACTGAGAGGTGATCTGTCTATAGGGTACTTTATTGTCGTTGGAGCGACTGAAAGGTAATCCAACATCTGGTGAGCGTTTTACATCTTTAGAGTTTCCTTCTGGTGACACCCTATGAGTGATTAGGGATCCACTAGGTTGTCTAGGTTTGTTATCCTTAGAATCCCAGTTCCATCATAGTTTCCATAACCGGTAGAAGTCTGAGCTGTACAAGTAGGATTCTGACCTTTGTAGTGCTTTCCTTATTCTTGATATCTTTCAAGTCTTTTGTCTGATTGTTAGTGTCGTTCGCCTGGTTTTCAATTGCATTTAATTAGTTTAATCAGTAGTAGTAGAAAACCCCCCAAACCAATAATCTTAGTTCTATTCAGAGTGTAGTTTAGTTATACAGTGTCTCTAGGGTTCAATAATCTGTTTTACCTCGGCTTTACTACATTGGATAGATTCACTTTCCTATCAGTGCGGTCTAGTTTAGATGTTTACTAGAGTATTACTAGTGTGTCTATGTTAGGTTTTATATAGTTTTTATAGACCGTCTGGACGACATCAATACGTATTTAGTTTGTGCTCTTTTCTTTAAGTCATACATTAATGTCTATAATCTGTTATGTGCCCCCAGAGGGCTTCTTCATTCTTATTTCCCAAAGGAACTTTCTTTCGCAGGTATTGTTCCCTAAGGCTCAACGTCCAAAGGTTGATACCCACTTTTTGTGCCCTCAAGCGGACTTCTTCATTCTTACTTAGCGACTGTCGCAGCTAGAGTAACCGTCGTTACTTATACAACATCCTCGTTACAGTGCCATGCCGAGCACTGTCCCAATTATTCTCATGATACTTCATGGACTCGTCCATGACGCAACATCGGCTTTGAGTAGCACTAGTCTCAAGGAATATACTACTACCTCAAGACTTGCTACTATGCTTAAGGTACCACTAGTGTCAAGGACTATGCTACTACCCCAAGTTTTTCATCGTATAAGCATACTCTTACAGATTAGACAATGTATTTGACTTATTCTTCTTTTCTTTGTTTATAAAACATGTAGTTAAATAAACCATTCTTTCTTCTCTTTCTATTTATAAAACATATAGCTGAATAAACCATTCTTTCTTATCTTTCTTTCTCGTAATCGTTCGGTTAAACAACCGTTATCTTTCTTCTCTTTTTTTCTTACAAAACGTTCAGTTAAATAAAGTTATATCTTTCTTTAAAAAACGTTCAGTTAAATAAACCTCTATCTTTTGTTATCTTTCTTTCTAACAAAACGTTTAATTAAATAAACCGTTATCTTTCTTACAAAACGTTCAGTTAAACAAACCGTTATCTTTCTTATCTATCTTTCTTACAAAATGTTTAAGTAACAAAATACATTTATTATAAACGTCTAATTCTTGAGTATGCACACCACCCTAAAACCGTAAAATAGGGATTCTTGAACTCACCTGATTTCTTAGGGATTAACTCACTCAGCAAGGACTTCAAACTAAGTGGAGGCTAAAGGATATGTTAAGAGTCACGAACTAGACAAATTAACACCAAGTTATTTTGTCCGAAAACTCTATGTTCGAAATCTATTTCGATCAAAATCTTCTTCGACCGAAAACTAGTCATTCGAAAAGTCTTACTTCGCATAATATTTTCCTTTGAAAACATTATGTCCAAAAACTATTTCGGTCGAGATCTTTTTCGACCGAAATCTTTTTCCTTTGAAATCGTTTGCTTCTGAAACTATTTCGGTCGAAATATTTTTCGACCGAAAACCATATCGATCTAACATGTTCTGTCCGAAAACTACATACGCCAGAGTTTTCGGACCATTCAACGAGATTTCGGATGATTCATACGTTCTTGGCCAAAATCATCGTTTTTTATTGAAGTTTGAATCTTTTTACGTCCAAAACACTTGTTTAGTTTCCATGAAGCTAAACCTATGCTTTTTAAGCCGTTTTACACGTAAAAATCATGACTTTTGATTAAAACCCAAATAAAACCCTAAACCCCATTTTCAATCCAAAAACTCAGATATGAGGGCGTTCCATTACCTGTTTCTGCTTGTTTCTCCTTCTCCAATTGACACAAAGCTCCAGCGATGATCTCGAGCCAAGGTGACGATCTCGGTTGCGGGTTATGGAGCTTTCTCTCTCTAGGGGTTGAGGTGAAGGTGATGAATGGAGAAGATGAGGAATGATGGTGCTTTATCCCTTGTCCCTTGCACCATACGCGACCGGCCCAAGCCCGGGTCTTCAAGCCCGTGATTTGTTTTCCTTTCGTTCTTTCCTTTACTCGATGCCCCGGCTCCTTTCATTTTATTCTTTTTCTTTATTTTATTTTAGGGATGTTACATGCACATATGAAAATCAACATGTATAACAAGTATGTGCATTTACTATCACTTATCATTACTAAGTAAGTGCAATGCACTTACCTTTGCTAAACATGACCCGCTTGATCGTCCAAGCTAGCTTCCTTGCCACTTGATTACCTATGTGACCCATTTACAATTAGTAATCCAAAGATCACTAATTGACACCCAACACACCTCTATGATCTAATAATCAAGATTCCAACTTAGTTTGGTTATTACTACCTTAACCAAACCTCCAACACCCCCATTCACTCTACATTAAACATCATAATTCATCCATTATGATTGCGGTTTATACTTGGTTTAGTGTTAATAGACACACCACAATATCATATACCTTTCAAACATCATTTAAAACCCTTAATTTAGAAAACCCCTAATTTAGGTACTCAAGAACCCTAAATTTCAATTTATAAAATTGGATGAGGTTTCTTTCAAAAAAAATGTGTCTATTAACTCCCTAGACACTTACCTAATCTCAATTTATCATTTAAACATCAATCTAATGAAAAACCCTAAATCATCCTCAAGAACCCTAATTCTTGAATCATCAAATTGGGTGTTTAGATGATGTTATCTACCTTCCATAACCTTCAACCAAGTTAGACAACTAATTATTTCAAGTTTCTAACCACTTAAACTACCCAATTCGGATTTCACCCGAAACCCACCAAGAACACCTCAAATGGTGGATCAAAAAGGTGGAAGATCACTTACTTGTTGTCATGGAGGAGTTGCACATCAAACTCTCCAAATAAAGCATGCAATCACCTGAATTCTTGATCTCCAACCTTTTCCTCTTTCTCTCTTCTTTGCAAAACACAAGAACGCACACTTATGTGTGTGTTTTGAGACCCCTTCCCCGTTTTTTTGCCAGATTTGGCAAGTTTTTAAAACAGCCCCTGAACATCCAAAATTGACACCTTTCACCCAAACTAGTTAAATCCCCACTTTTGCAACCAACCTCCAACTTTCAATTTTATTTATTACACTCCTATAATATTATTTAAAACATAATATTCTGTTTTTGATTTTGGTTCGTTACATCCTGCAAGTGAGAAGGAGGAACAGAAGAACGAGAAGATCTTCTAAGCTCTGGAGGAGGAGGAGGAGGAGGAGGAGGAGGATGAGAAGGAACAGGAGAAACAGGAGGAGCGGAATCAACTTCAGGAGCAACCGAAGAAGATGAAGGAACAACAACGGGATCTGACTCCTCAAACAGATCACTAAGAGAAGAAAACAAAAATGAAGGATCGGAATAATGTAAAGAAGGGAAAATATGCTCAAGAAAAGTCACATCCCGAGAAACAAGAACTTGTCGAGTGTTAATATTATAAAGCTTATAACTTTTCTTTCTAAAAGGATAGCCAATAAAAATACAAGCTTGAGCTCGAGGCTGAAATTTATCTCTACCGGGTGTTGGGGTAGAAGCATAACACCAACATCCAAAAGTACGAAGATGAGTGAATGATGGAGCTTTACCAAAAAGCATCTCAAAAGGAGATTTTCCCTAGGGAACCCGTGTGGGGAAAATATTAATCAAATGAGTAGCAGTAAGAACACAATCACCCCAAAACGTAATAGGTAACTTGGACTGAAACATAAGAGCCCGAGCAGTTTCAAGAAGATGGTTATGTTTCCGTTCGACCATCCCATTCTGTTGAGCAGGACAAGTAGTTTGATAAAGAATGCCTTTCTATTTAAAATACTCGGTATGATGAACACCCGAACCAAGTTCATAAGCATTATCAGAACGAACACTCTTGACTTTGGTATTGAATTGAGTCTCAACCATCTCAATGAATCCTTGAAGGATAGTAAAGGCATTGCCTTTAGTCGAAAAAGATGAGTCGAAGTAGTTCTAGTAAAATCATCCACAATTGTGAGAAAATATTTATAACCATCATATGTAATAGAACGATACGGGCCCCAAGTATCAATATGAATAAGATCAAACATTTGAGTACTAGTTCGACTGCCAGAAGCAAACAGAAGTTTATGTTGTCTAGCTTTAGGACAAATAGAACAAAAATTAATAGAACAATCATGTGCACTAGTAAAAACATTCAATTGCTTAAGTTTATACAAAGGCAAATGCCTAAGACGATGATGCCAAAACAACATAATTACAGTGAGAAAAAGAATCAACTGTAACAGAGAAAAGTTTATTAGGATGCAAAAGATAAAGTCCATTGAGGAGATCTCTCAGAAACAATGGACTACTCATTGAAGGGGCCTGCAAGAAACAAGAAGTTTCAGAAAACTGAACGAGACTTTTTGTATCTCTACAAAGTTTGGGAACAGATAAAATATTATTTTTGAATTAAGGCACAAAGAAGACATTGGAGATAGAAAAAGTCTTTGTGAGATTAACCGTTCCGACTTGCGTAGCAGTTAAGACATGCCCATTTGGAAGAAGAACATAAATAGGCGAGTTAAGCAATTGAACATTAGAAAGCAAATTAAAGTCAAAGCACATATGATTACTTGCACCAGTATCAATGATCCAAGTAGTGTCGACCGTAGTCGAATTGCAAGCAATAATACCTACAAAATTAGCAAAGCTGAGTGCTTGAACAGTAGGAACACCGCCCTGAAATCCATATTTCTGCTGAAGAAGTTGCAGCAAAGTATGGTACTGTTCTGTAGATATACCATAAGGTGACCAGAGACAAAAGTAGTTGCAACAGAATTAGAAGAAACATTTGCAGCAACCTTGGGTTTAGTAAATTTGAAATCTTTAGGAAACCCAATGAGACGATAGTATTTACTAACATCATGCCCCGCCTTTTTACAGTGATTACAAACAATACCCTTCCGAGGACCAGAACCCTTTGGCACCTACACAACTGCATTCATGGAAGCATTCTAAGGGATAAACTGAGCAGATGAATGAAGCTCCCTCTGCTTCTCATCTTGAATGAGAAAAGCATAGGCTTGATTGATAAACGAAAGAGGCTTCATCATAATAATGTTCCCCCGGATCATCTCATAATAGGAGTTAAGACCCATAAGAAACTGCATTAAACGTTGATCTGCCTCTCGTTTAGCCATCAGTCTAGAATTGCCACAGTTACAAAGGGGAATAGGCACGAGGGCATTAAGCTCATCCCAAATAGACTTTATTTTAGTGAAGTAAGCGGCAATATCATCATTACCCTGAGAACTGACAGAAAGACTCTTTGCAACTGATAATATTTGGCCCCATTACTTTCGCCATACCGGTCAGTTAACTCATCCCAAATTGACGAGCAGTATCAACATATAGAGCACTCTCACTAATATCTAGAGATAGAGTGTTCAGAATCTAAGAAATAACCATTTCATCTTGGTTTTAAATTGCGTGATGCGTTGCGATGCGTTTGGTCCCAAAATCCGATGCGCGATGCGTGTTACGCGATGCGAGCGCATCACGTATGTGATGCGTTCTTTGTTAAAAAAGTGCTAAAAATTAGTTATACATAATAATTTTTATATTGTTAATACTTACACATAAAAACATACTTATAAAACATACGTAAAGATAGAAACGCAATTAAAAGTTAACATGCTTAATAACATACCAAGCAAACTTAATCCGTAGTCAATTAAGCTTTTATACAATCAAAGAAAACAAATAAAGAAAAAAATAGTTAAAAGAAGAAGAAAATAAAAAAATCAGTAAAAGGATGAGATGTGGAAAAAAAAACAATCAGAAAAGTAATATCAGAAAAAGTACTATAGTCTACAGCGTGAAAAAAAAAACAAAAATAAAAAATCAGTAATAGTAAGGTTTTTAATTTTACTACTGAAACACACTACCTCTCGATCAATCAGAGAGTGCCACATCACTTGCTTTTATTATCTTTTTATTATTTAGTTCATATATCTTTCGATCCATTTCTTCTCTAACATCATATCTCAACCTCTCTCTTTCTTTTTTTCTTTCTTACCTGCAACTCAACATCTCCTTCTTCAACCCAAAAATCCAGCATGTGCAAGATCCGACCCAGTGCCGAAATTCCGCCGCATCAGACGCATATTGCGAAGACCGCATCTTGTGAGAATCGTCGCATCAAGCACGCAACATGCAATCACATCGCATCAGCTGCAGCGATGCGCTCTCAACACTGCATCACGCATTATGTTGATGCGCGCATTTTAAAACCAAGCATGTCATTACACCTCTTCCATAGATCAAGATTAGGAGAGGTAAGAGGTCGAACAACAGTACCATCAACAAACCCATTTTTGTTCTTGGTAGATAGAGCAATTGACATAGCACGTTTCCAAGATCCGAAAGCAGAACCATCAAAGGTTTTGGAAACAAGTAAAAGACCCAGATGATCAGATGAGTGTAAGAACAAAGGATTAGAGGAATCCATAACCAAAGTGACAGGAGATTCAGCAGTATCCGAAATAGTCGGCATGAACACGAAGACAAAGAAAGAAACAAGCGAAACAAAGATTAGTTTCGCTTATAGAAGCGAAACTGACAAAAAGCGTAAGTGAGAAACTAGCAGGAAACGAAACTGACGAAAAAAAAAGAAACAGATAGTTTCAACTAAAGCGAAACTAATCAAGAAGCGAAACTAGCAGTAGTTTCGCCAGAAGTGAAACGAAGAACCGTTTCTCCTAAACTGAAACAGACAATTTCGCCAGAACGAATACAAAACCCTAAACACGAAGTTTGAAGTCCAGAAAACGTGAAAACAAATTGAAAAGTTACAAAACCTTCGATAGGAAAGAGTGAAACCCCCAAAAAAGAAAAGAGAACGATTTCTATATTAAACCGAGGAGAAAAAGAGCAAAAAGAACCGAAATTCATGAAACACGAGAGAAAAATGACGAAAAGAATGTCAATGAATGCGGAAGAAAAGAAAGGAATCACAGAATCGAGCAAACCTGGCTCTAATACCATGTTATGATATAGAGAATGAAAACTAAAAAAAGAGAGAAATAATTGGGGGAAATTTGAATTTTTGATTGATAACTCAAATAATGATTACAAAATTGTTTATATACGAGAAACATAACAAAACTAACGAAACTAAGCTAGGGGCGAAACTATTAATGTGACAAAATAATCAAAGAATAATTCAAACATTATGAATTCTATCAACCTTCCATCGAGCAATAATTCAAGCATCTATTATTATAAGATTGTTTATATTAAATGTATTTATTATTGGAGGATTTGTCTCCTTAGATTAAGCATAGAAATTGTTATATATTTTATCCATTATTCATCAGTAAATAATATTCCTTTCAATACAAATTGCAATAACCGTATTCTTTATATGGTATCAAGCCGTCCGATCTGAGCTTCATCGCCGGCCATCCCAGCAATTCTTCCCCTCCCACCGTTGCTTCCCCACACCATCGGCCACACCTCGCCGGTCATAATATCTCACTACCCACCCCCTCCTGCCATCGCAAATTTCTCGCAAATTAATTCTTAATGGGGGACACCAATCAAGCCCTAACTGTCACAAACGCACCATCCGACCTAACAATCGTTAATTTCCCTTCATCTCTAAAATTATCATCAACCTATTACCTTGGATGGATGATGTTGGTCAAACGGTCTATAAAATAAACTAACCTAGACACTCTAGTTAAACTCTAGACAACCCTACTAAACTAGACCACAAAGACAGGAAAGTGTACCTATAAAACAGCTAAAAGAAGTCCGGATATCGAACCCACGAGACACTGACTCTAACACAAATTAGACTCTAACTAGGACTTAATATTTGGTTTAGAATGGGGGTTTCTATCAACTAAGATTAAACTAGGCAAATGATACTAAATAAGAGAAACGACTACCTAGCAAGGACCGAGATGAAATCAATAAGAATGGAAAGGACTACCTAAGCTGTGAATCATGAATGCTAAGCTGGGCTTCTATTGGTTAAGGAATATGATATGGAACTGGGATCTAAAGATATGACACCCTCAAGACTTACTAATGGATTCCAGATCACTCTCGGTCTCGGGATGTGACTAGAAGGCAACTCAAAGACTATGAAACTCACCAGTTATCGGATAACCTCTCGGTATTACCGATTATACTATAGACTCGATAGATAGCTCACCTCTCGGTTATGCTATCTCAATACATCAAAGATGAAAGGAGCAATCTGAATTCACTATATTTGACACGGATTAGCAACAATATTAGACCTCTAAGGAAACGTCCTCTCAGACTGTTCAACACTCGGAAACCCTAACACTGAAGACTAACCGATTACCTATCACTTCTCAGGTCTTTATATAAGAAGAACACTTGATTTTAATTAAGTACTAGTTGATAATCCTATGGTGACTACGTCTAGACAACCACAAACTAATCGCAAACACACAGTAAGCGACCTACTACACACTTATTCATGAAAGACATTCAACAAAGCATGTATGGATCAATCAACCAACAAACAATGAATAACAAGCATGCATAATCATCAAACACATTGAACCAGATCTGGACTAAAGCATAAAATCATATCAATATCCCAAAAACCAATAAAAATCCAAACGTTAACATCTAATCATGATAAACCTAGGTAGCTCTAAGGTTTTAGCCAAGAGTCATAGTAAAATCAGAAGATCCAGAAGAAAACCCAGCCAACATGTTCATAAACAAAGATCAAACACCAATCAAATGATTAAACGTGACCGAATGATTGATTCTTTCTTGCTAAAATCGCCCAAGATCCAAGCTTTGACGACAATTAGTCGATCCTCTTTCAGAATAGCCGTTTAAAACAATTAAAACCCTAAAATTCTTTTTTTACGGATTAGCGGGTCTCTCGCGTACCGCGAGAAACATATGGCCGGTCCCTCGCGTACCACGAGGGACAAATTAGTCGGGTTGGCTTCTGATTCCCTCGCGTAACGCGAGGGAATTTCTTCTCCTTCCTCGCGTACCGCGAGGAGCTCTTTTTCTCAGAAATTTAAATCTTTTGTTTTCTTTTTTCTCTCCAACCCCCGTGTGCTTGATATCTCCCACATTTTACTCTATTTTCCGCTTCCTTAGCACACTATAACCTGCAATTATGACCCGAACTCAGAACGAACTTAAAATGATAAAAAAAATGAATACAAAACTATACGATAACGCACAAATATACACGGATAAATGCATGTGTTTTGCAACACATCAAACATCCCCACACTTACACTTTTTTCGTCCTCGAAAAAGATATATGCACTGGAATCATAACGGGACAAAGCTTTAACAATCTCAATTTTTTATCAACACAAATATAATAAGGCATTAAAATGCAATAACCGGTATTTCTATCCGACTAAACCCAAACACCAAAAATCAAGCCCCCGATAAGTGTTCTAATCCAATTTATTACCCCAGATCAATCAAACTATGGATCTCACACTTAAAAGTTACACTTCCACCTAATCCCGTCTCAAGGTCTTGTTTAGGCCAGGGTTAGATCATGTAGATCTTTCCACCACAACAAACTAAAAATCTTTATGTTTTCAAAATATAGATGATTTGATGGAATGAGTATTATTAGATGTATGAATCAACCTCACATAGTCGTGCATCAACCGGGTCACCATCCCAGAAGATAGCACATAGGCTGCAGCCTTATCAATCAAGCACATAAGAAATAAACTTAGAGGCGTATCCACAGAGTCACTTTCCCCGTTGGAAACACATAAATCAAACCTTTTTTATCACAAATATTGATCATCCAAGTTCCGACCCATGGGTGTATCAACCAAGTCGCTATCCCGGAAGGTAACACGTAGGTCAAAACTTAAGCTTTCCATTACTTAATTATACTCATAATGGATGGAAAAATGGAATGCGGGCGCGACCAACTCTTGAATTCATTTTCATAAACGGAGAGTGGTGTGCCAAAAATATTTCACAAACATAAAAATCTTAGCTTACTGTGGTACCTATCACCCTATGTTGACAGTTTCAGTTTCACCATTTCCCTAAGATGAGAACCCACAAGATTTCATGATTTAATTTAATTATTAATCCTAAGTAACACTTTCAGGATATTTAAGCTTTTCAACTGGATGGGCCTACCGATTCATCACAAATTAAACACGCTTTCTATTACTTATTTTATTTCACTTCAAATCACACAATGCCTAGTTTTACCTATCATCTTCTATGTGCATGCAAGACTCTAATTCAAATGATATTTTTGAAAAATTTTCTACAGTTTACAACAACAGACTCAAAATACAGAACCTAGACGAATGTCTCCCATCCCCACACTTAAAATTTACATTGTCCTTAATGTGAACCGAGACACGACAGTAACACTGTTAGAAAATTTACAAAAATAAAGATAAAAAAATAAAGAAATTAAAGCGAAATAAAATACAAAAATCAAATGCACAAAAATCGGAACAGACTTCCCTGGTATAATGACTGTGGTATTCCTCATAAATCATGTTCCCTAGCCTTCCATTCGAACGCGCTCAGCTGATCAAATTCCCATAATTCCTCACGAACGAAAGCGGCTGATTCTATCACACTAGCAAACAATTCAACCACGCATGTAATACATCTATACAATAACAACCAACCCAACTGATCCCCAAACTGTACAATAATATATAACCATCTGTTGTTAAATACAGACCAAAATACAAATGAAAAGAAAAACATAAAAAGAATACAGAATGAAAATACAAGGAACCAAAATTTACAACCCGGAAAAAGGTGTTGAAGATGATCACTGTTGGTCTCCACCTGTGTCTGGCTGATCCGGGTCTCTGAAAAACGGTGGGATCTCTATACCCTGATGAGTCATCATATAACGGATGGCGGCGTCCTGACGGTCCATCCTATCAAACAACTGATCTCGAAGGTCCTCCAGGGTAAGTGGTGCTGGTGGTCTCATACACAATGGGTGCTGAACCTGGGGGCGCTCTATGTGATGTAAAATCCTCTGTCATGGTGTGGGCGCCCCCATCTGAACTGCCTGGTCGGCAGGCGTCCCCACAGGTGTGGAACCTGTGGACCCTGTCGAATGTCCATTATACGTGGCGGATCGTCCATCGTGACGATCCCCGCCAATCTCAGCTCAACTACACCATACGGAATCGTATCTGGGCCCGGTATAAGTAGACGGCCCAGATATCTGTCAAAAACTCCTAAACGCTTCGCTAGCCTACTGATGTAAGGCCCAAGCTCCAGTCTGGCTTCCAGCCCACCTCGACGACCCCTGGCGATGGATGAAATAAGAATGCTAGCCAGGTTGGCCTCTTGGCTACCAATGATGCAGTAGAGGCTAAATAAATCCAGTTGGCTGCCCTTCTTAATCCCGGACCAGCGTTCGATGAGAGTGCAAGCCCGAATCCTGTGAATATAGCGGATGAGGGGCTCACAAATGGATGACTCCACAAGAGATGAGGAGTACGGTCCATCGACGATGGAATGCCAGAAGTCACACAACTGAATATCACTGACCCCCTAGTCGTGTCGCCTCCGAAATAGGCCCCTGAGACCCTGCAAGAATGGTTATGCTGCTACCTCTACCTCTATGTACCACCCCGTGGCCACTGCAAACTGCGGGACCGACATCTCGAATACCTGTCGGTCCAAGGAAAATGAAACAACAGCAGGCTCCTCAAAGTGGCCAGTGACGTACCGGAATGTGGTATGAAACTCGGTGGTGAGCTCCCGGTACTGGATCGTGTCACAGGCCAACGTCGCTGTCCATCGGGCATCAATGAACACCTGCAACCTCTTCAGCTGCCCTAGCTCCTCCATCAGCCCCAAGTCTATCCCTCGGTGCTGGTAGGGCTCCATGTCGACGAACCTCTCTAGCCGGACAACCTCCTCTGTCATGAGATCAAATCAGAGGAGGGTGTGGTGGTGCAAAATCCTAGCGTCTAGCGGAATCAGCTCCGCTTCAGCTGTCGGACGCGCCTCGGGAACCGTGTATCGAATGACACGTGGAGCCCGACGAATCCGACGCGGCTCCTCTGGCTCGCCCCTCGGGTGCGGAACTGGACCCCGCCTGCGCTTGCCCGCGCTAGAAGACTCACCGCGCTCAGACATGCCTGCAATTACAAGTTAGTATGACAAAAATACAATAACAAATGATATATCGAGCAGGACAACCGTATAGCATTTCATTCGCGGTCGTCCGGCGTGTCAGATAATTAAAAGGACACTACAAAAATAAAATAAAAATTGAAAAATTCGGGATACCCTTTTTGTTTATTTTAAAACCAGACAACCCCGCATGAATGGAGATTGAGTACGGGCGAGGCGGTCTAAACCTGCAGAGAAATCGATAAGTATATCCCATTACAAATTATACAATCTACGACAAATTTTTAGACCATAAGAAATAAACAAATAATAAACTACGAATAACTAATATCATGACCACAATTACAACCTACTTTAAACTATTAACTCATAATTTGACCCATTTTACTAACTTTGACCCAATGATGCAAAAATACAAGATAAAGGACACAATTGAAATACATTTTACAAAGCTAAACACTTTTGCTTCAATGGTCCCAATCAAACCGACACTATATACAATTTTGGACTCAACTAACCGAATCAAAGACGGACATGATGCAAAGACTTCAAGTTAAACTCTAATCAAAGACACAATATAGATCTGAAGTGACCAAAATGACTCAATTTACACTATTATGCAAAGAAAGACTCCAATCTACACGTTGTATGACTTAATTAGAACTATTGACACAATTTACACTACTATTGACTCGATCTTATGGGGTGAAACAGGAATTCGTACCTCGATATAGAGCTAAATGACTAAATGGAAGTGATATGAGTGGACCCAAGCCCCTGTGAGTGTCATGAATTGGTGATAATGACGGTGGCAGATGGTGGTCACCGACGGGATCTGGTGGCGGTGGTGGCTGATGGAAATGGTGAAAGGTGGTCGATGGAGATACGGTGGTTGAATCGCCGGTGATGAAGGTGGATAGAGGTGGAAGTGGTGGTAGTGGCGTGCGAAGACAAAAAAAGGGGGGGTTTAATATTTTTTTTCTGAATTTGCCAGGCTCCCGCATACCGCTGGAGAATTAATGATACAGTATCACGGACCGCGGGAGGCTGTTAGGCGGTGTGGTTTTTCGTTGCCCCGCGTACTGCGAGGGAATGTTTTTAAATATCTCGCGTACCGCGGGGGACCAAAGATCTGGTAAGCTCATTTGTCTCTCGCGTACCTGCCTCGTGTACCGTGAGGAGTACTCCATCACAGAAAGTTAAGTCCGTTTTTATACTTAGAAAAATTTTCACCACTCAAGATTTTTTTCAGACTTAGAATTTTGAACATACGTACTTGGAACATTGTCTTTGATGGCTTTCTCCCTCGGCTTTGGTCACCAATCCCTGAAACACATGAATACATAAGAACACAGAAACTGAAAATGTACAAAAACAAAAAAAAATTGAAAGTGAAACAACGAGGTTTACAAACTCTACACTCGGGTTCTATCCCGAGGACTTACTCTCCTTTAGTTTTGGTTTTCGGTCCTGTCAAGGAGGATCTCATCCCCCTCAACATTCTCAATCGGTCCTCCGATGTAGTGCTTCAATCTATGACCTTTCACCTTCCACGAACTACCTTCCCCATCATGTAGCTCCACCATGCCATAAGGAAATACCTCTTTGACCGTGTATGGCCCTGTCCACCTCGACTTAAGCTTTCCTAGGAATAGTTTCAATCTAGAATTATATACTAACACCCTATCCCCACACTTGAAGATTTTCACTCCCTTCAACCGACGATCGTGCAACGCCTTTGTGCGCTCTTTATAACTCCATGAACGCGCGTATGCCTTGTCGCGTAATTCATCCAACTCATGCAACTGGAGGAATCGATGTCATGTTGCTTGTGGTAAGTCAAGGTTGACTGCCTTTAAGGCCCAATACGCCTTGTGCTCTAGTTCCACCGGTAGATGACACGCCCAAAGCGCATCATCCTAAAGGGTGTCATCCCTATAGGTGTTTTGAAAGCGGTTCAAAAAGCCCAAAGCGCATCATCTAATTTGTCGGACCAATCCTTCCTATTCTTCCCGGCAGTTTTCTCTAGAATCCTCTTGACTCCCCTATTCGCATTCTCGCTGGTTTGTGGATGATAGGCAGTTGAAAGCCGATGGGTGACCCCATAGCGTGACAACACATTCTCCATCTGGGTGTTGCAAATGTGCGTGCCCCTATCACTGATTAGGGCTCTAGGAGTACCAAACCTGCTAAACAACTTCTTCAGAAATCCCACCACAACTCGGGCATCGTTCGTAGGTAGAGCTTGAGCCTCGACCCACTTAGATACATAATCTATCGCCACGAGAATGTATCGGTTCCCTCCTGAGATAGGGAATGGACCCATGAAATCAATGCCCCAAATGTCAAACACTTCGACTACTTGAATCGGGTTTTGGGGCATTTCATTCTGGGATGAGATATTACCGGTGCGTTGACACGCGTCACACTGCTTCACTAACTCATGAGCATCCAGAATCAAACACCTTCTTGGCGGTGTAAGAGGACCCGTTGTGACCTCCCGTCAAACCCTCATGACAATGCTTAAGGATCTCCACACCTTCTTCCTTACTCACACACCTCCGCAAAACTCTATCTGCTCCCACGCAGAACAAATGAGGTGCATCCCATATGTAGTGGTTGGCATCCGTAAAGAATTTACGTCTCTGTTGTGAAGCCCTGCCTTTAACCACTATGCCATCCGCTAAGTTGTTTGTTATGTCAGAAAACCATGGCAAACCTTGCTCCTTCGCACTCATATAGAAGACCGGCTTCTCGGTCGGTCTCACACTCACCATCATAAAGGACTCATGTGGGAACGTGTCCTCTATAGCTTCCTCCCGGATCTCTTCCCTTCCGGGGTCCTCTAGCCTCGAAAAATGATCGGCCGCCACATTCTCCGCTCCCTTCTTGTCCTTGATCTCAATATCAAACTCAGAGAGCAAGAGAATCCATCGTATCAATCTAGGTTTGGCATCTTTCTTGGCGAAAAGGTATCGCAATGTCGCATGATCAGTGTATACGATGGTCTTAGAGAGCACTAAATATGAACAAAACTCATCGAATGCAAACACCACCGCTAATAACTCCTTCTCGATAGTTGTGTAATTCTCTTGAGCATCATTCAGGGTTTTGCTCGCATAGTAAATCGGGTGTAAGTGCTTCTCTCTCCTTTGGTCTAAAACCGCCTCGATAGCATAATCACTCGCATCACACATAAGCTCAAAGGGTAAGCTCCAGTCGGGGGAGATCAAGATAGGAGCACAGACTAACTGCTCCTTCAAGAAATCAAATGCCTTCAAACAGTCTGCATCAAACTCAAATGGGACGTCTTTCTCTAGAATTCGGGTCATGGGTCGGGTGATCTTGGAAAAATCTTTAATGAATCGTCTATAGAAACCCGCATGACCTAAGAAACTACGAACCGATTTCACACTAGTTGGTAGTGGAAGACTACTGATCGTGTCTATTTTAGCTCTATCCACTTCCATACCGGCATGTGAAACCTTGTGCCCAAGCACAATCCCCTCAGTCACCATGAAGTGACACTTCTCCCAATTAAGCATCAACTTCGTCATTATGCACCTCCTCGTCATCTTCTCAAGGTTCTGCAAGCAATAATCGAAAGAACTCCCAAACACAGAAAAATCATCCATGAAAACCTCCATGGAAGTCTCGATCATGTCCTTAAAGATAGCCACCATGCACCTCTGGAAGGTGGTTGGAGCATTACACAACCCGAATGCCATAAGACGGTACGCGAAGGTACCGTACGGGCATGTAAAGGTGGTTTTCTCCTGATCCTCCGGTGCAATGGGGATCTGGAAATAACCCGAGAAACCATCAAGGAAACAGTAGAACTGCTGCCCTGATAGGCGCTCCATCATCTTGGGGCACCGAATAACCTGCAATTGTGAAATATTGTTTGCCTTAACGTAGGTGCGGACCTTATCCGATAGTCCCTGAATGTTGCATGCAATCTTTCTTTCCTCAGTCGTGACAAGGTGTGGCACCAGACGTGCCAGTTCATTGAATAGGGTAGTGTAATGTCGGTGCGTCATGATCCCGACCTTCAAACCCATAAATTCCCTCTCTACCTTCTCAATCTCGTTCCTCGGACAGAAGTTCTTGATTACCAGATTTTTCAAGTCATTCCACACCATTGATTCAACCACCTCATCCCCTTTAGCCTGACGTACACCTTCCCACCAGTGATATGCTTCCTCCCTCAAGGAGTTAGCAGCAAACTTCACAACTTGACTCACTCGGCATTCGCTCAGACAAATGGAAGCCTCCATATGAATCACCCAATCAAACGTAGCCACCGCGTCTTTCTTTCCAGTGAGAACCGGCTGATCACATGCCTTGAAGGACTTATAGTCGCAACCGCGAGCAGGCGGTGCGTTAACTTCCTCAATGATCGGGGCATCAGTTGCCGTGTTGGACCCGCCCGCCTCATTAGCCTTCTTCATTACCTCAGTAAATTCGCGTGCCTGGGCCGCCTTCACTTCCGGTTCGAAAGTGAAGTGTTGATCTACCACAGGAGTCCGTTCAGTTCCATGCATGTTGATTTCCGGCTCCGTATGGATACTTCCCTCTTCACTGTACTCCTAATGAGAAGGAGTCTAATTACGACCACCGTCACGGCCACCACCACACCTTCCGCTCTTTTGTCCTGCCATTTCGTTCTATAAGACAAGGAACCTAATGTCATCACGCTAGTTAATAAATATAATTCAACAAGTACTGTAAGATGTTAATATACATTGACCATCTGCAATTAACCATTACACTACCTCTCGATTTCTATTTGACCACCTTTGTGATTCCATCAGAACACAAGTCCTTACCTAACACTTTCTAAGGCATACTATATATGTAAATATATACTACCTTCATACCTGATGCAGTGGATCGAGTTACCCGTACTGGCATCCGCTTTCGGTCCCATTCACAGTTTAAGTTCAGACACTTGGAGTGTCCAAATCTCTCAAACTATTGCTCTGATACCAAATTGTAAGGCCCCAAACCCGGGAGGCCTCACTTGTTGGATTTACTCATTCACAAACAGTTCTTAAACATGAATATCAAATAACGCATCAGAATCATTCATACAACATAATTAAAACTTGTTCAAACATGCGGAAGAGTAACATTGTCAATAACATAAACATAACATAAGCAACTCATAACGGGATGCCAGTCTTCATGATCAACCGGGTAACTCCTTTCGCCAGCCAAGCATCACCGATCAACTTCCATTCTTGCCTTAACCTAAATGTGCATACTAAAAGTCAGCTACGCTGGTGAGTTCTAGCTTTACATAAAACCTTAACATAAACATTTTGCCAAAAACATAACATACATTCATTTAACAAAAGCGTACGTAAAACATGCAATAACTTAACATCATCATAGCATCGTAATCATATCATAATAACATAAGTCAACATGAACCGAATCTGTACCTTCTCGTAACCCTCAATTCCATACATCGCATACCAGCGGATGAACTTAAGGCTCGTTACCTCTAAGTCATCCATCACACAGGTCTCCTAAGGCTTGTTACCTCTAGGTGGACCAAACATATGTCTTCTAAGGCTCGTTACCTCTAGGAAGACAGAACATAACATAGGCACTATTTCCCCGCAAGGAATAGTACCTTCCATCGGGATCCCGGTAATCCCATGGGTGACTGTCGTCACCCCATCCTCAACAAGTTGTACAACCGTTAACCAGCCACAGAGGCCCCCCGTAAGGGTAAGGCCAATTCATACATACATACATACCCTAGCTCCCGTAGGAACTCGTGGTAGATTCATTCGTTTGCCACTTTCATAAAACCTTTACCTCGTCTTAGTTAAACCATTTGTACATTTTATTAAACAAAACATCATTTCATTCATAAACCTTTCGTAAACTTCATTTGGCAAAACATTTCGTAAACATCATCCTTCGTAAACATCATCCTTCATAAACATCATTTCATAAACGTCATTTCGTAAACATCGTTTCGTATGTATGCACACCAACCCAAAAACATTAATTAAAACATTTAAAGAAGGGCTTCTAGAACTCACCTGATAAGCTAGTCTCGGTTGTCCTAAACAAAGGCCAAACAACGTCACGTACGATCTGGATTAAGTAGTTATATACACATCAGACCTAATCCCGACTCTAACGGTTTAACCATACTGAATTTGGCAAACATAATGACTTACTAACCAGCCTGATGCATGCGCACTTAGCAAGTGCGCAGGGCCTTGTTCTTGCGTACTTAATAAGTGCGCAGACTTCTCTTCATGCGTACTTGATAAGTACGTAGGGGTTGCTTCATGCGTACTTGATAAGTATGCAGGATCTGCTTCTTGTGTACTTGATAAGTACGCAGGACCTGCTTCTTGCGTACTTGATAAGTACGCAGGACCTTCTTCTTGCGTACTTGATAAGTACGCAGGACCTTCTTCCCCGTAAAAACCCTAACTTTTTGCATGCAGATCCGACCTCGTCAAGATCCAAACTTTTTACGTTCAAAACGTTCATTTTTCCTTCTAGATGCTAGATCTATGTTTATTTTCAAGTTTCATACGTAAAAACGTTACCTTTTCTCCCAAAACCCGAAAACCCTAAAGTTATCTAAAACTCAGATCTAGGCTAAACCGTTACCTGTATCGAGCTTCTGATTCGGTGGTTCTTCTCACGAGCTAGGGAGCAACACTTTGCTGGAATCTTGGGCCGATCCGTCTACTTTTTCTCTCTTCGGTTTCTCTCTCTAGAACTCGTAAATGAGAGAAGAGAGATGGGCTAGGGTATTTATAGGGAGAGACTACCCTTGAGCCCATACACGCACAAGCCCATTGCCGGCCCATTCCACGTTCGCTTATTCCGTTCGTCTAGCGCTTAACCCGTTTCCATTTATTATCGTTTTACAATAGGTTTCGTCCCCCGAAACCTATCATAAGTCAAATAGTTGAGGGTACGACTCCCTCATTTCCGTCTCTGTTTCCCATGTAGCCTCTGATCCCTTTTTGTGCTTCCATTGGACTTTAACCAATTGGATAACTTTATTACGTAAACGTTTCTCCTTCCTGTCTAGGATGGCCACGGGTTCCTCTATGTAGTTAAGGCTGTTGTCGACCTCGATGCCAGTAAGTGGTACGTGAGTCGATTCATCCGACAAACACTTTCGCAAGTGTGATATATGGAAGGTAGGATGAATCTCACTGAACTCATCAGCCAACTCTAACCGATAAGCGACTTCACCAACCCGTGCCATTATCCTGAATGGTCCGACAAACCTCGGACTTAACTTTCCTCTCTTTCTGAATTGTATGATTCCCTTCCAAGGCGACACTTTCAACATTACTATGTCCACAACATCAAACTCAATAGGCCTTCGTCGTTTATCTGCGTAGGATTTATGACGATCTTGTGCGACCTTCATTCGTGCCTTGATTTGATCAAACCTTTCCGACGTTTCTCGTACGACTTCAAGGCTTCCTAATTCCTTATGTCCAATCACACCCCAACAAACCGGGGTCCTGCATCTTCTCCCAATCAACATTTCGTAAGGCGGCATGCCTATCGTCATGTGATGACTTTTTTTGTAGGAGAACTCGGCTAATGGCATGTGACTATCCCAACTGCCACCTAAGTCTATAATACAAGCATGGAGCATGTCCTCCAACGTTTGAATAGTCCTTTTGGACTGACCATCCGTTTGCTGGTGGTATGCCGTACTAATATTAAAAACATTAATAGCGGAAGTCTTGTACAAAAACTTTAAAACATAACATTGTTCTCGTTCATAGTCTAATAATGGGGATGTCAGTCTTCTGGTAAGCAGCAGCCATCCAGCCATCCTCTTCTAAGCCCTTACGACATCATATCTTTTTCTTTCCTTTGCTACCTGATGTGCATACTAAAATAGTCAGCTAACTCTGGTGAGTTCAAGTGTTTCTTTTTCTTTAACGTTATATCAAATGTTTTCTTTAAAACGTTCTTTAAACATGCATATTATATTATGTACATAATACAATACAATCTTTCTTTCTTCTTCTACATACATATGTGATGTGTTGCAAAACACATATCTTATAAACTTATGTAATTGTGCATTTTAATAGTTTTTGTATTCGTTTTGAGTCATTTTTGGTTTGTTTTGAATCTATGTCAGGTCTACAGGTGCTCGTGTGGAATATGAAGTTATATCATGGAGGAATCAAGCATGAGAAGAAATCCCAAGAAAAGAAAATAAAAAAGTTGGAAATCCAGAGCTTCGCGGTACGCGGAAAGGGCCCAGGGAAGCTGCGTGATACGCGGGAATCCTTAAAGACTGGCCCGACTAATTTGGCAATCACGGTACGCGAAGGGCCTTAACCATTCTCTCGCGGTACGCGAGGGGCTTGTAAATTCGTAAAAAGCCCTAATAGATGAATTAAAAGAATCGGATAGCCATTATGATAGAGAGGTCACATTCAGCCGTCTGAGGAGAGTCCAGAGGCGATTTTGGGAGTTAGAGAAGCAATTGAAGCTGAAGTTTGGAGCTTTTGGATCCGGGTTGGTTAGACATAGCTTATTCGGTTTTTGATCTTCATTCTTGTGTCTTTGATTTGTTGAATTGATACCATGATCATGACTATTACTTCTGTTTGGATGTTTTTGAGTATGTTTCTAGGCTAAACTTTATATACTGCCTAAGTTGTGATGATTACTAGACAAAGTTTGGATTTTTATTTGGTTTTTGGATTCTGTTGATGGTTTGATGATATTGTAATGATTTTAGTTCAATTGTTATGATGTTTGTGCATACTTAATTCTGATTTGATGTTGATTATTCTCCCGCATGTGTTCTTATTGAATGTCTTTCAGTTATAGATGCATTTTTAGGTTGCTTGCTTAATTGTTTGTGACTGTGGTGGTATTGCTAGACGTAGTGATCCATAGGGGTATTAGTTGATGTTTCATTAGATTGAGCGTTCTTCTTATCTCGATACCTGAAATATGAGAGGTAGTCGGTTAGTTCTTTGTATTAGGTGTCTAGTTGTAAACGTTCTAAGAGGAAGTTTTCCTAGGTTCTTAGTATTCGTTTCTAATCTGTGTCATATCATTTTGTGCTGAGATTACCCCTTGCATCTTTGATGTACTGTTACAGTGAGACTGAGAGGTGATCTGTCTATAGGGTACTTTATTTTCGTTGCAGAGACTGAAAGGTAATCCAACATCTGGTGATCGTTTTGCATGTTTAGATTTTCCTTCTGGTGACACCCTGAGAGTGATTAGGGATCTACTAGGTTGTCTAGGTTTATTATCCTTAGAATCCCATTTCAATCATAGTTTCCATAACCGGTAGAAGTCTGAGCTGTACAAGTAGGATTCTGACCTAGGTATTGCTTTCCTTATTATTGGTTTCTTTCGAGTCTTTCATCTAGTTATTAGTGTCGTTCGTCTGGTTTTCATTTGCATTTAATTAGTTTAATCAGTAGTAGTAGAAAACCCCCCAAACCAATAATCTTAGTTCTAGTCAGAGTCTAGTTTAGTTATACAGTGTCTCTAGGGTTTGATAATCCGGTTTACCATTAGGCTTTACTACATTCGATAGGTTCACTTGCCTGTCAGTGTAGTCTAGTTTAGAGGTTTACTAGAGTATTTCTAGTGTGTCTAGGTTAGGTTTTTTTATAGTTTTTATATACCGTCTGGACGACATCAAGTTTTTGGCGCCGTTGCCGGGGACACCTGGCAATAGAAAAATTAGCTTTGATTAGTTCTTTGTTTGGTTATTCGTTTTTATTTTCTCTTTGCTTTTAGAAGTTTGAGTCTTTTCTTTTTAGATCTTACTTGTGTGCTTTGTCCTGCTTGCTATTTGTGTGTCTAATCTTAGGGTTGAGTCCTTCTGTGTGTTAAGTCTTTCTTTATTTTGTTTTGTGTCTTTCAGTTTATGCAACCTACTCGCTCACAGGGATCACCCGAGTTTACAGCTTATTCAGAGCCTGAGCGAGAGATTCACGAGCGCAGCCGTGACCTTCGTGAACGTTTGAGAGTTTTGTGCGAGAAAAAGGTACGTATCCCAAGCCTAATTCCTATTCCTGACATGGGTGACGCTGACCCACCAGCGAGACGTACCGTACACCAGAGGGCTTGTGATGGATTCACTGGGGCGAGATCTTCGATCACCCGCCCAAACGTGCCCAAAACCAATAACTGGCAAATCACTTCGCACGTTTTGAGTACCATCACTAACTCGACCCAGTTCTCCGGACGAAAGGACGATGATGTACCAGGACGTTTGTCCCGCTTCACGCGTATTTGTGATACCTTTCGCATTACTGGTGCCACGAATGAAGCTATGTTTTTGCGTATGTTCCCATTTACGCTCTCTGGTCGTGCTTCCACTTGGTTGGATACCCTGCCCTAGGATTTCATTACCACTTGGGCAGATCTGGAGGCCAAGTTCTTAAAGAATTATTATCCACCTTCTAAGGCCGCCAGTCTGAGGGACCAGATCCATTCTCTCTGTATGGACCTCGATGAGCCCTACCATATGGCTTGGGAGCGGTTCAACACTTTACTGAGTAGATGCCCCTAGCATGGTCTTTCTGATTGGGCACTAGTAGAGAAATTCTACAATGGTCTGACTTTTGAGAAGCAGTAAATGTTCAACACTGCTGTCGGAAGCCATATCATGGAGAAGATGGAGCCTGAGGAGTGCGAAGAGATGTTTGAGAGCTTCACTTTAGCCGAGCATCAGCAGCCACGTTCCGTCAGGACTTCCATTCCTACTGCTAGTACATCGCCTCTTCTGCTAGAGGTGTTCATTAGGTCACCCCTGATGCTAGCATGGCAGCTGCACTTGCAGCCATGGCGAAGGAGATCAAAGAGCTGAAGTTGAGTGCACAGAAATGTGAGGTGTGCAGAAGGGGCCACGACACCCGTGACTGCCCCGTAAATCAGCAAGAGCAGGTGGAATATGTGAGTAACCAGAACCGAGGTTTTAATAATGCCTTTGGCAATACCTTTAACTCGGGATGGAGGTCTGGTGGAAACCCACCTGGGTTTCAGCAGCGCTAGAATCGGTATGGTGGAGGCGATATAGGAGCGAATGCTGGGAGCAGTATGAGGAATTAGAGGATATGTTAGAAAATTAGACCCAGATGCTCGCCCATCTAGTAGCAAGAGACAAAGAGACTCAGCAGAGATTGGATGCTCATGATACGTTATTGAAGAATCAACAATCTGCATTCCAAGATTTGCAACGCACGGTAGGAGACATCGCAAAGAATCTGAAGGATAGACAAGGAGGTTCGTCTTTGGGTCCTAATGCATCAGTGATGGCCGTGACGACCAGGAGTCGAAGAGTAGAAGAGAGAGAGGAGCCACCGGTGGAGGAAGAAGAGCTGGTGGATGAGGAGTTAGTGATGGAGAAGCCTCCCGAGAAGGTTGAGAAGAAGAAAGAGGGGGATATTAAGACCCCGAGATTGACCTAAGCCATGTTCCTTACCCAACCCGTTTGCTACCGCATAAGTATGCTAGGGAATACAGTAACTTTCTTAATATGTTCAAGCAACTTAAGGTCAATCTCCCGTTTATTGAGATCCTCCAGCATATGCCCAAATATGCTAATTTCTTGAAAGATCTTCTGTCTAACAAGAAGAAGCTGGAGGAGGTCTCAAAAGTCTCTCTAAGTGAGAGATGCTCTGCGATGGTGCAGAACAAGTTGCAAGAGAAATTGGCAAATCCGGGTTACTTCACAATCCCGTGTCTGCTCGGCGGTTTGCCTATGAACCACACGTTGGCTGACCTGGGTGCTAGCATCAATCTGATGCCTTATTCTGTATATAAGAAGCTAGACCTAGGAGACCCTAAGCCAACGCACATGAGCATATCCTTGGCTGACCGTTCAGTAAAATGTCCACGGGGAATAGTGGAGAACCTGTTAGTGAAGGTAGACAATTTCGTCTTCCCCGTGGATTTTGTTATTCTGGATATGGAGGTGTACGATAGAGTTACACTCATTCTTGGGTGCCCTTTTCTACACACCGCCAAGGCATTGATTGATGTCTTTAACGAAAAGCTCACACTTCGTGTGGAGGATGAGTCAGTTACTTTCGATGCTATAAAATCTATGAAGGAGGCTAGGGAGAAAAGCCACTCTATTTGTCTAATTGACACCTTCATGGATGACCATCGGGACTCTGTTGTAGGAGAGAATGTTGTTGGAGAACCCGCCCCTGATTTAGGAAAGTTATCTGATTGGGATTTGGAGTCCGAGGAGTTGTTGAATGCACCAGATGAAGATGATGATGAGATGCCTGATGATCTGCTAGAGATGATGGCAAAGTTGGATGAAATCATAGGAAAAACATCAAGTGTGGGGATGGATGTGAGAGTTGAGGATCCTGATGATCCTGGAAGAGCTTAGAGGTCATACCATTAGAGATACTTAGTCCTGAGCCCTTACCTATTACTGTTGTTCATGCTGAGGGGATAGAGACCAAGTCATCCCCTAAACCCAGACCGGCCCGTGAGAAACTTTGAGAGTGGGGACGTTTAGGGGGTGATAGTTTACTGGGGTACATGATGCGTGTTATTTTTAGACCTTGTAGGTTTAAGTGTTGGTGGAAGGATGTGAGAGAGAGCAGTCGTGTTCGTGGAAAGATCGTAGGTAATAGTGTGGTGATGAGAGGAGGAAAGCCACGTTGGATGACGGCGGTTCAGAGGAGAGTGAAGGAGAAGCCTCCTGATTAGGCTTGTTTGCGTCTCGGGCAAGTGCCCGGGTGTACAGTTTGTATAATCTTTGGTTTAATTTCGTTCTATTTTTGGTGTTTTTAGGTTTGCGTGTCTTTTTACGTGTCATGTTTTGCAGGGATTCGCATCTGGTTCGGTGAGGAAAATCATCATGAACGAAGTTCCAGGTATGTGTGCACTTGTTTTTATAGTTGGAACAAGTTTGTATAGGAATTCGGGAAAGAGGGAATTGAGGGGTGAAAAATTTTCTAAGTATAAAAACCCTCAAAACTTTCTGTGAACAACCCTTCTTTGCGGTACGCGAAGACCTACCAGGACTCTTTTGCGGTACGCAAAGTACAAACAAAATGGCTGGGTTACATCCCAGCTCCTCGCGGTACGCGAGGAGTGTTCCCCTGTTCTTCACGGTACGCGAGGGACCCCTGGTCCTTCCCACTTCCTTTGTTTCCCATGGTTTCCCTAGTTCCGCCACCGTTCACCATTACACCATCACCCGTCATCACCATCATCTCACTCACCATCTAAAACATCCTAATTATTTCTGGTTTTATCAGAGTTTTATATTACGAAAAACGGTCCCAGATTAACAAAACGTTGCCATTAAATGGCTAAGGTAACTTTTTATTATAATATTGTTTTACATAAGATGATATGATTACATCATGCTATATAGGGATCTTTCAACTCCGTCCTCAGGAAGCTTTATTCCATGTGCATCTTTCCTCCAGTGTTTGAAAAATGTTTTTGAATTAGCTTACGCTAAGTAAGTACACTACATTTTTTCATTTCTTTTTATTGTTCAAGTTTCTCAGGCTCTCGGTGCCCCCATGACCATCTCCGGACGTATCTCCGGTCACGTCATTAGTATATTTTATGGGTGTGCTAACCCCCTCACAACCATATTAGGCCGTACCTCCGGTCCGAGTATTAGCAAGGTTCTTATACTCGTCAGTATAGACCCCTTGCATTTGTCATGAAGACTTATTCATTCCTCAGCCCTGTAGGCTTGGAATCTTTTTCTCCTTCAGCCCCGTAGGCTTGGAATCTTTTTCTCCTCCAACCCCGTAGGCTTGGAATCTTTTTAGTTCTCTTCTTTTTTATTGAGATCCACCTTATAGGTTGGGTATCTCATTTCATTTGGGACCTTGAGCATCTTAGACTCACAGCCTCCCAAATTTATCAAACATTTGTTTTCATTTCATGTATATGCTTGACTTATTTCCTAACCAGTCTTCACCTTAAAACTTCGTCACGGTTTCTCCACGATGCATTAAAAGGGTTTATTTATAGGAAGTACCAGCGGCATATCCACCACCCCTTTAACACTTCGTGAGTACTTCGTTATTCCAATTTAGGGTTTAGACTCGTTCCATTATACTCATTCATACTTGCACGTATCATCATGCATTCACGTATTCATATTCATCATACATCACATATTCCATGTATTCATGGATTCAATTTCATCATGTGACACCCACATCGCGGCTCACCCGAGATGTCGGCCACTTGTCGAATTTACTCATGAACATATAGTAAACAGATATCATACTCAGCGGAAGACTTAAAAATGCTATTTTATATCATAACTTGGTTTAATGTACATTCGAAAGGAAGTACAACATGTTTATTCTAATGCCAGTTTATTAGAGGATGTCAGATAGCCTGCCAGATGCTCTACTCTAGCCCCTTGTCTCTGCTACCAGTGGCTACTTCTTTACCTGTTACACATGCTTAAACATCTGTCAGCTTATGCTGGTGAGTTCTAAGTTTTAGTTAAAAATATATTTAACCTCTGTCTCATTCTTAAATGGATTTATATGACACATATTTAAAACATCACATTAACTTCTTGCCCAAACATAATATTTTATACTTGCACGCTTGTCTTTCCAAGTTCACGTTAACCCCTAAGCGGTCGTCACCACTTATGCATACCCTTGCACAAGGTGTCCATACTACATTCCACAAAGGAATGTAGTATATCTCTACGTCTTAAGTTGCAAGATATCATGTGGCATTTGGCCAGACGTGGCAAAATCTTTTCTTTCTATACAGACCAATATGGTCCAAATATTTGACATGGCAAAACATGCCAAAAACTCTATCTCTTTCTCTTTACTCTTTTTCAAGACAATAATTGTCAAGACCTCTGCAAGTCAAGGTAAAACCCTGACTTCTCTGCCATTACTTATCTGGGCACACCATGATAAGTTCTAAAACGTTTTACGTGTCAAAACCATTTTCTTTCTAAAATTCTTTACTTTATGAACTCGTGCCAAAAAGGCAAGGGTTCGTCTCTTTCTTTACACCTCTTTCCCTTTTCTTTCAAAATCTGTCTTTATCTTAAATTCTGGTAAAGGTTTCTTCATATTATATCAAAGAAAGTAAGGTGGTTATCTTTCCAGAGTAGTACTTCCAATAGAGATGTTCCCAGGAAAGAATGACGGGTCCAGGAGGGATTTATACACCGTTCTTTCCTTAGACAGAACATTCTGTTTGCCAGATAACTACATACCGGTCGGATGGTTGCCTAACATTCCTTTGAAATCTCATGAATACTCCGTTACTTAGTTTTAAAATTTAGACATCATTTATACATAACCTCTTGCAACATGAATGATATCCATGCAAGGTATATAACATTTATGTAAATCTTTCTAGCATGCATATCGGCCCAAAACATTTAAAGTAAACATTTAAAAAGGGCCTCATAGAACTCACCTCTAACTTCCTTCTTTCTCAGATAATCTTTTATGTGCTAATGTAAACAGCACAACAACTTGGATCAAGATCCTAAGTCATTACAACATTACTTAATCATAAGTTCCTAACTTAGTGAAAATAACCAAGTCATTAGGAACTAGTCGGAACCTTACCTCAGCACTCTCTTTCGAATTGGGATCGGAAAGCTAGAAACCGGACTCCCCTACGCGAACCGGGGCTTCTTGGAATGCTTACCGAGACTAAGTGTGTCTTTTATGAGTGTGTTTAGCTGTGTGGGATGTTTTAAAATGGCTGGCCTTGATCATTTATTTATAGGGAAATTCTTAGCCCCGTAACGGACCGTTACCATTGGTGACAGTCCGTCACCCAATTTCAAGCGGCCTCCGTAACGGACTGTTATCTCCCGTGACGGTCTATCACAGGTATGCGTCCCCTACCACTCATTAACACCCGGATGAACGGCCTAATTTTTGGTTGTGACGGACGGTTACCACTCGTGACGGTCCGTCATAGGGTTTTCACGCGTCCCTTAGTCAGCTGACACGTGTCATCCCTTCAATGATTGCCGTGGTCAAGCCGTAACAGACCGTTATGCCATGTGACGGTCCGTCACCGTCCGTAACGGACAGTTACCCGTCTACGACGGTCCGTCATAGGTCTAAAACTCAAATTTTCATTTTTGATCCTTGAAGTCTTGTCTAATTACATCCTACCCCCTTATTGTTTCACTTATTGACTATTTTAGTCCCTCTACTCATATGTCTTATAAAAATTTTAGGGTGTTACCAATCTACCCCACTTACAAAGGTTTCGTCCCCGAAACCAATTACTGACTCGAATAAGTAGGGATATGATTGCTTCATCTCTTCCTCTGTTTCCCATGTGGCTTCCGATCCCTTTCGATGTTGCCATTGGACTTTCACTTGCTTGCTTACTTTATTTCGTAATATATATTATTTTCGATCGAGTATAGCCACTGGCTTCTTGATATATTTCAATCTTTCCTCTATCTCTATATCGTTTAGTGGTACATGAGAGGTTTCGTCTGCCATGCACTTGCGTAAGTGTGATACATGAAATGTCGAGTGAATTCCACTTAACTCTTCTGGCAATTTCAGTCTATACGCAACTTTCCCTACTCGAGTTATAATCTTAAATGGTCCAATAAATCTTGGACTCAACTTTGCTCTCTTTCTGAATCTTATAATTCCCTTCCATGGAGATACTTTCAACAGAACGTAATCTCCAATTTGGAATTCTATTGGTCTTCGTCTTTTGTTTGCATATGACTTTTGTCTGTACTGAGCTGCTTTCAGACGAGCTCTAATTTGATCTAACTTTACACCTGTCACCTGGACAATCTCTTTACTTCCTAATTCTTTCTGTACAACCTCTCCCCAACAGATGGGAGTTCTACATTTCCTTCTGTATAACATCTCGTATGGCGGCATGCCAATACTTGCATGATAGTTGTTGTTATATGAGAATTCTACCGAAGGTAGATGACTATCCCAACTTCCACCAAAGTCAATAATACAAGCACGCAACATATCTTCGAGTGTTTGTATTGTTTTTTTCAATTTTTCCATCTGTTTGGGGGTGATATGTCATGCTAATTAATAGCTTAGTTCCCATTTCCTCATGGAATTTCTTCCAGAAACGTGACATAAAACGTGTGTTCCTATCAGATACAATTGAAACAGGCACTCCATGCCGTGAAACAATTTCTTTAATAAATGCTTCTGCTAACCTTTCAAAAGAGTACGTCTCACGTATTGGCAAGAAGTGAGCACTCTTAGTTAGCCTATCAACTATCACCCATATGGAATCATAACCCTTAGCTGTTCTTGGTAGTTTAGTTATGAAGTTCATAGTGATATGTTCCCACTTCCATTCTGGAATATCTAGTGGCTGCAATATGCCATAAGGCTTTTGATGCTCTGCTTTCACTTGGGAACAAGTGAAGCATTTAGCCACATATTTCATGATATCGAATTTCATACCGGGCCACCAATAATCTTGGCGTAGATCTTGGTACTTCTTTGTAGTACCTGGATGAATTGAATATCATGACTTATGAGCTTCATCCAGAATCTTAACTCTGAATTCTCCAATGTGTGGTATCCACATACGGTCGAATCGAATCTTGACTCCATACTCATTTTCTTCCAAGTATCTTTCTTATCCAGCCATTCTTTCCTTCTTAACATTCTCTGCTTTCAATGCTTATGTCTGGACAATCCTGAGCCGAGTCATAAAGTCAGGAGTTATAACTAACTTATATTACTTCACCCTAATAGGAGGATGCTATTCGTTACGGCTTAGAGCATCTGCCACCACATTGGCTTTCCCTGGGTGATATAGGATTTCACAATCATAATCTTTTATCAACTCTAACCATCTTCGCTACCTCATGTTCATATCTTTTTGCTCAAAGAAATACTTTAAGATTTTATGATCTGTGTAGATTGTTCACTTAACTCCATACAGATAGTATCTCCATATCTTAAGTGTAAATACTATAACAGCTAATTCTAAATCATGGGCCGGGTAGTTAGCTTCATGGGGTCTCAGTTGCCGTGAAGCATAGGCTATAACCTTGCTTCTCTTCATTAATGCACACCCCAGTCCCTGATACGAAGCATCAGATTAAACTACCAGATCCTCTGTCCCTTCCGGTAAAGAAAAAACGGAGCTTGAGTTAATTTCTCCTTTAGTTTCTGAAAAGCATTTTCTTGTTATACTCCCCATACAAAATTTGTCTCCTTCTTTGTGAGTTTTGTTAATGGGGTAGCAATCTTGGAGAAATCCTGAATAAATCTTCTATAGTAACCAGCCAAATCTAAGAAACTACGAATCTCTGTAGGTGTCTTCGGTGGGTTCCATTTCATCACCGTTTCTATTTTTGAGGGATCTACTAGAATACCTTATGCGTTTATCACATGACCTAAGAACTGAACTTCTCGGAGCCAAAACGCACATTTGGAAAATTTAGCGTTTAGCTTTTCTCTTCTAAGTGTTTCCAGCACTTCTTTGAGATGACATGCATGATCCCCTTCATTTTTAGATTAAATTAGAATATCATCGATGAACACGATCACAGATCGATCCAACATTGGTCGACAAATCCTATTCACGAGGTTCATGAATGCGGCAGGGGCATTAGTCAAACCAAATAAAATTACTAAGAACTCATAGTGTCCATATCTCGTACGGAAGGTTGTCTTTGAAATATCTTCATCTCTAATCTTCAATTGATGATAACCTGACCTTAGATCGATTTTGAAAAACCAGTTTGCTCCTTTTAATTGATCAAACAGGTCATCGATCCACGGTAACGGGTATCTGTTATTTATGATAAGTTTGTTCAACTCTCGGTAGTCTATGCACGTACGCATACTACCATCCTTCTTCTTCACAAATAATGCCGGAGCACCCCAAGGCGAGATACTCGGTCTGAGGAAACCTCTGTCTAACAACTCTTGCAGTTGAGACATTAGTTCCTTCATTTCTGATGGAGCTAATCGATACGGTGCCTTAGCACCAGGCACTAAGTCAATTCTAAACTCCACTTTTCTTTCAAAAGGGATCCCTGGTAATTCTTCAGGAAACACATCAGGGAAATCACAGACTATTGACACGTCTTTTAATTCCTTAGTTTTTACTTTGGAATCAATAACGTATGCCAGGTAGGCCTCATTGCCTCGTCTCATAAACTTCGTGGCTTTCATCATAAAAATGATTCTAACGGCTGATCTTATTTTATCACCGTGGATGGTGATCCAATTTTCGTTTGGAGTATGCATTTGGACTGCTTTCTTGTTGCAAATGATATGGGCATTGTTTGCTGCCAACCAGTCCATTCCTAAGACTACATTGAATCCTTCGAGGATCATAGGATATAGTCTAACGAGAAATCTGTGTCTTTCAAGATTGATAAAACAATCCTGAATGACTTCTGTCACTTTCATAATTTTTCCAATAGTTGTTTCGACTTCAAAGGTTTCACTTAATCTTACTTTAGTTCTAGCTAAGGAAGGATAGAATTCTAAAGATACAAAACTTCTACTAGCTCCTGAGTCGAATAACACGGTAGCAGGTACGTCATTAACAAGAAATGTACCTGATACTACGTCAGGCAATGCCTTTGCTTCCTTTGTTGTCAATGTGTAAGCCCTACTTTTGGTCTTTGGGGCTTCCTTCTCCTTTCTATCCTTAATCACTACTGGTGTTGAAATCTTCAGAGTTGGGCATTCTATGATTCGGTGTCCAAGTTCTCCACACTTGTAACACCACAGTCCCGACTTACTCGGACAATTAGTGGCTATATGTCCTGGCTTACCACAGCTGTAGCAAGTATTTGTTCCATACCTGCATTCTCCATTGTGTAGTTTACCACATTTGGTACATTTAGAACCACCACTTTGTTCTTGCTTTTTTCCTCCTCCTCCTCCTCCATTCTTCTTGTTCTGATTTTTAGAAATGTCAGACCACTTTCTCTTTGATTCCACAGGGCGGGAACCAAAGACTTCATCGTACATTGTTGAAGCAAGCTGTACGGCAGACCGATAGGTTTTCAGATCTGAAATCTTTACTAACCTTCGTATCTCAGATGGTAAACCCTAAATGTATCATTTGATGTGTACAGATTCAGGGGTTATTAGATGGGGTACCAAACGAGCCATTCTGTTAAACTTGGTAGTATACTCTCTGTGAGTCATACTTCCAGCTTCCAATCTAAGAAAATATCTTTCGATTTTGTCCATCTCATTATCTGGACATAATTCCTCTATCAGCAACCTCTTCAATTCCTCCCAGGTCATTCGGTCCATAGCCTTCTCTCCCATAGCTATGACCAAGTTTTCCCACCAGCATAGAGCTTCTGAAACAAACGAATGTGCTGTATACTTGACCTTCTGTTCATCTCTACATTCACTAATATTAATCACCGCCTCTATCTCTCTTATCCACTGATGAGTAAAAGTGGCATCTTTTGTTCCTTCAAACTTTGGAGGGTTTCCATCTTTGAATGCCTTGTAAGGACATCCTTTCTTCCCTTTCTTACGAGGTCTTACTTCATATGAATCCTCAGACTCATAATCATAATCAAAATCATCTTCATCCTCATCATCTGGCTTATTTGTTCTTTCTACTGGTTGAGTCTCATCATTCTTCTTTCTATTTTCCTCTAAGTTTGTTAATAAAATTGGCAGAGCCGTGTCTAATGCTTTGGTAACTGCCATGTCTACCAGATTTTTAAGCTGTGGATCTATCACAGTTTCTTCTACCCTTTCATTCCTTTCTACATGTTCTATCTCAGGTTCGGTGTTGGCGGTATACCGCGTCTGCCTTCTAGGAGTATTGGGATTAACCCTTCCTCCTCTTCTGCCTCTACCTCTACCAACCATTTTCTACAAAAGATATGGAATATTTTAGTATTCGCATGATGGAATGATAGCAAGAACACAAGTATATTGTAAATATTAATAACCGTGGCCACAACGAAATTAATCATTTACGCCACTTTCGGTGCTCTAGTTATTCTTCTATCATGATCTTACTAAATATCCCTACCTTTTTTTCTTTTTTTTATCATTAGCATCAGGGTATCTTAACTGGCATTCTTACTGTCCCTTAATCCAAGTTTAAGTCTAGATACTTGAGCAAGTATCTAAATCTCTTAAACTATAGCTCTGATACCAATTTGGGACACCCACATCCCGGCTCACCCGAGATGCCGGCCACTTGTCGGATTTACTCATGAACATATAGTAAACAGAAATCATACACGGCGGAAGACTTTAAAATGATTTTTTATATCATAACTTGGTTTAATGTACATTCGAAAGGAAGTACAACATGTTTATTCTAATGCCAGTTTATTAGAGGATGCCAGATAGCCTGCCAGATGCTCTACTCTAGCCCCTTGTCTCTGCTACCAGTGGCTACATCTTTACCTGATACACATGCTTAAACATATGTCAGCTTATGCTGGTGAGTTCTAAGTTTTAGTAAAAAATATATTTAACCTCTGTCTCATTCATAAATGGATTTATATGACACATATTTAAAAAATCACATTAACTTCTTGCCCAAACATAATATTTTATACTTGCACGCTTGTCTTTCCAAGGTCACGTTAACCCCTAAGCGGTCGTCACCACTTATGCATACCCTTGCACAAGGTGTCCATACTACATTCCATAAAGGAATGTAGTATATCTCTACGTCTTAAATTGCAAGATATCATGTGGCATTTGGCCAGACGTGGAAAAATCTTTTCTTTCTTTACAGACCAATATGGTCCAAATATTTGACATGGAAAAACATGCCAAATACTCTATCTCTTTCTCTTTACTCTTTTTCAAGACAATAATTCTCAAGACCTCTGCAAGTCAAGGTAAAACCCTGACTTCTTTTCCATTACTTATATGGGCACAACATGATAAGTTCTAAAACATTTTACGTGTCAAAACCATTTTCTTTCTAAAAAACTTTACTTTATGAACTCGTGCCAAAAAGGAAAGTGTTCGTCTCTTTCTTTACACCTCTTTCCCTTTTCTTTCAAAATCTGTCTTTATCTTAAATTCTAGTAAAGCTTTCTTCATATTATATCAAAGAAAGTAAGGTGGTTATCTTTCCAGAGTAGTACCTCTAACAGAGATGTTCCCAGGAAAGAATGATGTGTCCAAGAGGGATTTATACACCATTCTTTCCTTAGACAGAACATTATGTTTGCTAGATAACTACATACCGGTCGGATGGTTACCCAACACTCCTTTGATATCTCATAAATACTCCGTTACTTAGTTTTAAAATTTAGACATCATTTATACATAACCTCTTGCAACATGAATGCTATCCAGTCAAGGTATATAGCATTTATGTAAATCTTTCTAGCATGCATACCGGCCCAAAACATTTAAAGTAAACATTTAAAAAGGGCCTCATAGAACTCACCTCTAACTTCCTTCTTTCTCAGATAATCTTTTATGTGCTAATGTAAACAGCACAACAACTTGTATCAAGATCCTAAGTCATTACAACATTACATAATCATAAGTTCCTAACTTAGTGAAAATAACCAAGTCATTAGGAACTAGTCGGAACCTTACCTCAGCACTATCTCTTTCGAATCGGGACCGAAAAGCTGGAAAGTGGACTTCCCTACGCGAAGAGGGGCTTCTTGGCACGCTCACCGAGACTAAGTGTGTGTTTTATGAGTGTGTTTAGCTGTGTGCGATGTTTTAAAATGGCTGGCTGATGTGTGAATTTTGATGTGGTTAAATATTATATAATAATATTTAGAGATTATGGTTTCACGAGATCAGGTTTTAAATTTATAAAATGATAATTATTTTAACTTAAAACACACACAATAGGCAAGTGTACCTATCACATCGTAATATATTCTTGGTAAGAACCAAGTATCGAACCAATGGACACGATCGATTTTCAATACTCAACTTTTGTTATCGTTTAGTCGGATTAATTGATAAGTGCGTTTTGTGTGCTTGTGAAGCAGAATATTAAATGACAGAATAGTAAATGAATATAAAGTAAATAACATAAAAGTAAGAACATGCGTGATGTGTGTAACAGAAATGTAACCAACAGAATAGTAAATAGCAGAAAAGTAAATATCTTAGAAATGATCAGGTCGAAGAGTATTGCTTTGGGCTTTGAATCCGCTTGGTACGTGATAATGTTAAGTTGACTAATCGAGTGATATGGCTACTACAAACTTGTGACCCGGGTCACCGCTAGAGCCTCATCCTCACGACATTTGATTTGCAAATTAAAATCTTTAACAAGTGGTAGTGCATCCCGTTAAGGACAACAGTTACCTTCAACCCTTCGAATGGTCATCTCCGGGTTGGTTTAAGACATCGAACGTAAAATGCTTTGTATTAGAGTTAAATAGGTGATTATATTTTGTTCACCGGGAGGCGGTGTAACAATGGGACCAAGTATAAAGACGTACCGTTCCCAACACGAGTTCACCAATTTTTGGTCGCATAATAAGTTCGTATAAAGACGTACGGCCTTAATAGTGTTGACCAAGCCTTGGCTTATCAATCTCTACTTATATAAAGACGTACAAGTTTCAAAAAAAGTTTGATTAAAATGATTTTACGATCTTACACTTTAAAATCAAGAACACTCACAAATATAAAGACGGATTTAGATAATAATAAAAACCCACCAAGATGGTGGTTTTAAGGACGAATAGTTAAAGACATAAACACATAACTTGGATTAATATGTTAAACATTAACATGCACCAAACTTCATCTTCACCCTAGCAATACAAGAAGCTTAGCCATGAATTGCCATGCTAACTAGCGTAACGCTAAGTTTCGTAGGCTCCCCTCTTGGGGAACAAGGAGGAAGAGCCTCCCCACTCTCTACTCACTACTCTAACTACGAAATAAGCTCTCTCTGGTGTGTTCTTGAAGGGTGTAATGGTGTTGTCAAGTGTGGATAGGTGTGTGGATTGAAGAACCCAAGCCTCCTATTTATAGGCCTCAGAATGAGCAATGCACAGCCGTGCATTGGATTGCACGGCCGTGCAAACACCTCGGGAATCAAAAAGGGTACAAAGGACATTGTACTAGAGCGTTGGGTAGCAAGGAGGACATTGCACGGCCGTGCAATGGGATGCACGACCGTGCATCCCTCCCTTGCTTCCCTGTTTCGTCTTTTAGCTGCTGGTTGACTTGCTGTTGACCTGGTTTGACTTCTTGGGGGTCATTGCTCGGGTTTGGTCCTCCGAAAGCTTGATTTCTTCATGTTTTAAGTTGGGTTTTGCTCTGTTTATCTTGGGACACCGAATAACCTGTAATTGTAAAATATAAAGGCATTAAATATTATTTGCAAGGTTATTAGTCAATTAGTACCATAATATGGGGGTTATTATACATGCAAAACATGTATAATTTAGGGCATATCATAATACCCCACACTTAAACTTTGCTTGTCCTCAAGCAAACTCATGCATGATCATATCCATAACTAAAAACTTTACAAAGGTGATGGAGTTCCAAGTAGTTGGAAACCCCGGGATAACTCTTGAGTTGCTTATTCTATTTTTGTATTTTTCTATGCTGGAATCCATGACAAGCCTATAGAACTTCAATTATGCATAATCTCTCACTACTCACAATGTTCACTCAACTCTAGGGTTATATATGTATAGATAATGTAAGTTAAGTGGAACACTCAAGTTCGAATTGAATTATGCAATGGTCATAAGCTTGTATGAAAATCAAGTCTCCACCAACTAACTAGGTAGTATGCATGAATCAAGAGGTCTTTAAAAGGGTTGTAATGTGGCAAAAGAAAAATAAAGGGTGAAAATGAAAATGTTTTTGGATTTTTAGGGTTTTTTAAAGGGTTTGAAGGGCTGCAGCTATCTTGAAACACACAGCTACGGCCTCATGGCTTAAAATGGAAAATACTAGCAGGTCCCTCTACAGTACTCAGATCATGAGGGTATAACTAATCTGAGGGCTCGTTTATGGTCATATTTCCAAGACCAAGATCTCTTATCATTCTCAACTCTTCCCTTACTGCGTAATACACATTACTGCCATTCCGTATGGATCTTTCGGCATGTAGCCTAACATATCCTACTTTGATCAGATGCGTATACTCATGCTGGGAATGAGTTTGATTCTTGCTACACTTTCCATCGTGGCACCAGTTGCCACACTTCACACTTTTGTCATATCTTTTGGCTGCACTTTTTGACAAGCCACAGAATGGTGGTAATTGTTCTTGCTTGCTACACCTTTTTCTTATAACACTAGTTGCTTTAAAGATCTTCTCTCGGAGTTCGAGTGGTAATTCGGGCTTTGCGAAATGAATACAAGAAATCAAATTAAAATCAAAAGAATGCATATCCAGTTCTTTAAGGTCTTGCCGGTAAAAGACCCACTTCTCTCTTTCTTTTTCTTTTCTCTATTTCCATTTTTTTTGTATTAAGACAATTTCTTCCATAATCTTTTTTCCTCAATCTTCTTGAAATAATATTTCCATAAATTCCTTGCAGATAGTTCGGTTGTTTCTTCCTAATATATCCACCTTCTTGTATATTCCAATTCTTTTGTGTAAAACAGATTTCTTTCCAAAATTGTCTCAATGATAATAAACTTGAAATGATTAAATAAGATAATTTTCCCATTTTGAAGACATTCAGCCAATAACTGGTGTTTACGAAAAGCTGGTTGGGTGATAAATGTGGGTAGTAGAAAAGAAAAGGCTAAGGCTCAGAGGGCTATCTAGGCGGATACTATTTTTGGGATTTTTAGGGTTTAAGGATAATATACAAGGGTAATAAAGTCCTAGGTGCCTCAATCATTTTCTTACTTCCACTAGTTCATGATCTTGATATGTATAAGTCATACAAGTTCTAATTATGCATAAAATTTGATCGAATAAACACACAATATATCAAACGAAAGCGCATGCGAAAATAATGATAATAATGCTTGTGAAAAGGCTCAGATTATTCTCACATGGAAACTGATGGAATAGGGTTTAGAGATTTGTTATGCATAATATCCATTTGTTTCTACTTGCCATGTCTTCGTTTTATTTAATTAGGTGCGAACTCTTGAAAATTTTTCGGGTTTTTCTAAAGGTAGATTTTGTAATGTTTTAGTCAAATGGGTAGAAAATCACAAGTTAAGTTTTTGTAATGTTTTAGCGATTTGTTATGCATAATATCCATTTGTTTCTACTTGCCATGTCTTCGTTTTATTTAATTAGGTGCGAACTCTTGAAAATTTTTTGGGTTTTTCTAAAGGTAGATTTTGTAATGTTTTAGTCAAATGGGTAGAAAATCACAAGTTAAGTTTTACTGCTTTGAGGTTACAAGTAGTCCTAAATCTCTAATTCCCCACCCCCACACTTAAAACTGTGCATTGCCCTCAATGTACAAATGCATGTAATGAAATGCTATGCAGGAATTTAATGCATGAAGTTTTAAGGGAAAAGAAACTGGTACTCCCCCGGTCAATTCAGTGTATAACCTAAGGTCAAAACTTATTGCTGCTGTCAGGCGGTGCCTATCAGCTGCTAAATACTTCATCGATTTTCTTAGATATTTGATATGGTTTCCGTCTCTAAGCTTGTAGAGGTGGAGTGTAACTCCTAAAAGTAGACAAATGATCTGGTGATGCTATTCTACCTGACACACAAAGGAAAACATAAAAGCAGACAAGGAAAATGAAAGGTAGTAGTTAAGCTACTAAGGTCCTAGTATCGAGAGGGCATACCTGGGGCTGAAGTATGAGAAACTTAAATTTGAAAAGTCAAACCTGAGCTCCATGATTCTGTCGTATGCACCAACCTCTTAATTTATTCATGATCATCAGGTTACCTCCCAGAAGCGCTACATTTATTTAAGGGTCTTTAGCCAGACCCATACGTGTCACACCCCAACCGACGGCGGAATACGTCGGGGCGGGACATGTAGACTGTTCAAAAGCTCAAGGTTTGCTAAAGTTTAAATAATTAAACATCCAATTTCATGTCACAAATAAACATAAATCCAACGTTACAAAGAGAATGGAAATACATAAATAGTTTCATTAATTTAAATTCTAGGCCATCGGTCCTAAGTGAAGCATCTTGCACCTATTCTCAAGCATTAGTACCTGAAACATGATGAAAACGAGGTCAACTAAAAAGTTGGTGAGCATACATAGGTTTTCATACGATACATGTGTATAAGGCATTTATGGAGAATCTATAGTTAAACTAAGTGTGTACAATCAAACCTTGGACTGAGGCATAACACGCAGGTTACCCTTATGTAAAGTCGGTAACAAACACCCTAACCGGGTGGGTTTGTCAGACACAATAGATCCATCAATGTTAACAGTTGGCTTGTACGTAGTTAATAATTGTACTAAAGTCATGTATATGTAGTCTTAACTCATAGCATTCAAGCATAAAGCACGTAACACATAATATCATATTATTGAATTGTATTTAAGTCTATGTAAAAGTTTAAAGAATAGATCATGCTTCACCCCAAAATATGTAAAAATATAAAAAAGGGGCTATGTAAACTCACTTGTATATGTTGGGTGGATAATACAAGCAAGTATCGAGCACGAGTGATTCTCAAATCATGAGTTAACCTATTATGAAAAGAATGATCTTAAATTAATAACATGCACGGGGTCTAAGGATAGGTCTAATGTCATCGGGTCTTGTTAGGTGTAAGTTTGTATAAAGTTTGTGCTATTTTATGTAAGAGAATATAAGTTTTCAAAAGTTTGGTGTAAACTTTGGGAGTTCAAAATGTTATATGAAAATATTATGTGTCTTTAGGGTTTTAGATTAAATAAATAAAACTCTTTTTATTTATTTAATTAAAATAATAATTATTGCTAAAAGTAATATAACTTTTATATAAATTATTTAATAATTCCATCCATTTATTTATATATGACAAAGTGTCAAAAACATACTAATTATGGATTAAAGAAAAACCCTAAATGCATTGTAATAATAATAATTTTAATATAATAAATAAAGAATATAATATATATATATATATATATTAGAAAAAGGGGCTTTACTCAAATATATATATGTATATATGGGATAAATAAATGATTTACAAGAATGCATATTTTATAACATATCTTGTCCATATTTCTATAAATTAGTAAATTAATTATTTTGTTTTAATTATTTAAAAGATGCTTTTAGATAATTAAAATGGGGTTTTAAACAATAAATTTGTAAAAATAGATATTGTATGTTAAACTTGCAAACTTTTATAGTATTCTGTTTTAAATGATGTATGTTTTATAAAAATAACGTTTATAAAAAGTTTGGGTGATTAAAACTGATTTTTAAAAAATAAAACAGACCACCCGGTTCGAACCCGGGTGGTTTCTGTGTGAGGCATCGAGTTTTACCACTAGACCAGTGGCTATTTAGTGTTTAATACCCGGTTGGATTTGCATAAGGCGTCTTCCGGGTAAGGGGGCCGGGTTTGGCTTGGTGACATGCGCAAAAAGAACTGGTTTTGGTGGGTTTCGAACCCACGCCACTCGACCCGATGGTGCAAAGTCTTAACCATTCGGCCAGAGTGGTTTCGCTGAAATAAATTGAAGTGTAAAAAGTTTAATCCAATGGCTCATTCAATTCGAAATTTCCTTTTGAAAAACGTACGAACAGGTCTAGGATTTTGCTAGAAATTGAACTCGATTAGCATTTTTTTTAGGAAATTGATATGGGGCTTTCGATCGACAGGCAAAAACGAAACGAATGCTGTAAACCATACCTGGATCGGTTGAGTACAGAGGGCCGACGACTAGACGAATAGGGACGGTGTTCTTGGTGATCGACTGGCAAGCAGGGGTGGAATGAGACTCAATCGAGGGTTGGGAGAGTTTATATAGTGTCGTGCGAAGGTTCATAGTGATTAAATTCATTTGATTTTATCATTAACGTATGATTCGATTGAAAGGTTTACGGGTGTCAATTACGGTTCTAATTACGCATCATCCCACTGTTATAGGACGAATTGGGTCGCGAAATAGGACTAGGTTCAGAGGGGATTAGTCTAAGCATGATTTCCGGGATTGAAACGCACCTAATTTATTGGAATGCAACTGAATTGATTCGGCTTTGACTCCACAAGTCAAATGGATTTGAATTTGAATTCGACCGCGTCATAGGTGGAATTGGGCTGCTACTTGGGTCAGGGTAGGGCCGATTCATGGGTTGGTGTGTAGGGGAAATCCAAATCACCGAGTTTAATCGATTTCACAGTTGATTTTCGTTGATTTTGGGCCCGTTTGACTTTGAGAGTCAAGGTTGACGATTTATAGGTCAAAATTAGTTCATATGGGTTCAAGTCTAGTCCAATGGTTCATTTGCAAGTGTAGGGGGTTCATATTTAGGGTTCAAGGACTTTGGGGAGGAGGTTCAAGACCAATAAAATACTTATTTTACTTATATACATGTATATATATTTACATATACATAATTATATCTATGAAGAAAACTATAAGTTTTAAATCCCCAATCTTGTATGTGTAATATATGGGACCAACTTGGAAAGTTTTTGGTTTCTTTGATTTAGTATGGTTTGAAATACATACATGTAATCCTAGAAAATGTATCAAATGAAAGGTTTGCATTATCATTAAATTGATGTTTATTGCACTAAACAAGTACAAAAAAAAAAATCAGAGATGTTACCGTATCCCCATGTTGAGGGAATTTCATCCCGAAATTCAACTAGTTGAGGCTACTGAATCAGAGAAGAGGTGTGGATACTTAAGCTTCATTTGATCTTCTCGTTCCCAAGTGAACTCAGGACCGCGCTTAGAATCCCAACGAACTTTGACAATAGGAATACGGCTTCGCTTGAGTTGCTTGATCTCACGATCCATGATCTCTACGGGTTTCTCAACGAAGTGCATCGTGTCATCAATGCGCACATCGTCAAGAGGTATATGGAGGTTCTCGTCAGCAAGACATTTCTTTAGGTTGGACACATGAAAAGTGGGATGTACATTAGCAAGTGATGGAGGTAACTCGAGTTTGAAAGCCACTTTCCCAATCCTTTCGAGGATTTTGAATGGACCCACATAGCGAGGTGCTAGTTTACCCTTCTTCCCGAAACGGATCACCCCCTTCCAAGGAGACACCTTTAGAAGTACAAGATCCCCGACTTGAAATTCCAAGGGTTTGCGTCTTTTGTCGGCATAGCTCTTTTGCCGACTCCTCGCTACTTGAATGTTGTTACGGATTTGAATGATCTTGTCGGAAGTTTCTTGGATTAGTTCAGGACCGGTGATTTGTGCTTCACCAATCTCGTTCCAACATATAGGAGAACGACACTTCCGACCATAGAGAGCTTCAAACGGATCCATGTTGATGCTGGTGTGGTAGCTGTTGTTGTAGGAGAACTCAATGAGGGATAGATGTGAATCCCAATTGCCACCAAAATCGATTACACAAGCTCTAAGCATGTCCTCAAGAGTTTGGATTGTTCGCTCGGTTTGACCATCAGTTTGGGGATGGTAAGCCGTGCTTAAATCCAAACGTGTACCAAGAGCAGTTTGGAGAGATTGCCAAAAGCGGGAGGTGAAACGAGCATCTCTATCGGAGATTATGTTTAATGGGACACCGTGACGGCTCACGATTTTGTCAATGTAAATTTGGGCCAATTTCCTAACCCGATAGTCTTCACGGATGGGTAAGAAATGAGCAAATTGGTGAGGCGGTCAATGATCACCCAAATGCTATCATAGCCACTTGAGGTGCGAGGGAGTTTGGTAATGAATTCCATAGCTAAGTTTTCCCATTTCCATACAGGGATTTCAGGTTGTTCAAGCAAACCAGAAGGACGTTGATGTTCAGCTTTGACTTTGGAACAAGTTAGACATCTTGCAACATAAAGTGCAATGTCTTTCTTCATTCCGGGCCACCAGTATTGTTGGTGAAGACCCTTGTACATTTTATCAGCCCCGGGATGGACGGAGTAACGAGTTTTGTGTGCCTCGTTCATAAGGACTGCGCGAAGGTCATCACGATCGGGGACCCAGATGCGATTCAAGTAATAGAGGAGACCATTAGGTTTGGTTTCTAATAGGAGTTCAACACCACATGACATTTCATTATACAGGTTATCCTCGGTGACCGAGACGTGTTGAGCTTCTAGGATGCGATTTTGGATATCGGTTTGAATTCTAACACAATGAAGCATGACGTGGTCCTTACGAAGGCATCGGCCACAACATTCGCCTTACCGGGATGGTACCGAATCTCGCAGTCGTAGTCGTTAAGGAGCTCGACCCAACGTTGTTGCCTCATGTTGAGTTCCTTTTGATTGAAGATGTGTTGGAGGCTTTTGTGGTCATTGAACACCACACATTTTGTACCATAGAGGTAATGCCTCCAAATTTTTAATGTGAAGACGACCGCACCCAACTCAAGATCGTGCGTCGTGTAATTCTTTTCATGAATTTTGAGCTGCCTTGATGCATAAGCGATCACCTTGCCCTGTTGCATGAGAACACAACCTAGGCCTTGGTTTGATGCATCACAATAGACAACCAGATCATCGTTACCATCAGGTAGAGTAAGAATATGAGCATTGCACAACTTTTGTTTGAGGAGTTGGAAGGCTTCCTCTTGCTTTGGTCCCCACTCATAGTGTTTACCTTTGTGGGTCAAGGCCGTGAGAGGGACCACAATCTTGGAAAAAGTTTGAGATGAAACGACGGTAATAACCAGCAAGACCAAGAAATGAACGAACTTCGGTACGGGTCTTAGGGGTACTCCAATTCTTAACGACTTCGATCTTTGCGGGATCAACATGGATTCCCTTTTCGTTGACAATATGACCCAAAAATTGAACTTCCTTTAGCCAAAATTCACACTTGGAGAACTTAGCATATAGTTGTTCTTTTCTTAAAAGGTCTAAAACCAACTTAAAGTGTTGTTCATGATCTGATTTGGTCTTGGAGTAGATCAAGATGCCGTCAATGAAAACGATCACGAATTTATCAAGGTATGGTTTGCATACGCGATTCATGAGATCCATGAAAACTGCGGGTGCATTAGTTAGCCAAAAATGCATAACCATAAATTCGTAGTGACCGTATCTTGTACGAAAGGCAGTCTTTGGAATATCCTCCTCTTGCACACAAAGTTGGTGATATCCGGATCGAAGATCAATCTTCGAGAAGTAGATGGAACCTTGGAGTTGATCAAAGAGATCACCAATCCTAGGCAAAGGATAACGGTTCTTGATGGTAAGCTTGTTGAGTTCGCGGTAGTCAATATACATCCGGAATGAGCCATCTTTCTTCTTCACGAATAGGACGGGTGCACCCCATGCTGAATGACTGGGGCGAATGAAACCTTTATCAGAAAGTTCTTGAAGCTCACTTGCAAGTTCTTGCATTTCAGGAGGTGCTAGACGGTATGGAGCTTTAGCCACAGGATTAGCTCCGGGTATAAGATCGATACGAAACTCTACTTGACGAACGGGTGGAAGACCGGATAGATCTTCAGGAAATACTTCGGGAAAGTCACGGATGATGGGGATGTCTTGAATACTCTTCTCTTGGCCCTTCTTTTGAACGATATGGGCTAGAAAGGCCACATACTTCTTTCGTAAGTACTTTCGGGCCGTAATGCACGACATGAGCTTAAGCCCACTACATGGTTTCTCACCAAAGACTTTTAATTTATCACCCGAGGGGAGAGGGATTCGGATGCACTTCTTAAAACAAACGACTTCGGCATGATGACTAGATAGCCAATCCATGCCTACGATGATGTCAAAGCTTCCCAGTTGCATAGGTATTAGATTGACGGGAAAGGAATGTTCATTAAGTTCGATAAAACAATCGCGGATAATGGAGTCAATGACGATGGGGTTTCCATCCGCTACTTCAACGGTGAATATTTTCTCTAACTTAGTTCGGGTTTTAGCAAGCAAAGGTTCAAAATTAAGTGAAACAAAACTCTTATCGGCACCGGTATCAAATAGTATGGAAGCATATTGGTTATTAACGAGGAACGTACCATTGACCACGTCATTGTTGGCCTGAGCTTCATTAGCATTTATGTTGAAAGCACGCCCTCTAGCTCCACCTTGATTTGGGTTGATAAGTTTTGGGCATCGGTTTCGGAAGTGGTTTGGGTTACCACATTCAAAGCAAGCATTCCCATTAGCGATAGCTGGAACCCCTTTGTTTCCCTGGTTAGCTAAATTGCCAGGTGGGTTGACTCTGCATGTGTTGGCTAAGTGCCCATATTTTCCACAGCTGGCACATATCCGACACGGAAGGTTTGGGAAGTGATGGTAATTTCACGTGTTGCACAAAGGGCTGCTGCCCACATAATGCTTCTTGACGGGATTCTGAGCCATAGGAGCAACCTGTTTGACTGGGGCAGCTGGAGTAACAACAGTAAAGTTTTTAGCCTTTCGCTTCTTGTTGTTGTGATAGGGTTCAGACTTGATTTCTTTGGAGGGCTCAGAAGGTGTTGTTGTGTCAGAGACTTTCTTGGCACCTTTTCTTGTCAAAGTACCCGCCTTCACATGATTATCGGTCAGGGTGGCGGATAGGCGGATGGCATCTTCAAGGGTAGCTGGGTTTCTCCCTAGGACAGTGTCTTGAATCTTCATCGGCAGACCACCGATGTATTTTTCAATACCCCGAGCCAAAGGTGTGACCATATGAGGTACTAGAAGACTTAGCTCATGGAAACGGGTGGTGTAGGCTAAACTTTCACCACTATCTTGGGCAAGATCCCAAAATTCGGCTTCTAACTTCTTCATTTCATTGCGAGGACAGAACTCTTCAGTCATGAGCCGTTTGACCTCATCCCATGGCAAAGCCATTGCCACATCTATGCCCTTATTTCTCTTTTCTCCATTCCACCAGGTGAGCGCCCGTTTTTGGAAGACGCTGGTGGCATAGCGGACCCGGAGATTGTCGGGACAATCACTATTGAGAAAAGTGCTTTCAATGCTCTCGAACCACTGCAAGAGACCCGTGGCTCCTTCAGTGCCATAAAACTTAGTGGGGTTGCACGAGTTAAAGTGCTTGAAAGTGCATTGCGGTGGGTTGTCACCACCACCACCATTAGTCCCATGGTTGCCGTTTGTAGCACCATTAACTTGGGTGAGTTGAGTTACAAGTTGTGCAAGGATGGCAGCAATATCAGTGTTGTTGTTGGCCACGGTAGCACGACGGGGAGGCATTCTACAGATTTGCACAACATAAGAAGAGATGTAAGAACTTATGAGGGTTGACTGAATTTAAAAGATACGATAACAAATAAAATCATAAATCATAGTTTGGATTGTACTCAAATAGTGATATAATCACTTGAATACTGTGACACATTAAGGTTATTTAAACTCATAAAATTTTCAAGGAGACGTGCTTTAGCCTATAAGTAAACACTCATCCCGGGAATTCCCAGGAAAGTATACGGGTCCCTCGGTTGATTGGGATTTATACGAAATGCTTTCCTAGACAGAAAACCGAGAATACAGGTGTCACCCTTCCAGATTGCACGTGTCCCCTAATAATTAATAAAGTTTAAAACCTTAACGAGGAAAATAAAGAAATTTTATAGATTTAGATCTATGAAGTTTCCACATGCTATGATAATGACAGAGGAGCAGGTAAGGAGGTTATGAGGCTTAGGGTATGGGTAGGGATATTGTTTATTTAATTTATTATTTAAGCATGGTCTAATAATTCATGAATTTTAACAAGTAAGGCACCAAAATGAAATAATAATTTAACATAGTAAACATGTAACACATAGCATGTAGCACATCATATAATCATAGAGCATGGCAATAGTGGGTGTCCTAAGGTTATAGTCTAGGTCAAAGGTGTCTAATAACCTAATTCCCTATAACCAAGACTCTGATACCAATCTGTCACACCCCAACCGACGGCGGAATACGTCGGGGCGGGACATGTAGACTGTTCAAAAGCTCAAGGTTTGCTAAAGTTTAAATAATTAAACATCCAATTTCATGTCACAAATAAACATAAATCCAACGTTACAAAGAGAATGGAAATACATAAATAGTTTCATTAATTTAAATTCTAGGCCATCGGTCCTAAGTGAAGCATCTTGCACCTATTCTCAAGCATTAGTACCTGAAACATGATGAAAACGAGGTCAACTAAAAAGTTGGTGAGCATACATAGGTTTTGACACATAACCTAGTTTAAAGATGTTTTATACAATTCATACGATACATGTGTATAAGGCATTTATGGAGAATCTATAGTTAAACTAAGTGTGTACAATCAAACCTTGGACTGAGGCATAACACGCAGGTTACCCTTATGTAAAGTCGGTAACAAACACCCTAACCGGGTGGGTTTGTCAGACACAATAGATCCATCAATGTTAACCGTTGGCTTGTACGTAGTTAATGATTGTACTAAAGTCATGTATATGTAGTCTTAACTCATAGCATTCAAGCATAAAGCACGTAACACATAATATCATATTATTGAATTGTATTTAAGTCTATGTAAAAGTTTAAAGAATAGATCATGCTTCACCCCAAAATATGTAAAAATATAAAAAAGGGGCTATGTAAACTCACTTGTATATGTTGGGTGGATAATACAAGCAAGTATCGAGCACGAGTGATTCTCAAATCACGAGTTAACCTAGTATTAAAAGAATGATCTTAAATTAATAATATGCACGGGGTCTAAGGATAGGTCTAATGTTCATCGGGTCTTGTTAGGTGTAAGTTTGTATAAAGTTTGTGCTATTTTATGTAAGAAAATATAAGTTTTCAAAAGTTTGGTGTAAACTTTGGGAGTTCAAAATGTTATATGAAAAATTATGTGTCTTTAGGGTTTTAGATTAAATAAATAAAACTCTTTTTATTTATTTAATTAAAATAATAATTATTGCTAAAAGTAATATAACTTTTATATAAATTATTTAATAATTTCATCCATTTATTTATTTATGACAAAGTGTCAAAAACATACTAATTATGGATTAAAGAAAAACCCTAAATGCATTGTAATAATAATAATTTTAATATAAAAAATAAATAATATAATATATATATATATATATATATATTAGAAAAAGGGGCTTTACTCAAATATATATATATGTATATATGGGATAAATAAATGATTTACAAGAATGCATATTTTATAACATATCTTGTCCATATTTCTATAAATTAGGAAATTAATTATTTTGTTTTAATTATTTAAAAGATGCTTTTAGATAATTAAAATGGGGTTTTAAACAATAAATTTGTAAAAATAGATATTGTATGTTAAACTTGCAAACTTTTATAGTATTCTGTTTTAAATGATGTATGTTTTATAAAAATAATGTTTATAAAAAGTTTGGGTGATTAAAACTGATTTTTTAAAAATAAAACAGACCACCCGGTTCGAACCCGGGTGGTTTCTGTGTGAGGCATCGAGTTTTACCACTAGACCAGTGGCTATTTAGTGTTTAATACCCGGTTGGATTTGCATAAGGCGTCTTCCGGGTAAGGGGGCCGGGTTTGGCTTGGTGACACGCGCAAAAAGAACTGGTTTTGGTGGGTTTCGAACCCACGCCACTCGACCCGATGGTGCAAAGTCTTAACCATTCGGCCAGAGTGGTTTTGCTGAAATAAATATAAGTGTAAAAAGTTTAATCCAATGGCTCATTCAATTCGAAATTTCCTTTTGAAAAACATACGAACAGGTCTAGGATTTTGCTAGAAATTTAACTCGATTAGCATTTGTTTTAGGAAATTGATATGGGGCTTTCGATCGACAGGCAAAAACGAAACGAATGTTGTAAACCATACCTGGATCGGTTGAGTACAGAGGGCGGACGACTAGACGAACAGGGACGGTGTTCTTGGTGATCGTCTGGCAAGCAGGGGTGGAATGAGACTCAATCGAGGGTTGGGAGAGTTTATATAGTGTCGTGCGAAGGTTCATAGTGATTTAATTCATTTAATTTTATCATTAACGTATGATTCAATTGAGAGGTTTACGGGTGTTAATTACGGTTCTAATTACGCGTCATCCCACTGTCACAGGACGAATTGGGTCGCGAAATAGGACTAGGTTCAGAGGGGATTAGTCTAAGCATGATTTCCGGGATTGAAACGCGCCTAATTTATTGGATTGCAACCGAATTGATTCGGCTTTGACTCCACAAGTCAAATGGATTTGAATTTGAATTCGACCGCGTCATAGGTGGAATTGGGCTGCTACTTGGGTCAGGGTAGGGCCGATTCATGGGTTGGTGTGTAGGGGAAATCCAAATCACCGAGTTTAATCGATTTCACAGTTGAATTTCGTTGATTTTGGGCCCGTTTGACTTTGAGAGTCAAGGTTGACGATTTATAGGTCAAAATTAGTTCATATGGGTTCAAGTCTAGTCCAATGGTTCATTTGCAAATGTAAGGGGTTCATATTTAGGGTTCAAGGACTTTGGGGAGGAGGTTCAAGACCAATAAAATACTTATTTTACTTATATACATGTATATATATTTACATATACATAATTATATCTATGAAGAAAACTATAAGTTTTAAATCCCCAATCTTGTATGTGTAATATATGGGACCAACTTGGAAAGTTTTTGGTTTCTTTGATTTAGTATGGTTTGAAATACATACATGTAATCCTAGAAAATGTATCAAATGAAAGGTTTGCATTATCATTAAATTGATGTTTATTGCACTAAACAAGTACAAAAAAAAATCAGAGATGTTACAATACGTGCTGCATCAGTCTTTCTTCAAGTGAGGGCCATCAACTTCCCCCGTGTCTCCTATCCCTTCATTTAAGTCCTTCAATTTTGGTAGCTTATCAAAGTATTCATCGATCCAATTATTGTTGTCAAGGTCCTTGCCAAGATCAAGTTTCTTTCCGTTGTTGAATTCCTTAGCTTTCTTAAGTTGGTAGTCCAGATTGGTATCGATGAATTGTGCAATTTCAAAGGGATCTTTTGACAAGCATTCATTTCCTCCGATGTTGTAGGTTACTGATTGTTTTCCAACACGAAGTGTTAAAATTCCTTCATTCATATCAATGAAGGCTCTGGTGGTAGCTAAAAATGGGCGACCTAAAATCAAGGGTACTGAATAATCGGGTCCCATTTCCAGTACCATGAAATTGGCAGGGAAGACAAACTTGCCAACTTTTACTAGTAAGTTTTCAATGACTCCTATAGGTGACTTAATTGATCCATCCGCGAGTTCGATAGTTGCATTAACAGGTCGCGGGTTTCCAATTTGGAGTCTTTGGAACATGTTATATGGCATAACGTTCACGCTTGCTCCTAGATCAGCTAGTGCAAAAGTGATTGGTAGTGGTCTGATAGAGCATGATAGAGAGAATTTTCCAGGATCTGAAAGTTTCTTTGGAAGGCACCTTTCAATGAGAGCAACACAATGGTTAGTCCTATTTACTGCTTCCTCCATGTTTCTCTTGTTTGTAAGGAAATCCTTCAAGAAACGTCCATACTTAGGCATTTGTTGTATGATATCTAGGAAAGGAAGATTGACATGCATTTGACTCAAAAGCTTGATGAATTTTTCATATTGTCCGTCGGTCTTCTTCTTTACCAACCTTCCTGGATATGGTATGTGAGAGTGGAATGCTCTTTTTGTTGGAGCTTTCGGAGGGAGATCCATCGGAGGAGGAGGTGGAATCACATTTGATTGTGACCCTTGAGTGGTTGTTTCTGCGATATGTGGATGAAGTGGTACTCCGGTGAATATTTCTCTCCTTGGTGATTGGACTTCTTCTCCTGGCATGGGTGGCTCTGGATAGAATTTGCTATTTCTAAGAGTGATAGCACTCACATTAGCTTTTGGATTGGTTTCAGTGTTACTCGGGAGACATCCTGGTTGTCTTTCGGATAATAGTTTTGCAATTTGCCCTAATTGCGTTTCAATGGCTTGAAGAGTTGCTTTTTGTGTCTTGAACTCAGCTTCATGAAAACTAAACCGTTCCTCATATTGGTTGTGACGGGAGTCCGCTAGAAGTGCTTGACTTTCAGTTGTAGAGATTAACTTAGTTACCGCTTCCTCTAGGCTTAACCCATTAATTGGCTTGTTAGCTCCTTGAAATTGTTGACAAGGCTGATAGTTCTGGGATTGTCTTTGTTGAAACTGTTATTGTTGTCCGAAGCCAGATTGTCCCTGATTGTTATTATCCCTCAGGCTGAAATTCGGATGGTTCCTCCATCCAGGGTTGTAAGTATTGTTGTAGGGGTTGTTCTACAGGCGATTTGTTCCAATAAAGTTAACATGCTCAGCATCAATAGTGATGATTTTTACTTCTACAGTAGTTTCAGGGGTTGCCTTGCCCTTGCTAAGTTGATTGATTCGAGTGGTGAGGGCGTCTACTTGAGTAGAAAGTGAAGTGAAAGTATCGACAGAGTGAACTCCTTGCCTTGCTCCCCTGTTACTCCTTGGATTGTACCATTGATAGCTATTCATTGCTATTTCCTCAATTAGGTTGTATGCTTCTTGTGGCCTCTTGTTTCCAAAAATACCACCTGCAATAGCGTCAAGTTCCGACGAGCTTGGTTGTGCAACCCATTGAAGAATGATGATACTTTTAACCAAACCTCTAACCCATGATGAGGACATTTTCTCAACATATCCTTAAATCATTCCCATGCCTCATATAGTGATTCATCATCCTGGGTGAAAGTGGTGATATCATTTCTTAGTTTAGCAGTTTTAGCTGGCGGGAAGTATTTCGACAGGAATTTCTGAGCAATATCGTCCCATGTAGTGATTGACCCAGTAGGAAGAGAATTTAGCCATGCCTTAGCTCGTTCCCTTAAGGAGAAAGGAAACATTCGGAGGCGAATTGCGTCATTCGAAACTCCGTTCAGTTTGAAAGAGTCATAAATTTCGAGGAAATTTGCAATGGGGCATGTGGATTTTCATCGGCTAATCCATGGAAAGTGCATGATGACTGGATCATGTGGATAACATGAGACTTGGTCTCAAAGTTGTTAACGTCAACCATTGGCCTTGTGATGCTAGACCCCAAAGCTTCTAGTGACGGTCTTACGAAATCGGAAATAGTGCGGTTTTCAACTGCCATTTTTCTAGCACGGTTTCTCATATTCGGCGGTGAAAGAATCTTTCTGGCTCTGCTAAAGGTCGATATAAACCAGTAGTGGAGCTGCGGATCATACACTACCTGCTAAAGGTCGATATAAACCAGTAGTGGAGCTGCGGATCATACACAGATGGAAAATAATAAGGCTAATCCGTTAACTTGATTTTTTCTTGAAAGCACCATGTCCCCGGCAATGGCGCCAAAATTTGATATGTGAATTTTGATGTAGTTAAATATTATATAATAATATTTAGAGATTATGGTTTCACGAGATCAAATGATAATTACTTTAACTTAAAACACACACAATAGGCAAGTGTACCTATCGCAGCGTAATATAGTCTAGGTAAGAACCAAGTATCGAACCAATGGACACGGTCGATTTCCAATACTCAACTTTTGTTATCGTTTAGCCAGATTAATTGATAAGTGGGTTTTGTGTGCTTGTAAAGCAGAATAGTAAATGACAGAAAAGTAAATGACGATAAAGTAAATAACATAAAAGTAAGAATGTGCGTGATGTGTGTAACAGAAATGTAACGAACAGAATAGTAAATAGCAGAAAAGTAAATATCTTGGAAATGATCAGGTCAAGAAGAGTATTACTTTGGGCTTTGAATCCGCTTGGTATGTGATAATGTTAAGTTGACTAATCCAGTGATATGACTACTACAAACTTGTGACCCGGGTCACCGCTAGAGCCTTGTCCTCATGACATTTGATTTGCAAATTAAGAACTTTAACAAGTGGTAGTTCCTACCGTTAAGGACAACAGTTACCCTCAACCCTTCGAATGGTCATCTTCGGGTTGGTTTAAGACATCGAACGTAAAATGCTTTGTATTAGAGTTAAATAGGTGATTATATTTTGTTCACTGGGAGGCGGTGTAACAATGGAACCAAGTATAAAGACGTACTGTTCCCAACACGAGTTCACCAATTCTTGATCGCATAATAAGTTCGTATAAAGACGTACGACCTTAATAGTGTTGACCAAGCCTTGGCTTATCAATCTCTGCTTATATAAAGACATACAAGTTTCAAAACAAGTTTGATTAAAATGGTTTTACGATCTTACACTTTAAAATCAAGAACACTCACAAATATAAAGACGGATTTAGACAATAATAAAAACCCACCAAGATGGTGGTTTTAAGGACGAATAATTAAAGACATAAATACATCACTTGGATTAATACGTTAAACATTAACATGCACCAAACTTTATCTTCACCCTAGCAGTAAAAGAAGCTTAGCCACGAATAGCCATGCTAACTAGCGTAACACTAAGTTTCGTAGGCTCCCCTATTGTGGAACAAGGAGGAAGAGCCTCTCCATTCTCTACTCACTACTATAACTATGAAATAAGCTCTCTCTAGTGTGTTCTTGAAGGGTGTAATGGTGTTGTCAAGTGTGGATAGGTGTGTGGAATGAAGAACCCAAGCCTCCCGTTTATAGGCCTCAGAATGAGCAATGCACGGCCATGCATTGGATTCCACGGGCGTGCAAACACCTCGGAAATCAAACAGGGTACAAAGGATAATGTACTAGATCCTTGGGGAGCAAGGAGGCCATTGCACGGCCGTGCATCCCTCCCTTGCTTCCCTGTTTCGTCTTTTAGATGTTGGTTGACTTGTTGTTGAACTAGTTTGACTTCTTAGGGGTCAATACTCGGGTTTGGTACTCCGAAAGCTTGATTTCTTCATGTTTTAAGCTGGTTTTTGCTCTATTTATCTTGGGACACTGAATAACCTGCAATTGTAAAATATAAACGCTTTAAGTATCATTTGCAAAGTTATTAGTCAATTAGTACCATAATATGGGGTTATTATGCATGCAAAACATGTATAACTTAGGGCATATCACTGGCTTTGATCATCTATTTATAGGGCAATTCTCAGCCGCATAACGGACCGTTACCATTGGTGACGGTCTGTCACCCAATTTCAAGCAGCCTCCACAACGGACCGTTATCTCCCGTGAAACATTCCGTTTGTCAGATAACTACATATCGGTCGGAAGTTCTCCCATACGTTTACTATATTTTCATTACTGTCTTTTAGTCTATACCTCTAAACATTCATAATGGTTTCACCACGAAATACCAAAAATTTTATATATAGGAAGTACCAGCGGCGTATCCACCACCCCTTGAATACGCCGTGACTACTCCATTATTCCCGTTTAGTGTTTAGACTAACCCTTCATTACCTCGTACCCTCGTCATATACATAGCACATAACACATATCATTTAATCGCATAATTCACATAATCGTGTCTAGGGTATGGGTCTAGTGTACTTACATTATCCTCGGATAGTTCCTAACTTTGTTCCTCGCTTTAAACGCTTCTCTGAACTTGAACCGCACTCGTAGCGCACCGCACTCGCACTTAACGCGTCACACCGAGACCCTTGCTCCTTATAAAATTTGTATGTATGTGAGGTGGTGGTGTTTGTGATGTTTTCAAATGGATGGACAAAGCCATCTGTCTATAGGGCTGAGATGCGACTCATGTCGGACCGATATCCCTGGTGATGTCGGTCCGACATCCAGGTGAGGCGGTGTTTAGGCTTTGCGAGCACATTACGGACCGTTATGTGTATGATGTCGGTCCGCTATGGGCATAGCGGACCGCTATGATTTCATGTCGGTCTGATATCTGTTTTACACGTGTCAGATCTCAATGGTTAGTCACCCAACACGTGTCACCTTTTGAGTAATTCCTTGTACCCTACATGTCGGACCGATATGGATCTGATGTCGGTCCGACATCCGCCCGTTTTCATAATATTTCATTTTCAGCCCTGGAACTTTGAATCAGTTACATTCTAACCCTTTATACTTTAATGTAATGTCATTTTACCCCTAGGGTTTCATTAAATGACCATTTTAGTCCTTCAACTTGTATTTCTTTAGAATTTGGGGTGTTACAATTCTCCTCCCCTTAAATTAGGTTTTGTTCTTGAAACCTATTAATCTTTAAATAATTGAGGATAACTCTTCCTCATTTCATCTTCACTTTCCCAGGTCATCTTCGACCCTTTTCTATGCTTCCATTGCACTAACACTTATTTGATAGTCTTGTGACGTAACTGCTTCTCTTTTGTGTCTAGAATTTTGATAGGTTCTTCAACATAGGTTAGCTTATCATCAATTTCTGTCTCTTCAAAAGGAACGTGTGCAGCTTCATCCGCCAAACATTTCCTTAAATAAGATACATGGAACGTGTTGTGTATCATATTTAATTCTTCAGGTAGCTCGAACTTGTAGGCTACCTTTCCGACTCTTTTGATGATTCTGAAAGGACCAATGAAACATGGACTTAGCTTTCTACATTTCTTGAATCGGATTAGACCTTTCCAAGGAGATACTTTCAACAAGACATAATCTCCTTCTTGGAATTCTATTGGTCTACGTCTCTTATCTGCGTATGAATTCTGTCTATCTTCTACAGCTTTTAAACATGCATTGATTAAGTCAAGCTTTTTTGACGTAGCTTAAACTATTTCTTTGTTGCCTAACTCTTTCTGACCAACTTCTCCCCAACATACAGGAGTCCTACATCTTCTACCATATAGCATCTCATATGGTAGCATACCAATACTAGAATGGTAGCTGTTATTATATGAGAATTCTGCTAATGGCAGATGATTATCCCAATTCCACCAAAATTAATTATACAAGCACATAGAATATCTTCGAGGGTTTGTATCGTCCTCTCACTTTGACCGTCAGTTTGAGGATGATATGTCGTGCTGATTGATAATATAGTTCCCATCACTTCATGGAACTTTTTCCAAAAACGTGAAGTGAAAGTATCTTGATCCGAGACAATCGAGACTGGCACTCCATGTTTGGAAACAATCTCCTTGATGAACAAATCGGCTAACTTTTCTGAAGAGCATGTTTCACGTATTGCTAAGAAATGAGCATTCTTAGTTAGTTGATCTACAACTACCCAAATGGTATCATAATCAGTAGTTGTCTTTGGTAGCTTGGTTATGAAGTCCATAGTGAGATGTTCCCACTTCCATTCTGGGATTTCTAATGGTTGTAATCTCCCGTAAGGTTTTTTATGTTCTGCTTTAACTTGAAGGCAAGTTAAGCATTTAGCCACAAATTTCATGATATCAAATTTCATTCCGGGCCAACAATAATCTTTGCGCAGATCTTGGTACATTTTTGTAGTACCCGGATGAATATAATATCATGATTTATGAGCTTCATCGAGAATATTAAGTCTAAACTCACCTGATCGTGGTATCCACATACGACCAAATCGAGTCTTAACTTTATATTCATTCTCCTCTAGAAATTTCTCCTGACCAACCATTCTTTCTTTCTTAACATTCTCGTCTTTTAATGCTTTGATTTGTGCGTCTCGAATCTGGCTCATGAAATCAGGAGTTATCACTAACTTATATCCTTTCACCCGAATAGGATGATGCTCTTCCTTGCGGCTTAGAGCATCGGCTACCACCTTAGCCTTTCCGGGGTGATATAAGATCTCACAATCATAATCCTTGACCCGTTCTAACCATTGTCGTTGCCTCATGTTTAAGTCCTTCTAGTCAAAGAAATACTTAAGACTTTTGCGGTCGGTGTAAATCGTACACTTCGTTCCGTACAGGTAATGCCTCCAGATCTTTAGTGCGAACACCACTGCAACTAATTCCAGATCATTGGTTGGATAGTTTGCTTCCTGTGTCTTTAGCTGTCGAGATGCATAGGCTATCACCTTTCCTTTTTGCATCAGAACACATCCTAACCCAAGTTTCGAGGCATCAGAGTATACCACAAAGTTTTCTACTCCTTCTGGCAATGCCGGAACCGGAGCTTGGGTCAACCTTTCTTTCAAAGTATGGAATGCCTTCTCTTGTGTCACGTTGAATTCGTATTTCGAGTTCTTTTGAGTTAGCTTAGCTAATGGGGTGGCTATTCTGGAAAAGTCCTGGATGAATCTTCTATCATAGCCAGCTAATACCAAGAAACTTCTAACTTCTGAGGGATTCTTTGGTGGAGACCTTTTCATTACAGCCTCTACCTTTGCTGGGTCTACTGAAATACCTTCTGCATTTATAATATGGCCCAGAAATTGAACATCCCTTAACCAGAATGCACATTTTGAGAAGTTAGCATACAGTTTCTCTTTCCGTAAGGTACTAAGTACTTCCCGAAGTTGTTGTGCATGCCCTTCTTAATTCCTTGAATAAATCAGGATGTCATCAATGAAGACAATAAAGAATTTGTCTAACATTGGCCGGCATACCCTATTCATGAGGTCCATGAAGACTGCCAGAGCATTCGTCACTCCAAACTGCATTACTACAATTTCATAGTGTCCATAACGAGTTCTGAATGCCGTCTTAGGTACATCTTCTTCTCATTCTTTGACTTGATGATAACCGGATCTAAAGTTAATTTTTGAAAACCAACTTGATCCTTGCAATTGATCAAACAGATCATCAATTATAGGTAAGGGATACATATTCTTGATAGTCAGTTTGTTCAATTCACGGTAGTCTATACACATCCTCATACTACCGTCTTTCTTCTTCACGAACAGAATTGGTGCACCCCAAGGGGATACACTAGGGCGTATAATTTCCTTGTCTAACAACTCTTGCAGTTGTGACATTAATTCCTTCATCTCAGTTAGTGCTAACTGCTATGGAGCCTTAGCAACCAGTTTAGCTTTAGGAATTAAATCGATTTTGAATTCGATTTCTCTTTCAGGTGGGGCACCTGGAAGATCATCTGGGAATACTTCTGGGAATTCTTTTACTACTTGAACTTGATCCAATTCTTTCCCTTTCATCTTCACATTAGCTACGTAGGCTAAGAAGGCTTAATGACCTTGTCTCACGTAGCTATTTATCTTGGCCATCGTACATAGCGTAATCTGGTTCTGTCGTTTGCCAATGATACTAACCTCTTTTCCTGTATGCGTTGTGAGTCATACAATCTTCTGATTGCATATAATCGATGCAGTATGCAAAGATAACCACTCCATTCCAATTATCACGTCGAATTCTTGCATCGGCATCAGAATTAAGTCGACGAGATATTCTTCTTTTTCTATCAGTAGTCGGCAATCTCGGTATATTTCAGTTATTTCGCGGTTTCGATCACTCGTGATTTCAATTTCTAGTGCCTTAGCCAACTTACTTCTATTCAAGTTTCTAGAGTTCGCATATTTTAAAGAAATAAATGATCGAATAGCTCCTGTATCGAATAAAACACTAGCAGGTAGGGAATTCAAGAGGAATGTACCTGGTACAACGTCAGGAACAACTTTTGCTTCCTCTGTAGTTATTTGAAAAGCCCTACCCATTGGCTTCAGAGCCACGATCCGTTTGACTTCATTGTCTGCTACTCTCGACCCTTCTCCGGTCTTCTTTGTCTGGGATCTTAACTCAGGACATTCTCTGTTGAAGTGCCCTGGTTTGTATCAATTGTAGCACAAACAAGTGCCACTCATACACTACAATGTAGTGTGTCCTGCCTTTCCACACTTGTGACAAGTGATAGACTTGAATCGGCACTCCCCCGGGTGCCTCTTTCCACAATTCTTGCAATTTTGGATACTTTTCCTTAGGGAGGAACCGCCTCCCGGTTTATTGAACTTAAACATCTTAAGAGGCATAGGAGAAGGATAACTTTCTCCTTTCCTTTTTCCATCTCTTTCAGTTTGCCTTTTGAGCTCCGTCTCTCGTTCCCGGGCCCAATCAATCATTTCCTCCAAGTTCGCGCACTTGGATGGATGGATAAACTCTCTAATCTCTGTTTTCAAAATGAGATGGTATCTCGTCATCCACATCTCAGGGGTTGTTAACAAAGTCGGACAGAAATCGGGCCTTGTCAAAGAAGTCCTTGTGATCTTATCCACAGTCTCCGTTGTTTGACGGAGTTGAAGAAACTCCTCAGCAATTCTTTCAATTGCCGCTCGAGGGCAATAGTGTTTCAAGAAAAGATCTTTAAACTTTTCCCAACTCATCTCTTTAATTTTGTCTCTACCTTTCTCTCTCTGCACTACTCCCCACCAATCGTCAGCTCGCTCTTTTAACTGGTTGGTAGTGAAGGTAACCTCATCTTCTTTTTCACTGTGACATGTATCGAATGCCCTTTCTATTGAGGCGATCCACCTCTGACTTTCTAAAGGGTTAACAGCTCCCTTAAACTCTAAAGGTTATAGGTCATGAAATCCTTATAAGTACAACGAGTTGATTTCATATCAACTTTTGGATTTCTTCCTTCTCCATTATGTGTAACATCTTTATGGCTTTCAAACCAGCTTTCTAATGAGTTCTGTAGATCTGCTTGTAAGATCGAGAAATTTGCATCGAATGCCTTTCCTATTTCTATTGCAATTTATCTTCGGATATTTTCCGGGACTTGCTCGACTTTATTCTCATCATGAAGTGGAGAATCAGCTCTCTTGTGGCTCCCCTCGTCACGTATTTTGTCATTCTTATGTTCAGCCATCGTTTGCTGATACATGAATTTCGTTTAATCTCTCCTTCGATTACCCTAATCATAGTCTAGGGTTTTATACTACATGACTCTTATTAGTTTAACCCTATTTAAGTATTCTAGGGTTTCACATAAGGCCCCATCTATGCATGTTACACATATGCACATTCATTCATGCGTTTTAATCATGCATAATCACACTTCTGGCTTACTGTCTGCTAACATAAGTCATCATATGATGTTTACAATATCATGATGGTCCCATACATTAGCTCCAATACTGGCCAGGTATAAGGCAATGTATGTTACATATCATGATACTCCCAACTATCACATGGAGCTTATCACATACAAATTTCTGCCCACGTATACTCATACATTTCTGTTCTAGCACTGGAATTTAAACATACTTGCTTCCTTGGATGGCCTCGGATTGAATCCTTATTTATATCACAAGCACTTATGGTTTGAGTTAAACACCCCTTTTGATACTTAAATCCCTCTAACCGTGCTCTGATACCAACCTGAAACATCCTACTTATTTCTTATTTTATCCGAGTTTTATATTGCGAAAAACGGTCCCAGATTAACAAAACCTTGCCATTAAATGGCTAAGGTAACTTTTTATTATAATATTGTTTTACATAAGATGATATGATTACATCATACTATATAGGGATCTTTCAACTCCGACCGCTCCGTCCTCAGGAAGCTTTATTCCATGTGCCTCTTTCCTGCAGTGTTTGAAAAATGTTTTTGAATTAGCTTACGCTAAGTAAGTATACTGCATCTTTTCATTTCATTAGGAACCCGTTAAGTTCTTATTATTGTTCAAGTTTCTCGGGCTCTCGGCGCCCCCCCGTGACCATCTCCAGACGTACCTCCGGTCATGTCATTCGTATATTTTATGGGTGTGCTAACCCCCTCGCAACCATCTTAGGTCGTACCTCCGGTCTGAGTATTGGAAAGGTTCTTATACTCGTCAGTATAGACCCCTTACATTTATCACGACGACTTATTCATTCCTCAGCCCCGTAGGCTTGGAATCTTTTTCTCCTTCAGCCACGTAGGCCTGGAGTTCTCTTTTTTTTTCCTCAGTCCCGTAAGCTTGGAATCTTTTTAGTTCTCTTCTTTATTATTGAGATCCACATTATAGGCCGGGTATCTCATTTCATTTGGAACCTTGAGTATCTTAGACTCACAGCCTCCCAAATGTATCAAGCATTTGTTTTAATTTCATGTATATGCTTGACTTGTTTCCCAACCAGTCCTCACCTTAAAACTTCGTAACGGTTTCTCCATTATGCATTAAAAGGGTTTATATATAGGAAGTACCAGCGGCGTATCCACCACCGCCTTAACACTTCGTGAGTACTATGTTATTCCAATTTAGGGTTGACTCGTTCCATTATACTCATTCATACTTGCACGTATCATCATGCATTCACGTATTCATATTCATCATACATCACATATTTCATGTATTCATGGATTCAATTTCATCATATATTCATACTCGTCATATATTGTAAACTGGGGTGATTATCCTTCCAAAGTAGTACCTCCAACAAAGATGTTCCATTATGATTTCATATCCGTCCGATATCTATTTTACACTTGTCAGATCTCAATGGTTAGTCACCCAACACGTGTCACCTTCTGAGTGATTCCTTGTACCCTACATGTCGGACATATATGGATCTGATGTCGGTCCGAAGTCCGCTTGTTTTCATAATATTTCATTTTTAGCCCTTGAACTTTGAATCAGTTACATTCTAACCCTTTATAATTTAATGTAATGTCATTTTAACCCCTAGGGTTTCATCAAATGACGACCATTTTAGTCCTTCAACTTGTATTTCTTTAGAATTTGTGGTATTACACCATCCATCATCCACCACTCACCATCATCCTCCATTATTACATCATTTACTATCACCACCATATATCATCATTCACACCACCTACTATCACCTCCATGGGAGACCTAAGGGTCGTTCAAGTTAATTCACCTTGCTTTTAACATTCATGTATATGTGTTTTTCATCCATCGGATACGTGTCCCTGTTTTATCTTGAGTCTTATTGAGTCAGTAGAGTCTTTTATTTTACTTTGAGTCTGTACTATGTGTCAGTTTGATGTTGTAGGTTTGTATGAGGTTTATCTTGCAGGTTTAGATCACACCGCCCGTACTCAATCTCCATTCAAGCGGGGTCAATTCAAATCTTATATTTGTGTGATGTGCAACCCTACAGAGTATTGTGCAGCCGCGAATGAAATGCTATACAGCTGCACAAGTGGAAGAGTAAAGCTGGACAACGATCATGCATACATTACCAGCTAAGAATTCCCAGCTTATTTTTGTATCTTTTATTTTTCCGTTGTTTCTCGGTTCACATTGGGGACAATGTGCATTTCAAGTGTGGGTATGGGAGACTGCGTCTAGTTTAGGTTGTTTTCTTTTAAAAATATACAAAGATACAAAAAAATTGAAAAATTTGAAAAAAAATGTCATTTGAAAATCAAAGTTTTTGAAAAATAAAATGGAAAATGAGAGTAGAACTAGAAACTATTATTGAGTTTAAATGAAATAAATGATAGAAAACGCGTCTAATTTGTGATGTTTTGGTAGATCCAGCCAACTAGGAGAGCTTAAATATCTTATGCGTGTTAAATAGGATTAATTAATTGAATTAAATCAGGATATCTTGTAGGTTCTCATCTTAGTGGAAATGGTAAAGCTGAAACTGTCAACATATGTTGATAGGCACCACGTTAAGTAAGAAATTAATTTTTTTTGAAATTCTTTGGCACACCACTATCTTTTTATGAGAATAAATCCGAGAGTTGGTGGCGCCCGCATTCCATAATTCCATATTCATGAGCTTAATTATTGAGAAGTTAAGTTTGGCTTATGTGTTACCCTTCGGAATGGAAACCTGATTGAAACACCACTAAGTTTATTGTTACACTACTAGAAAATATACCTTTAATGACACACAAATTATGACATACACATTGTGTAAAAAAATATCATTTTTACTAAAATCATTGTTTGTGTGTCATGTTTTAACGTCATCTTATATTTTCTAAATCCTACCACTTTCTGGCGCCTGCTTTTTTCAATTCCTTCTCCATCATTTAACCCTATTTTCGTTGCAAACACACACATATGTGTGTATCCAAAGAGAGAGATCGAGAGGATGGGGAGTCGCCAGCCACCTCCGGTGGGCTCCACCTCCGACGACGAGTCCGGCCCCCAGTGGCTCAGCGCACCCCTCACAGCCACGGCGACGAATGGCGGGACACAGTGGTGGTCTCCGACCCTAAAGTGGCGGACGGCGAGGGTTAGGGCTAGGAGATGGCGGCGGTAGCGGTGGTGGTTGTTCTGAGACCGACAACCATGATAGCCGGCGGCGCTAGATCTTCATTGGCATCACCAGGTTTGTAATCCCTAATACATTTTATCCAAGAATCCAAAAGGAGATCGCAATTGATTTTACTGAAAATGAAGTGTGCTCGTGTATTTGCAGTTGTTTCATTGATCATTCTGCTTCCTTGCCTTCTGAACGTTGCTGTTGACGGAAAAACCCTAAAACGAGACGGTAATTGCTCAATTATCTTCTGATTTTTCAGTTGGAGTACATGATTCGGTTAGGATTTTTATGTATGCTTGTCTCAGATGATGCGTAGTTACATTTATACTACTTGAATTGCTCTTAGATCCCGTGGTTTGTTGTTTATAATTTAGGCATAGGTTACTTAATTAGGATGAACTAACATTTATTAAGTTTTAATAGGTTAAAATTATACTATTATGCAATTGCTTGGACAAATTAGGTTAAAATATGTAAGCGAGTTTAATTAGTTTGCTGGTTAACATATTTTGCTGCATTAGCCATGAAATTGAAGTCCAAAACATGACTTATGAGAAATTATTCATCTGTTTTAAGGAATTTTGATCAAATCTTTGTATTTTTTTTTTACTCTGTGATGCATATTAGTACTACTGAGAAACTTAATTTAAGAATTAATGGTAATTGTTGTGTGTGATTGTAGTGAAAGCACAGCATCTCTTGGATGGAGGGTGGTGTATGCATGGGATGCGATTGTGAGTTGGGTGAAGAAGAAGTGGCATATTACTTGTTCATCTTGATAAGCAGCAAAACATGGATGGAATGTTGTTGTAAGCAATCATCGAGGGCTAGGAGCACTATAAGTATCTGCTCTATCAAGTTACTTGTTTTCAAATTCAATTTGGGTTGGTTTATATTTTCAACATGTCAAACGTTAAAATTTTAAACATAGCTAAAATGGAAACGAGTTTAAAGGTAGTCACCTGAGTGTTTTCAGACGCTTAGAACCTCCTAAATTGATTTTACTAAAACTGGATTATTTTAACATTATAGTTTCTATACTCTTATTTAATATATTAACTATCCATAAAACTCAAAATAAGTGGACCGAAATGTGTTTTACTTGTCTTGAATAACCATATACACTAATGAAGTTTTACTTGTCCTGAATGGCCATATATGCTTCTACACAAAATGAAGTTTTAGTATCAAAGATACTCATTAATCTGGAAAAAGAAAGAGAAAAGCATTTTGGTAAGTTAGGTTTGTGTTTCAGATATTCTACCACTTGATTTGAAAAAAAACTCCTTTAGTTCTGTTAGATAGAAAGCCCAGTAGTTAGGTTTTTAGAACGATTTTCATTAAGCATTGATTTTGTAGCTTGATTTATGCTTTGTTTTTAATAGAAGTTCAGTAAAGTATTATAATCATCACTTTTTAGGTTTTTTATACTTACAGAGAGTGAATTGAATTATTATTTTTAGTTTATGTGTTTTGTATTTCGTAGTTCGTACTGTACTTTATATGCAATCTTGACATGACTATGTAATGTATATTTATGTGTGGCAAAGTGCGCAAGTCAGGCGGGTTTGGTATCAGATCAAAATGGGCTAGGTTGGGTGAACCCAAGACACTTTTTGTCCAACATTTTAAATATTTTTTAACTTTTTGTTTGAATTGGATTTGTGTAGGTCCCCGGGTGTCTCGGATAGTCACATGCAAGTGCGTTGGCTAGTCTAACCGGGTGCGGAATGCCCGTGACTAGGTGGAGATTCAATCAACACAAAGTAAACCGACAACAAACACAAGACACTTTAAACTTCGTCTATTGATAATCACAGCCGGTTACAGTGTACAAAATGAGTGCGTACAAAATTCTGTCACTAACTGGCTATATATACTAAGACTTGTTGCCTACGCACTTAGCAAGTGCGCAGGGCTTAACTCCTACGTACTTAGCAAGTACGCAACCTTTGTTCTTGCATACTTGCTAAGTACGTAGGATGTACATCCTGCGCACTTGTTAAGTGCGCACAACACTTTACAAAGACTAGACAAGTACAAGTACCTACATACACGATTACAACTCGATAAACCAATACATACAGATACTAAATACAAATACAAATACACATACAGAAAGTAAAGTACAAAAGCATAAGACAACATCCAGAGTGTTTGTCACACAAACGTGCTCTAACAAACTCCCTCTCGACAACAGCTCTGGATTGTCTTCGGTCTTCAACTTCTTGTAGCTCTAGCTTCCCATCTTCAACTTGTAGTCAAGACAGAACATGACTAGCTTTTCGTATCTTGATGCTTGAAGCTTTGTCCACTCGTCCGTGTAGATGTAGTATTTTTCATTCAGGGCCGTCAGATCTTTCACAGAGAAATTAATGAAAGTGATTTCATCAAGGACTCTGATCAGTTCCTTTTTTTCCAAGCTTCCACTTGCGGACCTTATTCTTCCAATCACCACCGCCTCGCCCGTCTTTGGGTCCACGTACCAGTACCATACGTTAGCAAGGATATCCTGAGATAACTTGCTTAGGGGAATCCTGGTTTCACATAGCACTGGCTTGTAAACCATCTTCTTAAGACTACGGTTTGTCACAGGATGTTTAACACTTTTATCCCGGACTCTCTTGGGCATCTGAGGCTTGAAAACTTCAAAGTTTCCTGATCTTCCCTTTCTCTTTAGTGTCTTCCACAAACCCATTGCTACCGCGTGATGAGAATCACCAAGCAGCTCTCGGTTTGCAAGGTTCACCAGATCGTACCTAGGCAGGGAGCTAAACGCTTCACTGGTAGGTTTCAAGTATTGAACCTCACGAGTTCTTTTAATAGCGAACAACTTCTTATCGTCGTCGAACTTGACAGACAAGATCATACCTGTAGCTCCATGTTTGTCTATGATGGATGTCTTTTGCCAGATAGGAGCTTGATCCTTGGTAAACCTTCCACAAGGATATTTACTTTTCCATGCTTTAGGATCAACAGGTTGGGGATCATTGGGAAAGGCTTAAGTCGGGGTTGCTGCACCACTAGCCTCAGCAACTAATTCAGGCTCGACTGAACCTGTGTTAGAAGTAGCTTCAAAGGTTGGAGCTTCAAAGATCTCTCCATCCTCAAGCTCGTAAACTCCTTCACCGTCCCTTTTAGAAAAATCTACCATAACATCCTCATCTTCTACATCCCATTCATCATCACACTCGATCTCTCCTTCTTCTAGATTGCTAAGAGCATCGATCTGAGCTTCTTTTGAATAGTCTGGCTCAATCATAAGAATATCATCAGATAGGTCTTTTAGTACATCGGCCGCAGACTTTCCTATACTACCTTCATTACATGACACATCACCTTCATGTTGAGTGGACTCCCCTTCAGCCATAGACACAACAGAAATGGGAACAATCGCTAACGCTTGTTGCTCACTTCCACTGGGGCCCATTTCAGGATCCTTGTCGGTGTCGTCATCCTTAGTCCGGTCAACTAGGTGACAAGCCTCATCACTACTTAGCTTTGTCGGTTTCTCCTTCTCCTTCAACAACTCTTGAATCTTCCCCCTAGAGCAGCAAGCCTTTTGGTCATATCACATACCAATTTAACCATCATATCGTGCTCTTTACGCTGCAACTCATCAACCGTCGTTTGTTTCTTCAAAGCCGCTACTTCATCAACCAAAGAGTTAATCTGACCTTGTTGCTTGTCAGACTCCTCCCTTGATTTCCGTACCATCTCAAGTAAACCAGCAACTTGAGTCCCCAGGGTAGCAATCCTTGCATCCCGTGGATCTTATCACACCCCGGCCGGTGGCGGAATATACGCCGAGGCTGACGCGGTTGTTCGTAAGCACATGATCTTCTATTAAATGTGCTAATACTTATTCATCAAAATTAAATGTATCCGTTACAAGTAGAAATAGAAAAACAAGGAGTTCAAACATAACATAGGTTGGATTTAATCTTTATTTAAGCTAGGTCAGAAGTCCTAGGTGATCATGTAGTGTCCTCAAACTGGTGTACCTAAAACATGTGAGTAAATGTCAACTACAAGTATTTGGTGAGTAACATAGGTTTTGACACCAAACAAAGTTAAGTATAGTTTACAATTCAATATGTTCAAAGCATGTCTAAAGCATATATGTGAAAACATACAAGGTTTCAAGCGTACAATTCAATCTTTGTAATGAAAAACTAGATACGCAATCCCACTGATTGCCATTTTGAAAAAGGGGCAAGAGGGTACCCAAGTTGTAAGTTGATACCCAACAAAAACCCGCCAAGGTTTTGTGGTAACTTATAGTTTCGGATTCCCGTATAAATGATCATAAAAGGTACTACCTTAGGCTTGGGCTGCAAGTTAATGAAACTACTGACATGAACACATGTAATGGTCACCAGGTAGTTTAAGACATAAAGCATAAAGATCAAAGCATAAGAACAACGGTATTGAATCGTGTATGAAAGATAGTTAATAACATGTTTCACCCCAAAAGTAAAAATAGTAAAAAGGGGCTATGTAAACTCACCTGTAATGAAGCTAGTAATGTTATGAATTTGAAATGAGGAATAGGCTTCGTGAGGAATTTCTCACAATCAACCTACATGAATAATTGTATTCCAGACTCAATGTGTGACTAAAGGGAATAAGAAATTTTGAGATTCTAGGGTTTCATAGGTTTTGGGATAGGATATGATGTTTGTACGAGTTTTGTATGATAGTATATGTTTATCACGAGTATCGAAATAAAAGAACTAGTTTATTAATTAGGATTTATTAGGATCTCTAATTAATTTAACAATGTTTATAATAATATTAATGCGTTGAATTTATTTAAATAGTTACTCTTAAAAGTGTTTAGTAAATAGCTTATGGATTAATAAAGGTCTAAGTAATTGTCTCATTTAATTAAAATAATCATCTAGGTTATCTAAATACTCTACTTTACTAAAATGACAAAAGAGGTGTTAAATTTGTACTAATAACTTTTAAATGAAATGAATTTGTATAATCATTCACTTACAAATAATTATTTAAGTTATTCCATAAAGTTTTATTGTTCTAAATAATTATTCTTTGCTAAAATTATTTATAGGTTTTGAGAAAAGATCTGTAACGTTTAGTCAATTATTTAAAGTTTGTTTTATAACATTACAATTTTTATAAATGAAACAATATAATTGGATCTAGTTAAATAATCCTTTTCTATATCATTTATTTAAGAATTTTAAAATTTCTAATATGTCTTTAATAAATTAAAAGAAGTAAAACATTAGTTTATATTCTTTGTTTTTATAAGAGATACAATTTACATTTAAAAGATCTATTGAATTTATTTCAGAAATTAAAACATTAGTTCTTGAAAATAATTATTTAAGGTTGCTAACCACTAGACCATGGCTAGTTCTTTGCAAGGAAATAGAAACGATTTAGTTTTATTATTCAAACCAAAACCCACCTTCGTCCCAAAATGCATCCCATAAACCCTAGCCCTAAGATTGGTCTGATTAAGCTCCGATTGAACTCGGAACCATAGGGCTTTCGTTCATAGGGTTAAGACGAATTCAAAAGTACAAGAATCACCTTAAACGGTTGCAGGATGGTGGCGCTCGGCTATGGCTTCTGTGGTCGAGTTCTCCGGCCTTAATTGCGTTCCAGGGTTGATTCGAAGTGGTTTTGAGGCTTCAGGGAGATTATAGAGGATGGTGCGATTTCATTTGATCAGGTTACATGGTATGATTTCGTTCGATTTGTACTAATTAGTAGTGGGTTTAAGGATGTCGGTTACGAGATTGATTAAGGGTTAATAAGCTTAAATTCGATTAAATTGGTTCATCATTGACATTTAGTATTTGTTGCATAACGTCTTGGCACGAGTTTCGTGCATTAACAGCTTCGAATTATAATCATTTGGATCGAATTTGCCGACTGTTTGACTTGAAAAAGTCAACATCAGCGAATGGGATCAGATTGAGTTCAATTCGCGATTTGGTTCATCGATGTGGTGCACTTGACTTCCAGGACTGATCCCATATTGTGTAGGCACAATCCAATAAAGTAAACCTCACGTGATTTTGGAACCGTTTAGATGGATTTTCCTCTTGTTGACTTTCTGAAGTCAAATGGTCCAAATCTAAGACAAAGGGGCTTAAATTGGGGTCGGGGGTAGGGGGGTTCATTTGTCATGGAAAAAGGTTGAACTAAAATGAATGGGTTCAAAACAATCTCCATTTTGTTTTTTGTTTTTTTGTTTTTTGTTTTAAGTTAACTTAATCATTTATAAAATGATCTCTAACATGTTTATAAAAGTTTAAATATTATTTGATTAATTGTAATTATTTTATAAAAGGAAAATGTTTCTATTTTTATAATTTTTACAAAATTGTATAAATGATTTATTTATCGTACTCAAATATATATAAAATGTAGATACATGATTCAAAGCTCGATTGTTATAATAGAGTATATATGTATTCATGTAAATATGCTTTCATGTGTTATACATATATAATAAAATACGATATGTTATTGTAAGGGTGCAATGTCTTGAGTTTATACACGTTATTACTTAACGTGTCAAATCGTGTCAGACAAAAATGGAGTGTTATTATTGTATAGCATAGAAATAATAATAAATAAAAAAATACTGTCGAAAAATTATGGATGTTACAGTATCCCCAAGTTGAGGGAATTTCGTCCCGAAATTCAACTGGAGGGGGCTATTGAACCAGTAAAGAGATGTGGCTTGGATTCTCAACGAGCTTTGATTACCGGGGGGGGGGGGGGGGGGGTAGGGGGTTCATTTGTCATGGAAAAAGGTTGAACTAAAATGAATGGATTCAAAACAATCTCCATTTTGTTTTTTGTTTTTTTGTTTTTTGTTTTAAGTTACCTTAATCATTTATAAAATGATCTCTAACATGTTTATAAAAGTTTAAATATTATTTGATTAATTGTAATTATTTTATAAAAGGAAAATGTTTCTATTTTTATAATTTTTACAAAATTGTATAAATGATTTATTTATCGTACTCAAATATATATAAAATGTAGATACATGATTCAAAGCTCGATTGTTATAATAGAGTATATATATGTATTCATGTAAATATGCTTTCATGTGTTATACATATATAATAGAATACGATATGTTATTGTAAGGGTGCAATGTCTTGAGTTTATACACGTTATTACTTAACGTGTCAAATCGTGTCGGACAAAAATTGAGTGTCATTATTGTATAGCATAGAAATAATAATAAATAAAAAAATACTGTCGAAAAATTATGGATGTTACAATATCCCCAAGTTGAGGGAATTTCGTCCCGAAATTCAACTGAAGGGGGCTATTGAACCAGTAAAGAGATGTGGCTTGGATTCTCAACGAACTTTGATTACCGGTCTGAGAAGTATAATTGATAATAAGGCTCAGGTCTGATACTCAAGGTCAGATCAGGTCATCGTGTCAGACATAGATGGTGGTAGTGGATTTAGTTTGAAAAGAATTAAGGAGAAGGCTGTCGAAATAAAATTCAGGCCCTAAAGATGGAATGCATCACTTGGGATGGAAACAATGAGAATTTGATGGTTAAAACTTGTTTAGGATATAGTCTACTATGTTCAGAAGGTGTCACTGGCTGGAGATTTCACGGATATTGATCAAGGTCGAAGTAATAGGAAACCCTACGTGATACGGACAACGTTACTTTTGCAATATGACCGGAGCACTTATATATAGGATATACCAGCGGTATATCCACCATGCATTTATCATATCCCATTAGTTTCGTCACTGTATAACACCATAGGTTTTATGTCATCCCGCACGACAGAACTTACTATGTTTTCCTTGTGCTGACTTTTATAACTATGTGTGCACCCGTAATTACGCGAATCGTCGCATGGTCCGTATAGATCATTCCATTGTGTGTGGGTACAGAGGGGACACAAAAACATTTAGTTCATAACTATTGTTTTCATGTATGAGTTGTTAATAAGTAACTGTGTCTCTAGATGGTAAAGTTAATAAGGGAATAAATACTAACAAGGTGGCACAACCACATACATGGGTGCCCTAAGTAGAAGGCATATCCCTCCAGATTACTCATAAAGTCTAGCTCTCTCGTGTTTGAACAAGAATACGTCAAACCCCGAGTAACTCAAAGTTTATATCTTCCTCGTGTTTGAACAAGAATACGTCAAACCCCGAGTAGCTCAAAGTCTATAGTTATCGACGTCCATGGATAAGTGAATGGTCATGCCTCATGTATATAGTGGACAATCATTTGCAAACAATGTAGATAGTTATAGTTTCGTGTGTAATGTAAACACTCAAGTTTCATGTATAACGTAAATAATCTAGTATTATGAATATTGCAAACAAACAAGTATCAGATATCGTGTGAACAATCTAGTATCATTTATATTGCAAGCAATCAAATCTCATGTATAATGTGAACAATCAAGTTTCGTGTGTAACGTAAACAATTTAGTTTCATGTATGTTGTGAATGTACATATTTGAATCGCATGAGTAACGTAACCTATCAAATTTCGTAAGTGATCGAGTTTTGCAGACAAGCGTATTACATAACGATCATATATCATGTAGGTTGTTGGGTTTTATGTTTTAAATTTTGTTGAGCTTTATATGGGTGGTTAACGCTTACGCGAAATGACTCATCTCTTTGGAGTGACTAGTAAACTTATACATTTCTGAAGGTGTAAGATAATGAGAGTTTTGGAGGTATTTAGAATAATATGGACATGAATAACTTGTTCGTGTTTTTTTTTTTTTTTGTAAATAAACAAGTAATTGAAATTTACTTTTGTTTATGTATAAGTGAAAATAATAAGTTGAATAACTAGATAATTGGATAAATAAATAAAGACCTTTTATTTACTTAATTTAATTATCATGAAGAGAATGTTCAAAAGAAGTAATGGCTAAGGTAATTAAGCCAAGATTTAAATAATTAGTTTAACGAAATAAAATGTCATAAGGAAATAATTAACCAAATCATTACTGAATTAAAAGAAAGAAATATTCGTTAATGTTTTTATAAAATAATTCGTACAAGACGGGTATTAAGTTTCCTTATAAAGTAAAGAGGTTTGTGAATAATTTGTAATCTAGGTAAAATTTATAACACAAGAGTTTGATAAAAGTTTTGTTTGGACGAAATAACTATATTTGTTAAATCGAGAAATAACAAAATAATTAGTTTACAAAGAAAGTTTAGATGTCAATCATTAAGGTGAGCCAAAAATAATAACATTATATTTGGGTATAGGATATAGGTTTCAATTTAAGAAAACGAGAAATAGAATATCCGACTAACATCTCAGGTAGTTTTCCACTAGGAAGCAGATGAGCACCAAGATAAACATCGTTAAGGGTATTTGTATTGCAAACCAGCTTCAGCTCTAGCAATTCCCATACGTGCATCAAGTATTCCCTGGTCTCCATTCCTTGCCTCAGAAACTCTACGGTCCTTACATATAGCGGTATCAGCTGGAACTCCTATGGCACTGGTAGGTTCCTTGGCTTGTCCTACTCCTAGGTCTAGATGTTATAGGTTGGGTGCTAGATAAGGGTCTCTCGGAGGTGGTGATTCAGTTGCTTGGAGTCTCAAGCCTGCTCCTGAGCCAATCTGTTCTGTGGTCAAACATGGATCTGGAAGTTAGTCGTGTCGGTGACTGGTTGTCCGGTGACGGGGACTCAAAGTCTTCCTCTTGTGTTTACTCTGCTTCGGAGTGATTCTCAGGGGAGTGAGGAAGGTAAGAGGACATGTCTAGCACGGTTAGGGTCGTAAGTGTAATGGTAAGTGTTAAAGGTGTTCCTGAGTTAAAATTTGACTAATCAAAACACCGAGTTCTTATAATAATATGTCGGGAGCAACACATGACCTATAAGTGGTGTACTCACGAAAAGGATGCCCAGGAAAGAGAGGTGGGTCACAAAGGGACACTCACTGAAGTACTCAGTATTTCCTTAGTCAGAACCTTTCATGGACTTACACCCCCTCTTCCAGCCATCTTGTACCATTAACATTATTATTTAATCTCATGGTTATGATGAAAAATATTAAGGATTGTGTCTTGTGGCTCGAGGGTGTGCTCCCCTATTCAAGCAACTTTCCTTCCTTGATGGATAAGGTCTAAGAGTTTAAATCTCTTGCAAGTGATAAGGGTGGTAAAATCTCTAAGGCATCAGGGTGAAAGGGTATAGTTGACTTAGATATGATTAAGTGTAAGGATCAAATAGGAGGTTTAGACTTGTGTACCAAATTATGATAATTAAGTGATTGATGTTTAGATTGCATTCATCTGGCATATAACCAAATGGATGCTGTGGCAAATCAAAGTGATTCAAGTTTGTATACTTTCAAGAAGACATGCTTTAGCCTATAGACGAACACTCACTTCGGGAATTCCCATGAAAGCATACGGATCCTTCGGTGATTTGGATTTATATGAAATGCTTTCCTAGACAGAAAACCTAAGGTACAGGCATTCACCCTTCCAGATTGCACATGTTCTCTACTAATTTCATAACTCAAAACTTTGACGGGATTTTAAAATTTTAATAGGCATTGGGTCTAGGAATTTGAATCTTTCCATAAGTGATTAGTGATGTTGTGTAAAAATGAAAGTGTATAAGTGTATGACAAAACTTAGGATAGCATTTAGTGATATCAAATAGGTATTGTGCAGACAATTTAAATAGTGTAGCAAAGAAGGTATCACCGAAGTACTAGTTTTTGTAAACATGAAGGTTATCAAGTAACATAGCGCATAAGATAATTCTTATTGTATCATGCAATGTAATACACAAGATAATATGTAGGATAACTACACTAGGGTATTCTAAGGTTATAGACTATAGTCTAAGAATATGTTTTCAAGTAATCCATGTAGTTTCAAATATTTCCCTATAGTCCTTGGGATGTTGTAGTTCATGTAATTGTATCATGTAAACAGAAGTAGATAGATGTAGGTAAGTATGTGTATAAATGAGTATAGACTGGAGTTCCAAATAAAAGTCTAGGTCATGTGTGTCTAATAACCTAATTCCATATAACCATGGCTCTGATACCAATCTGCCACACCCCGACCGGCGGCGGATTATACGCCGGGGCTGACGCGGTTGTTCGTAAGCACATGATCATCTATTAAATGTGATAATATTTATTCATCAAAATTAAATGTATCTGTTACAAGTAGAAATAGAAAAACAAGGAGTTCAAACATAACATATGTTGGATTTAATCTTTATTTATGCTAGGTCCGAAGTCCTAGGTGATCATGTAGTGTCCTCAAACTGGTGTACCTAAAACATGTGAGTAAATGTCAACTACAAGTATTTGGTGAGTAACATAGGTTTTGACACCAAACAAAGTTAAGTATAGTTTACAATTCAATATGTTCAAAGCATGTCTAAAGCATATATGTGAAAACATACAAGGTTTCAAGCGTACAATTCAATCTTTGTAATGAAAAACTAGATACGCAATCCCACTGATTGCCATTTTGAAAAAGGGGCAAGAGGGTACCCAAGTTGTAAGTTGATACCCAACAAAAACCCGCCAAGGTTTTGTGGTAACTTATAGTTTCGGATTCCCGTATAAATGATCATAAAAGGTACTACCTTAGGCTTGGGCTGCAAGTTAATGAAACTACTGACATGAACACATGTAATGGTCACCAGGTAGTTTAAGACATAAAGCATAAAGATCAAAGCATAAGAACAACGGTATTGAATCGTGTATGAAAGATAGTTAATAACATGTTTCACCCCAAAAGTAAAAATAGTAAAAAGGGGCTATGTAAACTCACCTGTAATGAAGCTAGTAATGTTATGAATTTGAAATGAGGAATAGGCTTCGTGAGAAATGTTTCTATTTTTATAATTTTTACAAAATTGTATAAATGATTTATTTATCGTACTCAAATATATATAAAATGTAGATACATGATTCAAAGCTCGATTGTTATAATAGAGTATATATATGTATTCCTGTAAATATGCTTTCATGTGTTATACATATATAATAGAATACGATATGTTATTGTAAGGGTGCAATGTCTTGAGTTTATACACGTTATTACTTAACGTGTCAAATCGTGTCGGACAAAAATGGAGTGTCATTATTGTATAGCATTGAAATAATAATAAATAAAAATATATTGTCGGAAAATTATGGATGTTGCAGATCTGGATCCCTAGATTTATAGGCTACGGCTGTATGAGTGGGAAAGGTGAAGATCTCATCAAAGTCGAACCCATGGGTGAAATCACCATATGTAAAGGGTTCACTGATTGGTTGAAGGGTGGTAGTGGGAATAGTGGTTGGGATGGAAGTTTGTATGGTAGATGGTGCAATGGTGGTTGGGGTGATAGTGACCGACTCAGTTTGAATTGAAGTCGTCACCATCACCTGTTGAACAGATTGAACTGGGAGGGATACTATCACATGAACCTCCTCTGTGACAGCAGTGTCAGCCATCTCAGCACTAACATGTGGCTGCCTCCTCCGTTGTCGTCGATACAGCTGGCTGGAAGTTGAAGTAGAGGGTAAAGCAGTACTCATGGCCTCTGTGATTGGATCCTTTGAGTACTAACCTCGAACTCTCTAGGGATAGAAACAAATGGCCTATCCCCTCGTATCTTAACACTTCTTTCTCTTCGCTGTCTTTGTAATTCAGCATCCGAATCAGAATCGGTTTCATATTCGCATCCAGTACTCTCTTGTCTTTGTCTCTTGGAGGACGACTCGGGAAGGGGTACCTTTGTCGTTCTCCTAGGTTGTGATTGACCTGGTGCATCATCATAGTTGGATGAATCAGATTCAGCTGCCTCAGAATCCGAGTCTTCAGCACCTGCACCTCCTTCTTCTTCATCACCGCCATCACCAGATTCATCATTCTCAGAACCTTCATTTCTTCCTCTTCCTACTCTACTTGTTCATCAGAGTATTCACTCAATTCAGGCTAAGACTCAGCACTATACCATCTGAATTTAGTAGGGGCCACATATGCTTCATTGATAAAATGGCCAAAGAGAGGAGTGTGCACATGGGTAGGTTCTATACTGCCTGGCGTAAGGAATTGAGAAAACACTATCTTGGCCACTGTCTTGACTTGTAATTTTCACCTATTGCCGAAAGATTCAGCAAGGCATCATTAATCAATAGCTGAACAAGACGTGGGAACAACATGAATCTAAACTTCTCCGCCGTGTTAATCTGATCGTTAAAGCTTTGTAGATGTATTTGGAGAAGTTGAACCCTTTGTTGAGAGACAACCTAACCATTGCAGCTGCCAGGTCATGACCCATTGCATCCTTTCCTGCTTTTCGTGAAGAGATGCAAATGATCATGACATGGGCAAAGTACCTCCATTGGTCTAGTAATCACATCTTCTTGTAAGAGGCATAATCTCTAGCACCGACGTAGCCAATCCTCTGTCTCCAGCACCCATCCACAAAGTAATCAGGGTAAGTGACTGGGTCAGTTGCTAGATCCTTGAACTGCAGGACTCTCTGAATGGTGTCTTCAGAAATAGCAATATCATGACCCGCTACAGTAGCCCTAATGACGTTTGGGGTTACCGTACAGTCATGATCAGCTGTCTCCCAGAACTGTTCCAGATAAGGTCTTGAGACGATTGGATCAGAAAAAATGGCATAGCTGATCTTGGAGCGGTTCAGAAAGTCCACAATGTCTCTGTATTGAAGTGCAGCACCCTTCCATTCTGGATTCGTGATAGCAAGAAGATTGAACTCACTGGTAAATGCACGAGCCATTACTGCAAGAACACATAATGAACACTATAAGAACACATAGACTCATTGGAATTGAACAGACATGACTAGGTATAGTACATTCACAAAGATCAGAGTCCAAGACTTAGAAAATTTTCCAAGTTGCCTTTCGTGCGCACTTAACAAGTACGCAGGGTTTATGTCTTGCGACTTATCAAGTACGCAAGAGCTATATCTTGCGTACTTACCAAGTGCGCAAGGTTTAACACTTAGGAAACTTTTTCAAGTTTTCATAATCCATCAATGAGATATTTTGTTGTGGGTTATGGTCAACACATGGTCTAAAAACAAGAATAGGACCTAAGGGACCAACACCAACAACAAAATCAAGCTAACCCACAGTCAAATTGACCTAGCCCTGGTCCGACGTAGAACCACGGCATCACAAGAGGTCATATCCAAAATCCAACCAAGTTAAGGACTAATCTTTGATACTTGAGCTTCAAATAATGATTTAAAATAAGTTTTAGGTCGTAATTTGGGTCACAAACACCTACAATCGGTCAAAAAATCATAACCAAAGCCCTAGTTCTTGAGGGTCAAGAAATCAGTCGAAAACAATCGATTTTGTGGATGGAATCATCTGAGATTTTCACCAATTGTTAGTTAGATGATGATGAAACTATAAATGGGATGAAAAACGAGCTTAGGAACACATAAATTTTCAAGGAAATATGAGCAGCGGGTAATAACATAGTATTAGCCATTTGAAATAAGATGAAGCCTTGAAATTTTTCTAACACCTGTATATGTACCCTTCACAGATGGGTCGTGCGTACTTAACATGTACGCAGGACTTAACTACTACGTACTTAGCAAGTACGCATGACTTAAGTCTTGCGTACTTGTAAGTACGCAAGGTTTAATTCTTGCGTACATGTCAAGTACGTAGAAACCTTTGTGAGCTCAAATTTCAACTCAAATTATGAAGAATGTCAAGTCAAATAACGAACCGGATAAGAACATTCAATCAAGAGGTTTCAAAAGCGATTCAAGGAAGTTAAACAAAAATATTTTTGGCTTTTCTTAAGTTTTGATAAACTGTACTTAAAATCTTTTTGGCATTTTTGATAATAATTGAACTGTACATTAACTTAAAATCTTTTTGAGCTTTTCTGAATGAAGATAATATGCACAAGAATATACACACAAGCTATTTTTGGTCAAAGTCATGACCAGAGGATCATATCAGGCTATTATAAGCAAAAATGATACACAATAAACATCAAAGAGTATGGGATCATGTCATGGATTACTACTTATTCATACGTATTATGCAATACAAGCAAGTTAACTCAAGTTGTCAATATTATAAGATTTGAAACCATAAGCATCTTTGTATCACGTTCTTGTGTGTTAAGGTATTAATTATAAGTATACAACGTGTACCCCACATTTCTGCTATAGAAATTTAAATTGCACTATCTCAAGGCATCTAAGATTTTCTCAAAGATTTCCAAATCTCCAGAATGAAGTTACATCGTTTAGCACATAAAAAATCAAGCAGAATCCATAAGGATTATCAAGAATCATAAGATTCATAATCGAGTGATTCATTTGTCTTGGTTTAATAGGTTTTTCTTCTGTGAATATCATATGATGATTCAGGTTAATAAATATGGTGTCTGAGGATTTAGGTAAGGGATCCAACTTTTATCTAGATTTGATTTCAATGAATCAAGTATTATTCAAGGGTGAATATATGCTCAACGGTTGATGTCGAGACACATCTTGTCCCAACTTCTCATTGCATACTTGTGAGTATGGGCAGTAAAGTGAACTGAAAATTATGCTAAAGACATAACCCGAAACTGGTCTCATAAGAAAATATTTGCCAAAATCTTACATCCTTTATCTGATAACACTTGTAGGTCCCCAGGTGTCTCGGATCTTCACATGCAAGTGTGTTGGCTAGTCTAACCGGGTGTGGAATGCTCGTAACTAGGTGGAGATTCAATCAACACAAAGTAAACCGACAACAAACACAAGATACTTTAAACTTCATCTATTGATAATCACAGCCAGTTACAGTGTACAAAATGAGTGTGTACATAATTCTATCACTAATTGGCTATATATACTAAGACATGTTGCCTGCGCACTTTGCAAGTGCGTAGCCTTTATCCTTGCGTACTTGCTAAGAACGCAGGATGTACATCCTGCGCACTTGTTAAGTGCGCACAACACTTTACAAATACTAGACAAGTACAAGTACCTACATACACGATTACAACTCGTTAAACCAATACATACTGATATGACGTAAATTATACATGTTTTGCATGCATAATTATCCCCGAAATCATTACAATTAGAGACAATATGATTATAATTGATGCCTAATCCACTCATTTGTGTTCCGATAGGATAATTGACCCGGATATGCAAAAGCATGAAGAAAACACTCAAAAACAAGGTGAAATCATGTGATACCCGGCAAATTCAGATTAATATCCATACCCGACTATTACTTGAATTCACATGATTACACTTGCATCATACTTAATTATAGAGTAATTAAGTACATATTTCATATATCAAGTCCATTCGTTTTATTTCATTACATTCATCGGTAATCGGGCGGATTATCGGGTCACACACGCGTCATGTCACATGAACGTCAGTGATATTTAGAAATAATACTTAGACATATAATTGGTGTGCAAAAATTATATGTAATACTGTGATTTAATATTTCATGGTTATATGATTTTTTTCGGAATTTTTAGAGCAACTTTTATTTTAACGATTTTAAAACGGATACGCGATATATGCCAACAATACTAATTTAGATTTTATAAAAACAATGGTTTTATAACGTGGGCTTAATAATTCAGCACTTTATTTTTTAATCCAATTAGTAGCCCATTTATTTAAATAAAAAGCCTTAAAAGAGTTCTAAAGCCCAAAGCCCATTTGATTAAAACACTCCTAACCACACTTAATCCCTCATTTCCACTAAACCCTAAACCTAGCCCCCTCCCTCCTCTCTCTTTGCTCTCGGCCGAAACCCCCTCCCCTAGCCCCCACCTCTCTAAAAAATCTATCATCCATTCAAGTGTTCTTGAGACCTATCCAAGGTGATTCAAGGTGTTAGGAGCTAATCTCACATCCATTCTACCTTCCTACTTGAATTTTGTAAGTGTTCATCCACATTTTCTCATTATTTTCGGCCTAATGAAGAAACCCACCCATCCAAACAATTTTCCTTGTTACAAGTGTTATAATGCATGTTTTTATCAAAGGTTTTCATAATAAAAGAGTTGTTGACACATGTATGCACATTTTAGGGTTTGAAATACTTGTTTATGTTATTATTTGCTCATTTCTATTTATAGAAACTTTATTGGTTGAGATTTGGCATAAATGGGTGTATGATATGCTTAAGAGTTTAAATGGTTCTTATATTAGTAGCATGAATAGGCAATGTAATTTTTTTTGGTTGAAATGTTGTTTTACTCTATGCTATGGTCGACTTACTATATAAGGAACCTTTAATTTTGCATATTATGTGTTATGAGGTTCTAATGGATAAAAAATTGATAATATAGTTCTATAATATATATTAAAGTAGTAGAAAGAGTTATTTGAAGTTACACATGTGCAAAAGGGTCGTTTGGGCCACTTTCCTAAAAAGGAAACTTTAACTGTTCATATTTTGTGTATGTGTAGGTTATAAATGTTTAAAATGAGTTAAATGGCTTTAATACTATGTGAATAGCTGACTTATGCAAGAATATTTGCAAAATGGTCGTTTAGACCACTTTCCTAAAAAGGAAACTTTAATTATTCATATTTTGTGTATGTGTAGGTTATAAATGTTTAAAATGAGTTAAATGGCTTTATTACTATGTGAATAGATGACTTATGCAAGAATATGTAATTTGGAATGGTATTATGTCATGTTTTGGAGGAAATTGCTAAATAAGGAAACTTTGTTATTTTGTTAACTTCACCTTTGCTTAGAATAGAAAGTTTATGTGTATAATCATGTTTATGGTATGTTACTAGTATAAATTCATGTATAACTTGTTTAGTTGAGCCATGACACTTAAAGTACATTAAAACCCTAATTTCTTAAAAGGGGAAACTTTGCCATGTTAATGACCATAATATAGGAATGACATGTTATGTTACTTGTTCAAATAAGTGGAAATAATGTTAATAGGTTACTAATGCAATGACATAACTTGTGTGTATGAATGGTTAACATGTATGAAATATACCATGAATATGTGCAAATGTCATGTTACTTGTCACATGTTAATTACTTATGCAACTAATTGCAGCATGTATGTTATGTCATAAAGTATGACTCATATGTTACTTAAGTAGTACTTAGATGTTACTTAAGTATTACTTGTATGTTACTTATGTGTTACATATGTACTACTTATATGTTACTTATGTGCTATTTGTACATGACTTCAATATTAGTCAACATTGGTCAACATTAGTCAACATTGGTCAACATTAGTCAACATTGGCCAACATTAGTCACATTGGTCAACATTGGTCAACATTAGTCAACATTAATCAACATTAGTCAAACTTGGTCAAAGTTGATCAAACCTTGGTCAACTTTGGTCAAACCTCGGTCAACTTTGGTCAAACCTTTTCAAAACGTCAATGTAACCTTTCAACGTTGAGTCGTTTGGATGAATGTGGTTACATAAACCATGTTTACTTTCATAGACCTTATAGCCTTACTATTCCTAGGGCTCCGTTAGGTCGGTTATCCAGAGTTGCTAGATTTCTCTTGTTGCTTTCATTCTTCATTCACCGCATTACCAGGTGTGTTTTAACGGCCCCATTTTACTTACTTTTCCATTTGGGGGAGATACATGCTAAACCATTTTCTCACTTAGTCGTATGCTGATTACTTTGATTTCGCTTTAACATATATAAGTGGGTTCATTTCCCACACATAAAGTCCTCTCATAGTCGAACCGTTAATTATTACACAAAGCGAGGTGATTCATGAATAGTACTATTGGGTTTAACAACCCTCACCCGGGGTAGTCGCGCTAACTCTTACTGGGAGTCAACCGGGTGCATAATTGACCTAATCCATTGCGTGTTGGGCACGTAAGAGGAAAAATGCTAGTTTTTGCATTCCTTCGTTGAGCTTCGGTTCCGGTGTTGCTTATATAGTTATTGTTTATTGTCTGGTCAACAATCGAATCACTAGTATACATACGTACTGTTACACTGTTTTTCATTTCTGTTTCTGTTACTTAAACCTGTGAACTCACCAACCATGTGTTGACACTTTTAAGCATGTTTATTTCAGGTCGCTAAGCATTCACGCATCGACTAGGATTGCATGTCTGGAGTCGCATTTCATGTTTTCATTTAGAAGCTAGGTTTATGTGAACCTAATTTGTTATGCTTCTGTATTTTGCTACATTACTTATGCTTCCGCACTTTACTTTCCGCATTTTTTTTCAAACTCTGTATTACTTATTTATTCTTGTATGATGTTCAAACTGAAAGTCTTTTCGAAAACCATTTAGAGGTCATTCGAAATGACCGGGACTGATGATCCTTGACAGTCACAACCCGCGGGTAACCCGCTGTGGAATTTCAGGGTGTGACAGATTGGTATCAGAGCCCTAGTTATAGATAACTAAGCTTCATTTAGTGTGCTTAGACTATAACTATGCAGCGCTCCGATCCTATCGTTAAGTACTTAGGCAGAAACCGCGTTTCAATTACTCAAACAGAAACTTTGCAACGCACTGATCGTATCGTTACCAGAAGGAACAGACGATTTCATGGTGTACTGCGATGCGTCACACCAAGGACTCGGGTGCGTGTTAACGCAAAGGGAGAAGGTCATTGCTTATGTTTCTCGACAACTGAAAGTGCACGAGAAAAACTACACTACCCACGACTTGGAGTTGGGAGCGGTAGTATTTGCGCTCAAGATCTGGAGACACTACCTGTATGGCACCAAATGTATAATTTTCACTGATCACAAAAGGCTTCAACATATCTTCGACCAGAAGGAACTTAACATGAGGCAAAGTCGATGGGTCGAATTGCTAAACGACTATGATTGCGCTATCCGTTACCATCCCGGAAAGGCAAACATCGTTGCTGATGCCTTGAGCAGGAAAGATCAACCCAAGCCACGACGAGTACGGGCGTTACAATTGACCATCCACACGAACTTACCCATACAAATCCGTGACACCCAACTCGAAGCAATCAAGGAGGTGAACATATGCCATGAGTCCTTACGTGGGATGGATAAACAATTTGAGGTCAAATCCGATGACATTCGTTACTTCATGGATCGGATTTGGGTACCGAACTTTGGGGACTTAAGGGATCTAGTGATGGACGAAGCACACAAATCCAGGTACTCGATTCACCCCGGTGCTGAAAAAATGTTCCATGACCTCAAGGAACATTATTGGTGGCCTAACATGAAAGCCGAAATTGCTACCTACGTCAGTAAATGCTTGACATGTGCTAAGGTCAAAGTGGATTATCAACAACCAGAGATCCCACAGTGGAAGTGGGAACAGATTTCAATGGACTTCATCACGAAATTTCCCAGGGCCTCTAATGGTTGTGACACAATCTTGGTAATTGTCGACAGGCTAACAAAATCTGCACACTTCCTCCCCATTAAAGAAATGGACAAGATGGAGAAACTAACAAGAATTTACTTAAAGGAAGTAGTCACAATACATAGAGTGCCAATCTCCATCATTTCAGATAGGGATAGTCGATTTACATCCTGATTCTGGCAATCCTTATAGAAAGCCTTGGGTACTCGGTTAGATATGAGTACTGCATACCATCCTCAGACGGACGGTCAGAGCGAGAGGACCATCCAAACCCTGGAGGACATGCTTAGAGCTTGTGTGATTGAATTTGGAAACGGTTGGGATGCCCATCTATCGTTGGTCGAATTTTCATACAACAACAGCTACCACACTAGCATCAAAGCCGCACCATTCGAGGCACTCTATGGACGAAAGTGTAGATCTCCAATTTGCTGGACAGAAGTGGGGGATAGCCAACTCACAGGTCCATAAATTATTCATGAAACTACAGAGAAGATCGTACAGATACGCGAACGTATCAAAGCCGCGCGTGATCGTGAAAAGAGTTACGCTGACGTGAGACGCAAACCATTAGAATTTCAAGTGGTAGACAAAGTTCTACTGAAATTCTCGCCATGGAAAGGAGTGATACGTTTCGGAAAGCATGGGAAACTGAACCCTCGTTACATTGGACCTTTTGAGATCCTGAAAAGGATTGGTCCCGTTGCTTACAAACTCAACCTACCAGAAACCCTCAGTGGCATTCATGACGTGTTTCACGTGTTGAATCTGAAGAAGTGCTTGTTAGATGAGACACTGGTCATACCATTGGAGGAGATTCAAATAGACGATCAGCTTCACTTCGTCGAGGAACCAGTCGAGATCATGGACAGTGAGGTCAAACAACTGAAACAAAGCCGCAACCCTATAGTTAAGGTTCGTTTGAATTCTAGACGCGGGCCAGAGTTCACTTGGGAGCGCGAGGATCAATTCAAGCGTAAATACCCTCACTTGTTCAAAACTACACCGTCTACTAGTTACGTGAACTGAATTTCGGGACGAAATTCCTTTTAACAAGGGGAGTATGTGATACCCGACAAATTCATGTTAATATCCATACCCGACTATTACTTGAATTCACATTATTACACCTGCATCATACTTAATTATAGAGTAATTAAGTACATATTTCATATAGCAAGTCCATTCGTTTCATTTCATTACACACATCGGTAATCGGGCGGATTACCGGGTCACACACGCGTCCTATCACATGAACGTTAGTGATTTTTTGAAATAATACTTAGACATATAATTGGTGTGCAAAAATTATATGTAATATTGTGATTTAATATTTCATGTTTATATGAATTTTTCCGGAATTTAGAGCAACTTTTATTTTAACGCTTTTAAAACGGATACGCGATATGTGTAAACAACACTAATTTAGATTTTATAAAAACAATGGTTTTATAACTTGGGCTTAATAATTCAGAACTTTATTTTTTAATCCAATTAGTAGCCCATTTATTTAAATAAAAAGCCTTAAAAGAGTTCTAAAGCCCAAAGCCCATTTGATTAAAACACTCCTAACCACACTTAATCCCTCATTTCCACTAAACCCTAAACCTAGCCCCCTCCCTCCTCTCTCTTTGATCTCGGCCGCAACCCCCTCCCCAAGCCCCCACCTCTCTTAAAAATCTATCATCCATTCAAGTGTTCTTGAGAGCTATCCAAGGTGATTAAAGGTGTTTGGAGCTAATCTCACATCCATTCTACCTTCCTACTTGAATTTTGTAAGTGTTCATCCATATTTTCTCATTATTTTTGGCCTAATGAAGAAACCCACCCATCCAAACAATTTTCCTTGTTACAAGTGTTATAATGCTTGTTTTTATCAAAGTTTTTCATAATAAAAGAGTTGTTGACGTATATATGCACATTTTAGGGTTTGAAATACTTGTTTAGGTTATTATTTGCTCGTTTCTATTTATAGAAACTTTATTGGTTGATATTTTGCATAAATGGGTGTATGATATGTTTAAGAGTTTAAATGGTTCATATATTAGTAGCATGAATAGGAAATGTATTTTTTTTTTGGTTGAAATGTTGTTTTACTCTATGCTATAGTCGACCTACTATATAAGAAAACTTTAATTATGCATATTTTGTGTTATGAGGTTCTAATGGATAAAAAATTGATAATATAGTTCTAAAATATATATTAAAGTAGTAGAAAGAGTTATTTGAAGTTACACATGTGTAAAAGGGTCGTTTGGCCCACTTTCCTAAAAAGGAAACTTTAATTGTTCATATTTTGTATGTGTAGGTTATAAATGTTTAAAATGAGTTAAATGGCTTTATTACTATGTCAATAGATGACTTATGCAAGAATATGTAATTTGGAATGGTATTATGTCATGTTTTGAAGGAAATTGCTAAATAAGGAAACTTTGTTATTTTGTTAACTTCACCTTTGCTTAGAATAGAAAGTTTATGTGTATAATCATGTTTATGGTATGTTACTAGTATAAATTCATGTATAACTTGTTTAGTTGAGCCATGACACTTAAAGTACATTAACACCCTAATTTCTTAAAAGGGGAAACTTTGCCATGTTAATGACCATAATATAGGAATGACATGTTATGTTACTTGTTCAAATAAGTGGAAATAATGTTAATAGATTACTAATGCAATGACATAACTTGTGTGTATGAATGGTTAACATGTATGAAATATACCATGAATATGTGCAAATGCCATGTTACTTGTCACATGTTAATTACTTATGCAACTAATTGCAACATGTATGTTATGTCATAAAGTATGACTCATATGTTACTTAAGTAGTACTTAGATGTTACTTAAGTATTACTTGTATGTTACTTATGTGTTACATATGTACTACTTATGTGCTATTTGTACATGACTTCAATATTAGTCAACATTGGTCAACATTAGTCAACATTAGTCACATTGGTCAACATTAGTCAACATTGGTCAACATTTGTCAAACTTGGTCAAAGTTGATCAAACCTTGGTCAAAGTTGGTCAACTTTGGTCAAACCTTTTAAAAACGTCAATGTAACCTTTCAACGTTGAGTCGTTTGGATGAATGTGGTTACATAAACCATGTTTACTTTCATAGACCTTATAGCCTTACTATTCCTAGGGCTCCGTTAGGTCGGTTATCCAGAGTTGCTAGATTTTTCTTGTTGCTTTCAATCTTCATTCACCGCATTACCAGGTGAGTTTTCACGGCCCCATTTTACTTACTTTTCCATTTGGGGGAGATACATGCTAAACCATTTTCTTACTTAGTCGTATGCTAATTACTTTGATTTCGCTTTAACATATATAAGTGGGTGCATTTCCCGCACATAAAGTCCTCTCATAGTCGAACCGTTAATTATTACACAAAGCGAGGTGATTCATGAATAGTACTATTGGGTTTAACAACCCCTACCCGGGTTAGTCGCGCTAACTCTGACTGGGAGTCAAACGGGTGCATAATTGACCTAATCCATTGCGTGTTGGGCACGTAAGAGGCAAAATGCTAGTTTATGCATTCCTTCGTTGAGCTTCGGTTCCGATGTTGCTTATATAGTTATTGTTTATTGTCTGATCAACAATCAAATCACTAGTATACATACGTACGGTTACACTGTTTTTCATTTCTGTTTCTGTTACTTAAACCTGTGAACTCACCAACCATGTGTTGACACTTTTAAGCATGTTTATTTCAGGTCGCTAAGCATTCACGCATCGACTAGGATTGCATGTCTGGAGTCGCATTTCATGTTTTCATTTAGAAGCTAGGTTTATGTTAACCTAATTTGTTATGCTTCTGTATTTTGCTACATTACTTATGCTTCCGCACTTTACTTTCCGCATTTTTTTCAAACTCTGTATTACTTATTTGTTCTTGTATGATGTCCAAACGCAAAGCCTTTTCAAAAACTATTTAGAGGTCGTTCGAAATGACCGGGACTGATGATCCTTGACAGTCACAACCCGCGAGTAACCCGCTGTGGAATTTCAGGGTGTGACAAATCAGCATTCGGGGGCCAATTGAACGAAACTGGACGCAGGAAGTTAAACCAGGAGATCAAAAAGTCAACAGGGACCAGAAAAGGGCAATGCATGGCTATGCATTGCCTTGCACGGTCATGCAAACCCTAATCTAGGTCCCTGTACTCCCTAAAGTTGCCAGATTCCGCACGTGAAAAAAAAGGGTACTTTGCACGCCAGTGCAATCCAATGCACGGTCGTGCATTGCCAAAATCTTAGCCTATAAATAGCAAGCTCATTCTAGTGTTTTAAATGTCCATTACCTTGGGTTGGGAAGGACCTAGAGCTCTGCTAGAGCCGGAACTCCCTCGGTTTTGGTCCGTTTTAGCTTTTCCTTTGTTTATTTTATGTTTTTAGTCTTATAATACGAAACGATCCTTCTTGTTCAAGAAATCAAGAGACAACCTATACCCACTCTCCATTGGTGTTGGAACACTTCCACACATTGTCTAAGGGTTAGTGGAGTCACTTGTATGGTCATTCGTGGCTAGTTCTCTTGTGTTGGTTGAACTTTAATTAATTAATGAAGTATTTTTAGTATGTTATGTTTTTAAAGTCTTTACTATGATTTATCTTAAAAAGACAAGAATAAGTGATCTTTAAACCAATTTAATAATCTTAAATCTTGTGAGTTACTTAAGCAAGGCTTCTTGTTTGAGAAGCTTATTCGATGTTTGTACGGTCTATATACAAATCTTGGTGCTATCATGGCAAGTTAATATAGATTTAATATTATGAGTTGATTGGAGGTTTAGGTATTCAGCAAGTCGTTTGAGCCCTCAACAGACCGGGTGGTTTGCGTCGGTATTTCTTTACTTCTCTCGTATCGGCTTGCAGAGAACTTCTAGCGGGAGCCATGGGGTTTGATCTTGAGCAGGAAAGTCTTATTTATTTAAAATAATATTATAAGTAAAGATAACTATTTAAGAACATAATTTGCTAGGTCCGAGCATTCATAAAGTACCTTTGGAGGAAGTCGTGCATTCCGACTTACCGGAAGAAGTTACAAGACCAGACGTACGTCAGTCACAGGGATAATATTAGTCCGAATAATGAATTGTGAGATACCGACGGACTTGAGATCCCGTTTAGGGTCCGTTATATTCATTAAGAAACAGTTGCCCGACCGAATCCACTGTTCCGTTACGAAATACTAACTCCCCTATCGAAAGGGTTAGTACTAGTAACTATGACCAACCTTACTTTAATTATAACATTAATTAACAAGGGATAAAAACTAGAGTAACGTCTTAAACAAGATAACCTTTCTGATTACATTTCTTATCCTTTTATTTTCCTTTTAAACAAAAACCCATTTTCCAACTTATTATTCTAGTCAGACAATAGCGAGGGTTGAGTACGGGATCCATGTCCATGGTTCGATACTTGGTTCTTACCCATACTTTACTACGCTGCGATAGGTACACTTGCCTATTGTGTATGTATTTAGTTGAAGTAATTATCATTTTAATTTATAAATTTAAAACCATATTTTGTGTAGCTCCAAATAGAATATATTTAATACTAAAACTACGTCATCAAGTTTTTGGTGTCGTTGCCAAGGATATATATATATATATATATTTTTATCTACATATAAAACACACATCACATACAGATACTAAATACAAATACAAATACATAAAGTAAAGTACAAAAGCATAAGACAAAATCCAGAGTGTCTGTCACACAAACGTGCTCTAACAATTTGTTGGTTTGCTAAATAGTATTATATATATGTATGTATCTTTGATAATTATTTGTTTACAAATTTTTTCTTAGGTTGGGGGAAGGAAAGATGATTACACCGATGTTAATATTGATGGAGTTCGTAAAAAATGGTCGTCTATTGTATCAAACTTCATTTTTCGGTGAAACTTTGTAATATGTTACGATGAATTTGTAATCGACATTTGTTACTTTTAAATGGTTGTTTATATTTTATGAAATGGATTGTTTTGTCATGTGTATTTTATTTTCTATCATGAAATGTTTATTACTATTTTATGATATTAATGTGGAAAACTAGAAATTAGTAATTCTATAAAAAAAAGAAAATTTTAAACAGCTTTAACCATGACACATTTATCACAAAAAATGCGCGTCATAAAGAGATGACACACAAAAGGCGGGTCATCTTCATTCTTGACAATGCCTTCCTTGACACGCATTGCGTGTCGTAAAGGCGTGTCAAAAATGTGTGTCGTAAAGGCGTGTCATAAACAGATGACACACAAAATGTGTGTCATCTTCATTCTTGACAGGGCTATCCTTGACACGCTTCTGCTTGTCATCTACCCCTTTTATGACATGCAATGCGTGTCATTAAAGGTATATTTTCTTGTAGTGTTAAGTGCTTTAATTGTAGGAACTGCAGCCTATGTGCCACACGCCGAGTTCCAACTTGGTTGAAGCACCACTATGTTAGGTTCGATTGTTTTGATTTCTAATGCTCATTGGTTTCATACCATCCATCCATTTGTCACCATAAGTTTTAAAACATATAACTTTTTTGTTTAATGTGGTGGGTGAATCTTTGTAGTTTAACCCGTGCCTAAACATGACCTTGAGATGGGATTAGGTAGGGTTGTAGCTTCTAAGTGTGAGACTCATAGATAGTTTGGTGTTTGGGTTTAATCGGATAGAAATATCAATTGTTGCACTTTAACGCGTGAGTATATTAGGCTAATGAATTAATGAGATTGTTATAGCATGTTTTCCAGTTATGATTCCATTGCAGACTTTTTCGAGGACGAAAAAAGGTTAAGTGTGGGGATGTTTGATGTATTGTGCATTTTAATAGTTTTTGTATTCGTTTTAAGTCGTTTTTGGTTTGTTTTGAATCTATGTCAGGTCTACAGGTGCTCGTGTGGAATATGAAGTTATATCATGGAGGAATCAAGCACGAGAAGAAATCCCAAGAAAAGAAAATAAAAAGTTGGAAATCCAGAGCTTCGCCGTACGCGAAGAGGGCCCAAGGAAGCTGCGCGATACGCAGGAAACCCTAAAACCGGGCCCGACTAATTTAGCCTTCGCGGTGGGCATGTAAATCCGAAAACAACCCTAATCGATGAATTAAAAGAATTGGATAGCCATTATGATAGAGAGGTCGACATGCAGCCGTCTGAGGAGAGTTCAAAGGCAATTTTGGGAGTTAGAGAAGCAATTGAAGCTGAAGTTTGGAGCTTTTGGATCCGGGTTGGTTTGACATGGCTTATTCGGTTTTTTATCTTCATTATTGTGTCTTTGATTTGTTGAATTGATACCATGATCATAACTATTTGTAGGTCCCCGGGTGTCTCGGATCGTTACGTGTGGGTGTGTGACTAGTCGGACCGGGTGCGGAATACCCGTGACTAGGTGGAGAATCAAGCAACACAGAGTAATCCGACAACGAAATCACTTTCAAAATCCGTCTATTATAAACTTGAAGGTTACAGAGAGAATACTACTAAGTCCAAATATCTGCGTACATAAATTCTGTCAACCTATTCTATTTATACTAGACCAGATCTCTGCGCACTTAACAAGTGCGCAGGGCAAATTGTTCATGCGTACTTAGCAAGTACGCAGAGTATTCTTGCGTACTTGCTAAGTACGCAGGAAGTAATTCCTGCGCACATGCTAACTGCGCAAAACACTTAGAGAAATTAGACAACAATAACATGCATTAGTAATTACAACTCGATAACTAATACATACAGGCACTAACATACAAATACTAATACATACAAGACAAGTACAAAAGCTAAGACACTATCCAGAGTGTTTGTCACACAAAAGTGCTTCAACAAACTCCCCCTTAACAGCTCTGGATTGTCTTTGGTCTTCACTGCTCCCCAGCTTTAGCTTCCATCTTCTTCTTGTAGTCAAGGCAGAACTTGATCACCTTGTCGTATTTAAAAGAAAGGAACTTTGTCCACTAGTCCGTGTACAAGCAGTACTTGTCAGCTAGCGCCTCCAGATCTTTCACAGAGAAGTTTATGAAGCAGACTTCATCAAACACTCTGATCAGTTCCCTTGGCACTAAGCTTCCACTATCGGACCACACCTTTCCAATCACCACAGCCTCGCCCGAGTTAGGATCTACGTACCAGTACCATATGTTACCGAGGATATCCTGAGATAACTTGCTCAGGGGAATCTTGGTTTCACACAGCACTGGCTTGTATACCAGTTTCTTTAAGCTTCTATTAGTCACAGGATGTCTAGCGTTCTTGTCCCTGACTCGCTTAGGCACTTGAGGCTTAAACATTTCGAATTTCCCAGATCTTACCTCTCACCGTAAACCTACCACAAACCCATCGCTACTTCATGATTTGAGTGACCCATCAGCTCTCGTTTTACTAGGTTCACGAGGTCGTATCTTGGCAAGGAGTTGAAAGCTTCGCTGATTGGTTTCAAGTATTGAACCCCCCCTCAGCTCGCTTGATTGCAAACAACTTCTTATCCTCCTCGAACTTCACAGCTAAGATCATCCCTGTCGCTCCGTGTTTGTCTATGATTGAAGTCTTTTGCCAGACAGGAGCCGGATCCTTCAATGAACTTGCAGGCATATGTTTGTGTTTCTGTGCCTCTGGATCCACAGGTGTAGGGTCGGCAGGGGAGGCTTCAGTTGACGCCTCAACAGTACTAGCAGGCTCGACCGAACCTGTGTCAAGATGAGATTCAAAGGATGGAACTTCAAAGATCTCTCCATCTTCAAACTCATACTCTCCTTCCCCGTCGCCCTTGGGAACTTCGATTACCACATCATCTTCCTCATCCCAGTCGTCACCAGAGTCGATCCCTCCCTCTTCCAGATTGTAGAGAGCCTCGATCTGTGCTTCTTTGGAATAATTTGGCTCTAAGAATAAGATCACATCATCCGACACGTCGTCAGATAGATCTTTCAGAACGTCAGCCACCGACTTTCCTTTATTGTCACCTGAAGCATCACCTCCACCTTCACTCTGAGTGGACTCCCCCTCAGCCATAGGCACGACAGAAATGGGAACAATCGCCCAAGCCGGTGATTGCTGCTCACTTCCGCTCGGTTCAGCTTCAGGATCCTTGTCCTGATCATCACCCTTAGTCAGATCAACTAAGTGACAAGCCTCTTCACTTCTAGGCTTAGGTGGTTGCTTCTCCAACAGCTCCTTCAACTTCTCCCCTTGAGCAGCAAGCGTCTTGGCCATATCACAGACTAATTTCACCATAGTGTCATGCTCTAACCGCTGCTTTTCATCAGTCGCCCGCTGTTTCTTTAACGCGGCTACTTCATCAATCAAAGAGTTGATCTGGCCCTGTTGCTTGTCATATTCTTCTCTTGATTTCTGTACCGTTTCAAGAACGCTCGCGACTTGAGTTTCTAGGGAAGTGATCCGTGTATCACGAGGATCAGGTCCCCTGGAAGACGATGCTTCGGCTTGATGAGTTGGGAAGGTGAAGATTTCATCGAAATCAAATCCATGAGTAAAATCTAACTCAGGAAATGGTTCACTGATGTGTTTAAGAGTGGTTGAGGGAATTGAGGTAGGGATTGTGGTTGTTTGAATGGTGGTAGGAGTGATGGTGACATACTCGGTTAAAATTGGAGTTGTCACCGCCACTTGGACAGATGGTACACGGAGGGACACTATCACAGGAACCTCCTCTGTGATAGCAGTGATAGCCACATCAGGTGTTACACGTGGCCTCCTCCGCTTTCGCCTGTAAAGCTGTTGTGACGGTGAGGTAGAAGTGGAATCAGTACTCATAGTCATTACATGTGCTTTCCTCTGAGCACTGATTTCTTACTTCTGTTGGATGTTTTTTAGTATGTTTCTAGGCTAAACTTTATATACTGCCTAGGTTGTGATGATTACTTAACAAAGTTTGGATTTTTATTCGGTTTTTTGGATTCTGTTGATTGTTTGATGATATTGTAATGATTTTAGTTCAATTGTTATGATGTATGTGCATGCTTAATTCTGATATGATGTTGATTATTCTCCCGCATGTGTTCTTGTTGAATGTCTTTCAGTTATAGATTCATTTTTAGGTTGCTTGCTTAATTGTTTTTTACTGTGGTCGTATTGCTAGACGTAGTGATCTATGGGGGTATTAGTTGATGTTTCATTAGATTGAGTGTTCTTCTTATCTCGATACCCGAAAGGTGAGAGGTAGTCGGTTAATCCTCTGAATTAGGTATCTAGTTGTAAACGCTCTGAGATGAGGTTTTCCTAGGTTCTTAGTATTCGTTGCTAATCTGTGTCATATCGTTTTGTGCTGAGATTACCCCTTGCATATTTTATGTACTGTGACAGTGAGACTGAGAGGTGATCTGTCTATATGGTACTTTATTATCGTTGGAGAGACTGAAAGGTAATCCAACATCTGGTGAGCGTTTTACATCTTTAGAGTTTCCTTCTAGTGTGATTAGGGTTCCACTAGGTTGTCTAGGTTTGTTATCCTTAGAATCCCAGTTCCATCATAGTTTCCATAACCGGTAGAAGTCTGAGATGTACAAGTAGGATTCTGACCTAGGTAGTGCTTTCCTTATTCTTGATATCTTCCGAGTCTTTCGTCTGATTGTTAGTGTCGTTCGTCTGGTTTTCATTTGCATTTAATTAGTTTAATCAGTAGTAGTAGAAAACCCCCCAAACCAATAATATTAGTTCTAGCCAGAGTCTATTTTAGTTATACAGTGTCTCTAGGGTTCGATAATCTGGTTTACCTCGGCTTTACTACATTCGATAGGTTCACTTTCCTATCAGTGCGGTCTAGTTTAGAGGTTTACTAGAGTATTACTAGTGTGTCTATGTTAGGTTTTATATAGTTTTTATAGACCGTTTGGACGACATCAATACGTATTTACTTTGTGCTCTTTTCTTTAAGTCATACATTAATGTCTATAATCTGTTATGTGCCCCCAAGCGGGCTTCTTCATTCTTATTTCCCGAAGGAACTTTCTTTCGGAGGTATTGTTCCCTAAGGCTAAACGTCCAAAGGTCGATACCCACTTTCTGTGCCCCCAAGCGGGCTTCTTCATTCTTACTTAGCAACCATCACAGCTAGAGTAACCGTCGTTACTCATCTTAACCAGTTGTACAACATCCTCGTTAAAGTGCCATGCCGAGCACTGTCCCAATTATTCTCATGATACGTCATGGACTCGTCCATGACGCAACATCGACTTCGAGTAGCACTAGTCTCAAGGACTATACTACTACCTCAAGACTTGCTACTATGCTTAAGGTACCACTAGTGTCGAGGATTATGTTACTACCCCAAGTCTTTCATCGTATAAGCATACTCTTACAAATTAGACAATGTATTTGACTTATTCTTCTTTTCTTTGTTTATAAAACATATAGTTAAATAAACCATTCTTTCTTCTCTTTCTATTTATAAAACATATAGTTGAATAAACCATTCTTTCTTATCATTCTTTCTTGTAAACGTTTGGTTAAACAACCGTTATCTTTCTTCTCTTTCTTTCTTAGAAAACGTTCAGTTAAATAAACTTCTATCTTTTGTTATCTTTCTTTCTTACAAAACGTTTAATTAAATAAACCGTTATCTTTCTTACAAAACGTTCAGTTAAACAAACCATTATCTTTCTTATCTATCTTTCTTACAAAACGTTTAAGTAACAAAATACATTTATTATAAACGTCTAATTCTTGAGTATGCACACCACCCTAAAACCGTAAAATAGGGATTCTTGAACTCACATGATTTCTTAGTGATTAACTCACTCGGCAAGGATTTCAATCTAAGTGGAGGCTAAAAGATATGTTAAGATCAGGAACTAAACAAATTAACACCAAGTCATTTTTTTCGAAAACTCTATGTTCGAAATCTTCTTCGACCGAAAACTAGTCATTCGAAAAGTATTACTTCGCATAATATTTTCGTTCGAAAACATTCTGTCCAAAAACTATTTCGGTCGAGATCTTTTTCGACCGAAATATTTTTCCTTTGAAATCGTTTGCTTCTGAAACTATTTCGGTCGAAATATTTTTCGACCGAAAACCATATCGATCTAACAAGTTCTGTCCGAAAACTACATATGTCCGAAAATATTTTTCGGACAACCAGAGTTTTCGGACCATTCAACGAGATTTCAGACGATTCATACGTTCTTGGCCAAAGTCATCGTTTTTTATTCAAGTTTGAATCTTTTTACGTCCAAAACACTTGTTTAGTTTCCATGAAGCAAAACCTATGCTTTTTAAGCCGTTTTACACGTAAAAATCCTGAATTTTGATTAAAACCCACATAAAACCCTAAACCTCATTTTCAATCCAAAAACTCAGATCTGAGGGCGTTCCATTACCTGTTAATGCTTGTTTCTCCTTCTCCAATCGACACAAAGCTCCAGCGATGATCTCGGGCCAAGGTGACGATCTCAGTTGCGGGTTATGGAGCTTTCTCCCTCTAGTTTCTCTCTCTAGGGGTTGAAGTGAAGGTGATGAATGGAGAAGATGAGGAATGAGGGTGCTTTATCCCTTCTCCTTTGCACCATACGCGACCGAACCAAGCCCGGGTCTTCGAGCCTATGATTCATTTTCCTTTCGTTCTTTCCTTTACTCGATGCCCCGGCTCCTTTCATTTTATTCTTTTTGGTTATTTTATTTTAGGGATGTTACATTCACATATGAAAATCAACAAAATCAACATGATAACAAGTATGTGCATTTACTATCACCTATCATTACTAAGTGCTAAACATGACCCGCTTGATCGTCCAAGCTAGCTTCCTTGCCACTTGATTACCTATATGACCCATTTACAATTAGTAATCCAAAGATCACCAATTGACACCCAACACACCTCTATGATCTAATAATCAAGATTCCAACTTAGTTTGGTTATTACTACCTTAACCAAACCTCCAACACCCCCATTCACCCTACATTAAACATCATAATTCATCCATTATGATTGCGGTTTATACTTGGTTTAGTGTTAATAGACACACCACAACATCATACTCCTTTCAAACATCATTTAAAACCCTCAAATTAGAAAACCCCCAATTTAGGTTCTCAAGAACCCTAAATTTCAATTTATAAAATTGGATGAGGTTTCTTTCATAAAAATGTGTCTATTAACTCCCTAGACACTTACCTAACTTGAATTTATCATTTAAACATTAATCAAATGAAAACCCCCAAATCATCCTCAAGAACCCTATTTCCTGAATCATCAAATTGGGTGTTTAGATGATGTTATCTACCTTCCATCACCTTCAATCAAGTTAGATAACTAATTATTTCAAGTTTCTAACCACTTAAACTACCCAATTCAGCCCCAATTCGGATTTCACCCGAAACCGACCAAGAACACCTCAAATGGTGGATCAAAAAGGTGGAAGATCACTTACTTGTTGTCATGGAGGAGTTGTGCACATAAAACTCTCCAAATAAAGCATGCAATCACCTGAATTCTTGATCTCCAACCTTCTTCTCTTTCTCTCTTCTTTGCAAAACACAAGAACACACTTATGTGTGTGTTTTGAGACCCCCTCCCCCTTTTTTGGCCAGATTTGGCAAGTTTTTAAAACAGCCCATAAACATCCAAAATTGACTCCTTTCACCCAAATTAGTTAAAGCCCCACTTTTCCAACCAACCTCCAACTTTCAATTTTATTTATTACACTCCTATAATATTATTTAAAACATAATATTCTGTTTTTGATTTTGGTTCGTTACATCCTGCATGTGAGAAGGAAGAACAGAAGAACGAGAAGATCTTCTGAGCTCTAGAGCAGGAGGAGGAGAAGGAGCAGGAGAAACAGGAGGAGAGGAATCAACTTCAGGAGCAACCGAAGAAGATGAAGGAACAACAACGGGATATGACTCCTCAAACATATCACTAAGAGAAGAAAACAAAAATGAAGGATCGGAAGAATGTAAAGAAGGGAAAATGTGCTCAAGAAAAGTCACATCCCGAGAAACAAGAACTTGTCGAGTGTCAATATTATAAAGCTTATAACCTTTATTTCTAAAAGGATAGCCAATAAAAATACAAGCTTGAGCCCGAGGCTGAAATTTATCTCTACCGGGTGTAGGGGTAGAAGCATAACACAAACATCCAAAAGTACGAAGATGAGTGTATGATGGAGCTTTACCAAAAAGCATCTCAAACGGAGATTTTCATGGAAGCATAATTACAGTGAGAAAAATAATCAACTGTAACAGAGAAAAGTTTATTAGGATGCAAAAGATAAAGTCCATTGAGGAGATCTCTCGGAACCAATGGACTACTAATTGAAGGGGCCTGCAAGAAACAAGAAGTTTCATAAAACTGAACGAGACTTTTTTTATCCCTACAAAGTTTAGGAACAGATAAAATATTATGTTTGAATTAAGGCACAAAGAAGACATTAGATATAGAAAAAGTCTTTGTGAGATTAATCGTTCCGACTTGCGTAGCTGTTAAGACATGCCCATTTGGAAGAAGAACATAAACAGGAGAGTTAAGAAATTGAACATTAGAAAGCAAATTGAAGTCAAAGCACATATGATTACTTGCACCAGTATCAATGATCCAAGTAGTGTCGGCCGTAGTCGAATTGCAAGCAATAATACCATCAAAATTAGCAAAGCTGAGTGCTTGAACAGTAGGAACACCACCCTGAACTCCATAATTCTGCTGAAGAAGTTGCAGCGAAGTATGGTACTGTTCTGTAGATATACCATAAGGTGACCAGAGACAAAAGTAGTAGCAACAGAATTAGAAGCAGCATTTGTAGCAACCTTGGGTTTAGTAAATTTGAAATCTTTAGGAAACCCAATAAGACGATAGCATTTACTAACATCATGCCCCGTCTTTTTACAGTGATTACAAACAATACCTTTTCGAGGACCAGAACCCTTTGGCACCTGCACAACTGCATTCATGGAAGCATTCTGAGGGACAAACTGCATTCATGGAACCCTTCCGAGGACCAGAACCCTTTAGCATCTTGAATGAGAAAAGCATAGGCTTGATTGATAGACGGAAGAGGCTTCATCATAATAATGTCCCCCCGGATCATCTCATAACAGGAGTTAAGACCCATAAGAAACTGCATTAAATGTTGATCTGCCTCTCGTTTAGCCATCAGTCTAGAATTGCCATAGGTACAAAGGGGAATAGGCTCGAGGGAATTAAGCTCATCCCAAATAGACTTTATTTTAGTGGCAATATCATCATTACCCTGAGAACTGACAGAAAGACTCTTCTACAACTGATAATATTTGGCCCCATTACTTTCGCCATACCGGTCAGTTAACTCATCCAAAAGTTGACGAGCAGTATCAACATATAGAGCACTCTCACTAATATCTCGAGATAGAGTGTTCAAAATCTAAGAAATAACCATTTCATCTTGCTTTTAAATTGTGTGATGCGTTTTGTGACACCCAGCATTTCAGGTCGATATCCACATTTCATAAACGCAAGTTCATAATTATTATTTCCTGATATTTTATTTTGACTAAGTAAAGTCAAGAAGTCTAGCAAAGAAGTTTATTCCAAGTCTAGTAAATCTTAAGGAATTACTAGAAAAAGTAAGCAGAATAACCCGACTAAATGCGAACGTAAATGGTTAAATAAAATAACCAGGAAAATATATATATATACATATATATATATATATATATATATGTGTTACACAAAATTTACGTTGAACCAAGATTTTAATAATTTCTTCAGAGAGCCATAAAATGGTTAAAATCATAATACCGTGAAGAATCTAAACCGGATTAAATTACCCCTATAAAACTCTATTTGATACTAATACCATTAATAAATTAATGCTTAAAATTGGTTATCATTAACCCCAAACCACTTCCTTGACTTTCTCGGCCGAGAGTTAGGGGAACCATTCTCCCACTTGCTAATTCACTCAAATTCAGATAAAAACCATACCTCCTCAGTCGAAGTCTCACAATCCCTTTCAAGCTTTCTCATTTTCTTATGGCAAATTCCCAATTCTCCTTCAAATCGAAGTCCAGTTTAAGGCAAAAATCCACCATATTACGGTGCTATAAGAAGAGTTCCAAGTGTTGTCTCAAGAATCAAGCTAAGGAGCTCAAGATCATTCTCTGTTTCTCTAGAAATCACCATTCTCTGTTTGAGGTAAAAACTCAATATTATTCATTTCATTTTCTTTAAAACCGTAGCTGAACATACAAATCGTTCAAACGCAAGTAAGATAACAATAAAAGTGTGTCAAATTCAATATTTGAACATAAAAATATACAGGACGAATTCTGTCAATCAAAGTGCAGTAATCGAAACTATAGTTTCGATACCTGTTATTCAACCGAAACTAGGAGTTTCGATACCTGTCAATCGAAACTAGGAATTTCGATACCAGTTGTTCAATCGAAACTAGGAGTTTCGATACCTAATTACTCAATCGAAACTAGGAGTTTCGATACCTGTTCAATCGAAACTAAGTAGTTTCGATACCGATTGCCCAATCGAAACTAGGTAGTTTCGATACTATTCTTACCAATCGAAACTAGGTAGTTTCGATACCCAGTTTACTCAATCGAAACTAGGTAGTTTCGACGTCTGTTCTGTTTAATCGAAACTAAGAAAGTTTCGATACCTGTTCATCAGCCCCATAGGGCAGTAACTCAGAACTATTTTGATAACAAAACGAAGGTTGGAAAAACTAAAAAGATATTTAAAAAGCAATCAGATTTGCTAAGTCGGTGAACAACTTGCGCTTAAGACGGGTAGTCTTAACGTGTATGTTATCCTTGTATAATTAGGATACGGATAGGCGAATCTGCTGATATTCAAATATTTGCTAGCTTTCATATTGTCGAGGTGAGTTTCACTAATCCCCCTTTTTCTAAAGTTTTGAAATGATTTGGGGTGGAAACATACTTGTAAAAGACTTTTGTGTATAAATGAATTGAACTAATGATCTGACCGTATGTGTGTATTGAGGGAAAAGTAAAGCGCTTAAAGTCCTCGGAATAAATTAGTAACCATTAGCTATGGATTTAGCCCGGGATTATATGAATAGTACTATTGGGGGTGACGCCTCCGGTCATGGTTAGTCACGCTAACCAGGGGTCCAAATGGCCGAATGACCGCATATTGTCTTACTCGCAGAAAGGCGAGGTGAGGCACAGAAAGTTGGGGTTTGGTTACGGTCTCGTACATTACATACTATTTTGTATTTCTTGCAAGCTTACAAATGGGGTCAATAGATCGGATTAGTATTCTTATTCATTGGTAATACATACAAAAGAGTTCTGATCAGGCTAAAGTGATCAGGTTTTATACAAAAGAGTTCTGATCAGGGTAAAATGATCAGGTTTTGTACAAAAGAGTTCTGATCAGAGTAAAGTGATCAGGTTTTAAACAAAAGAGTACTGATCAGGGTAAAGTGATCAGGTTTAACAAAAGGGTTTTGATCAGGTTAAAATGATCAAGTTTAAACAAAAGAGTTCTGATCAGGCTAAAGTGATCAGGTTTTAAAGTAAAGAGTTCTGATCAGGTTAAAGTGATCAGGTTTAAACAAAAGAGTACTGATCAGGTTAAAGTGATCAGGTTTAACAAAGAGTTTTGATCGGAAAATGATCAGATTTAAACATTGGGTTTATGATAACTCTTTATAATAACTTGTGAACTCACCAACCTCGTGTTGACAATTTTAAGTATGTTTTCAGGAAATTGAACGTGGTCATCAGGTTAGCAATGTAGGATACATGCATGCACGTGGATACGGCTTTTGGGAGGATTTCTCTTGTATAACTCATGGTCTTGAGTCATATTTGCGAAATCTTAACCTTTTGTAAACTCAAGTTGATATTTTGTAATGTAAATATTTTAAACTCGATTATGTATCCAATTACATGTATGTGTTTGCGGTAATCATATGCTTTGGAAACCAGTGAACGTCGCGCCTCGCGTTTCCGCCCTGGCGGGGTGTGACACGTTTGGTCCCAAAATCCGATGCGCGATGCGTGTTACGCGATGCGAGCGCATCACGTATGTAATGCGTTCTTTGTTAAAAAAGTACTAAAAATTAGTTATACATAATAATTTTTATATTTTTAATACTTACACATAAAAACATACTTATAAAACATACGTAAATATAGAAACACAATAAAAAGTTAACATACTTAATAACATACCAAGCAAACTTAATCCGTAGTCAATTAAGCTTTTATAACAATCAAAGAAAACAAATAAAGAAAAAAACTTAAAAGAAGAAAATAAAAAATCAGTAAAAGGATGATATGTGGAAAAAACAAAACAATCAGAAAAGTAATATCAGAAAAGGTACTGAAGTCTACAGCGTGAAAAAAAAACAAAAAAAAATCAGTAAAAGTAAGGTTTTTAATTTTACTACTGAAACACACTACCTCTCGATCAATCAGAGAGTGCCACATCACTTGCTTTTATTATCTTTTTATTATTTAGTTCATATATCTTTCGATCCATTTCTTCTCTAACATCATATCTCAACCTCTCTCTTTCTTTTTTCCTTTTTTTCTTTCTTACCTGCAACTCAACATCTCCTTCTTCAACCCAAAAATCCAACATGTGCAAGATCCGACCCAGTGCCGGAATTCCGTCTCATCAGACGCATATTGCGAAGACGGCATCTTGCGAGAATCGTTGCATCAAGCACGCAACATGGAATCGCATCGCATCAGCTGCAACGATGCGCTCTCAACACTGTATCACGCATTATGTTGATGCGCGCATTTTAAAACCAAGCATGTCATTACACCTCTTCCATAGATCAAGATTATGAGAGGTAAGAGGTCGAACAACAGTACCATCAACAAACCCAATTTCGTTCTTGGTAGATAGAGCAATTGACATAGCACGTTTCCAAGATCCGAAAGCAGAACCATCAAAGGTTTTGGAAACAAGTAAAAGACCCGGATGATCAGATGAGTGTAAGAACAAAGGATTAGAGGAATCCATAACCAAAGTGACAGGAGGATCAACAGTATCCGAAATAGTCTGCATGAACACGAAGACAAAGAAAGAAACAAGCGAAACAAAGATTAGTTTCGCTTATAGAAGCGAAACTGACAGAAAGCGTAAGTGAGAAACTAGTAGGAAACGAACTGAGGAAAAAAAACAAAGAAACAGATAGTTTCACCTGAAGCGAAACTAATCAAGAAGCGAAACTAGCAGTAGTTTCGCTAGAAGTGAAACGAAGAACAGTTTCTCCTAAAGTGAAACAGACAATTTCTCCATAACGAATACAAAACCCCAAACACGAAGTTTGAAGTACAGAAAACGTGAAAACGAATTGAAAAGTAACAAAACCTTCGATAGGAAAGAGTGAAACCCCCAAAATTCATCCCCTCCCACCGTTGCTTCCCCACACCACCGGCCACACCTCGCAGGTGATAATATCTCACTACCCATCCCCTTCTACCATCGCAAATTCCTCACAAATTAATTCTTAATGGGGGACACCAATAAAGCCCTAACTGTCACAAACGCACCATCCGACCTAACAATCGTTAAGTTCCCTTCATCTCTAAAATTATCATCCACCAATTACCTTGGATGGATGATGTCGGTCAAACGGTCTATAAAATTAAACACAAACTAACCTAGACACTCTAGTTAAACTCTAGACAACCCTACTAAACTAGACCACAAAGACAGGCAAGTGTACCTATCAATTGCAACACAGCTAAAAGAAGTCCGGATATCGAACCCATGAGACACTGACTCTAACACAAATTAGACTCTAACTAGGACTTAATATTTTGTTTGGATTGGGGGGGTTTCTATCAACTAAGATTAAACTAGGTAAATGATACTAAATAAGACAAACGACTATCTAGCAAGGACCGGGATGAAATCAATAAGAATGGAAAGGACTACCTAGGCTGTGAATCATGAATGCTAAGCTGAGATTCTATTGGTTAAGGAATATGATATGGAACTGGGATCTAAAGATATGACACCCTCAAGACTGACTAATGGATTCCCGATCAATCTCGGTCTCGGGATGTGACCAGAAGGCAACTCAAAGACTATGAAACTCACCAGTTATCGGATAACCTCTCGGTATTACCGATTATACTATATACTCGATAGATAGCTCACCTCTTGGTTATGCTATCTCAATACATCAAAGATGCAAGGAGCAATCTGAATTCACTATATTTGACACGTATTAGCAACAATATTAGACCTATAAGGAAACGTCCTCTTACACTGTTCAACACTCGAAAACCCTAACACTGAAGACTAACCGATTACCTATCACTTCTCAGGTATTTAGATAAGAAGAACACTTGATTTTTATTAAGTCTTAGTTGATAATCCTATGGTGACTACGTCTAGACAACCACAAACTAATCGCAAACACACTGTAAGCGACCTACTACACACTTATTCATGAAAGACATTCAACAAAGCATGTATGGATGAATCAACCAACAAACAATCAATAACAAGCATGCATAACAATCAAACACATTGAATCAGATCTGGACAAAAGCATAAAATCACATCAATATCACAAAAACCAATAAAAATCCAAACTTTAACATCCAATCATCATAAACCTAGGTAGCTCTAAGGTTATAGCCAATAGTCATAGTAAAATCAGAAGATCCAGAAGAAAACCCAGCCAACATGTTCATAAACAAAGAGCAAACACCAGTCAAATGATTAAACATGACCGAATGATTGATTCTAACCCGTATCTTTTTCAATTCTTCAAACTCTCGATCAAAATCCTTTCTTTCTTGCTAAAATCACCCAAGATCCAAGCTTTGATGGCAATTAGTTGATCCTCTTTCAGAATAGCCGTTTAAAACAATTAAAACCCTAAAATTCCTTTTTTACGGATTAGCGGGTCTCTCGCGTACGCGAGAGACATATGGCCGGTCCCCCACGTACCGTGAGGGTCAAATTAGTCGGGCTGGCTTCTGATTCCCTCGCGTACCGCGAGGAATTTTCTTCTCCTTCCTCGCGTACCGCGAGGAGCTCTTTTTCTCAGAAATTTAAATCTTTTCTTTTCTTTTTTCTCTCCAACCCTCGTGTGCTCGATATCTCCCACATTTTACTCTATTTTCCGCTTCCTTAGCACACTATAACCTACAATTATGACCCGAACTCAGAACTAACTTAAAATGATACAAAACGAATACAAAACTATACGATAACGCACAAATATACACGGGTAAATGCATGTGTTTTGCAACACATCAATGGAAAACACAGATTGAAGCTCTCTTGCGAGGGCTAGATCTTTACAAATACACAGAAGGCACCTACCCCTCACCCCCACAAACTGTCACGATCGACACCATCACAACTCCGAACAAGGAGTACTCTAAATGGTTCCGACAGGACCAACTTCTATTTAGAGCTCTCATCAGGACCCTATCTCCATCGATTATCCCCATCGTCACCAACTCCAAGACCTCTCTTGAGGCTCGGCAAATTTTGGCTTCCACCTATGCATCACCATCTCGGGGGCACATCAAGCAACTCCAACATCGGCTAAAGCAATGCTCAAAATCCGCTACACAAACAGTAACTGATTACTTACAAAGTATTAAAGTCATTGTTGATGAGTTATCTGTCCTTGGAAAGAAAATGGATCAAGAAGATGTCACCGACATCATTCTAAATGGGTTAGATCAAGAAACATACAAGCCAACAATAGATGCAATTCATGTCCGTGACACCCCTATCTCCAAAAATGAGTTGCATGAAAAGTTAATTAATCAAGAATTAACCATTGCCCAAACCGCTACATCAAACAATAACCTCCACCAACCCGTATCTGCTTTCATGGCACATGGTCGAAATAAAAACCGATCATGGGTTGGACGAAACAATAACTCAACCGCCCCTCTTCTCCCAACCCTGCAAACCGAAACTCCATCACTTAACTACAACGGACCCTTCCTAGGCAAATGTCAATGGTGCCATACCAAAGGTAATTGCCCCGTCTTCAAAAAGTTAATGCCACGTGTTACTGTTCCTCCATTTATTCGAAATCCCACCATCAAAACAATACCGCAAGCAAACATGATAACCATGCAAAATAACTCCACAACAAAATGGTTAATGGATAGTGGGGCTACTCATCATGTAACAAATGATTTAAACGCGTTGGCCAACCATACACCATACGATGGGACCGAGGAGCTTATTATTGGTGACGGTTCGTTTCTTAAAATCACTCATATTGGTTCCCTCTTTATACATACACAAACCACTACTCTCATACTAAACAATGTTCTTTGTGTTCCTTCCATCTCTAGAAATATTATTTCCGTATCCCATCTATCTTATGATAATAATGTTCTAATCCAATTTTTTTCATTGTACTTTTTTTATTAAGGATCCAAGTTCCAATCACCTTCTCCTTGAAGGAAAAGCTAGCCATGGGATTTATGAACTTCGTTCCACTTCTCATCATTCTCCGTCTACCTTCACAACTCACAAGACTACTTCCAAGTTTTGGCATCATAGATTGGGCCACCCCAATGCCAAAATTCTAAAAAATTATCTTCTTTTGTTGATTGTATTTCGCATTCGAATAAAAATTGTAACTCTTGTCACATAAACAAGAGTCATAGATTACCATTTTATAAATCTACTTTATCTTCAAATGCTCCATTACAATTAATCTTTTCGGATGTTTGGTCTTCACCCATCACTTCCATTGATGGTTAAAAATATTATATTATATTTGTGGATCATTTTACAAAATACATATGTTTATACCCTCTTAAAATAAAATCCGATTCTTTATCTACCTTCATCCGTTTTCAAAATTTAGTTGAGAATTATTTTCAAACAATTATTAAACAGTTATTCTCCGACAATGGCGGTGAATTCATTAAACTCACCTCCCACCTTCAATCCCGAGGAATCACTCACTTTACCTCACCACCACATACACCCGAACATAACGGATATGCCGAACGACGACATCGTCACCTCGTTGAAACCGGCTTATCTCTCCTTACACACGCAAAATTACCAACCACATATTGGCCTTTCGCCTTTGCACGGCCGCGTATCTCATTAATCAACTACCTACTCCCATTCTTCATAATACCTCCCCATATAAAAAATTATTTAATAAGCAACCGAACTACGAAAAATTAAGAAGTTTTGGTTTCCTTTGCTATCCTTGGTTACGACCATACTCCCCCCATAAACTTCACCCTAAATCTAAACCGTGCATTTTTTTCGGTTATTCCCCTTCACAAAGTGCTTACTATGCACTCGTTCCTCTCTCTAATAAAATCCATACCTCTCGACACGTTAATTTCATTGAAAACCATTTTCCATACCATGACCTCACTACAACTAAAGCTCCACCACCCAACCCACTAGATTGGTTTCCACTTACCATCCCCATTATTCATACAGTTCCCACCGAAACACCTTCTCAAAACCAAATCACCCACCCCAACACTTCTGACCCTACTCATACACCCTCGTCCACCGAGTCCAGCCCCATCACAAGCCCAAACTCAACTTCCACCAACTCCAGCCCATCTAACGTCGCAAATTCCCTTTCCCCTTCCCCATCCGAGCCTAACTCCAACAGCCCACCTAGCACTACCTCCATTCCGGCCCAGAATTATATTCCACAGCCACCTACCAATTCGTTACCACAAGACCCAAACACAACAAACCAAAATACAATCACCCCACCCACTGCCACTGAACCGTCAGTCCAAACTCGAACCCGCAAACCAAACCCAAAATACCACAACCCTTCCTTTCAGTTGTATACGGCTATTAACGGCCTGATTACCGAACCGTCAACCATAACCCAAGCCTTAAAACATCCTCTTTGGAGAAATTACATGACCGAAGAATATGAGGCTTTAATGAAAAACAATACTTGGACCCTTGTTCCTTCCGACGAGCCTCTAACCTCGTGGGCTCAAAATGGGTTTTTCGCACAAAGTATAAACCTGATGGTTTGATTGAGCGCCTAAAGGCTCGCCTTGTAGCCAAAGGTTTTCACCAACGCCCGTGAATTGACTATGCCGAAACATTCAGCCCGGTCGTTAAACCTGCAACCCTTTCGCCTTATCCTATCCTTAGTTGTATCACAAAAGTGGTCCCTTCGTCAACTCGACATTAATAATGCTTTTCTACAAGGCACATTATCCGAAAACGTTTACATGGCTCAACCACCCGGCTTCATAAATCCATCCTTCCCAACTCATATATGCAAACTAAATAAAGCCATATATGGGCTTCGACAAGCAACACGTGCTTGGTACGAAGAGTTAAAATCCTACCTCAAGCTAAAAGGTTTTCAACCCATCATCTCGGATCCCTCCTTGTTTATGAATATCTCCGGTTCATCCCACATCTACATCTTGGTCTATGTTGATGATATCATCATCACCGGACCAAATTCTCACATCATTAACTCGTTTATCTCATTTCTCGCCACCAAATTCACCCTTAAGGACCTCGGCACCTTATCCTACTTTCTTGGTGTTGAAGTTCTTCCACACTCCCATGGTATGTTACTCTCCCAATCCAAATATATCCATGAAATCCTTCAACGAGCCAATATGAGTGAATGCAAGTCGATGACCACACCAATTACTTGCTCTGAGCCCATCACCCTCCATAGTAGCACACGCATTCCAACACCCACGGAATATAGAGCTTTAGTCGGTGCTCTACAATACCTCTCCCTTACACGACCTGACGTGGCATTCACAGTTAACAAGTTGTCACAATTTACGCATGCTCCAACTACTACTCATTGGAATGCCCTCAAACGCCTACTACGGTATCTACACAGGTCAATAAACAAGGGTATTCTACTCCGCTATAAATCACCGTTACAACTCCATGCTTTTACAGATGCAGATTGGGCAGGAGACAAAGACAATTATCATAGCACAACGGGTTATATTGTCGACTTAGGGTCTAACCCAATTTCATGGAGCTCCAAAAGACAACCCACCATAGCCCGATCCTCAACCGAATTCCGAGCTGTTGCATCTACAACCACAGAAGTTCTATGGCTAAAATCACTATTACACGAACTCGGGTACGAATCTACAACCCCCCCCCCCCACCATTTTTTGTGATAACCTAAGTGCCACACGATATTCCACCAATCCCATTTTTCACTCCCGTATGAAGCACCTTGCACTTGATTTTAATTTCGTGCGCGAAAAAGTTTCCTACCAATCTATTCGGGTTACTCACATTGTCGGGGACGATCAGTTAGCCGATGCTCTTACAAACCCACTCCACGTTCAAGATTTCATCTTCTTATGACCAAGATTGGACTTACTACAAGACCGTCAATCTTGCGGGGGCATATTAATGTGACAAAATAATCAAAGAATAATTCAAACATTCTGAATTATATCAACCTTCCATCAAGCCTTAATTCAAGCATCTATTATTAGAAGATTGTTTATATTAAATGTATTTATTATTGGAGGATTTGTCTCCATAGATTAAATATAGAAATTGTTATATATTGTATCCATTATTCACCAGTAAATAATATTCCTTTCAATACAAATTGCAATAACCGTATTCTTTATAGAAACTAATAGTTTCGCCCAACAATGGATAACTTCTCGCATCACGCCGTGACATGCTTAACCTGCTGCTACAACGCTTGAATTTATAATGTGGCTACGATCAAGCTCTGTCTTCCTCATCTCACTTTCTTTATCACTTGAAAAATATAAGGTTCTGGCTATACAAACTTCTCGCATCACGCCGTGACATGCTTAACCAGCCGACCACTTGAACTGGCTGGTTAATTGGAAAACGGCTTTAATATGCTCAATCGGACCGCGGCTGGCACCGGTCCGGTTTGGTCACAAAAACATTTTAAACCTGTAAAACTTATGACCGAGATACCGTATCTTAATTTAACTCAAAGCACATGAAAAGTATGAAAAGTCCTTAAAGTTTGACATTTAGAAATTGAAAGTCAAAGGCGTTGAGTTTTTTGAATTTATAAAATTTACATAAAATACGTGAAAGCAATGTCCTAACATAAATACAAAAAGTACGTAATGTAGTTAATACACAAAACACAATTTAAAATATAACAACAAAGCTAAGTTATATAGTTTGACCTCGTGCATAAATAATGTACCTTACAACCAAAAGGGTTGGGTTTCAATTCATGCAAGGTGCATGTTATAGTGTACTATCCTAGAAAATCCAGAAATTACTGTTAAAAAAAGTTTTATAGTTTGACGTGCTACAACATTTGTGTTCTTGTTCCATTTTTTCAGTCGACCAATAGACGAAGACAGACAAGTTGATGGATTTGCTTCAAAAGAGGTTAGCCCTCCAAGGGGAAAGAACAGCTTCTCTAGGTATAAGTAATATAGTTTTGCAATCATATTACATAACTATTTCCAAATTGAAAAATGAACAAAATAGTGCATTGGCAAGCATTTCAAGCCCTAATCTTATAATGTTGGTGAAATTACATTTTTAACACTCTGGATCTTGATATGTAGGGTCTACCAGACAAGATTAAGCTTGTTCCTATAGACTTTGCTAATAGACCCGTATGGTACAAGGAGAAAGTTTACCTAGAAAATAACGTAACACTTCTAATATGTATATATCGTTTCATTTTGGTATTTAATGAAATATATGTCAAGCTCTCTTTAAAAAAAACTTGATATACATAACTTGCAAGCTCCAACCAATTTCTATTCTTTTTTGACTTTATAAATGTTTATTTAAACAATTTCTTTTCATGTCCAAGTCATTTGTTTAAGGTAGTACTGGTTCTAATTTCGCCACATTTAACACTGAATTTGGACCTAATCCTTTTCATACATCTTTCTTGATATGCATTTGATTTAGGAATACTGTTTTATCGATGATATTATATCTTTTTTAGGTGCCATCTCTTGAACATGACAACAAAATCATTGGAGAGAGTCTGGATTTGTTGAGGTATCTAGTGCTCACTTTGAAGGACCCCCATTACTAACATATGTAAGATTTAACTAAGATATATCATATTTCATTTTTACCCTCTTTCTAAATTATTACAAGTTATTGTTTAGGACCCTGTCAAAAGAGAGCTTGATGAGGAGTTACTGACATACACCGGCACATTTGATAAAACAGTGTCTTCTGCGTTTAAAGTAGATGTTGTGAAAGAAGTTGGTGTGACTCTATCCTTTTTCTTATAGCTTCTTTTGTATCAATTAAACTATTAAATAGAATGTGACACGACTTCTTTTTTTTATCTAATTTTGATTTGAATTTGATATTTTGATCAGGTATTGCTTTTAATTATTTGGAATCAACTCTTCAGAAGTTTGAAGGTCCATTTTTCCTTGGAGATGTCAGTTTGATGAGTGTTCTGTTAATTTGAGCCACTAAAAGGTTTTACAGGTTGATACGGTCACACACATAAAAATTTGCATCAAATTATAAGAGTGTAAATGGGTAAGAAACATGTTCAAATGGGTAGGAGGATTTGGCTGAAAGCCGCAAGTAGTGGGGCACAAATCTCTTGGCTTTATTACATAAGAAAAAAGTAGTTATTATTTTGAATTGTTTTTTATAGATATGAAATTTCTTTTAGTTCTGTTATACTCAAATGTATATATTGTCCAGAGAATCATATTACCATATTTCTTAATATTTACTAACATAAATAATATTGATATGGAAAATAGTTCATGTATTTTATTTAAACAAGATTATTTTTTATCAACTAATAATAATTTTGTATAATATATTGGTTATATGAAACTCTGAATAATAACGGGTCAACCAGTTTTGCACGAACTCATTTTGACATGTCACCCGACGCTCCAACCTGTCCAAGTTGCCACATCTAGATAAGATTAAGAATGGTTAGATAAAGAGGAAACACGTTGAAAGTCACTCAAAGTGTATAGCTTTTAATTAATACAACCTGATAAATTGTTTTATTGAAAAAAAGTAGATTGTTATTTGCACTGTTGCTCGACCTGCCCATTTCACCGCTTATGGGCAGGTCGAGCAAATAATAATCTACTGTTGCTCGACCTGCCCATTTCACCGCTTATAAAAAAGTAGATAAATTGCTTTTTGACAGTTTCACCGCTTATGAATTCCTCCAGCTTTCTGATTTATTTTATTTTTAAAGTAGCGTTCTCTCACTTCAGTAACCCTAATTCCCAAATGAGAACTGCCCACACCTCAGCTCTTTCACTTTGTCAAACGATCTCGTGCTCACCACCAGATCTGAACTAGTCTCACACGAGTCTCTCTATCTCTAGTCATTATCTCTTTGTTTTGCTACTGCCGCCACCAAACGGCCCCGTCCACCGCCGCTCACCACCACATATGAACAGAGTTTCATCAGCGCCAACAACAACTCAACATTCCAGCAACAAATCCACTGCTTTTCTTCAACAAATCCACTGCTTTTCTTTATTAAATCTGATCTTGATCAGTTTTTAACTTTTTAAGGGTTCACCCTATATTTTTTTAAGGGTTTACCCAAGTTTTTCTATACAATTTCGAAACTCAGGCGTTTAGGTGAACCTCCGGCCCTATGTAGATCCGCCACTGTATGATATAACCGTAGGCAGGCTTAAATTAGCAACATGGATAGAGGTATCAGTTTTCTTTATCTTAACTCCGTTGACTTTCAAAGTCAACCGATCTAATTCCAACTTCAAAACTGAAACAAAGTATTTAGAAATATTTGATTTTAAAATTAATCTCATAACAAAACATCCGTGTCAAAAGATGATCCTGAATACGTTATTCAACTGTACAAAAAAGTCTCTTGATACAAAAACCGCCTTTGAAATATTATATAATACATCATACATTGAAATTGCTAGATTTTAAAAAGTCGACAAAAAAGTTAAAAAATAAGTTTTTGAATGAAAGTGGCTAAAATGGCTAAACCAAATGGACGAAAATGACACTCTGTCATAATCTATCCAATCATATAAAGTTTGTTTTCAAGCATACACTGCTTTTACTTATTGATATATCAAGATAAAAAGTTTACGCGATGACGAATTTGTTATCTCCAAGGATTTCTTTATATTATTATAATGTTAAATAGATGTTAATCTCTTTTCTGGTTTTTATATAATTTCCAATCTGTTAAAGAATTAGTATAATGTATACTAAACAATAATCTGCAAAAGAAAAAAAAAACTTTTTGTAAATTGAATGATGAGAGCAACTCAGAAGCCTGTTCTTTTTGTATCAATAGTGTCGGTTCATGTGAAGAGCTATAATATCAGGACCTTCCCCAGCTCAATGACCAAAATGTAATTTGTCGGGTCGGATTACTTTAGGGTCCACTTAATACTTGATGATTAAGAGGTGCAATTTTGACCCATTTTCTTATGAACGGGTCGGCTTGGGAGAGTGTATGATTGAAAAAATTAGCTTAAAAATAAATGGGTCAAATATTTCAAGTCTCTCAATTTAGAATTTGATTATGAAATTAAACATGAACAAGCCTTCTTTGTGTTCATTCGGTTTGTTTACGGACTTAATTTTTGCATCCGGATCTTTGTTATTGACAACCGAACTTTTTTTACACATTTAAGAATATAATAGATCTCTTATGACTTATGCATACACGAACTTCTATTAATTAAACACTCTAAATAAGAAACTTTGTAGTTCAGTTAATTAGATACGTTAGTAGTCACTCTAGTAATTTCAAGAAAAAACAATTTATGGGTAGACAATAACAGTTTCATGTAATTATAGATATGTCAATTGATTTTAGAGAAGTTTTTAGAGATCGTGGATTCTGTTTTTTTTATACTAGACTCTTTTTTTTTCTTATCATAAAGTTTTCTTAATCCTTTTGTAAAAAGGATTAAAAACCGAGCAGCCTTAAAGCGCAAAGGTTTACGCATCGGTCCAAAACCAAGTATCTCTTTTGTAACTTCAGTGAGTCAAACAATGAAGAGGACACCCAGTTGACTATTGGAGGCCAAGCGGTAGCCCACAACAACCAAGTTTAAGTATTCAGGCTCGTTCGTCCAGAGTGACGGGGACACTGACTGCGATATAGCACATCGCGTTCAGACATGGTGGTGCAAGTGGAGAGCAGCCACATGCGTTTTGTGCTACAAAAGGTTTCCAAAGAAATTAAAAGGGAAATAGTTTGACCGACTATTGTGTGATTTTAGTACAGTTTGTTATCTTGAACTTATGATGTGTGTGTTAACTCTTTACTATTGATTTTAGATTTGATTTGTTTGGTCTTGTTGGGTCTTTCTGTAAAGTTATGCATATTAAATCCAACTTGTTCTATCTTTAGGTTATAAAAGTGCATTTACATCATAAGGCTTGACACCTTTACGGTAATAGACTAATCAAATATAAAACTAGTATAATTAGTGAACTACCTAGGAATTTGATCTGAATAAAAGGGTCTATGAACTTGATAGGGTTTTCTGTAGTAATCTAATCACATGTTGTAAACTGTTAGGGCGCTTATTTGTCTAGATCATTTTATAAACTCTATGTCAAAAAGAATTCGTAATAAAACTAGCTTCGCGTGATTAGGGTATTAATGTGTCAATAGCACTTCTATTTTTGTTTCGTGGGATTAAACCTAACGGCCTCTAATCCAATATAGCACTTTACACACTATTTTGTTCTTCATCTAAATCATAAAATCAGTTTTCATAGCAAATTAACGTATTTGTCTTTCCAACATAATTGATTCGAGTCTAAACGGTTATCCACTTTATCTGATTTCTCAAAGCTATAATATCGTTGTTGTACTTGTTCGCAGCTTTCTCTTGCAAGCTCTGGGACAAAGCACGGTCGTGCCTCCATATGCATGGGCGTACCTTGTGTTGACCAAGAGTTAACCGGTTCTAGAATGTTCCTGCTCTATTCCGGGGGAGGCACGATCGTGCCTCGGTAGGCATGGGCGTGGCTTTCTTCTGACTTTTACAGATTGTTGACTTTTTCATTGACTTTTCGATCCTTTTAGCACGGGAGGTCAATTATTCTGCAAAATTCAAAAGGGAAGCAATTTAGTCTAGTTTACAGTGTGATTGCTCAGAATCAGTCAGATATGAGGATAATTATGCATGTAAAACATATATAAAATGATGCATATCACCCACTGCTACAACCCTACACGTATATACACTCGATCAACATTAATGATGTAAAATTAAATATGTAGTTGCACCCGATCAGTGTTAGGGGTGAGCAAAAAACAGATAAAACAAATCAAAATGAAATAACTGTAACGAACCAAAATCCAGGTTTTGTTATAAATAAATAAATATTCTAATAAATATTATGGTGAAAATAATATTTTAAAAATAAGTTGAAACAAGTGTGTTTCAAGTTAGTAATGGGGTTATATTAGTTTTTAACTAATTTTGGAATGAAAATGGGTGAATTGGAAGTGGAAGAGCTAAATGTGTAACATAGCAAAATCTGCCATTTTTACTAGTGAAAGTCAAAATTGTCTTCATTTTGGATGAAGAGGTCGATGGTTTGAAGAGAAAAAGGAGAAAAGAGTAGTTGGAGCTAAATCGTGCATTTGAGCTTGAATTCGTGAAGGTTTTGGCTCACACAACAATTTCCTAACATCATGTAAGTGTAGTCTTTCATTGATTTCACCTATGAATGTGTTAGTTGGTGGGTTTTTGTAGAAATTCGGAAATTTTGAACGCATGTTGATAATTAGTGTTAGATTGTTGATAATCTAGCTAAACTAAAGGTAAAGATTGGTGATTAACATCTTAGAACCCTTTGATTTTGATTTTGAGAAATTAGGGCTTATATGGAAAGAATTGGGGGTTTTGAGTTATGATGATAGAATGTTGAATTAATGATGATTAAGTGTTTGTATGATGTTAGACACTTGAACCAACACCAAATTAACCTAATAATAATTATTGAATGAAAAATTAGTGTTAATGTAAGGATAATGAAACTCAAGTAGGTGATTTTGGGTTGAAATAGGGTGTTTGGATATGAGTATAACTCAAACGAGTCAGTTTGGGTTAGAAATGGGAAATTGGGTTGTGAACCCAATTAAAATGTGATTTTGATGTATGTTAGATTACTAAACTAGATGAACGTGTTTAGGTAATCAAATTGCAAAACGTGAAGTGGAATCGGGACCTTCAAATCCACAAGGTAAGTGCTTTTGCACTTACTTAGTAATTAATAAAAAAAATGGGTTATATGCAATGTTGTATGCATAGTGTATTAAGTTGCATAATGTGTCGTGTGGTATGAATGTGTATAGAGGTGTACGAATAAGTGAATGAATGTAGTTATAGTTTTAATACTATAATGGACATGTGGATATGGAGTTATGGTCTAAGTACCATAATGGATATGTGGATATGAAGTTATGATCTAAGAATCATAATGGAAATGTGGTGATGAAGTTATGGCCTATGTGCCAAGGTGGAAGTGGAAATGCATTAATTGTGAATGTTAATTGAAAAGAATGAAACTTGTAAGGTGATATGCAAGTGATATGTAGTATAATGGCAAATTGGGTGGAAACGGGTCAAATGGGTGAATGGGTGAAAACAAGTACTTGTTTGTTATGTTTTATCTTCATTACTAATGGTGATATATGTGGTGTTATGTAGAAAAAGCTTCGATGTAGTCAAAGTCAAGTCCAAGGCGTTGGCGGGTTCTCGTATGCGTATATGATGGTTTTTGCGGGTTAATTAGAAAACCTTAAAAAGGATGTAAATTGATAACCAAATTTGTGTTTTGGTGTATGTGAATGTTGTTTGAATGTTTTATCAAAAACCCAAGTGTTGGGAAAATTTTGGTGTCATGAAGGATTGAAAAATGTTGAAAAATTGGCTAAGTGTTGGAACTGGGAGAAAAAGCTAATTCTCTGTTTACTGGGTGTCCTCGCGGTACGCGAAGACTGGGAGGGGGTTCTTCGCAGTACGCGAAGAACAAATTTCTAGGCAGGCAACTTGGGGCTCCTTCGTGGTACGAGAAAGGAGTGCCCTGGATCTTCGCGGTACGCGAAGAGTATAAAATAAAAAAAAATTTCTTGGGATAAATGCTTCCGCGTGTGTAAACGATTATTATAACCGGTGTTTAAAACTAAGGGTGTTACAACTTGGTATCAGAGCAATGGTTTGAGGGATTTGGGGCGAGTGGCACCAAACTCAAACCGGATGCTCTTGATATGGGGGAAATGGTACGAGAATTCATGAAGGACTTGACTAAGACTCGGAGCTTACGGAAATGAATATATATATGGTGTATATGAATACGTATGAATAAATGACAAGGTGTTATGTGTGTCGAAACTTGTTTTGTGATTTGTTATATGAATATGATAATTACAATTAGGCATAATGTATTACTAAACATGTCTGGCCAATATGATTAATAAGACGAGATGTTCAAGGGTCTTTATGATAACCATATGACAATGAACATTTTCAAGGATTAGGCGAAGGTGATTATATATATGTATGTATGTATATAGGTAGATGTATATACATACTTAATACATATAAGGGTGTAGGTGTGATGGATACCTAAGGTATTGAAAGTGTAAGGATGTTAAGGTGTTTTTGTTCTAATTCTCAGTTAAGAAATGACAGAAGAAACGAGCAACGAACCGTTGGATTCAAGAATCTAAGAAATGATTAAGGAAGAAGTGGCCAAGGCCTTTGAGCAAGCCACATCTTTGCTTATGGAAGAAATGAGAGGGGTTGTTAAGCTCACTCTTAAGGAGGTTATGAAAGAAAAGGAAAAGGAACCACAAGGTTGTACTCTTAAAGAGTTTATGGTAATCAAGCCCAAGGAGTATAACGGGCAAGTGGACCCGATCCTTAGCCACAGGTGGGTGGTGGATATGGGATCGAATTTTGAGACGACAAAGTGCAAACCCGAGGACAGGGTTATGTTTAGTGTGCCTCTACTGACGGGAAGGGAAAAAGAATGGTTATTGAATCTCCGAAAGAAGAGGGGTGAATTAGGTGTGACCTCCATGACTTGGGAGGAGTTTAAGACGGCTTTTCTGAAATAACATTTCCCACAAGCCGCAGTTGACAGGATGACTGAGGAGTTCCTCCTCATGAGGCAAACGACTAAGTCAATAGATGAATTGGCAGGGGCTTTCTTTGATCGCGCCAAGTTCTGTCCGGACGTGGTGTCGACAGAGAAGGCGAAGATTGACAGATTTTATGCTATGTTGACTGTGGAGTTCAGAGATAGCATATCTCCATCCTCTTTTACCACACTTGTAGATTTGATAAACAGGTGTCGGGAAAGGGAGGTGGAGTTGAAGAGGCAAGAAGCAAGAAGTGAAAAGAGAAAGCGTGAATTTGTGGAAGAAGTTGTGAAAAAGATAAAGGGCGGGAGCCCTAGCAAGAAGCCGTTTACCAAGTTTTCTCCACGGGGATGCAGGGTTTGTGGAAAGGAGCATTTTGGGAAATGTAGGAAGGGAACGTCAAATTTCTATAAATGTGGGAAGCCGGGGCATATGGCTAATCAATGTCCAAGCCAAATCCGTATATGCTACAATTGTTACAAGCTCGAGCACAGTAGGGCAGATTTCCCCGAGCTGAAGCAAGGTGGAAGTGAAAGTAAGGTTGAAATACCAAAGCCAAAGGGTATAGCTTTCCACATCTCGGCGGAAGAGGCGAAGAATAACCCTGAGATGGTGTCAGGTATATTCAAGATTAACTCTTTACCTGCACTAGTTCTATTTGATTTGGGGGGCTAGTCATTCATTTGTGTCCTTGAAATTTGTTAAGCATTCTTCTTTTCTCAGTAGCAAGTTAGACGAACCCATGGAAATCGAGGCGGCAATCGATAAGAGCTTCCTAGTTTTCGATGTTTTTAAAAATTGTAAGTTAAGGGTAGGGGTGAAACGTTCCCTGTTGACTTAATTCATATGACCATGGGGGATTTTGATGTAATAGTAGGGATGGATTAGTTATCAAAGAACAAGACGAATATTCTATGTGGACCTAAGGCGATACAACTCGACTCCCCGTCGGGTGAGTCCATTTACATAGAAGGTGAAAAGAAAGGTAAGGTAAGATTGTGTTCTTATGTGAAGGAAATAAAGTACATGGCGCGTGGGTGCAAGGCGTACATGACTTGTGTTGCGGATGTGATCGAGAAAGTGAAAGATATTCGCGATGTTCCGGTTGTGAATCAGTTTGAGGATGTGTTTCCAGTTGAGTTACCGGGGGTTCCTCCGAAGAGGGAGGTAGAGTTTGGGATTGACTTGATACCGGGTGCTAAGCCGGTAGCCAAAACACCTTATAGGTTGGCACCGCCGGAAATGAAAGAGCTAATGGAGCAATTATAGGAACTACTTGATAAAGGTTTCATACGCCTAAGCGTCTCGCCTTGGGGTGCACCCGTTCTCTTCGTTAAAAAGAAGGATGGAAGCATGCGGATGTGTATAGATTATCGGGAATTGAACAAGTTGACGGTGAAGAATTGGTACCCGTTACCTCGGATTAACGACCTCTTTGACTAATTGCAAGGGGCGTCGTGGTTCTCTAAAATTGATTTGAAGTCCGGGTATCATCAGTTGAAAGTGAAAGAAGATGATGTTCATAAAAAAAATTTCCGCACTCGATACGGTCACTATGAGTTTACGGTTATGCCTTTCGGTTTAACCAACGCGCCGCGGTTTTCATGGATCTTATGAACCGGGTGTGTAGACCGTTTGGTCATTGTGTTTATTGACGATCTTCTCATTTACTCAAGGATCGAGGGTGATCATGCTTGTAATTTACGTGAGATTCTTGAAGTTCTTCAAAGGGAAAAGCTTTATGTAAAATTTTCTAAGTGTGCATTTTGGTTGCGTGAAATCCAATTCTTGGGTCATGTGATTAATAAGAAATGGATTACTGTCGACCCATCTAAGATAGTGGCGGTTAAAGATTGGTCATCGCCGAAAATGCCTTCGGAAATTAGAAGTTTCTTGGGGTTGGAGGGTTATTATCGGCGGTTTATTGAAAACTGCTCTCAGATTGCTTTGCCGAGGACGAAGTTGACGCGTAAAGAGACTAAGTTTGTATGGGGTTTCGAGCAAGAATCCGCCTTTCAACTCTTGAAAGAAAAGTTGACTAAGGCGCCTGTTTTATCCTTGCCGGACGGGACTGAAGATTTTGTGGTGTATTCGGATGCCTCGCATTCGGGGTTGGGATGTGTTTTGATGCAAAGGGGGAAAGTAATTGCCTATGCTTCTAGGCAATTGAAGACTCACGAGGTGAATTACCCTACCCATGATTTAGAACTTGCGGTCGTGGTTTTTGCACTCAAGATTTGGAGGCATTATTTGTATGGGGCTAAGTGTACGATATACACGGATCACAAAAGTCTCAAGTACTTCTTTGACCAAAAGGACCTTAACATGAGGCAAAGGCGGTGGCTTGAATTGGTCAAGGACTATGATTGTGAGATACTTTATCATCCGGGTAAAGCGAATGTGGTGGCAGATGCTCTTAGTCAGAAAATGAGTCATACACCTATCAAGGTGAAGTCATTTAAGATGAAAATTTCATCATCTCTTATTGATGAAATCCGGGAGGCTCAAGTGTTAGCACTTAGTGGTGATTTGAAGAAGGAATAGATGGTTACTTATATTGATAAGCTTGGGGAAAATAGCACGGGTTTAAAGACATGTTTTGATAGAATTTGGATTCCTAGGTTGTCAAGTGTTTTGACAACTATTTTAGACGAGGCGCATAAATCCAAGTATTCTATCCATCCGGGGATCACAAAGATTTTTTATGATTTGATGTGTCATTTTTGGTGGCCGGGCATGAGGCGTGATATTGTTAAGTATGTGGAGAGGTGTCTCACATGCTTAAGGGTAAAGGCGGAACATCAAAAGCCGTATGGAAAGCTTCAACCACTTGAAATACCGCTTTGGAAATGGGAGAACATAACCATGGATTTGATCACTAAACTACCAAGAACTCGAAAGGGTTATGATGTGATATGGGTAGTAGTGGATCGGTTGACAAAGAGTGCACATTTCCTTCCTATTAAGGAATCGTATTCATCAGATAGATTGGCGGAAATGTATGTGAAGGAAATTGTGTCACGTCATGGTGTGCCGGTGTCGATTATATCGGATCGTGATACGAGATTTACTTCTCGTTTTTGGAAGAAATTCCATGAGGATATGGGGACTAGATTGAATCTTAGCACCGCTTATCATCCACAAACGGATGGTCAAAGCGAGCGAACGATTCAAACGCTCGAGGATATGTTGCGGCGTGTGCTTTGGATTTTAGGGGTAATTGGGACGACCATTTAGCGTTGGCGGAATTTTCTTATAATAATAGCTACCATTCTAGTATTGGTATGCCGCCTTTTGAGGCGTTATATGGGAGGAAATGTCGAACACCCGTGTGTTGGGGTGAAATTAGTCAACGGGAACTTGGTAGTAAAGAGGGATGGTAAAGGAAACTAATAGTAGTATTGACTAAATAAGGGCACACTTGAAGGCGGCTCAAGATCGCCAAAAGTCCTATGCGGATAATAGAAAGCGGACAATTGAGTTTCAAGTGGGAGACTTTGTGCTTTTGAAAGTCTCACCTTGGGAAGGGGTGATACGGTTTAGGAAACTGGGGAAGTTAAGTCCACGTTTCATCGGACCGTTTAAGGTGATAGCAAGGGTGGGTGCGGTGGCTTATCGTTTGGAGCTACCGGAAGGACTAAGTAGACTTCATAACACGTTTCATGTGTCTCATTTGCGAAAATGATTGGCGGATTAATCTACTTTTGTTCCATTGGATGATATTGAATTGGATGAAAAGTTGAATTATGTTGAGTAACCGGTGGCAATCTTGGATAAAAAGGTGAAGCGTTTACGTAATAAAGAGATTTGCCAAGTTTTGGTGAGGTGGAAACATAATAAGGGAGCGGAAATGACTTGGGAAACCGAGGAAGAAATGCTCAAATATTATCCGACCCTTTTTATGTGAAGTCGGGTTTCGAGGACGAAACCCAAATAAGGGGAGGTGATTTGTAACGAACCAAACTCCGGGTTTCGTTATAAATAAATAAATAAATATTCTAACAAATATTATGGTGAAAATAATATTTTAGAAATAAGTTGAAACAAGTGTGTTTCAAATTAGTAATGGGGTTATATTAGTTTTTAACTAATTTTGGAATGAAAATGGGTGAATTGGAAGTGGAAGGGCTAAATGTGTAACATGGCAAAATCTGCCATTTTGACTAGTGAAAGTCAAAATTGTCTTCATTTTGGATGAAGAGGTCGATGGTTTGAAGAGAAAAAGGAGAAAAGAGGAGTTGGAACTAAATCATGCATTTGAGCTTGAATTCGTGAAGGTTTTGGCTCACATAACAACTTCCTAACATCAAGTAAGTGTAGTCTTCCATTGATTTCACCTATGAATGTGTTAGTTGGTGGGTTTTGTAGAAATCCGGAAATTTTGAACGCATGTTGATAATTAGTGTTAGATTGTTGATAATCTAGCTAAACTAAAGGTAAAGATTGGTGATTAACATCTTAGAACCCTTTGATTTTGATTTTGAGAAATTAGGGCTCATATGGAAAGAATTGGGGGTTTTGAGTTATGATGATAGAATGTTGAATTAATGATGATTAAGTGTTTGTATGTTGTTAGACACTTGAACCAACACCAAATTAACCTAATAATAATTATTGAATAAAAAATTAATGTTAGTGTAAGGATAATGAAACTCAAGTAGGTGATTTTGGGGTGAAATAGGGTGTTTGGATATGAGTATAACTCAAACGGGTCAGTTTGGGTTAGAAATGGGAAATTGGGTTGTGAACCCAATTAAAATGTGATTTTGATGTATGTTAGATTACTAAACTAGATTAATGTGTTTAGGTAATCAAATTGCAAAACGTGAAGTGGAATCGGGACCTTCAAATCCACAAGGTAAGTGCTTTAGCACTTACTTAGTAATTGATAAAAAAAAATGAGTTATATGCAATGTTGTATGCATAGTGTGTTAAGTTGCATAATGTGTCGTGTGGCATGAATGTGTATAGAGGTGTACGAATAAGTGAATAAATGTAGTTATAGTTTTAATACTATAATGGATATGTGGATATGGAGTTATGGTCTAAGTACCTTAATGGATATGTGGATATGAAGTTATGATCTAAGAATCATAATGGAAATGTGTGATGAAGTTATGGCCTATGTGCCAAGGTGGAAGTGGAAATGCGTTAATTGTGAATGTTAATTGAAAAGAATGAAACTTGTAAGGTGATATGCAAGTGATCTGTAGTATAATGACAAATTGGGTGGAAACGGGTCAAATGGGTGAATGGGTGAAAACAAGTACTTGTTTGTTATGTTTTATCTTCATTACTAATGGTGATATATGTGGTGTTATGTAGGAAAAGCTTCGATGTAGTCAAAGTCAAGTCCAAGGCGTTGGCGGGTTCTCGTATGCGTATATGATGGTTTTTAGGGGTTAATTAGAAAACCTTAAAAAGGATGTAAATTTATACCCAAATTTGTGTTTTGGTGTATGTGAATGTTGTTTGAATGTTTTATCAAAAATCTAAGTGTTAGGAAAATTTTGGTGTCATGAATGATTGAAAAATGTTGAAAATTTGGGTAAGTGTTAGAACTGAGAGAAAAAGCTAATTTTCTGTTTACTGGGTGTCCTCGCGGTAATCAAAGACTGGGAGGGGGTTCTTCACGGTACGCGAATAAGAAATTTCTCGGCAGGCAACTTGGGGCTCCTTCGCGGTACGCGAAAGGAGTGCCCTGGATCTTCGCGGTACGCGAAGAGTATAAAAAAATAATTCTTGGGATAAATGCTTCCGCGTTTGTAAACGATTATTATAACCGGTGTTTAAAACTAAGGGTGTTGCAATAACCAACAAAATTGAACTAAAATAACCGATTGCGATTTTACTTTTTTTCAAATCGAACATTTTGGTTCAGTTGCGGTTATACCTTCACCCAAAACCGTGTTGTTTGATTATGGCCTAAATAAATTGTTTGGCAAAAGATCCAGACCCAAATTCATTAATGAGTAGTTAATAAAAAATTTAGGGCCTAAATTCATTCTTATGGGTCATTTTTTTTCAGGCCTAAACATTTCTAAATGAGTATGCAAGTCTTCTAATTTTAGCATATATCTTCCTTTCTTTACACTCCCCTTGTCATCAAAATGAGTATGTGACTTATTTTGATGACAGTCAGAAGCCAGATGATCGATCTTGCCAAAATTACAGCATTCAACGATCCAAGGTTTGAAGTAAAAACGAAATGTTGTTTCGTGATAACTTTTGTGTCAAGATTCACCGATTGTTTTTCATCATGCCTAGGTGGTTTGGTGATAACTCTTGGTGCATTACCTTTAGTAGTCCATGCTAGTCGCTTTTAGGGACATATGGACACTCGACGGAATTGAAGGCATCCTATGATCCAAGGTTTGAAGAAAAAGAAATGTTTGGGTTTTTGACATTGAGAAGTTGTCATTGTTAAATATAGGACATCATGCGAATCTTCTAATTTTAGCGTATATCTTCCTTTCTTTACACTCCCCTTGTCATCAAAATGAGTATGCGACTTATTTTGATGACAGTCAGAAGCCAGATGATCGATCTTGCCAAAATTACAACATTCAACGATCCAAGGTTTGAAGTAAAAACGAAATGTTGTTTGGTGATAACTTTTGTGTCAAGATTCACCGATAGTTTTTCACCATCATTGGCTATGTGGTTTGGTGATAACTCTTGGTGCAATACCTTTAGTAGTCCTTGCTAGTCGGCTTGTAGGGACATATGGACACTCGACGGAATTTAAGGCATCTTATTGTCACACCCCGCCAACAGTGGAAACCGCAAGGTGCGGCATTCATGAATACCATAGTCATTGATCACATCGAACAACCTCTATATAAGTTATAAAACCACATTTAAATTAATAAACCAAGTTTAAAACATTAATGAAGTTCACAAGATTACATAAATCCAAAAGTCGAAGTCTCAAGTTCAAATGTTTGAAAACAAGTGTTCATAATCAAAAGTTTCTAATAAATATGACCCTAACATGATCCTATATGCTATGTGACTCTATGAAGACTCCAATGCATTCAACGACCTAAGAAAAACATGCTAAAATATGCCAACATAAAGTTGGTGAGTTCACATGTTTAAATAATTAAAAATGTTTACTTTAAATCATAGCAAAAGAAATGGCATTCTATATCCAACAATAAATTGTATTGAAATTACCATGAACTGTGACAATCCGACTTTTTAGGTTAACCCCGGTTAACTATTCCGTTAAGTTCCTTATTAAAAACTTAACCCCGTTAGTCAAATCTAACCCCAAGGACTATTTCTGTCATAAATCCAACTCAGAAATGCAGGGACTAGTCCTGCCAAGTCCCAATACATGAATTATTGACTCCTCAAAGTCAAAATTGTCAAAAATAAGTTCTGTTGACTTTTAGAAGTCAACATTGGGACTTTAGATTTCCAATTCACGAATGTTAACTGAATTGAATCAAATTCTATAATTGATTAACATCTAAATGCCTTAACGATCATAATTGAGCCTTAATCACCTGCATTACATGCGAATTAATCAAAATGTGGCTATTCGTTATGTAACCGTCGACCATCAACCTAATCCCATCAAATTCATCATAATATGGTGTTACTCCCGCGAATTGAAGCATCCCTCTCACTCCTAGAATCCTCCTGAAGTGCTTACGCAACCTGCATTGATCGGAGAAACAGTAGAACTCGCCGGAAAGCAATCTGTGCAGCCGACACCTGCATCTACTCGAACTCCATCAATCCGACACGCATTCTGGTAAATTCTTGACCCAATTGCTTCGTTTTCTTTCCGTAAAGGTAAGCCCCATGTTAATTCGGGCTTACATCATCAATTCGATCGAGTTCTTAATCCTAGGGTTCATCATCTGACTGATTTAGTCGAGCCCTAATCTAGACCCAATGAAAATGAAATTAACCTATGCAGAAAGATTCGCAACACTGTTTTTATTGAAAGCCCTTTGCCAATTTCAAGTTTTAATATAAGAATCTCTGTAACCCGTAATTAGGGTTCATGTGAACTCTATCTGTCGAATTCAATTATAAACCGTTTTTAAATCAAATTAACCTACTCCATTAGATTCGCAATCGTCTGTAGAGTGAAAGCCCTATGAAACAACGGGCTTCCACTATCGAATTGATCATGAACCCGTAATTAGGGTTCATATGCGTTCTGATTTGGGGTTTTCGATCTTAGACTGAAAAGAAATGAAATTAATCTACGTAATCAGTTTCGAAATGTCCCGATTATCAAAAGCCCTATGGTTTTAATCAATTTCATTATCAAAATCTATCTGATCGATTCAAAGTTTTCCTCTTTACGTATTCGATCTGTTTTCAAGATTTGGACATCCAAAACCCGTTTGTTTTCGAAATTAAGAGTATGCCAAGGTTCGTAATCCTCGGAGCATCAAAACTTGTTTCTGTTTCACTCAAACCATCATCCAAATCGAGGGATATCGACCGGTTTCGATCGCGGGTCTTTAAGGGAGGAAAACCACATAGAGCCTGATGTTAAAACCATTCCAACCCGGTATCCTTCGCGATACCCTAGCGGGCGGAGATGGTTAAGGCTGTGTGCTTATGTGAGAGAGACCCGGGTTCGAGACCGGGCTCCCACATCTAATTTTTTTAAAACAGTATCCTATTATATTTAATTAATAAAAATCAAACTTTATAATATTATATTATTATATAAATGTGTTTTAGCCGGAAAACAACCCGTAGGCTCGGGTTTGAGTTATTAACATATTTTTATAAATTATACCCACTTTTATAATTAATATATTGTTATTATTATCAAGTAAAAATAATATGTTTATATTATTTTTAAACCGTAAATTCATATAAAATAATATGTTTATATTATTTTCAAACCGTGACCCATATTATTAAATAATATATATTTATATTATTTCAAATCATTCTATAACATCGTGTGTCGATTGAGACTAAATAATAATATAATTGGTTATACTATTTACTCGTATACATATATTATTATTTTCTTAATTTTTTTGTGAATGACAAAACACCCGGTTATAATTATTATTATTCGTGTCATTCGTTGCGTAAAGTAATTCCTAACTCCGTGGACACTTTCGTCCACTCTTGAATATTAGAGCGTTTCTTTGGGACGCCTCTCAATCCGTGTCATTGTCACATTTCCCATTTTTCTTTCATCCCTAATTTATGTGTTTATAATTTTAGGGCATTCGTAAGTCTTTTGAAACTTACACACGTGGTTCCAACTTACCCGTTGTGTGATACTACCTTCAACGCCAAGCAGGTGAGTTTCACGGCCCCTTTTTACTGTTTTTAACTTGGGGGAGAAAACATGCTTAAACTGATTTTAGATTTTGTATTTCATATGCTATCAATGTTAAAGCTAAGTGTAACATGCTATCACAGAAAGTCCTCATCTTATTTCGAACCGTTAATATGGATCTTAACGAGGTAATGTTTAGTAGTACTACTGGGTTTGACAAATCCCACCCGCGTTAGTCGCGCTAACTCGATTGGATATCGAACGGGTGAAATGTTAGCCTACTCACATGTGCCAGAGTTGATAGACCTGGCAGGAAGCATACAAACACAGTCAGCTTCGGTTGCGAGCACTTTAGTAAAACATGAACATAGGTTAGCTACCTATAGATATGCATACTGAATGTACATAATTAGGCAAACACACTCTTATTGTAAATTTGAAACCTGTGAACTCACCAACCTCGTGTTGACACTTTTTCTTACATGTTTCTCATGTCGCTAAGGCACAGGTTGCACACTTAGGACATGCATGGAGTCCTACTGTCATATTATCCAATTCAAACATTTGAAACAGTTTACTTATTTACAATGATTGACGCCGATTGCGTGTAATTACTTTTGATTTCATATTAATGTTTACGCTTCCGCATTAACTCTGAACTTTTATGTTTTGACATTTCAAGTCCCATATAGTGTCGTTTGATGTAACTAATGACTGAGATCCTGGTGTGTCACCTTCCAAACGGTAAAACTCCGTTAGTTGAAATTGGGGGTGTGACATGAACACCTATACCGAAGCTGACATGATTATATGAGATGCCCAAAACATAATGCCGCATCACACACATTGTAATGACCGGCTAATAATGCACCCGGGTGGGGTTGTCAATCCAAATAGATCTATCCACGATTACCGGGCTTATCAAATTAACGATCTAGAATTGTAGGGACTTAATTCCGATGCTATGATAATTCAGGTAACCAATAAATGATAGCTCTGTTTATGTTAAAAATGATTTGCATGTTTTCTCCCCAAAATAGTATCAAACATTATTTAAAATAGGGGCAGTGAAACTCACCTGATGCGCGAGTAGTGAACGCAATAAATGTGTATGTAGCAAACGTCGGAAGTTAAACCGACCTAATCGTGTCCTAAAGCATTTACAACTATTAGTTCTATGACATGACTATCCTTGATTATGCAACCAATTCACTGTAACATCCCAAAAATAATAAAACGAATAAATATAGCGAGACCGGTGATTTAGTCGGAATATTTAAACAAAAGGGAGCGGGCTTGGGCTCGGCTTCAATGGGCCGAGGGAAGCCCAGGTATATAAGAGGCAGGGCAGCCCTCTTCTCTGCTCATTCCCCACTCACACAACTTCTAGAGAGAGAAAAGAGAGCTCGGGTCTAGAGAGAGAAAGTTGACGGATCGTTCCGGAATTGAGGGAGCACGTTACTGCTAAGCTCTCTTCAATGGGCCGAGGGAAGCCCAGGTATATAAGAGGCAGGGCAGCCCTCTTATCTGCTCATTCCCCACTCACACAACTTCTAGAGATAGAAAAGAGAGCTCGGGTCTAGAGAGAGAAAGTTGACGGATCGTTCCGGAATTGAGGGAACACGTTACTGCTAAGCTCGTGAGAAAAACCTCCAAATCACAACCCCAATCCAGGTAACGATTCGACTCTAAACTGAGTTTTTGTTTAATTTGGGATTTTCGGGTTTTGGCTGAAAAGGTAACGGTTTTGCGGATGAAACTTGAAAATGAGCTTAGGTATAGCATCTAGAATGAAAACCGAACGTTTTGATCTAAGAAAATTGAGATATTGACTCGATCAGACTCGCATGCAAAAACTTCAGATTTTTTGGGAAGATGATATGTTTAGACCCATCGAAACTACTTAGTTTCGATATGTGCAGGCCCATCGAAACTACTCAGTTTCGATATGTGCAGGCCCATCGAAACTACTCAGTTTCGATATGTGCAGGCCCATCGAAACTACTCAGTTTCGATATGTGCAGGCCCATCGAAACTACTCAGTTTCGATATGTGCAGGCCCATCGAAACTACTCAGTTTCGATATGTGCAGGCCCATCGAAACTACTCAGTTTCGATATGTGCAGGCCCATCGAAACTACTCAGTTTCGATATGTGCAGGCCCATCGAAACTACTCAGTTTCGATATGTGCAGGCCCATCGAAACTACTCAGTTTCGATATGTGCAGGCCCATCGAAACTACTCAGTTTCGATATGTGCAGACCCATCGAAACTACCATAGTTTCGATATGAGCCCACGATCCGAAGCTAAGATTACACCTAAGTTACTTATCGAAACTACCAGGTTTCGACATAGGCAACTTATCGAAACTACCAAGTTTCGACATAAGCAAAATATCGAAACTATCAAGTTTCGATATAAGCAAATCCATCGAAACTACTAGGTTTAAGCATAGTAATCTCTAGTGTCATCTACGAGCACTACCTTACAAGTATGACTTTATTATACAGATCGTGAGTGACATTAGTGACGCTCAGTAGCCAGCTAAGAGTATTTCAAAAACTACTCATCAGGTGAGTTCTATCCCCCTTCTATGTTATGTGCAAATCATTTTAAATGTTTTGGGGCTGAAGTGTATACACTAAATGAATAAATGCTATGAATGACAATGTGATCATACGTAATGTACAAATATAATTATATATATATATATATGAAAATGAATTACGAACAAAGAATAAAACGTATGTTATAAAGAATGAATGAAAGAATGGAAATCTTGCTTTATATTATATATATTGCTTGACCCGAATGTATGTAAATGATATGGACGCTTCGTGAATGACGGCTACTTCGGTAGACGGACAACCACGTGACTATTTTGCAACCGTGACAAAAACGTTCCTTCATAAGGTAGGACGTATAAAAGGCATTTATGGACGGTTGAAGCAAAAGCCTTATTACATTTAGAACGGTTGCATACATAATAGCCGCGTGGGAAACGGATGTCTTTGGGTAGACGGGCGAATGAACAGACTACGACGGTAGGACGGGTTTAAGAGCGGACGGACAAAAGTTTCCGGACGGATTTAAGTTTCGACGGACGGTTTTCTAGAGCCGGACGGTTAATGAAAAGGGCTACGACGGTAGTTCTCACTGCGATGTCTTTGTGACATTCGCGACAAGTATGATGGGTTGATCACCCTTAAGTTTATGGCCAAATGAATGTTCTCCCCAAGTAAGTATGTATGTACATATGTATATACTCAATATGAATATTATGTGAGAACAGTAAAGCGAAGAATATATAAAAGCTCGAATGTTAAGTATATTATATATACATATATATATTACTCATGATAAGATAAATATTATGTATGATTGTCTTTAAACTAGAACTCACCAGCGTTAGCTGACCTTTAGTATACATTTCAGGTAAAGGAAGAAAGGGTCGTGCGATGGCGTGAAGGTTACCCAACACAAGACTGACATCCCACTTTTTATATGTTAAGACAATGTTATGTATTTAATTGTTAAGACTTCCGCTGTTATGTCATGTTAGGTTACGTTATGTAATGATTGAATTCGAATGTTTTAAATTTAAGTTCAGTATTTATGACTATGTTTATGAGTAAATCCAACAAGTGAGGTTACCCGGGAACGGGGCCTTACAAGTTGGTATCAGAGTAATAGTTTGAGAGATTCAGACATCCCTAAATGTCTGGACTCAAACTGATTATGGGACCAACGCACGGATGTCAGTATGGGTAACCAACGCGAACGCCAGCACGGTAAGTAAGTACTAGAGTTAATACACTTGGATAAGAATAGATACCTTAACTTTGAACAAATAGATGTCAATGTCACAACCGATTTGAAGAGTTTTGAACCAGAAAAGCAATGTAAATTAGTATTCACAAACCGGTCACTGTAATTAAAAATTTACCTTGCTCGTACTGTTCTAAAACTATAATCTGAAGAAATGACATTGATTTATTCCCTTTACATATCAGAAAATTCTAGAAAACTATGGCAAGTAGAGGAATAACTGCACGCCAAGGGGGCCATACGGGCCGAGTAGGTAGACCGCCATTGAACCAAACACAAGAGGAAGAAGAAAGCATGCACGTGAAATACACCGAGAGAGTGCATGGCACTAATGTGACCCCACCGGGAGGTGACATTGAAGGGGCACTACGATTGGGACCCGGACTTAGGGATGCTATTGCCCGTGAGGTTGTACTAACACTGAAGAACGTATTGCCTGGTCTGTTACCTGAGACACAGAAAAGGAAATGGGAAAACGTGTCTAAGGGAACTGGAAAGGGGAACTATACAACTGAGGCTAAGAAGCCAAGAACTGAAGAATACGAAGCTTGTAAGAAATGTTTGAAGAAACACCGAGGCGAGTGCCTAGTTGGTTCCACCATCTGTTATAGGTGTGGGAAGGCGGGGCACTATTCTCGAGAATGATTAAGAGACACTAAATGCCAAGGTTGTGGACTATTTGGACATCTGACCAAGAATTGCAGGAGAACCAGACAATCTGGTTCGGGAAAATAAAAGGAACAGCCGAAGGCGAGGACTCGAGCCTACGCCCTCACTGAGGAGGAAGCAAGGGGAAACCCTGATGTTGTGTCAGGTACGTTCCTAGTTAATAACGAACATGCTGCTATTTTATTTGACTCTAGTACTAGTAAAAGTTTTATATCCAATGCATTTAGTCGTAAACTAGGATGCACTATCAGCACCATAGTAAAGGCCTTTAGCGTACAAACTGCCGTTGGTAAAAATTCGGCAGTATTTCAAGTAACAGAGGATTGCATCATAGAAATAGAGGGTCATAAGTTCCCTTCTAGATTATTCCTTCTTACCTTAGGAGGATTCGATATAGTATTGGGTATGGATTGGCTAGCTGCCAACGAAGCTCAAATCATATGTAAACGTAAGATGATACACCTCAAAGCTCCTAGCGGCAGCCCAATTACGGTTTATGGGGATTGGAATTGCACGATGCCGAACGTCATTTCAATGATCAAGGCCGAAAGTTACATGAGGCGCGGTTGCGAAGCTTATCTGGCGTATGTTATTGACGATAAAATGAAAACGAAAGAACTCAAGAATGTACCCGTGGTGTGCAACTTTCCGGAAGTATTCCCTGAGGATCTACCCGGATTGCCACCCGATCGGGAAATAGAATTTCAGATTGACTTACTGCCAGGAGCTGAGCCCGTTGCCAAAGCCCCCTACCGATTGGCTCCGTCAGAAATGAAGGAATTGATGTCTCAACTAGAGGAACTAACAGAAAAAGGATTTATTAGGCCGAGCATCTCACCGTGGGGCGCTCCGGTACTATTTGTAAAGAAGAAGGACGGCAGCATGCGCATGTGCATTGACTACCGCGAGTTGAACAAGAGGGCAGTAAAGAACAAATACCCACTGCCTAGAATAGACGACCTTTTTGATCAACTGCAAGTTTTGATCAACTGCAAGGTGCGAGTTGGTTCTCAAAGATTGATCTTAGTTCGGGTTACCATCAGTTGAAAGTAAGAGAAGAATACGTACCAAAGACCGCGTTTCGCACGCGATATGGCCATTATGAGTTTCTCGTGATGTCCTTCGGATTGACCAACGCACCAGCAGCGTTCATGGACTTGATGAATAGAGTATGTCGACCCATGTTAGATCGATCGGTGATAGTCTTTATAGACGACATACTGGTATATTCGAAAAGCGATGGTGATCACCACTGTCACCTAAGAGAGGTTCTGGAGGTGCTAAAGCAGGAAAAGTTGTACGCAAAATTCTCTAAATGCGCATTCTGGCTTAGGGAAGTCCAATTCCTAGGTCATGTAATAAACCCAAACGGAATCATGGTGGATCCTGCAAAGATCGAGACAGTAAAAGAATGGGACATCCCAAAGACACCAACAGAGATAAGAAGTTTTCTGGGATTGGCAGGCTACTATCGAAGGTTCATTCAAGATTTTTCAAGAATAGCCTTGCCACTAACTAAGTTGACACGGAAGGAAGTGAAATATGAATGGGGTTCAACCCAAAACAACGCGTTTGAGGAACTTAAGGCACGATTAACCCAAGCTCCAGTCTTGGCACTACATGAGGGAAATGAAGACTTGGTAGTCTACTCTGACGCTTCGGGTCAGGGTTTAGGTTGCGTATTTATGAAACGGGGAAAGGTAATTGCTTACGCCTCGCGACAACTAAAGATTCACGAGGTTAACTACCCAACACACGATCTAGAGTTAGCAGCAGTAGTTTTCGCGTTGAAAATATGGAGGCACTATCTGTATGGAGTTAAATGCACCATCTACTCAGATCACAAAAGCCTGAAGTACTTTTTCGGGCAGAAGGAATTAAACATGAGGCAAAGGAGGTGGTTAGAGCTACTGAAGGACTATGACTGTGAGATATTGTACCATCCAGGCAAAGCAAACGTGGTGGCTGACGCTTTAAGCAGAAAGGAAGAATCGGAACCTATACGGGTCAAAGCGTGTCAGCTGATTATAACACCAGATTTGATGAGTGAAATATCAAAGGCACAAGACGAAGCACTATTAGAAGGAAATATAAAACGGGAAAGATTAGTAGGACAACAAGGAAATTTGGATGCAAATGCATACGGTGTACGAACTAGGTTTGGTCGGATGTGGATACCTAAGATTGGCGAGCTTAGAGCCAAAATACTCGATGAGGCCCATAAGTCTCGCTATTCTATCCACCCCGGGACAAACAAAATGTATCAAGACTTGAAGAAAGAGTACTGGTGGCCTGGCATGAAGAATGATGTGACCGAGTACGTGAATAAGTGCCTAATGTGCTCACTAGTTAAGGCCGAGCACCAGAAACCATGCGGTACAATGCAACCTTTACCAATACCAGAATGGAAGTGGGAGGAGTTCACGATGGACTTCATTACCAAGCTACCGCGAACAGCTAAAGGCAATGATACCATTTGGGTGGTCGTCGACCGTTTGACAAAAAGTGCTCACTTCTTGCCAATACGTGAGACTTCCTCGTCAGAAAGACTAGCAGAAATATTTATCAAGGAAGTTGTGAGCAGACATGGTATGCCGCTGTCGATCGTGTCCGACAGGGATACTAGATTCACGTCAAGGTTTTGGAAGAAATTCAACGAAGCAATGGGCACTAGACTGAACATCAGCACCGCTTACCACCCCCAAACCGATGGACAATCGGAAAGGACCATTCAGACCTTGGAGGACATGCTCCGGGCCTGTATCATTGACTTCGGTGGGAGCTGAGACAGCCATCTACCACTGGCAGAATTTTCATATAACAACAGCTATCACTCGACTATTGGCATGCCGCCATTTGAAATGTTGTATGGGAGGAAATGTAGGACCCCGGTTTGTTGGGGGGAAATTGGACAGAAGGATTTTGCAAGTCTCGAAGTGGTCAAAGCTACTTCCGAGAAATTTGATCAAATCAAGGCTCGAATGAAAGCCGCAAAGGACAGACAAAAATCATACGTGGATAAGAGAAGAAGGGATTTAGAGTTTAAGTAGAGGACATGGTACTGTTAAAGGTATCACCATGGAAAGGAATCATTCGATTCAGAAAACGTGGCAAACTAAGTCCAAGGTTTGTCAGACCTTTCAAGATTTTAGCAAGAGTGGGTCAAGTTGCTTACAGACTCGACCTACCCGTTGAGCTTAGTGGAATACACCCTACGTTCCACGTGTCGCACTTACGCAAGTGCCTAGCTGACGACACAGCTCGCATACCTTACGACGAGATCGAAGTGGATAACAGTCTAAATTATGTAGAGGAACCAATAGCCATTCTTGACCGAGCTGAGAAACGACTACGCAATAAGTCAATCCCATTAGTAAAAGTACAATGGAAACACAGAAAGGGTTCAGAAGCTACTTGGGAAAAAGAAGACGAAATGAGAGGACTATATCCCCAGCTGTTTAACGATTAGTAGGTTTCGAAGACGAAACCTTTCTAAGGAGGGTAGACTTGTAACATCCCAAAAATAATAAAACGAATAAATATAGCGAGACTGGTGATTTAGTCGGAATATTTAAACAAAAGGGAGCGGGCTTGGGCTCGGCTTCAATGGGCCGAGGGAAGCCTAGGTATATAAGAGGCAGGGCAGCCCTCTTCTCTGCTCATTCCCCACTCACGCAACTTCTAAAGAGAGAAAGGAGAGCTCGGGTCTAGAGAGAGAAAGTTGACGGATCGTTCCGGAATTGAGGGAGCACGTTACTGCTAAGCTCGTGAGCAAAACCTCCAAATCACAACCCCAATCCAGGTAACGATTCGACTCTAAACTGAGTTTTTGTTTAATTTGGGATTTTCGGGTTTTGGCTAAAAAGGTAACGGTTTTGCGGATGAAACTTGAAAATGAGCTTAGGTATAGCATCTAGAATGAAAACCGAACGTTTTGATCTAAGAAAATTGAGATATTGACTCGATCAGACTCGCATGCAAAAACTTCAGATTTTTTGGGAAGACGATATGTGCAGACCCATCGAAACTACTTAGATTCGATATATGCAGACCCATCGAAACTACTTAGATTCGATATATGCAAGCCCATCGAAACTACTCAGTTTCGATATGTGCAGACCCATCGAAACTACTCAGTTTCGATATGTGCAGACCCATCGAAACTACTCAGTTTCGATATGTGCAAGCCCATCGAAACTACTCAGTTTCGATATGTGCAGACCCATCGAAACTACTCAGTTTCGATATGTGCAGACCCATCGAAACTACTCAGTTTTGATATATGCATACCCATCGAAACTACCATAGTTTCGATATGAGCCCACGATCCGAAGCTAAGATTACACCTAAGTTACTTATCGAAACTACCAGGTTTCGACATAGGCAACTTATCGAAACTACCAAGTTTCGACATAAGCAACCTATCGAAACTATCAAGTTTCGATATAAGCAAATCCATCGAAACTACTAGGTTTAAGCATAGTAATGTCTAGTGTCATCTACGAGCACTACCTTACAAGTATGACTTTATTATACAGATCGTGAGTGACATTAGTGACGCTCAGTAGCCAGCTAAGAGTATTTCAGAAACTACTCATCAGGTGAGTTCTATCCCCCTTCTATGCTATGTGCAAATCATTTTAAATGTTTTGGGGCTGAAGTGTATACACTAAATGAATAAATGCTATGAATGACAATGTGATCATACGTAATGTACAAATATATATATATATATATATATATATATATATATATATATATATATATATATTTATATGAAAATGAATTACGAACAAAGAATAAAACGTATGTTATAAAGAATGAATGAAAGAATGGAAATCTTGTTTTATATTATATATATTGCTTGACCCGAATGTATGTAAATGATATGGACGCTTCGTGAATGACGGCTACTTCGGTAGACGGACAACCACGTGACTATTTTGCAACCGGGACAAAAACGTTCCTTCATAAGCTAGGACGTATAAAAGGAATTTATGGACGGTCGAAGCAAAAGCCTTATTACATTTAGAACGGTTGCATACATAATAGCCGCGTGGGAAACTGATGTCTTTGGGTAGACGGGCGAATGAACGGACTACGACGGTAGGACGGGTTGAAAAGCGGACGGACAAAGGTTGCCGGACGGATTTAAGTTTCGACGGACGGTTTTCTAGAGCCGGACGGTTAATGAAAAGGGCTACGACGGTAGTTCTCACTGCGATGTCTTTGTGACATTCGCGACAAGTATGATGGGTTGATCACCCTTAAGTTTCTGGCCAAATGAATGTTCTCCTCAAGTAAGTATGTATGTACATATGTATATACTCAATATGAATATTATGTGAGAACAGTAAAGCGAAGAATATGTAAAAGCTCGAATGTTAAGTATATTATATATACATATATATATATTACTCATGATAAGATAAATATTATGTATGATTGTCTTTAAACTAGAACTCACCAGCGTTAGCTGACTTTTAGTATACATTTCAGGTAAAGGAAGAAAGGGTCGTGCGATGGCGTGAAGGTTACCCAACACAAGACTGACATCCCACTTTTTATATGTTAAGACAATGTTATGTATTTAATTGTTAAGACTTCCGCTGTTATGCCATGTTAGGTTACGTTATGTAATGATTGAATTCGAATGTTTTAAATTTAAGTTCAGTATTTATGACTATGTTTATGAGTAAATCCAACAAGTATTATTTATGACAAAAGTACTTTTTGTTTTCCAAACTATATATTTTTATGACAAAAGTATTATTTAAATATCCAAACACTACTTAACTTAAGTTACTAACATCCATGGATACATGAATCCAAACAAATCAAGTACATTTAATCATCCAATGCTTTTAAATAGTTACATAAATATTTAACAAATGCATTTCCATCATCAAAACTCTTTTAAAGCTTAAAACCCGCTTTTTGACACAGCAAAGTTTCCTTATATAGAAAGTGGTTCTAATGACTTGCATGTAGCAAAAATAACCATCTAACACAAAAACATACATATATTTTATATAAAAATACTTTTGTAAACCTAAATGACAATGAATCCATATCTAACTCAAAACCCGGTTATGAAAACAATAAATTTACTATTATTAGAATTTCGATCCGTCAACATGCATCATCATGCATGTATCATCCATGACATAGCAACATAATAAAACACAAATATAAAGCACATACACCAATTATGACAAAAATGCAAGTTGCATACTTTAGTCTTTATCAAAAAATACGCTTTTGTTGGGTGTTCTTGACATTCAAGCAACTAGAAATGATTTAATAAAATAAAATGAGTATAGTTGAGGTTCTTACTTAGTGTGAGCAAACAAAAGATATAAAAGACTTGAATCTTGGACTTGAGAATCACCAAAATTGAGGTTAGAACACTTTAAAATTTATCAAAATGGATGGTGTAAGTGGGGGTGGGGGGCCGAGATTTCCAAGGGGAGAGTGTTTGTTTGATTTTGAGAAATGGTTATAAATAATGGAAGTGTTGAGGGAAGGGGGGTATTTATAGGTGAGAGTGAGATTTTGAAATCAAAAAGGAGAGGGGGTGCCGATTTCGGCCAAAGGGAGGGAGGAAGGGGTGAGGGTGAGGGTGTAGAGTGAAGGTGTAAGGTGGTTGTAATAATGGGGTGTTGGAGTGTGGGATTGGTTTTTGTAGTTTTCAAAAAAAAAATAGTGATGATAAGTTTTAAATTTTGTAAATGATTTTAATTAAATTCTTATAATTTGTTTGATTAATTTGAATCATTTGTAATTAATGATTTAATTTATATGGATTAGTTGACACCGGTGCAATACGCAGTGCAATTCCGGACTGTGTTTTGACAAAACATTCATTAAAAATTCTAAAACTTTTGCTTTAGACACGAAATAATTAATCGCAGTGTTACGCATGATTATTATACTACAAATCCTATGTTGAATTATACGACTTGAACGTCACCAACGTTCGTGTGTGACTAGACGCGTGTGTGACCCGGTAATTCATTGAATTACCAATGCATGATACTTAATGATTGGACTTTGCTATGCATAAATGAACTTAATTACTCTAATTTAAGTATGATATACATTCAATTGTATGAAATTATGAAAACGTCGGGAACGGTTAATGACCTGAATTTGTCGGTTGTCACACCTATGATCCAAGGTTTGAAGAAAAATAAATGTCCGGGTTTTCGACATTGAGAAATTGTCATGGTTAAATATAGGACATCATGCGATTCTTCTAATTTTAGCGTATATCTTCCTTTCTTTACACTCTCATTGTCATCAAAATGAGTATGCGACTTATTTTGATGACAGTCAGAAAACATATGATCGATCTTGCCAAAACTACAACATTCAACGATCCAAGGTTTGAAGTAAAAACGAAATGTTGTTTGGTGATAACTTATGTGTTAAGATTCACCTATCATTTTTCATCATCATTGGCTACGTGGTTTGGTGATGACTCTTGGTGCAATACCTTTAGTAGTCCATGCTAGTCGGCTTGTAGGGACATATGGACACTCGACGGAATTTAAGGCATCTTATGATCCAAGGTTTGAAGAAAAAGAAATGTTTGGGGTTTCGACATTAAGAAGTTGTCATTGTTAAATATAGGACATCTTCTGATTGTACAAAATGAATTTGATGAAGATGGGGTAGGCACTTTGAGAATATTAATGCCTTTTATAAATGAAATGTTACGAGGGATGGCAATGGGTAGATGGGTATTGGTAATCTAGTCTCACGTCTGATTATAAAACCAGTCTCATGCTCGATTATAAAATCGAGTCCCATACCGATCGGGTACCAGTAACTCATTACTCATTACCCAACGGGTTTGCTAATACCAGGTATACTCGTTTTATGGCCTTAAGTGGTTAAAATTACTCATTGAGATGTCCATTATCTAAAGTTTGATCATAACCATATCAAAAATCGACTTGCAATCTGAATATTAAACTAAATATTTAATAATTATATAATTTTGATAATTTCAAGTTTCTAATAACTTAAACATGCCATTTTTATTTGTGTAAATGGATTTAAGTAACACCTAATACCATACCCGTTTCAAACCTGCGAAACTTGTTAAAGTTATACCTGGATACATTCCAAATGTTTCGGGCTTGGCTTCGTTTGTCATCACTATATGACACCACATTATTATGCTACTTGTTAAAGTTATACCTGGATACATTCCTAATACCATACCCGTTTCAAACCTTCGTTTGTCATCACTAGATTAGTGAACGCGAGCAGTGTTAGAGTAATATAATATTTGTTTAAGAAGTTTAAACGCATAAAACCGCGTTATGCTATAATTCTTTCTTATAAAATAAGTGAATTGTAGTACGTGTAGTAGATTCAATTGAAAAAGACAAACTGAACAAGGACACACTCCATTAGTATCTATGGTCTCTCATTTAGGTTTTCTATGAAACGATTAAGAATTTGAAAAAGCTTGTTATGTGTAAAAACTTAATTAGTGAATGACGAGGGTCCAAGATTAATATAGCTCATCTAATAGTTGCACCCTTTAATATGATCACATGATGAGTTCCCCTCATTTTTCTTAGAAAACCAATTAAAGCAAAACTTTTAAACATGCATGTTAGTGGTGTTTACTACTTTTAGCAGGCCGTCCCGAGACTTCAAGGGCCCTGTGCGACTATTAAAAATAGGGCCCTTAAAAATAATTTTTGGTGCTCGAATTTCTAACAACGTAGCGTTAGATTTTTAGGCGGGGGTCGGTTCAAATATTGCAATACAATACCATAACTGGCTTAATAAAAGATATGAAAAAATAAGTTGTATTTGTTTGAATTAGCCATATGAATAAAATGAAGTTGCAGAGATCAATATTTTAATAGGTTAAAAGGGTGATAAATAAACAAATTATTATGTGAGTATATTTTATCAAAGTATCTTTACAAATAGATATTTTGACATGAAAAAAAAATATTTTCTACTTATTTTTAATTTAGAAAATGATAAAAAAGAATTATTAGTTATCGTAAAGTAATAAAGTTAGATAAAAATTTAATTATTATATTATTCTGAATGAATTGAACTGTTAAATTAAAAATAAATAAAAGGTTATCCGATTACTATGTGAATTAAAAAGGAAAATTGATCACATAAATATATTAAAGGAAGATATAAGTTTATCAGGATCATAGGGCATAGGCTATAGGAGTTACTTTTAAAAATTACTTTAACAAAAAAAACTCTTTCTTATTTTTTTTTCTTCTTCTCCCTTATTTCCTCTGCAAACCCTAAAACCCAGTTGCCATCTCCACTGCTGGCCGGAGAAAAAAAAAATCCAACTATGTCACCTTCTATCCTTTTTCTTCGTTCTACCAAAGGAATAATAGAATAACCAGCGGAATCGAACCTAAATTTGGGCCCCTCGTGAAACCGGGCCCTGTGCAGTTGCTCACCCCGCACCTCCCAAGGGCCGACCCTGACGCTTAGCACATTGCATGGTTTCTCACTTCGAATATTCACAAATTTGAAACTATAAGTAATTGAGGAATATATAAAGCTTGTTGAAAAAATTAGTGAAAATATGGTTTTTACTAACTTTAGACACAAATAATTAAATGTAATTATGATTAATTTAATTATTATATACTATGTATCGTGTCCAAAGCACAGTTAAGATGAATGAAATATCGAATGAGTGGTTGGAATAAACAATGTTATATCACTAATTATGTCATGACCTATACTGACTTGTTTTCGTTCAAATGGATGTCACATTTGACCACAGTCAAATGGATGGTTCATATTACATTTTAAGGATGTTTTATTATATCTCAAAAGTTCTTTTTATTACATTTAGTTTGAGATCTCAAAAATTTATTTTATTAATATCAATTTAGTGTCATTGGGGTTGGTGGCCCAGTAGTAGAGGAAAATCATTTAGGCTCACCAAGGTTTGAGGAGGTCATAAGTCTCACTCTCACAGGAATAAAGAAATTTGACTTTAGAAAAAATTAATATCAATTTAGTATGACTTTTAACTCTTGATTATTGCATGATTAATGGGTATGGAAGTTATGGTTTGTGTGAATATATAATGAGCATGAAGGTTCATTTTATTTAGAAAAAAAGATGAGTATTACTCAAAATCACACCAACTAAAGACACTTTAACATATTTCTTTCTTTAAAGAAAAGTTAGAGAGGAGTACTTTCTAAACTTCATCTTCATCTTTTCCAAGTTCTAATACTCTAGTTTACCGGATGTAACCTCGGCCTTCTCCGGCAGTACATACTGCTTTGGCCGTTGTACCCTAGGAGACAGATGCGTTGTCTAAGTAGAGGCGCGAAATCTGTTTTAAATGACCCATGTCGAACACGAATCCTTAGCCACAATCGTCAACGTTAGTTTGCTCATTCTTGCAGCCAAGGAGACTACAAGAAGATATGTTAAAGAACAAAGTTGAAGACTCTACTTATTAAAGATTCAAGTCAAGGATTCTACATGAAGAATTGTGGAAGTACCTGATAAAGACTCTGGCTCGAATCAAAGTTGATATATATATATTTGCATCTTATATATAATTTCATTCGGTTTTGTGTACGGTATTGTACTAGTTTAATTCCCATGAGTAACGAGAGCATCGTTAGCATTATTTTATCAACAAAAGTGACCCTAGTTCCTACAAAGCTCAAATCCATCTTCGTTTCAATATGCCTTATGATAAATTAGATTCAGTTATTCCTCGTGAGTTAATGCCTTTTAATCGGATGATTTTTACAATTGAGGAGTACACGGATTCATGATATTCTGCCTTATCTTGAACATTAGACTTCAAGATTCTCAATTCACGTTTTCAAACCCTTTAGCGCTTTAAATCACCAAGATATTTGTGAGACAATTATCAAATCTCACAAACCCTACTTCTCTCTTGCTAACAGGTAATATTAGGCAACATTAATGTTCATTATTCAATCTCCTCTTTGACTTGATTGAAGTGTTTATAAGATTTTGATCGTTAGAAGGGAAAACAATTTGAGTCTTAACAAGTAATCCAAACTGAATTTTTGGTTTTTCGATTCTAGAAAATCAACGGGTTTCAGTTGAATTGTTTGGATTATGAATTTGACATTAGAACTCCAAGCTTAAATTGTTAACAACTTTCTAATTTATTATTACACATATGGGCATGAATTTTTTGGGCTTTACCATTTGTTATATTTTATTTAACATTCAAAAAAAATATTTATAAACAACCATTCAAACAAAACAAGTTAATCCATACATTCAGATCGGTTTTTTTGAATGGGTTTGGTATTTCGGTTATTATAAAACCCATAACGAGAACCAACCCATAAAAATAGGTTTTCATAATTGGTTAAACCGAACTGTCGATTTTTTTATTGGGTTCAGTTATTTCGATGCGAATTTATCGGTTAATTTGGTTTTGGTTTAATTTAGGGAAAATTACCAAAATGGACATTTGACCGGTCAAACTTACCAAAATGGACAAACTTTTTCAGCCTACCTAGTTGTGGTCATTTAGACCATTAGTCGGCTGAAGCCGGCTAGTTCAGCTTGCTTGAAAATCCGTGCCCAGCTTTCTTTTGTCAGATTTTTAACCAATCAGAAAGTGACACGAGGAGGCTCTGAAACCCAAGCAGGCTAAAGCCCACTTCCAAGTAGGCTTAGCCGGCTTGTCTATTTCTTTCACCTGGCTTAGACGGCTTGGGTTTGGTTGGCTTAGCCGGCTTGTTTCAGCCTGCGCCGAATGGGTTAATACACTTGTTGGCCGGCTGAAGTGGTATTACTAGCCTGCTTCGACATTTTATAAATATTAATCTTATCATTTCAAACTTCATTTACAGTTTTTAACTTTCTATTTACACTCAAACGTTTAACTTATAAAATATGGGTGGAGGATATCCATTTCCAGCAAACCCTTCTCGACCGGTTGATGAATCTGTTAAACCTGTCCAGCCTACAAACCTTTCTTGACCGGTTGATGAACCTTTTAAACTTGTCCAACCTGATGAACCTTTAACCTGGATGGATGAAGATTGGAATTGGGCATTTGATCAGGTGTTTGGCCAACTCCAAATTGGTGACAACCCTGTCCCCAATTCAGAAGAGGGGTACGTCGTTGACCCTAGAGAGGAATATGGCCCTAAGTCTGAGAAGGGTTACCTCACTGACCCGGGAGAGGAGTACGTTCCTAAGTCTGAAGACGAGGAGGAAAACCTCACCGAGGACGAGCGTCCCAGTTATTTTGATCCATGGGAAGACGAGCGATCGTGGCATTCGGATAACTCCTTTGATTACTTCGAGAATCCTTAATTTCCCTAATTTTAGTTAATGTAATTTTTTTTAGCCTGCAATAGCTTACTAAGTTTTTAGCCTACTAAAAACATTTCCTAAGCCTTGTACTACTCTTTCTCTAGCCGTAATAAACCATAAATGTCTAAACAACAAAATTTTGGTTATGATGTTATAGTGAATGTATGATAACTCAGCCTGCAATGTATGATAACTTAGCCTGCTAAGTTTTTAGCCTACAAAAAAACATTTCCCCAACCATAAATGTCTAAAATTAAAGAAAACAAGAAACTAAAATATTAAACATCAACTACTCATCATTCAAATCATAATCGAACTGTTGTGTGGTTAACTCGTAAACATACCGAAAGAAATATCACTATCATCGTATATGTCAATTGAATCGGTAAATATAGACATTTTATAAGATAACTTAGTAATATTCTCGCCACAAACATTCGAAGTAATAGATAACAAACCATTATAAATAACATTTGTAGATAACCTTATAACGCGTTTTGCACAATCGAACGGAACGTATTCAACCGCACCATCAACATATTCTCATCTCTCGCCGCTGTAAATGACAATATTCATAGATATTGTAATGGCAAAGATACTAACAAAATTCTGAGTAAAAGATGGTAAACAACATAAATTGTAAGTGAAAAATGGTAAACTAACTTAAATATGTGATGTAAACAGTTGAAGCAGGCTAGTAATACCACTTCAGCCGGCTAACAAGTGTATTAACCCATTCGGCGCAGGCTGAAACAAGCCGGCTAAGCCAGCCGAACCCAAGCCGGCTAAGCCAGGTGAAAGAAATAGACAAGCCGGCTAAGCCTACTTGGAAGTGGGCTTCAGCCTGCTTGGGTTTCAGAGCTTCCACGTGTTACTTTCTGGTTGGTTAAAAATCTGACAAAAAATGTTGGGCATGGATTTTCAAGCAGGCTGAACTAGCCGGCTTCAGCCGTCTAATGGTCTAAATGACCACAACTAAGTAGGCTGAAAAAGTTTGTCTATTTTGATAAGTTTGACTTGTCAAATATCAATTTCGGTAACTTTCCCTTTCATTTATCAGTTTTTTACTCACCCCTAGTCAACATCTGCAGACACTGCAATTGTACTATGCCTTTACGCTGAATAATCTCTACATTGAAAAATCCATAAATTGATCAAAGTGTGAGCAACTTTTAAAACACTATTGCCTTCACTTAGTGTACACCTTTACTAATGTTTGGTAAGCGTATTCTTCTATTTCTAATTATAAAGAATACTTTATCATCGTCAAATAGTTATATGATATACATTAACCTAACATAACCATACAACTATCGTACGCTATATTAGGTATTTGGGTGTAAGTTCTTTTGGTGCATAGTTTATCTTACGTTTGTGGGGTGTAAAATGATTAATTATATCACAATCATTCTTTGTTACTTTGTGTTGATGGGTTATGGATGATGTTTGCTCGTTTCCTTAGTCGACTGCTGAGTTCAACCTTTTTATATAAATAAAAATAAAACTAATATATATCATCTCATTTGTCAATAAATATATTGATATTTACACATGTAATTATATGTAACGAGTACTAGTTGTCAAGTGAAGTGAACCAACATAATTATGGGTATTAAATGACTCGTGTTTTGTGGGTTTACGGGTCGAACCTCGTGTTTTGTGGGTTTACGGGTCGAACCCAACACGAACCAGAACACGTCACAAACTCGAAAATCGTGTCAGACGCATGAACTCGAATACGACACGAGTTTCATGTGTTGGCACGAACTCAATAAGCCAAAAATTTATTTTAGTTTATTTTTTACGTGTTGACGCTCTAAAATTTAAAAATTACAATAAAAAGCGTGAATATGTATAAAATAATTACGTTTAAACTATAAATAATAATACTCATCTGTCTTTTATCTTTTAAATTTTCTTATAAAATATCCAATCAGTTTAACCTATGACATAAAACAGGTATATTTTTTTTAACAAAACTATAAAAATAAACAAGTTAAATGGGTTAACCCACAAACTCGTCAAGTCAACCCGAATATAACCTGTTTAAGTTAATGATTTTAAAATATGGTAACTTCACACAATAGTAATCAAGTTTCTTAATAACGTGTTCCTGTGTCATTTTTAAAGAGAGAAGTGAAAGGAAGTTAAAAGAACCTGAAAAAGATTTTTAATAATCTTCCCTCTTGATTTTCTCTCAAATTGATATATTTGGAAAGAAAGTAATTTTCTCACCTAACTTTCCTCTCAAAATCTTTAATTTTCTTTTTTTTTTCTTTCAAACTCTAGAATATAAAATTACATTATATGTTTTCATTCCCTTCTCTTTCTTTTATCTCACTAATTTCATTTCTCTTCTTTTATTTCATTTATTAAACTCGAGAACACACTGTAAGTGTTCAACTAAAGTCACTCAAAATTTTTGTTGTGAATGCACTAAACTTTCATTAGGGGTTACAATCTTGTGAATATTTTTTTACAAATTTCAAATTATTTTTTACAAATGTTAAACTTATATGAAATTAAGTAACCTAAATAAACATATATGAATCTCAAATACTATTTATTGATTTTTTTTCTTTTAAATTATCTTGAAATAACCGGTAACAATAAAGAAAAAAAAATACACTAGATAATAATCAAGTTTCACAACTTTTAATTTAACTTAAAAATTCACTAAATATTAAGATTCATATATGTTTCATTCAATTCACCTAATTAAAAAAAAATTCTTAACCTACAACAATTACAATTGTTAGTGAATAGTAAACTCTTGCTATTGGTTCAATTTTTATTTATTACTTTTTTTGAATTTTTATTTTTACCCCTTATAATATATATAATATACGCTTTTAACCCGTTTGATTTTCTATAATTTCGGGTTTTCTATAATAACTTTTGTTCGTTAACTTAAAAAAAATTGAATGCGCGGCTGCTTTTAATTTTTTTTTTTTGAGAATATTCCGGTATAATTTATTTTTAAAACGGAGTTTTATTCAAAATCGAATAATTTTTTTAGTGAGTGTCGTTACAGACCCAACCGCTTATGAGTAAACAACATCGTTACCGGTATCGGTGTTCGTTTTTATGGTTTTCAACGATTCGAATCGATAACGACCAAACTATTGTCGCGTAATGCGGAGAAAAAACGACCACGCTCCCGCTGCGAAGTGCGGGGTACAGAGACTAGTTAACTATTACAAATAATTTCACAAGATTAGACACTTAATAAAAAATAGAGTAAACTATGGTTTTAGTTCCTGAGGTTTGGGCCAATTCTCTATTTTAGACCATTAATTCTAATTTCACTTTTTTAGTCATTATGGTTTCATTTTTGTTTCAATTAAATCCAAACCTCTAACACCGTTAGAATGATTCTGTTAACTTGTTGTAAATTGACCAAAGTACCTCTTAGAAAGACAAAAATACCCTTTAAAGTAAACAACTAAAAATAAAAAGAAAACTTATGTGGGACCCACCCACCTATTTCTTTCACACCTAAACTCTCCTCCTTTAGAACCCATCTCTCTCACTCTCCCTTCTCCCCTTTCTTAAAACCGACAACCACCATCACCAAGGATAGAAACCAAGAACCACCATCCCTACTATCATCTGCCACTGGTGTCGCCCAAACGGTCTATAAAATAAATAACAAAACCTAACCTAGACTCCTAAGTAATAAATAAAGTACCTTCGACTAAACCGCACTGACAGGCAAGTGTACCTATCGAGTATAGCACAGCTTAATGGTAAACCGGAATATCTAACCCTAGAGACACTGTATAACTATACTAGACTCTGACTCAGACTAAATATTGATTTGGTTTGGGGGGTTTACTACACTAAATGTTAACTAAGAATGCAGCAAACTAATGTCGACTCAACTATTAAGAACAAGAACTAAGATGAAATCAAGAGATGGGAAGAATATCACCTAGGTCAAAATCCTACTTGCAAAGCACAACTTCTACCGGTTATTGAAACTATAATGGATCTGAGTTTCTAATGAAACAACTCTAGACAGCCTAGTGGATCCCTAATCACTCGCAGGGTGTCACCAACTAACGAACCTAAAGATGTAATAACTCACCAGATTGTTGGATCACTTCTCATGTATTTCCAACTATGAAAAAGTACCCTAATATACAGATTACCTCTCAGTCTCACTGTCCACCAATACACTCAAAGAATGCACGGGGTAATCTCAAGATAACAACTATGACACGAATACCAACAATCACTAGACACCTAATACCGGCTTCCTCTCAGACAGCTGACACTCGGATTCCTAATGACGAAGACTAAATGACTAATTCTCACCTCTCGGGTATTGAACTAGGATACACACTCAACTCTAATCAGTAATCAAAGACAACTCCTATGGCTACTACGTCTAGCAAACCACCCTAATCACAAACCCTAAGATCTATGACCAAGATACGCTAATCAAACTGGTAGGCAACCACAATCAACACAAGGAATTGAAATCAAACACAAGATCAGATCTAAACATGCAATAACATCACAATAATTAACTCAAGATCTTTTACAAAATCATAAACCCATTAATTCAATCCAAAAACCGAATAAAAACTGAAACTTTAACAAGTATTCATCATGTGACCTAGGCAATATCAGAATTTTAGCCTAGGATCATGTTCAAACAACTAAAAACAAAAGTAGAAACATAACCATGGTATCAAACACACAAATTAAAGATAAAGTTTCAATCTTGCAAACCTAGAACATCTAAAGAACGAACCCGGAATCCAAAGCTTTCACCTTTAGCCTTCAATCTACTTCCTACTCCTCAAAATCACCCTCAAACCTTCTCTGGACGGCCAAAAGTCGAACTCCTCTAATAATGGGAATCAAAATCTATTTAAATCAAAATTAGGGTTTTTCTCGAAAAATAACTCTCTCGCGTACCGCGAGGAACAAAATAGTCGCGACCGGTTTTCCTTTCCCTCGCGTACCGCGAGAGAATTCTCTAGACTTCTCGCGTACCACGAGAAACTGAAATTCAACATTTTTCATTTTTGAACCCTGGACTTTCTTCCGGCTTCGTTCTCTTGCTCAGTTTATTCATATATTCACTTGTAATCCATACGAGCACCTGCAAACAAGACATAGACTCAATAAGTATACAAAAACGACTCAAAACAAATATAAAACTAACTAAAAACGCACTAAACACTAGGAATTAAGATGTGTACTTTGCACTACATCAAACATCCCCACACTTAACCTTTTTTCATCCTCGAAAAAGCTGCAATGGAATCATAACTCAGATCTAACTTAACAAACATCAATTACCAATTAGCAAAACATACTCACGCGTTAAAAAGCAACAATCAGTATTTATGTCCGATTAAACCCAAGCACCAACTTTCAAGCCCCGTAGAGTGTTCTAATATTTCAATACCAAGCATGTCAATCAATCTATGTGACTCACACTTAAAGTTACAGCTATACCTAATCCCGTCTCACGGTCATGTTTAGGCACGGATCAAACCATATAGATTTACCCTACCACGTTAAACTAAAATTTACAGGTTTTAGAAATCAGATGAAATATGAATGAATGGATGATAATGAGCATTAATAAGCAAATTAAACTTTCGTCTAGAGGCGTTTCAACCAAGTCACTATCCCGGAAGGTAACACATAGACTAAGTCATAACAATGAAGCATATAAGAATCGACCCAGTGGTGTTTCAATCAGGCTGGAACCCGACGTGTGACACGTAGGCGAAACTTAGATTTCAATTAAATACGCTCGAGTATATGGAATTATGGATGCGGGCGCCACCGAAACTCGGATTTATTCTCATAAAAAGAGAGTGGTGTGCCATGAAATTTCAAAAACCTCTAAATTTTAACTTAACGTGGTACCTATCACCATATGTTGACAGTTTCAGTATTACCATTACTCTAAAATGAATACCCACAAGATATCATGATTTTATTTAGTTAATCCTAAGTAACACTCACATGCTATTTAAGCTATTCAAGTTGGCTGGGTCTACCAAAATATTACTAATTAGACATGTTTTCTATTATTTAAACCATTTAAACTCAAATAAGATCCAGTTGTACTATCATTTTTCAAGTATAAACAGTTATTTCTAATGACATTTTTTTCAAAATTTTTATTTTTTTTTTGTATTTTTGAATTTTTATAAACAAGACAAACTAACTAAACTAGACACTCATATCCCCACACTTGAAAGACACATTGTCCTCAATGTGAAGCAAGACACAACTAAAAATAAAAATGCAAAAATAAAAACAGGAAGCGACTTAGCTGGTAATGAGATGCTCAAAAATGAATCCAACTTCGTTCTTCCTCGTGTGCACCGTATAGCATTTCGGTCGCGGTTGCACATCTCTACCGGGCTGCTCATAAAATATCAGGATCACTCCGTCCGAATGGAGTTTGACTACGGACAGAATGATGTACACCTGCAAAATAGAACTCAAACATACCCGCAATATCAAACTGACTCAAATTAAAATAAAAGACTCAAGTTAAAAGTAACGACTCACTAAGACTCTGGATAGAAGCAGGGAAATGTACTCGATGCGTGGCAAACATATAGACATGAATGCCACAGCAAGATGAAAACATCGGATCGAAACGGTTTCAAGTTTCCCATGGTTGTGGTAGATGGTGAATGATATGATATATGATAGTGAATGAATGGTGGCGAGTGGTGATTGGGGAAACCATGGGAAAACAAGGCAAGAGGGCAACTCCTGGGCTGCCCCACATACCGCGAAGAAGCAAGCCCCGTCCCTCGCGTACCGCGAGGAACTAAAATACAGCCGACTCAAGACTTTTGTCTCTTGCGTACCGCGAGAGACTTGGGTCCTTCCTTCGCGTACCGCAAGGAGAGCTTGTTCATAGAAAGTTAAGAACAAATTTAAATTTTTATACTTAGAATATTTTAGACCCCTCAAAATCTTTCTTCACCCAAATTTCTCAAAAACCCATTCCAAGCATAAAAACATATGTAAACATACCTGGAACTTCGCTCCTGATGATTTCCTTTACCGAATCAAACGCGAATTCTTGCAAAAAATGACACAAAAAACACACAATATCGAAAAACACAAAAATTGACACGGATTCAAACCAAGTAATGCACACAAACTCTACATCCCGGGCACTTTCCCAAGACTCAAACAAACCTATCAGGAGGCTTCTCCTTGATCCTAACTGGTATCGCCTTCATCCTTCGCGGTCTACCGATCCTCCACAACCTCATCAAGCTCCTACTTCTATCAAAATCTAAATGTATATCATATGAACCAATCCAGTCTTTCCACCACAACTTAAATCTACCAGGTCCAAATATCACCTGGTTCAAGTACTTCAACAAATTGTCACCTCTAAACATCCCCACACTTGGGGTTTTCACTCTCTTTAGATTAAAAAACTCACTCAACTCTCGGATTTTCTTACGGAGCGGCCTAGATTTAGGGGATGACTCGGCTTCTATCCCCTAAGCATTGACACAAGTATAGGTTAAAGGCTCAATATGTGATATCACTAAAATGTGGCCTCTAACCTCTCGCCCGGATCCTCATGATCCTCAACTCTCTCCACTACGGGTGGCTCACAAACTATCTTCCCCACTTATGCTAATATCTCGCTTAAGGTGAAATCATCATCGCTAGTATCTAAGAATGAGGACCCTACTAATTTCTTTTCAATCTCCTCCAACCAATCCGGAGGCTCCTCAATCTTTCCTTCTTCATCCCTTTCAACATCATCCTCTCCTGGATTAGAGTCCCGATGTGCATCCACGAAGGCATCAAGCATGCACACGGAGTGGCTATGCTCTCCAACATCCTTCACGGATTGTGTATCATCGAATGTAATAGACTCATCCCCCACACGAAGTGTGAGTTTCCCGTCGAAGACATCAATCATTGCCTTGGCGGTACGTAGGAACGGGCGTCCTAGGATGAGTGGGACTCTATCATCCACTTCCATATCCAGAATCACAAAATCCATGGGGAATACAAACTTGCCTACTTTAACTAGAAGATTCTCCATAATTCCCCATGGATACTTGCCTGAACGGTCAGCCAAGGCTATGCTCATGCGCGTAGGCTGCGATTCACCCAAGTCTAGCTGCTTATAGACAGAATATGTCATCCGGTTGATGTTATCACCTAGGTCAGCTAACGCGTGGTGCAAGGGCAGACTGCCTAGGAGACATGGGGTCGTGAAACGACCCGAATCTCCCAGTTTCTCTGGCAGCTTGTTCTGCACCACTGCAGAGCATTGCTCACTAAGTGAGACATTAGAGCCCTCCTCTAGTTTCTTCTTGTTAGAAAGAAGATCTTTGAGGAACTTGCCATGTTTTGGCATGCGTTGAAGGGTCTCTATGAGTGGGAGATTGACCTTAAGTTGTTTAAAAATATTCAGGTGGTTGCCGCATTACCTAGTTTGTTTAGATGGTAGCAAACGAGCTGGGTAGGGAATACGGGTCAGGTCAATCTCGGGGGTCTTCATCTCCTCCCCCTTCTTCATCTCCTCTGCCTCCTCGGCCAGCTTCTCAACTACAATCTCTTCATACACCTGCTCCTCGGCCATCTTAGCGTCGATCTCAGTGAATCGAGCTCTCCAGTCTATCTTCTTGACCTTCTCAGGTGACGAAATATTATGCTTAGTGAAGTGGGAGCCATCCTCTTCAACCTCTTTCTACTCCTCACTCCTAACTGACACGGCCATCACTGAAGCGTTAGAACTCTTATAGGCCGCAGATGCTTTACTCTGCCTCTCCTTCAAGCTCCTCGCGATGTCTCCTACCGTGCGCTGCAAATCCTGGAATACCGACTGCTGATTCTTCAATAGGGTGTCGTGGCTATCCAGTCTCTACCTAGCATCTCTGTCTTGCTGAACTAAGTGGGCAAGCATATGTGTAGCCCAAACGGTCTATAAAATAAATAACAAAACCTAACCTAGACTCCTAACTAATAAATGGAGTACCTTCGACTAAACCGCACTGACATGCAAGTGCACCTATCGAGTGTAGCACAGCTTAATGGTAAGCCGGAATATCGAACCCTAGAGACACTATATAACTATACTAGACTCTGACTCAGACTAAAGATTGATTTGATTTGGGGGGTTTACTACACTAAATGTTAACTAAGAATGCAGCAAACTAATGTCTACTCAACTATCAAGAACAAGAACTAAGATGAAATCAAGAGATGGGAAGAATATCACCTAGGTCGAAATCCAACTTGCAAAGCACAACTTCTACCGGTTACTGAAACTATAATGGATATGGGTTTCTAATGAAACAACTCTAGACAGCCTAGTGGATCCCTAATCACTCGCAGGGTGTCACCAACTAACAAACCTAAAGATGTAATAACTCACCAGATTGTTGGATCACTTCTCAGGTATTTCCAACTATGAAAAAGTACCCTAATAGACAGACTGCCTCTCAGTCTCACTGTCCACAAATACAATCAAAGAATGCACGGGGTAATCTCAAGATAACAACTATGGCTACTACGTCTAGCAAACCACCCTAATCACAAACCCTAAGATCTATGACCAAGATACGCTAATCAAACTGGCAGACAACCACAATCAACCCAAGGAATTGAAATCAAACATAAGATCAGATCTAAACATGCAATAACATCATAATAATCAACTCAAGATCTTTTACAAAATCATAAACCCATTAATTAAATCCAAAAACCGAATAAAAACTGAAACTTTAACAAGTATTCATCATGTGACCTAGGCAATATCAGAGTTTTAGCCTAGGATCATGTTCAAACAACTAAAAACAGAAGTAGAAACATAAACCATGGTATCAAACACACAAATTAAAGATAAAGTTTCAATCTTGCAAACCTAGAACATCTAAACAACGAACCCGGAATCCAAAGCTTTCACCTTTTGCCTTCAATCTACTTCCTACTCCTCAAAATCACTCTCAAACCTTATCTGGACGGCCAAAAGTCGAACTCCTCTCATAATGGGAATCAAAATCTATTTAAATCAAAATTAGGGTTTTTCTCAGAAAATAACTCTCTCGCGTACCGCGAGGAACAAAATAGTCGTGACCGGTTAACAACTAAAAACAGAAGTAGAAACATAAACCATGGTATCAAACACACAAATTAAAGATAAAGTTTCAATATTGCAAACCTAGAACGTCTAAACAACGAACCCGGAATCCAAAGCTTTCACCTTTAGCCTTCAATCTACTTCCTACTCCTCAAAATCACTCTCAAACCTTATCTGGACGGCCAAAAGTCGAACTCCTCTCATAATGGGAATCAAAATCTATTTAAATCAAAATTAGGGTTTTTCTCGGAAAATAACTCTCTCGCGTACCGCGAGGAACAAAATAGTCGTGACCGGTTAACAACTAAAAACAGAAGTAGAAACATAAACCATGGTATCAAACACACAAATTAAAGATAAAGTTTCAATATTGCAAACCTAGAACGTCTAAACAACGAACCCGGAATCCAAAGCTTTCACCTTTAGCCTTCAATCTACTTCCTACTCCTCAAAATCACTCTCAAACCTTCTCTGGACGGCCAAAAGTCAAACTCCTCTCATAATGGGAATCAAAATCTATTTAAATCAAAATTAGGGTTTTTTCTCGAAAAATAACTCTCTCGCGTACCGCGAGGAACAAAATAGTCATGACCGGTTTTCCTTTCCCTCGCATTCCACGAGAGAATTCTCTAGACTTCTCGCGTACCGCGAGAAACTGAAATTCAACTTTTTTCATTTTTTAACCCTTGACTTTCTTCCGGCTTCATTCTCTTGCTCGGTTTCTTCATATATTCATTGTTAATCCATACGAGCACCTGCAAACAAGACATAGACTAAATAAGTATACAAAAACGACTCAAAACAAATATAAAACTAACTAAAAACGCACTAAACACTAGGAATAAAGATGTGTGCTTTGCACTACATCAGCCACACATGAAACCGTCGGTGACCATCATCATCATCATCACCAACATCTGAAGCCGCTAATGCCTTATCAAATCTGCCCCCTCACCCTCTCGGTCTAGCATAGACTCACGGGAATCTCGCGGCTTCCTGCAACCTCCACAAACATCACCGTGACTTGTTCTTCGTTTTTCCGGTCACTCACTTTCTCTCTTCGTTTTTTCGATTATCGCCAAAAACGTCAGCCTCTTTTTTCAGATTTGAACAACAATCAACTCCGGCCTCGCATGAAACGACCCGCTTCTTCGCGTATTTCTTCAGATCTGGACTACTTGCTTCTTCACGTGCTTCTTAACACGGTTGGTGGTGTTACTCTTGGACGAAAACCACCACTGTAGCCGAAATCTGGTATGCGTGGCTGATAGGGTTTGTGGGGTTGAAAGGTTGGATCCGACTGGGTTTAAAGGTGGGTCTAAGGTTTCTAAAAAAAAGTCGATGGTGGTGGTGGCGATTGTAATATGGTGGGGGTGGGAATTTTGGCTAGTGGTCAGAATTTGGAAGGTGGCCTGCTAGGGTATAGAGAGAGAGGGGATCATCCTAATTTACTGTAATATCCAGAATTTTTTCGATGTATCATTTTTCCATTTATTGTATTGTAATTCTATTTCCGTTGTAACCTATCCATTGAAATTCCATGAGCGTATCCTTTCAAAATCTTTGCACGTGTCATTGATTTAAAGTCTATTTTCTTAATAATAAATTAGATTTATATATTTAAGAAAATCAATTTAATGGGGAATTGTATACAAAATCCTTAAAACATATATTTAAAACCTAATTTAAAATGTATATATATATATATATATATATATTCACTTTATAAAAATGATTTATGATAAAATCTTAAAAACTTATAATTATGTAAGTAAGTATTATGTAATTGATATAATTATTAAACTTATTAAACATTAAATACTTAAACATGTAAATTATAAGCCTATAAATTATTTTATAAAACTATAAAATAATAAAGTGTAAAACTTATGAAAACTTATTTGATTTTTATAAAAATAAAGCATATTAATTATTTTTATAAAGATCAAGGGCCAAACTGTCATTCCTTGAAACTTGTTTTAAAACTGAAAATCAGGTTTGGGCATGAAATAAAAGAACCTGTAAATATCAGGGGCCAAAGTGCAATTAGACTAATCTTCAACCTGAAACCAATCTCGGGTTCGACTCCCACAGGGGCCGGTTTTCATGCTCGATTTATCAAAAGCGTGTGTTCGATCGAATTCAATGCATCTCGAGCTTCCCATAGAGCATGCGACCATAACCCGAGATCCTTCAATGCTCGAATTTAATTCTAACACCCGCAGAATTCGAATTCAAATTCGTTTACACCCCCGATATACTTCCCAGCCGTTCGGGCATTTAGCATTGAAATTGATTATAAATACCGACCCAAGCACTTCGACGACACCTCCCTTAAACTCTCTGAACTCTCAATTTCATCGATCTTTACCTGCATTGCTCGATTGATTTCTTGGACAGCCGGTCCTAAGCTTGAACCCGTTCTCCTTCGTTTCGACTTCAATTCAGGTAATTCGACTGATCAAAACATTCGTTTTCATTCATAGATCAATAACCCTCTATCAATTTACACTGACAGAGGGTTAATCGATTCGTATTTAGGGGTTTTGGTTCTAGAGTTCATAAGGGAATTAGGGATGATTTGGGTTAATATTTAACTGGTTTTTTTCGCATTAATACACAGCGAGGCCTGTAGCGGGGTGGTTTGTTCGTGTGTGTGTTAACTCAGGTGGCCCGGGTTCAAATCCGGCCAGCCTGAGTTTTTTTTCTTCTTTTTTTGTTGTTTTAATGCCTTTTAATCCAATTTAACTCTTTTAACTATTTCTGTAAAATCTGTTATATTTATATAAACTTAAAAACCGATTTTATTTACATTTTTATTTCAGAAACCTTTTATTTAAATAAACTTGGTTAAAAGCTTATAAAAGAATTAAATCTTTAATATTAGTTTTAAATTCTTAAAAACTATAAAAAAAATTGTAAACTTTTATAAAACTTATAAAATAAACTGAAAATATTTTATAAAAACAGAAAACTTAATTAGCCATTTATTCTCTATAATAAACAAATTCTTTTGTTTTAAACTTTAATATTAATTATAAACTTTTAATAAAACAGAAAACTTAAATTATTTTTATAAAATCAGAGAAGTTATAAAACTTATATTTTATTTAGAAATCAGAAAACTTATAAACTTATATATTTTATAAAATTCATATTCTATTCAAAACTGAAAATTTATTTATTTATTTAAAACAGAAGATAAATATGCATTCTTTTATTTAAATCGAAAAAATTATATAAACTTAAAATTTTCATAAAATAAGACAGAAACTTTATTTAATATTTATAAACTTATACTTTCATATCATTTATGTAAACTTAAAAAAAAACCTTCTAAATATTATCTAAAGTGAATAAAAAAGAAACTATAAATATAAGTTTACTTTTTAAAACAAATACTTCATGATTAAATACTTTAAATTAAACTTAAATGATTTATATTAATTATTTTAATTAGATAAAGTAATTAATTTTAATTCCTTTAAATAGTTATTATTTAGTCTTATTTATATTAACTATTTATTCCTTTACTTATTTATTTTTACATTTTACTTTTATATACTTAGAAACTATTTTAAGTTATTATTGCCTATCATGTGTAAATAATAATTATAAATCATTTTAAATAATTATTTTGATTAATAATTATTTTAAACTTTAAAATTAATAAACCTTAATAATTCAATACTTATGTTACTTATTTAAAACCTTATTTAGAATTTTAAATTAAACTTTATAAAACCTATTTAAATATAACAATCATTCCCGCCTCTCATTAAAACCCTAGTTAATCTTAGAACCTAGATACTTTGCCATAGACTTTTAGGATCGAACTTTAAACTTTAGACGTTGTTATTTAGGCTTGTTGTGAGGATATTCTTCCTCGAGGCTTTAATCTTTGTTGGGAACTCTTTCATCATTCCATGTGAGTATACTTAGCCCCCTTTTGTTTTGTTTTTGTTTATAAACTCGGGGTGAAACATGTATGAAAGTTTTAGACTTACACAATTCATAAACAACTATGTCTATATGCTATTCTTTACGTTATGTGTCTTGAGACTTGCATGCTTAAATTAAACTTAACTCTATCATACTCATTATCTTTGATCGAGCCTACAGTGAAAATACTAGATCTATTGTATTTGACCAATCCACCTAGATTGATTGACCCTTCGGGGGAGGGGGGAGGGGCATGGTGATTGTTACTGGACCTATTCTTTAAGGGTAACCTTCGGGTTATGCCTAACCTTGGTTGAAAGGATTGATATGCATAATGTTTAAACTTGTTGGTTTCTCACACTTGTACCTTAGATGCATGTACATAGTGAATTGTAGAACTTTCAAAGACTTTGTTATACCGTGTCAAAATCTTTGTATTTCACCAACTATTTTTAGTTGATAGTTTACTTAACGTGTTTCAGGTGCTCAAGTTTGAGTCTTTCTTGTTGGATGTAACACACCACTTTTAAAATACGAAAACGCGCGGAAGACTTTTATCCCAAGATTTTTTTTTTTTTTTTTTTTTTTTTTTTTTTTTTTATCCTCGCGTACCGCGAGGCGTTTTGGCCACCTCCCTCGCGTACCGCGAGGGAGTCCCAAAATTCTTACCCGGAATTCAAACCTCTCGCGTACCGCGAGAGGATACCACTATGATCTTCGCGTACCGCGAGAGAGCCAAAGGAAGGCAATCCGGATAACTTGTCCCTCGCGTACCGCGAAAGAACCATACCAGGTTCTTCGCGTACCGCGAGGCACCAGATTTCCAGTGAGTTTCCCTTCAGCTGCAGATTTCAAACTTTGCCATTTTTCCAACTTTTTGCATCCAAAACACAAACTAAAAATACCCGACACCTGGGTTTTGACCAAAAGTTTACCTACACCACAAAATCACCAAAACATAAATTCTTGACCCAAACGCACACCCCTTTCGAGGATTTCAATACATAGCCCAAAAACCAATCATTTGCACATACGAGAACCCGCCAGAGCCTTGGACTTGACTTGGACTACATCGGAGCTTTTCCTACATAACCACAAAACATAACACCATTAGTAATGAAGATAAAACATAACAAACAAGTAAATTCTACTTGTTTCCACCCATTCCCCCATTTGACCCGTTTCCACCAAATTTTAACATTTGGCTACATAACACTTGTATTTCACCTACAAGTTTCATTCTTTTCATTTATCATTCATATTAACACATTTCCTTTTCCATTATGGCACATTGGCCACAATCTCATTTCCATCATAACACTAGATCATAATTCACCCATTTGACCCATTTGACCCGTTTGCACCCATTTGGTCAATTAAGGTTTTCATACACATACTTTTCACATACAAGTTTCTTTCATCATTTCATTACCACATTTCCATTTCCATTATGGCACGTAGGCCATAACTTCATATCCATTTAGGATACGAGATTATACTCCATAACCATTATATCCATTATGGTACTTGGACCATAACTCCATATTCATTCTATCCATTATGGTTCATAGACCATAACTCCGTATCCATTCTATCCATTATGGTTCATAGACCATAACTCCATATCCATTCTATCCATTATGGTTCATAGACCATAACTCCATATCCATTCTATCCATTATGGTTCATAGACCATAACTCCATATCGACATATCCATTATAGTATAAATACTATAACTACATTCCTTCAATTTTGCATACAATTTCATGCTCATTCATACCACATAACAAATTATGCAACTTTACACATTATGCATACAATCTTGCATAAAACTCATTTATCCCCGTTTCATTTATGATCAACACATGATCCATTTCCATTATAGCTTAACACTATAATTACATTCATTCATTGTACATACTAAATCATTCACAATTTATCATATCACAAGTATGTACACAATCACATAACACATAATTCACAAAATTCACCATTTATCATCAATACTAAGTAAGTGCATAGGCACTTACCTTTCGGGTTAGAAGATCCCGCACCGTTCTCAAGCTTGCAATTTGATTACCTAAACACATTCGCCTAGTTTAGTAATCTAACATATACCAACATTTCATTACAATTGAGTTCACAACCCAATTTCCCAATTCCAACCCAAATTGACCCGTTTGGGTTATCCTCATAGCCAAACACCCTCTTTCACCACAAACTCACCTACTTGAGTTTCATTAACTTAATCTTAACACTAATTCTTCTTTCAAAAATTATTATTAAGTTAATTTGGTGTTTGCTCAAGTGTCTAACATCTTAAAAACACTTAATCTTCATTAATTCGCCATTTATCATCATGATCCAAACACCCCCAATTTCCACCATATGAACCCTAACTTTTCAAAATCATAATCAAAGGGTTCTAGGATGTTAATCACTACTCTTTACCTTTAGTTTAGCTAGATTATCAATAATCTAACACCATTTCATCACATGCATACAAAATTTCGGTTTTCTTTCAAAACCCATCAAGAACACATCTAAAGTGAGATCAAAAGGATGATTAACACTTACTTGATGTTAGGAAAGTGTTGTGTGAGCCAAAACCTCCTCATTCCGAGCTTCAAATGCAAGATTCAAGCTCCAAACCCGTTTCCTCTTTTTCTCCTTTGCTCTTGAACGACCTCAACACCAAATGAGACTCAATTTTGACTTTCACCAAGTCAAATAGCAGATTTTGGCCACTTTACACCTTTAGTCCCTCAACTTTCAATTTCACCCATATCTTTCCAAAACTAGTTAAAAACTAGTATAACCCCGTTACTAACTTGAAACCCGCTTGTTTCAACTTATTTCTAAAATATTATTTTCCCATAATATTTATTTAGAAATATTTATTCATTTATAACGAGACCCGGATTTTGGTTCGTTACAAATCACCTCCCCTTATTTGGGTTTCGTCCCCGAAACCCGACTTCACATAAAAAGGTTCGGATAATATTTGGGCATTTCCTCCTCGGTTTCCCAAGTCATTTCCGCTCCCTTCTTACGTTTCCACCTTGCCAAAACTTGGCTAATCTCTTTAATGCGTACACGCATCACCTTTCTATCCAAGATTGCCACCGTTTCCCCAACATAAATCAACTTATCATCCAATTCAATATCCTCCAATGGGACAAAAGTAGATTCATCCGCCAAACACTTTCGCAAATGAGACACATGAAATGTGTTATGAAGTCTACTTAGTCCCTCCGGTAGTTCCAAACGATAAGCTACCGCACCCACTTTTGCTATCACTTTAAACGGTCCGATGAAACGTGGATTTAACTTCCCCCGTTTCCTAAACCGTATCACCCCTTTCCAAGGAGAGACTTTCAGAAGCACAAAGTCCCCCACTTGAAACTCAATCGCTCGCTTCCTATTATCCGCATAGGACTTTTGGCGATCTTGAGCCGCTTTCAAGCGTGCTCTAATTTGGTCGACACTATCATTAGTTTCCTCGACCACCTTTTTACTACCAAGTTCCCGTTGACTAATCTCACCCCAACACACGGGTGATCGACATTTCCTCCCGTACAATGCCTCAAAAGGCGGCATACCAATACTAGAATGGTAACTATTGTTGTAGGAAAATTCCGCCAACGGTAAATGGTCATCCCAACTACCACCAAAATCTAAAGCACACGCTCGCAACATATCTTCGAGCGTTTGAATCGTTCGCTCGCTTTGACCATCCGTTTGTGGATGATAAGCAGTGCTAAGATTCAATCTAGTCCCCATATCCTCATGGAATTTCTTCCAAAATCGAGAAGTAAATCTCGCATCACGATCCGATATAATCGACACCGGCACACCATGACGTGACACAATTTCCTTCACATACATTTCCGCCAATCTATCCGAAGAGTATGTTTCCTTTATAGGTAGGAAATGTGCACTCTTCGTCAACCGATCCACTACTACCCATATCGCATCATAACCCTTTCGAGTCTTTGGTAGTTTAGTGATCAAATCCATAGCTATATTCTCCCATTTCCAAAGCGGTATTTCAAGCGGTTGGAGCTTTCCATACGGCTTTTGGTGTTCCGCCTTCACCCTTAAGCATGTGAGACACCTCTCAACATACTTAACAACATCACGCCTCATACCCGGCCACCAAAAATGACACCTCAAATCATAAAACATCTTTGTGGCCCCCGGATGGATAGGATATTTGGATTTTTGAACCACTTTATACGAGTAGTCAACACTTTTGACAACTAAAGAAATCCAAGTTCTAACCCCACGTCACCCACCTCTTACATGGAAATTTCAAAACTTCCTTACCAATCAACCAATTGAGACTCAAGGTCTCAAATTCATACCTCTTGGGGTTCGAGGATCCCAATGCCCATACATAACACCCTTTGAAGCTCGAGTCTTCAACTCACCCATTCTTAACCGATAAAGCATGCGACCTCCTCAAGTAAGGATACCACAACTTCCTTACTTGAATCCTCTTTTACAACATTGGAAGGAAGATCCCTATCCGTGACCCAAACACCCTAAGTATCTCCATTGACTTAATCATAAGTCATCCTTTGAGATTTAAGGATCTCAATCACCGAATCCACCTTTGAAGTTCAAAAACTTCGCTTTTAAACACCGATTGCGTACAATGTACATTTTAACATTTACCCCTTGACCAAAAAGTCCACATACCGCGAGACCTTTAATCAGTTTTATCCTACCACCGACTGACAGTGGCAATACACACTCTTCCATTTTCCTTTTTCACCGAAAAGTTTATGTGCTTTAGAACAAAGCACACAGGTTCAATGACCCTTATCAAATCCTCTTTCTCAACTGGAATGCTAAGTATCCCTTTTATATCCCCGGTTGATGACAATGGCACAAGCCATGTATATACACCAGTTCGTATACCTCGTGTTTCACTGTCTCTAATGAGAACAGATTAACACGTCACCCCTTTATCATACTAGGCAATGATATGGTTACTAAGTAACCCAACACCTCTGCTGTCCACTGCACATGAAGGAACTCTTCCACTATGCCACCCACCATGGCTTGTAATCGATGGTAATTCAACGTCATCTCATGAATTCCCTCGATGCATGTGCCTTCACGCCCTTATGCCTTTCTCCTCACGAAGATTAATTTACCAATCCTCCGCCATGTCCCGGAGTCGACTCATCGTGCGTAATACGCCCTCTACCAATCACAATGGATTGCTTCAAAAGACAAGACCATCATAGTGATTCATCGTTAATTAATCAGCTATTAACTCTCACCCTTTAACTCCTTTGGTTCGCACACCACGAACCCTCTTGTGAAAACAAGGTTTTCCTTCCACTTCGGTTTACCAACCGAAGTTCTTCCCGCTCTCTAGGCTTCACACTGTTCCTCCCAAGGATCACCTCAAAGAGCCCTATCTTCCTTGAAGGAAGATTGATACAACATGATAGAAAGCTCTAGCCATTCTCCGCTAGATTGATGCATTCTTTTTCTCCCAACCTATTCCATGTTCCTCACCACCCACAAGGTGATACACTACTAGGCTTTAACATACTTGAGTCCTTAAGATGACTTTCATCCACCATTTCTTTTACTTACACAAGTGCCCCTTAGTCTCCCCGACAAATTTTTAACTAAGTTGTAGATGTTCTACCTACTTATAGGTCTTTAATCTACCCACTCGTTAAGGCACTATATCTTATCTATGTGTATATGTATTACCCCCATCTAATCATCCATATACATACATACACACATACACACATACATATAACCACCTTCACCTAATCCTTGCAAATGTTCATTGTTATATGGTTATCATAAAGTCTCTTGCACATTTCGTCTTATTAAACATATTGGCCAGACATGTTTAATAGTACGCCATGCCCAATTGTAATTACCATCTCCATATAACAAGTCACAAAACAAGTTTCGGCACACATAACACCTTAACAACATTCATCATACATATATACATACACCATATATATATATTATCATTTTATCAAATCATTACTAACCTTTCATTTCCGCAAGCTCCGAGTCTTAGTCAAGTCCTTCATGGATTCTCGTATCATTTTCCCCCATATCAAGAGCATCCGGTTTGAGTTTGGTGCCACCACACCAAATCCCTCAAACCATTGCTCTGATACCAAGTTGTAACACACCACTTTTAAAATACGAAAACGCGCGGAAGACTTTTATCCCAAGATTTTTTTTTTTTTTTTTTTTTTTTTTTTTTTTTTTTTTTTTTTATCCTCGCGTACCGCGAGGCGTTTTGGCCACCTCCCTCGCGTACCGCGAGGGAGTCCCAAAATTCTTACCCGGAATTCAAACCTCTCGCGTACCGCGAGAGGATACCACTATGATCTTCGCGTACCGCGAGAGAGCCAAAGGAAGGCAATCCGGATAACTTGTCCCTCGCGTACCGCGAAAGAACCATACCAGGTTCTTCGCGTACCGCGAGGCACCAGATTTCCAGTGAGTTTCCCTTCAGCTGCAGATTTCAAACTTTGCCATTTTTCCAACTTTTTGCATCCAAAACACAAACTAAAAATACCCGACACCTGGGTTTTGACCAAAAGTTTACCTACACCACAAAATCACCAAAACATAAATTCTTGACCCAAACGCACACCCCTTTCGAGGATTTCAATACATAGCCCAAAAACCAATCATTTGCACATACGAGAACCCGCCAGAGCCTTGGACTTGACTTGGACTACATCGGAGCTTTTCCTACATAACCACAAAACATAACACCATTAGTAATGAAGATAAAACATAACAAACAAGTAAATTCTACTTGTTTCCACCCATTCCCCCATTTGACCCGTTTCCACCAAATTTTAACATTTGGCTACATAACACTTGTATTTCACCTACAAGTTTCATTCTTTTCATTTATCATTCATATTAACACATTTCCTTTTCCATTATGGCACATTGGCCACAATCTCATTTCCATCATAACACTAGATCATAATTCACCCATTTGACCCATTTGACCCGTTTGCACCCATTTGGTCAATTAAGGTTTTCATACACATACTTTTCACATACAAGTTTCTTTCATCATTTCATTACCACATTTCCATTTCCATTATGGCACGTAGGCCATAACTTCATATCCATTTAGGATACGAGATTATACTCCATAACCATTCTATCCATTATGGTACTTGGACCATAACTCCATATTCATTCTATCCATTATGGTTCATAGACCATAACTCCGTATCCATTCTATCCATTATGGTTCATAGACCATAACTCCATATCCATTCTATCCATTATGGTTCATAGACCATAACTCCATATCCATTCTATCCATTATGGTTCATAGACCATAACTCCATATCGACATATCCATTATAGTATAAATACTATAACTACATTCCTTCAATTTTGCATACAATTTCATGCTCATTCATACCACATAACAAATTATGCAACTTTACACATTATGCATACAATCTTGCATAAAACTCATTTATCCCCGTTTCATTTATGATCAACACATGATCCATTTCCATTATAGCTTAACACTATAATTACATTCATTCATTGTACATACTAAATCATTCACAATTTATCATATCACAAGTATGTACACAATCACATAACACATAATTCACAAAATTCACCATTTATCATCAATACTAAGTAAGTGCATAGGCACTTACCTTTCGGGTTAGAAGATCCCGCACCGTTCTCAAGCTTGCAATTTGATTACCTAAACACATTCGCCTAGTTTAGTAATCTAACATATACCAACATTTCATTACAATTGAGTTCACAACCCAATTTCCCAATTCCAACCCAAATTGACCCGTTTGGGTTATCCTCATAGCCAAACACCCTCTTTCACCACAAACTCACCTACTTGAGTTTCATTAACTTAATCTTAACACTAATTCTTCTTTCAAAAATTATTATTAAGTTAATTTGGTGTTTGCTCAAGTGTCTAACATCTTAAAAACACTTAATCTTCATTAATTCGCCATTTATCATCATGATCCAAACACCCCCAATTTCCACCATATGAACCCTAACTTTTCAAAATCATAATCAAAGGGTTCTAGGATGTTAATCACTACTCTTTACCTTTAGTTTAGCTAGATTATCAATAATCTAACACCATTTCATCACATGCATACAAAATTTCGGTTTTCTTTCAAAACCCATCAAGAACACATCTAAAGTGAGATCAAAAGGATGATTAACACTTACTTGATGTTAGGAAAGTGTTGTGTGAGCCAAAACCTCCTCATTCCGAGCTTCAAATGCAAGATTCAAGCTCCAAACCCGTTTCCTCTTTTTCTCCTTTGCTCTTGAACGACCTCAACACCAAATGAGACTCAATTTTGACTTTCACCAAGTCAAATAGCAGATTTTGGCCACTTTACACCTTTAGTCCCTCAACTTTCAATTTCACCCATATCTTTCCAAAACTAGTTAAAAACTAGTATAACCCCGTTACTAACTTGAAACCCGCTTGTTTCAACTTATTTCTAAAATATTATTTTCCCATAATATTTATTTAGAAATATTTATTCATTTATAACGAGACCCGGATTTTGGTTCGTTACATTGGACTTAGAGAATTTATCAATTTAATCTTGTATTCCTGTTATGTTTTGTTGAGCATTATGTTTCCTTTCCTTGTATTTGAATCTTTGAAAGTTATAAATGAAATATTTCAATTTTAATAGTCAACCTTGTGCTTTTGAACAACCGTGTCCGCCCGACGTATAATCCGCCGTCGGTCGAGGTGTGACATTTACTCTTTTAATTTTTTAAATAATAAATGTGTAAGTAATATTTTAATTTTTTTAGTGTTTTTAACTAATAGGGGTACTTTGGTCAATTTACAAAATGTTAACAGAATTATTCTAATGGTGTTAGAGGTTTGGATTTAATTGAAACAAAAATAAACTACAGCAACTAAAAAGTGAAATTAGAACTAATTGACTAAAATAGAGAACTGACCCAAACCTCAGGAACTTAAACCGTAATTTACTCTAAAAATTAAGTTATCGTAGAAAAACAAAATAACTTTAAAAAAAACTTAATCTACACTATCTAATAAATAAAAGGTTTTTTCATGCCACGTGTCGACTCCATATTCATTCTCATCATTTTTTTCCGCCTCTCTTTTATTAAATACACCTCTATCTTTTAATAATAATTTATTTTTAAAGAAAATACTAATTACACTAATAAAACACATTTATTTTAAATTATCACTTATTATAAAAACTTTAAAATCTAATTATGTAACTTTTATTTTCAATCAAATAGTAAATGAAAGTCAAATTACATTAAATAGTAATTAACGTATTTTCGAAACCCAATTATATATTATTTTTACATATTTTGAATTTTATTTTCTATCGTTATTATATATCATACATTTTTATACATATAAAATATATAAATAAAAATTTAAGAATTTTATATATTTATATTTTTTAACCCGTGCGTAATAGGCCCGTCGATTTTACCCGTACCCGATTAACCCGACCCGACCCGATTTCACCCGAACCGATTAAACTCATACCCGTATAACCCGTAACCGATTAACCCGAAAACCGATCAAACCGATTGTTATTAGGGTCGGGTATCGGTTAGACTTTCAAACATCAAAAACCCGAATAACCCGAACCGATTAAACCGAATAACCCGATTAATATCCCACTATATAGTTTTCTTTGAGCTGCCGCGTTTAACCGGGTTTCATCACCGTTGATATCAGAGTTCCGTTAGCTAATAACCACCACCGTCGTAGAAACACCTCTAAACACCACCGATTATCTCCACTATTTATTTTTCTTCTCTCTCAGTTATATCCACGAAACAGAGAATCACACAACTGAATTATTTATATCCATTTATGAAAATCATACAATTGATTTGTATATATAATTCGATCGAGAAAGTTGGTGATTAAACAAATGACAAAGAAAATGGTGAGTGGTGGTGCTACGTGGGAAAATCACAGAAGCAAAATCATTTTTTTTGTTTCGACACTAACAATCGTTTCATTTAGCAACTTAACCGTTAAACGGACGTTAAGTTGAGGGTGGGTAGAAATTTGTTTGTTACGTAAACTGATAACTTGCAATCTATGAAAAACTATAGATTAATGTAAAACCCGAACTACCCGACCCGATCTACCCGACAACCGAACTACCCGAACCCGCTCTACCCGAGAACCGAACTACCCGAACCCGCTCTACCCGAGAACCGAACTACCCGATCTACCCGACAAGCATACGGATCGGTTATCGGTTATAACATGAAACATGAAAAACCCGAACGACCTGACCCGATCTACCCGAAACCCGATTAACAAACCCGAAGAACACCCCTGCGTAATACAGAGATAATTTTTCTCGAGAAATAAACACGAAGATGTGTGAGAAAAAAACATAATTTAAGTGTAATTGCAAAAAAAGTAAAATGACGTGCCGCCTTGACTTGAGACGAAGTCCATCGTGTAAACGGTAAACTTCACCACGTGATCCGAGATCCATATCTTCTTCTTTCTTCCTGTTGTCAAATCTCCAATCTACCTGAATCAACTTCAAATCGAGACACTAAATTCCCAAAATGAGTGACAGTGACGATGACGAGCTGTTACAGATGGCGTTGAGGGAGCAATCGCAGCGAGACGTCAACTACACACGACCATCTCAATCCAGATCCTCAAAACCCGTAGTCAATTTCGTTCAACTTCCGTCAAATCACAGGCATGCTAAAAACCCTAACCCTACCACCACCACAAAACCACAGCATCGTCGGAACCCCACGGAGGACGATGAGGATTCCGAGGTGGAGATGCTCAGTATTTCCTCAGGGGATGAGGATTCGGTTAGTGATCAGAAGGTCGGGTCCAGGAATCGAGCCAGAGGTGCGGTTAGGAAGGATGATGATAAAGTTTGGGATGGGGAAGAACCTGATGCTTGGAAGCGAGTGGATGAAGCAGAGGTATGAACGATTCTTAAGTATTGATTATGGAGAATATTATGTTAGTGTATAGTTTAATGCTAGGTTTTATCTCTTCAAGTATAGGAGTAATTGATATGCTTTTGGATTTGATTTAGTTAAGTTCAGAATGCTTAATTTGATTTTATGGAGGAACTATTAGGGTAATGAAATGCAAGCATATTTAGACTTGCTATTTGTTTCAACTTCAACTATTTCTGTTTTTTGTAATTATATTCTAGTTATTTTTCATGTTTGAAATTTTGATGTTTTGTTGGTATTTTTGTTAGGTTGTTCTTTCTCACCCGATATGCAATGCTTTAAATACCTTAAGATTTGATCTTGAATTTTAGAATTGTGTTTAAAGTGAGTACAAAACGCAAAGGGGATATTTACAATTAAGTGTTAAAATTTAAAACATAGTGGTGGAAGTATGAATTGGTAGGATAGTTCACTGATCTGATTTGATCTATGGTCCAGTTTGGGGGGGTTGTGATTTAATCCATGAGATGGATCATGATATGAACCGTATTTAACTAATTCAACTAAATGAATCCATGTATGTTTTTAACCTTATCAACCTAAGTGTTGTGATGGAATTTCAACTAATTTTAGTAAGCAGTAAATATTGTTTTAACTTATAAAACAACTTATATCGTACAACTATAATGCATCTGTGCTTGCACTATATATGTTTTTGAAGTACAACATCCTTTTTTTAGAAATAAAACATTTTTTACAAAGCAATTTGTATCATGCTACCACTCACACTTTTACCTGTACCATACGAATCTCTAATAATAATTGAACTTTTGATTACAAAAAAACTGACACACTAGGATAAACATAAACTATCATTTGAAATTAAAGAAAAAACTATGTTTGTCTAGTTACCATTTTTTGTTTGATCGTTTTACATTTTATTTTTTTTGTTTTCTACTTTTTTCTAGCTTTTGATGTGAATTTATTTTCTATAATTTGGAATAAAACAATGCTTTGAAACATGTTATTTAACAGCTTTGTAGATAATGGTTAATTGATTAGTTATGATACGTATTCTTTTGCAACCAATTGATTTCTTTTCTGATTTTCTGTGGTGGTGGTGTCTTCAAATTATAGAGCAATTTCCCAACTCATGTTGCTTTTCTTGTTATATTATGAAATTATATCATATAATATACTTGTTATCATAGAATTTGAGATAATATATCTTACAGTCTTGTATGGTACAACTAGAATACTACTAATTATGTGATAATAACTGTGTCAAGCAATAAAGGTTTTATAAAAAAATCTGAGGTGTTATACTTTAGTATTTTACAGTACACCATGTAAAGTGCATTGTTATTTATATTATACAACTTACAGCTTACAGAATGCATCTTCCTTGATATGGTGGTTACATTCTGATCTAGACGGGTCTTGATCGATTTGGTTCCATTTAAGAGGGCATTTGGATTGTTTTCTGAAAGTGATTATATGATCACAACAATCACTTTGTATTATTTGAGTAACCTGCTTTTGTTTATGATTGTCTTATTATTTAGGGGTCATATAATCAGTTTGATACTAACCGCAACTGATTATCTTACAGTAGAAAAAAATTACTTTTGTACCCTTGTTTTATATATTACTTCATCAAGTAATCTGAATTTCCTAATACCAACACCATCAATAGTGATTATTACAGCTTCTAGTAGCAGAAACACTTCCAAATACTATTGTCTGCACAACGCTTGTTACTATTGGTTATTTAGTTCTATTTATTCAAAATCACTATATAAAATGGGCCAATAGCTATGGACTTTTTTTTAGGTTGGATTTGCGGAATGATCTATCCAAGCTCAACAATAATGCTATATATTTTGGATTTTCTAATACTAACACCATCAATAGCGATTGTTACACTACAACTTCTACTAGCAGAAATAAATCCAAATACTACTGTCTGCACCACGCTTATTACTATTGGTTATCTAATTCTGTTTATTCAAAATCACTAACTTAAAATGGACCAATAGCTATGGACTTTTTTTGAGGTTGGATTTGCGGAATGATCTATCCAAGCTTAACAATAATGCTCTATATTTTGGGGATTTCTTTATTCTTTAGCTGGAAATCCACTTTCCCCTTGATCACTCATGATAGATTTTACTCTTTTAATTTCGACATATAGTTTTTTATATAATTTTGGAAAATAACTGAACTGTCTAAAGTTTTCTTGTTGTGACAGCTTGGCAGAAGGGTTCGGGACATGAGGGAGACTAGAACAGTTCCCACAACTCAAAAGTTTGAGAAGAAACCATCAGTGGCTGTAAAAGGGCTTAACAAATTACAGTCTTTTTCACGTGCCATGGAACTTGTAGATCCTCTAGGACTTGGGTAAATATTCATTTTATCATCTAATTGTTACCTAAATAGTGATACTTACTAGAGACATTGACATTTTAATTCTCCTGTGCCTTTCTTTTTCCTATACTTCCACATGTGACTAGAGGTGGCAATATTAACCCATTACTTAAAAATGGGTCTGCTTGGATTGGGTTTTATCTCAAATGGGTCAAATAAAAGGAACATATCTAAAAGGGAACGGGTCAGTCGAATGGATAGAATGGGATGGAAGTTAGTCAAAGGCTAGTTTTAATGTATGCAACCTCTCAAATTGAATCATTTTATTTGAAGATTCAGATTTAACTATTGCAATAATGTTGTTTTTGTAATTTTAAATAACAATTATTTATCAAAAAGAATACAAAAAATAGACAAAAATGTTTGCATGTCAACTGATTAACTAATGCCACTGTTTTTTACCTATACTAAAAACGACCCATTCTAATCCAACACGTTCTGACCCATTACCCAACCCATCCATATTTTCACCCCTACTTATCACCCTATTTCTCCTTTTTTCTGAGTTTCTGTTTTTAATTTCTTTTACCATGATGGTTCTTGACATCTGCCATCGCATATGAAATACCAGTAATATCGGAGCCCTTTTGTTTTCTGTCATCAGAAATGCAGGTCAATTCTTAGTTGATGATTTTTCAACTAGTTGGTAATTTGTTATTATTAACGATGGTTAATATTTATGGCAGGGTTATAGACAACAAAACCTTGAGGTTGGTCAATGAATATGCAGCAAGTTCTCCAGCCAACTCTGACAAAGTAGATTCTGATGTTCGAGGTACTCATAAATTTATTCAAATGTTTTACTGTTTCATGCACATATCTTATTTTTTGAATGGCATTTGATATAGTTACAAGTACATATACTCTTGTGGACATGTTGCATGATGCGTTGGTTGATTGTATGGTTATTCATGTGTTATGTAATCACACGCACGCACACAATTAACGAGAATAAATAACACAAGGATTTAACGTGGTTCGGTCTGTGTGACCTACGTCCACGGGTTGCAACTAGCGGTATAATATTATTCAGGTGCTCAAGGATTTACAAGTACAAAGCTCTAATTATATAGGCAATGGATTAGGGTTAACCCTTTGCATCCATTCCTTAATTACAAACTTGAAGAGAAAGAAATAGCCTCCTGCCTAAAATAATCGGTTGGTGTATTAGGGTTAATGTTAGCGGCTCGAACTGCATTCCACATACCCGCGCCCAACAATCTCCCACTTAGAGGCTCAAACTGCGCTCCATCGTCTTTCATCATCTTGTACCTCTTGTAATCTTCCTCACCGCTAGTTGCAACTTCCTTCTCATCAGTTAACCTGAAGGCCCGTTGAAGCTACACCGAGCTTGAACTCACCTGCCGTCATGACCTTGTCTGTCAGTGACCCTTTCTTCCCACTATAACACGTCTGTTACTCTGCTGGCATCTGAACTATACTGGGATCCTCCACTATCCATTACAAGCAAGTAATTACTTGGAAAGACTTTCTCCGACGGTTTACTGGTTCTCGTGACCCACGGTGGAACTGGAGCCGCAACTGAAACACTTTTCAACACTATGCTCCCACTATTGGGAAACCCTCTTGAACTTCCACTTTTGACTGGCTTTTCTGAACCTCTTCCTTCAGAACTGGATCATTACCTTCTGGCGATATCTCAACCATATACAAAGAACCCCTCTTCTTCCCACGAGCAATTACCAGGTTTCCTTTGATTGCCTTCCACCGAACATAACATTATATCCCTGATCATCCAACTGTAAGCATCCTCTTCAAGGTTGGAATGACTATGACATCCTTCAGAGTCCAGGTGGTTCCCTCGGAAGTTATCAAATCAACATCTCCATACCCGTAACATCTAGGATCTCATCATTGGCTAACCGTACCTTCCCAAAGTCCCCAACTTTGAGATTCTTCACCATATCCATGTTGTGCGTAGCATGGAATGATGCACCAGAATCCTTAACCCATGAATCAACAACACTCTCTACGCAACAAACCAACGCGTCATCTGAGTCTTCTGCTGCAACATGATTCACCTCTTTCTCTTTCTCTTTCTCTTTCTCTTTCTCTTTCTCTTTCTCTTTCTTAGCACCCGGGCATTGATTTCTGAAATGCCCTACCTGTTTGCAATCCCAACAGGTAACTTTCTTCTGATGCTTGGACTAGCTTCTTCTTCTTCCATGGCTGCTTCCCCTTTCATTCTTTCCTCTGCCCTATGTACTCAACAGTGAACTTGAAATATCCCTTGAACTTCTACGTCTGATATCCTCTCCCAGAATCAAGCCCCGAATACCTCCAAAAGTAAACTTAGTAGTTCCAGAAGAACTACTAAGTACTAATTGCTAGCACCGTTCCAGATCAACTTTCAGGTAGAGAAGATAATAGAAGCAACGCCGGAATTTCATCATCAAATTTAATCCCAGTAGATCCCAACCGAGTTATGATCGAATTAAAATCATTGATGTGAACAACAACTGAAGCACCCCTCTCATTTTGGTGTTGACTAACAGTCGAATCAAGAACACTTTATTCAACGCCGAGGGCTTTTCATACATATCTGACAAAGCCTTCATCAAACCACACGTAGTCGTTTCGGTCACAATGTTGAATGCAACACTCTTAGCCAATGAAAGCCTAACTACTCCCAAGGCTTTTCTGTCCAATATAGCCGAATCCTCATCTGACATTTTATCCGGTTTCTTTCCTGACAACGTTTGGTATAAATCTTTTGGATACAGAACATCCTCAATCTGCATCTTCCAAAACCCAAAGTCTTGTCCATCAAACGTCTCGATCTTTATCTTTCCTTCCTCTGCCATGACAATACACTACTAGAACGCGACTGATCGAATTGAGATTGAAAAAACAGTGAACAAACGTAGCAGTGGCAGCGACCTGAACTTGTTGTTGAACATTGTTTGGACAATCAAACTCAATTATCAGCAGCAAAACAGATCAAGGGCTGAAAACAACCCTAGGTCTGATCGCAAGAGACAACAGCAAAACCGAGTCATTCAGCGGTGCTGAACAGTGGCTGACGTCGGCTACTGACATATTCAACGACGGTAGCGGCGCAGAAGACGAATCAGAACCCTATCATTCGGCGGCGGAGTAGGGCAGCAAGTGGCTGTCGGCTGCAACAGAAGCTGATCGGCGGCAGAAACCCTAGCGACGGCTAGGTAGCAGCGGCGGCAGAAAACCTAGCAGCGACGGCTAGGGTGGCGGTGACCAGAAGCTGATCGTGTGGTGCTATCAGGAGCCTGGTGCTCTGATACCGGTTGTTAGGTAATCACACGCACACACACAATTAACGAGAATAAAAAAACACAAGGATTTAACGTGGTTCGGTCGGTGTGACCTACGTCCATGGGTTGCAACTAGCGGTATATTATTATTCAAGTGCTCAAGGAATTACAAATACAAAGCTCTAATTTTATAGGCAATGGATTATGGTTAACCCTTTGCTACCATTCCTTTATTACAAAACTTGGAGAGAAAGAAATAGGCTCCTGCCTAAAATAATCGGTTGGTGCATTAGGGTTAGGGTCGGCTGCCCTAAGCCTTCTGTGAGCCTCCACATACCCACGCCCAAAATCATGTTATCATGTATCTACTATGCAGTATCAAATAAAGTGCATGGTTTAATTAATCGTAAGGAAACGTTAGTCATAAAATTTAACCTGGTTGAAGTAATTATTTGTGTATGTGGCTGGCTGTTGTAACGGAATATTGTGATATATATAACTTTTAGGGCTTCTTTTACATGTGTGCATCATATCGAATAAAGTCATGTATGAACATCTTAATCAGTAGTGTGACTTAAACCATCAATGTTGATTTTTTTATAAGAAATGTGGCATTCAAAACATCATAGACTATGCATAAGGGTGGTTGAGGGTGTGGACTGTGGACATAGTTATATTTTAGCTGCTGATGCCTAGTCTTTCTTTGCTGACTTCATTTTCTATTTTAAACAATAAATGTGAGATAAAGGGTTTGATTAGTGAAGTCATTTTAAACAACATCTCAACGGCTAGATTGGGGATTAGATGTGAACCGAGTAACAGAAAGCAATACCTGTCCTTGTATTTTGGGGTAATTTCAACTTCCCCGCTAGTCTTAAATCTTATCCCAGTCTTCTAGCAATTCTACATCACCTGGATATAACTAGATGTTAGGATTCATAGTTAAACCTTCTTCGTATCGCCTTATCAAGCATACCAAGTTATATTCAAATTTCATTTCAGATGATGGAGAATTGTTAGAAGGTTTGGGTAAAGTTGTTATATTAACTCATAGTTGCAAGGCCAAATATTTTTTTTCTTGTTAAGTATTGTTAGGGGCTTCATGTTTACTCCTTATCCTGGCCATTAAGATACTGCAGTTCTCATACTTGAGATGTCTCAAGTAGGAAAATGGACGATACTACATTCATGATGGTCAAAATGTTTGGCTCTATGTTGTCACGCCCAGCGCAAGAAAAGCGCCTCGTGGTAGTCCAGGCGCACTTCCAGCAAGATTTCAGCTAGATTCCGGCAAAGTTTTGGAAATTCCGGCCAAACTAGTCTCTGACGACTATTGTTGCTCGGATCTGGTGTTGTAGGTTGCCGAAGTTGTAGGTCGCCGGAGTGTGGGAAGGAGAGGAGACAAGGTGTGGTGAGGATAAAATGAAAAATGAAGAGGCAAAGAAATAAACCGAACTTTAAAGCTGTGAATTTTCAGTTGTTTGCTTTTCTGTAGAGTGAACAGTAAAGTCAACATGACATGTATTGCCCTATGCGGGTCGTATTGGGCTTTGTCAAACCGACAGGGTTTCGACATGTCACATCAGTCGCTTCAGTCACTCGATACGACCCGTATTGTTGGCGAAAATCATCAATACGGTTTATAATACGGATCCGTATTGCGCAATTCGACTGTATTGAGGTTGGTGTACGAATAACAAGGGGGTGGTGCCCGGATATCTTGTCCCTTTTTATTTAATTTTTACTTTTAAATGTTTTTTTTTTCTTTTTCTATTTTCTGGCATGTTCATTTCCTTTTTTCTGATTTGTCTTTTTTTGTTCATTTTTCTTTTCTTTCTAGTTCTTGACAGCTCTAGATTTTTTATTTGGTTGTAGATTGAGATTGTATTTTTGAATGTAGATAGAGTTATTAAAATGTGTGAGATTCTTTTTATTATTCTTTTTTGGTATTTAAGAGCTAAAAATATAGTAAATGTTATGTATAAATAATTTATAAATATGTTTAAAAAATGGTAACTTTATATTGTGCGCCTAGCTTAAAAAAGTCCTCGCTTTTTAAGCGCCTTGCGCCTAGGCCCCAGGCTCATCCTTTGCACTTTGAGTGTGCCTTGCGTCATTGTTAACATAGGTTTGGCTTTAAGATACAAGTCATGCAAGGTGTCCTTATAGTAGAATCAAGAGAATCATCGACAACCATATCAAAGATGCTAGACGGTCCCCGTACATCAGTTTGATTGGCGGGGTCAACGCGCAAGTCCACAATATTTGAGTTGGCAGAGTCCACTGATTTACATTCCTCTTTCATATTTTTCCTCTGGTCTAGGACCACATAAGATTGTTGATGGATCGAGTCTTAGAAGTAGAATGCGAATCAATTGTTTCTTTCAACTGAAACATTGTGGACCTGGCTGCTGGCCCTAATCAATGGAATGCAAGGATATGGTCTAGGGTATTGTAGATTAGATGTGTTAGGTATCAAGAGTCGTTATCGCAGCGGAATCACACACACACGCACACAATCAATGACAGAAAATAAGAGACACGAGAATTATAGTGGTTCAGCCAAGATTGGCCTACGTCCACTTTGCAAATAGGGTTTATTCTTTATTAGGTGCTCAAAAAATACAATTACATCATAGGGGATATAAATAAGACAAGATTAGGTTAAAGCTAAAATAGGTAACAATGGGTTTTAGCCCATTAGGGCTGGCTGCCCCATGCCCTTGTGTTTCAGCCGTAAACAGGCCCAATAGGGACCGGTCGCAGGTGGCCCGACTCGGCCCAAAACCTTCACAACCCAACAATCTCCCACTTGAAGGCTTTGTTCAATAATCCACAAACACCATCCAAGTAATCCCCGATCCAGTAATTCCACCATCTTCCATATCCATATATAGTGACCCCTTCTTGTTTCCCCGAGCAATAACCAGATTTCTATTTGTCACTTTCCATTTTCCATCACCGAACTTTACTTCCATTCCCTGTTCATCTTGGTTTAAAAAAGCGCTAGGCGAGGCGAGGCGTTTCGGTCCCAAAATCCGAGGCGCCACGCCTCAAGCGCGAGGCGAGGGCTTCACGTATGCGAGGCGTTAAGCTAAAAAAGTAATAAAAAATTTAGTAACATTCTTAAAACCTCCCAGTAAATGTTGTTTTAGTCTAAAAACTCCTCCTTTTGAGTAATTTTCACAAAACTTGCAAGAAAAACAACTTAAAAAACTGATTTAAGTAAAGAGGAACTAAAATTGGAACTCAAATTCATAAAAAAACAGTGAAAAAAGGGCAAAAACACATGAGGCGCGCCTCACCTCGCCTCGCCTGTCAAGCCTGAGGCGGCGCCTCAGGGCGCTTCATGTATATGGGGCGCCTCACCATTTTGAGGCGTTTTGTTCAGCGCCTCATGCGCCTCACGCCTTAAGCGGCGCCTCAGGGCGCTTTTTTAAACCAAGCTGTTCATCCAACTGAACGACAGAAATAAGCTTCGTCTTCAGACCTGGAATCACCCTAACGTTCTTCAAGTTCCATGTAGTCCCCAATGGAGTTTTCAGACCAATATCTCCCATGCCCGTTACTTTAAGAACCTCACCGTTACCTAAACGTACCTTCCCAAAGTCGCCTACCTTCAGATTCACCATCGTTTCCCCGCTGTGTATGGCATGAAACGAAGATCCAGAATCCATAACCCAAGAGTCCATACTACTTTCCACACTACACACCAGTGTATCATCATAACAGACGACCTCAACAATGTTCACTTCAGCATCATTTTCCTTTTTCTTATTTGGACATTGACTCTTAACATGTCCAACTTCATTGCAGCCCCAGCACTTCACATTCTTTCGAGCTCTAGACGAACTCCTCCCCCTACTCCCACAGCTCCTGTTATTTTCCCTTCCTCTGCCCACATTGAATATATCAGAAGAAGATCCTCCACTAGTGTTCCTCCGACGAATGTCTTCACCCAGAATACTATACCTCGGATCACGTCAAACTTCAATTTCCTAGCTCCACCAGAATTAGTGATCGCTGTCACATAACCTGACCAGCTGTCAGGCAAAGAGGATAACGGGATCGCCGCTTGAGTATCATCATCCAACTTCGTACCAACGGTCGATAACTTAGATAAAATTGAATTTATATTATTTATGTGATCAGGTACTGAGCTTCCCTCATTCATCCTCATCATGAACAACTCTCTCAACAAGAACACCCTATTACCGGCATGCGGCTTTTCATACATATTTGACAGAGCCGTCATCATACCATGTGCCGTGGTTTCCTTCATGATATTAAACTCTACACTCCTCGTCAAAGCCAGTATGATCTTACCTCTCGCCCTTTTGTCCTTAGATTTCCAGATCACTTTGTCGGCCTGACTCAAACCACTCGGTTTCTCTTCTAATGTCATCTCCAAATCGTTTTCACCGAATAACGCCTCTATTTGCATGTTCCACCATGCAAAATCAGTCCCGTTAAACTTCTCGATTCGAAGTCTCCGTCTTCAGCCATTGCAAACGAGAATTAGAAAAAACCAAAACCAACTGAAGCCAAGCAACCTCCAAAGAAACCTAAAACCCTGAAACACTCGAACCGGCGCTCCCCAAATCAGTCCCGAACAGCTCTGCCTTCTCCCTCCTTTTGCGGCAATACCTAGGGTTAAATCAACCCTAATCGCAGAAGCAATCAGCAGCAACCAGCAATCGAAACCAGCCCTTGCGGCTTATCGAACAGAAACAAAAAATAGGACAGCCGCCAGAACCACATCAGCCTTCTTGACAGCCTCTTCTACCCTTCCTTGCGATCGAAACAGTGCAGAACCATGTGTAGCAAGTAGCAACGAGCCAAAGCTCTGATACCAGTTGTTAGGTATCAAGAGTCGTTATCGCAGCGGAATCACACACACACGCACACAATCAATGACATAAAATAAGAGAGACGAGAACTATAGTGGTTCAGCCAAGATTGGCTTACGTCCACTTTGCAACTAGGGTTTATTCTTTATTAGGTGCTCAGAAAATACAATTACATCATAGGGGATATAAATAAGACAAGATTAGGTTAAAGCTAAAATAGGTAACAATGGATTTTAGCCCATTAGGGCCGGCTGCCCCATGCCCTTGTGTTGACCAGTCGCAGGTGGCCCAGCCCAAAACCTTCACAACCCAACAAGATGACCTTTAGAATTACACCCCATTTCAATTTGGCACTAACTTTTGTCGTTAGCATGAATTTGTCATATGAATGTTGATTTTTGCTGGATTTACATAAGAAGCATGACCTAAACTAGTAAATGAATGATTTCTTTAGAAATGTATGTAATTTTCTTCAGAAAATTGTCAAAAATGTAGGTGGTCCTTTTTGTATTCTTATACTAACAAAATTTCTTAACATGAATACCCAGATAAATTGATGTATTACTCTGAGAAATTTGATCCAAAATTATTCCTATGCCGAGTGCACCAAGATACACCTGCAGCAGACTTGGAGGCTGGTGCTTTGGCTTTAAAAACAGATCTCAAAGGACGAACTCAACAGAGAAAACAACTGGTCAAAGAAAATTTTGACTGCTTTGTCTCTTGCAAAACAACTATTGATGGTAAGTAACGCTCACTGAGGGCATGATGGTCATTATAAGCAATGACGAATGTTTTCTACAGATAGTGATGAGCATCATATATTTTACAGATATCGAGTTAAAACTGAGAAGAATAGAAGAAGATCCAGAAGGATGTGGGACCTCACATTTATATAGTTCCATCCAAGGAGTTACTTCTGTGGCTAATCGTGCTTTTGCACCTCTACTTGAAAGACAGGTTTGAACTTTTAAACTAGAGGTGGCAGGTGTGGTGGGTTGGGTAACGGGTTAGGTTTGGGTCAAAACACACATTTTTTGTTACAAGTTGAAAGGGTTAGGGTTTGGTCGAGTGAAAACATTTTGTGCAAATTATTAGAACTTGAAATAGTTGGTATCGTATCAAATACATTTACAAGAATCATGTTATTTCGCTTGTAATCGATCTTTTTGAATAAAATAATTTTAGGGGTTTTATGCATTAAAACTACAGCGTGGGCGATTTTCTACCAGATTGACCCCTTTACTTTCAAGCCTTTATTTTTTCTTCTGAATTTACCTGTTTGCCCTCGATCTGTCAGGGATGAAACCTAACCTGGACTGACCCGTTAATAAATAGATGAGGCTAAATCACCACTTCTAAGTTCAACATTTTGGATTAAATTTGAGGAACACAGTTTAAAAGTTCTCATTTGATAAATTGTGTTCTTTTTATCTTTAGGCTCAAGCAGAGAAGATTAGGTCAGTTCAAGGAATGCTTCAGAGGTTCCGTACTTTATTCAACTTACCAAGTGCAATTCGTGGCAATATTAGTAAGGGAGAGTATGACCTGGCAGTCAGAGAGTACAGGAAAGCAAAGTCAATTGTCCTCCCTTCCCATGTAAAATAACTAAATATCTTTTTATATTCACTGTATTTCCCTTTTAAGGATGTTTAGTTTATTATTTGATTTTAATATTGTGTTATCTTTTGCAATATACAGGTTGGTATATTGAAACGTGTTCTTGAGGAGGTTGAAAAAGTTATGCAAGAGTTCAAAGGCATGCTTTATCGGTCTGTGGAAGATCCACAGATTGACTTAACAAATGTAAGGATAATACATAATCACATACCAATAAGATCAAGTTATTAAACAAATTATTTTGATTTTCACGATTTTTAAGGTCAGTTTTTTTAATGCTATTTTTCAATGTTTATTGTAGCTTGAAAATGTTGTGAGGCTTTTACTGGAGCTGGAACCTGACTCAGATCCTGTACGTCATTATCTAAATATACAGGTGAGAAGCTAATATAAAAACCATAGTTTGAGTCATAGGATCCTGTATGATTACATAAGCAATCATACATTCCTATATGCATATACATACACACTCATGTAAATGCTTTAATTTTCTGTTTTTGTGTATATATCAGAATCATAGGATCCGAGGCTTGCTTGAAAAGTGCACTTTTGATCATGAAACAAGGGTAGAGAACTTGCAAAGCGAGCTACATGAGAAAGCACTATCAGATGAAAAGTGGAGGAAAATCCAGCAGGATTTAAATGAATCTGTGAACACCACTTCTTTTTCTTTAACTTAAAAAATATATATTTTCTCTGCTCACCACCTTATGATCTTACACCCTGTTTAATTTTAAATTTTATGTACTTCTATCAGGGTGCTGTTGATATGCTGACGAATGATTCATTAATATTAAATTCACAACCAAGAGATTCAGGTTCTGAAGAACTTGATGCCCTTCGTGGAAGATACATACGGAGATTAACTGCTGTAATTGTTCATCACATACCAGCCTTCTGGAAGGTTGCCCTTTCTGTTTCAAGTGGCAAATTTGCTAAGGTAGTTGAGTATTTTCAATCTTATAGAATAAGTATATTAATTTTCTATTATACTGATACATTTATCCATTTTTTTCATGCAACTCTTAACAGGTGGGAGATGAAAAATATTCAAGTCACTCTCTTGATGAAGTGTCTGGAATGATACAGAACACTATATCTGCTTATGAATCTAAGGTACATATTCTTTTGTGAAATCTTTTTGTAAGGTATCTTTTCTAGCAAACGTATGTCATTTTTTTTGAAATAATTAGTTGGTGAACAAGTCCAATGCATTATGAACTGTAATAAGTCTTTTTGGTCTAACTTATAAATTTTCGAGAATAAATTAACTCAAGGACTAGAGTATGAAACTTTCATGTTTAAGATGATGAAGTGACTACCAATTTATATTTTTCCTCGTGTATTTTTGGTGAATCATTTCTTATGCTACTTAATTGTGCAGGTCCACAACACCTTTCTTGATCTTGGGGAGTCAAATATTCTTCGGCCATACATGAGTGATGCAATAACAGATATATCTAAAGCATGTGAAGCTTTTGAAGCAAAAGAATCAGCACCTTCAGTTGCAGGTACCTTGACTTAATTGGCCTTTTTGTTCATCCATCCTTCTTTGTTCCCCGGGTTATCCTGACCGTCCAAATTTCTGATAACAGTTGTAGCTTTGCGCACACTTCAATATGAGATCACAAAAACTTACATACAGAGGCTTAGTTCATGGATGAGGTCTTCAACTGAAGAGATATCAAAAAACGAATTGTGGGTCCCGGTTTCTGTTCTAGAAAGAAACAAATCTTCATACACAATTTCTCACTTGCCTTTAGCATTCCGTTCAGTTATGGTCACCGCAATGGATCAGATAGATATGTAAGTAAAAACATTTTTCTTGATATATACTATGTATTGCCTTTTTAAACCTTTTTCCCATTATGTACACCACTAAAGTTACTTCACACCCGAACATGTACAATATAAAAAGCACATGGAACAACAAGTAGGTGTTGTGGTGTGCAAAACAATTTTGGTGGTGTACAACTCACCTCCCTTACTTGGGAGCTTGGTTTTCCATGGATAAAGATGCAGCAACTTTATTTTCCAGGATGATGAAGTCTTTAGGGAGTGAAGCAACAAAATCAGAAGATGCTTTTGTACTCTTTCAGGAAACTCAAGAATCTGTTAGGGTTTCATTTTTGAACTGTTTGCTCGATTTTGCTGGTACGGAGAGGGTCATTTACTGTCTTTTTATGTGCTTATACTCTGTTTACTTATGGTTAGAGGTGGCAAAAAGGGCTACTCTAGCAAGATGGACTAAATGGGGTATATTTGGGTACGGTTCAGGTTGACTTGAAACACTTTTTGTTCAAAATTTTCGAATTTTTTTTTGTTAATAATTAGTGTCAACTATGATTGCAAAATTTATTATTTCTATAATAATCTAGTTTTTTGAGTAACTTGATTTAGGATGGTTTCTAATTAAAGATACACCATGGGCGACTTCGACCCCTTTGATCTATTTCACATGTTTCCTTATGCTATTCTTTTATTTAATCGTTTGACCCGATAGAAATAAAACATAACCCTAATAGACCCATTTATAAGTAAATTGGTCGAAATTGACACCTCTACTTATGACCAATCACTTTGGTGCACATGATTAGGTCACTTGGAGCAGATTGGAAGTGAGCTTGGTCAGAATATATCAAATAAAGAAAATTCATCATTCCAAAATGGATATCCTGAAGAAAATTCATTTGAGCCACTCCCTGGAAGTATTACTAATCTACACCAACAGCTGTTGATGGTGTTGAGTAACCTTGGATTTTGCAAAGATGATCTTTCTCGTGAAATGCATCATAAATATAAACACATCTGGATGCAGCCCAGGTATGTCGAGTAGTATTATATTTTCCCAGAAGTCATTTTTTGCTATTTTAATTGGTTGATCAGAGTATAAATCTGGAAGGAACATATTGTTGTCAATATGGTTTTGGATTTGAGAATCAAGTCACTTTAATAAGGTTTAGCTTTTTTAAGAATGTTAATGTCACAGTCATTTTCGGTCAAAAGAGGACATACTTGTTGACTGGATATGTTCTTGCAGTACATGGATATATGTGTGTATATATATATATAATATTTATATTTATTGATGACGTGATACTAATTTGATAGGCATGTCGTGTTGTTTTAGATGATTGGTCATGTTATTTTCCAGATTCACAATTTCATTTCGTATTTAAGCCATAAACAACACATTGACACCCCTTATTTGGAATTCACATGGATTGTCTTTGGAATGCCAAAATTATAATTTGGCATTTTAAACATATCATTAATTGTTTTGAGTTTGATACTGAATGTTTAATCATTTTCACTGACAAGAATTTCCAAGCATCTCAAGAGAAAAAAACTAGTTACGTATCTGTTTTCACGCCAACAGTTACGTCCGTCTGTGTGATTATCATGAAAATAAAAATCTATATGATATAAATACCACGTCAGCACTATTAAATAGATGTATGCCTGATATAATTCAGTCAGCAGCTCTTATTGACTTTCAGACGGAAGCTAATTAAAATCGTAATATTGTACCGTTCTAAATAAAACCATTATGATTTGATTGTTCAATTCCAAAAACCAGTATACTAAAATGTGGGTTTCTCCTTAATCTCGTATATTACCATTTTCTTTACTTTGAATTAGTACCACAGATTAGTATTATACATTTTTATTTTAATTAATTCATTGTCCATCTATGAGGAAGATTCCCTTGTTCAAAATACTTTCCCCTCTATCCATGGGGGTTGTTTGGATATGCTGTACACAAAATATATCTGTGACTCAGGAATGAAAATAAGATAATCATAAATTATTGGCTCCTTGCAGGGGGAAAGATGAGGTGGACAATGATGTGGATGATGTGGTTAGGTCTTTCTCTGGTCTTGAAGAGAAAGTCCTTGCACAGTATACAATGGCAAAGGTTGAATATTTCTGCTTTCAAGTTTGATTTTTATGCAACAAAATAGGATTTGAATGTTAATAGACGTTATTCACGTAAGCTTAAATATTATTATATTTTATATGTTGAATATTTTTGCTTACTTTCTAGGCAAATGACATTAGAACAGCTGCTGTGAACTATTTGTTGGATGCTGGAGTACAGTGGGGGGCAGTACCTGCAGTTAAAGTGAGGGCTTCTTAAATAATATACAATCCTTATTTTGCTTTCATTTATCTTTAGCTATAAATCTATATTTCCATGTTTTGCAGGGTGTGCGTGATGCTACTGTGGAGTTGCTGCACACTCTTGTGGCGGTGCATGCAGAGGTATTTACTAGCATTTTTTTTCATTCATATTTTATAGGGTTGACACTTCCTATTTGTGTTATGTTCCATCTCTAACTGGTCAAATGGCTAAAATAAAAGTAATTTGTTTATAATAGAACGGGCTGAATTTGGTTGAAAATCACCAAAGCCCCAAAGGGTATTTGTATTGCATGAAACCTCCCATGCCAACTCGTTATGACCAGTAGCAAGAAAACTTACCCGTTTTGACTCATGACCCCACCCACCCATTTTGACTCGTGAGCCAATATTTTGTTGCGGGTATTATAGGGTTTCTTTATTTGCATCTTTCTGAATTTTCCTGTAACCTATTGCAGGTATCTGGTGGTTGTAAACCTTTGCTTGACAAGATACTTGGAATTCTTGTTGAAGGCTTAATGGACACATTACTGAGTCTTTTTCATGAACATAAAGACACTGATATAAGGATATTGGATGCAAATGGTTTCTGCCAGCTCATGCTTGAGGTAAACCCTTTACATGCTTCTAGTTGATGTTACATGTTACAGGGTTGTCTTTTTATAACAAATATTTTGGGATTTGATGCTCACATGATTTTGAAATAATCTGTGTTTTTTGCAGCTTGAATTCTTTGAGACCATATTAAATAAGCATTTCACTCCTGAAGTGAGTGAATCTCTCAGGTCATTACAAGGGGCAATATTGGAAAAAGCCACTGAAAGCTCGTCTGAAGCCAGTGATACTCCAAAGCACCGTCGCCGTGCAACACGTGGAAGCGATGATTTGCTTGGAGATGACAAACAGGGGACCGTATCACCTGATGAGCTTATTGTAAGACCGTCTCATTTTCTATAAAAATTATTGCTTTTATATGTTTTTCATTGAATTTTTATCTTTCCTCCAAGACTCACTAATCTTTATTAATGTTAGATATTAGGATGATGAAATGGGGCGGGTGGGCAGGTAAACTGGTAGTTTTTAGTGTGGGTTGAAATGGGTAGGGTTGGATTTGATTGACCCACAAACACTTTGTTTATTTTTAACATTTTCTTACAAATAGTTATTATGTCAAATAAGTTTAGAAAAACTATATTAATATACTAATGATAAAAAAAAGGTACCATATAAACCCATTTATTAGTAAACGGATCGAAACTACAACCACTAAAAAACACTAGCGAAACAGAGTCAAAGAGGATGATGCTTTACTAAATTTGATGGTATTGTTTTTAGGCCCTTGCCCAACAGTGTAGCAATGAGCTACTACAATCAGAGCTCAAGAGGACTCAGATTAACACAGCATGTTTTGTGGAGTCACTTCCATTGGATCCTGGTCCCACAGCAGTTAAAGCAGCAGCCTTATCAGGAACCGGTTATGGTTCGTTTAGAGGGTCAATGGACTCTCCTAGCAGGAGTTATGGGGCCAAGCAAGCTGTCGGGTCCCCCAGTTTTTCGAGGCCCAAAAGGAGATGAGATTTGTGTTTATTCTTCGGTTGTCGAGTTAATAATAATAATATGTAATATGTAAAATTGAAAACATGAGGTGAGCTGCAACTGTGTGTATCTAGATGTTGAGTAATTACCAATTTTTACAACTAGTGTTGTGTAATTTCTTGATATGTTTGAACTAATTGTTGTACATACCAAAATATGATTGCTATGATCAATATGTAATTTCATTTTCTTGATTTAATTATTACTAATACTTTTGTATTAGACCATATATGTTAAATCCCAATCAAACTAACAAACAGAAAGTGTATGTTCTTCATTTAAGAGTGGCAGGACGGATCAGATTGTGTCACCGGCCGGAAAAGGTTAGAGTCAACATGCAATTTCAAACAGTTACAAGTACACCTGTATTTGTTTATTAGTGGCAGCGGTGATCCATCTATAGTGGTGGTGGAGGTAGTGGCAACATCTGGTGACAGTGGAGCCAACGGTGATTGGTAGGTAGTGCCAACTAGAGGTGCACAAATCGGTTTTTTTTTGGAACCGGATCCGGTTCGGATCCGGACCGGTTCCGTCAAAGTTGGTCAATAACCGGATCCATTAGAACCGGTTCCGGTTCGGATCCGGTTCCGGGTGTGGAGACTTGGAACCTATTGGGACCGGTTCGGATATTTAGAACCGGACCGGTTAAAAAAAACCGGTTCCACCGGTTCCGAAAAAAAAAATATTTAAAAATTAACAAAGATACACTATAAAATACATGTTTTATTTATTTTGTAGATTTTTTTAAGTTATTTAACAATAGTTCGTACAAAAAAAATACAAAAAACATAATTGAATCACAAAGCATTAATTATTTATTATGTTTTCAATATTCTTCGTCGTAGTCTTTGTAACATCGGTTTTCATTATTCTTCGCTTGAGATACGTTGGGCTTCATCGTAAGCTTGTTCTTCGTCCGAAAGTGGAGTCGCCGCCCCATGTTCTACTTCGAATTCATGTATTTCTTGTTCAACGTCAAGCTCGCCTTCTAGTTTTGCAACATGTTGTACACGTTCGGCGGCATCCAAATGGTCCTTCAAGCAAATACACATCTCCATAGATTCCGGTGTAAGCCTCGTTCTTCGAATAGATAAAACCCTGCCACTAAGAGAAAAAGCGGATTCCGAAGCTACCGTGGAAGCTTGGACGGTTAGTAGGTCACGGGCCATTGCGGCTAGAACGGGATATTGGGATTCCCTTCCTTGCCACCAACTCAAGATATCAAAGTTTTTAAACTCTTCGGATCTTAGAGTAGAAATAAAGTCGGTTGCTTGATATCTCCCAAGCTCGCTACTTGGTGTGGTTCCACGAGCTAGTTTAGTATTTTCATTTCTTAAAGTGTTAAATAAATTTAGCATCGGGTTCCTTGAACTACTAGAAGTTGAACCCGAACCCATTGATTCACGTATGTTTGATGGATCACCACTTCCACCATATTTGCGTAAATAATAATCAAACATATTATTAAAAGCCGAATTGAAATCCCTTATTGCATTTGATTCAAAATTTGGGTCTTCCTCGAACATATTTAAATCATCCGATATTGATCCAATTAATGTTTCAACACCGGTTACATTAATCGTTGGGTTTAAGGCGGCCGAACATGTAACAACGGCCGGCATTTCTGAAAAATATTTTTTAAATTTAGCTTTCATAGGTTTTACCATTTTTTCAAAAATAGTGCCGTGATATTCAAACTCTTTTAATTTATTACATATTAAGTATAATTGTTGAAGTATTAGCGAAGACGTGGGATAATAAACTCCCGATAAACATGTAGTTGCATTTTTAAAAACCTCAAGCAAATTAGTTAGTTTCTCGATCATATCCCAACTTATATTATCAAATTTTTGTAAACAACGTTTCTTTTGCACAAGTTCATCATGGAAATGTTTTAAAGTAATTCTTTGCCTTAAGGCCGATTCAAACATTTTCCAAGTCGAGTTCCATCTAGTAGGTACGTCCCAATTCGGACCTAAAAAGATGGAATCCGTTTGTTGGCACAAGTTTCTATAGTTTATATATCTTTTTTTGCTTGTGCTAAAAACTTCACGTAACATCACTTTAAAATTTTCTTTTACGTCTCTTATTTCTTGGACGTTTAGACCGTCTTGCACAACCAAGTTAATGATGTGTGCAACACATCGACTATGAAAAAAAACACCGTTACAAGGCGGTTCATATTTTATTTTTAATTTTTCGACCGCGTTTGTGTTATTTGAAGCGTTATCAAAAGATATTGAAAATATTTTCGGTTGAATTTTATAAGTTTGAATTACCGAGTCTAAAATATAAAATAAGTTTTCACCGGTATGTGGATATCCAAAATAATCAAACGCAATCGTACGCTTCATCATTTGCCACGACTCCGGTTGAACCCAATGTGCGGTAACGCAAAGGTACGATTCGGGTAAACCATGTGGAGCGGACCAAACGTCCGTTGTTAAGTTAATGCCGGTATTTAATTTTTCAAAACCTAAAATTAATTCTTTTTTGGCTCTTTTCCACATTTTTAAACAATCTCTTCTCAAAGTAGAACGACTTACATTTGTGTAATTCGGTTGAAGCGTCTCTTGTATCATCCTCGTCAAGCGCGGATTATCAAAATGATCAAAAGGCAAGCCTTCTTGAATGACGAAATGTGCCATTCTCTCACGAACACTTTCGAAATTGTATTGCCAAACTCCTCCATCCCTACCAATTTGAGTTTGATTTTCACCTTCTTGAGTGTGTCTTGCGTGACTAGCAATATGTTTCCTTAAACTGCTATTTCCCGCCGCAGCCAAAAGTTTACCACAACGTTTGCAACGAGCCTTTTGCGAGCCGTTCGACATTTCGCATAAATCGAAATAAGCCCATATTTCTTGGTTTCGGGAGCAAGGAAGTATTGACACAACCGTAACATCGCTAGTAGAACCACCAACCGAATTTTGAGTGCTTGCGGAAGCGGAAGCCATGAGAGCGTTTTTTTTTTTGCTTAACGTGAGCGTTTTTTTGCGTTTTGAGAGCGTTTTTGAGTTTTGAGAGCTAGAATGTTGTGGTGAACTAACACAAACACCCAATACCTATTTATACTAAATTTCAATCCTTAAAAACAAAAAAAAAACAAAAAAACGGCCATAAAACGGCTATATAGCCGTTTTTTTTAACCCCAACGGCTAGAACCGGTTCCGAACCGGTTCCAAAATGTCCGAAAAAAACCGGTTCCAAAAAATCCGATTTTTAACCGGTCCGTCAAAAAACCCAGAACCGGTCCCGGAACCGGCGGTTCTCATAATATCCGGACCGGTTCTAAAAAAGCCGGTTCTCACCGGATCCGGTTTCGGATAATCCATCGGATCGGTTCCGGTTCCGGTTCTTTTGTGCACCTCTAGTGCCAACGCCAGTGGTGGTGAACAGTGTATTTGTTTTAGTGGTGATGGCTGTTGGTGGTGGCAGAGATACATCTATGGTGGAGGTGGTGGCAGCGAGCCAACAATGATTAGTAGGTAGTGCCAACGAGCCAACGATGATTAGCAGGTCCAACGCCAGTGGTGGAGAAGGTGACGATGGCAAAGATGATGCTAACATGTTTATCGTAAATCAAGCGTACACTTCTGCTCATTCTTCAATTTCTTGCTCGAAATACTTTAGAACAAAATTTTAAACTCAACCTCGGCTTGTTTATAATTTATTAATTATTAAATATAAATTATAATTATAACTTAATATATATTATTTACTTATATTTTTATCATATCTAGTTATGTTTATTATGTAATATATATATATATATATATATATATATATATATATATATATATATATATATATATATATATATACATAACAGGTTAGACTCAAGATTATTTAAGCTTGGCTAATATCAAGCTTTCAGTAAGCCGATCTCAAGTAGTTTATAAGCGGCTTGACTTATTTACATATATAACCCAATAAAACCAAAAATATATATAAAAAAGACCCAAACTAACCCAAATTTAAATTTAATTGTTTGATCCATAAAGATCATTACAATACACTATTCAACCAAAGCAACAACATAAGCGTGAACATGAAAAGAGATGTATGTTGGAAGAAAGATGTTAAAGTTTACACTGCCTACTAAGGAGGTCACTGGTGCAACGTGGCACTTGAGTTATTTATTTTAAGTCTTGTTTATTTGAATTTAATTAATAAAGTAGTAGTAGAGAATGGGTCAGTAACTTAGTTAGAAAAGTCCGAGTCTTTCTCCGGTTATATGGTCAGTCTTTGTGAACGTTGGAGAAGATGTTCCACGTTCTATTTATTCGTTTGTTTTCCTGCATGTTCAAGTTAAGTAATCTCAAGAAAAAGCTCTAAGCATTTTTATGAGCATACCTCTGTGTTTTCTATACTTTCTTTCACTTTTCATTTGTGCAAGCTTTGATTACCATTCATCAAGTGGTATCAGAGCCAGGATGAGCGATTTTCAGTTAGTTGGCGGTGTGAAAAAACTCAACCATCAGAATTATAACACCTGGGCTACTTGCATATCATCGTATTTGCAGGGGCAAGATCTGTGGGAGGTGGTAAACGGGTTTGAGACAACACAACCGGAAGAAGACGCTCAAGGTGTGCTACGAAAATGGAAGATCAAAGCCGGGAAAGCCATGTTCGTCTTGAAGACGACTGTAGAGGAGGAGATACTCGAGCATATACGTGACTCGACGAATCCAAAGGAGGTCTGGGACGTTCTCGCTATTTTGTTTTCTAAGAAGAATGACACTAAACTGCAACTATTAGAAAACGAGTTGATGTCTGTGAATCAAAAGGACCAGTCAATACCTCAATACTTTCATAAAGTGAAGACCTTGTGCAGAGAGATTGGCGAATTAGACCCGCAAGCCAAGATTGGTGAACCACGGATGAAGCGGATTATTATTCATGGTTTGAAGGCAGAGTTTCGAAGCTTCGTGGCTGCGGTGCAAGGTTGGCCTACACAACCATCGTTAAGTGAGTTTGAAAACTTGTTGGCCAGCCAAGAAGCTCTAGCCAAACAAATGGGTAGTTTGTCTACCGGGTCACCTTCACAACCAGAGGCTGAGGCTCTGTACGTGGGTAAGGGAAAGGGACGGTATCGATCCAGCCAAGGCCACAGTCCCAGCCGGTTCCATAACCAAAATAAACCTCAGGATCAAAGTGACAGAAAGAATCGGGATTCTGAGAAGGAGAGTAGTAACAATCGGAACTCTCGACCGTTCAAAAAGAAGTTTCCTTTTAAATGCTATAACTGTGGAAGGCGTGGCCACAGTGCAAAGAATTGCAGGTCTGAACCGGCTGAAGAAGGCAACGCAGCTACAACGCAGAATGAAGAAGGCTGGGATGCCGAGGCGTTTGTCGCCCAAACGGAAGAAGTGTTTGCATTTTCAGCCACCATTGAAGGTCGAGAAAACAAATTAGATGATTGGATCGTTGATTCGGGATGCTCGAATCATATGACCGGAGACAAAGGGAAATTGAGCAACTCGAGCAAATATGGAGGCAGCCGGGTTGTGGTTTTAGCAGATAATTCCAAGCACTCCATTGACCACATCGGTGATGTGAGTTTTCCCACAGGAGATCGCAGACAGGGTTTAACCCTAAAAGACGTATATCATGTTGCAGGGATGAAAAAGAACCTGCTTTTTGTTCCCCAAATAACAGAAAACGATCACTACGTTGTGTTTGGGCCCAAGGACGTAAAGATCTACAAGGAATTTCAGACACCATCTACACCAATTCTTCAAGGGCGGAGGACTGAAACGGTGTATGTTCTAAATGCAGAGTCGGCGTACATTACAAAGGCAAAGGGAAACCATAGCGCCGACATGTGGCATCAAAGGTTGGGCCACGTTGGTCTTGATAAGTTGGGCCTGATGGCGGATCGTGGGCTAGTTAATGGGCTGCCAAAGGTTAAAATAAATAAAGACGTCGTTTGTACTGGATGTCAATTTGGTAAAGCAAAGAAACACCCTTTTCCACAGAAGTCAGGATTTCAATCAAAGGAGTGCCTCGAATTGGTGCACTCTGATGTCTTTGGTCCGGTGAAGCAACCCTCTATGCAAGGTCGACGATTCATGGTAACCTTCATCGATGATTTTTCTCGATATGTCTGGGCGTATTTCCTGAAAGAAAAGTCGGAAGTGTTTGAAAAATTTAAAGAATTCGAAGCTGATGCTGAGACACTTACAGGTAGAAAGGTTCGAGGGCTGAGGTCAGACAACGGAGGTGAGTATCTAGCAATTAATTTTAGTAATTACTTGAAAGAGAAGAGAATTCGGCGGCAACTGACATGCTCGAACACTCCTGAACAAAACGGAGTATCGGAGCGGAAGAACAGACATTTGGGGGAAGTCACAAGGAGTCTGATTCATGGGAAAAATTTGCCAGGGAAGTTTTGGGCAGAGGCCATGCGTACGGCTGCGTTTATCATCAACCGGATTCCATCTCAAGGTATGAATTACATTTCACCATATGAAAAGCTAACTGGCATAAAATCAAATGTGAGTTACTTTAAGGTGTTTGGTAGTGTGTGCTATGTATTCATACCAAGTCACCTACGTCATAAGATGGAAAAACGTGCAGTAAGGTGTATTTTTGTCGGGTATGATGCTGAGAAAAAGGGGTGGCGTTGCTGTGATCCAAGCAATGGAAAAATATACACTTCAAGGCATGTAATCTTTGATGAAAATTCCTCTTGGTGGTCAGATAAAAGTGAAGTTCTACCTGACTCACCAAAACTCAAAGAAGACCTTGAACAATTCAAAGTACAATTGAGCATTGAAAGTTCTGATGATATAGAAACAGAACCGGTTGAATCCAGCAGCCCAGAAAATGAAGTGACTCTCGCTGAGGATAGTAGTCAGTCAGACTTCCTACCTAGACGATCTCAACGGGTACGAAAACCTAATCCCAGATATGCAAATGCTAATGTTGCAATTGTTGAAAGCAGGTTTATAGAACCTGAAACGTTTGAAGATGCCATTAACCAAAAGGAATGGAAATTAGCAATGGAGGAGGAAATGCTAGCTCTTCAAAGAAATCAAACATGGGAATTGGTGCCCCAACCCACTGATGCAAGTTTGGTGTCATGCAAGTGGGTTTACAAGTTGAAAAGACGAGCGGATGGGTCGATAGAAAGATTCAAGGCGCGGTTAGTTGCCCGGGGCTTCTCTCAGCAATATGGCTTGGATTATGAAGACACGTTCAGCCCCGTGGCAAAACTAACCACCATTCGAGTGCTACTTGCAGTTGCAACGAGTAAAAGATGGCGATTGTGGCAAATGGATGTAAATAACGCGTTCCTATACGGGGATCTCGATCATGTCATCTACATGACTCAACCTATGGGTTTTGAGAACAAAGATCATCCGGAGTATGTATGCAAACTAAAGAAGGCTATCTATGGTCTAAAACAGTCACCACGAGCTTGGTTTGGCAAGATTGGTGAGTTCCTTGAACAAAATGGTTTTCATATGACTAACTCCGATACAAGTCTGTTTGTGAAGCAGGTGGAAGGTAAAACTGTTGTAGTCCTTGTTTATGTGGATGACTTGATCATAACTGGAGACCATGAGGAAGAAATTGGTCAGCTAAAATCAAATCTGTGCATTCGATTTAAGATGAAAGACATTGGTTAGCTAAATCACTTTCTAGGTTTGGAGGTAAAATATGAAGGTGATAAAACCATTCTGCACCAAACTAAGTACGCCAGCGAAGTGTTATTCAGGTTTGAAATGACCGACTGTAAGTCGTCGCCGACACCCATTAATCCTAATGTGAAAGTACGGGCTGATGAAGGCAGGGAGTTAGAAGATTCTGTAATCTACAGGAAGATCGTGGGAAGTCTGATTTATCTTACACTAACTCGTCCAGATATCTCGTTTTCAGTCGGTGTTTTAAGCAGGTATATGCAATGTCCCAGAAAACCTCACCTTATAGCAGTAAGAAGAATTCTAAAGTATGTTAAAGCAACTGTGAACTATGGAATAATGTTCAAGAGGGAGGTGGAACCAAGACTTTTTGGCTATTGCGACTCAGATTATGCAGCGGATCTTGATACTAGAAGGTGCACTACTGGGTATGTGTTCATGTATGGGTCAGGTGCTATTGCTTGGTGCAGTAAACGTCAACCGACTGTGTCGTTATCCACTACAGAAGCTGAATACAGAGTTGCTGCCATGGCAGCTCAGGAGTGTACCTGGTTAATTCGACTGCTTGAAGAGTTGAATCAAAAAGTAGACTACCAAGTTCAGCTGATGTGTGACAATGTTTCGGCCATTAAACTTGCTAAGAACCCGGTGTTTCACGCTCGCACTAAACATATAGAGGTGCATTACCACTTCATTCGGGAAAAGGTGTTGAAGGAAGAAATTGATATGGTGCAAGTTGGTACTAAGGAACAAGTTGCAGACTTGTTTACAAAGGGCCTGTCAGGAACAAAGCTACTGGAGTTTACTAAAGAAATGGGAATGATCCAAGTAGGCAATGAGAGGGAGTGTTAAAGTTTACACTGCCTACTAAGGAGAAGGTCACTGGTGCAACGTGGCACTTGAGTTATTTATTTTAAGTCTTGTTTATTTGAATTTAATTAATAAAGTAGTAGTAGAGAATGGGTCAGTAACTTAGTTAGAAAAGTCCGAGTCTTTCTCCGGTTATATGGTCAGTCTTTGTGAACGTTGGAGAAGATGTTCCACGTTCTATTTATTCGTTTGTTTTCCTGCATGTTCAAGTTAAGTAATCTCAAGAAAAAGCTCTAAGCATTTTTATGAGCATACCTCTGTGTTTTCTATACTTTCTTTCACTTTTCATTTGTGCAAGCTTTGATTACCATTCATCAAAAGATTTATAGTTTTCCCCTTTCCATAAACAAAACCATCCATCAATTACAAAAGACTCCTACAACTGGTGTCGAAAACATGGTAACAAAACAAATCTACGGACGGAAAACAACTATGGCGTTGATAACAACTATGGCGTTGATATCACTCGAGCAATTATATATGACACCATTGGGAAACAATAATAATAACAGTAACGCTTTAGAAAAGAACCTCACGCGGTTCTTAGTGGTGGAGAAACCAAAATGACGCCATCTCCTCTAACGAAAAGGAATGGAACAGTTCGCCTTGTGCTCTGCAATCAAAAGAACCCAACAAGATTTTCAATTAACAAAGAAATCATCAACCTTTGGCATGACAAATGTTCAAGAATTACATGAAAGTGAGAATTTATACAAGTATTACAACATACCCGAACAATCTCTTCGTATGTTTCATCATCAATCTCAACAGTTGTTACAATCTCTTCAACATCCCCAAGAATCATGTTCAAATGCTGATCATAAGCCTGGAAGTTTAGTCCAAGGTTTAAGTACTCATAAGTAACACCAAACCATTCAAACTTTATGATTTGAGAAAATTGTACAACAATCTAATCTAGAAAACCAAAGTGATCATATATATATGCTCATCATAAATCCATGAGAAAGATAAGTCTCATCGTTCACGGTTTCCCTATCAGTCCCTCCGAGGTCTTGTCCTATGTGCATTCCAACCGAAGGCAAAACCAATGTTCTACTAACCATAGTCGTCAATGGAGTTCACCTAGGCCCTCAGGCGAGGCAAGCCATACCGCCTTGTGTCCATCAAGTCGCTCGGACAAGTATTCCGGCTAAATTCCAGCCAAAACTGGTCTGAAACATCTAAAAATTCTGAAATGTCTAAAAATGACCTGGAACATGTCTAAACAAGCCTAAAACATGTCTAAACCCCTAAAAATGGCATGTTTATACTGTGCGTCTTGCTTAAAAAAACCGAGGCTCACCCTTTGCGCCTTGAGCCTTTGACTACTATGCTACTAACACAAAAATGTTTTCTTTCAGCCTTCAAAGTAAGAAAATACGCAACTAGCACAAGTAATGTTTTCTTTCAGCCTTCAAAGTATGAAAATAGTTGGAAAACGGTGACGTTTTCTTTCAATCTACATAACAAGTTTTACCATTTACACACCCTATTTCTATCCATTTATCATCTCAACTTTTTGTGTTTTTCTTAGACCAGGAAATGGTCAAATAGGTTACATCTGTGGGTACACCTGTTCATCCATTGGCGTACCCACCCATATAGGATGGGGTCACCTGGCATCCATGACAAACAAAATTTGTTTACTATATATGCGATCTAATCCCAAGCAACCCCCAATAAATTTTAACACCGACCCCCCATGGACTTTTTTTCGACCAAAACAATACCCAAAAAGTTAATTTTAGCTTTAAAATTTTACAAATATAAACTTATTAGTTGTTATAAACTAATTAACAAATATAAACCTATTATAAATTAATTAGTCAATTGAACCTACTCATTAATCCTTATAAACAGATAAGCCCACTAAGCCACTAACCGTTTAACACAATAACCTTTTACCCTAAGCCCATCTATTCCCTTCTAAACAATTCACTGGCCTTGTCAAACCCTACCCTCTCCACTGAAAGTGATTCGGTGAAACAGAAATAAGCGACTATCGACTGAGAAGTGTAGGGTAAAGATAGAGATGCATGCCATCCTAGGGAATTGTGAAGATTGAATACCAAGATATTAGATGAGATGAGTTGGATCGGAATGGGTGTTGAATGAACCAACTACAACGCCCCCGGCTGCCTAATCGGTAATCACTTGCCACTGCCGCCTGTGAGACTTGTTACTCATTTGATAATTGAAAGTTTCATGTTTAGTCTATAGATTTGTTGATTTAAATATGGTGGAAAAATTCAATAATATGAATTTAAGAACCGAATGAAAAACTTAGACCTACACTCAAAAAATTTCGGTAAGCTAACTCAATCCGGCGAAATATTTCAATGACCCCACCGACAAAAATATCTCTTTTAATATACATCCAACCACAGAAAATTTCCAGAATTCCAAGGTCCCAATGTGTATACACAACAACACAAACAATTATCAGATATTTTCACATCGGAAACAGGTCATTTACGAAATTTGAAAAATTAGGGTTTAAGAAGCAAGTTGGGGGAAGGTCAAACGATATTTCAAATTGAAATTCTAAAACAAACACAACAGACGAAAGATTAGTTGAAACAAATCTCTCATATCAATTCAAAGCCCTAATTATGTAAAAGTAAACCTAATCTGGTACGAATTGGAGAGTGTGAAAGAGGCGTACATGGAGCTTGCCACGGAGCTCACGATCAGAACGAAGCTTAACGTAGATACGCTCGTCAAGACTGAGTCTAATGAGATCCAGAGGCTCCTTCACTGCGCTCTCCTCTTCGGTCGCCATTGTCGATGTCTGTGCTGCCAACGTTTTATGATAAAACCTAAAATCAATGTGTTTAAAATCTTATATTAAAATTACGCCTTTTTTTTTAATTTCCAATGTGGTGGAGTAGAACTAATCATGGTTTCTCTTAAAAAAAAAAAAAAAAAAAAAAAAAAACACTTGACATCACTTTGAAAGGGACATGGTGGCTTAATGAAAGAAGACTGAGATCTTTGTGATCTCTGGTTTGATCCCTAGGGCGTCCGGGTTTTACCACCAGTGAGCTTTCGGGCGGGTAGGTTTTTCCCGAAACTGGAGATAACTTGGGGCGCTTAAGGGCTCCGTACGACTGGGTTGGGCCAGCTGACGGTGGCCTTTTGCTAATAGGTAACCCCATACGAAGTAGCTAGTCAAATCTCTGTTTGTTGGCCGTTCAAAAAAATTTACGCCTTTGGGAATAAATATTTATAAAGATTTTGAGTATATATACGGTTATTCGTGTGCATTGATTAAAGCCGGAATTGGGTTGGGTTTATATGTAGTATATGATTTTTATTTACTATGGAAAGAAATTTATTGAATGTTGTTTTAATCAAAATATAATAATAAATTATTAACACAAAAAATCAAAATCAGCCTTCCCCTACCTCATTTATCTTCTTCCTCCTCCTCCTCCTCCTCCTCCATGTTCAGGTTTTCTCGGTATTTGAAGAAAAATTCAAAAGATGGTTGTTTTTTGGCTTGGATCTATTCTCGAGCGTCTTCTCTATCCCAATCGCAGATTTTTTTTGGGACAAATTGAAAATGCATCAAAATCACAAAGGAAAACTATGGAGATACACGAGTGCAAGGCAATTTCCAACTCCACCCTATTGCATATTTTTTGTGTCGCCCTTCTGTCCTTCCCACGATTGCCACAAGTGCTTGGTGAAGTGGTGGTCAAACGATAGAAATATTTAGGGTTTTTTGGAACTGAAACGAAGAGGAGGGGAGGCGCAGTCACTCAAGCTTGAATTTTAGGGTTCCCATGCCTGTGAATTGATTGAGGTGCGGTTCCATTTTTAGGTGTTTTATGGAACTGAAAATTTGTATTATTTAGAAGTGTTTGATTTCAGAATCTAACAAAGATTATTGCACGCATGCTGTTGAAATGGGTCAAAAACAATTCAAAAATAGAATTTTAAGAAATTATTGTGTAAGACACCAAATTATTTCCTAACATGTTTAATAACACCATTAGAAGTGTTCCGAAAGAGTGAATCATGCTTGGGAATGGATACACTTTGAGTGGGAGATTTGGTAATTTTATGGTCAAGTAGACTAATTATAGTTGTAATTAGTCTAAGACACATGTTTGAAAGGGTTAGCTTTTGACTTGATCTTAAGATGAAGCTTTGTTGAGAATGGGTAAACGGGTTGAAACCCAATAAAATTGTTAATTGGATAATAACTAGTCAATATGAGATTATGTAAATTAGTGTAATGTGAATTGACTGATAAGAAATGGGATTTGTATATTTAGCTTGTATGAATGCTTATATTTGTGAAATATGTCTCAAACCTAGAGGATGGTGAATATGTTTTTTTTTAAGTTTTATTGTTATTAAAGAACTCTTTTTGATAACAAGTCATGAGACTACGAAATCAAATAAAATTTAAGGAATAGAATGATATCACCACCCGAACACAACCATGTATAATGGTTCGATGAAAGGTTAACTATTTCACCGTACATTCACTCCTTGTGTTGGACATTTATGTCCAGCCATTTGTATATAATCATAAAGGTCACACACTAATCAACGTTATCAAGTACACATTTAAATACGTTTTTAAACACGAAACCACCGTCAAGATTAAATACATAGTTATTTGGTGAAATAATGAATACGAATATTATAAATCCTAAATATTTATTATTTATATTGAGTGAAAATAAGAATAATATCATTTGATATAACGCATATCAAATAATAAGAAAAAATTGATTATGATAAAATAATGTGTAATTTACCATTACCTATAAGTATACAATACTGTTTAATATTTGGGATAGAATCATTTTATATAGTTATATATTTTATGTGAATATATTAGATATTTATAAGATATAAATAAAGAAACATATCCGACAATATCTCACTCATAGAGTAGGGTCTGGGGATGGTGAGATGAGGACAAGCCTTATCTATACCCTAAGAGATAGAGAGACTGTTTTCAAAGAGTCCCCCTGCCTCAACAAGTCCCTTTTTTTTTACTTTTTTAAAGTACAAGTAGCGTAAAATACTTATTATTAGCAAAAAAAGAGTATATAGTTATATATTTTATGTGAATATATATTATATATATGTATATATAAGATATAAATAAATAAACATATCCAACAATATCTCACTCATAGAGTAGGGCTGGGGATGGTGATATGAGGGCAAGCCTTACCCATACCATAGGGGATAGAGAGGTTGCTTTCAAAGAGCCCCCTGCCTCAACAAGTCCCTTATTTTTTACCTTTTTAAAGTACAAGTAGCGTAAAACCAAATCTATAGGCCTTCCTAAAAATCCTTAAAAGTCTCTAACCTTTATTCGTCGTCTCCAAGAACTCCTATCATTGATCGTGTCCTCGAAGAGTAGCAAGCCTAACAAATTCTGCCTAATCTACTCATCCATGTAAGTTTCGGTCTGCCTCTGCTCTTCTTCCCATCCACTTCGAGGGTTTCCATGCTCCTTACATGTGTCGTCATTTGTCTCATCAGCATATGCTCGAACCATCTCAATCTCACCTCCCTTGTCTTATCTGAAATGTGTGATATCCCTAATATATCCTTAAAACAATGTTTCTTATCCGGTCCAACCTAGTGTGCCCACACATCCATCTCAACATCCTTATCTCTGTTACCTCCAACTTTTACACTTGTGTCTTCTTATTTCTTAATGGCCCGACAATCAGTTATGTATAACATAGTTGGGAGAACTCCTATAGATTTGCCCTTTCAATCTCTATGTGAACCTGTTGTCAGACGGGACGCATGTGGCTGCTCTCCACTTGCATCAACCAGCCTAAACGCGATGAGTTATATTAGCGGACAGAATCATATATATAATTGTATTATTATTCAAATATTGTATTTATAGATAGATTTTAACTTTGTTACCTATTCCCAAAATACATTGGAATGTTTGTATTATTTATATCATTTATCAATGGAAGAGATGGACACGTTTTGACAAATCCCTTTATGGTATCAGAGCGCCATCTCTGATTACCCTAGTCGCCTCCCTCCTTAACCGGCATTCTTCTTTCTGTCGTCGGCTCCCCCTCATTCTTCCCATATCCCATCGTCCTTCTCCTTCCATGATGGATAAATTTCATCCCGCTATTACGGTAACCAACATCCACAACTTCATTCCAATCAAACTCGAGATGGAAAACAACCAGTATACTACCTGGTCGGAATTGTTCAAAATACATTGTCGGGCCTTTGAAGCAATCGAACACATCCTCCCACCGGTTAGACCTGTAGTCCCTCCTCCTGCCGACAAAGTCGCTGTAGACGCATCCAAGGCTGCCACTGATTTGTGGAACTGCATAGACGCGATTTTACTCCAGTGGATTTATGGAACAATCTCCAACGATCTTCTTCAAACTATCCTCACCTCAGACAATATGACGGTATGGGAATGCTGTTATAACATACTACTCCTCTCCCGGATTTCTACAAAGCCCGCTCTAGATTGATCTTGGAAGAAACACGCAAAGCAAATAAATCCAATGCTACCGCCCTTCACACATCCTCCCGTCCACCACCTGGATACAATGATCAGACGTTCTCTTCCTCTCAACACCCCTATCGCGAGGATTCCTCTAATAGTAGCCGAGGAAACTCTAACAGAGGCAGGGGACGAGGACGTGGGTATGGAGGTCGCGGACGCTCATCAGGTCATTTAGGTTGGCAACACGGATCGAACCAAACTGGATGGCAGGGAAATCGTCCACCTCACTCGAAGCCCTCGTAGACACAACAAAATCAGCCACAACAGTGGACTTATTGGCAGCCTTCACCAGCCCAATGGATACTAAATCAGGCCCCACCTCAGTTTTTCGGAGGCCCAAATCAATGCCATTCATGGGCCACTTCTCCCTGCCCACACCCTACAACCCAACAGGCTCCCTCAAGGCCCCCTACTCATCAGGCCTATGCAGGTGTTTTGGGGCCAGGCCCAACACCCTCTCACGCCGGGTTGGAAGCCTCTTATGCACCAACGGATATTATGATAATGGGACGGAATATAAAAACAACTCTTTTAATACCTTTTGTCAAGAAAATGGTATGGTATTTCGCTTCTCATGTCCCCATACATCCCCATAAAACGGCAAAGCCGAAAGGAAAATTCGTTCCATCAACAACATAATTCGCACCCTCCTAGCCCACTCGTTTGTTCCCAACACTTTCTGGCATCATGCCCTACAAATGGAAACATACATTCTTAACATCCTTCCCGCCAAAACCAAACACTACTCTACCCGTACTGTGACATCCGGCAATTTCAGGTTAACTCCGTTAACACAAACATCGTTATCTCAAACATTTATTCATACAAACTCAGTTATCTCAGTTAGTCATGCATACATTACATTTAATTAGGATTAATTAATGTGTAAGTTTTTGCACAAACACTCACGTAGCGGTAATTAGGAGAATTACCGAATCACACACGAGTCTAACCCGGAACGTTGGTGAATTAATAAAAATCATTGCAAACAATTATATTAATGTAAATTATGTAAATTTACATGTTTCGTGACCTTTATGTGAATTATGTGAAGTGTCGTAAAATCACGTATGTTTATCGGAAATTATTGCGTTTATTATTTTTATAGATGATAGAGTTTTATAAAAATAATAGTTAAGGGTTTTAATTGTTATTATTGAAACTTGATTTTAAATAACCCATGGATTCCGTTGATGACCCATGGATTACCCATAACCCATGTTTTAAACCATGCATGCATATATATATATATATATATATAGATTTTATAAAATAAAAAATTAAACCTCAATCTCCTTTTGCTCTCATTGTCGTCGCGATCCCAACCCCCACCCCCTTGAACCCGCGATCGAACACCACCAAAAACCCACCCATTCAATCTTGATTTTTGCAACTGAACTTGTATTTGGTCTATCATAGGCATTGCTAACGCATCTACGTAAGTTTTCTATCCGATTTCGTTACTTTTATGATCTCAAGATTTATGGTGAAACCCCAGTTCATCCAAACATGAATTTTTGTAATAAAGTTGGTGACTTTATTATTTATTTGATGTTATTGTATCTATTTGATAATTATATTGTTAATGATGAAACCCTAATTGCGTATGGTTTATAACTTGCCTAAAGAGGAAACTTTATTGATTATGTGATGTTATAGGATGGCATGTTAGATGTAGTTGATGATGATTATGGTTATAATTATGCTATTTAGGTTGTATGTAATTGTTTTGGTGCATTGAATCTCGTTAACAAAGCTAGAAATCATAGGTTTTCCTAAAGAGGAAACTTTATTGAAAGGTTTTCATTCTTGTATGAGTTTTATACGTGCATGATGATGTAAGATGATGCTAATGTGCTAAACAAGATGTATTAAAGCATGCTAAAGTGTTGTTTTGTAGAAATAACGTAGATTGTTCATAACTTACTAAAAGTGGAAACTTTTAGATTTTGAAACTTGGTTCCTAGACTTGAATTACATGATGTAATGATTTTTTATGCATTAGTATGATTATATAAACATGTTAGGATCATGAAAACGTGTTATAGAAACCCTATGTTCATACATTACTAATAATAGTAACTTTATTGATAAAGATGCATTGAAAGTTCATAGCTTGCCATGATAGGAGGTTTTGTGAATCATGTATGTATCGTGAAACGTGAACTGCTTGTATATTATGTGTATTAGTATACTAAACAAACATTAAGTCACTATACGAGTCACCAACGGGTCGTCAGGTCAAACTTGGTCAATCTTGGTTAAACTATTAACTATTTTTCAAAACACTTAAACAATGGAAATTGTTTGGATACTTAGGCTTCATATAAACCTACACGAGCACACACACTCATAGACCTATGTTAATAGGTGACAGTTAGAGAATTCACCGGTCTTTCTTAGCTGTTTTTTCGCACGCATTCTAAGGTGAGTTTCACGGTCCTTTTTTTGTTTTAAACTAGTGGAGAAAACATGACCTCAAACAGTTAGATCTTACATTTCTTTTATATCACTTGTTGTATAAGAGAATAGCAAACGTATCATGCAAGTCCTTACATATCGAACCGTTTAATATAAGAGAATAGCGAGGTAATCTTGAGTAGTACTACTGGGCATGACAAGCCCCACCCGCGTTAGTCGTGCTAACTCGACTGGAGGTTGAACGGGTGTAAAATTGACCTAAACATCTCACCATTTTTTCATGATAGACATGTTGGAAGGCAATCAAACACAAACAGTTAGCTTCGGTGTCGAAACGCTTTAGTAACATGTTTATAGGCAAGCTACCTATTGATATAATTGCATTTGTTTTATCTGGTAACATTACTTACATTTGAAACATGTGAACTCACCAACCTAGTGTTGATACAGTTTAGCATGTTTTCTCAGGTCGCTAAGGTACGAGCATGAGATTAGGGCATGCATTGGAGTCTCATCCGTTTTCAAACATTGAACTTACTTTATTTATTTGAATTGCATGGTTTTGGGCACCTTTGTTTTGCGCATGGATTTTCATAAACCTTTTCGCTTCCGCATTCCAGATTTACTCTGAATATTTAATGGTTTATCTTAAACTCATATAGAGTCGTTCAATGTAACTAATTACTGAGATCATGGTATGTCATGCGCCTCGCGGTAAAACCCCACAGGTGGATTTTGAGGGTGTGACACCTACCTCCCTTCTTTACATGAAACATCCATATTATAGCCATCTTTGCACCTTCGGGTGCTTATGTTTTCCTCTCACCCCCACGTCTTCCATTCATAAATTAGAAAATAGATCGTACCCATGTGTCTTCTTAGGTTACCCCTCCAATCATCGGGGGTACAAATGCTTCGATCTCTCGTCTAACAAACTCATCATCTCTCGCCATGTTGTGTTCAATGAAACCATATTCCCATTTGCTAATATCCACTCCACCCCTCCATCATATGACTTCCTCACTTCAGAACCTCACCCGTCTTTATGGGAATTCTATCCCTCTGATTCACCCACTCCTCCACCACCATCAGTCCCCTCCACTTCTCCTACGTCCCCCATCCAGCCTACCATGCCAGTTTATGCCTCTCCTTCACCACTCGCTTCCCCACCCATCATCCATACATATTCATGTTTCCAAAAACCAGTAACCCAGCCCAACTATGATCCTCCACCACACCACTAGGCCCAGCAGCCCTCGCCTCAAGCCCCTCGGCATTTCACTCCTACCCAGCAGCCATAATTTCCTGCCCAATTACCTGATACAGCCCAAACCAGCCCTGGAAGATCACAACCACCACCACCCCTCCCACCTCTACCACCACAACCTCAACGCACTATGAACACGCGTTCAATGTGAGGTGTACTCAAACCAAAAACACTCTTTAACCTCAATTCTACTTCCTTACCTGAATCACTTCCTAAAAACCCAGCCACTGCTCTCTCAAACCAAGTGTGGTACCATGCCATGGCAGACGAATTTGATGCACTTATTCAAAATAAGACTTACGTTTTAGTACCTAGAGAACCTCATATGAATGTAATTCGTTGCATGTGGATTTTTAAACATAAACTAAATGCTAACGGGTCACTTGAGCGGTACAAGGCTCGTCTTGTTTGTGATGGCAGGTCCCAGCAGGTCGGAATAGATTGTGGTGAGACTTTCAGTCCTGTAGTTAAACCAACCACAATCCGGGTTGTTCTCAGCATTGCTTTAGCCAACTCTTGGCCCATTCACCAACTAGATGTAAAGAACGCGTTTCTTCACGGTCACTTATCCGAAACCGTATACATGCATCAACCGATGGGTTTTCGTGATGCAAAATACCCGGACTATGTTTGTCTCCTTAAAAAGTCATTGTATGGTTTAAAACAAGCTGCTCGGGCGTGGTACCAAAGTTTCACAGACCACGTTTACACATTGGGGTTCATTCATAGCCATTGTGATCAATCATTGTTTATCTACAAGAATGGCAATGACATGGCATTCATCTTACTCTACGTGGATGATATTTTACTTATTACCTCATCTGATGCTCTCCGTCAACGGTTCATGACCCAACTAGGCCATGAATTCGCTGTGAAAGATTTGGGATGGCTAAGTTATTTTCTTGGAATCTCTGTACAACACACTCATAATGGGCTATTCCTCTCTAAACAGAAATATGCTGTGGAAATCTTACAACGGACAGGTATGTCAACTTGTAAACTGGTCGCCACCCCGGTTGACACAAATGGCAAATTAAGCAGTAATGACGGAGAACTAATTGATGATCCCTCCATCTACCGTCAACTCATCGGGGCACTCCAATACCTCACGTTCACCAGGCCCGATCTTACATACATCATCTAACAAGTGTGCACGTTCATGCACGCTCCCTGTACCTCCCACTTCAATGCCTTGAAACGGGTCCTTAGGTATGTACAAGGTACACTTTCTTTTGGGCTTCAAATGCACAAGTCAGCTCCAACCCCCTCGCTGGTAGCCTACACCGACGCAGAACGGGCCGGGTGCCCGGATACCCGACGGTCCACTTCCGGCTACGTGGTCTATTTTGGCGATAACCTCACTTCTTGGTCCTTTAAACGCCAAACTACTATTTCTCGATCGAGCGCGGATGCAGAATATCGAGGCGTAGCTAACGTAGTTACTGAAATCTGTTGGCTTCGCAATCTCCTCTTAGAGCTTCATCATCACCCATCCCGCATGTCCTTGGTTTATTGTGATAATATAAGCTCCATCTACATGTCCACTGAAACACCCTACTTATTTCTATATTATTTTATCAGGGCTTAATGCGGAAAACGGTCAAAGTTTGACAAAAACCTTGCCATGAACGGCTAAGGTATATCTTTCATTATAATATTATTGTTCTACAAAAGATAATATAATTACATCATTATACATAGGGATCTCTAACTCCGACTGCTCTGTCCTCGGGAAGCTTCATTCCATGTGCTTCTTTTCTGTAGTGTTTAAAAACATTTTTTTGAATTAGCTTTCGCTAAGTAAGTATACTGCATCTTTTTCATTTCATAATGAACCCTTTAGGTTCTTATTATTATTCAAGTTTTTCGGGCTCTCGGTGCCCCCGTGGCCATCTCCGGACATACCTCCAGTCACGTCATTCATATATTTTATGGGTGTGATAACCCCCTCGCAACCATCTTAGGTCATACCTCTGGTCCGAGTATTGGCAAGGTTCTTATACACATCAGTATAGACCCCTCGCATTTGTCACGAAGACTCATTCATTCCTCAGCCCCGTAGGCTTGGAATCTTTTCCTCCTTCAGCCCCGTAGGCCTGGAGTTCCCTTTTCTTTTCCTCAGCCCCGTAGGCTTGGAATCTTTTTAGTTCTCTTCTTTATTATTTATTGAGATCCACCTTACAGGCCGGGTATCTCATTTCATTTGGGACCATGAGTATCTTTGACTCACAGCCTCCCAAATGTATTAAGCATTTATTTTTACTTCACGTATATGCTTGATTTACTTCCCAACCAGTCCTTACCTTAAAACATCGTAATGGTTTCTCCACGATGCATTAAAAGGGTTTATATATAAGAAGTACCAGCGGCGTATCCACCACCCCTTTAACACTTCGTGAGTACTCCGTTATTCCATTTTAGGGTTTAGACTCGTTCCATCATACTCATTCATATTTGCACGTATCATCATGCATTAATGTATTTATCATGCATTTCACGTATATTCATCATGTATTCATATTTATCATGCATGATATATTCACGTATTCATGTATCTTCATCACATATTCGTACTCGTCATATATTGTAAACTAAGATGATTATCCTTTTAGAGTAGTACCTCCAACAGAGATGTTCCCGGGAAATACTGACAGTTTTGGGAAAGATTTATACACCACTCTTTCCTTAGACAGAACATTCTATTTGTCAGATAACTACATACCGGTCGGAAGTTCTCTCATACGTTTACTATATTCTTATTATTGTATTTTAGTCTATACCCCTAAACATTTATAATGGTTTCACCATGAAGTATCAAAGAGATTTATATATAGGAAGTACCAGCGGCGTATCCACCACCCCTTAGATATGTCGTGGCTACTCCATTATTCTCGTTTAGTGTCTAGACTAACCTTTCATTATCACGTACCCTCATCATAAACACATCACATAACACATATCATTTAAGCATGTAATTCACTTAATCGTGTCTAGGGTACGGGTCCAGTATACTTACTTTATCCTTGGATAGTTCCTTAAGTTCGTTCCTTGCTAAAACGTTTCTTCGTTCCTTACTCGTAACTTTAACGCTCCGCACTCGTAATCGCCACGCTAGTGACCGTCACTCCGATCTCCTTAGTATTCGTGTGTGTGTGTGAAAGTGGTGGTGGTTTTGGTGTTGTGATGTTTCCATTTGAACGGCTCAATGCAACTATTTATAGGGTTAAACTGCCACCTGTAGCGGACCGTTAAGATGGGTGGTAGCGGTCCGCTACCGCCCACTACCAGCTTTTTGGCGTACTCCGCACATTTCGGACCTTTACGCCTTGGGTAGTGGTCTGCTACCCAATTCTTTTCAGCGAGTCAGCTTACACGTGTCACTCTCTCCTTATCCGGACACTTTGCGGCTGGCGAACCATTACCCGCCTGGGTGGCGGTCCGCCATAGGGCTGAGTCAGCATTTGTGGCACTGCCACGTGTCATTCCCTCATGATTACTTCGTCCACACGTAGCGGACTGCTAAGAAACCCGGTACCGGCTCGATTTCCTTATTTTCTTTATTTTTAGTCCTTTAACTTTGGGACTTTTATAACTTGAATCCCTGGACTTTTATCTCCTTAAAAATGGGGATCTTACAATTCTCCCCCTTAAATTAGGTTTCGTCCTCGAAACCTGTTAACCTTTAAATAATTGAGGGTAACTTTTCCTTATATCTTCCTCACTTTCCCAGGTCATCTCCGACCCTTTTCTGTGCTTCCATTGTACTAATACATGTTTGATCGTTTTGTAACGTAACTGCTTCTCTTTTGTGTCTAGAATCTTGATAGGTTCTTCGACATAGGTCAGCTTATCGTCAACTTCTATTTCTTCTAAAGGAACATGTGCGGTCTCATCAGCTAAACACTTCTTAAATAAGATACATGGAACGTGTTGTGTATCTTATTCAATTCTTCAGGTAACTCTAACTGATAGGCTATCTTTCCGACTCTTTTGATGATTTTGAAAGGACCAATGAACCGTGGACTTAGCTTTCCATGTTTCTTGAATCGGATTAGACCTTTCCAAGGAAATACTTTCAACAAGACATAATCTCCTTTTTGGAATTCTATTGGTCTACGTCTCTTGTCTGCGTATGATTTCTGTCTATCTTGTGCAGCTTTTAAACGTGCCTTGATTAAGTCAAGCTTTTCTGACGTGGCTTGAACTATTTCTTTGCTGCCTAACTCTTTCTGACGAATCTCTCCCCAACATATGGGAGTTCTACATCTTCTACCATATAGCATCTCATATGGTGGCATACCAATACTGGAATGGTAGATGTTATTGTATGAGAACTCTGCTAATAGCAGATGGTTATCCCAACTTCCACCGAAATCAATTATACAAGCACGCAACATATCTTTAAGAGTTTGTATTGTCCTCTCACTTTGGCCATCAGTTTGAGGATGATATACCGTGCTGATTAGCAATCTAGTTCCCATCTCCTCATGGAACTTTTTCCAGAAACGTGAAGTGAAACGAGTATCTCGATTAGAGATAATCGAGACTGGTACTCCATGTCTGGAAACAATTTCTTTGATGAACAAATCAGCTAACTTTTCTGAAGAGTATGTCTCACGTATTACTAAGAAATGAACACTCTTGATTAACCAATCTACAAGCACCCAAATGGTATCATAACCCCTAGCTGTCTTTGGTAGCTTGCTTATGAAGTCCATAGCGAGATGTTCCCATTTCCATTCTGGGATTTCTAATGGTTGTAACCTTCCGTATGGCTTCTAATGTTCTGATTTAACTTGTGAACAAGTCAAGCATTTTGCTACATATTTTATGATATCAAATTTCATTCCAGGCCACCAATAATCTCTGCGCAGATCTTGGTACATTTTTGTAGTACCCGGATGAATAGAATATCATGATTTATGAGCTTCATCGAGAATCTTAAGTCTAAACTCACCTGATCGTGGTATCCATATACGACCAAATCGAGTCTTGACTTTCCGCTCATTCTCTTCTAGAAACTTTTCCTGACCAACCATTCTTTCTTTGTTAACATTCTTACTTTTTAATGCTTTGATTTGTACGTCTCGAATTTGGCTCATAAAATCAGGAGTTATCACTAACTTATATGCTTTCACCCGAATAGGATGATGCTCTTACTTACGTCTTAGAGCATCGGCCACCACGTTAGCCTTTTCGGGGTGATATAGAATTTCACAGTCATAATCCTTGACTAGTTCTAACCACCGTCGTTGCCACATGTTTAAATCTTTTTGGTCAAAGAAATATTTAAGACTTTTGTGGTCTGTATAAATCATACACTTCGTTCCGTATAGATAATGCCTCCAGATCTTTAGTGCGAATACTACCGCAGCTAATTCCAGATCATGGGTCGGATAGTTTGCTTCATGCGTATTTAGTTGAGGTATAGGCTATCATATTTCCTCTTTGCATCATAACACATCCTAACCCAAGTTTTGAAGCATCAGAATACACTACAAATTCTTCTACTCCTTCTGGCAATGCCAGAACCGGAGCTTGTATCAACTTTTCTTTCAAAGTCTGTAATGCTTTCTCCTGAGCCGCATTCCATTCATATTTTGAGTTCTTTCGAGTTAGATTAGTTAATGGGGTGGCTATCTTAGAGAATTCATGGATGAATCTTCTATAATAGCCAGCTAATCCCAAGAAACTTCTAACTTCTGATGGATTCTTAGGTGGAGACCATTTCATTACAGCCTCTACCTTTGATGGGTCTACTGAGATACCTTCTGCGTTAACTACATGACCCAGAAACTGAACTTCTCTTAACCAGAATGCACATTTTGAGAATTTGGCGTATAGTTTCTCCTTCCGTAAAGTACTAAGTACTTCCCGAAGGTGTTGTGCATGCTCTTCTTCATTCTTCGAATAAATCAGGATGTCATCAATGAAGACAATAACGAATTTGTCTAACATTGGCCGGCATACTCTATTCATGAGGTCCATGAAGACTGCTGGAGTATTCGTTACTCGCCGGAGTATTCGTTACTCCAAAAGGCATCACTACAAATTCACAGTGTCCATAACGAGTTCTGAATGCCATTTTAGGTACATCCTCCTCCCATACCTTGACTTGATGATAACCGGATCTTAAGTCAATTTTGGAAAACCAACTTGATCATTGTAATTGATCAAATAGATCATCAATTCTAGGTAAAGGATACCTATTCTTGATAGTCAATTTATTTAATTCGCGGTAGTCTATACACATTCTCATACTACTGTCTTTCTTTTTCACAAACAGAATTGGTGCACCCCAAGGGGATACACTTGGACATATAATCCTTTATCCAACAATTCTTGTAGTTGTGACATCAACTCTTTCATTTCTGTTGGTGCTAACCGGTAGGGAGCTTTAGCTACTGGTTTAGCTTCAGGAATTAAATCGATTTTAAATCTGATCTCTCTCTCAGGTGGAGCCCCTGGGAGATCGTCTGGGAATACTTCTGGGAATTCTTTTATTACTGGACCTGATCTAATTCCTTCACTTTTATTTTTACATCAGCTATGTAGACTAAGAAGGCTTGGTGACCTTGTCTTACGTAGCTGTTTATCTTAGCCATCGTACATAACGTAATCTGGTTCCGTCGTTCGCCAATGACACTAACTTCCTTTCTTGTAGGCGTCGTGAATCGTACAATCTTCTGATTGCATATGATCGTTGCAGCATGTGAAGATAACCAGTCCATTCTAATGATTACGTCGAATTCTTGCATTGGCATCGGAATTAAGTCGAAAAGATATTCTTCTTCTGTCAGTAGTCGGCAATCTCGGCATGTTTCATTTACTACGCAGTTTCGATCACTCATGATTTCGACCTTTAATGCCTTAGCCAACTTACTTCTATTGAAGTTTCTAGTGTTTGCATATTTTAACGAAATAAACGATCGACAAGCTCCTATATCGAATAAAACACAAGCAGGTAGGGAATTCAAGAGGAATGTACATGATACAACGTTAGGAACATCCTTTGCTTCCTCATCGGTAATCTGAAAAGCCCTACCCCTTGGTTTTGGAGCCTCGATTCTCTTCACTTCATTTTCTGCTACTCTTGACCCTTCTCCAGTCTTCTCCGTCTGAAATTTCAGCTCAGGACATTCCCTGCTAAAGTGTCTGTAACACCCAAAAATTGAAACTGATTTTAAACTTTTTAAATACAACGCGGAAGCGGTCCCATATACAGCATTTAACGTATCCACACGTTTTAGGTTTACAAACACGAATTAAACTACAATATTTCCCACAAAAGAAGTTTAATCAAAGGTTAATAATCAACAAGTTATCCACAACTTGTAACGACTCCAAATAAATTGTAAAACGTCAAAATCCAATTTTGAGAATCCAATATCCACCTTAGGCGAGACCCGAGATCACCACAGAGCTTTTCCTACATTCAAAACAACAATTTGAATATGGTTAGTAAAGATAAGTAGTCTTAGGGACCTCTCCACAAGTCCACACAACGATTACCAAGTCCATATACTCCCCCTTTCATTGGTAAAACCAAGAAAAGTCATTTTTAAAAATACAAATTTCTGTCATGGTAGTGTTCATGTTTCCTTGAATCCTGAACACAACTGTGTTCAGATGAACACAACCGTGTTCATATTTAGCTCTAGAAAAGAAACAAGGTTGCTGTCATGGCTGTGTTCAGATGAACACAACCATGTTCCCTGGCAGCACCTTCCATTCTCACCATTTTTATAATTTTTTTGTATATAACAAGTATCTATCGTGTATTTACTTGTTTTTCGACCACACATTAACTACCACATTAACTAACATTTATTTGTTAGTTTATCCACCCCCAATACGAGCACCACTACTTGTTTTCCATTCCGACCCGTTTGCATCTTTGTGCAATACGACACCAATATAACATGTATGACAACAACACACACACATGTTTACTCCCACCCATTTATCACCTTTTAGTTGGCTTACAACGCCTTGGTGCGAGAACCACAACTAGTCTTACCCGTACTTGGAGTATTTGACTCCAATTCCACCCTTTGAAGTATTCCACACTTCTTATTGGGTTTACGACCTCTTGGTGTGAGTACCACAACTCGTCTTACCCGTACTTGGAGTATTTGACTCCAAGTCCACCCTTTAAAGTATTCCACACTTCTTATTGGGCTTACGACCTCTTGGTGCGAATACCACAACTCGTCTTACCCGTACTTGGAGTATTCAACTCCAAGTCCACCCTTTGAAGTATCCACACTTTTAAACACCAATTCACCAAATTATCACATTTTGTTTGACGAAATTTCCACATAGTCAACTACATCAATTTAAACCACATGTGCATACTACCTTGACTTTTACCACATAAGTTATTACACCAAATTCAAACCACATTATGCACACAAATTTGACTTTTACCACACAAGTCAAATTACACCAAATTCACCACATTTACATATTAGTTTGACTATTTACAACATACGCCAAATTACACCTATTTACCACATTTGCACAATCAAGTTTGACTATTAACCACATAGTCTAATTACACCAATTTCAACATAATAGTTTGACCTTATACATCTAAAGTCAAATTACACCAATTTTACCATTATCCACAATGGTTTGCCTTATACCACATTAAGTCAATTTATATCAATTTCACCATTATCCATAATGGTTTGACTTATACCACACTAAGTCAATTTACAACAAATCAACACATTTAGTTTGACTATATTCCACATAGTTCAACTACACCACTTTTACTAAGTGTCATTTATTAGTTTGACTAATTTCCTCATTATGTCAACTACAACAATCCTACCACATTCATACTTTACTTTGACCATTTACCACATAAGTCAAAATCGACATACAACACATAAATAGAATTAACAACACATCTATTTACATGTAACTACTACTTATCTACTACTAAGTAAGTGCAAAGCACTTACCTTTGCCAATGAAGATTCCAATTGGTCTTCAAAGCTAACACCTTTAATGCCTTGATCACCTAAATATTTCCACATGTTTAGTAATCTAATTTACTCCAATACATTCACCAATTGAAGTTTAACTCCCACCCAAGATCTTATGATATTCACTAACACCTAAACTTGGTTACTAAGCCTCATACAAGCTTTTAACCATTGTCAATCCAATTCTATCCATTTTGACCCGTTAAGGTTTTCGCCCAATTTCTACAATTTCATCAATTCATAATTCACCAATTCAATTAAGTTTTATACTTGAAAATGTGTTTATATTACACTATAAACACTTATCCATACTCAATTCACCATTTACACACCTCCAATTATAAAACCCCCAAATTAGGTTCTCAAGAACCCTAATTTCCAAATCATCAAATTGATTGAGGTTTCTTATCAATTAAAGTGTCTATTACCACCATAAACACTTATCAACCCTCAATCCATCATTTAAACATCCTCAAATAGAAAACCCCCAAATTTCCCTCAAGAACCCTAATTCTTGAATCATCAAATTGGATGTTATCATGATGTTATCTACCACTCTTAACCTTTAATCAAGCTAGATTATAACTTTTATCAAGTTAGTAATAATTTACAACACTCTAAAACAGCCCCTTACTTGATTTCAATAAAAACCCATCAAGAACACCATAGATGGTGGATTCAAGAGAAGAAAGAGATCTTACTTGATGTGTTGAAGGAATTGTATGGATCAAAACCTTTGATTTCAAGCACCAAGTTCTAGATTTGAGTTTGGTGTTTCTTCCCCTCTTTTCTCCTCTCTTTCTCACGACATACACACACACATGAAGTGTGTGTGTTTCCACCTAAATCCACCATAAAATCTGATTTGTCTAAGTTACAAATCTGGCCCCTAAACTTCCAAAAAGTCTCATTTATTCCAAAGTTGATAAAATGCACCAAATAAAACAACCCATCAACTTTTCTTTACTTAAAAACACCCCCTATAATATAATTATTATATAAAAGGGCAACCCCGGAAGTTGGTTCGTTACAGTGTCCTGGCTTATAACAGTTGTAGCACAAACGGGTGCCACTCATACACTGCAATGCAGTGTGTCCGGTCTTTCCACACTTGTGACAAGTTGTAAACTTGAATCGGCACTCTCCCGGGTGCCTTCTTCTACAAGTCTTGCAATTTTGGATACTTACCGCCTCCCAGTTTATTAAATTTGAACCTCTTAAGAGGCATAGGAGAAGGATAACTTTCTCCTTTCCTCTTTCCGTCTCTCTCAATTAGCCTTTTGAGCTTCGTCTCGTGTTCCCAAGCCCAATCAATCATCTCCTCCAAGTTCGCGCATTTGGACGGATGGATGACCTCTCTAATCTCTTTTTTTAGAACGAGATGGTATCTCGTCATCCACATTTCAAAGGTTGTTAACAAAGTCGGACAGAATCTGGCTTTGTCAAAGAAGAACCTTGTGATTTCATCTACAGATTCCGTTGTCTTACGGAGTTGAAGAAACTCGTCAGTGATTCTTTTGATTGCCGCTCGAGGGAAATAATGCTTTAGGAAGATATCCTTGAATTCTTCCCATCTCATTTCTTTAATTATGTCTCTTCCTTTCTCTCTCTTTACCACGCCCCACCAATCGTTGGCTCTTTCTTTTAATTGGTTGGTAGCGAACGTAACATCATCTTCTTTTTCATAGTGGCATGTATCGAATGCCCTTTCTATTGAGGCAATCCACCTCTTACTTTCTAAATGGTTAACAGCTCCCTTAAATTTTAACGGTTTACAAGTAATGAAATCCTTATACGTACAACGAGTTGACTTCGTATCAACTTTTGGATTTCTTCTTTCTCCATTATGAGTAATATCTTTATGGCTTTCAAACCAGCTTTCTAATGAGTTCTATAGATCTGCTTGTAGGAACGGGAAATTTGCATCGAATGCCTTTCCTACCTCTATTGCGATCTGTCTCTGGATGTTCTTCGGGACTTGTTCAACTTCATTTTCATCATGAAGTGGAGAATTAGCTCTCCTGTGGCTTCCCTCGTCACGTACTTCATCATTTTGATGTTCAGCCATTTGCTGAAACATGATGTCGCTTTAATCTCTCATTCGTTTACCCTAATTATAGTCTAGGGTTTTATACTATAGGCCTCGTATCAAATTATCCCTAATCATACATTCTAGGGTTTCATGTAAGGCCCCATCTATGCATTTTACACATATGCACATTTATTCATGCATTTTAATCATGCATATTCTCATTCTCAGCTTACTATCTGCTGAAATAAGTTATCATATGATGTTTGCGATATCAAAATGGTCTCATACATTAGCTCCAATAATGGCCAGGTATAAGGCAATGTATGTTATGTATCATGATACTCTCAATTATCATATGAAGCTTATCTCATACAAAGTTCTGCCCACACTCACACATTTCTATTTAAGCACTGGAATTTAAACATACCTACTTCCTTAGATGACCTCAGATTGAATCCCTATTTACATCATGAGCACTTATGGTTTGAGTTTAAGTACCCTTTCTGATACTTAAATCCCTCAAACTGTGCTCTGATACCAACATGAAGCACCCTACTTATTTCTTTATTATCTTATCAGAGTTTAATGCGAAAAACGGTCACAGTTTGACAAAAACCTTGCCATGAATGGCTAAGGTATATCTTTCATTATAATATTATTGTTCTACAAAAGATAATATAATTACATCATTATACATAGGGATCTCTAACTCCAACTGCTCTGTCCTCAGGAAGCTTCATTCCATGTGCTTCTTTCCTACAATGTTTGAAAATATATTTTTGAATTAGTTTTCGCTAAGTAAGTACACTGCATCTTTTTCATTTCATTATGAACCATTTAGGTTCTTATTATTATTCAAGTTTTCCGGGCTCTCGGCGCCCCCGTGACCATCTCCGGACGTACCTCCGGTCATGTCATTTGTATATTTTATGGGTGTGCTTACCCCCTTGCAACCATCTTAGGTCATACCTTCGGTCTGAGTATTGGCAAGGTTCTTATACTCGTCAGTATAAACCCATTGCATTTGTCACGAAGACTCATTCATTCCTTAGCCCCGTAGGCTTGGAATCTTTTCCTCCTTCAACCCTGTAGGCCTGGAGTTCCCTATTCTTTTCCTCAGCCCCGTAGGCTTGGAATCTTTTTAGTTCTCTTCTTTATTATTTATTGAGATCCACCTTATAGGCCGGGTATCTCATTTCATTTGGGATCTTGAGTATCTTTGACTCACAGACTCCCAAATGTATCAAGCATTTATTTATATTTCACGTATATGCTTGATTTACTTCCCAACGAGTCCTTACCTTAAAACTTCGTAATGGTTTCTACACGATGCATTAAAAGGGTTTATATATAGGAAGTATCAGCGGCGTATCCACCACCCTTTAACACTTCATGAGTACTCCGTTATTCCATTTTAGGGTTTAGACTCGTTCCATCATACTCATTCATATTTGCACGTATCATCATGCATTTCACGTATATTCATCATGTATTCATATTTATCATGCATGATATATTCACGAATTCATGTATCTTCATCACATATTCGTACTTGTCATATATTGTAAACTGGGGTGATTATCCTTCTAGAGTAGTACATCTAATAGAGATGTTCCTAGGAAATAGTGACGGGTCTAGGAGAGATTTATACACCACTCTTTCCTTGGACAGAACATTCAGTTTGTCAGATAACTACATATCGGTCGAAAGTTCTCCCGTACGTTTACTATATTCTTATTACTGTCTTTTAGTCTATACCCCTAAACATTCATAATGGTTTCACTACGAAGTATCAAAGAGATTTATATATAGGAAGTACCAGCGGCGTATCCACCACCCCTTAGATATGTCGTGGCTACTCCATTATTCCCGTTTAGTGTCTAGACTAACCTTTCATTATCCCATACCCTCATCATATACACATCACATAACACATATCATTTAAGCACGTAATTCACATAATCGTGTCTAGGGTACGGGTGTAGTGTACTTACTTTATCCTTGGATAGTTCCCTAAGTTCGTTCCTTGCTAAAACGTTTCTTCGTTCCTTGCTCGTAACTTTAATGCTCCGCACTCGTAATCGCCACGCTCGTGTGTGTGTGAAAGTGGTGGTGGTTTTGGTGTTGTGATGTTTCCATTTGAACGGCTCAATGCAACTATTTATAGGGTGAAACTGCCACCCGTAGCGGACCGTTAAGATGGGTGGTAGCGGTCCGCTACCGCCCACTGCAAGCTGTTTGGTGTACTCCGCACGTGGCAGACCGTTACGCCTTGGGTAGCGGTCCGCTACCAAATTCTTTTCAGCGAGTCAGCTTACATGTGTCACTCTCTCCTTATCTGGACACTTTGCGGTTGGCAGACCGTTACCCGCCTGGGTGGCCGTCCGCCATAGGGCTGAGTCAGCATTTTTGGCACTGCCACATGTCATTCCCTCATGATTACTTCGTCCACACGTAGCGGACCGCTAAGAAACCCGGTAGCGGTCCGCTACCGACTCGATTTCCTTATTTTCTTTATTTTTAGTCCTTTAATTTTGGGACTTTTACAACTTGAGTCCCTGAACTTTTATTTCCTTAAAAATGGGGATGTTACATCCACAAACCTAGTTCAACATCAACGTACCAAGCACATTGAACTAGACATTCACTTTGTCTAGGAAAAGGTTCAACGTGGATAAGTTAGAGTTCTACATGTCTTTTCTAGATTTCAAATCGTCGATATCTTCCCAAAAGGTTTCCCTCGTCTGCTATTTGAAGACTTTCGATCCAGTCTCAGCATCCGGTGTCCTCCCGTTTCGACTACGGGGGTATATTAGCGGATAGAATCATATATATATATATATATATATATATATATATAATTTTATTATTATTCAAATATTGTATTTATAGATAGATATTGACTTTGTTACCCATTCCCAAAATACATGGGAATGTTTGTATTATTTATATCATTTATCAATGGAAGAGATAGACACGTTTTGTCAAATCCCTTTAAGTTACATCCGTGTCAATGTCCCCGTCACTCTGGACGAATGACCCATAATACTTGAACTTAGTTGTTTGTAGGACTTGGTCTTCATCAGTTATTTGGGTGTGCTCCTATTCGTTGGCACCACTGAAGTTACAGTAAAGGTACTCGGTTTTAGACCTACTTATGTGTAAGCCTTTGCTCTTTAAGGTTCTTGTCCATTTATATAAGATATAAATAAACATACATGAATCCGAATTTATATAAATGGTTCACCGCAAGTGGATAAATTCGAAAATATTTATGGAGATAGTGAAAAAATCGATTTGCTTGACTTCTACCATACTTTGTTGGAATTCTTTAATATTCTCTACATAGATAATTTTCGCCTAAGTTAGTTGAGTTATCTTCAAATCACTTGTGCAATATATATATTCAAAGCAGTTGGAGTTGGGAATAACACAGACTTGTTCTTGTTACAACTACAATTAAATCTTGATTTGGTGGTTCGAGGCTAGCGTTTTTTTGAACCCGGTTGGTTACGTGTGGATACTTTTAGAGGGAGGCACCCGGTTTCTTCATCCATTACATCAACGAGCTATCACATCCATTAAAGGTTGGTTCTTTCTAAACCTTCTATGGTTGTCTCTATTTCTTGGTAATTGCAAATGGATTCACAGCGGGAGATTCTAAAAGAGTTTTTAAATCGTTGTGTGCCTTTACATCCGCTACTAAAATAAAACTTTAAAACTGACACAAATACCAACAGTGGTATCAGGGTCGTTTTTGCTAGTTTTTGAAACATTTATAACGATAAAATCATTTTATTTTACAAATCTAAAATACATCATTTTTCATTATGAAAAATAATATACATGTAATCAACTTTAACTTTGTATATTGAATATACTATCAACTTCACATGCATACAATACGGTAGTAGTTGGTCAAATGGAAAGAACTACAAAGAGTTCTTGAATTCTTGCTTACAATGTTTCAAAAGAGTTAACAACAATATGATTTTTAATAATAAAAAGAAGGTGACAGGGTTAATTAAAGCATCATAAAATATTATTCAAGGTCTTGAAAGGCATCAAATATCATTTGGTAAGCCTTCTTCCTCGTCATTTGAGTATAAGTGAGGTTTTGACCAACTTTGGTTAAATTGATAGTGGATCGATTTAATCACTTCTGATAACTTATAAACTTTACAAATGGTGTGTACAGGTGGCGTACTATACGCCCAACCGAAGTACCATACAAAATCTATTGGTGTATATTCAAAGAAGGGGGGGTGATATTTAGTACTTGTTAGAAGTATTTGATTTCATAATCGAACAAGATTATTGCATGTATGTGCTTGAAACTAACTGAAACGTGTTAAGAGCAAACCAAAATGTAACTTTAAGAAATTTGTTGTTTAATAACACTATTAGAAGTGTTCTGAAAGAGTTAATCATGCTTTGAAATGGATATATTTTGAAGGGAAATCAGGTGAAATTGTCAATATTGACTAGGGTAACTTCAAGGTAAGTTTATAGTCAATTAAACTAATGAAATCACTCAATAGTATGAAAAAATTATGTTTTCTTTTAATTTGCAAGACGTAAGTCATAGTGTGTGGGGAAAGATTGTTTAAATAGCCAAGGGGAGAGAGAAAGAAGAGTAGTTTAGAAGCTCGGCGGTAGATGACGCGGTTGAACTTTGCATTGACAATGGATCTACTCATCCATTTGTTTCTCTAAAAATAAGTTACATTGGATCTAAAATGGGGATTAAATTTAGGGATTCATTTTCCATTCCCTATATTTAGGGATTCACTATTTATTCCTCATATTCATTCCCCATTTGTTTATGAGTTGAAAAGATAGAAAGAATAATAAAAAAAAAATATCAAAAAATATTATTTAATAGAATAGAGATATAGATGAGGAATGAGATGTAAACAAGTATTAAAAAATAAACAAAATTTAGAGATAAACGTAACTTTTAGATAAACTATAGAGATGAAAATAAAAAAAATTCAATACATCATTTGTATAAAACAATCCCTTTTGACTTATTATTTTATTTGAAAATTCTTCTCCTTGAGAAGATACTCCTAGATTATATTTGATTCAAACATTTTTGTAAAAACTATTTTAGCAAAATCTTTTGGAGTTTTATAAACATTGAGTGATATTAAAAATTAAATTTGTTTTGTCTGATCATACTCATGAGAGACTATCATATCTATTTTGGCTCAAGAAATTTTGACGTTGTAGGTTTGTTGTTGTCGAGAATTTATACAATTTTCATCTTGAGAGACGTGACTGTCCCACTATAACACCTTAGACGAATCTCATATCGTTCTGTTCTATTTTGTTAACAAGAGAGATATATTGGAGCCAAAAGGAATGTATCGCTTCAATCTCACCAATGCGTTTTGGTACAATGGTTGTGGATGAGAATGGAACTTCACAATTAAGCGTACTTAGGTGGGAGCAATCCTAGGATGGGTGACCTCTTAGGAAGTTTTCACTCGGGCAACCAAAAACAAATTCGTGAGCTCCTTGTGGTAAAGTGAACAATAGTGGTTGGTATGGGAAGCCATACGTTACAAATGGTATCAGAGCCACTTTTGTTCTGTTTATGATGCCTAGGCAAACCTCATCGGGGACGATGAGTCCCACCCGGGGGGTGTGTGTGACACCTTAGACAAATCTCATATTGTTATGTTCTATAATGGCCCGCTTCAATATCACCAACGCGTTTTAGGCGTAATGGTTGCGGATGAGAGGAGAACTTCAAAGTTAACCATGCTCAAATGGGAGCAATCCTATGATGGGTGACCTGACTTGTGCAATTCGTAACATAAAATTAATTAAGGAATTCCTTGGACATGTTTATTTTTAAAAGGTAATCACCAAAGAACCAAACTACACACGTATAGGCAAGTATACCTATCGTATCACAGTATTGTAGATGGTAAGAACCGGATATCAATCCGTGGACACGCTAGCTCCTGATACTAAATCCGCCATCAATATCTAATTGATGAAAAAGAGATTTGTTTAATAAACTAATGATTGAAAAAGAACTGAGAAAACGAATATTGGAGAGCTTAGTGCCAAATCAAATTTTAGAGATAACCGTTCAGACTCGACTCATCTAAGATGGAATGACTCATAGGATTGCATTACTTATGAAAACTATTCAAAGGTTTATGTCACACCCCGCCAAGGCGGAAGTACGGGATGTAACTAGTATATCGCATTGAACACAAGTACAAGAGAAACTAAAAAGAAAATTGTGCATTACATTTAACCATACTACATGCTTCTAACAAAGGTACAAATACAAAAAAAATTCTCTAAAATAGTACAAAGTGTCTAAATGCCTGATTACAACCAAAGTATAATATCAAAACTAAAAACAATAGTTCTAATCCAAAACGAGCCCCCATAAAAATCTCTTCTTCAATTCTGTTTACCTGAAAACATGTTTCGAAAATGGGTCAACTATATAAATAGTTGGTGAGCTCGTATGTTTTGCAACTCTACAAAAAGTTTCTGATAAAATTCTAAAAGGTAAGTCCACATGTATTAGATAGCATATTACCATGATCCGCAATCAAAGCCTCGACAAAATAAAATAAAGTACCACATACGAAAGTCTAATGCAAACAACCGCCTAAAAATTGGCTAACTCTGCGCCCAAGTGACCCTACAAGTCCGGTTAGCGCGACCAAACCATGAGCGGGGGTGTCAACCCAAGTAGTATTACCCAAAATTCCCAACAGTTACGCTCAGCTAATTGATTACCCAAAATTGGAGACTTTAAGGCATTAAAAAAATAACTCATGTATCAATGTATCATATAACATGTGACTAAAAATAATTAAAGAAACAGCTTTCCCCCAAAAACAATGAACAGTAAGTAAAGTGGGACGCGAAACTCACCTGAACAACGTCGGTGATTAGTGTGACATAGTCAACAAAAACCGCAAAGTACGGTTAACAACCAAATTCTATCAAATGCCAGCAACCAAATGCTCGCAAAGTGCGGCTAGCAACTCAATGCTACCAAAGTACGGCTAAATCCATAGAAGCCGCAAAAACAGGTGTCCTAACCGAGTCCTACTAACCAAGCATACACGAAAAATAGCATTTAGGACGCCTAAAGTATAAAACTGAGTCTACTACTCAAAATTGACTATGCAACCTATTGCATACCGAAAAACCCGTGCATACGCGTACGAACCGCTTAAAGTTGTAAAACCGGCTTTTATATAAATTTGTGACTTTAAAACTTAAATTTTAAGTTTTTAATAAAGTATAATATAAGTTATTTAGTTATATGTGATAAAATCACAAGCCACGGTTTCGTTAGTCCAAAAACGTTGTTACGCGCGTAAAGTCCGGTTTACGCTATAAAAGTCCGATTCGTCCAAAATTAGTGTTTTAGTGTGATCTTAGCTTCCAAATTAAGTTTTTAATATGACCTAAAATTCTGTCCAAAACTTATAAAAAGTTTATAAATTAAATTTTTATATAAAAGTCCTTAAAATGCCATTTTTATAAAGATTTAATGATCCATAAATCTAAAACCATACTTAGACAAAAATGTAATGTTTGAAACTTTTCCAAAATAATCATATATGTATAAAATAATTATTGACCAAGTTTCAAAAATTTTAAATATCCAGATTATTTAATATAAATATAACATGCTTGAAATTTAATAAATTCGAGAAAAATAGTTAAACTTGTCAAAAATTCACTAAAGTTTTACCAGTTTAGTTATATGTCCATATAGAGTCCCAAACATATATATATATATATATATATATATATATATATATATATATATATATATATGGTTAGGATCAAATAAGAACTCATAAATACTTGAGAACTCGCGAGAACTCGTCAAAATATCAATTAAAACCATTTTTCTTTGTTTTCACTACCTTTATTATTAAAACCTTTATTATTAAAATACAACATAAAAAATAATTTCTCTCTAATTAATTTATCTCTTCTTTCTAAATTATTATTAAAATAATTTAAACACATATGTAAATGGTTAACACTTACACATGTGTAAGTGGTAAACTTACAAATGTGTAGATTTTTTTTTAATAAATAAATACATGTAAATTTACATACATAAATTCATTTTTTTATGTTGTATTCTAATAATAAAGGTAGTAAAAAAATGGTTTTGATTGTTTTTTGACGAGTTCTCAAAATATTTAAGAGTTCTCAAATTATCCATTCCCTATATATATATATATATATATATATATATATATATATATATATATATATATATATATATACAGGGAGAGGATCATGAGAAAACTGTTAAAATCAGAGGGGGAACCATAAAATTAGAATTAAAATAAAATCAGAAAAATTACTTACAATGATATGCAGAGAGTGCGAGGAGTTGAAGAGAGTTATACACAGAATGATATGCAGAGAGTTGTACACAGCGGATGAAAAAGAGTTGTACACAGCGGATGAATTTTTTTTTTTTTTTTTTTGTGATGGGATATAATATGAAGAACTAGGAAAGAACTAAAATGTTGGAGATTTAACTAAAGAGTATTGAGAGAGTTTAGTGTGCCATAGAGAGAAGTAAGAAAACTTTGATATTATTGATTTTGGTTTTTTCCGTGTGTCTTCAAACGATTACAAAGTGCCTTTAAATAGGCAAATGAGAATTTAAAACAAATAATAAAAAAATAATTACAAACGTGCTAAAAGAATACATAAATGAAAAGGGGTACACAAAATTTGACTAAATATATTCGTTCGATAATTGATGAATTTGTTGATGTCGTCATTGCCGCACTTTCGTCATTGCTTACGACCTCGATCTAGAAGTCTCTGTGTGTACTGTCGATTGACTGTGGGCTTGAACTGTTTTGTTCATGGTCTTCTTGGTCTTCTAGGTTAATAATATGCTGTAATTGTAGAGTATCTCCTTCCCCTGCAAAAGGAAGAAGCATACTCCAATTTTGGTTTGCATAGACTTGTGTATAGTGTCCTTCTCCTAATAATTTATAATTTTGCCAAGGGAAGTAGTCAGGAATTTCTGGCGTCTCCTGGCAATCTTTGATAAACTGTTGAAAGTCTTTTGAAGGTTGTTCAATAGTGTTATCTATCCAAGGTAATGTAGAGAAATCTATGTCTATTTTTGCTGCAACTGATTGAATGTAATTAGTTGTGGATTGTGTTCAATAAATATTCTCTTTCTTGCAGGTCTGTAAGTATGTGCGTCTGCAAAAGGGAAAGAAGAGAATATTTTGCAGCCAATAATTGGAAACAACGATCTTATTGCTATGTTTCCGGCTGTTATTTAAATCTTTTCTCCAAGCTGGTTTAGGAGATTTTCTGTTCTGCTGTTTAACTTGATTTCCAAATAATCAATCATACCATGATGATAGAATTGAATTATTTGTTCATCTGTTAATTTTGTAGGATGATGTACTTGAAGCAGTAGAAGGCCTGAGCCTTCCCCATCTTCATTTGTTCTTTCTATTACTTTGAAGCCTTGATTGTCACTGTCCATACTGAATGCTAAGGTTATAAGCTGTTGTTGTAAGTCGTATAGGATTAAAGGAAACTCTGTACAAACTTTCTGTGAAACAAGATGTTCGAACTCTGGGAATCTATCTGTCACTGGTTTCAAGCATTGCCACCGGGGTGTATCAAGAATCCTTGTTCTGAAAGATTCATAATTTCTGTATACTGCTGTTTTTTCTTTTTCTTCTTTTTTCTCGAGTTTTTGTAATAACTGTGTATTTTTTGCCTCGAGTATAGCAATTTTTTGCTTAAGCAGACTGTTTTCTATTCTAAGTTGTATAGACTGTGTATCTTTTCCTTCTTGTATAAGCTGTGCTTGCAATTCAGCAATCAAATCCTCTTTAGCTTTTATTACTTGCTCAGGATTTGTGTTTGTTATTTCAGCAAAGGTTTTAACCATTTCTGGTTCAATGAAAAAGTTTTTTATTCCAAAGTGTTCTCTTGCTGTTTCAAATGCTTGTTGAAAATTTTCAAAGCCTTTATATATAGGATTGGGACATTGAATGTATTTAGCTACGGTTTCCCATTTGTTAAAAATCCCAATTTTTGTCCCTCGAAAAATAACATAGTGTGTAAATCTGGGTTTATGCTGTTTTTCGGCTATAATAGAGCTTTGTTCAGAAAAATAAAAACTAAGAGCATTTAGAACCAGTACTTTAAAACTTGAGGCTTGTGGCATAGTTTGAATATGCCAAAGATTATCTAGTAAACATTGTTGTTTTTCTGTTAGTTTCATTCCTATTATAGGGCGAAATTTTTTGTTAAAATCGTAGCATTTTTTAAGAGCATAATTTCCAAATATGATGCTCAAGCTCTGTGTATTTTGTGTTGTAGCCATTGTCCTTTGTGTAGTCTGTGTATTTTTTGGAGGACGAAAATCCATAACTCTTGGCTGGCTTGGATAAAATTGTGAAATGCTGTTGAGACCTGTGATCGAAGCTGGGAGCTTCCTGTAACTATGTATTTTTTTTGTCTCCATTCTAATGGCTTGTCCCATTAGTTTTTCTGTCTCTGAATTAGAATTCATTTGAGACTTCTTGCTGTACTTTGTAGGCTGTATAAGTATGGCTTTTCCCTTATCTTTTTGCCTGTCCATCTACAAGTATGAGTCTGTTAAAATTTCTAGATAACATATCAACTATCCCGTTATTTTTTCCTTTGATATGTTCAAAATTTATATTATATCCATTTCCATGAATAGTATTTTGTAGATTAACCCATCGTGTCCTATTTATTTTTTTACTTTGATCATTTTTTATAAATTTAACTATTGCTTCACAGTCAGTCCTAACTGTAAATTCTTTATTAATAAAGAGTTTAAATTTTTCTAATACATTTATTAATGCCTGTATTTCAAAGTCAATAGTGGTCCAGCTTGTTTTGTTTTGAAAGTTACCACTTGTGTATGCGCAAATTTTCTCTTCTTGTTTGGAGCTATATTTATTTGGTTTACAGAGGAGAACTGCTCCTCATCCTTCTTTGCATCCATCTGTTTCAATAATTATATAATCTGTAACAAGAGGTAATTCTAATGGTTTAATATTTTTAACTGTTGTTTTTATTTCTTTTACCAATTTTATATCTTCTTTATTAAAATATCTTTGTCCGTTCTTTGTTGTTTTACTATATAATGGTCCTACTAATTTTGATAAGTTTGGAATAAACTTTCTAGCGTAATTTACTAGCCCTAAAAAGGCTTGAATTTGTTTCAGATTTTCAAATTTTTCTGGAAAATCTGAGATTTTTGTAGAAATATGAGATTGTAGTTCTATTTTTCCATTTCCTATTTCTAATCCTAAAAATGATATTTTCTTTTTAAATAGTTCCATTTTTCTTTTTGATACTACTATACCATGTCTTTTAATTTCTTCAAAAACTTGTTGTAAATGTTCCTCATGTTCTTGTACTGTTTTGCTTGCAACTAATATGTCATCAATATATATTAAACAAAATTCATATTTTAGGAAAATATTATCCATAAATCTTTGAAAAATAGAAGGAGCGTTTTTTAATCCAAAACTTAAAACATTCCATTCATATTGTCCTTCTGAACATGTAAAAGTTGTCCATTGTTTAAAATTTTCTTCAAGTTTTAACTGATTATATCCGGATTTTAAATCAAATTTAGAGAAAATTTTCTTATCCTGTATTAAATTAAGTAAGCTGTCTTTAATTGGAATATTATATCCGTCATCTATAGTATTATCATTTAATCGTTTATAATTATATACGATTCTTGCTTTTCCTCTTTTTATTTCGCTATGATTTCTAACTATGAATGCTGATGATCTATGTGGACTTTCTGATTTTCTAATTAGTCCCTGTGTCATCATTTCTGGTATCTGTTTTTTAAATTCTTCTTTATCTAAGGGGCTATATTCAATATTAGTTGTTCTAATTATAATGTCTGGATTTTTTAATTTAAATTTGCATATATGTTTTACTTTTGATTTTGTTATATCTTCTCCTATAAAACCAATTTTTTCTAAGTGTAAGATTATAGGATGATTTATACTTTTCGTAATATCTTGACCTTTTTCTATTTCATGACTTAAAAAATCTGTTAGTAATTTTATAGCTTCGTTTTCTACGAGATTATTTCTTTTATTTTTAAGAAATTCTAAATTGCCTTGTCCACCACGCTTTCGCGCCAATTCTGATGTATTTATGTATCTGAGTGTTGGAACTGTGTATAAATGTTTGCTTAGTGTAATAAAATTTCTAGTAATTGTTACTGCACCATTTAGGCCTAATATGAAATTTAATCCTATTACAAAATCTTTCGAATTAATATATGGGGGATTTATATTTATTTGCGGCATATCATATTTTATACTATAATTATTTGCAAAATCTAAGAACTGTATTCCCATTGGTTCTAAATAGTGTGTTATAGGGATTAACCTATTTTCTACTGTTCTGCTTTTTAATTCGTATGGTAATTTTTTATGATATTGTATAGGTATTAAGTTATGTGATATTAAACTTTGTGTTGCTCCTGTATCAACTAATGCTGTTAAATCCACAAAATTATTGTTATCTAACCATAATCGACATTGTATATTAATCATATTCACAGATCCCTGTGTTTGTATACATACCTGTTCTCCTGGTTCTTCTGTTGAAATCTTATTTATTTCTTCTATTATTTGTGTAGATTTTATTATTTTCTCAATTTCTTCCATTTTTATTTCTAAATTTTTTATTTTTAAACCATGTATTTCACTTGCCAAATCTAATTTATTTAGTCTTTCTATATTTATGCTAGTATTTAATTCTGTCGTACTTGCTGTACCACTTATATCTGTATTATGAATTTTTTTAAGACAAATATAACATATTTCTTGAAAACATTTATTACATTGTGATCTTTTTTCTATACTAGGATAATATCCACAATTGTAACATTTTATATAATTATTTCCTCTATTGTGTATCCAATTATGTTCACATTCTTCTGTATTCATATATGTATAAGTTACTTTAGCTATAGGTTTCTCGTCTTCGCTGTATATACTATATATTGATTCATTGTCTGATTCATCTGTTTTAATAGCTTCTATTTCATATTCTTGTAGTTGTTCTATTAAATTGGCTCTTTCTATATTTTTATTTTTATTTGGGCATCTGTTGGCTAAATGTTGCTCATCTCCACATATGAAACATCTACATTTTCTCTTTTGAGGTTTTTTAACATATCTACCTTTATAATTTGGTTTGTAATTTTTCTTATATGTCGTACTTTTTCGTATATTTTTCTTTTTATCATAAAATCCATAAGCTTGAGGTGTGTAAATAGCTGTTTTACAAAATGCATAAGCATTTCTTTTTAATTGTTCTTGTAGAGCTACCTCTTTGCATTTTTCTTCTAATATACTAAATGTATGTGTTATTCTAGGTCCTATTCCTAGATTATTTTCGTTACCATATAATGTTATCCAATTTTCATGTATACTTTTTCCTAAATCTCCTGGGAGTTTTATAAAATATTACATAATTCATTATCCATAGCTTTTCCTGTTTGTGATAGTAACCTTGTAAAATCTAATGTAAATTATGAATATAGAGGAAATAGAGGATAACATGCCAATATACGATACATGGTCTCCGAACCAATTTTTTTAGTTTTTTATTTATATTTTGAGTTATGATTTTTTTATTATTTTCTTTGCCTTTAATGAGAAGTTCTCTCATTAAAATGAGTTTTTTTATGAACTTCTCCCTATATATATTTATAGTGTTTTAGTGTGAACTTAGCTTCCAAATTAAGATTTCAAAATTAAGTTTTTAATATTACCTAAAATTCTGTCCAAAACTTATAAAAAGTTTATAAATTAATTTTTTATACAAAAGTCCTTAAAATGCCATTTTTATAAAGATTTAATGATCCATAAATCTAAAACCATTTAATGATCCATAAATCTAAAACCATACTTAGACACAAATATAATGTTTGAAACATTTCCAAAAATAATCATATATGTATAAAATAATTACTGACTAAGTTTCAAAATTTTTAAATATCCAGATTATTTAATATAAATATAATATGCTTGAAATTCAATAAATTTGGTAAAAATAGTTAAACTTATCAACAATTCACCAAAGTTTTACCAGGTTAGTTATATGTCCATATAGAGTCCCATTAAAAATTTAAAGTCCAAACATTATTTAGAAGTTTATGATCTAATTTCCACTTGTTAAAACTTAATAAATACCAAAATCATACTTTTACTACTCCATAATTCATGAAATTTGGACAGGAGTTATTTTATACTAAATACTAACTACTGACCAATTTTTAGATTTTTTCAAAACTCAGAAATATTTTTCCCAATATCCACTCATTTAAATATATTAAACTTGTATAAAATCTATTAAATAATCCACTTGGAGTTATATTGCCAAACTTTCCAGATCTCACTTTTAATATATATACTATAGTTTAAAAATCAATTTGAAAGCTAGATCACATGCTTATAAAAATCCATCAAGAACATGAATGTTCTTGATCATTCAAGCACAAAACCAACTTTGATTCAAAGATATACCTCAATACAGCCCTTGATGATGCTATGGAGTGTTAAACCCCTGTGATTATTTGTTAACCAACACATATAATCAAATGGCGGTTCAAAACATGTCCAAATTCAAAAATCAAAATTTTAAAGTCTATAAGAACACCCATGAAGAACACATGGTGTTCTTGAGCTTTTGCTCAAACTTTTTGAAAGATTTAACATGAAAACTCATCATAGAGGTGCAAAAACTAAAACAATCCATGAATCCATGTCCAAAATCATGATCTAAAGCTTAAAAACAACTTTTAAACATCGAAAATCCATAGAAACCCAAAATCAAAGTGTGTGTGTGTTCTTGGTGATCCATGGATCATCCATGCATGATCCAAAATAGAAATTTTATATTTAAATTACCTCAAATCAGCCTTAAATCTCTGGAATGGAGCAAGATCAAGTAAAATCTCAAAGATTCAAGTGAAGATCAAACCAAATGAAGGTGTCTTTGAGTAACATTTGAGAGAAAAAGAGAGAGGGGTGAGAGCTTCTTGGCTGAAAATTAGAAGGGGGATGGGGGATATGAAGGGGTTGGGTAATATTTATAAAAAGGATGGTAAGTGTAGGTGAAAATTTTATAAAATTATTTTTATAAAACTTGGCATTTTTTTATAAAAAGTGGCTCCAAGAACAAATAAATAAAATGAATCATCTAATATAAATTTGTTCTGAAATAAAATCATATTTTTTTTATGGTTTACACGAAAGATGAAAGCTCGAACGTTTTTAAAACTTATACCGGGTAAATACCGGGTGAACCACCGGTGATCGTTAGTTTAACAAGAATCACAAAAGTTAGCACAAATAAATAATATAACATGTATTCTCAACTAAGTTATAAATATAAAAATTATTTTTGAGGTATTAAATTTTATCGTTTTATTTAACGCGAATGCGGTAACACGGTATATGCACTTAACCGGGTATTCTAGTTGTGGCCTTAGTGTTCGTCTAAGGTAAAGTTCCTAGAACTTCTAAAAACACGATAAAATATAAAACCATAAATTATAAGATATAAAAGTATAAAAGTCGAGAAACGGTGTTGACCCGAAAAGTCGCGGTTGTCACCGTTCAGGTTAAGAACAACCGGTCAGTGAAGTGCTAGGACGGATGTTAACCCAAATAAGGTATTAATCCCGCAAAACCAGAGAGATAGTTCTATAGACACACACTAATATTCTAATCAAGTGAAACAAGTTTTATTACCAATTCTGTATGGCTTAGAGTTTCTCTATCAGATCTGGACAGATAAGCGCCATAGCGATTTACAACCCATGATCAGATTAACAAAGAAAACCCTAACTAGTTCATAAAACCTTTTATTTAGTTCTATAACCTACGTAGCTTACAAGTTTTACCAGTTTTATTACCAAATTGTCTATTACCGATTAAGGTGTTAAGCCTCAGGTTAATGGTCGACTATATAACCTAAAGATAGAACAGATTGAATCCAACACGCATAACTTAATAGAAAGATCAACATTACCACACAATTCAGATCCAAAACCAATATTAACTTGTAATCATATACACAATAAGTTCATGACAACAAACTTAACTAAAATCACACAACCATAAGTTATACAATTCAATCATCAAACCAATCAAAGAGTCATCTCATCCAAACGGTTATATGTGTTTAGCCAGACATTGAAATGAAAAACAAACACAATTTAGAAGTACACATGATCATAGAATGGATAGAAAGTGAAATAAATAGCAAACCGAGCTTATTCACGCGCATATACGCAAACCGGGTGGCCATATCTTTAATTCCTCAATCCCTTCTAGTCTGAATCCCTTCCTCTGCTCCAAAATGGTCTTCTACAGCCTCCAAATCGTGATCCTTAACCCTAGAACCGACAAAATGCTTAAATAGGCTCACATTAGGGTTTCTGTCCCGGCCGACGTACGGGTCGTACGGGTTGCGTACGAGCCCCGTATGGTCATTAAATGGGTCGCGTCTTCAAAGTCAACATACTGTCTGTACCTTGTAAAATGGATACGTGGTCTCTCATGCACGTACGGGTCGTACCTACAAAGACGTACGTGTCGTACTCTTCCCTTCTCTTGACTTCTTTCTTCAAACTTCCTTCCAGCAGATCCATATCTTCACTTGTCTCGTTCTTTTGCATAAAAACTTGCAAATCAAGAGAAAACACAATTAAGTACCAATTCTTATCATATTTGCAACAAAAACAATCCAAAAAGTAAGGAATTAGACATTAAATAGATGTGTTATTTGAACACATCAAACATCCACACACTTGAATTTTACTTGTCCCTAAGCATACTCTCTTACACCGAACTACGCAACCTTTGACTTCAACTCAATGCATTCCCCATCCCTAATTCATAACCAACTCCTAAGGCTTACATTTTTAATAGACTTACATCTGTAACAAGAAATGGGTGGTGCATTTTAAAAACAAGGAATCATCTATTCGAACTCAACTCACCTTAAGGTTCAAACGTGTAAACTCACACCCCTCACAATTATCTCTTCACTCGGTTGTTTTTTGAATCTAGCAAAAGATGTGCTAGTGTATGTGTAACTCTCAAAACCAAGCCATGACACACCATTGTCATAAGCTTGTACATAAATCAACTCTTCACCGAATACTAAGACACATACACAAATCTAGAGGTCTTTTATCAAGGTTTGTAATGAAAATCTTGAGTTACGGTCCAAAATAAGGGATTTTAAGTGGCTAAGGTGGTTACAATCCAGTCTAGTCAGGCTAGGAACACTAATATGAAACTGCTAAATAACATGAAGTGTAAAGTGTGGATCTTTGATCCACACACTTATTCTTTTCTATATCTCCTTTTTTATTTATTTATTATTTTTATAAATCAACTAGACTCGCTGAAAACATAAGCTATACTACTAATACGCACAAAATCACTAAAACGCCAAGAACTTGAACCGGATTGTTAACACGCGGGTTTAAAATAAAAAAGGCTACAAGGTTTATTGGCTTGTAACGTGGGTTTAACAAACAAAAAGGTATAGGCTCAAAAATGGTGTACTAAAAGTTAATGTTTAGGTAGGGAAACAAATAAAAAAAGGCTAACAAAATGGGTTTATCCTAATGCCTCTATCATTTCTGTGTACAGTCCCAGTCATGATCTCGAATTGTATGACACGCGCAAGTTCTAAAATGAATGCAATCATGCTGGTTAAAACACTCAACAAATGAAAATTAGCTATATATATGCTCTAAAACAGGCTTAAACCTCACTAAGAAAACAGTGGATTCGGGTTACCGATGTGAGTTAGACACTTTTGAAAACTGTCCAGTTCATTTTCGTAATCTTAAAGATTCCAAAATCATTTTTTTGAAAAAAACGCTTATTTAGGAAAACTATTTATCAATGCTTAAAAGTTAGATATTCCTCGGTTTCTAAAGCATTACATAGGCGAGAATCTAAGCTACGATTTACTTTCTTATGCAAAAGAGTGTTTTGTTTGATGTTGGGGAGTTTGTTTTTGTCAAAAAATTTCAAATTTTAACCAAATTTTCAGTTACCTTTACTAAATTACCTATCCCCACACTTAAATCGTACATTGTCCATAATATACTGTTTAAAATTGAAAATAATACAAGGAAAGGAAATGAAAAACTCCCCTGATCCATAGCGGTTCTAAGGATTCGTGGCTTAATTCAGAATGGTGTAGTTAGCCACAACCGCTTGTCGTCTCCTCTACAATCAATGTCTATCATACTTAACAAACAGTGTAAACGTATCACAGTGTAAAGCATGCCAAACACAACATATGACAATCAACCACAATCAACCACAATAGGGTAGATAAAGAGAGATATTCCATGTGTAGATCGTTTTCCACTCTTCAGCCCCGCAAACCGGTGGTACAAATCTGCAAATCGAAGCCACTTTATCTCTCTTCTCGGAAAAACGAACAAGCACCACCAAATCTACGAAGAACCACCCCCAACATCTCATCTGCGAAGTGGGTGATATGTCTAAGAAGAAGAACATGAGAGTGTTTGGGTGGGCCAAGTTTTATTTATTCTTTAAAAAGTAGCGAGCCTAGATATTATTTTTTGTTTTTTAAAGTTGAAGGGTATTTTGATTATTTCACACCAGTTAACAGAAAAATTTAACGTCTATCTATTCCAGGGACCACCCTTGTTACGTTTGAGCAAACAGTTGGACCGCCGGTGTAGTTTTTCAAACTTGCAATATGACAATCAACACGGACCTGTAATAACCTATTTAAAGGGGCAAAAGGGAGTGAGCTCCGAATCCGACCCGTCTGAACCCGGAGCCTAGATCCGACTATATCAACCTTTCTTCCGCTCCAAGACGCCATAGAATTTAGAGAACACATCTGCTCTTCATTTTCTTATTTCGAAGCAACAATAATGGCGACGCCGATGGTAGAAGACACGAGCTTCGAAGACGATCAGCTCGCATCTATGTCCACTGAAGATATTCAAAGAGCTTCTCGACTTCTCGATAACGAGATTCGAATCCTCAAGGTTTTGCTTAATCGATCTCTTTTCATACCTGTACTAATTCCTTAATCAGTATCTATAACTGTTTGTTTGTTTGTGGTGCGACGAACAGGAAGAACTGCAGAGAACCAATCTCGAATTGGATTCGTTCAAAGATAAGATCAAGGAGAATCAGGAGAAGATTAAACTTAACAAGCAACTTCCTTACCTTGTCGGTAATATCGTTGAGGTAATACCAATATTTCCTTGATTTTTTTCGATTGTAAATTCGATATGTGATGAGTGCTCTAGGAGGTCAGGTAGTGGCAAAACCCTAGATTTTGAAGTCCTGGTTTCAATTTTATTTTTGGTACTATTATTCTGGTTAGATGATGGTAACAGTTAGGGCTAACTTGATGATGGAATATTGGAAGCTAAAGTGACTTTGAGATGAAGAAATCTGTTTGGTGTGCTGAATATTTAGATCTTGTTGTTTCTGTTTCAGATTATGGCTTATTTTAGGTTGTATTTCATGTATGCTGCAATTCATTTGCATTAAATATTTCTAGAATTTGTCTTGGTTTTAAAAAGCGCGCTTGTGCGGAAGGAGCACTCACGCGCAAGCATAGTTGTCAATAGCGAATAGTGGTAAATAGCGACAAGCTACCTATATGCTACGTAGCGATAGCGATGAAACAACGCCCGCTATTTCATGTTTAGCGATAAACTGGCAGCAAATTTAAGAAATATTTTACATTCAACTATCGAGCAATTATAATCAATATGCTATCAATAATCATCTAAATCTTCATATTCCGGCTCACCTAGTAACGCTATTTATATTTATCAAATAAAAAAATTAAAAAAGGAAAAATTACAGAATATCCGCTATCTGGTCGCTAAACACCATATAGCGCCATATGACCGCAACGCTACGTAGTGCGCTATAGCGGTCGCTATAGTCGCTATTGACAATAGGGGCGCAAGCCCCATCGCTTCTGACTGCTTGAGGTGACAACTGTACAGGACCGGCAGGTAAAAACGGCTTGAGTCGCAGGCATAATCACAAACTAATATGTCAGAATTTTGTGTACCAAGTGTGTAATGTGCGAATTTCTTTTACTGATTTTATCTTGGGTGCTTCAGATTTTGGAAATGAACCCAGAGGATGAAGCTGAGGAAGATGGTGCTAATATTGATCTTGACTCACAAAGGAAGGGTAAATGTGTTGTGCTAAAAACTTCTACTCGTCAGGTAGCCAACAATGCATCATGCATGTCATTTATGTAGTTATTTATGTTTTTCTTTCTTGTATATTTATGGTGAGCCATCTAGTTAATATTGTAGTCTCTTCCAATTCTAGCTAGAGCCTGTGCTTTCTAGGCTTGATATAGTTGTTACTTGAGTTGGCAGAATGAGCGAGTTGGGTAACGAGTCAAAATGTGCGGGTTTGCCTGGTTGGGTAACGAGTCAAAACAGTTATGGGTTGGAAGGTTTTATTAGTACGAGTTGGAAACCCGAAGACACTTTCTGGTCCAAATTTTAGTTTTTCGAATAGTTATATTGTTTTAGTTATGATCACTCAAAAGCTATATTATTAGAATAATAATCCAAGTATTTCAATATAAACAATTTAGGAGATTGTTTGCATTAGAAACAAACTTCTGTCAACTCTCAACCCATTTTGACTAATTCTCCTTTTTAGCTCAATTGTTTGACTTGATCCATTTGACTTGTTTGACAATTCAACCCATTCAGAAGTAGACAGGTCAAAATTGCCACATATAGTGGTCACCAACATGCTCATATTTCTGTATCTTTTGCAGACAATTTTCTTACCCGTGGTTGGTCTTGTGGACCCGGATAAACTGAAACCTGGTGATTTGGTTGGTGTGAACAAAGATAGTTACTTGATATTGGACACATTGCCATCTGAGTATGATTCTCGAGTGAAGGCCATGGAGGTTGATGAAAAACCAACTGAAGATTACAATGACATTGGAGGCCTTGAAAAACAGGCAAGATTTTCATCTTATATACGTTATTTGCTAACTAAACCTCACAGATTGATATTATCAGGTTTTTATTATCTCTTTTGGGTTGTTTGTTATGTGACAGATACAAGAGCTTGTTGAGGCTATAGTTTTGCCAATGACTCATAAAGAGCGGTTTCAGAAATTAGGGGTCCGGCCACCAAAAGGAGTGCTATTGTACGGGCCACCAGGAACTGGAAAAACTTTAATGGCCCGTGCATGTGCTGCACAAACGAATGCCACTTTTTTGAAGCTAGCCGGACCCCAGCTTGTTCAGGTATCTATTTTTTTTTCATTTTTTATTTGGTAATCCTGATGCACTAATGAATCTTGGTTGTGGGCACGTGGGTAGATGTTTATCGGTGATGGTGCAAAACTTGTTCGTGATGCATTTCAACTTGCAAAAGAGAAATCACCTTGCATCATTTTTATTGATGAAATTGATGCTATTGGTACAAAGCGGTTTGATAGGTATGCTTACCATTTTTTTTAATCTAGAATAATATTGCCATTCAGTATTTAAACGTTCATTTTTTCATTTAGAAACGAGCAGCAAATATTCATAAAGCTATTGTATTTGTCACACGTATTCCTGAGACAAGTTGTTGTGTTTGAATGCAGTGAAGTAAGTGGGGATAGGGAGGTGCAGAGAACTATGTTGGAACTACTTAATCAGTTGGATGGTTTCAGCAGTGATGAGCGGATTAAGGTACTCTCTTTGATCTCAAGTTAACGTATTAGGGCAAGCTATGCTTTATCTATAGCGGGTAAAATAATTTTAAAAAAAGTAGCTTAAAAGGACACCGGTCAAATAAGCCAAACGGCATGGAATTTCCACCATCGTGTGTTTTTATTGCATTAATTCTGCCAAGACATTTTTATTTTCAAAATTATAGATTATTATTGAAATAATATTTATTTCTGTAATCATATTTGACACACTATTGTATTTTAAAAAATTAGAAGTTTTAGACAAACTGTTCCATGAAATGTAACTCAGAAGAAGGAGATAATTGACAATGCAGGTGATAGCAGCAACAAATCGTGCTGATATTTTAGACCCTGCTCTTATGCGTTCTGGACGGTTGGATCGTAAGATTGAGTTTCCTCATCCTACCGAGGAAGCAAGGGCCCGGATCATGCAGGTGTGCCTTTACAGATTTCATCCTCGGTTTTTTATGCATTATTAATTAATCTTATAATTGCATGTTTGTTAAATTCTATGTTGTCAACATTTCTTGTGTTTTTTTTCTGCAGATTCACTCCCGGAAGATGAATGTTCACCCAGATGTCAATTTTGAAGAGTTGGCTCGCTCTACAGATGATTTCAATGGGGCACAATTGAAAGCTGTTTGTGTGGAAGCTGGCATGCTCGCTCTTCGCCGTGATGCCACTGAGGTACTAATAATATATAATTAAAACTTAGGGTAACTGGGTTTAGCGTTTTCAACCGAATTTTTTTAGTTTTTTTTTTCAAAATCATTAGTTTGTATTAAAAAATTTAAAATGATAAAGAATTAAAGATGGCTCATGAATATAATATATACATAAATAACTGCATATTCCAAAAATGAAAAAAAAAACTTTAACTGCTAGTAGTTCCAAGTTCCAAACCGTCGACCGGACCTCTAAACTCTGAAGTCAAACCGGGCAACTTGCTTCGGTTTGGGCAGTTCGGTTTCAATGGTTTATCAAACCCTCTGCAGTCAACATTAAAATGATCTGTGGGTAAGACCTGAACCGGCACTTGCTTCTTTGCAGGTAAACCATGAGGATTTTAATGAAGGGATCATCCAAGTTCAAGCTAAGAAGAAAGCAAGCTTGAATTACTATGCTTAGGTTGGCATCAGAATGTACATGCTATTTGATATTTTTCAGTTGTATGCAATTTTACGTCTTCGTTTTTTTCTGTTGCTTTCATGAGATAATTCTACAGCTGCTAATGTTGGAGACAACTTGAACTGTGCTCTTCAAACTGGTTTGTTTGTTTAGTACTGTGGCATGTCCGATTGTCCGGTAACATTCTTCCTTTTACTTGCGAATTATAAGTTTATAACTATTTTGCGTGTTTTCACACGAATGCGTAAGCAGAACTTGAACATACATATAATGTACCAACTGAGTTTCCAATCGCCAAACGACAAATCAAGGGAAGATATTTGGAAGCAGTTGTTGTCTAAACGGTGTTAAATGGATCATGTTTGTAGGTAGGCGGGTTAAACCTGACCTGAAAGCTTGACACAGGAGCCAAACAACTTGAATTCTAAATGGGTCGTGTTTGAATTCTAGAATTTTTATTAATTTAGTTTTTCTATTTAATGCTCTAAAATTCTAAATTTACAACCAAAAATTATATAAAAATAGTATTTGCCAATTCAACTTCAATTATTTAATATCCAGTCATTTTCTTTGAGAAAATGTAGTGAATATTCAAATCTTACTGTATATTTTTATGAAAGTCACCAGTACTGCAGTTTCTTATATTGCATAACTCAATAAAAGGTTTACTGTAGTTATTTTAAAAATGTCTCCTATTTAAATTTCTTGTTTCTTGGAAATAAATACAGATTAGAACATTATTATTTGGTGATAATTAAATAGAAGACATATTTCCCTATGTGTTAATAACCCATTGAAATCGAGTGAACCGTCTAGACCAAGATAAATCTATCGGTTCTGCTAGTTTGAGATTTATACCGTTTACAGTTTGGTTTTGGCAGATGATGGTTTGGAACTAGGTTTCAACCGTTTAGCCTTTTTCTATTTTTGAAATATACTGGTATATATATGTATTGTAACCACGAAATATATTTATTACTTTAAAAACTTTAAACAAACAAACAATTTTTGAAAAAAGATAAAAGTTGGTTCAAATAGTCATTTTTCTTGATTTGTTATACCTATATAGTCATATAAAAAAAGTACTCAAACAACCATGAGTTACTTTATGTCATGGTCGGCATCCATTTTGGTTCGCGTCTTAATCTATTAAAATGCATTTAATGCCTACTTGAAATATACCGGAGAACTCATATGTGAAACTACAATACAAAATGATGATACAATTCCAAACCTACTTGCTTTTAAATATATAAAAGATCCCTATCTGTAAAGTTGTTGATCTATATCTTCACCATTGACATCAGGAGTAACATTTAGTATACTTTAAAGTTTTTGAATGCTAAAAATGTCAACAATATCCTAATTAGTACACTAATCTAGTACTAAGAGGATACCTACCTATGGGTAGTTGATATAGAGTCCAAACCGTAGTAATTCTTCTTGCATTGCAGTTATCCAATTGTTGTCTTCCGTGTTAGGACTCCTTTGGCTAGGTCACCGGTTATAGTTATAGTTGGATGATCTTTCATCCGTATAGAAAATGTAGTTGGATCTACAAGCCCGGAGTTCAGGTTAGAAGAAGGATAGATTTTTAGCATTGCAAGATCATTTTGAGTTGGTGTTGTGGCATCCTCTACAGTTTTCAATTCTTGAAATTTTTCGACCAAAGAAGTGATGGTAAAACTTTTGCTTTTGCTTGTGCTTGTGAAGTGCCAGTAGCAACTTCATGTGTTGCTAATGAGACATTAGTAGAAGCTTTAAGTTGCTACTAATGGGACATTAATAGAAGCTTTCAGTTGCTTGCTGCCAATGAAGCCCCTATGCTATTATTTGCTAGGATGTTCAACTCAAATATATGATCCTCTTCTTGCCGACTAGAACCCTTTTATGTTTGTCTGGAAATCTTTCCTGAAACATGAGACTTAAAAATGTCACACCCCAAATTCCCTTAGGTTGGATTTACACAATTACCACTTAGAACACATGTTAAACTAACACAACGAAGGACTATACTTTATATTAAAATCCAAATCTTATATATGTTCGAGGACGGTTCTAAATAATTTAGAGTTTTAACTTATTCGAATGTCATAAACTCTCTCTTCAGAAACAGTCGGACGATGCCATAACTCCTTTTCTCTTTTCTCCTTGATACCGGAGGCCATAAACCTCTTTGAAATGCACGCTAAAACGAGTTAGCTTACGTTGATGGGTTCGTGAACGAACATTTATCAAAATATTATTGAACATATCTTGAAATATATCTTAACAATGCATGCAACCTAACTATCCGTGCATAGTTCAAGTTTGACCATATATAATACACTGATAACGGTTTTACATAAATATAATACTAAAAGGTTCTCTGGCCACCTAAACAAATATAACTAGCCCCTAAAGTTTCATCCTAACATCTTTAGTCCTTCAAAGTTTGAGTGTTGTGAATCTACCCCCATTAAACAAATTTCGTCCTTAAAATTTCTCTTTCTCCATCATTTCTTCTGTGAACTCCCAAGTTCTCTCAAGACTTTTTCAACTTTGCGATTGCACTAGAATCATTCGCTTAGTTATGTTTCTTAATCTGTTGTCCTTATCAATAAGCCTTATTGGCTTCTCTGTGTAGTTGAGTTTGTCGTTTTACTTGATTATCGTCAAGTGGTAGTATTTGAGTTGTATCTGTTGGGCATTCCTCAAGTTAGACACATGAAAGGTGTCGTGAATTGTCTTTAGTGTTTCAAATAACTTCAACTTGTAAGCTACTGCATCGATTCTTGTAATCATCTCAAAAGGTTCAATCCACTATAACAATGATCCTTTACATTCAATAGTCACCAATGACCTCTCTTTCACTTCATGCATTTGTACTTTGCACAAACATTTGTGTTTCACTTAATATCTTATCATGGACCTTTTCCCACTATTAGATTCGTATGCTACCAATGAATCTTATGACATTAACATCCTTTGTCTCTTCTTCTCAAAACCTACTTATGTGTACATATAATTTAGTCAATCAATTCATCTTAAGACTCTCATGCCACAAGCCATACTTTATAATGTGGTTTTATTAAAGAGGTTATGTTTAAAGTTTGTTTTCAAGAACGTGTTTTGTGTTGATAGCATTGGTTAATGTAAAAGAGGATGGTTCAAAGTAAATAATTTTATATAAAGTTCTGAGAGATTCCATCAAGTATAAAAAACCAAGCATGGTGAAGCAAAGTAGTTGGATAATTTTAGGCATTTTGTATGGTCTTTCAACACAATATCTTACATCTCCAAGGCAAATAAGCCAAAGTCCATCATCACACAAACCAATCACCAACCGCAGAGCGGCAAATGGACTCGTTTCAAGGCCATTCAACAGTATCAAGCCTTTGCATCCCCAAAGCAAAACTTACAAGGTTAACACTTACATTCTTAAAAACTTCACCAAATAAGTTTTCTCAACATAGTTGGTTCATGAAAAGCAGCCAAAAAAACTTTTAACTTATGACCGGTTATGACCTTGAGATGGACTCCTCTCTGAACCATGCCTCAGTCGGAACACGGTAGCAGAACCACCCCCACCCTGGGGAAACCCCCACCCATGCCCTGGGTGCGGGTGTGTGTCTCTTTCCCAGGCATGGTGGAATGGGCTTGGCATGGAGCTTTCTGCTTCCTGGAACCCGCTTCTGGTAGTTGACCCAGATGGTGGGAGGTAAAAAATGCCACCTCCATGAATGTGATCCGAAGATGACCCCACTTGACCCATTTGAGCCTGGCTGTTGGATCTCCGTGATCCAGATACAATAGGTGTGCGTAAGCCTGGTAAATTGCTAGGTTGCTGAAAATAGGCTTGAAGGGCCTGGGCCCGTTCACGAGCCCGTGCAGCACTTCCAGGGTGTGGATGAATCAATGATGACCCAACCGAGCTGGGAGCTCTAGCCGCGACAGAACTGCAAAAAGTACAAATCATGGAAAAAATATAATTTAAAAAGAACTATGGAAATTTAACAGAAAAAGCTAAAATTTAAAATAAAAGACAGCGGGTTTACCTTTGGCCAAGAAGGAAAGGATGTACATAAGAGCCTGATCTTGGGATATCAACATTATTCCTAACGGGCCTTCGAGGCATGACAGGTGGCATGGCGGGTTGATCAGCACCACCTACACGGTTGTGTGATGGCGGAAAGTGGGCGGTGTGATAGCGGACATCCATGTTTGGCAAAGCATAAGAGTTTGGCATCTCACTGGAAGCTGATTGGCTGCTATTCCACTGATTATTATTATTATTATTGTTGGTGGTGTTATTGTAGGTGGGACCGTCAGCAACACTTGCACTGGAAGCTGAGGAAGATGATGACGGGTGAACTGGCTGAACATAGGCAATATAAGGACACAGCTGAGTAGCAGATGACACAGGTGTTGCATGTTCAGTAAATATTGCATGTTGTCCAAGAAAATCATGGTCTGAAAAAAAATTAAGAAATAAAGAATTCCCATTATTTTTTAGGTTAAGGTGAAGTTGGGGGTTTAAATTATATAATAAGTGAATAAAATCTTACATGCAGTTGTTGGAAATTCCCCTTCACTGCAAAATAAAAAGAAAATGAGAAAAAAAAAACAAGCAGACAATTCACATATCATATTTAGATGATACACTGCTCCAAAAGATTGCTTTCTGTAAATGCTAAACTAGACAAATTACTCCAAAGCTTTCAACAAACCTCCTAAATTGCAACTGTTTTTTTTTTTTTAAATTTCTATCCTGTTTTATATCACAACTGTTACACTAAAAAAATTGATTAAAAACAGAAATTACCAAATAAGGCTGGCATCATCAAACATTTGGAATGGAATTCAAGCTTAATGGTCATATTATTTCATAACTCAATATGTTAGCAAACCAACACTCAGGGAGATTGTTGGTTGTTCAACAGGCATTTTGTGTATTAATTTTTCAAGTTCAGTTGTGGTCATGAAAAGGTATAGGCGTTTAGCAACCACTCATGACGAGGCATAAGAGTTGCTGCACAGGAATATCTATCTCTATCTCAATATATCATATTATCAATGTGTAAATATATATATATACATATATGTGTGTGTGTTGGTACTGAACCTTGAAATAGAGATGACATATAGCAAAAGAAGTGGTTGTGCTTACTCAAAAGAAGCAGCAAGCCGAGTAAATCCACCAAAAGGGCACCACATTGACTGCAAAAAGAAAAAGCTACTGAAGATTCCAATAAAATGTGACATAATATATGCAGTATGGGCATAAGAAATTATACAGCAGTATTCAGGCATGCATCTGGATAATCCTAACAAATCGGTAGCTTAACACAAATATTTCTGAAATAATTTCAAAGATATTGCACACCAAAAGTAATGCAATTATTAGATTGGATGAACAATAGTTTCCATTGCATCAATCCTCAAATGATGCTTTTCAAGATATATAATCCCTTATCATATTCCCACATATTTGCCTCATCATACACCGCGTATAACTTGCCATACTGTATAACTTACCTGTCAAACCTCTCAACAAACTTTCTTTATATCCTCAGTCCAATTCCCAAAGGCATGGAAAAAAGTGCATCCACTTAAATCAATCCCAGTTCTTTACCTTTAATCAATGTTACACAGTGGAGATGAAAAAGTCACAACTTGCTATTTACTTTTTGTGATAGTAAAACGAAAAAAAAAGTAGCTTGGCTTTAAAATGCAGCGAGGCGCAAAGCGCACCGCATCACGTAGGCGAGGTGCAAAGTTTATATAATTTTTTTATAATTCTCATAGGTTTATAGCATTACTTACCCAAAATTTAGGGATAAATAAGCTCTATATGTGATTTAATATATAAATAACCTATATGTACAACCTAAAAGACTATATGTACAAGATTCTAATGCACAAAATCTCCCATGTACAAGAGGCGCGTCTCATGATTGCACCTCAAGCCGGTTTTACCTACGCCTCACGCGCCTCAAATGCGCCTCCTGTACAGGTGTCGCCTCAAGCAGTTAGAAGCGATGGGCCTCGCGCCTGAGCGCGCCTCGCAACTAGGCGCACCTCAGACGCGCTTTTTAAAACCAAGGGAGGTCGTAAGATTTCGCTACTAAGCTTCCTAATAACTTAACCAAATTCAAGTTGTTACTTTTTCCTTGTAGGAAAATTATCGCATTTTTCTAAACATCCCTGCTTAAAGCTGCTTAATCAACAGTACCTCAGTATTTCAACTACTTAAGCACTCAGGTGCCAAGTGCTTCAAGAAACTGAATTAAAGATAAAACCCATTTTACTCAAATTTCTTGATGTTGGGGTAAGCTTACTAATCTATCCAAGGAATCATATTGTTAGAATATAATAAGGGTTAGCCGTCAAGCCCATTAGCTAAGCCTGTTAGGGTTTAGGGATCTCTGTTTATATTCTCAATACGAAAAGGTCTCTTTTACCTTCACATGGTATCAGAGCATGTTTACTCAAGCAGGTCTGTTTTCTCATATCTAGGTCACAACGATTCTGACCTAGCATCACGACCCACCTAAACAGATCTACCATTTGTAGACAAAGAAAACCGCACCAGACCGACCACCATCAATGCTGCCACGCTTCGCCACTCTCCGTGTTGTTCAGCTTTCTTGGCTAGTTTCAGGGGGTTTTCCGGCGAGTGAGACCACACCGCCAAAATGACCCTATTGCGAGGAATGTCGAAAATATGATCATACTGAAGATAAGTGTTGGAAGAAACATGGTCGACCTGCAGCACCTCCTCATAGGCCTTTTACATGCTAAGTTCATGCTTTTGAAGCAAGTTCAACCGAGTCCATACCACAGTCTCACGTGGTGCAAATGACAAATGATGACTATGACGCCTATCTAAGATATCAGTCTGCTCAACATACTCCAACTGAACCCAGTTATACGGGTAATCCTTCTGCTTGTGTTACTCAAGGCCAGACTATGGGCCTGTGGATTGTTGATTCAGGGGCCACCAATCTAGATGTGTGGTAACAAAGATCTCCTCTTCTCTCACATACTAGGATAATTACCTTCTATTACCGTTGCTAATGGACATAAGACCGCAGTTAGTGGAATGGGCGAAACCCAGCCTACTTCATCTTTGTCCCTTGACTCAGTCTTATAATTTACCTTCTGTTACTGTTGATGATGGACATATGACCGCAGTTAGTGGAATACGCGAAACCCAGCCTACTTCATCTTTGTCCCTTAACTCAGTCTTATATGTTCCTCACAACACTTTTAACTTATTATCCGTTAGTTGTGTCACAAAAGCTCATTCTTGTAGTGTAACCTTTACACGTGACTTTGTTTTTTTGCAGGACCTGAGCACAGGGAATATGATTGGCGAACAGGGACATTACTACTTAGGTGGATCTCGTCCCCCTATTACTGCGAGTACCACTTCAACATCTTATCTGCATCACCTTTATGGCTATCCTTCTTTTGCAAACTTAAAGAAATTAGCACCAACTTTATCGTCTTTGTCTTCCTTTGATTGTGAGTCTTGTCAACTAGGAAAAAACACTCGTAGTGTTTTTCCTCCACGAGTTAATTACAGAGCAGATTCTCTTTTTCTCTTGTGCATACTAATGTGTGGGGTCCTAGTCGAGTAAGTTCTACTTTAGGATTTCAGTATTTTGTCACGTTTATTGATGATTATTCTAGTTGTACTTAGATTTTTTAATGAAACAAAGTTCTGAATTATTTAATATTTTTAAAAGCTTCTGAGTTTAAACTGCTCGCACCTTACTCTTACATGCTAATCTTCCACTTCGTTTTGGGCTGATGGGCTGATATCGTTCTCACTGCGTGTATCTTATTAATCGCATGCCATCCTCATACTACACGATCATATTCCTGTCTCGATTCTATTTCCAAATCGAGCCCCTCATCATCTTCCCCTCCATCCTTTTAGGTGTGATAGTTTCATTCATTGTCTGGATCCGGGTTGAGATAAGTTGGCTCCTAAAGCCCTTAAATGTGTCTTTCTCGGATGTTCTTGTCTCTAGAAAGGCAACAAATATTACTCTCTTAGTCTCAACAAATATTTCATGACAGCCGATGTTACTTTTTTTTTACCATCAAGTATATTTTTGTGACAAACCACAACAGTTGTCTTGACTAGATCATGTTCTTTCTCTTCTGTATTTCTCCGATACCTATTGAAAATACCGAGTCACCCCCTATTGTCACTCCTCCGGATCCACCATTACAAACCTATCATCGACGTCCTCGCCCTACACCTCCATCCGCTGATAATCCTCGAGACCCTCCACCTACGACTAGTCCCACCGACTCTTCTCCTTCGACGATCAGCTCTCCCACTCGGGTCTTGCAGGATGAAGATTTGCCCATTGCCCGACAAAAGGGTACACGATCAACTACTAATCCTTATCCTATATATCACTATGTAAGTTATGATTGGTTATCATCTACCTTTTCTGCTTGTGTTGCAAGTCTTGCATTTGTTCCTATTCCTAAGACTACAGGAGAGGCTTTATCCCATCCCAGTTGACGTCAGGCAATGATTGATGAAATGACGGCATTGCACTTCACTCAGACTTAGGAGTTAGTTCCCTTACCTCCTAGGAAAACAAAAGTTGGATGTCGTTGGATTTTTACTCCCACAGTGGGCCCGAATGGTAAACTTGATTGCTTAAAGGCCCGCCTTGTTGCCAAAGGATATACCTAAATCTTTGGCCTAGATTACAGTGATACATTTTCTCCTGTTGCCAAAATGACAGGTATCCGCATTTTATTGTCCATGGCAGCTATTTGTAATTGGTCACTTTATCAAATTGATATAAAAAAATGCCTTCCTTTATGGTGATTTGCACAAAGAAATATATATGGAGCAACCTCCTGGATTTGTTGCTCAGGGGGAGTCGGGATTAGTTTGCAAGTTACGGAAGTCCCTTTATGGCCTTAAGCAGTCTCCCAGGGCTTGGTTTGGTCGATTCAATACAATGATAAAAGAATTTGGAATGAAACGTAGTGAGGCAGACCATTCTGTTTTCTATTGGCATTCGAGGTCATATTGCATCTACTTGACAATCAATGTTGATGATATAGTAATCACAAGGAATGATCTTATTGGTATCCAACAACTAAGGATCATTTGTTCAAACATTTCCAGACTAAGGATATGGGAAGACTTAGATATTTTCTTGGCATTGAAGTTGCTCAATCAAAAGATGGAGTTTCAATATCTCAACGTAAGTATGCCCTAGATATCCTTTACTTGATTGCAAACTAGCGGGCACTCCGATGGATCCTAATGTTAAACTCCTACCGGGACAGGGAAGCCTCTGGCAAATCAAGCGAAATATCGGAGATTATTTGGAAGACTTAACTATCTCACAGTAACTCGACCATATATCTCATTTGCGGTGAGTGTTGTTAGTCAGTTCTTGAATTCTCCTTGTGACTCATGGGGAAGCAGCACTACGAATTCTAAAGTACATTAAAGGAGCTCCTGGTAAAGGATTATTGTATGAGATATATGGTAACATGGAGGTTCAATGTTATTCGGATGTAGATTATGATGGATGTCCTTTTAGTCGACGATCAGCATCAGGATTTTGTGTTTTATTCGGAGGCAATTTGGTTTCTTGGAAAAGTAAGAAACAAAACGTGGTAGCAAGGTCAAGCGCAGAGGCAGAGTATCGAGCAATGGCAAAGCAACCTGTGAATTTGTATGGGTCGAGCAATTTCTCGAAGAACTAAAGTTTTGCAAGATTTCCCCAATAAAGCTCATATGTGACAATGAAGTTGCCTTACATATCGCCTCTAAACGAGTATTTCACGAGAGGACAAAGCACATTGAAATTGATTGTCACTTCGTCAGAGAAAAGCTTAATGATGGGATTATTGTGACTGAATTTGTCAAGTATAATGATCAACTAGCAGATGTGTTTACAAAATCACTTAGAGGTCTTCGGGTTAAATATATATGTAACAAGCTTGGAGCATTTGATATATACGCTCCAGCTTGAGGGGAGTGTTAGAATATAATTAGGGTTAGCCGCCAAGCCCATTAGCTAAGCATGTTAGGGTTTAGGGATCTTTGTCTATATATACGTGTACCTATGTATTATACAAATCATCTCAATACCAAAAGGTCTCTTTTACCTTCACACATATCAACCAAACAATGACAATAATCATTAAATAACTTTATCTAAATAATAACTACCTTAGCAAAAATGTAAGGGCAATAAAGCTATAGAAGATGCATATCTTACAGTTGTTTCAGGATAGCTTAGTTCATAGAGATCATCATCATGGGTCCAGTCTTCCATGCTGAATTCAGAATACGATCTACTACCATTTGCAAAAAGCCACTGGCCTTTCTCAATTTTCCTGCAGTTGGGGCATTGCATCGCTCCCTTCACATTAAATGCAGAACCAATGCAATCTGCAAGAAATAAATCATGTATGACACAAAATAAGAGAGAGAATTTGACTTTTAGAAGTTAGATTTAAAACCCAAAGATCTATGCAATATGGACTCATCCAATCAGGAGTTGCTTTACAAACTTCGTAAATCCATTGAATTTGGAATCATATTCGATCATTGATTTACTTCAACTTTTAATAATGTGCATAAGATTTATCTGTGTAGCACAAAAGGAAAGCATTAAAGTCCTATAAACCAAACGTACGTATGCTAAATGCGAGAAATTGTCATTTTCCTTGACCAACAAAGAAGAAGCCTTTCTTTTCAAGTGATGCAAGATGTGATGGTTATTTGCCAACATGAAGTATACATATGTTTACTTAATGAAACAGATAAAATCTCAAATTTCAAACAGTTTGATTTTATAAACTACTGTATATGTAAGTAGTTGCAACAGTTGAACACACTGGGGCATTTATTTGAATAAATTTGAGTTCCACAAAAACTTCAAACATATAATATTAATTAATACCATCAAAGCACAAAACATCACGGAAAGCCCAAAGCATCATGAGATGATAAAAAAATCGTGATAAAATCAACTTATCACGAGCACTAGGCAAAAAATTCTCAAAAATAGAAACCACATGAACAGGACAAACTAACAACTCAAAAATTGATGAATCGGTGCCCAAAAATTCCCTGCATATGGCTGTTTAAGCATCTGCCTATGCATATTAAGCAGCCCCAATTAGTTAGGGGCCGCTTAACTGGTCACCTAGGACTAAGGGATCCCTAGCCCCTTTGCTTAGTACTAATAATATTATGCTTACTTGAAGGAAATCTTGGCAGTTTTTTTCATGAATTACTACGTAAGTTATACTATGATATACAGAAATAAAAAAAGGAAGCCGCATCAAAATTTAAACCCTCGTATCTTTACATAATTGACAAGTAACTAAACGCTTTAATGAACATTCAGAAAGAGGAATGGGTACAAGGACCTAAACATCATGTTAATACCATTATCCCTGTATAAAAGTCAGGTTGGCAAACGCTAGTTCAAAGATAATAGCAATCACTGTTTTTTTCTTAATAGAAACATCATATTTGCTACCACCTTATTTATGGAAATAATATCCCTAGCTTCCCTGATCAGCCACACACATTCTTGCAGGTTTCAATTTCTAGTTATTCTGTGTGTTAGAAATCAATACATCATCCATCAAAAGTTGTAAAGATTCATATACTTGTGACCATGGGTTTAGTGCACACAGATTTTAAAACAAAACTGAGACTAAACATCCTTTCAGATCACCAGATCACATCTTCAGAATAACTCCAATTACAAAATTCACATCCAACAAAATACCAAAACGAGTTGAATTTGCAAACAAATTACAATTTACAATCGATTTAATTTACTGAATTTGAAAAACAATTGGAACAAGTTACTGACCTAGATGGAATCGATGAGCGCATTGGAGCTTCGCCCAAGCACGATCGCCGTTATCCGTCACAACCTCCAGGCAAATCGAGCATGAAACGGAGACAGCAGCTTTGCCTCCTCCGCCAGTATCCCCATCATCTCCAAGATCTGGATCCTCCAACCCCATCCGTACAAATCCCTAACCCTAATCTATGTAATCTCCTTACTTGTTCGCAAAATCAAAATCAAAATCAAAATCTCCTTTTCCGGTCTAGTTAAATTAATCGACAAAAAAGAACCGATTACAGGTATGAAATCTTTGGAGTTTGAAGTTGAAATTTAACAATTGCAAGTGCCGATGAGAGAGAGAAGACGAATTGAAACTCAAGCTTACCGCATTTTCTCTATCCTCTTCCCACCGAGCTGCTTGTTTTAGGGCCGTTGGATTCGTGTCATCACGTACTTTTACCGCTGTTTGTTGAATGTGTTTACTTTGTACGGTCACGATCTACGCAGTTTGTGACTTAACTTACATTTTAGATGAGATGATTCTACACGTTACGTATAAACACACCACCCCCACCCCACCCACACCTACACCTACACCTTTCTTTAATTCCTTATATGCTATCAATATTTCGAAGATAATATTTTACATAATATTTTAAGTATTTCGAAAATAATTACGTTAGAAACTCGTATTTTTTACGAGATAAATAAATGAAATATTAAATAGTTAGTAATAAATGTTTAAGAATTATAAAAAAATATTAAATAGAAATACATATTTAAAATTAATAAAAGAAATATTAAATAGTTAGTAATGAAGAAAAAGTAAACGAAAAAAAAAGCATTAGGCTCACAAAGTTGTGACACGTGACGTAACTAATTACTTATTTATTAGGTAAAGAGTTGATAAGAAAGATAAGGATAAAATGTCAGGTATGTATTCTTTCATGCGAACTTCTTTATAATCGTCTTTTTTTTCTTCTTAAAAGCAACTTTAAGTTGATAAGCTAACGTCACATCTCTTACAAAACATTCAAATCCGCCATTGTGCATCGGTTGAACTTAAAATTCAAGTTGAAATCGTGATTCAAGCGTACAAAGATGTGATTTATATGAAGTTTGCACATCGATCTTTACAAGTTAAATGACATGGTTGAAGACATATGTGTGACCATGCATATATTCATTATAATGTATTCATTGTTGGAGATAATAATGGTATAACGATCACACAAACACGAAGAGTTTTGTGGGTGGACTATCCCACGACGGCTTTTTCTCTTTAATATATATTGAAGTAAAACTTACAAAAACTTATTCATAAGACTCAATACCCTACACTATTTATAAGACCATAAAATTGAGTTCTAGTCAAACTCCTACTCCTAAACTTGATAACCAAGTTTTTGTTAAACAAGAAAACAATTAAAACAATACTTATAATAATTCTAAAACTTTAAAAGTAACCAACTCAAAGATTAGAAACTATCATTCACCCCCCTAATCTTTGTTTCTCGTTCCTCCCAAATCCACCAATCCGAGTAACATTCTCATCTCTTCAAACCTTATCCGTGGTAATGCCTTTGTTAGAATGTCGGCCTTTTGCTCACTTCCTTGGACATGCTTCACTTGTACATCTCCCCGTTCAATACACTCACGAATAAAATGAAATCTTGTATTTATGTGCTTGCTTCTACCGTGAAAAACAGGATTTTTCATTAAGGCTATGGCGGAGGTATTATCCACTCGAAGTAACACTGTTTTTTCGGCTTGACCCGTCACCTCATTTAATAGTCCTTTTAACCATACCGCTTGACACGCGGTAGCTGCCGCCGCCATAAATTCAGCCTCACATGAAGATAATGCTACCGTTTGTTGTTTTTGCGAGTTCCATGAGATTAATGAATCACCTAGATAGAATACCATTCCGGTAGTGCTTCGTCCATCCATTTGATCGGTTGAGTGATTACTATCGCTGTAACCCACTAGATCATCCTTGCCACCTTTGTAATACTTGATCCCATAGTTCAAAGAACTTTGAACATACCTGAGAATATGTTTAACAATCTTCATATGACTTTCTTTAGGCGTTTGCATAAATCGGCTCGCGACCCCAACCGAATAGCTTAGGTCCGGTCGGGTATGCAATAAATACCTTAAGCTCCCAATTATGCTGCGATACTTGGTTGGTTCGACGTCTTTGCCTTCTTCATCTTTATCAACCTGTAACCTTGGCTCCATTGGTAGTACAGTTAAACTCCACGTTCCATTTAACTCAATTGCTTCTAACTCTTGTTGCATGGCTCTTTCCCAATTCGGATCATCTTTTGCATCAGCATAATTATAAGGTTCCTCGTCAGTTGTTAAACAATTTTCATGGAGTAATACATAATCACTTAACTTCTTAGGTGGTACGACTTGACGAGTTGTTCTTCGCAATGGAGTTTGTTGCGCCACTCCATCTTCCTCGTTGTCTATTTTGTCTTCATTCTCATTTTGGTTTGCATGATGGTGGTCATGCATGGCTTCATCTGTGGAATTTTCCCCACTATCTAAGTTTGGGTTTTGGTCTTGCACATTTTCATGTGCATGATGAGGCACACCAGTAGACATATTGGATGTGCTCAAATCTTCCATCTCAATTTGGAACTCCACCCATTCAGGTCCATCTCCACCTTCTAAGTTATTCATGTATGAAGACCACTCAAAGACTCGTTCTTCCTCACACTTTGGATTTCTACTGACAACAATTCGATTCTGATTTGGATCATACAATCGGTCTGCCATAGATCCTGGTTCTCTTCCCAGATAAACGAGCATCTTACTTCTATCATCAAGCTTCTTCAAGTTGACGGGTGGAGCTGTTGCATGAGCACAACATCCAAATACCCGAAGATGTGACAGATCCGGTTTAAAGCCTTTCAAAGCTTCATATGGAGTTACATTTTTTAATGCTTTGGTTGTTGTACGGTTTTGCAAGTATACGGCATGTCGTACACACTCACCCCACAAGTTTTGCGGAACCTTCATTGCCTTCATCATGCTTCGTGTTGCATTTAGTATGGTTCGGTTTCGTCTCTCGACCACACCGTTTTGTTGCGGTGTGTAGGGAGCCGTAAACTGCCTCCTTATTCCTGTTTCGTCACAATAATTAGTAAATAAACGATTCAAAAATTCACCTCCACGATCGCTCTTTAATGCTTTAACCTTCAAAGAACTTTCCAATTCGACCTCCTGCTTGAACTTCTTGAACATAGTAAGTGCTTCATCCTTTGCCTTAATTGTGTACACCCAGGCATATCTCGAGTAATCGTCAATGAACAAGATGAAGTACCTATTTCCAGCCAAAGTCGAAGGGGATATGGGACCGCAAAGGTCCGTATGGACTAACTCAAATGGTTTGCTGGCCCGATAAGTTGATTGCTTGCAGAATGCAGTTCGACTTTGTTTACCGGCTAGACACGAGTCACATACTCGTGTTCCGTATGGAATTTGAGGCATCCCGAGCACCATGTTTTCATTCTTCATACGAGACATAGATTTGAAATTTAGGTGTCCAAGTCTCGCGTGCCAAAGCCATGCTTCATCGCTGATCGAACTCAACAAGCAAACCGATTTTCCCGGTTTTAATGCTATCTTGTACAACCTGTTTTTGCTTTTTGGCACCTTCATTAACAAACGTCCAGATTCTTCATACAACCAAAGGTTGTCTTCGGCCATCCACACCTTACATCCGTCTTCGGTTAGTTGCCCCAAGCTAAGTATATTACTACATAGGTCCGGTATGCAGTACACATCTTGAATTACCCTCTGTTCACCGTTTTTACATTCAAACACAATTGCACCTTTGCCCCTGATTCTGACTTTGGAACCATCCCCGAATTTTACAAGCCCCGTTATAGATCGATCCAATTCTGAGAAGTGTGGTTCATGACCCGTCATATGATTAGAGGCCCCGTTGTCAAGGTACCAAATCTCTTCATTATTCGAGTCATCCGCATACAAAGTCGGGTGCACTTTGTCTTCATTGAGTAATATCTTCTCGTCTCCTACATCAATTGAAGCCATCATGAGAGCAGGTTCATTATTTTCAACCTGGTTCAAGTTTGCTTCCTGGGTTTGACTCGGTCGAGTGCACTCCCATGCGAAGTGCCCGAAGGTGTTACAATTGTAGCACCTAACCGTTGATTTATCGCGGCCTCGTCCTTGACTATTATCTCGGCCACGAGCATCATTCCTTTGATTATCATGGGACTGATTTTGCCGTCCTCTTCCGCGTCCAAAACCCCTTCCTCGACCTCGTCCTCTACTCCGGTAATCTTGATTTCCCCGGCCACGACCTTGACCTCTTCGGCCCTGGTCATTGTTTTTCGGATCACTAGACTCGGCTTTAGAAAATAATAGCTTGCTCTCCCTTTCAACGATGCTCTCTTGACCTTTAATCCTCTCCTCAAAAGCTTTTAAACGAGCTATACAATCCTCAACTTGCATTGTATTCAAGTCTACCACCTGTTCAATTGTTGCCACTATTGCTATAAAGCGTGGTGGCATAGCATCAAGGAGCCGTTTTACAATAACAGAGTCTTCCATGTCTTCTCCCATACTATTGATTTTAGACACCAATTCTGCTAGCTTCCCGGCGAAGTCCTCGACACTTTCATTATCTTTCATCTTTAAGTTGTCGAGTTCACGCTTCAAGATTTGGAGACGGGCTTGTTGAACTCGTTCGGCACCAAGAAATCGGACCCGTAACGCTTCCCAGATTTCACGAGCGCTTCTACTTCTTGCAACCTGTGCGAGAATATTTTCGGGTAATGCTTGATAGATCAACGCTCGTGCAAATTTGTTTTTTCTTTCATCCACGGCATCTCCGACTACGGGATCAACAGCCTCCCATAACCCTTGTGCGTCCAACATAGCCTCCATAAGAATAACCCACGTACCGTAGTTTGTTGCGGTAAGTTTTGGGCATGTCAACGAGGCTGATGTTGGATCTCTTTGGTGAATGACGACTTGATTCGGCGGTATTGCTCCTTCGGCCATGAGTCTTCTGTTATGGTTAAGCACCCCACAACAACCTTAATTTTTTTCTATGTTTTTCTTGAGAATGCCTTTGCTTCTAAGAAACAGGTTGTTCACCCCTGTTTCGTTTCCGCCGAATCTACCGATTTAGACTTCCTTCTTCGGCAAACAAACAGGTTATTCACCCCTGTTTATTTTTCGGCTGACTTCTGATCGTGGTTAGGCACCCCACGATTTATCACGAGACGTAAGTAACGAACCTACGCTCTGATACCAATTGTTGGAGATAATAATGGTATAACGATCACACAAACACGAAGAGTTTTGTGGGTGGACTATCCCACGACGGCTTTTTCTCTTTAATATATATTGAAGTAAAACTTACAAAAACTTATTCATAAGACTCAATACCCTACACTATTTATAAGACCATAAAATTGAGTTCTAGTCAAACTCCTACTCCTAAACTTGAGGACCAAGTTTTTGTTAAACAAGAAAACAATTAAAACAATACTTATAATAATTCTAAAACTTTAAAAGTAACCAACTCAAAGATTAGAAACTATCATTCATCTTCTTTCAAAAAGCTTTCAAATAACACTAACCTAATTGCCTTATCCGGTTCAAATTATTAAAGATGTTTTGTATTTTACAAATAGAAAAAATTTTCATGAAATGTTTATGTTATCAACTATGGCAATTTAATAGTCATCCGGTTTCTCTCATTGAGTTATGACACCTATAAATATATATGTGATTATCGTGCATATTATAATTATAATGTCATGTGATTGTAATAGATAATCACATGTAACAACAGGTGGCTGAACCCCAAGTTTTGTTTTTGGGGTCAGAAAAATATTAAAATTTTTCATTCTGTTTCGGGTCGGGTCACAAAATAAAAATATAAAACCAAATTAAATTTCAAATACATAATAAAAATATGTGAATCATAATTAGAAAAGCATAATAGAAATAGAATATCATACGGTTGCTCTTTATGAGTTTTCATTTTTTGAACTTAGTCATTACATCATCTATAGAAAATTTTCTAAACAACTATTTTTCAATATAACAAATACAACTATCGCTCAAATTATCATCACCAATTCGACGACGCAATCGGACTTCACATACTTCATTACAGAAAAAAAAACATCTTTCAAGTCTCAACACTTGTTGCGATGGGTAAAACGAGAGACAATTTCAATAAACGGTACACCAACATAAAGGAAATGTGTTTCTTTGTTTCAACCATTAATCTTACAAGACTAGATAGACTATTCAAGTTCGCAGATCTTGTATCCGCTTTCAAATTATCAATGTAGTCCGGGAGTTCAATCTCAAGGCTTCTTTTACTTTTTCATTAAAACCATATGGATACATCTCAGCTAACAATAGTATCTTTGGTATATCAAACTCACGAAAATTATCATGTGGACTTAAACTAGTCATAAAAATAATTATTTCAGATGTTACCTCGTTAATACGGTTCGAACTCTTGGATTTGCAATTTGCATATCAAGCATCATGTTGAAACAATCATACTTATAGTATTGACGATATGTGATATTTGTCTTTTGTCTTGGATTCTTTAAGTTAATGAAGTAATCATCCATGTTTACCATTTCAAGTTCATGTTTTTCACACAAAAAAAATTGACTTCCTTAAAAAATGATTTAAAACCCTTTAATCTAAACTTCTTGAGTTGTTGCTTGGTGGATTTAACCAATGAGATTGTGTTCAATAAATCTTGCTCTCCCCTTTGAAGACATTGTCTTGCTCTCCCCTTTGAAGATATTGGGACAATATGTTTGTGGCCTCTAAAATATGCCTCATCAAGTGTGAGTAAAAAACATAATCAAATACGCACACTACACATAGACACATAGTAAAATACTAACATTCAAATATCCATGTAATAACATACTAACATCCAAATAATCAAAATAGTTCAGCAAAATAATAATCAAATAAAGTAAAATTTGGAGAAAAAAGTAAAAAAACAAAAAAAAAACCCTAAATGAGTTGTGGTCTTGTATTTTCAAGAGCCAACTTTGTGATCTAGTGACTGGTATGAGTCGATGGAGTGATGAAGGCTTCACCTTTGCAAGTTGTGGCCTTGTATTTTCGCATTTCGTCTAGGGTTTTTCTTCTCGTATGGAATGTCGACTGACGCTGAATTTTCGAAAGGAGAAAGGGTTCGTTTCAAGACGCTCCTAATCAATTGTTGGAATAGTTTAACTAGGTTTAAAAACTAAAATGGGTATTGGGTTTTTTTTATGAGTTTAAATGGCTATCGAGCTTATTGTTTAAATGATTATTAGGTTAAATACTTAAATGGTTTAGTATAATGAAGTAGTTAGTTCATAATAGATTAATAGTTAAGTTTATATTTGAATGTGTTTACATATTTAAAACGTTTTTGAACACGTTCTTGATAACGTTTCTTAGTGCGTGACTCTTTGCGGTTATATACCAAAAGCAATGTTGTCATATATTGTGTCTTAGGCGTACAGATCCAACAATCTCACACTTGCACAAGATTCATCATACATTAACATAGATAATAGTGGATGTCTAGCAATATCTCATTGTCCCTAATGTCATAGGACACAGTCATCCATTATTACCAATCAATTGGTATATTGTAAAATATCGATTATCTTTTTTGTATTAGATATCTAGTTGAACATTAGACACGTATCAGTATTAGTCTCATATAGTGTCCAACTATTCTACTGCTCTATCAAGATTTGAAGTGATTAAATCAAAAACTCAGTTTGAGCATGGCAATTCATTTTCATCGGTTTGAATCAAAGAAAGACCCATACGCCTCTCACTATACCTCATACCATAACTATTTGGTCAAAGAACAATATTAAACCATGTCAAAACGCAATGTTCCATATAATCAGATCCCGATATCTATCTCCGGTCAAAGGATACAAAGATACTACATTTTTCAAAATCTATTTATGTCGCTGCTCCATGTCATCGCATGAAGTAGTTTTTTAGGCAGATCAAGTGCAATATTTATTTGTAATAAGAATTCGTTTGCTAACTCTTTGCCTATTTTCATCCTTATGATAATAAATTAACCGATTCATAATAGTCTTTGTTCAAAATCATCCCCACAATTTTGATCAAATACGGATAATTTATAATAATCTGATTATTCATAGATTATACATGCTAATATTATAAAAACAACAAACAATAATAAATATGATCATATCCAATACACAATATCAGATAGAATATTATTGCTTTGTATGTTTCAAATACTAATCTACAAATTAGCCAATCAATCATATTTAATATGCATTATGTATGATAATTGTAAGAACTTAGAGGGGCGGTGAATATGTTATTTTTAATCTCTAACCACTTTTTTGAACTCATTATTTGTCAGATGAACAGTTCTTTTGAAGACTTAAAGATTAAATAACATTAAATAAAGAGTTTAGCGTTAGAGAGATATCACCACATAACATCAGTTAATGACTTTGAATTGTAACAGCTATAATATTGACTCAAAGTATGAAAGGACTAAACATATCAATATGCGATTGCATTTTATTAAAGCTAAGAAAGTTAATACCAAAGACAATGCAACTGATTACTAAGTTAAAAGCTTTTAAAGTGTTTGAATATGTTAAATATTGGTTACGTATGTCGGGTATTGACTTTTCAATAAGGAGGAGATTGTTAAAATGTATTGCGTAAAGTCAACCAAAGTCAAGCCGGTAGAGATGGTTCTAGGCAGTAGTTGATGCAAGAGGGACTGTTTTAGCTTAGCTCTCATAGTCTAGGGGACTAAGTTGTCATTTCTTCTTAAATTAGGGGCGTGACTAGATTAAGAGGATTTAAAGGGACATTAGTGAGAGTTCAAAGCAATTCAATTTCAGTTTTTTTTCTTCATTACATTGGCTTTAGGGATATGTTTAAGGGGCTCTAGTGCACTCTTTTGTCCACTGAAATTTGATGTGTGCAAGGATGTGGTGTAACATGAGTCGTAAAATAGGATCAAACATTTCATCTAAAGAGAAGAACATACCGTATCCATCATGGGCAAAATTTGCAGCTTCGGCAACACTAAGCTACCAGTAAAGCCGAATGCAAACTAGCATTATGTAAAACCAATAAACATTGATTGTTCACCACTTTAAGTGTGTGGAGCATGCAGAATTAAACTAGTAATTTAGTCTTTGTGAGGGTTGGAGTCGAGGAACTTGGCATAACGTTCTGTTTTTGCTCCTGTTTTGTGATCATAGTACTCGACCACTGCGGCATGCAGCTAGGGTCAGAGCTTGTGCATGCAACCTAAAATGCCACAAGTAGCAGTAAGCCGAAAGTGCAAGAAAAAAATATAAAAAGTTGAAATCCATGTGACAACATCTAAACCAACTAAGTTTAGGAAAAAACTGGTGTACAGTATGCTAATAATTTAATCTATAAAATCATGGCATGCGAATATGTGATGTGAATTAAAGAAAAAAGGAGTGCAGCATGCTGTGTATCATAGCAAAGGAGAAAAACAGATCATATACGATGCAAAAGGAACAAATCCTGGTTATATTCTTAGGAAATAAATATATTTCTAAAAATTAACCTTCAAATACTAAGATTAACTAGGACAGAGTCTTCTAGTCCTTCAAATTTCAAAAATCATTAAAAATTTCCGTTTTTATATATCACGTCAAGACAAGTTACTGTTTTATAGCACAGGCAGGGTTGACTTGCAAACACTTTTTATTTGTTACTGGTCAGGTTAGATAATCAATATAGGAGTCATTCTTTCTCAACTAAAGAAAAATTCTTCCTTCAAACCTCGGTAGCATGTGGATGCAAGGCGAGGACCTTAACAGCACGCCTCCAGACAGGCGCATGTCTTCTGTTTGGCTTACATGTTAAAGTGACCAGCGTGCTGGGATCTACTAGAATCCTAGACCTCCTTTATGAATAAAACTCATACAAGTTTTCAACTCTGGATCAAATGATTGGTTTAATCGTTAATCAGGTGCACTATGAAGCTATTATTACTCTGAATCTTCGTTTATACTTATTTCGCAGCTGTGTATCATTTATGCCCAGGGTTAAGTTTCACATAGATCTAGAGAATCAAAGGGTAGTCATATGCAATTAAGAACCTTCTATGCCTATCATATAACTTTCAATTTTTCTTATTATTGTGCTTCTTTTGGCCACAGGCAAGGCCTTCCAGCCTTGGGATTTTGACTACTAAAGTTCACATTCGTAAGCCGGATGAAGTTCACAAGAATTCTAGGGTTGTTCTCACATTCTACAAGTTATGTGAATAAGAATACATAAATTATACCTACCTGATTTGCATCAATCTAGTGTGAGTCACTGGCATGGCAACCCCCATGGTCAATAGACCAACTAACTACAAATTCAGAAACTCTAGGGTACAAAAACTAATTTTACATCTCATAAAAGCTGTGAAATTAACAGTACAAAGCATTTAGAACTTCAACATGATGGCATAAGAATTCAATTTCACAAAATCATGCTTTAATAAAATTAAAAACAAAATCAATTTATTCATCGTGAAGGGGGCATCGTATCAACATGATCTGATGAGAAATAAAATAGGGATCTACAACAATAGCTAGCGTGAATGATCCTGACACTGGTTTTCATGCCGGGCTGAGACCAATTGTAAGCGATTGATCCAGCAATCCCACTCACCCACAAGCATCCTAGCAAATATAGGTAAAAGGTCCATCGAGTGGATCGAAACGATATGAAGAAGGAGAAGAAGAGGGGAAACGAAATTACCAACGGAACGAAGCTTATGCTCAACAATCCACTCCCTGGCGCTGCCAATTTTGGACTTGGTGTTGGAATCAGCCATCGGTGATCGGTTCGGTGCAGAGAGATGAATGCGTTGAAGAGGCGGTGGCAAATGGTATTCGAACGAGGTCGGTGGGTAGCTTAACTTTGAACGTTTTTTTCTTGTGACACACGTTTTAGCTACAATTTTCACCTCGTATTTCTTTATGTAGTTTTAGCCTGCGATGTGGGATTAACGCTTTTAGTCCAATTCATTAACTTCGTTAAGTTTTTCAGTTAATTCTTATTAAGTGACCAAAATACCTCTCTTCTTTCCCACTCCAACACCACCAGCCGGCCGATCACCACATTAAATTTGCAGGCCATCTTCATCACCGAAATCTCTCGCTTAAGACGGGTGAACTAATCCTCCACTCCAATGACAAACAGAGAGAGATTGAAATTTAGAGACAGATTGGCACCGGTTAGGGAATGCAGAGAGATGAGAGACGGGTGAACTAATCGTCCCTGGCTAAAAACCTATCGCTGGCCGGAATTGTCACCGTAAGCACGTTGAAGACGGGTGAACTAATCGTCCCTATTCTAGGGCACGATCTGGTAATTGTGGTGTTGAATTTGAAATTTACTAATTTCTAGACCTGCAGAAGGGGTATGGCAAAGGCAGACGGAATTTACGGAAACAATGGGGTGTTGCACGAGAAGTACGAGCTGGGACGACAATTACGGCACGGAACGTTTGCAAAAGTATACAACGCGCGGAACTTGCATACCGGCTGGAACGTGGCGATGAAGGTTGTTGCAAAGGAGAATGTGATTAATGTCGGCATGATGGAGCAGCTTAAGCGAGAGATTTCGGTGAAGAAGATGGTACGGCATCCGGCGAAGTTCGGTGATGAAGATGTGCCAAGCCTACGAACTCCGGCGAGAAAACTAGGGTTCCGGCGAGAAAACTAGGGTGGTGGCCGGAAGAAGAGGGGTATTTTGGTCATTTAATAAAAAGTCAGAGACTTAGAGTGTTAGGGTGCACTGAACCTGTTGAAACCATCAAACCTTAGGGCGAAAACTGCACTTTACCCATTAAATACTAGGTTTGTTGAATAAAAATAATAAAATAAAGAGTTATTAATTTAGATTTATGGAACCGTAAAATGTTTTTTTTTCATATAAGATATGATTTGAATTATGTATAGCTAAAACTTTACTTAATAAAAGCAATAACATTGAAAATGAATAAAAATTATTATAATTCATAAATGTCTAAAGACATCTTTGTATATAACATTTGATGTTCTACTTGTAAGTTTACCATCTTTATCTAATATTAATAGTTTTAACACTTTCTACTTGTAACTCTGGATGATGCAACATACAGTTGACCATGTGTAAAAACTGGTTGTCTAAAAAACAAACCAATCTTGGATATTGATTGTCCTTAACTCTTATTATTGTTATTAAAAAATCTTCAAAACCTTATCGATACTACACACATTCCCCAAATTACAAAAAAAAAATCAATAAACTATTCAAACACTACAAAAAAAATTCTCAACAATGTAAATGCAAAGTCATCGAAGCATTACCTTCAAGGCCCGACTCTTGTTCCGGTTGTATCCATTCCGATTGTTGCATATGATTCGTCCGTGACCCGTACATCTCCATTTATTAGGTTTTCAAGCTCCTATTTACAATCATCACGAAACAAGGTTAAAGATCACCCGCAACGATGAGTTTGCTGCGTTATCACCAGGGAATTGAAAGAAAGAATTATAAGTCATCTTCACTCTGATATGCCATGCTTTTATGCCACATCACAAATTCAAATAAGCACACACATTTAATGTAATATCCTGGATTTTTCAACGTATCCTTTCCTAAACATGTGTGTGTTTTATAAATAAAATATCATTTAAATTCTTAAAACTTTACAAGTTTGTAATTATGTAAATAATTTAAACTTATAAAGCGTAAATCTTAGAAAATGTTTCTTTATAAATTTATAAAATAATAAGAAGCAACAAAACTTATAGAACTTACTAAATTTTTACAAAAATAAAACCTATTATTATTTTATAAACTGTAGGGACCAAAACTGTCAATACTAAAACTTGTTTTAAACTAAAACCCATGTTTTAACAGGAAATGATGAAACCGTCAAACATCAGGGACCAATTGCGTAATTATCCCAAACTTCCAGAATCCAGAAACGGTCATGGGTTCGAAACCCGTAACCCCCGCTTTTGCCCCCCTTCTCGACGAAAATCACGATTTCGACCAGGTTCGATGAACCTCGAACTCGACTCCCGCGTGCGACCAAACCCCAATGAAATTCAATGCTCGGACACGGCCCGAGACCCGCGCATTCGTCGAATTTGGACTCGGCCGTTCAACCGCCAACTCCCCAACCAATTCGACATTTAACATCGAAATTGGCTATAAATACCGATTGGAAATCTCAGAAACACCACACCAAAACTTTCTTCACTCTTAATTCGGACGATCATCATCCACATTTCGTGATTTTTCTCCCGATAGCCGAAGTCAAAGCTTGAACTCGTTCTCCCTCACCTCGACTTCAAATCAGGTAATTTTTGTATGCATCATGATCGATTTCACGAGGGGATCAAGAGCCCTCTGTTTAATTTCATAAACAGAGGGTGATTCGATTCGTATTTGAACGATTTCGATTTCTAGGGTTCTTACGATTTATGGCTGTGTTGGGTTTGTATTTTTAAATTTTCCTTCTGGTTAAATTAACAGCGAGACACGTAGCCGGGATGGTTAAGGCGTCTGTGTAGGCGTGACCCGGTCAGTGACCCGGGTTCGAACCTGTTAAGCAGGGCTTTGCCCTTTTTATTTTTGTTAGCCCTTTTAAACAACTTTAAATCTTTTAATGATTTTTATAAATTCTGCTAAACTTTTATAAACTCAAAAATGATTTTTATTTATACTTTTACATTCTGGAACATTTTTAATTAAATGAAACTTAGTTAAACACATAAAAAAATAAATCTTTAATCTTGGTTTTAAATTCATAAAAACCATAAAAATGATTTAAAACTTTTATAAAACTTATAATTACACAGAAACTATTTATTAAAAACAGTAAACTTAATTTATTATTTGTATTCTAAATTGAAAGAATTCTTTTACCCTAATGTTTAAATTTATAAATCTTTGTTGTAAACTCAGAAAAGTTTATAAAATCTATTTAAAAATCAGGAACTTATAAATTTATAAACTTAGACACTTTCTAAATTTATATAAACATAAATCTATTTGTTTATGTGAAACGAGAGAAATGATTATACTTTATTTACTTCCTAAATAATTATAAAGTTATAAACTTTATAAAAACTAAATGAAAACTTTAAACATTTATGAACTTGTAAAACTTTATGTAAACACTTATAAGCTTATAAATTAATAGAAACTCTATTTAAAACCTATTAAACTTATGGTTTTCCTTTTTAAACTTTAAAAATGTTTATAAACTTATAATTAAGATCTAACCATATTCTATTTAATATCTTATAAACTTGTAAGTGTTATTATCTGTTTAAACGTATTTATATTACGAATTAATTTGTATTATAAATACTTAATACTTAGAAACTTAATCAAATCTCAAATGATTTATGTTGATTAAATAAGTGATTATTCTTGTAAATTATTTAATTCTAAATACTTAGAAAACTATTTTGATTATTCTTACCTAACTTGTATAATTAATAATTGTGAAACTTTTAAATAATTATTTTAATTAATAATTATTCTAATCTATAAATCTATTAAACTTTGACATACAAGTCTTGTATCAAAACCTTTATTATAAACTTGATTTAAATTTCATAAACACAAATCATATCCGTCTCCCATTTGGAACCCTAGTCAATCTTGAAATCCTAAATCCTTTGTCTTAAACTTTTTACTTAAAACTTTAGACTTATATTCTTAGGCTTATTGTGAGGATATTCTCCTTCAAAGTCTTGCAAATACTTATCCGTGTCGGATACTCTTCATCGATCCATGTGAGTATACTTAGCCCCTTTTTCCTGTCTATACTTTTGGGGTGAAACATGTTTAAAACTTTAAACTTATACAATTCTTGTACAACTATGACTAGATACTTATTCTTATGTTAAACTTGAAACTTGTATGCTTAGATTAAACTTAAAACTAGCACATTCATTAACTTTGATCAAGCCTATAGTAACAATGATAGATCTATTGCATTTGACCAATCCACCTTGATTGATTGACCCCTTCGGGGGGAGCCCTTGGTGATTGTTACTGAATTAAACTTTAAACTTGAGACTTATAAGGGTAACCTGCGGGTTATGCCTAAACTTGGTTGGAGGGTTGAAGTGCACAATGTTTAAGATACTTGTTCTCATACTTACATTATAGAATGCATATATCATAGTGAATTGTAATTCTTTCCAAATACTTGTTAAACTGTGTCAAAACATTTGTATCTCACCAACTATTTTGTAGTTGACAGATTCTTTCACATGTTTCAGGTTCTACATCATGAGACTTATTTGTGATCACATAGGACGCTTCGGACCTAGACTACTTACTAAATAAATGTTGTATACTTGTTATTTCCTTTGTATTAAACCTTTGAATCTGTTATTAATGAAATATTGAAACTTTATTAGTCAACCTTGTGCTATTGAACAACCGTGTCCGCCCCGACGTATAATCCGTTGTCGGTTGGGGTGTGACAGATTGGTATCAGAGCCTTGGTTATAGGGAATTAGGTTATTAGACACATGACCTAGACTATAACTTAGGAGACCCAAACATGAGTTATCTCATGTCCTTTACTAGGAATTCTCTCCTCATTCTATTCTTAAATCTTATACGTGAACGCTTGGAGATTCTACGTTTCTACTTACCTACATGCTACAAGAGTCTACCACATCGAGGACACATTCTTAGGCTTTAATTCTAAGCCACCACTAAACTCTCGTCAAGAATATTTAAGTTCTAGATAATGTGTGAGAACTTGGGAGGACCGGAAAGGTGGATACCTGTATTCTGGGAAATTCTGTCAAGGAAAGCATTTCGTATAAATCCAAATCAACCGTTGGACTCGTATGCTTTCCTGGAATTCTTGGGATGAGTATCAACTTATAGGAATGCATGACTTCTCTAAACATTAGTGAGCTTAGATCTCTCTTGATATGTCAAAGTACTTACTTAGTGATATGCACTAAATGAGTACCATCTCAAATACTATACACTTCATAAATTTATGATTCAAAAAAACTTTCCTCTGTAACCTTTATTCTATGATTCTTAAGTCCCGTCTTGTCACATGACAGCATGCTTACTCGTCATGACCTGAAGGAGTTACCTTCAAGGAGAAATTCTTACGAGATTATACTTAAAAACTACATACATAAACTTATATTTATAGATACTACCCAATAAACTTCGTGATCATTGTAATACAACCCTTAAAACTATGTATTACTCTACAAATTCTCCTATAAAGCTTCATTATTTTATAACTATGACACCTAAGAGGTAACTCTTGTATTTTTACCTTACCTCCTTAGCACTTAACCAAGTTTCATTTGATAACTAACTCAAGACTTTTTTTACACTTTTATACATCTCAAAACTTTCATACGTCCTTAAACTTCATGATCATTGTGATACCAACACATTTAAAACAATGTATTATCCTACAAGTCCTTTTACGAACTTCATTACGTTATAAACTTGACACCTAAGGAGAAACTCTTGCGTTTTCATTTTATCACTCAAAACTTCATTTGATGATTTACTCAAACTTTGTTACACATTTATGTATCTCAAAGCTTTCATTACATCCTTAAAACTTACACATCACCGTTCCTTGTAAATAAAACTTAACGTCTTTTAAAATCTAAAGTACATTAACAAAGAAATTCGTAACCTAAGTAATTTTCCTTGTAGAGGAAGAAGCCTACTATAGAACAAACAAGCTCCACGTTTAAGACTCTAAACCCATAATGAACCTCGACATAGTACCATAAACCCAAACATCGGTGACAACAACTGAGAGAAGTTGTAGGCCCATGAGGAAGTTCTGGCTAGGGAAATAGGGTACTTAAGTGAGTCCTTGTGACCACCCCTTCTTCTGGGAATCCTCCTCGTTAGCCCATCAACCTCCAATCAAAACCATTTTTGAAAGTATTACTGTGATAACTCAGTATTATGAATAAAAACCTTTTGAACATATTAAATCAACTTACTTACACACTTTAATTTTCCGTTTAAATTGTATTATGTAAGGGCTAAAAGTCCCAATTTTGAAACATCTAATGAAAACTTACTTTGGAAATTTCATCTTGTCATCATTTACTAGTTTAACTTTCTTTTCATCATTACAAACTTAACACTTCTACCCAAACACTTTCTTCAAGAGTAGCCCACGTTAGTAATTAACAACGTTGCATTAAACAATAAAAATCCTAAGTGACACATGTAACCGAAGAATAAATCTTGAACAAACCTTCTAATCCGTAAGCACTCTTTTAAAACAACTCGACTTACGAACCATTGCCGTAATCAGCTATGATCCTTACCCTTTATATAAACTTCACACTTCTAAACTTGACCAACTTTCCGTTTGACAATCATACAGACCTTTTATGAGTCCTACTTATACTACTCATTATTGTCTAACTCGTCATCCTTGAACATACTAATTTCACAAAGAAAACTACGTATTCTTTTATGAAACAAGACAAATCATTTGTAAACATACTATCATTTCCAAAACTTTTCCCGTTACCCTATACTAGAAGACTTTCCCCATCAAACTCTTGCCACGTAAAAGATTTTCTATAAGTCACAACGGGAACTAAAGGCTTAAATGCACATTGCTAAAACATCAAACTTCGTATACACAACTATAAGGTCAGAGACTTTTGAGCCATGTAAAAACTTATACAAATATTCGAAACCGTATTCTTAAAACTAAACATGATCAATAAAGGATCATGTAAAGCTTAATGTTGAAACTTGAAATCAACTGACTTATCCTATTTTCAAACTCATACTTGGATTCTTAGTCTTGAAAACTTATTGTGTTCACTAAACTTTATAAGACGTAATAAACATTCATTCCAAATACACGAGCAAACTTCATTCTTTATACTAGAAACTAATGTGAATGGAGGCATTACTCCCTTTTGCAGAGCACCTCCCTAGTTTTCCCTTCAAACCCAAACATCGGGATCCACCAAATCTTCTGGACAACTCGAATCTTCTGTGAGAAAGCGTATAACGGTTAATCCTGTTCCAAACACTGTCCCATACCTCTCTTAAACACTAGAGTATTTAGATAACCGCTTTATACTCAAAACGTAATCGTATACTTCTATACACTGAAGCTAAACTAAGAGACTTTAAGCTATTCTATGTTTGACGTATTCTTGTTCAAACACAATTTAAACTATTCTATGTTTGACGTATTCTTGTTCAAACACAATTTAAACTATTCTATGTTTGACGTATTCTTGTTCAAACACAATTTAAACTATTCTATGTTTGACGTATTCTTGTTCAAACACAATTTGAGCTACCCTATGTTTGACGTATTCTTGTTCAAACATGATGAACGTATGAGACTTTAAACTACTCCATGTTTGACGTATTCTTGTTCAAACATGATGAACGTATAAGACTTTTAAATTACTCAAGGTTTGATGTATTCTTGATCAAACACGAGGAAAGTGTAAAGACTTTAAACTACTCGATGATTGAGGTATTATTATTCAATCACGAGGAAACTTTGAAACTCTAAATCTTGTCACATTCTTCTCTCTTTAATCATTGAATGACGTTTCTCTCTAAGGGACTCGTTAATCAATGACCACTCTTACGCGGAAACAATAGTCATGAGTTAAACAAATTCTTGTACTCTTTCTTGATCCACACACAAACGGAAGGGCCTATGCGGACTATGCGACGATTTAAATGCTTGCGGGTGCACACGTAAGTATGAAAATCAGCGTATGAAAATACATAGTAAACTCTGTCGTGTGCTATGATCTAAGACTTATCGTAAAAGTTAGCCACGGAACTTAGGTACGGTAGCAAACCTTAGACGTATTAGTCTACAAACTCAAATCCTTGAACTATCGTCGAATCCATTCTGAGTGATGCATCTCACTTTAAACCTTGAATGGAAGGTTATCAGTTATTCTCTCAAATACATTTCTGAAAACAAATCTTCATATATTTCAATGAAACTATATACCTCTTAGAGAAACTCTTGGCAACCATATACTTTGAAAACTTAGAAACTCGAGAGTAATCTTATTCCTGTCATTCCATCTCATTTAGAACTCTAAACGTAACCCAGAGTTTACTAGGGAACGTGAAGTATCCTTCTCATTATCCTTATGCGTATCGTAAACTTAACTAAACCCTTCTACTTTAATTTCGGGACGAAATTAAAGTAGGGGAGACTGTAATATCCCGGATTTTTCAACGTATCATTTCCTAAACATGTGTGTGTTTTATAAATAAAATATCATTTAAATTCTTAAAACTTTACAAGTTTGTAATTATGTAAATAATTTAAACTTATAAAGCGTAAATCTTAGAAAATGTTTCTTTATAAATTTATAAAATAATAAGAAGCAACAAAACTTATAGAACTTACTAAATTTTTACAAAAATAAAACCTATTATTATTTTATAAACTGTAGGGACCAAAACTGTCAATACTAAAACTTGTTTTAAACTAAAACCCATGTTTTAACAGGAAATGATGAAACCGTCAAACATCAGGGACCAATTACGTAATTATCCCAAACTTCCAGAATCCAGAAACGGTCATGGGTTCAAAACCCGTAACCCCCGCTTTTGCCCCCCTTCTCGACGAAAATCACGATTTCGACCAGGTTCGATGAACCTCGAACTCGCCTCCCGCGTGCGACCAAACCCCAATGAAATTCAATGCTCGGACACGGCCCGAGAACCGCGCATTCGTCGAATTTGAACTCGGCCGTTCAACCGCCAACTCCCCAACCAATTCGACATTTAACATCGAAATTGGCTATAAATACCGATTGGAAATCTCAGAAACACCACACCAAAACATTCTTCACTCTCAATTCGGACGATCATCATCCACATTTCGCGATTTTTCTCCCGGTAGCCGAAGTCTAAGCTTGAACTCGTTCTCCCTCACCTCGACTTCAAATCAGGTAATTTTTGTATGCATCATGATCGATTTCACGAGGGGATCAAGAGCCCTCTGTTTAATTTCATAAACAGAGGGTGATTCGATTCGTATTTGAACGATTTCGATTTCTAGGGTTCTTACGATTTGGGGCTGTGTTGGGTTTGTATTTTTAAATTTTCCTTCTGGTTAAATTAACAGCGAGACCCGTAGCCGGGATGGTTAAGGCGTCTGTGTAGGCGTGACACGGGTTCGAACCTGTTAAGCAGGGCTTTGCCCTTTTTATTTTTTTTAGCCCTTTTAAACAACCTTTAAATCTTTTAATAATTTTTATAAATTCTGCTAAACTTTTATAAACTCAAAAATGATTTTTATTTATACTTTTACATTCTGGAACATTTTTAATTAAATGAAACTTAGTTAAACACATAAAAATTAAATCTTTAATCTTGGTTTTAAATTCATAAAAACCATAAAAATGATTTAAAACTTTTATAAAACTTATATTTACACAGAAACTATTTATTAAAATTATTTGTATTCTAAATTGAAAGAATTCTTTTACCATAATGTTTAAATTTATAAATCTTTGTTGTAAACTCAGAAAAGTTTATAAAATCCATTTAAAAATCACGAACTTATAAAATCCATTTATATAAACATAAATCTATTTGTTTATGTGAAACGAGAGAAATAATTATACTTTATTTACTTCCTAAATAATTATAAAGTTATAAACTTTATAAAAATTAAATGAAAACTTTAAACATTTATGAACTTGTAAAACTTTATGTAAACACTTATAAGCTTATAAATTAATAGAAACTCTATTTAAAACCTATTAAACTTATGGTTTTCCTTTTTAGACTTTAAAAATTTTTATAAACTTATAATTAAGATAAAACAATATTCTATTTAATATCTTATAAACTTATAAGTGTTATTATCTGTTTAAACGTATTTATATTACGAATTAATTTGTATTATAAATACTTAATACTTAGAAACTTAATCAAATCTCAAATGATTTATGTTGATTAAATAAGTGATTATTCTTATAAATTATTTAATTCTAAATACTTAGAAAAACTATTTTGATTATTCTTACCTAACTTGTATAATTAATAATTGTAAAACTTTTAATTAATTATTTTAATTATTAATTATTCTAATCTATAAATCTATTAAACTTTGACATACAAGTCTTGTATCAAAACCTTTATTATAAACTTGATTTAAATTTCATAAACACAAATCATATCCGTCTCCCATTTGGAACCCTAGTCAATCTTGAAATCCTAGATCCTTTGTCTTATACTTTTTACTTAACTTTAGACTTATATTCTTAGGCTTATTGTGAGGATATTCTCCCTCAAAGTCTTGCAAATACTTATCCGTGTCGGATACTCTTCTTCAATCCATGTGAGTATACTTAGCCCCTTTTTCCTGTCTATACTTTTGGGGTGAAACATGTTTAAAACTTTAAATTATACAATTCTTGTACAACTATGACTAGATGCTTATTCTTATGTTAAACTTGAGACTTGTATGCTTAGATTAAACTTAAAACTAGCACATTCATTAACTTTGATCAAGCCTATAGTAACAATGATAGATCTATTGCATTTGACCAATCCACCTTGATTGATTGACCCCTTCGGGGGGGAGCCCTCGGTGATTGTTACTGAATTAAACTTTAAACTTGTGACTTATAAGGGTAACCTGCGGGTTATGCCTAAACTTGGTTGGAGGGTTGAAGTGCACAATGTTTAAGATACTTGTTCTCATACTTACATTATAGAATGTATATATCATAGTGAATTGTAATTCTTTCCAAATACTTGTTAAACTGTGTCAAAACATTTGTATCTCACCAACTATTTTGTAGTTGACAGATTCTTCCTCATGTTTCAGGTTCTACATCATGAGACTTATTTGTGATCACATAGGACGCTTCGGACCTAGACTACTTACTAAATAAATGTTGTATACTTGTTATTTCCTTTGTATTAAACCTTTGAATATGTTATTAATGAAATATTGAAACTTTATTAGTCAACATTGTGCTATTGAACAACCGCGTCCGCCCCGACGTATAATCCGCCGTCGGTTGGGGTGTGACATTTAACATCATTCACTTAGCATGAATGACATGCTTAAATCTTAAAATGGAATACATATTCATTACAGAACACATATGAACAAACCATGATCTAAAAATATGGAAAACAAAAGCAATCGGTGCATTTAATGAATAACTTACAAAAGATAATAATAATAATAACAATTTAAAAGTTATGAGTCTAGGATTAGGGCAGAAAGCAAAAATGGGAACTTATTTATAAATCATTTTGTGTATCTAGGATAGTAACAACACACACTAGTCATGTTTCACAACTATTACAGGTCACCGACAAGCCCTTTGTTTGCCGGAGATCTCCTATGGTGTCGCCACTGTTGTTATCGTTCCTCATATCACCAGCCACTGTCGTCTGAGAATTGTTTCCGGCTACCATCGCTAGGTACTTCTGAACACGCATTTGAATCCTTCCGATCAAACCAGATCTGAGACAAGTAGTAGGAGATCGACCCGTCGGACCTTCACCGGAAGTTATTATGTGCCGCCGAAACCATACTCGCCGTCATCGGGGACCATCGTGAAGCCCTTATCCGGAGATACTCGTTGTCATGGTTTAACCCTAGCCGCAACTAGGGCTTTTGGTCAGAAGTGCAACCATCGACGCTCTCGGGCATATCGTCACTACCATCACCTTCTAAGCCATCGGAAAGACAACCGCCGTCTTTTGGCGTCAGCCGTGTTCGCCGGGGGAAATGGGGTTGGAGGAGAGTCTACTGAGACTGAAGGGTTCAAAGAGGAGAAGGGTAGGGGTGAAAAGGGCTGTGCTCACGAAGGAGAGATGTGCAGATCTATGGTTTGAATTTTGAACTCTGCCCCCCAACTGGGGTTATGCTTTCAAGTATTGTACACTGTGTTTTAAAGGTGGTATTTAAGTAAAACTCTTACATCCTACTAATATGTATTATAATATAGTGTGTATATATATATAAATATATATATTACTAGCTTAGACCCCGTGTAATACACACGGGTGAAAAACATCAATGCATAAATTTCTTAAATTTTATTTATGTATTTTACATGTGTAAAAATGTATTACTGTATGCTAAGGATATAAAACAAAATTCAAAATATGTAAAAGATAATATATAATTGGGTTTCGAAAATACGTCAGTTACTATTTAATGTAATTTGACTTTCATTTACTATTTGAATGAAAATAAAAATTACATAATTAGATTTCAAAGTTTTTTATAATAAATGATAATTTAAAATAAATGTGTTTTATTAGTATAATTAGTAATTTATTAAAAGATATTGGTGCATTTAATAAGAGAGAGAGGCGAAAAAATATTGATAAGATTGAATATGGTGATGACATGTGACATACAAAAACCTTTATTTATTATATAGTATAGATTGGAAGTCTGTTGCTCCAAAATACAAAGAAAATATCCAATACAAAAGAGAAGAAAGGTTCTTGCCCTTCCTTAGTACAATACAACTAACTATTAACTAGAGAAGGAGGCCTATTACACTCAACCTTACCTAGCTAAAAACTAACGAGGGGAAGAAGTAGGAGAAGTAGCTATAGTGAGTTGAGATCTGATTAGGGGTGTTTAAAAAGATACGATTCCGAAACCGAACCTGAATAATCCAAAATTTCGAATCCGAATTATCTGAAATTTTGGCTTTGGATTTGGATTCGGATAATAATATTGGAAATTTTTTGATATTTTGGATATCTGAATCTGAAATATTAAATTTGGTTATTTTTAATAATTTATCATATTTAAATATATAAAACACAATAAGAAACCTTAATCGCATTCTCTACTCACGTTCTTCCCTGCCTCCGATGCTCAATCATCACACATTCTTTGTTGTCGTTCTTCCCACCTCCGCTGCTCAACTCTCACGCATTCTCTACTGTCGTTCAAATCCGGCTCTCAATCTCTCATCCGACTGCTCGACTGTCGTTCAAATCCGCTGCTCAATCTCATCCGACTGCGACTCTCGTGATTCCACGACATTTGAAAGGTATTACATTCTAATTTCAAGATTATAGATTTGCATTGAAACCATTATAATTTCAAAATTTGTAATTTCAAGGTATTACTAGATTTGAAGTATTACAAGATTTGAAGTATTACAAGATTTGAATTTTATTTGTAACATTAGAGATTTCCATTGAAACCATTTTAATTTCAAAGTTTGTTCAAACTCTAGAGATTTGCAGTTTGTTTGTATTAAATTTTAATTTCAAAGTTTGTTTAAACTCTACAAATAACAAGTGTAAAACGGAAGGAACTGAAATCAAACACTTCAAACAAAACTATACAATTTTTTTTTCATGTTTCAGATATCCGGTTACCTATCTGAATTCGTATCCGAAATTTCGGATATTCGGTTCTGAACACCCCTAGATCTGATGAGAGTGGATCCATATCTAGTACGATGTTCTATTTATAGAGGTCGAATCCGAATCCAAAATTCCGAATCATCTGAAATTTTGGCTTTGGATTTGGAATTCAGATAATAATATTGGAAATTTTTTGATATTTCGGATAACTGAATCTGAAATATTAAATTTGGTTATTTTTAATAATTTATCATATTTAAATATATAAAACACAATAAGAAACCTTAATCGCATTCTCTACGCACGTTCTTCCCTGCCTTCGATGCTCAATCATCACACATTCTTTGCTGTCGTTCTTCCCCACCTCTGCTTCTCAACTCTCACGCATTCTCTACTATCGTTCAAATCCAGCTCTCAATCTCTCATCCGACTGCTCGACTGTCGTTCAAATCCGCTGCTCAATCTCATCCGACTGCGACTCTCATGATTCCACGACATTTGAAAGGTATTACATTCTAATTTCAACTTTGTAATTTCAAGATTAGAGATTTGCATTGAAACCATTATAATTTCAAATTTTGTAATTTCAAGGTATTACGAGATTTGAAGTTTGTTTGTAACATTAGAGATTTCCATTGAAACCATTCTAATTTCAAAGTTTGTTCAAACTCTAGAGATTTGCATTTTGTTTGTATTAAATTTTAATTTCAAAGTTTGTTTAAACTCTACAAATAACAAGTGTAAAACGGAAGGAACTGAAAGCAAACACTTCAAACAAAACTATACAATTTTTTTTTCATGTTTCAGATATCCGGTTACCTATATGAATTCGTATCCGAAATTTCGGATATTCGGTTCTGAACACCCCTAGATCTGATGAGAGTGGATCCATATCTAGTACGATGTTCTATTTATAGTGGTCTTGGGGGTTTTTGAGGCAGATACGTGCCTTTCGTCATCGACATGGCCTGCAACTACCTTTCCATGTGTACTTCCGGTTTCTTTAGTTTGTATTAAATTTATAAAAACGATAAAGATGGTTCATGAATATATACATATCATAACCGCATATTCCAAAACTGAAAAGAATTAAATAATAAAAGTAAACGCTCGATACGGTTTACACGACTTAAGAAAATATTTTTAGAAAAGTTTTTATGAAAAAAATTTGCCTTGCTTTAAAAAATGTTTTTATGAAAAAACTAAAAAAAATGTTTTTAGAAAAAGTTAAAAAGTGTTTTTTAAAAAAGTAAAAAAAGGCATTTTTAGGAAAAAAAACAAAAAAAAATATTTAATTTTTTTTAAAAGAACGTTTTTAAATAAGTTAAAAATAGTTTTTATGAAAAAACTATTTTTTTTTTATTGAAAGGGCTGCACTAGTCCTTTAGAAATGAAATAATTGAAATAACCATAGACTTAATAGAAAAAGTTAAGTCAGAGTTGAAATGGTTACATAAATGCAACCTCAAGGCCTGATATATTAACGTTGTATTCTCGAGTTTACTAAAGAGAAGAAAAGAAAAGAAAGGATTCATTCCCCTTCTTTTCTTTTCTCTCAAAATCTCTCAAATTTGAAAGGATGAAGATAAGACTTGTTTTCCTTTAATTTCCTTTCTTAAAAAAACTCTGGAAAACCCTTCCTCCCATTTCCTTTCTTTTCCCCCTTTAAAAAAAACTCGGTTTCCTTACCCTTTCTTTTTTTTTTTTTTTTTTCCATCTTAAATGAGACTCAAGAAAACACCGTAAAAGATTCTTTTCAGACCGAAAGGTAAAACCACATACAGTAGAACCTCTATAATTTAATACTCGATAAATTAATAACCTCGATAAAATTAATAATTTGTCCGGTCCCAACTTGGGACCAGTATAAAATTGGACCCCAATTGATAAAATAATAAGATAATAATTTTTTTTGAAATCCAATGTAAATATATTGGTCCCAGCGAAACTATAAATTAATAATTACTAAAATATTCTAAAATTCTAGGATTTTCTAGTAAAAAATGAATCTATAGTCACTTGTTTTTTTGTGAACTTCAAATCTATATTGAGTTCATCTTTAAATCTCCCCATTACACTTAAGAGTTGAGGCACTGTATTCTCGTATTGCAACAAAAAGTTGTGAAGAGTTGTTGCCGCTTGCAATGCTTCTTTCCGAGTGATCGGTTCCAAGGGTACTGAATCATCAACTTCATCATCAACCGGATTTTGAACGGCATCCGCCATAATTTCTTCAATGCTTTGAACCTTGTAACATTCATTATTTTCACCTGGATAATCCAACAACTCATTCACATCCATTTTGTGCTGATAATGCATTCCTGTAATCAAGTTCTCAAGCTCACGAATGTCTTCTCCAAAATTTACATCGTTTAAATCATTTGAGCCGGTTGGATTAGACGAACGAATTTTACAGTGTCGATGCATTAATTTGAGAGTTGCTCACAAATATAGGCCTACTTTTTAAATTAATAATTTATTAATTTATCGATATAATAATATCTCGTTAAATTAATAAAATATCCCGTTAAATTAATAAAATATCTCGGTCCCAACATTATTAATTATAGAGGTTCTTCTGTATACCAAAAGCGTAATTTACTCCTTTAAAAAAAAAAGCCAATATTATTGGGGCTTGTTTTAGGGATTCTCTACTGCTGAACTTCCGTCTCTGATTCATCCCTAATCGAACACCGATCCAGCGATTTCACTCGAGAAGCACTTGTTCAGGTATGAAACTCTCATTCTTGACTGCAAAGGGTGACTGTGAATACATTCGTTCATATTTCGGAAGAAACTATTTACCTTTCACGGCGAAAAATATTCTTGTTAGAGAAGAACCCTAAATTGGACTAATGATTCATACGTTGGATTCCATATCTTGTACTTTTCTCATTTTGAGCTTGGGTTGAACTGAGTTAACTATCTGCCAACTGTTCGACGAAATGCGTAAGTGAAAATGGCAAATAAATTTAGATTTGGATTATTTTGTACACTTTAATTGTTGTAGAGATAGATTAGAATGTATAAGATGGTGAGAACATTGATGCAACCAGCTAATTCTAGCGAGATATCTTGAAGTTAGTTAACTATTGGGCCAAGTGTTTGATGAAATGCCTAAGTGAAAAATTGCAAACAAATTTAGATTTGGATGCTTTTGAACACATCAATTGCTGTAAAAGATAGAGTGACATGTATAAGATAGTGAGAACAATGATGCACGCCAGCACATTCTAGTAAGATATTGTTAGCTTTGGTACCTCTACCTCACTGGTTTGTTCCTAGATCAGGCTCATAGACTGACTCAGTATGCGTCCCGCTCCTGCTAGTTAAGGTTAGGCTTGTGCTTAGATACCCGGCATCTCTATTTTTTGGTGAAGTGCGGTAAGGTGTGTTTTAAACAACAAAGTGCTTTATCACAAACTAGCGAGAGATACTAGAACTGAAATGATTAGAGTTGTGGGATGGTGGTGTAAATGATAGAGGCTTTCAAACTCTGAGTCTCTGATATTAATAGTGGTTTATATTTTTAGTTTTTACTAAGCATTTGTATTTTCTGCATTGATTCTTTGTATTGCAATGCACAAGTCTCGCTCATGTATTGATGAAGTACGTGTGTTTATCTTGTTTGATTAGGAACCAGTTTTGATCAATTAACGAAATTTTGATCCCAAATGGCATCTATATTTTGCATTTTTATCGTCAAAACCTAGTAGTTTCTAATTGTGAATTGATGATTGTTGCAAGTTTAACATGGACATTAGTCACATTATTGGTAGCTTGTAGGTCAAATTTTTGGATATAACTGATTTTTCTCCTGGGCAAATAATGAGTTTAATATTGGTTATGGATTTCAAAAGAGTTCAAATGAGATTCAATTGTGGGGGACAAGATTCCATCCTAAAAATATATAATTATTAATTAGTTCAAGCAAATTGAATATTATTATCTTACTCTAAAACAATTGAATCTACCGATTTGAAACTTGATCTTGAATCATCCCAACAAAATTTAAAATCCTTTGTTTGGTAGTTGTACACACTTGAAACTTGATAAAGGTAGTTACCAATTAATAGTTTATCCTTAGATCACCACAAAATATTGAAAACATCAGTTAACTTCTTAGGAATGCTTTGGTTCCCTTCTTCCCTTGAATTGTGCACTAAGGATCTTCAACCCACGACTACCATCAAGTTCTTTACTTGGTTCACATTCGCTCTTTCTTTAGATGTTCATATTTCAAAGATTCAATTTAGGCTTCTTTAACTCTTTCTAATAGCTCGAGTGTCAACATCATCCATAGTGAATTCACATGAATCACATAATGCTTGGTTTTCTGTCTAAACGCATCAACAACAACATTAGGTTTGCCCAAAGCCCCTAATGACCAAGGATTTCACAATCATATACTTAACCAATCTAACCACCTCCTTTGCCTCATATTTAGAATATGATGATCGAAGAAATACTTGAGACTTTTGTGATTGATGTAAATAGTGCAATTTAACATAATGCCTCCAGATTTTTAAGGCAAAAACTAACGCTGTCAACTCAATATCACTAGTTGGATATTTCGCTTCATACAGTTTCAAGTATACTTGGCAATTTGGCCCAAACAATTAAAAATGGGATATTCTGGACTTTTGGTACAAAAATATGGGTTAGTTTGGGCTATTTATTGCTTCTAATGGGCGTGTTTAAAAATACAAAAAAAACGGGCCATACTGGGTGAAAACAAAAAACTTACAGGTCAGAATGGGCAGGTTTTCTCTCAAGACTAGGGGTGTGCAAAAAAATCCGAATCAGAAACCAAACCCGAATCATCCGAAATTTCAAACCCGAGTTATCCGAAAATTTGGGTATCTGAATCCGAATTTTGGGATTCAGATTCGGATGTGGTTTTTAAAAAGATTCGGATATCCGAATGATCTGAAATTAAAAAAAATATATATATTAAATAATAAATATTAAATTGTTTTATTTGTTGGTATTTGGATTTTGGATTCCGTATTTGACATTTCCATTCTATCGGCCTACAGACTTCAAATTCAAAACTCAAAAAATAAAAAAACTAGGGCTTTACTTTTACGCCCTCTTCCTCCACTCTCCACCTCTCCTCGCCTGATAGGGTTAGACCCGTGAGGAAGAAGAGAATGCTAAGAGATAGAGAATAACTGACTTAACTTCTGGATATCCCCCGGTAGGTTATGATTCATTCAAGATATAAAAACTAGAGTTACAAATATAACCCTCAAATAAATAGAAAACAACCCATATGACCCCCACACAATGCAAAATATGAAAAAATCAAAAGACACGTACTTGGTTTAAAAAAGCGCGAGGCGAGGCGAAGCGTTTCGGTCCCAAAATCCGAGGCGCCACGCCTCAAGCGCGAGGCGAGGGCTTCACGTATGCGAGGCGCTAAGCTAAAAAAAGTAATAAAAAATTTAGTAACATTCTTAAAACCTCCCACTAAATGTTGTTTCAGTCTAAAAACTCCTCCTTTGAGTAATTTTCACAAAAAAACAACTTAAAAAACTGATTTAAGTAAAGAGGAACTGCAATTGGAACTCAAATTCATAACAAAACAGTGAAAAAAAAACGTGAAAATACATGAAGCGGCGCCTCGCCTCGCCTCTCGCTTCAAGCGCCTCGGGGCGCCTCATGTATCTTGGGCGCCTCACCCATTTGAGGCGCTTTGCCCAGCGCCTCGGGCGCCTCGCGCTTAAGGCAACGCCTCACGGCGCTTTTTTAAACACAGGACACGTAACATCGCCGAGTCGCCGTCGCTCCTCTTCCCTCTTCCCGGTTCGTCGCCATCGTAAGATCGCAGCCCTCTCCTCGCCTTCCCAGGTACCATCACGCAATCCATGCATCACATTTGCGTACATGGTTTAAAAAAACGGTCGAGGCGCGCCTCGAGGTGAGGCGGTAGAAAAACGAGTCTGAGGCGTACGCCTCACAAGGTATTTTGGTACGTACGCCTCACTAGGGCTGAGGCGGTCGAGGCGGGCTGAGGCGGGGCTGAGGCGGTGAGGCAGTAGAAATGGAAAAATTTGACTTTTGACTGGACTTTTGACCCATTTGAGCCGTGTATATCGTTTTATTAACGAAATACACAACTCAAATGGGTCAAAAGTCCATAATTAGCGTCTGGTTCTCCTTAATTTGACCTATTTTCTCATTCTTCTCCTTAATTTGACCTAATTTCTCATTCTTCTCTCACACATCACACCTAGGAAAGGTTTGGAAGGGGTTGATGTAGTCAACAAACAAGATACAAACATTGTTTGATGTTTAGTATTTTATTTTTTGTAAGATATATAATTTTTATATTTATTTTTTAATTCCGCCTCGGTTCGCCTCGAGGCTTACGCCTCGTGAGGCGAAGGGAAAACGCCTCGAGGCGCGTTTTCTTTTAAACATTGTCTGCGTATAAAGGAAAATCACAGGTACCGTCGTAGGTACCATCACGCAGGTACCATAAATGTGTGTTTTAATGAGTTGGAAAAGTTTATAAAGGAAACATTGCTGTGTATGGGATAATGATTGAAATGGGTCAGGTCAGGTGAGTGGTGGAGGTGGATTTATGTGCGTAATATGATAAACATTGCCGTGAATGTTCTTTGTTGTTTGAGTTTATCTTTGAAATTGTTGAATGGTTTAATTTTAATCAATGCAGGAAACGATTTTTTTGATTTTTTTTTTTAATTTTAGATATCCGTTTAAATATCCGAATCCGAAATTCGGATAATCCGATCTTGAACACCCCTACAAGAGACCACGACTTTAGTTTTCAGCGTATTAGGCCAAGGGGTATGGTTCCACATTCCACACCCCTCAACACTGCACATCAGTTTCCACAAATTTTCCACACATCTCCACATTTGGGGGGCGTGGTTCCACATTTTCACACTGTTTTCACTGGCACCTCATATTAATTTTTTTAATTATAAATATAGTTATGTTTTAACAATTTATAAATAAAAATTAAAAAATAAATTTAACTTAAATAATCGATTTCGTTAATAATTAAAACATTATATAAATAAAAAAACAAGTAAAAATATATTTTTAGGGTTCTTCCAACTCCAGCCTCCAGGGGTTTCCTCTTTGTGAAGAACGCATATGCAGGTTCCCTCCTTCCAACTCCAATCATCTCCTAATTTTCTTCGCGAATCAGGTCTCCTTCTCCCTTGAGTTTTCGAAATTCTGTTTGATTTATGCGTTTTTCAGATTGGATTGAAGTTTAGAATAAATGGGTCTTGATTCTCTTCACGAATCTAAGACTAGAAAAGGGAAATCAGGATTCATATTTGATTGAAGTTTAGAGTAAAGGGTTACCAATTTCTCAGAAATTGTTCTATTTTGAAAATTGATTTTTAATTACTATTAGAACAACTCCCACATTGCAGCTAATTTCTATCCTTTTATTGCTTTTCTGCCTCGAGATCAATTATTTGCAATACTTTGCTGTAAGTTGAAGTTTTTTTTAATCTTCTTAATTTTATCAAATTGTGGTTCCACATTGCTCAGTTTATGTTCAATTTTCTATTACTTCGTTTTTGGATTGTATAATCGTGGTGCTATGGCTTATGAGCAAGCTAACAGGGAGTCTTTTAATTTTTTTTTTTATTTCTGATGGAAATGGTTGTTGCATAGTTGTTGGAGAATTCTGGCAATTTTCTAAATCAACCCGTCCTGACCCGAACCCATCCTGACCCGAACCAAAATGAACATTTTTTAAATCTGCCTGTTTCGACCTGAACCCATTCTGATCCGTTACCTTGCCCGACCCAATCAGTCCGTTTTTCCAGGTATAGTACTTTCAACTGGTGTGAGGCATATGCAATCATATTGCCTCGCTACATCAAAACGCACCCAAGCAGAGATAGTGTAAATTATTAGCTACATTTCATTTTAATCTTCTGACAGAATAACACATGCATCTATCTCTATGATATAAAGCAAGCATTTTACTATAAGTTTGGTCATAGGTTAGTTACACACTGTTTTCTGTGATATTGATTTACCAACAAATAAATCCCCCCCTCCTAAACACCTTCAGTTTGTGGCGTGATTCCCAAATTATATTTTCAAATTAGGAAGAACGAGTTCGGGGAGATGAATGTGGGAGAAATGAAAACCAACATTTCATGCTAGGGTTAAAATGGTAACTTTGCATGAACTAGACTTTTCATTCGAACTACAGGAACATCTTATTCATTCATTTTATTTTATCAAACAGACCTTTAGTTAGTTTAATTGAAGCTGTATATGCATTAGTTACAACTACTTTGTGTAATACTTTATCTCTAATCGGTCAAACACCCAAATGGGTTAAAAATCATCCAAGGTGTGTTCTTGATGTACACATGCATAAATGTAGAATGTTACTGAAGTTTTTTAATTTTTATGATTATCTTTTTGTTACTGAATTTATATAATTTTTATGATCATTTTTTTACCACGATTCTTTTATAAAACAGATATGGTGATTCCTCCACCAGTAAAGGCTCAAAGAATCACGAACCATCTGAAACCGTATCTCTTGAAGATGCATTTTTCAAACAAGTATGTAAGTGCCCAGGTGATTCATGCACCAACTGCAACCGTTGCAGCTGCTGCAAGCTCACAGGAGACGGTTCTACGAGAAGCCTGGGCCAAAACACAACAAAGCACTAGAGATGTTTCTGCTGCTGCTAAGATCGGGAAGATGTTAGGTGAAAGGTTGCTGATTAAAGACATCCCAGCCGTTTCTATCGTCTACAAAAAAGACCAAAGGTATCATGGTAAGGTGAGAGCAGTCATTGATTCTTTAAGGGAAGCAGGTGTTAAGTTGCTTTAAGTTTTATGTAACTGTTTTGTTATAATAAAATGGGGAAACGAACCCGCTTGTTCGTGGATGCATAACGACATTGTACTGTACAATGCTAAAATGCATCCATGAGGTCGTAGCATGACTCGGGTGGAACTATTTTCCAGTGATTTATATTGCAAATTTGCAAGACTTTTTCATGCACATGCTTTTAGAAGTGTTGGTTTGGAAATGAGTCGGTTTTGGTTGTATTTAATTAATGACGGGTCCAATTAAAAGATTAGCTTAATGTATTACGGTCCAATGGGTTAAAGATCGCAAAATATATATGCGAATGTTCGTTTTTTTTATTTAAAAAGGTATGTTATTTATTTTGATCATAATTTTGTAACCGTATTCTATACGTTGATCATGTACACTTTTTGAAAAAGATGCACCAAAAACTTTGATCGGTTGTCGTAGTCTAACCCAACCTGTTTTGATTTGCACGTAGAGGTTAATTGTTTTGATCTGACCTGACCCGTGACCCAGCCCTTTGGACCCACCTGTTTTCCCAACCCTAACAAGAACAAAATATGTACAGAATATGTCGCACTAAAATGTTTATAAACATGCTTCTGCCTCTATGTTAAGTCCAATCCTTGTAGGGGTGTTAATTGAAGCCCATTTATATATCATGTATAATAGTACTTTGCAAAGTCGGCGCTAATGACACATCGGGTGCTCTTCGTTTGGAACGACTGTCTTAGCGCAACACACAATTGGTTCATGCATAGGCAGGCTAGAAGGTTACATGTATAACCAATCTCGGGCTCTAACCCAGCCGGTCAGCGTCTACTCCTCTCAACCACCTAACGTGGGTTCAGAACCCGGCCACCCCTCCTCGATCCCCATTCCCGGCCCTATAGTAATGTGATGCTTACATAAGCAAGTGTTTTTATTTTTGTTTTTTCTTCTGTTTTTTGGTATATACTTTTTCAAAAACTTTGATTTGTTTTACGGTTTAACCTACGCGACACATGTTTAACTACATTAGTGTTTTTAAAACGTTAATTTTCTTCGCGATCTAAAGCACCGCAAAACACGGGTTTTAATACTAGTTAAATTATATAAATCATATGTTTTATTTCAACTAGAGATTTAAAGTAAACTAGGGTTTCGGAGAACCTGACAATAGTGAAGAAACCCTAATCTGGGTGTTTGGTGTGAAAGGGGAAAGTGGAATGAGACGCAATAAACCAGCAAAAAAGAGAGACTTGTACTCGCAACATTGATAACGACGAACATATTCGCCGGTAGAGACAAAGAGATCGAGATACAAAGAGAGCATGATCTGGATCGATGGTGAAGAAACCCTAATCTGGTTGGTGTGAAGAGGGGAAAGTGGAATGAGACTTAATAAACCAGCTAAAAAGAGAGACCTGTACTCAATGCAATAAAAAAGTGTAAATCCTTGTACTACTATTCCTCTTCATGTGTTTTAAATAAATTGTATAATTGGCTGAAAATCGTTCAAAATTGTCAGCATAAAACATTTTAAAGTATTTTGGCCTAACATATTTCACATTTTAGTAACTCAAAAAATTGTAAAATGCTTACAAAAAATTATTTTGAATCGACCTAGCTCGTCATGTTTTGACCCGTATGAAGAGATTACTCTTTTTAGACAACATCCCTAGCTTGATCCCATACCACTCGCTTGTTAGCTAAATAACCTCGTTTCGGGTAACCTTGTTTTGCAACCCTGCATATAACCGTGCACGTTTGAAAGGAACTAGTTAGATTATGTGATCGTAACACCATTGAACGTCTCGGAAATGACTTTTTCATATAAGCAACAAAATAAATAATTACATAAACTTGTGTGAATAAAAAGTTGGGTATGCAATATATGAAGTAGAAAAAGGACATGTGATGGTTTGTTTGGCCAAGATCTTAATTAGGCATTTTGTTGCTATCAAAAGAACAATAACATATGATAAGCCATTAAGAAATGGGGAACAATAATGATCCATCAACATTACAACTATAAGACTTTAAGGTTATAATTAAAGAAAATAATAGTATAGCTATCATGATGTTTTCAATTTGAAGAAGTCAATTTAACTTATAAAATATTAAACGTTAACATTTATAATTTATTGAAGTTGAGATCACACATTACCTCATTATTAAATAAGTATATATTTCTTTAATTTTTTATACAAGGAGAGAGTTTAGCTTATCATTACGAAATATGATGAAAACACAGGAAGAGGTTCATTTCAAAACATTAAAATTGTGTGAGAAAAATATAAGAAAAACAAATTTTAGCCAATCAAATATTTCTCTTTCATTTATTGTTTATTTTTATCTTAGGGGTATAATAGTAATTGTGAGTTTGATTTATTTATGTTAAATACTTAAAAATCTTCACTATTTAATTTAAGTTACTTTATTTATCCATCAATTTTTTTTGATAATAATCTTCTAAATCTTGATATGAAGCAATCGTATATTTTAAAAAGAATATTGAATTCGAAAATATATTGAACGTAAAATACTTTTTTTCTTGATTATCTTCAAATAAGTGATTAGGGATGAGATCGGTACCGTACCGGTACCGAATTTATGAAAAAATGGGTACCGGTTCGGTACGGTACCGGTATTCGTTACAAAATGTTCATCTTTTTCGGTACCGTACCGGTACCGAATTTATGAAAAAGTGGGTACCGAATCTATCGGTACAGTACCAGTACCGGTACTCGGTACCAAATGCTCATCCCTATAAGTGATGCAGTATTGATTTGATGTCATTTTTCGTGAATACATACATCTCAGTATCTCCTACACAAATATTAATACATTCCTATATATAAACATCACCTTCTATAGCTATACACCAACGCACAGCCTCCTACATGAATACTAAAACTTTCATCATCTCCTACACAAATACTGTATGGAGCATAATAAATTTTAATATAAACCTACACACAACACGATATCTCTTACACAAATACTGAATGAAGCATAAGTTTTGAATGGAGAAACGGTAATTATTAATTTTGGTTGGAGCGTAAACCATTTTGCCATCCAAAATTTATGCTCGATTTTGATATTTGTATAAGAGACATTGTGTACATTATAGGTTTATATTAAAACTTATGCTCTATGAGTTATTTGTGTATGAGATGATGTGTATGTGTAGGAAAGTTTCTATATTTATATAGGAGATATTGTGTTAGTGTGTAGGTATAGAGGATGATGTTATATGGATGATGGTATTGATATTTGTGTAGGAGATATTGATGCACATATTTGAGGAAAATGGCAACAAATAAACAATTTGCATCCATCTATTTTAGGATAGTTATCAATTTATTTAATAAAATGGAAATAAAAAATGTTCTGTAACTAATATAACGGATCATCACATTCAAATTGAAATTTTGATTATAATATGAATAAATGGAGAAAGCAATTTATTTTGTAGGAGATATACGAGAGAAAATCACGGTAATTAAGGTAATTTGGGTAACAGTGTATTTTAAATTAAAAGTCTCACACCTACAATTATTTACAACTAGGTTACATGGGTTGAATAAATATAACTTATTATTATATTATAAAACAACAGTTTCTATGAAGATTTGTATATTGGATGTTACCAGTCATCGGTAAAATAAGAAATAATGAAGATTTAAGAATTATAAATAACAAATAATGAAGATTTAAGAATTATAAAATTGTATTTTAAAATAAGATATAATTGAAATTTTATTATTATTTAGTAATTTTTAATAAAATATTAGAATAAATTTTAGATATTTAATTATTTAACATCATCATTATTTAATAGAAGAGAGAGAAACGGAAAACAAAAATCTTGAATTCAGCAGAAGTAGACATGTGGCAAGTATTGTTATTCATTTATTATAATATATGTTAGAAACCCGGTATATTACACAAGATGAATAAGTGCAGTGTTATATATACTTAATAATAAAGATTAACATATGAACATATATTACATAGTTTTTTAATATAAACTGTAGAAACGTTATATAGTTATTTTTTTAAAATATTTTATAAAAAGAATGAAAGAAATGTTCAAATTATATAAATGTTTTATGAACAAACATATTTTTTTAAATAAAAAACGTTTTATAAAAACAATTATAGAAGTCATTATTATTTAATAATTATTATTTAATAGGAGAGAGAGACGAGAAACAAAAATTATAAATTTTTTAAAGAAATTTGTATAATTAATAGGAGAGAGAGACAAGAAAAAATATTAAAGATGAACATGGGAATGACAAGTGTCCACCAAAACATTTATTTATTATATAGTATAGAAGTATAGATTTAAAAAATTTGTATAATTAATAGGAGAGAGAGGTGAAAAAAAATGTTAAAGATGAACATAGGAATAATAAGTATTCACCAAAACCTTTATTTATTATATACTATAGATATGATTAATATTTGATCATATCCATTGATTACATTTATTCTATGGTTGAGATTAGGGTGGAGGGGGTGGAAGTGTGGAACCCCTTCAACCTCATAATACCCTAGCCCTAAGAGCATTCACATCAGGTTCTGAATATGTTTGTGAGTGAGTTCTGCATATTTTAGGGAGTGGTTTAAAGTGGTTGTGAGTGGAGGAGAGAGAAATGTTACTTTTCACCTGTATATTTGTAAAAACACTGTTCACATCTATTAATTTTTTAATATTTTTTTAAAGTGGTTGTGAGTGAAGGAGAGAGAAAAGGTAATGATAAAGGTATAAAAAGTATTATTTAATTAAAAAGAAAAGAGAAAAGATAGTGATTTTTAGTGTAATTATAGAGATGTGGATAGAGAAACTGATAGGAATGCTCTAAACTAATAGAAATTTGTCATATCATTTTTACCCTAAACTACCTCTCACATAAGGGGTGGAACCCATTAACCCGTGAACCCCTACTACCCCAAACGGTCCAATTCTTCATGATAAGCAACACACCGAAAAATGCACAGCTTCACGAACCCATAAGTCTAACCCGAGCCACAACTCGACTGGGTTACGGAGGTGTCGCCATGAGCCCGATGGAACCCGAGAGTGAACCCGAGCTCCACCCCTTCCACCCTTAGTTCTTTATGTTCTCGCATTAAATTGTGTTATGCCTAAAACCCTCCTATATATATATGAGAGATCAAATAAAAGCTTAAAAATCAATAAACTAAATTCTGGTCATACATTTATTTTAAACTTATTACCCTAAAAAGTCAACATGTAATCTCATCTATTAATTAATTCTTGCTTATCGGTGGTTTTCATTTCATCCTCCCCTTCCAAAACACACACACACACACACACACATATATATATATATATACTAGGTTAGAAACTCATGTATTACACGGGTTGAATAAATCTAACTTTTGTAAATAAGTAGTTTTTATGAAATTTGTACGTTGGATGTCATTAGCCATTAGTGAAATAAGATATAATAAAGATTTAAGAATTATAAATAAAAAATAATGAAGATTTATGAATTAAAAATAACAAAAATGAAATTTAAGAATTATAAAATTATATTTTAAGATAAGATTTAATTAAAATCCACTTATAATTTAGTAAGTTTTAATAAAATATTAGAATAAATTTTAGATATTTAATTATTTAAAATCATTTCATTATTATTTAATAAGAGAGGGTTATTTAATAGAAGAGATGCGGTAAACAAAAATCTAGACTTCAGCAGAAGTCGACACGTGACAGATAAAGTTATTCATTTATTATAACATATAATAAGGATATCATATTATACACACATTTATTACAAATACTAAGTTAGACCTCGGTGTATTACACGGGTGGAATAAATGCAATGTTATATATTTTTAGTAGTAAGGATTTACATATTACATATTTATGACATATTACATAGTTTTTTAATACAAATTCTAGAAACTTTATATAGTTATTTTTTTAAAAAGTTTTATAAAAAGAATGAAAGAAATGTTTAATTTATAAAAATGTTTTATGAACAAACTTATTTTTTTTAAAATAAAAAACGTTATATAAAAAAAATTATATAAATCATTATTATTTAATAAGATAGAGAGGTGGGAAACAAAAAAATTATAAAAACAATTAGAGAAATTTGTATAACTAATAGGAGAGAGAGGCGGAAAAAAAAGATTGAGGATACATAGGAGAGTGATAAGTGTCACATCAAAACATTTATTTATTAAGGAGTATAGATATATGGATTGATGAGAAAACCTTTAAAACCAAGAAAATCAATATCAACCATTGATAATAACTGATTAGTGGTTCTAATCCATTTATGACACTTTTGTAAATTGACGGAAGATTGCAGGTTTATTGTTTGCCCGCTTTCCTTAAGTGGTTTAGCGTTGTGGTCCAATGGTTGATTTGATATCTTTATCTTCTTATCATTCCATGATGCAAATATCCCACTTACATAATTTTGTGTCATAGTCTTCTGGAATGTTAGACAACTTTTAAGCCATGTCTACTGATGACAGTGCATAAGTCGGTGAGGCTCGGATCCTTTGGACTTCAGCTGGAGAAGACCAAGTCCCGAAAAGTTCAGAAGCTTACCTAAAGCTCCTTGGTTAGTCATGAAGTGTCATTCTAAAAAAATCTTCAGAAGATTCTGAACTTCAAGTCAAAGACAAAAGCCCTGTCTTCTGAAGAATCTTTTTCGTTCATACTTGACTGAAATACTTATGAGTTACAAAGATATTTCCTAACAGAATGATTTGAATGTCAATAAAAAACCTAACAAGAATTATAGGAAATCAAGGGATTTAATTTGATAGAGACAACTACCTAAAATAGAGGGGATGTAATATTACATACATACCCCTATAAATGATATACGTTAAAATTAATTAGAAATTATGTTATTGGTTCATAAAAGTTTTCTTAGTTTTCTCATTTAATTGAGGTATCTCTTGTTCGTGTATGTGTGTGTGTGCGCGCGTATGCGTGAGAGAGAGAGAGAGAGAGAAAGAAAGGGAGAGAGGGATGGAGAGAAAAGATACGACAAAAATAAGAACTACTTAAATAACTAGAAAGTAAATGAACTATTTTTTAGCTTTTGATCATGAAACGGATAAGGAAAAAGAATGGTCACAACTTATGAAATGAAAGAGATTCAAGAGACGAAAATCTCAACCATCCATAGAAAATATAATAAAAAGCTAAAAAGGGGTGGTTTCTTTGGTAATGATTCTCATTTAAACCTTTATATGCATGTATGTAAGGAGGTCACTAGGGAATAAAGGAGCCAACCTCCATCATCCATCTAATTCAATCATATGGTTGAAGCTAAATTAGTGTTTTACTCAGAGGGTACAATTGGGGAAACCCCGCACCTAATATTTTCAAGATAATAGCAATGTTACTACACATTTCAATATAACAACACAATTACACTTCAAGTTTTCGTCTCTCCTCTTTTAGATAAGCAAAATTTGATTTGTTAACTCAACCATGGCCTGAATACCCGAATTAAAGTGTTCAAGGATGTTGTAAAAGCAAATGATGGTGTTTGTCGTTTGTTTTAATTGGTTGTTACATAGACCGACATAAATTCGATAATTTGAGTTTAGGTTGTTGTTACATAGATTGACTAAATCCATCCACTTCATTTTTGTGAGTTTATTTAGGTAAGATTACCGTGTGAAGATTTACAAATTCTTCAAGTTATGTTTTGTAATTTGGTTGATTCACAGATGAACCAACACCAATGTGTAAATGCATTGCATAAGTTCATATTTGAAACAAGTTAAAACGTAAAACAAATAGTAATTTACATATGAATTTACATCGAGATTTAGCCACACGCGATATAGAAAAACTTAACTGAATTCAAGGTGTTAGTTCACATGACCAAATTTATGATGACCCATTAAAAAAGTTCAACAAAAATATATCAAGTGGGTGCCTCTTTAAAGAGAAAAAAAACATAAGTATTTACGGTGTAATTGATCTAATATTTGTTTGTTTTGTTTGCTAATATTTGTTACACCAGAGATACGATCTACAACCAAACGATTTGTTATTAACTTTAAACGATTACAATACGAATCAGAAGAATTGAATTACAAGATGAAATCGGTAAAAACGAAAGTGAACAAGAACACTACCCTAATCCCTAATTAACAACTATAAAATAACAAAACCAGTTTCAAGAATTACACCTAACCCCCTAGACTTAAGAAAAGCCATAGAACTAACTTTCAACAATTAACAGAAACAGTCCCTACAGTTACCAAAAGACATAAATTGCTTAAACTATAACAATCTCCACCTCGATCAACAAAGAATTAACCAACTCCAAGTACTGCAAACATTTTGAAAATTTACTACCCGGGAATGACTTAGTTAACATGTCAGCAACATTATCATCTATACTCACATGCTGCACTTTAACCTCTTTAGAATTGATCACATCCCGAATAAAATGAAGCTTTACATTAATATGCTTTGTCCTTTCATGATAAACATTATTCTTGGACAATTGAACAACCCCTTGATTATCACATAAGACCAAAGATTTATCAAACTTCACACCCAAGTCAGCTACTATACCTTTAAGCCATAAAGCCTCCTTGATTGCCTCGATGAAGGCAATATATTCTGATTCAGTACTTGATAAGGCCACTACATGTTGCAGTGTTGCTTTCCAGCTCAATGTACTTCCCAACACTTTAAAAACATACATGGTTATGGACCTACCCTTGTCCATATCCTTTGCATAGTCTGTATCAACATAACACAAAACTTGGCATTTTCCCACTGAATCATCACCAAAAGTCAAACTAACCTGACTAGTCCCTTTCAGATATCTCAGAATCCATTTCACTACAGCCCAGTGCCTTTTACCCTGATTGGAGAGATACCTACTTACAACACTTACCCCATACCCAATGTATGGACGTGTACATACCATCAAATACATTAAACTTCCCACTGCATTGGCATAGGGAACTTTATCCATGTAAGCTTTCTCATCTTCATTTGTTGGACTGTCTTGTGAAGATAGATTAAAATGTTGTGCCAAAGGTGTTACCATTGCTTTGCACTTATCCATTTCAAAATTAGCCAACACTTTACATATGTATGAGCTTTGAGTCAACCTTATCCACCCCTGCTCTCTGTTTCTAGTAATCTCCATGCCTAAGATTTTCTTTGCTTCACCAAGCTCCTTCATGTCAAATTCACCCATTAACATCTTTTTAGTTGCGGTAACTTGTTGAGAATCTATACATGCCAATAACATGTCATCTACATAGAGAAGTAGATAGAAAAACTTTCCAGAAACAAATTCTTTCATATACACATAGGAATCATAACTGCTTCTTAAGAACCCATGAGTTATCATAAACTCATCAAACCTCTTGTACCATTGTCTTGGGGACTGTTTGAGTCCATAAAGAGACTTCTTTAATAAACATACCTTATCCTCCTGTTCTTCTTCTTCAAAGCCTAGTGGCTGATTCATATAAATATGTTCTTCAAGTGTTCCATGTAAGAAGGTTGTCTTTACATCTAATTGCTCTAGCTCCATATTCATTACAACAGTCAAAGACAACATAAGTCTAATAGAAGAGTGTTTGACAACTGGAGAGAAAATCTTTGTGTAATCCACCCCTTCTCTTTGGGTAAAACCCTTATCCACTAACCTGACTTTAAACCTAGGCTTCTCAACCTCTGGAATACCTTCCTTCAGTTTATAAATCCATTTGGAAGGCACTAATTTCTTGTCCTTGGGCTTGTCAACTAAGACCCAAGTTTGATTCTTGTGTAAAGAATCAATTTTCACTTGCATTGCCTCCTGCCACTTCACTTTATCATTAGAAATAATAGCTTCTTTATAGGTCAAAGGCTCTGTTGTATTTTCTGTTTCTATAGCTATAAACACAATGGCTGAAATCTCATCATTACTTCTATATCTGGCTGGTGGTTGGATTTGCCTTCTTGGACTATTTCTGGCCAAAATCTAAGGAATATGAGTGGCTTGCCTTTCAAATCCACCTGAATCTTGACTCTCTTGATTATTATGATCAATAACCTCCTGTAGGATCGTGAGAATACAAGATGGTTCTGTTCTTAGTTGAGGTTGGCGGAAACAAAATCAACTACACAATTTATAATCAAGTAAACACAAAGAATACTGATAAACACTGTTGTATTAAGCTTTTGTGAATGCAAAGATTACAAGTGAGAAACTCAATGAATAAGTATGACAAGCACTACAAGCACACTTACAATGAAGTGGCAACTCAGTATTTATAGTAACTTAGAATCAAGACAGACCCTTGATTCTAAGGATCAGATCGAACACAAGCCGTTGATCTTGTTTATTAATTTACATTACACGTAAAGGCTAATCTAGTTAACTTTACTGAAATTTTTTCTTTATTCATGATTGTTTGCATGCTTGGAGAAGTGTATTGTTGTCCGTCATTGGTTGACCATAGCGGTTCCTTCTGCTTTGAGTCTGTCAGTTGCTTTTGCAGAAAGGTGTCAGAGACGCTTGGCCTGGATAGTCAGCTGCAGCGTTTGCTTTTCAGTGAATAGAGCTATCAGCTGCAAAGAGTGAAGGTTGCTGCTGGTAAGCCTATCAGCAGCAAACATGGATGACCGCTGCTGATAAGCCTATCAGCAGCAACTTGTGCTGAATGCTGCTGATAAGCCTATCAGCAGCATTTGTACTTAGAATAATTTTGTAACAATCAGTCTTTGGTTCTACAAACTCCCCCTAGACTGATGCTACCAAAATTCTTCTAGTCCCTTTGTTGCTGAAGCTTTTGCATATGGCTGACTATTCTTTCCACCTCATAGCCTCTTTGATCCTTGCTGGGATTATTCAATGGAAGTTCAGACAGAGTCTTGATGTCTTTGTGTGGCATTTTGTAGATAGCTTTGCTTGAACATCTCATCTGCTGCTTCTTTACATCAATCAAAGTGAATTCATCCAAATCAGCATTATAGGACCAAGATACAAATGGAGAGTGAGACTTGAGTGGTTTGATATTCATGACCACATCTTTGCTAGGATTGAAGTAGTGTCTGATAGCTAGCATAAGATGTTTCACACTCTCATTTGTAGGCTTATGAGCTTCACCCAGCTCTAAAATTCTTTGAAGATCGGAATCAGGTAATTGCAGAACCTCATCAACAGACCTGTAAGTGGATCTTCTTCTCTCAGTTCTCCCCCTGAAGATCTCAAACACTTGATCTTGTGAATTGTAGAACCAGTTAACTATATTTCTTGAGTCTTCTGGTTTAGGAGTGGGTTTGGGTATCTTCAAGGGAGGCTGTTGATGAGTGGGAGCTGGGTGGGATGACTTGGACTTTTTGGGTGGAGGAGAGGAAGGCTTGGGGATGTTTGTAGATGGTGTTTGGAGAGAGGAAGTAGTTTCTGGTGCAGAGGTTCTTTGTTTCTTGACTGGTCTCTTTTCCAGTCTTTCTTCCTCTTCCTTTTTCACTGTTGTATACAGGGCTTGTAGGTTCATGAAGGACATGGGACCTAACCTTTTTCCACTTTCTCCCCTTGCCTTAAGGAAGTCAGTCATCTTCTTCCTTTCTTCATGGGTCCTTAGATTAAGGGCAATGGCTTTCTTTGACTTCTGTTGAGCTTTTTCTTTCTCTTCATCTTTCTTTTTCCTTGCCAATTCCCCCTGCTGACCCATGAAGGCTCTATAGATCTCTTTGTTTGACAGTTTTTCAAGGTAGTCTGCATCCTCACCTTGAGAGATCAGAGCTTCAGTCCACTCCTCCCTTAATTCTTTTGCTAATTTAGAATCAGCGATTCTAAACTTAGCATCTTCCTTCCTTTTCTTTTTAGCTTCTTCTTCTTCTTCTTCTTTTGCAAACTGTTCCTGCAGCTGTCTAGCAAGTTGTTCATCTTCCTCAACTTGAGACCCTGCATGGACTTTTACCTTCATTTCATCCAGCTGTTTGGCATACAGCTGGATTGTCTGTTGTCTGAGAAGTATGGCTGCCTTTCTATCTTCATGCCTTTGTTTTTGAGCCATCTCTTCAGCCAACTCTTCTTCTTCTCTTTTCCTTCTTCTCTCTTCTTTCTCTTTCTTTTCCTTTTGCAACCTCTCTTCATCCTCTTTTGTCATGATGCCCTTCCCTTTATTAACATTGGATGCCTTTGCTCTGGCTTCACTGATCACATAAACAGCTGATTGTTGTGCTGTTGGGATCTCTGCCTCGGCTTCATTGGCATGTTGAGAGGTAGATAAGGGAAGGTCTTCAGTTTGGAACTCAGGATCTGTAAGTTCTAGCAGCCTTTCTCTGACAGAGGATCTTGCTTCATAAGCTGCAGCGCAGATGTTAACTGGAGGGGAATCTGAGTTGGAGTCAGTGTCAGAGGATGACACATCTTCTTCCTCATCAATCCTTCCTTCCTTCTCAAGGTGAGCTTTGATAATTGCTATCATCGCCTGGCTTTCAAGGGAGTTGACATTGCAGATGTTGGCTTTTAGTAGATAGATCTTGTGGAGGAAATTTGTTGGTAGCTGAAGGATGTTCCCGGTGTTGATGATGAGAGCAGAACCGTTGCTTAGGAAGAAAGCATGGTCAAGGAGCCTAGTGCTTACCCATCCTAGCACGTCCGAGTCCTTGACCAGGAAGGCATACAGAAATCTTTGAAGGCCCAGAACTCCTTCTTCAGTGAGAAGACTGCTCCTTGTTATTTCAAGATTGTTGGGAGACAGTCTTCTTTCTGCGGCCGACGAAGATTCAGGATAAGCTACCCGTCTTGCTGTTTGTAGGAGTCTTCTGAACTTGGGTAGATTATCCTCCATCAGGTCATAGAACCTGCCAATGGCAAGTTCTGCTGAGAGATCCGTTGAAGAGTTGATGCAGTTAGATAGATATAGTTGTAGGACTTGGAGGGCATTGAGTGAGTTCAAGTTCAGCTCTTCTACTCCGCTGAACTCCCATCCAATCCAGAACCTCTCAGCTGATCCATCATACCCCCAAGCTAGAAAAGAGTCAAACTCTAGCTTCTTTGAAGATTTGAAGATTTGGGGGGTAGTGGATTGACCTATGATGGCTGCTGCTTCAGGGATGATGCTGACCAATGTAGATGTTTGATCTTTGCCTTCAACATCAGTCAGCACTTCATCCACAGCCCCGACAACCAACTTCCAGTCTTCAGAGATCTCTTCTTCTTCATCTTCTGATACTGGCAAGTCGTAGACCTGTACAAAAGCTGGCCTGTAAAGTGAGCTTTGGAAGGCAGCCTGCTCCTGTATCCAGTCTTCAAGACTGTCTTCGTCTTCTTCCATGGAGACTATCTCCCCCTTTTTGGTTGCATCAGTGGACATATAGGCATCTGTTTGAGTGCCCACTGAGACAAGAGAGGGAGAAGCCATGGAGGGACATTGATGGGCTTCATGCATCAAGACTTGGTGTCGTAGTTTGGACACTTCGGCCTCAAGCATAGCCACCCTGGCCGTCAATTCCAAGTTTTGTAGTTTCAGACTGTCCTCATCCACAGTTGTGGAATCCTTGGACCCAGATGGGGCCGTAGGCCGAGCCTCAGCATCCCCATCACCCGTGGTTTCTTGGCTCCAAGGATTCCTCTCAGTGAGGGGAGTTTCCAGGGAAACACTCTCACCATGAGTTGCCGTGGTCGAGGTCTTAAAGATGTTGTCACTGTCCTCCTGGTCATTTGATGGACAAGCAGTAGTGACAGCCTCTTCCACATCCACTCTTTCAATACTCCCAGAGTGGACCTTCAAGGGTGAAGAACTTGGGCTGGGTGTGTCGGAAGCAAGACCAATCAGTACCTCCTTGATAGTGGTAGTTGGAGAAGGTGCATCACTTTGGTCGGGTCCCTCAACACTTAAGTTCAAGGAAGACAGGAATGGCTCAACGGGCTGTTCTATGGATCCGGGAAGTGATCCTAATCCTAATAGAGAGACTTCCGAAGGAGTCTCCCTAACAATGTGGCTTTCCCTTATGGTATTCTCACCAGAATGTTGTGATTCTGAGTGAGGGATGTTGGCTTGGGTTTGGGCCTTGGAGGCACGAGAAGAAGGAGTTCTCTTGCCCCTTTTTCTTGTATATTTGGCTGCAACCGGGGCCCTGTGTTCCGGTTGAGCAAGCAAACTGGGGGTGAGTAATGTATGTACCTGTACATCCTCAGTAGAATGCACAGGGGTTCGAGAAAGGGAAGCAGTAGTTTGAGTTTGTGGCAGTGAGGTGGAGGGTGTGGGATCAGTATCAGCTGGGTTTGCTGAACTGTCACCCTGGGCACTCTGCGTGTTCAACATTGTAGATAACAATGGAACATCGGCCCCGGAGAACTTGGAAGAAACTGTTCTCATGTTTTGAAATATATTGTTCTTATGTCCCAGCATTACATAGATTCTTGTAGTTTTTGAAAGATCTTGGTGCTCAATGTTGAACACTTCCTGCAAGAATCTTGGGTACATAAAGAACTGAGATTTCACCCCTTCTTGAAGGTTGTATCTCAAACCTTCAAAAATGAGGTGGGGAAAATTAAAACCTGCTCCAGTTATCATACCGTGAATTGCCGACGCAAGTCCGGAGCTTAGTTGGTTCCAACCACTCCTCTTTTGAGATATGCATTGGAGAAGAGTGTGGCAGAGATACTTCCATTTGGGACCCATGAGTGCCTTCTCTATCGTATACTCTGTTTGATTCCCAGTGTACCCTATGGATACAAAGGTCCTCATGTATACGTCTCTTGGGTAAGAGAGGGCGTCCCCTTCATCCAGAAGCTTGAGGTGTTGGCGGAGCTTTGCTTCAGTGATGATCATTTCCTTACCGTCTACTGTGCCTCTGATTTGAGGAGTGCCCTGTTCAGTAGAATACACGGCTGAGCTCCAAAAATCTTCCATGTGTGAAGTATATATGGTTGGGTTGACGGTTAGGGCATGGTAAATTTTGGACCGACAGAGGAAGTCGATCATACCGTCGAAACCTTCGGACTTCTTGCCTTTTATTAGGTATGCAGTGAGGTTGTGGTATGGAGCAAACTTGTCGTTGGGGATGTTTATGTCGGCGACTGCCATTGTTATGGATTTGGAGGGAAGAAAGAAGGGTGTTTGAATGGTAGTTATGGAGGGTTTTGAATGCTGTGGGGTGAAAGTGATGGGAGATAGGTTTGAAATAGAATGTGAAGAGGTTGAGGGAACGTTTGTGATTGTGATATAACGGCAGACGAAGAAAAAGCAACCTTACTTGTACAGTACAACCTGTTTCACTTTTCGTTGTTACAGCTGTAATACACCAAGGCAGTCATGGAAGGGACTGACGATAAATTTTACAGCGGGTAAAAGTTAATTTAGACTAATGTTTACCCATCAGCAGCAAACTTGGTTGCTGCTGAAAGATAAGAGTATCCGCAGCAAAATTGGTTGCAGCTGATGGATAAGCCTATCCGCTGCAAACTTGGTTGCTGCGGAAAGATAAGTCTGTCAGCAGCAGATTTTGCTGCTGAAAGGTTTAAAGATCTGCAGCAAAGGAATTGCTGCTGAAAGCCTTAAAGCTATCCGCAGGAAACATGTACCTGCTGATAACTTAAAGCTATCAGTGGCAAAACTTTTGCTGCTGATGCTTTTACCTGTCAGCAGCTGAAGAACAAAAATGCTGCTGACCCATAACTTTTATTTACAACAAGGGACAAAAAGACACATTTTAAGGAGAAACTTGAGATGGATTTTAATCAAAGTTCATCGTACCAATTGATTCAACTAAATATCTGAATCTAGCTTCATCAAAAGGTTTTGTAAACAGATCAGCATATTGCTCATTTGTATGAACTTTGGTTAAAATAATTCTCCTTTTCTCAGCTTGATCTCTTATGAAATGGTACCTGATGTCGATGTGCTTTGTCTTTGAGTGCTGCATCGGATTGTTTGAGATAGAGATAGCACTCATGTTGTCAATGTGAATTGGAGTCTGCATGAAGGTCATTCCATAGTCAAGCATTTGATTTTGGATCCAGATGACCTGTGCACAGCAGCTTGAAGCTGCAATGTATTCTGCTTCAGCTGTTGAAGTAGAAACACATGTTTGCTTTTTGCATTGCCATGAGATGAGCCTTCCTCCAAGAAATTGACATCCCCCAGATGTGGACTTTTTGTCCAAGTTACAACCCCCATAGTCACTGTCAGTGTAGGCATAGAGATTGACATTTTCATTCTTTGGATACCATAGCCCAAGTTTTGGAGCTCCCTTTAGGTATCGAAGAACCCTTTTGACAGCTTGAAGATGAGACACTTTTGGAGCTGCTTGAAATCCTGCGCAGAGACAAACTGCAAACATGATATCTGGTCTTGAGGCAGTGAGGTACATGAGAGACCCTATCATTACTCGGTACTGATGTTGATCAGTGTCTTGTCCTTCTTTATCCGGAGATAATTGATGGTGCACTTGCATAGGAGTTCTTGCAGCAGAGCAGTCAGTCATTTTGAACCTCTCCAAGATGCTTTTGACATACTTGGATTGACTTATGAAGATTCCAGTTGGTTCCTGTTTGACTTGAAGTCCTAAAAAGAAATTTAGTTCACCCATTGAACTCATTTCAAATTTGGAATGCATTAGAACTTCAAAGTCTTTGCAGAGCTTCTTTCTTGTAGATCCAAAGATAATGTCATCAACATAAATCTGGACCAACAAAATTTCGCCCCCTTCATCTTTGATGAAAAGCGTCTGATCAATGGCCCCCCTTCTGAAGTTGTTGCTAAGTAGATATCCAGATAAAGTTTCATACCAGGCTCTTGGGGCTTGGTGTAAGCCATAGAGAGCTTTGTCCAGTTTTAAGACCTTATTTGGATGTGCAGGATCTACAAAGCCTGGAGGCTGTTTGACATAGACCTCTTCATCAATCGTGCCATACAGAAAGGCACTCTTCACATCCATTTGATAGACCATAAAGTTTTTGGATGCTGCATAAGCCAGAAAAATTCTAATGGCTTCCAGACGGGCAACAGGAGCAAAAACTTCATCATAGTCAATGCCTTCTTCTTAAGTGTAACCTTGAGCTACCAGTCTGGCTTTGTTCTTGACTACGATGCCCCTCTCATCTTGCTTGTTTCTGAAGACCCATCTTGTTCCAATGGCTGTTTGACCAGGTGGAAGATCAACAAGCTTCCAAACATCTTCTCTTTTGAATTGCAGCAATTCTTCCTGCATTGCTTCAATCCAGCTGTTGTGCTTGAGAGCTTCATCTTGTCTTGGATGGACCTGTTGCCTGTCATGTGCCTGGAACAGACGCTATCTACCACCCAGGTGTTATTCTTGTTACCTGGCTGTCCCTGCACATGAAAGAGATTTAGTTATTGGGAGTGGTCCAAGAGTTCTCCGTTTTGAAGAATAGAGTTCTTGGACTTTCTGATTCATCATGCGTGCATTCAATAGCACCGATGATGATTTTGCTGACAGGAGCAGAGATTTTGGCTTTCCATTGCTTAAGTAGTGGTTTTCCAGTTCTCTTTTCTTTATCGGCTGCGGATTTGGCTTTGGCAGCTGATGAATTTGCTCTATCAGCAGCTGATTTTCCTGCTTGAGGTTTTGGCTTGTCAGCAGCGGCAGGTTTTGCTGCTGATGGCTTCAGCTTATCAGCTGCAGATGTTGCTGCTGATGGCCTTGGCCTTTCAGCAGCAGATTTTGCTTTTGCTGCTGAAGGCTTAGTTGGAGCAGCAGCAGATTTAGTTTTTGCTGCTGACTGCTTTGTTTGAGCAGCAGCAGATTTGGTGGCTGCTGAAGGCTTTGCCTTTTGCTGCTGCTTGTGTTTTTCTGCAGTTTCAACTCTTCTACTGGCTGCAGATGGCCTATCAACTGAAGTATGCTGATCCTTCTTTTGTTTATGTGCTGATTGAAGAAGGATCTGGTTGAAGGGATTAAACTGACATTTTGCAGCAAAGTGGTTTGATTCCCCACATATGATGCAGGACTGCTGAACTTTGGGCTGCTGCTTCCTTGGTGGAGAAGAAGAGTTTCTGAACTGAGTTTTCTTGGTCGTAACTCTTCTAACCTGTTGCTGATTCTTCTGATTTGGCATGAACTGAGGCTTGGAGTTTGTGGGTCCTGATGTCTGTCCCTTTTCAATGTTTAGCTTTCTTCCACCTGGAGGATAGCTGATCCTGATCTGTTTGAAAGGTACAGGGGCTGGAACAGCTGGGAGAACAGTAGGGACTGGGACTCTATTCAGAACAGCTTCAGATGAGGCTGTACTGGTTTCATCATGGTCTGAGAAGGTTAACTCAGATTCTGATGAGGTAGTGCAGTCTTTAACAAGGGGTTCATCCATTGGAGGATCAAGATTTCTGTTTGCAGTGTCGAGTTTTGCAACATCGAAGCTTGGTTCATAGATGGCAACATAGTCAGCTGGATGAGGAACAATATTGTACTGTTCCTTGCCATATCCAAGTCCTCCAAGCTTTACCTTTTCATGGACTTGAATATCTAGAAGTCTCTGTAGCTTTTTAGAAGAAAATTCATATTTTTCAACATGAAGTTTCTGTTCTGCCAGATCATCTCTGGTTGATTTAAGTTTTACTAATAGATCATCAATCTGAGTTTCAAGATTGGTTTGTTCATGTTTTAGAGATGAAATCTCTTTCTTAAGGCATTCAATTTTTTCTTTGTAAGTGATTTCAACCTTTTTGAACTCAGATTTCATTTGAAGAAACTCTTCATTTTGATCTATAAGGTTTTGGTTATGTTTTCTATAACCTAAAACTTTATCAATGCAGGCTTGAGAGCATAGATGTTCAAATACCTGAGGTGGTATCTCTGCAGTGTCTGCCATAAGTGCTTGGTTGGAGACAGGAACATCTTCATATTGAAAACTCCAGTCGAATTCTGCAGTTCCAACATTTGTACATGCTGCAGTTTGTGCTGGGGGAGTTTGTTGCTGCTGCTGTTGTCTGGGCTGACTTTGGTAGGCTTGTCTTTGATGGCCGGCACCCTGATTGGCTTTAGGTGCCTTGCACTCCCTAGCAAAGTGACCCATTTGGTTACAGTTGTAACAACGGATCTTGCTTTTATCAAGCCCAACTCTGCTGTTTGAGTTGTTGCTTGGAAATGATCTTCCGGTTCTAGAATAGAACCTTTTTGCTCTGAGGGAGAGCATGGCATATGAGTGCTGAATATCCATTTCTTCAAGATCATCTGGATGAAAGCATTCCAGATCCTCTTTTATGAAGAACATGCTGCTTGAGTTGTCAGAGACAAAAGTAGTAGAGGTTGGCTGTTGAGGAGGTGCCTCAAGAAGAAATGGTGATGAGTTAGATTGTGAAGCGGTTGGGGTCTGAGGGTGAGTAACAATGGGAGGATAGTAGCTGCTTGCACTAGGACCGGAATGATCAGAGTGAAGCGCTGAGGAGGTAGTGGAGGAAGTGGTAGCTGATTGATAACTGGAGCTCCTTTCTTTAGCTTGAATCATTTCTAATTCATAGGTTTTGAGCATGCCAAAGAGCTCAGTCATCTGAAGAGTCTTCAGATTCTCTGTTCTTCTGATGGACACAGTGTATAATGTCCAACAACTAGGAAGAGATCTTATGAACTTCTTGAGAATGTCTTCATTCTCCAGCTTTACCTTGGAGCACTGCAGTTCACCTACAAGATAGGTAAATCTGTTATATAAAATAGTTAAGGACTCACCTTCCCTCCAGACGAAGTTCTCATACTGCTGCTTCAGTATGTCCCTTCTGTTCTCTTTGACTTCTTCAGAGCCAGCAAACATCTTCTCCAGCGCCTCCCAGAGCTCCTTGGCAGTTTTGTAACTTCTGAAGTTGTGAAAAACTTCATTTGGAAGGCACATTTGGATGGCTCCTAGTGCCTTGAAGTCCACCTCCATTTTCTTGATATCCTCTTCAGAGTACTTGGAGGTTTCCTTCGGGACTTGTAGCCCTCCACCATTAGCAGAGGCCACCATGGGAATATATGGACCCTCCTTGATGGATCTCCACATTCCGTAATCCTGGTAACAGAAGAAGCTTTCCATGCGATTTTTCCACATGTCATAGTCTTCTCCAGATACCAACCTTGGTGGTCGGTTGATGCTGCCAATATCTTCAAAGCCATTGCTCTGTGCCATTTTTGTTTTGATTTTGGGTGACTTGATCAAAGAGAGAGTTTAGAATAGAACCAGAGATGATTAGACAAATGTTAGTTTGTTTAATCTGAGCCAAAGCTCTGATACCACTTGTAGGATCGTGAGAATACAAGATGGTTCTGTTTTTAGTTGAGGTTGGCGGAAACAAAATCAACTACACAATTTATAATCAAGTAAACACAAAGAATACTGATAAACACTGTTGTATTAAGCTTTTGTGAATGCAAAGATTACAAGTGAGAAACTCAATGAATAAGTATGACAAGCACTACAAGCACACTTACAATGAAGTGGCAACTCAGTATTTATAGTAACTTAGAATCAAGACAGACCCTTGATTCTAAGGATCAGATCGAACACAAGCCATTGATCTTGTTTATTAATTTACATTACACGTAAAGGCTAATCTAGTTAACTTTACTGAAACGTTTTCTTTATTCATGATTGTTTGCATGCTTGGAGAAGTGTATTGTTGTCCGTCATTGGTTGACCATAGCGGTTCCTTCTGCTTTGAGTCTGTCAGTTGCTTTTGCAGAAAGGTGTCAGAGACGCTTGACCTGGATAGTCAGCTGCAGCGTTTGGTTTTCAGTGAATAGAGCTATCAGCTGCAAAGAGTGAAGGTTGCTGCTGGTAAGCCTATCAGCAGCAAACATGGATAACCGCTGCTGATAAGCCTATCAGCAGCAACTTGTGCTGAATGCTGCTGATAAGCCTATCAGCAGCATTTGTACTTAGAATAATTTTGTAACAATCAGTCTTTGGTTCTACACCTCCTCAGTCTCCACCTCAACATGAAGTTGATGATCCCTTTCACTACTTGTTTCATTCTGCCTGCCAATTACATCTTTATAAACCATGTCTTCCATGAAGGTAACATCTCTACTCACTATCACCTTAGGACTAGTATCTTCAAATCTCCATAGCCTGAAACCTTTGACTCCCTCTGGATAACCAACAAAAACACACTTTTATGCCCTTGCTTCCAACTTCTCTTGCTTAATATGAGCATAAGCAATACACCAAAATACCCTGAGATTATTGTAATCTTCCCTTCTTACAGACCATGTCTCCATAGGGGTTTTCATCCCCAAAGCAGAAGATGGAGACCTATTGACTAAATAAGCTACAGTTGATACAGCTTCAGCCCAAAATGATTTGGGTAGACATGAACTAATCAACATGCATCTTACTTTATCAAGAAGGGTTCTGTTCATCCTCTCAACTAACCCATTATGTTGAGGGGTTCCTGGAACAGTAAGATGCCTAGCAATACCATGATTCTTACAAAACTGATTAAACTGATTACTACAGAATTCTAGTCCATTATCAGTTCTTAGTTTCTTAATCTTTCTCTCAGTTTGGTTCTCTACTAGATACTTCCATTCTTTAAATTTCCCAAAAGCTTCATCTTTAGTTTTTAACACATATACCCAAAATCTTCTTGAGAAATCATCAATTAAAGATAGAAAGTACCTTGCTCCACCAAGGATTGAGTCTTTTCAAGCCCCCACAAGTCAGAGTGAACATAATCCAAAACTCCTTTACTTGAGTGATTACTCCATACAAACTTCACTCTATGAGCCTTTCCAAGTATGCAAGTTTCACAAAAAATGGCTTAAGTATTCTGGAATTCACCAAGTAGTTGTTGCTTCTTTAGTTCTAGCAGGACTTGATGACTTATGTGGCCAAGTCTTTTATGCCACAAGTCTGCCTCACCATCTTTCTTAAGTGCAGTGATATATAGCATTTAACCTGCATAACACTCCCATTCAGAAGATAGATGTTGTTCTCACACCTTCTTCCAAATAACACCACTATTGATCCGTTTATCACTTTAGCCTTCCCATTCTTGAGACCAACTTCATATCCATATTTCTCAAATGATCCAAGTGATATGAGGTTTCTTGTGAGCTTAGGAATGTACCTAACCTTCTCAAGAATTACCTCTGTTCCATTATCCAGCTTGAGTATGACAGACCCTATGCCTTTAATCTCACATGCCCTGTCATCTCCTAGTTGAATTACTCCAAGATCTTTCATCTGAACTTCCTTGAAATAGGATATATTTGGTGTCATATGATAGGACCCTCCTGAATCAAGTATCCACTCTCCACCACTTCTTCTTCTTGACACCACTAGGACATCTGAACTCTCATAGCCATCATTGGACTAATCTTGAGATACATTGCCTTGACCCTTTGTGAAAGAGGGATCAACCTTCTTTTTCCTCCTCTCAGGGCACTCTCTCTTGAGGTGCTTATCTGAATTGTAGATGTAGCACCTTCTCTTAGTCTTAGACTTTGATCTTGAAAATGTTTTGGTTTTATTCCCCCTCTGATCAGACCTCCCTTTGACAAACAGTCCCTCCCCTTGATCATCTTTATCATATGTTCGCTTTGTAAGTTCCTTGGAATTCAGTGCAACAAGCACTTCTTCCATTGAGAGGGTATCCCTACCATACATTAGTGTATCCACAAAATGATCAAATGATTGTGGAATGGATATCAAAAATATGATTGCATGATCTTCATCTTCTAGGGTAACTTTTATATTTTTAAGGTCTAAAACTAACTTGTTAAACTCGTCTGTATGATCTTCAAGAGTTTTACCTGATGTCATGTGGAAAGTATCACACCCGACCTCGGGCACCCCCTGAAAGAGTGTGACACTGATTGGTACCTGCTTTGATCTCAGAGTTTTATAAAACACAACTGAAGACTTTTTACAAGGATCGTTTCATCATAAATATCAGCCACGAGGGTTGCTTCTGTAAATACCAAGACCTAGTTGGAAAACAAAAGCACTGTATTCAAATATGGGAATTAAATACCCATTTATAGTTACAAACATTGTTTCAAAATCAAATTACATTACTTGTCTCCAGACAAGTTTAAAAGCCACGAGGTAATAGTAATGTCCAAGGCTGATCAATTCCTTGGCCCTATTCCCTTCTCATCATTCAGGAAATTTTGGTGCAATTGGCCTGAGAATCCAAAGCATCTCATCCTGTATTTTCATATAATTTTGGGTCAGAATTCATTCATTTCCATCACATTTATTTGTTACCTGAAAATATTTTGAAAATAAAACATTAGCGCGAATGCCGGTGAATAGAATTATCTTGACAGTAAACTCATTTGGCACAAACAGTTGTTAAATTCATAACCATCCAATAATATTCAATCTACACATCCATCAGAACTTCACGCCTGACTGTATGCACCACTGTATACACTGGTAGTATGCCTTATTAACAAGGGACAGGACTACGCCTCCGACATTTGTTATAAAGGGAAATACCAGCCGAGGTGCGGGACTTTCACCCGACCCATGTATCCCTTGCAAGTTTTACGTATACTTATGGCCTGAATGTTTGTATGTAGATGAACGTATGCATTAATCCTTTAACACTTATTTGGCCATTTTCGTAAATGTAAATGTTTGATTCAAAGTTTTAAAAGAAGATAAAGTATTCACCTTTGTTTTGTAGAGAAAATCTTGGAAAGAGCCTTCTAATAGTGCTAGTCTCTTAACTTGGTCGTTTCTTAGCTTCTACGAGCGTTTTCTCTAACATTCGGGGACTTAAGTGAGCATGATTTGAACTGGGATCTTCTGGAATGTTCTAGAGGGGCTTAGGGACGAGTTTATGAATCTGGAAGTGGATTTCGATGGTTAGAAATGACTGAAATCGATCAACTATTTATAGGGTGCAATATGGCCCCGTAGCGGACCGTTACGCTTGGGCGTGGTGGTCCGCCACCCTTCCCGATGGCGTCAACCCTAGATGTCAATATGTGATTAGACCCCTCCTTAATTTGCGGCTAGCGGACCGTTACCCTAAGGCGTAGCGGTCCGCCACCCAAACACGAGGCAGTTTCTCAGCAATTATGGCTAGAGGACTTTTACCATCTAGCGTGGTAGTCTGCCACCGATACACGTGTCAGAAAATCTGCCTGCTAGTCAACATCCATGTGTCAAATGGAGGCTCAATTAGTTGGTGACTTAGTAGCGGACCGTTACCTAAGTCGTGGCGGTCCGTTACTAGTGGATTTTGGCTCCTGGTGGTCCGCAACGCCCTTAGCGGACTGATGTACACCCATACGGTCTATAAAAACTTAACAAATAAACCTAACCTAGACTCCTAAGTAATAAATGGAGTACCTATGAACTAAACCGCACTGACAGGCAAGTGTGCCTATCGAGTGTAGCACAGCTGAATGGTAAACCGGAATATTGAACCCTTGAGACACTGAACAACTAAACTAGACTCTGACTCGGACTAAAGATGATTTAGTTGGGGGTTTTCTACACAACTGATTAGACTAATAATGTAGAACTAAAGATCGACTTGAACTATAAGACAAGAACTCGGGAATATCAAGAATGTGAAGAATACCACCTACGTCGGAATCCTACTTGCAAAACTCAACTCCTATCGGTTATGGAAACAATGATGGATCTGAGTTTCTAAGGATGACAACTATAGACAACCTAGTGGATCCCTAATCACTCTCAAGGTGTCACAAACTAAGAAACTCTAAAGAAGTACTAAACTCACCAGATAGTCGGATTACCTTTTAGTCTCTCCAACAATGATAAAGTACCCAAAAGACAAATCACCTATCGGTCTCAATGTCCACAATACATCAAAGATACACGGGGTAATCTCAGGATAACAACTATGACTCGGATTAGCAACAATTACTAAGAACCTAAGGCAACTTCCTCTCAGACAGTTAACACTCGGAATCCTAATATGAAGACTACTCGATTACCTCTCACCTTTCGGGTATTGAGATAAGAAGAACATTCAGATCTGATGAACTCTCAACTACAGCTCCTATGGCTACTACGTCTAGCAGACCACACAAACAATCATAAACACACAATCTATGATCTAGATACGCTATTCAAACTGAAATACATTCACAAATAGCATACGAAACTTATAATCAATCATACATCAGATCCAAACATGCAGAAACATCATAGAAATCAACATGAGATTGCTACAAAATCATTACTCCATTCAATTGAAACCAAAAACGATAAACGGTTCAAACTTTACTAAGTAATCATCATATGACCTAGGCAGTATCAAAGTTTAGCCTAAGATCATGCTTAAAACATCCAAACAGAAGCAAATAAGCAAAAACATAGTTCAAACACAACAATCAAACATAAAGATTTAAACTTGAGTAAAGTGCCATTTTCGTTTCTATGGTTTGGCCATTTTAGCCACTTTAATCCAAAAACCTTTTTTTAGCTTTTTTGTCATTGACTTTTCAAAATCTAGCCATTTTCATCCATCTGACTAACTCCGTCTACATTTTAACGTTAAATTAGGGGCAATTTGGTCTTTTCAACCGCCTTCTACTCTCTATGGTATTCAAGAAAGATTTTTGAAAAGGCCAAATTGGCCCTGATTTAACGTTAAAATGTAGACGGAGTTAGTCAGGTGGATGAAAATGACTAGATTTTGAAAAGTTAGGGACGAAAAAGCTAAAAAAAAAGTTTTTGAATGAAAGTGGCTAAAATGGCCAAACCACAGGGACGAAAATAGCACTTTACTCTTTAAACTTTGAAACCGAATGAGCTAATCTAAACAAACCCGGAATCAAAAGTCTTGATCTTGCTCTTCAATCGACTTCTCTAACCTTGGAATCACCCTAGAACTTGCTCCACACGGCTGAAACTAGGAACTCCTTAACTTATGGCATTCCAATTCTAATAATATTCGAAAATTAGGGTTTTGCGGAATTTCCATCTCTCGTGTACCGTGAAAGATATGCCTGGGTTCCTCGCGTACCGCGATGAACAAATTAGTCGGGCCCGATTTTCTCTTCTCTCGCGTACCGCGAAGCATTGTCTCTCCTCCCTCGCGTACGGCGAGGGAACCAAATTCCAACTTTTTTACTTTATTTCTCCCGGCTTTCTTCTCGTGCTCGATATCTTCATGTATTGACTTGTAAACCACACGAGTTCCTGTAAACACAACAAATACTAAATAGGAAACAAAAACGACTCAACACAAAGGTAAAACTAACTGAAACGCACGAAAACAATAGGAATAAAGATGTGTGCTTTGCACTACATCAAACATCCCCACACTTAAACTTTTTTCGTCCTCGAAAAAGCCTGCAATGGAATCATAACTGTAATCTAACTTAACAACTTCAATTATTCAATTAGCACAAACATACTCACGCGTTAAAAAGCAATAATCGGTATTTCTATCCGATTAAACACAACCACCAACTTTCAAGCCCCCGTTATGTGTTCTAATTCATTTTATCCAACATATCAATCAATCTATGGGACTCACACTTAAAAGTTACAACTCTACCTAATCCCGTCTCACGGTCATGTCTAGTCACGGATTAAACCATATAGATTTCACCCACCACGGTAAACTAAGATTTACAGGTTTTAGAAATCAAGATGATCAATGAATGAATGGACGAAATATGAGTATTATTAAGCAAATTAAACATTCGTCTAGAGGCGTTTCAACCAAGTCACTATCCCGGAAGGTAACACATAGACTACAGTCTAAACAATTAAGCACATAAGATCTAACCCGGTGGTGTTTCAATCAGGCAGGAACCCGACGTGTGACACGTAGGCGAAACCTAGATTTCAATCAAATAAGCTAAAGTATGTGGAATATGGATGCGGGCGTCACCAAAAATCGGATTTATTCTCATAAAAAGAGTGTGGTGTGCCAAGAAATTTAAAAAACCTCTAAATTTTAACTTAACGTGGTACCTATCACCCTATGTTGACAGTTTCAGCTTTACTAATTACCCTAAGATGAGTACCCACAAGATATCATGATTTTAATTCAATTAATTCCTAAACAACACAAACAAGTTATTTAAGCTCTACTAGTTGGCTGGATCTACCAAAACATCACTAATTAAACGCGCTTTCAATTATTTATTTCATTTAACACTCAACAAGCAGATCCAGTTGTACTATCATTTTCCATTTGTTATGCAAAAACTTTTGATTTCAAAGGACATTTTTTCAATTTTTTCAATTTTTTTATATTTTAATAAAAGAAAAAAAAACCTAGACAGACTAGACTCACTAGACGTAGTCCCATCCCTAAACTTGAAACAAACACTGTCCCCAATGTGAACTGAGAAACACAAAAATTAAAAAGACAAAAATAAACTGGAGAGACTTAGCTTATGTGTGTCATGCTTTACTCTTCCTCTTGTGCACCGTATAACATTTCGATCGCGGTTGCACAAGTTACTGCTGGGTTGCCTTTACAAGATAAATAAAATTAGGATCAACCCCGCCCGAATGGAGATTGATTACGGACGGAGCGATCAATACCTGCACAGATAAGCTCACAACAAACCCACAACATTAAACTGACTCACGTTACAGACGCAAAAATAAAATAAAAGACTCGACTGACTCAATAAGACTCAAGATAGATAACAGGGATACGTACCCGATAAGTGGAAAACACATAGACACGAGTGCCACAAGCAAGGTGAATTAACGGTTACAAATGATTTGGGTTTCTAAGGATGACAACTCTAGACAACCTAGTCGATCCCTAATCACTCTCAGGGTGTCACCAACTAAGAAACTCTAAAGAAGTACTAAACTCACCAGATAGTCGGATTACCTTTCAGTCTCTCCAACAATGATAAAGTACCCAAAATACAAATCACCTCCCGGTCTCAATGTCTACAATACATCGAAGATACACGGGGTAATCTCAAGATAACAACTATGACTCGGATTAGCAACAATTACTAAGAACCTATGACAACTTCCTCTAAGACAGTTAACACTCGGAGTCCTAATACGAAGATTACCCGATTACCTCTCACCTTTCGGGTATTGAGATAAGATGAACATTCAGATCTGATGAACTCTCAACTACAGCTCCTATGGCTACTACGTCTAGCAGACCACACAAACAATCACAAACACATAGTCTATGATCTAGATACACTATTCAAACTGAAAGACATTCACAAATTGCATACGAAACTTATAATCAATCATACATCAGATCTAAACATGCAGAAACATCATAGAAATCAACATGAGATTGCTAAAAAATCATTACTCCATTCAATCGAATCCAAAAAAACGATAAAAGGTTCAAACTTTACTAAGTAATCATCATATGACCTAGGCAGTATCAAAGTTTAGCCTAAGATCATGCTTAAAACATCCAAACAAAAGCAAATAAGCAGAAACATAGTTCAAACACAACAATCAAACACAAAGATTTAAACTTTGAAACCGAATGAGCTAATCTAAACAAACCCGGAATCAAAAGTCTTGATCTTGCTCTTCAATCGACTTTTCTAACCCTGGAATCGCCCTAGAACTTGCACCACACGACTGAAATTGCGAACTCCTTAACTTATGGCATTCAAATTCTAATAATATTCGAAAATTAGGGTTTTGCGGAATTTCCATCCCTCGTGTACCGCGAAAGATATGCATGGGTTCCTCGCGTACCGCGGGGAAAAATTAGTCGGGCCCGGATTTCTCTTCTCTCGCGTACGTGAAGCATTGTCTCTCCTCCCTCGCATACCGCGAGGGAACCGAATTCCAACTTTTTTACTTTATTTCTCCCGACTTTCTTCTCGTGCTCGATATCTTTATGTATTGACTTGTAAACCACACGAGTTCTTGTAAACACAACAAAGACTCAATAGGAAACAAAAACGACTCAAAACAAAGGTAAAACTAACTAAAACGCACTAAAACAATAGGAATAAAGATGTGTGCTTTGCACTACATCACAGACCGTTACCCTGAACCTTAGCGGTCCGCTTAGGTGTAATTTCTCCAATTTTTTACCTTTTCATGCTGTATTCCTGGAATTTGTTTATCACTAGTCCCTAGGGTTTAAACCTTAGCATTTCTTGGACATTTTATTTGGTAGGTGTTAAATTCTCCTCACCTTGTTTTTCAATCTCGTCCTCGAGATTATTCGAACAAGTGAGGATATTTCCTTTTCAATTTCAGACTTGTTCTCACGTGTACTCAGGTCAATGATAACCCAAATGGTATCATTCCCATGACTTGTTCGAGGAAGTTTCGTGATGAAGTCCATGGTTATCATTTCCCATTTCCAGACGGGTAGTTCAAGTTGTTTTAATAAGCCTGGCGGCTTCTGCTGTTCAGCTTTAATCTGAGAACAGGTTAAGCATTTTGCAACATATATAGCGATATGGTTTTTCATAACTATCCACCAGTAATTGGCTTTGAGGTTCTTATACATTTTATCGCTACCCGGATGTATTGTATATTTAGATTTCTGAGCTTCTTCAATAATCTTTTCTCGCAGGTCACTGTATATAGGAACCCATATTCTCTGATTCATCTTAAGAATTTCTTCCTCGTCTTTGTTCAACTGCTCGAGAATTCCTTTCATTCCTTCTGTTTTAATATTTTCTTTTTTTAAAGCATTCTTCTGTCCTTCTTTTATACGGGTTATAAGATTGATTTATAGATCGAGTCTTAAAGCACGAACCCTTTTTGGCTTTTCATATTCCTTTCTGCTTAAGGCATCAGCAACAACATTAGCCTTGCCTTCATGATAGCAGATTTCACAATCATAGTCATTTTAGATTTCTATCCATTGTCTTTGCCTCATATTAAGTTCTTTCTGACCAAAGATGTACTTTAAACTCTTATGGTCAGTAAATATGGTGAATTTGACTCCATATAGATAGTGCCTCCATAATTTTAAAGCGAATATTATGGCGCCCAATTCTAAATCATGAGTCATGTAATTCTTTTCATGTGTTTTGAGTTGACGTGAAGCATAAGCGATGACTTTACTTTCCCGCATTAATACACAACCGAATCCGGTCTGTGAAGCATCACGGTATATAGTAAAGCCTTCATTTCCATTTGGCAAAGCTAGAATTTGAGCTTGTGTCAACTTCTGCTTCAGTGTTTTAAAAGCTTCAGATTGCTTTGGTCCCCATTCATACCTAACTAATTTGAGAGTCAGTGAAGTTAAAGGAACAACAATCCTTGAGAAATCCTGTATGAATCTTCGATAATAACCAGCCAAACCGAGGAAACTACGTACTTCAGTTGGTGTCTTTGGGATTTCCCATTTAGAGATAGCTTCGATTTCAGCAGGATCTACTTGAATGCCATTAGCTTAATGACATGACCAAGAAATTGTATTTCAGATAACCAAAATTCAAATTTTGAAAATTTGGCGTACAGTTTCTCGTTTCTTAAGAGTTCAAGTAGTGTCCTGAGATGATTGACATGATTTTCCTTACTTTTTGAATAAAGAAGAATATTTTCAATGAATACGATAACAAATTTATTTAAGTAAGGTTTACAAATTCTGTTCATCATGTCTATGAAAGCTGCTGGTGCATTAGTGAGTCCAAACGGCATCACAGTGAACTCATAATGATCGTATCTGGTTCGGAAAGTAGTTTTAGATATATCTTCCTCTTGGACTTTCAATTGATGATATCCAGAGCGAAGATCAATTTTAGAGAAACACTGAGCTCCTTGGAGTTGATCAAACAGATCATCAATTCTAGGAAGCGGATATCGATTCTTGATAGTTACTTTGTTCAGCTCACAGTAATTAATACACATGCGCATCGATCCATATTTCTTTTTAACGAATAAGACTGGAGCTCCCCAAGGTGATGAGCTAGGTCTGATGAATCCTTTCTCCCGTAATTCATCTAGCTACTTTTTAAGTTTCGCCATTTCTGTTGGGGCTAATCTGTACGGAGCTTTGGTAATAGGTGTCGTTCCCAGCACTAGATTAATTTTAAACTTTATTTCCCGTTCTGGTGGACGTCCAGGTAATTTTTCAGGAAATACATCGGGAAATTCAGCTACAACCAGTACATCTTTAATCTTCCTTTTAGTCTCAGTGGTTACGGTTACTAGGTATGCTAAGCACCCTTTCTGAGATATTTTGTGGGTTGTAACATGGAAATTATTCCTACTAAATTGGATAATTTATCACCATTGATAGTAATGATGTTTCCATGTGGTGTATGGAGTTCGATAGCCTTTTTGTCACATAGTACATGGGCTTGATTAAAGGCTAACCAATCAATTCCTAGAACAATATCAAATCCTGATATTGTCATAGACAATAAATGTGCGTATGACATGTTCAGCTAATGTGATTTGGAAATCATTGAGGATTTTTAGAGATTTGAATTTAATCTCCATTTTCCGTTTCTACCACCTATTTCTTGTCTAGTTTAGCTAAGGGTTTATTTAATAGATGACAAAATTTATGATCTATGAAACTTTGGTTCGCACCAGAGTCAAATAAAACCTTAGCATAAACATTATTAACAAGAAACGTACCCGTAATTACATTGGGCATTTCTGCTGCTTCATGGGTGTTTAGAATAAATGCTTGTACGTTCTTCTTTACTCCTTCAGCGGGTTTGGGGCCTGTCCCTTCTTGTTTCTTCAGTTTAGGATAGTAACTTTTGATGTGGCTTGGTTCTCCATATTAGAAACAAATCATTGGTTTCTTCTTGTAACAATCTTCTATTTTGTGACCCAACACTTTGCAGTAGGTGCAATAGGGTCCCGCTCTACATTGTCCTAAATGTCGTTTCTTGCATTTCTGGTATTTTGGGATAGTAGAGTTATTGTTCCTAGGGTTAAAGGCTGAGTTTGGATTTTTAAACCCGCTTTGCCCACCGGCTTCTTTCTTCTTCTTTCCCTCTTCCTGTGTCCTGATCAAACTATCGTTTAAGGAGGCGCCAAGTTCCATGGCATCGTCAAGTGTCTTACACTTAGCCACCTTTACCATGTCCTGTATTTCTCCAATCAAACCCCAAATGTAGTGTTTAATGAGGTTAGATTCCGGGGTAGCCAGATGTGGGACTATTCTGGCATATTCCAACAGTTTTGTAGCATAATCTTGGTGATTTGTTCCCACCATTCTCAAGCTAAAGAATTTTCCTTCAATCTGTTCTCTTTCATTCAAAGGAACATACTTCTTCTCCACACGTGCCCGAAAAGCACTCCATCCCATTACATAGACTCCTTCTCTCCCTTTTGCTGCAATAATGTTGTTCCACCATTCAAGGGCTTGTCCTTGAATAAGTTAGAAGCATAGAGGACTTTATCCCCTTCAGCACATTTACTGATAGGCTAGAACTGACCCGGTCTTTTCTATCCATCGTAAGGCAGCAATTCTGCCTTCTTTTCTAGAAAAGTTGTAAGGCTTACAATCCTGGAACATTTTATAAGTACATCCCACTATCTTACGTTTCTTGTCACAGTGGAAGTAGTTATCTCCAGTTTCTTCTTTGGCGGAAGAATTCTCATAATAATCTTCTCTTTCAGTTCTTTTGGTCTTTGAACCTTGGCAATTAGCAGTTGCTTCTGGTTTATGAGAGGCAGTTGCTGGTTTAGAGAGAGTAAGAGTTTTAGCATGAGTAGTATGTCTAGAATGAACTATTGGCCGAATTGAAGGTTGAACTGATAGTTCTTTTGCTTTATCAGCTTGTCTCTTTTCTAGTTCAGTGAATATAATGGGAAGAGCATCCTTAATCCCTTTAGAGATTAACTTTTGAAGCTCATTATTATTATTTTTAGCAGCATCGTTTTCGATTACAGCTTGCTTCTTTTTCCCACGAGTGTTTTGAGATGGTCCAGTTTGTTTTGACATTCTATAACGGAATAGATTTCCAAAAGTCATAAAACATAAATTTTATTATTGCTTTAAAATATGTTACAGGTTACAAAGTACAGAATAACAGAGAATTAATAATTCTTATTATTCTTTTTCTTCTAAGGCTTGTATTATTAAAGCGTTCTGGGCCTTGATCTCTGCTTTCTCTTGTTCCAGTTCTTCTATACGGTTTAATAACATCCTTATTCTCTCATTTCCAGATGTTTCTTCGTTAACATATGAAATAGGATTATTAACAGTTGGAAAATTCAGTATGTTGGAGTCGACTTGTTCTTCTTCTTCTTCTATTATATACCTAATTCTAGAAGGGAATTCGAAGAATCCTTCTTGGAAATTATTAGGTAATATTGGCATATTTTTATAACTTCCGGTTGTTGGAGCAGAATGGAAACTCATGGATAGATGGCAGGGATTATTTATACTCCCTATATGTTCTAGATTTCTGAAAATAGAACTTTTAGTATCTAGTCCATGATCAATAGCAGTTTCATTAGTGATTTGTTCATAATAATTTGATGGAGCATGAAGACGAACAAAGTTAGGACCTTTCCCATTCCGGCCATTCTGACATAAAACGAAAATATTTTATTAAAACCAGAATATATTATAAGCGGTACATTATATTACAAAACGGTAACAAGGCGAAACATCAAGTGTAACAAAGAAAACATCTAATTCTTCATCAACTCCCTTCCCAAAGTCTTCATGTCTTCTCCGTACTCATAGACTTGTGCCCCTATAGATGTGTAACATCCGGACCTTTTAGGCTAACTCTGTTAGCAAACCCCGTTAAATTCCTAACCTAGTTAACCCTATCACAAACCCCAGGGACTATTTCTGCCATTCTTAAACTCTAATTCACATAAACTACAAGGACTAGTTGTGTATTCAACCTAAACTCAATTCTGTTGACTTTCAAAGTCAAAATTGAGTACAAATGGTTCCGGTTGACTTTCTGAAGTCAAACAAACCCATGTTCTTGATCCAATGCGCATTCTTAAATGAAATTCATGCGAATTGATAACCGAAATGCAAGTTAATACCATTAACGACCATTATTGAACCAATTAACACCGACATTGATTCAAATTAAACCCAATAATGGGTAATCAAACCATAACCGTCGCAACCCACATCTATTTCAAACAAACTGAATCGTTCTTTCTGTTATCCTCTTAAATTCATCACCTGCGCACCTCAAACGAATCCATGAGAAGCTTTTGCACTCATCAATTCAACCGGAGAAGGAATCAGAGACGCCGGAGACCAACTCATCGGACCCGCTTCTGTGGTTTAATCGAACACCGTAAAATCGAACATCATTCTAGTAATTATTTACATCCTTAGTTTCATTTAAGTATCTAGATCAAAAGCCCCTTATCAATTCGGGCTTACATTATCAAATTCATCACAAACCAATTCTAGTGTTCATCGCAATCTCGGTTTAGTCGAATCCTACCCCCAACTCAGTTTAAATGCAATTAAATCATATGGATAGCTTCGCAATCCACCAAGCAGTGAAAGCCCCATGTTAATTTAATCAAACATCACCGGATTAATCATGATCTCTAACCTAGGGTTTGTTCATAAACCGGTTTGGGGGTTTGATTCGTAATCCTTCGTTTAATGAAAGCCCTATGATTTCAACAGGTTTTATTATCGAATTTGATCAATGTGATTTATGTTCTTAATCTAGGGTTTTGGCCTTTCAATCTGTAATTAAACGATTCAAAACGCGATGTTTTTCAAATTATACTCACGCGCAGATTCGCAAACCCTCGATTAACAAAACCCCTATGCACTTGACTCCAATCGTGGTTGAATTCGTGGGTAATTATTTGGGTTTTGGTTCGGCTTGCGTAGGGGAGTAGAACCCATTAGACTTGTATGTTAAAACCTTTCTGATCCGGTTGATATCGCGAAACCCTAGCGGGCGGAGATGGTTAAGACGCTGGACTCGTGTGCAGGAGACCCGAGTTCGAGCGGTCTCCTACATATATTTTTGGGGGCTTTTTCCACTATTATATTTTATAAAATTTTCCCCGTTGGTTTTTTAATGTTAAATTAAAATGTTTTGGACCCGGAAAACACCCGTAGGCTCGGGATTGGATTTATATCTCCTTTAGAGTGTTAATAATAATAATTATATTGAAATAGTTATTTTATTTACACCTAAAACTATTATGTTATAACTCGTTAATTATTATTTCTCACATTTAAAGATAATATAATTATTTATATTATTACCCACACTTATATTTCCCGAATAAAAATAATATAGTTATTATTTTTGTCACGTATTTATTTATCGTGTTATCTCTCCAACTTAAAAATAACATAATAATATTATTTTCCTAGACCATTATATAATTGTGCAAACACACGAATATATTTATTTAAATAATATTATTCGTAATTAGAAACTTTTGATTCGTAACGCATCTATCTTAATTAATAAATTAAGAAATCCTCTAATCCCGTTGACAAGTTCATCTACTCGTTAATCATTAGTGCGTCTTAGGACGTTCAATTTTCCGTGTCATCGTCACAATATCCCATGTGTCCCTAACTATTATGCTTATAATTCTAGGGCATCCGTAGACCGTTCACAGGAAATACTTGTGGTCCCTTTTGCATCATTGTGTTGTGCTACTCGTACACAACTCAAGTGAGTTTCACGACCCCTTTTACTTGATTTCCTGTTGGGGGAGAAACATGCACACAAACAAACATTCTTTTACTTGTTTTCCTGTTGGGGAGAAACATGCATACAAACGAACATCATTTTACTTGTTTTCCCGTTGGGGAAAACATGCTTATAGACAAACATCACTTTATTTGTTTTCCCGTTGGGGAGAAACACACACACCAACAAACATCCTTTTACTTGTTTTTTCGTTGGGGAGAAACATGCACACAAACAAACATAGATCACATAATATTTCACTACCACTTGTTTACATAAGCGCAAACATAACATGGAAAGTCCTTACACACTCGAACCGTTAATATAAGGTATATAGCGAGGAAATTTGAGTAGTACTACTGGGTTTGACAAACCCCACCCGGGCTAGTCGTGCTAGCTCGATTGGAGGTCGAACGGGTGTAAATTGTCCTAAAAACTTGCCATTGTTGATGTTGGAAATGGCGGAAGGCATTCAAACACAAACAGTCAGCTTCAGTTGCTAACGCTAAGAGTAACTTGTACATTGTCTAGCTAGCAATAGGTGTGACTTACGTATGTGGATCCTGTAAACACTTGAACAGTTTATTTACTTACAAACCTGTGAACTCACCAAACTCGTGTTAACACTTTTTCTTACATGTTTTCTCAGGTCGCTAAGGCACAGGTTGCACACTTAGGACATGCATGGAGTCCTACTGTCATTTCATTCATATGCAAACATTTAAAACTGTCACACCCCCAAAATCCACTAACGGAGTTTTACCGTCAGGCGTGTGACAAACCAGGATCTCAGACATCAGTTACATCAAACGACACTATATGAGACTTAAAATGTCATATCATAAAAGTTCAGAGTGAATGCGAAAGCGTTAAATAGAGTAGTAAATGCGCAAACAAACGCGCCCAAGTCAAGTCTAAAAAGAAAGCATAATAAACGTTTGATCAATGCTTGAAAAGCTAACAAGACTCCATGCATGCCCTAGTGTGCACCTGTACTTAGCGACCTGAGAAAACATGTAAGAAAAGTGTCAACACTAGGTTGGTGAGTTCACGGGTTCATGTTTGTAATAGTAGCGTTTGCCAGATTATGTACATTCAATATGTGTATCAATAGGTAGCTAACCTATGTTCATGTCTTACTAAAGTGCTCGCAACATAAGCTGACAGTGTGTTTGTTTGTTTGCCTCCAGCCAGGTCTATCAACTCTGACTAATGTGTTTAGACTAAGATCCATATTAACGGTCCGATGTGTGTGAGGACTTTCATGATAGTGTGTTACGCTTAGCCTCAACAATGATAACATATGAATTACAATAACCAAAAGAGTTTGCGTCATGTTTTCTCCCCCAACGGGAAAAACATGTAAAATAATGTTTGTTTGTGTGCCTGTTCCTCCCCCACGGGAAAACAAGTAAAAGTATGATTGCTTGCGTGCATGTTTCTCCCCCAACGGGAAAACAAGTAAAAGATGTTGGTTTGTGTACATGTTTCTCCCCCAACAGGAAAACGAGTAAAAAGGGGCCATGAAACTCACATGAGTTGAGTAGTGGTAGATTCGCACAAGAATGAGATTGGGAACACAAGTGTTAGCCTGAAACGGCTTACGTATGCCCTAGAATTATAAACATAACGATTAGGGATACAATGGGATTTGTGACGATGACACGAAAGATTTGAACGCCATAAACATTCTAAGAAACAACGAGTAAACGAACGTGTCCACGGGAATAGGGTTTTCTTAATATAATAATTATAAAAGTGTTTCGTGTCGAACGTCTCTAATTACGAATAATATTAATTAATAAATATATTCGTGCGTTTGTACCATTTAATAATGGTCTAAGAAAATAATATAATTTATTATATTATTTTAAGTTCGTGAAGTCAATACGATAATCATTTTAGTGGCAAAAATAATAAATATATTATTTTTATTCGAGGATATAAACGTGAGTAAATAATATAAATAATTCTATTATTAATTTGTTCGAAGTGTTACACGAAGTTTATAAACGAGGTGAAAATAATATATAAGTATATTATTTTTAATTGGAGTTACGGTTTGTAAATAATATAAATATATTATTTTATTCTGAGTCGTGGACTGAAAATAATATAAATATATTATTTTAAAAGTGGTAAATAATATTAAGAATAAGTTATAAAACCAAACCCGAGCCTACGGGTGGTTTCCCGGGCTAAAACACATTAATATAAATATATGATAATACAGGGAAAAGGTTTAACATTAAAATAATAGCTTAAATAGAATTAAAAACCAAAACAGGGGTGGGGAGACTCGAACCCGGGTCTCCTCCCCACCAGCACACACACTTAACCAATCCGCCCGCTAGGGTCATCGCAACATAATCCAATTCCATTTTTTTAAACATACAAGTCCAGTGGGTGTTTTTCCCCTACGCGAGCCGGATCAAAAACCCATCCCAAACCATCGATTTCGACTACAAACAACCAGAAGATCATAGGGGTTTTGTTTAACATGGTATTGCGAAGGTGTGTGTAGATTTAATTTCAAAAACATTAGTTATAGGATCGTTAGTTTCACAAATGAAAAGCCGAAAACCCTAGACAAGAACATGAATTCGATTTAAACGATTCTGATATTAAAAGTTGTAGGAATCATGGGGCTTTTACTAATTAGAACCTTGCGAAACTGTTGATATAGTTTAATTGGATTGAGGTGGTGTTTAGAATCAAAACCCCCAAATTAGATTATGAACAACCCTAGAATCAGGATCTCGTTCAATTCGATGATATCAGCCGTGGATTTCATAGGGCTTTCAATCCAGGCATAGATACGACTCTAAGGACGTGCTCAATTTCACTATTTGATATCGAATTGTTAGGGTTCGACCAAATCAAAAACTGTATGAACCCTAGGTATCGGATCGAGGTCAATTCGATGTTATAAGCCCTGGAAATGATAGGGCTTTCAATTAACATATGAAAACGAAGCTAAAGATGTGCTTGATTACCAGAATGGATGTCCAATTGATGGTGTGCGAGTAAAGTGGACTCCGACCGTAAAAAGGCTTGGCCTCCGGTGAATTCTACAGCGATTCCAGTCAAATTGGCGGGTGGGATAGCTTCTGTGGAGTTCTTAGGGTGTGTGCATATGTTCAATTGCGAGGAAAACAGACGAATTCATGTGAATTTGATAGTGGTTGATGAGGGTGTCGACGGTTTCGACATTATTAGCCATTAATCGGTTTAATTCGGCAATGATGGTGTTTTAAAACTTTAATGGTGTCGATTAGGGATGATAATTGTGAATGACAGTTACAACTAAACGGATTTTCGCGAATTCAAGCTTCAAGAACAGGTGTTTGACTTTCAAAAGTCAACACAAATCAACTTTATATAAATTACAGCTTTAGCCCCTCTGTTTTCCTGTTTCAAAGTTTTAGAAAGGGCGGAAATGGTCCCTAGGGTTTGAATTGAGTTAACTTGGTTAAGAACTTGTTAGTTTGACTTATAAAAAGTCAACATAAGTCAACAATAGGTTAATTGCAAGTTTAGTCCCTCCAATTTCATGGATTTGAGTTTGAATATAGGTAGAATTAGTCCCTGGAGTTAGAGATAAGTAAGCTAAGTTAAGATTTAACTGGATTTAGTTAACGGAGTTAACCTAAAAGTCCGGATTGTCACAAAAACAATTCACTTACTTTTATTAAACTAAACTTGGGCGCGCTTGTTTTGCTCTGTAACTACTTGACATAAATCGCTTCCGCATTTAACTTTGAACATTTAATGGATTCGTTTAAACTCATATAATGTCGTTTGACGTAACTAATGACTGAAATCCTGGTTTGTCACACGCCTAACGGTAAAACTTCGTTAGTGGATTTTGAGGGTGTGACACCTTGTCCATCATCCATCCCTATTTAACTTCATCAGTTTCTCTGAAAGAACGATCTAAGCATTCGATCGGTGAGGAGGGCATCCTGTGTTCATAACCATATTGTGGTGGTGGTTTACGAATACCAACCATAATATCGTTGTACGCATTTCTATAGGATGGATGAGCTTGGAAATAATCCAAAAGAAGATCATAGTTTAAGTGTTCATGGGCAACATACAAATCTTGTGATATTGGGGATTCTTGATTAAAGAAAATATAATCAGCTGGGTTGTCGGAAGGAGGTTCAAGATGAGGATTAGAAGGATATTTCTTCAGAATATTCCTCCTCTTGTGGTAGCTTAGTATAAGCATGTTCCAGGTTTGCAGTTGGGATAGTGAATGTTTCTATTGGCATTCCTATGCGCATATTTGGTTTATTCTAGTGACTAGAGCCAGTCTGGTCAAGAGGAGGTGGAGTGTTGCAATGCCAATTGCTGAAATTTGAACCTTCAGCCATGTAGGAATTCTCAGAGTCATAGTCGGTAATGTTGAAAGGGCTATCGTCAGGAAGTACGATTGGCCTCATCTGAGATCCCAATGGATGCTCAGGAGATTCTTGTTTGATTGGACGATTTGGGTCGTAGTACGGGCAACTATTGTTTCTAGACATCCTATATTTCTTAAAATTAATAACTATCTACAAAAAGGCAACTTACTTACTCTTTATCTTTTTAGTAGATCTTAGATATTAATCAAGTATCTTAATTAAACTAAAACCATTAATATCATTATGGTTAAATCTTAGATATGATCTTTAAGTATCTAATTTGCTAAAACCTATGTCTCTGATACCAACCCTGTCACACCCCGCCTCGGGCACCCCGTGGACGAGTGTGACACTGATTGGTAACTGCTTTGTTACACTTGGGCGTGGCGGTCCGCACCCTTCCGGATGGCCTCATCCCTGGATGTCAATATGTGATTGGACCCCTACTTAATTTGCGGCTAGTGGACCGTTAGCCTAAGGCGTAGCGGTCCGCCACCCAAACACGTGGTAGTTTCTCAACAATTACGGCTAGCGGACCGTTACCATCTGGGTTGGCGGTCCGCCACCGATACACGTGTCAGAAAAATTGCCTGATAGTCAACATCCACGTGTCAAACGGAGGTTCAATTACTTGGTGACTAAGTAGCGGACCGTTACCTAAGGCGTGGCGGTCCGTTACAAGTGGATTTTGGCTCCTGGCGGTCCGCAACGCCCTTAGCGGACCGTTACCCTAAACCTTAGCGGTCTGCTAAGGTGTAATTTCTCCAATCTTTCACTTTTTCACCCTGTATTCCTGGATCTTGTTTAATGCTAGTCCCTAGGGTTTAAACCTTAGCATTTCTTGGACATTTTATTTGGCAGGTGTTACAGAAAGTGTATAAACATTTCTTGAGATAGAGTCTATTTGCTAGAGATTTGGTCATGTACAGACCTTCAAGTCTTGTTCAAATTCTGGCAGCGGTTGTTTCTTTGGACACTTTTCTAAGAACTCTATCACTAAGACTCAAGATGATGGCACTGTGAGCCTTCTCGAGTATACTCATCTTCTCCTGATCGATAAGGTTCTCAAGCATTCTTTGTTCACCGAGCAACACATCTACTACACCTTGTTGCACAAGTAACGCTCTCATCTTCAATCGCCAGAGACCAAAGTCGTTTTTGCCATCAAACTTCTCAAGGTCAAATTTCGTTGACACCATTGTTGATCTTCAATTTTGAATTGAGTATCCTTCTCTGAATCAAGCTTAGAACCAAGATCTGATACCAATTATGATAATTTACACCAGAGATACGATCAACAACCAAACGATTTGTTATTAACTCCAAACGATTACAATACGAATTAGAAGAATTGAATTACAAGATGAAATCGGTAAAAACGAAAGTGAACAAGAACACCGTCCTAATCCCTAATTAACAACCAGAAAATCACAAAACTAACTTTTAGCAATTAACAGAAACAGTCCCTGCAGTTACCAAAAGACAACAATTGCTCAAACTATAACAGTATGTTTAACATATTTTACGTTTAAAAGTAAAATTCTTTGTTGACCTTTAATACGATGCTAGGTATTTTGGGGTTTGCTTGCCAATGAGACCAAGATCAATTGGTATGGGAGGAGGTATCCCCAAGGCCTTCTAATGTGGAGGTCATAGGTTCAAGTCTCACTTTGTGCAATATGCTCATGTGGGACAAGGGTTTTTCCACAGTGGGCTTTCGGGTGGTGGTTTCCCCTGGAATGGTGGGCGGGCCGGGTCACCAACGCTGTCTGTGTTTGTGGGCGTGGGTGGCCTTTCGCCAATGGGTTTACCCCGGTAGCCGTGCTTATAGTATTCGTTTGTTATTAATTTTTTTTGGGTTTGGTTTGCGAGCGTAGTATCAACAAAGGAGAGTAGAAAGTTCATCGCATCAAATTACTCTTGAAAGATCTCCAACTCTGACGCCAAGTGGGCCCGGTTAAGACAACATATTGGCCGGAGTTGGAGGAGACTCTCCCATGTGACCGGGGGGGGGGGGGTGCGATGTCACAACATTCAATGTTCGCCTTAAAAAAAATAGAACATCAAGGTTATAATTAATGGTTGATTAATTTACCAAACCAAACCAAACCAAACCAAACCAAACGTACCCAGTATAATCCCACACATAGCTAACGCTATTAGTAGGGTCTGGGGAGGGTGTGATGAGGGCAAACCTTACCCCTATCCCAAGGGATAGAGAGGCTGCTCCCGTTTAGACCAACGGCTCCATGGGAAAGAAAAAGATAAAAATATAAATAAAATTAATGAGTAATAAAGTAAAATAAATCTAACAGTAATCTAACAATTAGCAGTGTATGACTAGAGTATATTAGTCACGAGAAACACAACACACCTACAAGAAACAAGACATACGTAAAATCTTTGCTAAACAACTCTACTCTCCCACACAACGGGTCACTCATCCTAAAACCCTAATACGACGTCTCCATGAAATCCTATCATTGATCATGTCCTCTGAGAGGTGTAAATCTAGCAAATCAAGCCTAATCCTCTCATCCCACGTTAATTTCGGTCTCCCCCTGCTCCTTTTCCCCTCTACAACGAGAGTTTCCACCGTTCTCACTGGATCTGTGCTCTGTCTCCTCTTGACATGTCTAAACCATCTCAATCTTCCTTCTCTTATCTTATCTGAGATACATGTGACTCCCAATCTCTTCCGAACAACTTCATTTCTTATTCGGTCCTTTCTTGTGTGTCCACACATCCACCTCAACATCCTCATCTCAGCTACATCCATTTTTCGAGCTTGTGTCTTCTTGATGGCCCAACAATCGGTTCCATATAGCATCGCTGGGCGAACTGCTACCCTATAAAATTGACCCTTTAACCCTATTGGGAACCTCTTGTCGCACAAAACACCTGAGGCCGCTCTCCATTTACACCAACCAGCCTGCACCCGATGGACTACATCATTGTCGATGTCCCCGTTACTCTGGATGACAGATCCTAGATACTTGAACTTCAGTGTCTTAGGGACAACCCCACCTTCAATAGAAATCTGGGTCTCCTCGTCGACGTTTGCACCACTAAAGTTGCAGTGAATGTACTCGGTTTTAGATCGGCTTATCTTCAAACCTTTGTGCTCTAAGACTGTTCTCCATTCCTCTAGTCTGTTGTTCAATGTCTCTTTACTTTCTGCAATCAACACGATATCATCAGCAAAAAGCATGCACCATGGAATTGCATCTTGAATCGACTTTGACAACTCATCCAAAACTACTGCAAAGAGAAAGGGGCTTAGTGCCGACCCCTGGTGAACTCCCACTTCCACCGGAAAAAAGTCTGTATCCCCCACGGGTGCTCGGACGCATGTCTTAGCCTCATGATACATATCCCTTATTGCCTCAATATATTTACTAGGGATCCCTCTTCCCTCCATACTTTCCCAGATCAATCTTCTAGGCACACTATCGTACGCCTTTTCAAGATCGATGAACACCATATGTAAATCATGTTTCTTCTCTCTGTACTTTTCCATTAATCTTCTAAAAATGTGTATCGCCTCCGTAGTGGACCGGCCTGGCATGAACCCAAATTGGTTTGCTGTAACCTGGGTTTGTCGTCTAATCCTTGTATCGATAACTCTTTCCCATAATTTCATTGTATGACATAGGAGCTTAATCCCCCTGTAGTTAGCACAACATTGAGCATCTCCTTTGTTTTTATATAGGGGTACTAAGACACTACGCCTCCACTGATCTGGCATCTTCCCGGTTTTGAAGATATTGTTGAACAGTCTTGTCAACCACTGAACGCCTTCCTCTCCCATACACTTCCACGCTTCAATGGGTATGTTGTCTGGACCGACTGCCTTAGCTCTTCCCATCTTCTTAAGAGCACTCCTCACTTCTTCCTGTGTGATATTTCGACAATAACAATTATTTCGTTGACTGGATTGAGTATTGGGATTCTCCGTTATGGCTAGACTTGGTCTACAACTGTTGAAAAGTGTGTAGAAATAGTTTTGCCATCTCAGCTTAATGTCTCGTCCCTTTACCAAAACTCTTACATCATCTTCCTTGATAAACTTCACGACCCCAAGATCTTGTCTCCTACGCTCCCTATTTTTGGCAATCTTAAACATATGATGCTCCCCTTCCTTGGTGTCTAGTTTTCTATACATCGTTTCATAGGCAAAATTCTTTGCCTCACTCACTGCCTTTTTAGCTTCCCTCTTTGCCTGTCTATAGTTCTCCCGTAGTGTCATTATCTCCTCTCCATTACTGCACTGCAACATCTCTTTAAAGCGTTGTTGCTTGTCCTTTATCTTGCTCCGCACCTCCTCATTCCACCACCAAGACTCCTGATGTCCTCTTGTTGCTCCCAATGTGACTCCGAGGGTTTCCTTTGCTGCCTGCGTAACAGTGGTTGCCATAGCTACCCACATCTGGTTTGTGTCGCCATCCTTAGTATTTGTGTTCATCGCCATGACTTTATCTTTAAACAAATTGATGTTTTCGTCCTTCAAATTCCCCCATCTGATCCTTGGTTTATTTTTTCTTCTCCTCTCCGCCACCCTTTTTCTCAAGGTAAAATCGGCCTGGAATTACCTTGCAATCCTTCCACCAATTGCGATCCCCTTGTCTCATCAGGAAATAGTCGATCTGCGTGTTGCGCCCCCCGCTACTAAAAGTAATCAAATGTGATTCCCTCTTTATAAAGAACGTGTTTATAATACCAAGATCATGCGCAAGCGCAAAGTCAAGAAGCTCCCTACCATTATCGTTTCTAACACCATAACCAAAACCTCCATGAACCATCGGAAAACCATCACTCTCCTTACCAACGTGACCATTAAAATCACCTCCTAAGCATATTTTCTCCTGTCTAGGTAATGACCTCATTACTCCGTCTAAACTATCCCAAAAATCCCTCCTTTCTTGGTCTCCTAGACCTACATGTGGTGCATAAGCGCTAACAATTGCCACAACTTCCTCACCAAGTACTACTCTCAACACCATGATCCTATCATTATATCTTTTCACTTCCACCACATTACCGTGCAGTTCTTTAGCAACTAGAAAACCCACCCCATTTTTTGTTCCATCGCAACCAGAATGCAACAGTTTGTAGCCATTACACTCACCCCCCCCCCCTTTGACCCTTCCACCTAGTCTCCTGAAGGCAAGCTACCTGAATCCTATGTTTTCTAAGCACGTCTACTAACTCTAACAACTTACTAGTTAGGCTTCCTACATTCCAAGATGCCAAACGTAACCTATACCCCTAATGGTTGATTAATTTAAATTCCAATAATGTAGATCTTTTTTTAATTGAATATAGCCACTTCATTAAGGCCATCCGTAGTGGTTTCACGCCCCCTCTTTCACGCCCCGTCACGTCAGCGCCACATCAGTACAAGGGAAATGACTGCCCATAATCACTAAGGTTTGTAGTGGTTTCACGCCCCGTATTTAATTTTTAATAATTAACTAAAATATAAATATTTATCTAAAATAAAGATAACAAAATACAAATTTATTTAATTAAAAAACAAACATATTAAAATAAAAAAAATCAATCGTCACTTGGACGATTACTCCAAATATGCTCAGTCAAATCATCGCGTAGGCTTAGATGTGTTACCCTGTCGCGTATTGCGTTACGAATTGCGTGTTTCTCTTCAGAGCTTAGTTGTGCAGGCGGCGTCTGCGGGTTATCATCATAGTTTTGACAAATGGCTTGGCCCTTGTCTTCCAATATCATGTTATGTAATATTATGCAAGTGTACATAACGTTCCTTATTTTATCTTTGGACCAAATACGACATGAATTTTTAATTATAGCCCATTTTTTCTTTAGAACTCCAAACGCACGTTCGATATCCTTCCATGCCGATTCTTGTGCTTTTTTGAAAAGTTCTATATTCTCACCAATTGGGCTAGTATATGCTTTGACAAACGTTGCGTACTCCGGATATATATCGTCGGCAAGATAATACACATGCTTGTATTCGACATCATTAACAATGAATGAAGAACCAGGTGCGACTCCGTCTATGATGTTATCGAGTATAGGCGATTGATCCAAAACATTGATATTGTTGTTTGCCCCCGCAACACCAAAGAATGCATGCCAAATCCAATGATCATATGACGCAACGGCTTCAAGCATTAAGGTCGGATGTGGATGATCCCCTCGCTGGTGTTGACCTCGCCAAGCCGTCGGACAATTTGCCTATTCCCAATGTGTGTAGTCGATGCTACCAAGCATCCCGGGAAATCCATGTACGGCTTCATGCAGTTCATATATTTGTTGAATGTCACTAAAAGTCGGTCTCCTTAAATATCTCTTGCCGTAGAGATTAATCACACCTAAAAACATATAATAATAAGTAAATAATAATAATAATTAAAAAAATAACAATAATAATTATAATAGTACCTTCACAAAACATATGTAGAGTATCTCGTGCGATTTTTCAGACATCTTTAAATACTCATCCCATGAATCACCCGAAGTACCATATACTGGTTGTCGAATTGCACACGTGCATTTTTTTAAAGCAGTAAATCCAAGCTTGCGTCTCGGGTCTTCCCTTTGTTGGAAATATTGATACTCTCTTTCTAAATCACCACATATTCGTAAGAAAAGTTCTCGTCTCATACGAAAACGGATTCGAATTTTTTTTCATCATACATTGGATTGTCACTAAAGTAATCACGTATTAGACGTTCATTAGCAGCTTCCCGATCCCGCATTACTTGAACTCCTCGTGTTACCCTTTGTGAACTCTCAACTTCTTCGAGTAGTTCGTAAGTGTAACAAATCGCTTCAATAATCAGATCATCTTCTTCCGTTGAACCAGACGACGTAGATAACCATTCCATTTTAAATAGGTTGAGAGAATATATAGTTGGGTGTTATTGGTTGAGAAAATATGAGAATGAGGTGTTATTGGTTAAGAAAATCTGAGATATATATAGATTAAAATTAAAATATTTTTTTTTATTTTTTATTTTGTAACGGCTATATACAAACGGATAGTTTGACTAGTCAAAGCCCCCTTCCAGCGTGATTTCCCTCACGCCACAATAACGCCTAGGGGCGGTGTGGCGGGGCGGTTTTTGCTTATTTGGATCACTCCCTCGTGTTCACGGGCTCCACTACACATACTCTAATGAAAGATATGGTCAACTAGTTTGACTGGTTATGCTACGCTAGGTCTTTAAGTACTAATTTAAAGCTAACAGGCATCTAATTGGCGAGTTTAAAGAAGGAAATAATGTGTCGTTACAAAAATCTATTTACTAATATATTTATACATATAAAAAGGGTTTATTTTCTCACACTACGCTGTGTTCCGGAGTTTACTAAAGGGAAGAAAAGAAAAGAAAATGATTCCTTCCTCTTCTTTTCTTTTTCTTTTTTTTCTCTCTTCAAATCTTTCTAATTTGGGAGGATGAAAATAAGTTTTGTTTTCCCTTCATTTCTCTTAATTTCTCTCCTTAAAAAAAACTATGGAACACTCTTCCCTCCATTTCCTTTCTTTTAATTCCCCCCTTCAAAAAAACAAGGATTTATTTTCCTTTTCTTTCTTTTCCCTCCTTAAATGAGACTCGGGAACACAGCATTATAGTTGTGAAGTTGATGGATCATTATTTTTCCAATTTCTAAATTAGGTATAAGTTGTTTTCCCTTACACTTATCATATGTTGTAGTTGTAATCACTAACGATTCTTATTTCTAAGTTTTTATTACCAATGAAAAATAAGGTGTTCATCAAATCAAATTTTGGGTTTTTGAAATTCATGGGTGTTTGGTTCACGAAATTCGTTGGAGTTGGAATTGAAATTTAAATGATTCTTTTGAAATCTATAATGTGTTTGGTTAGCATATTTGTTAATGGAATTGTAATGTAAAAATACCTAAAAGACAAAATTTATAACACCTTAAAAAGCGTAGTTAACGCCGCTGTTAACACTGTTAATTACGCCAGAATCAACCCCATATGTCGCGTCTGTGAAGCCATGCCGCCGTTAACGCCGTCACCAGAACCAACCCCATATGTCTCGTCTTTCCGGTGAAGCGTCACCTCCTTTAGTTACGCAGAACCAACCACGTCTTTCCGGTGAAGCGTAGTATCAGTTCACAACCATTCTCCTGCGTCTATAAATACTGTCGGTTTACATTGTAACCAAACACATCGACTATTCAGAAATCAATGATAAAGATCGTTTCCATCCATAAGGAGTTTTTACATTCTTGATTTCATTCTGCAAATCAAATCAGAAAAGTTGCTATCACAGGCGGTGATCAACAAATCGAATCAGAAGGCTGTTCGCTAAGGTACCGTCACCGCCCCTCTCCTGTTTCTTTTCTGATCTGAATCATTGCCACACCCAACCGACAACGAAGCGACGTTTGTTTAGGCCGAGCAAAATAGCATCCACCCTTGATTTGAAAGCTAACCACCACACTCGATGTTACTTGCAGGCATCGTTAGAAATTATTTTCATACATTTTGTGATTTAGTGTAGATTGATTTTGAGAAGAGAGAGAAGAAGGTTTTGATGGTGTAAATCGACAAGTTTTGGGTAGGTTTTTAAAAAACCAATACCACGTGAAGAGCCCATGGTTTTCTCTTAAAATAAAGATGGCAATTAGACAAATGAAAAATCAATGAAAAGAAAAAAATGCTTTATGACTCGTATTTACTAATCGCACAAGACATTCGAAATCTTAGGGACATAATAGTATGATGATGTATGTAGTTTTATCTAAAAAAAGATTCTTTCTTACTAGTGGTGGTGGATTTCAAGCGGTCGAAGAATCCTATAGCTTTTACCATTTTCTTGAGGGGTTTTCGATTTAAAGTCTTATGTCTTGTCTTGATTATCGTTTATTTCTAGTTTGCGGGTTTGTTTGCAACTCAAAGATCCTTACAGTTAGGAAACTGTTGCCAAATGAAGGTTTATTTGTTGTTTTTGTTTTCTTATCAACGGTTTAATATTAGAGCCATTGGTTATTGTTATTCATATATACTTGTTTGAATGATGGAGTCTAACATGTTGTATGATAAATTAATATCAATTTATGCTCAATTATTAAATTCTCTTGATCCATTGCTTGGACTCTGCAATGGGTCGCTCTCACAGCTCCCACATCCACTTCACCTTAACATATAAAACATAAAACATAATTAATATATAATTTTGTTTGGAAATATAATATAATAAATAATTTCATCTTCAGGTTTCTATTATTGGGTCCCTGATTTCTTTGGCTAGACTCTCTCCATGCCGCTTCATTAGTGTTGAAATATGAGACAAATAATAATGTCTTTACATCAACATCAAACTATGATAATAACGAAACAATTTTTTATTTATACTAAATATAGATTAAAATAACAATATAGCGGTTAAATATCTAAAATTTAATAATTAAAACACAACATAAACTTATTAACGAAATCAAATTTATTTTAAACTAGGTTAGAAACGCGTGTATTACATGAGTTAAATAAAGAAAAAAATTAAATAGTTAGTAACGAAAATTTATGAATTACAAAATGGTGTTTTAAGTAAATATTAAAAATGAAAAAAAAAAACAAAAAAAATATTTACGAGCTAAAATTATGACACGTGATGGCATGAGAGAGGAGAGAGGAGAAAATAAACGATACGACACGTTTAATAAAAACCTACAAAATGCTAAGAATACCAAAAACCAAAATCAATCACGTCTAAATTTATTAGATATATGGCAAAGTTTTATAAAGGGACGTATAGATTAGTCTTAGTGCTTTGGCTTGTCTTTAGTGTTGTCTTTCTTCCTACGTGTCGGTGCAAGATATTTTTCTAAGTGATTTGATGATTCCTCTTTCTTCCCATTTCTTTCATATTCTCCTCGTTTCTGTTTTTCTTTTTCTTTCTCTTATACTTTTGATATATGATTTATGAAAAAGAAAAAAAAAAGATGAAACCTTTTTGGAGACGAGGTCTCTTTAAAAGCAGTCTCTCTGTCATTTAGGATGGAGGTAAGGTTTGCCACCATCTTATTCTCTCCAGACTCTATGAAATTTTATTAGATATGTTTGTTTATTTGGACAGTTTTATACATGTATTATTGGGTGCTAATGTGTGATTATACAGTCCTAAGGGCGTGTTAATTAAAATGACCAAAACTTGAGGGGTACTGAAAGTAATTTCAACAAACTAACTACTGTACGTGTCATCATTACAGAGGCGGCTATGTCACCATCCCATTTTCGTAATATCCGACAAATACAAGGGCATTTGTAATAAAATTCCAATAAAGTGAAGGGTGCTCGTGACCTTTTAACCTTCAGTAAAAGACTGATCACGTGGCAGTCTCATCTAACTTTTGACACTGATCTTATCTTTAAATATACCTTGATAAAAAATCAACGGCCACGATCAAATATCAGTTTATTCGTCTTTTATGCCCATCGTCAATAAATACCTCCACACCCAGTCTCTCGAATCACTCATCTTCCAGTCATCATTGATCATATCAGATCAGAATTCAGATCAGATAATATTCTCTCCATTGAGCTATGAGCTTACTTGATCAGCTCTGGGACGACACACTTGCCGGACCTCGGCCGGATAAAGGCCTCGGAAAGCTGCGTAAACAGTCAACCTTTAGTTTCCGGTCATCGGATTCCGGCAAGGGTACGCTGTTACCTGCCGCTATTGAACTTCAAATTTGTGAATTAATTTGTTAAAAACTTGAAATTATAGCCTTTTACTTTAAACATCCGTTACATCGAGTGTTCAACTCGTATTAATCATAGCTCAATTGCAGAATTGCATTATTAGGTTTTTATTTTGGCGCGAATTTTGATTATAATTGATCGATTTGTTTATTACTCTTAAGATCAAATAATCGAGATGATCGAAACTTCGTAATTAGTTGAAATTTGAACAGTATTTTGAAAAAAAAAATCAGATCCTGAAACCTAGGGTTCATGACGAACTAATTTTCTATCTGAATCAGAATCGCAGCCGGTGACGAATCAGCCGGCGGAGGATCCTGCTATGAGAGTAACACGGAGTATAATGATTGTAAAACCTGCGAGAAGTCAGAGTGATACGCCGACAGCATCTCCTGCCGGATCTACACCTCCGGTATCTCCTTTCTCCGGTGAGCGTTTTGTTTATAAATTTTAGGTGAATTGATTCGCCGGAGTGCAGTGATGACTGTTTCCTTTCCTTCTAGATGTTGGATAACAACTACACAGATTTGTCTGTTTGTATGTGATTATGGATTCATCCTCCCTATCTACCACCATGACAAGGACTTTATATTGTTTACAATAATTGCAACCTACTTTTAACATCAATAATTGGGGATAAAATAACTAAGAAACCCTACATGAAGAAAAATATATCATGCAAGTTAATTAATTGGTACACCACCCCGTATTCATCCACCGTTGCATCATGCGACCCGTATAGCCCGACACGGGTCATATGTATTTAGTCAAACCGACAACTCATCAAGATATCCATACGGGCCGTATTATAGGTGAAAAATACAATACCGGCTGTTGTGTTGTGTACCGTAAGGCCTGTATTTAAGCGAAAAAAAGTGTAATACGGCCTGTATTGAGGCTGTTCTATGAATATAACGAGGGTGGTGTTGGAATACCATGGGTATTTCCTATTTGAACAGATAGGGTTTCAATTTGTAATTTGAAGATAGAAATTTATGTGTTTATGTTGAACTATGTGTTCCATCTTATTTTGGCGATTGGTCAGGAGGCAGATCAGAGGCATTTAGGTTTCGTCGGAAATCTACATCGGACAGTGTCGAGAAGGCAAGCGGGATTGGAAGCCGGAGCCCTCGTGCTCCTTACGACGTGTGAGATGTGATGTAATCAAGCGTTACAAGTTCGGTTTTGGTTAGGAGCCTCTACTAGTATAAGCATGTGTTGAGGATGGAGAGTTGGTGTGTTTTATGTATGTATAGTACATGTAAATATCTATATATGTATGTGTGTGTGAGATATATGGTATGGAGTTTGGTGAAGTTGTTTTAGGGTTTTGTGTTTCTTGGACCCTTTGTATGTTTTTGCCTTGTTAAGAAAACGTATGGCTTGTCATGTTTTTTTTAAGGTTACAATAAACTGCTACATATATGCCATATGACAATCTAGCTTCTAAACAGAAGACTCGTTCAATTGTTTTTTGAGTTATACAAATGGAACATGCGATAATTGCTATCAAATGTATATCAAAGTCTATCAAATGTATATCAAAGTCTCAAGTCCGAATTCAAAGTTGATAGCAATGACAATAAAAGAAAATAAAACGTAGTGATCTTCAAACGACAAGAGGTCCATGTTAATGAAATCACGGAAATAAACCAGAAGAATCAAGATCAAAAGAATGACTCAAGCCAATGCTGCTTTATTCAATCGAATGTTCATATGAAAATACAAGAGAAATTGCAAAAGGAAAAACAAGAATGAAGTTACAACATAAATTCCCCCAGTTACTTAACCTAGCTTGTTAACGGTAATTAACAAACAACACTTCAGTTAGGCAGAATTAGTTCCTGAGCTTTCTGAACCTAAACACCCTCAACTATGACTAACTTGACATTAATCACCCAAAGTACATTAAGATGTAGGGATGGCAAAATAACCCGAGCCCGGCGGGTATACCCGAAACCCGAAACATCCAGGATGGGTATACCCGAAACCCGACGGGTATGAGATTAATTTTAAAATTTTTCGCGGGTATGGGATTAGGTGATACCCGACCCGATTACCCGAAACCACATACATGTTTACTCGAACCATATACCCAAAAAATTGTAATTTTTTTAACTCATGCCTATTAATGCTTCATTTTAGTAGTTTCATTATGTGGAAAATTAAAATTTTCTTTTGAAATATGTATTTGATAATACTAATGTATGTAATTTATTCATATTTAATATGTTATTATAAATATAAAAATAGAGTCACAGACAAGTACACGACACATACCCGACGGGTATTGGCTGGTACCTGGGAGTATGCCCGATACCTGGTACTAACGGGTATACCCAAAACTAGACGGGTAATGGGCCGGGTATGAGTATGGGATTACCGACACCCAGCCCGAACCCGACCCATTGCCATCCTACATTAAGATCACCTTCAGTTGACTTTATCCATACCATTATTTGACTTTGACTTCTGTTGACTTAATTTGACTTTACTAATCACTATATAACAATCTTCATCTTAGTGATTAGAAACCAAATTCCATAATACCTCCTGAAATTCTAAGCAATGTGGAACACATCCAAACAAAACACAAACTTAGATCCAGGTACACTTTTTTTCAACATGTCAGCTGTATTTAACCTTATATCAACATACTCAACCTTGACCACTTTTGAATTACTCACATCCCTTATAAAGTGCAGCTTAACATTCATGTGCTTTGACCTTTCATGAAAAACTTGATGCATTGACAATTGAACTGCACCCAAATTGTCACAATACACCATAGCGCCAGTAACCTTCAATCCCATCTCAGTTGTGAAACCTTTAAACCATATTGACTCCTTCACAACTTCAGTTAGTACATTGAATTCAGCCTCTGTTGTAGAAAGTGCTACAACATGTTGTAATGAGGCTTTCTAACTGTACCACCAAGGACTCCAAACACATATCCAGTGACAGATCTTCCTTTGTCATAATCCTTAGTAAAATCTGAGTCTACAAAACCCTACACCATTACCCTGCACCATAGGCTCCTGATCATTATATCTCCCATAAACAAGACCTACATCTCTTGCTCCACTAAGTTATCTAAGAATCCATTTTACCCCTTCCCAATGCTGCTTCATAGGGTTACTCAAATATCTACCAACAACACTTACAGCAAATCCTATATCTGGTCTGGTGCAGATCATCAGATACATAAGACTGCCTACAACAATGGCATAGGGTATATTCACCATTTTCTCCTTCTCCTCATCTGATTTTGGTGAATCCAAACATGACAACTTAAAATGCATTGCCAACGGTGTAATAACTGCTTTACATTGGTCCATGAAGAAATTACTTAATACCTTCTTCAAATAGGATTCCTGAGTCAATTTTATAACTCCAGACATTCTATCTCTGTGAATTTCCATTCCAAGAATCTTCTTTGCTTCTCCTAACTCCTTCATGTCAAATTCTGTCATTAATAACTGTTTGGTTGCTTCAATCTGCCTTTTATCCTTGGAAGCAACTAGCATGTCATCCACATATAGTAACAAGTAAGTATATTCCTTGTTACTATATTATTTATAGTACACATATGTATCATATTCACTTATGTTGAACCCATGTGAAACAATGTATCCATTAAATCTCATGTACCACTGCCTTGGCGATTGCTTTAATCCATATAGTGACTTTTGTAACAGACAGACCTTATCACCCTGCCCTTTAACTTCAAATCCAAGTGGTTGCCTCATATAGATCTTCTCTTCAAGATACCCATGCAAAAATGTTGTCTTCACATCAAGCTGTTCAAGCTCTAAATTATTCACATCAGTTAAGGCTAAGATTACCCTTATTGAAGTGTCACTACATGTGAGAAGAACTAATTGTAGTCAAGTCCATCCCTTTGGGTAAACCCTTTGGCCAATAACCTTGCCTTGTACCATGGATCTTCCCCTGACATACCTTATTTCATCTTAAAAATCCACTTGCAATATACTAACTTGAGATGTTTTGGCCTATCAACCAGGACCCATGTCTAATTCTTATATAAGGAATTCATTTCCTCCTGCATAGCCATCTCCCATTTATCCTTATCAATTGAATTAACTGCTTCATGATAAGACAATGGCTCACATGTAATTTCTTCTATACCTAATGGGTGGTACTATCTGTCGTTTTGGTCTATCAGTGGTGATGCTGTGTCTAGTACCACTTCTATGAGAACTTTCTAGTTGGCTATTATCACTGTCAGCTTCCTTCAATTCACTCTGAGGTAACTCCACCTCAATTTGAATTCCCTGCTTATCACTTTGATCAATGGCTGACTTACCCATGACATCTTTATACATTGTAGGGTCCAGTTCTTCACTAGGATCTCCAATAAACACGGAATCAGCAAAGTATTGAATCGGGCGGAATCCAAATCAATAACACCAACAAGAATATCAAAGGGACGAGATGTAATCAATTCAACACTTCTGGTTTATTGATTAAAAACAAATGATTACACTGATAATGCTTACAAGCATGCAAATCTCGTCTAACCCTATTACATAGAATTAGGAAAACTATTAATACTCAACTGAAGTTCTCGCAAACCTAATGGGCTTGGGTCTGCGCAAACTTAGGTACACACACACAAGTTCACGTAGGAGTATCCTTGCGTGAACTTGAGTATTCGCCCAAGGTTTGCGCAAACTCAAGTATGCTCAAAATCATAAGTTCACTCAAGCTTCATTCCAACAGCTCGGTATTCCTTGATGCTTTAGCCTTCTTGATTAGTTCTTAGAATCTACCCTAGGCTGATGCACTCAAAGTTGTCTTCATACATTAATTGTAACATTATGATCACCGCCACCTGCATATAGCTTCTTTGCAAGAGCTTCACCTATAACCTTAACGAACGGTTTTGTCTCGGGTTCGTTCAATTCAGGAACAAACAGCCTTCTCCTGCTCAACCTCAGCATATATTCTTTGCCTAACTTTAACATATCCATGGTCTTCACAGTGGATGTTGACATGACTAGACATAGGATTGTATATCCAGTATTCCAGTTTCTTCAATGAATTATCTGGAAGTCCAGCATGGACAGGGACAACCTTGACTGCTTTTGGTGGAGGATAGATTAGGTTGATCAGATAGTTCCCAATCTTTGGATTAATCCTCAATTTACCCTTCTTTCTCTTGGCTTATGCTGGCTTTAAATTCTGAAATTTAGTCAATCATTCACGGTTCAGGAATCTGTTGAAGTCATAAGCCTTGTTGACTTTGCCTGGATTGAAGAATATTGATTCATTCAGCCAGTGAAGATCCACCTTAGATAATGAGCTAAAATCATTAGGTTCTTTATAGTATTCAATCCTTCCATTCTCTCTTTTCTCCAGATAAAGGTCCTTTTTATCATCGAACATCCAACTCAAAATGTAAGAGCGAGCTTTCTGTTGGATATAGGATGTCCGATCGTCGATCATATCAATGTTGCTATCGAGGTACGATCCAAAGAGTTACACTTTGGACAACGAGCAATTAATAATGTTTAGTCGTAAACATTATAGTTCACGAAACACAGAATTTTAATTCGGTGGATAAATATTTAGAGAAATATTTAACGGTTAATTCGGTAATTAATTATTTAGAGAAATAACTAAAAGGGCAAAGGTTTAAACGTTTAAGTGTTAAACGTCAAAAGGTTAAGTTTTACTAATTATTTATAATTAGTAAACTATGAGGATTAAAAGTAATTCATAGTTAATTACAAAGGGGGGATTAAATGTTAATACCCCGAGGGTGTGATTTGTATCTAGAGTAATTATAAATACATCCTTAACTGAAACCCTAATCCCAACTTATCTGCCTCCTCCCCTCTTGCGCAGACTAAACCGTCCGACACCCCCTTATCGTCGCCGACCAACCATCGTCGGCCACCATCTGCCGCCGCAGGCCAGCGCCTCCCTGCGTCGCCGTCGTCGCTGACTATTACGTGATCAGTCACTAGCGAGACACTTTTTGCACCGAAGTGTAGATCTTCCGGTTATTGTCAAAGGTATAATCTCTAACCCGCTATGGTTGGATTTTATATTAATTGTCTTTATGCGTGTAATAGGATCACTGACGAGAATCGGGTTTAGAACTGTTAACATGTACATACGCTTCCGCTTTGCAAATCTGATTTGTTAAATTAATAAGAGTAATTAAATGTGTTTTAAAAGTTAAAACCGGTACATGGATTCCCAACAGTGGTATCAGAGCCACCTTTACGCACCTTTACGTGCATTTAGACATAATTGTTATTTTTCGATCTTGTGTTTTATTTGTTAAAAATTTTGTTTGACAAAAAGATCGAACCTTTTTCGTTTATGGTTGATTGTGTTATCTAACGAATCCAATCCCAACTCCTCTTTCTCTCTAAAGTAAATCCTTGAAAAGGATAAACTTGATAACTCCAAATTCATGGATTGGTACCGTAACCTGAAAATTGTGATCATGGCAGAGAACAAGATGTATGTTATCAGAGAACCAATTCTAGAAGAACCTGCTGCTGCTACGGGCGTTGCTCGTAAGACCTGGGGATAAACATGTGGATGATACCATCAAGGTCTCTTTCTTAATGCTGTCATCTATGATACCAGAACTCAGAAGAATCTGGTTGATTTGCCAGCTTACGACATGATTAGGAAACTGTTTGAAATGTTCCAGCAACAAGCTCGTCATGAACGCTTTGAAGTGATGAGATCACTTATAAGTTGTCGTGTGTAGGAAGGTTCTTCGATCAACACTCACGTGTTGAAGATGAAGGGTTACATTGATCACTTGGTATGTCTTGACTCTCCCTTGAGCAATGAGCTAGCCGGGAATATAATCCTCAACTGACTGCCTAAGTCATATGACTAGTTCACTTTGAACTATAATATGAATGCTTGGGACAAGACCATCCTGGAGTTGCATATGATGCTCAAAACTGCCAAGATGAACATACCGTCTTCTAGCATGTCTGGTCCAATGCTGATGATCAAGGAGGGTCTAGTTAGGAAATCTAAAACCAAGGGAAAGGGCAAGAAAGGCTCCAAGGGCAAGGGAAAGGCAAGGCTGTTGTCAAGAAACCTCTGAAGGATGTCAAATGTTTTTATTGTGATGAAGCTGGACACTAGAAGCATGGTTGCATAAGTCGTTAGGCGCTGCCAGGTCGATCGACTGGGGAGTTGCGAGTACTCGGCCTAGGCGGGGAGTACTCGGGGAGTACTCGAACATGGTAAATTAGAAATAGATTAATTTTCGGAAAATTATATATATGTCAAATATCATAAGTGTACTAATATTTATAACAAAATACGTTAATATCAATATAAATAAAAAAGATACATGTTCAAATACTAAAGTATTTCAAAAATTGGTATTCATTCTTTAATATTATAGACAAAGTAATCATTTCATTCTCGTCTTCTAATGTATCTCCATAAAAAAACAATGAAAATCCAACAAGAATCGGTGAAAAACAACGAAAATCGGAGAAAAACAACGAAAAACGGTGAAAAATAGCGAAATCGGTGAAAAACAGCAAAAATACAAGTTGACCGAGTTGGACCGAGTCCGAGTAATGTTGACCGGGTTGAATAAAATCGCCGCCTAGGCCGAGTTTTACAACACTGACTGGAAGAGAAATTGCCCAAATACAGAAGAAGACTTTTGGAGGACAGTCCTTAGGTATGTTTGTTATTGAGATCTTCTATTTGTCTAGCAAATCTTAGGTGTTTGACACTGGATGTGGTTTTCACATTTGTAATGATTTGCAAGGACTAAGGAAGGTTAGGAAGCTGAAGTAAGGCTACTTGGAGCTCCATGTTAGCAATGGACAAAGAGTCGCGGTGAAGGCTATAGGAGAATATGTTCTTTTACTTCCTTATGGTGTTGAACTTGTTTTGAAAAATGTTTGTTACATTCCTAGTTTAACTAGGAATATTGTTTCGGTTTCTGCTTTGCGTGAACAAGGATTTAAATATGCTTTTGATAGTGATTTTATTTCTGCATATTTGAATGGTTTGTTTTATTTTACTGCAAAGCCTCATAATGGAATCTATGAGATATAAGTCCATGTTAATAACGCATTATACAACATCTCCTCTAAACATACAAAATTAGATTTCAATGATACGTATCTTTGGCATTGTCGACTAGGACACATAAACAAGAATCGCATAAAGAAGCTCCATACCGTAGGAATTTCGAATTCCATTGGTCAAGAGTCTTTTGATGATTGTGAATCTTTTTTAAGTGGTAAGTTGACAAAAGCTCCTTTTACTAGTATCGGTCAAAGAGCTAAGGATCTGTTAGGACTTGTACATACTGATGTATATGGTCTATTCAGGACAATGTCTAAGAGTGGAGAAAGATACTTCGTCACATTTACTGATTACTTCAGTAGATATGGTTATGTTTATCTTATGAAACATAAACATGAAACGTTTGAAATGTTCAAACAATACCAGAACGAAGTACATAATCAAATAGGTAAGACGATTAAGATGATTCGATCAGACCGAGGTGGAGAATATCTTAGTCTAGAGTTTGACGAAACATCTTAAGAAATGTGGGATCATTTCTCAACTCAGTCCACCTGGAATACCACAACTTAATGGTGTGTCCGAGAGGAGGAATCGAACTCTATTAGATATGGTTCGATCTATGATGTGTCGTACAAACCTCCCACACTCCTTCGGGAGTTTTGCTCTTGAGACTGCCACTAGAATCATTAATCTAACTCCTAAAAAGAAGGTGGTTAAAATGCCTTATGAGATATGGCATGGGAAGAAACCCAAAGTGTCCTACCTTAGGGTCTAGGGATGTAACACTTATGTTACTAGTGAATCTACGGATAAACCGAATCCCCGTGGCGATAAAGTTATTTTCTTCGGATACCCTAAAACCATTGGTTACTACTTCTACAATCCTGCTGAATACCGGGTTTTCATAAAACGCAGAGCTACCTTATTAGAGAAGGAACTACTTGCGCAAGGGATTGGAGAAAACCATGTGGATCCGGAAGAAGTCCGAGAACCACAAGTAACCGAAACCCAAGTTGAAATTGCCGATCAACATGAGACTGTTGAAACTGAATCTGAAAGAGTTCAAGATTCAATTGTGACACAAAACACCCGTAGAAGTACTAGGGATCGTCATGAACCCAACCGGTATATCGAGATTCACGTAATTGACGACATCCTGATAGTTGATCAGGTTGAGACTACTAGTTACAAGTCTGCGATCTTAGATTCTGAATCTAAGAAATGGCTTGAAGCCATGAAAGCCGAAATTCAATCCATATATGATAACCATGGGTGGGACTTGGTTGATCTTCCTCCTGAGTGTAGACTGTAAGAAGCAAGTGGATTTTCAAAAAGAAAATCGACATGGATGGAAACGTGCAAACCTTCAAAGCTAGGCTAGTTGCGAAAGGCTTTACTCAGACTCAATGAATTGATTATGAGGAAACCTTCTCGCCCGTAGCCATACTTAAATCGATTAGGATCTTGCTTGCCATTGCTACGTATTATGACTACAAAATATGGCAAATGGATGTCAAAACCGCGTTCCTAAACGAACACCTTACTAAAGATGTCTATATGGTTCAACCGGAAGATTTTTAGGATCCAAATAATCCTAATAAGGTATGCAAGTTAAACAAATACATTTATGGATTTAAGCAGGCGTCTCGAAGCTGGAATCTTCGCTTTGACCAGAAAATCAAAGAGTTTGGTTTTGTCAAAAACGAAGATGAACCGTATGTTTACAGGAAGGCAAGTGGGAGCTTCATTACTTTTCTGATTCTATATGTAGATGACATACTGCTCATCCGAAACCATGTTCCTATGCTACAAGACGTAAGTCTTGGCTAGGGAAATGTTTCGCAATGAAAGATCTTGACGAAACTGCCTATATTCTGGGAATAAAGAACTATAGAGATAGATCGAAGCTGCTTATAGGTTTAGTCTAAGTACATATATTGATAAGGTCATTCGATGCTTTTCAATGCAAGATTCTAAGAGAGGAATGTTGCCCATGGCACACGGAACCATACTGAATAATAAGCAGTGCCCTCAGTCGGATGAGGAAATGAAGAAGATGGAAAGAGTTCCACACGCTTTTGCTATTGGTTCCATCATGTATGCCATGTTATGTACTAGACCCGACGTATCATACGTGTTAAGCATGACTAGTATATATCAACAGAATCCTGGTGAGAGTCACTTGATAGCTGTAAAGAACATCCTTAAGTACTTAAGAAGGACTAAGGTTATGTTCTTGATACATGGAGGACTGGAAGAAGAACTAGCAGTTAAATGTTATACTGATGCTAGCTTCCAGACAAATCGAGATGATTCTCGATCTCAGACGGGATATGTGTTTGTTCTGAACGGTGGTGCAGTTACTTGGAAGAGTACCAAGCAGAGCATTGTTTCTCAATCTAGCACCGAGTTAAAATACATTGCCTCTTCAGAAGCTGTAAAGGAGGCTGATTGGATGAAGAAGTTCATTGCTGATCTCGGGGTAATGCCTAGTATTCTGAAACCGATCGAGATATGTGACAATACTGGTGCCATAGCTCAAGCAAAGGAACCAAGGTCACAGCACACCTCGAAGCACATACTCAGGAGATTTTATTATATTAGAGATATTCTGGAACAGGGAGACATTGTGTTAAACAAAGTTCACACAGATCAGAATCTAGCGGACCCGTTCACTAAGCCCATGCCTCAAGCTAAACATGAGGATCATGCTGATATGATAGGCCTTAGATTTGGTAGACAGTGGGTTTGATCTGTAATTTAGTATTTGGTGCTTTCGAACAATATAGTTACACTGGTATTTTATTTTGATTTAATGGTTAAATGTATTATAAATAAATGTTTGTATATTCAATATTTTATACGTTTTAGAATCCTTGAATATTGTATTCTAAATGTCCATAGTCGATCAGATTAATCGGAATCAATCTGAATGTAAGACTATTGTGAATCAGATGGTTGGTTCATTTGGAATGAACGCCCAAATAGTTGGAGACCATATTCACATGTATGCATTAGAGAATGAATATTGGACGTAACTCGTTTCAAAACTTTCTTCATGGATAAATGTCTTAAGAAGTTTTGAATATGGTAAGATCTATCCGTCCTTCGACCCGAGGCACATATTTGAACTAACTTTAACTAAAGTTTGTTCTTTGATCATATCTAACGTTGTTCCCCGAAAGGCAGTAATAAGGGCATGATTAGGAATAAATCTGAAGTTAAGTGAGAGTTGTATGTGGCCAAAGGAATTCTGTTCTCCTTTGATTAGGAGTTAGACATTCTGGTGCCCTCGTTAATTCGAACTGGTATAAAACGTGTGGCCATGCTCAAACTAAGAGTAGTTTGTTTAGACCACTTTGAATTAGAGACGAGAACAAGAATAGTTGAACAATACATGAGAAATGACTTGTATCCATGTCTCATGTTCAACGGATGCCCTAAATAGAAAGGATAAATAGATGAGTTTACCATGATTGATGTATTTGATTAAGTAAGGGATACTTAAACATAAGGAAGTAGTTGAAGATTGTAATACGTCATACCTTGCTAGGGGCAGTGAGATGCAGCTAGGCATCACCACTGTCTACGTTGATACGATTAGTCATCCAAGTGGGAGATTGTTAAATATAGAATGTCCAATCATCGATTATATCAATGTTGCTATCGAGGTACAATACAAAGCGTTAAACTTTGGACAACGAGCAATTAATAATGTTTAGTCATAAAAATTATAGTTCATGAAACGCATAATATTAATTCGGTGGATAAATATTTAGAGAAATATTTAACGGTTAATTCGGTAATTAATTATTTAGAGAAATAATTAAAAGGGCAAAGGTTTAAACTTTTAAGTGTAAAACGTCAAAAGGTTAAGTTTTACTAATTATTTATAATTAGTAAACTTCGAGGATTAAAAGTAATTAATAGTTAATTACAAAGGGGATTAAATGTTAACACCCCGGAGGGTGTGATTTGTATCTAGAGTAATTATAAATACATACTTAACTAAAAACCCTACTCCCTACTTTTCTGCCTCCTCCCCTCTTGCGCAGACTAAACCTGCCGCCACCCCTTATCGTGTCCGATCGACCACCGTCGGCCACCGCCTGCCGCCTTTCATCCGCCGGCCACCGCCTCCCTGCGTCGCCGTCGCCGCCGTCGAGCACCTTCGCTGTCGTTGCTAACTATTAGCGCGAACCGTAAGACGGTTATCGTTGTTTGCGGGTTACGTGATCAGTCACTAGCGAGATGCTTGCTGCACCAAATCGTAGATCTTCCGGTTATCGTAAAAAGTATAATCCCTAAACCCCTATGGTTGGATTTTATATTTGTTGTTTTTATGCGTGTAATCGGATCACTGATGGGAATCATGTTTAGAATTGTTAACATGTACATACGCTTCTACTTTGCAAATCTGATTGTTAAATTAATAAGATTAATTAAATGTGTTTTAAAAGTTAAAACCGGTACATGGATTCCCTACACTTTCTTCTTTTCAAACATATCTCTCGAGCTTGATGTGACATGATATTCTTTCGGAGGACTTGGAGGACGGAACCATGTCTTTTTTTCAAGGGGAAGCTGGTTTCCAAGCTGGAGTGGATGATGAGCATTCCACTAGTGTAGTAGTTGAAGATTCTTTGTGAGGAGGAGAGTTACTTTCAGTGATAATATCACTGTCAATGCCAGTAATCTCCTCCCCTTGAGCATTAACATAGATGAATTTTTCGAGAAGATTAGCTTCGTCTTCGATGTCTTCGAATAACAAATCTGGATCTGACTCATCTTCTTGTGTCTCTGCAACTTTATCTGGATTATGATCAGGAAATAAAGTATGAAACATAGCTTCAACATCTTTCATGCTTTCATCTATTTCCTTTTCAATATCAAAGAACAACTTATCTTCATTCTGAGCCTGGCTACCACTGGCTTCTTTTCCACTTTCATATACTACGATTGCCCTGTTGAGATCTTTATCTTTATCTTGATTCTCATTCTTGGCTTCATCCTTTTCTTTGTTTTCTTCATTATCACCATTACTATCATTACCACCGTCTCCACCATCACCTCCACTGCCTCCACACCCATCTTTTCTCTTTCTTTTCTTTCTTCTTTTACAACTTACTCAACTCTTTCAGAACATAGAGCATGTTGGCCTTCAAGTGTTCTATGTGACCATCTTGTATGTTGATTATTTTTCTCAAATCTTCTATTTTATTATCTTTGACGACAGATTCTTGTTCAAGAACAAATACCCGTTGTTGAAGTGCATCCACATCAATGGGGACATATTCATCAAAGTTAAAGTCATCAACGGGTGCCTTTCCATTATCTTGTGCCTTTGGAGGAGGAGGAGGAGATGGTGTGTTAAGAAACTTGTCAATTTCTTCGACAGTCAAAGGACGTTTACGGGGTGGTGACTGTAAATTCTCAAAATCTTGATGAAGTTGCTGTTGCTCTTGTTGTGGTTTGCAGGTGTTGTAGTTGTTCACTAGCTTTCACTTTCTTTCTCAGATTAAGATCGGCTATCGGATCATAATATTTATCTGAGGTATCATCATGATGTTGAGAAGTAGAGGTAGGAGGAGGATTCCCAAAGCTCTTTCTCTTTATTAGTAAGCTTACGTGATATCTGTTGATCGATACTTCTGGTCTGTCACTTTCGGTTTCACTCTCTGTTTCACTGTTAGTCTCCGAACTGTTAAAAACCAATCCTTCGTAATCTCCCAAATCTACATTTCCTTGAAATTCATCTTCCTGATTTCCTTCCTGTTGTTCAAAGATGAAATTGTGTTCATCAACAATGAACATATCAGGATTGAAAGCCTCTTCATTAACCGGCTCTTCAATGTGTGGTTTAATCACAAGTTCTTGAATTGGAACTTGGACATTCACAGCTGGTTCTAGGATCGGTACTTGAACTGGCACCTAAACAGGTTGTTGAATGCCAGCTTGAGCATGTTGTTGTCCCTTCTGACCCTGAGTTTTAGGAAATGCCTCGAACTTTTCTAACGAAGTCAAAGTTAGATACTCGTTCGTTTTATTCATGGTCATACATGAAAAGATGTCCTTTCCCATGGCCTTCAAAATTAGCCTTCCCGGTGTTGGAATTAGATCAGTATGATGTGAGTTAATGATCATCTGTATAAATCTTGGGTTACATAAAAAACTTTTCCTTTTTTCCTGTTACATTACCCTTGAGTTCTTAAAAAAAATAAGCTTTGCATAGTTGAATTTGGTGTTTGTTGCAAGGGCCACTATGGCTGATGACACATTGGTATTAAGGGTGTCATAGCCTCCTTTCATTCGAGACATACACTGATTGAAAATATGAGCCAAATACTTCAGGTATGGGTCAAGTATCCTCTTCTCAATAGGTGGATATCCACTCTCATAACTCATTCTCTCTAGAACAGGCATCACAAGTTATTTTGATAGTTCAGACGAGTAGGTTGCCTCATCAACGAATCTTAAACTTTGCCTGATCACACCTTCATTTATTACAACACTTTTTCCAGCAATGGTACTGACAACTCCTTTAACATTGTTGTCATCTTCTAAAATCTCAGCAGTGCTCCAGAAATCTCTGATAAAACTTTCACATATGTCAACATTTTCTGTTATAGCATAGTGGATCCTGCAAGCTCGTAATCCAACAATCATTGATTTGAACACAACATGTTTATTAGGTGGATCTTCTAAGTATGCTGTTTCATTATGGTCAATTACAAACCTCAAGTCAGCCATATCTACACAAAACGAATCAAGTTACACAAGTTTTAGGAGAAATACCAACTTCAAGCAAAATTTGCGAGTACTAGGTATTCACAGAGAAGTAATTTGCTCAAGGAAAGTTCATGCAAACCAAGTTCACACAAACAAGAGATTTGCGCAAACATTTGCGAGTAGGTATTCACAGAGAAGTAATTTGCTCAAGAAAAGTTCATGCAAACCAAGTTCACGCAAACAAGAGGTTTGCGCAAACATTTGCGAGAACCAAGAAGTTCACGCAAAATTTGCGAGAACTCTTAAGAACTTTCAGTTTTGCGAGAACTTTAAAGATTATCAAATTAAAGGCTGAAAACATGACTTTTGATGAAATTCTTTGTAGATCCAAGGTCGCCAATGATTCACGACCCCTTTTAACCGATCAAGTTTAACCAAAAATTCCTTTTTAAGGGATTCATTCAATAATCATTCAATCAATGAACCACGTAGATGAAGAACAAGAAGATGTGATTTAACCCTAAACAACACTTTCATAAATGATCAATCCAACCAACTGTGTTGATTACATTGATCCTTACTTACACAGACCATAGGGACGAACCGATGTGGTTATTTACTAATCGCCGTATCCCTTCAAGACCTAATACAGTTTCTACATTGGAGGATTAACACATTTAATCCTCCTACTAAATATAATTACATACTTGACTCTAAACTTAACTTTACACTAATTGTATTCTTGACCCGTTAAACTTGGATATGACAATTAAGGCTAACAATCACTACAAACAGAGTTAAAACCGGTGCTAAAAAGGACGACTTTTATTGTATAGTTTTTGATAAATTTAATATGTGAACGTCTTAGGTTAGTGTCCTTGAGAATGTATGAGGTTTAAAGTTTTTACGTTTTGGGAATTTAATTTGAATGTTGTTTCTTTATTTCCAGTTACAGATTGGCTCTAACTTTGCTTGCTAATAATATGTGTATAATGCGGTTTTTATTATGTGTTTTTCAACTTCATATTTTGTTTAATATTACGGTATGTGATGGACGAATTCACTTGAAGTTGGGTTTACGCAAGCATTTAATTAACAAAACAAGTAGAGGGCAATAAAAAACCCGCAGCAACGCTCGGAATCGGTCAATACCCGTCGGATATGTATCATGTATATTTCTATGACTCTATTTTTATATTTTTCATAACATATTAAATATGAATAAATTACATACGTTAATATCATCAAATACATGTTTCAAAATAACATTTAATTTTTCATATAATTAACCTACTAAAATGAAGCATAAAATGCAAAGGTTAAGAGAAAATAAAAATTAAAACTAAAATTTTTCGGGTATATGGTTCGGGTATTTGGTTGGGGTAAACGGGTATGTGATTTCGGGTAATCGGGTCGGGTATTACCTAATCCCATACCGTCCATACCCGCGAAATATTTTAAAACTAATCCCATACCCGGTCCCATACCCGTCGGGTTTTGGGTACACCTGTTCCGGATGTTTCGGGTATACCCGTCAGGATTGGGTTTTTTTGCCATCCCTAAGTTGCTTCCTCATTCAAAATCCTTTTGCCAAACCACTTAACTTAACACGGAAACATAATTTGTCGGAGTCAGAATAAACATAATCTGTAACCGTGATCTTGACAAACGATTTGCCCCCGATACCAAAATATTGTCTGATTTGCCCCCGATAGTTTACTTATTCAGGAACTCACGGTTTTGTTTTCACCCGACGAGTATCTCGCCCAGGCAAAACGCGTCTTGGTATAAAAGGTTTTCACCCCTTTATAAGGAAGGCTTCGTTCTCCGCATCAACCGATGTGAGACTTACAAAATGGTCATACGAATGAACCAAATGTTGAAACAAACAACTAACAAATCTTTGTTTTGTTTTTACAACTAAAACCTATGATATTGTTTTATTTCTACTAATACCTTACAAATGAGACTAAAATAATAAAAAAAAAGATAGTTGTACAAAAAAATATATGCCACAAACCAAACCAAACCAAACGTACCCAGTATAATCCCACACATAGCTAACGCTATTAGTAGGGTCTGGGGAGGGTGTGATGAGGGCAAACCTTACCCCTATCTCAAGGGATAGAGAGGCTGCTCCCGTTTAGACCCCCGGCTCCATGGGAAAGAAAAAGATAAAAATATAAATAAAATTAATGAGTAATAAAGTAAAGATTCGGACTAATAAAATAATTAATTCGAACATGAACTTACAAAGTGATAATGCATGTAATACGACTAGGGACCCAATCCACCAAAAGCTGCTTCAATGACACCATCAGTAACTACTTCGATAACTGTACCAGTCATTGTAGAGCTTTTGGTGGCATCCACAATCGCAATAAGTGCCACTATAAATGCATAATCCACGTTAGCAAAAACTTCCAACATGAATCTGTCCTTAACGAACCTTGCATTCTCCGGAGCTTCCATTGTGCGCATCTACAAGATTAAATCATTTATCAATCCAAGCTCTACATCTTACATGATGGCTCTTTTCATGGTGTGTTGCAACATTCATTTTCAATCAGACTCTAATTTGCTAAATTTGGACAGAAATGAATATATGTAAATAATGTCTTTTTGCATATTTCTTTCTAGGTTTGTGTTCTATGATGTGTGGGCTTCGCAACAAACCAAACCGCATCCAAAACGGAGCTAAGATGAATGAGATATCGATACTCAAATTTGGGTGTTTAGAACTGTTAGAGCTCTGAAGATTTGGAGCTTTTTGAAACAGAAGTCTTTTGGACAGTTTGAACTCCGAATTCAAAACCAGAATAAAAAGCATTGAAGACGTTCAATGAAATTTATTTTTCAGTTTTGAATTGTTTGGGCTGTTACAACTCACGTTTCACTATATATACTAAGGGCTCGTTAGTTGTTTTACACACCGAATTGACATGCAATTCACAAACACTCCACAAAGAATTCTCCAACAAGTTCTTGATCATTTCTTCTTCTTCTTCTTTAAGGTACAGTTTCGGGTGTTAGGTCCTCCTCCGCAGTACTGACCGCTTCGGTTGTTGTACCCTAGGAAACAAACGAATTCTCTTGGAAAACTTGAAATTTGTTTAAGGGACCCGTATCTAATGCGAATCCTCAGCCAACACTTATTTTGCATCTACTCCTTTCTTGTACTTTGGTATATTTCAGTTCTAAAAGTATTGTAATTTTACTGCTTTATTTCCTTTCCTTTGTAATCAAATTCTATAAACGTATTTTTTTTATGCGAACAATACCTACAAAAACAAGTAAAAAGTTGAAAAATTACTTGCGCGATTACGTTCGACAAATCTCCCATATATATGGTGCAGTTTCTCTTGGACCAACTTCCTTTGATCTTGAAATCCCATGCATCCTTGTTTCTTTTCTTGTTTGCCAAGAACACATGTACATTAGTTCTAGATTGTATGGCATGTGCTGCTTGTGTGCTAAATATCATATCTGATTTGGCTATGCTGTCACCCAAATATACTTTCCATCTCTTATGTCCAGTCAGCAACTACAAATCAAACGAAATATAACTGTTTCATGCCAAAGCTTCAAAGATCAAATACTAAAAGATTAGCGATCAATCACCTTGTCTCGGACCATGGCGACAGGACTTCCATCAGCATGGAGGAGCAGCAGTTGATGATGGAAGATCGTGTTGCACGGCTTTACTTTGAGCATAACTTTGTGGTTAATATCTGTGACCAGAAGGCTTCCTCCGGAATTTGTTTCGACTATAACTTCAAGTGGATTTGGGATTATGAATTTGGATCCTATCACACAAACTGCAGTCTCATCCTTGGCTTGAGCCATCGTCATCACATACGTGATGAAAGTGAATATGAGTTTGAAAAACTGTGAATAAAATGGCATTTACATATTGACTGCTGTAGCGTTAGGAAGCTTCTTACAATTTGATATACGAGCCAACTTTGACCCGATAGTTAATTTTATACGATCAAGATATTCAAAGTCTCGTCCCGGATACCCTCCGAAAGTTTTATTTGTAATTTAAAAACTCATTTAAAGTACCAGAGGGGTGCCCGCGCGATGCGACAGACGTAACATGTTTATTTGTGATTTTGGTAACGATTACAATTTACAACATCAACAAGACTTGTTCTTCATCTTTCATAATATCAACCATATATTAGATAAAGGGAAAATCCCTAAAATATCCCTTTTACTAAAGTTTTACACTAAAATGTCTCTTTAACTTTTTGATTAAAAAAATGTCCCCTAAACACAGGCGTCCGACGATAAAATATCAGCGCCGGCGCCCATTTTATGAAAACCGCCGTCCGACTTCAAAACAAAGTCGTCTGGCTTCACAGAATGAAATTGTTGGCGAAATTTGTTTTGAAGATGGTTTTGAATATTAAATTAATATAATTAATTTTATTTTTTTTGTTTTTCTTTTATAACTTTTAAAATATACAGTTTTATAAAATTCGAATACATTGTCGCGACATGCTTATTTTTTCGATATAGATTTGACTCGGCTCGGTTTTGAGTAAAATTTATGTCGGCACGTATTTAAAAATAAGCACGTCGCAACGGTGTATTCGAAGTTTTATAGAACATTATAATTTTAAAGTTATAAAAGAAAAACGAAATATGAGTAAAATTAATTATAATAATATAATATTCAAACTCTCAAATTGAAGATTTTGTAAAAACAGCGGGAGGCCCTGTTTTATAGTCGACGCCCCTATTTTATGGACGGACGCCAATGTTTAAAATTTAAGTTCTTGTTTTTTGACATGTGGCTTCTCCTGATTAGTTTAAAAAAACCAACGGATCCAACCTTATTTGATCATGAAGGGGACATTTTTGAAATTAAAAAGTCAAATGTACATTTTAGGGTAAAACTTTTGTAAGGGACATTTTAGGGATTTTTCCTTGGATAAAACATATTTTATGATTGTTTAAACTACCTTCAATTTCAAGTTTCAACATGTACAAATCCATCTTCAAATGTAGTGATTATTGTACTTCAAGTCGATCTTCTTATGTATTAAGAAACGGTTAATCACACCAAAATGTATCCTACTTGACATGCTTTGTAATTAGTTGTAACAAACTAAAATTATTCTATCTTAATATACAGAACTTTTGAATTTTAATGTAACATGTGGACATGAACAAAAGTGGTCATTCTATTAGGTTGCTATGCCATAAAATACTAGTAAACGTAAACTCGTGTGTTGTGACGAAAATGTTCGCCAAATTGCTCATAAAAATAATCGTGACCGTTGAGGAACACAAACCCGACTTTGAAAATTGTTGTTTATAATCAATAACAAATATTAAAATAAAATTTTTCAATAATAACAATAATAGTTATTATTATTATAAACGTAAAAGGATATATTTTTGGTTAAATATTGCGGTGATTGTAAAAAAGAAAAAAAAGAGTAGAAAAAGGTATAAAAAAACAAAAAGAAAAAAAAGTTAAGAGTTGAGAAGGAAAGAACCGGTCACATGGAGGCAAGTAGGGGTGTTCAATATTTTGTTTCAAATCTATAACCGAATCGAAACTGAAACTATTTAAAATCAAACCGAATTATATATTTGGTTTTTGGTTTGGTTCAAACTGAAAACCGAATATGTAGTTTGGTTTTTTGTTTGATTTAGGTTTCAAGATTTTGAATTCGGTTTGAACCGAAAAAACCGAATTGGGTTATACCACTATTTTAATCCATATTTTATAGTTAACCCAATTCATTTATATCAATAACCAATACCCATATATGGATTATAAATCATTAATTTTACATTGGGTAATTTTTTATGAAGTTGATTATCCTATTTAAATTGATTCTTTTGAGTCTTCAATAATCGAAAATAGAATGCGGTTTATACAAACATGAAAAACTGATATTACATGATTATGTTCAATAAGCAAATCCAAATATCACTTTAGATTGCTTCAAGTTGATACCTCATTTTTGTTGGATGTATTAAAATTACAATAAATAATTATTGTTGGATGTACTAAAATTAGATAGTGTTCCAATTGAGACTTGTTAATAACATTTACCCAAGTGAGTTTAGTCGTATTGTTTGAACCAAACTTGTTATTTGATGAAGATATGTTTTTGTTTAGACTTTCCTAAAATGTTGTGTTGTTTAAACCGAGCTTGTTATGACTACTCAAAAGAAAAGAAAAAATGTCTATTTTTTAGCTAATTCGGTTTGTTAGGTTCAAACCGAAAACCAAACCGAATTATAAAGTGGTTTTAGGTTCGGATTAAGTTTTCACGAATTAGGTTTGGTTCGGATTGTGGTTCCAACAAAAAAAATGTGACACAACAATTCAGGTCACTATCCATACTATTTACAAACGCGTTTACATTTTCACATTTCCTGAAAACAATTGATTTCAAAATTCATGGTTTAAAAGTCTAGCAAAAGTCTCATAATGCATAGTTCACAGTTTTGTAATTTTGAGAATTACTAATTTTAATGCATACTAATAACCCGCACAATACAAACTTTGATGATTAGTCTTAATGGACCAGTACAATAATTTGAGACCAAAAATAAATGAACATGTGTTGGAATGATAAACAATATGGAATAAACTCTAGTACACACAAAAGTTCATAACATGTCTCTATTAGATTTTACTGCGTCATTAACACAATTATATTTGATTCCAAATATGACTTAACTGTTCTACACTAAACTAGTCATTACATGTGTTCAACTATAATTCATACGAAATAGATACCCAAAAAAACTGAGAGGATATTCTAGGAATCCTACGGGAGATTACATATATTAACGGTTTGACGACTTTAACATCTAATCAACACAATGGGATACCAATTTATCTATTTAACATTCAAACTCACTCCACCCTCTTTTTGTTTCTTTGTTCACGCACAACAACAACATGGACATCCTCATCATTTGATTCAACCTACACTACAAACTAACATCTAGTTCACTTGATCTTGTTTACCAACTCCAATCACTAGTACAACATTCCAATCTTTCTTACTTGATGCCTTGTTTTCGGCCACACACCCAACCAAATCCCTTTATCATTGTTTGAACTACTACTAACAAATACTACATCTAATCATGTGATGGATAACCACTTGTTTAACCAAATACTCAAAGCACACCATCCTTTCCCTTTTTTCTTATGGTTCACGGCTCCACCAACCAACCACCCTACCATCATTTTGTTTTACTTAACACTTCACTTAACCATCATCCATCTCATGATGATGATTATAGTCAAGGCCACACTCCATCTAATTAGTATATAAGAGAGTAAACTAACATAAGAACAAGATTCCAAGAACTCTAGTTCTTTACCACTCTCTCTCGACTCACATAACACACACACTCACTCACTAGTTTCAAGTATCAAGTTCTAGAAATCAAGGAAAGATCATCTTCACTTGGTGTTTTAAGGAACATTCAAGAGGAGGTATCAACGAGTTCAAGCTAGGAACCAAAGATCACGAGTCTTTCATCCATAAAAAGCGCCATTCTCACTTCTTTGGGGTATAAAATACTACAAACCTTTCTCTATCTATAAATCTTGGTTCAAAGTGCAAAGTTCATCTAAAAACAAGAGTTTTCATAATAATCTCTAAACTAAAGGATCTAACCTAAAACTTGGAATTATTGGAGTCTAAAACAAGTAATATGCATGTATAATATGTCGATATGCATGTATGTAAGTGTATGTTTGTTTCGTGAAAAGCGCGCTAGTATAAGTTGATCATATGAATGTTAACTATTTGAAATGGTCACTAAACATGTGGGTATTTTGGTATATGTATGCTCTAGATTCATGAAAATAGAATAAATCTAAAGGTATAATAACTTGTGTATATGTATGCATAGCCGTGAGTGTGTATGCATACATGTTAATGTTTAGTTTTTGGATTTCTAAATGATATAATGATAACTTATACGAAAAGCTAAGTCTTGAACATGTTGGATGCTTGACCATTAGGTTTAGGATAATGGTTCATAAGATCAAAAAGATATATATATATATATATATATATATATATATATATATATATATATATATATATATATATATATATATATATATATAAATCAACGAATATGGGTATGTAAATATATATGGTTATAAACCGGGATTATGTTACAACTTTTATTGATAGAAACGCATGATTATTATTAACGAGTGATTTGAAAAATAATATAACTAAACGATAATTATGATTTTATGATAGACGAGTAACTCGAATAAATGTGAGACATAAACATCATTTTGTAGAAATGATTTTATGGAAATTACGGTTTTATAACTCTGGAGATATTTTTGACAAAAGATAATAGATTATATAAAATAAAGACGTTTTGAAAAGAATCAAGTTTTAAAAATAATATTATTACAAAGTCGAGCGTTATGAAAACCTAAATATTTATTTAACTATTATGTTCGATGAAACATTTATTTCGACTAATTAACTCTTTAAACGGTAAACATCGGAATAATATAGAATAAAGATATATATTGTGTGAAATTGTTTGTGAACATTATGTGATAATTAATTGCATCGAATCTTGTCAAGTACATGTATATATAAGTCATGAGACCTATCATATATTAAGTTACATTAGAACGACGAAAGTAGAATATAATTCTATTAATAATATGTGTGTATAATTGTCAAGAGATAATTGTTTGTCCTTTGTGATACGTCAACCTTAAACTACTATACAAATGTTCGTATATGAAGACGCACATGTAACAAAAATAATAATCACCAACGGGTCGTAACTCGAAACAACTTTTTCTAAAACCAATATATCTTTAACCGGATGTACTTAAGCAGGTGAACAATTGCACTTAAGACGTTTAGTCTTAACACATATTACCCTTGTGTAACTAGGGTATAAGTAGTCAAGTCGATTAGGAACAATTATCATTTGCTAGCATTCACAAGGTGAGTTTTCACGGCCCCCTTTTTACCGTATTATACGCTTTAGGGGAGAAACATACTTACAACTATTTTTTTGTCTGACAACAATAAAATAAGACAAAGTATAAGAAGAAGGTGGAAAAAGTACTATAACTCTTGCGTTAACGGTAAGAGCTTCAGGCCGGGTGAATGGGTGTTGCGAGATAACGAGGCTAGTTTACAAGAAGACACCGGCAAGCTGAGACCTAGATGGGAAGGTCCTGCCAGGTGATTAAGGCTAACACAAGAGGGTCATACAAGTTAGCCAAACCAGATGGCACACCCATTCCTCGCACTTGACATGGGATGCAGCTCAAAAAGTACTTCATGTGAGACAAGGCACTACAGTTTATGTCATTTTCATTTCCTTATTTTGGCTTGATGCCTTATCTATGAAAGTTATGTTTTCAAGAAGAGCACTTGCCATGAATCAGGAAAAAACTAAGGCTATCCGGCCGGGCTATCCCCGGATAAGTCACAAAATAACTATTTGTCCCTTGCCAAGGGTAAACATGTTAACAAAATAGCTAAGGCTATCCGGCCGGGCTATCCCGGATAAGTCACAAAATAATTATTTGCCCCTTGCCAAGAGTAAACATGTTAACAAAATAACTAAGGCTATACGGCCGTGCTATCCCCGGATGAGTCACAAATAACTATTTGCCCCTTGACAAAGGTAAACATGTTAATAAAATAACTAAGACTATCTGGCCGGGCTATCCCGGATAAGTCACAAAATGATGGTTATTTGATTAATTGTAATAGTATAGGGACCGAAGTAAACATCTCTGTTCTTGGGGAAAATTCACTTTCCTCGTCCGACTGAAGTTTCAGTCAACTGACCTAATTCTATCGACAAATGAAGAATTGAATAAATCCTTTCAATTGGAAATCATAGATGCGTTGAAGATGGATTCAAAATTACCACGGAGAACGATGAATTTGGATTTCTTTGGCGTTTTGTTTCTGCTGCTACAGATCGTCGCATGTTTAAATCGTTTACTCCCAATCGCGTCTGGTAACATCTTCTTGATTCTTACTGATTGATTATCTTGCTCCTTTAAGTTACAGAACAGCATAATTTATGTCATAATCTTTACTTTGTAACCTTGACTGATTTGATTAATCAGTGAGACTGTAATTCTCTAGGGTTTTAAAGAGTATTGGATTATAACAATGAACTGTTGTTCTCAAGTGATTTGATGACATATCAGGTGATCCAGAAATCTTGCCAGTATATTGGAAATTTGTGTTAAATTAACATAACAAATTAGGAAGATGGTTTTATTGCATTAAATATAGATTAGTAATTGATGCCTTGAATCTTGATGGATTGAAATATCACATATAAGAACTGATTGGTTGAAATCATTCTAGGACACACTATCCGAATTCAATCTAGATTGACGATATAGATCGTGGGGATCGTTTGTTACAGATTTAAGTTTAAGCAGAGAACAACAATCGCATAAGCACTTGTACGTAGTGCTTTAAAGGTATAATGATATATATATATATATATATATATATATAGAGAGAGAGAGAGAGAGGTGGATAGGCGGTTACATAACCGCCTAGGTATCACAGTTAAAACCAGAAGTACAAGTGTTCATACCGTTTTTGCGGTTCTCTAATTAAAACTGGTTTTGCCCTCTATAGGTCCATATTCATGATACTCTGCTTTTACTGACATAAGTTTATTTGTTATATAAAATTATAAACTTATGCAAGTTTCATGGGCGGATGTTATAAGTATTGCTTATGTTCTTGAATTCTGAAAATATGAACTATTTGCACTTGAAAATGGACTACTGATGCACAATAGTGTTTTGAACAATAGCTGCAAAGCACATTTGTTTTTATGGTTGACTTTAGAGGTGGCAGTTTTGACCCGAAATTGGTCTATATGGGTAATGAAACAGCTTGAAATTGAAATAGGTCAAACGGGTTGGAAGTCACCCTAGGTGTTTTCTAATGCATAAAACCTCTGAAGTAATTCTATTATTATTTTTTTATTATTATTGAAATATTGTCTTTGTTGGTGCAGCAAAATCTGATGGAGTTTGTGTTTCTCCTGGTGGGCGGTTTCCACCGTATTCTATTCAAGGGAAACCTCCACGAGCAGTAAGCAAGGGGCCTACAGATTTGACTCTTTGTAGGGTGTTCAGAAAAAAAACATGCTGTGATGTTACCCAGACTCATCCTGCTTTGCTGGCAATTAGGAGGCTGGCTTCATCTGGCGAGGCTAGTGATGAATGCTTGCATTTATGGGAGCTTCTAGAATGTTCTATTTGTGATCCATATGTTGGTGTGCAATCGGGCTCTCCAACCATATGCGCCTCTCTTTGTGATAGGATTTATGATGCTTGCTCTAATGCCTACTTTGCTATGGATGGAAAGAATCAGGTTTGCAGAATATCATATACCAATATATATGTTTCTTTTTAAATTTTCTTTTTTATATCTATAGTATGTTAATCTACAAAATATTTGACCGGTCTGATGTGGCAGGTGCTAGTCCCGTGTGGAATCAGTGACACGGTTTGTGGTCGAGCCTCTGAATGGGTCTCCAATGGCACAGAACTCTGTAAAGCTTCTGGATTTTCTGTAAAACCGTCTAATGATTTTAAAGAAACATTTTGTTATGGCGGTAAATCTAGTCTAGAATCTGTTGTGGATTCATGGAGGACTTCACACACACGCGATGTCAAGAGCTCGGGTTTTCTTTTTGATTTTCAGCAGTGGGTCAGGGAAATGCCAATTAATGAACAAGTGTCGTGGGCGGTTGGTGGGCTAGTTCTTACAGCCGGGCTTCTCTTTGTAAGGTTAGCTTTTGTGGATAAAAGATTGTGGATTGGCCCAATCTGATCTGACCCGAGCTCGTTTTGACATGTAGCCTAACGAGCCAATTATTTGTATCTAACTGATCATTGATTCCTGTGTGATGCGTGCAGTAAAAGGAAGAGCCATAATCAGAGGCAACGACAAGCAGCTATACAACGTACTGCTAGGAAGCTTGGCGGGAAAACGAGCCCAAAGTATCCTGCTAGTCAAGCAAACAGAAAATGAAGAATGTAGATGAAGGTTTGATTGGATATACAACCCCTTAGTTATGCTAGTCATGTAATACCACTAGGTTCACTAAACTCAATATCTTGTGTCTATGATTATGGAGGTTTCAGTTTGTCCAGATTGATGAAAGAATATATCGGGTTTTCAGTTATTTATGGCCCTGTTGTCAATAGCGGTCGATATAGCGCGCTACGTAGCGTATCGGTCAAGGCTCGCTATTTGGTATATAGCGACGACAAAACGGTTAAATAGCGATCTTTTTTTAATTTTTAATATAAATAGCAGTAGCGAATAGCGATTTAGGGTTTTTATTTCATTAGATGATTAGTGATAACGTATTTTAGCTATTTTGGTGGTGTGACTGTGTTTTTGTTGATTATAATTGCTACAATAGTTGACTACTTTTGGGTTTTTATTTCATAAAATTTTCTACTACTTTACCGCTAAACATGAAATAACGGGCGCTATTTCATCGCTATCGCTACGTAGCATATGGGTAGCTTGTCGCTATTTACCGCTATTCGCTATTGTCAACTATGATTTATGGTAGTTTAGTCTGAGTTCCGGTTTTGTTGTAAACTATATTTTGTTTAGTAGAGTTAACCGTGTGTTGATAGATAAGTCGTAGGGGTGGGCAAACATAACCGATAACTGACAAAACCGCCCCAAACATAACTGGTAACCGACATAACCGATGGTTCGGTTTTGAGGGCTGGGATTATCGCTTTGGTGAGGCACACAATAACCAACCACTGTAACCGAACCGATGTATGTTTGCCCACCCCTACGACTTATCTATCAACACACGGTTCACTCTAGTAAACAAAATATAGTTTACCACAAAAACTGGTTAACCAAAGACCGAACGGTTGGTACAAACCAATAACCAAAAATTCGGTTTTGGTTAGGTGGGGGTTCGAAACCAAACCGAACCGCCTTGCAAACCAAAACTGGTTGTGGTGTTTGAGTTTGTACATAACTAGCAGTTGATGCCCGCGCTTCGCGACGGGGTCGCAGGCTTAAACCAAAATTTAATCGATAACACGTTTGAAAATATGTTGAAATGTGTTTTACATAGACGGTAAAAAAAGTTTAAAGCTTAATACCCAAAGGATAACCGACACGTGTTTACATTTATATTGGTTATAGGCACCCAGTATTAGTTTTTAAAAAATAAATAAAATTTGTCAAATGGTGTCAAATATATTGTATCTACATTTACTAAAACAAAACGGTGAAAAAAAAACCGTAGGAAAAAAACAAAAAGAAAGCTGGAAAAAAACAATTGACCTCTTCCTTCTTTGGCTTTGACTTTGGACACTCATACGTAAAGTGGCTAAACTCTTCACATCTATAACACTTGACTCGTAACTTATCACGTCCTCCTTTTGGCTCTCGTCCTTCACCTACTTCCTATTGATCATATAGCAGCAAAAAAAAAACAATATGTTTCACACAGATCAATCCAGATTCTAATCTATCTTTCACGGATTGATAGATCTCTTCTACACGGTATCACAGTATACCGACTTAGTCGCGCAGGTTGTTGTCACAGTTGATCTTGAAGCCTTCACATCTTTACATCAGATCTTTGTAGCCTTCGCAATCCTTGTTCAAACATGTCACGAGTTCTTTTCCTTGATGGTTATCGCAACCAGTCTTCAACAGCCCCTGATTGAACCAGTCGAAGATTCTGGGTTTGTTGGTGGTCGATCCTTCCTCTTTTTCTCTTCACCAGCAGCCCTTAATCTTGTAGCTCTGATACCAATTGTTAAACATTTGGCTCAAAAGAAACAAAACAACATTTTGTGGGTAAAACACATCCCACGACTCTTCTTGTATTAATAATCAAATCATCACACTTACAAGACTCTTTAGACTCCTATTTATACTAAAAAAAACTTAACAAACTTGATCGTTAAATGCAGAATCACAACTTGCACGACAAGACTAAAGTTCCTAAAAATTTTGCAAGTTGCCGATCATTATCTTCCTAGATATGCTAAATCTCTTTATTTTATCTAACCCTTCTTTTTTTTATTAATTTATCAAGTTTAAATCCATCACTACTTTCTACTTCTATATAAAGTTGTACTTGGTTTTCAAAGATTAAAATTTTTACTCTCGTAGAGAAACACCGGTGAGGAAGAAGTGAACGAAAGAGAGAGAGCATAGATTTAACAGTTAGTTTGATGCCTCCGGTACGTCGTTCGCCTGCCCGTCGCTTGAAGCGCACCACTGCGCCTAGCCACCGGTCGCCTTGCACCTAGGCGCGGTGTTTACAACACAAGTTAATGTATGATCTAATTTGTATATCTTTTCAGGCAAGACCATTTAGAAATTGGAGTTTGTTCTTTGATTAAAGATCTAAGACGTGTTTTCCATCCGTCACACCGTATAACTCGCCATTCATTTAAAAGAACATACATAAATGGTATCTTTCAAGTAGACAAAACTCAAAAGATTTAAGCCAATGGATCATCAAACTTAAACTACATGAAAAGGTCAGACATCCTGATCTCAAGAGGCCATACATGACAAAAACCCATAAATCATCTCCACAAAATGGAAATAACAAACTCAAAACCTATATCATCTACTCACTTGTAAATGGCCAAACCTAAAAAAAAGTAATATTTTCAACTAAAAAGGGTGTTTGATTACAGCTAGAGCAGAAAACCTCATTTCCTGCAGTTTATGTTAGAGATTTAGACTGCTGATCGTACGGGTCTAGTCATGCTTTGATCCTCTCAAACACGAACTCGAGATGTGGCCCTTCTTCAAGATCCAGCAATTGCAAACTAGTTTATTCTATAAGCACAGACTCCGTTACGAGGCTCCCATTTTGGGTGGCTGTTGAAAAGCAACAACAAGAAAGAATAGGTTGGAAACTTGATGCCATGAATTCCAGATTTATAAAATTAAAAAAGTCTGTTCAAGGAAAAGAGAAATACTTTGAACTTTGAGGTTAAATAAACACATATGTGCATATGTACTGAAAAGATTTGTACGGAAGTTATTATGGTTGGAAGGGGATAGAGTTTGTGTCTATAGGGAGGGATCTATGCAGAACACAAATTATTACAAGGACATGCAGAACAAAATATATCATTCACTTTTTCAATTTTAAAGAATTTTTAAATATAAGAAAACGGTTGAAATACAATGAAATGATTATTCATCTCTCCTAAAATTTTAAAAGAAAATTGAACAAATTTTGTTTATGTATAGAACCTACGCATGTGTAAATCATGTGTAGGTTATATTACCTACACATAACATAAATAAAAGGTTAAATAATATATATTATGTTATATATAAAAGCTGTAACAATCAGTATGTAAGAAGTAAAAGTTTTAAAAAAGATTTAAACTACTGATAAAAAGTTAAACGATTTAGGTTTGTTATTTTTGTTCTCGCAATAATTTAGTGTTTTGAAATGATCCATCTTCTGTGTCTATAAGCCTTTAATTTAACCACAAAGTCAAAAGGTATCTTTTTAAGATGCAATCGCCTTAGATTAGGGGTGAAATTTTAGACCCATACATTTATGTATGGTCGATTTCAGTTTTGTTTTTATCTCAAGCGAGTCGATCAACAAATTTAGCTAAAAAGAGAATGGGTCAAACGGACTGAAAATCATCCTAGGTCTATTCTAAATGGCATTCAACCTCCTAAGCCGGTTTTATTCAAATATTTAGATTATCACTATAATAATATTGTTTGTGTAATCATAATATACGTATTGATTATGTATAAAAATTATTTAAAATCGACAAAAAAGTGTTTTGAGGGTCATTTTGACCTAACCTCGCCTGTTTCAACCCGAATCCGCTTTGACCCGTTACAGAACCCACCCAACCGGCCTATATTGGCCCACATCTACCTTGGAGAATATAAAGAAAGAAAGAGATCTAAATCAAGACAAATAGAAACTGACCCAAGCTTACCTTTTTAAGAGGCGCCTTAGAAGTGCCTGATTTTTGCAAATTATCTAGTGGCTTCAAGATCTCGAAAGAACACATTAACGATTCATCAACACTCAATAGTGCACCCACATTATCAAACTCTCCCCCGTAGTTTGGAGCTGAAAATATTGTAACAAGTTTTCTTTTGGCAAAAAATTCATAGCCATCCTCTACCACCTGCAATTAAAAAGAACATGCTTCATTTTTGTTTCTTTTTACAGCCATGGCACCTTCAGTGAGTTGCATGCTCAATTAAATTTCTCAAAAACGAAAGCCACAATGAAGCGATGTATGGATGCCCATTTAAAAGTGAGTACGTGATATTAAATAACCAAAATCTTATTCCAAAAAGAAACAAAAATCAGATAATTAGAGGTAACAAAATAGATGTAGAAGATAGGGGCTGGATGCATTTCTGTTGTTTGAAGTCCTAACAATCAGATGTTTGGGTTTGTGTCAAATTCTGGTTTTAAAGGAATTAACAGAATTTTATGACCCAAAATGGCATTTTCGTGGATAGGAGGTTTGTAAAATGGGAGTAAAAGTCTCTCAGTTTAGGTTAAAAGAAGAGATAAATAAGAAACTTCAGTTTATTTTATTTGACTCATATAATCATCAGATTAATAATTTAATATTAGATAATCAGTTCCGAAACGCATCCAAACACCCTCCGAATTCTTTACATGGTTATAGAAGTTGGTTTATGTGTCACGAAAGTAAATGCTTCAGGGACTGAACGAATCTCAGAAAAGTGAAAAATATATGGTAATTAATGACAATCTAGCCATACACATTGAATAAAAATATTTACCTGATGACCTCTGCAAACAAGGTCCAGATTGTTCTTCCTAAGAAATTCATAAACTATATCAGCTCCAAAAGTACATGAAACACCTCGATCACTATCTGACCAGCCCTCTGTCGAATGAGTAGGATCAGACCACAATAAATCACACAAAAGTCCATTATCAGGGATTTCTGTAGGTCTTTCAATTTCCTCAATTTGACTTAAATTCTCAAGCTCGGGTGAAAGTCCACCATGCATGCAAAGGATCTTTTCATCAACTAATGCAGCAACAGGCAAACAGTTAAAGCATTCAGTGAATATCTTCCAAAGACGGACATTAAATCTCCTTTTACATTCATCATAGAATCCATAAACACGATTAATTTTCGGATCTTCATGGTTTCCTCTTAAGAGGAACACTTTATCAGGATACCTTATCTTGTAAGCAAGCAATAAACATATCGTCTCCAAACTGTGCTTGCCTCGATCAACATAATCACCAAGAAATAGGTAGTTTGCAGAGGGAGGATAACCACCATATTCAAAAAGCCTCAATAAATCTTGATATTGCCCATGTATATCACCTACTCACAAAAGGTAACCATACATAACTGCAAGTTAAAATAACATCAAAAGGACAAGAAAATAAATGAATACCAAAGCAAAGAAAGGCAAAAATCATAAAAAAAATTCATCAAACTCAACATAACACCACAAATTCTCAGCATTTCCTTGATTTGCAAAGAAATTCCTAATTACAAACCCTAGAAAAAGGAATTTTACACAGATTACAAAACTGCAAAACATATTAAGCACAAAACAAGCCCTACAATTCAACCCGTTATCGATATCTAGGGCATCTCGATCAGCATAATCACCAAGAAAAAGGTAATTTGCAGAGGGAGGATAATCGCCTCAATAAATCTTGATATTGCCCATGTATATCACCTACTCACAAAAGGTAACCATACATAACTGGAAATTAAAATAACATCAAAAGTCCAAGAAAATAAATGAAAACCAAAGCAAAAACTCTTAAATAATTCATCAAAAATCAACATAATATCACAAAAGAAATTCCTAATCATAAACCCTAGAAAAAGGAATTTCACAAATTAATCACAAAACAAGCCTTACAATTCAACCAGTTATCGATATCTAGGGCATAAGATCTCAAACGTATGCCGGAATCTGATTATTATAATTCATAATTGAGCATCAGAATCAGAAAATTACATAAATATGATACGCTAAATGAAATAGATTGTTACCACAAATCTTGATTGGAGCATGGAGGTGAAGGAGATTAGGTTGAGACAGGAAGATTTGTCTGGCGTTAACGCATAGCTGACGAATCTCGGACTCAGATAACTGCACTTGTTTCCCTCCTTTACCTTCCAAAAGTCTCCGTATAATATCTTCCAACACCTTCTTCTCCATCATAGTCTTCTTAATCTATGAATAAACATGAGAAATTATCCTACGAGCAGGCAAAATTGATTATGAGATATAGAAATTTGGAAGAGATTGGAGAGTTGAGAGGATGTTGGCGAGAGAGATTACGTGACGAATGAAGACGAAGTCCATTTTGTCTTTGATCTGATTTATTCCGCGTAGACGTGGACTCTAAACCTATCATCGCTACGTATATTTCCTTTTCAAATTATCCTTTCTAAAAGGAATTAAATGATTTCAAAATTACTTTTTTTTAATAGCAAGAAGCTACACATACACCACAAAAAACACAAGGAAACAAGCTAAACAAAAAACATAGAACACATCAAAAGAAAAACATCAAGCGAAACTAAAAAGCGTCTCCGTCCTAAAAAACGAGACCCTACTATTGGAGTTTTGGACCGTTGGAGAAATAAAAGAATTCAAATAAAGCCTGATTGGGTCAAGTTAGTGGAGCACGTGCTTGTACCGAGTCCTTAGCTATTTCCGGTTAATTAGTTGTTTACTTTTTATTCCTGATTTATAGTACTTTCAGTTTGTTTCCGTTTGTTTGCTTCCTGTATTTATAGCCAATTGGCTCTTAATGAAAAAGCATCAATTTGGTGAGAAACAACTGTGGTATCAATTTAACAAATTGGTATCAGAGCGCAATTCGTTCACAAAAAGAGAGAGGTCAATCACAGAAAGAGAGAGCTGCAAACATGAACGACGACAAGATGAAGATCCCGATTTTCGACGGTCACTATGAGCATTGGAGCGAGATGATGGAGAATTTGCTATGTGCAAAACAGGTGTGGAACCTGATCGACCCAGGAATTAGAGAGCCAACCGTTGGAATTGCTCAAAGTGAAGGTGAGAGGAAGAAGTTGGAGGAGCTACGGATGAAGGACTTACAGGTAAAGCATTACTTGAATCAGGCGATAAATCGAGTCACGTTCGAGCAGATCCTTGACATGAGTACTTCCAAGGCTGTATGGGAGTCGTTGAAGAAAAGATTTGCAGGCAATGACCGATTAAAGAAGTCCATGTTTCAGAAACTTCGAAGAGATTTCGAAGTACTAGAGATGAAGGCCAATGAGACGATTGCTGAATATTTTGGGAGGGTTCTGACTATTTCGAATCAAATGAGAAGTAATGGAGAGGTAATGACTGACGTCAAAATTGTTGAAAAAATCCTCAGAACCCTAGTCGAAAGATACACGTATATAGTGGTATCCATTGAAGAATCGAAGGACATCGAGCAGATGTCAATTGAAGAGTTGCAAAGTACGTTAGTTGTTCACGAGCAAAAGTTTAAAAAGACTGAGAAGGAGGATGAACAAGTATTAAAAATGGAGCTCGGTGATAGCTCTAACACCCGAGGACGTGGGAGAGGCCGATCTACCTTCAGGGGAAGAGGACGTGGACGTGGACGTGGACGAGGTCGGCAGTCCTTTAATAAGGAAACTGTTGAATGTTACAAGTGTCACAAATTAGGGCATTACTTGTACGAATGCTCAACTGGAAAAGAATCTAATTATGCAGGTTTTGATGAAGATGAGGAGATCATGCTTATAGCCAAAGTAGACGAGTTGGAGAATGCCTTGATGGCCAACACCATACTGAAAACGAAAGCATGTTGTCGTTCTTGGACTCAGGTTGCTCCAACCATATATGTGGTAACAAGGAAAGGTTCATCAAGTTTGATCAGAGTTTCACAAATACAGTCAGACTTGGTAACAACTCGCGCATGAATGTAGCTGGAAAAGGAGATGTAAAACTGGTCTTGCATGGAATAACATTTGTGATTAAGGAAGTGTATTATGTACCGGACCTTAAGAACAATTTGTTAAATGTAGGACAGCTTCAGCAGAAGGGATTATCCTTTCTCTTTCAATTTGACAGCTGCAAAGTTTTTCATCCAGAGAAAGGCTTAGTGTTCACAAGTTACATGAGTTCAAATCGTATGTTCCCTATTTGTGAAGAAATCGGTGAAGTTGCTGAACAAAAGCTGGATGGATGCCTTTATCTCAGCAATGAAGGTACAGCCAAGTTATGGCATGAACGTATAGGCCATCTCAGCAAATCAAGCATGGGAAAGCTTCAGCAGAAACAGATGGTACGTGATTTACCAAGATTTTGCGTTGATACTACAGTTTGTAGAGATTATATGTGTGGCAAGCAGAACAAAGAAGCTATTCCGAAGACAAGTTCATGGCATGCAGAAGAAATTTTGGAGCTGATCCACTCAGACATTTGTGGACCAATTACTCCGTCATCACACGCGGGTAAGAGGTATTTTTTTAAGCTTCCTTGATGATTTTAGTCGCAAGGCATGGGTCTATCTGTTAACAGAAAAATCACAAGCATTGGAGAGTTTCAAGGAGTTCAAAAAGAAGGTGGAAACAGAAACCGGTAAGGTTGTTAAAGCTCTTCGGACAGACAGGGGTGGAGAATACCTGTCTGATGCTTTTAACAGTTTCTGCAAGGAACATGGAGTTAAAAGACAACTTACAACAAGGTACACACCACAGCAAAATGGCGTGGCTGAACGCAAAAACAGGACGGTTATAAATATGGTGGTGAGTATGCTTAGTGCCAGAAATATGCCAAAGAAGTTTTGGGCTGAAGCAACGCAGTGGAGTTTTTATGTGTTAAACCGGAGTCCTTCTAAGGCTCTTGTAGATGTGACTCCTCAAGAGGCTTAGCATGGAATAAAGCCTATAGTTGGCCACTTACGAGTTTGGGTTGTCTGCCTCATGTACATGTGCCAAAGGAGACAAGAATTAAACTTGATAACAAAAGTGTGTTGTGTGTCTTAACAGGTATAAGCGAAGAGTCAAAAGCTTATAGGTTGGTCAATCCAGAAACAATGAAAGTGCTGATCAGCAAAGATGTAACTTTTGAAGAGAATAAGTCATGGAACTGGACTCAAATGACAGAGAAGGAAGCTGTTCAAGAAGAGCTCAAATGGGGAAATTGTGACTTTATTAATGAAGATTATGACTTCATCGATGAAGACACCACTTCTGAACAAGAACAAACACATGATGAAGCTCAAGTTGAAGATCTATCACATGATGAACCTGGCCCCAGCAATGCAACATCCAGGGAGGGTAGACAACGAAGTGTTCCTAGTTACTTGAAAGATTATGTTCAAGGTGATGAATATGACTCAGAAAATGAAGAGCTAAATGTGATGGAGCTGTCTGATCAAGATCCGGTCAGATATGAAGAAGCTGTCAAGGAGAATAAGTGGAAGAAGGCCATGGATTTAGAGATTCAAATGATTGAGAAAAATGATACGTGGCGTCTAGTTGACTTTCCAAAGGATGTCAAGTGCATTGGGTATTCAAAACAAAGCTAAATTAGAAGGGTGATGTTGAGAAACATAAGGCGAGGCCGGTTGTCAGAGGCTATGGTCAAGAATTCAGAGTTAACTACATGGAGGTGTATTCCCCGGTGGCTAGGATGGATACAATTCGGCTTATGATTGCTATGGCTGCACAAAGGGGATGGAACGTCTTTCAAATGGACGTAAAGTCTGCCTTCCTACATGGAACTCTTCAGGAAGATGTATACGTGCAACAACCACAACGGTACGCAAGTAAGGGCAATGAACGTAAGGTTTACAAACTCCAAAAGGCATTATACAGATTCAAACAAGGCCCCAGGGCTTGGTTCAGTCGCATAGAGGCGTATTTTATCAAAGAAGGATTCCAAAGAAGCAAGTATTAGCATACTTTGTTCATCAAGAGTAGTCCGGGAGGTAAAATTCTGTTTGTAAACATCTATGTTGATGATTTGTTATACGCAGGCAATGATAGGGTAATGTTGGAAGAATTTAAGAATTCTATGAAGGCTGAATTTGAAATGACCTATCTTGGAAAGATGAAGTACTTCCTGGGAATAGACGTGGTGCAAACAGCTGTTGGAATTCACATCTCACAACGAAAGTATGCAACTGAGATCCTGAGTAGGTTTGATATGCAAGATTGCAATGTAGTGGTGAATCCAATGGTTCTAGGTAATAAGCTGAGTTAAGTTGACGGTGAGCTGGTTGATGAGACTGTTTTTAAGCAACTTGTGGGATGCCTGATGTATATAACGACTACACGACCTGACATACAGTTTGTGGTAAGCTTCATTAGTCGTTTCATGTTGAAACCAATGGAGGTTCACTATGCAGCAGCAAAGAGGGTGTTGAGATACTTGCGGGTACGTTAGATTTTGGGATATGGTACAAGAGGGGTGGAGTCGGAAGAATGGAGGTCTACACTGACATCGATTTTGCGGGTGATATGAGAGACATAAAAAGTACTTCAGGTTACTTATTTTTGTGGGATGGTGCAACAGTGTCATGGTCTTCAAAGAAGCAAAGTATAGTCGCTCTATCGTCCACGGAAGCAGAATATGTGGCGGCAGCAACGTGCGCTTGTCAAGTGATTTGGATACGTGGCATCTTGGAAGAATTTGGTTTGAAGAAGGAAGGAACGACAGTGATAAAGTGTGACAATACTTCAGCCATAAAGTTGTAAAGGAATCCCGTATTTCATGGAAGATGCAAGCATATTGGAGTTAGATTTCACTTCCTTCGAGAGTTGGTAAATGATGGTACGGTTGAGCTGGAACATGTTGGAACTAAGAAGCAACTTGCAGACCTACTTACCAAGCCCATGCATCGTGAAGTGTTCTTGAAGATAAAAGAAGAACTTAGGGTTTGCTCACTCAAAGGCAAACAAGTCATGACACCCTAGCCTTGTTTGATGGAGGGTTTGTTGGAGTTTTAGACCGTTGGAGAAATAAAAGAATTCAAATAAAGCCTGATTGGGTCAAGTTAGTGGAGCACGTGCTTGTACCGAGTCCTTAGCTATTTCTGGTTAATTAGTCATTTACTTTTTCATTCCTGATTTGTAGTACTTTCGGTTTGTTTCCGTTTATTTGCTTCTTGTATTTATAGCCAATTGACTCTTAATGAAAAATCATCAATTTCATGAGAAACAACTGTGGTATCAATTTAACACCTACTAGATCAAGGAGGACAAGTAGGAGGGAACATGAACTTCGGCCTAGGAGGAGCTGGATCAGTGACAACACCGTCCTTCAAGCTCGTGGGATTAGAAGCGTTTTTTTATTACGAAGGGGCCGACCATTGTGGTTGCATCCATGACCCTTACGATTTCCACACTCACCAATTGAGCCAGGGATTGCGGAACTATTTTTGAACCCGACCATTGGAATATCCTTGGAATGTTTGGGCAAATTTGTTACAAAATGCTTAGTAGAGTGCGCTATCGACTCCGAGCTCGAATCAAATAAAGGATCCACAAGCTTTGTAGCATTTAGGACCGGTATAATTGGATCAGTGGGAGAGGTATTCGAGTTTGAAAGGTTAAGACCCAGGATCACGTCAAGACCAAAAGGGTCGTTATCGATCCTGGATCTCTTCCTAGATTGGAGCCCAATAGACAATTTAAAAGGATGGGCTGACTTTAGGTTAGATACCCGATTTGGATCTCACTCTTTTTGAAGAAGATGGGCCAGCCTTGAACAAAAATAAATCCACCTTCTTAGCATTATTCGAAACCCTATGAGTCGCATTAGATTTCCCATTGTTCCGCAAATTGGAAGCCATCCCAAAAGGAGCCGCATTGGATTCCCCACTTTCTTTGGAAACCAGAGCCCATTGATTGCCATCAATTTTGACAAAAACGCTACATCTTCCTTTGCCACCAGGAGCAACACTGTCCTGTTCTCCGGCCGGCGCCTCAAAGACGTTGTTAACGACCGCTGATGGCGATATCGGTCGGAACTCACCTTCTTCCGATTCGATTCCGGTATCCGATGCATTCTTGATGCAACCCACCTGAGAAGTTAGATCTTTCTCGATCAGATCTAAAGAAACAGAAACTTGGTGAACCCCCTGATTCAAACAATCGGGAACCCACTCACCAGATTCTTCATGGATCAAAATCTTGTAAGATTTGTCTCTCCATTTTAGGAGGAATTCATCGGATATAACCCGACCATCGCCGACTAGTACTCCGATACAGTCCTGAGACATATTCGTATCGTCCCATGAAGCTTGAGAACGATCAATCACTTTTCCAAGTCGACTCCCAATCATATCAAAAACTGAGACATTCCATAAGTGTAATGGAACCCCATGAATTCTCAACCAAGATAGACGTTCATAAGGCCGAGATTGTCCTTACCACATGTCAAGCGATGAGAACCACTTTGACCATATTTCATCTTCTTTGATGAAGCTCTTAGCAGCATTAAGACATGAAGGTTAATAAAACAGATAGGCCTCCCAAATATCTTATACTCATGCCATGAATTCCAGCATCTAAGATGATAGTATGCAGGTTTTAAAATTGACGGTTCCCCAAAAAGGGAAGAGCCATGCCATTCCTCGAAAACGATAGTGTTTGGTGGGATGACGATGGAAACAGATTTCATCTCCACCTCAAGAGCTTTTTTGTCTTCCACCTTTGAAAAACGAACGAAACCGAAATTTGAACCTGATTTGTTTTTCTTTATCGCAACATAAGAGTCAGTCACTCTGCCGTACTCCTTGAAAACATCCCTAAGATCTTTAGGATTACATCTCGTTGGTAGATTAGCAACAAAGTAGGTTGTAACTAATTTTTGCTGTCTGCTACGCCTTCCTTAAACACGTTGCCAAGTCTCCTCCGGTGAACTTCTTCTACTCTCCATCTCACCGATGAATGTCAACACTTGCATGGCCCCTTGCGAGAAGAAGCTGAGGGTCTCGTAATTGCTGATTGGCTTCTAGAGAGAGGAATTTTTTCCTTGTTCTAGGTAAAGGGTACAAATTCTTCTCATATATTGTTGCTAAGTTGTATTCCTGAGTTTAATAAACAAAAGAAGTGAAAGAAAATTAAAAGCAAAATGAAAAAAAAAAGAATTAAGGAGATAAAAGGATGGGAAAAGAAAGATACGATGTAATTTCGTGTTACAGAGTTCGAAGGAAAGAAACATTCTGGTAGGGAAGATTATTAAAATCTTCTTTTCTCTCCAAATCCGTCCATTTTGGGAGGAAAGTTAGGAGGAAGATCATTAAAAATCTTATTTTCTCTTCTTTCCAGTTCCTTTCAATAAAAATCTCAGGAACACAATCTTTTTCGGTTTCTTTCCATTTCCTTTAATTGAAAAACTCAGGGACACAAATCTTTTCTGACTTCTTTTCACTTCCTTTCACTTCCTTATTTAAAAAGGACTTGGGAACACACCGTTAAAGTATAGGTTGAGGGAGATTACGTGGTGAGGAGAGAGAGGGGGGTGAAATCCGTCTCCAAGGGTGGGGTCGGACAGTGAATGTGAGTAGGAGGAGAGAGAGCCAAATCTATGGGGCGGACATGAAGTGCGTTCAGTGACGGTCATCCCCTTGTGCTGGATATGGCATTATGTCCTCTTCAAACTTTAGCATGTAAAACTTAATGAAATGATATTTGGTGAAAGACAAGCGTATATATTTTTTCACTATGTGTGTGAATGTTGGCTCGTAAAAACGTTGTTAATAAGCTCATTAGGATCAATAATGGTCTAAGAAGAAAATACGGTGTTTTTTTGGACCGTTGTTCATACCACTTGAGATCCTTAAGTTGATGCAATATAATGGTACACATATATATATTCGAGTTAATTACATGGATGGTCCTTGTGGTTTGCACATATTGCAAGTTTGGTCCCCAAGTTTGAAAAGCTACGCTCGTGGTCCACATGTTTGCTATTTTGTCACACGGAAGGTCCCTGACTTGGATGGCGTTAACTTTTTGTTGTTATTTTTTTAAATGATCAAAATACTCTTCATTATATTAAAAGGCAATAAATTAAATAACTTTATTAGTGGGGCCCACTTATAATAAAATAATAAAAAACTATTATGTCACTCTTCTTCTTCTTCTTCCCTTCAAGATCGTTGCCCCTCCTTTACCGGCAATTTCACAACCCAGTCAAAGAAATCTCGAATCCCGAATTGAAACCATCAAATAGTTTCTCCACTTCTGGAGACCCGACGATCATGTATTGAAGCCTCGGGAACTAACGCAACGCCCCGCTCGATTTTTCGACAGCCTTTCCAGCGAACTAGAAAGCCACCAAAATCCTTATGTTCCCTAAATCGACTGTATCACTGCGTTTCTCCGCATTCGGGGACCTCGTGACTTAGTTTTGAAGGCTGGAAGACAAGATTTATTCAACGAGACTTAGTTTTGAAGCCTGTGAACTTGTCAGAATTGGTGGAGACGAACGTAAGTGGTGTTCGTTTTGTGTTTAGTATAATTATCCAGTTTAATACTACCATACACACACGTCTCTGTTCTCTCTCGTCAAGGAGTGAGTGGTCGATTTCATGAGGAAAACCGTCATCAAACAGTTGTACAAGGTTGAACTTTCAAGCTTAAACCAACGGATATTGTTTTTTCGGCGACAACCACCGCACCAAATCGTTGTACAAGGCGTTATCTGAAAACCTGTCGCCCCTTGTTCTTGGTTCGTTTTTCCGATGGGTTCAGCCGATGGAGCATTTTTCTAATGGATTTTACCAACATGGAAGATAAACACTAATTGGGTGGCTTGAAGAAGATGAATGACCATTGGGCGGATTTCCATCGCCGGAGAAGACAAACGGGGGGAGGGTCGGCCGGAAGAACATAGGGTTGTGGTTTAAAGAGGTGATTTTTTTTGTGGGTCCACTCTTTTAATATGTAACTATTTTTGTATTTTTGTTGTTTATTATATTTTAATATGAAAGGGCATTTTAATCATTTCACATCCATTTAACAGAAAAACTTAGCGCCATCCACTCCAAGGACCACCCGTGTTACGTTTGAGTTGAACCACCAATGTAGTTTTTAAAACTTAGAGACCAAACTTACAATATAGGCACACCACATGGACCATCCGTGTAACTAACTCTATATATTCATGTCACAATAAGATCAATGTATCATATGAGCCCAATATATATAACTCATATTGAACTTATCCAGTTTGAATAAATAAGGTTCTTGAAAACTTCTCGAACTGTTGTAACCAATTTAAATCTTAAGATATGTTTCAGACATCTTTTATGCTTAATGAATCTCAACATCAAATGATCTCTAATAATGGTCATTCGATAATATCTATTATGTTTACAAGATTTCAAATTATATAGTTTCATCCATCAGGGGAGACTATGTCTTTTTAAGGTTTTGTAGAAGTCTTTGTTGAGTCTATGAACCTTGGAACGAATGGACACAAAATTTAAGTAATTACTTATGTTGCATAGTTACAACGTTGGTGAATGAACTTAGTGCTGATGATGAGAAATTACTAAAACTGATGAAGAATAACTTGTTGCCGATGGCAAGTTGTCTACATTGGAGAGTTACTGGTGATATGGGTATTTGTATTGATGAAGAATCAACTTGCTACTAATAAGGAATATTAATGTTGATCAAATGTGTAATATCAGTGGAAGATCAAGTAAAAATTTGTTGAAGATTATTAATGTGCTTGAGAGTGTATATAAAAATAGATGATTTTAAACACAAAAGTTTTGAATTTATAAAACGGTAATTACTTCCACTCACTACAACACACTTAAGTCAAGTGCACCCATTGCGGACGTAATATAGCATTGGTAAGACTGGATATCGATCCAAATATATACAGAGGCTCTTAGTACCGGATTTTAGTCAATGTCTAATCTAGCTAGAATTGAAAAGTTGTTTGATTTTGATTTTGAAGAAGGAGAAAGGATAAAATATTAGAAGTCGTCAATAAACAAGGATAAATCATTTTGGTTCGAATTCCTTCCAATGTTTTAGTTAGCTTTTAATTATGGATTCTCTAAAGATCACTATATTGCAAACATGGCGTTCGTTACTTAAGTCGCTAGACCCTATGGCGAGGGTCGATTTTTTCTTCCAAAGGGTACAGTCTGAGCAACATAACAACCGTTATGTTTAGCTAGAAATGGCTCCTGGTTAGGACACCAAGTCATGTTCTATAAAGCTCAGTGATAATGTGTGTGTTAGTGCAAAAGATGGAGCAACTCCTGAATCGGGATATTAACTCCCGCAACAATATTGGAAAGTTGCCACCATAACAACCACCTCAATGTTGGAATTGTAGTATCAAAATTATGTCTTTAGACAAGGGACCATACACACAAACCAGTATGAACCCTTTGATTTGATTCCTCTCCTCAAAGTAATGGCAATGCATAGAGTCAAGTCCTTAGAATACCGAGTCACCATATATTAAAAAGCAAGGGTCTTTACAAACCAAATTCACAATTCACAACTTCTAGCAACCCTTCCAATTCACTAACACACAGGCTCTACATAGACATGGAAGTGTGAATGCCCGAATCAACAAAGCATTAAGTTGGTAAATTGCTTCAAAGGTTGTAAAGACCCAATTTCAGTGTTAAAAGAACACATTTTGAAGTCACTAATGTGACGTCCGGCTAATTAGGGTTAACCTCGTTAACCAAATTCCGTTAAATCTTAACCTATTTAACTTAATTCCAAACCCTAGGGACTATTCCTGTCTATTTCTAAACTTAAAATCTTGAAAATGTAGGGACTAAATCTGTAATTTAACAAAACTTGATTCTGTTGACTTTTGAAAGTCAAACTCGATGCCTCGATCCAAATTGGAACTCCATAATTTGAAATTCATGCAAATTGATAACTGATATACACTTTAATCCTAAACGACCATCAATAGAGCATTAACATCACCTTTACGCGCAATATAAACCCAATTATAGGTGATCATGTTGTAACCGTCGACCATCACCTTGTGTGCATCAAATTCGTTCGTTTCAATCGATTTTCTCACAAACCAATCACCTGCACATCTCCAACGAGTCTCAGAGAATTTATTCCACACGCTAATTCAATCGAAGTGGAAGCCATAATCGCCGGAGACTAACCCACATAACTCGCGACTGAGTTTTAGCCGATCACCATCGATTCAACATCAATTCAGGTAATTGAACATTCATATAGCCTCACTTTTATGCATAGAACGAAAGTCCTATGCCAATTGGGGCTCACAACACCGAATTAAACATAAATCGATTCTAGGGTTCTTCGGGAATTCGGTTTAATCGAGCACCAGTCTATACTTGATCTCAATCCAATCAAATTATATGATTAGATTCGCAATTAACAACTCTTTGAAAGCCCCATGAATTCAGCCACTGTTATTATCTAAATTGTTCAAATTGATTTCATTTTCAAAATCTAGGGTTTCGGCCTTTTAATTCATAATTAAACGATTCAAGACTCAATGATTTTGCAATTAAATCTCACCCCAGACTCGCCAAAACTCGATTAACAAAACCCCTTTGCTTTTGTGTTCAATCGTTATCGATTATGATGAGTTTGGACCGGTTCTTGGCTTCGGCTTCGATGGGGGGAGGGGGGAGAACACAGTAATTGTGTGTTAAAAACAAATCATTTCGGGTTATGGATGCGACACCCTAGCGGGCCGGAGTGGTAAGTGTGTTGGTTTGTGTTGGTGTGGTCACGCGTTCAAATCCCGTCCCTGTCCCAACCGTTTTAATTCTTTTATTTTTGGGTTGAACAAACTTGGGCCAGGACCAAACCACAAAAGGATTACAACCTGGACTAGTGTACCAACAGGATGCCCAGCCCAGTTGGTTAAGTCGTTGATCCCTCCCAGGTGAGACCCGGGTTCGAACTTGGTTAAGCACTTTAATTTTTTTGGCATTTTTTTTCAAGCAACCCTCCTTTATAAAATCACTTCCTATATTATTTTAATAACATGTTAATACGTTTTGAACAATCATGGATCACATTGTATTTCACTACCACTTGTTTACTTAAACGCAAACATAACATACAAAGTCCTTACACACTCGAACCGTTAATATATGGTATATAGCGAGGAAATTTGAGTAGTACTACTGGGTTTGACAAACCCCACCCGGGCTAGTCACGCTAGCTTGATTGGAGGTCTAAGGGGTGTAAATTGTCCTAAACACATGCCATTGTTGATGTTAGCAATGGCGGAAGGCATTCAAACACAAACAGTCAGCTTCAGGTGCGAATGCTTAGAGTAACTTGTACATTGTCTAGCTAGCAATAGGTGTGACTTACGTATGTGGATCCTGCAAACATACAAACAGTTTATTTACTTACAAACCTGTGAACTCACCAACCTCGTGTTGATACTTTTTCTTACATGTTTCTCAGGTCGCTAAGGCACAGGTTGCACACCTAGGACATGCATGGAGTCCTACTGTCATTGCATTCTTATGCAAACATTTAAAACAATTCACTTGCTTTTATTAAACTAAACTTGGGCGCGTTTGTTTTACGCATTAACTATTTAACATAAACCATTTCCGCATTTAACTCTGAACATCTAATGGTTTTGTTTAAACTCATATAGTGTCATTTGACGTAACTAATGACTGAGATCCTGGTTTGTCACACGCCTAACGGTAAAACTTCATTAGTGGATTTTGGGGGTGTGACAGATTGGTATCCGAGCCATTGGTTATAGAGAACTAGGATTGCATACTAGACTATAACCGCACACATGCATTAATTACATGACATAGACACTCATACATGTTACACATAGCATCCATACATACATTGCATTGCATGCATGTTGACACCATCCATATCACCCTCTACTGACGAGGAACACGTCATTCTTAGTGGATCATCTTTCCCGGTGGCGACACCCGAGGAATCACCAAAACCACATCCACTCCCGTTCGGGGGCAGCAAGATGGAGCCTTCTAAAGAGTCACTTACACCACCATCAATTGCATCCCTTTCCATACCACCAGAGCCGAGGAAGACATCGGCTCGAGCCTATCGATGACACCAGGGGGTATGGTGGGCTTTCTCAAGTCCGTATTAAGGACGACACTCAGCACTAGCACATGTCTCTTTGGGAGTTGGGTTCGTAGGAGGCGAGTCCCCCCTTCACCCACTAGCAACAATACCCCGACCTCACTAGCTTTACTCTGCTTCAAGCCCGAACCCGTGGACCTCGCTTGAGGTACACCGTGTGGAGGCAGACCATTGCACGTATTATTGTAGAAATTCATTGACACATAGATGTAATCACCTTCCCGAGCCGTGGGCTCGCGCTTTGGTCGATATTCTGTCGAAGATAGGTTGACCACAAAGTTGAGAAAGCTTTGCTCATTGCATATTCAAACCCTAATCTGACTCAGTTAATAGAACAACTACTTTACCTCTTCAAGTAACACATATCCATGAGCTAGTTTCGCTTCTCGAAGTCTCATTTCATACAATCCACTGGATTGGACTATCGTATTATGTTTCAACTCAAGTGAATACACAGATCAAACGATTCCCGATTACTCATCCTAATATGAGTCCTAATTGATCAACTTACGGTTGATGACTAAGCCTTTCGATTACTTATCATCTCTAACAACACTCTGTACTCGGTAATAAACCGAGGGACATTTTGACACGGGACAGGGAAAACTAGGGTGAGCATGTAAAGCAACTTATCATTACGGGTGCACACATAATAATAACTTGAGGTACGTGTAAGTCCTGGTGATACCTAGTGTGTGGATAAATGGTCCTAATCTGTGAATTACAGACTTAAGTTTCCATTGTTAGTCATTGTTAGTAGAAATTCTCGTAACCCGCGATCAGTTAGCGTCGTTAAACCTGTTCAACAGTTGATAGACGTGGCTATCAGGTTGAAAGTGTTTTTGGACACACTGAGCTATCATCAATGGGATCCATCATGTTATTTTCACTCATAGAAGAGTCTTAATGAACTTAAGACCCTCATCTAAACTTGATTGAGGAAACCATCTTGATTGAAACTCTAATAGAATCTCATGGCAAATCCACCGACTCCAACTATGTAAGCGGAATTTGAGGAATTCTTCCTAAGCTAACACGTTATTCCTTTCACTCTAACAATAAATTCCATTTGACCCTATTGCTTTATCATGTGTCTAATTTAATTTATACCCTAGCATGACATTGACCTCATTCCAGTTACACTTGGCATTTTTGACGTAATTGTCGGTATGGATTGGTTATCTAAGAAACAAGCCGAGATTATCTGTCGTGAGAAAATCGTTTGCCTTCCTCTCCCAAGCGGAGTAACCTGTCTGTCTAAGGCGAAAAGAGTGGTGCAGTCGTTGGCATCATATCCTTCATGAAAGCCCAAAAGTGTCTACGAAAAGGTCATACCGCTATTTTTGGCTCTCGTCGTCGAGCAGTCATCTGAGGAGAAGAAGATTGGCACAATTCCCAGTCGTACGCGACTATCCAGAAGTATTTCCCGAAGGCTTGCCTGGTCTTTCGCCGCATCGTCAAGTCGAATTCCTAATCGATCTAGCACCCGGAGCAGCGCCTATTGCTCGGGCACCCTACAGACTTGCACCCAGCAAATTACAAGAACTGTCTACACAACTGCAGGAGTTATTGGATAAAGGTTTCATTCGACCTAGCTCATCGCCATGGGGAGCTCCAGTCCTATTCGTCAAGAAGAAAGACGGGACTTTTCGCATGTGCATTGACTACCGTGAGCTAAACAAAGTAACAATCAAGAACCGTAATCCTTTACCCCGCATTGACGATCTGTTTGATCAACTCCAAGGATCAAGCTTCTATTCCAAGATCAATCTTAGGTCCGGTTATCATCAGTTGAGAGTCCGAGAAGAAGACATCTCAAAGACTGCATTCAGGACTAGGTACGGCCATTACAAATTTATGGTCATGCCATTTGGACTGACCAACGCACCTGCGGTGTTCATGGACCTCATGAACCGTGTGTGTAAACCCTACCTTGATCAATTCATCATCGTTTTCATTGATGACATCCTCATCTATTCTAAAAACAAAGAAGAACATGAGGAGCGTCTACGTTTGATTAAGGAATTGCTAAAACAAGAGCAATTGTACGCTAAGTTTTCCAAGTGCGAATTCTGGATTCGTGAAGTGAAATTATTAGGACATGTAGTCAATGAGAAGGGAATACATGTCGATCCATCCAAGATAGAAGCCATCAAGAATTGGGCGGCACCGACAACCTCGACAGAGGTGCGACAACTTCTGGGATTGACTAGCTATTACCGGCCATTCATCGAGGGATTCTCTAAGATTGCTCAACCCCTCACTGCCCTGACTCAAAAGGGTAAAACCTATAACTGGGGTGATACCCATGAGTCAGCGTTTTAACTTCTTAAACAAAAACTATGCAGTGCACCTATCCTATCTCTCCCAGAGGGAACAAATGACTTTGTAGTGTACTGTGATGCGTCCATTCAAGGTCTTGGTTGTGTATTAATGCAACGCGAGAAGGTAATTGCATATGTTTCTCGTCAACTGAAAATTCATGAAAAGAACGACATAACTCATGACTTAGAGTTGGGAGTCGTGGTATTTGCACTAAAGATATGGAGACATTACTTGTACGGTACCAAGTGCACAATTTACACCGATCACAAGAGTCCTCAGCACATCTTTGAACAGAAAAAGTTGAACACGCGACAACGTCGTTGGGTCGAACTCTTGAACGACTATGACTGTGCGATCAAGTACCACCCGGTCAAGGCTAATGTGGTAGCCGATGCCCTAAGCCGTAAGGAAACAAGCCTAAACGAGTTCGAGCATTACAGCTTACTATTCACACTAGATTACCTAACAAATTCCGTAGTGTCAACTCGAAGCCCTGAAAGAGGAAAACCTACCGTTGGAAGCCACACGCGGTATGGAAGAACAACTCGAAGTTAAATCAGATGGCATTCGCTACTTTGTAGAGCGAATATGAGTTCCAATGTATAAACACTTAAGGGAGTAGGTTATGGATGAAACTCATACATCTCGATACTCTATTCATCCTGGTTCTGACAAGATGTACCATGACCTAAATGTGTTATACTTGTGGCCGAAGATGAAAGCCGATTTAGCCACCTATGTGAGCAAGTACCTGACCTGCTCAAAGGTTAAAGTGGAATACCAAAAGCCTTCTGGTCTACTACAACAACCAGAGATCCCGATGTGGAAATGGGAACAAATTTCTATGGATTTTATCACCAAACTACCCTGAACTCCTAACGGATTTGACGAAATCCGCTCATTTCATGGCAATAAAAGAGACCGACAAGATGGAAAAACTTACTCGTATTTACTTGAAGGAAGTAGTCTCTCGGCACGGAATGCCAATTTCTATTATTTCGGATCGAGACGCTCAATTCACCTCACGTTTCTGGCAATCGTTACAAAAAGCTCTAGGCACGCGTCTAGACATGAGCACATCATACCATCCACAAATAGATGGCCAGACGAAACGCACTATCCAAACCCTAGAAGACATGCTACATGTTTGTGTGATTGATTTCGGTAACAGTTGGGAAACTCACTTGCCTTTAGTGGAGTTCTCCTACAATAACATTTATCACACTAGCATCAAGGCAACACCATTCGAGGCAATATACGGACGTAAATACCGATCACCTATCTGTTGGGCTGAAGTTGGGGATAGCCAACTTACAGGTCCTGAACTTATATTTGAAACCTCTGAAAAGATCATTCAAATTCGAAACCGTATGGCGACAGGTCGTGATTGTCAAAAGAGCTATGCCGATAAGCGTCGCAAACCGTTAGAACTTCAAATAGGCGACATGGTTCTATTGAAAGTCTCACCTTGGAAAGTTGTAATTTGCTTTGGGAAACGAGGCAAATTGAATCCTCGTTATGTTGTACCGTTCAAGATAGGGAAGAGAATTGGCCCAGTAGCGTACCAACTGGACCTACCTGAAGGACTGAGTGGTGTACACAACGTCTTTCATGTCTCGAACTTGAAGAAATGTCTAGCAGACGAGACACTCGCGGTTCCTCTTGAGGAACTACAAATCGATGAACAATTACGCTTCATTAAAGAATTGGTAGAAATCATGGATCGGGAAGTCAAAACGCTCAAACATAGTAAGATCCCTAACGTTAGAGTTCGTTGGAACTCGAAACGCGGACCGGAATTCACTTGGGAGCGCAAGGACCAGATGATGCGCAATTATCCTCATCTGTTCAAGCACTCCACGTCAAACACTTAAGTTACTATTCTAATTTTCGGGACGAAAATTCTTTCAACTAGGGGATGATGTGACGTCCGGCTAATTAGGGTTAACCCCGTTAACCAAATTCCGTTAAATCTTAACCTATTTAACTTAATTGCAAACCCCAGGGACTAATCCTGTCTATTTCTAAACTTAAAATCATGAAAATGCAGGGACTAAATCTGTAATTTAACTAAACTTGATTCTGTTGACTTTTGAAGGTCAAACTCGATGCCTTTATCCAAATTGGAACTCCATAATCTGAAATTCGTGCAAATTGATAACCGATATACACTTTAATGCCCTAAACGACCATCATCAGAGCATTAACATCACCTTTACCCGCAAATTAAACCCAATTATGGGTGATCATGTTGTAACCGTCGACCATCACCTTGTGTGCATCAAATTCGTTCGTTTCAATCGAATTTCTCATAAACCAATCACCTGCACATCTCCAACGAGTCTCAGAGATTCTATTACACACACTAATTCAATCGAAGTGGAAGCCATAATCGTCGGAGACTAACCCACGCAACTCGCGAATGAGTTTTAGCCGATCACCATCGATTCAACATCAATTCAGATAATTGAACATTCATATAGCCTCGCTTTTATGCATAGAACGAAAGCCCTATGCCAATTGGGGCTCACAACACCGAATTAAACATAAATCGATTATAGGGTTCTTCGGGAATTCGGTTAATCGAGCACCAGTCTATACTTGATCTCAATCCAATCAAATTATATGATTAGATTCGCAATTAACAACTCTTTGAAAGCCCCATGAATTTAGCCACTGTTATTATCTAAATTGTTCAAATTGATTTCATATTCAAAATCTAGGGTTTCGGCCTTCTAATTCGTAATTAAATGATTCAAGACTCAATGATTTTGCAATTAAATCTCACCCCAGACTCGCAAATACTCGATTAACAAAACCCCCTTGCTTTTGTGTTCAATCGTTATCGATTACGATGAGTTTGGACTGGTTCTTGGCTTCGGCTTCGATGGGGGGGGGGGGAAGGGGGGGGGGAGAACACAGTAAATGTGTGTTAAAAACAAATCATTCCGGGATATGGATGCGACACCCTAGCGGGCCGGAGTGGTAATTGTGTTGGTTTGTGTAGGTGTGGTCACGCGTTCGAATCCCGTCCATGTCCCAACTGTTTTAATTCTTAGACTAGTGTACCAACTGGATTACAGCCTGGACTAGTGTACCAACTTGATGCCTAGTCCAGTTGGTTAAGTCGTTGATCCCTCCAAGATGAAACCCAGGACTATTTGTATATTATTTTCACCACTTTAATGGTGACCGTGTCACACTCCGAACCTATAAATAATATAATTATTTATATTATTTACTCACAGATATGTTCTCGAATAAAAATAATATATTTATTATTTTTGCCACTTAAATGATTATTTTGTTAATCCTACAAACTTAAAAATAATATATTAAGTTATATTATTTTCCTAGCCATTATTAAATGGTACAAACGTGCGAATATATTTGTTTATTAATATTACTCGTAATTAGAGACGTTCGACACGAAAAACATCATTTTAATTAATAAACTAGAAACCCTTATTCCCGTGAACACGTTCGTCTACTCGTTAGTACAAAGTATATTTTAGGACGTTCAAACCTTCCGTTTCATTTTCACAAACTCTTACGTATGCCTAACGATCATAATCATAATTCTAGGGCATTTGTAGACTGTTCACATGCAAACCAATTGTGGTTAGTGTTGCATCCTTGTGTGGTGCTAATTTCTACACTTACGCAACTCAGGTGAGTTTCACGGCCCCTTTTTTACTTGTTTTCCTGTTGGGGGAGAAACATGCACACAAACAAACATTCTTTTACTTGTTTTCCCGTTGGGGAGAAACATGCATACAAATGAACATCATTTTACTTGTTTCCCCGTTGGGGAGAAACTTGCATACAGACAAACATCATTTTACTTGTTTTCCCGTTGGGGAGAAACACGCACACAAACAATCATGGATCACATAGTATTTCACTACCACTTGTTTACTTAAGCGCAAACATAACATACAAAGTCCTTACACACTCGAACCGTTAATATATGGTATATAGCGAGGAAATTTGAGTAGTACTACTGGGTTTGACAAACCCCACCCGGGCTAGTCACGCTAGCTTGATTGGAGGTCTAACGGGTGTAAATTGTCCTAAACACATGCCATTGTTGATGTTAGCAATGGCGGAAGGCATTCAAACACAAACAGTCAGCTTCAGGTGCGAAAGCTTAGAGTAACTTGTACATTGTCTAGCTAGCAATAGGTGTGACTTACGTATGTGGATCCTGCAAACATACAAACAGTTTATTTACTTACAAACCTGTGAACTCACCAACCTCGTGTTGATACTTTTTCTTACATGTTTCTCAGGTCGCTAAGGCACAGGTTGCACACCTAGGACATGCATGGAGTCCTACTGTCATTGCATTCTTATGCAAACATTTAAAACAATTCACTTGCTTTTATTAAACTAAACTTGGGCGCGTTTGTTTTGCGCAGTAACTATTTGACATAAACCGCTTCCGCATTTAACTCTGAACATCTGATGGTTTTGTTTAAACTCATATAGTGTCGTTTGACGTAACTAATGACTGAGATCCTGGTTTGTCACACGCCTAACGGTAAAACTCCGTTAGTGGATTTTGGGGGTGTGACAACTAACACTCACCAATATCGAATCCATAAAAGATGCTAACTACTTTATTGAAATTTCATCTTCCCAAAGTGATTCAAAGAACTTAGCCAAGAATGGCCATGCAAGTAACAAAGATCAAACTTGTATAAACACACAAATGCATCATTATAAGATTTCAAATTTGTTAAATGATTCTAGAACCTTGAAGATGAAAACTAACGACAAAAATACAGAAAATAAAAGTGGAGAATTATTCTAAAATGGCTAACTCACTTTTCCAAAAATATCTCTTCCAAATGGTGCAAGAATGGCCTATTTATAGGCTGTTTGATGTTACCCAGACGGTCTATAAAAATAAAAACAAAACCTAACCTAGAGTCCTAAGTAATAAATGGATTACCTATGAACTAAATCGCACTGATAGACAAGTGTACCTATCGAGTGTAGCACAGCTTAACGGTAAACCGGAATATAGAACCCTAGAGACACTACTATAGCTAACACTAGACTCTGACTCGGACTATTGAATGATTGATTTGGGGGGTTTACTACGCTACTGATTAAACTAATAATGCAGAACACAAGAACGGTTCAAGCTATCAAGACAAAGTACTTAGGAAGATATCAGGTATAGAAGAATACCACCTAGGTCGGAATCCTACTTGCAAAGCACAACTTCTACCGGCTCTTGAAACTTTGACGGGTTTCTAAGGATAACAACTCTAAACAACCTATTGGATCCTTAATCACTCTCAGGGTGTCACCAACTAAGGAACCTAAAGATGTACTAAACTCACCAGATAGTCGGATTACCTTTTAGGCTTCTCAGCAGCATCAAACGTTGATGCTGCTGATAGGCAATCATCAACAGCTTTGACTTTACTACTGATAACTTTTGATGCAACACTGACACACCTATCAGCAGAAGAAATATTATTAGTGCAGATGACAAAAGACAATGTTCCTACTTCTAATTTCTCCTACAAAGATTCCTAAGAAGACTTTTGTTTTACAGTTATCTTTTTGCTACAATTGTCTTTTTGTTGTCTTCCAGTTGTAGTGTAGCTTTTATCTGTACAAGATCAACGATGTGTGTTTGATCTAATCCTTAGAATCAAGGGTCTGTCTTGATTCTAGGTTCCTTTATATGTATTATTTCTCTTCTATTGCATATGTGTTTCCTTAGAGTTTTTCTCTGTAACTTGTTAACATTGAAGAGTAATACAATTTGCATTTATGAGTATTCTCATTGTTTCCTATTGCATTGCATAGTTGTTATTATTTCCGCCAATATCAACTAAACAGAACCATCTTGTAATACAACGAACCTACACCTCTCACTTTTCGGGTATTGAGATAAGATGAACGCTCGGATCTAATTAACTATCAACTCCAAATCCTATGGTTACTACGTCTAGCAAACCATACAAACAACCATAATCACACAGACTACGATCTAGATACGCTAATCAAGATGGAAGACATCCACAATTAATATGCGGGATTGAAATCAAACATAGATCAGATTCAAATATGCATATTTATCATAATTATTAAACCAAGATTATTTACAAAATCATTAATCCATTTAACGAATCCAAAAACCGATAAAAACTGAAACTTTAACAAGCAATCATCATGTGACCTAGGCAGTATATGAAGTTTAGCCTAGAATCAACATCAAAACATGAATAACAGAAGTAATCAAGCAAAACATGATCCAAAACCAACTAATTTCAAACAAAGATCGAGAATTAAAAACTGAATAAGCTAATCTAGACAAACCCGGAATCAAAAGGTTTGATCTTACTCTTCAATCGAATCCCAAGCTCCTGAAATCGCCCTCAGACTCTCTCTAGACGGCATGAAATCGAACTCCTCTAAGAATGGATATCAAATTCTATTTAAATTCAAACTAGGGTTTTTTTCTTAGAAACCAGGTCTCTTGCGTACCGCGAGACACACAGCCCAGCCCTTCGCGTACCGCGAGGGCCAAAATAGTCGCAGCCGGATTTGAGTTTCCTCGCGTACGAGGGAATGAAAATCCAACTTTTCCACTTTTAATCCTTGGGCTTTCTCTCTCGTGCTCGGTTTCTTTATGTATTGACTTGTAATCATCACGAGCTCCTGTAAACACAACAAAGACTCAAAACGAAACTAAAACGACTAAAAACAAATACGAAACTATCTAAAAACGCACGAAAACAATGGAATAAAGATGTGTGCTTCGCACTACATCAAACATCCCCACACTTAACCTATTTTCGTCCTCGAAAAGTCTGCAATGGAATCATAACTAGACATAGCTTAACACTTTCAATTAATCAAATAAGCAAAACATACTCACGCGTTAAAAAGCAATAATCGGTATTTCTATCCGATTAAACCCAACCACCAACTTTCAAGCCCCCATTTATTGTTCTAATTCATATTTACTAAGCATATCAATCTATCTATGTGACTCACACTTAAAAGTTACAGCTCTAGCTAATCCCGTCTCACGGTCATATCTAGGCACGGATTAAATCATATAGATTTCACCCACCACGTTAAACTAAGATTTATTTGTTTTAGAAATTAAGATGAATTATGAATGAATGAATGAGAATGAGCATTATTAAGCAAATGAACTTTCGTCTAGAGGCGTTTCAACCAAGTCACTATCACGGAAGGTAACACATAGACTACAATCTAAACATTAAAGCACATAAGTATCACTTAGGGGTGTTTTCTCCAAGTGGCCATCCCGGAGGGTAACACATAAGCAAAACTCAGCATTCTAATCAAATCAACTCAATAACATGGTATTATGGATGCGGGCGCCACCAACACTTGGATTTATTCTCATAAAAAGAGTGGTGTGCCAAAAATTTAAAAACCAAATAGATTTTAACTTAACGTGATACCTATCACCCTATGTTGACAATTTCAGTATTACCGATACCCTAAGATGAATACCCACAAGATATCATGATTTTATTCAATTATTAATCCTAAACACAAACATGATATTTAAGCTCTACTAGCTAGCTGGATGTACCAAAACATCACTAATTAGACGCGTTTTCAATTATTTATTTCATTTAAACTCAACAAGCAGATCCAGTTGTACTATCATTTTTCAAGAATATGCAGTTATTTTCAAAGACATTTTTGAAATGTTTTTAATTTTTTTGTATTTTTGAATTTTATTAAAGAAAAACAAACTAAAAACCGAGACTCAAACGAAGTTTCCCATCCCCACACTTGAAAGACACATTGTCCTCAATGTGAAACAAAAAACAACTACAAATAAAAATGCAAAAATAAACAGGAATAGACTTAGCTGGTAATATATCTTTGAATGATCCAGCTTTACTCTTCCATGCTGTGCACCGTATAGCATTTCGATCGCGGTTGCACAATCGACTGTCGGGTTGCCTTTACACAATTGATAAAGGTTATGATCGACCCCGCCCGAATGGAGATTGAGTACGGATGGAGCGATCAATACCTGTAAAATAAAACTCAAACAAACCCGCAACATCAAACTGACTCAAACTAACAATTAAAGACTCAACGAACTCACTCAGACTCAAGATAGATACCAGGGAAACATACCCGATGAGTGGCAAGCACATAGACATGAATTCCACTAGCAAAGTAGATCATCGGTCACGAACGGTTTTCAAGTCTCCCATGGTGATGGTAGTCAAAGAATGATGTAGATTATGGTGATGAAATGGATGGTTATTATGGTAGATGATGGAGGATAATGAGATGATAATGGTTGGATATAATAGATGGATAATGTATTAATAGTGGTGGATGATAATGGATGGTAGTGGTGGTGATGTGATAGATAATAAGAGTGGATGATGGTGGTAGTGGAATGGGTAAACCATGGGAAACAAAGGAGAAAGAGGGTTTCAGGAACCCCCCGCGTACCGCGAGGATTCAGGGATCCCTCCTCGCGTACCGCGAGGAGGATGAAATAGCCCGGCCCTTATTTCTATCCTTCACGTACCGCGAGGAACAAGGGAGAATGCCTCGCGTACAGCGAGAGACTACTGGTAACAGAAAGTTTTGAGGGTTTTTTTTATACTTAACCAAATTTTCACACCTCAAATTGTTTTTCTCCCGAATTCTCTAAAAACCTATTCCAAGCATAAAAACAAATGTATACGTACCTGGAACTTCATTCCTGATGATTTTCCTCTGCGAATCAAGCTCGAATCCCTGCAAGACACACCCAAAACAAAACACACAAACCGAAAAACACACAAATGACATGAAAATAGAAACACGAAATCTACAAACTATACATCCCGGGCACTTACCCGAGACTCAAACAAGCCTATCAGGAGGCTTCTCCTTGATTCTAACCGGTACCGCCTTCATCCTGCGTAGTATACCGGCTCTCCATGTCATCACCAAACTCACAAGCCTTGAACAAACACCATTACTCTCTCTCAGATCCTTCCACAAATACTTGAATCTACCCGGCCCAAAGATCACCTGGTTCAAATACCCCAATAGCCTATCACCCTTAAACATCCCCACACTTGGGGTTTGCACTACCCTTAGATCACATGTATCACTCAACTCTCGGGTTCGCTTACGGGGTGGCCTAGAATTAGGGGGCCCAGCACTAGGGGTTGGCTCAGTTTCTACCCCTTCAGAATAAACAATGGTGATAGGCAAGGGTTTAGGAAAGGGATTTTCTATGGTTAGGACCCTAAAGCTCTAACAAGGATCTTCAGGATCCTCTATACTCTCCACCATCCCCACACTTGGGGTCTTGAGAATGATCTCCTCCAGTTCTGCCATCATCTCATGCAGATCACCGAGCATCTCATCGCCGTACTCGTCCGACTCATCTAATAATTCTTCTAGCTCTACCGCCCAATCAGATAACATCCCTAAGTCAGGGGCAGGTTCATCAACTCCTATCTCTGGATTAGAGTCCCGATGATAGTCCATGAAGGCATCAATCATGCACACGGAGTGGCTCTGCTCACCAACCTCCTTCACGGACCTTGCAGCATCGAATGTGACCGACTCATCTCCCACACGAAGTATGAGTTTCTCGTCAAAGACATCGATCAATGCCTTGGTAGTCCGTAGGAACGGGCGTACTAGGATGAGTGGGACTCTATCATCCACATCCATGTCCAGAATAACAAAATCCACAGGGAAGATGAATTTGTCTACTTTCACTAACAGGTTCTCCACTATTCCCCATGGATGCTTGACTGAACGGTCAACCATGGAGATGCTCATGCGCGTCGGCTTCGGGTCACCTAGGTCTAGCTGATTATAGATAGAATATGTCATAAGATTGATGCTAGCACCTAGGTCAGCCAACGCGTGGTTCAAAGGTAAACCGCCTAGCAGACACGGGATCGTGAAGTGACCCGGATCTGCCAGTTTCTCTGGCAGTTTGTTCTGAACCACTACAGAACATCGCTCACTAAGTGAGACTTTAGAGACCTCCTCTAGCTTCTTCTTATTGGAAAGAAGATCTTTTAGGAACTTTCCATACTTAGGCATGTGCTGGAGGACCTCTATGAATGGGAGATTGACCTTAAGCTGTTTGAACATATTAATGAAGTTACCATATTCCCTAGCATACTTATGTGGCAGCAAGCGCGCTGGGTAGGGAAAACGGCTAAGGTCAATCTCGGGGGTCTTAATCTCAACCCCCTTCTTCTTCTCATCTGCCTTCTCGACCGGCTTCTTAACCACTATCTCCTCGTCCACCGACTCTTCTTCTTCTACCGGCGGCTCCTCTACCATCCTAGCCTCGACTTCAGCAAAGCGGGCTCTCCAATCTATCTTCCTCACCTCTTCCTGTGATGGAATGTGATGAATAGTGTTGTGGGAGACTTCCTCTATAGTAGGACTCAATGTATCAGTCACAGTCTCCACTACTTCTTCCTCCTCCTCTATTCTTCGACTCCAAGTCGACACGGCCCTCACTGAAGCATTAGGGCCGGAATATGGACCTCCCTGTCCGTCCTTCAATCTATTCGCGATGTCTCCTACCGTGCGCTGCAAATCCTGGAATGCCGATTCTTCAATAAGGTGTCGTGGGCATCTAGTCTTTGCTGAGCCTCCTTGTCCTTTACCACAAAGTGGGCAAGCATCTGTGTCTGTGTCTCCAACATCTCCTCGATTCTCTTCGTGTTGACACTGCTCCCTCAACTTGGTCCTGATTCTCCTCCACCGTGCTGACTAAGGCGGGCATTAAACCCCTGTGGGTTGCCTCCAGATCTCCATCCCTAGCCAAAGGAATTGTTATAGGTATTATAGCCTCGGTTCTGGTTACCCGCAAAGTTCACCTGCTCCTGCTGACTAACGGGGCAGTCCCTGGTGTCGTGGCCTCCTCTGCACACCTCACACCGTTGAGCACTCATCTTTAGCTCCTTAATCTCGTTCGCCATCGCTACGATTGCAGCAGCCACGCTAGTATCAGGAGTGACCTGATGCACACCTCTAGGAGAAGAGGCAGGTGCTCTAGCACTAGGAATGGAATTCCTAGTAGATGGACGCTGGTTTTCAGCGGGCTCGAGTTTATCCATGATATGGCCTCCCGCAGCTATGTTGAATATTTTCTGCTTCTTGAAGGTGAAACCATTGTAGAACTTCTCCACTATCTCCCAGTCAGAAATACCATGTTGGGGATATCGACTCAACAGCACGTTGAACCGCTCCCAGGCCATGTGATAAGGCTCGTCAGGATCCATCCGAAAGGAGTAGATTTGATCCCTAAGGCGAGCGGCCCTGGAAGGTGGATAGTACTTTTTTAGAAACTTGACTTGCAAGTCCTCCCATGTGGTGATGGAATTGTCGGTGAGGGTGTCAAGCCAAGTAGAAGCGCGCCCAAAGAACGAGAATGGAAAGAGACGCAAGTAGATTGCGTCCTTGGACACACCAGTGATATTTAAGGTATCACATATACGCACGACGCGGGACATATGTCCTGGTGCATCCTCATCCTCGATGCCATGGAACTGAGTAGAATGAGTGATCGTGCTCATGACATGTGATGGGATCTGCCAACTATTGGCATTAGGAATAGCGGGGCGGGTGATCGAAGATCTCGCCCCAGTGACCCCATCACTAGCTCTCTGTTCTACGGTGTGTCTTGCTGGTGGGTTAGCGTTGCCAATTTTTGGAAAAAGAACTGGGCTAGTAGAACGTACCTGGTTTTTGCACAACACCTTCAAACGCTCCTGAAAGTCACAGGTGCGCTCGTGTAGCTCTCGTTCAGGCTCTTTGTAGGCTGATTACTGTGATGATCCCTGAGAACGAGTGTGGTGCATAAACTGACACAAAAATCAAATGAAATAAATAAGGACTAAAAAAACAGAAAGACTCGATTCTATATTAGACACTCAGATAGCAAGTAGGGTAAGACACACAATTAAGACTCACAAATAAGAAAGAACGAAAACAAACCAAAAATCACAAAAAGAACTAGTCAAAGCTAATGTTGCTATTGCCAAGTGTCCCCGACAACGGCGCCAAAAACTTGATGTCGCCCAGACGGTCTATAAAAGTAATAACAAAACCTAACCTAGACTCGTAAGTAATAAATGGAGTACCTATGAACTAAACCGCACTGACAGACAAGTGTACCTATCGAGTGTAGCACAGCTTAACGGTAAACCAGAATATCGAACCTTAGAGACACTAGTATAGCTAACACTATACTCTGACTCGGACTGTTGAATGATTAATTTGGGGGGTTTACTACGCTACTGATTAAACTAATAATGTAGAACAAGAACAGTTCAAGCTATCAAGACAAAGTACTAAGGAAGATATCAGGGATGGAAGAATACCACCTAGGTCGGAATCCTACTTGCAAAGCACAACTTCTACCGGTTCTGGAAACTATGATGGATCTGGGTTTCTAAGGATAACAACTCTAGACAACCTAGTGGATCCCTAATCACTCTCAGGGTGTCACCAACTAAGGAACCTAAAGATGTACTAAACTCACTAGATAGTCGTATTATCTTTCAGTCTCTCCAACAATGATAATGTACCCAACAGACAGGTCACCTCTCGGTCTCAATATCCACAATACATCAAAGATGCACGGGGTAATCTCAGGATAACAATTATGACTCGGAATAGCAACGAATACTAAGGACCTAGGAAAACCTCCTTTCATAGCGTTGACAACTCGACACCTAATATGAAGACTAACCGATTACCTCTTATAGAGATAAAGACTGATGGCTACAAAATTCTCTAAGTGTAAATGCCTCGGACTCCACAATATTGACATTAATGAAGTTGCTGATGATAAGTGCCTATGATGGGGATAGTTAATCTTTGCTGCAGATCTACATCTATGCTGCGGATAGCCTTATCCGCTGAAGTCCAAAGTTGCTGCTGATAGGCAAATCATCAGCATCTTTGACTTTACTACTGACACCTTTTGCTGCAACACTGACACACCTATTAGCAGAAGAAATATTATTGGTGCAGATGACAAAAGACAATGTTCCTACTTCTGATTGCTCCTGCAAAGATTCCTAAGAAGACTTTTGTTTTGCGGTTGTCTTTTTGCTGTAGTTGTCTTCCAGTTGTAGTGTAGCTTTTATCTGTACAAGATCAACGATGTGTGTTTGATCTAATCCTTAGAATCAAGGGTCTGTCTTGATTCTAAGTTCCTTTATATGTATTATTTCTCTTCTATTGCATATGTGTTTCCTTAGAGTTTTTCTCTGTAACTTGTTAACATTGAAGAGTAATACAATTTGCATTTATGAGTATTCTCATTGTTTCCTATTGCATTGCATAGTTGTTATTGTTTTCGCCAATATCAACTAAACAGAACCATCTTGTAATACAACGAACCTACACCTCTCACTTTTCGGGTATTGAGATAAGATGAACGCTCGGATCTAATTAACTATCAACTCCAAATCCTATGGTTACTACGTCTAGCAAACCATACAAACAACCATAATCACACAGACTACGATCTAGATACGCTAATAAAGATGGAAGACATCCACAATTAACATGCGGGATTGAAATCAAACATAGATCAGATTCAAATATGCATATTCATCATAATTATTAAACCAAGATTATTTACAAAATCATTAATCCATTTAACGAATCCAAAAACCGATAAAAACTGAAACTTTAACAAGCAATCATCATGTGACCTAGGCAGTATATGAAGTTTAGCCTAGAATCAACATCAAAACATGAATAATAGAAGTAATTAAGCAAAACATGATCCAAAACCAACTAATTTCAAACAAAGATCGAGAATTTATAACCGAATAAACTAATCTAGACAAACCCAGAATCAAATGCTTTGATCTTACTCTTCAATCGACTCCCGAGCTCCTGAAATCGCCCTCAGACTCTCTCTGGATGGCAGGAAATCGAACTTCTCTAAGAATGGATATCAAATTCTATTTAAATTCAAACTAGGGTTTTTTTTCTCGGAAATCAGGTCTCTCACGTACCGCGAGAGACACAGCCCAGCCCTTCGCGTACCGCGAGGGCCAAAATAGTCGCAATCAGATTTGAGTTTCCTCGCGTACCGCGAGACTTGGTGGCTATCCCTTCATGTACCGCGAGGGAATGAAAATCCAACTTTTTCACTTTTAATCCTTGGGCTTTCTCTCTCGTGCTCGGTTTCTTCATGTATTGACTTGTAATCATCACAAGCTTTTGTAAACACAACAAAGACTCAAAACGAAACTAAAACGACTAAAAACAAATACGAAACTATCTAAAAACACACGAAAACAATGGAATAAAGATGTGTGCTTCGCACTACATCACTGTTCTAGGGCTTTGGCACGGGGCGTGCTTGATAAGGAATGGCCCCGTGTGTACCTGTTTGCTGCTCCACTAACTTGGTCGAAACATAATTGGACAAGGTAGTGCGCATGGGGCGTGCTGGATCTTTAGCACGGGGGCGTGCTGGACCTTTAGCACGGGGGCGTGCTGGCTTGGACATGGATGTTTGTTTGTCTCCTGACCTTGGGCACATGGGCCTGCCTGATGAGGCACGGTGCAAGCCTGACTTGCTGATTTGATCAATTCTTGTTGTTTTTGTATTGTTTTTGCTTCTTTGATCAATTTTTGGTATTTTGGTCATTAAATTCAAATTAAACCAATTAAGGGTCTAATCTACTAGAATTTCAAGAAAACAAATATAAATGGAGTAAAATTTGATGTGAAAAACATGTATAATTTGGTGCAAAACAACTATCTTTACTTATGTATATCTCTAATTTAGTCTTTGTAATTATCTTTTATATTATTTAGATAATCATAGCTAGATTATAGCTTTAGGAATCGTATGTATTCAGTTATAACCTCAACCCAAATGGTAACACATCATTCTAAGTTGCCAATTGAATTGCGTGATTATATTATTTTGGTTTTATTCGTTATTCTTGCAATTAATGAAATATAAGATCTTGATTAATTGATTAAACAATCTTTCATTGCATGGTCTTAAACAAAGCCCTAGAGTCTGGTATAACACCGTGTCTGAGTTCATATTGTCAAATATTTATATTACAGGACCTATAGACAAATGACAATACACTATTCCTGAAGTAGATAGGGGGACATCTTATTTGTTCAAATATCTGTTAATGATATCATAGTTGTAACACAAAACTTTGCAATTATTTTAAAGATTTTGTGCATTCCAAGTTTGAGATGAGCTCCGTGGGTTTTTGAAGCTTCAATTTTATTGCTCCGTCAAAATATATAAATGATCTCCTTGAAGAGTTTGACTTTACAACTTGCAAACCCATCAATAACCCCAATGAGTACTTATGTTTCTATTACTCATGATCTTAAAGGAGAAATTGTTGACTAACAATTGTATAGTGGTATGATAGGGTCGTTAATATAATTAACTTCATGTATATATGATATCATATTTTCAACTTGTGTATGTACAAGACATCAAGCAAACCCTAAGCTGTCATACTTTACTATTATCAAGAGGGTATTTAGATACCTCAAAGGAACAATTAATCTAGGTCTTTGATATCCTAAGAATCCCTCTTTTGATCTAATGTCTTATTTAGATAGAGATATGCAAGATGTTTCGTAAATAGAATGTCTATAATTGGTGGGTGCCAATTTCTAAGAGAAAGACTTAGTGTCTTGTAAAAGCAAGAAGAAAAATTCTGACTCAACATCAACTACCGAGGCAGCATATTGTTGTTGTGCACAAGTTCTTTGGATCCATCACCAACTTAGAGACTATAGAGTAAAGTTTGAGAAGACCCCAATTATGGTTGACAACACAAGTGTCGTATCCATCACCAAGAATCTTGTTCGGCAATACAAAACATATTGAGGTATGGTATCATTTTCTTTAGAGATATTGTTGAAACATGTAAAATTGAATTTAGAGATGGCAAAAAAACTCAAGCCTGGCGGGTATACCCGAAACCCAAAACATCTAGGACGGGTATAACCAAAACCCGATGGGTATGGGATTAGTTTTAAAACTTTTCGCGGGTATGAGATTAGGTGATACCCGGAACCACATACCCACTTACTCGAGACATATACTCGAAAATTTTTAATTTTTATTTTTATTTTCTTTAACCATTGCCTTTTAATGCTTCATTTTAGTAGGTTCATTATATGAAATATTAGTTATTTTTTGGGATATGTATTTGATAATATTATTTATATTTTATATGTTGTGAAGTATACACATAAAATTATATACAAAATATGATGATATTATTTATTTATGATGATGTTTATATGTATGTAATGTATCATTTTTAGTTTTTAATAGTTGTTATATAAATAAAGTAGTAAACATTATACAATAAGTATAATGGTAAAAAAAGAAATGTATATGGAAATCCCAATGGGTATTTTTTAACAAATTAATTAACGGGTATACCCGATACCCGCGGGTACGCCTGATGCCAAATAGGTATTGGGTTGGGTATAGGACACGATTTTACAACCGTGTATGGAACTGGGATTACCAATACCCGTCCCATTGCCATCCTTAATTGAATTGGTTTGCGTTCCTACTGATGACCGATTAGCCGACCTTTTCATAAAGGCATGTGATCCTACTAGGTTCAACTTTCTGGTTTCATCAATAGGAGTGATAAACTTTGAATAATTCTTGTGAAAATTGGCCAAGTGTTGTAGCAAGTAACTTCATTGTTTCCATCGATGGCAATACTTGTTAACGCTACCAGTAGAAATTTGTTTTTTACTAGCTTAGCATAAGTGAGTCAAAATAACTTGTTATTTGATGTATGACATGGTCTATCAGCAGGATCTTTCTCTTATTGCAAGCCTTGGAACTGATGTTACAAAACTAAAGTGATTACCACTAATGGTAATCACACTTGTTGTTAAAGTTATGATAAGTTAAACATGTTTCTACTAAGCATGCTATTGTTGAATATTGTGAAAGAGTTATTACTGAGATTGCGTTGAAGAGTGAAAGAACAACTTGCTATGGACGGAAATTGTTACTACTGATGGATGTACTGCTGAAAGAAAAAGTAACTTGTTGCTAATGCAAGTTACTACCAATGAGGCCAAGATTAAGTTAATGCTAAAAAACTTAGTTACTCCTGATGGTAACTTAGTGCTAATGAAAACCAAAGAGTAACTTGTTGCTGATGAGCAACTTACTAACGATGAGTAACTTCTATACTGACGATGAATACTGATGAGGAAGTTGTAGGCCGGTTAGAGATTTACACGTGTAATATCGAAGAATTTTAAAAGTAAAGATTCAATGAAGATAGACTTTACTTTTATATTATCTCTATTGTAATTTTGTATTTGTTAGGATTAGATGTTGATCTTTTGATTGTTTTGATCCTCAATTAGCAATTATCAGAATTAAACTTGCAGCGGAATAAGTGATTTTGTAATTTAGATCAAGAAATCAGAGGTTACCATCAGTGGTAACTTGCATAAGTTCTATCTTTATTAATAGGAAGTCTTTTGTTAGTGGGAGCTGGGTTGCCTTCTCTGGCAACTTGCATTAGTTGAAACTATTTATCAAGGTACCTTCGGTGGCAACTTGCATCAGCTCCATATTCCATGTCCGTGGGCACTAATGTTAGAGGTTACCATCGGTCGTAACTTGCATCAGTCCTAACTTCATCAACGACAAATTCAATGTCGGTGGTCATCTTCATCGTCAGGGGAAACTTGTTTGTCAGCACCAAGTTACCCCGTCGGGACCAAGTTTTTTATCATTGGTAACTTGCCATCAGTAGCATGTTACACTATCGGTGACAACCCTTCTTCATCAACTTTCATGTTTCTCTTATTAACCACTATCTTCTCATCATCAACATTTCCATCAGTGGTAAGTTCCATCAAGTTTATGGATTAGATCCCAACCCAACAAGCTACCCCTGATCTGATAATTTTATAAAGTTATTCTTCTTGGATACCTTCTTGAAGAAAGGTTGTTCCAACTATATATACTAAAATTGTTCAATTTTTTAAAGTGATCTCAATTTATTTCGCAGATCAAAAGTATTTAATATTCATAATGGAGATGGTAGAATGGCTTACAAATGATAAATCCTAATAGGTTGACCTGTTCCTAATTCATGTAATCTATTTCTCATTGACCAAATTTGAATGTAATCCTTTTAAAGAAGATTCCTTCCATATTTGGACCAAATATATTTGTTTGTTTAGAAAATGTTTGTCTTAAAAAGATATTTAAAGTTATGATTTTATTTTATAAACATTTTAAGTTTTATTAAAATAATCAAAATCTTAACTATATTTTGTGAATATTTGTTTCACAACATTTCATTTAAGTTTGCAAGACTTTGTTTTATAATCATTTATTTTTATAGAACTTTTATAGAAATTTTCAAGTGATTTTTTGCGTCATTTACCAATTTTCATCTTCGATCTTTTATGGCATCATTTCATACTTCATCAACCTTATTCTTGACTTAAATTTGGCATTTAACATTTGTTAAGAGTCTTCATTTCCCATAAAGATGATCCCAAAGTCGAACTGTGTATCGAACGTGGTTTTTCTGTGACTTGATTATTTGATTGTTGGCATTATCCTTGACACGATCGGTACATATATAGCTTCACCATGGGATCGATTGTGATGCTACTGTTGATGTTGGATCATTTAGCTTGATGCACATCTTGATAAGGTTGATCCATGGTCGTTTTATGATGCATTTATTTGTCATTTCTTGAATGTCTTGATATTATTTGACGACCTTTTTGCATATGACATCATGAGGATGAAGTTTGAATATATGATCATTCGTAAGTAACAGTTATATCACATGTTTTGATTTCTATCAATAGAAAAAATGGTGCATTTATAGTTATGACCATATATGCACTAACAAAGATGATTGTTGAGAAGGTTGTACATATGCAATTTCTAGATTTTTACCAATCTCTTACTTCACACTCCAAATATCAGCTAGAGTTCTTAAAGGTCAAGTGTTTGGAGAACTTTGTATTTTCTTCTCCATCTCGTTTGTCATACCCCACCTAGGTGGGCTCTTGTGTGACAATTGATATCAATAGCATACACAACGGAAAGTAAAATTACTAATTAATTAAGTCTTTAACAATATAAAAGTTATACAAATGGTTCAAGACTTAATTATTACGATCCCAAAATACACAAGAAGCCAACAAGTTTAAACCAAATAAACTTAAGCTTCTAATTATCTTCATGCCAGTGCTACCAAACCTCTAGTAGTCTCAAGTACGCCTCATAGCGATTCCCTGTAAAACATGCTAAAAAAGAAAACGTTAACATAAAGTTGGTGAGCTCATAACTATACGACCCAGTAAAAAAAGTTTTGTGTGTTATAAGATACCCTAAATCAAATATTTCATTAAAAAAGGTAACCCAAATTAAATTAAATACAATGCTATCATATATACACACAAGGTAACACCCAAGTGGAATAACATCATACAGTACGGTACCGACTCTACGTATATGTTCCGAGTCACAATCAAGAGACTTAATGATTTACATACAAAAGCATAAATCCACATATTTAAGAATATAACACACCACAATTAAACTTGTAACTCATAAATGTTTTTTAGCATGCAAACAACCCCGAAGCTTTATAAATAAAAAGGGGAGTTAGTCACGAGAGTCACTTATAATTTAGGTGGTAGCCTTAAGCAGCAAATGCTTTCAAACGTTCCCAAAGTATATCCAGGAATTCCTATTTCCATTGTTAACAAAGTGTTAATTTCCAAATTGACCAAAGTTTCCATTGTATAGGTCTGTAACCTACTGGTTATGGTTAAACCCATGGTTTTGATAGATTTCCTTAGAATTTTAACTTCAAACCCATCTTAACTTTCTGTCCAGGGCTTCGCACGGTTGTGCTGGGTCATAACATTTGCTGTATGAGAGAATCTTGAGTTAGAGAGAGTATGGTTGATGCAGATGAGCTCCAGAAATGCTTTGGGTCGGACTATAGTGGAAATCTCACGAGTTTGAGGACCAATGAGAGAGTGGTAGCTCAAAAACTCCACTTTCTTATTATGGTAGCCCGATCTGCACGGTCGTGTGTGATCATGGTTCTCAGCAACTTTTCTAGTTCTCGGTAACAATGCATACCAAGTGATTGGCGCGGTCGTGCCCCTCATCCGCATGGTCATGCGTGATGTAGGGTTGTTACATTCTCTCCTCCTTAAATGAATTACGTCCTCGAAATTCGATTAGCGATCAAACAGATGGAGGTATTTCCTCCTCATCTCGTCTTCTCTTTCCTACGTAAATTCCAGACCACTCCATGCGTTCCACTTAACTTTAACGATTGGAATCCTTTTACGCCTCAACTTCTTGATTTGTCTCTCTAATATCTCGACTGGTTCCTCCACAAAGTTTAGGTTGTCACCGACTCTCACTTCTTCTAATGGCATAGCTAATGATTCGTGCACAAGATACTTTCTTAGATTAGACACATGAAATGTGTCATGGATTCCATTCAATTCCTCGGGTATTTAACTGATAAACAACACTTCCAACTCTGGCAATGATTTTGAATGGTTCAATATATCACAGACTTAACTTTCCTTTCTTGCCAAAACGGATCACTCACTTTCAACATTACATGATCACCAACTTGAAATTCCTAACGGTTTCTGTCTTCTATTAATGTAGCTTTTCTGTCGGCACTATGTAGCTTTTAATCTATTTCATATTTGGACAACCTTATCAGTAGTTTCAATGTGAGTTTAGGTCATGATAATTTTCCTTTGCCTACTTCAGACCAACATACCAGAGTCGTGTACTTTCTTCCATAAAGTGATTCAAACGGTGCAGCCTTGATGCTCGTGTGATAGTTATTATTATATGAAAATTCCATTAAAGGTAAATGGGTATCCCAACTACCACCAAAATCTATCACATATGCTTTCAGCATGTCTTCCAATGTTTGAATGATATGTTTGCTTTGACCATCAGTTTGAGGATGGTAAGCGGTACTTAAATTTAAACGTGTTCTCATTGTCTGTTGAAAAGTTTTCCAAAACAAATAAATCAACTATACCTATCTAACACAATAGGCAATGGTACACCATGTCTTGACACAATTTCATCCACGTAAATCTTTGCCAAACGTTCCATGTCAAGACTTTCTTTTATCGGTAGGAATGCGTATATTTGGTCACTCGATCCACCATTACCCAAATAGTGTCGTTTTCGCAAACTGGTCTTTGAGAGTTTAATGATAAAATCTATTAATATCATCTCCCACTTCACTAGAAGTTCTAATTGTTATAAATAATAAGATGGTTTCTGGTGATTAATGATGTTCTTTTTGTTTCTACCCCTATCCTCTTAATTTCAAGATCAAACTGACCTTATGTCCAATTCTAGATCTTATTCATGTTAAACTTAGCTACTTTCACTGACCATTTTTATCTTTCATCAAGATTCTCTCAAGTAACCAAAGGATCATAAGGAGTTGACTTATCTTGTAGATTCTTTAGCATCCTTTCTATTCCCTTTATTTCAAACTCTGTGTCCAACTCATCTTGGATCTTCCCATCAACTTCTTCATTGTCACCTATGCTTCCTCTTAGTTTGGATAATAAAAAACTAGGTCTGAGCATGTTTGTTATTGTTGTTGTTGCTGCTATATATTATCTATATCAACACCAATACCAACCTCATCATTCTCAAGCTCGACCTCTTTAGTTGCTTCATCCTGTTAGGTAGTTTCAACTGAGGTTTTAGTAGTAACTTCTTCTTCAGTTATGGCTTGATCAAGGGTAATAGAAGATTGAGCAGTTTCAACTGTTGTGAACTTTATTTTACAAAATTATGAACGGCTTTGTTATAGTGACATGCTTATTTTTTAATGCTTGTTTTGCCTTCACCACTACCTTATATTCTTTTCAAAATTTCCTTTGGAGTTGCTTTGTAACCTCTTCACTCTTAACATATTCAGTTGAGGTACCAACTTTTGTTGGTGGTTTGATTTTGGGGGATACATATTCAACCATAGGCTGCTTCTTTAGCTCTTATAAAGGTTGTCATCAACTTCTCCCTCGTTTCTGGTATCATTAGGACTCAAAAGAGAAAGTGGGGATACACCCATGAAATGGCCAATGGTGCTCCTCCTTAACATCTCTTATAAGCTCATTCGTTTTGTTGTCAAAAGCATGATGAAGCATATAGTAGGTCATGTTGATGCATCATTGAAAAGCTTTGATCATTTTAAACAAGCTAAATGATTAAGCATCATATTGTTGATTGAGGATTGCTTGGAGTTCATGAGTGAGATGGAAACGAGAGAAAGTTTGTGAAGCATCAACATCAACCTGTGAGTGTCCTGCAACCACTGATGTGACTGGTGAGTGTCATTGAGTGACTTAAGTGTTTAATGGGATGAGGTTCCTCCTTTTAGGTGAATCATATGATAATATCACCCAAGGGCATTCATGTGCTAACAAATTGATGATAGTTTGTTGCCGGTGATTAAAAAATTTTATTGGAATATAAAAACAGGATTTCAAACCAATATAATTAGATTTTTTAATTTAAAAACGCATAGAAAAACCATTAGCCATTTAGGGATCCTTTAGTGATGCGTCCCGGGTACAACCGACCCGACGCGTATCCGAGGCTATTTGAATCCACACACCCGAAAAACCTTCTGAGATTCGAGATCACCAGCGCAACCATTAGCCTCGCAACTACGCGCTGCTCTACCCTTGCTTGCTTAAACCCTGCAAACAACAATTCGCTAGGTTTTCATCGATTGAAATGTTCAAAAAGTGAGTTCTGATTTTGATTTTCCTTTCAATTTCTTCATATTCTATGATGCTTTGATTACATAGCGTCATTGATTTTTGTTCCGTCCGTATGATCTTATTATCTGATTGAAAGTGCTTCGTTGAACCGAGTGAGATTCAGCTAAAATATGCCTTGTTATTGTGTGCGTTTAAGATAGAAACTACAATAGGGTTCACTATTCGCAGGGGCAATCACATTGCTTCCAAATCATAGTATATAATGTTCTAGGTTTAGAAATGGGATTGAAATTTCTGGTAATCTAGGTTCATGTTTCACTTTAGTGAAAAAGTTGCAGTTTTGCTTACATCATGTTGCATTATGTGACCCTTAGGTTTACCTCAGAAGATGTATCTGGGCAAAATCAAGTCAAAGCTTCCGTGCAACGGAAAATTCGACAAAGTATTGCTGATGAGGTTATCGGAGCAATTTGGTTTTTGAAGTTTTATAAGTATACTTGTTCACAGGATTAATTGACTGATATTTGCCATTTGTGCTTTATGCAGTACCCAGGGTTAGAACTAGTTTTGGATGATCTGCTTCCAAAGAAGTCTCCTCTCATTGTTGCGAAATGGTTCTTGTTTTTTACTCTGTTTATTTGCTTTCTCATATGCACATGTTCAAAAAGAATCTTTTGTTATTTAACAAGTCTCTAACATTCTTTTTTATTTTTGTTTCTTTTAATTTTGTTAGTCAAAATCATCTGAATCTGGTTGTGGTGAACAATGTGCCATTGTTTTTCAACATACGTGATGGGCCCTATATGCCTACACTACGGCTTCTTCATCAGTGTGAGTATATAATGGTTTAGCAAAATATTTTTACTTTCAGTTATTAGCTTCAAGTACATGAATAAATCTTGGATATTGCATAACCGTTTATAATGACTGGAAACACCATACTTGTAGATTATGATAAATAAGAATAGAGAGAGACTCCTCTTTTGGATAATAATATAGTTAAATATACTAGCTATTGAAAATCCACTGTGTGATTACATTGATTTCAGTAGATTAATTTTAAATACCATCATTGCTTGAGTTTTTGAGAAAATCCATCTTGAATTGTGATGTTCTGGACGAGTAAGAATAATCACCATTAGGTGAGCGTTGCTGTGCAATGTATTCTTGAGATTGCTTCAATCTACATGCATTAATTATTTATAGGAAAATTAAAAAAAAATGTCGAAAAGTAGGTCAATTCTGACCTGGCTAGCTTAGTGTAACCCATACTAAAAACGACCAGTTTCAAACGAAACCTGGTTCTGATCCCTTTCCCAATCCGCTCATATAGCCCCCTATAGCCATCATTTGGAAAGAATCGCAAGTGACATCTGTATCATTTTGGGATAACATTGATGTAATCTTATGACCCCACACGTTATTTTAACCATGTACTCGTACAAGGATACGAACTAATTAAGGTGTGGAATTTTATTTTTCCACTAGAAAATGAGACTAATATTGAGTTCACATTATGTTGCTTAACATCTAGCATCATTTCATTCCTGTCATAGTGCCATTTTGTTTAATGAATCTCATAAGTTCTTTATGTTTGCCTATAGATCCAACTATAATGAAGAAACTACAAGTGGACAGGGGCGCAATAAAATTTGTCCTTGCTGGTGCTAATATTATGTGTCCTGGTCTTACATCTCCTGGAGGTGTCTTAGATGAGGAAGTGGGTGCAGAAACACCGGTGGTAAGTGAAAGGCTATAGCAGTTGTTTAATATACTTAAATGCTAGTCCAAGTTGGTCGCGAGTATTGTTTTTTCTACATTCATATTTGGTTGCTATCAATTCATATTAAAATATTTAGATGTATTAATTCTAAGATAAACCGTTGGTTTCTAGCTTTTAGTAACTAATACCTAATTGGTTGTTCTGCCACTATATCAGGCTATAATGGCTGAAGGGAAGCAACATGCTCTTGCTATTGGCTTTACAAAAATGTCAGCAAAAGATATGTAAGTAAATGAAGTTCTCTCACCAAATGTCATCTCTTTATCCTTTTGGGTGAAAGTCACAATACTATATGATTGGGAGAAGTATATAATTATTTGCATCAAATGTCATGCCATTGTACTTTTGATGAAAGCAGCATCACATGATTTAGAGTGTTCCCGCCAGTTGATAAATTGTGAAGCAATTCAGAAGGGTAATGTGACTTTTGAACCAGGAAAAAGATGCATTAGGCCATTAGGGTACTGGCGTACTGCATAAGCCCTCGTATGAATTAGCTCATTGTTTGATTAACCACGATACAACAACCATACCCTGTAAAATCCCACCCATAGCAAGGCTATTGGTAGGGTCTGGGGAGGGTGGGACGTAGGTAGACCTTATCTCTACCCCTGGGGATAGAGAGGCCGCTTCCAGAGAGACCCTCGGCTCCAAAACAGATAGCATAAAACGAACAATACTAAAAGTATAGGGACCGAAAACTACCAATAAGTAAGGGAACGATGAAAGGATAAGTAGCCATAGAAATAATATCATGAAGCAACACATATTCATGCATATAATAAGGCCATATAGATGCAAAGTCCACTACGACAAAGCTAATAACATGAAGCAACACATATTCATTCATACAATAAGACCATATAGATGCAGAGTCCACTACAACAAAGCTAAGACCCATTTTCACCCTCCCTTACAAGTCCTTAACCTTGATCCTACGTCTCCATGAACTCCTACCCTGGACCATGTCCTAAGAAAGGTGCAACTCTAGCAAATCTAGCCTAATCCTCGCATCCCATGTCATTTTTGGTCTACCTCTACTCCTCCCCTTTAAGGTTTTCTACTACTCTAACTGGCGCCGTCATCTGTCTCATCTTCACATGCCCAAACCATCTCAATCTTCCCTCCCTAATTTTATTTGCTATACTAGCCATTCCTAACCTATCTCTAAAAACCTCATTTCTTATCCGGTCTAGCCTGGTGTGCCCACACATCCACCGCAACATCCTCATCTCTGCTACCTCCATCTTTTGCACATGGGTCTTCTTGATGGCCCAACAGTCTGTTCCATATAACATAGCCGGTCGATCTGTAACCCTATAAAACTTCCCCTTTAACCTGGTTGGGAAGTTCTTGTCACACAGTACCTTTGAGGCCGCCCTCCACCTACACCAGTTTGAACTCGGTGTGCTGCATCACTATCTATATCCTCATCACTTTGTACAAACGATCCTAAATACTTAAACTTAGTTGACTGTTTGATTAACCACGATAATAGGAAAAAATGCATTTTTATTTGCAAGATGTGCTATGAGTTTTATTATATTCTGTAAAAAAAAATGACAAGACTTAAAAGATGGAAAACACTAATCTCTACTTATATTCTGTTAACTGTTTTGTTACTACTACAGAAAGGCAATTAACAAGGGCATTGGTGTGGATAATATGCATTACCTTAATGATGGTCTCTGGAAGGTAATATTATGATATGCTCTTTTTATATGTCTCTTTTTATATGTGAATATTCACACTTTTGAGAAACTATGCAACAATTTGTTTCTTCTTTGAAATGTTGTCAGTAGTAATTCAACAAGTAAAAACTGAACCCACTGAATTAGTTGTTATAGATGTGTATCATATGATTAAATTTCAAACTTTTGTCTTGCTAAAGATTTTAGGTAATTCTTGGGTTATGGACAGAGATAGGGAAATGGGCAGGTCGAGGGGTTGAATAATGGGTCAAAACAGGTTATTTTGGTATGTGTCAAAACAGTTTTGGTTGGGTCGGGTTCTAGTTGACGCGAACCACATTTTGCTGAAAACTTTTTATTCTTTATAATACTTTGTTTGTTAGAAATGATTACAAAAGTTATATTATTTCAGTAGTAATCTAAATCTTTTGAATAAAATAGCATTGGAGGTTTTATGCTTAAAAATGGAGTTTAGGTGGATTTCGACCCATTTGGCCAGCTTTCTTTTAGCCAGTTTTTTAATTTTACTTTAGCATTTGATCTTTTAGAAATATAACATAACCTAGTTGAGTAAATCGACCGATTTGGCATGGACAGTTTCTTTGCGCATTTTCAGAAATGTTAATTTGGAAATCTTGGGATAGAGGAATGGTTTGCCTACATCTCATCCTCCCTAGACCCTATCAATAGATTTGCCATTGGTGGGATTTTACTAGGCATGGTTGTTTTTTAATTTGGAAATCTTGTTCTAGGCTTCAGCTTAATTTATTTCAAAATGAAAAGCGAAAATTTCAATTGTTTACTTAAGTTTCAACGAGTTCTGGAAGTTAAAGCAGCCCCGTCGTTGTTTTCAAGAGTCTTTAATGCCCTGTTGTCAATAGCGGCTATAGCGCGCTACATAGCGTATCGGTGAAGGCCCGCTATTTGGTATATAGTGACGACATAGCGATTTTTTTTAATATAATAGCAATAGCGAATAGCGATTTAGGGTTTTTATTTCATTAGATGATTAATGATAGTGTAATTTAGCTATTATGGTGGTATTACTGTTTTTTTTTGTTGATTATAATTGCTACAATAGTTGACTACATTACCGCTAAACATGAAATAGCAGGCGCTATTTCATCGCTATCGCTACGTAGCACATAGGTAGCTTGTCGCTATTTACCGCTATTCGCTATTGACAACTATGCTTTAATGTAATAGACAGTTTCCAACTCATATTATAATCCTTCTACATTATTTTTCCCTGGGAATGAAGATCATTTGAAGTAGAGGACGGTCCAACAGGCAACATAGAAAAAAGGGTTAGCCTAAATGGAAACGTTGAAACCGGAAAGTATCCCAAAATGTATTTTTAGTACATAAAACCTCCTAAACCATTTTTTTTAAATTTGTAGTATTTTAAAAATAAATTAACTTTCGTAATCATATTTGGCAAACTGATAACATCGAAAAGAAAATAAATAATCTTGTAGAAAAAGTGTTCCAAGTCAACCCGACTTGTTTTGATGCATACCACAAAATAACCCGTTACCCAATCTGCCCAGCCTGTCCGCTTGCCATCTCTAGCTAGAAGAATGTTTAACCAGCTCTGACAATATTTTAGCAATTGACTCATTTTGTAGTTTTGCTGTCTGGTAACTCCGGGTATGTTTTGCTTCTGTTTGCAGATGGAACGCCTAGATTAAGCTTGCATCCTTTGATTCCTTCCATTTCAGTTCTCAGCCAGCTCGAACAAACATTGGTGAGACTCGTTTGTCGTACTGTTTTCATATACGATATGTATCCATGATTGTTTTATCTTCCTTTTCTTTCGGTGTATGTGACATTTTGTCTAGCACGGGTTACAACTCTTCGGTCTTGGGTTACTAATCCCCTCATGGACCTATGGTTATACTTCATTTCTGAGAGTTATTTATATTATTTTGTGCTTAGAATGTTGAATAACCCAACTCAAAAGACACCCAAAACACATACCATCATAAGCCTCCATGCTCCATCTATTAAAGTTTTAAAAAATAATCTACATGTTATTGGATGTCATTTTATATTAGACTGATATAAATTTTGTTTGTTGTTTTAAAAATAATGGAACTTCATGGTTGTAATGTTTTTGCTATAGAAAGAACATGGTTTCCGATTACTGCCTAGAATAAATTACACTTTCCGTTGTTGTCCTTAATCTTCATTAAATACACGAATCATCCTTTATGTTAAGGGCATCCGGTATGATCCGTGAGGGGAGCTTGTGAGTCACTCACGCTCATGGGAACACCGCTTCCTCATCTTCGAGAGTGGGATGTGAGTGGGTCACACGTGAGTGGGCTAGCCTTTGAGAAATCTGACTGTTAGGGGCTCACTCTCACGGGAACACCACTCCCCTCATCTGTGAGCGGCCATGAGTGATGATGTGGCGCCTAGATAGCACCAATTTACACTCACAATCATGTGAGTTTACCGGATGCCCTAAGTCATAAACTAACAAACAAAAATAAAAAGCAAAATAATTAGTGGGACTCACTTAAGACAAAGAAGTGATTGTCATGTCACTAACTAGTAGTATGTTGTCAAAGAGGTTGTGGTGTAGTGGTTGAGGTAAGGCCCGGAGTCCCAAGAGACCCGGGTTCGCCACCACCATTAATTTCCGCGGCATCGCAAATGAAGCCTAGCTGTTAAGCTGATGCACCAAGGTTTTACCCGGAAGGGGCCGTATTGGATGGGGTTTTTCCTTGAAAGCTCTCCAACTCTGACGCCAAGTGGACCCAGTTAAGACAACATATTGGCCGGAGTTGGACGAGGCTCTCCCATGTGACGGGGGGTGCGACGTCACAACATTCAATGTTCGCCTTTCAAAAAAAAAAAAAACTAGTAGCTTGTTCCTAATATTTGGAAAATTCTGATTTATCTTGGTTTTCTAATTAAATGTAGTTTAAAGTATTCTGATGAGAGAATGTGTTTAAAGTCTTATTTGTGATATTTTTTTATGACTGGGTTTGATTATACTTTTGAAAACTGAAAGAAAGAGGGAGTTTCAGAAGTTCAAAGTGTGGAAGGAGATGTTTAATAATATGATATGAAAGTCAAGCTCAAAATGAATAATGCTTTGGAGTTTTGCAATGACTATTTGATCATTTTTGCTAAGTGAGACACACCACAACAGAATGGGGTGGCCGAATTGATTATTCCAACACTATTACAATGTGCGAGATGCATGTGGGTAGACATGCAAAAAAAACCGGTTCCGGTTCCTACCCGGTCAACAGTGGACCCGGGTTGAACCCGCAAAAACCTGATGGTTCCTACCCGTTTATGAGTTTTTTTGCCTTCGCTGGTTCCTATCTGACCCGTTTATACCCGGTTATTACAGTATTATTTTCCAAAAACGAAAAACTACCCGTTTTTAATGGCTATATAGCCATTATAACCATTTTTTGACCTTTTTTTAGCCCTCTTAAATTAGTATAAATAGATGTTGGATGAATTGGTTTAGTACCTAAACTTGAAAACGCAAAATCGATTGCGAAAAATACTCTTGCATTACACTCGTTTTACTCTCCTTCTACACTTTCTACTCTCGTTACGGCTCACTCACAATCATCCGTTGTTCAACCTTCCACTGCCTTGCCAACCGTTGTTCGTCTATGATGCACCGGTTCGTTCGCAATTGTTCCGGTGATTCGGCGAAGACGATGAAGACGACGAATAAAATAAAAATAAAAATGTACTCGCTTTTAAAATTGTGTTATTTTTAAGGAATGCATTTTCTTTTGTTTGGGAACTATTAAAAATAAATAAAAAATGCATTTTATGTTGTTTAATGTTATTATAATTATTTATAAAAAAAATTAAAAAAATAATATTTGCCCTACCCCGTTGGAACCGGTTCCTGGACCCGAACCCGAACCGACCCTACCCTACCCGGTTCCACATGGGTAGGGTCCATCTATACCCAAACCGTTTCCGCTTCCATGTATACCCGGTCTAGAAAAACCTGGTTCCAACCTGGAACCGGTTCCGGCCCAATATCCCAAAGGTGCACCTCTACATGTGGGTACTTGATGACTTATCAAAATAGATTTGGGTTGAGGCAATGAACATTGGATGCTATTAGAGGTGTACAAACCGGTTTTTTTCGGAACCGGATCCGGTTCGGATCCGGACCGGTTCCGTCAACGTTGGTCAAGAACCGGATCCATTAGAACCGGTTCCAGATCGGATCCGGTTCCGGGTGTGGAGACTTGGAACCTATTGGGACCGGATCGGATATTTAGAACCGGACCGGATAAAAAAAACCGGTTCCACCGATTCCGGAAAAAAAAAAATTTTAAAAATTAACAAAGATACACTATAAAATACATGTTTTATTTATTTTGTAGATTTTTTAAAGTTATTTAACAATAGTTCGTACAAAAAAAATACAAAAAACATAATTGAATCACAAAGCATTAATTATTTATTATGTTTTCAATATTCTTCGTCGTAGTCTTTGTAACATCGGTTTTCATTCTTTTTCGCTTGAGATACGTTGGGCTTCATCGTAAGCTTGTTCTTCGTCCGAAAGTGGAGTCGCCGCCCCATGTTCTACTTCGAATTCATGTATTTCTTGTTCAACGTCAAGCTCGCCTTCTAGTTTTGCAACATGTTGTACACGTTCGGTGGCATCCAAATGGTCCTTCAAGCAAATACACATCTCCATAGATTCCGGTGTAAGCCTCGTTCTTCGAATAGATAAAACCCTGCCACTAAGAGAAAAAGCGGATTCCGAAGCTACCGTGGAAGCTTGGACGGTTAGTAGGTCACGGGCCATTGCGGCTAGAACGGGATATTGGGATTCCCTTCCTTGTCACCAACTCAAGATATCAAAGTTTTCAAACTCTTCGGATCTTAGAGTAGAAATAAAGTCGGTTGCTTGATATCTCCCAAGCTCGCTACTTGGTGTGGTTCCACGAGCTCGTTTAGTATTTTCGTTTCTTAAAGTGTTAAATAAATTTAGCATCGGGTTCCTTGAACTACTAGAAGTTGAACCCGAACCCATTGATTCACGTATGTTTGATGGATCACCACTTCCACCATATTTGCGTAAATAATAATCAAACATATTATTAAAAGCCGAATTGAAATCCCTTATTGCATTTGATTCAAAATTTGGGTCTTCCTCGAACATATTTAAATCATCCGATATTGATCCAATTAATGTTTGAACACCGGTTACATTAATCGTTGGGTTTAAGGCGGCCGAACATGTAACAACGGCCGGCATTTCTGAAAAATATTTTTTAAATTTAGCTTTCATAGGTTTTACCATTTTTTCAAAAATAGGGCCGTGATATTCAAACTCTTTTAATTTATTACATATTAAGTATAATTGTTGAAGTATTAGCGAAGACGTGGGATAATAAACTCCCGATAAACATGTAGTTGCATTTTTAAAAACCTCAAGCAAATTAGTTAGTTTCTCGATCATATCCCAACTTATATTATCAAATTTTTGTAAACAACGTTTCTTTTGTACAAGTTCATCATGTAAATGTTTTAAAGTAATTCTTTGCCTTAAGGCCGATTCAAACATTTTCCAAGTCGAGTTCCATCTAGTAGGTACGTCCCAATTCGGACCTAAAAAGATGGAATCTGCTTGTTGGCACAAGTTTCTATAGTTTATATATCTTTTTTTGCATGTGCTAAAAACTTCACGTAACATCACTTTAAAATTTTCTTTTACGTCTCTTATTTCTTGGACGTTTAGACCGTCTTGCACAACTAAGTTAATGATGTGTGCAACATATCGACTATGAAAAAAAACACGTTACAAGGCGGTTCATATTTTATTTTTAATTTTTCGACCGCGTTTGTGTTATTTGAAGCGTTATCAAAAGATATTGAAAATATTTTTGGTTGAATTTTATAAGTTTGAATTACCGAGTCTAAAATATAAAATAAGTTTTCACCGGTATGTGGATATCCAAAATAATCAAACGCAATCGTACGCTTCATCATTTGCCACGACTCCGGTTGAACCCAATGTGCGGTAACGCAAAGGTACGATTCGGGTAAACCATGTGGAGCGGACCAAACGTCCGTTGTTAAGTTAATGCCGGTATTTAAATTTTCAAAACCTAAAATTAATTCTTTTTTAGCTCTTTTCCACATTTTTAAACAATCTCTTCTCAAAGTAGAACGACTTACATTTGTGTAACTCGGTTGAAGCGTCTCTTGTATCATCCTCGTCAAGCGCGGATTATCAAAATGATCAAAAGGCAAGCCTTCTTGAATGACGAAATGTGCCATTTTCTCACGAACCCTCTCGACATTGTATTGCCAAACTCCTCCATCCCTACCAATTTGAGTTTGATCTTCACCTTCTTGAGTGTGTCTTGCGTGACTAGCAATATGTTTCCTCAAACTGCTATTTCCCGCCGCACCCAAAAGTCTACCACAACGTTTGCAACGAGCCTTTTGCGAATCGTTCGACATTTCGCATAAATCGAAATAAGCCCATATTTCTTGGTTTCGGGAGCAAGGAAGTATTGACACAACCGTAACATCGCTAGTAGAACCACCAACCGAATTTTGAGTGCTTGCGGAAGCAGAAGCCATGAGAGCGTTTTTTTTTTGCTTAAAGTGAGCGTTTTTTGCGTTTTGAGAGCGTTTTTGAGTTTTGAGAGCTAGAATGTTGTGGTGAACTAACCCATACACCCAATACCTATTTATATTAAATTTCAATCCTTAAAAACCAAAAAAAAAACAAAAAAAAACGGGCATAAAACGGCTATATAGCCGTTTTTTTAACCCCAACGGCTAGAACCGGTTCGGAACCGGTTCCAAAATGTCGAAAAAAACCGGTTCCAAAATATCCGATTTTTATCCGGTCCGTCAAAAAACCCAGAACCGGTCCCGGAACCGGCGGTTCTCAAATTATCCGGACCGGTTCTAAAAAAACCGGTTCTAGCCGGATCCGGTTTCGGATAATCCATCGGATCGGTTCCGGTTCTTTTGTGCACCTCTAGATGCTATATGATCGTAAGGTATCCATCAACAACGTTTGATTTGAAAGCCTTTTAAGTATTTTGTCCAAAGATATTCCAACACTTGTTACGTTCATGTGGATGATGGTAAACTAGAGTTGAGGGCAATGAAGTGCACACATATAGGTTTTGTAGATGGGTGAGTGATTATCGGTTATGGTGTATAGAAAAGATTGAACTTCGCTTATTATGTACAAAGATGTTACCTTTTGCCTCCGGGTGCGTAGCTCAGTTGGTTAAGAGTGAAATACTTTACACTCTAAAAAAATATAGGTATGGTGTTTGATTCTTGCGGTTGACACCCTCCATCGCCTTGTCGCTGAGTCAGTTCGCGTGTCCAGTATATATCACAAGATTTTTTGTTTACCTTTTTTTAATTTTTTTGGGCATAAGGAATCTCTAACATAAAGTACTCACTTTACATACCATATTACTTGTGTTTATTAAGTGTCTTGAGGGCCAAAAACTCTAGGGTTTTTGCAGCCATCAAGATCATTATGTTGATCGTGAATTCTAATATCTTGTTATGTTAAAGGATTCATTAAATCTAAATCTTCTTCATATTCTGTAAAATCTCACTTATAGTAGAGCTATTTGTAGCATCTGGGGAGGGTGGGATGAAGACACACCTTTCCTCTATCCAGTAAAATAGAGAGGCTGCTCCCAGCGAGACCGCGACTCCAAATTTTTTTTTGACGTGTACAATTTACAGTATAGAAATCCAAATAATATAAAATATGACTAATTGAGTCAGAGCAACAATGATACAAAAGTACTAATGATGATAGTAGTGAAGTACCACTAGTATAAAGTGGTTAGTAAACTATAGTAACAACAAGATAACATAGCAAAAAGACAGAGAAAAGGGTGTAGCACTAACCTCCTTGACAATACCTATATATTCCCCTAAAAAGTCTAAACTCCAAGTCAAACACTAAGACACAATGAAGGTAAAGGCAAATATAAGGTTAAAGCAAAGCTACGGTAAAACCAAAGCTAAGGGTAAGGCAAAGCTAAGGCTAAGGCTAGAACTAATGCTAAGGTTAGGGCTAATTCTAAGGCTAAAGACAAGTATAAGACTAATGTATGCAAACCCTAAAAGTCCATAGCCTTAATCCGACGTCTCCAAGAACTCATATAACTGATTATTTTCTCAAAGAGGTGCGAGTCTATCAAATCCTTCCTAATCTGCTCATACCGTGTTAGTTTGGATCTGCCTCTGCCTCTCATCTCCTCCACTGTAAAGGTTTCCACGGTTCTTACTGGCGTCGTCATATGTCTCCTCTTCACATGTTTAAACCGTCACAATATACTCTCCCTTATCTTATCCGAGATACATGTGACCTCAATTTCTCTCGAAAAACTTCATTTCTTATTTGATCCAACCTTGTGTGGCCACACATACACCTCAACATCCTTATCTCTGCTACCTCCAGCTTTCATGCTTGTGTCTTCTTGTAGGCCCATCAATTAGTTCCGTATAGTATAGTCGGTCGAACTGCGACCCTATAAAACTTCCCCTTTAATCTGGTTAAGAACCTCTTGTCACACAAAACTTCCGTGATTGCTCTCCACTTGCACTAACTTGCTTGAACGCGGTGGACTACATCACTGTCTATTAGGGGTGTTCAAAGTCGGATATCCAAAATTTTCGGATAGTGGATTCACTATCCGAATCCGAATCCGAAATTTTGGATATCCGAAAATTCGGATACGAATTCGGATAGTGAAACGGATATCCCAAAATAAAAAAAATAAAAATATATATAAAAATAATATTTTTAAATTACAAAAACAATTAAAAACCTTAAAAAACATTAGAAAATATACATATAAAAATATATAAATATAATATATCGGATTTTGATTCAAATTTTTTTATTTTTAAATAATAAAAACAATTAAAAAAAAATATAAATATAATATTTCGGATATTCAGATATCCGAACTATCCAAAATATCCGAAAATAACTATCCGAATCCGAATCCGAAAATTCGGATATCCGAATTTCGGATATCCGAAATTTCGGATATCCGAATTTCGGATATCCGAAATTTCGGATATCCGAATTTTCGGATAATTCGGATTCGGATTTTAGGATAATTCGGTTTCGGATTTTTTTGAACACCCCTACTGTCTATGTCCCTATCACTTTGCAGAAATGATCTAAATACTTGAACATGTATATGTGGGAGCCCTTGGCTTTCAATACCGATTTAAGTGTCCTCATAGTGTGCACCACTGAAGTTACAATAAAGATACTCGGTTTTAGAGCGGCTTATCTTTACACCTTTGTGCTCTAAGGATGCTCGCCACTCTTCTAGCCTTTTATTTAGGCTTGATTTACTCTCTACTACTAACACAATATCATATGTGAATAACATGCACCATGGGATTGCCTCCTGGATCGACTTGGATAACTCATCCAAGACTAATGCAAGACGAAATGGGCTCAACATGGATCCATGATGAATACCCACCTCTTCAGGAAGAATTATGTATCCCCTACCGGCGCATGCACACTTGTTTTTACCCTATCATACATATCCCTAATTACCTCTATAAATCTCATAGGAACACCTATTCCCTTAAGACTATCCCAAATCACTCGATGGGCCACACTATCGTAAGCCTTTTCTAGGTCAATGAACACTATATGCAAATCATGTTTCTTCTCCCTATACTTTTCCAAAGGAAGTTTAAGTTTATTAATAAAGAACATTTGTTTAATTAAAACCAATAACTCAAGAACATAAGAATTTTATAAGCGCTAATAAATTCAATAGTAGACTCTTATGCCTACATTGGGGTTGAACTATTACATTGATTAATGCAATTCACTAGATAAAAGATAGCTTATTCATCTCTAAGTAGCTGGAAAGGATATTTACAATAATAAACAAAGATTACAAAAGAGAGAATATTAAAAAATTATCATATTTTCTCCAAATCTTTTAATCTTCATTAGAGTGCAGGTTCACCAAAGTTAGTAGCTTCCTCACTAGCAAGAAGTTATTCATCAGTATGAAGTTGTTCATCAGTAGGAAGTTCACTGGTCTTCTCTTTGCCAGTAGCAAATGCCTTTAAACTCTTTATCAGCATTACACCAACATTTTATTCAATCAACAGAAACACACTCATCAACAACATTAAGCCAACATTTTATTCAATTAACAGAAACACACTCATCAACATCACACTTGTTCCATTAGCAGGAACATGTCATCATGACCACACCAAGTGCATCATCAGTAGGAATTGTCACACGTCATGCTTAACTAAGTTTTGTAACATTAGTTCTAGGATCATGTTATCTCAACAATCCTCCTGAACTAATGATACAAAAATGTCATCTTTGGCTCTTTTGAATTCTGACAATATATGCAAACTTTTTCAATTCAGTCTCTACTCAGATCTTCGAGTTCATACAATTGATGCTTTGACATTGAAGAATTGATCTTGCAAGTTCCTTACGATCAATATTTGGGTTTACAACTCTCTTCTTTCTTGCTGGCTACTTCATTATGCTAAAACTAGATGGAGCTGAAAATAAATAGTCTTTAAACTCGACCAAAATCTTTCTCAACCTTGTCCATCTCTTCTCTTAGTCTTTTCTCACCCATCCTTACTATAGATCGTATAACATAGACTCTTATGATTAAGTTATCTCTTATACCAGCCAAAAGATCCTTTCATCTAAAATAACCTCTTTATCAACCTTTCTCTTTCTTTCTATAATCTTCTTCTTCTTCAATTTCAACTTGCATTTTCTTGGCAAGTTCTTCATCAAATAGAAAGAAATCCATGAAGTTAACTTAGTTGTGCCATCAGTTGGTTACACATCAGCATCACCTTGAGCTATTTCTTGAGTAGCAACAACATCAACATTAGTAGGAAACTTTCTTTATCACTAGGCGTTCAAACTCTTTTGATGACCCAAGCTTCATTGGCTTTATCTAAGGTGTTGATACTACAAGCTTCTTTTGTATATCCCCTGCTTCTCTAATTGAATTATCCATCATCTTCTCACCCCTTTTTGGTAGCATTAAGGAATAAGGGAAAAGGTGGAGCAATATCAATAATATGAGATAGATGGTCTCATGTTGTTCTTTCCTTAACTCCAAGATGTTTTCTCTAAATTTGTTTTATATAGCTTTAATGGTAGTATTAAGGGTGGCAAGTAGGATCTATTAATATCATGTAGTTTGAAAGCTTATGCATCTAAAGCTTTCTCAACTAGAGTAGAGGTAGGTACTTACGGGGCTATTATAACATCCATGAATTTTCGGTCTATATTTTTCCTTTATTTATTTTATTTTGAAACAATAATAACACTTTACTTCAATCCCGTACCTACCACCTTAATTATTTCAATGTGTATCAATTTTGAAATTTCAATCTTTGTAAAATATATATCATTTATCTTCTACTAAATATATATATATATATATATATATATATATATATATCCTATGTATATATACACGTTCATGTTTTTCATTATAAATATGTATATTTGATTACACTAAACAAACCATGTATACAATTTGCAAGTTATCTAGCTCTAAAATATTTAAAATCTAATTAAATAGATTAGATTTATGAAAACCAAATTTAAAAAAAAAGATTTATATTTAGATTTTATAAAATAAAGTTTTTGAGTAAACTAAAACAATTAGATTTGATTTTAAAACAAATAAACCAAGCTTTGAATCCACTCAAATGCTTGGAACCCTTGGGTTCGAGTTTGAACCCCCACAATTGAACCCCTCCCTTAAATGTTGAACCCTGAAACATTTTTTTCAACCAATTTTGACTTTGGAGAAGTCAAACCCGATCCAAACCACCTCCAATCCCATGTAATTACGAACTTAAACCTTCACAAACCGTTACCAACATGTTTGCAATCTATTAGGACAAATCAATTCGTGTTTAATTGAATGATTACGAGCTTTTATGAACTCAATGAGAAATTTCGGTTATAGAGTATTTGAACGCGTAAATCGCATTCAAATCACGTAATTTCAATCGATTGAAGTGTGTAACGCATGTATTAACCGTACCCTGAAGTCCCTATACCATTCGACAACTTGAATCCACCCTAAAACCTGAATTTCCCCTTCCACGTCTCCCTCTCGGTCGCATTTTGCAGCAGGCAGCAAGACCCCAATTTTTTGTCGATTCAGGGACCAATCTCAGGTGATTATCACTTCTCCATGCTCGATTTTACTCTCCTTTCTAAAAGCCCTTTGATTCAGGGTCGTATTGGTAAGGATCTAGGGCTAGGGTTTCGACCTCTTGTTTTGGGGAAGATGGGTCTGGGACTTTGGAGATAAAACGATTAGGTTTTTGTCTATAACAAGGCTCACAGCCCAGATCAACTGGTTTGCACGCTGGACTCCTCCAGACCCGAGTCCAAGCGCCTCCCCTTTTCACTCTTTTAATGTTTTAAATGATTTCTGATTATCTTTACATGAAATGGTGATTTAAACTTCAGAATTTTTCCTTATAAATTCAATAAAAATGTTTGGAAAATTTTATAAAATGAGAAAACATAAAATAAGGTTTTACTCATTTAAAATTTTTGTAAATGTAATAATCCTTAAATAAATAAAATAGAAATGAGTTATCTAAATAAATATAATTATGTTGTGTTATCTACAAAATGGTAACAAAACAAATTTTAATTAATTAATTAAGCATTATTAATCCATTTCTCAAAACATTTAAATAATTATTTTGTTAAAGAATAGTTATTTAAAACATTTAGAAATTTATAGAAATACTTACATAATTATTATTTTCTTTGGTAAACTATTATACAAATTCATCTAATGTCACATTAATATTTATTTAACCTCCCTTTTATTTATCTTTTAAGTAAAAAGAAGGCTTTAAATAATTTAAATAAAACAAATTTTTTTAAACCTTTTTCCTAAAACACAATTTATTTATTAATTATTTTTTTGAATAGTTATTTAAATAAATTCAAGCGTATTATTATCTTATACTTGCATAATTAGTTAGAAATTTTAATTAACTGTATAAACTATTTTATCGTTATTTCAAATACTTATGATAAACAGATATACTTGTACAAGTCTCATAATCAGTCCCAAATCCTAAGAATCCCTAGAACCTCCAATAAACTTGGGAATTTCTTACCTTCGTTTCCATTAGAGATACATTCAGTCTAGAATACAATTACATGTGTAGGTTAATTGTGAGAAATCCTCACGGAGCCTATCTTTCATTTGCAATTCATACAACCTACTAGCTTCAGTACATGTGAGTTCATAGCCCGCTTTCTCTTTACTATTGTTTACAAATACTCGGGGTGGAACATGTTTACATACTATACTTACCATATTCAATACCATTGTTCTCATGCATATTACTATGTGCTTTATGTCTTAAACTGCTTGGTGACCATAACATGTGTTCATGCTAGTACATTCATTAACCTGCTACCCATGCCTAAGGTAGTAACTAACATGATCATTTATAGGGGAATTCGATTCTAGTTAACACGAAACTTGTCTGGTTTTGTGTGTACCATATTACTATTTTCCAAAACACAATCAGTGGGATTGTACTTACTAGTTTTCCATTTACTACGGATTGAATTGTACGCTTGGAACCTTGTATGTTTTCACATTTATGCCTTAGTTATGCTTTGAACATATTGAATTTTAAATCCTTTTTCCAACTTTTGTTTAGTGTCAAAACCTATGTTACTCACCAACTAATTGTAGTTGACATTTACTCACATGTTTCAGGTACACCAGTTTGAGGATACTACATGATCACTTAGGACTTTGGACCTAGCCTTAATAAATATTAAATTCAACTTATGTTATGTTTAAACTCTTTGTTTTCCATTTCTATTTGTAACGTATGCTTTAATTATGTTGAATAAATATTATCACTTATTAATAGATGATCATGTGCTTATGAAGAACCGCGTCAGCCCCAGCGTATAATCCGTCGCCGGCCGGGGTGTGACAGATTGGTATCAGAGCCATGGTTATAGGGAATTAGGTTATTAGAAACTAATGACCTAGTCTATAACCTTAGGATACCCTTGTGTAATTACCATACATGTTATCTTAGGTATAATCCGTCGCCGGCCGAGGTGTGACAGCTACAGTAAAAATACTAGTTCCTACCATTGCAACTTGTGTGTGGTTGGTGTTTTGCCTTAGGTTTGGGTTAGTGCCGATAGGATCTAACTGAGTATGGCATGCTGGGCACTTGTGTTAGTCATGGTTTAAAAAAACGGCCGAGGCGAGGTGGTAGAAAAACGAGTCTGAGGCGACGCCTCACAAGGTGTTTTTGTACGTACACCTCTAAAGGGCTGAGGCGGTCGAGGCGGACTGAGGCGGTCGAGGCGGTAGAAATGGAAAAAAAATTAACTTTTGACTAGACTTTTGACCCATTTGAGTTGTGTATTTCGTTCTATTAATGAAATACACAGCTCAAATGGGTCAAAAATCCATAATTCGCTTCTGGTTCTCCTTAATTTGACCTATTTTTTCATTCTTCTGCTTAATTTGACCTAATTTCTTGTTCTTCTCCCACATATGGGAAAGGTTTGGAAGGGGCTGATGTAGTCAACAAACAAGATACAAACATTGTTTGATGTTTAGTATTTTATTTTTGTAAGATATATAATTTTTATATTTATTTTCTAATTCCGCCTCGGGCTTACGCCTCGGTTCGCCTCGAGGCTTACGTCTCTTGAGGCGAAGGGAAAATGTCTTGAGGCGCGATTCCGTTCTTTTAAACTTTGATGTTAGTCATTTTGGTGATGGAATCCTTGATTTCACTGACCTCAACTTGAGAGCATCATATTTGTTGGCCAAAAGTCAAACTTTAATCGTCAAAGTATCAAAATTTTCCCTTCACCCAAGTTAAGAGGATCAACTAGACTCCTGTTTGTAGCAGTTTCATATGAGTCCAATGGTGCATCAACAGTGTTCTCATAATAACCGGTTAATGTTTTCTAAGCTTAAGCGTGATACTTTCATCCCATGTTGTCTTAGTTATCGTCTTAAATCCTAAAGAACTAGCCCGGGCCATATGTAATAGTGACCTAGTAGTTCTTGCTACTGTTAACTATGAGTTTGGGTTGAGATCCAAAACTCTAGCCTCCTTTGAATTAGTTTAAGTATCTGATCAACAACATAACTAACCACCTTTAATGAAATGAGAGAATTGAAGAGTGTTACTCATGGAAGGTTGTGATTCATATACACTTTGATTTGAGTTTTGTAGTGACTGACGTGTATGGCTGGCTGATGGTGGTGAAAGCAAATTGCTCACAAGAGATTAGATGTTTTTAATAACCTCATCCTCAACTAAGGGTGGGGTTATAAGGTGCTTCCTTTGTTTGTGAAATATAGTCATGTTGTGAGGAGTCCTGAATAGTTTGGATTAAGATGGGGAAAAAAGGTAGTGAGGAAATAACTACTTTCTTTCTTCTTGTTCTTTTGTTCGGTGCTCAGGGGTCTCCACTTCCCGTTGAGGAGACCTAAGTCTCTTGGGTGTGTTTGTTTCCCAAAAGTAAGTGCTTAGGTAGTTTAGTAATTGGAAATGTGTATGGTAGGGAGTTGGGGGTTGTTTGGCAACTTGTTGTGCATCCAATGCATATCTTTGAGTGTTGTAAGGTGTTAACGTAGTGCCAAACAATGTTGCCCCTCTTTTAAGTACCCACTAAGGTTTCTCAAGTTCATGAAAACTATAGGTGCTTGTTGTTAGCATAATAAGTCAGTTTATGGGCTTTAGCCCATTTAGCTTGTAAGGCTTAACCTACCTATTTAATATTTGTTTTTTCTTCATTGTAACCTAATCTCCACTTGAATAATATTGAGCCTCAATTTTTCTCTGTACATGTTTATTAGTTAACATGGTATCGGAGCTGGTTCAATCCATACTTGAATGAAGACTTTTGTTGTTGCTTCCGCTCCGTTCTTGATTCGATCGTTTTGGTTTGTTCGTTGTTGAAGGATTGTTTGTTGATGTCTCGTTATTGCTGCTCACTCTAGCTTGTTGATTTGTTGTCTTCATGTTCGTCACCTTCACATTCGTCTAAATACTGAATCTGCGCCGCCGTCATCGAAACTAGGTAACCCTAATTTTTTATCTGCTGTAGAAACTACCCTGACGAAACTACCCTATCGAAACTACCTATCGAAACTGCCCTATAGAAACTAATATTCTGCTTGATTCTGCTGTCGTTCTGATTTGATAAGATGGCTGGGAAAGATGACTCTCTTCAGTCCATTAGTGCTAGCCTGGATGGTAAAAACTACGCCTTCTAGAGTTACGTGATGAAAAACTTTCTTCGAGGGAAAAATATGTGGGGTTATGTCATATGTACTAAAGGAAAGCCTACTGATAAATCTAAGGCTGCTGAGTATGCCTTAGCTCTCGATACATGGGAAACGGATAACTCTAAAGTTATCACTTGGATCAACAACTCTGTAAGTCAGTCCATTGGTATTCAGTTGGCTAAGTATGATACATCTAAAGAAGTTTGGGATCATTTGGAAAGGCTGTATACTCAGTATAATTTTACCAAGCAGTATCAGATGGAGTTTGATATCCGTGCTCTTCAACAGAATGAGATGAGCATTCAAGACTTCTATGGAGCTATGTCGGATTTATGGGATCAATTGACACTTACGGAATCTGCAGAACTGAAGGTGTTTAAACCTTATATTTCTAAAAGGGAGGAACAACGTTTGGTACAGTTTTTGATGGCATTACATTCAGATTTTGAAGGACCGCGTGGAACGATTCTTCATCGTTCCCCTCTTCCAACGGTTGATTCAGTTGTTCACGAGTTGATTGCGGAGGAAACTCGGTTAAAATCTCAGGTTGATTGGGGTCCTAAAGTAACTACTACTCCAGCTGTGTTACCACTCCCCTTAATCAATCTAGACAAGATGCTAAAGTTGCTTTTGATGAATGTGCGTTCTGCAAAGGGAAAAATCATTGGAAGTCTCAGTGTCCGTTATTACTTAGCAGAAAGAATCCAAACTTGCAGGAGCCCTCTCAACAGAACAGATCAAGTGGACAATTTCTGTCTCGCTCATCTACTTATGCTGGTTCATCTAGTTCATCTTCATGGACATTTAGACCACCTCAGTTTACTGCTGCTGTTTCACCACCATCTGTAGACACTGCTAAACCACCATCTGCTTTGGATCCGTAGGTTTTTAAATAGTTTAGACAGTTTCTTGCCGCCAACCCTACCGCCATGTTTGCTGTAGGGCTGTATTCATCTGGTACCTCAGGTATTTCGTCATTGTTATGGAATTTGGATTCTGGTGCCTCACATCATATGTCTCCCTATCTGTTTTCTTTTCTTTCTTTGTCTCCTGTTTCTCCCGTTTCTGTAATGTCTGCTAGTGCTACATCTATGTCGGTAGAGGGTGTTGACTCTGTGTCTACCCCTAATGTGTCTCTCAATGATGTCTGTTATATTCCGAAGCTTGCCTTAAATCTTGCTTCGGTCAGTCAGTTGTGTAAGTCTAGAATTTGAGTTTTCTTTTGTGACTCTGTTTGTGTTATGCATGATCAACACACTTAGAGGGTGATTGGGATCGGCCGTAGGGTGGGAGATTTATATGTTTTAGAAGAACTCAAAGTGCCGGCACCTGGTGTTGCAACCTCCGGTGTTGATTTATCTTCTTTTTGTTTAAGTCCTTTGTCGTCTGAATTTTATATTTGGCATTCTCGTTTGGGACATGTGTCCGCATCTTGTTTTAAGTTTTTGGTTTCCACAGGTGTTTTGGGTCAGTTAAACACTTGTGATATTTCTGATTGTAGTGGTTGCAAACTTGCTAAATTTTCTGCTTTACCTTTTGATAAAAGTACTTTTCGTTCTGTTACACCTTTTGATATTGTTCATTCTGATGTGTGGGGACCATCACCGGTATCCACTAAGGGTGATTCACGTTATTATGTTTCCTTTTAGATGATTACACTCGTTATATCTGGATGTACCTTATGAATCGTAGATTTGAGTTCTTTCACATTTACAAAACCTTTAGGGCCTATGTTCAGAAGCAACATTCGGCTGTGATAAAGTGCTTCAGGTGTGACTTAGGGGGTGAATACACCTCTAATGATTTTACTCAGTTGCTTGCATCAGATGGTACCATACACCAATTATCTTGTACTGACACCCTTCAACATAATGGTGTTGCTGAAAGGAAACATCACCATCTTATGGAGACCGCTCGCTCATTCATTTTATCCGCTGAGGTACCTAGTGTCTTTTGGGGAGAAGCACTTCTGATCGCCTAACATGTGATTAATATGATCCCTACTTCTCACAATGATGGGTTGTCTCCATTTGAAAGTCTTTTTGGTGAACGCCCAGATTATGGTGAGTTACGGGTTTTTGGATGTACTTGCTTTGCTCTTCGTCCTCATGTTGAACGAGACAAATTGACAAATAAGTCAGCCTTATGTGTTTACTTAGGCTATGCCAGTGGTCCCAAAGGATATGGCACGGGACAGAAAGGATATCGTTGTTTTGATCCTGTAAGTCAGAAGTTATATGTATCAAGGCATGTTAACTTTCTTAAACATATTCCCTTCTATTCGATCACATGATGTAAAAAAGTCAGATATTCAGCTCATTGATCATTTTGCTAGCAACATTGATGTCTCAACCTTTGATGTTCTAGATTCGGCTGTTGATCCTAATATGTCTGCCCCAGATACGTCTGTTGCACATGATATACCAACTGATGAACCATCCACGTCATCTGGTACTACTTCTGATCCTCCGATGGTTGAAACTAGAAATCATCCACCTCCGAGAAAGTCTACCCGTGGATGTAACTCTACCCAATCACCAGACTTTGCATACTCTGCTTCGTTTGGTTCATTTATCGTGAGAATTCATCATTTGTCTGAACTAGAATCATATAAAGAGGTTGTCTCTAACCCTCTATGGCAGAATGGTATGGCTGAAAAGCTCACAGCTCTTTATCAGACTCACACATGGGATTTGGTTCCACTACCACCAGGTAAACATAAAGTTGGTTGTCGTTGGGTGTATAAGATTAAAATGAAGTCTGATGGGTATGTTGAACGATACAAGGCCAGACTTGTGGCAAAAGGATATTCGCAAATGTATGATATGGATTATGAGGAGACTTTTGCCCCAGTGGTAAAAATGACGACAGTTCGTACTTTAATAGCTGTTGCGTTTGTTCGTCAGTGGAAGATCTATCAAATGGATGTAAAAAATGCTCATCAGCCCGGTGAAGTTTGTCGGCTTTGAAAAGCTCTATATGGGCTCAAACAGGATCCTCGTGCCTGGTTTGAGAAATTCTCTATAGTCATGACTTCCCTTGGTTTTCTTCCTAGCAATCAAGATTCAACATTATTTGTTCGATGTACGAATGTTGGACGCATTCTCTTGTCTTTATATGTGGATGATATGATTATTACAGGCGATGATTATGATGACATTGAGTCTTTGAAACATGACTTGGCTCACCGTTTTGCTATGAAATATTTGGGATTTTTACGGTATTTTTTGGGGATTGAGGTAGCCCAATCTAAAAAGGGATACCTTTTTTCTTAGACGAAGTATATTTCTGATCTGTTTCAACGTGCGAGACTCTCTAATAACAGAATTGCAGACATTCCTCTTGAAACCAACACGCGTTACTCTCCCACTGATGGTGTTCATCTATCTGATCCAAGCCTATATCGTATCATTGTAGGCAGTTTGGTTTATCTTACAGTTACTCGCCCTATTATTGCTCATGTTGTTCATGTGGTTAGTTAGTTTGTTACCGCTCCTACTTCTGTTCACTTGGGAGCTGTTCTTCGTATTTTGAGATATATTCGTGGCACTCAGTTTCAACATCTTTTGTTCCCCTCAACATCTTCTCTGGAATTGCGTGCCTATAGTGATGCTGATTGGGATAGTGATCCTAATGATCGTAAATCCAGTACGGGTTTCTGTATTTTCTTTGGTGATTCCTTAATCTCATGGAAAAGTAAGAAACAGGATGTTGTTTCTAGGTCCTCTACTGAGGCTGAATATCGTGATATGGCTGTGACTACATGTAAAATTGTTTGGTTACGATGGCTTTTGACAAACATGGGGGTCATCGTTTCCTCGCCTACCCCGTTAGATTGTGATAATCAAAGTGCTATGCAGATCGCCAAGAACTCTGTCTTTCATGAACGGACAAAACATATTGAGATAGATTGTCATTTTACTCATCATCTTCAGCTCGGGACCATCTCGCTTCCCTTTGTTCCATCAGCCTTGCAGATTGCAGATGTTTTCACCAAGGCTCAATCGGCATCTCGGTTTTGTTTTTTGTGTGACAAACTCTTAATGTTTATTTCTGTTGAATTGTGAGTTTGAGGGGAGATGTTAGCATAATAAGTCAGTTTATGGGATTTAGCCCATTTAGCTTGTAAGGCTTAACCTACTTATTTAATGTTTGTTTTCTCTTCATTGTAACCTAGTCTCCACTTAAATAATATTGAGCCTCCGTTTTTCTCTGTACATGTTTATTAGTTAACACTTGTAACTTAGCAAGAAACAATGAACCAATACTTGGCAAAAAGGGTCCAAGTTCCTATTGCAGTAGCATAGTAACAAAACCTGGATGAAAGGTAATCTTCATTTTACTAGAGTTGTCCTATGCTACCGTACATAAGTCTTCAAGTAGATACCTTGAAAATATGTAACTTTCACCTCTCACCAAGCCATGATCCTAGCCGATGGTTTCTTTGCCAAATTACCTTTTGATATTATTGATGCCCCATATCCATATAGGTTTGTTTGATATCACTTGAGGGAATTGAAATTGTACCGTTATCATCATGAAGTGTAAAGTAGTCTGCACCTTTTGAGCATTGATGGTGATTGTCTTTGTTTACCACAACAGTGATTGTGGCCTTCTTGACATAAAAGAAAAGGAAAGAAGATGAAAACAAATCTAAGACATAAAAGTTGTAGCTAACATAACTTTACGTTTTAAATTCGAAATAGAACATGGTTGGTATCAAACGCCAAGTTCTAGTGTTTGGTATTTTTTTGAAGGACAAATAGACCCCTGTTGGTACCAATAAACATGCTATGTTTAACGATACATAACCAGATTGGTATTCGAAAACATTGTACTATTATGGATACATTAGTAGAAGCTTATTTGTTGTAATTGAATTGATGTAGGGCACATGTAGACTTTATATCTAAAATATTTTACTTAAATATTAATTATGGGCTTCATAATTCAACAAATAAGTCAAAATTTGGTTGCACATGTGTCCTTTTAAGTTCCAGGTCATCAATTGATGAATACTTAGAGCATGGGGTATACCGGTGTGATTATGGTGTGGTGTGATAATAAAGTGCACGGCATGTGACGCCACGTCACTATCCTCATTATCACACCACTCATCACTAGGAAATAGGTATATCCGTGTGATTGTGGTGGTGTGATAATTAAATGTTATTATTTACCAACGGTCATAAAAGTTATCGTTCAAGGGATCAATTTGGTTGAAATGAAGCGATGACTCGTGTGAAAAAACTCACGAGAGATGAGCACGACGTGAAAAAAAGAATTGAGGGGGCGGTGTGCCCATTGAATCACGGCGTGATTCAGTCATCCACGTTGGGTCACTGCGTGGTAAACCCACGTATACCGGATGATCTTAGCTAAACAAAGATGATACTTGATGAACAAGTTAAAACCACATTAAAGAGCATGAATATCAAGTTTGGTAAGATTTGAATAAGTATTGATTAAGAAAATATGACATAAAAATATGCGTTGAAAAAGAAGGCTAAATAACATGATTTTATTTAGTTTCATTATTTGATATGTTTTCTAGTTTCTTTATATTAAATTTATATTAAATTATGTGCCATGTTTTTAATATTAGTTTTGCCTTGTGCCTGTCTCATATGTGTGGAGCTAGGTCTTTTTCGGTTCCAGCCTTGATTTCTATAATCAATGTTTCAATATTTATAAGAATCCGCTTTGATTACGCATCATGTGATATCAGAACTTTATTATTCAGAGTCTACGAACCTTAACGATCCACAAGCTTGTTCTTCTCTTATATATTCGTTTTGCCTCTTGGACTGGTGCAAATATGGCTGGAGATGAGAAGAAAAAACAGTCTGCTTTGTTGCGCACCATCGAACAACTCTTAAGGTGTGTTTGGTTCACAAAATTCAAGTGAATTGGAATATGAATTCTATTTGTTGATTGTTTGGTTTACAGAATTTATTGGAATTGGAATCTGAATGCCATTCTTAATGTTTGGTTGAGAAATGAAATGGAATTGGAATATGAATTCCATTTTTAACGTTTCTAGATAAGAAATGAATTGGAATTGGAATTAGAGGGTGTTTGGGATTGCGTTGGAAAACTGCTTATTGACTTATTGGCTTTTTTCAAAAGCCAATAAGCTAAAAAAAGTCATAAAAACACTTTTTGTTTTAACTTTTTGTTAAAGCTAAAAAATTATTTTTTAAGAAGTCACAAATTTCTGGCTTTTCAAATGGCTTTTGGCTTTTGCAATAAAATATTACCAATCTACCCCTAACAATTTCTAACAAATACATATATATCATTATATTACGTGAATGTTTTTTAATCATTTTGGTTTTAAATATAAAAAAAGTCATTTTTGGTCATTTTATATGAATAAGCTAAGACAAACACTTTTAAAAAACAACTTATTGACTTATTGGCTTTTCCCACCACAAAAGCTAATCCAAACACTTTTTTAAAAACTTATTTTTAAAAAGTAATAAGCTAATAAACACTTTTAACAAAAAACACTTTTGCAGTTAAATAAGCAATCCCAAACACCCTCTTAATTCCCATAAATTCCTTCAAGTAAAGGGTTTCAACAATCCTTCCAAATTATGAAGGAATTCAACAAAAAGAATTAGAATCTCCGAGACTCCGACCACTCACCGTCGTCGCATCCACACACCCCACTCGCTGCCGCCCGCCTATCCCATCCCCGAGCCGCCCCCACCCTGCCACCTTTGTTGTTGTCATCACCATCGCCACTGTCATCAACGTAGCAACCCCCACCTCTGCCGCCGACCTCCCCTGCCACCGCCATGGACCACCCTTTCCACTGTTGTCCATCACCGCCCCCTCCTAGCACGACATCCCTGGTAGGCTGGGGGTGGTGATGCAATAGGTGTCAGGGTGACGGTGGTTGTGATCGATAGGTGGTGTGGCGGCGACGCCGAACGGGGCGTCGACAGATGGGGGGAGACGGTGGTAGGTGAAAGCTAGGAACTACAACCATATTATAGCTACAACGAGTTGTGTAAGCTGGCTTTAAAGGTTGAATTATTGAAATATGTAAAAATGACACACATGATCAATTTGCGATTCAAGATGGTTTTCTCTTCAAGGGTAATAAGTTATTCTTTCCTTGATCTATTGATTCATGAGACTCGTGGAGGTAGACTTGTTGGTTGGTTTGGTATATAGAAGACTTATGAAGTTCTTCATGAGCACTTCTATTGATCTATTGATTTACATCTATTGTTAATCATTGTGAGACTTGCCAATGAGAAAAAAGCACATTTCATTGAGGCCTATACGTGCCTCTTCCTGTTCCTTAAAGATCATGGGAAGACACTAGGATGGATTTTATAGTGGGGTTACCTCATACGCAGCGTGGTAAGGATTAAATTATGGTGGTTATTGATCGCTTTTCAAAGATGGTTCGCTTTCTTTCATGCCATAAAACAGATGATGCTCCTCACATCGTTTATACCTCACATCGTTTATATGTATTTCAAAAAAGCCACACGTATGTAGGAATTCTAGGTTCGTGTAGTTGTGATTGCCTGAATTCTCTGACAATCGAGGAAGGTTCGCTTTCAGATTGAATTATTTCCGTGGTATACACAGAATTCAAGCGGATAAGAATCAGAGATTAAAGAACGAATATTTGAAAGTCTGTTAGGAATTTCGTGTATGTTACAATGACCAAATTCACATGTATTTAACAGTTAAATAGATACACTGGAATGTTATGAAAGTTATTGACTGAAAGCTGCCACAACCGTCAATCTATAACTGCTAAGTCATTCTACTCCGGAGAGGCAACCTACTCCGGAGAGGCAATCTACTCGGGAGGAGTAATCTTTACTTCGCAGTAGTAAACTGGTCAACATGACTAAACTGGTCCAGAAGACCATCCTTTGACAGTTTTCACTTCCACACTTAGTTTTTCATGCATAAGAAAAGATGCAGCTTAACCCCAGCCAGGGGCGTTGCCTCTTGTACCCCACTAGGTGCTGCCGCCCCTAGGACCCTTGAAATAACCGAAAAACAAATAAATGAAAATAATGTAAAATTCATAAATATAAATTACAAGGAAAATAAATTAGAGAAATAAATATAAAAATAATAATAATAATAACAATATAACAAAACTTAATTCCTTGCTTAAGTACTGTTACCATGGGGTGCACCGCTCCTATTTGTAAAGAAGAAGGGCGGCACGATGAGACTATACATAGATTATCAGGAGTTGAATAAGATCACGATTCGTAATTGATATCCTCTGCCCCGGATTGACGACCTATTCGATCAACTACAGGGTGCAAAATTCTTTTCTAAGACTGATATGAGATCTGGGTATCACCAATTGAAGATTAAAGACTCTGATGTTTCTAAATATGCTTTTCATACTTGATATGGCCACTATGAGTTCTTGGTTATGCCATTTGGGTTAACCAATGCCCCGGCCGTTTTCATGGATCTGATGAACCGAGTATTTCGTGATTACCTAGATAAATTCGTAATCGTTTTCATTGATGATATTCTTGTGTATTCAAGGAGTAAAGAGGAACACGAGGATCATCTTCGTATTGTGCTCGAGACTTTACGCCAAAAGAAGTTGTACGCCAAGTTCTCTAAATGTGATTTGTGACATCCGGACTTTTTAAGTAAACTCAGTTAAATCCTAACTTAATTAACCTAATATCTAACCACAAGGACCAATTCTGCCAACTTCCAAATTCAAATACAAGAAACCGCAGGGACTGAATCTGTAATTGAACCAAAGTTGATTTTGTTGACTTTAGAAAGTCAAACCCGTAGCTTATGATCCAAATTCGAATTCCATAACCTAAAATTCGTCCGAATTGGTAACTGTTATGCACTTTAATGCTTTAAACGCTCATAATTAGGTCGTTAAACGACATCATTCGTCGAATTAAACCAATTAATGGTGAATTTAATCTATAACCGTCGACCATTATCATGTGTTCATCAAATCCGATCAATCCGATCATTATTCTCGCAAGCAAACACCCTTCACACTTCAAACGATCCTCCCTAAAGACCCTGCACATGTTTTTCTGTTTAATCGAATCCCTACCTACACTTGATCTTAATGAAATTAAACCATACCAACAGTTTCGCAATGTCTTAATCTATAAAAGCCCTATGGATCCAACATATTTCATTATCAGATTTGTCCAAATCGATTCTTGATCAAACCTAGGGCTTTCAGTTCCTAAATCTGTAATTAAACGATCCAAAATTTGTTATTTTTCCAATTAAATGAACCCACAGATTCGCAAACGCTCGACTAACAAAACCCCTATACATGTGATTCAAATCGAGGTCGAATTCGTGAGAAATTGGTTGGGTTTTGGCTTCGATTCACGCAGGGGGGAAGAACTCACTGGAGTTTTATGTTAAAACAATTCGGGACTGGGCTCTTATGCGAATCCCTAGCGGGCTGAGTTGGTTAAAGCTTTGTATATACACGCAGGAGACCCGAGTTCGAAACCGGTCTCCTGCAATTATTTTTTTGGGACTTTTTCAATAGAATTCTTTTTAAGAAAACTATTACCTATATTATATTATTAATATATTAATATGTTTTAGCCCCGGAAACTACCCCTAGGCTCGGGTTTGGTTTGATAACACATTTTTAATATTATTCCCCACTTCTAAAATAATATATTTATATTATTTTCAACCCACGACTCAAATTAAAAATAATACATTTATATATTATTTTCACCACGTTAATAAACTTTGTGTAACATTTCAAACTAATAAATAATATAATTATATATATTATTACCCACGTTTATATCCTCGGATAAAAATAATAGATTTATTATTTTTGTCACGCAATTAATTTTCATATTATTTCTCTAAACTTAAAAATAATATAATAATTTATGTTATTTTCGTAGACCATTATTAAATGGTACAAACACACGAATATATTTAATTATTAATATTATTCATAAATAGAGATGTCCGACACGTAACGCATTTATCTTAATTATTATATTAAGAAATCCTTATTCCCGTGGACAAGTTCGTCTACTCGTTGATCCTAAGTATGTTCTAGGACGTTCAAACTTCCGTGTCGTCGTCACAAAATCTCATGTGTCCCTAATTGTTATATTTATAATTATAGGGCATACGTTAGCCGTTCACAGGCTAACACTTGTGGTCCCAATCTCATCCCTGTGTGGTACCATCTACTACTCAACTCAGGTGAGTTTCACGGCCCCTTTTACTGTTTTAAATTGGGGGAGAAAACATGATACAAACTATTTTGATTATTGAAATTCATATGATATCACTGTTGAGACTAAGCGTAACACACCATCATGAAAGTCCTCACACACAACGAACCGTTAATATGGACTTAGCGAGGTAATGTTTAGCAGTACTACTGGGTCCTAACAAGCTCCACCCGCGTTAGTCGTGCTAACTCGACTGGAGGTCGAACGGGTGAAATGTTGGCCTAAACACATTGCCAGAGTTGATAGACCTGGCGGGAGGCATTCAAACACAAACTGTCAGCTTCAGTTGTGAGCGCTTTAATAAGACATGAACATAGGTTAGCTACCTATAGATATGCATATTGAATGTACATAATCTGACAAACGCTTTGTTTATATCATTAAAACTTGTGAACTCACCAACCTAGTGTTGAGCCGTTTTCTTACATGTTTTCTCAGGTCGTTAAGCAGGTGCACACAAGGGCATGCATGGTGTCACTTTGTTATTATCAACACATATCAAACATTCAAACAATTGTTATGCTTTTATTTATACTTAACTTGGGCGCGATTGTTTTGCGCTTTTACTTCTTGTTTAAACGCTTCCGCACTTACTCTAAACTTTTATGTTATGACATTTTAAGTCCCATATAGTGTCGTTTGAAGTAACTAATGTCTGAGATCCTGGTTTGTCACATCCCTGACGGTAAAACCCCGTTGATGGATTTTGGGGTGTGACATGATTTCTGGCTCAGTCAGGTTGCTTTTCTAGGCCACGTAGTTTCTACGGATGGTATTATGATGGATCCTGCTAAGAACGAGGCTATCACTGAATGGCCTAGACCCACATCGACCACAGAGGTTCGGAGTTTTCTTGGTTTGGCCGGTTATTATAGAAGATTTGTCGAAAGGTTTTCTGTTATTGCCTTACCCATCACGCAGTTATTGAGGAAAGGGGTTAAGCATTCTTGGAACAACGACCGAGAAAAGAGCTTTGAGGAACTGAAAAATAGGTTAGTATCCGCCGCGATTCTTACTCTTCCATCGGGCACGGGTGGATACCAGATTTATAGCGATGCCTCTAAGAAGGGACTTGGCTGTGTATTGATGCAACATGGGAAAGTCATAGCATATGCCTCGCGACAGCTGAAGCCTTATGAGGTTAATTATCCGACCCATGATCTTGAGCTCGCTGCTGTCATTTTCACGTTAAAGATATGGAGACACTGTCTTTATGGAGAAACTTATGATATTTTCACTGACCACAAGAGTTTGAAATATATCTTCACTCAGAAGGAGTTGAACATGCGACAGAGACGATGATTGGAGTTGTTGAAATATTACGACGCAAATATTCAGTATCATTCGGGAAAGGCCAATGTAGTTGCTGATGCTCTTAGTACAAAGAACTCTTGAATGATATCTTCTTTATGTTCTCATATCTTGACAGATTGGGTATTGGCCTCGAAGTTGGTAAGTCTGACGGTTATATTGCTAGAATTCATATAGTACCCGACCATATCTCTAAGATCAAAGGAGCACAGAAGCATGATGGTGAGTTGTGGGCGATAGTGCAGAACCTTGAGGTGGGGAAACAATCTAAGTTTCAGATAGATGAACATGGAGTAATCCGGTGTGGTAAACGTTTATGCGTGCCTGATGATTCTATTCTACGAGAATCATTATTATCCGAGGCGCTTAGTTTACTGTTCTCTATCCATTCAGGATCCACGAATATGTATCAGGATCTTCGTTAGCACTTTTGGTGGAATGGTATGAAAGAGGATGTGGCTACACATGTGAGCAGATGTTTGACATGTCAGCAGGTTAAAATTAAACATCAGAGGGCCAGTGATTTACTTTAGTCTTTGGATATTCCGATATGGAAGTGGGATGACATTTCCATGGATTTCGTGACGGGTTTGCCCAAGACTTTTAGGAAGAACGATGCAATCTGGGTAGTAGTTGACCGATTGTCTAAGTCAGCTCATTTCTTGCCAATTCAACAAGGGTTCTCCGTTAGTAAGTTATCAGAAGTATTCCTTCAATAAATTATCAGACTTCATGGCACACCTGCTTCTATCGTATCAGATAGACATCCGAGATTCACATCCTGTTTTTGGAAAGGTTTTCAGGCCGCTTGGGGCACTAAACTCAGTACGGCTTTTCACCCTCAGACTGATGGACAGTCAGAGAGTATAATTCAGACCCTTGAGGATATGCTTAGATCCTATACCTTGGAGTGGACAAGTAACTTGTTGAGTTTGCCTACAATAATAGTTGGCAGGCTAGTATCAATATGGCACATTTTGAACTCCTATATGGGCGAAAGTGTAGAGCACCTATTTGCTGGGAGGAAGTTGGAGAAAAGATTATTGAAGGACTCGAGCTTGTGCAGATCGCGACTGATAAAGTTAATATCACGAGGGAGAAACTGAAGGAAGCTCAGAGCAGACAGAAAAGTTATGCAGATAAGCACCGTCGAGCGTTAGAATTTAAGATGGGTGATAAAGTACTTCTGAAGGTTTCGCCATGCAGGGGAGTCATGCGTTTTAGAATTAAAGGAAAGTTAAGTCCTCGCTTTATCGGACCATTTGAGATCTTAAAAAGGGTTGGTGAAGTATTTTATCGTTTAGCGTTACCACCTCAATTATCGCACGTGCACAATGTGTTCCTCGTATCCCTTTTGAGAGGATATAATTACCACCCGCTTCATGTCGTGACTTACCCACTCCATCAGATTCGTGAAGATTTATCATTCGAGGAAGAACCCGAAGCTATTCTAGACCGTCAAGAGCGTGTTATGCGTCGAAAAACAATACCCTTCGTAAATATGTTATGGAAGAATCATTCTGAGCGTGAGGCTACACTGGAAAGGAAGATATGATCCGTTCTCAATATCCGAGTTTATTTTAGCCTTGAAATTCATATTCTTTCACATCTGAATTAGGTACGTCTAATAATCTGAACTCAAATATTGAATTATTCAGTTATGTGTCCCTCTTATTTGAAATTCCGTTTACTGTTCGGTGATTAACAATTTCGAGGACGAAATTTTTTTTAGAGGGTGATAGTTGAAATAACCGAAAAACAAATAAATGAAAATAATGTAAAATTCATAAATATAAATTACAAGGAAAATAAATTGGAGAAATAAATATAAAAGTAATAATAATAATAATAATAATAATATAACAAAACTTAATTCCTTGCTTAAGTACTGTTACGGAAGAAAAAAACATAAATAAATAAATAACTTAATAAAATAACAATAATAAAGACAGAAACAAATAGAATTAATAAATAATTATAATAGAAAGAGTGTCTCAATGAAAGTTGATTGGTGGAGAGAAAGAAAAGTCAACTTGTCCTTCGTGAACCTTGCAGCGTACGAAATTATTTTTTTATACTATTAATGATACTATAACTTTAGACATATAACTAAATTATATCACCTGGATAAAGCTACATGGTTAAGTGTGATAAAATAAGAATAAATAAATAACAATACAAGCACCATAATCAAAATCTAATTTAAAATACAATGTGTTGTAGGACCCTGATATCTCTTGGACAAGTCTAGTATTCATTTCGCTACTGTTGGTTGCTATTTGAGGTACGAATATCGTATCTCTCTACAAAACTCGTATGGATACATAAACTCTTTTTATATTACCCCTTGCCTTCGGGCATCCTGTACGTCTTTTGGAACCTCTGATATGATATTATGTTTTAGTCTGATATTCCGTTTCGTGTTTTCTGATCACTTGACTTGTACATTGAAACAGTATCATGCAATAGATGTTATTTGGTATTGTACTAATTATTGTATGTTCTCATAGACTATAAGTTCGATATGGACTTAGTATTAGTTTTATTACTACTACCTTATTTCTGTACTCTATTACCCGAGCATGCCCCTACTGGGGGTGGGTCCCACTGCGTCTTTGCGGCACCAATGACGTGACACTATCCGTGACGGTGGTTTAAGATCATGACGTCTCCTTCCTGGTACTTGAGGGTATATTAGCCATATTATATTATTTCTGGGAGGCGTATGGACTGGTCCTAGGATATTATTTCTGAGGTCTGAGGGATGGATGAGGGTATGCCAACTCTCACCATCTCACGCGATTGATATATAGGAGTAGCTACCTATATATCTTTCGCTCGATTACTATTTATATATTTCTGATCGGCTCTGGGTACATCCTTTTGATACGATTATGTTTATTGTGAATATGTTATCGTATTACTATTTCTGTTACTTCTGATATATGTTATTCTGATACTCCTGACATCTGTATTATGTTACTTATAATATTCTGTTAAATTTTTTATTTCGTTGTTTGATTATATATTCATTCAAGCTTTTATTATTCCATTTATCTGTTCACTAGGCACTTGGCTCAGACATACTTTTCTTTTCGTGTACGTTAGGTTTATAGGGACATCCGGGCGGGCAGTGAGGAGTGCATTAGATCGACTAGAGAACATTTATTTCACTATGTAATGAACTTTTAAATTAAGTCTTTTGAACTTTTGTTAGATGTTTTTGGGAACTTCGAATGTTGAACCTTTATTTCTAATGTTATGGATTGTTGCTTTGATTATGATATCCTGTAATAGTGACACGTTAAGCCTATCCGGGTTGGGGTGTTACAACCCTGCTAACCAGGGGCGCTACCCTAGGACCCCCGTTGTTCAGTGAACTTCGTCCCTTTGACACAACAAGGTCTTTAGCACCAGAAGTCATAAGATCATAAAATACGTGTGCACCCCATACTTTCAAACTTGATTGATGTTTCAATATGATTTCTCACTTGGTCACCAAGTAAATCCAAATACAGTAAATAACTTGATGACACTAAAATCACCAACATTCCTCCACTATGTTAGTGTAATCCTTGATTCAAGTAACGAACCAACTTTCGGGTTTATAATATAATGTGTTAAATATATTATAAGGGTGTAAATAAACAAAATGAAAAGTTAGAGGTTTGTTGCAAATATGGAATTTTTACAAGTTTGGGTGAAAAGAGTCAACTATGGAAGTTCAAAGGCTGTTGTGTAACTTCCCAAAACTCAGATTTTATGGCTAGGGGCTTCACACAAACTTGGATCATGAAAGAGCAATGAGAAAGAGGGAGAGAAGTACCATGGCTAAATCTGATGTTGCATGCTTGAAATTGAAGAATTTAGTGAGCATATCTTCTTCAAATCATCAAGTAAGTAGCCTTCTCATCTCTTGATTCACCATAGATTGTGTTCTTGGTGGGTTTTTATAAAAATCAAGGTAGGGGCTGATTTGTTGGTTGATTATGGTTAATAACTTGTTTAAAGTTAAAACCTAGCTTGATTAGTGCTAAAGAGTAGTTAATAACATCATGTTAACATCCGATTTAGAGATTCAAGTACTTCACGGGTGAAAGTGAAGTCAAGTACTTCACATCATAGGTAACATGAAGTGTGGATACTTCATAGGTCGGCATGGAGTCAAATACTCCTTGTGAGAAAGCGAGAGGTGGATCTCTCGTCAGACATGTGGATATGTCAACCTGAAAGAATGGTAAAACACAAGTTGAGTATGGGTCGTTATATGTCTAAAGTTGTAGGTTGATATGTACCTAAACTAACGCATTAATAGCATTTTTTGTTAAACTCCTAATGAGTGCGAAATGAGTAGTGTACTCGGGTTTGGGGATGAAAAACTAACAAATATATGTTAGTAAATGAGGGTAGGCTTATATAGAGTTTAAATATAAGTTGATGTTTAATAAAGGCTTAAAGATGCAAACGGGTCGGAACGGTAAACAAGTAGTGGTGCTCGTATTGGGGTGGGATAAACTAACAAATAAATGTTAGTTAATGTGGTTGTTATTGTGTGGTCTAAAAAAAAGTAATTACACGATAGATACTTGTTATATACAAAAAATTGTTAAAATGGTGAGAATGGAAGGTGCTGTCAGGGACATGGTTGTGTTCATCTAAACACAGCCATGTCAGCAACCTTGTTTCTTTTCTAGAGCTGAATATAAACACGGTTGTGTTCATCTGAACACAATTGTGTTCAGGCTTCAGGGAACAGGGTTGTGTTCATCTGAACACAGTTGTGTTCAAGCCTCAGGGAACATGGTTGTGTTCATTCTGAACACAACCATGTCAAATTTTTTTTTTTAAATAAATGACTTTTCTTAGGTTTTACCCATGGGGGGACTTGTGGAGAGGTCCCTAGGGCTACTTATCTTTACAAATCACATTCAAATTGTTTTCTGAATGTAGGAAAGCTCCGGAGTGATCTCGGGTCTCGCCTTAGGTGGATAGTGGATTCTTAAATTTGGTTTTCGATGTTTTACAAATTATTTGGAGTCGTTATAAGTTGTGGATAACTTGTTGATTATTAACCTTTGACTAAACTACTTTTGTGGAAATATTGTAATTTAATTTATGTTTGTAAAACTAAAACGTGTGGATACGTTAAATGTTATAATTGGGACCGATTCCGCGTCGTTTTTTTAAAAAAAGTTTAAATCGGGTTGATTTTTTTTTGGTGTTTCAACTTGGTATCAGAGCAATGGTTTGAGAGATTTGGTGTGCGAGACACCAAACTCGAACCTATAATGCTATTGATATGGTCGGAGAAATGAGAATCCAATGATGGTGTGACCGAGACACAGAGCTTAAGGGGCAAGGTTAGTATTGATTATGATGTTGTGTGTTTTAATTGGTATCCAATGTGAACAAATTGTGCCGAAATTTGTTAAGGGATTCGTGATATGGAGATAGTGAATGTAATTGGGCATATTACATTATCAATCATGCCTGGCCAGTTTATTCTTAATGTAACATGTGCGGATACCTTCATGATAACCATATGACGATGAACACCGACAATGAGTAAGTGAAGGTGGTTATATGTGTATATGTATATATTATGTGTTGGTGCATAGATGATTATGCAGGGGTAATTAATATACACATAGAAAAAAGTTGAGCCTTATAGAGTAAGAATAGAGGCCTATAAGTAGGTAGAACACCTACAAACTTATTATGTGTTGGTGCATAGATGATTATGCAGGGGTAATTAATATACACATAGAAAGAAGTAGAGCCTTATAGAGTAAGAATAGAGGCCTATAAGTAGGTAGAACACCTACAAACTTATTACTTCACGGTCAGAGTTGACTGGGGGGAATCATAGCTTAGTGGGTGAAATTTGTAGATAGAAGTTTATTTAAAAACTCATAATTGAAGGAGTCTAAGTGGGTATCACCTCAAGGATGGGGATAAACTTTGATTAGTCGGGAGAAATGGAAAGCAACATTCTAGTGGAGGATGGATAAAGCTTTCGGTGATGTTATGTCAATTTCCTTCAAGGAAGATAGGAGCTCATTGAGGCGGTTAATTGAAGAACCATATGTAGCCTTAAGAGTGGGATGATCAAACGTAGTCGAATACGTGGAGGAAGGAGACTTTGTCTTCACAATGGGTTCGTGGTGGGTGAGCCAAAGGGCTAAATGGTGGGAGTTTATTTGGTGTTTAACAAACAATACATCACTAGCGGTATTGGCTTTGAAGGAACCCATTGTGATGGGTGGATGGAGCATTACTCACGGAGAGTCAACTCCATATAATGGCAAAAAATTTGGTTGGGAGTTCTCCGTAGGGAGAAAGGCTTAAAGGCGTGAAGATAATGCAACGGGGTGAATTCAAGAGACGTTCTTGAACTAGCTTGTCCACAAGCCGTTGTGGATCTTGCAATTTGGGTGTTTTCTTTAGACCAGTGGATTAATTTAAGGATTATGGGCATGTTGTATGACTATTTGTGGTCTTGCCCAAATCTTGGAATATTGGAAAGAATGAAGATAGATCGACTTTCTCAATGCTATCTGTTGACTTCTAGAGTGGTTTCTCCTTCATGGTGTACAGCTCGGATGGAGTTGATTATTATGTAATGCAATGATATCAAACTCGGGAAGCTACTGGTGTGAAGAGGAATTTGTGGTGGCTTCAAGCAAGCCAAATATTCTAGCCGAGCTAGAAATCCCTTTGTGAAGGTAATACTTGTTGTTGCCAAATGTGTGGGAATGATGGGATACAATACGCCATAGTGTTCTAGTCCTAATAATGTGTGCTATGATGGTTATAAATCAGGACACGTTCGAATTTGAATGTCTCGAGTTAAAGCACACGAATGGTAGGGGGAAGAAAATAGAAATTTTAAGGCTGTCGAGCCAAACATTTCTAATTACCATAGATGGGACTAAAATCTTTTGGTATATTGAAGGATGTGGGTGAAACAATCACTTGGAATGGAGTCCTACGATTGTAGTGGAAGTTGTGTGGTTACTTAGTAACCGTATCAATGTCATTTATGACTAAAGGGTTATGTGTCGACCCGTCCTCACTTAGAGACGGTGAAACACGTGGCGCATGAATTGGTGTATGCTTAGATTATGCCATTGACACCAACCAGGGCAATGGAATATTCGATGTTCCAGTTGTAAAGAAGTTCATAAGGGTTCTATACCCAAATGTCACTTCTTGGAATGTAACCGCTCTCTTGAGGAAAAGAAGATTGGAAGAATGTATACGTACATTTGTCGGGTTTGAACAGGTGTCTTAGTCCTAGTTCAACAATAAAGGTAGAGGTGGACTTTATCCCATGAATGGTATCATTTCGGTTACAAATGCTATGGGATTGCGGATGTTACTTTCTAACTTATTAGAAGTTGCACGGTTTATGTGGATCTATGTGAAAGGTGTGTAGACCCATGTATGCTATTATCTTCATGATTTTCCTGAAATTACCTGAAAGAAGAGGCCTTTCTTCGAAATGATTTGGTGAGCCATTTTGGCTTTTGTGGAAATCCATTATTGGATAAGGCGGTGAAGTCTGAAGACGTTTATATGTTGACCCGACAATGATTGAAGTAATCAAGGGTATATGGTGTTGGAGTCCTAGAACTTGATGATGGCGTTTGAAGTCTTAAAACTTCACAACCAGTGATTGAAAATGAAGTCTTTGCACTTCAAAGGGGAGAATTTGGAGAGGAAAGTGCTAAATCTATACGCGGACGAGCGTTAGAAGTTTGAATTGAAGTCCTCGAACTTCATCGGTGTTCTTGAAGTCCTTGTAATTCATGGGTGGTGACTGAGACTTAAAAGTCTCGTGGGTTATTGCATGGTTGTTTTGGAGTTTAACTGTTGGTGGCTACATATGAAAAGAGGCACAACCTAGTGTGTGGTTATAAGTGTCTCACTTGCCTACGAGTTAAGGACGAATACCAAAAGTGAACCTACTCTTCTGAGTGGTCGGAGAACTTTGGTTCAAGAAGTGTGTAATACGACATGGTACATCTGTACCTGTAGAGTCGGATTGAGGTGTTAGGTTCATATTTCGATTTGGAGGAAATCGGGTGATTAATTACCATTGGTTGAAGGATGGTGTCATCTTATTTACCATTTGAGTATTCATATGCCGATATTTGAAATTACTAAATGATGAACGGTGTTGAATACCGTTTGGTTGGGTGGTATTGAATGTCGTGAGACTAAAAATTATGGTATGATTTAAGACTTAGCTCGAAAGATCTTGTTTATTGAGTGTGATTGAAAAATCCACTCAAGGTGGATAGAAAATCCTAAGTGGATTTAGGGAGGAGGTATAAAAATTCAAGTAGGGAACTTTGGCGATATAAAAATTTCCCTATTAAAGGGGGTGTATCGGGTTCGAAAACGTGGGAGGCCAAGTCCCCGTTTAGTGGAACCGTTCAGACTTCACTTTAGTTTGTAAAGTGGTATGAGGTTAGGAGTTACTTGGGAGATCATGTAGACTCCATGATACATTCCTCGTGGTTCATCCACGGGAATGTGTGGCGAGAGAAGTGGATGTTGCTTCTCATAACAGTATTGAGGTGATAGATGATGGATGTTTCATCTAGAGGAACCAGTGACTACCTTAGGTAGTTAGGTGAAACGCGTGTGGCATAAGCAGATTAACTAAGTGTTGGTTCAACAGGATCCTTAGATAAGGGCGGAAACTACTCGGGAATCTGAGGATATATACCCGAGTGTTACCCTAATCTTTTGGTGGATCGGGTTTCAGGGACGAAACAAAAAATTAGGGGTGTGATTTGTAACGAACCAACTTTCGGGTTTATAATATAATGTGTTAAATATATTATAAGGGTGTAAATAAACAAAATGGAAAGTTGGAGGTTTGTTGCAAATATGAGTTTTTACAAGTTTGGGTGAAAAGAGTCAATTATGGAAGTTCAGGGGCTGTTGTGTAACTTCCCAAAAATAAGATTTTATGGCTAGGGGCTTCACACAAACACACACTTGTGTGTGTGTTTGGATCATGAAAGAGCAAGGAGAAAGAGGGAGAGAAGAACCATGGCTAAATCTGATGTTGCATGCTTGAAATTGAAGAATTTAGTGAGCATATCTTCTTCAAATCATTAAGTAAGTAGCCTTCTCATCTCTAGATTCACTATGGATTGTGTTCTTGGTGGGTTTTTATAAAAATCAAGCTAGGGGCTGATTTGGTGGTTGATTATGGTTAATAACTTGTTTAAAGTTAAAACCTAGCTTGATTAATGCTAAAGAGTAGTTAATAACATCATGTTAACATCCGATTTGGAGATTCAAGAATTAGGGTTCTTGAGAGGAATTTGGGGGTGTTATATTCGACGATGTTTAAATGATGGATTGAAGGTTAGTAAGTGTCTATGGTGGTAATAGACACTTTAATTGATAAGAAACCTCAATCAATTTGATGATTTGAAAATTAGGGTTCTTGAGAACCTAATTTGGGGTTTTGGAATTGGAGTGTTTAGATGGTGAGTTGATTGTTGTTAAGTGTTTATGGTGTCGTATAAACACTTTCAAGTAGAAAACCCAATTGAATTGGTGAAATATTAATTAGATGAAATTGTGAAAATTTGGGTGAAAACCTTAACGGGTCAAAATGGGTGAATGATTGAGTAGGGAGGTTAAAACTTGCTTAAGGTGTAATTAATCATGTTTAGAATGGGTGTAATCCATAAGGTCTAGGGTGAGTGTTAGACCTCAATTGGAAATGGTGAATTGGTGGATTGGAAGTTTGAATATAATGGGTCAAACGGGTCATTTGGGTTGAAAGGTGGTATTTGGGGGTTTGATTAAGGTCATGTTAATCAAACTAAGTTAGGGTCCTGATCTTTAGATCTTAAAGGTGTGTTAGGTGTCAATTGGTGATCAATGGATTACTAATTGTAAATGGGTTGCATAGGTGATCAAATTGTAAGGAACCTATCTTAGAGGACCAATCGGGATCATCTTTGGCAAAGGTAAGTGCTTTGCACTTACTTAGTAGTGGATAAGTAGTTTTATGTAAGTAGATTATGTGGTTTAATTCTATTTATATGTATATGTTGATTTTGACTATGTGGTATATGGTCAAACTAACGTGTGATTATGGTAGAATTGGTGTGGTTGACTTAATGAGAAAATTAGTCAAACTAACGGGTGAAATGTGGTAGTATGGTGTAATTGACTAATGTGGTAAATAGTCAAACATTATGTGGTAAATAGGTGTAGTTGACTAGTGTGGTATATAGTCAAATTAAAATATAGAATGTGTTGATTTGTTGTAACTTGACTTAGCGTGATATAAGTCAAACCATTTGTGGATAAATGGTGAGATTGATATAAAATTGACTTAATATGGTATAAGTCAAACCATTGTGGATAATGGTGAAATTGGTGTAATTTGACCTTAGTGGTATAAGGTCAAACTTTTATGTTGAAATATGTGTAATTAGACTATGTGGTAAATAGTCAAACTTGATTGTATAAATGTAGTAAATAAATGAAAGTTGACTTATGTGGTTAATGGTCAAACTAATGTGTGATATGTGGATAAATGATATAAATGACTCAATGTGGTCAAGAGTCAACTAAATGTAAAATGTGGTAATATTAGACTAAAATTGACTTAATGTGGTAAAAGTCAACTGTTGGTAGTAAAACGGAAAATTGGTTTATTATATGAAGTGTGGATACTTCATTGAGGTGTTTACGTGAAGTGTGGATACTTCACGAGTGGTAGTGAGATCAAGTACTTCACGGGTGAAAGTGAAGTCAAGTACTTCACAGGTGACATGAAGTGTGGATACTCATGGGTCGGCATGGAGTCAAATACTGCATGTGAAAAAGCTAGAGGTGGATCTCTCGGCAGACATGTGGATATGTCAATCTGAAAGAATGGTAAAACACAAGTTGAGTATGGGTCGTTATATGTCTAAAGTTGTAGGTTGATATGTATCTAAACTAACGCATTAACAGCATTTGTTGTCAAACTCCTAATGAGTGGGAAACGAATAGTGTACTCGGGTTTGGGTTTGAAAAACTAACAAATATATGTTAATAAATGAGGGTAGGCTTATATGGAGTTTAAATATAAGTTTATGTTCAATAATGGCTTAAAGATGCAGACGGGTCAGAACGGTAAACAAGTAGTGGTGCTCGTATTGGGGGTGGATAAACTAACAAATAAACGTTAGTTAACGTGGTTGTTATATAGTGGTCGAAAAACAAGTAATTACACGATAGATACTTGTTATATACAAAAAATCGTAAAAATGGTGAGAATGGAAGGTGTTGTTAGGGAACAAGGTTGTGTTCATCTGAACACAGCCATGTCAGCAACCTTGTTTCTTTTCTAGAGCTGAATACGAACATGGTTGTGTTCATCTGAACACAGTTGTGTTAAGGCTTCAGGGAACATGGTTGTGTTCATTCTGAATACAACCATGACATAAATTTTTAGAGCTGAATATGAACACGGTTGTGTTCATTTGACCGCAGTTGTGTTCAGGCTTCAGGGAACATGGCTGTGTTCATTCTAAACACAACCATGACAAAAAATTTTGTTTTAAATAAATGAATTTTCTTGGGTTTTACTCATGGAGGGACTTGTGGAGAGGTCCCTAGGGCTACTTATCTTTACTAACATATTTAAATTGTTGTTTGAATGTAGGAAAGCTCAGGAATGATCTCGGGTCTCGCCTAAGGTGGATAGTGGATTCTCAAATTTGGTTTTCGAGGTTTTACAAATTATTTGGAGTCGTTACAAGTTGTGGATAACTTGTTGATTATTAACCTTTGATTAAACTACTTTTGTGGAAATATTGTAGTTTAATTCATGTTTGTAAAACTAAAACGTGTGGATACGTTAAATGTTGTAATTGGGACAGCTTCCGCGTCATTTTTAAAAAAAGTTTAAATCAGTTTGATTTTTTTTGGGTGTTTCAACTCACTTAAAGCATATCATAACAGAAACAAACCCATGCATAAATAGAAATATCTCGAAGACTGAATTTATATTTTAGTATATTATACATTCCAAATATTCAAATATCAGGGTGTCTCTATGTATTGAACCCTTGCTATCCATTTAAATACATGAAGATAATATACACACAAGTTCTACATATTCCTTTGTTCTTACTTGACATTATCTTTTACTACCCTTGTGTCATATCCTTTAATGAGTGTATAGAAGCCGAGTCCCAAGCTTCTTTGAAGCGGCTAAACTTCATACTCATATAGGTAGCTCATTTCCTCTTGCACCTACAATGTAATTTTTCAATGAATATATTAAGAAGTCAAAACTTCAACCTAACCCACTATAGTCTGAACACGTACCTTGGGATAATGTTGTACGTGTTCCAATCTCTAGATGTTATGCTTTCCATATTGAATTCAACATCTAGTGTTATACTAGATGGGTATTGGGTATCTTAACATGAGATATTTAAGTGGACTTTAATCCCATCCCAACAGCCAACTTGTGCACAAGATCTCTTCCTTACCCTTTGGTTAAATGATTGGCTAGATTATGTTATGTATGAACATATTCAATTGATATCACACCATACATGATGAGCTCAGGAATCATGTTATGTCTAACACCCAAGCATCTAGACTTCCCATTATACACTTGACTATAGGCCTTAGCCAAGGTAGCATCACTATCACACCTGATATATATTGGTGATATCGGTTTGGGCCATAATGGAATATCATACACTAAATTTCTTAGCCATTCAACTTCTTTACTAGCTACTTCTAAGGCAACAAATTCAGATTCCATTATTGATTTAGTTATGCAAGTTTGCTTTTTTGAAGCCCGGGAGATAGCTCCTCCTCCAAGCAGAATAACACATCCACTAGTTGAGGAGTGATCCTCTGTATTTGTAATCCAATTTGCATCCGAATAAAACAGAAGAAAATCCACTATAACTTAGAACATAGTCAATGGTCCCCTGCAAATACTTGAAAACTCTTCTAATAACTTGCTAATGATGTGTACTTAGGTTGCTAGTAAACCTACTAAGCTTCCCAATAGCAAAGGCAATATCCGGCCTTGTGCTAATCATTGCATACATCAAGCAGCCAATAGCTCTTGAATATTCAAGTTGAGACGCAGCTTAACCCCAGCTAGGGGCGTTGCCCCTTGGACCCCACTAGGGGATGCCGCCTCTAGGAGCCTGCTAACCAGGGGCGCTGCCCCCGGACCCCTGTTGTTAAGTGGGCTTCGCCCCTTTGACATAACAAGGTCTTTAGCACCAGAAGTTATAAGATTATCAAATAAGTGTGCACTCCACACTTTCCAACTTGTTTGATGTTTCAATATGATTTCTTATTTAGTCACCAAGTAAATCCAAATATATTAAATAGATTGATGACACTAAAATCATCAACAACGTAGACTATCTAAGTTATTTTACATAAATATTAATTATGGGCTTTATATAGTTCTACGATTAATTCAAAATACGGTTGCATGTGTGTACTTTCAATTTTTAGGCCATAAATTAATTAATAAACACTTATCTAAAAAGGATTTTGTAAAACCAATAACTTTTCTCTCCGCTCCTCTCTCTCAAAGCTACACCACCCTCCACAGCCTTCACCCAACCACCAACACTGACTTTCGGTCGGTACTACACCACCGTTATTCCCCGACACCAAACGCTGGCCGGCAGCCCCCGCCACCACTTCACAAGTATTTCGCTCTCTCCCTCCCCTCTTCTTTTCTAACTTTTCTCTCTGCTCCATCTCTGCACCGTAGCCCCTCCACTGCCGGCCGGGCGAAACTACCTAATCCACTCCCTCATCTCTGTTACTACGTCTCTTCTTGTTGCTCATCACACCAAATAAACCTAAACCCCACTTAAAATCTAGACCTATATCTAAATCCGGTAAACACACACCTTAACCGTAAACCCAACCCAAAAACCTTAACCCGGTAAACCACACCCCAACCACCGCCAAACCGCCGGCCAAATCTCGGTACACCGCCGGACAAAACTCTTAACTGCTGGGAAATACCCAAATCAGGGTCCTTTTGGTTGTTTTTTTCTTTTTAGTGTAGGTGAGCAGATCAGGCCAATTTCCATTGTTGTTCCCGCCCACGAGCTGCTGACAACCACCTGAGTTTTTGAGGTAGAATTTAAACGTGCAGGTACCGTAATTATTTCTTCTTCTCTTATAGCGGTTCGTTGGATAATCTTTGCAAATTGCGATGTAAGTCCTATGTTTAAATTTAACAAGCATGTGGATTTTTATTTTGGTGGCTTACTTATTCGTGTTGTCTTAGGAGGTGTGTTACAGTATTTTTGGGTGCTTGTGTGCTTTGCCATGTTTTATCTCGTGTGCTTGTGTCTTTGGACTTTTGTGTACCTATGGATTTGGGCTTCTTTGTTTGTGGAAACCATAGACAGTAGGAGGCATGTTTTTTCCTTGAGACCGTGTTAAGGGAGGAGGGGTGTAGGTAAGAGGAATGTTAGTGGGTGTAGTTTGCGTTTCGCCTCTTGGAATGTTGGAACTCTAAATGGGAAGTTGTTGGAGTTGGTAAAGGTGCTTACATGACGTAGGGTACAAATTGCATGCCTTCAAGAAACTAGATGGAAGGGGCATAAAGGACCGAGTGTAATAGGTACAAGTTATGGTATTCGAGGTTTGATGGGACTAAGAATGTAGTGGGTATCTTAGTGGATAAAGAGTTGCTCAATGATGTGGGGGAGATAATAAAACAAAATGATAGGATTATGGTGTTGAGGCTAGTTCTAGGTGGGGAAGTAGTGGCGGTAGTATACACACCACATATAGGACTAGGGGACCAGGAGAGGAGACAGTTTTGGGACTACTTAGATATAGTTGTAGTGGGCATACATAGGGAGGATAAGATTTGTATAGGCGATGATTTGAATTGCCACATTGGTAAGGATTGCGATGGCTTTCTATCTGTTCATGGGGGTTTTGGTTTTGGTGATAGAAATGATACAGATAGGGATCTCCTAGACCTTGTGGTGGCTCATCGCCTGGGTCTAGTAAACTCTTTCTTTAAGAAGAAGGAGTCACACTTAATGACTTTTAGGAGTGGATGACGCAACACGCAAATCGACTATATCTTGATGAGGCAAGGAGATCGACTATGGTGGAAGGACTGCAAGGTTATACCTAGGGAGGTGGTAGTGGCTCAACACCATTTTCTTGTGGCGGATATAGGCATGAAGAATAAGCTGACTAAGGGGGAGAGGGATAGTAGACCTAGGATTCATTGGGGAAATTTGAAGGACGAGAAGATTCACTGTTCAAAGATAAGGTCATCTCAACGACAACGGTTCGAGGGGATGGGGAGATAAACCGGATGTGGGAAGCTATGGCGACTATCGTTACTCAAGTAGCTAAAGAGACTCTCGGGGTTACAACGGGGAGGACAAGTGGGCATAGGGAATCTTGATGGTGGAGTGAAGGTGTGCAAGACAAAATAAGAGCTAAACAAGGAAGTTTTAGGGAACTTTGGAGGTGCACTGACGAGGAGGAGCGAGTGGGATTGTGTGAAAGTTACAAAAAGGCTAAGAAGGTGGTGTTTGAGGCAAAGACCACAGCCTATAAACGGATGTATAAACGACTGGAAACAAAGGAGGGGGAACATGATATGTATAAGATTGCCAAAGCTAGGGAGCGTAGGAAACATGATCTAGGAGTAGTGAAATTTATAAAGGGGGATGATGGTAAGATTTTAGTCAAGGAGCACGACATAAAGTCGAGATGGCAGGACTACTTCAACAATATTTTCAACGTAGGGAGGGATTTCCAAGTACAGAACGATAACATCAATGTGAAAGACATCAAAGGAATAACTCTTACTGCGGTCGTATCATAGAGGACGAGGTGAGGATGGCTCTTATAAAGACGGGAAGGGCTAAGGCAGTTGGCCCAGATAATATACCCATTGAGGTGTGGAAGTGTTTGGGAGAGGATGGATTCCATTGGTTGACCATTCTGTTCAACCGTATCTTCAGAACCGGTAAGATGCCATATAAGTGGAGGAGTAGCGTTGTAGTCCCGCTGTATAAGAATACAGGCGACGCCCAATGTTGTGGTAACTATATGGGAATTAAGCTGCTAAGTCATACTATGAAGTTATGGGAAACAGTTATTGAGTCTAGATTTAGACGGGAGACTTAGGTTACGATTCATGCCGGGGCAGTGCACTACGGAGGCGATACACATCCTAAGGAGATTGATGGAAAAGTATAGGGAAAAGAAGCAAGATCTGCATATGGTGTTCATTGACCTGGAAAAAGCCTACGATAGTGTACCACGTCGGCTGATTTGGGATAGTCTTGAGGGCAAAGGGGTCCCCAAGAAATATGTACAGATAATTAAGGATATGTATGCTAGGACAGAAACATGCTTTCGTGTGTCTGTAGAGGATACATACTTTTTCCTTGTGGAGGTAGGCCTCCATCAAGGGTCCGCACTGATTTCATTCCTTTTTGCAGTAGTCCTAGACGAGTTGTCAAAGTACATCCAAGAGGTTGTCCCATGGTGCATGCTCTTTGCTTACGATATTGCGCAAGTCGCAGAAAGAAAACAGAGTCTTAATGGGAGGCTTAAGGTGTGGAGAGCGACTCTAGAGAGCAAAGGTTTAAGTATTAGTCGCTCCAAAACCGAGTTTCTCTTTTATGACTTCAGTGGTGAAAAGGAAGTTGAAGGACTCTAGGTCTCCATTGAAGGTCAAGTGATCCCGCAGGTGACCAAGTTTAAGTATTTAGGATCGTTTGTTCAACGTGATGGGGACATAGATAGTGACGTTATTCACCGCGCCCAGGCAGGATGGTGTCGGTGGAGAGCAGCCACAGGCGTGTTGTGCGACAAGAGGTTCTTAGCTAAATTAAAGGGGGAATTTTATAGGGTTACAGTTAGACCGACTATGTTACACGAAACAGATTGTTAGGCCATCAAGAAGACACAAGCGCGTAAGCTGGAAGTAGCAGAGATGAGGATGCTAAAGTGGATGTGTGGGCACACAAGGCTAGATTGGACAAGAAATGAGATTTTTCGGGAACGATTAGGGGTGGCTAGTATTTCGGTTAAGATAAGGGAGGGGAGATTGAGATGGTTTGCGCATGTGAAGAGGAGACGGATGTCTAAGCCGGTCAGATCAGTAGAGACACTCACGGTAGAAGGGAGGAGGGGTAAAGGTAGACCCAAGCTGACTTGGGATGAGAGGATTTGGCAGGATTGCTAGACTTGCACCTCTTTGAGGATATGGTCAAGGATAGGACTTCGTGTAGGCGTAGGATTAAGGTTAAAGACTTTTAGGGGATGGCTTATCGTTAGCTTAAGGGTTTAGTTCTTCCTAGATTTATGATGTTACCTACTCTGGCTACGTCTATCTATGGTGCCTTTTGTACTATCATAACTTTTTCACAACTTACATGTTTTCACCATCTACTATTCTGTCGCTTATAGATTATATTTTAATAAGATGATGTTGTTTAATGTTTAGCTGTGTACCTAATATTATTTTTTCAGGTTCAAAGCGGGGTTTTTTTGGAGCTCGTGGTCTCTTTGAAAGCAGCATCTCTATCATCACGGATATGGGTAGAGATGGGCAAAAAAACTGGTTTGAATTTTCAAACCGGTATTAACCCGAAAACCGGTTCGTCATAAATCGGTTTACCGTAAACCAGTTCAAACCCGAAGAAAACCGGCGGTTACAAACCGGTTTGACCTTTCCTGATGCCGACCGGGTTAGGGACCGGTTCCTCTGAACCGGTTCAAACCGGTTTTTTTGTTGAAAAAATAAGAGTCGTTACTCAACGGATTTATAGCCGTTAGAGTTGAATTTGGCCATTTTTTTGGCCCCATTTGCACCCTTAAAACACTATAAATAGGTAGGGGTGTTTAGGGTTTATCACATCTCTTTTTACACTCTCTAATATCTAAAACCGCTCAAAAACGCTCTCTAAACTCTCTCAAAGAAAATAACCATGTCAAGTGTTAGTGGTTCCTCAAACGAAGTTAGCGTTGTGGAAATTCGACCAACAACGAGAAATCCGGCAATTTGATATAATTACGATTTATGTTTGTTGTCAAACGGGAAGGAACGTGCTCGGTGCAAGATGTGTGGTGCGTTTTTGGGGAAAGATTCAAACACTAGTTTGAAAACGCATATGAAGAGAATTCCAAGTGAAGGTCAAGCCTCGATGACAAGCGAATGAGGAATTTGGAACTTTGATCCAAATATTGTTCGAGATCGAATGGCGAGATTAGTGATTCAAGAAGGATTGCCGTTCAACCACTTTGACAATCCGTGCTTGACAAGGATGATTCAAGAGTCACTCCAACCACGTTATCATCAAGTAAGTCGCATCACCCTTAGACGAGATTGTATAAAAATGTGGAAAAAAGCAAAAAAAGAATTAATTTTGGGTTTTGAAAATTTGGAAACCGGTGTAAACTTAACCACCGATGTTTGGTCGGCTCCACATGGAATACCAGATTCGTACCTTTGCGTTACCGCGCATTGGGTTGATCCCAAAACGTGGCAAATGATGAAGCGTATAATCGCGTTTGACTTGTTTGAATATCCACACACCGGCGAAAATTTATTTTATATATTAGATGGTGTTATAACCGAATTTAAATTACAAAATAAACTTTTTTAAATGTCTTTTGATAATGCATCTAATAATACAAACACGGTTCAAAAACTAAAAATTAAATATAAACCGGTTTGCAACGGTTTTTTTTTTTCTATAGTCGATGTGTCGCACACATCATTAACTTGGCGGAGCAAGCCGGGCTTGCAATTGAAGAGGTTTCAAACTTAACATATGTTTTTCGACTAATGCTTAAAGATATTTTTAGTAACAAAAAAAGATACCATGATTATATTAGATTTTGTCGTGAAACGAATAATCTTTGCTTAGGTCCGAATTGGGACGTCGAGACAAGATGGAACTCGACTTATAATATGTTTTGTAGCGCTTTACGACAAAGAGAAACTTTAGAAATATTTCATGAAATGCTTGCCTCAAAACCTCGTCGTAAAATTCTAAAGTTTTCGTCTACGAGTTGGGACATTTTAAAAGACGTAACTGAATTGCTTGAAGTTTTCAAAACCGTCACCACTTTTTTATCCGGTGTTTATTATCCCAGAAGTCCATTAACTCTAAAACAAATATATTTAATGGCTAACAAGTTGTATGAACTTGAAAATAAAAGGCACTCTTTTTACAAAAATGATAGAACCGATGAAGGAAAAATTAGTAAAATATTTTAAAGAAATGCCTCCCGTTATAACTTGTGCCGCCGCGTTAAACTCTACCATAAATGTTTTCGAGGTTGAAACGTTGATTGATAGAATTACTTACGTTTTGAATTTGGATAGTGAAGACATCCATTTTGCACAAGGCACAAAAACATATTTTAACAAATGTTTACAAGGTTTATTTGATGTTTATTTACATAAATATGGTACAACTCCGACTCCACATGATACAATGGGTACATCATCAAGTGATAGCTCGAGATATGTTAATTTGAATTTATATAACGAAATGTTAAATGAATTTAGTAAACGGGCTTGAGGTACCACCCAGAGTAGCGAACTCGGAAGGTATATTGGCACAAACTTTTTAGCGTTTATGCCTCCTACCGTTTTTGAGGAGTTTGATATTTTGGCTTGGTGGAAAAAAAACGAAGCTTCGTTTCCGATTCTTTCCGCCGTGGCCCGTGATGTATTAACCGTCCAAGCATCCACGGTAGCTTCGGAATCTGCGTTTTCTTTTAGTGGCAGGGTCTTATCCATATGAAGGACTAGACTCACCCCCCTAGCGATGGAAATGTGCATTTGCTTAAAGGACCATTTGGATGTGATGGATAGGATACAAGACCAAACTTCTCTCGAAGACGAAATTCAAGCCGAAGAAATCATACACAACAACGAGGTTGATCTTGGAATATCTAAACCAGTCACCGATGAAGAACTAGCCGAAGATGCAAGGCTACGAAGCTCCAGTTCCGAAGACAACACACAAGAATAATCAATCAATATTCCAAAAAATAAAAATATATATTGTTATTTGTAATGTTTTACAATTTTATAATTTTATCTTGTCATGTTTTTTAATTTCCGAACTTTTCAAATATTACTAAACGTTGCACTTTATGTTTTATATTTGTTATATTTTTTTTGATTTTCTATTAAAAATATCGAATTTATTTGAATTTATTCAATTTTTTAATTAAAACCAGTTTAACACACAAACCGGTTTCAACCCTACCCTAACCGGTTTAATACGTTATGGATTTCCTTGCCTCCAAACCGGGTTAACCTAAACCGGTTTAGGGCCAAACCGGTTTTGACTTTCCGTTGACCAAACCGGTTCGGGTCGGGTTCGAACCGGTTCGGGTTAAAAAATCGTTTTGTGCACCTCTAGATATGGGTATGGTTTGCCTATATCTTACCATACCCAGACCCTACCAATAGCTTGTCTATTGATGAGATTTTACTAGAAATGATTTGTTTTCTAAAAAGGAAAAAAAACATGAGTAATAGCTAAAAACACGTTAAAGAGCATGCCTTCATTATGACCCTTTAACTAATCCTTTTCGAAAATGTTCCCTCATATATCGTCGGAACCGACAATATAAAATGGTCATCCGACACTGTTCTCAGGCAACCACAGCCTACCACTTGTTCAAATCGCCGGTATGTTTATAAACAGCGGCGGATCCGACGGTACTTTTTTTTACAAAATTGTTAAGGTATGATCTCATTGTATTTATATAAAATCATTGATTTTTTTCAAAAAGGATTTTATTTTATTTTTTACAAAATTGTTGACGTGAGTTTTTTTTTTCAAACACCGTCGGACGACGATATAACACCATCGGATTTTTTTCAAACACCATATACCGTTGGATTTTTTTCAAACTCCGTCGGAAGACAGTATAACACTTTCGGATTTTTCATACACCAAATGCCATCGGATTTTTTTCAAACACCGTCGGACGACGATGTTGAAAGAGATAATCTCGGAAAAAGTAAGTTAACGTAATAAATTGGGAGACAAAAAAAAGTAATAAGAACATTTTTGGGATTTTCCCTTTTTTTTCTAGTATCCAAATAAGTTCCTAGTTTAAGAATTATTAGGTTTTGTTTAGTATAAGGTTTTTATTATAATGTTTCAAGTAACTTTTTGAGAATTATTATTTATGTTCTTTCGTCACAAATTAAGAGTTGTTATTCGTCTTGTGTATGTCTTTAAGCTTGTGTAAGTTGACAGCCTTGAGATCTTTATCAAAGATTGTGGTGTCTCGCCTTATCAATTGTTTTGGTGTTCTCTTGGTTTCAATGATCAAAGTTTCAAGATTTACGAGAATCCACTCAGATTACTCATCACTAATCAACCGGCTTTTTTTTTGTTTTACAATAACTTTGGATTTAATCATATAGATATGGTAATTCTTTCACTTGTGAATTTCGTAGTAGTATTCTAATGTAAATTGATATGAAACCTTGTAAAGATGAAATAAAGAAAATTTTATACAGAAATGACATTAATACCCTCAAGATATATAGTTGCTCATAGGAGCAATGACATTGAATGAAATTGCTAACATTACCCTAGATCAAGTGTACAAATTGAACGGTGGATTCACAACTTAACCCATATAAATAAAGTAGTAATAATTTGGTGGTTGGGAATTAAAACTTCTTGATGAAATCATGAATGATAGCGGTGGATTCTTGAGGCTTTTCCTGGTTGAGAAAGTGACCAACACCTTCCATAACCACAATTTCTTGAAGCAATGGTACATCTTTCTTGAACCCACCACCATGCACATACTCTTTTAACCCTGGTGTTGTATACACCATGTCCTCATCCCCTACCACATATATCACTGGCAATTTCACTTGTGCTCCGGTCCATGCAGCCGTAAGCTCCCAGTTCCTGAATCAGAGACAAAAATACTAGCAGAATCAATGTATGCCTTAAAAGGATTTGAACATGAAGATGGCCTGTTATGTGTACACCAATAGAAAAAAAAACCGAAATCAATCAAACCATTTTTAAACTGCTTCGAGTCATGGTTGGTCTTGGATATACAATGTCAAATAAGGCTAGGTCCCATATATTATCATGGTTGATCCAATATAGCATGAATCTCAAATTAACACTCATAGTAAATAAAGACTTCCTATTTGTTCTTTTATCTTCACCTACTTAAATAATTTCTATTATGATACCTGTTTTTTCCTTATACGTTTCGGTATTTTTCTAAAAGAGGTTTTTCTGACCCATGGTCTCTATATGAACATCCTATTTATCCCATAGGATAGAGGTAAAGTTTGTCATTATCTTACCCTTTGTAGACGCTACTCTTAGAGTAAGATTTTTGCAGAGTATGTTTGTTAGTAAATATTAAAGACTTCATTTAGGGTTTAGGCTTGATTCACGTGTCCCCAACCTAAGTCACACATTAGATCTGCTCTAACCCTAAAGACACCATGACTCTCAAAGTCATAAGCCAAACTGGCTTTTGCCACAGGTCAAAGCTCGACGCCGACGTGACTAAACCTATGTCCCATTCAAGATCCCCTTGGCCCAAGGAAACTTTAGTGTCAAACATACATGCCAACCTGGACTAGACAATAACTATTCACAACCATCCAACCTATTGTATTCAATAATGACCATGACCAAACCACTTGGCAAAAAGGCAGGACCAGCTAGGTGGTTGCAAATACGTACAAATCTAAAGCGCGATAATAGTTCAAGCCGCCAGTGAAGCCCGTTCGATCAAACTTGTCAACGATATACTTGATGTCCTCTTCAGAAATCCAAGGAGGCAATGGCAAGGGTCCATTCAAATCTTTCAATCCGAACGGGTCGAATTTAGGCAAACAAGGGGGTCCTGGTGTCCTATCTGTTAGAAATTTCTTAAGAACTTGTGCTGTTTCATAGTTTTTTATTTCATCTTCCATCACTCCAGTTTCCTGAAACACATAAACATTAGCATATTAAAAGATAGGAAAAAATTAATGTTTACAGGTGATAGCTACCCATGCCACATTGAAGTCACTCTCATGACTTTGTGTCATTTCTTTAATGCATCCATATCAGTAATTATTAACACCGTCTTTGTTGGAGCACATTGTACAAGTACCCAAAGCACAGTCTTGGTGGTTTTATTCACTTTTTTTATGACATAAAACCTGCTTGTTCAAAACTCAATGCTAACTGTGCCCATTTTCTCACAACAATGATAACAGCTTTATGGTTCCCATAAACTTAATTCGATCTAGACATTTCTAAGAAATTTTTGTATTACTAGGTGACAAACGTAAACCATAAGCCTCCTGGTGGAGTGGTAGCCCCATGACTTTCCAAATGGAAGGTCATGGGTTCGAGTCTCCCGGATGTGAGTTTCCTCCTAGACGGGTCCCGGGTTCGAGTGCGGTTACAACCCACTGGGAAAGACATGCATGACTCACAGGAACACCCAAGCTGCTCCCGACGGGAGTAGGGGTTTAAGAAAGCCGCTTTTCAAAAAAAAAAGGTGACAAATGTAAAATTTAACCTTTTTTTATTAATATTTCATTGAACGTATAAGTTATTTTTCTTTAATAACTCGTAATATTTAATTTAAAAAATACATACGCAATTTTGTTTAATTTTTTTTCTTTATTCTGATATATATTTTTATTGAATACTGAGTTTTATTTAAAATAAAGTATTTTTAGGTCTTGTAAATTAAAAACTACTATATTTTAAATATAACTCGGTTTTAATAAAATTTATATTAGAATATTAAAAAAAATTAAAAATACTATGTATTTAAATTTCTTTAAAATAATATATTATAAGTTATTAGAAGAAATTCAAATTATACGTTAAATTTAGTGATCTGTTTTTTTTAATGGCCAATGAATACTATAAGCCCGGCCACCCAGGTAAACCCATTGGGTGAAGGCCACCCACGCCGCGAACGCAGACAACACTGGTGACCCGGCCCGCACACCATTCCAAGGGAAACCCACCACCCAAAGGCTCACTGTGAAAAAACTCCTGACCCACATGAGCATAATGCACCAACTGAGACTCGAATCCATGACCTTTATAATGGAAGGCCATGGAGGTGTCTACTCCCAAAGCAGTTGATCTAGGGCTCATTGATATTTAGTGATCTGGTTATGTAAAACTTCACGTAATAACATTGAATTTGAAAATCGTGTCCCTCTGTTGTTATGATTGCCACAAGAACATGGAATTGTGACGCAATATTGTAATGATTGCTAAAAGAACACAAAAGCTTGTAACGGATTATTATGATGATTGCTAAAACCTAAAACAGCATGAAAAACGGTTGCTACAAAATCCTTAAAATAGAAAGAAATATTGCACTTTTGTAGGATAACTCAAAAAATTAGGGGGGGGGGGGGGGTAAATTAGGAGTCGAGTCACGCCCGAGCTTGACTCGTTTAATTTAAAAGAGACTCGATCTCGGGCTCGGCTCGTTTAGAGCTCTATTTCTAAAGCTCGAGCTCATGAGTACTTTTTGAAATTAGAGCTCAACTCGGCCTTGATTTGATTATTATTTATTAATTACTTAATAATTTCATTGATTTTTTTTATAATTATTTGTACATATATTTATGATTTTAATATTTATATATAAAATAATATATGTTATTTAATTATACTTTTCCTAATTTTAAATATAATATTAATTATTATATAAAAATATATATATATATATTTAATATATTAAATAAAATTTATATAAATAAAGGCTCACGGTTGGCTCGTATGTGAAGTTCGGGCTCAAGCTCGTTTATTAAGTGAGTCTTGATTTAAGTTTTAGTGAGCCGATCTCGAGTAACTCATGCGTGACTCGGCTCGTATACACCTTAAAAACAAGTAAAAAAATGGGAAAAACTTTTTTTTTTCTAGATTGGAGAGATTTTTAAAGTAAAAGATAAGAGAGAAAGAGAGACCTGAAACCTGCACATATAATAATCTTCACCAAAAACAAGTTTCATGGTTTCAACAGGCTTCATCTTCGGATGCCTAGGCCGGTAGGGCACAGACATGCATACATACGCCTTCACTTTATCCGGCCTAAACATGCACAGATACCATCCAATGATGGCACCCCAGTCATGCGCCACCAGGTACACCGGCTCACCACCCATCGACTCTATGAGTGCCACAACATCCCCCACCACATGGAAACACGTATAGCTTGTTGCAGATGGTGGAGCATCTGTGTCGCCGTAGCCGCGGAGGTCCGGGGCGACGCAGTGGTAACCAAGGGCAGAGAAGGCATGGATCTGGTGGCGCCAGGTGTACCAGAGCTCCGGGAACCCGTGGAGGAAGAGGATAATTGGGCCTTCGCCCTTCTCAGCAACATGCATGTTGATTCCATTAACTCTTACTGTTCTGTGCTCGATGCCTTCCATGGTGGAACTGGAAGTAAGAAGAGGGGTCAGCATTGGGTGAATTAAGTCAGCCTCCCGTTATATAATGGGTAAATTTAATATATTGTGGATCCGGAAATATTATATTTTTATTTTTATTTTAATAAAAGGGATTCGGATCTTTATTGTTGGGATGATAGTTGTAAAAGACGCGTGACGCTCCCAACCGCAAAGGCCTCACATGTCTTTAAAAAAAATTGAGAAAATTACCAAAATTACCAAAATAAACATTTTGACTACAAAAATTGTCAAAATAAAAATTGACTTTTTGAAACTAAAAAACTATCCAAATCCAAAACAAACCAATGATAATGTGACACGCAAGTTAAAAATAGTTTGGAGGCTCAAAAATAGTCGGACACGTGTCAACACAGGGGCCTGCCCACGTGTACTTTGCCGGCTAGGTGGGTGCCGCGATGATGTTTGGCGGCTAGATGGGTGCCTGCTAGGTGGGTTGCCGGCTAAGGTGATTGGCAGCTAGGTGGGTGCCGGAAGATGTTTGGCGTCTAGACGGGTGCCGGACAGGTGGGTTGCCGGCTGCTAGGTGTTTGCCGGTTAAGGAGGTTGGCGGCTAGGTGCTTGCCGGCTAAGGAGGTTGGCGGCTAGGTGCTTGCCGGGTCAAACAAAAATGTGGTACGTGGCGTCTTCTGATTGCTCCATTTGAGTATATGTTCATTTTAATAAACCCAAAAAGTCAATGTTTATTTTGTCAATTTTCTTGTTTAAAATGTTTATTTTGACAATTATCTCAAAAAAATGCACACCCAAAATAAGGAAGACGCAATAATAAAAAAAAATAAAAAATATGTATAGTAGGTATATAAACTTAATATTACTCTTTAACTATATTTATAAAACTAATATACTTAGCAGTTAAAATCATTCAACTGATATAAAAAAAATTAAAATCTTATAAAAAATTATAAACAATTTGAAAGAAAAAAGAATTTTCAGCATGTGGTTCCATATTTTGAAAGTAAGTTTACATGACAACTTCTTCAGTATAAAACAGTGTAAAGGCGGAAACATTTCAACAAAGTAGCATGCTATTGACCTTTGATTATATACTATATATTCTTTACTTTCTCATCTACTATCTCTGTTCTTTAAGTTATAAACTATGTAATCGCCACGCTTCATTTCTTAAAATTAAAATTAAATAGACACTACCTAAAAAAATACATAAATAAAACATTAAGCATATTTATTTGCAATTCTCTCGATCAAATTTCCAGCCGCTACTCGTCACAGCGCCACCTCAGCCTTGTTGCACGTGCGGCTTCACAATTACACAGCCTTATGATCATGAAACTTAAAGGTTGCCCGGATTCCAGTGACTTATAGGCTGTTTTAAGATGAATCTAGCCAGAATCTTGTTGGAGCGTCTTGATGACCACAAGACGGTATTGTTGTGCTCGGCCTCGCCAAGGCGCCTAGGCGCGCCTTTGATAAACTATGATTGGAAGAAATATGGAATTTTCTTTTTGTTAAAGGTTCTAACTATAACAATTTCAACTTTGAGGTTAAAGAAAACTAGGATCATCAAAATAAGGTTAAGCTTATACCTCAATGTATTATAGACATTTTTAACTTTAGTTAATCTTGTTTGTTTAAGTATAATAATACTTCTTTTGGTCTTAAGTTATTCACGAATGCCACTAGGCTATGGGCTCATATAAAAGTATTGGTTTTAGCTTCTTAACATTCTAAAAACATCTTTAATGTTGCCCCTAAAATTTACAAGAAAAGAAAAATCTATTTACATTGGTCAAATTTTCTTTTTTAGTACACCAGAATATCATCACGGAAATCAATAATCAAACGATCAAGCACACGCCAACATAATTCATAAAAGTCACAAGTGCATTTATTAATCAGAAAGACAACACAAAGCCATAGTTCTCATAAATAGACTAGAAAGATGTCATTATAGTATCTTCCTCTTTCACTTTAAGTTGGTAGTATGCGGACATCAAATCACTCTCCGAGCACGTACATTTTAATCCTTGTGATAATATGAACACCTGAAATCTAACTTGCGGAATTAGAAACACGAAACACCAACGATTAAAGGATGTTATTACCAAACGCTTGAACAAGAACAAAATTGAAATTACAAGAATGAGAATTCTATGAATAATCTGTGATCTAAGTGACTGATTGAATCTCTATGTGAATAAGATTTTTTAACCTAAACCCCCAAATTGAGCTCTACAAACTTTCATCAAGTCATTGAAAGTTATCTTCCGATTTGGCACAAATGCCTCCCTGAACTATTGTAAACGTGTCAAAACTATAATAAACTTCATGACATGTAACTTGAACTTAATACCAACAATCTCCAGCTTGAAGATCAAGTCACATTCATCATCCAACTTTTAAAGCATCCAAACACCGATCAAAGGCAGAACCAGACAATGTTTTTTGTAAACATATCCGCAACATTATTGCAAGAATACACCTCTTTCACTTGAACCTCTTTAGCATTCACCACATCTTTAATGAAATGAAATCTCACATTAATGTGCTTGGTTCTTTCATGAAACATGTAATTCTTTGATAGCTGAACTGCTCCTTGATTGTCACAAAGAACTATAACCTTTTGTGATATCAACACCTAATTCTTTTACAAACCCCTTTAACCATAATGCTTCCTTAACTGCCTTTGTTAGGGTTATATACTCAGCCTCTGTAGTAGACAATGCTACTACATGCTGCAGTTGTGCCTTCCAACTGATCACATTCCCTATTACTTTGAAGGCAAACCCTGAAATTGACCCCACTCTATCCAAGTCTTTAGCATAATCAGAGTCTGTATAGCCAAGTATCAAGCTTTTCTCATCAGAACAATACCCATAAATCAAACCATATTCCCAGGTTTCATTTAAGTATTTCAGAATCCATTTAACAGCATCCCAATGACTTTTGCTTGGATTATCAAGGTATCTACTTACTAGGCTCACTGCATACCCTATGTCGGGTATGGTAGACCATGAGATACATATGTAACATCCTAGAACCCGGTTTCGCTCATTTTTCAAGTTCGGGGTTAAACGTGTAAGTTTAAGGGACTCGAGGGTAAAGAAGTAAAAGAATGGAACTCCCTTTTACCCTAATCAGCCGCCATAGGCTCTCACACCTTCACAATTTGTGAAATTAGGCTAGAGAGAGGAGAAAGCTACAGAGAGAAAGCTTAAGGAAACGAAGATTTCTTGGTGTTTTGGAAGCTTTCAAGTATTGGAAGTCATTGGTAATTATTCCAGCAGAGAAAGCACGAAGAAACAGAACTTATACACGGTAAGAATCACTCTAAATCTTGTGTTTTTGTTCGCTTAGGGTTTTGGGTGAAAAAATGTAACGCCCAAAAACCCGACACCTTCATTTGGGCCGAAATAGGAGGAAATATTAAAGGAAGATGGGCTTTGGAGAATGGGCTTAGCCCATAAGGGTTCTATAACCCTACCTTTGCTCCTCATTACAGCCTCCACACTTCTAAAGCACAAGAAAATCGTGTAGAGAGAGTGTGGGTCTTTAGAGAAAAAGCTTCAAGAAATTTCATCATTTGGCTCTAGATCTGCTCCTACTTTCTTCTACACTGTTATAGATCAAGAAAACACGAATAAACACTGATTTTGAGGTATGGATCGAACCTAAACCCATGTTTTCATGTTTAAAATGGGTTTTGGGGTAAAACTAGGGTTTTCATCTCAAAGATCATATTTTTACGTGTTAAAAGATTAACAAAGCATGGATCTAGCTTCATAGAAGCTAGATAAATGATTTGGACGTAAAAGTTTGTGATTTTGGATCAAATATCAAATTGTTAGGGCTTTTGTTCTTGGGGCGACACTAATAGTGTTGCCACCTTCATCCGACGACACTAATCGGGGACGAAGATGTAGAGATCCCGAGGTCTTCGAATAATTGGGACACGTGTCATTCTATTGGCGGCACTGTCGCCAAATATATGGCGACACTAAGTAAACAACATTAAGTCCTTAACAAAATTTAGGGCAACACTGATATGACGACAATGTCACCAGGTGACATTGTCACCAGGCGACACTGTCACCAGGCGACACTGTCAGACGACACTAAGTGTTGGCGACACTGAGCCTAGGTGACACTACCTGTGGCGAAAATATAGGCGACACTAACAAAGTTTAACAGATTTTCACATATTGAAATCGTACAGATCACGTAGCACTTGTCTAGCCTGAAGCTGATTAGTTTCACACAATAAACCATACACCATGTGAGTTCTAAGTCCCCCTTTGTCTGAAACAGCTACGACGGTAGACGGATGAAACAACTGTTATACCACGTATAACAGACGGATGTTAAACGGCTACGACGCGGTTGGACAGATGAAACGGTTATTTTGGTAAACGTATGACGAAACAGCTACTCCGGTAGACGGATGAAATGGCTACGACTTACTTTGGTAGACGGATGCTATGGAATGTTTATGCTTAAACTGATTGATTATGATTTATGTTTAAGAAAGTATGCGAAGCTAATATGATGACGATATGATAAATGTATGATGATTGCCTAAATGATACACTAGAACTCATCGGCGTTAGCTCACTTTTAGTATGCATCTCAGGTAAAGGAAAAGAAAAGATATGAAGTTTAATTGGCTGGCTAGATTAGGCGATTGGCTACTCGGCTCAAGAACTGACATCCCGATCTATGTTTATGAATCAAAGACAATGTTATGAAAGTTTTAATAGGTTGACATTTTATGATGGATGGACAAAGTTATGTAATTCCACTGCATGATATTTAATTTATAATATTTCAATGTTTAAGCTATATGTTTATGAGTAAATCCAACGAGTGAGGTTTCCCGGTTTCGGGGCCTCACAAGTTGGTATCAGTACAATAGTTTGAGAGATTTAGACATCCAAAGTTTCTGGACTCAAACTGTGAATGAGACCAATGCGGGAATGTCAATTCGGGTAGCCACTACGCCAGCCAAGCCGCAATGGTAAATAATGACAGTAAATGATAATGCCTTAGTACAGGTAGTACACATAGACAGTAGTCATTATATGCCTTTAAGATGAGGTGTAAGAAGGTGAAATACGAATGTTATTCCTAATGGGAAATGTTCAGAACCCGAGTGATAAAGTAAATTAGTAATTTCATACCGGTCTCTGTAATTAGTAATTTACCTTACTCGAGATGTTCTACATAATTACCTGTCAATATAACACGAGCAGTTTTCCCTTTTTGTAAATTGAACGTACTGGTCGGAGGGGCAGACGCCCAGCTGATCATGCACCATCTGTGCAAAGCGAACGCTCTATAGGAGCACATGATTCCCCCAAAACCGAAGGGAAAGGAAATGAAAACAATGTGACTAACCCAAGTGCAGGGTAGGATGAAAAGATGACTCAGGAACAAGAAGTCAGGGATGCTATAACTGAGAAAGCGGTAGCTATTCTGAAGTCCACTTTACCTGCAGCTCTAACTGAAGCACTGAAGGAGGTTGGGTTGGGAAAGAATAAGGCTCCAGGAGGAGATGCTAGAATAAAAGATAGAAGAGTGAGAGAGAACCAGAATGATGACTTAGATAACTAACCAACAAATGGTTGCAACTACAAATCCTTCAGGGGATGTGATCCCCCAACTTTTGATGGCAGGAAGGATGCCATAGCCTCCTATTACTGGATTGACCGAATGAGCGGTGTTATTAAGATCGCGAATGGCGAGAGGATCAAGCTGTGAAATTTGTTGCTCACTCATTCGCATTTGAGGCACTAAGCTGGTGGGAGAATGTCAAGAAAGCCAGGACTGAAAGTGCAATCCAAAAGATGATATTGAAGGATTTAAAACTACTAGTAATTCAAAAGTTTTTTCCTCAGAATGAATTTGACAAGGTAGAGACCGATTTTGTGGAATTTTAAGCTAGTAATATGACCCATAGACCGTTTACTTCAAAGTTTAATGAGCTGACTCAACTGGTTCCCCATTTAGTAAGCACTGAAGAAAGGAGGATCAAGTGCTGCCACCAAGAGTCCGCACAATCCTGAAGGCCAACACTCCTGACACTTATAAGGAGGTTATAGCTCTAAGTGGTAGGGTGTTTGATGATGTATCTGCTAAAAGGCCTTTCTTTTCAAAGAGTCCAAAGAAATGGCCTAGTTCAAACAAACGACAAAGTGTTGGGTGGTTATAACAAAAGGGGAAGAAAGCACGGGTTCAAGCACCGAAGCAGTGCAGCAAATATGGGCAAAGCCATCTAGGGGAGTGTCGCATACGCACAAACCTATTCTTCTGATGTGGAAAAACGAAACACTGTTATCGTGACTGTTTCAGCATGACCCGATGCAACAAGCGTGGAAGATCTGGGCACGCATCCAAAGATTGTAGGAAGCCAGCACAGACTAATCCGGGAAAAGGAAAAGATGATGGAGCGAAAGAAAATGACACATCGAGAGCCAGAACTAGAGCTTACACCATTACCCAAGAGGAAACCTGTGGAAATCCTAACGTGGTGTCAGGTACGTTCCTCACCAATAACAATTATGCATCTGTACTATTTGATTCTGGCGCTACTAAGAGTTTTATAGGATCTATGTTTTGTACAAAACTTAAATGTACCATTTCCAAGATAGAACAGGCCTTTAACATAGAAACTGATGTTGGTAGAAGCACCAAGGTGATAGAGGCCATAGAGAACTGCTTTATAACCATACGTGGCCATAGATTTCCTGCTAGGTTATTTGTAATAGCCTTAGGCTGATTTGACATAGTATTGGGAATGGATTGGCTCGCTGCCAATAAAGCCTAAATCGTATGCAAACGAAAGAAGATTCATTACAAAGCTCCTGATGGCAATGAAGTCACATTTTATGGGGATCACGATATCTCATTGTCGAACGTGATTTCAATGATTAAGGCTGAAAATTACATGAGGCGCAGATGCGAGGCTTGCTTGGCCTATGTTATAGACGAAAGAAAGAAATTACACAGATAACATATGAGCATGTGGTGTGCAACTTTTCGAAGGTGTTCCCTGAGGACTTGGTCAAAGTGCCGCCCGATCTGGAGATAGAATTGCGAAGGCACCCTACCTACTAGCTCCAGAGATGAAATAGTTAATGACCCAACTAGAGGAACTCCTCACAAAAAAGTTTCATTAGACCAAACATGTTGCCTTGGGGTACTCCGGTGTTGTTTGTAAAGAAGAAAGATGGCTCAATGCGGATGTTCATATATTACATAGAGTTGAATAAAAGAACGATAAAGAACAAGTACCTGCTGCCGAGAATAAATGATCTTTTTGACCAATTACAAGGCGCAAGCTGGTTCTCAAAGAACTATCTTAGGTCGGGGTACCATCGGCTGAAGGTAAGGGAGGAGGATGTGTCAAAGACCGCGTTTCGTACTCGATGGGCACTACAAATTCCTTGTAATGTCATTCATTTTGACGAACGCTCTTACAACATTCATGGACTTAAGGAACCGAGTGTGTCGTCCGATGTTGGATCGGTCGGTAATTGTATTTATAGATGACATCCTCATCTACTCCTAAAGCGAAGGCGATCATGCCTGTCATTTGAAAGAAGTACTGGAAACATTAAAGAAGGAAAAGTTATATGCCAAGTTCACCAAATGCGCGTTCTGGCTCATGGAAGTTCAATTCCTAGGCCATGTCATTAACGCTAATGGCATTAAGGTAGATTTGGCAAAGATTTTAACGGTAAAAGAATGGGAAAATCTGAAGACGCCGACGGAAATACAAAGTTTTTAGGGCGGCAGGCTACTATGGGAAGTTCATTTAGGACTTCTCAAAGATAGCCTCGCCTTTAACAAAGCTAGCTCTCAAGGAGGTCAAATACGAATGGGGTCAGACCCAAGCTGAAGCCTTTGAAGAATTAAAGAAGAAATTGACCCAAGCCCCAGTATTGTCCCCGCCCAAGGGCAACGAAGACCTAATAGTATATTCCCATGCTTCAGGTCAAGGATTGGGTTACGTACTGATGCAATGAGGAAAAGTGATCGCGTATGCATTATGACAACTGTAGACTCACGAAGTTAACTACCCGTCTCACGACCTCGAGCTCACAGCAGTTGTATTCGCACTGAAAATCTAGAGGTATTACCTCTACGGGGTTAAATGTATAATTTACTCCGATCATAAGAATCTTAAGTATTTCTTCGAGCAGAAGGACTTGAATATGAGACAGATGCGGTGGTTGGAACTGTTAAAAGATTATGACTGTGAAATCTTATACCACCCGGGGAAGCCGAACGTGGTAGCCGACGTCTTAAGCCGAAAGGAGACGCCAACTCTTATTAAGGTGATGGCATATCAACTGATAGTAACACAGGATCTCATGACTGAAATAGAACATGCCCAAACCGAAGCCCTTAAAGAGGAAAACGTTAAACGAGAAAGATGTAAGGCCCCAAACCAGGCACCCTACAGTTGGTTCTCATAACTGGTTATACTCTTTAAAATACTTATGTTAATAATCAAACTATAGCGGAAGTCTTTCTAAAAGATTAATTATCTTTATCTAATGTCATTAGTGTCATTAAGTTTACCTCACGAATACCTGCACACCAATCCGAGTAACACCGCTCCCAAGCCAAGATACGTTTTCCCCAAAGCTCACATGCACACCCAACAACACCTCCTAGTCGTACCCGCACGACATGTAAATACAATCCTGACTCACCCTTACTAGATCACTATACATCATACCACCAATAGTCCCATAACCAACCCACATACTCTAGGTACAAGACCCGCAACCTTAGTCTTGTATTTAGATACTAAATACATAACTCGTTAATTTAAAACTCAAAACTCGTATTACGTTTAGTTCCACAAACACGTATGCCCAGACACTCTAAGAACCCTACGTAGACCTTTAGTCAATTTATTATATAATTAACCCATTTACACTTCTAAATCACGTCATGTCTTATGCCATGTTCAATTAACAGCATATAATGCATGAGTATGTATGATAGCCCCAAAACGTTTAAAAACATTTAAAGAGGGGGATTAGAAACTCACTGGTTTGAAGGTCTAACTCTAGCACTGTAACGGCCTCCTAACCCGAAACTCGAACCTGTCCACGTAAGATCACAGGGTCAGAGTATGTCATGAACATGTGTCAATTTCGTACAACATAATGTCCTCGACCCACATCTTATCTACGCACCCCCCTTCGTTCAAGCAAAAACCCTAACTCCATGTGTTCCCTTGGACCGGATCGTCCTGGATCCACATAAGGCTCGAACACCCGAATAGGTTACATGCGTGCATGCATGCATGTAAAGCAAACCCTAATCACCCATCACCTCACCACTGTTGTATGGTCACCACCGTGAACCACCCCCATGAAAACCCTAGCTATTCGCACACGCACGCACTCGAACCAGTCCCCCTACGCGTATCCATGTTGCCAAGCAATGTTAGCCAAGGGTATTCTATGCGTGAATGGTTCTAACCAACCTCCCATAGTCATTTTCGTGCACCACCATCGCGTTCCGTCCCCTTCCTATCCATGAGAAACCCTACCTGGTTTCCCTTCCTCACGTCGGATCACCACTACCACAACTACTCCCGTCGTCCGCCGCCGTGACTTACCACCACAGCCGGCTCTCGTGCCCACCGGCACCACCCCTGTCGCTGTACCGTTTCTAGTGACCTCCAAAGCCACCATAACACTACTCGACTCCTCTCACTCCTTCTCTCCTCCCTTTCTTGGCCGCCGGCTTGCCATGCACCACCTCCGACTACCCGTAACCACCATCGCACTCCACCACCTCCATCACATTCGGCCACCGCCATCATCTCCTCCCTCACCGTAGTCGTTGACCACGGTCGAACCACCCCAAATAAAACCCTGATTTGGGCTCCCATACTAAACACGCAAACAAACGTGAAAAATAAACGAACGAGGATTAAAGGAGGAGTACCTTTATGAGACGTGAAGTCCCTCGCTCAAAGCCGACGTGAAAAGCCCTTCTTCCGGTCGTCCTTCCCTTTCTTGTTTCCTCCTGTCGTCGCGCACTCCCTAGGCTGAATGGCCTAGGGTTTTCCTTCTAGTTGCTACTTAAACCTTCAAGGTTTACACATGGGTCCCTCTCCTTCCCTCTCGTGCTTTTTAAATCCCGAACTATCATTAAGCGGCTTACCGGTCCTTTTATTCTCGTTGAATCATGCTTTTCATGGAAATCCGTGCTAACCGGGACATTTAATTCCTTAGATTTGGTTTTACGTGAAAACCTGACCCACCTTCTCATTTACTAGGGATTTAGGTCCCCCATCCGCTCGAATAATCAATATGCGGATTTTTGGGATGTTACAAAAGAATGGTGGGTCAGAAGGAGAAGTTGGAAATAAACACATTGGGTGTAAAGACCCGATTTGGTCGTATTTGGGTACCCAAGAAGAGTGAATTTAGAGCCAAAGTCCTCGACGAGGCTCACAAGTCTTACTACTCTATCCATCCGGGTGCTACAAAGTTGTATCAAGACTTAAGGAAAGGTTATTAATAGCCGGGAATGAAAAATGACGTTACTCACTATATGGGTAAGTGTCTGACTTGTCTATAAGTGAACGCCGAGCATCAGAAACCTTGTGGCATGATGCAACCATTGGAAATACCTGAGTGGAAGTGATAATGAATTACCATGGATTTCATAACTAAGTTAACCCGTACGGCTAAGGGTAATGATGTATTTGGGTAATCGTGGACCGCTTGACGAAAAGTGCTCACTTCTTGCCTATCTGTGAGAATTTTAGGTCCGAAAGGTTAGCAGAAATGTTCATCAATGAAATAGTGGCTTGCCATGGGATGCCATTGTCAATTGTATCTGACCGGGACACGCGATTCACATTGCGAATCTGGAAACGATTCCATGAGGCGATAGGCACCCGATTGAAGATTATCACATCATATCACCCACAGACGGATGGTCAGTCCGAAAGGACCATCCAAACCCTCGAGGATATGTTTCGTTCGTGCATTATCGACTTTGATGGGAACTGGGACAGTCATCTACCGTTGGTGGAATTCTCTTATAACAATAGTTATCATGCAACTATTTGTATGCTGCCATACGAGATATTGTACGGCAGAAGGTGTAGAACGTCGTTATGTTGTGGTGAGATGGGTCAGAAAGAACTAGGAAGCCATGAAGTTGTTGGCGACACTGAGCCTAGGAGACACTACCTGTGGCGACACTATAAGCGACACTAACAAAGTTTAACAGATTTTTACGTATTTAATTTGTACAGATGAGTTCGCATGATGATAAATGAATTATGGCTAAATGTGCTCATTACTTTCACATAGTAAACCGTACACCAGGTGAGTTCGCATGATGATAAATGAATTATGGCTAAATGTGCTCAACATAGAGACAAATAGTAAAGTATGAAATAGGATAAATATAATTATGTGCCTATATGAGTGATGATGTATTATGTGGCTAAATGTGTCAATGTGCCAACATATATGATAAAGTATAAAAGGGTCATACTGTAAACGTGCCACCATAGTTGATAAAGTATAAAGAGCCATACATGTAAACGTGCCACTATAGTTGATAAAGTATAAAGGGTCATACGTGTAAACGTGCCACCATAGTTGATTAAGTATAAAGGGTCATACGTGAAAACGTGCCACCATTGTTAACAAAGTACAAAGGGCTTTATGTGTAAACGTGCCACCATAGAGAATCATGAAACATTTATACATGAGGTAAATGGATGTAAAGAACAAAGGAGTTATACAATAGTAATGTGTTAACTCATACATGATGAAACGGTTGTCTATATGACAAACGAATGATAATGAAACAAAGAGGTATACGTATAAGTATGACAATGTGATTATTGAAGCTACTTTAGGAGACAGACGAAATGGTTACTTCGGTAGACAGACGAAATGGCTAATTTGGTAGATGGGTTAAACGGACTACGACGGTAGGACGAATGAAACAGTTACTTCGGTAAAAATAGACGGATGAAACGGATACAACGGTAGACGGATGAAACGACTGTTATACCGCGTATAGTAGACGGATGAAACGGATACGACGGTAGACAGATGAAACAACTGTTATAACGCGTATAGTAGGCGGATGTTAAACGGCTACGATGGTATGTTAAACAGACTATGACGATAGACGGATGAAACAGTTACTTCAGTAAACGGATGATGAAATGGCTACGACGGCGTGTATGAAACGGTTACTCCGGTAAATGGATGATAAAATGGCTACTCCGGTAGACGGATGAAACGGCTACGACGGTAGATCAATGTTTAAACGGCTACTTCGGTAGACAGATGTTTTGGAATGTTTATGCTTAAACTGAATGATTATGATTTATGTTTAAGAAAGTATACGAAGCTAAAATGATGACTATATGATAAATGTGTGATGATTGCCTGAATGATTAAACTAGAACTCACCAGTGTTAGCTGACTTCTAGTATGCATCTCATGTAAAGGAAAAAAGAAAAGATATAAAGTTTAGTGGGCTGGATGGATTAGGTGATTGGCTACTCGGCTCAAGAACTGACATCCCGATCTATGTTTATGGATTAAAGACAATGTTATGAAAGTTTTAAATGGTTGACACTTTATGATGTATGAATAAAGTTATGTAATTTCGCTGCATAATGTTTAAATTGTAATATTTCAATGTTTGAGCTATATCTATGGGTAAATCTAACGAGTAAGGTTTCCCGGATTCGGGGCCTCACAAAAAACTAGGGTTTTGATCTTAAAACGAGGGTTTAAACGTATAGAATAGTGTTTTGACTCAAGGATTTTCTTAATACAAGTTAGACAATAGTTTCGGACGTAAAAATTTGCGGGTTTGGGTCAAAAACAACGTCTGGAACGCTTGATCTTCAAGTGGAGATGCTAATGTGGTGACACTAATCGCGGTTAAGTGGGGAAGGTGATGAAAATTGAGGAAGTTACGTAACTGATTGGTGACGCCATTAATGATTGGCGACACTAGGTGTAACATCCCAAAAATAGTAAATAAGTAATTAATAATACGATAGAGATTTAAACGTCAAGAAATGAAAGAAAAATGGATGGGCTTGGGTTCGGCTCGAACGGGCCAAAGGAAGCCCAGGTATATAAAGGACAAGGGCTGCCACAATTCATTTCATTTCACCATCTAGAGAGAGAAAAGGGAGCTCGGTTCTAGAGAGAGAAAGAAACGGATCGACTCGGGAATTCAGGAGAACGTTGCTACTGTGCTCGTGATCATCTTCTCTGAATCATAACTCCAATCCAGGTAAGCGTTCGATCATAATCTGAGTTTTTATGATTATTTTAGGATTTTCAGTTTTAGCTAAATAGGTGAAGTTTTTATGGATGAAACTTGAAAATGAACAAAGATCTAGCATCTAGAATAAAAACCGAACGTTCTGATCAAGGAAAATTTAGATATTGACATGATCAGACCCGCATGCAAAAAGTTAGGGTTCTTACGCCTAAAACAGATCCTGCGTACTAAGTACGCAGGAAGAAGGGTTCTGCGTACTTATCAAGTACGCATGAAGTAAAGTCTGCGTACTTACCAAGTGCGCATGAAGTAAAGTCTGCGTACTTACCAAGTGCGCATGAAGTAAAGTCTGCGTACTTGTCAAGTACGCATGACCAAGGTCCTGCGCACTTGCTAAGTGCGCAGGCATCAGAATAGTTAAGTAAAGTCAGTATGTTTAGAATGATTAAACCGTTAGAGTTGAGATTAGGTCTGATGTGTATTTAATTACTCAATTCAGATCAGAAGTGACGTTGTTGGACTTTGTTTAGGACAACCCAGACTAGCTCATCAGGTGAGTTCTATATGCCCCTTTCCATGTTATGTGCAAACCTTATTAAATGTTTTGGGGCTGAAATGTATACACTAAATGAATAAATACTATGAATTCCAATGTGATCATACGTGATATACAAATATATATATATTTTTATATATATATGAAAATGAATTATGAACAAAGAATGAAACGTATGTTTATAAAGTATGAATGAAAGAATAACAAAATGTGAATGAATGAAATCTTGCTTATTATAATATATACTGTATGTTATGAATATACGTGAATGTTATGGACGCTTCGATGCTAACGGCTACTACGGTAGACGGACGACCACGTGTCTATCTTGCAACCGGGACAAAAATATTCCTTCATCAGCTAGGAAATAAAAAGGGGCATTAATGGACGGTCGAAGCAAATGCCAAATCATATGTAGAACGGTTGCAAACATGGTAGCACGTGGGAAACGGATACCTTCGGGTAGACGAGCGAAAAGGACGGACTACGACGGTAGGATGGTTTACGACGGACGGCCGAAGGTTGGCCGAACGGTTTTAAGGCGGACGGTTTCTAGGACCGAACGAGTAAAAGGGCTACGACGGTAGCTTCATGGCGTATGTCTTTGTGACATACGTAGTAAAAGACGGGTTGATCACCCTTATGTGTATGACCAAATGAATGTTAAGGAAAAACTAAAGGTGAATGCATATCAATGTAGTCACTCAAGAATGATGAAAGAATAGTAAAAGTTAAGAATACGTATTTATGTTCTTTATATATATACTTATGTATACTTTTGAAGAAATAATGTTTATATCTAATCTTTTAAACTAGAACTCACCAGCATTAGCTGACTTTTAGTATACATTTCAGGTAACAGAGAAAAGGGTCGTGCGAAGGCGTGAAGGCTGCCCGGCTATAGACTGACATTCTGATTTATGTTTTCTTTTGTTAAACATTGATGTATGTTTTAAATGTTGAGACTTCCGATGTAATGTACTCAAACGTGAATGCTTTTGTTGATAATCGAACGTGTTAAATTTAAAGTTCAGTATTAATGACTTTGTTTATGAGTAAACCCAACAAGTGAGGCTACCCGGGATAAGGGGCCTTACAAGTTGGTATCAGAGCAATAGTTTGAGAGATTCAGACATCCCTAAATTTCTGGACTCAAGCTGATTATGGGACCAACGCACGGATGTCAGTCTGGGTAGCCAACGCCAACAAGGTAAGTAAGTACTAAGGTTAATACACTTGGATAAGAATAGATACTCTAACCTAGAACCAATAGATGTCAATGTCACGACCAATTTGAAGAGTTTGGAACCCGAAAAGCAATGTAAATTTCTAATCACAAACCGGTCACTGTAATTAAAAATTTACCTTGTTCGTACTGTTCCAAGACTATGATCTGAAAGAATGACATTGATGTATACCCTTTATGACTATCAGGAAATTTAAAGACAATGGCAGGTGGAGGGAGAACAGGACGCCGAGGCGGTCGCACGGGCTGAGTCGGCAGGCCTCCACTGAATCCAAGACATCAAGAAGAAGAGGATGTGCACACGGAAAGCACAGATAGCGTGCACCAAACTAATGCCACCCCAACCGGGGGCGACCATCAAGGGTCTCTACAGTTGGAACCCGAGGTCAGAGATGCTATTGCCCGTGAGGTCGTGCTCACTTTGAAGAATGTATTGCCTGACCTACTAACGGAGGCATTAAAGAAAATCAAGGAAGATGATGAAGGGAACAATGAGGAAAAGGTATATGACAGCGATGGGGATGAAATAAAGGTGGGATCAAGTAACCGGGGGTGCATCTGTAAAGGTTTCAAGGACGGAGACCCACCCAAGTTTGATGGGAACAAGGATTCAGTGGCTACGTTCGAATGGATTGAGAGGATGAACGCTGTAATCAACATAAGCGAGTGTCGACCGGACCAGGCCGTTAAGTATGTTGCACATTCTTTCACCAATGAAGCACTAGGTTGGTGGAGAAACATTCAGAGAATAAAGTCGCCAAACGCTATTGCCAGAATAACCTGGGAAGACTTGAAGAAGCTGATAATCCAAAAGTTCTGCCCACAGAACGAGATTGATCGTGTGGAGAACGAGTTCCTGAACTTCAAGGCTGGCAACAAGACTCATCGCCAGTATACTTCGAAATTCAATGAGCTGGCCCAACTGGTACCACACTTAGTGGAGACTGAAGACCGTCTGATTAAGTACTATGTCAAGGGTTTGCCGCAAAGGGTCCGTGTCCATGTCAAAACTAACCTACCCTCGACCTTTGAGTCGGTAGTGAATCTGAGCGGAATCGTCTACGACGACTACGCCAATGAGGACCTGGCACCTGAGACACAAAAGAGAAAGTGGGAGAACCCGTCTAGGGGCATCGGGAAAAGGGATGCAGCAGCTGAAGTTAAGAGACCAAGGTCAGATGAATATGAAACTTGCAAGAAGTGTGGAAAGCACCATCTTGGCGAGTGCCGAATCGGCACCATCATGTGTTATAAGTGCGGGAAGCCGGGGCACTTCTCCTGAGAGTGTTTAAAGGATATCAAGTGCCAGAGTTGTGGAAAATATGGACACCGGACTAGGGATTGCAGAAAAACCAGACAATCCGGTTCGGGAAAGGAAAAGGAAGCTGAAAAGGAACAGCCAAGGGCTAGGACTCGAGCCTATGCCCTGACTGAGGAGGAAGCAAGGGGAAACCCTGATGTTGTATCAGGTACGTTTCTAGTAAATGATGAACATGCTACTATCTTATTTGCTCTGGTGCTAGTAAAAGTTTTATATCAAATGCCTTTAGCCAAAAACTAGATTGCACTGTCAACACCATTGTAAAAGCCTTTAGCGTACAAACTGCCGTTGGTAAAAATTCTATAGTATTCCAAGTAACCGATGATTGTATCATAGAAATAGAGGGCCATAAGTTTCCCTCTAGATTATTCCTTCTTACCTTAGGAGGATTCGATGCAGTACTGGGTATGGATTGGTTAGCTGCCAACAAAGCTCAAATCATATGTAAACGTAAGAGGATACACCTCAAGGCTCCTAGCGGAAGTCCAATTACGGTTTATGGGGATTGGAATTTCACAATGCCAAACTTCATTTCGATGATCAAGGCCAAAAGTTACATGAGGCGTGGTTGCGAAGCTTATCTGGCGTATGTTATTGACGATAGAATGAAAACGAAAGCACTCAAGAATGTAACCGTGGTGTGCAACTTTCTGGAAGTATTCCCTGAGGATCAACCTGGATTGCCACCCGATCGAGAAATAGAATTTCAGATTGACTTACTGCCAGGAGTTGAGCCCGTTGCCAAAGCCCCCTACTGATTGGCTCCGTCATAAATGAAACAATTGATGTCTCAACTACAGGAATTAACAGAAAAAGGATTTATTAGACCGAGCATTTCACCATGGGGCGCTCCGGTACTATTCGTAAAGAAGAAATACGGCAGCATACGCATGTGCATTGACTACCGTGAACTGAACAAGAGGACAGTAAGGAACAAATACCCACTGCCTAGAATATATGACCTTTTTGATCAACTGCAAGGTGCGAGTTGGTTCTCAAAGATCGATCATAGGTCGGGTTACCATCAGTTGAAAGTAAGAGAGAAAGACGTACCAAAAACCGCGTTTCGCACGCGTTATGGGCATTATGAGTTTCTCGTGATGTCCTTTGGATTGACCAACGCACCAGCAGCGTTCATGGATTTGATGAATAGAGTATGTCGACCAATGTTGGATCGATCGGAGATAGTTTTTATAGACGACATACTGGTATATTCGAAAAGCGAGGGTGATCACCATTGTCACCTAAGAGAGGTTCTGGAGGTGCTAAAGCAGGAAAAGTTGTACGCAAAATTCTCCAAATGCGCGTTCTGGCTTAGGGAAGTCCAATTCCTAGGTCATGTAATAAACCCAAACGGCATTATGGTGGATCCTGCAAAGATCGAGACAGTAAAGGAATGGAACATCCCAAAGACACCAACAGAGATACGAAGCTTTCTGGGATTGGCAGGCTACTATAGAAGGTTCATTCAAGATTTTTCAAGAATAGCCTTGCCACTAACTAAGTTGACATGGAAGGAAGTGAAATATGAATGGGGTCCAACCCAAAACAACGCGTTTGAGGAACTTAAGGAACGATTAACCCAAGCTCCAGTCTTGGCACTACCTGAGGGAAATGAAGACTTAGTAGTCTACTCTGACGCTTCGGGTCAGGGTTTAGGTTGCGTACTTATGCAACGAGGAAAGGTAAATGCCTACGCCTCACGACAATTAAAGATTCACGAGGTTAACTACCCAACACATGATCAAGAGTTAGCGGCAGTAGTTTTCGCATTGAAAATATGGAGGCACTATCTGTATGGAGTTAAATGCACCATTTACTCCGATCACAAAAGCCTGAAGTACTTTTTCGGGCAAAAGGAATTAAACATGAGGCAAAGGAGGTGGTTAGAGCTACTGAAGGACTATGACTGTGAGATATTGTACCATCGAGGCAAAGCAAACGTGGTGGCTGACGCTTTAAGCAGAAAGGAAGAATCGGAACCTATACAGATCAAAGCGTGTCAGCTGATTATAACACCAGATTTGATGAGTGAAATATCAAAGGCACAAGACGAAGCGCTTTTAGAAGGAAATATAAAACGGGAAAGAATAGTAGGACAACAAGGGAATTTGGATGCAAATGCATACGGTGTATGAACTAGGTTTGGCCGAATGTGGATACCTAAGATAGCTTAGAACCAAAATACTCGATGAGGCCCATAAGTCTCTCTATTCTATCCACCCCGGGATAAACAAAATGTATCAAGACTTGAAGAAGGAGTACTGGTGGCCTGGCATGAAAAATGATGTGACAGAGTACGTGAGCAAGTCCCTAACGTGTTCTCTAGTTAAGGCCGAGCACCAGAAACCATGCGGTAAAATGCAACCTTTACCAATACTGGAATAGAAGTGGGAGGAGATCACGATGGACTTCATTACCAAGCTACCGCGAACAGCTAAAGGCAATGATACCATTTGGGTGATCGTCGACCGTTTGACGAAAAGTGCTCACTTCTTGCCAATACGTGAGACTTCTTCGTCAGAAAGACTAGCAGAAGTATTTATCAAGGAAATTGTAAGCAGGCATGGTATGCCGCTATCGATTGTGTCTGACAGGGATACTAGATTTACATCAATGTTTTGGAAGAAATTCAATGAAGCGATGGGCACTAGATTGAACATCAGCACCGCTTACCACCCCCAAACCGATGGACAATCGGAAATGACCATTCAGACCTTGGAGGACATGCTCCGGGCCTGTATCATTGACTTCGGTGGGAGCTGGGACAGCCATCTACCATTGGCAGAATTTTCATATAACAACAGCTATCACTCGACTATTGGCATGCCGCCATTTGAAATGTTGTATGGGAGGAAATGTAGGACCCCGGTTTGTTGGGGGGAAATTGGACAGAAGGATTTTGCAAGCCTCGAAGTGGTCAAGGCTACTTCTGAGAAATTTGATCAAATCAAGGCTCGAATGAAAGCCACAAAAGACAGGCAGAAATCATATGCAGATAAGAGAAGAAGGGAGTTAGAGTTCCAAGTCGGGGACATGGTACTGTTAAAGGTATCACCATGGAAAGGAATCATCCGATTCAGAAAACGTGGCAAACTAAGTCCAAGGTTTGCCGGACCTTTTAAGATCTTAGCGAGAGTGGGTCAAGTTGCTTACAGACTCGACCTACCCGATGCGCTTAGCGAAATACACCCTACGTTCCACGTGTCGCACTTACGCAAGTGTCTAGCTGACGACACGGCTCATATACCTTACGATGAGATCGAGGTGGATAACAGTCTGAATTATGTCGAGGAACCAATAGCCATTCTTGACCGATTTGAGAAGAGACTACGCAATAAGTCAATCCCATTGGTCAAAGTTCAATGGAAGCACAGAATGGGATCAGAAGCTACATGGGGGAAAGAAGACGAGATGCGGGAAATATACCCTCAATTATTTAACGTATAAGCAGTTTCGAGAAAGAAACCTCTTTAAGGAGGCTAGACTTGTAACATCCCAAAAATAGTAAATAAGTAATTAATAATACGATAGAGATTTAAACGTCAAGAAACGAAAGAAAAATGAATGGGCTTGGGTTCGGCTCGAACGGGCCAAAGGAAGACCAGGTATATAAAGGACAAGGGCTGCCACAATTCATTTCATTTCACCATCTAGAGAGAGAAATGGGAGCTCGGTTCTAGAGAGAGAAAGTGACGGATCGACTCGGGAATTCAGGAGAACGTTGCTACTGTGCTCGTGATATTCTTCTCTGAATCATAACTCCAATCCATGTAAGCGTTCGATAATAATCTGAGTTTTTATGATTATTTTAGGATTTTCGGTTTTAGCTAAATAGGTGAAGTTTTTATGGATGAAACTTGAAAATGAACAAAGATCTAGCATCTAGAATAAAAAACGAACGTTCTGATCAAGGAAAATTTAGATATTGACATGATCAGACCCGCATGCAAAAAGTTAGGGTTCTTACGCCTGAAACAGATCCTGCGTACTTATCAAGTACGCAGGAAGAAGGGTTCTGCGTACTTATCAAGTACACATGAAGTAAAGTCTGCGTACTTACCAAGTGCGCATGAAGTAAAGTCTGCGTACTTACCAAGTGCGCATGAAGTAAAGTCTGCGTACTTGTCAAGTACGCTTGACCAAGGTCCTGCGCACTTGCTAAGTGCGCAGGCATCAGAATGGTTAAGTAAAGTCAGTATGTTTAGAATGATTAAACCGTTAGAGTCGAGATTAGGTCTAATGTGTATTTAATTACTCAATTCAGATCAGAAGTGACGTTGTTGGACTTTGTTTAGGACAACCCAGACTAGCTCATCAGGTGAGTTCTATGTGCCCCTTTCCATGTTATGTGCAAACCTTATTAAATGTTTTGGGGCTGAAATGTATACACTAAATGAATAAATACTATGAATGCCAATGTGATCATACGTGATATACAAATATATATATATTTATATATATATATATATATATATATATGAAAATGAATTATGAACAAAGAATGAAACGTATGTTTATAAAGTATGAATGAAAGAATAACAAAATGTGAATGAATGAAATCTTGCTTATTATAATATATACTGTATGTTATGAATATACGTGAATGTTATGGACGCTTCGATGCTAACGGCTACTACGGTAGACGGACGACCACGTGTCTATCTTGCAACCGGGACAAAAATATTCCTTCATCAGCTAGGAAATAAAAAGGGGCATTAATGGACGGTCGAAGCAAATGCCAAATCATATGTAGAACGGTTGCAAACATGGTAGCACGTGGGAAACGGATACCTTCGGGTAGACGAGCGAAAAGGACGGACTACGACGGTAGGACGGTTTACGACGGACGGCCGAAGGTTGGCCGGACGGTTTTAAGGCGGACGGTTTCTAGGACCGGACGAGTAAAAGGGCTACGACGGTAGCTTCATGGCGTATGTCTTTGTGACATACGTAGTAAAAGACGGGTTGATCACCCTTATGTGTATGACCAAATGAATGTTAAGGAAAAACTAAAGGTGAATGCATATCAATGTAGTCACTCAAAAATGATGAAAGAATAGTAAAAGTTAAGAATACGTATTTATGTTCTTTGTATATATACTTATGTATACTTTTGAAGAAATAATGTTTATATCTAATCTTTTAAACTAGAACTCACCAGCGTTAGCTGACTTTTAGTATACATTTCAGGTAACAGAGAAAAGGGTCGTGCGAAGGCGTGAAGGCTGCCCGGCTATAGACTGGCATTCCGATTTATGTTTTCTTTTGTTAAACAATGATGTATGTTTTAAATGTTGAGACTTCCGCTGTAATGTACTCAAACGTGAATGATTTTGTTGCTAATCGAACGTGTTAAATTTAAAGTTCAGTATTAATGACTTTGTTTATGAGTAAACCCAACAAGTGAGGTTACCCGGGATAAGGGGCCTTACACTAGGGGTGGTGACACTCGTCGGAATCGGAACTAAGTGTCGACACTAATGGGACGACCCTAAGTCCATAACGAAAGTTATGTCAAAACTTGTGATGGCGACATTGTCCCTGATGACTCTGTCACCAGCGACACTGTGGGGCGACACTAGCTAGTTGGGGTGACATTGTAGGTGACACTAGCTAGAATTTGATAGTTTTCACGTGTTAAATTCGTATAGATAGTATAGCCTTTCGCCTAGCTTGACAGACGTATAGTGGGATAGTGAGAGCATACCTTGTGAGTTTCTATTGCCTTTTCTTTATGTTTTTGGGCTGAGATGCATACTTGACCGGTGACCGTGCTTTAATGAATGGTATTGATGAACGAATGAATATTTTATAAAATATTATATATTCTGTAAAAGAAATGAATGTAAAGAGATAAAGTAAAATTATTTATACATTCTTTAAAATATAGAGTTAAATGCGGTTTTAGTCCCTATTGTTTGGTAAAAGTAACCCTTTTAGTCCAATAGTTTTTTTTCATGTTTTCAGTCCTTGTGGTTTTTATATTTTGCCATTTCAGTCCAAGATACTAACACCGTCTATATTTTCCATTAAATAGAAGGGTACAACAGTCATTTTACAATTATATAACTTATTAAAATAGTTTAATAGTTGAAGGACTATTTGTGTAACTTGCTAACATATAATAAAAGAACTTAAAATAATTAAAAAAAATAAAAACCCATTTCTTCACCACACCCCCAACGATTAGCATTTGGGTTTTTCGTCTTCTTCACATGAAATTCACAGGTCATGGGAAATTTTGATCAAAGGGTCAAACCAATATGGGTTTTTCATCTTCTTCACATGAAATTCACAGGTCATGGAAATGACTACACCGATGATGAAGATTGAAGACCTACATTGAATGGTGATTCCCGGGGCTCAAATTTCGATTAGAGGGTCGTCAGAGAAGAAAATCTCCTCTGTTAACTTCGCCCGCTATCTGAGGCCATGATTGCGACCTAGATCTTATTGTTGAGGATTAATGGAGGAATCCATATTTGAAACCAAATTACAACAGAGGGTCTGATTCTGGTTTCACTTTTGGGGTACTCCAAATGATTGTGACTCCAAATTTGAGCATTAGCACTCCAAATGATATTCGGGTTTCACTTCTGGTTCCACTAGTCGGAGGTGCAGGGCGTTAAAAGGGGATCTGGGGCTATGATTTTTGGTGATTCGATGGTGGGGATTTTGGATATGAGGACACGATCTTGTGGTTGCGGTCTCCCACAAGGGGAGAGGTCGATGAACAAGGGGTTAAACAAATTAGGAAAGCTGGGGAAGAAAGAGAGAGTAGGGGTTTGGGATCAAGACCAGAGGTGTGTGGGGTGGGGGTTGGGTGTAAATTGTTTTTTTAGTTGAAGTAAATTACATATTTAATCCCTTAGGTGCAAATGACTGTTGTACCCTTCTATTTGATGGAAAATATAGACGGTGTTAGTGTCCTGGACTGAAATGGAAAAATATAAAAACCACAAGGGCTAAAAACATGAAAAAAAAACTATTGAACTAAAATGGTTATTTTGGTCAAACCACATGGACTAAAACCGTATTTAACTAAAAATTATATTTTTGAAGAGAACAGAAATAAGTGAATGGCGGTACTTCGGTACTGGATAACAGTGACAGAGTCATATATTATTCTTATGTGATAATATGTGCTGAATGGTTAATGTGCATGGTCAATGGCGGTACTTCGGTACTGGATGATTGTGATAATGGCATGTATTATACTTAAATGTTAATACTTTGTGTATTGTAATGTGTATGTGTTAAAGTGTTATGTGATAGCTAGTTTAAATGTGTGTGAATGCACTGAATGAACTGTGGAGTCTTGTATACAAGTAATATAGGAGTCTTGCATTGTGCAAGCAACAGAGGAGACTTGTATATGGGCATATAGGAACTTTGCCTTCTGGTTCAGTAGCAATGGAGTCTTGTCTTGTGCAAGCATATGGGAACTTTGTCTTCAGGCAATGGTTCGGTAATGGCGTCACACTAGTGCCTGTTCACTAGTTGACGGATGGGTTATATTATCGGTCTTCGTGCAGTTAGCCTTAGGGGCAATATAATCTAAATGGACGGAAAGAATGAACTGTTTGATATAAGATACCTTTGGGTTCCTAAAATAAGGTTTTTAACAATGATAGTGAATGTAAAGGATTTCATAATAATGAAATGGAAATGATTGAATGTGTAGAGAATGTTTTGTTAAAACCTAAATGAATTGTAAGCTTATGTTATTTTAATAATTAAAGCAATGTTAAATGATCAACTGGGTTTATAGTTTTTAAAGTAAAGATGGAACCCACTCAGTATATCTGACTTTTTAGTATGCATTTCAGATGAAAATTAAGTTGAACTGTGGAGCTGCGAGAGCTCGGATTGGCTGGAGTGAAGGGCTACATTGAATTGAAGACTGACATTTCTAGTTAATTGAACTGATTGAATGTTTATGTTTAAATGTTTTAATTGGTTGTGATATTTGGATATGTTTTTGTAAGACTTCCGCTATATTGATTCTGAATTCAAGGTTTAAGAACTATGTTATTCAAGTTTTATGCCAACTATGAGATGTACCCGGTTTGGGGCGTTTCAAGTTGGTATCAAAGTCATAGTTTGAGAGATTCGGACATTTGTGATAATGTATGAACTTAATTTTAGAATGGAACAGTGAAGGAAATGTCAGTCAAAGTAGCCCGACCATGAAAGTGAAGATAAAGGTGGGACAGTAATGTCTCCGTGTATGTGTAGACAGTAAATGCCTTAGTGTATAGACTATAGCTGCCTTAAATTAAGGTAGAAACATTTTCCTTAGAATAGAAGATGGGGACTTGGGTGCAGTTCTTACTCTTGAAATGTTCAGAACCTAAGTAGTAAAGTAAATTAGTAATTTCATACCGGTATCTACAATTAGTAATTTACCTTAATCGAGGTGTTCTAAATAATTATTTATCTTGATAACATGAGTAATATTGTTCGAAAATAGTAATAGAAATGGCCAAAGCAAACAAAGGTGGACATACTAGACGTGGTGGACAACCACAAGTTAACCGTCAAGCTGAGGATAGTGAACCTATACAGAATGAAACTGGGTCTTTCGAATTTGTGTACGATGAGCGGGAAGAGAGTGTGACGAATCACAATGTTGAGTGAAGAGGGGCTCGTCTTGGAGTCGATAGTTAGGGCAGCTATTGCCGAGGAGGTCACTTTGGTCTTAAAGGACATCCTAGCCGGCAACCCTGGCTGAAGCAATGAAAGAATTTGTGAAAGAGAAGAAGAAAGGCACAAAGAAGAAGAAAAAGGAGAGCGACTCAGATAATGAAGTCACTGATAGTGATGGCTCAGATGATGAAGCTTCTTGGGGCTGTAATTACAAGTCCTTTAGGGGTTGTTCTTCGCCCAAGTTTGATGGGAAGAAAGATGCTATCACCACCTTCGATTCGATTGAGAGGATGGACAGGATCATTAACATTAGTGATTGTCGAGTCGATCAAGCAGTTAAGTATGTTGTCACTCATTCACTAATGAGGCCCTGAACTGGTGGAGGACAATCCAGCAGACAAAGTCGGTTGGTGAGATTAAGAGGATGCAGTGGGAAGACTTGAAGAAACAGGAGATCAAAAAGTTCTGCCCTCAGAACGAGATTGATCGAGTGAAATTCTTGGGAGTTAAGGCTTGGAGTATGACGCACCGTAAGTACACTTCCAGGTTTAATGAATTGGTTAAACTAGTTTCTCATCTGGTTGACACCGAAGAGAGGAGAATCAAGTGTTACATCAGGGGGCTACCACAGAAAGTCCATATTCATGTGAAATCCAATGCTTCAAAAACGTTTGATTCAGTGGTAGAACTTAGTGGGATCTTGTATGATGACTTCAATTCTGAAGACGCACTCCCGATTGAGAATCAGAAGAAAGGAACTGCTACTGTGAAGCGATCGAGAAAGGAATCTTTGGGGTCCAAGAACAAGAAGCCAAAGGTAGAGGACCAACGTACTTGTGCTAAATGTTAGAAGAAGCAATTGGGGAGTGTCGTTGATATGACGTAAATTATACATGTTTTACATGCATAATTATCCCCGAAATCATCACAATTAGAGACAATGTGATAATAATTGATGCCTAATCCACTCATTTGTCTTCCGATAGGATAATTGACCAGGATATGCAAAAACATGAAGAAAACACTCAAAATCAAGGTGAAATCGGCATTTGGGGGCTAATTGAATGAAACCGGACGCAGAAAGTCAAAGCTGGAAGTTAAAAAGTCAATAGGAGGCATTTTATGGCAATGCATGGTCGTGCATTGCCTTTCATGGCCGTGCAAACCATAAAATGCTCTCATGTCCTCTCCTGTACTGCCAGATTCCGCACGTGAAAGAAATGGGTACTTTTCACGCCTGTGCAATCTAATGCACCGCCATGCATTGCTAAAATCTTAGCCTATAAATAGTAAGCTCATTCTAGTGTTTTAGGTGTCCATTACCTTGGGTTGGGAAGGCCCTAGAGCTCTGCTAGAGCCGGAACTCCCTCGATTTTCGTCCGTTTTAGCTTTTCCTTTGTTTATTTTATGTTTTTAGTCTTGTAATACGAGACGAACCTTCTTGTTCAAGCAAGCAAGAGACAACCTATACTCACTCTCCCTCGGTGTTGGAACACTTTCACACATTGTCTAAGGGTTAGTGGAGTCACTTGTATGGTCATTCGTGACTAGTTCTCTTGTGTTGCTCAAGTTGGTTGAACTTTAATTAATTAATGAAGTATTTTTAGTATGTTATGTTTTTAAAGTCTTTACTATGAGTTATCTTAAAAAGACAAGAATAAGTGATCTTTAAACCAATCTAATAACCTTAAATCTTGTGAGTTACTTAAGCAAGACTTCTTGTTTGGAAAGCTTATTCGATGTTTGTACGGTCTATATACAAATCTTGGTGCTATCACGGCCATTTAGTATAGATTTAATGTTATGGGTTGATTGGAGGTTTGGGTATTCAGTATGCCATTTGTGCCCTAACCAGACCGGGCGGTTTATGTCGGTATTTCTTTACTTCTCTTGTGTCGGCTTGCAGAGGACTTCTAGCGGGAGCCATGGGGTTTGATCTAGAGAATGAAAGTCTTATTTATTTAAAATAATATTATAAGTAAAGACAACTATTTAAGAACATAATTTTTTAGGTCCGAGCGTTCATAAAGTAACTCTGGAGGGAGTTGCGCATTCCGACTTTCCAAAGTAAGTTACAAGACATGACGTACGTCAGTCATTGGATAATCTTAGTCTGAATAATGAATTGTGAGATACCGACGGACTTGAGACCCCGTTTAGGGTTCGTTATATTCATTAAGGAACAGTTGGCCGACCGTATCCACTGTTCCATTACGAAATGCTAACTCCCCTATCGAAAGGGTTAGTACTAGTAACTATGACCAACCTTACTTTTAATATATCATTAATTAACAAGGTATAACAACTAGAGTAACGCCTTAAATGAGATAACATTTCTAATTACATTTCTTATCTGTTTATTTTCCTTTTAAAACAAAACCCATTTTCCAACTTATTATCCTAGTCAGACAATAGAAAGGGTTGAGTATGGGATCCGTGTCCATGGTTCGATACTTGGTTCTTACCCATACTTTACTACGCTGCGATAGGTTCACTTGTCTATTGTGTGTATATTTAGTTGAAGTAATTATCATTTTAATTTATAAATTTAAAACCTGATTTTGTGTAGCTCCAAGTAGAATATATTTATTACTAAAACTACGCCATAAAGTTATTGGTGTCGTTTCCAAGGATATATATATTTTTATCTACATATAAAACATGCATCAAGTTTTTGGCACCGTTGCCGGGGACACGGTAATTCTGCGAAAAATCTAAGCCGCTGGACTGACTATATCTATTTTCTTTTTGTTTTCTTTCTGCTTTATTTTTCCTTTTCATTTTTATTTTCATCTTTTTTTTCTTTTTTGTTTTATTTCAACTTTATTTTCCCTTTTATTTTTCTTTTAATCCTTCTCACTTTTATTTTTATCTTTACTTTGGTACTTGTGTTAGTTGATCTATCTTTGTAGGAACTTTCAAGGATCGCGACCACGAAATTATTGTTGAGAGAAATGAATGGATACAAGTGTCGAAGTTGTTTGTTTGGTTGTTTGACCGGATACACTATGGTTTTTTACCGGTTACCTCGGTAACCGTTGATATGGTGGCACCACCACCACCCTTTCGGCCGCTTTATTAAGCGAATATTAACGTAGTTATTTTTATTTAAGTACTTAGTTTATGTTTTGAGCATTGCATAGCGTTACAGGTGATACAGATTTTGATACGTGCCCCGAAATACACTCTTCGCAATGATGAGAATCAACTACACGCATGGAAATTACGTCTCATCAGGGGAGTATCAGTTTCACCACACCCTTATTATTCATGACACATATCATATTGCATACATATATACTGTCAGAAACTAAGTGTGGGGTAGAACTCGTTGATAATTTGGCTGTCTAATCTTGTTCTAAGTATTACAATTGCATGATTAACAACTACCCAATTCATGAAATCAAAATTTATTTAGAAGTAATAAAAATATTTTTCTTTAATAATCTAAAAGCAAGCATCTTAAAAATCATTTGACATAAACGGGCTTATAAAAACAGCAATTTGAAATACCACTGAAGTGAATCAAGGAAACAAATAGGGAAGATTAGCGAGCCCAACAGAAAGAAAGAAATAAGTTTATGCATATTCTCACTTTATTACCCTTTACCTTCCGTTTCCATGTGAGAATTCGAGCCTATCGCAGTTGATTATTACATATTTCACATGCTCATTTCGTTTGATAGAGTGTTTGCTAATTATTGCTTTGCATGTTAGAACTTGTGTAAAATATACATTTCAAGATCACGGACTAAAAGAATGCATAAAAATGATTAAGGCATTAGGATTAACCCACTTTCTTTAGCCTTCTCTCCTTCTCTCACCTATCCTAAATATTATCCCCTAGTTAGCCCCTTTGAGCCTAAACCTTTTCATTTCTAAACCTACATCTCAAAACCTATATACACGACAAATTAGCCTTTTATCTTTTAACTCTCTTATTGAAAAATGACTTGTCTATGAATTAAGGAATGGTTATCCATCGAAAGTTTATAGATCCATCTTAAGTTCAAAGAAAGAAACTCAATTGGTATGAAAAGAAGAACTATTGTGAAGATAAAGGGGCAACCAAAAGAAATTAGTAAATCGCGCAAGTCAGTGAAGAAATCTCATCAAAAGAAAATCAAACTTACTCGAAAAATTGGAGTATGCAAAGCTGATCAAAAATGAATGTATTAGGAAGAAATAGCCAAATGATTCATGGGAACTAATAGCAATGAATATTTCAAAAATAAGAAGAAGTTGACATTCTTAAAGGAAGGGATTTGGTCTTGACGATCTGACCTTAAAAGAGTCCTTAGATTAGTCACAGTGTCTAATCTAAGTTGAATAACGGAATCATTTTCATTTTTATCATTAAGTCAAGTCAGATTTTCAACATTTAGCCACTATTCCCAAATACTTCCTACCCAAACCCTAAGCCAAACATTACAACCCTTTATAAAGCCCTCTTGATTTATGCACATATTTTATGTCAATTGGTGGAGATTTGATTTTTATACAAGCCTATGATTATGTGAGCATTAATTATAGCATTGAGTGTACTACTTGACATACCTTATCCATATATTAAACCCGAGTGTTGAGTGAACATTTGTGAGACTGTAATTTTGTGCATAATCATAGTTCAATCAAGTATGTTGGACTTGCTACCCTCTTGTGGAGAAACACTCAAAAGATATATCCACCAAATCATTGTTTTTAAGAGACCATTCAGCCATTTGGGACAACAGCTTTGGATTAACAATTAATCAATATCTTACTTCTACGGGTATAATCATGCATGATTTTTCTTGAGGACAAGCAAAGTTTAAGTGTGGGATATTATGATATAACGTAAATTATACAAGTTTTGCACGCATAATTATCCCCGAAATCATCACAATTAGAGAAAATATGATAATAATTAATGCCTAATCCACTCATTTGTGTTCTGATAGAATAATTGACCCGGATATGCAAAAACATGAAGAAAACACTCAAAATCAAGGCGAAATCAGCATTCGGGGGACAATTGAACGAAACCGGACGCAGAAAGTCAAAGCTGGAAGTTAAAAAGTCAACAGGAGGCATTTTAGGGCAATGCACGGTCGTGCATTGCCTTGCACGACCGTGCAAACCATAAAATGCTATCATGTCCTCTCATGTACTGCCAGATTCTGCACGTGAAAGAAATGGGTACTTTGCACGCCCGTGCAATCTAATGCACGGCCGCGCATTGCCAAAATCTTAGCCTATAAATAGCAAGCTCATTCTAGTGTCTTAGGTGTCCATTACCTTGGGTTGGGAAGGCCCTAGAGCTCTGCTAGAGCCGGAACTCCCTCGATTTTCGTCCGTTTTAGCTTTTCCTTTGTTTATTTTATGTTTTTAGTCTTGTAATACGAGACGAACCTTCTTGTTCAAGCAAGCAAGAGACAACCTATACTCACTCTCCCTCGGTGTTGGAACACTTTCACACATTGTCTAAGGGTTAGTGGAGTCACTTGTATGGTCATTCGTGACTAGTTCTCTTGTGTTGCTCAAGTTGGTTGAACTTTAATTAATTAATGAAGTATTTTTAGTATGTTATGTTTTTAAAGTCTTTACTATGAGTTATCTTAAAAAGACAAGAATAAGTGATCTTTAAACCAATCTAATAACCTTAAATCTTGTGAGTTACTTAAGCAAGACTTCTTGTTTGGAAAGCTTATTCGATGTTTGTACGGTCTATATACAAATCTTGGTGCTATCACGGCCATTTAGTATAGATTTAATGTTATGGGTTGATTGGAGGTTTGGGTATTCAGCATGCCATTTGTGCCCTAACCAGACCGGGCGGTTTGTGTCGGTATTTCTTTACTTCTCTTGTGTCGGCTTGCAGAGGACTTCTAGCGGGAGCCATGGGGTTTGATCTAGAGAATGAAAGTCTTATTTATTTAAAATAATATTATAAGTAAAGACAACTATTTAAGAACATAATTTTTTAGGTCCGAGCGTTCATAAAGTAGCTCTGGAGGGAGTTGCGCATTTCGACTTTCCAAAGGAAGTTACAAGACATGACGTACGTCAGTCATTGGATAATCTTAGTCCGAATAATGAATTGTGAGATACCGACGGACTTGAGCCCCCTTTAGGGTTCGTTATATTCATTAAGGAACAATTGGCCGACCGTATCCACTGTTCCATTACGAAATGCTAACTCCCCTATCGAAAGGGTTAGTACTAGTAACTATGACCAACCTTACTTTTAATATATCATTAATTAACAAGGGATAACAACTAGAGTAACGCCTTATTTGAGATAACATTTCTAATTACATTTCTTATCTGTTTATTTTCCTTTTAAAACAAAACCCATTTTCCAACTTATTATCCTAGTCAGACAATAGCAAGGGTTGAGTACGGGATCCGTGTCCATGGTTCGATACTTGGTTCTTACCCATACTTTACTACGCTGCGATAGGTTCACTTGTCTATTGTGTGTATATTTAGTTGAAGTAATTATCATTTTAATTTATAAATTTAAAACCTGATTTTGTGTAGCTCCAAGTAGAATATATTTATTACTAAAACTACGCCATAAAGTTATTGGTGTCGTTTCCAAGGATATATATATTTATATTTTTATCTACTTATAAAACACGCATCAGCCGTCTTGGTTTGAACCTTTGCTATGTGTGTGGAAAGACGGGGCATTACGCTCGCGATTGCTCGAGTGTCAGGAAATGCCACAAGTGTGGAATGACCGGCCATTTTGCTAAATATTGCTGACAACCCAAAGATGGCAGTTCTAGGAAGGAGAGGGAAACAGAGAAACTAAGGGTGAGGACTAGGGCTTATGCCCTGACTTAGGATGAAGCTAAGATGAACCCTGACGTTGTGTCAGGCACGTTTCTTGCCGATAATACTTACGCGTCGATTCTTTTTTATTCTGGTGCGAGTAAGAGTTTTATAGCCACTGCATTTTGTCCTAAACTAGGCAGTACATTTAAAACGGTAGCACATGCCTTTTGTCCTAAACTAAATAACCCTTGATAAACAAGTAACTTAATCTTATTCAACTACCACTTTTAATTCTATTCTAACTCTAACCAAGCAATAGATTTTTTATTTTGAACAACAATACCCCAATTTTAGGGCACCCTCAACTACTCATAATAATTTACACATGTTGGATCTAGAATACACAAGTGTCAACACAATATAATACCGCTAATGATGTTGATCCTAAAGAGTCACACGATGGGCAACGAAATTTGTTGTTAACGTGTTAGACATATTAACACAAAAGGTTATTAGTGTCATTAATTATTCAATGAATAATTAATATGTTATTTGTTATTATTTGATAAATAATAACTAAGTAATAATATAAAGGTTGAAATTGTAATTATTTATATTGATTGGTAAATAATATAAATATATATATATATATAATCCGTATGGAATATTCCATATGCCATAGAATATGCCATGGAATATACATTATGGAATTGATTATACAAGTTGATCAAATCTAGAGATTTGGTTAATCAATCATGCATTCAAAAGTTAAAAACCTTAGCCACACACTGGTATAAAATGCATGGTCGTGCTCAAACTGAGAATTTGGATAGACCACTTTGAATCTCGATCGAGAAATATAATAACTGAACATACGTGAGAATGATTCGATCCATGTCTCACGTTCAATGGAATGTTTGAATAACAGAAAGGATAAAACTGACCAAGAGCTGTAGATCAGTACAACAGTAAGAGTACCTTGACTGGTTGGTAATGGTGGATGACTTGTAAAAGTATCCAACTTCATTAGGGGATGTGCGGTGATGCTAGACGCTCAACACTGTCTGTATTAGTATATGTGTTTGAAGCTTGTGGAAGTATAAGATTTTTGGATCTAGGATGCCCAAGTGTCAATACAATATAATACTGCTAATTAAGTTGATCCTGCCAAAGAGGTTGTGGTGTAGTGGTTGAGGTAAGGCCCGAAGTCCCAAGGGACCCGGGTTCGATCCCTGCCACCACCATTAATTTCCGGGGCATCGCAAATGAGGCCTAGCTCATAGGCTGATGCACCAGGGTTTTACCCACGCCGATACAGGGTTCGAGCCTCGGCTCTCCCTCAAGCCCGGAAGGGGCCGTATTGGGTGGGGGTTTTCCTTGAAAGTTCTCCAACTCTGACGCCAAGTGGGTCCGATTAAGACAACATATTGGTCAGAGTTGGACGAGGCTCTCCCATGTGACGGGGGTGCGACGTCACAACATTCAATATTCGCCTTTCAAAAAAAAATTAAGTTGATCCTGAAGAGTCACACGACGGGCAACGACATTTATTGTTAATGTGTTAGACACATTAAACGCAAAAGATTATCAGTGGCATTAATTATTCGAAGAATAGTTAATATGTTATTTGTTATTATTTGAGAAATAATAACTAAGTAATAATATAAGGGTTAGAACTGTAACTATTTATATTGATTGGGAATTAACATAAATATATATGTATATATATCATTAATTTCAAAAATTAGATAAATATACCGAGATGAGTAAATTACAGAAATCGTCCTTTATGCTTATATCATTTTTCAGAGATTGTCCTTTAGCCCAAAAATTATCAAAGATCATCCTTTACGTTTACAAATCTTGCATGTTTCGTCCTTTACCCCTAACCCAGTTAAAATTTTCCATTAAGTATGGTAATATGCAAGGCATATGAGGGTACATTGGTCTTTTTACCATTTATTTAAAAATATCTTAATAAACAAAATATATATATATATATATATATATAAACACACACACACTCTCTCTCTCTCTCATTTGGATAAGTAAGCCCACAATCACAGCCACCTACCACAGCCGCCAATGACCACCATCACATCCACCTACCACCTTCCGGCAGCAACAAACCATGAGCGTCACACCCCCTCCACCCGATCCACTTTTCTGGCCCCCCTCCACCTGATCTAGCAGCAATTACGAGACCCCCACTTTTCCATTGTCACCATCACCAAGCACTCCATCTCAACTCTGAGACCTGCAATCGATTTAACAACATCAATTTCTTGAAATCTTGTTGAATCTGAATCAAATTGGAACCAATTTAGGGGGCCTTGTGCCCTAATTCCCACTATTGGTAGCCCACTGTTGGCACCCGATGATGTGGATTTGGTGTTTGACAGCCCAAAATCGACCAAAACCCCACTGGTCGTCTGTTATTAATGTGGACTTGGTGGAGAGATTGAATTGAGAATTGTAGATATAGAAACCCTAGAGGCGCGGGGGAAGTGGGGAGAAGGTGGTTTGGGTGGTGGTGGTGGCCGGCAGTTATGAAGGTCAGGTGGTTGAATGAAAAAGAGAGAGAGTTTAGAGAGCGAAAGAGTGTTGAGATAGAGAGAGTGTGTTTATATATATATATATATATATATATATATATATATATATATATATATTATTTTTTTGTTTATTAAGATATTTTTTAATAAATGGGTAAAAAGACCAATGTACATTCATGTGCCTTACACGTGACCATACTTAACGGAAAAATTTAATTGGGTTAGGGCCAAAGGACGAAACGTGCAAGATTTGTAAACGTAAAGGATGATCTCTGACAATTTTTTGGCTAAAGGACAATCTCTGAAAAGGTGTATAAAAATAAAGGACGATTTCTGTAATTTACTCATACGGAGATAAATTTATTAATTTAAAAATTAAATGGATAATATATATATATATATATATTTAAAATATATATATATATATATATATATATATATATATATATTCCATATGGAATATTTCTTATGCCATAGAATATGCCATGAAATATGCCTTATGGAAAGATTATATAATAAGATCAAATGTAGAGATTTGGTTAATCAATCCTGCATTGAAAAGTTGAAAACTCTAGCCACACACCACCACCTCTTGCGTCGCCACCCATTCCCATTGGGAGAATTTTCGGCAACCACTAGGTGGTGCCCGGGTGCTTCGTTTTGCGTGCCGCTTGGTTATTTGCGTAGGAGCTAGCAACCTATGTTCGTTGTATCATTGTGGATATCTGAAGTGAAAATCATCCACCCTCTCCTACATGATCAAATGCTAGAAATTAAAGTTGTTAACTTCATATTCTTCATCTTTTGTTTCTAAAGTCTTACAACTGGAACACTGGTGCAGTTTTCTCGTCTTGATTTTGATTAAGACTTCCGCTGCGTTTATGACTTGGATCTATTTTTGAAAAGCTAAAACTATACGGGAATCCCAACAACACCAACCCGCCATAGGCGGGGCTTGAACCCTTGACCTCAATGGGAGCTTCGCCTCTCTAACTCCAAATGGCTTTGCCATTGAACCCAACCTCCACCCCCAAGCAATAGATAAATATAAACTCAAACTATTTGACTCAAGTACAAACACATTTTAAACTATTTTCAAATTCATCCCTTGACTTCTTGTCACATGTCAAGATTAATTCTTTATAAAGAATAAAAACAATTAAAAAGATATCGACTACAAAATAAAAAAGTTCCTTTTAAAATGAAGTCATTGGATGTTGAAATTCTTTTAAAGGGCGACACTAGTAAAACAATTCTTTGATCCACCACTGCTTGGAAACCCCTCTACACTTTACCAACTTGATTCACCATCAAAGTTAACAAACTTTCATCTCTCTCACTGCACTCTGAGATCAACGGAACATCAAAAATATCAACCATACCCGTTTGCACCCCACATGAATTCACTGAGACACTAAATATCATCATTCCAACATATCTTTATGCGACATAAGTTCGTAATAACCAGACATTCCTTTGATCGGGTTTTATCCTTGAACCAAGGTATCGATATGTGCTTTTGTAATCTTTTCGTACATTATGCATATGCTTATACATTATAACATTATTGAAACTAAGAAACCCCAAAAAGGATTGTGTAGAAGATGACAATAGCTAAAACACACACTCTAATCTAGAGTTAAATGTGTAATGAGGTAAAAACAAAAACATTTAAAAAGACATCAACTACAAAAAAAAAAGTTTTAAAATGAACTCATTGGTTGTTGAAATTCTTTTAAAGGGCAACACCAGTCAAACAATTCTTAGATGCACTACTGCTTGAAAACCCCTCTACACTTCACTACCGTGATTCACCATCAAAGTCAACAAACTTCGTCTCTCACTGCACTCTCAGATCAACGAAACACGAAAAAAAAATCAACAATACCCGTTTGCATCCCACACGAATTCACTGAGACACCGAATGTCGTCATTCCAACATGTCTTTATGTGACATAAGTTCCCGATAACTAGACATTCCTTTGATCGGCTTTTATTCGTAAACCAAGGTATCATTATGTGCTTTTGTTGTCTTTTCATACGTTATGCATATGCTTATACATTACTAAAACTAAGAAACCCCAAAAAGGATTGTGTAGAAGAGGATAGTAGTTAAAACACACTCTAATCTCTAGTTAATTAAATAAAACCAAGTTTGTTAAATAAAAATGAGAGGTAAAGAACAAAAATAATTAAAAAGACATTAAATACCAAAAAAGGGTTTCTTTTAAAATGAAGTTGTTGGTTGTTGAAATTCTTTTAAAGTCCATAGGTATTACTCATATTCACAAAATAGAAAATAAATGGATCTACCTAAAACTTGACACAAATGCGATACAATTTTGACTATACTCAGGTTAGGATTGGTTTTTTTTACACGAATAAATATACGAGTCATGGTTCCATTCTCCTCTTAAATCTGTCATCCTGAAATCTTTCAATCCGCCAACCCAAATGATATACACCCTAGATAAATCTCATGCGAAGGTAGTGCTTTTTTGTTTTTACTAATGCATAATCTCTCTTACAGTTATGCATGAATTGTCACCTTCAATGTGTGTTGAGGGTTCTTAGATATTAAAGGTTAACTAGTAATTTACCTCGGCGCGTTGTTGCCGTCGCGCGCCTCAACACGTTAACCAACGGACCCTAAACGGCTTCGAACTTTATAAAAAAAAGGAAGAAAACTAAACCGTTGAATAAATCAAGGTATTCGAAAACGCAAAAAAAACGGACTCCAAACGGCTTCGAAGCTTTATAAAAAAAAGCTAAACCGTTAAATAAATCAAAGTCTTTGAAAAGCCACGCGCGTTGCAGCGTGTTAACTCCCACGTAGCGGCACATTAGAACACGCAATACATAAAAAAAAGCAGAACATTTAATAGAGCGTTATAATATTAAAGATATTATATAGAAAAAAGAAACTGCTAAAAACTTATCATGCACGCAATAAATAAACGTATTCAAAACTTTATATAAAAAAATGGAAAACCTATACACAAACCCACGCATTGCAGTGAAAATAGTTAGTAACATTACAAAAACTTTATATAAAAAACGAAACCGTAACAAAGCAGCTAAAAAAATTAACCATAAAATAAATTAGAAAACGAAAGCAAAACCGTTTAAAAAAGTAATAAGATAAAAAAAATTAATAACAATGTTGTACGTTAGTGATTAAACAACTTGTACACTATTACGCATAACTCCGTTTTGAATTAAACTTACATAAAACATAGATAAATATAAGTACGTCGCAAGTGTATATTCAGAATTTTATAAAACTTAATATTTTAAAAGTTATAAACTAAGAAGAAAAAAAACCTATAAGCATAACACATGTCAAGCTCTTGTTAACAAAAAAAAAAAAATATTTTTAAAGTTAGAGAGAAAGAGACGTGAGAGAGAGAGAGAGAAATGATATAAAAAATAAAATATAAACATAAGAAAAATGATAGAAAAAGATAAAATATAAACATGCATTGGCTACTTGTACTGAAGTTTTAAGGCTTTAATCTATGCCTTTTATGTTATATAAAACTAGTGTTATGGCCCCTATCGTGAACTCGCGCGTTAAAGAAGACGTTGATAACATGCTTAACTTTATATAAGAAAAGCGAAACCTGGACGTTGTTGATAACATTCGAAACTTTATATAAAAAGATGAAACACCACGTTGCGAAGAGAGCGTAAACGGTTTAAAAAGTCGAACGGTTTAAAACAACCGGTCGACTTAAAAATGACGTTACGAAAATTCACGTCGAGACGTAAATAAAAATAGGCATGTCGCAACGTCAAACTCGAAATTTTATAAAAATCATATTTTAAAAGTTGTAAGAGAAAAACAAAAAAAAAACAATGAAAAAGTAAAAACCTTGAAGTAGCTTTGACGACTCGTACGTTGTGCTTTGATAACTTGTACATTATTACGCGCAACTCCGTTTCGAACGAAATTTGCATTGAAACGTAGATAAAAATACACACGTCGCAATAGTGTATTCAAAATTTTATAAAACATCATATTTTAAAAGTTATAAGGAAAAAATAAAATAATTTCAAAATTAATTATAATAATAAAATATTCACTACCTTACAAAATGTTTACTAAGAGAAATAAAAAAATTTAAGTACAACTTTTTTCGAAAAAAAAGAAAAGAGAAGTTAAAGGATAAGGGACACGTGGCAGGGTTGTTGAATCCACTACCTTACAAAATGTGTTATTAAGGAATATAATATATAACTAGGTGCGGCGCACAAAAATGCAAAAAAAATGACTTCCTCAAATAGTGGGGATTACATGTGCCTCACTATGGTTTAGAAATGTAGATACGGCGGTGATACTAAAGTTTGTAACGCTCAGTTTAGATATATTAAAATTAAACCAGAAAAAAAATTCAAAAGTGGAAAACACAAAAAAAAAAGAGTAAATCTAAAGAAACAGTCAAAAGTAAAAAAGACAGAGCAATAAAAATAAAAAGAAAATCCCAAAAAAAAAGAAAAAAATAATTTTGTTATAGTTGTATGGCAATTTTGATAAACTTCAAGGTAGCGATGCAAATTGAGAAAAAAAGAAGGGATGTAAGTGAAAGTTTACATTAAAGACGAATTTCCTTGGCTCTACGATCTGACAGCATTTCATGGGGAATGTTACTATTCTCACACGTTGTTCTTTAAATCTATTTAGTAATATCAAACCCGTTTCAGTTCAAGAACTGGTTTTTTTTTTTGCCATCACTAAACTCTCTAAAAGTATAGTATGTTCGGTAAAAGTCACTATCTTTCTCAAAAAAGAGTGTTAATGCAGAAAGCAATCTTGAGGTTGAATGCTTGAAGCTGTGAATTCTTGTGAGCAAGTGAGAAAGATGAACAGGATTTGGATCACCAAAGGATTGAACTCCTTTGGTTTAGATCCGTAGTGCAAGTGGTTGTTGGTTGTGTTTATAACGGTTTTCCGACTTTTAGGTTCGATTTTGCAAGACAGACATAACAAGCAATTGAGAACTCAAAAACGAACATAATATAAAAAGATAAGTGAAGTGGGTAAAGGTTCTGTCTAGGTGTTCCAAACTCAGTTTGGAAATAAATACCCACAAAATCCAGTTCCATAAACATCAACCAACCCGTGAGAAATTCGAAATCTGCAAAAGAACCCATAGCTGCAATCATAAACATACAGTTTCACCAACCCCAAACGGGCCGATCAAAATCTTTCATGGATTGAAGTAGTGGAGATTGATTCACCACCAAATCAATCATAGCTAGCATTTAAAAACTTCAGCAGCTGGTTTCGGTTATTTTCTGCCTTCTTATCCTCCTTTGTCTTGTCGAGTTTTAATAAGATCTACAATTAAAACACAAAGAAAAAGAAATGTGAGATGCACTCGTTTCAAGTTTTAATAGCTCAAGACTTGATGATAGCAGACCCACCTTTTTACCAGATACCACACTGCGTTTGACACAATCTTCTTTGTCACGACCCAGAAACTGTAAAAAGTGGATGATTCGCATTAATATAACAGAACTCGTGTTGGTGTGTTCGCTTCTTAGCCTTGTTTTATTGCTCTATTTTTTTAGAGGTTTCAAATCAAAATGGAACTTTTAAAAAACGCGGGAGGGGGTTGTTTGTTGGGTCCATAAAAGTTTATTATTTTATTTTGAAGTTCATATAGTCATTATACTAAAATGTAAATTAAAAAAATGTTATCTTTTACTAAAACAATTAATTGTGCGACAAAATGTGTTAAAGTGATTACGAAGGCAATGTGAGTATGTCTCTCTTTAATCAAATACACACAACCATACATAAGAACTTTTGGCGAGCTGACCCGTGTGACCTGATCAAGTAAGATACCATCTAGAGGTTGCAATTTACCAAAACATATCTATAAATAACATGACAAACCAGAAAGTATTTGTATCAATTTAACTTGACTATTTCTTAAATTAAAAGAAAAAGGACTACAAGTTATTGGTGGGTCAACCCAATCGACTTAATCTGTTTTGACCCATATTGAAAAAAAAATACACAGGTTGAAACAAATAACGAACCTGCCCCATCCACCCACATTGCCACCATTATTAGCATCTTAGCATCATATCTAAGTTTATCAAGTGCTTACCGCTTACATTGAATGATTTCCAGTCTACTCCATTGATGGTAATTCAATGAGAGTTGCAAATTCACCCCTATCCGTCTCCCTTTCCCCTTTGCTAATTTGAAAATTAAGATCAAAGTTATATGACTTGCCTTAGAGAGTTGAACAGGGCTGCTGCTACCATCCTTCGGGTTCTATTAAGGCTCCCATTGCCAGGACCACACCCGAGCCAGAACAATATCCAGACATTCATTCATCATGTCACAGACCCCAGCTCCAATTTCGAAGAGCCAATTCATGAAAAAGGCAGAAAGTACTATAAGCACCTTATATATCCAACACACAACTACAATATTGATCTCTCTAAAATAAGTATATAAAGCATTAGTAAACAAATTCTATCTTGCTTGCAGCACAAAAACTTGCACCTGCAGAAAAAGCCAAATGGGACAAACCCAAATGGTTGTAACAAAAAAGTGCATCGGATTTTGGGACCAAACGCATCAGAGCGCATCGCGCAAGGCAGCCAAAAAAAATGCAATAGTGACACAATGGCCTACCTCCTTTGCTTTATTCTTATCGCATTTGGTGTGACGCTTAGCCTTCCCCTTTTCTTTATCCTTCTGCTGAAAAAAAAGACATGAAACCAAAATGACATGATGGTTGACCATAACTGGTGCAAGTTATGCAATGGTTGACCTTTTTGTGTCGACGTTCATGTTTATGCTTCCTTGAGCGATTGCTTGGTCTATCTTCACTGTCGGATGAACTGTGACATGCAAATGCCACATATTTAAAGCAGTTTTTAGGTCAGGAATCCTTAACTAGGGCCGGCCCAAGTGTATAAACAAAAAAAATAGGGTTTTATGCCTCTACAAATTTAGGGCCCTTTGTTGCTAGGGTTATCCCACACCATGAAAACTGCAAAATTTTATCCAACACATGATTTTACAGAAATGTGTGACTTTTTGTCAAAATTCTAAATATTAACCAACCTAGGGGGTGTGGGAGTCTGTGTGAAGCATTTTTGCATTCAGGATGTTCTGGTAGAGATTTTGTTATAATAAGCCCATAACTAGCCTAACACAAACTCAACGAACAAATGTGTACCATTATTATCTGATTCTTGTTTTTCTTTTTTATCTGAGAAGGTGTATTTGCTATTAGATGAGTTCATTGTTGGAGAATTTCAAGAAAGAAGCAAGAGAGTAAAAACACTTTAACATTTAAGCACTCTCGCTTATAATTTTTTAGTGCTAATTTTTGTTTCAATCCACAGGGCTCAGACCATACGTCTGCAATTACTGAAGAACTTGCTGAACCCCTAATGGCATGCACTGTGATTTGAGCCTTGTTTTTTAATGCTTCGGATGGTTTTCTTATACAAAGTTTGTAGTCACAGACACAGTTTGACATTTTTAATGAATGTTTGGTTTGCAGGCTAGAAATCAGAAAGATAGGAGAGAAGCCATTTCTTCCGTTCTCTACTTTTGTACAGGTAATGCTTTCAATTTTGTTTTATTTATGTAATCTTCATCAAACTCTTTTCTGGTGAAGATTTCAATTTCACTTGGAATGTCCTATTCAAGATAACTTTTCTAGTTTTCATAATTCATGAACCAAAATTTCAGATGAAAAACAAAACAATTATTATCTTTTTTTTTTCGCGAATAAGGACCCAATTTTAGAATTCGCTTTAGCCCCCAAAAAGGTTGAGCCGCGCTGTCCTTAACAAATGTGCTGGACTAGCCATGTAACCCATGGTCATTACTATAACCTATGAATAACAAAAAACTTCTGAAAATAATCTTTACATACTCAAAAAAGTGAGACAAAGGCAGGACAAATAAAACTTAAATGCAAAACACAGTTTCTTATATCAAATAAGCATATGCTTCGTTTATTCCTAAATTCCCCTAGTTTGACTTCAGGTCTCATAGATTTTTATTTTCTTTTCAATTATGCTATGAATCAAACTTATTTAAAGAACAAGTGTTATTTCTACTTTTCTAGCATCACAAATATATTAACACATTCAAATGATTACGAAGGCTAACAACATGATAAAACCTAACTTTCACGTCTAGATCTATGGTGGAATAGAAATACATATGAAGTCATCAACAACCGCAACGGAAAATAGTAAAAACTAGGTTAAATTAGTCTATTTAACGATGAGATCGTTATTAATGATACCTGTAATCGTCGGATGAAGAAGATGAAGGACTACGCCTACGACGACGTTTGGTATGCGGACGGCTTTTCTTTGTGACCTTAAGAGAGTCCTTTTTGTGTTTGTCGAGGCGCGAACGGCGGTCTCGACCGGAGGAGGAGGATGAGGAGGAGGAGGTGGAGGCGGCCATGGATGGAGAGCAAGCGTTGAAGGCGGTTGGATTGGAATCTAACCCTCAATTCAAATGACGTCGACGGAACCGGAGCCTTTTTTTTTCTTTCCGTCTTGGATGACCAGTGATTTTTTACATGTTTTGGTTTAATAAATTCTTTTAATTTGATTTACAGATTTTTCTAGATCTACAAATGAATAAATTAAACTAGATGGTTAAACCCGCGCTCTGCGGCGGGTGTGGGGTCCATCGATAATAAAAATTTTGTTTGGGCGGTTCTCATGCCGTCCGTGTTATTCGATAATTTTATTTTTCGTTTGTATGTTATTTACTTTCTCTTTCTTTGTAATGTTTTGGTACTTTCTAGCTTAGCTGGTTCTATTGGATTTTCTCCTTTCAAAAAAAATAAAATTTAAATGAAATGTATGCGTATCAGTAAAAATAATTATAATAAAAAAAACATAAAACTAAATAATAAAAAAGGAAGAAAAAAAATAAAAAAACTATCGGTTCGGGTCGTCGAAAACCATAAAAACGAATAACGATACAGATTCCGATAATACCAATACCGACAATGATGTTATTCGCTGATAATCGATTCGACTCGTCACGGTACCACAACGGTAATGACACCCAATATAGGCAACGATAAAATAAACTCGATTATGAATAAAACTCCGTTTTCAAAAAAAATATCGGAACGTTGACAAAAAAAACTAAAAATAACCGTGCACCCCGTATTTTAAAAAAAGTTAACAAACGAAAGTTATTAAAGAAAAACGAAATTAATTGAAAAATGAAACATGCTAAAAACGTATGTTTATATAATATAAGGTTTAAAATGGAAATGTAAGAAAAACAAAATCAACCGACTTTTTTATGTTTATGTGAGAGAGAGCCATGCAAATTCAAATGAACGCAAAATACGTGTCACAAATTCAATGGGAAAGGTACTATTCATAAGTATTTTCCTTTAATCTAATTACTAATTTTATAATTATTTTTGGTTTTTATCTTTTAAAAACGATGATGACTTATCTGTTTAAAAAGTTTTTAAATGGAACAATCACTCGTATAATTATAACTAGATGGTCATATCCACGCTTAATGGCGGGTGTTAGGCTAATCGTTAATAAAATATAAATGAAAACGTATGCGCAATGGTAAAAATAATGTTAATAAAAGAGAAACATAAAACTAAAAAATAAAAGAAAAAAAATTACTGGTTCGGATCGTCGAAAACCATAAAAATTAATACCGATACGGGTTACGATAATACAAATACCGACAATGATGTTGTTCGCTCAGAATAGGTTCGGCTCGTCACAGTATCACAGTGGTAACGACACTCGTTATAGGCAACGATACAAGAAAAACTCGATTTTGAATACAACTCAGTTTTCAAAAAAAATTATATCGGAACGTTGACAAGAAAAAACTAAAAACAGCCGCGCCCTCCGTATTTTGAAAAAAGTTAACAAACGAAAGTTATTAAAGGAAAATGAAATTAATAGAAAATAAAATGGGCTAAAAGTGTATATTATATATATATTATAAAGTTGAAAATGAAAATATGTAAAAAAAATAAAATTATGCGTCGATGGGTGAATGGAGCTGCTACTGTTCAGGGATGTTGTCTTTTAAATCTTATTAGTAACTAGTTTTTTTTTGCAAATGTAGGGATCAGAATTATGCATGAACACATATATTTCGGACAAAAGAGTAAAATAATTCCCCATCTTCCATCTGACACCAAATTTCGATCCAAAGTAATTGAAGGATGACGGGAATGAAAATCGACGAAGAATTTGTGCCTGATAGACGCATTGAGGTTGAAACAGACGATGAAGAAAATGAAGCCGAAATAGATTGCGATGACGACAACGACGATGAAACCGGATCCGATTGTGAATTACCACCCTCTTCTCACTCTCATAACTGTACCAATGATCCCTGGCCTCAAACTTACAGGTCTCCGTTCTTTCATTATCGTAAGTGCGTTATAGACTATAAACATGACAAACAATAAAATTAAATACAAGTAACATGCAGGCAGTCTATGGACATGTACACAATGCCCCTTCATCCTGTGACTTCCTTTAGGGGAATATCAGACTTGAATCTACCAATCAAGAGATCATTTGGTCTTACACATGATGAATCCAAGCCCCTCATTTCTTCAAGAAGCTTGGGGAGAGATCAAGTTCCTATCTCCACACTCCCCGTCAAATTATCTCAAACATCAAACTTAACAATCTCGGGCCTCCCACCTCCTGTGGAGCAGTGCTCTTTTTCTCAAGCAGTCCTTAATGGTCAGACCAATCACTATATAAAATAGTATGTATTCAGCATGTTTATTGTTATATATATATGTGTGTATATGCAGCGATAAATGTGCTATGCGGCATAGGAATCCTATCAATGCCTTACGCGTTTAAAGAAGGAGGGTGGTTGAGCCTTGTGCTTCTCATGGGATTTGGTGTTATTACTTGCTACACTGGAATATTGTTAAAAGTATGCTTAGAAAGATGTCATGGACTCCAAACGTACCCTGATATCGGACAAGCTGCTTTTGGTTATTTTGGGCGCGTATGTATAGCTGTGAGTATATATGACCTGATATGATAGTTTCAATTTCAAATGTGGTGTAAGTAGTAACTTTTTCCAATTGAATGCAGGTGGTTTTGTACTTGGACTTGTTTGTAAGTGAATGCTCATATATACTAGCCGTTGGCTGCGTCTACTTAATTTTAAAGTCATGTAATATCTGTTGTATACTACATGCAGTCGTCTTGTGTGGAGTACTTGATAATGATGAACGATAACCTTTCAGCACTATTCCCACACGCCCATTTGGATATCGGCGGCATTATACATCTTGATTCTTATCTCTTCTGTGCCATTATATCTACCCTTGTCATCCTTCCTACAGTCTGGCTGCGAAATCTCAGTTTACTCTCATATATTTCAGGTTAAACTGACATATGTATTTATATCCTTCATAAGTATAAATATATATACGTAGATCTCAAGCCTTTAAACTTGTAGATCATGAAAGTGATGTCAATAGGTAGATTTAATTGGTTATAATATCTAAAATAAAAAAGGACTTATTAATTATGTGAGCAGTTGGAGGAGTTGTAACGTTAGCAGCTGTGGTGATATGCTTGCTATGGCTAGGGGTGGTTGATGGGATCGAATATCACCCAAGCCGAACTGCACTAGACTTTGGGAACCTGCCTGTAGCAATTGGTCTTATTGGTTTTTGCTATGGCAGCCATTCTGTTTTCCCCAATATCTACACTTCAATGAAAGAACCTTCCAGATATCCAACTGCACTTCTTATCAGGTCACTATTATTATCATTTTACACAAGAATATGAGGATGGATCTAATATAGTTGTTTGTGAACAAATGCAGCTTTTCTGTATCTTTTGTTATGTATACTGCAGTAGGAGTATACGGGTACCTGATGTTTGGGGACTCTGTGAAATCTCAGTTCACTTTAAATATGCCCACACATTATGTTACTTCCAAAGTTGCAGCATGGACTGTGGTAAGTATGAAGATAATATCATCTTCTCTTTGATGTTTATTTCCATGATTGATTGATAATAAAATGAAATGCAGGTTGTTGCCCCTGTTACAAAGTTTGCCTTGACACTTACACCTATTGCATATGGTATCGAAGAACTGTTGCCTCCAGCTCAACAAAGCTCATATGCTGTCTCAATAATCATAAGAACCATCCTAATGGTTCTAATTTTACTTGTAGCTTTAACACTTCCATATTTTGGTAAGCATCCATCCAAATTCCTCCAACTTTTATGATTTGATGTTTGCTAATCAATCAGTCGTCTGGTCTGTCTACAGGAGTTGTGATGGCCTTGACTGGATCCGTACTTGAGATGCTTGTGGTAATTAATTTAATTAACTTTCCCATTTGTTCTTTATTTGATGCTTGCTAAACAATGTTCTTGTTGTTGTTCTTGATTTTCCGATCAGTCTATAATCTTTCCTTGTGCTTGCTACTTGCGGTTGCTTCATGGTCATACGACGACACTTGAGGTTCAGATCTAACTTTCTTATTCTATTCTATAGCTTGTGTCCTGAATCCTCAAGTGTTTGTTTGTTTGTTGCAGATTACAATGTGTTCATTGATGATTTTGTTGGGACTTGTATGTGCTATTATTGGCACATACACATCACTTGCAAGCATACCTGCTTAAAATAATCAAGTTAATTGTTACAGAATTGTTGTAAGTTGTATTTTTGTTTGAATGAATACATATATGTAAAGACAATTGTTTGATTGGGAATTTTGTGTTTATTCCAAAATGAGAAGACAATATGCACGCCGTACAAGTTTTTTATGCATAGGTTGATGTAAGTTATTTTGTTTTTTATGTAATTTTACACTTAAGCCTTTGAATTATGTGAGATTTACTTTTTAGACCCTACACTTAAAAAAGGTTTTTTTTTCTTTTTTACTTTTTCTTTTAACAAATTTATACTACAGCCCCCGAACTTCAATAAAGTTATCATTTGCACATTGAATATATTTTTCTCTTTTTTTACCAACCGAGTTACGGGATGTGGCATATGCACAATTGTAACGGAGTTACGCTTGATAGTGTACAAGTTATCTAAGCACTTGCGTACAACGTCGTTATGAATTTTTTTAAATGGTTTTGCTTTCTTTTTCTAAATTTTTACCCGCTAACTTTTTTAGCATCTTTGTTACGGTTTTGTTTTAGTTTTTAAGTTTTTGGAATATTACTATATATTTCGCTTCAACGCGTTGATTTGCGTAAAGGTTTTACTTTTTTTATAAAAACCAAAGTTTTTAGAATCTTACTAGTTATTTCGCTGCAACGCACGTACGCACGCACAATTCTAGTTAGTTTACAATTTACCCAGTGACTAGACTAGGTAAGGTAAGGTAATTCTTTTGTTTATATGTACAAAATAATACTAAAATTCATATTTCACATTTCGAAATAAATAATATATTGAAATATTAGTTAGAAAATGAAAATGAAAACGGATAAGATTAATATTAGGGAATATTTAGAGTCTGGTCGTTATCAGGGTCGACTCATTTGGATGGATAAAACTTATGTCAAAACATAGACTCGCTATAGCGAACGATAAAAAAACTTGAATTTTAACATAACTTCGTTTTTAGTAATACATGAACATTGGCAAAAAAAACAAAGAAAACCACGCATCGGTCAGTTTTAATAGATAAATATCTTCTAAATCATTTTGTTCACGTTAGTTAGCATAAGAAAACGAAATTAATAGAAAACTAAATGGGTTAAAACTTAAAAGCATATATTATATATACTATGAGGGGCAAAAACGATTCCACTCACAACACGGCGGGGACATTGTCGATTTTGGTTCGACTTGTTTGCGGGGTTAAAACTACGTACAGTCGCTATAGCGTACGAAAAAAAATACTCGCTTTTGAATATAATTCTGTTTTTAATAAAATTTATATCGGAACGCTGAAAAAAAAAACTAAAGAAAGCCTCGTTTTCCGTTTTTAATGAAAAGGTAAATAACAAAGTTATAATAAAGAAACGGAGTTATTGGAAAAGCAGACGGGTTAAAAGTGTATATTATATATAGTATGAGAGTTGAAAAAAATTAAAAAATATGTTAAAAACTACGTACAGTCGCTATAGAAAAACTAAAGAAAGCCTCGTTTTCCGTTTTTAATGAAAAGGTAAATAACAAAGTTATAATAAAGAAACGAAGTTATTAGAAAAGCAGACGGGTTAAAAGTGTATATTATATATAGTATGAGAGTTGAAAAAAAATTAAAAAATATGCTAAAAACTACGTACAGTCGCTATAGCATACGAAAAAAAATACTCGCTTTTGAATACAACTCCATTTTTAATAAAATTTATACGGTACGCTGACAAAAAAACACTAAAGAAAGCCGCGTTTTTCGTTTTTAATGAAAAGGTAAATAACTAAAGTTATAACAAAGAAACGAAGTTATTAGAAAAGTAGACAGCTTAAAAGCGTATATTATATATAGTATGAGGGTTGAAAACAAAAAAAAATAAAAAATAATAAAACGACTGATCAAAAACGTTGTCAAACTACGTACAGTCGCTATAGCGTACGAAAAAAAATACTCGCTTTTGAATATAAGTCTGTTTTTAATAAAATTTATATCGGAACGCTGAAAAAAAATATTAAAGAAAGCCGCGTTTTTCGTTTTTAATGAAAAGGTAAGTAACAAATAAACGAAGTTATTAGAAAAGTAGACGAGTTAAAAGTGTATATTATATATAGTATGAGAGTTGAAAAAAAATTAAAAAATATGCTAAAAACTCTGTACAGTCGCTATAGTGTACGAAAAAAAAATACTCGTTTTTAAATACAACTCCGTTTTTAATAAAATTTATACGGTATGCTGACAAAAAAAACTAAAGAAAGCCGCGTTTTCCGTTTTTAATGAAAAGGTAAATAACTAAAGTTATAACAAAGAAACGAAGTTATTAGAAAAATAGACTGGTTAAAAGCGTATATTATATATAGTATGAGGGTTGAAAACAAATAAAAAATAATAAAAATACTGTTAAAAAACGGTGTCTTTTAATCTATCTATTAACTAGGTTAAATTCCGGTGTATTATATAGAATCATGAATATAATACAATAAATAAATATTTTATACATTGATAAACTAGGTTAGAAACCCAGTGTATTGCACGGGTTGAAAAAATGCAATGTTATATATAATTAGTAAAAAAATTTACATATTACACATTTGTGACACATTATATAGTTTTTTAATACAAATTCTAGAAAACGTTATACAGCTATTTTTTAAAATGTTTATAAAAAGAATGAAAAAAATGTTCAATTTATAAAAATGTTTTATGAATAAACTTTTTTTAATAAAAAAACGTTTTATAAAAACAATTATAGAAATCATTGTTATTTAATAGAAAAGAGAGGCCGGAAACAAAAAAATTTATAAAAACAATTATAGAAATTTGTATAATTAATATGAGAGATAAGCGAGAAAAAAAGGTTGGGGTGCATGAGAGAGTGAAAAATGTCCTAGCAAAACCTTTATTTATTAGAAAGTATAGATTATTATTAGACCATTCGTAGTGGTTTCACGCCCCGCCACGTCAGTGCCACATCAGCACAGGGGCAATCACTGCATAGAACCACTAAGATGCGTAGTGATTTCTCGCATTTAATTTTTAATCATTAACTAAATAAAACTACATAATAGTTGAAATAAAATTTAAAAAAAAATACATTCATTAAAATAAAATAAAAAAACTACATTCATAATAATTGAAATAAAAAAAACTACATTCATAAAAAATAAGCATAAAACTACTCTTCGTCATCCTCGTCGTTTAAGTTGTTTCGTTCGTATACTTCTTTTCTTTGCCTCTCTGCTAGTTTACGAGCACCTCCGGTAAGGTGCTCAAACTTTATAGTTAGAAACTTGATATCTTGTAGTTATTGTTTATTCTTTCTAAAAGAGAGTAGTTTATCAAGTTTCGAGGTTACGGTATTCGCCCCTCCCCGATACGGCGTGAAATCTCGCATGAACATGCCACCAAAAATCCTTTCCTTTTTGAATATTTCCTATACAAAAAATATAAAACAAATTGTTAAAAATTTTATAAAATATAACATAACAATTTATAAAAAAAATTATAAACGCCTTACCAATTTTCGGTTTTTCCGATACGTATACCCAAGCTTGTGTCAAGCAAATTTTTCGTCCGGTGTCCACTTTTCATGAGCACGTGGCGGTTCTTTGGTTGTGTCGACAGTTATTGGTTGTTTCTTTCTATGTGAACGTTTATTTGGTTGAGTCGACGGTTGTGTCTAGGGGACGGAATCAGTGAATTCTTGTGTCTCGGGTGTTGAATCCGGTGTGGGAAAGGTTTGGATAGGAGGGGGCATTTGTTGAAAAAAAATGAGAATTGTCGAATCCACATGGAATTTGTTGAAAAATGTTTGGTTTCGGTGACGTACTTGGAACGTAAACGTCTTGAATATTTTGATTGAAGAGGTTGCTCGGGTCGTTGTTTGGGTCGGGATTTCGAGGAAAAAACGGGTATTTGGGTTGTTACGGATGTTTGCAAAATTTGGATTATTTGGGTTCCAAGGATTCATTGTTGAGTAAGATAGGTGAAAGATAATTTAATATTTAGAGAAGAAAATAAAAAAATGGTTGGTGAATTGTTGAGTAAAATAGGTTGTTATTTTATAAGTGATTTTTTTAAATGCAACGGCTATATGATCGTTGTAGTGTTGAGGTCTGTGCCCACTCCAGCGTGATTGCGCTCACGCCCCCTCCCCCCCTCTTCACGCCAAGGGGGTGGTGTTCTCAGGCATGAATGGCCCATATGGATCACGCCCTTGCCTTACGCCACCATTACACTTGCCCTTAGATTTTATAGGCCCACAGTTAGCAGATAACTTAATTTTATTAGTTTTTGTGAAAGAAAAATGTCAATCTAAATTCTATGTTCATTACTGATTTAAAAAAATTACAAGAAATATTTTGTTTTATTGGTTGATATTAATCAAATATTAAATAATGATGGAATATAAATTTATTATGATATTGAAATATAAGAAGTAATTTAGTTGACTAAAATCATGGGCTAGAATGGTTTGGACAAAAAAATATAAATGGATGGGCTCTAAAATTACGTCACGTGTCCCCTAGAATTTTTATTTATTTAGTATAAATAATCGATTATATATATGTGTGTGTGTGTGTCGTATGGAATTGTTTTAATATAAATATAACACTTATATTGTAACACTTGATAATATTCCAAAAAAGTAAAAATTAACACCTCTAAATCTTATAAGTTATGATGAATTAGTTAAATCTATCTATTATAATAAATAAAAATAATCTAGGACACGTGGCACTCTCTGGTGCATTCTCACCCTTATTTTCCCGCTTTTCTCTATCATATTAAATAAGGAGACACGTGTCACTCTCTGGTGTCTTCTCACCGTTATTTAATATCAATGTAATTATAGATAGTTATTATATCATTAACTAAATAAATTTAATATGAAATTAATTATGGATAGTAATAATTTTTTACGTCACTTATCAATTTTTGAAAAATAAATTTGTACTATGGATAGTAATAATTATGGATTATTTTTTCAGCTTATTTTTAATTTCTTTAATATTTTTTAAATATTCATTAGCTACTATTTAATATTTTTAAGATTCCTTTTCCTGTTTATAACTTGTAAATCTTTATTATTAACTATTGAATATTTTATTTATTCAACCCGTGTAATACACGGGATTATAATTTAGTTTAATTATAAATAATGTATTTAAAAAAGAAATTTATTAGTCAACCAAAAGTTAAAAAATTAAAATAATAAGAAATATAGAAACGTTTAAATGGTATTTGATCAATTTAGGAGTTTTAAAAAATAAATTAAAAATAGATAATTGAAAAATGTTAAGGCGAAAAAACAGATAACTAGAGGCTTTAGAATTATAACATGTGAGACCATAAAACCTTCACTACTAGAAAAAATCGTGTTTTCGACGCAATTTTTTGTCGCAAATGCGTCGGAAACACCTATTTCCGACAAAAACATGTGAGATTATTAATTGTTTTGTCGGAAATGCGTCGCAAGTTGCGACAAAAACAATATCAATTAATTTAATTATATTAAAATTTTGTTTTTATTTTAATAACTAAGATTATTAAAGTTTTTTTGTCGGAAATGTGTCGTAGGTTGCGACGCATTTACAACAAAAACAATATTAAGTATTTTAAATATATTAAAAATGTATTTTTAATTAAAATTTTAAGATTATTAATAGTTTTGTCGGAAATGCGTCGCAGGTTGCGACGCATTTGCGACAAAAACAATATTAAGTATTTTAAATATATTAAAAATGTATTTTTAATTAAAATTTTAAAATTATTAATAATTTTGTCGGAAATGCGTCGCAAATTACTACACATTTGCGACAAAGGCTTGGGTTTTCATTATTGTCGCTATGTTGTCGTAAATGTGTCGCAATTTGCGACGGAAAATTTGCGTAGCAAATTTTTCGTAGCAAACTAGCTTTTTTCTAGTAGTGCTTTATTTATTATAATTGGTAAATTTGAAATGTTATTTGTTTTCACAATCAATTTTATAAGATTTGGTATACATTTAAGTCGGTAAATATTTTATGCTCTTTCACTGTAGTTTCACATTATGAATGTAGATTTCTCCTTCTTATCAAAATTATTTGGATACATCTTATCAAAATCATGAAAATTATAATGAAAGTGTGAAAGTCTAGATACACGTAAACAATTCATATGGAATTTTATCAATTATGGACCATACTAACAATTTAATTACTAACAATTAACAATAAAATAGACTTAGTAACAAGCTAACATCTAACAATATTACAAAACTGCAAAATAAATAAACAAACAAATAAAGATAAATAAGAAAAACATCTAATATTGTTAAAATAAAACATCAAAAGCATTATATAACCAATTTTTTCAGAACCGGACCGGACAACGAACCGGACGTCTTAGAGGTTCACTGGTCGGACCGGTCGGACCGAATTCAAGAACCGGATGACGCCATAAATAATATAAATATTCATAAAAACATATAGAAAAATATAAAAAATTCCAAATACTACATATACAACCATTTAAACAATTTTGAGTCAAGGACGAGGGTTGTAGGTCTGTAGAAATTTTAATTCTTTTGAATCTTCAATTTTAATTTTGATTAGGGTTTTGGAGGACCTGTGGCAGCGTATAAGTTAAAAGGGAAGAGCCAAATTGGGTTAAAATTGTAAATAGAAGTAAGTATAAGGACTATAGAATAAAAAAGATAAAAAAATAGTAAAAAAAATAAATTAAAATACCCGGTTCGACCACCGGTTCGCGGTTCGACTGCTGAATCGCTTAGACCGCCCGGTTCAACCAACAAACGGTCTCAGAGCATGTAACCAGACCGGTGGAGGTCACGGTTCCCGGTCCGACCTGCCGGTCCGGTCCAGGTTTAAAAACATTGTATATAATATACATTTCACCAAGAGGTGAACAATTCTAGATATTGATTGATGGATTTGGACGGTTTGGCACGTGTCATCAGTTGATTGGTCGTTTCATTTAACCTAAATAGTTATTGTATTAAAGTTTTGTGTTAATTACAAGATATGCTAGGTGGCCTAGCGGTAACACCTTGCCCACACTATCCCAACCTTCCATGCCCACCCGGGTTTGAATCCTAGATATAAAATCAGCTATAAAATTGGTTATCACTGTTAACAAGAAAAATGCGATGATGAAGATGGAATTAGTTTTGAAAAATGATTTAATTTATTTTCTATTTAGATTTAATCAAAACAATGTTGTTCGGTTTCGGTTATATCGGTTAACCAAAGCTTCATAACCATAACCAATTGGTCGGTTAACCAAATCTTCATAACCATAACCATCGGTTATGTCGGTTATCAGTTAAAATCGGTTCCGTTATGTCGGTTATCGGTTATGGCGATTAATTTGCTCACCCCTAATCCCAACCTTCCATCCCCACCCGGGTTTGAATCCTAGCATGAGTTTTTTTTTACTTTTTTTTTGTGTTTTAACATTTTAACTTTGAAGATTAGCACTACAAGGGGTTAGCTCAACTAATCCAACCAATGTACTTCATTTCACGCTCCTACCACTAGGGTACGAATCTTAGGGGTGTTCTTTTTTTTTTTACCTTCTTTTGTGCTTTTTTAATGACTTTTTATTTTTTTTCTTCGTATGGTTTGTTTTAACGTTTTGTTTTAGTGTGTGGTACATTATTTTTTATTTTTATACTTTTATTCCCAACTTTTTTTTTGCTTTTTAGGATAAATACGGGGGAGATTCTATTCCAATTTTTTTATCCAGTTTTTGTTATTTTAATTTTTTTTTGTTTTTGGTTTATTTTTGTTATTTATGAATCCAGTTTTTTTAGCTTCCTTTTCCCCCAACTTGTTTCTATTATTTTTACGTTACAAGTTTTAACACTCTTGTTCTATTAACGTTTTAAAATATACAACCGTCAAATACGATTATAAGTATGAAAAAAATTACTTGCGCCGTTGCGTAGCGCACCATTACCGCGATTCACTACACCACCGCGGAGCGTGGGTTCCCACTAGTTAATATTAATATTGCAAAAATATAATCAAAGAAAAATAATAGCACTAATATTGCAAAAACATAATATCAAATAATAACAGAAAAACTAAAAAATAAAACCAAAAAGGTTAAAAGACAAATACTTCTTGTGCGAGCTGCAACATATCGTTAGGAGGCAAGTAGGGATGGAAAAAAAAAACTCGAACCCTGCGAAATACTTGAAACATTCAAGTAATGGGAAGGGTATTTGGATATTTGACCATGCATGAGATTAGTTTTAGGAGTTTTCGTTGGCTTGAGGGAGAAGAAAATTTAATTAATTAAAGTCAAATCCTAGTGTTTAATGTATATAATTAGGGGTGTTTAAAAATATCTGAAACCGAAACTGAACCCGAATTATCCAAAAATTCGGAATATCCGAATTTTCGGATTCGGATATTAATATTGAAAATTTTCGGATATTTCGGATATCCGAATCCGAAATATTAAATTTAGTTATTTATTAATTATTTATTATATTAAATTAAATATATAACAGGTGAGAAACCCTAAATCCTAATCGCAAGATCCAAACGGCATCTCATTCTTCTCCTGTTCACTTGCTCAGCCTACTAAATGAGTTCCATTTTTTGCTCAGCCTGCTCAACGAGTCGACGCCCCTTGCGAATTCCAATCTACGCCGCTGCATGTTGCCTTGGCGAATGCTGACGTCGCATGCCGCCTTGGCGAATGCTGACCGTCGCATGCGCCTTGTGTAAGGCCCCTTTTCCCGGTGACATCACTTGTTGGATTTACTCATAAACATAGTTATCAATACTGAATTTTAAATTAAACATTCAATAGTAGCGGAAGCAAACATCATTCAAATACATAACATAGCAGCGGAAGTCTTAACATTTAAATGTAAAACATTGTCTTAACATAAATTAAAGTGGGATGTGAGTCTCATGCCGGGTAGCTATCACGCCTTCGCACGACCCTTCTTCCTGCTACCTGAAATGTATACTAAAAGTCGGCTAACGCTGGTGAGTTCTAGTTTAAAAACAGTTAAACATTGGTAATTACTTTATAGTAAATATATATATGTATATATATATATACATACTTGTATGTCACACCCCGACCGGTGGCGGATTATACGCCGGGGCTGACACGGTTGTTCATAAGCACATGATCATCTATTATTAAATGACAATATTTAGTCATCAATTTAAGAGCATCCGTTACAAAGGAAATGGAAAATGAAGTGTTCAAGACATAACATAATTTAAATTAAACTATGTCCAAGTCCTAGGTGAGCAAGTAGTGTCCTCAAACAGGTGCACCCGAAACATGTGAGTAAATGTCAACTACAAGTAGTTGGTGAGTAACATAGGTTTTGACACCAAACAAAAGTTAAGTAAAAAGAATTTGGAATTCAATATGTTCAAAACATAACTAAGGCATAAATGTGAAAACATACAAGGTTCCAAGTGTACAATCAAGCCGTAGTAAATGGAAAACCGGTAAGTACAATCCCACTGATTGTGTTTTGGAAAAATAGTAATATGGTACACACAAAACCCGCCAAGGTTCGTGTTAACTAGAATCGGATTCCCCTATAAATAATCATGTTAGGTACTACCTAAGGCCTGGGTAGTAGGTTAATGAATGTACTAGTATGAACACATGTAATGGTCACTAAGCAGTTTAAGGCATAAAGCACATAGTAATTTGCATGAGAACAAATGGTATTGAATTTGGTAAGTATAGTATGTAAACATGTTCCACCCCAAGTATTTGTAAACAATAGTAAAGAGAAAGGGGGCTATGAAACTCACTTGTATTGAAGCTAGAGTTGGTATGAATTGGTAAGATGAATAGGTCTCGTGAGGATTTCTCACAATAAAACTACATATGTAATGGTACTCTAAATTTAATGTACGGTCTAAATGGAATTAAGGAATTATTAGGACTTTAGGGTTTCACGTGGGTTTGGGTTTGAAGATGGACTTGTATGCATACATGTTGTAAAAACATAGAAGTATTGAGTGTTAGATAAATAAAAAGTTTATAAATTAGTTAGAATTATTTAAGACTTCTAATTATTTTATATAATCATTCTAAAGATAATTAATAAATAATGTTATAGAATAGTTTAAATAATAACTATTCTAATTTATAAATAAATTTTGAAATGGTAAAGGTTTAATTAATTGATTCTATGTAAATAAATGGTCAATTAACTATTAGTTATTGTAAATAAAATGGTTAATTAATTTGTAAATAAAATAGTTAATCAATCTATTACTTAATTCATTTAATTTGAATTATAAAAGACTAAGTAAGTTTTAACTATAATTAATTGAACTTTGTATAAAATAATTATTTAGGCATTTATAAGTCTAAAACTATTTAAATAATTATTCTTTCTATAATAATTATTTATAAATTTAAGGGAGTTTAATAATTTCTAAACATATAGTTAAAATTTGTGAAATAATATATAGGTAAATAACATAATTAAATTTGCTTAAATAAATCATTTTCCTTAATTAATTATGAAAAAAATGCTTTATAATATATTTTTAATAAAATAAATAAACATTATTTTATAATAAAACTTTCAGGATATATTTGTAGAATTTATAAAATTTAAATTGGAATTTATAAATATGAAATAATGCATTAAAATAGTAAAAGAAAATAAATTAAAATAAGAAAAACGGTGGTCGGGACTCAAACCCGCGCCACTTCCGGGTCAAACACATGCGCACACACTAACCATCAGACTAGGGCACGAAGCCGTGTCTAGTTTGGTTTCGTTTTGCTTAAAACACGCGAACCCAAAGCCATCTTCTTCCCTAATGGATACCCGTAAACCTAGCCCCCGAATATTCCTCATCGGTCAACGGTTCGAGCCCGAAACCATAGGGCTATTGATCCCTGACTCAAGACAAACTCATAGACCCAAAATATACCTGCAATGGTCAAGTAAAGAGGGAGGGAGACTCGGTACGCAGCTTCGGCTTCTTCCGACTGTAATTCGAGCTCAGTGACAAAATGTGATGGATTTGAGAGTGTGGGGAGTTTACAATGGATGTCGTCGATGATTTGGGACCGCTATTTATAGACAGTTTGGGCAGTAAGGGTTCGATCGATTAAATGGCATTCAAGGTTAAGAACGGTTACGAGTTATACCATGATTACTCATAAAAGTCCGATTACGTGTGGGGAATGGATCGATTAGGTGTCACGATCGTTTTACCGGTTTCAGTTCTGTGCAAGAATATCACAAACGCGAGTTCGGGAATAAACGTGCGAGAACCGGTGGTATGTGGGAATCGAACTCAGACTGGAATGGGGAAAAAAAATTCAGAAAATGGCAGAACAGGTCCCTGAGGTTTAGTGTGACATCCGGCCTTTTTAGACTAACTCCGTTAACAAATCCAGTTAAGTACTAACCCCGTTAACTCTGTTACAAACCTCAAGGATCAATTCTGTCAATAGTTAATCTTAAACTACAAGGACTAGTCATGTAAATATACAAAACAAAATATGTTGACTCCTGAAAGTCAAAACCCAATTTTTGTTGACTCTGAAAAGTCAAAATCACATGTTTTGGTTGCTGTTGACTTCTGGGAGTCAAACCCATAGCTCTTTGAACTCAATTTGAATTCATAATCGATGTTATGCCTGGATTCATAACCGTTTTACACGATCAGACTAATAACGGCCATCATAAAGGCTTTAATCATCGACATTGATTCGAATTAAACCAATTTATAATTTTTTAAGACATAACCGTCGACTCCTCACCATGTACTCGTCGAATTCGATTAATTCATCATTATTCCTAAAATCAAACACCCCACACACTGTAATCGAGCATCACAGAACCTATTTCATACATCAATTCCACCGGAAAATGCGATCGTGATCACCGGGGACAAAACTCACGCATGTCGGAGCCATTTTAGTCGACCTCCATCCATCCGACATCGAATCAGGTAGCTAAACTCACCTATAGACTCGTTTTCATCTCTATTATGAAAGCCCTAATCTAATTAGGGCTTACACTATCAGATTTACCATGCTTTGATTCTAGGGCTCATGTGCATTTGGGTTTAACCGAAATCCACTCTTGACTCAACGTAATATCAATTAAATTACATGATCCGACTCGCCATCCTAAACTCTTTGAAAGCCCTAACCTTTTGAAATCTTATATCATCGAATTAAACGAAATCGGAATCTAGGGTTCTTCGCGAATCCAGTTTAGTCGAACTCAACCCTAAACTCAGTTTAAATCCAATTAAACCATGTGGGTAGATTCGAAAACCCTCAATCATCAATAGCCCCATGAATTCAAACCCTTTCGTTATCGGAATTAAGCAAATCGATTTTGAGTTCAAATTCTAGGGTTTCGTTTTTCAAATCAAGATTTAGCAAGCCTAAACCAAATGTTTTTGCAATTAAATCTACACACACATTCGTATAACACTGATGAGCATAACCCTTTTAATCTTTTGGCATATCGATACCGAATTCCATGGTAATTGGACTGAATTTGGTCTCGTTTCTTGTCAAAGGGAAGAACACAGGGGGTGAGAATTAAAACGGATTTGATCCGGCTTATGTATGCGATTACCCTAGAGGGTCTAGCGGTTAGATCGTTGTGTTGGTGTGGGTGAGGCCCGGGTTCGAACCCCACCAACTGCAATCTTTTTTTTGGGACTTTTTCCCTTATATTTATTTAATAAAAATCATTTCTAATACTATTATATTAGTATATAGATGGGTTTTAGCCCGAGATACCACCTGTAGACTCGGTCTAGTTTATAACCCGTATTTAATATTATTTCCCACTTTTAAAAATAATATATTTTTATTATTTCAACCCGTAACTCCAATTAAAAATAATATATTTACATATTATTTCGCCTCGTTTATAAATCTCGTGTAACGTTTCAAACTTATAAATAATGTAATTATTTATATTATTTACTCACGATTAATATCCTTGAATAAAAATAATATATTTATTATTTTTGTCACGTAAATGATTATCGCATATTTTCTACAAGTTCAAAAATAATATATTATTATATTATTTTCCTAGCCATTATTTCAATGGTACAAACGCATAGATGTATTTAATTATTAATTAATATTATTCGTTATTAACGTTTGACACGTAACACATTTATCTTAATTATTATATTAAGAAATCCTAATTGCCGTGGACGCGTTCGTCTACTCGTTGATCATAAGTATGTTCTAGGACATTCAAATCTTCCGTGTCGTCGTCACAAAACCCCAGTGTATCCCTAACTTATGTGTTTATAATTCTAGGGCATACGTAAGCCGTACAGGCTAACACTTGAGGTGCAATATATCATACTTGTGTCATACTACCTACTACGCAACGCAGGTGAGTTTCACGGCCCCTTTTTACTTGTTTTACTATTGGGGGAGAAACATGCTTACACACAAACATATTTTACTAGTTTTCCTGTTGAGGAGAAACAAACATGAACACCAACTATCATACTTTTACTTGTTTTCCCCGTGGGGGAGAAACAAGTACGCAGACAAACATTATGTTACATGTTTTTCCCGTTGGGGGAGAAAACATGACACAACTATTTTAGATTATTGTAATTCATATGTTATTACCGTTGAGGCTAAGCGTGACACACTATCACAGAAAGTCCTCATCATACATCGAACCGTTAATATGGATCTTAGCGAGGTAATGTTTAGTAGTACTACTGGGTTTGACAAGCCCCACCCGCGTTAGTCGCGCTAACTCGATTGGAGGTCGAACGGGTGAAATGTTAGCCTACTCACATTTGCCAGAGTTGATAGACCTGGCAGGAGGCATACAAACACAAACAGTCAGCTTCGGTTGCAAGCGCTTTAGTAAGACATGAACATAGGCTAGCTACCTATAGATATGCATATTGAATGTATATAATTTGGCAAACACTCTCTTATTACAAACCTGTGAACTCACCAACCTCGTGTTGACACTTTTTCTTACATGTTTCTCAGGTCGCTTTGGCACAGGTTGCACACTTAGGACATGCATGGAGTCTTACTGTCGTATCATTCATTTCAAACAGTTTTACTTATTTACATTAATTGACGCTTGTTGCATGTAATTACTTTTGATTTCCTATTAATGTTTACGCTTCCGCATTTAACTCTGAACTTTTATACTATGACATTTCAAGTCCCATATAGTGTCGTTTGATGTAACTAATGACTGAGATCCTGGTGTGTCACCTTCCAAACGGTAAAACTCCGTTAGTGGAATTTGGGGTTGTGACAGATTGGTATCAGAGCCATTGGTTGTAGAGAACTAGGATTGAATACTAGACTATAACCTCACACATTAGTTGCACTGCACGGACACTTATACCTGATACATATAGCACCTATACATACATTGCAGTGTAGGGATGTTAATACCCTCCGTATCACCCTCAGTTGGCAAGGGACACATCATTTGCATTGCATCATCATTCCCAGTGGCAACACTCGGGGGATCATCAGAATAGCCTCCACTCCCGTCCGAGGGCAACGAGACGGAGCCTTCGGATGAGTCACTTACATCACCATCACCCGTTGGGTATGGTGGGCATTCTCAGGTCCATGTTATGGACGACACTCAGCTAGCACATATCTCTTTGAGAGTGGGGATCGTCGGAGGCGAGTCCCTACCGTACCCACTAGCAACGATACGCCGAGTGAAAGCAGACCGTGCATGCATTATTGCAGAATCTAATGACACGTAGATGTCATCATTTTCCCGAGCCACGGGCTGTCGTCTTTGGTCGATATTCTGTTGAAGATAGATTGACCACAAAGTTGAGAATGCATTGCTCATTGCATACTCAGACCCCTCCTGACTCAGTAGGAAGGACGGCTACTTTTCCTCTTCTTGTAACTCATATTCATGAATTAGTTCCACTTCTCGAAGTCGCATTTTGCATATATGATCTCATCTACAATCCGCTGGATTGGACCATCGTAGTGTATTTCAACTCGGGTGAATACTCGGATCAAACGATTCCTGACTACTCATCCTGATATAAGTCCTAGTTGATCAACTTGTGGTTGATGACTAAGCCTCTCGATTACTTATCATATCTGACAACACTATGTACTCGGCAATACCAGCTAAAGGACATTTTGACACAGGACAGGGAAAACTAGGGTGAGCATGCAAAGCAAATTATCATTACGGGTGCACACGTAATAGTAATTTGAGGTGCATGTAAGTCCTGGTGAAACCTAGTGTGTGGATAAATGGCCCAAATCTGTGACCTACATACTTATATTTCCATTGACAGTAGAAATTCTCGTGACCCGCTCCACGGCTAGTTAGTATCGTTAAACCTGTTTAACAGTTGATAGACGCGACTATCATGTTAAAGGTATTTACGAACACACTGACCTATCATCCATGGGATCCAATTTGATTTCACTCATGTAAGAGCCTTAATGAACTTAAGACTCTCATCCAGACTTGACCAATGAAACCATATCGGTTGAAACTCTAATAGAACCTCGTGGTAAACCCACCAACCCCAACTATGTAAGCGAAAATTGGGAATTCTTTCTAAACTAACACTCCAACAATAGATTCCATTTGCCCCATCCTGTGACTAATTCTTGGTCTAATATGACTTATTCCCCAGCATATCCAGTTATTTCAGTGACCTCTTAAATTTCTTACTGGTGCGGTCGTACTCCAACCCTACTAGAAGCTAAGTACACCATAGAAATAGCTGATGGGCAGATAATTAAAGCAACGCACATTCTTAAGGGCTGTAAACGTGGATTGGTTGGTCATGAACTTGACATTGACCTTATGCCAGTCACACTAGGCAATTTCGGCGTAATTGACGATATGGATTAGTTATCTAAGAACCAAGCCGAAATTATTTGTTGTGAGCAAATTTGATTCGCCTTCCTCTCCCGAGTGGAGAAACCCTTTCTGTCCAAGGTGAAAGGAGTGATGCTGTTGTTGGCATCATATCTTTCGTGAAAGCACAAAAGCATCTACGTAAAGGTCATACTGCTATTTTGGCTCTCGTCGCCAAGCAGCGATCTGGTAAGAAGAAGATTGACGACATCCCGATCGTTCGTGATTATCCGGAAGTATTTCCTAAAGATCTACCAGGTCTTCCACTGCATCGTCAAGTCGAATTCCAAATTAATCTAGCACCCGGAGCAGCGCCTATTGCTCAGTTACCCTGTAGACTTGCACCCAGTTAATTGCAAGAGTTATCCACACAACTACAGGAGTTGTTGGATAAAGGTTTCATTAGACCTAGCTCATCGCCATGGGGAGCTCTAGTCCTATTTGTGAAGAAGAAGGATGGAACCTTCCGCATGTGCATCGACTACCGTGAACTCAATAAAGTAACCAACAAGGACCGTTATCCTTTACCCCGCATCGATGATTTGTTTGATCAACTCTAGGGATTAAGCTTCTATTCCAATACAGATCTTAGATCTGGTTATCATCAACTAAGAGTCTGAGACGAGGGCATCTCAAAGACGGCTTTCAGAACTAGGTATGGTCACTACAAATCCATGGTCATGCCCTACGGATTGACCAATGCACCCGCGATATTCATGGATCTCATGAACTGTGTGTGTAAACCGTACCTTGATTAGTTTGTCATCGTTTTCATCGACGACATTCTTATCCATTCCAAGGACAAGGAGGAACATGAGGAACATTTACGTTTAATCCTGGAATTACTTAAAAAGGAGCAACTACATGCTAAGTTTTCCAAGTGTGAATTCTGGATCCAGGAAGTTCAATTTTTAGGACATGTGGTTAACGAGAAGGGAATACATGTCGATCCATCAAAGATTGAAGCCATCAAGAATTGGGCAACCCCTCACATCCTTAACTCAAAAGGGTAAACCCTATAACTGGGGTGACACCCAGGAATCAGCATTCCAACTTCTGAAACAGAAACTATGCAGTGCACCAAATCCTATCTCTTCTAGAGGGAACGGATGATTTTGTGGTGTATTGTGATGCATCCGTTCAAGGTCTTGGTTGTGTGCTAATGCAACGCAAGAAGTCATCGCATACGCCTCTCGTCAACTGAAAATCCACGAGAAGAACAACACGACTCACGACTTAGAGTTGGGAGCCATGGTATTTGCACTAAAGATATGGAAACATTACTTGTACGGTACCAAATGCACTATCTACACCGATCACAAGAGTCTTCAGCACATCTTCGAGCAGAAAGAGTTGAACACGAGGCAGCGTCGTTGGGTCGAGCTCTTGAATGATTATGAATGTGCGATCCGGTATCATTCGGGTAAGGCTAACATTGTAGCTGATGCCCTAAGTAGAAAAGAAACCAAGCCCAAACGAGTTCGAGCACTACAACTTACTATTCATCCCGGATTACCTGACAAATCCGTAATGCTCAACTTGAAGCCATGTAAGAGGAAAACCTACCGCTTGAAGGTACACGCGGTATGGAAGCACAACTCGAGGTCAGATCTGACGGTATTCGCTACTTCGCCGAGCGAATATGGGTTCCAGTATCCAGGAACTTAAGGGAACTTGTCATGGATGAGGCTCATAGATCTCGTTACCCTATTCATCCAGGTTCTGACAAAATGTACCACGACCTTAAGAGATTATATTGGTGGCCAAAGATGAAGGCCGATATAGCCACCTATGTAAGCAAGTGCCTGACTTGCTCAAAGGTCAAGGTGGAATATCCAAAGCCTTCTGATCTACTACAACAACTGGAAATCCCAATGTGGAAATGGGAGCAAATTTCCATGAACTTCATAACTAAACTACCCAGAACACCCAGTGGATGCGATACCATTTGGGTGATCGCAGATCGCTTGACAAAATCTGCACACTTCCTTGCAATCAAAGAAGCCGACAAAATGGAAAAGCTTACCCGTATCTACTTGAAGGAAGTCATTTCTCGGCACGGTGTGCCAATCTCTATAATTTCGGTTCGAGACGCTCGATTCACCTCTCGTTTCTGGCAATTATTGCAGAAAGCCTTAGGTACACATTTAGACATGAGCACAGCCTATCATCTGCAAACCGATGGTCAAACGGAACGTACCATCCAAACTTTAGAGGACATGTTGCGAGCTTGTGTGATCGATTTCGGTAACACTTGGGAGTCTCACTTACCTTTAGTGGAGTTCTCCTACAACAACAGTTATCACACTAGCATCAAGGCGGCACCATTCGAGGCATTGCATGGACGTAAATGCCAATCTCCTATCTTTTGGGCTGAAGTTGGCGATAGCCAACTTACAGGTCCTGAACTTGTATTCGAAACTTCTAAAAAAATAGTTCAAATTCGAAACCTTATGGCGGCAGCTCGTGATATTCAAAAGAGTTATGCCGACAAGCGTCGTAAACCATTAGAACTTCAAGTAGATGATGTGGTCCTATTGAAAGTCTCACCTTGGAAAGGTGTAATCCGCTTCGGAAAGCGAGGCAAACTGAATCCTCGTTATGTTGGACCGTTCAAGATAGTGAAGAGAATTGGACCAGTAGCGTACCAACTGGACCTACCTGAAGGACTGAGTGGTGTACACGATGTCTTTCATGTCTCGAACTTGAAGAAATGTCTAGAAGACGAGACACTCGCGTTTCCTCTTGAGGAACTACAAATCGATGAACAACTACGCTTCATTTGAGAACCGGTGAAATCATGGATAGGGAAGTCAAAACGCTCAAACGCAGTAAAACCCCTATTGCCATAATTCGTTGGAACTTGAAACGCAGACCGGAATTCACTTGGGAGTGCGAGGATCAGATGATGCACAAGTATCCTCATCTGTTCAAGCAATCCACCTCAAACTTTTAAGGTACTATTCTAATTTTCGGGACGAAAATTCTTTCAACTAGGGGATGATGTGACATCTCAGAATTTTTATTTTATTTTATTATTTTAATTTTCGGGACGGAAATTATTTCAACTAGAGGATGATGTGACATCCGGCATTTTTAGACTAACTCCGTTAACAAATCCAGTTAAGTACTAACCCCGTTAACTCAGTTACAAACCTCAAGGATCAATTCTGTCAATATTTAATCTTAAACTACAAGGACTAGTCATGTAAATATACAAAACAAAATCTGTTGACTCCTGAAAGTCAAAACCCAATTTTTGTTGACTCTGAAAAGTCAAAATCGCATGTTTTGGTTGCTGTTGACTTCTGGGAGTCAAACCCATAGCTCTTTGAACTCAATTCGAATTCATAATCGATGTTATGCCTGGATTCATTATCGTTTTACACGATCAGACTATTAACGGCCATCATAAAGGCTTTAATCATCGACATTGATTCGAATTAAACCAATTTATAATTTTTTAAGACATAACCGTCGACTCCTCACCATGTACTCGTCAAATTCGATTAATTCATCATTATTCCTGAAATCAAACACCCCACACACTGTAATCGAGCATCACAGAACCTGTTTCATACATCAATTCCACCGGAAATGCGATCATGATCACCGGGGACAAAAATGACGCATGTCGGAGCCATTTTAGTCGACCTCCATCCATCCGACATCAAATCAGGTAGATAAACTCACCTATAGACTCGTTTTCATCTCTATTATGAAAGCCCTAATCTAATTAGGGCTTACACTATCAGATTTATCATGCTTTGATTCTAGGGCTCATGTGCATTTGGGTTTAATCGAAATCCACTCTTGACTCAACGTAATATCAATTAAATTACATGATCCGACTCGCCATCCTAAACTCTTTGAAAGCCCTAACCTTTTGAAATCTTATATCATCGAATTAAACGAAACCGGAATCTAGGGTTCTTCGCGAATCCAGTTTAGTCGAACTCAACCCTAAACTCAGTTTAAATTCAATTAAACCGTGTGGGTAGATTCGAAAACCCTCAATCATCAATAGCCCCATGAATTCAAACCCTTTCGTTATCGGAATTAAGCAAATCGATTTTGAGTTCAAATTCTAGGGTTTCGTTTTTCAAATCAAGATTTAGCAAGCCAAAACCAAATGTTTTTGCAATTAAATCTACACACACATTCGTATAACACTGATGAGCATAACCCCTTTAATCTTTTGGCATATCGATACCGAATTCCATGGTAATTGGACTGAATTTGGTCTCGTTTCTTGTCAAAGGGAAGAACACATGGGGTGAGGATTAAAACGGATTTGATCCGACTTATGTATGCGATTACCCTAGCGGGTCTAGCGGTTAGATCGTTGTGTTGGTGTGGGTGAGGCCCGGGTTCGAACCCCACCAACTGCAATCTTTTTTTTGGGACATTTTCCCTTATATTTATTTAATAAAAATCTTTTCTAATACTACTATATTAGTATATAGATGGGTTTTAGCCCGAGATACCACCCGTAGACTCGGTCTAGTTTTATAACCCGTGTTTAATATTATTTCTCACTTTTAAAAATAATATATTTATATTATTTCAACCCGTAACTCCAATTAAAAATAATATATTTACATATTATTTCGTCTCGTTTATAAATCTCGTGTAACGTTTCAAACTTATAAATAATGTAATTATTTATATTATTTACTCACGATTAATATCCTTGAATAAAAATAATATATTTATTATTTTTGTCACGTAAATGATTATCGCATATTTTCTACGAGTTTAAAAATAATATATTATTATATTATTTTCCTAGCCATTATTTTAATAGTACAAACGCACGGATGTATTTAATTATTAATTAATATTATTCGTTATTAACGTTCGACACGTAACACATTTATCTTCATTATTCTATTAAGAAATCCTAATTGCCGTGGACGCGTTCGTCTACTCGTTGATCATAAGTATGTTCTAGGACATTCAAATCTTCCGTGTCGTCACAAAACCTCAGTTCCCTAACTTATGTGTTTATAATTCAAGGGCATACGTAAGCCGTACAGGCTAACACTTGAGGTGCAATATATCATACTTGTGTCATACTACCTACTACACAACGCAGGTGAGTTTCACGGCCCCTTTTTACTTGTTTTACTATTGGGGGAGAACATGCTTACACACAAACATATTTTACTAGTTTTTCTGTTGAGGAGAAACAAACATGAACACCAACTATCATACTTTTGCTTGTTTTCCCAGTGGGGGAGAAACAAGTACGCAGACAAACATTATATTACATGTTTTTCCCGTTGGGGGAGAAAACATGACACAACTATTTTAGATTATTGTAATTCATATGTTATTACTGTTGAGGCTAAGCGTGACACACTATCACAGAAAGTCCTCATCATACATCGAACCGTTAATATGGATCTTAGCGAGGTAATGTTTAGTAGTACTACTGGGTTTGACAAGCCCCACCCGCGTTAGTCGCGCTAACTCGATTGGAGGTCGAACGGGTGAAATGTTAGCCTACTCACATTTGCCAGAGTTGATAGACCTGGCAGGAGGCATACAAACACAAACAGTCAGCTTCGGTTACGAGCGCTTTAGTAAGACATGAACATAGGCTAGCTACCTATAGATATGCATATTGAATGTACATAATCTGGCAAACACTATCTTATTACAAACTTGAAACCTGTGAACTCACCAACCTCGTGTTGACACTTTTTCTTACATGTTTCTCAGGTCGCTTTGGCACAGATTTCACACTTAGGACATGCATGGAGTCTTACTGTTATATCATTCATTTCGAACAGTTTTACTTATTTACATTAATTGACGCTTGTTGCATGTAATTACTTTTGATTTCCTATTAATGTTTACGCTTCCGCATTTAACTCTGAACTTTTATACTATGACATTTCAAGTCCCGTTGATGTAACTAATGACTGAGATCCTGGTGTGTCACATTCCATACGGTAAAACTCCGTTAGTGGAATTTGGGGGTGTGACATTTAGACTTTTTATCATTTCATGTAAATACTTGTTTCTAGTTAGAACACAAGTTTCAGAATTTACAATTTGAACCCTAAACTTTGATAAAACATAAAAATCTTTAAGATTTTATAAATTGTTACAAATCTAATAATAACTAAATGTTATAATTATAAAATTATAGCCTTTGTAAAAATCAGAATGGCTTTATTTATATAAAACCTATTTACTTTGTAATTTATATAATTTAAATCTCTATAAATCCTTAAACTTATTTACTAAAAGAAAATATTAAATAAATAGTACAATCTTATAAACCCTAATTTTTATTTAAAGAATTTATAATTAATTTTTTTATAAATTGTTTATTTACAATATGTGTTTATATATATATATATATATATATATATATAGAGGTTTAGAAATTTAGCATATGAATATATATATATTCATACTAACAAACATTTACATAATTTCCTTATATAAATATCTATTATTTTTGTAATATGGTAATTAATGTAAGTATTTATGAACACTTATGAAATGAAATGGATAAATAAGATAATTTATTGCAATGGATAGATACAACCATATAATAATTACAAGTGCCGGAAAGTTCAAATAGAGACCGGAATTTCCTGGGGTTTACATTGTACATCCTCGTTCTTGCCATTGTCATAATTCATTAGTACGTATAAATTACGGACTTACATAATTGTGGTTACACATTCATTGGTCATACACATATGAGTGATCAACCCGTCTTTTACTACGTATATCACAAAGACATACGCCATTAAGCTACCGTCGTAGCCCCTTTTACTTACTCGTCCGGTCCTAGAAACCGTCCGTCATAACATAAACCATCCGGCAAACCTTCGGCCATCCGTCTAAACTGTCCTACCGTCGTAGTCCGTCATATTCGCCCGTCTGCCCTAAGGCATCCGTTTCCTACTTGAACTAATTATACGTGCATCGATTTGAGGGACTTACTCCACCGTAGTGGTCATTATTCAGTCTAACTTTCTAGACTTCCTTTCTAGCTGCATAATAATCGAGTGGTTGTTCGTCTACCGAGGTAGCCGTTATCATCGAAGCGTCCATAAACATTCATAACATGCAATATATTTATATAAAGCAAGATTTCGTTCTTATACGTTATGCCGTTATAAGGCATTCGTTCTTATAATAGTGTGTGTTAAAACATAGGATAGCACTTAATGAAACACATAGGTAGCATGTAGATGGTAATGAATGCAAGCACAAGAGTTATCAAGTAGTGTGACACATAAACTATTAAGTATTGTAGCATGTATTGAAATTACTTAGGATAACATGTAAAAATATTCACACAAGTATTAATCATGTAATCATATAGTATCATGCCTAAGGTTATAGTCTAGGTCAAAAGTGTCTAATAACCTAATTCCCTATAACCAAGGCTCTGATACCAATCTGTCACACCCCAACCGACGGCGAAAACGTCGGGGCGGGACATGTAGACTGTTCATGAGCACAAGGTTGACTAGATTTCAATATATTAATCATCAAATTTTATTTCAAACAAATCAAACACAACCAAGTTCAAAAGTACATAATTGAAATACAAATGGTTCCTCATTTAAGATTAACTAAGTCCAAAGCCTATGTGTAGCAAGCCATGATCAAACATTAGCACCTGAAACATGAATAAAATAAGGTCAACTAAAAAGTTGGTGAGCATACACAGGTTTGTACATAGGTAGTATATATGAATGTGAATAAATCAAATCCTTACATAACATGATAAAATAGGGCATTTATGGGGAGCAACTATTGTGTAACTAAAGTACAATCAAACCTTTGTAACTAGCATGCAAATTGTGTTATCGGTAACAATCACCCCAATCTATGTGGGTTTGTCAGACTCAATAGATCTATCATTGTTAACCGTTGGCTTGAATAGTTAATGATTGCACATAAATTACACATAAACAGTTAACACACCTAGCACTCAAACATAAAGCTCAAATTTTGTATACATGAATGTAAAGAGGATTTGTGTTCGTATAGTTTGTGTAAATGTAAGCAATTGTGTGTATAGAGTTCATGTTTCACCCCAAAAAGTGTAAAAGAGTAAAAGGGGCTATGTAATACTCATATTGTATTAGTGTTGAAGATGACGCGGGCAATAGGTAGCACAAGTGCCCTTTTGAAAGTCAAAGGTTAACCTAGAGTGAATTATATGAATTAATAACATGCATGAAATCTAAGGCAAAGTCCAAGTCTAGGGTTGCAATGAAAGTGTGTACAAAGGGGTTCGTGATGCATTATATAACGGAATGTATAGGTGGTTGTGGTTCGTACTTGAATAAACGTTTTATAAAATGAAAATTGAAATGAATAGTTTTAAACTAAACGATTTAGGGTTTAATTTGAAGGTCTAAATAAATTAAATAAATAAATTCCATCTAATTATTTATTTAGAAAAATAGGGTGGAATTATATTTGTTTCAAATTAATTTAAATAAATAAGTTTATTATTATTTTTATTTATTTATTTATTTAGTTATGAGTGTGTCAAATTATGGTAATTATTCATTAGTTTAGTAAAACTAAAGTTAAATACAATTTAATGCTAAGCGAGTTGTAAATATTAATTATATAAATAATAAATGAATTCATTTATTTATTTATCATTTAAAATAGGTGTGTTCTTTTTAAGAAATATGAAAAAAGTGAATATATATATATATGTATTTATTCAGAAAGGTTATGATAATGTGATTAAAAATCTTTCCATATTTTATATAAACTTGGTATTTAACATCCTTTATTTTAAACTTAAAATAAAGGTAAAAATTATGATCTAAATGTGTACATATATTGGTTTATGTTCGAAATTGTATTTTTTTGTCTAAATTCTCTCTAAATGGTTTAGGTTTTTGTAAAATAATTTTTAATAAAAGATTTGAGTGTTAAAAACTGGTTTAAAAAGATATGTAATGGACTGGGTTCGAACCCGGGTTTATTCTGGGTGTGGACAAGCGTCTAACCACTGGACCAAGGGACTGGTCCAGTTACTGAAGTCGGTCCGAATTGAGTAAATGCGAGCTTGAAAAGGGGCCGAGCCGGGTTCAGTGGACACGCCAAAAAGGTAGCTGAGTGTGGGTTTCGTACCCACGCCACCTGGTTCGGCGGTGCAGTGACTTACCGTCCGGACCAGGTGGTTTCGCTGATATATTTATGAAACCCGAAATTTAAATGCGATAAACGAAATCCCCTTATTTAAAAATCGTATGAACATGTTTAAGAATTTATCAGGAATTGAATTTGATGAACTCTATTCTTGTGAATTGATATGGGGGTTTCGTTGTATGCTAAAAAACGAATCAAACGGTATAATCCTCACCTGCTTTGGTTGAGTATCGAAGGCCGGCGGCTAGAAGATCAGACCCGAGGTTCTTGATTCTTGATCGGAAGGCAGAGGTGTAATTAGGATCGATTGAGTGTTTAGGGAGTTTGCAATGATCTGTGCGAAAGTGTGTGTGTGTATTAACTCGTTCAATTTACTCCTAATTACAGGATTTGATCCGCGGTTAGAGGATGACAGCAGCAGGCCAGATTACGCGTTAATTTCGTTGGTTGAGAATGAATTGGGTCGCGTTTTAGTTCTGAATTCATAAGATTGTTGACTGTGCGTGATTTGTGGGCATTAACACGCTTTAATTCTGTGATTTGAGACCGAATTGATTTGGTTTGACTCTATGAAGTCAAACTTCGTTCAATCAGTTTGAAATTTGAGTTAATTCGCACCAGTTGATAAATTGACACGTTTTGTGAGTTTAGAAACAATTGACAATCATTCTAGTGTACACGACAAGTCATTGATTCCTGTTTTGGTCGATATTGAATTTGAATTGTAGGATATTTTTGCCCTATTTGACCTTTAAAGTCAAAATAGGTCTCGATGGGATGAACGGGGTCAAAGTTAAAGTCAAAGGGTTTAAAGGAAATAAGGGGGTTTAATTTGGTTTAGTTTATTTCGATTAAATAGCTATCACATTTTTTTATAATAATTTGTAAATTTTCTTTTGTAAAAAGAACATCACCTTTTTATTTGTTTTAAATTTATTTTATTTACTTAAAACTTTTATATAAAACAAATCTAATGTTATTATTTATAAAAGAAATAAATTTCATTAAAAAAAAATTACAGATTGTATAAGTGTTTCATTCAATAAAATGTAGTGTATTATTGAAATAAATAAAGTAAAATAGAGTCGAAAAGTCATGAATGTTACAACAAGTTCGCCTATAGTAAGTTCGTTTTTCTTAAACATATGCGAACTTAGGTAAGTTCGCTTCCTTTTTGGCATAGGCGAACTTAGCAATCAAGTTCGCTTCTTTAGGCGAACATAGTAGGTTCGCCGGTATAGGCGAACTTAAGGTGAATCTGCCTTCTTTGATCTTAGGCGAACATGAGCCGACGAACTTGATAAGTTCGCCCAAGACGGTTATAGGCGAACTTGTTAAGTTCGCCTGCGCGACCTTCTTCCCCAATGAAAACCCTTGATCTGGTCGGCCGATTCCAAGTTGTTCAAACCTTAAACTTTTTATGTTCAAAACGTTCTATTTTCATCCATGAACATGAATATGTGGTTTGTTTTGAATATCATACATAAAAACTAAACCTTTACTCGTTTTAAACTAGAAACCCCAAACTTATGAAAAACTTAGATTTGAGCTCGATGGTTACCTTTTTTCGCTTCCTTTTCGATGCTGTACGATCCAGAGATGATGACAATCGATTCCCGAGCTTTTGAGGCGATTTTCTTAACTTTCTCTCTCTAGACCCGAGACCTCTTTCTCTCTCTAGATGTTTGCACAAAATGAGGATGGAGTAAGGAGAGGGCTGCTGCGTTACTTTTATACCTTGGCTCCCTCGGCCCATTGGAGTCGAGCCCAAGCCCGACCCCCTTTTCTTTTTGTTTTACTTTTCTTTTTAAATCTTTCGACTTAATCCGGATTCATTATTATTTATTTGTTTTATTATTTTTGGGATGTTACACCTTGGCAAATGCTGACCGTCGCATGCCGCCTTGATGAACCTTGACGCCTCTTTGTTACTGCGTAAAGTGTTAACCCTATTTTCAAATATGTTCTATAATATTTGAATTTTTTAAATATTAACAATGAATAAATAATGAGTCTTGCTATAAATAATAATAAAATTTTTATAGTTATTATAAAAAAAAGAAGAATCGTAAATTTGATAAAACTAGCTGGTTGTACCCGCGCTCCACGACGGGTGTCGGGCCGATCGTTAATTAAATTTTGATGAAAACGTAGGCGAAATGGTAAAAATAATATTACTAAAAAATAAACATAAAACTAAATAATAAAAAAGAAGAAAAAAAAGCAAAATTAAAAAATTACGGGTTCGGGTAGTCGAAAACCATAAAACCGAATACCGAGACGGGTTCCGATAATACTAATACTGACAATGATGTTGTTCGCTCATAACAGGTTCGGTTCGTCACGATTCCACAACGGTAACGGCACTTGCTACAGGGTACGATGATAAAAAAATCCGTTTTAAAAAAAAAATTTATACCGGAATATTAACAAAAAAAAAAAACTAAAACAACCGCACTCTCCGTTTAAAAAAAAAGAGTTAACGAACGAAAGTTATTAAAGAAAAAAAAAATTATTAGAAAAGTAAACAGGGTAAAAGCGTATATTATAAATAGTATGAGGGGTGAAAGTAAAAATTAAAAAAAAAAAAAAACACATGTAACAATTTGTACATTATATAAAACACATGAGGGGTGAAAGTGAAAATTTCAACAAAAGCGGCGTCGTTTCTGTTACCGGCCACCCGTCGTCGGAGATACCACTCAATTCGGCCAATAAGATCGTCCCCTATACTCACCACGTGACACAAACGTCACCGCCGCTAACAGCCGTACACACCTGATCCACCTTCAGTTCTCTGTTTTTTCGGTGAACTAAATGGAGAAGATGGAAGAACAAAGAAGTACATTATATAAATTATTTTCAGCAATTGTTATATTAAATTCAAGCCTACCTGAATTGGTTAAATGCGTTACTGGCTTTGGTCCAGTGGTTATGGCAACGAAGATTCAACCTGCCTACGCAGGTTCGAATCCGAGCCGAACCGGGTTTTAGTCCGGAGTGCGTTACGCTAGCGGGGTTTGGCCCGTGTAGCGGCGCAACTGCTGTCAAGTGGCAGCAGGCTCCATGGTTTCCCGGTGAAAGCCTAAGCCTCTCGTTCTGAACCCGCGGGCCCGGTTCAGAAAACGTAGTGGTCAGGTTGAGGGGTAACGGGTCTCCGATTCGGAGATGCGGCTGCCACTTAAAAATGAAGTCGCCTTTCAAAAAAAAAAAAGTATGCGATAGGTTCTGGGTTCTAGAGGGTGTTTGAGAGTGTGGTGGGAAAATGCTTATTGACTTTTCGTCAAAAAAATTAGCACTTTTTTTTTTCTAAAAAGTCAATAAGTCAATAAGTTATTCTCAAAATACAAGAAATCATGGCTTTTAAAAATAACTTATTGACTTATTAAGTAATTTCCAAAAGAAACACCCCTCCGGACCAATTACCTCCTTTTCTCCATTTTGTTATTTCTATTGCAACTCCTCCCAAAATGGAAAACTAAAAATGAATCTATACTATATAATAAATAAAAGTTTTTCTATGACACGTGTCGCCTTCACATTCATTCTCATCAATTTTTTCTCACTGCTTTCTCTTATTAAATACACATCCTATTTTTAACAACAATATATATTTAAAGAAAATATTAATTATACTAATAAAACACAATTATTTTAAATTATCACTTATGAAACTTTGAAAATCTAATTATTTAACTTTTATTTTCAATCCAACAATAAATGAAAAACAAATTACATTAAATAGTATTTAATTTATTTTCGAAACCCAATTATATATTAGTTTTTGCATATTTTGAGTTTTTATTTTTTATCCTTAGTATATAATACATTTTTACACGTGTAAAATATACACACAAAGATTTAAAAATTTTATTTATTGATATTTTCACCCGTGTGTATACACGGGATCTAAACTAGTTAATAATAATCAAAAGTTCATGTAATGGGAGATATTTGTTTCACTATTTTTAAATAAATGATAAAAATAGATTTTAATCAAGTCAGTGATATCGTTTCTAAATCTCTTAAACTAGTTAACAATTAGAATATTAACTGACGAAAAATGTTTTACTATATTAAATAACTTTTAATTTCTCTGTTAATTATTTAAATTAAAACAAATAGATAACATTAATGTTAACTAAAATATAACCTAAGTGTAGATTCTTACAAAGGGAAGTGAACGACTTAACACCATTGTGGAACATTACGGACAATTAAGGTACGGATACTTAACTCAACTATTTTTATAGTGCGTATATATTTCTCACTATTTTTATAGTACGGATACTTAACTTAACTATTTTTATAATGCATATATCTTTCTCACTATTTTTATAGTACGGATACTTAACTTAACTATTTTTATAATGCGTATATCTTTCTCACTATTTTTATAGTACGGATACCTAACTCAGCTTTTTGTATTGTACGGATATCCAACTCTACTATTTGTATGGTAAGAGTTTCCTAAAGATTATTTTAAATATCTTAAAATGTTTAACTCCATTAAGTTAATTGGAAATTCCTTTACGGATTAAAATCAAGCACCTGTTTAAATTTGTTTATTTGCCTACTTATTTCGAGTATGAAACAAAGTTTGAAAACATGTTTACATATGATATTATTTGGTTTTAGTTAAAGCACTCATTATCGTATGTTCTGATTAATTATGTTCATTTTAAAAAGCATCTATTAAATATATTTACTCTAATACCCGAGCACGCCCTTACTTGTGAGGTGACCACAAGCATGCCATTGCGGCATCAATTGCATGACACCGACCGTGACGATGAGCCTAATCACGCGTCTCGCCTGTTTATCTGAAAAATACTGGCTATATGTTTCGAGGCGTATGAATCGATCCTAGGATATTATTGTTTCTGGTGGTTGGATTGTATGATACCCATACACCATCTCACATCGGTTCAGGACTAGATAGCATGTTCCGCCAGTTTTTGTTTATGTTCTGTATCGGGCTCGATGGGTATTTCTGGTAATGTGACAAGTACTTAAAAAGATTATCTGTGCGTTTACAAGTATCTGGTTATATGTTTACAAGTTACAAGTTTACAAGTTTTGAAATCTTTTAATTATACGTTGACGAGTTTACATGTTTGTGAGTTTACCTGTACATAAGTTTATAAGTTTACGAGTTGCATGTTTACGAGATTACTTGCATGCGAGTTTACAAGTCTACGAACTTACATGTTTAAGTTACAGGTTTTTAATACTCTCAGATTTACAAGTTTACAAATCATGCTATATCTATAAAAATAAATATATATTATTATAATTATCATTTATCAAACATATCCGTTCATGGCATTTTGCTCCTTCACTTTTCTTTCTTTTTAACTGGTTCACAGGGATAGACGGAAAGTGTGAAGAGAGTTAAAAACCAACTTAGTTGGTAGCATAGTTTTTGGCCTTTAATAATGTATGTAATTACCAAAATTATTAGGATTAAATCTTTTGTAACTCATTCAGATATTGATGGAATTATGTTTTTGTGTCTAACTCCTGTAATAGTAACACGTCGACGCTATAGCTGGGTCGGGGTGTTACATGTTCTGTGGAGAAAATCGACGCCTCTGTGTTAGTACTAAATCACTTCCTCTGTTTTTGTATTGTATGTTTTAAACCGAACAAACGTATTCATTGGAGAAAATAAAATGAGTTGGTGGGTGTTGGCCTAAACACACAACTACACTGTTGACCAAATTCAAAGTTGTGTATATATTTAATATTGAAAAAACAATTGTTTCTTTTAATCTTTGTATTCATATGTTTCTTGAAATTACATTTCAAAGATAGTACTATTCTCTTTTATACTTTATCTTTTTTTTTATAAAAATAACTTTTTATAAAAAGCTATGCCTTTCTTTTTCATTTTATAAAAATAACATTTTTGTAAAATACTTTACTTTGTCTTTCATTTTATAAAAATATACAATTCTTATAGAATATTCTTTAACCTTGAAAACTATCTCTTTAAAAGTATGCATACCAGCCCAAAACCGTTTAGGAAAAAGGGCAATAAGAACTCACCAGACTTCTATGAAAACTTATCTCACTTAGCTAGGAAACTTCGAGCTAGGTAGGATGCTATTATATCTGTTTCATGAGTCACGAATGGAAAAAAGGTTATAACCTTCATATTTCATCCGAAAACTCCTATGTCCGAATTCTTTTTCGGTCGAATTCTATTTCGACCGAAAACTCTGATGTTAGACTATTTTCTGTTAATGGCTTTTTTCGTTTGAAAACTTTTGTCCGAGAACTTTTTCGTTCGAAAACATCTGTCCGAAATTCTTTTCTGTCCGAAATTCTTTTCTGTACAAAAATACTTTTCGACCGAAATGTTCCGTCCGAGTTACTTTTCGATCAAAAAGTTCTGTCCGAAATCTATGCTGTTCCGAAATACTTTTCGGACGTATCCGAGTTTTCGGACCATTCATAGAGATTTCAGACGATTCATCTATTCTTGATCAAATCCGTCGTTTTTGATCAAAGTTCTAATCTTTTTACGTCCAAAACTTATATCTAGCTTCCATGAAACTAGATACATACTTTTTAATCCAATCTACACGTAAAAATCCCATCTTTTATGAAAAACCCACATAAACCCTAACCCATTTTCAAATCCAAAAACCGATTCTGAGATCTAGTTGGTACCTGTTATTGCTTGATTCCTTCTTCTTCGGTCCTCAGTAAGGCGTAGCAACGATCTCCGACTCAAACGAGAAGGTCTCGGGTGAGATATGAAGCTTTCTCTCTCTACTCTCCCTATCTAGTAATTGAATAATGAAGGTGAAGTGTGGGGAGTGGAGATGGTGGCTAGGGTTTTACCCCGTCCCCTTCTTTGCGCCACTTGCTCTCGGTCCGAGGCCCTGTCCTCTCAAGCCCATCTATTATTTCCTTCTTTCTTTATTTCATTATTCCGTAAACGTTGTTTATTCTTTATCGTAAATTTCGGGATGTTACAAGTCTACCACTCTTACGAAAGGTTTTGTCCTCGAAACCTGCTATAAGTCAAACAGGTGCGGTTACGACTCTTCCATTATACCTTAACCAGCTGAATCACTTTGTTCCGCAATCGTTTCTCCTTTCTGTCTAGTATGGAAACTGGTTCCTCGATGTAATTGAGGCTATTATCTACCTTGATGTAATTGAGGCTATTATCTACCTCGATGTCGTCAAGTGGTACGTGCGCTGATTCGTTAGCCAGGTACTTGCGCAAGTGCGACACGTGGAAGGTTGGGTGAATTCCACTCAACTCATCAGGCAGTTCCAACCGGTAAGCAACTTCACCAACCCGTGCCAGTATCTTGAAAGGTCCGATGAATCTTGGAATTAACTTCCCTCTCTTTCTGAAACGTATAATCCCCTTCCAGGGAGAAACTTTCAATAATACTTGATCCCCGACATTGAATTCGATCGGTCTCCGCCTCTTATCCGCGTAGGACTTTTGACGGTCATGTGCTGATTTCATTCTGGCCTTAATCTGGTCAAACTTTTCAGAGGTTGCTGTAACTACCTCTAAACTTCCCAACTCTTTCTGTCCTATCTCACCCCAACAGACAGGGGTTCGACATTTCCTACCATACAACATCTCGTACGGTGGCATACCAATAGTGGTGTGGTAGCTGTTATTGTAGGAGAATTCCGCCAATGGTAGTAGATGGCTATCCCAACTGCCACCGAAGTCTATAATGCATGTGCGGAGCATATCCTCCAACGTTTGGATGGTCCTTTCAGACTAACCATCCGTCTGTGGGTGATACGCCGTACTGATATTCAATCTTGTACCCATTGACTCATGAAATCTTTTCCAGAATCTCGATGTAAATCGTGTGTCTCGGTCAGATACAATCGATAATGGTACGCCATGTCGAGACACAATCTCATTGATAAAGACTTCTGCCAGCTTCTCTGATGAATACGTTTCCCGGATCGGTAATAAGTGAGCACTCTTTGTCAGACGATCCACTATAACCCAAATCGTATCATGACCTTTAGCTGTGCGGGGCAGCTTTGTAATGAAGTCCATGGTGATACGTTCCCACTTCCATTCGGGTATTTTCATAGGCTGGATCTTCCCGTATGGTTTCTGATGCTCTGCTTTAACTTGTGAGCAAGTCAGACACTTGCTTACGTATCCGGTCACATCATTCTTCATGTTAGGCCACCAATGCTCTTTCTTCAAATCCTGGGACATTTTCATGGTTCTTGGGTGGATGGAATATCGAGACTTTTGGGCCTCGTCGAGTACCTTGGCCCTAAGCTCTCCGCCCTTCGGTACCCACATGCGACCATATCTGGTCCTCACTCCATGAGTGTTCAGTTCTAACTTTATCTGTTGACCGACCATTCTTTCTTTCTTTATATTCTCTTCCTTTAGTGCTTCTGTCTGTGCTTTTTCTAGCTCTATCATAAAATATGGGGTTATCACCAACTAGTACGCTTTCACCCTAATAGGAGAATGAGTCTTGTTACGACCTAGGGCATCAACGACCACATTCGCCTTTCCCGGGTGGTATAGAATCTCACAGTCATAGTCTTTCAGCAATTCTAACCACCGCCTTTGTCGCATATTCGAGTCTTTCTGCTCAAAGAAATACTTCAAGCTCTTGTGATCCGAATAAATTGTGCATTTTACCCCGTAAACGTAATGCCTCTAAATCTTTAGCGCGAAGACAACTGCCGTGAGCTCCAAATTGTGAGTCGGGTAGTTAACTTCGTGAATCTTTAGCTGTCGTGACGCATACGCGATCACCTTCCCCTTCTACATCAAAACACACCCTAACCCCTGTCCCGAAGCGTTAGAATATACCACAAGGTCCTCGTTACCGTGGGGTAGTGCTAACACTAGGGCTTGGGTCAACTTCTTTTTTAAATCTTCAAATGCATTAGACTGGGCCTGACCCCATTCGTACTTTACTTCTTTGCGTGTCAACTTTGTCCATGGCGAAGCTATTCTCGAGAAGTCCTGAATGAACCTTCGATAGTAACCTACAATCCCAGAAAACTCCGAATCTCGGTTGGTGTCTTTGGGATTTCCCATTCTTGTACCGCCTCTATCTTAGCCTGGTCAACCATCATGCCGTCTGCGTTAATAACGTGACCAAAGAATTGGACTTCCTTAAGCCATAACGCGCATTTGGAGAACTTGGCATACAACTTTTCTTTTTGTAGCGTCTCTAGTACTTCTCGAAGATGACAAGCATGGTCACCTTCACTCTTCAAATAAACAAGTATGTTGTCTATGAATACTATCACTGACCTGTCCAACATCGGTCTACACACTTGGTTCATCATACTCATGAATGCTGCTGGAGCATTGGTCAAACCGAAAGACATTACGCGAAATTCGTAATGCCCATACCGCGTGCGAAACGCTACCTTAGGTATGTCCTCTTCCCTTACCTTTAACCGATGATATCCCGACAGCAGATCGATCTTGGAGAACCATCTGGCGCCTTGTAGTTGGTCAAACAGATCATCGATCCTTGGTAGCGGATATTTGTTCTTTACTGTACGTTTGTTCAACTCTCTTTAGTCGATGCACATTCTCATGGCACCATCTTTCTTCTTTACAAACAGAACCGGAGCACCCCTTGGAGAAATGCTCGGCCTGATAAAATCCTTATCCAAAAGTTCTTCCAACTGTATCATTAGTTCTTTCATCTCTAGAGGAGCAAGTCGGTACGGTGCTTTAGCCACGGGCTGGGCACCTGGCACTAAGTCTATCTAGAACTCTGTCTCCCGGTCTGGTGGTAACCCAGGTAACTCCTCAGGAAACACCTCCGGAAAATTACATACCACAGGTACGTCTTTCAACTCTTTCACTTTTAAATCACTGTCTATCACATAGGCCAGGTAGGCCTCGCATCCGCGCCCTATATATTTCTCTGCCTTTATCATCGACATGACGTTTGTTAATGAACCGTCACGATCCCCGTAGACCAAAATTTCGCTACAGTTTGGAGCTTTGAGCTGAACTATCTTTCGTCTACATACAATCCGGGCTTCGTTGGCAGCCAACCAATCCATAACCAAAACTATATCAAACCCTCCCAAGGTCATAACATATAACCTAACTGGGAATCTATGGCCATGTATCTTTACCATGAAATTATCTACCAATTCATTTACTACCCTGTTCTTACCCACTATAGTTTCCACATTAAAGGCCTGTTCTACTTTTGTGACTTTACATTTCATTCTTTTACACTTTAATGATGATATGACTCATACTGGCACCAGAATCAAACAATACTAAAACGTAAGTGTTGTCAAGGATGAACGTACCTGACACAACATCTGGGTTTTCCCTAGCTTCCTCTTGAGTCAGTGCATACGCTCGGGTCCTTGCCTTCGGCTTTTCGGCCTCCTTACCCTTCTCGGTGCCAGTAGCTTTGGGTTTCCGGTAGTCCTTGGCCACGTGGCCAGGTATCCCACAGTTATAGCACGACGGTGCACCCGAACATTCTCTAGAGTAATGCCCCGTCTTCCCGCATCGATAGAAAATGTTCAAACCCACACGACCCTCCCCATAGTGCTTTCGTCCACACCTTGCATAATCATTCCCATCCACTATCCTCAGCTTCTTCGCCTCCAGGCCTGCCCACTCTTTTGCTGGCCGTTTAACGACATTTGTTACTTTCCTTTCAGTAGGCATTGGGTCCGCTGATTCAAATTCATCATAAACTATTCCAGCAAGTGATACCACAGATTCAAAGCTCGTGGGAGTATTATATTTCACGTGCACACGGACTTTCTGTGGTAGTCCCTTGATGTAATACTTGATCCTCTTTTCCTCAGTGTCCACTAGATGTGGGACCAACTGAGCCAACTCCTGGTACTTGGAGGTGTACTGGCGATGAGTCATACTGCCAGCACAGAGCCCCAAAAATTCTCTCTCAACCCTGTCAATCTCGTTCTGCGGGCAAAACTTAGTGATTAGTAGCTTTTTCATGTCATCCCATCTCATCTTTTTCATCTCAGCAGGAGACTTGATTCTTTCAATCGATCTCCACTAACTTAACGCCTCATTAGTGAATGAGTGAGCGGCAAACTTGACCGCTTGGTCATCACGGCACTCGCTAATGTTGATCACCCAATTCATCCTCTCTATCCACTCGAAAGTGGCGACAACATCTTTCCGTCCATCATACTTCGGCGGGTCACACCCCCTAAAGGACTTATAGTTGCAACCCCGAGTTGCCATTTCATAAACAGAATCGTCACCTTCAGTGACTTCAGTTCTCTTGCTGCTTTCCTCTTTCTTCTCTTTCTTCCCTATATCAAACTCTTTAAGGGCCTCACCCAGTGCTTCCGGTAGAACTTTCTTCAAGATTGAAGTAACCTCTGCCGCGATAGCTTCCTTCACAATAGGTTCCAACTCAAGCACCTCGTTATGGGCATCGTCATGAACCGACTCATGGTTCCCACTGTCATTATGCTCCACGTGCACCGATTCAGTCTCGTTGCGGGAGTGTTCACTTTCCTCATGACTGTTTCGGTTACCTGGCGGTCGGCCTCGACGACCAGTACGACCCCCCGTGCGACCACCTCTCTTTGCTCTAGCCATTAGTGTCTACTGCGAACAAAGATAGCTCGTGTTATCATGATAGGTAATAATTTAGAACAACTCGAGTAATGTAAATTACTAATTACAAAGACCGGTATGAAATTACTAATTTACTTTACTACTCAGGTTCTAAACATTTCCTTTCAGAGTAACATTTGCATTCAAGTTTAGAGTTTCCACTATAAGGCACGTACTATTTACTGTATGTGCTAAGGCATGTACTATGTACTCTTTATGCTAAAGCATTTACTTTTTACTATCTGTGCTAAGGCATTATTGTCTATGTTCTATGTAAGGACATTGACTACCTTCTGTCTACTATCGTTCCATGGACGGGCTGCTCTGACTGGCATTCATTTCCTTTCTTTTCTTTGTCCCGTTCTCAGTTTAAGTTCAGACATTATCGCAAATGTTTGAATCACTCAAACTATGGCTCTGATACCAACTTGAAACGCCCCAAACCGGGTACATCTCATAGTTAGCACAAGATATAACAAACATATTTCTTAAACTGGAAATCAGAATCCGTTACAACGGAAGTCTTTAATTCTTAACATTCATAAATCCGAATCCATAAAACATTGTTTGAAACATAAACTATCAGGAACAGAAAATGTCAGTCTTCAGCGCGGCAACCCGATATCCATGCTGTAAGGCCCCTTTCCCGGGTAACCTCACTTGTTGGGTTCACTCATAAACATAGTCATAAAATACTGAATTTATATTAAAAACATTCGTCATCCAATTACATAATCATAACAGCGGAAATCTTTACAATTAAAAACGTAACATTGTTCGAAGACATATAAAACAAAAGAGGGATGTCAGTCTCGTGCCGGGTAACCTCCACGCCATCGCACGACCTCATCTTCCTTTACCTGAAATGTATACTAAAAGTCAGCTAACGCTGGTGAGTTCTAGTTTAATGCAATTAGGTATAAACATTCTTTTCTTTATAAGTATGCATAATTATATATATACGTTTATATAAGTACACATTGACTTGAATTGCTTCTCATTTATCATTCTTCGCAAATACATATAGATATATATTCACATCATTGGTCTCATTTATTTTCATAACTTTTGCTTCTCTTTCTTCTTTATTTTATGATTACATATATATATGCATTCACCTTTTCTTTTCTTTTCTTTACATTCATGGGTAATACTCTTAAGGGTGATCAACCCGTCTTTTGGTTGCGAAGGTCACAAAGACAATCGTCGCGGTCCATCGTCATGGCCCACCTATACTTACAACCGTCCGGCAACAAGTGCCGTCCGTCATTTTATTCTTACAACCGTCCGAAAACCTTTGTCCGTCCGTCATGACTTACAACCGTCCTACCGTCGTAGGCCGTAATTCGCCCGTCTACCCGAAGGTATCCGTTTCCCATGCGACTATTATTTATACAACCGTTCTACTATAAGATGCCAATTTTTCTTAGACCGTCCGTTAATAACTTTAGTACGTCCTAGCTGATGAAGGATCGCACTTGTGGCATTCGTACGTCCTAGCTGATGAAGGAACGCACTTGTCCCGGTTGTACGATAGTCACGTGGTCGTCCGTCTACCGAAGTAGCCGTTATCATCGAAGCGTCCATAACGTTTTCTTATACTTGGCAAGCAATATATACATGGATATAAAGCAAGATTTCTTCTTTACACGTTATGTCATACTTTCGTTCATTCTTTAAAAATCATACGTTTCATTTTTTATTCATAATTCTATGTCGTGTAAAGATATATATATATATATATATATATATATATATATATATATATATATATATATATATATATGTATACCACGTATGATCACATTGACATTCATAACTGTTATTCATTTAGTGTATACATTTCAGCCCCAAAACATTTATAAATCATTTGCACATAACATAGAAGGGGGCACATAGAACTCACCTGATGAGTAGTTTCTGAAATACACTAAGCTGGCTACTGAGCGTCACTAATGTCACTCACGATCTGTATAATAAAGTCATACTCGTAAGGTAGTGCTCCTAGATGACATTAGACATTACTATGCTTGAACTTAGTAGTTTTGATGGATTTGCTTTATCGAAACTTGGTAGTTTCGATAGGTTGCTTCTGTCGAAACTTGGTAGTTTCGATATGTTGCTTCTGTCGAAACTTGGTAGTTTCGATAGGTTGCTCCTATCGAAACTTGGTAGTTTCGATAGGTTGCTTCTGTCGAAACTTGGTAGTTTCGATAGGTTGCTTCTGTCGAAACTTGGTAGTTTCGATAAGTAACTTAGGTGTAATCTTAGCTTCGGATCGTGGGCTTATATCGAAACAATGGTAGTTTCGATGGGTATGCATATATCGAAACTGAGTAGTTTCGATGGGTCTGCACATATCGAAACTACTGCACTTATCGAAACTAAGTAGTTTCGATGGGTCTGCACATATCGAAACTAAGTAGTTTCGATGGGTCTGCACATCGTCTTCCCCAAAAATCTGAAGTTTTTGCATGCAAGTCTGATCGAGTCAATATCTAAATTTTTCTTTGATCACAACGTTCGTTTTTCATTCTAGATGCTATACCTAAGCTCATTTTAAAGTTTCATCCGCAAAATCGTCATCTAATGGGCTAAAACCGAAAATCCTAAAAAAAATCATAAAACTCAGATTATGATCGAACGCTTACCTGGATTGGATTTCTGATTCGGAGAAGATGGTCACGAGCACAGCAGCAACGTTCTCCTGAATTCCCGAGTTGATCCGTCACTTTCTCTCTCTAGACCCGAGCTCTCTTCTCTCTCTCTAGAACTTGCGTGAGTGTGGAATGAGCAGGGAAGAGGGCTGCCTTGCCTTATATATATACCTGGGCTTCCCTCGGCCCATTGAAGCCGAGCCCAAGCCCGCTCCCTTTTGTTTAAATATTCCGACTAAATCACCGGTCTCGCTATATTTATTCGTTTTATTATTTTTGGGATGTTACAAGTCTACCCTCCTTAAAGAGGTTTCGTCCTCTAAACTGTTCATACGTTAAACAATTTAGGGTATAGTCCCCTTATCTCGTCTTCTTTTTCCCACGTAGCTTCTGACCCTTTTCTATGCTTCCATTGTATCTTGACTAACGGTATCGACTTATTGCGTAGTCGTTTCTCAGCTCGGTCAAGAATGGCTATCGGTTCCTCTACATAATTTAGACTGTTATCCACTCCGATCTCGTCGTAAGGTATGTGAGCTGTGTCGTCAGCTAGGCACTTGCGTAAGTGCGACACGTGAAACGTAGGGTGTATTCCACTAAGCTCAACGGGTAGGTCGAGTCTGTAAGCAACTTGACCCACTCTTGCTAAAATCTTGAAAGGTCCGACAAATCTTGGACTTAGTTTGCCACGCTTTCTGAATCGGATGGTTCCTTTCCATGGTGATACTTTCAACAGTACCATGTCCCCCACTTGAAACTCTAAATCCCTTCTTCTCTTATCCGCGTATGATTTCTGTCTGTCTTTTGCGGCTTTCATTCGAGCCTTGATTTGATCAAATTTCTCGGAAGTAGCTTTGACCACTTCGAGACTTGCAAAATCCTTCTGCCCAATTTCCCCCCAACACACCGGGGTTCTGCATCTCCTCCCATACAACATCTCAAACGGCGGCATGCCAATAGTGGAGTGATAGCTGTTGTTATATGAAAATTCTGCCAATGGTAGATGGCTGTCCCAGCTCCCACCAAAGTCAATGATACAGGCCTGGAGCATGTCCTCCAAGGTCTGAATGGTTCTTTCAGATTGACCATCGGTCTGAGGGTGGTAAGCGGTGCTGATGTTCAGTCTAGTGCCCATCGCTTCATTGAATTTCTTCCAAAACCTTGAGGTGAATCTAGTATCCCTGTCGGACACAATCGACATCGGCATACCATGTCTGCTCACAATTTCCTTGATAAAAATTTCTGCTAGTCTTTCTGACGAAGGGGTCTCACGTATTGGCAAGAAGTGAGCACTCTTTGTCAAGCGGTCGACGATCACCCAAATGGTATCATTGCCTTTAGTTGTTCGCGGTAGCTTGGTAATGAAGTCCATTGTGATCTCCTCCCACTTCCATTCCGGTATTGGTAAAGGTTGCATTTTACCGCATGGTTTCTGATGCTCAGCCTTAGTTAGTGAACACGTTAGGCACTTGCTCACGTACTCGGTCACATCATTCTTCATGCCGGGCCACCAGTACTCTTTCTTCAAGTCTTGATACATTTTGTTCATCCCGGGGTGGATAGAATAACGAGACTTATGGGCCTCATCGAGTATTTTGGCTCTAAGCTCGCCAATCTTAGGTATCCACATCCGGCCGAACCTTGTTCGTACTCCGTATGCATTTGCATCTAAGTTCCCTTGTTGTCCTACTATTCTTTCCCGTTTCACATTTCTTTCTAACAGTGCTTCATCTTGTGCTTTTGCTATTTCACCCATCAAATCTGGTGTTATAATCAGCTGACACGCTTTGATCCGGATAGGTGTCGATTCTTCCTTTCTACTTAAAGCGTCAGCCACTACGTTTGCCTTGCCTGGATGGTACAATATTTCATAGTCATAGTCTTTCAGTAGCTCTAACCACCTTCTTTGCCTCATGTTTAGTTCCTTTTGTTCGAAAAAATATTTCAAGCGTTTGTGATCGGAGTAGATGGTGCATTTAACTCCATACAAGTAGTGCCTCCATATTTTCAACGCGAAAACCACTGCTGCTAACTCTAGATCATTCGTTGGGTAGTTAACCTCGTGAATCTTTAGTTGTCGTGAGGCATAAGCAATTACCTTTCCTCGTTGCATAAGTACGCAACCCAAACCTTGCCCCGAAGCGTCAGAGTAGACTACCAAGTCTTCATTTCCCTCAGGTAGAGTCAAGACTGGAGCTTGGGTTAATCGTGTCTTAAGTTCTTCAAACGCGTTGATTTGGGTCTGACCCCATTCATACTTTACTTCCTTCCGTGTCAGTTTAGTCAGTGGCGAGGCTATTCTTGAGAAGTCTTGAATGAACCTTCGATAGTAGCCTGCCAATCCTAGAAAACTTCGTATCTCTGTTGGTGTCTTTGGGATGTTCCATTCCTTTACTGTCTCGATCTTTGCAGGATCCACCATGATGCCGTTTGGGTTTATCACATGACCTAGGAATTGAACTTCCCTAAGCCAGAACGCGCATTTGGAGAATTTCACGTACAACTTCTCCTGCTTTAACACCTGCAGAAACCTCTCTTAGGTGACAGTGGTGATCACCCTCGTTTTTCGAATATACCAGTATGTCATCTATAAAAACTATCACTGATCGATCTAACATTGGTCGACACACTCTATTCATTAAATCCATGAACGCTGCTGGTGCGTTAGTTAATCCGAAGGACATCACGAGAAACTCATAATGCCCATAACGCGTGCGAAACGCGGTCTTTGGTACGTCTTCTTCTCTTACTTTCAACTGATGGTAACCCGACCTAAGATCGATCTTTGAGAACCAACTCGCACCCTGCAGTTGATCAAAAAGGTCATCTATTCTAGGCAGTGGGTATTTGTTCTTTACTGTCCTCTTGTTCAGTTCACGGTAGTCAATGCACATGCTCATGCTGCCGTCTTTCTTCTTTACGAATAGTATCAGAGCGCCCCATGGTGAAATGCTCGGTCTAATAAATCCTTTTTCTGTTAATTCTTGTAGTTGAGACATCAATTCTTTCATATCTGACGGAGCCAATCGGTAGGGGGCTTTGGCAACGGGCTCAGCTCCTAGCAGTAAGTTAATCTGAAAAATCTATTTCCCGATCGGGTGGCAACCAAGGTAGATCCTCAGGGAATAATTCCAGAAAATTGCACACCACGGGTACGTTCTCGAGTTCTTTCGTTTTCATTCTATCGTCAATAACATATGCCAGATAAGCTTCGCAACCGCGCCTCATGTAACTTTCGGCCTTGATCATCGAGATGATGTTCGGCATTGTGCAATTCCAATCCCCATGAACCGTAATTGGACATCCGCTAGGAGCTTTGAGGTGTATCCTCTTACGTTTACATATGATTTGAGCTTCGTTGGCAGCTAATCATTCCATACCCAATACTTTATCGAATCCTCCTAAGGTGAGAAGGAGTAATCTAGAAGGAAACTTATGACCCTCTATTTCTATTATGCAATCCTCTGTTACTTGGAATACTGCCGAATTTTTACCAACGGCAGTTTGTACACTAAAGGCCTTTACTACTGTGTTGATAGTGCAATTCAGTTTACGACTAAATGCATTTGATATAAAGCTTTTACTAGCACCCGAGTCAAATAATATAGCCGCATGTTCATCATTAACTAGGAACGTACCTGACACAACATCATGATTTCCCCTTGCTTCCTCCTCAGTCAGGGCGTAAGCTCAAGTCCTAGTCTTTGGTTGTTCCTGTTCCTTTTCTTTTCCCGAACCAGATTGTCTGGTTTTTCTGCAATCCCTAGTCAGGTGACCAAACAATCAACATACTTGGCATTTAGTGTCTCTTAAGCAGTCACGAGAATAGTGCCCCGCCTTCCCACACCTGTAACATGTGGTGGAGCCGACCCGACACTCGCCAAAATGTTGCCTTCCACATTTCTTGCAGGTTTCATATTTATCCGACCTTGGTTTCTTATTTTCAGTAGTTACGTTCCCTCTTCCGGTACCTCTAGACGGGTTCTCCCACTTTCTCTTTTGTGTCTCAGGTGCCGGGTCCTCATTGGCGTAGTCGTCGTAGACGATTCCGCTCAGATTCACTACCGACTCGAAGGTCAAGGGTAGGTTAGCTTTTACATGAACACGGACCCGTTGTGGCAACCCCTTAACATAGTACTTGATCAAACGATCTTCAGTTTCTACCAGGTGGGGTACTAGTTGAGCTAGCTCATTGAATCTCGAAGTATACTGGCGGTGCGACTTGTTTCCAGCCTTAAGGTTTAGGAATTCATTTTCCACTCGATCAATTTCGTTCTGTGGACAGAACTTTTGGATGATCAGCTTCTTCAAGTCGTCCCATGTCATTCTGTTTATAGCATTTGGTGACTTAGTTCTCTGAATATTCCTCCACCAACTTAGTGCTTCGTTGGTGAAAGAATGAGCAACGTATTTAACACCCTGGTCTGGTCGACACTCGCTGATGTTGAATACAACATTCATCCTCTCAATCCATTCAAGCGTTGCCACTGAATCCTTGCTCCCATCGAACTTGGGTGGGTCTCCGTCCTTAAAGCCTTTGTAAGTACACCCACGGTTGCTCGATCCTATCTTTATTTCATACCCATCACTATCATATACTTTCTCTTCATTGTCCCCTTCATCCTCCTCTTTACTTTTCTTTATTGCCTCGGATAGTAGATCAGGCAATACCTTCTTCAAAGTGAGCACAACTTCACGGGCAATAGCATCCCTGACTTCAGGTTCCAACTGTATAGGCCCTGGACTGTCGTCCCTAATTGGGGTCACTTCTGTTTCGTGCACACTTTCGGTGTGTTCTGCATGCACACTCTCTTCTTCTTCTTCAATTCTTTGGTTCAACGGAGGTCTACCTCGTCGGCCAGTGCGACCGCCACGAGGTCCTGCTCTTCCTCCACCAGCCATAGCTCTTAATTTCCTGATAGTTAAAAAGGGAATACATCAATGTCATTTCTTCAGATCGTAGTTTCGAACAGTACGAGCAAGGCAAATTCTTAATTACAGTGACCGGTTTGTGATTACTAATTTACATTGCTTTTCGGGTTCAAAACTCTTCAAATCAGTCACGGCATTAACATCTATTTGTTCTAAGTTATGGTATCTATTCTTATGCAAGAGCATTAACTTTATTACTTACTTACCGTGCTGGCGTTGGCGTTGGTTACCCATACTGACATCCGTGCGTTGGTCCCATAATCAGTTTGAGTCTAGACATTTAGGGATGTCTGAATCTCTCAAACTATTGCTCTGATACCAACTTGTAAGGACCCTTTCCCGGGTAACCTCACTTATTGGATTTACTCATAAACATAGTCATAAAATACTGAATTTATATTAAAAACATTCGTCATCCAATTACATAATCATAACAGCAGAAGTCTTTACAATTAAAAACATAACATTGTTCGAAGACATGTAAAACAAAAGAGGGATGTCAGTCTCGTGCCGGGTAACCTCCACGCCATCGCACGACCTCATCTTCCTTTACCTGAAATGTATACTAAAAGTCAGCTAACGCTGGTGAGTTCTAGTTTAACGCAATTAGGTATAAACATTCTTTTCTTTATAGGTATGCATAATTATATATATACATTTATATAAGTACACATTGACTTGAATTGCTTCTCATTTATCATTCTTCGCAAATACATATAGATATATATTCACATCATTGGTCTCATTTATTTTCATAACTTTTGCTTCTCTTTCTTCTTTATTTTTTGATTACATATATATATGCATTCACCTTTTCTTTTCTTTTCTTTACATTCATGAGTAATACTCTTAAGGGTGATCAACCCGTCTTTTGGTTGCGAAGGTCACAAAGACAATCGCCGCGGTCCATCGTCATGGCCCACCTATACTTACAACCGTCCGGCAACAAGTGCCGTCCGTCATTTTATTCTTACAACCGTCCGGCAACCTTTGTCCGTCCGTCATAACTTACAACCGTCCTACCGTCGTAGGCCGTAATTCGCCCGTCTACCCGAAGGTATCCGTTTCCCATGCGACTATTATTTATACAACCGTTCTACTATAAGATGCCAATTTTTCTTAGACCGTCCGTTAATAACTTTAGTACGTCCTAGCTGATGAAGGATCGCACTTGTGGCATTCGTACGTCCTAGCTGATGAAGGAACGCACTTGTCCCGGTTGTACGATAGTCACGTGGTCGTCCGTCTACCGAAGTAGCCGTTATCATCGAAGCGTCCATAACGTTTTCTTATACTTGGCAAGCAATATATACATGGATATAAAGCAAGATTTCTTCTTTACACGTTATGTCATACTTTCGTTCATTCTTTAAAAATCATACGTTTCATTCTTTATTCATAATTCTATTTCGTGTAAAGATATATATATATATATATATATATATATATATATATATATATATATATATATATATATATATATATATATATATGTATACCACGTATGATCACATTGACATTCATAACTGTTATTCATTTAGTGTATACATTTCAGCCCCAAAACATTTATAAATCATTTGCACATAACATAGAAGGGGGCACATAAAACTCACCTGATGAGTAGTTTCTGAAATACACTAAGCTGGCTACTGAGCGTCACTAATGTCACTCACGATCTGTATAATAAAGTCATACTCGTAAGGTAGTGCTCCTAGATGACATTAGACATTACTATGCTTGAACTTAGTAGTTTTGATGGATTTGCTTTATCGAAACTTGGTAGTTTCGATAGGTTGCTTCTGTCGAAACTTGGTAGTTTCGATAGGTTGCTTCTGTCGAAACATGGTAGTTTCGATAGGTTGCTTCTGTCGAAACTTGGTAGTTTCGATATGTAACTTAGGTGTAATCTTAGTTTCGGATCGTGGGCTTATATCGAAACTATGGTAGTTTCGATGGGTATGCATATATCGAAACTGAGTAGTTTCGATGGGTCTGCACATATCGAAACTACTGCATTTATCGAAACTAAGTAGTTTCGACGGGTCTGCACATATCGAAACTAAGTAGTTTCGATGGGTCTGCACATCGTCTTCCCCAAAAATCTGAAGTTTTTGCATGCAAGTCTGATCGAGTCAATATCTAAATTTTTCTTTGATCACAACGTTCGTTTTTCATTCTAGATGCTATACCTAAGCTCATTTTAAAGTTTCATCCGCAAAATCGTCATCTAATGGGCTAAAACCGAAAATCCTAAAAAAAATCATAAAACTCAGATTATGATCGAACGCTTACCTGGATTGGATTTCTGATTCGGAGAAGATGGTCACGAGCACAGCAGCAACGTTCTCCTGAATTCCCGAGTTGATCCGTCACTTTCTCTCTCTAGACCCGAGCTCTCTTCTCTCTCTCTAGAACTTGCGTGAGTGTGGAATGAGCAGGGAAGAGGGCTGCCTTGCCTTATATATATACCTGGGCTTCCTTCGGCCCATTGAAGCCGAGCCCAAGCCCGCTCCATTTTGTTTAAATATTCCGACTAAATCACCGGTCTCACTATATTTATTCGTTTTATTATTTTTGAGATGTTACACATGCTATCCGGCCCTCACAGCTCCTCTACTTTACTTTAACTTTACCTTTACTACCTGTCATGCATAATAAAAGTCAGCTAACACTGGTGAGTTCTATCTTTACTTTAAACTGTAAACTTTCTTTAAATAACTAGTTTTATATAAATAAAATAAGCTTTCTTTCTTTACTTTAAAAAAAAATCTTTGCCTTTACCTTTACTTTAAAACTTTACAACGTTCCAATTCATAAAGTTGTTCCGTTATATCTTTCATTTAAAACTTTACTTTTGAGGTAACCGGTTAAGGTGTCCTCCTTTACTCTTTGCAACTTTACGTTTCACTCGTACCGGACAAGTGACTATAACATATACTTTAACTATCACATATGGATCATTGCCCGAGGGTAAGATCCCTTTACTTGCTTACACCTCAGGGTAAGACTTTTACTTTGCTGTGCCCACACCCCAGGGTGAGACTTTCTACTTTGCTTGCTCACACGTCGAGGTGAGACTTCTACTTTACTTGCTTGTAGGGCTTTTTACTTTGCAACTACAATGCAACTACTATGCAACTACTATACAATTATAATATGTCACATAATATAATGTCATTGAAACACATATCACATAAACAAATAACACATATTAACACATAAGCATATAATATGGCATCTGTCACTGTCACTGTCAAGCTGCATCGAGATGCAGCTTCTTTACCATTCTTTACTTTCTTGAAATTACATTTCAAAGATAGTACTATTCTCTTCTATACTTTACCTTTCTTTTTTATAAAATAACTTTTTATAAAAAGCTATGCCTTTCTCTTTCATTTTATAAAAATAACATTTTTATAAAATACTATACGTTGTCTTTCATTTTATAAAAATATACAATTCTTATAAAATATTCTTTAACCTTGAAAACTATCTCTTTAACATCATAGATGCCAGCCGAAGACCGTTTAGGAAAATGGGCAATAAGAACTCACCAGACTTCTATGGAAACTTATCTCACTTAGCTAGGAAACTTCGAGCTAGGTGGGATGCTATTATATCTGTTTCATGAGTCACGAATGGAACAAGGTTATAACCTTCATATTTCATCCGAAAACTCCTATGTCCGAATTCTTTTTTGGTTGAAATCTATTTCGACCGAAAACTCTGATGTTAGACTATTTTCTGTTAATGGCTTTTTTCGTTCGAAAACTTTTTTCCGAGAACTGTTTCGTTCGAAAACATATGTCCGAAATTCTTTTCTGTCCAAAAATACTTTTCGACCGAATTGTTCCGTCCGAGTTACTTTTCGATCGAAAAGTTCTGTCCGAAATCTATGCTGTTCGGAAATACTTTTCGGACGTATCCGAGTTTTCGGACCATTCATAGAGATTTCGGACGATTCATCTGTTCTTGATCAAATCCGTTGTTTTTGTTCCAAGTTTCAATCTTTTTACGTCCAAAACTTATATCTAGCTTCCATGAAGCTAGATACATACTTTTTAATCCAATCTACACGTAAAAATCACATCTTTTATGAAAAACCCACATAAACCCTAACCCACTTTCAAATCCAAAAACCGATTATGAGATCTAGTTGGTACCTGTTATTGCTTGATTCCTTCTTCTTCGGTCCTCAGTAAGGCGTAGCAACGATCTGCGACTCAAACGAGAAGGTCTCGGGTGAGCTATGAAGCTTTCTCTCTCTACTCTCTCTTTCTCTATAATTGAATAATGAAGGTGAAGTGTGGGGACTGGAGATGGTGGCTAGGGTTTTACCCCCTCCCCTTCTTTGTGCCACTTGCTCTCGGCCCGAGGCCCGATCCGTTCGATCCCACCTATTATTTCCTTCTTTCTTTATTTCATTATTCCGTAAACGTCGTTTATTCTTTATCGTAAATTTCAGAATGTTATTACTTTACGTGCGAGAAATGCACCCACTTATATATTAAAGTGAAATCAAGAAGTAATATCATACGACTATGAAAATAAGTTTTGAGCATGTATCTCCCCCAAAGGAAAACAATTAAAATGGGGCCGTGAAAATTCACCTGGGAATGAGCTGATAGTAGTATGAAGAGCAATATGGGAATCCTAGCAAAAGTCCGAAAGACCGACCTATCCGAGTCCTAGAAGAATTAAGGCTATAAGGTCTATGAAATGTAAACGTGGTTTATATTACCACGTTCATCCAAACGACTCAACGTTGAAAGGTCATATTGACGTTTTAAAAAGGTTTGACCAAGGTTGACCAAGTTTGACTAAGGTCGACCAATGTGACATGACGACACGTTGATGACATATGGTGAAGTATATGCACATAAGTAGCACCTTATAACATAATACACACATTCAAGTAATTGTATGAGTGCACGTCATATACTAAGTAACATAGTATACCTAAGTCCATGTCCCAAGTAGTAATACACATAGCATTTGTACATACTCACAATTAATTCCATATCATGGCAACAAAACAATTTATATAACGCATGCCATTGTACTAATCATTTAGTAATATAATTTCAACTACATTCGAACAAGTAAGGTAACTTAGTAACTTGTAACCTAGTTTATACAACAACAAAGTTTCCTTCTTTGGAAAGCTAGGGTTTTGATACCCTTTATGCAACATGTTTCAAATAATAAACAATACATGAAATTATCCTAATATAATGCTACTAACAAGGTTTCATTCATGCACATTCCATATAAAGAAGTCATGAAGTTTCTAAACCAACAAAGTTTCCTTTATTAGTAAGGTGTCTTCTAAAACGAGTCATAACAAAGCTCTAAATCATATATTCTCATGTAAGTCATCTAAACAAATGATAATAACTCTATTTAACCTACTTTAGATAAATATAGCACGCAGGGGCGAATCTTTGTTGGGGCCCGGATGGGCCCCGGCCCATCCCGATTTTTCGCTCACTAGTGTTAATTTATACGTATTCGATCAATTTTTCGCTCAATAGTGTTAATTTATATGTATTCGGGTGAAAATTTTATAGTTCTGGCACCCCCATGATAGGAAAAAAAATCCCGACCCCCCCCGGGGGTTTTCTTCAAGCTTCGCCACTGATAGCACACAAACACAAATTATGTTCCAATAAAGTTTCCTTTTATGGATAGTTGTCAAATGACATCCTACACATGTGTAACTTCAAATAAACTCATAAATCACTTCAATAGATGTTACTAAAACATTATGACATGTTATTATTCATCATAGCTCAATAACACAAAATGTAAAACAATAACGTTTGTACTTATAGAAACGACCTCAAATGATGCAACCAACACATTTTAACCATAAAAAAAATCACATTTATCATCTATACTAATATTACTAGAAACATATAAACCATTAAGCACATCATATGAACACTTTTACAAATCTAGAACAAAAAAAATTACTTAAATAGAAACGAGTATAAAACATACAAAACAAGCATTTCTAGCTACCATATGCACCAATATGTGTCAATAACTCCTTATTATGGAAAAACTTTGATAAAAACATGGATTAAAACATTTGTAACATGAAAAATCGTTTGGATGGATGTGGTGCCACATATGGCCGAAAATAGTGAAAATAAACGGAGAGGATGCTTACAAAAACCGAATATGATGATAGTATGTGGGTGGTGATAGCTTTAATCTTCTTGAAAACACCTTGCAATGCACTTAGAATCACTTGAATGTAGAACCAAAGTTTGAAAGTGGAGGGAGGCTAGAGGGAGGTGGCGGCCGGAGTTTTTAGAGGGAAGGAGAGAGTTTGCAACTAGGTTTAGGGTAAGAATTGGTTAAGGATGGTTTAAGGGTGTCTTAAGGGAATGGGTTTGGGCTTTCCTTGCATTTTTATGGCTTTTTAATCTAGGAATGGACTATATTATGGACTACTAAATTAAAATGCTGAATTAACAAGCCCAATGTATAAAATAAATTAAAATGCTAAATTAATAAGCCCAATGTATAAAATAAATCATTTGTATAAAATCTCATTTAGAGTTGTTGGCACATATCACGTATCCGCTTAGAAAGCGTTAAAATAAAAGTTGCTCTAAAATTTCCTGAAAAATCAACTTAAGCACGAAATATTAAATCACAGTATTACATAAATATTTTACACACCAATTATAAGTCTAAATATTAGTTCTATAATTCACCAACGTTTGTGTGACTCGACGCTTGTGTGACCCGGTAATCCACCAAATTACCGATGCATGTATTGAAATGAAATGAATGGACTTTACTATATGAAATATGTACTTAATTACTCTATAATTAAGTATGATGCAAGTGTAATCATATGAATTCAAGCAATAGTCGGATATGGATATTGACCTGAATTTGTCGGGTGTCATATTTTTACCAAAACCGGCAACAAAAATACATTTTTGATACTATTAATTATTTACAGAATAATTTGGGCTTTAAAAGTTTATAAAAGTGTTTTATATTATCTGAAATTTTTTATTCTAGTATTAAATAAATTACAAAGAATTTGAATTACATCTTTAAACATTTTATAAAAGGATTTCATAATTTAGTGACTAATATTGCCGGAAAGACAAACTTATGTTTTCGGGAATGATTTGAACTTGAAATATATTTATTTAATTATATAAATATAAAGCCTTATTTTATTATAATCCGTAGATACCTGAAAGGCTTATTACCGTACGTTTTGATAGGTTCAATAAAATAAATGTAGTTGAGATAAACGAGTCATTAGGACTATAAGACCTAAATACTTTGACTATGGTTAACTAATATTTATTTATTAAATAAATATATATAACTTGTAATTAATTAAACCTATTTTATTAAATAATGTATTAACATTGTACAACCAAAACCCATTTGTTTTTAATAAAATAACTGTATCAAATATAACCTAAGTTAAGACATGAACACATTTAACTCAGGTTATGGACACAAGTACTATTGTATATAGTGCTACTAGTAACACATCGTATGAATGTAGGGATTCCTTTCACCCGAAGCTATCATCACTAGACCTGTCAAGCTTACTATACCACTACCACTCCTACTAAAACTCGGTGAGTTTCGTGACTTAAACTCCCCTTTTACTTAAACCTTTTGGGGTGAAATACATGCTTTCAATTCTAATTGTGTCCAACTATTTTTAGGTGTATGCTTACATTTACTTTATGCAATCATTAACTTAGAATGAGCCACACACATATGTGGGTAGTACTACTTGAACCTTGGGAATAATGTCCCTACTTCGTGCACGGTGTACATCCCCGACGGGAACTAGGGAAGACTAGACCTATGGCCAATTATTTATGGCTACATTGCTGACGTGTTGACCTAGTTGACACCCGACCCTACGCACCATTAAATTTTGCATCATATATGTGTGAATACTGTTGTAATGTTGACAAGAATTAACATTTAAACAACTACTATATGCTCTTGGTTGCGATCTCGAGTGCGGCTTGATTGAAGGAAAGCAATGCTTATGTGTACATCACCTACTGATTTATGTCTATGGATAAATATTTGTGACTGTTGCGAAATCACTAGCTTTATAGATAACGTATGTTTTGAGCATGTATTTCAGGACACCTAGATGAGAGACCCTCATATTAGCATTTGAGAATGAGCTTGCTTAAGGATAGATGATCATTGCTAGAAGACATGCGTGAAAGCCTTATGGACTTTAGATCCCAATGCCTAGAGTTGGCCATACCTTGAGAACTAGACTTTCTAATTGACTTGGTATTGGATTATATATTTTACTTAGTATAGACAATTGGTATATTATACTAACAAAATGATTTATTCCGTTGTGTAGGATTTATATCAACTGGTTACGCCCGGCCCCCCATTTGACAGGGTATAACATCCGGTGGTCGTTGACCATAGTCAGTAGGCCGGCTATTATGTCCCTGAAAGGGGGGCTGGGAGTGATCGAAGTTAGAAAGGGTCAACATGACTGATTGCACAGGATTTTGACGAGCCGATTGCTTCTGCTGTTCAAGTTGAATCATTCCACGAGCCATATCTCATGACGGTGTACTCTGATTGATGAAGGTAGCTACAATGTCATACTCTTGCGGATGACCTCTCACGAGTTGAAGTACTAACCGTGACTCGCTTACCGGATTATCTACGTCACCAAGTTGTTCAGCTAATTCTTTTAACCTCTGGCAGTACTCATCCATAGACGAGCAAGCCGTCAATTTCAAAGTTGGTGACTTCGTGTCCGAGGGCCGTAGCCCGTGACCCTTTGTTATTCAGAAACATGCTTTGAAGCTTCATCCAAGCCGTTCTTGCCGTTGTGTCGGTCTCTGGTATCCGAACTAGTAACTCGTCAGAAAGGGTGGCATAGATCCATTGAAGGACCATGGCATCGATTTTGGACCATGTCTCGTAAGTAGGATCATTTTTCACAGGAGGAGGCGTGCCATCAATGTGATGAAGAAATTCGTATCCCTTGGCATGCAACTTGAAAAGCTTAACCCATGACGAGTACGTCACCTTTGATCCGTCAAGCACCCTAATTTTGTGTTAATGTTGGTAACGGTGTAAATGGGATGGAGAGATTGGCTTTTAGGGGATGATACCGTGGCATCACTGTTTTTGTCAGCCATGGAAGAAGGCTGTGTTGGTGGAATAAGGTTGTGGCGGCTCTAGTTCTTTTCAGGGTTTCTGTTTGTATGCTCTGATACCATAAAAACACTTGAAAGGGATAATAATTTTCTGTATTTCCTCAACAAACAATGCTCCCAATACATAAGGGAGAGTCCTGAATACAAGGCCTATGATTGAGGCGAGAATATACACATACCAAATATACATGCTAAATAATATATAGAAATATTCTCTAAATATATACATGCTAATAGCATCAATAACGTCATCACATGTAAAGATGAGGATTCCTAGACCGCTATTGTCGATTTTTAATTCTGAGACCAACAATTCTAACATACAAAATAAAGATTCATGACCATCTATTCAACTTTATTTTCAAGACCACAACCAAGAACACCACCCTCCATAGTGCAATCCGTCTTCCTAAAGATATCCAAACTAGGAGGTTGGGATTTATAGGTTTGAAAGAGACTATGACTGGTTATCATTTATAGCAAAGCTTGTGTTACCATATACATGAACTTTTACCGACATAAATTTCTGGCGCAAACCGTATTCACCGACAAATGATTGAAAAGCCTGCGTGAGGATCTTATCCTTTAAAATCACCGACGTATTACCAACACGATATCGGTCGGAAAGCTTTTCCCACAAACAACCACCAATTATTTATTGTCGGTGGTCCATCTGTATTCCTTGCGATTATCTCAACTTTCTGGGTTATGATTCCCTCTCAACACATGTTTTACTCTTTCATTTTCTATTTTTTTTAAAAGTTTTCGTGTGTTCCGTCAATCATCTATCAACAATTACACAAATGTGTCAGTCGTGATAATTCTTCGGTGACAAACGACGCATGTGTTAAAGAACAATATTTGTGTTAGAAAATGGTGATGGGTTGTAGTTTTCTCCCATTTATTTATAAAAAAACAATCGTAAAGCCACATAAGTTTCTAATAAGGGGTGGAACACCGCCATTGAAGCTAAGAACTACAAACACACTAATCATTTAACTCGCGACTACGTTAAACTTCCCAAAAAATCTCTGGAAGAAAGTTCCTTTTTTGTCTTTTGGAGATGCTTCCGGTGATAATACTGCCTGAGTTGAAGCCGGTGCACTTATATCACTCTCCGGTATTATGTTCCCAGGGCTTTCAGCCGGAGCTTCACCCTTATCTTTATCCTTGTCTTTCTTTGATTTCTTCTTCTTTTTAGATTTTTTACCGTCATCATCCTTTGGTTTCTTCTTTTTCTTTTCATCTTTATCATCATCCTTTGATTTGTTACCATCATCATCATCGTCACTACTGTCATTGTCCTTGGAATCATCTTGTGGAGGTTCAAACATAAAACCTGATGTGTAAGGGACACCAGTTGGTGGGATCCATCTATCACCAATGATGAATTTTCCGGCTGTGAAGCGGTGTATTCGTTTCGCGGATAGCTCCTTCACACCGGGCCATTGAACACGTTGCAACTTGGAAGATCCGGGGCCGTGGTTGTTGAACTCGGTGTAAAAAAGGGTATCGAAGGCGAACGTTTCGTTCCAGGGTAACCACCCTTGAGGCTGGATTAAGTCATCTATGAATGATTCCATTATTATGGTTCTTGAAAACTGCTTCCATGGGCGTCCAAGGTAGGATTTTTGTTGCATTCTCACAGGAAAGTATATAGGATCTGCCACAATGCTGCAGTTTTGGAGGACGAGTCCTGTCGGCTGTCGAACTTCCTTTCTGCCTTGTGCTGTAACGATGCAGTTCTGGTTGTCCTTCGGCTTTCGAACTATCATGATGCAGTTTTGTAATACGACAGCACCGTCTCCAAATATGAAGTCAATGGTGCCTGAGATGGTGCATTCGCGATAGAACTGGCGGTAGGTGTGTGTGTAAAGGGTGTCTTGGTAACCGTCCATGCGGCAGTTGTAGAAGATGGTTCTGTCCGCGCTAACACGCAATGCCACGGCTTGGTGCTTTTCTGGACCTGCTGTGTTTTCAAACCCTATGTCCTTTGCCATGAAGAAGTCCCCAGCAACAGCTGCAAGTTATTTAGACCAAGTTATCTACCCATAATTCAATTCTAGAAAAATTGCATTAAAGAGTAGTTTGATATGATAGGATATCTTGAAATTAGGCCTGGTGACCAACAAACTCACCAAAATGATTATTGACTTTTAAGTTTTTGAAATAATCAACTCCAATGAGAACATGACAATGTCATGTGTCATTCTTTGCGCCTCATATTTGATGCATCAGATCCATGCTTTTTCGCCTTGACCACTACTAAAAACCGGGTAAATGTGACCGAAATTAGTGACCGATTTGTGACCGGAATCACACTGGTCGCAAAATTAGCGACTGCATAAGATCCAGTTGCAAATCGGTCACAAAAGGCCTTTTGCGGCAAATTTGCGACCGAAATTACATAGTGGGTGCAACAGATCCATGCAGGGACAGCCATGGTCTTGCAGCCCAATGGCGCTAGAGAGCCATTCATCAACCAATGAAAAAGTGACACATGGACACACGGGTCATTTCGGCGCAGAGGGGTTTTGATCAAGATTTTATTTTTCAGATTTTATTTTGGGACGCTAGAGATTAAAAGCTTTGGGCCACTTGATGCAAAAATATGGCACGAGGCCGAATCTCATTCATTTATATTAGATTTAGTTTTTTTTAAATCCAACCTTTTCTTGCAAAATAAAAAAGTTAATGGCTATTTTGGTAAGTTTATTGGTCAAAACACGACTAATTTTCATGATTGTATTGGTGTATTGTCATTTACTTTCATCTAAAAAGTACTTCAAGCTATAGCTTACCAAAAGTTGCAGTGTGGTATGTGGTAATTCCATCTATGAAGTTTAAGCTTCCTGTGATTTTTGTTCTATCAGGGCCATCTCCGATAACCGTTACATGAGTCAAGTTTTTAGGGATTCGGATGATCTCGTTGTATATGCCCTCTTTAATGTAGATCACATACATATCCTCTCCATTAACAGGAATGCCTTTCAAAGCTTCATTAATCGAATTAAAGTTTCCACTCCCATCTTGTGCAATAGTAACATTTGGAACCATCTTCACGGGTTCATCCTCCAATATTCTTCGCTTCGTATCATCTACCCATTCAGGAAGACTGTAATCGTTGTTAAGCAGCCGACGATTAGCAGTTGGTGGGACACCAAATGCTTGAAACGCTTGTGAGAAATCCGTGATCAAAGCAAGGCAGTTGCTTGTTAACTCCATAGATTGGTTCAAAAACTTTTTCATTCTTTCTCCAAAATCACCTTCGGTCTTTTCAAACCCGTCTAGACATGTTTGTTCATAAGATATCGCGCCACTCATCCATATCTTGAGTTGGAAGAGTGCTTGGCCTAAATCATTAAGATTGAAAATGTTTATGTTTTCAAAAGATCTTCTTAGATCAATAGCAGCAAGGCCTGCAAGCTCCTTGCAACTCTTGACAGCATCATTGGTTCGTGGATCTTTGTCAATCTCTTTCATTATCGATGAGTTCTTAGCCGCATCCTCTAGATTATTGATTGTGATCTCAAACAAGGTCTTTACGAGCTCATAAGGATCTGTCGATTGTGTGTGTGCATTTGAAAGGCTGTCAACGCATGTTTGTTTGTAATCCGTGTTGTCACAAACCGCTTTGATGGAGGCCTTCACCTCATCTTCAGCTTTCGTGTGTTCGGATTTCGATTCAGAATACCCGTTCATCATGACGATCAATGCAATCACGGCGGCCAGAAGCACCACGGAAGCCACGGTGAGGATGGCAAGTTTTGCCTTGCTCATCTTTAATATATATCCTAGCCCCTTCAAAAAAAAAAGAAAAAAATATGTTTTTGTTGTTTTTCTTTGTTTTCTGGTTTTGTCTCCTATCTCTTTTATATCTATACAATCTATCTATCTAACTAACTTAACTAATTTTTGTTTAAATATGTAGAGAATTGTTAGTGATTAGAGAGGGCCTGATCGAAGTGTAAGATTGACCCTCCCTCCTGTTGAATCTATTAGACAAAGGACTCCCCTTTTGGATTTGTTAGAGTTGAAGGAGACCTTTAATTTTGGTATTAAAGGTGGGAGCAAAGTAATTTTGAGTGAAAGAATTTTATAGGTTGGTTTCTTATTGTCGTTGAGAAGCTGAGGTTTGGAGGAAAATAAGAGCTTTACATTTTCTATTTTTGAAGGAGAGGACCATGATTTTTCCAATTTAGGTGATACATGTGTATATATATATACACACTTATGAGCCGGTTAACGTACAAAGCGAATTTTACCTATAAAGCTTAAGCAGCAAGGGGAGGCCACACGTGTGCATTCACTACAACAAATTGACCCTGTCCCGACGCCACCTGTACCGACGACATTTGTCGTCGGCATAGGTCACCCTATACCGACGACATGTCGTCGGTATAGGTCAAAACCAAAATTTTGGCAGGGAGACCCTATAGCGACGACATGTCGTCGGTATAGGGTTGAGGCAGGTTGGAGGGAAAACTGGCGCCCAATGAATTTTTGGGGAAAACCTATAGCGACGACATGTCGTCGCTATAGGTTAATTTTGATTTTCTTTTTGTTTTTTTTTATTTAATAAATTTTCGTCGGTCAAAAATTTTTTTTTTAAAATTAAAAAAATTTCTGGAAAACCCTATAGCGACGACATGTCGTCGCTATAGGTTAATATTGATTTTTTTTTTTATTTAATAAATTTCCGTCGGTCAAAATTTTTTTTTTTTAAAATTAAAAAAAATTCTGGAAAACCCTATAGCGACGACATGTCGTCGCTATAGGTTAATTTTGATTTTCTTTTTGTTTTTTTAGTTAATAATTTTTTTTTAAATTAAAAAAAATTCTGGAAAACCCTATGGCGACGACATGTCGTCGGGATAGGGTTTTTCCAAAATTTTGAATGGGACACCCTATAGCGACGACATGTCGTCGCTATAAGGTTGAGCAGGTTGGAGGGAAAACTGGCGCCCAATGAATTTTTGGGGAAAACCTATAGCGACGACATGTCGTCGCTATAGGTTAATTTTGATTTTCTTTTTGTTTTTTTTATTTAATAATTTTTTTTTTAAAATTAAAAAAAAATTCTGGAAAACCCTATAGCGACGACATGTCGTCGCTATAGGTTAATTTTGATTTTCTTTTTGTTTTTTTTTTATTTAATAAATTTCCGTCGGTCAAATTTTTTTTTTTAAATTAAAAAAAATTCTGGAAAAATTCTTTGTGTAATTAACGGGTTCCGGGCTTCCTCATGCCTCGTCGGACACCCATCCCCCCAACCGGCCACCTCTAGGGTTCGGCCGAACCCATGCACACACATGAAGGTTCCCTACGATCACAAACAAGCATTTAAACAGGAAGGTTTTCAAGATTATACCTCTAGATCGGAGAACCCGTGCCAATCAAATTCCCGAATCACCTCGTCTTCTTTGAAACTCAACTTCTCTTCTAAACCCTAGAATTATGAAACATGTGTAGTATTGATTCAAGGATCCCGACACACTAAGGATGATTAGGGATCGACAAAATACATCAAATCGGACTTGAAACGCGATGAACGGCTCTCTCCCTCTCCTCCTTGTGTAATTAACGGGTTCCGGGCTTCCTCATGCCTCGTCGGACACCCATCGGACACCTTTATTGACTGGTCAACACCCTACGAAACCTATGCCGACGACATGTCGTCGCTATAGGCCACCTCGTCGGACACCCATCCCCCATGCCTCGTCGGACACCCATCCCCCCAACCGGCCACCTCTAGGGTTCGGCCGAACCCATGCACACACATGAAGGTTCCCTATGATCACAAACAAGCATTTAAACAGGAAGGTTTTCAAGATTATACCTCTAGATCGGAGAACCCGTGCCAATCGAATTCCCGAATCACCTCGTCTTCATTGAAACTCAACTTCTCTTCTAAACCCTAGAATTATGAAACATGTGTAGTATTGATTCAAGGATCCCGACACACTAAGGATGATTAGAGATCGACAAAATACATCAAATCGGACTTGAAACGCGATGAACGGCTCTCTCCCTCTCCTCCTTGCTCTTCGACGGCTGAATATGAAAATGGGGTCTCCATATTTGCGTTGCACCCTAAAGGGTGTTCTTCCCTAGGGCCAGGCTTGGCCCACGCACACCCAAGGTCTCCCGGGCTTGGTTTTGTTCACGTTTTTAAATAAAACCCGCCAAAACCCCGTTAATTACCCGTTAACCTTTACAATAATTTACATAATTACAAACCCAGTTATTTTATGAAAAACCGGGATGTTACATCTTGGGTCGTTGAACCCTTATGAGTTAGTGTTGAAGTGTGGGTTATTAACATGTCAATAAACGACAAATCGTTTTATAAAGGATTGTAATGTTCTGAGTTCAATCAACTGTAGGGTACCTAGTTTGGGGCCATACAGGCTGGTCTTGGGTGTTTCACAAACGTCCGAGACATCGTGAAGGCAATCAACAGACTTCTAATGTCTTGCACGGTGGGGTTCCGATTAAAAATCCTTCTTATTCCATGAATCTTGCTCAGGTAACGGTTTCGATTTTTATCACGAATTTCCCACTTAATTCTTCAGTGAATGAGATTTGGAAGTTCTGCGAGGATTATGGGATAGTTGCAGATGTGTATCTATCCGATCGGTTATCAAAGGTCGGTTCTGTGTTTGGTTTTGTGAGGTTTCTTCGTGTCAATGACGTGGGTCTTCTGATTGAGGATTTACATAACATCTGGATCGGGAGTCACTGACTTGTCGTCGAGATAGGGTTAATTTTGATTTTTTTTTTTTTTTTTTATTTAATAAATTTTCGTCGGTCAAAATTTTTTTTTTTAAAATTAAAAAAAATTCTGGAAAACCCTATAGCGACGACATGTCGTCGCTATAGGTTAATTTTGATTTTTTTTTTATTTAATAAATTTTTTTTTTAAATTAAAAAAAATTCTGGAAAACCCTATAGCGACGACATGTCGTCGCTATAGGTTAATTTTGATTTTCTTTTTGTTTTTTTATTTAATAATTTTTTTTTTTAAATTAAAAAAAATTCTGGAAAACCCTATGGCGACGACATGTCGTCGGGATTGGGTTTTTCCAAAATTTTGAATGGGACACCCTATAGCGACGACATGTCGTCGCTATAGGGTTGAGCAGGTTGGAGGGAAAACTGGCGCCCAATGAATTTTTGGGGAAAACCTATAGCGACGACATGTCGTCGCTATAGGTTAATTTTGATTTTACTTTTTGTTTTTTTTATTTAATAATTTTTTTTTTTAAAATTAAAAAAAATTCTGGAAAACCCTATAGCGACGACATGTCGTCGGGATAGGGTTTTTACCTTTATTGACTGGTCAACACCCTACGAAACCTATGCCGACGACATGTCGTCGCTATAGTCCACCTGTACCGACGACAAGTGTACCTATGCCGACGACATGTCGTCGCTATAGGGTGCAGCGCGAACAAATAGGGAAACCAGACGACAGAACTTCATTTTCATCAAAAACTCTCCAAAACTCCCCCAATTCTGTCTCTCCGGCGATTTCAGCGTTTTTGGGCTATTTGGGAGCAACTTTTACACAAACTCTCGGGATTTAAGGTGAGCTAACATCCGGGTTCATATTTTAGCTAATTTTTTAAGATTTTGAAGTTTTGTTTGTTTATTTTGGTTAGGTTTTGGAGGAATTTCACTATTTCTTGAATTTCTAGCTTTGTGAAGGTAAATACTCGTTTTAATTACTAATTTGTGTTGAAATTTGGTTTAGATCAAAGATTTTTATGATTTTGTATGTATGTGTTATGTATGTATGTTTGTATGTATGAGTATGTATATTTGTATGATGGAATTATTAAATTATGATTAGTTTATGTCATTTGGTTTAGATGTGTGTTTATTTTATATAATTTAGTTTATGTAAATTAGTGTTTGTATGTATGTGTATGTATGTGTGTAATTTGTGTTTATGATGATTAGTTTTAATGTTTAGTTTGTATGTATGTATGTAATTTGTGTTTATGATGATTAGTTAATATGAATGTATATATGTGTATGTATGTTTGTATGTATATGTTTGTAATTATGTAATTGGACATTTATTTATGTTTGTATGTATATGTTTGTAATTATGTAATTAGGCTTTTATTTATGTATGTATGTATGTAATTGTGATGTGTAGGTATATAAGATGGTATTTATTGGGAGCAACTTTCACAAAAACTCTCGGGATTTAAGGTGAGGTAACATCCGGGTTTCATATTTTAGCTACTTTTTCAAGATTTTGAAGTTTTGTTTGTTTATTTTGGTTAGGTTTTGGAGGAATTTCACCGTTTCTTGATTTCTAGCTTTGTGAAGGTACGTTTTAATTACTAATTTGTGATGAAATTTGGTTTAGATCTAAGATTTTTATGATTTTGTATGTATGTGTTATGTATGTGTATGTATGTATGTTTGTATGTATATTTGTATGTATGATGGAATTATTAAATTATGATTAGTTTAGGTCATTTGGTTTAGATGTGTGATTATTTTATATAATTTAGTTTATGTAATTTAGTGTTTGTATGTATGTGTATGTATGTGTGTAATTTGTCTTTATGATGATTAGTTTGAATGTTTAGTTTGTATGTATGTGTATGTATGTGTGTAATTTATGTTTTTGATGATTAGTTTGGATGATTAGGTTGTATGTATGTGTGTAATTTGTGTTTATGATGATTAGTTAATATGAATGTATATATGTGTATGTATGTTTGTATCTATATGTTTGTAATTATGTAATTGGACATTTATTTATGTATGTATGTTTGTGTGTATATATTTGTAATTATGTAATTGGGCTTTTATTTATGTATGTATGTATGTAATTGTGATGTGTAGGTATATAAGAGGGTATTTATTCATATGCTTATGTATGTTTGTATGTATATGTAACTTTATTTAATTTTGTTACAAGTTCGAAACTCGTTGCGGTTGACGAGAGGAAGAACGTCGTACACATAATCAACAAATGCTTGAAATGCAACGACAAATGGATGAAATGCGTCGAATGTGGGATCGCCGAACTAGCAGCGATGATAATTAGCTTGGAGTTGTTGAGCCTTTGCCTTTTTTGTTGGTATTTGTCTTGAACAATTTGCATATTTGTGTGTCGAACAAGTTTATGTTTTGAATGTTTGATTTGTCGAAAAAATTTGTGTGTCGAACAAGTTTGTGTGTCGAACAATTTGAATGTTTGGTTTATGTTTCGGATATTAGTTTTTATCCGATTTGAATGTTTGAATGGTTTATATTTATGATTTGCAGGTTTTTGTTTTTAGAAATTTAATATTTCTGGATAAAATATTAAAAATTAAAAAATAAAAAATAAAAACAGAAAAGACCTATACCGACGACATGTCGTCGCTATAGGCCTTTTTCAAAAATTATTAAAAAAAACAAAAAAATCCTATACCGACGACATGTCGTCGGTATAGTGTCAACCTATACCGACGACATGTCGTCGGTACAGGGTAGGACTCTATACCGACGACATGTCGTCGGTATAAGGTTTCTTTTTTAATTTTTTAATTAAACCCTATAGCGACGACAAGTCGTCGGTATAGGCTGACCTATCCCGACGACGCTTATCCCGACGACAATCTTGGCTATTGGGACGAAGCAATACCGACGACATCTATACCGACGACATGTCGTCGGTATAGCCTATACCGACGACAAGTCGTCGCTATAGGGTCAAAAAAAATCGTCGGGATAGGGTGATATTGTTGTAGTGATTAGTGGGTTTAATGCATGAGGGGTGTTTGTGTCCGTTTATGTGCGTGTGTCCCTTGCGTACATATTCGTACTGTATTAGATGTGGTAACCACACCATGTAATGCATAATCAAAAACCACTTAGAGACCTGCCTGCATCTTGTAAATGTGTTGAATATAAATCCATACCATGTAAAATGAGATAACCACATAGTAATACTATACTTATATTAAATAGAATAAAAATCTAGATTTTATAGTATAACTTTAAAAAGTAATAAAGTATATAAAAATTATTTATATTTAAAAAAATAATAGAATTAGGATTAAATGAACAATGTTAACAAAAGGGTGGAACCCCTTTTTGCCCCCTCTTCCTCTCCGTTACTACCTCAAGACCCAAAATTCTTACTACACTTCTAAGAAAAACCCATTTTGTATTTGATCCACTTGGCTTTTTTTTTTATCACAAATTTTCTATAAATGTAGAGTCCCACAATTGATCCACATATATAGTTCTATGGATAAAGTTTAAACATAAAAATACAATCATCCTTATTTTAATAAATGCAAATAATTTGAGGACACTTATCACTGGCTCAATGTTACGGTTATTTTTATTTATTTTTTGGTTTGATATTTGTCTTGTCTTTTATTATTAGTTGAGGGCGCCTAGTATAACTTGCAATTCTATTAATGTTGGTTATTACGTATGATTAATGACAAGTTTGAGCATTTGAATTCTTTCTTCCTCTCCAAGTTATTTTCTTTCTTTAGTTTAACCATATCAAGGGTATTAGAGTCGTTCCGATCTCCGGTCGGAATTACTCTCGTTCTCATCACGAATACTCGCAACCAGTATGTTGACAACACCCTCAAGAATCACGATAAGGCGATTGCAGAGATCCAAGCGCTCAACGCTATCGGCGCTAATGAAACAACAGGAACAATCATCCAAACAACAAGAAGAGATCTTGAAGGAAGTGCGGGATAAATCGGGCTAGGGCAACAGCGCCGGGTTTAGCTCGGGTTCTTCGTTCTCTTTCGGTGATGCAGACTCGAAGGGTACCTGGCCCATGCGGATTGGGAAGATCGAATTTCTCAGGGTTCACGGGTGAAGACGTGGAGGCTTGGGTTACCGTTGCGAACAATTTTTCGCGATTGATGAGACTCCCGTGGAGATGAAACTTAGGTACGCCATTATTCATTTGGAAGGGGAGGCGATCCAATGGCATAGGGCTTTCATGCGCACACGCGGGGCTACCGTATCTGAAATCTCTTGGGAAGACTATGTGTGAGCTATTTCAACCCGTGTTTCTAATGCTATGTTTGAGGACCCCTTGGAAGAGATAGCTTCCCTTAACCAGACGGGTTCACTTCATGATCTTAATACTGCTTTTGATTCACTATTGAATAAGGTAACATTAAGTGAAACCCAAGTGATCGCGTTGTCAAGGTCAATAAAAAACAATCTTAGTTCTAATCCCTAGTTACCTTAGACTACAGTATAATGAAGTAGGATGTCGTATCCATAGGGAATTCATGGACAGTGTTAATTATGAAAACTACTTAAAACTTTAATTAATTCAGGAAATCAGATTAAAAAGCAACAAACTGTAAAAACTTTGGAACACTTATGAGAAAACAGATTGCTTCCGGGTTCAGATTGCAAGGTCGATGATTACTGGTTTGTACTTATTGGAAATCACATAGACATGACTCGTTAAACAACCAAGTTTGATAAATAACTAATAACCAAGATAATTGACTTTGTTGAGCAACGATTATAAAAACCGGATACTTGACACAAGTTAAATTCCCAATAATTAATTACCGGCTCAGCACATCATATATAAACATTCAATGGTTCACGATATAAAACCGAAAAACTGATGAATGTATTAAATCTAAAAAAACCAAACCGTTTAATCAAACAAGGTAAACTATAGAATTCGAATAACCGAATGATTAACCAAAGTCCAAACCAAATCAAAGAATGAACCAAGTAAAAGTCACCTTACATAAACAATCCTACACCAGGAAACAACCACAGGTGGATTAGCCGCTCATGAACGTCATACGATCTTCAACAATGATTAGGAATCGATCCAACATGAAAGATGGGGATGGAATAGTGTATTCTCCTTCAAAAATCGCCTTACAAATCTCAAAAACGGCAGGAAAAAGATCTCATTCGAAACCCTAAAGATTAGACTTAAAAAGAGATCAAAATCCCAAAAATTCGGAGGTGACCTGATACCCAGCGTAAATTACGCCCTCCCAAGCGCACTATGCATTGGTCTTCTGATCCAAGTCTTTTTCCTCCTGATTTGCGGTACACATTGCGCTGAAATACACCCCGGGTAGCGCACATTACGCCATACCCAGCGTAAATCGCGCTGGGGCTCTGACATAAGTCCATTTTCACATTCGGTTCGTCGAGCTACCCCAAATGCATATATTATGGCCCTCGTGACTCATTTTCTAGCTCAGGATATGCTCCTTTGAAGTTTTAGCCTCTCAACTTCCTCCCATTTGCTCCTAAAACGCATGTTTAGCATCTAATCATATGTAAATCATAACACACTCAAAGTAAAGATGTTCCACACTAATGAACACATAAAAACATGTATTTAACATTATAAACATAGGTTAAACACCCTCTGATCACCAAGCTGTTAGCCTTTATCTTAAGACCCTTAAGCCGCACACAGGGGGCCGGTTAAGATGTTTAAACCGCGCACCTTGCATGAGGCATATAGGTTAGAATGAATTCAAGACATCAATTACAAGAACTTAATGGGGGCGATAGCCACCAAGGGCAACTCTTAGGAAGGGAACGAAACAACAAGAATTACATCTCTGGTTAACGCTTCAAAACTTCCTTTGTTGCCAAGTCTAACAACTAGAGCCACCGAGACATCGAATTTTAAACCGGGAACTCTTAGCTCGAGGCGGTTGACGGGTGAGGAACTCGAGTTGAAAAGGTCAAAAGGGGAATGTTTTTGGTGTACCGAAAAGTTCATTCCAGGACATAAGTGTAAGAAAAAAACAACTTTACATACTTCAAGTTGAAGATGATGAAAAACAAGAAACCGAGGGGTTTGTTGCAAAGGATGAAGGCAAGGTCCCTTGAATCACTTTTCGAGGACAAAAGGTCGGTTATGTGGGGAGTATTGTTACAGTTATTTTTATTTATTTTTTAGTTTGGTATTTGTCTTGTCTTTTATTATTAGTTGAGGGTGCCTAGTATAACTTGCATTTCTATTTATGTTGGTTATTACGTATGATTAATGGCAAGTTTGAGCATTTGAATTCCTTCTTCCTCTCCAAGTTATTTTCTTTCTCTAGTTTAACCATATCAAGGGTATCAAGGCCGTTCCGTTATCCGGTCGGAATTACTCTCATTCTCATGACGAACACTCGCAACCAGGATGTTGACAACACCCTCAAGAATCACGATAAGGCGATCGCAGAGATCCAAGCAATTCTATCGGTGCTAATGAAACAACAGGAACAATCAACTAACAACAAGAAGAGATCTTGAATGCGGTGTGGGATAAATCGGGCCAGGGCAGCAGTGCCAGGTTTAGCTCCGGTTCTTCGTTCTCTTTCGGCGTGCAGACTCGAAGGGTACCTGGCCCATGCGGATCAGGAAGGTTGAATTTCCCAAGTTCACGAGTGTAGACGTGGAGGCTTGGGTTTATCGTTGCGAACACTTTTTCACGATTGATGAGACTCCCGTGGATATGAAACTTAGGTATGCCGTTATTCATTTGGAAGGGGAGGCGATCCAATGGAACAGGGCTTTCATGCGCACATGCGGGGCTACCATATCTGAAGTCTCTTGGGAAGACTATGTGTGAGCTATTTCAACCCGTGTTTCTAATGCTATGTTTGAGGACCCCTTGGAAGAGATAGCTTCCCTTAACCAGACGGGTTCACTTCATGATCTTAATACTGCTTTTGATCCACTATTGAATAAGGTAACATTAAGTGAAACCCAGGCTGTTAGCCTTGATCTTAAGGCCCTTAAGCCGAACATTAGGGGGCCGGTTAAGATGTTTAAACCGTGCACCTTGCATGAGGCATATGGGTTAGCACGAATTCAAGTCATCAATGACAAGAATTTATTGGGGGCGATAGCCACCAAGGGCAACTCTCAGGCAGGGAACGAAATAACAAGAATTACCTCTTTGGTTAACGCTTCAAAACTTCCCTTGTTGCCAAGTCTAACAACTTGAGCCACCGAGACATCGACTTTTAAACCGGGAAATCTTAGCTCGAGGCGGTTGACGGGTGAGGAACTCGAGTTGAAAAGGTCAAAATGGGAATGTTTTTAGTGTATCGATAAGTTCGTTGCAGGACATAAGTGTAAGAAAAATCAACTTTACATACTTCAAGTGGAAGATGATGAAAAACAAGCAACCGAGAGGTTTGTTGCAGAGGATGAAGGCAAGGTCCCTTGAATCACTTTTCGAGGACAAAAAGTCGGTTAAGTAGGGAGTATTGTTAAAGTTATTTTTATTTATTTTTTGGTTTGGTATTTGTCTTGTCTTTTATTATTTGTTGAGGGTGCCTAGTGTAACTTGCAATTCTGTTTATGTTGGTTATTAAGTATGATTAATGACAAGTTTGAGCATTTGAATTCCTTCTTTCTCTCCAAGTTATTTTCTTTCTCTAGTTTAACCCTATCACTTAACCCTCCCCTATAATATTTTCCCGCCTAAACTATTTACAATATATTGGGGACATCAGACCTTCAAAATCCGACCCACTCTCATTCTTCTAACCCAGTTAAGTGTTAACCCCTTGACTCTCAAAACCCTAGTTCTATTCAAGTTCCCTACTTTCACACCCCTAAAAATTGTCATCTCCACATTCTCTCCAATATCATTTATCTTCAAATTATTCAATCTTCAAATTATTTAATCGCAGAAGAATCTCGCAACCTCCCGGTTGTTCATCTAAAGTGCTTCAACGCAACTGTAACGGCGATGGCGAGCACTGTGAAGGATGTTTCCCCCATGAGTTTGTCAAGGTTTACGCCGCTCACCTCAAACGATCTGGAAAGATAAAACCGATCACATTTTTTTCAAGTTTTTTTCCTTTCGATTTAGAGTGACATGGATGCATCTCTGGTGGTTGCAAAAAGAATATGCCGATTATATGTCGATAAGTGGGATCATTGTCACACATGTTGCTAATCTATTTTATCTCTAGATATTATATAATTTATACCTTTGCGTTTTGATGTTGAATGGTAGCCGATAGTTGGTTAGCATGTAGCTTAACCAACTATAAATATTAGATGATGGTAGTTATTTATTTCAAATTTGGTTATTATCGAGCTATACTTTATTTACTCTATTGGGGATTAGGTCGTTAACTGAAATTGCAATTATCTTGCATATATTGTAACATCGCGAAAACCCGACATGTGTAAATGGGCCGGAAGGAAGGAGCAAAGGGTGAATGATGGAGATGGGCTTGAGGAATGATGGGCTTGGCCTATGAGGGGTTTTCCTTAACCCTAATACAACCCCTAATCAACCTCATTACCACTTACAACACAAAATCGTTTAGAGAGAGAGAGAATCCTAGAGAGAGAAAGTCAAAAAGTTGATGTTCTGCTGCAAGATCTGCTTCAAATCGTCTCTCCAAGGTTAGTGAAGAAGAAACCATCGTCCTTGAGGTAAGAATCCAACCTGAACCCTCTGTTTTCAGTCTAAATGGGTTAAGGGGTAAAACTAGGGTTTTGATTTCAAAGACATGGTTTTTAAGTATGATATGGGGTATAAAGCCCAGATCCATGGGAGTTAAACAAACGGTTTGGATGTAAAAAGTTACGAACTTGTGGTAAAAACGGATCTGAAAATGAAGATTTTGAAGTGGCGACACTAATAGGCGACACTATTTCTTGATGCGACACTAATCGCGGCCACTTGAAGAAGATGAAGTGTGGTGGGACGACACTAACGTGTGGCGACACTAAATGTGTGGCGACACTAAAAGTGTGGCGTCGTCCCTAAGGTTTCTAATGATTGGGACACGTGTCATTCCATCGGCGACAGTATTTTGATGACACTAAGTAGTGTTGCCATGCATGTGAACGACACTAAGTCCAGAACAAAAGTTCTGGCGACACTGATAGTGTGCCTGGCGACACTGATCATGTGCCGACGAAACTGATAGGCGACACTAGTTAAATGATAGAATTCACGTGTTGACTTATATGCCGATCGGTTAGCAAGTTAGCACCAGTTAAACGCCCGAATCAGGTTTAGTAACGAACGATCAAGTGAATAAAGAATCCACATTTACTTGTTTCTAGGGTGATGTGCATACTTAATGAATGTTTACGAAAAGATAAATGAAACGTAATGTTTATGAATGAACAGTTTTCGAAAGAAACGATGTTTTAAACAAGAACGTTTACGAAATGAATGTTTTTGAAGGGAATGGTGTAAAGGAATGGTTTTAAATGAATGAAAAGGGTTTTATGAATGAATGTAACATTTTATGAAAAGAAATGGACAAAGGTTTTAAAGAAGTCACTACACGTCTAATCTGTTAAACGAAGGAATTGACGAATGAAGTCTGGGGAGTCCCCAGCCTTATGGCACGATTTGCCTTAAGCATAACAAGGGTAGCGCCTATGTGGCCTATCAATGGGTATTACGGTTGTCAACTGGCGGGAAAGGGTAACGACGGTTACTCGAGGTTAACGTGACCCGGGGATGAAATCACTTGCGGCTTGCGGGTTCTAAAAGTGATAAAAGGAAAGGAATGACCTTGGACCTATGAGTCTTAAGGGTGATGAATGTTACTACCTTGCAGGCCTATGATCTGTAAGGGCGATGATGTTACCATATCGACCTATCAGTCGTGAGGGCAATGAACGAACGTAAACGGAACGAACGATGCTACAGATGTAGACATATAAGTGTATGACTTGACGAATGTTTAAATGATAAATGTAAATGATGAATGAATGTATGCCCTATTTTCTTACGAATGTTAAACCCTAACGAATGATTTGAATGAATGACAAACCATCTCCTTAAACGAATGTAAGACTTGAACTCACCAGCGTTAGCTGAGTTTTAGTATGCATGTCAGGTTAAGAATGAGAAGGTTGATGAGTGGATGCGGCTTGGCTAATCTGAAGAGTTACCCGGCGTGAGGATTCTGCCGTCACGTTTTGAATGTTAATTGAATGTAATAGACAATGTTTTAATTGGTTGTGATTGTAGACAATGTAATGACACTTATTTTCGTTGCTTATAGTATTTGAAGTTTAAGAACTGTTTATGAATGAGTAAATCCAGCACGTGAGACCTCCCGGGTTCGAGGCCATATATATATAGATTAGAGGTTTTGTGATTTTAGCTTATCACTCGCTTATCAAACACATTACAGACTCTGAATAGGTTTCTTGACACTACAAGGAAATGACCCTGTGCCAACGTCGCCTATACCGACGACACTTGTCGTCGGCATAAGTCACCCTATACCGACGACATGTCGTCGATATAGGTGAAAATAAAAATTTTGAATGGGACACCCTATAGCGACGACATGTCGTCGCTATAGGGTTGAGGAAGATTGGAGGGAAAGCTGGCGCCCAGTGAATTTTTGGGGAAAACCTATAGTGACGACATGTCGTCGCTATATGTTAATATGTGTTTATAATGATTAGTTTGTATGTATGGTTATGTATGTGTGCAATTTGTGTTTATGATGATTAGTTTCGATGATTAGTTTGTATGTATGTGTGTAATTTGTGTTTATGATGATTAGTTAATATGAATGTATATATGTGTATGTATGTTTGTATGTATATGTTTGTAATTATGTAATTGGGTTTTTATTTATGTATGTATGTTTGTATGTATATGTTTGTAATTATGTAATTGGGTTTTTATTTATGTATGTATGTTTGTATGTATATGTTTGTAATTATGTAATTGGGCTTTTATTTATGTATGTAATTGGGCTTTTATTTATGTATGTAATTGTGATGTGTAGGTATATAAGATGGTATTTATTGGGAGCAACTTTCACAAAAACTCTCGGGATTTAAGGTGAGGTAACATCCGGGTTTCATATGTTAGCTAACTTTTCAAGATTTTGAAGTTTTGTTTGTTTATTTTGGTTAGGTTGGTATTTGTCTTGAACAATTTGCATATTTGTGTGTCGAACAAGTTTATGTTTTGAATGTTTGATTTGTCGGACAAGTTTGTGTGTCGAACAATTTGGATGTTTGATTTATGTTTCGGATATTAGTTTTTATCTGATTTTAATGTTTGAATGATTTATATTTAATGATTTGCAGGTTTTTGTTTTTAAAAATTTAATATTTCTGGATAAAATATTAAAAAAAAACAGAAAAGACCTATACCGACGACATGTCGTAGATCTTTTTCAAAAATTATTAAAAAAAACAAAAAACTCTATACCGATGACATGTCGTCGGAATAGTGTCAACTTGTACCGACGACATGTCGTTGGTACAGGGTTGGATTCTATACCGACGACATGTCGTCGGTATAGAATTTCTTTTTGAATTTTTTAATTAAACCCTATAGCGACGACAAGTCATCGATATAGGCTGACCTATCCCGACGACACCTATCCCGACGACAATCTTGGCTATTGGGATGAGGCAATACCGACGACATCTATACCGACGACATGTCGTCGGTATAGGCTATCCCGACGACAAGTCGTCGCGATAGGGTCAAAAAAATTCGTCGGGATAGGGTGATACTGTTGTAGTGTGATGAAGTCCTTTGAATTGATATATGACCATCCTGAATATGTTTGAGCAAATTCTGCATTATCTTAATTATGGTATTAGTGTTTAATAGAGGACCAACCCTTTGTAAAGATGGCAATTTTATATTACCACTTGTATGAATTGAATTCTAGGGGTGTAAACGAGTTGAGCCGACCCCGAGCTCGTTTAAGCTTGGACTCAAGCTCGTTTAAGCTCAGCTCGATTCGAGCTTTTAGCAAGCAGATCTCGAGTAGCTTGCGAGCCAGCTTGGCTCATTAATAATTAAATGGGTTGAAATTGCTTAGGGAGGGGAACCCCATGAACCCTAAACTACCTTAAAGATTATTAAATTAAAACACGTAATGTCATTTTTACCATAAACTACTTTAAACTAAAGGTGTGGAACTCTAAACTACCTTAGCCTTTAAAAAAAAAAATTAAAAACACAATTTCATTAACTAAAAATAAATTACACAACTAAATTAAAACTAAAATAACTAAAAATAAAAAATAATAAAACTGATAATAAAAGTTTATAATTAAATAATAATTAAAATATTATCAACACAATTAGTTAGTTAATTAAAAAATTAACAGAATACAAGGTACAAACCATCTCTGAGGCACTGCCGGACTTTTCTTGCATTTCAGCGGCTTCCTTTACGGGTTCACCAACCCGATTGAACCCTTCACGGTTACGGTGGTGTTACAGCCAACCCGGCCCCGAACCCGAGCTTGACCCCTTCCACCCTAAGTTACATTAGTGAGTATTTCATAATTCGTATGTATTTAAATAATGAGATACATAATCGAAGCATGATTAACATTTGGTACATTTTACAGGACTTGGAGGAAAATAAGCTATTCATAATTGACCATCACAACATATCAGGCACACTTAAGCCCGTTAAATTGAGCTTAGCTTACCACAACAATCAAAGCATATGGTAACACCTCCGATAGACGCCACTGGCAACTGGACCTGGTTACTTGCTAAAGCCCTTGTTTGCCCTAATGATTATGGTGTTCATCGGCTTGCAAACCACTAGTAATTATGCCAGCACTAATTATCTATGTGTTTTACATCAACTACTAAACTAACTTACTTTCTTAGACAGGGAAATGGGCTTAGGAGCTGTTGATGAAGAAGATATCATTCAAGGGGAATTTTGTTTCGAATGTGTTGGAGAAGGTAATGTCTTTAAGTTTTAAGTACATTTTTTTCTCAGAAGTGTGGTTTCACATGACCATGAAACATCACATGAAGGAATTATATCTTTTTTATTATTCAACACGTGTAATATACGGGTTTCTAACCTAGTCTTTTTATATAACAATATATTAAATCCTTTTTCTTAATTTGGAATATAAATTTATTTATTTATATATATGGAGAATCTTTACGTGTTCACAAGTGTGTGCATTTTTACTTATCTTCATGAGTTGTAGAAAATAAACGTGTAGAATTTGTTTGTTAGCTTGTTTACTTTAACGGAGAATATGTTAGAAGCTTTTGGAATCGCCTGAGATATTTTGTGGACATGATATGATTCTATAGTGATAACTTTTATATATTTTGGCTTTAAAATCATTCAAGATTAGTTTTGTTGAGTTAGTGTGACTTACACTTGAAAGAAGCTCCATTAGACTAATCACAAGGCCAGTGTGACAAACACGGTAGGTTACCAGGCCTGGTATTTGGAACATACAAAGCAATTAGATTTGGCCATATTCATTAACGTTTGTTGTGCTATACTAGTATGTTTAAATTCATGAATAACTAGGCTTTTTTAATTGTCCGTAGTCAATCAAACATATGGGAATAATTTTGAACCAAGACTATTGTAAAATGTTGGTTGATTTTCACATGGAGTGAATATTTTGAATCCTCTGGCATGAGATACCTATCGGGACTTGATTATCCGAAACATTACTCTTTAACATGGTTTAATCCTACTCACTACCAAAAAACTGATAAGTTTGCGACAGCAGATTTCGTCGGTAATTTGTCGGAATTAGCCGTTAGCGACAAGTTTTCGACAAAAACTGTTTGTCGAAAAAACCCTCGTAGGAAAAAAAATTTCCGACAAAGTTCCGACAAAATTTCCAACGAATTAGCGACAAAGCTCTTTCGTCGGTAATCTCCGACAATATTCCGACGATTATATTCTTTAAGGTCTGTGACGAAATTGCGACGAGTTTCCCACAAAACAGTTTTTTAAGTATTATTATTTTAATTATTAATAATAATACAAACAATAATAATAATAATAACTAATCAGTAATACTAGTATTTAATTTTTCATTTATTATGATACCGACAAATTTCCGACAACTTTTAAAAAAAGTTTCCGACATTTTTCCGACAATTCTAAATTTTATTTTATATTTTTTCTAATAATACAATTCCTACAAATTTTCTACAACTTTTTTAAAAAATTTCTGACAATTTTCCTACAATCTTAACCTCTTTTCTGGTTTACAATACCGACAAGTTTCCGACAATTCTAAATTAAAATAATAAAAAAAACTATAATTGCAGAAAAATAGCAAAAAATTTGCAGAAAAATAGCAAAAATAATTGCAGAAAAATAGGAGAAAAATTCCAAAAAAAATGTTTCAATATATCAATCACAGTTTACAACCAAAAAACATATTTTAACAATTACTATTACTAATCGGCTAATTTTTCAAAATTTCTTCAAGTTGCTTTTGTAATTTTTGCTCCTTTGCATCTCGTTCGGCCCGCTCTTGTTCCCTTTCAACTCGTTCTCGTTCTCGGCCTCCCGTTCTTTTTGTAGTTCAGACAGATCAAATATCTTAGACCTAAAATTTGTTAAAACATATATAATTAATACATAATACATACTTACATACATGCATATGCTCAAAATAGGTACGGGTCAAGGGTTGTGCTCAAAATATGCACGGATCAAAACGAGTTGTGATCAAAATAGGTATGGGTCAAAATGAGCCGATCTAAGAAATATCAAATAAGCAACTTTCAACTTAAATGGGTCAAAATTACCCGAACCCGTTTATGAAACTATAACAATCAATTTTCTTTATAAAACTATAACAATCAACTTTTAGTTTAAATGGATCAAAATAACCCGAACCAACTTTATAAAACTATAGCAATCAACTTTAAATTTAAATGGATCAAAATGACCCGAACCCAATTTATGAAACTATAACAATCAACTTTCAATTTAAATGGGTCAAAAATGACTCGAACCCACTTTATGAAACTATAACATTCATCTTTCAATCTAAATGGGTAGAAATGACCCAAACCCACTTTATGAAACTATAATAATAAACTTTCGATTTAAATGGGTCAAAATGACACAAACACATACATATACATAAAAACACACATACATATACATAAAAACACACATACACATACATACTTATAAACCTAACAATTTAAGATACACATACATACAAACACAAACATATAATAATCATAATAATAGTTTCCTAACCCGGCAAGAGCAATGCCTAAACAAACCATGCAATGCAACATGAAAACAACGATTTCCAAAACCGGTCCTCCTAACCCGGAAACAATAATGCCCATCTATAGTTTGCCTTTCAATGTTAGTAACTATACTGAAATTAATGTACCAAACATGCCATTTAGACATCAAACTGCCGCAGTAAATTTAACAATTGGAGTTCTTCAAAAGGTTCTACTGTTCCAAGAAAAAAGCTTTATTTGACCTTTTGAAGTCAAACCTCCTACTTTCCTATGCACAATTTTTATGGATTTTATTGTTGCCAACAAACTGCTTATAGCACACAAACTACAACAAAAATCCCCAAAATTTTCTTATATAGGTAGCGACTTTCCCTGGAAAAATCCCTAAAATTTTCTTTAATGCATACAACCTATTGAATCAATTTTAATCGTATTTAGCACAAACTACAACAAAAAAAAACTTGGAAACAATATATACCTGATATTGACGATCTTGGAATACACGCTCTGTAGTGCTTGCATTTTCTTCCATAGTTTCCTTCAATCGGATAGCATTAACCTGTACACACATTTTATAATGTCAAACTTGATTGTGTATCTAGGAAAACAACAAGATCAGTTAATAATTCTTTTAGGGGTAGCAAAACAATTGTAAGAAACTGAATTCAATTAAATTAAAAATTAAAAAACCACCTTTTGTAGAACACGGACTTAGATCAACGTAAGCACATCCAGACCCATACAAAAAGAGAAAACTTTTGTATTCTTGCTTGCATTAAAGGTATGGTAAAACGAAATCTGAAAGCAAACAAATCATAAGGACTTTTCCACTTATTTGTAGATTAAAACCCTTAAAATTGCATACCTGAACTGGTATTAGTCGAAAGAGTGAGGGGTTGGGGTACAGGTCGTCGACGCAGTCAGCGCAGTGAGAACGGAGATGAGCGGAGATAAGCGGCGATGAGCGGTCGGCGATGAGGGTTCTGCCCTAATTTCTTGAAACGAGAATCACTCCTAAACGATGAAAGAGATGTAGTAGCTTCGATTCTTTGGAAAACTGAAGCCATTTATATGAAACGGGAGAGGGATTGCTGTGAATCGAGATTTGATAGAGAAAGTGAGCGATAGATAGGGTATAGAATTAGGATATGGAGGGAAACTGAAAGTATTTGGGGAAAAGCAAGAGGGGGAAAATTATTTGGGGAAAAGCAAGTTAGCGGTATTTTGGGAAAAAACTGAATTTATATATATATGTTTTTCATTTTTTTAAAACAACGAGAAATTTTTTTAAATATCGAATATACCATTATAACGTGCTTATTTCTACCTATGTTTCGGTTAGATGTTCACAACCGAATCGTCGCAACATACCACCCGCCGCAACGCACGGGGTATAATACTAATTAACGTTACAAATGAAAATTATATTTTTAAGATTATGATTTATGACTGTAGGGCTTAATGGACCCTATTTAACCATGAATGACCATAATTAACTAACAACAACCCTATGATGAAGTGTTTTGACTAACATGAAGAGTTCTTGAGATAAGATCGTAAAGGTTATGATGACATAACAGTCAAAGACATCTATCTTTAGAGTTAAGATAAGAACACCAAAGACTATCAAAGTTACCAATGAAAGACTTCTATTAGTAACTACGTATTCTGCGAGTTGGAAAGGGTTTCAAAAGGTTTTCCTTATAAGTTTCATTAATAGAATCGTGAAACTTGGAGACACCGTGTTAAATAAAGTTCACACATATCAAAATCTACCTAAACCATTCACTAAGCCTATACCTCAAGCTATACGTTTTAGAATCCTTGAATATTGTATTCTAAAAGTCCGTAGTCGATCAGATTCATGGTAATCAATTTGAACGTGAGTAGTTTGTTTAGACCACTTTGAATTATAGACGAGAACAAGAATGGTTAAACAATATATGAGAAATGACTAGTATCCATGTCTCATGTTCAAAGTTTACCCTAAACAGTAATGATATATAAATAGTTGACGATTGTAATAAGTCATACCTTGTTAGGGGGAGTGAGATGCAGCTAGGCATCCACCATTATCTAAGTTGAAATGATCAATCGATGAATCGTCCAAGTGGGAGATTGTTGGACATTAGATGTCTGATCGTCAATTATATCAATGTTGCTATCGAGGTATGATCCAAATAGTTACACTTTAGACAACGTGCAATTAATAATATTTAATCATAAACATTATACATCACGAAACACGTATATATAAATTCAATGGATAAATATTTAAACGGTAAATTCAGTGATTAATTATTTAAAAAAATAATTAGAGGTAAAAGACTTAAATAGTAACACACACATACACACATATGCATATACACATACAATAATGCACACCCTCATACACATACATACACTAACACATATGCATATACACATACAGTAAAATACATATACATATGTTAATAATAATTTCAATCCTTAATTATTATAAAAGTATTTAATTATTAATATTATGTTAAATGATAATAATACTAATAATTACTAATGATTTTCGTTACTAATATTATAAAATTAAAAAAATGACATATTTATTTTTTTTAATAAAATTTAGTAAACATAATGTTACATTATTTATAAGCTACTTTACTTAAAAAAAAAATTATAAAATAAATAGGGTAACTTCCTTAATAAATAGTCGAATATATATATTTTTGTGGGAAACTTGTCGAAAATATTTATATATTCCGACGATTTAAAAAAAAACATATCTTTAAAATATTAAATAAATAAAAAACCATATTTAAATAAATATATTAAATGAATTTAAAAATAAAAAATTACATTTGTGGGAAACTTGTCGAAAACAATTATATATTCCGACGATTTTCCGACCATTTTGAAAAGGTCTATTATTTAAATATTAAATAAATAAGTTAACTTTATTAATAAATATGTTAAAAGGATAAAAAAAAAATAAAAAATTAGTTTTGTGGGAAACTTGTCGGAAATATTTATATATTCCGACAATTTTCCGACAATTTTGAAGAAAAGCTATTTTTAAAAATATTAAATAAATAAATAACCTTATTTAATATATATATCAAACTAATTTAAAAATATAAAATTATATTTGTGGGAAACTTGTCGGAAATAATTATATATTCCGACGATTTTCCGACAATTTTGAAAAAGCCTAATTTTTAAATATTAAATAAATAAGTTAACTTTATTGATAAATATTTTAAACAAATTAAAAAAATAATATAAATACTTTTGTGGGAAACTTGTCGGAAATAATTATATATTCCGACAATTTTCCGACAATTTTGAAAAAGCCTAAATTTTAAATATTAAATAAAGTAGTTAACTTTATTGATAAATATGTTAAACGAATTAAAAAAAAATAATAGTTACTTTTGTGGGAAACTTGTCGGAAATAGTTATATATTCCGACGATTTTCCAACAATTTTGAAAAAGCCTAATTTTTAAATATTAAATAAATAAGTTAACTTTATTGATAAATATGTTAAACAAATTAAAAAAAAATAATATAAATACTTTTGTGGGAAACTTGTCAGAAATAGTTATATATTCCGACGATTTTCCGACAATTTTGAAAAAGCCTAATTTTTAAATATTAAATAAATAAGTTAACTTTATTGATAAATATGTTAAACGAATTAAAAAAATAAAATAAATACTTTTGTGGGAAACTTGTCGGAAATAAATATATATTCCGACGATTTTCCGACCATGTAAAAAAAGTTATTTTTAAATATTAAATAAATAAGTTAACTTATTTAATAAATATATCATATGAATTAAAAAATAGAAAAAAAATATTTTTGTGGGAAACTTGTCGGAAGTAGCTTATAATTGGCGACGGAATAGCAACAACTTTATTTTTGTTGGAATTTTGTCGGAAAATTGTAGGAGATATTATGGTTACTTTTTTGTTTTTTGTTTTGTTGGAAAGTTGTCGTTAACTCGTGAAAAATTAGTTTTGTTGGTAATTTGTCGGAAACTTTTGTAGGAAAAACCCATGTTTTCTAGTAGTGACTCTTAGACCATCCTTGGGACAATGTGAAGTATAATGAGAGGCTTACTACAAGAAAATGACCCTATTACGACGGACCCTATACCGACGACACTTGTCGTCGGCATAGGTCACCCTGTGCCGACGACATGTCGTCGGTATAGGCTAATCCCAAAATTTAAGAAGGGAGACCCAATACCGACGACATGTCGTCGGCACAGGGTTGAGCCGGATGGAGGGAAAACATGGCGCTCAATGAAAAATTGGGGAAAACCTATACCGACGACATGTCGTCGGTATAGGTTAAATTCCATTTTATTTTTTCGTTTTCTTTTATTTAATAACTTTTCGTCGGTGGTTTTTTTTTTAATTAAAAACAATTTTGGGAAAAATCTATACCGACGACATGTCGTCGGTATAGGTCATTTACTTTATTGACCGGTCAAAACAAACGGAGACCTGTACCGACGACATGTCGTCGGCACAGGAGCCTATTGCGCCGACTTTAGATCCTATACCGACGACATGTCGTCGGGATAGGGCTCAGCGTGAATTAACACAGAAGACAGCTTTCTGCTTCGCATTTTCACCCAAAATCTCTCAAAATTCTCTCATTTTCTCTCTATGGTGATTTCGAGGTTTTGGTGTGTTTTGTGGAGCAATTTTTACTAATCTCTCGGTTTTTAAGGTTAGTTAACATATATGTTTCAATTTTGACAATAAAATCAAAATAGTTGGGTTTTTTGGTTAATTTCTTTGTTTTTTGTTAGGTGTTTGAAGCTTTGACAATTGTTTGAGGATTTCAAGCTATTCAAAGATATTTGCAAACTTGGTTAGTAATTTTTTTATAAATTATGTTTAGATTATGTTTGTATGTATATTGTTGTGTTTATTTTGTATGTATGTATATATGATTTAGATGTATGATTTTATAAATATTTAAGAAATTTTATTATGAAATTAGGTTTAGATGAAATTTGGGAATTTGGATGTATGTTTGTATGTATATTGTTTAGATGAAAATTGTGGATTAAATTAGGTTTAGATGAAAATTTGAAAAATTTGGGCATTTATTATTTGACAATTGTTTAAGGATTTCAAGTTATTTGAAGCTAATTGTTTGACAATTGTTTGTGTATGTGTATGTATGTTTATTTATCGAATTGTGTATGTAATTTGGGAATTTAGGCATTTATATATGTATGTTTGTATATATGTTTGTATGTATGTTTATGTATGGAATTGTGTATGTAATTTGGGCATTTATATGTGTATGTGTGTTTGTATGTATTTGTATTATGTTTATGTATGGAATTGTGTTTGTGTATGTAATTTGGGAATTTAGGCATTTATATATGTATGTTTGTATATAATATGTAGGTATATATTTGTGTATGTGTGTTTGTATGAATTTTGATTATATTTATGTATGGAATTGTGTTTGTGTATGTAATTTGGGAATTTGGGCATTTATGTATGTTTGTATATAATATGTATGTATATATGTGTATGTATGTATTTTTATGTATGGAATTGTGTTTATGTATGTAATTTTAGAATTTGGGCATTTATTTATGTATATAATATGTATGTATATATGTGTATGTGTGTTTGTATGTATTTTTATGTATGGAATTGTGTTTATATATGTAATTTGAGAATTTGGGCATTTATTTATGTATGTTTGTATATAATATATATGTATATATGTATGTTTGTATGTATGTTTGTATGTATTCATATGTATGTTTATGTAATTGTATGATTTGTGGATGTATGTATATATGTTTGTATGTATATGTAACTTTATTTAATTTTGTTGCAAGTTCGGAACTCATTGCGGTTGACGAGGTGTGAATAACATCATATTTGTGTTTCATTGAATTTATTTAAGGTACGTATTCCGACTTTTATGCCTTTGTGTAGTTAATTTTTTATTTCATTTAGGGTGTAAACGGCTCGTTTATCATAATTTTATAAATACTATTACTTATATATTAAAAAAATATATATTTTATAATGATTTAGATGTATGATTTTATAAATATTTATGAAATTTGATTATGAAATTAGGTTTAGATGTGAATTAGGTTTAGATGAAATTTGGGAATTTGGATGTATGTTTTATAAATACTATTACTTATATATTAAAAAAATATATATTTTATAATTTTATAAAATAAATAAGAAAAAGGCTTACACCCCTAATGTCATTTATGTACGTCTTTGTTTATGAATGCCATGTCTCATATTGTGTACACTAGTATGTTTATTTAGGATAACCCTTTAGAATATACCCATCCAAAATTTATCTAATAGGGATAAATTTTGGATTGTCCATTTTGGGACTGCTTTTTGAATATTTTATCTCATTTAGGATATGTATACATTTTAACGGGTTGACATTTAAGATAAAATTGGTAGCTATTTCTCCTTACTCCTTCGAGTTTGCGGTTTATTTGCATACTTGGGGAGTTAAGGGGGAAATACTGCTGATTTTTCTTAAATAGTCAACTCGATAAAATGAATACATATGAGATAGAATATTCAAAAAGTGGGTCAGGATCCACCGCCTTAGAGTACCGATCAAATCATATACATTCATTTATATCATTTATTACATGCACGTATATGTGTATGCTTATGACACTAGATATAGCAATTGATAAAAGCTGGGTTACACTGGGAAATCGGAATTCTCCGACATTCTTAAGCGGTCTTCGCAACTTTGTTAATTATTAATTATTTGTGCTTACTAATTATTTTTGTTGTAGAAATAATGGCAACGACGGCGCAATCACACGGTGGTGATGGTGGAGACGATGGATATGGGGGTCCGTATAACTTAGAATCGGGTTGTGCGAGTGGTAAGTTACTTGTTAGTGTTTAATAGATGTCTTTATAATTGCCTAACTTTCATGTGTCAATGTAGGTGGTGCCTCACAAAAAAGGCGTTCTAAAGGAAAAAACCTCAAATTATATAAGAAATTTGAGGAAAATGGGAGGAAGCCTCTTGACATTGATGTTGAACTTCATGGCGGTGGCTACAAGTTCGTGGGTCCTAACGCAACTGATTTTATACGTGCTATCTCTTTGGAGGTTGAAAAGGTTGTTCCGCCATATTATCCTAACTGGGCCCAGGTTCCAAATGAGAAGAAACAGGCAGTATATCCCACTCTATTAGTAAGTATAGATGTTTTTATAATTACTTACAATTTCATAACTATTAGATTTTTTCTAATTACTTTCCACTTTTAGGATTATTTTAATCTGGACGCCTGGAGAAACACTGACAAGTTGCGAGGCGTTCAACTCGGAATCACCGCCGAGTGTCAAAGGGCTTATAAAGACCGCAGGGGAGAGTTGAAAGTTCATTTCGACTACAATGGGGGATACGATGATGTGGAGGCGGCGAGAAGTAATCCACCAAAAGATGTTGATCAAGAAACTTGGGATATTTTGATTAATCAGCTGTTTTTAAGTGCGGGCTATAAAAACCGCTCGGAGAAGAACAAACAAAACCGAGCAAAACAACACTACCCAAGTTTACATGGCAGCAAATCATACGCCCAACGCCGACACATGGAAGTATGAAATATAGTTGTTATTATTATACAAACATGCTTATTAATTCTAGTGATATTATTTTTGTTTTTCACAAGGGACCGACCCTATTGACGTGTTCAGATCGACCCATTATAAAGAAGGGACGGGATGGGTCAACGATAGTGCATCAACAGATTATGTAAGTTAAATGATTTTGTTGTTAAAATATCCAAGTTTGACTTTAACGGGTCAAAATGACCCAAACACACTTTAATATACTTGGAACGTCTAACTGTAACTTTAAACGGGTCAATTGTTGAATATGTTTACTAGTATTAATAGTATTTGTTGTTATTAGTGTTGGTTGATTGTAATTTGTGAATTTGGGTCGTCTATGACCTATAGTTTAAAATGTTGGTTATCCATTTTACAGCAGTTATGCTGTCGAATTTTAGTAAAATAATAAAGTGATTGCTTATTACATTGTTTAATGCAGGACCGAATCCAAGAGGAGTATACAAGATCATCTGCTGAATCTGGTGGTGACTCATCCGCTGTCGATGAGTTTGCATGCATGGAGCGTGCATTGGGTCATCGGCGTGGCCATATTCGGGGTGTTGGTCGTGTGGTGAGTAATCCCACATCGGACGTGTTCGATACTCCCTCTCCACAACCACATTGGCAAGACGTTGATCAGCGTGTGGCTAGTCTTCAACAACAATTTCAAGAACAACAACAACGCGAAGCCCAACGAGAGGAAGAACAGCGACTGCAAAATCAACAACTAGAGGAAGAACGTCGTGTGCATAAAAACAAATGCTTGAAATGCAACGGCAAATGAATGAAATGCGTCGAATGTGGGAGCGCCGAACTAGTAGCGATGATAACTAGCTTGGAGTCGTTGAGCCTTTGTAGTTGTTGGGTTGTCTTGAACAATTTGCATATTTTTTTGTTTTGAATGTTTAGTTTATCGAACAAGTTGTGGCGTTGAACAATTTATATGTTTGTTTTATGTTTCGGATATTTGAATGTTTGTATAGTTTATATATAATTATTTGCAAGTTTCTGTTTTTAGAAATTTAATATTTCTGGAAAAATATTAAAAATTAAAAAATATAAAACAAAACAGAAAGACCTATACCGACGACATGTCGTCGGGATAGGACTTTTTTAAAAATTATTAAAAAAAATGAAAAAACCCTTTACCGACGACATGTCGTCGGTATAGGTTGACCCTATGCCGATGACAAGTCGTCCGTACAGAGCTTGCTCTATACCGACGACATGTCGTCGGTATAGGGTTTCTTTTTGAATTATTTAAATAGACCCTATACCGACGATAAGTCGTCGGTATAGTCTGACCTATCCCGACGACAATCTTGGCTATTGGTACGACTCAATACCGACGACATGTCGTCGGTATACGCTATCCCGACGACATGTCGTCGCTATAGGGTCAAAAAAAGTCGTCGGTATAGAGTGATATTGTTGTATATGTAGTCAAGATGGATCTGTTTAATTCCTTACTCTAAGAAGATGCTAATATCTCTAGGCCCTTTGTTGATTCAAATTGATGGAAATGCATGGCCATCATCAAATTATGTTTAATTTGATCACTTTAAGTCCTAATCAAGTAACAGAATAATTGGTGAAACGCCCCAAACCCGGGTAGTCTCATACTTGGCTCAAAACATGTAAACATAGTTCTTAAACTTCAAATCATTCATAAACATTACAGCGGAAGTCTTAACATTTAAAAATCCATACAAAGTAAAACATTAAATTGCTCATTGTTCTTAATTGGGAATGTCAATCTTCTCAACAGTCAGCCCGTTATCCCATGCATTCCGAACCCTCACGGCTCTTTTCATTCCTTCCATTATCTAAGCTGAGGTGCATGCTAAAAGTCAGATATACTGAGTGAGTTCTATCTTTTTATTAAATAAACACTTTATTACTTTCTTTCAAAATAGCTTAAGTATTTAAAGATAGTATAAGCTTCTCATTCAAACATTTACTTTCATAGAAACATTCTGATTCCCAAAGTGGGAATCCTTTCATCGTTCGATTCGTTTTCAAAACTCTTTTATTTAAAAACGTCCAGGCTAACATTTCTTTCAAACATTCATGTAACATTTCGAGATTTTAGAGCACAAAATAGTCCACGAGAATTAAAAACAAAACAAGAATAGGGGGAGTGGGCTTGGGCTTGGGCCGAAATAGGGGGAGTTGGCCCCCTTAAAAGCCCCCAAAATCAACCCTTCTCCACACCCTTTTGCCATTTTCGAATTCTAAAGAGAGAGAGGGAGAGAGAGTGCGAGAGAGCCTAGAGAGAGAAAGTCCCGGTTTCCATTTCCGAGCCTTAAAGATCGTTGGTGCAAGTCTCTGGAGTGTTTAGCAACGAACGAGAAGCGATTTTAGGTAATCATCCAACCTAGATATGAGTTTTTATAAAGTTTTGGGTTTTGAAGAAAAGTCAAGTAAAGATAGGATTTTTACGTTTAAAAATGGAAACAAAGTATAGATCCGGACTCCTGATTAGAAAACGAATGTTTTGAATGTAAAAAGTTCGAGTCTTGTTGAGATCAGACCTGAGCCGCCATATTCATGCAAACTTAGGGTTTGAATGGTGAAGAAGCCCACAGGCGAACTTGTTATGTTCGCCGGGCAGAGGTTGAGCGAACTTGCTAAGTTCGCTAGGTTTTATCTTAGCGAACTTGGTAGATTCGCTGGCCAATGAGTAAGCGAAGTTAGTAAGTTCGCTTGATAAGTTCGCCCGGTGCTATCTAGCGAAACTGCTAAGTTCGCTTACTAAGTTCCCTGGGTTAATGGGAGGCGAATTTAACCAAAGTTCGCCTGATCAGAAATAGTGAAACCGTTCGGTGTCGGGTTGAGTCTAATATGTGTTGAATTGTTATGATTGTTCAGATTGTGTGAGATTCCAGTAGGACATTACCGCTAAGATATCAGGTGAGTTCTAATCCCCTTTTTGCCTGCTATAGGGGTGGTGTGCATACTTAGTGTAAAGTGTTTATTACATATTTTATATTAATAAACAAAGTGAAAAGCTATGATCTAGTGCAAAGTTTAAAAGAGGCAAATGTACGTTTTGAGCAAAGCATACGGTATTATTGGCAAGCGTGTACTATAATTTCATATACATAAACAAAGGCATAATATACGTATTAGCATTTTTAAGTAAAGCAAGATATATCTTTAGGGCAAACGTTTACTATATTTTATATACATAAACAAAGGCATGATAAGCTATATTTCAGTAAAAGCAAAGACATTTATGACAAACGTTTACTATATTTTTTTATACATAAACAAAGGCATAATACATGTTAAAGTTATGATAAAGTTAAAGAAAGTTGTATGAACCATAAGTGAATAGTTGTTTTGGGTAAAAATTAACAAGACTAACTTTGTAACCAAATTTCGTTTGTGAGGTAGTGTGCTTGTAAAATCAATGTAAAACAAGGTAAGAACGTAAAAAGTGACACTGTAGAAGCATGTTTTTGTTACTATAGATAAAATTCTATGTATCGGTGTATGTGGCTAGTACGCAGGAGGGTGTTCCTGAGTACTTAGCCTGCACACCAGTTTATCCCGCGTACTTAGTAAGTACGCAAGGCTTTTGCCTTGAGTACTTAGCAAGTACACATGACCAATGCCTTGCGTACTTAGACAAGTACGCAGGTAGTGTTCCTGCCCCTATAAATAGAAGACTTGTCTTCATTTGTAGGTGGAACTCTGGAACTAGGTTGAGAGGTGTCCGAGTCGGGACGAGCTCTCCCGACCCCTGGATCGTGAGCTTAGATGAGAGATATGTGCTCCTTCAGTATGTAGTCTGTAATACGGGTTGACTTCTATGTTATGGATTACGTATCGTTTCATTATCTTTTGTCTTTATGTTCGTGTTTCTCTGTCTCGTTTCTTGGTTCCCACACAAATCACAGAACATGTCCGTTTATCTCCGCTGCGCGACGAGGCTCCAGGGACCTACAGACACGGATGTTTACGAGGAAAGCCCTTGATCGTTCAGGATCTCCGACATAAAACCTCGGGAGGTGACAATCGACACCTGTCTCGTTACTTCAATAAATGGTAAAGAATTACAAGTGTTGAGCAGCAAATGATCGATATCTAAGTGTCACAAGACTGATTGCTAGTGTATTCTATTGCTAAGTGCGTTGTTGTGTGTTTTCTAATCGACCAAGCTGCTGATTTTATACAGAGATCATACTAACTAACTATCCGAGAATCCCGGAATCGACCAAGTCTTCAAATATGACCGTTGGAGGTCGTTCTACGCGTATTCTACACGCTTATTTCAACTTCCAGACCGATTCTTCAGGGATTAAATTGACTTCACGTGTTTTACCTGCGTATTGATCAAGATAGAGGAAAGATACAACGGTTAGATAATAAGGAAATTAAGGATACCGAAACCTGTTAGGATACCGAAGTATGTTGAAGATCCAGGATCCCTATCTGTAAAATGACCCCTAACAATTGTCCCCAAAATTTGACAGATGTCAATCTTATCGACATCCGTAAAATTTTAAAATTCAAATAAAAATAAATGATGATAGGGTAGCGATATGACCGTTCTCGATTTCCAAGGCGATTTAACCGTTGTAATTTCCTAGATATAATAATTATTACTCCTTCTCTCTCATTCCCATCTTCTTTAAGGTTGAAGCAGGTAAAAATCTTTGTTTCTGATTTCTTCTTTCTTTCTAAACTTTCGTTATCATGGGTAAGAAAATGACTAGGTCGGCCGCTTCTATCGTTGCTGAAACGATAGACGATTTCGTTGATCAAGGAATCCTTGACCATTCTGATCTCGAACTCTGCTCTTTCACTGATCAGGATATGAAACCTTTGAAATCAAATAATATTTTTCCATAAAAAACCATTTTTAGGCCTTTTGATTCCAGAACAAAAGCGGATTTGATTTCTAAAACATGGGTTTGCTTTCTCGCGTATCCTTTCAACCTCGGTCTGTCGTATCCTTTTTCTCCACTTATCACCGAGTTCTTTAAGCTTACCGGCTTGTGTTATTCCTAAACTATGCCCATGATTTGGAGAATCCTTGCTACTCTTGAAAGGCTGAATCGTTCTCATTCTCTGACCATTGGCGTCCCTGAGCTAGCTTCTATCTATAATTTGAGAACCCATGGCTCTTCTCATTTCGTCCTTCAGCTTAAGTCCGAGCGAACTCACCTAATCCCAAAAGCTACTAAAAATGACACATATTGGAAGGGGAAATTCTTCTTTGTCTGGAGAGATTCAATTTCTGATGGGAAACTCTTGCCGCGTGAATGGGTTAAGAAGGGTAGGATGTAGTTAGGATCCCTGCAATTTTAAATATTTCTAACTTGATTATGATGATCTTTGTTTTATCCTTGTGCAGCTCTAAAATTTGCTTAACTAGTTCCTGCAAGAAGCGATACAGAAAAAAGGATTGAAGCTTTATTGGAAATACCTGTGGGGGAGAGATCTTTTCGTGTCGAGTCCACCATTAGTGAAGCCAGCTTTAACACTTAATATTCTGAATCAGAGATGTATTCAGGTATAGAACAATTTACATTTGTGTTATCAAGCCTCATTATCTTGATCCGCTCTATCGTTTTATAGGAATCTACAATCAGGATCCCAGTTTGCCTTGTCCGACCTTGATAGCCTTTTATCCGGAGCTGTCGTGGTCAAGTAGGAATGTTCTACACCTGCAAGTACCAAGCCTCGTGCCCCTGTCCTCCGGTCTAAAGCTTCAGGAAGCAAGAAGAGGAAAACAACGGAGGTGCTTGACATTGAGTTTTTTGAGGGGATGGATTCTGCTGAGACCACCAAGAAGCTTCAGAGCATGATGAATCTGGTAAGTATCCTTCTGGTATCCCAATGCTTATTTCAGGATCCCGAATCATTAATCTGTTTAAATTTTTTAGGGCCTTGAGAAGCTTTATGCCAACTTGTCTGAAGCGGAGAAGAGTGCTGAGGAGGCTCTAGAGAAGGTTAGGGACTTGAAGAAAATCTTGTCCTCCATGAGCAAAAACTTGGAGAGTGAGATCCAGATTCAGAAGAACAAGCTACAAGAGAGTACAACCCAGTATGAGCTGAGACTTCAGCAGACTGTGGATGATGCAAAGAAGTCCGCGGCTATGTCCATTCTCCAATCCAGGATCCAGATGGCCGAGCAAGCTGCTGCTGAAGGTTTTGATCATGCAGCCTGGGATCTTGAAGGATGGCGCTCTTCTCTAGCCAGGCTAGGAGGTGATGCAACTGATGCCAGTAAGGCTGCTGAGGATATTGGAGCTGCTGATGGTGAGAGGCAGGTTAACCAGGGCGATGAAGGTAACGACGCCTAGACCCGAGCCCTGGGCTATGTGGTTCTTCTATTTGTTGGTTTGTTTTGAAGCAATTTTATATTTTATGCTTTTGGGGATCCCTGAATGGGACGAACAACTTGCGGACCGGGTGGATGGTTCCTTTTTTGGATGAAACCCACGACACTTTCTTGCACTTTTAATATTAGTAGACGGTTTATGACTATTTGCCATGATTGATATGTGTTTGGTTTGCTTAGACATGTTTTAGAAAATTAGGATCTCTATGTGATAAAACCTTGAGATATGTTCGAACATATTTTCAGGATTCTGGATCTTTAATAATAAATTCCCAGGTTTTTATCAAATTTAGACTTAGGAAAACACAATTTGGTTTTAAAGAGTACCAAACGTATCATGAATTAGTCATTCAGCTTTCAAATTTTCTTGTAATTGAAAAATTAGTAACACATACCTTTGTTGAGTACGAATTTGGACATATAGACATACCGAATTATATCATGGAGTCTGAAATACAGCAACCTTTGGTTGTCCCCTGTGTACAGTCATTGAATACGTCGTAGGCTTATACTTCGGGATCCTCATTAGTCTTCAACTCATTTATGGATCCCGAGTCAGCATATCGATGCCAAGTTTTTGAGTTAACACGTAAGTGTTACATATTTAATATTAGGCCAAGCCAGAAAACGTGGGCTAAGCCAATAACGTGGGCTAAGCCAGATAATCATGGGCTAAGCCAAATAATCATGGGCTAAGCCAAATAATCGTGGGCTAAGCCAATATCGTGGGCAAGGCCAAATCTGAGTTAGCATGAAAATGCTAAAAACCTTAGCTTTAACACGTAAGTGTTAAATGATTAGGAGAAACTTGAGTAATAACACGTATGTTATATTAGTAGCACCCAATATATAGCCAATAGTGATGAAATTATCAGCCACTGTTACATGGACTGGTCGCACCACCTTGAACTATAATTGGATATCGTGCGCTCCTGGCGGGGTGTATTAACCAAATACTTAGAAAGGCGAAAGCCGTTTAAACCTTCGAGGTATTTGAGGATACCCAAACTTAGGAGAGATGACCAATCTCTTTCTTCTGTCGGGAACCCTGGAGATACTTCCTGCAAAATAGGAAATCTTGGTGAAGGCTAACACCCCTTCGACGCTCAAGTTAGCACTTTGATCAAGAGTAACAAGTATAAAAATAATTATGGAAAGAAGACGTGCCATTTTTAGTTAGGATTTAAATTCTAACTTACATAAAGTAGGTTTTGAGATGGATAGCGTTCCAGGATCTTGGCACGATATCTCTTTCCATAGTAGCCAACCAATAAGCTCCCTTGCCTGCTTCTGAATCAATCAAGTATGGGCCTTCCCATTTTGGTGCAAGCTTTCCATCATTGGGGTTGGTAGTATTTTGGAATACTTTCCTTAATACGAGATCACCTGCTTGGAATCTTCTGACCCTTATGTTTTTATTGTATGATTTTGCTATCCTCTGCTGATAAGCTGCAATACGAACTTTGGCAAGATCCCTAAGCTTATCCACAGTATCGAGATCCTGAGCAGGAGCTTCGTCGTTGGTCTCTGAAGATTGAAAGTTGGTTCTGGCAGTAGGGAAAACCATCTCTGTCGGGATCATTGGTTCAGTTCCAAATACCAAGGAGAATGGAGTCTGCCGTGTCGCTTTTTTCGTGGTTGATCTATCCGCCCAAAGTACAAACAGTAGCTCTTCAGCCCATCTTCCTTTATTTTCTCCTAATCTTTTCTTGAGGTTGTTAACGATGATCTTGTTGCTAGATTCTGCTTGTCCATTGGCTAAAGGATATACTGCGATAGAAGTTATCATTTTGATTCCCCAACTGGTACAGAAGTAAGTTGTTCTCTTGCCAATGAACTGAGATCCATTATCACATACTATCTCCGTCGGGATCCCAAATCTCGTCAGGATATTGCGCCTGATGAAGGAGATGACATCTTTCTCTCTGACTTGGACAAATGCCTCAGCTTAGATCCATTTAGAGAAGTAATCCGTCATTTCTAGCATGAAGACCTTTGCTCCTGGTGCTTTGGGGAGTTTGCCGACGATATCCATTCCCCATTTCATGAATGGCCATGGAGAGATGATTGAATATAAAGGTTTGACCGGTTGATGGAGTATGTTGCTGTGTCTCTGTCAAGCGTCACATTTTTGAGAGTAAGTCACAGCATCTTTCCTCATGGTAGGCCAGTAATATCCTGTCCTCAGGATCTTTGAAAATAGCGCTCTGCCCCCGGTATGATTACCACAATCTCCTTCGTGTAGATCTTTCAGGACTTCATGTGCTTTAGGATCCTCCAAGCATCTCAAGTATGGACCTGCGATTGATTTTCTATACAAAACATTCTCGAAAGTTATAAAACGAGACATTCTCATGCGAAAAGCCTTGTGGTTCTTTTCATCACTTGGGATTTCACCATCCTGCAAGTATTTATTAATAGGTGAAATCCATGATCCTGGAATAGGTTCAAGATTCCGAATGTCTGCGTCTTCTTCAGTGTTGGATACTTCATTTACCTTCTTAATTGCCGGGCTCAGAATGTGTATGATAGATATTTTGGTACCTTCTGGTACTCTAAGAGCTGAATCAAGGTTTGCTAAGGCATCAGCCTCAGTGTTATCTTCTCTAGGCACTTGTGTAATGTTAAAAGTTTCGAATTCCATGGATAATTGTTTAACTATTGTGAGATATTTGGCTAGCTTCTCACCTTTTACTGCATACGAACCATTGAAATGATTAGCAATTAATAATGAGTCTACATATACCTGAAGATACCTGATCTTGATATCCCTGGCTAATTGTAATCCTACGATCAGCGCCTCATACTCTGCTTCATTATTCGTAGCCTAGAACTCACAGCTTATGGATTGGGGTAATATGTCCCCTTGTGGCGATTTTAGTATGATTCCCAGTCCTATTCCTCTTATGTTTGAAGCATCATCTGTGGATAAAGTCCATTCTTCCTTTGATTCTTCTAGTTGTTGGACTTCTAAATCTGCTTCTTGTTGGATATCACTGCTGAAATCAGCCACAAAGTCCGCTAGTGCCTGAGACTTTATTGCTGTTCTAGGTTCATATATGAGGTCATAAGCGCTGAGCTTGACTGACCATTTAGCCATCCTTCCCGACATCTCTGGCTTTCTTAAGACACACTTAATAGGATAATTAGTTTTAGCATGAATATCATGAGTTTAAAAATAATGTCTATGTTTAGTTGATGCCATTATTAAGGCTAAAATTAATTTTTCTATATGAGAGTACCTTGTTTCCGCTGGTAGCAAACTTTTACTTACATAGTATACCGGATGTTGTTATCTCTCATGATCCTTGACTAATACAACACTTAAGATGCTTCGGGATACTACCAAGTATAGGGATAATGGTTCACTGTCTTCTGGTTTCATCAGTGGAGGAGCTGACGACAAGTATTTCTTCAATGATTGGAGTGCTTGTTCATGCTTCTCTTCCCATTCGAATCTCGTGTTCTTCTTCAGGATGTCATAGAATTCCTTGCATTTTTCTGAGGATTTGATATAAATCTGTTGAGTGCTGCTACTCTGCCGGTCAGCTTCTGGACATCCTTAGTATTTGCTGGGGATTTTAGATTAATGATAGCTTTGATTTGTTCTGGGCTGCTTCTATTCCTCTCTTGGTCATCATGTAGCCCAAGAACTTTCCTGCCCTCACTCCGAAGTGACATTTCGAAGGGTTCAGCTTCATATTGTATTGGTCAAGGATATCAAATGCTTCTTTAAGTTCCCTGAGATGATCCTCAGTTCTCTTTGATTTTACCACCATGTCGTCTATGTAGACCTCCACGGTCTCCCCTAGTTTCTCTTTGAACATTATGTTTACCAAACTTTGGTATGTAGCACCTGCATTTTTAAGACCAAATGGCATTGCTGTGTAACAATAAATACCTGTTGGGGTCATGAATGTCGTGTCTTCCTGATCCGATGGTTCCATTTGGATCTGTTGAAATCCTGAAGAGGCATCCATACAGGTCAAGATCTCGTGGCCTGTTGTAGCGTCCACCATTGAGTCTATGTGCGGTAATGGAAAGGGGTCTTAGGACACGCCTGGTTGAGGTCCGTGTAGTCTACACAAACTCTCCACTTCCCGTTCTTCTTCTGGACTACTACTACGTTGGCTAGCCACCTTGGGAATTTTACTTCCCTTATCATTCCAGGCTTGAGAAGCCTTTCCACCTCTTCTTGGATGATTACGTTTCTCTTAGGAGCAAATTTCCTTCGCTTTTGATGTATTGGCCTGAAACTTTTATCAATTCCAAGTTTATGAGTTATGGTATCTTGTGATATACCTGTCATGTCCTCGTGCTTCCATGCGAAGGTTGCTTTTCTGCCCTTCAGGAAGTTTAGGATATCTTTTTCAATATCTTCAGGGATATTGCTCACTACAAGGATCTTTACATCTGTATTTTCAGCATCCAGGGATACCTCTTTAACATCCTGCTCTTTAGCTTCTAGAACATCACTGGCCTGCCTTATTAATTGCTATGCTTGCCTAGATTTGAAAGAGGCTTTCATTGAAGAAGTGTAATAGTTTTTGGCCTCTTGTTGATCGCTGTTGATCTTCACCACTCCCCAAGGGGTCGGCATCTTCACACATTGGTGATATGTTGAGGGTACTGCTTTCATGTCGTGTATCCATGGCCTTCCTAAAATGATATTATAGCAAGACAAAGAATCTATTACACAAAATATTTAAATAGAATTTACCCCTTCAATGTATATCAGTAATTTTATCTCTCCGACTGTGCTTTTGACTTCTCCGCTGAACCCTACCAGCATTGAGGATTTTGAAATAATTTCAGAATCTGGGATCCCCATTCTCTTCAGGACTTCATGCTGAATTATGTTCACCGAGCTCCCTCCGTCAATCAGTATCCTCCGGATGAAGTGGTTTGCAATGTATAGTGTAATCACTAGGCTATCGTGATGAGGATCCTGTACGTCATTTCTTTCATCTTCGTCAAAACATATCACCTTTTCTTCAGTTAAGCTGGAGGTCCTGATAGGTTTGTCCCCATTCTCTGTTTTTTGCTTCTTTGGCATTTCTTTTTGCTGCAGAGTAAGAAGTACCACAAATGTCAGATCCACCAGATATAAAACCTATTACCTTGGCATCCGGCGGCGGGGATTTTGCTCTTTGCCGGATCCTGTCATGATCCTTGGTCTTGTTCTTTCCTTTGCCCAGAAATTCTTTGAGATATCCCTTGCTCAGGAAATAACTTATCTCCTTCCGCAAAGCTATACAATCCTCAGTTATATGGCCAAAGTCTTCGTGGAATGCACACCACTTGGACTTGTCCTTTCCCCTTGAGTTTCTCTCAAACTTGCGAGGCCACCTGGCTTTTTCTCCAAGATCATGCATAGCAAATAGCAAACCAGTCGTATCAAGAGAAAAACAGTATTCAGACAACTTAGGATATTCTTCTTCGTCCTCGTCGTCTTCTACAACATTGACCCTGTGATTGTCTGGCTTAGAATACAGCTTGGATCTATACGACTTGAAAAGTGCAGGTTCAGATTTCCGGTTAGGTTGAGTGTAGCTTGTCGGAGCATTCACTCTTTGCTGGATCTTTTTATCATCTTCCAGCCTAATAAACCTCAATGCCCGGTTCTTGACTTAATCAAGGTTCCTGCAAGGATTCATAACAAGGTCTTCGTAAAATTGAGAATCCTTCTGTAGCCCCATCTTGAAGGCCTGGACTGTAGTGGCAACGTCAAGATTCGGGATATCCAGGGATTCCTGACCAAATTTGCTGACATAGTCTCGGAGGGATTCTCTGGGATTTTGAATTATCCTGTATAAGTCACTTGTTAATCTTTCAAAAGTTCTACTGTAAGAGAATTTATTGTTAAACATGTTAATTAAATTAGAGAATGAAGTAATAGAATATCGAGGAACATTAAGTAGCCATTTTAAGGCTGATCCTGTTAAGGTAGAGCCGAAGCCTTTGCATAAGCAGGCTACCTTTAGGTCCAAGGGAATGGGGTTTATCTCCATCCTTTCCCTGTACTGCACGACGTGCTCCTCAGGATCTGTAGTTCCATCGTACAACTTCATGTTAGGAGTCTGGAAGCGCTTGGGGATCTCAGCATCACATAATGATGGAGCGAATCTGGAGATCCTGCGACTGGTAGAGGATATCTCTGGTATAGGTTGGACCACACTTGGTACTCTAGAAATCATCTCTCTCAACTTCTTTAACTCCTTAGCCATGGACGGAGTGATTCATGTCTCTTGCAAAAATTTGTTAGCACTTGAAAATTGATTGAATGTGTTACCGTTCTCAGGATTTCGGAACGATGATCCCGGAGTAACTCCAAGATCCCGATTTGTCGTAACTCTGACAGTCGGGGTAGGGCCAACTGCAGTAATCCCTGTTTGCATGGGAAGGAAATCTCCCTTATGGATTTCTGAGGATCCTGAATAATTGAAATCCAAGATCCTTGGTTGTAGCGGGGTCATCACTTCCACTGGTTTCTTCGATTCCTTAACTTTCTCAATCTCCTGAAACAGTGCTTGGTTAGTCTTCCTCTGTTGTTCCATTTGTTGTTTCATCTCAGAGAACAGATCAAGGATATCATTGTTTGACACGATCACAGGTCCACCAGCAGGTATTTTGGATCCCGCAGGAGTAGTTTTCTTCGGCTGATTAACACTTTTTTGAAATGGAGGAGGAGGAATAGGGTTGACCAAGCCAGAGCTCGATGACGGAGCAGAAACAGAAATATTTTTGGATTGGGACGACATCTTTGAAAATAGCTTCGAAAGATAGTGACTGAACGCAAACTTTAGTAAAGATTTGAAGATGAGAAGCACCACTCGCCCCACGGTGGGTGCCAAATTGTTTTGGGTAAAAATTAACAAGATTAACTTTGTAACCAAATTTCGTTTGTGAGGTAGTGTGCTTGTAAAATCAATGTAAAACAAGGTATGAACGTAAAAAGTGACACAGATGTTTACGAGGAAAGCCCTTGATCGTTCAGGATCTCCGGCATAAAACCTCGGGAGGTGACAATCGACACTTGCCTCGTTACTTCAATAAATGGTAAAGAATTACAAGTGTTGAGAAACAAATGATCGATATCTAAGTGTTACAAGACTGATTGCGAGTGTATTCTATACAGAGATTATACTAACTAACTATTCGAGAATCCCGGAATCGACCAGGTCTTCAAATATGAACTTTGGAGGTCGTTCTACGCGTCTTCTACACGCTTATTTCAACTTCCAGACCGATTCTTCAGGGATTAAAATAACTTCACGTGTTTTACCTGCGTATTGATCAAGATAGAGGAAAGATACAACAGTTAGATAATAAGGAAATTAAGGACACCGAAACCTATCAGGATACCGAAGTATGTTGAAGATCCAGGATCCCTATCTGTAAAATGACCCCTAACAATAGTTTTCCTATGGGAAAGTGTACCATCTTGTTAATGTCCTTGGGACACATGTTACTTGTACAAGATGTCAGATATGGGTTAAGCCCATTAGTAAGAACCTTTGGGTTCGCTAACGGTTCTATAACTGGGATAGGTGACAACGGTTGCTCGGGAGGTGCATGCAACCTCCCCTTAGCGTTAAGCAGTATTGTCGGTTCATGGCCATTGGCCTTGGGGGCATTGACCAAGTACTCTTCGGTTCATGGTTGTCGACCATGGGGGACGTACAGTAGTGACAAGGGAATTGACGGATAAGCGGTATTGTCGGTTCATGGCCATTGGCCATGGGAGGCATTGACCAGGTACTTGTCGATTCATGGATGTGAGCCATGAGGGCTGTACAGTAAAGAGGAATTGACGATTATTGTATGATTGTTTTAAATTATTATTGAAAGGTAAAGTATTTAAAGTTTTGTCTTAATGACTGTATGTATGTATTAGTAAATTCTTTTATATGATTGATTTAAGGTAAACGTTAGAACTCACTCAGCGTTGCTGATTTTTAGTATGCACATCAGTTAAGTGTAGGTGGCTGTTGATAGATGCGGATGCTTGGCTTGGCGAGATGAGTTACCGAAGATCAGTGTTTGGCATCCCGTTTATGTTATGTTTTAATGTTGTTTTAAAACAAGTTTGGTTTGTAATCGACAAGTTGTATTAGACATGTTATGTTTCCGCTGTGTATGCTAAAGTTTTAAATCGTTTCCACTGTGTTGATGAATGTCTTATGTTTACGAACTATGTGTTAATGAATAAATACAATAAGTGAGGCCTCCTAGGTTTGGGGCCTTACAATTCACATTTAATTAAACATTCAAGCTAGCTTTTCTTCATTCATTTCTTTCTTTCTTATCACCAAGTGAACAAGCACTCGGATGATATCATGGCGTCATTACCGTCCCTAGTCCCGGAGACTTGGTTCGTTGTGCTTGCACGAATGCAAGACTCCTTTGTTTGCTTGTACAAGACTCCTATGTTTTCTTGTCACAAAGACAAGACTCCTCTATTGCTTGTCCGAAGACAAGACTCCACTGTTGCTTGTACAAGACTTTTCTTTCTTTCTTTCGCCCCAGGGTAACATGCATATTTAGTCATTCACACACATTTACTTGCTACCACATAATGAAAGACATTAACACATTAGAAAACAATTACATATATTATCACCTAAGTCAATAACACGTAATTGTCACATACATTTGGCACAAGTATCGTTCTTTCCCTTCATTCATCATTCATAAAGATATAGGTTTTCAAAACATATCTTATTCTTTCATTCATTAAGCATGCACATCAACTCAAAACTTAAAGGAAAACAGGCAATAGAAACTCACCAGTTCTGTTCTTACTATTAGGTTCCTTAATTGTCTGAGCTAGACGGAGTGCTATGTGATCTGTAGGAAATCGAGAAGTAAAATCTATCAATTAACTAGTGTCGCCAGACATGATCAATTTTTCTTGGCAGTGTCACCAGATACATGGGCAGTGTCGCCAGAACTTGCATTCTGGACTTAGTGTCGTTCTCATATTGTTGCCACACCTCAGTGTCGCCCGCCAATAGTGTCGCCAAATGGCTTTGGCGACATTCTTAGTGTTGCCAGGGAATGACACGTGTCCCAATCATTGAAAACCTTGGGGACAACGCCATATAACCATCGTCTTCCCGAACTAGTGTCACCACATGAAGGTGGCGACACTGTCGGTGTCGCATGATGAACATCATCTTCAAATAGGTCCGTTTTCAACTCAAGTTTGCATCTTTTTACGTTCAAATCATTTGTTTAACTTCCATGAAGCTAGATCTGGACTTTGTTAATCATTTCACATGTAAAAAGCTCACATTTTATATGAAAACCCTAATTTTACCCAAAAACCCATTTTTTGAACAAAAACAGAGATTCAGATTCGATCTATACCTCAAAGATGACGATTTTTCGTGTTTTCTTGCTCTAGATTGATGGAGAAACAGATTGGGAGAAATCTTTGAGCAAAAAATGTTGATTCTTGACTTTCTCTCACTAGACTCTATCCTTTCTCTCTATAAAACGTTTTTGTGTTGGGGTGAATGGAAGCTGACAATCAGATTTCTTAGGGTTTATTGAACCCTCATAGGTCAAGCCCATGCCTAACAAACCCACGAAAGAAGTGCCTTTTGATATCAGACCCATAACGGGTGTGGGAGTTGCTGATAGGATTGGGTTTTCTTCCTGTGCTTCCTCTATGCCGGGTGCCTGTGGGGAGATTTCCAATTGTCGTATCTAGTTATCATTATTGGGATTGGTTGACCCTATGGTTGTGCTGGAGCCGACCCTTCTAGGGTTTCTTCGTCATAGGATAGGCGTATGGCCACCCCCTTCAGCCTCTTTTCTCTAATGTGGTTGCTTACTAATTGTTGAAGCTTAGGAAAGTGTTCCCTCACTCCTTCAGGGGTGAGCTCCATCATGTCTGATACTTCCGTTGGTCCATTTGGGGAGTACGCACCTTATATTTCCTCGAGGATATGATCGTTCTCTCCCGACATGGTCTACCTGTTCGGAGACAAATGCTAACAAAAAAGAAAAAAAAAATGAACCCGAGCGGAGACGCACTTTCAGTGGCTAAACCGAAGTGTGCCTCATGGTGGGCGCCACTTGTTGAAGCAATAGATGAGCATGTAAGTTATCGAGTTTAGTAATGATCGAAGCTTGCCCTAAAAGAACCCAAGACAAGCTTAATATTCCAATGTATGAGTATGCATTATCTAAATTAGTGGGAAGGAGAAGAGAAGAGAAGAGGAAAGGAAACGGGAGAGCTTTCTCTTATCAGGGGTGTTCTATTTGGCTCCCTTCGAGTGGTATTTACAGCGCCTTTCCCTTGTATGCGTACGCATGAGGTGAACCCGTGTCCCTCTATAAGTAGCATGGCTGCATTGGTCTTTCCTTCTCTGTTCCCTTGGTATTCCCTTCATTCCTGAAAAAAAAGGAAAGTATTTGACTTCACTTCCCTAGGTGACACTTGACCATTCCTTTTTTGTCTCTTTATCCTAGGGTTTGACTTGTTCTTTGCCACGCAACCTCAGGTATGATGCCTTGTTCTATATCCCGGTTGTTTAGGGAAGGATATGTGTCCTCTCCTAGACGTAATTAACCATCAAGGGAAGGTGGGGAGGTCTGCTGGTCCTTCCCCTCGTTATCAATTACATACAAAAAAAGAATAAACAAAATATCACTTTCCCAGAATCCGATGAAAATTGCTTTTGTTTTTTAAGTATTCTTTCTGTTATTTTTAAATGACTTTTTAAAAGAATTTAAAAGGTATTTGGTTAGGCATAAATCTGTTAACATTTAGGCCTAATTTCAATTCCTTCAATGATAAGTCCTCCTTTGAGTTGATGACCCTTAACCTCCATTAAACTCATCTTCACCATCTCACTTTTTCCTCCAACAAAGAATTCTCCAAGTTCAACTTCCAACCATTCATCACCTCTTTTACTCGGACGCCTTCCTTCTCCTTCCACCACCCTTTTCTCCATCATTCGTCTCCGGTTCATGAAGAACAACGATTCAAACTGTTGTTTTTGGTCATCTAGAGGGCATAAATATGCTGTGTTGGTAACCGAGTATTCGTGTTTTGAGATTGATGTCTCCGATGGAATAGAGTCCAACCCAAATGCGCTATCAGACACTTTGATTATGAGATAAACACCGTATGTCGTGTTTGGAGATAAATCTTGAGTGCCTATTCTTCCTTCAATTTCCATGTTGGATATTGTTTTTAGCTCAATCACCTCAGAAAATCTGCACAATTCATAGTTGAAAAGTAACACTATTAATTATAGTTGACACTGAAATCTATAAATGTTGAAGTTTAGGAAATAGATGACCTTTTTTACATTAAAATGTCAAATGCAGTATTTTAAATGTTATAATTTGACAAAGAACAACACGTTTGACCAAAAAAAGTTAGAATTATTTTTAACTAACCTTGATGTAGAATGGGTAGTCCAGGTCCAATGATTTGCCTCATTGATTAAAGAAATTGAAAGTGCTCTTGCAGATAGGACATAACTCTTTCTCCCACTTATTTTGTTTAGTGAAAAAGTCTGCATAGATTAAACAAATAAAAAAATCAATACTTTAATCAAAAGAAACTAAAATGAACATAATCACATAGCTGGTAAAACAATTCTTTTTTTGAAGAAAAGATGAGTTGAGTGTGTGTTCTTAAGAGCAACTGAGGGAGATCAGATGGCAAGAATCTGCCCCAAACGATGTCGGATTCAGCAGCTGATCGCAACGAAGAAGATGCAAGCATAAATCGACATGCGTCTGGTGGAGATGTGAGAGATAAAATTGTTGAAATGCAGTCTTCTGACAACATGTTCAATCTGGTTGCCATTTTTAGGTTGAGTTGTGTGTAAATTAAGGCTGGCCTAAAGGGTGGTTATATATTAACGATGGCGGTTGTTTCTAAGTCTAGGCAACTTGTGTGCTACGCTGTATTTGATTGGAGTTCGAATGGTTTTGGATTGAATATGTTTTTTATACGAAAAAGTCATGAAAAGTAACGGACTAAAAAGGGAGGATCTCCTTATAAAATACATTATTTTAGAGACCGATAAATCTATACTATTTAGGGGGTGTTTGGGATTACTTCTCAAAACTACTTATTAACTTTTTCAAAAAGTTAATAAGTAGTTTTGAAAAGTAAGTAGGACTTACTTTTCAAAAACTACTTATTTCTTTTATATTTCTATCTCATTTTGATTTATCCAAACAAACTTTTAACTTATTAACTTTTAAAAAAAGTTAATAAGTAGGTTAATAAGTAATCCCAAACACCCCCTTAATAAATAAAGGTTTTCTTATGTCACGTGTCGCCTTTATATTCATTTCTTATCATTTTTTCGCGCATCTCTCTCTTATTAAATACACTATAATTTTTCAATAATAATATATTTTTAAAGAAATTACTAATTATACTAATAAAACACATTTATTTTAAATGATCTCTTATTATAACAAACTCTGAAATCTAATTATCTAGCTTATGTTTTAAATCCAATAGTAAATAAAAGTCAAATTACATTGAATAGTAATTAATGTATTTTCGAAACCCAATTATATAATAATTTTTACATATTTTTTGGATTTTTTTTCTATTTTTAGTATATGTAATATATTTTTCCACTTATAAGACATATATAAAAGAATAATAATTTTATGTAATGATATTTTTTCACCCTGTGTAGTACACAAGTTCTAAGCTAGTATACATATAAAGGAAACATGGAACGTAAATCATTGGATATTCATTCATTCATCTAAGATCTAATGACCTATCACTTGATATAAAAAACTATTCTAAACCATTCCCTTATCTTTCTTGAAATACATTGTAAAGGTCACGTAACTTAGGACGTTGATGATAATATATATTGCATCAACAAACATCAGTCGGTTATCTAACATGTACTTTAGTTTGATTGTAATTGTATATGCTTAGGAGCAAAAGAATTAAGATCACAATCAAAGATTAGTCAAGAACTCGGACTTATCATAACAATTCATTCAACAATATGTTACTATTATAATGATTCAAATACAAGTTCCAAGCTATATAACAAAATTAGAAAATGTAGGAAAGTGAGTCACTTTTTATAATAAAAATAATAATAAAACAAATAATGACGAAACTCTCGTCATTTGTGAGAAACACACTAGTATAACACCATGTACGAAACCGAATGGAAAAATAAACAAAGTACAATTTATTTAAGAAACTTGATTCTAATCGGTGTATTCGGTGAATACTTCAATGAAACATTCTTGAAATATCCTTGGTTCAAGTTTTTAACATATTGAATCTTCAACTTTATCCTTGACTGCAACATATGCAAAGAAAGTTGTTGACGGTTGTGGTTGAGGCACGTATTAAATACTTTTCCCTTAAAACAGATTTCACGTCTTCTTTAAGACAAACATGTTTGTCTCCCAGGCTATAACAACCAGAACAATGTATACTGCCGGAGATGACTCACATGCCCAATGTATCACCGGGTTAATGGTGTTTCGTGTTTATGGAAAAACAAAAGATATAAAGTTGGTGAATAAATATTTAAAGACTGCTCATTTAAAAAATTTCTTGGAACAAAAACATGCGAGTTCTCTTCTCTACTTTGTTGAAACAATTTCTAATATCTCTTAGTTTCTTATGTGTGATCTTTTGCATTCCTATTTAAAATAAGGTTTTTTTTTACATATTTTTCCCTATTAAACTTCTAAATTACATATATCCCCAACCACTAACTTTAATTACATATTTTCCTAATTAATTTAAAATTACTCAATTGCCGTTACAAATATTTAGGAAGGGGATATATGTAAATAGTACTTTAATTGGTTCATTAAGAGTAAAATGGTAATAAAATAAGTTATTTTAAATAAATTGGATAAATATGTAATATATAGGTTTTAAGAAGGAGACATATGTAATTAAATTTTAGGGTTGGGTAAATATGTAATAAAGAAACTTAGGAAGGGGATATATGTAAATGCCCCTTAAAATAAACCTTAATGTTCATTTTATATTCACACAAAATAAAAAACATAACTCCATATTTTTAATTTGTATTAACGACAACTAAACTAGCTTAATATATCATAGCTCCATATTTTAATTTGTATTAACCATAAATAAAGTAGTTTACAATGGATTTATGAGACAAACCAAAACCTCTATTTGATTCATGTCATGAATTACGAGTCAAAAACAAAGCATGCACATTAATTTATGAAAAAGATTAATCAAGAAAGTACTATATTTTCCTATTACAATCACCAAAGTTCCATATTATTCATTACAACCACTCAACTTTAATAATCGATATCTCATTAATCTTAGCTCCATTTTGAACAAGGTTTGGTTCGTTGCGAAAACACATACCCATAAAGAAATAGGTATATTAACAACAATTACGTATAGTTATTTCTGTCAAAAATTAAGAAAAAATCATTTTCCTAATATTGTGAAAAACTCATTTTCATAAATTTCCCAACAGAAAATATATCTACATTATCACAAAATAAGGTAAATTACATAGATCATCACTAGGTCATGTCCAAATTTCATATTCCGGTTCTAAGTACCAGAAATAACATGTTTGCTCGATCGTCACACTTTTAATTCCTAGGATGGATGCCTGTTTTTGTTTCTGGTGTTAGTTTATTAAAACTGATTATTTTACCCTTTTATTAAAAAAAAATACAATCTTAATTACTTAGTCCAACACCCTCTCCCCAACTCCGATCATCATCTCTTGCCAGCATCTCGACAGTCACTTCCGGCCAACATCTCCTTCCCACATGAGGGGCACCAAAATATTTGTAACACACAAACTCAAGCTATGTTTTCTCTTTGGCTATATAAAATGAACATCGTTGATAGATTAATTTTTTTAGTTAGCACTCAACCTCGTTATCTATGATCTCCTTTGCTAGGATTTTCTAGAGACTTTCGAACCATAAGGAAACCATCAAAACCCACAAAAACTAGTATTACCCGTCCCGGTCCAAGTTTTCAAAATTTATAACATTCAAACTGCACAAAGAAATTTTAGTGATTCAATTAATTAAAACATTAATATAACAAAACCAGCCAAACCAAATTGCATACCAACAAAACATACGCAATAACATGAAAAATCATAAACGACAGGCAAACATTGTTGACGCTAAAGATAAAAGGTACTGCAATATTGTACATAAGAATCCATCATTGATCTTATAGAATCCAAAAACGGTTGAGACTGTTCGACGTATTATTTTATTAACATACCGTTTTTATATCAACATTCACTGGGAGCCATTTCTACATTTACATATTAGGTCTTCATAGAGTGGCTTGGCGGTGGCTGTTCATTCCATCTTTTCAAAAAGTCATAAGATTTTGTAACCGTACATGCACACCGTCAACTAGACATTTAAGGTGCGAATAATCACCCACGAAAGTGTTAGCACTTACGGGAGTCTGTTAGCCTTCAAACAGGTCATTAAGAGCGGTAACCCGACAAAGTAGTCATTCACCCCTTTTACTATTTGACTACACCATTGACCCATTTCTAAAATATCGATTTACTACCAAATGGATTCTAGCCCTAGTGATATGCCATTGATGTGTCTATAATTACACATATTTTATTTAAACATTCTCCTTAATATTTACTATATTTTCTTTTAATTATAGCAACAACCGGTACTTAATCACTCAATATGATTGGTTCAGGGCAAAAAGGACAAAAAGAATACTAAATGGACAAAATATGTAGATAAAGTACGAGAAGGAAACTAACCAGAAACTCCAATGGCACTGTACGGCTGTACAATAATATATGGGTCGTACGAAGCACAAGATTATGTTGAAGCAATTCTTGTGACAAGCACTCTGATGATTGTTTTTACTTATGTATTGTCTTTATGTATTTGTATTTGTATATCAGCGTCTGTATGTATTGGTTTATCGAGTTGTAATCATGTTCGTAGGTACTTGTCGTTGTATTCGTCTTTGTTAAGTGTTGTGCGCACTTAACAAGTGCATGTGTACTTAGCAAGTACGCACGAACATTGTCTGTGTACTTGCTAAGTACGCAGGAACAAAGCCCTACGCACTTAGCAAGTACGCAGGAACAAAGCCCTGCGCACTTAGCAAGTGCGCAGGCAACAGGTCTAGTATAAATAGGCTAGGTTAACAGAAGTTATGTACGCAGACATTTTGCACTCAGTTGTATTCTCTCTGTAACCTTCAAGTTTATAATAGACAGAGTTTGAAAGTGATTTCGTTGTCGGTTTACTTTGTGTTACTTGATTCTCCACCTAGTCAAGGGCATTCCGCACCCGGTCCGACTAGTCACACACCCACACGTAACGATCCGAGACACTCGGGGACCTACAAGTGGTATTAGAGTGTAGCTCTTGATTTCGAGTGTTGTGAGTGTGTTAGGAGCATCTTCTACACATCCTACAGAGAGTTTGCAAGCAAAAGTGGGTGTTTTTGTTGATTTTTATGATAAAATAGGGGTAGCTCTTGAGCACTATTTTAGAAGCAAAAAATCACTCAAAAACCGACTTTTGTTGCGTATTTTAGTGTTTTGAGCATCAAAGGTTGGTTAGAAACGAGTTTCTGATCATTTGGCTCATTTTTTTTGGTCATATCTTCAACTTTTTCTGTCTCCGGTGAGATTCCATTGACCGAAAAAAGTTGGTGAGAGTTGGTGAAAAAGTGATATGCGTACTTACCATATTTGGCAACAAGTACAGTCTTGCTGCGCACTTAACAAGTACGCAAGACCATATTTGTTGCGTACTTAAGTGATCTCCTGCGTACTTATCATTTACTCATGCGTACTTGTCAAGTACGCAAGAGAAAATTCTAAATACGCAAGACCAGGTCTTTAAGTGCATAAGGCCAGATTCAAGTGCGTAAGTTGTTTTGACTTTTCTGAAATTTGACTAAGTGTTTCACTATGGAAAATCTTCAGAACCTCGGTAACCTTAATTATGACAATGAGATTGGAACCCCACAGAAACCACCAAAGCTGCTTAATATAAATGATTATTCGAACTGGAAAGCACGCTTTGAGCATTATATCTCATACACCGATTCTTCACTTTGGATACCCATTCTAGAGGGTTATAAGCATCCCACATATACATATCTTGATGAGGAAGTTCCCAAGCCTATCTCTAAACTTGATGAATAAGAAAAGAAAGTTTATGACAGAGAGAAGAAGGCACACGGATCTATTACTATGGCCTTGACCAGGGAGTTATTTCACAGCTTTAGAGGATACGATAACTCCAAGGATCTCTGGAAGGCTTTGCAGAAGAGATTCGAGGGAAACAACGACATCAAGAAGAGTAAGAGGGATCTTCTTAGGAAGCAGTATGAGTGCTTTAGATATCTGGAGAATGAATCCATAGATGAGCTCATCTCTAGATTCTATCATCTGCAAACTGAGCTTTGACCTTATCTATCCAAATGAGGAGTTAGTTGAGAAGTTTCTAGATGCCCTACCACCAAAATTTGAGATGTACACCACTCTGATGAGAGAGAACTCAAAGTTTTATGAGATGACTATTGATGAAGCAATCGGAAAGGTTCAAGCACATGATATGAACCTAAAACGAAAAGAGAGCTCAGGGAGACCTCAAATACAAGACCCTTCTATGTATTTTGGGACGTCTTCTATAGCCAAGTCATCGGGTTCTGGAATTGCCCTTTTCTCAGGGAACTCTCATGAGGAGGATAACTCAAATTTCTATGGTGGTCATGCTTGCTATGCAGCATCTGGATCTGGTTCTGGTTCTGGATCTCATCACCAGAATTCCTCAAGAAATCCTTCTCCCACATCTCCAGCTAACCAATTGGCAATAGCCAAGATAACTAAAGATCATGAGGCTTTATTCTCATCATGCATGCTTGCCTATGAGAACTTCATTGGCGGTAAGCTCACGGATCCTGAAACCATAGAAGAAGACTTCAATCAGTTCGATCCGGATGATATGGAGGACATGGATATTCAATGGAATATGGCCATGATCTTGAGAAGGGCGAAGCGCTTCCTGAATAGAACTGGCAATAAGTTTATTGGTGGACATTCGAATGCCAAGGTGGGATTTGATAAATCCAAGGCCAAGTGCTACAAATGCAATAACTTTGGGCATTTTGCAAGAGAATGTCAAAAGGACAAAGCACCGGCCTCGGGGTTCACCAGACCTAGCCAAGGAAACAATCAAGGGTACAACAACTCCAACAACTGCAATTAAAGTAAAGGTGGAACGTCCAATGCTTTGGTAGCACAACAAGACGATAACTTTGATTGGGGTGTTCATCTGGAGGATGCCCTTATTGCTCAAACGCAAGTTGGTCTCATGGCTGAGATTATAGAGATGATGGAAGCAGAGGAACGGGAAGCTTCTGCGGCTGACCAAGAAGAGTCTACAACTGCAGTTGCCCTCCTGGCTATTGGAGAGGCATCATGTTCATCTAATGAGGTAGATTCTAACTCTTTTGCTATCATTTCTTGTTCCAAATGTCTAAGCTTAAAGGTTGAAAATTCTAAGCTTCAAGACAAAGTCGAACCCCTTCGTATTGCATCTTTAAGCTACAAAGAAAATGAAAAACGATACAAAGATTCAATTGAAATGTTGAAGAAAGAAAAACGTGATTATTCACTTAAAATCAGCGATCAACAGTTTCATTTGGATGTTGCGTACAAGGGGTTAGAGAAAAAGGAACAATGAGATCAACAAGCTGCAAAATGAGATCTTGCAATTGAAAGGTAATATTGAGAAGTTGAAAAATTCTTGTTTTGTGGTGAAACCATACGAGTCTGTAGTGAGACAAGTGAATGGCTTAGGGCTGGGTACTAATGCCATTCCTCCACCAGTAAGCGGGAAATTTGTCGACTGCTTAATTGACATTGATTTGTCTTGCCTTGATGAGTCCTCGAGTCAGGATGATTCCTCTAACAAGGATGATTGCTCAAGTAAGGCAGACTCGACATCTGATGAAGAGTTCTTTACTGCTTCTGATGATGGGTCTGAGAACACCTGCCCTGAAGGAGTAGTCTCTGAGGAGTTGCTCGGTGAACAGAAAGTTAAGAAAAACATTATCACTAATAGTGATAATTGTATTTTGACTGAACCCGATATTGTTGAATCAAATGAAAAATTAAAAGTGATGCTTTATGGGGGATATAAAAACATTAATCAAGTTAAAAAGGAAGCCTTTTCAGCTCATTTTGGGCTTGACTATCAAGAAAATTTGCAAAAATATTATATTCCCAAGAACCAATTATCATCGGGTCAAACTAATGTTCACCAAACAACTTCTCCTGCTCATCATGCTGAGTCATCTAATGTCAGATCTAATGAGCCTTACAGGAGGACTTACAAAGAAAAGAGAACTTGCTTTCACTTTGGTATGGTTGGTCACATCTTTGTGAACTGCCCTGCTAAGAACCAAGGGAAACGACCAATTGTTTCACAACCGTTTGTTATCTCTAAGTCACCACCAGTGAAGCATTCCAAGAGTCCAAAAGAAAATGTGGTGAAACCACCAGTAAAACCAATGGTAAAGCAAAAGATCATATCTAAGGCTAAACCATATGTTCCAAAAAAGGAAAAGCTACCTACTAAACCTTCTGCTTCTACCTCTGGTAGTGCACCTACTGGTGAGAAACCTGTGGTTAAGCTTTCTAAGCCACAGAGGAGAAGAAGGAACAAGAGATTGAGGAAGCTGGAACAGCTGGCTGGAATTCAACCAGGTGAAGCTTCTACTAGTTCACCTGGTGCTTCTGAATGCAAGCCGATTGTTCCAGTAAAACAAAAGAAGAGGTCCTGGAATAAGAATTCCAAAAGTTCTCAATCTCCTGGTCCTAAGTCTTCTAAAGATTCATCCATTTTTGACAGTCACGACTGTGAATTAATTGAGGTTGTTTATTTTGAGAAAGACGGACGACCCAATACCACTATGGCTTGGGTCTCCAAATCTAATTAATTTCTTGTGACTCGTGTAGGGACATCCGAAGGGTACTATCTCTAATCGTTGGTATGTAGATAGTGGATGCTCCTGGCACATGATAGGTAACATGGCCTTGCTTCAAGATGTAAAACCATTCAGAGGCGGGTATGTGGCCTTTGCTGGAGAGAAAGGCGGTAGTATCACTTGTCAAGGCGTAGTTTCAAATGGTTGTGTAAGCTTCGACAATGTCAACTACTGCGAGCAGCTAAAGCATAACCTGTTGAGGGTTTCTCAGATGTGCGACAAGGAGTACTCCATTATGTTTGACAAATCTGAATGCTTGATTCTCAAACCTGGTTTTGAAGTTCCTAAAGACTGGATTCTGATGCAAGCACCAAGGACAAGAGACACTTATCAGATTGATATGAGCGTGGCAACAACCACCTCATTAGTTGCTACTTGTTTGCTTACCAAAGCGATAGAGCTTGACTCTATCTTATGGCATAGGAAACTCGAACACATCTCTTATCGAAAAATGAATCATCTTGTCCGAAACGGTTTGGTAACCGGTGTCCTAAGCTGAGATTTGCCATTGCAGATGACTGTATGCCTTGTAAAAAGGGCAAACAGCAATGGATGTCTCACAAGCCCAAGTTCCAAAACTCCATCAATACCCCTTTGGAGCTATTACATATGGATCTGTTTGGCCCCATAAGTATCAGGAGTATTGGAGGAAAGTCATACTGTCTAGTTGTAACTGATGATTTCTCACGTTTTTCTTGGGTGCATTTTTTAGGTACAAAGGACGAGACTACTGACATTCTTCAGTACCTGATCCTGAGCTTGGAATCTCTTTGCAAGTTGAAGGTTAGAAGAATAAGGAGTGATAACGGAACTGAATTCAAGAATAATTTGACGGAACTTTTCTGTCTCAAGAAGGGGATCCGTCACGAATTTAGTGCCCCATACACACCTCAGCAGAATGGAGTTGCAGAACGGAAGAACATAACCTTGATTGAGACTGCAAGGACAATGCTATCAGATACAAAGCTTCCCGTCACTTTCTGGGCAGAAGCAGTAAATACAGCTTGTCACGTTTTGAACAGAGTTCTGGTTGTGAAGAAGCACAATAAGACTTGCTATGAGTTGATCAACAATCGACCTCCCAATCTTGACTACTTAGTTCCTTTTGGTAGTCCCTGTTCCTTATTACTACAATACAAAGACCGCAAGTCTAAGTTTCATGCAAAAGCGGTGGAAGGCATCTTCTTAGGATATGTTGCCAACTCGCCTTGCAAGAGAGTGCACAATATAGGAACTCGTACTATCGAGGAATGATTCGAAGTGGATTGCAGTAAACACAACATTCGACCAGAACCAACTGGTCCAGCTTGGGGTTTTGATTATGATGCGTTATTCAAGTCTTTCAACCTTCTTGACTTGTCTGCCGATGTTGCCGCAAATGTGTATGATTTCTTTCGTGGTGGTGATGACTCCAGTTTCTCAACCCGTGCAACTGTACCGATTGTAACTCCCGATTCCAATGCTGCATCTACATCTGGAACTCATGACAGTGATGATGTTGAAGTTGTTCATGTTGACAGAAATGATGCTCAAGCTAATCCTAACACTCGTGTAGGAAATGAAGCTCCAACTGATCCAATCAACATTGAATCATCGTCTTCTAGATCACAGGATATGGAGGAGTTGAGCACGAACCTCGATTCAGAAATTCAAGAACCGCAAATACCAGAGACGAGAGTGCATAAGAATCATCCAATTGACAACATTATTGGTGATCCTCATGCCGGTGTTCAGACTCGTCATAGAACCATTACAGAGAACACTAGTTTGTACTCTGAGATACTTGACACTGGTGTCATGGAAACATGTTTGCATGCTGCATTCGTGTCGCAGTTAGAGCCGAAGAATGTGAAGGAGGCTCTCGCTGACAACTGCTAGATTGAGGCGATGCAAGATGAATTGTCTCAATTCCAAAAGTTGCATGTGTGGAATTTGGTTGACTTGCCAAGAGGCATACAACCAATTGGAACCAGATGGGTGTTCAAGTGCAAGACGGATGATCGTTATGTCGTAGTGAAGAATAAAGCAAGGTTGGTTGTTCAAGGATTTTATCAACAAGAGGGTCTGGATTACACTGAAGTATATGCCCTAGTTGCTAGACTTGAGGCCATTCGACTGTTTCTGGCTTATGCCTCCTATGTCGGCTTCAAGGTGTATCAACTTGATGTGAAGAGTGCTTTCCTATATGGAAAAGTTCATGAAGAGGTCTATGTCACTCAACCTCCCAGCTTTGAAGATCCGCATAATATCAATAAAGTGTATAAGCTCGACAAAGCACTTTATGGTCTTCATCAAGCACCTCGGGCATGGTATGAGACGTTATCAAAACATCTACTGTCAAATGGTTTCGACCATGGACAGATTGACTCAACCCTCTTCATTCAGAAAGCAGGAGGTGATATTCTTCTTGTACAAGTGTATGTCGACGACATTATCTCTGGGTCTACAAATGAAGAGATGTGTAGGGAATTCGAACAGGTGATGAAGTCCAAGTTTGAGATGAGTAACATGGGTGAATTGTCATTCTTCCTGGGTCTGCAAGTCAGTCAAAGAGAGGATGGCATCTGTCTACATCAAACTAAGTATGTGAAGGACATCTTGTCAAAATACAAGATGAATGATAGCAATACTTATGGCACACCTATCCCCATCAATCATGGTCTGCATCTAGAAAAAGATGGAAAGGATGTGGATTGTAAATTGTACCGTGGGATGATCGGATCTCTTATGTATCTCACAGCTTCAAGGCCCGATATAATGTTTGATGTATGCTTGTGCTCAAGGTTTCAGTCATAACCGAATGAGTCTCATATGATAGCTTTCAAGAGGATATTCAGATACTTGAAGGGGAAACCCCGATTGGGTCTTTGGTACTCAAAGCAGCATTCATTTGACCTCAAAGCCTATACTAATTCAGACTATGGCGGTTGTAACCTTGATAGAAAGTCAACTTCAGGTGGATGTCAATTCTTGGAAGATAGAATGGTTTCCTAGCAGTGTAAGAAGCAGTCAACGGTTTATGTCTCAACATGTGAAGCAGAGTACATTGTTGCAGTGAGCGGTTGTTCTTAGATATTGTGGATTCAGCAGCAATTAAGAGACTACGGCTTAAACTTCACTGGAACTCCACTGTTCATTGACAACAATGCCACCATGTCCATCACAAATAACCCGGTGAAACATTCCAAAACTAAACATATTGAAATTCGCCACCATTTCATCCGTGATTGTGCTGAAAAGCATCTAATTGAACTTGTAAAGGTTCACACGGATGACAACTTTGCTGACATTTTCACTATGGCGTTTGATCGAACACGTTTTGAACATCTTGTCAACATGATAGGAATGTTCAATCCAGAGTGAAAACTTGTTTTTCTTAAATCAATTCAATTCATGAAAGTTAAATTTTATTTCTTTTAAGTTTTTTGTATAGTTCTTTTAGTTTTTAAATATTTAACAAAAAAAAATCCAAACAAAATAGAAAATGGAGAAAATTTTAAAGTTATTTGAAGAAAAGGGGAAATGATAGTACATCAGAAATGATCTAAACGTCATAGACTGCTTATATGAGAAATGATTGCGTCATGCTTACTTGATTGTTTAAATTGTTGTGTTCTTAATCTGCTTATTTACAAGTAATTTGAATTGTCAATAGGCTGTAAGCATCTTTGAATCATTAGTAGTGTGGAAATTAAATCAATACTACAACTGTGATTTGAACCCATGTTTGTTAGTGTGTGTGCGTAAAAGAATGCAAAAGATCACTATCGGATACAGGATGTTAGATTTTGGCAATTATTTTCTTCTGAGACCAGTTTCGGGATAGGTCGTTAGCACAATTAATGCGGTTCATCTCACTGCCCATACTCACAAGTATGCAATGAGAGATTGAATCAAGACATGTCTTTACATCAACCGTTAAGCGTGTATTCACCCTTGAATCATTCCTGATTCATTGAATTCAAATCCAGATAAAAGTTAGATTCCCTTACCTAAATACTCAAACACCATATTCATTATCCTGAATCATCATACCGATATTCACTGAATAAATCACATGAAACCAAGACAAATGAATCACTCGATTCTGAATCTTATGATTCCTGATAATCCTTATGGATTCTGTTTGATTTTTCCTGTGCTAATTGATGTAGCCTCATTCTGGAAATTTAGAAAATCATTGGGAAAATCTTAGATGCCTTGAGACAGTGCAATTTACATTTCTGTAGCATAACAGTGGGGTGCACGTTGTATATCTTAAAATTAATACCTTAACACACAAGAACGTGATACAAAGATGTTTATGGTTTCAAATCTTATAATATTCCCAACTTGAATTAGTTGTTTATGTGCTTATTACGTATGAATAAATAGTAATCCATAACATGATCCCATATTCTTTGATGTTTATCTTGTATCGTTTTTGCTATAGTCTAGCCTGATATGATTCTCTGCTCGTGTCTTTAAACAAAAATAGTGTGTGTGAATATGTGTATATTGTTACTCTGAAAAGATCAAAAAGATTTTAAGTCTGTGTACAGTTCAAATTCCGTTCAGAAAAACCAAAAATATTTGTGTTTAACCTTCGTGAATAGACTTTGAATCCTCTTGATTGAATATGCTTATCATGTTCATTATTTGACTTGACATTCTTCATAATTTGAGTTGAAAAGTTTGAGTACACAAGGGTCTCGGCATACTTGATAAGTGCGTATGAGGTAAACCCTGCGTACTTATCAAGTACGCAAGACTTAAGTCATGCGTACTTACTAAGTACGCAGGAGTTAAGTCCTGCGCACTTGACAAGTACACACTACCCATGTGTGTGGTGTATATAAGCCGCAGTTAGACTTTTTTTAATCAGTTTCAAACGCTCAAACGCTTGTATACTCCCTGCTCCTTTTTACTTAAAATTTTCGAGTATTCCCAAGTCTTTTTTCATCCCGATCATTGTTTCATCCTCACCTAACTAACATTTGGTGAGAATCTTGGACCATTTCATCCGCAAAATCTCTTGTTGAGGACCGATTTCTTGACTTTCGAGCTTAGGGTTTTGATGATGAAAATTAAATCGGGTTTGGGTGTTCTTAAGTTAAATTAGGCCCTAAAACGAGTTTATGATCATCAATCAAAGCTCTAGCATGCTAAATTCGTCCTTAATTGTTCTTAATTTTGGTTTTGAACCCTTGGGTGTCCGTGGTTTTGCATCAGACCGAGGTTAGGTCCAAATGACCGAGTTTTAGCATTGCATTGGTGTTAGTCTTGGTCCCATAGGTCTTAAACATGTTTTTCGACATTGTGGTGACCACTATCATCATCTAAATATTTGAATATCTTGATTTTGGATTTTGTAAAAGTTCTAAGTGTTAGTTCCTACGCACTTATTAAGTACGCAAGAATTAGCTCCTGCGTACTTACTAAGTACGCAAGAACAATTTCCTGCGTATTTGTTAAGTACGCAGGAAGTGTAACTCGGAAATTTTTCTAAGTCTGAAATTCGGTTCAATGTGCAAGTGCTATACTTTGTCATGTCTTGTTCTATACCATTGATTCTGTTTGATCTAATGTTATATATCTTTTGTTATTGCAGAGATGGCTGGTGATGGCGATGATGAAGAAGAAGTAGGAGATGATGCTGAAGAGTCAGATTCTGAGGCGATTGAATCTGATTCATATGACTCTGATGATGCACCAGACCAAACACACCCACGGAGAATGGTGAAGGTTTCCCTTCCCGAGTCATCCTCCAAAAGACAAAGACGAAAGAATTCAGACAATAAGTATGTTGTTGAACATGAGACTGAGAGGAGGAAGAATAGGACGATTCAGGGATTCCTTCCTGAATCTTTCTATATACGTCATTTTGAGTTACTGACGTGGAGCACGTTAGCCATGCTGGCGTCGGTTTCACGGAGCTCAAATTTGACATAGTCGTCCTTGAGCTCACAGATTTTGACCTTGAGGAACCTCTGGTCACGGAACTCAAACTTGACATAGTCGTCCTTTAGCTTACGGATTTTGACCATGGGGAACCTCTGGTCACGTAGCTCAAACTTGACATAGTCGTCCTTTAGCTCACGGAGTTTGACCTTGGGGAACCTTTGATACGATGTTGTTAGACAAATACTACTTGCATACAGATGATAGAGACTGAAGAAATCTCTAGAGTTGCTATCAAGGGGGAGTTTGTTGAAGCAATTCTTGTGACAATCACTCTGAAGCTGTTTACTCTGAAGCTGTTAGAGATTGTAGACATCTCCAAAGCTTCTTGTGATAAGCACTCTGAATATTGTTTTTACTTATGTATTTTCTTTATGTATTTGTATATCAGCGTCTGTATGTATTGGTTTATCGAGTTGTAATCATGTTCATAGGTACTTGTCGTTGTATTCGTCTTTGTTAAGTGTTGTGCGCACTTAACAATTGCGAAGGTTGCTCAACCTGCGTACTTAGAAAGTACGCACGAACATTGTCTTCGTACTTGCTAAGTACGCAGGAACAAATCCCTACGCAATTAGCAAGTGCGCAGGCAACATTCTAATATAAATAGGCTAGGTTAACAGAAGTTATGTACGCAAACATTTTGCACTCAATTGTATTCTCTCTGTAACCTTCAAGTTTATAATAGACGGAGTTTGAAAGTGATTTCGTTGTCGGTTTACTTTGTGTTACTTGATTCTCCACCTAGTCACGGGCATTCCGCACCCGGTCCGACTAGTCACACACCCACAAGTAACAATCCGAGACACTGGGGACCTACAGATTACAAAAAAACCGGAGACTTGAAGACGTATGCGTGTAAGACGGGTCGTACGTGTCATCGCAGAAAACCATCTATATACAAAAGGAGGCTTACCGTTTCAACAAAAAGATAGGTCTGGTGTAAGGCCTCCAGCTGTTAGATTTACGCATAAACACATAGCGAATTAAACTTTAAATAGAATAAAAGCGGCGAAAATATCTTTCAAATTACAACTTGATCAAATATAGCGGAAACATTGTCTTAACATAAATTTCAATAATATAAATAAACGGGATGGCAGTGTTATCACTTGGGTAATCTCTCGGCACAAGTTCCTAATCTATCCTTACAGCAATATACACTTAACCTGAAGGCATACTAAAAAGTCAGCTACGCTGGTGAGTTCTAACTTCACATAAAACATTTCATATAAAAAATGTTTTGCCAAAATATAACATTCATTAATACAAATAAAATCGTACATATCATGCATTAACTTTAAACATAAGGCAACCATTCGTGTGGAATCTGCGCCTTTTAGTAACCGTCAGTTCCATAAGGCATTACTCGAAATTTCTCGAGGCCTAGTGTCTGTCCAGGATGCCCGGTCTCACCTAGAATCCTAACCTAGACAGAATCACGCCCTACCATGATAGTAACATTATTTATATGCATCCACAGGACATTTACAGGATAGTGAATCCCGTCATTCACACCAGTTGTATAACCGCTTGCTAGCCACAAAGGCTCCTGTATAGGTATAGCAAATCTTCGTGTCTAGAACGCTAAGTCTCGTCTGGAATCCTAACCTAGACACGGCTTTCATTCAATGCATTCGCTCACGAAGAAACCGTTGGCAGATTTGACTTACATTAAAACATTCGTTCGTAAAACCTTTTAGTTAAAGCATTGTACGTTTTACTAAAACATCTTTCATTCAAACCTTTCGTAATCATTTAAGGCAAAACATTCCATAAGTTCTTTCATAAACATTCATTTCATAAATCACATTTGGTAAACATGTCGTAAGCATGCGATCAGTCCCAAAAACATAGTAAAACTTCATAAAAAGGGATATCTACAACTCACCTGACTTTCTTAGTTAATCCTCCCTAAGTGTATGGCTCAACAAGGTGCTAGGCGATCTGTTTGAGCGTCATAAACGAAATGTGTCAACTTCACGATACAACAAGAATGCTTCACCTGAAATCTTACTTGGTCGAAAACCCTTTTTTCCGAAATCTTTTTTCTACCGAAATCCCTTTCGGTCGAAAGCTCTTTCGTCCGAAATGTCTTTCGTTCGAAAACTATTCGCTTCTAAAACTATTTCGTCCGAAAACCTATTCGTCCGAGTAGCATTTCAAGTGGAACGCAATGTTCCTCTTTTTGACCGAAAACTTTTAGGTCGAAAACCCATTTCGGCCCCTTCGACCACATTTCGGACCATTCATACGGTTTTTGGCTAAAATCCTCTTTTTCGATCCAAAATCTTGACTTTTTGTAGAGTCATATCTTATGTATAAGCTGTTGTCATTTATTGTATTTTTAAACAGTTTAGACTAGTTTACTTTATGTCATTTCATTAAATGTAATTTCAGTTGTAATTTACTGCTTTATTAGCTAAGTCCGGGCCATCGAAACTACTTAGTTTCGATTGAGTTTGTTCAATCGAAACTAGTAGTTTCGATAGATGGTTGTTTCGACAGTCTATGTATCACCATGTAAATGGTCAATCGAAACTAGTAGTTTCGATTGAACATAGTTTTGATACCTGTCACTACTATAAATAGCCTAGTTTGAAAATGTTTAGGGTGTGAGTAGCGGCTGTAACCCTGAACCTTCTCTTTCACATTGTTCTTGAATCAATACAATTTGCAGTTGTTTATTCACTGTGTTCTTACATTTTCATACCATTTGCGTGTTGATTCATAGTGTGGTTAGCCTGTTATCTTCACCAACACTGTGTCTATCATCTGCTTCACCACCATACACACAGTTTCTGCCTGTGTGTGTGCGTAATCGATCAAATTAGTGATTTCAAGTGAAATCTGGACCTACAATTGGTATCAGAGCTTTATGCTCTAGTTTTTTTGAGTGTTATCAGGTTTTGTGATCGATTCTAGGTGATTTGTGTGGTATTTTGAGGTTTTTTGTTGAAATCTGCACATAACATCTCAGACGTACTGTTTCATCGTTTTCAAGGATTTTTGTTCGTGATTTCAAGAATCAGAGGTTGGATTAGTGATCAGGAGTGTTAGCCGAAGGTTTTCGCTGGATTGGTTTGTCATTTCTGAACTATTGATTTCTGGAGCTTGTCATCAATGGAGTATTTCTGAGCTTGGAGAAGAAGGCATCAAAACTACTGGGGACAGTTTCTGATTTTTGTTGATCATCGAAACTTCTTGTCTACGTTTTTTCGGGAGAAGGTACTATCGAAACTAGATTTTTTGTCTTATATAGAAACTGTGGCCATCGAAAGTTGTCTGTGAATTTTTCAGTATCGAAACTAGTTGTTTCGATAAAAGTTGGCTTATCGAAACTAGTTGTTTCGATAAAAGTTGTCCTATCGAAACTAGTTGTTTCGATAAAAGTTGTTCTATCGAAACTAGTTGTTTCGATAGAAGTTGTTCTATCGAAACTAGTTACTGTTTTAGTTTCGATTCCGAATATCATGACCACTTCAAGTTCAACAGAACATTCTGGGGGAAATTGACCACCTGCTCTTGTGTCCACAAGAGAATTTGATGACTGGACTAAAAAGATGAAGCTTTTCTTTCAATTTCACGATTATACATTGTTGAGTTCTATCACCGATGGCCCTCACAAGCCCATAACTACCACTGCTGATGTTCAACGTCCTAAGTTAGTATCTGAGTATGATGAGAAAGATCTTGCCTTGATTGCCCGAGACAACAAGGCCTACGGGACTATTGCCATGGCTCTTCCTATGGATATTTTCAACATCTTTGCCGAGTACACAACTGCCAAAGACTTATGGGCTGCATTGTGCATAAGATATGAGGGAAGTGAGGATGTCAGGGAAAGCAAAAGAGATCTGATCAAGAAACAATATGCGATGTTCAGCAGTGTAAGGGGAGAATCAATATCTGATTTGATCAACCGTTTCTCAAGCATTGTATCAAGGCTGAAGGTAATGGGAGTTGGGTACCCTACTCTTGATCTAAACAAGAAACTACTAGATTCTCTTCCTGAGGAATGGAATATGTATCGAATCATGATAAAAAAGACTGAGAATCCAAGTGCTCTGTCTCAACAGGAAGTCTATAGCATTCTTGAATCTTATGAAATTGAGATTAAGAAGGGAGCAGTCACCCCGTCAAATCAGTCTGGAAACACAGCTCTTATTGCTGGATCAAGCTCATCCGGTAGCCCATACTTTCAGACTGATGTCCCTCCTTCAGCTGCTGCAATTAATTCTACCAGCTCCTCTGCTCCTCAAAAGACTGTCACCATGATTCCTGATGATTATGTCCTAATCATGACTGCTTTCATGTCGTGCTATGATGCACTGATCTCTGGAAATCTAACACCGGTTAGCTTTCAACCTGATGACTTGGAGGAGATTAATCCTGATGATTTGGAGAAAATGGACATTGATTGGTGCATGGCCATGTTGACCTTAAGAGCCAAAAGATTCATCAAAAGAACTGGCAAAGACAGATTCAAGCAGGGAAAGACACTTGGGTTTGATATCAAGAAGGTGAGATGCTACAAATGTGATCAGCTGGGTCAATTTGCCAGAAACTGCAAGGAGCCGTCCTCCAAGGATCAGCAAGAAAAGAAGATCTCCTCTGGAAAACAAGCTGCCAATCCTCCAAAGACAAACACATCTTCAAGTTCCACAGCTCTTGTGTGTCAGGCTGATGGACATTATCATTGGGGAGACCAAGCTGAGGAAGCTGCTGATAAAGCCTTGATGGCTGATGTGGAGGACATGGGCAAGTGTGTCATGATTGAACCTGCTGAGGATCTCACTGCTGTGCCTGCTGAGGTTATTTCTAAACTGTGTAATTCTAGATCTTGCTTGAATGAAATTCAAAAATACAGATTCATCAATCAAGCCTTGATTGATGAACGAAATCACATTAAGGTGATATATGACTCTGTGGCCAAACATGAGAAACTTTACTTAAAGAAAATTCGTGATATTTCTGGTGAAAATCGCTCTTTAATTGTGCAACTCAATACTCAAACCATTAATAATACAATTTTAACTGAAAGAGTCCAAAAGGCAGAAAAAGCCAAATTACAGGTTGACCACATGGATATGGATCAGAAAATTCTGTTTGAAATAATTGATAAACAATTTAATAGAAAAGGCACAGAAGGTCTTGGGTATAACTCTCATCCACCTCCTTATTCTAAATCAGGGAGATTTGCTGATATGCCAACTCCACATGTCTCCACACCTTTTGTTTGCACATTATCTCCTGATGATTATATTACATCCTCTGATTCTGACAGTTTTGCTTCTTGTGCAGAATCTAATTGTGTAAATTCCGAAGATGATTGTGATGAGAGTACCAATGACAGAACTATTTTAAAAGAACTTGAGTCGGATGAATGTAATAATATGTCCGTGTTTAAACTAAATATTTGTGAACACATTGAAAACTTGTATTTTGATGGGATATGATGTTTCTAAATTTAAAAATGCTTTGCCTTTTGTTCCTAAATCTTTGAATGTTATGCCATGTGTTACCAAGTTTAAAAGTGCATGAATTATTGTGAATGATGTACCACGTGAAACCATGAGCAACATGGACTTTTTCAGATTAAAGGAAGCACATCGTCTTCAAGACAAAGTTATTGATGAGAGAACCGTCACATGTTCAGATCCCTCAACATCATAATCATCTTCATCGTGTAATGACTATTATCAGGCTAAGATATCTTGTGAAAACGTTTGTTTTAGTTGTGGTGCCTCAAATCATGTTTCAAAAAGTTGTAAATTGACAACCACAAATTCTAATGAAGAATCACCTTCCAAAAGTTCATTAAATTTATATGTGTTGCCTAAGTCTTCTCACAGTAGGAAATCTAGGCGTAAAAGAATTAAAAATGCTAAAAACTATTTAAAACAAACTTGGAAAATTAAAAATAATGTTCTATTTGATGACCATGCTTCATCAAAGGATGGTTGTAATTCTGATTCCAATGAGAGGTCATATCCTGACACTAAAATCTCTTGATTGAAACAATATTGGTCAAATCGTATAAATGGTTCGTTGTGTATAGGGTCAATCAAGAAGAACCGGCGATAACATCTGGCATGTAGATAGTGGATGTTCAAGACATATGACTGGGCACTTTAACTTGCTGCAAGATTATCATCAAATTGATGGAGAGTATGTTGCTTTTGCTGGAAACCTAAGAGGAGGAAAGATTGAAGGACAAGGAACAGTATCAAATGGAGTAAATAGTCTGGAATTTGTCAACTTTGTTCCTCAGTTGAAATACAATCTGATGAGTGTCTCACAGATTTGTGACAAGGACTTTTGTGCCTTATTCAATTCAAAAGAATGTCTTATCTCGAAGCCAGGAGTGGTGATTCCAGAAGAACTTATTCTCATGCGTGATCCCAGAAGATACAACACATATAGCTTGGATATGAACAACCCATCGGGCATTGAATCGTGTTTTCTCTCAAAAGCTTCCGAAGATGAATCTTTCCTGTGGCATAAGAGGTTGGGACATGTCAATTTCAAAATAATGAACCGACTGGTTCGAGGCAACCTAGTCACTGGATTACCTCTCAAAGTTTTCACTCCTATGGAACACTGTATCTCATGTTCCAAAGGAAAACAACACAAATCTTCACATAAGCCTAAAACCACCAATTCCATTGACTCTCCTCTCCAATTGCTTCACATGGATATTTTTGGTCCGTTGAGTGTTATGAGTCTTGGACGAAAGTCATACTGTCTGGTGGTAACAGATGATTTTTCTCGATTCACTTGGGTGTTTTTCCTAGCCAAGAAAGATGAGACGCCAGAGATTTTAAAAACCTATCTGCTTCAAATTGAGAACCTCTTCAATCTAAGTGTGAAGACTATCCGTAGCGATCATGGAACAGAATTCAAAAATGCAACTCTTGATTCCTTCTGTGAAAGCAAAGGAATTTCTCGACAATTTAGTGCACCTCGTACTCCTCAACAAAACGGTGTAGCTGAAAGAAGAAACCGCACTTTAATTAAAGCTGCACGAACTATGATTGTTGACTCTAAGCTTCCCGTGACTTTCTGGGCTGAGGCGGTCAACACTGCATGTTTTGTGCAAAATCGGGTTCTTATCACTAAAAGTTGCAACAAGACACCTTATGAGATCATGTACAAGCGCAAGCCAGTTATTAATTTCTTCAGAAAATTTGGGTGTGTGTGCACAATGCTGAACACTTCAGATCAGCTCAACAAGTTTGAAGCCAAAGCTGATGAATACTATTTTGTTGGTTACTCATCCAATCAACGTGCTTTTCGTGTCTGGCATAAGAAGAAAAGGATAGTGATGGAGTCCACTGATATCAATTGGCATGAAAACAATCATACGGACGCATGAGACGGTCCCAATTGGCTCTTTGACGTCGATTCAGTTTTTAAGTCATTTAATCTTCCTGATTTCTCTATTGAATCAACTCATGCTAATCCCTACTTCTCTGTGACCAATCTAGGGAACATAAATGATCAAGGCTCTTCCTCATCTGCTCAGGTTGAAATTCCTGTGGTTGCTAATGCTGAATCTGATATGGAGTCTTCCGGTTCTGGTGCAACAAGTGAAACTGTTGAAGACAACTCCATTCCAATCGTAGATGTTGCACCACAATCACTTGCTGAAGATCCTATTAATGATATTGCCGATCCTCCTACTGAAAATCTTACCAATTTGGAAAAAGTCGTGGAAGAAGATGAAATTCCTCAACTGCGAATTCACAAGATTCATCCCACCACTAACATCATTGGACCACTCAATGTGGGTGTTAGTACCCGAAGTGCCTGTGAAGCATTTGAAAACAGCATGTTTTCTTGCTTCATTTCTCAAGCTGAACCAAAGAACATCAAAGCAGCTTTACTAGAAAACAGCTGGGTGGAAGCAATGTAGGAAGAGCTGCAGTAATTCTCAAAGCTGCATGTGTGGAATTTGGTAGATCTTCCCAAGAACAAAGTTCCAATCGACACTCGTTGGGTTTTTCGCAACAAAAAGGATGAAGGCGGCACTGTGATTCGAAACAAAGCTCGTCTGGTGGTTCAAGGTTTCTATCAAGAAGAAGGGATTGACTATGAGGAAGTCTTTGCACCAGTGGCTCGCTTGGAGGCCATCAGAATGTTTCTCGCCTATGCAGCCTACATGGACTTCCCGTCCATCAAATGGATGTCAAAAGCGCAATTTTGTATGGCAAAGTTCAAGAGGAAGTATATGTCAAGTAGCCGCCGGGTTTCATTGATCCTAATTTTCCAGACCGTGTTTACAGGTTAGACAAAGCATTGTACGGTCTTCACCAAGCACCTCATGCGTGGTATGAAACTTTATCAAAGCAACTGCTTGAGAATGGTTTCACACGAGGAGCAATTGACCAAACTTTGTTCAAACGGAAGGATGAAAAGGATACAATCATGGTGCAAATTTATGTGGATGATATCATTTTTGGTTCTACAAATCCCCGTCTTTGCAAAGAATTTGAAGAAGTGATGCGATCTAAGTTTGAAATGAGCTCCATGGGGGAAATGAAGTTCTTTTTGGGACTACAAGTTGATCAGTCTGAGTCAGGAATCCTTATCCATTAGGAAAAACACGTAAAAGAAATCTTGACCAAGTTCAAAATGGCTGATTCCCATCCAGTAAAAACTCCTGTGGAAGTTCGACATTGTTTGACTCCTGATGTGGATGGTGAAAGCGTTGATCAACATCTTTATCGCTCTATGATATGATCTCTCATGTATGTCACGGCCAGCAGACCCGACATCATGTTTGCAGTGTGCTTGTGTGCACGTTTTCAGGCTAATCCTAAACTCTCTCATTTATCTGCTGTCAAACGTATTTTAAGATATTTAAAGTATAAGCCAAAATTGGGTCTGTGGTATCCTAAAACTGACTTGTTTGATCTTGTGGCTTATTCAGATTCAGACTACGGGGGTTGCAACTTAGACCGAAAATCCACTTCTAGAGGTTGTCAATTCCTTGGCAACCGCCTTGTCTCATGGCAATGTAAGAAACAATCCACCGTTTCCCAATCCACCGCCGAAGCCGAATACATTGCCGCAGCCCTCTGTTGTTCCCAAGTCAGATGGATACACCATCAGATGCTTGACTGCTGTCCCCCATATCACTAAAAACCTCATTCAGCGTTCCAAAACAAAACACATTGAAATCAAAGTCACTTTATCCGTGACTGTGTTGAAAAGAAGCACATTAAAATTGTTGAAGTCAAAACTAATAAACAAATAGCAGACATCTTCACAAAGGCTTTTGACTCTACCAGATTTGCCCAACTAGTAGAGATGCTTGGCATGATTAACTTTCAGTAAATTGTGTGAATAGTAGTGTATTCTCTAAATTGTGATTAATTAACAAAGAAAATTCCAAAAAGATTTTTATTTTTATGTACAGTATCCACGCAAATATTTTGGGGGAGAAATATAATAGTTTAATGTTGAAAAGAATTGCTGTGTATATAATCTTACAAGTTTCAGGAAAAATTGAATCTGACCTTTGAGAAATGATAGTGTCTGATCTCATCTCTTGGATATGGAATAGACCAAAAGCGATGGTGTTTACTAAGGTATAGCTGGTAGGCCCGACATATGGTTAAAACTTGTAAGTAGTGTGAAAACCTAATGTATATCTCATACTTGTGTGTTTGAATCTATTATTGAAACATCTAACCCATTTTTATATCTAAGAAAACCGATTCAATCAGATACAGGCTTACGTATTGGATTCCTATTCATACGCCAAGTGACCGTCAATATAACGATATTTACCACCGATGACCCCGTATGTTTTGCTTATGCAAAGATCTCGGGTGCTCATCCTTTTCCCATCCACTTGGATGATTTGACCCCGTCTGTTTTGCTTACGCAAAGATCTCGGGTGTTCAACATTTTTCTATCCGCTTGGATAATTTTATGACTTCTTCTGTTTTGCTTACGCAAAGATCTAGAATGCTCGTACCTTTTTAATATCTACTTGGATATATTTTATTTTAATTTTCTAAATCCACTTGGATATCTTATTTTATTTTGGTGGTACTTTGACATTACTAAGACAGTACCTTGGTTAATCAGAAAGAGATGATAGGATGAAGATAGGTACTTCTTGAGGATTGATAGGTTTTAAAAATCATTTTATTTTAATATGTGGGGTACACCTTGTATGTTGCTTAAATGGTACCCTCTAATCACATGAAATCTTTGTACAAACAAATGTTCGGGTTTACTTTGCACAAATACCAGCTATCTTCAGGGACTCAGAGTAGTTAATTGCAAAAGGAAGTGTTTCAAGAGACTGACCAGATCTGATCTCATGTTGGATCTTTTTCAAGAAGATAAGTGTAAATATCTTGTGTACAATTTCATTTCTATATGTTAGTCTTGTTTCTGCTATCTGAACTATCGAAACTAGTTGTATATATCGAACTACTTTGAACTATCGAAACTAGTTGTACATATCGAAACTAATTTGAACTATCGAAACTAGTTGTATATATAGAAACTACTTTGAACTATCGAAACTAGTTGTACATATCGAAACTAATTTGAACTATCGAAACTAGTTGTATATATCGAAACTACTTTGAACTATCGAAACTAGTTGTACATATCGAAACTACTTTGACATATCGAAACTACTTTGTGCATATCGAAACTAGTTTGTCCTATCGAAACTAGTTGTTTCGACAGGGGCATTTTTGTATTTTGTCTGATGAAAATTAAAAGCCTTTATAAGCAGTCCCTCCCTTCATATTGATATTCACTCATCTTTTTCAAACCCTCTTTGTCTTCTCCGTCATTCGCAAAATCTCTCAAACCATCGGTCTGAGTTGCAAGATATCAGCATTAATCACCTGATTTCCCCGTTGTCACCATCATCTTCATCATCAGGTAACGTCACACTACTTCATTTTGGATGATTTTTGCAAATCGGCAGACCTAGATTTTCAAAATTTAAAATTTGTTCGACTAAATCTTCATAATAACCGTCGTTTTTGTGCTTATCCGTGTTTGCAAACATCTCTATCATCTTAGAACTCACGATTTTGTATATTCTTGCAGAAAACAGTCTCACATTTGGTAAGATGAAGTTCCGTCACTTGCAGGCCACTCTAAACCCTTCTTTAAAATTATTTATATTAGTCTGAGTATCATGAATCAATGGGGTTTGGGTTTCAGAACCAAGTAGTTTCGATAAAGGGGTTCAACACTTTCAAAATTATCTTAAAAGGTTTTCAATCGAAACTACTAGTTTCGACACCCAAACTTGCCCTAGTATCTCTGATCGAAACTAGATAGTTTCGATAAGTTCATCTCCATCGAAACTAGTTGTTTCGACAGTGTTGATTTAAAATTTTTCTAAGTGTTGATCAAAGCTTATAGCCTCTATCGAAACTACTTGTTTCGATAAAGCTGTTTGTTAAATTAACCAAGTTCATCTCAAATCGAAACTAGTTGTTTCGACAGTTAGGACTTCAAAAATTTTCTAAGTGTTGATATACCTTGTTTCGATTAAGTATTTTCAGAAATCTTACTTATTGTGCAAAATTGATGAATTTTACATGTATGGATCTCTTATTTGTAAAAAGACACAATGTCTGTGCATTCCTTAATGCCAATGATCCAAAAGCTGCAGAGTTCATTCATGTCTTAAACTTCCTGGCAAACTCCAACATTAGCTTTTCCATCAGCAACAATCTGCCGGTGTTTGAGACATCTATAAGAGAATTTTGGGAGACTGCAGAAATCATCACAATTGAAAATGTGGAGCACATTAGAGCAACTGTGCTTGGCCAAGAAGTCTTACTTTCTGAAGCTACAGTTAGAGAGGTGCTGCAGTTTAATGACAATCCAGATGCACCTATTGAATTTCCAATCTTCTATGTTAAAGAATGATTCAGAAGATTAGGTCATCCAGATGAATTCAAAAGTGGCCAGATAATCAAGAACTCCTTACCAAGCCACTGGAGATACATAGTGCACGTGTTTATTCACTGCCTATCAATCAGAAAAGGAGGGTTTGATTCAGCAAACAACACTCTGGGCTCAGCAATTTTGGGGATAATCAAGGGAAGAGATTACAATTTTTCTGGCTTCATATTCAGACAGTTAAAGGACAATCTAACAGGAGCCGTGAAGGAGAAATTTCTGGCATATCCAAGATTTTTACAAATTATCATCAATTATCTTCATCCCGAGCTGCAACAAGGTGGGAACATCTTAGTGTTCGACCATATGATTGCCAAGACTCTCAGCTATATGAGAAGTACTAACAAGAGAACCAACATGGCTATAGCTGACGTTCCCCTGTTTGGTCATATTATTGGTGAAGAAGAAGAATTTATCCCTGATATTGACCCTGATCTAGAAGAAGAGATCTTATCATCTGATGAAGAAGAAATGGAAGTTGAACAAGATCAAGGTAATCCACCTATTGATGAAGCTGAGATTGAGATAAACATTCCTATTGTTCAAGAAGAAGAACAACCCATAATTGAGCCTGTGATAGAGGCTCCTTTTGTTGAACAAATACAAATAAATCAAGAGCCATGCATGAAGCTGAGGAGGAAGTTGTAGAATCAAGTGGAACTCTGGATGCAGGAATTTATGGATCTGACTACTACAAGTCTGACTCGGATGATAGAACAGAGCATCTTGCATCTTCCTCCAAACGGCAAGTAGAGTCAGGTTCTGATTTTGAGGAAGAAGAGCCTAGGGCAAAGAAAATCAAAACTGAATTAGAAGATTTGTCATCCTCAGGAGATTCTCTATTTACTCCACAACCCACTCCACAACCCACTCCACAACAAACTCCACTACCATCTTCACAACAATCACCCATCCATACTACTCCCACATCACCAACTCATGATTCAACTTCTCCTGTACCAAGAGTTAAAACTTTAGGCCTTGAACTGAAGAAAATGTAGGATACGATTCAAAAGAAAGATAAAGAAATTGAAGGCTTAAAATCTAATTTGCATGATGTTCAGGAAGAAGTTAAAGACCTGAAGCTAGAAGTTAGGGGTCTACATACCCAGATTGACACTCAACAAACCCAACTTGAAACACAACAGAAACTAATCTCAGAGCAAAAAGAAGAATTCAAGTCTTTAGCTGAAGTGGTGGAACAGCTCAAAGCCTCAATGGTAAAACCTATGCAACAACAATCAACCACTTCAACAGCTCAGGGGGAGACCACATCTGTAGTTGAACCCTCATCTCCTGATCTTGTGACTAATCCAGAGTCTGCACTAACTATCTTTGCTGGCCATACTGAAAAGACAAAAGAGGCGGTTGAAGTCAAGGTTGAAGAACCAGAGCTAAACCTTCCCTCAGCAAGTGAGAGAAGAGATGCTAGAAAGAAAGGGAAAGGGACTTCTACTGAAATTGAGACAGTGATTCTGGATGAAGAAGATATCCCATCTGATGACGAGCTAAATGCCCTTTTAGATGAAATTGAAAACTATGGGTATAATGATCTTTATCCAGAGATTTTAACTACTGAAGAAAAGGAGACTGAGAGAACCAGATACTTTACAGAAGAAGGAGAGGAAATTCAAACCTTATCTGATGAAGAAAAAGGCGAAGAAGATGTTCAGGTTAATCTTATCAAAACAGTCACTCCTGAACCAACAACTATAGTCTCCGAATCCAATCCAGCACAAGATCCACCCTCTGTTGCTCATGAACCTCCAATTTCAAGAAAGTCTTGGTTTAAGAAAATAATTCAGGAGGAAACTCCTAAAACATATGAATGGATAGCAGAGCATCAGGAACTAAAGAGGCCTCCAATTGGCTGGAAGTATGATGCTGAAAGGAAGCTCTTTATTATAAGAAGATATAGAGGGGGAGTTCAGCACTTTAAAAATATGACTGACTTCCAAACCCTTCCTTTCTATGACCTCAGGGATTTAGCCAAACTTCCCCTTCAAAACCCTGGGAAGGTCATGATGGCTTATGACTTTGAGAAATTTTTGCATTCTCAAGTCAATAATGATTTCAAAGGAATGAAGCCTAGGAAAACTCAAAAGAAGATCTCAAAGACAAGGTTTCATCCTAAGACTAACAAGCCATATGTGTTCTTAAGGTACAAGCCTGCCCAAACTCACAAGACCATCACCATTCCAAAATCTGTACCTGTCCAGCTACAAACTTTCAGAAAGTGGTACTATGACCTAATCATTGGCAGTGCAGTAATAGAGTGTGAGGGCAAGGAAGACATCAAAATTTCAGCCTGAAGATCTGGAGATTCTTTTTCAGAATCACATTCAGGCATACAGTGATGAAGATGAAGCTGATGCTAAGGCCTACCAATGGGTTGTATCTCTCCATGTTAAACCTTTTATACCAAGGACAACTGAAGGACCAGCTGCTTGATGAAGAGCTGAAGACAGTAATGCAACAGCTTAAGGGGAGATTGTAGAGTCATATCTTATGTATAAGCTGTTGTCATTTATTTTATTTTTAAACAGTTTTAGACTAGTTTACTTTATGTCAATTCATTAAATATAATTTCAGTTTTCTGTAATTTACTGCTTTATTAGCTAAGTCTGGGCCATCGAAACTACTTAGTTTCGATTGTTCAATCGAAACTAGTAGTTTCGATAGATGGTAGTTTCGACAGTCTGTGTATCGCCATGTAAATGGTCAATCGAAACTAGTAGTTTCGATTGAACATAGTTTCAATACCTGTCACTACTATAAATAGTCTAGTTTGAGAATGTTTAGGGTGTGAGTAGCGGCTGTAACCCTAAACCTTCTCTTTCACATTGTTCTTGAATCAATACAATTTGCAGTTGTTTATTCACTGTGTTCTTACATTTTCATACCATTTGCGTGTTGATTCATAGTGTGGTTAGCCTGTTATCTTCACCAACACTGTTTCTATCATCTGCTTCACCACCATACACACAGTTTCCGCCTGTGTGTGTGCGTAATCGATCAAATTAGTGATTTCAAGTGAAATCTGGACCTACACTTTTTACATCCAAAATGTCTGATTCTTCTCCATGAAGCTTAATCCACGGTTTTTATGCTTAATCACATGTAAAAATCGAAGCTTTTTGGATCAAACTTATTTTTACCCATATTTACCCAAAACCTTAAAATTAGAGATTTAGATAAGATTTATACATCAAATCGATCCGTTTCTTCATCAAAGCGTCTTGCAAACAGTGGAGATGAAGAATGGAATGATCTAGGAGCAAAAATCGTTACTTTCTCTCTCTATAAGTTTCTCTCTCTAGAAGTGAGGAAGATGATGGAAGGTGAAATGAGGTGTTGGAGGGGGAGGCTTGGGCTATGGAGTCTCCCTTCCACCCCTAAGCCCACTCAAGCCCACCCTCGGCCCATGACTTGACCGTCCGTCTTTCCCCGTGACTCCTTTTTAGATAAAACCCGCACCCAAAACATGATCAAATTCCGGATGTTACAATTCTACCCTCCATACAAGAGGTTTCATTCTCGAAATGTGTCATGAGTCAAATAACTAAGGGTATAACTGCTTCATCGCGTCCTCAGACTCCCACTTAACCTTCGAGCCATTACGGTGCTTCCACTGAACTTTTACTTGTCGGATCACTCTATTACGCAACTTCTTCTCTTTCCGCCAATTGTTCATAATATGCCATTATCCTAAGATAGAACTAATAAGCATAACTAGCATGTGTATTTTGTAACTATGACGTAGTTATGGAAATTTTAAAATATTTTTGGGACTTATATGCACGTGGGACTTACATGCTCATGTAATTTTATTAATATTTGGACTTACATGCATGTTGGTTTTACATGCTTTAACATTTCACAAAATTTGGACTTACATGTACGTTGGTTTACCAAGCCATATTTTTTTTATAACTTTCTATAACAAGACACATATACCTAAAAGAAGAAAATATGTGTATATATATGTGTGTGTGTATGCTTCATTGGCAGATCTTGTTGCTCATTTTCACCTATTGCATGTGTTTTGTTTTTGCATGTCATTGCATATCTTTTATTTCATATATCTATATATAAATGAACAAATTATAAATCGATGGTAGTTGGTGTGTATGACAAGAAAATAACTCTCAATCTACTATTGGGTAAGAGTTAGCCTTAAACCATAAAATTTGAGATTGATAAATCCATTCATTTATAAGTCTTTATGGTTTTATCACTAATCAAAGTTGTTAAATTAAATGCTAATCCTATTGACACATCCCTTTTGATCCTACATTTCATCATCTGACTTTATTCATGTGCTAGGATTATTACATCAGTTCCTATCATTTCTCATATTTGTCAGATATAACTTTTCATATTCTTTTTCAATTGTCAACAAGAATTAAAAATCTTTTTGAACCTTTTTTGGAATTACTCTCCTTATTTTTTTGTTTTTGCACAATCATTTTCAAAAACGAAAACTTAAAAAACACCAAGAAAATCTTTTTAGAATTTTTCTTGTAGTTAGACATTAAAGCAGAGTAAGCAACTGAAAATGAAAATCTTTTTGTTAAATCTTTCAAAATCATCTGAAAACACTTTGAAAAAGCTATTGTGTTTGTGTAAACACACAAGAAACACAATATTAGAAAATATAAACAAAATTATTCACAATTATTCATCCCTTTGGATTCTAACAATTTACTAAACCTAGTCACGTCAATGGCTTTGGTGAATAGATCAGCTAACTAGTCATCAGTTTTGACTAAGATCAATTGGATTCTATTCTTTTTGGCACAATCCCTGATAAAGTGATATTTAATATCTATATGCTTGGTCTTAGAATGTTGCATATGATTCTTAGTGATATAGGGAGCAACAAAGTTATCACAAAAGATAGGAGTGTTAAGATATTGCAAACCATAGTCAAGCATATGATACTAGATCCAGACTACTTGTGAACAACAATTAGAAGCGGCGATATATTCTGTCTCTACGGTTAAGACAGAGACCATTGTTTGCTTCTTGCACTGCCACGAGATAAGTTTGTTTCCAAGGAACTGACACCTTATCGAGGTTGATTTCCTGTCCAAATTTCACCCACCGTAATCACTATCAGAATAGGAAAACAAATCAAAAGGAGAATTTTTTGGATACCATAACCCCCTTTAGGCTTTCCCTTGAGGTACTGAAAGATCCTTTTGACAACGGTCAGATGTGATAACTTTGGATTCGCTTGAAAGCGTGCACAAACACAAATGGCAAACATTATGTCTGGACGACTTGTCTTGAGATACATAAGAGTGCCTATCATCGCGCGATATTGATGTTGATCGACACTCTCCCTCTTAGTATCTTGAGTCAAAGAAGCTCAAGTCTCCATAGGTGTACTTGCTGTTTACAATCAGTGAACTTGATCCAGACTAAGATATTATTCACATAATTTGAATAATGAAGTAAGATTTCCATTTCAGACTGCTTAACCTGAAGTCCCAAAATGAATGATATTTCACCCATAGAGCTCATCTCAAATTTAAACTTCATGATCTTCTCGAACTCTCTACACAACAAATCATTTGTTGAGCCAAAAATAATGTTTTCTACATAGATTTGAACAAGCAATAAATTCTCTTCTGCCTTTTTGATGAAGAATGTTTTATCAATCACATCTAGATTTAATCCATTTTCAAACAAGTGCATTTACAAGGTGTCGTACAACGCCCTAGGTGCCTGATGCAAATCATAGATGGTCTTGTCTAGCTTATAAACCCGATCAGGGAAATCAGGATCCCCAAAGCCAGGTGGCTAACACACATACACCTCTTCCTGTACCTAACCATATAAAAAGGCGCTCTTTACGTCAATTTGATAGACTAAAAAGGCGCTCTTTACTTCCATTTGATAGTTGATTCTGTCTTCCTGATAAAATCCTTGGATTACCAGCCGAGCCTTATTTTGCACCACAACTCCTCGGTCATCACTTTTGTTTCTTAGGACCTTCTTTCCACTTGGTAGATCAACCAATTTCCTTACTTGAAGCTTGGTAAATTGTTGAAGTTCCTCCTTTATCGCCTTAACCCAACTTTTTTCTTTGAGTGCCATATGAACATTTTTGGGCTCCACTTGCAAAAGAAAACTTGAATACAAGCATTTGTTGATTTCTCCGGAAGTGCTTCGTGTTCGTACTCTAGTTTCTAACGGACTAATGATGTTCTCCACCAGGTGAGATTTACGAATTCTCAAAATAGGTACACCATCTTCTTGCATATTGTTAGACAGGTTCGTGAGATGTTGATCAACTACCTTAGATTCACATGCTTGCTCATTTGGAACTTGTTCTGAAAATAGCATCAACAACTTAAGTTGTAGGTACCCGCTTTTGAACAATATCTTTTACGCTTATGCTGGTTGTGGTAGATAAATCTTAATTGGTTTGATCCAGCTGGTTAACCGGAAGGTCAAAGATACCAAGAGGATCAATTTGCCAAATTGTTGATGGTCGAACGAATTCAACCCAACAATCTTGATCATCTATGGTATTTTGAGCTTCACTTGGTTCTGAAAGATGATATGGAAGTATGTTGAAAGACTTTATGAGAGAATCGTAATTGAACAACCAGTCAGGATCTTTACCAGAATATTTTTGATTTCTTTCATGTCAATCTACATATATAAATTCTTCGATCCTCTTCCTTTTGTTGTATACTCGCTTCGAACTTGTTCAATTATCCAGAAGTATTCAAAACTGTGCACAAACAACCGAACGTTTTGAAGAATTCATTGATTGGCTTCCGTTTCTGAATAAGTTCTTACGGTATTTTATTCTAACCCTTTGTGACTAACACCTGGTTTTAAATGAAGCACGATGTATTTATAGCTTCGGCCCAGCAAGTGATGAGTAATTTTGAATCAACGAGAATAGAGCGTGCAACTTCAATTAACGTTCAGTTTATTTTTTCGGCTACAACGTTCAATTGTGATGTTGTGTTAACACAAAAAGTTGATTTAACTTTCCAAACATGCTTAGGTTTTTCAACTCTTTGTTTAACAGTCTTTAACTTTGAAAAATTCTTTTGTTTGCACTTTGAAGCTTCAATATGTTGATTTCTGAAGTAATTGGTCAAGTTTTTGTGGTACTTTTGCGACCACTTTGGTTTTAGGATGCACAATCTTGTGCTTGAAATCATCCTTCTTTGTTTATTTATCTGTGGAAGAATTTGTGCAATTCTTAGCTAAATAACTTGCATTTCCACAAACAAAGCAAGTTTTCTTCCTAGACTGCTTGCTTGAAACGACATTTGTTTCAAGTCTATCATGTCTTTTCTCAACCACTTTGGTCTGAGAAACAACCTTTTCTTCAGAATTTTCTTACGCTTGATTTCAAATTGTTGAAATCATTTGTTTATGGAATTATGAATACGGTTTTTAGCTAAGTGACCACCCTTGCCACAAACAAAACAAGCCCTTTCCTTTCTCACTTTCTTTTGATCAACTTTGTGTTCATGTTGAACACCAGTTGAAGATGATGATTGTGATGATGAGATATGAGCAAATTTTCATTAACAACATATTTCTTTTCATTTGTTTTTTGGTTTCATTTATGAGTTTCAAAGATGTTGAGACACATTTATCTTTTGTTTGAAGAATTCAACATTTGACTTTTCACAAATTTATTCTTCTTCATGAAGTAAACCAAATTTAAGAAATGTTGTAGTCTTTGCTTGCAAAGGATTTATTTTTATAAATTGAGGTTGTGAAAATATTTCCCACTGTTTTCAGAAGTGATATGGTGATTTTCATTTGTCACACTCTTTTTGTCAGGAAAAATATTTGGATCTCCTAAATCCTCTTCGGCCAAGCATCATAACATTCAGAAACAAAATGTTTACTTTTCATTAAAACATACTTGGTACAAATTTCATCATTTTTTTTACAATTTTTCAAATTCTTATTTGTATGTTCATCATAATCTCCATCACCATCACAATTTTCATCACTCTTTATCAACAAATTTGATTATGCAAAAGATTTAAAAATATCAGAATCAGAATCGTTTGATGGACAAGGATCAATAATATTTGGAACGTTTAGATTAGGCATCTCTGGGTATTGACCATTTTTAATGAAAGGAGGAGGCACATTATGATAACCAATTCCATTTTTACTTTTCTGTTGAGTCTGTGATCCAATGATACCATTTACCAAATTCGAAGCAATTTCATATTTTCAATATGCACTCTGGCCTGTCCTAAATCTGCTCAGGTTTTAGTTAATTTCTTCATTAAGTCATCAATAATGAACTCCTTTTGACCAACACCACCTTTAAGATGTGAAATTTCTTTCAAAGATGCCTCAAGTTTTGGTTTAAACATCTCCTCTTGTTCTTTTAGCTCTGAATTCATGAAATTAATTTGTTTTCTCTCGTTAACTAAATCTTGATTATAAATCCTATATGTAGTAATAGTTTCAATGCAAGCATCAGAACATACGGATTTGGGTACCTGAGAAGGCATCTCCAGAAGATCAACCTTGAGAGATTGATTGATTTCCATGTCCTAAATATGCTCACTCCGGTCATAGCTTCCTTCATGCTGAGAAACCAGTGCAGTTGTGTAACACCTGTAAAAATTCTCATGTCCTAACAAAAATAAAATTAAAGGACTAATTTTTCAATTAAGCCTAATTTAAAGTCCATGGTTTAAACTGAAAATTTGGAAATCAAGGTCGGTAGCGAACCGCTACCCATTCCTTCATGGTCTGCTATGCTATGGTGATACGTGACAAGCGTTGTGCCCCATGTCCGGTGACTCACCCTGAAGAACTGCCATATAGAATGGTTAGCAGACCACTACCAAACCATTAATGGTCTGCTACGTCACAATGATATAGAGACTGACACATGTTTCGTGACTACCCGCTACCGATCCCTTAGCGGTCTGCTACGGGTGTGAAATCAGCCTATAAATAGGGCTTGAAAGGTTGAGTTACATTATTTGATTTACAAAATATCTCCCTCTCGCTAAACTGATACCCGACACTCTGTTACGACTTTGTTATACCACTTACGCAGGACGTGTGTATTCCGAGTTGTTATGCCAAAATTATCTCCCAATCGGATCATGAGGATACTAGAGCTAGTGTCGATTCTACTTACTTGGAGATTGTGAACATTTTTTATTTAAGGTGAGGTCCTCTAAATTGGAATGTGTGCATTTAAATTTTTTACAATTCATTAACAAAGTTGATATCTTGAAACTGGTGTTGATCAATGTGTTAGATATAATCTGGCGTTTAGTAATTCCTTGTATATATACACGTAAGTAGCGCTAATTACGTTCCTGAGTGATGAGACTCATAATGGGACTGATCCCTATAAATGTTGTGTTGTATTGCTAGCGAGCGAAAAATTGTCAGTTATACATATATATATATATATATATATATTAAAAGCTCTATAGCCTTGTTGCTAATGGGTGGGAATTTGATGATTATTTTTTTTTTCTGACAATTGATATGTTTCAATATCTTTTTTTGTTTAAGCATATATTTAAACTGATTGACCTAACTAGCCACAGTTGTAGCATCTAACCTTCTTTATATCAAAACCAACAACCCGCTTACCAAGATTTTTTGTAAACTGATTTATCCCTGTCTTCCTAAAATTCTCTTAGCCCTCAATGAAATCACGGCCATCTGCCACTTAATGTCAAGTTCTTCTACATTAGCAGGGTTCATCTGCTCCATATTCTTAGGAGACAGACTGACAAGTGCTAGATTTCTAAAAGCAAGAGCCTCGTTTCTTGACATAAAAACACTAAATAAAGTAATACGCTCCTCATTGAATGGTGATAACTCGGATTGAACATTTGTTGAAACATGAAATGTAATAGTCTGAGATGGTGGAGGAGTGACATAATAAGCTTGATCAGCAATGAGAGTATATTGATTATACGAACTAGCTGCAAACTTAACCACCGGTGAAGAAGAGATCAAAGCAACTTGTAACACTCACAAAACCCAAAAATTAGTATTTGGCTCTAATGGAAATAAAAGAAGCATGTAGTGGACTTGGGGACTTGGGCTTCGCCCATTAGAGTTCCATAAAACCTAGAACCTGCAGCTAATCAGCCCCCATTCCTTTAAACCATCATTTTCGTTCTGGAGAGAGAAAGGAGAGAAGTTAGAGAGAGAAATTCAAGAAATCATCAAGTTTGGAGCAAAGGATTCTTTCAATCTGTTTAACCTGTTTGCGGTATGGATCGAACCTGAATCTCTATTTTTGTTCAAAAATAGGTTTTTGAGGTAAAAATAGGGTTTTCATCTTAAAGGAGGGGGTTTTACGTGTTAAAAGGCAAACTAAACCTAGATCAGGCTTCATGGAAGTCAAACAAACGATTTGGACGTAAAAAGTTACTAGCTTGAATAAAAAACGGGCCTGATTGGATGGGTTGTTCATCTGGCGACACTGACCAGTGTCGCCACCTTCATGTGGCGACACTAGTCGGGGTTAAGGATAGAGAGTGTAGCATGTTCCCCAAGATCTCCAATGATTAGGACATGTGTCATTCCTCTAAGCGACACTATGGATTGTCGCCTGTGTCCTTTGGCAACATTCAGTGTCGGTGACACTCATGGTTAACGAGATTATAATAACGACACTAAGTCCTGAACACAAGTTCTGGCGGCACTAATCATGTCCCTTGGCGACACTGACCTTGAGCCGGCGACACTGTCCTGGTGGCACAAGATATTTTGTTGATAGTGTTCACTCATTGATTAACTACAGATTCTCACATCCCGCCTATCCCGAGCAGTTAAGGAGTTATTTAGTAAGATCAGAATCGGTGAGTTTCTATTGCCCATTTTCTTTTTAAAGTTTTGGGCTGAAGTGCATGCTTGTAAAATTAAAGAAAGAATGATGCTTTTACCAAACGTTTATGACAATTATGTGTTGTTAACTTAGGATATAATGTATGTAATTGTTTATAAATGTGTAAAGTATTTTACTTGTGTGGTAGAATGTAAATTATGTGTGAATGACTAAATGTACATGTTACCCTGAGGCGAAAAAAAGAAAGAAAAGTCTTTTGCAAGAAACAGTGGAGAATTGTCTTCGGACAAGCAAACAGAGGAGTCTTATATTTGTGATAAGCAACAGAGGAGTCTTGTACACAAGCAAACAGATGAGTCTTGCATTCGTGCAAGCACAACGTTCCAAGCCTCCAGGACTTGGGACGGTTAAGACGCAATGATATCATTCGAGTGCTTGTTCACTCAATGATAAGAATGAATGAACGAAGGAATGAATGAATGAATGAATGAATGAAAGGATAGCATGAATGTTGTTTGAATGTTAATGTTTTGAAAAGAAAGCTAGCACATATGTTTCCAAATGTTTTGATTAAATGAATTGATTCCCTTTGGGAATCAGAATGTTTGAAATAGAAGAAAACGCTTTGAAAGACAAGCTTTTGTTATTTTTATTTTTAAGCTATTTTAAAAAGAAAGTGATGACGTGTTTAATGTATAACTAAAATAGAACTCACTCAATATATCTGACTTTTAGCATCCACCTCAGGTAAATGAAGAAAAGTTATGAAAGGAGCCGCGAGGGCTTGATCGTCATGGGATGAATGGATGATCTCTACGAAGACTGACATTTCCTAAATTATTAACTATGAACAAATTGAATGCTGATGTAAGGTCAAATATCCCGTGTATATGAGTCGTTTTGTATACGATTTAGTAGTTCAACTTTGTATATCGAGTCGGTTTTACGTGTGTTTTGTATTTTGATGAGTTACAGGGTAATTAAGCTTAAAGATAGGGAGTATACGAGTCATAAACAAGAAGGTACAAAGCCCGGGAAGCCAAGGAAGTCAAATTCAAGATCAAAAGTCAATTTATTGAGTTTTAGGCTCTTCGCGGTATGCGAGGACCTGGGAGAATAGTCTCGCGATACGCGAGGGAAAGCAAGAAGGGGCGCGGCGAAGGCCCATCCAGGATGTCTTGCGGTACACGAGAAATGGGTGTTTCGAAAAATTAAACCTAATTTGAATTATAAACCCATTGTGACTCCCATTCTCGAATTATCTTCTCCCCAGCCTTCCAAGAGGTGTTCTAAGGCGATTTTAAGCTTTTCTAGGCCAATTGTTCTTAGTTTTGAATGCTTATAAGTTCCAAGATTATTACTTATATGTTTGCTACAACCATGAGCGGCTAATCCACTTGTGATTGCTTTCGGGTGGATAGTTCGTCTCATTGAAACCTGAGTTTATGGTTTTTCTACTGTTTGATTTGTATTCTTGAGTGACAGTTTTGAATGCACGTACTTTTGATTAATTTAAACTTTTTTGCTTGTGTTGAAGTTGTTTGAGTCGCCATCTATTTTCGGTTTTCTTGCATCGTTAGCTATTTGGTTGATTTGTACTGCTTTGGATATGTGAATTGGAATTTGGGCGGACGAACGAGTCTTAAAAGATTGTCCCACATTTATCACTTTAAGTGAATTGTTAGTGTCACGTTTAGTGGAATCAAACTAGATTAACCTGAAATTTGGTGGATTTGTTGAACTTGAACCCCGGAAGTGATTGCGTTTTCTTCAACTGTTTTCTCAAATTAAAGTTTATTGATTTTTATAACTCTAAGTATTTTAATTAATAAAGTTTGAATTTTTTTAGTAGTAATTGAATCCATTTTCTAAATAGTGTTTTCCACGAGTTCCTTGTGGATTCGACGACCCTACTTTCCTGTCTACAGTCTAAGGTAGCCAATTAGTAGTTTTTATTATTGTTTTTGATTGACCTTGATAACGTGATCAAAATGGCGTCGTTGCCGGGGAATTTTTGTGCAAAGTGCTATTTTTCATTTGTGTTGTTCAGTACTACTAATTGTGTGCTTATATGCAGGGACAGTTTTATGCATACTAGGCGCTCAGACAGAAAATCTCCATTATTGTTTGATCCAAAGATACAGAAAGCAGCAAGAGCTAACCGAAAGCTCCAAAGCACAGTTAAGACCATCTTAGAGAAGCTTGACAGTCCGTCTGTGAGGATGTCACAAAATCAACCAGAAAACCCAGATCCAAACCAAGGTGGGGAACTAGATCCACCTATTCCACCATTGCCAAATCTCCTATTCCCTAACCAACCACAAGTCAACAACATCCACCCGCTCCAAGACATCAACAACATCCACCACCACCTTTCCATGATCACCAATACCACCCATATAACAGCTTTCCGAGCTATTCAGACTTTGGGGATAATGAACATGTGTCACCGGGACAAAGCCATAGGCCAGAGCACGGTTCTCAGGATGAGAACTAGAATGAAGAGGAAGAATGGTATGACCTAAACCATCAGGAGGCATTCCCTCCCAGAAACCAAAGACATGATGGAGTTGATGGTTGGGTTCAGCCACCACCGAGAGCAGAATATGTGTATCCACCGAGGAATAACCGTCAGGGTAATGTGGGGAGCTTTGAAAGAGAGAACAGGTATAGGCAACCTCCTCAGAACCTTCAGAATTATAGAGAGAAACAGCCTAGGAACATGCACCTAGCCCGACACGATCATGGGGTGAACAGTCACTTCCGCCCCGCTCTAGCTTTAAATGCTTCCCCCGTCGTACCACCAGTTAATAGGGGGAACGCATTCGAGATCCAGCCTGATAGTCTTGGGATCTCCCACACTTCTTTGAGAGAGCTACTGAAGAGCCTTACACTCATCTTTCAGAATACGAGGCTACTTGTGGGACCACTGGTGGTCAAGGGTTTACCACCGATGAAGTGAAACTAGTACTCTTTCAAATTTCACTTAAGGACAGGGCGAAGCAATGGTTCTTGTCTTTGCCACATGCTAGTATTGCCACGTGGGCAAAGCTGCAACAACAGTTCCTTGATGAGTATTTCCCACCTCATAAAACCAATGAGGCCCGAGCTGAAATAAGGGATTTCAAGCAACAATCAGGGGAGCCTTTTTAGGAGGCATTTAAGAGTTTTAAAGAGTTACTAAGGAATTTCCCACATCATAGGATAGAGAAGTGGGAGCTTATCCAAGCCTTCTATGACGGGTTGTTACAAGAGGATGTAAGGGATGTAAACTCAACCAGTAACGGGTCCTTCTTTTCAAATCATGTAGATGACGACTGGGATATTCTGGAAAGGATGGCGGTATCATCAAAGAGGCAGGCACATGCCAGTAGGAGAGCCAAGAATGAAGCATCTGCCAAGGCAGTGGATTACGAGACTCTAAAGCGTCTAGATGCCATGGAACTTCAAATGGCAAGACTTGGCAGATCAGGTGGGAAGGATGTGGCGAATGTGTCACAGGGATATCCGGTATATGAAGGATGTAGTGACTTGGGCCATACTTTGGCAAGCTGCCCAAGGGAGCAGGGCAAGGCATAAGAAGTGAACCATGTCATGGGAGATAGGAAGCAGGACCAGAATGCAACCCACTACCATCAAGGACTCCGGAATCATCCAAATCTCAGGTATGGTAATGCATCAAATCAATTAAATCCTAACTTTCAGGGTGTTGATGTGCAGGGTGGAAATCAATAACAGTACCAGAACCGCCAACAAGGCTATAATCAAGGCGGGTATCAAGGGTACCAAAGGATCCAGAGCAATCAAGGGGGTTATCAGCAAAGAAACTACCAACAAAATCAACCCCAACAATACCAGCAACAAGGGAATCAGCAAAACAAACCTGCAACCGCCAACGACCCTCACAGCCATACTAGAATCGTTGAAAAGAATTGAGCAGGATAGAGAGATCCACGTAAATACTACTGAATCATTTGAAAAGCAACTGGGTCAGCTGGCGGAAAAGATAGCTGAAGTGGCACGGAGACCACCAAGACAACTCCCGAGTGACACGAAACTAAATCTGCAACATCAAGGAGCAAGCTGCTATGCGTCAAAAAATGCTTATATTAGTGCGGTTAGTACCCATGAAGATGGTGAAGAGAGTGACCCAGAAGATGACGGTGAGCAAGGCGAACCCATTATCCGAGTTAAAGTGGGGGGTTTGAAGATTGATCAGGCCTTGTTAGATTATACTACCAGGCAACTTATAGGCAACTTATATGACTCGTCAGACTTTGGCCCATTGTAACAAGTTGACACTACTGTGGTGTTAGCTGATTTAACAAGGAAACGGGCTTGAGGCATGATTAGAGGTGTTGCGGTGCAAGTGGGGGAATTCTATTACCTCGAAGATTTTATGGTGATTGAATATGAACCGAATGTGAAAGAGAAGCAAGAAAGGGTCATACTGGGCAGACCATTCTTGGCAACTGCAATGCTCTGATCAACTGCAGGGATAATAAAGTAAGCATGGCCTTCGGTAACAGGGAATTTAACTTAGATATTCGTTTAAATATTTTTACATATTTTAGCAAAGTTAAATGTCCTAAAATAGATGCTACTAACAAATGTCCTCCTCGGTCCAAAGCAGATGAGGGTGGCACAAAAGATAAAAGTGTTGTGTTTGACAGGTATGTGTTCAAGCAGGCTGTGGAAACTGAGGTAGTGGATGCAGCAAACCCCAAGTATGGGGAAGTTGGAATACAAGTGGGAAAGCCACCATGGAAACCTCAAGCGGAAAGTGCAAGTAATCATTCCAGATCAGGATCTGGACCATCTAGGTCACTAGAGGGCCCAAAGAAACCTCCTGAATTCTTCAGGACTTCATATGAAACTGGTGATTCTTGGGTAATGCGGGGTGAAGAAGAAATCACTGTTGGAGAACACATGCAGAATCTGAACCTGAATGGTAATGACTACCAAAGGGCATGTGCAGCAGCATTTGGTAAGGAGTTTGTATTCCAACCACTGTAACTTCAGTAAGGTACACCGCGTCTGGCTGAAGACGTTAAACTTAGCGCTCTTAGGAGGCAGCCTAAGGTTAGTTAGTTTAATTTTCTTGTCTAGTTAAATTAACGTTGTGGATGTGTTCTCTAGAAACCCTCACGAGACTCAACTCGTCCACTCGGGCTATCGAGGGGTTTAAAAGGCTTTTTGCATATGCTAAATACATCCGTGATTCCTACAAAAGTGAGTTACATTGTCATTTCTTTATTTTCTTTAGTAGTGTGTAATTGGCCAAGTATGGGGTGTCGATGGGGAGATCATGGTTGGAATGAGTGTAATTGAGGGCAATACACAAAACCGAGTGGGGTAGGATGCCGTTGTAGAGTTGTAGAAGTTTTTAAGTTTTCAGTCTTTTCAGTGTAGTTTTATGTTTTTCTAAGTTTTTGCAGGAATTCGTGGCCATTTTGGTGAGGAAAATGGTCAATATTGACATTCCAAGTATGTGTGCATTTAATTTAAGTGTTGGAATGAGTTTTTGAAAAATTGAGTTTTTAAGATGTGAAAAAATTTTTAAGGCAAAAAGTTGGATTTTCGTCCTTTCTTTCTGTTACCAGCACTCCCTCGCGGTACGCGAGGGAATTGAGACTCATTTTCGCGATACGCGAATGACAAAGAAACGGGGCCAAATTTTTTTTGTTCCTCGCGGTACGCGAGGGAATCCCATCTGATCCTCACGGTATGCGAAAACTCTAAATTAGGATTTATTTTGGTAATTTTTTATTTTTAATATTTTTTAGTCGTTCAAGTCCGTTGGGTTTTTTTTTATTTTTATTGAGTCGATATGAAGCTTGTGGGTTCTGCTTGAGCTTATTTTTGCATGTTTTGATTGATCCATCCGTACTCAATCTCCATTCGGGTGGTGATTTCCGACTTTCGCTTGATTCTTTTTTACAAGGCAGACCATCAGCAGAATTTAATGGCGATCGCGAATGAAATACTATACGATCATTTTATCAGCCAAGTTTTCTGAATTTTTTTTATTTTTCTTTCTTTTTCGAGTCGCTTCTCCTACATTGAGGGCAATGTAGAGTTTAAGAATGGGGAGGGGAGACCTTAGTCCGGGTCTGTATTTGAGTCTTCTTTTGAGTCAGTTTGAGTCATAAAAAATCAAAAATCTATAAAAATTTAAAAATTTTCAAAAATGTCCTGGATTAGAGTTGTGCAAATAAATGAAAAATGATAGGTAGAATCGGGAACTTCGCGAATTGAATTGAAATAATAATGACAGAAAGCGTGTCTATTTGTAACGTTTTGGTAGGCCAACCGACTTAAAGAGCTTAAACATTCTGATCGTGTATCTAGGCTTAATTGAAAATTAATTCAGGATATCTTGTGGGTTTTCATCTTAGGGGTGTCGGTAAGGTTGAAACTGTCAATATAGGGTGATAGGTACCTCTATTAGCAAGAGTTTATAAGTTTTTAAAATCTTTGGCACACCACTTTCTTTTTATGAAAATAAATCTGAAAGTTGGTGGTGCCCGCATTCCATAATCCATCATTCATAAGCTTAATTAATTAGATTGAGAACTTGAGTTTGCCAACGTGATACCCTCCGGGTTACAAGCCTGGTTGAAACACTCATGTGCAGACTCTTGTGATCAATCATAGACGACTAAGTTTGACTTAAGTGTTATCTTCTGGGATAGTGACCTGGTTGAAACGCCTCTAAGTTGATTTATGTTCTTCATTGCTTAAAAACTGAAGCTTATGTGTTACCCTCCGGGATGGTGACTTGGAGGATACACCACTAGGTGAGGTTTATTCATACATCATTAATAAAAGCTCGCATCATTCATTCATCGATCCATATTTCATCTAATTTTGAAAACTTCTAAATTAGTGTTTATAGTTGTGGGAAATCTATATGGTTTATCCCGAGCCTAAACATGACCTTGAGATGGGATTAGGCTGAGTCGTAGCTTTCTGAGTGTGAGACCCATAGATAGACTGACTGCATGGTAATGAATAGGATAATAGATCACAGAATTAGGGGCTCGATAGGTCGGTGGTTGGGTTTAATCGGATCAAAATACCGATTGTTACGATTAATGCGTTATTATATTTGTGCTGTGTAAAATGAAAGTTAGTTGCAAGTTTTTCGATTATGATTCCATTGCATAATTCTTTTTTGGGACGCAAAAGGTTAAGTGTGGGGATATGATGTAAAGTCAAATATCACGTGTATATGAGTCGTTTTGTATACGTTTTAGTAGTTCAACTTTGTATATCAAGTCGGTTTTACGTGTGTTTTGTATTTTGATGAGTTACAGGGTAATTGTACTTAAAGAGCGGGAGTATACGAGTCATAAAAAGAAGGTACAAAGCTCGGGAAGCCAAGGAAGTCAAAGTCAAGATCAAAAGTCAATTTCCTGAGTTTTAGGCTCTTCGCGGTACGCGAGGACCTGGGAGAATATTCTTGCGATACGCGAGGGAAAGCAAGAAGGGGCGCGACTATTTTTGCGAAGGCCCGTCCAGGATGTCTCGCGGTACACGAGAAATGGGTGTTTCGACAAATTAAACCTAATTTGAATTATAAACCCATTGTGACTCCCATTCTCGAATTATCTTCTCCCCAGCCTTCCAAGAGGTGTTCTAAGGAGATTTTAAGCTTTTCTTGACCAATTGTTCTTAGTTTTGAATGCTTATAAGTTCCAAGATTATTACTTATATGTTTGCTACAACCATGAGCGGCTAATCCACTTGTGATTGCTTTCAGGTGGATAGTTCGTCTCATTGAAACCTGAGTTTATGGTTTTTCTACTGTTTGATTTGTATTCTTGAGTGACAGTTTTGAATTCACGTACTTTTGATTAATTTAAACTGTTTGCTTGTGTTGAAGTTGTTTGAGTCGCTATCTTTTTTTTTATTTTCTTGCATCGTTAGCTATTTGGTTGATTTGTACTGCTTTACATATGTGAATTGGTATTTGGGCGGACGAACGAGTCTTAAAAGATTGTCCCACATTTATCACTTTAATTGAATTGTTAGTGTCATGTTTAGTGGAATCAAACTAGATTAACCTGAAATTTGGTGGATTTGTTGAACTTGAACCCCGGAAGTGAATGCGTTTTCTCCAACTGTTTTCTCAAATTAAAGTTTATTGCTTTTTATAACTCTAAGTCTTTTAATTAATAAAGTTTGAATTTTTTTAGTAGTAATTGAATCCGTTTGCTAAATAGTGTTTTCCACGAGTTCCTTGTGGATTCGACAACCCTACTTTCTTGTCTACAGTTTAAGGTAGCTAAGTAGTAGTTTTTATTATTGTTTTTGATTGATCTTGACAACTTGATCAAATGCATGTTTTAATTTGTTTGTATGATTGTATTGTTTATGACTTATGCTGTCATGTTTATCTGATTATGGATTGATTCAAAGTTTAAGAACTATGTTGTCAATGTTTTGTGCCTACTATGATACTACCCGGTTTGAGGTGTTTCACAACTCCTTCAGAATGAACTTGATTTGTTGTAGACACTTCACATTTCTTCATATCTATCTCCTTGGAATCCAAAAACCAATCAGCTCATCAAGTGTCAGATATTATAAATTCATGGTCCACTTAATTAGCATGCACACACCAAGCGACAGGTAAAGAATCTAAGAGCTTCTTATTTACATCTCCATCATTGAGATCCACATTCATAAAGATTCACCTCGGACATACTTTAACAAATCAAACTACTTTTTAATCATATCCCTACCACTCTCTTTAAGATCATCATTGCCTTCAAACCCATCTAATAAAGCATTCCACATTGATTTGGCAGACTTATATTGATTGAAGTTATTGTATATCTTTGCAAGAAGAGCCATTGTTATAGCAACGAATGCTTTGGAATCTCTATCAATTAGCTTGTGATCAAGATCAAAATATTGAGATTCATCTTTACGAGTATCACCATCTGGAGCCCTAAACATAGGCTTATGTGGACCATCTCTAATTGAATTCCAGAGACTGTGATCAATGTAATATATGAACGACTGCATTATGAGTTTGCTGTTTCCAAACTACGAGATTGATTGAAGTCTGGATGGCTTGTTACCATTACTAATCTCATTATCATAGTTAACAACAGTATTTGAACTGTGTTCCATCTTCATAAATTGACTTTGACTTACATTTGGACAACAATGCATACTTTCATGTGAAAAAGTTCACACTTTCACTTGAAACAAACTGAAATTTTCTGGTAAAGTTCGGTGTGTAATATTGATAACTTTAAACTTTCGTATGAAAGTTGAAACAAGCGAAACAATGAAAAATTTCGGGTGACGAAAGTTTAGTATGAAACCTTTAAACTTTCGTATGAAAGTTGAAACAGCGAAACTTAAATCATATGAACTTTCGTGTAAGAAAAGAACTTTTGTATAATAGTAAGTTACTAATACACGAAACTTTTAGATTTGTCTAAGTTTCACATGAAACTTAAATTATATGAACTTTCATGTAAGAAAAGAACTTTCGTATAATAGTAACTTTTTTTTAAGTTTGTAAAACATAAAAGATTTGTAAAACATTTAGAAACTGATATTGGTTTCTAAATGTTTTACAAATCTTTTTTTTTTACTTAGGTTATAAAACCTCTATGTATTCGTTTTGCATTTTATTGTATGTGATGTTTACATTCAGGTAATATATCCAAGTGGTGAAACTTTGTTGGCAGTAGAAGTGTGGTAATCAGATCGAATGCAAAACGAAAGCAAAGATCACGGAAGTTTGATCTTTGTATCAAACGATAATTGAGATTTGCAGAGAATTAAGAGAATTAAGAATGGATTAATGGTTTCTAAATGTTTTACAAATCTTTTTTTTACTTAGGTTATAAAACCTCTATGTATTCGTTTTGCATTTTAATGTATGTGATATTAACATTAAGGTAATAATTCCAAGTGGTGCAACTTTGTTGGCAATAGAAGTGTCCTAATCAGATCGAATGCAAAACGAAAGCAAAGATCACGGAAGTTTGATCTTTGCATCAAACGATAATTGAGATTTGCAGAGAATTAAGAATGGATTAATCATTAACAGTGTTTGATTAATCTTGGCGCCCATATAATTCACCGAATACACCATATATATATACATATGTTTCCCGGTGGTTGTGGTTGGTTATTCCCTCCTGTTTCAATCGTTTAACGGCTGCACAACCATCGTTAAATTAACCACACCATGCCACCGTTAGAATCCTACGTTAAGTACATAGTAAACGTCACATAATATACATACATAAATACACACGTAATAAGCCTAAATGTTTAGTTTAAACATATGATAATATTGCTAATTACCTACCCCTAAACTAAACATTATTCTTTGAAGTCTTCGGTAAGGATCTATTAGCTTCATCCAATGCCTTGGCAGCCCTTGCAAAGTCAAACTTTCTTCGTTTGATCAGTCTCTTCGCTGCATTTCAGTCCCCTCCAAGGTACAAAGCATACTCATCCTTATTTGTACGAGTGACCTTGTTTAAATCTCCATCCAAGCTTCTTGCTTTTGGTCAATCTTGATCTTGTGGCCCGGAACTCTCGCATTCATTTTCATCTTTCTTTTTCTGGCAACTGCGGTCACCTTGTAATTCCATTCGAGTACATCAAGGTACTGTGCAGACAAGATTCTAACCAGGTCTTTGTCTTCATAATCCAAGCCCAAGTCTTTGGCTATTACTACCCAAAGATTGTATTTTGTGACCCTTTTTTATCCACCTTCTTTCTTTACAACCACATACAAATCAACTAGATCGATCCTTTTGTTCTTTTCTTGCATCAGTGGTATGGGACGATTAAGGACCTTTAAATAGAAATTTAAAAACCAATCGACCATTTGAAGAAATATGTCCTTCAATTGATCACGGTATGTCCATAGGTCCGCAATTCCCTCAATGATATCAAGCATGGTCATACAATCATCAAAAGTTTTAAATTCGAGATTATCAATGACCATACTAATCCAATTGGATTTGTTGTTGGTTTGTTCAAGAGATAGATCACTGAAATACGAATCGAGATAATTTTGTTTAAATTCATCACACACCCCACTGTCTCCTAATTTGATCATCAAATCTTGTGTGGTGTTGTTTAGATCGTTTGTAGTTTTTTTCATTTTTGGCTTTATCAAATGGTTTTTCGTCGTCACCGAACATGGACTTTATTTGGCATTTGTTTCCATTGATTTTTACGATGAAACCTTGAAGTCTCTCAATTGTTCGAAACTCAAAATGTTTCTGTCCAAATCAGGACTATAAAACACACTTGGTATTTCAACCGATTGGCCCTCCATGTTCCATTTTATTACACCAATTCCATGAATAAAAAGGATCTTAGTATCTTTCCCTGGCCATCTTGAAGTTTGAATTGATAATGTGTAAGAATCGATTAACTAACGCGTCTCTGATACTAATTTGTTGTCCGTAGAAGTCTGGTAATCAGATCGAATGAAAAACGAAAGCAAAGATCACGGAAGTTTGATCTTTAAGAGTTTTTGATTAATCTTGGTGCCGATATAATTCACCGAATACACCATATATATGTACATATGTTTCCCGGTGGTTGTGTTGGTTATTCCCGCCAGTTTCAACCGTTTAATGGCTGCATAACCATCGTTAAATTAACCATCATGCCACCGGTAGAATCCTAAGTTAATTACATAGTAAATGTCACATAATATACGTACATAAATGTAAATGGAATAAGCCTAAATGTTTAGTTTAAATATATGATAATATTGCTAGTAAACTTCCAGAGCCTCAATTGGAATTGGATATTTATTAAAGCTTGTTAAATTATCGCTTGTATATGTTGAGCTTCTTTTGGACCAAGCATTTGATTATGTCTTTGGCTCCCCATTTATAGTTTTAGAAAAATATAAACCCTCGTAATTTTAACATCTACTATATTTTTATGGAAATTTTGTGACCATGTTTACTAAAGTAGTGGAATTGTTTAAATATTCTTATCAAAATGGTATAAAAAATATGTGTTTACATTGTTATTTAACTTTTAAAACAATCTAATCATAAGAATTACGTTTTTTAAAAGTATTATGGTTTACTTAAAATTTGCAATAATTTTAAGTTTGCGACGGTTGCTTTTAAACTCTACAAATGCAACACTTTTTAATAACTTACTATAGTTTCGTATAAAACAGGCAAAATTTAAAAAGAATGTTTCATTGAATATATATTTATACTGAAACGCTTATTTGTGAAAATATTGTTTTAACTAATATTAAACAAACAAACATGGTCAATAATATCTAAGTCAGAAAGTAAGGTTTTAACTAATAGTACAATCACCGGCTTAGCTTAGTGGTAAAGGTGTATATCCAATATTTTATTAAAATTGAGAGTTCTTGGGTTCAAGTCCCACTTGTGATAAAAAAAAATGGGTCCAGGTTGAGCCAGGGGGTCTCACCCATGGTGAGTTTCCTTCTGAGAGAGGTGAAGATGATCGGCTAGGTCAGTGATCCAGATTGCCGTTCAAAAAAGAAAGAAAGTAAGGTGTGAGGAGGTTGACATGGAAGCAAGTCTTACCTCCATTTCAATAGATATAAATAATTCTTACATGTTTTAGAGCATTTATATCAGTTTCTTTATCTCCATCTATATAATTAACTAAATATTTTTTTTTAATTTATCTTTAAATTTGTTTTAACCTTCCACATCTCATTATCTATCTCTATCTTACTCACAAACATTTATTTTATTATTTTTTTCTCTTTCCTACACACCGAGATTTATAAAAATGGATCTCTGTATTTAGATAATTTGTATTTACTAAACTATAAAATTTAAAAATAAAGATAGAGATAGAGATCCTGATCGATGCAGGTTCAAAATAGAAAAAAAAACACTAAATAATAAAGATGGAGATGTATATAGAGATTCGGATATGAATGCACTTAGTAATGATATTTATAGAGAGGTGCTATACCCACGCCCACAATTCTAATCTCACATTACTCTTATGATCAAATCACATTCAAACGGTCGTTGGAATATAGACTGAAACGGTCATTTATTTGGTTATTCTCGCGGCTATAACATAAGCCCTCTTGAACAAACGACCATTCTAAGCCACTCGAACGGTCGTATGGTTATTAAAATCAGTTAGAGTTGATATCGACCGGTTTGACATCAATCTTATGTGAAACGGCCTTTATATTTTACATCAAACGACCGTTACATATGCACAACAATTTAGGTTTTCCTCACATGACTGTTTAGCGAGGAAACCGTTACGGATGGGTAAGCATCTTTGCCAGATTTAGAGATGTTACGGACTACATTTCACATATTTTTCTTTTCTCAGTTTATAAAAAGTTCATATATAAGGTTTTATCATTTTAAATAATGACCTCTAACTAATATGCTAATTTGTAGGTGATTCTTAAACTATGGGTGAAACCATCACGGATTGTCGAGTTATGGGTTTGGTAGTCGCTACGGTTATGGGTTAGAGAAATTTAAGTTTATCAAACTAATACCTGAAGCTAACAACTTCTAACAATGTGTTTATGAACTTCATGAGCTACGGGTGTATGAAAGCTGCAAGCTGCTTTTCAAAAAACCCCTTTAATTTACATCTCTGTTAGATTTTAAGAAAGATTTTCAACATACAGATATAATGATTTTGACATTACGTTGAAGATCAACTCCTGCTCATCACATGGAATATCTACCTCATCTTGGATCTTTTACTTATGGTAATGATTTGAGGATGGATTTGATTGTCGCTACGAGTAGCATATACCAAGGATTAGAGATATTTAAACTTATCAATCTAATACCTCAAGCGTGTGACTTGTAACAATGCGTTTGTGAACTTCACGAGCACGAGCTATGGGTGTATAAAACTTCAAAGTTGTTATTCAGAGAATCCCCTTGATTTACATATTTTTCAGATTCAAGGAAGACTTTCAACATGAAGATATTCACGATAATGATATCGACATTCCGTTGAGATCAAGCTTTTCAAATTATACCTTAAGCAGGCGACTTGTAACATTGTGATTGTGAACTTCACAATCTATGGTTGTATGAAACCTCTAAACTGCTTTTAAAGGAATCCTCTTGATTTACATCTTTGTTAGATTGAGAGGAAGACTTCCAACATACAGATATGTGTTGTAATTATATTGATATTTTGTTGAATATCAACCCCTGCTCGTCACAGGAAATATCTATCTCATCCTGGATCTTCGATAATAGCAGTGACTTATATATAGATTTGGTTGTCAATACGGTTAGCGGATACCATACATGTGGGAGATTTCATTAACTTGCTACAACATTGGATCATTTATGAACTCAACTATTCAAGGATATACATTTTGTTGCTATCTTGCGTAATTAAAATGATCAAGGGACTTGGGTTGTAGTAATTACGTAGTATCACTAAGTAGTGCACTTCCCTAGTAGAAACTAGATTAGATATGTTTGGGCATGCATTTTGAAACTGTTTAATGAACATGATAAAATCTCATCATGCGTTTCTAGCTTTTGGTTTGTACAAATCATAATGGATTACTAATTTTGATTGAATTTTAAAATTGAAGATGTCGCCTCTGGTTGAGGCTTATGTTTCATTTCATGAAATTAGCTTTTATCGTATGTGGGTTGAGCATATTTTTCAGATTCAGAGGAAGACTTCTGATATGCAGATATTCATCACAATGATATTAACATTTAGAGAAAAAACACTCGGATTTGCTTCAGAGTAAAACTGTAGAGAAAGTGAAACCGAAATCGTGAGATTCTTCAAGTTTAAATATTTTGAGAAAATACCAATGGATTAGAGATTTAGGTGATTCTTAAACAATGGGTGACACCGCCACGGACCAATTCGTAGAGTTATGGGTTTGGTTGTCGCTACGGTTAGCGCAAAACATGGATCAGAGATATTTAAGCTTATCAAACTAATACCTTAACGAATCCCCTTCATTTACATCTTTGTCATATATAGATGAAGACTTCCAGCATACATATATTCACCACAAGGATATTGACATTTGTGAAGAAAAGCAATGGGATTTATTTCAGAGTATCTATGTTAAAAATATGAATATACACGTCTAGATTCTACCATTTTAGGCGTCCAAATGAAATTTTTTTGTTAATTTTAACAATATCAAACGTTATGGCAGTAATCTTCTCTATTTCTATCTTCTCTAGCATGAGGATATAACAAAACACTAGCTTCCTAGAGAACTTTTCTATTTACAAAACCTCATGTAAGTCTTCTTCAAAATTCTTCTCCATGATATACACATAAGTGTGAGTGTGGATTGCGTGTAAATCATTAAATTTGTTCGAGTATCTTCCCGGTTGCTAATATTTTCAAGATCAAGCTGAAACTGTTTCTTGTTATCCATCTGGTTTGCATTAAGCTTTTCAAGGAATCCCCTATATTTACATCTTTGTTAGACTGAAAAGCAGGAAACCATACCTAGATCACTTAATGATCTTTGGTTGTGTAGCGTACTCCAAAGTACCATCACAACACCTAAAGAAGTTGGATGACAGAAGCATTCCAATGGTATACTTAGGAGTTGAAGAAGGATCAAAAGCTTGTAGATTGTTTGATTCTGTAGAGAAAAGAATTTGTGTTAGTCGGGATGTAAAGTTCATGTAAAAGGATTCATTAAACCAGAAAAACTACATGAATGACGTATGGAATGAGGAACCAAAAGGGACTGATTTCATTATTAAGGACAAACATACTGTAAGTCCTTAAATAAGTAATGAAACAAACTCTGAGAATTTAGAGGGTGAGCACACACAACAAGGAAACTATGAACAAGGATCTGTTCAATCAGTTATACTCTCACCAAGAACAGTAGTCACCCCGCTAGCATATATTTGTGAACCTAACTCAACATAATTCACTGTAAACCCACCAACTTATGGAAGTTCAAATAGAGGTAATGATAATACACCTTTACAAGGTTTTAAAGCTTTAAAAGAGGCAAATGAACGAGCAAGAGGAGTAGACATAAATGAACTACTCTTAACTGAAGAAGAACCTACAAACTACAAAGAAGCAAAAGCAGAAGAAGATGTAAGGTGGATAGAGGCTATGAAGGCTGAGCTAGAATCCATCAACAAGAATAAGACATGGAAATTAATGGATTTACCAAGTGACCATAAGGAAGTTGGCTTGAAGTGGGTATTTAAGACCAAAAGGGATGCAAGTGGCAAGATAGTAAAGTGTATAGCTCGATTAATTGCAAAAAGATATGTGCAACAACATGGGATAGACTTTGATGAAGTCTTTGCCCCTGTAGCAAGGATAGAAACAGTTCACTTAATCCTAGCATTAACTGCATATAATGGCTAGGAGGTACATCATCTGGATTTTTGCATGGCCAACTTAAAGAAGAGGTCCTCACAACTTGAGTGGTTTGTGAAGCCTGGAAATCAAGGGAAAGTATATAAGCTTTCAAAGGCTCTGTATAGACAATGGTAAGCACCATGTGTGTGGAATGTGAAGTTAGATCACACTCTAAAGTCACTAGAATTTAAGAAATGCATGTTAGAACGGGTAGTTTATACTAGAAGGAATAAAGACTTTACCTTGTTAATTGGAGTTTATGTGGATGATTTGATTGTAATGGGAACTCCAAGAAAGGAAATTAATCATTTCAAAACTCAAATGGAGGAGAAATTTGAAATGAGTGATTTAAGGTTGTTAGCTTACTATCTAGGAATAGATGTCACCCATTCAGGGGGTGCAATATCAATCAACCAAGCTGGTTATGTCAATAAGATTCTCAAAGATGCTAGTATGCTAGATAATAATGAAACAAAGATACATATGGAGCCGAGAACAAAGTTGACAAAGAATGAAGGAGGAGATTCAGTTGATACTACTGAATATAAATTTTTGATTGGATGCTTGAGGTACTTACTACATACAAGACCGGATCTATGTTACACAGTCGGAATACTTAGTAGGTTTATGCAAGATCCAAAGGAGCATCATCTGAAAGCTATCAAATAGGTGATACGTTATATCAAAGGAAAAAAAGGAGTTTGGTATAACTTATAGGAAAAATGGAGACTGCAAGATTATTAGATACAATGATAGTAGTTATGGGGTAAATACATAAGAAGTAAAAGGCACTACCAGCATAGTGTTCTACTTTTGGAAACTCACCTATAACTTGGTGCACTCATAAACAATAAACTGTGGCTTTGTCATCATGTGAATCTGAGTTCATGGCAGCAACTGCAGCAACATGTCAAGATCTATGGTTAAAAAGATTGTTTAGTGAAATAACATGATGGAAAGAAGAAAGGATAACTTTACTGGTTGATAACAGTTCAACCATTGCTTTAATGAAGAATCCCATATTTCATTTAAGGAGCAAGCGTATAGACACACATTGTCATTTCATAAGGGAGTGTTTTTGTAACCAAACTTAGTTTGTGAGTGCTTGATCAAAATGTAAAGTTGTGACCGAAAAGGTAAAGCTTGACACGATGATGTACGAGGAAAGCCCTTAATCCCTAAGGATCGCCGGCATAAAACCTCGGGAAGGGACCGGAAGTCACTTGCCTCCTGTTCTTGTATAAATAAATCAAAATGAGTACATTGTGAGCAATTAGTGATTGATTACTAAGTGTTACAGATGATTGCGAGTGTTATTGTGTGTTCCCTAATCGATATCATTGCTGTTTATATACAAAAGATAAGCTAACTAACTATCCGAGAATCTCGGAGATTACTTGATCTTCAAATATGACCATTAGAAGCCTCTCCATGCATGTTCCACATGTTTATTTTGACTTCCAGACCGATTCTCCACGAATGAAATTGACTCCGCTCGTTTTACCTGCGAATAAGTCAAGATAGAAAAAGGATACAACAGTTAGCAATATAAATGTTAAGGATACCAAAACCTGTCAGGATACTGAAGAATGTCGAACGTCCAGTATCCTCAGTCATAGAATGACCCCTAACAATTGTCCCCAAATTTAACAGCTGTCAATGTAATTGACATCTGTAAAATTTTTAAAATTCAAACGGTGAATAATAATGAGGTTGCGATATGACTGTTCCAAGTTCCAATGCGAATTAGCCGTTGCCTACGTAGGATATATTCATAATTACCCTGTTCTCTCTCATTCGGATCTTCTCAAGGCTAATCAGGTAAAACGTTTTGCTCCTATCTTTGATTTTTCTCATCTTTAAGCTTTCTCAGGGATGGGTAAGAAAATCGCCCGATCGAGCTCTTCTGTCGTTGCTGAAACGATCGAAGACTTTGTAGACCAGGGAATCCTTGATCATTGTGATCAGGAAACCTGCTCTTTCAGTGATCAAGATATCAAGCATTTGAAATCCAATGATGTTTTTCCCAGAAACGCCGTGTTTATGTTTATCCTTTTACCTTTTACTCTAGGATGAAAGCTGATTTGATTTCTAAAACTTGGGTCGGCTTCCTTGTTTATCCTTTTACTCTGGGTCTTTCGTATCCGTTTCCTCCGCACATCATTGATTTCTTCAAACTCACCGACTTGTGTTATTCCCAAATCAAGCCTATGGTTTGGAGGTCTCTATTTACTCTGGAAAAATTGAATCATCAATATTCTTTGACCATTGGTATCCTTGAACTAGCTGATGTATACAATTTGAGAACTCATGGGTCCTCTCTCTTTGTTCTTCAACTCAAAACTGGACGAAACCCTTTTATTCCAAAAGCTACTCAAAACGATACTAACCGGAAAGGGAAGTTTTTTCTTCGTGAGGAGAGATTCTATCCCTGGTGGGGATCTTTTGCCACTCCAATAGGTTGAAAAGGGTTGGAAATAATTAGGACACCTTCAATTTTTAATATTTCTAACCTGTTTCTGATGATTTTGCTTTATCTTTGTGTAGCTCCTAAATTTTCTGAACTGGTTCCTGCGAGAAGCGACACAGAAAAAAGAATCGAAGCCTTGTTAGAGAGATCCTTTCGTGTCTACTTAGCCATCAGTGAAGCTAGTTTCAATACCCAGTATTCTGAATCCAACATGTCTTCAGGTAAAGAATAACTCATATTAATATTGTGATGTACTATGATCCTCATTCATTTTCATTTTCTTAGGGATCCCGAAATCGAGCTCTCAATTTACCTTGTCTGATCTCAATAGCCTTCTGTCTTGAGCCATTGTCATCAAGAAGGAGGGCCCCACACCTGCAGCCACCAAATCACATGTTCCACTACTCCGATCCAAAGCTTCAGGGAGTAAGAAGAGGAAGACGGCAGACGTGGTAGATCTGGAGATCTTTGAGGGCATGGATTCCACTGAGACTGTCAAGAAGATTCAATATTTACTGAATCTGGTAAGTTCTTTCTCGTATCCCTATTTCAATGTCAGGATCCTGAAATTCTTAATGCATCCGAATCTGGCAGGGTCTTGAGAAGTTGAGTGCCAACTTGGCTGTGGCGGAGAAAAATGCTGAGAAAGCCCTGGAGAAGGTCGAAGACATGAAGAAAATCTCTGTCACCAAGTCCAGATACATGGAGAGGGAAATCCAGAGTCTGAAGGAGAAGCTGCAAGAGACCTCAACCCAGTATGAGCAGAAATTGCTGGATAATGTGGATGACGCCAAGAAATATGCTGCTATGGCTATCCTTCAATCTAGGATTCAGATGGCGGAGCAGGCTTCCGTGGAAGTTTTTGACCTTACAACCTTGGATCTTCATTGATGGCACACTTTTCTAGCTAAGCTTGGTGGTGTAGCGGTGGAGGTAAGCAAGGATGTTGAGGACGTTGGAGCTGGAGGTAGTGAGAAGCAGGTTGACCAGGGCGATGAGGTAATGATGCCTAGGCCTGAGCTCTGGATATTTTGGTTCTTTAATTTGGTTAATCATGGTTGCTGTTGTCTTAAATTTCCTTTTATGACTTGTGTTTGTTAAACAATTTTATTTTTTCTTACTATGGGGATCCCAGTTTCGGGATAGACAATTCTAGTTTTTGATTAATTGTTCAGGACTCGGGTGGATGGGTCCAAATTTTGGATGAAGCCTAGGTTACTGATCTTCCTCCACTTCTAATATTAGTAGATGATTTGTGACTATTTGCCATGGTTGTTATGTGCTTGATATGTTTTGTCATATTCTTCAAAAATTAGGATCCTTACAATAGTTTTGAGTATCTTTTTAGGATACTTGATCCTTAAATAACATTTGTAAATAACATTTTAGTTTTTCATTAAACTTTGATTCAGAAAAACATACTTAGTTTCTGATAAATAGTTTGGAAGAATACCAGTGACTAACATACCATGGCTTAGTCATCAAATTTTTTGAGTGTACCCAAAGCAATTAACCTTAAATAAATACCTTTATTAAGAATCAAACTAGGTAGATATACATACCAGATGATGATAAGGAGGTTTAAGCATATCATATCCTTTTGGAATCCCTTAGTTGTCCCATGTGTATAAGTGGATTATTTACTTAGTAACCATACCTTAGGATCCTCAGGGATGTTCCCAATCCGCTCCAGTGTCAGGATCTTGGGTCAGCATATTAATGCTAGATATTTGGGACAAGCCAGAAACTTGAGTTAACACATAAGTGTTAAATACTTGGGACAAGCCAATTCTTTTGTTCATATTCGTGGGTCATACCCGATGATCGTAGTGACTTGAAAATGTCAAAACCTGTAAGTGTTAAATGCTTGGGATAAACTTGGGGAATAACACGTCTGTTATATTCGTGAGGTCCAACATATAGCCAACAGTGATGAAATTATCAGCCACTGTTACATGGACTGGTCGCACCACCTTGAACTATACTTGGATATCGTGCACCCAGGCAGAGTGTTTAAACCCAATCTTGTAGAATGGTGAAAGCCTTTAAACCTTTGAAGGGATTTTAAAATACCTTAGACTTAGAGAGATGGCCAGTCTCTATCTTTTGATCAGGTTCCTTAGGAGTCTAATCTGCAAACCACTTAAACCTTGGTGAAGGTGGGTGTTAGCCAGGCTAACACCCCTCCGATGCCTAAGTCAGTAATTTATAGATCGAAAAATAATAAAGTTGAAATAAATATGGGATAGAAAACATACCGGAGATTAAAATAACTAGGGATAATGATCATACCAGTCTGAGTAAAAATTTGCATTTCGACTTACACAAAGTATGCTTTAAGATGAATGGCTTTCCAGGATCTTGGTAGGACTTCTCCTTCCATAGTAGCTAGCCAATAGGCACCCTTTCTTGCTTCTGAATCTATTAAGTATGGACCTTCCCATTTAGGTGCGAGTTTGCCTTCATTTGGATTGATAGTGTTTTGAAATGCTTTCCTTAGTACCAAGTCACCCACTTGAAATCTTCGGATCCTTATATTCTTGTTGTAGGATTTTGTTCTTTTTTGCTGATATGCTGCTATCCGGACCTTAGCAAGATCCCTAAGTTCATCATTTGTGTCAAGATCCTAAGCAAGAGCTTCGTTGTTGGTTTCTGGGGTTTGGAGATTGGTTCTGGCAGTAGGGATAACCATCTCTGTACGGATCATAGCTTTAGTACTAAACACCAATGAGAGTGGAGTTTGTCCTGTTGCATTCTTTGCGGTTGTCCTATTTGCCCAAAGTACAAATGGTAGCTCTTCTGCCCATATTCCTTTCTAAGCACCCAATCTCTTCTTGAGGTTGTTTATGATGATTTTGTTCTTGGATTTTTCTTGTCCATTAGCTTAAGGATGTACAGGGGTGGAAGTCACCATTTTTATCCCCCAACCGGCACAGAAGTTGGTTATTCTCTTGCCAATAAATTGGGATCCATTGTCGCATACGGTTTCTGCCGGGAACCCGAACCTTGTCAGGATATTATGCTTTATAAAGGACACAACTTATTTTTCTCTGACTTAGACAAATGCTTCTGCTTCTATCAATTTGGAGATATAATCCGTCATTGCCAGCATGAATACCTTTCCTCCTGGTGCTTTGGGAAGTTTGCCGACTATATCCATTCCCCATTTCATGAATGGCCATGGGGAGATGACTGGATACAAGGGTTCAGCTAGTTGATGAAGTATGTTACTGTGTCTTTGGCAAGCATCACATTTCTGGGCATAAGTGATGTAGTGCGAAACACACATCTTTATTCATATTGTTTTAATACGTATTTACTTAGTTTTATCTTTGTTTTGAGTCGTTTTTGTATACTATTGAGTCGTTGTTATGTTTACAGGTGCACGTGAAGATTACAAGTGAATACATGAAGAAACCGAGCAAGAAAGTGACGCCTAAGGTTCAAAACTAAAAAATGGTGAAATTTGAGTTCTCGCGGTACGCTAGAGAAGAGAAAGAGAGCCTCGCGGTACGCGAGGCAAGCTAGAATGGGCCGCGACTAATTTGTTCCTCGTGGTACGCGATGAACCCAACCCAGTCTCTCGCGGTACGCGAGAGACCCGAATTTCGTGAAAAAACCCTCAATTAAATTTAAATAGAATTTGAAGGCCATGGTGAGAGGAGTTCGACATTCAAGCGTCTAGAGAGAGTCTAGAGGCGATTTTGGAGCTTAGGAGGCCAATTGAAGAGGAAAGTTGAAGACTTTGCTTCCGGGTTCGTTAGTATTAGCGTTTTCGGTTTCATGGTTCGATTTTTATCTTTGAATTGCTATGTTTGATACCATGATTCTGTTGATTACTTCTGTTCTAGTTGTTTTGAGCATGATCTTAGGCTAAAACATTGATACTGCCTGGGTCATATGATGATTGCATGTTAAAGTTACCATTTTTACTGGTTTTGGATTATAATTGATGGTTTATGATTTTGTAAAAGGTTTCATGTTGATGATTATGATGTTATTGCATGCTTAGATCTGATGTTTGTTTGATTTCAATTACGTGCGTTGATTGTGGATGTCTTCCATCTTCATTAGCGTATCTAGGTTATAGAACTTAGGATTTGTGGTCATTTGTGTCGTTTGCTAGACATAGTGATCCATAGGAGTTGGGACTAAGTATAGATTAATACTGAGTGTGTATCCTGTGTCAATAACCGAGAAGTGAGAGCCAGTCGTTTAGTCTTCATTATTAGGAATTCGAGTGTCAGCTGTTTGAGAGGAAGTTGGTATTAGGTGTCTAGTGATTTTTGCTATTCTGAGTCATAGTTGTTATCGCGAGATTACCCCGTGCATTCTTTGAATGTATGGTGGACAGTGAGACTGAAAGGTGATCTGTCTATTCGGGTACTTTATCATTGTTGGAGAGACCGAAAGGTAATCCACTATCTGGTGAGTTATTACATCTTTAGGTTCCTTAGTTGGTGACACCCTGAGAGTGATTAGGGATCCGCTAGGCAGTCTATAGATTTTCCTTTAGAAACCCAGATCCATCATAGTTTCCTGAACCGATAGAAGTTGTGCTTTGCAAGTAGGATTCCGACCTAGGTAGTATTCTTCCCATCTCTGATTTCTTCCTTAGTTCTTCACCTTGATAGTTTGAGTCGACCTTGTTTGCTGCATTAGTAGTTAATCCTTAGTGTAGTTAACCCCCCGTCAAATCAATCTTTAGTCCGAGTCAGAGTCTAGTATAGTTATAGTAGTGTCTCTAGGGTTCGATCACTCGGTTTACCATTAAGATGTGCTACACTCGATAGGTACACTTGCATGTCAATGCGGTTTAGTCGAAGGTACTCCATTTATTACTTAGGAGCCTAGATTAGGTTTTATTTATTAGTTTTTATAGACCATCTGGGCAAAATTAAGTTTTTGGCGTCGTTGCTGTGGACACTTTGCAATAGCAATATTAGCTTTAACTTGTTCTTAGTTTGATTTTTGGTTTAGTTCTTTTGAGTCTTATTTGTGTGTTTGTCTTATGTGCTACTTGTGTGCCCTATTTGTGACTCTAACATAGGATCGAGTCTTTCTGTTTTTGAGTATTTATTTGTTTTCTTTTATTCTTGTGTAAGTTTATGCAACGTACTCATTCGCAGGGATCGCCACTATTTCCAGCTTACGAAGAGCCTGAATGAGAGCTTCACGAGCGCACCCGCGATTTCCGAGAGCATTTGAAAGAGTTGTGCCACAACAAGGTATGTCCGACTAGCCCAGTTCCCTTTCCTAACATGGGCGACGTTGAACCACCAGCGAGGCGTACCGTGCACCAAAGAGCCAGTGATGGGGTCCTCTGGGCGAGATCTTCGAAAGCACGCCCCGCTATCACTAACGCCAATACGTGGCAGATCCCATCACATGTCATAAGCACGATCACTCATGCTTCTCAATTTCATGGCCTCGAGGATGAGGATGCACCCGAACACCTGTCCTGCTTTGTGCGTATATGTGATACCTTCAATATCACGGGTATGTCTAAGGACACTATCTACTTGCGTCTCTTTCCATTCTCGCTCTCTAGGCGTGCACCTACTTGGCTTGATACCCTCCCTGACAATTCTATCACCACATAGGAGGATCTTCAATCCAAGTTCTACAAAAAGTACTATCCACCTTCCAAGGCCGCTCGCCTTCGGGATCAAATCCATTCGTTCCGGATGGACACTGACGAGCCTTATCACATGGCCTGGGAGCGGTTCAACGTGTTGTTGAGCCAATGCCCAAAACATGGTCTTTCTGACTTGGTAAGTGTGGAGAAGTTCAATAATGGCCTTACCTTCGAGAAGCAGCAAATGTTCAACACAGCCGCGGGAGGCCATATCATGAATAAGCTAGAGCCAGCTGAGTGTGAGGAGATGTTCGAGTACTTCGCGCTGGCGGAACAACAACAGCCATCTACTGGGACTTCCATTCCTCGTGCTAGAGCATCCACCTTTTCTCCTAGAGGTGTGCATCAGGTCACTCCTAATACTAGCGTGGCTGCTGCACTTGCAGCTATGGCAAACGAGATCAAGGAGCTGAAGCTTAGTGCTCTTAGGTGTGAGGTGTGCAGGGGAGGACACGACACCAGAGATTGCCCCGTCAATCATCAGGAGCAGGTGAGTTTTGCTGGAAACCAGAACCAGAACCGAGGGTACAACAACTATAATAATTCTTATGGCTATGGATAGAGATCTGTAAACAACCCGCCTGGGTTTAATGGTCGCCAGAATCAGTATGGAGGAGCTAAAGGAGGAGCGAGTATGGGAAGCAACGTTAACACAAGGAAGATTGAAGAGATGATAGAGAATCAAACACAGTTGCTTGCCCACTTAGTTCAGCAGGACAGGGACGCTCGGCAAAGACCGGATGCCCACAACACTTTATTGAAGAATCAACAGTCAGCATTCCAGGACTTGCAACGCACGGTAGGAGACATCGCGAAGAGCTTGAAGGATAGACAGGGAGGTTCATCTTCAGGCACCAATGCTTCAGTGATGTCGATGTCAGTCATGAGTCATAGAGAGGAGGAGAGAGTAGAAGAGGAAACCTCCCACAGTGCTGACTATGGCATCCCTTCGGTAGAAGAGGTGAAGAAGGTAGATTGGAGGGCTCGCTTGGCTGCGATCGATGCGATGACGTTAGAGGAGCCCGAGTCGAATATTGTGTCGACTAGGAGTAGAAGAGCAAAAGAGAAGGAGAATCCACCGGTATAAGAGGAAGAGTCGGTGGACGAGGAGATAGAGATGGAGAAACCTGCCAAGAAGGCAGAGGAGAAGAAGAAGGGGGTGGAGATGAAGTCCCCCGAGATTGACCTGAGTCGTGTTCCCTATCCAGCGCGCCTGCTGCCACATAAACACGCGAGGGAATACAGTCACTTCCTTGATATGTTCAAACAGCTCAAGGTCAATCTCCCATTCATAGAGGTCCTCCAACATATGCCAAAGTATGGAAAGTTCATCAAAGATCTTCTTTCCAACAAGAAGAAGATGGAAGGGATCTCTAAAGTCTCACTTAGTGAGCAATGTTCTGTAGTGATTCAAAACAAACTGCCAAAGAAAATGGGGGATTCGGGTTGTTTCACGATCGCGTGTCTACTTGGCGGTTTGCCTCTAAACCACGCGTTAGCTGACCTGGGTGCTAGCATCAATCTGATGCCATATTCTATCTATAAGCAGCTAGATCTAGGTGAACCCAGCCGACACGCATGAGCATTTCCTTGGCTGACCGTTCAGTCAAGTATCCATGGGGAATTGTGGAGAATCTTCTAGTGAAAGTAGGCAATTTTTTCTTCCAAATGGATTTTATCATCTTCGACATGGAAGTGGATGATAGAGTCACACTCATCCTAGGACGCTCGTTCCTACGTACCGCCAAGGCATTGATCGATGTCTTTGACGGGAAACTCACACTTCGTGTGGGGGATAAGATGATCACATTCAATGCTATGAAACCTGTGAAGGGGTCTACTGAGCAGAGCGACTCAGTTTGCATGATTGATTCCCTCATAGGTGACCATCGGGACTTTGATCCAGAGGTAGAAGTTGATGAACCCGCCCCTGACTTAGGAGAGATATCTGATTGGGCGCTGGAGTTAGAAGGGTTGTTGGATGCACCGGACGATTACGGTGACGAGGTGCCTGAAGATCTGCTAGAGATGATGGTAGATTTAGAAGATATCATAGGCAAAACCCCAACTGTGGGGAAGATGGAGGAGAGCTTAGAGGATCATGAAGATCCGGGCGAGAGGTTAGAGGCCACAACTTTAAAGATACCACACATTGAACCTTTGACTTTTACTGTTGTTCATGCTGAGGGGATAGAAGCCGAGTCATCCCCTAAATCTAGGCCGCCCCGTAAGAAACTCCGAGAGTTGAATGAGTCTTGTGATCTAGGGAGAGTGAAAACCCAAAGTGTGGGGATGTGTAGAAGTGACAACTTACTAGGATACTTGAACCGTGTTATATTTGGACCTGGTAGGTTTAAGCTGTGGTGGAAAGATTTAATTGATAAATGTGATAGAGTTTCATTATTTGATAGGAGTTTGAGTGTGTTGATGTTGTGGAGGACCGGTAGGCCGCGTAGGATGAAGGCGGTACCGGTTAGGATTAAGGAGAAGCCTCCTGATAGGTTTGGTTGAGTCTCGGACAAGTGCCCAGGATGTAGAGTTTGTGTGCATTACTTGGTTTGAGTCTGTGTCAATTTTTTTGTGTTTTTCGGTTTGTGTGCTTTGTTCGTGTCAGTTTTTGCAGGGATTCACGCTCGATTCGGTGAGGAGATCATTAGAAATGAAGTTCCAGGTATGTTTTACATTGGTTTTTATCATTGGAACGAGTTTTAGAGAAATTGGGTGAAAATGATTTTTAAAAGGTAAAAAAAATTTCTAAGTATAAAAAGTGAAAATTTTACTAATCTTTCTGTCAAGGACACCTTCCCGCGGTATGCGAGAGGTGAAGGGACTTCCCTCGCGGTACGCGAGGGAATGCTGGTTTTGGCCAGCCGTATTCCAAGCTCCTCGCAGTACGCGAGGAGCACCTCCTTCTTTCTCGCGGTACGCGGGGGAGCCGTGGATCTTCCCTTTTTTCCTTTGTTTCCCATGGTTTTCCATACCCACCACTACCACCATCACAACCATCATTCATCACATCCATCACCATCTTTATCATCCATACCATCTCTCATCACTATCATCATCCATATCCACTGACTACCACAACCATAGGATCTTAGAAACCGTTTGTGACCGACGATTCACCTTGCTGTGGCGTTCATGTCTATGTGTTTTCCACTCTTCGGGTATACATCATTCCGTCTGTACTCAATCTCCATTCGGACGGAATGTGATCCTAATCTTATTGAGCAACCCGACGGTGAGATGTGCAACCGTGACCGAAATGTTATACGGTGCACAAAAGGATGAGCGAAGCTGGATTTTCATTCATGTATATCATTATCAGCTAAGTCAATTCCTGTTTTTATTTTTGTATTTTTATTTTTAGTTGTGTCTTGCTTCACATTGATGACAATGTGTCTTTCAAGTGTGGGGATGTGAGTGTCTAGTTTAAGTTTGTCTTGTTTGTAAAAAATTCAAAAATACAAAAAAAAATCAAAATTTTTGAAATATGTCACTGGAAATAATTACATATACATGGAAAATGATAGTACAACTGGATCTACTTATTGAGTTTAAATGATTAAATAATAGAAAATGCATCTAATTAGTGATGTTTTGGTAGACCCTGCTAGCTAGTAAAGCTTAAATAGCCTGTTTGTGTCGTTTAGGAATTAATTGGATTTAAAAATCATGATATCTTGTTGGTATTAATCTTAGAGTAATCGGTAATACTGAAACTATCAACATATGGTGATAGGTACCACGTTAAGTTAAAATTTAGAGGTTTTTGAAATTTTTGGCACATCATTCTCTTTTTATGAGAATAAATCCAAGTTTCGGTGGCGCCCACATCCATAAATTTCATAATTCAAGAGCTTATTTGTTAGAATAATGAGTTTTTCTTATGTGTTACCCTCAGGGATGGCCACTTGGAGAAAACACCCCTAAGTGATTCTTATGTGCTTTATTGATTATACGTAGTCTATGTGTTACATTCCGGGATAGCGACTTGGTTGAAACACCTCTAGATAAAGTTTAATTTGGCTATTTATGCTCATATTCATTCCATTAATTCATATTTCATCTAATTTCTAAAACCTGTAAATCTTAGTTTAACGTGGCGGGTGAAATCTATATGGTTTAATCCGTGCGTAGACATAACCGTGAGACAGGATTAGGTAGAGTTGTAACTTTTAAGTGTGAGTCACATAGATTGATTGATATGCTTGGTAAAATGGATGTAGAACATATAACGGGGGCTAAAAAGTTGGTTCTTGCGTTTAATCAGACAGAAATACTAATTATTGCTTTTTAACGCGTGAGTATGTTTTGCTAATTGGTAATTGATTAATGTTAAGTTAGATTTCGGTTATGATTCCATTGTAGCTTTTTCAAGGACGAAAAAAGGTTAAGTGTGGGAATGTTTAATGTAGTGCGAAGCACACATCTTTATTCCTATTGTTTTTGTGCGTTTTTACTTAGTTGTATCTTTGTTTTGAGTCGTTTTTGTATACTATTGAGTCGTTATTATGGTTACAAGTGCTCATGAAGATTACAAGTGAATACATGAAGAAACCGAGTAAGAAAGTGAAGCCTAAGTTCAAAACTAAAAAATGGTGAAATTTGAGTTCTCGCAGTACGCAAGAGAAGAGGAAGAGAGCCTCGCGGTACGCGAGGGAAGCAAGAATGGGTCGCGCCTAATTTGTTCCTCGCGGTACGCGAGGAACCCAACCCAGTCTCTCGCGGTACGCGAGAGACCCAAATTCCATGAAAAAACCCTAAATTAAATTTAAATAGAATTTGAAGGCCATTGTGAGAGGAGTTCGACATTCAACCGTCTAGAGAGAGTCCAGAGGCGATTTTGGAGCTTAGGAGGCCAATTGAAGAGGAAAGTTGAAGACTTTGCTTCCGGGTTCGTTAGTATTAGCGTTTTCGGTTTCAAGATTCAATTTTTATCTTGGAATTGCTATTTTTGATATCATGATTCTGTTGATTACTTCTGTTCTAATTGTTTTGAGCATGATCTTAGGCTAAAACATTGATACTGCCTGGGTCATATGATGATTGCGTGTTAAAGTTACCGTTTTTACTGGTTTTGGATTATAATTGATGGTTTATGATTTTGTAAAAGGTTTCATGTTGATGATTTTGATGTTATTGCATGCTTAGATCTGATGTTTGTTTGATTTCAATTCCGTGCATTGATTGTGGATGTCTTCCCGCTTGATTAGCATATCTAGGTCATAAATCTTATGATTTGTGGTCGTTTGTGTGGTTTGCTAGACATAGTGATCCATAGGAGTTGTGATTAAGTATAGATTAGAACTGAGTGTGTATCCTGTCTCAATACCCGAGAAATGAGAGCCATTCATTTAGTCTTCGTTATTAGGAATCCGAGTGTCAGCTGTCTGAGAGGAAGTTGGTATTAGGTGTCTATTGATTGTTGCTATTCTGAGTCATAGTTGTTATCGTGAGATTACCCCGTGCATTCTTCGAATGTATGGTGGACAGTGAGACTGAAAGGTGATCTGTCTGTTCGAGTACTTTATCATTGTTGGAGAGACGAAAGGTAATCCACTATCTGGTGAGTTATTACATCTTTAGGTTCCTTAGTTGTTGACACCCTGAGAGTGATTAGGTATCCGCTAGGTAGTCTATAGTTGTTCCTTTAGAAACCCAGATCCATCGTAGTTTCCTGAACCGGTAGAAGTTGTGCTTTGCAAGTAGGATTCCGACCTAGGTAGTATTCTTCCCATCTCTGATTTCTTCCTTAGTTCTTTACCTTGATAGTTTGAGTCGACCTTGTTTGCTACATTAGTAGTTAATCCTTAGTGTAGTTAACCCCCCATCAAATCAATCTTTAGTTCGAGTCAGAGTCTAGTATATTTATAGTAGTGTCTCTAGGGTTCGATAACTCGGTTTACCATTAAGCTGTGCTACACTCGATAGGTCCACTTGCCTGTCAGTGCGGTTTAGTCGAAGGTACTCCATTTATTACTTAGGAGTCTAGATTAGGTTTTATTTATTAGTTTTTATAGACCGTCTGGGCGACATCAATAAGCCATAGCGTATTTCCTCATAGTAGGCCAGTGGTATCCTGCCATCAGGATCCTTGAGAATAATGCTCTGCCGCCTATGTGATTACCACAGTCTCCCTCATGTACGTCTTTCAAGACTTTTTGCGCTTTAGGATCCTCTAAGCATCTCAAGTATGGACCTACAACGGATTTTCTGTACAAAACATTATGCAAAATTATAAAATGAGATACCTTCGTGCGAAAAGCCATGTGATTCTTTTCGTCACTCGAGATCTCACCATTCTATAAATATTTTTTAATAGGTAGGATCCAGGATCCTTGAAATGTTTCAGGATCATGAGTCTTATCTTCTTCTGTACTTGACACTTCATCTATTTTCTCAATTGCTGTGCTTAAAACATGTATGATTGGGATTTTAATACCTTCTTGTATTTTAAGAGCTGATGCAAGAATTGCTAAGGCATCAGACTCAGCGTTGTCTTCCCTAGGTACCTGTGTGATACTGAAAATTTCGAATTCTATGGACAAATTTTTAACTATTGCAAAGTATTTAGCTAACTTCTCACCTTTTACTGCATAGGAACCGTTAAAGTTATTAGCAAGTAATAGTGAATCTACGTGTACCTAGAGGTATTTGATTTTCATATCTCTGGCTAGCTGTAACCCTGCTATTATTGCTTCATATTCTGCCTCATTATTTGTTGCCTGGAACTCACAACTAATCGATTGGGGTATAATGCCCCCCTGTGGCGATTTCAATATGATGCCTAGACTTGTTCCCCTTACATTGGATGCACCATCAACGAATAAGGTCCATTTATCCATGGTTTCTTCCAACTGTTGGACTTCAAGGTCTGCTTTATGCTGAATATCACTATTGAAATCACCCACAAAATCTGTAAGGGCCTGTAACTTTATTGCTGTCCTCGGCTCATATATTATATCATAGGCACTGAGTGTAACGGAACATTTTGCCATTCTCCCCAACATCTCTGGCCTTCCTAAAACACACTTAATAGGATAATTAGTTTTAACATGAATAGTATGTGTTTCAAAGTAGTGTTTAAGCTTGGTAGATGCCATTATTAAAGCTAAAATTAATTTTTCTAAATGAGAATATCTTGTCTCCGCGGCAAATAAGCTCTTACTGATGTAGTATACGGGATGCTGCTGCCCTTCTTGATCCTTGACTAACACTGCACTTACAGCGTTTCTGGATACTTCCAAGTACAAGGATAATGGCTCACTATCCTCCGGATTCATTAGTAGAGGTGCTGATGACAAGTACTCCTTTGATGTTATAAACGTATAGCTATTAAATTATTAACTAAATTAACCTATTCTAGAAACTAAGTTATACTCTAGACTCTCTAAAACTCGACTAAACTACTAACCGACAAGTGAACCGATCGACTCTAGTACAGCTAAATAAGTCCGGAAATCGAACCCACGAAACTCTATTTATTACGTAAATTAAACTCACTTAAACAGATTGACTGACACGACTAATTGTTTTTATATTTGGGGGGGGGGTTTGTCTAAAATCCTAAAAGAAAAGCGATTAAATTACTATCAATTAACTAAATTGCCTAAGACACGAAGGTGTTTTTGTGTTTTACTTCAGATGACGATGGGTAACTACCTAGACTGGAATCCTGGGATGCTTCGAGCTATACTTTTAACGGATGCAAGTTAATAAGGAACCGGGATCATAAATTTCTAACCTCTTGAGACACCGAACAGGACTCCCGACCCTTTTCGGGAAGACACCTAAGGAACTCTGAAGGCTGCTGAAAACACCAGTTGATCTAGACTTCCTCTCGGTTATCTAAATGTTTATGTAAAGTACCCTAATATGACCTGCTCCCTCTCGGGTTGTAAACCTAGGATGACTTGGGTTCTTGATTCGACTCGATAGACAAATATTAGCAAGGCAACTACGACAGACTTCTCTCAAAGACCACCCTAGCAATTTACCAATTTAGACCTATCAATAATCTCGCACCTCTCGGCTATTAAGATTAGTATAACACCTAGACCTATTCAATTATCAAATATAGCTTCTAAGGTATTTTGGCCAATTAACCCAACAAATCACAACGCAAGTTAATGATCTAGCATGACCCTATTACGCAAAAGACATTCACCAAAGATCATACGAAGCAATATATAACAATTAGAATAATTCTAAGCATGCACATTCAACGAATCAATAATCAAGTTTGCTACTTTATCATGAAATCCAAAATTAACAAGTATCCAATATAAAAATCACAACTTTAGCATCCCATTCATCATAATCTAGGTAGTTTATCTAATTTAGCTACTCATCATTATCCAAATCAAAGACGCAATTTCAACAAAGTGGAAAAACATGGTAAAAATTAAGAAAACAAAGAAATGATAAACCCGGATAGCCAAACCACGAGCTTGATCGATCCTAGGACTCCAACCTTCAAGCGTTTCTCCTTCTTGCTTGAAATTGCTCCAAAATCTCTCCAAAATTCGTCCTAGATTCTTCAAAATCGGCTAGGGTTACACAAGTATATGATTGAGATGTATTTATACCCCAATCCAGCATCAACCCACCTGAAAGTCGAAACATTCTGTGGAAAATAGGCCCTCGCCACCCGCGGAGCCCATTGGCTTCCCTTCTCGCGGGTGGCGAGGAGTTAAAATCTGTGTGTTGTGATACAACTCCCTCGCGGCCCGCGAGGGACAACTCCTGACCTTCTCGCGGGTGGCGAGAAGGTGTTTCTTCTCGAATTTCATGCTTTTAAATGTCTCTTGACCTCCCGCTCTCTTCCGGTACTCGGTTTTGCATATTTTTGACTCGTTTTCTGCCCATTTCAGCAACAACTATCACTCGAGACCTGGTAAACATAAATGGATCAACAGTAACATATTCTAGCTAAAAACTAAAAGAAAACTAAACAAAACCACTCAAACTGAACACGATAAATGGGTGTATTTTGCAATACATCAAATATCCCCACACTTACTCTTTTTTCGTCCCTGAAAAAGAATTATGTATACGGAATCATAGTCAGGTAGAAACTTGGTTCTCAAAAACTCAGTTATTTTAATTAAAGCTTAGTGACGTGTTAGCTGCGATTGCAAATATATTATCCTCTTAAACCCAAATCCGGTATCCAAGTTCCTTATCATGTTTATTTAATTTATGTTCAATCAGATTATCTAGGGTCTCACGCATCGGAAGCTATAGTTTCATCTAACCCCACCTCAAGCTTATGGAACAAAAGGAACAACCAATTGATTATTTCCTAACCGTCTTATGCTTTAAAAATCAAAAGAATTAACATCAAAATTTTCTCTTTTTTTTCATAGAAATCACGAGCACACAATATTCATACCTAACCCAGAGGTTGTTTCAATCAGAGTCACCATCCCCAAGAGCGACAACGTGAGCGTCGGTAATCATATCATTTTATTTTAACTTATCCTAGCGGGAATTTCAATCAGAGTCACCATCCCCAAGAGCGATTCCATAGGCATCGTTATTTTATATGCTCTTTTTTTTTCGATAAAAATTTTAAGATTTTAAAACTTATAACGGCATTCCTTATACTATTTGTGGCGGTATCGACTTCCCTACTTCTCCTAGATGATAACCCACAAATATCCCAACATTAGATATATTTAAGCTCAAAGGAAACTTCTCAACCGGTCGGGCCTACCCACATATCCCTAACTAGACACGCTTTCACTTTATATATAATCTCATATTCAAAAACCAAGTAAAAACCCGACTTTACTATCATTTTCCGTGCTTTTAATTGCAAACTTCTAAAACAGAGACATTTTCCAATTTTATAATTTTTTTTTTATTTTTTTTTATTTTATCAATAAAAAATTAAATGTCCCATCCCCACACTTAAATGTTGCATTGTCCCTAATGCAGGAACGGAAAGAAATGAAAATACAAAATATACAACTAGAAAAGACTTAGCTGGTACTAAAGCAAGACTGTCAACGTGCCAGTCAATTTCCGCTAGTGCCCTCCATACCGAACGTGTCCAGCCAACAATCCTCATTTATCACACACGAACGGAAGCGACAACATCACAACAACCTAAACATAATCAAAATACTCGCAGAGAAAACCATTCAGTTTGTTCAAGCCAAACACAAACCAACCAAACCAACCCACCCAATGTATCAATGTATTAAAACATCACAAACCATGGATACTGAAAACATCATAAACGAAAAATAAATAGAAAGGACACAATAACAGCTGCATCATCCCCACACTATTCTTCGTCCTCTTCACTCTCAGCCTAAAAAATCAGAAACTCTGGTGGTGAGCGGTCGGCACCATACTGACCTGAGCTGCCCGGTTGTCCATAAGAACCATACTGACCATAACCACTGTACTGCTGACCACTCGACCCCTGAGGCGCGAAAAAACTCGGGACATTCATATTCATGGTTCCCATCATATACCTCAATGCCTCCTCCTGACGTTGCTGCCCAGTAGAAAGCAGCGTCCTGATCTCATTATGGCCAGTGGTCACCAACCCATGTAAGTCCCTAAACCCATGCTCCATCCTATCATACATCGAATCCAATGTGAGGGGGTCCGGTCGTGGCTGTTGGAGAGGATACTATGGTGCTGGCCTCTCAGACCGATGCAATGGTCTCTGATAACGGGTCGGTATCCCGGACTGCATAGTTGTTGCAGCCTCAGATCCTGCTGGTGGTTGACCCTGTGGCCCTGCTCGAATCGGCTCCCAACTAGGCGGTTCATGAATACTGAGAATCTTTGGATACTGTAATTGTCTAACCCCCATCATAACTGTAACCGGCCCATATTTCAAATACCTCGCCTCATATTTGTCAAACACCCCAAGACTTTCAGCAATTCTAGTCACATAAGGCCCCATGTAGACACCAGCATCCGGACCACCCCTCCAGGTCCTTTTCATGGACCATGCGATAATACTGGCCACATTTGCAGGCCTCTGCTCCACCATTCAGAGCAAACAAAATAGATCAACCTGGTTGATCTTATTCTCCCCCGAGCCTCTGCCAACAAGTTTCGCTGTCAAGATCTTATGAATATACCTGTAGACCGGATCGATAATTTCTGAATTCAACATACTCCCTGAGAAGGGAGCATTTGAGATAGTACCCCAAAACCTAACCAGATCATTCCTCACCAAGCTGTAATCATGCTGCTTCGTAAAGACACCCCTCACACTAGTGATAAACTCCGGTGTTTGAACCTCTGCCTGTGTATATAACTGAGTAGCCATTGCAAATTGGGGCATGGTCATCTCGTACACCTGTCTACCCAGAGAAAAAGAGACCGCATCATGTTGCTCAAAATTTCCCTGCTTTTACCTGAAAGTAGCATGGAACTCTAAAGTCAACTCCTCATATTGTGGAGCCATACAACACAATGCAGCCCTGAACCTATCACCCAGCAACGCCTCGATCCTATCTCTTTGGACAATGTTATCTAGAAGCGTCCAATCGATCGTCCTAAATTGTAGTAGATTTGTATCAATCAAGGTATCCAATTTCCGCGATTCCTGAGTTCCCAACTCAAATTGCAGAAGCGGGTGTTCTCGAAGCCTCGTGACTCTACAGTTAGGGATACGTTCTCTGGTATGATACTTGATCATCCTTTGACCCAGATTTGGATTATAGTCCTGCTCAGTCGCGTCCCCTCGTGGGCGCGGTGGTGGGCCTCTTCGCTTCCTTCCTGATCTACTTGACGAACCTTCACCTGACATATCTACACATGAATAATCAAACAAAGAAAAGAAAAGCAGAAAGTCAGTATTCACAAACTATTTTATTTTATTTTTTTATTTTTTTTGTTTTCTAATAAATAATCAACCGTATAGCATTTCATTCGCGGTTGCACCAGAAAACCTGAATTTACAAACACTTTGGGCGACAATTTACAAGAACTAATTATAAGTTTAGACCAAACTCGCCCGAATGGAGATTGAGTACGGGCGAGTAGCCTTTAACCTGTCAAAACATAAAATTACCCAAAAACTAACCCGAAACAAAAAAACGACTCACTAACTAGACTCATTGTACATTACCTCCCTTGGCACTTTAATTGTCCCCAATTAAACCTAAGTGCCAAAACAAACCGACATTGAGTACAGAGCTTAAGTTATCCCGAACCAAACCACCTCAATTTCCGAATGTTTCCAAACCAAGCCATCGGCACAGACACAACCAAAACAGCCCCGAACTTACCCATCCGCATTGCATTTATCATCAAAGACCCAAACTAAACGACACGATGAAGAACCGACACCTAAACATGCAAAACTACCCAATACCGATCAAAACTCGAAGACTAAAAGATTACAAAATTACAAAATACAAGAAAACATACCTGGAGAGCGAGTTAATCAGTAGGAAAACTAAGAAACAAGAGGTACACCCAAAACCCCGTGAAAATATATGCTGGTGAGTGAACAAATGAGTAGTTTCTGGTGGGTTTCAAGTGTAGGATGATATGATAGGTGTAAGAGGGTCAAAAATGGTGAATGGGGTGTAAAAATGGTGGATTTGTGGTGGGTTGGTGGTGGAGGCCGTAAGGTATTTTAGGGTTTGTAAGGAGAAAAGTGACTGCAAGTTTGGGGATGAGAGGTTTTGTTCTTAAGAGAAAGGGGGCTTGCGGCCGGCGGCGAGTATAGGAATGTGTCTCGCGGGTGGCAAGGAGCCTCCCGGCCCGCGACTTAAATCTTCAATCCCTCGCGGGTGGCGATGGGCCTATTTCAACATAAAGTTTCGAGATGTTGCTAGCTCCCATGCCTTAGAAAAAATTATAAGTTTTCCAAACCTCCCAAAAACCCATTCCAAATAAAATCTAACACTGAGACTTACCTAGAAATTCGTTTTCCTGTCGATCGTTGCTCCCCAACGGTGATGTTTTCCTGCACAAGACTCAAAAACACAAGACAAAAAAACAAAAACTACGAAAAAATACAAACTTTACACTTGAGCTTTCACTCAAGACTCTATACTTGGGCATTGTTAGGAGGTATTTCGAGAGGAGTTTCCTCCACTTCGGTAAGATCTATGGGTCCCCCTACATAGTGTTTCAAACGGTGGCCATTTACTTTCCATGTATTCCCATCGGCTTCATCTAACAACTCAATCGTCCCGTATGGAAAAACCTCCTTGACCACATATGGTCCCGACCACTTTGACTTCAACTTCCCCCCAAACAACTTCAACCGGGAGTTATAAACAAGTACCTTATCCCCCTTTCTAAACTCCCTCACTCTCCTAAGCCTCCTATCATGCAATGCCTTAGTTTTCTCCTTAATATTCCCTGAACGTGCATATGCCGCATCTCTAAGCTCCTCTAACTCATGAATTTGGAAAAATCGTTTTCGAGCGGCTTCGGTTAAGTCTAGGTTCACGGTTTTGAGAGCCCAAAGCGCACGATGTTCCAATTCTACGGGTAGGTGACATGCTTTTCCATAAACGACCATAAACGGGGTGGTTCCTAAGGGTGTTTTGTATGCGGTTCGGAACGCCCATAAAGCATCATCTAGCTTCTCGGACCAATCTTTCCTATTTTTCCCTACGGTTTTCTCTAGGATTCACTTCACTCCTCGATTGACATTCTCAACTTGACCGCTTGTTTGGGGGTGATATGCGGTGGACAAGCGATGAGTGACCCCGTAGCGTGCTAACGCTTTTTCCATCACGGCGTTGCAAAAATGAGTGCCACGGTCACTTATGAGAGCTCTAGGTGTACCAAAACGAGTGAATAACTTCTTTAGGAATCTCACCACCACTCGGCCATCATTTGTGGGAAGAGCTTGAGCCTCTACCCACTTTGAAACATACTCAATCGCCACGAGGATGTATCGATTCCCACTAGAGATGGGGAATGGTCCCATGAAGTCAATGCCCCAAACGTCGAATATTTCAAGGATCTGGATTAGATGGCATCTCGTTCTTGGATGAGATATTGCCGGTACGTTGGCACGCATCACATCTCCTAACAAACTCTAAGGCATCCTTAACTACCGAAGGCCTATAAAACCCACAATCAAACACCTTTTGGGTGGTGGTGTGAGGACCATGGTGACCTCCCGTTAAACCCTCATGAACATGCCTAAGGATCTCATTACCTTCCTCCTTCGTCACACACCTCCTAAGAATCCTATCTCCTCCTATCCTAAAAAGAAAAGGGTCATCCCAAATGTACCTCCTAGCATCCCTAAAAAACTTCTTCCTCTGTTGGGTTGTCATACCCTTCAACACAACTCCATTCGCTAGGTAATTTGCCAAATCGGAGAACCATGGCATACCTTCCTTCTCCGCTGCCACAAACTCAACCGACTCTTGAGGGAATTTATCACCTATCGCCTTCTCACGAATCTCCTCTCTCTTCGGGTCCTCCAACCGTGACAAATGGTCGGCCGCAATATTCTCCGCTCCTCTCTTATCCTTAATTTCTATATCGAACTCGGAGAGCAATAGGATCCACCGTATGAGACGTGGCTTAGCATCTTTCTTTTGGAAGAGAAAACGCAAAGCAGAATGATCAGTGAAAACGGTGGTTTTCGAAAGCACGAGGTATGAACGGAATTTATTGAATGCGAATACTACGGCTAGGAGCTCTTTCTCTGTGGTGGTATAGTTTTCTTGAGCATTATTTAGAGTTTTGCTCGCGTAGTAGATGGGGTGGAAGTGCTTATCCCGTCTTTGCCCCAAAACTGCACCAACTGCGTAGTCACTCGCATCACACATGAGCTCAAAAGGCAAGCTCCAGTCGGGTGATATAAGAATGGGGGCACTGATTAACTTTTCTTTCAAAAAATCAAAGGCTTTGAGACACTCCTCATCGAAGACAAACGGGGCATCCTTCTCGAGGAGTCGGGTCATGGGCCGAGTAATTTTGGAAAAATCCTTGATAAAACGCCTATAAAAGCCCGCATGACCGAGAAAACTACGGATCGACCTAACACTCGTCGGTGGGGGTAACCTGCTGATTGTATCTATTTTGGCTCTATCCACCTCTATGCCATCTCGTGAGATCTTATGGCCTAACACTATCCCTTCCGTCACCATGAAGTCACATTCCTCCTAATTCAACATCAATTTCGTCTCCGTACACCGCTTCAACATCTTCCCCAAATTAATCAAACACTGATCAAAGAAGTCATCCATGAAAACTTCCATGGAAGTCTCAATCATATCCTGGAATATAACGACCATACAACGCTGGAAGGTAGCCGGAGCGTTACATAATCCGAATGGCATGCGGCGGTACGCATATGTGCAATAAGGGCATGTAAATGGCGTCTTATCCTGATCCTCCAGTGCGATGGGAATCTGGAAGTATCCCGAAAATCCGTCGAGAAAACAGTAAAACTGTTGACCCGCCAGACGCTCCAACATCTGATCGATGAACGGTAGAGGGAAATGGTCTTTCCGGGTGGCGTCGTTTAATTTTCGGTAATCAATGCACACACGCCAACCAGTGACCGTACGCGAAGGGATTAGCTCACTCTTCTCATTCATGACCACTGTCATCCCCTTTCTTCGGGACAACTTGGGTCGGGCTCACCCATGGGGAATCAGAAATTGGGTAAATCACCCCGACATCTAGCAACTTCAAAACCTCCTTCTTCACTACCTCTTGCATGTTTGGATTGAGACGCCTTTGAGGTTGCACCACCGGCTTATATTCATCCTCCATAAGAATCCGGTGAGTACAATAGGCGGGGCTTATGCCCTTAATATCCGAAAGGCTCCATGCAATTGCCTCTTTGTGCAACTTCAGCACCTCTAACAACCTCAACTTCTCCTCCTCCATCAACTTAGAGGAGATAATAACGGGAAGACTCGAACCCTCTCCTAAATAAGCATACTCTAGGTGTGAAGGCAAAACCTTTAGTTCTAAAGGGGTTGGTATCTCTAAGGGGGCTCTCTCACTTTCATTCCTAACCTCACTAAGCTCCATCACCTCGGGAAACCACAGGGTTTCCTCCTCTTCTTCTTCACTCTCCTCCATTTCATCAGGCACTCCCCCTCCCAACAAATCGACTCCACTGATATACTCGAGACATTGGTCCACGCCCGACATGAATGAATTCAAGAAATAGACGGAATGGCATGGGCCGCTAAAATCACTAGAATCGTTTGGGTGTTGCATGGATCTAGCTACCTCAAATGTGACCTTCTCGTCACCAACGCAGAGTGAAATTTTTCCATCATAAGCATCGATGAGTGCCTTTGCGATGCGCAAGAATGGACGGCCTAGAATGATAGGAACTCCCTCATCAGCTTCCATATCAAGAATGACAACGGGAAGACAAACTTATCGACCTTAACAAGTAAATTTTCAATGATACCACGAGGGTATTTGACGGAACGATCGGCTAAGGATAAAGTCATGCGAGTGGGTGAAAGTTCACCTAGGTCTAGCTTCTCATAGAGGAAAAACGGCATGAAGTTGATGCTAGCACCTAGGTCGGCTAAAGCTCTACATTGGGTATCACTACCGAATAGGCATGGAATGGTGAAGATACCCGGATCCGTCAGTTTTCCGGTAGTTTGTTCAAAACAACCGCGGAACAACCTCCGGTCAATGGAATGTTTGAGAGCTCCCCCAATCGATCCTTTTTTTTAAGAAGGTCCTTCAAAAACATGGCATATTTGGGCATGCATTGGAGAGCCTCAATGAACGGGAGATTAATTTTTAGTTGTTTGAACATGTCGAGAAAATGCCCGTATTCCTTGGCATATTTCTGTTGCTTAAGGCGGGCAGGATACGGGACTCGTGAAAGATCTATAACTAGTGAAAGCCTAGACTCTATCGGTCTCTTCTCAACGCTCCTCTCCACTTGGGGCTCGACGGTGTGTGCGGTAATTGCTGGGTCTAACCTAGATTGCACTTTACCGGGAGCCTTCAACTCAATTTCTTTATCAACTGGCTCCTCCTCCTCTACCTCTACCCCTTCTCTCACTTTCGGTTCACCTAAAATTCTTCCGCTACGAGTGGTGATGGCTTTCGCATGAGCATTCGGATTGAGTTGAGTGCCACCCAGAAATTGACCGGGTAACCTCTCCTCAGGTTTTCTAGCCATGTCACCAACGGACCTTTGAAGGTCAAGGAAAGCGGACTGTTGATTCTTAAGAAGAATATCGTGTTCAGAAAGAGTTTTCTGGGTGACCTGATCCTTAACAACTAACTGTGACAGGAGTTCCTCAATTCTATCTAAACCCTTGTTTGAACCCTAACCACTAGATGATCCCTGACCAACTGAACCTCCATTACCATTACTCTGTCTCTGGTTGTTAAACTGATTTCCAAACTGACCCTGTCCACCTGAACTCCCAGAACTAAACTGAACTGACCTTGACCCCGATTAAAATTAGATTGGAAACCAGGGGGGTTACCGGAAGAACGCCAATTTGAATTATTATTATTATTACGCCAGTTCGAATTATAGTTATTATTATTAAAAGCATTTAATGGACCTCTCGACTGACCGGCTATGAAATCGACTTGTTCCTCACTCATCAACGGGCAATGTATAGTGCTATGACCTCCCCTACAGAACTCACATTTGTCTACCTTGGCTTTTATCTCTTTCATCTCACGGTGCAAGTTCTCTAGAGCAGCAGCAACACTAGTATCCAGTGTGACCTGGTGAACACCTCGTAAAGATGAGGTTGCACTAGTGATAGGAGTGGTATTCCTATTTGCTGACCGCTGCTCAGACTCAGATTGGGCAAAACTCTCAAACATATCTAGGCATTCGGTTACTGATTTCTTACCCATGAGGTGTCCTCCCGCTGAAGTATCGAAACGATCTTTCGTGTCATAATTGAGACCATTATAGAATTTCTCTACAAGGGCCCAATCAGAGAGACCATGCTGGGAGCATCGAGCGAGTAGGTTTTGGAAACGCTCCCAAGCAAGGTAATAGGACTCATCGGGTTCCATGCGGAACGAGTGAATCTGATCACGGAGGCGAGATGCCTTAGCGGGTGGGAAATACTTCTTGAGAAATCCATCCCTAAGTGTGGCCCAAGTAGTGTATGTGCATGCGGGTTGAGAATCGAGCCAAGTGGCAGCTCGATCGGCTAGAGTGAACGGGAAAAGTTGGAGAAAGATGGCATCATTGGTGGCTCCTTGTAGCTGGAACGTACCTAAAATGCGAGTGAGGCGGGCGATATGTGCAGGTGCGTCCTCATCATCACGACCGTGAAATTGACACGTGTTAGAGATGGCGGTCATGATGTACGAGGGGATTTGCCATGAATTTTCATTGGCGATGGGTGGAATAGTGATGGGTGAGTTTACACCAGTGAATCCTAGGGTGGATTGTTGGTGAACAGTCTGACGGTCGGCCATTTGGTCGACATGGAAAGGTGGTAGGCTGGATGGTGGTGAAGAAAAAGTACTAACCTCCGGCGCGAAATCCGTTAGCGGGAAGTTGTCCTCCTTCTCTGGCTTAGGTAGCGGCCCCTTTGAGCGCGTATGCACAAACTGCAAAACTAACACAAGGAAACAGGTGAGAAGACTCTATTATTATACTAAAAAAAAAAAATTTACGAAAGATAACTAAAAAGACACGACTGATTAGATACCTACGATTCAAAATATTACACAAGTAGTACGTATTTATTATGTAGTCTGATCAAAGCTAATGAACGCAATCGCCAAGAGTCCCCGGCAACGGCGCCAAAAACTTGATGTTCTAAACGTATAGCTATTAAATTATTAACTAAATTAACCTATTCTAGAAACTAAGTTATACTCTAGACTCTCTAAAACTCGACTAAACTACTAACCGGCAAATGAACCGATCGACTCTAGTACAGCTAAATAGGTCCGGAAATCGAACCCACGAAACTCTATTTATTACGTAAACTAGACTCACTTAAACAGACTGACTGACTGACACGACTAATTGTTTTTATATTTTGGGGGGGGGGGGGTTTGTCTAAAATCCTAAAAGAAAAGCGATTAAATATTACTATCAATTAACTAAATTACCTAAGACACGAAGGTGATTTTGTGTTTTACTTCAGATGACGATGGGTAACTACCTAGACTGGAATCCTGGGATGCTTCAAGCTATACTTTTAACGGATGCAAGTTAATAAGGAACCGGGATCATAAATTTCAAACCTCTTGAGACACCGAACAGGACTCCCGACCCTTTTCGGGAAGACACCTAAGGAACTCTGAAGGCTGCTGAAAACACCAGTTGATCTAGACTTCCTCTCAGTTATCTAAATGTTTATGTAAAGTACCTAATATGACCTACTCCCTCTCGGGTTGTAAACCTAGGATGACTTGGGTTCTTGATTCGACTCGATAGACAAATATTAGCAAGGCAACTACGACAGACTTCTCTCAAAGACCACCCTAGCAATTTACCAATTTAGACCTATCAATAATCTCGCACCTCTCGGCTATTAAGATTAGTATAACACCTAGACCTATTCAATTATCAAATATAGCTTCTAAGGTATTTTGGCCAATTAACCCAACAAATCACAACGCAAGTTAATGATCTAGCATGACCCTATTATGCAAAAGACATTCACCAAAGATCATACGAAGCAATATATAACAATTAGAATAATTCTAAGCATGCATATTCAACGAATCAATAATCAAGTTTGCTACTTTATCATGAAATCCAAAATTAACAAGCATCCAATATAAAAATCACAACTTTAGCATCCCATTCATCATAATCTAGGTAGTTTATCTAATTTAGCTACTCATCATTATCCAAATCAATGACGCAATTTCAACAAAGTGGAAAAACATGGTAAAAATTAAGAAAACAAAGAATTGATAAACCCGGATAGCCAAACCACGAGCTTGATCGATCCTAGGACTCCAACCTTCAACCGTTTCTCCTTCTTGCTTGAAATTGCTCCAAAATCTCTCCAAAATTCGTCCTAGATTCTTCAAAATCGCCTAGGGTTACACAAGTATATGATTGAGATGTATTTATACCCCAATCCAGCATCAACCCACCTAAAAGTCAAAACATTCTGTGGAAAATAGGCCCTCGCCACCCGCGGAGCCCAATGGCTTCCCTTCTCGCGGGTGGCGAGGAGTTAAAAACTGTGTGTTGTGATACAACTCCCTCGCAGCACGCGAGGGACAACTCCTGACCTTCTCGCGGGTGGCGAGAAGGTGTTTCTTCTCGAATTTCATGCTTTTAATTGTCTCTTGACCTCCCGCTCTCTTCCGGTACTCGGTTTTGCATATTTTTGACTCGTTTTCTGCCCATTTCAGCAACAACTATCACTCGAGACTTGGTAAACACAAATGGATCAACAGTAACATATTCTAACTAAAAACTAAAAGAAAACTAAACAAAACCACTCAAACTGAACACGATAAATGGGTGTATTTTGCAATACATCATCCTTCAATGCTTGAAGCACTTGTTCATGCTTTTCTTCCCATTCAAATCGTTTATTCTTCTTTAAGATGTCACAGAATTCCTTGCATCTTTCTGAGGATCTCGAGATAAATCGATTGAGTCCTGCCACCCTTCGTGTTAGTCTCTAGACATCCTTGGTGTTCACCGGGGATTTCAGATTGATGATTGCTTTAATCTGCTCCGGACTAGATTCTATCCCTCTCTTGTTACCATATATCCCAAGAACTTTTCTGCCCCCACTCCGAAGTGGAATTTAGAAGGATTTAGCTTCATATTATACCGGTCTAGATAATCTAACGTGTCTTTGAGATCCCTAAGATGGTCTTCTGCTTTCTTTGACTTCACAACCATATCATCAATATAGATCTCCATGGTGTCCCCTAGTTTTTCTTTAAACATCATGTTCACCGGTCTTTGGTATGTAGCACCTTCAATTTTTTAAACCAAAGGGCATAGCTATATAACAATAAATACCTGTTGGAGTCATGAATACAATATCCTCCTGATCTGAGGGTTCCATTTGAATTGGTTAGAATCCTGATGAAGCATCCATGAATGTTAACATTTTGTGGCCTGCTGTAGCATCAATCATTGAGTCAATGTGTGGTAATGGAAAAGGATCCTTAGGACATGCTTTATTCAGGTCAGTGAAGTCTAAGCAGACTCTCTATTTTCCATTTTTCTTCTGGACCACCACTACATTAGCTAGCCACCTTGGGAATTTCACTTCCCTTATCATTCCTGCTTTCAGCAGTCTCTCAACTTCTTCTTGGATAACTGCATTCCTTTCCGGTGCATCTTTTCTTCTTTTTTGGTGTATTAGCCTGAAACTATTATCAATACCCAATTTATGTGTAACAATATCTTTAGAAATACCCGTCATGTCTTCATGTTTTCAAGCAAAGGTTAAGACTCTGCTTCTCAGTAGTTCTATGAGTTCCTGCCCAATATTTCTCGGGATATTGGTTCCTACAAGCACCTTGATGTCAAGATATTCCGTACTTAGGGATATTTCTTTAACATTTTGCTCTTTGGACTCCAAGACGTCTCGGGCTTGTTTCTTTAATTGTTATGCCTGCCTTCTTTTGGCAGAGGCTTTCTGTTGATCACTGTTAATTTTTACCACTCCCCAAGGTGTCGGTAATTTGACACATTGATGGTATGTTGAAGGTACTGCCTTTATGTCATAGATGCATGGTCTCCCTAAAATAATGTTATAGCAAGAGAGTGAGTCAATAATATAAAATATTTGAATTGAATTTACCCCCGCAATGTAGATAGGTAATTTGATTTCTCTGACTGTATTCTTGACTTCTCCGTTAAATCCCACTAATACTGAGGATTTCGATATTATCTCAGTTTCAGGGATATTCATTCCCTTCAATGCTTCCAGTTGTATAATGTTAACTGAGCTTCCTCCGTCTACCAGAATCCTTCGTACGAAATGATTGGCGATATATAGACTAATCACCAATCCGTCATGAAGAGGATCCTGCACATTATCCCTATCCTCTTCATCGAACAATATCACCTTTTGGTCAGTCACAGTTGATGTCCGGGTAGGTCTATCTTTTTTTTCCGTCTTGGCTTCCTTTGCATGTCCTTTTGCTGCAAAATAGGAAGTACCACAGATATCAGAACCACCAGAAATAAAGTTTATTACCTTGGCATCCTTAGGTGGGGATGCCACTCTTCTTGGGGTAGCATCAGGATTCTAATTCTTTTCTTTCTTTCTGCCCAAGAGTTCCTTCAGGTGGCCCTTGCTAAGAAGATAACTTATTTCTTTCCTAAGGGCAATACAATCCTCAGCCATATGCCTGAAATCTTCATGATAGGCACACCATTTGGATTTGTCCTTCCATCCGAATCCCTTGTCAGTTTTCCTGGGCAATCTGGCCTTGTCCCCAAGATCCTGCATGGCATAAATGATTTCTGAAACATTAACAGAAAAACAATAGTTAGTCAGTTTAGGATAATTTTCTTCTGCCTCATCGTCCTCCACAACGTCGATTCTGTGATTGTCAGATCTCGAGTAGGGCTTTGATCTATGAGGCTTGAAAGATGATGATTCATATTTCCTGCTGGGATAATCATAGTTAGAAGGTGCATTAATTATTTTCGGGATCTTCCTGTCATCTTTGAGTCTTATGAACCTCAGAGCCCGATTCATAACTTCGTCCAAGTTCCTGCAAGGATTCATTACGAGATCTTCGTAGAAGGGGGAGTCCTTCAGCAATCCCATCTTGAAAGCTTGAACTGTCGTAGCAATGTCAAGATTCAGGATATCCAAGGATTCCCGGCCAAACTTGCTTACATAATCCCTAAGGGACTCTTCAGCATTTTGGGTTACTCTGTACAAGTCACTAGTTAGTATTTCAAAGGTTCTGCTGCAAGAAAACTGGTTGTTAAATAAATTAATTAAGTGAGCAAACGAAGTAATAGAATATGGAGGAACATTTATTAGCCATTTCAAGGCAGATCCTGTTAAGGTTGATCTGAAGCCTTTGCACAGACAGGCCTCTTTCAGATCCAGAGGGATAGGATTGATCTCCATTCTTTCTCTATATTGAGTGACATGCTCTTCGGGATTGGTAGTTCCATCGTACAACTTCATGTTGGGAGTTTGGAAGCGTTTCGGGATCTTTGCATCACATATTGGAGGAGCGAATCTAGAGATCCTGTGACTGGCTGAGGATGCTTCTAGTATTGGTTGGACCACACCTAGTACGCTGGAGATCATATCCTTCAGCTTTTTCAATTCCTTAGCAATGACTTGACTGATCCCTGTATCCTGCATAAGTTCGTTAGCGTTTAAAAATTAATTGAAACTGTTACCAACGTGAGGATCCTGCGATGAGGATCTTGGGGAGATTACAATATTCGGGTTTGCGGTATCTCTAACAGCTGGAGTTGGAGCAACTGTAGTGGTTTCAGTCTGCATGGGAATGAAGTCTCCCTTATGGTTCCCTGAGGATCCTGTATAGTCAAAGTTCAGGATTCTGGGCTGTAGAGGGGTTGCCACTTCCACCGGTTTCTTTGATTCTTTCATCCTATCAAGCTCCCTGAACAACATCTGATTAGTCCTTTCTTGCTGTTTCATTTGTTGCTTCACTTCTGAGAACAAATCGAGGATGTCGTTTTTTGAAACAAGCACAGGTCCTCCGGCAGGTATCCCCGTTCCCGAGAAATCAGCATAAGTAGTTTTCTTAGGCAGATTATCATTCTTTTTCGGGAATGATGGAGGAGGGAGAGGGTTGTTCAACCCAGAGCATGAAGATGAAGTTGAAGAAGAAACCAACTTGGACTGGGACGACATTTTTGCAATAATTTTAGAAAAATAGTGACTGAATGCAAATTTCAGTAAGGATTTTAAAATGAAAAGCACCACTTGCCCCACGGTGGGCGCCAATTATTTTGGGTAAAAATTTAAGGGAGTAATTTTAGTGTGATTGATCAAAATGTAAAGTTGTGAACGAAAAAGTAAAGCTTGACATGATGATGTAGGAAGATAACCCTTAATCCCTAAGGATCGTCGGCATAAAACCTCGGGAAGTGACCGAAAGTCACTTGTCTGTTGTTCTTGTATATATAAATGAAAACGAGTACAATGTGAGCACAAAGTGATTGATGACTAAGTGTTACAGATGATTGCGAGTGTTGTTGTGTGTTCCCTAATTGATATTACTGTTGTTTATACACAAAATATAAGCTAACTAACTATCCGAGAATCCCAGAGATTACTTGGTCTACAAATATGACCGTTAGAAGCCTCTCCACGCATGTTCCACACTTTTCTTTTGACTTCCGGATCAATTCTTCAGGGATGAAATTGACTCCGCACGTTTTTTACCTGTGAATAAGTCAAGATAGAAAAAATGATACAACGGTTAGCGATATAAATATTAAGGATACCGAAACCTGTCAGGATACTGAAGAATGTCGAAGGTCCAGGATCCTCAGTCATAAAAATGACCCTAACAGGGAGTATGTGGAGAATGATCACATCAATGTTCAAGTGTTGTACATGTCAGCGTAGAGTTAGAATGAGCATATATATTGACAAAGGCGTTAGCAAGGATCAAGTTTATCACTATGAGGGAGTTATTTGGCGTTCAAGATGTGCATCAACATGATCCTGATTAAGAGGTGAATATGAGGGTTAATCCCGATCATTAAACTAAGGGTCATTTGTGTAATTAGTCATACTTTGAGTCTATTATGTGAATTGTATAAGGGCTCTTTTGTAAAAAACCAAAGTTGTTAAATGGTTTTAAAGGGACGCGTCTGTAATTTGAACGGATGCAACGTTTGGTGATTAGGGTTATATAAACCTCACGCCATTCACAAGTATGTAATCATAAGTTCGTATATTCAATCTCACAATTCAAGTTCCAAGTAATTAAATTGTCTTTATTTATCAATTGTTCGATCAATCTGGGCAACATCTGAAAGCACGCAGTCTGTCATGGAAATTGGTATATTTGAACATTTATTTTACTAGAAGGTAAACAAGAAAAACAGTAATCAACAGACGCTTATAAACAATAGATTGCTTTCCCTTTCATGAAAATAATTATGTACAAAAAAGAATAAACAAAATTATCATTAAATTGATTTCGTTTTTTAAAGTATTCTTTCTGATATTTTTAAATTTTAATAAAATATTTTAAATGGCATTTGGTTACGTATAAATCTGTTAACATTTAGGCCTGATTTCAATTCCTTCAAAGATAAATCCTCCTTTAAGTTGATGACCCTTAACCTCCATTAAACTTATCTTCACCATCTCACTTTTTCCTCCAACAAAGAATTCTCCAAGTTCAACTTCCAACCATCCATCTCCTCTCTTGCTCTGACGTCGGCCTTCTCCTTCCACCGCCCTTTTCTCCATCATTCGCCTCCGGTTCATGAAAAACAACGACTCAAGCTGTTGTTTTTGGTCATCTAGAGGGCACAAATATGCTGTGTTGGTAACCAAGTTTTCGTGTTTTGAGATTGATATCTCAGAAGGAATAGAGCCCAACCCATATGCGCGATCAGACACTTTGATTATGAGATAAGCACAGTATGCGTGTTAGGAGATAAATCTTGAGTGCCTATTCTTCCTTCAATTTCCAGGTTGGATATTGTTTTTAGCTCAATCACCTCAGCAAATCTGCACAATTGATAGTTAAATAGTAATACTATTAATTATAGTTGAAAAGTAGAAGTTTAGGAAAATAAATCATTTTTTACTTTAGATATTAAATTTGAAAAAGAACACCACATTTGACTAAAAAGTTAGAATTAATTTAAACTAACCTTGATCTAGAATGGGTAGTCCAGATCCAGTGATTTGGTTCATCACTTAAAGCAATGGTAAGTGCTCTTGCAGATAAAAAAATAGCTCTTTTTCCCACTAACTTTGTTTAGTGAAAAGGTCTGCACGGATAATTAAACAAGTCTAAAAATCAGTACTGTAATCAATGAAAATAAAATAGACATTAACTTTTCAAAAATAATGTGAACATAAACTTACACTGATTCCACCATCTATGAGAATAAAATCACATAGCTGGAAAAACAATTCTTTCTTTGAAGAAACCGTAAGTTGAGTGTGTGTTCTTGAGAGCAACTAAGGGAGATCAGATGGCAAGAATCTGCCCCAAACGATGTCGGAATCAGCAGCTGATCGCATTGAAGAAGATGCAAGCATAAATCTGCATGCATCTGGTGGAGATGTGAGAGATAAAATTGTTGAAATGCAGTCTTCTGACAACATGTTAAATCTGGTGGTCATTTTTAGGGTTTAAGATCAGTTAAATAATTGATTAAATGGTGGGTGGATTGAGTTGTGTGTGAAGGCTAAAGGGTGGTTATATATTAGGAGATTAATTGGGAGTGGGTGGGCCCGGCGGTTGTTTCTGAGAAAGCAGGGATGTGGTTGACTGGTTGACTACGGTGGTGCAACTTGTGTGGTACGCTGTATTTGTTTGAGTTCAAACGGGCTAATCTAGAGGAACTCCTTATTAAATACATTATTTTAGAGGGATACATAAATCACTATTAAAAAATTAAAAAATTTACGATAACAGATTTCGTAAGAAATTTATTAGAATTGGTCATTAGCGACAAGTTTTCGATAAAAAATGTGTTGGAAAAACCCCTTAAGAAATGTTTTTGCCGACAAAGTTTCTACTAATTCTCTGACGAATTAGCGACAAAAGCGATTCGTCGGTAATTTCCGACAATATTCCGATGATTATATTAAATAAATAAGTTAACCTATTTAATAAATTTGTCGAAAAATTGTAGGAAATCTTATGATTACTTTTTTGTTTTTTGTTTTGTCGGAAAGTTGACGCTAAGTTGTGGGAAATTTCTTTCGTTGATAACTTGTCGGGAACTTTTGTAGAAAATATACATGTTTTCTAGTAGTTTTCTCGGTTTTCGCGTAACCATGTGTTTTTCTCAGCAACCCTCCCATATATATATATATATATATATATATATATATATATATATATATATATATATATATATATATATATATATATATATATATATATATATATATATATATATATATATATATATATATATATATATATATATATATATAGGGAGAGGTTCAAATAATAAGTGGTTTTTCGCTAAGAAACCTAAGAAATAACAAAAACCTTAAGAAACGATATCAAACGAAATCCGATTGATCTCATTTAAGCGGCGTTGGAACCGTCTCGTCGAACTCTACCATCTTAGCGTTTAGGGTTTAGCATTTAAGGTTTAGATTTTAGGGTTGAATTTTAGGGTTTTAGCCTTAAGGTTTAGGTTTTTTTTGGGGGGGGGGAGGGGTAGGGGTTTAGGTTTTGGGGGGGGTGGGTTTAGGTTTTGGGGTGGGGTGAGGTGGGGGGGTTTAGGTTCTTGGGGGGTGGGGTTGGAGGGGGGTTTAGGTTTTTGGGAGTACGGGTGGAGGGGGTTTAGGTTTTTGGGTGCGGGTTATGGTTTAATGAGACGGTTCCAACGTCGTTGGAATGAGCTCAATCGGTGTTCGTTTGACTCATTTCTTAGCGTTTCTTAGCGAAACCAGTTTTTAGTGGAACCTTCCCCTATATATATATATATATAGGGGTTTAAATACGAAGTGGATTTTCGCTAAAAACCCTAAGAAATGATTTCTTTTTTAATCGAAACCGGGTCAGACAAACTCTGATTGAGCTTATTCCAGCGGCGTTGAAACCGGCTCGTCGATGTTTTTGGGGGTGGGGGATTTAGGTTTTTGGAGGGTGGAAGTTGGGTTTTGTGTTTTTGGGGGTGGGGTAGAAGGATTTAAGTATTTGGGGGATGGGGGTGGGGTGGGGGTGGGTGGGGGGGATTTAGGTTTTTTGGGGGTTAGGGGTGGGGGTGGGTGGGGGGGGATTTAGGTTTTTTGGGGGTTGGGGTGGGGGTGTGGGGGTTAAGGTTTTTGGGCGGTGGGGGTGGGAGGATTTAGGTTTATGGGGAGTGGGGGTAGGGTGGTTAGGTTTTAGGGTTTAGATTTTAGGGTTTAGCTTTAAAAGTTTAGTCTTTAGGGTTTATCTTTAGGTTTTATTCCGACGAGCCGATTCCAACGCCGCTGTAATGAGTTCCATCGGAGTTCGTTTGACCCAGTTTCTTAGGTGTCTTAGCGAAAATTCACTTATTAGCAGAACCTTCCACTACACACACACGCACACACACACACACACACACACACACACATATATATATATATATATATATATATATATATATATATATATATATATGTTTAAATACAAAAGGCTTTTATCATACAAAGTAATGGAAAGATTTATAATCATTGATCTAGGAAATCAAGGTATAAGGGCTAAGATGAAGGGTGTCACTAGTCAGTTTTTTTATTTGCGTGAAAAGAGTCTGGAAGGGTAAAGTTGGAATAGCCTACCATTGTTGATTTTTTTTTCAAGTTCCCTAATTTTTAAAAAATACATATAACTTTTTTAAACGACATTATTTAAAAAAAAACCTACAACATAAAATTGAGCATTTTATTCTCTTTAATTTGAGTATATAATTTTTATACTTTTTGTATAAAAAAATCGACTTTCTTTTAAAAAATGTCAACCTGTTGTGCGTATAACATGCGTGATTATTCGTATAACAAGCGTTATTATCATTTTAAAACATTCATTATTATCATTTTAGAACAAACATTATTGTTATTATTCATATATCATACGTGATTATTCGTATAACATGCGTTATTATCATTTTGAAACATTCGTTATTATCATTTTATAACATGTGGTATTATCATTTTAAAACATGCGTTATTATAAACATGTGTTATTATTGTAAACCTGCGTTACTATTATTACGCGGACGATTTTACCCCTCGCCCCAATGACATGTGTCGCGTCTTGGTTTCTTCGTAAGCTTCGCACGCTAAAAGGGCTTTTTACAATAACCGGCCAGGTTAAAGCAGTCACAACCAGGAGTGGCAGAACCACTCAGGATCCAATAGTTGATTTTTTAAAGGGTTAGTTTGAATAAAACAAATCAAAAAATACCGTAACACCTCGAAAATTCATGCAAAATATAGGAGCCAAAGATGTCAGGAATTGAAGTCTAGGTGTTGAATTATATGTTCTCCAAAGATGGAGGACTAAAATTAAAAAAATCTGAAAGTGGAAGGGATAGCGGACCGCTATCTCAGGACATAACGCTCCGCTATGTGTAGAGGAAGGAATGAACCGGGTGACAACACGTGTCCTGTGACTCACCGGTTAGAAATATGACACGTGGTACGATAGCGGACCGACTAGACAGACCATAACGGTCAGCTATGGACATATAACCTTAAACGGTCCGCTAAGGGACCTATAACGGTCTGTTACGTGGTCCCAAAGGCGAAATTACGGCCGGAGGTAATAGCGGACCGCCATCACCCAGCATAACAGTCCGCTATAGGTGTGATTTTGGCCAATAAATAGAATTCGATGGCCAGGGTTGTTGAGACACAATCCATACACAAAAACACACTCACCAACACGTACTTAGCCTAGGAATCCGTGCCAAGGTGCCGGTACGTGTTTGGAATTTCAGTTTCTAGCATTCTGACTTCAAACAGCCGTAGATAGTGCTGAGGTAAGATCCCGACTGGTTATTGAGGTCTGGTTAATTATTATTAAGTTATTATAAGTTTAATATATTAATATTATTAGGATATTGCTCGAGGTTGATATTTCGATTTTAAATACGTCGAGGTGATGTCCGAAGTATTTGACATATTATTAATCCAATAAGCTGAAATACTGTACAGGTGATTTCTTCTGAATTGAAATGTGTATTTAATTACACAGTTGTTATTTGAAATATGCCTGATAAGTAATGCCCTATTCCAAGTATATATAATGCGTATTAAGTACTGTATACGTGCCGAAAGTGGATGGGACCTACAGGTGGACGATTATCTTATCTTACTGGTTAAATGTAGGCCAATAGGGTAAGGTAGTTGTCCATTTTATAATGGTGAAAGGTAGGCTAGTGGCGGAAGGGTTGACCAATTATATATATAACAATAGCTTATTAGTTTTGTGTAAACTAATGAGTGGGTCATGGGATTGCTGGTGATTGAATAACAACCATGTGGTAAAGATTCTTGAACTCACCAACTTATGTTGACCTAGTTGCATTTATTAATTTAAAGGTTGATGCAGGTGGATATTAGATGGCATTCGAGGTAGATGATAGCTGAGGATAGTTGTTTGGATGATCAGAGGATTGTGATGGATGGATGCATGCTTGGAAGAGCTATATATCCTGCGGTGTTTGAGTTCCTTGACAGGGACTGACGTTTGTTGGTTTCGTTAGTTTGTAATAGAAGTTTGCTTCATGATATAAAACACTTTAGTTATTAATAAAAGTGGATTATGGTTTAGCTTCCGCTGTGTGTTCTGTACCACACTTCACGTCTAACTGGTGCCTAGGACTGGGGAGTGACAAGTTGATATCAGAGCCTCAGTTTAGTGCAGTTTTGTCACAAGTATTGAAAGATAGAAAATTGCAAATACTGATTTGAATTGGTTTTTAGACAATAATAATAAAAGTAATCCTCTCTGGGGTTCAGGTTTACAAACACAAATCAATTCTAGTTTACTCAGCAGGCAATCACATAGACATAATCGCACAAGGTTCACTTGAATTCAATGAAAATATTAGAACAAGCTATAAAGAAAGCCTATTCATGTATAATAAGTTTTATATTAACCAATTGACACCTAACCCTCACAACGTCCCTGATGTAAAAAACCTGAGACTGATGAGACTTAAAAAGCAATTCAAAATCAATAAAAAACAGTTTAAAGCATTCAATCAGCAAATGTAATTATATGGCTTAAGATGCCAATCAAAATCACAACCCAAGTCTAAGTATTCCAGAAAATAACAAGTGCATACACAAACCCTACACCCATAGAAGATCACGCGTGGTTTAGCTACTCACACTCCTCACAATAATCAAAACTGGTGTTATGGAACTTACAATCATCAACTTTGATTAACAATTAACTAAAGAACAAGGGAAATCGCCTTATTGGACCTCTGGAACGGCTGGAATCAAATGAATTCGATAATGGGGGCTGAGAATGCTTATAACCTAAATTAGGTTAAAAACCTGTAAAACGAAATCCTCGCATGTCGCGAAAAAAATAGGCTGGTCCTTCCCGTACAATGAAGGACAAAATAGTCAGGCGCCCAGATTTAGCTTCCAGGATCTCCGCGTACCGCGAACTTGCTACTCCAGATCTTCGCGTACTGCGAAGAACATAAATTCCAACTTTTTTACTTTTGATCTTTGATTTTTCCCGTACTTTGTATCCACTTGATTAGCTTTCGTTTCTCGCTCATTTAGCACATAAATCTCGGAGGCACACACATACCAAAAACAAACATAAAACGACTCAAAGTACATGCTTAAGACACTTAAAACCATACAAAACTGACACATAAACTTGGGTTACTTCACATTACAACACATCCCCACACTTACTCTTTTGCGTCCCGAAAAAGAACTATGCAACGGAATCATAATTGGAACCTGCTTTCACATTCTTATTCATTTAACAACTTAAATATACTAACGCGTTAACTGTAACAATCAGCATTTCTATCCGATTAAACCCAACCACCGACTGGTCAAGCCCCCAATTCTATGAGCTACTATCCTATTCATTACCAAGCAGGCAGTCTATCTATGGGCCTCACACTCAGAAGGCTGCAGTTCAGCCTAATCCCATCTCAAAGTCATGTTTAGGCCCGGGTTAAACTATGTAGATTTCCCACCACTATAAACACGAATTTATAAGTTTTCAAAAATATGGATGATAATGGGTCGATGGATGAATGATGTGAGCTTTTATTAACATTCTATGATTAAACCTTACCTAGTAGTGATTCAACCAAGCTGGAACTCGACGTGTGGCACATAGACTGCAGTTTTAGATATGAAGCACATAAGAGTCAACTTAGTGTTGTTTCAATCAGGCTGGAACCCGACGTGTGACACATAAGCGAAACATAGTTTTCCAGAATAATTGATTACTTAAGAATATGACCCAGTGGTGTTTCAACTAGGTTGCTTTCCCGAAGTGTAACACGTAGGCGAAACTTAAGCTCTCAACTTAATTAATTAAGCTCATAAAGTGGTGGATTATGGAATGCGGGCTCCACCATATTTCGGATTTATTCTCATAAAAAGGAAGCGGTGTGCCAATTAATTTTAAAAACATAAAAATATGTGTTTAATGCGGTACGTATCATCCTATGTTGGCAGTTTCAACCTTACCGACACCCCTAAGATGAGAACTCACAAGATATCCTGAATTAATTATCCAATTCAGCCTAGATACACTATCAGGATGTTTAAGATCTTAAAGTCGATTGGGTCTACAAAAACGTTACAAGTTATACGCGCTTTCTATTATTTATTATCCATTTAAGTTCCACAAGCAGTTCCAATTCTACCTATCATTTTCCATATAGCAGCAAAAATTCTAATACAAGGACATTTTTGAAAATTTTTAGATTTTTATGAATTTTTTATTTTATGACTACACAGACGCAATCTACAAACCTAGACTACAATCTCCTTCCCCACACTTAAACTTTACATTGCCCCCAATGTAGGAAAAGAGATAAATACGGAAAACGTAAAAAAATAAACAAAAGATAGAATGGACTCCCCTGAATTAAGCTAAAGTGTCCTAGGCCGTATAGCATTTCATTCGCGACCTTAAATAAATATGCTGTCAAGTTGCCTGTTACAAGAGTATAAATCTAAATCGTCCCCGCACAAATGGAGATTGAGTATGGACGGGATGATCTAAACCTACAATTTATGCACAAGCAACCCAAACAACATCAAATTAACTCGAAATACAGACTCGATAAAAAACTAAAAGACCCTACATACTAGATACAACTCAAAATAAAATAAAAACTATTTTTTTATATTTTTTTCCGCTTGTCGCAAAGAAATGGGAAAGCATCCTCGCGTACCGCGAGGAATCCAAAATATGACCGGTCAACAATACTCTTCTTGTGTCGCGAAGAGTTTGGCAGGGACTTTCGCGTGCCAGGAAGACCATGTGGTAACAGAAAGTTTTGGCCATTTTATACTTAGAAAATGTTTTGGCCATTTTATACTTAGAAAAGTTTTAGCCATTTTATACTTAGAAAAAGTTTTGGCCTCTAAAACTTGGGTTCCCTAACTTCTTCAAAAACTCGTTCCAACCACCAAGTGATGTTCATACGTACCTGGAAGATTGTTCCTCATCAATTTTCTTACCAAAATTGACACGAATTCGTGCAAAATTTAGAAAAATTACAAAAACATACCCAAAAACATCAATTTTTTTTAAATTTACACAACTCTACAATAGTGCCCTACCCCACCAGGAATCTATGCATTGCCCTCAATTGCACTAACGCTAGGCCATATTCCTCAAAGATGTCCTCACACTTTGCCAATTGCATACAAAACAAGTAATACAAAGCAATAAAGTCCTAACTCACTTTCGTATGAATCACGAATGCATTTAGCGTATGCAACAAGCCTTTTAAACCCCTCAGTAGCCTGAGAGGACGGGTTTAGTGTCGTGAGGGTTTTATAGGGAACACACCCACAACGTTCATTTAACTAAAATTCAAAATCAGACAAACATACATTAGGATGCCTCCTAAGAGCGCTAAGTTTAACGTCTTCAGTCAGACACGGTGTACCTGATGCTACTTACGTGTCCCCCTCATCTAGAGTGCTCAAAACCAATGCCTCAGCTTGCTTACCCGGACCATTGATGTCATTGGGTTCTAAATATGGCTTTATACGATGGCCATTCACCGTTTGCCTCAAATGATCATCAAAGTCCTCAATTTCAATGTCTCCAGAATGACCCACTTTAGTAACCAGGTAGGGACTTGTCCATTTTCTCTTTAGTTTGCAAGGGAAGAGTTTAAACGCGAGTTGAATAGCCACACTTTTTATCCAACGACAAAGGTTTTTAATCGGATTTTTGCATCATGGACCTTCTTCATCTTGTCCTTGTATGTAGATGCACACTCATAAGCTTCGTGCCTTAATTCTTCCAACTCACTCAAACACAACTATCTTTGTTTACCTGCAATATCATAATCAAGATTAGCATTTTTAATATCCCATAATGCCCGATGAGCTAACTTTACAGGTAAGTGACATCCCTTCCCGTAAACCAACCGGTATGGTGTAGTGTAAATAGGTGTTTTGTATGCGGTATGGTATGACCACTGTTTGACCAGTCCTTGCGGTCAGCCCGTACTGTTTTTTGCAAAATTTCTTGCTTTTGCCTATTGGACACCTCCACTTGCCCCCTTGTTTGTGGGTGATATGGAGTGGCAATCTGGTGGTGTACACCATAGCGCTTCAGCAGTTTGCCAAAATGGAAGTTCTTAAAATGAGATCCCCTATCACTTATGATCACACAAGGAAGCCCAAATCTTGAAAAAATGTTTGATTGTACGAATTTGCAAACCACGCTATGGTAATTTGTTTTGGTGGCAATTGCTTCAACCCACTTGACACATAATCAACTGCCACCAAAATGAACAAATTGCCAAACGAATTTCGGAATGGGTCCATAAAGTCAATCCCACATACATAAAAAATATCAACTACAAGGATTGGCTGCATAGGCATCTCATTCCTCTTAGTTATGCTACCTATCTTTTGGCAACTTCTACATGTCCTAGCAACCTCATAGGCATCCTTAAAAATAGTAGGCCAAAATAGCCTGCTAGATAGTATCCGATGCCTTGTTTTCTAGCCACTAAAATGGCCACCACATGTAGATGTATGTGCAAGATCCAACACCGCCGTGATTTCTTTGCCGGGGATGCAGCATCTGATTAGTTGATCTGCTCCCACTTTGAACAAGTCTGGTTCATCCCATATGTATTGCTTGGCCTTAGCAAAGAAATTATTCCTTTTCTTCTTTGACCATTGCTCGGGAATAGTACCTGCAACCAAATAGTTCGCAATATCAACATACCATGGATCTGAAGAAGCAACATACATTAAGTAATCATCAGGGAACTGTTCTTTGATTTCAGGAGTCACATCCTCATCTTCTCTCTGAATTCATGACAGATGGTCAGCTAGCGAATTCTCACAACCTTTCGTGTCCCTGATTTCAAGATTAAACTCCTGCAACAAAAGGATCAACCTAATTAGCATGGGCTTGGCATCCTTTTTCGCCATCAGATAACGCACTGCAGAATGATCATAGTAGACAATTACTTTACTTCCCCAAATATAAGACCGGAATTTGTCTAAAGCATAGACAACTGCAAGCAACTCCTTCTCTGTTGTGGTTTAATTCAATTGAGCACCAGAGAGGGTCTTGCTTGCATAAAAAATGACAACCGGTTTCTTCTCTACCCTTTGACCCAACACAGCCTCAACTGCATAATCACTTGCATTACACATTATTTCAAAATGAAGGTTCTAGTCTGGTGATCGCAAGATCGGGGCTTGTACCATTTTTTCCTTTAACACATTAAAAGCAGTTAGACATTCTTTGTTGAACTCAAAAGGAACATATTTCAAAAGTAAGTTACATATTGGTTTTGTGATGACACTAAATCCCTTAATAAACCTACTGTAAAATCCAGCATGCCCTAGAAAAGAGTGCACAACCTTGACGTTTATCGTGGGATGTAATGTTGAAATAACACTGATGTTAGCCCTGTCTACCTCAATCCCCCGACTTGACACTACATGCCCCAAAACAATACCCTCTTGAACCATAAAATGGCTTTTCTCCCAACTTAGGACCAGATTAGTTTCCACACACCATTTCAAGACTTTAGATAATTCATTCAAACAAAAATCAAACGATGAACCAAACACTGAAAAGTCATCCATAAAGACCTCAAGGGACTCCCAACCATGCCCGAGAATATACTCATCATACACCTTTGAAAGGTGGCCGGGGCATTGCACAGCCCAAATGGCATTCGCAGGAAGGAAAAAGTACCATAAGGGTATGTGAAGGTGGTCTTTTCCTGGTCATCACGATGGATGGCTATCTGGTTATACCCTGAATAACCATCTAGAAAGCAGTAAAATTTCTGACCTGATAGCTTCTCAATAATTTGGTTAATAAACAGTAAAGGAAAGTGATCCTTTGATGTGGCAGCATTAAGTTTCCAGTAATCAACAAACACTATGACAATCCGACTTTTCAAGTTAATTCCGTTAGTGATCCTGTTAAATATTCTGTTAAATCCTAACCAAGTTAACCCAAATTCTAAGGCCAAGGAATCATTTTTGTCAAAGCTGAAGTTGTAGAGACTAGTTTTGTAAATATCCAGAAACCCTAGTAGGCACGGTCGCGCCTTGTTTTGGCATGGTCACGCCAAGTGCCTTGGCACGGTCACGCCTCTTGTTGGCACGGTCGCGCCTCTGGTCAGTTGAAACGTAAAACGCAGCCTCTAATCGCAAATCCGTTCGAGTATCAACTTAGTAACATAAAATCTTTAATGGCAATCATCATTGAGCCATTATTCGGCACTTTAACACTCCTAATGGCCGAATTCAACTCCATTATTGTAATTAAACTAAAATCGTCGACTTCATTTCTATTCCACACCAATTCGACTAAATTTGTCAATTATCCTCTCGATCTAGCATCTACACACGTTAGACGAGTCTCCCAGAAGCTTCAGAATATACCAATTTGGTCGGAAGAGTGGCCGAAAACACCAAGGACCAAACCCGTCGTCGTCGGACCGAGTTCTAACCATACGCTATCAATCCATCATCTATTCTGGTAATCAAACTCATCCTTAGCTTCGTTTCAATCTTCTAATCAAAAGCCCTATCATAATTCGGGCTTGCATTATCGAATTTAACCCAATCAGAAACCTAGGGTTCATACATTTTTGGGTTAATCAAATACTAATCTATACATGTTGTTAATCCAATTAAAATACATGGTTATGTTTTGAAATTCTTTGTTTATCAAAAGCCCCATGATTTCCAACGTTAATATTATAAGATTTAATCGATTTGATTCTGAAATCATTCAGACACGGTCACGCTAATCGGTTAGCACGGTCGTGCCTATCCGAGTACAGTCGTGCCCCGTACCTGACATGGTCGTGCCTACGAGCTAGACATGGTCATGCCTAGAAAACCCTAGACACGGTCGTGCCCGACACAAGCACGGTCGTGCCTGATGACCAGACTGTTGTGTCTTCTGTTTTGATCAACACGGTCGCGCCCCTGACCAGCACGGTCGCGCCCATGTCCTGGAGACGGTCGTGCCTTGTCTTAGGGGCGGTCGTGTGTGGGAAAAAGCCTTTTGTCGGAATGTTTTATTAACATTTACATTTTCAAAACAATAATTATAACATTATACAAATGTGTTTTAGCCCGGGAAACAACCCGTAGGCTCGGGTTTGAATTATTAACCTATTTTTATAATATTTCCCCACTTTTAAAAATAATATATTTACCATAAAGTTGTATACAATAATATGTTTATATTATTTTCAACCCGTGACTCGTATTATTAAATAATATTTGGATTTATATTATTTCGTATCGTTTTGTAACCTCGTATAACATTTGAAACCAAATAATAATATAATTAATTATATTATTTAATCGCATTTATCGCGTTCATAAAAATAATATATTTATTATTTTGCACCACGAATGAGTAATCAGAATATCCATTCGAACCTAAAAATAATATATTAAATTATATTATTTTCCTAATTTTTGTAAATGACAAAATGCTCGAATATATTTATTATTATTGTTGTCATTCGTCGCGCAACGTATATATATAATCTAATTTCTAATTAAAGAATTTTTATTCCCGTGGACACATCCGTCTACTCTCGGTTACTAGAGCGTTTCTTTAGGACGTTTCTCATTCCGGGTCATTGTCACAATTCCCATTTTTATCCCTAATTTATGTGTTTATAATTTTAGGGCATTCATAAGTCGTTTGAGACTTACACTCGTGGTTCCAACTTGTCCATTGTGTGATACTACCTACAACGCAACGCATATGAGTTTTCACGGCCCCTTTTACTGTTTTAACTTGGGGGAGAAAACATGGCTAAACGATTTTGGATTTTTAATTCGTATGATATTAATGTTAAATGCTAAGCGTAACACGCAATCACAGAAAGTCCTCAACTAATATCGGACCGTTAATATGGATCTTAGCGAGATAATATTTAGTAGTACTACTGGGTTTGACAAATCCCACCCGCGTTAGTCGCGCTAACTCGATTAGATATCGAACGGGTGAAATGTTAGCCTACTCACACCGCCAGTGTTGATAGACCTGGCAGGAGGCAATAAACAAACAGTCAGCTTCGGTTGCGAGCGCTTGAGCTGAACATGAACATAGGTTAGCTACCTATAGATACATACTGAATGAACATAAATCCGGTAAACGCTTATTTACATATATTGAAACCTGTGGACTCACCAACCTCGTGTTGACATATTTTCTTACATGTTTTCTCATGTCGCTAAGATAAGACACAGGTGCACGTTAGGGCATGCATGGGATTCAACTACTTTGATTATAACTTATTTATGTTTGTTTGAATTATTCTATCGTACTTGCTTTGTTTGGACGTTTGGACTTTTTGGACTTCTGGACTTTGTTTTTGGGCGCGTGTATTTTGTGCATTTACTTTCTTTACGCTTCCGCATTGATACTCTGATTTAAATGATATTTCCATTTTGAGTCCCATGTAGAGTCGTTCAAAGTAACTAATGTCTGAGATCCTGGTTCGTCACTTACCAAACGGTAAAACTCCGTTAGTTGAAATTTGGGGGTGTGACACATGCCACCCGGTTAGTAGCCGAGTGGCAATCTGCTCACCATGCTCACCTTTCACTACCAGTATACCTAGTTTCTTGGGCACTTTTTGGGTCAAACTTACCCACGGACTGTAAAAAATGGGATAGATGATCCCCACGTCCAACCACTTCAAGACTTCTTTCTTGACAACCTAGCGCATGTTGGGATTTAATCTGCGTTGTGTATCCCGCGCATGTCTTGTATCTGCATCTGTGATGATCTTGTGCATCACAATAGATGGACTGACACCTTTTTAAATCAGCAATGGTCCACCCAATTGCAGCTTTGTACTCCTGAAACACCTTCAGTAGTGCCTCCTCCTGCTCTTCTTCTAAAGTGGATGCAATAACAACTGGAAGAGTTTGATCATCCCCCAAAATACATACTTTAGGTGCTTGGGTAGATATTTTAATTCCACCTTTGGGGGGCTCACAAGTGAAGGTTTCAACCTCAAATCAATCCTAGTTGGCAGACTCTCCACATGATGAGTCCATGGAGATCTACCCTCTTGAACTGACATAGCTTCCATAGTCCTTTCTTCCCCTTGCAAGTCATGCTCCAGTTTCTGTTCAACCCTGTCACACACAAAACAAACCTCTGTGGAATCTTCCCTAGAGTGAGGATGGCATCCTTCAATGATGTCTGCCATAAAGCATTCATCACTTGGCAGAGGGTCAGATGCATTGGAAAAAAAATACTTAAACGCACCCTTCTATTACCAAAAGTCATGTCAACTGTGCCTAAGCGACAGTCAATCAAAGAATGGGACGTGGCTAAGAAGGGTCGACCCAAAATAACTTTTGGCTGTGTGACCTTTTCAGACTGCACATAATCAAGAACTAAGAAGTCCACCAGATAGTAAAATTGGTCAACTTTTACTATAACATCACAAACTACCCCTCTTGGGAGTTTAGGGGTCAAATCAGCCAACACCACGGTGGTATTGGCTCGACGCAGTGGACCAAAATCATATTGGTCGTACAAACTCCCAGGAAGGATGCTCATACTCGCTGCAATATCCAATAACGCCTTGTTCATTTTAAAATCACCCACTTGTATAGATATTATGGGCGCCCATGGATCTTGGAGTTTTGGTGGAAGAGCACCAGTTAAAATGGAACTGACTCTTGCATTCAAATCCAGTTTTTGAGGAATTTTATTGTGTCGTTTCTAAGTGCACAAATCTTTTAGATACTTAGCATAAACTGGAATTTGTTTGATTGCATCAAGGAGGGGTATATTGATTTTTACCTGTTTGAAGATTTCCCAAATTTCCTCCTGTTGAGGACCCCTCTTGTTACTCACCTCCTGCTTACCTGTATTCACTAAAGCTGAGGGAAATGGCACCATAGGAGGTACCACCTCCCCCTCATTAATAGTGGTCGTTGCTTTTGACAAAGATTTATCATTTTTATTTTTGAAAGTAACATGTTTAACCGGAATCGGCTCTGACTCATCATCACTGACCTCATTCTCATCAATGTCCTCCACCACATCATGAACAAAGGTTGGTGGAGGAGCAAGTTTGTTATCATATACTTTACCACTACGAAGTGTACTTACCTGACCAACGTGGCTCCTCTTCGTGTTCCTGCTTCCCGAGGCTTGATGAGATGGATTAGTTTGGGTGTCACTTAGGAGCCTCCCATTGTTCTTCCTCAAATCCGCCAAATCAGTGGCTAACTGCCCCATCTGAGTAGTCAATGATTGGAATGACTTGTCACGAACCTCATCAGATTGGTTCTTCTTCTGCAGGTCCTGTTGAATGGCTTTCAAAATATCCATCATATCATTCCCACTAGATTGTTTAGAAGATCCATATGATCCTCCTTGCTCATTCCCTCTTTGATACCCTTTTAGGTAATTACCTTTATTGTAGTTTTAATTCCGGGGTAGGAATGGTTGCTGATTTCTTTGCCCACTTGCTTCAAAATTAGGGTTAGATTGGTTCGAGGCATCCCCATAATGAAAGTTGGGATGTTTCTAAGGCCAGGGTGATATGTGTTGGAATTCATATCATAATTCCTACCACCCCCTCAATGTAGTTCACATCCTCAAACTTCCCCGTGCAGTTCGCACTATTATGACCCAACTCACCACACTGGTCACACACCTCATACAGTTAGGTTTGTTGCCCCTTGGTGCCCCAGTTTGCAACTTGTTTCTCTAGCTTCTCCATCCTACCCGACTCAGAACTCTGATTATCCACCACTCTCACTACCGAGTGTCTTGCCCTTCTTGAAGATTGAGCCTTCCTCTTAGATGTTCTTTCCATCTTCTCTAAATAGTCCAAATCTTCATCCTCAAAGTTGGTACCAAATTTACCATTAGAAATAGAGTTGAGGTCACGGGCATCATAATATGTCAAGCCCTCATGGAAGGCGTTCAGCATCTCCCACATTTGCAACCCATGGTGTGGGCAGTTCTTTATCAGCATCTTGAATCTAAGAAAGGCCACATGAAATAGTTCCCCTGACTGTTGTTGAAAGTTTATGATGTTCTTCCTAGCATGACTAGTCCTTTGATTAATGTAAAACTCATCCAAGAACTATTGCTGCATGTCACCCCAAGTGTAAATAGGTGCAGACGGTAAAGAGTGGAACCACTGTTGAGCCTTGTCTTCTAGTGTAAATTGGAAAAGTACTAACTTCACATCATCATGTGTAAATCCGCTTCCCCTAATAGTGTTGCACCTTGCATCATAAGCACTCAGATGTAAGTAAGGCCCCTCTGTTCCTAGGCCATGGTATTTAGGCAAATTCTGAATCGCCTGGGAACGAACCTGAAAAGACCTACCATGTTGTTGTGGAATGATAACTGTAGATGGGTTATTAGCTATGGCGGGACGGAAGTGGCTCTCAATCCCCCTAACAGGGCCTCTATCATACCTCCTTGGGATGCCTCTCGGATTATCAAAAGGGGGGGACCACATCCCTAGGATCAGGTCTTCTTTGTCTGTTCACAGAATGCTGTTGTTGTGGGATTGGGACTAGAATACCTTGATTAATTGGATATTTTGAACGTGTTGCTGGGGATACTTGTTATCATACTGTGTCCGAGCTGGCAACCTGACCCGTTGACTATCCACCCTGTTAAACTCTTCATTGCCATCCTCATACCCCCTCAGACTCATCATCAAAACCCACTGCTTCATCATCAAAATCTAACCTGAAGTATATGGACGAACTCCTTGAGAAGGGGTTGAGTGAAATAGGGATGGTTTGGTTACGGGTGGTTGTGATGTGGGCGGTATGGTATCCGACACTATCCTCACGTATGGTGAAGAATAGTGAGGTTTTGGTTTGAAGTTAAAGGGTTGGCTTACTTGTGGTGGAGGTTAACCAAGGTTGGGTAATGGTGGAATTTGGCTAGTGGATTGGTCATGGGTTCCATCAGTACTTGGAGGTGGAACAGATGGTGAGAACACACCCGAGGTGGGCTGCTGTTCTGGTGGTAACTGACCTGTAGGAGGTAGATCATATTGCTTGCCTGGATCCTGTTTATTCTCCATCTGAATTGGAGAAGTTGCCACTTTATTGGTTCAACAATGGATCCTGTGAAAAACTCTTTCTGCCTAGCAGTCTTCTCAATTTCTGGATCAAAAAGCAATGGTGAAGTTTTCCTAGAATGTCTTGTATGATGCATGCAGTTAAAGAACCACCTGCACAACACAAATAAGGAAACATTGTGTAACGTTGAACTAAACAGATAAAACAAGATATTAAAACCATAAATTTTTTGATTGTTAGTGATTTATAGCAAAAAGAACAAGCTAACACCTTGCGCACTAAGTTCCCGGTAACGGCGCCATTTTGATCGATGTCGTTTGGTTGGTCAAATTTTTTTTTATAGTAACTGGGAAGTCAAGTCGTCTCCATGAGGAGTTTGTGGAAAGTGCAGTTTTGTCACAAGTATTGAAAGACAGAAAATTGCAAACACTTATTTGAATTGGTTTTAGACAATAATAAGAAAAGTAATCCTCTTCGGGGTTTAAGTTTACAAACACAAGTCAATTCTAGTTTACTCAGCAAGCAATCACATAGACATAATCACACAAGGTTCACTTGAATTCAGTGAAAATATTAGAACGAGCTATAAAGAAAGCCTATTCATGTATAATCAGTTTTATATTAACCAATTGACACTCAACCCTCACAACATCCCTGTTGTAAAGAAACCTGAGACTGATAAGACTTGAACAGCAATTCGAAATCAATAAAAACAGCTTAAAGCATTCAATCAACAAATGTAATTATATGGCTTAAGATGCCAATCAAAATCACAACCCAAGTCTAAGTATTCCAGAAAATAACAAGTGCAAATTCAAACCCTACACCCAAATAAGATCAAGGGTGGTTTAGCTACTCATACTCATCACAATAATCAAAACTAGTGTTATGGAACTTACAATCATAAACTTTGATGAACAATTGACTCAAGAACAAGGAAAATCGCCTTATTGGACCTCTGGAACGGCTGGAATCGAATGAATTCGATAATGGGGACTGAGAATGCTTATAACCTAAATTAGGTTAAAAAAAACCCGTAAAAAGAAATCCTCGCATGTCGTGAAAAAGAAAATGCTGGTCCTTCGCGTCCCGCGAAGGACAAAATAATCGGGCGCCTAGATTTGGCTTCTAGGATCTCCACGTACCGCGAACTTGCTGCTCCAAATCTTCGCGTACCGCGAAGACAGAGAAATTCTAACTTTGTTACTTTCGAGCTTTGATTCTGTAGTGTCAAACCCCAACCGACGGCAGAAACGTCGTGGCGGGACATGTAGACTGTTCATGAGCACATGGTTGACTAAGATTTTATATGTTAAACGTTACATTTCCATTCACAATTTCCAAATACAACAATACAAGAATATTGGAAATACAAATCATATTCATTTGTTTCAATTAACTAGGTCCACAACCTATTGGTAGCAACTTGATCAACTCAAACTTTTGTACCTGAAACATGATGAAAACGAGGTCAACTAAAAAGTTGGTGAGTATACATAGGTTTTGACTCTATATAGCATCAAAGCATTGTGTGTAAACAAATCCAAACAAGTCATGATTAATAAGGCGTTTATGAGGAGTTACTATTGTGTAACCAAGAGTACAATCAAACATTTGTAACTAGAATGCAAATTTGTGTTGTCGGTAACAATCACCCCAATCTGGGTGGGTTTGTCAGACTCAATATATCTATCATTGTTAGCCGTCGGCTTGTATAGTTAATGATTGTACATGTAATTGCACACAAACAGTTAACACACCTAGCACTCAAACATAAATCTCAAATTGCACACAAATTGTAAAGTGGATCTGTATTGTGTAGTTTGTGTAAGTCATTGTATTGTTGTGATCTTGTTTCACCCCAAAATGTAAAATAGTGGAAAAAGGGGCTATGTAAAACTCACCTTGAGTAATAGAGGGTCGAGCTTGTAACTTGTAGCAACAAGAATTAAGAATGCCTAAGTTGAATAAAACATGCTATTATAATGTAGAAACGGTCAAGAGAAACAACAAGGGAACGATTTGGGACTCTAGGGTTTTGGAATAAACGAGTGCTCGAGGATATGAATAGAGTTTGTAAATGATGTTTTACAAAGTTCATCTATAAAAGGAGGACATGTTGTCAATAATAAGGAATATCTGCAAATATAAGATTACAATAAATATCTTAGTACAATATTTATATTTTTAAGACAACGTCAATGGTGTTTAAAACTAGGTATTAAGACGATCATCATTTATATAAAATGATGTTTGTAAGGATATGATTTGAAATACATAAATTAGTTATGCAATTGTGATATTACTATTTATGAAATCCATGCCATTTTATTTGTAAAAGTAATAACATGATAGATTTACTAATAAATAATTATTAAAATTAGTAACACTAATTAAATAATATGTCATTTTAACGTTTTATGTTACTAACATAACTATAACCCTTTTGGATGACGTTACAAAATACGTCTATTTTATAATTTTAAAGGTTGTATATAAATTTAATAAGTTTTATGATAATAAAATAATGATTGTCAAGTCTTCTGAAATATGTAGTAGTAATGACGAATAAGATAATGATGCTCATATATTCAAAACGTTTTTTTTCTTAAATGATTAAACACAATTATATACAATTATATATAGGGTTCATATATTATGTGTTTACACGGTTGTAGATAATAAAAGGTTTTTAGGAGATATTCACTATATATATAAATATATACGCTTTTATTCACTAGAAAGTTATTGTCTACAAATTCTAGAACTAATTAAATAAATTTTGCCATCATAATTCTTGTTTTTATAAAACAACCCCAAGCATTTGCCTTGGTAAGGAAGGGAGGTACCAAGTTTTTATAAAACAACCCCAAGCACTCTTCTTCCCCAATACATGAACTCGAAACCCTAGCCCCCAATTCCACAAGATTACTCACAGATTGTAAACAACTCGTTAGGGATTTGTTTTGTACTGCTAAAACGAGTAGAACATAGATGGAATTACCTGGAATCAGTCCTTTATTTGCCGCAAACTGAAGGGCTCGATCTCCCTGTGCTGTTCGTGACTCCGAGAGGTGCAAAGGAGCAGAATTGGTTCGATTTCGTTTAGATAGATGATAGGAATTGTATTTAGGATGAATAAATGTGTGTGTAGCTTGTAACCGACGAGCCTTGCGAGTTTTTGGGGCGTGATTACACCATGATTTGCAGTCTATTTTTCCATTTAGGTGACTTACTAAATCCGGTCCCAACACAGCGAATTTGATTTCAAATTGTCAAATTAAAAATTGATTTCCGTCCCTTAATGGTCGCGAGTGGTTGAGAATCGATTAGGAAAGGATTGGCACTCCGGATTTGCAAGGATTGAAGGCTAATTCACGCGTGTTCGACTTTTCATGGTCAAACTGTTCTTGGTTTTTGTCTTAGGGTTTCAACTTAGTATTAAGGGGTGTTCATAAAAGGTTCAAGGCCAATAAAGGGGGGTTCAAAAATCAAAATAAAAAGTGCTTTGGTTCAAGAGGATTAGAGTGGGTTCAAATGGTATAAAATGGAACAAGGGGGGGATTTCAATGCTTAATTTAATTAGTTAAAATTCTTTTATCTGTTTTAGATTCCTTTTATAAAATTGTTTTTATAAAAATTTTTTGGTTATCATAATTATTTAAAAGGAAGTAAATTTCATTTTTGTAGGATTATAAATCGTACAAACATTTTTTTTTATAATTAAATGTATATGTAATTACATATTTAACCATTATTAAGTACATATATACATATATATATTACATATATGTATATAATAGCAAAATAATATGTTAATGCAAGGTTGAAACTTTGAATTTGATTTACAATGAAAACATTAATTTAATGTAACATATTGCGTTGAACGAGTTCGGGATTGAAATGATTTGTTGTTAGTGTATAAAACAAAATAAAATAATACTAGAAATCATGAATGTTACAGTATCCCCATGTTGAGGGAATTTTATCTCGAAATTTAATTGGTTGAGGCTATTGTTTCAGGGATAAGATGTGGGTACATGAGCTTCATTTGACCTAAGTAAACTTGGGGCCACGTTTGGATTCTCAATGAACGTTGACTGTCGGTTTGAGGAGTACAATAGATAGTTGGATTCAAGTCTGATACTCAAAGTCAGGGATGAGTGATGATAGTGAATTTAGTTTAAAAGAATTAAGGAGAAAATTGTCGAAGAATATTTTGGACTCCAAAGATGAAATGCATTACTTGAAAGGGGAGTGATGGGAACTAGATGATCAATATTTGTTTAAAATGTAGTCTAATATGCTCAGGAATTGTCAATGGATAAGAGATTTCACAAACATTGGTCTAGGTCAAAACTTCACATGACACGAACAATGCTACTTCTGATAATATGATAGAGCACTTATATATAGGAAGTACCATCGGCGTATCCACCATGTCTTTGTCATATCGCATTAGTTTTGTTGTTATATATCACGATAGGTTTTTGGTCATAATACACGACAAAATTTACTATGTTTTCCATGCGCTGATTTTTATAATTACGTGTGCACCCGTAATTACTCGAATCGTCACATGGTCCGTATAGATCCTTCCGTTGTGTGCGGGTCAAGAGAGGACACTAAATTACTTAGTTCATGTGTATTGTTTTCATGTATAAGCTGCTAATAAATAACTGTGTCCCTAGATAGTAAGGTCAATCAGGAAACTAAAGAGTAATAATGTAGTATAACTTAAAGTTCCATAGCTTACTCGTGTTTGAATAAGAATACGTCAAACCCTGAGTAGTTTCAAAGTGTCACAACTTCCTCGTGTTTGAACAAGAATACGTCAAACCCCGAGTAGCTTCAAAGTGTTATAGCTTTCAACTTTAGTGAATAAAGAGTATGATCATGCCTTGCGTATAATGTGATCAGTCAATTGCAACAATTGTAAACAGTTTAGTTCCGTGTATAATGTAAACACTCAAGTTTCATGTATGATATAGTGTTATGCACATTGTAAGCAAATAGGTTTCATGTATAATGTGAATAGTTTAGTACCATGTATATAGTAAACAAATGAGCTTCATGTATAATGTGACCAATTTAGTATTATTTATTTTGTAATCAAATAAGTTTTCATGTATAATGTATACAATTTAGTATCATATGTATCGTGAACAACTAAGTTTCATGTACTATGTGACCAATCTAGTATCATGTATATTACAAACTATTAAGTTTCATGTATCATGTATATTGTGGACGACTAAGTTTCATGTGATCAATCTAATATTATGTATATTATGAACGTTCATATGTAAATTTATTGAATCTCATGAGTAACGTACACTATCGAATTTTGTAGGTGGTCGAGTGTTGCGGACAAGTGTGTTCATGTATAATGTGGATAGTTGGGTTTTAAATTTTTTTAATCTTGTTAAGGTTTATATGGATTGTTGACGCCCATGTGAAATGATTCATCTCTTAGAAATGGCAGTACGCACATACATTTCCGAAGGTGCAAGATAACGAGAATGTTCTGAGAATATTCTGAGTAATGTGCTTACGAATAACTGATTTTGTTTGTAAATAAGTAATTGTAATCTATTCTTTTTTGTAGATAAATAAGATGGTGAAAATAATGAGTTGAATAAATAAATAGATAATTATACGAAGGCCTTTTTATTTAATTTTAATTATTATAAAAATATTTCAAGAGAAAAAAAAATAGTGGCTAAATAACTTAAGCCATGATTTAATAATAACTAATGTAACGAAGTAAAAGTCATAATTAGTTAAGATAATGTTTTATAAAACGAGTTGTATTAAATTTTCATTCAAGGTATGAAGGTTTATTAAAAATTTATATTACAGATAATATCTAGAAATTAAGGGTTTGATAAATATTTTGTTGAACAACATAACGAGGTTGTTTAAATCCAATAATAAAATGATTAGTTTACAAATAAGGATTAGGTACGTGTACTAAATCGTATTGAATGAAGAAGGTGATACTTGAGAAATTTTGATGAAAATATGATGGGTGTAATTCACACTCAACGGGTCAAATCAATGAATAGTAATTTTAGAGTTGGAATATATGAAATTGATTAAATGATGAAATGTTAAACATTACTCAAAACATAGGGAAATGGTTCTCAAACTGATAATTTTAAGACAATAAATAATGGAAAAATAATTTTGTTAACGTCTCTTGTAGCTTTCCACAAGGAGAATAATTCCCAAGACGGGTACCGCTATGGTCACTCGGGTAGCCGATCTAGCTTCAGCGTTAGCTGTCTCCGTGCGATGCTCCAATATTTCTTTTTCAAGGATGGAGATTAACTCCTTTTGGTACCCTAATTGGTTTGCTAGGCTATCCATTCTTTGTCCTTGCAAGTCGTGCATTACCCCCTGCTCCATCCTTTGCCTCTCAAATTCTAAGGTCCTTACATATTGGTGGATGTCATTGGTTGGAATTCCCATAACACTAGTGGGTGTCGTGGTATGCCTTACCCAAGGGTTAGGATGGTACGGGTCAGGCATTAGATATGGGTCTCTTAGTGGGGGTGGTAACTGATTGTGGAGATGGGGTGTCTGATACGGGTTCCTGGTTGCGGGTGATCCAGATGTTCGAAGTCTTGGGCCGGTGTTCCTAATCTAATCTGCCCTTACATCAAATCTTGGTCTAGCCGCTAGGGGTGTTGGTGACCGATGCACGGGTGTCCCGATGTCTTCTTCCCAATCAGACTCTGCTCCGGGACGGTATACCGGGGAGGAAGGAGGGTAGGAGTCCATGTCTAGTAGGAAACAATGAAAAGGTTGTAGTGATAATAAAATATTGAGCGTTAAATATAGGAGTTCTCATAGGTTTAGAGTTTGACTAGTCATAACACCGAGCCTTCACAACAGTATTTTAGAAATACAATTGACCTATAAGCAATGCATCCCTGAGGAGGATTCCCTGGAAAGAGGGGTGGGTCACTAGGACACACTTAAGTACCCTATCTTTCCTTAGCCAGAATCCCTCATGGGCCTACACACTCTTCCAGCCATCATGTATTAATAACACTATTGTTGGGCTCGTGGTCATGATGAGAATTGTTGTGGACTAGGCTTTGAGGCCCGAAAGTGAGGCTTATATGTTGTAGTAGGCTTCTTCTTCTTGGAGGGTAAGTGGGCTTCTAGTTTATTATTAATGGGCTTTAGGCCCAATAGTTTAGATTTAGATCACAAGAAGTGGTGACATTATATGTGTGAGTTTAAGGGTGTATGAAGAACTAAGTGTGTATGAGTGTGTGTGGAAACTTAGGATAGCACTTTAAATAATTCAAAAAATGTAGCAATGAATAGGAGACAAAAGTTGGCAGGTAATGTGACACATAGACTATTAAGTATTGTATCATATGATGTAATTATATAGTATAACATGTAAAAATATTCACATAAGAAATAATCATGTAGCATGTAGTAGCATGACATAGTATGGGTGTCCTATAGTTATAGTCTAGGTCAAGAGTGTCTAATAACCTAATTCCCTATAACCAAGGCTCTGATACCAATCTGTCACACCCCAACCGACGGCGGAAACGTCGGGGCGGGACATGTAGACTGTTCATGAGCACATGGTTGACTAAGATTTTATATGTTAAACGTTACATTTCCATTCACAATTTCCAAATACAACAATACAAGAATATTGGAAATACAAATCATATTCATTTGTTTCAATTAACTAGGTCCATAACCTATGTGTAGCAACTTGAACAACTCAAACTTTTGTACCTGAAACATGATGAAAACGAGGTCAACTAAAAAGTTGGTGAGCATACATAGGTTTTGACTCTAGATAGCATCAAAGTGTTGTGTGTAAACAAATCCATACAAGTCATGATTAATAAGGCGTTTATGGGGAGTTACTATTGTGTAACAAAGAGTACAATCAAACCTTTGTAACTAGCATGCAAAATTGTGTTGTCGGTAACAATCACCCCAATCTGGGTGGGTTTGTCAGACTCAATAGATCTATCATTGTTAACCGTCGGCTTGTATAGTTAATGATTATACATGTAATTGCACACAAACAGTTAACGCACCTAGCACTCAAACATAAAGCTCGAATTGCACACAAATTGTAAAGTGGATCTGTATTGTGTAGTTTGTGTAAGTCTTTGTATTGTTGTGATCATGTTTCACCCCAAAATGTAAAATAGTGGAAAAAGGGGCTATGTAAAACTTGCCTTGAGTAATAGAGGGTCGAGCTTGTAACTTGTAGCAACAAGAATTAAGAATGCCTAAGTTGAATAAAACATGCTATTATAATGTAGAAACGGTCAAGAGAAACAACAAGGAACGATTTCGGACTTTAGGGTTTTGGAATAGAAGAGTGCTCGAGGATATGAATAGAGTTTGTAAATGATGTTTTACAAAGTTCATCTATAAAAGGAGGACATGTTGTCAATAATAAGGATTATCTGCAAATATAAGATTACAATAAATATCTTAGTACAATATTTATATTTTTAAGACAACGTCAAAGGTGTTTAAAACTAGGTACTAAAACGATCATCATTTATATAAAATGATGTTTGTAAGGATATGATTTGAAATACATAAATTAGTTATGCAATTGTAATATTACTATTTATGAAATCCATGCCATTTTATTTGTAAAAGTAATAACATGATAAATTTACTAATAAATAATTATTAAAATTAGTAACACTAATTAAATAATATGTCATTTTAACGGTTTATGTTACTAACATAACTATAACCCTTTTGGATGACGTTACAAAATACGTCTATTTTATAATTTTAAAGGTTATATATAAATTTAATAAGTTTTATGATAATAAAATAATGATTGTCAAGTCTTCTGAAATATGTAGTAGTAATGACGAATAAGATAATGATGCTCATATATTCAAAACGTTTTTTTTCTTAAATGATTAAACACAATTATATACAATTATATACAGGGTTCATATATTATGTGTTTACGCGGTTGTAGTTAATAAAAGGTTTTTAGGAGATATTCACTATATATATAAATATATACGCTTTTATTCACTAGAAAGTTATTGTCTACAAATTCTAGAACTAATTAAATAAATTTTGCCATCATAATTCTTGTTTTACTCCTATATATATATATATATATATATATATATATATATATGTATATATATATTTTATCAAATCTAATAATCATAAATTTATGAGGAAAAATTATTTATCCAAAACTTATTAACAATGGTTTATAACATGGGTATGAGTGTGGGGGTGTACCTAAGTGTAATCTACAAGGGAAATAACATTTAAATGATAAAGGAACAAAATGTTTGGGCAGGGTCGGGTCTAGAACCCGTGACCCTGCGTTTAGTGGCACTAAGACTTAACAGGGAGATCTGGGCATTTTCCTTTGTAGGGAAAGGAGGTACCAAGTTTTTATAAAACAACCCCAAGCACTCTTCTTCCCCAATACATGAACTCGAAACCCTAGCCCCCAATTCCACAAGATTACTCACAGATTGTAAACAACTTGTTAGGGATTTGTTTTGTACTGTTAAAACTAGTAGAACATAGATGGAATTACCTGGAATCAGTTCTTTATTTGCCGCAAACTGAAGGGCTCGATCTACCTGTGCTGTTCGTGACTCCGAGAGGTGCAAAGGAGCAGAATTGGTTCGATTTCGTTTAGATAGATGATAGGAATTGTATTTAGGACGAATAAATGTGTGTGTTGCTTGTAACCGACGAGCCTTGCGAGTTTTTCGGGCGTGATTACACCATGATTTGCAGTCTATTTATCCATTTAGGTGACTTACTAAATCCGGTCCCAACACAGCGAATTTGATTTCAAATTGTCAAATTAAAAATTGATTTCCTTCCCTAAATGGTCGCGAGTGGTTGAGAATCGATTAGGAAAGGATTGGCACTCCGGATTTGCAAGGATTGAAGGCTAATTCACGCGTGTTTGACTTTTCATGGTTAAATTGTTCTTGGTTTTTGTCTTAGGGTTTCAACTTATTATTAAGGGGGTTCATAAAAGGTTCAAGGCCAATAAAGGGGGGTTCAAAATTCAAAATAAAAAGTGCTTTGGTTCAAGAGGATTAGAGTGGATTCAAATGGTATAAAATAGAACAAGGGGGGATTTCAATGCTTAATTTAATTAGTTAAAATTCTTTTGTCTGTTTTAAAGTCCTTTTATAAAATTGTTTTTATAAAATTTTTTTGGTTATCATAATTATTTAAAAGGAAGTAAATTTCATTTTTGTAGGATTATAAATCGTACAAACATTTTTTTTATAATTAAATGTATATGTAATTACATATTTAACCATTATTAAGTACATATATACATATATATATATTTATGTATATATATATATATCTATATAAATATGCATACATATATTACATATATGTATATAATAGCAAAATAATATGTTAATGCAAGGTTGAAACTTTGAATTTGATTTACAATGAAAACATTAATTTAATGTAACATATTGCGTTGAACGAGTTCGGGATTGAAATGATTTGTTGTTAGTGTATAAAATAAAATAAAATAATACCAGAAAATCATGAATGTTACATGTCAGTCCCCGGGTGTCTTGGATTGTGACGTGTGGGTGTGTGACTAGTCGTACCGGGTGTGGAATACCCGTGACTAGGTGGAGAATCAAGTAACACAAAGTAAACCGACAGCTAAAACACTTTCAAACTTCGTCTATTATAAAACTTGTAGGTTGCAGAGATGTTACAAATGAGTGCCTGATAACTTCTATCACCACAACCTATTTATACTAGACCTGATCTCTGCACACTTAACAAGTGCGAAGGGCAAATTGTTCCTGCGTACTTGTCAAGTACGCAGAGTATTCTTGCGTACTTGCTAAGTACGCAGGAAGTAATTCCTGCGCACATGCTAAGTGCGCAAAACACTGAGAGAAAACAGACGACTAGTACATACATTAGTAATTACAACTCGATAACTAATACATACAGACACTAACATACAAAGACTAATACATACAAGATAAGAACAAAAACTAAGACAATATCCAGAGTGTTTGTCGCACAAACGTGCTTCAACAAACTCCCCCTTGACAACAGCTCTGGATTGTCTTCGGTCTTCACTGCTCCCCAGCTTTAGCTTCCATCTTCTTCTTGTAATCAAGGCAGAACTTGACCACCTTGTCGTATTTAGAAGCAAGGAACTTTGTCCACTCGTCCATGTACATGCAGTACTTGTCAGCTAGCGCCTCCAGATCTTTCACAGAAAAGTTTATGAAGCAGTCTTCATCAAAAACTCTGATAAGTTCCCTTGGCACTAAGCTTCCACTCTCAGACCACACCTTTCCAATCACCACTGCCTCGCCCGATTTAGGATCTACGTACCAGTACCATATGTTACCGAGGATATCCTGAGATAACTTGCTTAGGGGAATCTTGGTTTCACACAGCACTGGCTTGTAGTTTCTTTAAGATTTTATGAGTCACAGGATGTCTAACGTTCTTGTCCCTGACTCGCTTGGGCACTTGAGGCTTAAACATTTCGAACTTCCCAGATCTTACCTCTCGCTGTAGAACCTGCCACAAACCAATCGCTACTACGTGATTTGAGCGACCCAGCAGCTCTTGGTTTACTAGGTTCACAAGGTCGAATGTTGGAAAGGAGCTGAAAGCTTCACTGGTTGGTTTTGAAGTATTGACCCCCCCAGCCCGCTTAATTGCAAACAACCTCTTATCATCCTCGAACCTCACAGCTAAGATCATACCTGTCGCTCCATGTTTGTCTATGATTGATGTCTTCTGCCAGACAGGATCTGGATCCTTTGATGAACTTGCAGGCGTATGTTTGCTCTTCTGCGCCTCTGGATCCACTGGTGTAGGGTCGGTAGGAGAGGCTTCAGTCAATGCCTCAACAGTACTTACAGGCTCGACTGAACCTGTGTCAAGATTAGTTTTAAAGAATGTAGCTTCGAAAATCTCTCCATCCTCAAAATCATATTCTCCTTCCCCGTCTCCCTTGGGAACTTCAATCACAACATCCTCATCCTCCTCATCCCAGTCGTCACCAACTCGATCTCTCCCTTTTCCAGATTGCAGAGAGCGTCGATCTGTGCTTCTTTGGGATAGTCTGGCTCTAATAATAAGATCACATCTTCTAACACGTCGTCAGATAGATCTTTCAGTACATCAGCCACAAACTTTCCTTTATCACGACCCATAACATCACCTCCACCTTCACTCCGAGTAGACTCCCCCTCAGCCATAGGCACGGCAGAAATGGGAACAATCGCCAAAGCCAACGATTGCTGCTCACTTCCACTCGGTGCGTCTTCAGGATCCTTGTCCTGATCATCACCCTTAGTTAGATCAACTGAGTGACAAGCCTCTTCACTGCTAGGCTTAGGTGGTTGCTTTTCCAACAATTCTTTCAATCTCTCCCCCTGAGCAACAAGCGTCTTGGCCATGTCACAGACTAGTTTAACCATAGCATCATGCTCCTTACGCTGCTTTTCATCAACCGCTTGATGTTTCTTCAGAGCGGCAACTTCATCAATAAGTGAGTTTATTTAGCCTTGTTTCTTGTCAGACTCGTCATGTGATTTTCTTACAATTTCAAGTAATCCAGCAACGTGAGTCTCTAGAGTAGCGATCCTAGCATCTCTAGGATCAGGACCCCTAGAGAACGATGCTTCGGCTTGATGAGTTGGGAAGGTGAAGATTTCATAAAAATCAAATCCATGAGTAAAATCTAACTCTAGAAATGGTTCACTTATGTGTTGGAGAGTAGTTATGGGGATTGAGGTAGGGATGGTGGTTGATTGGATGGTGGTAGGGGTGATGGTGACAGACTCAGTCAGAATTGGAGTCGTTACCGCCACCCAGACAAATTGTACAGGGAGGGTTACTATCACAGGAACCTCCTCTGTGATAGTAGTAGCAGCCTCAACAAATGTTACCAATGGCCTCCTCCTCTGTCGTCGATAAAGCTGCTGTGAAGGTGAAGTAGAAGTCGATTCAGTGCTCGCAGCTGTCACAGTTACTTGCCTCTGAGCACTTACTTCCACCTCATGAAGAATAGGTTGATGTGGCCTATCTCCCCGACGCTTGTTGATACTTTCCCGTCTGCGTGTTTGTATCGTTTTTTGTTTTCTTTGTAGCTTAAAGCTGCAATACGAAGGGGTTCGACTTTGTCATAGAGCTTAGAATTTTCATCCTTTAAGCTCACACATTTTGAACAAGAAATGACAGCAAAAGAGTTAGAATCTACCTCATTTGATGAACATGATGCCTCTCCAATAGCCATGAGGGCAACTGCAGTTGTAGACTCTTCATGGTCAGCCAAAGAAGCTTCTCGTTCCTCTGCTTCCATCATATCCATGATCTCAGCCATGAGACCAACCTGTGTTTAAGAAATAATGGCATCCTCTAGATGAACGCCCCAATCAAAGCTATCGTTCTGTTGAGCTACCAAAGCGTTGGACGTACCACCTTGACTTTGATTGCGATTGTTGGAGTTGTTGTACCCTTGACTGTTTCCTTGGCTAGGTCTGGTGAAACCCGAGGCCGGTGCTTTGTCCATTTGACATTCATGAGCAAAGTGTCCAAAATTCTGACACTTATAGCACTTGGCTTTGGCTTTATCAAAACCAACCTTGGCATTAGAATGCCCACCGATGAACTTTCTTCCTGTTCTGTTCAGGAAACGCTTGGCTCTACTCAAGATCATAGCCATATTCCACTGAATATCCATGTCCTCCATATAGTCCGGATCCACCTGATTAAAGTCTTCTTCTATAGTTTCAAGATCCGTTAGCTTGCCACCAATGAAGTTTTCATAGGCAAGCATGAAGGATGAAAACAAAGCCACATGATCTTCAGCTATCTTGGCTATTGCAGATTGGTTAGCTGAAGATGTGGGAGAAGGATTTCTTGAGGAATTCTGATAATGAGATCCAGAACCAGATCCAGATGCTGTATAGCAAGCATGACCACCACAAACTTTTGAATTATCTTTCATGAGAGTTCCCTGAGAAAAGGGCAATTCCAGAACCCGATGACTTGACTGTGGAAGACGTCCCAAAATACATAGAAGGGTCTTGTATTTGAGGTCTCCCTGAACTCTCTTTTCCTTTTAGGTTCATATCATGTGCTTGAACCTTTCTGATTGCTTCATCAATTGTCATCTCATAAAACTTTGAGTTCTCTCTCATCAAGGTAGTGTACATCTCAAATTTTGGTGGTAGGGCATCTAGAAACTTCTCAACTAACTCCTCAATTGGATAGATGAGGTTAAAAGCCTTCAGCTCAGTTTGCAGATGATAGAATCTAGAGATGAGCTCATCTATGTATTCATTCTCCAGATATCTGAAGCACTCATACTGCTTCCTAAGAAGATCCCTCTTACTCTTCTTGATGTCGATGTTTCCCTTGAATCTCTTCTGTAAAGCCTTCTAGAGATCCTTGGAGTTATCGTATCCTCTAAAGCTGTGAAATAACTCCCTGGTCAAGGCCATAGTGATAGATCCGTGTGCCTTCTTCTCTCTGTCATATACTTTCTTTTCTTCTTCATCAAGTTTGGAGATAGGCTTGGGAACTTCCTCATCAAGATATGTATATGTGGGATGCTTATAACCCTCTAGAATGGATATCCAAAGTGAAGAATCTGTGTATGAGATATAATGCTCAAAGCGTGCTTTCCAGTTTGAGTAATCATTTACGTTAAGCAGCTTTGGTGGTTTCTGTGGGGTTCCAATCTCGTTGTCATATATCAAAAGGTTACCGAGGTTCTGAAGATTTTCCATGGTGAAACACTTACTGTTGGATCGGGATCTACCTTGATCCAATGATTCAACACATTAACCGAACCAAATCGTGCGGAATCCGATTTGATTGGCAATCCAATCTATGACACGGATCGGGTCTTAAGAAACGAGCGGATTAGATGTCGAGACGAAGGTTTCTATCAACCCTTTGGTGTAGAGAAGTTGGATACAAGACCTGGAAACTCTCAACGGACAGAGATTCGACAATACAGGTGCAGAGAGTTTGTGTTTTGTTGGTCCTGCTCTGGTCAGTCTCTCTATGTGTATATCTGTTGTATTTCCGTGTTGTCTGTGCTCATGAAGTGAAAGTTATATATATAGTGCAGAGGCCATTCGTACGAATGAGCCATGTGAATGGACTCATTCGTGCGAATGAATCAGCAGAATGGTTCATTCTTAAGAATGAATCATCAGAATGGTTCATTCGTACGAATGAATCATTCTCATGACTTATTCTAGCGAATGAATCATTCTCATGAGCTATTCGCGCGAATGGATCATTCTCATGATCCATTCGTGCGAATGGGCCTTTCATTAGCACGATTGATCAACGTTATCGCTATTTATCAGATCGTTTAATACACAGTCATTATATATGAGTAAACATTAAGGATAAACATGTAATTTCATTACTACATCAAATAATTACATTAAACATAGATGAAATACATATTACAAGGGATTAGGGACATATTATGCATCTACATACTCCCCCTTGGACCTAAATCCCTTCAAAATGACCTAACTAACATTAGTTGGTCTTCAACATCTCTTTTGTACGAGTTTTCCAGTTAACTCCGGCGTGTATGTCAAAAGCAAAGCATATACGTATTACTTTCACATACTGCAACGCCTGGTCTATATCTGCAACTTCAAAAAACGGTTGACACTTGTATAGAGTTGTAACATCTTGTTCAGACAAGTTGGTCAGCCACAAGGGATCAAAGACCCTGATGGTCTCCCATGACCCTTCTTTACAAAGCACTATAACAGCTTCACCAGTACGCCCATCATAGTACCACCATTTGAACTGATCTGAGAAGTCCTGGATCATTTTCCTTAAAGGAATCTTCTTCATGATCGTTGGAGGCTTCCACTTTAAGACAATTAGGGGCTTCTTGGTGACTGGATGAACCTTTTCCTTATGAATGTAACGTGTAGGCATTTGTGGCTTGAAGTTCACCCACTTCTTCCGGTATTCGTATTGTAATTGACGTTCAAACCATTCGGATAGACCGGAAGATTCGCTGTATAGAAGCTTTAGACGCGCCAATTGATTTACTTCAAATGCGGGCAGCGTCTTGAAATCATGAGGGTACCTGAAATATTGTATGCCCTTCTCTCTTTTTATAGCATAGCAGCTTAAGTCGTTGAAGTATGCCCAACTGATTATACGACCATCAGACTTGTGTCCTTTGAGTCGATAAACTTTAGTGTACTTGGTTGGAGGAGAGGACTTTGAGATCTTTTTTAATTCGGTCATGTATTCCATCCACTGAATTTTACGTTCATTCAGCTCGTCAATGTCAATAGTGGAGGGACCGGCTTCATCCTGTTTGTTGTCGATAATGCGGTTGACCTCCTCGTCGGACTGCTGAGTGAATAAGTCCACGAAGGAGGGAAGATCATCACCATCTACTGATGTGTACTTTGGATATTCTTGATCAGTGATGTCTTCGACTTCAACCTCATCAACGTCTTCTAGTTCGTCAGAAGAGGGATAATCAGTTGTTGAAACAGATGCCTCTTCAGTAATGACTTCGTCAGGATTCATTTGAAATAGCTCGGCAATCTGTTCTTTTGACAAGCAATGCACGATTTCCCCTTCCTCTTTGTCATAAATAACTGAATGTTGGATGATCCCTTGCATGTCAAGCACATAAGTTAACTTTGAAGGTTGTTGCTTGAGAGGCATCACATCCAAAACTTCAGTGCCCTTTTGTGTATCTGATGATGGGCCTTCTGATTTGTCTGATTTTTGCTTAGTGCGTGCCTCTGCTTCTGCTGTCTTTGAAGCACTTGATGCAGCACCAGCATTGGCACCATCATCCTTATCTTTGTCATTATTATCATCATCATCGTCATCATCATCATCCTCGTCATCATCATCATCATCATCATCATCATCATCATCATCATCGTCACCATCATCACCATCTTTGCGAGCACCCTCAATTCTGGGTGTCGTGTCCCTTCTGCTTTCTAAGTCTTCCAACAGTCTCTTATTTTCCTCCTCTATCCTTTGTATTCTCTGAGCATGTGCATCAACAGTTTTAGACAACTGTTGATTCTGGTTTGTAGCAGTGAGAAGGAGGGCTTGTTGATCATTGCATCTATTGGAAAGACTTGTGATGGCTTGGGCTTGTTCAGTATTTTGCAGAGTCAACTGACTGATCTGCGAGCCCTGAAGATCTAAACGCTTTGACTGTTCTTGATTTTGAGCCAGAAGCTGCAGTACCAAGCTGTTTAGAGTGATGATTTGATCGTTCAACGAAATAGTCGGCAATGATGTTGATGACTCAGCTCGAGTAGTGGCTGGCTGTGATGTATGAGCAGTCGTGTAGATGGGAGGAGGAATCGGAGGCACAGTTTGTGTCTGAGGCATGGATGTTGACATTGGAGCCTCAGACCTGGTGGCAGTTGCTGTTGTAGCAGAGGTGCTCTCCGTCCTTCTGACAAGTTTGAACTTTTGGCGTTTGGCCATTCTCTTCATTCTTCCTTTCTTGACTGGGGTAGATTGGGAAGAAGGAGCAGCAGATACTTGTGGACAGTCAGGGACAAAGTCAGCATCCCTGACGTCATCATCATTAACCCTTGAGCTTCCTTGATCTGCTCCCCTCTTTCGTTTTGTGGCGACCAATCTTGCCCCTTGTTGACTGATTTCGAATTCATCTTCAGTTTCCTCAGAATCAGTAAACAGGACGGTGTCCAGGTTAACGTCTTCTGGGTTAGTTGGAAGGGATGAATCGATAGCAGTAACAGTAGGAGTGGTGGCAGCGGTAGATGGAACATTAGGAGCATTGCCACCACCTCCCTGACCATCTTGGTCGTCAGCTGGAGGCACAACAATATCCTCCCTGTCAGAATCACTATTATCGTGACGCCAATTTCTGTTTGCAGGTGCCATATAATCAGAATTTGCCAGATGTCCAATAAGGCGTTTATGTGGAGGCTTTGTTGGTCTTCCCCTATAAGTCTGTACCCGGTTTAGTGTGACATCAGTCATATGCTCCAGCCTTATCATGTCAATATCGGATCGTGGCAGTAGAGGAAGTTGGTCATCGATTATCATCTGTAAGAATCGGGGGTACATGAGATACGCATTGTCCCCTTTTAGCGAGATGTTTTCCTTCAGGTGTGTGAACACCATCTCTGAAAAGTTGAACGGTATGTTCAACACTAGTGCCACAAATGCGCTCTGTATTGTTTCGCGCATATCATCAAATCCGCCACGACGGGAACCGAGGCAGTGAAGAAGAACGTGTCCTAGATATTTATACTAGGGACAGAGGTTCGCCTTGTTGAGAACGCCTTCGGCGACATTCCCGTCGTACTTTATTCTCATGAAGCATCCACGGACCAGATATTTATCCAGTGTCACTGGATCTTCAGGATGATCACCGAATTGACACAATCGGCGAATGTGAGAGGCAGATACAATAACCTCCTGTCCTGCAATCTTTCCCCGTATCACAGTTGGAGAAACTTCACAGTCTATTTCAGCTATGGCCCAGAATTCCCGTTGATGAGAAGCATAGGGAGTGCAGATATAAGATATAGCATGGGCTATCCTGGATCGAGACAAGAACTCGATCATTCCAATAAACGGTCTTGCATTCTTTGAAGTTGGGATCATGTAAGCACAAATGTTGCTTTTTGTTGAAGCTTTAAGAACAACTGGAGCTCTGTGCGCCATAACGATCAGTCTGCAAACACAAAAACATGAAGCACATCAGATCAGTACATGCAAGATTTTGGAAATATGAACTTTTGGACCATTTTCCCTCTGTACGAATGAACCCTAAAAGTTGGTTCATTCGTGCGAATGGATCATTCTGCCTATTTATTCGTGCGAATGAGTTTCATTCATATGAATGAGTATTCATTCGTGCGAATGAGTCTTCATTCGTGTTAATGAGCGTTCATTCGTGTGAATGAGCATTCATTCGTGTGAATGAGCATTCATTCGTGTGAATGAGCATTCATTCGTGTGAATGAGCATTCATTCGTGTGAATGAGCATTCATTCGTACGAATGATCATGAAGAATGTGTCCATTCGTATGACAGACGGGTCGCGATCCAAATTGTCCAAAAATCAACCAACACATGAAAAGATTTGTCGAAAAAGACATCAACACACTCGACTATGGTTTTCAATCAATATTCGACATTTTAATTGGTTTATTAAGTCAGATTTTAAGATTTTAGGTTTGGTTTTCGTTTTGAGCCCTAAATCTAGTCGAACATCCTCGAATCGGTATACACTTGATGAATACTTGTAGATTTATACCTGTAAAAAGAAATCGAATGATTAGATCGTGATTTCAAAATCAGAAATTGATCGAACAGACGTGCGAATGCAGATTTTGAATTGTGCGAATGATGCTGCACATGCGAATGAATGGCATATTTATAGGATGGCCTGGTTCATTCGTACGAGTGGACTCTCATTCGTGCGAGTGGACTCTCATTCGTGCGAGTGAACCAGATTTGATTCATTCTGCCACTCATTCGTACGAGTGGACTCTCATTCGTGTGAATGATCTATTCTCCTCATCCATGCGTACGAGTGAGCCATTCTGCTCATCCATTCGTACGAATGGATAACCTCATTTAGTAAATTAAACTTTTCAGGTTAAATGAGGTATCCGACCACATTGGTCTTGACAACAATTTGATTATGAAGTGAGGGATCAATTATGAAGTTTTGGAATAGTTTATGAAGTACAGGAACGATTTGATCAATCAGGGAGTCAAGCGGTTTTCAAATTTGGTTGATAACAGTCGTTCGAGTCTTATCAGATAATCTAAAATTCAGAAAAATTAAAATCTTTTTGGATTTTTTGAATATGTAATACTGAAAATAATATCAACAAGATATATACACGCATGTCTTAGTAAGAATGATCCTTATGAGAAATCATACAGACTTAGTGACTAATGATCTGAGACATTTTGAATTTTGTAGATACAACTATACAATGGTATTTACACATCTTTTTGTGAGAAAGATCCGAACATAGGATCAGTACTAAACTCATAGCAATCAGCAACATTGCAAATTATCTGAGCTTTAAGTACACTTAGTCAAAATGCGATCATTGATATGTTTGTCCATCTTAAACTTATGCAGACCTTTTCTCAACACTTACAAGATGATCTTGAAGGATTAAGTCCATTATCTGTGTGTCCCACACTAGTTAAGAATTGACTTGAATTACTTTTCAAAACATGTTAATGTTTCAAATCAGCACAACTTACTTAACCAATCATCATAAGTTCATGAGATCTCAGTTATTCCCTGTTGCTTCTTTACAAGACCAAATTTTTTTTTTTTTTTTTTTTTTTTTTTTTTTTAGTATTCACAGTGACAGCCATCAGCTCATGGACGGCTTCAGCCAGGTATTTACAAGGCAATATGGCACGTATACAGCTAACGGTGTTTGTGTTCATCTTATCCCATGGATGGCTTCAACCAGGCTGCAACCCGGTAATATGGCACATATACGGATTCAGATTCATACTTTTATTTTATTCTTAATCGCATGGACGGCTTCAGCCAGGTATTTACAAGGCAATATGGCACGTATACGACTTCAGAATCTAATTTTTAATTTTATAACTACTTTCTGATATCTCATTAAACCGATGATAACTGGTGTGCACAGAATGAGAAACACCTTCAGTTTCTATTGTTGATTTTCGTCAATCCTTTCACCATTATGTGACTCACAAGACAATATCTAATATGGTATTGATTTATCATCAATGGTCGAGATTCAGTAAGATAAGCCTATCAATGCATCACATGTCGACTTAGTGTGACTATTCACTATGACATTAAATGCAATGTGCTTCATACATATGGTTAGTGTGCCATCACTTCCCAAAGGTTGGATACGATTTCTCATTTTTGAGTTTTTCAGATGTTTTTGGGTTTTAGACTGTACAAAAATGGAAAATCTTTTTTTTTTTTTTTTTTTTTTTAATAACAAACTGTACACAAAATAGAAATCTTTTTGGAGTCTCAGAAAACTAGCGTCTGTGTACTATCATTTTTCTCAGCGAGAGATCATTTTCTTACTGACATTTTCTCCCCCTAAAATTTCAAAATGAAAAATCTTTTTGAGTTTTTGAGATTTTTAATAAACGCAAGAAAGAAAATATATACATGAACGTAATTGATAAAAATTAGTTTAGATTAGGAACCCAAGCCTTTACGGTCTTGGATTTTCCAGACTCATCTACAACCGTACAATCCATCCATTGTCCTTGTGGATTTTTGGAACAACCACCTGACTTTGAAGTACCGTCGTCAGAAGCATCATCTGATTTTGCTTTCCACACATGTTCTTTGTGCAACGACTGTTTGTGGTAAACAGTGGATTGCTTAACGATTTGTACAGGTGTGGAACTCGAATCAGAGACCAACAAGTCATGCATCTTTTGTTTAACTTTCTTTTGATGCACTTGTTGTTGGGTAAAAGAGTTAGATTTTGACTTTAAAACCTTTTGTTTATTTTCTGAAAAATTGTTAACTCTTTTACTTGGCTTCTGAAGATAAGGACAGTTGACAACAATGTGTCCTTTTGTACCGCACTCAAAACAGTATCTCCGCTCAACCATCCTCGGAGATCTGTATTGATTTTCACTTTGATGAGATTTTGAACCACCAGCCTTAGTTTCTTTTTGTTCAGCTGAAGAGAGTGACTTGTTTGATTTAACAGACTCTCCAGCTTTAACAAAATTAACCTTTTTGATTGAGGCTTTGGTTACTTGACTCTTCTGATTAGAAGTAGTGGGATAAGCTGGACGGCAATTGGTTTGTTTAATTTTAAAAACAGTTTTAGAAGCAGATTTTGAAATACCAATGCTGTCATTCTGAGGAGCAGACGAGCTATTGTGTCCCAAACCACGAGTAGGGCACTCATCGTCGTCTTCATCCCACTCTTCTACTATTCCATCAACACACTGGGACTTTGAGGTCGAAGCACCATTATCGTCAACCTTTTGTTGAGAAATTTTGTTTTCGCTTGGATCAACGACAAGTGGCGTTTTGACCTTAAAGTCAATGATTGGGTTATCATCCGGTGTGTTTACCATGGTATTCAACACCGGTGGAGGACAATTTTTATACCCAAACCCAGCATTTTTCTGTCCTGGAGTGGACCGTGAAATCATGTAATCAAGAAGGTAAGAAGAGTTTGAATAACTTTTCAACTTTTGATTTAGAGTTTCATAATCACACTCGACAAGCACCAGCTTTTTCTTTGTTTCATCAATCGTGTTTAAATAAAAAGTGATGGCATTTTGTTTGTTGATAACACAGATTTCTAATTCATGAACTTGCCTGTTTAAAAGATCAATTTTGTTTTTGAAGGCAAGTTCGTTTCCCTTTAAAACACGGTTTGCTTCAAGACAATTAGTTAAATCAGCAATTAAATCTGTGTTGTGACTTTTAAGTGTCTCAATTTTCTTTTCAAGTTCATCACAATTTAAACACGGTTGAGATTCAGACTCACTTTCAAAACTTTCAGAATTTACCTGAATGCCTGTGGATGTTTTTACCATAAAAGCACAGCTACAGGTAGATTCAGAAGAGGAATTGTTAGTATCCACATCAGCTGTTGATTGACCTGAAGAGACGACAGATGATTTATGTTCATTCTCAGGTGTGAAGCCAGAACTGTTTGAAGATGTGTCGTCTGCAGCTGATGAACTTTCTGAAGCAATCTCTTTCTCAGCATCAGAATCTGATTCTTCATTGATTTCTACAGTCTTTGCCATGTAAGCTCCATCCCCTGAACTACCATCAGTTCCAAATTTAAAAGACCAATCAACAGTCTCATCTGTTTGAACAACCATAGCTTTTGTTCCACTTGAAGTGCCTTTATCTTGTGTAAGAGTAACTGGAACAATGTTTGTTTCTGTATTTTGAGTTTGTGGCTTCGGTTGGCTTTGACGGTTGTTGAAAGGGTTGCGGTTTCCAGTCTGTTTAGGCTTTTCACATTGCCTAGCAAAATGCCCTTTCTCACCACAGTTAAAACAAACAACAGCAGACAGATCAAATCCATAAGTAGTGTCTTTGTTCCCTTCGAGAGTTTTACCAGTCCTTTTTACATAATCTCTCGCTCTTCTGACTGCACTTGCAAGAGCCCACATTATATCAATTCGATCCATTTCATCCTTATCAATCTGAGCATAGTCTTCTGCTGTCAGATGACTGTTTCCAACCTGTCCAGCAACAAGACTGTCATATGAATTGACAACGGTAGACAACAGCGCCATGTGTTCCTTGGCCACTTCGATAGTAACTTTGTCGAAGTTGTCTGTTTGCAATTTAATGGGGCTTGGTTGAGTATTAGCAGTATTTCCCTGCTGTGGAACCGAGCTTGAAGAAACTGAAGCGTGAGCTTTTGAAGACTGGCTGGCTGAAACATTTGACGTGTTTGATACAAACGCAGTCTGCAAAGGAGCATTTTGTTGAGTTGATGTAGAATAGTACAATGAAGGATCCTGAGCTTGTACGCCTCTCTTTAACTTCCACTTATTCATCACCTCTTGTTCTCTCAATTTCTGAAGAAATTCATTTATGTCAATGGTTTCAAGAGTATTGTTTTGTTTGAGAACCATCAAGAATGAATCCCATTTTGGTGGTAGCGCATCTGCCAAGCATTGAACCTTTTCTTCTTTTGTTGTTTTGGCCCCATGGGCATGCAATTCACTCAACAAGTGATAGAATCTCTCAAATAGATCATCTAAGGACTCATTCCCAATATACATGAAATTTTCAAATTCCTTCTTAATGGCCTTAGCATTGATAGCTTTCAACGAAGCATTTCCTTCGTGACGTTGTTCTAAGGCATCCCACAGAGATTTTGAAGATGTAAACTGCCGGAATTGATGAAATATTTCTCTTGACATGGCCTGAGATAGGATAGCATATGCCTTCTTTTCTAAGTCATAATCTTTCCTTTGTTGTTCACTTAAAAGGGAAAGAAAAGCAGTACTTCCATCCTCATTCAACACCTTTTGATATCCACTCTCTATCATCATCCATAAGTTTGTATCAACTCCATTAATGTGTATCTCAAACCTGTTTTTCCAGTGATGATATTCGTCCATTGTCATGAGTTTTGGAGCCTTGTTAGCATTTCCAGCTTCATTATCGATTAATAACAAGTTTTGGATTTTGCTGTTCTGACTGGCAACAAAGGCTAAGTCCGACATTGTAAAAAACGAAGTTTTTCGACACTTGAAAAAATTTCAGAAGAGATTTATGCGAATGGGTCTATTCGTGCGAATGGAATTATCTATTCGTGCGAATGGAATTATCTATTCGTGCGAATGGAATTTTCTATTCGTGCGAATGGAATTTTCTAGTCGTGCGAATGGAATTTCTATTCGTGCGTTTGGAAGTTTGAACAATGAGCGGGAGACTTGATCTATTCGTGCGAATGGTAGGAGCCATTCGTGCGAATGAAGTTCATCATAGTAGCCATTCGTACGACAGAGAGCAGTTTGACTTTTTTGCACCAAAAAGCACCAATGATTGATCCTTTTATCAGATCTGGAAATTGAGATGATCAGATCACTCAGAAACAATAATCACAAGATTTAAATGTGGCTAAACAACGATCAAGTGATCTTTATAACATTCAAGAGGATAGAAAAAGCAAGATTTAAAGGCAAGATCAGATTTTCTATGTTGAATCTAGAGCACACAGCTCTGATACCACTTTGTTGGATCGGGATCTACCTTGATCCAATGATTCAACACATTAACCGAACCAAATAATGCGGAATCCGATTTGATTGGCAATCCAATCTATGACACGGATCGGGTCTTAAGAAACGAGCGGATTAGATGTCGAGACGAAGGTTTCTATCAACCCTTTGGTGTAGAGAAGTTGGATACAAGACCTGGAAACTCTCAACGGACAGAGATTCGACAATACAGGTGCAGAGAGTTTGTGTTTTGTTGGTCCTGCTCTGGTCAGTCTCTCTATGTGTATATCTGTTGTATTTCCGTGTTGTCTGTGCTCATGAAGTGAAAGTTATATATATAGTGCAGAGGCCATTCGTACGAATGAGCCATGTGAATGGACTCATTCGTGCGAATGAATCAGCAGAATGGTTCATTCTTAAGAATGAATCATCAGAATGGTTCATTCGTACGAATGAATCATTCTCATGACTTATTCTAGCGAATGAATCATTCTCATGAGCTATTCGCGCGAATGGATCATTCTCATGATCCATTCGTGCGAATGGGCCTTTCATTAGCACGATTGATCAACGTTATCGCTATTTATCAGATCGTTTAATACACAGTCATTATATATGAGTAAACATTAAGGATAAACATGTAATTTCATTACTACATCAAATAATTACATTAAACATAGATGAAATACATATTACAAGGGATTAGGGACATATTATGCATCTACACTTACTCAAATTTCAGAAAAATCAAGGCAATGTGCGCACTTAAGTTCTGGCCTTGCGCACTTAAGAACTTGGTCTTGCGTACTTAAGATTTTCTCTTGCGTACTTAAGATTTGCTCTTGAGTACTTAACAAGTACGCAGTAGTAAATGACAAGTACGCAGAAGGGAGTTAAGTACGCAACAAGAAATGGTCTTGCGTACTTGGTAAGTACGCAGCAAGACTGTACTTGTTGCCAAATATGGTAAGTATGCAAATACTTTTTCACCAACCCTCACCAACTATTTTCGGTCACTGGAATCTCACCGGAGACAGAAAAAGTTGAAGATATGACCAAACAAAATGAGCCAAAGGGTCAGAAAAAAGTTTCTAACCAACCTTTGATGCTCAAGACACCCAAATACACAACAAAAGGTCGGTTTTTTCAGTGATTTTTGCTTCTAAAGTAGTGCTCAAGAGCTACCCCTATTTTATCACAAAAATCACCAAAAGACACTCTCTTTTGCTTGTAAAACTCTATAGGATGTGTAGAAAATGCTCCTAACACACTCACAACACTCGAAATCAAGAGCTCTGCTCTGATACCACTTGTAGCTCCCCGGGTGTCTCATATCGTGACGTGTGGGTGTGTGACTAGTCGGATCGGGTGCGGAATACCCGTGACTAGGTGGAGAATCAAGTAACACAAAGTAAACCGACAGCTAAAACACTTTCAAACTTCGTCTATTATTAAACTTGTAGGTTACAGAGATGTTACAAATGAGTGCCTGATAACTTCTCTCACCACAACCTATTTATACTAGACCTGATCTCTACACACTTAACAAGTGCGCAGGGCAAATTGTTCCTGCGTACTTGACAAGTACGCAGAGTATTCTTGCGTACTTGCTAAGTATGCCGGAAGTAATTCCTGCGCACATGCTAAGTGCGCAAAATACTGAGAGAAAACAGACGACTAGTACATACATTAGTAATTACAACTCAATAACTAATACATACAGACACTAACATACAAAGACTAATACATACAAGACAAGAACAAAAGCTAAGACAATATCCAGAGTGTTTGTCACACAAACGTGCTTCAACAGATTCTTCCCATACTTTGTATCCACTTGATTAGCTTTCCTTTCTCGCTCATTTAGCACACAAACTTGGGAGGCACACACATACCAAAAACAAACACAAAATGACTCCAAGTACATGCTTAAGACACTTAAAACCATACAAAACTGACACATAAACTGGGGTTACTTCACATTACATCAATAGGAGGTTAGCATCTAGACTTAAACTAGTGTTCTGTAAGTTAGCTGGAATGTCATAATAACTGCCATAGGCTGAGATGCTGACTTTCATTATGAATATAACGGGTAATACCGTGAAAACAGATAATTAATTACATTCTTGGCCACATGTTATTAATTTACGATTTCCTGGATTATCACCAGTTATACGAATTATGATGTCATACATCTGTATGTAGGTATAAATGGCACGAATATGTAGAGGACGAGGTAGTGGTAGGACTCCTAATACTAGGTCTCGTACCCGTAACACGACAAATATTAATCTGAACGTAGATGCAAATAACAATGCTGAACCTGAGCAACACACAGAGAAGGTGATCATGACAGAATCCCAATTTCAAGGAGCGGTGGCATATGAGGTCACCAAAGTGCTCCAATCAACTTTACCAGGAATCCATGACGATGCTCTTTGATATGCCCTAAATTATACATGTTTTGCATGCATGATAATCCTCATATTATGGTACTAATTGATTAATAACCTTGCAATTGATACTTAAAGCGTTAATATTTCATAATTGCAGGTTATTTGGTGTCCCGAAGTAAACAAAGCTAAAGCCACTCAAAAAATCAAGAAATCAAGCTTTTGGAGGACCAAACCCGAGCTTTGACCCCCAAGAAGTCAAACCAGGTCAACGGCAAGTCAACGAACTGCTAAAAACGAAACTGGGAAGCAGAGGAGGAATGCACGGGCGTGCATCCCATTGCACGGCCGTGCAAAGGCCTCCTTGCTCCCCAAGGCTCTAGTACACCGTCCTGTATACCCTGTTTGATTCCCGAGGTGTTTGCACGCCCGTGCAAACCAATGCATGGTTGTGCATTGATCATTTTGAGGCCTATAAATAGATAGCTTTAGTTCTTCATTCAACACACCCTTCAACACCACAAAACAACCAAAGATAGAGAGAATAGTTCGTTTCTATCAGTATTAGAGTAGTAGTAGAGAGTAGATGGGCTCTTTCTCCTTGTTCTGCAATAGGAGAGCCTACGAAACTCAGTGTTATGATAGTTAGTATGGCCATTAGTGGCTAAACTCTTTGTATTGCTAGGGTGAAGATGAAGTTTGGTGCATGTTAATGTTTGACGTATTAATCTAGTGGTATGTTTATGGCTTTAACTATTCGTTCTTAAAACCACCACTTGGTGGGCTTTTTATTGTTGTCTAAATCTGTCTTTATATTTATGAGTGTTCTTGATTTTAAAGTGTAATACCTTAAAACCTTTTTAATCAAACTTCTTTTGAAACTTGTACGTCTTTATACAAGCTGAAATTGATAAGCCAAGGCTTGGTCAATACTAGTAGGGTCGTACGTCTTTATACGAACTTATTATGCCACCAAGAATTGGTGAACTCGTCACTACAAGAAAATGAAGCTAATGCAACCCCGGTAAAATGTTGCATTAGGCCTTGAAAAGGTTGCATTAGGCATAATGCAACCTTTTATAGGGGGCTGCATTAGAAGCAGTTGCATTAGATATAATGCAACATTTTCAAGGCCTAATGCAACATTTTTTTGAAAGGGTTGCATTTACTATTCAAATGCAACTTTTTAGTATGCAACTCTTTTACATTCTAATGCAACTTTTTTTACCTTGAAATGCAACTTTTTTAATACTCAAACGCAACTTTTATTATAGTTTAGTTACAAAAATGCAACCTTTTCTACACTTAAGTGCAACTTTTTCTATACTTAAATACAACCTTTATTATATTTTAGTTACAAAAATACAACTTTTTTAAGACTTAATGCAACCATTATTATCTTTTTAATAGAAAAAAATGCAACATTTTTATGAATTTTAGTTAAAGTAAATGCAACCTTTTTTACACTAAAATACAACTTTGTAGCGTAAATTTAAATTGCTATTAATTAATATGAATTCAAATGGTATACTTTAATATTTTTGTCCAAACTAAGATAACAATATAGTTAACACAAAGTATCAATTACAATAATAATTAAGGAAAATGAAAACATTCTATTGATCTTGATCTCCAAGTGGTAGTGGTTTCATAATCTTCTACATCGTAGCTTCCAAGTTTTGTCGCTGGCTATCAATATCTTTCTTCATAGCTTCGAGCTCGGCTTTTTTTCTTTCATTATCATCTTCAAACTCTTTGCGCATTTCTAGCAACTGGTTTTTCTCAACTTCAAGGTTTGCTTTGAATGATTCCATCAGCCCCTCCGGAGTCATGTATGATGCAAGCACCATCTACTTTTATCAATGTATTTGTAAAGCCTCTACCATAAAGTCGGCGATATCCATAGTTCTCTTTGTTCATTACAACCAGAAAAGGATCTGCTATGGTGATGCTATCCTCTATAGGCTTGCAGTTCTTCATTTGTTCCTGCAATGTTGTCCAAAAAAAAGATTAAGAAAATATTATCATAACAATTTTATATATCTGAACAAGTAATGTGCTAAAATATAAAAAGGAAATTTGAGATTGAAATATGTTACACAAATACGTCACAGATATATAATTCATTGAACGAGTAATATATTGAAGATCTTAGACAAAAGAAACTCAATTCTAGACTACGGGTGAGTGTGTGATTGGAGATTTCATCAAAACCATATTAATCCTATGCAGAGTAGCACAAATGAAACATGGATATTCATAAGGTTAAAAGTATAAAGAACTTACAATTTTCCTTGTCGTGCCCTCATATGTATCAATATATGCACGTCCTTCCGTCCTTTTACGTGTACGTTCAAACAACTGGGTTAAAATAGGTAATTCTTGGTTTGGGTCATCATTTTTCAGTATCCATAATAACATAAACATCAATAAAAAAATATTAGCATATTAAACAACAAAAAAGACAAAATCATGAGAAACAATAACATATTACCATCACCTCACAAATACTAGCAAAACCTTTTGGACCGGTTGTGTGCATATTTTTTTGAGACATGCGTGATTCCTTGGCTCGTAAATAGCGTTTCTATACACACATTAACATATACAACTCAGCTAATAGAAAACTCTAAAAAACATATACTAATAATGGAGAAATTGTCAAGAAAAATACCGCCACATCTTTATTACTCCATAAACACAACAATTGTGAGAAATCATCTTCTTGAATGCTGTTAGGTCGGTTTTTCCACCTTTTTGTCCTTAGATTGAAAGAAGTGTTTTTGCTTAAACAGACATTTGTGTACCTTATACGATCGTCCAATCCTCTTTAAAACCCATGTCTTAGCAGCATCAAGCGCATCGTATTTTTCCTTTAAAAACAGTTAGCAACTAGTTAAAAATGAAAACGTAACAAATAAACGAAATAAAACTACTAAAAACCTTACCAAGACACACTCCCATATCTTTTCTTTAGATGGCACCTTCTTCCATGAACTATGGATCAACACATAACTATGATTACGAGCTATGATACCTAAAAATCGAGAGAATTGTCCAACTACATCCTTCCCCTCTCTTACTAGTCCAACGAATTGTCCAAATTCATTACATATAATGACTTCACGCTCGTCAACCTTCCACATGTGCACATCATGCAACATTGTTGGTCCTCTTTAATTTGTTTTACAAATTCCTGTACTCGTATACATTTCAAAATTAATACACACACACACACACATATATATATATATATATATATGTATATAGTTAATCAATAACAAGCCAAATACATGGTATAAATAGTTAAATCAAACCTGTTGCTTTTTCTAATTCCGGTCGTTGTAGTTGTTCAAAATCGAGGCGGTGGACATCGTCCTCATTTTCCAAATTCTCGTTGATGTCATTCACTTGTATATTATTTTTGTTATTTGAAACTGTCATATCTTCCATTCTTTAAACTCTTTGTCTTGATCATCCTCATCTTATCATTTGAAATGCATTATTGTTAATAAATATCAATAATAAAAATATTAAAACAACAAACAAATTAAGATGTACTTAAATCACTAAAAATACAAACCTTGAGATCTCATAATATCATCATTTTCCAAACCATATTGTTCCATAGCTAATCCATTAACATGTAAAAGCATAAATGAGTAAATTAATATAAAAAAGTTTTGATTAAATATTTTTTTAAGTTAAACAAAATAATTCCTTGAAACATTCCATCATCCTCATCAACAAGAAGCGATCGTCCCTTTGATCCCCTTTTTTTTGTTCATTACCTCCCTTTGCATTTTGGAGATTAGTTCACACATAGTAATTTTTTATCCACGTTTATTCTTTTTTGTTGCATTTGAATCAAGTGGAAACTTTTGGGAGGCCTTTAGAGCGGTCCTCGATTCTTCTTTGCTAAATGAGCAATCCTATTCACGGATAGGGGGCAATATATTGTAGACGATGTTGTTTTAACAAATATCATGTTCGTTAGAAAACATCATCATTACAAAGTAAAATAAACAAAAAATTCATAATCTTTTTACCTTTTTGGGTATTACAACTTTGTATCAACTTCTTGGTTATCTTCCTCACTATCATCATCATTATCAAGGATATATTGTTCATCTCTCGCATCATTAATGTATGTTGGTTGAACTTTCTTTTTCTTCATCTTTTGACTATCTACCAATCTTGTCAAAGAATCTGCTATCCTTTTCAATCCCAAATCCTATATTTTCTTTTTGTTATCTTGAACCCTCAACAGTTTACTTTTGTCATAATCATTCATTTGTCTGTGTAACATTTGATTTTGCTTGCTTTTGTTCGCCATTATACCCGCTAAAAGTCAACAAAACAATACTATGAACCGGGAAAGTCAAAGATTTAAAAAGCTAAGTAATAACTGTTTGTTTTTAGCCACAAAAACCCGTTTACGGGTATGACGGGTGATACCCGTTTCTTTCTCACCCCTAACTAATTAAACTAGGATTAGGCATAAATAGATTGTCATTTAATCAGAAAATGAACTTTCAATGCTGTTGGAGTTTGGATTTATGAGAGGGGGATGCATTATGAATATGTCTAGTGGTACTTTCTCTATACAACCTTGTTAAAAACTAAATTGATGTTACAAATTTGGTTGATTTCTTCTAAACTTTCTCTATACAACCTTGTTAAAAACTAAATTTATTGAACTATATGCTATATATATTATTTCTTGTAGCAAAAACTATGCAGAGACCATATCTCTAATACATGCTGCACTATTAATAAAAAACATGATAGAAAACAAAGAAATAATTAAAAACAAATAAAGAATCAACAAATGATCAAAAACAAAGAAACAATCTTGTTGCTATTTGCACTATTTTCATTTAAAAGGAAAAAAGAAACAGTCTGCACTATTTTCAATTAGTAGCATAAGCACAAATTTACACCTATTTAATCTATTAATTGCAATTCATATTAATCACAAACAAATAAAGAATCAACAAATGAAACCAAAAGAATATGCATCACAGGTCCATATATTATTTGTTGTTGTTATTTGTTTCAGGTCTTAATTTACATCACAAAAAAAAATCTCGATTGATGTAGTCTACCTCTGTTGATGCAGCTAAGAAAAACTTTTGATTACCTGATGATGAAGGCACAAGACGGAAGACTGAATCTCACCCTCTGACGGACGGGTTCTCACCCTGATGATTACCCGATGATGAAGGCAGAAGATGGAATCGAGAACACCCACTAGTAACACAAAAAAATCTTGATTGATGATTACTCGATGACGGTGGAAGAATCGATGTGAACACCCACTAGTAACAGAAAATTCTTGATTGAACTGCGGCAGATTTTGGGAATTGAAATTTTAGGTCAATTCTGGGGAGTAGGCAGTATGAACGATTTTGGCTTTGGAGAGAAAGTTGGGGGAAACAAATATATTTGGATGAAAATGTTAGAGGGAAATTAGTTTCTAAAATTTTAATGACCAATCAGAGTTAATTTGATTAGTTGGGGTCAATGACGGTCATTGAATGTTGTTTTTGGGTAAACCATGGTCAACTAAGCTTAACGGTCATTGCTAAGGGTCATTAACAACATATTAGGGTGATTGATGGTCCATTAGTGTAATTGTTGTTCAATTATGGTCATTTGAGGTGATTGATGCCCAGTTACGATTAATTTGGACAATATTGATTTCATTTTGGTCTATTAGGGTCAACCTGTGTGTTTTAGAGTAAATAAAAGTCAACTGAGGTTAATGAAGTTCGTTTAAGGTCATTAGCATCCGAGTAGGACTATTGATGGTCGGATAGGGTTATTGATGGTCACCATGACTTGTTTATCAAATACGTGAACTGCCAATTTCATTGCGTTAATCTGACCCGTTGATTTATTAGCAGCTTTAATGCATTAATATTAATACGACCGTTGCTAATTATGGGTGACGGTCAAAAAGGTAACGAGTCAAAATGGAAACGGGTCAAAAGGGCCCATATCAGCATAACATCGGTAAATAAATCCATGCTTTAGACTACTGAATGTCAAAAGAAATCCATGCTTTTGCTTAAATTGAAACCCCAATACAGAATAGAAAAATCCATGATTTTGACTCTCAAAGTCAAAGAAGTCAATAAGCAACCAAATAGACCAAATCCATGATGAATCTGGACATGTTTTCAACAGTTTCAGGTGCATTCAAATTCATCTGGGTATGAGGATCAGGGTCGGTCCCGAGAATCCTTAAAACGTTTTGGGCCCGGGACATGTAAAAAAAAAAAGCGGGCCCCATAAAAGAACAAATGGGTTAATAGGATAAATGGATAATACAAGTAGTGCGCCTTTTTAATTTCTAAGTAGGTTAATAGAATAAATGGATAATACAAGTAGTGACCTTTTTTTAATATTTAAGTGAGTTAATAGGATAAATGAAAAATACAAGTAGTGGGCCTTTTTTAATTTCTAAGTGGGTTAATAGAAAAAATGAATAATACAAGTTGGGCCTTTTATAAATATATATATATATATATACATATATATATATATATATATATTAGGGAATGGATCATTTGAGAACTCCCACATATTTTGAGAACTCGCGAGAACTCGTCAAAACGTCAATCAAAACCATTTTTTTTGTTTTTACTACCTTTATTATTATGATACAACATAAAAAATCAAATTTATACATGTAAATTTACATTTATACATATATTAAAAAAAAATCTACACGTGTGTAAGTTTACTACTTACATATGTGTAAGTGTTTACTATTTACACATGTGTATAATTTTTTTTAAGAATAATTTAGATGGAAGAGATAATTAATTGGAAAGATAAATTATTTTTTATGTTGTATTTTAATAATAAAGTTAGTGAAAATAAAAAAAAATGGTTTTAATTGGTTTTTTGACGAGTTCTCAAGTATTTATGAGTTCTCATTTGAACCTAACTCTATATATATAATATATATATATATATATATAATTTTTTTTAAAACTACGGGCCCCTTAGTAGACCGGGCCCCGGACAGTCGCCCTCCCCACCCCCTAAGGGCCGCCCCGGACATACTCATACATAAAAAAAACATAAAAAATAGGAAGGAAAAAAAACAGCCAAAGAAAAAAGATAAGAAAACAAAAAAAAAACAGCAAAAAAATAAAACAGAAAAAACAACAAAAAACACTTAAAAAATGAAAAAAAAAACAGCCAAAAAACCGAAAAAAATCACTAAATACAAATGGTAACGGGTCAAATGGGTTCTGGTCAACTTGGGTTTGGGTGAAAATGGTAACGGGTCAAATGGCATCGGGTTGGGTTGACCCGCATATTCATACATAAAAAAACAGGAAAAAACAGCAAAAAAAACAGATAAAAAAACTTAAAAATGGGTTGGTAACGGGTCAAATGGGTTTGGATGAAAATGGTAACGGGTCAAATGGATGATATCTCTACTCTTAAGGCTTCTTTTACTTGAAGAGTCTTAATATCCAGAATTTGCTATTCACAAAGTCAAAGTCAAAGGTAGTTATAAAACCCCGAGCAGATAGTTTTGTTGTTGTCATACTTGTTTCTTGTCCATCATTCAGATTAATGTAATAAGATTAGCAGTTCACAAAGTCAAAGTCAATGGCATTTACAAAAACCAGTGCAGAATTTAGAAAAACATTGCAGAATCTAAAAAGAAATTGCATGATTTAAAAAAGAAATTGCCGAATTTAAAAAAACTACGCAGAAAATAAAATAAAATACAGAGGCTAATGCAGAGGCTAAAACAAAATACAGTGACCCTTGGAAATGATTCCATTTTTAATATTTGCTGTGATTTTGTGATCCATGTGCTTTTTGGCTTTGTAGTTGAGAAGAAGTAAGACCGGCTCCATCGCTGCCTCTTGAGCCGCCCATCAAGCCTAGTTGGCATCTATCACCCATGGATAACCATTGAGGGCTCATCGCCCATGATCACCCATCCATCCCCATGGGCATCTTTTGCTTGAAGATATGTGAAAATAATGAGGTTGTTTGTGGGATGGATGGGTATGATAGTGTTGGGGTAAAATGAGTTTGTGGAAAAAATGGGAGAAAAACTTATGTGACATGCTGACTAGGACTGTTTATGGGATGGATGGTTGTTAGCGTTGCGGACAGTCTAAGTTCCATCAGCAAAACTGATATCAAAAGTCCCTCCTTTTCACCCCTTTGATTCCTCCTTGTGTTATGCCTGTGTACTCCTCCTTTTGAACCAGTACTTTTTGCTTTTACATACGCGTTTCTGCACATAGGTCAACGGTCAGTAACTTTTACCGCATGGAACATGATAATGGGTGAACAGGTCAAATTAATGTAATAAAAATGACAGTTCACTTAATGGGTCAACGAGCCAAGCATTTTTAATGCATGAAACCATCTAATGGGTCAACGGGTCAAGTACTTTTAATGCATGAAATCGTCTAACAGGGGTGAAATTAATGCGAATAAAATGGCAGTTCACATAATGGGTCAACGGGTCAGAGTACTTTAATTTTTTTTAAATTGTTTTTTTAACTATACGTTGTTACGTTTATTTTTTTTTTAGATAACTTTGTGTAATAAAACCATTGTAAATAGACTTTTTTTTATTGTAATACACATAACGAGCCCGAACAACACGGTAACAGTATTCATTTTTATGGTTTTTAGTTTTGGTATTTTCTATATAACCTTTCTAACAAAAGTTGCAAATTTCAATGAAATTTGCGACCTTTCAAGAAAAAGGTTACACGTTTAGTAAAATTCGCAACTTTTAAATAAAAAAGTTGCAATCTCTATAAATTTTTGCAACTTTTTAGAAAAAATGTTGCATTAGATCTTTTAATACAACTTTTATGTTGCTCGAAGTTGCATTAGAGTCAAATGCAACACAATTGAAAATGGTTGCATCCAAAAAGTTGCATTAGCCTCATTTTCTAGTAGTGTATGTTGGGAACGGTACGTCTTTATACATGGTCACATTGTTACACCGCCTTCTGGTAAGCAAAGTATAATCACCTATTTAACAATAATATTTAAGCACTTAAGTTTGATGTCCTAAACCAACTAGGAGATAACACCAAAGAGTTGAGGGTAACGATGTCCCTAGCCGGGAGTCTTACCATTTTATCACTAAAGTTTATAATTTGTGAACCAAATGTCGTGAGAACGAGGCTCTAGCGGTAACCCGGGTCATACATCTATATTAGTCATACCACTGGATTAGTCAACTTAACATTATCATATACCAAGCGGATTCGAAGCCCAAAGCAATACTCTTCGTGATCTGATCATTTCCGAAATATTTACTTTCTTGCTATTTACTATTCTGTTATTTACATTCCTGTTACACACATCACGAACGTTTTTACTTTTCTGTTATTTACTTTACCGTCATTTACTTTTCTGTCATTTACTTTTCTGCTTCACAAGCATACAAAACTCACTCACTAATTAAACCGGCTAAAAGATAACAAAAGTTGAGTATTGGAACTCGACCGTGTCCATTGGTTCGATACTTGGTTCTTACCGAAACTATATTACGCTGCGATATGTACACTTGCTTATTATGTGTGTTTTAAGTTTAAGTATTTATCATTTTAATTATAAATTTAAAACCTGATCTCGTGAAACCAATATCCGTGAATATATTATTATATAATATATTTTCTATATACTTAACACGAAACATCACTCTTCAAAGGAAGATGGGCTCCAGCAATCAGGGAAACAGAAATAATGAAGCTAGTGGTGCAAACCCACGAGCAGAGAATACTAACCCTATAGGAAATAATAATGGTGCTACCCGAACCCTTGAAACTATTGTAATAACAAACCAGAGCACGGGAGATAAGTACCAAGGATGTACTTACAAGAACTTTAGTGATTATCACCCGAAACCTTTCTACGGCAAGAAGAACGCCATTGCAGCCATGAAGTGGATGACTTCTATGGATGCTGTAATTAAAATGAGTGAGTGTAGACCTGATCAATCCGTCAAATTTTCTACACATTCCTTCAAGGAGAATGCACTTAACTGGTGGGAGTCAGTCAAGCAGACCAAAGGAAAGGACTACACTGATAGGATGAAGTGGGAGGATTTGAAGGCATTGATAGTCAATAGATACTGTCCTCAGAATGCGATAGACAAGATTGAGACAGAATTCCATCGATCTGAAGGAGGAAGTCTTAGCCACCAAGAATACACTGGCAAATTCAATGAGATGGCCAAACTAGTGCCACATCTTGTAACTCCTCAATATAAAAGGATTAAGTGTTATGTATAAGGATTACCACCAAAAGTACGAACCTTAGTAAAGACTACCGCACCTGGAACCATAGATTCGGTAGTAAAGCTTAATTTAGTAACGTATGATGAGATAGAAGCTCAAGAAGCGGATAACAAGAGAAGATTGGAGAACACAGCACTTGAACCCACAGATAACAAAATCCCAAGAAAGGAAGGAGATAGTTTGGACAGAAGTGCACAAAGGACTATATATCATAAATGTCAACAGGAAGGACACATTTCAAGAAATTGCCCAGCCATTAAGTGCCACAATTGTAATGAAATGGGGCATTATAAATTTGATTGTCCAAAGCCTCCTCAAGCCAAGGTTGGTGGTAGAGCAAAAGGACGTGTATACATCTTAGGAAGAAGGCAAGAAGGAGAAGAATAGGTATGTTTCTTACACGATAACATTAATTAAGTTATATAAATTAGATAAGGGTTAAGTTGAAAGAAATAAAAAGATAGAGAATTCCTTTCCGTCGTATGTTTTTGGTATTGTACGTCCTGATTCAATGGTAGAATCACACAAATGATCAATTACACACACACAGGCGGAATCTGTGTGTATGGTGGTGAAACAGAGGGTAGAGACAGAAATGGTGAAGATAAACAGGCAAACCACACTTCAATCAATACAAATATGATATGAAATTGTAGAACAGATGAAAGAACTCCAAATGTGTATTGATTCAGAAAACTGTGAAAGAGAGAATTTCAGGGTTACAGCCGCTATCCACACCGTAAACGTTCTCTAACTAGGCTATTTATAGGAAGCTGACAGGTATCGAAACTATGCTCATCGAAACTACTAGTTTCGGTTGAGCATTTATATGAGAGAACATACCTATCGAAACTTCCCATCTATCGAAACTACTAGTTTTGATTGAACAACTCAACAGAAACTAGTTAGTTTCGATGGCCCATACATAGACTAAATAAAGCAATAAATTACATAAAACTGAAATGATAGAAATGCATGGAAATCAAACTAAGAGAATTACAAGTAAATAAACTAATATAACATTGTTCAAAAATACATTGATGACATCAACTAACCAAAAATGCAAGACTCTACAATCTCCCCCTAAGCTGGTGCATCAATGTCTTCAACTCTCTCTAAGCAGTTGGCTCTTGACTTGGTTTCTGAAAGTGTGGCTTAGCATTCAATGACACCACTCTTTGATAGGCCTTAGCATCAGCTTCATCATCTCCATGAAAGATCTTGATAGGTTTGTTGAATAACACTTCAAGATCCTCAGGTTGAAATTTTAATAGCTCCATAGGTTCAAAAATATGAATGTCTTTTTTGCCTTCACACTCAATCACAACACTTCCAATGGTTGAGTTGTAAAACCATTTTCTGAAGTTTTGAAGCTGGACAGGTACTGACCGTAGTAGTTGAATGGATTTGAAAGTTTCTGCCGGCTTGTACCGAATGCTTACCCAAGGCCTTTGAGTTCTGAGATGAATCCAAGTCTTGGAGATAACTCTTCTTAGTTTAGCAGTGGTTATGGACCTGAATCATTGAAGGTCTGATTTCTCAAGAAGGTCTCAAAATCTCTTGCAATGCCCACATCACCAGGATTTTGTAGAGGTAGCTTGGCAAGGGCTCTTATGTCATATTTAGGGAGGGAGCTGAAGTCACGAGGAGACTTGAAGTGCTCCACTCCTCCTTTGTATCTTCTGACGATGAAAAGTGAACATTATTTATCGTACTTCCACCCGACTAGTGGCCTTTTTAACTCTTGATACTCAGCAAACCACTCATAGTGCTTTGGTGGTTCCTTTGCTGGCATTTCTTTGAACCAAGTCCTTCTAGGATCTGAGGCCTGGACAGATGGAGTATCAGTTCCTGTTGCAGTTGGTGTTGGTGTTAGTGTTGCTGTTGGAACTTCTTACGTTGTGCCTGTTGGCCTAGCGGTGTTTACAGGCTCAACAAAGGTCACTTTGACATTCTAGTCCTCTATCTCATTATCTAATGGAGCATCAAACTCATTTCCTTCTTCTGTGAAATAATTGAGCTTATCTCCCTGTTCTTCACCTAATGTAACAATTTCAGGGTAATCTTCAATTGTTCCAAAGTCATCAACTTGCTTTAGTAGTTCATCCAGCTCATGATCTGATCCAACTTCTTCTTCATCAAGAATTACAACTGCAACATTTGATTCTTTTCCTTTTCCTCTTTCTATGGCAGCTCTCCTTTCACTAGCTGATGGGAGATCATATTCAGATTCTTCTACTTTTACTTCCAGAGCAGCTTTTGTTTTAGCAGCAGTGCTAGAAAAGATAATCATTTCAGATTCAGGATTTGCTACAAAGGCTGGGGAATAGGGTCCACCTGCAGATGTGGTCTCTCCCTGAGCTGTGGAAGCAGGCTCCTCTTGTGAAGACTTAACCAAAGAAGCTTTGAGTTGCTCAACAATGACAGATAAAGCTTTAAAATCTTGTTGTTGTTGAGAAATTAACTTCTGTTGAGTTTCAAGTTGAGTCTGCTGAACATCTAGTTGGGTATGCAAACCTCCAACTTCCAGCTTAAGATTTTTAACTTCTTCCTTGCACTCACTCAGTTCAGTTTTTAACCCTTCTATAACTCCATCTTGTTTTGTCACAATCTCCTGTAGCTTTATCACCTCCAAGCTTAGGGTTTTGACTCTTGGGACTGATGGTGATGGTTCCTGAGTAGGGGATGTAGATGGTGTAGGAACGGGTGCATGTTGTAGAGATGGTTGTGATGTTGGCTGAGGTGTTGGTTGTGGTGTAGAATGTTCTGAAATATTGAAAAGAGACTCAGAAGAGGATGATAATTCTTCAAGACCAGTTTTTATTTTCTTAGCTCTAGGTTCCTCCAGCTCATAATCAGATCCTGAGTCAGATTGTCTCTAGGAGGAGGATGTAGAAAGTTCAGTCTGCTTCTCTTCTTCAGACTCATAATCAGACTGATCATACTTTATACCATAGATGCCTTCGTCCAAAGTTTCACTTGATTCAGCTTCAACTTCCACATTACCTTGAACTTCAGCATCAACATGTGCTTCAACTTCTATGTTTTCATCATGTACTTGGAAATCCAAAGGATCCAGATTTTCTATCTCTTGACTTATAAATTGAGCTTCCTGAACTGGTTGTTCAACATCTTGCTCTATGTGTTGTTCAGCTTCAACATCCAACTCTTGGTTCCCTTGACCCCGTTCTGCTTCTTCTTTAGATGATGATGATTCAACGACTTCATCAGGACCGATATCAGGGACTACAGGTTCCACTTCTCCAATCACATGCCAAAGAGTGGAATGTCCACAACTATCCTGTTCGATCTTGAACTAGAACTCTTCATATAACTGAGGGTCTTGGCTATCATATGATCAAGAACAAGGACATGTCCTTTATGTTGAAGATTTGGTAGAATATGGTTAATTATCATTTGTAGAAATCTTGGGTACACGAGAAATTTGTCTCTGACTCTTCTAATAAGATTCTCTATAAGTTGTTTGAACACCAATCCAGAAAAATTATAATCCCTCCCTTTGATCAAGCTAAGATTAGCAGATGCCACAATGGCATTGGCAGAGTCAAATCCACATTTTCTGATTAAGATGCAGTGAATGAACACATGCACAATATACCTCCAGTGAGGGGCAAGGAATGTCTTCGTGATCTGCCCACTTTTGAACTCATCTGGGTGACCCATTCTTCTGAAACATTCTCTGATGTAGAAACTAGGAAATTCCATAGGGGCTTCATGATTATCACCAAACTGCAGTACCTCTCTTATGGTGGCATCAGAAAATAGAACTTCTTGGTTGTACACAGTTGCTCTTATGTGCTCCACATTGTTGATGGATACTCTTGCAGCAGTGGCCCAGAATTGCCTAATTATGGCTTCAAAAATGGGCAAGTTGTGACTTGTAGCAAAGCTCACATTAGAGTTAGCAAGAAAATTGAGCACAGGTACAAATCCCTCACTCTTGGGACCAGCAGCATTAAGAAAGGCATTTATATTGTGCTTCTTCATAAATAGAAGGTCCATTTCTCACAGAAACAAAAATTATCAAAAATCAGCCCAACACTTAGAAAAATTTCTTAAATGCCTGACCGAAACAACTAGTTTCAGTTAAGAAACAACCTATCAAAACTCCATAGTTTCGGGCAGAGCTTGGGTATCGAAACAACTAGTTTCGGTAAGCTAAATTTGTTCAAATTTGAAATTATATTTTAAAGGAGAACACCTTTTTCCGGAAACTATTAGTTTCGATACCAAACCCTGATCAAAAGGCAGTAATTCAAAGAGCAAAGACAATCAAGGAAAAGTTTTATACAGACATATATACAGACTTATTGACTAAATCAATCAAAGCAAATGCGTCAAAAACTAAGTAGAAAAGGCAAGAAAAAGGAGCCTGTGAGGACCGAAACTCATTCTTACGAAGGTATCAGCTATAGTCTGTAAAAATACGCAATAAAAGAGTGAGATTTTAACAATGGTGAGTTTATAAACAGATTCTAAGCATGAAACAACCCTAAATATACGATTTCAGTCGTAACAAGGGTAAAAATGAAACTCTAGCCTTCGCTATATGAAACAGTAGCAAGAACTTTGAGTAATCAAACCTGATGAAGAAGAAGACGGAGGAATCAGATAAGATATACTGATTTCGCAAACTTAGACCGATGAATCTCGAGCTTTTGTGTGTGAAAACGAAGGTGAAAAGGGTTTCGGAGAGTGAGAGTGAGAATGAGCATGAGAAGGAGTCTGATTATGAAGTCATTTAATTTGAGCTTGACAAACGACCAAAATGCCCCTGTCGAATATATTATTGTATAATATATTTTCTATATACTTAACACGAAACATCACTCTTCAAAGGAAGATGGGCTCCAGCAATCAGGGAAACAGAAATAATGAAGCTAGTGGTGCAAACCCACGAGCAGAGAATACTAACCCTATAGGAAATAATAATGGTGCTACCCGAACCCTTGAAACTATTGTAATAACAAACCAGATCACGGGAGATAAGTACCAAGGATGTACTTACAAGAACTTTAGTGATTATCACCCGAAACCTTTCTACGGCAAGAAGAACGCCATTGCAGCCATGAAGTGGATGACTTCTATGGATGCTGTAATTAAAATGAGTGAGTGTAGACCCGATCAATCCGTCAAATTTTCTACACATTCCTTCAAAGAGAATGCACTTAACTGGTGGGAGTCAGTCAAGCAGACCAAATGAAAGGACTACACTGATAGGATGAAGTGGGAGGATTTGAAGGCATTGATAGTCAATAGATACTGTCCTCAGAATGCGATACAAAAGATTGAGACAGAATTCCATCGATCTGAAGGAGGAAGTCTTAGCCACCAAGAATACACTGGCAAATTCAATGAGATGGCCAAACTAGTGCCACATCTTGTAACTCATCAATATAAAAGGATTAAGTGTTATGCATAAGGATTACCACCAAAAGTACGAACCTTAGTAAAGACTACCGCACCTGGAACCATAGATTCGGTAGTAAAGCTTAATGCAGTAACGTATGATGAGATAGAAGCTCAAGAGGCGGATAACAAGAGAAGATTGGAGAACACAACACTTGAACCCACAGATAACAAAATCCCAAGAAAGGAAGGAGATAATTTGGACAGAAGTGCACAAAGGACTATATATCATAAATGTCAACAGGAAGGACACATTTCAAGAAATTGCCCAGCCATTAAGTGCCACAATTGTAATGAAATGGGGCATTATAAATTTGATTGTCCAAAGCCTCCTCAAGCCAAGGTTGGTGGTAGAGCAAAAGGACGTGTATACATCTTAGGAAGAAGGCAAGAAAGAGAAGAATAGGTATGTTTCTTACACGATAACATTAATTAAGTTATATAAATTAGATAAGGGTTAAGTTGAAAGAAATAAAAAGATAGAGAATTCCTTTCCGTCGTTTGTTTTTGGTATTGTAGGTCCTGATTCAATGGTAGAATCACACAAATGATCAATTACACACACACAGGCGGAATCTGTGTGTATGGTGGTGAAACAGAGGGTAGAGACAGAAATGGTGAAGATAAACAGGCAAACCACACTTCAATCAATACAAATATGATATGAAATTGTAGAACAGATGAAAGAACTCCAAATGTGTATTGATTCAGAAAACCGTGAAAGAGAGAATTTCAGGGTTACAGCCGCTATCCACACCGTAAACGTTCTCTAACTAGGCTATTTATAGGAAGCTGACAGGTATCGAAACTATGCTCATCGAAACTACTAGTTTCGGTTGAGCATTTATATGAGAGAACATACCTATCGAAACTTCCCATCTATCGAAACTACTAGTTTTGATTGAACAACTCAACAGAAACTAGTTAGTTTCGATGGCCCATACATAGACTAAATAAAGTAGTAAATTACATAAAACTGAAATGATAGAAATACATGGAAATCAAACTAAGAGAATTACAAGTAAATAAACTAATCTAACATTGTTCAAAAATACATTGATGACATCAACTTACCAAAAATGCAAGACTCTACAATCTCCCCCTAAGCTGGTGCATCAATGTCTTCAACTCTCTCTAAGCAGTTGGCTCTTGACTTGGTTTCTGAAAGTGTGGCTTGGCATTCAATGACACCACTCTTTGATAGGCCTTAGCATCAGCTTCATCATCTCCATGAAAGATCTTGATAGGATTGTTGAATAACACTTCAAGATCCTCAGGTTGAAATTTTAATAGCTCCATAGGTTCAAAAATATGAATGTCTTTTTTGCCTTCACACTCAATCACAACACTTCCAATGGTTGAGTTGTAAAACCATTTTCTGAAGTTTTGAAGCTGGACAGGTACTGACCGTAGTAGTTGAATGGATTTGAAAGTTTCTGCCGGCTTGTACCGAATGCTTACCCAAGGCCTTTGAGTTCTGGGATGAATCCAAGTCTTGGAGATAACTCTTCTTAGTTTAGCAGTGGTTATGGACCTGAATCATTGAAGGTCTGATTTCTCAAGAAGGTCTCAAAATCTCTTGCAATGCCCACATCACCAGGATTTTGTAGAGGTAGCTTGGCAAGGGCTCTTATGTCATATTTAGGGAGGGAGCTGAAGTCACGAGGAGACTTGAAGTGCTCCACTCCTCCTTTGTATCTTCTGACGATGAAAAGTGAACATTATTTATCGTACTTCCACCCGACTAGTGGCCTTTTTAACTCTTGATACTCAGCAAACCACTCATAGTGCTTTGGTGGTTCCTTTGCTGGCATTTCTTTGAACCAAGTCCTTCTAGGATCTGAGGCCTGGACAGATGGAGTATCAGTTCCTGTTGCAGTTGGTGTTGGTGTTAGTGTTGCTGTTGGAACTTCTTACGTTGTGCCTGTTGGCCTAGCGGTGTTTACAGGCTCAACAAAGGTCACTTTGACATTCTAGTCCTCTATCTCATTATCTAATGGAGCATCAAACTCATTTCCTTCTTCTGTGAAATACTTGAGCTTATCTCCCTGTTCTTCACCTAATGTAACAATTTCAGGGTAATCTTCAATTGTTCCAAAGTCATCAACTTGCTTTAGTAGTTCATCCAGCTCATGATCTGATCCAACTTCTTCTTAATCAAGAATTACAACTGCAACATTTGATTCTTTTCCTTTTCCTCTTTCTATGGCAGCTCTCCTTTCACTAGCTGATGGGAGATCATATTCAGATTCTTCTACTTTTACTTCCAGAGCAGCTTTTGTTTTGGCAGCAGTGCTAGAAAAGATAATCATTTCAGATTCAGGATTTGCTACAAAGGCTGGGGAATAGGGTCCACCTGCAGATGTGGTCTCTCCCTGAGCTGTGGAAGCAGGCTCCTCTTGTGAAGACTTAACCAAAGAAGCTTTGAGTTGCTCAACAATGACAGATAAAGCTTTAAAATCTTGTTGTTGTTGAGAAATTAACTTCTGTTGAGTTTCAAGTTGAGTCTGCTGAACATCTAGTTGGGTATGCAAACCTCCAACTTCCAGCTTAAGATTTTTAACTTCTTCCTTGCACTCACTCAGTTTAGTTTTTAACCCTTCTATAACTCCATCTTATTTTGTCACAATCTCCTGTAGCTTTATCACCTCCAAGCTTAGGGTTTTGACTCTTGGGACTGATGGTGATGGTTCCTGAGTAGGGGATGTAGATGGTGTAGGAACGGGTGCATGTTGTAGAGATGGTTGTGATGTTGGCTGAGGTGTTGGTTGTGGTGTAGAATGTTCTGAAATATTGAAAAGAGACTCAGAAGAGGATGATAATTCTTCAAGACCAGTTTTTATTTTCTTAGCTCTAGGTTCCTCCAGCTCATAATCAGATCCTGAGTCAGATTGTCTCTAGGAGGAGAATGTAGGAAGTTCAGTCTGCTTCTCTTCTTCAGACTCATAATCAGACTGATCATACTTTATACCATAGATGCCTTCGTCCAAAGTTTCACTTGATTCAGCTTCAACTTCCACATTACCTTGAACTTCAGCATCAACATGTGCTTCAACTTCTATGTTTTCATCATGTACTTGGAAATCCAAAGGATCCAGATTTTCTATCTCTTGACTTATAAATTGAGCTTCCTGAACTGGTTGTTCAACATCTTGCTCTATGTGTTGTTCAGCTTCAACATCCAACTCTTGGTTCCCTTGACCCCGTTCTGCTTTTTCTTTAGATGATGATGATTCAACGACTTCATCAGGACCGATATCAGGGACTACAGGTTCTACTTCTCCAATCACATGCCAAAGAGTGGAATGTCCACAACTATCCTGTTCGATCTTGAACTAGAACTCTTCATATAACTGAGGGTCTTGGCTATCATATGATCAAGAACAAGGACATGTCCTTTATGTTGAAGATTTGGTAGAATATGGTTAATTATCATTTGTAGAAATCTTGGGTACACGAGAAATTTGTCTCTGACTCTTCTAATAAGATTCTCTATAAGTTGTTTGAACACCAATCCAGAAAAATTATAATCCCTCCCTTTGATCAAGCTAAGATTAGCAGATGCCACAATGGCATTGGCAGAGTCAAATCCACATTTTCTGATTAAGATGCAGTGAATGAACACATGCACAATATACCTCCAGTGAGGGGCAAGGAATGTCTTCGTGATCTGCCCACTTTTGAACTCATCTGGGTGACCCATTCTTCTGAAACATTCTCTGATGTAGAAACTAGGAAATTCCATAGGGGCTTCATGATTATCACCAAACTGCAGTACCTCTCTTATGGTGGCATCAGAAAATAGAACTTCTTGGTTGTACACAGTTGCTCTTATGTGCTCCACATTGTTGATGGATACTCTTGCAGCAGTGGCCCAGAATTGCCTAATTATGGCTTCAAAAATGGGCAAGTTGTGACTTGTAGCAAAGCTCACATTAGAGTTAGCAAGAAAATTGAGCACAGGTACAAATCCCTCACTCTTGTGACCAGCAGCATTAAGAAAGGCATTTATATTGTGCTTCTTCATAAATAGAAGGTCCATTTCTGACAGAAACAAAAATTATCAAAAATCAGCCCAACACTTAGAAAAATTTCTTAAATGCCTGACTGAAACAACTAGTTTCAGTTAAGAAACAACCTATCAAAACTCCATAGTTTCGGGCAGAGCTTGGGTATCGAAACAACTAGTTTCGGTAGGCGAAATTTGTTCAAATTTGAAATTATATTTTAAAGGAGAACACCTTTTTCCGGAAACTATTAGTTTCGATACCAAACCCTGATCAAAAGGCAGTAATTCAAAGAGCAAAGACAATCAATGAAAAGTTTTATACAGACATATATACAGACTTATTGACTAAATCAATCAAAGCAAATGCGTCAAAAACTAAGTAGAAAAGGCAAGAAAAAGGAGCCTGTGAGGACCGAAACTCATTCTTACGAAGGTATCAGCTATAGTCTGCAAAAATACGCAATAAAAGAGTGAGATTTTAACAATGGTGAGTTTATAAACAGATTCTAAGCATGAAACAACCCTAAATATACGATTTCAGTCGTAACAAGGGTAAAAATGAAACTCTAGCCTTCGCTATATGAAACAGTAGCAAGAACTTTGAGTAATCAAACCTGATGAAGAAGAAGACGGAGGAATCAGATAAGATATACTGATTTCGCAAACTTAGACCGATGAATCTCGAGCTTTTGTGTGTGAAAACGAAGGTGAAAAGGGTTTCGGAGAGTGAGAGTGAGAATGAGCATGAGAAGGAGTCTGATTATGAAGTCATTTAATTTGAGCTTGACAAACGACCAAAATGCCCCTGTCGAAACTACTAGTTTCGATAGGGCAAAATAGTTTCGGGTGGGAGGAAGTTTCGGGTGGTTTGAGTAGTTTCGGTGGGGACGTTTTTTCGGGTGACATGAGATACTTGATAAAAGAGACAAAGGAAAACTCTCATATGTACACTATTTAAACAAGCTAATAAGGAAGATTAAGAAATTTATATTGAAAAAAAAAAGTAAAAACAATAAAAGATATGAACACTTAGCCTTGGAAAAGATCCAACTAGGGTACCATCTTGGTAAGTCAAAATCACCACTAGGGTACCATCAATTTAAGCGGTACTATTTAAGCGGTACTATTTAAGCACGAAACACTACATACCCCACTCTTTCAAATAAAATGGTTTTGAAAACCTATCAATTCTCAAGAAATACCCGTATTCATCTTATCATCTCTTACAGATTAACTAGGGTACCATATTGGTAAGTCAAAAAAGTAAAATAAGATCCAACTGGATATCAAAAGACGTAAAAAGAAAAATATCCAAGTGCATATTAAAAAGGGTACGAACATTCTAGGTCATTGTGTAAGCAAAACAGAATAAGCCGTAAAATTATCCAAGCGGATAGGAAAAGGTTGAACACCAGAGATCTTTGCATTAGCAAAACAGACGGGGTCAAATCATCCAAGTGGATGGGAAAAAGATGAACTCTCGAGGTCTTTGCGTAAGCAAAACAGACGGGGTCATCGGCGATAACTTTCATTACTTTGACGGTCACCTGGCGCATGAATCAGAATCCAACACGTAAGCCTATATATGATTGAATCAATTTTTCTTAGCATAAAATGGGTTAGATGTTTCAAGAATGGGTTCAAACACACGTGTACGATTGAAATTTAGATTTTCACACTACTAAAGAGTTATAACCGTATGTCGGGCCTACCGGCTATACCTCAGTAAACATCATCGCTTATGATCCATTCCATGTTCAAGAGGTGTGATCAGACTCTATCATTTCTCACCGGGTCGGATCTGATTTTCCTGAAACAAAAATTCAATGCCATTTGTAAGATGGGGATTCAAAGACAGATGAATATATACAAAGCAATTCTTTTTCTTTTTATCTTAAAACTCCAATTTCTCCCCCAAAAGATTTGCTATATATAAAAAATAAAGAAAACAACTATACAACAAAATAAAATCCTTTTTTTTAAATCTTCCCGATTAACAAGGTTAAATAGAAGATACAATATGCACAACGGTTACTGAAAGTTGATCATGCCGAGCATCTCCACCAATTTTTCAAATCTGGCAGAATCAAAGGCTTTTGTAAAGATGTCGGCGGTTTGGTTGTCGGTTTTGACTTCAACGATTTTGATATGTTTCTTTTCAACACAGTCACAGATGAAGTGATGTTTGATCTCAATATTTTTGGTTTTTGAGTGATGAACGGGATTTTTGGTGATATGGAAAACGACAGTGTTGTCACAAAGGATGGGTGTCTCATGGAATGTGATCCCGTAATCAAGCATTTGATGGTGGATCCACCTCACTTGGGAACAACAAAGGGCTGTGGCAATGTATTCAGCTTCGGCTGTGGATTGGGAAACGGTGGTCTGTTTCTTACATTGCCAGGACACAAGGCGGTTGCCAAGGAACTGACAACCCCTAGAGGTGGATTTTCGGTATAAGTTGCAACCCCCGTAGTCTGAATCTGAATATGCCAAAAGATCAAACAAGTTATTTTTGGGATACTAAAGCCTAAATTTTGGCTTGTACTTCAAATATCTTAAATGCGTTTGACAGCAATTAAATGAGAGAGTTTAGGATTAGCCTGAAAGTGTGTACACAAGCACACTGCTAACATGATGTCTGGTTTGCTAGCAGTGAGATACATGAGAGATCCTATCATTGAGCGATAGAGGTGCTGATCAACGCTTTCACCATCCAAATTAGGAGATAGACAGTGTCGAACTTCCACATGAGTCTTGTAAGGATGAGACTCAGTCATTTTGAACTTGGTCAGGATTTCTTTGACATATTTTTCTTGATTGATGAGAATTCCCGACTCAGACTGATCCACATGCAAACCAAGAAAGAACTTCATTTCTCCCATAGAGCTCATTTCAAACTTAGAACGCATCATTTCCTCAAACTCTTTACACAATCGAGGATTTGTAGATCCAAAAATGATATCATCAACATAGATTTGCACTAAAATAGTATCCGCACCAACCTTTCATTTGAACAAAGTTTGGTCAATTGCTCCTCGTGTGAAACCATTATCAAGCAGATACTTAGATAACATCTCATACCATGCACGAGGTGCTTGATGGAGACCGTACAATGCCTTGTCTAGTTTATAAACTCGGTCAGGATTGTTTGGATCAATGAAACCCGATGGCTGCTTAACATAAACTTCTTCTTGTACCTTTCCATACAGAAATGCGCCTTTAACATCCATTTGATGAACAGTGAAGTCCATAAAGGCTGCGTTGGCAAGAAACATTCTGATGGCTTCTAAGCGAGCCACAGGTGCAAAAACTTCCTTAAAGTCAATTCCTTCTTCTTGATAAAACCCCTGAACTACCATGCGGGCTTTATTTCGAACCACAATTCCTCCTTCATCCTTCTTGTTACGAAATACCCAACGAGTGTCGATTGGAACTTTGTTCTTTGGAAGGTCCACCAGATTCCACACATGTAACTTGTTGAACTGCTACAATTCTTCCTGCATGGCCTCCACCCAACTGTTCTCAAGTAATGCAACTTTGATATTCTTAGGTTCAACTTGAGAAATGAAATAAGTGAAGAGACCGTCATTCATAGCTTCAGTGGCACTTCGAGTTTGGACTCCCACGTTGAGTGGACCAATGATGTTATTGGGGGTGAGCTTTGTTAATCCGTAGATGTGGAATAATATCCTCTTCAAGGTTGTCTTCCAAATTTGTGATGTTGTCAAGAAGAAAAGGTTCTTCCACAAAAGGATCTCTGGTAGAGGATTGTGGAGCAACATCCACTATTGGAGGAGTTTCTTCCTCAACAGTTTCACTTGTTGCCACAAAATCTGAAGAGTCCAAAGTGGATTCAGCATTAGCACTTGTAGGAGGAACATCCATATGTTGACTTGACGAAAAAGAGCTTGAAGTAGTAGAGGTACCTAGGATATTCACAGACATAAGAGGATTAGATGAGACAGATGTGTTAGTGAATTCAGGGAGATTAAATGATTTAAACAAAGAATCGACATCAAAAAGCCAATTAGGACCGTGTCCAGCGTCCGTATGATTGCTTTCATGCAAGTTGATATCAATGGATTCTAACACAATTCTCCTTCTTTTGTTGTAAACATGAAATGTTCTTTTATTGGAAGAATAGCCCACAAAATAACATTCATCGGCTTTAGCTTCAAACTTGTTCAGCTGGTCCAAAGAATTCAACATCGTGCAAACACAACCAAATTTCCTGAAGAAATCAATCACACGCTTTCGCTTGTACATAATCTTGTAAGGGGTCTTGTTGCAGCTCTTGGTAATAAGGACTCGGTTATGAACAAAACACGCAGTATTAACTGCCTCAGCCTAAAATGTGACAGGAAGCTTAGAATCAACGATCATAGTCCATGCTGCTTCTATCAACGTACGGTTTCTTTGTTCAGCTACACCATTTTGTTGTGGAGTACGAGGTGCACTGAACTGCCGAGAGATACCCTTACTTTCACAGAAAGAATCTAGATTGGCATTCCTAAACTCTGTACCATGATCGCTGAGAATAGTCTTCACACTAAGATTGAACAGATTCTCGATTTGTAGCAGATGAATCTTCAGAGTCTCTGGCGTCTCATCTTTCTTTGCCAGGAAGAATACCTAAGTAAAACGAGAGAAGTCATCGGTTACCACCAAACAGTAGGATTTTCTTCCATGACTCATGACACTCACGGGACCGAAGAGATCCATGTGAAGCAATTAAAGGGGATAGTCAATGGAATTAGTGGTTTTGGGCTTATGAGAAGATTTGTGTTGCTTGCCCTTGAAACAAGAGAGACAATGTTCCATGGGTGAGAAGTCTTTTAGAGGTAAACCGGTGACAAGGTTTCCTCGAACAAGGCGGTTCATGGTCTTGAAATTCACATGTCCTAATCTTTTGTGCCAAAGAAATGATTCATCTTCTGAAGCTTTTGAGATAAAGCAGGATTCGATTCCTGATGGGTTATTCATTTCCAGACTGTATGCATTGAATCTTCGAGGGGCACGCATGAGGATTAAGTCTTCGGGAATAACCACTCCAGGCTTCAGAATCAAACATTCTCTAGAGTTGAAGAGGGCACAAAAGTCTTTATCACAAATCTGAGATACACTCATCAGATTATACTTCAGCTGTGGGGCGAAGTTGACATTCTCCAAGCTATTTACACCGTTGGACACTGTTCCTTGTCCTTCAATCTTTCCTCCTCTTGGATTGCCTACAAAGGCGACAAAATCGTCGTCTATTGGATGATAATTTTGCAACAAAGAGTAATGACCAGTTATATGTCTTGAGCAGCCACTGTCGACATGCCAGATATTGTCTCCAGTCCTACTCGATTGCCCCTACACAAAATGAATCATTTAGACATTGGTACCCATGCCATTGCTGACTTGGAACTTTTTAATTTGGCAAGATGCATTTCGGGAATCAGAATCCTCCTTTAATGTATTATTAAAAAGATCATTATTCTTAATTTTTCAAATCCTTTTCGACCAATTTTTTGCATTTTTAATCCTTTTACGTCGCAGAGTTCTACTATGTTGTGAATTAGAGAAAACATTTGAAGCACTTTCAACTGAATTTTGAATAACAGATGGTACGTTTTCTTCTTTGAAATGATATGTAGACAATTTACATGTCTTGAAAATATGATCAAATTCTCCACAACTAAAACATGCTTTATCACATGTCGGCTTAGCCTGATAATTGTCATCACAAGATGATTGAGGTGTTGAGGCATCAGAACTAGAGGCAACTCGTTCCTTAATATTTCTTTCTTCAAAACTTTGATCTTCCTTTAATCTGAAAAATTCTAGATTGCTCATTGTTTCTTGTGGAATGTCAGTCACAACAACTCCTGCACTTTTAAAATTTGCAATATAAGTCATAGCACAACCATATTTAGGAACAAAAGGTAAAGCATTCTTAAACTTAGAAATGTCATTTCTCAACCTGTCATGCTCAAAAGGCATAGGACCAAAATACAAATTTTCAACATGTCCACAAATATCTGGTTTTGACACGAACATATTATTACATTCATCCAACTCAAGTTCATTTAAAAAATTTCCTTCACTGGAACTCTCATCATAATCATTTTCTGAACCTACATAATCTAATTCTGCACAGGAAGCTAAACTGTCAGAATCTGAAGTTTTAATATAATCATTAGCAGATAACTTGCAAACAAAGGGTGTGGGAACATGAGGAACTGGCATATCAATGAATCTACCAGACTTGGAATACGGTGGTGGGTGTGAGTTATACCCAATGCCTTCTGTAACCTTTTTATGAATTTGGTTATCAATGATCCCGAATAAAATTTTCTGATCCATACCCATGTGTTCAACTTGAAAATTTGCCTTTTCAGACTTTTGAAGTCTTTTAGTTAAAATTTGATTATTATTCTTTTGTATAGTAAGTTGTACAATCAAAGATCGGTTTTCTCCAAAAATATCACAAATTTTCTTTTTAGTATAATTTCTCATTTTTAGCCACAGAATCATACATCACCTTTATGTGATCTCATTCATCAACCAAGGCCTGGTTGATGAATCTATATTTTTGAATTTCATTCAAACAAGATTTAGCATTGCAAAGTCTAGACATTACCTTAGCTGGTACGGCGGTGAGATCCTCAGCTGGTTCAATGATGACACATTTCTCCTTTTCTTCAATGTCTGCCATCAGCGCCTTGTTAGCAGCATCCACTTCTTGATCTCCCCATTGATAGTTTCCATCAGCCTGACAGACCAGAGTTGTTGAGCTGGAAGGTGTAGTGGATTTGGGAGAGACAGCAGCTTACTTTCCAGATGAGTTCTTCCTCTCATGCTGCTCCTTTGATGATGGCTCTTTGCGATTCCTTGCAAAATGACCCAGCTGGTCACAGTTATAGCATCTCACCTTTTTTATGTCAAACCCTAGAGTCTTTCCTTGCTTGAATCTATCCATCCCATTCCTCTTAATAAATCTCTTAGCCCTCAGATTCAGCATAGCCATACACCAATCAATGTCCATCTTCTCTAAATCATCCGGGTTGATCTGCTCCAAGTCATTAGGTTGAAAACTGACCCGTGTCAGGTTTCCAGAAATCGGGGCATCATAGCATGACATGAAGACAGTCATGATAGGCAGATACTCATCGGGGATCATAGTGGTTGGCTTTTGTGAGGTGGAATAAGCAGTAGGCTGAACTCCAGAATTTGAAGGTAGGACATCAGTCTGACAGTAAGCCATCGTAGTTTTGTTAGATGAAGTGGAAGAACCTTGACCAACAAGAAGAGCAGTGTTTCCTAACTGATTAGTTGGAGTGACTGCAACCTTTTTTTATCTCCAACTCATAAGACTCCAGAATGTTGTAGAGTTCTTGTTGTGACAAATCACTTCGCTTCTCAGTTTTCTTGATCATAATTCTGTACATATTCCATTCCCCGGGCAGTGAATCAAGTAGCTTCTTGTTTAACTCAATAGTGGGATACTCAGTTCCCAAAACCTTTAACTTAGAGACAATGCTTTAGAATCGGTTGTTCATTTCAGACATTGGTTATCCAGGGACACTACTAAACATCTCATATTGCTTCTTAATCAAATCCCTCTTGCTTTCCCTAACCTCAACACTTCCCTCATACCTTGTACATAAAGCAACCCAAAGATCTTTAGCAGTAGTATACTCAGCAAATATGTTGAACACATCTATAAGAAGAGCCATAGCAATAGATCCATAAGCCTTGTTATTTCTGGAAATTAAATAAATATCCTTTTCATCATATTCAGACACAAGTTTGGAACGCTGAACATCTGCCGTAATGGTAACGGGCTTGTGAGGACCATCAATGATTGACTGCAAAAGGGTGTGGTCATGGAACGGAAAGAAAGTTTTCATTTTCTTGGTCCAATCATCAAAGTCTCTAGTGGACACCAAGACAGGTGGTTTGTTTCCTCCAGCATATTCATTGTTGCTTGAAGATGCCATAACTCAGAAAATAAACCCAAACAGTAGCTAGTTTCCGGTGAGAAAAACTGATCGAAACAACTAGTTTCGATTGAGAAAAGTTGACTGAAACAACTAGTTTCGATAAACAAAAAAGATCCTGAAACTCCTAGTTTCGATGAAGAACACTTGATAGAAAATCCAGCAGACACAGCAGAAACTACTAGTTTTGATTGAAACTAGTTTCGGGTAACCAATCTGCACAAGTTAGTTTCAATAGAACAAGACAAAAAACACTAGTTTCGATACTACAAACAAGAAGTTTCGATGACCAACAAAATACAGATTCTGTCCCCAGGTAGTTTTGATACCTCCTTCTTCAAGCTTTAGCAGACTCCATTGATGAAAAGCTTCAAATATCAAATATAATGAAATCGCAAACTGATCCAGCGAAAAGCTTCCAAATAAGTTTCTGAACACGAATCAATCTTCAAATCCGAGAAACTCAAAGAAATAGTGCCAAAACAGTGAAACCGATAAACCTTCAAATTCCAACAAAAATCACCTAAAATAAATCAAACAACCTGAAAATACTCAGAAATCAAGAGCATAAAGCTCTGATACCAATTGTAGGTCCTGCTTCAATGGTAGAATCACACAAATGATCAATTACACACACACAGGCAGAATCTATGTGTATGGTGGTGAAACAGAGGGTAGAGACAGAAATGGTGAAGATAAACAGGCAAACCACACTTGAATCAATACAAATATGATATGAAATTGTAAGAACAACAGATGAAAGAATTCCAAATGTGTATTGATTCAGAAAACTGTGAAAGAGAGAATTTCAGGGTTACAGCCGCTATCCACACCCTAAACGTTCTCTAACTAGGCTATTTATAGGAAGCTGACAGGTATTGTAAGGTCCGGATTCCTGAGGATCTTCAATCAACGGATTCAACGACGTGTTGAACCTGGCGAAAACAGACTCGACACGTGACTTGTAGGTAAAAACAATAAGGACGAGACACAATTGAATATTAAACGATTCGTATATAGATTAAACATTGATTACACAGTACAAATATCGTTTAACAACTTGTCTATACTGTCTAACTCATCCCACTCTCTGACTGTCTCAGTCGTCTAACTTGTCTAACCTGAATACTGTTACAAGATAAGCTATTTATAACCAAGACAAAAGTATTCGGTGGGCCTGGGCCTGGACCGCATACTTCAAGTATGCTGCTGGATGAAGTATGTTGCTGCATGAAGTATGCTGCCAGATGAAGTATGTTGCTGGCCATGAAGTATGCTGCCACATACTTTCTTGCTTCTTCCAATCTTCGTCATCCGAACTTCTGAACAACTCGGTGATTCTTTGATGCGTCAGCCTATTATATTTTTGGTCCTTACAATCTCCCCCTAAGTTGATGCATTCAAAGCAGTCTTCAAATTTCAAAATCGACTGAATGATCACCACCTCTTGCAATAACTTTTTTCCTGTACTATTCCCAAAACCTTCACGAACGACTTTGCGGAGGCTGTTGTTTTGTTCACTTGCTTTCGTTCTTTTCTTTGGAGTTTGATCCACCCAAAGATCAAAACCAGCATCATTAAAATCATCAACATGTTGAGAATAGTTGTTAGGAGGAGGATTCCCAATAGCCTTTCTCTTTTGCAATATCGAGTTACGATGTTTGTTGATCAGTACTTTCTCTCTATCACTTTCGGTTTTTGAGGAGTCAACATCTTCCTCTTCATTTTCTTCTTAGAAGAAATTTTCTTGAAATATGTGTACATCGTGCCTTTCAACAGTGATGACACTTGGTGCAACAATGTTGATCTGTTCTTCATCATCCCTTGGATAAGGAATATTATCTTGTTGCTTATGAAAGTTCACTCAAATACAAGTATGTGCAAAATGCAAGTATGCTCAAACTTATAAAATTATGAAATTTATAACTTTCCAATAAAACCTCATTTGTTTATAAAGCCTCTTTTTCATGGTTATTGAATCAAACAAGAACGGTCAATTTTTAATGAAAAACAGAATAAACATAAAAGTAAGACAAAAACAAAAATAAAATGACTCAAACTAAGTTAAAAACATAAAATCTTTTTGTTCTTTTGACAACATATGACACTTACTGAAACACATTATTTTTTAGAGAAACTCTGTTATGGGATCATATCATTCTAGAGTAGACCAACGCATATTTGTTAGCCATTCATTTTCTTAGATAGGTCTCGGTGATTGCCAATATATAGTATCGTTCTAAACTCAAACTTTTATACCTTAGTTGACAAGCAAGCAGTCAATAAGTTTATCATGTTTTCTGGGTAATAGTTATTCATGCGTTAGTGGGTCCCAGACTCACATCTCAGAAACCTGTATTTATTATAATGTGAATTAGATGAGTATTTGATGAACTGAATGGACCCCACAACTTATCGGATAAACCTTCCCTTTCTCATAATATTTTGAGCACCTAAGTAGTAACTAAAAGAGCATAACTAGCACGGGTCAATGAACTGTTCGGGAAATCTCTAACAAAATTGATTAAAAACACAGCACCACGGACTTACATGTTCAAAAACAATATGCCTTGATTAGAGATTTCTTCCTAGTCACATATTCCCAAAGAGAAAAATATTTACAAGTATACTTATATGTACGTCTTTAGACATATCTTTTTGAAATTTTCCTATAGCACGACATTAACATTGCATGTCTTTTTGCTCAGAATTCTTCTTTGCAGAGTAGCTTTGCACTATCATTGAGTGTCTTTTAACCTTTTACATGTCATTGCATGTCTTTTATCTATATATATATATATATACATATATATATAGACTTGTATCAAGTCAGCTCTCAACCCCTTTGTGAAGGGTCTAAGTTTGCGCAATCCAGAGATAGTATGTTCATCCACAGTTTAAGTGCTCAGTTATTAACAGGAAAGCTTATTACACTAATCTATGCGATGTTCCCCATTGTGACAATGACCTTTATGTTTAAATAAAACACAATCATGCTGTCTTTTCAGTTTTAGTAGAGCCTATCAACATATCACCCTAAGATCCTAATCTTTTCAACTACAGGCTTTACATATGATGATCCAAGCTCTAAAATGATGTACTATCATTTCCCATTTGACAGAGTTCTCAATTTTCATAGTAATAAAACAATACATAAACATGAAACCTTTTTTGTATTTTTCCCGGACTTAAAAATAGAAAGACTCAAATATAAAATCTTTTTGGTAAATTTTTTTTTTGAATTTTCTCCCCCAAAATTTTTGCTTTTGTACAACTAATAAACAAAACAAAATTATATCCTAAGAAAGACAAAATAAACAAAAATTATTTTTGGTGACCGAACTTGTGACTCGTTAATCGAAGCAGAACATTTTGAAACACTGAACCAGAAAATCGAGTCTGGTCAGATCAAAGGATTTTGTAAAAACATCTTAAACATAAATGTCATCCTCAAAGCAAAGAGTACCATTAGTGACAGTACCTTTCATGCTGATCTTACCTCCTTTATCTCATGCAAAGGAAACATACCCTCCATCAAAGTGTTTGATATCAAGTAGTAGAGAGATGTCCCGCATTATGTGCTTGGAACAACCACTATCAATGTTCCATAGGTTGTTGACAGTCCTCCTTGGTTGTTCCTGCATGATTCAAGAAAGTTAGTTAGACATAGGTACCCAAGCCATAGTGGTCCTGGGTACGCCCAAAGCATCAATGTAAGATACTTCCTGTAAACACATATCCTTATCGTTCTCTAACACTGGTGATTCAACTGCTTTTGATTTAGTTTTCCAAATTGATGTAGGTTTAACAAACTTTTTAGTTTCTGTAGGAGTACCAACTTTAGGTTTCTCTTCCTGTTTAATTTTTTTACATTGCTTGTTTTCACGAAAAACCTTTTGTTTGTTCTTAGCAGCATTTCAATCACCATCAGAAGGCTTAACTTTGGGATGCTTATTCTTCATTGCCTTAGGTTTTTCAACCTTCATTGGCTTAGAATAATATTTTTCCCTTGGTGTAGCCCTCTGATTTTGCAAATAATAGGGCTCATGAGGACGATGTCTGTAATTTCTTGCAATGTGACCAGCTTTGCCACATGTGTAGCATGTCCGTTTCCTAGCATAAGGAGCATATCCCGATCGGTCGAACCATGATGATGACTGAGGAGGTGACCTTTTCAAGTAACCTGTATTCTCAATGTGCCTGTGATCTTTTTTATCATCTCTCCTAACACACTCTCTATCATAATCTCTATGATTTCTCCTGATACAATCTCTCTCTTCACTTCTAAAGTTTTGTTCAAAAACTCTATGATGATTATCAAATTTTGAATAAAACTCATTCTTTGTAAACTTTTGAGGATATTGTTTATGGTTTAATTGACTGACATATGGTTTTGAGTTTCTTTGATTAACCTTTCTAGAATTTATAACCTTGTTTTTGACAAAATCATGATTACTTTCTTTAAAGATATTTTCTTCTTTTTCAAACTCACCACCTTTCATAAACTTAACTTGATTCCCTTTTCCAAAAGTATCATCAGTTTTTCTAGGGACAAACTTCCTAACACTCTTAGGCTCCTTTTCTTTACTCTCTTCCTCATCATCGGTATCCCAATCTTCTACTAAACATTCTTCTGCACAAGGCTTAGAAACATTAGCAATATTCACACAGGGGCTCACGAGACTAGCAGTCGCAGGAGTTGACTGCTTGGATGATGAAGGCTCACATCCCAGACTGTAAGCCATCTCAACATTTTCAGGGTAGTCATTGGGTAAAGATGAAAAATTTTCATTAAATGGATGTTCCACAACATGATACCCACCCCCGAATTCCCTTTCTTTCTAACTTGAGAATCTATCATGTCATAAACTACTGATCGAGAGTGTTCAATTTTCTCGATTGTTAGTTTAATATTTGCCAATTGAGTCACATCATCATTTAATTTTAAGCTAAGGTCGTCTATCCGTTTTAATCCATCACGATAAAGACAGTCCTTATTGCTAAATTTCAATTCAAGTTTTGAAAAATCATTTTTGCTTGCTTCAATTTTATCTTTGAAAATCTTTTCTGATCGTTCATGTTCTGAGTTGGAATATCTAAGCTTTGTTATTTTTTGATTTAAGATATCGTTATCATGTTTGTAACGATTGACTTTCTCAATACAAATAGTAGAGCAAAGATCTTTGGTTACCTCAGTGTCGGTGACCTCAACCATGAAGGCATGATGTTGTTTCACTTCCAAATCTTGAACTTTATCACTCCTGTCTTGCTGGCTCACAAGTGCCTTTGATTCAGCTGAAATAGATGTACTAGCTCTAGCAATTTCAGAAACATCCATTGAACTGATATGATTAAGGTGACACTGTTTATCATCCATATCATCAGAGTATAGAATAGAAATCAGCTCACTCAAGGATGTTTGATACATATCCTTGGTTCTCTTGATGGCGGTGCAGTTGAAGTTCCAGGTTATTGGTAAAGACTTGAGTAGCCTTTTGTTGATTTCTACCTTAGTCAACTCTATTTCAGCACTCTTTATCTCCATCATCAATTGCGTGAATCTATTGATTTGAGCTTCCAAATTTTCAGAAACTTTTGCTTCAGTTTATCCTTTCTACTTTCTCCCATGTCGTAAGTTCACGTAACAAAAAGTATTCGCATCCGATGACAAGTACTTTGAAAAATCACAAACTTTGAAAAACCGCGAACTTTCAAAACCGCAAACTTTCAAAACCGCAAACTTTGAAAAACCGCAAACTTTGAAAACCATAAACTTTCAAGACTGTATACTTCAATACCGCAAACTTTCAAGACTGTATAGTTTAATACCGCAAACTTAGAATACCGTATACTTCAAATACCGCAAACTTGAGTGACCGCAAACTTCCAGATGAAGAAATTGACCGAAAACTTTGATTTTCAAGCCGAAAAATCAACTGATCAACCGTAAAATTCAACAAACGTGTCAGAAACAAGGTTAAAAACCTATCAATCTGTCAAGAAACTCTTCCAAACACACAAGTCAGTTCAAATAAACGCTAAAACAGTAACTTTGATACCTGTAGAGTCATAGAAATCCATGGCAAGCTTCACCAATGAGCGCTAAGGCTCTGATACCAATTGTAAGGTCCGGATTCCTGAGGATCTTCAATCAACGGATTCAACGACGTGTTGAACCTGGCAGAAACAGACTCGAAACGTGACTTGTACGTAAAAACATTAAGGACGAGACACAATTGATTATCAAATGATTCGTATATAGATTAAACACTGATTACACACTACAAATATCGTTTAACAACTCGTCTATACTGTCTAACTCATCCCACTCTCTGACTGTCTCAGTCGTCCAACTTGAATACTGTTACAAGATGAGCTATTTATAACCAAGAAAAAAGTATTCGGTGGGCCTGGGCCTAGGCCGCATACTTCAAGTATGTTGCCGGGACCGCATACTTCAAGTATGCTGCTGGATGAATTATGTTGTTGCATTAAGTATGTTGCTGCATGAAGTATGCTGCCAGATGAAGTATGTTGTCGGCCATGAAGTATGTTGCCACATACTTTCTTGCTTTTTCCAATCTTCGTCATCCGAACTTCTGAACAACTCGGTGATTCTTTGATGCGTCAGCCTATTATATTTTTGGTCGTTACAAGTATTGAAACTATGCTCATCGAAACTACTAGTTTCGGTTGAGCATTTACATGACAGAACATACCTATCGAAACTTCCCATCTATCGAAATTGCTAGTTTCGGTTGAACAACCTCAACCGAAACTAGTTAGTTTCGATGGCCCAGACACAGACTAAATAAAGCAGTAAATTACATAAAACTGAAATGACAGAAATACATGGAAATCAAATTAAGTACATGTAAATAAACTAATCTAACATTGTTCAAAAGTACATTGATGACATCAGCTTACCAAAAATGCAAGACTCTACAGGTATCAACGTCATAGTAACTAGAAGGCGACCTTCTGAGCAGTATGTAGTTATCTGACAAACAGAATGTTCTGTCTAACGAAAGAGCGGTGTATAAATCACTCCTGGACCCGTCGTTCTTTCCGGGGAACATATCTGTTAGAGGTACTACTCTGGTTAGATAACCGTCATGTGTTACGAGTGTGACAAGTTGGTATCACCTCGAAATATACCCTAAGTAGGATCATCGGTTGAAGAAGTATTTCCAAATTTCGAGAACGAAATTTCCTAAAGCATGGGAGATTTGTAACACCTCGAAAATTCCTACAGAATATAAGAGCCAAAGATGTTAGGAATTGAAGTCTAGGGTTTGAATTATATGTTCTCCAAAGATGGAGGACTAAAATTGAAAAATCTAAAAGTGGAAGGGATAGCGGACCGCTATCTTAGGACATAACGGTCCGCTATGTGTAGAGGAAGGAATGAACCGGGTGACAACACGTGTCCTGTGATTCACCAGTTAGAAATCTGATGTGTGGTATGATAGCGGACCGACTAGACAGACCATAACAGTACGCTATGGACAGATAACCTTAAACAGTCCGCTAAGGGACCCATAACGGTCTGTTACGTGGTCCCAAAGGCGAAATTGCGACTGTAGGCAATAGCGGACCGCCATCACCCAGCATAACGGTCCGCTATGGGTGTGATTTTGGCCTATAAATAGAATTCGATGGCTAGGGCTGTTGAGACACAATCCATACACAAAAATACACTCACCAACACATACTAAGCCTAGGAATCCGTGCCAAGGTGCCCACGCATAACACCTCGAAAATTCCTACAGAATATAAGAGCCAAAGATGTTAGGAATTGAAGTCTAGCATTCTAACTTCAAACAGCCGAAGATAGTGCGGAGGTAAGATCCCGACTGGTTATTGAGGTCTAGTTAAATATTCTTATGTTATTATAAGTTTAATATAGTAATATTTTTAGGATATTGCTCGAGGTTGATATTTCGATTTTAAATAAGCTGAAATACTGATAAGCTGAAACATTGAATTGAAATGTGTATTTAATTACACAGTTGTTATTTGAAATATGCCTAATAAGTAATGCCCTATTCCAAGTATATATAATGCATATTAAGTACTGTATACGTACCGAAAGTGGAAGGGTACGAGTGGACGATTATCTTATCTTACTGGTGAAAGGTAGGTGAGTAGGGTAGGGTAGTTATCCATTTTATACTGGTGAAAGGCAGGCCAGTGGCGAAAGGGTTGACCAGTTATATATATATAACAAAAGCTTATTAGTTTTGTGTCAACTAATGAGTGAGACATGGGATTACTGGTGATTGAATAACAACCACGTGGTAAAGATTCATGAACTCACCAACTTATGTTGACCTAGTTGTTTTTATTATTTTAAAGGTTGTTGTAGGTGGATATTAGAAGGCATTCCAGGTAGTGGCATTCTAGGTAGATGATAGCTGAGGATAGTTGTTTGGATAACCAGAGGATTGTGATGGATGGAGCATGCTTGGAAGAGCTATAAGGCCTGCGGTGTTTGCGTTCCTTGACAGGGACTGACGTTTGTTGGTTTGGTTAGTTTGTAATACAAGTTTGCTTTATGATGTAAAACACTTAAGTTATTAATAAAAGAGGATTATGGTTTAGCTTCCGCTGTATGCTCTGTACCATACGTCACCTCTAACCGGTGCCTAGGACCGAGGTATGCCAAATACGATTGAAATCAAAATCAAATGAGAATAATTGGATGTAAGTTGGCTCTGTGGATTGACTTCTTTTCCTTGTGTGTCTAAACCTTTTCACATAATAACTAGATCAATATATAAATATAAAGAAAGGTTTGAATATAAAGAGTTTTTTCCATGCGAAGGTGCGAAATATTCTTAATCATTGATTTAGGAAATCAAGGGTTAAGATCAAAGTAGATTGTTTTAAACGTGTAAAGTTTCTGAAAATGATAAAATTGGAATAGCTTTCGTTTGTTGATTTTTTTCAAGTTCCCTCATTTTTTTAAAACACGTATAACTTTTTTATACGACATTATTTTTTTTTAAATTACACCATAAAATCGAGCATTTTATTCTCTTTAATTTGAGTATAGTCTTGCAATATTTTTATTTAAAAAAAATTAACTTTTAAAAAAAAAGTCGATGTGTTGTGCGTATAACATGCGTGATTATGTGTATAACGTGCGTGATTATGCGTATAACATACGTGATTATTGTCATGTGTTTTTACAAAGCATGCTTGATATGCGTGATTATGGTCATGTGTTACTATAAAACATATCATTTTACACATGCGTTATGTAAGGCCTCAAACTCGGGAGGCCTCACTTATTGGATTTACTAATCAACACATATCACATAAACATGAAACATTCAACACATGACAGCGAAAATGATTAAAACTTTAACATAACGGCGGAAACATAACATGTCTAAACATAACTTGTCTAATACAAAAAGAAACTTGTCTCAAACAACATAAACTCAAACATAAACGGGATGCCAGACACTGATCTTCGGGTAACTCTCTTCGCCAAGCCAAGCATCCATATCCATCTACAACCACCTACACTTAACTGATGTGCATACTAAAAATCAGCAACGCTGAGTGAGTTCTAACGTTTACATTAAATTAATCATACAAAAGATTTACTAATTCATACATAGTTACTGCCCTTAAGGCAAAACTTTACATACTTTACTTTTCAAAAACATTTTAAAGCATGCGATAACCGTCAATTCCTTTACATTGTACTGCCCTCATGGCACACGTCCATGAACCGACGAGTACCTGGTCAATGCTCCCATGGCCAACGGCCATGAACCGACAATACCGCTTATCCGTCAATTCCCTAGTCACTATTGTACCGCCCTAATGGCCCACGTCCATGAACCGATGAGTACTTGGTCAATGCCCCCATGGCTAACGACCATAAACCAACAATACCGCTTAACACTAAGGGGAGGTTGCGTGGACCTACCGAGCAACCGCTGTCACCCATCCCAGTTGTACAACCGTTAACGAATCACAAGGGTCCTTAATAAAGTTCATAACCCATAACTGACATCTTGTACAAGTAACATCTGTCTCCAAAGGACCTTAACAAGCTGGTACACATTCTCGTAGGAAAACTGTTCACTTTCTTTTCATAAAACTTTCATTAAATCTGGTTCAAAACTTAACATATAATATGCCTTTGTTTATGTATATAAAATATACTAAACGCTTGCCATAAAATATTTTTTCTTTACTGAAAACATACTTTGCACATGTATTATGCCTTTGTTTATTTATATGAAAATATAGTAAACGTTTACCAATAATACAGCTATACTTTACATAAATCGTACGTTTACCTCTTTTAAACATTTCTTTAAAAAATAACATTCGCCTTTGTCTGTTAATATAAACTAGTTTAGAACCCGTGTCTACACACATGGTGAAAAATATCAATACATAAAATTCTTAAATATTTATGTATATATTTACAGGTGTAAAAATGTATTTCATATACTAAAGATATAAAACAAAATTTAAAATATGTAAAAATTAATATATAATTGGGTTTCAAAAAATAAACGTTAATTACTATTTAATGTAATTTGACTTTCATTTAAATAAAAGTTACATAATTTGATTTCAAAGTTTTTTTATAATAAGGGATAATTTAAAATAAATGTGTTTTATTAGTATAATTAGTATTTTAAAAAAAGTACAATTATTATTAAAAGATATAGGTGTGTATTTAATAAGAGAGAGAGTCGGGAAAAAATGATGAGAATAAATATGGAGGCGACACGTGGCATGGAAAAACCTTTATTTATTATATACTATAGATATAGATATGTAATAAACATTTTACACTAAGTATGCACACCACCCCTAAAGCAGGCAAAAAGGGGGATTAGAACTCACCTGGTATCTTAGCGGGAACTAGAATCTCAGACAATCCGGATAATCATAACAATTCAATACATATCAGGCTTTACCCGACACGAAAGGGTTTCACTACTTCTGATCAGGCGAACTTAGGTTAAGTTTGCTTCTTATGGACACATCGAACTTACCAAGCGAACTTAATACTTTCGCTAAGTTATGCCTAGCGAAATTTCCAAGCGAACTTTATAGTTTAGCTAGCCAACACTTAGCGAACTTGTTATGTTCGCCTGTTTCTTGCCCGGCGAACTTATCAAGTTCGCCTGCGGGCTCATCTTCCCCACTCAAACCCTATATATGCATCAACCATGGTTTGTTTCTCATAAAACACATAAAAACCGTTTCTTTAATTGCCAAAACTAAAACCCACCAAAACTCGATATCAAAACTAAGTTTTTGGGCCGATGTCTTACCTCCACAAGTTCCTTGTTCGATGGTGATGTTACTACCTTGCTCCAACAGCTAACCCGACCCTAATCCGTGCTCGATCCTTGATTTTCTCTCTACCCTTTCCACTTTCTCTCTCTAACTTCTTTCTAGAAAACAAAAATGAGTGAATGGTAGGAAAGGGGGCTGATTTTGTGGTCTTTAAGGGGCCCAAACTCCCTTTTTTCTCGACCCATGCGTCCAAGCCCAAGGCCCGTTTTCCTTAGTCATGTTTAGTTTAATTCTCGTAGACTATTTCGTGTTCTAGAAACTCGGGATGTTACACGTTATTATAAAACATACGTTATTGTTACGACATAGGCACATTTACTCCTCGTCCACTGAACACGTGTCGCATGCTGGTGCCTTTGTACACTAAAAGCCCTTTGTAAAATAACCGGACCCTATAAATATAAATATATATATATATATATATATATATACTCATATATAGATGTATGCACATATATATACACACATATATATAGAGGAAGGTTCAAGTACAAAGTGTGTTTTCCCTAAAAACTGTAGAAGTAATATAGGCATTTGATCAAACAAATCTAATGTCTAAGATTGGTTTAGAAGTTAATTAATGCTAGAGGGGTAAATTAGAAATTTAGCCCTTCAGTTGACTTTCCTTTTGAATTGAATAGTAGTTCCACCATTATTTTAAAACTAAAATAACCTTTTTATACATTATTATTTTTTTTTTTAAAATACACCATAAAATTGGGCATTTTTTATTTTTAATTTGAGTATAGTATTGTTATATATTTTATATAAAAAATAATTTTTTTTTTGAAAAAAGATAATAGTGCTCGAAATATGTGCTGGTTACCATTATCAACACAATTTTATTGTATATCAGTACAGTTATAAATGTTAAACCAGCACAAGTTATGATCATATAACAGTGTTGTTTTCTGTGCGCATAAATGACGCAAATACCCTCAGTCATGGAATCAGTATTGTACACGTGGCGTACTCTTCTTGCTTCCTATCATTTTTAGGCAAAAACCACTTTGTAGTGCAACCTTCCTCCATATATATATATATATATATGATGTATCAAGAGTAAACCCCTATTGATGTGAAAACTAAAAAACTTATTTTGAACCATTCAATATTTTTCTTTTATTTTTGGTATTTTTAAATTACTCAAGAACATTTTAATACTTTACTTTATACCAACAACTATTTCAATTTTTGAATTATTGTCCCTTACTTACATATTATAACCTGACTTTTCATAATCTTTAACTCATATCTTTTATACCAATTGATATCTTCTACCAACTCATTTTGGTACTTGACATCATCATTACCTTTCGTAAACTTTTTTTTTCCTCCAAGTTGTTTTTTCTTATCTTCTTTCTCAATTTATTTTCCATCCCAAAGAGTGATCTTTGCACTTCTTCACCATGTCAAACCTTAAAAAGGATAAAGGTAAGGCTCCGATATCGGAGAACTTTTCCGGTGATGTAATCATTGTTTTGTTGGGCTTTATCGTGGTTCAAGTTCTGTACTTTCTGATCAATTTGTGCGCATGAATCTTATAGATGGTAGTAATTCTGGGTTACGTTATTATGGGGTAGATTAACAAGGTATATTTTAAATCTGCTAGAGCGCTTGTTTTCTTTTTTTTTTCCTTTTTTTCTGTTGAAACCCGTTCAATCTTTTACTCGCGTGTTAAATCATATGTTTCATATGTGATATTTGCTATTACACATGTGTAATAATATTATATCTTATCCTATTAGCAAACGTATTTTTTTCGTTCGTATTCTTTGTAAATCATGTGTGTTTTGTATCTTTTATACATGTGTAAAATCATATGTTTCTTAATATAATTATTTTTAGTTTCATATCTTATGTTGTAGTCTTGTTTTAACCACATGTGTAACATCTTATGTTTCTTAATATAATTATTGTTTGTTTCATATCTTATGCTGTAACCATTTTGGTCTATTGGGTTTCACCAGTTGCACATATATTTTGAGTCTTTTAGACATGTGTTTTTCCTAGCATAGATGTTCTAGGGTTGTGTTTTGATCCGTACGCATGTAATTTCTTAGACTATCCGTAATACCCGGGTGAGGGTAGTGGATTTTCTATGTCATGTAGGCGCCAAGTTGACACTGTCTTCCCTCACCCTCACTCTCACCCTCACATAGGGTAGCGTGAGAGTGACCAGCTTTGTAGTGTGTGTGAGAGAGAGAGAGAGAGGGCTTTTTCTGACAAACCTTGCCATCACCCCGGTGAACACTGTTAAAACAAATAGAATATTCTTGATTAAAAGAATGAGTCATCGGATCAGCAAGATTGGATGTCAATCACATCATTTCCCATGTTTATAGGGTCAAAATACATGGTTTCCTTTCTCTCCCAATTACAGCCATCGACAGGCTTGTTTTTCCTTATTTAGGACCATTGTACAATAGTATAAATAGAGATAGGACTTCTCTTGTAAAGAAATTCATAAAAAATATAATTCCTTCTTTAAATTTTCTCTTATTAAGATGGTATCAGAGCAGGGTTTAAGTCTCAAAGACTGACCTGCTCATCATCTACAATTCGCAACCAGCCAGCCATAACCCGCAACCGATCACCATGTCCGAAGACGGTAACCGGGACAATGATCTGTCCTTACAGCTCACCAATCTTCTCAAACACGGGATTAATTCCAAGCCAAAAATCCCCAAACTTTCTGATAGCCTACAAATAAACCTCAAACTCAATAGTCAAAATTATGCACTATGGACCCGAATGATTCGGGGGTTGCCATAGGCGGAATATCCAAAACCTTGTTAACACATTTAAATTCAAGCCCTCCAGATAAGAGCGATGAAACATGCGAGCAGTGGGAACAAGACGACTTGGTCGTTTTTTCATGGCTCATACAAAATATTGAACCGGTGCTTGCCCGCAACCTAACCGAGTTTCCCATAGCAAAATCGTTGTGGGATGCTCTGGTGGTCACCTGTAGCAGTGGTAGAGACAAGTTGCAGACATTCAATTTTCATGTCAAAGCCAATGACATCAAACAGAATGATAATTCTTATGAAGATTTCTGGATTACACTACAAGGGATATGGGGAGAAATTGACCGAAGTGATCTGAATCCCATGAAGTGTCCAGAAGATATCAATACATACTTGAAGATCAAGTCAGAACAGAAACTTTTCCAATTCCTAAATGCCCTAGACCGGAAGTATGACCCCGTTAAAAGGTAAATACTCCAGTTGGAACCTCTTCCCACTGCAAAGGCGGCATACGCGGCTGTCCATAAAGAGGCCTCTCACCAGAACATTCTGGGAGCAACTCGTAATTCACAGGACATAGCAGCGGGCTTAATTGCCACCGAAACAGAAGGATTAGGGCTCATTACAAAGGGGCATCATCGGTTCGATGGAAGAAAAATGGACCGTAAATCAAAGAAGACAAATCTCACCTTAAATGTGCTCACTGTGGTATGACAAACATACTAAAGAACAATGCTTCAAGCACGTCAGCTATCCCGAATGGTGGTCCGATAGTCACAAGAAGGGCACCAAGACTACCTGCCACGAAAGAGGTAAAGCTTCCGCCGCCGTGGGCAACAGTGAAGCCGCCAGCACCGGCGATGACAGTCGGAACCCTACCGGATTTGGTGGGGTAGCAGCGGCACACGATGGAGAAGAAAGAGAACCATTTCGATGACCACAAGTATTGGGGTTGAGAGAGAAATCTCGAAAACCCCTCCTTATCTCCAAATTAATTGCAATTTACCCCTCGAGAATTCAGAAATGATTAAAAGCAGCGATTTTATTGCTTTTATAAAAGAAAGTTTTATAGATTGAAAAAAAGGCCCAAAGTTTAATGGATTGACGTTTGAGGCATAAAATTATAATAAAAGACAGGAACAATCATGGATATTTGATTGCGGCGCCACCGATACTATGACTTACGAATTATCTGATTTTGCCACATCAACCAAACCTACAAAATCATGTATACAAATGGCAAATGGAGAAACAATGAATGTGAAAAACGAGGGGACAATTGAAATTTCTCCAACATTTAAACTTTCAAACTGCCTCTATGTTCCTTCTCTGTCACATAAACTCCTATCGATAAGTCATGTAACAAAGGAGTTAAATTGCTCGGTCCTTATGTAACCCACCTTTTGTATTTTACAAGATATCAGGACGGGAGCGATTATTGGGCGTGGCACTAAAAGACAAGGGTTATACTACATGGATGAGGTGACTCAAAGTGGTACTGTAATGCTTTCTCATGGAACAAAAAAACATGAAGCTTGGCTATGGCATAGAAGATTGGGGCATCCATCTACGGGTTATTTGCATGTTTTATTTCCTGATTTATTTCCTTCCAATTGTAAGTCACATTGTGAAACTTGTGTGTTAGCCAATAGTCACTGAAAAACCTTTGAACCGAATAACACAAGGGTTGATGTAACACCTATAACAAAAATGTCCTAGATTTGACAAAGGACTATAAGTTTAATTAACCTATATATCAAGTTCAAAAAGTAAAAAACATGAAAATCCAACGGTAACGGACCGTCACAGACGGTAACGGTCCGTTATGGGCTGAGCACGCGATCATTAGTGACGTGCCACGTGTCGAGTGACTCATATTCCAAATCTGACGCGTGGAAACCCTATAACGGACCATCATGCCTGGTAACGGTCCGTCACAGCCGCAAAAGGCCCTGGGTGCGCCACGTATCACTCCGTAACGGACCGTCACGCCTGGTAACGGTCCGTCATGCCGCAAACTGAAAAGAAGGTGACGCGTGTCCGATGACTCGCAAACCCTAATCTGGTGACGGACCGTCACCGCCCGTAACGGTCCATCACGGCCTCAGAATTTGCTCTATAAATAGATGGTCAAGCTCATTCGTTTTTCTCATCCCAAAACCAATCTTCACTCTCAAAATTCATTCTAGAGACTTCTTAGACGATTCCCGACAATCCCGATTCAACTCCCGCTCGTTGTAGTGCCTGGTTTAAGAAGAAACGCACGTAGAGGTGCTGAAACGCTAGAGAAACCAAGTTAGGAAGCTGACTCTATAAATTCTAACTTAGAGGCCCATTCCTATTATCAAGGGGAATACTTTATCTCTTTCAAAACTTGCGTCAAACATTTACGTTTAGAAAAATGGCCAAATAAAGATTAAGGGAATAATGCTCAACGTTCTTCTACGAACAAAGCATTCAGGCCATAGGTATGCGTAAAACATACAAGGGATACATGGGTCTCGGGTGAAATTCATGGATTGCAGCTGGTGCTTGTCTTATAACAACTTCGAAGGCAAACCTATCCCTTGTTATAAGACACGACGTCAGTGTATAATATGGTGCAATTGAACAGGACGGGCCTGCTGAATGTGTGGATTGAACATAAAGTTGTAATTATGAAATTAATACTTGTTTGTGCCAAAATGATTTTCCTGTCAAGATAATTGTATTCACCGGCGTTCGCGCTAACGTTTTATTTTCAAAATGTTTTCAGATAATGAATAAAATATGATGAAAATGGGATAAGGGCAGACATTAGATCTGGCCCGTGATATGAGGAAGAGAAAGGTAGACATAAGATCTGACCAAGTGAAACGGATAACTTGCACGTTGGATTTTCAGGCCTCATGTATAGGAAGTCCTAAACAAAGAAAAAGGAAATAGGACCAAGGGATTGATCAACCTTGGAAAGTACTATTTCCCGTGGCTCGAACTTGTCTATAAGACAAGAGTTATATTTGGTTTCAAACTCTGTTTTGTAATCAAACAAAAAGGGTATTTAAACACCTATGTTATGAAATAAATACGAGCCTTTTTTTTCCAACTGGGTTTTGATATTTACAAATACAACCCTCAAGGTTGATACAAATGATGAAACGATCCTTGTGAAAAGACTTCCGCTGCGTTTTATAAAAACTCTGAAATCAAAGTAGGGTACCAATCGTTTGTCGCACCATCAGAGCTACATGTTTTAGCGAATTAGATACTCGGATCTAGTGTCTAGGCTTTAACCATAGACTCAATTATTGCTTAAAAATTTAGATAAGAAAATAAGGTAACCTTCTGACCAGTATGTAGTTATCTGACAAATGGAATGTTTTGTCTAAGGAAAGAGCGGTGTATAAATCTCTTCTAGACCCGTCGCTCCTACCTGGGAACATCTCTATTGGAGGTACTGCTATGGGAAGATAACCATCCTTGTATAGCTTTAGTTAAGATGAGGATACTGGCCTTAGTATCTAAGTCTTGACCTAAAATAGGCATTAAATACTTTAAGTTGCAGATGTCTGGAGATAACTCTGTACCTGTTTATTATGATCCCAATCGTCCAATAAAGCAAGAATCACCTGAATATCATCCTTTGGGTTCACAAATGAATCCCATTTCTTCGCCCTATTACTACAACGATCCATTTACTATCCTTTCGGATAACGCCACTCCTGAATACCATCCTCAGTCCTATGATACCTCAAGCCAATGGATGGAAGCTGCATCTAATTTTAGCGATTGGAATAATGAAGTACCATCTCAAACCAGGAAATAATGAGGCCGAGTCTAGTCAAGCCCATCATAACATATCGACCGAAGAAGAATCTTATTATTGTGTATCTAAACAATATGAAACTCCGATTTTCTATGATCCTTATATGTTTCCTGAACCAGTTTATCATGGTCCTTTTGAAACCTATTTTCAAGCTCCTCCAGAATTCCAAAATGGTTAGAGCGATATTATGGTTGGACTTCTTCAACCTCCACCCAAATATGGTTATGAGGAAAGTATGCCTTCTTCTCCTATTGAGTGCGTAGATCGTTCGTTGCGCCAAACGGACGAAGTGACACGGGAGAAAATCATGGACAAGGCAAGAACCAAATTTTATAGGCAGCAGGTCTATGAATATGGAGAAAGCCTGATGACCTTGGAGAAGAGCTGATGAAGGATTAAAACCTATTTTGTATTTTATTTTCCTGTAATATATTTTCTAAATGATATAATAAAGTTCATTTTATTTTACTCTGAACAACTATGGTTGGAAAAGGCAAAGGTACTAGCTTTATTCGTAAATTCGCTCCAACTAATTATTTCGAACGCAAAACAAATGAAACTACTATAGAAAATAATGAGGAAACTGAGAGTTCAACTTTCAGAAGCCTCGAAGAAATAGGAAACTCTAGTGTTCCTTATAATCCTTCTATAAGTTTTCATTCTGCTCCTACCGCTGGAAGTTATAATATCACTCCAATATATTCACAAAATTTTCATGAGGGATACGCCGAAATACCTTATGAAAATAGATGTATTCCCGAAGAAGAAAAACGAGCTGATTCTAATAAACTTTACGTTCCTTACTATGAGACTGTTCATTTCCCTGTTATAAGTGAGAATGCATCGGGAAGTGAAAGAGAACAAATGCTGTTAAACCGAATAGCTAAAATGGAAGGAGAAAATGCTGAAATTGAAGCTCGGAATACTTTGTTAGTTCAAGCTCTGGAAAAGAAGAATTTTAGAAAATTCTAGGAACAATGATTACCTTTTGTATATATTTTATCAATAAAAAGTTTCATTTTTAAATCAAATCTTGTTTCTTATATAGTATGTCTAAACAAATTGGACCTTCTTACAATACAAATGGAAAGAGGAAACAAGCATTAATTGAAAATGCTGCTGAAAACCCTGATTCTCGTAAAGAACTTCAGAAACTGATTACGGAAGGAATCAAGGATTCTCTCCCAATGATCTTTACTGAAATGGAAAATAGAAAGGCAGATAAGCTATCTGTTCAGCTTTCCATTCCAAAATATGTCCATTCTTGTTAGGACATAGTTTGTAATGACAAAAGCTTGTAATAGTTAGATTTTATGTCTTTATGTTTTTGTTATGTAAATGTCAAGTCACTAAGTGTTTTACAAGTATAGCCTAGAGGAGAACTTGTTAAGTTCGCTTGATCTATCAGAGGCGAACTTAATAAATTCGCTTAGGTCTAACTGAGGCGAACTTGTTAAGTTCGCTTAAGCTGTTAGAGGCGAACTTAATAAGTTCGCTTATATCAGGTCAGTTGGTTATATATATGTGTGTTTACAGAGTCAGTTATAACGAACTAGAACGAACCAGAGAGATTAGATCAGAGAAGTCCGATTGAGTCTGTAAACATCATTGTGATTGGAATACGAATTGAGAAGTTTATTTACTTGATTGTTTGCTTTGTCTTTTATGCGTATAAACGTTGACTCGTTGGATTCCGCACTCCGAGTAAACGTCACGTCTTATCACGAGATCGATCCGTAGACGCGCCATGGGGGACCTACAAGTGGTATCAGAGCTATTGCTCGTGATTCTTGTTGATTTGAGACGGTTTATAGGCAAATTGACATCAAATTCATCATTTTTGAGTTTTTCATTTCAATGGAGTTTTCAAGACTGATTTAATCTGATTTGGTGTTTTTGAAGAGGATTATGATGAAATTGATCCGATAGAAGGCTTCTAATTTACAAATTACACGATCCTACGGTCCAATTTTGTTTAATTCCTTCAATTCAGTGATTAATGACGATTTTTGGATGTTCTTGGTTCGCGACTGTAGTCTGAAGAAGTTCTTGATCAAGATTCTGTTACGGCAAGCGAACTTGCTGAATTCTGTGCAGGCGAACTTAGCAGCAGGCGAACTTGTCAAGTTCGCTTCTGTCACACTCCCACCGATGGCGGAATTTATGCGAGGGGTGACGAATTGAAATCATCACAATGATTAAAAGAAATACTATTAAATTAACCGAATAATTGCATTACATTGTTTTAAAAACACACAACCAAACAAAATAGATAAACAAATAGTCTTTATTAAACTTTATAAATAGCTAAATCTCCTAGAGCCAAGTTTCGAAGTCCTAGCGTGATTGTAACAGCAACCTAGTTATTAGTACCTGAAAAACACGCTAAAATATGCCAGCTATAAAGCCGGTGAGAACATAAGTTTAAGTAATTACATAGTATAGATAATGAAGTTTTTTGCAATTCATAAACAAGATTCAATAACAAGTAAACAAACTTTTATACATCGATTCAACCAAACCTAATGACAAGATTGGGTTCCCATAGAATTGATATAGCATGAATAACAAGTTTTGCAGTTTCTGTATATCTAGCCTCAAGTTGATATCGTATCTCGTCAACTCAAGAACTAGATCGGCATGTCAGACCCATAGATCTATGACTTACTCTCGTTGGCTTATCCCAAGTTAATGGTTGTAGAGTGTGTATAAAACCGTTTAAGTTTACAAGTATGGAAAGTTGTTATTGAAAATACAGAAGTAGTATTTGAGTTTGATATAGTTTGAACAACCTTTGATAAACGAGCATGTTTTCCACCCCAAAGATAAAAAGTAAAAGGGGCTATGTATCTCACCTTGCAAATGAAAGGGTTGAACTTGAACTTGTAGTAACTTGGATCGAATGCCTTAACGACTCCCTAAGTTAAGTTTGTTACGTTAGAAACAAGTTAAGGATAGTTGAGGGGTTGACAATGTAATTAGTTGAAAGTGGTTGTTGTACACTAGAGTGGTTATCATTCCAGAGTAGTACCTCCAACATAAAAGTTCCCAGGAAAGAGTTGGTTGGATCGGAACCCCGCCTTTTCCTAGCCAGAACTTTAATGTTTGTCAGATAACTACATACTGGTTTGAAAGTTACCCTATTTGTATACTTGACCAGGTTTAGGGTTTGTTTGGTAAGTTTGGAAAGTATAAGGGCTAAAGTGAAAATATAAGTTTAGTAAAGATAGAAATGAAATAAGTTAATTATTAGAGGGGTTTAATTTGAAGATAAGGAGTTTTAGTAAAAACACGATTTTTGAAATTGAAAGGAACAAGAAAGATCAAAACCAAGTTTTTAAATAAAAGTTTGAACAAGTTTAATTAAAATAGGGCATTTGATCTTCGATAGCTCTATGATTATAACATAAACATGCTAGGGAATCATAGATCTAGCTGGTTATGAGAAATTTTTTGAAAAGAAAAGTATGAACAAGCAAGAACATAAGAAGAACTTACTTAGAATGGAAGGATTTAAGCTAGAATCTTCCAAAAGATGAGAAGAACAACCTTTAGTTGCTAGAGAGCCCTAGAGGATTGTTGAGGTGTGAAGAATGAATGAGGTTTAAGGCTCTATTTATAGGGTGGGATTGAGAGGAAAAAGGGGAAAAGTTGGTTAGGTTTTTTTTATTAGGATAACAAAGGTGATAAACATAGGTTTATAAATCTTAGAATTTTTTTATAAAACTTTTGAATAATGGATATAGGGGTTAGTTCACGAAATTTTGAGTATATGGATGATAGGATTGAGTTCAAAATTAGTTAGTTAATGGATGGAATGGATTAGGATAGGATTTAAGAATAAAAATAATGGTTTTAATTCATTTTGGATAAGTTTAAAGGAATTAATTGATTTTATTAGTTTAAATAATAAATAATAATATATGAACTTAAAATTTCGAAAATTATATTAATAATAATGATATATGATTGAATTTACAAAAATTAACCAGATTTCGAAGACGTTACAAAAGGAACCCTGAAATTTACGTATGTGTAACTTTTACCCTTGAAATTATATTTTAGTCAAACGAAGTTACAAACTTGAACTGTTTTTATTAGGTTAGATTCTAAGGCATCCAAAGCTACTATAAGTAGCAAGATTAAGAATGAATACCAGAATCAGATATAGAATCAAAATATAATGCGCAAGCCGTTCTATGCGCAATAGAATACTCGCTTTAGACCAGACTTGGAAATTTGAAATGAAATGATAACACAAGTGATATGAAGCATAAAAATGTTCATTGTATAATAAATCAATCATGGTTACAAGGTAGGATTATAGGATCAGGCATAAAAATCAGGGATGTCACAGCTTCTCACCGGGTTAAGCGAACTTATTTTAGGCGAACTTAATTAGATTGTTGAATTCTGATTTAAGAGAACTTATTAAGTTCGCTTCTCATTAAGTTCGCTTGGGTGACTTAGCAGGCGAACTTATTATCTTCGCCTAAGGGTAAAGGAAGTTCAACACTTGGAAAATTTTTCAGGAAAAATGGCAAATATGGTTCAAGTCACGAATATGTTCAATTATGACAATGAGATCGGTACATCTCAAAAACCTCTGAAGTTGTTGAATCTAGCTGATTATTCTAATTGGAAAGATCGGTTCGATCAGTTTGTTTCGTTTACCGATACTAGTTTGTGGATTCCGAGTTTGGAAGGATATACGCATCCGACTTATTCTTGGATGGGACAAGACAATGTTCCAAAGCCGGTGTCAGCGTTAACTACTGAAGAGAAGTTGTTATTTGATAGAGAAAAGAAAGCAATGGCTACCATTTCGATGTCTCTTCCAAAGGAAATATATCACAGTTTTAAACAGTTCAAGTCTTCTCAACAGCTGTGGGAAGCATTACAAAAAAGGTGTGAATGAAGTTTGGATGTGAAGAAGAGTAGAAAGGAGTTACTAAAGAAGCAGTTCCTGGTCTTTAAACATTTTCAAAATGAATCCTTGGATGATCTTGCTACAAGATTCTATCATCTTCTTAGTGAACTGGCTAGTGCGTCTGTGGTATATGAGACTGAGGAAATCAATGATAAACTCTTGGAGGCTTTACCATCAAAATTTAATGTGTATACGGTTTTAATTAAAGAGAATATTAAGTACAAAACCATGTCTCTTGAAGAAGTTCTAGGGAAGATTCAGTCACATGACATGAATATGAAGAAGAAAGAGACTAATATCGAGCATATTCAGGATCCCTCAATGTATTTTGCCAGATCTACTGGTAAATCTGGTACTGGAGTGGCATTCTTTTCTGGTGATGCTCAAGAGTCTTCAAATGATCAGTGTTCTGGAGTTCCAATTTATTCTGGTCATTCAAGCCATTCTGGATTTTCTGCGACTACAGCTTCAACATCATCTGGATCTCATTTGAATCAGAAAGTTGCTGATGATTATCTTGCTATGTTTTCTTCATTCATGGCATCATATGAAAATTTCATTGGAGGTAAAATACATGATCCTGAGGTTATAGAAGAAGATTTCAGACAGATTGATCCTGTTGATCTGGAAGAAATGAATATCCAATGGAATATGGCCATGTTGATGCGCCAAGCTAAAGATTTCTTGAAGAAAACAGGTAGAACATATATTGGTTCAAATAGTCAATCTCGTATGGGTTTTGATAAGAGCAAAGTTCGTTGTTACAACTGCCAAGAGTATGGTCACTTTGCTAAGGAATGTGTGAAGCCGAAGGTAGAATTTGATTCTCAAAAGAAGCAAAATAATTTTCAAAACAATCAGCCTAACTTTCAGCATAATAGGAATCAATCACATGGTTCTTCTGGTAATACAAATCATATATCTGCTTCATCAGCATTGGTTGCTCAAAACGACGATCTGGAAGACTTGGTGGGTGCTGTGAGTCAAGCTTTTGATGCAGAAATTCATTCTGAAAAACCAGAGGAGTCTACTGATGATAAAAGTTCTAGTGATGATTCTTGTGATGGTGACAGTGTTCCAAGCGTTGATGATGAGGTAGAACAAGGACAGAATATTGATTCTAATGCTGAATCAGGGGTTGCTGAGGAGGAAATTGTTCTTACAGAAAATGCTTCAGTTGGTGATGACTCAGAGAATATTCCCATTGCCAAAGTATTCATGGCAGACATGTCTGATCCAACTAAGGTAAAAGACTCTATTTGTCATATTTACTGTTCTAACTGCATTTCTGTTAAAGATAAACTGCAAAAAGTAATGGATGATAACACAAACTTGATTTGTGATATGAAATCAATGCATTCAGTTAATCAGAAACTAAAAGATAATGATAAGCTGTGCATTGATAGAATTGAGTCTTTGAAAAGAGACTTAAATTCTCTTGGGATAAAATACAAAGAGCAGGGTTATCATCTAGATATGGCTTATGCTGAAATAGAAAAACGTAATGAAGTTGTTGCCCAAAAGAATAAAGAAATATCTGACAAAGAGTCTGAGGTGATTAAACTTCATCGAAAGTTGGAACAATTTGAAAGTTCTTCAGTTGTTTTGGATTATTTTAACTCAAATGCTGATCCTACTAAGCGTGTTGCTAGTATTGGATTTATTCCTCCACCGTTTAATGCAAATTATGTGGTGGAACCTGAAATTATAAATGAAGAGGAGATAGATCCAAAAACTGTGTTAAAGGTGAATCCGGTAACTGGGGAGGATATGGTGTATGATTCAGATTCTGAAGATGAGATGTTTGATGAAAAGAAGGTCGAGGGCATTCCAAAAGAAGTGAAAATTGATGACCCAACAGTTGTTAACAATGTTACCCGGGATAGATGCATTATGACTGAACCTGAAGAGGTGAAAGTGGTTCCAACTAAACTTTCTCTAATCTTACAATCAAGTGGGTTTGTTGCGGCTGGTTATCAAAAAGTGAATTCTTCAAAGATGCCAACCCAAACTTATGTTCCAAAGAAGCCGATAAATTGTTCTAGACATTCCTCTGAAACTTATTCTTCTGATGGATCTTCAAATTCAAAGAAAACCTCTTATTTCAGAAATTATCAAGAAAGAAGAGTGTGTTTTCATTGCAATGAGGCTGGTCATATTTTGATCAATTGTCCATACAAGAACCAGGGTAAAATGAAGACTGTTCCTTCACAACCGAAAGTGGTGAAGATTCTGAAAAGAAAAGATGAGGGAAAGTCGTCTTCTAGTTTGGAGAAAAATATGTCTGGTCGATCTTTTGTTAAATCCCCTGGATTTCAACAACAGAATACATTGAATGCTAAATCCTTTGTATGCAAAGAGAAACTTGAGATTCCAATAGTTGGGATTTCAAAAGATTCTCATCAGGAAGTTAAATTGTCTAGACCTCAAAGGAGAAGAAGAAACAGAAAATTAAAGAAAATTTTGAAAACATCTGAATCTGACAATAATATATCAAATAATGTTTTTCAAAATAATAAAAATGGTTCTTCTTTGAAAAAGTCTGATTGTCAAACTTCTGTTCCAAAAGTGAATGATAAGATTGATTGTAAATTACAAGAAGTTGTTTATTTTGATCAATCTGGACAACCCAAGACCACGATGGCTTGGGTTCCTATTTCTAACTGATTCTCTTTGTTTATGTAAGGACAACCAAGGATGACTATCAACAATACATGGTATGTGGATAGTGGTTGCTCTCGACATATGACAGGGAATGTTAGATTGCTTGAGGATGTAAAACAAATTGATGGTGGTTATGTCGCTTTTGCGGGTAATAAAGGCGGGTACATCACTGGCCAGGGAACGTTAAAGAATGACAAAGTCAAATTTGAAAAGGTGAATTATGTTGAGCAGCTGGAACACAATCTTTTAAGCGTATCACAAGTCTGTGACAAGAAGTTTTCATTCCATTTCAACGATGCTGAATGCTATATTTTGATACCGAGCTTCATGATTCCTGATGAATGGATTCTCATGAAGGCTCCGAGGAGAAATGACACGTATGTCCTTGACATGAGTGTCTCCACAACAACGGATTCAATTCCAACATGTTTACTCTCCAAGGCGTCGGAATCTGATTCAACATTGTGGCACAGGAAGCTAACTCACATTAACTTTAGGAAGATGAACTACATTGTTAGGAATGATTTGGTTCTTGGTATTCCGAAGATGAAATTTTCAGCTCCTGATGATTGTATTCGTTGCAAGAAGGGGAAGCAAAGAAGGAAATCTCACAAATCTAAATCGACGAATTCTATCGTAACTCCTTTGGAGTTGCTGCATATGGATTTGTTCGGTCCTATAAGTATTAGGAGCATTGGTGGAAAATCATACTGCTTGGTAGTAACTGATGATTACTCCAGATTTTCATGGGTTAAGTTTCTTTCTTCTAAAGCTGAAACCACTGAGTTGGTGCAATACTTAATCCTGGGTTTGGAGAATTTATTCAATCTGAAAGTCAGAAGAATCAGGAGTGACAATGGCAGCGAATTTAAGAATAGCAAAATGGGCTTATTCTGTCTATAAAAAGGAATTCATCATGAATTCAGTGCGCCATATGTTCCTTAACAAAACGGTGTCGCTGAACGAAAGAACAGGACGTTGGTCGAAACAGCTCGCACGATGCTTGCAGATTCTAAGCTTCCAGTCACCTTTTGGGCTGAAGCTATGAATACTGCGTGTCTTGTTTTGAACAGGGTCTTGACCGTCAAGAGACATAACAAGACTTGCTATGAATTGTTAAATAATCGAAAGCTGAATCTGGATTATTTACTACCTTTTGGTAATCCTTGCACCCTATTGAAAGTTCGAGATGTCCCAACAAAATTTAGTGCGAAGGCTATTGAAGGGATTTTTCTGGGGTATGTGGCTAATTCGACAACCAAGAGGTTTATAACAAAGAGACACACCAAGTTAAAGAATGGTTCCATATTGATTGTTCAAATCGGTCTTTACGACAAATGGCGATTGGTCCGGATTGGGCATTTGATTATGAAAACTTATTCAAATCTTTTCATTACCTTCTGATATTTCTGATGAAGAGGCTGCTGTTCTTTATGATTCATGTTAGGATGCACAGCACAATGGATTTCTACCAAATGTCGTTCCAAATTCATCGATTCCATCAACTTCTGCTCCCGATCCTAATGTTGCTTCTTGTTCAGGTCCACAAGATTCAGAGAGTGAGGAGGATAATGCTATTTTTCAAGATTCTTCTGCTGATCCGTTGTTGGGTGATGATTCATTACCTTCAATACAGGCTCAGGGGGAGATTCCTACAAATTTAGACTCGGATATTCCAATTAATCAACATTATTCTTATCAATCTGAATCTACTCAAGTTGACGTGTTGCCGGTTCCTGAGGTTGCATCCATCAAGGAACTCAAAGATCATCCGGTGACGAATATAATTGGAAATTTACAGGATGGAGTGAAAACACGTTCTCTTCTTGACAATACTTGTTTGTATACTTGCATTAAAGATTCTGGTGTTCTTGATGATTGCTCACATTCATGCTTTATTTCGCAGGTTGAACCCAAGAATGTTGAGATGGCTTTAAATGACAGCAACTGGATAGAAGCTATGCAGGAAGAACTTGCTCAATTTGACAAACTTAAGGTTTGGAATCTTGTTGATCTTCCGAAGGGTGCGTATCCGATAGGAACAAAATGGGTGTTTAAATGTAAGAAATACGATCGAGGTGTCGTGGTACGCAACAGGACAAGATTAGTTGTTGTTCACAAATCCTGTGGATACAACAGCAACTGAGAGATTACGGTTTGAATTTCACAGGAACCCCTATGCTTATTGATAATAATGCTACTATGTCCATAACGAATAATCCTGTTAAACATAGTAAAACTAAGCACATCGAAATTCGATATCATTTTATACGTGACTGTGCAGAGAAGATAATTTTGTTGATTTGTTTACCAAGGCATTTGATCGTACCAGGTTTGAATTCCTAATTAAAATGATTGGAATGATCAATCCTGAATAAAAGCTTTTCAAAATCCAAATTTCATGGAAAATTTTGTTTTTAAGTTCTTTTAGTGCTTTATTACATTTCTGCATTTACATTTTCAGTCAAAAAGTTTAATTTATAAAAAGTCAAAACAAATTGAAAAATATAAAATTTGACATCATTTGAGGTTAGAGAAGAAATGATAGTACATCAGTGATTAGTTCATTTCACACGACCTTAGTAGACCTTGATATATGATTGATTAAAATAAGTTGATTTGATCTAAATTTCAAAGTCTGCATAAATAAGAAATGATAGTGTTGTGAATGCTCTATTCTTGATAATTTGTTTTAAAATTTGTGTATAAAATTTGAAACTTGAATTGTCAATAGGCTAAAAGCGTTTTGAAACTAATAGTAGTGTGAAAATTAAATATAATATGATTACATCTGTGATTTAAATCCATTATATGCCTGGGTGTGTATGTAAAAGATCATTATCAAATAAAGAATATATGGTTATAAAGAATTTCATGAGACCAATATCGAATTATATCTTTAGCACAAATTTATTTCAAATCACTTCATTACCCATGCACCGAAAAACATGCAAGGTGTTGTTGAACTAAGACATGCTTTCAAATCTGTTGAAACATATATTCGCCCTTGGATCAGTTAGATACATCATCTAGTCTGATTCCATTGAATTTCATCCAGATAATAGTTGGATCCTCATACCTGAATCTGTTGATTCTCATTAAACAGCCAATCCATTAGAATCTTCTGATTCTGAATCATCATGATTCTTATATCCATTGGGATCTGCTTTTATACTTGTGCTAAAAGAGATAATTTCATCTTGGAAATTGATCTAATCTTAACATATACTGTATATGTCTTGAAGATAGTGCAATTTATATTTCTACTTGGCATATATGTGGGGTACACGATGTTTTTCATCTAAGTGGTACTAAATCACATGAATTTGGAGAATAAACGCTTATAGTTTCAAATAATATAATATTGACAAATTTAAGAATTCATGCTTTATATTTCAAATTCGGTATAAATAAAAGTGCATTTCATAACCTGATCTTATTTACTTTGAAATTTATCGCGTATCATTTCAAATATATTAAAATCATAAATACTGAAAAGAATATATCAAAATGAAAAAGATGCAAAATGCACAAAACCGAGTTGTATGATTTCATATTATAGGTTACCTTTTATTTCTAAAATGTGTGATGAATTAATCGGATACTGATATGATCTTCTTACTCATAATGTTAATTAAAAAATATGTGCTTTCCGTTCGTACAGACAAAAATCCAAAAATATGTGCTTTCCGTTTGTACAGATAAAATCCAAAAATATGTGATTTCGTTTGTATAGATAAAACTCAAAAAGATTTTGATTTTTATTTTCCATGAAAATTCTAAACTTTAATTAAAATTGTTCGGGATTGGATCGGATACGTGTTGCTGATGGAAGTTCAAGATTTGACAGGTTGAAGTTGTTAAAATTTTTTGTTCAAGGCAAAAAGGTTGAAAAGCTATTAAGTTCGCCTGTGTACAGTGAAGCGAACTTAATAAGTTCGCTTAAAACCAGTGAAGCGAACTTAATCTGATGATTTGTGGTGAAGCGAACTTATCTTGTTCGCCGAAGGATTGTTAAGCGAACTTAACAAGTTCGCCTGATTAAGCGAACTTAATGGGTTTAAGGTTTAGATCAAGCGAACTTATCAGTTCATCGTCTTCTTCATTTTTAGGCGAACTTGACTGAATATTTTCAAAAATTTTAAACTGTGTTGTGAGGCTTGTTTACTGGTTGTATCTTAATCCAAATTGAATTGCGAACTCAACAAAGGTAATGTCATTGAATTTCATCCGTTAAATTGTGAAAATTTGACATTTTTCATCTCGGTTTACGTCGAATTTTTCAAAGGACGGATCTTGACCTAATGTTGACCGGATTTTTAAAATTGATCATCCGATTTGGTTATAAATTGATATTCGACTGATAATCATTGCTTATTTCATGATTTCATCTTGATTTATAGATTTTTGTTCGACTGTGTTTGAATTTGAAACGTCACAGGTTCAGGCGAACTTGTTCCAAGCGAACTTGTTCGAAGCGTACTAAGCGAACTTATTAAGTTCGCCTAGGGGTCAGTGAGGATTTGGACTTATGAAAATTTTTTGTGTGAAATTTTTTTTTTTTAAATTTTTTTTAACTTTGTTGTTTTGTTTTGTTCGTGTTTGTTATTTTTGCTAATATGTTTGTTATCCAACTTTTTCAGATGGCTCGACGTGTGGAATATAAACATAATCAAGTGGCATTGTTAGATCCGAACATGTCCGAGGCTGTGAATTTTCAAGACATTATTGGATTTTTGAACAGATCACGTCTTCGTGTTGCTTTATCTGCTGATTCTCACATAAGTCTCGTGTACATACAGCAATTTTGGGACACAGTTCATCAAGATACGGACGTTGAACCTCATGTTCTTCGTGCCACAGTTAATAATACCGAGATTGCCATTTCTGAAGAAACGATACGTACTGCTCTTGATTTGGGTGGGAATACTGAAGACCCGTTATTTTATCCAGGAACTCTTATTATGGGTTGTTTTCAACGGATGGGTTATCGTGGACGACAGAATGATACCCAAGCACGGAAAGGTGGATTAGTCGATGAATGGAGGTATTTCATGCATGTGATTATTCAATGCGTCTCTCCTCGCAAAGCTGGTACCGATGGATTGAAAATGGCTCTTCAAACTGCTATGGTGGCTTTAACATTGAATAAGAGATTCAATTTTCCACTTTATTTCTATCGGGAGATGGTCATGCAAATTAATCCAGCTGAAGGTCAAGGATTCTTGATGTATCATCGCTTTATTCAAATGATTTTGAATCACCTTATTCCGAATCTTCCACAACATCCAATAAGATTAACTTTGACTCCAATGTCAAAGCATATCTTTACCGACTGCACGAAGGTGAAACAACAGAATGCTGCATTGCTTCCAGTCAATACTCCTTTGTTTGGGCATTTAATCAATCCTGATTATGTTGCACCACCTAATGACAACTGGTTTCATCCTGATGAAATTGCTCAAGCTCAAGGCTTCAATGTTCAACAACAACAACAGCAACAACCCGCATAAATACAAGTTCAACAACAACATATACCAGTTCTACAAGTACAAGTTCCCGTACAACCACAAATTCCTGTTCCTGAACATGTTCCTATTCCACAAGCTGAAGTTGAAATACCTATTCAGGAACCAGTTCAAGAAGAGGTCGTTCATGATCCTGATCAAGATCTAGGAATGAACATGGAAGATTTCGTTGATGATGCTGTGAACTCGCCCATTCATGAAGCTGAAGGGAATGTGGTGACTGATGATGATTCTAGTTCCAGCTCAAGTGATACGATATTATCGGTTAATGAAAGCACTAATTCTGATGACTCTAGGGATTTTTCCTCAGGTCATTATGAACGGTTGGCTACAATTCCGCTGGCTAATGCTGGCAAACGCATTAAATCTCAAGCCAGACGACCAAGAAGAAAGTCTGTTCGGGATCCTCCTTCCGGATCAGTACTTGGCAAAAGATCTTTGGTCGATGAGAGTATTGACACTGATAGTGACTTTAATCCAGATCCTAAGCGTCAAAAGTTGATGTCTGCTTTGATTGCTGCTGCAAAATCTTCTCAGTGAGTCGAGGATGCTAATTTTGTTGCTTCATTGATAATTACTCCTCCAAGATCTAAGGATCCATCTCCAGTGATTTCTCCTGTTCCTCCAGTCATCCCTACTACTTCAAGTCCTTCTATTCCACAATCGTTGGCTGGTCCGTCAAAGCCTTCTGATTCCCGAAAGGATTACTTTCCTTGAATCTCAAGTGCTTTCTTTACAAACCCAGGTAAACACTCTTGTGTCTTCTGATTCACAACGGCAGCTGGTGATTCAGACTCAAGCTCAACAGATTGCTGACATGCAAGCATTAGTATCCAAACTCGTTCAGCATCTTGACGCTCAGGGGGAGTTGAGGATACCTGATACTTGTCACACAGAGTCTATTCAAAGACGTGATGATGAAGACAATGATCCTGCTGGAAATATTGAGGGTGATCGTCAATACACTGACGCTAATCCTATATCTAGGGTTCAGGGGGAGTCGACATCACAATCACTTGAAGGAAACAAAGACAAAGATACTTCTGGTACTAATGAAGAAGAAATTTTATTATTGGAGTTCTTTCAAGATTCAGAAGAAGAGGAAGCTGAAAAGATTGCATGTCTTGATGACATTGATGATTTATTCAATGACATGGAAGATGATATGTCGGATAATGAGATAGAAGAAGGAGAAATAGTAGAGATTGAGATAGAGAAAGATAAAGATAGTGTTACTTATGAAGGCTGTGATGGTCTTAAAGTGCCGTATAACTTCATCCAGGATGATGTTATTCCTGAATTCACTTATGAAGGAGTAACAGATTCTATGGACTCTGTTGAAGACGTCACACTGCCTGAAGACACTGCTGATTCAAAAATAGATACTGATGATGAAAATATTCAATCCAATAAAGATGCTGAAACTGAAACTACTCACACTGAGTCTCCGAAGGTTAATGAAGAACCTGTGATATACAGAGATACAGGGATGACTAGAGAACAGTGGAGAGAAGTTGTAAACAGTTGGATGAAGGTGCTACCCAAGTCTCCAGCACAACCTGCTCAGAAAGAGAAATATGTGAATAAAGAGCAGTGTGTAGGAAGGATAATAAGTTGGTTCTATGATGATGAATCAAAATTATTTGCAATTAAACGATCTGACGGTGTTCAATACTTAAAGCCGAGGATCAAATATTTCAATACCTTGCCGAGGTGTGAAATAAATGGTCTAGCTTCAAAGCCACTCATTTATAGATCGAAGAATGGTTTGGCTGATGTGATAGCAAACTTGATCAAGAAAGAAGGTAGTTCAGGAAAGTATGATCGGCTGAAACCACAAAAGGGAAAGAGAGTGAAGAACACAGATCCAAAGACTGGGAAAGTGACTTGGAGATACAAGTACATACCAGTGCGTGCTATTCACAAGATACCATTAAAGAAGATTCCTCAAGACTTTCTTTGGAATATGAAATGATGGTATGTTGATGTTAATACTGGAGAAGCAAGGATTGAAGATAAATATAATAAGGTCATTGTGTGTTTCTATGACGCAGTGAATCTTATTAATTTTTCAAAGAAAGATCAGAGGACGTTGCGAAAGAATGAGATCATGTACACTGATGTTTGGAGAGAACAAGGTCTATAGTACAAAAGAGTTTTGGAGATATACAGAAGATATGGAGAGCATGCTGGCAGCAGACTACCGGATAACTGGAAGAGCTCCAGATAAAGACTGAAGACTGAAGATAAAGCTATTGTCAAGGGGGAGTCTGTTAGGACATAGTTTGTAATGACAAAAGCTTGTAATAGTTAGATTTTATGTCTTTATGTTTTTGTTATGTAAATGTCAAGTCACTAAGCGTTTTACAAGTATAGCCTAGAGGTGAACTTGTTAAGTTCGCCTGATCTATCAGAGGCGAAGTTAATAAGTTCGCTTAGGTCTAACTGAGGCGAACTTATTAAGTTCGCTTAAGCTGTTAGAGGCGAACTTAATAAGTTCGCTTATATCAGGTCAGTTGGTTATATATGTGTGTTTACAGAGTCAGTTATAACGAACTAGAACGAACCAAGAGATCAGATCAGAGAAGTCCGATTGAGTCTGTAAACATCATTGTGATTGGAATACGAATTGAGAAGTTTATTTACTTGATTGTTTGCTTTGTCTTTATGCGTATAAATGTTGACTCGTTGGATTCCGCACTCCGAGTAAACGTCACATCTTATCCCGAGATCAATCCGTAGACGCGCCATGGGGACCTACAATTCTTAACCTTTGACTCAACATACTTGAACCATAACTCAGTCTAAACCCGTTACTCTCAAACCAGAGGGTTCTGCTACTCATCCAACCAGGAAGACTGAAAGGGAAAAATATTACCATAATTCTTCTGAAGATGAAGCGATGGGAAATAATTATGGCCATCTAGAAAAGAAGAGGAAGATTTCTGGCTGTACGTATAAAATGTTTCAGGATTGCAAACCTTATAACTTCTCTAGAAGAGAATGAGGAACATCCACACTAAGGTGGACTGAGAAAACTAAATCGGTTCTTGCAATCAGCAAGTGTGCTGAGGAAGACAAAGTTCTTTACGCTTCCAATTTATTTAAATACCAAGCTTTAGAATGGTGGAATAACATTATTGCTGCCAAGGGCATAGAAGCAGCCTGTGCTATGGGCTGGAAATGATTGGAACCAATCATCAGGAGTATTTGACTAAACTCCTTGAATATGCTCGAATAGTTACTCATCTTGCAACTCCTGAATCTAATATAATAAAGAGATATATTTGGGGTTTGATTGGAGAAATCTATGACATGGTTAAGGTTGCCAATTGTGAAAACCTTGATGATGCTATAGATCTGGGAGCCTCCTTAACTAGTAGTCTGATTAGAAATCAAGAGGAGGAAGAAAGAAGAAGGAAGCAACTGGGCAAGGCCCAAGTGGATCAAAGAAACCAAACCTCCTTGAATGTCCAAAGTGCAAGAAAAGGCACTTGGGACAATGTCAATCTGGACCTTATTGCAACTTATGCAAAATGTTTGGACACAAAACAGAAGATTGTTATAAAAAGAAACCCATCACTTGCTATGAATGTGGTGAGGCTGGCCATATCAAGAGCTATTGTCCCAAACTGAAGAAACCTGAGGGGACAGGTCCTAAACCCGCTGACGGAGTAAAGAAGAATGCACGAGCATTCGTCCTTAATACTCATGAAGCAGCAACGGGGACCTAGTCCAAATTTCAAAAAATATGCTAAATTATACAAGAAATATATGGTAGAAACTGCCAACGGGGACCTAGTCCAAATCTCATAAATCCTCAACAATTGTAACATCACACTCTCAGGACATGTTATTCCTATACAACTGTTACCAAAGACATTAATAGGATTTGACATTGTCCTAGGAATGGATTGGTTAGCTTCTAACCAAGCCCATCTCCTGTGTGATAAGAAAGCCATTCAGCTTCATTCACCACAAGGCAATATCATCACTATAAATGGTGATAAATTATCCAACTTTGTTGGAATAATTTCCATGTTGAAAGCCACAAAATACCTACGAAAGGGATGCTTAGCATACCTCGTATCTGTAACCACCGACACTAAAAAGAAGATTGAAGATGTGCCGGTTGTGGCTGAATTCCCAGATGTTTTTCCTGACGAACTGGCTGGAATTCCACCTGAGAGAGAAGTAGAGTTCATAATTAGTCTTATACCCGGCACGACACCTATTGCTAAAGCCCCGTACAGATTAGCTCCCAATGAAATGGCAGAATTAAAGAAGCAATTAAATGATTTGCTAGAGAAAGGATTCATTAGACCAAGTTCATCACTTTGGGGATCTTCGGTCTTGTTCGTTAAGAAAAAAGACGGTTCAATTCGTATGTGTATTGATTATCATGAGCTGAAGAACCGTTATCCACTTCATAGAATTGATGATCTCTTTGATCAACTTCAGGGAGCTCGATACTTTTCAAAAATCGATTTCGTTCTGGCTATCATCAATTAAAAGTCCAGGAAGAAGATATTCCCAAAACAGCTTTCCGAACTCTATATGGTCATTATGAGTTCACGGTAATGCCGTTCGGACTTACTAATGCACCAGCAGCATTCATGGATATGATGAATCGAGTTTGCAAACCTTACTTGGATAAATTTATTATCGTATTCATTGACGATATCCTAATTTACTCCAAGGGTAAGGAAGAGCATGCAAAACATTTGAAAATCTTGCTTGAACTCTTGAGAAACGAAAAGCTATATGCTAAGTTCACAAAATGTGAATTCTGGTTGTCAGAAGTTTAATTCCTTGGACATGTCATTAACGCTGATGGCATCCAAGTCGATCCTGTTAAAATTGAAGTAATATCCAAATAGGAAATCCCTAAGTCACCAACTGAAATTCGAAGTTTTCTTGGTTTAGCCGGTTACTATTGGAGATTTATCCAGAATTTCTCTCGAATTATTGTTCCATTAACTTCTCTGACTCGTAAATCAGTTTAAGTATGAATGAGGACCTAAACAATCTGAAGCTTTTGAAACTCTAAAACAGAAACTGACTTAAGCACCCATACTGGCTTTGCCAGATGGAAATGAAAGCTTTTCAGTATACTGTGATGCTTCACACACCGGCTTTGGATGTGTGTTAATGCAAGGGAGCAAAGTTATTGGTTATGCTTCCCGACAATTGAAAACTCATGAAAAAAACTATACGACTCACGATTTAGAAATGGGCGCCATAATCTTCGCACTGAAATTATGGTGGCACTATCTATATGGATTCAAATTCATTATATTCACTGATCATAAAAGCCTAAAGTATATATCCAGTCAGAAAGAATTGAATATAAGGCAAAGGCGTTGGATAGAAGTCCTGATTAATTACGATTGCGAAATTTGTTATCATGAAGGCAAAGCTAATGTTGTAGTTGATGCCCTAAGCAGAAAAGAACATGAGAAACCTAAACGAGTTCGTGCTTTAAGACTACATCTTCAAATCGATCTTATCACTCATATTAAGGAATCTCAAAAGTTTGCCTTGCAAGAACCAAACCTAGAGAAAGAAGGGTTGGGAGGTATGATTGAACAATTGGTTAAAGATGACGATACTATTCTTAGAATGAATAAAAGAATTTGGGTTCTTATCTATGGAAACGTGCGTGAAGAGATTCTCGAAGATGCATATAAATCTAAGTATACAACGCATCCTGGAAGCGATAAAATATACAAAAACCTAAAAGCCAATTATTGGTGGATAGGAATGAAGAAACATATCGCTATCAATGTTGCAAAATGCTTAATATGTTCTCAAGTTAAAGCTGAGCATCAAAACCCACCGGGCTTGTTACAGCAACTTGAAATTCCTGTCTGGAAATGGGAGATGATAACCATGGATTTCATTACTAAACTTCCCTTAACCAGTCGAGGAAATGATACTATCTGGGTTATCATTGACAGACTTACTAAGTCTGCTCATTAAACATTCAGTATGGATAAGCTGGCACAATTATATGTTAAAGAAATCGTGTCTTTACACGGCGTGCCACTATCTATTGTGTCAGATAGAGATAGTAGATTTACTTCTCGAATATGGCAAAGCTTTCAAAAAGCCCTGGGTACGAAATTGAATCTTAGCATTGCCTACCATCCCCAAACAGATGAGTAGAGCGAAACAACTATTCAAACTCTAGAAGATACGTTAAGGGCTGGTGTTATTGATCTTGGAGGAAGTTGGGATGACCACTTACCTCTAATGGAATTCTCCTATAACAAGACGAGTATATAGGCCGCTCCTTTTGAAGCCTTATACGGTCGTAAATGTCGAACTCCAATCTGTTGGTCTGAAATAGGAGAAAATCTGTTATCTAGGCCTGAAATAGTCCTGGAAACAACTGAGAAAGTAATTCAAATAAAATATAGATTGAAAGCGGCTCGTGATCGTCAAAAGAGTTATGTAGATAAAAGATGAAAGTCGTTAAAATTCAACGTCGGTGATAACGTTCTATTGAAAGTTTCACCCTGGAAGGGCTTTATAGGATTTGGAAAGAAAGGGAAGTTAAGTCCTAGATTCGTAGGACCATTCAAAATCTTGAAAAGAGTTAGGCATGTAGCCTATCAACTCAAATTACAAGAAGAATTGAATGGAGTACATGATGTGTTCCATGTGTCAAATTGGCGCAAGTGTTTAGTAGATAAATCTCTGGTAATACCCCTACACGATGTAGAGGTGGATGAAAAATTGAAATTCGTGGAACAACCTCTGCAAATCGAGGACAGGCAAGAAAAGAAATTAAGGAGAAAGAAATTGATGATAGTGAAAGTGAAATGGAACTCCAGACGTGGCCCTGAGTACACGTGGGAATTGGAGTCCGAAATGAAAAAGAAATATTCTCACTTGTTCAAATAATCTCGGGGACGAGATTAAAACAAGCTGGATAGGATGTAACACCTGCCACAAAAATGTCCTAGATTTGATAAAGGTACAAACCACAAGGACTATAAGTGTAATTAACCTATAGATCAAGGTTCAAAAAGTGAAAAACAAGAAAATCCAACGGTTACGGATCGTCACGGATGGTAACGGTCCGTTACAGGCTGAGCACGCAATCATTAGTGACGCGCCACGTGTCCAGTGACTCATATTCCAAATATGACGCGTGGAAACCCTATAACGGACTGTCACGCTTGGTTAAGGTCCGTCACAGCCGCAAAAGTCCCTTGGTGCGCCACGTATCACTCTGTAATTGACTGTCATGCCTGGTAATGGTTTGTCATTCTGCAAACTAACCAGAAGGTGATGCATGTCTAATGACTCGCAAACCCTAATCTGGTGACGGACCGTCACCGCCCGTAACGATCCGTCACGACCTCAGAATTTTCCCTATAAATAGATTGTCGAGCTCATTCGTTTTTCTCATCCCAAAACCTATCTTCACTCTCAAAATTCATTCCAGAGACTTCTTAGACGATTCCTAACGATCCCGGGTCAACTCCCGCTCGTTGTAGTGCCCGGTTTAAGAAGAAACGCTCGTAGAGGTGCTGAAACGCTAGAGAAACCAAGTTAGGAAGCTAACTCAATAAATTCCAACTTAGAGGCTCATTCCTATTATCAAGGTGAATACTTTATCTCTTTCAAAACTTTCATCAAACAAGAGTTATATTCGTTTTTAGAAAAAGGAAATAGGACCAAGTGATTGATCAACCTTGGATAGTACTATTTCCCGTGGCTCGAACTTGTCTATAAGACGAGTTATATTTGGTTTCAAACTCTGTTTTGTAATCAAACAAAAAGGGTAATTAAATCCCTATGTTATGAAATAAATACGAGGCTTTTGTTTTCCAACTGGGTCTTGATATTTACAAATTCAATCCTCGAGGTTGATACAAATGATGAAACGATCCTTGTGAAAAGACTTCCGCTGTGTTTTATAAAAACCCTGAAATCAAAGCAGGGTACCAATCGTTTGTCGCACCCGTCCAGGGGGTGCCTGATGCGGGGTGTGACAGTTGATTTACCTTTTTCATTAGTCCACTCAGATGTATGGGGTCCAGCTCCAATCATTGGGGGACAAAATTTTCGTTTTTTCGTGATATTCGTGGATGATTATACACGAATGACCTAGGTGTACCTATTAAAAAGAAGTCTGAAGTCCTTGAAAAATTCACCATGTTTTACATCATGATCCAAACCTAATTTCAGAAAAAATATTCAAATTTTCAAATCGGATAATGGAGGGTAGTTTATTAACACCAATATGAAACATTTTTTTCCAAACCAAAGTCATAATTCATCAAACCACTTGCACCCATACCCAAGAACAGAATGGTGTCGTGGAACGGAAGAACCGCATACTGTTAGAAATAACTCGAGCCCTTCTTATAGAATCACATGTTCCAAAAGTATTCTGGCCAGAAGCCCTCGCTACTGCCACTTATCTTATTAATCGTCTTCCAACTCAAATTCTAAAAACACAAACCCCTTTACAAGTCCTTTCAGAAACCACAAAACCTCCCTCCATTCTTACACTCGAACCATGAATTTTTGGATGCACTGTCTTCATCCACATACCCAAATCAAATAGAACTAAACTTGATCTATGTGCTGAGAAATGTGTCTTTGTTGGGTATAGAGTAAATCAAAAGGGATATCGGTGCTACAACCCAAAAACCCGACACATGTTCACCACTATGAACTGTGATTTTCTTGAAACCGAGTATTATTATACCTCCCAAAATAGTGATTAGGGGGAGAGAGAATGTCTTGACACATCGAGTTGCCTGAAATATGTTTCTTACGAAGACGAAAGAAGCCATGGTAGCAAAAAGAGTCACCCTCCACCCAAATAGAAGACCCGAACATCAGTGTCACCACCCAAGAAACTGCTTCCAACCTGATATTCAAGGTAAGTAATACTCAATCTGGTTCAATACCCGACATTACTGAAATTCCTAAAAATATTACTAACGAAACAACAGAGCAAGGTGAAAGTATACGAGGCACACCGGTAGAGCAAAATGTACATGTACAAGAACAAGAGAATTCTCCCACGCAAGAAGACACGTCGGAAAGATATGTGCTGCCACCGAGAACAAACCGAGGGGTACCACCGAAAAGATATTCTCTAGAAAAGGAGTCACAGGGAAGTAGATACCCTTTGGCTAACATAGCCAAAGGAAATCTATCCATGGAAGCCAAGGCTTTCTCCTCAACCCTGTATTCCGAAAAAATTCCTACCAATACAGAACAAGCCCTAAAATCAAAACACTAGAAAGATGCAATGGAAGATGAAATGAGAGCATTGAGAAAAAAAAACAACACATGGGAGAAATGTGTCTTGCCATCGGGGAAGAAGACAGTCGGGTGTCGGTGGGTGTTTATCATTAAATACAAACCCGACGGAACAATCGAAAGATATAAAGCGAGGTTGGTAGCTAAAGGCTATACTCAAACGTATGGGATTGATTACTCTGAGACTTTTTCTCTAGTCGCAAAGATTAACACAATCAGAGTTCTCTTCTCCGTAGCAGCAAATAAAGAATGGCCTCTTTATCAGTTTGATGTAAAAAATGCTTTCTTACACGGAGAGTTAAAAGAAGAAGTTTATATGGAAGCCCTACATGGATTCACAAATAACGTTGAAGAAAAAGAAGTTTTTTGTCTGAATAAATCTCTTTATGGCCTAAAACAGTCCCCTAGAGCATGGTTCGGCAAATTCACCTTAGACATGAAAAACTACAGGTTCAAAGAAAGTAACTCTGATCATACACTGTTTATCAAACATAGAAACAACCTCATAACCTGTTTAATAATCTATGTTGACGACATGATTATTACAGGAGACGACGTGGAAGAAATAGCCAGACTAAAGAAGAACTTGTTCACAGAATTTGAAATGAAAGACCTAGGGAGACTCAAATATTTCCTTAGGATTGAAGTTCTATGATCAAAACAAGGAATCTTCGTATGCCAAAAGAAGTATGTTCTAGATTTACTAGCAGAAGTTGGTATGATTGATTGCAAACCAGCAGATATTCCTATGATTGTAAATCAGAAGCTTTATATGGAAGAAACAACAGAGTTAGCTGACAAACGGAAATACCAACGAATGGTAGGAAAACTGATATATCTCTGACACACCCGACCCAATATAGCATACGTTGTAGGAGTGGTAAGTCAGTTTATGCATCAACCCCAGAGTACTCATATGAATGCAGTCTTGAGAATTATAAGATATCTCAAGGGGATGGTTGGTCATGGAGTCTTGTTTAAACCAAATGGGCATCTGGAAACTCAACTGTACACTGATGCGGACTGGGCAGGAGATAAAGGCAATCGAAGGTCAACATCAGGATACTTTACCTTAGTTGGGGGAAATCTCGTTACTTGGCGAAGCAAAAAACAAATAATAGTGACCCTTTCAAATGCCGAAGCCGAATTCAGAGGGATAGCAAGGGGGTTAACAGAAGTACTATGGGTACGAAGACTCCTAACTGAGATAGGATATCCACCACAAGAAACCAGCAAGATTATGGGTGATAACAAAGCAGCCATTCAAATCTCAGAGAATCCAGTACAACATGATCGAACGAAGCACATAGAGGTAGATCGACACTTCATCAAAGAGAAGTTAGAAGCAGAAATCATCGCTCTACCGTTTGTTCGGTCAGAAGACCAACTTGCTGACATCTTAACCAAAGTCGTTAACGAAAGAATTCTACACAAGTGTTTGGGTAAGTTGAATTTCGGAAATCCCACTATTCAACTTGAGAGGGGATGTTAAAACAAAGAGAATATTCTTGATTAAAAGAATGATTCGTGGGATCGGCAAGATTGGCTGTCAATCACATCATTTCCCATGTTTATAGGGTCAAAATATATGGTCTCCTTTCTCTCCCAATTACAGCCATCGACATCCTTGTTTTTCCTTATTTAGGACCATTGTACAATAGTATAAATAGAGATAGGACTTCTATTGTAAAGCAATTCATAAAAAAATATAATTCTTTCTTTCAATTTTCTCTTATTAAGAAACACCACCACCGTCCCCCTATCACCCCCACCCTCACCCTATATGTGGCTCACGCCCCCTTCCTCACCCTCGTATTACACATAGTCTTATACGCTTTCAATCTTTTACACATGTGTAAAAGAATCTGTGTTCTTAATATCATATCTTATATTGTTACCATTTTTCTTAGTAGATTTTATATGTTTCAAATGTGACATATCCTTTTACGCATGTGTAATATCATATCAAATTGATGTTTATTCAATATTCATGTATGTAATAATTGGTTATAATAATTTTTTTATTATTTATCTAATATAGTATTTAACCCCTTTTTTATTTTTTTTTATGTGTTTGCAAAGTAGGTTCTAATCGAAGCTTTTGAATCTCCAAACGGAGAAAATATTAGACGCCTAGCGTAAGTACTACGGATAAACCTACTACGCTCCGCTATGAATGAGATTTTTCTGGGTATGAAAATATTAGACACCTAGCGTAAGTACGACAATTATCTTTCTGTTATTTTTAAATTTTAATAAAAGAATTTAAATGGCATTTGGTTAGGCATAAATCCGTTAACATTTAGGCCTGATTTCAATTCCTTCAATGATAAGTCCTCCTTTAAGTTGATGACCCTTAACCTCCATTAAACTCATCTTCACCGTCTCACTTTTTCCCCCTACAAAGAATTCTCCAAGTTCAACTTCCAACCATCCATCTCCTCTCTTGGTCGGACGACGGCCTTCTCCTTCCACCACCCTTTTCTCCATCATTCGCCTCCGGTTCATGAAAAACAATGATTCTAGCTGTTGTTTTTGGTCATCTAGAGGGCACAAATATGCTGTGTTGGTAACCGAGTTTTCGTGTTTTGAGATTGATGTCTCAGATGGAATAGAGCCCAAACCAAATGCGCGATCAGACACTTTGATTATGAGATAAGCACCGTATGTCGTGTTAGGAGATAAATCTTGAGTGCTTATTCTTCCTTCAATTTCTAAGTTGGATATTGTTTTTAGCTCAATCACCTCAGGAAATCTGCACAATTTTCATAGTTGAAAAGTAACACTATTAGTTATAGTTGAAAAGTAGAAGTTTAGGAAAATTAATCATTTTTTTTACTTTAAAAAATAAAAAGTGAAATGCAATATTTTACTAGTTAAAATTTGAAAAAGAATACCACATTTGACTAAAAAGTTAGAATTAATTTAAACTAACCTTGATGTAGAATTGGTAGTCCAGATCCAGTGATTTGGTTCATCACTTAAACCAATGGTAAGTGCTCTTGAAGATAAGAAATAGCTCTTTTTCCCACTAACTTTGTTTAGTGAAAAGGTCTGCATGGATTAAAAAAATATAAAAATCAGTACTGTAAATAATGAAAATAAAATAGATATTAACTTTTAAAAAATAATGTGAACATAAACTTACACTGATTCCACCATCTATGAGAATAGAATCACATAGCTGGAAAAACAATTCTTTCTTTGAAGAAAAGGTGAGTTGAGTGTGTGTTCTTGAGAGCAACTGAGGGAGATCAGATGGCAAGAATCTGCCCCAAACGATGTCGGATTCAGCAGCCGATCGCATCGAAGAAGACGCAGGCATAAATCTACATGCATCTGGTGGAGATGTGAGAGATAAAACTGTTGAAATGCAGTCTTCTGACAACATGTTCAAGCTGGTGGTCATTTTTAGGGTTTAAGATCAAGTTAAATTTTTCTAAGAATGATGAAATGTTGAGATTGTGTGGTTTGTAAATGGTGGTTATATATATTCATGAGATTAATTGGGGGTGGGGGTCCATGGGACGGAGTGGCTGTTTCTGGGAAACCAGGGGTGTGGTTGACCGAGATGATCACATAAGTCTAGCAACTTGTATGCTAATTAACGCTGTATTTGTTTGAGTTTGAATTCAACATGTTGGTCATATATACCCACCAACCATTGCTTTATACGAAAAAGTCATCAAGAATAAGTGTGACTAAAAAGTAATCTAGATGAACTCCCTATAAAAATACATTATTTTAGAGACTAGCAAAATACATGTGATACTTCGGAAAAAATAATGTTATCGACATGACAAGTTTAGCATGAAAAATACGATACATTTAACTAAACAATAATTTGGATATGTTTAATATATAAACGGGTTACATGACATGATAACTTTAACAAAACTAAATGTAACTTTTACTAATTTCATTCTAAAACACAACTCTCAAAGGGAAATTACACAGAGATAGAAGGCAAACGGGCAACAAGCTGCGCCGCCAACCCTTTTTGAATAGCAAAACCAAGTCTTTTAAAAACTACATCTACAGATCTTGGGGTCATAACATTACTATGCATGACCCGCTGTACTCGGTTAAGTAACTCCACGGCCTCTGGCATATTTAAATAACACGATACGACATGTTACATATAATTAAATATAAGCATTTTCAATAGGAGGAATGATACGACATATTTAACATGTTTGTTGACATGATTCACTAAACACGTTTATTTAAAAATAAGATAATGAATATGATAAAATAAAAGTTACCAAAAATTAGAATCTATATTTAATTACTTATTAAACATAAAAGTATGCCTTTCTTGATAAATGGATCAAAAATTTGTCGTGTCTACCTAGTGTAATATGATAAGTTAAATGTGTTAGGTGTGTTATAATGGATTAAGTGGCTTAACCCGTTTAAAAACATTTTTAATCGTGCCACATTAACGTGTCAACCTTTTTATAACATGAACTCTTTTACCTAAACAGTAACCTGTATACTTCTTAGTGTTAACAGATATTCCTAATACTCTTTACAACGTAACGTCGGCGCCACACCAGCAAACCCAGATTTGTATAATTTTTATAGTAATTGTTCCAAACTTTTGTCAAATATTTCTCTTGGTGAACTCATTTCTTTAGTCTAGGTCATGTGTTCGAAACATGTAACTAGCATAAAAAAATTTTGTTTTTTTTTTGTTTTTTTTCCTTTTGATTATTTTTTTTAATTATTAGGCATAATATATTTTTATATTTATGGTTCAAACCGATTAATATCATATTTGTACGTTACTTTTATGTACTTAAGTACGTTAGTGTTAACGCCGAAACATTTTGTTTACTTTGCTTTTTTTCTTTTGTTTTTTTACATTTTCTTTCATGGATAAACGAGTATACATAACCTCATATGTTTTTTATTTACCTAATTATGTTTCTTTTTTAACCGTCTCAACCGTTTAAGATACACTTCACGCCGCGGATCGTGGGAATTCGATTTAGGCTACGTTTCGATACCGCCGCAACGCGCGGCGGGTAAAATTACTAGTTATTATTAATTATTAACTCTTTATTGAGCGTGCCGGGCAACAGTAACTTGACTTCTGTCGGGTCACTTTTTTTTTCTTTTTACATTTTTGTTTTCAACCCTTATACTATATATAATATACGTTTTTAGTCCGTTTTATTTTCCATTAATTTCGTTTTCATTTAATAATTTTCGTTCATTAACTTTTTTTAAAATACGGACTGAAAACGGTGAAGAATGAGTATTTTTTAGGTATCGTGGGTTATATCGACCGACAACGGTGAAGAATGAGACCGACACCGACTGAAAAACATCAGTAATGTTATTTAACTGTCTTTTATCTGTGTTTTGATCTCCACAACCCAGTCGCTGTAATTTCATACGTTTCTTTTTGTGTTTAGCCACGTTAATGTCACAGAACTCAACCGTTTAAAGTCCGCCTCCCGCCGCGGAGCGCGGGGCAAAATTTATTTAACCACGTTTTTTTGTGTTTAGCCACGTTAATGTCACTGTCTCAACCGTTTAAAGTCCGGTTCCCGCCGTGGAGCGCGGGGTACAATTTCTAGTTTATATCTTATACTAGAATATACTTCATAGCATGTTTATATAAATTAACTAAAATTTAAATAAAATCCTTTGATAGTAAGAACAAAAGAGATTAAAAGATAACAGAATTCTATTACTAATGCATGGATGCATGTTTGAAGGCCGAAGCAAAATCTATTGTTGAATTTTAGGATGCTATAATTAGTAGAATCGACAAATTAATTATCCAGAAGTGGAAAGAGCGACATTAATATTCAGATGTAAAATATATTTTAGGAAAATAATATATTATATTTACTTTTGAAAAATGGAATAGTAGCCTATTTATATAAAGTGAAGTCAACGAATGCCGAAACAATAATTTTAGTACGACCCGTTTCCTTTACACTTTTCTGGAATCCGGTCCCTACCGTGGTGGATTCTCATTTCCTAGCTACTTCCAAGATATGAGGATTATTTATAATTAAAGGCAGAAAAACCTCGAGTGATAAAAAAAAATTTTACGACAACAATAAGATTACTTATAAAAAAGCTAGCGAAGAACTAGCAAAAAACTCCATTACAATCATCAACATATATCTATATAATTAATTTTCACCCAATACTAATACTATTACAGTTGAACTAACCCTTACCTTTAGTCAAATCCAAAGAGGGTGTTGTATCCATGTTTCCTATTTGCCACTTCGAATCTTTCCTCTATTCACCAACCATTTGAAAGCCATTATCTTTATGTCATCCACCATGCCTTCCACTAGTCTTCTTGAATTCGAAAAAACCCATATATTCATTGTTACTCAAACCACCCAAAAGGTACAATAAATTATTAATATTCTTACTTTTTTTCTCCTTGTAACACCTAGTTGATTGATGAATTTTGTCCGCCAAATCATTCACCGAATCAATTCCTGACATATCCATTGCTATCCAATTGAAGACCCGCTTCCAAGTTTCCCGTGCCACCGGGCATCGAATGAACATATGGTTTTCATCTTCCGTTTCAAGCCGACATAATGCGCAATTAGCTGATGGAACGTTGACTCCCCAAACCACAAGAGACGATGCCCCTCGAATACGATATTGGCGTAATCTCCACAAAAAAACATCTAACTTTGATGGGGGCCCATTAATCCATTGTACCTCCTGAGTTGTGTACGTGAGCTGTGTTTTTTCCAGCCAAAATCTGCATGATCCGGTGAGAATTGACACGATTGATCCCCCTTCCAGAGCCATTTATCCGGACTATTGCTGAACTGGTAACTCCTCACCATTTATTCCAAATCCTCTATCTCATCACCGGACCAGCATACACAATCTTTGATAGTGCATGACTTCCTTCTTTCAATTTCGTAGAGCTTGGGGGAAGAGATCTTTGAAAGGAAGTGCACCGAACCATCTCTCATTCCAAAATGAAGAAGGAGAGTCGATCCCAATACTTTTCTTGAACATATTAGTAACCGTAATACCGTCATCATACGTACTCGCCGAGACGATATTATTCCAATTGTCAGCAACACCCTTTTTTGCTTAGATCAGCCACTGATTCAAAGGTTTTGTTATGTAAGGCTTTGAACACTTCAGCCCACATACTCTTCGGGTTATGAATTGCTTTCCACCTCCACTTTGTTAGTAAGGCTAAGTTCGTAATTCTAAGCCCCCCTACTCCGAGCCCCCCAACCTCCTTGGTTTTGCTATTTTCTCCTAAGCGACCCAATAGATTTTTTTTTGTGTACTGCTTCCTCCCCAAAGGAATCTTCTTCTTATGGATTCGAGTTTGTTTATGACTTTTAACGGGGCTTTGAACATAGAAAAATAATACAACAGTAGGCTTCCTAACACCGACTTGACTAAGGTTAGTCTCCCACCAAATGACAATGTTCACTTTTTTGCCCCCCTTTTCATGTTTATTCCAATCGGCATTCCAAGATGATTGATCTAAAGAGTAGCCCGAACACACCCCATCGACTCCGCCAATCGTTGGCATTCATGTTCCTCCACCCCGACTCCTATAATCTTGCTTTTACTATAATTTATTTTCAATCCAGAAATGATGTAGAAACATCGAAGAATTCTCTTAAGATTAATAATGTTCCCCTAGTCCCATTCCCCACAAAGAAAAAGTCGTCCGCATACATAGAGTGTGTGACATTGGGGCCTGAGTTTGGGATCTAAATTCATTTGAACCATCCTTTCCTTGACGCCTCCTTCAACAGTGTCGTTAACCCTTCCATTACTATGATAATGAGAAACGGGGAGAGAGCGTCCCCCTGCTGAACCCCCCGGCCTCTCCATAGCAAATTCCTTTATAGGTGACCCGTTCACTAGCACAGATGTTCTACCAGACTTAAGGTACCCTTTAATCCACATTCTCCACCTCGTACTAAAACGTATTTGGCGCATAATAGAATCCATGTAGTTCCAATTTAGCGAGTCGAAGACTTTAGCAAAGTCGACCTTAAAAAGCCTCATTTTTTATTAGGATCTCACGGCCCATGCTTGTAAACAATTAATCATTATATGCCCGCCCATAATTCTCCTGCCCCTTATGAATGTAGTTTGTTCAGGCCCGATAATATGATCGATAATTTTTTGGACCCGGGAGGCCAGTATTTTGCCTAGGACTTTAGGCATACACCCAAGTAATGATATTCGCCTGTTACATTTAGAGAGTCTGTAAGTCCCAAATCTCTTTATGGATCTTCAAACACACGAATGAATACGAACAAGATATCAAACTCTCACACAAAGTAGGCGGAATCTACTTAGTGTGGTGATTCAAGAACACAAATTCAAAGTAAACACGATTGTATTGAAAATCGTAATTAGAAAGAAAAACACAATGACTGCTAACCTCACACGGTTCTCTACACATCTAACTGATTTCAATCGCTTAGGTCATGAATACATGTATTTATACTAAGCCTAATAATGCTAAGCCCATAATACATGTTCTCGGCTTACATAGCCTGGCCCAAGACCCAACTCGTGAACATATAGTTCACAGTTCTAAAACCCGAATACACTTCTATTCGGTAACACCAACACTTATATTTATTTGATACGTCAGCCTCACATATATAGACTAATCCTCCCCCTTTGTGTGCCAGAGCTATGAAGGATGCATTACAGCCTTTAGTAATTGTTTTATATTTCTCAAAATGTTTGATAAAGCCCACAAAACGTTTTTGAAGGATAGGCTAGAACTTACGAATGAATTCGAAGGTGAGGCCGTCCGGCCCAGGAGCTTTACCACCAGCACAGTTTTTAATAGCTAGGTCTATTTCCTCTACCGAAAACTATGAATCTAGTATTAAGGAATCCTCCCTTGAAAGTATTTTGAGGTTCGAGGTAGCTAAACTTGGCCAGGACGGACACGGTTCCGAGAATTTGGACTTGAAGAAATATAACACTTCTATCTTAACCATTCCCGGATCTGACTCTCATTCTCCATTTATTACTAGGCCTGATATCATGTTTCTGCGTATGTTCCCATTAATGACACCGTGAAAGAAACTAGTGTTTTCATCCCCCTCTATTAATGATTTCAATCTAGCTTTATGACTATAATCCAACCACTTTGCCTACTCTAACTCTGCCCACCTCTTTTTTGGAAATCCTTCGGATTACCAATTCCACTTCAGACAAGGCTGCCATTTCTGCTTTGGAATCCAGTCCCGAGATCTAAAACCATATCTAGTCCCGAGATCTAAAACCATATCAGTCCGACATCCACATGTCGGACCAAGTTGTAAAAGCATATCAGTCCGACTTGGGGCTGAGTCATCAGACACGCGTCTGATTCTCATGATTTCCTTCCTCCCTAGACGTCAGACCGACATGGTCTGAGATATCAGTCCGACATCGACTAAATTCACAAATTCTTTATTTTTAACCCTTGATGTTTGGTATATTTGCAATTCAACCCCTGGACTTTAATTCCTGACATCTTTAGCCCTTATTTTCTGTAGGAATTTTCGAGGTGTTATAAATCTTCCCACCTTTAAGAAATTTCTTCCTCGAAAATAAGATGTGAATAGATGAGGATATTTGGCTCTTATTTGTTCCTCTAATTCCCAAGTCTTGTCGGCTCTGATCCGACCTTGCCATTGGACCAACACCATCAGTATAACTTTCTTTCTTAATTTCCGTTCATGAGTGTCTAAAATCTTGATCGGTTGTTCAGTAAAATGAAGTTTGTCGTCTACGCGTACATCATCTAGTGTAATAGCCTAAGTTGGATTAGCTAAACCTTTGAGTATACAGGATACGTGAAACGTATTATGAATCCCTTGTAAATCTTCAGGTAGATCTAACTTGTAGGCTACTACTCCAATTCTTTCAATTATCTTGTAAGGTCTGATATATCTTGGTCCTAACTTTTTGCGTTTTCTGAACCTTACAACACCTTTCCAAGGTGAAACCTTTAGCATAACATAATCTCCGACTTGGAATTCTAACGGTCGTCGTCGTCTGTCAGCATAGCTCTTTTGTCGATCCTTAGCAGCTTTCAATCGTTGTTTATTCTGGATTATCTTATCTGGTGTTTCCTGTATGACTTCAGGTATAGATAATTGACTGTCTCCTATTTCAGTCCAACATACAGGAGTTCTGCACTTCCTTCCATATAATGCTTCAAATGGTGCAGCTTTGATACTTGAATGGTAACTGTTATTGTAGGAGAATTCGATTAATGGTAGGTGATTATCCCAATTTTCTCCGAAATAGATAACACAAACTCTTAGCATATATTCTAGAGTTTGAATTGTTCGTTCACTCTGTCCATCTGTCTGGGGATGATATGCAATACTCATGGTAAGTCTAGTTCCCAATTCTTTCTGAAAACTTGTCCAGAATCTAGATGTGAACCGACTATCTCTATCATAAATAATAGAAAGTGGTATGCCATGGTGGCTCACAATTTCATTGATGTAAATTCTGGCTAACTTATCCATAGAGTATGTTTCATTGATAGGTATGAAATGGGCTGACTTGGTCAGTCTATCGACCACGACCCATATGGCATTATGCCCTTTCTGAGTTCTGGGTAGCTTAGTAACAAAGTCCATTGTAATATGATCCCATTTCCAGACAGGTAATTCTATTTGTTGTAATTGTCCTGCTGGTTTCTGATGCTCAATCTTGACTTGAAGACAAGTCAAGCATTTATCTATGTACTGTGCTATCGATCTCTTCATGTTTGGCCACCAGTAATGAGTCTTCAGATCTTTGTACATCTTGTTGGCACCAAGATGCATGGAATATTTTGACCTGTGTGCTTCGTCTAATATCTTTTCTTGAATATCTCCAAGCTTTGGAATCCAAATTCGTTGATTGAATCTCATGATTCCATTATCTCATTTGGATAGCAACTTCTGTTTCCCAACCATACGTTCTTTCTTAATATTTTTTTCTTCTAAGGCTTTCAGTTGGATTTCCTTAATTTGTTCTATTAAATATAACTTTAGGTCCAATCGTAGTGCTTTTACTTTAATCGGTTGGCTTCGTTTTTTTTTACTTAAAGCATCTGCCACTACATTAGCTTTTTCGGGATGGTATTTGATTTCACAATCGTAGTCATTGATAAGTTCCATCCACCTCATTTGCCTCATAATTAAATCCTTCTGATGAAAAATATGTTGCAGGCTTTTGTGGTCTGAATATATCAGACATTTGGTACCATACAGATAGTGTCTCCAGATCTTTAGAGAGAACACTATGGCACCAAGTTCTAAATCATGCGTGGTATAGTTTTTCTCATGAATTTTAAGTTGGCGTGATGCATAGGCAATAACCTTGTCTCGCTACATCAACACACAACCCAGACCAGTTCGTGAAGCGTCACAATAGATGACAAAATGGTAGTGCTAAAATCGGTGCATGACTTAGTTTATCTTTGAGAGTACTGAATGCTTCTTCTTGTTTTGTGCCCCATTCAAACTTTGCTACTTTCTGATTTAAAGCAGTTAAAGGTGTGGCAATTTTGGAAAAGTCCTAAATGAACCTTCTGTAGTAACCGGCTAATCGAAGAAAGCTTCTGATTTCTGTTGGAGTCTTTGGGGCTTCCCATTTCATAACTGCTTCATTCTTACTTGGGCCCACTTGTATTCCATGCTCGTTCACAGCGTGCCCAAGAAATTGTACTTCTCGTTTCCAAAATTCACATTTTGAAAACTTAGCGTACAATCTTTCTTTTCTCAGGGTTTCCAGAATGATTATGAGGTGATCAACATGTTCTTCTTGGCTTTAGGAATAGATTAGAATATCATCGATGAAAACGATGACGAATTTGTCAAGGAAAGGCTTACAGACTCGATTCATTAAGTCCATAAATGTGGCGAGGGAATTTGTTAGACCGAATGACATGACCAGGAATTCGTAATGACCATATCGGGTCCTGAAAGCAGTCTTAGGTACGTCCTCTTCTTGTACTTTCAACTGATGATATCCTGATCTAAGATCGATCTTTAAGAAATACTTGGATCCTTGTAGTTGCTCGAATAGATCATCTATTCTAGGCAATGGATATCTGTTCTTCACAGTCAGCTTGTTTAATTCCCGATAATCAATGCACATCCTCATGCTTCCATCTTTCTTCTTTACGAATAGTACCGGTGCTCCCCAAGGTGAAGTACTTGGACGAATGAACCCTTTGTCTAAGAGGTCTTGGATTTGTTTCATAAGTTCTTTTAATTCAGAAGGAGCTAGACGATAAGGGGATCTTGCAACAGGTTTAGCTCCAGGAATGAGTTCGATTCGTAAATCGATCTGATGATCAGGTGGAAGACCGGGTAATTCTTCCGGAAAAACATCCGGGTGATCACAGACTACGGGAATATCCGCAATCTGTCTTTTGGGTTTAACGTTTAAAGCATGTAATATGAATATACCGTCTCCCTTAATTAATTCTTTTTAGCTTTTGCTATGGAAATTATTTCAATCTTATTTTTGTTACTATCACCCTGAATCATCAAACTAGTTTCATCTGGTTTCTTAATCTTGACTGTTCTTTGGTCACAATCAATCTGGGCTTGGTATTGGTTTAACCAATCCATCCCTAGGATAACCTCATATTCGTTCAAGTTCATCAGCATTAGTGTAACTAATATCTTATTGTCACCAAAATTGATAGCATAATCAGGGTATGATTCGGTTATCCTAATATGTTCGCCACTAGCCGTTTCAACGACATAGGCATGAATAAGTGGAATCGGTCTTACACCTAAATATGGGGTGAATGCACATGAAATGAAACTTCTATTCGCCCCTGTATCAAATAAAACATTGGCGTAAATATTATTAACTAAGAAAGTACCTGCCACTTCCCTGGCTTTATTTTTCGTTTCATTTCCGCTTCATAGGACGAACACTCGTCCTGTGCCCTTTTTCTAACCACACATCACTTGCTTAGGTGGTTTAGGACAGGAAGTCCTATAGTGCCCTATCTCTCCATAGTTAAAACACTTAATATTCGGGCAATGGATTGCCAAGTGACCAAACTTTTGGCAAGTTTGGCATTTCATTCCATGATTGGTTCTCTCAGGGTTGGGGTTAAATCCTCCTCTTCTGGGAAATTTACTATTTCCCGGTTTAAACTTGTAAATAACCTCTTCAGTTTTTCTCTTGTGATCAATCTTTGATGTCTCTTAGGCTGCCACCTCATCAAACATTACAGCACTCTTCTCGACCGCCAAATCTATTGTCTCGGGTGCAATAGATTTCACTAAGGTACGAAACTTAAGAGGTAAGCCTTGAATATAACATTTGACTCTTCGTGATTCAGGAGTAACCAAATGTGGCACCAGCTTGGCCATCTCATTAAATTTGGTTGTGTACTCCTGATGAGTCATTGTTCCAGCTTCAAACCGCAAAAATTCAGATTCAATCTTGTCCACGACATTCTGTGAACAGTACCTCTTCATGATTTAAGTTTTGAGATCTTCCCATGTCATTCTATCAGTAACAGCTTCTCCCTTCGTCTGTTTGACTGACTCCCACCAATCAAGAGCTTCCTCTTCAAATGAATGGGCAGCAAACTTCACAGCTTGGTCCGATCTACATTCACTCATCTTTATCACAGCTTCCATAGATGTGATCCACTGCTAAGCTACAATGGCATCCTTCTTTCCATTGAATGGTTTGGGATGGCAGTCACTGAAATTCTTGTAGTTACATCCGTGGCCATGAATTCTTGTACTCTGGTTTGTCATTCCAACTGTTTCATGAGTTCGGGTGGTGCCTACATTGTTTCCTATCAGAGAGGTATGCAGGGTATCTTCCATTCGGGGCATAGCACCACTTGTTCCTTCATTCTGGTTTCCCAGACTGTTATGATTCTCCCTTCTCCTAAGAGCATCATCAAGGATTCTAGGTACAGTTGTTTGAAGAACTCGGATGACCTCAGATGTCACCGCCCCTTGAAATTAGGCTTCCGTCATAATGACTTATTCCACAGGTTGTTCGGGTTCAGTATTCATATTGATGTTTTTGTTTGGATCAGTGTTCGTGTTTATCGTGTCACGAGAACGAGACCTAGTGTTGGGCATCCTACTCCACCTTTGCTTTGTCCTCTACCACGTCCTTCCATTTATACCTACACACAGATGTATAACATCATAATTCGTATAACCGGTTATAATCCAGAAATTCAGAAATTAATAACACTTGGCCAAAAGTGCCTTTAATTATCTGATTTCTAGGCATTTCCCGTTATAGGTCGTACTGAATGTATACACCTAACTTATCCTGAGGCATTCCAGACTAATCTCAGAGTCCTAGTTTAAGTCTAGATACTATTCATGTAGTATCTAAATCCCTTAAACCGAGTCTCTGATACCAACTTGTCACACCCATAACACAGGACAGTTATCTAACCAGAGTAGTACCTCCAACAGAGATGTTCCCAGGAAAGAACGACGAGTCTAGAAGAGATTTATACACCACTCTTTCCTTAGACAGATCATTACGTTTGTCAGATAACTACATATCGGCCAGAAGGTCTCCTTCTAGTTACTGTGACGTTTGATATCAAAAACACACAGCGAAAGACTAAATCATAACTTCTATTAACACCAAAACATTGTTTACATCATGTTTAACAAAAGTTACATCATTCGTTCCTAACAAGGAACATGTAATTCGGGACTTATAGTTCCACGCATGCCCATCATCTGGATCATTCATCTTTTCATTTTAGTCCTGGAAACGCCTTATCTAATGACTACCTGTGATGCGTTCAAAAACATTTGATAAAACATGGGTCAGCACAAAGCTGGTGAATTCATAAACTAAAATAGTTTATTAAAATGACTCGCCAAAGTATCTTGAACACATTCATGGGCTTCAACATCGGAATTCATAGACAACTATGAACAATCATTCAGTATATATATAACCAAAGACTGTTCCACGGGTCTTGTCCAACATGTCGTTCCACACACAAGTGAAATACAATAAGCGCTTAGAATACGTTATATATAAACAATCGGTGCAATCGTTTCAAGAAACTAAAAATGTTTTCATAAATCAATCATGCCAGACAAGGTTATGATTGGGTTCATGCATCACATTTTAAAAACTCACCTCGACAGTATCTCGGGTTATCAATTCAGTAATATGGCAATCACCTCAGACAGAGTTCCTCAACACTATCTAAGGCAATTTGGAGTCGAAATGCTGGAAACCGGACTTTCGTACGTGAACCGGGGCTCGGGATTGGAACTTTAGAGAGAGTGTGTGTGTGTTTTGTGGTGTGCAGGGTGTGTGGAATAAGCCAAGATCGACCATGTCGGACCGACATATGGGAGCATATCGGTCCGACATCCTCTATGTCGGTTTATTTACGTAGCGCACACATATCGGACCGACATCTAAAACCATATCGGTCCGACATCCATATGTTGGACCGAGTTGTAAAAGCATACCGGTCCGACTTGGGGCTGAGTCATCAGACACGCGTCTGATTCTCATGATTTCCTTCCTCCCTACACGTCAGACCGACATGGTCTGAGATATCGGTCCTACATCGACTAAATTAAAAAAATTCTTTATTTTTAACCCTTGATCTTTGGTATATTTTTAATTCAACCCCTGGACTTTAATTCCTGACATCCTTAGCCCTTATTTTTTGTAGAAATTTTCGAGGTGTTACAACAGGGACCATATTCCATACTGTGACATAATAGAGCAATAGGACGATGGTTCAACCACTTCCGGCCCAAAGCTACTACAAACGCCTTTGGCCAAGCATTGTGGAAAGAAGAACATACTAAGAATCTATCTAACTTGCTAGAAATCGTGCTATCTTCTCTTATCCATGTGAAGTTACCGCCTCCCATCTGGTATTCTCATAGACATGCCTCGTTTATGAAATTATTGAAATATGTCATACTACAGTCTAGAACTGGAGAGGACGATTGTTCTTCGCTCTTCTGAAATGCATTGAAATCCCCCATCATAACCCATACACCGTGCAATGATTCCTTTAGTTTTATCAGTTCATTCCATAATTCCCTCTTTGAGATATTATCCTTGGGGCCATATACGTTGACTATATTTAATTCCGAAACAAAGCCTTTCCAATTACCAGACAAAATGATAAAGTTAGGGGAAGATCTAACCTTTATCACTGAGAAGAGCGACCGATCCCAACAACAGCATAATCCACCAGACCTGCCTAAGGATTTAACCTCAAAAACCCCGTAATCCTTGTTGCCACAAATTCTCTTATAAGGTATGGCTTCTTCATTTTCAAATTGAGTTTCCTGTATACTTATCAATTGAATCCCGAATCGTCTTTTAAGGCTTCTGATCTAATCGGCCTTGTTATTGCCACCGATCCTCCTTGTGTTAATTTTTAGGCAATTCATTGAGCAGCTGCTTCCTTGAATTCTCCAATAATGGCTGCTCTTACCTGAGCCTCAACATTCTCTAGCTCGATCCCCAATCTTTCCCCAATCAAATCGTTTCCTGCACTTCTTGTTCTATGCATTCCGCCCCATCTAACTCCACTGTTGTTTCTGCATACTCCATGTTCACCGATTTAGGGCTTCCATCTCTCTGTATTTCACTTCCCTCGCTCCCCATGGAGGTGTTGAGGTCAGGAATTGGTGTATCGGTTGTACCGCCCTCATCTGCTTCCGCCCTGATATTTCCTTGTATCTGCCTTGGAATTGGATTAACCTCCCCGATTAATTGGTCCAGGTTAAATGGGTTGTCATCTAGGAATTCAACTTAGGGTCGCTTCCTTGACTGAGGACTAATCAAGTTTGTTTTAGTTTTTGGGATATTTGGGTGAAGGGGGCACCCTCGGGTAGAGCCTCACGGGTACTCAAGTTGATCTACACCGCCGTCGACATCTCGGGTTAGCACACAGGTAGAGTTTTACGGGTATATGTACCCGAGTCTCACTTGTTGAAAGTGAAAGTAAGGGTGGAGGGGGCACAACCCTAACCCAAAATCTACCCTAACAAAACCAACCAATGAGGTTGCGCCACCTCAGTTTTACCCTTTTGCTACCCTAATATCCTAAAGTGAAGGGGGCATAACCCTAATACCCTCATTTTTTTTAAATTAATTCTTTTTTTAAGTGAAACAAATAATAATAATAATAACAATAAAAACAAATTTATTAATAAAAAAAGTACATTAAAATAAAAAAAATCACTAAATTTAAAAAGTATATAAAAATAAATCTAGAAATCACAAGGCCACCCGTATCGACTAGCTTTTTCACGTTTTCGTTTTAGAACTATTTCCAACATCGGTCCAGTCACATGATTGTGAGGATCCGTAAACAACTTTAAATCACGGTCCATACGATCCTCCCGAATAGCCGCCCGTTGTTCTTCCACCATCACCCTAATATCTTAATCTTTTGACTTTTTTTGAATCCAATAGTTCTTTCAAAATAACCTCACGTGTAGACTCTCGTTGATCCTTCATGGTTGTGTATTGAGCAACCTCTTCGGCTAAACTACTTTTGCTTGACGACTCGTCCAATTTCTTTGATTTTCGTCTTGGTCTTGTTGGAGTTGTGTCTTTCGTTTATTTTCCGATTGACCGGAAAACTCCGCCCCCATCAACGGCATTTGTTCCCACTCGCACGTAGACGGTCCTATATGGTTATAATAAATATTAACTTAAATAAAAAATAAATAAACAACAAATATAAACGTAAATAGTCAAAAGATAAATATACCGCTTGAATCCAACAACCGTTGAACCAACTCATTTGCGTATGTAAAGCCGTCCATTTTGAATTTAGTTGGTGAATAGTTCGGTTGCTTCCACCAATTTGTTGGTTGTAATGCTTAAGGATATGCTTCTAAAATCTGGTTCTCTTTTGTTGATTTCCGACTACCGGGTCTTCGGAAATATGAATCCAAGCCTTACACAAAGCGAGATTTTGTTTATCGGTCCATTGTTGACGAATTTTCCTCTATTTTCGGGTTCGTCATCTTCTTCTTCACCAACCTCTACTTCTTTCACGTCGTCATCTTCTTCTTCACCAACCTCTACTTCATCTTCGTCGTCATTAAAGATCGGAAGCGGTCTAATCTTCATTCTTACGGTTTGGGTTACGGAATGGTAGGTTTTGGTAGTGAGGTGCAAAAGGCTCAAACGTAAGCTGATCTTGTAATGGATATGTGTATTGCCCGGGTGCAATTTAGGTAGGCATTACAGGCATTCGAGTGGGAATTTGAGCATACGGATAATATGTGTACAATGCCGATTGTTGTATTGGTTGAGTAGGTTGTTGTGTTGAGAGGTTTTTGGCTAGAACCGGCCTTTGATTTTTTCCGAGTAGCGGCTTTTGCTTTTTTGGAATCCATGATTTTTAAGTAGAAATATAGTTGAAAGAAATAATTTGGGTGTGAAAAATATGGTATAATTGTATTGTTTATATAGGAAAAAAAAGTTTTTTTTTTGTTTAATGCCCCAAACGGCAACGGCTATAAAGCCGTTTGACCAATGGCTAGAACCAAAATTGGACTCGGGTAAAAGTACCCCGCAAATTGCTACCCGTGAGCGAACCCTCATTGATGGCGGCAGTGTACCCGCGTGAAGCCGCATACCCGTGACCCTTACCCGAAGGTGCCCCTTTCACCCAAAACACTTGTTGAATGTGAACGTAAAATAAAAAATTAGCAATGAGGTAATCGGTTGTATGTGAAATCGATAAAAGAAGTAGCAATGAGCGAGGTTTAGCAGGTTCATGAATAGTGGTGCAAGGTTTAATGGGGAAGATGATAAATAAAAAATTAGATATTTACACTAAAAGGTATAAGTAATTTAATATTTAATATTAAATTATTTAATACTTGCACACTAAATAATTTGAGATGATTATGTTTTTATATATTTAAAGTAAATATATATTTGTTTCAATTCAAGAAATGAAATAAAAAAAATTCGTTAGGGTATTAGCAATGTTTTTAAACCTGGAGCGGACCGGCCGGTCGGACCGGGAACCGTGATCTCCACCGATCCGGTTACATGCTCTGAGACCGTTTGCTGGTTGAACCGGGCGGTCCAAGCGATTCAGCGGTCCAAGCGATTCAGCGGTCGAACCACGAACCGGTGGTCGAACCGGGTAGTTTAATTTTTTTTTACTATTTTTTTATCTTTTTTATCCTATAGTCCTTCTACTTACTTCTATATACAATTTTAACCCAATTTGACTCTTTTCTTTTAACTTATACGCTGCCATAGGTTCTCCAAAACCCTAATCAAAATTAAAATTGAAGATTCAAAATAATTAAAATTCATACATACCTACAACCCTCGTCCTTGACTCAAAATTGTTTAAATGGTTGTATATGTAGTATTTGGAATTTTTTATATTTTTCTATATATTTTTATGAATATTTATATTATTTATTGCGTCATCTGGTTCTTGAATCCGGTCCGACCAGTGAACCTCTAAGACGTCCGGTTCGTTGTCCGGTCCGGTTCTGAAAACATTGGGTATTAGGGTTGTGCCCCCAATATTTTAGGGTATTAGGGTTGATTTGGGTAAAAGTGAGGAAAGATATCTTTATTGGATATTTTTGTTATGGTAGTTTTTTTATAAGGGTTGTGTCCCCTTCACCTTATTTCAATGTTTAAACTATTAGGTTCTTTTTGGGTTTGGGTATGTGACGCCCTGATTAGAGGTGCACAAAAAAACCGGTTTTTTTTTTTACCCGGTCCAAACCGGCAAACCTGTTTGGGATAAACCGGTTCGGGTTAGGCTAAAACCGTCGGGTTGAAACCGGTTTGAAGCATTTAGGAGTATACCGGGTTGGGGACCGTTTTGGAAAACCGGTTTGTACCGGTTTTTGCGCTGGCAAAAAACTAGCCGTTGGGGAACGGATTTATAGCCGTTGGGGTCGATTTTGGCCGTTTTTTTGGCCCCATTTGCACTCTTAAAACACTATAAATAGATGGAGAGTGTTTAGAGTTGATCACACCTCTCTTTACACTCTCTAATCTCTAAAACCGCTCTTTAACCGCTGCAAAACGCTCTCTAAACTCTAAAAAAAACATGGCAAGTTTTGGTGTTGGTGGTTCCTCAAACGAGTTTACCGTTGTGGAAATTCGAGCAACAACGAGAAATCCGGCAATTTGGTGCAATTACGATCTATGTTTGTTCTCAAACGGGTAGGAACGTGCTCGGTGCAAGATGTGTGGTGTGTTTTTGGGGGAAGATTCAAACACTAGTTTGAAAACGCATATGGAAAAATCTTGCCCGTCCTTGAAGGGAATTCAAAGTGAAGGTCAAACCTCGATGACAAGCGAAGGAGGAATTTGGAACTTTGATCCAAATATTGTTCGAGATCGAATGGCGAGGTTAGTGATTCAAGAAGGATTGCCGTTCAACCACTTTGACAATCCGCGCTTGACAAGGATGATTCAAGAGACACTCCAACCACGTTATCATCAAGTAAGTCGCACAATCCTTAGACGAGATTGTATAAAAATGTGGAAAAAAGCAAAAAAAGAATTAATTTTGGGTTTTGAAAATTTGGAAACCGGTGTAAACTTAACCACCGATGTTTGGTCGGCTCCACATGGTATACTCGATTCGTACCTTTACGTTACCGCGCATTGGGTTGATCCCAATACGTGGCAAATGATGAAGCGTACAATCGCGTTTGACTTGTTTGAATATCCACACACCGGCGAAAATTTATTTTATATATTAGATGGTGTTATAACCGAATTTAAATTACAAAATAAACTTTTTTCAATGTCTTTTGATAATGCATCTAATAATACAAATGCAGTTCAAAAACTAAAAATTAAATATAAACCGGTTTACAACGGCGTTTTTCTCCATAGTCGATGTGTCGCACACATCATTAACTTGGCGGTGCAAGCCGGGCTTGCAATTGAAGAGGTTTCAAACTTAACATATACTTTTCGACTAATGCTTAAAGATATTTTTAGTAACAAAAAAAGATACCATGATTATATTAGATTTTGTCGTGAAACAAATAATTTTTGCTTAGGTCCGAATTGGGACGTCGAGACAAGATGGAACTCGAATTATACTATGTTTTATAGCGCTTTACGAACAAAGAGAAATTTTAGAACTATTTCATAAAATGTTTGCCTCAAAACCTCATCGTAAAATTCTAAAGTTTCCGTCTACGAGTTGGGACATTTTAAAAGACGTAACCGAATTGCTTGAAGTTTTCAAAACCGTCACCACTTTTTTATCCGGTGTTTATTATCCCACAAGTCCATTAACTCTAAAACAAATATATTTAATGGCTAACAAGTTGTATGACCTTGAAAAAAAAAGCCCTCTTTTTACAAAAATGATAGAACCGATGAAAGAAAAATTAGTGAAATATTTTAAAGAAATGCCTCCCGTTATAACTTGCGCCGCCACGTTAAACCCTACCATAAATGTTTACGGGGTTGAAACTTTGATTGATAGAATTACTTACGCTTTGAATTTGGATAGTGAAGACATCCATTTTGCACAAGTCACAAAAACATATTTTAACAAATGTTTACAAGATTTATTTGATGTTTATTTACATAAATATGGTACAACTCCGACTCCACATGATACAATGGGTACATCATCAAGTGGTAGCTCGAGAGATGTTAATTTGAATTTATATAACGAAATGTTAAATGAATTTAGTAAACGGGCTCGAGGTACCACCCTGAGTAGAGAACTCGGAAGGTATATTGGCACAAACTTTTTAGCGTTTATGCCTCCTACCATTTTTGAGGAGTTTGATATTTTGGCTTGGTGGAAAAACAACGAAGCTTCGTTTCCGATTCTTTCCGCCATGGCCCGTGATGTACTAACCGTCCAAGCTTCCACGGTAGCTTCGGAATCTGCGTTTTCTTTTAGTAGCAGGGTCTTATCGATACGAAGGACTAGACTCACCCCCCTAGCGATGGAAATGTGCATTTGCTTGAAGGACCATTTGGATGCGATGGATAGGATACAAGACCAAACTTCTTTCGAAGACGAAATTCAAGCCGAAGAAATCATACACAACAACGAGGTTGGTCTTGGAATATCCGAACCAGTCACCGATGAAGAACTAGCCGAAGATGCAAGGCTACGAAGCTCTAGTTCCGAAGACAACGCACAAGAATAATCAATCAATATTCCAAAAAATAAAAATATATATTGTCATTTGTAATGTTTTACAATTTTATAATTTTATCTTTTCATGTTTTTTTATTTCCGAACTTTTCAAATATTAATAAACGTTGAACTTTATGTTTTATATTTGTTATTTTTTTTATATTAAAAATATAAAATTTATTTATTTTTTTAATAAAAACCGGTTTAAACTGGTTTACCACACAAACCGGTTTGTAACCAACCCTAACCGGTTTGACCAGTTAGTCATTCTCCACCTACGAAACCGGTTTAACCCAAACCGGTTTAGGCCCAAACTGGTTTTGACTTTTCGTTCACCAAACCGGTTCGATTCAGGTTGAACCGGTTTGGGTTAAAAAACCGATTTGTGCACCACTAGCCCTGATTGACAGTGAATTGAAATTCACGTCTATCCTCCTTTGCCCCCTCACTGACATTATTATTCATATGTAACATGTTTATGGGTGGGTGAGTCGAAGTAGATACGAATCTTAAAAATAGAAACAAACCTAAACACTATACAGGCTTGAAATGTGCCGATCCAAACACAACATGAGTTTTTACTAGTTGACACAAACACGATTCATTTAAGTTGATTTTTTTTCTTTTTTTTCCATATGAATATTCTATAAGTAAAAATTAACAATAAAACAAAAAAAAATATGTATAAAGTATTTACTTTTAAACTATATAAACTCATTTATCTTTTATTTTTTAAATTTTGACACAAAATATCAATCAGTTTAAGTTGACATAAAAAGCATTACAAATAAACCAAAAATTAACGAGTTAAACGGATCAACACGCGAACCTATTGATTCGAACACGACTCATTTTAGCTAAACGTGCTCGAGGGTTTGAACTGAAAAGACTAAACACAACCATGAATTTCTTCTTAGTGTCGTTTTCTGTTTTCTCTTGTAGAAATTCGCTCCCATAATAATATGTATTTATATTGTTTACCAAATAAATACTTTTGTGAATATAGAGACAAATATACTGTGGTTTAATTGTTTCTCACTAACATTCAAAATAAATATTCACTTAAAATATAACAATTTAGTAAAGTACATTTATTGAATTATATAATACTAGTGATAATTTTACCTTTATAAAACTTGCGTAGTTTTATAAATGTGATATTAGTTAACTTTAATAATTATGAGCAGAATATAAAACTTGATAACTAATTTTCGAAATAGTCATTTAACAAACATCTAAAATAAAGACACAGATGTTAATTCTTTCAACTAACTAGTGTTGAACACCACACGTTGCGGCGGGGCACGTTGTAACGACCCAGTTGTGAACATCGAGCTGAAACGTAAGTAGAAACATTTATGCCGTAACGATACATTCTTGATTTTTTAAAGAAACATTTATGCCGTAACAAACATCATATTTGACCCGTGGGTTGGCTCGATTTTGAATTGTATTCATATTTATGTCGCTATGGTATATACTGAATTTTAAAAACATTACGTTATTTTGAAAAAAAAATCAAAACATCATATTTCACCCGTAGGTTTTGTAGTAAAAAAACGTTAGCGCGGTTCGACTTTCTTTAAAAGTCAAAACGTTTAAAATATTAAAAAAGTTACTAAGTAATGATTTGTTTTTAAATATAAAGGAATGTATATGATTTGATCGGTACTCTAAGGCGGTGGATCCTAACCCACTTTTTGAATATTCTATCTCATAAGTATACATTTTAACGCGTTAAATATTTAAGAAAAATCAGCAGCATTTCAACTTAACTCCCCAAGTATGCAAATAAACCGCAAACTCGAAGGAGTAAGGAGAAATAGCTATAATTTTTTTCTTAAATGTCAACCCGTTAAAATGTATACATATCCTAAATGATATAGAATATTCAAAAAGCAGTCCCAACTGGGACAATCCAAAATTTATCTCTATCAGATAAATTTTGGACGGATATATTCTAAAGGGTTATCCTAAATAAACATAATACTATACACAAACTGAAAATGACATACCTAAACAAGTGTAAGCCTTTTCTTATATATTTTTAAAAAATTTAAATATATATATTTTTAATATATAACTAATATTATTTATAAAATCATGATAAACGAGCCGTTTACACCTAAATGAAATAAAAAATTAACTACAAAAAAAAAATATACACATACCTTAAATAAGTTCAATGAAACACAAATATAATGTTATTCCCACCTCGTCAACCGCAACGAATTCCGAACTTGTACCAAAATTAAATAAAGTTACATCTACATACAAACATATATACATACATACAAATACATAAACATACATACACATATATACATACATATTATGTACAAATATACATAAATAAATAGAAACATACATACACATATAAACACAAACAAACATACATACACATATATACATATTATATACAAACATACATACATAATAAAATAGAAACATACATACAAAGGTTACATACACATATAAACATAAACAAACATACATACAAATACATATATAAACATACATACACATAAATAAGAACATACATATATATATATATACACATACATACATACACAAAGACGATAAATCAAAAGACATACACATATAAACATAAACAAACATACATACAAATACATATATAAACATACATAGACATAAATAAGAACATACATACACATACATAAGAACATACAAATTAACTAATCATCACAAATTACAAATTCCATCATACATACAAACATACATACACATACATACATACATAAATGTCTAATTACACAATTACATACATATACATACACATATATACATACATATTAAATCATACAAACTAATCATACTTACAAACATACAAATCATACATCTAAACCAAATTTCATCAAAACATTCATCTCATAAACACATAAACTAATCACAAATTACTAATTAACCAAAACTATTACTAACTATAACTTAATTTCACACAAATATTAATTAACCAAAAATCATACACATACATACAAACATACATACGCATACATACAAACATACATACACATACATTCAAACATACACATACATACAAACATAGAAAATCATACACCTCATAGATCTAAACAAAATTTCATAACAAATTAGTAATTAAAACAAGTAATTACCTTCAAAAAGCTATAAATCCAAGAAATGTTGATAATCTTCAAAAACCTAACCAAATTAAACAAACAAAACTTTAAAATCTTGAACAATTAGGTAAAATTTGAAAACCTAGAAGTTACCTCGCCTTAAAACCCGTAAGATTTGTGAAAATTGCTCCCAAAAACCCCCAAAAACCTTGAACTCGCCGGAGAGAACAATTTGGGGGAGTTTTGGAGGGTTTTGGGTGGAAATGGCGAACTGGCTGTTGTTTTCCCTATTTGTTCGCGCTGAGACCTATACCGACGACATGTCCTCGGTATAGGCTGGATTGTTGATGGTGTGTTTTATATGTAGATAAAAATATAAATATATATAACCCTAGCAACAACGCCAAAGATATGATGGCGTGTTTTTAGTAGTAATAAATATATTCTATTTAGAGCTACACAAAATCAGGTTTTAAGTTTATAAATTAAAATGATAATTACTTCAACTAAATACATACACAATAGGCAATTGTACCTATCGCAACGTAGTATAGTATGGGTAAGAACCAAGTATCGAACCATGGACACGGATCCCGTACTCAATCCTCGCTATTTTCTGACTAGGATAATAAGTTGGAAAATGGGTTTTGCTTTAGAAGGAAAATAAAAGGTTATGAAATGTAATTAGAAGTATTATCACGTGTAAGGTGTTACTCTAGTTGTTATCCCTTGTTAATTAATGATATATTTAAAGTAAGGTTGGTCATAGTTACGAGTACTAACCCTTATGATAGGGGAGTTAGTATTTCGTAACGGAGCAGTGGATACGGCCGGCCAACTGTTCCTTAATGAATATAACGGACCCTAAACGGGGTCTCAAGTCCGTCGGTATCTCACAATTCATTATTCGGACTAATATTATCCCTGTGACTGACGTACGTCTGGTCTTGTAACTTCTTCCGGTAAGTCGGAATGCACGACTTCCTCCAAAGGTACTTTATGAACCCTCGGACCTAACAAATTATGTTCTTAAATAGTTGTCTTTACTTATAATAATATTTTAAAAAATAAGACTTTCCTTCTCAAGATCCAACCCCATGGCTCCCGCTAGAAGCCCTCTACAAGCCGACACAAGAGAAATAAAGAAATACCGACACAAACCGCCCGGTCTGGTTAGGGCTCAAACGGCCTGCTGAATACCCAAACCTCCAATCAACCTATAATATTAAATCTATACTAACTGGCCATGCTAGCACCAATATTTGTATATAGACCGTACAAACATTGAATAAGCTTCCCAAGTAAGAAGTCTTGCTTGAATAACTCTCAAGATTTAAGATTATTAGATTGTTTTAAAGATCACTTATTCTTGTCTTTTAAAGATAAATCATAGTAAAGACTTTAAAAACATAACATACTAAAAATACTGTATTAATTAATTAAAGTTCAACCAACTCGAGCAACCCAAGAGAACTAGTCATGAATGACCATACAAGTGACTCCACTAACCCTTAGATAATGTGTGGAAGTATTCCAACACCAAGGGAGAGCGGGTATAGAATGCCTCTTGTTTTACTCAAACGAGAAGAATCGCTTCATATTACAAGACTTTAAAAATGAAATAAACAAAAAAAAGCTAAATGAACCAAAATCGAGAGAGTTCCGACTCTTAGCAGAGCACTAAGGCCTTCACACCTCTTGGTAATGGACACCTAAAACACTAGAATGAGCTTGCTATTTATAGGCTAAAATTTTGGCAATGCACTGTCGTGCATTGGATTGCACGGGCGTGCAAAGTACCATTTTCTTTCACGTGTGGAATCTTGCAGTATAGGAGAGTACAGGGACCCAGATTAGGGTTTGCATGACCGTGCAACGCAATGCACGGCCGTACATTGCCCTTTTCTGGTCCCTGTTGACTTTTTGATCTCCTGGTTTGACTTCATGCGTCCGGTTTCGTTCAATTGGGCCCCAAATGCTTATTTTACCTTGTTTTTGAGTATTTTCTTCATGTTTTCGCATATCCGGGTCAATTATCCTATCAAAACACAAATAAGTGGATTAGGCATCAATGATTATCATATTGTCTCTAATTGTGATGATTTCGGGGATAATTATGCATGCAAAACATATATAATTTACGTCATATTATAATACCCTACACTTAAACTTAGATTGTCTTCAAGCAAACTTATGCATGATTATACCCGTAGAAGTAAGATATTGATTAAATGTTAATCCAAAGCTTTTGTCCCAAATGGCTGAATAGCCTCTTAAAAATAATTATTTGGTGGCTATACCTTTCGAGTGTCTCTTCACAATAGGGTAGCAAGCCCAACATACTTGATGGAACTATGATTATGCACAAAGTTACAGTCTCACAACTGTTTACTCAACACTTGGGTTAAATATATGGATTTTGTATGTCAAGAAGAACACTCAATGCTACAATTAATGCTTGCATAATCATAGGCTTGTATAGAAATCAAATCTCCACCAATTGACAAAAAATATGTGCATAAATCAAGAGGGATTTGTAAAGAGTTGTAATGATTGGCTTCGGGTTAGGGTAGGAAGTATTTGGGAAGAGTGGCTAATTGTTGAAAATCTGGCTTGGCTTAGTGATAGAAATGAAAATGGTTCCGTTATTCAACTTAGATTAGACATTGTGACTAATCTAAGGACTCTTTTAAGGTCAGATCGTCAAGACCAAATCCCTTCCTTCAAGAATGTCAACTTCTTCTTATCCTTGAAATATTCATTGCTATCAATTCTTCATGAATCGTTCGGCTGTTTCTTCCTAATACAACCACTTTGATTAGCTTTGCATACTCCAATTTTTCGAGTAAGTTTGATTTCTTTTGATGAGATTTCTTCACTAACTTGGGCGATTTACTAATTTATTTTTGGTTGCCCTTTTTTCTTTTCACAATAATTCTTCTTTCCATATTAAATGAGTTTCTTTCTTCGAATATAAGATGGATCTATAAAATTTCGGTGGATAATCATTTCTTAATTGATAGCCAAGTCAATTTTTCAACTAAAAAGGGTTAAAAGATAAAAGGCTAGTTTTTTGGGTTTAATGGTTTTGAGATGTGGGTTTAGAAATGAAAAGGTTTAGGCTTAAAGGGGCTAACTAGGAGATAATGTTTAGGGTAGGTAAAGGAAAAGAAAAGGCTAAAGAAAACGGGTTAATCCTAATGCGTCAATCATTTTTATGCATTCTTTTAGTCCATGATCTTGAAATGTATATTTTACACAAGTTCTAACATGCAAAGAAATAATTAGCAATTACTCTAACAAACAAAATGAGCATGTGAAATGGCGTCAAAAACTTGATTTATTCATGATAATACTCGGATAGGTTCAAATTTCTCACATGGAAACGGAAGGTAAAGGGTAATAAAGTAAAAATGTGCATACACTTATTTCTTTCTTTCTGTTGTGCTCCCTAATCTTCCTTGTTTGTTTCCTTGATTCACTACAACGGTATTTCAAATTGCTATTTTTATAAGCTATTTTATGCCAACTGATTTTTAAGACTTTTGCTTTAATATTATTTTAGAAAATGTTTTTATTACTTCTCTACATAAATTTTGATTTCATGAATTGGCTATTTGTTAATCATGCAATTGTAATACTTAAGACAAGATCAGGCAGTCAAAATATCAACGGGGTTCCACCCCACACTTAATTTCTGACAATATGAATGTATGCAATATGATATATGTCATGAATAATAAGAGTGTGGTAAAACTAATACTCCCCTGATGAGACGTAATTGTCGGGCGTGTAATCGATTCTCATCAATGCCTAGATCGTATTTCCGGGCACGAACTAAAATCTGTATCACATTAATGCTATGCAATGCTCAACACATAAAGTAAGTAATAAAAGGAAAAATTAAACTAATATTCGCTTAACAAAATCGGCCGAATAAGGTTGGTGGCAGTGGCACCATGTCAACGGTTACTCCTGTAACCGGTAAAAATGGTATCGTGTCTAGTAAAAAAAAACAACGTAAAAAGTCAAGAACCATAAACTATGTCAGAAAATAACCACGGGTACCAAAGATGAAGGGTGTTCAGAGCTGTTACTGAAAAGGAGGATGCTGCCACTGCTGGTGCGGGCCGGGAGGCTGCTGCTAATAATGCTGATGGGCATACGGATCATGAGTGTGATCGTAGAAGTCCTGTCGCATGCCATATATCGTCTGACCCAGCTGACCCATATGGATCAATAAATCTAACATCGTGGGGTCAGCAGTAGTGTGGTACATACCTGGGACTTGATGCCCCAGTTATCCCATAGGTGCTCCCTCGTCCTCTGATTCTTCAACTACACCGGTCCAAATATTTCCCCAACATCCTACTAATCGGTACACCCCGTTAAACTTTTTCAACATATGCATGTTGATAAATACTTGGGTGTCAACAGGTAGAATGGGTGTGTCCATCTCTGTAAGTATACCGAGGTGCACAGGAGACAAGACTCCTAGGTAGGAAGCAAGGTGAGTAATGTATGGTCCACCAAATATATGGCTGTTAGAACAGTAGCCAGTAGCTCTAGTAAAGAACTTGGCCAAGCTATATGCCAAGTTACAAGGAATCCCATCAATCAAACAGTGCAAGTGGAGAGGATCTCTAACGCTCACAACCCCTGTGCTATCCTTTCTCCCCCCCGATGGAAAGGACAATGCATCGGTGCAGGTAACGGTGGAGGGGATGTATGATCTTGGTGCTTTTTTGACTATGCAGGTCAAAAGTTCCGGATCCGATCCTTTTCCAAAATGCTGATGCTTCTCCCTCGGCAAACTCCCCTTTACTGTCAGTAAATATCGGCTCCGTAATCTCTCTGTGCCTATATAATCCCATTTTTACCCCAAACTGTGCCAGTGACATTTCATACCAATGCCTAGCCATCCTAAAGCGCACACAATCATGCATTTCTATACTTACCACTGGCCTATCGAATTGGAAGGATACTAGGAACTCAAGAGTGAGTTCATAATAGGTTGTTTCTCTGACAGCAAAGAATCTTTGCCATGGCTTTGTGATCAGGGGAACTGCACTGTCTAAGAGATTTATATCCTCCAAGGTTGGGTAGCAAATGGTCTTGTGTGACCCGAAGGTTTGCCTCAGTAATGTAGGCAGGAGTTGGTAGGCATGGACCTCGATGGCATCATCGGGGTCAAAGATAAGCCACAGGTGCAAATCCTGTGGTCCTTCTGGCATGGGCTGCGAGTGAAAAGCCGTTGGAGGAGATGGTGGAGTCTGTGGCGAGCCACTCATGTGGGCAGATGAGGATGAACCCGACTTAGAGCCTGATCGAGTGTTTTTTCTTTTTCGCCCCGCTTGTCGAGAATACTCAGCCATGACCTACATAATCACCATTTAAAGGAGTTAGTATTACAAAATCAAGAGTGATTCAACATATATATTTTAACAGTGGCAAAAACTTGATAGGATGTAAAGTACAATGCATATTGGTGCCAAAAAATTGATAAAAATCATGTTTTTATAAAATATATATGTATATAATTTTTGGACGACACAAGGGGAACACAATTTCGTGCATGGTTATGGCACGGTTACGTTTCTCGAGTCCCAAAATGGTCAATTGCAATCAATTAAACAAGGAGCAAATTCAAACGGTAGAATATGACTACCAAAATAGATGGTCAAAATGTTGACTTTTGAAAAGTCAAACCCGCCAAAATTCTTGACCTAATTCAACTAATCAACAATTTCCCACCAACTATGTTAAAACCTAAACACATTTAAACAAGATTCATGCTCCAATTTGTAATTCCATGTTCAAGAATTCTAAGTCAAAATTCATAAACCCATCCATACAATTCAAACAAATCCTACCCAAACAAGGCTAAAATGAGTTACATTATGATCCTACCTAGTCAAATATGCATCTAGATCAAGCATTGAGTTCATATTCAAGCATATTCAAACCAAAGTTCAAAACGAAACCCTAGCCTCATTTGAACAAGATTAGCCACATTTTAAGCATAAATCACACTAAAATTGACAATGGACAAGTTTACATACCTTGGGGAAGAGATTGGAAGCAAAAATCAAGAGAAACCGTGAGAAATCAGGGGTTTTGTAGTGATTTTGGCCGAAATCGTGCGAGTTCGGGTTTGGGGGTTTGAGAAAACTGAAGCTACTGATCTGTTTTAACATCTGGGTGCACGGACCCCAATGCACGGTCGTGCATTTGGTTGCACGGCCGTGCAATGCCCCCTGTTGACCAGTTTGACTTTTTTTTAATTACTTGACAAATAGTACTTTTAAAATAAAATTAAAATAAATTTTTAATTAATAGATTAATCAAAAATAATTTAGATTTTATTAAAGTACTAATTTATTTAAAAATATTAAAATAAATTGGTCAAGGGAGATTGTCACCATCAAAAATCCCGATTATATGTTAGAAAACTTACCTTGATTATCGCCATCCAATTTCAAAGCATTAAACTTGTCATCATCGAAGATAAAGAAGAATGTAAAATTTAAACACGTAAAACCGTTCGAAAGTGTTACGGTTTATTTACGTAGCGCACACATATCGGACCGACATCTAAAACCATATCGGTCCGACATCCACTTGTTGGACCGAGTTGTAAAAGCATACCGGTCCGACTTGGGGCTGAGTCATCAGACACGCGTCCGATTCTCATGATTTCCTTCCTCCCTACACGTCGGACCGACATGGTCTCAAATATCGGTCCGACATCGACTAAATTAAAAAAATTCTTTATTTTTAACCCTTGATCTTTGGTATATTTTTAATTCAACCCCTGGACTTTAATTCCTGACATCTTTAGCCCTTATTTTTTGTAAGAATTTTCGAGGTGTTACAGCAGGGACCATAGTCCATACTGTGACATAGTAGAGCAATAGGACGATGGTTCAACCACTTCCGGCCCAAAGCTACTACAGACGCCTTTGGCCAAGCATTGTGGAAAGAAGAACATACCAAGAATCTATCTAACTTGCTAGAAATCGTGCTACCTTCTCTTATCCATGTGAAGTTACCGCCTCCCATCTGGTATTCTCGTAGACATGCCTCGTTTATGAAATTATTGAAATATGTCATACTACAGTCTAGAACTGGAGAGGACGATTGTTCTTCGCTGTTCTGAAATGCATTGAAATCCCCCATCATAACCCATCGCTCTTCTGAAATGCATTGAAATCCCCCATCGCTCTTCTGAAATATGCCTCGTTTATGAACATATTGAAATATGTCATACTACACCGTGCAATGATTCCTTTAGTTTTATCAGTTCATTCCATAATTCCCTCTTTGAGATATTATCCTTGGGGCCATATACGTTGACTATATTTAATTCCGAAACAAAGCCTTTCCAATTACCAGACAAAATGATAAAGTTAGGGGAAGATCTAACCGTTATCACTGAGAAGAGCGACCGATCCCAACAACAGCATAATCCACCAGACCTGCCTAAGGATTTAACCTCAAAAGCCCCGTAATCCTTGTTGCCACAAATTCTCTTGTAAGGTATGGCTTCTTCATTTTCAAATTGAGTTTCCTGTATACTTATCAATTGAATCCCGAATCGTCATTTAAGGCTTCTGATCTAATCAGCCTTGTTATTGCCACCGATCCCCCTTGTGTTAATTTTTAGGCAATTCATTGAGCAACTGCTTCCTTGAATTCTCCAATAATGGCTGCTCTTACCCGAGCCTCATCATTCTCTAGCTCGATCCCCAATCTTTCCCCAATCAAATCGTTTCCTGCACTTCTTGTTCTATGCATTCCGCCCCATCTAACTCCACTGTTGTTTCTGCATACTCCATGTTCACCGATTTAGGGCTTCCATCTCTCTGTATTTCACTTCCTTCACTCCCCATGGAGGTGTTGAGGTCAGGAATTGGTGTGTCGGTTGTACCGCCCTCATCTGCTTCCGCCCTGATATTTCCTTGTATCTGCCTTGGAATTGGATTAACCTCCCCGATTAATTGGTCCAGGTTAAATGGGTTGTCATCCAGGAATTCAACTCAAGGTCGCTTCCTTGACTGAGGCCTAACCAAGTTTTTTTAGTTTTTGGGATATTAGGGTGAAGGGGGCACCCTCGGGTAGAGCCTCACGGGTACTCAAGTTGATCGGGTACACCGCCGCCGACATCTCGGGTTAGCACACACGTAGGGTTTTGCGGGTATGTGTACCCGAGTCTCACTTGTTGAATGTGAAAGTACGGGTGGAGGGGGCACAACCCTAACCCAAAATCTACCCTAACAAAACCAACCAATGAGGTTGTGCCACCTCAGTTTTACCCTTTTGTTACCCTAATATCCTAAAGTGAAGGGGGCATAACCCTAATACCCTCATTTTTTTTTAAATTAATTCTTTTTTTAAGTAAAACAAATAATAATAATAATAACAATAAAATCAAATTTATTAATAAAAAAAGTACATTAAAATAAAAAAAAATCACTAAATAATGAACTTACAAAAACGTTCTTGATCACTTGGTTTGAAAGAGTAAGGGGCATGCTGTTTGATGACCTTTTCGTTTTTCATTGTTGGCCATAGATTTTGTCGAATGCCTAAAATTTCAAAGTCTTCTCTTGCTTTGGTTGTGTCTTTTGATTTGTCATTCATTAGCAAAGTACCCAACATGCTCTCACACACATTTTTTTCAATGTGCATAACATCAAGATTGTGTTTTAATTCGAGAGAAGACCAATATTCGAGCTCGAAGAAGATACTCCGTTTGGTCCAATTCAACTCTGATTCAACACGATTTCTTTTCACACCTCTATGCTTAGGACATTTCCCAGGAACACGATCAGGGAGGTTTTCTAGTTGTTCTAATATCTATGTGTTCATCAATTTTATAGGAGGCTTTCTTTTCTCTTTTTTGCCATTAAATAATAGACTATCTCTCGTACGATTATTGGAAGGAAAAAATCGTCTGTGACCAACATAAGAAAACTTACTGATAGCACGGTAGGAGGGTGTGTCTTCGTTACAAGTAGGGCATGTTAAATAACCTTAACCGCTCCATCCAGACAAGCTGCTACGAGCAGGATAATCGATGTAGTCCATAATAGTGCCGCATGCATCTTGAATACAGTGTTGGTTGATGCATCTCTCATTTGTACTCCTTTCTCCCACAACATTTACAACTCATCCACCAAAGGCCTTAAGAAAACATCAATGTCATTTCCAGGTGATTTGGGCCCTGGAATTATGTAGGTCACTTGGGGCGTGACGGATCTTCTAGACTCGCGGTACGACACATCGATAACTTACGGAATCCATGATCAACGTGCAACGTGTAAACCAATCAACAACACGGTGTAAATAAACGCTTTGTATTTCACTCACAAACATTGTTTACAAACTCTCTCAGATCTGTTCTTGACTTCTAATCTCTCTCTAAGGTCTGTCCTAAAGTCTGTTCTCTAAGACTTGCAAACACCTATTTATAGGGAAACACAAATACCCATAGCACCATAGGCGAACTTAACAAGTTCGCTCCTAAAGATGGTTTGGAGAACTTATTAAGTTCGCCTATCTAAGAACTTATACAGAATTTTAGCGACAGTTACAAAACATGCTCTAACAGACTCCCCCTTAACTGTTGCTAACAATTCTATTAATTACAAGTCAAAGACTCTAAGACTAAGACATATAATCTTCAAGCTCGTTGTCACCAGAATATGCTCCAACAGACTCCCCCTCGACAACAGCTTCAGAAGATTGTCATCAGTCTTCATTATCATCATGAAACATATTGTAGTCTTCGTCTTGTTAATCTGCATACTCTCTCTTTCTAGAAGACAAACTCGGGAGAATGACCCCTTGTCAACTTCTGTCTGCAATTATCAGTTTAAGCAAAGAGGAAACCAACAAATAATATTTCCATGGAAGAGAGAAAAATAAAATCTTTTTGGTTTTTCGAACATAAGAAACACAAAATATTTTTGTATTTTCTCTATACAAATTGAAATGAAAACATACAAAATCTTTTTGTCGAACATCACGAGTAAGAAGATCATATCAGTATATATGATATATCAATCACACATCTTGGATATAAAATCCGTATAACATCAAATGGTGTCCTATGACATTATGTCAAGTCTTGACCAATCAAACCAATATCTTTCAAGATTATCAAACTCTATCTTTTTCAAGACTTTCATATTGCATGTTATGATACGCGATAAACATTCAAAGAAAACAGGATCAGGTTATGACACACAAATTAAAATTGTCAATATTATAACATTTGAAACTAAAAGCATCTCATTCCCACTTTCTTGTGAGTTAAGGTACCATTTAAGTATGTAATACAACGTGTACCCCACTAGTATGCCAAAGAAAAATAACTGCAACTATCTCAAGACATACAAGATTTTACTAAAGATTATCCTAATTTCCAGAATGAGGAGACATCACTTAGCACATGAATAGCAGCATCCAAATTGGATTGTAAAGGAATCAATGAGATTCAAAATCGAATGATTCAATGTCTTGGCTTATATATGAGGAATCATAAGATTCGGTATGTGGATCCAACTGTTATCTGGATTATAAATTCAATGGAATCAGTAAAGATAGAGTATCAATATGATCCAAGGGCTAGTATATGTTCCAACAGATGTTGTCAGAAACATATCTTAGTTCAACATCACATTTCATATTTTTTGGGGCATGGGCAGTGAAGTGAACTGAAAATTGTGCTAAGTACATAACCCGAAACTGGTCTCATAGGACAATCCTTATTAAAAGCTAATATTTTTTATCTGATAGTATAATTGCAACACACACACCCAGGCATAAAATAGGTTCAAATCACAGTTGTAACATATGCAATTATGTTTTCACACTACTAATGGTTCAAAGACGCTTTTAGCCTATTAAAAAGCTAAATTATAAGCATACACAATACTGTCATTTCCTATTTGTGTAGTCTCTGAAGTTTAGATCAAAACATATAATTCAGATATATTGAATAAACATAAAGTACCAACCAGTCAATCTAAGGTCATTTGTGACTGAAAATTTACTAATGTACTATCATCTCTTCTCATGCTCAAATGATGTCAATTTTAAGATTTTTCAAATTGTTTGGATTTTTCAAAATCTTTTTTTTAAGAAAATAAACTTCCATGAAAACATTTCTAAGAAAAACATTTACTTGGTTACTCATGATATAACATTTCAATCAATCAAAAAAGCAAACCAGTGTAATCGAATGTGATCGAATGCCTTTGCCTTTGTCACCAACACAATTCTGTACTCCCCTTGTCCTATAAACTCCCCCTCAACTTTTCAAATGGTTGCATCAACGACTTTATGCTCACCATCGTCATCCTAAATTTCAGGTTGTCTTTTGGACTTGGTCAACATATTTTAAAAACAAACATTGTGTGTGACATATTCTCCCCCCTGAGCATCAAGTCGTTGAATCAAATAGATTTATCAGTAATCAAACAACTCTTTGCACTTGCAGATACCATTCCCTGTCATGTGCTATGAACAACCACTATTAACAACCCAAACGGTATTAATAGTCCCTCTTGGTAAATCCTGCACATCTAACAAGAAACATTAATTTGAAATTGGGACCCAAGCCATGGTGGTCCTGGGTCCACCATCTGTATCAAAATAAATGACCTCACTCCATTCACAGTCAAATCTCTCATCAATCTTCGGAGATTGCTCCGACGAATCCGAAACAGAAACTTTAGATTTCCAAACATACTTATGCTCATTAAGTTCTTTTTGCTTAAAATATGAAGTGTTTGAACAATCTAGTTCATTTGAAATATATTTAGATTGTGAAAGCTCTTGATGTTCTAGAAGTTTTCTCAATCTTCTATTTCTCCTCCGTCTTTGAGGTCTAGAAAGCCTAACCTCGGATTTTGAATTACCCTTCGGTGTATCACAAGGTTCAACCACATTTGGGTTAACATAAGGCTTACCAGGAGTTTTTACCTTTGCTGGAGTAACATGTTGGTTACCTTTGTCATTGTGAGGACAATTAATATTAATGTGACCCACAAGACCACAGTTAAAACAAGATCTCGTCTCACGATATTCTCTCATATAAGGAACCTTCATGCCACAAGATGCAGTTGAAGAAGATTCTCCTACATGAACTTCTTTTGGCTTTATTTTCTCAGGAACTACAAATTTTGCAACATGTTTTGATTCAGGCTTCATCTTCTCAGGAAATACATGCCTCTTCTCTTTATTTTTGTAAGGACAATTCACCACAATGTGTCCCATCTCACTGCAATGAAAACATATACGCCTTTCCTTATAATCTCTGACATATGGAAATCTCCTTGAATTTGAAGAACTTCCAAATGTATAACCTCCAGATGATTTAGAATCAACACCTTCTTGATTCTGCTTCACATCCTTTGATTCTTCTTTCTTAACCTCTTTCGGTATCCCCTCTACCTTAGCTTCATCAAAATATTCATCATCATACACCATATCTTAGGATCTAAATCCTCATCTTTTACAATCTCAAGTGCCACAGAATAATTTTCGTTGAATGGTGGAGGAACATAACCAATACCACTAGTTCCCTTTCCCTCTACAGTATTATTATTATAATATCCCAGTAAGAATGATGAATTCCCAAAGCTTTCTAACTTTCTGTGTAGTCTGATCACCTCTACTTTAGATTTAACAAGTTCCTTATCTTTCTCAGCAAGATCAGTATTTCTTTTCTCAATTTCTGCATAAGCCATATCCAGATGATATGTCTGCTATTTTATCTTCAAGGTCATGGAATTGATGTCTCTCTTCAATGATTCAATCCTCTCAACACACACATGCTCATTATCTTTTAATTTCTGATTTACCGTGTGCATCGATTTCATATCACAAATGAGGTTGACATTGTCATCCATAACCCTCATCATTTTGTCTTTCACAGAAACACATTTAGTACAAAAAGATCCAGAGTTAGAAACTACCTCACCATTAACCTGTGAAGAAGATGTACTGTGATCCATGAATATGCCATCATCAGCTTCACTCTTTTGATCAACATTGACAGGCTTTGCATCAATTTCTGATTCACTCAGATCATCTTCAACTGTCTGGAAGCTTTCTTCAGTCTCCACATCACTCTCAGTAGACTGAGTACTCTCACCAGAACGAACACTCTCACTATCACTTAAAATTGTAGAAGAATCACTTTCAGTATCACACTGCTTCACTAATTCTTCTTTGATCAAGAACACAAATGCTCGAGAATTAGCTTCACCCTTTTTCTTCAATGCTTCCCATAGATCTCTTGAAAATGGACACTTCCCGAGACTATGAATGATTTCTTTTGATAAAGCCATTTGTAGAGTTGCACGCGTCTTGATCTCTTGATCGTACTTCTGCTTTTCTGCTTTAGTAAGGGCTGAAAATGGTTTAGGAGCATCATTATATCCCATAAACTAATAAGTAGGATGCTTATATCCTTCTAAGATGGGTAACCAAAAACTTTCATCAGTATCAGACACGAACTGTTCGAACCGGACTTTCCATCTAGAATAATCTGATATGCACAAAAGTCTCGGTGGCATAGTTCCAATCTCATTATCAACACAAGAATTTGACATTTTGAAAATATTGTGAAAATATCCGAAAAAATTTTCCTGTCAAAATACTATTTTTAGAAAATTCTAAATTTTCAAAATTTCAATATTCTTAAAAATGATTCAAAATAAGCATATAAATTTCTCCTAAAAATTTTCCCGTCAAAATACTCTTTTTTTATCCTAAAGCGAACTTAGTAAGTTCGCCTGAATAAATTCGCCTGAAACTTTCTAAGCGAACTTGATAAGTTCGCCTGAACTGCACTGAGCGAATTTGGTAAGTTCGCCTGCAACAGCTGAAACAAGAACTTAACCATCTTCACGAACTTAGACCTCTGAAAATATGTATATGATCAAATTGGACAAATCTGAACCGTAGGAATGTGTAGGAACCGATTAGGAACACTTCTATCGGATCAAATTTTCCAAACAAATCCAAAATCAATCCAAATTGATCAAAATTCCTCCATTTTTGTCAAGAACATGAAAAAGATGAAAAACTCTACAAAATCTCTGAAATTTGATGTTGATTGTACACGAAAATACCACGAATCTGCTGCTAATCAAGAGCAAAAGCTCTGATACCAATTGTAGGTCCCTTGGGGCGTGACAGATCTTCTAGACTCGCAGTACGACACGGTGATAACGTGCGGAATCCATGATCAACGTGCAATGTGTAAACCAATCAACAACACTGTGTAAATAAACGCTTTGTATTTCACTCACAAACACTGTTTACAAACTCTCTCAGATCTGTTCTTGACTTCTAATCTCTCTCTAAGGTCTGTCCTAAAGTCTATTCTCTAAGACTTGCAAACACCTATTTATAGGGAAACACAAATACCGCAGCACCTCCTAAAGATGCTTAGGCGAACTTATCAAGTTCACCTATCTAAGAACTTATACAGAATTTTAGCGACAATTACAAAACATGCTCTAACAAATTAGCAAGGTTAACATGAAAGAAGTCTCTTTCATACATAACCACGGAGGTGTATTGTACGTTGTCAACACTACCGGCCACATACTGTAAGACTGACTCATGTTACCGAAATGGTTAAAGCCATCGACAGCCAAACCCAAGTAGACGTTCCTGGATTCGTCCTTAAATTTAGGATACCTTATATCAAAATCTTGCCATTGTTTCCCATCAACCGGATGACGCATTATAGAATCCCTTAAGCATCCTGGTTTATGCCATATCATATCTTTTGCCGTGAATCTGGAACTATATATTCGTCAAAGCCGTGAAGTTAAAGGAAAGTCGCGCAACACTTTACGTGACACTTTCTTGCCACTTGTGTTTGGGTTAACCCATATGCTCTCGTTACAAACCCGGCAGTTTTCCTTTGACTCATTCTCCTTCCAAAACTGAGCACGGTCATTGATGCAAGCATGGATAGATTGATATCCTAACCCAATCTTTCTCAGCTTCTTTTTAGATTCATAGTGAGATTCGGGAATGTAATTCTCTTTCGGGAATGCAACTCTTAGAATCTCTAAAATTTGGTTAAACAAAGTATCTGTCCACTTGTTCATATGTAAGGCCCCAAACCTGGGAGGCCTCACTTATTGGATTTACTCATTCACAAGCAGTTCTTAAACATGAATATCAGATAACGCAGCGGAAATTTTCATTTAAACATAACTTAATTGTTATTCATACATGCGGAAGCGTAAACATAATTACATCATAACTAAACATAACGGGATGCCAGTCTTCATGATCAGCCGGGTAACTCTTCTCGTTTGCCAAGCATCACCGTCCATCCTCATAACCTACCTTAACCTGAATGTGCACACTTAAAAACGTCAGCTACGCTGGTGAGTTCTAGTTTTCGTTCGTTTTAAGAAATGGTTCATCATTCAAACATTCAATAGGGTTTAACATTCGTATAAGAAAACAGGGCCTTTCATTCGTAAACCTTCGCATATTTAAACACAATCATTTGTTTAAAATATTAACATTCATTTAAGTCATACATTATTATCTAAATCTGTATCGTTACGCGTCTCTATGTCCCCGTAGGAACTTTTAATGTTGTGGGCAACCGTTACGTATCGCCGTCATTGCCACAACCATACCACTACGTTGGCTCAACCGTTACGTATCGCCGTCATTGCCCAACCCTTCAATGCGTGGGGTCAACCGTTACGTATCGCCGTCATTGCCCAACACGCATCTTTCCTTTGGAAATCAACCGTTACGTATCGCCGTCATTGATTTCCCATTACCTCGTTCGCTTAGGATGATCGTCATCACCCGAGTAACCGTCGTTACTCCCTTACCAGTTGTACAACATCAAAACCATTGACATGCCACAAAGACATTGCCCATGTTGTTCTTGTGGTAACTATGGCTCGCTGTCCATAATCTACCACAAGGCTGGGAATCACATTCCCAGACTTCATTCGTCAATTCCATTCATTCGACAGATTAGATTTGTAATGACTTCTTTAAAACATTTGCCCCTTTTTGTTTTCTTTTCATAAAACCTTTCCTTCACTTTCAAAACCCTTTACCTTTTCATTAAACCATTTCTTTATAACATTCGTTCGTAAACATTTCGTTCATAAACTTTCTTTCCATAAACCCTTCGTTCCAAATCATTTCCTTTCGTAAACGTAGTTTCATAAATATCATTTTATAAAACAACATTTCATACGTGTACACACCAGCCCAAAAACATTATATAAAAACATTTAAAAGAGGTCTTCTAGAACTCACCTTATAAGCTAGTCTCGGTTGTCCTAATCAAGGGTCCAACCACGTCACTTCCGATCTGAATTGAGTAGTTACATACACATCAGATCATTACCGACTCTAACGGTTTAACCATTCTAGACATACTAATCTCTACTCAACAGCCTGATGTCTGCGCACTTAGCAAGTGCGCAGACCCTGCCTCCTGCGCACTTAGCAAGTGCGCAGGTCCTTCCTCCTGCGCACTTAGCAAGTGCGCAGGTTCCTCCTCCTGCGCACTTAGCAAGTGCGAAGGACCTGCTCCGTGCGCACTTAGCAAGTGCGCACGACCTGTTCTTCGTGAAAAACCCTAACTTTCGCATTCGGTCTGATCATGTAAAGATCCCGAACATGTTGCATCCAAAACGTTCGTTTTCCATTAAGGAATTCGATTCTATGATTATCTTTCAGTTTCATCCACAAAAACGTCTGATTTTCACCCAAGACCCGAAAACCCAAAAACGAACTAAAAACTCAGATTTAGGTCGGATCGTTACCTGAATCGAGCTTCTGATCCGGAGGTTCTTCTCACGAGTGCAAGAGACACGAGCGGGTGCAATCTTGTGCGATTCCGACACTTTCTCTCTCTACGGTTTTCTCTCTCTAGAATTGCAAATGAGAGAAACATGTGGTGACCCTGGCTATTTATAGGGGAGACCTCCCCAAGCCCAGTTCGCGACTGACCCGGCCCGACTTCGGCCCGCTTGAACTCGTTAACTTTATTTCTCGACATTTTGGGATGTTACAAGTCTACCCCCCTTATAATAGGTTTCGTCCCCGAAACCTATCACAAGTCAAATAATTGAGGGTACGACTCCCTCATCTCCGCCTCCGTTTCCCATGTAGCCTCCGATCCCTTTCGGTGCCTCCATTGGACTTTAACCAATGGAATAACTTTATTACGCAAACGCTTTTCCTTTCGGTCTAAGATAGCCACGGGTTCTTCGATGTAATTAAGGCTGTTGTCGACCTCGATGTCAGTAAGTGGTACGTGAGCTGATTCATCCGCCAAACACTTTCGCAAGTGTGATACATGGAAGGTAGGATGAATCCCACTTAACTCATCAGGCAACTCCAACCGATAAGCGACTTCACCAACCCGTGCCATTATCCTGAACGGTCCGACAAACCTCGGACTTAACTTTCCTCTCTTTCTGAATCGAATGATTCCCTTCCACGGGGACACTTTCAACATTACTCTGTCCCCAACATCAAACTCGATAGGCCTTCGTCGTCTATCCGCATAGGATTTCTGACGATCTTGTGCGGCCTTCATTCGTGCTTTGATCTGATCAAACCTTTCCGACGTCTCTCTTACGACTTCGAGACTTCCTAATTCCTTCTGTCCAATCTCACCCCAACAAACCGGGGTTCTACATCTTCTCCCATACAACATTTCGTAAGGCGGCATGCCTATCGTCGTGTGATGACTATTGTTGTAGGAGAACTCGGCTAACGGCAGATGGCTGTCCCAACTGCCACAGAAGTCAATAATACAAGCACGGAGCATATCCTCCAATGTCTGAATGGTCCTTTCGGACTGACCATCCGTTTGTGGGTGGTATGCCGTGCTGATATTTAGCCTCGTGCCCATCGACTCGTGAAATCTTTTCCAGAACCTCGATGTGAATCGTGTGTCCCGGTCAGATACGATCGTCAAGGGCATCCCATGCCGCGCTACTACTTCGTTGATAAATACCTCTGCTAACCTTTCCGACGAGAACGCCTCGCGAATAGGTAAGAAATGAGCACTCTTCGTTAAACGGTCCACAATTACCCAAATGGCGTCATGACCTTTAGCTGTGCGAGGTAGCTTAGTTATGAAGTCCATGGTAATGTGTTCCCACTTCCATTCTGGTATGTCAAGTGGTTGAATCTTTCCATATGGTTTCTGGTGTTCAGCCTTTACTTGCGAGCAAGTCAAGCACTTGCTTACATACTTCGTCACATCACATTTCATTCCAGGCCACCAGTATTCCCTCTTCAGATCTTGGTACATTTTATTGGTACCGGGATGGATAGAGTAACGAGACTTATGAGCCTCATCCAAGATTTTGCTCCTAAGTTCGCCACCCATAGGTATTCATATCCGTCCATAACGCGTTCTAACACCGAGGGTGTTATATTCCAACTTGTCCCGTTGGCCAACCATCCTTTCTTTCTTTATATTTTCTTCCTTCAAAGCTTCATCTTGAGCTCTCTCAATTTCCTTCATCACATCCGATGTTACCACCAACTGGCAAGCTTTCACTCTAATAGGAGTAGGCACATCCTTTCGGCTTAGAGCGTCAGCCACCACGTTTGCCTTTCCAGGATGGTATATTATTTCACAGTCATAGTCCTTCAGGAGTTCCAACCATCTCCTCTGCCTCATATTAAGCTCCTTTTGTTCGAAGAAGTACTTCAAACTTTTGTGGTCGGAGTAAATAGTAAACTTTACCCCGTACAGGTAGTGCCTCCATATTTTCAATGCAAATACGACAGCAGCAAGTTCCAAATGGTGAGTCGGATAGTTGACTTCGTGAACTTTCAACTGCCGCGACGCATATGCAATCACTCTACCGCGTTGCATCAACACACACCCTAATCCCTGACCCGACGCGTCAGAGTATACCACCAAATCTTCACTGCCCTCGGGAAGGGCCAAGACTGGAGCCTGTGTTAGCTTCTCTTTTAATTTCTTAAACGCCTCATCTTGGGTCGAACCCCATTCGTACTTTACTTCTTTCCGAGTCAACTTTGTCAATGGCGAAGCTATTTTCGAGAAATCCTGGATGAATCTCCGATAGTAGCCCGCCAATCCTAAGAAACTGCGGATTTCAGTTGGCGTCTTAGGAATGTCCCATTCACTTACCGTTACTATCTTTGCTGGGTCAACCATAATGCCGTTCGGGCCAATGACGTGACCTAGGAATTGGACTTCCCTAAGCCAGAACGCGCATTTGGAGAACTTAGCATACAACTTCTCCTTCTTTAGAGCTTCCAACACTTCCTTTAAGTGACATGCGTGATCACCCTCATTCTTGGAGTAGATATGGATATCATCGATGAACACAATTACCGATCGATCCAGCATCGGTCGACACACCCTATTCATTAAATCCATGAACGCTGCGGGGGCGTTCGTCAATCCGAAAGACATTACGCGGAACTCGAAATGTCCATAACGCGTGCGAAATGCAGTTTTCGGTATGTCTTCTTCCCTCACCTTCAACTGATGGTACCCGGACCGAAGGTCGATTTTCGAAAACCAACTTGCGCCTTGCAACTGGTCGAACAGGTCATCGATCCTTGGTAAAGGGTACTTGTTCTTCACCGTTCGTTTATTCAACTCGCGATAATCGATACACATTCTCATCGAACCATCTTTCTTCTTTACAAACAACACCGGAGCACCCCACGGCGAGATGCTCGGTTGAATAAATCCTTTCTCAAGTAACTCGTCTAGTTGGACCATAAGTTCCTTCATTTCCACTGGTGCTAGTCGATATGGAGCCTTAGCCACGGGCTGGGCATCTGGTACTAAGTCAATTCGGAACTCAATTTCTCTATCGCGTGGTATCCCAGGCAAATCCTCTGGAAACACCTCCGGGTACTCGCGTACCACGGGTACATCGTCTAGTTCCTTCACTTCCTTACACTTGTCAATCACATATACCAGATAAGCCTCGCATCCGCGCCTCAAGTAATTCGTTGCCTTAATCATTGAGATGACGTTTGGCATCGGGGCGTCACGATCTCCAAAGACTTCGACTTTGCTACCATCCGGAGCCTTGAGTTGGATTATCTTTCGTTTACATATAATTTGCGCTTCATTGGCAGTTAGCCAATCCATACCCAACACCACATCGAACCCTCCCAAAACCATAACGAACAATCTGACGGGAAATCTATGACCTTCTATCTTTATCGTGGAGTTGTCAACTACATCGGTTACTCTTGCAGTTCTACCCTCAGCGGTTTCTACGCTAAAGGCCTTTTCTAGCTTACTAACTGTGTACTTCACTCGCTTACAAAAACTCGCAGATATAAAACTCTTACTAGCACCCGAATCAAATAACACAGAAACCAAAGTGTTGTCAAGGATGAATGTACCTGACGCCACATCGGGATCCGCTCTGGCTTGTTCTTGAGTCAGTGCGTACGCACGAGTCTTTGCACGAGATCCTTCTCCCTTCTTTTCCGGGCCCTTTCCTTTCCCGGTTTCCCCCATCCTGGGCTTGGTACATTCTCGGCTCATATGGCCGAAATCCCCACAGTTGTAGCATTTGTAGCCTTGCGGGCATTCTCGAGAGTAGTGCCCGGTCTTGCCACACTTATAGCACAAGCTAGATCCCAGTCTGCATTCACCTACATGCTCCCTTCCACACTTCTTACAAACAGTCGGCTCACCCACCCGAGCCCTCTTATCACGAGACCCAAACATCTTTCCCCCAGTTCGCTTGTTTGAGAAGCTCGGTCTCTTCTTTTGCTCTTCAACGGCAACAACATTCAGTGCCAGATCGTCAAATACTACGCCACTTAGCTCTACTGCCAAATCATAGGTAGTAGGGGCGTTTGCCTTAACATAGGTGCGGACCTGGTCCGGCAACCCTTGAATATAACAGGCAATCTTTCTCTCTTCTGTAGTGACAAGGTGTGGCACCAGACGTGCCAGTTCATTAAATCGGGTTGTGTATTGCCGGTGCGTCATGTTCCCGGCCTTCAAACCCAGAAATTCCCTCTCTACCTTTTCAATCTCGTTCCTTGGGCAGAAATTCTTGATTACCAAAGTTTTCAAGTCAGCCCACATCATCGCATCCACAATCTCGCTCCCTTTAGCTTGACGTACACCTTCCCACCAGTGGGATGCTTCCTCCCTCAAGGAGTTAGCAGCAAACTTCACTACTTGATTAGCTCGACACTCGCTCAGACGGATGGCGGCTTCCATACGTATTACCCAATCAAAAGTAGCTACAGCGTCCTTCTTCCCAGTGAGTATCGGCGGGTCACATGCCTTAAAGGACTTATAATCACATCCGCGAGCAGGCGGTGCATTGTCGGTCTCATTGTTCTGAGCACCAATTGCCGCGCTAGACCCACCCGCCCCATTGACCTGCTTCAACGCTTCAGCCAACAGACCTGGCAGAGAATTCTTCATCAATTCTGTGAATTCTCGAGCTATTGCTGCTCTCACTTCTGGTTCAAAAGTGAAAGGTTGCTCTTCAACCTGTGTCTGCTCAGCTTCATGCACACTAACCGCCGGTTCAGTGTGAACACTTCCTTCTTCACTGTGTTCTTGGCGCGCAGGAATCCTGCCACGCCCACCATTTCGACCGCCGGTACGACCACCGGTACGGCCACCACGCCTTCCGTTCCCTCTCCTTGCCATTTCGTTCTATAAGACGAGAAATCCAATGTCATCACGCTAGTTAACAAATAGAATTCAATAAGTACTGTAAGATGTTAATATACACTGGCCATCTGTAATTAACCATTACACTACCTTTCGATTTCTATTTGACCACCTTTGTGATTCCATCAGAACACAAGTCCTTTCCTAACTCTTTCTAAGGCATACTATATACGTAAATATATACTACCTTCATATCTGATGCTGTGGCTCGAGTTACCCGTACTGGCATCCGCTTTCGGTCCCATTCAAAGTTTAAGTTCAGACACTAGGAGTGTCCGAATCTCTCAAACTATTGCTCTGATACCAACTTGTAAGGCCCCAAACCCGGGAGGCCTCACTTATTGGATTTACTCATTCACAAGCAGTTCTTAAACATGAATATCAGATAACGCAGCGGAAATTTTCATTTAAACATAACTTAATTGTTATTCATACATGCGGAAGCGTAAACATAATTACATCATAACTAAACATAACGGGATGCCAGTCTTCATGATCAGCCGGGTAACTCTTCTCGTTTGCCAAGCATCACCGTCCATCCTCATAACCTACCTTAACCTGAACGTGCACACTTAAAAACGTCAGCTACGCTGGTGAGTTCTAGTTTTCGTTCGTTTTAAGAAATGGTTCATCATTCAAACATTCAATAGGGTTTAACATTCGTATAAGAAAACAGGGCCTTTCATTCGTAAACCTTCGCATATTTAAACACAATCATTTGTTTAAAATATTAACATTCATTTAAGTCATACATTATTATCTAAATCTGTATCGTTACGCGTCTCTATGTCCCCGTAGGAACTTTTAATGTTGTGGGCAACCGTTACGTATCGCCGTCATTGCCACAACCATACCACTACGTTGGCTCAACCGTTACGTATCGCCGTCATTGCCCAACCCTTCAATGCGTGGGGTCAACCGTTACGTATCGCCGTCATTGCCCAACACGCATCTTTCCTTTGGAAATCAACCGTTACGTATCGCCGTCATTGATTTCCCATTACCTCGTTCGCTTAGGATGATCGTCATCACCCGAGTAACCGTCGTTACTCCCTTACCAGTTGTACAACATCAAAACCATTGACATGCCACAAAGACATTGCCCATGTTGTTCTTGTGGTAACTATGGCTCGCTGTCCATAATCTACCACAAGGCTGGGAATCACATTCCCAGACTTCATTCGTCAATTCCATTCATTCGACAGATTAGATTTGTAATGACTTCTTTAAAACATTTGCCCCTTTTTGTTTTCTTTTCATAAAACCTTTCCTTCACTTTCAAAACCCTTTACCTTTTCATTAAACCATTTCTTTATAACATTCGTTCGTAAACATTTCGTTCATAAACTTTCTTTCCATAAACCCTTCGTTCCAAATCATTTCCTTTCGTAAACGTAGTTTCATAAATATCATTTTATAAAACAACATTTCATACGTGTACACACCAGCCCGAAAACATTATATAAAAACATTTAAAAGAGGGCTTCTAGAACTCACCTTATAAGCTAGTCTCGGTTGTCCTAATCAAGGGTCCAACCACGTCACTTCCGATCTGAATTGAGTAGTTACATACACATCAGATCATTACCGACTCTAACGGTTTAACCATTCTAGACATACTAATCTCTACTCAACAGCCTGATGTCTGCGCACTTAGCAAGTGCGCAGACCCTGCCTCCTGCGCACTTAGCAAGTGCGCAGGTCCTTCCTCCTGCGCACTTAGCAAGTGCGCAGGTTCCTCCTCCTGCGCACTTAGCAAGTGCGCAGGACCTGCTCCGTGCGCACTTAGCAAGTGCGCACGACCTGTTCTTCGCGAAAAACCCTAACTTTCGCATTCGGTCTGATCATGTAAAGATCCCGAACATGTTGCATCCAAAACGTTCGTTTTCCATTAAGGAATTCGATTCTATGATTATCTTTCAGTTTCATCCACAAAAACGTCCGATTTTCACCCAAGACTCGAAAACCCAAAAACGAACTAAAAACTCAGATTTAGGTCGGATCGTTACCTGAATCGAGCTTCTGATCCGGAGGTTCTTCTCACGAGTGCAAGAGACACGAGCGGGTGCAATCTTGTGCGATTCCGACACTTTCTCTCTCTACGGTTTTCTCTCTCTAGAATTGCAAATGAGAGAAACATGTGGTGACCCTGACTATTTATAGGGGAGACCTCCCCAAGCCCGGTTCGCGACTGACCCGGCCCGACTTCGGCCCGCTTGAACTCGTTAACTTTATTTCTCGACATTTTGGGATGTTACATCATAACTTTAATATGCATCAATTTTGCTAAAAATTTTAGGGAAGACATCCAACTACAACTAGGGTATAACTTGGTACGGAGTTCTTCAAACAACGCGTCAAATTCAAGGTCTAAACCAGCTCCACTTCCATCTTCATCTGTATTTTCTTCATGTGTATTTTGCTCCGCCATAACATCATCAAGTGCATCAAACATCTCATGATCTGTTGCTGCAACACTTGTAAGCCCAAAGTGTGTTTACACCCGGAGCTTTAGCATATTCCTTGCCATGATAAAACCAAGTGTCGTATGCTTGTAGAAACCCATGAACACGTATGTGTGAATAAACCGAAGACGAAATTTGCTGATAAGAGTTGGCACATTTTTACAGGGGTAATAAATCTTGCCATCATCGTCAACATAGTTTTTGGCATTATCTATAAACTTTTGAAGACCTTTTATGAAATCTGGATGATTACGATCTCGCAGTGCAATCCAACTCTTATCAATTGTCATAACTGCTTTTATTAATTGATAGCACATCAGATGGAATATCTAAAGGTGATGGATCCTAACCCACTTTTTGAATATTCTATCTCATATATATACATTTTAACGAGTTGCCTATTCAAGAATAAATCGGCAGCATTTCCCATTAACCCCCCAAGTATGCGTATGAAACGCAATCTCGAAGAGTAGGAGAAATAGCTACCAATTTACTCTTAAATAGTCAACACGTTAAAATGTATACATATCCTAAATGAGATAGAATATTCAAAAGACAGTCCCAAACGGGGACAATCCAAAATTTAACTCTATTACTTAAATTTCGGACGAGTATTTTCTAAAGGGGACAATCAAAACTTATCTATGTTAGTAATTCAAACACGAACCGTTTGTTTTTTTATTTTATCTTTCAACAAATATACTTTAAATAATAATATTTGAAAATGATTATTTGAAAAGGTAATGTATTAATATTTGAAAATAAACAATAAAATACTTGAGGGTCAAACGGATCGTGTTCGGGTTCGGGTTCGGTGTACTATAAAAGTGTTAGATAATAGAAACATATATTTAATAACATATAAAAAAAACAAACATTTATATATACAATTGAAACATATCACAACAATTGAAACACTTATTTATATATATATACTAACATATAAATAACATATATTTTCTTCAAAGAAAAAAAAGCCTATATTTAATAACATCTAAATAACTTATACATATATAAATATACATTTTCTCCAAATTTATACAAAAAAAACAACAAACAAACATATATATATACATTTATATTCATACAATTGAAACATATCATAACAATTGAAACACTAATTTCACACAAATAAATACATACATACATTTTAATGCATTAACTTAGCATATATACATATACATAATATATCTAAACAAGGTTAAATAATAATTAAACAATAATTAAACATATATATTCATCTATATACACTAACATATAAATAACATATATTTTCTTCAATTTTCTTCAAAGAAAAAAAAAGCATATATTTAATAACATCTAAATAACTTATACATATATAAATATACATTTTCCCCAAATTTCACACAAATACATATCATAATTACTTCAAAACCACAAATTTCACAAATACATATATAATAATATATCTAAACACTAATTTCACACAAATACATACATAATATACCTAAACAAGGTTAAATAACAATTAAACTATCAATTTCACAAAAAATAACTATAATGACTTCAAAAACAGCAAAATACCCAAATTTCACACAAATATATATATATATATATGAGGAGCTTCAAATAAGAAGTAGTTTTTCGCTAAAAAATCTAAGAAATGACAAAAACCTTAAAAAACGATATCAAATGAACTCCGATTGATCTAGTTTTAGTGGCATTGGAACCGTCTAGTCGAACTCTACCATCTTAGCTCTTAGGGTTTAGCTTTTAAGGTTTAGATTTTACGTTTAAATTTTAGGGTTATAGCCTTAGGGTTTAACTTTTAGGGTTTAGATTTTATGCTTTAGTTTTTTTTAGGGTTGGGGTGGGGGGGGTTCAGGTTTTTGGGGGTGGGTGGGGGTTGATTTAGGTTTTTGAGGGGGGTGGGGGTGGTGGTTTTAGGCTTTTTGGGGTGGGGTAAGAGGGGGGTTTAGGTTTTTGGGGGTGCGGGTGGAGGGGGGTTTAGGTTTTTGGGTCTGGGTTAGGGTTCGATTAGATGGTTCCAACGCCGCTGAAATGAGCTCTGTCGTTTGACCCAGTTCTTAGGATTTTTTTAGCGAAAAACCAATTATTAGTGGAAGCGTCCCCTATATATATATACACACACTTAATACCTTCGAAGTTGTTCTTGAAACGCAAATATCGACGAGATGTCGTCGAGAAATCCTCCCTCTAGCCTTGAAACCGTTCACTTTCTTTGAAACGCACCTACAAACGAGTTGTATTAAAATATTTCACTAATTAGGGTAGAAAATCTTTACAAAAATCGAAAAATTACATACCCGGGCAACTAGATGACTAGTGGTGTTGGTGGAGGTGGAACACAACGTTTGATGGTGGTGAAACCCGGTGGCAGCCGCTAAAGATCGGAGAAGATGGAGAGAAAAAGGTTGGGTGAGATATGAGAGTGTGTGAGAGAAAAGGAAAAGCAGAAACCTTATCTTTCTGTCTGAGTTTTGTTTCGACGACATGTCGTTGAGACTGAGTTCTCACCGAATAAATAATTCACTTATTTAATTATTTAATTAATCATTTAATTTAATTCATCAATCTCGACCATCGTAATTGATGATTATATTAAAAATAAAAAAAAATATTATTAACTCGTTTGGATAAAAGAAAATAAAAAAATAAAATAAAAATTGCAGTCTACGACATGCCGTCAGGACAGTTATTGGTTAGGGCACCATTTTCCCGCTTCACCAAAAACGAGGACAAGTCATCGAAACAAGTTAAAAAAAATCCAAAAGTGTGTCAGACCCAGTTACGACGACAAGTCATCGAAATTGGTGGGTCTATTACGATGACATGTGTCGTCGGAACAGCCTCGACGAAAGAGCCTGGATTTTTAAGTTATAAAGAAAAAGAGGGAATGGGTATAATATTATTTACAAAAAAGAGTAACAAATTAAAATTTTCTTGACATATATATTAACAATAAATTATTGGTTTTAATTATGGTTTATATTCAGTTTGACACTCTCATTTATTTATGTTCAAATGATGAACAGTGTTCTTTAATTTCATAGATGGGTGTTTGTGAATGTAATAAACAAAGCATAGCAGAGATCATGAGACATCAGGTTTTTCAACAGTTAATTAATTCTATATAAGATTAAAAATACAACATAATAATTAAAGTCTATTTGGCTGTCTATTTGGCGGAATCAAACACACATATGAAGAACAAATAATCTAAGCATAAACATAGACCTAATATTATCAACCCTTGAGTAATCCACGGTTGTAATTATTTACAAACGCATAAAGACTCTTTTAGGGTTTAAAAAAAATTCGCATAAATGATGGAGGCTAGTATTTACAGAGTTATTTCTTTTTATTACTAGAAATAATCAAACAACTAGGAAAGTCTTGATTTGATATTAACTCTTCTTAATTTGTGTGATAATATTGCATCTTCATTAGTGGCCCACAAATATCCGTTAATTAACTCTTGACACGAGCATAGTAAAGATGAGTGAATATGTTCATCGACGAGTGGTTGGATGATTGTCACTTGTAGCTCATCTTAAAGTGCTTGCGTAAAAAGCTTTAGGGTATGAAATAAGTGTCATAACCTTCTTCAACAAGTTTGTGTGCTAACTTGTCTGTGAGTTATCATTGCAATCTTCACAATGTTTCGCTGACATAGTGAAGTTTTGATTCTCTATATTATTCGGTTGTAACATTCAATCAAAAGCTTAGTTATCTTTAGAACTTTAGATTCATGGTTTAGCGGCTTGGTGATCTTCACTCGCTAGAGTTAAAGCAGCCTATTTAGGAAGCCCAATACGGCAAAAAGAAAACCAGCCTTCCATGACCTCGTCCAACATTTCCTCGTTTGTCTATGACTTCTCTTAACGATTGTTTCGACTTTGCCTAATTTCATCATAAATACAAATACCACATATATTGTAAGTAACTAGTAGTTACAGTCGCTACCAGTATTTACACCAGCTACCTTCAACGAGTCGGCCACATTTGACACTCCTTCAATGATGCAACCCAGACAAATGTTTCTTTTTTACTTACGGTCATAATTCACTAGTCATGTTTTTTTATCATTTAAGTTCAAAGTAACTCATACGTACACATGAACATACAAGCTACATAATGGAGAAACAAACATGTGACTAGAAAATGGTTCCGTATGAAAACAAGAGTGAAGGGGCATTTGTTTATGATATCTCTTTGATATGTTTATATTTGTTTGTTCGTCCATTATTATTGTCAAATCAGATCAATTAATACTTGTTAATTATATCCTGTGAATTCAGTCAACCCTGATTTTTTAATCTTTAATACATCATAAGTCAAGTATATTGGTATATAAAAAATATTCCAGTTTTACTAGATATCACTAAACAAACTCTTCCATTCACACTTGAATCTTAATATAATATTCTTTATTTTGATTATTTTGCCATAACACAAATAGTTTCTTGATAAATTCTGATCTAATTTTGCGTTTATTATGTAGTTCTTTTTATTGGAAATACTACTAACTTAGTTTTATGATTGAATCCATTTTCAATACAAATTATTTTTCTGAGTATATGGTTTCAAGATTTAATACGCAGTTTTAACTCAAATCTATGGGTGAGTTGATATTCTTGATGAAAATTTGGCTTAGAGTCATTTCTGTTATCCATATTTATTTTCTCATCTGATGTGGGATGGGAATATATTTGTAAACAAGAGGGACAAAATTGTAAATGTCTAGTTGTTGATGCATCAACACTTGTACCAAATGTAGTATAGATGTTTTTTAAATGTCTTAAAATTTAAGTTAAATTACATTGCTGTCATTTCAATACGTTTTATATATTAGTATGGATTAGCGTATCTCAAAAACAAAATGATTTCCATCGAAAGGGCACAATAGAAGAGAGAGCCATGTATTAAACATAAGATTTATGTTAGACATACATGTACACAATTTGACTTTTACACGCCCTTCCATTCCCATAAATGGAAAATCAAGTTCATTTTTATTAAAAAATTATTTTTTTTAACAATAACAATGAGCATTAGTTATAGAACACATTAGTGGAAACTAGTAAGAAAAAAAAACCATTACAACACCAATTAAAATACAATTCGCCACCAAGGGCAATCACCAAAAAGACAATAAAAAATCAAAAAATAAATATCAAAGCAGACTAAAAAGTGTCAGAAAAAGAGGTTAAAACATTATATAACTACTCATTTTAAATCATAGTTTACTTTTTAACAACAAGCTTTTTATTTTAAAAGAACTACCTAATCAACCTGTATTTGTACGGATTTAAGCTCACACTATATTTTTAAGAGACAATCATCCATGACACTAGACCACAAGACTATGAGTTTTTTAAATCATAGTTATATGTTTTTTATATAGAACTATATTCAATCAAAACAACACCTCAGCTTCAAATTGCGAAAATCTCAAATTTCGTATTTCATACACATGTCAACTTCTCATTGAATGAATTTTTATATAAAAACCTCTTTTAAATGATAAAATATTTATATTATTTCAAAATTTAATAGTTATTTAGTAAAAAAAAATAGGATTATTGTATTTTAATAATCCCACCTTTTACCAATTGGCCGATAATAATCCCAACTGAGAATATTCTTACCACCGGTCCCTACTTTCAAACTATTTTTTTACATTGGACTCCTCGTTAAAAAACTTAACGCCGTTAGAGTTTATATGACATGGACATCTGCAAACCGCCGGAAAGTCGAGCCAAGCTAGCAATGGTCTCGTGTTGGCTTTTGAAATTGGCTTTGGTGGTGTTTAACTGGTCTCGTTAAACACCACCGTTTTCTCTGTTTGGACTTTCCGGACCCACGAGACCAGTTAAACACCACCAGAGCCAATTTCAAAAGCCACCACGAGACCACTGCTAGCTTGGCTCGACTTTCCGGCGGTTTGCAGATGTCCACGTCATATAAACTCTAACGGCGTTAAGTTTTTTTAACGGGGGGTCCAATGTAAAAAAATAGTTTGAAAGTAGGGACCAGTGGTAAGAATATTCTCAGTTGGGATTATTATCGGCCAATTGGTAAAAGGTGGGATTATTAAAATCCAATAATCCAAAAAAATACTATTTTCATAATTTTCCCTACCACAGAACAAGGGAAAGGTCAACTCAAAAGATTTTAAAACCTATCAAAGTACATTTACCCCTGAAAACATTCCTAAAGTCGACATGCTTGCATGGGCAGCTATTTGAGACTAAATCAACTCCACGTATTTCTAGCGTGGCAACATTTTTCCTTATATGGGTACGTCAGTTTTCAAACTTTCCAATTACTTCAAAAATGACGACCAATAAATAAGAAAAAACTAATGTCGTCTTTATTAAAATATAAGAAGATAATAAGATTTAGTTTTTAATATAATTGTCTAGTATTTTTATATAAATTCATTGATTAGTTCATTGCAGTCAACTTTCTTAAGGAGCTAGTAAATTCAATACTGAAAGACTTTTTTTCTGCTTAAATAATAAAGAGAGCAATAATTTTTTTTGAATGATAAATTTCTTTGTTTCTGTAGGAGTGAGACTTGAACCCATAACATTCTTAAACTTTAATGTTCTAAAAGATTTTCCTCTAATACTGGGCCATTAATCCTCAATGGGCCTACAAAACTCTAATCTACCCAATCATAACTTCATCCCAAAACCAACCCTAGACCACCACTCGATTTGTCTGGCCAACCGAAGGAGACGACCAACTTTTGTTTTTGTTTCTTCTTTATTCTCTCTTTTTGCTCTTTCTGTTTATGAAAACCGTAAGCACATTTCGTTTATTCTCTCCTTTTGCTCTTTCTCCCCCCGCCTGTACATCTCGTTTTCCTGATCTGGTGGTCGTCGCCACCCACTCGCCTCATCGCCTATGGAGGGTTTTAGATTTGCCCCTCCCAACTATGTTTCTGATCAGCTGTCATCATCATCTTCAGCATGTTCTTCATAATTTCACTTGAAGTGGCGGATTTTGAACCTTGGGAACATCGAACGGTTTATCATCAGGGGGAGAGAGAACATATTTGTTTTCCAGCGGTATGGTGTGGTGGTGGTGGTGGTGGTGGTCGGTTTTTCAACGGGTTAATGGTGGTGGTCGCAGAGAAAAGGGAGGAAGATGAGGTGGAGCGGGGTATAGGTGGGACCCATATTAATTTAAATTTAGAATTTTTAGTCGTTTTATGGTGGAGGGGGTGGAACCCCTTGACCCCAAAAGTACCCTAGAGATTATCCAATCAAAACATACCATGTCATGTTAAAATATTTCATGTCAAAATATTTCACATCATTTTTATCATAAACTACCTTAAACACAAACGATGAAACCCTAAACTACTCTGGCATTTTGTTTAAATACCCAATGGCTACCCCTTCCACCCTCAAATACATGGCTTCACTAACCCACTGCCACTACCCGTACCCCCTACTCGCTATAGTTGCGGCAGCGTACCAGAGTGCACACACAAACCTGATGCTTGAACCCGCTTCCACCCACCTTCCACCGTTAATTGGAGTGGGCCCATATTATATTTTTATTTTTATTTTTTAACGTTAACGGGTATTTTAGTATTTTACAACACATAGAAAAAATTAACGTCTATCCAATCCAGGGATCAAATGTGTTACATTTTGGTAAATTATTGATCTAAACGAGTAATTTCTCAAATCCATGGACGAAAATCGCAATGACTTGTATGAATTGAAGAACACAAAAAATTTAATAATAACCTTTTATTTTCATTTAATCGGTTTGAACTATGTAACCGTATTGAGACAAATGTTTGTGATTATAAAACAAATACGGATAGAAAATGATCATGGTAATGAACCGAAAAAATATTTCTTTCAAACTTCACTATTTATCATTCATCGTGACAAAAATATGATTTTGTATTTTAGATATGTGTCAACTTCAAGTTGAATAAACATATATAGAAAAAGCTTTTCTAAACAATAAAATAACTATATTATTTCAAAATTTAATAATTATTTAATAAAAATGACACATACTAAACAACAGAAAGGTAAAGTCATAAGATTTTAAAGCCCCGTCTACATTTACCCCGAAAAACAGTCCCATAGTCTTAAAATTAAGACTTTTTTTTAAGAAAAGTAATTATTTTACTTGCAATTATAATAGTATACTTACCATCATTACTTGATTTAACATAAGCATAAGTCGTAAACGAATCCGTCGCATTGGAATCACGATATTCAGCCACTTAATAATATTTGCGCTAACCAATTATTGAGAAAACAATTGGAATTAGGAAAAATTTACACACATATTCCAGCTAGTTAATAAAAAATGGTGTTCTATAGATATAAAAAAACCATACATTAAGAAAATAGGACATGAATTAGAAACCCAGTTTAAAGAGTAACTCCAATGAACAATAGCTCCCCAATGGGAGAGTGCCATGTGATAAATTTTTTTTTATTTTCATTTTTAACGCTTATAATATATATATAATATACGTTTTAGCCCGTTTTATTTTCTATTAATTTCGTTTTTCTTTAATAACTTTCGTACGTTAATTTTTTTCAAAATACGTAGTGCACAGCTATTTGTAGTTTTTTTTTTGTCAACGTTTCGTTATAATTTTTTTTAAACGGAGTTGTATATAAAATCAAGTTTTTTTACGTTGCCTATAGCGAGTGTCGTTACCGTTGTGGTACCGTTACGAGCCGAACCTATTATGGGCGAACAACATCATTGTCGATATTGATATTATCGGAATCCGTATCGGTGTTCGCCTTATGGTTTTCGACGACCCGAATCGGTATTTTTTTAATTCGTTTTTTCCCCTTTTTATTCACTATATGAGAGTTTTTAGTGACACTTATTTTTAGTGTGGTTAATAGGTTATGGTTTGGGTTTTATTAACACTTTTCATAATGAAAACCGTCGTGTTCTATAAAAAAAATTTCCCACTCAATTTTAACCTGTGGTGGGTGGTGACGGGGAAGATGGAGACGGTCGATGACAGGTGATGTCGACCCAGCGGGTGACGGTGACGAGGGTCGGTGGGGAGTGGCGGTAGCGGTGTTAACGGATAGGTGGTGGGAGGTTGATAGATTTCAATTTATTTATAATTGTTTTATCTCTCAAATGTATTATAAAATATATTCCAATTACTTTAAATTTCAATTCCTTGATTAAAATTTCAATTTCTTTAAAATCAAAATCTTTTCAACTTCTAATTCAAATTCCAATTATAATTCCAATTCTAATTCTCCCTAAATTTCGTCTTTCATCTGCAGACATGCAGTGTACGTGAACAGGTTCGTCGGTGTTATTCCAATTACTTCAAAAATGACAACGAATAAAAAAAACAAATAATTAATGTCAACTTTATTAAAATATAATAAGAATTTGATTTTTAAAATATTTATCTAATATTCTTTTTCTATATAATTTCGTTAGTAGACTTTCTTAAGATGCTAGAAATGCTTTTTTCTGCTTAAATAATAATGAGAAGAATAATCAATCAATATAATTCTTTTTACAATAATTATATTAGTGAAATATTTGAAATTTCGATAAACCATAAATATTAACACATTTCATCATTTTTAAATATTAACACATTTCAACATTTTTAGTAGAAAAATATGTAAACATAGAGTTAGCTGTCATTTTTATCAACATCATACCTCTCACTGACTATTGTTACAGACATAAGAGTATCCAACAAGAGTTTAAACACGTATCATCCTTGATGGTGTGATTCACTGATTCTCCCTTTCTCTGTCTTAAATTGTAACGTGTAACTTCTTCGCTAACGTCTTGCTAATTTTTTATTTTGGGATAGTTTCTTATATAGGGTTAAAATCTCTTCAGAACTCATAAATACTTGAGAACTTGTAAAAACTCGTCAAAAAATCAATTAAAACCATTTTTTTGTTTTCACTTGTAAGGCCCCAAACCGTGCACCATACAGTTGGGTCATATCACTTAGTTCTTCTATATCATTTAGTAATATAAGTGTGTTGAGTCATAAGAGGTTATTTTTTTGCATCAGTCAATGTCGATTTGGGTTTTGCTACAACACTTTATGCAAATCCTTACAAATTTTTAGCACGGCTGCGAAGATAGTTGCTGCATTGGATAGAACTAAGGAAAGTCGAGACAAGAAAGAGGAAGTTTGGATGATAAATGATGATTTCACAGAGCAAACTATCAAAGTGGTATCACGGCTATCCAACAAAGTAAAGAAAAATTTGAAGGAGTTGCTCATCCGCAACATAAATGTGTTTGCCTGGGAGGAGGCAAATATGGAAGGCATCCCAAGGGATCTGGTAGAACACAAGCTTAATATACATCCCACGACAGCTCCAATCCGACAGAAGCGGCAAAGTATGGGTCCAGAACGCCGTAAAGCTGCATGCACGGAAACCAAAAAGCTACTACAAGCAGGAATAGTAAGGGAGGTCAAGTACCCATCTTGGATAGCAAACCTTGTGATGGTAGCAAAGGGAGACGGATCATGGAGGATGTGCATAGACTTTAAAGACCTCAATAAAGAAACTTCAAAAGATTGTTACCCCTTGCCAAAAATGGAAATGAATGTAGAAGCCTTGGCAGACTTCCCAATAAGGTGTTTTCTGGATACATACAAGGGGTACCAACAGACACAGATGGCCCAGGAAGATGAAGAAAAAACAGCTTTCTACATGGACGAAGGAGTGTTTTGTTACACCAAAATGCCCTTCGGCCTGAAGAATGCAGGGGACACATACTAGAGGTTCATGGATCAGACTTTTGCAAAACAGATTGGTAAGAATCTTGAAGTCTACATAGATGACCTGGTAATCAAAAGCACAACATAAGAGGGAATGATCAAAGATGTAGAGGAAACTTTTAAAACACTCCGGGAGGCCGGCATGAAGCTCAATCCAAAGATATGTTCATTAGGGGGGCAGAAGGCAAATTCCTAGGAGTAATGGTGACTAGAGAAGGAATTCGTCTAAACCCGGAAACGGTGGAAGCTATAGCCAAGATGCCCTCCCCAAAAACGCTAAAAGAGGTGCAAAGACTGAATGGGCGGCTGGTGGCGCTGAACAGATTTCTATCCCGAATGGCTGACAGGTCACTCCCATTTACGGAAACGATAAAAAATTGCCTCAAAAAGAACGATTTTGCATGGACAACAGAAGTATAAGCGACATTCCAAGAAATGAAGGCTCACCTATGCAACCTACCGGCGCTAACAGCACCCAAGCCGGGGGAGACATTGATTATGTACCAAGCTGCATCCGCAAGTGCTGTCAGTGCAGTGCTCATGACAGAGAGAGAAGAAACCTAGACCCCAATCTATTTTGTTAGAAGAACACTTAAAGATCCGGAAACTCGATACTTGGATATGGAAAAGTTAACTCTAGCACTAGTTTATGCATCAAGACGTCTCCGACGATACTTCCAGGCTCATCCAATCAGGGTACTAACCGATCAGCCACTCCAAAGAATCTTAAAGAAACCCGAATATTCGGGAAGGCTAGCCACATGGGCAATTGAGTTAGGAGATCATCAAATCACTTACTACCCACGAACAACATTCAAAGGGCAAGTAATTGCAGACTTCCTAGCACAACTGCCAAAAACCCAAGAAGACGAGATGGAGGTATCAGAAGATAGAGATGAGAAAGCCAGGGAACAGGAACCATGGAAGCTCTTTACAGACAGAGCTTCCAACGATGAAGGATGTGGAGCAGGGTTGATACTGATTAGCCCGGAAGGCATAGAACTCACCTATGCACTCCAACTAGACTTCAAAAGCACTAACAACGAAGCAGAATACAAAGCCCTTCTTGCGGGACTACGTATAGCACAGGAAATGAAAATAGCCCGGATAGAAGCACACGTAGATTCCATGTTAGTGGCAAACAAAGTCAACAATATCTATGAAGTCAAGGGCGAAACAATGAAGCAATATAGAGCCAAAGTAGAGGAATTGACGACCAATTTCAAGTATTGCAAGGTAATGCACATTCCAAGGAGCCAGAACAAAAAGGCTGATGCCCTCAGCAAACTAGCCTCAGTAGCGTTCAGTCATCTAGCTAAGGAAATTCGGGTGGAAGTACTAGCCAAGCCGTCTACGATAGAGAAGAACGTCGAGGCAATAGAAACAAAAGAAGAAAGAACGTGGATGTCCCCTCTACTAGATTTCCTGAATAAAGGAATCCTTCCACCAGATCAGAAGGAGGCACGAAAGATGCACTCGGGACCAAAGGCGATAGTAGAACGGGCAATGAGAGCCGAATACTATTGGCCCGGAATGTACAAAACAGCGGTGGACGAGATCCAAAGGTGTGATAATTGTCAAAGACATGCTCCGGTAAGCCGTCGCCCTTGCATGAATTTAATCTCAGTAACCTCCGCATGGCCTTTCTTTAAGTGGGCCATAGACATTGTAGGACCCTTCCCAGAAGCAGCGGGAAGGGTGAAATTCCTTATTGTAGCAATCGACTACTTTACCAAGTGGATCGAGGCAAAACCACTGGCAACAATCACAGGACAGCAAGTGCAACGTTTCGTATGGGAAAACATAGTTTGAAGATTTGGAATACCAAAAGAAATGGTGAGTGACAACGGAAGACAGTTTGTAGAAAATCCGTTCAAAAGCTGGTGTGCCGAATTGAAAATTACATAGGTATTCTCTTCTGTTAAACACCCTCAGTCCAACGGCCAAGTGGAGCGGGCCAACAGGAGCATTGTGGAAGGGATAAAAAACCGCCTCGAACCTAAGAGCCATAGCTGGGTGGAGGAACTCCCACATGTACTTTAGGCTCACCACACCACAACAATGACCAGCCATAGAGAAACGCCGTTCAGCTTAACATACGACACCGAAGCAATGATCCCAACGGAAATAGGATCGCCCAGTCGGCGAACCCAGGCAGAAGAAAAAGGAAATGAAAAAGACCTAAGGTTCCATTTAAACATGTTGGAAGAGCGTCGAGAAATGGCTATCGCCAGAGAAACAAGATACAAGAAAAAGGTGGAAAAATACTACAACAGTCGCGTTAAATGAAAGAGTTTTAAGCCCGGACAGTTGGTATTGCGAGAAAACGAAGCGAGCCTACAAGAATACACCGGTAAGCTGGGACCCAAGTGAGAAGGTCCCTACCAAGTAATCGAAGCTAACACCAGGGGATCGTATATGTTGGCCAGGGCGGATGGCACACCTATCCCCCGTACTTGGCACGAAATGCAGCTAAAGAAATACTTCATGTAAGGCCAAGCACCCTAGCCAATGTCATTTCCAGTCTACTTACAATGGCTTGAAGCCTTATCTAATGAAGGTTGTGTTTTTTCTTAAAAAACATCACATGCTAAAAGATTAGGACAAACGAATTCGTAAGGCTATCCGGCCGGATCAACCCCGGACAAGTCACTGAAAATAACTTATGCCCCTTGCCAAGGGTATAAGACTCAATGAAAAATAAAAAAGGCTATCCGGCAAGTTCACCCCCGGACAAGTCACTGAAAATAACTTATGCCCCTTGCCAAGGGCATAAGACTCAATGAAAAATAAAAAGGCTATCCGGTCGGATCACCCCCGGACAAGTCACTGAAAATAACTTATGCCGCTTGCCAAGGGCATAAGACTCAATGAAAAATAAAAAGGTTATCCGGCCGGTTCACCCCCGGACAAGTCACTGAAAATAACTTATGCCCCTTGCCAAGGACATAAGACTCAATGAAAAATAAAAAAGGCTATCCGGCCGGATCACCCTCGGACAAGTCACTGAAAATAACTTATGCCCCTTACCAAGGGCATAAGACTCAATGAAAAATAAAAGGTTATCCGGCCGGATCACCCCCGGACAACTCACTTAAAATAAATTATGCCCCTTGCCAAAGGCATAAGACTAAATGAAAAATAAAAAGGTTATCCTGCCGGATCACCCCCGGATAAGTCACTGAAAACAACTCATGCCCCTTACCAAGGGCATAAGACTTAATAAAAAATAAAAAGGCTATCCGGCCGGATCACCCTCGGACAAGTCACTGAAAATAACTTATGCCCCTTGCCAAGGGCATAAGGCTCAATAAAAAATAAAAAGGTTGTCCGGCCGGACCACCCCTGAGCAAACCACTACATAGCTTATACCCCTTCCAAAGGGTATAAAGTTCAATAAAAAAACATAAAGGCCATCAGGTCGGACTAAATAAAGACAAACGCGCAAAAGACTAAAAGGCGAGATCCAAAAGCAAATACATTCATAAATTAAATTATAAAGTCTAACGGCATAAAGAAATCTACGGAGGCGCGACACTTGAAGAAGGGTAGCGGCACTAGTAAAAACAGCTTTCAGGACGTCAAGAGAAGCTTCAGTTAAGCTGGCCAACCGGGTCACCAAGGAATGGTTTGAGGTTTGCAAGATTGTAGTGATATCACGGAGCCTTTGAAAAGCGTCCGAATCATATCCCTCCACAGACTCCAACGGAATCTGTGCCTTACTTCCCGCATACCCCGCTGCTAACCCTTCCTAAAAACATACTGCCTTGGCAGCCTTGTTAACAGCACCTACCAACAAAAGCCATTCTCGGCTACCTCTAAGACGCTCATAAAAGAGCCGGAAGCCGGTACCGATGAGCCAGTCACGCTCAAAGGACAAACGATGGTTCTCTAGAACCAAAGTTTCCTTCTGAGCCAACACAACAGCCAGATCCGCCTTCAGTCCATCTCTTTCTGCCACTAGAGCGTTCCTCTCCAAAGACCAAGCATCCTCCTTATCAGTCAGTAAGGTTTCCAGGTGCTGCTTGTCTTCATCCAGACGGGCCAACTGAGCCTTTAACCCTCTCTCACCCTCCTGAAAAAAGTACGACATAAGTGGGAAATAAAAATAAAACAAGGAAATATACAGAAAATATATACAAGGGAAAATCACCTCCAAGGATCGGACTTCACCATAGACATGATCCAAGTCCACCTGTAAAAGATTCATTTCAGAGGTCGTCTTGACACACCCCGCTTCCTTGTCCGACACCTACTGAGATAAGCCAGAAATCTCTTCCCGGAGACGGACAATCTCGGCCTCCTGAACCTTAGAGCCCTGAATGATAGAGTCCACTTTCTAGAGCTCAACCTTGGATCCCCTAATTCCAAGTCCACCCTTTGTAGGTGCCGCCCCTTTTCCTCCACTTCCTTCAGAAGGGCACGTTTCTCCGTCATAACCTTCTCCAGGTAAACACCGAAATCATTGTGTTGGGATAAAAGAGCATGGTACCGACTCACAAAATAAAGCATCCTATGATGCATCTCGATAGAGCGAGACAGCTGGTTGGCCATGTAAAAACTATGATCCCGACTAAGCTGGGTAGTGGTAAGACCCCTTTTAAAAACCCTCTCCCCGTAAGGGAGGACATGTTCCAAAAGATAGTGACTCACTTCAGCCGAATCAAATACAACACATGTGGCCAACGACCAGTTGGGAAAAAAAGGTGCTGCTTGATCCTCCTCGGGTAAAATAGGGATCTCATCTCCATGACATAGCTCGTAAGGAAAATGGTCATCAAAGGGATGCGAGCTAGAACCCTCACCCCTAAGAATAGAGGGAAAGGGGGGGGGGGGGAAGGGAGGCACCCTGCAGAGGAGGAGGAGGAGAAAGGTCGGTAATCCGGTCAACAGGGGAACCAACAGGTAGGTCAGGTTGCACAGGAAAAGACCGGAGAGAAAGGACCGTCGAAGGTGGGGCAGTAACAGTAAAGGGTTTGACAATGGCCGGAGAAGGAGAGGGAGGATTAAATATCACCCGTATGTTGGGACGTTTCGGGGATGACCCACTGGAAGACTCCTCGATCTTCCTCTTGCCCCGATGAACCAGGAGCACCTCCTCATTCTCGTCCTCCGACTCAAGGGGACTAATAGTGATCCCCTGAGTGACAGAAACACTGTGAGCCGACGAAGCTTGAATCGGGCTAGATACAGCCTAAGGAACAACATCAACAGTTTCCAGGTGACACCGAGGTCACCTCCTATTACAATATCTAGCAAATCCACCTATGCAAAAGAAAAAGAAAAACAGAGTTAAACCTTGATAAAAAATCCACCTCTGTAAAAAAAAATTCCCCACTCACCAACACCATTACGAACAGGGACGGGATGGAGAAGAGGCGTATCCCAATTTTGACTAACACCAGCTAGGACTAGGACTGACTTATCAAAAACAACGATGGAAGAGGAACGAGAAGCCAACATGGTGCACAACCCATCTTCGTAAGCACCATCGGCAGGAGAAGGATCTTCAATGGGAGTATTAATGTCCCGACGAGGCAGGGTAACAGAGAGGAAAGCAGAAGAAACATAAAAGAAGTGGTCTTTCCAATTCTTTAGAGAATTGGGGATTTTAAGAGCCATTGACGAGCTAGGTTTCCTTCTTTTGATAAAGGTGAACCAATCGCCGGCAGTGCCAAGATGATAGAAGACACGGAACAAGTTGACGGAAGGCCACCCCCACAAGCACGGCAGGCAACCTCAAAATGGTATACTTTACAAAGACCTAAGGGGCTAATCTGGTAAAAACGAACGCCATAAAATAATGGCAATTCTAAGAGGAAGGAAGTAAGAGGATAACGACAGTTAGAAAATTCAAAACTCTTGGTATATAAAGTTATCATCCCATCCGGGGCAACGACAGTCTGAACAGGAACAGGTAGGGTAGGATTCAATCCTTGAGGAATATTGTATTTTTCACAAAAAAACCCTAAGTTGTTGAGCGGACAGAACGGACGGAGTCATACCAAGATTATGACGATCACCCATGACTTATCACGAAAAACAGAAAAGAAAGGAGGAAGAAAAATCAAAAGAAAAATAAAAGAGAAACAAACGCACCTGGCTCCATAAGACGGGGAAGGACGATGAAGGTTGAATGAAGAAAACCAGGTGGAAAGAGAAGGGACAGAGCGAATGTCTGGAAGAAAAGAGGCGTAAAAACGAAAGGATGAGAAGATTACAATAGTTATAAAGAAAAAAAAAGTAAGTCGGTTAAAAAGTAATTTGAATTTCAAACGTTGGAAAGGGACAGATGGTCGACACGTGGCGGATCCCCTCCTCAGAAGCCATTGGGTATCTGAGTCTAAAAAGAACTTAAGTACCTACAAATACAACTGTCTTCCACCCACAACTTAACAGACACTTTAGATCCCCGAAAGTAGAGAAAAGAAAATTAGTCTATCACCTGCTCCGGCATGACCAAAGCAATTAATAGACTAGGGGGGACTTGTTGGGATATGGTCCGGAAAGAAAACCGGACATATCCCAGAACCCAAGTCCGGACAAACACTTACAAAGATATAGTAATCTAAGGCCGGGCCTATAAGCCCAAAAGCCGGGCTTTAGTCAAAGACCCGGCAGATGGGCGAAACCCGGCCATGTTTAGGAGAAAGAGACAAAAGGCTAACGGTAAGAAGGAGACAAGAATTCACATATCAGAGTACGAACCAATAAATAGAGGAGACCCGACAATACAAAAACCATTACTAACAACCTTAAACAATGGCTCAGGCATTACATATCCGGGCCAATAAGACAAAGATACGCTCCAGGCTAAAGATAAATAATCACCAGGTATAAATACCCCATCAAACCCAAGGTAATGCTCATGCTCTCATTCATTCCTCACACTTACTCCATATTCGTATTTCTCATTCACACCCGATCCTTAATCTCACGCCGGAGGTTGGTCAAAGCGACACCCCCCGGGGTCCTCACTGTGACGAGACTAACGGTGTTCTTGTTTTGCTAGGTCAAGCTCAGTATAATCATTCTGGAGACTCTAGAAGAATCCGACGATCCGAAGATCTTGGAGTTTACACTTCCTATTTTATATAGGCGGGATGATAGTATCTTACATAATTTAATAAAACAGATGATTCCTAATATATAACTATTTGATTAAAGGTGAAAGGTAAAACAATCAAATAATTTAATATTTATTTTTAACAAACTAAAATTTTGTACTTTTACCTATTTATTTAATTTAATTACTTTAAAACTATTGCTACACTAGATTTCAAATCAGTTTCTCAATTTAGTTTCTATATTTCAACTTTTTTAACCACTATACATTTCCAAAATCATATTTGTAACGAAAAACCATATGATCACACAATATATTGCTACTGCTGCTTCTGCTTTTTTTAGTTTTACTTTAATAAAATTTTATTAGAAATTAATTTTTGAAGAAAAAAATAATAAAACAAAATAGTTAGTAGTAATGATAAAAGAATATGGAGCTGGAGATGAGGAATACGATGTAAGAGCATTCACAGCAGGTTTTATATATGTTTATGAGTGAGTTCTGCATATTTTAGGGAGTGGTTGTGAGTGTAGTAGAGAGAAAATGTTACTGTTCATCTGTATATTTATGAAAACAATTTTCACCTCTACTAATCTTTTAATATTTTTTGAAAGTGCTTGTGAGTGGATGAGAGAGAAAAGTTAATAATAAAGATATAAAAAAATATTATTTAATTGAAAAGTAAAGAGAAAAGATAGTGATTTTAGTGTAATTATAGAGATGGGGATAGAGAAGCTACTGGGAATGTAAGATTTTTTAAAGCTGAACAAATTTTAAAAATAAATTTATGACAGTTTTTTTAGGTTAAATTACAGCGACTGGGAAAGGAAACCCATTATGAATGCTCTTACACGATTAAAAACCATTTGCTTTTAAAGCCATATTTATATTTAGATGACATATCTCATATTTTATAGTGATTACATTTAGAAAGAATGAAAATTACTGTTTTATATGATTGTTGTTAATCAATTTCTTTGAATAAAATGATTCACATGGTTTATGCATGAAATACAAGGATTTTTTTTAGTAAAGGTAACAGGACACACGGGTCAGGTGGGTTGAAACATCTATTCTTTACCCGGAAACACTTCTATCAGTTTCTTTATTTGATGATGAATGTTGCTGGGAGGTAACTATTCTCATTAAAATTGCTTTTCAAATTTCAGTGTAAATTAAATTCCATTTTTCATGACTGATCTTTGATTCTCCTCTTTTAGCTTTTGCTGAGCTTCTTGACAATTTTTGGATGAGGTACAAAGGAATTCAAAACTCTTTTATGTTTCAACATGTGCAAAATTTTTATTTTCTTACTTGACAATTAATGGCATCCTCCGGTGCGCACCGGAGCTACTTATGTCAATGTAGATGTGCTGAATAATGAATAGATAATCGCAACAAGATGTTATGATGCAATATTTATAGTGTAACCTGGAATTTTTTCTTATATTTGGCCGACCCAATGGAGATAGCGATATGTTTGTGTTTGGATCCTCCTGTGTGTATTGAAATTACCTTATTATAGCGATTTGAATGAATCTGATTGGATGCAGGCGTGTTCAGGGGCTAATGGATGTTGCACATCCTTAAATGGCACCTATGCATAAGGTCAGTTTCCACGCCAAGTCAGAGTATGGTATGATCCAGAACTATAAGGTTGTTGAGGATGTTTTTAAGAAACTGAAAATCACCAAGGTCTCCATGTTATTGATTTTGCATGTTAATGATTTTGCAACTGTTTTTATGATGGTCGGATAGTGTTTAGAAACTGAAACACACATAATTTATTAGGATTTTTCAAACTCAAGATAGGACACGTGCAATGAAGGAAGGAGACAGAGAAACTTCACTGTTCGTAGAACAAGTTGGATTTAGACACTTTAAATGTATTTAGACAATTTCAGCATAAAGTAACCATAATGTAAACATTTTTAATTCTGTTGTATAAAGTTTTGATGACATTAATTTTTATGACGATTTAACACGCCGCAATGCGCGCGGGTGTAACACTAGTAATTAGTTAATCATTACTTAACAAAAAAAAATCTAAAACATTCAACACTACGCCAAAAGTGACCTACGGCCACACATATTCAAAAAAACGTCCAACCACACTTTCGATTAAATGTGTGGCTAAAGGTCATTAATCACATTTCAAAACCTTCTATCCTACTTTTTGCCATACATTTTATTTATTCATATGACCAATGTATAACAGTTCAAAACCTTTAGCCACACTTTAAGAAAAAACTGTGACATTTATTAGCCACACTATAAAAGTGTGGCCAAATGTAATCTACAGCCACATTATTTGTTTGCTATTTTTTTATACATGTGACCAAAAACACATCTATTAGTCACACTTTATGAAAAATCTGTGACATTTGATAGTCACACTAGGAAAGTGTGGCCAAATGTAATCTACAGCCACAGTATTTGTTTCATGTGACCAAAAACACATCTATTAGCCACACTTTAAGAAAAACTGTGACATTTAGTAGCCACACTAGAAAAGTGTGGCCAAAGGTGATCTACGGCCACAGTATTTGTTTCATGTGACCAAAAACAAATCTATTTGGCACACTTTAGGAAAAAACTGTGATATTTAGTAGCCACACTAGAAAAGTGTGGTCAAATGTGATCTACGGCCACAATATTTGTTTGTTTTTTGATACATGTGACAAAAAACACATCTATTAGCCACACTTCACGAAAAAACTGTGACTGGTAGCCACACTAGAAAAGTGTGGCCAAAGGTGATCTACAGCCACAATATTTGTTTCATGTGATCAAAAATACATCTATTAGCCACACTTTAAGAAAAACTATGACATTTAGTAGTCACACTAGAAAAGTGTGACCAAATTTGATCTACGGCCACAGTATTTGTTTAATGTGACCAAAAACACATCTATTAGCCACACTTTAAGAAAAACTTTGATATTTAGTAGTCACACTAGAAAAGTGTGGCCAAATGTGACCAACTGTCATATTGATACTTATTTAAATTTCTTTGTAGCTAAAAGTGATAAATGGTCACGGAAAAATATTTTATGCGTGGCTAAAAGTAATATATGGACACGGTTAAAGTTTTTATATGTGGCTAAAGGTAATGAATGATTATAATTTCCAATTCTCCCTGCCAACTGAATCAGAAGACTAAAAGTCGCCCACATTAATTACACTAAAGTTCTTGCTTATAAATTACGATCTCCAAATTAAAAACCTAAACTTCTTACTTAGTTAATTTTGTCTTCATTCGTCAAAATTATGGCATGGAGAATACGATCAGTTGATGCTCCTTCAGCTGACTACAATGTGATGTACGGTGGTGAGTATATATGATCGATATATATATATATATATATATATCTCTTCTCGTCTTTAAATTTCAACAATTTGGGTTTTTTAAGCTAATGTGTAAACTGTTTTGAAATTTTAAGCGACAATCGGACGTTGTTTTCTTTCAAAATCCATCACAGGGGCCGACAGTACTAAGGAGGCTGTTTGACCTACCTGGACTATGTCGACATTGATGTATTGACTATGGACCAGTTTAGAGAAATGCTTTATGTCGTTGGGTGTTCGTCAAATTTAATTGACAGGTACTCCATTCACTATATGATCACAAAACTGACGCTGGACTATGGACTGATTCCATTGTACAATGAATGGGATATAAGGGCTTTGACCCTTTACATGAAGGAGTTTGATGAAATATCCTTATACCTGGAGATGATGGAGGAGTCCAGCTTATATACTTCATCTGATTGTCTAGGATGCTACGTAACGCTTGCTGTAAGTGATGATGGGTACTGATTTAGTGCAGAGCATAAATCTTTATTCCATTGTTTTAGTGTGTTTTTAGATAGTTTTGTGTAAGTTTTTACTTGCTTTTGCTTTTTTTTGAGTCAATGTCTGGTTTACTGGAGCTCGTGTGGAATACAAGTCAAATCACAAAGAAATCGAGCAAGAGAAAAAACTGGAAGATAAAAGTAAAAAATGTTGAAATTCAGTTCCTCGCGGTACGCGAGAAGGGAGAGACAAGTCTTCGCGGTACGCGAAGGAATCCAAATCCGGGCCCGACTATTTTGTTCCTCGCGGTATGCGAGGAACCCATGCTATTCTCTCGTGATACGTGAAGGCCATAAAATTTCGCAAAAAGCCCTAATCGATCAATTAAAAGAATTTAAAGGCTATTATGATAGAGTTCGATCATTCAGCCATCTAGAGAAGGTCTTAAGGTGATTTTAGGGTGGAGCAGAGAGTTGAAGTGAAAGTTTGAAGCTTTTGACTCTGCGTTTGTTTGTTTTAGCTTATTCGGTTTCTAAGTCTCGATCGTTATCTTTAATTACTTTATTTGAAACCATGTTCAGGATCTTTACTTCTGTTTGGATGTTTTTGAGTATGATTATGGGCTAAACAATTGATACTGCCTAGGTTTTACACGAATGATTGTTAAAGTTTAGATTTTTATCGATTTTTGGATCTTGTGTTGGTTTTATGCTATTGTAATAGATCTGATTTCAAGGGTTTGATGAATATGCATGCTTAGTTTTGATTCTTTGCTAATTGATTATTCCATACGCGTCTTTGTGAATGTCTTTCATGTATGAGTGTGTATTAGGTCACTTACTTCGTGTCTGTGACTAGTTTGTGGTTTGCTAGATATCAGTGACCATAGGAATAGTGATTAGTAATCTATTGAATTGAGTGTTCTTCTTATCTAGATACCCGAAGTGATAGATAATCGGTTAGTCTTTGATGTTAGAGTTTTTGAGTGTGAACTGTCTGAGAAGAAGTTTCCTTAGGGTTTCTAGTGTCGTTGTTAATCCGTGTCAAACAGGTTGTCTTCAGATTACTCAATGCATCTTCAATGTATTGAGACATCGAGACTGAAAGGTGAGCTGTCTACTGAGTTCTTTAGTATAGTTGGTGAGACCGAGAGGTAATCCGACCAACTGGTGAGCTTAGTATCCTTTAGGTTGTCTTCTTGTCACATCCTGAGAGTGATTAGGAATCCACTAGGTAGTTTGAAGGTGTCACATCTTAGGATCCCAGTTCTAGCACATAATCCATATCCGATAGAAGTCCGAGTGTTACAATCACGATTCATAACCTAGGTAGTGTTCTTCTCATTCCTGATATTTCCCAAGTCTTTGTCTTGATAGTTAGAGTCGATCTTTAGTATTATGCATTATTAGTTAATCAGTAGTGTAGAAATCCCCCCAATCAATCAACTTTAGTCCGAGTCAGAGTCTAGTAAGCTATAGTAGTGTCTCTAGGGTTCGATAATCTGGTTTACCATTAAGCTGTGCTACACTCGATAGGTACACTTGCCCGTCGGGCCGATTTAGTTCATAGGTACTCCATTTATTACTTAGGAGTCTAGATTAGGTTTTATTTAGTAGTTTTTATAGACCGTATGGGCGCTATCGGGTACCCATGTTCTATGTGCGGAGGCCTGAAGCTTGCAGTAAGTGATGATAGAATATGGTCTAGCAGCCACCATGCCAGATCTGATGAGGATTTAATTTCGGATGCTAGGTTATGACAGGTTGATGAAAACAATATATTTTTTGGACAATGTATGCATGTTAATATATTTATGTGTACTATATAGTTGCCATTTAAATGGAAATCTTTTGGTAAGATAATTTAGATCTTTTGGTGATATTGTGTGTATTGACCAGTAATCTAAATATTTGGTTGATGTTTGTGGTTTTGGTTGACGTATACCTCTATATCAGCTAATAATTAATGATGATTTTATTCAATTGTGTATTTGTTTTATGTGTATACCACTACACAAAAGAAGGATATTTGGGACTGAAGAATTAGTCTCTGATACTCTGAAATCAGTACCTAATGGTCATCAGGGACTGATTTTGCCAGTCACGAGTCAGTCACCTATTCCTAGTTCTAGACAGTGTTATCAGTAACTGAAAATCAGTCCTGATTGTATGACACCATCAGGGACTAACATTCAGTCTTCAAAACATATAAATTCATTCATCATTTTATCCCCCGGTACCACGCCACTTCAGTCCCGAATACATTTCGTTGGTGACTGAAAACCAGTCTTTGATACCATGTTCTTAAGAACTGAAAATCAGTCTTCGATACCATGTTTTTAGGGATTGAAAATTAGTCTTTGATACCATGTTTCAGGGAATGGAAATTAGTCCTTAAACAAAGTATATTTTGTCTTAAATACGTTGCATTAGCTTCGGATTCCATAACAATTGAGTCCCTAATAAGATGTTTTGAAGACTAAGAATTAGTCTTTGATACAGATCATTTCAGTTCTTAATATGTTTCATTTAGCGACTGAAAAATAGTCTTTGATACTAAAACCTAGTCCTTAATCCTTTCATACATAAAAGGCGTTTAAGACTAAATATCAGTCCATAATTCGATCCATTTTTTAGAATATTAAGAACTGATTTTCAGTCTCTAATATGTTCCCTCCATATTAGAGACTGAAGATCAGTCTTAAGTACATTTGCACCAGTTTTCATTACAGAGGAAACGTATTCAGACTAAAATTCAGTCAAGTAAAAGGTTCCCTCTAAAACCTTATTTTACCCAAAAATATTTGTGACTGAAATTTAGTCTCAAATAAGATGGAAAAATATTAGCGACTAATTATCAGTCACTAACATAAGTCGTAAAAAAAATTAGTCCCCATTATTATCAGTAACTAAAAAATCAGTCTCGGATATCATGTACTCAAGATTGATATATCAGTCCCTGATAGTTTAGTCTCTAATGGTCACTTTTTTTGCAGTGTGTATTACAATATATGTTGAGGTTAGGAAATATGTACTTTGTCAGAGTTTGTCAGAGTTTGTCATAGTCTGCTCCAAGAATAATGAGAAGTTGTTGCAGGTGAATTTAAATTATCTTTTGGATACTTGTTTTTGGTATTATGTTGTTATGTTACTATTATTGTCAATAAACATGCTATGTTACTACTTTTGAAAACAATATATATTTTGACCCAACTTTGGTTGGGTCTCTTATCCATCTTTAGTTTATGGTCACATGGGTCATGCTTATGTCAAATGGGTCATGGTTTGGACAAATGGGTCAGCAGGATGATTAGTTATGGGAAAATGGGTCAGATTGTAGGTTTAATGGCTCTAGGTGTAAGCTGGTCATTTGTGCAGATTAAATGGGTCAGGTTGTAGGTTTAATGCATGGTGTGTAGGTTTGATGATAGTCAGGTTATCTATGCATGTTTAATGCTGTAACACCTCGAACATTCCCTAGAAATTAAAGTTGAGGGGTTATTATGTAAACAATCAAAGTTCAAGGACTAAAGTTGAAAATCTAAAAATCGAAAGGGTAGCGGACCGCTACCCAAGGCTTAGCGATCCCTACGTGTTGAGCAAGTGAACAATGATGACGAACCACGTGTCAAGCTGACTTAAACCCTATGGCGGACTGCCAGGGATTTACTAACGGTCTGCTACGGACTTAATGGTCCGCCAAGGACCCTTAACGGTCTGCTACTTGGTCCACAAGGCAAATTTTACGGCTGAAGACGGTGGCGGACCGCCACCACCTTGCTTAGCAGTCCGCTACGAGTCCCCATTTAGCCCTATAAATAGATCAACAAAATCAGTCATTTGAGCATCATCTACACTTCAAATTTCACACACAAACACTCTGAAGTTTCCATCTCGAGCCCCGGTTAGCTTACGAGAGTTCGGTTCCAAAGTTTCAACTCCAAAATTGCCGTAGATAGTGCATAGGTAAGTTTCACCATTAAGCAAAAATTGTGTTCTTAAGTAATGTCATTTCGTATCTAGGAACTTTGTCCGAAGTATTTGCCATATTACTAATTTGATAAGCCGAAATACTGCTGAGGTGAGTTCTTAAACTGTGATGCATGAACCCGACCATGACCTTGTCTAGCATGATTGATTTATGAAAAAATTTTGAGTATCTTGAAACGACTGCACGGATTGTTTATATATAATGTATTCTAAGCGCTTATTGTATTTCACTTGCCCATGGAACGACATGTTGGACAGGACCCGTGGAACAGTCTTTGGTTATATATATACTGAATGATTGTTTATAGTTGTCTATGAATTTGGGTGTTGAAGGCCATGAATGTGTTCAAGATACTTTGGCGGGTCATTTTAATAAACTATTTTAGTTTATGAATTCACCAGCTTTGCGCTGACCCATGTTTTATCAAATGTTTTTGAACGCATGACAGGTAGTCATTAGATAAGGCATTGCCAGGACTAGAATGAAACGATGAACGATCCAGATGATGGGCATGCCTGGAAATATAAGTCCCGAATGATATGTTCCTTGTTAGGAACGATGATAAAAAGTTGTGTAACATTTTGATTCCACAAATGCAACCAATGTTTTTATAAACTAAAAGATGATGTTTAGTTTCTGCTGTGTGTTTTTGATATCAACATCACAGTAACTAGAAGGCGACCTTCTGACCAGTATGTAGTTATCTGACAAACAAAATGTTCTGTCTAAGGAAAGAGCGCTTATAAATCTCTCCTAGACCCGTCGTTCTTTCCTGAGAACATCTCTGCTGGAGGTACTACTCTGGTTAGATATTTGTCCTGTGTTACGAGTGTGACAAGTTGGTATCAGAGCCTCAGTTTAAGGGATTTAGACGCTACAGGAATAATATCTAGACTTAAACTAGGACTATGAGATTCGTCTGGAATGCCTCAGGATAAGTTAGGTGTATACATTTAGTACGACCGATAATGGGAAATGCCAAGAAATCAGATAATTAAAGGCATTTTTGGCCAAGTGTTATTAATTTCTAAATTTCTGGATTATGATTGGTTATACGAGTTCTGATGTTATACATCTGTATGTAGGTACAAATGGCAGGACGTGGTAGAGGACAAGGAATAGGTAGGGGTAGAATGCCTAACACTAGGTCCCGTACCCGCGACACGACGAATACAAACACTGATCCAAATGAAAACGTCAATACGAATACTGAACCCGAACAACCTGTTGAAGAAGTCATTATGACGGAAGCCCAATTTCAAGGGGCGGTGGCATCTGAGGTCACTCGAGTTCTTAAAACAACTCTACCTAGAATCCTTGATGATGCTCTTAGGAGAAGAGAGAATCATAACAGTCTGGGAAACCGTAATGGAGGAACAAGTGGTGCTATGCCCCGAATGGAAGATACCCTTCATACCTCTCCAGTAGGAAACAATGTAGGCACCACCCGAACTCATGAAACAGTTTGAATGACAAACCAGAGTACAAGAATTCATGGCCACGGATGTAACTACAAGAATTTCAGTGACTGCCATCCCAAATCATTCAATGGAAAGAAGGATGCCGTTGCAGCTTTGAAGTGGATCACATCTATGGAAGCTATGATAAAGATGAGTGAATGCAGATCAGACCAATCTATGAAGTTTGTTGCCCATTCATTTGAAGAGGAAGCTCTTGACTGGTGGGAGCCAGTTAAACAGACGAAGGGAGAAGCTGTTACTGATTTAATGACATGGGAAGATCCCAAAACTTTAATCATGAATAGGTACTGTTCACAGAATGCCGTGGACAAGATTGAATATGAATTTCTATGGTTCAAAGCTGGAACAATGACTCATCTGGAGCACACAACTAAATTTAATGAGATGGCCAAGCTGGTGCCACATTTGGTTAATCCTGAATAACGAAGAGTCAAATGTTATATTCAAGGCTTACCTCCTAAGGTTCGTACCTTAGTGAAATCTATTGCACACGAGACGATAGATTTGGCGATCGAGAAGAGTGTTGTAATGTTTGATGAGGTGGCAGCCCAAGAGCCACCAAAGATTGATCAGAATAGAAAAACTGAAGAGGTTATTTACAAGTTTAAACCGGGAAATAGTAAATTTCCAAGAAGTGGAGGATTTAACCCCAACCCTGATAGAACCAATCAGGGAATGAAATGCTAGACTTTCCACAAGTTTGGTCACTTGGTAATCCATTGCCCGAATGTTAAGTGTTTTAACTGTGGAGAGATAGGGCACTATAGGACTTCCTCTCCTAAACCACTTAAACCAAGAATGGGTGGTCAAAACAAGGGAACAGGACGAGTATTCGTCTTAAGAAGTGGAGATGAACAGAAAAATAAAGCTAAGGAGCTGGCGGGTACTTTCTTAGTTAATAATATTTACACCAAGGTTCTATTTGATACAGGGGCGAATAGAAGTTTTGTATCATGGGCATTCACCCGATATTTAGGCGTAAGATCGATTCCACTTATTCATGCCTATGTCGTTGAAACGACAAGTGGCGAACATATTAGGATAACTGAAACATACCCTGATTGTGTCATCAATTTTGGTGACGATAAGGTATTAGTTACACTAATGCCAATGAACATGAATGAATATGAGGTTATCCTAGGGATGGATTGGTTAAACCGATACCAGGCCCAGATTGATTGTGACCAGAGAACGGTCAAGATTAAGAAACCAGAAGAAACTAGTTTAATGATTCAGGGTGATAGCAAGACTAATAAGATTAAAATTATTTCTATAGCGCAAGATAGGAAAGAATTGATTAAGTGTGACGATATATTATTACTCCATGCCTTAAACACTAAACCCGAAGGACAGATTGCAGATATTCTTGTAGTCTGTGATCACCCGGATGTCTTTACGAAAGAATTAACCGGTCTTCCACCTGATCGTCAGATCGAGTTCCGGATCGAACTCATTACTGGAGCTAAACCTGTTGTAAGATCCCCTTATCGTCTAGCTCCTTCCGAACTGAAAGAATTACTGAAACAAATTCAAGAACTCTTAGACAAAGGGTTCATTCGTCTGAGCACTTCACCTTGGGGAGCACCGGTACTATTTGTTAAGAAAACGGATGGGAGCATGAGGATGTGCATTGATTATCAGGAATTAAATAAACTGACTGTAATGAACAGATATCCGTTGCCTAGAATAGATGATCCATTCGATCAACTATAAGGAGCCAAGTATTTCTCAAAGATCGATCTTAGATCAGTATATCATCAGTTGAAGGTACAAGAAAAAGATGTACCGAAGACTACTTTCAGGACCAGATATGGTCACTATGAATTCCTTGTCATGTCATTCGGTCTAACAAATGCTCCCGCAGCATTTATGGACCTGATGAATCGAGTTTGTAAACCATTCCTTGATAATTTCAGTTGATGCACATTCCTGTGACAACACTCTGGATAGAGTCTTAGTGTGTATTTCTAATGTCTGTAATTTGTCTTTGTTTGTAAGAGTCGTTATGTAATAGTTTATCAAGTTGTATTTACTTTTACATAGTGTATGTTGCATTTCTTCCAAGTGTTTTGCGCACTTACATGTGCGCAGGAGAAAGCTCCTGCGTACTTAGCAAGTACGCAGGAAGACCCATGCGTACTTGCTAAGTACGCAAGAGCATTTGGTCCTGCGCACTTGCTAAGTGCGCAGGCATCAGGTCTGTATAAATAGGTTTGGTTCACAGTTGATAAGTACGCAGAACTCATATCTTAGACGAACTCAGTTTGTTAAGTACGCAATTTGTATTATCTCTGTAACCGTCGAGTGTTTATAATAGAAAGAGCTTTTATTGTGACTCTCGTGTTGGTTTACTTTGTTTTAGTTAGACTCTCCGCCTAGTCACGGGTATTCCGCACCCGGTCCGACTAGTAGACCACTTTCATGCAACGATCCGACACACACGAAGGGACCTACAAGTGGTATCAGAGCATTGCTCTTGAATTCGAGTGTTGTAAGTGAGTTTGGAGACGTTTTTACTGAGTTTTACAAGCAAAAAGAGGTATTTTTGTTGATTTTTGTGATAAAAAAGGGGTAGCTCTTGAACACTTTTTTAGAAGCAAAAATCTCTCAAAAACCAATTTTTGTTGTGTATTTGAGTTATTTGAGCATCAAAGGTTGGTTAGAAACAAGTTTCTGACCCTTTGGCTCATTTGCATTAATCATCAGACTAATTTTTACCATCTCCGACGAGTTTCAGGCGACCGGAAAAGTTTGGTGAAAGTTGCTGAAAAGGTGTCCTGCGTACTTACCATTTCTGGAAAAAAGTACAGGTTTCTGCGTACTTACTAAATACGCAAGACTTATCTCCTACGTACTTACAAGTGCGCAAGACTGAACTTGTGCGAACTTAAGTTATATCCTGCATACTTACATCTACTCCTGCGTACTTACAAGTACGCAAGAACAAATATAAATACGCAAGACCATTTCTCAAGTGCGCAAGGCCAAAGTCAAGTGCGCAGCTGTGTCTGATTTTTCTGAAATTTGACTAAGTGTTCACTATGTCGAATCTTCAGAATTTAGGTAACATGTTAAATTATGATAATGAGATCGGTACACCACAGAAACCACCAAAGTTGCTGAACGTGAACGATTACTCTAATTGGAAAGCACGTTTCGAGCACTACATTTCATATACCGACTCATCATTATGGATACCAATCCTTGAGGGATATAAGCATCCCACACACATTTATCTTGATGATGAATTGCCCAAGCCTATCTCTAAGCTTTCTGACGAAGAAAAGAAAGCTTATGATCGAGAAAAGAAGGCACTTGGCTCGATCACTATGGCGTTAACTAGGGAATTGTTCCACAGTTTCCGAGGGTATGACAATTCTAAGGATCTCTGGAAAGCCTTACAGAAGTGATTCGAAGGAAATAGTGACATCAAGAAGAGTAAGCGGGATCTTCTCAGGAAGCAGTATGAGTGCTTCAGATTCTTTGAGAACGAATCTTTAGATGACCTCATCTCTAGGTTCTATCATTTACAGACTGAGTTGAATGCTTTTGACCTCAAGTATCCAGATGAAGAGATGGTGGAAAAGTTTTTGGATGCCTTACCACCCAAATTTGAGATGTACACAACCCTGATGAGGGAAAATCCTAAATTCTATGAGTTGACAGTAGAGGAAGCAATAGGAAAGATTCAAGCTCACGAAATGAACTTGAAAAGAAAGGAGAGCTCTGGAAGACCCCAGATACAAGACCCTTCTATGTATCATGGGACGACTTCTACATCCAAGTCATCTGGCTCTGGAATCGCCCTCTTCACTGGAAATCCTACTGAAGAAGACCACTCAACTGGGTGTGGTAGTCATGCTTGCTATGCTTCAGGATCAGGGTTGGGATCTCATCATCAAAATACCTCAAGAAATCCTCCTGCTACGTCTTTAGCTAACAACTCAGCTATAGCCAGAATAGCTGAAGATCATGTAGCATTATTCTCATCTTGCATGCTTGCATATGAAAACTTCATAGGTGGCAAGCTTACTGATCCAGAGACGATTGAAGAAGATTTTAATCAAGTGGATCCTGATGACATGGAGGACATGGATATTCAATGAAATATGGCCATGTTATTGAGGAGAGCCAAGCGTTTCCTGAACAGAACAGGAAGAAAGTTTATTGGGGGGCATCCTAATGCCAAGGTCGGGTTTGACAAATCCAAGGCCAAATGCTACAAGTGTCTGAACTATGGACACTTTGCTCGTGAGTGTCAGAAAGACAGAGCACCTGCCTCTGGTTTTACCCGACCCAGCCAAGGAAACAGCCATGGCCAAAACAATCCAAGCCACCACAATCAAAGCCTAGGTGGAACGTCCAATGCACTGGTAACCCAACAGGACGAAAGCTTTGACTGGGGTGTTCATCTTGAGGATGCCATCATTGCACAAACACAGGTTGGTCTCATGGCTGAGATCATGGAGATGATGGAAGCAGAGAGAAGGGAAACTGTTGCTACAGAGAAGGTAAAGGAAGCTGAAGAAAAGGAAGATTCTGTAGCTGATGAAGGAGAATCAACCACAGCTGTTGCTCTCATGGCCATTGGAGAAGCAACAAGTTCATCATCTGAGGTAGATTCTAATCCCTTTTCTGTTGTTTCATGTTCTAAGTGTCTAGGGCTAAAACTTGAAAACTCTAAACTCCAAGACAAAATCGAACCCCTAAGTATGGCAGCTCTAAACTATAAAGAAAATGAAAAACGTTTTAAAGAGTCTATTGAAACGTTGAAAAAGGAAAAACGTGAGTATTCTTTAAAAATGAGCGATCAACAGCTTCACTTAGATATTGCTTATAAGGGGTTGGAAAAACGGAACAATGAAATCAACAAACTGCAAAATGAGATCTTGCAATTAAAATTCACAAATGAGAAGTTGAAAAACTCTCGCTTTGTGGGGGAACACTACGAATCTGTAGTGAGGAAAATGAATGGTCTAGGTCTTGGTACAAATGCCATTCCTCAACCAGTGAGCGGGAAGTTTGTCAATAGCTTAATAGACATTGATCTCACTTGTCTAGATGAGTCCTCTGATAAGGATGATTCCCCTAAGAAGGATGAATCCTCAAGTAAGGCTAACTCCACATCTAGTGAGAAGTTTGTTACTGCTTCTTAAGATGGGTCGGTTAACTCTTGCCCTGAAGGAGTAGTATCTGAGGAGTTGTTGACTGAACAGAAAGTCAAGAAAAATATTATCACTAATGGTGATAATTGCATTTTAACTGAACCTGATGTCATTGAATCAAATGATAAACTTAAGGTAATGCTTTATGGGGGGTATAAAAACCTTAACCAAGTAAAGAAAGAGGCTTTTTCAGCTCACTTTGGTCTTGGTTACAAAGAAAATTTAGAAAAATACTATACTCCCAAAAATCAAATTGTTAAGGTTCAGACTGCTGTTCAGAAACCAACTCCTCCTGCTTATAATGGAGAGTTTTCTAAGGCCAGATCCAATGAGCCTTACAAGAGAACTTATGTAGACAAGAGGAATTGTTTTCACTGTGGCGTGGTTGGTCAAATTTTTGTGAACTGTCCTTCTAAGAACCAAGGGAAACGGCCAGTTGTTTCACAACCAGCTGTTATCCCCAGGCCGCCACCAGTGAAGCCATTTCCCAAAAGTCCAAAGCAGAATGTGGTGAAACCACCAGTCCAACCGATGGCAAAGCCAAAGTTCAAATCTGAGGCCAAACCATCTGTTGCAAGAAAGGTAAAGCAACCTGCTGTACCTCGTGTGTCTACATCTGGTAGTACACGTACTGGTGAGAAATCTGTGGGCAGACTTTCTAAGCCACAGAGTAGAAGAAGGAATAAGAGGTTGAGAAAGCTGGAACAGCTGACTAAAGCTCAATCAGGTGAAGCTTCCACAAGTTCACCGGCTGTGGTTGAGCCAAAGTCTCCTGTTCTGGTTAAGAATCAAAAGAGATCCTGGAACAAGAAAGTAAAAGGTTCTCAATCTCCTGTTCCCAAATCCTCCAAAGATTCACCAATTTTGAACAGTCATCATGACTGTGAGTTGAAAGAAGTAGTTTATTTTGAGAAAGACAGACGACCTAAGACCACAATGGCTTGGGTCTCCAAATCTAACTAATTCTTTTGTGAATCGTGCAGGGACGTCCGAAGGGTACTATCTCTAACCGCTGGTATGTAGATAGTGGATGTTCCAGGCACATGACAGGAAACATGGCCCTGCTTCAAGATGTTAAACCGTTCAGAGGCGGCTATGTGGCCTTTTCCGGAGAAAAAGGCGGCAGCATCACGTGTCAAGGCGTGGTTTCAAACGGTTGTGTCAGCTTTGACAATGTCAACTTCTGCGAGCAGCTGAAGCATAACCTGTTGAGTGTCTCCCAAATGTGTGATAAGGAATACCCGGTGATGTTTGACAAGTCAGAATGCCTGATTCTCAAACCTGGTTTTGAGGTTCCCGAAGACTGGATTCTGATGAGAGCACCAAGAACGAATGACACATATTAGATCGATATGAGCGTTGCAACAACCACCTCATCAGTTGGTACTTGTTTGCTCACAAAAGCGACAGAACTTGACTCTATCTTGTGGAATAGGAAACTCGGACATATTTCGTATTGTAAAATGAATCATCTTGTCCGAAACGGTTTGGTAACCGGGGTTCCTAAGCTGAGGTTTACCGTTGCAGATGACTGTATGCCTTGTAAAAAGGGCAAACAGCAACGGAAGTCTCACAAGCCCAAGCTCCAAAACTCTATTGATACCCCTTTGGAGCTATTACACATGGATCTGTTTGGCCCTATAAGTATCAGGAGTATTGGAGGTAAGTCGTTCTGTCTAGTTGTAACTGATGATTTCTCACGTTTTTCTTGGGTGCATTTTTTAGGTACTAAAGACGAGACTGCTGATATTCTTCAATACTTGATCCTGAGCTTGGAATCTCTTTGCAAGCTGAAAGTTAGAAGGATAAGGAGCGACAACGGAACTAAGTTCAAGAATAATTTGATGGAGCTTTTCTGTCTCAAGAAAGGGATCCGTCATGAATTCAGCGCGCCGTACACGCCTCAGCAGAATGGAGTTACTGAATGGAAGAACAGAACACTGATTGAGACTGCAAGGACTATGCTGTCGGATGCAAAGCTTCCTGTCACTTTCTGGGCAGAAGCAGTTAATACAGCATGTCACGTCTTAAACAGAGTTCTGGTAGTGAAGAGACATAACAAGACTTGCTACGAGTTGATCAACAATCGACTTCCCAATCTTGATTACCTAGTTCCTTTCGGTAGTCCTTGCTCCTTGTTGCTACAGTACAAAGACCGCCAGTCTAAGTTTCATGCAAAAGCGGTGGAAGGCATCTTCTTAGGATACGTTGCCAACTCGCCTTGCAAGTGAGTGTACAACATAGGAACTCGTACTGTCGAGGAATGGTTTGAAGTGGATTGTAGTAAACACAACATTCCACCCGAACCAACAGGTCCAGCTTGGGGTTTTGATTATGATGCGCTATTCAAGTCATTCAACCTTCCTGATATATCTGCAGATGACGCCGCAAATGTTTATGAATTATTGGGTGGCGGCGATGACTCCAGCTTTTCTACTCGTGCTACTGTACCGATTGTAACTCCTGATTCTAATGCTACATCTGCATCTGAAACTCATGACAGTGATAATAGTGAAGATGTTCTTGTTGTTGGAGATGACGCTCAAGCCAATCCTAACACAACTGTGGGAAATGAAGCTCCAGCTGATCCAATTAACATTGAATCTTCTTCCTCTGGAACACAGGAAATGGGGGAGTTAAGCACGAATCTTGATCCAGAAATTCAAGAACCAATTGTACCGGAGACGAGAGTGCATAGGAATCATCCAATTGACAACATTATTGGTGATCCTAATGCCGGCGTTCAGACTCGTCATCGAACCATCGCTGAGAACACCAGTCTTTACACAGAGATACTTGACACTGGTGTTATGGAAACATGTCTGCATGCTGCATTCGTGTCCCAGTTAGAGCCGAAGAATGTGAAGGAGGCTCTCACTGACAACTGCTGGATTGAGGCGATGCAAGATGAATTGTCTCAATTCCAAAAGTTGCAAGTGTGGGATTTGGTTGACTTGCCAAAGGGTTTTCAACCAATTGGAACCAGATGGGTGTTCAAATGCAAGACGGATGATCGTCATGTTGTTGTGTAGAACAAAGCAAGATTGGTTGTTCAGGGTTTTTATCAGCAAGAGGGCTTGGATTACACGGAAGTATATGCCCCAGTTGCTAGAATTGAAGCTATTCGACTGTTCTTGGCTTATGCCACATATGTCGGCTTCAAGGTCTATCAACTTGATGTGAAGAGTGCTTTCCTTTATGGTGAAGTTCATGAAGAAGTCTATGTCACTCAGCCTCCCGGTTTTGAAGATCCGCATAATATCAATAAAGTGTATAAGCTCGACAAAGCACTTTATGGTCTTCATCAAGCACCGCGGGCATGGTATGAGACATTATCTAAGCATTTACTGTCTAATGGTTTCGACCGTGGACAGATTGACTCGACTCTCTTCATTAGGAAAGCAGGAGGTGACATTCTTCTTGTACAAGAATATGTCGACGACATCATTTTTGGGTCTACCAATGAAGGGATGTGTAGGGAATTCGAGCAGGTGATGAAGTCCAAATTTGAAATGAGTAATATGGGTGAATTGTCGTTCTTCCTGGGTCTGCAAGTCAGTCAAAGAGAGGATGGCATTTATCTACATCAAACTAAGTATGTGCAGGACATCTTATCAAAATACAAGATGAATGATAGCAGTACTTATGGAACTCATACCCCAGTCAATCATGGTTTGCATCCTGACAAAGATGGAAAGGATGTAGACAGCATATTGTACCGTGGGATGATCGGATCACTTATGTATCTCACAGCTTCAAGACCCGATATAATGTTTGCTGTATGTTTGTGCTCAAGGTTTCAGTCTCATACGAAGGAGTCACATATGATAGCCGTGAAGAGAATTTTCAGATACCTGAAAGGGAAACCCAGATTAGGTCTTTTGTACTCTAAGCAGCAATCATTCGACTTCAAAGCCTACACTGATTCAGATTATGGCGGTTGTAACCTTGACAGAAAGTCAACTTCTGGTGGATGTCAATTCTTAGGAGACAGACTGGTCTCCTGGCAATGTAAGAAGCAGTCAACGGTTTCTGTCTCAACTTGTGAAGCAGAATACATTGCTGCAGCGAGCAGTTGTTCTCAGATACTGTGGATTCAGCAACAGTTGAGAGACTACGGCTTAAACTTCACTGGAACTCCTCTACTCATTGACAACAATGCCACCATGTCCATCACAAATAATCCGGTGAAACATTCCAAAACTAAACATATAGAGATTCGCCATCATTTCATTCGTGACTGTGCTGATGTCACACCCTCAAATATATTTACTTAATAAATAAATACAGGTTGTAACGATTGGTTCATTACACGATAGCGGAAGCGGTAATTGTGATTTCTAAGACTTGATTACATATACAATTACTAAAACTAAGTAATACTATGATCTAAGTTCTTCTAGATCAACGATAGACTTGAGAATTGATATTCTACGTCCTTTCAGCTACTAGGAATTGATCCAACATAGCTAGCCTATTCCAACCGTGCCATGGCTAAAGGTTACCTGAGAAACATACTTGAAAGTGTCAACACAAAGGTTGGTGAGTTCACAGAGTTAGTTATATCAGTGCTTATAGTTTTTCCCGAAAACATGTACATGACTTTACCGTCATAAAACTAAGTAGTTTTCCCCGAAAAACTATACATGACTTAACCGTCATAAATAATAAGTAGTTTTCATTTGAAAACATGCCCATGACTATACCGTCATAAAATATGTAGTTTTTCTTTGAAAACATTACCATGACTTAACCGTCATAAATCCAATGTTTAAACATGATCATTTTAACCTGATCAAAACTCTTTGTATAAACCTGATCATTTTAACCTGATCAAAACCCTTTGTTTAAACCTGATCACTTTAACCTGATCAGAACCCTTTGTTTAAACCTGATCACTTTAACCTGATCAGAACCCTTTGTATAAACCTAATCACTTTAACCTGATCAGAACTCTTTGATTAAACCTGATCACTTTAACCTGATCAGAACCCTTTGTATAAACCTGATCACTTTAACCTGATCAGAACTCTTTTGTTTAAACCTGATCACTTTAACCTGATCAGAACCCTTTGTATAAACCTGATCACTTTAACCTGATCAGAACCCTTTGTAAAATTCAATTGTTCGTAAATAGTTCCAGTTGCATGTGATAATCAGAATAAGAATTTTTTGACCCATTTGTAAACTAGCTAGGAATACAAATAATATGTTCCTACATGAGCCGTAACCAAACCATGACAATTGTTCTTCGCCCCTAATTTCGTTATCCGATTCTATGCGGCCATAAATCCTCCAGATTGTGGTTAGCGCGACTAACCATGACCGGGAGACGTCACTCTCCATAGTACTATTCATAGGACCCTAGGCTACAGTTAATGGTTACAAAATTATTCCAGGGGATTTTAGCGGCCTAAAATCGTTTAACTCATGTAAACATAAAAGTCGAGTCTTATTCTCTTGTTATCACATAAAAATAGTTGTAAATATGTTCTTCCCCCAAATATTGAAAACAGTAAAAAGGGGCCGTGAAACTCACAAGAAGTTAAACCAGAATGTTCATATTGTCAAACGTATAAGCAATGTAATTCATGTTTTCAAAACATAACAAGTAAGTATGTTTCTCCCCCGATGTTTACAAAACAGTAAAGAGTTAAAAGGGGGCCGTGAACTCACCTTGAGTTTGTGTATGCTTGCAATGATAATTGTTCTAGTCAAACTTGACTATTCGTACCCTAATTACAAAAAGGGTAATTCTTGTTATGATCGAATGTCTCATATGCAAATTGTTCACCGACTTAGTAAATCTGATTGCTTTTGTTTAAATATCTTTTTAGTTTTTCAACACTTGTTTCGTTATAAATTAGTTCTAAGTTACTGCCCAATGGGCTTGAAACAGGTATCGAAACTACCTAGTTTCGATTGAACAGAACAGATGTTGAAACTACCTAGTTTCGATTGAGCAAACTGGGTATCGAAACTACCTAGTTTCGATTGGGTAAGAAAGGTATCGAAACTACCTAATTTCGATTGAGTAATAGGTATCGAAACTACTTAGTTTCGATTGAGTAATAGGTATCGAAATTACTTAGTTTCGATTGAGTAAACAGGTATCGAAATTACTTAGTTTCGATTGAGTAAACAGGTATCGAAACTACCTAGTTTCGATTGAGCAAACAGGTATCGAAACTCCTAGTTTCGATTACTGAAATTTTAAATTGACAGAATCAGTTTCAAAACTTTATTCATACATATACGCGTATATTCATGTTTTAAATCTAGAATTCGACACACTTTTCTGGTTATTTTACTTACGTTCGAATAAACTGTATGTTTAGCTACGGTTTTAAAGAAAATAATATGAATAATATTGAGTTTTTACCTCTAGACAGAGATGATGATTTTTGAGAGAAACAGAGAAGATGGTCTTGAATTCTCTTGGTTAGAAATCCTTGGAAGCTCCTTTTAATACCTAAATAAGGTGGATTTGCCTTAAAACTTGACTTCGATTTGAAGAGAAATGGGGAAGATTGCCGTAAGAAATGAGAGATAAAAAGGAATTATGAGAAAGGTGATTGAAGTGGTATGGTTTATATCAGAATTCTCACTATTAAGGTATGGGTTTCTCTCTGAAACTTGGTTAAGAAAGTCAAGGAGTTGGGGGGGGGGGGGGGGGAAGACCCACTTGTCTCGGCCGATTGATATATTTGGGTTTAGGGTTAAATAAATCAAATAATTAGATTTAAGTGTAAATTAATATTGATTAGAGTTTTTAAATGGTAAATAAATTCGGTTCACGGTATTACAATTTATCAAGTTTATGGCTCGCTAACGAAAATATTGAAATCTTGAATTGTATAATTTGTTGAGGTGATTATTTGTAGGTATACGTACCTAAAGGTGACGCTACACGATAGCATTTTCGAAAGAGTTCGTTAGTTTACTTTTACGTATATTATATGATTTATTCTAAAAATAAATTATTGACCAATCGTAAAACTTGTGTAGCATATACGTCTGGATATTTTTCTGGTTATTTAATTTAACCACTCTCGTTCGTATTAGTCGGTTTATATGACACGTGAACCGGTAACTCTTAGAATTACCAAAATATGAAATGAGACAATGTACGGTTTTTGTTAGACCTTAATGTCCTTGTTTGTGAAATTAAATAAATCACAAAAACAATTAAAATGTAAACTTGTTTATAGTATGTACGGTTATTAACCTGAAATGTCGGGTGTCACATTCTCCCCATGTTAAAAGAATTTCGTCTCGAAATTCAATTTGTGTCCTCTTGAACTGGTGTATCCTTAAACAAGGATGGGTATTTTGTTTTCATTTGATCCTCTCGTTCCCATGTATACTCAGGACCACGTTTTGAGTTCCAACGTACTTTAACCAGTTTGATTCGACTACGTCTCAGCTTTTGAACTTTCCAATCTGAAATCTCAATCGGTTCCTCGATGAAATGAAGTTTATCATCAATGTGAATTTCATTAGGCGGTATGATCAAAGTCTCGTCTGACAAACACTTTTTGAGATTAGATACATGAAATGTATCGTGTACGTTGCTTAGTTCTTGCGGTAGCTTGAGCTTGTAGGCTACAGGGCCAACCCTAGTCATAATTTCAAATGGTTCAACGTACCTAGGGTTAAGCTTGCCACGGTTGCCAAATCTTGAAAATCCTTTCCAAGATGAGACCTTTAACATAACTTTGTCTCCCACTTGGAATTTTAATGGCTTTCTTCTGTTGCTAGCACAACTCTCTTTCGTCTATCTTAAATGGCTTTCAGACGATCTTTTATTTCGACGATCTTGTCAGTGGTTTCCTAGCCAATATCAGGACCAGTCAAATGCTTTTCACCAACCTCCGCCCAACATAGCGATGAGTGACACTTTCAACCATACAAAGCCTCAACGGAGCGGCTTTAATGCTGGTATGGTAGTTGGTATTATATGAAAACTCAGCCAACGGCGGTGAGTATCCCTATTTCCTCTGAAATCAATTACACACGCACGGAGCACATCTTTTAAAGTTTGGATGGTCCTTTTACTTTGACCGTTCATCTGGGGATGATATGCAGTGCTCATGTAAAGGCGTGTGCCCAAGGCTTCTTATACAGACTGCCAGGTTCTTGACATGAATCGACTATCCCTTTTAGAGAAAATGGAAACTGGCATGCCATGCCTAGCCTTAATTCCCTTAATATTTAGCCTTGCACGTTTCTTACTTTTATCTGTCTCCTTTATTGGTAGGGAATGCGCGGATTTCGTCAAACGACTGACGATTACCATATAGTATCATAGTCGCTAGGTGTTCTGGGTGGATTTGTAATGAAATCTATGGAATTCTCTTCCCCTGCCCATTGATAAATATGAGTTTGTTGTGATCACTCAGGTGATTCCTAACATTCTACTTATACTGCCAAGTATCTCCTAGCATAGATAGCTATTTCTTCTCTCATGTTTGGCCACATAATGGAGTTCCTCGGGGTCCTTATACGTTTCATTCGATTCTGGATGAACGGAGTACTTGGGCTTATGGACTTCATCCATAACCTCCCACATAGGCTACCGATACCTGGTACCCAAATTATATCTGTATCATCCAACTTAGGCTTCAATTGTTTGATTCCATTTACTTGGTAGTCGGTATTCGAAAGCAAAGCGAATACTTCCCCGACTAACGATATTAAACGTGCAAGAATCCCTTTATTTGATTACCATCAATATGGTAGGATTATGTGATGCTCATTCCTGGTAATGAAAGGAATGGTGCCTGTGAATCTTGAGCGTATGTTGACTTATACTCTCTATTCATCTACGCACTATAGGTCTTATGAAAGAATTACTCGACGAGGTGTCCAAGTTTTTGTTGTATATTGGGTAGTAATGAAACAGTATGAAAATGAAACTTTATGTTTGTCCCTCTTATGCTTTTCGAAAGCATTTTCCCGGACTAAGACTTTTCTCTTATTTCAGGTTTCATGTTTTCTAGCATTTTCCTCTCCATGTACCTTCATGGAGCTAGGAATTGATGTTCCTTGGGAGCTCTTATTTGCGAACTTCGAGTCTAATCACCACTTTACCCCTTTTGCTTGCACTACCTTTCGAGACAGACTAGCCTTTGGGTTGTAGCGTCCTGATATGTAAACTCATGTCTCGACTACCATACCTTCAAAGTATGTAAACCATACGAAGTTCGATGTTTGTTTGGAATATTCACATTCCGTCTAGCTGAGGGAATGAATAGTAATACTGTGAGAATGGCCTCATCGAATTAGTGCTTTCCCCAAAATGGGCTATGGGTTTGTTAACCCATTAAGTTGGCAGAAAGGGTTGATAGCCAACTATTAGTCATACAGTGTGTATGCACTCCCTTAGTGTTTGAATGGTGCTTTGGTGACTTACCATTACGTATTCCACTCATTCAGGTTATAGCCTCAAAATCCTTAGCACAAGGATAAACTTGAGGTAATGAGTGTTGAACGTCGAGACTTTTGTATTCTAACTGAGCCTACTCCAAGAGATCATTTCTTAACAATAGATGCTCTAGAGCTTCCCAATTATAGAAAACTAGGAGTGAAAGATGCGATCACACCTTTCTTCTAGGCTAAAATCTGAGATCCATCCAACAAGATGAACTTTGGGGAAGTGCGAGTACAAAAGAGTAATAAATTATTCTTCTCAACTCTTTGTGGACAGTGGCCTGTTGTAAATAGCTCGAGCTTACGTCCCTTATGCATATCATGAACTAAAGAGATTAGCATGAAATTCCGCATTTGGGACTCCTTTAAGAGTTTTGCATGTCGTTTCCCTGTTAGTGCGACAATATTCGTTAGTCCACACTTAGGTTTCTTTGGCATCCGCTTGAGCATCAACCCCGGCTTATCCATTACCGAGAGAATAGTTAGACGTAAAGGTATATTGAATGTCAATGGCTGCGAGAGCAACCCTGTTTGACCGATATTCTGAAATGTCAGATTAGCTACTTGTCTCACATAGAGCTTCCACAATACCTCATAGGTACTATGTGTATGCGGGTCAGAAATATTTTCTGTCCCATTACCGGAGTTAGTGCCTGGCACTCCTGACGAAAATTTCAAGTATATGTGAGACTAAGTTGTACGATGGATCTTGAGATTATGCTATAATCTCCCACAATAATTGTGCAATTATTGTAAGCGTGGGTTGTGGTAATGCTCAATTTAGAGCTATCTTGACCAGTAGAATCTCAAAGAATGAATGTGTGAATTCCTTCGCCGTTCAGGATTCACTAAGGATTGGTTGAATTCAATTTGGATTTCTCTCGTTCCTCCAAAACTAGGAGAATGCTTTGTGAGCACCTAATTGAGAAGTCTTATTTGTTAAGATTCAATCCTTAATCAAGTGATTGAGAACATGGGTTGATCATCAGCTTAGACAGCAAGACTCACTAAAGTTCCCATGCACTGCAAATTATGATTACGTGTGCACCCGTAATGATAATTTGCCTTGCCTGATCCCTATAGTGTTTCTTCTATCCCTAGCTTTTAATCAAAAGGGATTTGAAATAATCATTAGATTGCGTTGCACATTTGTACAGGAGTTTGTATTGTTTTATCAGATTACTCTTAATTATGTGTACCAATACTCATGACTCTGCCGAATATGGCTGTTGTCGGATGAGGCTAATGGTAGAGAGGCACCACCAGTGTCTCTTAAAATAAAATGTGTATGGTGAAATTCAGGCACTATGTGTTGGGCAGAGATCCTCAAATGAGTGTCGAGCAACTCCTGCTCCAAGTCTGTATATATGCATGGATCCACATGATCCTGATGTATGTCTGGGTCTCCTGACCCTTGGAGTTCTCTCCCATTTAGTCCTGCTTATTTACCTTGAATTCCCTTCTGTCTGGGCAATCATGTCTGCCATATATCATGGCGAGAGTCTAGGCATCCGATCCGACAACTTATGAAGGAGAGTATTTATACCGTATATACGTTAGGAAGATAGTTGCCTCCATGGCTGGAGTAGTTGTGGTGCAGGTATAGGTACAGATTCTGGTACGGGTTCAGCCTATTGTGATACCAAGATCGGTAACTGACGGTTGCTGCTGTCGTCGCCCAAGCTCAGCTCGTAACTCGATCTTCTAAGGTTGCAGTATGCTGAGTACCCGTTATTCTTGACTCGTAATCCAAACAGTAACATGTTATAAGTGTTTATTATTTCCACATTATTGTATGTGTTTAAGTGTTCACTACATGTGCCATGTAATTGTATTAGTGTAGCTAATGGTACCCTTGTGTAACTCCATACACTAATAGTCTACACAAATTGTTCGGCAGCGGTTGGAATTTCTATATTCAAGTCTTGGGTGTTCTTAGTGTGATGCAAGTCTTAGAAATCTTGGTCCCTAAATGAGTCCGGTTAGAGCCTAGGTGTCACTAAGGAAACCTAATTCGCTAAAACCATTGCTCTGATACCAATCTGTCACACCCCCCAAATATATTTACTTAATAAATAAATACAGGTTGCAACGATTGGTTCATTACACGATAGCGGAAGCGGTAATTGTGATTTCTAAGACTTGATTACATATACAATTACTAAAACTAAGTAATACTATGATCTAAGTTCTTCGAGATCAACGATAGACTTGAGACTTGATATTTTACGTCCTTCCAGCTACTAGGAATTGATCCAACATAGCTAGCCTATTCCAACCGCGCCATGGATAAAGGTTACCTGAGAAACATACTTGAAAGTGTCAACACAAAGGTTGGTGAGTTCACAGAGTTAGTTATATCAGTGCTTATAGTTTTTCCCGAAAACATGTACATGACTTTACCGTCATAAAACTAAGTAGTTTTCCACGAAAAACTATACATGACTTAACCGTCATAAATAATAAGTTGTTTTCATTTGAAAACATGCCCATGACTATACCGTCATAAAATATGTAGTTTTTCTTTGAAAACATTACCATGACTTAACCGTCATAAATCCAATGTTTAAACATGATCATTTTAACCTGATCAAAACTCTTTGTATAAACCTGGTCATTTTAACCTGATCAAAACCCTTTGTTTAAACCTGGTCACTTTAACCTGATCAGAACCCTTTGTTTAAACATGATCACTTTAACCTGATCAGAACCCTTTGTATAAACCTGATCACTTTAACCTGATCAGAACTCTTTGTTTAAACCTGATCACTTTAACCTGATCAGAACCCTTTGTATAAACCTGATCACTTTAACCTGATCAGAACTCTTTTGTTTAAACCTGATCACTTTAACCTGATCAGAACCCTTTGTATTAACCTGATCAGAACCCTTTGTAAAATTCAATTGTTCGTAAATAGTTCCAGTTGCATGTGATAATCAGAATAAGAATTTTTTGACCCATTTGTAAACTAGCTAGGAATACAAATAATATGTTCCTACATGAGCCGTAACCAAACCATGACAATTGTTCTTCGCCCCTAATTTCGTTATCCGATTCTATGCGGCCATAAATCCTCCAGATTGTGGTTAGCGCGACTAACCATGACCGGGAGACGTCACTCTCCATAGTACTATTCATAGGACCCTAGGCTACAGTTAATGGTTACAAAATTATTCCAGGGGATTTTAGCGGCCTAAAATCGTTTAACTCATGTAAACATAAAAGTCGAGTCTTATTCTCTTGTTATCACATAAAAATAGTTGTAAATATGTTCTTCCCCCAAATATTGAAAACAGTAAAAAGGGGCCGTGAAACTCACAAGAAGTTAAACCAGAATGTTCATATTGTCAAACGTATAAGCAATGTAATTCATGTTTTCAAAACATAACAAGTAAGTATGTTTCTCCCCCGATGTTTACAAAACAGTAAAGAGTTAAAAGGGGGCCGTGAACTCACCTTGAGTTTGTGTATGCTTGCAATGATAATTGTTCTAGTCAAACTTGACTATTCGTACCCTAATTACAAAAAGGGTAATTCTTGTTATGATCGAATGTCTCATATGCAAATTGTTCACCGACTTAGTAAATCTGATTGCTTTTGTTTAAATATCTTTTTAGTTTTTCAACACTTGTTTCGTTATAAATTAGTTCTAAGTTACTGCCCAATGGGCTTGAAACAGGTATCGAAACTACCTAGTTTCGATTGAACAGAACAGATGTTGAAACTACCTAGTTTCGATTGAGCAAACTGGGTATCGAAACTACCTAGTTTCGATTGGGTAAGAAAGGTATCGAAACTACCTAACTTCGATTGAGTAATAGGTATCGAAACTACTTAGTTTCGATTGAGTAATAGGTATCGAAATTACTTAGTTTCGATTGAGTAAACAGGTATCGAAATTACTTAGTTTCGATTGAGTAAACAGGTATCGAAACTACCTAGTTTCGATTGAGCAAACAGGTATCGAAACTCCTAGTTTCGATTACTGAAATTTTAAATTGACAGAATCAGTTTCAAAACTTTATTCATACATATACGCGTATATTCATGTTTTAAATCTAGAATTCGACACACTTTTCTGGTTATTTTACTTACGTTCGAATAAACTGTATGTTTAGCTACGGTTTTAAAGAAAATAATATGAATAATATTGAGTTTTTACCTCTAGACAGAGATGATGATTTTTGAGAGAAACAGAGAAGATGGTCTTGAATTCTCTTGGTTAGAAATCCTTGGAAGCTCCTTTTAATACCTAAATAAGGTGGATTTGCCTTAAAACTTGACTTCGATTTGAAGAGAAATGGGGAAGATTGCCGTAAGAAATGAGAGATAAAAAGGAATTATGAGAAAGGTGATTGAAGTGGTATGGTTTATATCAGAATTCTCACTATTAAGGTATGGGTTTCTCTCTGAAACTTGGTTAAGAAAGTCAAGGAGTTGGGGGGGGGGGGGGGGGGGGGAAAGACCCACTTTTCTCGGCCGATTGATATATTTGGGTTTAGGGTTAAATAAATCAAATAATTAGATTTAAGTGTAAATTAATATTGATTAGAGTTTTTAAATGGTAAATAAATTCGGTTTGGGTTCTTCACGGTATTACAATTTATCAAGTTTATGGCTCGCTAACGAAAAATATTGAAATCTTGAATTGTATAATTTGTTGAGGTGATTATTTGTAGGTATACGTACCTAAAGGTGACGCTACACGATAGCATTTTCGAAAGAGTTCGTTAGTTTACTTTTACGTATATTATATGATTTATTCTAAAAATAAATTATTGACAATAAATTATTGACCAATCGTAAAACTTGTGTAGCATATACGTCTGGATATTTTTCTGGTTTTTTAATTTAACCACTCTCGTTCGTATTAGTGTCCTTGTTTGTGAAATTAAATAAATCACAAAAACAATTAAAATATAAACTTGTTTATAGTATGTACGGATATTGACCTGAAATGTCGGGTGTCACAGCTGAAAAGCATTTAATTGAACTTGTAAAAGTTCAAACGGATGACAATCTTGCTGACCTTTTCACAAAGGCATTTGATCGATCCCGTTTTGAGCATCTTGTCAACTTGATAGGAATGTTCAATCCTGAGTGAAAACTAAGTTTTCTTAACTCAATTCAATTCATGAAAGTTAAATTTTTAATTCTTTTAAATTTTTCTGTATAGTTATTTTAGTTTTTAAAATATTTTACAAAAATCAAAAACAAAATAGAAAATGGAGAAAAATTTCAAAGTTAACTTGAGAAAAGAGGAAATGATAGTACATCAGAAATGATCTAAACACCATAGATTGCTCATATGGGAAATGATTGCGTCATGCTTACTTAATTGTCTAAATTATTATGTTTTTAATCTGTTTATTTACAAGTAATTTGAATTGTCAGTAGGCTGTATGCATCTTTGACTCATTAGTAGTGTGGAAACTAAATCTAAATTACAACCGTGATTTGAACCCATGTTTGCAAGCGTGTGTGCGTAAAAGAATAGAAAAGATCATTATCAGATAAAGGATGTTAGATTTTGGCAATAATTTTCTTTTGAGATCAGTTTCGGGTTATATCGTTAGCACAATTAATGCGGTTCATCTCACTGCCCATACTCACAAGTATGCAAGGAGAGATTGAATCAAGACATGTCTCTACATTAACCGTTGAGCATGTATTCACCCTTGAATCACTCCTGATTCATTGAAATCAAATCCAGATAAAAGTTGGATCCCCTTACCTGATAATCAGACACCATATCTATTATCCTGAATCATCATCCCGATATTCAAAGAAGAAAATCACATGAAACCAAGACAAATGAATCACTCGATTCTGAATCTTATGATTCCTGATAATCCTTATGGATTCTGATTGATTTTTCCTGTGCTAATAGATGTAGCTTCATTCTGAAAATTTAGAAAATCATTGGAAAAATCTTAGATGCCTTGAGATAGTGCAAGTTAAAATAGCATTTCAGTGGGGTACACGTTGTATATCTTATAAATAATACATTAATACACAAGAATGTGATACAAAGATGCCTATATGAAACACACCACTTTTAAAAACTATACTTTAACGCGCGGAAGTCTTAATCCCAAAATACAAGACAACAAATTTGCCCAACACATGGGTTTTAACCAAAAACCCCTTCAACAACATGATCACAACCCAAAAACATGTTTTGTTTATCAAATTACAATCAAAAAGGGGGAATTCCACCAAATCATCAAAACATGAAAATATGCATACGAAGATCCGCCAACGCCTTGGACTTGACTTTGACTACCTCGGAACTTTCCCTACATTCACCACACATATCACCATTAGTAATGAAGATAAACATAACCAACAAGTATTTACAACTTGTTTTCACCCTTTTCACCCATTTGACCCGTTTGCCTCTATTTGGTCAATTATGGTTCCATACATTAGCATTTCGTCAACATATTACCATTGTAATGTGTTAAACATAACAAACAAGTGATTACAACTTGTTTTCACACCATTCACCCATTTGACCCGTTAACACCCATTTGGCCAATTAAGGATTTCATACACTTGTATATCACCTACAAGTTACTTTCATCATTTCATTATCACTTTTCCATTTCCATTATGGCACGTAGGCCATAACTTCATATCCCAAAGGATACGAGATCATAACTCCATAACTAATCTATCCATTATGGTACTTAGACCATAACTCCATATCCATTATATCCATTATGGTTCATAGACCATAACTCCATATCAACATATCCATTATAGTGTAAATACTATAACTACATTCCTTCAATTATACATACCATTTTATACTCATTCATACCACATAACAAATTATGCAACTTTACACATTATACATACAACATTGCATAAAACTCATTTATCATCAAAACTAAGTAAGTGCAAAAGCACTTACCTTTCGGATTAGAAGATCCCGCACCGCTTTCAAGCTTTGCAATTTGATTACCTAAACACATTCGCCTAGTTTAGTAATCTAACATATACCAAAATTTCATTACAATTGAGTTCACAACTCAATTTCCCAATTCCAACCCAAATTGACCCGTTTGGGTTATCCTTATAACCAAACACCCTCTTTCACCACAAACTCACATACTTGAGTTTCATTAACTTAATCTTAACACTAATTCTTCTTTCAAAAATTATTATTAAGTTAATTTGGTGTTTGTTCTAGTGTCTAACATCTTAAAAACACTTAATCTTCATTAATTCACCATTCAAGCCTTATGACCCAAACACCCCCAATTTTCACCATATGAACCCTAACTTCTCATAATCAAAATCAAAGGGTTCTAGGATGTTAATCATCATTCTTTAACTTTAGTTTAGCTAGATTATCAATAATCTAACACCATTTCATCACATGCATACATAATTTCGGATTTCACCCAAAACCTACCAAGAACACATACATGGTGAAATCAAGAGGAAGAGAATCACTTATTTGATGTTAGGAAGGTGTTGTGTGAGCCAAAACCTTCACTAATCAAGCTTCAATTGCACGAAAATGGCTTCAACACACTTTTCTCCTTTTTCTCTCTTGATATGCACGACTCAAAATGTGTAAATGAAGCCAATTTTGACTTCACCAAGTCAAATGGCAGTTTTTTGGCCATTTTACACATTTAGTCCTTCAACTTCCATTTCACCTATTTCGTTCTATAGTTAGTTAAAACTAACATAATTCCATTACAAACTTGAAACCCACTTGTTTCAACTTATTTATAAAATATTATTTCCACCATAATATTAAATATAAATATTTAATTATTTGAAAACGAAACCCAGATTTTGGTTCGTTACAAATCACCTCTCACATAAAAAGGTTCGGGTAGAATTTGAGCATTTCTTCCTCGGTTTCCCAAGTCGTTTCCGCCCCCTTTCTATGCTTCCATCGAACCAACACTTGGCTAATCTCTTTATTACGCAACCGCTTCACTTTCCTATCTAAGATTGCCATCGGTTCTTCCACATAGTTCAACTTTTCATCAATTTCTATATCATCCAATGGAACAAAAGTAGATTCATCCGCTAAACATTTTCGCAAATGAGACACATGGAACGTGTTATGAAGTCTACTTAGTCCCTCCGGTAACTCCAATCTATAAGCTACCGCACCCACCCTTGCCATCACTTTAAACGGTCCAATGAAACGTGGGCTTAACTTCCCCCGTTTCCTAAACCTTATCACCCCTTTCCAAGGAGAGAATTTCAATAGCACAAAGTCCCCCACTTGAAACTCAATCGCCTGTTTCCTATTATCCGCATAAGACTTTTGGCGATCTTGAGCCGCCTTCAAGCGTGCTCTAATTTGGTCAATACTATCATTAGTTTCCTTGACCACTTCGACACTACCAAGCTCCCGTTGACCAATCTCACCCCAACACATGGGTGTTCGACACTTTCTCCCATACAATGCCTCAAAAGGCGGCATACCAATACTAGAATGGTAACTATTGTTGTAAGAGAATTCCGTCAACGGTAAATGGTCGTCCCAACTACCACCAAAATCTAAGGCACACGCTCGCAACATATCCTCGAGCGTTTGAATCGTTCGCTCGCTTTGACCATCCGTTTGTGGATGATAAGCGGTGCTAAGATTCAATCTAGTCCCCATATCCTCATGTAATTTCTTCCAAACACGAGAAGTAAATCTCGTATCACGATCCGATATAATCGACACCGGCACACCATGACGTGACACAATTTCCTTCACATACATTTCCGCCAATCTATCCGAAGAATACGTTTCCTTTATAGGATGGAAATGTGCACTCTTCGTCAACCGATCCACTACTACCCATATCGCATCATAACCCTTTCGAGTCTTTGGTAGTTTAGTGATCAAATCCATGGTTATATTTTCCCATTTCTAAAGCGGTATTTCAAGCGGTTGAAGCTTTCCATACGGCTTTTGATGCTCCGCCTTAACCCTTAAATATGTGAGACACCTCTCCACATACTTAACAATATCACGCCTCATACCCGGCCACCAAAAATGACACCTCAAATCATAAAACATCTTTGTGGCCCCCGGATGGATAGAATATTTGGATTTATGCGCCTCGTCAAGAATAGTTGTCAAGACACTTGACAACCTAGGTATCCAAATTCTATCAAAGCATGTCTTCAAACCCATGCTATTTTCACCAAGCTTATCAACATAAGAAATCATCCGTTCTTTCTTCAAGTCGCCACCAAGTGCTAACACTTGGGCCTCCCGGATTTCATCAATAAGAGATGATGAAATTGTCATCTTAAATGACTTCACCTTGATAGGTGAATGACTTGACTTTCTACTAAGCGCATCCGCCACAACATTCGCTTTACCCGGATGATAAAGTATCTCACAATCATAATCCTTAACCAATTCAAGCCACCGTCTTTGCCTCATATTGAGGTCCTTTTGGTCAAAGAAATATTTGATGTGATCCGTGTAGATCGTACACTTAGCACCATACAAATAATGCCTCCAAATCTTGAGCGCGAAAACCACGGCTGCAAGCTCTAAATCATGGGTTGGGTAGTTCACCTCGTGAGTCTTTAATTGCCTAGATGCATAGGCAATCACTTTCCCCCTTTGCATCAAAACACACCCCAACCCCGAATGCGAGGCATCCGAATAAACAACAAAATCCTCGGTCCCGTCCGGCAAGGATAAAACAGGCGCCTTAGTCAACTTTTCTCTCAAGAGTTGAAAGGCAGATTCTTGCTCGGGACTCCAAACAAACTTTGTCTCCAAACAAACTTTGTCTCCTTACGAGTCAACTTCGTCATCGGCAAAGCAATCCGAGAGAAGTTTTCGATGAACCTCCGATAATAACCCGCTAACCCCAAGAAACTTCTAATCTCCGAAGGCGTCTTCGGTGATGACCATTCTTTAACAGCTATAATCTTGGATGGGTCAATGGTAATTCCTCTTTCATTAATCACATGACCCAAGAATTGGATCTCGCGCAACCAAAATGCGCACTTGGAGAATTTAGCATAAAGCTTCTCCTTTTGCAAGACTTCAAGAATCTCATGCAAATGACAAGCGTGATCACCCTCGCTCCTTGAATAGATGAGAAGATCGTCAATAAACACAATGACCGAATGATCAAGGAACGGTCTACACACCCGGTTCATGAGATCCATGAAAACCGCAGGTGCGTTGGTCAAACCGAAAGGCATAACCGTAAACTCATAGTGATGATACCCGGACTTCAAGTCAATCTTAGAAAACCATGACGCCCTATGCAATTGGTCGAAAAGATCGTCAATCCTAGGCAATGGGTACTTATTCTTCACTGTCAACTTGTTCAACTCCCGGTAATCCATACACATTCTCATGCTCCCATCCTTCTTTTTGACGAAGAGAACGGGCGCACCCCAAGGTGAAACACTTGGGCGTATGAAACCCTTGTCAAGAAACTCTTGTAATTGCTCCATGAGTTCTTTCATTTCTGGCGGTGCCAATCTATAAGGCGCTTTAGCTACCGGTTTAGCACCCGGCATCAAGTCAATTCCAAACTCTATCTCCCTATCCGGCGGAATCCCCGGTAACTCGTCAGGAAACACATCTACGAATTGGTTCACGGCCGGAACATCGTGAATCTCCTTTACTCTTTCATTCACATCCGCGACACAAGCCATGAACGCCTTGCACCCACGCGCCATGTACTTGGTCGCCTTCACATAAGTGCACAACCTTACTTTACCCTTTTTATCACCTTCTATGTAGATGGACTCTCCCGACGGGGAAACAAGTTGGATCGCCTTCGGTCCACATAAAATACTCGCCTTATTCTTTGACAACCAATCCATCCCCACAATAACATCAAAATCTCCCATAGCCATAGGAATCAAATCAATAAAGAAAGTTTCACCCCCCGCTCTCAACTTACAATCTCTAAAAATGTCAAAGACAAGGAAACTCTTATCATTAGCCGCTTCGATTTCTAAGGGTTCATCTAACTTGCTACTTACAAAAGAGGAATGCTTAACAATTTTCAAGGAAACAAAAGAACGGCTAGCCCCCGAATCAAATAGAACTAGTGCAGGTAATGAGTTAATCTTGAATGTACCTGTCACCACCTCCGAGTCGTTCTTTGCTTCCTCCGCAGATATGTGGAAAGCTCTACCCTTAGGCCTGGGTATCTCAACTTTTCTCTCGCTTCCACCTTGCTTCAAATCCGGGCAATCCGCCCTAAGGTGTCCTGGCTTGTAACAGTTATAGCATATACGAATCTGGCTTGGACACTGATTTGCCATATGCCCCGGCTTCCCACACTTGTAACAATTCGACGTTCCCTTCTTACAATCCCCATAGTGCTCCTTCCCACAAACTTTGCATCCTCGAGAAGAGAACTTGGTAAAAGGCTTCTTACAAGGGCTCCCGCCCTTTATCTTGCTCACCACTTGATCCACAATTTCCCTTTTCCTCTTCTCTCCTCTAGCTTCTTGCCTCCTCAACTCCACCTCTCTTTCCCGACACCTGTTTATTAAGTCTACAAGTGTGGTAAATGAGGATGGAGATATGCTATCCCTGAACTCCACCGTCAGCATAGCATAGAACCTGTCAATCCTGGCTTTCTCGGTCGACACCACATCTGGACAGAACTTGGCCCGATCGAAGAAAGTCCCAGCTAATTCATCAATAGTCTCTGTCGTCTGCCTCATGAGGAGAAACTCCTCGGTCATCCTGTCAATAGCGGCCTGTGGGCAATGGTACTTTAGGAATGCCGCTTTAAACTCCTCCCATGACATGGAGGTCACCCCTCTTTCACCCCTCTCCTTTCGTAGATTCAGCAGCCATTCCTTAGCCCGCCCAGTCAATAGTGGCACGCTAAACATCACTCTATCCTCGGGCTTACACCTTGTCGTCTCAAAATTTGACTCCATGTCTACCACCCACTTGTGGCTCAGAATCGGGTCCACTTGTCCGTTATATTCCTTGGGCTTGATCACCATGAAATCCTTCAGTGTACAACCCCGAAGTTCCTTATCTTTCTCTTTCATGATCTCCTCGAGAGAGAGTTTAATAGTCCCCCTCATTTCTTCCATCAACAGATTTGTGGCTTGCTCAAAGGCCTTGGCCACCTCCTCTTTTATCAACTCTTGGATCCGTGGATCCAACGGTTCCCGATTGCTCGATTCTTCTGCCATCTCTTAACTGAGAATTAGAAACGAACACCTTAACACCCTTATACTATCAATACCTTAAATACTTATCACACTTACACCCCTATATGTATTAAGTATATGTATACTTATCTACTTATATACATACATACATATATAATCACCTTCACCTAATCCTTGTAAATGTTCATTGTCATATGGTTATTATAAAGGCCCTTGAACATCTCGTCATATTAATCATATTGGCCAGACATGATTAATAACGCGCTATGCCCAATTGCAATTATCATATTCATATAACAAATCACAAGACAAGTTTCGGCACACATAACACTTTGCCAATCATTCGTACATATACATAAACTCCATATGGAATTATCATTAATCATAACATTACTAACCTTTCATTTCCAAAAGATCCGAGTCTTAGTCAAGTCCTTCGTGGATTCTCGTATCATTTTCCCCCATATCAAGAGCATCTGGTTTGAGTTTGGTGCCACCCACACCAAATCCCTCAAACCATTGCTCTGATACCAAGTTGAAACACACCACTTTTAAAAACTATACTTTAACGCGCGAAAGTCTTAATCCCAGAAATTTTTTTTTGTTTTTGTTTTACCTCTCGCGTAGCGCGAGAGTTATTGGTTACCTCCCTCGCGTAGCGCGAGGGACCTCTTTTCACAGAAAGTTTCTAGTTTTTCATCAGTTTTCACACTTAGCCATTTTTCCAACTTTTTCCAAAATACAAGACAACAAATTTGCCCAACACATGGGTTTTAACCAAAAACCCCTTCAACAACATGATCACAACCCAAAAACATGTTTTGTTTATCAAATTACAATCAAAAAGGGGGAATTCCACCAAATCAACAAAACATGAAAATATGCATACGAGGATCCGCCAACGCCTTGGACTTGACTTTGACTACCTCGGAACTTTCCCTACATTCACCACACATATCACCATTAGTAATGAAGATAAACATAACCAACAAGTATTTACAACTTGTTTTCACCCTTTTCACCCATTTGACCCGTTTGCCTCTATTTGGTCAATTATGGTTCCATACATTAGCATTTCGTCAACATATTACCATTGTAATGTGTTAAACATAACAAACAAGTGATTACAACTTGTTTTCACATTTTTCACCCATTTGACCCGTTAACACCCATTTGGCCAATTAAGGATTTCATACACTTGTATATCACCTACAAGTTACTTTCATCATTTCATTATCACTTTTCCATTTCCATTATGGCACGTAGGCCATAACTTCATATCCCAAAGGATACGAGATCATAACTCCATAACTAATCTATCCATTATGGTACTTAGACCATAACTCCATATCCATTCTATCCATTATGGTTCATAGACCATAACTCCATATCAACATATCCATTATAGTGTAAATACTATAACTACATTCCTTCAATTATACATACCATTTTATACTCATTTATACCACATAACAAATTATGCAACTTTACACATTATACATACAACATTGCATAAAACTCATTTATCATCAAAACTAAGTAAGTGCAAAAGCACTTACCTTTCGGGTTAGAAGATCCCGCACCGCTTTCAAGCTTTGCAATTTGATTACCTAAACACATTCGCCTAGTTTAGTAATCTAACATATACCAAAATTTCATTACAATTGAGTTCACAACTCAATTTCCCAATTCCAACCCAAATTGACCCGTTTGGGTTATCCTCATAACCAAACACCCTCTTTCACCACAAACTCACATACTTGAGTTTCATTAACTTAATCTTAACACTAATTCTTCTTTCAAAAATTATTATTAAGTTAATTTGGTGTTTGTTCTAGTGTCTAATATCTTAAAAACCCTTAATCTTCATTAATTCACCATTCAAGCCTTATGACCCAAACACCCCCAATTTTCACCATATGAACCCTAACTTCTCATAATCAAAATCAAAGGGTTCTAGGATGTTAATCATCATTCTTTAACTTTAGTTTAGCTAGATTATCAATAATCTAACACCATTTCATCACATGCATACATAATTTCGGATTTCACCCAAAACCTACCAAGAACACATACATGGTGAAATCAAGAGGAAGAGAATCACTTATTTGATGTTAGGAAGGTGTTGTGTGAGCCAAAACCTTCACTAATCAAGCTTCAATTGCACGAAAATGGCTTCAACACACTTTTCTCCTTTTTCTCTCTTGATATGCACGACTCAAAATGTGTAAATGAAGCCAATTTTGACTTCACCAAGTCAAATGGCAGTTTTTTGGCCATTTTACACATTTAGTCCTTCAACTTCCATTTCACCTATTTCGTTCTATAGTTAGTTAAAACTAACATAATTCCATTACAAACTTGAAACCCACTTGTTTCAACTTATTTATAAAATATTATTTCCACCATAATATTAAATATAAATATTTAATTATTTGAAAACGAAACCCAGATTTTGGTTCGTTACAAATCACCTCTCACATAAAAAGGTTCGGGTAGAATTTGAGCATTTCTTCCTCGGTTTCCCAAGTCGTTTCCGCCCCCTTTCTATGCTTCCATCGAACCAACACTTGGCTAATCTCTTTATTACGCAACCGCTTCACTTTCCTATCTAAGATTGCCATCGGTTCTTCCACATAGTTCAACTTTTCATCAATTTCTATATCATCCAATGGAACAAAAGTAGATTCATCCGCTAAACATTTTCGCAAATGAGACACATGGAACGTGTTATGAAGTCTACTTAGTCCCTCCGGTAACTCCAATCTATAAGCTACCGCACCCACCCTTGCCATCACTTTAAACGGTCCAATGAAACGTGGGCTTAACTTCCCCCGTTTCCTAAACCTTATCACCCCTTTCCAAGGAGAGAATTTCAATAGCACAAAGTCCCCCACTTGAAACTCAATCGCCTGTTTCCTATTATCCGCATAAGACTTTTGGCGATCTTGAGCCGCCTTCAAGCGTGCTCTAATTTGGTCAATACTATCATTAGTTTCCTTGACCACTTCGACACTACCAAGCTCCCGTTGACCAATCTCACCCCAACACATGGGTGTTCGACACTTTCTCCCATACAATGCCTCAAAAGGCGGCATACCAATACTAGAATGGTAACTATTGTTGTAAGAGAATTCCGTCAATGGTAAATGGTCGTCCCAACTACCACCAAAATCTAAGGCACACGCTCGCAACATATCCTCGAGCGTTTGAATCGTTCGCTCGCTTTGACCATCCGTTTGTGGATGATAAGCGGTGCTAAGATTCAATCTAGTCCCCATATCCTCATGTAATTTCTTCCAAACACGAGAAGTAAATCTCGTATCACGATCCGATATAATCGACACCGGCACACCATGACGTGACACAATTTCCTTCACATACATTTCCGCCAATCTATCCGAAGAATACGTTTCCTTTATAGGATGGAAATGTGCACTCTTCGTCAACCGATCCACTACTACCCATATCGCATCATAACCCTTTCGAGTCTTTGGTAGTTTAGTGATCAAATCCATGGTTATATTTTCCCATTTCTAAAGCGGTATTTCAAGCGGTTGAAGCTTTCCATACGGCTTTTGATGCTCCGCCTTAACCCTTAAATATGTGAGACACCTCTCCACATACTTAACAATATCACGCCTCATACCCGGCCACCAAAAATGACACCTCAAATCATAAAACATCTTTGTGGCCCCCGGATGGATAGAATATTTGGATTTATGCGCCTCGTCAAGAATAGTTGTCAAGACACTTGACAACCTAGGTATCCAAATTCTATCAAAGCATGTCTTCAAACCCATGCTATTTTCACCAAGCTTATCAACATAAGAAATCATCCGTTCTTTCTTCAAGTCGCCACCAAGTGCTAACACTTGGGCCTCCCGGATTTCATCAATAAGAGATGATGAAATTGTCATCTTAAATGACTTCACCTTGATAGGTGAATGACTTGACTTTCTACTAAGCGCATCCGCCACAACATTCGCTTTACCCGGATGATAAAGTATCTCACAATCATAATCCTTAACCAATTCAAGCCACCGTCTTTGCCTCATATTGAGGTCCTTTTGGTCAAAGAAATATTTGATGTGATCCGTGTAGATCGTACACTTAGCACCATACAAATAATGCCTCCAAATCTTGAGCGCGAAAACCACGGCTGCAAGCTCTAAATCATGGGTTGGGTAGTTCACCTCGTGAGTCTTTAATTGCCTAGATGCATAGGCAATCACTTTCCCCCTTTGCATCAAAACACACCCCAACCCCGAATGCGAGGCATCCGAATAAACAACAAAATCCTCGGTCCCGTCCGGCAAGGATAAAACAGGCGCCTTAGTCAACTTTTCTCTCAAGAGTTGAAAGGCAGATTCTTGCTCGGGACTCCAAACAAACTTTGTCTCCAAACAAACTTTGTCTCCTTACGAGTCAACTTCGTCATCGGCAAAGCAATCCGAGAGAAGTTTTCGATGAACCTCCGATAATAACCCGCTAACCCCAAGAAACTTCTAATCTCCGAAGGCGTCTTCGGTGATGACCATTCTTTAACAGCTATAATCTTGGATGGGTCAATGGTAATTCCTCTTTCATTAATCACATGACCCAAGAATTGGATCTCGCGCAACCAAAATGCGCACTTGGAGAATTTAGCATAAAGCTTCTCCTTTTGCAAGACTTCAAGAATCTCATGCAAATGACAAGCGTGATCACCCTCGCTCCTTGAATAGATGAGAAGATCGTCACTAAACACAATGACCGAATGATCAAGGAACGGTCTACACACCCGGTTCATGAGATCCATGAAAACCGCAGGTGCGTTGGTCAAACCGAAAGGCATAACCGTAAACTCATAGTGACCGTAACGAGTGCGAAAAGCTGTCTTATGAACATCCTCTTCCTTCACTTTCAACTGATGATACCCGGACTTCAAGTCAATCTTAGAAAACCATGACGCCCTATGCAATTGGTCGAAAAGATCGTCAATCCTAGGCAATGGGTACTTATTCTTCACTGTCAACTTGTTCAACTCCCGGTAATCCATACACATTCTCATGCTCCCATCCTTCTTTTTGACGAAGAGAACGGGCGCACCCCAAGGTGAAACACTTGGGCGTATGAAACCCTTGTCAAGAAACTCTTGTAATTGCTCCATGAGTTCTTTCATTTCTGGCGGTGCCAATCTATAAGGCGCTTTAGCTACCGGTTTAGCACCCGGCATCAAGTCAATTCCAAACTCTATCTCCCTATCCGGCGGAATCCCCGGTAACTCGTCAGGAAACACATCTACGAATTGGTTCACGGCCGGTACATCGTGAATCTCCTTTACTCTTTCATTCACATCCGCGACACAAGCCATGAACGCCTTGCACCCACGCGCCATGTACTTGGTCGCCTTCACATAAGTGCACAACCTTACTTTACCCTTTTTATCACCTTCTATGTAGATGGACTCTCCCGACGGGGAAACAAGTTGGATCGCCTTCGGTCCACATAAAATACTCGCCTTATTCTTTGACAACCAATCCATCCCCACAATAACATCAAAATCTCCCATAGCCATAGGAATCAAATCAATAAAGAAAGTTTCACCCCCCGCTCTCAACTTACAATCTCTAAAAATGTCAAAGACAAGGAAACTCTTATCATTAGCCGCTTCGATTTCTAAGGGTTCATCTAACTTGCTACTTACAAAAGAGGAATGCTTAACAATTTTCAAGGAAACAAAAGAACGGCTAGCCCCCGAATCAAATAGAACTAGTGCAGGTAATGAGTTAATCTTGAATGTACCTGTCACCACCTCCGAGTCGTTCTTTGCTTCCTCCGCAGATATGTGGAAAGCTCTACCCTTAGGCCTGGGTATCTCAACTTTTCTCTCGCTTCCACCTTGCTTCAAATCCGGGCAATCCGCCCTAAGGTGTCCTGGCTTGTAACAGTTATAGCATATACGAATCTGGCTTGGACACTGATTTGCCATATGCCCCGGCTTCCCACACTTGTAACAATTCGACGTTCCCTTCTTACAATCCCCATAGTGCTCCTTCCCACAAACTTTGCATCCTCGAGAAGAGAACTTGGTAAAAGGCTTCTTACTAGGGCTCCCGCCCTTTATCTTGCTCACCACTTGATCCACAATTTCCCTTTTCCTCTTCTCTCCTCTAGCTTCTTGCCTCCTCAACTCCACCTCTCTTTCCCGACACCTGTTTATTAAGTCTACAAGTGTGGTAAATGAGGATGGAGATATGCTATCCCTGAACTCCACCGTCAGCATAGCATAGAACCTGTCAATCCTGGCTTTCTCGGTCGACACCACATCTGGACAGAACTTGGCCCGATCGAAGAAAGTCCCAGCTAATTCATCAATAGTCTCTGTCGTCTGCCTCATGAGGAGAAACTCCTCGGTCATCCTGTCAATAGCGGCCTGTGGGCAATGGTACTTTAGGAATGCCGCTTTAAACTCCTCCCATGACATGGAGGTCACCCCTCTTTCACCCCTCTCCTTTCGTAGATTCAGCAGCCATTCCTTAGCCCGCCCAGTCAATAGTGGCACGCTAAACATCACTCTATCCTCGGGCTTACACCTTGTTGTCTCAAAATTTGACTCCATGTCTACCACCCACTTGTGGCTCAGAATCGGGTCCACTTGTCCGTTATATTCCTTGGGCTTGATCACCATGAAATCCTTCAGTGTACAACCCCGAGGTTCCTTATCTTTCTCTTTCATGATCTCCTCGAGAGAGAGTTTAATAGTCCCCCTCATTTCTTCCATCAACAGATTTGTGGCTTGCTCAAAGGCCTTGGCCACCTCCTCTTTTATCAACTCTTGGATCCGTGGATCCAACGGTTCCCGATTGCTCGATTCTTCTGCCATCTCTTAACTGAGAATTAGAAACGAACACCTTAACACCCTTATACTATCAATACCTTAAATACTTATCACACTTACACCCCTATATGTATTAAGTATATGTATACTTATCTACTTATATACATACATACATATATAATCACCTTCACCTAATCCTTGTAAATGTTCATTGTCATATGGTTATTATAAAGGCCCTTGAACATCTCGTCATATTAATCATATTGGCCAGACATGATTAATAACGCGCTATGCCCAATTGCAATTATCATATTCATATAACAAATCACAAGACAAGTTTCGGCACACATAACACTTTGCCAATCATTCGTACATATACATAAACTCCATATGGAATTATCATTAATCATAACATTACTAACCTTTCATTTCCAAAAGATCCGAGTCTTAGTCAAGTCCTTCGTGGATTCTCGTATCATTTTCCCCCATATCAAGAGCATCTGGTTTGAGTTTGGTGCCACCCACACCAAATCCCTCAAACCATTGCTCTGATACCTAGTTGAAACACACCACTTTTAAAAACTATACTTTAACGCGCGGAAGTCTTAATCCCAGAAATTTTTTTTTGTTTTTGTTTTACCTCTCGCGTAGCGCGAGAGTTATTGGTTACCTCCCTCGCGTAGCGCGAGGGACCTCTTTTCACAGAAAGTTTCTAGTTTTTCATCAGTTTTCACACTTAGCCATTTTTCCAACTTTTTCCAAAATACAAGACAACAAATTTGCCCAACACATGGGTTTTAACCAAAAACCCCTTCAACAACATGATCACAACCCAAAAACATGTTTTGTTTATCAAATTACAATCAAAAAGGGGGAATTCCACCAAATCATCAAAACATGAAAATATGCATACGAGGATCCGCCAACGCCTTGGACTTGACTTTGACTACCTCGGAACTTTCCCTACATTCACCACACATATCACCATTAGTAATGAAGATAAACATAACCAACAAGTATTTACAACTTGTTTTCACCCTTTTCACCCATTTGACCCGTTTGCCTCTATTTGGTCAATTATGGTTCCATACATTAGCATTTTGTCAACATATTACCATTGTAATGTGTTAAACATAACAAACAAGTGATTACAACTTGTTTTCACATTTTTCACCCATTTGACCCGTTAACACCCATTTGGCCAATTTAAGGATTTCATACACTTGTATATCACCTACAAGTTACTTTCATCATTTCATTATCACTTTTCCATTTCCATTATGGCACGTAGGCCATAACTTCATATCCCAAAGGATACGAGATCATAACTCCATAACTAATCTATCCATTATGGTACTTAGACCATAACTCCATATCCATTCTATCCATTATGGTTCATAGACCATAACTCCATATCAACATATCCATTATAGTGTAAATACTATAACTACATTCCTTCAATTATACATACCATTTTATACTCATTTATACCACATAACAAATTATGCAACTTTACACATTATACATACAACATTGCATAAAACTCATTTATCATCAAAACTAAGTAAGTGCAAAAGCACTTACCTTTCGGGTTAGAAGATCCCGCACCGCTTTCAAGCTTTGCAATTTGATTACCTAAACACATTCGCCTAGTTTAGTAATCTAACATATACCAAAATTTCATTACAATTGAGTTCACAACTCAATTTCCCAATTCCAACCCAAATTGACCCGTTTGGGTTATCCTCATAACCAAACACCCTCTTTCACCACAAACTCACATACTTGAGTTTCATTAACTTAATCTTAACACTAATTCTTCTTTCAAAAATTATTATTAAGTTAATTTGGTGTTTGTTCTAGTGTCTAACATCTTAAAAACACTTAATATTCATTAATTCACCATTCAAGCCTTATGACCCAAACACCCCCAATTTTCACCATATGAACCCTAACTTCTCATAATCAAAATCAAAGGGTTCTAGGATGTTAATCATCATTCTTTAACTTTAGTTTAGCTAGATTATCAATAATCTAACACCATTTCATCACATGCATACATAATTTCGGATTTCACCCAAAACCTACCAAGAACACATACATGGTGAAATCATTTCACCCAAAACCTACCAAGAACACATACATGGTGAAATCAAGAGGAAGAGAATCACTTACTTGATGTTAGGAAGGTGTTGTGTGAGCCAAAACCTTCACTAATCAAGCTTCAATTGCACGAAAATGGCTTCAACACACTTTTCTCCTTTTTCTCTCTTGATATGAACGACTCAAAATGTGTAAATGAAGCCAATTTTGACTTCACCAAGTCAAATGGCAGTTTTTTGGCCATTTTACACATTTAGTCCTTCAACTTCCATTTCACCTATTTCGTTCTATAGTTAGTTAAAACTAACATAATTCCATTACAAACTTGAAACCCACTTGTTTCAACTTATTTATAAAATATTATTTCCACCATAATATTAAATATAAATATTTAATTATTTGAAAACGAAACCCGGATTTTGGTTCGTTACACTATATTTTCAAATCTTATAATATTGTCAACTTGAATTACTTGTCTATATGATTATTACGTATGAATAAATAGTAATCCATGACATGATCCCATATTCTTTGATGTTTATTTTGTATCGTTTTTGCTAAAAGATTGCCTGATATAATCCTCTGCTCGTGTCTTTGATCAAAAATAGTTTGTGTGAATACTTGTATATTTCTATGAGAAAGGATCAAAAATATTTTAAGTTTATGCATAGTTCAACTTTCTTCAGAAAAGCCAAAAAATATTTGTATTTAACCTTCCTGAATTGATTTTGAATCCTCTTGATTGAACGCTTTTATCTTGTTCGTTAGTTGACTTAAAATCTTCATAAGTTGAGTTGAAAGTGTGCGCACATAAGGGTCTCTGCGTACTTGATAAGTGTGCATGAGGTAAACCCTGCGTACTTAACAAGTACGCAAGACTTAAGTCAGGAGTTAAGTCCTACGCACTTAGTAAGTACGCACGACCAATATGTGTTGGGTATAAATACAGGACTTAGAAAATTTTTTAGGGTTTATCACTTTCAAATCGTATTTCTCCTGTGATATTCCCTCCGACCATTTTCCTCAAAAAATTTCTAGTGTTCCAACCAGATTTTTCGTCCCACTCACTGTTTAATCATCATCAAACATTTACTTGGTGAGAATCTCGGTCCGTATCATCCATTAAATCCCAAGTTTTCGACCGATTCATCGACGGTTTTGAGTGTGAAATTATTGACCTATTTTGGTGTTCTAAATACAAATTAAGACCTAAAACTTGTTAATAATCACTAATCGAAACCTATTGACTCCGAATTTATCCTTAACATGGTTTGATTTTGGCCTTGACCCTCGATTGACCGTGGTTTCCACTGGGTCGTCATCTAGGTCATAAAATTGACGAGTTTGACAGTTACTTGTTGTGGATAGTGGTCCCATAGGTCTTAATCAAGTATTTCGACCCTGTGGTGACCATAATCCATGGAAATGCCTTACTTCTATTTGAAATTGAGACTTCTAGAATTTTGGCTAAGTACAAGTCTTGCGCACTTAACAAGTACGCAAGAAGTAACTCCTGCGTACTTGTTAAGTACGCAAGAACAAACTCCTGCGTACTTGCTACGTACGCAGGACCAACACTTAGCAAAATTTCCTAAGTCTGAAATTCACTTCATTGAGTAACTGCTATACTGAGTCATGTTTATCCATTTCCAATGATACGTGTTGTTCTGATTATGTTTTCTGTGTGTTTCTGCAGACTATGGCTCGGGCATTCACTGATGAGTTCAACTTGTTAGCAAACACTCAACCTGAGTGGAAAGGGGCAGCTTTGCAGTATCGGCAGATCATTGACTTCTTGAACCGATCAAAAATAAGTTATGCAATCTCAGCTGACCCAACAGTCTCAAGACCTTACTTGGAGCAGTTCTGGGAGACGGCAGAGCACGACTGCACGGTATCCCCTAATGTCATAAGAGCTACCGTGGATGGTCAGGCTGTTGCTTTCTCTGAGGATACAATAAGAAGGGTCCTGCAGTTCGGAGACCTCGCTACCGACCCGACATCCTATCCAGATTACTATGTGGATGGATGTTGGAGGCATAGAATGGAATATGTTAGAGCGAGGGACTATGCTTCTTACAAGAAGATGTGGGTTTTGGATCAATGGCGGTATTTTGCCCACATCATGATCGTATGCATCTCGTCCAGAAAAGCGGGGAAAGATGCCATGGGTCATGACCTTGCAGCAGCCATGGTGGGCTTGTCTCTTAATAGGGGCTACAACTTCTCTCGCTACATCTTCAAAGCAATCAATGATCAGATAAATACAGCAGAGAAGTTTAGGTTCCTATTGTACCCGAGGTTTGTGCAACTCTTGATTGATGATGCATTGCCAAACCTATGTGCTATCGGGGAGAGACTGTAAGTAAAACGGGTGGACAAGAGAGTATTTGCTCAGTTTCTAAAGCCAGGCAGTGTAGATCCTACCCCTGTGCATACTGAACTCTTTGGCCACCTGCTTAATGAAGCATATGTCGCACCAGAAGATTGGAATTGGTATAGTCCCAATTCGGCACCAGAGATGAGTGATGATTCTGATGAACAACAAGAAGAAGAGAATGAAAGTGATGAAGGTGATGACGAAGGTGGTGATGGTGGTGCTGAGGAATCCGATTCAGAAGCAACAGAATCAGACTCTTCTGATTCCGATGACGCACCATCCCAGGCACACCCGAGGAGATTGGCACAGGTAACCCTGCCTGCATCGTCTTCTAAAAGAAAGCGACAAAGCTCGAGTGGCGAATATGAGCCAACATCTGACTCTGACGCTACTCTACAAAGACAAAGGTGAGAGAAAGCAAATAAGAACAGAGGCGATAGGCAAGAGGTTGCTATCCCCAGGGTTGTAGAGATCCCGACTGTGCAGCAAGTACAAGCTGCGGCAGCCAGTCCAGAGTCAGAATCTACCCCACCAGCACAACAACTGTACAGAAGGAGGAGAAGGCCACTAATACAAGATAATGTGGCAGTCACGGCGGTCACAGAGGAGATTCCTGTGACGGTGACCCTCCCTACTCCAACCGTCCAAGTGACAGTGACTACTCCACTTCTCAAGGAGCCAGTCACCGTCACCCCATCCATTACACCCACTCCCATCATTACAACCCCACACCCACATCACACCACTGAGCCGTCAGGTCAACCCTTCAACTATGGTGATTTCTCACATGGATGGATTTGCATAGAAAAGAGCACGAAGCGATGGTCAAATTAGTTGAAGAACTGACCAAGAAGCTTGGTGCTCAGGGGGAGACAGAAAAAGAGAAAGAGAAAGAGAAAGAGAAGGAGAAAGAGAAAGAAAATAAATCCACTGGTGCTGAGCCTTGTCATCCAGTCGACTTGACTAAGGATGATGATAAAGACAAAGATCCTGAAGCCGGTCCTAGTGGAGGTGAGCACCAAGCTTTGGCGATTGTGCCCATCTCTTCTGTTCCAATGGCTGAGGGGGAGTCTACTCAGCAAGAGGGTGGTAATACATCTGGTGGTGGTGGTGATAAAGGGAAGTCAGTGGCTGAAGTACTTAAGGACTTATCTGATGATGAGATCCTATATCTAGAGCCTGACTATTCTAAAGAAGCACAGATCGATGCTCTCTTCAATCTAGAAGAAGGAAAGATCGACTCTGGTGATGACTGGAATGATGAAGATGAGGATGTGGTGAAAGAGATTCCCAAGGGCGACGGGGAAGGAGAGTACGAGTTAGAGGATGGTGAGATCTTTGAAGTACCATCACTCGAATCTCTGCTCGACACAGGCTCAGTTGACATGGCAAGTAGTGTTGAAGCTACAACTGAAGCCTACCCAGTCGACCCTATACCTGTGGACCCCGAGGCACCAAAAGATAAAGACATGCCTTCTGCATCATCTAAGGGTCCAGCTCCCGTGTGGCAAAAGACGTCCATCACAGACAAGCACGGAGTTACAGGTATGATCTTGGCTGTTAGGTTCGAGGAGGACAAACAATTGTTCGCCATCAAAAGATCTGGGGGGTACTTGAAACCAACCAGTGAGGCGTTCAACTCTTTGCCCAAGTATGACCTTGTGAACCTCGCAAACCGTGACCTGTTGAGTCACTCGAGTCATGCAGTAGCAATGGGTTTGTGGGTAACACTACAGCGGGAAGCAAGATCAGGGAAATTTGAATATTTCAAGCCTCAAGTGCCCAGAAGAGTCAAGGATAAGCACGCTGTACATCCTGTGACTAAGAAGCACATAAAGAGATTGGTATACAAGCCAGTACAATGTGAAACTAAGATTCCCTTGAGCAAGTTATCTCAGGATATTCTTGGTGACATGTGGTACTGGTACGTAGATCCAAAAACGGGCGAGGCTGTGATCATGGGAAAGGTTCGTTCCGAGAGTGGGAACACAGTACCAAAAGAACTGATCAGAATCTTTGATGAAGTCTGCTTCATCAACTTTTCTGTGAAAGATCTGGAGGTACTAGCGGAACGCTACTGTGTCCACACGGACGAATGGACGAAGCTCCTTGCTTCTAAATATGACAAATTGATTAAGTTCTGCCTTGATTACAATAATAAGATGGAAGCTAAGGAACCAGTGCTGTGAAGACTGAAGATTGAAGACTGAAGACGATGAAGATCCCGAGCTGTTGTCAAGGGGGAGTTTGTTGATGCACTTTCCTGTGACAACACTCTGGATAGAGTCTTAGTGTGTATTTCTAATGTCTGTAATTTGTCTTTGTTTGTAAGAGTCGTTATGTAATAGTTTATCGAGTTGTATTTACTTTTACATAGTGTATGTTGCATTTCTTCCAAGTGTTTTGCGCACTTACATGTGCGCAGGAGAAAGCTCCTGCGTACTTGCTAAGAACGCAAGAGCATTTGGTCCTGCGCACTTGCTAAGTGCGCAGGCATCAGGTCTGTATAAATAGGTTTGGTTCACAGTTGATAAGTACGCAGAACTCATATCTTAGACGAACTCAGTTTGTTAAGTACGCAATTTGTATTATCTCTGTAACCGTCGAGTGTTTATAATAGAAAGAGCTTTTATTGTGACTCTCGTGTTGGTTTACTTTGTTTTAGTTAGACTCTCCGCCTAGTCACGGGTATTCCGCACCCGGTCCGACTAGTAGACCACTTGCATGCAACGATCCGACACACACGAAGGGACCTACAATTTCATCATCGTTTTCATTGATGATATTCTTATCTATTCTCAAAGCCAAGAAGAACATGCTGATAATCTTAAGATCATTCTGGAAACCCTGAGAAAGGAAAGATTGTATGCTAAGTTTTCCAAATGTGAATTTTGGAAACAAGAAATACAATTTCTTGGGCACGTTGTGAACGAGCATGGAATACAAGTGGACCCAAGTAAGATCAAAGCTGTCATGAAGTGGGAAGCCCCCAAGACTCCAACAGAAATAGAAGCTTTCTTGGATTAGCCGGTTACTACAGAAGATTCATTCAGGATTTCTCCAAAACTACTATGCCTTTGACTATTTTAAATCAAAAAGCAGCCAGGTTTGAATAGGGCACGAAACAAGAAGAAGCATTCAACATTCTCAAAGATAAACTCAGCCATGCACCAATCTTAGCACTACCAGAAGGAAATGAGGATTTTATAATCAATTGTGACTACTCCTGTAACATCCTGGTTTTTATAAAACTAACGGGATTAATGTATATATATGTATATATGTTGTAATACAATGGACGGAATGCTACGGGATCGTAACGAGACCTAACAAAGGTGTAGTATCGGGTTTCTTTTTATCTAAATATACCCTGAGGGGTTGGCATGTAATTAACATAATTGCAGGGGTTTTATTAAAACCGCGAGACGGGGCAATCCCGGGGGCTAACCAGTCACGCGCAAGGGCCGAGCCCGGTTGGGGACACATCCTATTAGGGTGTTACGAAAGGGAGGAAACCCCATTGTGGGTTCTTGCGGCTGTCGAGAAAGAGAGGAGGCGGGAGAGCAAGCCGTTCTTCATGTCCGTGAACGGATCAAGCTCCTCTGAGATAGCACCATCAGGGATGGTGTTCTCAGAGCCTTCATCCGTGAAGAACTCCTGATCAGATGCAGAGTCAGCCTTACTTGAGGAATCATCCTTGTTAGAGGAATCATCCTGACTTGAGGATTCATCAAGGCATGACAAGTCAATATCAATTAAGCCGTTGACAAATTTCCCGCTTACTGGTGGAGGAATGACATTAGTACCCAACCCTAAGCCATTCACTTGTCTCACTACTGATTCATAATGTTCCACCACAAAGCGAGAATTCTTCAACTTCTCAATTTTACCATTCAACTACAAAACCTCATTCTGCAACTTGGTAATTTCATTATTTCTCTTTTCCAACCCCTTATACGCAACATCCAAATGAAACTGTTGTTCACTGATTTTAAGTGAAAAATCACGTTTTTCTTTCTTTAAAGTTTCAATTGAATCTTTGTAATGTTTTTCATTTTCTTTGTAGCTTAAAGCTGCAATACGAAGGGGTTCGACCTTGTCCTAAAGCTTAGAATTTTTTTCTTTCAACCCAAGACATTTGGAACATGAAATAACAGCAAAAGAGTTAGAGTCTACCTTAGTTGACGAATTTGATGCCTCCCCAATAGCCATGAGGGCAACTACAGTTGTAGACTCCCTTTGGTCAGTTACAGAAGCTTCCCTCTCTTCTGCTTCCATCATCTCAACGATCTCAGCCTTGAGACCAACTTGTGTTTGAGAAATAATGGCATCCTCCAAATGAACACCCTAATCAAAGCTTTCGTCCTGTTGAGCTACCAAAGCATTGGATGTTCCACCTTGACCTTAATTGCAGTTGTTAGAATTGTTGTACCCTTGACCATTTCCTTGGTTGTTTCCCTGGCTTGGTCTAGTGAATTTTAAAGCAGGTGCTTTATCCTTCTGACATTCACGAGCAAAGTGTCCAAAGTTCTGACACTTGTAGCACTTGGCTTTGGATTTATCAAAGCCCACCTTGCCATTTGAATGCCCACCAATGAACTTCCTGCCCGCTCTATTCAAGAAATGCTTGGCCCTTCTCAAGATCATGACCATATTCCACTGAATATCCATGTCCTCCATGTCATCTGGATCCACCTGATTAAAATGTTCTTCAATGGTTTCAGGATCCGTAAGCTTGCCACCAATGAAGTTCTCATAGGAAAGCATACACGATAAAAATAATGCAACATGATCTTCAGCTATCTTGGCTATAACAGTCTAGTTAGTTGAAGATGTAGAGGTAGGATTTCTTGAGGAATGTTGGTGGTAAGAACCAGATCCAGATGTTGTAAAGCATGTATGACCACCATAAACATTTGAGTTATCTTCTTCATGAGAATTCCCTGAGAATAAAGCGATTCATGAACCCGATGACTTAGCTGTGGAAGACGTCCCATAATACATAGAAGGGTCTTGGATTTGAGGTCTCCCTGAGCTTTCTTTTCTTTTCAGGTTCATATCGTGTGCTTGAACCTTTCTAATTGCTTCTTCAATCATCATCTCATAGAACTTGGGGTTCACTCTCAGCAGAGTGGTATACATCTCAAATGTTGGTGGTAACGCATCCAGAAAATTTTCAACTAATTCCTCATCAGGATACTTTAGCTCAAAAGCTTTTAACTCAGTTTGCAGATGATAGAATCTAGATATAAGTTCATATGTAGATTCATTCTCCAGGTATCTGAAGCACTCATACTGCTTTCTCAGGAGATCTCTTTTGCTCTTCTTAATGTCACTGTTCCCCTCAAATCTTTTCTGCAATGCCTTCCAGAGATCTTTCGAATTATCATATCCTCTGAAGCTGTGAAAAATCTCTCTAGTTAAGGCCATTGTGATAGATCCATGTGCCTTCGATTCTCTGTCATAAACTTTCGTTTCTTCTTCATCTAGCATAGATGGGAACAATCTCATCAAGATATGTATAAGTCGGATTCTTATAACCCTCAAGTATAGGTATCCACAAAGAGGAATCAGTGTATGAAATATAATGTTAAAAGCGTGCTTTCCAATTCGAATAATCATTAACATTCATCAGCTTTGGCGGTTTTTGCAGAGTACCTATCTCGTTATCATAATTAAGTAGGTTACCAAGATTTTGAAGATTTGCCATAGTGTAAAACTTAGTCAAAAACTCAGAAAGTCAACACAACTTGCGTACTTAAGAATAGACTTGCGTACTTAAGAAATTGGTCTTGCGCACTTGAGATTTCCTCTTACGTACTTAGAAAGCACGCAGGAGGCAAATTTAAGTACACACAAGAATGGTCTTGCGTACTTGGCAAGTACGCACGAAGACGGTTCTTTTTGCCAAAAAGTGTAAGTACGCAGAATGCTTTATCCACCAGCTCCACCAACTTTTTTCGATTGCCGAAAATAACTCAGATCTATAAATTTTGAAGATATGAACAAATTGATCAAGCTAAAAGGTTAGTAACTTGTTTCTAACAAACCCTTGAAGATCAAAACACTCAAACAAACAAGAAAAAAAGTCGGATTTTGAAGGATTTTTGCTTTTAAAACAGCGCTCAAGAGCTACCTCTATTTTATCACAAAAATCATCAAAATCGATCTCTTTTCCTTGTATAAAGGCTATAGATTGTGTCGAAAATGCTCCTAACACACTCACAACACTCGAAATCAAGAGCAAATGCTCTGATACCACTTGTAGGTCCCTCGGGTGTCTCGGGTCGTCACATGCAAGTGTGTTCGTGGTCGAACCGGGTGCAGAATGCCCATGACTAGGTGGAGTATCAAACAACACAAAGTAAATCGACAACAAAGATACAAGATACTTTCAAACTTCGGCTATTGATAATCACAGCCGGTTACAGAGAGAATGAATGCGTATATACATTTTGTCAAGACCTACTATTTATACTAGACCTGTTTCATGCGTACTTAGCAAGTACGCATGATATACATCCTATGCACTTACTAAGTGCGCACAACACTTAATAGAAACAGACAAGACTAAGTACGTACAAATGTGATTACAACTCGATAATCAATACATACAGATACTTAAATACAAATACAAATACATAAAGGCAAGTACAAAAGCTAATACAACATCCATAGTGTCTGTCACACAAACGTGCTTCAACACCGAGGACTTAACTAGGATGTCACCCGATCGGGAGACAGGGCTTCAGATAGATTTGACGCCAGGATCCTAGCCCGTTGTGAAAGCACCCTACCGATTATCTCCATCATAAATGAAAGAACTAATGACTCAGTTAGAAGAGCTTCTAGAGAAAGGTTTCATCAGACCAAGCATATCACCTTGGGGTGCTCCGGTACTATTTGTTAATAAGAAAGACGGCAGCATGCGTAGGCGCATTGACTACATCGAGCTGAATAAGCGCACAGTAAAGAATCGGTACCCGCTACCGAGAATAGACGACATACTAGACCAATTGCAATGGGCAAGTTGGTTTTCGAAGATTAATCTCAGGCCGGGCTATCACTAGTTAAAAGTTAGGACAAAATACATACCGAAAATTTCCTTCCATATGCGTTATGGACACTACAAGTTTCTCGTAATATCATTTGGGTTGACCAATAATCTTGCGGAATTCATGGAGTTGATGAACAAAGTCAGTCATCCGATGTTGGACCGGTCAGTGATAGTGTTCATAAATGACATTTTGGTCTACTCGAAAAGTGAAGGCGATCATGCTTGCCATCTCAGGGAGGTATTGGAAGTACTGGAGAATGAGAACTTGTATGCAAAGTTCTCCAAATGCGTGTTATGGCTTAGCGAAGTCGAACTCCTAGGTCATGTCATTAACCCGCACAGGATCATGGTGGACCCAGTAAAGATAGAGACGGTAATGGAATGGGATATCCCAAAGACACCAACCGAAGTACGGAGTTTCTTGGGATTGGCAGACTATTACCGGAGATTTATTCAGGATTTCCCGAAGATAGCCTCGTCATTAACAAAGCTGACGTGGAAGGATGTATAGTATGAATGAGGTCCAGCTTAGGAAAGTGCATTTGCAGAACTGAAGAAAAGATTGACATAAGCTCCGGTCCTAACTTTGCACGATGGTAATGAGGACTTAGTAGTCTATTCTGATGCCTCATACCAAGGACTTGGACGAGTGCTTGTGCAGAGAGGAAAGGTGACCGCGTATGTATCACGACAGTTAAAGACCCATGAAGTCAAATACCCGACGCATGACTTGTAACTTGCCGCTGTGGTGTTTGAATTAAAGATTTGGCGACATTACCTCTATGGGGTTAAGTGCACCATTTATTCTGACCACAAAAGTTTGAAGTATTTCTTCGAACAGTAAGATTTAAATATGAGGCAGAAACGGTGGTTGGAACTGTTGAAGGATTATGACCGCGAAATCTTGTACCACCCGGGAAAGGCTAATGTTGTGGCCGATGCCTTGAGTCGAAAAGATAAACATGCTCCTATTGTGACACCAGATTTCTTGAGCCAAATCAGCAAGGCGCAAGATGAGGCCTTTAAAACCGAGAATGTGAAGAAAGAGATAATGGTGGGTCAACAAGAAGTTTTGGAAGTAAATTCCCATGGTGTAAAGACCAGATTTGGTAGAATATGGGTGCCTAAGGAAGGCAAGCTTAGGGCCAAGATTCTAGATGAGGCTCATAAGTCTTGTTACTTCATTCACCCTATGAATATCAGAATTTTTAATTTATTTTCCATCTTCCGGTTTTTTGACATTTCCCATCATTTATTATGAAATATGCTTGGCAATATTGGGACCGAAAATCGACAGGTGCACAATTACTTGGCTTGTTAGTTCCTTGGAATTGTTGACGAGGCTGAAAGTTTTGAGGTTTTCTTTGCTGAAATTGTTTTTGCCCAAAACCAGATGGTCCTTGATTGTTGTTATCCTTCCGGCTGAAATTCGGAAGGTCACTCCATCCATGATTATAAGTGTTGCTGTAAGGGTTGTTTTGCAGGCGATTGGTTCCGATACAGTCAACTTGCTCAACATCCATAGTGGTTCTTTTTGTTTCTCCAGCAGTTTCATCATTTACAGCATTTACTTTGCCCTTACTTATCTGATCGAGTCGAGTGGTGAGGGCGTCTACTTAAGCAAAAAAAAGAAGTGACTGTATCAATAGAGTGAACACCTTACCTGGATCCTCTTTTATTTCTCGGATTGTACCATTAATAGTTGTTCATGGCTATTTACTTCATTAGGTTGTAAACTTCTTGTGGTCTCTTGTTTCCAAAAATACCACCTGCAGTAGCATCGAGTGTCTGAAGAGCTTGATTGCTCAACCCATTATAGAATAATGATACTTGTAACCAAACTTCTAGCCCATGGTGAGGGCACTTCCTGCCCATGGTGAGGGCACTTCCTCAACATGTCCTTGAAATGTTCTCATGCCTCATATAGTGACTCACCATCCTCTTGAGCGAAAGTGGTAATATCATTTCTAAACTTTATGGTTTTTGCTGGCGGGAAATATTTCGAAATGAATTTTTGAGCTAGATTATCCCATGTAGTGATTGACCCGGTAGGAAGAGAATTAATTCATGCCTTAGCTCGTTCCCTTAAAGAGAAAGGAAACATTTGGAGTCGAAAAGCGTCATTCGAAACCCCGTTCAGTTTGAAAGTGTCACAAATTTCCAGGAAATTTGCAATGTGGGCATGAGGGTCTTCGTCGGGTAATCCATGGAAAGTGCATGATGATTAGATCATATAAATGACATAAGATTTAATCTCAAAGTTGTTCGCGTCAATTGTCGGCCTTCTGATACTAGACCCCAAGGCTTCAAGTGACGGTCTTGCAAAGTCAGAAATAGTGCGGTTTTCTATGGCCATTTTCTTGGTACGTCTTTCTCGTAATCGGCAATGAAAGAATCTTTCGGGCTCAGCTAAAGGTTGATATAAACCAGAAGTGGAGCTATTGATCATACACTACCTGAAACAAACGTAAAAAGAACAGCAGATGGAAAATCCTAAGGTTAAAAAGGCTAATCTGTTAACTCGGATCTTTTTTAAAATCACCGTGTCCCTGGCAATGGCGCCAAAAACTTGATACGTTGTGTTTATAAGTATATATAATAATATGTTTAGAGAAAGGTTTTCACGAGATCAGGTTTTAAATTTATAAAATGATGAATACTTAAACTTAAAAACACAGGCAATAGGCAAGCGCACCTATCGCAACGTAATATAGTTTAGGTAAAAACCAAGTATCGAACCAATAGACACGGTCGAGTTTCAATACTCAACGTTTGTTATCGATTAGTCGGTTTAATTAGTGAGTGAGTTTTGTGTGCTAGTGAAGCGGAAATGTAAGTGATAGAAAAATAAATGACAAGTAAGTAAATGAAGAAAATGTAAATAACGGTAAAGTAAAAACAGAGAATGTAAAATTTGCGTGAAGTGTGTAACAGAAATGTAAATAATAGAAAGTAAATAGCATAAATGTAATTAGCTCGAGAGTAATCAGATCACAACGAGTATTTCTTTGGCATTCGAATCCGCTTGGTATATGATAATGTTAGGTTAACTAACTAGATGGTATGACTAACTCAAATGTGTGAACGGTACACTGCTAGAGCTTTATTCTCACAACATTTGGTTCACGAATTATGTTCTTTAAAAATAAAATAGTAAGACTCCCAGTCAGGGAAATCATTACCCTCAACTATTTAACAGATCCGTACATTCGTATGCTTAAGATCTATCTCAGAGTTGGTTTAAGACATCAAACTTAAATACCTTTGATTTTATTAAAAGAGTGATTAAACTTTGTTCACCGGGATGCGTTTCAATAATGGGACCATGTATAAAGACCTATCGTTCCCAACATGAGTTCACCAACTCTTGGTTTCATGACAAAGTTCGTATAAAGATGTACAATCTCTATCAATATCAACCAAGTGTCGGCTTATCAAAATCTGCTTGTATAAAGACGTACAAGTTTCAAGTGAAGTTTGATTAAAAAGGTTTTACGGTCTTACGCTTTAAAATCAAGAACACTCACAAGTTTAAAGACTAATTTAGATAAAGATAAAAAGCCCACCATGAAGGTGGTTCTAAGAGAGAATGATTAAAGAACATAAACATACCATTAGACTAATAAGTTAAACATTAACATACACCAAACTTAATCTTCACCCAAGCAATACAATGGGTTTAGTCACGAATGGCCATACGAACAAGCATAAAGCTAAGTTTCGTAGGCTCCCCTATTACGAACAAAGCGGAAGAGCCTCTCTACTCTCTAATCTAAACTACAGAAAATGAACTAAGGAGTGTGTATTTTCTTTTGGATTGGGTGTGTGGAATGAGTAGAACATGTCTCCTATTTATAGGCTCCAAAATGGGCAATGCACGGCCGTGCATTGGGTTGCACGGTCATGCAAACACCTAAGAAATCACAAGTACACATGGTAGGGTACGGGGCATCTTGGGACATACAGCAGGCTAATGCACGGCCATGCATCCCCATTTCTCTCCCTCTTTTTGTCTTTTGCTAACTGTTGACTTGTGTTGACCAATTATTTATATATATTTGTATTTATAATTTCATATATTACATAATATATATTATTTAGTTATTTTAATCATAATCTTATATATAATAATAACTATTATTATATAAATATATTTAATACATTAAATAAAAGCTCGTTTAAGCTCGGTTCAATTTAAGTGTTTAGCAAGCCGATCTCAATTAGCTGAAAAGGAACCTGACTCATTTACACCTCTACTTTAAATCTATAATAGGTTTGCTAGATTAAGTAAAACGTTTTTTTCATAAATGTCTCGTACACTTTAATTATAGTTATGTGGCCAAAACGTTCAATGGTGTGACCACCTTTCTAGTTTTGTTTCTTAAAATTAGTTTGATGCACCGTTGGTACAATGGGGCATCCAACTTTCTGGTTCAAATTCGATGGCGTAATAAGTTTTGATTAGTATACTTTTCCCCCACTTCAACAGTGCGTAAGTTCTTCAGAATTGTGCGTCTAACTTATTTATTGTTATCAAAACCACATGCTTTTAAATGGACACAAGTATCACTCCACCTAAAATTCTAGCATGTACACTCGTGAAAACACTAACTATGAACTCTGGTGATACTGGTGAATACACTACTTCTGAAATATAGTGATACTTTACTTTATTCTTTGATTTTGTGCATTCACTAATGATATTTGGTGCATTCTATAATGAATACAATACTTGTGGATTCTGAGAACTTTGGTGTATTCATTTGTAGGTTTGCTAGATTAAAAAAATGTTTTATTAGAAATGTCTCGTTTACTTTAATTATAATTATGTGGTTAAAATGTTCAATGGTGTGACCACCTTTGTAGTTTTGTTTCTTAAAATCAGTTTTGATGCACCGCAATGACGCACCCAACTTTCTGGTTCAAATTCGCCAGTGTAGTAAGTTTTGATTACTATACTTTTCCCTCACTTCAACAACGCGTTAATTCTTCAGAATTGTGCGTCTAACTTATATATTGCTACCAAAACCACATGCTTTTAAATGGACAAAAATACCATTCCCCCTAAAATTCTAGCATGTACACTCATGAATACACAAACTATGAATTATGGTGATATTAGTGAATACACTACTTCTGAAATATGGGGATACTTTACTTTATTCATTGATTTTGTGCAATTACTAATGATATTTTGGTTCATTCTATAATGAATACACTACTTGGGGATTATGAGAACTTTGGTGTATTCATTTGTATTGATTGGAGCATCAGCAATAACTTCATATTACTTAGGTAAGGATATGTAGCAATAACTTCATATTCCTTAGCCTGGATATGGACTTAAGCATTAAGCATCCTTGAAAGACTATAAAAAATTTGCACCAGCTATCAACAAAGGCACTGCTCGTAGCCAATTCCTCTATGATCTTTACCGGTTTTTTAGTAAGGTCCTTTGTGTTATCTCATGGAAAACACTTTTATCTTTTAGAATGGAAATTTCTTCTTCATGTTAGCCGTTTAGACACTATTATATTTTTCTACATCCTCTAATCTTTTAATAAGCTCTTTAATAGAGTTAGTTTTGCTTATAAAGATTTCTTCACATTTATGAGAGCAAGTAAAGAGAGGTGCATGAGCTTCACTGACCATGAGGGCATAGGCAATACCTTCCTTTGTCATGAAGCTACAATCATAAAGCTCTCTTGTGATAAAGCTCCTATCTTCTAATGGTTGTGATACCGTTGATGTGGCTGGTGCTCTAAACTCTAACAAAGTGTTCAAGATTTAGGAAGTTATAGCATTTGACCTTTGACTTATCAAACACATTTATGATCTTCTATGCATTGACTTGATAACCCTGGAAACTTCTTCTGTTGGTTCTTTTGGTCATCTATGCTATCTGATTCATTATGTCTATCTACTCTAGATCATCTAGATTAAATTGATCCACATCTTATATAATGATGTTGTTGGACTATAAAGTAGCATCAATTGACACAAAAGCTTCCTTAAAAGTTCTGAAGGGTTGCAAAGGTGGCTTATGTTGTGGAAGTGATATGCCCTAAATTATACATGTTTTGCATGCATAATAATCCTCATATTATGGTACTGATCAAACAAAAGCCTTGCAATTGATACTTAATTTGTTAATATTTCATAATTGCAGGTTATTCTGTGTCCTAAGATAAACAAAGCAAAACCAGCTTAAAACATGAAGAAATCAAGCTTTTGGAGGACCAAACCCGAACTTTGACCCCCAAGAAGTCAAACCATGTCAACATAAGTCAAACCCACAGCTAAAAGACGAAACTTGGAAGCAGTTGGGTATTTCACTGTCATGCAACGCAATGCACGACCGTGCAAACCCAATCTTGCTTCCTAAGGCTCCGTTACACTGTCCTTTGTACCCTGTTTGATTCCCGAGGTGTTTGCTCGCCCGTGCAATCCAATGCACGGCCGTGCATTGCTTATTTTGAGGTCAATAAATAGATGGCTTGGGTTCTTCATTTCATACACCCTTCCATACATTACCATAGCTCAAGAGAGTCCGTTTCTATAGTCTAGAGTAGAGAGTAAAGAATAGAGAGGCTCATCCTCTTTGTCCGCAATAGGGGAGCCTATGAAACTCACCATTACGCTAGTTAGTATGGCCATTCATGGCTAAACTTCATGTATTGCTAGGGTAAAGATAATGTTTGGTGCATGTTAATGTTTGACGTATTAATCTAGTTGTATGTTTATGTCTTTAATTATTCGTCTTTAAAACCACCATTTGGGGTGCTTTTATCATTGTCTAAATCCGTCTTTATATTTGTGAGTGTTCTTGATTTTAAAATGTAAGATCGCAAAACCTTTTTAAATCAAACTTCCTTTGAAGCTTGTACGTCTTTATACAAGCAGAGATTGATAAGCCAAGGCTTGGTCAACATTAGTAAGGTTGTACGTCTTTATACGAACTTATTATGCGACCAAGAATTGGTGAACTCATGTTGGGAACGGTATATCTTTATACTCGATCCCATTGTTACACCGCCTCCCGGTGAACAAAGTATAATCACCTATTTAACTTTAATACAAAGCATTTACGTTCGATGTCTTAACCCAACCCGGAGATGACCATTCGAATGGTTGCGGGTAACTGTTGTCCCTAACGGGAGGCACTACTATTTTAATTAAAAGATTTTAATTCATGAATCAAATGTCGTGAGGACGAGGCTCTAGCGGTGACCCGGGTCACAAATTTGTAGTAGTCATATCACTGGATTAGTCAACTTAACATTATCACGTACCAAGCTGATTCGAAGCCGAAGCAATACTCTTCGTGACCTGATCATTTCCGAGATATTTACTTTCTTGTTGTTTACTATTCTGCTATTTACATTCTTGTTACACACATCATGCACGTTTTTACTTTTCTGTTATTTACTTTAATGTTATTTAGTTTTCTGTCATTTACTATTCTGCTTCACAAGCACACAAAACCACTCACTAATTGATCCGGCTAAACGATAACAAAAGTTGAGTACCGGAACTCGACCGTGTCCATCGGTTCGATACTTGGTTCTTACCTAAACTATATTCCGTTGCGATAGGTACACTTGCCTATTGTGTGTGTTTTTAAGTTAAAGTAATTATTATTTTATAAATTTAAAACTTGATCTCGTAAAACCATCATAAAAATATATCATATTTTTATATATTAAAAATGACACATCAAGTTTTTGGCATCGTTACCGGGGACACGGTGATTTCAAGAAAAATTCAAGTTAACGGATTAGCCTTATCATTTCCATCTGTTTCTCTCTTACATTTTGTTGCAGGCAGTGTATGACCTGTAGCTCCACTACTAGTTTATATCAGCCTTTAGCAGAGCCTAAAAGATTATTTCACCGCCGAATACTTGAAAACCGTACGAGAAGAATGGACGTAGAAAACCACACTATCTCCTATTTCGCAAGACCGTCACTAGAGACTTTGGGGTCTAGTATCACCTGGCCAAAGGTTGACGCTAACAACTTTGAGATCAAATCTCATGTTATCCACATGATCCAGTCATCATGCATTTTCCATGCATTACCCGATGAAGATCCACATGGCCACGTTTTCGAATGACGCAATTCGAATCCGAATGTTTCCCTTCTCCTTAAGTGAACGAGCTAAGGAATGGCTAAACTCTCTTCCTACCGGGTCGACTACTACATGGGATGATCTAGCTCAGAAATTCCTGTCAAAATACTTCCACCCAGCAAAAACTGCAAAACTAAGAAATGATATCACCACTTTCAACCAGGAAGATGGTGAATCACTATATGAGGCATGGGAACGTTTTAAGGACATGCTGAGGAAATGCCCTCACCATGGGCTAGAGGTTTGGTTACAAGTATCATCATTCTACAATGGCACAATCAAGCTCGTCAAACACTCGACGCTACTGCAGGTGGTATTTTTGGAAACACGAGGCCTCAAGAAGCTTATAACTTAATTGAGGAAATAGCTATGAACAACTATCAATGGTACAATCCAAAAGGTAATAGGGGAGCCAGGCAAGGTGTTCACTCTGTCAATACTGTCACTTCACTTTCTACTCAAGTAGACGCCCTCACCACTTGAATCAATCAACTTAGCAAGGGTAATGCAATCACTGAAACTACTGAAGAAGTAAAAAGCGTCACTGCCAACACTGAGCAAGTTGACTTTATCGGAACAAACCGCCCGTAGAACAACCCCTACAGCAACACTTAAAATCCTGGATGGAGGAACCATCCGAACTTCAGTTGGAAGGATAATAACAACCAAGGACAATCTTGCTTCGGACAACAACAACAGTTTCAACAAAGACAATCTCAGAACTATCAGACTCGTCAACAATTTCAAGGAACTAACAAGTCAAGTAATGGGTTGAGCTTGGAGGACGGTAACTAAGTTGATATCTACAACTGAAAATCAAGCCCTCTTAGCGGATGCTCGTCACAAACAATACGAGGAAAAGTTCAGTCTTCACGAAGCTGAGTTTAGGACACATAAAGCAACTCTTCAGTCCATTGAGACGCAATTAGGACAAATTACAAAACTCCTATCTGAAAGACAACCAGGATGCCTCCCTAGTAATACTGAAACCAATCCAAAAGAAAATGTAAGTGCTATCACTTTTAGAAATAGAAAGGTTTATCCAGAACCACAATGCAAGAAGAAGAAGTTCAATCTCCAAGGCGAGAAATATTCACCGGGGTACGGCTTCGTCCGCACATCGCAGAAACAACTACTCAAGGATCGCAATCAAATGTAATCCCACCTCCTACTATAGTGGATACTCCTCCAAAAGTTCTGACAAAAAGAGCGTTCCATTCTCAAATACCATATCCAGGAAGATTAATAAAGCAGAAGACTGATGAACAATATGAGAAATTCATCGAACTATTAAGTCAAATCCATGTCAATCTTCCTTTCCTAGATATCATACAACAAATGCCTAAGCATGGACGTTTCTTGAAAGATTTCCTTACAAACAAGAAAAACATGGAAGAGGCAGTGAAAAGAACCAATCATTGTATCGTTCTTATCGAAAGATGTCTTCCGAAGATACTTTCAGATCCTGGAAAGTTCTCTCTACCATGTTCTATCGGACCACTGCCGATAACTTTCGCACTCGCTGATCTGGGAGCAAGTGTCAATGTAATGCCATATAACATGTTTCAAAGCCTAAAAATTAGAAATCCGCTACCTATTAATGCAACTATTGAACTCGCGGATGGATCGATTAAATTACCTATAGGATTGATTGAGAACTTACTAGTAAAAGTCGGTAAGTTTGTCTTCCCTGCCGACTTCATGGTTTTAGAAATGGGACCCGACTATTCCGTACCTTTGATTTTGGGTCGCCCATTTTTAGCTACCGCCAGAGCCGTCATTGACATGAATGAAAGGATTTTGACACTTCGTGTCGGAAAACAATCAGTGACCTACAACATCGGAGGAAACGAGTGCTTGTCCAATGATCCATTTGAAATTGCATAATTCATCAACACTAATCTGGACTACCAACTGAAAAAAGCCAAAGAATTCAACAAAGAAAAGAAATTGGATCTTAATAAGAGCTTTGAAAACACTCACATGATCGATGAATACTTTGATAAGCTATCAAAACTGAAGGACTTGAATGAAGGAACAGGAGACACGGGGGAAGTTAATGGCCATCACCTGAAGAAAGACTGATGAAGCACGTACGGGTTGGCCAACGACCCTTAAATAAACGTGGCGCTTCCGGGAGGCAACCCGATGATCACAAATAAATTGAGAAGTTGGTGCATACGGCAGAATGCATGGACCTCAGGTTTGGTTTTCCAAATTTAAGTTTCTCATACTTCAGCCCCCAGGTATGCCTTCTCGATACTAGGACCTTAGTAGCTTAACTACTACCTTTTATTTTCCTTGTCTGCTTTTACGTTTTCCTTTGTGTGTCAGGTAGAATAACATCACTAGGTAGTTTCTCTACTTCTTTGAGGAGTTACACACCATCTCTACAACCTGAGGATTCAGAAACCACATCAAATTTATGAGAAATTAGATGAAGTCTTTAAAGCAAATTGTTGACAAACAGCTGATAGGCACAACCTGACAGCAGCAATAAGTTTTGGCCTTATGTTATATACCGAATTGATCGAGGGAGTACCAGTTTCTTTTCCATAAAACTTCATGCATTTAAATTCCTACATAGCATTCCATTACATGCTTTTGTACATTGAGGGCAATGCACAGTTTTAAGTGTGGGGTGGGGAATTAGAGATTTAGGACTACTTGTAACCTCAAAGTACTAAAATTTTAACTTGTGATTTTCTACCCATTTGACTAAGACCTTACAAAACCTACCTTCTGAAAAACCCGAAAAATTTTCAAACATTTTAAACCCTAAAACCAAAATCTCTTTGAGTTCACACTTAATTAAATAAAACGAATACATGGCAAGTAGAAACAAATGGATATTATGCATAACAAATCACTAAACCCTGTCCCATCCGTTTCCATGTGAGAATAATCTGAGCCTTTTCACGAGCATTATTATCATTATTTTTCGCATGCTCTTTCATTTGGTATATTGAGAGTTTATTCGATCGGATTTTATGCATAATTAGAACTTGTGTGATTTATACATATCAAGACCATGAACTAGTAGAAGTATGAAAGTGATTGAGGCACCTAGGACTTTATTATCCTTATATATTATCCTTAAACCCAAAAATCCCAAAAATATTATCCGCCTAGATAGTCCTCTGAGCCTTAGCCTTTCTTTTCCACTACCCACATTTATCACCCAACCAGCTTTTCGTAAACACTGGTTATTAGCTGAATGTCTTCAAAATGGGAAAATTATCTTATGTCGTTATTTCAAGTTCATTACCATTGAGGCAATTTTGGAAAGAATCTGTTTTACTCAAAAGAATTGGAATATACTAGAAGGTGGATGTATTAGAAAGAAACAGCCAAACTATCTGCAAGGAATTTATGGAAATATTATTTCAAAGAAATTGAGCAAAAAAGAATTATTGAAAAATTTGTCTTGATACAAAAAGAAAAGAAAAAAATAGAAAAATAAGAAAATAAAAAGAAAGAGAGAAGTGGGTCCTTTACCGCTAGACCTTAAAGAACTGGATATGCATTCTTTTGATTTTAATTTGCTTTTTTGCCTTCATTTCGCAAAGCCTGAATTACCAACCGAACTCCGAGAGAATATTTTCCAAGCAACAAGTGATGTAAGAAAACGGTGGCGCAAGCAAGAACAATTGCCACTATTATGCGGCTTGTCAAAAAGTGCCGCCAAAAGAAGAGCCAAAAGATACGACAAATGTGTGAAGTGTGGCAAATGGAGCCACGAGGGAAAGTGTAGCAAGAATCAAACTCATTCCCAACATGAGTATATGCATCTGATCAAAGTAGGAGCTGTTAGGCTACATGCCGAAAGATCCATACGGAAAGGTAGTAATGTGTACTACGTAGTGAGGAAAGATTTGAGAATGATAAGAGATCTTGGTCCTGGCAATCTGACTATAAACGAGCCCTCATATTAGTTATACCCTCATGATCTGAGTACCGTAGAGGGACCTGCTAGTATTTTCCATTTTAAGCCAGAAAGCTGTAGTTGTGTGTTCCACGATAGCTGCAGCCCTTCAAAACTCCTTTTAAATCCCTAAAAATCCAAAAACATTTTCATTTTCACCCTTTATTTTTCTTTTAGCCACAATACAACCTTTTTAAAGCCCTACTGATTTATGTATACTACCTAGTTAGTTGGTGGAGACTTGATTTGCATACAAGCTTATGACCATTGCATAATTCAATTCGAACTTGGGTGTTCCACTTAACTTACATTATCTATACATATATAACCCTAGAGTTGAGTGAACATTGTGAGGAGTGAATGATTATGCATAATTGAAGTTCTAGTATGCTTGTCATGGATTCCAGCATAAAAAAATACAAAAATAGAATAAGTAAGTCAAGAGTTATCCCGGGGTCTCCAACTACTTGGAACTCCATTACCATTTGTAAAGTTTTTAGTTATGGGTATGATCATGCATGAGTTTTCTTGAGGAAAAGCAAAGTTTAATTGTGGGGTATTATGATATTCCCAAAATTATACATGTTTTGCATGCATAATAATCCACATATTATGGTACTGATCAAACAAAAGCCTTGCAATTGATACTTAATGCGTTAATATTTCATAATTGCAAGTTATTCGGTGTCCTAAGATAAACAAAGCAGAAACCAGCTTAAAACATGAAGAAATCAAGCGTTTGGAGGACCAAACCCGAACTTTGACACCCAAAAATTCTAACTAGGTCAAAATAAGTCAAACCAGCAGCTAAAAGACAAAACTGGGAAGTCGTGCAATGCCATGCACGTCCATGCAAACCCAATCTTGCTTCCCAAGGCTCCGGTACATTGTCCTTTGTACCCTGTTTGATTCCCGAGTTGTTTGCACGCCCGTGCAATACAATGCACGGCCGTGCATTGCTCATTTTGAGGCTTATAAATAGATGGCTTGGGTTCTTCATTCCATACACCCTTCCATACATTACTAGAGCTCAAGAGAGTCTGTTTCTATATTCTAGAGAAGAGAGTAGAGAGTAAAGAGGCTCCTCCTCTTTGTCCGCAATAGGGGAGCCTACGAAACTCACCGTTACGCTAGTTAGTATGGCCATTCGTGGCTAAACTTCTTGTATTGCTAGGGTGAAGATGATGTTTGGTGCATGTTAATGTTTGATGTATTAATCTAGTGGTATGTTTATGTCTTTAATTATTCATTCTTAAAACCACCATTTGGTGGTCTTTTATCATTGTCTAAATCCGTCTTTATATTTGTGAGTGTTCTTGATTTTAAAGTGTAAGATCGCAAAACCTTTTTAAATCAAACTTCCTTTGAAGCTTGTACGTCTTTATACAAACAGAGATTGATAAGCCAATGCTTGGTCAACATTAGTAAGGTCGTACGTCTTTATACGAACTTATTATGCGACCAAGAATTGGTGAACTCATGTTGGGAACGGTACGTGTTTATACTCGATCCCATTGTTACACCGCCTTCTAGTGAACAAAGTATAATCACCTATTTAACTTTAATACAAAGCTTTTACATTCGATGTGTTAAACCAACCCTGAGATGACCATTCGAAGGGTTGAAGGTAACTGTTGTCTCTAATGGGAGGCACTACTATTTTAATTTAAAGATTTTAATTTGTGAATCAAATGTCATAAGGATGAGGCTGTAGCGGTGACCCGGGTCACAAGTTTGTAGTAGTCATATCACTGGATTAGTCAACTTAACATTATCACGTACCAAGATGATTCGAAGCCCGAAGCAATACTCTTCATGACCTGATCATTTCTGAGATATTTACTTTCTTGTTGTTTACTATTCTGCTATTTACATTCCTGTTACACACATCACGCACGTTTTTACTTTTCTGTTATTTACTTTACCGTTATTTACTTTTTTGTCATTTACTATTCTGCTTCACAAGCACACAAAACCCATTCACTAATTGATCCGGCTAAACGATAACAAAAGTTGAGTTCTGGAACTCGACGGTGTCCATCGGTTCGATACTTGGTTCTTACCTAAACTATATTACGCTGTGATATGTACACTTGCCTATTGTGTGTGTTTTTAAGTTAAAGTAATTATCATTTTATAAATTTAAAACCTGATCTCGTAAAACCATCATAAAAATATATCATATTTTTATATATTAAAAATGACACATCAGGAAGCAAGGGTGTAGTTGCTGTTGGTGGTGTAATAAAGATAGCAACACCATGTCTATAACTCTTAGTTGACATCAACCCATCTGATCATGTTGTGCCTCTAACTCAAAGGTTCTTAAATGGCCATGCAATTGTGTATGGTTGCGTTAAGTTAGATCTTTGTCTTCCTAATCATAATGGTGTAGGCCCTCCATTGGCTACACAATTACCTCATGAATTTGATCAGTAAATCTTCATTCTTGTACTCTCTTCCACAGTTTTTAAGTTCACTTATGAGAGGTGTAAACCTCACAGACGGTTGTTAGAAAGATTCTAATGTATGAGAACATCTCATATTGATGCACCAATATCTCATGTGTGTTAGCAAGCACATCTGGTGTTCCTTCCAATAACTCACAAAGTGTAACACCCAAAAATTCAAACCGATTTAAACTTTTTAAAACGACACAGAAGCGGTCTTAATTACAACATTAACGACAACCATAACATTAAGTTTTACAAACACAAGTTTAAGACTCCAAATTCCCAAAAGAAAAGAATTTAAACTTATTTTAATAATCCACAAGTTAATTAACGACCAACAAGTTTGTAAAACCCCATCACGAGAAGTGTGTAGCAAACAACACCCGACCTTAGTATGAGAATCCAAATCCATGCGAAGCGAGACCCGAGACCACACCGAAGTTTTACCTACAAGGAAACCCCCACAATTCACCATTAGTAATGATATACACCCTCCAAATGAGCCCTCCAAGCTCTTACAATAACAACCGCCTCCAAACGACAAATTTATACTTCGGGCATAAATAGGGCCATAAACAGACTACTTTGGGCGTAAAATACTCCGGGGTGCCGTAAATTACTCCAGCCCGCCGTAAATTACTCTAGTCCAAAATTAGCCAACTTGATTTGCAAATTTTCAGCCTTTTCCAACCCACCGACCGACCCGTTTGCATCTTTATGCAAGTAAACAACTATAGACATGTATTTAAGACACCATACAAGTCCTACCACATCTATTAACATCAATTTGTTAGTTTTAAACACGAGAACAACCTCTCGTTTTTACCCATGGATTTTAAATCCAAGACCACCCGCATTTTTGCACTTTTGTGCAGAAAACGACTTTAGACATGTATTTAAGACACCATAAAAGTCCTACCATATTAAGTCAAACTACAGCATTACTACATATTAGATTGACCCTTTACCACATAGAGTCAAATAACAGTAATTCACATGTTATTCCACAATGGTTTGACTTTATACCACATTAAGTCAATTTTACGACAATTCACCATTATTCAACAATGGTTTGACTTATATACCACATAAGTCAATTTACACCAATTTCACTATTATCCCACAATGGTTTGACTTATACCACATTAAGTCAATTTACACCAATTCACCATTATTCCACAATTGTTTGACTTATATACCACATAAGTCAAATACTACGAAGTACCACATTTAGTTTGACTATACATCACCTTAGTCAATTACACCAATTTACCACATTTAACTTGACTATACACCACCTAAGTCAATTACACAAATTTACCACATTTAGTTTAACTAGTAATCACATAAGTCAAGTATATCAATCTACCACATTCAACATTTTAGTATGACTATTAATCACATAGTCAACTACACTAATTTCAACCACATTATGCATACAAGTTTAACTATTACCACACAAGTCAATACATCAATATCCAAACCACAATATGCATTCTACTTTGACTTTTACCACATAAGTCATTTAATGCAATTTTACCACATTCCACATTTCAGTTTGACTATATACCACATAGTAATTACACCAATTTCAAACCACAATACGCATACAAGTTTGACTTTTACCACACAAGTCAATACAACAAGATTTAAACCACAATAAGCATACTACTTTGACTTTTACCCCATAAGTCATATTACACCAATTTACCACATTTAGTTTGACTAGTAATCACATAAGTCAACTACAACAATCTACCACATTCAACATTTTAGTGTGACTCTTTACCACCTAAGTCAAATACACCAATACACCACATACCACATTATGGTTTGACTCTTTACCACCTAAGTCAAATTATACCAATACACCACATACCACATTAACAATACATAAGCAAGTATTCCTTCAACATACTATCTACATATGCAACAACATTAGTTTATCAAATACTAAGTAAGTGCAAGGCACTTACCTTTTATGTTGAATTTTCAATCATTGCCTTAGATGATCTCGATTGATCTTTAACCTTAGCAATCCGGTCACCTAAATAATTCACAACTATTGTTTAGCAAATCTAGTGATCCCACCCAACTCACCAATTAGGATAACACCCACCTAATTGACTCAAAGATTTACACCCTAACATAACTTGGTTAATTCAACTTTAACCAAGCTTTCAAATCCCTAATAACAACATCCAACCCATTTGACCCGTTAAGGATTTCATCCAATTTCCATAATTTCACCCTATTTATAATTCCCCAAATCAATTGAGTTTTTCACTTGAAAATGTGTTTATATAACACCGTAAACACTTATCAACAATCAATTCAACCTTTTAAACACTCAAATTGAAAAACCCCCAAATTGGGTCCTTAAGAACCCTAATTTTCAAAACTCTCAATTGATGAAATTAACATGAATTGATTACTCCTCTAGCTTTAGTAATGCTAGATTATCAATCCTACCCAACAATAATTCCACTACAACCCACAATTTTTGTCCATTAGGGTTCATCCACCCAAACCCCTTCTAAGAACAAGAATTTTATGGAGGAAATGAGAAGAGAGGTTAAACTTACTTAAATATGTGAAGGAATGTACACACCAATCCTTTAATTCAAGCATGCAACTCCAGATTCTTGAGTTCTTGATCACACAACTCTTTCTTCCCTCTTTTCTTCTCTGCATTGCGACACACACACACCTTGTGTGTATCGCCATTTTAATCCCCCCAACAAAATTAGCTTTGATCTAATTACAAGATCAGTCCCTCTACTTGACATTTTAACTCCTTGCACCAAATCTAGATAATTCCATCATTTAAATAACACCCTTAAACTTTATTTTATTTAATAACACCCATACAATATAGTCAATATGTTATAGGGCAAATCCGAAAGTTGGTTCGTTACACAAAGACTGTCTAAAAGTTATTTTTGTAGTTTTTCAACGGTGCAGACTCTAGTAGATCACATTGAATAAAACCATGGGCATCATCCTCAATGCCTTCTCATCATGATACATCTTCTTTATGTCTTTATCATTGTACTTGGAAGGTTCTTTAGGAATTCCCTAGACATTAGGACCAGAAAAAACAACCATAAGTATGTGTAGTCCATTCTTGATAAAATGCCACAAAGCAATGTAACATCCGAAAAACCCGACATTTTTAATGGGCAAAAAGGAACAAAGAAAGAAAGAAAAGGAGAAGATAGGCTTAGCCCATGTAAGTTCCCATAAACCCTAGCCGGCCTCCAACATGGCTCTCATTCCAGCATCATCTTCAAATTCGTCTAGAGAGAGAAAGGGGCATTTCCAAAGAGAGAAAGTGCAATAATCAAGTTGTTCAACTTCAAAGTTGCTTCCAAATCATCTCTCTAGTGTTGGTGAGGAAGAATCCAGGAAGAAACAACGTCTTTGAGGTAAGAATCCAACCTAAAACCTATGTTTTCAGTTTAAATGAGTTTTAGGGTAAAACTAGGGTTTTAATCTTAAAAGACAAGGTTTTTATGTATGAAATGGAGTGTAAAGCCCAGATCTGAGCTTATGGAAGTTAAACAAACTTATTGGATGTAAAGAGTTACGAACTTGGGTTGAAAACGAGCTTCGAAATGAAGATCTTCAAGTGGCGACACTAATCGCGACCACTTGAAGAAGATGAAGCCCGATGGGACGACACTAATGTGAGGCGACACTAAAGTGTGGCGACACTAAAGTGTGGCGTTGTCCCCAAGGTTTCCAATGATTGGGATATGTTTCATTCCCTGACGACACTATTAGTGTTGGAAAAACCATATGGTGACACTAATGTGGACGATACTTAGAGAATGACAATAAGTCCTTAACAAAAGTTAAGGCGACACTATAGTGTGGTTACACTATATGGGACAACACTGAGTTACACGACAATAAGTCCAGAACGAAAGTTATGGCAATAGTGATAGTGTGCCTGGTGACACTGATCATGTACCGGCAACAATAGCCTGGCAACACTAATCTTGTCCCGACGACATTGTTTAGGTGACACTAGCATAAATAATAGAAATCACGTATTGACTTATGTGCAGATCGGTTAGCACGTTCGTACCAAGTAGACGTCCAATTCAGGTTCCGTTACAAACTATCAGGTGAGTCAATAATCTCTATTTACTTGTTTCTAGGGTGATGTGCATACTTAACGAATGATTATGAAATGTTTACTAAAGGACGAACATATCAAATGAAATGATTTGGAATGAATGGTTTATGAAAGATACGATTTATGAAACAAGAACGTTAATGAATGAAAGGTTTATGAAGGGAATGTTTACGAAATGGAATGTTTATAAATGAATGGTTTTTAAAAGAAATGGTTTTACGAATGAATGAAATGTTTTATGAAAAGAAAACGAGCAAACGATTTAAAGAATTTATTACATGTCTAAACTGTTAAATGAACGAATTGACGGAAGAAGTCAGAGGTGTACGTCCCCAGCCTTATGGCACATTTGGGCTATAAGTATAACAGGGGTAGCGCCTATGTGGCATATAAATGGTAATTATAGTTGTGCAACTGGCGAAGGTAGTGGTGACGGTCACTTGAGGTTAACGTGACCCGTAAAGGTTAAGTAAATGTCCCGATGGTGTTATGCACATAAGTTCCACACTCGTTGAAGAACCTCATGGACTTACGAGTGGTGAGGGGCTGAGGGCGATGATATTACCTTATGGGCCTACTAGTCGTAAGGGCGATGAAACTACCTTGTGGACCTATGAGTCCTAAGGGTGATGAAAGAACTAGAAACATAATGAAATGAATGAACGGAACGATGACATAGTTTAGACAATAAATGTATGACTTAGTGAATATGAATGTTAAATGTTTGAATGAAAGTCCTTTTTTTATAAATGATTAAACCCTAACGAATGAATGAATGATAAACCATTTCCTAACACGAATGAAAGACTTGAACTCACCAGCTTAGCTGACTTTTAGTATGCATGTCAGGTTAAGTTAGAAGGATGAGGAATGGATGCTTGCTTGGCTATTCTGAAGAGTTACCCAGTGATAAAGACCTGGCATACATTGTGAATGTTTGTGAAAGTTTAATGTTTTAAGACAATGTTTTAATTGGTTGTAATTTGAGACAATTGTAATGACGTTTATTTCCGCTGCATTAATGGTATTTAAAGTTTAAGAATTGTTTGTGAATGAGTAAATCCAACACGTGAGGCCTCCCGGGTTTGGGGCCTTACAAGCAACATCGTAGATGACCATGAAGTACATCATCCTCCTTTGCCAAATCTGGAGCTCATTCCTAACCAATCTAGGTTGCTTGTTTGATGATCGATCATCAAAGTGTTGAATTAGTATGCCCAAGTAACGACATATAACGACACTGCTACTAGGGTACGATCCAAAGAGTTACACCACAAGTAACAGTCACAAAATGTTTTGTTTAAAACATTTAGACATGAAATGACAATGAGAATACATTATAATTTATTGACAAGCTATTATTAATTATTTAGAATAAATTAGTAACTAAAAGTGTTATTAATTAATTATGAATTAATTAAATAATAATCAAGTTAGTTGATAATTATCATTAATTAAATATTTAATTTAAATTTTAAATTTGAAATTCAAAAAACCCTAACTTGTTTCCAAAGTTTAGGAAACTATTGAGAGTTGGGGTTAAATATATTGTGGAAATAACTAAAAAACCCTAATCACCTCTCTCTCTCTCCCCCTCGTTGTTGTCCCACGTTGTCACCAACCTCCTTGTCGTCCCCGCCATCGCCCCACAGCCAGCCATCGTCGTGGCCAGCCCTTATGGCTTGTTCGGGTTTCGTGTTGCCGAATCTAGCGGCCAGATAGTTGATCTCGAGATGTTCCAACTTGGTTAGCTGTTAATTCATATGTTACGCTTTTCTAAACTAATCTATGGTTGGTTTTTTGTTTATTTGGTTTGAATCTGAACTCTTGGAGGGCGGATCAAAGTTTGGTTTGATCATGTTCGTATACTCGCTTCCGCTTTATTTTTGAAAATTTTAAAACTCGTATACGAATCCCAACACATAGTTCTCCATCTCTATGAATTGTTACACATATATTCTGAGAATATGTTCAAGATCAAGGTCTTTGATCAAATAGCAACGTTCAATTAATAAATCAATTGATTCAAGAACATGGCTCTAGTATCACATGTTGTATCGTGAATCACTAATATCATGTTCTTTGATTTAATAAATTGATAATTAGCAGCGGAAGTTTAATTAACCGTATTGTTTGATCAAAACAAGAATGTAAAGAACACAGAGAATTCTCATAAACGTAATTCAATTGATAACAACTACTTCAATAAGATTTACTGTTTCATTAAATATATACGTTTCCTAAAGTCATAAACTATCTAACTTATCTATGAAATTGGAAAAGAATAGTTACAAAATAATAAAGAAGATTACATATATATATATATATATATCATAAATAAGCATTCCATCATCATCATCAAATCTTTGTTTAAATCTTCATAACAGTGCTTTCACCGGTGGTATTAACGTCCTCAAGAGTAGGAAGTCTTCATCAGCATCAAGTTACTTTAAGCAGTAACTTGGTCTTCATCGATAGCAACAACTTATGAAGTAACAACTTACAATTAATTAATAATAAGTTGTCATCAGCACTCGTATCTTTATCTGCACCCATCACTTGTCATTAGTATTAACATGTCATCAACATCATTTTTAACTATTAGTCCATCAATGAGCAAACACTTATCAATCCATTATTATGCGTTATATACATTGGACGAGCGAGGATGAGCCTCCAATGGCTCCATCCGATATCGGACATTAATTCGACGCCACTTGTCCATCCGAAATAGAGCGTTAGAGGTGGTCTAACGTTATAGAATTTAAGTTAGGTTTTGTCACGTTGGGTTTTCACACCCACCTGTTTAAAGTTTAATCATGCAAAAAACGGTTCCACATATGGTTTCATAAGTTGATTTGAAACCAAAAGCCAAAAGGGCGGTTCGTTTTGACCTATAGTCAAACTTTTGTGCTGTAATCATGATTACGATGTCGGTGCCTTTCCATGAAGGGAAGTTTACTAGAATAGATGGAATTAAATGGTAATGGATGAGGCCACGTCAGTAGCGACACAAATATCACATGTGGGGAGGCATACTGGATAGCGACAGACGAATCTTCAACCGACACCTATCAAAGAATTTGTTGATTTTCATTTTAGTTCAAGGAATTTATTTTATTATTTTCGTATACTTTTTGAAAAGTGTAATAAACGGTTTTAACACGTTTTATATATACATAAGTTTATCATGAACCTTTGGTATCATAACAATCATCTTGTTTATTACAACTACATTAGCTAAAGAATGTAGTAAGACCCGGTTTTTAATAAGAAAAAGAATAACAAATTTAGTAGTAAGATGTCCAAGAAACTTTCGGCTGAAAGTATAGTTTCGGACGAAAGAAAAGTTTCGTCCGATCTGTTACATATTGTTTTCTTTTCTGTTTTTTTTTTCGTTTCCTGTATATATATGAAAGTTTATAACAAATTAATGTATTTATGAAAAAAAGCAACCTGTTGTTTAACATTTGGTTGCTTTATGTTTAGATTAATGTTTCGTCTAAGGCTTTTTATAAGTTTGGTATTCTTTTCTTTTCTTATTAGCAAATAAAAGAATTGCATGTTTAAGTTGGTTAAAACGAAGATCAATCGGGTGGGAATGAAATCATATATTTGATACTTGAATTAAAAAAAAGATAAATCATAACCATTCCAACTTATAACGTTCATAATTATCATCATCATTCTTGGTGAGTTAAGTTACTTGTAACCTTTGGATAATTGGAGGGTTGGATTCGTCTTCTTCGGCCTTTTCCGATGAATTCCTCAACATCAAAATCAAAATTCCACAAGAACAAGCCCAAAAAGAAACGTCAACATCAAAATCAAAATTCCACAAGAACAAGCTAAAAAAGAAATGTAGTAGGTATGAAATATGCAATTGAAGGCCAAGAAAAAAACCTGAAATCTGCAAAGAAGTATGAAATAAGGAGCTCGAACAAAGTATGAAATCTGGTCAAAATCAGAGTTAAAAATTAGAAAATTTTTAGCAAATCTTGTTTCAATATTACCAAATATCACGATTGCTAAAGGGAATCGGTAACAAATATCTCCGAGATTATTAATGACTACAAATTGAATTTGCCATGAACATCAAGTAAGTTTGGTCGAAGTAAAGGTAATCGGTGAAATCGAACCTTGTTTCCGCTAGTCAATAGGGTGTAAATTTCGTTTTTCCCCAATTTGTTGGGATTCTTATTTAGACCGCGTTTCCTTTTCCTCCGTCACAACCGAAGGAAGCAGATCATCTCTTTTCGAATTCTTCTTTTAATTCTTCGATTTTCAAAATAAAATTTTCAAGTTTTATTTCAATGCATAAATGCATTCTTTCTTAGCGCATCCACAATGGTGGATGGGGCAAACACAACCAACCGTGCGCAGATCAGATGTCACATCAGATTTTCACTAATCCTTTAAAAACCCTCATTCTTACTCCAACATTACATCCTCTTTCAAACACCCTTATATTTCCACACCATCACCTACTTTGACATTTACTTTCAATATACCAAATTCTTTTTTATAATAATCTTATTTTTTATATTTTGTATTATTTAAAATAATATAATATACCTAAAAATAAAAATAACCTAAAAATTAGAAATTACATAACCTAAAAATTAAAAATCACATAACTTAAAACTAAAACACATAATATTAAACATAATTAAAGATGTTCGATTGAATCAAACAAGTAGTTTGAATCCGTTGAGCGTTCGTCTTCCCATGGATCATGGTTCCTCAAACGCTCGACATCTGTGTCCTCGTCGTCGGAAATAGGTACGTATTCCTCTCTGGGGTCAGTGACGTACCCATCCTTGAATTGGGGAGGAGCTCGTCCCATGAATGGGGGACGTACCCGTCCTCTGAATTGAGTGCTCTTCCCCAATTCGTAGTTGGCTAAATACCTGTTCGAATGCCCAGTTTCGCTCTTCATCCGTCCATTTAAATGGTTCATCAGCCGGAGGAGAAGGGCTTGCAGGTCTTACAGGTCTTACAGCTGGAGGGTTTACAGGTCGTACAGGTTCTACCAGAGGCAAAGAGTTTGCATGTTTTCCATACGCTTCCGTCCGCTTTTCCAAACCCGTTCACTTCCGTCCGGTTTTCCAAACGCTGGCCGGACAAGCCCTCCAACATGGCGTCCGGTCCGGCCCTTGTCCGCTTCCAAACCTGCCTTGGACATGCTCTTATATTTTAACCCCTAACACTACTTTCACCTTACGTCATTAATGCTAGATAAGAAAAAATCACTTCAAAATCATACTCACAAATTAACGTGGGTAATGATTTATATATCACTGAAATCATGGATTTTCTCGCGTTGTTTCAGAGGTTTTTATTGTAAAAGAGGTTTTTTTTAAGAAAAAAAAAAGATTGGAAGTATGAGAATAAAGCTGGAAATCATGCTAGACATGAACCCAAACCTAACGTGAATTTTCACGGGTTGATATGAATAACTCTAAAGTTAAAAATTTACCACAAAAAATATAAATGTACATAATAATTATGTTTGCACCGTAAAATGTGATCCCTATTTCTTTTTTATATTTTAAATTTTGGTATAAAATACCGATCTCTTTAAGTTATAATATAAAACAATTCCAAAAAATAAATATAAAATTAAACAGGTTAACCAAAACACGACCCCTTTGGCTAAACGTATTAGTCAATTCAAATAGCGCAAATGATCGTCATGTCAATTGAGCAATTATTGAGGGACTTAATTGCGCAACTAAATCCTTGTAGGGGTTTAATTAGTAAAATTGGAAGCAAATACGACAAATACGGTTTCGGAAAAGGTTTAAAAGCACATCGACAATTTTTGTATCCGGTACAAATAAAAATGGCCAAAAACTTGTTTTAATCATTTTGTTTGGATGTCTTAAGTTGGGTGGATTTGGAGGCTAATCATTTCTTTTGTTTTTCTTCTTGTCATTCAATCATTGCTTAACAATTAAATAGTTGGTAAAGCTAAACACATATATAATCACCTAATATAAAAACTGTTTTGAGTAGACAATGGTACATTTTTAAAAATATATATTGAAAATATCTTATTAATTGTTACTACGAATTTTAGTGTATAAAGTATTCACTACGAATCTACGATGAAACATATTGAAAGTCACCAAGTTATTCAGTTTGGACACTAATATTTGATAAACATATATTCATCTTTTAGTGAAGACACTTGTACTAATACACCAAAATATGAATCCTTTTGTGTCAAATATGCATAAAAATATACTTTTGGCGACTTTCGACTTGTTGGTACTGTACTTAACCAACTTCCTTTTGTAGCTAATATTTTTTTTAATCATGTGTAATTATTCAGATGTTATGTTTAAACTCACATGTCGGATTTACGACCCAACTGCTTCTGTGAAAGAATAACTTGCACCGAGTGCAAGTCGTTGGTTTTTGGAATGGAAGGCTCATAATGCAAATTGATCTGCCCGCCTTCCTCACCTGTCAGGGACCATGCTTAAATAATTTTGCTTTATGGTTAAGTAAACTGCAACAATGATTTCATACTAAAAATCCATGTGTTACCCGCATCACACATCAACCAAAATTCTTACTTTTTTATTTATTTTGAGTAATAACCGAGAAAAAAACTGGATCATGTCTTTTTTTCATAATACGATGCAGAAGAATGGTACCTTATTAGGCAGACAGGAAGGATCACAAACAACTTTCTTGCACTTGGCGGTTTCACCCTTTGAAGTAACACCACAAACCTTACCTTCTTCATCAAACTGAACCTAATATTTTGTAAATTTAATGATGATTATGAACCTTGAGAGGGTTGGGTTCAGAAAACAAAATATGAGGAATGGTGTGATATGAAATACCTTGCACTCAAGTTTATTCAACATATAGGTTCCACCATAAACAACACTGAGCCGAGCAAAGGCCAACAAAATATGTTGGGAGTAAAATATTAAACATCCACATCATACTATACTTGTAGAGTAAGTGACTTGACATAAAACCATTTTATGTCGTAACAAAGATTTATTATAACTTCGTATTTGAACCAAATCTATACTATATAATAAATAAAGGTTTCTAATGCCACGTGTCGCCTTCATATTCATTCTCATCATTTTTTTCCCGCATCTTTCTCTTATTAAATACAACTCTATTCTTTCAATAATAATATATTTTTAAAGAAATTACTAATTATACTAATAAAACACACTTATTTTAAATTATCTCTTATTATAAGAAACTTTGAAATTTGATTACTTTGCTTATGTTTTCAATCAAATAGTAAATAAAAGTCAAATTATATTGAATAGTAATTGATGTATTTTCAAAACCCAATTATATATTAATTTTTACATATTTTTTAATTTTGTTTCTATTGTTAGTGTATGTAATACATTTTTTCACCTATAATATATATATATATATATAAAGATTTAAGAAATTTTATTTATTGATATTTTTTCATTCTGTGTAGTACACAGGTTCTAAGCTAGTAATTAATCTATGTGATTATTACTAAATATCCATAGATCACAAACAATACCTTCAGGCACAAGAGAAACAAATGTTCTTATATTTTGGATTAGGACATATGATCAATTTGACAAAATGAAGTTCTTTCATGATTTGCAACCTTGCGAACTGCACTCTCCTTAGCTTCGATTCCTAGATATTCTACAATCATCGAAGAATCAGCATTCAAAATTCCCAAAATTGTTCGATACCTAGTTATTATATCGTCCGACGTCGCTGCCGCCACTGAACAACATATATATGTGTGGTGTGTGTGTGTGTATGTAGGGGAGAGTTCAATTCAGAACACTAAATATTACGAGAACACGCATAAAAAAACGAATCATTCACTTTTTCAATTGTAGAAAGTTTTAAAATATAAGAAAATGATATAAATGTAATGTTTATTCGTTTTTCATGAAATTCAAAAAAAAATATGAACAAATTTCGTTTATATACATACCTACACATGTGTAATTCAGGTGTAGGTTTTTTTACCTACACATGTGTAGGGAACTTTTAAATAGAGTAACCTCTGGTTTGCTCTAATAATCTCTTTGAGTCCAATAGTTTCAATTTGACTTTTTACGTCCCTATGGTCTATCAGCTGTCCCAATCAAGTACCCCACTCTATCATCATCCATTGTTACCGTTACTTTGCACACATGTACCCCTCACGTGAGAGGCATTTTAGTCATTCTATTGTTTCTCTTGATATACTCATATTTAAAAAAGGAACCCTGCTTTTTCATATACCACCATGTTGGATTCTCTAAACCTCTGTACAACAATGAACAGCTACAAATGTGTGATGTGTTCGTGTGGTTCTCCAACCTCTGTTCGAACCTCTTGGACATCCTCAAACCCTGGTCGTCGTTTCTACTGCCAAGGTAATTGCAATTGTAGCCTTGTTCTTATTGTTGACCTAATTTTTTGTCTGTAATGACATTCCAACCTCATATCTATTTTTTTGGTGACCTAATTTGTGAATAAGGATCAAGTTGCAGATTTGTAGCTTGGGCTGATCCTCCATTGTGTCGTAGAGCTGTTGAAATTATACCTGGCCTTTTGAGGAACATGAACAAGAAGGAAGAAATTGCAATAATAAATGCTAGTCAAAATAAAAAAAAATTGAAAATTGTTTTAGTTGGTAGCCGGATGTTGTTCATCGTGTATTTTGTATTGAAAATGACCTAAAACCTTGTAAAGGTCATTAATTTTCCTATGATGTAGTTTAATATTTGGGTAATTTAATGAAATTATCATTTGTTTTGGTCAAACATTGGAAATCAGATGTGGTGTTGTCAAACAAAATTGGAGATGGATTAAAAAAGTTGTAGTGAATGAAAAAACTACAGTGAATGAAAAAATGGCATTTGACAAAAACTACAGATGCAATGTGATATTGGTAATGAAAAAGCCCACAAAACTGTAGTCATTTTGTCATGTTTAAACAACCAATATAAACTGCAATATAACCACTGACCAAATGATTAAACAACCAATATCAACTGCAATACAAATTGTAATGAAAAGCTTTGGTCAATACAAACAACCAATATAGCCACTGACCAAATGCAGTCATTTTGTCATGCATACAAACTGCAATATAACCAATGACCAAATTGAAACGTCCCAAACCGGGTATATCTCATAGTTGGCACAAAACATAACAAACATAGTTCTTAAACTGGATATCAGAAATCTATTACAGCGGAAGTCTTTAATTCAAAGCATTCATAATCCAACAACATAAATCGTTGTTTGAAACATAAACTATCAGGAATGGAAATGGCAGTCATCAGCACAGCAACCTGATGTCCATGCTATCTAGCCCTCACGACTCCTTTACTCATTCTTTTCTCTTACTCTTACTACATGTCATGCATACTAAAAAGTCGGCTAACGCTGGTGAGTTCTATCTTTACTTTTGGAAACTTTCTTTAAATAGCTAGTTTTATATAAAATAAAATAAGCTCTATTTCTTACTTTAAAACAATTTTGCCTTTGCCTTTACTTTAAAACTTTACAACGTTTTAGTTTATAAAAGCGTTTCGTTTCTATCTTTCATTAAACTTTATCTTTATGGTGAAAGCTGTTAAGGTGTCCCCCTTTACTCTTTGTAGCTTTACTTCACTCGTACAGGACAAGTGACTATAACAAACTTTAACTATCATATATGGATCAATGTCCTAGGATAAGATCCATTTTTTCGGTTACACCTCAGGGTAAGACTTTTACTTTGCTGTGTCCACACCTCAAGGTGGGACTTTCTCGCTTACACCTAAGTGTAAGACTCCTTTGCCTGCTCACACCTCAGGGTGAGACTTTCTACTTTGCTTGCTCATACCTCGGGGTGAGACTTCTACTTTGCTTGCTTGTAAGACTTTTTACTTTGCAACTACTATGCAACTACGATGCAACTACTATGCAGTTATTCTACGTCACATAATATAATGCCACTGAAACACATAACGCATAGACAAATAACACATATTAACACATAAACATATAATATGACATCTGTCACTGTCACTATCGAGCTGCACCAAAGTACAACTCCTTTAACTTTCCTTCCCTTAACACTTTACTTTCTTTAAAACTCATTTCAAAGATAGTACTTTACTCTTTAACACTTTCTCTTTCCTTTTTTTAAAAATATATATAATTCGTATAAAATTATACTTTAGCTTTCAAAACTATCTTTCTTACAGTATGCATGCCAGCCCAAAACCGTTAAGGAAAAAGGGCAATAAGAACTCACCTGACTTCTACAGGGTTTATCTCACTTAGCAATGAAGCTTCAAGCTAGGTGGGATGCCAATCAATTTGTCCAAGGGTCATGAACGGAACAAGGTTATAACCTATACTTTTCATCCAAAAACTTCCCGTCCGAAATCCCTTTTGACCGAAATCTATTTCGGTCGAAATCTTTTTCGGTTAAAATCTATTTCGGTGGAAATCGTTTTCGACCAAAAACCATTCAGTTAAAAAAATGTCTTTTATCCGGTAACAATTTCGTTCGAAAATCTTTGTCTGAAAAACTTTTCGTTCAAAACATTCTGTCCGAAAAACCTACCGTCCAAAATACTTTTCGGACAAGTCATAGTTTTCGGACCATTCATCGAGTTTTCTGACGATTCATCTGTTCTTGTCCAAATTCTTCATTTTTTATCCAAGTTCCAATCTTTTTACGTCCAAAACTTATATCTAACTTTCATGAAGCTAGATATATACATTTTAGGCCAATTCACACGTAAAAATTCCGACTTTGATTGAAACCCACTTTGAAACCCTAAAAACCCATTTTCAACTAAAAGTGAGATCTGAGAGCGTTGTTTTACCTGTATACGCGTGATTCTTTCTTCTCCGACGTCCAGTGATGTTCCGACAATGATTCCGGCCAGCAATGGAGGTCTCGGGTGTGGTATGCAACTTTCACTCTCTAGCCTTCTCTTTCTCTCTCTCTCTCTAAGATAGAATGAAGGTGATGATGAAGCGGGGTGATTAAGGAGCAACGACAAGGTCTTACTCCCCGCTTGCGCCTCCCCTGCTCGGCCAATGACCTTAGCCCATGACTCTAGCCCATTCGATCTCGTAACTCCTTTATTGTTTCATCGCTATTTTGGGATGTTACAAGTCTACCCCCCTTACGAAAGGTTTCGTTCTCGAAACATGTCATAAGTCAAACATATGAGGATACGACACCTTCATTTCTGCCTCGGTCTCCCAAGTAGCTTCTAACTTTATGATGTTTCCATTATACCTTAACTAACTGGATTGCTTTATTCCGTAACTGCTTCTCTTTTCTATCTAGTATGGCCACAGGTTCTTTGATGTAATTGAGGCTATTGTCTACCTCGATGTCGTTAAGTGGCATGTGTGCTGATTCGTCAGCCAGGCACTTGTGCAAGTGTGACACGTGGAAGGTAGGATGGATTCCACTCAACTCATCAGGCAATTCTAGTCGGTAAGCAACTTCCCCAACCCATGCCAGAATTTTGAAAGTTCCGACAAACCTCGGACTCAGTTTCCCTCTTTTCCTAAACCGTATAATCCCTTTCCAGGGGGATACTTTTAAAAGTACTTGATCCCCGACATTGAAATCTATCGGTCTACGTCTCTTATCCACGTAAGACTTTTGGCGATCTTGTGTTGCGTTCATTCGGGCTTTAATCAGGTCAAAATTTTCAGAGGTCGCCGAGACTACCTCCAAACTGTCACACCCCAACCGATGGCGGAATACGTCAGGGTGGAATACGTCAGGGCGGATATGTAGACTGTTCAAAAGCTCAAGGTTTGCTAAAGTTTAAATATTTAAACAATCAACTTCATATCATAAATAATCATGAATCCAACAATACAAGGAAAATAGAAATACATAAATAGTTTCTTTAAATTAGATTCTAGGTCTTTGGTCCTAAGTGAAGCAACTTGTACTTATTCTTAAGCATTAGTACCTAAAACATGATGAAAACAAGGTCAACTAAAAAGTTGGTGAGCATACATAGGTTTTAACACACAACCAAGCTTAAAGTGTTTTATACAATTCATACGATATACGTGTATAAGGCAATTATAGAGAATCTATAGTTAAACTGAGTGTGTACAATCAAACCTTGTGACTGAGGCATAACACGCAGGTTACCCTTATGTAAAGTCGTTAACAAACACTCTAACCGGGTGGGTTTGTCAGACACAATAGATCTATCAATGTTAACCGTTGGCATGTACGAAGTTAATGATTGTACTAATGTCATGTATATGTAGTCTTAACTCATGGCATTCAAGCATAAAGCACATAACACATAATATCATATTATTGAATTGTATTTAAGTCTATGCAAAAAGTTTCAAAAAGTAAATCATGTTTCACCCCAAAAGTACAAAATGAAAAGGGGGCTATGTAAACTCACTTGTATATGTTGTGTGGGTAGCACGAGCTAGTATGTATTACAAGTGATTTTCAAATCACAAGTTAACCTAGTGTGAAAAGTATGACCTTAAGTTAAAAATATGCACAAAGTCTAAGGATACGTCTAATGTTCATCGGGTCTTGTTTAGGTGTGAGTTTGTATAAGGTTTGTGTTATTTTATGTAGGAAATTACAAGTTATCAAAAGTTTGGTGTAACTTTGGGAGTTCAAAACGTTGTATGAAAATATTACGTGTTTTTAGGGTTAAAGATTTAAATAAATAAAACTCTTTTTATTTATTTAATTAAAATAATAAGTGTTGCTAGAATATGATTTTTATAAAATACTAAATAAATCCATTTCTTTATTTATTTATGTCAAAGTGTAAATATACACTTTATAATATATCTTGTCAAATTTACTTTCTTTGTTTAATTATTTAAAATGTATTTTTAAATAATTAAAGTGAGTTTTTTTTTATACTAGAGTTTATTTATTTACGACAATGTGTCAAATATATGAAATCTACGGAAACTCTAGGTGTACAACGAAATAAATTTTATTCATTTATTTATTGTTAGAATAATAAAAATGTAGGTTAAATGTATGTATCTATATATATATATATATTAGAAAGAAAAGATTTTTATATTCATTCTAGTATATACATAAATATATATAGGAAAACAAGTGATTGAATAATGTATAAAAATATCTTGTCAAAATATTTATAAACTAGGAAATTTAGTTATTTTTTTTAATTATTTAAAATATATTTTTAAATAATAAAAATGAGGTTTTAAACAATTTAAAATTGTAAAAATAGGTGTTTGAATTTTAAAGTTGCGAATTTTTGTATGAGACCATTCTAAATAATGTTAGGTTTATAAAAATATTTTTGTATTGTTCTAATATTTACCAATTCGGATTTAAAAAAAATAGTCCACCCGGTTCGAACCCGGGTGGATGTTGAGTGAGGCAAACATCCCAGGGACTGGACCAAGGGACTTATCCCTGATATAACTCGGTCAGAATACATGTTAACATGTATGTAACAGAGGGCCGGGTTTGGTTCACGTATGCACGCAAAAAGGGCCGGGTGAGTGGGTTTCGAACCCATGCCCTCTGGTCTGACAGTGAAATGTCTTAACCGGTCGAACCAGATGGTCTCGCTGCTATAAACTAAAGTGTAAGAACTTAAATGCATTGAACCATTTTAATCGAAATTTCTTTTTAAAACCGTATTAACAGGTTCGTAAGATTTCCAGGAATTGAAAACGATTTAGATTGTTGTTTTGTAAAGTGATAAGGGGCTTTCGATAAGTGATTAAATGCGAATCGAACGATGTAAACCATACCTGTGATGGTTGCGTAACGAAGCCTGGCTACTAAACGGTTAGCGACGATGTTTAGGGTGCTTGATCGACTAACATGGATGGAATGAGACTCAATTGAGGTTTGGGTGAGATTATATAGAGTCGTGCGAAGGTTCTTGGTGATTTAATTTGTTTAAATTTTACCATTAATGTATGATTCGATTGAGAGGATTATGGGTGACAACTGTGACCCCAATTACGCGTTATTTTGATTGTAATAGGATGAATTGAGTCATGTAATAGGTTTAGATAATGATCAGTCTACGCATGATTTCCAGGATTGAAATGCGTCTAATTTATTGAATTTCAACCGAATTGATTCGGCTTTGACTCCACGAAGTCAAATGGTTTGAATTTGAGTTTAACCGTGTGATAGGCTGAATTGGGCTGTCATATGGACCGGGATAAGCTCGATTATTACTTGTGTGTGTAAGGAAGGATCGAATCAATAGGCCTTAATCGATTCACAAGACGGATTTTATAGATTTGGGCCTGTTTGACTTTTAAAGTCAAACTTGACGAATGAGGGTCAAATTTGACTCACATGGGGTCAAATCTAGTCCAGAGGTTCAATTGCAAGGGTTGGGGGTTCATGTTTAGGGTTCAAAGACTTTGAGGACGAGGTTCAAGACCACTTTGCTTAAAAAAATATATATATACATATATATATATACATATATATATATATATATATGTATACATATCTATTTTGTTTTTTTTTTTTTTTTTACATATATGGATAATTAGGTTTTTGATTATGGAAGCTTCATAGTTTTTATAAATAATTACCAAGCTCCAATATATGTATGATCATGCATGTCATATGCATATATGTATGTTCCACTTGGAAAGTTTTTTTTTGTTTTCTTTGAATTAATATTAGAATGTTTTAAAAATATATTCATGTAACCCTAGAAATGTATCAAATGAAATCTTAGGGTGAAATCTTATAATTGAATTTTTGTTTATTGCACAAAAAAATACATGATAAAAATCAGAGATGTTACACAAACTTCCAAGCTCTTCCTGTCCTATCTCGCCCCAACAAACCGGGGTTTGGCATCTTCTACCATACAACATCTCGTAAGGAGGCATACCAATAGTGGTGTGATAGTTGTTGTAGAAGAATTCTGCCAGAGGTAGGTGACTATCCCAACTTCCACAAAAGTCTATAATGCATGCGCGGAGCATATCCTCCAATGTTTGGATGGTCATCTCCGACTGACCATCCGTCTGTGGGTGATAAGCCGTGCTGATGTTCAATCTCGTACCCATTGCCTCATGAAATCTTATCCAGAACCTCGATGTGAACCGTGTGTCCCGGTCAGATACAACTGACAGTGGTACACCATGTCGCGCAACTATCTAGTTGATAAACACTTCAGCCAGTTTCTTGGATGAATAAGTTTCTAGGATCGACAAGAAGTGTGCACTCTTTGTTAAACGATCCACTATTACCTAAATCGTATCATGGCCTTTAGTTGTACGAGGCAGCTTTGTAATAAAGTCCATGGTAATATGCTCTCATTTCCATTCTGGTATATCCAGAGGCTGGATCTTCCCATATGGCTTTTGATGCTTAGCTTTAACTTATGAGCAAGTTAAACATTTACTCATGTATTCCATTACGTCGTTCTTCATGTTAGGCCACCGATACTCTTTCTTCAAATCCTGATACATCTTTGTGGTTCCCGGGTGGATGGAATATCGAGACTTATGGGCCTCGTCAAGTACTTTAGCCTTAAGTTCTCCGCCCTTCAGTACCCACATACGACCACATCGGGTCCTCACTCCATGACTGTTCATCTCTAACTTTATCTGTTGACCCACCATTCGTTCTTTCTTTATGTTATCTTCTTTTAGTGCTTCTGCTTGTGCTTTCTCTAGTTCTATCATAAAATCTGGAGTTATTACTAGCTCATACGCTTTCACCCTAATAGGAGATTGATTCCCCTTTCGACTTAGGGCGTCGGCGACCACATACGCCTTTCCCGGGTGGTATAGGATCTCACAGTCATAATCCTTTAATACTTCCAACCACCGCCCATGTCGCATGTTCAAGTCTTTCTGCTCGAAGAAATACTTCAAGATTTTGTGATCCGAAAAAATGGTGCACTTCACCCCGTATAGGTATTGCCTCCAAATTTTTAACGCAAAGACAACTGCCGCAAGCTCCAGTTTGTGAGTCGGGTAGTTGACTTCGTGAATCTTTAACTGTCGTGATGCATACGCGATCACCATTCCCCTTTGCATCAGTACACAGCATAATCCTTGACCCGAAGCGTCAGAATATACCACTAGGTCCTTGTTACCCTCGGGTAGTGCCAACACTGGAGCTTAGGTCAACTTCTCTTTTAACTCTTCAAATGCTTCAGACTGAGCCAGAACCCATTCGTACTTTACTTCTTTGCGTGTCAACTTTGTCAGAGGCGAAGCTAACTTCGAGAAGTCCTAAATGAACCTCCGATAGTAGCCTGCCAATCCCAGAAAACTTCGAATCTCAGTCGGCGTTTTAGAGATTTCTGATCGCGTTGTAAAGGTCAATAAAAAACAATATTATATCTAATCCCTATCTACCTTAAGCTATAGTATAGTGAAGTAGGGTGTCGTATCCACAGGGAATTAGTGGACATTGTTGTTTAAGAAAACTGTTCGGATTTGAATCAAAAAGCAATTAACTTTAACTTTGTAAAAACTATTTTAGAGAAAACGGATCGCTTCCAGGTTCAGATTGCAAGTGTTGTGATGAATGGTTTGTACTTATTGGAAGTTACATAGACATAACTCATTTATTAGAATTGATAAACAATTAACAACCAAGATAATGACTGTATTGAGCAACGATTACCAAACCGGGTACTTGACACAGATTAATAACTCAATAGTTAATTAACAACTTAGAAGATCAGATCTAAATATTCAATGATTCACAGTACAAAACCAAAAATTGATGAATGTAATAAATTGAATAAAACCAAATTGTTTCAAACAAATCTAAAAATAATGCATTCAAACAATCATACGATTACAAGAATAGCAAACCAAATCAAGTATGAACCTTAGTCTATCACTTACAAGCAGATCCTTCATCCGGAAACGACACGGAGAAATTAGCCGCTCATCCACATCATCATCGATTCTTCAATGGTTGGTGTAGCTTGATCTAGCATCAAAAACCTGAAAAGACTTGAACTTTTCCTCTAAAAATCTCCTTAGGACTGCTCTGGGACAGCTGGGTAGAAGTTAATTCGAATATGACAATGGATTATAATTGGAATTAGGTTTAATTTTCCGAAATTACACTTCTTCGCGTGTTGCGAACTTTGGATGCCTGTTCTTCGCGTGGCGCGAAGAACAATTTAGTCGGGTGAGCTTTTCAAACCCTTCGCGTGTCGCGAACTTCTTCCTCTGAGATCCCGATTTCCATAATTTTGACTTTTGTTGACTTTTACTTCTCCGGGGCCTGTGTATGCTGCTATTCTCTTGATTTAAACTTTGTTTTTTCGCTCACTTAGCACTTTAAACCTCTAACACTCACAAACACCAAATGCACATAAAACAGACTCGATATACAAAGCTAAACGCTTAAACCATACGAATTAGACTCTTATACACGGAATATTTAACCTTACATCACATCCCCACACTTAACCTTTTGCGTCCCAAAAAAGAATAATGCAATGGAATCATAATCGGAAAAACTTGCAACTTACACTTTCATCATACACAGCATAGATTCTCATAACACGTTAATTATAACAATCGGTATTTCGATCTGATTAAACTCAACCACCGACTCTCGAGCCCCCAATTCTGTGATCTAATATCCTATCTTTACCAAGCAATCAGTTTATCTATGGGTCTCACACTCAGAAAGATACGACTCAGCCTAATATCATCTCAAGGTCATGTTTAGGCACGGGTTAAACCATATAGATTTTCCCACCTCTATAAACACTAATCTATAGGTTTTCAAAATCAGATGAATGGTGGATCGATGAATGAATGATGTGAGCTTTTAGCAATGAAGTACGTAAGATTCGGTTTAGTGGTGTATCCTCCAAGTCACCATCCCAGAGGGAAACACATAAACCTAACTTAGATGTCCAGATATTGATTACTTAAGTCCCGCCCATGGGTGTATCTACCAAGTCGCTATCCCATAGGGTAACACGTAGGCAAAACCAAAGATCTCAAATTAATTAATTAAGCTCATGCAAGATGAATTATGGAGTGCGGGCGCCACCAACTTTCGGATTTATTTTCATAAAAAGAAAGCGGTGTGCCAAAGATTTCAAAAACTTATAAATTATTGTTTATAGAGGTATCTATCACCCAATGTTGACAGTTTCGACCTTACCGACACCCCTAAGATGAGAACCCACAAGATATCCTAAATTAATTATTTCAATTAAGCTAGATTCACTATTAGGATGTTTAAGCTCTTCAAAGTCGGTTGGGTCTACCAAAACGTTACAAATTAGACATGTTTGATTATCGTTATTATTCATTTAAATTCCACACCCAACTTCCCGATTGTACTATCATTTTCCATTTAGTTGCAAACTCTAATCTAGGACATTTTTGAAAAAAAAAATAATTTTTATGATTTTTTATGATTTTTCTGATTTTATGACTCAAAAATACAGACTTAAATACAGACCTGGACTAAGGTCTCCCCTCCCCACACTTAAACTCGACATTGTCCTCAATGTAGGAAGAGCGACTCAAAATCGAAAGAAAATTACAAAAAGAAAAGAAAACGTAGCTGGATGGACGATCGTATAGCATTTCATTCGCGGTCGTGCTCCACAGATGCAAGCAGTCTGCCTTGTACAAGAATGTTCAAAGTCGGACATCACCACCCGAATGGAGATTGAGTACGGGTGGATCAATCAAAACCTATAAAATTAAGCTCAAATAAAACCACAAGCATCATACTGACTCAATAGCAAGACTCAAAAAAAAAAATACAAATAACCGACGGACTCGAACGACTCAGATAAAAAAATAAAAAATAAAAACCCTAATTTCAGGTCTTCGCGTGTCGCGAAGACTTGGGACCAAACCCTCGCGTGGAGCGAGGGACAAGAATTCAGTCGGCCTTATTGTTTGTTCTTCACGTGTTGCAAAGAATTCTTCTTGTATCTTTGTGTGTCGCGAAGACACCTCCATCACGGGAAAGATTAGACGATTTTCTAACTTTTTGCCTTAGAAAATTTTTTAAGTTTTTCAAGTCAAAATTTTTAACTTTTTCAAAATTCGTTTCAACTCTCCAATTAAGTTCGTATATACCTGGAACGTGATTTGTGATGATTTTTCATGCTCGAAAGGCCCCAAATCCCCGGGAAAACTTGAGAAATACCCGAAAACACTAAAAATGAAGACTCCCGACTCTACACACGGTATCCTACCCCCAGAGAATGATGCATGGCCCCCATTGCGTTACTATAAGCCTCAGCGTTCCCAGAACGTCCCCACACTTGGGCTTTTCCCAGATTTAAAGCATAAAAACGACACAAAAACCTAACTCACTTTCGTAGGAATCACGGATGCAATTAGCATATGCAACAAGTCTTTTAAACCCCTCGGTAGCCCGAGTGGACAAGTTTAGTCTCGTGAGGGTTTCTAGAGAACACACCCGCAAAGTTCATTGAACTAGACAATAAACTAAAGCTAACTAACCTTAGGTTGCCTCCCAAGAGCGCTAAGTTTAACGTTTTCAGCCAGACGCGGTATACCTCACTGATTTTACGGTGGTTGGAACACAAATTCCTTACCAATTGCTGTTGCACATGCCCGTCGGTAGTCATCACCAATCAGTTTCAGATTCTGCATGTGTTCTACCACCATGATTTCTTCTTCATCCCACATTTGCCAAGAGTCACCCGTTTCATATGAAGTCCTGAAGAATCTAGGAGGTTTCTTTGGCCTCCCTGGTGACCTTGATGGTCCTGTTCCTGATCTGTTATAACCACCTGAACTTTCCACCTGATGCTTCCATGGTGGTTCTCCCCTTTGTGATATCTCATCCCCACACTTGTGGTTGCCGCATCCACTACCTTGTTCAGTTCATTTTTCAACTCAAACCTGTCAACCACAACACTTTTATCTTTTGTGCCACCCTCATCCACTTTGGACTGAGGGGGACACTTGTTAGTAGCACCTGTTTTAGGACATTTAACTTTGCTAAAATATGTAAAAGTATTTAAACGAATATCTAAGTTAAATTCCCTGTTACCGAAGGTCATGCTTACCGTATTGTCCCTGTAGTTGATCAGAGCATTGGCAGTTGCCAAGAATGGTCTGCCCAGGGTGACCCTTGCTTGCTTCTCTTTCACATTTGGTTCATATTCAAGTACCATAAAATCTTCGGGGTAATAGAATTTCCCCACCTTCACAGCAACACCTCTAACCATTCCCCTAGCCCGTTTCCGTGTCAAGTCATCTAACACCATAGCGGTGTCAACTTGCTGTAGAGGACCAAAGTTAGACTGGTCATACAGACTGTCTGGTAGTATGCTGGCACTTGACCCATAATCCAATAAGGCTTGCTCAATTTTCATTCCCCTAATTTTTACAGGGATGATGGGTTCTCCTTGCTCCTCTTCATCTTTTAAATCACTCTCTTCACCTTCTTGCTGGGTACTTACCGCACTGACATAGGCATTCTTTAAACCAGAAGAGCTGGCACCTTGGTGTTGGGGGTTGGTCTGCGTGTTGCTAGGTAGTTTGCCCGGGTCTCTCCTCGACATCTCTTCTGCTAATTACCCCACTTGCTTTGTTAGAGAACTTACGGTTTTATCCCGGACCTCATTATCTTTTTTTAACTCCCTGAATGCGTCTTCATTTTCCTTCTTCAACCCCTTTATAGCATCCATCAAGGCATTGAACTGATTGCTCCCCAACTCATCACTACTTGCAGTTCCACTCTGTTGATTTTGCTGTTGATAGCTTCTTTGATATCCTTGCTGATAACCACCTTGATTTCCTTGGTTTCTTTGATATCTGCCCTGATTGTACCTTTGCTGGCGGTTCTGGTACTGCTGTTGTTGTGGTTGTCCTCCACCCTGCACATTAGAACCCTGAAAGTTAGGATTCAATTGATTAGAAGCATTGCCATACCTGAGATTTGGATGGTTCCTGAGTCCAGGATGGTAGTGGGTAGCAGTCATCTCTGGTTGCTTTCGCTCTCCACCTAGCTGATTCGCCTCTTCAGCCTTCCCATGCTCCCTTGGGCAATCAACAATCGTATGCCCTATATCGTTGCATCCGTCACATACCGGATACATTTGTGACACATTTGCCACCTCCTTACCACTCGCCTTATCAAGACGTGCCATCTGAATTTCCATGGCATCAAATCTTTTCTGTGTCTCATAATCCACGGACTTAACTGATGAACTTGTCTTTGCTCTCCTACTAGCATGAGTTTGCCTCTTCTATGTCACCACCATCCTCTCTAGTATATCCCAATCATCATCAACATGGTTGGAGAAGAATGACCCGTTACTTGTGGAGTTTACATCTCTGACATCCTCAGGCAGTAGACCATCATAGAATGCCTGGATCAGTTCCCACTTCTCTATACCGTGATGTGGGCAATTTCTGAGCAACTCTTTAAACCTCTTGAAGGCTTCATAAAATAGCTCCCCCGACTGTTGCCTAAAATCTCTGATTGCAGCTCTGGCCTCATTAGTCTTATGTGGTGGGAAGTACTCATCCAAAAACTGTTGCTGAAGCTCTGCCCAGGTGGCAATACTAGCAGACGGTAGAGAAAGAAACCATTGTTTTGCACGGTCCTTTAGTGAAAACTAGAATAGTACCAGTTTCACCTCGTCCTTAGTGAATCCCTTACCACCTATGGTGCCACAGGTGGCCTCATACTCTGATAAGTGTGTATAGGGCTCCTCAGTAGCTCTCCCAAAGAAGTGTGGGAGGATCCCTAAACAACCTGGTCGGATCTCAAATGTGTTCCCCCTATGGACTGGTGGATTTATGGGGGAAGCATTTAGTGCTAAGGCAGGGCGGAAATTGTCACACCCCAACCGACGGCGGAAACGTCAGGGCGGGACATGTAGACTGTTCATGAGCACAAGGTTTACTAGATTTCAATATTTAATCATCAATTTCATTTCCAATCATTCAAACACAAATAGCAAAATTCAACAAGTACATAAATAAAATACAAATTGTTCTTTGAATTTAAATTAACTAGGTCCAACTTAAGTGTAGCATGTCTTGCTCAAATTCACACGTTAGCACCTGAAACATGAATAAAATAGGGTCAACTAAAAAGTTGGTGAGCATACATAGGTTTGTACATAGATAGTGTATAAATATGAATAAGCAAATCCTTACATGTCATGATAAATAAGGCATTTATGGGGAGCAGCTATTGTGTAACTAAAGTACAATCAAACCTTTGTAACTAGCATGCAAATTGTGTTGTCGGTAACAATCACCCCAATCTGGGTGGGTTTGTCAGACTCAATAGATCTATCATTGTTAATCGTCGGCTTAATTAGTTAATGATTGCACAAAATTTGCACACAAAAGTTAACACACCTAGCACTCAAACATAAAGCTCAAATTTGCACACATGATTGTAAATAGGATTTGTGTTTGTGTAGTAAACGTAAACTATTGTTTGTATATAATTCATGAATCACCCCAAAAAGTGAAAAAGAGAAAAGGGGCTATGTAATACTCACTTGATTCAAAGGTGTAGTTAGCACGCGAAACTAGATAGCAAAATGATCCTTGAAATCTCACAACGTTAACCTAACGTGTAAAGTATATGGATTTAAATTAATAATGTGTATAATAGTCTTTGCCTAAGTCTAGGATTGACTTGGGTGTATGTACGAAGGGTTGTGTTTGTGGTTTGTACTTAAAACGGGTGTTGTATAACATGAAAGATTGAACCCAACAGTTTTTAGAATAATTGAATTTGGGTTTAAATAATTTAAACAATATTTATTTATTTAGTTAGAGAAATAGTATGAAAATTATGTTTAAGGTATAAATTAAATAAATAATCTTTCTTTATTTATTCATTTATAAAGTTTATGTAAAAATATTGGTGTATAAATTAAATAGATAATTTTTAATTTATTTATTTATGTATAAGGATGTATAAACGTAAAATTATGTAATTAATATTTATGTATAAAAATCAAGAAATGTGCATTTAACCTTTTAGTGTAAAATTATAATAAATAAATTTTATCCATTTATTTTTAAGGTAAGAACTTGATTGCTTTAAATCAAATTGACATTTTATAAACTTTATAAAATCAATTGTGTTTATTTGGAGATTTATTTAAATATCCAAATTTTTTTATTTTAAATATTTAATATGCAATTTTTAGCCATAAATTTATAATAAAATGAATTTATATAGAAAATTTATGAATCTGCTTTTATTCTGTTAAAAATATTGTATGGTTTATAAAAATAATTTTTATATAATTTTTGGGCTAAAAAAATAGGTTTTAAAATATTAAAACAGGCCACCCGGTTCGAACCCGGGTGGTCCATGTGTGTGTAGTTCGCTTTGCCACTGGACCAAGGGGGTAACCCGTGTACAGATCTGGTTTTTGTTGGTTATTAACACGAAGGGACGAGTCTGATATTCAGGATATGCGCAAAAAAAGGGGAGCCGACCGGATGAGTGGGATGTGGGTTTCGAACCCACGCCACCTGGTTCGGCAACGCAGTGACTTGCCGGTCGGACCAGGTGGTTTCGCTAATTTAATACGTAAACTAAATGTTTAAAACACGAAATTAAACAAAACCCCAAATCAGTTTAAATACCAAGAACAAGAACCCTAGAAATCCAAATCGGTCTCGATGGGTTCTGTTAACACGAATTGATAAGGGGCTTTTGCTCGGAGCTTGATTACGAATCGATCGACATAAAACTTACTTGTGAAGATTGGGGCACGAATGCAGTCGGCTACGATTTCAGTCTCGAAGTTCTTGGTGGTCGACAGGGATTTAGAGGTGTAATGGGGTTCAATTGAGAGTTGGGAGGGTTTGAGTGATCGTATGCGAGAGTGAGAGAGGGATTTAATTTGATTAATTCCATTCGTATAAACCAATTTGAATTTCAAATTGACCGGGATAGTCGCGGAGATTGTTTACACGATAATTCATCAAATTAGGGATGAATCGGGTCATGTTAGAGACTGGATACAGGAGGGATTGGTTTGTGTGTGACTTTCGGGATTTAGGACGCGTTGATTTCATCGATTGAATGCTAATTGATACGGATTTGACTATCTAAAGTCAATTTGTTCAAATTTTGAATCATCCGCTTAATCGGTCGAATTGGGTTGCTGTTTGGGCCGAGATTGGGTTGTCTATCGTTTATACACGACATAGGAACCCGTAGAAATCGATTGGGCCGATACAGGGACTTGGATTTTGAGGATTCGGCCCTGTTTGACTTTTAAAAGTCAAACAGGTGGGTTTGGTCCAAATTCGCGACTTTAAGGTTCACATCGAGGTGATAGGTTTCAAACCGTTGTGTCGAATTGTTTTTCAAGTGTGTGGTTGCTTATGTGTATGCACTTGTGTGATGAATCAATGTATATATGCATGTATTTGTATATATATAAAAAGAAAAAAAATGAAATTTGTATTGCTAATTAGGTTTTAGTTATTGGCACGAATGAATTTAAAGCGTTGTACTAGAATTGGATTTGAAAAGCGTTACATTGAACTGAAAATAAGATAGTAAAAATAAAAAATGTCACAGAAATGGTTGTCGACCCCTTGTTCATGCCTCGGGAAGTTCCTATTTCTAGGTGGTTCCTCTTGATAGTTTGGTCTGTTCACATGAGGTTGCCCATACCTGTTCTCTCGGTTAAGATTCCCTGGATTTCCCTATTGATATCCATAGTTGGCCCTTGGTGGTGGTGGCACCCTGTCACACCCCAACCGACGGCGGATTATACGTCGGGGCGGACGCGGTTGTTCAATAGCACAATGTTGACTATTAAAGTTTCAATATTTTATTAATGAATAATTTAAGATTCAATACAAGGAAGAAAAATACGAATACAACATTTAATTTAAGTAGTCTAGGTCCAAAGCATCCTATGTGATCACGAATAAGTCTCATGATGTAAACCTGAAACATGTGAAAGAATCTGTCAACTACAAAATAGTTGGTAAGATACAAAGGTTTTGACACAGTTTAACAAGTATTTGAAAAGAATTTACAATTCACTATGATTTGTGCATTCTATAATGTAAGTATGAGAAAACAAGCATGTTAGACATTGTGCACATTCAATCCTCCAACCATGTTTATGCATAACCCGCAGGTTTAAAAGTTTGGTTTAGTAACAATCACCAAGGGCTCCCCCCGAATGGTCAATCAATCAAGGTGGATTGGTCAAATTCAATAGATCTATCATTGTTACCATAGGCTTGATCAAAGTTAATGAATATGCTGGTTTTAAGTTTAATCTAAGCATACAAGTCTCAAGTTTAACATAAGAATAAACACGTAGTCATAGTTGTACAAGAATTGTATAAGTTTAAGAATTTTGAACATGTTTCACCACAAAAGCATAGAAAGGAAAAAGGGGCTAAGTATACTGATAGGGTGCGAAAGCACACGTCTTTATTCCTTTGTTTTAATGTGTTCTAAGTAGTTTTATATTAGTTTTGAGTCAATTTTATGTACATTTGAGTCATTGGTCTTATTTGTAGGAGCTCGGGAATATTAATGAAGAATACGTGAAGAAAACGAGCGAAGAAACGAAGCCCGGAAAAGTCCAAAGATCAAAAGACAATTTTCTGAAATTTAGGTCTCTCGCGGTACGCGAAAGACGAGTGTAATAATTCTCGCGGTACGCGGGAAACTCCAGGAATCCGCCCGACTATTTTGGTCCTCGCGGTACGCGAGGATCCAGTCAACATTCTCTCGCGGTACGCGAGAGGGCCGTTTTCCGCAAAACCCTAATTTTCTAAATTAAAAAGATTTAAACGGCCATTATGAGGGAGTTCGATTCTAAGCCGTTCCAGGGAAGAAAAAGAGGCGATTTTGAGCTTGGAAGTCAATTGAAGCTGAAGATTGAAGCTTTTGGATTCCGGGTTTGTGTAGTTGCATTCTAGGGTTTAAAGATTCAAACTTTATCTTTGATTTTATGTTTTGAACCTATGGATCTTGCTATTTACTTCTGTGTAGATGTTCTTAGTATGATTCTAGGCTAGATCCTTGATCTACCTAGGTCAATATGATGATTATGTGTTAAAGTTTTGATTTTTATTCGGTTTTTGGATTTGAATGTTGGATTTATGATTTAGTAAAGGTTTGAGTTTGTTTATGTGTGATGTTAGTGCATGTTTAATTCTGATTATGTGGTTGATTATGCTTTTCTGCGTTGATTGTGGTTGTCTGCCAGTTTGATCTTCGTTTCTGGTTCATAGACTTTAGGGTTTGTGAGTTAGAGTGGTGTCTAGACGTAGTAGCCATAGAAAACCTAGTTAATTACTGATTAGAAGTGAATGTGTGTCCTAGTTCAATACCCGAGAGGTGAGAATTAGTCGTTTAGTCTTCGTCATTAGGAATCCGAGTGTCAGCTGTCTGAGAGGAAGTTGGTATTAGGTGTCTAGTGATAGTTGCTATCCGAATCATAGTATCCATTCTAGAACTACCCCATGCATTCCTTGAGTGTATGGTAAGCGGTGAGACTGAGAGGTAATCCGTTTATTAGGGTACTTGTCATAGTAGGAAATACCCGAGAGGTGATCCGATCATCTGGTGAGTTAATATCCTTAGGTTGTCTTCTGGTCACATCCCGAGACCGAGAGTGATCGGGAATCCACTAGATATCTTTTAGGTGTTATATCTTTAGAAACCCAGATCCAACCTAGTTCCAAAACCGATAGAAGTTTAGCTTTACACATAGGATTCCGACCTAGGTAGTGACTTCTCCATTCTTGATTTCATCTTTAGTTTACTCTTGATAGCTTGAATTGTCCTTAGTTTATTGCATTCTTAGTTAATCTTTAGTGTAGTAAACCCCCCAATCAATTAATCATATTAAGTCCTAGTTAGAGTCTAATTTAGTTATTCAGTGTCTTTTGGGTTCGATATCCGGACTTCGTTAGGCTATATTGCATTGATCGGTACACTTGCCGGTTGTGTGGTCTAGTTTTAGGTCGAGTCTAGGTTTTATAAATTTAAAGCTAGAGAGTCTAGATTAGGTTTTATTTGATAGTTTTTATAGACCGTCTGGACGACATCAAGTTTTTGGCGCCGTTGCCGGGGACACTTGGCAATAGCAATATTAGCTTTGACTAGTTCTTTTTTAGATTTTTGGTTTATTTGAGTCTTTTGTTCTCTTTTGAGTCTTTGTTCTATTTTTCCTTCTTAGAGTCTTTCTGTTTATGCCCAATACTCGTTCGCAAGGATCACCATCTTTTGCAGCTTTTCAAGAGCCCGAACGAGAGCTTCACGAGCGCACCCGCGACTTTCGGGAGCGTTTAGAGGAGCTGGTTAAATCTAAGGTACGTTCTACTAGCCCAGTTCCAATTTCTATCATGGGCGACGCTGATCCTCCAGCGAGGCGTACAGTACACCAGAGGGCCAGTGAGGGGGTCACGGGCGCGAGATCTTCGATCACACGCCCCACTATACCGAACACCAATTCTTGGCAGATCCCATCACATGTCATGAGTACGATCACTCATGCCACTCAATTCCATGGCCTCGAGGATGAGGATGCACCCGGACATTTGTCCCGCTTCGCGCGGATATGTGATACATCTAATATCACGGGTGTATCTAAGGACGCAATCTACTTGCGTCTCTTTCCATTCTCTCTTTCTGGGCGTGCATCTACTTGGCTCGACACTCTTCCCGACAATTCTATCACCACATGGGAGGATCTCGAAGCCAAGTTCTTCAAGAAATACTTTCCACCTTCCAGGGCCGCTCGCCTTCGGGACCAGATCCATTCGTTTCGGATGGATCCCGACGAGCCTTACCACATGGCCTGGGAGCGGTTCAACGCGCTGTTGAGCCGATGTCCCCAGCACGGTCTCCCCGACTGGGCACTAGTGGAGAAGTTCTATAATGGCCTCACCTTCGAGACGCAGCAAATGTTCAACACAGCTGCAGGAGGCCATATCATGGATAGACTCGAGCCTGAGGAGTGCGAGGATATGTTCGAGAGCTTCGCTCAAGCCGAACAGCAGCACCCACGTTCTGTTAGGGATTCCATCCCTACTGCTAGGTCACACGCCTCTTCTCCTAGAGGTGTGCATCAGGTCACTCCTGATACTAGCGTGGCTGCTGCCCTCGCCTCGATGGCGAATGAGATAAAGGAGCTCAAGCTCAGTGCTTTGAGGTGTCAGGTGTGCAGGGGAGGACACGACACCCGAGATTGCCCGGTAAATAATCAAGAGCATGTGAGCTATGCTGGCAACCAATACCAGAACCGAAATTACAACAATTCTAATACTTTTGGTTCGGGATGGAGATCTGGATTCACTGGTCGTCAGCAACAGTATGGAGGAGTAGAAGAAGGAGCGAGTTCTGGGAGCACTGTTGGGTCACGAAGGATTGAGGAGATGATGGAGACTCAGACACAGTTGCTTGCCCAGCTGGTGCAGAATAACAAGGATGCTCGGCTAAGACTGGATAGCCATGACACTTTGATGAAGAATCAGCAATCGGCGTTCCAGGATTTGCAACGCACGGTAGGAGACATTGCTAGGAGCATACATGATAGACAAGGAAGCCCTTCTACGGGCCCGAACGCTTCAGTGATGGCCGTGTCTATAGAGAGTGTGGAGAGTAAAGTGGTTGAAGAGGTTGACCCCCACTCTAAGGAGCATAATATTCCCTCAGTGGAGGAGGTGAATAAGATTGACTGGGAAGCTCGATTTGCTGAGATCGATGCTAGGATGCTAAAAGAGACCGAGTCGAATGCTGTTTCGACGAGGAGCATGATAGAGAAGGAGGATGAGAGCCCACCGGTAGTAGTAGAAGAAGAGCCGGTGGAGGAGGAGATAGTGGTTGAGGTGCCTACCAAGAAGGCACAGGAGAAGAAGAAGGGGGTGGAGATGAAGTCCCCCGAGATTGACTTGAGTCGTATTCCTTATCCCGCACGTGTGTTGCCACATAAACACGCTAAGGAATACGGTCACTTCCTTGATATGTTCAAACAACACAAGGTCAATCTCCCGTTTGTAGAGGTCCTCCAGCATATGCCCAAATATGCCAAGTTCTTAAAAGGCCTTCTTTCCAACAAGAAGAAACTTGAGGAGGTCTCTGGAGTCTCACTTGGTGAGCAATGCTCGGCAGTGGTGCAAAATCATTTGCCAGAAAAGTTGTCTGATTCGGGTCGGTTCACGATCCCTTGCTTGTTGGGCAACCTACCATTACACCACGCGTTGGCCGACCTAGGCGCTAGCATCAATTTGATGCCCTATTCATTGTACAAGCAGCTGGACCTAGGTGAACCACAACCAACGCGCATGAGCATTTCCTTGGCTGACCGCTCAGTCAAGTATCCACGGGGAATAGTGGAAAATCTATTAGTGAAAGTGGGCAATTTTGTTTTCCCCGTGGATTTTGTGATTCTAGATATGGAGGTGGATGACAAGGTCCCACTCATCTTAGGACGCCCGTTCCTACGAACCGCAAAGGCGATGATTGATGTCTTTGACGGGAAGCTCACACTTCGTGTGGGGGATGAGGTCCTTACATTCAATGCTGTAGAGTCCGGGAAGGATGTTGGCGAGCACAGCCACTCCGTGTGCATGCTCGATTCTTTCATGGACCACCATTGGAACCCCGATCCGGTGATAGAAGTAGGTGAACCCGCCCCGAATATAGAAGAACCATATGATTGGGCGTTGGAGTTAGAAGGATTGCTAGATGAGCCAGACGATTATGGAGATGAGGTGCCTGATGATTTGCTGGAGATGATGGCAGAGTTTGAAGAGGTCATAGGCAAAACCCCAAGTGTGGGGAAGCTAGTAGAGATTGTGGAGGATCCCTATGATGATCCTGGTGAGAGTGAAGAAGCCATACCGCTGAAAATATCTATTCCTGAACCTTCACATGTCCTCACCCTTGTTTGTGCTGAGGGGAGAATTGAAAAACCGACCCCAAATTCTAATCCCCCTAGATCTAGGCCACCACGTAAGAGAACCCGCGAGTCGAGAGAGGTAGAGTTGAAGATGGAGCAAACCCCAAGTGTGGGGATATGTAAAGATGACAGTACACTCGGTTATTTGAACAATGTTATCTTCGGTCCGGGTAGGTTTAAGTTGTGGTGGAAGGACTGGATTGCTACATGTGATATGAGTTTAATGTTTGAGAGTAGTAGTTGTTTGCTAGAGGTATGGAGGACCCGGAGGCCGCGCAGGATGAAGGCGGTACCGGTTAGGATCAAGGAGAAGCCCCCTGATAGGCTTGCTTGAGTCATGGGCAAGTGCCCGGGATGTAGAGTTTGTATGATTTCATTGGGTTGAGTCCGTGTCTTTTTCTTTGTTTTTCGGTTTGTGTTTTGGTTGTGTCAAGTTTTGCAGGAATCCATGCTTGATTCGGTAAGGAAAATCGTCGGGAATGAAGCCCCAGGTATGGTTACATGTGTTTTTATGCTTGGGACAAGGTTTTAAGGAAGTTGGGTGAAAATTTTTTCTTAAATGGCAAAATTTTTTCTAAGTACAAAAATTGGAAAAACTTAAAAACTTTCTGTTAACGACACCCTCCCGCGGTACGCGAAGAACGAGAGGAAAATCTCTCGCGGTACGCGAGAGACAAAAGTCTCGGCCGGCCTAACTTTTTGGCCTTCGCGGTACGCGAAGAATATCCCCTTCGACTTACGCGGTACGCGAGGGACTGCTGGTGTCACCCTATTTCCTTTGTTTCCCATGGTTTCCCGCACCCGTTTCTGTCCCCGTTTTCACTCACCACCACTATTCATCACCTACCTTCGTACCACCACTACCATGAAGCATCACCTTTAACCACCATCATCCATCACATTAATTCACCCACCTACCACCATCCGACCACCGTGACCATGGGAAACTAGAAACCGTTTATGACCGATGTTCGAACTTGCTGTGGTATTCATGTCTTTGTGTTTGCCACATGTCGAGTATGTTTTCTCTGCATCTATCTATCTTGAGTCTTTTAGTTTTCTTGAGTCTGTCTAGTCTCTATATTTTATTTGAGTCAGTTTAATGCTGTGGGTTTGTATGAGGTTTATTTTGCAGGTTTTATCATTCTGTCCGTACTCAATCTCCATTCGGGCGGGTTTGATGATTACCATTACTATCTTGTAAAGGCAACCCAACAGCTGATGTGTAACCGCGACCGAAATGCTATACGGTGCACACAAGGAAGAACGAAGCTGCATACTAGATTGCATCTACATTACCAGCTAAGTCGCTTCCTGTTCTGTTTTGTCCAATTTTTTTTTTTTTAGTTGTGTTTTGCTTCACATTGAGGACAATGTGTCTTTCAAGTGTGGGGATGTGAGTGTCTAGTTTGTTTAGTTTGTGTCTTTAAAAATTCAAAAATACAAAAAAAAAATTGAAAAATTTGAAAAATGTTCTTGAAAATAATTGCATATATTTGGAAAATGATAGTAGAACTGGATCTATTTATGAGTTTAAAAGATTAAATAATTGAAAACGTGTCTAATTAGTGATGTTTTGGTAGACCCAGCTAACTAGTAGAGCTTAAATATCCTGTTTGTGTTATTTAGGATTAATCACGGAATAAAATCATGATATCTTGTGGGTATTCATCTTAGAGTAATGGTAATACTGAAACTGTCAATATAGGGTGATAGGTACCACGATTAAGTTAAAATTTAAAGGTTTTTGAAATTTTTTATGGCACACCATTCTCTTTTTATGAGAATAAATCCGAGTTTCGGTGGCGCCCGCATTCCATAATCCATGTTATTCCATAATTTATGAGCTATACTGAGTTTTGCTTATGTGTTACCCTTTGGGATAGCGACTTGGAGGATACACCCCTAAGTAAGATTTATGTGCTTCATTGATAGAATGTAGTCTATGTGTTACCCTCCGGGATAGTGACTTGGTTGAAACGCCTCTAGACAAAAGTTCTTTTGCTTATTATGCTCATTATCATCCATTCATTCATGATTTCATCTGATTTCTAAAAACCTGTAAATAGTAGTTTAACGTGGTAGGGTAAATCTATATGGTTTAATCCGTGCCTAAACATGACCTTGAGACGGGATTAGGTAGAGCTGTAACTTCTAAGTGTGAGTCACATAGATTGATTGATATGTTGTATAAAATGGATTTAGAACACGTAACGGGGGCTTGAAAGTTAGTGCTTGGGTTTAATCGGACAGAAATACTAATTGTTGCTTTTTAACACGTGAGTATGTTTTGAAAATTGAAATTTATGTTTGTTGAGTTAGATGCCAGTTATGATTCCATTTGCAGATTTTTCGAGGACGAAAAAAGGTTAAGTGTGGGGATATTTGATAGGGTGCGAAAGCACACGTCTTTATTCCTTTGTTTTAATGTGTTCTAAGTAGTTTTATATTAGTTTTGAGTCAATTTTATGTACATTTGAGTCATTGGTCTTATTTGTAGGAGCTCGGGAATATTAATGAAGAATACGTGAAGAAAACGAGCGAAGAAACGAAGCCCGGAAAAGTCCAAAGATCAAAAGACAATTTTCTGAAATTTAGGTCTCTCGCGGTACGCGAAAGACGAGTGTAATAATTCTCGCGGTACGCGGGAAACTCCAGGAATCCGCCCGACTATTTTGGTCCTCGCGGTACGCGAGGATCCAGTCAACATTCTCTCGCGGTACGCGAGAGGGCCGTTTTCCGCAAAACCCTAATTTTCTAAATTAAAAAGATTTAAACGGCCATTATGAGGGAGTTCGATTCTAAGCCGTTCCAGGGAAGAAAAAGAGGCGATTTTGAGCTTGGAAGTCAATTGAAGCTGAAGATTGAAGCTTTTGGATTCCGGGTTTGTGTAGTTGCATTCTAGGGTTTAAAGATTCAAACTTTATCTTTGATTTTATGTTTTGAACCTATGGATCTTGCTATTTACTTCTGTGTAGATGTTCTTAGTATGATTCTAGGCTAGATCCTTGATCTACCTAGGTCAATATGATGATTATGTGTTAAAGTTTCGATTTTTATTCGGTTTTTGGATTTGAATGTTGGATTTATGATTTAGTAAAGGTTTGAGTTTGTTTATGTGTGATGTTAGTGCATGTTTAATTCTGATTATGTGGTTGATTATGCTTTTCTGCGTTGATTGTGGTTGTCTGCCAGTTTGATCTTCGTTTCTGGTTCATAGACTTTAGGGTTTGTGAGTTAGAGTGGTGTCTAGACGTAGTAGCCATAGAAAACCTAGTTAATTACTGATTAGAAGTGAATGTGTGTCCTAGTTCAATACCCGAGAGGTGAGAATTAGTCGTTTAGTCTTCGTCATTAGGAATCCGAGTGTCAGCTGTCTGAGAGGAAGTTGGTATTAGGTGTCTAATGATAGTTGCTATCCGAATCATAGTATCCATTCTAGAACTACCCCATGCATTCCTTGAGTGTATGGTAAGCGGTGAGACTGAGAGGTAATCCGTTTATTAGGGTACTTGTCATAGTAGGAAATACCCGAGAGGTGATCCGATCATCTGGTGAGTTAATATCCTTAGGTTGTCTTCTGGTCACATCCCGAGACCGAGAGTGATCGGGAATCCACTAGATATCTTTTAGGTGTTATATCTTTAGAAACCCAGATCCAACCTAGTTCCAAAACCGATAGAAGTTTAGCTTTACACATAGGATTCCGACCTAGGTAGTGACTTCTCCATTCTTGATTTCATCTTTAGTTTACTCTTGATAGCTTGAATTGTCCTTAGTTTATTGCATTCTTAGTTAATCTTTAGTGTAGTAAACCCCCCAATCAATTAATCATATTAAGTCCTAGTTAGAGTCTAATTTAGTTATTCAGTGTCTTTTGGGTTCGATATCCGGACTTCGTTAGGCTATATTGCATTGATCGGTACACTTGCCGGTTGTGTGGTCTAGTTTTAGGTCGAGTCTAGGTTTTATAAATTTAAAGCTAGAGAGTCTAGATTAGGTTTTATTTGATAGTTTTTATAGACCGTCTGGACGACATCATATACTCACATGGATGATGAATAGTATCCGACACGGATAAGTATTTGCAAGACTTGGAGGGAGAATATCCTCACGATAAGCCTAAGTATGCAAGTTTAAAGATTTAAGTATGATCCTATAAGTCTATGGTAAGGATCTAGGATTTCAAGATCGACTAGGGTTCCAAATGGATGATGGAATGATTGTATTTATAAAGTTTAAATTAGGTTTTAAATAAGGTTTTGAATAAATCATGCAAGGCTTGGATTTCAAAGTTTAATAAGTTCATAGTTTAAAATAATTATTTAAGATAAGAATTAATGATAATAATCATTTCAAGAGTAAAATAATTATTAAATACAAAGTATTTTAAGACTAAATAGTGATTTAGGATTTATAGTAATTATTTAAAGTGTATACAATTATTAAGGATAAATAGTCATTTATAAGAATAAACTATATAAACCATTAAAGTTTCAAGTATTAAACATTTATTTTACAAACTATCTTGTAATAAATAATGTTTATAAGTTTAAATAAATGTCAAGTTTCCATAAGTTTATAAAATAGGATTTCTTATAAAGTTTATGTTTTAAATTATAAGTTTATAAATGTTTTTAAGTTAAAGTTTCTATTTAACTTTTATAAATTTGCAAAAGCTAGAAAATTAATTAAAACATATTTATTTCTTATGTTTTCAAAAATAAATACACAAGCTTCAAGCTTAGTAAATATAAATTTCATAAAAATGTATAAGTCTAATTGTTTATGTCTTTCAAATTAATAGTTAGGTTTTATAGATTCATAAGTTTTATGTTTGAATAAAAGTTTGTTAATTTATTTAAAGTTTAAAATAAATTTACTCACTAACAAATTAAAGTTTATGAGTTTATCAAATAGCTTTTCATTGCATGCATAAGTTTTATAAGGTTAAAAAGTATTTTTATAGTTTTTAAGCATTTTAAAACTATTTTTAAAGAATTAATTACTATAGGTTTAATTAAATTTAATTTAATAAAATAGTTCTGGAATATAAAAGTGTAAATAAAAATCGAATTCAAGTTTATAAAAGTATCACATAATTTATAAAAATTATTAAGAGTATAAAACTGTTTTAAAAAGGCTACAAAAAAATAAGAAGGAAAAATTCGGTTTACCCGGACTCGAACTCGGGTTCTCGTCCGGGTCGCACCCACACCCAAGCGCACTGGCCATTCCGACTACTGCTTCATTAGTTTAAAACGTGGAAAAGAAATTTCTTAAACAGAATCCCAAACCTCCCCCAATTCCCATATGAACCCTAGAATTTGAATCCCGAAATACGACTAGCAAATCCCTCTGTCATTGTAAATTGACAGGGGGCAATTGATTAAGGACTCAAAACGATGAGAGTGGGTATTCGAATTACCTGATTCAGTGTCGAAACGAGGGAGAACGAGTTGGGTCTTGTCGTCGACGGTCGTGAGATCAAATTCGGCAATGCCGACTCGATTAGGGCGAATTGAGGGTGTAGAGTGTTTGAGGGTGATGTCGTCTACCTGTTGGTACCTGTATTTATACATGATTCCATCATCTAATGGGCGAATTAGGTGGCAGAATTACGGTTGGGTTCGAACGGCTCGATTTTGAATTCGCGCGTGGTTGTAGTTGAAATCGGGTATTGATGATTCTTGGGGTTTGGTCGCACGCCGGAGGCGAGTCTCGAGAAGCATTGAACCTAGCCGGAAATGCGATTTCGCGTGAAAAGAATGAGAACCGGGACTGGTATGGGTTCGAACTCGAGATCTGTTTCCAAACAGAAAGTTTGGATTAATTACAGATTCGGTCCCTGTATTTCCGAAGTGTTATCATTTCATGTTAAAATGTGATTTTTAAGTTTAATCTAAGTCTCGGAAATGACAGTTTAGTCCCTGGACTTTTGTGAAATAAATAAAATAGATAAAATCTAATAAGTTTCATATGTTTATATTTATTTTTATTATTTTATATTTTTATAATACAATTATACTTTTCAATGAAAATAAAAAATGCAAGTTTATTAATCACATTATCTTTATAATTAATAACTCATAATGTTTTAAGAATTTTGACAATCTTTTATTTATAAAACACACACACACACACATATATATATATATATATATGTACGAGTGTAATTTGTTTTTTTCCTTGAAACTCATATCAATTAAATTAATAATTATTATTTAAAAAAATTAGTTTTTAATAAGAATTTAAGTTTTAAATTTATAATACGCGCAACCGTTTAGGAAAACGTTTGGTCAAAAAATACTGGATATTACAGTCTCCCCTACTTTAGGAAATTTCGTCCCGAAATTAGAGTAGAAGGGTCTAGTTCAGGATTTAAGTTTATAGTACGTACGAGCTAATGAGAGAAAATACTTTACGTTCCCAAGTAAACCATGGGTTACGTTTAGATTTTTAAATAAGTTGTAAGGATAGGGATAAGATTGCGCTCGAGTTTCTAAGTTTTCAATGCATATGGTTATCAAGAGTTTCCCTAAGGAACATATAGTTTTATTTGGATAGATGAAGATTCGTTTTCAAAAGCATTGGAGAGGATGACTGTTGAATTCCTATCCAAGTTTTAAAGTGAGGGGTATTCACTTGGGATGGATTTGATGATAGATCAAGAAGTTGAGTTTGTAGACTAGAACGTCTAAGGATTGCTACGGTACCTATGTTACGTGACTCCCTTTTACGATAAGTCTTAGATCGTAGCACACGACAGAGTTTACTATGTCTTTCCATACGCTGATTTTCGTACTTACGTGTGCACCCGCAAGCATTTAAATCGTCGCATATTCCACATAGGTCCTTCCATTTGTGTGTGGATCAAGAAAGAGTACAAGAATTTGTTTAACTCATGACTAGTGTTTCTACGTAAGAGTGATCATTGATTAACGAGTCCCTTAGAGAGAAACGTCATTCAATGATTAAAGAGAAAAGAATGTGACAAGATTTAGAGTTTCAAAGTTTCCTCGTGATTGATTAAGAATACTTCAATCATTGAGTAGTTTAAAGTCTTTACACTTTCCTCGGGTTTGATCAAGAATACATCAAACCTTTAGTAGTTTAAAAGTCTTATACTTTCATCATGTTTGAATAAGCATACGTCAAACATTGAATAGTTCAAAGTCTTATACGTTCATCATGTTTGAACAAGAATACGTCAAACATGGAGTAGTTTAAATTGTGTTTGAACAAGAATACGTCAAACATAGAATAGTTTAAATTGTGTTTGAACAAGAATACGTCAATCATAGAATAGTTTAAATTGTCTCTTAGTTTAGATTCAGTGTATAGAAGTATACGATTACGTTTTGAGTATAAAGTGGTTATCTAAATACCCTAGTGTTTAAGAGAAGTGTGGGACAGCGTTTGATTTAGATAGGAGTCAGGGGATGTACTCTGCTAAAGAGAGTAATGTCCTCCTTCCTGCTAGTGTCTAGTATCAAGAGTGAAGTTTTCTCGTATATATGGAATGTACGTTTATCAAGTCTTATAGGGTTTGGTTAAGATGGACACACAAAGTTTTCAAGACTAAGAATCCAAGTATTAGTTTGGAAATGGGATAAGTCAGTTGTGTTTCAAGTTTCAGTATTAAGCTTTACATGATCCTTTATTGATTATGTTTAGTCTTAAGAACACGGGATTGAGTATTTGTACAAGTTTTACATGACTCAAAAGTATCTGACCTCATAGTTGCGTACACGAAGTTTAATGTTTTAGCAATGTGTATTTAAGCTTTTAGTCCCCGTTGTGATTTTTAGTAAGTCTTTTGCGTGACAAGAGTTGAATGAGGAAAGTCTCCAAGCATAGAGTAACGGGAAAAGTTTCGATAAGGTTTATGATAGTGTGTTTACAAATGACTTATCTTGATTCATAACAGAAAGTATAGTTTTCTTTTATTAAGATGTTCAAAAGTGACGAGTTGGGCATCGATAAGTAGTACCAGTAAGATTTATAAAAGTTAGGCGTGATTGTCAAGCGAAAAGTTGGTCAAGTTTACATGTTTTAAGTTTATATAAGAAGTAAGGGTCATGGTTGTTTAGGGTAATGATTCGTAAGTCGTGTTGTTTTTGAAAAAGTGCTTACGAATTAGAAGATTTGTTCAAGATTTATTCCTCAGGTACACATGTCACTTAGGATTTTTATAGTTTAATGCAACGTTGTTAATTATCTCAAGTACTAACGTAAGTTGCTTTTGACGAAAGTGTTTGGGTAGGTGTGTTAAGTTTACAATGATGAAAGGAAAGTTAGACTAGTAAATGCTGGCAAGATGAAATTTCAAAGTGGTTTCCGTTTAGATGTTTCAAAATTGGGACTTCTAGCCCTTACATAATACAATTTAAACGGAAAATTAAAGTGTGTAAGTAAGTTGATTAAATATTTTCAAAAGGTTTTTATTCATAATACTGAGTCATCACAGTACTATTAAAATGGTTTTTGGTTTGACGTTGATGGGCTGACGAAGAGAATTCCCGGAAGAAGGGGTGGGTCACAAGGACTCACTTATGTATCCTATTTTCATAGCCAGAATTTCCAAGTGAGTCTACAACTTTTTAGTTATTGTCACCGATATTTGGGTTTAAGGTACTATGTCAAGGTTTATTGTGGGCTTAGGGTCTTAAACGTGGAGTTTGTCTACTCCATAGTAGGCTTCTTCCCTTGCGGGAAAACAATCAGGTTACTAATCCATTTGTTAATGTATTTTAGGTTTAAAAGACGTTAAGTTTTGTTTACAAGAAACGGTGATGTGTAAGTTTTAAGGACGTATGAAGGTTTTGAGATTAAAAGTGTAACAAAGTTTTTGAGTTAGTCACAAAATGAAGTTTGCTTGAGTGACGAAAAATGAAATGAGACACAAGGGTTTCCCCTTATGTGCCAAGTTTATAAAATAATGAAGTTTGTAAAAAGGACTTGTAGGATAATACATGTTTTTTTTTTACTGTGCTGGTATTACAAGGATCATGAAGTTTAAGGATGTATGAACACTTTGAGATGTATAAAAGTGTAGCAAAAGTTTGAGTGAGTTATCTAGAGTAGTTTGGTTGAGTGATGAAAATAAGATAAAAACACAAGGGTTTCCCCTTAAGTGTTATGTTCATAAAATAATGAAGTTTATAGGAGAAATTGTAGAGTAATACATAGTTTTAAGGGTTATATTACAACGATCACGAAGTTTACCGGGTAGTATCTATAAATATAAGTTTATGTATGTAGTTTTTAAGTATAATCTCGTAAGAATTTGTCCTTGAAGGTAACTCCTTCAAGTCATGACGAGTAAGCATGCTGTCATGTGACAAAACGGGACTTAAGAATCATATAATAAAGATTATAGAGGAAAGTTTTTGAATCATGAATTTATGAAGCGTAAAGTATTTGAGATGGCACTCATTTAGTGCATATCACTAAGTGAGTACTTTGACATATCAAGAGAGATCTAAGCTCACTAATGTTTAGAGAAGTCATGCATTCCTATAAGTGGATACTCATCCCAAGAATTCCCAGGAAAGCATACGGGTCCAACGGTTGATTTGGATTTATACGAAATGCTTTCCTTGACAGAATTTCCCAGAATACAGGTTTCCACCACAAGTTCTCACACATTATCTAGAACTTAAATATTCTTGACGAGAGTTTAGTGGTGGATTAGACTTAAAGCCTAAGAACGTGTCCTCGATGTAGTAGCCCTTTGTAGTACGTAGGTAAGTAGAATCGTAGAATCTTCAAGCGTTCACGTATAAGATTTAAGAATAGAATGAGGAGAAAGTTCCTAGTAAAGGACATGAGATAACTCATGTTTGGGTCTCCTAAGTTATAGTCTAGGTCATGTGTCTAATAACCTAATTCCCTATAACCAAGGCTCTGATACCAATCTGTCACACCCCAACCGACGGCGGATTATACGTCGGGGCGGACGCGGTTGTTCAATAGCACAAGGTTGACTATTAAAGTTTCAATATTTTATTAATGAATAATTTAAAATTCAATACAAGGAAGAAAAATACGAATACAACATTTAATTTAAGTAGTCTAGGTCCAAAGCATCATATGTGATCACGAATAAGTCTCATGATGTAAACCTGAAACATGTGAAAGAATCTGTCAACTACAAAATAGTTGGTGAGATACAAAGGTTTTGACACAGTTTAACAAGTATTTGAAAAGAATTTACAATTCACTATGATTTGTGCATTCTATAATGTAAGTATAAGAAAACAAGCATGTTAGACATTGTGCACATTCAATCCTCCAACCATGTTTATGCATAACCCGCAGGTTTAAAAGTTTGGTTTAGTAACAATCACCAAGGGCTCCCCCCGAATGGTCAATCAATCAAGGTGGATTGGTCAAATGCAATAGATCTATCATTGTTACCATAGGCTTGATCAAAGTTAATGAATATGCTGGTTTTAAGTTTAATCTAAGCATACAAGTCTCAAGTTTAACATAAGAATAAACACGTAGTCATAGTTGTACAAGAATTGTATAAGTTTAAGAATTTTGAACATGTTTCACCACAAAAGCATAGAAAGGAAAAAGGGGCTAAGTATACTCACATGGATGATGAATAGTATCCGACACGGATAAGTATTTGCAAGACTTGGAGGGAGAATATCCTCACGATAAGCCTAAGTATGCAAGTTTAAAGATTTAAGTATGATCCTATAAGTCTATGGTAAGGATCTAGGATTTCAAGATCGACTAGGGTTCCAAATGGATGATGGAATGATTGTATTTATAAAGTTTAAATTAGGTTTTAAATAAGGTTTTGAATAAATCATGCAAGGCTTGGATTTCAAAGTTTAATAAGTTCATAGTTTAAAATAATTATTTAAGATAAGAATTAATGATAATAATCATTTCAAGAGTAAAATAATTATTAAATACAAAGTATTTTAAGACTAAATAGTGATTTAGGATTTATAGTAATTATTTAAAGTGTATATAATTATTAAGGATAAATAGTCATTTATAAGAATAAACTATATAAACCATTAAAGTTTCAAGTATTAAACATTTATTTTACAAACTATCTTGTAATAAATAATGTTTATAAGTTTAAATAAATGTCAAGTTTCCATAAGTTTATAAAATAGGATTTCTTATAAAGTTTATGTTTTAAATTATAAGTTTATAAATGTTTTTAAGTTAAAGTTTCTATTTAACTTTTATAAATTTGCAAAAGCTAGAAAATTAATTAAAACATATTTATTTCTTATGTTTTCAAAAATAAATACACAAGCTTCAAGCTTAGTAAATATAAATTTCATAAAAATGTATAAGTCTAATTGTTTATGTCTTTCAAATTAATAGTTAGGTTTTATAGATTCATAAGTTTTATGTTTGAATAAAAGTTTGTTAATTTATTTAAAGTTTAAAATAAATTTACTCACTAACAAATTAAAGTTTATGAGTTTATAAAATAGCTTTCCATTGCATGCATAAGTTTTATAAGGTTAAAAAGTATTTTTATAGTTTTTAAGCATTTTAAAACTATTTTTAAAGAATTAATTACTATAGGTTTAATTAAATTTAATTTAATAAAATAGTTCTATAATATAAAAGTGTAAATAAAAATCGAATTCAAGTTTATAAAAGTATCACATAATTTATAAAAATTATTAAGAGTATAAAACTGTTTTAAAAAGGCTACAAAAAAAATAAGAGGGAAAAATTCGGTTTACCCGGACTCGAACTCGGGTTCTCGTCCGGGTCGCACCCACACCTAAGCGCAGTGGCCATCCCGACTACTGCTTCATTAGTTTAAAACGTAGAAAAGAAATTACTTAAACAGAATCCCAAACCTCCCCCAATTCCCATATGAACCCTAGAATTTGAATCCCGAAATACGACTAGCAAATCCCTCTGTCATTGTAAATTGACAGGGGGCAATTGATTAAGGACTCAAAACGATGAGAGTGGGTATTCGAATTACCTGATTCAGTGTCGAAACGAGGGAGAACGAGTTGGGTCTTGTCGTCGACGGTCGTGAGTTCAAATTCGGCAATGCCGACTCGATTAGGGCGAATTGAGGGTGTAGAGTGTTTGAGGGTGATGTCGTCTACCTGTTGGTACCCATATTTATACATGATTCCATCATTTAATGGGCGAATTAGGTGGGAGAATTACGGTTGGGTTCGAACGGCTCGATTTTGAATTCGCGCGTGGTTGTAGTTGAAATCGGGTATTGATGAATCTTGGGGTTTAGTCGCACGCCGGAGGCGAGTCTCGAGAAGCATTGAACCTAGCCGGAAATGCGATTTCACGTGAAAAGAATGAGAACCGGGACTGGTATGGGTTCGAACTCGAGATCTGTTTCCAAACAGAAAGTTTGGATTAATTACAGATTCGGTCCCTGTATTTCCGAAGTGTTATCATTTCATGTTAAAATGTGATTTTTAAGTTTAATCTAAGTCTCGGAAATGACAGTTTAGTCCCTGGACTTTTGTGAAATAAATAAAATAGATAAAATCTAATAAGTTTCATATGTTTATATTTATTTTTATTATTTTATATTTTTATAATACAATTATACTTTTCAATGAAAATAAAAAATGCAAGTTTATTAATCACATTATCTTTATAATTAATAACTCATAATGTTTTAAGAATTTTGACAATCTTTTATTTATAAAACACACCCACACACACACATATATATATATATATATATGTACGAGTGTAATTTGTTTTTTTCCTTGAAACTCATATCAATTAAATTAATAATTATTATTTAAAAAAATAATTTTTAATAAGAATTTAAGTTTTAAATTTATAATACGCGCAACCGTTTAGGAAAACGTTTGGTCAAAAAATACTGGATATTACACACCCAATCATCCACCCCATTAACTCTTTGATTCCTGGGAGGGAATGCCTCCTAGTGGTGTAGGTCATACCAAGCTTATTCTTTATCCCAGTTCTCATGCTGAGAACCGTGCTCTGGTCTGTGACTTTGTCCCGTTGACAAATGTTCATTATCCCTAAAGTCTGAATAGCTCGGGTAGCTGTTGTATTGATGGTATTGGTTGTCATGGAAGGGTGGTAGTGGATTTTGTGGAGGTTGTTGGTTTTGTGGTGGTTGTTGTGTGGGTGGTTGTTGATTTTGCGGATGATTTGGAAATAGAAGGTTTGAGATTGGTGGAATTGGTGGGACTGGTCCCCCACCTTGGTTTGGATCTGGATTAGCTTGTAGATTCTGTGACATTCTCGGGCTGTCAAGTTTCTCAAGAATGGTTTGAATGGTTCCCTTGAGTTTTCTTTTGGCTTTTGCTGCTTTTTCTATTTCTGGATCAAACAAGAGTGGTGATTTTCTTCGTGAACCGCGAGTATGCATAAACCTGTAGACCCCCACTAATAAACAAACTATTAGTAGCTCCGAACAAAACAATTTAAACTAAAACACTAAGCGCACGTATTCCCCGGCAACGGCGCTATTTTGATCGCGTTGTCAAGGTCAATCAAAAACAATATTATATCTAATCCCTATCTACCTTAAACTATATTATAGTGAAGTAGGGTGTCGTATCCACAGGGAATTGGTGGACAGTGTTGTTTAAGAAAACTGTTCGGATTTGAATCAAAAAGCAATTAACTTTAACTTTGTAAAAACTATTTTAGAGAAACGGATCGCTTCCGGGTTCAGATTGCAAGTGTTGTGATGACTGGTTTGTACTTATTGGAAGTTACATAGACATAACTCATTTATTAAAATTGATAAACAATTAACAACCAAGATAATGGCTGTATTGAGCAACGATTACCAAACCGGGTACTTGACACAGATTAATAACTCAATAGTTAATTAACAACATAGAAGATCAAATATAAATATTCAATGATTCACAGTAGAAATCCAAAAATTGATGAATGTATTAAATTGAATAAAACCAAATTGTTTCAAACAAGTCTAAAAATCATGCATTCAAACAATCATACGATTACAAGAATAGCAAACCAAATCAAGTATGAACCTTAGTCTATCACTTACAAGCAGATCCTACATCCGGAAACGACATGGGAAATTAGTCGCTCATCGACATCATCATCGATTGTTCAGTGGTTAGTGTAGCTTGATCTAGCATCAAAAACCTGAAAAGACTTGAACTTTTCTTCTGAAAATCGCCTTAGGACTGCTCTGGGACGGCTGGGTAGAAGTAAATTCGAATATGGACTCCTTAATGGCTTATAATTGGAATTAGGTTTAATTTGTCGAAATTACACTTCTTCGCGTGTCGCGAACTTTGGATGCCTGTTATTCGCGTGGCGCGAAGAACAATTTAGTCGGGTAAGCTTTTCAAACCCTTCGCCTCTCGCGAATTTCTTCCGCCACGCGAAGATCACAATTTTGACTTTTGTTGACTTTTACTTCTCCAGGGCCCGTGTATGCTGCTATCCTCTTGATTTAAACTTTGTATCTTCCGCTCACTTAGCACTTTAAACCTGTAACACTCACAAACACCAAATGCACATAAAACAGACTCGATATACAAAGCTAAACGCTTAAACCATACGAATTAGACTCTTATACACAAGATATTTAACCTTACATCAATTTCCCATTCTTTTACTGTCGTAATCTTGGCTGGCTCAACCATAATGTCGTCTACGTTGATAACGTGACCTAGGAATTGAACTTCCTTCAGCCATAACGCACATTTGGCGAATTTGGCAAACAACTTTTCTTTCTGTAGTGTCTCTAGTAACTCTCGTAGGTGACAAGCATGGTCACCTTCACTTTTCAAATAGTTGAGTACGTCATCTATGAATAATATCACCGATCTATCCAGCATCGGTCTGCACACCTAGTTTAACATACTCATGAATGCTGCTGGAGCATTCGTCAAATCGAAAGACATCATGCGAAGTTCGTAATGGCCATACAGCGTGCAAAAACTCGTCTTCGGTATATCCTCTTCCCTTACCTTTAACTGATGATACCCTGACCACAGGTCAATCTTCGAGAACCATCTCGCGCCTTGCAGCTGGTTGAATATATCATCGATCCTGGGTAGCGGGTATTTGTTCTTTACTGTACGTTTATTCAACTCCCTATAGTCGATGCACATTCTCATGGCACCATCTTTCTTCTTTACAAACCACAGCGGAGCACCCCAAGGAGAAATGCTCGGTCTGATAAAAACTTTATCCAATAGCTCTTCTAACTGTATCATTAGCTCCTTCATCTCCAGAGGCGCAAGTCGGTACGGTGCTTTAGCCACGGGTTGGGCACCTGGCACTAAATCTATCTGGAACTCTGTCTCCCGATCGAGTGGTAATCAGGGCAAGTCCTCGGGGAACACCTCCGGAAAATTACACACCACGGGTACGTCTTTCAACTCTTTCACTACTATATAGGTGTCTATCACATAGGCCAGGTAGGCCTCGCATCCGTGTCCCATATACTTCTTTGCCTTTATCATAGATATGACGTTCGTTAACGAGCTGTCTCGATCCCCGTAAACCAAAACTTCGCTACCACCTGGAGCTTTGAGCTGAACTAACTTTCGCTTACAAACAATTCGAGCATCGTTGGCAGATAACCAATCCATACCCAAGACCACATCAAACCCTCCCAAGGCTATAACATGCAACCTAACTAGGTGTAAGGCCCCAAACCTGGGAGGCCTCACGTATTGGATTTACTCATCAACACATAGCTCTTAAACTTAAAACGTTCACAATCACAGCGAAAGCGCTTAAAAACATTAACATATGTAGCGGAATACATAACATAACGTAAACATACTTGTCTAGTACAAATTTAAACTTGTCTTAAACAACTGAAACATAAACATAACAACGGGATGCCAGATCTTTACTTCGGGTAACTCTTCAATCCAGCCAAGCATCCATACAGCCACCTGCACTAACTGATATGCATACTAAAAATCAGCAACGTTGAGTGAGTTCTAACGTTTACTTTAAGTCAGTCATACAACAAATTTACTATTACATACATACTGCCCTTAAGGCTAAACTTTACATATAGTATCTCATTTAAGTCATACATACATTATTTCAAAAACAACTTATCTTTAACCTTTCATTCCTTTCCATATCGCCCCAATGGCTCAAGTCCAAAGGCCGACGATTAAGGGAAGGTTACACGATGCATCACCGTAATGTTTTGTAACAATCCTGACTAGTGTCAAGACGCTGTCACCATACTGTCAATTCCATTTGAAACTACTTAGGCACAAAAACCTACTCAGGCACTTAAGCCCTACAATAGGCACCAGAGCCCTTCACTAGGCACTGAAGCCCTTCTATAGGCCCTACGTTAGGCATCGAGCCCTTCTATAGGCTCTTAAGCCCTGCTATAGGCACCTAAGCCCTACTATAGGCACTAAAGCCCTACTATAGGCACCAAATCCCTACTATAGGCACTAAAGGCCTTATCTGACTCTCTGTACATTGTAACATTTGTCCCCGTAGGAACCGTAGCCTAAATTTGTACTTATTCCCGAAGGAAACTTTATCTTTACTTTCCTTGTTAACATAATGGCTTTCTTTAAGACTTTACATTCATTCTTCGTTTAAAATCATCTTTTACAACTCGTAGGCATTTCATATTATCATTAATAAAACTCATTTTGCCTCTTTTAAACTTTCCTTTTTAAATCATGACTTTCTCCATCATTTATCGTTTATAAATATACTATATAATAAACACATTATTCTCTAATTATACACACCACCCCAAAAGTAGGCAAGAAAAGGGGATTAGAACTCACCTGACTTTCTTAGTTAATTCTTCTTAGGTATGAGGCTCAACGGGGTGCTAGACGATCTGTTCGAGTGGTTATAAACGACATGTGTTAAATTCTAGATATGATAAAACGGTCTGTCCGAAATCTACTTGGTCGAAAACCCATCTGTCCGAAATCCCTTTTCGATCGAAATCTATTTCGGTCGAAAAGTCTTGTCCAAAAACCATTTCGCCCAAAAACTAATTCTCTCGAAATGTATTTCATCCGAAGACTTATTCATCCGAAATCTATTTTGTCCGAAATTTGTTCCATCCGAAATTTGTTCCGTCCGAAATCTCTTTGTCCGAAATACTTTTTGGACACTTCAAAGTTTTTGGACCATTTAAGGAGTTTTCAGACGATTCAACTAGTCTAGGTTAGATTCCTCGTTTTTAATCCAAATTCCCAACTTTTTACGTCCAAAAATGTTCTAATCTTAACTATGAAGCTAAATCTATGGTTTTTAGACATAAACACACGTAAAAATCCTATCTTTTCGAAGAAAACTCATAGATCCCTAAAAACCCACTTCAACACAAAAACTCAAATTTGGACGGTTTTTGATACCTGTTTATGCTTGATTCTTCGGAGAAGCTTCAAAAAAATGCTGGAGAAGAAGGTTGGGCCGATCTTTGGTCAAAACCGACACTCTCTCTCTCTCTCTCGACGTTTCTCTCTCTAGAAATGGTGTTGAAGATGATGAGGGAAATGGAGAAAAGGATGGAGGGTTAGGGTCTTAAAGTCCACCCTCACTCTCAGCTCGGCCCATCTAGCGGCCCGGCCCATCTCGCTTCTTCTTCTATAGTTCTATGTAAATCCCGTGCTCGTTCTATCGCTTTCAAAATACGGGATGTTACAAGTCTACCCTCCTTACAATAGGTTTCGTCCTCGAAACCTGCCATAAGCTATACTGATAGCAAATCACAAAATGGATGGCATAAACCGTAACTGTGCTGGGTAGCTTGGTTATGAAGGCCATTGTGAATAGCTACAATAGAGGGTCTAAGACGAATCATCTTACGGCTACGTGTGGTCTAAATATGGGACAGTTTCTATTCCTGAGGCATCTAGGCTATCTGGGGTGGCTAAAGGTTTTCGACGGCACACGTTTCTATTTACACTAGGACTCCCTTGAAAATACAGAAAATTTAAACAGATAGGAGAAAATACGTACCCAACCTGGCATCAAGCTCCTTCTCAATTCTCCTTATCGACTATCTGGTATACTATTGCCTTTGATGCGGCTTTCGGTTTCTTGCATTCGTTACCATAATGTCCCTTCTCACCACAGTTATAACATAAACGTTTGCCTGAACAACTGCGAGAAAGGTGGCCTTGCTTGCCGCATTTGTAACACCCCATCGTTCCTAACCTGCATTCGCCTCCATGCTTCTTTCCACACTTACCGCACGTCCCTTCGGTGTCTACCCTTGCTCTTACTTCGCTTGGACCGTGGAGGTCTTCGCCTGATCGCTTGCTTCTTGGTTGCTTCAGGGACGATGTCAGTAGAGGCTCGGTCATCATACACAACTCCACTCAGGATAACGACCGACTCAAAAGTGCTCGGTGTGTTGGCCTTGAAAAAGGTACGAACTTTTGAAGGCAGCCCTTGAACATAGTAATGAATCCTCCTCTTTTCTGTGGTCACAAGATGGGGCACCAGAAGCGTCAACTCATTGTACTTCAAAGTATACTGCCGGTGAGTCATGAGTCCGGCTTGTAGAGTCAGAAATTCCCTTTCCACCTTGTGGACCTCATTCTTAGGGCAGAACTTCTCAATTACTAAAGCTTTAAGATCATTCCACCTCATTAGTTCGACCGCTTGGTCACCCTTAGCATGTTTCACAGTCTCCCACCAGTGTGCTGCCTCCCCCTTCAGCGACTTGGCTGCGAACCTGACCGCTTGATCTGGTCGGCAGTCACTGAGGCGGATAGTGGATTCCATGCCATTGATCCAATCTAAGGTATCTGCTGCTTCTTTCTCTCCAGTAAGCTCAGGTGGATCACAACCACGAAATGCCTTTTCATCGCACCCGTGAGCAGGCGGTGCAACGTTCTCTACCAGAATTGGTCCTCCCATAGCTGGAAGCACCACGGGCCCTTCGGTGACTGGGTTGTGTTGGTGTTCTCCTTGGGTTTCCTCAAGGCTTCGTCTAGTATGACCGGTAAGGTTTCCTTCAGTAGTCGGGTGAATTCCCAGTCGAGAGCTGCCTGTACGGCTGATTCAAACTCAAATGGTTGGTCATCTAATTCCACATGTTCGCATTGTGCTGACTAACCTCCGTCTCAGTATCGGTAGTGTGAACACTCCCCTTAATCTCTTGGTTTGTACTAGCTCCGCCGCGGCGGCCTGTACGCCCACCACGTCTTCCTCCTCCACCTCTTCTAGCTCCTCCACGTCTAGCCATTTCTAACTGAAAGATAGAGAACAAATGGATTTAACTTCATCATGCTAGGGAATATGTAGAACGCAATAAGTAAGGTAAGATGTTAATATACACTTGTCATCTGCAATTAACCATCACATCACTTCTTGTTTTCTGATTATTCACTTTCATGATTCCACTAAAGCCTTTATTCTTATCTTGACACTCTAAACAGGGAAAGAAACTTTACTTACTATACTCTTCTGATGCTTTGGCTTGAGTTACCCGTTACTGGAATCCGCTACTAGGTCCCATTCTCAGTTTAAGTCTAAACACCGGGAATGTCTAAATCTCTAAAACTATGGCTCTAATACCAACTTGTAAGGCCCCAAACCTAGGAGGCCTCACGTAATGGATTTACTCATCAACACATAGCTCTTAAACTTAAAACTTTCACAATCACTGCGGAAGTGCTTTAAAACCTTAACATACGCAGCGGAATACATAACATAACGTAAACATACTTATCTAGTACAAATTTAAACTTGTCCAAAACAACTGAAACATAAACATAACAACGGGATGCCAGATCTTTACTTCGGGTAACTCTTCAAGCCATCCAACCATCCATACAGCCACCTGCACTAACTGATATGCATACTAAAAATCAGCAACGCTGAGTGACTTCAAACATTTACTTTAAATCAGTCATACAACATATTTACTATTACATACATACTGCCCTTAAGGCTAAACTTTACATATAGTATCTCATTTAACTCATACATACATTATTTCAAAAATAACTTATCTTTAACCTTCCATTCCTTTCCATATCACCCCAATGGCTCAAGTACAAAGGCCGACGATTAAGGGAAGGGTACACGATGCATCACTGTAACGTTTTGTAACAGTCCTGACTAGTGTCAAGACGCTGTCACCATACTGTCAATTCAATTTGTAACTACTTAGGCACAAAACCTACTCAGGCACTTAAGCCCTACTATAGGCACCAGAGCCCTTCACTAGGCACCGAAACCCTTTAACAGGCACCGAAGCTCTTCAATAGGCACCGAAGCCCTTCTATAGGCCCTACGTTAGGCACCAAGCCCTTCTACAGGCACTTAAGCCCTGCTATAGGCACCAAAGCCCTACTATAGGCACTAAATCCCTACTATAGGCACTAAAGGCCTTATCTGACTCTTTGTACATTGTAACATTTGTCCCCGTAGGAACCGTGGCCTGAATTTGTACTTATTCCCGAAGAAAACTTTATCTTTACTTTCCTTGTTAACAAAATGGCTTTCTTTAAGACTTTACATTCATTCTTCTTTTAAAATCACCTTTTACAACTCGTAGGCATTTCATATTATCATTAATAAAACTCAGTTTGCCTCTTTTAAACTTTCCTTTTTAAATCATGACTTTCTCCATCGTTTATCGTTTATTAATATACTATATAATAAACACATTATTCACTAATTATACACACCACCCCAAAAGTAGGCAAGAAAAGGGGATTAGAACTCATATGACTTTCTTAGTTAACTCTTCTTAGGTACGAGGCTAAACGGAGTGCTAGACGATCTGCTCGAGTGGTTATAAACAACATGTGTTAAGTTCTAGATATGACAAAACGGTATGTCCAAAATCTACATGGTCGAAAACCCATCTGTCTGAAATCCCTTTTCGATCGAAATCTATTTCGGTCGAAAATTCTTGTCCGAAAACCATTTTGCCCGAAAAGTAATTCGCCCGAAAAGTAATTCGCCCGAAATGTATTTCATCCGAAGACTTATTCATCCGAAATCTATTTTGTCCGAAATCTATTCCGTCCGAAATCTCTTTCGTCTGAAATACTTTTCGAACACTTCAAAATTTTCGGACCATTGAAGGAGTTTTCGGACGGTTCAACTGGTCTAGGCTAGATTCCTCGTTTTTGATCCAAAATCCCAACTTTTTGTGTCCAAAAATGTTCTAATCTTAACCATGAAGCTAAATCTATAGTTTTTAGACATAAACACGCGTAAAAATCCTGTCTTTTAGAAGAAAACTCATAAAACCCTAAAAACCCACTCCAACACAAAAACTCAGATTTGGACGGATTTTGATACCTTTTTGTAGGGGTGGCAATTTTAACCCATTCTCTCAAAGAATGGGTTTATTTGGGCAAAAATCAATTGAATATGAGTTAATTTGAATCACTTCAAGATAGTCAAGGGGTCAATTTGTGTCACCTCAAATTAGTCAAATGGTCAATCTGGACTCAAATTAGTCAACGGGTCAATCTGGGTCACCTTAAATAGTCTATGGGTCAATTTGGTCACTTCAAATTAGTCTAACGGTTCAAAACAAGCATTTAAAAACTTGTTAACTTAAAAATAGTGTATTATGGGTTACACCACCCCACACCCCACCCCCACCCTTGCTATCACTACCGCAGCGCCCACCGCCCACTAACACCCGCCGCTGCCGCCGCCACCGCCTCCCGCCGCCTCCATCACCCTTGGTCCGCCTCTGTCACCCTTGAGCCGCCGCCACCGCCACCCGCCGCCACCATCACCCTTGGGCCACCGCCGCCACCCCGCCACCGCCTGTGCTACCGCCTCGCCGCCACCACCACTACCACCCCACTGCCACCGTCGCGCCACCGCCACCCGCTTCCAAATGATGTCATCATGGTGCAAGCCTTTCCAGCTGACGCAGGAACGAGTGTGGGTGTTAACTATGTGTTACTTATAAATAAACAAATTTTATAAATAACTTTGCCCTGGGTAGCAAAGGTCAATTAGACTAATTTGAACGTTCTATGAATCGATTATTGCAACCATGGAAGAATTGTGCCAGTCTCTCATTTCTTCATTACTTTATCCTTTTTATGTTGATTAGGAGATATAAGTGGCAGGTCAGAGTATTGATATATAAATCGTTTGATGTTTACTTTAACAACGATCCACAAAGGAATTCATAGTTTCTTTTCTGCAATATTTATTAAGCAGTTAAGCACTAATCTATCCAATACTGAACGAATTTGTTATATTGATTGAACATAACTATTTTTCTACTTATTTAATTTAGTAATTAGCTGATCAGCCCAATCTTTTAGTCAAGATTCAACGTACACGTTTCTCTTTGTAATGGGTCTCACTAATAGTTTTTTTTTAAAACGACCGTTTTGACCCGGACTCAGTTTGCTTCAAACCCGTTTTGACTCGAACTCATTTTGTTCCTAACCCGTTCTGACCCAAACCCATTCTGACCCGAACCCGTTCTGACCCGTGACCCGAACCCGCCCGACCCGCCCAGTTTGCCAGGTCTACCTTTATGTGCTTGATTCTTTGGAGAAGCTTCAAACAAATGCTGGAGAAGAAGATTGGGCCGATCTTTGGTCAAAACCGACACTCTCTCTCTAGTCGTTTCTCTCTAGAAATGGTGGTGAAGATGATGAGGGAAATGGAGAAAAGGATGGAGGGTTAGGGTCTTAAAGTCCACCCTCACTCTCAGCTCGGCCCACCTAGCGGCCCGGCCCAAGGCCTGGTCCATCTCGCTTCTTCTTATATAGTTCTATGTAAGTGCTCGTTCTATCGCTTTCAAAATAAGAGATGTTACACTGGGAATCTATGGCCGTGTATCTTTATTGTGCAATTGTCTACTAGTTCAATCACTCTCGTGGTTTTACCCACATCAGTCTCTACATTAAAGGCATGCTCTACTCTACTAACTTTGCATTTCATTCTTCTACACATAGAGGACGATATGAAACTCCTACTGCCACCCGAATCAAACAATAATGAGACAAAAGTGTGATCAAGGATGAACGTACCTGACACCACATCGGGGTTTTCTCTAGCTTCCTCATGTGTCAGTGCATAAGCTCGGGTCCTTGCCTTTGGCTTTTCAGCCTCCTTCCCTTTCTCTGTGCCAGTAGCTTTGGGTTTATGACAGTCCGTGGCCATGTGGCCAGAGTCCCACAGTCATAGCATGCCGGTGCTCCGGGACATTCTCGAGAATAGTGCCCAGTCTTCCCGCACCGGTAGCAGATGTTTAGACCCACACGGCATTCCCCTGAGTGCTTCCTTCCACACTTAGCACAGTCATTCCCATCCTCAATTCTCAGCTTCTTCACCTCCGGGCCCGCCCACTCTTTTGTTGGCCGTTTAGCGACGCTTGTCACTTTCTTCTCAGTAGGTAGTGGGTCCGCGGAGTCGAAGTCATCATAAACTATCCCAGCAGGTGTCACCACAGATTCAAAACTTGTAGGGGCATTAGCCTTAACATGTACACGAACTTTCTGGGGCAACCCCTTGATGTAGTACTTAACATCCTCAATTCTCAGCTTCTTCGCCTCCGGGCCCGCCCACTCTTTTGTTGGTCGTTTAGCGACGCTTGTCACTTTCTTCTCAGTAGGTAGTGGGTCCGCAGAGTCGAAGTCATCATAAACTATCCCAGCAGGTGTCACCATAGATTCAAAACTTGTAGGGGCATTAGCCTTAACATGTACACGAACTTTCTGGGGCAACCCCTTGATGTAGTACTTGATCCTCTTCTCTTCGGTGTCCACCAGATGTGGAACCAACTGAGCCAACTCGTTGTACTTTGAGGTGTACTGGCAATGTGTCAAACTGCCAGCACAGAGCCCCAAAAACTCTCTCTCAACTCTATCAATCTCGTTCTGCGGACAAAACTTTGTGATTACCAGCTTCTTCATACCATCCCATTTCAACCTCTTCATAGCAGTGGAAGACTTGGTCTGCTGAATAGACCTCCACCAGCTCAATTCTTCATTTGTGAATGAGTAAGCGAAAAACTTGACCGCTTAGTCATCGCAACACTCACTAATGTTGATGACACCATTCATCCTCTCTATCCACTCGAAAGTGGCCACAACATCTTTCCTTCCATCAAACTTCGGTGGGTCACACCCCCGAAAAGATTTATAGTTGCAGCCTAGAGCTGTCGCCTCATAGTCAGAGTCGTCACTATCAGTAACTTCAGTCCTCTTGCTACTTTCCTCTTTCTTCTCTATGCCAAACTCTTTAAGAGCCTCTGCCAGTGCTTTCAGTAAGACGTTCTTCAAAACTGAAGTAACCTCTGTCTTTTACAATTGGTTCTAGATCAAGTCCTTCATTATGCACATCATCATGAACCGACACATGGTTCCCACTGTCATTATGCTCCACATGCACCGATTTAGTCTCGTTGTGGGAGTGTTCACTTTCCTCTACTCGTGCTCGGTTACCTGGCGGTCGGCCTTGATGACTAATACGACCACCTGTGCGACCACTTCTCTTTGCTCTAGCCATTCGTAACTAACTGCAATCAAGGAATACTCGTGTCATCATGATATGTAATAATGTAGAACACCTCGAGTAATGTAAATTTCTAATTACAGAGACCGGTATGCAATTACTATTTTACTTTACTACTCGAGTTCTGAACATTCCTTATCAGATTAACATTTGCATCTAAGTTTAGAGTCCCTACTTTAAGGCACATATTGTCTACTGTCTATGCTAAAGCATGTACTATGTACCATCTATGCTAAAGCATTCACTATCTACTTTTATGGTACTAAGGTATTATTGTCTATGTTCTATGTTAGGACATTGACTACCTTCTTTCACTACCTTTACATGGACGGGCTGATCTGACTGACATTCCTTTCCTTCCTTTCCTTGTCCCATTCGCAGTTCAAGTTTAGACATTATCGCAAATATCTGAATCTCTCAAACTATGGCTCTGATACCAACTTGAAACGCCCCAAACCGAGTACATCTCATACTTGGCACAAAACATAACAAACATAGTTCTTAAACTAGAAATCAGAAATCTATTACAACGGAAGTCTTTAATTCAAAGCACTCATAATCCAACAACATAAATCATTGTTTAAAACATAAATTATCGGGAACGGAAATGTCAATCATCAGCATGACCAATCAACTAAACTACACTCAATTTATCATCTCCACTATATAATCCCATCAAACCTACCATTTTAAGATTCACACTCCAACTCTTTCTCTCCCTCCCTCATTTACGGCCACACATATACACACACAAACCATCCATTTTTGATTGAAAGATCATCCATTCCAAGCTTTAGATCAACTATTTTAAGGTGTTCCTTGAAGATTCAAGTGATTTCTTAAGAGGATTGGCTAGATATTTAAAGAACCACCACTTTCCCTACTCAAAATCATCTTCTACTTGAGATTCTACCCTAGCTTGGCTAGTAGTAAGAACACACTTCATATCCTCACTATTTTCCTTGATTATGATCTAAGAATGCATGTTGTTCATCCATAAAGGAATGATTTTTATAAAACTTTTAAAACCATGTTACTTAACTATGAAAAGGGACTAGATCTAGTGATTTAAAACATGTATATATGCATGTGTGCATGCCGTAAGTATATATATATATATATATATATATATGTGTGTGTGTGTGTGTGTGTGCGTGCATGTATATGTGTGTGTTTTATTCAATAAAAGTCATTAACTTTAAGTGTGTACAACCATGAGTAGTAAACATTTAGATCTTGAAAGATTATGAAGTATAATCATCTAAAAACCATGAAGGATATGTAGATCTAAAAAACAAGTGGTATTAAACATGTAAATATGTGTACATATGTATATTTAGGTCGAAATCATGCATGTATGAATATATAGATATACATAAAGTTTGCTCATGAAAACTTGTTAAACATGGAAGGTGATTGAATTTAAGTATGAATGTATATGTATATGTGTATATGGTTAAAAATGTTTAAAAACATATATATATATATATATATATATATAGGGAGAAGATCATAAGAAAACTCATTTTAATGATAGAACTAGAGAACAACTTATTAAAGACAAAAAAAATCATAACTCAAAATATAAATCAAAAACTAAAAAACCGCTTTGGAGACCTTGTTCCCCACGTTGTCCTCGCTCAAAAAAAAAAAAGAACACCACAATACTGCATATGTGTAGTAGGGTTAGCTTTAGGGTTTAGTTTTTTGGGTTTAGTTTAGCTTTTAGGTTAGGTTTTTGGGGGGTGGAGGTGGGTGGGGGTTTTAGGTTTTTGGGGGGTGGGTGGGGTGGGTTTAGGTTTTTGGGTAGGGGTGGGTGGAGGTTTAGGTTTTTGGGATGGGTGGGGAGGGGTTGGGTGGGGTGGGGGTTAGGTTTTTGGGTGGGGGTGGGGTGGGGGGTTTAGGTTTTTGGGTGGGGGTTAGGTTTTTTGGGTGGTACTACACATATGCAGTATTGAAAAAAAGAAAAAAAAAACAAGTTAATTCTTATTTTTTATAACATTATTTATACTCAAATGAAAGATAAAGAAATTCTTGATTTAAAGGTGTGATTTTTTTTAAAAATATAAATGTATGCAAAAGATAGAAATGTTTAAAGATTTATATATTTTAAGTTCCAATTTTACCCTTGCTCTTTAAAATTTCACCCTTCTTTTCTTAGTGGTTCTTTAGTTCTCTCATTAAAATGAGTTCTCTTATGAACCTAACCATATATATATATATATATGGATCTATATATTTGTGCTTGAAAACGTACATTAGGTGGAACTTGGATTGTTAAATATAGTTTTAAAAGGATACGTGATGATTTTTAAGATATATATATTGGTTGTTTAGAATAAAAACGAGTTTTACAAAGTATGGATATTATGACGATAAATACATTTTTAGTGAAGTTTGTAACTTATATGTAATAATGTGTTTTCGGATAATGATACTTTAAATATTAAAAACCCACGTATGTATTTTGATAAATAAAACAGTTAAACAAATTCAAGTAGTTATATTAAATAATTAAATGTCACATGACAATTATGGATTTTGAAAACACGATATGTATAAATATATCAAAGTGCTAATAAGCATACGTTTTGCTAGAAAATAGTTACGTCGAAATCTTGATAAATAATTAGTGTCATTTGTTGAAGCAAGTATTTATATGTGATTATATCTGTGTTAAACCCGAAACTTGATAAAAACAAATATGAAGGAATATAAATAATATAAGTTATATTATTTACACTCGTACGACGAATATGGAATATTTTCTTAAAAATTGTTATATATATATTTGAAAGTATATAACTACTTGATGAACATTACTTACGTCTTTGTATTTATTCACATAAGTATATTACATGTGTGAATAGTTGTATGAACAAATAAATATTAATCACCAACACGCCGTAACATAAGACATTTTCTTAAATGAAAACCCTTTTCCAACTAAACCCAACATGATGGGTGAACAACTTGCATTCGAGATGTCGTTTCTCGATTCTAAGACATATCTTGTACTAAATAGGGCACGAGCAGTCAGTCTCGCTCTTACAAATATTTATTTGCTAGCATTACACAGACTGAGGTGAGTTCACTGCCTCCTTTTAACTTTTAAAGGTTTAATAAACATCGGGGGAGAAACATACTTGTATAAAACATGTGAAAACAAGAAACATAATTGTTTAATCACATTTGATACAATTGGAAACATGATTTCTTGATACATTCCGAAAAACTTGAAACAAACTCGTTTTATACATTGAAAACATGATTTCTTGACCGACCACTTATGTTTATATGAGACATTGGTTCATTTATTACAAATGTGAGATCTCGAAGTCCCTTGTTACAGTTTATTAACCATTAACTCGTATAGCCGGGATAGTGTGAATAGTACTATTGGGATTGACACTCCCACTCATGGTTAGTCGTGCTAACCGTGGGTTCGTATAGCCCAATGGCTGCGTATTATCTTAACACGTGAGCCCGTGGGGAATGGGTGAGGGGCGGAATACATGTGTTTGGTTTGGTTAACACTCATGTGAAACAGCTCGTAGACCTAGCTAGTTACGAGGGGTCAACTTGATAGGGTCAAACTAGATATGATTACTTTATTTCATTTGTTACTTACTTAAACTTATTTTTGTACTAATCGTATCACTTGAAACTTGACAAAACATTGAACTCACCAACCTTGTGTTGACACTTTTAAGTATGTTTTTCCAGAAATTAAGTGGAGTAAGGGTACGTCAACTTAGGAATCATGCATACTACTTGGATACTATTTTGGAGATTTTTCTTGTATAACTCATCATCGATGGGTCATATTTACAAAATCACGTCTCTTTTGTGAATTCAAACAAATATATTGCACTATAAAACTCAAATTTAAATTAAGTATCCAGTTTGTATGTATGTGTTTGCAATAATCGTATGCTTTGGAAACCATGAGCATCACGCCTCGTGATTCCGCCTTGGCGGGGTGTGACACAAAGTAACGGTAACAATGGATGGTGTTAGAGTGGGGTACTTGATTGGGACAATTGACAGACCACATTGATGCAAAAAGTCAAATTGAAACTATTGGACTCAAAGAGATTATTGGAGCAAACCATAGTGACTCAAACCGAAATTTACTCTTTTAAATATATAAAAACATATGAAAAAACTATTTTAATGGTTTTTATGTACATAAACATACATATTTGTATGTAGAAAGTATAAAATTTTAAAATTTTTACCATGGATCAAAAGGTTAAACGATTTAGGTTTGTTCTCTCTATTCTCACAGAATTTCCTTGTACTGAAATGAACTTCCCTATATATATATATATATATATATGTAAGGGAATGATTCAAATACTAACTTTTTATGTGATAACTGTGCTAACCACTATAAAACAATCACATAATTTATAAATTATTTTTCTTTTAATTGTTAAAATAGTATTTAAGTATCTTGAATAAATATTTTGAACGTAAATACGGAAATGATGAGTCTTACGTATACGTACCAAATAGTGTTACCTATACGTGACACATAGTGTTTACATATATGTAACATTAACATAATGATAATTGTTACATATACGTAACACTATGTTTGAGAGTGGTTATCATAGTTATCACAAAAATATTGGTGTAACATCCCGTTTTCAGAAAAACACGTGGATAATCATGAACGGTTATATTATTGTAAAGTCCATGGTAGAAAACGTAAAATGAAGGACAAACTTGGAGGGGAAGCAAGGGTTACATTAGGAGGCTTTAAATAGGTGCAACCCATCTCATTTCGTCTCAAGTTTTCGGCCAAAAGAAAAGAGATAACAGAAAAAGGGAAGAAATCCTGTTTTTGGGGTACCCAGCATCAAAGATCGGACGATCCCCGGAGATCTAACCGTCGGATCGTTCTTAAATTTTTACTTGAGCTTCATAGAACATAAATAATACTTCCACGGTTTGAGTAATTCTTGAAACTTTAAAACAAGTTTTAAACATGAAATATTAAAACCTTAGAATCCCGGGGACCATTCTGCAAATTTAAAACTTACAATTCCTCTCCCCCCCCCCATCTATTCAGAAAGTACCCTCGTCCCCCCCTGCTTCGATTTTGACTTCCAGAGTCAAACCAACCTCAATCCACCTTCCCATCGATCGAATTAATACAATATAACTGCAATTGGTGATACCAAAACGTGGTGCGGCTGTTTCCAAATTATATTAACGGTGCAATTAGATAGAAATCATTGCTTTAATGATGAGTTAAATCCCGTAACCGTCCTAATCATGCGAGTAATCAAATCATGTTCTCGGCTTGAAATTGAACTATAAAACCCACTCCTTTACACTCGCAACAACTCGCACACACTTTCTAAACTCCCAACTTCACTATGTTTCCCTTCTGGATTGCGATCAAACACCAAGAAACCCGAGTTCGGGAACCACTGCCGTTCTCATCCCTTGCATAACGAATTCAGGTAAATTTAGGTTCAATAGATTCGTCTCAGTCCAGTGATCGAAAGCCCCATGAATTCGGGCGTGTATCGTTGGCCGGATGGGGAGATTAGAAGGCTAGGGTTCATCGGGGGAGGTTTGGGGACGAAGGGCAACGGGGATTACTTATCAAAAACATAGCGGATCAACCACTAGACAAGGCATCATACCCAGTCCGGTGGTTAGTGTGTGTGTGCAAGCGTGAACCGGCCGCAGGGGCGGGTTCGAGTCCCAGGGGGGCGATTTTGCTCCTTTTCCCATCTAAACCATTTTTAACCCCTCTCTTTAACTTTAAAAATTCCTAATTTAATTTTATAAAATTTTACAAATACAATATACGATATTTATGTAATTCAAAAAAATATAAATAATATTTTACTATGTTATTTTATTAAACCTAAGGTAAATCCTAAATAAAATAAAAATCCTTGTTTAGACAAAATCCAATTATATTATTGGTATATTTATATGTTATTCCACAAATTCTATTTATATATCTAAACATTATTAAACTCCTCTAAAATTTATAAATAATTATTATTAGTAAGAATGATTATTTAAATTAAACATCCAAATAATTATTTTAGATAATTATTTTTGTTTATAGGTTACTTTCGAAATTCATTATTTGCTTTGCTAACCATTTCTATCATTTTATTTATTAAACAAATTAATTACCCACTTTATTTACATTAACTAATAATTAAATTATTTTATAAAACCTATTAAATATTTTTCCCACTTTATAATTTATTTATAAATTGTTCCAAGTATATTATTTCCCATACTACGTTATGTGTAATTAACAATTTTTATGAATACCTTTTTCCACACTATGATTTACTTGATTATTAACTAAATATTTATGTGAATAAAATCCAAGCATTTTTTTTCTATATAAATGAATAAGTTTTCTTACCAAACTTGCACAAACCCTATGTATAGTCTCAAATCTCTCATGAAACCCTAAATGTCCCAATGTCTCCTAAATACCATTTAGACGTATAATGAAATTAGGTTAACATTACACGTGTAGGTTTGTTGTGAGAGTTCCTCACAAGGCTTAACACTCTTTACCAATCCGTACAATTCCTAACTTTAATACAAGTGAGTTTCATAGCCCCCTTTCTTTTTACTATTGTTTACAAATACTCGGAGTGGAACATGTTTACATACATTACATACCAGATTCAATACCATTGTTCTCATGCAAATTACTATGTGCTTTATGTCTTAAACTGCTTGGTGACCATTACATGTGTTCATGCTAGTACATTCATTAACCTGCTACCCAGGCCTAAGGTAGTACCTAACATGATCATTTATAGGGGAATTCGATTCCAGTTAACACGAACCTTGGCGGGTTTTGTGTGTACCATATTACTATTTTTCCAAAACACAACCAGTGGGATTGTACTTACCAGTTTTCCATTACTTACGGATTGAATTGTACGCTTGGAACCTTGTATGTTTTCACATTTATGCCATAGTTATGCTTTGAACGTATTGAATTTCAAATACTTTTACTCAACTTTTGTTTGGTGTCAAAACCTATGTTACTCACCAACCACTTGTAGTTGACATTTACTCACATGTTTCGGGTGCACATGTTTGAGGACACTACTTGCTCACCTAGGACTTGGACCTAGTTTAAATTTAATATTGTCTTGTCTTGAACTTTTCATTTTCATTTCCTTTTGTAACGGATGCTTTTAAGATGATGAATAAACATTGTCATTTAATAATAGATGATCATGTGCTTATGAACAACTGCGTCAGCCCCGGCGTATAATCCGCCGCCGGCCGGGGTGTGACATCGTTGACCCGTCCGAAAAGTATTTCGGACATAGATAGTTTTCGGACAGAATACGTTCAAGCGAAATAGTTTTCGGTCGAAAAAGATTTCGATCGAAATACTTGTTAGAAGTAATGTTTTCAAAGGAAATAGATTTCGGTCGAAAAAGAATTCGACCGAAATAGTTTTCGGACATGATTTTTTCGAACAAAATAATTATGAGAAGTGAGACATTTCGAACGACTAGTTTTCGGTCGAAAAAGCTATTTCGGTCGAAAAAAAAGATTTCGAACATTGAGTTTTCGGACAAAACAACTTAGTATTAATTTGTCTAGTTCGTGACTCTTGAACAGATTCCTTAGCCTCCACCTACCTTGAAGTCTTGCTGAGTGAGTAACCCTTAAGAAAGTCAGGTGAGTTCAAGAATCCTTATTTTTACTGTTTTAGGGTGGTGTGCATACTCAAGAATTAGACGTTTATAATAAATATACTTTATTACTTAAACGTTTGCAAAGAAAGATAAGAACAACGGTTTATGTAAATGAACGTTTTGTAAGAAAGAAAGATACGGTTTATATGACCGAACGTTTGAAAGAAGGAAAGATAAAAAAGATACGGTTTATATAACCGAATATTTTATAAACGGAAAATAAGATAAGAGAATGGTTTATTTAACTAAATGTTTTATAAATAAAGAGAATAAAATGGTTTATTTAACTATATATTTTATAAATAAAGAGAACATAATGGTTTATTTAACTAAAATGTTTTATAAACAAAAAGAATAGAGTGGTTTATTTAACTATATATTTTATAAACAAAGATAAGAGAATGGTTTATTTAACTATATGTTTTATAAACAAAGAGAAGATAATGGTTTATTTAACTATATGTTTTATAAATAAAGAGAAGAGAATGGTTTATCTAACTATATGTTTTATAAACAAAGAGAAGAAGAACAAGTCAAATACATTGTCTAATCTGTCAGAGTATGCGACCCAGAAAAGAAAAGACTCGGGGTAGTAGTGTAGTCCCAGAGGCTAGTGCTACCCTAAGCATAGTAGCAAGTCTTGAGGTAGTAGTATGGTCCTTGAGGCTAGTGCTACCCGAAGCCGATGTTGTGTCATGGACCGAGACCATGACGTACCATGAGAACAATCGGGACAATGCTCGGCAGGGCATTGTAACGAGGATGTTGTACAACCGGTAGAAATGGGTAACGACAGTCACTTCGGTGACGACGGTTACCTGAGAAGTCCCTTGTGGACACAACTGTGAGTATCGGCCTTTGGACGATGAGCCTTAGGGAACAATTCTCGCTGAGAAGTCCTTTATGGACAGAGAAGTCCTTGTTGGACACCAGAAAGAGAAAGAAACAGATTGTAGACTATAAATGTATGACTTAATAAGAAAGAACACATAATAACAAAGTACAAATTTACATGTAGTATTGTAATGTATTTTACTTAGTAGTATAAAGAATGTTTTTCATTAAACGAGTATTTATATGATTAACATGAAAAAGAAATGTTTTTATGCTAAATGATGTAAACTTGAACTCACCAACGTTAGCTGACTATTTTAGTATGCACATCAAGTAGTAAAGCAAAGAGAAATATATGAAGCCGCGAGGGCTTAGAAGAAGATGGCTAGATGGCTTCTGTTGACAAGAAGACTAACATCCCCATTACTAGATTGTCAATGTGGATAATATTATATTTTAAAGTTTTTGTTAACTCTGAATTTTGTACAAGACTTCCGTTGTTAATGTTTAAATGATTAATTCAAGGTTTAAGAACTATGTTTATGCTATGTTTGTCAACTATAAGAGGTACCCGGTTTGGGTCCTTTCAATTGGTTAGCATTTGAACCTCATATATATATATATATATGCACGCGGTCTCCGATCGCGTGTCGGTGTTTCGTTTAAACGAATCCGATAAAAATAGCGGCGTTATTTTTACCCAAAAATAACTCGTTATAATTTATTATTTTCCCCAAGTCCTTTTATCTCGAAAATATATCTATTCGGGTTTAAATAATTATTTTGCGAAACCGCTCGGTTCGGGTGTTACACGCGTCGAACCTAAACCGAGAGAACTTTTATATTAACACCCAAATAAATCTTAATACTATTTTTTTTTCTTAATACTATTTATCGTTCACTAACAAGTTCCTTTCGTCTTAAAATATATTTTCAAATAATAATAATAATAAATATATTATAATTTTTATGAACTCGTCGAGCACGGGTATTACAGTAAACTCATAAATAAACCTTCAATTATTTGTTATCTTTTTTTATTTCTCTCTAAAAACATAAAAGTTGTGGATTATCACATATTTTCAGCTTAAAATTAATATAGGTTAAAGTAGTTTTTAGTTTTACAACCTTTTAGGGCCCTTAAAATTTAGAGGCTTAAATTGGTTACTTTAGTTGCTTGTATTTTAGAGACGCCCTTACCCCACCCGTTCCAATTTTCTTTTTTCCGTCGAATTTTTAGACACTTGGGGTGGTAACACAACTTAATGGATTTATCCTGTAACCTTCGTTAATGGCGGATGAAAAGTAGGGGAGGAAAGTGACGGGGTATTTTATTTGAAATATTTTGCAATTTTTGAAGCCAAATTGTACTTATATTCTTTTTTCTCATTTAAAAAACTTGAAAAATACTATATTTATTTTTGAAATTAAAATTATTTAAACCGAATTTAGAATATATTTATGAAATAAATAATAAAAACATTATTTGTAATGTTTTATTATGTAATTTAAAATTAATAAATATTATTTGTATTAAAAAAATAGGTACCCATAACCTAGTAGTCTAGTGGTATGATTTTTGCCTCCTACAAAAGTGGTGTGCGTTCAAATCTTTACAAGTGCAAGGTTAGGTAGTATTTAAATGTAAAAAATGGTTGTTCAAAAATAAAAAAATAGGTGAAAGATGGATATAAGCGCATCTCCAACGTCGTCCGGAATTGGTGTCCAGATCCGAGTGAGGAAGGTGAAATGGAAGAGAGAGAGAGAGAGAGAGAGAGAGATGTTCGCCTTTCTAGACGGGTGTTAAGGCATCCGAATGAGTATTGTGAGGGGGGAGGGAGAAGTGAGGAGAGAGGAAAGGACCCGAGAGGAGAGAGGGATGACGTGGTTTTTGTTGAATTTCACAAACAGAAATGTACAAACATAGAATTTGTATTCCAAATGAAAGAATAACAACGACACTTGTTTTTTTCACATTGAAATCCTATTTATACTTCCTGCAGACTGTGAACCGTTGCAATGCTTCAGGCTTGTCGGAAACCGTCACGTCGTTTAGTTTGCAACTGTTTCGTTTGGTTATGCCGCTTCTGAATGTCATCAGCCCTTGCGGCTGTTTGATGTTTGTGCAGGCTTGCACTTGACCGATAGACCTAATAACCCATTATGGGCTGGACCATTTACAACTAAACACATTTAGGCTTTATTCTAAAGTTTTTAATAGCCCCATAACATAAAACATAAAACTGACCCAATAACAAACTAACTTAAATGACCCACATGTTTATAAGATTAAAGGCTAACATTTTCCCCCTTAATCTTTTAAACATGTTATTGTTCTTCAATCAGCAACAACTTCATCTTTCATAAATGAGAACAAAGTCCTCATCTTCACTTGGTTCTTCTTTCTTGACTGCACCGAGATCTTGAACACCAATCTCCTCAGTTTCTTCACTTGTTTCTTCAGGTTCGGATTCGATCCCTTGCTTCATTTCGTTGATTGCAGCCATGTGTCCTTCCGGTACAGCAGGCCCACAACCAAATCGGCCAATCTCTAACAGCTTGCACCCTGCGTTTCTTGTAGGTTAGTTCCTTTATTTTTCCAATCATGTCATCTACCATGTCTTTATTTTTGTTGCTTTGTTCTCCAGCCTTAATTGATAGCCTCCCAATTTTGTTCGTCCTTTCCTTTGTATTGTTAAAATACCACTCCATTATATCTAAGTATTCATTGTACACAAGCTTCAACTAGATCCATTTTGTTGAATTAAAACCTAAGTCAGCAGCGATTAAAATCCAGTATTCATTTTCTGACACTTGCTCTTTGCCTCCATTGATTTGCACAGCCATATACAAGTCGTATAGATTCACCACTTTATCTTCGAGCAAAGGTGGAAATGGACTGGTTTGTTTCAAAATTCCTTTTACTAACCATTTCACCATTTTTAGGAACTTCTCTTTGATCTCTGCCTTCTTTGTAATATCTACACTAACCACCTTCAAATGATCCAACAAGATGATCATTTCTTCAAGGTTCTCCACATTTTTAGGACCCACTGCAGCCTTCTTTCCCTTTCCATATGAGGCTTGTCTTTGGTTCTTCTCCGTCTCTGATTCCATAGCCTCGTAATATTCCCACATCTTATCAACATCATTTAATGCACTCACTTCTGCCCACTTAACTTTCGATTCTCTTTCTTCCCTAGAATAGATTTCTTGTGCTACTTTATCCTCTATCACCATTGACACAACATTCTTGAAAGTTTTTGTGACATAACAAATGTCTCCTTTAAACGTAATTTCAAAACCTTGACTAATCAATTGTTCTAGACTTAATACGTTTGTTTTCATCGTAGGGACATAATATACCGACTCCACCGTTTGTGGTATACCGTTACATGGTATTTGAATTTGGCCTACCCCCTAAAATATTCCTTAGGGAACCCATTCAAATAATCCTTAACCCCGTATGATTTTTTCAGATTTACAAACAGGGACTTGATTCCACACACATGCCTTTTTCTTGACATACTAACGTACCAAATATGGTTCCAATTTCCCCCATCCGATCCTTTAACTAAGAATTCTAAATTACCAAACATTTCTCATACTAACGAGGAAGTGTTTTGAATGCAGTAAATACGGTCAAATTCAAATGTTTTGAATGCGGTAACGAGGAAGTGTTTTCTTGACATACTAACGTACCAAACATTTCTCATACTAACGAGGACGTGGAAGAAGTATGAATCAAGGAAACAGAGACAAGAACGAGTTCAAGTGTTTTGAATGCGGGAAATACGGTCACTTTGCATACGAATGCATAAAACGAAAAGACAAGGAGAAAGAAAAGGACCAAGAGGCTCATCTCGTGTGGGATGAAGAACCAACACTCCTGTAAAGAAGAAAAGTTGAAGAATGAAAAGCCAAGTTTATGATTAGGGGGGAAGATTGAACTTTTAATCATAAACTTTGGTTATATTATATAAGGGATCTTAGTGTTAATATTAGAAAGTTAAGGTTTAGAGTCCAATATGTAATTTGTAGAAGTCAAAGGGCCAGTCATGTAAATATGTAATTATAGGTCGTAAAGTTAGAAACGGTTCAAGATGGCGTCGATTATGAAGCGTTGTGTCCCTGTAAAGGCACCGCTTCTATTTTGTATATATACAGGATAGAGTCAATGTAAAATCTGTATCCAACATTTGCATTCAATAAAGTACAGATTGTTATTCATTTTGTTCTTCGTTCATATTTGTTAAACTAGTTATGTGCCCCCAAAGTCCAAAGATGTGAGCGGAACATGTCTTAATGAACCAGAGCCAGCCGGATAAACAAACCGGGACTTCCGAACTCAAATTGTTTATTTTGAACCTAGTTTTTTTTTATCGACGAACACATGATCTCTACTCTACGTCTACCCTACTTCTAAAATCACCATACATATATTCCGCAGGATTTAAACACAACCATTTAGTTAGGAAGACATGAATTTTCTTTCAAAATTTCTGCTTTAGTTTGATTTTATTTTAATTTTAAAAGTGTGATCACATTTATTTCGCTATCTAATTTATTTTTTATTCTGTTTTTTTTTCTAAAGGAATTTTTATTCTGTTAATTTCTAAATTTCAAGATTAAAAAATAAATGATGCAAGACTTACGTATTAGAAAAATAATATATGTTTATCTTAAAAGACAAACTAGGGCGTGAAAGTGGAGGCGTGAAACCAGGTGTGATCCTACGTGGATGAGGCGTGGGGCGCGGAACACCCGACACCGTCCTCCTAGGGCGTGAAAGTGGGCGTGGGGGTGAGGGTGTGAGGGCTTTCACGGGGAAAGGGACGCATGGTGTGTGTATGGTATATGTATATATGTGTATATTTGTAATTGAGCGAATTATAAATTACGTCCTTTAAGTATAACCCAATTTTCAGAATACGTTCTTTAACTAAGGAAATTATAGAATACGTCCTTTATGTTCGGAAAACATTGCACGTTATGTCCTTTGCATTAACGACCATTAAATTCAGTCACTAAGTCCGGTCATGTTCAAGGCACATGAAGGCAAAACGGTCTTTTCACCTTTACAGGGACTATTTGTGTAATTAATGTAAAGACTTATGGGCTGTTTGGTAGCCTATTAATGGTCATTAAGAGGCTACCTATTAATGGTTCAAAGCCTCTTAATGGTTAAGAGGTAAGGGGTCATGTAACTGGTGATAACTTACCATTAAGATGTTAACTCTTAACCATTCAGACTTAAGGTTACCTCTTAACCATTAAGAGGCGTTGAACCATTAAGAGGTAGCATGTTAATAATCATTAAGAGGCTACCAACCAGCCCCTTAGACTATGTAGTTATTTGTTTTCATCTGCAAATTACACTTCCTCCGGCGACCACCATCTTTTACCGGCCACCATCAGTAACTTCCGATCTACCTCTATCTCCCTCTCTCACTTGATCTACCCCCTTGAACGCCAACCAGAAATCAAGTGCCAACACCGGAAAACCTCCCACCCCATCCTCTACCCCTGTCAAACCAAACCTCAGGTGCCATGGCAACCACCCTTCAAATTGCTTACCATTGAACAGAAATTCAAGACCAGATTCATCAAATATTAATCATTTAACATATATTCAGGACCAAATTACCATTGAACATAAACTCAGGTGCGATTACCGGAATCAAAGGACATTATAGATAACGCTAATTAATCATCGACGTAATTACCGGAACCGAAGTGACGGACTCACTGGACTAAATCCCGGTGGCGGTGCTACTATAACCACCGGCGGAGACGGAGACGGAGACGGAGGTGGAGGCGTCGTGACTATAGAGACTGGCGAAGGTGGTGGGGGAGTTCGAATACTCTGAGCTCTCGCAATTTCCACCTAATCAAGGTAATCAAAATCACTTAAGGTTCCTGAAACCTTAATCAAGTTTTCTGAAACCTTAACCCAATCAAGGAAATCAAAATCATCTGTGCAAGCAATTTGGAAAATTCATCAAAATTCCCACCCTAATTTCAGAAATCAACAATGGATTGACTGGTGTAATCGCCGATGATGGAGGCAGTGGACCTTGGATTCGGCAACGATGGAGGGTAGACGATGGCGGAGGCAAATGATGGGTGGTGGGTATTTGACTGGCGTAACGATGGAGGGTAGACGTGGTGGAGGAAACGATGGGGGATAGACGATGGTGGAGGCAACAATGGAGGGTAGACGAGGGTAGACGAATAATGGGTAGAGGGTAGTTGACTGGTGTAATCGCCTACAAGGGGGTGGAATCGCCAGCAATAGGTGGCCCTGTCTGGTGGCGGCCGGAGAATTAGAAAGAGGGAGGGTTTGCTTGGGGAAGACGATGCAACAGACTAGAAATAGGGATGATTTTCTTTAAAGTTCTTAATGTTTCAATAAATTACAATAATAGTCCTTAAGAGAATAAAAATACCAAAATAACCTCATGTGCAACACATGTGACCAACTTAACTGGAAAAGTCTAATGCCCGTTAGTGGATAGGACGGAAACTATTAAAAAAATTAAACATAAAGGACGTATTCTGTAATTTTCTTAGTTAAAGGACGTATTCTGAAATTTGGGTAATACTTAAAGAACGTAATTTGTAATTCACTCTTTGTAATTTGTGTGTGGATAGTGAAACCACTACGCACCTTAGTGATTTGGTTTAGTGATTGCCCCATGTTGATGTGGGGTGACGTGGCGGGCATGAATGTGAAACCATTACAGATGACCTTATGGGTGGTAATTTCCTATACACAACCGGAACATGACACAAATAAGAAAAATAACTAGGTTTTCTATTGTCATATCTAACCCATTTAATAACGGGTAATTTTTGGGTTAACATGTTTAACCTATTTGATTAAACAGATCGACTCGCCAACTCGTTTACAACATGTTTACCCCGTTTATTACGACCTACCAACCTGATTAACATGTTTACCCCGTTTATTACGACCTACCAACCTGATTAACATGTTTACTGTTAGTCCCTGTGGCGTCCTTGATAGCCACGATCAACACGAATTACTCAATGATTCGTCTATGAGACGGAAGCAGAAGCGATTCAAACAATCACATGAACACAGAAGATAGTAGATGTAACAGAATTCAATCTTTATTCATAACGAACTCGTTATACGAATACAATACCGAATGAGTATACATCTCGTTTAAGCTCCATATACAACCTCTAAGTGAGCTCTACCTAGGGGTGGTGAATCACTTCTCACATAGACTCACTCCCTCTCTTTGTATGCTAACTCTAGAATGCTTACCTACAAATGAACACAAGTCGTTCTATTTATAGGGAAGTGACCTGCTGCTGGCACACTTGTTAACTGCGCCTAGAATCCTTCTAGCGCACTTAACAAGTTCGCTAGACATATCACTAGCGCACTTACTAACTACGCTAAGCATAACTCTAGCGCACTTGGTAAGTTCGCTATATCTAGAATTTTAGCGACATATACAAAACATGTCCTAACAGACTCCATCTTAGCTGTTGATAACAATTCTAGACAAATATTGATAAATCATCAGTCACAAAGACGTGTCCCAATATTTACAACTTGATTACTACCGCTAACATGTTTGACATGTTTATATAAATAGATTAAAGGTCCGTGTTTAGGTTACATGATTTTATGTGTGTCCGGTTAGGATTAATTTTTTTTTTACCCGAATAGATATACGAGCCATTTTCGGGATGGACAACTCAACGTGTAAAACCAAAACATGTGAATCCGCCAACATATCAACCCGACACGATAGGATTGACAACCTTACTCCTCTTCAATTCTCTATACACTCTACAATTTAATGAATACGATAAATACTTCTGAAACAATATAAAACCCAATTTACAAAATAGCATAGAATGTAAACAAGTTAATATTTCCAAAGGCAAACATGTTAACATAAAATCCTAAATATATATGTTAATGTGGGAGCAATGTATTTTGGTTAAACATGACACAACATTGTTAGGATCTCATATAGGCCTTTTTGGCTCTGGCCTGTAAATGGACCTTTACCATAAGGGTGAAATGAACACAACCCAAAACTACCCCTCAATCAACCAACCATGTAGTGACAACTCATATTAACAAAAAAAACTCTAAAATACCAGAATGGTTGCAACGGTGTTCCCGAATAAACCTCTTGAACCAACCAACCATTTAGTGTCACATCACAACCCAAAACTACCCCACAAACGGCTTAATCCACGGGTTCATGAAGCCAATTTTCAACCCGCAAAATGAACCTCCGCCACTTGCGTCGGTGTTCCCGTGTTACCCGATCCTACCCAAAGCTCAACCCGCGTCCCACCCCTTCCACCCTAAATAACAGTTTACCAATCTTCTTGAACCAAAATCTTAGCTACTCAAATCACACAAGGAATCATGTAATCCAAATTGCGGTTTTGTTCGTTTAAACGGACTCATTGACAGTACTAGAAAATAGCAAGTTTACCGACAAGAATTTCCAAAAAAAAATTTTGTGAGAACTTCCGACAAAAAAACCCTTAATTTAGCAAACAATTTATGACAGAATACCTACAAACATATCAGTTCGATTTGGTTATTCATTATGACACAAACCATAACCAACATCAAACCATAAAAACCAACTTTTAGAAAATCGTTTATTTGCTTCGTTTGGTTATTTCGGCTATTCTAATTTTCTACCCACCACACCAGTGACAAATAATTTGTCGCTAAATCTCTTGTTAGCATTAAAAAGAAAGCACTGTAAGCCTATTTGTAGGAGACTCATGTTCAAACCTAAGTAAGGTATAGTTTAGAAAGAAAAAAAAGTGTAGTTTATACTGTAGGAGGGTGTGTGTTAGCCACTAAAAAAACCTTAAAAATAGAGGAACCAATATGACTAGAAAAAAAGTGTAACCTTTATCAATTCTAACTATACAAGTTTAAATCTTGAATACTATAAATATATCTAACAATAAATTAATCAACTTTGGGTAAAAAATCTCAATCTTAATCCTAAAATATACGAATAAATTAAAAAAATAAATAAATAAACTATGATCAAGAAGGTAGGGAAGAATCTTTGTCTAATCGAGCCCCATTACTCCATTCATTCTCATTCGGCATCAAGTTTAGATCATATTCAAAAACAACCTCACCCTTCGAACGACCCGCGATCGAAGTAGAAGAAGAAGAACAGGAAGAAGATAAAGAATCCGCAGGCACAATATCCGTATTCTTGTCTTTTCTCCGCCAATGCTTCCTCATGTGTCCTCCCAACGACTGGCCGATTTCAAAACCCTTTTTACAGATCTTGCATTCATGCAACTTCCGTTTGTGATGTGTTTCCGGTGACTGGACGCCGGAAGTATCAGTCGGGGTGTGTGGTATAGGAGCCCGGTGACTGGCCCGGTGGCCGCCGAGAGCTTGAAAGCTGTTGTACTCTTTGTTGCAATCCTTGCACTTGTAGAGACGGTGGTAACCGGTGTTGGGTTTTTCTGCTGAATGTTTGACGATCATTCTGGTGTTTTGTCTGACGAAGTTCTCGACGGTGTCGTTTTGGTGTCGGCTTCCGGTCATCTTGATGATGAGAAGACTTGGGGAGTTGGGGGTCACGTACCGTGAGTTTGTAGTTGTTCTTGTTTTATAGCCACCGGCTGTTTGAGTGTTCGAATTGTGATTGGTTGAGAAGTTTTGGGAAAGTAGGGTTTTGATTTAGGGTTTGTATACGGTGTCGTCTTGGAAACTTGGTTTACGATTGTTCACGAAAAAGTAGGGAGGTGTAATGTAAAGAGATTGTTTTTGAGTTTTTGTTAATTAATAGTTTAATATCATTATCTTTATCTACTAATTGGATTATACATTATCCGATTGATTTTTTTTAAACCGCAAATGTATACCGATCTAATTCTATTCCTAAATATCTCTTCATTTCTTGAAAGGCTCTCTCCGCTTTAGGAGTCCAATAGAACCGGCTCTTGGTGACACATTTTTTTAGAGTGGCGATGAAGGGTAGCGATCTTTCTGTGTGCTTTGCCAGAAAATGGTCGATAGCTACTAGTCTCCCACTCAGGGTTTGTACCTCTTTTATCGACTTTGGTGAAGGCATGCGGGTAATGGCGTCCACCTTTTTCTTGACATGCCAGAAACCCTACCTTGGTTATTTCTATGCCGAGAAATTTCCCTTCTTCGACTCCAAAAGAGCATTTCCCGGGATTAAGTTTGATGTTAAACTCTCGGAGGCGTAAAAAGGTTTCTACTATATCAACCAGCATTATCTTTTCTCCCTTGCTCTTGATGACTAGGTCGTCTACATATACTTCTATATTTTTCCCTATCTGCGCGTCGAATACCTTGTCCATCATGCGCTGATATGTAGCGCCGGCGTTTTTCAACCCAAAGGGAATCTTTGTACGTATAACAAAAAAAACTCTGATATCCGTATGAAAAGCGGTCTTGTCTTCGTCCTCTGGGGCCATCTGCATCTGATGGTACCCCTTGTATGCATCGAGAAAGCATTTGAATTGAAAAGACGCCAAAGAATCTACCTTAGAATCGATTTTCGGTAATAGGTAGGCATCCTTAGGCACGCCTTATTAAGATCCTTATAGTCTATGCACATCCGCCACGAACCATCATGTTTCTTGACCGTCACTGGGTTTGCGATCCATGTCTGATATTTGGTTTCCCTTAAAATTTCGGCCTTGACAAGTTTTCTTACTTCTTGGACAACAGCCGCCCACCGCTCTGGCGCCATACTCCGTCGTTTCTGTGCTATTGGTTCTATTGATCTATAGGTGTTTAACTTGTGTTCCGCCGTTTCGCACGGGATCCTAGTCATGTCCAATGGTTCGAAAGCGAAAACATCAATATAGGTAGTCAATAATTGCTTCAAGTGGTCCTTGATGTTAGGCGATAATGAGTTGCCCAGGGTGACAGTTTGGTCAGGATAACGCGGGTTGATGATCCATTTTTCCATGGGCACCGCGCAAGCCGCTGGTGGTGTTATGCGGGTTGTTGGTGACGTTGCGCGAGCCGCTTGTGGCTTTATGCATGTCTCCATTACTAAACATCGTTTGTCCGCCCACACTTTCGCTACTCCTCACGGGGTCGATAACATTATTAAAACATGGGCGGTGGAGACCGCAGCCGCCAAAATACGTAAAGAAGTTCGCCTCAGGATTATGTTATGTTGTGAAGCAGCGGGTACTACTAGAAATTGTAACAATACGGTTCTCACCCGCCCCCATCTCCAACAGTTACTGGGAAAGTAATCTGGCCAAACAGTCATATTGTTTCCCCCTAGAAACCCCGCCTCCAACCATTGTTGATCTTCCTCATCCATGCTGCGGAAAGATTTATCGTACAATATATCAGAAGAACTCCCTATGTCAATAAATACCCGTCTTACGCGATAGGACCCTACTAGAGTTGTAATAGTTAAAGGGTTGATACTGTAATCGTTGTGTTGCGGCGGGAATGTCAAAGGGGCTAACATCCATGATTCAAGAGTTTCTCCCTGGCGTTTCTTGGTTGAATTTCCAAGTCGCAATCCTCCTCTAATCATAAATAAATTCTTTTCACTTTTTTTGCCATCTCCCAATGTAGATATGTTTATGATCGGCATTCTTTCCTTTTTAACCAAATGAGCCAAACGCCCTGCCTTTACATGTTCGTCTATATGTCTTTTCAACTACCAAAAACTATCCGTATCGTGCCCTTTGACTTTATGATAATTGCAATACTTAGTAAAATCACCACCCGAAGGTTCACGGATGGGACGTGGAGTTTCAAAATTGACATTTTCCGTATTTAGGATGGCACCTGGGGATTTTGTGAGTGATGGGTATGAGAAAGGATGGTTTCCTCCCCTTGTTGGTAAACTTACATTGTCTTTCCGATGGGATACACCGGATGTTTCTCTCCGATACGAAAATAATGAATACGGCTTCTCAAACCTAGAATAGTAGGGAGGGAGGGAAACGGGAGGCTGGCGTGTACATCTGGACGTGAGTCTGTCGTGCTTAAGGAAATATTTGCCTCAAGATAAATCATTCCCCCTCAAAACTCCTTTTCCCTTTTCAAGAGAACGGCTTAACAGTACCGACTTTTCTGCTTTAAGGAATTGCTTAGCAACCGTCATTAGCGCTTCCATAGCCGTCGGTATACTATCCAGGCCATGTAGTTTACGGATGAGGTGATCGTCCTGCACCCCTTGTATGAAACATTATATCATGAGATCTTCTGTTGCGCCGCCTATCTGCAAACTTTCCAAGTTATAGCGCGTGATGAACTGTTCCAGAGTTTCATCATCACGACGGAAGATATGTAGAATCTTCGTCTTGTCTTTCGTGTGACGTTGTTGCTGGCTAAATTGATGCTTGAATTTCTTCATGAGTTCCTCAAAACCGTCAATATTTCTGTTAGGCAAACCGTCATACCACAAACGAGCAGTGCCTATAAGCGTTTGGACGAACATGTGACACCAAACAGGAATAAACCATTGCTCAACCCCGCTCGCGCTAACAAAGACGTTAGCATGATCATCTGGGTCGGTTGTTCCATCGTACTTGCTAATAGTAGCCTGAGCAATCCGCGGGGTAAATTTAGATTGTGACACAAGCGCAGCGGGTCTATAAGGTTTGTTCAAATCAATCTTTGGCACATCCCTCATTATTATATCCTCGTTACTCGTAGTTGTGGGGTTGAATGTTGTGGCGGGGGCACAATGCCATCTGATTGGGTACCGGCCCCTTGTGTCATAAACGTTCCATTATTGAAAGTAGTACGAAGGCTTAGCAGTTGAGATTCTCGCACCATTAGCTCATATGCATGTGCATGTCGCTGTTGTTCTCCCCACCAATCGTTGGTTATGCTAGTTGGAGGCATTAGCGGAGTCGCTGATGGTCCTCCATGTGTGGGAAAAACTGAGAAAGGAGGGTATGGCGGGTATGGAGGTGAAAATGGGTTAAACATGTAAAGGCGAAAAAGCCGGGGATGGGTTAAATGGGTATGGAAGCCCAGCTCCTCCCCCTGGTGGTAACAGAATTCCTGGGTTGACGCTAGGCCCTAAATTTGAAACTGTGGTGGATCTATTACTGATGAATGGAAACATTGGGTAGTTGGGACAGTAGAGTAGGTTACAAGTGGTATCTGTTGAGGCGCTGTTGTTTGGTTTCGAAGTGCTAGAAGTGGCTGTGAAAATAAACCTAACGGATTTGACTGCTAAACAGAGACGTTGTGAATCTCCTCCTCTTCCATGACCTCTGGCTGACCAGTCATCGGTGTTATGTAATGCGTCAATGGTGTGCGCTGCTCAAATGGACGCACCGGGGGTTTATTGGGCAGTGGAGGAGGGACAGAAGGGACAGAAAGATGAATATCTGCCATGGAAATCCTTAGGAAAACGGTGGTGAATGAGACTTCAGGGTCCCACGGATGGCGCCATTTTTAATGTAAACTTGAAGGGTTCGGGTTGATACAATAATATATGTTTTCCTGACCGATTACACAAGAACATATTTACACAAGAACGGATTATACAAGAACATATTACACAAGAACAGTCTTCTCTAATGGTGAAAGTTGTGATCCCCCTCCTCGAGAGAGAGAACTCCTATTTATACTTTATTTTGTTGGAATGGGCCCTCTCCTATGGGTCAGGATGTCATGCTTTTCCAGCGCCCTCCTCTCATTGGTGGACACCCTTTTTGAGGTGCCCCACATGCCATGCGTCCTAACAGCTATGACAGTGACTTTTATGGACCCGGGTCGAGCGTCAGGGTCCATTCTGGGCTATTCGGGTTATACCTCTTCATACACCATTGTTCACCATAGTCCTTGCACCAAAACACCACTATGTACACTCCCGGATAACTTTATACTACAAATCCTTTGGTATTTGATTGATGTTAGTATAGATTTGTAACACCCTTGTTTTTAAGTTTTTAGATAAAATTATTTTTAATGGAATGAGGTCCTAGTTTTCTTCTTTCTCGATTTGAAAAATATAAACAGTCTTTTTTATCGTTTAAAACGTGTCAGATTTTATTCATTTTATCCATACAAAAGTATTTTAAATATTCACATTAAACCAGACACTTAACAGAGAGACTTTTCAAAACTTGGTTTTCAATATCCCGCTTTGAGACTAATCTTTAATCAATCGGTAGCTTGATGTTTCTTACCTAAAGTACATGTTACACACAACATTAGCTTTTGCTAAATGAGATTACACCTAATAACTCAATGGATCAACCTGAATCCCATTCAATTCTCCAATTATTATATATGTTTACTCGTTTTCTCACTATCGTGTTCACCTTCCCGTGATGCTACACGTATCACCTACCCGCGGTGTTACTCGTCTCTCTTTTATCGTGTTCACCTACCGGTGTGTATGAGGTATATATATTTTTGATAAAATATTTCACAGAGTTAGGTTTAAAATTTCTAAAATGTACATGTCATATAGTAGAATAGTATCGATAAAAAACAAGAATCCATCCATGGCTATAAAAGCTCCGGATACTCAACCTTTGCGACTGTTAACCAGTAAAAAATGAGTGATTGGTGATTAAACTAATATAAGATATAAATAAAGTAAACTAAACAAACAAGCAACAAAGACAATCGGTTAAAGACTCATATTTTGAATTCACTTAGCTATATAAGGACAACATGCATGGACTTATGGTGAGATCAGATAACATGCAAATAGATTAGACTCCCGTTAAGGCTACCTAATCATATGATTCTTCAGAAAGATAAAATAATAAACATACAATAGCCACCTAAAATCATGCAATAAAAAACAAACACTAGAATTATGTCAATGTGATAAATACGAGCTAGACTCCCGTCAAGACTACCTAATCCTACAAATCTTTGGAAAACTAATGCAATAAGCACATATTAATCACCTCTAATCACGTAAACTAAATAATAATCATACACTTCTTCAAGTTATGAACATCATATCATGAATAAATGAGCTAAATAATTATGTTAATAAATCCTAGGCAAACGTAAACAATGACATGAAAGATTCGTAATAAACACAATGGTTTGCTCAAACATATGTGTAAGGATGCACACTTGTACATTTTTCATATACATTCAAGTCTTTGTTTACCATTCCAAGTCAAATGCCATAAAAATGCATACAAACATATATAAATCTATGAATAAATGTCCAACACATAGTTTTCCAACATAATATGGTTAAAATACTCACAAGATCAAATGTTTCAAAACATACAAACACGCATGTTCATTGAAGAATAATCATGACATTGTTATAGCATCAACATAAACATCACCAAAATCCATATGTATCATCAAAATAAGCCAAGTTTCATTTCAATCCATGTGATAACAAGTGTTTAACCTATAAGGCTCATGAAAACAACACAAATGCTTGAATAACTAACAAAAATCATGTTAAGAATAAGGAAATTCAAATCAAAGCCATGCAAGATGTGTTGTTGATGCTTCGTAATCCTTCCTTGAAGTTGTTTGGCCTCCTTCTTGATTGCACAACCCTAAATTCGGTAGAGAGAGATTTTGGAACAATAGGTTTTCACCCAAAACGAGAGAAGTGGTTGGTATTTATAGGCAGTCTGGGTAAGCACGGGTGTGCTTTCGTATAAGCACGGGCATGCGTGTAGCCAACAAACCTGCTCCTTCTGACCTTCTGATGTCCTTACTCAGTTTTCCTTAGACTTGCTTCAACCATTGTCGAGTTTGTTGTAAGCACAATAATGCTTGCTTTAGGTACGATCGTGCTTAGCTCCGATTGACTCTGGTTGACCTATTTGTGGGCTGATCGCGGAGAAGATGGTCGGCACGGTCTTGCCTCGTCCTTGCATGGTCGTGTGTGGCTTTAAACTTGCAATTCTTTAACAATTTCTTTATGTTTTCTTCATTTATCATTGAGAAGCTAATTAAACCTACAAATTCACATATAAATTAAATAAGTATCAATCATGTGAATTTGCCAACATAAACAACAAAACTGGGGTTTAATAGGCATGATTAATGCGTATATTTATTAATATGTCACCTACCCATGGTGAATCGCGTATAACCTACATGCGGTGATACTTGTTTCTCCAATAACGTGCGGTGAATCACACGTCACCTACTAACAATGATATTTTTCTTTAATATCGTGTCCACTTACTCGCAGTGAATCACGTATCACCTACTCGTGGTGTTGCTCGTTTCCCAATGTCTTGTTCACTACTAGAAAAAAGTGAGTTTGCTACGAAATATTTCCGTCGCAAATTGCTACACATTTGCGACAAAATAGTGACGAAAATGAAAACCCTATCCTTTGTCGCAAATGTGTAGCACATTGCGATGCATTTCCGACAAAACCAATAATAATCTTAATAATTATATTAGAAATACCTTTTTAACTAAATTATAATAATTAATATTGATTTTGTCGCAAATGCGTCGTAATTTGCGACACATTTCCGACAAAACCAGTAATAACCTTAATAATTAAAATAAAAATATTTTTTGATATATTTATAATAATTAATATTGTTTTTGTCGGAAATGCGTCGCAATTTGTAACACATTTCTGACAAAACCATTAATAATCTTAAAAATAAAAATACCTTTTTAATATATTTATAATAATTAATATTGTTTTTGTCGCAAATGCGTCGCAATTTTTGACACATTTCCGACAAAACCATTAATAATCTTAATAATTAAAATAAAAATAGCTTTTTGATATATTTATAATAATTAATATTGTTTTTTGTCGGAAATGCGTCGCAATTTGCTACACATTTCTGACAAACCCATTAATAAGATGTTTTAATTTTATTGTTATTATTTTTATTTTTAAAAACTTTTTTCTATTAAATATATAAACATAATTATTTATATTATTACGATTATTATTATTAGTATTAGTATTATTATTATAAACATAGTGAGATTAATAATCATGTTTATAAAGTTTTATAATAATAATAACAATAATTAATATAAAATTGAATATTTAATTTTGCGTCGGAAAAGTGTCGGAAATTTCCGACACAATTCCGACAAAAAGGTTTTTCAATTTTCTTTCAATTATAAATATCATTAAAAAAGGTGTTTAATTTTATTTAAAAAAAATATTTTAGATATATAAACATATATATTTATATTATTATGATTATTATTATTTATAAAGTTTTATAATAATAATAATAATAATTAAGAAAGGTGTTTTACTTTTATTGTTATTAATTTTATTTTTAAAAATATTTTTTTGTTTTAAATTTATAAACATAATTATTTATATTATTATGATTACGATTATTATTATTAGTATTAGTATTAGTATTATTATTATAAACATAGTGAGATTAATATTCATATTTATAAAGTTTTATAATAATAATAATAACAATAATTAATATAAAATCAAATATTTAATTTTGCGTCGGAAAAGTGTCGGAAATTTCCGACAAAAAGGTTTTTCAATTTTCTTTCAATTATAAATATCATTAAAAAAGGTGTTCTAATTTTATTTAAATAATATTTTAGATATATAAACATATATACTTATATTTTTATGATTATTATTATTTATAAGGTTTTATAATAATAATTAAGAAAGGTGTTTTACTTTTATTGTTATTAATTTTATTTTTTAAAATATTTTTTTATTTTAAATTTATAAACATAATTATTTATATTATTATGATTATGATTGTTATTATTAGTATTAGTATTATTATTATAAACATAGTGATATTAATAATCATACTTATAAAGTTTTATAATAATAATAACAATAATTAATATAAAATCAAATATTTAATTTTGCGTCGGAAAAGTGTCAGAAATTTCCGACACAATTCCGACAAAAAGGTTTTGCAATTTTCTTTCAATTATTAATATCATTAAAAAAGGTGTTTTAATTTTATTTAAAAAATATTTTAGATATATAAACATATATATTTATATTATTATGTATGCATGTGTATATGTATGTATATGTGTATGTGTATGTATATGCGTGCATGTGTATGTATATGTATAAGTATGTATTTATATGCATATGTGTATGTGTACGTATCTGTATGTATGTGTGTGTATGTGTGTGTATGTATATGTAGAAGTATGTATTTATATGTGTATGTGTATGTATCCGTGTATATTTCTATGTGGATATGTGTATGTACGCATGTTTACATGTGTATGTGTATGTATATACTTGTATGTGTACGTTTGTGTATGTATGCACGTGTATGTGCATGTATATGTATAAGTATGTATTTACATGTGTATCTATCCATGTGGGAACGTTGATTATCAATTAGGGGGAATAATGGTCAAATAGAGTCAGTGATGATTAGTTAGGTCAATTAGAGTCAATGATTATCAATTAGGGTCATTATGTTCATTGATGTTCAGTTACGGTCATTAACGATCAACTAGGGTCAATGATGATCAATTAGGGTCTTTAATGATCAAATAGGTTAGAGTAAACTGCCATTTTCGTCCCTGTGGTTTGGTCAAAATTGCCACTTTCATCCAATAGTTTGTTTTTTTGTATCTGGGTCCTCATGGTTTTAAAATATTGCCATTTTCATCCTCGTGGTTTTAAAATATTGCCACTTTCATCCAGTCAGCTAACACCGTCCGTTTTTCTCAGTTAAATGAGGGGTATTTCAGTCCTTTTACTTATTTGTTTTATTTTTTCATCTTTTTTACTCTCACTTTTTAATCATCCCCAATTTAACCTCTAATTTAATCATCCACCTGCTGGCCTTCTTCCTCTTTTCCTGACCAGTTTCTGACGAGCACCACTGGAACACCTCCGTCGCTTGTTTCTATGATTAAAAAGTGAGAGTAAAAAAGATGAAGAAATAAAACAAATATGTAAAAGGACTGAAATACCCCTCATTTAATTGAGAAAAACGGACGGTGTTAGCTGACTGGATGAAAGTGGCAATATTTTAAAACCACGAGGATGAAAATGGCAATATTTTAAAACCACGAGGACCCAGATACAAAAAAACAAACTATTGGATGAAAGTAGCAATTTTGACCAAACCACAGGGACGAAAATGGCAGTTTACTCAATAGGTTAAAACATATGTGTATGTGTACGTATGTGTGTATATGCATGTGTATTTGTATGTATATATGTATATGTATGTTTGTGTATGTATACGTATATGCATGTGTATGTATGAGTATGCATTTGTATGCATATGGGTATATGTATATTTGTGTATGTGTATGTATATGTATACATATGTGTATGTATGCGTGTGTGTTTGTATGCATAGGTGTATATGTATGTATTTTGGTGTATACACAAACACAGGCGTATATACTTACAAAATTATAAAAGGGTGTTTTAGGCAATGGGTTTCGATGGTGTACATGTATTATGCTCATCGATGGTAAGTTAGGGTTGTTGATTATCAACTGGGGCCAATAATGAGCAATTAGAGTCAATCATGGTTAATTAGGGGTCATTATGTTCATTGATGGTAAGTTATGACCGTTAATGATCAGTTAGAGCCAATAATGATCGATCAGAGTCATTGATTCCCAATTAGTGTAAAACATATCTGTATGTGTGCGTGTGTATTTGTATGTATAGGTGTATATGTGTGTGTGTATGTGTATTTGTATGTATAGGTGTATATGTATGTGTATGTTTATGTATATGTATATGAATATGTATGTATGCGTGTGTATTTGTATACATAGGTGTATATGTATATATGTGTATGTGTTTCGGTGTTATACGTATACACCTACAAAATAACTAAAGGGTTTGTGGGTAATGGGTTTTGATGGTGTACATAACGTACTTATGTGTCTAATATGTATAGGATTGTGGAATAAACGTATTTCATGTATAACGAAGGTTTACAAAAGATAGAACGAAAAAAAACAACGTTTGAACCTCAAAAAACTAAAAACAAAATCACATTGTTGGTAATGCGTGGCAAACGTGTAGCAATTTGCTACACATTTGCGACGAAATATATACTTTTAGGAGCTTGCGTAGCAATTTGCTACACATTTGCGACAAAACACATAATATTATTTGTTATTATTATTTTTAATTATTTTTTGATAATAGTTATACTATTATTATTATTATTATTATTATTATATATTTTATGGATGTGATAATAATAATAATTATAACCAGAATTATGAGTTTACTATAATGTTTAATATAATAACTAGTTTTTTTACCCGTGCTATGCGGCGGGAGTATGATTTTTACCCGGTTTTGCTGGTTTGTAGGGATAAACTTACGTCGAAACACATATTTGCTATAGGATACGATAGAAAAAAAAGTACTCGATTTTGAATACATCTCCGTTTTAATAAAATTTATACCGGTACGTTGACAAAAAAACTAAAAAAAACCGCGTATTATGTTTTTTAATATCAACTAATGAACGGAAGTAATTACGGAAAAACGAAACTATTAGAAAAATAAACGGGTTAAAAGCGTATAATATATATAGTATGAGGGGTGAAATAGAAAATAAAAAAATTAAACTGGCACTTGTCACCCCCTTATTGGTGGGATACTATTCCCCCCTATAATAATAATTATTATTTAGTGCATTGAAATTTTTTTTTTTGTACATTGAAAAGTTGTACATAGTGTATTGAAAACTTGTACATTGATGAATAATGTAGTTTTGTAAGTATGAGTCTTTTGCTAATTAATACGTAGTAAATAATTATTATTATAACCATAATTATGAGTTTACTATAATTTTACTATAATAATAATAATAATTGAAATAAATATGAAAATAATGTCAATTATAATATTTGCGTCGGAAGTTTCCGACACAATTCCGACAAACAGGTTTTTTATATATTTTATAAAACAATTAAATACATAATCCTAATTCATCCTCGCCTAACGCTCCTTTTCTATTTTCCTCTCAGCCGCTCCACACCTACAACATACGCGAAACCGTCATCTTCCCCACCTGAAACTGAACCATTGTCGCATCCAGCCCTCCATCTTCGATCTCTATTCTGTCGTTTCCTTCACCACCGCCTTTCGTCGCCATTTCCTTCACCACCGTCACGTTTTTCTTCTGCAATCGCCTACGTTCCTTGTAAGTACTCTTATCACCAATTCCTTTGATTTCGGTCAGAATTTGTAGTTCTAACACTTGAATTTTTATTAGTTGTAGATACGAAGATCAATTGGGATGCTTACATGTCACAGGTGCGATTAATTTTAGCTATTTTGGGAGGTTAGGGTTTAGAGATGAACTACTGGAAATGTGAGTTTTCAATTCTTAATTTTGTAAATGCTTGCTAAGGATTCATTTAGAACTTTTGATTGACTTTGGCAACTTCCATTTGATGGGTTAGAATAGATGAATCCGCGATTAGGGATTTTGATTGGAACCATTTTGCGTATCTAAGAAGGATTTGGATAGATTGTGTTGTATGATTGTTTATATGGTTATTCTGAATGTACCTGGAGGTATGCCTTTTCATATACTTACTTTTCCCTTTGATAGTTATACAATTACATAAACCAGTACACACTTGCACACGAGCATCTACAAATATCAATGATTTCTTTTACTTAAATGGTTTGTTTGAGTTATGTTTTATTTCAAAGAGATTGTTCAAATCTAAAAAACTAGCTAATGAACATTTCTTGACTCATGGAGAATGTATTTTATCTTGCAGGGTGGGGCACAAATACGGATAAAAATTGGATTTTGTTGGTTTGTAACAGATCGAAGTGCAGGTTTTTTGAGAACTCTACAAGGAGCTACAAAGGTGCAAGTTCTTCTGTTAGTGGTGTGCTACCACTGTAACTACTTACATATTGCTATTAGTTTTGTAAACGATCTATTCTTATTAATAAAATGTTTCCTTACAGAACTCATTTCAGTTACCAACGATGGACGGAACATAGTTGTGAGTTTTTTTTATTTTTATTGAATCGCTGATATATGCAAAAAAAAAAAAATTTGCATGTGTTGTTTGTGGACCGGGTGTTGTGATTCGGTACTTCGCATCATCACATTGGAGATTGGTGAACCTAGAAGTCAATTTAATTTTGCTTTGGTATAAGATTTTGATAAGAAAAGTGGGTTAAATTGTTAATTGGTGATAGTGGAAAACTGTTTCGTACTCAATTTTTTTTTGTTATTTTTGCGTTTGTGGTTTATGTTGATATGGAATGTTTGATTTGTTCGGTTTTTTTTCCAGGTGTCCTACTGGAAATTGGGCGTACTACCTGCTACTGTTGTTAGTATGTATTGTAGCTATTATTTTTTTCGCCCTCAATTTAAATTGCAGTTCCAACTTATGTATTGTAGCTATTTAGCTTATTTGCCTAATCTATTGCTGCATTGAAAATTAAACCAAATATTAATGTTATCACTTCCAAAAGGAGCAAAAAGACAGTATGCTTTTGTAAAATTACACCATCTGGTATCATTTCGAACTAAGTCTTGTTTATGGGTATTAAATTGACTTATTAATAGTAATTTGTGTTACCTATAGCTGCTTCCAACATTTTGATTGACACGTCTTCAGGTAATCTTTTATCCCATTTGATTTGATGCTTAATAAAGTTGTCTAATTAATTGAGTATACATTATGGGTTTGTGGTTTTAATGTGGCTTCCAATAATATATAGCTCTTTGATGAGTGAACTGGTTGGTTCAACTTTCATTTTGAGGTATTTATGTTAAAAGGCTGTTTTCTGTTTTCTCCTTCATCCTGATTATTGTTCAACCATTGTTATATACCATTAATAGGACATATTATATTACTAAATACCTGGAAGCAAGTAAATAATTAATCTTCTCTAGTTAAAAAATCCAAATATTTTTCATTGTGAAGGAAGCACATGGTTCTACCTTAATAGATTGAATATACATCTCATTTTCTTTTGGGCAACCATACTGAGAATACTGTCGACGTGCAAAACGCATATTTAGTGAACTAAAAGAGCAACCTTATATTGTGGAGCTTGATCTTCGAGGTATATGCCATCTAATATTTCTTTGACCTCTAGCTGTTAACATTTTCTTGAGTCAATTTCATCTGGAATAGTGTAACATCTAAGGGTCAAACATATTAAACAATGTTACTTTCAGATGATGGGTACAAAATCCAGAATGTGCTTTTAGACCTGTTTGGCCGTCGCACTATTCCTCAGTTATTGGTGAATGGAGAATTTAGTAGTTCTGTGATTGAATTGTGTATGTTTGTTGTGTTTTAATCTTTTCATCATGTTGCTCTTATATCTTTTATGCCTTATTCAAATATCCAGGTGCTGTGTCTATTTATGATTATATATTTCTCTGGGATGAAGACGTGGGATGGCAGCATTTCAATCCTAAAAGGTAGAGTTCGTATATATAAGCAATCAGTTTTATTTAATGATGCTCTTTCATAATCTGTAAGCTTTAACACCATCTGGGTATCCCAAGAAAATGCACTTTGGAGCTCTTGGTTCCAACTTGCTAAGTCTCATTCTTATATTTGGGTTAAACGGGTCGTGTTCGGGTCAACCCGTGAATATTCGTTTTGAGTTTCGGCTTCATATGTTAGACACGATTAGGGTTCGGGTTGGGATGGACGCGCAAACCCGCGAACACGACCCGTTTAAATTTTATAAGCTTTACATGCTTTTTCATACGCATAAAACTCTATTTCGATATGATTATGTTTTGATACTAACAGATAACCACTTGACCCGACGTGACTTGCATAAGCTGCTGCATTATTTGTTGTGTTTTAGGTTGGCTGTGAAGAAAAGTGCAGCGAAGAAGAAAGCTGCCAAGGATCACGTGTGACATCTTCATTCCTTTATATCATTATTTTCTTCTTTTCTGTTAGGTTATTGTACATGTTGCTTTATAAAACATGTTTTGTAATTATTTGTGTGTAAATTTGTTATTTCCGTTGGAAATGTGTCGGAAATTTCTGACTCATTTGCGACAAAACTAATTATTTAAATTTCTATATAACTAAATAAAAAATAAATAATAGTTTTTTTTCTAATTTTTTGATTATTCGAAATTTCCAACACATTTGTGACATAACGAATTATTTAATATTCTGTATAATTAAATAAGAAAATAAATAATAATTAAAATTAAAAAATAAAATCCGTCGGATATATGTCGGAAATTTCCGACACATTTGCGACAAAACTTGTTAATAAAAATAAATAATAATAATAGTAATATTATTAGAAAAGTAAAGTTAATCCTAATAATTATAATTAAGAATGTGTCGGAAATGCGTAGTAAAGTCTGACGCAATTGTTTTGTCGGAATTTTGTCGCAAATATTTTCCGACAAGGGTTTTTCTGACAAAACGTTTTTGTCGCAAATTTGACGGAATTTGGTAATTGCGATGAAATGTTGCGTCGGAAACGCGTTTTTTTCTAGTAATGGTTCACCTACCTGCGGTGAATCATATTTCACCTACTCACGATGATACTCGTTTCTCCAATTATCACAATCATCCTCGTGAATTAAAGTTTTCTCTTCGGATTAAATACTTGTTATAAATCTTTAGCCTCCATAAAACTTAACTCATTATGAAGTGTTCTCATGAAATTACACATAGTTCACCGAATATTTTAGTCATCATTTAATCTCTCACATACGCACACACACATGTGTGTATATATATATATATATATAGGGAGAAGATAATAAGAAAACTCATTTTAATGAGAGAACTAGAGAACTCCTTATTAAAACAAAAAAAAATAATAAAAAAATAACAACTCAAAATATAAATAAAAAACTAAAAAAGTGGTTTCGGAGACCATGTTTCGATGTCATCCTCGTTAAAAAAACGCAAAAATGCCCGGTTTAGATTTAGGGTTTAGTTTAGCTTTTAGGGTTAGATTTTTGGGTTTACCTTTTAGGGTTAGGTTTTTGAGGGGGTGGCTTTAGGTTTTTGGGTGGGGGTGGGGGTGGGTGGGGTGGGGTGGAGTGGTTGGGTTTAGGTTTTTGGGTGGGGGTGGGTGTGAGGGTTTAGGTTTTTTGGTGGTGGGGTGGGGTTAGGTTTTTGGGTGGAGGTGGGGTGGGGGGTTTATGTTTTTGGGGGTGGGTTAGGTCTTTGGGGTGGTATTACACATATGCAGTATTACGTTTTTTTTGAACGAGGACGATGTGGGAAACATGGTCTCTGAACCACTTTTTTAGTTTTTTATTTATATTTTAAGTTATGATTTTTTTTATTATTTTTTTGAATTTTTTCACTTTAATAAGAAGTTCTCTAGTTCTCTTATTAAAGTTAGTTCTCTAATGAACCCAACCATATATATATATATATATATATATATATATATATATATATATATATATATATATATATATATATAGGGTGAGGTTATAGAAAAAAAGGTTTTAAAAATAAGAAGGGTAAAAAAGATTATTGGCTTAACTTGTATCCTTTAATTGTTTTTGAAGAGATGGTATATTGGTCATTGTATCAAGTATGTCAGGTTATTTTATAATGTCAGGTCTGGTCATTGTGTAATGTCAGGTCTGGTCATTTTGTCAAATATTTTTAATCATTGTGTTATATGTATTCATCATTGTGTTTTACGTTTTAGATAATTTTGTGTTATTTTTGTCACTGTTTTTTATGTATTATATAACATAGTGATGAAAAATATTTGACATAATGAGCTGGAAAACGTAAAATACAATGATAAATACATGTAACACAATGATGAAAAATATTTGATAAAATGAGCAAATTACACAATGAGCTAAAAAACGTAAAATACAATGATGAATACATATAACACAATGATGAAAAATATTTGACAAAATGATCAAATTACACAATGAGCAAATTACACAATAATGTTGTTTTTGTATATAATGACACTATACTCGTTTTTGTAATTTTTTCATTTTTGTATATAACGACACTATACTCGTTTTAAAGATAAAAAAATGTTCGTTTTCGTATTGTGTTTTACGTTTTAGATAATTTCGTGTTATTTTTGACATTACACAATGACCAGACCTGACATTATTGTGTAATTTATTCATTGTATAATTTGCTCATTTTGTCAAATATTTTTCATCATTGTGTTATATGTATTTATCATTGTGTTTTACGTTTTCCAGCTCATTGTGTAATTTGCTCATTTTGTCAAATATTTTTCATCATTGTGTTTTACGTTTTCCAGCTCATTGTGTAATTTGCTCATTATTGTGTAAATTGCTCAAATATGCCAGGTCATTGTGTAATGTCAGGTCTGATCATTGTGTCTAATGTCAGGTAATTGTGTTAAATATTTTTCATCACTATGTTATATATAATACATAAAAAAACAGTGACAAAAATAACACGAAATTATCTAAAATGTAAAACACAATAATGAATACATATAACACAATGATAAAAAATATTTGACAAAATGAGCAAATTACACAATAATGTCAGGTCTGATCATTGTGTTATGTCAAAAACAACACGAAATTATCTAAAACGTAAAACACAATGATTAATACATATAACACAATGATGAAAAATATTTGACAAAATGAGCAAATTACACAATAATGTCAGGTCTGGTCATTGTGTAATGTCAGGTCTAGTCATTGTGTCAAATATTTTTCATCACTATGTTATATATAATACATAAAAAACAGTGACAAAAATAACATGCATTTATCTAAAATGTAAAACATAATGATGAAAAATATTTGACACAATGACCAGATCTGACATTACACAATGACCAGACCTAACATTACACAATGACGAGCAAATTACACGATGAGCTGAAAAACGTAAATTTTTTTTTTGTTTTTGTATATAACGACACCATACTCGTTTTAAAGATAAAAAACGCTCGTTTTTATGGTGTAATTTAAAAAAAAATAATGTCGTATGTAAAAGTTATGAACGTTTAAAAAAGGGGGGAACTTGATAAAAAGTCAACAAAGATGGTCATGACTAAAATACCCTTCCAACAACTTTTCTCCTACAATTTGATCTCAACCATTAAATCATTTCTACAATTTGATCTATTGACCCTATCCTTCTCACCCTTTTTATTTTAAAAACCCTTTTTACTTAAACTTAACCCTATATATATATATAGAGAGAGAGAGAGACGGTTCCACTAATAAGTGGTTTTTCGCTAAGAAATACTAAGAAGTGGGTCAAACGAACTTCGATTGAGCTCATTCCAGCGGCGTTGGAACCGTCTCATCGAACCCTAACCCGGACCCAAAAACCTAAAACCCCATCCACTCACACCCCCAAAAACCTAAACCCCCCTCCAACCCCACCCCGAAAAGCCTAAAACCACCACCCCAACCCCCCAAAAACCTAAACCCCCCACCCCACCCCACCCCCAATAACCTAAACCCACCCCCAAAAACCTAAACCCCCCACCCCCACCCAAAAAAAAACCTAAAGCATAATTTAAACCCTAAGGCTAAAACCCTAAAATTCAAACGTAAAATCTAAACCATAAAAGCTAAAACCTAAAAGCTAAGATGATAGAGTTCGACGAGACGGTTCCAACGCCGCTGAAATTAGCTCAATCGGGGTTCGTTTGATATCGTTTCTTAAGGTTTTTGTTATTTCTTAGATTTATTAGCGAAAAACTACTTTTTATTTGAAAAAACACACACACGATATGCCACTCATGACATACATACATAATATTACCCCATATTAAGTTTACCTATTGTATTCACCCATAGTATTGTGTCTAGTCTACTCATGTTATGTACCCATATTATCACTCCATGTTAACCTACTTGTGGCATACATTCATAGTATCATATTCATGTTAAGCCTTCTCGTGACACATGAATTATAACTCCATGTTAAACCTTCTAGTGGTATACACATGTAATATCATACTCAAGTTAATCCTATTCATGGCATACACATAATATCACTTCATGTTAAGCCTAATCGTGGCATACACATGTTATAAGTCAATATTAAGTCTACTCATGGCACATACATAAAATTTCATACTCAGTTCGTGTAAGACTCGCCTTAGTACTAGAGACTTTCTAACACACGAGTCTTCCTTCTTGATCGTTGACTTCTACCCTTCGTTGATGGACACGAACGAAGATGCTGATTAGTACTCTCCCAACTTCACCTCCTTCCGTCGATTATACCTACTCTACTCAAGATTTTGTGATATATCTCTTAAAAATGATACGACCCTCATTTGGTTGGTTGTAGAGTATTTAACACACCAAAATATATACATGTGTGGTTTCTAATTAATTTATGACCATATTTATAACTAAGAATTATCTTCAATACGTGTCAAAACGAACACACATGTGCCAGTTTTGACATCGTGACTCATCCTTGTATACGGTCATATACAATTCCATTGAATACGCCCATATATAGGTTTGATTTGTGTCGCTTCACAAGAAAGTGTGGTAATAATCGATTTAGTTATTTGTCCCATATATATGGTCGTATACGTATACACCCATATGAAAAAAATTATATAAAAATGGGGTGTTACAAAATTAGGTGATGATTTTTTATATATTTTTTTAATTAAACTATGTATTAGAGAAAATTTCTTAACTTAATTAGACTAAAGTTAATAAATATCGAAGAAGAGAGCACTACTAGAAAAGTAATTAAGTATCATCGATTGAATATTATCACACTTTGTTTTCTGATAAAGATTCTCCGACGAGACCCACTTGTTGGATAATCTTGATGGATCGGGTCCAGCATACGGGTCCTGGGTCAGTAGGAATGGGTCAGAGTTGACCGAGTAACTTAGAAGTGAACGTTTGGGTTGCTTGAAAGCAGGAGTACATGGACTTAGTTAGTTAGTTTATTTAGTGTTTGGAGGGGAAAAAACGTCTATAAATTGGCTTATTGAAGACTTAAAAAGCTCATGTTTCTTATGGGCTAAAAACAGGTCCGAAATCGATAATTTAGAGTGGATCAAATGGTGCCCTTCAAAAAAAACAGGTCCGGAACTTTTTTTTCTTTTTCTGTATTTTTTTTCTTCCTTGTTTTATGCCTTGCTAGCCACTGCTAGTTGTTTGGTTTTATTAAAGTTTCTGCCCTTAAAAAAAAGTTAATTTATTTAGCATGTGGGTTTTGTTTTTTATTATAAATAGGAGTAGCATGCAGTGGTTTTTAATCGGTTTTCTTTTCCCATTTCCGGTTTACGTAAGTTCCAATTTCAAGCTTTTGTAATTGCATTAAAGTTCAATACAAAGAAACAGTTTCAGAAACGTGAGTGTGTGTTATGTGTGTGTGGAGTGGGGCTGAACCAACAACACTTTCTTCCTCTAATGTGTAGAATCTAGATCATTATGTTTTTGAATTTTTATGGATGTTTGGGAAGATGAATACTTGCACAAAACATATTTTTTAATGATTAAATTATTTGAATTAATTAACTTTAAGTATGAGTTAGACTTGAAAGTTAGATTCAATTTCAAATTCTTCTCTTTTTTTAATATTATTAATCATGCTAAATTGAAATATTGGATTCAACTTTATCGAACTTTGATTTAGAATAGGAAACTAACACTAGATCGAGTTCATTTAAATTTTCTGAGTCTCATGTATCATTACGTGTTAATACTTTTTAAACTATTAACACATCTATACCTAATAAACAAGTAACCAGTTGTGCCACGTGTTACAATTCTATGAGCTGTGTTACAATACTATGAGTTCAAGATTCATTTTCGGCCTTATTTTTTCTTTATTACTAAAAATAAATTAAAAAACTTTACTTACTATTTAATATTTTTTATTAAGTCTTAAATTTTTAATATTATTTAATATTTTTTTATAATTTCTAAATCTTCATTACTAACTATTTAATATTTAATTATTTAACTCGTGTAAAACATGAGTTTTTAACCTAATATACAATACAAGACTTAAAAAAAACTTGATTGAACTTACATGTTCTTATTTTTTTTTATAAATCAAAGTTCAACAAAATTGAATTCAGAATTATAATATATTCCAACTTAATTAATACGAAGAATATCATATATACATCTACAAACATGGGTAAATATCATATATACCCAACCAAAGCTAATAATATCATATATACCCAATTTAAATGATTTTTTACTTTATGGTCATTCTACCCCTATTCATTATACGATTTTTATAACTTAATTTTTTTAGTTTTATCACATACGTAACCCGATTTAAATGATTTTAGTTTATCAATACCTAACTCAATTTAAATGAGTTTTCACCTAAATTTTTATAACCTAATTTTTACTTGATTGCGACCATTATATAGTTATAAAAGAAAACGAGTTTTTCCATATACGATGTCACTGCTATAAAAGAAAATTGGTAAAATTATAAAAGAAAGCAAAAAAAAAATTAAATATAATATTTTGAGAAAACTATTGTTAGTGGGTAAATAAATTTTAAAGTTAAAAATGAGTAAATATGAAGAGTAAAATGCTTATTTCTTAAATTGTTTTTAATAAAATGGGTATATATGATATTTTTACATATTTGTAAGGGTATATGTGATATTTTTAATCTTGGTCGGATATATATGATATTTTCTAAATTTGTAAGAATATATATAAAATTGCCCCTAATTAATAATATTCAAAACGGTAGAAAGTGAAATTGAGTCCAACTTGCAAATCTCTCGATATCAATAATGTATTCCACTTAGGTTACAACTTATGGTAAAAGGCTGAGACTGTATGAAGAAAACTTAGGTTTAAAGCAATGTATAGTTTAGGAGTAGTGCAGGTGGGTGGGTGTATTAGCCATTAAAAAAAACAATTATGTATTCTTTTTAGAATGGCCCCTATGATACTCTTAATTTACTCCTATAACCACCTATACCTGTAGTTTGTAAGATTTAAATCATCCACCTCTAGCATAGAGGGGAGATATCTAACCATCACGATGTCCTTCGGGTCACCAATTATGTATACTTAAAAGTTAATTAATTCAAATAAACAATCCATTTATAATTGGGTTTTTTTAATCAAAAACCCTACAAGCATTCATCTTCCCAAAGAGAGCAATTATTTAACTTTTATTTGGAGCTGGGTTCTCCCTGCAAGCAGTCTCTCTATCCTAAAAGATAGGGGTATCACTTGCCTACATCCCATCCTTTCCCCTCTGGCTTGTATAAACGAACCTATTATTTATATAAAATAATATTTTTTTATATAATAAATAAGTAATTACATATAAATATTATTATTATAATAAAACTAACTAGTATAAATGTGTGTTATATTATAATTACAAATATGCAAAATCTATATCTATACTATATAATAAATAAAGGTTTTGATGCACACTTGTCATTCTCGTGTTCATCCTTAACATTTTTTTTTCGCATCTCTCTCCTATTAATTATACAAATTTCTTTAAAAGAAATTTATAATTTTTGTTTCCCGCCTCTCTCTCCTATTAAATAATAATGACTTCTATAATTATTTTTATAAAACGTTTTTTATTGAAACGGAAATAGGTTTGTTAGAAACGAAAATAGGTTTGTTCATAAAACATTTTTATAATTTGAACATTTCTTTCATTCTTTTTATAAAACATTTAAAAAAATAACTATATAACATTTCTAAAATTTATATTAAAAAACTATGTAATATGTCATAAATATGTAACATGTAAATATTTATTACTAAGTATATATAACACTGTATTTATTCATCATGTGTAGTATACCGGGTTTCTAACCTATATTATAATAAATGAATAACAATACTTGCTACGTGTCGACTTCTACTAAATTCAAGATTTTTTGTTTTTCGCCTCTCTCTCTCTCTCTTATTAAATAATGATGATGTTAAATAATTAAATATCTAAAATTTATTCTAATATTTTATTAAAAATTACTAAATCATAATAAAATTTCAATCATATCAATACAATTGTATAATTCTTAAATTTTCATTATTATTATTTATAATTCTTAAATTTCATTATTTCTTATTTCACCGATAACTGATAACATCCGACATACAAATTTTCATAGAAACTGTTGTTTTATAATAAATTATATTTATTCAACATATGTAATACATTGGTATTAACCTAGTGATTATATATTTACAACTACTCCTGGCATCAATTTATGAAAAAAATTGAAAACTTTAAAAAAGGTTTTGGTTGAAATTAAAAAGGAAAAGAAAAAGAAAGTTGAGGAAGAAATTAGAAAATAAGTGGGCTGCTTTTGGATTGTTTTCTTGGGCCATGAGAGGAAGCAGTTGGGCTGACTAGGCCGAGAGAGGATTGGGCTTGAACCGTCTGCCTTGGTAAAGGTGGAAATTTTAGTTACAACTTTAGAATTAGAAATGACCGATTTGATACTTTCACAACTAATCATTTTTTTTAAGAGAAGTTTTTACTCCTAAATTCCACGTAATCTTGCACTTGCAAGAATTTAAACTCACATAACTTTTATAAGGGGCAACCACCATATCACTAGACCAGAGGTGGCAAAAAATACTAGTTCCAACCCCAAAAAAACCGCCGGTTCCTCGCCCCCACGTGAAAACCGGTTCCAACCCGACCCTATCCTACCCGGTTCTAGCCGTTACACATGGGTTTCAATTTCTAACCGTTATCTAACAGAATTCTAGCCGTTTTTTGCCCTTTTTGAACGTTTTTTGCATTTTTTTTTTTACCATTTTACCCCCTAAGCTTGTACAAGTGTTGGATGAATTGTTTATTACACCACTTGAAAACGCAAAACCGAAAGCAAAAAAAGTAAAAAATACTCTCGTAATGTCTCAATCACAATCATCCGTTGGTCAAGCTTCCTCCACCGAGCTTACCGTTGTTAGGGTGCTACCTCATAATAGGAACCCGGAAAATGAATTTTATGTTATTTATTTATTTATTTGTTAAAAAAAAGTTATGCTCTACCCGGTTCTACTGGGTATTGGACCCGACCCTAATCGGTTACACATTGATGCGGGTTTATGTTTACCCTACCCAACCTGAAACCGGAACCGTTCCACCTCTACCCGGTTCCACTCTCTACCCGACCACTCCTTACCCCAGTTCCTACCCTAGTGGAAAGGTAATCAATGAACAACCCTGCAGCTGAAAATTTGTTAATATTGCATATTGAAATTATATTATTATTTTTTTTGAAGAATTTATAAATAGCTATTTTTTTAACAGCAAATCTATTCTAATGTTACTCCTAAATTACACCAAATAATTTATCATGCATGTGTTTAAATCCAGGACCATCCATCTAAAATACAAGAACCTTTACTAAGTGGGCTAGTCTCACCTGGATAAATAGCTATTTGACTCCATAAAAATATATTTTATTTGAAAATTTGTATATACGTTGGTTGTGTCTTATTTATGAAAAGATATTTATATCTTATGTCAAGAAAATCAGAAATGGTTTTTGAGTAAATGGCTAAATTGTTTAGCAAATGTGTATACAGAGTAGTGATTGAATGCATTTTTTTAAATACTTGATTAATTCATGTACCGTGAACTAATAAGAATTTTTTTAAATGTTCGATTTTTGGGTTTTAGTTACAAATTGACAATGATTTAGAAAAGGTTTTAAAACCGTGTTAATTGTACTTTTATTTTTTATTATTGTACGTAATAAAAATACTTCAGTTACGCAATTTTTTTTACAAATTATATAAATATATAATTTCTATTATACAACACCGTGTAATACACGGGTCTATAACCTAGTCTATTATAAACATGTCTCAACAAATTGGTATTCTAACTTATATCACTAATTGTCACTTAGGAGGGTGGGCCTTGGAGCAATTAGTAAAGTTGCTGCTTTGTGACCTTGATGTTATAGGTTTAAGTTGTAGGAATCAGCCTCCTGCACAAAGTGTAGGGTAAAACTGCATACATCAGATCGCGAAGCGATCTGGCCCCTCCTCAGACTCTGCACAAATGTGGGAGCTAACGCTAAGTCAAGCACCGGGTACGCCCTCTACTAATTGTCAACTTTGACGCACGAAAGTAGGGGTTAGCGGTTAAAGGTTCCTACCCTCAAGAACCTCGAACCCGAACCTTTAGAACCGTGGGTAAGAATCGTTATAGCCACAAGGGTCGGCATGTGGTTCTTGGAGTTCACTAGTTCAAGGTTCCGGGTCAGGTAAGGGTCGGACCCACCGTGACCCTTTAAGAACCTCGGGAACCACATGAATTTAAATTTTAAAAAGCCTACTTTTTTAGAGTGAACCATCAAATAGAGAGGAGAGGACATGCGACGGCTTCTGCAACTCCATCACCTTCATATTCATCTTGCAACTCCATCACGTCTTCTGCAACAGATTTCATCTGCTTCAATGTATATGTATGTATGTATATATATATATATATATATATATATGTGTGTGTGTGTGTGTGTGTGTGTGTGTGATTTCCTTTTTCAAAATATGAATTATGTGTGTTTTGATGTTCATCTGTGACGTATGTATGCATACATAATGGTTAACTGAGATAGCTATCAGATCAATGATGATTTCATGGTATGCTAATTTGGCTTATGATCTTTGAATTATGCGGATTTTGATGTTCATCTATGACGTTTGGTACGGGCAGACGGATAGTAGAGTCTTATAGGAGTTCGGTATCCCCCATTGTTGAGACGTTAATTTGCACACATGACTTGATTCGAAAGGGGAGGAAAAAAAATAAACGAAGAGGAGGAATATGAGAAGTTTGACGAGTTTTCAAAAGGTAAGTATTATTATTTTTTGGTAATCATATTCTATTGTTTTTTTATTTCTAATAGTGTAGTTTTATTTAGATTTTTTTAGAAGATCGAGTCGATGAAGATTGAATGAAGATTAAAGGATGTTATGCAGGTCAAAGACGATTGAATGTGTAGGTCCCTCGGGTGTGGTGGATCGTCACATGCAAGTGGTCTACTAGTCGGACCGGGTGCGGAATACCCGTGACTAGGTGGAGAGTCTAACTGAACAAAGTAAACCGAACACAAGAGTCACAATAAACGTTCTTTGTATTATAAACACTCGACGGTTACAGAGAGAATACAAGCTGCGTACTTAGCAAAACTGAGTTCGTATGAACAAATGGTTCTGCGCACTTAGCTTCTGTGAACCTATCCTATTTATACTGACCTGATGCCTGTGCACTTAGCAAGTGCGCAGGACCAATTACTCCTGCGTACTTAACAAGTACGCATAGGTATTCCTGCGTACTTACTAAGTACGCAGGAGCATTCTCCTGCGCACATACAAGTGCGCAAAACACTTAGAAGAAATCAACAAAACATTAAGTAAAAGTAAATACAACTCGATAAACTTTTACATAATGACTCTTACATACAAAGACAAAATACAGACATTAGACATACAAACCTAGACTCTATCCAGAGTGTTGTCACAAGAAAGTGCATCAACAAACTCCCCCTTGACAACAGCTCGGGATCTTCATCGTCTTCAGTCTTCAATCTTCAGTCTTCACAGCACTGCTTCCTTAGCTTCCATCTTCTTTTTGTAATCAAGACAGAACTTGATTAACTTGTCGTATTTGGCCGAGAGAAGCTTTGTCCATTCGTCAGTGTGGATGCAGAATTTGTCTGCTAGTACCTCCAGATCGTTCACAGAGAAATTGATGAAGCAGACTTCATAAAAAACCCTGATCACTTCCTTTGGCACTGTGTTTCCACTATCTGACTTACCTTTACCCATGATCACAGCCTCGCCCGTTTTTGGATCAACGTACCAGTACCACATGTCACCAAGAATATCCTGAGGTAACTTGCTCAGGGGAATCTTGGTTTCACATCGCACTGGCTTGTATACCAATCTCTTTAACGGCTTCTTAGTCATAGGATGCACAACGTGCTTATCCTTGACTCTTCTGGGCACTTGAGGCTTGAGATACTCATACTTTCCCGATCTTGCTTCACGCTGTAGTATACTCCACAAACCCATTGCTACTGCATGATTCGAATGATTCAGCAGGTCGCGGTTTGCAAGGTTAACTAGGTCGTACCTGGGCAAAGAGTTGAACGCCTCACTGGTTGGTTTCAAGTATTGAACCCCTCCAGATCTTTTGATGGCGAACAACTGCTTGTCCTCCTCAAACCTGACAGCTAAGATCATACCTGTCGCTCCATACTTGTCTTTGATAGACGTCTTTTGCCACACTGGAGCTGGACCTTTTGTAGATGCAGAAGGCATGTCTTTCTCTTTTTGTGCCTCGGGGTCCGCAGGTATAGGGTCGACCGGGGGGGGCATCAGTTGTAGCTTCAACATTACTTGCTGTATCAACTGAGCCTGTGTCTGTTTCGAGCAGAGATTCGAGCGATGGTATTTCAAAGATCTCACCATCCTCTAACTCATACTCTAGATCCCCGTCGCCCTTAGGAATCTCGATTATCACATCATCATCATCATCATTCCAATCATCACCAGAGTCGATCTCTCCTTCTTCCATATTAAGGAGAGCATCGATCTGTGCTTCTTTAGAATAGTCAGGCTCGAGACATAGAATCTCACCAGCCACTGACTTCCCTTTATCACCGCCACCACCACCTGCTGAGGTATCACCACCCTCTTGCGCAGTAGACTCCCCCTCAGCCATTGACGTAGTAGAGATGGGCACAATTGCCGAAGCTTGGTGCTCACCTCCACTAGGACCGACTTCAGGATCCTTGTCTTTGTCATCATCCTTAGTCAAATCGACTGGATGACAGACCTCTGCACCGGTGGATTTTTCTTTTTCCTTCTCCCCCTGAGCACCTAGCTTCTCGGTCAGTTCAGCAATCAATTTGACCATAGTAGCATGCTCCTGCCTTTGAGCATCCATCCTTAGCTCAATTGAAGTTCTGTGGGCCAGAATCATTTCATTCGTCTTCATTAATAGTTCATTCTGCGCCATCACATTCTTCAGCCGTTCATCAGTCCCCGTTCTCTGGCTACGCAGAATCCTAACTTCATCTGCCAGAGAGTTTATCTGTGCTTGTTGAGCATCAGACTCCTCCTTTGACGTTTGAATAGTCTTCAACAAGCCAGCAACTTGGGTTTCTAGCACATCGATCCTAGCTTCATTTGGATCCGGATGCCTAGATGATGAGGCTTCGGCGTTGTGGATGGGGGAAGAGAAGATTGTGTCAAAGTCGAACCCCTGTGAGAAATCACCGTAGTTGAAGGGTTGACCTGACGGCTCTTTGGTGGGTGCTGGGGTTGGGGATGGTATGATGTGAGTGGGTGTTATTGTTGGGGTGACTGTGACTGACTCCGTGAGAAGTGGAGCAGTCACCGTCACCTGGACGGTTGGAATAGGGAGGGTCACCGTCACAGGAATCACCTCTGTGACCGCCGTGACCGCCACATCTGCTTGTACCAGTGGCCTTCTCCTCCTACTAAACAGTTGCCGTGCTGGCATGGTAGATTCTGGAATGGAAGCCTCAACTTGTACTGGTTGCACAGTTGGAATCTCTTCAACCCTGGGGATGGCAACCTCTTGCCTATCGCCCCTTTTCTTGTTGGTGCTCTCATGCCTCTGTCTTTGTAAAGCAGCGTCAGAGTCGGAATCCGGCTCATATTCGCTGCTGGAGCTTTGTCTCTTTCTTTTTGAAGACGACGCAGGCTGGGTTACCTGTGCCTGTCTCCTCGGATGTGCCTGTGATGGTGCATCATCGGAATTAGAAGAATCTGATTCTGTAGCCTCCGAATCGGATTCCTCAGCACCACCAACACCACCTTCATCATCACCCTCATCATTACCTTCATCATTACCTTCATCATCCTCATTCTCTTCATCTTGTTCTTCATCAGAGTGATCACTCATCTCTGGTCCCGAGTTGGGACTATACCAGTTCCAATCCTCCGGAGCGACGTATGCTTCATTCAATAGGTGGCCAAAGAGTTCAGTGTGCTCAGGGGTAGGATCTACACTGCCTGGCTTTAGAAACTGTGCAAAAACTCTCTTGGCCACTCTCTTCACTTGCAGTCTCTCCCCGATCGCACGCAGGTTTGGCAACGCATCATCGATCAAAAGTTGCACAAACCTCGGGTATAAAAGGAACCTAAACCTCTCCGCCATATTTATCTGGTCATTGATTGCTTTGAAAATAAAGCGGGAGAAGTTGTAGCCCCGATTGAGAGACAAGCCCACCATGGCTGCGGCAAGGTCATGACCCATGGCATCCTTCCCTGCTTTCCGTGATGAGATGCACATGATCATGATGTGGGCAAAGTAACGCCATTGATCTAGAACCCACATTTTCTTGTATGAAGCATAGTCCCTTTCCCCGACATATCCCATTCTCTGCCTCCAACACCCATCCACGTAGTAATCTGGATAGGATGTCGGGTCGGTGGGAAGGTCTCCAAACTGCAGTACTCTCCTTATTGTATCCTCAGAGATGGCAATAGCCCGACCGTCAACGGTAGCCCTTATGACATTTGGAGATACCGTGCAATCGTGCTCTGCTGTCTCCCAGAATTGCTCTAAGTAAGGTCTTGAGACTTTTGGATTAGCCGAGATTGCATAACTTATTTTAGATCTGTTCAGGAAGTCCACAATCTCTCTATATTGTAAGGCTGCCCCTTTCCATTCTGGTTCAGTGTGCGCCAACAGATTGAATTCGTCAGTGAATGCACGAGCCATTATCTGCAAACACACACAGAAAACATAATTAGATCAATTAATAACAATGGAAGTAGACTCACATGACATAGAATAGTAGTTACACTTTGTAAAAAATTTCAGACTTTGAAAAATTTTCTAAGTGTTGGTCCTGTGCACTTAGCAAGTGCACAGGATTTTACTCTTGCGTACTTAACAAGTACGCAGGAATTACTTCTTGCGTACTTGCTAAGTGCGCAAGAACAACCCTTAGCAAAAATTTCAAAGATTTAAATTCGTTCAAAAAGCGGGTTGATTAGGTAGCCACTAGGTCGGAATCAGGGATTCGAACCTATGGTACCATGATCAACACCATTAACCACTACGACACGATCAAATTTTGACCTAGGTCAGTGATCGACCCACTGACGGTTCGACTTCAACCCGTCGGATCAATCGATGACCAAAGGGAAAATGTATGATCGATTAGGCAATCTAATAGCTTGTTAGTGACATTAGTTACCCAAACAACCCATTTTACCCCAAAAATTCTACGGATTTAACCTAAAAATTCTAAGTCAAAAATCGGTCCAAAATTTCACGAATTTACGGATGAAATCGATCTAAAATCTCACCAAGGAGATGAAATACGAAGATGATAATGTGGAAGGGATGAAAAACGGGTTTGAACACACTCGATTTTGAGAGAAAATTGCAGGGGGAAAATTTCGGTTTGAAAGCTTAACCTGAAAATTTTTCTAAGTGTTGAACTTATACCCCACTGATAATGTTCGTGCGTACTTGCTAAGTGTGCACGAATTAACTCTTGCGTACTTAACAAGTACGCAGGAATTAACTCTTGCGTACTTGCTAAGTGCGCAAGTCTTACTTCGTGCGTACTTGACAAGTGCGCAGAAACTTTAAGTGCGCAATTTTCAACTCAGAGTTATGAAGATTTTCAAGTCAAATAACGAACAAGATAAAAATATTCAATCAGGAGGATTCAAATACAATTCATGAAGGTTAAACATATAATATTTTTGGCCTTTTCTGAATTAAACTTAAACAATGCATAAACTTAAAATCTTTTTGTTCTTTTCAAAATAGATATGTACAAGTATTCAGACAAGCTATTTTTGATCAAAGACACGAGCAGAGGATCATATCAGGCTAACTTATAGCAAAAACGATACAATATAAACATCAAAGAATATGGGATCATGTCATGTATTACTCTTTATTCTTACGTAATAAGCAAATAAACAAGTAATTCAAGTTGACAATATTATAAGATTTGAAACTATATGCATCTTTGTATCATGTTCTTGTGTATTAAGTTATTAATTATAAAATATACAACGTGTACCCCACTTAAATGCTATGATATTTTGCACTATCTCAAGGCATCTAAGATTTTTCCAATGATATTCTTAATTTTCAGAATGAAGTTACATCAATTAGCACAGAAAAATCAAGCAGAATCCATGAGGATTATCAAGAATCATAAGATTCAGAATCGAGTGATTCAATTGTCTTGGTTTCATGTGATTTTCTTCTTTGAATATCGGTATGATGATTCGGGATAAGGAACATGGTGTTTGATTATAAGGTAACGGGATCCAACTTATATCTGGATTTGATTTCAATGAACCAGGAATGATTCAAGGGTGAATACATGCTCAACGGTTGATGTAAAGACATGTCTTGATTCAATCTCTCCTTGCATACTTGTGAGTATGGGCAGTGAGATGAACCGCATTAATTGTGCTAACAACATAACCCGAAACTGATCTCAAAAGAAAATTACTGCCAAAATCTAACATCCTTTATCTGATAATGATCTTTTCTATTCTTTTACACACACACACTTGCAAATATGGGTTCAAATCACAGTTGTAATTTAGATTTAGTTTCCACACTACTAGTGATTCAAAGACGCATACAGCCTACTGACAATTCAAATTACTTGTAAGTAAACAGATTAAAAACATAATAATTTAAACAATTAAGTAAACATGACGCAATCATTTCCCATGAGCAGTCTATGATGGTTAGATCATTTCAGATGTACTATCATTTCCTCGTTTCTCAAGTGAACTTTTGAAATTTTCTCCATTTTCTAATATTTCAGATGTACAAACATTTTTTTTTTTTAAACTAACAGAACTATACAAAAAAAATTTTAAAAGAAATAAAATTTAACTTCCATGAATTGAATTGATTTAAGAAAATTAATTTTTCACTCGGGATTGAACATTCCTATCAAGTTGACAAGATGCTCAAAACGGGACCGATCAAATGCCTTTGTAAAAAGGTCAGCAAGATTGTCATCCGTGTGAACCTTTACAAGTTCAATTAAATGCTTTTCAGCACAATCACGGATGAAATGATGGCGAATTTCAATATGCTTAGTTTTGGAATGTTTCACCGGGTTATTTGTGATGGACATGGTGGCATTGTTGTCAATGAACAAAGGAGTTCCAGTGAAGTTCAAGCCGTAGTCTCGCAATTGCTGCTGAATCCACAATATCTGAGAACAACCGCTAGCTGCAGCAATGTATTCTGCTTCACAAGTTGAGACAGAAACCGTTGACTGCTTCTTGCACTGCCAGGAGACCAGTCTGTCTCCCAAGAATTGACATCCGCCAGAAGTTGACTTTCTGTCAAGGTTACAACCGCCATAATCTGAATCAGTGTAGGCTTTGAAGTCGAATGACAGCAGCTTGGAGTACCAAAGACCCAATCGGGGTTTCCCTTTCAGGTATCTGAAAATCCTCTTCACGGCTATCATATGTGACTCCTTCGGTTGAGACTGAAACCTTGAGCACAAGCATACAGCAAACATAATATCGGGTCTTGAAGCTGTGAGATACATAAGTGATCCGATCATCCCACGGTACAACCTGCTGTCTACATCCTTCCCATCTTTGTCAGGATGCAAACCATGATTGACTGGGATTGGTGTGCCATAAGTAGTGCTATCACTCATCTTGTATTTTGACAGGATGTCTTGCACGTACTTAGTTTGATGTAGATAAATGTCATCCTCTCTTTGACTGACTTGCAGACCCAGGAAGAACGACAGTTCACCCATATTGCTCATTTCAAACTTGGACTTCATCACCTTCTCGAATTCCCTACACATCCCTTCATTGGTCGACCCAAAGATGATGTCGTCGACATATACTTGCACAAGTAGAATGTCACCTCCTGCTTTCCTTATGAAGAGAGTCGAGTCAATCTGTCCACGGTCGAAACCATTAGACAGTAAATGCTTTGATAGTGTCTCATACCATGCCCGCGGTGCTTGATGAAGACCATAAAGTGCTTTGTCGAGCTTGTACACTTTATTGATATTATGCGGATCTTCAAAATCGGGAGGTTGAGTGACATAGACTTCTTCATGAACTTTACCATAAAGGAAAGCACTCTTCACATCAAGTTGGTAGACCTTGAAGCCGACATATGTGGCATAAGCCAAGAACAGTTGAATAGCCTCAATTCTAGCAACTGGGGCATATACTTCCGTGTAATCCAAGCCCTCTTGTTGATAAAAACCCTGAACAACCAATCTTGCCTTGTTCTTCACAACTACATGACGATCATCCATCTTGCATTTGAACACCCATCTGGTTCCAATTGGCTAAAAGCCTTTTGGCAAGTCAACCAAATCCCATACATGCAACTTTTGGAATTGGGACAATTCATCTTGCATCGCCTCAATCCAGCAGTTGTCAGTGAGAGCCTCCTTCACATTCTTCGGCTCTATCTGGGATACGAATGCAGCATGCAGACATGTTTCCATGACACCAGTGTCAAATATCTCTGTGTAAAGACTGGTGTTCTCAGTGATGGTTCTATGACGAGTCTGAACACCGGCATAAGGATCACCAATAATGTTGTCGATTGGATGATTCCTATGCACTCTCGTCTCCGATACAATTGGTTCTTGAATTTCTGGATCTAAATTTGTGCTCAACTCCCCCATTTCCTGTGTTTCAGCAGAAGAAGATTCAATGTTAATTGGATCAGCTGGAGCTTCATTTCCTACAGTTGTGTTAGGATTGGCTTGAGCGTCATCTCCAACAACATGAACACTTTCACTGTTATCACTGTCATGAGTTCCAGATGCAGATGTAGCATTGGAATCAGGAGTTATAATTGGTACAGTAGCACGAGTAGAAAAACTGCCGCCATTCAATAGATTATAAACATTTTCGGCGTCTTCTGCAGATAGCTCAGGAAGATTGAAAGACTTGAATAGCGCATCATAATCAAAACCCCAAGCTGGACCTTTTGGTTCTGGTGGAATGCTGTGTTTACTACAATCCACTTCGAACCATTCCTCGACAGTACGAGTTCCTATGTTGTACACTCTCTTGCAGGGCGAATTGGCAACATATCCTAAGAAGATGCCTTCCACCGCTTTTGCATGAAATTTAGATTTACGATCTTTATACTATAGCAACAAGGAACAAGGACTACCAAAAGGAACTAGGTAATCAAGATTGGGAAGTCGATTGTTGATCAACTCATAACAAGTCTTGTTGTGTCTTTTCACCACCAAAACTCTGTTTAAGACGTGACAAGCTGTATTTACTGCTTCTGCCCAGAAAGTGACAGGAAGCTTTGCATCTGACAGCATAGTCCTTGCAGTCTCAATCAGTGTTCTGTTCTTCCGTTCAGCAACTCCATTCTGCTGAGGCGTGTACGGCGCGCTGAATTCGTGACGGATCCCTTTCTTGAGACAGAAAAGTTCCATCAAATTATTCTTGAACTCAGTTCCGTTGTCACTCCTTATTCTTCTAACTTTCAGCTTGCAAAGAGATTCCAAGCTCAGGATCAAGTATTGAAGAATATCAGCAGTCTCATCTTTTGTACCTAAAAAATGCACCCAAGAAAAACGTGAGAAATCATCAGTTACAACTAGACAGAATGACTTACCTCCAATACTCCTGATACTTATGGGGCCAAACAGATCCATGTGTAATAGCTCCAAAGGGGTATCGATAGAGTTTTGGAGCTTGGGCTTGTGAGACTTCCGTTGCTGTTTGCCCTTTTTACAAGGCATACAGTCATCTGCAACGGTAAATCTCAGCTTAGGAACCCCGGTTACCAAACCGTTTCGGACAAGATGATTCATTTTACGATAAGAAATATGTCCGAGTTTCCTATGCCACAAGATGGAGTCAAGCTCTGTCGCTTTTGTAAGCAAACAAGTAGCAACTGATGAGGTGGTTTTTGCCACGCTCATATCAATCTGATAAGTGTCGTTTGTTCTTGGTGCTCTCATCAGAATCCAGTCATCAGGAACTTTGAAACCGGGTTTGAGAATCAGACATTCTGACTTGTCAAACATCACTGAGTACTCCTTGTCACACATTTGTGAGACACTCAACAGGTTATGCTTCAGCTGCTCGCAGAAGTTGACATTGTCAAAGCTAACACAACCATTCGAAACCACGCCTTGACACGTGATACTGCCGCCTTTTTCTCCGGCAAAGGCCACATAGCCGCCTCTAAATGGTTTAACGTCTTGAAGCAAGGCCATGTTTCCTGTCATGTGTCGGGAGCATCCACTATCTACATACCAGCGGTTAGAGATAGTACCCTTCGGACGTCCCTGCACGAGTAATAAAAGAATTAGTTAGATTTGGAGACCCAAGCCATTGTGGTCTTGGGTCGTCCATCCTTCTCAAAATAAACTACTTCTTTCAACTCACAGTCATGATGACTGTCCAAAATTGGTGAATCTTTGGAGGAATTGGGAACAGGAGATTGAGAATCTTTAACTTTCTTGTTCCAGGATCTCTTTTGAATCTTAACCAGAACAGAAGACTTTGGTTCAATCACAGCCGGTGAACTTGTGGAAGCTTCACCTGATTGAGCTTTAGTCAGCTGTTCCAGCTTTCTCAACCTCTTATTCCTTCTTCTTCTCTGTGGCTTAGAGAGTCTAGCCACAGGTTTCTCACCAGTGCGTGTACTACCAGATGTAGACACACGAGGTACAGCAGGTTGCTTTACCTTTCTTACAACAGATGGCTTGGCCTCAGATTTGATCTTTGGCTTAGCTATCGGTTGCACTGGTGGTTTCACCACATTTAGCTTTGGTCTGATAGGAGCTTTCACTACTGGCGACTTAGGAATAACAGCTGGTCGTGAAACAACATGCCGTTTCCCTGGGTTCTTAGAAGGACAGTTCACAACAATGTGACCAACCAAGCCACAGTGAAAGCAATTCCTCTTGTCAACATAAGTTCTCATGTAAGGCTCTTTAGTTCTGGACTTAGAAAACTCACCATTGTGAGAAGGAAGAGTTGGTTTATGAACAGAAGTTTGAACTTTTACAGTTTGATGTTTGGGGGTATAATACTTTTGCAAATTTTCTTTGTAACCCAGCCCATAATGAGATGAAAAAGCCTCTTTCTTAGCTTGGTTAATATTTTTAAAACCCCCGTAAAGCATTCCCTTAAGTTTATAATTTGTTTCAATGATATCAGGTTCAGTTAAAATGCAATTATCACCATTAGTGATAATGTTTTTCTGGACTTTCTGTTCAGTCAACAACTCCTTAGACACTACTCCTTTAGGGCAAGTGTTAACCGACCCATCCTCAGAAGCAGTAACATACTCCTCACTAGATGTGGAGTTAGCCTTACTTGAGGATTCATCCTTTTTAGGGGAATCATCCTTATCAGAGGGCTCATCTAGACAAGTGAGATCAATGTCTATCAAGCTATTGACAAACTGCCCACTTATTGGTGGAGGAATGGCATTGGTACCAAGTCCTAGGCCATTCATTTTTCTCACCACGGATTCGTAGTGTTCCACCACGAAGCGAGAGTTTTTCAATTTCTCGTTAGTGCATTTGAGCTGCAAGATCTCATTTTGCAGTTTGTTAATTTCATTGTTCTTTTTTTCCAAAGCCCTATACGCAATGTCCAAATGAACCTGTTGGTCGCTTATTTTTAAAGAATAGTCTTGTTTTTCGTTCTGTAGCATTTCAACTGATTCTTTAAAACGTGATTCATTCATTTTGTAATTTTTAGCTGCCAACTTTAGGGGTTCAATTATGTCTTGGAGATCAGAAATTTCATTTTTTAGCCCTAGACATTTAGAACAAGAAACAACAGAGAAAGGGTTAGAATCTACCTTAGATGATGAACTTTGTCCTTCTCCAATTGCCATGAGAGCGACAGCAGTGGTAGACTCCTTTTCATCAGCTACAGAAGCTTCCTCTTCTTCAGATTCAGAAGATTCCTCTCCTTCAGTTTCAGAAGATTCCTCTTCTTCAGCTTCCTTCCTCTCGGCCTCCTTCCTCTCGGCCTCCATCAGCTCCATGATTTCTGCCATGAGACCAACCTGTGCTTGAGCAATGATGGCGTCTTCTAGATGCACACCCCAATCAAAATTTTCGTCATTCTGTGCGACCAGTGCATTGGACTGATTACTTTGGGTATGATTGTGGTGACTTTGGTTGTTTTGGCCATGGCTGTTTCCCTGGCTAGGTCTGGTAAAACCAGAGGCAGGTGCTCTGTCCTTTTGACATTCACGAGCAAAGTGTCCATAGTTTTGACACTTGTAGCACTTGGCCTTGGATTTGTCAAATCCAACCTTGGCATTAGAATGCCCGCCAATATACTTTCTTCCTGTTCTGTTCAGGAAACGCTTGGCCCTCCTCAGTAACATGGCCATATTCCACTGAATATCCATGTCTTCAATATCATCAGGATCCACTTGATTGAAGTCCTCTTCAATAGTCTCAGGATCCGTTAGCTTTCCACCAATGAAATTCTCATATGCCAGCATGCAAGATGAGAATAGTGCTACATGATCTTCAGCTATCTTGGCAATAGCTGACTGGTTGGCTGAGCACGTATTCTGAGGAGTCTTTGAGTTTTGTTGATTTTGTTGATGAGATCCAAACCCTGATCCTGATGCATAACATGCATGACCACCACAACCATTAGAGTGGTCTTCTTCAATGGATTTCCCAGTAAAGAGTGCAATCCCAGAGCCGGAAGACATTGACGTGGAAGTCGTCCCGTGATACATGGAAGGGTCCTGTATCTGAGGTCTTCCAGAATTCTCCCTTTTTATAAGATTCATGTTATGAGCCTGAATCTTACCAACTGCCTCATCTACTGTCATCTCGTAGAACTTTGAACTTTCCCTCATCAGGGTTGTATACATCTCATATCTCGGTGGCAGAGCATCCAAAAACTTTTCCACCATTTCCTCTTCTGGATATTTAAGCTCAAACGATTTCAACTCCGTTTGTAGGTGATAGAATCTAGAGATAAGATCATCTAAAGATTCATTTTCTATAAATCTGAAGCACTCGTATTGCTTCCGGAGAAGATCCCTCTTGCTTTTCTTGATGTCACTATTTCCTTCGAATCTTTTCTGTAAAGCTTTCAAAAGATCCTTAGAAGATTCATATCCTCGGAAACTGTGGAACAAATCCCGAGTTAATGACATAGTGATTGAACCCAATGCCTTCTTCTCTCGATCATAAATTTTCTTTTCTTCTGCATCCAGCTTAGAGATAGGCTTAGGTACGTTTTCATCAAGATACAAGTGGGTTGGATGCTTATATCCCTCAAGAATAGGTATCCATAACGATGAATCGGTGTATGAAATATAGTGCTCAAAGCGGGCTTTCCAATTGGAATAATCGTTTACATTGAGCAACTTGGGAGGTTTCTGTGGAGTACCGATTTCATTATCATAATTTAACATACTACTAAGGTTCTGAAGGTTTGACATGGTGAACACTTGGTCAAAAATCAGAAAAGTCAGTAGCTATTGCGCACTTAGGATTGGCCTTGCGCACTTATGAATGGTCTTGCGTATTTAATATTTGCCCTTGCGTACTTGTAAGTACGCAGGAGTAAATTGTTAAGTACGCAAGATAAGTCTTAAGTTCGCAGTTCAGTCTTGCGCACTTGTAAGTACGCAGGAGATAACTCTTGCGTATTTAGCAAGTTCGCAGAAAACTGTACTTTTTGCCAAAAATGGTAAGTACGCAGGACACCTTTTCAGCAACTCTCACCAAACCTTTCCGGTGACCTGAAACTCGTCGGAGTTGGTAAAAAATGGTCTGATGATCAATGCAATTGAGTCAAAGGGTCAGAAACAAGTTTCTAACCAACCTATGATGCTCAAAACACACAAACACACAACAAAGATCGGTTTTTGAGAGATTTTTGCTTCTAAAAAAGTGCTCAAGAGCTACCCCTTTTTTATCACAAAAATCAACAAAATAACCTCTCTTTGCTTGTAAAACTCAGTAAAAACGTCTCCAAACTCACTTACAACACTCGAATTCAAGAGCAATGCTCTGATACCACTTGTAGGTCCCTCGGGTGTGGTGGATCGTCACATGCAAGTGGTCTACTAGTCGGACCGGGTGCGGAATACCCGTGACTAGGTGGAGAGTCTAACTGAACAAAGTAAACCGAACACAAGAGTCACAATAAACGTTCTTTGTATTATAAACACTCGACGGTTACAGAGAGAATACAAGCTGCGTACTTAGCAAAACTGAGTTCGTATGAATAAATGGTTCTGCGCACTTAGCTTCTGTGAACCTATCCTATTTATACTGACCTGATGCCTGCGCACTTAGCAAGTGCGAAGGACCAATTACTCCTGCGTACTTAACAAGTACGCATAGGTATTCCTGCGTACTTACTAAGTACGCAGGAGCATTCTCCTGCGCACATACAAGTGCGCAAAACACTTAGAAGAAATCAACAAAACATTAAGTAAAAGTAAATACAACTCGATAAACTTTTACATAATGACTCTTACATACAAAGACAAAATACAGACATTAGACATACAAACCTAGACTCTATCCAGAGTGTTGTCACAAGAAAGTGCATCAACAGAATGAAAAATAAATATAATTTTGGTTTTTTATATTTGAGTTTTGTAGTCATGTTTATGAATTATGTGATTTAATATTAGTTAAATTTTTTAATTTGGTTACTTGAATGAATAATAAATACTATTTTAGTTTTACAAATGTTCTTTAGGTTCTAACCAGAACCAAAGGGTCCAGGACATGTAAGAACCCACCCGAACCCTTTTGGCTACACAAGGGTTGAGTATGGTTCCTAGAAAGCTGAAAGAAATGGGTAAGGGTCGGTTCTCACGATTCCTACCCTTTGCTCAGCCCTACACGAAAGTTAATTACATAAAGACTTTTGTTGATGTTCTTTGATTGTTTAAATGCAAATCAATGGTACGTTTTACCTATGTATGGTGAAAGGTATTTAAATTTATTCTTGGCCTTTAAATATTTTCACCAATTGTTAACACATATAGCCTTCTAGTTTGTCACACTCGTAACACATGACAGTCATCTACCAGAGTAGTACCTCTAACAGATATGTTCCCAGGTAAGAGCGACGGGTCTAGGAGAGATTTATACACCGCTCTTTCCTAGACAGAACATTCCGTTTGTCAGATAACTACATACCAGTTGAAGGTCGCCTTCTAGTTACTATGACTTTGATATCAAAAACACACAGCGGAAGACTTAAAATCATAATTACTTTATTTCATAATATAAAGTTTTACAATAGGGACTGACTGGTACAATATAACATAAAAACCCTAGACTTATAGCTCACGAAGAATCATGCCGTCCACTCAGGACTTATGGTCACACAGGGACCTGCCCTCAGTCATCCCTATATCCAACATCTGTACATCCCCAGGAATGCCAAATATAAGCTAGGGTTCACATGTGCTCAATAACATTTGAAAACATTTTGGATCAGCATAACGTGGTGAGTTCATAAACAAAATCGTATTTTCCACAACGTATATCTTTGATACAAGAATGAAATGCCCCACCTGGGTCTAACAACCATTCGCTCCAATCTATCACCCAATAACCACGAAAGTATTCTGAGTCTACAACATACATATATACAGAGACCTTCGGCGCGCTGGTCCCATATGTACCAGATCTCAAACAAGAGGATCAGTCTTGTCCCTAGGTCTCACCCCAATCATGTCCATAATACGTACTTATTATAGGATATATGCACAAATAGTATTGGGATCTCAGATACAAAATCATTTACAAAACATTTTATAGAGCGCAGTTCAGAGGAATTCACCTCAAGCAGAACCTCCTTCCTGATCAACTATAATAATCAACACCTCGACAGAATCCTAAATCGTATTCGACATTATCATAATTAACCCTATCTTAGGTTTACACGAAGGAACCTCAGGTTGTTCAGAAACCTTACCTTGGCACTATCTACGGCAGTTTGCGAACGAAATTGCTTGAAACCGGACTTTTGAGAGTGGACCAGAACCTCGAGAATTGAGCTACCAGAGCTCTAGTGTGTGTTTGTGAAGGTGAGAGTGTGTGCCAAAGTCTGAAATCGAGCCATCTATTTATAGGCTGATTTTGGTCCCATATCGGACCGTTATGCAGGGGGATAGCGGTCCGCTATCGCCCTGCCTGCGTCAGCCCTACACGCGTCAAGCTCCCATTGGACCCGTCTGATTTTTGCAGCGAGCGGACCGTTATGGTTCGGGATAGCGGTCCGCTATCAAGCCACGCGTCAAAATTCAACCGATAAGTCACTGGACACGTGTCATCACCTAGTTTATTCCTTTGTCAACACATATAGGAGCAATATGTATTGGATGTCGGTTCGACATCCGTCCCATTTTTAGAATTTTCACTTTTAGTCCTCCATATTTGGAGAACATGCATTTTAACCCCTGTACTTTGTCTTTTGACACTTTTAGCCTTTATTTTACTTGGGAATTATTCGGGTGTTACAAATCTCCCCTCGTTAAAAGAATTTCATCCTCAAAATTCGAAATTAATCAAATAAGTAAGGATATTTAGCTTTCATCTTTTCTGTTAATTCCCAAGTTTTGTCGGCACCCTTCCGGCCTTGCCACTGTACTAGTACCATTGGTATAATTTTCTTTCTCAACTTTCGATTTTGAGTTCCTATGATTTCAACGAATTTTTTGGTGAATTGGAGTTTTATCATTGACGTGTACATCATCTAATGAGATTGCCTGATTGGGGTCTGCTAGACATTTGCGCAGACATGACACATGAAACGTGTTATGAATACCCTGCAATGCTTCAGGCAACTCAAGTTTATACGCTACTGCTCCAACTCTTTCTATTATCTTGTAAGGCCCAATATACCTTAGCCCTAACTTTTCACGTTTTCTGAAACGCACAACACCTTTCCAAGGTGATGCTTTCAACATCACATGGTCACCTACTTGGAATTCTAACTGCCTTCGTCGTCTGTCTACATAACTCTTCTGCCGATCTTGTGCAGCTTTTAATCTTTGATTGATCTGGACTATCTTATCAGTTGTTTCCTATAAGATTTCTAGTCCAGATAGTTGGAAATCTCCCACTTCCATCCAACAAATTAGAGTTCTGCACTTCCTACCGTATAATGCTTCAAACGGTGCAGCTTTTATACTCGAATGATAAATGTTGTTGTAAGAGAATTCTATCAATGGTAGATGATTATCCCAGCCACCTTCGAATTCTATTGTACAAGCCCTTAGCATATATTCTAGGGTTTGGATTGTTCTTTCACTTTGTCCATAGGTTTGAGGGTGATATGTTGTACTCATATTGATTCGAGTTCCCAACTCTTTCTGGAAACTGGTCCAAAATCTGGACGTAAATCGACTATCTCTATCAGATATAATAGATAGCGGTATACCATGGCGGCTTACAATTTCATTTATGTAGAGTCGGGCTAACTTATCCATGGAATAGTTTTCACTGATAGGAATAAAGTGTGCCGATTTGGTTAGTATATCAACCACAACCCAAATAGCATCATGTACTTTCTGGGTTCTCAGCAGTTTTGTGACAAAGTCCATAGTAATCCTATCCCATTTTCACACAGGTATCTCTAACTGTTGCAGTTGACCTGCGGGTTTCTGATGTTCGATCTTAACTTGAAGACAAGTTAAACATTTTTCTATATACTGAGCTATGGATCTCTTTATATTCGGCCACCAATAATGAGTCTTCAGGCCTTTATACATCTTATCAGCTTCGGGGTGTATCAAATATTTGGATTTTTGAGCTTCATCCATCACCTTTGTTTGAATTTCCCTAAGTCTAGGAATCCAAATTCTGTTTCCAAATCGTAGGATTCCATTATCGCCTTTTGTTAGTAATTTTTCTTTACCAACCATGCGCTCCTTCTTGATGTTGTCTTCTTGTAGTGCTTGAATTTGAATTTCTTTGATTTGATCCATCCAGTCTATCTTGATTTCTAATCTTAAGGCTCTTATTTTGATAGGCTTGATTTTCTCCTTTCGACTTAATGCATCTGCTACAACATTAGCTTTCCCGGGATGGTAATTAATCTCACAATCATAGTCATTAATGAGTTTCATCCATCTTCTCTGTCTCATATCCAAATCCTTCTTATTGAATATATGTTGGAGACTTTTATGGTCTGTATATATCACACACTTAGTACCATACAGATAGTGTCTCCAAATCTTTAGAGCAAACACTATGTCATCAAGTTCAAGATCATGTGTGGTATAGTTATTCTCATGAATCTTAAGTTGTCGTGATGCATAAGCTATCACCTTTTCTCGCTGCATCAATACGCAACCTAGACCAACGTGGGAAGCATCACAATAGATGACAAAGTCAGTATTCCCTTCAGGTAATGCTAAAATTGGTGTAGAGCTAAGTTTCTGTTTAAGGGTTTTGAATGCTTCCTCTTGCTTTTGACTCTATTCAAACTTCACAACTCTCTGAGTTGGGGTAGTTAATGGGGTAGAAATTTTAGAGAAGTCCTGTATAAACCTTCGGTAGTATCCGGCTAGACCAAGAAAGTTCGTACCTCAGTCGGTGTCTTTAGAGTCTCCCACTTCATAATGGCTTCAATCTTGGCTGGATCTACTTGGATTCCCTTATGATTTATAACATGTCCTAGGAATTGTATCTGTTATTTCCAAAATTCGCATTTGGACAATTTAGCATATAATTTCTCTTCTCTAAGAGTGTCAAGGATTATTTGAAGATGTTTGGCATGTTCTTCTTGAGTTCGGGAGTAGATAAGGATATCGTCTATGAACACTATAACGAATTTATTAAGAAATGGTTTACAGACTCGGTTCATTAGGTCCATAAATGTTGCGGGAGCATTCGTTAGACCAAATGACATAACCAAAAATTCGTAGTGTCCATATCGGGTTCTAAAAGCAGTCTTAGGTATATCTTCTTCCTGTACCTTCAACTGGTGATATCCAGATCTAAGATCGATTTTCGAGAAGTATTTAGCTCCTTGCAACTGATCGAACAAATCATCTATTCTTGGCAATGGATATTTGTTGTTCACAGTGAGCTTGTTCAATTCTCGATAATTTATGAACATCTGTATGCTTTTGTCCTTCTTCTTTACAAACAAGACTGGTGCTCCCCAAGGCGAAGTACTTGGACGTATGAAACCTCTGTCCAATAATTCTTGAATCTGCTTCATCAACTCTTTCAATTCAGACGGTGCTAGACGATATAGTGCTCTAGCGATGGGTTTGGCTCAAGGAATAAGTTCGATTCGGAATTCGATTTGTCTATCTGGGGGTAGATCGGGTAATTCTTCCGGAAATACATCTGGGTGGTCGCATACTTCAGGGATGTCCGCAATTTGCCATTCAGGTTTGGAATCTAAAGTATAAACTATGAATACATCACATCCTGTATTCATACATTTCTTAGCCTTAGCTACGGAAATCGTTTCAATCTTATTTTCATCACTATCACATTGTATCAACATAGATTCTCCGTTAGGCCTACAAATCCTAACAGTCCGTTGATCACAATTGATCTGAGCATGGCATTGGTTCAACCAATCCATCCCAATGATGACATCGTACTTGCTCATACCATTGGCATTAATTCAATCACTGAATTTTTGTTGCCCAAAGTCATCTTGCAATTCGCATACGATTCAGTTATCCTAATCTGCTCTCCACTTGCCGTCTCAACTATATACGCTCAAGTGGGGTTGGTTTTATGCCTAAATGCAAACTAAAGGCATTTAAAACAAAACTTCTATTTGCTTCTGTATCAAATAAGATTTTAGCATAAACATCGTTAACTAGGAACGTACCAGCTACTACTTTGGTATTGTTGTTCCTCTTTCCTTCATCTATCACAATCACCTGACCTTTAGCCCCTCCTCTGGGCTTCTGCTGGGCAGGTTTGGTACATTTTCTCAAAATATGTACCATCTCATTACAATTGAAACATTTAATAGATGGGCAATATATTGTAGTATGCCCCGACTTCTGGCATCATTGCATCTAATTTCCTGAGAATTTCTCACCGAATTATTTCCTTCTCTCATAGGGAACTTGAAATTCCTCGGTTTAAATCGATACATCACTTCCTCACTTTTCCTCTTTGTTTCCACAGGTTTTATCTCAATTGCTTTCTCAGCCTTGTCATTGGCTTCTTGTGCTGCCACATCATCATAAATCGTGGCACTTAACGACATAGCCGCATTCATTGTTTGAGGTGCCGATGTTCTCACTAGGGTTCGTACCTTCAGTGGTAACCCCCTAATGAAGTGTTTGATTCTTCTAAACTCGGGTGTCACCAGATGTGGCACCAATTTTGACATCTCATCAAATTTTGTCGCATACTCCTAATGAGTCATTGTTCCAGCCTCCAAATGCTGAAACTCTTCCTCAATCTATTCAAGTTCATTCTGAGGATAGAAACATTACAGAACTAGTTCCTTAAACTCGTTCCATTTCATATTGTCCACGCTCCCCTCTGGCTTGTTTCACAGACTCCCACCAATCTAATACTGTGGTTTCTAAAGAGTTGGTAGCAAACTTAACTGCCTGATCACTCCTGCACTCACTAAGCTTGATAACAGCTTCCATCTTTGTGATACATTGTGTAGTATCAATAGCTCCTTTCTTTTCGTCAAATGGCATGGGTTTGCAGCCTCCGAAGGATTTGTAGTTGCATCCTTCATGATTTTCAGTTCTTGTTACTGAGCTAGTATTGGCGTTCCCATTTGCTCCTCCGGTGTTGTTAGTTCCTCCTCCAGTAGTTCCATTACCCATTATTTTTTAAAGAACTTTGTCTAACAGTCCGGGTAGTGTGGTTCGTAAAGCCTTTGTTACTTCACTAGCCACAACATCTTGTAACTGGGTTTCAGTCATAACCACCTCCTCAGCATGAGCATTGGTATTATTGTCGTTCTCATTTGTTTCGTGATGATCGTTAGTATCGGTGTTATTTTCAGTCTGTCTACGATTCCTAATAACCGGGGTTCGACCGGTTCCCCTACCTCTTTTTCTTCCTCGTCCAACCATTGTTACCTATACATACAGATGTATGACATCAGAATTCGTATAACTGCTTATGATCTAGAAAATCAGAAATTAAAGACATTTGGCCAAGAATGTAATTAATTATCTGTTCTCTTGATATCACCCTTTATATTCATAATGATAATCAACACCTTAATCTGCATCCTATGGCATTCCAGCTATTCTCAGAGCACTTAGTTTAAGTCTAGATACTAATCTTTCCTATTAGTATCTAAGTACCTTAAACTGCGACTCTGATACCAACTTGTCACACCCGTAACACAGGACAGTCATCTACCAGAGTAGTACCTCTAACAGATATGTTCCCAGGTAAGAGCGACGGGTCTAGGAGAGATTTATACACCGCTCTTTCCTAGACAGAACATTCCGTTTGTCAGATAACTACATACCGGTTGAAGGTCGCCTTCTAGTTACTATGACTTTGATATCAAAAACACACAGCGGAAGACTTAAAATCATAATTACTTTATTTCATAATATAAAGTTTTACAACAGGGACTGACTGGTACAATATAACATAAAAACTCTGGGCTTATAGCTCACGAAGAATCATGCCGTCCACTCAGGACTTATGGTCACACAGGGACCTGCCCTCAGTCATCCCTATATCCAACATGTGTACATCCCCTGGAATGCTAACTATAAGCTAGGGTTCACCTGTGCTAAAAAAACATTTAAAAACATTTTGGATCAGCATAACGTTGGTGAGTTCATAAATAAAATCGTATTTTCCACAACGTATATCTTTGATACAAGAATGAAATGCCCCGTCTGGGTCTAACAACCATTCCTTCCAATCTGTCACCCAATAACCACGAAAGTATTCTGAGTCTACAACATACATATATACAGAGACCTTCCGGCGCGCTAGTCCCATATGTACCATATCTCAAACAAGAGGATCAGTCTTGTCCCTAGGTCTCACCCCAATCATGGCCATAATAAGTACTTATTATAGGATATATGCACAGATAGTATTGGGATCTCAGGTACAAAATCAGTTACAAAACATTTTATAGAGCGCAGTTTAGAGGAACTCTCCTCAAGCATAACCTTCTTCCTGATCAACTATAATAATCAACACCTAGACAGAATCCTAAATCATATTCGACATTATCATAATTAACATCCCTATCTTAGGTTTACACGAAGGAACCTTAGGTTGTTCAGAAACCTTATCTTGGCACTATCTACGGCATTTTACGGACGAAATTCCTTGAAACCGGACTTTCGAGAGCGGACCAGAACCTCGGGAATCGAGCTACCAGAGCTCTACTGTGTGTTAGTGAAGGTGAGAGTGTGTGCCAAAGTCTGAAATCGAGCCATCTATTTATAGGCTGATTTTGGTCCCATATCGGACCGTTATGCAGGGGATAGCGGTCCGCTATCGCCCTGCCTGCGTCAGCCCTAAACGCATCAAGCTCCCATTGGACGCGCCTGATTTTTGCGGCTAGCGGACCGTTATGGTTCGGGATAGCGGTCCGCTATCGAGCCACGCATCAAAGTTCAACAGATGAGTCACTGGACACGTGTCGTCACCTGGTTTTTTCCTTTGTCAACACACATTGGAGCGATATGTATTGGATGTCGGTCCGACATCCGTCCCATTTTCATAATTTTCACTTTTAGTCCTTCATATTTGGAGAACATGCATTTTAACCCCTGTACTTTGTCTTTTGACACTTTTAGCCTTTATTTTACTTGTCAATGAATCACTAAAAAATGAATAACGTTCCGTCACATCGCTGTCACGCTAGTAGAAGGACAATCACTTTTACTTCATTAACTGATTATTATTTAAATAGTTAATTAATAAATAATAATAATAATAGAACATAAAATAAAACATTAATTTCATAATAATAATAATAGAACATAAAAAAATTACATTAATGAAATAATAATAAAAAAACAACTAAAAATTTTATTTTAGAAATGTTTCCATGGTTATGATTACATCGGGAAGTGTGTCATTATTGAATCACATTTGGTTTCTGATGCAAAGAAGGAAGCAATGGAACATGAAGCTGTTTCACCGCACGTTACTGACAACATATGTTCTCCTTTATTTTTTGAGAAACTTGTTGAATATAGAGGATAGAATCAAAGTATGATTGATGAATCTAAACATGTGAAGTCAATGAACAAAGAGTTAAAAGATCTTGAAATGAAGTACAAAAGAAAACTTGATGATTGTTTGAAAGAGATTTTATATTTAAAGACTGTGATTGTTGGAAAGGACACTGCTAATCAATTTTTAATGGAAAGAGTAGAAAAAATGGAAAAGACTAAAATTCACGTTGACAAAATTAACCTTTCCGATGAAAAGCCGAATGGGCTTCTTGATAAACAAATTTATCAAAAGGTAAAAAGTGGGCTTGGATGCCATAATGTTCCTCCTCTATTTTCTGAAAATGGACTTTATCCACATGTGCCTGAACCACACATTAAATGACTCAAAACACATAAGGAAAACCTGTAAAAATAAACACACGACGATTAAAACAAGAACAAGATCAACGAATAGCACACACTTACACATACGTAATATGAGATATTTTACCATAACTTTCAAACATAATCAGAGATTACCTGGCATGGAATCATACTAACTTAACTAACCTAATCACACTGCAATTCCGATCCAGATACTAACCTCCTAAGGACAATTGTTGGTATATTTGTCCACTTAGACCCATGCAATATGATTTCAACAAGTAACTTGTGACCTTTTATCATGTTTTGATAAGTTTAACTGACATAAGTTGACCCCACACTCAATATCTAAAAATTTTAATACATAAAGACATACAAGAGCTTCATATTTACCACATCCTTGCGTGTTAACCGGTCACCATGATGAATGAAGCGTATAGTTTAACAATAACAACGGGATAAGTTGGTTATGAACAACTCTAAAAGATAGTGGGACTTACACGCACGGCGGACTTACTTGCCTAAAGAGTTAAATTCAATTGGACTTACATGCGTGTCAGACTTACATGCCAATGTTTTGATAAACTTTTATAAAGCCAGAATGAGTGATCCAGTTACTGGATATAAAGCATAAAGTAGGGTAGGGGTGAACACTCTAGGTCTTTGCAAAGCAAACAAAAGAGGTCATAAAGACAGAATCTCCAGGTCTTAGCAAAGCAAAACAAAGGAGAGACTGTGCAAAACTATGTCTTAAAGATCATGGTCTCATTGTGTGTGTATCAACATTCACTCTACATTCTTATAAAACCATGAGGTTAGTTACAGATCATCAAGATGGGAGTACTACTTAATCATGTGAATTTAAGTTTGTCACATGAATTACCGTCTACTTGTGAAATGTTAAGCCTACCGACACATCATACCTCAAGATTGCTTTCTTCTTCAGGTCCAATTCATGAGTAGGAATAATCAAGTTAGTTTACTACTATAACACCCTAATTTTCGAAGAAAATAAAAGTATAAAGTTGAAGTAGCATGTGGACTAAAGTTCAGGGCTAAAAATGCAAAAATCTAAAAGTTGAGTCGGTAGCGAACCGCTCCGGGTTCCTTAGCGGTTCGCTACGTGTTGAGTAAGGAAGCAATGATGACAGGACACGTGTCATGCCACTAAGCTTCAGCCGCAAACCCCATAGCGGACCGCTATGAGGATCATAATGGTCCGCGACGCCGCAACTTGGATAGCGGACCGCTATCCAAGAGCTATCCAAGAGCTTGACGGTCCACTAAGTGTGCAACAAGCCGAACAGCTGGCAGGTGGGGCGGTAGAGGACCACTACCTACCTGCTTATCAATCCGCTACCGATGCCATGTTCAGCCTATAAATTGGTGTTTGAGCAGTTCATTTGAAACTTACAAAACACACAAACACCATACACACACATATTGAATTCAGAAGGCTCGAGCGACACATTAATGTGGAGTTAGATCCTGTGAAGTGTTTGAACGAGCGTAGGAAAGACCCGAGATTATCGTAAGTAAACTAGACCCGTACTTAGTCTTGTTTGTTTATGTGACTGTGTGCTTAGTATAATACAAATGTACTTTAAGGAATATTTCCCGGGAGGCCTCACTCGTTGGATTTACTCATAAACATAGTCATCAAACACTGAACTTTAATTAAAACATTCAAACATAGCGGAAGCATACATTCATTCAGTTACATAACAGCGGAAGTATTAACATAAAAGAAACATTGTTTTAACACATAAGCAATTAAACAAGATGTCAGTCTTGGATCAGGTAGCCTTCACGCCTTTGCCCTTTCTTTCTTCTTGTTACCTGAAGTTTATACTAAAAGTCAGCTAACGCTGGTGAGTTCTAGTTTTAAGCAATTAAGTATAACATCAGTCATTCATTTGTACCATTTGTATATATATATATATATATGTATATATATATCATTGTTTTCATTGAACATACATTGACTATACACATAAGTATGTGCATATGCATATATCATTACTTCCATTGAACATTCACTGGTCATACACATAAGGGTGATCAACCCGCCATTGATTGCATAAGTCACAAAGACATACGCTCCGTCCTACCGTCGTAGGCCATAATTCATATCGTGTCTACCGAAGTAGTCTGTCCTTCATTACCGTCTGCAACCTTTAGCCGTCCGTCTACCGTGTCAACCGTCGTAGTCGATCCTTTAGCCCGTCTGCCCTAAGGCATCCTTTTCCCATGCGAACTATTTACGCAGCCGTGCTTCGAATAAGGGCCTCCGTACTACCGTAGTAGTCCGTATTTAGTCTACCTTTCTAGACTTTAGCATACCGTTTGCATAATAGCCGCATAGTCATCTGTCTACCATAGTAGCCGTCATCATCGTATCGTCCTACCGAAGTAGTCCGTATTTTCGTCCATAACATATACATACATTCATAAAATGTAATATATATATATAAATATAAAGCAAGATTTCATTCATTTACGTTATGTCATTCATTCATTTCATTCTTTGTAAACGTTGGTTTCATTATTTGTTCATCATTACTTTCATATAACACGTATGTCATATTAGCATTCGTAACATTCATTCATTTGCATGTATACACTCCAGCCCCAAAACATTGGAAAACATTTGCACATAACACATATGGGGCACATAGAACTCACCTGCTGAGCGGTTTCCTGGAGTATACTAGTTGGTCAGTGAGCGTCACTAAGGTCACACATAATTTGTATAATCAAGTCATACAAGATAAGATAATGAACCTAAATGACACTAGTCATTTCTACACTTAGGGTTTGGCGAACTTAGGTAACTTCCCCACTTTTGGCTTAAGCAAACATAGCAAGTTCGCTCCTTTGAGCTAGGCGAACTTGGGTAAGTTAACCATATCTGAGCTTAGGTGAACATGATAAGTATGTTTGATGGATCTTAGGCGAAGATGTGATAAGTTCGCCACATTGAGCTTAGGCGAACATAGGTGAACATGCTATAGCGAGCTTGTTAAGTTCATTGGAATGGTGCCAGGCAAACTTGATAAGTTAGCCTGCGCGATCATCTTCCACACCAAGAAACCCTAGATCTGGTCTGTGATTTTCATTCATTCAAGCTTCGAACTTTTTACATTCAAACTGTTCCTTTTTACTCCATGAACCCAGATCTATGGTTTGTTTTCAAATCCATACGTAAAGACTTAGCCTTTTCGTAAATTTAACTCGAAACCCAAAATGCACAAAAACTCGGATTTAAAGGTGATGCTTACCTCTTGGGCTCCGATTTCTGTTACTATCCGTTACTGGGCTACTGAGTGACGATTCCCGAGCTTTTGAACCGATTCCCGTGTTCTCCTTTCTCTCTCTAAGCTTGCGAAAATGAGGGTGGTGAAGGGGGAAGGGCTGGTCTCATTCCTTTTATACCTAGGCTCCCCTCAGCCCGTTAAGGCCAGGCACAAGCCCATTCTCTTTTCCTTTTTCTTTTCATTCAAATCTTCGTTTTAATACCGACCTCGTTTATATTTATTTATTTTATAAATTTGGGATGTTACATGTACGGGTAATGATAACGTGTGTATGTGGTATAAACAAGTCTAAGCTCCAAATCCGAATAAAGGAGTATTCATGAAATATCAAATGGGTGTGGGTACGCCGCTGATACACCCTATATATAAACCTCTTTGATACTTCAGGAAGAAACCTTTACAAAGGTCCTAAACCTTTGTAAAGGTTTCTTCCTAAAGTATCAAAGAGGTTTATATATAGGGTGTATTAGCCGCGTACCCACCACCCATTTGATATTTCGTGAATACTCCTTTATTCGGATTTAGAGCTTAGACTTGTTTATACCAAAGGGGTGGTGGGTACGCCGCGGATACACCCTATATATAAACCTTTTTGATACTTCAGGAAGAAACATTAACAAAGGTTAGGTTAGGGCTGGCATAACATGTCAGACACGACACGATAGCATAACATGCCAGACACGACACGATAAGACATGACACGATAAGACTTGATTACCTGTTATGTTCAACACGAACACGATATGATAACTAATCATGTCATTTTTTCCAAACACAAACACGACGTGTTTAGAAACAGGTCACCTGTTAAGGGGCCTGTTTAGAAACCTGTTTAAAGAGAGAATAAATATAACATATATAATGAAAGAAAAAAATGCCAAAACTTAATAAAATTTTAAAAAGTTGAATCATAACATCCATTAACATAAAAAATCCTAAACCTTTTTAAAACAAAAACCCATAAAAGTGAAATAAAAATATCCAAGTGGGCAACACAAGGTATCAAAAATCGGACGATGGACTAATGGAGTATCAGAGTCTAAAAAATTAGGTTAAACGCAAGGTCGTTAAAGTCCCTGGACTCGGAAAGTGGGCAACGCAGGTTAAAGTTTGGGCTTGGGCTGGGCCTAGAATCTAGATGCAAATAGGATGTTAAGTGTTAACATGTCCCTAACGGGTCTTAACAAGTTAACATGTCTTTAACCTGTTTAGACACGAATTTAACATGTCCCTAACGTGTCGACCTGTTTAAGACACGAAACATGTTAAGGTCAAACACGGGACATGTTAATTACATGTCGTGTCGTGTTAACGGGTCCGTGTCAAAAATTTCCAGCCCTAGTTTAGGGTAGGTACTAGTTTGGAAAGCATGATAAAGAATACATGTTATACGTGAGAAGAGTATGAATATATGTTACGGACGAGTCTAAACCCTAAAAATGCGTAACAGAGTATCCACGAGGCATTAAAGGGGTGGTGGGTACGCCGCGGGAACACCCTATATATAAAGCTCTTTAATGTATCCGGGAGAAACCTTTACAAGGAATTAGGGCAAGAATTAGTTTTGAAAGCATGATAAGATTACATGCTATATGTGATCAAAATGTGAATGCATGATGTGAACGAATATAAATCCTAAACCCGGGTAACGGGGTATTCACGAGATGCCAAACGGGTGGTGGGTATGCCGCTTGTACACCCTATATATAAACCTCTTTGATACCTTAGGGAGAAACCTTTATAAAGGTTTAAAGTGAGGACTGGGTTCAAAGGCATGACAATGATCCATGCTAAATAAACGTGATAGAATTTTGTACGTGATGATTATATGTGTATGATAAATTGGGAGGATATGGGTCAACGATACCTCAGATCCCGATTAAATGAGAAACAAAGGTGCCCAGCCTACGGGCGAAAGGACCTTGTGTAAATATAAATATAAAGGTGCCTAGATTACAGCCGGAAGGACCTTGTGAATGGAGAGTAAAGGTGCCTAGCCAACGGGCGGAAGGATATTGTGAATAAGAAATAAAGGTGCCCAGCCTACGGGCGAAAGGACCTTATATGAATAAAGTAGAGGTGCCCAGCCTACAGGCGGAAGGACGTCAAGTGCCTAGCCAACGGGCGGAAGGACCTTATGAGAATAAAGAAATGGTTTTGGAAATAAAGAAAGCAGTGTACTTACTTAGCGTAAGCTAACGTAAAACCGTTTTTCAAACACTACAGGGAAAAACACTCGGAACGAATGAAGCTTCCTAGGACGTGGCTCGTTGGAGAGAGAAGAATCCATTGATCCATTGTAATTAGTATATTATTGTTTGTAAAACAATATTTTATATAAATAAAAGTACCTGTGTCATCACGGTGGCAAGATTTTTGAAAAAATTAGAACTAAATTCTGCTGACTCTGACATTTTAAAAGAATAAAGAAAGTAGGGTATTTCAACTATCATTTTTCATAAATGCCATATCTGTGATAATAAGCAGTCAACGTTTCCCCTTTTGCCTGTACAAATTCTTGATATATTTTCTTTAACGTTTCTTGTCTTTCCACAAACATTCCATCAAGATAACAACCTAGAAACGTCATCTGTAACTTCTGCAAACAAATTTATAACACCCGAACTGAACCTCAGACAAAATCCGAGTCAATCTGAACACTTTCAAATATCCCTTTATCCCTTTGTCTTTGCAAAAACCTTAAAATTTTTCAAGAATATTTTTTTTGGCCGGGAAACTTTCGTTTCTAAAAGTTACGCCCAAAACTTTCACCAAAACTTTCACCTGTAAGTTTTGCCCGAAACATAACTTTTTTTTAAACTTTCATCAAAACTTCCGTGTTGACTTTGACTTTCGCTGTTGACTTTGACTTTTACGCGAAAGAGGAACTTTTACATAAAAAATAGTGTAGCTTTCATCTAGGTAAGCGTCAGCCTATATAATTCCTTACATTTGATTTTCTTCTTTAAACCCGAGTAGTTTATCAAGTTTTCAATCTAATTAATCAAACCGGTTTTTCGGGACGTTTGAAGATGTTGCTCGTTTCCCTTTATTATTTCTCCCACGAGGACGAACCGACTCATCCGGTATATCAATCTCATCATCAGTGTCATTTAGATTAATTTGGGAACATCTATCCGATGCAGAATGAGACGAGTATATTCGCTGGATGATGACGTTTTTGACCGTTTGGACGATTACCCCATCAACAGGACGTGCGCCTACTTTGAACTTTTTCTCAAAACCTGTCACGCTTTCTCGGAAGTAAACGCAGCACCCATATCATTTTGTATTTTTGACATGCTTCCAAGAAAACATCGTGGTCACTTAAATCACTACGATGGTTGTTAGAGTGTTTGGCATGGAAACATTAAAATTAGAAATCTTATGACGACAGTTGTTAAAGTTGAGGATGATAAGCGTTACTATAAAAATTGGGATTGAAGAGGTTGCTTGTGTCGTTACGTTGGTTATCGTTGAATTGACCTTTAGCGAAAAATGGGTTGTTTGGGTTCCAAGGATTCATGATATGAGGTGGAAAGAAAATTGTATGTAGTTTGAGCGAAAATTGTTGTTGTTTGAAGGTTGAAAGATATAAAGTATTTATAGATTTTTTTTTAAATTACCCAACGACTAGAAAGGTAACGGTCATTTAACCATTGAGAGTTGTCCCACACCCCTTAAATGGAATCACACCACCGCCTCACGCCCTAGGGGGATTGTGTTCCACGCCCAATCACGGACCACGTGGTCCCCCCCCCTTCACGCCAGCATTACACATAGCCTTATCACGTCTCATTAAATGCAAACCAAGTAGTATTTAATGAGATGTAGGTAAAAGCATATTTCAATCAAAGAAAAAACTATAAAATTATAAGGGGTAAGATCTTTCAAATGTTTTTTAGCGGGCTAATCCTCAAAGCTTTCACAAGGAGTTGTTTTATAACATCTTAATATTTGATAAATTATCTTAGAAATATTTTATTTATTAAAATAATGATAAATTCTCATTCATAATGTGTTCAGGATAGGTTCATTTTGATTATTGTGAAATTTTGACTAAAATGTTAATATATGTAGAAATCAGGGTTAAAATTGTAAATTTCCAACTCTCTTATTTAAAGTCCAAATTGATGGACTGGGGGACTAAATTGCCATTAGAAAAAGTTCAAAATCTTCGGAGATAAATTTGAGAGACCTAAATCGGTTTCTTCATTTGGGATAGGAGCAAATGCATGTGTGTATGTTCCTAGCGTGTGTTCATGGTGAAAGCAAGGAGGAAGCTGATTTATGGAGATTAAAGGTTAGGATTCAATTCTAGAGATCATTATCATTTTTAACAGATTGGAAAAGAAGAACAACCATTTGGTGAGCTCCCTACTCTCTCCTTTTGACGTGTGCAATTCGTAACATAAATAACTTAAGAAATTCCTTGCACAAGCTCAGTTTTAATGATAATCACTAATAACCAAACTACACACGTACAAGCAGTGTCCCTATCGCATGCGGTATAGCATATAGCAAGTACCAAATATCAACCCGCGAACTCGATGTCTCCTGATACTCAGCCCTCTATCAATATCTAGCCTAAGAAAAAGATATATGATTTTAAAATGACCAATGTTGTAAAGAAGACTCAAAACAGAACGAATTTAAGAAAGCTTTAGAGAAATCAGATTAAGGAGATAACCGTTTAGACTTGAATAAATTATGTTGGAAAGACAGTTAGGTTAATTTGTTATGAAAATTGCTTTTATGATTTAGATGAAGAACAAAACAGTGTGTGAAGTGCTAGAACGGATTAGAGCCCGTTGGGGTTAATCCCACGAAACAAGAATAGAAGTGTTATAGACACACACTAATATCCTAATCATGTGAAGCTAGTTTATTACTAATTCCTTATGACATAGAGTTTCTACAGTGATCTAGACAGATAAGCACCCTAGCGATTTACAAGTTGTGATTAGATTACTACAGAAAGCCCTATCAAGTTCGTAGACCCTTTTATTCAGATCCAATCCCTAGGCAGTTCACTAGTTAACCAGTTTTATATCTGATTAGTCTATTACCGGTTAAGATGTCAAACCTTAGGTTATAAGTGCACTTTTATACCCTAAAGATAGAACAAGTTGGATTTAACATGCATAACTTCATAGAAAGACGCAACAAGACCACACAAATCAGATCTAAAACCAATAGCAAAGAGTAAACACACACATCATAAGTTCAAGATAACAAACTGTACTAAAATCACTTCTTCAGCTCCAAAACAGTGTCTTCAGCTTCCAAAATGCGCCTTTGGTCGAACTTGTAAACCCTAGCCCGTAAAGTACTTTAAATATGGCAAGATTAGGTTTATACCCGGTTCGCGTACGGGTCGTACCTGTTGGATATGTGATGTCCGATCGTCAATTAAGTCAACGTTACCATCAAGGTACGATCCAAAGAGTTACACTTTGGGCAACAAACAATTAATAATATTTAGTCGTAAATATTATAATTCACGAAACATGGTTTTATTAAAGGGCGTATAAATATTTAATGAAATATATATCAGTTTATTCGGTGATTAATTATTTAGAGAAATAATTAAATACAGAGGAATAAACGTTGAAGTGTTAAACACTAAATTATATGTAATTGGTAAACTCTGAGGATTAAAAGTGATTAATAGCTAATTGCTAGGAAATTAACAGTTAATACCCTGGGCTGCAGTTTGTATTTATGGCATCTATAAATATAACCTTAACTGAAAACCCTAATTGGTCATTCCAGCCTCCACAAAACCTGCGCAAGGAGAAGGCCGCCACCTCCCCCCTTGTCGGCCGTATACCACCGCCGCACCACCATACACCATCATCTGCAACCATCGGCTTTCGCCGCTGTGCCGTTTCGCCGTAGCCGAGCCACCGTGCCGCCGTCGCCGGTTATTCGAGATCCGTGAGACGGGTTTTTCGTTGTGTTACGGGTTTTCGTGATTAGTCACTAGTGAGACGCTTGTTGAACCAAAGTGTGAATCTTCCGGTTATCGTCTAAGGTATAATTGTTTACCCGCTATGGTTGGATTAATTTATTGTTTATACGCGTGTAATCGGATCACTGGCGGGATCCATGTTTAGAACCGTTAAATTGTACTAATTGCTTCCGCTGTCTAAATCTAATTTTATATTATTTATCTAAAAGGTTTAAATAATTTTGATTTAAAAGTTAAATCTGGTACAAGGATTCCCAATAGTATCGTCATTTAAATGGGCCACATCAATCTTCTAGCGTACTGCCCGTACCCTGTAAGTGGATGCGGGGCTTAATGCACATACGGGCCGTACGTACTCATGCGTACGAGCCGTACCTTCATGATTTTCCATCTTTTTCTTCTATCTTCTATCCAGCAGCTTAGTTTATCATCCAATCACTTCTTTTCCATCAAAACCTGCAAATCAAAGCAAAATATCAATACGTAAATATTCTTATTAGATTTGCATTAAAAACCATTCAAAATGTAATGAATTAAGTCTATAAAATATGTGTTATTCGGAACACATCAAACATCCCCACACTTGAATCTTGCTTGTCCCTAAGCAAGCTCTCTACACTAGATTATGCAACATGTTCTCCTTAACCTAATGTTATCCCCATCCCCAATTTGCAGCTAACTCCAAAGACTTACATCTTCTATAGAGTTACATCTCTAAACAAGCAATGAGTGTTAAATTTTAAAAACAGAGAATCAAATAATCGAGCTTGACTCACCATGAGATCCAACTATGCCAACCCACACCATCATCTCTTAACTCGGTTGTTTTCTGTTTCTAGCAAAAAGTGTGCTAGTGTATATGACTCTCAAAACCAGACCATGACACAACATTATCATAAGCTTATACAAATATCAACTCTCCACCAATTCCTAAAACACACACACATACACATCAATAGGGCTTTAAAAGGGGTTGTAATTAAAAGGCTCGGGTAAAGGTTAAGGAATAAAGAATTTTAAAAGTGGCTTTGGTGGTTACAATCTAGTCTAGTTAGGCTAGGAACACAAAAATTTATAAAAACCAAACTACTAAATGGAATGAACTGTGGATATTTGATCCACATACTTATTTCTTTGTAACTCTGTTTTTGTATACATTTTTTTCCTCTTCAGCTAAACTTTGCTGATAACATAAACTGCTACGCATATGTAAACTAATAACACACTTAGACATTAGCCTAAACAGAATTGTTAACACACAAGTTTAAAATAAAAAAAGGCTCAAACGGTTTAATGGCTTGTAACGCGGGTTTAAAAAACGAAAGGTACAGGATCAAAGTGGTGTACTAAGGGTTAATGTTTGGGTAGGTAAATAATGAAAAAAGGCTAAAAACAAGGGTTTAATCCTAATGCCTCTATCACTTCTATGTAAAGGTGCACAAATCGGTTTTACAAACCGAACCGGTTTGAAACCACACTGGAACCGGTTTGATCAAGAAATGTAACATCCCAAAATTTACAACAAATACGAAAGACGGGTTACGAAATAAAGAAATAAAAGAATGAATAAAAGGATAGCGGGCTCGAGAGGGATAGGGCCTTGGGCCGGGCTATGGACACGCAAAGGAGGGGAGTAGGGTAAAACCCTAGTCACCCTCTCCACCTTCCTCTTTCCTCACCATCATCCTTGCAATCTAGAGAGAGAACTTAGAGAGAAAAAACTCAAGATCGTCCTTTCTGCCTTCATGATTACTCCAAGATCGTTGCTAGTCAGTTGTGGAAGATTAGAGAAGAAGAATCACGCGATTACACTATCGGCCGACACTTTGGTGTGCTTGGCGCCACTATAGGCCGACACTCTGGTGTGCCTGGCGACAATATCGGCCGACACTCTTGTGTGCGTGGCGACACTATCAGCCGACACTCAGGGTGACACTCTCATGTTCACTTTGAGGTGACACTCTCTGGTGACACTCTCAGGTGACACTCTGAGGTGACACTCGCACAAAATGATAGAATTCGTGTCTTGACTTACGTGCAGATCGGTCTATGCGTTAGCAATAGATAAGACGTCAACTTCAAGTTAAATACTAATAGTCAGGTGAGTTCTTATTACCCTTTTTCCCTAACGGTTTTGGGCTGGCATGCATACTGGTAAAAGATTTGAAAGGCAAAGTATAGTATTTATAAAAATGTTATTTTTTATAAAGTGAAAGAGAAGGTTATAGTTTTTATAAAAAATGTTATTTTTATAAAAAGAAAGGTAAAGTGTTAAAGAGTAGAGTACTATCTTTGAAATACAATTTTAACGAAGGTAAAAAGTTAAAGTAAAGACAGTAAAGGAGCTGCACTTCGGTGTAGCTTGATAGTGACAGTGACAGATGCCATATTATATGCTTATGTGGTAATATGTGTTATTTCTCTATGTGTTATGTGTTTCAATGGCATTATATTATGTGACGTAGTATAATTTCATAGTAATTGCATTGTAGTTGTAAAGTAAAAAAGTCATGCAGGCAAGTAAAGTAGAAGTCTCACCCCGAGGTGTGAGTAACCAAAGTAGAAAGTCTCACCCCTTAGGTGTGAGCAGGTAAAGGAGTCTTACACTTAGGTGTAAGCGAGAAAGTCCTAACCTGAGGTGTGGGCACAACAAAGTAAAAGTCTTACCCTGAGGTGTAAGCGAGAAAAGGGATCTTGTCCTTGGACATTGATCCATATGTGATAGTTGAAGTTTGTTATAGTCACTTTGTCTTGTATGAGTGAAAAGCAGAGTTGAAAGAAAGTAAAGGAGGACACCTTAATTGGTTTCCTTAAAAGTAAAGTTTTAAATGAAAGATAGAAACAAATCGATTTGATAAATTGTAACGTTGTAAAGTTTTAAAGTAAAGGCAAAGACAAAGTTGTTTTAAAGAAATGAAAGAAAGCTTATTTTATTTTTATAAAACTAGCTATTTAAAGAAAGTTTTTATTTTAAAGTAAAGATAGAACTCAACAGCATTAGCTGACTTTTAGTATGCATAATAGGCAGTAAAGGTAAAGCAAAAGTAAAGTAAAGAAGCCGTAAGGGCTGGATAGCATGAACTGCCGGGCTACATATATGAAGACTGACATTTCCTTATCCGACGGTTTATGTTGAACAATGTTTTAGTTATTGTTTATGAATTTGAATGTTTGAGACAAGACTTCCAATGTAATAGATTATGATTAACAGTTTAAGAGCTATGTTATTATGTTTTGTGCCAACTATGAGATGTACAAAATTTGGGGCGTTTCAAGAAAAGTCAAAATCGGTTTGAGTTCAATCTGGTTTGGTTTGAAACCAGTTTGAGAGAGTGAGTTGACCGGGTTTGACCGGATTAAAATCGGTTTGAAACCAGTTTTTGAGGGGGTTTTGAACGGTTTGGTTCGGGTTAAACCGGTTTCAGTGTATAGGTTTCAAACCAGCGGTTTAAACAAGTCGGTTTGACAAGCTGTTTGGACCGGTTTGAAATCCCAAACCGGTTTTTTTGTGCACCTCTACTTTTGTGTATAGTCCCAGTCATGATCTCAAGTTGTACAATAAGCACAAGTTCTAAAATGTATGTAATCATGTTGGTTAAATCACTCATCAAACGAAAATAATCTATATATATATTCTAATTAGGGCTTAAATTCTCACTAATAAAACGGTGGATTTGGGTTATCGATGTGAGTTAAACATATTTGAAACTGTCTTGTTTATCTTCACTCTCCTATTGATCCCAATACCATTATATACTATATTTACAGGTCATGTAGGTGAATAGTGTCTATTTTGTCTTGTAGTGTTTTTTTATTTTTACTTTTTTTTTCTTTTTTGGTTTTTTTAATGTTTTAGTTTTAGATTTATAATCGTTGCGTCTGCATTTGCGTTCGGGTTTCTTGACGCTACGTTTTCAGTTTTTATGGTGGGATGACGTTCGCTTTCATAATGGAGTACACTTTAGGGTTTTACGTTTGAGTGACAACCGTTGCGACGTGTTTTTGTATCTGCGTTTGCGTTCGTGTTACTTGACGTTACGCTTTCAGGTTTTACGGCAGAGTGACGCTCACATTTACGATGTGGTACGTTTTAGGGTTTTCCGATAAAGTGACAGCCGCTACCACGTATTTTTATATATGTGTTTTAATACTCGAGATCGTGCTGCTGCCGCAGCGCGGCTGTGTAATTCCTAGTTTCCTTTTAAAAATGCTTGTTTAAGAAAACTATATATCAATGCTTAAGGTTCGGTTATTCAGTTCAAGAGTGTCACACAGGCGAGAATACTTAGGCTACGGTTTACATTTCATGTAAGAGAGGATTTTGTTTTGATGCCGGGGTGTTTTTTTGTCAAAAAAAAATTGAATTCCAAGCACAGTTTGACATGTTTTTTAGTTATCTTTACTAAATTACTCATCCACACATTTAAATGGTACATTGTCCCTAATGTACTAATTGATAACTAAAACAAATTCAAGGAAAGGGAACTGAAAAACTCCTCTGATTTTTAGCAGCTCCAAAAGTATGTGGCACAAATGTCACAGGTATAGTCTGCCACAACCGCTTTTTTCCCCTCCATGGATAATGTCTATCACACTCACAAAATACGTAAACATACCAAAGTGTAAAGCATGACATAGTTCAAATCATAAACAACCATAAACATGCATACACTCACATAATAGCAACAAAGTTTGTACATCAAAATACAAGAAAAATAAAATAAAAACATCAGTACAACTCGTGGGACATACATCAAAAACTAGTAACACCCTAGCCTACGGCTGCTACTGCTCATCACCACTTGGATGTTGTTGTGGTGGTGGAAGTGGGAAATCTGGAAGGTGTGCATCCACTCTCGCTCCAATGGCCCTGATGGCCTCCATCATCCAATTTACCCGCACTCTCAACTCTCCAACCTCATCCTAGCCAGCCTCCTGCTGGCCAGTACGTCACCCACTCTTCGTAAACTGGTCCTGTGCTACTCAACATCCTCCTCCCCTATGGTGTGAATATCTCCTCGAGCTGCGCTCTCACCCCAACCACATCAACAAACTCCCAATCGATAGTCCTCATAGTAAGGCATGGTTGCCTAACAAGTTATCGTAGACGTCCGTACTCCATGTTGTCCGTGTTGTACCACAGCCATGCGTGTGTGTAGCTCGATGTATGGCGGCTCCACCGCCACCTCCTCCTGATGTAGGGGTGTTTCGGCACGCTTTCTGCGCGTTCCCGAAGATGATGCCACCTGCACACAATTTCAGTTCAATTAGTTGAATAATACTGTGCGTACGGGCTGTACCCATAAGGGCGTAGGGGCCGTATGCATCCGACCCATCAGATATTCACCAGGGTTGTATGTACGGGTTGTACTCATGTGGGCGTACGGTCTGTACGTTGAGTCGGTGCACAGCAGATACTCCTAGTTCTCAGGCGACACCACCACTTTTTTTTAAATGACCAAAATACCCCTAGATTAAAAAAATAAAAAATAAAAAAATAGAAATTAGAAAAACCTATATTTATACTCCTAGTTCTCAGGCGGCACCATCACTTTATTTTAAAAACCTATTTTTTTGTATTTTTTGTTTTTTAATTTAGTGGTATTTTTGTCATTTTAAAAAAAATATTTAACAGAAAAGTTAATTGTCATCCACTCCAAAGATCAAACATGTTACGTTTATGCATTATTTAAAAATTGACAATGTAATTTTTCAAACTTAGAAACCAAATCCAAAATGATTATCCTTAGTTGATTCTTTATTCGAAATTAAATGAACTACTATGCAAAATTTAAATTAAAAAAAAATCTACAACCATGGTCCCACTTATCCATTTTTTTTGAACGGCGAACATTGAATGTTTTGACGTCGCACCCCCCATCACATGGGAAAGCCTCGTCCAACTCCGGTCAATATGTTGTCTTAACCGGGCCCACTTGGCGTCAGAGTTGGAGAGCATCCAAGGAAAAATCCCACCCAATACGGCCTCTTCCGGGCTTGAGAGAGAGCCGAGTCTTGTACCCTGGATCGGCGTGGGTAAAACCCTGTGCATCAGCCTAAGAACTAGGCCTCATTTGCATGCCTCAGAAATTCATGATAGTGGCAGGGATTGAACCCGGGTCCCTTGGGACTTCAGACCTCACCTCAACCATTACACTACAACCTCTTTGACAGTCCCACTTATCAATCGCACCACCATTTTCTCGTATCGTCTCTCTTCAACAATTCCCCATAAACCAAAATACCGCGATAATCAACAACTCGCGCCAGACGAAAGCGACCCTCTAGTTAAATAATTAAATAAACAATAAAATAAGGACAGCAGTGCCGTAACTGAAATCCACTTTCAACTAATTCCAATCATCCATTTCAAATCCGCCAAACAGTACCCTCACGTCATCCCCCCTTCACGAAACGATAAGCAGATCAACTTATCACATTCTCCTACTTTAAAAGTTGATAAGTAGTTCAACTTATAATTTTGATAAGACAGTAGATAAAGGCAGGAGGAGACCCTTCTGCCAAAAAACGCATCGAAGATCGCAAGACCAAGTCCCCCACCACACCGCTTTTCCTTCTCTCTCTCTATCTTCTTCGCAGCCTTTGAAATTAAAACCTTTAACTTTTAGCTCTGAAAACCCTAGCGATAAACATAAACCTGATTTTTTTGATTTCAGGAGCTTTGATCCGTTTCATGCTCAAATTGTTGATAGTAATTCGTTTCAATGTCGTCACTGAGCAGAGAATTGGTGTTTCTCATACTCCAATTCCTCGAAGAGGAGAAGTTTAAGGAGGCCGTACACAGGTATATCGCGATTTCTCCCTCTCTGTATCTCGCGATGTGTTAGAGTTCATGAAATAATTTGTGTAGTGTTCTTATTGAATAATATTGATGCTTGAATCATGAGATAGAAGTTAATTAGTGTTTCTGACGTGATTATATTGTGATTTGTTGGGGAAATAATGGATGAGTTTATTTATTAGGTTTAAGTGTTACTTATTTTGCAATTAAGCAAGATTCTAGTGTTAATTTAGTGTGTTTTAGGTTTATGATTCCTTTTAACACACTCACTTGTTCTGATAGATGTTAATTGTTGGTTGATAGGCTCATTATTTTGAATCACGAGACAGAAGTTAATCAGTGTTTTTGACATGATTATTTTGTGATTTGTTGGGGAAATGTTTGATGATTTTATTGATTAGGTTTTAGTGTTGCCTATTTTGTAATTAAGCAAGATTCTAGTGTTAATTTAGTGTGTTTTAGGTTTTAGGTTTATGATTCCTGTTAGCACTCACTCATGCTGATAGATGTTAATTGTGTCATCTCGTTAATGCAATTTTATTTTTGTGTAGGCTTGAGCAAGAGTCTGGTTTTTTCTTTAATGTTAAGTATTTTGAGGAGAAAGTTCATGCTGGTGAGTGGGATGAAGTAGAGAAATACCTGTCTGGGTACACCAAGGTTGATGATAACAGATACTCGATGAAGATTTTCTTTGAAATCAGGAAACAGAAGTATCTTGAAGCTCTTGATAGGTATGAGTTGACTGAATACTTTCTGTTGAATATGGTGTTTGATATGTTGTGGTCATACATTTATGTTTGTAATCGACTTTTTTAGGCAAGATAAGGCGAAAGCTGTTGAGATATTGGTAAATGATTTAAAAGTGTTCTCGACATTTAATGAAGATCTGTACAAGGAGATTACACAACTGTTAACGCTTTCAAATTTCAGGTAACGTGTTCCGTTTTGCCTAAAGTTGTGTATTTATTATGGTTTTTTTTTGTTCTTATTGAGTTTTATTTATTTTTTATTTGAAGGGAAAATGAGCAGCTATCCAAGTATGGTGATACTAAAACAGCTCGTAGCATTATGTTGGTTGAGCTGAAAAAGCTAATAGAAGCAAATCCCCTTTTTCGTGAAAAGCTTGTTTTCCCTACCTTAAAGTCATCAAGATTGAGGACTCTGATTAACCAAAGGTAAAGCTTCTAACACACAGATACTACATTCTTTATATATTTGTAATTTGTTTAAACTGAAATATAAATTTGTGGTCTATCCAGTTTAAATTGGCAGCATCAGCTGTGTAAGAATCCAAGGCCAAATCCAGATATCAAGACTTTATTTGCAGATCATACATGTACACCTCCAAATGGCACCATTGTACCTACACCGGTCAATCTTCCACCTGGTGCAGTCACAAAACCCATGGCTTACACCTCACTTGGAGCACATGGTGTATGTTGCCCTTTTTAATCAATATTCACATTTCTTCCCAGCAATCCCTCACCCAAAAGAAAAAGGATAAAGTGGTCTTCTAATGGACTTTTTGAATATTATTCTGTTGCAGCCCTTTCCCCCCGCTGCAGCCACTGCAAATGCTAATGCTTTAGCAGGGTGGATGGCAAATGCTGCTGCTTCTTCATCTGTCCACGCAGGTGTTGTTTCTGCATCTACATTAACCGGTCCACCAAATCAAGGTTAGGGTTGCGCTTTCAACTTAACTAGGCTCCATAAGTGCATGTGCATGGTAGTTAACTTAGCATGCGTGTATCTAGTATCATTTTTAAAACGTCCTGCAACGCCCCTTGCTACCCTTGGAATGGCTGAGTATCAGAACGCTGATCATGAACAGTTAATGAAACGTTTGCGCCCTGCACAGCCTGTAGAAGAGGTAACATTGATCAATATTTGCATTTCACATATTTTATATTTGTACATAAATTTCCTTGAAATTCATTAGCATTTTGGTGCACGTCTTCAGGTTAGTTATCAACCTGCAAGACAACAAGTTTCCTGGTCGGTGGAGGACTTGCCAAGAACAGTAGCATTCAGCATGCATCAAGGATCCACTGTCACAACCATGGATTTTCATCCTTCTCACCAAACATTGCTTCTTGGTATGATGAAAAATTGTATCCCTGCTTGAAATGATCTTTAACTTTTGATGTGTAGAAGGTTGACTTCATAATCATATACATTGGTTTTTTCTGATTTCGATCTTGTAGTTGGATCTATCAATGGTGAAATCACTCTTTGGGAAGCTGGGTCACGTGAAAAACTGGCATCAAAACCGTTCAAGATATGGGATATGTCATCTTGTTCTCTGTCCTTTCAGGTTTGGCTATATTTTTCCATCTAATTATTTGAACCATCTCTTGTGTCTTGCATTTCATTTAAGGTATACTTAGTTAACTTCTGTAGATGTACTTTTTTGAAGATCGTGTGCAAAATTAACATTAGATGCAACACATTTGGCATGCCTTGTTATTGAAGTTCTTTAAGAGTGTGGTGAGTTAGTCTCACAGTCAAGATGATTTTGCAGACTTCGTTTGTAAAGGATGCACCAATTTCTGTGAACCGTGTTAGGTGGAGTCCAGACGGAAATATTATTGGTAGGTGTATTTTTTTTCCTTTTTCTTGAAGTTGGACTCTTGAGGAGCTGATTGTGATGCCACAGGTGCTGCTTTTAATAAGCATTTAATCCATTTGTATGCTTATGCTGCACCAAATGATTTACGCCAGCAATTAGAGGTGAGCTGAGTAATGTTGCTTGTTCAGCAAGAAACGTGCGATTCTCCTTTTTAAACCACCTCTTCTTTTTTTCTTCATGCAGATTGATGCTCATGCTGGAGGAGTGAATGACTTGGCATTTGCTCATCCAAACAAACAGCTGTGTGTTGTTACTTGTGGAGATGATAAGTTAATTAAGGTATACTATAGCTGTATATCATCTAGAACCTTGTATAATTCCATAGATAGCAAGAAAAATATTTCCATATTTCCTGGCAAGAAACTAACAGGGAAATGGATCAGGTGTGGGATTTAACTGGACGGAAGCTATTTAATTTTGAAGGCCATGAGGCGCCTGTTTACTCTATATGCCCTCATCAGAAAGAGACTATTCAGGTATGCCAGGATACATGGATATACATACATCTTATATTTATACTCTGTTTAGCGTTTTTCTATTAAAAGTTATAATTGCCTGTAATTTCAGTTCATATTCTCAACTGCAATCGATGGTAAAATTAAAGCATGGCTATATGATAACATGGGATCCAGAGTTGACTATGCTGCTCCCGGTCATGGCTGCACCACTATGCTGTATAGTGCTGATGGCAGTCGGTAAGTTTATTGAATTTAGAAAAAGTGTATATTAAATGACTTTTACTGCTGACTTTTGTTTAATCTCTTGAATACGTTTATAAACATATATTCTAGTTTGTTTTATTTGCTGATAGAAAAATGCTAATTGTGAAATTATCAAGTTTTACGGCTTGAAATGCTTTGTTTCAGATTGTTTTCTTGTGGAACAAGCAAAGAAGGGGAGTCATTTCTTGTTGAATGGAATGAAAGTGAAGGAGCCCTTAAGAAGACTTATGCTGGGTTCAGAAAGAAATTAAGTGGAGTTGCACAGTTTGACACAACTCAGAACCACTTTTTGGCTGTTGGTGAAGAAAACCAAATAAAGTTCTGGGACATGGATAGCATCAATCTTCTTACTACTACAGATGCCGACGGTGGACTCCCGGTTAGTATATACCCGTTAGCTGGCTCTATCCTTCACACTTTGAGGTGGCAAATTGGGTGGGTCGGGTGGTTTTTGTAATGGGTCAGGTTGGCCAGAAACACTTTTTTGCAAACTTTTTTCCTCTTTATTATGATTACAAAATAATGCTACGAGGGGTGTTCAAAAACCGTTGAAACTTGAAACCGCCCGAACCGTCCAAACCAAGCTAAATCGTCCGGTTCGGTCCGGTTTAGGAGTGACCTTTTAGAGAAAACATAAGCCAAACCGACCCATTCATAAGTAAATGGGTTGAAACTGCCTCCTCTATTCACAATGCTTGGGCAGGTGCATTATAAAGCCATGTTTAACTGATTGTTTCAGATATTTCCACGCTTGAGATTTAACAAAGAAGGAAATCTTCTTGCTGTTGCTACTGCTGACAACGGGATCAAGATTCTTGCAAATGCTGCTGGTCTGAGGTCATTAAGAGCAACTGAACCCCCATCATTTGAAGCTTCAAAATCTTCCATCGAACCACCTGGAATCAAGGTGTCTGTTATGTTAAAGCGGTTTAACCTAGGGATGTTCAAAAACCGTTGAAACCGCCCAAACGGAACAAAATCGGCCGGTTTGGCCGGGTTAGAAGTGAGCCAATTTGGTTTACAGTTTGGGAAACCGGTTTTCACGGTTCAGTTTATGGTTTGAAAAACTAGTTTTCACGGATTGGTTTACGGTTTGGAACTGTCCGGCTAAACCGGACCGGCAAAATATTAAAAAGAAATTATTTTTTAATCTATATAATATAAAAAAAAAAAAAAAAGACTAACAATTATAATACATATAAATTATAATACGTATAGATTATTAATTTAACCGATTTCATACTCTTTAACTTTCACTTTTGTTTCTCGTAAACCCTTTACTACTTATACATATAAGTATTTTTATTATAATACGTATAGATTATTAATTTGACCGATTTCGTACTCTTTAACTTTCACTTTTGTTTCTCGTAAACCCTTTAATACTTAAAAACTAAAATATTCGGTCCATTTTAAGGCAACCATTATAGTGAACTTTCGAAGATCTAATGGTACAATCCGCTTTAAAAAAAAAAGAAAAGAAAAAAACCGGCAAACCACCAAAACCGAACCGTTTTGGCCGGTCCGGACTACCCAACCAATCCTGCCGGTTCTGTTTGGTTTCTCAAAAAACCGTAGTTACCGGTTCGGCCCAGAAACTCCGTCAAAACCGGCCGAACAGACTGTGAACATCCCTAGTTTAACCTATTATAAATCAGAAATCATAATGTGATATTTATAAGTGCTTCATGCTATATGGATTAGATGCAGATGTCGATGCCTAGCTCTTCTGCTATGGCTAATGCTAGTTCAGTTAGCTGTAAAGTGGAGAAAAGCTCACCCGTCAGATCTTCCAACTTTCTTGTGAGTCGGCTATACTTTGCTTCAAAATAAATAAATAAATCCAATAAGCCTGGAGCCCTAACTATAATATGTTTTATGTCTAAATGCTGACATTCTGCATCTTCGTTCATCTTATATTTAGAATGGTGTTGACTCTGTTGGTCAAATCTTGGAAAAGCCAAGGAATCTGGATGATGTTACTGATAAGATGAAACCTGGGCAGTTGACCGAAATTTTAGATGCTGCCCAGTGTCGGCTAGTTACTATGCCGGACAGCGCAGAAGCCTCTAACAGGGTATACCAACCATTCTTTTCATGATAAATATTACAGATGAAACCTGGGCAGTTGACCGAAATTGTAGATGACCTGTTCAGACTTTTTACCTAGATGTTGATTTTACCTATTTGAATTGTCAAACATTGCCACCTCTAATAATTTTGTTGCATGATACTGAACCAGATAGTTATATGCAGGTAGCTCGACTTCTTTATACAAATTCTGGAGTTGGAATCGTAGCCCTCGGATCAAATGGTATTCAGAGGCTGTGGAAGTGGGCCCGCAATGAACAAAATCCAACTGGGAAAGTATTGGCATTACACCATTGACAATTTCGTTATCTATTATTTCTTTATTTAGATTTAATGATTTTAATTTCTGAAGTGGGTGATGTTTAAAGGCCACTGCCAATGTTGTTCCTCAGCATTGGCAACCAAACAGTGGTCTTCTTATGACTAATGATGTGACAGGTGTCAACCTTGAAGAAGCAGTTCCATGCATAGCTCTGTCAAAGAATGATTCTTATGTGATGTCTGCTTCAGGTGGGAAAATTTCATTGTTCAACATGATGACTTTTAAGGTATCCTCACACCTACTTTAACTGTGTTTTCTTTTTATAATATTATCGCAGCGTTTAGCTAATTTATTTCATTTTGATTTTTTTTAATTAGGTCATGACAACATTTATGCCACCTCCCCCGGCTTCAACCTTCCTAGCATTTCATCCTCAAGATAACAACATTATAGCTATTGGCATGGAAGATTCTACAATTCACATATATAATGTTAGAGTGGATGAGGTGATTGATTATCTTTTTCTTTTTCTTTTCTGTTTTTTACTAATTTTTGCATTTTTTTCTCTTGCGGGTCAAACATAGTAACGTAATCGATTCTGGTTTCCTAGGTGAAATCAAAGCTGAGAGGTCATCAGAAACGGATAACTGGCCTTGCCTTTTCAACTCACCTGAAAATATTGGTTTCATCAGCTGCTGATGCTCATGTGAGACTTATGATCAAATCTGGATAAATTGTTTTTTTAACCATATTATTGCTTATTAAATGAGTTGTTACCATGTAGATTTGTTTTTGGAGCATTGATTCATGGGAGAAGAGGAAAATGATGCAGATACAACTGCCACCTGGCAAAGCACCTACAGGTGACACTCGAGTGCAGTTCCACTCTGATCAGACACGTTTGCTGGTATCCCACGAAACACAGCTGGCAATATATGACGCCTCCAAGATGGAACACATACGTCAGGTACAATGCATCCGCTATATCATTCTAGATTAAGAAATAATATCATTAGACCATCTCCAATGCAAACAAAATACTCACAAACGCGCATAGTCAACTGACACATCAGATTTTCTCTCCAACCTTGTAAACATCCTTACATTTCCACATCATTACTACTTTTTACATTTATTTTTCATTATCAAATTGTTTTCTTTACCAAATCAAATTATTTATAAAAATTTATGTAACTTATTATAAAAACAAATACTTTGTTAGTAAAATAATTTATATAAATTAGGTATTGTGTATAAGAAATAAAAATAGTGTACGAAATTTTATAAATAATGTTTTTAAAATAAAAACATTACATATTTTTGTTATTTTACCCAATTACTTTACTACATTTAAAATGATCACATGGGGTACATGTCACTAAAGCACTCCAAATAAAATTGAAACAAAGAAAAGAAAAAAAAATTAAAGTAAATCACCTGTCCCCACCCATTAAAGCCCGTTCATGCCCTTATAAACGGGCGGCCACTCCAAATGTGGGGAGCTCCAATGCAGCCCGTCTGAGTGGCGTGCCCACGTTGGACGCAGGCGTGCCTTACATGCGCCCATTGGAGAAGGTCTTAAAGTTTTCAATTCTGTTTTTTTAAATAATAATAATAATAATATTAATAATGTGAATTTATGTTGTAGTGGGTCCCTCAAGACAACCTTTCAGCACCTATATCTTATGCTTCGTACTCATGCAACAGTCAACTAGTGTATGCTTCCTTTTGCAATGGCAACATTGGTGTGTTCGATGGCGACAGCTTAAAACTGAGATGTCGCATTGCACCTTCTGTATATTTAACACTACCATCATTATCTAACGGGTAAGACTTTGAGGGGGATTTGCGTTTTAGAGTTGATAATTGAAAGTGAGGTGTGTCTGTCTTTATGCAGAAATGAAGGTCCTTACCCACTTGTGGTGGCAGCACATCCACAGGAGCAGAACCAATTTGCAGTGGGATTGACAGATGGATCAGTTAAGGTTATAGAACCATCAGAATCTCAAGGAAAATGGGGCCTTGATGACAACTAAATACCAGACAGACACCTTCAGTTCTTCTATCCTTTTATCATGATATCTGTTGCTGCCTGTAAACTGCTTTTCTTATCTTCAGAAAACTCTACTTGCCAATCTCTGTGTTTTACTTATGTTATCTCATACAAATAATTTTATATTTATTATTATTATTGTTGGTATTGATTATTATAATTGTACTCATTATTATCACTGAAAAATAACAACCAACAAATTTTTTTGACAAAATACAACGGAACCACCTTGGATTGTGTTGGTAGTTGACAAAGTATCCTAGCTTCAAGAACACTCTTATTGCATAAACTCTAGTTGTGAATTTCAGGTTTCTTTAGAAACCCTTAGATAAAAAGTTTTTCCTTCTTTTTCAAGTTTTCTTCCATGGTGAGAGATCAAGTATGCAATTGGTAAAGCTCACGTATGATTATGGCCAACACCCCAATTATTTGTATTATGAAAACTATCTCAAAAACTCAATACAACGATAAACCCAAATGTGGTTTATATAGACTAACCTATCACGTTAGAGTTTAACATGATTTGCATTAATTAAAAGCAAAATAATGACATCCTAACCTAACTCGTTAAGTAGAAAACATGACCTGTAACCGAAGAATTTCCAAAGTAGAAAAATGACCTATGGTACTTCGACCGTCATCAGGGTCTATGTTATGGCTGCTATCACTGAAGCCTTTTATAAAATCATATCACCTCCTCGGTTATAGCGTATCCTGTAGCTAGTTGTACCTTGTATATACCTTAGGGGCTGTCTGATAGCCTCTTAATGATTCCATTAAGAGGATACCTCTGAATCGGTCAGAGGTAGAAGGTGTTTGTTTCAGATTTTGCGAGCCTCTTAGTAGTTCATCCAACCTCTTAATGGTTCAGCTCAAAAACAATGTTGAACCATTAAGAGCTCTTAATGGTTCAACTCTTAATGAACCAAACAACCCCTTAGTATATGTTTGATGGCGAGGTAGTGAGATCCTTTTGGTGATTCCATGCAGAGCTGGTCCCGAGGATTCGAATACCCTACACGAGCCTAAAAAAAGGCCCATAACGAAATATATAATTTTATAAACTACTTTTTTTAACGACAATTAAGGCTATAGCATAGACATAACAAAATCATAGTATCAGAATGACATACCGTAATATCTAACCGATGATTCGCGAAGCTCGCCTAGCATTCTTCGCTGCAAATTCTTTAATCACCTCTTCGCAGTTTATACTCTCTAAAACTTCGTTCTCGATAGCAATTATCGCTAATCCGTTAAGCTTTTCTTGGGACATAGTGGACCGCAAGTAAGATTTCAATAACTTTAATTTAGAAAAACTCCTTTCTGCAGATGACATTGTGACTGGAATTGTCAACAATATTCTATATGTAACACATGCAGTTGGGTAATGAGGGAAGTCTTTCAAATGGTTCAAAACATCTATAGGGTTGCTAAATTCAGTTGTTCTTGATGTCTCAAATATCTTTAACTCTATATAGAGTTCATCAGCATTTATATCCGATCTTCCTTTAAACTTGAGTTCATTTTCAAGAAACTGACAAGACACCTTAAGATCTTCATCTTCAATTATCCTCAACTTATGTGGAAACAAAAAACCAAATAATTTCTCATAAGTTTTGAATTGTTCAAATCTGGTCTCAAGAGAAGCAATAACTTGATCAACGAGAAATAAGAAATAATTAACTCTAAAATCTTCTTCAGGTGTAAATGAACAATCCTGGCTACTTGAACTTTCATCAAAGTGTTTTTTCCTTTTAATTACACGCTTTTGGTGAAATACCGGATCAATATCCATTTCCATAGCAAGCTCCTTAGCTTCATCAATCACTTTTGAAAAACCCGTTACTCTATACTCCTTGAAGTACTCAATCAATCTACTTATATCTTTTATAGCAGTATCCAGATGCATATCCTTTGATTGCAAGTTTTTGCTCACTATATTCACCTGGTTTAAGACTTGATACCAGATCACAATCGATACCAAAAAGTCAAATCGGCCAAGCTCATTTTCTGCTAATGAACTTGCTTCATCTGCAATTGCAGCATCACCATCTTTTTCTCCAACTTGAATTAAAGCCTCTCGTACATCGACAAGTTGTAATTTTATAGCCTTAACACTCTCAACACGGCTTTCCCAACGAGTTTGAGATAATGACTTAAGACTCCAACCTTTAACATTATCTATCAAAATTTGCTACCGGGTAATAGAGTTTGCAAATATAGTATAAATCCGTTGGATGTGTGCAAAAAACTTATTTTCTTTAAGAAAACTGTTAGCCACATCACATAAGGTAAGGTTAAGAGAATGACAACCACACGAAGTGTAAAATGCTCTAGGATTCTTCTTTAAAAATCTTGTTTGCACTCCTTGGTGTTTTCCTTTCATGTTTGCTCCATTGTCATACCCTTGACCACGTACATCATCAATTTCAAGATCTAGAGACTCTAACTCCTCAAGTGTAATCTCAAATAATCCGCTACTGGTAGTATCATTAACACTCAAATACCCTAAAAACGACTCCTCGACACTAACAGAACTAGATGAAAACTTTACATACCTCACTATTAAAGTCATCTGTTCTTGGTGACTTGAATCGGGAGTACAATCAAGTATGATAACTTGTCTGTCTCTTTCCAATAAACTATCCATGGGCGATCAACCTTCTCCATATTTGATAAAGTTCTTGTATATAAAGCTGCGAAAAATCGTCTATTATTGGTATTGTAGGGACCAAATTGTACGTTATTATCTCTATTTGGACCTTTCTCGACCAAAACTTTAATCTCATTTTCATTAAGTCCATCCCACATTCATGGATCAAATATATCTTTCTCTTCATTTATATTAGGCTCAACATGCTCTTCCGCATCTTCAACATGTACTTCTTCTTCCGCATGTTCTACTTCTACTTCTATTTCTACATGTTCTTCAATTTCTACATGCTCTTTAACATGCGGTTTAGGTAAAAACTTAAGTAAACCACCGGCTTGATACTTTACCATTTCCTCATCTTGTTGTTTCCTTTTACGTTTTTGAGCACCCGATGCTTGTTTAGGAAGCATAGTTTCTTAAAATCAAATGCAAAATAAATCAAAGGCATAGTTTTTTTAAGCACCCGTTGACACATACAAAATTAGGGCTAATCAAATAATCATTCTAACAATTTAAAATCATTAAATTAGGGCTAAACTATTAAGTCATTAACAATTCTATATTAAAAATTAGGCACAACATTCAGCAAAAACCCCAATTTTAAATTATAAAATTAGGGCTCAATCTAATAAAATTACCTTAACTAAAGGAAGGAGCCGGAGGTGGAGGGGCGGCGACAGGTGGTGCCGTGTGGAGGCCGGCGACAGGTGGACCAGTGGTGGAGGCAGCAGCGTCTGGTCGCCTGTCTGGTCTGGTGGAGACGTCGATCAGCAGTAGCACTTTTGTGGAGCGCTGGTTTGGCTCAAGTCACAAAAAACTTTTAAGCCCAAGTCACAGGAAATTTTAATATACTAATTGTTGGGCCCAATTGTTTTTAAAAAAGGCCCAATTGTTTTTTAAAAAGCTTTCAAAATTACTTTTTAAAAAAGGCCCAATTTTTTTTAAAGCCTAGAAAATTTTATATATATAAATTTTTTTTGGGCCCCTCGAGATGTTGGGCCCACTACGGGTGTGTTACCCGTAGGCCCAATGGGCCGACCCTGATCCATGTACCGACTCACGACTCCAACAGAGAAGTAGGTACCGTAAACACCCTACTCGGCGTCGGTAATCAGTGGCGTCGGCATTTATCCCGTCGGTGTCTTTCAAGATTTTTAAACCCGGTTCAAGTGGACAGTGGGTTTTATTGCATTATAACAATCCTGCTTCTTTTAGGAGTTTAAGAGCATACGCCTCTTGCCTAAGATCACCCCGATTTTATCTTGTATAATCTCTATCCCTAGATAGTAGGTAATCTCCCTAGATCACTCATTTAAAATGTTTTTGACATTTGAAGTTTGAACGTTGTGATCCTTATGCATTTATGCATTCCTACTCATATATCTTATATCTATTATGGATCTATATCTTTAACCCTTTTATCTTTTTGGAGTATCCTGATAAAAATAAAGTTTTTCACTCAGTGGCTGCTAATAGTTAATCTGAAAGATGTGATAACATAATTCCTTGTCACCCCATGAGAATGGGTAGGTGTTGCTATATGATTCAAGGTGTGGGGTATACTATGTCATGTTAATTTTACCTTAACTTCACAATCATATTATACTTGTTGGGATGCTCATTACTTGAGTGTCTTTTGACTTAATCAATTCAACATGCAACTTAACCTGTTTATGTCTGTATGCTAAATGAAGTGTTATAAGGGGTTCATGTTAGTATGATTCTCTTTTACTTAAATGTTTACTTCAGAAAGATGATTTTTAATCCGACTATTATGTGTACTCTAGAACTTGTTTGAAAATTGATAACTGTTTTACTCCGGAGAGTCTGTTTACTCCGGATTGCTTTTTTACTTCGGAGAGTTTTGTTGTCTTCGGACTATATGTTTACACCGGAGTGTATATATAGAGTGCTAAGTATGATTACTCCGGAGAATGTGTTTACTCTGGAGAGTGTATTTTACTCAGGAGAGTTTTGTTTTTACTGCGGATGACTGGTTTGATGCTCCGAACTACATTTTGCCTTCCGGAGTAGATGTGTTGTAAATATTCTCTCTTATTTTCTTCGGATGACCAATTAGTTTCTCCTCCGGATTAGATTAAGGTGTTTTTGACAAATGTTTTGAAAAATGGGCAAAGTAGTCTTTTTAGCACAGATCAAATATTTTGGCACAAAACGGTCTCTAGTGTGTTTGTCTCTTCATTCACTCAAAATTTTCCCTCTTCCACTTCATACTCAATCCCAAATTCCTTGAAACCCTAGCCTCTGATCATCAATTTCTCTGAGACTTCGTGATATTTTCGGGCATTTCAACTGATAAGCGAATAATATTTTTTTCAAGCCAGAGCACAACATTTGTCCTTGTCTCGACTTGACGACACGAAATTCTGGTGATTTTCTTCCTCTAATTCGATTCCTTCGACATTCTCATTGATCGAGTGGTGTACTCACGGTACATTCAAGCTCTCTCATACTCAAAGTTCAAAGTCTAAACCTTTCAAGAGACTTGTGAGCCCCCCCCCCCCCCCCCCCCACCATGCAAGACCCTGTTACAAAAACTTTAGGGTGTCTTCAAGCTTATCTTCATCAGATGAAGCTGGAAGATAGGGGAGAATAGAGAAGAAGCATAGCATGAAGATGCATATGATGATGATGATGGTCATTTCTCATCTGACCATCAGTTAAGAACAACAAAATGATTCTGAAATCCCTGTAAGTGTACATGATGTTAATGCCAATAGAACTTTCTAATGTATATGTTGATGTTTCAGCTAAAGATAAGGGAAAGGGCATTGCAACTGATGAAGATATTCCTACCCAGATTCGAACAACTCCAATTGATGATAATATGGAGATTGACAAGGGTCCGGAGGAGGAATATACAAGAAGAAACTTTTTTTACTATTTCTTTTAAATATACAAAAAAATAAAATTTTAAGTGCTCAAACTTTGTAGGCGAGGGTTTTACACCATTTTATCTTTAATCAACGACTTTTTTAAGTTCGTTTACGTATTTCTTAGCATACGTTTAACGTAACTTTTTTCGTTATTTTTAACCTTTCGCTGCGGCGTTTTTTTATACACACTAATACATTATGATTTTAAAAAACAAACCACCGCAAATGTATCAAACCGATAACGACCGAATTCCTGCCGCATACCCAAACTGACAAAGAATATTGATCTTTGTACTTCAAAATCTTTCGATGATAAAAGAATCTTTAAATCTAATCCAAAAGAAAGACAACGTTATGCGTTAAGACGATAAGAACATGATTGCTAATATTTAAAACTAGACTAATTCTTTATAATATATATTACCTAGAATTTATTTAATAAAAACATTATTATAAAACTACTGGTTTTTCTTTGGTTAGAGCTAGAGAGACCACACATACTATCCAAAAAATGGCCTTAATGATAATTTCTATTCAGTCCGTATGAGGTGGTGTTCGTCTAATATTGAAATAACTAATGTGGTCGCTGACAAAGTCATACGAATTGTATGATGTATCAGATATGTTGATGTATAGATTGAGGGTGGTGTTCCGATTCTTTCTATTCGTTTAATGCGAAAAGCGTAAAATCATACTATATTCCTTTTATTTTATTTTTTGGGAAATACATGAAAATAAAATAGGTACCGATTGGTAACCATTAAAAGTTGATGAGCTTTAGAGTAAACATGATAAAGATGAGGGACTATTATGCAATCACAACTTTTAAAAAAAGTTAGGGTTCAAAGAAGTTGCATCACCGCCGATTGCCTCTGTTATCCAACTCTCGAATGAACATGTGCTCCCATCGTCATTGATTCCGCTATTCGATTGCTTCCACAGGTAACATCTCAAAAAAAGCTTCGATTGCTGCAATGTATTTATTCATTCTTCTTGATTTGTTCGATTTCTGTTAATCCATCACGACTGTGCGTATGCTCCAAGATCTTATTGTGTTAATTTGGTTGCTTTTGTTTAATGCTTTTGTTTGTGCTTCAATGTGTATGTTCATGCTGATATTTAATTCAATTCTAGTTTCTAGATCTATATAAAAACCAATCGTTGCTTCAGTTCGAGATAAACGAAACCCTAGTTTATTCAAAACTGGAAGAACATTGTTTTACGCTTAGTGTTTAGGTTTAAGCGTGCATAATAGATTATTAATGCATAGTATTACTCGATTCTATTCCTATGTAGAACATCAAGGACAGATAGATTTTTGATCATCTACAAACAAGATTATTTTTAGTGAATTGCTAACAAAATTGATTCACCCGGTTTTACAATCTGTTTTGGTTTTTAGCTCAGTTCAATGAACTGGCTCGCTTGGTTTTAAAAAGCGCGCCTAGGCGCAAGGGGTGGCGCTTTTTTGTAGACAATGCGAGCAGCGTATGAAAGGCGCACTCGAGGCGCGCTTTTTAGCCAAAAAAGGCATAAGGTGCAAGTCTGAGGTGCGCTTTTCATACATGGGCTGGATTTGTGCTTCAGGAAGTTGTATAGTAGGCGTTTTAGGTTGTACATATAGGTTATTTAGATATTAAACCATATATATAGTTTATTTGTGTCTAAATTTTGGGTGAATGATGCTAGAAACCTATAAGAAATATATTAAAGATGTTTTTATAAAAAAATTGCGCTTCTCGCTTTTTAAAACCAAGCTGGCTCGGATTGATTCTATAACATGCAATTTTCAGATCTATCTGGATTAACTTTGGTAACCTGAACAAGCATGTCTGTACATATTCCATACGTATTTACAAAATGATTTTTTTTTATGTTTACTAATTTGCTCCTCTAGGGTGGGCATCAATCGGGAGCCATAATCAATGGCGAACCGAACGGACCCGTCAGCGAAGAGCATGAGGGGAACAAACCCGCAAAATCTAGTTGAGAAGATATTGAGGTCGAAAATCTACCAAAACACCTATTGGAAGGAGCAGTGTTTCGGTTTGACAGCGGAGACGCTAGTTGATAAGGCTATGGAACTGGATCACGTTGGTGGCACTTATGGCGGCAACCGTAAACCCACACCTTTCATTTGCCTCGTTATGAAGATGCTCCAGATCCAGCCTGATAAAGAAATTGTTGTCGAGTTCATCAAAAACGAAGATTACAAGTAATTCATTTTTTTTGCCTCTTTTGTTTTTTTAGTAGATTTTACTCACTAGATTTGATGCTTCTACAAGTATATTGAAAATTTTTGCATCTATAGATATGTACGAGTACTTGGAGCCTTTTACTTGCGACTCACAGGCACAGATATTGATGTGTACCGGTATCTAGAGCCATTGTACAATGATTATAGGAAACTGAGACAAAAATTAGCTGATGGGCGTAAGTACTTTGACCATAAACTGTTTTAGCTAGAATATTGGCTTTTTGAAGTTTGTTTTTCTATTTCATTGTATACTGATGTATGTTGTTATCTTTTTTTGAGGTATTAGACTTTTCCCTGACACATGTGGATGAGGTTATTGATGAACTCTTGACAAAAGATTATTCCTGTGACATCGCTCTGCCACGTATAAAGAAAAGGTATAACGACAAACTGTTGTGCATTTCACCTTCTATGTTTTTAGTTTTTTTATCATTATCCTGTGAATAAATCTAAACGAAGCGAAGACATGTAACTAATAGTTTGCAACTCTATTTACCCATTTATAAGCATGTATCATATTATCTCTATTTAAGTAGCATTGCATTTAGTGTTCTCTGGACAAATATATTAACACTACATCAACTAAACTCTTATAATTTCAAATCATAGTACCAATTGATCATACTACTGTACTTGAGCTGAGAATCTGTCCCATCACAAGAGAACCATAGAGTAGCATCTGTATCCCATTGCTGTACCCTCTGTTTTAAAAATCACGCCTAGGAGCAAAGTTCATCAAGGCGTTGAAGGTACAGGAAGCGAGCTGACGCAAGCACTTTTTAGGACTTGTGATTGAGGCGAGCGTTTTTTAGGGTTCTTCAGTGAGGCGTGCTTTTTAGGTCGAGTCAGCTAGGCAGGCAGGCACTTTTTAGGGTTTTCCAGTGGGGCGTAGCTCTTTTCTTCCCTTTTTATAGCTCACACGTCTTTACTCCTTAATGGAATAAATGGGTTATCATCTTTAAAGACCAACTGATTTTAAAAGCCGGTGTCTTTAGAGATCTAAGCAACAGTTCAACAACGTTGTCTTTTCCAAGGATTCCAGGCTCCTCATGGTTTGTGTTGTTTTGATCGTGTTATCAACTATATATAATCTGTTTTGTGAAGCTACATATATTTTTGTGTAAACAACACACGCGACTCATGTATGTGATGCGTGCGCCTTCGTCTTCTGCCTTGGGTCTGGGAACCCTATCGTCTTGGAGCTCCCTACCTTTTTTAAACGTGTTTTTTAAAGCACAGGTTGTACCATGAAGTACCATCTATTTGTTTCGATACTATTTTTACCTTGACATCTAATTAATTCATGTCAAATGCTACGTAGTGCAATAGGTTGATCATGTTTTTATAACTGTGAATCTCTTTGAAGTTGCAGTTGTGAATAAGTCAGGTATTTGTATAAATGTCCCATTATTGTCATGTGGAGTACCTAGAGCAGATTGCGTACATGTGTTTAGTACAGATAATTAACCAGTCTTTTTTTTATATATAGATAGGTGGCGTTGTTATTATTGTTAGGTGTTTGATTGTTAATCATGGATGACGTTGCTTATGCTTAGATGCTATGACATGACCTTTTATAATTATGATAGTCTTCGTTTGCGTGCAGGCTTACCATTGAAGCAATTGGTGCCCTGGAACCTAGAAAAAGTGCACTTGAAGATGATTTTGAGGAGGAGGAGGAAAAAGATGAGGATGATCAACCCATGGATATTGATGTCGGGGGTCATGAAAAGGTTTAGCCCTTTTTGCATACGCACTTATACGTGGTTTGGTAGCTTTATAATATATATTCCTGACTTATCTTTTCTGAAAATAGGATTATTATCATGGACAAAGCCCATCAAGGGAAAGAGGTCGAGATCGAGACCGGGATCGGAAACGGGACAGCCACAGACATAGGTATGATTTTCTCTCTCTTAACGGTGCTAACATACATTTTGATAAAGCAGTTAATTAGTCAAAAGAATCTGCTATACTAGTCCAAGGAGTCGGAAGCTTTTTTTTTCAACATTCTGCCATGATGGCATGCATGCATGCACAAGGGCAGACATAGTCTCACCCATCACACAGGCTTGCATTGTCTTGTGCTTTCATAGGGCAAGACGCTGTAGTAGTGCCCGTGGTTTAAAAGAGCTTCCTAGATGAATAGATTATGATCCTGCCAGGTTTCTCTGTACTAGCATTGTACAGATGAGAAGTATGATGGATCACACATTCCCGTGAATTTGCGTCGCAACTTAACTTAATTTACTCTATATATGCCTTCGGGTCTATCTAAAGGTTGCATTTCCGACCTGTTAACATATGAATGTCTCAATTTGGGTTGGGTTATGTTTTATTTATAACGGGTCACATGGCCCAAGTAAAAAAGCTTAGTTAAAAATGAAACGGGTCAAAAGTCATTTAACATGTATTTTTAACGCATACAACTGGCGTGATGAAGATTATGTTGTGATTGTTTTTGTTATGTTTTCAGGGACCGTGATCATGATAGGGAGTATGAGAGAGATTATGAGTATGACCGGCGCGATAGAGACAGGGATCGGGACCGGGACCGAGATCGAGATAGGGATCGTTATCGTGGGAGAGATGAAAGAGATTATGGACGGGATAGAGACAGGCGAGACAGGGACCGTGGTGGCAGGAGGAGGAGCCGCTCTAGAAGCGTAAGCAGGGACAGGGATAGGGAAAGGGAAAGGGATCGGGAAGAGAGGCGGCAGAGGCAAGCACGGGAGGGCAGCGCGAGTCCCCCGAGAAGAGAGGACGAGAAGCCAAAGAAAAAGAAGGAAAAGGAGAAGGAGAAGAAGAAGAAGGATGATGGAACAGACCATCCTGATCCAGAAATTGCTGAAGCAAACAGGATACGTGCATCTCTTGGTCTGAAACCTTTGAAGTTGTGATGTGATTGTTATAATTTTCTTTGAATGTATGGAGTTAGTCGTTGATGGAACATGTCTATGCATTTCATAGTGTGCAAATATTAAATTAGAGGATTTACAATTTTTATTTATTTATTTGTTTGAAAATTTTGAAGGGAAATAAAACATATATAATCCAAAATTTAATAAACAGAAATTAAGAAATGCTTAAAAAATATATATCTACTACTTCTCACTGTCTCAATACTTTTTGTTTTAAGTGACAAACCTTAACTAATTTTATGTATCAACTAGATTAGAGGTTGTTTTTCAAGTACAAACCTTGATGTAAACCCTTTTTTTATTTTCATATTTACTTGTTTGGGAAATTGGGTGTAGTGGTAAATAGGTAGGAGTTAGAGTGGTCATCTTACCATAACCAAAGGCTATGGGTTCGAGTCTTGAGGGTGACAAATTTATCTTGGATTATCTAGGTGTTGCTGTTAAAAAAAGTTGCAGTACTCTGATAAATGAGCTCGGACTTGAGCTTCTTGTGTTTGACATGCTCACGACTTTAAAAAGTCTATTATTACATAAACTAGTTGTTATAACCGCGCTTCGCGGCGACGGGTGTCAGGCTCTGTTAAATTCATTTATATACTTAAACAAACCTTGACCTTGGTTATTATCGGTTCGTGTCGTCGAAAACAATAAAAGTGAATATCAATACCGGTTCTGATAACACCAATACTGGAGATGATGTTGTTCGCTAAAAATAGATTCGGTTTATGACGGTAGCATAATGGTAACGGCGATCGCTATAGGATACGATACTAAAAAAATACGATTTTGAATAAAACTCCGTTTAAAAAAAAATATATCGAAACGTTGAAAAAAAACTAAAAACAACAGCGCAATCCGTTTTTAAAAAGAAATAACGAACGGAAGTTATTAAAGAAAACGAAGCTATTAGGAAATTAAACATGTTAAAAGCGTTCGCTCATAATAGGTTCGTCTCGTGACGGTAGTATAACGGCAACGGCGTCGCTACAGCCTACGATACTAAAAAAGATGATTTTGAATACAACTCCGTTATCAAAAAAAATTATATCGGAACGTTGACAAAAAAAAGCTAAAAAGCACAATGCAATCCGTTTTAAAAAAAAATTACCGAACTAAAGTTATTAAAAGAAAACAAAATTATTAGAAAATTAAACGGGTTAAAAACGTATATTATATATAGTATGAGGACTTAAAAATAAAAATAAGAAAAAGAAACATGTGTCAAAAGATCGATGGAGTAGGAACTGATCATAAAGCTTTTACTTTAATCTATATATATTGTAATATTTAGATAATATATAATATAGCTGTAATAAAAAATAAATTGTGTATATTTAGTTATATGATTATATAAATTTAAATATAAAAAAAAATAATCATACTTATAAATAAAAAATAATTAGATAATAAATGAGCAAGAGCTCGAGTTTTGTAACATCACTCATGATCTAAGCTCACATTAGTAACATTAGAGGTGCACAAAGGATCCGGATCCGAGTCCAATCCGAAGGATTATCCGAAATCGGATCCGGCTAGAACCGGACATTTTCAGAACCAGCGGATCCAGAACCGGTTAGTGGATTTTTTGCGAACCGGATAAAAATCGGACAAAAATCGGACATTTTGGGACCGGTTCTTTCCGGACATTTTGGAACTGGTTCTAGCCGTTGGGGCAAAAAAAACGGCTATATAGCCGTTTTTTGTATTTTTTGTGTTTGAGGCTTGAAATTAAGTATAAATAGGTATTGGTGGTATGAGTTAGTTCACAACAACATTCTAGCTCTCAAAACGCAAAAAAAACGCCCACTTATACGTAAAAAAAAACGCTCTCATGGATTCCGCTTCCGCAAGCACTCAAAATTCGGTTGGTGGTTCTACTAGCGATGTCACGGTGGTGAGAGTACTTCCTTGCTCCCGAAACCAAGAGATATGGGCTTATTTCGATTTATGCGAAATGTCGAACGGTTCGCAAAAGGCTCGTTGCAAACATTGTGGTAAAATTTTGGGTGCTGCGCGAAATAGTAGTTTGAGGAAACATATTGGTAGTCACGCAAAACACACTCAAGGTGAAGAAACGTTGTGGTAAAATTTCCATGATGAACTTGTCCAAAAGAAACGTTGTTCACAAAAAATTGATAATATAAGTTGGGATATGATCGAGAAACTAACTAATTTGCTTGAGGTTTTTAAAAATGCAACTACATGTTTATCGGGAGTTTATTATCCCACGTCTTCGCTAATACTTCAACAATTATACTTAATATGTAATAAATTAAAAGAGTTTGAATATCACAACACTATTTTTGAAAAAAATGGTAACACCTATGAAAGCTAAATTTAAAAAATATTTTTCGGAAATGCCGGCCGTTGTTACATGTTCGGCCGCCTTAAACCTAACGATTAATGTAACCGGTGTTGAAACATTAATTGGATCAATATCGGACGATTTAAATATGTTCGAGGAAGACTTAAATTTTGAATCAAATGCAATAAGGGACTTCAATTCGGCTTTTAATAATATGTTTGATTATTATTTACGCAAATATGGTGGAATAGGTGATCTATCAAATATACGTGAATCAATGGCTTCGGGTTCAAGTTCTAGTAGTTCAAGGAACCCGATGCTAAATTTATTTAACACTTTAAGAAACGAAAATACTAAACGAGCTCGTGGAAGCACAGCAAGTAGCGAGCTTGGGAGATATCAAGCAACCGATTTTATTTCAACTCTAAGATCTGAAGAGTTTGAAAACTTTGATATCTTGAGTTGGTGGCAAGGAAGGGAATCCCAATATCCCGTTCTAGCCGCAATGGCCCGTGACCTACTAACCGTCCAAGCTTCCACGGTAGCTTCGGAATCTGCTTTTTCTCTTAGTGGCAGGGTTTTATCTATTCGAAGAACGAGGCTTACACCGGAATCTATGGAGATGTGTATTTGCTTGAAGGACCATTTGGATGCCGCCGAACGTGTACAACATGTTGCAAAACTAGAAGGCGAGCTTGACATTGAACAAGAAATACACGAATTCGAAGTAGAACAAGGGGCGGCGAATCCACTTTCTGACGAAGAACAAGCTTATGATGAAGCCCAACGTATCTCAAGCGAAGAAAATTGAAAACCGATGTTACGAAGACTAAGACGAGTAGACGACGAATAACGAGTCATAATAAATAATATATATTTTGTGATTCAATTATGTTTTTTGTAATTTTTTTGTACGAACTATTGTTAAATCACTTAAAAAAATAAAAAAAACATGTATTTTATAGTGTATCTTTGTTAATTTAAAAAAAAAAGATTTTTTTTAACTGGTTTTTTTTGTCCGGTCCGGTTCCATATATCTGGTCCGGTCCCAATAGGTTCCAACTCTCAACTCCCTTAACCGGATCCAATCCGGAACCGGTTCCAAGGTGTCCGGTTGTTGACCAAGTTTGACGGATCCAGATCCCAAAAAAATCCGGTTTGTGCACCTCTAAGTAAGATTACTCACCATCCAAATTCTTAAGTTAAATAAATCGGGCTCAGGTGACTCATTTACACACTTACCAAAACCATTCAAATAGCTAAGCCCGACAATCATTACCCATCCATCAACAGCTAGGTTGATTTGGGAAAAGAAAAGTTACATTTGGGTCTATTCTAATTATACATAGAGTTATTCTGGGCCGACTAAAATTAAACAGGTCAATCATAAAACATTTGCTAACTTAAAATGGGGTTCAAATGCTCGACCATTGTTTGTCCCTACCACCTATTAGTCGTCGCCTCCACCGCCACCGCCAAGCCGCTACCGCAACCATTGTCACCATTTACCACTACTGCCGCCTTCTCCAACACAACCGGCACCACCACCACCGTCGCCGCCACCTCCTCCTCTATTGGGGTCACCACCATCACCGCTGCCACCAATAACAGTCACTCATTTTCTTATATATATTTATAACTTATAAATAAAAATGTTGCATTTGTTCATAATTAGTGAGTCCCAACACCAAACACAATATAATCCACACACTCCTACAGTCTCCACAACACCTACAAATTATGTTATCTTGGATCTCTTTCACGCAAGATGTAGCAAAAGAAACCACTCACTCACACTGCCAAATGCCAATGAAAGAATGTATTAGTAGTATTTACTTGTAAGTTTAAATCATCAATGTAGGTACACTTGCCCTTTTCCCTTCCATTGCATCTTTCTTTCTCCTACATTTCGAGCATAACATGGGTCCTGATGACAGGGAGAATATTGTTCCTGATAAATCATCATTTGGCGCTTCGTTCCCTTGACAAACCGCACATCTAAAGGTTCCCGAGTTTGAGTTTAAATGCAAATCTTTTCCCAGCCTGCAATTAATACAAAACATGCATATATAGAATTGATTATATGTATAGCTAAAGAAATCAATTTTTTTCCATCTTAATATATCCTAATAATTTGATATAAAACCATTGATATACTCAATAGTTACTGGTATTATTAAAAATGGGAAAAATTCACCCAATAGTTAACAAGTTTCCCATTCGTTCCACTAAAGTCACTTAAAGTTTTATTTGTCGGTGTTCCAATCTTGTAAAATTTTTTATAAAAATTAATTTTTTAAATTAAGCTAATTGAAACATATATGAATCTTTGTTATAATTTAGTGATTATTTTTTCAATTTGACTTAAATAGAGCAATTATGAAACTTGGTTATTATTTTGTGATTTTTTCTCTTCACCACCAAAAAAAAAATTGAAAAAAAATAATCACTAAATAGTAATAAAGATTCATATATGTTCCATTTAGGTCACTTAATTTTAAATAATTTTAATATTTACAAAAGCCCATTAAACAATCATAGTTAATAATTAAGTTGATAAGGTACCTTTCAGCAAGCATTGCAGAACCCTCTTCAAATAACTCCTCTACAGTCCCAACAGCTGGAAGCTTATTTGGTTCTTTATTCAAAGAGTTGTTAAATCTCTTTCCTGGAATGAGTGAAATGAGCAGATTTTGTTTCTTTTTAGGTGTTTGAGGTATGGCTGGATACCCGTATGGAATGATATCAACAACCACACATGTCGTGTCATCTTTTAGTCCACGCGACCTAAGAGCCTCCTGAAGCAAGATTGAAAACATTGGATTAAAATCGGTGATTTAGTGAATGTATGATAATTATTAGGGATGCTTAACAGGTCGTGTTCCGTGTTCGCGGGTCCAACTTGAAATGAACCCGAAAATTGGACACGAACCCAAAAATCATGTCAGACACATGAACCTAAACACACCACGAATATTCATGGGTTGACACAAACACGACCATATAACCCGATTTTTTCGTTCTTTTACATTTTAATACTCAAACTATAAATTTATAACTAAAAATACAAAGACGTATAAAACAATTATGTTTAAACAATAAAAGTGGTTGTCAATTTCTCTTATAACTTAAAAATTTTGACATAAAATACCTAAACATGACATAAAACAAAATTTAAAAAAATAAATGGGTTAAACGGGTCAACCCGCGAACCTGTCAAGTTGATCCAAACACGACCCATTTAGCTAAACCTGCACGTGGGTTTGACCAAAACTAACCCAAACCCGTTTAGACTAAATTCAAACCCGTGAATTTCGTGTTAGGTTCGTGTCATGTCAGAAATTCTCACCCCTAATAACTATGTTTCATTAGTTGGATAACACCTTAACAACAAGCTTGGCAGCAAGCTCTGCAGGCAACCCACGACAACACCGAGCAGCCATTTCAGATGATAAAGCATCCCAAATACCATCAGAAGCAATTATAAGTCTCCCCCCGGAATTTGAAAGCTACATGAACAAATAAAATGTGACGGTTATACTTCAATAACATTAAAACATAAAAATCAATATCATGCATTGTTTTCAACCTTCACTTGCTTAACGTGTGGTATTGGAACAATAAACTCCCCAACATCGGTATCACCAATGGACCGCGAGAGGCACAACCCGCCAGGCCAACAACGAAGTGGACCAACCTACAAACAATATTCACAAGGTTATAATATTTAAAGCTTTTTTTTTTGCCAAAAGTATAAAACTTGAAATTGATTTTTATTTTTTTACCTCATTCCCTCCAAAGATATTGAGGCGTCCTACTTCACCACCACTTGCTGTTACACGTTCCCTTTCTTCAACATTCTCTTCAAGCCTATGATCAACTGTGAGTAGCGATACTACACCAGTTTGTGTGTCTAATATGCACCGTGAATCCCCAACAGATGCAACGGTTATAGTCCACCCGTCAATCACAACAAATGTAACAGTCGTACCAGATGTCTCGCCTAAAATTCCTTAAAGTTAGATAAATAATAGAATAGAGATAATATTTATTGAAAAATAAAAAGGTATAATCCATTACCTTTTTGTTGAAACTCTATGTCGGTTTTCACAAACCCTGCAACTAACGCTCGAGGAAGTGCTTGAAGCCATTCTTCACGGTCACATCCTTGAGGAATTGCACTTAAAATGTTGTTCAATAAATTTTCCTTTGCAAAAATGGCAGCTGATATACCATTATGCCCGTCAAATATCTGCCAAAAAAATAAAACTTCAATAATATCACTATTAATCAAACTACAACGGGTTATAAACAAAGGTGAGGGTTCTTTACACAACCATAAATATTGCGAGAACTTGCGAGGACCAATCTAAACCATTCATTCATTATTAAAAATTAAATGAAAAGTGTATAATTGTAAAAGATTAAATGATTTCTCTCTCAATTATTTAATTCCCCTACTTTTGTGCACATGTGTAAGTCAAAGAATTATAGTCAACCTACACATATGGAGATGTTTATAATATATGAATATAAATAAATTTACGCATATCAATTCAAAGGTACTCACACAACAATGTTGCATTTTAATAGTCACGTTAGAATATTAGATAAATACACAAATAAATAAATAAATAATCTCGATTGGTTCCCGCAATATTTGTAGTTATGTAAAGAACCCCCTGTAAACAAATAAAGCAATGGTTTCTCTATATACCGCGAAAACTGAGAAAGACGTTGATGGATCCCCACAAATCCTCTGGCAATCAGGCTTGATTAAGAAATAATCCTCCCCTTTCTTTGCAAGTCCCGCCTGCCCATAATTGACTGTAGGTTTTTCCACATTTCCATGCTGAAGCTCACGGCCAATCAGGGTCCCGAGAGGTACAAGAGGAGACCTTGTTTTCGTCTTCAAAGTTTCCTTTTCGCTCATTTTGAGCTCATAATGATTCATTGTCTAATTCCCTATCTCATTTTCAAAATCACATCAACAACTACGCCTAATTCCATCATATGATCTAAATCCAGCAACAATAACATTCAGATGACCTAAATTTTACATAATTCTTCAGAAAAAATTACCCAAATTGCAATGTAAATATCCACTACTCACAAATTTATATATATGAACACTGAATTACAAAAAACCATCTGAAGAAACATCAAATTTGCAAATGCAGATATAATAACTAAGCACATGTGCTCTCCAAATTTCGTAAGAAATTGAAACGAAAAAGGTAGGTAACTTACAACGAAGACATTGAAGAACGTGCAAGCAGATCTAGACGAGACTAAAGCAGCATTGAAGAAATTTCAATCCAAATGAATTCTCAAAACCCTAGAGAGAGAAAGGTACAAAATTTGGGTGATTTATCTGAGAAGATTATGAGTTTAGGAGAGAGAAACGCGGATTTGGGGGAAATGTCGCTCTGATTTTGTACCTTTGTAATCCACCCAAAGCAACTTTTTGGTTTGATAAATTGACAACTCACTAAGGTTTATCAAAAGTTTTTCAAACACCACTTAAAAGTGTTAATAAATAATCCACCCTATCATTTTTACTAATTTTATAAAATTATTTTACTAGAGTTGATAACAAAATCTTTCTAACAGGTAAGATAGTTATCACCTCTCACTCGTCTTATTAATATGGTACTGATCACTACTTAATCTTCTCATTAATCTAGATGGTGACCACCTTCACTAATTGTCCCTCATTTTTGGGGTTGTGCATACGGGTCAGACCCGATCCATACGTGTAGTCCCGGACCCATTTAAGGCCAAATCTTAGAGCCGTGAACCGTACTCTATGGATAAGGGTGTGCGGGCTTACGGGTAAGGTTTCATGAGTTTGGACCTGTTTGGCATGCACCATGCATACGTGAACAACAGATGTGGGTGTTGCACACTTCAACAAAGTAAGCATAGTCAGATACGATAAAGATGACTTTCGAAGTTGTTGTTTACGTATTGGGTCAAGTAAGCACAGTAAAATATATACCTTGCGATAGAGATTACTTGTGAACTGTCTGGTTATGGAGATGGAGTTGGGTGATCCGTATGCACAGTCAGAGGTGGTGATGAATTGCGTAAAGCCTGTCAGCCTGAAGCCTTGCGATAGAGATGCAATGTAAGCCTTGCGATTAGGGGATTAAAACGTGGGATTGGTATTTGGATGGTAAATTATCTCTAATTTTAATTATTAATTCTTAAATATTTTTAAATTTATTAAATTTTAAAAAGATTTTACACATATTCATATGAAATCTGCGCATAGTTTCAAATAAATCTGTTAGGGGTAAGGATATGGCGGGTCGACGATTCTAATATGGATGGTACGGTTCTAGACCCGTACCCGACCTAGATCCGTTTAATGCTAAAAACTAGAATCGTGAACCCGTACCATAATTAACTTATGAGATTCCACACGGGTTGGGTCCTACGGGTTTGACCCACAGAATGCTCACCTCTACTCATTTTGGTAGGGATCACCACTCACAAATACAACATAAGTGTTTAAAAGTAGATATTACATTGATCTCACAAACACTCATCTCTTTTGTGACAGAGTCACCAAACTAAATCTCACTTTGAATGTTGGGGTGAACTCTCACATTTGACCACTCAAGTGTTGAAAGGAATAACCCATGAAGAACATTCAACACCTTTTCTCTTGCTAATTCATGATATTTAATTTTAGATGATATGCATTTTTTGAGCTTAAAGATCACTGTGATAAGACTTAAGAGTCTAGGTTTAAAGTGTTTAAGAGGGTCAAGCAAAGTGTGGGGAAATACATGCTTAAATAACCAAGAAGAAAGAGAAAGCAAAATGTAACACCCCAATTTTTAAGAAAAATAAGTAGAAGGACTAGATTAGTCAATGAATGAAACCCTAGGGGGTTAAAGAGTAAATAGATAAAAGTTAAAGGATCAAAAATGAAAATTTAAAAGTTTTAGATTTGTGACGGACCGTCACAGACGGTAACGGTCCGTTACGGACGGTGACGGACCGTCACACGGCATAATGGTCCGTTACGGCTTAACCACGACAATGAGTGAGAGAACGACGCGTGTCAGCTGACTAAGGGACACGTGGAAACCCTATGACGGACCGTCACGAAGGGTAACGGTCCGTCACAGCCGCAAAATAGACCGCTCATCCGGGTGTGGACGTGTGGCAGGTGATGCATTGTAACGAACCAAAAATCCGGGTTTCGTTTTCAAATAAATAAAATATTTCAATAAATATTATGGTGAAAATAATATTTTAGAAATAAGTTGAAACAAGTGGGTTTCAAGTTAGTAATGGAGTTTTACTAGTTTTAACTAGTTTTGGAATGAAATGATGAAATGAAAGTGGAAGGGCCAAAAGTGTAATATGGTAAAATCTGTCATATTTGACATTTAGAAGTCAAAATTGAGTCATTTTGATGGTGTGGGTCGTTCATCTCAAGAGAGAAAAAGAAGAAATCGATTTTGGAAGCTAAATTGTGCATTTGAGCTTGGATTTGTGAAGGTTTTGGCTCATACAACACCTTCCTAACACCAAGTAAGTGATTATCTTCCTTTGATTTCACTTTTGATTTTGTAAGAGGTTGGGTATTGTAGAAATCCAAAAATGTTGAATGCATGTGGTAAATTGGTGTTAGATTATGGATAATCTAGCTTAACTAAAGTTAAAGAGTGGTGATTATCATCCTAAAACCCTTTGATTTTGATTATGAGAAGTTAGAGTTCATATGGTGAAAATTGGGGGTGTTTGGATCATGATGCTAGATTGTTAAATTAATGATGATTAAGTGTTTAGGCGGTATTATACACTTGAACAAACACCAAATTAACCTAATGATAGAAATTTAATAAAAAATTAGTGTTAAGAAATTGGTAATGAAACTCAAGTAGGTGAGTTTGGGTGGAAAGGGGGTGTTTGGATATGAGGATAACCCAAACGGGTTAATTTGGGTTGGAAATGTGAAATTGGGTTATGAACCCAATTATAATGTGATTTTGATGTATGTTAGATTACTAAACTAGGTGTATATGTTTAGGTAATCAAATTGAAAAACTTGAAGGTGGTGCAGAATCTTCTAACCCGTAAGGTAAGTGCTTTTGCACTTACTTAGTATTGATGTTAAATGGTGTTTATGCAATGTGTATGCGCAATGTGTTAAGTTTTCATAATGTGTTTTTGAGGTATGAATGTGTATTGAAGTGTACAAATAATTGATTGAATGTAGTTATAGTATTTATACTATAATGGATATGTGGATATGGAGTTATGGTATAAGTACCATAATGAATTTGTGGATATGAAGTTATGATCTAAGAATCATAATGGAAATGTGGTGATGAGGTTATGGCCTATGTGCCATAATAGAAAAGGAAATGTGTTTAATGTGAATGATATATGAAAAGAATGGAAATTGTAAGGTGAAATGCAAGTTAGAAGTGACCAAATGACCAATTGGGTGCAAACGGGTCAAATAGGTGAATGGGTGAAAACAAGTTATAATTACTTGTTTTATATGTTTGTCGTCATTACTAACAGTGTTATGTTAATGTGGTTATGTAGGGAAAGCTCCGAAGTAGGTCAAAGTCAAGTCCAAGGCGTGGAGGGTTCTCGTATGCAAATTTTGGTATTTTGGGGATTTTAAGGAAAATCCTTGTAAAGTGGTGTAAAATGACACTTGAATTGTGTTTTGGTGTGTATAAATGTGTCTTGAAAGTTCTTAGTCGAAAACCCAAGTGTTTGAGAAATTTTATGTCTAGTTGAAATGGTAAAAGTTGGAAAAATGGTTAAGTGTTGAAAATTGCACAGGTCAATAAACTTTCTGTTTGCTGGGTCGCCCCGCGGTACGCGAGGAAACCAGGGTAGGTTCTCTCGCGGTACGCGAGGGACCGGGTTTCTGGAAGAGTGTTGCTTCCTCGCGGTACGCGAGAGTATGGGTAAGATCCCTCGCGGTACGCGAGGGACATTTTAAAAAAAATAAAAAAATTCTTGGGATAAATGCTTCCGCGTGTTTTAACGATCTAATAATTGGTCTTTGAAAATAGAGTGTTACACGCATACCCGTGACGGACCGTCACGAAAGATAACGGTCCGTTACGGAGTCCACTTGAAATTGGGTGACGGATCGTCACCAAAGGTAACGTTCCGTTACGGGGCTGGAACTTGCCTATAAATAGAAAGGTCGGGATTTCAGTTTTAGGCACTCTCACACAGCAAACACACATACAAAACACATAGTTAGCCTCGGTAAGCGTGCCAAGGAGTCCATGTTCGAGTAGAGAAGTCTGGTTTCCAGCTTTTCGACCCTAATACGCAAGAGATAGTGCTGAGGTAAGATTCCGACTAGTTCCTAATGACTTGGTTATTTCCAATAAGCTAGGAACTTGCAATTAAGTAATGTTATAATGGCTTAGGACTTTGATCCAAGTCGTTGTGCTGTTTACATTAGCACGAAAGGATTGTTTAAAAAAGAAGGAGATTGGAGGTGAGTTCTATGATGCCATTTTTAAACGTTTTTAAATATTTTGGGCATGATGCATGTGTTATGAATGTTTTAGATACTGTATGTCATTGATTTAAATATTTGATTAAGTATCCATGATGCTGCAAGGAATGTTTATATTGTAAAAAAAAAAGGTAACCATCCGACCGGTATGTAGTTATCTGACAAACGGAATGTTTTGTCTAAGAAAAGAGTGGTGTATAAATCCCTCCTGGACCCGTTATTCTTTCCTGGGAACATATCTATTGGAGGTACTACTCTGGGAAGATAACCACCTTGTTTTCAATAAAGAAAGAATGATGATTTTAAATTGTGAAATGTTTTAAGACTTGTCTTGGTTTACCAAGATAAGTGATGATGAAAGAATGTCATTGGCAGTGATTGCATTGACATGAAATGACTTGACCATATTTGGTCTGTTAACGAAAGGTTTTGTCAAATCCCACATACTATCTTGCAACTTATGGAATGGAACGCGGACCGTTACGTTCCTTCGTGGTATGTAACGGGGGAATGGACCTTTATAAAGGGAAAGGAAAGTGGTGACAACCACTTAAGAGGTTTACGAACCTCGATAAGTTATAGGTTGTACAAGGTTAATGTTATGTTGGGCAAGGGCGAATGTGAAAAGAAAAGATGCTATGTTAAAGATATTTTAGTTAAAACTTAGAACTCACCAGCATAAGCTGACCCATGTTTAAGCATGTGTGTCAGGTAAGAATATGACCTCAAGCAGTAAGGATAAGGAAGCATCATGAGGAGGCTATCTGGCATCAAAAGCTGAAGACTGGCATTAGGATCATGTTATACTTTCTTTAAGAATGTACTAAAGATAACTTTTATAAATAAAAGAAATGATGTTTTTAAAGTCTTTCGCTGTGTATGTTTCTCTGATTACTATATGTTCATGAGTAAATCCGACAAGTGACCGGCATTCCGGGTGATCCGGGATGTGGGTGTCACACAAAATCTGTCCATTTATAGTACAACAGGTCTGCAGTCAGACCGTACACCTCTCATACTTGCCACAGTCGATACATGGTAGGGGTGAGCATATAACTGAATTAACCAAACCGTAACTGAATTAACCAACTTAACCGAACCGAACAATTAACCAGTGGTTTGGTTAAGCCATAACCGATTAACCAAAAAGTGTGGTTTGGTTTTGGTGTGTGGTATAACCGAATTAACGAACTAAACAGATAGAAATATTCATCATGCAATAGAATGTAGCTTTTTTGATTTACATGTCCTAGTATTTGGAGTTCTAGCAAATGATCCATTTATGTTAAACTTGGATTGTGATCATTACCTCAACAACAACAAAGGTTGCACTAGACTTTAGTTTCGGGTCCATACCGAGAAAAAAGTGCCAGCATGAAATCGCTCATGGCTTCAAACCCCGTTTCAAGTTTAGTAACTGGGTTGAATTTCACAACTTTGTCATTTAAGAGGGTTTGGATATATTTTTTGAAGAGTTAGACCATAACTACATAGTTATGGATTTCTGAAGGTGATAGGGATGGTGGCGGAGATGGTCCCTCGTGAAGGTGGCCTGCATGCTCTATTTGACCTTCGGGTCTTGTAAAAAGGTTTGAAACCCTAATTGCTTAATTGTTAATTGATTGGTTGCATTTATAAACTCTTGATTCATGTTGATAATAATGCTACCATGTTATTGTTAAAAATCCTGTGCAATATGGTAAAACAAAACACATAGAGCTTAGACATCATTTCATAAGAGATTGTGTATAAAGAAAGTTGGTGCATTTAGTTAAGGTTGACACATTAGATAACTATGGTGACCTCTTTACCAAAGCCCTTGACACCACAAGATTCAATAACCTTGTCAAAAACATTGGTATGTTTAACCTTGAGCTTGAACCAAATTGATTATTTTTGAAAATCATGCCTTCATCATTTCACAAAAAAGATTTTTATTTTGAGTCTTTTATATTGAAAACCCAAAAAGATTTTATTTTTGAGCCATCTTTATGTTTAAAAATCCAAAAATATTTTTGTTTTTATCTTTCAAAAGAAAATTTGAGGTCATGATGTGAAGAGAAATGATAGTACATCAGTACGAAACTAAAAATGGGAATGAGAGAATCACCCTAATCATCCCACGAGTCGCTGTTAGCCCCGTACAGTAAAAACAAAAGCAACACACTTCAACGAACGAATAGAAACCTTAACGGACAAACGAAAACGAGAAGGAAGGAATCACCCTAATCATCCCACGAGTCGCTGCTAGCCGCGTACAGTAAAAACAAAGGCAACACACTTAAATAAAGGAATAGAAACCTTAACGAACAAACAAAAACGAGGTGAGAATCACCCTAATCATCCCACGAGTCGCTGCTAGAGCCGTACGGTAAAAACAAAAGCAACACACTTAAACGAACGAACAGAACCCTTAATGAACAAATAAAAACGAGATGGAGGGAAACACCCTAATCATCACACGAGTCGCTGCTTACAGTTAAAACAAAAGCAACACACTTCAACGAACGGATATAAACCTTAATGAACAAATGAAAATGAGAATGAGGAAATCACCCTAATCATTGCACGAGTCGCTGCTAGCCCCGTTCAGTGAAAACAAAAAACAACACCCTTCAATGAACAAATAGAAACCTTAAGGAACAAATGGAAACTAGAATGAGGGAATCATATTAATCATCTCACGAGTCGCTGCTAATCCCGTAAAGTAAAAACAAAAGCAACACACTTCAATGAACAAATAAAAACCTTAATGAACAAACGAAAACTAGAATGAGGGAATCACCTTAAACATACGAGTCGCTACTAGCCCCATACAGTAAAATCAAAAGCAACACACTTCAATGAACAAATAGAAATCTTAACGAACAAACGAAAACAAGAATGAGAGAATCACGTTACTCATCCCACGAGTTATTGCTAGCCCCGTTTCGTGAAAACAAAAGCAACATACTTCAATGAATAAATAGAAACCCTAACGAACAAACGAAAACTAGAATGAGGGAATCACCTTAATCATCCCGTAAGTCGCTGTTATCCCCATTCTATAAAAAAAAACAAATAGAAACCTTAATGAACAAATGAAAACAAAAGCAACACACTTCAACGAACAAACGAAACTTAGAATGAGGAATCACCTTAATCATCCAACTAGTCGCTGCTAGACCAGTCCAGTAAAAACAAAAGCAACACACTTCAATAAACAAATAGAAACCTTAACGAACAAACCCCTGTTCAGTAAAAACAAAAGCAACACACTTCAATGAATAAATAGAAACCTTAACGAACAAACAAAAAAATGTATGTTGCTTTTGCTTTCACTGAGCGCGGCTAGTAGTGACTCGTGGGATGATTAAGGTGATTCCCTCATTCTAGTTTTCGTTTTCATTTGTTCGTTAAAGTTTCTATTTGATTGCGGTTTTAGCCCCTTATTCTCTAGTCACAAGTTGTGACACATTTGTTATAACATTAAAGCTATCTTAGCCCAGAAAATATTAATAAGTGCAATGTTATGTTATGCAAAACTATCTGTTACAACATGGTGTTTTTTAACATATATCAAACACTTGTAGCCATTGGTTTCGTTTAGTCTACCTCAGCCAATCTTTTCTTTATTCTAGCATCTGCAATTTTTTCTAATTCTTGTAATGTTGCGATAGGTTGTTTCTTGTACCTCTTCAAATCTTTAAGCATCCACAATTTTCGCTCATTTAAATCATGAAGCAAAATCTTGGCTGCGTACTTACGTCTCAAATCATCCAACTGATTTTTTTGTGAGTTGTATTTATTGTCTTCCTTTCACAGCCCACACATCCAAGCACTCCACCCCGTACCCATGTATGTCTCCATGTGTCTCATGGCAAACACACCACAGTCAACCCCGTTATTTTGTGTTCTCCATTCCATTGGCATGCATTCAATTGTTGCATTCTTAATCCTTTGTCCACTAGGATGTGAATCTTTTATCAAATAGTCTGCAAATGCATCCTTATGTACACACCATTAACAAAATAATTAACTTTATGATGTTTAACATTGTAATCTTTATTTTGCAACATGGATTATGGATGTCATGAAGGTCAGACCTTTATGATTATGCACATGTTATGATTCTAACTCAACTTTGAAGTCTTGGATTATTCAGCCGAGTCTTTCAATTATCAGCCGACATTTGAAAAATTTCAGCTCAGTCTTTCAATTTTTCAGACGAGTCTTGAAATATTTCCAAGCCAAGGTATGTTCAGCTGATTCTTTTTTTTTCATCCAAAGCTTTAAAATTTTCTAAGTCTAAGCTAGCCGAGTTATGTTGTCATCGCCATAGTCTTTTTACTTGAGAGTTTTGTGTGGTTGTTCTCTGTGTGGTTGTTCGCTGTGGTTGTTCTCTGTGTGGTAAACTTTCTATCTTATAGTGTACTGTATTACATTATTTGATTCATCCACAATTTATTCATTCTTTTGAACTCTGGAAGGGTATTTGGTTATTCTCAATGTGTTCTCTTGTATACAGATGGCTCATTTAAGTTTTTCCTCTTTACATAATGTGTATGCTTGTTTTGAGAAGAGCTCCAAACATGCTGAATTTTACTCTGTTGTGGATTTTATTGCTGGTTCTCCGATCTATAGAGTTCTCTCCGTTCAGCCATATATCTATGAGCATCACATTAGAGAATTTTAGGCCACAACCATATTTCATGGTGGTGATATTCCTGAGATTTGTGCCATTGTAGATGACAAGCCGATTATCATCACTCAATTGATGATCAACAATACATTTGACTTGAATGATCTAGATGGTGTCTATGAATATTCTGAGAGAAGATTCGAGGTTTGTTTTCAATAGATGGGATACAATCAAGCTACAATTAAAAAGCAGTTTAGAAAAAGTGTGTTACATCCCAAATGGAGGTATATAGCTCATACTTTGTTTAAGTGTATGTCTACAAGGAAGGAAACTTTTGATGAGTTGAGTTCTTCTATGGCATCTATGATGGTTGGGCTGGTATATCGTCAACATTTTAGTTATTCTCACTTTATATTCAATGGCTTAAGGTATAATATTCAAGAGTCCAAAGAGAAGTTCTTATTATATCCTAGATTTCTGCAAGAGATTTTCAATGTGAATATTCAGAATCTGAGAAATTATGGAAATACATTGAAGCTGCCACCACTGACAGTCAAAGTTTATTCTAATATGAAGTCCAGAGCTTCTACAGGAGTTGATGTTCCATTGTTTGATCACATGGTGAATCCAGAAATTGCAGTCCAACTGCCTGCTACTCCTGTTCCAACTCCTTCTAATTCAGATTCAAGTGGTGATTCAGAAGCTGGAAGTGATTCAGAGGATAATGATAATGTTTCTAGTCATAGTGCTAATTCCCATGAAGCTGAAATTCCACGTGGTGGGGGTTCAGAGTTCTTCCTCTCCAGGTTCTCCATTATCACCACATAATTTAATTGATTCTTCTAAGTCCCAATCTCATGGTAATGAGAGGGAATCTGAGTGGATTCTTCTAAGTCCCACTTTACAAGATCTGTGTTCTAGGTCTAGAACAGATCTGTTGTCCTATGTATTAATGCAAGAAAATTTCATTAAAGATCTTATTATTGAGAAAGAAGTGATACATGCATCTGTGTAAACAAAGGAGGATGATGCAATTGGTTGTATTGAGCCTACTTCTTTCAGCAATTGTAACATTCCAAAAATAAGACGGAAAGAATAAACGAGTTTCGACTCGCGAAAAACGGAACAAACAATGCTCATGGGTCGGGCCGGGCCGGGCGAACATGGGGTGGGGAAGGGGAGGTGAACTTGAGGGAGGTCTCTCTCTGAAATAGCCTAAACCCTCCTCATTACTCTCATTTCACAAGTTTAGAGAGAGAAACCATAGAGAGAGAAAGTTGACGGATCGGCCCGAGATGATAGCATCTTGTTCCTCTACTGCTAGTGGGCATAGCCTCCGACTCAGAAGCTCGAAAGAGGTAACAACCTGAACTAAATCTGAGTTTTATTCTTTTTGGGGGTTTTCGGGTATTTTCGTAAAAAAAGGATGAGTCTTTATGAACCAAACGAGAAATGGACTACAGATCTGTGATCACGAACGAAAACTACAAGTTTTGAACGTAAAAAGTTAGCATCTTGAACGTGATCAGATCTCGCCTCCATTTACATGCAAACTTAGGGTTTTGGGGAAGGTGACAGCCCCGCAGGAGAACTTGTCAAGTTCGTCTGGGGAAGGATAAAGCGAACTTAGAACCATCGAACTTAAGTTAGCGAACTTGCTAAGCTCGCTGGGAGGGTAAACTAGGCGAACTTGGTCTATGTTCGCCAGGTCCTTAAGGGGCGAACTTAGCCCTAAGTTCGCCTAAAACAGGAAGGATAACCCGTTAGAGTCGGGATTGGGCCTGATGTATATTTAGCTAATCAATTCAGATCGTACGTGACGTTGTTGGACCTTTGATTAGGACAACCGAGACTAGCTTATCAGGTGAGTTCTAAAGCCCTCTTTTAAATGTTTTAATGATATTTTGGGCTGGTGTGCATACATAGAAAACGATGTATACAAAACGATGTTTACGAAACGATGTATACGAAACGATGTAAACGAAACAATGTCTACGAAATGATGTTTACAAATTGAGGTTTACGAAATGATGTTTACAAAGAATGATGTTTATAAAATGTTTTGCCAAACGAAGTTTATGAAAGGTTTACGAATGAAACATTGTTTAATAAAACGTATGAATGCTTTACCTAAAATGAGGTAAAAGTTTTATGAAAGTCACGAATGAACAGATCTGCCACGAGTTTCTACGGGAGCTGGGTTATGTATGTATGTATGTATGGGCCTTACCTTTACGGGGGGCCTTTGTGGCTGGCTAACGGTTGTACAACTGGTTGAGGATGGGGTGATGACGATCACCCATGAGATTATCGGGATCCCGATGGAAGGTACAATTCCTCGCGAGGGAACAGTGCCTAAGGTGATGATTGGTCTTCCTAGAGGTAACGAGCCTTAGGAGACCTGGGTGGCAGATGGCCTAGAGGTAATGATGTGTGCTGGATGGTCTATAAAAACTAACTATAAAACCTAACCTAGACACTCTAGCTTTAAATTTATAAATCTAGACTCAACCTAAAACAAGACCACACAAGCGGCAAGTGTACCGATCAATGTAGCAAAGTCAAATGAAGTCCGGATATGGAACCCACAATACACTAGTGACAACTCTATCTAGACTCTGACTCAACTATCTAAACTGAATTATATGGGGGGGGGGTTTGTGTAACTGAGATTTAACTAATGAACTCCTAACTATCAACACCAACTATCAGACAGACGAAACGGATGAGATCAATAAAGGATAAAGCATTATCTAGGTAACGAATCCTGTTTGACAAACATGAACTTCTCTCGGCTATGACAGTTATGATGGAACCGGGATCTTTGAATACGAAACCCTAAGACAACCTAAGGATCCCAGATCATTCTCCGGGTGTAACCGAATAGGAAACCTTAAAGAATGTGTAAACTTACCGGTTGGTCGGATCACCTCTCAGCTATTTCCAACGATGCTAAAGTACCCTACAGATAAATTACTTCTCAGTCTCAATATCTCTATACGCCCTAAGACATATGGGGTAAACTGGAAACTCTTAATACGACACGGAATATCAATAATGCTAGGAAACCCTCCTTTCAGAGCAATCTACCTTAGAACTCTAACACCAAGGAATACCTGACAACTTCGCACCTTTCAGCTATTGAAGTAGAAAGAACATTTAACCCTAAGATACTCTCAATATACGTTTCTATGGACGATGAAATCAATTATCCACAAACTAGTTACAAACACAAAGTAAGTAACATAATATGCACCTATTATTTGAAATGCATTCAACAAGACACATGTGAAACACAAATCAATTGCAAATCAGAATTAAACATCCATAAACATCATACTAAGTGAATCCAAATTCTTTACTTTTTCACCAATCCATCACAATCCAACATAAACCGAAAGAAATCCGCGAATCAATCAAACAATCATCAAAAACCTAGATAGCTACTATAGTCTAGCCAAGATACATGTTCAAACTCAGAAAACAAATCTCAAAAGCCATAAACATCATCCAAATCAAACCAAAGTATACAAGAAACAAAGATCGAAGCCCTACGAGAAAGAATTAACCAACCCGATTGATAAAGATCCGAACTTTGGCTCCCGTTGCTCCTTCCTCTCTCAAAATCGCCCCTTTTTGCTCTCTAAACGGATGGTAATCGATTAATTAACTTATAGGAAGGTTCTAAACTATTAAAACATTAAATTACGTCAAAATCCATGAAACTTGGGTCTCTCGCGTACTGCGGGGGGTTCTGGCAAGTCTCTCGCATACCGCGAGAGACAAAATAGTCGCGCAAGTTTTCCGGTCCTTCACGTACCGCTAGAGATTACTGAATTTTTGAACTCCTCTTGTCGAGCTACCCCAAATCCATATAATATGGGCCCCGTAACTAATTTTCTAGCCCGAGATATGATTCTTTTAAGGTTGGACTCTTTCCCGACTTTTTCCGTTCTCATACCGTGGTCTCGTGTGCTCGTTTCCTTCACACGTCTCGATCGTTTAAGCTCCAATTCTTCCCAGATACCTACAAAATATAACATAACTAAGTACAAGCTATAAATGACTCAAAACGACTCTACAACTATATGAAAACGCTACGAATCACAAGGGAAACGGAGGTGTGCTTTGCAACAAATCAAACATCCCACACTTAACCTTTTTTCGTCCTCGAAATAGATCTCTGCAATGGAATCACAACTGGAACGCATACTTTAACAATCTTATTAATTCAATAGCATGGATATAATCACGCGTTAAAATGCAACAAATGATATTTCGATCAGATTAAACCCAACACCAACTATCAAGCCCTCGTTTGTGTTCTACATTCTACATTACCAAGCATATCAATCTATCTATGGAACTCACACTTAAGAGCTACAGTTCTACCTAATCCCGTCTCACGGTCATGTTTAGGCCCGGGACAAACCATATAGATTTCTCCCACCACGTTAAACTAAGATTTATAGGTTTTAGAAATTCAGATGAAAATATGGAATGAATATGAGCATTAATAAGCAAATTAAACTTCATCTAGAAGCGTTTCAACCAAGTCGCTATCCCGAAAGGTAACACATAGACTAAGTTATAATCAATACAACACATAAGTATCACTTAGGGGTGTTTTCTCCAAGTGGCCATCTCGAAGGGTAACACATAAGCAAAACTAAGTATTCTAACAAATAAGCTCAATAACATGGAATTTATGGATGCGGGCGCCACCGAAACTCGGATTTATTCTCATAAAAAGAGAGTGGTGTGCCAAGAATTTTCAAAAACCTCTAAATTTAAACTTAACGTGGTACCTATCACCCTATGTTGACAGTTTCAGTATTACCGACACCCTTAAGATGATGACCCACAAGATTTCATTATTTTAAATTCAATTAATTCCTAAACAACACAAACAGGATATTTAAGCATTCAAATCAGCTGGATCTACCAAAACATCACAGATTAGACACGTTTTCTATCATTTATTCAATTAAATTCAACAACATTTGCAGTTATACCTATCATCTTTCATTTATTTTGTAAAAGCTCTAATTCAAAGGACATTTTTTTGAATTTTTTTGTATTTTTGACTTTTTATAAAAGAAAAACAAAACTAAACAAACTAGATTCAAGAAGTTTCCCATCCCTACACTTGAATGACACATTGTCCTCAATGTGAACCAAGAAACAAAAAAAAAAAGACTCAAAAATAGACAAAAATAATAAAGTGGAAACGACTTAGCTGGTAATGTATGCAAGATAGATGTCTAGCTTCGTTCTTCCACTTGTGTACCGTATAACATTTCGGTCACGGTTGCACAAACTCTGTTGGGTTCCCTACACATGTATATCAAGTTAGAAACGATCCCTCCCGAATGGAGATTGAATACGGGCGGTGTGATCTATACCTGCAAAAATAAAACTCACAACAAACCCAAACAACATCAAACAGACTCAAAATAAAACCAAAACTTGTACAAACTATACACTCGGGTTCTAACCTGAGAAACAATCCTAATCAGGAGACTTCTCCTTTATGCCGCCCCCATCCAGCCCGTTTAATATGATAGGTCTACCACCGATTTGATAAACACTGATGGTATACTTTAGAATGGTTTTGAAAAATTTAAACGGGTCGGACCACCAATATTTGAACTTACCTGGGCCAAACCTGATACACGATGTACAGTGAAGGAGATGGTCAGTTTTATCCTGTGATAGAACATTGAGCAGCTTCTGTGGCTGTCCCTTCACTCCTGAGTTGGCCTTGTGCCCAGTCTTTCTTTCTCTTTCTCGTGGTGTTTTTGGTTGTTGTGGCATTTCACTATTGGTTCCATCCACGGGTATTTTCCTCTCTCTCTCCGATGCAAAGTGGTGGGTCCGACACCAGCTCTATTCGTGGTTTGTTGATAACCTCCTTCACTTGCATATCTTCTTTCCTCCCTACACTTGGCTCTTGATACAGTAGATCTTCAAGTAGTTTTAGATCGCCGAGTGGGTCAAAACTTTCTTCACTAGGAGTCGGCAGGTCCACCAATTCGTTACTAAACTCATCCTCCCAGGATGGGACCTGCACCTCTTCTAACTCATCCAGTGGATTTCCAGGCTGATCCTCACTTTCATCATCTATCTCAAACAACCCAGCTAGTCCCTCTTCACAACACTCGTCCTCATTTTCTATATCCTGCATCAAATTAGTCTTAAAGAACAAGCGTAAGGTATCAAGTGCATTCGAAGAGTCAAGCTCGTCACCCGGAAATTCAAATGATTCATGAATATTACAATTATACTCAATTAAACCGGGTTCCGAATACTTACCTGGACCATCACCCGTAGTGTCATCAGAGGACTCTTCTATTTCTGCTTCATCATCACTGAAGAAATCATCCTCGATGGGCTCTGGTCCGCAACTCTATAAAGAAATCATCCTCGATGGGCTCTGGTCCGCAACTCTGTGGTGTATAAATCGAAGGTGGGTCTGATGCAGAGTATTGTAGACTTGTGATTTACACCTCTTCCGTTAAGGTCTCCGGTTCTTGAGCTACTTCTTCTTTTTCTAGCTTTAAACTGGCTAGCTCATCCATTAGCCTCCCATTTTCTTCTAGAAAGTGCAATTGCTCGGCTTTACTTATAAGGTGCCATCGCGTGCTCATGACTTCTTGCACCTTCCTCTGCTCCTCCTTGATTGTATCTTCGTCCCGTGTTACCTGCATCGAATCATACTCACAAGACAAGTGTAAAGAATCGTATGGAACTTTGTGATCTTGCATGATATCAGTATAAAGTTCATCAGTAAATCAATCAAGGTCAGAATACTTACCTGGAGGTGGGACTTGTGCTTCACCTTCTGTCACTGTGATTTGCACGTCGTCCATTATAGTCTCCAGTGATGGGGCTTTCAGAATCACTTCTCCTGATGTAGTTTCAATTCCAATTTCGTTCCCCCACGATCATAAACCACACGCTCTAGATTCGTCGGCTGTTGTGATGCAATGCTAGCGATTATTGCTTGGATATCCTTCTCATACTGCTCATTTGCCTCCTTGCACCAGGCATTCAACTCCTCTTGAGTTCTATATCCATCATAGGGTTGTGCTTGCGGATAATGATCACCATAATAGTCCATGGAGTACCCCGATGAATCAGGACACTCTTGAGTGTAATGGGGACCTCCACAGACCTCGCACCACACATTCACGTAATGATCATGTTAGCAAATCGGTGTCCTTGGTAGCTGTTCCTGTAATAACGCTCCATATAAATCCCTGCAAAGGAAACTCAAACAAAAGGATCACGGGAACCAGTTATATATAACAATAAATAAATAAAGAAATAAGAAAAATACTAAGCTAAGCAAATAAACAAATATTCACAGAGACTCACTAAAAACAAATAAAAGACACAGACAATAGACACTCTATGACTCAAAACACAAATAAGAACAAATAATCAGTTAAGTTCAATCAAAGTTAGATACGCTATCGCCTAAGTGTCCCTGGCAACGGCGCCAAAAACTTGATGTGTGCGGGATGGTCTATAAAAACTAACTATAAAACCTAACCTAGACACTCTAGCTTTAAATTTATAAATCTAGACTCAACCTAATACTAGACCACACAATCGGCAAGTGTACCGATCAATGTAGAAAAGTCAAATGAAGTCCGGATATCGAACCCATAAGACACTAGTGACAACTCTATCTAGACTCTGACTCAACTATCTAAACTGAATTATATGGGTGGGGGGGGGGGTGTGTAACTGAGATTTAACTAATAAACTCCTAACTATCAACACCAACTATCAGAAAGACGAAAAGGATGAGATCAATAAAGGATAAAGCACTATCTAGGTAACGGATCTTGTTTGACAAACATGAACTTCTCTGGGCTATGACAGTTATGATGGAACCGGGATCTTTGAATACGAAACCCTAAGACAACCTAAGGATACCAGATCATTCTCCGGGTGTAACCGAATAGGAAACCTTAAAGAATGTGTAAACTCACCGGTTGGTCGGATCACCTCTTAGCTATTTCCAATGACGCTAAAGTACCCTACAGATAAATTACCTCTCAGTCTCAATATCTCTATACGCCCTAAGACATACGGGGTAACCTGGAAACCCTTAGTACGACACAAAATATCAATAATACTAAGAAACCCTAGGAAACCCTCCTTTCAGATCAATCTACCTAAGAACTCTAACACGAAGGAATACACGACAACTTCGCACCTTTCAGCTATTGAAGTAGGAAGAACATTTAACCCTAAGATACTCTCAATATGCATTTCTATGGACGATGAAATTAATTATCCACAAACTAGTTACAAACACAAAGTAAGTAACATAACATGCACCTATTATTTGAAAGACATTCAACAAGACACATGTGAAACATAAATCATTTGCAAATCAGAATTAAACATGCATAAAAATCATACTAAGTGAATCCAAATGCTTTACTTTATCACCAATCTATCACAATCTAACATAAACCGAAAGAAATCCGCGAATCAATCAAACAATCATCAAAAACCTAGATAGCTACTATAGTCTGGTAGAAATAAAGATTGATGGCTACAAAATTCTCTAAGTACAACTGCTGTGGACCTCAGAGTTTGCTGCAAATCGAAAAACTGTGGCGGATAAGTTTATCTGCTGCGGATACTTGTTCTTCTACTGAAGAACAAATCTGCTGCGGATAGCCTTATCTGCTGAAGACCAAAGTTGCTGCTGATAGGCAAATCATCAGTAGCTGTGGACAGTTGTGTCTTGCTGCTGATCAACGACATTGCTGCTGATAGCCATTCCCTCTGAAGATTAAACGTTGCAGCTGACTGGCTTCGATAAAGCAACCATTACCACTGACAACTTTCTGCTGCAACACTGACACACTCCACACAGAAAGAATGTTACTGGTAAAAGACAATAAAAGACAACGACGCTCTTCTTCCAAGGACTCAAGCAATGATGCCTAAGAAGACGTTTGAGTAAAGATAACTTTTGTAGTATTTATTGTCGTTATATGTAGAATAGCTTCAATACAAGATCAACAGCTTGTGTTAGATATGATCCTTAGAATCAAGGGTCTGTCTTGATTCTAAGTTACTATATAAATAGTACTTAGAGTCATTGTATAAGTGAGCTTTTTCTTAAGAGTTTTCTCTGTAATCTTGTAATCTTTGAAGCTTAATACAAATTGCATTTATTAGTATTCTTCTTGTTTACTTGTTTACATTGCTTAGTTGTGATTGTTTCCGCCAATCTCAACTAGAATAGAACCATCTTGTATTCACCGATCCTACAAGTGGTATCAGAGCTTTGGCTCACAGATTAAACAAACTCACACTTGTTTAATCATTCTCTGTTTCTATTCAAAACTATCCCTTTGCTAAAGTCACCCATTATCACAAATAAAAAATGGCACAAAACAATGGAGTTGAAGACATTGGAAGCATCAGCAGACCACCAAGACTGGTGTCTGGAGAAGACTATCATATGGGGAAGAACAGAATGGAAAGCTTCTTCTGCTATCAAGAATATGGGATGTGAAAATTCATAAAAGATGGACCATACATACCCATGGTGGCCTCCGCTGATTCCGGAGGTACACTGGTTCCCAAAGAATCCTCCAAATACTCTGATAAAGACATCAAGAAGATGGAGGTAGATTTCAAGGCCGCCTTGGGAGCCATCTAGATGTGCTTACCAAATGAAGTTTTTCACAACTTCAGAGGATACAAAATTGCAAAGGAGCTATGGGAGGCTCTTGAGAAGATGTTTGCTGGTTCAGAGAAAGTAAAAGAAAACAGAAGAGACATCCTGAAGCAGCAATATGAAAACTTCGTCTGGAAGGAAGGTGAGTCTCTAACTGTTTTATATAACAAATATACTTATATTGTAGGTGAGCTGCAGTGCTCAAAAGTGAAGCTGGAGAATGAAGATATTCTCAAGAAGTTCATCAGGTCTCTACCCAGTTGTTGGACACTCTACACAGTGTCCATCAGAAGAACTGAGAATCTGAAGACTCTATAGATGACTGAGCTTTTCGGTATGCTAAAGACCTATGAATTAGAGATGATTCAAGCCAAGGAAAGAAGCTCAAGCTACCAAACAACCTTAACATCCACCACCACCTCTTATACCCTCCACTCTGACCAGTCAGGTCCTTGTTCAAGCAACTATTATCCTCCCATCGTCACTCATCCCCAAACTCCAACCTCTTAATCAAACAACTCACCATTTCTTCTTGAAGCCCCACCTCAAACATCAACCTCTGCTGCTTTTGTCTCTAAAAACTCAAGCAATATGTCCTTTATCAAGGAAGATCTGGAATGTTTTCATCCAGATGATCTAGAAGAAATGGATATACAACACTCGTATGCCATGCTCTCTCTAAGAGCAAAAAGGTTCTACTCAAGAATAGGAAGACCCGTTCCAAGCAACAACTCTAACACCATGGTTGGCTTGGACAAAAGCAAATTGAGGTGTTACAACTGTAACCAACTTGGTCATTTTGCTAGAGAATGCAAGGCACCAAAGGCAAACCAAGCTGCTGCTCATACTAGACAAGCTCACCAAGCTCAGCCAAGACAGCAACAACAGCAACACGCCACTCCTCCTACACAAACTACAGCTTGTGTAGCTGTTGGAACTGATGACTTTGACTGGAGCTTCCAGTATGAGGATATTCCTGCCAACAATCAAGCTCTGATGACAGACACATCAGAGGTACTACCTCAGGTATATGAAAATCTTTGTACTCAAGCTTGTATTGATAAGGTCCTTGGATACATGAAACATAACCAGAATCTCATAGATCAAAATGAAGAATTTCACCAAATGAAATCTAAATTTAAAAAGGTTGAAAATAGTTACAAGGAAAAGATTGATTGTTTAAAGAAAGAAATTTCATCATTAAAACATGAACAAACAAACCTTGAAACTCAAATTGATGATCTTCTGGTTAAGTTAAAAGCTACAAGGGCCAAATTAGCAGACCAAAAGGTCTATGTGGAAAAATATGAGTTTGCATCCAAAAAGCTGCAAAGACTTTTGGATGCTTAAATTCATGAAAAGGTAACTGCTGGTCTTGGATTCCAAGCTGAACAACCCTACAATGCTGTGCCTCCACCCGCTGACTATGTAGCCATTCATGAACCAAGTTTCAATCTTTCCAACCTTGACATGGCCAACCAAAATCTTGACCCTGTTCTCCAAGAAACCCCTGTGCAAGAATGCAGTTTTTCATTCAAGTCTGAGTCAACATGCTCATACTCCACTGAAACCAATAAAGTTTCATCACCACCTACCTGTGAAGTTATTAAAGCCAACAATCCAAGCCCTTTCATCCCTTCAAAAATAGTACCAGTATCTCAACCAACCAAACAAATCAGAATCAGCTATCTTCCAGAAGGAAGAAAGCTAACTGTTGAAAAGGGACAGTCTTCAACCTCCACCGACTCAAAGCCTCAATCCAAATCAATCCAACAAAGGAAGGTGTTTGACATATGTCATGCGCCTAGAGAGAGAGCTCCATATGTTCAAAAGACATTGGAAGAAGCCACCTTTGAGCACAACAAAGCTCACCCCTGGAACTTCAAATACTTGTTCAAAAGAAAGGACTATGTGTACTTTCAAAGGGACAAACTAGCTAAATTATGCTTTCTGTGTGGGAAATACAATCATACTGCCAGCACCTGCTTCTATTACCTTCAACAACAAAGAAACCTAAAGCAACACGCTTTTGAGAAAACAAACAAGAACAAAAAGGTAAGAAGCTTTGAAGCCAAAGCAACTTAGTTCAGAAACCCTCTATCCCCACCAAGAAAGCATCTGCCAAAACCTCAACAATCTTGCATCATCTGTGGTGAATCAGACCACTTTGCTGCAAATTGTAAGTTTAATCTTCTCAACCATGTTCTTCATCAAATTCCTCTTCAACAAAAGCCTATCAGTAAGATGAAGAAAGGTAGGCATACTTCGGAGATTAAACCATCAGCAACAAACAAAACTGCTGCTGATCAAGTAAGACTCAAGCAACCAAAGGAAAAAGCCTTCATCAGTAGCCAACAAAAAATATTGCTAATCAATTAAAGCCCAAGTGACCCAAAGGCAAGTCTTCAGCAGCAACCAAGATTGCTGCTGCTCAAGTAAAACCATCAGTATCAACAAAATATGCTGCTGATAAGCCAAAGTCCTCAGTTGCAACATCTGCTGCTGACAAAGCAAAGAGAGCTGGAAAACCACCAATTCAGCATTGGAAAGCCAAAATTTCTCCAAGAATCATCATTGGTTCCGTTGAATGCACACATGCTGATACTGATAATCCGAGAACCCTTTTTACAAGGATGCAAGCTCTTGGATTCCTCCCACTAACTAGATCTCTCTCATGTGTAGGGACAGCCAGGTCACAAGAATAACACCTGGGTGGTAGACAGTGGTTGTTCCAGGCACATGAAAGGCAACAGATCCATCCTCTCCAACTTCAGACATTTCAATGGAGGATATGTTGCCTTTGGAAGTGACTCAAAAGGAGGATCTATTACTGGACAAGGAACTGTGTCTAATGAAAGAATGAGTATTGAAAAGGTAAACTATGTCAAAGAATTGGACTTCAATCTCATGAGTGTTTCCCAGGTCTGTGATCAAAAGCATTGGATGCTCTTCACAGATAAAGAATGCTTTGAACTGTCTCCTAGCTTATCCAAACCTCCTCCAGAAAAGATTTTATTAACTGCTTAGAGAAAAGAAAATCTTTATATGCTTGACATGAATGAGGTCACTCCATCTGGAAGTGTATCCTGTTTTCTGTCAAAAGCTTCAGTTGATGAATTAGCTCTCTGGCACAGGAGATTAAGCCATGTTAACATCAAAACCATCAACAAATTTGTTAAGGATAACCTTGTCAGAGGGCTTGCTGACAAAGAATTCCAGCTAGAAGATCATTGCATTGCTTATTTGAAGGGGAAGCAACACAAGAGTTCTCACAAGCCCAAGACTTTGAATACAAATGACACTCCACTACAGCTGCTGCATATGGATCTCTTTGGTCCTACAAGTATTATGTCAATGGGTAAGAAGTCATACTGTCTGGTGATAACTGATGACTACACCAGATTCTCATGGGTATACTTCTTGAAAACTAAAGATGAAACTGCTGAGATTCTCAAATCTTACATTCTTAGGATAGATAATCAAAGCAATCAGAAGGTAAAGATCATAAGGTGTGATAAGGGCACAGAGTTCAAGAACCACACCTTGAACTGTTTTTGTGAAAGCAAGGGAATAGAAAGACAATACAGTGCTCCAAGAACTCCTCAACAAAATAGAGTTGCTGAAAGAAGAAACAGAACTCTAATTGAGTCAGCAAGATCTATGTTGGCTGACTCAAAACTGCCTCTCACATTCTGGGCAGAAGCAGTAAGCACAACCTGCTATGTGCAAAATAGAGTTCTCATAGTCAAGCCTCTCAACAAGACACCTTATGAACTATGTTTCCAAAGAGTTCCCTACATTGGATTTCTAAAACCTTTTGGATGTCCATGCACAATTCTGATCACACATGGGGTTCTTCCTAAGTTTGGTGCCAAATCTGATGAAGGATATTTTGTGGGCTATTCCTATCAATCCAAGGCCTACAGAGTATTCAACTCAAGAACAAGAATTGTGGAAGAATCAGCCAATGTGGAATGTAGAGAACACATTGCCTGTGAACAGGGAAAATGCCCAAACTGGCTCTTTGACATAGACTCCTTCACCCAAATATTTGAGCCTCTCATCTTCTTAAATATGGAATCTACCTCTTCACAAGCACCAGCTTCCTCTTTCTCCTCTGACTACAGACTGGATTTTCCTAAATCTTCCATCAGTCTGAAAAGACCATTCATTGATCCTCCATCTGTTATGGAAGCCATTGAAACAAGTGAAGCCGGAACCAGACTCTCCAATGTCACCACCAGCAGCCTGTCTGAAATTTGAAAATTTGAATGAAGACTCTTCGGTAAATGCTGTAGATGATGCAAATACTATTGCTGATAATACTGATGTAGCTGTTGATATTGAAGACTCTTCCACCATGAATGAAGAAATCCCTGATCAAAATCAAAGCAATCTTGAGCAAGGGATACAACTGGAGGTGGTACCAGCACAGAGGATCAACAAGGAACATCCTCTGGAAAATATTATTGGCCAAGTTCACCAAGGAGTTCTAACAAGAAGCAAATCTCATGAGGCCAATATATGTTTGTTTTCATGTTTTCTATCTCAGGTGGAACCCAAGAAGATAGATGAAGCTCTGAAACACAGTAGCTGGATTAAGGTAATGCAGGAAGAGTTGCTACAATTCAAGAGACAGGATGTCTGGAAACTTGTTGATCTTCCACCTGGTCAATCTGCCATTGGCACAAGATGGGTATTCAGGAACAAGCAAGATGAGAGAGGCATTGTAGTCAAGAACAAAGCCAGACTTGTAGCTCAAGGCTACACTCAGGAAGAGGGAATTGACTATGATGAAGTCTTTGCTCCTGTTTCCAGACTGGAGGCCATTAGAATCTTCCTGGCATATGCTGCATCCAAGAATTTCATGGTCTATCAAATGGATGTCAAAAGTGCCTTTCTGTATGGGAAGATTGGTGAAGAAGTATATGTCAAACAGCCTCCAGGCTTTGTAGATCCTGCACATCCTAACCAAGTGTTCAAATTAGACAAAGCTTTGTATGGCTTACATCAAGCCCCAAGAGCCTGGTATGAAACTTTGTCTGGAAATCTACTAAGCAACAATTTCAGAAGAGGTGCCATTGACCAGACCTTGTTTATCAAAGATGAAGGGGGAGAAATCTTAGTGGTACAAATCTACGTTGATGATATCACATTTGGATCAACAAGGAAGAAGTTGTGTAAAGACTTTGAGATCCTGATGCACTCAAAGTTTGAAATGAGTTCAATGGGTGAACTAAATTTCTTTCTGGGTCTTCAAGTCAAACAAGTTCCAAATGGAATCTTTATCAGCCAATCCAAATATGTCAAGAGCATTTTGGAAAGATTCAAGATGGCTGACTGCTCTGCTTCAAGAACCCCTATACAAGTGCACCATCAACTGACTCCAGAAAAATTTGGTCAAGACACTGATCGACATCAGTACCGTGCAATGATAGGGTCTCTCATGTATCTCACTGCCTCAAGGCCAGATATCATATTTGTAGTATGTCTCTGTGCAAGATTCCAAGCAGCTCCAAAGAATTCACATCTTCAAGCTGTCAAGAGAATTTTTAGATACCTAAAGGGAGCCCCAAGACTTGGGCTATGGTACTCTAAAAATGATAAGTTCAATCTGTATGCATACACTGACAGTGATTATGGGGGATGCAACTTGGACAAAAAGTCCACATCAGGGTGATGTAAGTTTCTGGGAGGGAGACTGATTTCATGGCAGTGCAAGAAGCAAACATGTGTCTCAACTTCTACAACAGAAGCAAAATACATTGCAGCTTCAAGTTGCTGTGCACAAGTCATCTGGATACAAAACCAAATGCTGGATTATGGGATGACTTTCATGGCAACTCCCATTCACATTGACAACATGAGTGCTATATCAATCACAAAAAATTCGGTGCAACACTCCAAGACAAAGCACATTGACATCAGGTATCACTTCATAAGAGATCAAGTTGAGAAAAAAGAGAATTATTTTAACCAAAGTTCATACCAATGAGCAATACGCTGATTTGTTTACAAAACCTTTTGATGAAGCTAGATTTAGATATTTAGTTGAATCTATTGGTATGATGAACTTTGATTAAAATCTGTCTCTAAAATTTTGTTTTGTAAATGTGTTTGTCTTTTGTTGAAAATAAAAGTTATAAGTCAGCAGCAACTTTTTTCGCTGATGACAGGTTTAATCATCAGCAGCAAAGAATTTGCCACTGACTGCTTTAAGTTATCAGCAGGAACAAGTTTCCTGCAGATAGCTTTAAGGCCGTCAGCAACAACATCCTTGCTGCGGATTATTGCATCCATCAGCAGCAATTGAGTTTGCTGCTGACAGACTTAACCATCCACAGCAACCTAGCTTGCAGCGGATAGACTTAACCATCCGCAGCAACCAAGTTTGCTGCTGATGGGTAAATCTAAGTCCAAATTAACCTTTACCCGCTGTAAAAAAAATTTCTTTCAGTCTTTACCATGACTGCTTTAGTGTATTACAGCTGTAACAGTCAAAAGTGAACAGGGTTGTACTGTACAAGTATTTTTGCTTTTTCTCTACTCTGCCGTTACAACACAAATCAAATTTCTTCACCACCTCTTCACATTCAATTTCACCCTAACTCCCATCACTTTCTCTCAAGCCTCCACAACATTCAAAGCTTTCCATCCTTAACCACCCTTCAAAAACCTTCCTCTTTCCCTCCAAACCGAACAAAATGGCAGAGGTAGACATAAAGCATCCCGATGATAAGTTCTCTCCGTATCACAACCTCACGGCATACTTAATCAAAGGTAATAAGTCCGAGGGATTCAATGACATGATCGACTTTCTCTGTCGATCAAAGATACACCATGCACTCACTGTAAACCCAACCATTTACATCCCTCACATGGAGGACTTCTGGAACTCTGCCGTCTACTCTACCGAATAGGGGATACCCCAAATCCAAGTCAAGGTAGATGGCAAAGACATCACCATCACTGAAGCTACTCTACGAAAACATCTCAAGCTTCAAGACGAGGGGGCCGCCATTTCATACTTGAAGGAAGAATACATGAGGACCTTTATATCCATAGGGTACACTGAAAATCAGAACGAGTACACAATCGAAAAGGCGCTGATGGGCCCTCCATGGAAGTTTCTATGCCACACTCTTCTATAATGCATATCCCAGAAGAGAAGTGGATGGCATCAAGTGAGCTTTGCACTTCCCTCTGCTGTTCATGGTATGGTTTCTGGCCAGGGTTTCAACTTTGCCCATCTCATCTTTGAAGGTTTGAGATATAACCTTCAAGAAGGTGCAAAGCAATCATTTTTTATGTACCCAAGATTCTTGTAGGAGGTTTTCAATAACGAATTAAAAGATCTTTCAAAATCTGCAAAAATCTATCTTATGCTCGGACATAAAAATAACATTTTTCAAAGTATGAGAACTGTTTCCAAAAAGTTCTTAGGGGTCAATGTTCCATTGTTATCTACAATGATGAACATACAAAGTACCCAGAGTGACAGTTCAGCAATCCAAGCTGATACTGATCCCACACCCTCCTCTTCACATCCTGAACAACAATCTGCTTCCACTGTTCGAACCCCTGTGCATACAACTAAGGATGCACAGGCACATAAATTACTTACACTTGTTTTGGATGTTATCGTTCAACTGGAATAAAGGGCCCCAGTTGCAACAAAATATACTAGAAAAATGAGCAAGAAGACTCCTTCTCTTCTTGTCTCAAAGGCCCAATCCCAACCTAAAATCCCTCATTCAGAATCCCAAAATTCTGATGAGAACATCAAAAGGGATAGACACATCATTAGATAGACTTCCTTGGAAGCTTCTCTATTAGGATCAGGATCACATCCCGGATCCATAGAACAACCCACTGAGCCATTCCATTATTTTTCTTCTCTGAACTTAAGTGCAGAGGCACTTTGTCAAGATGATATACCTTCTCAAACAACCACTATCTCAGAGGTATTGATTGACTTGGCTGCTAGTGCACCTAACCTAAGTTCATCACCCAAGAAGGTTCACTCTGGGAGTACTGATAGAGTGAATGTGGAAAGGGCTGTCACTACTCCTGGTACATCAACTAACCAGGAGGACAGTGATAACATCACTAAGACCCTAACCACGGCAACTCACAGTGAGGATGTTTCCTTTGAAACACTCTTCACTGAGAGGAATCCCATGTGCCAAGAAAACCAGGGTGATGGGGATGCAGAGGCTAGGCCTAAAACCCCATCCAGCTCCAAGGATTCCACAACTGTGGATGAGGACAGTCTAAAACTCAAAAATATGGAATTGACGGCCAGGGTGGCTATGCTAGAGGCTAAAGTGTCCACACTAAGGCACCAAGTCTCTATGCATGAAGACAATCAATGCCCAACTGTGCCTACTCCTTCCCTTGTATCAGTGGGAACTCAAACAGATGCAACCCTTTACACTGATGCAACCAAAAAGGGGGAGATAGTCGCAGTAGAAGATGATGCTGACAGCCTTGAGGGCTGGATACAAGAGCTGGCTGCATTTCAAAGTTCCTTATTCAAACCTGCCTTTGTTCAAGTTCATGACTTGTAAGACTCAGTAGATGAAGAGGAAGAAATCACTGAGGATTGGAAGTTGGTTGTTCGAGCCTGTGATGAGGTGTTGACAAATACGAGTCACCATGAAGACACACCTCCATCAGTCAGCATTCTTCCTGAAGCAGCGGCCATAATAAGTCTAACCACTGCCCCCAAATTCACACTGACTGCAGACAAGCTAGATTTTGACTCCATACTAGCTTGGGGGTATGATGGTCAATCTAAGAGATTCTGGATTGGGAAAGAGTTCAGTGGAGTAGAAGAGCTGAACTGGGATGCACTAAATCCTCTTCAAGTGCTTGAACTGTATTTATCCAGCTGCATCAACACCTCTTCAGATCTCTCAGCAAAACTTGCAATCTGCAGGTTCCAAGACTTAATGGAGGAAAATCTGCCCTGGTTTGAAGCACTATTAGAAGAAGCAAACATGGTGGCATTTCCTAAAGACCGCGCAGAATCTTTTACAACAGCAGCACAAAGACTGGCTCCAAGTAGACCTGACTTGATCAGGAGCAGTACTTTAACTGACGAAGAAACTGTTTGTTGGAGAAGCTTCATACACAATGAGATGGTCAGGGGACTGGCAGTGTTAGGATGGTCGTGCACTGGGCCCTCTGGCTTCACCTTCTTTCTGAGTGATGGATCATCTGTCTTCTTCACCTACATGAATGAGATCCTACTCCTCAACTCAGACTTCCTATACAACATTTTTGAGCTCAGAACACATATCTGCAATGTCAACTCATTAGAGAGCCAAGAATGATCAAGACTATCAAAGCGCGTCTTGAAAAGGAGGGACGCCTTGCAGAAGATGCCTCCTCTGACTCAGATTTCTCTTTTCTCTCCTCACCAACCGTCACTTTGAACACTGCAACAGAATCTAGAAGAACAGAGTTGGAGGATGTAAGGAAAAGTTGGAAGGAAGTAACTAGGTGTGAATGGGAAGAAGATGAAGCAAGAAACCTTCCCCCATCCACTCCCCAAACTGCCAATGAAGCTGAAGCAGAGATCCCAATAGTATCTAAAACATATGCTGTTGTGATCCATGAAGCTGAAGCAGAGGCATCAACCAAAGCCAAGGGGAAGGGAGTAATGAATGAAGAGGTGGAAGAAAGACTGATGAAAGAGCAAAGGGAAAGGGAGGAAAGAAGAAGAAGAGAAAAGGAGATGGCAGAGCTAAGAAAAATTCAAGAAAGAAAAGCTACCATGCTCTTCAGAGAATAACAAATCCAGCTGTATGCTAAACAACTGGATAATCTCAAAGCCAGATTTCCTGCAGCTTCTTAATTACAAGAAGATGAAGCCCTAGCTCTTCAGCTGCAGGAACAGTTTAATAAAGAAGAAGAAGAAAGGGATAAGAAGAAAAGGGAAGAGGCTAAGTTCAGAATAACTGATTCTGAACTAGCCAAAGAAATGAGAGAAAAATGGATAGCGGCTCTGATTTCTCAAGGTGAGGATGTAGACTAACTTGAGAAACTATCAAATAAATAAATCTACAGAGCCTTCATAGGTCAGCAAGGTCAATTGGCAAATAAGAAAAGGGATGAAGAAGAAGAAAAAGCCAAGCAAAAATCCAAGAAGATCATTGCATTCAACATAAGGACCCATGAAGAAAGGAAGGTCATGACTGACTTCCTGAAGGCCAGAGGAGAAAGTGAAAAAAGGCTAGGCCCCATGAGTTTCATGAACTTGCAAGCCTTGTACTCCAAAGTCAAGAAGGAAGAGGAAGAAAGATTGGGGAAGACAAGCTCCAAGAAAAGGGTGATAACTCAAACTGCTGAACACAAATCAAAGAAACCCAAGCCTTCTCCCTCATCCATTACTTCCTCCTCCCACCATACTTCCACTCTCCAGCCTAGACCTCATTCCTTTCTTCCCACAAAGTCCAAATCCCTCCACCCAACTCCTCCTCATCAGCAGCCTTCCAACAAGAAAACCAACCCTACCATCACACCAGAAGACTTAAGAGAAATAGTTGTCTGGTTCTACAACACTCAAGACAAATGGTTTGAAGTCTTCAGGGGAAAGGAAGAACTGAAAAGATCTATCTATAAATATGTTGATGAGGTACTGCAACTCCCAGACTCGGATCTAAGAAGAATATTGGAGTTGGGTGAAGCCCATAAGCCAGAGAATGAAGGTGGGAGACATCTTTTGCTAGCAATAAAACATCACTTCAACCCTAGTAAAGATGTAATCATTGATGCCAAACCTCTTCAATCCCATTCTCCATTCACCAGTTAGTCCTTCAAGGCTGATACCAACGAGTTTATCTTGATTGATGTTAAAGGACAAAAGATGATGTGTTCAAGCAAGGCCATCTTCAAAATGCCAAGCAAAGACATAAAGACTCTATCTGAGCTTCCTCTAAACAATCCCAGCCAGGACCCAAGAGGCTATGAGGTAGAAAGGATAGTCTGCAACATGGAAAAGCTTCAGCAGCAAAAGCAGTAAGAGAGTTTTGGTAGCATCAGTCTAAGGGGAGTTTGTAGAAATAAAGACTGATGGCTACAAAATTCTCTAAGTACAATTGCCGTGGACCTCAGAGTTTGCTGCAGATCGACAAAATGTTGCGGATAAGCTTATCTGTTGAGGATACTTGTTCTTCTGCTGAAGAACAAATCTGTTGCGGATAGCCTTATCTACTGAAGACCAAAGTTTCTGCTGATAGGCAAAACCATCAGCAGCTGTGGACAGTTGTGTCTTGCTGCTGATCAACAACATTGCTGCTGATAGCCATTCCCTCTGAAGATCAAACGTTGTAGCTAACCTGCTTCGATAAAGCAACCATTACCACTGACAACTTTCTGCTGCAACACTGACACACTCCACGCAGAAAGAATGTTACTGGTGCAAGACAATAGAAGACAACGACGCTCTTCTTCCAAGGACTCATGCAATGATGCCTAAGAAGACGTTTGAGTAAAGATAACTTTGGTAGTATTTATTGTCGTTACATGTAGAATAGCTTCAATACAAGATCAACGGCTTGTGTTAGATCTGATACTTAGAATCAAGGGTCTGTCTTGATTCTAAGTTACTATATAAGTAGTACTTAGTGTCATTGTATAAGTGCGCTTTTTCTTAAGAGTTTTCCTTGTAATCTTGTAATCTTTGAAGCTTAATACAAATTGCATTTATCAGTATTCTTCTTGTTTACATGTTTACATTGCTTAGTTGTGATTGTTTCCGCCAATCTCAACTAGAATAGAACCCTCTTGTATTCACCGATCCTACAAGTATAGCCAAGATACATGTTCAAACTCAGAAAACAAATCTCAAAAGCCATAAACATCATCCAAATCAAACCAAAGTATACACAAAACAAAGATCGAAGCCTTACGAGCAAGAATTAACCAACCCGATTGATAAAGATCCAAACTTTGGCTCCGTTGCTCCTTCCTCTCTCAAAATCGCCCCTTTTTGCTCTCTGAACGGCTGGTAATCGATTAATTAACTTATGGGAAGGTTCTAAACTATTAAAACATTAAATTAGGTCAAAATACATGAAACTTGGGTCTCTCGCGAACCGCGGGGGGTTCTAGCAAGTCTCTCGCGTACCGCAAGAGACAAAATAGTCGCGTAAGTTTTTCGGTCCCTCGCGTACCACGAGGGAATGAGCCCCATCTCTCGAGTACCACGAGAGATTACTAAATGTTTGAACTCCTCTTGTCGAGCTACCCCAAATCCATATATTATGGGCCCCGTAGCTAATTTTCTAGCCCGAGATATGCCTCTTTTAAGGTTGGACTCTTACCCGACTTTTTCCGTTCTCATCCCGTGGTCTCGTGTGCTCGTTTCCTTCACACGTCTCGATCATTTAAGCTCCAATTCTTCCCAAATACCTACAAAATATAACATAACTAAGTACAAGCTATAAATGACTCAAAACGACTCTACAACTATACGAAAACGCTACGAAATACAAGGGAAACAGAGGTGTGCTTTGCAACAAATCAAACATCCCCACACTTAACCTTTTTTCGTCCTCGAAATAGATCTCTGCAATGGAATCACAACTGGAACGCATACTTTAACAATCTTATTAATTTAATAGCATGGATATAATCACGCGTTAAAATGCAACAAATGATATTTCGATCTGATTAAACCAACACCAACTATCAAGCCCCCGTTTGTGTTAAACATTCTACATTACCAAGCATATCAATCTATCTATGGAACTCACACTTAAGAGCTACAGTTCTACCTAATCCCGTCTCACGGTCATGTTTAGGCCCGGGACAAACCATATAGATTTCTCCCACCACGTTAAACTAAGATTTACAGGTTTTAGAAATTCAGATGAAATAATGGAATGAATATGAGCATTAATAAGTAAATTAAACTTCATCTAGAGGCATTTCAACCAAGTCGCTATCCCGGAAGGTAACACATAGACTAAGTTATAATCAATACAACACATAAGTATCACTTAGGGGTGTTTTCTCCAAGTGGCCATCCCGGAGGGTAACACATAAGCAAAAATCAGTATTCTAACAAATAAGATCAATAACATGGAGTTTATGGATGCGGGCGCCACCGAAACTCGAAATTATTCTCATAAAAAGTGAGTGGTGTGGCAAGAATTTTCAAAAACCTCTAAATTTTAACTTAACGTGGTACCAATCACCCTATGTTGACAGTTTTAGTATTACCGACACCCTTAAGATGATGACCCACAAGATTTCATGATTTTAAATTCAATTAATTCCTAAATAACACAAACAGGATATTTAAGCTTTCAAATCGGCTGGGTCTACCAAAACATCACAGTTTACACACGTTTTCTATCATTTATTCATTTAAATTCAAAAACATTTGTAGTTATACCTATCATCATCCATTTATTTTGCAAAAACTCTAATTCAAAGGACATTTCTTTGAAATTTTTTTGTATTTTTGACTTTTTATAAAAGAAAAACAAACCTAAACAAACTAGTTTCAAGAAGTTTCCCATCCCCACACTTGAATGACACATTTTCCTCAATGTGCACCAAGAAACAAGAAAAAAAATAAAAATAAAGACTCAAAAATAGACAAAAATAATAAAGTGGAAACGACTTAGCTGGTAATGTATGCAAGATAGGTGTCCGGCTTCGTTCTTCCACTTGTGTACCATATAGCATTTCGGTCACGGTTGCACAAACTCTGTTGGGTTCCCTACACATGTATATCAAGTTAGAAACGATCCCTCGCGAATGGAGATTGAGTACGGGCGGTGTGATCTATACCTGCAAAAATAAAACTCATAACAAACCCAAACAACATCAAACAGACTCAAAATAAAACCAAAACTTGTACAAACTATACACTCGGGTTCTAACCTGAGAAACAATCCTAATCAGGAGGCTTCTCCTTTATGCCGCCCCCATCCGGTCCGTTTAATATGATAGGTCTACCACCGATTTGATAAACACTGATGGTATACTTTAGAATGGTTTTGAAAAATTTAAACGGGTCGGACCACCAATATTTGAACTTACCTGGGCCAAACCTGATACACGATGTATAGTGAAGGAGACGGTCAGTTTTATCCTGTTATAGAACATTGAGCAGCTTCTGTGGCTGTCCCTTCACTCCTGAGTTAGCCTTGTGCCCAGTCTTTCTTTCTCTTTCCCGTGGTGCTTTTGGTTGTTGTGGCATTTCACTATTGGTTCCATCCACGGGTATTTTCCTCTTTCTCTCCGGTGCAAAGTGGTGGGTCCGACACCAGCTCTATTCGTGGTTCGTTGATAACCTCCTTCACTTGCACCTCTTGTTTCCTCCCCACACTTGGCTCTTGATACAACAGATCTTCAAGTAGTTTCAGATCGCCAAGTGGGTCGAAACTTTCTTCAATAGGAGTCGGCAGGTCCACCAATTCGTTACTAAACTCATCCTCCCAGGATGGGACCTGCTCCTCTTCTAACTCATCCAGTGGATTGCCAGGCTGATCCTCACTTTCATCATCTATCTCAATCAACCCAGCTAGTCCCTCTTCACAACACTCATCCTCACTTTCTATATCCTGCATCAAATTAGTCTTAAAGAACAAGCGTAAGGTATCAAGTGCATTCGAAGAGTCAAGCTCGTCACCCAGAAATTCAAATGATTCATGTATATTACAATTATACTCAATTAAACCGGGTTCCGAATACTTACCTGGACCATCATCCGCAGTGTCATCAGAGGACTCTTCTATTTCTGCTTCATCATCACTGAAGAAATCATCCTCAATGGGCTCTGGTTCGCAACTCTGTGGTGTATAAACCGAAGGTGGGTCTGGTGCAGAGTATTGTAGACTTGTGATTTGCACCTCTTCCATTAAGGTCTCCGGTTCTTGAGCGGCTTCTTCTCTTTCTAGCTTCATACTGGCTAGCTCATCCATTAGCCTCCCATTTTCTTCCAGAAAGTGCAATTGCCCGGCTTTACTTATAAGGTGCCATCGCTTGCTCATGACTTCTTTCACCTTCCTCTACTCCTCCTTGATTGTATCTTCGTCCCGTGTTACCTGCATCGAATCATTCTCACAAGACAAGTGTAAAGAATCGTATGGAACTTTGTGATCTTGCATGATATCAGTATAAAGTTCATCAGTAAATCAATCAAGGTCAGAATACTTACCTAGAGGTGGGACTTGTGCTTCACCTTCTGTCACTGTGATTTGCACGTTGTCCATTATAGTCTCCAGTGATGGGGTTTTCAGAATCACTTCTCCTGATGCAGTTTCAATTCCAATTTCGTTCCCCCACGATCATAAACCACACGCTCTAGATTCGTCGGCTGTTGTGATGCAATGCGAGCGATTATTGCTTGGATATCCTTCTCATACTGCTCATTTGCCTCCTTGCACCAGGCATTCAACTCCTCTTGAGTTCTATATTCATCATAGGGTTGTGCTTGTGGATAATGATCACCATAATAGTCCGTGGAGTACCCCGATGAATCAGGACATTCTTGAGTGTAATGGGGACCGCCACAAACCTCGCACCACACATTCACGTAATGAACCCTATTAGCAAATCAGTGTCCTTGGTAGCTGTTCCCGTAATAACGCTCCATATAAATCCCTGCAAATGACACTCAAACAAAAGGATCACGGGCACCAGATATATATAACAATAAATAAATAAAGAAATAAGAAAAATACTTAGCTAAGAAAATAAACAAATATTCACAGAGACTCACTAAAAACAAAGAAAAGACATAGACACTAGACACTCTACGACTCAAAACACAAATAAGACCAAATAATCAGTTAAGTTCAATCAAAGTTAGATACGCTATCGCCTAAGTGTCCCTGACAACGGCTCCAAAAACTTGATGTGTGCTGGATGGTCTATAAAAACTAACTATAAAACCTAACCTAGACACTCTAGCTTTAAATTTATAAATCTTGACTCAACCTAATACTAGACCACACAACCGGCAAGTGTACCGATCAACGTAGCAAAATCAAATGATGTCCGGATATCGAACCCACAAGACTCTAGTGACAACTCTATCTTGACTCTGACTCAACTATCTAAACTAAATTATATTGTGTGTAACTGAGATTTAACTAATAAACTCCTAACTATCAACACCAACTATCAGACAGACGAAACGGATGAGATCAATAAAAGATAAAGAACTATCTAGGTAACGAATCCTGTTTGACACACATGAACTTCTCTCGTCTATGACAGTTATGATGGAACCGGGATATTTGAATACGAAACCCTAAGACAACCTAAGGATCCCAGATCATTCTCCGGGTGTAACCGAATAGGAAACCTTAAAGAACGTGTAAACTCACCGGTTGGTCGGATCACCTCTCAGCTATTTCCAACGATGCTAAAGTACGCTACAAATAAATTACCTCTCAGTCTCAATATCTCTATATGCCCTAAGACATACGGGGTAACCAGGAAACTCTTAATACGACACGGAATATCAATAATTCTAAGAAACCCTAGGAACCCTCCTTTCAGAGCAATCTACCTAAGAACTCTAACACCAATGAATACCCGACAACTTCGCACCTTTCAGCTATTGAAATAACAAGAACATTTTACCCTAAGATACTCTCAATATGCGTTTCTATGGACAATGAAATCAATTATCCACAAACTAGTTACAAACACATAGTAAGTAACATAACATGCACCTATTATTTGAAAGACATGCAACAAGACACATGTGAAACATAAATCAATTGCAAATCAGAATTAAACATGTATAAACATCATACTAAGTGAATCCAAATTCTTTACTTTATCACCAATCCATCACAATCCAACATAAACCGAAAGAAATCCACGAATCAATCAAACTGTGACAGCCCGGACTTTTCAGGTTAACTCCGTTAACCAAAATCATTTAAAGTTAACCCCGTTAGTTTAAACTCAGTCAATCCTGTTAATTGTTAACCTAGTTCAAACATCAAGGGTCTAATTATGCCAAAACTCAAATTAAAACTACACGGACTAGTCTTGCCAAGTCCCAAAACTGAATCCATTGACTTTAGAAAGTCAAAATTGCACAAATTGATTTCCTGTTGACTTTTTGAAGTCAAACTCACAACCTTTGATTCAAATTCAAGCTCTGTAATCGATTTGAAGTCGAATTTGTAACTGTTGTGCACGTTCCAGGCATTAACAATCGTCATTACAACTCTAATTATCATCATCATTGTCAAAATTAAACCGAATAATGACCATTAACGTTGTAACCGTCGAACTCGTCCATACCTATCACCAATTCGCATCAATTCGATATTTTGCACTGAAACGAACACTCTGCACACACTAAACAAATCCGTGTGAACCTGTTGCACGCATCATTTAGGCTGGAGGAAGGATCAGAGACGCCGGAGATCGACCCACACACGTTGGCACCTGATTTAGCTGATCACAGTCAGTTCGATTCACATTCTGGTAATCAATCATGTCCTTAGCTTCGTTTCAATTCTTAGATCAAAAGCCTGTCATAATTAGGGCTTACAGCAACGAATTTAGCATGAACCCGAATCTAGGGTTCATACATTCACGTTTTGATTGAACCCTAACCTAAACACGATATAAATACAATTAAAAGACATGATCAGTTTCGCAAACACCCACTCATTGAAAGCCCTCTATCAATTTAACCTAATAACATTAAATTGTTTATGATCCAGTAACTAGGGTTTGTTCATAATAGTATTTGGGGGGTTTTGATCTTAAACACCACGTCAATCAAAGTAAACCACATAGGCAGATTCGCAATCCTTTGTTTATTAAAAGCCCTATGATTTCAGTCTGTAATCTTATCGAATTCGTTCAATTTGGTTATGGGTTCATATCTAAGGTTTCGATAATTGAATCTATAATTAAACGATCCTGGATCGATGTTTTTCAAATTAAACTCACCCACAGGATCGCAGGCCTTCGATTAACAAAACCCCTATGCTATTTTGTTCAATCAATATCCAAATCGATGGATTAGGGGCTGTGATTGGGTTCGGTTTGGAATGGCGGAGAAACCACAGGAACCATCAGTGTTAAAACATTTCTAATCCGGATTCTTGTGCGATTCCCTAGCGGGCCGGACTGGTTAAGACTTAATGCTTATACGCATGAGACCCGGGTTCGAAACCGGTCTCCTGCAATTATTTTTTTGGGCATTTTTCATGAGTTATTTTTATATATATTCAAACCCTATAATTTTATATTATTATATTAAAGTGTTTTAGCCCGAAAAACCACCCATAGACTCAGGTTTGGTTTGTAACCCATATTTATTAAAATTACCTACTTTTTATTATAATATATTTATATTATTTTCAAACCACAACTCCGTATAAAATAATATATTTATATTATTTTCAACCCGTGACTCATATTATAAAATAATATATTTATATATTATTTCGCCTCGTTTATAAAACTAATGTAACGTTTCAAACTAATTAATAATATAATTATTTATATTATTTACTTACGTTTATATCCTAGAATAAAAATAATATATTTATTATTTTTGCCACTTAAGCGATTATCGTATAATTTCTACAAGTTCAAAAATAATATATTAGTTATATTATTTTCTTAGCCATTATTTTAATGGTACAAACGCATGAATTTATTTATTTAATATAATTCGTATTAGAGAAGTTCGACACATAACACATTTATCTTAATTATTATATTAAGAAACCCTTTCCCCGTGGACAAGTTCGTCTACTCGTTAATCCTTAGTGCGTCATATGACGTTCAACCTTCCGTGTTAACATCACAAAATCCCATGTGTCCCTAATTATTATGTTTATAATTCTTGGGCATACGTAAGCAGCTTACAGGCAAACTCTAGTACTTTCCTACTTGCATTCTTGTGTGGTGCTATCCACTACTCGTACCATTTCTAGCTTCGATTCATGTGAGTTTACATAGCCCCTTTTTTACTATTTTTACTTTTGGGGTGAAACATGTTTACAAATGCTTTACTTACACGATTCAATACCTATGTTTTTATGCTTTGATATTTATGCTTTATGTCTTGAACTACCTGGTGACCATTACATGTGTTTATGTCAGTACATTCATTAACTTGCAGCCCAAGCCTAAGGTAGTACCTAACATGATCATTTATACGGGAATCCGAAACTATAAGTTACCACAAAACCTTGGCGGGTTTTTGTTGGGTATCAACTTATAACTTGGTATCCTCTCACCCCTTTTTCCAAATGGCAATCAATGGGATTGCGTATCTATTTTTTCATTACCAGGATTGAATTATACGCTTGGAACCTTGTATGTTTTCACATTCATGCTTTAGACATGCTTTGAACATATTGAATTGTAAACCTATACTTAAATTTTGTTTGGTGTCAAAACCTATGTTACTCACCCACTACTTGTAGTTGACATTTACTCGCATGTTTCTGGTGCACCAGTTTGAGGACACTACATGATCACATAGGACTATGGACCTAGCTTTATTAAAGATTGAATTTAACTTGTGTTATGTTTGAACTCCTTGTTTTCCATTTCTATTTGTAACAGATGCTTTAATTTCAATGAATAAATATTGTCACTTATTAATAGATGATCATGTGCTTATGAACAACCGCGTCAGCCCCGGCGTATAATCCGTCGCCGGCCAGGGTGTGACAGATTGGTATCAGAGCCAGGTTATAGGGAATTAGGTTATTAGAAACCAATGACCTAGTCTATAACCTGAGGGCACCCTTGTGTGATTATCTTACATGTTATATTAGGTATTACACCGCATGATATAATACATGTTAATTTACGTGCTACCCTACTTGATAACTCACATTCTTAGATGATCTATGTAATATTTTATTTGTCACACTGTTTGATCACATGCTATCTATTTGACTCCATTAAATGTCATTCTAAGCTTTACTATACACTTATTCTATTCAAAGACTTCCTACAACCTCATTCTTACACACTAGGAATTATGTCACCGTCATCAATCATGAACAAGACTTAAACCCTTGGGCCTCAAGGCCCAGTCCGAAATGATTCTCATCATCACCATGAGTCCAAACAATAGTGTTATTAGTACATAATGGCTGGAAGAGTGGGTGTAGACCCATAATAGATTCTGACTAAGGAAAGACCGGTACTTAAGTGTGTCCCTTGAAATCCACCCCTCTTTCCTGGGAATTCTCTTCGTGGGTACACTACTTATAGGTCAAATCTTACTTCTAACGTACTATTGTGAAAACTCGGTGTTATGACTAGTCAAAATCTGAACTCATGAAAACTCCTGTACCTAATATATAATATGTTTTGTCACTTACAATATCTTTCTTTTCTACTAGACATGGACTCCTACTCTCCTCCCTCCCCGGTATACTATCCTGAGACAAAGTCTGAACCGGAAGAAGACATCGGATCACCATCACCAGACCATCAGACACCGACACCCCCAACTGCTAGATCCATGTTCGACATAAGAGCGGATTGGTTTAGTAGCAACGGCCTAAGACTCCGAGCATCTGAACCACCCCCATCAACAGATCCTTATCAGGAACCTCACCAACACTACCAGCTGCCATCCCCTCTGAGAGACCCCTACTTAGCACCTGACCCATACCACCCGAACCCAAGAGCAAGACAAACCATGGCACCCACCAGTGCTATAGGAGTCCCAGTTGATGCCACCCACCGGTATGTGAGAGCTACAGAATTCATGAGACAAGGAATGGAGCATGGGATAAGGCACAACCTGCTAGGGCTGCGAATAGACAACCTTTTGGGTCAAGTACGGTACCAAGAAGACCTGATTTCAAATCTAGGTACCCACATTGACATGATGGAAGGAGGCTAGGAGATATTTGACGCACGCACAGAAGCAACTAGAGCTGAGGCCCGGTTTGCTATCTGAGTAACCATAGTGATGTTCGTCTTGGTACTCATTTGTTTCTTAGTGGAAAGTTACCTAAGGCATTAGCTGGATTTTTTATTTCTGGTCTTAAAAATTTCGGTTTGAGAACCACTTCTTTATGTTTGGAATAAGTATTTAACATTTCATCATTCAATGATAAGTTTCATCTTACAACTTAAATGCCATTATTCGTTGATTTAATATTACGAGTATAAAATACATCCGTCATATTTTTCATCGAAGATCACCTAAACATCATCTTTTCATTCATTGCAATTTAGTACACGTACCTAAGCCTGCTTGTAGATAAATCATTTTATCTAATTTAAACAACATCGTTGTTTTGTTCAAACAAAGCAAAACCTTTATCAAACCCTTAGTTTATAAATATTATCTAGAATATAAATTTGCTATAAACCTTTTTCACCCTGTAAGGGAACTTGATACAACTTGTTTTATAAAAACATTATTTTAATTAATAATTAATTATGACTTTTACTACGCTAAATTAATTAAATCTTGGCTCGATTATTAAATGATTTAGCCATTGTCTTCCTTTGAAACATTCTCTTTATGATAATTAAAAATTAAAAGATTTTATTTATTCACCTGTTTATCTACTTATTCAACTTATTATTTTCACTATTTTATTAAATTACAAACAATAATAAGTCACCATTACTCGTCTAGTTACAAACAAAAAAAAGCACAAACCAATTATTCGTAAGCACATCACTCTAAACACCTACAAAACCTTCTCATTATCCTGCACATTCGGAAATGTATGAGCGTACTAGGCACTTCAAGGAGATAAACCATTTCGCGTAGGAGTTAGCTATCCATATAAACCTCAAGAAGATTGAGAATTTAAAACCCAACTACCCACATTATGCATGAACGTCAAGCAACACTCTTGTCCGCGACACTTGACCACCCACGAAATTCGATAGTTTACGTTACTCATGAGATTCAGTAACTTACATATGAGCATTCACTTGATACATAACACTGTATTTATCACATGATACATGAAACTTATTTGTTTGCAATATACATAATACTAGATTTAGCACACGGTACACAATACTAGATTGTTCACATGATACATGATATTTGGTTGAATGCAATATACATAATACTAGACTGATCACATGATACATGATACGTGGTTGGATGCAATTTACATGATACTAGATTGATCACATTATACATGAGACTTGGTTGTTTACAATATACATGATACTAAATTGATCACATTATACGTGAAACTTATTTGTTTACAATGTACATGATACTGGATTAAACATGAAACTTCGGAACTAGATTGGGTACAATTGTTGCAATTGATGGATCACAAGGCATGATAATTCACTTTGTCCATGAAGGTTGAAAACTATAAACTTTTAAGCTACTCGGGGTTTGACGTATTCTTGTTCAAACACGAGGAAGCTGTGAAACTTTAAAACTACTCGGGGTTTGACGTATTCTTGTTCAAACACGAGGAAGCTATGGAACTCTAAGTTATGTCACATTATTACTCTTTAGTTTTCTGATTGACCTTACTATCTAGGGGCACAGTTATTTATTAGCAACTCATACATGAAAACAATGGATGTGAACTAAGTAATTTTGTGTCCTCTCTTGACCCACACACAATGGGATGATCTATACGGACCATGCGATGGATTGAGTAATTACGGGTGCACACGTAATTATAAGAATCACCGTATGGAAAACATAGTGAATTCTATCGTGCGTTATGACATAAAACCTATCGTGATATATAATAACGAAACTGATGCGATATGATAAAGGCATGGTGGATACGCCGCTGACACTTCCTATATATAAGTGTTCCTGTCATATCGTCAGAAGTAGCGTTGTTCATGACACGTGACGTTTTACGTTATTTTGACCTTGACTAATGTTTGTGAAACCTCTTATCAAGTGACATTTCTTGAACATATTACACTACATCCTAAACAAGTTTTGATCATCAAATTCTTATCGTTCCCATTTCAAGTAATGCATTCCATCTTTGAAGTCCAAGATATTCTTTGACAGTTTTCTCCTCAATTCTCTTCAAACTAAATCCACTATCATCATTCATGCCTGACTTTGAGTATCCGACCTAAATCTTGTTATAAATCGTACTCCTCAAACCAACAGTCAAAGCTCGTTGGGAATCTAAACGTGACCCCAAGTTTACTTGGGAATGTAAGGATCAAATGAAGCTTAAGTATCCCCACCTGTTCAAGCACTCCACGTCAAACACTTAAGGTGCTATTCTAATTTTCAGGACAAAAATTCTTTCAACTACAGGATGATGTGACAGCCCAGACTTTTCAGGTTAACTTTGTTAACCAAAATCATTTAAAGTTAACCCCATTAGTTTAAACTCAGTCAATCCTGTTAATTGTTAACCTAGTTTAAACCTCAAGGGTCTAATTCTGCCAAAACTAAAATTAAAACTACAAGGACTAGTCTTGCCAAGTCCCAAAACTGAATCCATTGACTTTAGAAAGTCAAAATTGCACAAATTGATTTCTAGTTGACTTTTAGAAGTCAAGCTCGCAACCTTTGATTCAAATTCAAGCTATATAATCGATTTAAAGTGGAATTTGTAACTGTTGTGCACGTTGCAGGCATTAACGATCGTCATTACAATTCTAATTATCATCAACATTGTCGAATTTAAACCGAATAATGATCATTATCGTTGTAACCGTCTAACTCGTCCATACCTATCACCAATTCGCGTCAATTCGATATTTTGCACTGAAACGAACACTCTCCACACACTAAACGAATCCGTGTAAACCTATTGCACGCATCATTTCGGCCGGAGGAAGGATCAGAGACGCCGGAGATCGACGCAAGTCGGCACCTGTTTTAGCCGATCACAATCAGTTTGATTCACATTCTGGTAATCAATCATGTCCTTAGCTTCGTTTCAATTCTTAGATCAAAAGCCCTATCATAATTAGGGATTACAACAACGAATTTAGTATGAACCCAAATCTAGGGTTCATATTCATGTTTTGATTGAACCCTAACCTAAACGCGATCTAAAAACAATTAAAAGACATGATCAGTTTCGCAAACACCCACTCATTGAAAGCCCTCTATCAATTTAACCTAACAACATCAAAGTGTTTATGATCCAGTAACTAGGGTTTGTTCATAATAGAATTTGGGGGTTTTGATCTTAAACACCACGTTAATCAAATTAAACCACATAGGCAGATTCACAATCCTTTGTTTAGTAAAAGCCTATGATTTCAATCTATAATCTTATCGAATTCGTTCAATTTGGTTCTGGGTTCATATCTAGGGTTTCGATAATTGAATCTTTAATTAAACGATCCTAGTCTCGATGTTTGTCAAATTAAAATCACCCACAGGATCGCAGGCCTTCGATTAACAAAACCCCTATGCTATTTTGTTCAATCAATATCAAAATCGGTGGATTAGGGGCTGTGATTGGGTTCGGTTTGGAATGGTGGAGAAACCACAGGAACCATCAGTGTTAAAACATTTCTAATCTGGATTCTTGTGTGATTCCCTAGCGGGCCGGACTGGTTAAGACTTAATGCTTATACGCATGAGACCTGGGTTCGAAACCGGTCTCCTGCAATTATTTTTTTGGGCATTTTTCATGAGTTATTTTTATATATATTCAAACCCTATAAAATTATATTATTATATTAAAGTGTTTTAGCCCGGAAAACCACCCATAGACTTAGGTTTGGTTTGTAACCCATATTTTTTAAAATTACCTCTTTTTATTATAATATATTTATATTATTTTCAAACCACGACTTCGTATAAAATAATATATTTATATTATTTTCAACCCGTGACTCATATTATAAAATAATATATTTATATATTATTTCGCCTCGTTTATAAAACTAATGTAACGTTTCAAACTAACTAATAATACAATTATTTATATTATTTACTCACGTTTATATCCTAGAATAGAAATAATATATTTATTATTTTTGCCACTTAAGCGATTATCGTATTATTTCTACAAGTTCAAAAATAATATATTAGTTATATTATTTTCCTAGCCATTATTTTAATGGTACAAACGCATGAATTTATTTATTTATTTAATATAATTCGTATTAGAGACGTTCGACTCATAACGCATTTATCTGAATTATTATATTAAGAAAACCTTTCCCCGTGGACAAGTTCGTCTACTCGTTAATCATTAGTGCGTCATAGAACGTTCAACCTTCCGTGTTATCATCACAAAATCATTTGTGTCACTAATTATTATGCTTATAATTCTAGGGCATACGTAAGCAGCTTAAAGGCAAACTCTCGTACTTTCCTACTTGCATTCTTGTGTGGTGTATCCACTACTCGTACCATTTCTAGCTTCGATTCAGGTGAGTTTACATAGCCCCTTTTTACTATTTTTACTTTTGGGGTGAAACATGTTTACAAATGCTTTACTTACACGATTCAATACCTATGTTCTTATGCTTTGATCTTTACGCTTTATGTCTTGAACTAACTGGTGACCATTACATGTGTTCATGTCAGTACATTTATTAACTTGCAGCCCATGCCTAAGGTAGTACCTAACATGATCATTTATACGGGAATCCGAAACTATAACTTACCACAAAACCTTGACGGGTTTTTGTTGGGTATCAACTTATAACTTGGGTATCCTCTTGCCCCTTTTTCAAAATGGCAATCAGTGGGATTGCGTATCTAGTTTTCCATTTCGAGGATTGAATTGTACGCTTGGAACCTTGTATGTTTTCACATTCATGCTTTAGACATGCTTTGAACATATTGAATTGTAAACCTATACTTAAATTTTGTTTGGTGTCAAAACCTATGTTACTCACCAACTACTTGTAGTTGACATTTACTCACATGTTTCAGATGCACCAGTTTGAGGACACTACATGATCACATAGGACTATGGACCTAGCTTTATTAAAGATTGAATTTAACTTGTGTTATGTTTGAACTCCTTGTTTTCCATTTCTATTTGTAACGGATGCTTTAATTTCAATGAATAAATATTGTCACTTATTAATAGATGATCATGTGCTTATGAACAACCGCGTCAGCCCCGGCCAGGGTGTGACACAAACAATCATCAAAAACCTAGATGGCTACTATAGTATAGCCAAGATACATGTTCAAACTCAGAAAACAAATCTCAAAAGCCATAAACATCATCCAAATCAAACCAAAGTATACAAGAAACAAAGATCGAAGCCCTACGAGCAAGAATTAACCAACCTGATTGATAAAGATCCGAACTTTGGATCCCGTTGCTCCTTTCTCTCTCAAAATCGCCCCTTTTTTGCTCTCTGAATGGCTGGTAATCGATTAATTAACTTATGGGAAGGTTCTAAACTATTAAAACATTAAATTAGGGTAAAATATATGAAATTGGGGTCTCTCACGTACCGCGGGGGGGTTCTGGCAAGTCGCTCACGTACCGCGAGAGACAAAATAGTCGCGCAAGTTTTCCGGTCCCTCGCGTACCGCGAGGGAATGAGCCCCATATCTCGCGTACCGCGAGAGATTACTGAATTTTTGAACTCCTCTTGTTGAGCCCGTAAATCCATATATTACGGGCCCCGTAACTAATTTTCTAGCCCGAGATATGCCTCTTTTAAAGTTGGACTCTTTCCCGACTTTTTCTGTCTCATCCTGTGGTCTCGTGTGCTCGTTTCCTTCACACGTCTCCATCGTTTAAGCTCCAATTCTTCCCAAATACCTACAAAATATAACATAACTAAGTACAAGCTATAAATGACTCAAAATGACTCTAAGACTATACGAAAACGATACGAAATACAAGGGAAACAGAGGTGTGCTTTGCAACACATCAGGTAACGAGCCTTAGGTTCCTCCGCCGCTATACGATGAATGGAATTGACGGTTACGAGAAGGTCCAGATTCGGTTCATGTTCACTTATGTTATGATGCTATGATACGATGTTATGATGATGTTAAGTTATTGCATATTTTACGTACGCTTTTGTTAAACAAATGTATGTTATGTTTTTGGCAAAAATGTTTATGTTAAGATTTTATGAAATGCTAGGACTCACCGGCGTAGCTAACTTTTAGTATGCACATTCAGGTTAAGGACATGTACGGATGAACGGTGATGCTTGGCAAGCGATGAAGAGTTACCCGGCTGATACGATGGCTGGCATCCCGTTATCTTATTTTTATGTTATGTAATGAATGTTTTAGACAATGTTTACGCTTCCGCATATTGAACAATGTCGATGTTATGTTTGAATGAAATTTTCCACTGCGTTATTTGATATTCAAGTTTAAGAACTGTTTGTAAATGAGTAAATCCAACAAGTGAGGCCTCCCGGGTTTGGGGCCTTACAACAATGAGCCAATGATTGAAGAGATATTTGATTAAGTATTGAGAATGTGCATGCAAAGGATGTACTTACACCTTAATCACCTTAATCATCTCACGAGTCGTTGCTAGCCCCGTTCAGTAAAAACAAAAGCAACACACCTCAATAAACAAATAGAAACCTTAACAAAAAAAACCCGTTCAGTAAAAACAAAAGCAACACACCTCAATGAATAAATATAAACCTTAACAAACAAACGAAAACTATACATATTAGATTAATTTTGTTTGGTTATTTGGTATTATTGATTTACTTACTGAATTTCAATCTAGATTAAACCCTAGAAGTCGAAGCAGCATGACTGTCAAACCTCAAGACGGTTTTGACCTATATGGTTCTAGGACAATATACTAACTTAATAGTATTTGTTTTAGCTTCCGTTGTTGTTTATTGTTAGCAATCGTTGCAACTTTAATTTATTTATTTATTCATTAAGTAAATGAATTTGTGGGTGTGACAGTCGCCATGTAAAGTGGTTTTCCTTGAAAACATTGATGACTTCGTAGTCAAAAAATGGGTCATTTCCCAATGAAAACACGTGATGACTTAATAGTCATAAAATGAGTCATTTTCCCGATGAAAACACGTGATGACTTCATAGTCATAAAATGAGTCATTTTCCCAATGAAAACACATGATGACTTCATAGTCATAAAATGAGGCGTTTTCCCAATTAAAACACGTGATGACTTCATAGTCATAAAATGAGTCGTTTTCCCAATGAAACACGTGAGGACTTCATAGTCATAAAATGTGTCGTTTTCCCCCAAAAACATTTGGTAAAACCATTTGCACGAAAATATTTGACTTTATCTATATGATAAACAAAACAATCAATGTGTGTCCATCGGTAAACTAGCTAGGAATACGAATATATGTTCATACATGAGGTATAACCAAACCCAAACACTTATTTTTTCTCCTTGCTCGTACCAAACGAGCCCTTGTGTAGACACTATGCGGCCATTCGATCATGTGGATCGTCGGTTAGCGTGACTAACCATGACCGGGATGTGTCAATCCCAATAGTACTATCCATAAGGCCTCAGGCTAACCTACAGCTAATGGTTATAAATTACGTTAATGTAGGGGACTTTACGAGCTCTACGTGTGCCAACTCATGTAAACATAAAGGTCGAGTCTTGTTTTCTTGTTACCATATGAAAATGTTTGTAAGTATGCTTCATGTTTTCCAAACGTATCAAGAAAATATGTTTCATGTTTTCAAACATGTAAAACAAGTATTTTTCTCTCCCGATGTTTCTAAAACATTTAAAAGTAAAAAGTGCCCGTGAAACTCACCTGGTAATGTCTTAGGAACGATGACATTCTGATAGTAGGGGAAAACAATGTTCACGTGATATGATAGTCACGGGTTTATGTCCAACTCGAGTATTATGATACATGTAGGTACTTAAAGAGCTTTATGGATTAACCCTAAAATTATAAAGTCTAAACTCGTATTGAGTTATCAGGCGTGCGGTTGAGCCATGTTGTCGACTTAACGATTAGTGATAGTTGTTATTTAGGTTGAGTCGGGATTCTCAACTTATTTATGTTCCAATGGTCACGTTTGAACGTAATAGTTTATCAAGCTCATGGTTGTGCATAACCATATGTATTTATAATTAATAATCACAGTGCTCATTCATATGACTCTTAACAAAATGTGTGCAACTCTATCTTTTAATGAAACTATCTCAGAGTTTTATAATATACATGTGTTAATATATATATATATATATATATATATATATATATATATATATATATATATATATATATGTGTGTGTGTGTGTGTGTGCACGTGTGTGTGTGTATGGGAAGGTTCCACTAAGAAGTGGTTTTTCGCTAAAAAATCCTAAGAAGTGGGTCAAACGAACTCCGGTTAAGCTCATTCCAGCGGCGTTGGAACCGTCTCATCGAACCCTAAACCACCCCCAAAAACCTAAACCCCCCTCTGTAACATCCTTAAATACACATCTTAATAAGTTTAGGGTTTAAAACGTAAATTCTACAAAGTAAAAGGGGCAAACGGAAAATACAATAAAAACCTAAAACCTATTTCACGTATTCCAGCCGCCATCGCCATTTCAAAATGTCTTCTTATTCCTTTGCACCTGTAACTCAAAACCAAAGCGCCCTCACAACAGGTTGAACCCTAATCCGGCCACTAAGCAACACATCTTGCTCGGTAATAATGGAGACGCGCACGGAGGAGATCTGTTCGGGTAAGAATCACGCAAGACAGAAGGGAGCTGATGGTTATGGTGGCGGGTTCATCTCCGGTAGCGAGTGATGGCGGGTTGATGGTAAGCTTCGCGATAACAGTGGGGATCTTGGGTGGAGGTTGTGATGGGTTCATGGTGGCATAACGATTAGCAGTGAAGGTATTGGCGGTAAACGACAGGTTGTTGTTGTATGAATCTCACGGTGGTGATGTTAACGACAGTCATGGAGGTAAGCTTCACGGCAGTAGTGGTGGTTTTCGATGGCAGTGGTGGTGATACGGTGTTCACGGTGGTGGTGTCCTCATGGTGGTGGTGAACGGACTCGAAGATGATGGTGACTGCGGTGGTGCGAACTTGACAATGGGGGTGGCAGCTTGGCGGTTCCGACGAGCCTAGAAATAGCCATTTAACTGGTATTCGCTGACTATAGTGGTGATGATGAGTTATGTCAGGAATACACGGCAGGCGATGGAGACGGGGATGACTGTGTGAAGGTGCAGGGTGACCGCGCGGTGGTTGTTAAAAGGCTGTTACGGCTGATTAAGGCTAGCGGAGGATGTATAGTGGTTAGTATGATTGACGATGGTGGTTCGTCATGTTGGGACAGTTTGGGTGGTGACCATGGCAGCCCCATGGAGGTGGCTCACGGTGGTAGAGATGATGGTGGCTAGTAGTGGCTTATGGTAGCCTTGAATGGGTTCGAGTCATTGTTCGTTCGAACATGAGGCTCGGTCTCTTTTGAGTATGAATTAAGTGCATCAAATGTATGAACTTCCACTCCATTTGGTTCTTGATGGAATGGATTAAAGTTGTTAAAGATTATTTTTGAGATAATAATGATAACGACATGATGATGGCGATGGCGGTTCACGATGGCGATGGTGGAGGTTGTCCATGGCAGTGGTGACGGGTTGAATGGTGAGCATCATGGTGGCCGATGGTAGTAGTTCATGTGGTGAATGCAGGATAACAAGATAATAATAGTGATGAGGATGAGGAGTACATGATAATTATGGTTAAATGATGATGTTATGATGATGGTTCAATAATGATGGTTAAATGATGATTCTATGATGATGATGATAATGATGGTACTATGATGATGATGATAGTTACATGATGAGGATAATGCTAGGATGAGGGTTACATAATGATGGTCTTATGATTATTATGATAGAGGTACATTTCTTAAAACCCTGGTTAGCGACTGTTGAGTAAAAGTCCGGAACGGAAGTTCTGGCAGGTGTCGGGTCGATTGTCGACTATCCGGGCCGACTCTTCGGGTCGACTGTCAAACAAGACTTAGACCCTAGTACAACCCCAAGTCCTGAACGCAAGTTCAGGCGACACTCAAGTGTGGCTGGCGACTCTCCTAGCCAACACTCAAGTGTGGCTGGCGACTCTCCCGGCCGACACTCAAGTGGGATTGCCGACTCTCTCGGTCGACACTGTAATGACTCAGCCGACTCTTGCATTAAATAATAGAATTCATACTTTCACTTATGTGCAGATCTGTATACCCACTAACAATAGTTAAGACATCAGCTTCGGGTTGAACAACAGTAGTCAGGTGAGTTCTATGTGCCCCATATATGTTACGTGCAAACGTTTTTAAATGTTTTGGGGCTGAAGTGTATACACTAAATGAATGAATGTTATGAATGTTAATATGATCATACGTGATATATGAAAAGGAACGATGAACGAAGAATAAAACATATGTATACACTAAGTGAAAGAATGATAAGAATACTAATATGATCATACATGTTACATGAAAGTATTGATGAACAAAGAATGGTCCCAATGACTACAAATAATGAAATGTAAGTAACACATAACGTATAAGAATGAAATCTTGCTTTATATCCATGTATATATTGCTTTCCATGTAAGAATAAACGTTATGGACGGAAACGATGACAACGGCTACTTCGGTAGACGGACGACCACTCGACTATTATGCAACCAGATATGAAAGTCTATAAATGTAGACTAAACAAAGGCTACTTAGGTAGAGTCAGTCGCTAAATCGACGCACGTTTGTATAATTTGTTCGGGTGGGAAACGAATGCCTTAGGGTAGACGGACAAGATATGACGGACTACTTTGGTAAGACGGTTGTAAGATAATGACGGACTACTTCGGTAGGACGGTTGTAAGATAATGACGGACTACTTCGGTAGGACGGTTGTAAGAAATGACAGACTACTACGGTAGGACGGTTGTAAGATATGACGGACTACGACGATAGGACGGTTGTAAGAAATGACGGACTACTACGGTATGACGGTTGTAAGATATGACGGACTACTTTGGTACGGCGGTTGTAAAAAAGTAAAGACGGACGGACACTAGTTGCCAGACGGTTGCATGTTGGAATACGACGGTAGACCTAAACGTTTGTCTTTGTGACTTACGTAATCAATGACGGGCTAATACCCCTTACGTGTAAGACCGATGAAAGTACAAATGAATGTAAGGATGTATGTATCAACATACATACTCACCTATGATTGAAATATGAAAGAAAAAATTGAAATGATAAATATATACATATGTATATATATTTGTACTTATGAAAATATGACAAGAACTAATGATTATACCTATTTTCTCTAAACTAGAACTCACCAGTGTTAGCTGACTTTTAGTATGTACTTCAGGTAAAATGAAGAAAAGACGGGCAAAGGCATGAAGGCTACCTGACGCAAGACTGACATCATGTTTAACTGATTTAATGATAAGACAATGTTTAATGTTTAAGACTTCCGCTGTTTATGTAACCAAATGATGTACGCTTCCGCTATGTTTGAATATTTTAATTAAAAGTTCAGTATTGATGACTATGTTTATTAGTAAATCTAACAAGTGAGGCCTCCGGGGAAAGGGGCCTTACAAGTTGTTATCAGAGCAATAGTTTGAGAGATTCAGACATCCCTAAATGTCTGGACTCAAGCTGATAATGGGACCAACATAAGGATGTCAATACGGGTGGATGTCAGTACGGGTAGCCAACGCCAATGCCAAAACAGTAAGTAAGTAGCAATGTTTATACCTGTAGCTTAAGGTAGATGCCTTAATGTAGAACGCATGCCTTAAATTTCAACATCACTACTAATATGAATAGTTACCCATAGCACATACGATGGTAGACGATTTGAGCACATAAGTACAGTAAATGTTTAATAACACATAGCTACTGTTATTAAGCTTTTGCTATGTAAGTGTGTCTTGATTTGCCATCCGCCGTATATACTCGACACAGAGAGCGAAAGAGATGCTAGCATAGTAATACGAATGACTCGCAAATTATAAGAATGGTGCCATCCGTGTGAGGGAATCACAAACAATGAGTAGATTAGTAACGACCAGTCATGAGCGACTCCCGTCAACTAGGAGTTCAGAAAGGAAAAGAGAATGTATGGACTAGACGTTGTTCATAGAAGACATTCACATTATGAAGCATTATAAGACGAGTAGGAATTCACGAGTAAGGTAAGTTGGAAATTACGTCAGGATCCACGTAATTGTGAATTTACAGGTGCTCGTGCTTGCCGATGAACCTTATCGTGTAGATTAATACACATGTCACCAAAACAATTAAATCACTCCAACCATGACTATGAGATTAGTCACTTAAGTAATGATGATTATAGCAAATTAGTAAGACGAACGATGGCAACAACGGCATACCAAACGTGGGACGAGAAGGAGTGAGACTTTAAATGAAGTTTGCTGAAGTTGTGTAAGGCCCCAAACCCGTGAGGCCTCACTTGTTGGATTTACTCATTCACAAACAATTCATAAACTTAAACATCAAATAACGCAGCGGAAAACTTTCATTTAAACATAACAGTAACATTGTCAGACATGCGGAAGTGTAAACATTGTTTAAAACATTCATAATATAAACGTAACGTAACGGGATGCCAATCATTATATCAGCTGGGTAACTCTTCATCGCTTGCCAAGCATCACCGTCCCTCCGTACCTGTCTTTAACCTGAATGTGCATACTAAAAGTCAGCTACGCTGGTGAGTTTTAGTATTTCATAAAACCTTAACATAAACATTTGCCAAAAACATAACATACATTTATGTAACAAAAGCATACGTAAAACATGCAATAACTTGACGTCATCATAACATTGTAACATAGCTTCATAACATAAGTCAACATAAACCGAATCTGTGCCTTCTCGTAACCGTCAATTCCATAACTCATATTCTGACGAAAGAACCTAAGGCTCGTTACATCTAGGCCATCCGTCAGCCAGGTCTCCTAAGGCTAGTTACCTCAAGGCAGACCAAACCTCGTTTTAGGCACTGTTCCCTCGCGAGGAATAGTGCCTCTCGTTAAGGGATCCTGGTAATCCCATGGGTTACCGTCGTCACCCCATCCACAACCAGTTGTACAACCGTTAGCCAGCCACATAGGCCCCCCATAAGGGTAAGGCCCATTCACATATACATACCTTAGCTCTCGTAGGAACACGTGGCAGATTCGTTCATTTCGAGACTTTCATAAAAACCTTTACCCTCGTTTTAGTTAAAGCATTCATACATTTTATTAAATAACTTTTCATTCATAAATCTTTCGTAAACTTTATTGGAAAAACATTTCATTACCTTGTTTCATCTTCCCCTTTCAGAAGCATCATTTCGTAAACAATTCATTAACATATTTCAACTTCCCCTTTCGGAATCATCGTTTATAAACCTCGTTTTGTAAACATCATTTCATAAACCTCATTTTGTATACATCATTTCATAAACCTCGTTTTATATGTATGCACACCAGCCCAAAACATTATTAAAACACTTAAAAAAAGGGCTCTAGAACTCACCTGAGTTCAACAGGGTCAAAGGTCTCTAAAGGATCTTCTAACATGTACGTACACAACCTAACCTTAGCCTTACATATAATTCGTTACATTTCATCTCTTTATATCGGGAACCTAGGGTTACACGATTTTATTCCCGTGAACTTAGGAGTTCACGGCTCCTTAGGCGCACACGGCTCTTTCCCGTGAATTTAGGTGTTTCACGGTTCAAGGAAAGTTCTCGGGGGCTTACCCGTGAACCCTTAGGCCCGAGAATCCTCAGCCGTGAACCTCACCCGAGAATCCCAGCCGTGAAACCCTACCCGAGTGTCCCCAGCCATGAAACCCTACCTGAGTACCCCCCCAGCCGTGAACCATCAGTTCATACCACAAAACCCTAGTTTTGCATGGTTTCAGATCTGGATCGAGTGATTCGTCAAGTTTGGAACTTTTTACGTTCAAAAGGTGTATTTTCCCCTCGTGAATCCAGATATGAAGTATGACAACGTGACCCATAAAAACCCGATCTTTTTGAGCCAAAACCCGTAAAAACCCATTTCGAGAAAAACATAGCAAAATGAGAGTTTCTTACCTCAAATCAATTCCTTCCTTCAACAAATCTTTAATCGTGTGATGTAGCAAGGTAGAGGATCGATTGTTAGCTAAATTCGAAGCTTTCTCTCCCTACAAATGGGGTGGAGCTTGAATAAGGATAGGGAGAATATGTGTGTGTGGAGGCTACGGTTTAAACCCCCACCTCCCACCCTTTCTCGGCCCATGGAAGACGGCCCACGAGCCCCCTCCCTCTTCGCACCCCATCATTTATTTTCATTCCGCTTATTATTTTCGTCGTTATTTTTGGGATGTTACAAGTTGAGTAACACTAAGAAGCAAGTTTAGAAAGATTGACGAAACCTGGTCCTGAACCTGATGCAACAGTGATGAGAGTAGTAAATTAAGCAAAGACAAAGAAACGGAAAGATTGAAATAGAAGAGAGTTGGTATGAGGATGATAAGAGAGCCTACCAAGCCCAGTGGGAAGATTGCTTCACATAGCAACCTGCGAACGGCGAGACCGATTAAGTAGAATTTGAAGAGCTCAACACTTGTTTGTTTCGAATTGAGAAAGTAGCTACCAAGGATTACACGTTAGTACGAGATGTGAGTACTACATATGTCAGACGAACATACGATTAGAGAACTGCTTTTGAACAGGAAATTGTCTATGCTAAACACAAACGCAATATGATGGATAAACATTGGTCTGCTGTCAAGGTATGCATGAGTATGTAGGAAATAACCACACGAATATATTTCCAAGAAATACATGAATGCACGAATACACGAACGACATATCTCCATGCAGAAGACAACCCCATATAAACTACTATGAGTATCTAGGGAAACGAGAAGATAGATATACCAACAACAACAAGTTACAAGAACCACGATGTTAACTAGGGCGTGCAGGCAAAACCAAATGAAACCAGATCCAACCTAAGGGTTGTCTGTTCAGGATGAATGTGAAAGGAAAGCCCAATGGGGTGAAGTAAGGCATGAGTACCAGCAAGGACTCAAGACGAGTCAGTAAGCACTCTACAATAATTAAGTCAAGTCAATAGCAAGTAAGACTGCTGAAATTGGAAAGCCGGTAGGAACCCAATGAGGCCAGAAAGGAATAGAATGATCGAGTGTCACCACACGTGTCATCTATTCGTAACGAAACCTATGAATGTAATTCTAAAACGATCTCATATGGAAGAAAATGTTAACGATCACAAAAAGTTAGAAAACATATAGTTTGGTCACAAGGGATGCCAATCCTTACGACCATTCAATGATACGAAGGAGGAATAGTACATAATAAACTAATGATGAGAAATGTGAAACCATGACGAGTATGTCTTAAAGAAAGACCAGAAGGGAGTTACGTGTACAAGAATATGAATATAAAGATCGTATACCTAGTGTTCCATCTGAATGAATACCTTGCCGACAAGTTTAAGTATGATAGAGTAATGCTTCATATGGTTCCTTCGGGAACGAAACAATATGGTTCCTTCGGGAACGCAACGACGGTTCCTTCGGGAACGCAACGACGGTTCCTTCGGGAACGCAACGACGGTTCCTTCGAGAATGCAAGAATACGGTTCCTTCATGAACGAAATGATACGATTCCTTCGGGAATGAAACGATATGGTTCCTACAGGGACGAGATAGTAGAACTCATTCGGGAACAATATGGCATGAATCATTCAGGAACGACATGGTATGGCCCATCGTGGGCGAATGCACCAAAGATAACTTATGAGGTACACGTAATAACTGAAGCGACTAAGAAGGAGATCGATAACAACTGCCTAGGGCACAAAGTAGACAATCTAAACAGGATACTAGAATTCCTAAGAGACATCCCTAAGTATTGAAAAGAGTTCATGTTTTGCTCATCATGTCAAATCCATACAGGTGATTAGTGGATTCGAGTTAAGTACACCCATGAGATATGCATAGAACTAAAGTAGAACTTACTATTCAGTATAACATCTGAAGCGTTCATTACAAGAAGAAGAGGTAGTAGTAACGTGTAAACCATAACTACACGCAGTTCACGTGTGGCATCGAATGTCCATCTCACTTTCATGAAGCAGAACACGTGAGTTCACAGGAACCTAACAGACAACCTAGTTATGAGAAACGTAGTTTAATCGTGTATAAGAGGAACCAAATTTCGAGGACGAAATTCTTATAAGGTGGGTAGACTTGTAACATCCTTAAATACACATCTTAATAAGTTTAGGGATTAAAACGTAAATTCTACTAAGTAAAAGGGGCAAATAGAAAATATAATAAAAACCTAAAACCTATTTCACGTATTCTAGCCGCCATCACCATTTCAAAATGCTTTCTTCTTCCTTTGCACCTGTAACTCAAAACCAAAGCGCCCTCACAACCGGTTGAACCCTAATCCAGCCACTAAGCAACACATCTTGCTCGGTAACAATGGAAACGCTCACGGAGGAGATCTATTTGGGTAAGAATCATGCAAGACGGAAGGAAGCTCATGGTTATAGTGGCAGGTTCGTCTCCGGTAGCGAGTGATGACGGGTTGATGGTAAGCTTCGCGACGACAGTGGGGAGCTTGGGTGGAGGTTGTGACAGGTTCATGGTGGCATAACGATTAGCATTGAAGGTATTGGAGGTAAACGGCAGGTGGTGGTTGTATGGATCTCACGGTGGTGATGTTAACGACAGCCATGGAGGTAAGCTTCGCGGCAGTAGTGGTGGTTTTCGATGGCAGTGGTGGTGATACGGTGTTCACGGTGGTGGTGTCCTCACGGTGGTGGTGTAGGGACTCGAAGATGACGGTGACTTCGGTGGTGCGAACTTGATAGTAGGGGGTGGCAGCTTGGCGGTTTCGACAAGCCTAGAAATAGCCATTTAACCGGTATTCGCTGACTATAGTGGTGATGATGAGTTAGGCCGGGAACACACGGCAGGCGATGGAGACGGGGATGACTATGTAAAGGTGCGGTGTGACATCCAGAAATTTTTTTTTATTAAAACTAGCAACGTTACTTAATTTTCGGGACCAAAATTCTTTCAACTAGGGGATGATGTGACACCCGACTATTTCAGGTTAACTCAGTTAACCCAAACCCCGTTATCTCACAAACTCCAAGGACCAAATTTATCAAACTCAAACAATTACACATGAAACTACAGGGACTAATTCTGTAAATACCTAAAACTTAATTCTTTAACTTTTGAAAGTCAAAATCGAGCATCTTTAATCCAAATTCAAGACCATAGCTCCAAAACTGTTCGAATTCGTAACTATAATGTACAACAATGATGATGTCGATCATCATTGAATCATTTCCAAGCGTTTCTGATTGTTATTGATTACGATGTAATCATATTAAACCCATTAAAACCGTAATCGTCGACCCTTAGCTAAAACCTTCAAAATTGAGTGATTTTGATTACAATTTTGCAATCAAACACCCTACGCATGCTAGACGAGTCCCACTGATCATTTCCCCAACATCAGTTTTGCCGGAAAAGCAGTCGGAGTCACCGGAGACCAAACCATTCGAAGTCAGAACCTTATCTAGTCAATCTCTATCAATTCGAACTCAATTTAGGTAATCAAACACATCTATAGTTTTGGTTTCACCTTTAGAACAGAAGCTCTAACATAATTGGGGCTTACAACATCGAATTGAACACGAACCAATTCTAGGGTTCATCGTATGAACCGGGTAATCGAACTAGCACCTAGACTCTGTTAAAATCAAATTAAATTATGAATATAGTTTCGCAATCTCCTACTCATCGAAAGCCCTATGAATCCAACTCATAATCTTATCGGATTTAACCAAATTGATTCCATGTTAAAAACCTAGGGTTTCAGATTTTCGAACAAAGAGTTAATCGACCTAGACTTGATGTTTTTGCAATTAAACACACCAGTAGGTTCGCAGTACATCGATTAAAAAAACCCCAAGTACCTATGATCAATCACGATCGAAATCAGTAGGATTAGGGATGGATTCGATCGGGTTTGTGAAGGGGGGAGAACTCAGGGGTTTTTAAATGATAAAATCAAACAGAACCAGTTATTGTCACGTTACCCTAGCGGGCGGAGATGGTTAAGTTGTTGTGCTGTTGTTGGAGAGATCCGGGTTCGAATCCCACAACAAGTTTTATTTTTTTTAGCAGCTTTTTAAACTATATTTTTGAATAAAATCAATCCCCATATTATTTTAATATTATATTAGTCCAATTTATTACCTAAAAACGACCGTGTGCTCGGGATTAATTTTCTAATTAATTTTAAGTATTATTTTTATTTTAAGAATAATATATTTATTCATATTATCACTTTAACAATTATTTCTATCACGAAAACGTAGTTGTTACTATTTAATATTTTTTACCACATATCTAGTGGTGTTTCACGCGTACCTCGTTATTACTAGAAACCAAACTAGGGATTTTCTAATCCCGATGACAAGTTTCCTATTCGTTAATCATAAGCGTATTAAGGACATCCGATCCTCCCATATTGTCGTCACATATTCCTTCGTATTCCTAACTATTGTAATCATATTCTAGGGCATTCGTAGACAGTTCACTTGCAACCTATTTTTGGTTTTGTTGCATTCTTGTTGTGGTGCTATTTGCTACACTCTAGACATCTCAGGTGAGTTTCACGGCCCCTTTACTATTTTTAAACTAGGGGAGAAAACATGACACAAACATTTTATTATTGTAATTCTTATGTATCACTTGCTAAACTAAGCGTAACATTCTATCATAAAAGTCCTTACACATCGAACCGTTTAATATGGATTTAGCGAGGTAATATTTAGTAGTACTACTGGGTTTGACAAACCCCACCCGCGTTAGTCGCGCTAACTCAACCGGAGGTCGAACGAGTGTAATATTGACCTAACACATCACCACTGTTGATAGACATGGCAGAAGGCATCAAACACAAAACAGTCAGCTTCGGTTGCGAACGCTTTAGTAACTTGAACATAGGTTAGCTACCTATTGATATATACTGAATGTACATTATCTGGCAAACATTATTATTGATTGAAAACCTGTGAACTCACCAACCTAGTGTTGACACATTTTCTTAACATGTTTTCTCAGGTCGCTAAGGCACAAGTACACGATTAGGACATGCATGGGAGTCCTTTAATTATTGCAAACATTTAAACTATTTACTTACTTTCAACAACTTAGTTTCGGGCGCGTTTGTTTTGCGCATTAAGTACTTCACTTTCCGCTTCCGCATTTACTCTGAACATTTAATGGTTTTATTAAATTCATATAGTGTCGTTTGATATGACTAATGATTGAGATTCTGGTTTGTCACACGCCTTGCGGTATAACCCCACAGGTGGATTTTGTGGGTGTGATAGATTGGTATCAGAGCCATTGGTTATAGAGAACTAGGATTGCATACTATACTATAACGGCACACATGGATTAGTTACACGACACATGCACTCAAATATGGCACTTACACCTTACATTACAGGAAATGTGTACACCACCTAAGTCACCTACATCCCTAGTCGTCCAGGAACCTGATGTTCCTACTGTATCTTCACAAGACCCCATCCCCACTCATTACTGATACTCCTTCTTCTTCATCTTCTTTGCGAGCCTTGCTATCACTACCATACCCCATGGAACAGGCTTTTGCTGCCTTTGTAGCAAAGATGCCGCGGGCGAGATTATCGGACTGTTACAATGAGGAAATCAATCTGACCAGAGGATTGAGAAACTAACAGCAGACCTAGGAGAGACTGACAGGGTGCATGACAACCTGGTGGCAGCATTCCATGAGTTAGAAACCCGAGTGAATGTGCTAGAGTTTGACCTTGGGGCGGTTGAGAATAGGATTGGGGAGCTGGAGGCACAGCTTGCGGCTGCCAATGCAGCGGGAGACACACAAGAGGATGAGTAGGGAGAACCGGCTGAGGATAAAGATGACGGATCGGTTGTCTCTTCAGCTGGCAGTGGCATATGATATTCTAGCTTTATTTATCTTTTCTTTCTAAACCTAGATGGGCAGGGTTGTTCCCATCCAACGGATATTTCTGGATTTTGATGTTTTGGTTGAAATTACTTTGTAGCCATTACAAATTATTTAATCAAGGATTATTATTGAAATATTAGATGTTGTGGTTTAGTTTTCATTTGTTTACTCATACTTGTATGATGATAATATGCGATAAATTTTTCTCATTATTGTATTTGTGAATGTAAAGAATCATGTCTGGACACGGTCGTGGACGCGGTGGACGTAATGGTGGTCGCGGTAATATCAACATGACTTCAGCTGAACTCACTGCACTCATCAATGATAGCGTGGCTGAAGCCTTAGCAGCTGCACAACATGTTGAAGGTAATTCCGACATCCGTCGATGCTAGCAAGTTAATTATTTACTCCAAAAATCATTTCCGAACCTCGTATCCTCAACTGTGTAATTTTTTTTGATCCAGGTCAGCACAATAACCCGCAAGCCTATACTTTCAAAACCTTCATGGACTGTAAGCCCCACACGTTCAGTGGAGCTGATGGAGAAGTTGGTTTACTCCGCTGGATCGAGAAAGTTGAATCAGTTTTTGCTATGTGCAACTGCCCCCAGGCAAACCAAGTCAAGTATACCTCCGGTACACTCGAGGGTCCTGCCCTTACTTGGTGGAACTCTCAGGTCCAGATGTTGGGTCTGGACATGGCTAATACCCTACCTTGGTAGGAATTCAAGACTATGATGAGGGAGGAGTACTGTCCTCGTGACGAAATTCAGAAACTTGAGGGCGAGTTTTGGAACCTAAAGATGGAAGGTTCTGAGGTTGAGATTTATACTACCCGCTCTCATGAGTTAGCAGTCATGTGTCCACAAATGGTAACTCCAACATACAAGAGGATCGAGAAGTACATCGATGACCTAGTACATCAAATTCAAGACATGGTTACTTCTTCCAATCCTACCACCATTCAGCAAACTATCCGGCTAGCTCATAGGCTGACCGATCAGGCTATGACTCAGGGTACCTTACCCCCGAGGGGCATAGTTACCAAAGCTACTAACATCAACAAGCATAAGTTTGATAGCAACACCAACTCCAAGACTTTTCAGTCTAACCCACCCCCGCAACAACAGCAACGTAGGTTTGATCCTAACAAAACCTTTAATCAGTCAACCTCTTCAAGTCAGAATCAAGGTACTTATGCTGGAAAATACCCTAAGTGAAAGAAGTGTGGTTTTCACCACAATGGACCATGTGATAGGCATCGTTGTCAACTGTGTGGTAAAATGGGCCACGCTGCAAAAGACTGTAGGGGTGAGCTTCAATCTAAGCAACCGTTTCAGCAACAGGGATCTAAAATGAATGTGAAAAGGAAGGAAACTTCAAGAAATATTGTCCTCGGTTGAAACGAAATGGTGGAAATAATAACGGCAACAACCAAGGCAACGGAAACGGAAACAATAATAACGGTAACAACAGTGGAAATGGTGCGAAGGGTCGAGCCTTCGTGATTGGATCAGAGGAAGCAAGAAATGATCACAACGTGGTTACTGGTAAGTTCCTCCTGAACAACTGTTTTGCTTCTGTCCTTTTTGGTACTGGTGCTGATAGGAGTTTAATATCTAAGAATCTTAGTAATCTGTTAAAAGCAACTCCAACCCTATTAGAAACTAAGTACACTATAGAGACAGCAGACGGTCAGATAATCGAAGCAACTCACATTCTTAAGGGATGTAAACTAAGATTAACTAGTCATAAGCTCGATATCGATCTCAAACCGGTCACACTTGGCAGTTTCGACATAATTTTTGGTATGGATTGGTTATCCAAAACTCAAGCCGAGATCATCTGTCGAGATAAAATTGTTCGCCTTCCTCTCCAAGGCGAAAAAAGTGGTGCAGTCGTAGGCATCATATCCTTCATGAAAGCGCAGAAGTGTTTGCGTTAAGGTCATACAGCTATTCTGGCTCTTGTCGCTGAGCAACCATCCGAAGAGAAGAAGATTGATGACATTCCGATCGTTCGTGACTTTTCGAAAGTATTTCCCGAAGAAATGACTGGGCTTCCACCCCATCGTCAGGTCGAATTTCAGATTGATCTAACACCCGGATCAGCGCCTATTGCTCGAGCACCGTATATACTTGCACCTAGTGAGTTACAAGAATTATCCACACAACTGCAAGAGTTGTTGGATAAGGGTTTAATCCGACCTAGCTCATCGCCATGGGGAGCTCCAGTCCTATTCGTCAAGAAGAAAGATGGGACTTTCCGTATGTGCATTGATTACCGTGAGCTGAACAAAGTGACTGTCAAGAATCGTTATCCACTACCCCGTATTAACGATCTGTTCGATCAACTTCAAGGGTCAAGCTTCTATTCAAAGATCGATCTTAGATCAGGATATCATCAGCTGAGAGTCCGAGACGAAGAAATCTCTAAAACTGCATTCAGAACCCGGTACGGCCATTACGAATTTTCAGTCATGCCATTCGGACTAACCAACGCACCCGCGATGTTCATGGACCTCATAAACCGTGTGTGTAAACCTTACCTTGATCAGTTCATCATTGTTTTCATTGACGACATCCTCATCTATTCCAAGAGCAAGGAAGAACATGAGGAACATCTACGCTTAATTCATGAACTGCTGAAGCAAGAGCAGTTGTACGCCAAATTTTCCAAATGCGATTTCTGGATTCACGAAGTTCAATTTCTAGGACACGTGGTCAAGGAGAAAGGAATACATGCCGATCCAGCTAAAGTAGAAGCCATTAAGAATTGGGCAGCACCAATGACTCCAACAGAGGTGCGACAATTTCTAGGTTTGGCTGGCTACTACAGCCGATTTATCGAGGGATTTTCAAAGATCGCTCAACCTGTCACTATCCTAACCTATAAGGTTAAACCTTATAATTGGAGCGAAACCAAGGAATCAAGATTCCAATTGCTAAAACAGAAACTCCGTAGTGCACCCATTCTATCTCTTCCTGAGGGAACGGATGACTTTGTAGTGTATTGCAATGCCTCCATTCAAGGTCTTGGTTGTGTGTTAATGCAACGCGAGAAGGTTATCGCCTACGCTTCCCGTAAGTTGAAAATCCATGAGAAGAACTACACGACTCATGATTTAGAGTTGGGAGCTGTAGTGTTTGCACTGAAAATCTGGAGACATTACTTGTACGGTACCAAATGCACCATTTACACCGATCAAGTATCATCCGGGCAAATCTAACGTGGTAGCCGATGCCCTAAGTCGAAAAGAAACTAAACCCAGACGAGTCTGAGCATTACAACTCACTATTCACGCCGGATTACCTGATCAAATCCGTAATGCTCAAATCGAAGCCCTGAACTCACCAACCTAGTGTTGACACATTTTCTTAACATGTTTTCTCAAGTCGATAAGGCACAAGTACACGATTAGGACATGCATGGGAGTCCTTTAACTAATGCAAACATTTAAACTATTTACTTACTTTCAACAACTTAGTTTTGGGCGCGTTTGTTTTGCGCATTAAGTACTTTACTTTTCGCTTCCGCATTTACTTTAAACATTTAATGGTTTTATTAAATTAATATAGTATCGTTTGATATGACTAATGGCTGAGATCCTGGTTTGTCACACGCCTCGCGGTATAACCCCGCAGGTGGATTTTGAGGGTGTGACATGCGGGGTGACCTCGCAGTGGTTGTTAAGAGGTTGTTACAGCTGATTAAGGCTAGCGGAGGATGCATAGTGGTTAGTATGATTGACGATGGTGGTTTGTCATGTTGGGACGGTTTGGGTGGTGACCATGGCAGCCCCATGGAGGTGGCTCACGGTGGTGGAGATGATGGTGGCTAGTAGTGGCTTATGGTAGCCTTGAATGGGTTCAAGTCATGGTTCGTTCGAACAAGAGGCTCGGTCTCGTTTGAGTATGAATTGAGTGCATCAAAGGTAAGAACTTCCACTCTATTTAGTTCTTGATGGAATAGATTAAAGTTGTTAAAGATTATTTTTGAGATAATAATGATAACGGCATGATGATGGAGATGGCGGTTCACGATGGTGGTGGTGGAGGCTGTCCATGGCGGTTGTGACGGGTTGAATGGTGAGCATCATGGTGGCCGAGGGTAGTAGTTCATGTGGTGAATGCAAGATAACAAGATAATAATGGTGATGAGGATGAGGAGTACATAATAATGATGGTTAAATGATGATGGTTCAATAATGATGGTTAAATGATGATTCTATGATAATGATTGTCACACCCCGTCAGCGGTGGAAACGCGGAATGTAACAGATACATTTGGTTCACAACACATTGTTTATAAAGTTAACTAAAGCATAACCTTAGATTATCCAAAAGATGAGTTTGATACAACTACGTGTACAGTTTTACTACATAATACATAAACCAACAACTTAGATGTTTTCAAAAGATAACATATAAACAAGTCTTGATACTTCAAAAGAGACTAGCACCACACTATCATGACTATGCTTATGCATTTGTATTTGTACCTGAAAAGCATGTTTTAGATAGGTTAACTAAAAAGTTGGTGAGTTTCACAGGTTGGATATATGATATACTCTGAATTTTATTTTAGCACATGATGATGTAATATAATGAGTCCACAAGTGAAACCTTGACAGTTTTTAATAACCAACCAATCAAACAACAAAAACAACAAACGCCCTTGTTTTGATTCTATGCCAAACACAACATAGTTTTGATGTGTGTATATATATATATATATATATATATATATATATATATATATATGTGTGTGTGTGTGTGTGTGTGTGTGTGGATATGTGCAATTGCATGTTTTATGGCACTACCACGTCAATTGGGCTAGTCAGACCAAATAGTACTATTCACACAATCTATCGGCCATTACAGTTAATCAACTTGTGTGTGGGGACTTTGCGTGTTAGAGTTAACTCAGATAATTCACATCAAATATCAGTTTTCATGTGCGTGTGTATATATAAACATGTTTCTCCTCCAAAATATTTAATAAAAGTTTAAAAAGAGGGACCGTGAAAACTCACTGGATAAGGATTAGAACAGTGTATCGATTGACTTGATAGGTATAAGTCCTACTTGTAACCTATAATCAAAATAATGCTATAGAGTTTTATGGACTAACCCTAATATTAATAAACTTAGTCTATCCTTGATATCACAATTCAAAGTTTAATATCTAATACAATATTTATCTTTGTTTCCTTTGCGAGATAAATGCGTCGATTTTATCAAAACATTGGTTTTTAATGAAACATGGTAAAATATAAATTATTTTCATTACAAAATTACTATAAGAACTTGAAATCATTTGGACATGTTTAACATATTTTTCTATTTTATAGATCATTATATTCAATAAATTTCAAATAGATAGTATATAGTTTCTAAAATTCATAAAATTTGTATCGAGATGTGTTAAAATCAAAATAATTAATTTTGGAAAGTTCTGAATTTTTGAATCTTGTAAATATATTATTTAATTTTTGTCCAATAAATCTATAAAATATTCTAATAATTATTCTGTAACTTTAAAATTACAAAAGTTTTCATATTTCATTCTTATATAGTATCCAATATATATTCCAAATCTTTATATGATTTGAAATCCATAAACATGTTTTTACAGAATCAACTTTATAAAGTGGCTAAATTTAGTTTTTGAAACATATTATCTACAATTATGTTTTAAACATATAAAGTTCATATCAAGCCCCACAATAATATTTTTGTTTGTGTTTTTGAATGGTTTTCACATATGAGTTTTGTAATAATCTATGAAAATTTCGACTAAAAGCTTTTTAGGGTTTTAAACTAATATAAGTAAGGATCAAAAACTTGTTCTAGGTAATCAAGAACTTGGATATTACCTTGTGATTATTTGTGATCAGCACTCCAGGTTTGTTAGCCTAAAAAAACATGGATGTATATGTGAACTAAAGGTTTGTTTATGGAATGTTTGTGGTGTTGTTGAGTGGCTTTGCAAGGAACAAATGGAAGAACAAGAATTGTCGATTAGGATCATTGAAGGTAATGAAGTGTTGTGGTGATTATTAGTGTTTTTCTAGGTGTCTCCCTTAGGTTCATTGGTGGATTTCAAGATGATAGGTGTTACAAATGGGTGCTAATGACCCCTTAATTACCATTAGTAAATATCTAGGCTAATTAAGGTAAATAAGCTAGGTTGGTTGTTTAAGTTATGATTAATGGTGTTTTAGATGGTAGTTTTAAGTAATCTATACTATATAATAAATAAAAGTTTTGATTTGACACTTGTCACTCTCTCATACATCCTCAACTATTTTTTTCCGCCTCTCTCTCCTATTAATTATACAATTTTTTTAATTGTTTTATAATTTTTTGTTTTTCCCGCCTCTCTCTCCTATTAAATAATAATGATTTCTATAATTTTTATAAAACGTTTTTCATAAATCTATATTATTTAATAAATAAAGGTTTTGATGGAACACTTGTCACTCTCTCATGTATCTTCGACTTTTTTTTTCACGTCTCTCTTTCCTGTTAATTAAACAATTTTCTTTAATTGTTTTTATAATTTTCCGTTTCCCTTCTTTCTCTCCTATTAAATAATAATGATTTCTATAATTATTTTTATAAAACGTTTTTTCATAAATATGTAATATCTAAATCTTTATTACTAAGTATATATAACATTGTATTTATTCAACCCGTCTAAAGTTTAATATGAATTAACACTCATCAGTTACATAAAAAAATTAATACTCAGCTAAAAAAATATTTTAAAAATTAACTTAACAAATTTATAACTGTCACGTAATATTTTATTCAACCCGTGTAATACACGGGTTTTTAAAGGCATAAATTTTTTATTATTAAGTAACATCACATTTATTCGTAACATCACATTTATTCAACCCGTGTAATACACGAGATTCTAACCTAGTGGTAATATAAATGGTTGTAAAATGTTTTCAATGGTTAGGAATCAGCATGAAAACAATTAAAAATAAATTTGTTTTGAGTGTTCTAAAAATAAACTATTGTAGTAAAAAAACGGATATTTTGTATTTTTGATTCATATGTGATATATATATATATATCTATGTATGTATGTATGTATTGTTGATTTGTTCGGGCTTAATACTCGATATATAAATATATGCTTAAATCAATAATTACGAGTATAAATGTACAAGAGTTTTGATATAGTAAATCATCCAATTATTTTAGTTGCATGCATTAATATCAAAGACTGATATTTTGTTCTATAATGCATTATGTTTTACTAGTTCATGTCCTAATAATTATCTAGAACACGTTTAGCTTTCTTAGTTCTAATAGTCAAGGCTTAAAATATAAAGTTATGGTTCTAAGGATTGACCTTAAAATCGAGGATGTCACAATAACGATAATGATGGTACTATGATGATGATAGTTACATGATGAGTATAATGCTAGGATGATGGTTACATAATGATGGTCCTATGATGATTATGACAGAGGTACATTTCTTAAAACCCTGGTTAGCAATTGTTGAGTAAAAGTCCGGAACGCAAGTTTCGGCAGGTGCCGGGTCGACTGTCGACTATCCGGGCCGACTCTCTGGGTCGACTGTCAAACAACACTAAGACCCTAGTACAACCCCAAGTTCTAAACACAAGTTCAGGCGACACTCAAGTGTGGCTGGCGACTCTCCTAGCCGACACTCAAGTGTGGCTGACGACTCTCCCGGCCGACACTCAAGTGGGATTGCCAACTCCCTCGGCCGACACTCTAATGACTCAGTCGACTCTTGCATTAAATAATAGAATTCGTACTTTGACTTATGTACAGATCTGTATACGCACTAACAATAGTTAAGACATCAGCTTCGGGTTGAACAACAGTAGTCAGGTGAGTTCTATGTGCCCCTTATGTGTTACGTGCAAACGTTTTTAAATGTTTTGGGGCTGAAGTGTATACACTAAATGAATTAACGTTATGAATGTTAATATGATCATGCGTGATATATGAAAAGGAACGACGAACAAAGAATGAAACGTATGTATACACTAAGTGAAAGAATGATAAGAATGCTAATATGATCATACATGTTACATGAAAGTAATGATGAACAAAGAATGGGACCAATGACTACAAAGAATGGGCCCAATGACTATAAAGAATGAAATGTAAGTAAGACATAACGTATAAGAATGAAATCTTGCTTTATATCTATGTATATATTGCTTGCCATGTAAGAATAAACATTATGGACGGAAACGATGACAACGACTACTTTGGTAGACGGACGACCACTCGACTATTATGCAGCCAGATATGAAAGTCTAGAAAGGTAGACTAAACAAATGCTACTTAGGTAAAGTCGGTCGCTAAATCGATGCACGGATATATAATTAGTTCAGGTGGGAAACGAATACCTTAGGGCAGACGGACAAGATATGACGGACTACTTCGGTAGGATGGTTGTAAGATAATGACGGACTACTTCGGTATGACGGTTGTAAGAAATGACAGACTACTACGGTAGGACGGTTGTAAGATATGACAGACTACTACGGTAAGACGGTTGTAAGATCTGACGGACTACTTCGGTGGGATGGTTATAAGAAAGTAATGACGGACGGACACTAGTTGCCGGACAGTTGTAAGCATGTCGGACTACGACGGTAGACCGAAACGTTTGTCTTTGTGACTTACGTAATCAATGACCGGCTGATCCCCCTTACGTGTAAGACCAATGAAAGTACAAATGAATGTAAGGATGTATGTATCAACATATGTACTCACTTATGAATGAAATGTGAAAGAAAGAATTGAAATGATAAATATACACATACACACACACACACACATATATATATATATATATATATGTGTGTGTGTGTGTGTACTTATGAAAATATGACAAGAACTAATGATTATGCCTATTTGCTCTAAACTAGAACTCACAAGCATTAGCTGACTTTTAGTATGCACTTCAGGTAGCATGAAGAAAAAACGGGCAAAGTCATGAAGGCTACCTGACGCAAGACTGACATCCTGTTTAGCTGATTTAATGATAAGACAATGTTTAAAACTTTCGCTGTTTATGTAAACCAAATGATGTACGCTTTCGCTATGTTTGAATATTTTAATTAAAAGTTCAGTATTGATTACTATGTTTATAAGTAAATCCAACAAGTGAGGCCTCCCGGGAAAGGGACCTTACACCCTCCACCCGCACCCCAAAAACCTAAACCCCCCCCTCCAACCCCACCCTGAAAAGCCTAAAACCACCACCCCCACCCCCACCTCCACCCCCCTAAAAACCTAAACCCACCCCCCTAAAAACCTAAACCCACCCCCAAAAATCTAAACCCCCTACCCCTAAAAAAAACCTAAACCCTAAAAAAACATAAACCCTAAAATCTAAACCCTAAAAGCTAAACCCTGAGGCTAAAACTATAAAATTCAATGCTAAAATCTAAACCCTAAAAGCTAAGATGGTAGAGTTCGACGAGACGGTTCCAACGCCGCTGGAATGAGCTCAATCGAAGTTCGTTTGATATCGTTTTTTAAGGTTTTTGTCATTTCTTATGCTTCTTAGCGAAATATCACTTCTTATTTGAAAGTCTCCCTATATATAATCAAAACCCTAAAATATGTTTGTACAGTTCATGTATCCCTCAAGTAAATATTTGGGTTCATGTAAATCATACCTAACTCCATTTGTTAATATACATATATATATATATATATATATATATATATATATATATATAATATACATATTCGTGTGTATGTGTTTATAGTTAGGCGTCGTCTTGTATAATCTCTAATGGTTTATAGAAGATATAAACATTTATAATTATACATTTACATATGACTACCTTTGTATATACGTGACATGACATTTGTCCAAATTAATAAAAGTCTAAGTTTTCATATTTACCTAACGTATTCGTTAAGTTTCCAATTGCTCGTGTCTTTTATCCAAAACTTCATAATGATACATATATTTACTTTACATTCGGGTACATGAATATACACGTATATGTTCGAGAATAAATATCGTGTTCCAAAATAATTATTTGATTTCATAAACATGTGAATATTTTATATTCATGTGTGTATTTATAGGTATATATATATATATGTGTGTATATATACGCAAAGAGTAAAATGAAAACCCTTTACACTTGAGAAAACCCACTAAAACCTACGAAAAAAATAGAAAAAAAAGTTTTAAATTTTTTTTTGGGATTGATTGTACACCTAAAAAAACATTTTCGTCAAAAAAAATAATAAAAAAACGCGGAGTGAAAAAAAATTTAAAAAATAGCAAAAATTCACGTTTTCTCTTTCTAACATAAGCAACACGTCAGCAATTTACATATGTAAAAAGCGTCAGATTAAAAAAAACGCTCGGCAGTTTTTTTTTTATTATTTCACCAAAAGTGATAAAATTGAATGTAGAATCCATCCAAAAAATAAAAATTCTTTGTGTTTGATGTGTTACATATGTAAAAATAGGGTTTAGTGGGTTTTTTTCAAGTGGAGTGGGCTTTTGTTATAACCCTCCCATATATATATAGAGTATGTGGTTTGGCTACAAAGTCAAAAAAGTGTAAAAAGCCTAGGAAGGAATCTCCAGCACAAGATCTTGTAACATGTGGCTAAGATTGAAGGTGACAGTTTTGTAATTATTAGCAACTTTAAAAGTCTGCAAGAGGGTTTCAGAGAAAACCATAAGTTAGGCGAAAACCAAGAAAACCATTTTTTATGTTATATTTTAATAATAAAGATAGTGAAAACAAAAAAAAATGATTTTAATTGGTTTTTTGACAAGTTCTCGCGAGTTCTCAAGTATTTATGAGTTCTCATTTGAACCTAACCCTATATATATATATATATATATATATATATATATATATATATATATATATATATATATATATATATATATATATACTAGTCGGAAACCCGCGCGATGCGGCGGCGGCGACAATTTACAACACAGTGTTCGTTTTCTGTTTTTACTAATCATTATACTTGAATTAAGTAACAGATATCAAAACACAACTCCCAAAGGTTTTCTGTTAGTTTATCAATTCTATCATGATATATTGTATAGTAGTTCTGTTAGTTTTCTTTTTCCTAACATCGGTGTAGTCTATCTATGTGTTACAGATCTCATCAATCATAAACATAGTAATTTAAAAATAAAAATCCATGTGTCAACTAAATGATTCGACCACCATTATTCATCAATCATAAGCCTTACAATTCTCAATTACTTCATCTACATTGGTCGACCACCATTCTTAATCAAAATAGATACCGAGAGCTCCTGTATCTCTTCCCGTTTCACTGCTACAACTACTAGATAATTTTTTTTAGTTAAACCTAATTTGGTAGCGATGCAAGAAAAATACAAAACATGTGTAAATTACCTCATCTAAATTGATTAATAATAAGGACTAAAATGTGTGGATGTTATATAAAGATAAAATTTAAAATTCACGCTCAAATCAAATATAATGTTTTAACTTGGGGTTTTCAAATTAAATTGTTTCAGCTTACCAAAAGAACTGATCTTTCTAGACATACTGGTTTCTACTAAGTAAAAACATAACATTAAAGTACAAACAAGTCATCTTATTCTTTTTTACACTTTGAAAATGAATAAGAAAAAAGTAAATATTTAGCAACATATTTTGATATAAATATGTTTTCGTACGCGCGTATTCCATTATACCGATACAAAATTGGCAGAGTCTAGTTGAGTCGAGACCAAGCCCTACAAAGGTACAATCTCAAACATTTACCTAGGTTTGCAACGGAATTGCTACATGCGTATTCCTATCAACATAGGGGCATCATCAAAGAGAGTAATAAACATAATTACCTTATTGTGTGAAAATAATAACAAACCTAATAATATTAGTTTAGTTACATGATACAGATTAAAAAAACAACAAAATGTTTGTTAGTTTGCTATCAAAACATACAACAGCCATAACAAAATGGGCTATTTCTTGGTTTACAACCATGAATTTACAGATCAGATCAACAGTAGAAGCACCTGCGACATAAAAAAACAGAATTCATCATGCAGATGCTTCAATATATACCAAACAGACATATCACAGTTAGTCTAATGCACTAAATTGAGATATGCAGGTGCTAAAAACCAAATTTGGAATCGAAGAAATCTTAAGTGACAAATGTTCATCTTTTAGTTTGATTAATGATAAAAACATGGAGTTGTCATTCTATAAAGTTTTTTCATATATTTTACTTCTATCAGACAATTCGATAGTCCATGATGACAATATCAATATATGAATGGGTTGATTTTGGGTTATGCTATATATCCGCGTGGTAGATTTATAAAGGATGTAAAAAGAAATGGGTCGATATCGTCCAAAGTGTATTTAGAACCTCCTAAATTGAGTTGTTAAAAATTTAGATTATTCAACACACTAATTATTAATAACCAACTATAAAAAAAACTGTACAAAATCCGTGACCCACTACCCAAGCTCCCGACCCATCCCATTTCGGCACGTGCCAAATTACCTCATTTTGACCCACTACCCAAGCTCCAGGCCCACCCATTTTTTCATCTGTACTCACATTCTTGACATACGGTGGTAGGTCTGCAATCAAGAAATTAGAATTTCTTTTGTAGATACAGCTCAACAAATACTAACAAAATCTTGAGAATAATCTTTTTTAAAATATGTTCCTGCTTCTGTTTGGAACCTTTGAGACTACAACAACTCGACCAATGAAATCTGCAAGGATGCCTTTAGTGTTAAATGTCTTATTATAATGTATAACTAGCTTAGACCCCGTGTAATACACACGGGTGAAAAATATCAGTACATAAATTTCTTAAATTTTATTTATGTATTTTACAGGTGTAAAAATATATTATTGTATATTAAGGATATAAAACAAAATTCAAAATATGTAAAAAATAATATATAATTGGGTTTCGAAAATACGTCAATTTCTATTTAATGTAATTTGACTTTCATTTACTATTTGATTGAAAATAAAAATTACATAATTAGATTTCAAAGTTTTTTTCATAATAAAGGATAATTTAAAAATAAATGTGTTTTATTAGTATATTATTAATTTATTAAAAGATATCGGTGCATTTAATAAGAGAGAGAGGCGGGAAAACAATGATGAGATTGAATATGGTGACGACACGTGGCATACAAAAACCTTTCTTTATTATATAGTATAGATGTCATGACACGTACAAGATCAACTAACCAAGAGAAATTCTAACTTACTTGATACCAAGATCCCCAATGTGCTCCTGAAAACCAAAAAGAGGAAATAGTTTTGATGAGAATAATAAAATAAGCTAACACAAAGATTCAATCTAAAAATTGCTAAAAGAGGAACACGTCATATGGGATGTGTATGTATTTGCAATGTACTTTGTGACAGATGAGAATATTAAAATCAAATGGGATGTGTATGCATTTGGTTGACTAATTGACAATCCATGTATGTATATCAGCACTTTTGTTGGTACAAAAAAAACCGTTAATATATTAAAGCAATAACAACTGACATTTTAAAGCATAAATTGCAATAACTTGAACACATATATTAGACGCTCCTTCACCTATAACAGTGCATTTTGGCATTTCCCCAATGAAGCTATCATGACCAATCAGATCCTGCATCATACAGAATAAAATATAAATCCGGGATCCAATTGCTCAATACATCAAGTCGAGCACTTTCGGCTCCTCCTGAGGAATAGTTCCTTAAAAATAATTTGTCAAGTAAAATGATGTCCGTGAATAGCAAATGTAATAATCATGATGAGTGACGGATGCAACTGTAAACCTTGGATTCTTACATGATTTTTACATTTATCAGCTTCCAAAGCTCTGGGGCAATTGTTCCTGAAAGGCATAGATATTTAAATTTATAGGTTGAAAGGGTATTTAGTTGTTGCAAAATCTCAAATTGGTAACCAAATAACAGAACCAAGACCATGTACCATTCCCTGCAAGTTGTACCGACATCCTAGATTGTTAGGTTTGCTTCAGTGTTAAAACAAAAATAGGTAATATGACTTTAAAAGTTTAACCAAAGCTATTGAATCTGAGAAATATGAATCTGTTTTGTTTTAAAATAAAATTTGTTTAGTTTTAATGCCTCAATGGAGGCTGCAGACCAGGAATCTGATGTTTGCAGGCTGCAGACCAGATTTTTATCATTCTCTGATGTTCGGATTTTTATCAATTTATATCATCGTCATATAACTACAAGTGAACTTTTAAAAGTATTTCTATGCATTATGTTATGCTGTATATGACTACACAAGAGTCAAACCAACAAAAATGGACTTTTAGAAGTACTTAAATTTTTATCATTCTTGTTTGATCAGGTAACTACAAGTTATATGGCATTAGGATGAACTGTAAACTCAAAACACAAACAGAAACCGAAAGGTGTTCCTTAACGCTTACTTTCAGAAGCAGCTACAAAAACACCAGCAACCAGGAGATGTAAGCTACAATAACAGCTGCAAAGAAGGGCAAAAATGAGAGCATAACCATACCATATAAAAATTATGCAGCAACAAAATTATTTTGTTTTAAATAAAAATCATGATATTAGTATAGTAGAGCTGTAGAGGTATATAATACAACATGATTGGTAGAATGGTAGTATATACCTTGTTAAGGGACCGCCAAGAAGTCACATACATGTCCGAGTAGTAACTCTGCCAAAACACAAATTGCATAGCAAAAACTGCATTACATATATCCCTTAACATTAAAAGTATATGTTTTTCCTCAAAGAAACAAGCACCTCTGCTGTTTCAACCAGTAATGACCATTTCAACCCCCAACCCATTTTTACTCGCTACCTGACCCACCAAATTTGCAACTACTATTTTTGAAAGGTAATATTTGACCAAAGGGTTTGCTAGCCAGCCCAGCCTGGCCCGTTTCAACTCGAACCCATTTTGACTTAGCCACTCATAAAATAATAAGAAAATTTCTAGTAACAAACTTTATGCACACCATATAATTCTGCATTTCTGCTTACTTGTAGCTTGAACAGCTTCGCGCTGATATCGTGGACTTGAAGGAGATGTACCAAGAACAAGTAAACATGCTTGTAAATAAGGTAATTATATTCTAAATAAATAGTCTAATGATTACAAATCTTTTAATTTAGTAAAATAAATCTGAAAAAATAATTAGTTTAAATATGTTCCTAAATGTTTGTATCCGCAGATCCAGGTGTTAAGTTACTGCAGATCCAGGTGTTAAGTTGGAGTCATCCCCCTTCGCTTCAGTTCCTTCGCTAACAAAGACTCAGTAGGCTCCTCACCTGCAGCCAGTAAAATTGCAATAAAAATAGACCACAATTAGCCCATGGTGATTAAAGAAATAAACATAATCTTAAAATACTCTACAAGAAGATCCGTATATATGCTCATCACTCTTGACATTACCAACTACTAAATTAACTATATATATAAATAAACCACATAAATACTACTTTAATATCATGAATTTTAATTGATCAAATGATAATAAAAATTTGACATGTATCTTTGATTTCATTATCATCAGAGTCTCGACCCATGCAGGAAACCATAAAGCTTATATCAATCGATTTCTTTGACCTGAGCTTGATAATTCTTCTGCTATCATAGCAAATTAGCCCTCGTTTCGTATGATTTAAACCAAAGAATTGAAACCCAGAAAAAATTAGCCCCTTTCTCTACATTCTATTGGGCGAAGGTGATAGGGTTAAACTCTAAAGAGAATAGCTTGGAGGAGAAGAAGAAGAATTCAAATGCTCAAAACTTGTCATTAATCATTCGTAATAACCAACATAAATAGAATTGCAAGTTACACTAGGCACCCTCAACTAATAATAAAAGACGACAAATATCAAACCAAAAATAAAGAAAATAATCGTAACAATACTTCCCACTTAAAAACATTCTTGACCTCAAGAATCAAAAATTAACGAAAAACAATTGCAACATGCATGGACACTTTGGAGCCGACCCGTTCCACGGTGGACGCCATTCGGTTCGTCCACTGGCATTCGGTCCTGTGTCAATGAGACGCCACGGTGGATGCCATTCGCGTCTCTCGGTTGCATCATCTATCGATGTCATTTCTTCCTTTGCGGGCATCGGTTTCACTGCTTGCTTCAACAAGTTCGGAACCACTGATGGTACGGGTTTTGGCACTGGTACGGGTGCGATTGCTGGTGCTTGTTTTGGGTGCGGGTTTGGGGTTGTTTTAGGTGTAGGCGGAGCAGGTTGTGATGCTTGTTGTGGGCCTCACTTCAGCGTTGTTGGTTCGGTTTTCTTGGCCATAAATATTTGTTCATGTTGTTTCATCAATTGTTCATGCTGCTTCATAGACTGCTCATGTTGTTTCATGAGGGCGGCTAGGGTTTCCTGGAGGACAGAAACCGCTTTTTCATGATCCTTGAAAGCCTTGTCTACGTCTTGATTATGAGTGTTCATCATGGTAGTGTGATAGAATTCTGATGGGGAATCGGAACGGCTCTGATACCCTTGATAGGGTTAAACTAGAGAAAGAATAACTTGGAGAAGAATAATAATTCAAATGCTCAAAATTTGTCATTAATCATACGTAATAACCAACATAAATAGAATTGCAAGTTACACTAGGCACCCTCAACTAATAATAAAAGACGACAAATATCAAACCAAAAATAAAGAAAATAATCGTAACAGAAGGAGAAGGGTGGAGAAAGAGGCAGCATCTGGGAATGGTGATGACGGCTGTGAATGAGAAGGGTGGTTCAGGCTCTAACGAAGAGGAAGAGTGGACAAAGAGGTAGCTGCCAAAACCCTAAATTTGAATTCAAAAATTATCAGCGTGTTTTGAAAAGGGAGAGTTGATTTAAAGCTTTATGAGTTGTACATCCAGCTTTAAAGGTTATAAAAGTCTTAATATTTATATTAACTAGCTGAACACCCGCGCTTTGCGGCGGATGTCAGATCGTCTAATTCGTTTATAATAGGTTCGGTTCGTCACAATACCACAACGATAACGGCACTCGATATATGGTAAGATATCAAAAACCATAATTTTTTTTAAAACTCCGTTTTCAAATAAATTTAAATCGAAAGGTTTAAAAAATCCTTCATCTGGTCCAATTATCAGTTTAAGTTAAGACATTAGGGCTCCGTCGCGGGCGTAGGGCTAATCGTTAACAAAATTTAAACGAAAACGAAGGTGCAACGTTAAAAGTAATGTTAATTAAAAAAACCTAAAACTAAATAATAAAAAAGAGGCAAAAGTTTAGATCGTTGAAAACCATAAAAGCGAAGACCGAAACTGGTTTCGTTAATACCAATACCAGCAATTATGTTGTTCGCTCATAAAAGTTTCGTTCCGGGACGGTACCACAACGGTAATGGCACGCGCTATAGGCTACAATAGCAAAAAAATAATCGAATTTGAATACAACTCCGTTTTCAAAAAAATATATATCGGAATATTGACCAAAAAACTAAAAACAGTCGCGCACTAGCATTTTGGAAAAACGTTAACGAACAAAAGCTAGTAAAAAAACAAAATTATTAGATAATTAAACGGGTTAAAAGCGTAATTTACACGTGTCACACAAAATTTTAACGAAACGCAGGCGCAACGTTAAAAATAAATGTTAAAAAAAAAAACCTAAAAGTAAATAATTAAAAAGGAAAAAGTCCGGGTGGTCGAAAACCATAAAAGCGAAGACTAAGACCGGTTCCGATAATACCAATAACGGCAATTAAGTTCGCTCATAACAGGTTCGTTTCGGCATGATATTACAACGGTAACGACAAGCACTATATGCCACGATAGTAAAAAAACTCGTTTTTTAATACAACTCTGTTTTAAAAAATAATTATATCGGAACGTTGAAAAAAAAAACTAAAAACAGTCGTGCACTCGTTTTTTTCCGAAAACGTTATCGAACGAAAGTTATTAGAAAAACGAAATTATTATATAATTAAATGGGTTAAAATCGTATTTTATATATAATATGAGGGGTGAAAATAAAAATAAATAAAATAAAAAATAATAATAATAAAAGTATCTAGACGTGCACATCTTGAAAGTTGAAAAGACTTCCTATAATCCTATGACTCTCTCTTTGCTGCTCGCATTCCACAAGTGACAAATGAATACGTGGACTTCAATAATGGAGTCTAAGGCATGAGGCAACCGCACAAAGAAGCCAATCTTAACAATGTTTTTAGAACAGGACCGGACGTTGAACCGGTCTTCTTACCGGTCCACTGGTCGGACCGGTCAGACTGGATTTAAGAACCGGACGACGTCATAAATATTATAAAAATATATCAGTGTAAATAGCTTTTAATCCTTTCAAAAACCACCAACAAGTCAATTCCAATAATTTTAAACTAACAATTACCTACGAAATAAGAAGCCAAGAGACTTAAAAAAGATTAAAAAAAAAAATAGTCAAGCGGTTCAACCGGTCCGACCACCCGGTTTCCGGTCCGACAGCCGGTTCAACCGGTCCGACCACCGGTTCGCTGCAGAAACGGTTCAACACATGTAACCGGACCGGTCAGACCACCGGTTCCCGGTACGACCGGCCGGTCCGGTCCGGGTTTCAAAACATTGAATCTTAATTAAGAACTGTACAGCCCTAATTAAAATGTTTTTAGTTACAATATAGTAATTAGTACAGATAAAGTTAGATTATACTAAAAATGATATATTTTCTAAAAAGCCTAAGAAGGACATTCTATTTTAAATTTTAGGCATTGTGTACTTCAACTTTTAAATATATTTACATAAATAAAACTAAAACACCATACATAAAATGAAAGAACATCATGCCTAAAATCTCCGTTTTAGGCTTTTTAGGAAAAAACTCATTTTTAGTATATAACCCTCCCCTATATATATATATATATAGGGCGATTCCACTAATAAGTGGTTTTTCGCTAAAAAATCCTAAGAAGTAGGTCAAACGAACTCTGATTAAGCTCATTCCAGCGGCGTTAGAACCGTCTCATCGAACCCTAACTCGAACCCAAAAACCTAAACCCCCTCCAACCCCACCCCGAAAAGCCTAAAACCACCACCCCTACCCCTCAAAAACCTAAACCCATATATATATATATATATATATATATATATATATATATGGGTGAGTTCACTAGAAAACTCATTTAATTAAGAAAACAAAAAAACTTCTCATTAAAGGTACTTCATATGTGTAGTACATCCAAAAACCTAACTCACCCCCAAAAACCTAAACCCCCCACCCCACCCCCACCCAAAAACCTAACCCCCCACCCCACCCCCACCCAAAAACGTAATCCCACCCCACCCACCCCTCCTCTAAAAACCTAACCTAAAAGCTAAACTAAACCCAAAAGTTAACCCCACTATTTTTTCAAGTTTTTTTTTAACGAGAACGACGTGGGGAACGTGGTCTCCGAACTAATTTTTTAGTTTTTGATTTATATTTTAAGTTCTGATTTTTTTATTATTATTTTTTACCTTTAATAACTAGTTTTTGGTTTTCTCATAAACAATGAGTTTTCTTATGATCACTCCCGTATATATATATATATATATATATATATACATGGGAGGGTTCTAGAGAAAATCATAAGTTAGGAGAAAACTGAGAAAACCATTAAAAAAACCAATTTTAACCAATCATATAATAATATTTATTTTTTACTTTATTTTATTTTTATTTATTTATAAGAATATGAATGTAATATTAAACATTTTTAGCAAAAAACATTTTTACATACAATGTTACGTATACGTAAACATAAAACAAAAAAATTGTGGTTACGTATACGTAAATCAAAAAAATTGCTTTTGGATACGTATACGTAAATAAAAAATTGTCTGAAATCATGCTGTTTTCTCGGTTTTCGCCTAACTTTGTGGCTTTCTCTTGATCATTCCTCTATATATATATATATATATATATATACATAGGGGGGGTTCAACTAACAAGTGCAATTTGGCTAAGAAGTCTAAGAAGCAATCTTAGTCATCCATTTTCCTAATCAAGAGATGAGATTCAAGTGGGGAAAAAAAGAAGGTTGGAGGGGCATCTTTGGAATAGTCATTCTTGTTGACTTTTTTCAAGTTCCCCCACATTTTTTAAACATTAATAACTTTTTGAAAAAAATTACACTATAAAATCGGACATTTTTCTCTTTAATTTGAGTATAATGTTGATATATAAAAAACAATGATTAAAAAAAATCAAAATCTGTGTTGATTTTCAATAAAACAACACTGATAATAGAATCTATGTTGTTTTCTAGTAAAAAACAGCAAACCAGCACAGGAAAATAACACAATAACAAAATCAGCACAACAACAAATCAGTACAACATAAAAAATAACACAATAACAAAAACAACACAAGTAATTTTACAAAATCATAAATCTGAAATAAAAGTTATCCTCTTAAAAGAAGGATGTAAGTAATTAAGTTTTGACCTTCAGCAACATAAAAAGAAGAATGCACCTTATCTTTGCGTCTTCCGGTAACTATTGTTGTAGGGAAAAGAATGTACCGTAAAATGCAAGAAAGTGAATTAAAAAAAAACTTCATGTGAATGCTATGAAACTTGGGTCAGAACCCAAAATCTAATTTGTAAATGTTTTTGTATATAATACAATCTTAAAAGCTTAGTTTTGTTGTCCTGAGTTTTGTTCATTTTTGTGATGGCCTACCTGTGCTGGTTTTGCTTGTGTTGGGTTATGTTTGTGCTGGTTTTAGGATTATAACTTGTCAATTTCAATTGTATTCTTTGTTTTGTGCTGGTTTGATATACTAGTTTTGTTGTGCTGGTTTTGTTTGTGCTGGGTTAGCTAAGAAGAGCAAGTCACACAATTAACAGTGTTGTTTTGGTGCTGTTTTATAGTAAAACAACACAATTAATTGTTATGTTTGGTGTTGTTTTATGATAAATCAGCACAGTTAATTGTGTTGTTTTATAATGCAGCACAGTTGATTGTGCAGTTTTACCAAAAACCAGCACATATACGTAAAGTAGCACAATTTCATTAAGTTTCGATTTTGTTTTTACAAAAAAATATAGCAATACTATACTCGAATTAAAGGTAAAAAAACGCTCGATTTTATGGTGTATTTTTTTTTAAAATAAGGTCGTATGAAAAAGTTATGTACGTTTAAAAAAAAGTAGGGGAATTTGAAAAGAGTCAACAATTGTGGGTTTCCAAGAATGCCCCTCCACCCCTTATTTTTCCTACACTTACATCTCTACTCTTGATCATCTAATTGAATGGATGAGATTGCTTCTTAGGCTTTTTAGCCAAATTGCACTTCTTAAGGGAACCATTCCCTATATATATATTGTCACACCCCCAAAATCCACTAACGAAGTTTTACCGTTAGGCGTGTGACAAACCAGGATCTCAGACATTAGTTACATCAAACGACACTATATGGGAAATAAATGAAATATCATAAAAGTTCAGAGTTAAATGCGAAAACGGTTTATGCCAAAAAGTTACTGCGCAAAACAAACGCGTCTAAGTTTAGTTTAATAAAAGCAAGTGAGTTGTTTTAAAAGTTTGCATAAGAATGTAATGACAGTAGGACTCCATGCATGTCCTAGGGGTCCAACATGTGCATTAGCAACCTGAGAAACATGTAAGAAAAAGTGTAAACTCGAGGTTGGTGAGTTCACAGGTTTGTAAGTAAATAAACTGTTTGTGTGTTTGCATGTCCTAGGGGTCCAACATGTGCATTAGCAACCTGAGAAACATGTAAGAAAAAGTGTAAACTCGAGGTTGGTGAGTTCACAGGTTTGTAAGTAAATAAACTGTTTGTGTGTTTGCAGGATCCACATACGTAAGTCACACTTATTGCTAGCTAGACAATGTACAAGTTACTCTAAGCGCTCGCAACTGAAGCTGACTGTTTGTGTTTGAATGCCACCCGCCAGGTCTATCAACTATGGCGAATGTGTTTAGGTCAATATTACACTCGTTCGACCTCCAATCGAACTAGACGACTAGCCCGGGTGGGGTTTGTCAAACCCAGTAGTACTACCAAACATTACCTCGCTAAATCCATATTAACGGTCTGATGTGTGTGAGGACTTTCATGATAGAGTTTACGCTTAAGTACACAAGTGGTAGTGAAATACTATGTGATCCATGTTTGTTTGTGTGCATGTTTCTCCCCGACGGAAAAAGAAGTAAAAGGATGTTTGTCTACAAGCATGTTTCTCCCCAACGAGAAAACGAGTAAAATGATGTTCGTTTGTATGCATGTTTCTCTCCAACAGAAAAACAAGTAAAATGATGTTTGTTTGTATGCATGTTTCTCCCCAACGGGAAAACAAGTTAAAGAATGCTCGTTTGTATGCATATTTCTCCCCAACGGAAAACAAGTAAAACGATGTTCATTTGTATGCATGTTTCTCCCCAACGGGAAAACAAGTAAAATGATGTTTGTTTGTATGCATGTTTCTCCCCAAAGGGAAAACAAGTAAAATGATGTTTGTTTGTATGCATGTTTCTCCCCCAATTTAAAACGGTAAAAAGGGCGGTGAAAACTCACCTGAGTTGCGTACGAGTAGTAGATAGCACCTCACAAGGATGTAAGTAGGAAACACGAGAGTTTGCTTGTGAACTGCATACGTAGGCCCTAAATTTATAAGCATAATAGTTAGGGATACAATGAGATTTCTGTGACGAGACACGGAAGATTTGAACGTCCAAGAACATACTTAGGATCAACGAGTAGACGAACTTGTCCACATGAATAAGGATTTCTTAATATAATAATTAAGATAGAAGCGTTACGAATCGAGAGTGTTCTAATTACGAATAATATTATATAAATAAATATTCGTGTGTTTCCAACATTAAATAATGGTTCTGGAAATTAATATAAATTATTATATTATTTTAAACTCGTACAAATAATACAATAATCATTTGTGTGGCAAAAATAATAAATATATTATTTTTATTCGAGGATAATAAACGTGGGTAAATAATATAAATAATTATATTATTTGTTAGTTTGAAACGTTACACAAGATTTATAAATGTGGCGAAAATAATATATAAATATATATTATTTTTAGATGGATTCACGGGTTGAAAATAATACAAGTATATTATTTATTCAGAGTCACGGTTTGAAAATAATATAAATATATTATTTTAAAAGTGAAAATAATATAAAAATGGGTTATAAAATCGAATCCGAGCCTACGGGTGATTTTCGGGCTCAAAACATCTAATTATAACATTATAGTAACATGGGGATTGGTTTTTATTGAAAAAAAATAATTAAAAAGATGCTTAAAATAAAATGGGGGTTGTGAGACTCGAACCCGGGTCTCTTCCCCAACAGTACAAAGCTCTAACCACTCTAGCCCGCTAGAGTATCGCAACAGAACCTGGGCTGAATGAGTTTTAACACACAAGACCTTTGTGTTTTTCCCCTACATCACGATCTGATCCAATCTCATCCCTAAACCCATGAAATCGATCGCGATTGACCATAAGGTCATAGGGGTTTTGCTAATCGGTCCCTTGCGGACCCGTGGGTGTGATTAATTGTCAAAAACATCGAATCCAGGTTGTTAATTTCCGAAAACCCCAGGTTCTAACCTCAAATCGAGATGGCCAATCTGGGTGAATTTATTAGTTGACATCATAGGGCTTTTGACGAGTAGAGGATTTCGAACCTGTTCATGTAATTTAATTTGATTTAGGTTAGGTGTAGGTTAGGGTTCGACTAAACCAAGATCGCGATGAACCCTAGGATCAGATTATGTTAAAATCGATAATTTAAGCCCCAATTTGTGTAGGGCTTTCAATCTACAGACTAAGACGAAACTGAGGTTGTGTTTAATTACCAAAATGGAATTCAGATTGATGGTGTTCGACCAAGACGAGTTCCGACTTGAGTGGTTTGATATCCGGCGACACAGGCTTCGTCTTCGATCGAATTAGATGGTGTAACCGGTTCAGGGGAGTTCGTTTGGGGTGCGCAGATGCTTGATTGTGGGAAATAACAAACCGAATGATCGATTTGATGGTCTTAGACGCGAGAGTCGACGGTTACGACTTTAAGGGTCTTAATTGGATTAATTCGTACTCATTGATCATGTTAAATGTTGCAATGATAATAGATAATGCCATTAACACACATTACAGTTACGAATTGAAACGGATTTGGAGTATTGATCTTGAATTTGGATCAAAAGAATCGATTTTGACTTTCAAAAGTCAAAGAGGTTGAGTTTGGGTTTATTACAGAATCAGTCCCTGTAATCTAAGTGTATAGGTTTGAGTTTTTGACAGATTTGGTCTTTGTGGTTTTGAAATTAGATAGCTGAGTTAAGAACATGGTTAGTTGACTTTCAAAAGTCAACAAGAACACAATTATGTGCATTTTGACCTCAAAGTCAACATGATTATGGTTTGGCAGATTTAGTCCCTAGAGTTAGAGGTAGAGTTAACTAGATTAGGATTTAACCGGATTTTGTTAACGGACTTAACCCTAATTAGCCGGATGTCACATCATCTCCTAGTTGAAATAATTTTCGTCCTGAAAATTAAAATAATAAAAAAAAATTCTGGGTGTCACATCATCCTCTAGTTGAAAGAATTTTCATCCCGAAAATTTGAATAGTACCTTAAGTTTTTGACGTGTAGTGCTTGAACAGATGAGGATACTTGCGCATCATCTGGTCCTCGCGCTCCCATGTGAATTCCGGTCCGCGTTTCGAGTTCCAACGAACTCTGACGATAGGGATTTTACTGTGTTTGAGCGTTTTGGCTTCTCTATCTATAATTTCTACTGGTTCTTCAAGGAAGCGTAGTTGTTCATCGATTTGTATTTCCTCAAGAGGAACCGCGAGTGCCTCGTCTGCTAGACATTTCTTCACGTTCGAGACATGAAAGACATCGTGTACACCACTCAGTCCTTCAGGTAGGTCTAGTTGGTATGCTACTGGGCCATTTCTCTTCAATATCTTGAATGGTCCAACATAACGAGGGTTGAATTTGCCTCGTTTCCCGAAGCGGATTACACCTTTCCAAGGTGAGACTTCCAATAGAACCATATCGCTTACTTGAAATTCTAACGGTTTACGGCGATTATCACGAGCTGCCGCCATATGGTTTCGAATTTGAACGATCTTTTCAGAAGTTTCGAATACAAGTTCAGGACCCGTAAGTTGGCTATCCCCAATTTCAGCCCAACATATAGGAGATCAACATTTACGTCCGTATAATGCCTCTAATGGTGCTGCCTTGATACTAGTGTGATAACTGTTATTGTAGGAGAACTCCACTAAAGGCAAGTGAGTTTCCCAACTGTTACCGAAATCAATCACACAAGCTCGTAGAATGTCCTCTAAGTTTTGAATGGTACGTTCCGTTTGGCCATCAGTTTGTGGATGATATGCTGTGCTCACGTCTAGACGCATGCCTAGAGCTTTTTGTAATGATTGCCAGAACCACGAGGTGAATCGAGCGTCTCGATCCGAAATAATAGAGATTGGCACTCCGTGCCGAGAGACTACTTCCTTCAAGTAAATACGAGTGAGTTTTTCCATCTTGTCGGTCTCTTTGATTGCCAGGAAGTGAGCAGATTTTGTTAAGTGATCTACGATCATCCAGATGGTGTAGCATCTGTTAGGAGTTTGGGGTAGTATGGTGATAAACTCCATGGAAATTTGTTCCCATTCCCACATTAGGATCTCTGACTATTGAAGTAGACCATAAGGCTTTTGGTATTCCACTTTGACCTTTGAGCATGTCAGGCACTTGCTCACATAGGTGGCTATATCGGCTTTCATCTTCGACCACCCAAATAGGCACCTTTAGGTCATGGTACATCTTGTCGAATCCTGGATGAATAGAGTATCGTGATTTGTGAGCTTCATCCATTACTAGTTCCCTTAAGTTCCTGTACACTAGAACCCATATTCGCTCTGCGCAGTAGCGAATGCCGTCTGATTTAATCTCGAGTTGTTTCTCCATACCACGCGTGGCTTCTAATGGTAGGTTTTCCTCTTTCAGAGCTTCGAGTTGAGCACTACGGATTTTGTCAGGTAATCCGGTGTGAATAGTAAGCTGTAGTGCTCGAACTCGTTTGAGCTTGGTTTCCTTACGGTTCAGGGCGTCAGCTACCACATTAGTCTTACCCGGGTGATATTTGATTGCACAGTCATAGTCATTTAGGAGTTCAACCCAACGACGTTGTCGCATGTTCAACTCTTTCTGTTCAAAGATGTTCTAAAGACTCTTGTGATCGGTGTAAATTGTGCACTTGGTACCGTATAAGTAATGTCTCCATATCTTTAATGCAAATACCACGGCTCCCAACTCTAAGTCATGAGTCGTGTAGTTTTTCTCATAATTTTTCAGTTGCCGAGTAACGTATGCGATAACCTTCTCGCGTTGCATCAATATACAACCAAGACCTTGAATGGATGCATCGCAGTACACCACAAAATCATCTGTTCCCTCAGGAAAAGATAGGATGGGTGCATTGCAGAGTTTCTGCTTCAGGAGTTGGAATGCTGATTCCTGGGTGTCACCCCAGTTATAGGGTTTACTCTTATGAGTTAAGGCAGTGAGGGGTTGAGCAATCTTGGAGAATCCCTCGATGAAACAGCGGTAATAGCCAGCCAATCCCATAAATTCTCGCACCTCAGTCGGAGTTGTCGGTGCCGCCCAATCCTTGATGACTTCTATTTTAGATAGATCGACATGTATTCCTTTCTCGTTGACTACATGCCCCCTAAGAATTGCCCTTCACGAATCTAGAATTCGCACTTGGAAGATTTGGCATAGAATTGCTCTTGTTTCAGCAATTCCAGAATTAGCCGTAGGTGTTCCTCATGTTCTTCTTTGTTCTTAGAATAGATGAGGGTGTCATCAATGAAGACGATGACGAACTGGTCAAGGTAAGGTTTACACACAGGGTTCATCAGATCCATGAACACTGCGGGTGCATTGGTTAGTCCGAATGGCATAACCATAAACTCGTAACGGGAGTACCTAGTTCTGAAAGAAGTCTTAGAGATGTCTTCGTCTCAGACTCTTAACTGATGGTAACCGGATCTAAGGTCGATCTTTGAATAGAAGCTTGATCCTTGGAGTTGATCAAACAGATCATCAATGCGGGGTAGAGGGTAACGGTTTTTGATTGTCACTTTGTTCAGCTCACGATAGTCGATGCACATACGGAAAGTCCCGTCTTTCTTCTTGACGAATAGGACTTGAGCTCCCCATGGCGATGAGCTAGGTCGAATGAAACCTTTATCTAACAACTCTTGCAGTTGTGTAGATAACTCTTGCAGCTCACTGGGTGCAAGTCTATACGGTGCCCGAGCAATAGGTGCTACCCCGTGCTAAGTCAATTTGAAATTTGACTTGACGATGAGGCGGAAGTCTAGGAAAGTCTTCTAGAAATACTTCCGGATAATCACGAACGATCGGGATGTCGTCAATCTTCTTCCCCTCAGATGGCTGCTCGGCGACGAGAGCCAGAATGGCAGCGTGAACCTTACGTAAGCACTTCTGCGCTTTCATGAAAGATATGATGCCAATGACTGAACCACTCTTCTCGCCTTGGACAGATAGGGTTTCTCCACTCGGGAGAGGAAGGCGAAAAATTTTGTCAAATGATTTCAGCTTGGTTTATATGTTGGGGTATAATTCAAATTAGACTAAGGATTAGTCACATGATAAGGTAATAGGGTCAAATGGAATTTATTGTTGGAGTGTAAGGAATAACGTGCTAGCTTAGAAAGAATTCCTCAAATTCCACTTACATAGTTGGAGTCGGTGGTTTACCATGAGGTTCTACTAGAGTTTCAATCTAGGTGGTTCCATTGATCAAGTCTGGATGAGAGTCTTAAGTTCACTAAGACTCTTACATGAGTGAAATAAAATGATGGATCCTATTGATGATAGTTCAGTGTAACATCTTCAACATGATAGTCGCGTCTATCAACTGTTGAACAAGTTTAACGATACAGGTTACAAGAACTTCTATCGACAGTGGAAACTTAAGTCTGTAAATCACAGATTAGGATCATTTATCCACACACTAGGTTTCACCAGGACTTACATGCACCTCAAATTACTATTACGTGTGCACCCGTAATGTTAATTTGCTTTGCATGCTCACCCTAATTCTCCCTGTCTCGTGTCAAAATGTCCCTCAGTTTATTACTGAGTTTAGAATGTTGTTAGAGGTGACAAGTCATCGAAAGGCTTAGTAATCAACCTTAAGTTGATCAACTAGGACTTATATCAGGATGACTAGTCGGGAATCGTTTGATCCGAATATTTACTCGAGTTGAAACACAATACGCGAATCCAATCCAGCGGATTGTAGATGGGAACATGCACATGAAACAATCATGCACATGAAATACGACTTCGAGAGGTGAAACTAGTTCATGGATATGAGTTACTGGAAGAGGCAAAGTAGCTGTCCTTCCAACTGAGTCAGGATAGGGTTTGAGTATGCAATGAGCAAGGCGTTCTCAACCTTGTGGTCAACCTTTCTTCAACAGAATATCGACCAAAGCGCGAGCCCACGACTAGGGAAAATGATGACATCTATGTGTCAATGAGTTTCTACAATAATACGTGCAACAGTCTGCCTCCACATGGTGTACCTCAAGCGAGGTCCACGGGTTCGGGCTTGAAGCAGAGTAGAGCTAATGAGATCGGAATATAGTTGCTAGTGGGTGCAAGAGGGACTCTCCCTAACACGGTCCTGAGATATGTGCCAGTGTTGGGTGTCGTCCTTAACACGGTCTTGAGAAGGCCCACCATACCCGACATATGATGGTGGTGTGAGAGACTCCTCCGAAGGCTCCGCCTTACTGCCCTCGGACGGGAGTGGATGTTGTCTTGATGATTCCCCGAGTGTCGCCACTGGGAATGGTGATGCAATGCGAATGACGTGTTCCTCGTCAGCAGAGGGTGATATGAAAGATGTCAACATGATTGCAATGCAATGTATGTATGAATGCTATGTGTATCATGTATGAGTGTTTGTGTCTTGTAACTAATGGATGTGTGCGGTTATAGTCTAGTATGCAATCCTAGTTCTCTAAATCCAATGGCTCTGATACCAATCTGTCACACCCCCAAAATCCAATAACGGAGTTTTACCGTTAGGCGTGTGACAAACCAGGATCTCAGACATTAGTTACATCAAACAACACTATATGGGACATAAATGAAATATCATAAAAGTTCAGAGTTAAATGCGGAAGCGGTTTATGCCAAAAAGTTACTGCGTAAAACAAACGCGTCCAAGTTTAGTTTAATAAAAGCAAGTGAGTTGTTTTAAAAGTTTGCATAAGAATGTAATGACAGTAGGACTCCATACATGTCCTAGGGGTGCAACATGTGCATTAGCAATCTGAGAAACATGTAAGAAAAAGTGTAATCACGAGGTTGGTGAGTTCACATGTTTGTAAGTAAATAAACTGTTTGTGTGTTTGCAGGATCCACATACGTAAGTCACACCTATTGCTAGCTAGACAATGTACAAGTTACTCTAAGCGCTCGCAACCGAAGTTGACTGTTTGTGTTTGAATGCCTCCCGCCAGGTCTATCAACCATGGCGAATGTGTTTAGGTCAATATTACACCCGTTCGACCTCCAATCGAACTAGACGACTAGCCCGGGTGGGGTTTGTCAAACCCAGTAGTACTACCAAACATTGCCTCGCTAAATCCATATTAACGGTTCGATGTGTGTGAGGACTTTCATGATAGAGTTTACGCTTAAGTAAATAAGTGGTAGTGAAATACTATGTGAGCAATGTTTGTTTGTGTGCATGTTTCTCCCCAAAGGAAAAACAAGTAAAATGATGTTTGCCTGCAAGCATGTTTCTCCCCAACGGGAAAACAAGTAAAATGATGTTCGTTTGTATGCATGTTTCTCTCCAACAGAAAAACAAGTAAAATGATGTTTGTTTGTATGCATGTTTCTCCCCAACGGGAAAACAAGTAAAAGAATATTCGTTTGTATGCATGTTTCTCCCTAACGAAAAACAAGTAAAATGATGTTCGTTTGTATGCATGTTTCTCCCCATTGGGAAAATAAGTAAAATGATGTTTGTTTGTATGTTTGTTTCTCCCCAACGGGAAAACAAGTAAAATGATGTTTGTTTGTATGCATGTTTCTCCCCCAATTTAAAACGGTTTAAGGGGCGGTGAAAACTCACCTGAGTTGCGTACGAGTAGTAGATAGCACCTCACAAGGATGTAAGTAGGAAACACGAGAGTTTGCTTGTGAACTGCATACGTAGGCCCTAAAATTATAAGCATAATAGTTAGGGATACAATGAGATTTCTGTGACGAGACACGGAAGATTTGAACGTCCAAGAACATACTTAGGATCAACGAGTAGACGAACTTGTCCACATGAATAAGGATTTCTTAATATAATAATTAAGATAGAAGCGTTACGAATCGAGAGTGTTCTAATTACGAATAATATTATATAAATAAATATTCGTGTGTTTCCAACATTAAATAATGGTTCAGGAAATTAATATAAATTATTATATTATTTTAAACTCGTACAAATAATACAATAATCATTTGTGTGGCAAAAATAATAAATATATTATTTTTATTCGAGGATAATAAACGTGGGTAAATAATATAAATAATTATATTATTTGTTAGTTTGAAACGTTACACAAGATTTATAAATGTGGCGAAAATAATATATAAATATATATTATTTTTAGATGGATTCACGGGTTGAAAATAATACAAGTATATTATTTATTCAGAGTCACGGTTTTAAAATAATATAAATATATTATTTTAAAAGTGAAAATAATATAAAAATGGGTTATAAAATCGAATCCGAGCCTACGGGTGATTTCCGGGCTCAAAACATCTAATTATAACATTATAGTAACATGGGGATTGGTTTTTATTGAAAAAAATTAATTAAAAAGATGCTTAAAATAAAATGGGGGTTGTGAGACTCGAACCCGGGTCTCTTCCCCAACAGTACAAAGCTCCAACCACTCTAGCCCGCTAGGGTATCGCAACAGAACCTGGGCTGAATGAGTTTTAACACACAAGACCTTTGTGTTTTTCCCCTACATCACGATCCGATCCAATCTCATCCCTAAACCCCTGAAATCGATCGCGATTGACCATAAGGTCATAGGGGTTTTGCTAATCGGTCCCTTGCGGACCCGTGGGTGTGATTAATTGTCAAAAACATCGAATCCAGGTTGTTAATTGCTTGTTTATTTCCCGAAAACCCCAGGTTCTAACCTCAGATCGAGATGGCCAATCTGGGTGAATTTATTAGTTGACATCATAGGGCTTTTGATGAGTAGAGGATTTCGAACCTGTTCATGTAATTTAATTTGATTTAGGTTAGGTGTAGGTTAGGGTTCGACTAAACCATGATCGCGATGAACCCTAGGATCAGATTATGTTAAAATCGATAATTTAAGCCCCAATTTGTGTAGGGCTTTCAATTTACAGACTAAGACGAAACTGAGGTTGTGTTTAATTACCAAAATGGAATTCAGATTGATGGTGTTCGACCAAGACGAGTTCCGACTTGAGTGGTTTGATATCCGGCGACACAGGCTTCGTCTTCGATCGAATTAGATGGTGTAACCGGTTCAGGGGAGTTCGTTTGAGGTGCGCAGATGCTTGATTGTGGGAAATAACAAACCGAATGATCGAATTGATGGTCTTAGACGCGAGAGACGACGGTTATGACTTTAAGGGTCTTAATTGGATTAATTCGTACTCAATGATCATGTTAAATGTTGCAATGATGATCGATAATGCTACTAACACACATTACAGTTACGAATTGAAACGGATTTGGAGTATTGATCTTGAATTTGGATCAAAAGGGTTGATTTTGACTTTCAAAAGTCAAAGAGGTTGAGTTTGGGTTTATTACAGAATCAGTCCCTGTAATCTAAGTGTATAGGTTTGAGTTTTTGACAGATTTCGTCCTTATGGTTTTGAAATTAGATAACTGAGTTAAGAACATGGTTAGTTGACTTTCAAAAGTCAACAGGAACATAATTATGTGCATTTTGACCTCAAAGTCAACATGATTATGGTTTGGCAGATTTAGTCCCTGGAGTTAGAGGTAGAGTTAACTAGATTAGAATTTAACCGGATTTTGTTAACGGAGTTAACCCTAATTAGCCGGATGTCACACACAGACACACACACACACACACACACACACATATATATATATATATATATATATATATATATACACGGTACGTTTACATTTATGAAAATATAGTTGTGTCACGTTTGTCATTTGCCAAATTCTAGTTTAGTCCTCCGGGTCATATATTTAATTATTATTCAACGTCTTATTAAATAAATATATATACCATAATAAAAAATCTTTGATGCTAACATTATTTCGATCGTATCTAAGTCGTATAAACCATTTTATACCACTATTATAATATAATTGTTTTTCACGTTCACATAATAATATCTACTAGTCGTACGTACCGCTTCTTGATCACGTTTAAGATTCTCGTTTAATCGATTTACTCATTTAAGAATACACTTTCTCGTTTATTACCAATTATATATTTAGTCCGAACGAGTTTCTCTATATTAAATATGCGTGTTTTACGGTCCATTAATATTAATCATTAAGTTAATATTTATTTTTATCGTTAATAAGTCGTTTAGGGCTCAACGCAGATAACCGTACACGCGTTTAACTTTCATGAATTTAAATATAACTATTATAGTGTGCGTTTCATACCTTTACTGTCACACCCCGCCAAGGCGGAAGTACGGGATGTAACCGGTATATCGCATTGAAGACAAGTACAAGAGAAACTAAAAGGAAAATTGTGCATTACATGGAACCATACTACATGCTTCTAACAAAGGTACAAATACAAGAAAAATCTCTAAAACAGTACAAAGTGTCTAAATGCCTGACTACAACCAAAGTACATAATCAAAACTAAAAACAATAGTTCTAATTCAAAAGTGAGCCCTCATAAAAAATCTTTTCTTCAATTCTGTTTACCTGAAAACATGTTTCGAAAATGGGTCAACTATATAAATAGTTGGTGAGTTCGCAGGTTTTGCGACTCTAAAAAAATGTTTCTGATAAAAATCTAAAGTGATAAAAAAATCCATTGATCGAGTACACAAGTATTAGACAACATATAACCATGAGCCGCAATCAAAGCCTCGCAAAATAAAAATAAATACCACATACGGAAGTATAATGCAAACAACCGCCTAAAAATTGGCTACCTTTGCGCCCAAGTGACCCTACAAGTATGGTTGGCGCGACCAAACCATGAGCAGGGGTGTCAACCAAAGTAGTACAACCCAAAATTCCCAACGGCTACGCTCAGTTAATTGATTGCCCAAAATTGGGGACTTTAAGGCATTAAAAAAACTCATGTATCAATGTATCATATAACATGTGACTAAAGATAAATAAAGAAACAACTTTCCCCCAAAAAAGTAAACTGTAAGTAAAGTGGGGCCGCGAAACTCACATGAACAACGTCGGTGATTAGTGTGACATAGTCAACAAAAACCGCAAAGTACGGTTAACAACCAAATTCTATCAAAGGCCAGCATCCAAATGCTCACAAAGTGTGGCTAGCAACTCAATGCTACCAAAGTACGGCTAAATCCTCAGAAGCCGCAAAAACGGCCTAACTGAGTCCTACTAACCAAGTAGACACGAAAAATAGCATTTATGACGCCTAAAGTATAAAACTGAGTCTACTACTCAAAAGTGACTATGCAACCTATTGCATACCGAAAAACCCGCGCATACGCGTACGAACTGCTTAAAGTTGTAAAACCGCCTTTTATACAATTTCGTGACCTTAAAACTTTAAGTTTTAGATCTAAATAAAGAACATCAGTAGTTATAAAGTCATTAATTATAAAATCCCAAGTCACGGTTTCGTTTGATCAAAAACGCGGTTACGCGCTTAAATTCCGGTTTACAGTTTAAAAATCCGATTCGTCCGAAATTAGGGTTTTAGTGTGATAATAGCACCCAATTTAAAAGTCCAAAATTGAGTTTTTAATGTAATCATACTTCTGTTCAAAATCCCCTAAAACTTTTTATAAAAACAATTTTATATAAAAATTTCTAAAATTAGTAACTTTTTTATAAATTTTTAATTGACCATAATTCTAAAACCATACTTAGACATAAATTTACTACTTGAAACTTGTACCAATTGATCATATACATAAATAAACATTTCTGACCAATTTTCATATTTTTCCAATATCTAGATTATTTATTATGAATATAATATTGTTAAAATTTAACAAATTCGGAAAAAATAATTAAACTTATCAAAACTTCACCAAATATTTACCAATTTAGTTTTAGGTCCATATGATATTTCCTTCCAAGTTTCAATTTCAGAAGTTGTCCAGAAGTATAAAATCCACAAATCATTTATTTAAACTACATAAATACTAAACACCTACTTAAATAATTCCAATTTTTATGAAATTTGGACAGGTGTCTTCATTTATTATATATTAACCACTTTCCAAATTCCAGAATTTTCCAATACTCAGAGGTATTGTTCCCAATTTTCATGTATTAAACTTGTAGGAATTTTAATAAATAATCCATAAAGAGTTTGATCACCAAAATTTTCAGAGCTTCATTTTAAAAATAACCTACTGTTTAGAAATAAATTTGAGTGCCAAATCAATGATTTTTAAAAATCCACCAAGAACATGGATGTTCTTGAACATTCGAGCTAACTAAACAATTTCTAATCCAAATGTACCTCAAAATCAGCCTTGAATGATGTTAATGGAAAGCTAATCCCCTGGGATTCCTTGATACTTCAACGTACAATCACAATGTGGTTCCAATCCAAGACAAAAACTTAAAAATCCACTTTATTCCATGAAGAACACAAATATGAACACCAAGTGTTCCCACACTTTGATCATCCAAAATTTACAAGTTTTAAAATAGATAACTCATTGTGGATGATTACAACAAATTTTCATCCACAAATCCTTGTTAAAATCACAAGATTCAAGTTAAAAACTCTTAAAAACAACAAAACTTAAAAATCAAAGTGAGTGTGTGTAGTGTGTATGTTCTTGGTGTTCTTGAGAACACATGCAAGATCGAAAACATAAAATTAAAGGCTCAAAAACATGATATTATACCTTCTTAATCTCTGGAATGAAGCTTAATACCCACTAGAAATCCAAATCCAAAGCAAGGTGTGAAATCTTGAGAGAAAAGAAGGAAAAAGAAATATATATATATATATATATATATATATATATATATATATATATATATATATATATATAGTGTTTGTGTGTGTGTGAAGTGGACGGCCAAGAGGAGGGAGGCAAAAGGGTTGGGCTGAGTTTATAAGGAAATGGAGATGATGCATGCTAGCCTTTTTTTTAAATGTAAATAAATAATAAATTTTTTTAAATGCAACCATTTTAAAAAAAAATTACATCCTTAAACACTAAAATAAATACTTTTATTCAAATATAAAAATATAGTATACCAAATAATGAATTTTGACAATTTTTGAAATATAAAAACTCAAAAGTTTTTAAAAAGTTATACCGGGTAAATACCGGGTATCTACCGGATGAACCACATGTGATCGTTAGTTTAATCAAGAATCACAAAATTTAGCACATATAATATTATAAAATATATTTCTCAACTAAATTTAAATATAAAAATTAATTTCGAGAAATTAAATTTTACCGTTTATTTAGCGCTTTCGCAGTACACGCGGTGTATGCACTTAACCGGGTATTCTAATTGTGACCTTAGTGTTCGTCTAAGGCAATGCTCCTAGAACTTATAAAAACATATAAAATATAAATTATTAAAATATAAAAACATAAGCATACAAAAAGTCGAGAAACGGTAAGGACCTTAAAATCCGCGGTTGTCACATTCTCCCCCAGTTAAAAGAATTTCGTCCCGAAATTCAACTGGTATAAAATTGACAAATTCTTTCTCGAATTTGATTTATGTACGAAAATCCAGATGTATCTGGTTTCCTGGAGAGTAGCGGGGGTTTGACAAACCGGGAATCTAGAATCACCGGCTCAAAATTAGACCCTTCGAATTCTCCAAAGAATCCAAAGATCATTGATTTCCGGATTCAATCAAAAGGTACACTGTTGGCGTTAATCTAAAGATTAAGGAATCCGCCATAAGATAGATATACCGTAGGTATACGAAGTTGGTACGAATCCATAATGGTGTCGTGATATAAAATATCGGCAATTTAGTATCCTTTTACTAGCATAGGAAAATATCATCTACTTATGCCATCAAGGAATATTATCACATATGGTGACAAGAAAATCCTTATCAAGAGAGGTGCTATCAAAGTTCAAAGAGTCGGTAGACTTCACCCCGACTTATTAGGAATAAAAATGTGTCACGTCAATAACCAATACTCTAGGTTATGCAAATGATCATATCATGTACTCAGAGTATAGAGATATATCATTTTGATAAGATGAAGCTTGCCATCAATGCGAACTTCCTCATGTGGTAATAATATAGATTTGGCGGCTAAACTCTTTCGAGCATGATAACACGATAAATATCGGAAACGTCACGAAGTCGCTGAGGTAGTTTCAGTTTGGACACCACCGGACCGAATCTAACAATGATTTCATACGGTCCACAGTATCTTAAGTTAAGCCTACCTCTCTTTCCAAATCAAATTATACCCTTCTAGGGTGATACCTTTAAAAGTACTTGTAACCGATTTGAATTTCTAGAGTTTTCTTTGAACATCAACATAACTCGACGGTCAGCCTTCGATGACCTTAAGTCTGCCTTATGTTTGACTTTCAGATAGGCCAAAATGATTATCACCAACTTCAGTCCAACGAAGAGGTGATTGCTATTTACGTACGAATAAAGCTTCAGATGGCATATAATCAATGCTAGTGTGATAATTGATATTAGAAGGGAATTTGACCATTGGTAATTGAGCGTCCCAATTTCCACCGAAGTCTATCACACAACCCTGAGCGTATCCTTCAAGGCCGGAATGATTCATTCACTTTGACCGTTAGTTTGAGGAAGGTAATCAGTACTCAAGTCTAAACGCGTTCTCAAAGCTTTCTATAGTGTCTGCTAGAAACGAGATGTAAAACGACTATCCCTAACGGGGATAACAGAAACAGGCACTCCATGCCTTGATACAACTTAACTGATATACAGTCGATCTAATTCCTCCATCTTAGAGTCAATTCGGATATGCAAGAAAGGTGCGAATTTCATTAATAGGCCAACAATGGCTCAAATCAAATCGTGACCGCCAAACGTTCTGGGTCACTTAAAATGGAATCCATTGAAATTCGTTTCCACTTCCACCGTGGAATCTCGGGTTGTTGTACCTAGTGATTGCCAGTAATAGTAGTTACTAATCAAAAGTTGGTACATTGTTGCATCATAGGGCGATACAACATGGTTGGTATGTATACAACATAACCGTAAAATTCGATACGTAAGGATTCTGAAGATCGAAATATCAAGTGGACGAGGTTTACACTCCTTGTACTCAAATGGAAGAGTGTTGGTTAGTCATTAGAGAATGACTGTATAACAAGTAATCCAAACGTAAAGCTTTACAAAGCAAGTATAATGAGAACGAGTATGATGGTGCCAAACTCAAGTCGTGAAACCGAGGATTAACAAACAAAGGAGGTTATACTAGGATTCTGTCGAGATAATTTGCTAAGAGTCAAATTTACTCAATCTTATCAAGTGTTATAGGAAATGATTTATCATCATAAAATAGATGTCAGCGATGACCCGGTGTTATGTAACCTCATCACAAAGCATTGGAATTCGGTACTAACTCGCGTGTTAGTCTCGATATAATGTAACCATGTTTGGTGATTTTCAACTAAAGGTTCATATACATATTGCCAAAAGTTAGCAATGGGTTATATGATAATTAAGTCACGACAAGATCTAGATAGAGAAAGTGACTAAAATCTAGAATGATCTAATCAAGTAGATTAGTTAACAGACTAGGTGCCAGTTCAATATTCGGACATTGAATTGACTACCATACATCGAATTTGGTTAACAGTTGGAAATGGAATTTTGAAATATGATAAGGAGTCTATATCAAAAAGACGGTATAATCATCATATCGAGTCCTTCAAATTTGATAGGATAACATTCGGCGTTTACATTATCCTTGATGTGGATTGAAATGATTCGAAGGTAATTCGTAGTTCATCTCGATGAGGAAGTAAACATTCACGCCGTGGAGATAATCTCATAACAACAGTGTCTCCCGAAATTGATTCTGAGCTTGCTAACCCATTAAGTTGGTAGACTTTGATGTAACATCATTGTTAATTTAGCCTGAGGCTTGACTCTCATAAGTAGATGACAGAAAATAGGAGAGGATCAAGTAAAACTTCAGGAATTTTCCAAATACGGGAACGTTATGCTCCTAGGTCACTTAAAGATAATGCATGGACATCCTAAACGGATCTTGAAAAGAATGTATATAAAACTAAAAAGAACTTGAGGAATCGAAAGTAATGTATATGTGTAGACCTTCAAGAGAGCAGAGTCAACTATGATTCATCATTTGTTCATCTTCGTGGTAGCATGCAACTTTAACCTGTTAGGGATCGTAGAACACAGAAACAAATTCTCAAAATTGCCCACTTATGATTGTAGGACGCATCCTTCAAATGAATAGGATTCTCAATTTTCCACTCAGGTTCTTGTTTTCCCATTAAAGTTGGTTGGAATGGACCATAAGATGTCAGAGTTTGTCCTTAGATCTAGTGTTGAAGAGGTCGAATTGATTATCTGCCAATAACTGGTAGTACAGTATGCCTACAACTTCCTTGTCTTTCAAACGATATCGCTATGATTTACCATTTCGTAATCCATCACTATCGGTTATAGCTTTAAAGTATTTTACCCAAGGGGTTAAGCCATAAATTTGAGGTAATGAACGTTTAAATGTCAAAGATTTGTTCTCTCAGTGCACGTGTTAAGAAGTCGTTTCTTAACAGTAGAGGGTCCAACACTTTCTATTTATAGGATACTGAGAGTAAGGGATGCGAACACATCTCTACTTAGTTGGAGATCAGAGAGCCAGTCAACAAAATGACTTGAGAGAGTGCAAGTACTAAAGGATATACAATTATCCTATTCGGATCTTACGAATAGCATACGTAGAGTAAACAAATAGGGATAATCACCATAAATAAATAATGAATGATGACTAATAAAATTCTCGGTACACAAGGAATCGTTCCAACATAAAGTTTCATTTTCTCCAACAAATTAGTTTACAATAAGGCACTGAAGCACAAGGAGAAACCAAGGTTTACGAAACATGCGTAGCAATGTTTACCAAAAGGGCATTAGTTTTATACTAAGCCATAGCTAACCCAAAATGAAAAGTTTTTGATAAACCCATCCAAAAGAAATATAATCACAAGCCGTTCAGTAACCAGAGTAGAAATACAGCACGATAAAAATCAGCACGACAATGAATGCCATAAAGATGGCTTCTATCAAGTAAACAAGTCTCTCAAGTTAGATTTCCACAATAAAAGTGTTGTGTTTAAGAGAATCAGAATGAATTTTCACCCCATAACCAAAGTTAGTGTAGAACTCTCGCGACATTAATCTTAAGTAAGTGTGATTCCAGATTATAAGATAAAATCCAAGGTTGTACCAAGACTTTCGATAATAGTTGTACACCTATTACAAGTGTTGATCGTTGCTAGGACCAATATGTAATTTACGTGGCAACTAAAGTCTCAAGGGGTATGATATTTAGCAAGTACAATAGATGAGAGGAAATCTTCGTTGCTCAAGTTCCACTAAGGAGTTAATTAGATCAAATTCTAATTTCTCTTATTCCTTCAGAATTGCGAGAATGTTACATGAAGATCTATTAGAGGAGTCAGAAATGTTGAGGTTTGATTCATGCTAGACCGAGGATCATTCACATGCGTGGATAGACAAATAACAAAAATAAAATGAGAAAATATTTAGCTGTAACTCTAAGGTGAAGCAGTACTTTACAAATAGTTTCCATATCAGGTCCAAATATCGAGGTTAAATCAACTGAGAACATATCTCTTCAGTGTCTCCGTCTAAATTTTCATGCAAAAGAAATCTCTTAAGGGTTTTGAATCCATTAGGATTCAAAGATTAAAGAGATGATATAAATTCCCATGTCACCTGAGGTAGCTCATCGTATCATTTGATGTCTTAGCTCAACCCTAAGCTGACGATAGTTTCGATTAATATTCGAATGACTAAGAATCGGGGTTAGAAATACAGATAAATCATGAACATTAACTCGGATAATAAGACTCACTAGAGTTCTCATGCACTGCAAATTATGATTACGTGTGCACCCGTAATGATAATTTACTTCGCATGGTCCCTATAGTGTTTTTCCTATCCCAAGCTCTCAGTTAAAAGGGATCTGAAATGTTCATTAGATCGAGTCATCGTGTTACACTTTCGCATAAGAGTGTGTATGTTCCATATGATCACGCTTAGTTATTTGTACCAATACTCATAGGTCTGCCAGTTAAGGCTGTTACTTGGTGGAGGTAATGATAGAGAGGCACAATCGGCGTCCTCTAATTAAAGAAAAAGTGTGCGATTGAAGTCAGGTAATAATAATAGGGTAGAGATCCTCAAATCAGTGTCGAGCAAATCTAGCTACAAATTGTACGTATACGTGGATCTAATGATCCAACAAAGAAAAGTTTATGGGTCTCCTGACCCGGAGAGTTCTTTCCCGTTTAGTCTTGCTTCTCCACCTCGGGTTCCCTTTTGATCAGGCAGTTCGGTATGCCATAACTCATGGCGAAAGTCCTAGCCGTCCAATCTAGCAAATCATAAAAGAAAGTATATACCGCACCAAGTAAAAACAATAGACGTCAAACAAGAATGCCAATTTCCATGGATGGAGTAGATGCAGGTGCGGTGTAGGTATATGTACAACTCGTGGTAACACCAAGACTGATAAAGGCGGATATAGATTATGGCAAACATAACCGGAATCATCAAAGAGTACGCATAGTGATGTGATGACGACATGATTATGATGAAGCAATGTGTAGAAGATAAGCAAAAGGGTAGCATGCAATGCACGAATAATTCCTAAAGTTCAATGAAATAAACTTAGAGTTATAGTCTAGGTTTAGTCTCGGGTAAACCTAATTCTCTATAACCAGTGCTCTGATACCAAGCCTGTCACACCCCGTCAAGGCGGAAGTACGGGATGTAACCGGTATATCGCATTGAACACAGGTACAAGAGAAACTAAAAGGAAAATTGTGCATTACATTGAACCATACTACATGCTTCTAACAAAGGTACAAATACAAGAAAAATCTCTAAAACAGTACAAAATGTCTAAATGCCTGACTACAACCAAAGTACATAATCAAAACTAAAAACAATAGTTCTAATCCAAAAGTGAGCCCCCATAAAAAATCTCTTCTTCAATTCTGTTTACCTGAAAGCATGTTTCGAAAACGTGTCAACTATATAAATAGTTGGTGAGTTCGCAGGTTTTGTGACTGTAAAAAAAATGTTTCTGATAAAATTCCAAAGTGATAAAAAATCCATTGATCGAGTACACATGTATTAGACAACATATAACCATGAGCCGCAATCAAAGCCTCGACGAAATAAAAATAAAGTACCCCATACGGAAGTATAATGCTAACAACTGCCTAAAAATTGGCTAACTTTGCGCCCAAGTGACCCTACAAGTATGGTTGGCGCGACCAAACCATGAGCGGGGGTGTCAACCCAAGTAGTACTACCCAAAATTCCCAACGGCTACGCTCAGCTAATTGATTGCCCAAAATTGAGGACTTTAAGGCATTAAAAAAAAACTCATGTATCAATGTATCATATAACATGTGACTAAAGATAAATAAAGAAACAGCTTTCCCCAAAAACAGTAAACAGTAAGGAAAATGGGGCCGCGAAACTCACCTGAACAACGTCGGTGATTAGTGTGACATAGTCAACAAAAACCGTAAAGTACGGTTAACAACCAAATTCTATCAAAGGCCAACATCCAAATGCTCACAAAGTGTGGCTAGCAACTCAATGCTACAAAAGTACGGCTAAGTCCCCATATGCCGCAAAAACGGGTGTCCTAACCGAGTCCTACTAACCAAGTAGACACGAAAAATAGCATTTATGACGCCTAAAGTATAAAACTGAATCTACTACTCAAAAGTGACTATGCAACCTATTGCATACCGAAAAACCCGTGAATACGCGTACGAACCGCTTAAAGTTTGAAAATCGCCTTTTATACAAATTCGTGACCTTAAAACTTTAAGTTTTAGATCTAAATAAAGAACATCAGTAGTTATAAAGTCATAAATGACAAAATCCTAAGTCAAGGTTTCGTTTGATAAAAAACGCGGTTACGCGTGTAAAGTCCGGTTTACGGTTTAAAAATCCGATTCGTCCGAAATTATGGTTTTAGTGTGATAATAGCACCCAATTTAAAAGTCCAATTTTTTTTTTAATGTGATCGTATTTCTGTTCAAAATCCACTAAAACTTTTTATAAAAAACAATTTTATATAAAAATTTTCAAAATTAGTAACTTTTTTATAAATTTTTAATGGACCATAATTCCAAAACCATACTTAGGTATAAATTTACTTCTTGAAACTTATACCAATTAATCATATAAATAAATAAAAATTTCTGACCAATTTTCATATTTTTCCAATATCTAGATTATTTATTATGAATATAATATTGTTAAAATTTAACAAATTTGGGAAAAATAATTAAACTTATCAAAACTTCACAAAATTTTTCCCAAATTAGTTTTAGGTCCATATGAGATTCCTTTCTAAGTTTTAAGTTCAAAAGTTGTGCAGAAGTATAAAATCCCAAATCATTTGTTTAAACTATATAAATACTAAACACCTACTTAAATAACTCCAATTTTCACGAAATTTGGACAGGAGTCTTCATTTATAATATACTAACCACTGTACAAATTCCAGAATTTTCTAATACTCAGAGGTATTTTTCCCAATTTTCATATATTAAACTTATAGCAATTTTAATAAATAATCCATAAAGAGTTTGATCACCAAAATTTCCATATCATCATTTTAAAAATAACCTACTATTTAAAAATAAATTTGGGTGCCAAATCAATAATTTTTAAAAATCCACCAAGAACATGGATGTTCTTGAACATTCGAGCTAACTAAACAATTTCTAATCCAAATGTACCTCAAAATCAGCCTTGAATGATGTTAATGGAAAGCTAATCCCTTGTGATTCCTTGATATTCAACGTACAATCACCATGTGGTTCCAATCCAAGACAAAAACTCAAAAATCCACTTTAATCCATGAAAAACACAAATATAAACAGCAAGTGTTCCCACACTTTGATCATCAAAAATATACAAGGTTTAAAATAGATAACTCATTGTGGATGATTACAACAAATTTTCATCCACAAATCCTTGTTAAAATCACAAGATTCAAGTTAAAAACTTTTAAAAACAACAAAACTTGAAAATCAAAGTGAGTGTGTGTAGTGTGTATGTTCTTGGTGTTCTTGAGAACACATGCAAGATCAAAAACATAAAATCAAAGGCTCAAAAACATGATATTATACCTTCTTAATCTCTGGAATGAAGCTTAATACCCACTAGAAATCTAAATCTAAAGCAATGTGTGAAATCTTAAGAGAAAAGAAGGAAAAAGAAAAAAAATATATATATAGTGTTTGTGTGAGTGGATGGCAAAGAGGGAGGAGGCAAAAGGGTTGGGCTGAGTTTATAAGGAAATGAAGATGATGCATGCTTGCCTTTTTTTAAATATAAATAAATAATAAATTTTATAAAATCCAACCATTTTTATAAAAATTACACCCTTAAACACTAAAATAAATACTTTTATTCAAATATAAAAATATAGTATACCAAATAATGTATTTTGACAATTTTTGAAATATAAAAACTCAAAAGTTTTTAAAAAGTTATACAGGGTAAATACTGGGTATCTATCGGATGAACCACCTGGGATCGTTAGTTTAATCAAGAATCACAAAAGTTAGCACATATAATATTATAAAATACATTTCTCAACTAAATTTAAATATAAAAATTAATTTCGTGAAGTTAAATTTTACCGTTTATTTAGCGCGTTCGCAGAACACGAGGTGTGTGCACTTAACCAGGTATTCTAGTTGTGACCTTAGTTTTCGTCTAAGGCAATGCTCCTAGAACTTCTAAAAACATATAAAATATAAATTATTAAAATATAAAAACATAAGCATACAAAAAGTCGAGAAACGGTAAGGACCTAAAAATCCGCGGTTGTCACATTTACGCTCACTCGGTTAGCATACGTAACCCATTCGTATCCGTTGACCCGTTTTGACCATCGTTGACCAGGTTTGTCGAGGTCTGGGATGTCGTATTCTATCCAAAAATGCATATTTTATACTCGGGAATGAAACCCGGCCACCAAAGTCACTAAATCTACAACGCACACCAACGGTTCTAGACGGAAAATGACAAATCTTAAAAATACTACTCTAACACTTCATAACTAACCTTGAAACTCATAGATCGGGATGGTCAAACACCCTACAAAGCAAGATCTGGTCGTCGGAGCTTCGCCGGCAAACCAAATAATCGGAAAAAAAAGGTCGTTGTTTTGCCGGAATCATCCCAAGCAGAAAAGTTAATGCCACCATTGTGTCGATCTAAACTTGTAAACTACAAGGAGGCTGGAAAGAAGCTTACCGGGTACACGGGTTCGCCGGAAAAAGAACATCTCTGGCCAGAACCTATTTGTGGCTGCTGGAAAACCGAGTTTTGAAATCCTAACCGCCGGAGAAACCCACGCCGCCGCTACTCCACAGCTCACGCTGCCGATTGTAGCCCTTGGTTCTTCGAGTCTTGGCCGGAAAAGGGGGAGGGCAGGTAGGAGTGTTGAGTTGGCTGCCAGGTCCACGGCTGCCGCTGCCAGCTCCGTAAGGCAGCACCGCCGCTGCTGTCGTTGCCTTCCAGGTGGAGTGGGGCTTGACCCGTGAAACAGAAGGTGGAGGAACGAGGTCGGATAGGGAGTTGGGACGGAAGGGAGGAAGGTGCGGCTGTTGTGGCTGGCAGGCGGAGCCGCTGTCGCCGCCGGTAGGGGTACGGGAGGTGCGCCGGAGAAGAGGCTGTCGGAGGAGAGGCTGGCCGCCTGCCTCTCTCCCTTTCTCTCTCATCCGATTAATCTATCTCTCTCTCTAGACAATTACGCTGTGTTCCCGAGTTTACTAAACGGAAGAAAAGAAAAGATTCATTTCCTTTATTTTTCTTTTTCCACCTTTTCCCTTCTTTTCCTTTCTCTCCAAATTGGGAGGATAGAAATAAGTCTTGTTTTCCCTTTATTTTCCTCCATTTTTCTTCTTAAAAAAAACTAAGGAACACTCTTCCCCTCATTTCCTTTCTTTTCCCCCCTTCAAAAAAACTCGGGAACAAGGGTTAATTTCCCTTTCCTTTCTTTTCCCTCCTTAAATGAGACTCGAAAACACAGCGTTAGGGTTTCGTGTGTGTGAAGGGGAAATTGAGGGAGGAATAAGGAAAACTTTTGTATTTATACCTAGGGTTTTTAAGTGGGTAAGCCACCTACTAGTATTGTGTATTAAATCCGTAAGTTACCGGAGTAATGTCGTGTAAAATCGTCCTCGTTTAATTATTTTTTGTCCATAATAATTAATATTAAAATAAATATTCATATAATATTTATTTCGTTAAAATTTATTACCGAGGGATAGCTCAGTCGGTCCCGGTTAACATTGCGTATCTGAATTCGCTCTGTCAGAATAAACGCTTCGCGCTCCGAGTTTAACTGTCATTATTTACTAATAATATTAAAATAAATATTACAATATTTTACATATTAAAATACGTATCGGTAATAATCGTACAACTATTGTTAGTCTTACGAGCATCTGACGCGATTTAACGTTCGTATACACGTACTACGCGTGTATTTATCCGAACAGTCTTCCAAATGCATATTAATACTTAATATTAATAATTTGTTATCTTACTAATCGTTTTACCGAGTATACGGTAATAAACCGATGTCTGACGCGTTTAACGTTTAAATTTCTGAATCACGTACGTACAACTATCTTTTCTTAAATTCTCAGAACCGCGTAACGAGTCATTAGATGAAACCAAGTGGCTAGTATGATGTTCAGATTGTGTAAATTGGATCTCTAATGGGCTTGGGTCCTTATTGGGTCTCAAATGGGCTTGGATTTCTATTAGGCCTTATTGGGCCTAGTTGGGTTTAGCCAAATAACTAGGTTTTAGATTCAGTAATTTTGCAAGTGTTACATGTCAATGTCACAAGCATCTTTATTCTCATGCTGTTCACAATATTGAATCTCTATAATTTGATATGGTTGAAGGGATATTATCAAGCATGAGGGATTAAGTTGTGGGATGTCTCAATGAGAGACATTGACGTGAAGAGTTAGCGAGTGGAAGGTGATCAAACATTTTTTCTCAAAAGTATCTCATCTGAAGAGACAACTTGTGATTTTGAGCAACATTTAACATGGTACGAGCAACAAAATATGAGATCTCAAAATTGATGGTGTACCTTATACAATAAAGAAGATATATTTCATTATTATATACCATTGTTGAGTTGTCATCTTTAGAAGAGACAACTATTAGGGCTTGACATTAATTCATGTGAATTCAATGGAAGTGAAATTTAAATTTCATCCCTTTGCATGTTTGGCTGGCTAAGAGAAGTAATTAAAATTAATTCCAATCAAATCGTTTAATTAGTGGAATTCATAATCCCTCAACATTTTAAAGGAAACCTCACGAATGTTTATAATTTACGTAATAACCCTAGCCGCCTTTCGTTCCATCTCCATCTCCGTTCAACATTTTTTAAAGATATTTGAGTTTGGATTTATGTTTTATATTTTGTTAAAGGGGTAATCTTGTATTTTTAGGTATTTCTACATTTCAATTCAATTAACAAATGTATCAACCAAACATATTATGGATTTTCAAAGAAATAATTTAAATTCTAATTCAAATTTCATTTCCAATTCCAATTCCAAACATTTAACGAACCAAACGACTCCTTAGAAAATTTTGTGTAAAGCTTAAGATGTAGACCTCATACCTTGAAGTATTTCTATGAGTTAACAGTCCTTATGTTTGTTGTCGTTATGAAATCATTCATATTTTTTGTTACTATATTTTTTATAGTGATTTTATACACACATATTTTTTATGACATGATGGTAAGTTAGAGATTCATTACAGATGTGATTTTAAGTTCTAAGAAGTGCAACTTACTTAAGTATGAAATGAAAGCACAACATTTTCTTGTCTAAAGATACATGATTTAGTGAGAAATTAGAGTTTTTAGGGGATTTTGGATTAAGTGTATGTTGACCTCGATTCATAAATAAGCTTTCTCTAGGCAATTAGATTTGAGGACAGAAATTTGTGTAAAAAAGCTATATTTAACCTTTTTTGTTAGACAACTGAGAGTAAATGTACAACCGACCATACATTTTATACTTCTTTTTCTTGTAGACTATATATAGATTGGTCTTTTGTGAGTTTACCCATTAAGTCCTAAGTATTTTAGCTATTTGATTTATAAAGTACTCGCATAGTTTTTTCTTAACTAAGACAAGTTTGATTTATGTTATTTAAATCTTGCAATAATTTTCATTTTAAGCATATGTTGTATTTGTACTTAGGACATTAACAACATACTTATTACCGGACATAAATGAAACCGGTTTACTGGTTCGAACAAGCTGAACGGTCTTATATATCGGACGATATTATAATTAATTTAAAATTTATAAAATATACACACACAAAAAATCAAATATTTATAAAATATGAAAAAACTAGGTAGCATCAGGAAGATGCAACAATACATGTATGTTTATAGAGCTAGACATTAGAACATTAAATGAAAATAAAGAGAGATGTCTTATCATAATTAGGTGGTTACGGGTCATGAATCAAATTGATATGTTTTATCATAATTAGGAGAGGATGGATGAGGGTGCATCCCTGCATATACCAAAAAAAAGCCAAAAAATTAGGGTGGTGTTGCTAACTCTTTCCCGATAAATCCAATAACTCTTTCACACCTCCAAAAGCTAGATTTAAAAAAAATAATGTAAAATTTTAACCCTATAAATACCAATTAAAATTCTCATTTTTATTCACATCATTCTCGACCTATTCTATATCAAATCCTTCTCATTTTCTTCACACTAATAATATTTACACAATAATAATCATTTTCCTCCATCGTTCCTTGTTGGCCCAACTAGGCGTTTAATTGTCCGACCCAAGCCCGTGGGAAGGATGGGCCGGACCCGAAGGACTGGGACATCATAATTGTTAGCGTGAGGCTTAAGTCTCAAGAAATTGGAATTAGATTATGATTAGTTTAGTTAAATGTTTGTTGTTATCTATTGGTTTTATAGTTAATCTCTAATTATAACCGAGTCATGGTATAAATAGCCTAATCAAAGATGTGATTAAGGTTATGAGAGTTAATTGAGTTTTGAGTGATTTTCTCAGTTAATAATAATAGGGAGTTATTCCGTTGTGTTCTTGGTTGTGATTTAGATTCTAGACTTTGATTTGGTATCAGAGCCAATAAATCACGACCTGATTGAAGAGAAGAGAAGCCGACATCATGATTGGAGACCGACGTCTTTCGAAGTGTTCGGCAAACCTCCGAACCAGTAGCAGGTGACCAGCTTTGAGAGTAATTCAAGGTTGATCACCTTGTGAGTATTCCGACGGACTGGATCAGACTAGTAGCTCCCCGCTACGTCAATATAGTAGACGCAGAAACATGGGAGACGGAGAGAACAACAGACCGTCGGTAACGATATAGGAGAACAATACCTTGAGTCTTGTATGTCCCATGTAGTCACAAACAAACTATACAATATGGGGTATGCGGATGAAGGCAATCTTTAACGTACATGGAGTTTGGGAGCAGATTGAACCAGGAACTAATCTAGACGCGAAGAAAAACATGGCTATAGCATTTTTGTTCCAAGCAATAACCGAAAATCAGATTTTACAAGTTGGGAATCTGAATACGGCCAAGGAGATGTGGGAAGCTTTGAAGACCCGGAATCTCCTGGCTGATCGTGTAAGGGAATCAAGGTTGCAAACTCTAATGTATGAGTTCGAGAACATGAAGATGAAGGAACAAAGTTCAATCGATGAATTCGCTAGTACGTTATCCGGACTTGCCTCTAAGTCAGCCTCCTTAGGCTCTACAATTTACGAATCAAAACTGGTCAAGAAGTTCCTGAATGGGTTGCCGATGAAATTTATACATATGGTGGCCTCTATAGAACTAGTTGTAGATCTTAAAACGATAACCTTTGATGGTGTAGTCGGTCATCTTAAGGCATACGAGGAGAGGATCAAATCAGAACCCAACTCGGACAACACTCAAAGCAAGTTGATGTATGCCCTAGGGGAACCTTCACAGCCCCAAAGGTCCTATGAAAAGTCTGCAGGATGGGGCAAAGGGGGTTATCATGGCCGAGGCCGTAGTCGTGGCTCAAGTCCAAGCCGTGAAAAGAATCAAAATCAAGAAGGACAAGGGCTTGGTTCTTCTAAGAAAGTATAGAAGGATCACTCTCAAATTAAGTGCTTCCGCTGTGACCGGTTTGGGCACTACACGTCTGTTTGTCCAGAACATAAACAGAAGGATCAGGAAGCAAACATAGCTAAAACCGAAGGATTGGACCTATCGTTATTCATGATGAAAGGTATAGAAGAATCTGTGTATTTGAACGAGGAAAAGGGAATACCAAGCAAGTTTAAATCTGAGTTTGAGGAGGAGAACTTGTGGTATTTAGACAACGGAGCGTCTAATCATATGACGGGGAATCAAGACCTTTTTTCAGAACTAAACAAACGGGCAACGGGGAAGGCGAGGTTTGGTGATGATTCTTGGGTAACAATTGAAGGCAAAGGATCAATCTTGTTCACCACCAAAACCGGTGAGCATAGACTACTTATGGATGTGTATTACATTCTAAGTTTACGTAATAACTTCATAAGTTTGGGTCAAATAACTGAGACGGGGTGCAATGTAGTGATAACAATCTTGAGTGTAGTGGGATTCCCCACAGATCTCACACCAAACCTCCGAATAGTGGTACTCATAGTTGTCATGGTATCCTTATAACAACTCTCATAGTTGTCATCCATGAAAGTTGATGTAAAGAACAATAAAAAGAAACCATAAAATAAAAAGGCTAATCCGTTAACTCGAATTTTTCTTGAAATCACCGTGTCCCCGGCAACGGCGCCAAAAACTTGATGTGACGTTTTTAATATATAAAAATATGATATATTTTTATGATGGTTTTACGAGATCAGGTTTTAAATTTATAAAATGATAACTACTTAACTTAAAAACACACACAATATGCAAATGTACCTATCGCAACGTAATATAGTTTAGGTAAGAACCAAGTATCGAACCAATGGACATGGTCGAGTTCCAGTACTCAACTTTCATTATCGTTTAGCCGGATCAATTAGTGAGTGGATTTTGTGTGCTTGTGAAGCAGAATAGTAAATGACAGAAAGTAAATAACGGTAAAGTAAATAATAGAAAAGTAAAAACGTGCATGATGTGTGTAACAGTAATGTAAATAGAAGAATAATAAACAACAAGAAAGTAAATATCTCGGAAATGATCAGGTCACGAAGAGTATTGCCTTGGGTTTCGAATCCACTTGGTACGTGATAATGTTAAGTTGACTAATCCAGTGATATGACTACTACAAACTTGTGACCCGAGTCACCGCTAGAGTCTCGTCCTCACGACATTTGATTCGCGAATTAAAATCTTTAAAAAGTAGTAGTGCCTCCCATTAAGGACAACAGTTACCCTCAATCCTTTGAATGGTCATCTCCGGGTTGGTTTAAGACATCGAACGTAAATGCTTTGTATTAAGATTAAATAGGTGATTATATTTTTCTCACCGGGAGGCGGTGTAACAATGGGACCAAGTATAACGATGTACCGTTCCCAACATGAGTTCACCAATTTTTGGTCGCATAAGAAGTTCGTATAAAGACGTACGACCTTAATAATGTTGACCAAGCCTTGGCTTATCAATCTCTGCTTGTATAAAGACTACAAGTTTCAAAAGAAGTTTGATTAAAAAGGTTTTACGATCTTACACTTTAAAATCAAGAACACTCACAAATATAAAGACGGATTTAGACAATAATAAAAGCCCACCAGATGGTGGTTTTAAGGACGAATGATTAAAGACATAAACATACCACTAGATTAATACGTAAAACATTAACATGCACGAAACATCATCTTCACCGTAGCAATAAAAGAATTTTAGCCATGAATGGCCATACTAGCTAGCGTAACGCTGAGTTTCGTAGGCTCAGCTATTGCGGAACAAGGAGGAAGAGCCCCTCTACTCACTACTACTACTCTAATACTACTAGAAACGAACTATTCTCTCTATCTTGAGGTATGAAATGGTGTATTCAGGTGTGTTGAGGTCTATGAAACCAAGAACCCAAGTCATTCTATTTATAGGCCTCAAAATGTGCAATGCACGGTCGTGCATTGGATTGAACGGGCGTGCAAACACCTCGAGAATCAAACATGGTACAAAGGACATTGTACTAGGCTCTGGGGAGCATAAGGGGCCAATGCACGGGCGTGCATTGGGATGCACGTCCGTGCATCCCCCCTCTGCTGCCTAGTTTTGTCTTTTAGCTGCTGGTTGACTTCTTGTGGTCCAATTTTGACTTCTTGGGGGTAAAAGCTCGGGAATGATCTTCCAAAAGGCTTGATTTTTTGGTGTTTTTGATTGATTTTAGTGTTGTTTATATTTTCAACACCGAATAACCTGCAATTAAGAAATATTAACGTTTTAAGTATCAATTGCAAGGTTATTAATCAATTAGTACCATAATATGGGGATTATTATGCATGCAAAACATGTATAATTTAGGGCATATCATAATACCCCACACTTAAACTTTTTCTTATCCTCAAGAAAACTCATGCATGATCATACCCAAAACTGTAAACTTTACAAGGGTAATGGAGCTCCAAGTAGTTGGAAACTCCGGGATAACTCTTGAGTTGCTTATTCTACTTTTGTGCTTTTCTATGATGGAATCCATGACAAGCCTACTAGAGCTTCAATTATGCATAAACTTTCACTCCTCACATTGTTCACTCAACTCTAGGGTTATATATGTATGGATAATGTAAGTTAAGTGGAACACTCAAGTTCGAATTGAATTATGCAATGGTCATAAGCTTGTATGCAAATCAAGTCTCCACCAATTAACTAAGTAGTATGCATGAATTAAGAGTACTTTAAAAGGGTTGTAATGTGGCTAAAATAAAAATAAAGGGTGAAAATGAAAATCTTTTTGGATTTTTAGGGATTTAAAAAGGGTTTTGAAGGGCTGCAGATATCGTGAAACACACAGCTACGGCTTCATAGCTTAAAATGCAAAATACTAGCAGATCCCTCTACAGTAATCAGATCATGAGGATATAACTAATCTGAGGACTCGTTTATAGTCAGATTGCCAAGACCAAGATCTCTTATCATTCTCAACTCTTTCCTCACTACATAGTACACATTACTGCCTTTCCATACGGATCTTTCGGCAGGTAGCCTAACAGCTGTCACACCCCAACCTAACAGCTGTCACACCCCAACCTAACAGCTGTCACACCCCAATCAACTATAATTCCATATGTTCATTAAATCATGATTTCATTACATAAGTTCAATCAACAACCAAAAATCCAATACATCAACATGTTCAAATTCTTTGTTCACTAAGTCCAAACCCTATATGTAGTATCTTGCATATGATCTCAAACACTAGTACCTGAAACATGATGAAAACATGGTCAACTAAAAATAGTTGGTGAGCATACATAGGTTTTGACACCACAAGTAATATCAAGAGTTTGTGTACAATTCATATGGTACATGGATTAATAAGGCAATTATGTAGAATCACTATAGTTTAAACTGGGGCATACAATCAAACCTTGTGACTGATAGACATAACACAACAGTTATCCTTAAATGTTAGGCATAACACAACAGTTATCCTTAAGTGTGAGGCATAACACAACAGTTATCCTTAGATGTTAGAGATAACACAACAATTATCCTTAAGTGTGAGGCATAACACAACAGTTATCCTTAAGTGTTTTCGGCAACAATCACCCTAACCGGGTGGGTTGGTCAGACACAATAGATCTATCATTGTATACCGTCGGCTTGTACTGAGTTAATGATTGCACTTGCACTATGCACAAAAAGTATGTAAATATTGTTTGCACAAATAGTGTTCAAGCATAAGGTACAAATTGCACACATAATCATAATGTTTGAATTGTAATAATTGCAAATAGTTTGAATGTAATCATGTTTTACCCCAAATATTTAAATATGAAAAAGGGGCTATGTAAACTCACCTGAGTTGTGTACGAGTAGCACTACACAAGGATGCAATGGAAAACACAAGAGTTTGTCTGTGAACCGCCTACGTATGCCCTAGAATGATTTATAATAGTTAGAAACACGTGGGACATTGTGACGGTGACACGGGGAGGATTGGGTATCCTAGGATATACTAATGATTAACGAGTAGGCGAACTTGTCCACGTTAATAAGGGTTTTCCTTAATATAATAATTAAGATAGGCTCGTTTCGAATCGAGAGTTTCTAAATACAAATAATATTTATTTATATAAAACTTCGCGTGTTTGCACCATTAAATAATGGTTTAAGAAAATAATATAACTCTTTATATTATTTTTAAGTTTGAAGAAATAACACGATAATCATTTATATGTCAGGAATAATAAATATATATTTTTTTTTCAGGGATATAAACTTGGGTAAAAAATATAAATAATTATATTATTTATAAGTTTGAAGCATTACACAATGTTTATAAACGTGGTGAAAATAACATATAAATATATTATTTTTAAATCGGAGTCACGGGTTAAAATTAATATAAATGTATTCTTTTATACGAAGTCGTGGTTTGAAAGTAATATAAATATATATTATTTTGAAAGTGGGGAAAATAATATAAGTTTGGGTTATAAAACTAAACCCGAGCCTACGGGTGATTTACGAGGCTAGAACACGTTAATATAATAATATAATAATATTGGAAGAAGTTTTATATTTAAAATAATAATAAAAACTAATTTAAAAACGAAATGTGGGTGGAGGGACTCGAACCCGGGTCTCCTCCCCCACAGCCAACAGTCCTAACCATCATAGCCCGCTAGGGTATCGCGTTAATAACCCGGATCAAAAAGGTTTTAACCTTTAACTCTCCCGTGTTCATCCCCTTCACGCAAACCCGATCGAACCCATCCTAAATTCCATTGATATCGATCGCGAATGGACCTGGAATCATAGGGCTTTTGTTGGTCTATGGATTTCGAACCTGAGGGTGTAGTTAATTGCAAAGTTATTAAGCTTTAGGTAGTTAAATTTTGGTTTGAAAATCCGATACCCTAGATTTAGAACACAAATATAAATCGATCAAATCCGATGATAAAGGTTGTTGAAATCATGGGGTTTTCAAGGAATAGGGGATGACGAATCTGTCCATGTATTTTGATTGAATTAAATTTGAGTTTAGAGTGGAGCCCGGCCAAACCGAATTCGTATGAAACCTAGGTACCGGTTCGTGTTTAATTCGGTATTGTGAGTCTAAATTAGGTTAGGGCTTTCATTACAGAGATGAAAACGAATCTAGAGGTGTGTTCAATTACATGAATCGATGTCGTGATGATGGTGTTCGACTAAAACGTGTTCCGACCTCGACGGCTTTGGTCCCCGACGACTCCGGCCACTTCTCGGATGGAATTTACGTGTGTAAAAGGTTCAAGGATGTGCGATGAAGGTGTGCAGGGGTTTAATTCCAAGAATGATGGTCGAATTGGTACGAATTCGTGTGCAATATCGACAAAGTCGACGGTTACGGTTTTACTACCCATAATTGGGTTTACTTTGCGCATAAATGTGATGTTAATGCCCTAATGATGGTCGTTTAAGGCATTGAAGTGCATATCAGTTACTAATTGATTGTATTTCGATTGTTTGGACTTGGATTTGGACTAAGATCACACCGGTTTGACTTTCAAAGTCAACCAAATCACAATTGGTTAACTTACAACATTAGTCCTTACGATTTCAGGTATTAGAGTTTGGAAAGTGACAGAGTCAGTCCCTGAGGTTTGAATTAAAGTTAAGAACAAGTTTGTTTGACTTTCAAAAGTCAACAGGAATACAAAAACATGTGATTTTGACCTTAAAGTCAACATTATGGGTTTTGACTAATTGCACTACTAGTCCTTGTAGTTTTTATGTGAATTAGAGTTTGAAAAATGGCAGGGTTAGTCCCTGAGGTTTCTAATCGAGTTAACTAAGTTAACTGGAATTTGCCAGGTGTCACATCATCCCCTAGTTGAAATAATTTTCGTCCTGGAAATTTAGAATAGCACCTTAAGTGTTTGACGTGGAGTGCTTGAAAAAATGGGGATACTTAAGCTTCATTTGATCCTCATGTTCCGAAGTAAACTCGGGGTCACGTTTAGATTCCCAACGAGCTTGGACTGTTGGTTTGGGGAGTACGATTGATAACAAGATTTAGGTCTGATACTCAAGGTCAGGCATGAATGATGATAGTGGATCTAGTTTGAAGAGAATTGAGGAGAAATCTGTCGAAGGATATTTTGGAATTCCAAGCTGAAATGCATCTCTTGAAATGAGAACAATGAGAATTTGATGATCAAAACTTGTATAAGATGTAGTCTAACATGTTCAAGAAATGTCACTGGATAAGAGGTTTCACAAACATTTGTCAAGGTTAAAATAACATAAAACGTCACGTGACACGAACAACGCTACTTCTGATGATATGGCAGGAACACTTATATATAGGAAGTACCAGCGGCGTATCCACCATGCCCTTATCATATCGCATCTGTTTCATTATTATATATCACGATAGGTTTCACGTCATAACGCACGATAAAATTCACTATGTTTTCTATGCACTGACTTTTATAATTACGTGTGCACCCGTAATTACTCAATTCATCGCATGGTCCGTATAGATCATCCCGTTGTGTGTGGGTCAAGAGTGGACACAAAAAATACTTAGTTCACATCTATTGTTTTCACGTATGAGTTGCTATTAAATAACTATGCCCGTAGATAGTAAGGTCAATCAGAAAACTAAAGAGTAATAATGTGGCATAACTTAGAGTTCCATAACTTCTTCGTGTTTTAACAAGAATACGTCAAACCCCGAGTAGCTTAAAAGTTTTACAGCTTCCTCGTGTTTGAACAAGAATACGTCAAACCCCGAGTAGCTTAAAAGTTTTACACCTCCTTCGTGTTTGAGCAAGAATACGTCAAACCCCAAGTAGCTTAAAAGTTTGTAGTTTTCTACCTTCATGGATAAAGTGAATTATCATGCCTTGTGATCCATCAATTGCTACAATTGTACCCAATCTAGTTCCGTGTATAATGTAAACATCCAAGTTTCATGTTTAATCTAGTATCATGTACATTGTAAACAAATAAGTTTCATGTATAATGTGAACAACTTATTATCATGTATATTGTAAACAAATAAGTTTCATGTATAACGTGATCAATTTAGTATCATGTGTATTGCATTCAACCATGTATCATGTATCATGTGATCAATCTAGTATTATGTATATTGTATTCAACCAAGTATCATGTATCATGTGAACAATCTAGTATTGTGTATCATGTGCTAAATCTAGTATTATGTATATTGTACTCAACCAAGTATCATGTATCATGTGAACAATCCAGTATTATGCATCATGTGCTAAATCCAGTATTATGTATATTGTATCCAACCAAGTATCATGTATCATGTGAACAATCTAGTATTGTGTATCATGTGCCAAACCTAGTATTATGTATATTGTATCCAACCAAGTATCATGTATCATGTGAACAATCTAGTATTGTGTATCATGTGCTAAATCTACTATTATGTATATTGTATTCAACCAAGTATCATGTATCATGTGAACTATGACACCCGACAAATTCTAGTTAACATTGTTAACTTAAACTCTGTTATCCAACTCTAACCCAGTTAGTCCAGTTAACCTAGTTAACTCAGTTACAAACCCCAAGGATTAAAATTGCCAATAGTAAACTGAAACTACAAGTACTAGTTATGTAATTACTTATAATTCAAATCTAGTGACTCTATAAAGGTCAAAATCACATGTTTTGTGTTCTGTTGACTTTAAAAGTCAAACCCCCAATTGTTCTAGACTCAAATTCGCATGACATAACTGGAATTCGTTTGAACTAGTAACCGAAATGCGCATTAACACCTTAATCGATCATCATCGAGTCAATTAACTTCACCATTATACACGAATTAATCCCATTATGGGTATTCAAAGCCATAACCGTCAACTTTGTTGTTATTGCGCACGAATTCGTATCAATTCGATCATCATTCCTAAAAACAAACCTCTACACACCTCTATCGCACATTCCTGAAGATTTTACACATTTCCATTCCATCGGAGAAGTGGCGGTGTCGTCGGAGACCAAAGCCGTCGAGGTCGGAACACATTCTAGCCGAACTCAACCAATTCGGACATCATTCTGGTATTGGTTTACATCTGTAGTTTCATTTTAGTGCTTAGATTAAAAGCCCTATACTAATTTGATCAAACAACATCGAATCTGTCATGAACCAAATTCTAGGGTTTGTTCATAAATCGTTTTGGGGGTTTTGATCTTAAACTCAATCTTAATCTAATTAAACTACTTGAACAGGTTCGAAATCCCTTGTTTAGTAAAAGCCCTATGTTTTCAGCAATTAATTTTATCAGTTTTGGTCGATTTGATCTATGATTTCAAAACTAGGGTTTCAGGATTCAATCGAGCAATAAACGACTATAAACCTAATGGTTTTTCAATTGAAATCACTTACATATTCGAAATACCCCGATTATCAAAACCCCTATGTCATTTGGTTCAATCAAAAATGAATTCGTTGGATTTGGGGTGGAGTTTGGATCCGGATCGCGATGGGGGGAAGGAACTCAGGGACTGCGTGTAAAAAGCATTTAAACCGGGTATAGGTTGCGATTCCCTAGCGGGTGTGGTGGTTAAGTTGTTGGGCTGTGGGGGGAGGAGACCCGTGTTCGAGTCCCTCCACCCTGATTTCTTTTTAGAACAATGTTTAAAGCATTATTTTAATATAAAACTGTTCCCATTATCATTATAATATTATATTAGTATGTTTGAGCCTCGGAAAACACCCGTAGGCTCGGGTTTGGTTTTAAAACTCATAATTAATATTATTCCCAATTTTAAAATAATATATTTATATTATTTTTCAAACCAGGACTTTGAATAAAATAATATGTTTATATTATTTCCAATCCGTGACTCATATTATAAAATAATAAGTATTTTTATATTATTTCGCCTCGTTTATAAACCTCGTGTGACGTTTCAAACTAATTGATAATATAATTATTTATATTATTTACGCTCGTATTATATCCTCGAATAAAAATAACATATTTATTATTTTTGTCACGTAAATGATTATCGTATATTTTCTACGAGTTGAAAAATAATATATTAATTATATTATTTTTCTAGCCATTATTTTAATGGTATAAACGTACGAATATATTTATATATTAATATTATTCGTAATTAGAGACGTTCGACACGTAACGTAATTATCTGAATAATTACATTAAGAAACCCTTATTGTCGTGGACACGTTCGTCTAGCCGTTGACCTAAGAATGTCTATGACGTTCAAATCTTCCGTGTCGTCACAAAACCCCATTGTATCCCTAACTGTTATACTTATAATTTTAGGGCATACGTAAGCAGTTCATAGGCAAACTCTTGTGTTTCCTACTTGCATCCTTGTGTGGTGCTATCTACTACTCGTACACAACTCAGATGAGTTTCACGGCCCCTTTTACTGTTTTAAATTGGGGGAGAAAACATGCACACAAACAAACAACATCTTTTACTTGTTTTCCCGTTAGGGGAGAAACATGCACGCAAGCAATCATACTTTTACTTGTTTTACCGTAGGGGAGAAATAAGTACGCAAACAAACATTATTTTACATGTTTTTCCCGTTGGGGGAGAAAACATGACGCAAACTATTTTGGGTTATTGTAATTCATATGATATCATTGTTGAGGCTTAGCGTAACACACTATAATGAAAGTCATCACACACATCGGACCGTTAATATTGAATTAGCGAGGTAATTTTGGTAGTACTATTGGGTTTGACAAACCCCACCCGCGTTAGTCGCGGTAACTCGATTGGAGGTCGAATGGGTGGAATATTGACCTTAACACATTAGTCAGATTTGACAGACCTTGCTGGAGGCAAACAAACAAACACACTGTCTGCTTCGGTTGCGAGCGCTTTAGTAAGACATGAACATACGCCAGCTACCTATAGATATGCATATTGAATGTACAAAATCTGGCAAACACTCTTATTACAACTTGAAACATGTGAACTCACCAACCTCGTGTTGACACTTTTTCTTACATGTTTTCTTAGGATGCTAAGGCACAGGTTGCACAACTAGGACATGCATGGAGTCCTACTGTCATTTCACTCATATGCAAACATTTAAAAAAAATTCACTTACTTTTATTAAACTAAACTTTGGCGCGTTTGTTTTGCGCATTTACTTTCTTGTTTTAACGCTTCCGCATTAACTCTGAACTTTTATGATATAACATTTTAAGTCTCATATAGTGTCGTTTGATGTAACTAAAGACTGAGATCTTGGTGTGTCACATCCCTAACGGTAAAACTCCATTAGTGGAATTTGGGGGTGAGACAGATTGGTATCAGAGCCATTGGTTATAGAGAACTAGGATTGCATACTAAACTATAACACACACACATTAGTTACATGACACAGACACTCATACATGCTACACGTAGCATCTACACATGTGTTGCATTGCAGGCATGTTGACATCATTCATATCACCCTCTACTAACGAGGAACACGTCATTCGCATTGCATCATCATTCCTAGTGGAGACACTCGGGGAATCATCAGAACAACATCCACTCCTATCCGAGGGCAGCGAGATGAAGCCTTCAGAGGAGTCACTTACACCACCATCATCTGCACCCTTGTTACACCACCAGAGCCGAGGAAGACACCGGATTGAGCCTATCGATGACATAATCAGAAATGGTGGGCCTTCTCAGGACCGTGTTAGGGATGACACCCAACACTGGCACATATCTCTTTGTGAGTTGGGTTCGTCAGAGGCGAGTCCCTCCTACATCCACTAGCAACAATATCCCGATTTCACCAACTTTACTCTACTTCAAGCCCAAACCCGTGGACCTCGCTTGAGGTACACCGTGTGGAGGCAGACCGTTGCAAGTATTATTGTAGAAATTCATTGACACGTAGATGTCATCACTTTCCCGAGCCGTGGGCTCGCGCTTTGGTTGATGTTCTGTTGAAGAAAGATTGACCACAATATTGAGAACGCCTTGCTCATTGCATACTCAAACCCTATCCTGAATCAGTTCGAAGGACGACTACTTTGCTTCTTCCAGAAACACATATCCTTGAACTAGTTTCACTTCTTGAAGTCGCATTTCGCGTGCGTGATTCCATCTACAATCCACTGGATTGGACCATCGTAATGTATTTCAACTCGAGTGAATACTCGGATCAAATGATTACCGACTACTCATCCTGATATGAGTTCTAGTTGATCAATTTATGGTTGATGACTAAGCTTCTTGATGACTTATCGTATCTAACAACACTCTGTACTCGGCAATACAAATTGATGGACATTTTGACACAAGACAGGGAGAAGCTAGGGTGAGCATGCAAAGCAAATTATCATTACGGGTGCACACGTAATAGTAATTTAAGGTGCATGTAAGTCTTGGTGAAACCTAGTGTGTGGATAAATGGTCCTGATCAGTGATTTACAGACTAAAGTTTCCACTGTCTATAGAAACTCTCTTAACCTACTCAACGACTAGTTGGTATCATTAAACCTGTTCAACGGTTGATAGACGCGACTATCAAGTTGAAGAGATTTACGGACACACTGAGCTATCATCAATGGAACCCGTTACTTTATGTCACTCATGTAAGAGTCTTAGTGAACTTAAGACTCTCATCCGGACTTGAACAATGAAACCATCTCGATCAAAGCTCTAGTAGAACCTCATGGTAAACCCATCAACTCCAACTATCTAAGCGGAATTTGAGAAATTCTTTCTAAACTAACACGTTAGTTCTTACACTCCAACACTAAATTCCATTTGACCCTATTACTTTATCATGTGGCTAATCCTTACTCTAATTCGATTTATGCCCCAGCATACCCAACTCTGCAATCAGATTTCTTTCATCACGAAATAATCCAGTTGTTTCAAAGACATTAGAAAACAGGGATTTAGTCTAACTAACCATCAGTTGAACGCGATTACTTAAACATACATCCTATCCCTTGTAAGCGCCGGTCTCACTAGAAGTCTCAACATAACTTCATGAATATGCGGTCGTACTCCAACCCTGCTAGAAGCTAAGTACACCATAGAAATAGCTTATGGACAGATAATTGAAGCAAATCACATACTTAAAGGATGTGAGCCAGGATTGGCTGATCATGAACTTGACATTGATCTTATGCCAGTCACACTCGAAAGCTAAGACGTAATTGTCGGTATGGATTGGTTGTCTAAGGACCAAGCCGAAATTAATTGTCATGAGAAAATTGTTCGCCTTCCTCTCCCGAGTGGAGAAACCCTTTCTGTTCAAGGCGAAAGGAGTGGTGCAGTCATTTGCATCATATCCTTCATGAAAGCACAAATGTGTCTACGTAAAGGTCATACCGCCATTTTGGTATTCGTCGCCGAGCAGCCATCTGAGGAGAAGAGAATTGAAGACATTTCGATCGTTCGTGATTATCCGGAGGTATTTCCCGAAGACTTGCCTGGTCTTCCACCACACCGTAAAGTCGAGTTTCAAATTGATTTAGCATCCGGAGTAGCGCCTATTGCTCGGGCACCCTACCGACTTGCACCCAGTGAATTGCAAGAACTATCTACACAACTACAAGAGTTGTTGGATAAAGGTTTCACTCAACCTAGCTCATCGCCATGGGAGATCCAGTCCTATTTGTCAAAAAGAAGGATGGGACTTTCCGTATGTGCATCGACTACCGTGAGCTGAACAAAGTGGCAATCAAGAACCGTTATCCTCTACCCCGCATTGATGATCTATTTGATCAACTCCAAGGATCAAGCTTCTATTCCAAGATAGATCTTAGATCCGGTTACCATCAGCTAAGAGTTTGAGACGAAGACATCTCAAAGACGGCATTCAGGACTAGGTACGACCATTACGAGTTCATGGTCATGCCATTTGGACTAACCAACACACCCGCGGTGTTCATGGATCTCATGAACCGTGTGTATAAACCGTACCTTGATCAGTTCATCATCGTTTTCATTGATGACATCTTCATCTATTCCAAGAATATGGATGAACATGAAGAACACCTGCGTTTGATTCTGGAATTGCTAAAAAAAAAGAGCAATCGTATGCCAATTTTTCCAAGTGCGAATTCTGGGTTCGTGAAGTGCACTTCTTAGGACATGTAGTCAACGAGAAAGGAATACATGTCGATCCATCTAAAATAGAAGCCATCAAGAATTGGGCGGCACCGACGACTCCGACAGAGGTGTGACAATTTGTGGGATTGGCTGGCTATTACTGTCGTTTCATTGAAGGATTTTTCCAAGATTGCTTAACCCCTCACTGCCCTAAATCAAGAAGGGTAAACCCTATAACTAGAGCGAAACTCAGGAATACATATTCCAACTATTAGTGCAGAAACTCTGTAGTGCACCCATCCTATCTCTTCCCAAGGGAACGGATGACTTCGTAGTGTATTGGGATGCCTCCATTCAAGATCTTAGTTGTGTGTTAATGCAACGCGAGGAGGTTATCGCATACGCTTCCCGTCAGCTAAAGATTCATGAGAAGAACTACACGACCCATGACTTGGAATTGGGAGATGTAGTGTTTGCATTAAAAATCTGGAGACATTATTTGTACGGTACCAAATGCACTATCTACACCGGTCACAAGAGTCTTTAGCATATCTTCGAACAGAAAGAGTTGAACATGCGACAACGTCGTTGGGTCGAACTCTTAAATGACTATGACTGTGCAATCATATATCATCCAGGGAAGGATAATATGGTAGCCAATGCCCTAAGCCGTAAGGACACCAAACCTAAACGAGTTCGAGCATTACAACTTACTATTCAGATCGGATTACCTGACAAGATCCGAAGTGCTCAACTCGAAGCCCTTAAAGAGGAAAACCTACCGCTGGAAGCCACATGAGGTATGGAAGAACCACTGGAGGTCAAATCAGATGGCATTCGCTACCTGGCAGGGCGAATATGGGTTCCAGTGTATGGGAACATAAGAGAATTGGTTATGGATGAAGCTCACAAATGTCGATACTCTATTCATCCAGGTTCTGACAAGATGTACCATGACCTAAAGGTGCTATATTGGTGGCCAAAGATGAAGGCTGATATACCCACCTATGTGAGCAAGTGTCTGACTTACGCAAAGGTCAAAGTGGAATACCAAAAGCCTTCTGGCTTACTTCAACAACCATAGATTCCAATGTGGAAATGGGAACAAATCTCTATGGATTTTATCACCAAATTACCCCGAACTCCTAGCGGATGCGACACCATCTAGGTGATCGTCGATCGTCTGACTAAATCCGCTCACTTCTTAGCAATCAGAGAGACTGACAAAATGGAAAAACTTACTCGTGTTTACTTGAAAGAAGCAGTCTCTCGGTACGGAGTGCCAATTTCTATTATTTCGGATCAAGACACTCGATTCACCTCGCGATTCTGGCAATCGTTATAAAATGCTCTAGGCACGCGTCTAGACTTGAGCACAGCGTATCATCCACAAACCGATGGCCAGATGGAACATACCATTCAAACCTTAGAGGATATTCTACGAGCTTGTATGATTGATTTCGGTAACACTTGGGAGTCTCACCTGCCTCTGGTGGAATTGTCCTACAATAATAGTTATCACAATAGCATCAAGGCGGCACCATTCGAGGCATTTTATAGACGGAAATTCCGATCTCCTATCTGTTGGGCAAAAGTTGGGGATAGCAAACTTATGGGCCCTGAACTTGTATTCAAAACCTGTTAAAAGATCGTTCAAATTCGAAACTGTATGGCGGCAACTCGTGATCGCCAAAAGAGCTATGCCGATAAACGTCGTAAGCCGTTAGAATTTCAAGTAGGCGACATGGTTCTTCTGAAAGTCTCACCTTGGAAAGGTGTAATTCGCTTCGAGAAACGAGGCAAACTGAATCCTCGTTATGTTGGACCATTCAAAATAGTGAAGAGAATTGGCCCAGTAGAGTATCAACTTGACCTACTTGAAGGACTTAGTGGTGTACATGACGTCTTTCATGTCTCGAACTTGAAGAAATGTCTAGCAGACGAGACACTCGCGGTTCCTCTTGAGGAACTACACATCGATGAACAATTGCGTTTCATTGAAGAACCGGTAGAAATCATGGATAGGGAAGTCAAAACACTCAAACACAGTAAAATCCCTATTGTCAGAGTTCGTTAGAACTCGAAACGCAGACCGAAATTCACATGGGAGCGCGAGGATCAGATGATTCGCAAGTATCCTCATATGTTTAGACACTACACGTCAAACACATAAGGTACTATTCTAATTTTTGGAACGAAAATTCTTTCAACTAGGGGATGATGTAACACCCTAGAAAAAAAAATTTATCATTCTAATTTTCGGGACGAAAATTCTTTCAACTAGGGGATCATGTGACACCCGACAAATTCCAGTTAACATTGTTAACTTAAACTTTGTTATCCCACTCTAACCCAGTTAGTCCAGTTAACCTAGTTAACTCAGTTACAAACCCTAGGGATTAATTTTGTCAATAGTTAAACTGAAACTACAAGGACTAGTTATGTAATTACTTATAAATCAAATCCGTTGACTCTAAAAAGGTCAAAATCACATGTTTTGTGTCTTGTTGACTTTAAAAGTCAAACCCCCAATTGTTCTAGACTCAAATTCGCATGACATAACTGGAATTCGTTTGAACTAGTAACCAAAATGTGCATTAAGGCCTTAATCAATCATCATTGAGTTAATTAACTTCACCATTATACACGAATTAATCCCATTATGGGTATTCAAAGCCATAACCGTCGACTTTGTTGTTATTGCGCACAAATTCGTATCAATTCGATCATCATTCCTGAAAACAAACCTCTGCACACCTCTATCTCACATTCCTGAAGATTTTACACACGTCCATTCCATCGAAAAAGTGGCCGGTGTCGTCGGAGACCAAAGCCGTCGAGGTAGGAACACATTCTAGCCGAACTCAACCAATTCGGGCATCATTCTGGTATTGGTTTACATCTGTAGTTTCGTTTTAGTTCTTAGATCAAAAGCCCTATACTAATTTGATCAAACAACATCGAATCTGTCTTGAACCAAATTCTAGGGTTTGTTCATAAATCGTTTTGGGGTTTTTGATCTTAAACTCAATCCTGATCTAATTAAACTACTTGAACTGGTTCGAAATCCCTTGTTTAGTAAAAGCCCTATGTTTTCAGCAATTAATTTTATCAGTTTTGGTCGATTTGATCTATGATTTCAAAACTAGGGTTTCGGGATTCAATCGAGCAATAAACGACTATAAACCTAATGGTTTTGCAATTGAAATCACTCACAGATTCGAAATACCCCGATTATCAAAACCCCTATGTCATTTAGTTCAATAAAAAACGAATTCGTTGGTTTTGGGGTGCAGTTTGGATCCGGATCGCGATGTGGGGGAAGGAACTCAGGGACTGCGTGTTAAAACCATTTAAAACGGGTATAGGTTGCCATTCCCTAGCGGGCGTGGTGGTTAAGTTGTTGGGCTATGGGAGAGGAGACCCGGGTTCGAGTCCCTCCACCCTGATTTCTTTTTAGAACAATTTTTAAAGCATTATTTTAATATAAAATTGTTCCCATTATCATTATACTATTATATTAGTATGTTTGATCCTCGGAAAACACCCGTAGGCTCGGGTTTGGTTTTATAACTTATAATTAATATTATTGCCACTTTTAAAATAATATATTTATATTATTTTTCAAACCACGACTTCGAATAAAATAATATGTTTAAATTATTTCCATTCCATGACTCCTATTATAAAATAATATATATATTTATATTATTTCGCCTCGTTTACAAACCTCGTGTGACGTTTCAAACTAATTGATAGTATAATTATTTATATTATTTACTCTCGTATTATATATCCTTGAATAAAAATAACATATTTATTATTTTTGTCACGTAAATGATTATTGTATATTTTCTATGAGTTCAAAAATAATATATTAATTATATTATTTTCCTAGTCATTATTTTAATGGTACAAACGTACAAATATATTTATATATTAATAATATTCGTAAATAGAGACGTTCGACACGTAACGTAATTATCTTAATATTTACATTAAGAAACCCTTATTCCTGTGGACACGTTCGTTTAGTCGTTGATCCTTAGAATGTCTATGACGTTCAAATATTCTGTGTCGTCACAAAACCCTATTGTATCCCTAACTATTATGCTTATAATTTTAGGGCATACGTAAGCAGTTCACAGTCAAACTCTTGTGTTTCCGACTTGCATCCTTGTATGGTGCAATCTACTACTCGTACACAACTCAAGTGAGTTTCACGGCCTCTTTTACTGTTTTAATTTGGGGGAGAAAACATGCACACAAACAAATAACATCTTTTACTTGTTTTCCCGTTAGGGGAGAAACATGCACGCAAGCAATCATACTTTTACTTGTTTTCCCGTGGGGGAGAAACAGGTACGCAAACAAACATTATTTTACATGTTTTTCCCGTTGGGGGAGAAAACATGACACAAACTATTTTGGGTTATTGTAATTCATATGATATCACTGTTGAGGCTAAGAGTAACACACTATCATGAAAGTTCTCACACATATCGGGCTGTTAATATGGAATTAGTGAGGTGATTTTTGTAGTACTACTGGTTTGACAAACCCCACCCGCGTTAGTCGCGCTAACTCGATTGGAGGTCGAAGGGGTGAAATATTGACCTTAACACATTAGTCAGAGTTGACAGACCTTATTAGAGGCAAACAAACAAACACACTGTCAGCTTCGGTTGCGAGCGCTTTAGTAAGACATGAACATACGCCAGCTACCTATAGATATGCATATTGAGTGTATGAAATCTGGCAAACACTCTTATTACAACTTGAAACCTGTGAACTCACCAACCTCGTGTTGACACTTTTTCTTACATGTTTTCTTAGGATGCTAAGGCACAGGTTGCACAACTAGGACATGCATGGAGTCCTACTGTCATTTCACTCATATGCAAACATTTAAAACAATCCACTTACTTTTATTAAACTAAACTTTGGCGCGTTTGTTTTGCGCATTTACTTTCTTGTTTTAACGTTTCCGCATTAACTCTGAACTTTTATGTTATAACATTTTAAGTCCCATATATGTCGTTTGATGTAACTAATGACTGAGATCCTGGTGTGTCACATCCCTAACGGTAAAACTCTGTTAGTGGAATTTGGGGGTGTGAAACAGTCTAGTATGGTGTATCATGTGCTAAATCTAGTATTATGTATATTGCAAACAAACAAGTTTCATGTGATAAATCCAGTGTTATGTATCATGTGAATGCTCATATGTAAGTTACTGAATCTCATGAGTAACGTAAACTATCGAATTTTGTAGGTGGTCGTGTGTTGCGGACAAGCATGTTGCTTGTTGTTCATGTATAATGTGGGTAGTTGGTTTTAAATTCTCAATCTTTTTGAGGTATATATGGATGGTTAACGCATACACGAAAGGATTCATCTCCTTGAAGTGTCTAGTATGTTCGTATATTTCCGAAGATGTAAGAAAATGAGAAAGTTTTGTAGGTGTTTAGAGTGGTGTGCTTGCGAGTAATTGATTTGTGCCCTTTTTGTTGTTGTTTGTAAATAGAAATGTAATTGTAACTTATTATTGTTTGTAATTTAATAAAACAGTAAAAATAATAAGTTGAATCTATACTAATAAATAAAGGTCTAAGGTGGGCACTTGTCATTTTCTCATGCCTCCTCACATTGATTTTCCCGCCTTTCTCTCCTAATAAATGTGCATCTATCTTATTAAATAATAATGATATTATAAATATATTATTAAAGAAGAATACTAATTATATTAAATAAGAATATATAATAGGAAATCAAAATATAACTAATTAAAGAAAAGTACTAATTTGTTATATACACACACATTTCCACCTGATATATATCGAGACGATCATAATAGTCTGACAAGTTATTACGTACTTACAAATTTATAAGTTTTATATTTTTTAATATACAATCTCATGTAATACACGAGATTCTAACCTAGTAACTAGATAAACAGATGAGTAAATAAGACATTTCAATTTTAATTATCATAAAGAGAATGTTTCAAAAGAAAATAATGGCTAAATTATTTAATAATTGATCCAAGATTTAATAATAATTAATTTAACGGAGTAAAATTCGTAATTAATTATTAATTAAGATAATGTTTTTTTATAAAATAAGTTGTATTAAGTTTCCTTACAAGGTGAAAAGGTTTATAGAAATTTATATTCCAGAATATATTTACAAACTAAGGGTTTGATAAAGGTTTTGCTTGAACGAGATAATGGTGTTAATAAAATAGTTAGTTTACAAAGAAAGGTTTAGGTATGTGTACTAAGTTGCAATAAATAAAATGACGGTGTTTAGATGGTCCTCATTCGGTATCATAACCAAATGGATACTTTAACAAATCAAAGTGATTCAAATTCTTAAACTTTCAAGAAGACTTGCTTTAGCCTATAGGTGAATACTCACTTCGGGAATTCCCAGGAAAGCATACGGATCCTTCGGTTGATTTGGATTTATATGAAATGCTTTCCTAGACAAAAGACCCAGAGTACAAGCATTCACCCTTCTGGATTGCACATGTTCTTTACTAGTTTTCAGAACTCAAAACTTTGACTGGATTTTTTTTTAATAGGCTTTAGGCCCAAGAGTTTAAATTTTGTTCATAATTGATATGGTGACATAATTCTCAATGTGTAAGAGTGAAGGTGTATAAAGGCTTATATATGAATAAGTGTGTGGTAAGACTTAGGATAGCATTTAATGGGATCAAATAGGTAGCATGTAATCAAACAGTGTGGTAAACAAAGTATTACACAGATAGCAATTTTATAAGCATGTGAGTTATCAAGTAATGTAGCACATAAAATATCGTGTATTGTATCTTGCGGTGTAATATCTAGGATAACATGTAAGATAATCACACAAGGGTGCCCTAAGGTTATAGACTAGGTCATTGGTTTCTAATAACCTAATTCCCTATAACCATGGCTCTGATAACAATCTGTCACACCCCAACTGACGGCGGAATACGTCGGGGCGGACGTGTAGACTGTTCATAAGCACCTGATCAACTATAATTCCATATGTTAATTAAATCATGATTTCATTACATAAGTTCAATCAACAACCAAAAATCCAATACAACAACATGTTCAAATTCTTTGTTCACTAAGTCCAAACCCTATATGTAGTATCTTGCATATGATCTCAAACACTAGTACCTGAAACATGATGAAAATAGGGTCAACTAAAAATAGTTGGTAAGCATACATAGGTTTTGACACCACAAGTAATATCAAGAGTTTGTGTACAATTCATATGATGCATGGATTAATAAGACAATTATGGAGAATCACTATAGTTTAAACTGGGGCGTACAATCAAACCTTGTGACTGATAGGCATAACACAACAGTTATCCTTAAATGTTAGGCATAACACAACAATTATCCTTAAGTGTGATGCATAACACAACAATTATCCTTAGATGTTAGGCATAACACAATAGTTATCCTTAAGTGTGAGGCACAACAGTTATCCTTAAGTGTTTTCGGCAACAATCACCCTAACCGGGTTGGTTGGTCAGACACAATAGATCTATCATTGTATACCGTCGGCTTGTACTGAGTTAATGATTGCACTTGCCCTATGCACAAAAATTATGTAAATGTTGTTTGCACAAATAGTGTTCAAGCATAAGGCACAAATTGCACACATGATCATAATGTTTGAATTGCAATAATTGCAAATAGTTTGAATGTATTCATATTTTACCCCAAAGATGTAAATATGAAAAAGGGGCTACGTAAATTCACCTGAGTTGTGTACGAGTAGCACTACACAAGGATGTAATGGAAAACACAAGAGTTTGCCTGTGAACCGCCTACATATGACCTAGAATGATTTACAATAGTTAGAAACACGTGGGACATTGTGACGGTGACACGGGGAGGATTGGGTGTCCTAGAATATACTAATGATTAACGAGTAGGCGAACTTGTCCACGTTAATAAGGGTTTTCCTTAATATAATAATTAAGATAGGCGCGTTTCGAATCAAGAGTTTCTAAATACAAATAATATTTATTTAAATAAAACTTCGCGTGTTTGCACCATTAAATAATGGTTTAAGAAAATAATATAAATCTTTATATTTTTTTTAAGTTTGAAGAAATAACACGATAATCATTTATATGACAGGAATAATAAATATATATTTTATTTGGGGACATAAACGTGGGTAAATAATATAAATAATTATATTATTTAAAAGTTTGAAGTGTTACACAATGTTTATAAACGTGGTGAAAATAATATATAAATATATTATTTTTAAATCGGAGTCACGGGTTGAAAATAATATAAATGTATTAGTTTATGCGAAGTCGTGGTTTGAAAGTAAAATAAATATATATTATTTTGAAAGTGGGGAAAATAATATAAGTTTGGGTTATAAAACTAAACCCGAGCCTACGGGTGATTTACGAGGCTAGAACACGTTAATATAATAATATTGGAAGAGGTTTTATATTTAAAATAATAATAAAAACTAATTTAAAAACAAAATGGGGGTGGAGGGACTTGAACCCGGGTCTCCTCCCCCACAGCCAACAGTCCTAACCATCACAGCCCGCTAGGGTATCGCGTTAATAACCCGAATCAAAAAGGTTTTAACCTTTAACTCTCCCGTGTTCATCCCCTTCACGCAAACTCGATCGAACCCACCCTAAATTCCATTGATATCGATCACAAATGGAGCATGAATCATAGGGCTTTTGTTGGTCTATGGATTTCGAACCTGAGGGTGTAGTTAATTGCAAAGTTATTAAGCTTTAGGTAGTTAAATTTTGGATTGAAAAGCCGATACCCTAGATTTAGAACACAAATACAAATCGATCAAATCCGATGATAAAGGTTGTTGAAATCATGGGGTTTTCAAGGAATAGGGGATGGCGAATATGTCCATGTATTTTGGTTGAATTAAATTTGAGTTTAGAGTGGAGCCCGACCAAACCGAATTTGTATGAACCCTAGGTACTTGTTCGTGTTTAATTCGGTATTGTGAGTCTAAATTAGGTTAGGGCTTTCATTACATAGATGAAAACGAATCTAGAGGTGTGTTCAATTACCTGAATCGATGTCGTGATGATGGTGTTCGACTAAAACGTGTTCCGACCTCGACGGCTTTGGTCCCCGACGACTCCGAAAAACACTTTCATACTTCTACTAGTTCATGGTCTTGATATGTATAAGTCACACAAGATCTAATTATGCATAAAATTCAACCGAAAAACACTCAATATACCAAACGAAGGAGCATGCGAAAAGTAATGATAATAATGCTCGTGAAAAGGCTCAGATTATTCTCACATGGAAACGGATGGGATAAGGTATAGTGATTTGTTATGCATAATATCCATTTTTTTCTACTTGCAATGTATTCATTTTATTTAATTAGATGCGAACTCAAAGAGGTTTTAGGGTTAAAATTTTTGAAATTTTTTTAGGTTTTATAAAAGGTAGGTTTTTGTAATGTTTTAGTCAAATTGGTAGAAAGTCACACGTTAAAATTTTACTGCATTGAGGTTACAAGTAGTCCTGAATCTCTAATTCCCCACCCCACACCTAAAACTGTGCATTGCCCTCAATGTACAAATGCATGTAATGGAATGCTATGCAGGAATTTATATGCAAGAAGTTTTAAAGGAAAAGAAACTGGTACTCCCCCGGTCAATTCGGTATATAACCTAAGGCCAAAACTTATTGCTGTTGTAAAGCTGTGCCTATCAGCTGCTTGTCAACACATTGCTTCAAAGACTTCATCGAATTTCTCATAAATTTGATGTGGTTTTCGACACCTCAGGTTGTAGAGATGGAGTGTAACTCCTCAAAGAAGTAGAGAGACTATCTGATGATGTTGTTCTACCTGACACACAAAGGAAAACATAAAAGCAGACAAGGAAAATAAAAGATAGTAGTTAAGCTACTAAGGTCCTAGTATCGAGAAGGCATACCTGGAGGCTGAAGTAATAGAAACTTAAATTTGAAAACCAAACCTGAGGTCCATGCTTTTTGTCGTATGCACCAACTTCTCAATTTATTTATGATCATCTGGTTGCCTCCCGGAAGCGCCACGTTTATTTAAGGGTCGTTGGCCAGACTCGTACGTGTTTTGTGAATTTCCAATTTAGTGCAAGTGGTGAGATAATCAGTCAAATGGGTGGCTTGTAATATGGAGAGGTGCATCCAACTCATTTGATAACCATGCGTACGATGTGATGATAAGCTGATCCAAAAATTAATGAAGCCCAGCCTGGACCAGCTGGACAAGGAAAAATAGGGTAAAAAGAGTTCAAACTTTAAACGGTCATAACTTGAGCTACGTTTTGAGTTACAGGGCCCTTGACCAGGGGACGAAAAGGTTTTGTTGAGCCGGATCATGTGGCAAATGCCGTAGGCGGTTTGTCCCAGTGGTCCGAGCCAGTTTCCCCCATTAAGTGGCCCAATTTCACAAATCAAATATTTTCCCCAATTTTCTATTTTTTTTATACTTTGAACTTTTTTGTGCTAAAACGGGTAAATCATTGATTTATGTATTTTAAAAAGATATTTTTAGTTTTAATTTTAGTTTGGATGGATCAGTTTAAAGTTTTGAAAATTTTTGTAAACCTGTCAAATTTAGAATGCTCTATATAAGAGCACCTAAAAAAAACAATGCAATTAAATCACGCCTCCACCACTTGAAATTTCCTGGACCAAACTTCAAGAAACCCATGTAGTGAAGGAGACGGTCACCCAGGTATGATAATTTTGTCACGTAATTTTTATTGGATGAACGTTGCTTCCTCCATGAGAAGTGGTCCTCATAGTCATGTGCCCTATCCTGTGGCTTATGTGATTCATGGAACGATTCACTGATATGCTTGGTCACAAGCCAGCTATCAGTGTTGCAAGGAAGAGGTGCCACCATTGTCATTTGTTTGTTGATGATCACATTCTCTTGCGTAATCTCCTCCTGGATGTTGGTCTCACAATCTAGTTCTTCATATGATGTTCTCTCTAAAGTGATAGGAACTCCAGATTGTTCCATACATCCTTCTTGTGCTTCCATATTGAGGATTCCCACCAGTTCTTCTTTAGTTCTTCACCCTTCTGGCTCCTTTGATTGTCTAGTTCCAACTTCTCAGAAAAGTCAAGAGATTGTAAAGTCGCAGTAACCCTCTCTTCTGAATCATCCGATCTCACTTACGACTGATCCATTCTTGTGAAGTTGGAAGGTTCTTGCTCCTTAGAGTCACTTGACCCTACTAAAGATGTTTAAGCTATAACTTCCGATTCATGGATTTTTGAGTGGATCATCTTGTTTGTTGATTTCTTCTAAATGATGAAACAGATTTCCTAGGGTCCATGAGTCAGAAACTAGAGCAGAATGTTTAATTTCTTAGGGTGGTGTGGTTTCCACATATGGTTGCCAGTAGGCTTGGTGAAAATCTGTAGAATACCCTTGATAGTGATAACAATCTTGAGTGTAGTGGGATTCCCCACAGATCTCACACCAAACCTCCGAATAGTGGTACTCATAGTTGTCATGGTATCCTCCATAACAACTCTCATAGTTGTCATCCATGAAAGTTGATGTAAAGAACAATCAAAAGAAACCATAAAATAAAAAGGCTAATCCGTTAACTCGAATTTTTCTTGAAATCACCATGTCCCCGGCAGCGGCGCCAAAAACTTGATGTGACGTTTTTAATATATAAAAATATGATATATTTTTATGATAGTTTTACGAGATCAGGTTTTAAATTTATAAAATGATAACTACTTAACTTAAAAACACACACAATATGCAAGTGTACCTATCGCAGCGTAATATAGTTTAGGTAAGAACCAAGTATCGAACCAATAGACACGGTCGAGTTCCAGTACTCAACTTTCGTTATCGTTTAGCTGGATCAATTAGTGAGTGAATTTTGTATGCTTGTGAAGCAGAATAGTAAATGACAGAAAAGTAAATAACGGTAAAGTAAATAATAGAAAAGTAAAAACGTGCATGATGTGTGTAACAGTAATGTAAATAGAAGAATAATAAACAACAAGAAAGTAAATATCTCGGAAATGATCAGGTCACGAAGAGTATTGCCTTGGGTTTCGAATCCACTTGGTACGTGATAATGTTAAGTTGACTAATCCAGTGATATGACTACTACAAACTTGTGACCCGAGTCACTGCTAGAGTCTCGTCCTCACGACATTTGATTCATGAATTAAAATCTTTAAAAAGTAGTAGTGCCTCCCATTAAGGACAACAGTTACCCTCAACCCTTCGAATGGCCATCTCCGGGTTGGTTTAAGACATCGAACGTAAATGCTTTGTATTAAGGTTAAATAGGTGATTATATTTTGCTCACCGAGAGGCGGTGTAACAATGGGACCAAGTATAACGACGTACCGTTCCCAACATAAGTTCACCAATTCTTGGTCGCATAAGAGTTCGTATAAAGACGTACGACCATAATAATGTTGACCAAGCCTTGGCATATCAATCTCTGCTTTTATAAAGACATACAAGTTTGAAAAGAAGTTTGATTAAAAAGGTTTTACGATCTTACACTTTAAAGTCAAGAACACTCACAAATATAAAGACGGATTTAGACAATAATAAAAGCCCACCAGATGGTGGTTTTAAGGACGAATGATTAAAGACATAAACATACCACTAGATTAATACGTCAAACATTAACATGCACCAAACATCATCTTCACCCTAGAAATATAAAAAGTTTAGCCACGAATGGCCATACTAGCTAGCGTAACGCTGAGTTTCATAGGCTCTACTATTGCGGAACAAGGAGGAAGATCCCCTCTACTCACTACTACTACTCTAATACTATCTTGAGGTATTGAATGGTTTATTCAGATGTGTTGAGGTCTGTGAAACCAAGAACCCAAGCACTCTATTTATAGGCCTCAAAATGAGCAATGCACGACCGTGCATTGGATTGCATGGGCGTGCAAACACCTCAGGAATCAAACATGGTATAAAGGATACTGTACTTGGCTCTGGGAGCATAAGAGGCCAATGAACGGGCGTGCATTGGATGCATGACCGTGCATCCCCCCTCTGCTGCCAGTTTTGTCTTTTAGCTGCTGGTTGAAGTCTTGTGGTCCAATTTTGAATTCTTGGGGGTCAAAGCTCTGGAATGATCTTCCAAAAGGCTTGATTTCTTGATGTTTTTGATTGATTTTAGTCTTGTTTATATTTTCAACACCGTATAACCTGCAATTAAGAAATCTTAACATTTTAAGTATCAATTGCAAGGTTATTAATTAATTAGTACCATAATATGGGGATTATTATGCATGCAAAACATGTATAATTTAGTGCATATCATCCGCAATAGGGGAGCCTACGAAACTCAGCGTTACGCTAGTCAGTATGGCTATTCGTGGCTAAACTCTTTGTATTGCTAGGGTGAAGATGAAGTTTGGTGTATGTTAATGTTTAACATATTAATCTAGTGGTATGTTTATGTCTTTAATTATTCACTCTTAAAAACACCTTCTAGGTGGGATTTTTATTATTATCTAAACTTGTCTTTACACTTGTGAGTGTTCTTGATTTTAAAGTGTAAGACCGTAAAACCTTTTTAATCAAATTTCTCTTGAAACTTGTACGTCTTTTTACAAGAAGATTTTGATAAGTCAAGGCTTGGTTACTATTGATAAGGTCGTACGTCTTTATACGAACTTGTTATGAGTCCAAGAATGGGTGAACTCATGTTTGGAACGGTACGTCTTTACACATGGTCCCATTGTTACACCGCATCCCGGTGAACAAACTCTAATCACTCTTTTAATAGTAATAACTAATCACTTAAGTTTTATGTCCTAAACCAACTCAGAGATAACACCAAAGAGTTGAGGGTAACGATGTCCCTAGCTGGGAGTCCTACCATTTTATTATTAAAGATTATAATTCGTGAACCAAATGTTGTGAGAATGAGGCTCTAGCGGTGTACCATTCACACATTTGTATTAGTCATACCACCGGATTAGTCAACTTAACATTATCATATACCAAGCGAATTCGAAGCCCAAATCAATACTCTTCGTGACCTGATCATCCTCGAGATATTTACTTTTCTGCTATTTACTATTATGTTATTTACAGTTCTGTTACACACCTCACACACATTTTTACTTTTCTGTCATCTACTTTACCGTCATTTACTTTTCTGCTTCACAAGCACACAAAACCCACTTATTGATTAAACCGGCTAAACGATAACAAAAGTTGAGTATTGGAACTCGATCGTGTCCGTTAGTTCGATACTTGGTTCTTACCTAAACTATAATACTCTGCGATAGGTACACTTGCCTATTGTGTGTGTGTTTTAAGTTTGAGTATTTATCATTTTAATTATAAATTTAAAACCTGATCTCGTGAAATCAACAACATCTCTAGAACAAATATATATGTTTGTATATATTTTTATCTATATACTAAACATGACACATCACCTACCTTAGAACACCTAAGATTATTTGGGTGTGTGGGATTTGCAATGGAACCCAAGGTTAACCAACACAAGCTTGATGATAGGGGGAAGCCAATGGTGTATTTTGGGGCTGAACTAGGAACAAAAGAAATCCGGATGTACGACCCGCTCCAGCAAAAGATATGCATTCGAAGGACGGTCAGGTGTGATAAAAAACGGGGCTGGGAGTGGTCCAGAACAGAAGGTAAGCCCGAGTTCTTTTCCATACAAATGCATGCTGATGTTGAAAATAATTAGGAAACTCACCCAGAACAGCCTAACGGGTCCGATGCTGATATCGGATCTTCACCTGTTGGGACCCGGACTGACGAACCAGAGGACATACCTGCTTCAGCAGCAGCTGAAACTGTGTCAGCAGCTACTGCAGAGACAGACCAGCAGCAGCCCACCCCCTCTACGACGTTCAACCAGGCCAGAGTCTATTCCAAACAAGCTCAATGATTTCGTTATCCAAGACAGGGTGAATCGGAATGAGAAGGTTAGTTTGTTGCTTATCACGGATGATGAGCCAGTCACCTATTCTCAAGCTAAAGGAAACAGGTTCTAGGAGAAAGCAATGAAGGTAAAGTTGGAGTCCATCGAAAGGAACAACACATGGACTCTAACAGATCTACCATCCGGGCATAAACCAATCGGTCTCAAGTGGGTGTATAAAATTAAATGAGATGCAATGGGAAAAATAGTAAAGTATAAAGCATGGATCGTAGCTAAGGGGTACGTCCAAGAGCATGGGATTGACTTTGACGAGGTATTTGCACCGGTGGCTCGTTTAGAAATGGTACGGTTACTACTTGCATTATCGGCTCAAGAAGGATGGCAAGTTCACCACCTTGACGTTAAGTTAGCCTTTCTTTATGGTAATTTAAAAGAAGTTGTCTTTGTCTCACAACCGGAAGGTTTCGTTCAAGTCGGAAGGAAACTAAAGTATACCGGTTATCAAAAGCGTTGTACGGACTCCGACAAGCACCTCGAGCGTGGAACCTCAAACTTGATAATACGCTGAAGAAACTTGGTTTTGTCCGGTGTCATCAAGACCAAGCGGTGTATACGAGAAATGTAGAGAACAATAGTTTGATTCTGGGTGTGTATGTTGACGATCTTGTGGTACGGGATCAAGTGCAGCTCAAGTTGGAGCCTTTAAACAACAAATGAAGCAACAATTTGAGATGAGTGATTTGGGCGTTCTATCTTACTATTATGGTATTGAAGTATTACAAAGCGAAGCCGGGATAACTATTAATCAAGAGGGTTATTCAAAAAGGATCCTCAAAGAAGCCGGAATGCTCGAGTGTAATCTGGTAAGATGTCCAATGGAACCCGGTTCAAAGCTAAGTAAAGACGAGACAAGTACACCCGTTGATGCTACTGAGTATAGGAGGGTTGTTGGATGCCTTAGGTACTTGTTACATACGAGATCGGACATTAGCTTCGTGGTGGGAATTGCAAGTCGGTACATGCAGTCTCCAATGGAGTCACGTATGGTAGTTATCAAACAAATTCTATGTTATATCAAAGGAACTGTGAGTTACTGGTTGGAATACAAGCGTGGAGGAGATCACACAATAATCGGGTACAGTGACATTAGTCACAACACGGACCGAGACGATGGTCGAAGTACCACATGCCACGTGTTTTATTTCGGTGACACACCAATCTCGTGGTGCTCACTAAAACAAAACACGGTTGCTCTTTCTTCATGCGAGGCCGAGTTTATGGCAGCTACATCGGCCACGTGTCAAGTTATATGGTTACGAGGATTATATGGAGAAATTACGGGAGGTAATTTGCAAAAGGTGATAATCCCGTCTTCCAAGGTCGAAGTAAACATATCGACACGAGATACCACTTTATTAGAGAATGTGTCGAGAAGGAACACGTTGTTATTGAGTATGTGAGCGGAAGCGAGCAAAAGGTAGACATACTAACTAAGCCACTCACAAGGATCGAGTTTGAAGAAATGCGCGAGTTACTTGGTGTCAAGAACCTTCTAATTTTGGGTCAGAAATTAGGGGGTGAATGTTGGCCTAATTAGGCGTTTAATTGTCCGACCCAAGCCCGTGGGAAGGATGGGCCGAAACCGAAGGACTTGGACAACAGAATAGTTAGTGTGAGGCTTAAGTCTCAAGCAATTGGAATTAGATTATGATTAGTTTAGATAATTGCTTATTGTTATCTATTCTGACTATCCCCTGAACCCTAGCCGCTTCCTGCTTCAAAGACGTTTGTTCTTCCTCCGATCTGTCACAGACTCCCCTTATTCTTCCTTTCCCGATTACTATCTGCCTTCTCTTCCCAACAGTCATCGAAAGCAAAATTCATCCTGCTCTCATGGTGACTAACATCCGCAACTTTATCTAGTTACCCTAGAGATGGAAAGCGGTCAGTATACCTCTTGGGCGGAATTGTTTAAGATTCATTGTCGGGCATTCCAAGTCATTGATCATATTCAGCCCAAGGCGATAACACAGGAGACGCAAACCTCCTCCTCTCCAAAACCTCTTGTTGATCAAGAACTGTGGAGCCATTTGGATGTGATTGTCAGACAATGGATATACAATACTATATCCAACGATCTTCTTCACACCATCCTAAAACCAAATTCCACAGTTGCACAAGCTTGGTATACTCTAGAAAACATTTTTCAAGATAATCAAAATCAGAGGGCCATTTATCTTGAACATAAATTCGTTACCACAGAGTTAGCGAATTTTCAAAATTGTCCAGCCTTCTGTCAAGCATTGAAAATGTTATTCGATCAACTCTCCAATGTAGGCGCTCTAGTGACTAATCAGCGTCTCGTGCTACAACTTATTGCTGGCTTGATAGAATCCTATGAAGGTATAGCCATGATGATCCAACAAACTAATCCTCTTCCTGAATTTTAGGAGGCCCGTTCCAAGTTAATCTTGGAAGAAACCCAGAAAAGTAATCAAGCCACAAACTCAGCCGGCACAGCTCTTGCTGCTTACCTTACCCGCTCATCAGAAACATATCACCAGCAGCAGGCACAACATCAATCATGGCAACCAGAATTCTCTGCTTCTAGGAATCGTGGTCGTGTTAGGGGTCGGGGCCGTGGCAGGTCTAATCGATCACGTGGGGGATATAGTGGACACTATGGAAGTGGTGGCCGTCCACCTTACCAACAGCCTATGGGCTCCTCCAACTCTGGTACAAATCAACAGCTACAAAGGACTCCACACTAGCCCACTGCTTATTGGACTCCACAGCCACCAACCCACTATCCCTGGACCACACCTCCCCTACCCATATCCAACAGCTCCGCCCAAGATGCCTTCCTATGGACCGCCTCCCACTTCATCACCGGGTGTTCTTGGCCCGCGTCCGGCTCAGGCCTATGCTACCTCAGAGGCAAGTTATACACCTATTGATTTGGAGCAAGCTTTCCACACTATGGCATTATCACCACCGGATCAAAATTAGTACGTGGACATCGGTGATACCTCCCACATGACAAACAACTAAGGTAATTTCCATTCCTATGTCAATAAGGGTATTTTTCAGAACATAATTGTAGGTAATGGTGCTCATATTCGAATCCAAGGCACCGGTAACCAAACCTTATCTCCTCCCTTTCCCCCATTATGTTTACATAATGTTCTACACGTTCCTAACCTTATTAAAAATTTACTTTATATTTGTCGGTTAACCACCGACAATAAAATATCCATTAAATTTGACCCTTATGGTTTTGATGTTAAGTATTTCCAGACGCGGGCCCCTCTCATTCGGTGTAACAGCACGAGCGATCTCTACCCGTTTACGCCTCCTTCTCAAGTCACAAGCCCATCTGCTCTTACTGCTATTACTCGAGACCTCTGGCACCACCGCTTTGGTCATCCGGGATCCAACATTTTGCTTCATTTAAATAAAGATTTGTCTTTTTCTTCCAATAATGTAAAACCTCCTTTGATTTGTCAATATTGTGTGATGGGAAAACATGTTAAATTGCCTTTTGATTCTTCCACTTCTATTACTTGTTCTCCTTTTGATATTATTCATAGTGATGTTTGGACCTCCCCCATTCTAAGTTCAGGTGGTCACATGTATTATGTTTTATTTCTAGATGATTACATGAATTTTTTATGGACCTATCCACTCGCTAATAAATCTCAAGTATTTGGCACTTTTCTCAAATTTCATAAGATAATACAAAACCAATTCCATACATCAATAAAATCTTTTCAATGTGATAATGGTAAAGAATATGATAATCACTCGTTCAAACAGTTTTGTGATCAAAATGGCATGGTGTTCCGTTTCTCTTGTCCTTACACGTCTTCTCAAAATGGAAAATCCAAACGTAAAATACGATCTATTAACAATATAATTCGGACCATTTTGGCACCCTCGTCCATCCCTATCACATTCTGGCATCACGCTTTGGAACATGCCACCTATTTGCTCAACATCCTCCCTCTCAAATCTCTCTCGTTTACTACCCCGACCAATCGTCTATACCTTTTTCAACCGTCCTACACACGTCTACGCGTCTTTGGGTGCTTATGCTACCCTTTGTTTCCTTCTACTACCATTCATAAGCTTGAAAACCGTTCAACCCCTAGTGTTTTTCTTGGCCATCCTTCTAATCACCGTGGATAGAAATGTTACAATCTCAAAACTCATCAAATCACAATCAGCGGTCATGTAGTCTTTGACGAATCTATGTTTCCTTTTCACAATAATCAGCCTACCACTCCGGGATAGTGACTTGGTTGAAACGCCTCTAGACGAAAGTTCATCTATTTAATTTAATGCTCGTTCCATCCATTCATTCATTGATCAATTTAATTTCTAAATCCTGTGAATCTTAGTTTAACATGGTGGGTGAAATCTATATGGTTTAATCCGTGCCTAGACATGACCGTGAGATGGGATTAGGTAGAGCTGTAGCTTTTGAGTGTGAGTCCCATAGATTGATTAATATGCTTGGTAATATGATACTAGAACACAAAACAGGGGCTTGAAAGTTGGTGGTTAAGTTTAATCGGATAGAAATACCGATTATTGCTTTTTAACGCGTGAGTATGTTTGTGCTAATTGAATAATTGAGGTTGTGAAAGCTATGTCCAGTTATGATTCCATTGTAGACTTTTTCGAGGACGAAAAAAGGTTAAGTGTGGGGATGTTTGATGTAGTGCAAAGCATACATCTTATTTCCTTTGTATTCGTGCGTTTTTATATAGTTTCGTATTCGTTTTTAGTCATTTTAGTGTACATTTGTGTCTTTGTTATGTTTACAGGAGCTCGTGTGAAGTATAAAGTGATATCATGAAGAAAACGAGCACGAGAGTGAAGCCGGAGAATAAAAGTCAAAAATGTTGAAAATTAGTCCTTCGCGATACGCGAAGGGAGAGCTTCAGATCCTCGCGCTACGCGAGGAGTTCCAGAAAGTGGCCCGACTATTTTGTTCCTCGCGGTCTAGAGCTGTTATCCTTAGATATCCAGATCCATCATAGTTTCCATAACCGGTAGAAGTATGTGCTTTGCAAGTAGGATTCCAACGTAGGTGGTATTCTTCCCATTCCTGTTATTTCCCGAAGTCCTTGTTTGATAGCTAGAGTCGATCTTTAGTATTCTGCATTATTAGTTTAATCATTAGTGTATAAAACCCCCCAACCAAATCAACTTTAGTCTGAGTGAGAGTCTCGTTTAGCTATAGTAGTGTCTCTAGGGTTCGATAATCTGGTTTACCATTAAGCTGTGCTACACTCGATAGGTTCACTTGCCTGTCAGTGCAGTTTAGTTCATAGGTACTCCATTTATTACTTAGGAGTCTAGATTAGGTTTTATTTGTTAGTTTTTATAGACCGTCTGGGCGATATCAAGTTTTTGGCGCCGTTGCCGGGGACACTTGGCAATAGCAACATTAGCTTTGAGTAGTTCTTTGTGTGATTTTGGTTATTTTCTTTCTTACTTTTATTTTGAGTCTTAATTATGTGCTTTGTCCTACCTGCTACTTGTGTGTCTAATTTAGGATCGAGTATTTCTGTGTTTTGAGTCTTTCTTATTTTTCTTTGTGTCTTTCAGTTTATGCAACGTACTCGTTCGCAGGGATCGCCATAGTATTCAGCTTACGAAGAGCCCGAATGATTGCTTCACGAGCGCACCCGCAACTTCTAGGAGCGTTTGAAAACGTTGTGCAAACACCAGGTACGTCCCACAAGCCCAGTTCTTTTTCCTAAAATAGGCAAAACTGACCCACCAGTGAGACATACCGTACACCAGAGAGCCAGTGTTGGGGCCACCAGGGCGCGATATTTGATCGCTCGCCTCGCTATCCCTAATATCAATACTTAGCAGATCCCATCACATGTCATGAGTACGATCACTCATGCTACTCAGTTCCCCTGGACATCTGTCCCGCTTCACGCGCATATGTGATGCCTTCAATATCACGGATGCATCTAAGGACACAATCTACCTGCTTCTCTTCCCATTCTCGCTCTTTGGGAGTGCTTCCAATTGGCTTGACACCCTCCCTGACAATTCCATCACCACTTGGGAGGATCTTCAAGCCAAGTTCCTTAAAAAGTACTATCCACCTTCCAGGGCCACTCGCCTTAGGGACCAAATCCCCTCCTTCCGGATGGACCATGACGAGCCTTATCACATGGCCTGGGAGCGGTTCAACGCGCTGTTGAGCCAATGTCCCCAGCATGGTCTTTCTGACTGGGCGATTGTGGAGGAGTTCTATAATTGCCTCACCTTCGAGAAGCAACAAATGTTCAACACAGCTGCGGGAGGCCATATTATGGATAAGTTGGAGCCTGCTGAATGCGAGGAGATGTTTGAGAGCTTCGCTCTAACTGAGAAACAGCGGCCATCTACTAGGACTTCCATTCCTAGTGCTAGAGCGCCCGCCTCTTCTCCTAGAGGCGTGCATCAGGTCAACCCTGATACTAGCTTGGCTACTGCACTCGCGGCGATGGCGAATGAGATTAAAGAGCTAAAGCTGAATGCTCAAAGGTGTGAGGTGTGTAGGGGAGGCCACGACACCAGGGACTGCCTCGTCAGTCAGCAGGAGCATGTTGATTTCGTGGTCAACCAGAAACGAGGCTATAATAACTATAACAATTCTTTTGGCTTAGGATGGAGATCTGGAAGCAACCCGCCTGGGTTTAATGCCCGCCCTAATCAGCATGGAGGAGGTGAAGAAGGAGCGAGTTCTGGGAGTAGTGCGAGGGATAAGAAGATTGAAGAGATGCTGGAGAACCAGACTTAGATGCTCGCTCATTTAGTGCAGAGGGATAAAGAGACTCAGCAGCGATTAGATGCGCACGACACTTTACTAAGAAATCAGCATTTTGCGTTCCAAGATCTGCAGCGCACGGTGGGAGACATCGCTAAGAGCCTGAAGGATAGACAGGGAGGTCCATCTTCAGGCCCTAATGCTTCAGTAATGGTCGTGTTGACTAGGAGTCGAAGAGTAGAGGAGAGAGTAGAGCCACCGGTGGTTGAAGAAGAGGAGCCAGTGGATGAGGAGATAGTGGTCGAGAAGCCTGTCGAGAAGGCATAGGAGAAGAAGAAGGGGGTGGAGATGAAGACCCCCGATATTGACTTGAGTCGTGTTCCCTACCTAGCGGGCTTGCTGCCACATAAGTATGCATGGCGGTAACTTCCTGAACATGTTCAAACAACTCAAAGTCAATCTCCCATTCATAGAGGTCCTCCAGCATATGCCTAAGTATGGCAGGTTCCTAAAAGATCTTCTTTCCAACAAGAAGAAGCTGGAGGAAGTCTTTAAAGTCTCACTTAGTGAGCGATGTTCTGTAGTGGTTCAGAACAAACTGCTAAAGAAACTAGCAGATCCGGGTCACTTCACGACCCCGTGTCTGCTTGGCAGTTTGCCCTTGAACCACGTGTTGGCGGACCTGGGTGCTAGAATCAATCTGAAGCCCTATTCTATATACAAGAAGATGGACCTAGGAGAACCACATTCGATGCGCATGAGCATATCCTTGGCTGATCGTTCAGTCAAGTATCCACGGGGAATTGTGGAAAACCTGCTAGTAAAGATAGATAAATTTGTCTTCCCCGTGGATTTTGTCATCCTAGACATGGATGTGGATGACAGAGTCCCACTCATCCTCGGGTGCCCGTTTCTGCGCACCGCCAAGGCATTGATCGATGTCTTTGACGGACAGCTCACACTTCATGTGGGGGATGAGTCTGTTACCTTTGATGCTGCAAAGTCCATGAAGGAGGCTGGTGAGCAAAGCCACTCCGTGTGGATGATTGATGCCTTCATGGACGATCATAGGGACTCTGATCTTGGAGAGATAGATGTTGGTGAACCCGCCACTGGTTTAGGAGAACTATCTCATTGGGCGGTGGAGTTAGAAGAGTTGCTGAATGAGCCGGATGAATACGGCGATGAGTTGCCCAGTGATCTGCAGGAGATGATGGCAGAGCTGGAGGAGATGATAGGCAAAACCCCAAGTGTGGGGATGATGGAGGAAGTCGAGGATCCTGATGATCCGAGTGAGAGTAGAGTGGCCACACCGTTGGATATAACCCTTTCTGAGCCTTTGCTTATTACTGTTGTTCGTGTTGAGGGGAATGAGACTGAGTCACCCCTAGGTCTAGGCCACCTCGTAAGAGAACCCAAGCGTTGAGTGATTTAAGGATAGTGCAAACCCCAAGTGTGGGGATGTTTAAGGATGAAAGCTTGCTGAGGTACTTGAACCGTGTTATCTTTGGACCAGGTAGGTTTAAGCTGTGGTGGAAGGAACTAATTGATACACGTAATAGAGGTTTAGTTGGTATTAGTTTGTTGAGGGTGTGGAGAGCTGGGATACCGCACATAATGAAGGAGGTACCGGTTAGAATCAAGGAGAAACCTCATGATAGGTTTGTTTGAGTCTCGGGCAAGTACCCGGGATGTATAGTTTGTATGAATTTCTTGGTTAATTTGCGTATCTATTTTGTGTTTTTCGGTGTGCGTGTTTTGTTTTATGTGTGTTTTGCAGGGATTCGCGCTTGATTCGGTGATGAAAATCATCAGGAACGAAGTTCCAGGTATTTTTACATTGGTTTTTATAGTTAGAACAGGTTTTTAGAGAATTTGGGGAAGAAAAATTTTGAGGTGTGAAAATTTGGCTAAGTATGGAAAACCCTCAAAACATTCTGTGAACAACCTTCCCGCGCGGCACGCGAAGAAGAGAAGGGAGCCTTTCACGGTACGCGACGACCAAGAAATTTGGCCGGCTCAAATGCCAACTCCTCGCGGTACGCGAGGAGTGGCCCTTGACTTTTCGCGGTATGCGGGGGATCCCTGAGTCCCCTTGTTCTTTTGTTTCCCATGGTTGCCCCATCATTCACCATCATCCCATTACACCTATTCACCACCTCTATCATCTACCATATCATACCATCACTACCATCCATCATCCATCATCTCACTACCGTTATACCCTCCATCATCATCACCATTAAATATCCGTATCATATCATTCACCGATCACTACCACCACCATGGGAAACTTAAGGACCATTCGTTCTAGTGATTCACCTTGCTGTTGACTTTTATGTCTATGTGTTTGTCAACCATCGAGTATGTCTTCATGTTATCTATCTTGAGTCTTAGTAAGTCAGTTGAGTCTTTTGTTTTATATTTGAGTCTGTAACTTGAGTCAGTTTAATGTTGTGGGTTTGTTGTGAGCTTATCAGTGCAGGTATTGATCGCTTCCTTCGTACTCAATCTCCATTCGGGCGGAGTCGATGTCTGATCTTATTTATCTTGTAAAGGCAACCCGACAGTTGTTTGTGCAACCGCGACCGAAATGCTATACGATGCAAAAGTGGAAGAGCAAAACTGGACACACTTCAAAGATTACATTACCAGCTAAGTCTTCCTAGTTTTATTTTTGTATTTTTATTTTCTGTGTGTCTCGGTTCACATTGGGGACAATGTTTGTTTCAAGTGTGGGGATGGGACTGCGTCTAGTGAGTCTAGTTTGTCTAGGTTTGTTTTTATTTTTAAAAAAAAAATTTGAAAAAATGTCATTTGAAATAAAAAGTTTTGCATAATAAATGAAAAATGATAGTTCAACTGGTTCTGCTTGTGATTTTAAATGAATAAAAAATAGAAAACGCGTCTGAATTAGTGATGTTTTGGTAGATCCAGCCAACTAGTAGAGCTTAAATAGTCTGTTTGTGTTGATTAGGAATTTAATTGAATTAAATCTTAAAATCTTGTGGGTACTCATCTTAGGGGTGTCAATAATACTGAAAATGTCAACATAGGGTGATAGGTACCACGTTAAGTTAAAATTTAGAGGTTTTTGAAATTTTATTGGCACACCACTCTCTTTTTATGAGAATAAATCCGAGTTTCGGTGGCGGCCGCAATCCATATTCCATATACTTGAGCTTATTTAATTAGAAATCTAAGTTTCGCCTACGTGTCCCACATCGGGTTCCAGCCTGATTGAAACACCACTAGGTTAGATTTTTGTATGCTTCATTGATTAGAACTGTAGTGTATGTGTTACCCTCCGGGATAGTGACTTGTTTGAAACGCCTCTAGACGAAAGTTCATCTGTTTAATTTAATGCTCGTTCCATCCATTCATTCATTGATCATCTTAATTTCTAAATCCTGTGAATCTTAGTTTAACGTTGTGGGTGAAATCTATATGGTTTAATCCGTGCCTAGACATGACCGTGAGATGGGATTAGGTAGAGCTGTAGCTTTTGAGTGTGAATCCCATAGATTGATTAATATGCTTGATAATATGATATTAGAACACAAAACGGGGGCTTGAAAGTTGGTGGTTGGGTTTAATCGGATAGAAATACCGATTATTGCTTTTTAACGCATGAGTATGTTTGTGCTAGTTGAATAATTGAGGTTGTGAAAGCTATGTCCAGTTATGATTCCATCGCAAACTTTTTCGAGGATGAAAAACGGTTAAGTGTGGGGATGTTTGATGCAGTGCAAAGCATACATCTTATTTCCTTTGTATTCGTGCGTTTTTATATAGTTCCGTATTCGTTTTTAGTCATTTTAGTGTACATTTGTGTCTTTGTTATGTTTACAGGAGATCGTGTGAAGTATAAAGCGATATCATGAAGAAACCGAGCACGAGAGTGAAGCCGGAGAATAAAAGTCAAAAATGTTGAAAATTAGTCCTTCGCGGTGCGCGAAGGGAGAGCTTCAGATACTCGCGGTACGCGAGGAGTTCCAGAAAGTGGCCCGACTATTTTGTTCCTCGCGGTAAGCGAGGAACCCAGGAAAACCCTTCATGGTACGCGAGGGCCTAGAAAATCCGCAAAAAGCCCTAATTCAACTTTATATCGAATTGTGAAGCCATTATTCAGGGAGTTCAATCTCATCGCCGTCAGAAGAGTTCTAAGGGGCGATTTTGGGAGTTTGAGGAGCAATCGAAGTGTAAGATTAGAGCTTTCGGATCCGGGTTCGTTAGATATAGCGTATCCGATTTCCAAGTTTTGATTTTTATAATTGAATTGTTGATTGAACCTATGTTTCTGCTTATTTACTTCTGTATGGATGTTTTAAGTATGATATTAGGCTAAACAATTGATACTGCCTGGGTCTTTGATGAATACATGTTAAAGTCTTTATTTTTATTGGTTTTTGGATTCGAATGTTGGATTAATGATCTTGGTAAAGATTTTGGATTGATTATTATGATGAATATGCATGTTTAGATCTGTTTTGCAATTGATTATAAGTTCCGTATGTTATTTGTGGATGTTTTCCAGTTTGAATAGCGTATCTAGATCATAGACTGTGTGGTTGTGGTTGTTTGTATGGTTTGCTAGACGTAGTATTCCATAAGAGCGGTTGTTGAGAGTTTAATAGATCTGAATGTTCATCTTATCTCGATACCCAAAAGGTGAGATGTAATCGGTTAGTCTTCGTATTAGGATTCCGAGTGTTAACTGTCTGAGAGGAAGTTACCTTAGATTCTTAGTGATTGTTGCTAGTCCGAGTCATAGCTTGTTGATCTGAGATTACCCCGTGCATATTTGATGTATTGTTGACATTGAGACCGAGAGGTGATTTGTCTTCTGGGTACATTGTCATTGTTGGAGAGACTGAAAGGTAATCCGACTATCTGGTGAGTTTACTACAGTTGTAGGTTTCTTAGTTGGTGGCACCCTGAGAGTGATTAGGGATCCACTAGGTGGTCTAGAGCTATTATCCTTAGATATCCAGATCCATCATAGTTTCCATAACCGGTAGAAGTCTGTGCTTTGCAAGTAGGATTCCGACCTAGGTGGTATTCTTCCCATTCCTGTTATTTCCCGAAGTCCTTGTTTGATAGCTAGAGTCGATCTTTAGTATTCTGCATTATTAGTTTAATCATTAGTGTAGAAAACCCCCCAACCAAATCAACTTTAGTCCGAGTCAGAGTCTACTTTAGCTATAGTAGTGTCTCTAGGGTTCGATAATCCGGTTTACCATTAAGCTGTGCTACACTCGATAGGTTCACTTGCATGTCAGTGCGGTTTAGTTCATAGGTACTCCATTTATTACTTAGGAGTCTAGATTAAGTTTTATTTGTTAGTTTTTATAGACCATCTGGGCGACATCAGTCCTCGTCCCCAGCATGTACCACCCATGTCCCCCCTCCTAATACCGCCACTGTTCAGCCATCACCAATCTCCCCCATAACTTACCGTAGACGTTCCCGTACCCAACTTGTACCAACCTCACACTCCTCTCCTAATACTGACACTGTTCAGCCCCAATTCCCCCTCCCCCTATCGCTCCAACTCCAAGATCCCAACCGGCCCAACCCTAATAAACCATTACAACCCGTAGTATGTCGGGTATAACCAAACCAAAACAACCCTTAAATTTACGTACCACCTCCATCTCCCCTTTACCACGAAACCCAACCAATGCCTTACATAACCCGGATTGGAAGAGTGCCATGAACTATAAGTTCCATGCACTTATCGATAATAGGACATGGGAATTAGTACCTAGGCAACCTAATATGAATATTGTCAGGAGCATGTGGATTTTTCACCACAAAACACGGTCCGATGGCTCTTTAGAACGGTATAAAGCCCGACTGGTATGTGATGGCGGATCACAACAAGTGGGAGTTGATTGTGGTGAAACCTTTAGTCACGTGGTCAAACCGACCACCATTCAAACCGACCACCATTCGTACCGTCCTTAGCATTGCGGTCTCGAAAGCTTGGCCTATTCAACAACTGGATGTGAAGAACGCCTTTCTTCATGGGAATTTGGATGAGACAGTATACATGCATCAACCCATGGGCTTTCGGGATACCCGTTTTCCTAATCATGTGTCTTTTAAAGAAATCTCTCTACGGTTTAAAGCAGGTACCGACATTTTGTTGACTATGCTTATAGTATGGTATTTACACACAGCCGTTGTGATCACTCCTTATTTGTCTATCATCATGGATAGGACACAACTTACATCATATTGTATGTAGACGACATTATCTTAGTCACCTCCTCTGATGTGCTTCGTCATCGATTTATGAAATTGTTAGCAAATGAATTTGCTATGAAGGATCTTGGGCCACTCAGTTATTTTCTAGGTGTCGCCTTTAATTATCTGATTTCTAGGCCAAAAATGCCTTTAATTAATAACAATTGGCCAAAAATGCCTTTAATTATCTGATTTCTAGGCATTTCCCATTATAGGTCGTACTAAATGTATACACCTACTTATCCTAAGGCATTCCAGACTAATCTCGGAGTTCTAGTTTAAGTCTAGATACTATTCTTGTAACATCTAAATCCCTTAAAATGAGGCTCTGATACCAACTTTTCACGCCCGTAACACAGGACAGTCATCTAACCAGAGTAGTACCTCCAAAAGAGATGTTCACAGGAAAGAACGACGGGTCTAGTAGAGATTTATACACCGTCCTTTCCTAGACAGAACATTTTGTTTGCCAGATAGCTACATACCGGTCAGAAGGTCGCCTTCTAGTTACTGTGACGTTGATATCAAAAACACACTTCGGAAGACTAAAACCATCAACTTTTATTTAAACATTAAAATAGTGTATACATCATGTTATCATAAAAGTTACATCATCTGTTCCTAACAAGGAACAAGTCAGTCGGGACTTATAGTTCGTGGCATGCCCATCATCTGGATCGTTCATCTTTTCATTCTAGTCCTCGAATGCCTTGTTTAATGACTACCTGTGATGCGTTCAAAAACATTTGATAAAACATGGGTCAGCATAAAGCTGGTGAATTCATAAACTAAAATAGTTTATTAAAATGACCCGCCAAAGTATCTTGAACACATTCATGGGCTTCAACACCCAATGGGCGTCAACACCCAAATTCATAGACAACTATAAACAATCATTCAGTCTATATATAACCAAAGACCGTTCCACGGGTCCTGTCCAACATGCCGTTCCACGGGCAAGTGAAATACAATAAGCGCTTAGAATGAGTTATATATAAACAATCTGTACAATCATTTCAATATACTTAAAATGTTTTCATAAATCAATCATGCCAGACAAGGTCATGATTAGGTTCGTGCGTCACAGATTAATAACTCACCTCGACAGTATTTCGGCTTATTTAATCAGAGATATGGCAAACACCTCGGGCAAAGCTCCTAGATAATCATAATATTACTTAATTATATAATCCTAGCTTAATGATTCATAACCAAAGCTTAATGATTCATAACCAAAGCTTAATGGGAGGTCGGAACCTTACCTCAACACTATCTATGGCAATTTGAAGTCGAAAGGCTAGAAACCGGACTCTCGCACGCGAACCGTGGTTCGGGATCAGAACTTCAGAGTGTTTGTGTGAAAAAATGTCTGGCTCAATCATCTATTTATAGGGCAACTTCTGCGGTAGTGACGGACCGTTATCAGGCGTGACGGTCCGTCACGCCGTGACTTGGTGGCTACGCACTTCTGGATCACGTAACAGACTGTTATGGTTCGTGACGGTCCGTCACGAGGGTGAGTCATCGGATACGTGTCAGAAACCCTAAAACCGCCTCTGGTTTATGCGGCACGGACCGTCATGACGGGTGATGGTCCGTCATCATGCGTAACGGACCGTTATGGCTGGTGACAGTCCGTTACAGGCTATTTTTCCAAATTTTCATTTTTGATCCTTGGATTTTGTATTTTCTCATTATAGCCCCTGGACTTATTGACAACTTTAATCCTTCATTTCCTTAGGGGATTTTCAGGGTGTTACAAATCTCCCATTTTTTAAGAAATTTCATCCTCCAAATTAAGGTGTGAATAGATGAGGATATTTGGCTTTCATCTGTTCCTCTAATTCCCAAGTCTTGTCGGCTCTGATCTGACCTTGCCATTGAACTAACACCATTGGTATAACTTTCTTTCTCAATTTTCGTTCCTAGGTGTCTAAAATCTTGATCGGTTGTTTAGTGAATTGAAGTTTGTCGTCAACGTATACATAATCTAGTGCAATAGCCTGAGTTGGATCAGCTAAACATTTGCATAAACAGGATACATGAAACGTATTGTGAATCCCTTGTAAAGCTTCAGGTAGATCTAACTTGTAGGCTACTGCTCCAATTCTTTCAGTTATTTTGTAAGGTCCGATATATCTTGGTCCTAACTTTCCACGTTTCCTGAACCTTAGAATACCTTTCCAAGGCGAGACTTTTAACATAACAAAATCTCCAACTTAGAATTCTAACGGTCGTCGTCTATCAGCATAACTCTTTTGACGATCCTGAGCAGCTTTCAGCCGTTGTTTAATCTGGACTATTTTATCTGTTGTTTCATGTATAACTTCGGGTCCAGACAACTGACTGTCTCCTATTTTAGTCCAACAGACAGGAGTTCTGCACTTCCTCCCATATAGTGCTTCGAATGGTACAGCTTTAATACTTGAATGGTAACTGTTGTTGTAGGAGAATTCGATCAATGGTAAGTGATTATCCCAAATACCTCCAAAATCTATAACACAAGCCCTCAGCATATCTTCTAGAGTTTGAATCGTACGTTCGCTCTGTCCATCTGTCTGAGGATGATATGCGGTACTCATGGTAAGTCGTGTTCCCAATTCTTTCTGAAAACTCGTCCAGAATCTAGATGTGAACCGACTATCTCTATCAGAAATAATAGACAGTGGTATGCTATGGTGGCTCACAATTTCATTGATATAGATCCTGGCTAACTTATCCATAGAGTATGTTTCCTTGATGGGTATGAAATAGGCTGACTTGGTCAGTCTATCGACCACGACCCATATAGCATTATTTCCTTTTTGAGTTATGGGTAGCTTAGTCACGAAGTCCATTGTAATGCGATCCCATTTCCAGACAGGTAATTCTATTTGATGTAGTTGACCTGCCGGTTTCTGGTGCTCAATCTTAACTTGAAGGCAAGTCAAGCATTTATCTATGTACTGGGCTATCGATCTCTTCATGTTTGGCCACCAGTAATGAATCTTCAGATCTCTGTACATTTTGTTTGCACCAGGATGCATGGAATATCTTGACTTATGTGCTTCATCTAACACCTTTTCTTGAATATCTCCAAGCTTTGGAATCCAGATTCTTTGATCAAATCTCATGATTCCGTCATCTCCTTTGGATAGCAATTTCTGTTTTCCAACCATACGTTCTTTCTTGATATTCCCTTCTTCTAATGCTTTTGGTTGGATTTTCTTGAATTGCTTCATTAAGTCTAATTTCAGGTCTAATCTTAGTGCTTTTACTTTAATCGGTTGACTTCGTTCTTTCCAACTTAAAGCATCTGCTACTATATTAGCTTTCCCGGGATGGTACTTGATTTCACAGTCGTAATTGTTGATAAGTTCCATCCACCTCCTTTGCCTCATATTTAAATCCTTCTGATTAAAAATATGTTGGAGGCTTTTATGGTCTGAATATATCATGCATTTGGTACCATAGAGATAGTGTCTCCAGATCTTTAGAGCAAACACTATGGCACCAAGTTCTAAATCATGCGTGGTATAGTTTTTCACATGAATTTTAAGTTGGCGTGAGGCGTAGGCAATAACCTTGTCTCGCTGCATCAACACACAACCCAGACCATTTCGGGAAGCGTCACATTTGGTAACAAAATCATCATTTCCTTCGGGTAGTGCTAAGATTGGTGCATGACTGAGCTTATCTTTGAGAGTACTGAATGCTTCTTCTTGTTTCGTGCCCCGTTTAAACTTTGCTGTCTTCTGAGTTAAAGCAGTCAAAGGCGTAGCAATCTTGGAGAAGTCTTGAATGAATCTTCTGTAGTAACCGGCTAATGCAAGAAAGCTTCTGATTTCTGTTGAAGTCCTTGGGGCTTCCCATTTCATAATTGCTTCAATCTTACTTGGGTCCACTTGTATTCCATGCTCGTTCACAACGTGCCCAAGAAATTGTACTTCTTGTTTCCAAAATTCACATTTGGAAAATTTTCCGTACAATCTTTCTTTTCTCAGGGTTTCTAGAATGATTTTGAGGTGCTTGATATGTTCTTCTTGACTTCGGGAATAGATAAGAATATCATCGATGAAAACAATGACAAATTTATCAAGGAAAGGTTTACAGACTCGGTTCATTAGGTCCATAAATGTTGCGGGGGCATTTGTTAGACCAAATGACATGACCAGGAATTCATAGTGACCATATCTGGTCCTAAAAGCAGTCTTAGGTACATCTTCTTCTTGTCCTTCAACTGATGATATCTTGATCTAAGATTGATCTTCGAGAAATAATTTGCTTCCTGTAGCTGATCGAATAGATCATCTATTCTAGGCAATGGATATCTGTTCTTTTTAGTCAGCTTGTTTAATTCCCGATAATCAATACACATCCTCATGCTCCCATCTTTCTTCTTTACAAATAGTACCGGTGCTCCCCAAGGTGAAGTGCTAGGACGAATGAATCCATTCTCTAACAGTTCTTGGATTTGTTTCATCAGTTCTTTCAGTTCGGAAGGGGCTAAACGATAAGGGGACTTTGCAATAGGCTTAGCTCCAGGAATGAGTTCAATTCGGAATTCGATTTGTCAATCGGGTGGAAGACCGGGTAATTCTTCCGGAAAGATATCCGGGTGATCACAGACTACAGGAATATCCGCAATCTGTCCTTCGGGTTTAATGTTTAAAGCATGGAGTATGAATATACCGTTTCCCTTAATTAATTCTTTCCTAGCTTTTGCTATGGAAATTATTTCAATCTTATTGTTATTACTATCACCCTGAAAGATCAAACTAGTTTCATCTAGTTTCTTAATCTTGACTGTTCTCTTGTCATAATTAATCTGGGCCTGGTATTGGTTTAACCAATCCATCCCTAGGATAACCTCATATTCATTCAAGTTCATCGGCATTAGCGTAACTAATACCTTAGCATCACCAAAATTGATGACACAATCAGGGTATGATTCGGTTATTCTAATCTGTTCGCCACTTGCCTTTTCAACGACATAGGCATGAATAAATGGAATCGGTCTTACGCCTAAATATGGGGTAAATGCACACGAAACAAAACTTTTATTTGCCCCTGTATCAAATAAAATCTTGGCGTAAATATTATTAACTAAGAAAGTACCTGCTACCTCCTTCGCTTTATTTTTCTATTCATCTCCACTTCCTACGACGAACACTCGTCCTGTTCCATTATTCTGACCACCTATTCTCTGTTTAGGTAGTTTAGGACAAGAAGTCCTATAATGCCCTATCTCTCCACAGTTAAAGCGTTTAACATTTGGGCATTGGGTTGCCAAATGGCCAAACTTCTGACAAGTCTTGCATTTCATTCCCTGATTGGCTCTATCAGGGTTGGGATTAAATCCTCCTTTTCTGGAAAACTTACTATTTCCCGGTTTGAACTTGTAAACAACTTCTTTAGGTTTCCTCTTGTGATCGCTCTTTGGTGTCTCTTGGGCTGCCACCTCATCATACATTATCGCACTCTTTTCAACGGCCAGATCTATCGTCTCAGGTGCGATGGATTTCACTAAGGTACGAACCTTAGGAGGTAAACAAATGTTGCACCAGCTTGGCCATCTCATTGAACTTGGTTGTGTACTCCTGGTGAGTCATGGTTCCAGCTTCGAACCGTAGAAATTCAGCTTCAATCTTGTCCACAACATTTTGTGGATAATATCTTTTTATAATCAAAGACTTGAGATCTTCCCAATTCATTCTATCAGTTACAGCCTCTCCCTTTGTCTGCTTAATTTACTCTCACCAGTCAAGAGCCTCCTCTTCAAAGGAGTGTGCAGCAAACATCACAACTTGATTTGCCCTGCATTCACTCATTTTTATTACTGCTTCCAAAGACGTAATCCATTGCAAGGCTGCAATGGCATCTTTCTTTCCATTGAATGGCTTAGGATGACAGTCACTGAAATTCTTGTAGTTGCATCCTTGGCCATGAACTCATGTATTCTGTGTTGTCATTCCCATCGTTTCATAGGTTCGGGTGGTTCCTATATTGTTTCCTATAGGAGTAGTATGAAGGGTGTCTTTTGTTTGGGGAATGGAACCACTTGTACCTTCGTTCCGGTTACCCAGACTATTATGATTTTCTCTTCTCCTAAGAGCATCATCAAGAATTCCGGGTAAAGTTGTGTGAAGTACTCGGGTGACCTCAGATGCCACCGCCCCTTGAAACTGGGCTTCTGTCATAACAACTTCTTCCACAGGTTGTTCGGTTTCAGTATTCGTATTGACGTGTTCATTTGGATCAGTGTTCGTGTTTGTCGTGTCACGAGTACGAGACCTAGTGTTGGGCATCCTACCCCTACCTCTTCCTCATCCTCTACCACGTCCTGCCATTTGTACCTACACACAGATGTATAACCTCAGAATTCGTATAACCGGTTATAATTCAGAAATTAATAATATTTGGCCAAAAATGCCTTTAATTATCTGATTTCTAGGCATTACCCGTTATAGGTCGTACTGAATGTATACACCTACTTATCCTGAGGCATTCCAGACTAATCTCAGAGTCCTAGTTTTAGTCTAGATACTATTCCTGTAACATCTAAATCCCTTAAACTAAGGCTCTGATACCAACTTTTCATGCCCGTAACACAGGACAGTCATCTAACCAGAGTAGTACCTCCAACAGAGATGTTCCTAGGAAAGAACGATGAGTCTATGAGAGATTTATACACCGTCCTTTCCTAGACAGAACATTCTGTTTGTCAGATAGCTACATACCGTTCAGAAGGTCGCCTTCTAGTTAATATGACGTTGATATCAAAAACACACAGCGGAAGACTAAAACCATCAACTTTTATTTAAACATTAAAATAGTGTATACATCATGTTCTCATAAAAGTTACATCATCTGTTCCTAACAAGGAACAAGTCAGTCGGGACTTATAGTTCATGGCATGCCCAGCATCTGGATCGTTCATCTTTTCATTCTAGTCCTCGAATGCCTTGTTTAATGACTACCTGTGATGCGTTCAAAAACATTTGATAAAACGTGGGTCAACATAAAGCTGGTGAATTCATAAACTAAAATAGTTTATTAAAATGGCCCGTCAAAGTATCTTGAACACATTCATGGGCTTCAACACCCAAATTCATAAACAACTGTGAACAATCATTCAGTCTATATATAACCAAAGACCGTTCCACGGGTCCTATCCAACATGTCGTTCCACAAGCAAGTGAAATACAATAAGCGCTTAGAATACGTTATATATAAACTATAGGTACAATCGTTTCAAGATACTCAAAATGTTTTCATAAATCAATCATGCTAGACAAGGTCATGACTGGGTTCATGCATCACAGTTTAAGAACTCACCTGGACAGTATTTTGGCTTATTTAATCAGAGATATGGCAAACACCTCGGGTAAAGCTCCTAGATAATCATAATATTACTTAATTATATAATCCTAACTTAATGATTCATAACCAAATCTTAATGGGAGGTCAGAACCTTACCTCAGCACTATCTACGGCAATTTGAAGTCGACATGCTAGAAACCGGACTCTCACACGAGAACCGAGGTTCGGGATCAGAACTTCAGAGTGTTTGTGTGTTTTTTAGAGTGTGAATTTGTGTGAGAAAACGTATGGGCTCGATCATCTATTTATAGGGCAAATTCTGGGGTCGTGACGGACCGTTATCAGGCGTGACGGTCCGTCACGCCGTGACTTGGTGGCTACGCACTTCCGGACCACGTAACGGACCGTTGTGGTTCGTGACGGTCCGTCATGAGGGTGAGTCATCGGATACGTGTCAGAAACCCTAAAACCGCCTCTAGTTTATGCGGCACGGGCCGTCATGACGGGTGACGGTCCGTCATGATGCGTAACGGACCGTTATGGCTGGTGAAGGTCCGTTACAGGCTATTTTTTCAAATTTTCATTTTTGATCTTTGGATTTTGTATTTTCTCATTATAGCCCCTGGACTTATTGACAACTTTAATCCTTTATTTCCTTAGGGTATTTTCAGGGTGTTACATTTCCAAAACTTGTTGGGTGCGTAATCTTTTGTATGACCTACATCATCCACCTCACACGGCTACACTTGTGTATTGTGACAACATCAGTATTGTTTATCTATCTACTAATCCCATTCAACATCAACGAACGAAGCACATCGAAATTGACATCCACTTTGTTCGGGAAAAAGTGGCTCGTGGTCAAGTCCGGGTCCTCCACATTCCTTCTCAATTTCAGATTGCGGATATCTTTACCAAAGGCCTACCTCGGGTCCTCTTCGAAGATTTTCGGTCCATTCTCAACATCCGGCCACCTCCTGTTTCGACTGCGGGGTTGTATTAGCATATTATTATATTTTGTATAAAATATTTGGTATTGAATTGTAAATATCTACCAAATATAGATTAGGTCAACCTTTGTATTCTCTATTTATTATCAAGGCTGTGAATGAGATAAGCAAGCAAATTATATCGATCATTAGTTTTATTTACTTATTGCACAAAAACTAAAACATTCTATCAATCATTCTGTTAAATCAGATTGAACATCAAAGCAACAACATACAATAGAATCAATCCACTATATGTCCATTCCATTCTCTTTGGTTCTCTATGTTTACAACATTTATACATAAAACGAATGCAACTCCAGCTGACCGACAACTCGAGATATTGCAACATCCATATTAAAAGAACCGATATTTAGAAACCTATAACCGTGGCATCATCGACTAATTTGGACACGCTTACAAGATGCCAATAGATTTATCAAAGAATAAATAAAAACATAAAAACGAAATGAAATGAAACGAAATCAAATTAAATCAAATCAAGTAAGAAGGCAATGCAAATAGAAATTGTAATCACTTTCCCGCTTTCTTTTTCTTGACATCAGGGGTTGCTAGCTGCTTCCCCGGCTTGGCAGCTGATCCAGCAACGGCTGCTGGTTTTTTCGTACTTGCACTCCTGATGAAAAAAAAGAAGTCAACACAAAGACGAGATCGTGTTTGACCTCATATTAGTCAAGACATGGTTAGAATCATACTTGGCTGGTTGCTTTGAACTTGAATTCTTTTCATCTTCAAAAGCACCATTTTGGTCCCCACCTCTTGGTGAACTTAGCATCTTCATTTTGCACAAATTCAACATTAGTATATATGATACTAATATGAATAATGTAAGGAGAAAATGGATATTAAGTACTCACATCTTGCCACCCTGGGTCTCCTGCTTCTTTCTTGGCTAAAGCTGATTTCAAAAGACAAATTTGTTCTTTTAATTCCCTTACCTCTGGAGACTTACCAGCTCCACCCTCTACTGTAGAAAATCTTTCAACAAATTTAAATGTGCTTAGTGTTTCTAAAGCTTCATCAATATGAGGATGCACATGAACAAACATTAGGATCTTTGCTTGTGCTCCTAGAAAACCAAACAACCCAAATTCATCACAACTTCTACTATAAAATTGTAAAATAAAACTGGAATGATAATAATAATAATAATAATAGTAATAAGGCAAATTGGATTTTTTCATTGGCCAATAATAACCTATACTGTCAATTTAACCAATGACATTCATAACTTTCACTTTCGTTTCCAAGGATAATCCCACTTACATAATCAACTATAGATTTACACTTGATTACCTCTCGATTTTCGCTCACAAGGATGATTATGAGCGAAATGGGGAAATGTACCTTTCACTTAAGAGAAATCGAGTGTAAATCTAAGATGATTTTACAAGTGAGATTGCTCTTGACAACAAAAGTGAAAGTTAGGAGTGACAATATCAAATTATCCGTAAGGATTACTATCGGCCGGTGAGTAAATGAGTAATAGTTTGAATTATTCAAATCCAATTTGCCTAATAATAATAGTAATAGTAATAATATACCAAGAGCGTCTTGAAGCAATTGTGTGAGTTTGCAAGTTTTGTAATTAACACGAGAACTTTTATTAGCAAGAGCTACCATAACATCTCCTAACGCAGAAAGTGACTTATTAACATGTGTTGCTTCATCATTTGAATCGTCAAGTTTTTCATTTCCAGCAAGGTCAACCAAATGCATACAACCTCTAGTTGTAGTCCCAGCTGTCACGTCTTTCCCAAAAACATGAGCCGTAAGGAAACTACAAAAATAAATGTACATTATCTTATTATCTATCATAGTATCAGAGCCAGTGTTATAAATAACTAGAATAATAAATGTGTACCTGTGAGAACGATTGCTATGATCATTCACTGCACGATTCTTTTGACAAAGGCTCATTAGATTTATAACTTCGTCTGCTGATGAAACTGGTACAAGTTTTGCATCAGGTACATTTATTCCTTTCTTTGCAGAGTTAGAGATCTCTAGTGTGGTTATTCGTCAAGACAACAAAAGAATATCAAAGAGAAATAGGTGCTTATAAAATGGGCTAATTGCTCAAAAAGGTACCAGCTTTGGTTAAATTTCTATTTTGGCTAACAAACTTTGTTTGACCCATAAAAATCCCTCAATCGCAAAACGTTTTGACAAAAGGTAATCGGTTAATCAACAACCTGTCATCATTTTGACCATATAACTTGTGCGGGTTGTCTTAAATCAAAACGTTTGCAAGTTTGAGGGTTTTTATTGATAAATTTTACTGGAATTAGAAACTAGACCAAAGTTGGTTAACCTTTTATGCAATTAACCCTTCTGAAATCAAACAAATATAAGAGTTAATAAGGATATGGTTTGCTAGTTCCATCTGTCACAAGGAGATCAAAAACTTCATCATTGTAAACTTCAACCATATTGATAGAAATCTCATAGTTCATGAGGTTCTTTCTCTCCTCCGAGATAAGGAATAGATCATTTAATGCCCTGTAGCTTACACCCCATGTTTCTGGTGTTTGTTCTTCTGGTCCAGTCTACAAACACACAAGTGAATAAATGTCACATTCATCAACATTCCAATTTAATCATCAAATCTTTGAAGAAAATCTTACCAATGTGTAAGTTTTTCCAGCACCCGTTTGACCACATGCAAATACGCAAACATTGAATCCATCGAGAACTGAACGTATCAGTGGTTGGGTATCTGAGAATACGTCTTCTGTAAGACCAAGAAACATAAACCCATGTTAACTAATGATGAAATAAGCAAGTGTCATATTCTCATCAAGAAATAAAAGATTTTGGGACCTTAATTTAATGACCTTGAGTTGAAGAAGGACCAAAAACTTTATTAAACATTGATGCTTTTCGACCCTCTCTTCCGGTTTTTGAAGGAACGATAATTGCTACGGTTTCTTCGTCTGTGTAATCCACACTTGTTACTTGATTCTCTTGTCCACGCAAAAAGGGTCTAACTCTACAATATACCCTAATACTTCCTTTTAAGTCCTGAACTTGATTGTATAGCTTTCTGTTTTCTTCTAGAACCTTCTTGTACCCGGCTGCAGCTTGACATAAAGTATGGACATGCGTTCCTGACAAACCAATAATAGCTTTTTCTTCAACCAAGATTCTTACTTGAAGATAGATTTTTCATATTAGCATTGTATATAAAAGGGTCAGTTTTGACCCATTTTCTTATGAATTGGTCGATTTCGGTTATGTTCTATCTCAAATGGGCCAAGCAGGTTGAAATTCGCCAAAAGTTTACTTTTAATGTATAAAAATTCCTAAATAGTTTTGTTCAGAAATTTAGATCACTTTAGTAATAATGTAGTGTTTGTAATCATATTTGATGCTTTAGTTACTTGTAGAGAAGTTATAAAAAATGCACAAGAAATGTTTTCGGGTCAACCCAACCAAACTGGTATCTACCCATGCTAAAGATTATCAGTCATGCAACCTGCTCATGTTGCCACCTCTAACTATACCTAGATTATCGGCTTCTTCTTGACAGTTATTTTGCATTGATCGCACATCTGATTTTGCAGTAGAAATGGTGTTTCTCAGCTCCTGAATAACATAAAACAGTTATTAGGCATGTACTTATAATAACATTATAGGTGTGTGTATGAGAATTTGAATTTATAACTTGATATTGGTCAAGTAAACTGTGTAAATATTTGTCATCTTCAAGAAATAATTCTTTTTTTTTGCATGTTGGTAGTATGAAAACTGGTCATCCTAACTTGGATTGCCACACAAAAGTAAAGTTTGAAAATACAAGTAATTTGCATGACAAAAGAGTTTACCTTTAAGGTGAAAATTTCAACCCATTTATAAATGTGTTAATTCAAGTTATGGTTTATCTTTAACAAATCAAACGCCTAAAACAAAAGGTATAGTTTAAAAAGAATCAAACAAGTTGAAAGTCACACTTAGTGTATTTTAATGCATCAAACCTCCTAAACCCTCTTACTTAAAAAATCATATTATTATTAAAATGATATGGTTTTCGTAATCATATTTGACACATGAAAAAAAATGTAAAAGTTTTAAACAAAAAAGTGCATAGGTTCAACCTGACCACACCCGTTTCCCCCGCCCATTCCCCCACCTTTAGGATATCTCCTTTTTTTTCCCTTTTTTTTCAATTCTCTACTTTAATATCAACATTGTACCTGTAATTCTTTATCTTGTCGACCAACTAGCTCATGCTGCTTTGGAGAGTTCACGTTTAATTTGTTATATTCATCCATTGTTCTTCTATAATCTTTTTTTCTAGCCCGTTCTTTCTCTCTCTCTATCTCTAAGAGTTCTTGCTCATCTTCCTCCTTTCTAGCCTTTTCTTCATCTTCTTCCATTTGTTTATCTCTATTAATCTGTTCTGCCTCCATTGCACTAATTTCATCCTCTTTAGCCTTTTCTTCTAGCGCAAGCAATTCGATTTCTCTTTGAACTTGTTCTTGCTCCTCCCTTGCCTTTTCTTTTTGTGCAAGTGATTGATTCTCTCTTTTTATGCGTTCTTCCTCCCGCCTTCTAGCCCTTTCTTGTTTTTCAAGTTCCCTTTTCTCTCTTTTTATGCGTGCTTCCTCTTCCTTTTTAGCCTTTCGTTGTTCTGCAAGTAATTGTTTCTCTCTTCTTTTGCGATCTTCCGCTTCTTTTCTAGCATTTTCTTTTCGTGCAAGTGCCACTTTCTCTTTTTTTATACGTCTTTCCTCTTGCCTTCTAGCCTTTTCTTGTTGTGCAAGTAACTCTTTATCTCTTTTGATGCGTTCTTCCTCTTCCTTTCTAGCCGTCTCTTTTTCTTGTTGTTCAAGTAATTCTTTCTCTCTTTGTATGCGTTCTTCCTCTTCCTTTCTAGCCTTTTCTTGTTGTTCAAGTAATTTTTTCTCTCTTTTTATGCGTTCTTCCTCTTCCCTTCTAGCTTTTTCTTGTTGTTCAAGTAATTCTTTCTCTTTTCTTACACGTTCTTCCTCTTCCCTTCTAGTTTTTTCTTGTTGTTCAAATAATTCTTTCTCTCTTCTTACGCATTCTTCCTCTTCCTTTCTAGCCTTTTCTTGATGTTCAAGTAATTCTTTCTCTCTTTTCATGCGTTCTTCCTCTTCCTTTTTAGCCTTTTCTTGTTGTTCAAGTAATTCTTTCTCTCTTTTTATGCGTTCTTCCTCTTTCTTTTTAGCCTTTTCTTTTTCTTCTTTTTCTCTATTTATGCGTTCTTGCTCTTTTGCATATCTATCTTCCTCTATAGACTTTTGGATTGTTTCTTCCTTCTCATTATTTAAAATGTTCTTGCTAATGAGATTGTGAATCTTAAAATTTGAAATAAAATATTTTGAAGTGCTAATTGCATATATGTTTTCAGTAACCAACTTTTTAGGCCAGAAAAAAACCACTAAAGTTTAAAAAAATATAAAAAATAATAATCTAATTAATTACCTAAGATAACTGGTTTTCAACGCCACATTAATAAAAAACTAACACGTCATCAATTTGACCGTTTTACGAGATTAGAGTGACTTAAATAACTTTTTTTTTTGAAAGTTGGTTACCTTTTTATGCAGTTAGCCCTACCTTGAATCTCACATGTTATGGATTATGATGATACCGTTTTATCTTCTGCATGAGATATAGGAGACTCAACATCTTCTGTTGTAATACCCAATCTACTATTAAATTCCTCTTTGACTTTATTCAATATATTCTCAACAATCTGTAGTAAAAAAAATAGAACAATAAAATACCTTTCTAAGTAATTTCTGGATAATTTAAGAAACTAATGGCAAATGCTACATAGTAGAAGAGTTGGTAGTTTCGACCCGTTTACTTATGAATTGGTCGAGTTGAGTTGCACTTTATCCAAACATGTCAAATGGGTCAAACGGTTCAAACAAGTTGAGAGTCATCCAAACGTTACTGTTAATGCATACAACTCATAATTGTAACTTTGTCGTTATGGTAATCACAATCAAAGCATAAGTTTACGGGTCAACCCAACCCACCCTATCACATTTTGACCGGTTACCCAACCTGCCGGACCTATAGTAATGAAGTCAAAGAGAACTCACAATAGGAATGTCTTCTTCATCTCTATCCTCAAGGAGATCAGAAACAATCATGTATAGAGGCCCATAATCACTCTGCAAATCACATGCTCAAACTATTAGACGGTCGCAATTAATCTCCTTCATAATTATTAGAAGAATTTAAACCTCTTCTTCAAAGTCATCTTCATCGCCAGATTGATCCGCTGACCCCAACAACGAGTCAATGTTAACAGAATGGGTTCTTGAGAAGGCATTCATGGCTGGTTCTGAGTTTCTGCGATTTAATGTCTTCCGGTTTTGAGATGGTCTTGGAGTCCATGTAAAGTCACTAGCACCACTTTCACTATAAGCTTTCATGGCCAGTACACTGTCCACTACACATGAAAAATCTCCCCCCTAAACATGATGTAATTTAAAACACATTACAATAACATTATAGGGTAATTTATACACTTACAAACAAACAATCAAATGTACGCAGTCGTAGGATAGGGTCTGGGGAGGGTGAGATGAGGGCAAACCTTACCACTATCCCAGGAGATAGAGAGACTGTCTCAAAGAGGGTAATTTATACACTTGATAAAGTATAATTACCGGATCTAAATCAGAGGGATCAAAAGTTGGAAGACCCAGTTTTTCGACGGCTGTAAGAAAATTGCTAACATTTTCAACATAGGCAGCTTGAGCTGTTGCATCAGGTGTATTAAACAAAGCCGATGGCGCGTTCAAAATCTACATGTTATTGACCCAATTTTAGTTAATAGAGATGAAAAACAAAAAATAAAAAGCAAATAAGAAAGTTCAAAGATCAAGAAATGAACATGAAGCTTACTTTAGGAACAGAACCAGATTTAATCTTGTTAATAACATTGCAAAGGACCATCCCACTTCTTAATCCTAGCCTAAAATCTTCTTCTGATGGCTCAGCTGGTAAATCTCTTGCAGCCACTACACCCACTCTCTTTCTTAGCCATCTTGCTGCATCATATCTGTCCGTTGCTGAAATTCAAAAGCCATATTTTAGGTGGCGTCATCAGTGATGCTATATAGACACCAGGTGACTTCATCATACGGGTCGTATGACAAGGCAAAAATGGTCTTTGTCAGTGGTCACATGAATCACTTTTATGTTAGTGTACCACATCATACAGGAAGTATAGTTTGATCACACCACCTCATACGGCCCGTATAAAATAATTATGGTCAGTATGACGTACCAGTCTAACACCTTATACGACCCGTATGACCATTTTCGCCATATCATACGGCATGTATGACCATACGAAACGTATGACAGGTAAGTGGTGTCTGTATAGTGTGCGAGTGATGTGGCAACCTTTTAGTTTTTAACAGTCAATTATTAACACCAAGGATGCTATACAGACACCTGGTGACGCCATCATACGAGTTGTAAGACAAGGCGAAAATGGTCTTTGGCAATGGTAACATGAGTCACTTTTAGTATACCACATCAAATGGACCATATACTTTGACCAGACCATCTCATACGGCCGTATAAAGAAATTATTACCCGTATAATATATCAATCTAACACCTTATACGACTCGTACACGACCATACGACACATATGACATGTCAGTGGTGTCTATATAATGTGCTAGTGTTGTGGCAAACTTTTAACTTTCAACTGTCAATTATTAAACCCAGTGATGCTATACAGACACCAGGTGACATTACCATGCAGGTCGTATGATCAGGCGAAAATGGTCTTTGTTAATGGTCACGTGAGTCACTTTTATGTCAATATACGCCGTACAGTTTGTCCGCACCACCTCATACGACCCGTATAAAAAAGTTATTGCCCATATAATGTACCAGTCTAATACCTTATACGACCCGTATAACCATTTTCGCCATATCATACGGCATGCGTGACATTATTACAAATACCCAATTCGAATTACATAATGAAACATGCAAAGGAACTTACGATCTTCATCCATCATGTATTCCGAATCGACATCTTCACCTATACTCGTCATGATGATCCCTTCATCTCCCGATTCCGTCATCTTAAACAACCCTTTGGAATACACAATCAAATAACTTGAAAAGTTTCTTCTAAATATCATCCAAATTCATCAATGGGTGCAGGCATGTTATCTATAAACGACAATCAAATAATTCGAAGTGTCCTCTTTGTGTTTGATTATGAATATTATTCGTGTGTTAAAAGAGATAAAACCGAAGCTCGTTCCCGGCCTCTTAATTGTCTTGGAAGGGAAGCACCGGATGGTTTATAATGCTCTCATTTTGTGCACCATTGATCTTCATCTTTGAACTTTCTTGTCATTCCATCTGTCCACAATGCTACTACTTATCAATGAAAATTAGAATTACAAGTTTACAAATGCTCCCCAAGCATATGTGAAAGTAACATTAAGCCCTTTATTTATGGATTTTATATTAGTTTTTGTCCTTTATTCTATTTGATTAGATGTTATATTGTTTATGTGTGTCTCCTCATTTGTTTATGTGTGTCTCCTCATGTCTACAAGGATTACAAATTGTTTATTGACTAGTGGATTTTACTAGCGCGTTTCGTCAGTTCGGTTTTAAATAAAATTTATATCAAAACGTAGATAAAAGTAAGCGCGTCGCAAATGTATATTCAGATATTTATAAAACATTATATTTGAAAAGAAACAAAATATGTTACATCTATTGAAAACCATAAAAACGAAAGAAAATATGCTACATCGGTCGAAAACCATAAAAATGAATACCAATATCGGTTCCGATAATACCGATATTGGTACCGACATTATTCAGTCGGTATTGGTTCGGTTCGGTTTGGTTCGGTTCGTGACCAGTATGGTACCTGCAATCTGTATAGTTTACGATGCAAAAAATACTTTATTTTTAACACAACTCGATCCGTTACAATACATGTACTCGGTATAGTTTACGATATAAAAAAATGTTTATTTACAATAGTTCAATTACCCAAAAGTTGTCTAATGCAACCAAAAAAACAAAGTCGTGTTTTACATCGATCGAAAACCATAAAAATGAATATTTATACCGGTACTAATGGTGTTCGGTCGGTATTTGATATAGTGCAAAACACACATCTTTATTCCTATTGTTTTCAGTCGTTTTGATTAGTTTTATGTTCGTTTTGATTCGTTTTTGTATACTATTGAGTCTGTGTTATGTCTATAGGTGCTTGTGAAGATTACAAGTGAAAACCAGAAGAAACCGAGCACGAGAGTGAAGCCGAAAGAAAAAGTGATAAAAAGTTGGAAAATAGGTCCCTCGCAGTACGCGAGGGAGTAGCTTCAAGACCTCGTGGTACGCGAGGATCTTCAGAACCAGCTGCGACTATTTTGGCCCTCCCGGTACGTGAAGGGCTGGGCTGAGTCTCTCGCGGTACGCGGGAGACAGGAAATCCGAGAAAAAACCTTAAATTGAAGTCTAATAGGATTCCAATGCCGTAATTAGAAGAGTTCGCAATTTGTCCGTCCAGAGAAGAGAATAGGGCGATTTTGGAGCATAGGAAGGCTATTGGATTGCAAGATCGAAGCTTTGGAATCCGAGTTTGTGTAGTTTAGCTTATTCGGTTCTAAAGTTCGATACTTTGTGTTTGATTTATGTTTTGATATCATGGTTTATGTTTATTACTTCTGTTTTGGTGTTTTGAACATGATCCTAGGCTAAAACATTGATACTGCCTAGGTCATTAGATGAATACTTCATAAAGTTATGATTTTTATCAATTTTGGATGTTAATTGATGGTTTATTGAGTGTAAAAGATCTTATGTTGATGATTATGATGAATCTATATGCATAGTTCTGATGTATGTTTGATATCAATTCTGTACGTTGATTGTGGATGTCTACCAGTTTGATTTGCGTATCTAGGTCATATACTTTAGGGTTTGTGATTGTTTGTGTTGTTTGCTAGACATAGTGATCCATAGGAGTTGTGGTTGAGTGTTATTTAGATCTGAATGTGTATCCTGTCTCAATACCCGAGAAGTGAGAGATAGTCGTTTAGTCTTCGTCATTAGGAATCCGAGTGTCAACTGTCTGAGAGGAAGTTGGTTTAGGTGTCTAGTGATTGTTGCTATTCTGAGTCATAGTAGTTATCTTGATATTACCTTGTGCATTCTTCGATTGTATTGTGTACAGTGGTACTTTATCATTGTTGGAGAGATCGAAAGGTAATCCACTATCTGGTGAGTTATTACATCTTTAGGTTCCTTAGTTGGTGAAATCCTGAGAGTGATTAGGGATCCACTAGGTAGTCTAGATTTGTTTCTTTAGAAACTCAGATCCATCATAGTTTCCAGAACCGGTAGAAGTTGTGCTTTGCAAGTAGGATTCCGACGTAGGTGGTATTCTTCCCATCTCTTATATTTCCTTAGTTCTTCATCTTGATAGTTAGAGTCGACCTTGTTTGCTGCATTAGTAGTTAATCTTTAGTATAGTCAACCCCCCCATCAATCAATCTTTAGTCCGAGTTAGAGTCTAGTATAGTTATAGTAGTGTCTCTAGGGTTCGATAACTCGGCTTACCATTAAGCTGTGCTACACTCGATAGGTCCACTTGCCTGTCAATGCGGTTTAGTCGAAGGTACTGCATTTATTACTTAGAAGTCTAGGTTAGGTTTTGTTAGTTTTTATATAGACCGTCTGGGCGACATGAAGTTTTTGGTGCCGTTGCCGGGGACACTTGGCAATAGCAATATTGACTTTGACTAGTTCTTTGTTTGATTTTTGGTTTATTTTCTTTTCTTTTGAGTCTTGTTTGTGTGCTTGTCCTACGTGCTATTTGTGTGTCTAATTTAGAATCGAGTTTTTCTGTCCTTGAGTCTTTGTCCCTTTCCTTTTTGTGTCTTTTTGTTTAAGCACAATACTCGTTCGCAGGTATCACCACCTTATTCAGCTTTTCCAAAGCCCGAACGAGAGCTACACGAGCGCACCCGCGAATTCCGGGAGCGTTTGAAAGAGCTGTGCAAATCCCGGGTACGTTCTACTTGCCCAATTCCATTTCCTATCATAGGCGACGCTGACCCACCAGCGAGGCGTACCGTACACCAGAGGGCCAGTGACGGGGTCACCGGGGCAAGATCTTCGATCACACGCCCCGCTATTCCAAACACAAATACATGGCAGATCCCGTCACATGTCATGAGCACGATCACTCATGCCACTTAGTTTCATGGCCTTGAGGATGAGGATGCACCCGGACACCTGTCCCGCTTCGCGCGCATATGTGAGACCTTCAATATCACAGGTGTGTCTAAGGACGCAATCTATTTGCGTCTTTTCCCATTCTCGCTCTCTGGGCGTGCATCTACTTGGCTTGACACCCTCCTAGACAACTCTATCACCACATGGGAGGACCTTCAAGCCAAGTTCTTCAAGAAATACTATCCACTTTCTAGGGCCGCTCGCCTTAGGGACCAGATCCACTCCTTCCGGATAAACCCTGACGAGCCTTATCACATGGCCTAGGAGCGGTTCAACGCGCTGTTGAGCCGATGACCCAAGCATGGTCTTTCTGACCGGGTAACTGTGGAAAAGTTCTATAATGGCCTCACCTTCGAGAGGCAGCAGATGTTCAACACAGCTGCGGGGCCGTATCATGGATAAACTCGAGAGTGCTGAGTGTGAGGAGATGTTCGAGAGCTTCACTCTCGCTGAGCAGCAGCAGCCATCTACTAGGACTTCCATTTCTAGTGCTAGAGCATCCACCTCTTCTCCTAGAGGTGTGCATCAGGTCACTCCTGATACTAGCATGGCTGCTGCACTCGCAGCTATGGCTAATGAGATCAAAGAGCTGAAGCTCAGTGCTCAACGGTGTGAGGTGTGCAGGGGAGGACACGACACCAGAGATTGCCCCGTTAATCATCAGGAGCAAGTGAGTTTTGCTGGCAACCAGAACTAGAACCGGGGGTATAATAACTAAAATAATTCTTATGACTCGGGATGGAGATCTGGAAACAACCCACCTGGGTTTAATGTTCACCAGAATCAGCAAGGAGGAGGAGAAGCTGGAGCAAGTTCGGGAAGCAGTGTCAGCATGAGAAGGATCGAAGAGATGATTGAGAATCAGACACAGATGCTTGCCCATTTAGTCCAGCAGGACAGGGACGCTAGGCAGCGATTGGATGCACATGACACATTATTAAAGAATCAGCAGTCAGCATTCCAAGATCAGCAATGCACGGTAGGAGACATCGCTCAGAGCCTGAAGGATAGTCAGGAAGGTCCATCTTCAGGCCCCAATGCTTCAGTGATAGCCATGTTGCTCAGGAGTCATAGAGAGGAGGATGAAGCAGAGGAGGAAGTCTCCCACAACGCTGACTATGGCATCCCTTCACCTGAAGAGGTGAAGAAGATAGATTGGAGAGCTTGATTTGCTGAGATAGATGCTAAAATGATAGAAGATCAGATGGTAGAGGGGCCACCGGTGGAGGAGGAAGAGCCAGTGGATGAGGAGATTGTTTTGGAGAAGCCTGCCGAGAAGGCAAAGGAGAAGAAGAAGGGGGTGGAGATGAATACACCCGAGATTGACCTAAGTCGTGTTCCCTACCCAGCTCGCTTATTGCCACATAAACACGCTAGAGAATACGGTCACTTCCTAAACATCTTCAAACAGCTCATGGTTAGTTTCCCATTCATAGAGGTCCTCCAGCATATGCCAAAGTATGGCAAGTTCTTAAAAGATTTTCTTTCCAACAAAAAGAAGCTAGAGGATGTCTCTAAAGTCTCACTTAGTGAGCAATGTTCTGCGGTGGTTTAGAACAAACTGCCAGAGAAACTGGGAGATTCGGGTCGTTTCACAAACTCCTGTCTGCTTAGCGGTTTGCCCCTAAAGCATGCTTTGGCTGACCTGGGTGCTAGCATCAATCTAATGTCATATTCTATCTATAAGCAGCTAGACCTAGCTGAACCGTAGCCGACGCACATGAGCATCTCCTTGGCTGACCGTTCAGTCAAGTATCCACGGGGAATTGTGGAGAATCTTTTAGTGAAAGTAGGAATATTTGTTTTCCCCGTGGATTTTGTCATCTTGGACATGGATGTGGACGATAGAGTCCCACTCATCCTAGGGCTCCCATTCTTGCACCGCCAAGGCATTAAACGATGTCTTTGACGAAAAACTCACACATCGTGTGGGGATGAGTCGATCACATTCGATGCTACAAAGTCTGTGAAGGATGATGGCAAGCAAAGCCACTCCGTGTGCATGATTGAGGCCTTCATGGACGAACATCGGGACTCTAATCCAGTAGAGGATGCTGTTGATAGAGATGGAGGAGAAATGATAGAGGATCCCCTGGATTGGCTTGCTAAATTTGAAAAGAAATTAGTAGGGTCCTCGATTTTAGGTGATGATGATGATGATTGCAGTTTTAGTGAGATATTAGCACAAGTCGGGTCATTAATCTGTGAGACACCCAAGGTTGAAAGTGTAGAGGTCATACCTTTAGAAGTTCCTATTCCTTAACCTCTACCTATTCTTCGTGCTGAGGGGAGAGAGACCGAGTCAACCCCTAGGTCTAGGCCACCCCGTAAGAGAACCCGAGAGTTAACTGACTTAGGTGATCTAGGGAGATTGCAAACCCCAAGTGTGGGGATGTTTAGAAGTGACAACTTGCAAGGGTACCTGAACCAGGTTATTTTCGGACCTAGTAGATTTAAGTTGTAGTGGAAGGACCAAAGTGATAGATGTGATAGGGGTTTGGAGTTTGGAATTGGTTTGTCGAGAGTAAGGAGAATCGGTAGATCGCGCAGGATGAAGGCAGTACCGGTTAGGATCAAGGAGAAGCCTCCTGATAGGCTTGTTTGAGTCTCAGGCAAGTGCCCAGGATGTAGAGTTTGTTTGTATTCCTTGGTTTGAGTCCGTGCCATTTTTTATTTTTTTTCGGTATGTGTATTATGTTTGTGTCAGTTTTTGCACGAATTCGTACTTGATTCGGTGAGGAAAATTATCAGGAATGAAGTTCCAGGCATTTTTTACATTTGTTTTTATGCTTGGAACAGGTTTTTATTGAATTTGGGTGAAAAGAAGTTAAAGGGTGAAAATTTTTCTAAGTATAAAAACCCTCTTTACTTTCTGTCACCAGGGGTCCATCGCGGTACGCGAGGGTTTGTTTATTTGGTTTCTCGTGGTACGCGAGAGACAAAGGATAAGGCCGGCTTAAATGCCACTTCCTCGCGGTACGCAAGGAGTGGACGCCTATTCCTCGCGGTACGCGGGGTACTCCTGGATTTGCCTTTCTTCTTTGTTTTCCCATGGTATCCCTTACCCGCATCTACCACCACTCCCACCACTATCATCACTGCATCACATACCCATCATCCATCATCCATTATCAAACACCATCATCCATCACTTCCATTCAATCATTCAATCCATTACCATGGGAATCTTAGACCGTTCGTGACCAATGATCTACCTTGTTGTGGCTTTCATTTCTATGTGTTTGCCACTTATCGGGTACGTTTTCCTACTATCTATCCAGAGTCTTAGTGAGTCAGTTGAGTCTTTTATTTTAATTTGAGTCATTTTGATGTTGCGGGTATTGTGTGAGTTTGTTTTACAGGTATACATCATTCCGTCCGTACTCAATCTCCATTCGGATGGAGTTGATCCTGATATTATTGAGTAGCCCAGCAGCGTGTGCAACCGCGACTGAAATGCTATACGGTGCACACAAGGATGAACGAAGCTGGATATATTCGAGAGCATATACATTACTAGCTAAGTCGATTCTTGTTTTATTTTTGAATTTTTATTTTTAGTTGTGTCTTGCTTCACATTGAGGACAATGTGTTTTTCAAGTGTGGGGATGTGAGTTGTTTTCTTTTATAAAAATTCAAAAACTACAAAAAAAGAAAAAAAAATTAAAAAATGTCCTTTGAAAGTATAAGTTTTGCATATACTTGGAAAATGATAGTACAACTATATGTACTTGTTTGGTTTTAAATGATTTAAATAATAGAAAACGCGTCTAATTAGTGATGTTTTGGTAGACCCAGTCAATTTGAATAGCTTAACTAGCATGTGTGTGTTACTTAGGATTAATCACGTAAATTAAATCATGAAATCGTGTGGGTACTCATCTTAGGTTTTCGGTAATACTGAAACTGTCAACATAGGGTGATAGGTACCACGTTAAGATAATATCTATTTGTTTTTGAAATTTTTGGCACACCATTCTCTTTTTATGAGAATAAATCCGATTTGGTGGCACCCGTGTAAGGCCCCAAACCCGGGAGGCCTCACGTATTGGATTTACTCATCAACACATAGCTCTTAAACATAAAACATATATCACTAACAGCGGAAACATAACATATCTAAACATAACTTGTCTGAAACTGCATGAACTTTAAACAACATCAAACTAAAACATAACATAAACGGGATGCCAGATGCTGATCTTCGGATAACTCTACTCGCCAAGCCAAGCATCCACTTCCATCTACTGCCACCTACACTTAACTGATGTACATACTAAAAATCAGCAACGCTGAGTGAGTTCTAACGTTTACTTTAAATCAATCATACAAAAGATTTACTAATACTTATATACTGCCAATAAGCAAAAACTTTACATACTTTACTTTTCAAACAGTTTAAAACATATAATAAACCGTTAATTCCTCTTTACTGTACTGCCCTCATGGCTTACATCCATGAACCGACAAGTACCCGGTCAATGCCCCCATGGCTTACACCATGAACCGACACTACCGCTTATCCGTCAATTCCCTTGTCACTACTGTATCGCCCCCATGGTCAACGACCATGAACCGACGAGTACCTAGTCAATGCCCCCATGATCAACGACCATGAACCGACAATACCCTAACGACCATGAACCGACAATACCGCTTAACACTACGGGGAGGTTGCGTGGACCTCCCGAGCAACCTCCGTCACTCATCCCAGTTGTACAACCGTTAGCGAACCCAAAGGTTCTTACTAATGGGTAGAACCCATGTCTGACATCTTGTACAAGTAACATCTGTCCCAAGGACCTTTATAGCTGGTACACATTCCCGTAGGAAATCTATTCACTTTCTGTTCATAAAACTTTCTCTGCCTTGTTCATAACTTAACATGTATTATGCCTTTGTTTATGTATATGAAAATATAGTAAACGCTTGCCATAAATACCTTTGCTTTTACTGAAATATATCTTAACACATATATCATGCCTTTGTTTATGTATATGAAAATATAGTAAACGCTTGCCAAAATATATATCTTGCTTTACTTGAAAATACTAATACATATATTATGCCTTGGTTTATGTATATAGAAATATTGTAAACGCTTGCCATAAAATATAGTTATGCTTTGCTCAAAACGTACATTTGCCTCTTTTAAACTTTACACTAGAACATAGCTTTTCACTTTTGTTTATTATATATAAAATACGATAAACACTTTACACAAAGTATGCACACCACCCCTAAAGCAGGCAAAAAGGGGATTAGAACTCAGCTGGTATCTTAGCTGCAATGGTCTATTGGCTCTCACACAATCTGAACAATCATAACAATTTGACACGTATTAGACTTAACTCGATGCTAAACGGTTTCACCATTTCTGGCTAGGCGAACTTAAGGCTAAGTTAGCCTCTTTCTATCCTGGTGAACATACTGACTTCACTATCCACTTATATATACCCATAGACCTGATGCTTGCGCATTTAGCAAGTGTGCAGGGCCTTGTTCCTACGTACTTAACAAGTACGCAGGACCTTGATCCTGCGTACTTAACAAGTACGCAGGGTCTTGTTCTTGCGTACTTAACAAGTACGTAGGGCCTGCGTGTGGGCAGTCTTCTTCCCTACAAAACCCTAACTTTTGCATGCAGATCCGACCTCGTCAAGATTCAAACTTTTTACGTTCAAAACTTATGTTTTCTAACCGAGAGTCTAGATCTATACTTTGTTTCCATTTTTAAGCATAAAAACCCAACCTTTACTCGATTTTTCTTCAAAACCCAACATAACATAAAAACTTAGATCCGGAACGAATGGTTACCTGAAATCACTTCCTTTTCGTTGCTAAACACTCAAGAGACTCTTGCTAATTATCCTTGAAGCTCTAATCCGAAAACCAGGACTTTCTCTCTAGGCTCTATCTCACTTTCTCTCTCTAGAAATCCAAAAATGGTGAAGTTAAAGAGGCTTTGGGGCTGGTTTTGAGGCTTATAAGGGCCCAAACCCTTGCCCCTTTCGGCCCATACACCCCGGCCCAATCCCGCTTCCCTTTTTCTTATTTAAGTTTTATTTCTCGTGAATTCTTTCGCGCTCTAAAACTCGTGATGTTACAGCCCGCATCCATATGCATGAGCTTATTGATTAGAATTATAAGTTTGCTTATGTGTTACCCTCCGGGATGGCCACTTGGAGAAAACACCCCTAAGTGATTCTTATGTACTTATTTAATATGACTTAGTCTATGTGTTACCTTCCGGGATGGTGACTTGGTTGAAACGTCTCTAGACGAAAGTTCATTTGCTTTGATTAATGCTCATTTTAATACCATTCATACATGATTTCATTTAATTTCTTAAACAAATAAATCTTAGTTTAACATGGTGGGTGAGATCTATATGGTTTAATTTGTGCCTAAACATGACCGTGAGACGGGATTAGGTAGAGCTGTAACTTCTAAGTGTGAGTCACATAGGTTGATTGATAAATGTATAAAATGGATTTAGAACACATTACGGGGGCTAGATAGTTGGAGCTTGGGTTTAATCGGACAGAAATACTAATTATTGCTTTTTAACGCGTGAGTATGTTTGTGCTAATTGGTAATTGATTAATGTTAAGATTAGATCTCGGTTATGATTCCATTGCAGCTTTTTCGAGGACAAAAAAAGGTTAAATGTGGGGATGTTTGATGTAGTGCAAATCACACATCTTTATTCCTATCGTTTTGATTAGTTTTATGTTCGTTTTGAGTCATTTTTGTATACTATTGAGTTTGTGTTATGTCTACAGGTGCTCGTGAAGATTACAAGTGAAAACCAGAAGAAACCGAGCACGAGAGTGAAGCCGGAAGAAAAAGTGATAAAAAGTTAGAAAATAGGTCCCCTCGTGTAGCTTCAAGACCTCGCAGTACGCGAGGATCTTCATAACCGGCCGCGACTATTTTGGCCCTCGCGATATACGAAGGGCTGGGTTGAGTCTCTCGCGGTACGCGGGAGACAGGAAATCCAAGAAAAACCCTAAATTGAATTTTAATAGGATTCCAATGCCATAATTAGAAGAGTTCGCAATTTGGCCGTCAAGAGAAGAGAATAGGGCGATTTTGGAGCATAGGAAAGCTATTGGATTGCAAGATCGAAGCTTTGGAATTCGAGTTTGTGTAGTTTAGCTTATTCGGTTCTAAAGTTCGATACTTTGTGTTTGATTTATGTGTTTGATACCATGGTTTATGTTAATTACTTCTGTTTTGGTGTTTTGAACATGATCCTAGGCTAAAACATTGATACTTCCTGGGTCATTAGATGAATACTTCGTAAAGTTATGATTTTTATCGGTTTTGGATTTTAATTGATGGTTTATTGATTCTGTAAAAGATCTTATGTTGATCATTATGATGAATCTATATGCATAGTTCTGATGTATGTTTGATTTCAATTCCGTACGTTGATTGTGGATGTCTTCCAGTTTGATTTGTGTATCTAGGTCACAAACTTTAGGGTTTGTGATTGTTTGTGTGGTTTACTAGACATAGTGATCCATAGGAGTTGTGGTTGAGTGTTATTTAGATCTGAATGTGTATCCTGTCTCAATACCCGAGAAGTGAGAGATAGTCTTTTAGACTTCGTCATTAGTAATCCAAGTGTCAACTGTCTGAGAGGAAGTTGGTTTAGGTGTCTAGTGAATGTTGCTATTCTGAGTCATAGTTGTTATCTTGATATTACCCCGTGCATTCTTCGAATGTATTATGGACAGTGAGACTGAAAGGTGATCTGTCTTCTTGGCACTTTATCATTGTTGGAGTGACCGAAAGGTAATCCACTATCTGGTGAGTTATAACATCTTTAGGTTCCTTAGTTGGTGACACACTGAGAGTGATTAGGGATCTACTAGGTAGTCTAGAGTTGTTTCTTTAGAAACCCAGATCCATCATAGTTTCCAGAACCGGTAGAAGTTGTGCTTTGCAAGTAGGATTCCGACCTAGGTGGTATTCTTCCCATCTCTGATATTTTCTAAGTTCTTCATCTTGATAGTTAGAGTCGACCTTGTTTGCTGCATTAGTAGTTAATCTTTAGTATAGTCAACCCTCCATCAATCAATCTTTAGTCCGAGTCAGAGTCTAGTATAGTTATAGTAGTGTCTCTAGGGTTTGATAACTCGGTTTACCATTAAGTTGTGCTACACTCGATAGGTCCACTTGCCTGTAAGTGAGGTTTAGTCGAAGGTACTCCATTTATTACTTAGGAGTCTAGGTTAGGTTTTTTTAGTTTTTATATAGACCGTCTGGGCGACATCCGTATTGGTTTTGTTCATCACGATATGGGTACGGTACCGACACTCATTATAGCCTACCATACCAAAAAAGAATACTATTTTTGAACACAACCCCGTTTTCAAAAAAATTATACTGAAATGTCGGGAAAAAAAATCAAACACAGCTAACAAACGCAGGTTATTAGAGAAAAATCAAATTAGTAAAAAATTAAATGGGTTAAAGACATATATTATATATAGTATAAAAAGGTAAAAATAAAAATTTTTAAAAATTAATTCATGTATACTATTTTTATATGTTTTGTTTTTCGACCTTGTATTTATAGCAACCTGTCAACCATAATGCGGTTTAGAAGGATAAACAGGGTCGGCCCAATAGGGTTTTTGGGCCAAGCAAGGGCTTGGGGCTACCTAAAAAATAGGGCCCCCACCTTTAAAAAATGATTAGAGCATTCACAGCAGGTTTTGTATATGCTTGTGAGTGTGTTCTCTATATTTTAAGGAGTGGTTTAAAATGGTTGTTAGTGGAGGAGAGACAAAATGTTACTTTTCATCTTTATATTTGTGAAAACATTGTTCACCTGTATAAATTTTTTAATATTTTTTTTAAGTGGTTGTGAGTGAAGGAGAGAGAAAATGTAGTGATTTTTAGTGTAATTATAAAGATAAGGATAAGGAATATGATGGGAATACTCTTTTATATATATATATATATGTGTGTGTGTGTGTGTAATATTGGGGTTTTTGAGCATTGGGCTTGTAATATTCCACTTGAAACAATCATGGTCCGCCAAAGTCCAGACAACAAAAAGAGGTCGAGCGCGAGGTGACGGAATCAAACATTTAGGCGGTGATTTTGGGAATTGGATTTGGTGGAGCCGCAGTTTTAGGGGACGATTCCGATTCCGATTCACGATACTATGATGTCTATAAACTTAATGAAGATGGGAATTGGGGATTTGGGGGAGCGACAGGTTTTGGGAATTGGAGATTTGGCGTTGCCACGTTAGACTTAGGGTTCTATAAATGTGTTCAATTTTGAGAAAATCTACAATACTGCAACTGTAAATTTGGACTTTGGAGTAATTACGGTGTCCGATTTTGAGCTATTTGAGTCTAGTTTCTTCTGCTCTTTGGACCTTAGGTTCTATATTTCGATTTTGGTTTCTTCTAGTGGACTTTGGTTTCTTATGCTGGACTTGTATCCGGAAGCCAGGGAGTTGCCTGTATATATATATATGTTGTAGACTCAGAACCCGAGTAAAGCTGAGGTTACTGGGTGATGGATTGGGAGGGATGATTACAAGACCCAGACCCGAGTAAAGCTGAGATCCTGGGGTATCTTGTATCGTGGATACAAGTTGTGAGAATACGATTTTGTTTATGAACTCACCAGCCTTATGCTAATCCAAATGTTTTTTAGCACAGGTGACCACTAGCTTAGTTGGCATTCCAGGAGATGTACAAGTGTTTTGATATAGGGATCAGTTAGGGCAGGTTCTTGTGTAACCATAAGACCTGAGTGGATGGCACGTTCTCCGTGAACTATAAATCCAGAGCTATATGTGTTCCTGTGAGGAACAATATGTTGCACTTACCAATCATTCCTTATTGTAAAACAATATTACGTATGAAATGAAATAGTTATGACTTTTAAGTCTTCCGCTGTGTGTTTTTGGTATCAACGTCACAGGAACTAGAAGGCGACCTTCTAACTGGTATGTAGTTATCTGACAAACGGAATGTTCTGTCTAAGGAAAGAACGGTGTATAAATCCCTCCTGGACCCGTCTTTCTTTCCTGGGAACATATCTGTCAGAGGTACTACTCTGGTTAGATAAATGTCCTGTGTTACGGATGTGACAGGTGGCCAGACGGTGATTTACAGAATTGACGGAGGATTTAGACGCACTTGTTTGTATAACATCTGATGAGGATCTAGCGAATCTCCTTGAGGAATATGATCGAGCAGCTTGTCTACAATCATCATCGGTTAAAAGCAGAGTGTTTCTATAAATTCCAAAGAAATGCTCTCCGTCTCCATCCACCGCCTCTGGATCTGATTCTGGATCTAGCTCCACCACTGGTACACCATCGGCGTCACCAAAATCTCCATCTTCGTCCGCTACCTACTCCGCCATGAGATTTCTTTTACGAACTAGTATAACCGGAGATGGAAGATGCATGTTTTGATCTGTTATTCATGGTGCCTGTTTGAGAGCAGGAAGGTCGGTTCCTAAGGAGAATGTTACTAAGTAACTTGTTGATGATCTTAACACCAATGTATTAAATAATCACAATTGCATTTTAATATTAATTTGCTGTAAAAATTAACATGATCGTGTGACGTCATCTTCTATGTGGTGGTGGTGGCTCTGGTGGCGGTGGTATTTTGAGTCATGGGGGTATTTTGGTCATTTCAGAAAAAAGTTATGTAAGGCCCCAAACCGGTCACCCTTCATTTGGGTCGCATCACTGGGTATTTTCCTTGAAAACACTTAATTTACATTTAAAACATACAAACATACAGCGGAAGTCTCTCTCAAATAATAAGTATCTTTTAATCTCATTATCGTTATTAACTCTACCTTACGAATGTCTGCACACTGATCCAAGTAGAACCGCTCCCAAGCCAAGATATGTCGACCACAAAGCTCACCTGCAAAACAATCTAACATACATACAAAGTCAGCTACGCTGAGTGAGTTCTAATAGTTTAATTTAAGTAAAAACCATCACGTCACAAAAGTCATTTATATCGACTCAGGACATCCCAGTCCTTTATAAAAATAGTTTATCATCTATGGACATATATGTAGCCCCTGTTATCTTTCGATATCCTACAAAATTTTACCACCCAAGACTCATCCCGTAATTATAACCTAGTAAGTCTCACCGATATGAATCAAGCTTACTACGCTAATAACTCGTAATCTACCACACGCATTAACCTGAAACCCGGTTAACACAACCAACCCCTAGACATCGACTTAACCAACCTTTACCAAGACTCTCCCAAATAAACTGACACAACAGTTATAATCCCAATGTCATCATTCTGACACAACGGTCAATCTAATACTAAACACCATAGCAATAACAACTCATGCACAATAAATATAACTCAACACTTTCATGCAATTTAAAACATATAAATGCACACAAACACATACCTAGTCACATGCACCCTCATCAGGGCATTCGACACACCCCGAGCTCATCACTGTCATGTTGGACATTTTCACTTTTGGTGACCTCCAGAAGGACTTTGTCCTCCACAATCCAGTTTGCCAGGTTACAAAGACAATGAGCAAACACAATACAAACATATAACACATAACATCACATATCATTTACATGACAAGTTAACCAGACCTGCACCTCATGCACACCTTCTCAGGATAACATATTCCACACGTACTCATAAACACCTAACCCATATCCTGACTCACCTCTACCAGCTCATAACACGACACACATCAATAACCCTTTACCCCTAGCTCACATAGCCTTATAAACCTCCCAAACACCTTCGGTTTATTAATGAATGATTTAGTTCATAAACACGTCGGGTTAAACCCAAAACTGTTAACACGTTTAATATAATAAACACCTCTTGAAAGTATGCACGGTAGTGTAACATCCGTGATTTTACATGTAATATTTTATTTAGTGCTTTAATAACATTATGACATATCACATTATTTCAAAATGTGTTATAACATAAGTGCACTTTACATCACGCCGTAACAATTTAGAGTTTTGAATTTTGTTAATTTCCAATTTTATATATATGTTTATATCTTATATATATATATATATATATATATATTTATAAACTTTAAATCTTATAAAATGAGGTTTTATCTTATAAAAGATGATATTAATAATAATAAATAAGTTTTAGTTCTTTCTTTTTATAAAAATAAAAATAATATAAATCTTATAATCAACTTAAATGAATAATTTAACAAGGAATTATACTTGAACCCTTTGTGAAACACCCTTTCATTGCCAATGAACCCCCTCAAACCCAATTGAACCCTCTCCTATCAATTTGAACCCTGGAACTAAGTTCATCCTCTATTTTGACTCTAAAAAGTCAAAACCGTTTTCAAATCCATTCAATCCCTGTAAATCCAATGTTTTAATTCTCCCTAATCTTTATACCACTCATTTGCGACCGTTATAGACTAGCAATCATTCGAATTGAATGAAAATCATCAGTTTTTGAGATCCATAATGATGTTACGATCAGGAATTCAAAGGACCACGAATCCAGGTTTCAAGGTAAGAATAACGTGTCTATAACCCTCATGTAATTCCCCATCGATTTACAACACGAAATCGGCTTCAACTTCGTCTTCTGCCTCTCTCTGTCGCAATACATATAGGGGAATCAAAGCACTCGTTTTTTTGCAACAATCTAGTCCAATAACAGGTAATAATCACACCTACTTGCTCGATTTTTAATCTTTGTTCAAAAGCCCCTTGAACCGAGTACGATTTGGTTTTGGATTTGGGGCTAGGGTTTTTAGTTCTTGAATTGGGGAAGAAAGGTGTCTGGGACTGTTTGTTAAAAGATAAATGTTTATGTTCTTGACAAGGCATTAGCCCAGATCAATTGGTTAACACCCTTGCCTCCCACACATCAAGTCACAGGTTCTAAACCCGGTAGACCCTTTTTTTTCTTCCCTTTTTGTTTATTTTGTTTAACTTTCTTTTTCACTCACACATACATGTATATATATACATATTCATGTATATATATGAACCCTTGTACTTTTTATAAAGATAAAAGGGTAATATACATTTTTTATAACAAAACTTATACCAATGAATTTTAACATATATATACATTATTTCTTTTGAATGTATAAACATATATATATATATATATATATATATATATATATATATATATATTGTTATAAACCAACCTTTTAGAAAATGTTAATATTCTTATTAAATAAAGAGTATCATTTCGTTACCATTATATATTTCAAAAACGCGTCAAACATTATTGTATTTAAACCTTATTAATTATATATAACTTTTAAATCTATATATATTCGTGATTTGGGATGTCATGAATTCTATTAAACGAAAAGGTTGTGTGTGTGTGTATATATATATATATATATATATATATTTATAACTAAATCTTTAAAACGCCATGATATATAATAGGTTTTTTTAATAACACGATTTTTTAAGCATTTAATAATATAAAGTTTTAATAATTGTTTTATTAATATATTTATCATATTATTATTATTAATTTCACAAATAATATGATATTTGTAGTTAAATGATTCTTTTAGTAATCAACCTCAATAATTGAATTTTTCTTAAATAGTAATTTCACATGACTAATTTATTTACTTATTTCAAATAATACCTTTATAAATATTATTATATTATAATATTTCATTATTTCATTATTGGCTTTGCCTTAATTACTGACACCTAAATCTTCTTTATAGATAAAAATTTATAATACATTATTTCTTGTAACTTGATTGATACATTTAACTTGTTATCGAAATAAATCAAATCATTAATCCGTTCACCCGTTCCAAATCCTATTTCCCCAAATCGTTCCGTTCCTATTCCTTTTAATCGTTTCTCGATATTAAATTGTATAATCATATATTTTAGGGCATCGTTAAACCGGTTCACTCATCCTCCAGATCTAATTCAAGTTTAAGTCACAAATTCAAGGTGAGTTACATAGCCCCACATTTTACATTTTTACATTTTTGAGGTGAAACATGATTACATTTTGAACTATTTGCAATATATACAATTCAAACAATGTGTACATGTGTGTATTTTTGTGCTTTATGTTTAGAACACTTTGGTTAAAATGCAATTATAACAAGTATAATCATTAATACCGTACAAGCCGACGGTAACAATGATAGATCTATTGGAATGACACACCACCCCGGTAGGCTGATTGTTTACCGAAAACACAAGGGTAACATGCATGTTATGCCTAACATGTCAACAAAGGTTTGATTGTGCACCCGGTTTGCTTTAGTTGTTTATACATATTTGCATATCTATACCATGTGACATAATTAATTGTACACTACATATTCAACTTGTGTGTAGAGTAAAAACCTATGTATACTCACCAACTATTTTAGTTGACACTTGTTTTTCGTACATGTTTCAGGTGATTAAGCTCGTGATAAGTCAGGTCAAGATCACATAGGAAAAACTCTTAGACTAAGTTAATAAATTAAACAATATTCTTCTCTTGTTGTTTGTTTGTTGGTTTGAAACAAGTGTGGACTTTAATTTATGAAATTTAATAATTTGTGTGATGCCTTAGTTTCAAACTTATACCATGTGCTATGAACTACATGTGTGACACCTCATGATTCCGCCTTGATGGGGTGTGACAGATTGGTATCAGAGCCTTGGTTATAGAGAATTAGGCTTAGAAAGACCAAGACTATAACCTAAGACTCCCTTACACTTTCATGTGATTTATATCCTAACCTTATTTCTTCTTAGCCACGTCATGTCTCCAATAACATACATGTCCACTCGGACCTTTCTCTACCCACATCCATGAGGGAACCCTCGTATAGCCCCATCCATTGGGCCTCGTTAATGAAGTCAAGTGAAGTAACTAACACGACTAGGCCCAACAAGAAGACCCACGAAGATGAAGGCCCCGAGCTATTATCTGATGCCATGAGAAAATACAAGGAAGAAGCTAAGGAAGCCCACTTACCATCTAAGAAAAGGAAGCTTGCTCGAGTAGATGGATCTCACCCTTTGGCCTTAAAGCCCAATCCGTGATGGCTAGAAGAGTGGGTGTAGGTCCATGAAAGGTTCTGACTAAGGAAAGACCGGGTAATTAAGTGTGTACCTTGTGACCCACCTCTCTTTTCTGGGAATCCTTTTGTGGGTGCACTGCTTATAGGTCAAGTATATTTCTAACATGCTATTATGAGAACTCGGTGTTATGACTAGCCAAATTTTAATTTCATAAAAACCTTTGTACTTAACACTAAGCGTTTTACTATCACTTTATGACCTTATTTTCACGCTAGGCATGGCCGCTTACCCTTCTGAACTCCCAGAATATCACTCCGAGACAGAATCTGATCAAGAAGAAGACCTTGGATCCCCACAACCAGTCAACACGTCACCCGCACAACTAGCTGCCAGATTCCCGCTACTCGCGGGGCAGAATGGTTTAGGAATACGGCCCTGAGGATCCAAGTACCTGAAACACCCCCACTGACAGACCCTTATCTAGCACCAGCTCCATACCATCTGAGCTCAGTGACAAGAAAAGCTATGGAGCCAACCAGTACTATAGGAATTCTAGTCAACGCTGCTCGCCAGTATTTAAGATCCTCAGAATTCCTGAGACAAATATTAGAGCATGAGGTAAGGCACGACCTGTTAGGCCAACGTGTGGATGGCCTATTGAATCTTGTGCAGCAGCAGGAAGACATAATTTCAAATCTAAGTACCCAACTAGACATGATGGAAGGAGACAGGGAGATACTCAATGCTCGTACGGAAGCAACTAGAGCTGAGGCCCGATTTTCAATACAAGTAACTACAACAATGTTTATCTTGGTGCTTATCTGCGTCTTGGTGGAAAGCTACTTGAGACGTTAATCTAACTATTTTATTTCATATTTTAATGTTAGTTTGGACACATTACTATATGTCTGTAATGTGGTATTGGCATTTTATCATTTGGTGTTAATTTTATTTTACAAATTATCATATGTGAATGTCATTGCTCACACACAAATTCAATTTTGCAAGCAAAAATTACTTTCTGTCGTGTTATCATCAAGATTACCAAACTTGCTACTTGTACTTTAAATCAATTCACTACCATTATCCTTAACATGATTACTCGAGCAATGACTAAACATCTTCAATATCTCTAGGCATAACTATTACCTTCAAAAATCCAATCTAATGGGTGTTGTAGAAGGATAAGAGAAACTAAGGTGAACATGCAAAGTAAGCAATTATTACAGGTGCACACGTAATAAAAGTTTGCAGTGCATGCAATCCTAGCAAAAACTATCCTGTAAACAATAAGCCACTACTTCTATGAACATTTGATTTCAACCCCAAACCTCTGGAACGTCAATCTCAACTGTGAGGTTGAAGATTGTTACTAAGTCAATAGACGTTCTTTAATTTCAAATCTCATTTGCTAAACTTAAGTGGTCGATCTCTAACCTAGGAAGAACCCTACCTCAACGTTTAGACCATACCTCCAGAATACCGTGAAAACTTGACGAAACTAGGTTAGACTACACTTAGGCACTCGTACTTCAAGCCATTCATCTAATCCCTCATCCTAATATATAACTTATGAAAGACAATTCATATCTTCTGCTTAGACATTCAGCTAGCCTTCTGACTAAACCATTTGAGCAAATTATCCCAAATCCTTGTTCAACTTCGACGTCTAGACTTCTGCAAATTGATATGTGCGACTCTTGAATGAGAGTCACCACAAACGACTATGCTATTTCCTAACTGTGGTGACCAACTACCAGTCCAATACCTTTTCTGTATCTTGTGGTGTGATGACATGCTATAAAGTAACCATCAACACGTATCCTTTGAAACTCCAACCCAGATTTTGTTATGTGTACGACTACCATTGAATCACGTGCGACCTTACGTGTCAAACCTAACCTTCTTGCACAGCCACTTCCTTGTGGTCCTTCGATACTTAGACTTCGCACCCATATATATTTTATAACTATTATTATTAAACCTTGATTAATAAATAAATCTTTTATAGATTTTTCAAGGGATTAAGAATTATTATCTTTTGTAAATAAAAGTATGTATTAATATATGTGTTTGATTTTTGTCTACAAACCTTTTTATTACCACAAATACATGTTTAATTATATATATATATATATATATATATATGGGACGGTTCCACTAAAAAGTGGTTTTTCGCTAAGAAATCCTAAGAAGTGGGTCAAACGAACTCCAATTGAACTCATTCCAGTGGCGTTGGAACCGTCTCATCGAACCCTAACCCGGATCCAAAAACCTAAACCCCCCTCCACCCGCACCCCCAAAAACCTAAAAACCCCCTCCAACCCTACCCCAAAAAGCCTAAAACCACCACCCCACCCCACCCCCCACCGCAAACCTAAACCCGCCCCCACCCACCCCCAAAAACATAAACCCCCCACCCCCAAAAACCTAAACCATAAAATCTAAACCCTAAGGCTAAACCATAAGGCTAAAACCCTAAAATTGAAACATAAAATCTAAACCTTAAAAGCAAAAACCTAAAAGCTAAGATGGTAGAGTTCGACGAGACGGTTCCAACGCCGCTGAAATTAGCTCAATCGGAGTTCGTTTGATATCGTTTCTTAAGGTTTTTGTCATTTCTTAGATTTCTTAGCAAAAACTATTTCTTATTTGATTCTCCCCCCATATATATATATATATATATATATATATATATATATATTACTTAACCTTAAAAATGACATCATATGATTTTATTTGCATTATTAATAATATAAAATTTCAATGATTGTTTTATTAGTGCATTTATCTTAATTATGATATTAGTGGTTATTAAACAAATAATCTTACCAAATTGGACTTTCATAAATAATAAAATTATAATTTGTCTATTTCAAATTATATCTTTATATTATTATCTCATAATATTTCAAGTGTTGATAGCTTATTTTACTTTTGACGTCGTCTTAATAATGAGAAATTTTGACACCAATTTGATATTCCCTCGGATAACCCTCTAATTTCACCCTTGCCCAGGAATGGGAACTCGTTCTCTTGACATTTCAACTACCAAAACACGATGAACCCACTCCACTATCCTCTCATAAATAAACCCTATGACTCGTCATGGAGTACCCCCATTCATCACCGTTGACCGAGGCAGTCGTTTCATTTCCATGTTCTTGAAATCACTACAAAAGTCCTTAAGGAGTCATCTGGATCTTAGCACGACTTATCATCTCCAAACTTAAAGCTACATGTTGCACTCAATAGTGTGCATGACACTTTTCATGTGTCAAACCTCAAGAAATGTCTTGCTGACGACACTCTTCATATACCGTTGGACGAAGTCCGCATTGATGACAAGTTGAACTTTGTTAAACAGCCCATAGAGATCATGGACCGTAACATTAAGTAACTCAAGCGTAGCCGTATACCTATCGTGAAAGTTTGTTGGAACTCTAAGTGTGGTCTTGAGTTCACTTGGGAACATGGAGACCAAATGAATCTCAAGTATCCTTATCTCTTTTCTGATTCAGTAGCTTCCACCAGTTGAATTTCAGGGACGAAATTCCCTCAACTTGGGGATACTGTAACATCCGTGATTTTACATATAATATTTTATTTAGTGCTTTAATAACATTGTGACATGTCAGATTATTTCAAAACGTGTTATAACATAAGTGCACTTTACATCACGCCGTAACAATTTAAAGTTTTGAATTTTGTTAATTTCCAATTTTATATATATGTTTATATCTTATATATATATATAGCTTAGAACCCCGTGTATTACACACGGGGTGAAAAATATTAATACATAAAATTCTTAAATTTTTATACATATATATTTTACAGGTGTAAAATGTATTACATATACTAATGATAAAAAATAAAATTCAAAATATGTAAAAATTAATATATAATTGAGTTTCGAAAATACGTTAATACCATTTAATTTAATTTGACTTTCATTTACTCTTTGGTTGAAAATAAAAGTTATATAATTAGATTTCAAAATTTCTTATAATAAGAGATAATTTAAAATAAATATATTTTATTAGTATAATTACTATTTTCTTTAAAAATATATTATTATTAAAATATAGAAGTGTATTTAATAAGAGAGAGACGCTGAAAAAAATGATGAGAATGAATATAATGGCGACACGTGGCATGAAAAAACTTTTATTTATTATATAGTATAGATATTTATAAACTTTAAATCTTATAAAATGAAGTTGTATCTTATAAAAGATGATATTAATAATAATAAATAAGTTTTAGTTCTTTCTTTTTATAAAAATAATAATAATATAAATCTTATAATCAACTTAAATGATTAATTTATCAAGGAATTAGACTTGAACCCTTTGTGAAACCCCCTTTCATTGCCAATGAACCCCCTCAAACCCAATTGAACCCTCTCCTATCAATTTTAACCCTGGAACCAAGTTCATCCTCTATTTTGACTCTAAAAAGTCAAAACCGTTTTCAAATCCTTTCAATCCCTGTAAATCCAATGTTTTAATTCTCCCTAATCTTTATACCACTCATTTGCGACCGTTATAGACTAGCAATCATTCGAACTCGACCATATCTCGACTCACCTCGACCAGCTCATAACACGACACACATCAATAACCCTTTACCCCTAGCTCACATAGCCTCATAAACCTCCCAGAGACCCTCGGTTTATTAATGAATGATTTAGTTCATAAACACGTCGGGTTAAACCCAAAACTGTTAACACGTTTAATATAATAAACACCTCTTGAAAGTATGCACGGTAGTGTAACATCCGTGATTTTACATGTAATATTTTATTTAATGCTTTAATAACATTGTGACATATCACATTATTTCAAAATTTGTTATAACATAAGTGCACTTTACATCACGCCGTAACAATTTAGAGTTTTGAATTTTGTTAATTTCCAATTTTATATATATGTTTATATCTTATATATATATATATATATATATATAAACTTTAAATCTTATAAAATGAGGTTTTATCTTATAAAAGATGATATTAATAATAATAAATAAGTTTTAGTTCTTTCTTTTTATAAAAATAAAAATAATATAAATCTTATAATCAACTTAAATGATTAATTTAACAAGGAATTATACTTGAACCCTTTGTGAAACACCCTTTCATCGTCAATGAACCCCCTCAAACCCAATTGAACCCTCTCCTATCAATTTTAACCCTGGAACCAAGTTCATCCTCTATTTTGATTCTAAAAAGTCAAAACCATTTTCAAATCCATTCAATGCCTGTAAATTCGATGTTTTAATTCTCCCAAATCGTTATACCACTCATTTGCGGCTGTTATAGACTAGCAATCATTCGAATTAAAATCATCAGTTTTTGAGATCCACAAGGATGTTACGATCGGAAATTCAAAGACCTACAGGTTCCATCGGTTTCAAGGTAAGAATAACGCGTTTATAACCCTCATGTAATTCCCCATCGATTTGCAACACGAAATCAGCTTCAACTTCGTCTTCTGCCTCTCTCTGTCGCGATAGATATAGGGGAATCAAAGCACTCATTTTTTTCAACTAATCTAGTCCAATAACATGTAATAATCACACCTTCTTGCTCGATTTTTAGTTTTTAATCAACCTACTAGTTTACAGAGTTTAGTTTCAAAAGCTTTCTCTAGAAAAAATAAAATTTTTTATTGTTTCAATACTGAAGAACTTTCAGTAGATATAATGGATACTTCGGGAGAAGTATTTTTACCACTCATAACAAAAGGAGAAATAGCAAAGAGACTTTTGTTTATTAAACCTGAGTTAAGAAAATCTATGAATATGGTGCAAATAGGGGCGGTAAAGATCCTTTTAAAAGCACAATTCAGAGATGGAATTAATTTTCCTATAAAAATGACTCTTGTTGATAATAGAATCATCAACAGACAGGATGCTCTTCTAGGAGCAGTACAAGGAAATTTAGCATATGGCAAATTGATAATAGAATCATTTATATAAGCAAAAACATTATCTCAAAAAAGAAATACAAGAACTTGAGAATAAAAAAGTTATTCTATCTTGCGGATAAATGATTTCCATCACGCAAAAGCTAGAGCAAATTTTTAATGAACAGCTTGAAACTTATTCAGCTAAACAAATAAATGAACTTGTTCAACTAATGTCCCTAAGTAACGAAGAATGTGAACAAAAATTTTCTGAAAATAAAGAATTAAAAGAAAAATATTTTTCAGAAATCAAAGATCGGGTTTTTACTGTCCAAGAACCCAAAACTGAGGAAGAATACTCCTCTGAAGAGGAAGAAGAAGAAACCCCAACATACAATAATAGGATGAACCAAACTAATGCTAGTAGCAGTAGTTATAAAAAATCCTATAGAAAAAAGAATACAGAATTTTCTATGCCCTATCACAAAGGCATACCTAGTTCGAGTAATGGTAGTTCAACTGTAATTGACACCATTAAAATGGACTGTATCTTCGATTTTGAAAAAAGAAAAGAAGTTATAGACAAATGGAATACTGAGATTAGCCTAATAATTCAGTCTAATCTAGAAGAATTTTCTAAAGCTAAGGCTTTGTTAATATTAATTGAGCACAAATCGGCAGGAATTATCAAAGATTTCATTAAAGGAACGGCTTAGAACGAAGATTTGCATGGTGAAGATCTTTTTGATTAAATTATTAACGCCATCTATATGGTGTTTTTAGGTCTCGATTTTCTTACAAATAAAGACCATGAAAATCAAAAACTGCTTGAAAAAGCAAGACAAGTTCTAACTAAATCACAACTTTGTGATATATGTATCCTTGACAACTTTACTTGTCTATTTGAGCAAAACTTATACAAGCTAAGTACAGGAGAATACCACTCTTGGATAGAAGTATACTTAATGAAAATTCCTATTGTTAGTGAAAAAGCCAAAGAACGATGGAATAGAGAAAAGAACAATCTAACTATGCATTCCCTCGGATTTGCTACAAGGATTGTTAAAGAAGAAATTGCAGTCTATTATGATCTCTCCAACAAACAAAAATAGTTAAAAAGATTTAACAAAAGCTGTTGTAAAAAGTTAACGGAAGAGCCACAGTTATCTTTTGGCTGTGATCTAATCAAAGACAAAAAATATTTCAAAAATAAATATAAGAAAAAATAGAAAACAAAAAGAAGGTTTTGGAAAACTAAGAAAAGAAAATTTACTCCAGGAAAATACTTTTTTAACGAAAAACCAAAGGTTTGCCCTCAAGGAAAAAAGAAATGTCGTTGCTGGATATGCTCTGGAGAAAGACATTATGCCAACGAATGTCCCAATAAACAAAATTTTTCAGAAAAAACAAAGCTTATCTTAGAAGCCGAAAATGAAGGATATTTTCCTTTAGAAAACATTTTTGAGGGCTATATGCAAGTATATTCTTCAGAAATAAAGTATGACTCATCCTCTGAAACAACTATATTTTTGTCAGACTCTTCAAAAAGAAAACGACTTAGTTTATTCAAATATAACTAATCCAAATTCCATATATATAAAAGGAAAAATTTTCTTAAAAGGCTATAAATCTATAACTCTACATTGTTATGTAGACACAAGAGCAAGTCTTTGCCTTGCAAGCAAATACGTTATTCTTGAAGGTTTATGGGAAAACACTCCCAAAGATATTAAAGTAACAATTGCAAATCAAGAAACCATCAAATTAAACAAGGTTTGTAGAAACCTTATTATCTACTTTTTAGGAGAACCGTTTCCTATTCCCACTATATATCAACAAGAGTCAGGAATAGATTTACTCCTTGAAAATAATTTCTGTCAATTATATGGGCCTTTTACCCAGTGGTTAGATAGAATATCTTTTCACCTTAACCAAGAAATGATTTTGATTAAGAAAATAACAAAAGCTTTTCAAATCAGAAAACCTGAATTTCTTAAATCAATGAAAAAATATTCAAAAATAAAACAAATCCCTGGTATCAATATAACTCAAGAAGTTATAAAACCAGAAGAAAGATATTTTCTTCAAATACAAAAATATCAAAAAATTAAAGCTTTACTCGAAAAGGTTTGCTCAGAAAACCCTATCGACCCAGAAAAATCCAAAAATTGGATGAAAGCGTCAATAGAATTAATAGATCCAAAAACCGTAATCAGGATAAAACCCATGAAATACAGTCCACATGATAGAAATGAATTTAATAAACAAATTAAAGAATTACTTGATCTCAAGTTAATTATTCCAAGTAAATCTCCTTATATATCTCCAGCATTCTTAGTTGAAAATGAGGCCGAAAAAAGAAGAGAAAAAAAACGTATGGTTGTAAACAATAAAGCAATCAATACAGCCATCAAAGGAGACAGCCATAACCTTCCTTGCATGCAGGAATTATTAACCCTCTTAAGAGGAGAAACTATTTTTTCCAGTTTCGATTGCAAAAGTGGTTTCTGGCAGGTATTGCTAGATGAAGAATCTCAGCTTTTAACGGTGTTCACATGTCCAGATGGTCACTATCAATGGAAGGTAGTTCCTTTTGGATTAAAACATGCTCCTAGCATATTTCAAAGACATGTGCAAAATGCTCTAAGGGGATTAGAAAATTATTGTACCATCTATGTTGATGATATTATAGTTTTCTCAAACTCTGAAGACAAACACTATTTTCATGCTTTATCAGTTTTAAAAACAATTGAAAAATATGGAATAATTTTGTCAAAAAAGAAGGCTAATCTCTTTAAAACAAAGATAAACTTTTTAGGTCTTGAAATAGACCAAGGAACTCATTGTCCATAAAAACATATCATGGAAAATTTGAATAAATTTCCAGACGCAATTGAAGATAAGAAACATCTTCAAAGATTTTTAGGTGTTCTAACCTATGTAGAAAGCTACATTCCAAAGCTCGCAGAGCTTAGAAAACCTTTACAATTAAAATTAAAAAAGGATTATATTTGGTAATGGAAACAATCTGATACGGATTACATTAAAAGGATAAAGAAAAACTTAATGAGTTTTCCAAAACTTTATCTTCCAAAGGATAAGGATTTTCTTATAATTGAAACCGATGCCTCAAACGACTTTTGGGGAGGAATTTTGAAAGCTAAAACAGCTGAAAGAGAAGAAATATGCAAGTATACTCCGGGAAGCTTCAAACCAGCTGAACGAAATTACCATAGCAATGAAAAAGAATTACTTGCTGTAAAAAAAACTATCTCAAAATTTTCTATTTATCTCACTCCTGTAAAATTCTTAGTCAGGACAGATAATAAGAATTTTACTTATTTTCTTAAAACAAAAATTTCTGGATATAACAAACAAGGACGTCTTGTCAGATGGCAAATGTGGTTTTCAAGATACTCTTTTGATATTGAACACCTCGAAGGGTCAAAAAATGTGTTAGCTGATTGTTTGGCACGTGACTTCCAAACGTAAGCAATGATGTAATCTTTTTCTATAAATAGAATGCATCTCTTCTTCAAAAATTATAACTCCAAATTAAAAATATTTTTCTTTTAAGAGAAGGGAGGATGGAAGAAGAACTCAAGGCATTACGCCTAAAAGAAAAAATTCTTTTGATATAATTACAAGCTGTTCAACAGCAAATTGCGTTATATGATGAAAATCTTAACGCTACAACTATAAATTTTATACAGGAAGACAAAAGTCTAAAAACAGAATATGTTCCTTTACAAACGGCTAAAGGTAAAGAAACATCAGGTCCGTTGATCCTTGATGCTTTGGGGAAAAGCATGAAAGGTGCAAATGATGAGCCACAATCATCATCTAGTCCGGAAGCAAACGGCTCTGGTAAAGACGAATCAAATCCGTTCATGGCTGATAGTTTGCCAAAAACTATTAATCTGAGACCAACCTATGCTCAGAAAGTTACATCTCCTGAAAATCATAAAGCACGTTTTTATGTAATTTTTTATGGAGAGTACAGAGGAATTTATGAAGACTGGGCTATTGTATCCAAGTACGTCCAACACTCCTCAGTCCAGTTCAAAAATTTTGGATCATTGCTGCAAGCTCAGAAAGAAGCCACAAGATATTCTGCTCAGTTCGGAAAGAAAGAAATACCTTTAAAGGTCACTATTTTTCCTATGCCTATGGAAAAGAAAAAGAAAAAACAGTCTGTAATCTTTTCTAATACATACAGTGAAAGAAAGATTGAAGAGTAAAAAGAAGAAGCCAATCTCATCGGACTCAACAAATTTCGAATTATTTGGTCCAAAGCCAGGGCTGTTAGTCCAGAAGATTTCGAAGTCGAATCTATTTATACAGAAGACAAAAACACCGAAAACCTATTCGTCTTCTGTCCGGGAGCAGATTCAATTTTAATTTCTTCGGCCTTTTCCGCCGGATTGATTAAATACATCTATCCTCTGCAAACTTGCAAGAAATAAACCTTTTTCCAGAAGGAATGAAAAAGGCCATAAAAATCTTTAAAAAAAAGATTGTAGCTACCAAAGATGCCAACATATACATCAAGTGTACTTCTACACTCCTGGATTGGTATCAAGGAAAGAGTTATCCTGCTCTACATCTTCTAGAAATTGGTCTTGCCAAAGTAAGAAATGTTCTTCCATCAAAAGTTAAAGAAGAACAAGAAGACATCAGTAATTGGGTTTCCATTAGAGTTAATGGATACTTAAGAATCCTTCAATACCTCCAACAAATTACGATAGGAAGTTTTAAAAAGGTTAATTACTACAGCCAAAACTGTATAATTACCGGCTATAGTGGAACGCCTTTACCCGTTCATGAAAAGCAAGTTCTTGAAAGATTAGAACAAAGAATCATCTTTAATAAAGTTGATGCGGGACCAACCACTAAGGAATTATTGTGGCAAAAGCTGACGGGCATAATAGAAAATCACACATGTGATGAATGTAGACAAGAAATAATCTACATACAAAACTCTATTTCTACAGAAGAAATAATTGACGAAGATTCGCGTGAACTGGACCCCACTCACAGGTACATTGATTGAAGAAATTACGTATGTCCTTACGTAATCAAAAAGGACAGTTGTCCTCCTTATCTTTGTTATTGTAAATGTCTATATAAGTAGAAGGAAGGAAGAGAGAAAGGATATCGATTCCACCCACAATAATCCCTTCCCCTTGTAATTTAAATAATGTCTGAGTAGTTTCTCTTTAAGGAGAAATATTGTAAGATATTAAGAAGTTCTTCCTTTTGGAAAAACAGCTATGAAATAAAATATTTCCTCTTTTATCATTAGCATACCTCTGAATTTTGTTATAAAACCTAGAGTCCTAGAGCCATAAAAAGTACCGCTGTGGCAGGAGGCCTTAGGGAAGAAATGGTTGGATTGGTCCCTTATAACATGACGACCAGAGATGTCATAATGATAATCAAGGTATTTTCATAATTGTTCTTTACTTCTTAGATATTTTACTCATTTTTTCTTAAATTTTCAAAAATTATCTTTTTCCAAGAAAAATCTTATGATTCCGCAATTTGGTATCAGAGCTATGAGCTCAAAAATAAATAAATTTAAAAAATGAATAATAATTTATTAAATGATTCTGAGGAATCAAATCAACAAACAGCTGAAGTTATTAACTTCAGTGAAAATGAAAAAGGTTTTCAATCATATTACATGGTTAATTTTGATCAATTAACAAAAATCAACAAGCTCAAATTCAAGCTTGATACTAAACAGATTTTTAATCAACCTACCAGTTTACAGAGTTTAGTTTCAAAAGCTTTCTCTAGAAAAAAATAATTTTTTTATTGTTTCAATACTGAAGAACTTTCAGTAGATATAAAGGATACTTCGGGAGATGTATTTTTACCACTCATAACAAAAGGAGAAATAGTAAAGAGACTTTTGTCTATTAAACCTGAGTTAAGAAAATCTATGAATGTGGTGCATATAGGGGCAGTAAATATCCTTTTAAAAGCACAATTCAGAGATGGAATTAATTTTCCTATAAAAATGTCTCTTGTTGATAATAGAATCATCAACAGACAGGATGCTCTTCTAGGAGTAGTACAAGGAAATTTAGCATATGGCAAATTTATGTTTACCATATATCCTAAGTTTGCTTTACATCGAGATTCAAAATTTTTTGATAAAACACTTAGTTTCATACATCAGTGTGAAAGAACTGATCTGATGGAACCAGGAAATAAAGTATTTATGATTAATTACTTAATCTCTTATGCTCTAACTAATAGCACTCATTCAATTGAGTATAAAGAAAAAGATAATATAACTATCGAAGACATATTCTCAGATATTAGTACCATTGAAGAAAGTAAGTTCTCCGAACCTTAGGCAATTAATATAGCTCAAAATAAGCAAATTCTAGAATCTAAACCTAGACATAGTTTTTTCTGGAAACCCTTTAAAAATAAGAGAATCTAGTTCTACTGGATTACAATTAATTCGATCCATGTCTGAAAGAATAAACAAATATGGAGAAATTCTTAAAGAAGCCATTGGAAAGTAATATCTTTAAGACCAATCCTAGAAGAATTAAAAATCTTAGATCATGAGTTCTCTTGTGAGAATTGAAGAATTAATTAAAGAACTAATTAATAAAGTAGAAAATCTATCTACAAATGAAAAATCTAGAAGCAATTGTTGCAAAGATTATCAAAGAAATTTCTGAAAAAATTGATAAAGAAGACAAACCCATTAATAATGGAAAAGCATAAAGAAAAAACTTCAAATGAAGAAAAAGGACAAATTCAAAAATACTCCTTTCCTAACTTTAATGTTGGAAATCCATCATTAGGAAGTTCTAAAAGCCCAAACGACCTAAAATGGCCTTTTGGATCAACCTCAAATGACTAACAAAAGTCAAATGAGAATTCCTTTTAGAAAAATAAATACAAAAATTGGAAGATGTTAGTTACTCCATCAGAACACCATCCAAAGAATCATGGAACTCCATAGCAACCGGAGTATTAATCCAAAACAGAAATTAAATGAGTTATCTCATTTATATAAGCAAAAACATTATCTCAAAAAAGAAATACAAGAACTTGAGAATAAAAAAGTTATTCTATCTTGCGGATAAATGATTTCCATCATGCAAAAGCTAGAGCAAATTTTTAATGAACAGCTTGAAACTTATTCAGGTGAACAAATAAATGAACTTGTTCAACTAATGTCCCTAAGTAACCAAGCCCCAGTGACTAACAATTCTAAAAAAATTATGATTCCTCAAATTTTAATGTATGTTCCTGTCATTTGCGGTCGTTATAGACTAGCAATCATTCGAATTGACTGAAAATCATCAGTTTTTGAGATCCACAAGGATGTTACGATCGGGAATTCAAAGGATCACGAATCCATCCCAAAAACCCGCAGGTTCCATCGGTTTCAAGGTAAGAATAACGCGTTTATAACCCTCATGTAATTCCCCATCGATTTGCAACACGAAATCAGCTTCAACTTCGTCTTCTGCCTCTCTCTGTCGTGATACATACAGGGGAATCAAAGCACTCATTTTTTGCAACTAATCTAGTCTAATAACAGGTAATAATCACACCTTCTTGCTCGATTTTTAATCTTTGTTCAAAAGCCCCTTGAACCGACTACGATTTGGTGATGGATTTGGAGCTAGGGTTTTGAGTTCTTGAATTGGGGAAGAAGGGTGTTTGGGACTATTTCTTAAAAGACAATTGTTTTTGTTCTTGACAAGGCATTAGCCCAGATCAATTTGTTAACACCCTTGCCTCCCACACATCAGGTCGCAGATTCTAAACCCGGTAGATCCTTTTTTTCCTCCCTTTTTTATCTTGTTTTACTTCCTTTTTTCACTCACACATACATGTATATATATACATATTCATGTATATATAAGAACCCTTGTACTTTTTATAAAGATAAAAGGGTAATATACATTTTGTATAACGAAACTTATACCAATGAAATTTAACATATATATACATTATTTCTTTTGGATGTATAAACATATATATATATATATATATATATATATATATATTATATAGGGGGAGGATCAAATAAGAAGTAGTTTTTCACTAAATAATCTAAGAAATGACAAAAACCTTAAGAAACGGTATCACACAAACTCCGATTGAGCTAATTTCAGCAGCGTTGGAACCGTCTCGTCGAACTCTACCATCTTAGCTTTTAGGTTTTAGCTTTTAAGGTTTAGATTTTACGTTTGAATTTTAGGGTTTTAGCCTTAGGGTTTAGCTTTTAGGGTTTAGATTTTATGGTTTAGGTTTTTAGGGGGTGGGGTGGGGTGGGGTGGTGGTTTTAGGCTTTTCGGGGTAGGGTTGGAGGGGGGGTTTAGGTTTTTGGGGGTGCGGGTGGAGGGGGGTTTAGGTTTTTGGGTCCGGATTAGGGTTCGATGAGACGGTTCCAACGCCGCTAGAATGATCTCAATCGGAGTTCGTTTGACCCACTTCTTAGTATTTTTTAGCGAAAACCCACTTTTTAGTGGAACCGTCCCTTATATATATTATGTAAATAATATTAATTACATTAAGTGACATCTTTAAGATGACTAGTAGAGAACCCACACGATGTGCGGCCCCGACAAATTAATTGTGTGCAAATATTTGTTTAATTAAACGAATGTTTTTAATAAATTACACCTCATTTGCAAACACAAATGCAACTTGCTTATAAAATATTTATATGAGGTACGACCACACGTAAGAGGTATCACGCGCGTTGCCGTGTTAGCCATTGTCTTGATTCGAAAAAAAAACAAAATCGAATGTAACATTTTCTTATCATCATGCTTACATTTCATTGCAACAAACCATTGTTTAGAAAGAACCTCTAAACATTTGAAGAATGATGAATTTAAATAAACTCCAGAGAATGATGGTTTTTTCTTGCATTTACATCTACAAAATAACCTATTTTTGCAAAAGAATATAAGAATGTTTGATCCACCTATGTAGCAAATAGTTGGGAAACTCACTCCAATCCCACAAAGTGTACTCTACAAAGAGTTGGCAAAATGGGCGGGGCGGGCAATGGAACGGGTAGGGTTGGCCCATAAAGAATCTTTACTCCACTTTTTTTAACTTAATTTATAAACGATGAATGCATTAAAGTATAAAAGAAAAATATATAATGTAATAATAGCAATCTAATGTTTGATCCACAACCAAATCCAGCAAGCCAAGTTAGAAATGCATAGGAAAATGTTCGCAGATGTCACAATCATATATGCAAATTCTTGGAAAGCTTACTACACGATTGTAAAATACCCGCAAAAATACCAAATCGAAGAAACTCAAAAAACTTGTTGCGGGTCCGACATCAAACAAGACGACTTGAATTTCAATCTTCAATCGTTATGCGGGTCTTGACTTCAGGTACTTCAATATGCAGTGATCCAAGCCTATATATCAGTTGGGATGGAATTCATCCCACACAATCTATGAATTTTCACATGACAGATCAACTCATAAATAAAGGGTGTTGCCATCCACCATTTGATGAGCTCATGAAAAACAAAAAAAAAGCCCATTGTAGCGTAGCCTGGCCCGACCCGAATAGTTACCCTGAAGCGGGCTAAGATTGCACAATACAAAGATAAAGAGTAGAAGAGCAATAAACAAGTTTGTATTTATTTCATGTTAACAATTTGAAAGAAATATACTTAGAATTACATCCGATCTCTATTTACATCAAACTCTCTAGTTTGTTGATATTATATTAGATACTCATAAAACATGATGAAAAGCCCGTCTAGAGAATCTTTAGGGAGGTTATTGATGTATAAATAGAAACGAACCAAATCCTCTTTTGAAACAATATCAGCATCTCTTACTTCATCGTTGCATATGAGAACCCATAAATCTAGTGACTTTACTCTCTTTATATTACCCCGACAAAACTGGCATGATGTTGATCTCTTTCTTTTTTTTTTCTAAAAGATATAAATATTTTATGTGTTAAATATGACCAAAAGACAATATTATTACAACATTAATCCAAAATATAGGACATTTGCTTTACAAATCGACTTATGTTTGACCAATTCAAACCGTTCCCCATTTAGCAAAATTTTGTATTTGACCCATTCGACCCGTTTGAGGTTGAACACAACCAAATCAACCTATGCTTAAAATGGCAACCTCCGGTAGAGATAGAATGACTAATCATAAAAGTCATTCACGGTTGCCTTCCTTCCATGTCTAGAAATGTTCGGTCTCCCATCAGTATATACCCATAAGGAAATACATTTACGTATACAACAAACCATTTATGAATACAATAATAAAGTCAAGAGTAAATTACCATTTGTGTCCCTGTGGTTTACACGATTTAACACAATGCGTCCCTAACACGAATTTTTAACGCTTTGAGTACCTGTTGTATACAATCTGTAACACTCTGAGCCCCTGGGCCTAACTTTGTTAAATTCTTTTCGTTAAGTTTAGTTTCAACAGGGGTAAGATGGTAATTTTAACTCACGCCCCCCTATCGAAACGCGTCGTCCTCTCTTCGTCTTCAACAGGAAAGGCTATCCGCAACATAAGTTGCTGCGGATAGTTAAGTTTTGTTGCTGGTCTACAACTATGTTGCGGATAGCCCCGTCAAAACTAAACTTAACGGAAAGAATTTAATGAAGTTAGGTCCAGGGACTCAGAGTGTTACAGATTGTATACCACAGGTACTCAAAGCGTTAAAAATTCGTGTTAGGGACACATTATGTTAAATCGTGTAAACCACAAGGACGCAAACTGTAATTTATTCTAAAGTTAATATATTGTAACTTGTTCTGTGAGTATAACATCCCTCTTTTTAATCCACATTCAACTAAAGTGCTACCTTTTTTAATTAAGAAATTAAAAAATAAAAGTACTTTAAATATGTACCAAACAGGGCTGTAGTGAGGAAGTACTTTAATTGAGGAAACCAAGGCAGAGGACTCCCTAGAAATTTCCAAAATTAGAACTGTAAACCAGTTTATGACTTTAAGGATACATGCAATAAGCAGCATGAGGTTGTAAAAAACCACATAGTAACCATGTTCAGTTAATCCTAACATAACTTAATTATTACCAAATGAATTCTAGGATGGAATTTTATTAACATGAACACTAAGTAGCAAAAATATAAATGGGTCGGTTTGGATTATGTTATATATATATATATATATATATATATTCAACTTTAAAGGATCACTGAAATTTATATGTATATTTTTGCTAACAAATGCAAAAAGAAACATCACATATTTGGTACAAATTTGATAATGGCACCTGAGAATGCAGAAATCCGATCCACATTGTATGATGTTGCGACTGCCTGAAACCAAAATAAAGGGTTAGAATGAAAGGTCACAGCAAACAGTCAGGTGACTTTTCAATAAAAAGGTAACATGTAGTCTTTTAAGCAATTTCAAGCGTAAAACTTTTACACATCGAACTTGGAAATAATAATTAAAGCATACAACTTAAAGTATGGCTCACCCTGAACTCTTCAATATAAAGTTAACATGTATCCGTGTAAGTAGTTTCAACCTTCAACTTTATGCTAACCAATAAATACAAAGTTGAAAGCGGCTATTAAAGATATGCTATAGTCTAAATAAAATTAAAGAAGAGAAATGACATAAAATTAGAGTGTTTGGCTGCAGATTATGTGGTGAAGTGGTCCAACAAGTAGCTGGTGTAAGATACATATTGCCTTGACAAATTGAATTTTGGAATTAGTATCAAATCTTAAAATGCAAGATATTATTCATAGACATACACACAAAAGGACAAACACAAAATAACATTTGTATATAAACAATAATAATTCCAGACATACATATTCTTGCATTCAACAGCATAGTATCACTGTCTTTGTTATGCAGACTATCTCTGTGGAGCACGTGTCATTAACATATATTAGAGGTTGTTAGTTTCACAGATATATGATGCTGTTAGCTAACGATATTGAGCTTCTAGTTCCTATTACTTATTAACAGAAAGATGACATAATAACTTCTTGGAAAGCTTACTTAGGCCACATGTTGCGCATGCTTGTGTTGCACCAACTAATTTTGATTTTTTATGCAAGGCATGAGAGCGTTCATGGGGAATGCGCCTTCTACCTTCCTAATCTTTCAGTACTTAAAACAATATTGCTCATGCAATTCTCCATGTAAAACTATACAGTTTTTCCCGGTGGAATCCATAACTACCAAACTAACCTGAAAACCTAGTCATTGTAATATCGTATGCTTCATGATGCTGTATTTCCATGCAAGCAGACCTGCACTTCTAGATTGTATGTATTCAAGCCATGGCCCAGGATGTAAACAATAACAGGCTCTGGCTAAGTGACCCTGCAGATTTTAGCAAATATACCTTACAACGACCAGAACATTTAAAACAGACAACGAATTATTTAATATACCCATTTTATTGGTCATGCATTTATAAATGGGGCTGTAATACATGTATTTAAGGCAGAAAAATACACATATACAGGGCTGTAAAATGGGGTGTTATACAGTTGTAAAAATGATGAATTTTACCTGTTAATAATTTTGTTCGAGGTATAGATTGAACTAAGTAATTTAGCTCAAAAACTGAATATAAGTAAACAATCAAGAAGACGCAACATAAAGCAAGACATTTTAGATTTTGCAAACGAAAGTACAACATATTTCTCACCAAATAACACAGTTTAAAATACGGATTTGTAGTAAAAAATGCATTAAAAAGGGCTAATTTGGGTGGTGTTTTATCTCAAACGGGTCAATTGATCAAATCATAAGGTTTAGCTATTAAGGAAATGGGTCAAAAGGCAAATAAAATGCTAATAAAAAAGTAAAGTAACATTAGCATTCAGAGCTTAAAAATAATGAAAATAATTTAGAGTTTTGAAATCAAACACAGCTTTGCTGTTGTAGTTGTTGTAAGTGATCTCTTTCAATTGAAGGCAGCATAAGATACATTCTGGCAATTCTTCAGCTTTGCTGCTCTGTATAAATATCAACAAATTTCATTTTACGACATAATCCAGGATACAATGTTTTAGTATATCTCGAAAAGCATCAAAACCTTTCCTAGAGATGTAACTGAATCTATGCATGTTCAAATCAATTTCAAAGTAGTTCTCCTCCAAGAAACTCAGGGCTGTAAAATTTAATATCCTTTTTCAACATGTAGGCTAATTGCACAACTCTAAAGGGCTGTAAAATTGGGCTGTAATTACAATAGCCATAACCACAACCTAATACAACCAAAATAAAAGAAATTGAAGAAACCAACCTATTCCAACCAAATAGAAGAAACCGTACCTGCGATGGCGAGGGGGCGGAAACAGATGAGGGAAAGATTCAATGGTGGTTTTATATTGCCGTAATCCCCCTAATACTGAGTATAGATAATTGAATGGGGGTTTGATGGCCTTGGCGGTTATGATGGTGTAATCACACGAAAGGTCTCCGGCGGCGTTGGCGGTAGAAGAAAGGTCTCCGACGAGAGTGAAGAAGGAGTCCGGCGTCTTAAAACCACGGGAGGAAAAAGCGTCTTAAAATAAGTGTGAAATGACCTTTTCTGTTAGGAATCAAAGTCGGTAGCGCAGCGGACACAACACACAAACACACTTAAACGAAAAGAAGAAAGCAATAAACGACACAAGGATTTATAGTGGTTCGGTCAAGGTGACCTACATCCACTTGCTGCAACTAGGGTTTACTTTTATCGATAGGTGCTACAAGAAATTACAATTACAAGACTGAGTATTTATAAACCAAGATTAGGGCTGGTTAATAAGGCAATTACTAAACAATAGGAATTAGGGCCGGCAGCCCCTCTTCCCTCTATTCCAGCCGTAACAGGCTAAGTAGCCCAGGCCCAAACCTGGCCCAGCCCGATCCAGCCCAAAAGCCTTCATAACCCAACAATCTCCCACTTGAAGGCTTTGCCTATACAAAACATCCAAGCAAACTCAGCACCAGTAACTCCAGTAATCTCTATAAACAAGTCCTCCAAACCCAAGCTAAGACTCCATGTCAAACCCTCCTAGTTGCAGCGGCCCTTATCATCAGTTACCTGAAAGGCCCGTTGAAGCTCCACCGAGCTTCAACCCAATACCAGTCATACCAGACCCAGCCGTGATTATCTCCACCACCGACCCATCTTCTGTCTCAACCGACTTGCACGTTCCGCCGGCTCCAGAGATGCACCGAAGACCATCATCACTCTCCAAATTCAGCAAACAATCCTAAGGAGAGACTTTCTCATTCGGAATCTTGGTCTTCAAAACCCAACGGACTCTTGGAACTGTACCCGGAACACGTCCCGTGCTCCCACTGTTCCCAAACCCCCTGACTGGTTTCACCCTCCGAACACATTTAACTGACATCTCAGTAGCTCCAGGCTTCACGTTTGCAAAGTGAACCCTCTTAGTGCGAGATTCAGTGAACCGGACTTTATCACTCTGAACCGGGACGGTCACACATCCCTCAGCAGGTACCTCAACTAAATACAGTGATCCTCGTTTTTCTCCCCGAGCAATAACGAGATTTCCATCTAACACTTTCCACTTTCCACCGCCAAACTTGACATCCAGTCCCTGTTCATCTAATTGACTAACAGAAATAAGATTCATCATCAGACCTGGAATTACCCTGACGTTTTGCAAGTTCCATGCAGTTCCTAATGGAGTCTTCAGATTCACATCTCCCATGCCCGTAACCTTTAAGGTTTCACCATTTCCTAGTCTTACTTGTCCAAAATCACCTTCTTTTAGATTCACCATTGATTCACCGCTGTGCATAGCATGAATCGATGCTCCTGAATCCATGACCCAAGAGTCCACACTGCTTTCCACACTACAAACCAGTACATCATCATAACAAACGACCTCAGTAGTGTTCACTTCAGCAGACTTTTCCTTTTTGGCCTTTGGACACTGACTCTTAAAATGCCCAACTTCTTTGCAGCCCCAACATGTGACAGTCTTAGGAGTTCTGGATGCACTCCTACCCCTGCTCCCACTTTCCCTGTTATTCCCTCTTCCCCAGCTTACACTTAACAATTCAGAAGAAGATGAGCTACCTTGCTTCCTGCGTCTTACGTCTTCTCCAAGAATCAAATCTCTCATCCCTTCAAATGTAAAACCACTGGGCCCTGTAGAATTGGTAATAGCAGTTACCGTTCCGGACCAGCAATTCGGCAGTGAAGATAACAGCGCCAGACCTTGAGTTTCATCATCAAAATTGATTCCCACATAACTCAATCTGGACAAAAGTAAATTTAAATTGTTGATATGTTCTGTCACGTCTCCTTCCTTCATCATAGTCAAGAAAAATTCTCTCAACAAGAACAGTTTATTTGCTCCCGACGGTTTCTCATACATGTTTGACAGAGCTGTCATCATGCCACGAGCCGTGGTTTCCTTCATGATGTTGAACGCGACACTCCTTGTCAAAGACAATGTAATAGCCGCCTTGGCCTTCTTGTCCTTCGAATTCCAAACATCTTGACTAATCTTATCAGTTTTTTCTTCCAATACCACATCCAAGTCCCTTTGACTCAACAGAGCTACAATTTGCATCTTCCACCATGCAAAGTCCGTCCCGTCGAACTTCTCAATCTGTACCTTCCCGTCCTCAGCCATCTTAATAGCAAACAGAAAACAGATAAACGAACTTGAACACGAAAAAAAAACTTAACCCGTCGACTCAAGGGTTAGAACCCTAATCGGCGATCAACCTGGCAGCAACCCAATTCAACAGCGACCAGAAAACCAGCCACCACAGTCCCGACGACCAACAGTTTGTCCGGCGGCTACCTCAAAACCCTAATCGAACCCGCTCTACACTTCCTCCCTTCCTGCGACAGCGATTAGTAGCCAAAACAGGCTCTAATCAGCCCTGTTACGGCCGAACAGAAGCAGAACAGAATCGAAACAGCAGCAACAGTCAGCGACAGACCTCCAGCGACAAAATCAGCCGCAGAACAGACCCAACCAGCCCTTGCGGCTTCGAGCAGATTGGTTAAACACCAATCGCAATTCTGACAGCCTCTCGGATCGTTTTTCCGTGCGAAAACCGTGTGTAACAACGAGCCAAAGCTCTGATACCAGTTGTTAGGAATCAGAGTCGGTAGCGCAGCGGACACAACACACAAACACACTTAAACGAAAAGAAGAAAGCAATAAACGACACAAGAATTTATAGTGGTTCGGTCAAGGTGACCTACATCTACTTGTTGCAACTAGGGTTTACTTTTATTGATAGATGCTACAAGAAATTACAATTACAAGACTGAGTATTTATAAACCAAGATTAGGGCTGGTTAATAAGGCAATTACTAAACAATAGGAATTAGGGCCGGCAGCCCCTCTTCCCTCTGTTCCAGCCGTAACAGGCTAAGTAGCCCAGGCCCAAACCTGGCCCAGCCCGATCCAGCCCAAAAGCCTTCATAACCCAACATTTTCATCCCCCCTATAGATATAGATATAGATATAGATATAGATATAGATATAGATAGATATAGATATGTATTCATTTAGATGTGTATTCATATATATTTTTGTATATGTATTTACTAGGGTATAGACCCGTATATTACACGGGGTTGAGTAATAAAAATGATGCAATAAAGTAATATGTAAATACTTCTCATAATAAATAACTATATATTATATGTAATAATTAGAAATGTTAATAGTTACAATTACAGTTTACAAATCTCAAAATACAATTACAATTTACAAATCTATAAATACTTTTTTGTATACAATTACAGATGGGGTGTAAGCAGCAACATGATTTGCTAGTTGTCGAAATGCAGCTGGACCTTCAAATAATATATGTTCACAAGTTATTATCTCAAACACTATAATAAAATGTTAAACCTTGAATCATCTATCAACTCTATATGGGCAACTTATATAAACTATTTTAATAGAACTTAAAACGTTTAGCTAATGATGAAAACACAATTTAAAACTGTAAAAAATTAACAAATTATAGAAACTTAAGAAACGGTTAAAATAGTCCATATGGGTTAGCTGATGATGAAAACACACTCTAAAACGTTTAAAAACAAAGAAAAAATGTCAAAAATTAACAAATTATGTATTATACCCTAAACAATAAAAGAAAACCATTTTGAAAAGAAGGTAACAATGGAAACTTACTTTGAACACATATATAAACTTCTTGTCATTTGAGAACTCCTTTGCTCCCTGTCAGCAGGAACAACACTCATGAGTTATTAGCGGGTTAAACCAAATAGTCCTAAGAATTTCAGCATATGTAAATATGGCTGGAAAATACAGCTTTATACATTTGAATACTTGCAGATAACACATATATACCACATATGCATCCATTAACATAAATCAGCCAATGTTGGTCCAATTTACCAAACCCTATCCAATTTGAACTTTAAAAGACATTCAGCGGTTGACCTACTTTATGATCTTGTAAAATGGAAATTTCAAGAATCTTTGATCATTATTATGCGTTCATACGTACGTGATTGAAACCATATTTGTTCGACAGGGAATTCACCCGAGAGTCCTGGGTGTATGTGATAGCAAATCAGATAGGTAAATGGGTTGAAATGTCATCTCTAATAGATCTTCCCTAGAACTGAAAGAAACAATATGAACATGTGCAAAGGCTAATTGAACTAAAATTTGACACCTAGGCCTTGTAGTTTCGGGGTTGATGTGACATATACAAAAGTTTAGCACATATGGATTTGCAGTTGTGTGTACTTATCCCATTTCGACCCATCCATAGGTAAATGGGTTAAAATGTCATCTCTATGGTACAACCATTCATAGGTAAATGTTTTGAAATGTAAGCTAAATCTTAAGTAGTCAATACAACCTATAAAAACATTTAAATCACTTCCAAAGTAATTAACAGCTTGACAAATAGCAAGCATATCGGTGTGAAGAAAAAGAAAAACACACCACATCCTTAGTTGGAAGAACACATCCAGTAGAGAAGTTTGGGCTATTAGTTCCCATAGGCATCATTTTGCATGCTCTAACATCAGGTTGCCCCACGTCACCATTGGACACTTCAAATATGTATTTGGGCAGGTTCTTGATGTCAACCTCTGATGTATTTGGAAAAACACACCACATCCTTAGTTGGAAGAACACACCCTAAAGTTCTCCTTGATTATTGGAAACCTTGAACGGTAAAAGAAAATGAATACTGCTACAAAAAAATAACAATAATCTTTACTACCAAAATAAAATCAATAAGCCTTTTGTGAGGCAAGAGTACAATTCATTTTATTAACTAAGCAACTAATCATTTAATCAACCTAAGCAACTATATATCCAAACTTGCAAAATAGCAGAATGCCCAAGTTCTTATTCCCTGTATCTTTCATTTTCTTAATTTAGTAGTTGTTTTAGATAATCAATTTACTTCATAGTTTCACATTCAAATATTCATCACTATTTTTTTGTTCTGACTACAATGGACAAACCAATACACAAAAATCATAATCAGGTAAAAAAACAATTATAAAAAGAAGTCTGAGAAATCGATACCTGAACCTGATATTTGTCTATTGTGGACTGAAAATCGTCAGAGCCGACTGCTGGAAGGTGATAATCGTCAGAAATAAGGCTGATATTTGTCGATTGGTTTCAATTCTTGTCGATCGGAAGAAAATTGACATTTATGATTAAATGGGTTTGATAGTGAGTACTGAGATGCTACAACCACACATGAGAGAATCGTCCCTTCAGTTTCATCAGGCGGGACATCTTTCCTCTGCCTCTCATCAACAACCTTTTGACAATATCTCCCTGTTCAAGAAAACATAAACCATAACATACCTTGAATAGAATCAAGAGGTGCAAGATTGAGGTGTTGGCACGATTCTGCGGCATCTTTTTGGAAGGGAACGATGATAAAGCAGTTGATAAAAAAGAAACGGGTAAAACAATTAAATGGGCCGGTTCGAGATCCGCGCGTCCCACTAAATCGGATCCAAACTTTAGGCTGGAAAACAAATAAGGAGATGGCTTATAATAACAACACGTGTCCCCCCAAACATTTTCGTAGTGTTTTTAGAACCAGACCGGATAACGAACCGGACGTGATAGAGGTTCGTTGGTCGGACCGGTTGACCGGATAACTTCATAAATAATATAAATATTGAAAAAAAATATATATAAAAAACTATAAAACCTATAACACCAAAATTAATATAACTATTAAAACTATAAAAAAAACATGATATATTACTTTACGTATATATTAGTTTTAATATAATATTAAAAACTATTAGTTATTTTATTAATTCTTTCATTTAAAAGACTAGTGGCCCAATAACAACCCATGCCAAAACATTTAACCTAAATATATATTGAATGTCTTGAATGTGTAGAAGATTATGAACAACCTTCAGCCGCCTACATCATCTTCCTTTCTTTTTCCCTCCCATCTTCTTCAGCAGCTAACGTTTTTTTCTCCATCTTTTGTCGTCGACTTTTAGTTTTCTACTTTTCTCTCTTATTCTATCGTCGTCTACACCCATTCCCCACATCATAGATCAGAGGTTGTGGTCGTTGATCGAAGGTTGGACGCATTTCTCTAGTTCTCCGGCGAGAGTTGAGTAAGTTTGGTCTGACCGCCGGTTAACAGTTATCGGTCTGACCGCCGGGTTTCCGGTCCGACCACCGGGTCGCTGGAGGACCATTTCAAAGCATACAACCGGACCGGCCAAGCCTCCGGTTCCCAGCCCGACAGGCCGGTCCGCCTCTCTCTCATATTAAATAACTAGTTTAGATCCCGTGTATACACACGGATGAAAAATATTAATAAATAAAATTTTTAAGTCTGTATATTTTACACGTGTAAAAATGTATCAAAAACTCATAATACGTAAAAACTAATATATAATTGAGTTTCAAAAATAAATTAAATACTATTTAATGTATTTATTTTTTATTTATTATTTGATTAAAAATAAAAGCTAAATATTTAGATTTTTAAAGTTTCATAAGGGATAATTTAAAATAAATGTGTTTTATTAGTATAATTAATATTTTTTTTAAATATATATTATTGTTAAAAATAGTAGGTGCATTTAATAAGAGAGAGAAGCGAGAAAAAAATAATGAGAATGAATGTGGAGGCGACACGTGTCATGTAAAACCTTTATTTATTATATAGTATAGATTCACTCTCATACTAAATAATAATGATTGTAAATAATTAAATATTTAAAATTTATTTTAATATTTTATTAAAACTTACTAAATTATAAGAAAATTTAAACTATATCTCTTTTTAAAATATAATTTTATAATTCTTAAATATTTATTATTTGTTATTTATAATTCTTAGATATTCATTATTTGTTATTTAACTTTCAAAAAAGGTTTTAAAAAAAGACTAAATGTGTGCAAATGTTTTAAAAAAAAGACACCCAGTGTAATTTTTAAAGTCAAAGGACATAACCTGTAATTTTCTATAAAGTTAATGGACATAATTTATAATTTACTATAATTTTTAAATCTTCATTATTTCATCAATGTCTGATGACATCCCATATATAAATTTTCATAGAAACTATTATTTTATAACAAATTGGATTTATTCGACTCATATAATACATGAGTTTCAAACAAAAGGTGTAATCATGGTCTCCCTTGTATCGTTTAAACCCTTATACCATATACTCACATAGTAAATAATAACAAATATATTTATCGTCATTTTTATTGTTATGTTTTATTTTATTTAATAAATTATAATATATTAATTTCGAAAAACTAAATCGTCAACAAAGCTTTCTAGTGCAATCAATATTAACCAGCGCGAGCGTTATGTTACTGGTAATCATCCTTCATTGCATACTTCAGCTGAGAATTAAAAACATAGCCACACACGTGTCCTCCAGCTGAGACTAAAAAAACCCAAAAACAAAAACTCGAACCCGGGTAATTGCAACCACAACATTAACCACTACCAGCCAAACCCCAGACAAACACTGAACAACCAACCAACAAAACTGTATAAATACCAAAAATTACCACAGGAATGTTAATATTCAATTTACAAGGTTAATCAATAAAAAGGAGAATATGTGCATATAAAGAGTGAATACTGCAAGCACACAAAAGTCGATCCTCACCATATCAGGCATAGAGAATATGAACCTTTTCAAAAGAACCATTGAAGCAAGCCTGAAAGGAGAAAGAATGAACTAATAAGCATAAAAAAGAAAATAAATTAAATAAATGCAAAAACATGCAGGTGTTTGGATGCACTTTCTGAAAGCGACTGTTGAAACCTAAAGGTGGTAATCTGCAGGGGCGGATGTAGTGAAGCGAGGGGGGGTGCACAGGAACCCCCCGAGTTTTGAAATTTTAGTGTAACGGTAGGTAAAAAAACTAGGGTGAACCCCCTAAAATATTATAGGGTGAACCCCCTTACGACGGCGCCCACTGCTGCTCGGTTGATCCGGTTGTGAAGCTATAAAACTAAGAACTCTTTCTTGAACTAAATGTGTGTTCTTGAGCATTCATATGATTAGAGGTAAAAAATTGATAGAAACAAATGAGTAGATGACTCTTAAATACAAATTAGTTGATTTTGTGAACATTTGAAGCATAATTTTCATGTTTTTTTCTTTGCTTTAGACCTCCAAAAATGGTTGAGCCGCCCCTGCCCGACCCGACCCGACCCGACCAATCGAACCGAACCGAAAATTTTTATGTCCGGCCCTATGAAATTGGATCATCTAAAAACAGTGAACCCCCTGAAAAAAAATTCTGGATCCGCCACTGGTAATCTGGACATGTTTACTTATGAATGGGTCAATTTGGGTCGTGTTCTATCTCCAATGTGTCAAATATGGCAAATAAAAAAAGTTAGCTTAAAAAGGAACAGATTTAAAGTCGCCAAAGCCTATTTTAATGCAATCAATCTCCTAAATTGCTTCTGTTCAAATATAAAGGTTGCTATCATAATAATATTGTTTTGTAATCATAATTAAAGCATTAAAAAATTAATAGTTTATATAAAAACATGAACATAAAGTGTTCATTGTTCGATCCAACCATACGGCCCGTTATGTCACAAAATGACCTTTTTCAACCCGAAGCCATTTTGACCCATTAGCCAAACTACCCGTGTGTTCAAACAATCTAAATGGTTTATATTAAAATATTTTAATCATAGTTAATGGATTAGTCTATACTAAAAATTATAATAGTTTACATAAATCTCAGTCTCCTACCACGAACTATTCTGAATCGTTACGAACAACTTACCAAACTTGGAAGCTTTCATACCCCTCTTGCTCCAAATGGAAAAGTTCGTCTCCGACCTAACCGTCCGCCACCGCTAAACAACATCACCTCTTCCACCGGCTCCGCCTCGCAAAGCAATTCTGTCGGTAAATAACATTGTAAAAAAAATTCCAAATCAAAAGATAAACTAATATAGGGTTTGAGTTTGGGGAATAATGAACCTCGTCGTCACCGTGTGCGGCGGTGATGAAGGTTAGACAATCACTTTTTAAATCTGAGTGGAAGCCAGCGGCAGGCTTTCTGCTTCTTCTCTCTCGCTCTGAAATAAAATCGTCGTCTCTGATGTCACCGTGTGTGGAGTTGTAAGAGACATCTGTTTCACAAAAATACCTCTACAACGCCACAAAAAAAAACAAATTTTGACCATCAAGTAGTCGGCTACATACCCTTCGGCTTCGTTGTCAAGGAACGGTGACAAACGTGGTGGTAGAACCCTAATTAAAACAAAATGTTAATTAGACGCCTAAAATATCAAGAATCAATGAAAATAAAATAAAAGTGATGGATTTTTTAAACTTACTTTCCAAACATGTAATTGGCTCATCCCTGCATGGATAAAGATCACTAAATGTTAATAAATTTTGAGGTCTGGGTGTATCTACATTAGGAGTGCTCTTAAGCACATTAAAAAAAGCACCCAAAAAAGTTATTTAATCTAAGGTACGGTGAATTTAAGTTATTTTATGAACTGTAAAATGGCTAATTTCATAGTAATTGGAAAAGGGAAAAGAGATGTAAGCAACTACCAATCAGTCGTCAATCGGCGCTTGCGAATCTGTTACAACTGCATAAACGAAACGACGTTGGGGTGCGACTTTCACAAACCCTGCTTGCAGAACCATATGTCATCTGTTGAGGAGAAGCACTACCTAATTCAGTTAAAAAAATAAAATTAGCGAGTAAATTTGGTGAACGTATCACAGTCATGTGTTAAATTTGTTATCTTTTCAAAACATCAAGATATAATCGAAAGCCACTTAACCATATCAAAATCACCATTTCTAACTGTTTGTATTACGTATGGGAAGTTAACTCTCCCTCTTTGAACCAGAGATATGTCGAAAAAACAAACACAAATATAACATGGTCATGCTCAAACTAAAATTACTATTTTACCCTTGTCGAACACGGCCAACTTGACTCTTACCTATTTCGCGCTTCTCATTTTCAGGGCTGTCACTCCTATGAACCACATTCCTGTTCCAAAAACCATAATAAGTCCCATATTACAAGTTATCATCAACATATAATTACGTAAAAGAGGCCCAATTTTAATCTTACGGTTTGAACTGCAAGATCCCCTCTAATTGTGCCAGGTAACAAAATAAGTCAATTTGGTATAAGTAACGATTTTTCTTAGAAGCCACAATTAACCAATCTCATTAGATGAAAGAAATACCCAAAAATAACCATTTACATAGAACTATATGCTTACATTTTGGACAACTTTCTATGTAACCTGAATACACTGCATTCCATCTTGGACAAAAGTTCAGCTGCACATTAGCCTGCAACCTTGGTTGAAAAGGGAGCATTTGATCCTGGCAGACAGTCAACTTAGTAACTGTAAGAGTTGTAAATCGTAAAGCAATAAAAATTCTTGAAAAGTTCATAGTTTAAGATATGTGTCTGTAGTTTAGCAAGTTCATTACGATATGTAGAAGATAGTATACCTGGTCTGTGCTAAGAGCCTGTCCAAGCTGCTAGTGAAAACGAAAGTAAATGATTAGTTTTGAGTTAAATGAATGTATCAATTTTCAAATCAATTCTCATTGGTGTAAAGTGAGCTTGAAGATACAGAACAATAAAATCCAAAAATCAAAATAATCAATACAGGAAGAATTGCATACAAGAAAAATATAGAACATAATAAGTTGAGGAAAAAATCCAATTGATGAAGTTTAAACATATGAAATCTGGTCAAACTATTGCTAGTTGCAAATAGAAAGTCAAAATCAATCATAACCACAAATTTACAAATGAACCAAACATGCATAAAAGAAATTAGGGATATATAAGATTCAGGTCAATTGGCAATTATTTCAATGTTTCACAACTGAATCAAAGATGGAAAGATGACGACTGAGCTTATAAAGTTCAAGAAAATTGTGATACAAAACTCAAGATTATCTTCAAAAACAATCTAAACAGCTGAATTACAAAGAAGCAGGAGATAATATACCCGTATCTCGCGATTGTGAAAGAATGCATCCGAAATTCGTCGCAACTTTTTATTTAATTCCTCACAACTTTCGTTCAATTTTTGGGTGAAAATAACGAAATTGCCTCAACCATCAAAGCTAAGCTAACTGGATCATTCAAATCCTCAAACTAAAATTCAGTTTGATTTTCAATTAACCTGTACCTTCATTCCACAGCCCCTACCATCGCGCCCTAATCTACCGCCGCCGCGCGCTCTACCACCACCTCTTCCACTGCCGCTTCTTACGTCTCTTCTTCCACTTCTTCCACCGTTGATCCTTTTCGCAGAAGACGATGGAATGAAAAAACCCACCTGCCGAAGGTCTTTCAATATAATATTGAAACGTTCATGAATAATTGAATACCATTATAAACTTATTTAAAGATAATTGTAGTCTTATTTAAAAGTCATTGAAGTGAATAGTAATAATATGTCTATATAGTTGTTTTTAATAAGAGGAGTAGGATAAATATGATTCTGGGTAGACAAAAATTTAAAGCTAAAACATAAAAGCTTTAAATTCCATCCAATTCTTTGTTATCACATTAATGTTTTTACCTTTTAAACCACCCAACTTTGAAAACAGTTCTCATTATTTTTAAACTTTTTACAAAAGAAACGAATATATGTATTATACTTTTAAAATTATTTTTATAAAAATAGGATATTGAACATATATATTAATGAAAACACTTCAACGAGGATAATGTAATTTTTTTCATGAGACGTATTAGAAAACAAAAAGATTTTATAAAAGTTATTATCTTTATACATCAATATATAATAACTTTAAGTATTACTATATTTAAATAAAATTTTAAATCCTCATATAATATACAAATTAATAAGCGGCGTACTATCAGAACACCACATCTGAATCTAGGGCCGACATAACATGTCTAACACGATCTGTTAAGACACGACACGATAATTAATCGTGTCATTTTTTTTAAACACGAACACGAACCTGTTAACAAACAAATTAATAAGCGGCCCACTATCAAAAATTGTCAAAACGAGAATAAAAGTCTTAATTAATACATAATTCATAATATATTTGAAACAAAAATCCACAAAGGTCTAAAAGAAAATATAATATATTATTATTTTTTTAACTAAAAAATATAAACATGTTACTAACAGGTACCTAACAGGTTAACATGTGTTTAACCTGTTAAGACATGATTTTTATCTTGTCTTAAACAGGTCAACCTGTTTAAGACACGAAACCTGTTAAGGGCAAACACGAAACATGTTAACTCCTTGTTGTTTTGTGTAGTGTTAACAGTTCTGTGTCAGAAATTACCAGCCCTATCCGAATTTGTACAACATGCTTATCAAATCATACGGGTTGTATTACTTTATCAGTGGTCACATCAGCCATTTCTTTGTGACTCAAAATTATACGACTAGTATGGTAGGGCAAAAAATTAATAAACTAATAAGGAGAAAATAATACAAAATAAGTTATGATTTTGATATACTATAAATAGAATCAAATAAGAATAAACTATAAGTTTTATTTAAATTTAAATTGTTATTATTACACCGTCCTTTGTACTAAACATTTAAACTGGAGAATTAAATTTGTATTTACTGCGTCGCGTGCATATATATAAAGCAGCGGTAAACTCTTCGCTGGCTTTCGCTGCATCTTCTTCCTCTCCTTGTGCAGGTAACCAAATCCTCCATCTTCATCTTCTCTCTCACGCAATCAACTCGTATTTGATTTTTCTCTGCAATTTCCATGGCGATTGATTCAATTCTAACAATTTTATGTACCGATTGTGGCTTAATTAGATAGTTCCTGCGTTTTCCCCTTTTTTCCCCTCTCAATTTGCCGTTTCTATCAACAGTTGCTCGTTTTGTAATTGCTGCAGTTGATTTCAGATATACGGATATTAGATGTGTGAATTTTGTGAATGTAATCGGTTTTTTGTTTCATGATATTGGTCAATTGAATTTGAAGGTAGTTGTGGTGATCTAGGGTTTTGAATTGGTATTTGATTCGTAAGAGATACATTAGCAACGGATCAGAGTTTATGCTGTACTTGTTTATTGGTAATTCAGTTATCAATTTTATTTTTAAATTACGTTCTGTAGTGGTACTCATGGCAATTCATAGTATTTATGAAATGTGAGAATGATATTGGTGGGATTATGATATGAAACTCTGATTTTATTAGGGTTTATATCTAGTTGTGACCTTTTAGGGTTTTTTTTATCAAGTTGTAACCTTTTTTGGAGGATTTTTGAAAGTTTAATGTGATAACTTATTTCCTTTTTCAAAGATTGTTGTTGTGTTAATATTCCTTAGTTTTGGAGATTTTTGATAAGTATGATGTGATGCATAAGAGGCTAGATCGTATCTGTATGCTAACTGTTCTACGTATTGTGATGAATTTACTCTTTTTCATTCAGAGTGATTGCTGTCTTTGTGCTTATCTGGGGTGCAAGAACAGATGGCAAGAAACAGGGTTGGAATCAAGGGAAGTAATCGGGGAAGGGTTCAGCGAAGAGATCAGGATTCGGATGAATCAGATGAGGAGTATAAGGTGACTGATGATGAGGATTTTGAAGAGTCAGACGAATGTTATTCCTTAGATGGTGATGAATCAGAAGAGATATTGGCTGATATTGGAAAGTCAAGGAGGGTTTCTAGATCAAGAAAGACCAGGAGAACTTCTTCAGGTAAAAAGGGGAATGCAGTTATGAAGCCTCGGAAAAGGAGAAGGGTTTCTTGTACAGAAGATGATAATGATGATGAGGACGTTGCTGATGAAGATGATAATGATGATGAATTTATGTCTCTGGACAGGGAAGCTGACCAGGTGAATAAGCCTATGGAAAAGAAGATGGTTTCATATACAGAAGTTGATGATGTTGATGATTCTGGCAGCGGCGGCGGTGGTGGTGATGACGACGATGATGATGGTGAAGAGGACTATAAAGAACTTGTGTTTTCAGGTAGAAACAGAAAACAGAGAAAGAAGCCCCGGGAAAAGAAGAGGGTTGTATATACAGAAGACGACGATGATGATGATGAGGCGGAGGTTGCTGATGAAGATGATGCAGAATTTATGCCTATGGGTAGGAAAGCTAACCAGATAAAGATGCCTACGGAAACGAAGAGGGTTTCTTATGCTGCAATGGATGATGATGATGAGGAGGAGGAGGATGAGGATGACTATGCAGAATTTGTGTCTTCAGGTAGAAAGAGAAACCAAAGAAAGAAGCCTCAGGAAAAGAGGGCTGCATGTATAGAAGATGACGAGGACAAGGATGTTGGCGATGATGATGATGATGATGAATTTATGTATTCATGTAGGAAAGTAAACCAGAAAAAGAATCTTAATGAGAAAAGGGAGGTTTCATACACAGAAGAAGAAGATCATGATGATTGTGATGATGATGATGAATTTATGTATTCAAGTAGAAAAGTAAACCAAAAGAAGAATCTTCGGAAGAAGAGGGAGGTTTCATACACAGAAGATGATGATGACGATGATGATGGCGGTGGTGGTGGTGATGGTGGTGATGATGATGAATTTATGAATTCAGGCAGGAAAGTAAACCAGAAAAAGAATCATCGGGTGAAGAGGGAGGTTTCATACACAGAAGAAGACGAAGAAGAAGAAGAAGAAGATGATGATGATGATGATGATTTGGGGTTTATGTCTTCAAGTAGGAAGAGAAACCAGATAAAAAAGCGTCGTGAGAAGAGGATAGTTTCATATAAAGAAGACAATCAGGAAGAAGAAGAAGAAGATGAAACTGATGCAGAATTTAAGCTAAGTGAGAGTGATTTTGTTGATGATGAAGATGAAACTCCAAAGATAAAGAAAAACCAGGTAATCAGCTCTCATACACAGAAGAAGAGTGTCAGGGGAGTACGGAGAAAGAGCAAAAAATCAAAAACAAAAAATCCCAAAAAACCAAAACAAAGAAATCATAGATTTGGCCAGAGGTTAGGTTCTTCTAAAACGAAATCAGTTACAAACAAAACCCGGATAGAGAACCGAAACAAGATCTCTAAGAGACGAAAGCAGAGGGCAATGGCAGAATCTGATTCTGATTTTGTTAATTCTGCATCTTCTGATCATGAGTACACTATCTCAGAAGAAGAACGAGAACAAATGAGAGAAGCCAGAGTATACTGTGCAAATTTAAGAGATAAATTGAGAAGCTCTTCAAGCGGAAATCAAGATAAACAGCCAACATATGAACAAAAGAAGTATCCAATACGAAAAGGTAAAGAAAAGATTGAAGACGTGAAAGATGACGTAGGGAAGCAAGTTTGTGGAGTTTGTTTATCAGAAGAACAAAAGAGAACCATGAGAGGCGTCCTAAATTGTTGTCGCCATTATTTCTGTTTTTCGTGTATTATGGAATGGTCTAAGGTTGAATCCCGTTGCCCCCTCTGCAAGCAAAGGTTTACAACAATAACAAAAGCTGCAAAATCCGACACCGGGTTCGACTTAAGGACAGTGGTCATACCGGTTCCTGAGTGCGACCAGGTTTGTTATCTTGTTATTTTGTTATTTGTTATCCGGTAATCTGACCTATTTCTTGCATTACAAGTAAGCTCAATTTCTTTACTGTATGTAACTTTTCTGCAGGTTTATGAACCATCTGAGGAAGAACTAAGGGGTTACCTTGATCCATATGAAAGTGTGATCTGTACCGAATGTCAAAATGGCGGGGATGATGCTTTGATGTTATTATGTGATATATGCGATTCATCTGCACATACTTTTTGTGCCGGTTTAGGGCGGGAAGTACCTGAAGGAAACTGGTACTGTGAGGGATGCAGACCTACTGTTTTTGGAACCCTAAATTCGCAACGTGTAACTGCTAATTCAGATAGAAGATTAAGTAACAATGCATCAGATTTATCATCATCATCTCCAATTGCAGGTGGTTTTGATCTTAATGAGTTATATGTACCCGAAACACCATTGGCACAACAAACCAGGGTTCATCCTGAACCTAACCCTGCTCCTACCGGGACTGTAGCAACTACACTAAGAGATAGACGAAGAATACATCGTCAAATACATCATCGGTTTTTGAATAATAATAGAATGAATGATTTAATTGGTAGATCTAGTGGAACATCGGCTTCTACTTCGGGAATTAGATTATTTGGCTCTCAACTCGATCAAGCTCGGGTTTCAGTTTCTCAAAATGATCATATTTTTTCTTCAATGCATGATCCCAGTACCTTTTATCCAAGATCAGATCAGTTTTCTGTACAAGTACAGAATTCAAATCTGGCATCCGCTGATGTGGCATTGCAAGATGAACATGTGGCATTGCAAGAATTCACGATGGGGATCTGCACGGATCCACCTGTGCACTAACAGATCAAGCCTTGGAGAGGTGAGCCCCTCTAGTAGGCGCCTTCAAGAGCGTGGCACAGTGGGAAGTGCTGGCTTCCACTGTTTTTGCTAGGGGTGTTCATAAACCGTTGAAACCGACCAAACCACCCAAACCGAAGCAAGGCGGCCGGTTTTCCTGGTTTGAGACACAAACAGTTTGGTTCACGGTTTGGTTTTGGTGGTTTGGCGGCTTAACGGTTCGGTTTGTAACTTGGAACCAGCCTTGTCAACCAAACTGGGCGTTTTACGTTTATTATTTATATATTCTTTTTATTTTTAAAATATGTAGTTATCATGAATCATATTTATAATTTAAAATTTTTAATACAAACTAATGATTTTGAAAAAAATATAGTCAAAACAGAACCATTAAAATCGGCCGGTCCAGTCAACCCACGGCCGCTTTGGTTTGTCATCCTCCAAAACCGTAGTTAGCAGTTGGGCCCAGAAATTTTGTCAAAACCAGCCGAATAGGACCGTGAACATCCCTAGTTCTTGCCTTTAACCCCTTGAAGCCCCTTGCCCAAATTTATTGGTGTAGTATTGTGGGCCTATTGTGTTATGCAGGTTGTCATGGTTATAAAAAAACAGTTATAAGTTAAAATACATGCGATTATATTATGATTTATGTATATAACTTGTTGAGAATGGAAATTACATCCTGCTGCAGGTTATAGGACCCTCAAGAACACGGCAAGGCGGTCTTCATACACCATACTAACTGCAGACGGCAGGCGGTTACAATGCGACTGCCGTAAGCTTGCTGATAAGTGATTGGCCCCAAATTTATTTATCTGTTTATCATTACCATTCTTATAATTTTGTGATGCATTTGAACTATCCGATTGTAATTTAAAATTCGTTGGATAAAGTATTATGAATTATACAAAACAAAAGAAAAAATGCTAGTTATTTAGCATTGTTCAATTTAACCATCCGGATTTGCTGAATTTCTCAGCTGAATCTTAATGTTCATTTTTAAACTTGTTTTCTGGTGGATTTTAGATTGGTTTGAGCTATGCCCGAAAAGCTTGTAGATGTATATAATTTTTGTCAACCACTTATTTAGAATATATATATATACAGAGGGGAACCGGCTTCAAACGAACTCCGATTGAACTCATTCCAGCGGCATTGGAACCGGTTCGACAAGCCGGTTTCAACGTCGCTGGAATGGGTTCATTTGGAGTTCGTTTGAGCCGGTTCCTCATTTTTTAAATGGTGGTTCAAAAGGGAACAATAAAAAAAGGGGAACAGAAGGGAACTGGCTCAAACGAACTCATTGCAACGACGTTGGAACCGGTTTGTCTATATTTAAAATCTTTTATTTTTAAAACCGATTCTCTTAAAACATTATAAAACGTTTAATATATACATCAAAACTTTCAGATGCAATTCAAACATTCACATATTTAATCACATTATGCAATTTCATTTCACAACATACCACACAAATATTTATAAAACCCAAGTCACACAATTGTAAATATTTGCTCCCTTTTAACATCCCTTATCACGTCCCACAACTGTTCACTTTTAGCCGTTCGTTCAAAAACATTGTTACCCATTTACAAACTTTTATCTATAAAACACTTACCTAAACTTCGTCCCCTTTTGCATGTTTCATGGTCAAACCAACACATGAACATTGCCCCTCTGATACGAACCCAGGTTAACTTGGGGTTAATTGGGAGGTTAGTAGACAGAATGGACCCCAGCTTTTCTGACTCTGACCCAACTTTTCTGACTCTGTCCCAACTATTAAAAAAATGGCGCTAAAATTCCCAAAAAGTCTCAAAAGTGGCGCCAGAATTCCCAGAAGTAGTGGGGTTTTTTTATCAGTTTTATTTAGTTTTTTAACTGCTACTTTAAGCTAGAAATAGGGGTATTACTTTTCATTTTGTTCGAGTCGAATAGTTTATCTAGTTTGTTATTGTAAGTTGGAGATTACCCTTCTCGAATTGGGTTATTCTGTTCTTGTTTTTCAGTAATCAAATCATCCAATTTCTAGCATCTATCATTTGGTTCCATTGCCGGGAAAAAATTGAAGATGGTCCAAACCAGGAACACCACTGAGGGCAGCGGCTCAAACCCACCAGATCCGATCACCTCTCAATTGGCTGCTATAGCAGCAAAATTGGAATCCATGGCTTCACTGCAGTAGGATGTGGCTGCTCTCAAATCTCAAGCCGCAGCAAGAGGTAAATCGCATGTTTCAGGCAGATTTGAAGAGGGAGAGTCCTCTTGGGACAAAAACTGGCACCGGCCTCGTACAATTTTTTAGCCTTCAGTGATGGCGACCCACGTGGCTGGATATTGAAGGCAGAAAAATATTTCAGGTATTATCAAATCCCTGATGATGAGAAAGTTGACATCGCTTCAATGCATCTTGAAGGTGATGCGTTGGATTTGTACTCATGGCTATCCACAGACCAGCCCATCATGTTTTGGGAAGAATTGACCCATGCTTTGCAAAAACACTTTGGGCCAGCAGAGTTTCAGAACCCCGACGAGTACTTGTGCAACATCAAACAAACTGGTACAGTTTAGGAATACCGACAGGAGATTGCTAAGAGGTCCGCTCGAGTCTCTAGCAGGCCTGATCACTGCCTCTTGGGGGTATTCCTAAATGGGCTAAAAGAAGAGTTGGAGGTCGATGTTCGTATTCACAAGCCTCGCACCGTGTATAATGCCATGAGTTTGGCATTAGAATTTGAATCAAAGATGGACAGCAACAAGCTACAACAGTCCTTAAAAAGGAATCCGATTACCCAGTTGCCTTCATCTACCACCACTCCATCGGTAACCCAGCAGCACACTCAACCCATTCGTCTTTCCGAAGCGGAGAAATAGGCTAGATTTGTTAAAAGAGAGTGCTTTAAGTGTGGTGAGAAATATGGCCCAGGGCATAGGCGCAAAATTGGCTCGTTCAAACTGTTGGAGGCAGGATCTGATGACACGAAGGCCATTATGGCAGCAGAAGGAGAAGCAGGCCAGCAGGAAAACATGGCTGTGATTAGCCTACAAGCCATTATGGGGTCATCGCCTACCCCAGCCATGATTGTTCAAGGTTCCATCAACTCTTCCAAGGTCTCAGTCTTGATCGATAGTGGGTCCATTCACAATTTTGTGGTTGACTCCCTGGTTACTAAAGCTGGGATACCAACAAGAGCTATCAACCCTTTTGGGGTGCGGATTGGAAATGGGGATATAATCCGTTGCAATCACATTTGCAAGGATGTCACTTTACACATGGCAGACCTACAAGTGACCCAAGACTTCTATCCTTTTTCACTAGGGGGAGCTGATGTGGTCCTGGGAATTCAATGGTTAGCTACTCTTAACACGGTTCAGGCTAACTGGAATAAGATGTTTCTAGCCTTCACTATCGCGGGTCATGCGTACAAGCAACAAGGAATTACACCGGACAATCAAAACTCAGCAACATTCTGTCATCTCACTATTGAACCTTTTGAGGATCAAGCTACAGGTTGCACATCTCAGCTTCCCAAGACCCGACTTGAGGACAAGTCATTTGTCCGGGTGGGAAGTAGTGATACGAACCCAGGTTAACCTGGGGTTAATTGGGAGGTTAGAAGACAGAATGGGCCCCAACTTTTCTGACTCTGACCCAGCTATTAAAAAAATGGCGCCAAAATTCCCAAACATTCTCAAAAGTGGCGCCAGAATTCCCAGAAGTAGTTGGGTTTTTTTATTAGTTTTTTAACTGCTACTTTAGGCTAGAAATATGGGTATTACTTTTCATTTTGTTCCGGTCGAATATTTTATCTAGTTTGTCATTGTAATTTGGAGATTACCCTTCTCGAATTAGGTTATTTTGTTCTTGTTTTTCAGTAATCAAATCATCCAATTTCTAGCATTTATCACCCTCCTTTTTGTGTATGTGAATGGGTCGTTACGAGAAGAGTCGCATACCACACGTCTCGTCAACACGGGACACTTTGCCACCATACCGATAGTCTAACTTTGCCAACCCCAACCCTTTGTCCGAGCACCGACCAATCCCATCAACACCCAACCAAACGATACATTTAACCAATCAAAACTCATCCCAGTTTCTTACAGAGAAATCGTTACATTTATAATCCTCCAATAACATCTTAGATTAATCATTATACATATAATCAACCAATTACCAAACATATCATGTAACGTTCTTCAACATAACAATTCATGATAAGAACTGACATCATAACATAAACCATCACCTTTACCATATCGTTCACGATTCACTATAAACTATAAACTATAGCCCATGCAAATCATCCATATTAACTGAATCATAACCAAAGTACACGCTAATCAAACTTCAACCATGCACACAACACATACTCGTTGCACATTATCAATACACTTAATTACAAGTGGAAGTGGCATTTACCACAGACAAAATCACCCCCAAACTTTGTGAAATGGTAAAAATGATCCCTCAACTTTGTAAAATGTCACGTCACTTTGACCCCATCAAGTTTTTAAAGTTTCAAGTTTACCCTCTGTAGTATATATTATCAACTTTCCGTTTGTTTGTTTAGTTTTTTTTCTTGACGTCTCGTTAAATTTTTTTGTTAAAAACGAAGTCGTATTCAAATTAGAGTATCTTTTAGGTATCGTGAGTTATATTGACTGACGGTGAGGTGCTGGTACCGTGAAGAATGAGACCGACACAGCCGAGTCGTCGTAACTTCATACGTTTCTTTTATGTATTTAACTACATTTCTTTTTGTGCTTAGCCACATTAATGTCACCGCTTCAACCGTTTAAGGTTCGCTTCCCGCCGTAGAGCATAGGGCAAAAATTTTTTAACCATGTTTCTTTTTGTATTTAGTCACGTTAATGTCACCGTATCAACCGTTTAAAGTCCGCTTCCCGCCGCGGAGCGGGGAGCAAAATTACCAGTTTAAGATTAATCACACATAAATGAGAAGAAAATCACGTATTTCAACTCAAAAAGAGTTTAAAAGGCGTATACTGATGACCAGATCACTCGTCAGGTTTAGAACCACCCGAACCACCCTTAATGTTGTTGTTCTTGGTGAACCGTCGACCATAGTCGACATTTTATGTCTCACAATCTAAACAAAGAAAAACTAAAAATAGAAGTGATGAAAAGAAAAATACTAAAAATCTAAAGAAAGAAAATAAAAAAAGTAACTATGAAAATACATATTTTAACGGAAAATAGTCGTTTTATAAAAGTTTAATAAAAAATTTAACGCTAGTTAATTGAAAGGACGAAATTCATGACAAACCAGGATAAGAAAGATGATTCATGTAATTAATAAACATTAAGGACGAAAATGTGTAATTGTCCGTATACAAGGCCTAAAAATGTAACATTGCTATTAATTAAAAATGTTAGAGCAAATTACAAATTACGTCATTTAAGTATTACCCAAATTTCAGAATACGTCCTTTAACTAAGGAAATTACAGAAAACGTCCTTTATGTTTAAAAAACCTTGCACGTTACGTCCTTTAAACGAAGTCGATTTCACTCTCTCAAGGACTACTACTGTGCAAGGCTCATGAGGACAAATGTGTCATTTCACATTTTTGTAATATTTGTAATTAAAATATTAACGCAAGTTAATATTGCCTAAAAGGGTAATATTTTCCCTCATTTTCCTTTCTACACACTTCTATAGACCAGCCATACATAAACATGACCTGATTAACTTCTGGTATCAGAGCCATAAGTGCTCTTGTTATCCCTTTGTAAAGGTTCAGATTAGTATGCTCTGTGACTGCCGACTTTGAGCGGATCTCTCACAACAGAAAACCAATCTTGCTTAGCTCTTGACAGACTGGTACGACGTTAGTGTTAGTTATCAATACGGATTAAGCTACGACGCAGTTAAGTGTAAGACGACAAGGGGTCGCAGTAAATCTCATAAAGAACGAGTTAAGAAATATTGATAAGTGTCAAGAACTTCCAAACCCAGTTATGAATATCGATCATAGCCTATCCCGTTCCACTTCCAGTTTCCGTCAGTCTTCTGCGTCTAGGATTGATCAATTATATGAGATCTCTTATGTTTCTGATGATTCTAAAATACCTATTACTAGTATGCCCTTAGTTAACCCATATAGTGTCTTCTCTAAATTCCAAAATTCCCTTTCTAAAAGAGTTAGGAAGTTAATCAGTTCTACTTCCAACCCAGTTGTCAAGGTGTTCGTCCAAACCTCAAAGTTTGATTCTCACCAACTCCCAGCCATAACCTCAGAACACCTCGTAAATATCTCCTTACCCCCAGATCTTCCAAGGATCTGTCAATCCCAAGGATATCACATATCCACTTCGGTGCTATAAGACTCGCCCTTACCTTCCATGGAAGAAAAGGTCTACCAACGTTCTCTCGTATCGCTCTAGTCGATACCAGATTCGTAGAGTACCAACACGCATGTATCGATACTATCCAGACGACGTTAAATGTCGGAACAGTCTTCGTCACCTTCTACACAAATTTCAACATGCCCCTCAATGATCCGTCACTGTTCACAGCCTTAAAGGCCTAGATCCAGATTGGAGGTACCCCCAGGAATACCTTTCAAGCGAAGTTTCACTACCAGATGGCGAACCAAGTCCAAAACCACTATTTGGACATCATGGTTCCCGGGCATGACAACCCAGGAAGAATTAGTCAGTTGGATGCAAGGTTTGTAGAATATCATATATGAAGTACGAGCCAAAATTCTTGGACTTCATAACGAGTTGCTCCAGATAGTTCGTAGTAGCCCTACACCACAACCCCCAAACAACCTGATGCAAAAGGAATCGAAAATGAAGTTTCTTAAAGCACAGCTCGTGGATCTTGAAAGGCAACACAAATAGCAAAGGCTTTCCACCATGATCGATGATCCATGGAGATTACCTAACACACCGTTTGTTAGAACAACCTTTGACCCATAACCGTTACCTCAAGCCCCGTTCTCATCACCATCCCTAAACCTTTGGGCTCCCGAACAAGCTCGAACCAAAGCAAGGAAGGCGGCCTCAAATCGAAGTACTTTCTCGAGCAGTTCGACGTAGATACCACCTACAACCACGACTGAGAACACTTCCATAAGTGGTACCAAGATGATAATATGATGATGGCCTCATCACAAGTCTCGGAAATGATGAATCTGGTTTCCTTTCCCATACAATCCGTTAACCAGGAAGGAGAGACAACATTACCAATGATTGCCCCAATCATCACTTCCCGCTCGGACGAAGAGTCGTCTTTCAATTCTGATGAAGAGATAGCCTCTTTCAATGACTTGGCTTCTACTGAAGCCTTTGAACATTTGTTCATGACGGACATGCATACCACTGAAAGAGTCGATCCAGATTCTGATATCGAAGATGCCACTTCTCGAACAACAGCACCTACCAAAACCATATTCCAGAACACTAATTTAAAGCAACAGTTCACCTTTGACGACATCCCACCATCAAAATGGCGAGAAAGGAGTATCGAGATGTTAACCTGGTACAAATAAGAGCTCCAGTACTATGATATCGACATGGTCATAAAACGGTTTCTAACCAGATGTCAAGGAAGGCATAGAGATTGGTACTTAAGCCTAGGTGAATACAGACAAATATAGATCCAAAAATCTCAATCTCTAGAAGAATTCATGCACGTAATTCATAATGAGTTCATTGGATATCCAGTTGAATTCACAGTTCATGCCCGAGAAGAATTCTTAAAAATGAAATGTTGTTCCTTCCAATAAAAAGACCTTGAGAAACACTACAACAGAATGTCATAACGATTCTACTGCCTCAATGGCGTAGACGACGTGAATCTCAAACAAGTCTTCCTAAACTCCTTCCCGGAGTCATTATCAAGTTAATCTTATAGAGCATTGGAGAATAAAAATATTATAGTCGCTCAGGCTTCATTAGGAGAGCTATACCAGTTAATTCTAAATGCCCTTTCCAAACTATGCAACCAAAAAAGGTTCCTAGTTGAATTTGAAAAAACTTGTAAACGCCTCGGATCTGCCTGTGATAACAATCATCTCAAGATAAAATGCAAAGATGAGTCATCCTGCAGTTGCTCCCATCCTTCCCAAAAGTCTCATTTTTTCAAAAGGTTTGGCAATGACTACTGCCCAAGAAGAAGCAGACATTCCTGTAGAAGAGAGGGATCAAAGAAGAAATGGAAGTTTCTAAGCAGAAATCCAGAGAGAGGCCGAAACACGGATCGATGCTATATCTGTAACAATAAGAGACACTTTGCAAAAGACTGCAAAGACAAGAGGAAGACACAAGCTCTTCTTCAAACACTCAACAAGATAGAACCAGTTGACGTATTAAATCTACAATCATTATACTTGCTAGATGATGAACCAGTAGACTAGACCATCGGCTCCATTTTCCAATACCAAAGTGATGATTCATCTTCCAGTGACAGCTCCGAATCAAGTGACTCTGACTCAGGAAGAATCATGCCGATCTACATAGCAGAATCCAAACCTCACCAAAAGATTGGCAAACAAAAATCGGGTTAACTTCCAGCAGAACTGCACCGGTTCCCTAGAACGCTGACGTCACAACAACAATTCCCTAACCTAAAAAGGAATCCACCAAACTGGCCAAATAGTCAGACGCAAACTATAAAGCAGCTTACTGGTACAGCAAGGATTCCCGTAAGACAGGAAAACAATTCCTTCAGAAAGACGCCAAACAATTGGTAGCGGTCCCGCCTACACAAAATGACAAAGGAATAATAAAAAACATGGTACCAATAATGGCATGACAAAGGAGTCAAAGAAGCAACACCACCCCACATGCAAGGGAATCTTCATGACTAAGAAAAGAACCGAGAGGCTCCACCAACCCAGTCATACCTTCGAGACTGACGTTGACAAGTCATCTTTTTCAAAGATGTTGCAAATAAAAAGAAAGATACTCCAGGAATCTCAACTGTTCTCACAAAGAACGTTTACTGTTAAAGACGATGATGGTAAACATGATTCCCCAACCAGAACGGAGGCCTATAAAAGCAGGGTTGCCAACAAAACCCAGAACCATCGCACCTTACCGACAAGTTTAAAAATGAGCAACACTGGTTCTACTAGCCTCCCAAACACAACCCCACTCCAGCAAATGTTTAAAGAAAAGAACATCCTATAGAAAGTCCTAGAAGTAATCAAAAACCAAGCTCTCAATGAGAAACCCCTCCAGAACTATAAAACCTTCCTCACAATAGCCCTAAAGAATAATGGCTTGTTCATGAAAGGTACGAAGTTTCACCCAGACTACCTCTTCTTGAACATCTTCCATCTCAATAACTTGTACAAACTACCAAATGAGGCACTAAGCTTTATCTGGTACTTGTTCGAGTCATTCACGATAGCCATGTCGTTCAACTCTACCAAACTGCTTGCATACCTACTCGAGTGCCAAACTAAAGATCTGCCTGAAGAGAAAAGGCAAACACTTAAGGTCCTCGAATGGTTCTTACCAGCCCGAAAATGGTCTCGGATTATGCTCTCGTCCCCTAACAAAGCACTGCATGGTCATACTAAAGAAACCCAATAGCTACATCTAAAAGGGCCAATTGGAATCTACAGAGCTCTAGCAACTTTCATCTATGCATGGTATGATATGAACCCAGCAAGCTACTAATATAAGCTGAACTACAAAGAAGACTGGATCAGTACCCGCAAGGCTCTAGCAAAACCAATGGAGTGTCCATAGAAGACATACCACCAAGAGTTTACCTTGATGAAGAAGTCTGGGAAGAAGACGACCCTCAGGCTGAAGAATGTAGCAAAGCCATTGTAGACTGTTAAAACGAGCTCTTCAAGAAATGCTCCCTCTTCATTGGGATCTTCGAGATAAACACAAAAAATACGTATGTTTGGCGACATACCCAAAAGTAACGCACTCCATCGAGATCCACCACAGTTCACAACCGAGATGCTCAACATTCCCGCCAAGTTCGACAGAAAGTAGTCATGTATTTTATTAGTGTCTTAATCGTGTGCTTTAGTTAAATGTGTGCTTAAGAATAATGTAAGCTTAAATCACTCTTAAAGTGATGTAAGTGCTTAGGTCATGTTTCTTGTGTTATTGATGATGACATCATCTCTTATTTAATAGGTGCCCTTTCCTCCCCTGTATAAGGAAGGCTCATCTAGCTTGTAATCCATCTTTGGAAAGAAATAAAAACTACTTTCTATATTCTCTCTTTAGTTCTCTCTTATCAGATAAGAGAGAACTAGAGAGAGAATATAGAAAGTAGTTTTTATTTCTTTCCAAGGATGATCTTACAAGCTAGAGGAGCCTTCCTTATATAGGGGAGGAAAATGCACCTATTACATAAGCAATGACGTCATCGTCAATAATGCAAGAAAAAGACAAGAAACATGACCTAAGTGCTTACGTCAATTTAAGAGTGATTTAAGCTTACATTATTCCTAAGCACATGATTAGCAAACTATTAAAAATAAAACATACGACTACTTTTTTCACATCTGCAAGAACCTTAGATTATTTCCACCGGGAATCAGGATGTGATGGGTCGTCTTCATATGGATCAAAAGAGGGTGTTATGTCAGCTTCCCATTTTCCAAGTTCGTCATTGGTGAGTAGGGATGTAAATGAACTGAACGTTCTCCGAACAGTTCATGAACCGTTCGACGGAAAGTTCGTTTACGTTCGTTCGTTTATTTAATGAACGAACATGAACAAGAAATTTCGTTCAATTGACTAAATGAACGAACATGAACAGAGGTCTCGTTCGTTCAATTGTGTTCGTGAACGTTCGGTAATCTGTTCATGAACGTTCATTCATTTACGTTCGTTTATGTTTGTTTATTTTCGTTTTTTTAAGATGTTCATTAAGATTTTTGTATATTTATGTTTTATTTTATCTAAACATTTAATATTCTTTATTTTTTATTTTTTTTGTTACCCTAACAATTAACTAAGTAAAGTAGGAAACCATATTCTCATTTATGGGTCATTTCCCTATCCACTATTACTTGATTAGGGCTTTTAAGTTCTCAATGCTAAATAATGTAATCTTCCCTCAATCCTAAATCATGTAAGCATTAGGGTTGACCTCAAAAGTCCTAAACAACTCTTCGTTCGGTAACGTTCATGAACCGTTCGTGAACAAACCCATTTCCTTAATGAAAGAACACGAACATGAAATTTCGTTCGGTTAGTGTTCGTGAACCGTTCGTGAACAAGTTCAATGCTTAACGAACGAACACGAACAAGGCTTCGTTCGGTTCGGTTACTGCCCTATTGGTGAGCTCATATGTTGCTTTGAGGAGATTGGTGCTGAGGTACTCTGATGTGTGTAAACTATATATATATTTTTATAAATATTTTTACACAATTGTTTTAAAAAGGGTTTTCACCAAAGACTAACTACACACACAACAGGCAAGTGTACCCATCGGATAGCAATATAGCAAAGGTGAGAACCAGATATCAATCCGTGGATACGGTGGAATCCAGTAATAAACCGGAACTAAGATTCAATCAAGTGATGGTAAAAAATATTTGAAAGGGGTTTTTTAATTAACTAACATGCAAATGTAAGTAAAACTAAACTAAAATCACACAACTAACAATCAAGGAGAGAAAATCACTTCGGTGTCAAATCCATCTAGAAAACATTCAATAACACTCATGGAGCAAGGCAAATGCACGAAACATATGTTGACTAAGTTCTTGTCAAAGACATCTAATCAAATGACCATTCGGAAATCTAGAATGAATTATATAAACTAACCACCTAAAATCATGCAATGAAGCTCATGTGTTGAAATCATTTTAATGTTTATAAAGATTGAACTAGTTTCTGATCAAGGTTGACTAAACCAACAACTAGTTGGAAAGATAATATGAAAAACACACTACCCATCTCAAGTTGATTAAAGTAGATAACAAATTGCATTTCTTCAACATACAATGTTCATACAAAGTTTACATAAATTAGGGGATTGTGTCAACAAATCCTAGATAAACATAAATTCAAGCATGAAACATCATAACAAATACTTTGTCTTTCCAAACACAAGCATAAGGATACACATTCAAGAATCATAAATCATAAGCAAGACTTCATCCACCATTCCTAGTCAAAAGCCATAAACTAGCCGGGGCCGGCCCACATAGAGGTGCAGGTTGGGCCGCTACATCGGGGCATGTTTACGAGTGGGGTATAATTTTTAAAAAAAAATTATATATATATTATAAAAAAATTAAATAACTTATAAAATATGAAAAAAATTATAAAATTTAGGGGCAATTTGTTTTAAATAACTTATAATATCTTAATTACAATTATCGTCGTATTATTGAATTTTTTTTATATACGTGCATATTGAAGGGGGAATGGGGGCATTTTTCTTATGTCGAGCCGGATACTTAATTTCTCGGGGACGGCCCTGAAGCTAGCATACAAACATACACCAATTCATGAATATAAGCATAAACTATAAGTCTTTGCAAATAACTTTAGACTCTCAAATACATAATTTCATTGAAGAATAATCATACGATTGTCATAACATTAACACAACTGTTGCCAATAATCCATAAATGTTGTCAAATGATTCTAAACTTCATCTAAACCAAAGTGAATAAGAGTTTAGCTCATCATGAGCACAAGAATAACAAACAAGCAGGGAAAATGGTAAGAAACATCAATGGAATACAAGAATAAAACCACTTTTCCAAGCCCAAATGTTGTAGATGATTTATGGTGATCCTCTTGATGTTATAATCCCTACAATAAGCTTGAAATGTGGCTGGAACAAAGTTGAGTCGGAGCATAAAAAAGTGGGTTTTTGCTCAAAGTGCTGAATGAGTGAAGTCTTGAAAAAACTCTGTATTTATAAAGCTGGGGAGGCACGACCATGCTAGGTGGAGAGGCACGACCATGCCAGTCACTGGGGCACGACCGTGCCAAGTGATGAGCGCGGTCGTGTGACAGTTGGTTGACCGATCCGTAGCTTCTATTGGATCCTTGCTTCGAGGTCGTACGAGCATGATGTCATGAATCAGACTCCCAGGTGTGCACGTGTTCGTGGGGGAGCAAGAGCACGGTTGTGCTTAAGAATTTAGCTTGGCGCAGTCGTGCTAGTTCCCGGTCACGACCGTGTCTAGGGTTCTAGAGGCAAGCATGGTCGTGCCTCTTCAACAGAAACCCTAAAACTTTTTGAAAACTCCTGGAATCTCCTTCTTTACCAACTTAGCTCCACAAAAACCTACAAAACTAAAAATGAAGCAAATAAGTGTCTAAACTCGGGAAATAACCGAGAATTGATCGTGAACTGGGCGAAGTTTTGTGCCAAAAAGATGTGTAATTCTTAACACATCATACTCTTTCTGGGCTGAGTCCCATGCTCTTGAATATGGGTTGTTATTATACCAGACATCTATCCCATTTAAGATGTTAGCCAGTATGGTGTTTATTTGAACTTCATTTGCTAGGGTTAAACATATGCGGGTGTCCATCCATTCTTTTGCAAACCATACTTTGTAGAAGAGATTAGAAGGCTTATTATCCATCCATTTGTGGATGAAACAATAAGGAGCATGGTAGATGGATGACTGTCCTTTCTTGATGGTTGACGATGGGATATAACATCCAGGTCATCTAAACATGATGATACAATGATACAATATTTTTTTGGATGAGGATGTTATTTTTCCCCTCCATTGGTGGACTGGAAGGAACCATTGGAGAAGTGTGAAGGTGTTTTTCTATTCTCTGGGTATGTTTCCAAATTGGCAATCAATTAGGTATGCAAGGAGCTTGGGAGCGTTGAAGGACATGGCAATTGTGTGGGATTCGAAAAGGTACTAGAAGAAACACAAGGCTTCTTTTGGCAAATTATACAAATCTCCAATGTGGAAGATATTCATAAAGGGGTAGTCTGGGTGAAATATGAGCCCTTTCATGAATAAGCAATGGGTCTTCAGAACAGTGGTGAGAAAACGTCTTATAGCTTAAAAAGGATCTCTCTTTTAAAGCTTGGTCTGCTACTACCTCTATAATCTTTTATGGGATGTTCTTCTCTTTGAAATCTTGGTGGAGTGAGGTTGTTGTTGAGGTGCCAGATGAACTAGATTCACTCATCATGAATACTGTCGGTAAGATGTGGTGGTATTGGATGTGGGGGTGCTGGACTTTGTTGGTATCCCTGATTTTATAGGCCTTTGGTCTGGACAAGAAATGTGCTAGAATGTTGCCCTTGCCTTTGATGTGTTTAGCAGTAAAAGTCCATTGCGAGAACCAATTCGCCCACCTTAACAGTTGTGCTTCAGGGAGAATCTTATTTTTGAATTTTAGCATCTTTGGGAAGGCTGACTTGTCCATTTCAATCAGAAAGTTGTAGCTGATAAGATGGAATTGACATTTTTTTATTCCTCTCTTAACCGCCAAGATTTCTTTATACGTAGAGTGGTAATACTTTTCTGATTCTCGAAACGTGCAACTTTTGTATCCACATACTGTTCTGACACCTTTGTCGTCTTCTGTATGTAGGACTGCTGCCCAATATTGGTCATTGGCGTCCGTCTGTAAGATTCTCTTGTCTGTTTGCGTGGGAATCTTTAAAGGGGGCATCACATCAGCAAGTTGCTTTATCTTCTTTACATCCTATGTTTGACTGTCTGACCAAACTAGTGGATTATTTTTTAACTTAGGGAACATATATGCAGTGTGAGTAGATAATCTTGGTAGGAAATCAACCATATAATTGACTAACCCAAGAAACTATTGTACTTCCTTTTGTGATGTCAGCTTGTCTAGGAACTGATGCAGTTCTTGAGCAATATGTGGTTGTGGCTGGTATTTGCCAACTGCAAACTTCATACCAAGGAATTCAATGGTAGTAACTCCGACCACCATTTTCTTTTCTAAAAGCATAATCCCATATTCTTGGACTATAGAATGGAATTTTAGAAGTAATTCCACATGAGACTCTTCGTCTTCTGAGAACAAGAGGATGTCATCCATGTAGACCAGTGTGTTACTGAGGATGGGTTCAAATTTACGCACCATTGCTTTCTGGAAAACAGATGGAGCATTTTTTTTAAACCAAATGGGATAACTTTCCAATGGTAGTGATGATTGGGGATGCAGAAGGCCGTCTTTGGTCTATCTTCTGGTTTGATGCCCAATTGCTAGAAACCGGATTTAAGATCAAATTTTGATAGGATCTTTGCATTTACCAAAGACTGAAATAAGGACTTCTTATGCGAGAGTGGGAACTTGTCATCTGCCAAGAAGTGGTTTAATGGTTGATAATTTATAACCAACCTTAGTTTCCCATGGATCTGTTCACTTCCTTTATTAACATAGAAAGCGTCGCATGCCCATGGGGATGTTGTTGGTTCAATGAGATCTTGATTCATCAAATCTAAGCACTCTTGGATGGCTAGCTGTGTGTGTTCAGGGTTCATGCCTGGATGGCTGGCTTTTGTGGGGTTAATATCTTCATTCTGTTTGAATGGGAGAGTGAAAAAGAACGATGGGTTTAGCCATAAAGGGGATCTGTGTTTTGTGAGGAACTCAGTATGGTTGGAGGTACAAGACGTCTGGATGAGCTTGCTTTTGATTGCCTCTATTGGAAGAGGAGAGGCCATATATAGTCTGGGTATAGTACTCCACGGATTTGTAAACTTTTTGTATCTGAGACCTTCTTCTCCATATCTCAGGTCTCTTAGCCAGTAAAGGATATCAAATCCTATTAGGAGATCTTTTCCATGAGAATTTTATCCTGAAAAATTATGCTTGATGGTGCACGTTGGGAAAAGCCTAGGGTGTACTAGGACACTTATCTTGTCGATGGTGAAGGTTTCTCCATTCACGGCTATGAAGTGCCTGCAACAAGGTTTCCAATATTCATCTGGGAGAATATCTGGATTTTGGACCGAGGCCGCCGATCCAGTATCAAAGAAAGCAACGACCTGAATAGGCTTTGCATATGTACTGGTAAGTAGGTGGACTTTGGCAATTAGTGATGGTGCCTCTGTTTTACGCTTGTGGTCCTTTCGACGAGATTGAGTTTTTGCCATGTAGAATGGCAGAGGACCAACAATTGTCCGCTGGGAAATATCAACCTTAGTGGGATCTGGATTCATCATGACCGAGTGCTCAAAGACCTCTGTAGAGATCTTGTCATCATGAAAGGATGTCTCTTCTTCGTAGTTAGGTGTTGGTAATTCTTTCGATTCGGAGGCTGACTCTTCATTTGACAGGGGAGTAATGACAGGGGCAAATGAAATCTGATCTCTCCTGTTAATGGACTGTAAAAGAAAGGAAGTGAGATTATATGTTGTCACTGGTAGCAATTCCGGGGCTTTAGATGAGGCCATCATCCGGCTATCATCTTGGATTTTCTTAGTACCACTTGTGGAGGTGTTTTCGGTTTTGGCTGTGGGTGGTTTCTGTGTCGAACTGCTCAAGGAAGTACTTCGAATTTAGGCCACCTTCCTTGCTTTGATTCGAGCTTGTTCTAGAGCCCAAAGGTTTAGGGATGATGATGAGAACGGGGCTTGAGGTAACTGTTGTGGGTCAGAGGTTGTTTTGACAAACGGTGCGGTTGGTAACCTCCATGGATCATCAATCATGGTGGAAAGCCTTTGTTGTTTGTGTTGCCTTTCTAGGTCCACGAGCTGTGCTTTAAGGAACTTCATTTCCGCTTCCTTTTGCATCAGGTTGTTTGGGGGTTGTGGTGTAGGGCTACTACGAACTATCTGGAGTAACTCACTATGAAGTCCAAGAATTTTGGCTCGTACTTCATATATGATATTCTCCAAACCTTGCATCCTGATGACTAATTCTTCTTGAGTCTTCGTGAATGAAACACCCTATTTATTTCTTATTTTATCAGAGTAAATAATTGTGGAAAATGGTCCCAGTTTAACAAAACCTTGTCATTAAATGACTAAGGTATATTTTTCATTTATAATATCATTTTACATATACAATATTCTATTACAAAATCTAGGAATTCTTCATTCCGTCCGGCCTCATCCACAGGAAGCTCTATTCCATGTGCTTTTTTCCTGCTGTGTTTGGAAATTGTTTTTGAATTAGCTTTCACTAAGTAAGTACACTGCATCTTTCATTTTATTATGAACCCTTTAGGTTCTTATTATTGTTCAAGTTTCCCAGGCTCTTGGCGCCCCCGTGACCATCTCCGGACGTACCTCCAGTCACGTCATTGGTATATTTTATGGGTGTGCTCACCCCTCCTGACCATCTTCGGATGTACCTCTGGTCAGAGTATTCATTTCATTCATGGGTGTGCTAACCCCCTCATGACCATCTTCGGATGTACCTCTGGCCATAGTATTGGCAAGGTCCTTACACTCGTCAGTATAAACCCCTTGCATTTGTCACGAAGACTCATTTGCCACGAAGGCTCATTCATTTCTTAGCCACGTAGGCTTTATTCTTTAGTTCTCTTCTTTATTATTGAGATCCACCTTACAGGCCGGGTATCTCTTTTCATTTGGGACCTTAAGTATCTTAGACTTACAGCCTCCCAAATGTATCAAGCATTTGCTTTCATTTCACGTGTATGCTTGATTTATTTCTCAACCAGTCCTTACCTTAAAACTTTGTAACGGTTTCTCCACGAGGCACTAAAAGGGTTTATATATAGGAAGTACCAGCGGCATATCCACCACCCTTTTAGCACTTCGTGAGTACTCCGTTATTCCATTTTAGGGTTTAGACTCGTTCCATCATACTCATTCATACTTGTACGCATCATCATGCATTCACGTATTTACATTCATCATGCATTCATATATTCATGCATTCACATGTTTATCTTTCACATATTCATACTCGTCATATATTGTCAACTGGGGTGATTAGCCTTCCAGGGCAGTACCTCTAACAAAGATGTTCCCAGGAAAGAGTGACGGGTCTAGGAGAGATTTATACACCACCCTTTCCTTAGACAGAACATTCCGTTAGTCAGATAACTACATGCCGGTTGGAAGATCTCCCGTTCATTTACTGTATTTTCATTACTATCTTTTAGTCTGTACCCCTAAACATTCATAATGGTTTCACCACGCAGTATCAAAGAGGTTTATATATAGGAAGTACCAGCGGCGTATCCACCACCTCTTGGACGTCGTGGCTACTCCATTATTCCCGTTTAGTATTTAGACCAACCCTTCATACCCCGTACCCTTGTCTTACACATAACATATAACACATATCATTTAGTCATGTAACTCGCATAATCATATGTAGGGTATGGGTCTAGTGTACTTACATTATCCTCGGGTAGTTCCCTACGCTCGTTCCTAGCTTAAACGTCTCTCCGAACTCGAACTGTAATCGCAGTGTACCCACTCGTACTCAAACGCACCGCACCGGCTCCCATGCTCCTTCTAAAATTCGTGTGTATGTGAGGTGGTGGTGTTTGTGATGTTTTCAAATGAATGGCCAAAGTGTAGGTCCTTGGGTGTCTCGGATTGATACGTGTGGGTGTGTGACTAGTCGGACCGGGTGCGGAATGCCCGTGACTAGGTGGAGAATCAAACAACACAAAGTAAACCGACAAAGAAATCACTTTAGAGTTCCTTCTATTATAAACTCGAACGGTTACAGAGAGAAAATACTGAGTGCAAATGTCTGCGTAGTTACATTATGTCAACATATTCTATTTATACAAAACCTGATCTCAGCGCACTTAGCAAGTGCGCAGGGCAAATTACTCATGCGTACTTAGCAAGTACGCAGAGTATTCTTGCGCACTTGCTAAGTACGCAGGAACTAATTCCTGCGCACATACTAAGTGCGCAAAACATTTAGAGAATTAAGCGACAATCAACATGCATTAGTAAATACAACTCGATAACTAATACATACAAACGCTTACAAACAAAGACAAATACATACAAAGAAAGTACATAACCTAAGACTCTATCCAGAGTGTTTGTCACACAAAAGTGCTTCAACACAAAGCCATCTATTTATAGGCTGAGTTTCCACCCATAGCGGACCGACATGCTGGGTGATAGCGATCCGCTATGGCCCACTAGCCAGATGTCTGGCGTGCACCCTACATAACGGACCGTTTGCGGCTGGTTTATCGGTCTGCAATCCATGTCGTGGCATGTCGGACCGTTATGGACTTCATTGCGGTCAGACTTAGGGTTGAGTCATCAGACACGTCTTCGCCACGTGTCATTCTCCCATCATTGCCGTTACCAACACATAGCGGACCGTTTGGGATCTGGTAGCGGTCCGCTATCAGTCCAGATTTCATATTTTTGCACTTTTAGCCCTCCATCTTTGGGGTATTTGCACTTAGGCCCCTAGACTTCTATTTTCTTTAGAAATTGGAATGTTACAACTCCCCCCCCCCCAAATTAGGTTTCGTCCCCGAAACCTGTTAATCCTTAAACAGTTGAGGATAATTCATTTTTATCTCATCTTCATTCACCCAAGTTATTTCGGATCCTTTTCGGTGCCTCCATTGCACTAATACGTGTTTAATCATCTTGTGTCACAACTACTTCTCTTTAGTATCTAGGATCTTGACAGATTCTTCGACATATGTTAATTTGTCATCAACTTCTATCCCTTCCAAAGGAACATATGCAGTTTCATCTGCCAAACATTTCCTTAAATAAGATACATAGAATGTGTTGTATATCTTATTTAATTCTTCAGGTAGCTCTAGCTGATAGGCCACTTTCCCAACTCGTTTGATTATCCTAAAAGAACCGATGAATTCTGGACGTACGTTTCTTGAATCGGATTAGACCTTTCCAAGGAGATACTTTTAACGGGACGTAATCTCCTTCTTGGAATTCTATTGGTCTACGTCTCTTGTCTGCGTATAACTTCTGTCTATCCTGTGGAGCTTTTAAACGTGCCTTGATTAGGTCAAGCTTTTCAGATGTTGCCTGAACTATTTCTTTGTTGCCTAACTCCTTGTGACCAATTTCTCCCCAACATATTGGAGTTCGACATCTTCTACAGTATAGCATCTCATATGGTCGTATACCAATACTGGAATGGTAGCTATTGTTATATGAGAACTCTGCTAATGGCAGATGATTATCCCAACTTCCACAGAAATCAATTATACAAGCACGCAACATATCTTCAAGAGTTTGTATTGTCCTTTCACTTTGACCATCGGTTTGAGGATGATATGACGTACTGATTAATAATCTAGTGCCCCTCTCTTAATTGAACTTCTTCCATAAACGTGAAGTGAAACGAGTATCATGATTAGAGACAATCTAGATTGGCACTCCATGTTTTGAAACGATTTCTTTAATGAACAGATCAACTAACTTTTCTGAAGAGTATGTCTCATGTATTGCTAGAAAATGAGCAATCTTAGTTAACCGATCTACAACCACCCAAATGGTATCATAACCTCTAGCTGTTTTAGGTAGCTTGGTTATGAAATCCATAGTGAGATGTTCCCACTTCCATTTTGGGATTTCTAATGGTTGTAATCTCCCATACGGTTTCTGATGTTCTCCTTTAACTTGTAAACAAGTCAAGCATTTTGCTACATATTTCATGATATCGAACTTCATTCGGGCCACCAATAATCTCTGCGCAAATCTTGGTACATTTTTGTAGTACCCGGATAAAAAGAATATTGTGATTTATGAGCTTTTTTCAAGAATCTTAAGTCTAAACTCACTTGATCATGGTATCCACATACGATCAAATCAAGTTTTGACTTTATATTCATTCTCCTCTAGAAATTTCTCCTGACCAACCATTCTTTCTTTCTTAATATTCTCGTTTTTTAATGCTTCGATTTGGGCGTCTCGAAGCTGGCTCATGAAATCAGTAGTTATTACTAACTTATATGCTTTCACCCGAATAGGATGATGCTCTTCTTTACGGCTCAGAGCATCGGCTACCACATTAGCCTTTTCGGGATGATATAAGATTTCATAGTTATAATCTTTGATCAGTTCCAGCCACCTTCGTTATCTCATATTTAAATCTTTCTGGTCAAAGAAATATTTAAGACTTTTGTGGTCTGTGTATATCGTACACTCTGTTCCATATAGATAATGCCTCCAGATCTTTAGTGCGAATACCACCGCAGCTAATTTTAGATCATAGGTTGGAAAGTTTGCTTCATGTGTCTTTAATGGTCGAGAGGCATAGGCTATTACCTTTACTCTTTACATTAAAACACATCCTAATCCAAGTTTTGAGGCATTAGAATATACCAAAAAATCTTCTATCCCTTCTGGCAATGCCAGAACCGGAGCTTGTGTCAATCTTTCTTTCAGTGTTTGGAATGTCTTTTCCTGACCTGCATTCCATTCATACTTCGAATTCTTTCGAGTTAGTTTAGTCAAGGGGGTGGCTATCCTAGAAAAGTCTTGGATGAACCTTCTGTAATAACCAACTAACCCCAACAAACTTCTAACATCTGATGGGTTCTTAGGTGGAGACCATTTCATTATAGCCTCTACCTTTGATGGGTCTACCGAGATGCCTTCTGCATTTACAACATGACCCGAAAATTGAACTTCTCTCAACCAGAATGCACATTTTGAGAATTTGGCCTACAATTTCTCCTTTCGTAAAGTACTAAGTACTTCATGAAGATATTGTGCATGTTCTTCTTCACTTTTTGAATAAGTCAAAATGTCATCAATGAAGACAATAACAAATTTGTCTAACATTGGCATGCATACTCTATTCATGAGGTCCATGAAAACTGCCAGAGCATTCGTTACTCCAAAAGGCATCACTACAAACTCATAATGTCCATAACAAGTTCTGAATAATGTTCGCACATATTCTTCTCGCACCTTGACTTGGTGATAACCGGATCTTAAGTCGATTTTGGAAAACCGACTAGATCCTTATAACTGATCAAACAAATCATCAATTCTGGGTAAAGGATGCCTACTTCTGATAGTCAATTTGTTCAATTCTCAGTAGTCTATACACATTCTCATACTACTGTCTTTCTTCTTCATGAACAGAATTGGTGCACCATAAGGGGACACACTAGGGCGTATAAATCCCTTGTCCAACAATTCTTGCAGTTGTGACATGAACTCCTTCATTTATGTTGGTGCTAACCGGTATGGAGCCTTAGATACCGGCTAACCTTCAGGAATTAAATCGATGTTGAACTCGATCTCTCCTTCAGGTGGAACACCTAGAAAATAGTCTGGAAATACTTCTGGGAATTCTTTTACTACCGAAACTTGATCTAGTTCATTTCCTTTCATCTTTACATCAGCTACATAGGCTAAGAAGGCTTGGTGACTGATGTGTCGTTTTTAATATATAAAAATATAATATATTTTATGATGGTTTTACGAGATCAGGTTTTAAATTTATAAAATGATAATTACTTTAACTTAAAAACACACACAATAGGCAAGTGTACCTATCACAGCACAACGTAATATAGTTTAGGTAAGAACCAAGTATCGAACCAATGGACACGGACGAGTTCCAGTACTCAACTTTTGTTATCGTTTAACCGGATCAATTAGTGAGTGGGTTTGTGTGCTTGTGAAGCAGAATAGTAAATGACAGAAAAGTAAATAACGGTAACAAAAATAACAGAAAAGTAAAAACGTGCATGATGTGTGTAACAGGAATGTAACTAGCAGAATAGAAATATCTCGAAAATGATCAGGTCACGAAGAGTATTGCTTCGGGCTTCAAATCATCTTGGTACGTGATAATGTTAAGTTGACTAATCCAGTGATATGACTACTACAAACTTGTGACCCGGGTCACCGCTAGAGCCTCGTCCTCATGACATTTGATTCATGAATTAAAATCTTTAAATTAAAATAGCAGTGCCTCCCGTTAGGGACAACAGTTACCATTAACCCTTCGAATGCCCATCTCCGGGTTGGTTTAAAACATCGAACGTAAATGCGTTGTATTAAAGTTAAATAGGTGATTATACTTTGTTCACCGGGAGGCGGTGTAACAATGAGACCGAGTATAAAGACGTACCGTTCCCAACATAAGTTCACCAGTTCTTTGTCGCATAATAAGTTCGTATAAAGACGTATGACCTTACTAATGTTGACCAAGCCTTGGCTTATCAATCTTTGCTTGTATAAAGACGTACAAGCTTCAAAGGAAGTTCGATTAAAAAGGTTTTACAATCTTACACTTTACAATCAAGAACACTCACAAATATAAAGACGGTTTTAGACAATAATAAAAGCCCACCAAATGGTAGTTTTAAGAACGAATAATTAAATACATAAACATACCACTAGATTAATACGTCAAACATTAACATGCACCAAACATCTTCTTCACCCTAGCAATACAAAGAGTTTAGTCATGAATGGCCATACTAACTAGCATAACGCTGAGTTTCGTAGGCTCCCCTATTACGGATAAAGAGGAGGAGCCTCTCTACTCTCTACTTTCTACTCTCTAATCTAGCCTACAGAAACGGACTTTCTTTAGCTCTGGTTAGGTGTGTATGGTATATTCTAATGAATAACTCAAGCCACCTACTTATAGGCCTCAAAGTGAGCAATGCACGGCCGTGCATTGGATTGCACGGGCGTGCAAACACCTCGGGAATCAAACAGGGTACAATTGGCAGTGTACTAGAGCCTTGGAGAGCAAGTTGGGGTTTGCACGGCCATGCATTGCCCTACTGCTCCCTAGTTTCGTCTTTTAGCTGCTTGTTGACTTCTTGTTGTCCAATTTTGACTTCTTGGGGGTCAAAGCTCGGGAATGATCTTCCAAAAGGCTTTATTTCTTGGTGTTTTTGACTGGTTTCATCTTTATTTATCTCAGGACACCGAATAACCTGCAATTATGGAATATTAATGTAACATCCGGCCTCTCATACCAACAATATTGTTCGCTTTGCCCCCGATGGGTTGCCCATCCAGGAACTCACAGTTTTGTTTTCACCCGACGAGTTGCTCGCCCGGGTAAAACGCGTCTTGGCAGAGAAGGTATCCACCCCCTTATAAGGAAGGCTTCGTTCTCCCCCTCAACCGATGTGGGACTTACATCTCCACCCCCTTAAGGAGCCCAGCGTCCTCGTTGGCACACCAGTCCGGCAACTTGGCTCGGATACCATTTGTCACATCCGGCTTCTCGTACCAACAATATTGTCCGCTTTGCCCCCTAAGTATCAATTGCAAGGTTATTAATCAGTTAGAACCATAATATGGGGATTATTATGCATGCAAAACATGTGAAATTTAGGACATATCATAATCACTTAAACTTTGCTTGTCCTCAAGAAAACTCATGCATGATCATACCCATAACTAAAAACTTTAAAAATGGTAACGGAGTTCCAAGTAGTTGGAAACCCCGGGATAACTCTTGAGTTGCTTATTATATTGTTGTAATTTTCTATTTTGTTATGATGGAATCCATGACAAGCCTACTAGAACTTCGATTATGCATAATCCTTCACTCCTCACAATGTTCACTCAACGCTAGGGTTATATATGTATGGATAATGTAAGTTAAGTGAAACACACAAGTTCAAATCGAATCATGCAATGGTCATAAGGTTGTATGCAAATCAGGTCTCCACCAACTAAATAAGTAGTATGCATGAATCAAGAGGACTTTAAAAAGGGTTGTAATCTGGCTAAATTAAAAATAAGGGGCGAAAATGAAAGTCTTTTTGTATTTTTAGGGATTTTAAAGGGGTTGAAAGGGCTGCAGCTTCCGTGAAACACAGCTACGGCTTCCTGACTTAAAATGGAAAATACTAGCAGGTTCCTCTACAGTACTCAGATCATGAGGGTATAACTATTCTGAGGGCTCGTTTATGGTCAGATTGCGAAGACCAAGATCTCTTATCATTCTCAACTCTTTCCTCACTGCGTAGTACACATTACTGCCTTTTCGTATGGATCTTTCGGCATGTAGCCTAACAGCTCCTACTTTGATCAGATGCGTATACTCATGCTGGGAATGAGTTTGATTCTTGCTACACTTTCCATCGTGGCTCCATTTGCCACACTTCAGACATTTGTCGTATCTTTTGGTTCTTCTTTTGGCGGCACTTTTTGACAAGCCGTAGAATGGTGACAATTGTTCTTGCTTGCTCCACCGTTTTCTTACATCGCTTGTTGCTTTGAAAACTTTCTCTCGGAGTTCGGGCGGTAATTTAGGCTTTATGAAATGAAGGTAGAAAAGCAAATTAAAATCAAAAGAATACATATCCAGTTCTTTAAGGTCTAGCCGGTAAAATACCCACTTCTCTCTTTCTTTTACTTTTCTTCTTTTTTATTTTTTTCTTTTCTTTTTGTATCAAGACAAATTCTTCAATAATTCTTTTTCCTCAATTTCCTTGAAATAATATTTTCATAAATTCCTTGCAGATATTTCAGCTGTTTCTTCTTAATACATCCACCTTCTTGTATACTCCAATTCTTCTAAGTAAAACAGATTCTTTCCAAAGTTGCCTCAATGGTAATGGTAATGAACTTGAAATAACGACATAAAATAATTTTCCCATTTTGAAGACAGTTAGCCAATAACCGGTGTTTACGAAAAAGTTGGTTGGGTGATAAATGTGGATAGTAGAAAAGAAAAAGCTAAGTCTCAGAGGGCTATCTAGGCGGATAATATTTTTGGGATATTGGGTTGATATATAAGGGTAATAAAGTCCTAGGTGCCTCAATCATTTTCATACTTCTACTAGTTCATGATCTCGATATGTATAAGTCACACAAGTTCTAATTATGCATAAAATCCGATCGAATAAACTCTCAATATACCAAATGAAGGAGCATGCGAAAAATAATGATAATACTGCTCATGAAAAGGCTCAGATTATTCTCACATGGAAACGGATGGGATAAGGTTTAGTGATTTGTTATACATAATATCCATTTGTTTCTACTTGCCATGTATTCATTTTATTTAATTAAGTGCGAACTCAAAGAGTTTTAGATTTTAAGGTTTAAAATATTTGAAAATTTTTCGTGTTTTTCAAAAGGTAGGTTTTTGTAAGGTCTTAGTCAAATGGGTAGAAAATCACAAGTTAAAATTTTACTACTTTGAGGTTACAAGTAGTCCTGAATCTCTAATTCCCCACCCCACACTTAAAACTGTGCATTGCCCTCAATGTACAAATGCATGTAATGGAATGCTATGCAGGAATTCAAATGCATGAAGTTTTAAGGGAAAAGAAACTGGTACTCTGATGTGTTGCAAAGCACACCTCTTATTCCTGTGTATTTAGTGTCTTTTTTGTATAGTTTTCGAGTCATATTGAGTCGTTTATAGTTAGTATTGATTTGTGCCATGGCTTCTAGGTAATTGGATGAGTTTGAAGCTTAAACGAGCAAGATATGTGAAGGCACGAGCGAACGAGGCGAAACGAGAAAAAGGATGAAACTTTCTGTCAATATGGACTTTTCGCGGTACGCGAGCCGCAGGTGCTCTCCCCTTCGTGGTACGCGAGGGGTGTGAATTCAGGAAAAAAGGTCGCGACTAGTTTGTCTCTCGCGGTACGCGAGAGACTGGACTCCTGGGCCTCGCGGTACGCGGGAAACCCCTGTGACGCAGATTTTTAGGTATTTTCATGGTATAAAAGGTTCAGTTCGTTTCTAGGGTTAAGAGGTCGATTCCAGAAGTAAAGGTTGAAGCTTTTTGGCGATTTTGAGTGGGAGAAGTCACAAGGGATCAAGGATTGAAGCGTTGGATGCGTTGATCGATTGGATTATCGTCTTTTCGGTTTATGTTTCTTATCTTTTTCTTTTTGATTCATCTATCTTGCATCATGATTCTGAATATTAGACTTTGTGTTGATATTTTGATGATGGTAGTAGGCTAGATTTCTTGAACTACCTAGATTTTGATGATTATGTTTTGTTAATTGGTTTTCTTTTTGATTTCGGTTTATTGGTGATGGATTAACATTAAATTAAAGAGCTAGGCTTTGTTTGATTGGATGTATTTGCGTATTTAATCTTGATTTATGATATGTTGAATGTTACTTAAACTTTGCTTGTCCTCAAGAAAACTCATGCATGATCATACCCATAACTAAAAACTTTACAAATGGTAATGGAGTTCCAAGTAGTTGGAAACCCTGGGATAACTCTTGAGTTGCTTATTATATTGTTGTAATTTCTTATTTTGTTATGATGGAATCCATGACAAGCCTACTAGAACTTCGATTATGCATGATCCTTCACTCCTCACAATGTTCACTCAACGCTAGGGTTATATATGTATGGATAATGTAAGTTAAGTGGAACACTCAAGTTCGAATCGAATCATGTAATGGTCATAAGGTTGTATGCAAATCAGGTCTCCACCAACTAACTAAGTAGTATGCATGAATCAAGAGGACTTTAAAAAGGGTTGTAATGTGGCTAAATTAAAAATAAGGGGCGAAAATGAAAGTCTTTTTGTATTTTTAGGGATTTTAAAGGGGTTGAAAGGGCTTCAGCTTCCGTGAAACACAACTACGGCTTCCTGACTTAAAATGGAAAATACTAGCAGGTCCCTCTACAGTACTCAGATCATGAGCGTATAACTATTCTGAGGGCTCGTTTATGGTCAGATTGCCAAGACCAAGATCACTTATCATTCTCAACTCTTTCCTCACTACGTAGTACACATTACTGCCTTTCCGTATGGATCTTTCGACATGTAGCCTAACAGCTCCTACTTTGATCAGATGCGTATACTCATGCAGGGAATGAGTTTAATTCTTGCTACACTTTCCATCGTGGCTCCAGTTGCCACACTTCAGACATATGTCGTATCTTTTGGCTCTTATTTTGGCGGCACTTTTTGACAAGCCGCAGAATGGTGGCAATTTTTCTTGCTTGCGCCACCATTTTCTTACCTCACTTGTTGCTTTGAAAACTTTCTCTCTGAGTTCGGGCGGTAATTCAGGCTTTGCGAAATGAAGGCAGAAAAGCAAATTAAAATCAAAAGAATTCATATCCAGTTTTTTAAGGTCTAGCCAGTAAAATACCCACTTCTCTCTTTCTTTTTCTTTTCTTCTTTTTTTTATTTTTTTCTCTTCTTTTTGTATCAAGAAAAATTCTTCAATATTTATTTTTCCTCAATTTCCTTGAAATAATATTTCCATAAATTCTTTGCAGATATTTCAGCTGTTTCTTCCTAATACATCCACCTTTTTGTATACTCCAATTCTTCTGAGGAAAACGGATTCTTTCCAAAGTTGCCTCAATGGTAATGGTAATGAACTTGAAATAACGACATAAGATAATTTTCCCATTTTGAAGACAGTTAGCCAATAACCGGTGTTTACGAAAAAGTTAGTTGGGTAATAAATGTGGGTAGTGTAGAAATAAAGACTGATGGCTATAAAATTCTCTAAGTACAAATGCTGCATACCTCACTGTTTGGCTGCTGACCAACAAACTGCTGCGGATAGCCTTATCTGCTAAAGCCCAGAGTTGCTGCGGATAGGCTTCTCAGCAGCATCAGGCAAATCATCAACAGCTTTGGATGGTTGCATCTTGCTGCTGATCTCTAACTTTGTTGCTGATAGCCATTCCCACTGAAGATCAAACATTATAGCTGACTGGCTTTGATAAAGCAACCATTACCACTAATAACTTTCTGCTACAACACTGACACACTCCGCGCAGAAAGAATGTCACTGGTGCAGACAATAAAGAACCACAACGCTCTTCTCCAAGCATGCAAGCAATGATGCCTAAGAAGACGTTTGAGTAAAGTTATCTAGTATTGTTGTTATTGTCGTTACATGTAGAATAACTTCAATACAAGATCAAAGGCTTGTGTTAGATATGATCCTTAGAATCTAGGGTATGTCTTGATTCTAAGTTACTATATAAGTAGCACTTCTAGTCATTATAAGTGTGCTTTTTGCTTAAGAGTTTTCTCTGTAATCTTGAAGCTTAATACAAATTGCATTTATCAGTATTCTTCGTATTTACTTGTTTACATTGCTTAGTTGTGATTGTTTCCGCCAATCTCAACTAAAAGAGAACCATCTTGTATTCACCGATCCTACAAGTGGTATCAGAGCTTTGGCTCACAGATTAAACAAACTCACACTTGTTTAATCATTCTCTGGTTCTATTCAAAACTATCTCTTTGCTAAAGTCACCCAGTATCACCAATCAAAAATGGCACAAAACATTGGAGTTAAAGACACTGGAAGCATCAGCAGACCACCAAGACTGGTGTCTGGAGAAGACTATGATACGTGGAAGAACAGAATGGAAAGCTTCTTCTGCTATCAAGAATATGGGATGTGGAAATCCATAAAGGATGGACCATACATACCCATGGTGGCCTCTGCTGATTCCGGAGGTACACTGGTTCCCAAAGAATCCTCCAAATACCCTGATGAAGACATCAAGAAAATGGAGGTAGATTTCAAGGCTTTGGGAGCCATTCAGATGTGCTTACCAAATGAAGTTTTTCACAACTTCAGAGGATACAAAACTACAAAGGAGCTATGGGAGGATCTTGAGAAGATGTTTGCTGGTTCAGAGGAAGTAAAAGAAAACAGAAGAGACATCCTGAAGAAGCAATATGAAAACTTCATCTGGAAGGAAGGTGAGTCTCTAACTGTTTTATTTAACAGATATACTTATCTTGTAGGTGAGCTGCAGTGCTCAAAAGTGAAGCTGGAGAATGAAGATATTCTTAAGAAGTTCATCAGATCTCTACCCAGTTGCTGGACACTCTACACAGTGTCCATAAGAAGAACTGAAAATCTGAAGACTCTTCAGATGACTGAGCTTTTTGGTATGCTAAAAACCTATGAATTAGAAATGATTCAGGCCAAGGAAAGAAGCTCAAGCTACCAAATAGCCTCAACTTCCACCACCACCTCTTATGCCCTCCACTCTAACCACTCAGGTCGTAGTTCAAGAAACTATTATCCTCCCATTGTCACTCATCCCCAAACTCCAACCTCTTAATCAAAAAACTCACCATTTCTTCTTGAAGCCCCACCTCAAACATCAACCTCTGCTGCTTTTGTCTCTGAAAACTCAAGCAATATGTCCTTTATCAAGGAAGATCTGGAATGTTTTCATCCAGATGATCTAGAAGAAATGGACATACAACACTCCTATGCCATGCTCTCTCTAAGAGCAAAAAGGTTCTACTCAAGAACAGGAAGACCCGTTCCAATCAACAACTCTAACACCAGGGTTGGCTTAGACAAAAGCAAACTAAAGTGTTACAACTGTAACCAACTTGGTCATTTTGCTAGGGAATGCAAGGCACCAAAGGCAAACCCCGCTGCTGCTCATACCAGGCAAGCTCACCAAGCTCAACCAAGACAGCAACAGGCCACTCCACCTGCACAAACTGCAGCCTGTGCAGCTGTTGGAAATGCTGACTTTGACCGGAGCTTCCAGTATGAGGATATTCCTGCCAACAATCAAGCTCTCATGGCAGACACATCAGAGGTACCAACTCTGGTATATGAAAATCTATGTACTCAGGCTTGTATTGATAAGGTTCTTGGATATAGGAAACATAACCATAATCTCATAGATCAAAATGAAGAATTTCACCAAATGAAATCTGAATTTAAAAAGGTTGAAAACAGTTACAAGGAAAAGATTGATTGTTTAAAGAAAGAAATTTCATCATTAAAACAAGAACAAACAAACCTTGAAACTCAAATTGATGACCTTCTGGTTAAGTTAAAAGCTACAATGGCCGAATTAGCAGACCAAAAGGTCCATGTGGAAAAATATGAATTTGCATCCAAAAAGCTACAAAGACTTTTGGATGCTCAAATTCATAAAAAGGTAACTGCTAGTCTTGGATTTCAAGCTGAACAACCCAACAATGCTGTTCTTCCACCTGCTAACTATGTAGCTATCCATGAACCAAGTTTCAATCTTTCTAACCTTGACACAGCCAACTGAAATCTTGACCCTGTTGTCCAAGAAATCCCTGTGCAAGAATGCACTACTTCATCCGAGTCTGAGTCAACATGCTCAGACTCCACTGAAACCAATAATGCTTCATCACCTCCTACCTGTGAAGCTTTTAAAGCCAACAATCCAAGCCCTTTCATCCCTTCAAAAACAGTACCAGTATCTCAGCCAACCAAACAAATCAGAATCAGCTATCCTCCAGAAGGAAGAAAGCTAACTGTTGAAAAGGGACAGTCTTCAACCTCCACCAACTCAAAGCCTCTATCCAAATCCCAATAACGGAAGGTGTTTGACATATGTCATGAGCCAGGAGAGAGGACTTCATATGTTCAAAAGACATTGGAAGAAGCCACCTTTGAGCACAATAAAGCTCACCCCTGCAACTTCAAAGACTTGTTCAAAAGAAAGGACTATGTGTACTTTCAGATGGACAAACTGGCAAAATAATGCTTTGTATGTGGGAAATACAATCATACTGCCAGCACCTGCTTCTACTACCTTCAGCAACAAAGAAACCTCAAGCAACATGCTTTTGAAAAGACGAACAAAAACAAGAAGTTAAGAAGCTTTGAAGCCAAGGCAACTCATTTCAGAAACTCCCTCTCCCCACCAAGGAAGAAGCTGCCAAAACCTCAACCATCTTGCATCATCTGTGGTGAATCAGACCACTTTGCTGCAAATTGTAAGTTTAATCCCTTCAACCAGATTAACCAAAATCCTATCAACAAAAGAACTTCTACAGAGAAACCATCTGGTAACAAGGTAAAGAAGGATGGGCATACATCTGTTGTTAAACCATCAGCAGCCAGCAAAAATGCTGTTGATCAAGTATAGCCCAAGAAACCAAAGGACAAGCCTTCAGCAGCAACCAAGTCTACTGCTGCTCAAGTAAAACAATCAGCAGCAACAAAATCTGCTGCTGATAAGCCAAAGTCCTCAGTAGCAAAATCTGCTGCTGATCAAGCAAATCTATCAGCAGCCAAAGCAACATCAGCTGCTGACAAAGAAAAGAGAGCTGGAAAACCACCAATTCAGCATTGGAAAGTCAAAATTCCTCCAAGAATCATCATTGGTTTCGTTGATTGCAAACATGCTGATACTGAAAATCCGAGAACCTTTTTCTACAAGGATGCAGGCTCTTGGATTCCTCCCACTAACTAGATCTCTCTCATGTGCAGGAATAGCCAGGTCACAAGAATAACACCTGGGTGGTAGACAGTGGTTGTTCCAGGCACATGATAGACAACAGATCCATCCTCTCCAACTTCAGATATCTCAATGGAGGATATGTTGCCTTTGGAAGTGACTCAAAAGGATGATCTATTACTGGACAAGGAACTATGTCCAATGAAAGAATGAGTATTGATAAGGTAAACTATGTCAAAGAATTGGACTTCAATCTCATGAGTGTTTCCCAGGTCTGTGATCAAAAGCATTGGATGCTCTTCACAAATAAAGAAGGCTTTGTACTGTCTCTTGGTTTAACCAAACCTCCTCCGGAAAAGATTTTATTAACTGCTCAAAGAAAAGAAAATCTTTATGTGCTTGACATGAATAAGGTCACTCCATCTAGCAATGTATCTTGTTTTCTGTCAAAAGCTTCAGTTGATGAATCAGCTCTCTGGCACAAGAGATTAAGCCATGTTAACATCCAAAGATTTCACATCTTCAAGCTGTCAAGAGAATTTTTAGATACCTAAAGGGAACCCCAAGAATTGGGCTATGGTACTCCAAAAATGATAAGTTCAATCTGTATGCATACACTGACAGTGATTATGGGGGACACAACTTGGACAAAAAGTCCACATCAGGGGGATGTCAGTTTCTGGGAGGGAGACTGATTTCATGGCAGTGCAAGAAGCAAACATGTGTTTCGACCTCTACAGCAGAAGCAGAATACATTGCAGCTTCAAGTTGTAGTGCACAAGTCATCTGGATACAAAATCAAATGTTGGATTATGGGATGAATTTCATGGCAACTCCAATTCACATTAACAACATGAGTGCTATATCAATCACAAACAATCCGGTGCAGCACTCCAAGACAAAACACATTGACATCAAGTATCACTTCATAAGAGATCAAGCTGAGAAAAAGAGAATTATTTTAACCAAAGTTCATACTAATGAGCAATATGTTGATTTGTTTACAAAACCTTTTGATGAAGCTAGATTTAGATATTTAGTTGAATCTATTGGTATGATGAACTTTGATTAAAATATGCCTCTAAAATCTTGTTTTTGTAAATGTGTTTATCTTTTGTTATAAATAAAAGTTATAAGTCAGCAGCATCCATTTCTTGCTGCTGACAGGTTTAATCATCAGCATCAAAGATTTTGCCACTGACTGCTTTAAGTTATCAGCAGGAACAAGTGTCATGCGGATAGCTTTAAGGCTGTCAGGAGCAACATCCTTGCTGCAGATCATTGCATCCATCAGCAGCAATTGAGTTTGCTGCTGACAGACTTAACCATCCGCCGCAACCAAGCTTGCAGCGGACAGACTAAACCAATCCGCAGTAACCAAGTTTGCTGTTGATGGGTAAAAAATAAGTCTAAATTAACTTTTACCTGCTGTAAAAATTACCTTCAGTCTTTACCATGACCACTATAGTGTATTACAGCTGTAACAGTAAAAGGTGAATGAGGTTGTACTGTACAAGTAAGTTTGCTTTTTCCCTCCTCTACCGTTATAACGTAAATCAATTTCTCCATAACCTCTTCACATTCAATTTCAACCTAACCCTCATCATTTTCTCTCAAACCTCCATAAGCATTCAAAGCCTTCCATACTTTACCACCTTTCAAAACCTTCATCCTTCCCTCCAAACCCAAACAAATGGCAGAGGTAGACATAAACCATCCCGATGATAAGTTTTCCCCATACCAAAAACTCACAGCACACTTGATAAAAGGGAAAAACTCCAAGGGGTTTGACGACATGATCGACTTTCTGTGTCGATCAAAGATATATTTTGCACTAACCGTCAACCCTACCATATATATCCCTCATATGGAGGATTTTTGGAACACCGCCGTCTACTCTACCGAACAAGGGATACCTCAAATCAAAGCCAAGGTAGATGGCAAGGACATCACCATTTCTGAAGCCACTCTCCGCAAACACCTCAAGCTTTAAGACGAGGGGGCCGCAATTTCATACTCAAAAGATGTCTATATGAGGACCTTTGTATCCATATCAGAATGAGTACACAATAGAGAAGGCACTGATGGGCCCCTCATGGAAGGATCTATGCCACACTCTTCTACAATGCATATCTCATAAGAGAAGTGGATGACATTAAGTGAGCTCTGCACTTGCCTCTGCTGTTCACGGTATGGTTACTGGCTAATGATTCAACTTTGCACATCTCATCTTTGAAGGTTTAAGATACAACCTTCAAGAGGGTGCAAAGAAGCAATTTTATATGTACCCAAGGTTCTTGCAGAAGGTTTTTAACAATGAATTAAAAGAGCTTTCAAAACCTGCAAAAATCTATCTTATGCTGGGTCATAAAAGTAACATTTTTCAAAGTATGAGAACTGTTTCCAAAAAGTTCTCAGGGGTCAATGTTCCATTGTTATCTACAATGATGAACATACAAAGTACCCAGGTGACAGTTCAGCAATCCCAGCTGATACTGATCCCACACCCTCCTCTTCACATCCTGAACAACAATCTGCTTCCACTGTTCGAACCCCTGTGCATACTACTAAGAATGCACAGGCACATAAATTACTTACTTTTGTTTTTGATGTTATCGTTCAACTGGAACAACGGGCCCCAGTTGCAACAAAATATACTAGAAAGAGGAGCAAAAAGAATCCTTCTCTTCTTATCTCAAAGGCCCTATCCCAACCTAAAAGCCCTCATTCAGAATCCCAAAATTCCGATGAGAATATCAAAAGGGATATCCACATCATTAGAGAGACTTCCTTGGAAGCTTCTCTATTAGGATCAGGATCACATCCCGGATCCATATAACAACCCTCTGAGCCATTCCATTATCTTTCTTCTCTGAACTTAAGTGCAGAGGCACCTTGTCAAGATAATATATCTTCTCCAACAACCACTATCTCAGAGGTATTGATTGAATTGGCTGCTAGTGCATCTAACCCAAGTTCTTCACCCAAGAAGGTTCACTCTGGGAGTGATGATAGAGTGAATGTGGAAAAGGCTGTCACTACTCCTGGAACATCAACTGACCAGGAGGACAGTGACAACATCACTAAGACCCTAACCACGACAACTCACAGTGAGGATGTTTCCTTTGAAACACTCTTCACGGAGAGGAATCCCAGGTGCCAAGAAAACCAGGGTGATGGGGATGCAGAGGCTAGGCCTAAGGCCTCATCTGGATCCAAGGATTCCACAACTATGGATGAGGATAGACTGAAACTTCATAACATGGAATTGACGGCAAGGGTGGAAATGCTAGAGGCCGAAGTGTCAAAACTAAGGCACCAAGTCTCTATGCATGAAGCCCATCAATGCCCTCCAGTGACTACTCCCTCCCTTGTCTCAGTGGGCACTCAAACTGACCAGACTCTGTGCACTGATGCAACCAAGAAGGGGGAGATAGTTGCTCTGGAAGACGATGCTGAAAGCCTCGACGAATGGATACAAGAGCAGGCTGCATTTCAAAGTTCCCTATTCAAACCTACCTTTATTCAAGTTCATGACTTGCCAGACTCAGTGGATGAAGAGGAAGAAATCACTGAGGATTAGAAGTTGGTTATCCAAGCTGTTGATGAGGTGTTAAAGAATGAAAGTCAAAATGAAGACACACCTCCATCAGTCAGCATACTTCCTGAAGCCGCAGCCATAATAAGTCAAACCACTACCCCCCAATTCACACTGTTTGCAAATAAGTTAGAATTTGACTCCATTCTAGCATGGGGGTATGATGATCTATCTGAGAGATTCTAGACTGGGAAAGAGTTCAGCGGAGTAGAAGAGCTGAACTGGAATGCACTAAATCCACTCCAAGTGCTTGAACTGTACCTATCCAGCTGCATCAACACTTCTACAGATCTCTCAGCAGAACTTGCAATCTGCAGGTTCTATGACTTAATGGAGAATAATCTGCCCTGGTTTAAACAGTTACTAGAAGAAGCAGAAAGGGTGGCTTATCCTGAAAACAGTGCAGAATCTTCAACAGCAGCAAAACAAAGACTGGCTCCAAGAAGACTTGACTTAATCAGGAGCAGTATTTTAATAGAAGAAGAAGTTGTATGCTGGAGAAGATTTCTGTACAACAAAGTGGTCAGAGACTTAGAAGGGCTAGGATGGTCGAGCACTGGGTCTTTTGGCTTCACATTCTTCCTGAGTAATGGATCAACTCTCTCAATCAACATCAATGAGATCCTACTCCTAAATTCAGACTTCCTTCACCAGGTCTTCGAGCTCAGAACACACATCTGCAACGTAAATTCCTTAGAGAGTCAAGCAATGATAAAAACCATCAAAACTCAGCTTGAAAAGGAAGGACGACTTGCAATAGATGCCTCCGACTCTGACTCAGACCTATCCTTCCTTTCCTCACCAACAGTCAGACTAAACACAGAAGAAGAATCCAAAAGAAGAGAAAAGGAAAAGGTGAAGGAAGGGTGGAAATAAGTGACAGGTCTTGAATGGGAAGAATATGAAGAAAATGTCCTTCCCTTGTCCATTCCACAAAATGCCAATGAAGCTGAAGCTGAGATCCCAACAACATCTCTTACGTCTGCTGTTGAGGTCAATGAAGTTGAAGCAGAGGCATCCAGCAAAGACAAGGGGAAGAGACCTATGACAGAATTAGATGCAGAAAGGTTATTGAAAGAGAAGAAAGAAAGGGAGGAAAGAAGAAGAAGAAGAAGAAGAGGAGATGACTGAATTAAGAAAATCTCAAGAAAGAAAAGCGACCATTCTCTTTAGAGAACAACAGATCCAGCTGTATGCTAAGCAGCTGGATGATCTGAAAGTCAAGATTCCTGCAACTTTCCAAATAGAAGAAGATGAAGCTCTAGCTCTTCAACTGCAGGAACAACTCAATAAAGAAGAAGAAGAAGAAGAAAGAGAGAAGAAGAAAAAGGAAGAGGCTAAGTTCAGAATAACTTATTCTGAACTAGCCAAAGAAAGGAGAGATGAGTGGATAGAGGCTCTGATTTTTCAAAGTGAGGATGCAGACTACCTTGAGAAACTATCAAATAAAGAAATCCACAGAGCCTTCATGAGTCAGCAAGGTCAGTTGGGAAATAAGAAAAAGGCTGAAGAAGAAGAAAAAGCCAAACAGAAATCCAAGAAGACCATTGCCTTTAATAGAAAAACCCATGAAGAAAGGAAGGTAATGATTGACTTCCTAAAGGCTAGAGGAGAGAGTGGAAAAAGGTTGGATCCCATGAGCTTCATGAACCTGCAAGCCCTATACGTTAAAGTTAAGAAGGAAGAGGAAGAAAGAGTGGGGAAGAATGGCTCAATGAAGAGGGTAATCAATCAAGAAGAAGAAAGGAAACCAAAGAAACCCAAGCCTTCTCCCTCATCCACCACTTCCTCTATCCAAAAACCTTCCTCTCTCCATCCTAGACCTCCCTCCTCTCCACCCACAAAGTCCAAATCCTCCCATCTTGCTCCTACTCATCAACAACCTCCCAAAAAGAAAATCAAACCAACTACCAAACCAGAAGACTCAAGAGAAATCGTCAGCTGGTTCTACAGCACTCAAGATCAATGGTTTGAAGTCTTCAGGGAAAGAACAGAAGAAAGAAGATCAATCTATACAACTGTTGATGAGGTATTGCAGCTTCCAGATTCAGATCTAAGAAGAATGATGGAGCAGGGTGAAGCTAATGAGCCTGAGAATGAAGGTGGGAGACATCTGTTGCTGGTGATCAAACATCATTTCAACCTTAGCAAAGATGAAATTATTGATGCCAAACCTCTCCAATCCCACTCTCCATTCATCAGTTGGTCCTACAATGCTGAAAAGGATGAGTTCACATTGACAGATGTTAAAGGACAGAAGATGAGGTGTTCAAGCAAGGCTATCTTCAAAATGCCAAGCAAAGACATCAAGACTCTATCTGATCTTCCTCTTAACAATCCTAGCAAGGACCAGAGAGGCTATGAGGTTGCTAGAATAGTCAGCAACATGAAAAATTTCTGCGGCAAAAGAAGTAAGAGAGTTTTGGTAGCATCAGTCTAGGGGGAGTTTGTAGAAATAAAGACTGATGGCTATAAAATTCTCTAAGTACAAATGTTGCGTACCTCTTAGTTTGGTTGCTGACCAATAAGCTGCTGCGGATAGCCTTATCTGCTAAAGACCAAAGTTGCTGCGGATAGGCTTCTCAGCAGCATCAACACTTGATGCTGCTGATAGACAAATCATCAGCAGCTTTGGATGGTTGCATCTTGCTGCTGATCTCTAACTTTGCTGCTGATAGCCATTCCCACTGAAGATCAAACGTTGCAACTTACTGGCTTCGATAAAGCAACCATTACCACTGACAACTTTCTACTGCAACACTCCACGCAGAAAGAATTTCACTGGTACAGACAATAAAGAACCACAACGCTCTTCGCCAAGCATGCAAGCAATGATGCCTAAGAAGACGTTTGAGTAAAGTTAACTAGTATAGTTGTTATTGTCGTTACATGTAGAATAGCTTCAATACAAGATCATCGGCTTGTGTTAGATCTGATCCTTAGAATTAACGGTCTGTCTTGATTCTAAGTTACTATATAAGTAGCACTTCTAGTCATTATAAGTGTGCTTTTTGCTTAAGAGTTTTCTCAGCAATCTTGAAGCTTAATACAAACTGCATTTATCAGTATTCTTCGTATTTACTTGTTTACATTGCTTAGTTGTGATTGTTTCCGCTAATCTCAACTGAAATAGAACCATCTTGTATTCACCGATCCTACAGGTAGTAGAAAAGAAAAGGCTAAGTCTCAGAGGGCTATCTAGGCGGATAATATTTTTTGGATTTTGGGTTGATATATAAGGGTAATAAAGTTGTAGGTGCCTCAATCATTTTCATACTTCTACTAGTTCATGATCTCGATATGTATAAGTCACACAAGTTCTAATTATGCATAAAATCCGATCGAATAAACTCTCAATATACCAAATGAAGGAGCATGCGAAAAATAATGATAATACTGCTCATGAAAAGGCTCAGATTATTCTCACATGGAAACGGATGGGATAGGGTTTAGTGATTTGTTATACATAATATCCATTTGTTTCTACTTGCCATGTGTTAATTTTATTTAATTAAGTGCGAACTCAAAGAGTTTTAGATTTTAAGGTTTAAAATTTTTGAAAATTTTTCGTGTTTTTCAAAAGGTAGATATTTGTAAGGTCTTAGTCAAATGGGTAGAAAATCAAAAGTTAAAATTTTACTACTTTGAGGTTACAAGTAGTCCTGAATCTCTAATTCCCCACCCCACACTTAAAACTGTGCATTGCCCTCAATGTACAAATACATGTAATGGAATGTTATGTTGGAATTCAAATGCATGAAGTTTTAAGGGAAAAGAAACTGGTACTCTGATGTGTTGCAAAGCACACCTCTTATTCATGTGTATTTAGTGTCGTTTTTGTATAGTTTTTGAGTCATATTGAGTCATTTATAGTAAGTATTGATTTGTGCCATGGTTTCTAGGTAATCGGGTGAGTTTGAAGCTTAAACGAGCATGATATGTGAAGGCACGAGCAAACGAGGCGAAACGAGAAAAAGGATGAAACTTTCTGTCAATATGGACTTCTCGCGGTACGCGAGCCGCAGGTGCTCTCCCCTTCGCTGTACACGAGGGGTGTGAATTCAGGAAAAAAGGTCACGACTAGTTTGTCTCTCGCGGTACGCGAGAGACTGGACTCCTGGGCCTCGCGGTACGCGGGAGACCCCTATTACGCAGACTTTTAAGTATTTTCATGGTATAAAAGGTTAAGTTCGTTTCTAGGGTTAAGAGGTCGATTCTAGACGTAAAGGTTGAAGCTTTTTGGCGATTTTGAGTGGGAGAAGTTACAAGGGATCAAGGATTGAAGCGTTGGATGCGTGGATCAATTGGATTATCGTCTTTTCGGTTTATGTTTCTTATCTTTTTCTTTTTGATTCATCTATCTTGCATCATGATTCTGAATATTAGACTTTGTGTTGATGTTTTGATGATGGTAGTAGGCTAGATTTCTTGAACTAGCTAGATTTTGATGATTATGTTTTGTTAATTGGTTTTCTTTTTGATTTCGGTTTCTTGTTGATGGATTAACATTAAATTAAAGAACTTGGTTTTGTTTGATTGGATGTATTTGCGTATTTAATTTTGATTTATGATCTGTTGAATGTTCCATATACTGCGCTGTGAATGTCTTTCATGTATGGTCGCATATTAGGTCGCTAGCTGTGTGCATGTGATTTGTTTATGGTTTACTGCATTGTAACCATAGGAACATCGATTGAGAGTCTGTTAGGGTTGAGTATTCTGCCTGCTTCAATAGCTGAAAGGTGCGAAGTTGTAGGGTAATCTTTGGTGTTAGGGTTTTAGGTCGACCGCTCTGAAAGGAGGGTTTCCTAGGTTGTCTTAGCGTCATTGTTATTCCGTGTCTTGTCAAGTGAATTCAAGTTTCTCCTTGCACTGAAAGGTGTATTGAGATAGTGAGACTGAGAGGTAATCTATCTAGCGAGTACTTTAGTGTTGTTGGAAATAGCTGAGAGGTGATCCGACTAACTGGTGAGTTTCACACGTCCGTTAGGGTTTCCTCTTTGGTCACACCTGGAGAATGATCCGGGATCCACTAGGTTGTCGAAGTGTGTCGAATTCTAAGAGCTCGGTTCCATCATAGTTTCTGTATCCGAAAGATTTCCAAGGTACATGCATAGGATTCAAAGTCTAGGTAGTGCTTTCCCCACTTGTGAGTTGTCTAAAGTTTCTTGCTTTATATTTGGTGTCGATAGTTAGGAGTTCATTAGTTATAGTTCACAACACAAATCCCCCCAATATAATTCAGTTTGGTTAGTTGAGTCGTGTCTCATGGGTTCGATATCCGGACTTCATTTGACTTTGCTACATTGGTCGGTACACTTGCCGGTTATGTGGTCTAGTATTAGGTTAAGTCTAGATTTATAAATTTAAAGCTAGAGTGTCTAGGTTAGGTTTTATAGTTAGTTTTTATAGACCGTCCAGCACATATCAAGTTTTTGGCGCCGCTGCCGGGGATACTTAGGCGATAGCGTATCTAACTTTGATTGAACTTAATTGACTTTTTTTTTTGTGTTTTGAGTCTTTTCTATTTTGTTAAGTCTAGTTTGTGTGTCCTTTGGTGAGTCTTTGTTTTTGGTGTGTCTAGCTTGTATCTTGAGTCTGTCCAATTGGTTTTGTCATTATGTGTGAGATATTTGGAGGACCCCATTTTACTCGTCATTGCACATATTCATCGGGATATTCTGCAGACTGCTATGATCATGCTTATCCGCAGGTACAGCCATATGAAGAATACAGAACTGAAGAGGAGTTGAATGCCTGGTGCAAAGAGGAAAATGAGCAATAGGAGAAAGAAATCCAGGCACTAATCACTCGCATTGGATCACATTGGCCGACGAATATGGAGCGTGTGATTTATGATCGTGAAGGGAATGTTATTAGAACTGAAACTGCATCAGGGGAAGTGATTCTGGAAACCCCATCACTGGAGACTATAATGGACAACGTGCAAATCACAGTGACAGAAAGTGAAGCACAAGTCCCACCTCCAAGTAAGTCTTCTGCCCTTGATCTCAATAGAGATGAAGTTTGTACCGACTTCTTGCAAGATCACATTGTTTCTTGTGATACTTTACACTTGTCTTGTGAGAATGAGTTGGTACAGGTAATACGGGAAGAAGATACAATCAAGGAGGAGCAAAGGAAGGTGCAAGAAATCATGAACACTCAATGGCACCTGATAACTAAAGCTGAGAAATTACACTTTCTGGAAGAAAATGGGAGGCTGATGGATGAGCCAGAAAGTTTGAAGCTAGAGAGAGAAGAAGCAGCTCCAGAACTGGGGACGTTAACGGAAGAGGTGCAACTTACCAGTCCAAAACACTCCGCACTAGTCCCACCATCGGTTCTGCAGGATGTTAAGAAACCTCAGCCGGGCATTTATGATTTTTCTTGGGATTATAGTGATAATGATGAGTCAATAGATGAGGAGGAATTCGAAAAATATTTTGTCTCCATGATTAGAGACAAAGAAGAGGAGGAAGATGTGGATTTCTCAGATTCTATAGGATTGATGTTTGGTGAAGAGGAAAAGATTGTTGATGAGCCTTCATGGGAAGACGAGTTTGGTGACGAGTTGGTGGGATTGGCAACTTTTGAAGAAGATGGAGAATTTGACCCAGTTGGTAAATTAGAAACCTTAGAAGCTCTAATGGAAGGAAAGCTGACTATAGAGATCAAAGAGTCATTAGTTGAAGAAGTGGTTGTAGATGAAAAGAACCACAACTGGCCCGTGGGAAACTTAACTTATGTATCATTACCAAATTCAACAAAACCCCGGGAGAAGGTAAGGAAAACACCTGATAATCAAGACCGGATGAGGATTAGAGGATGGTCACATAAGGACCGTAGGATGCAAAATACTGGAGATGATCATGTACCTCACTACATGCCTCGTATCAGGTTTGGTCCAGGTAAGTTTAAATATTGGTGGACCGACCCGTTTAGATTTTTCAACACCCATTTAAGCTCTGCCATCAGTGTTTGTCAAATCGGTGGTAGACCAATCATACGAAACGGGCCGGACGGGGGCGGCATAAAAGAGAAGCCTCCTAATTAGGTTTGTTTCTCGGGTTAGAACCCGAGTGTATAGTTTGTATAAATTTTGGTTTTATTTTGAGTCTGTTTGATACTGTTTGGGTTTGCTGTGAGTTTAATGTTACAGGGATTGATCACACCGTCCGTACTCAATTTCCATTCGAGCGGGGTCGATTCAAATCTTATATTCATGTTTTTATTTTTGCATTTTTATTTTTAGTTGTATCTTGATTCATATTGAAGACAATGTGTCTTTCAAGTGTGGGGATGTGAGAGTCTAGTTCGTTTAGGTTTGTTTTTCTTTTATAAATAGTCAAAAAAAATGTCCTTTGAATTATAGTTTTTGCAAGCAAAATGGAAGATGATAGGTATAACTGGTAGGGCTTTTTGAGTTTAAATGAAAATAGTGATAGAAAACGCGTATAATTTGCGATGTTTTGGTAGACCCTGCCAGCTTGAATAGCTTAAATAGCCTGTGCATGTTGTTTAGGATAATTAATTGAATTAAATCATGATATCTTGTGGGTACTCATCTTAGGGTGTCGGTGAAACCGAAACTGTCAACATAGGGTGATAGGTAACACGTTAAGCTAAATTTTAGAGGTTTTTGAAAATTCTTGGCACACGACTCTCTTTTTATGAGAATAAATCCGAGTTTGGTGGCGCCCGCATTCATATGTCCATAATTCATGAGTAATTGTTAGAATACTGAGTTTTGCTTATGTATTACTCTCCGGGATGGCCACTTGGAGAAAACACCCCTAAGTAAATCTTATGTGCTTTAATTGATATGACTTAGTCTATGTGTTACCTTTCGGGATAGGGACTTGGTTGAAACGCCTCAAGACGAAAGTTCATTTACTTTAATTAATGCTCACTATCATACCATTCATACATGATTTCATCTGAATTTCTAAAACCTGTGAATCTTAGTTTAACGTGGTATGGGAAATCTACATGGTTTAACCCGTGCCTAAACATGACCGTGAGACAGGATTAGGTGGATCTGTAGCTCCTGAGTGTGAGTTTCATAGATAGATTGATATGCTTGGTAATGTAGGAACCGGGAGCTTGATAGTTGGTGTTTGGGTTTAATCGGATCGAAATATCATTTGTTGCATTTTATCGCGTGATTATATCTGTGCTATTGAATTTATAAGATTGTTAAAGTTATGTCCAGTTGTGATTCGATTGCAGAGGTCTTTTTCGAGGATGAAAAAGGGTTAAGTATGGGGATGTTTGATGTGTTGCAAAGCACACCTCTTATTCCTGTGTATTTAGTGTCGTTTTTATACAGTTTTTGAGTCATATTGAGTCGTTTATAGTTAGTATTGATTTGTGCCACGGTTTGTAGGTAATCGTGTCACACCCCGACCGATGGCGGAATCATCGGGGCGAGACATGTAGACTGTTCATGAGCTCAAGGTTGACTAAATTGTAATATGTTAAATCCATTTACATCCAAACACTCATGAATCAAGTTCAAAGTACATAATGAAATACAATTTGTTTTTGAATTAAGATTAACTAGGTCCAAAGCCTATGTGTAGCATGTCTTGGTCTACTCATATGAAAACACCTGAAACATGAATAAAATAAGGTTAACTAAAAAGTTGGTGAGTATAACACAGGTTTGTATATAGATAGCATATAGTTTGTAAAACAAATCCATCCATAACATGATAAATAAGGAATTTATGGGGAGCAGCTATTGTGTAACTAAGTACAATCAAACCTTTGTAACTAGCATGCAAGATTGTGTTGTCGGTATCAATCACCCCAATCTGGGTGGATTTGTCAGACTCAATAGATCTATCAATGAAAACCGTCGGCTTGAATAGTTAATGATTGCACATAATCACATACAAAAGTTAGCACAACTAGCACTCGGGCATAAAGCTCAAATTGCACACATGAATGTAAATAGGATTTGTATTTGTGTTGTTTGTGTAAATGTAAACATGTAATTTGATAGAGTTCATGTTTCACCCCAAAAATGTAAAAGAGTAAAAGGGGCTATGAAATACTCACATGATTCGAAGGCGTAGCTAACACGAGATACTAGATAGTAATGTGATCCTTGTATTGCACAATGTTAACCTAGAGTGTAATGTATATTGCATTAATAATGCACAATAGTCTAAGTCTGTATCTAAAGTTAAATTGGATAAAGTTAGTGATTGGTACTTAAAAGTATTGTATAAAATGGAAGATTTGAAATGAATATTTTTAGAACATTTTTGAATAAGGTTTGAGTTTGTAATAATTAAATATGTAAATTAAATAATTACTGTTTATGAAAATAATGTAAGTGTTAGATGTAATTAAGTATAACTAAATAAATGTTTTTGTTTAATTATAAATCAAATAAATAATTATTACCTTATTCATTTATTTATATAATGTAATTTAGACATTAAAATATTATTTAAGTGTAGGGTTTATAAATTAAATGTTGAACTTTAAATAATTTCCATTTATTTGAAGATTAAATATTTGATTCTTTCTAAATAAAAATAATACAGATTTTTATAAATTCAATTATTTTTATTTTAGAAATTAATCTGAAATACTAATTGTTTAGAAATATAAAACATTGTAAACATTCTGCCAACACACACGACCGTGCCTAGGGTAGGGCACGATCGTGCTAGGGCGGGCGCGACCGTTCTAGACAGGGCGCGACCGTGTTGGTCAAACAGAGGACCACTAGCCAAACCACTAGCCACGACCATGCCTTCGATAGGCACGACCGTGTCTATGCTTCTGGGGTACGATCAAGTCTAGCCAACGAGCATGACTGGGTCTGAACAGGAGGCACGACCGCGCTGGAAGTCGACACGACCGCGTCTCCCGAGGCACGACCGCGCTAGATGATTAGCGCGACCGTGTCTCTTTCAAAACAGCAACGAATTGATTGATTCTTATCTTGATAGTGTTGGAATGTATAGGGCTTTCATTCACAAGGTTAGTACGAGTCTATTGGTGTAGATTAATTGTGTTTAAAACATGTTTAAAGTTGGATTCGATTAAACCATTTTTAAATGAAACTTAGGATCGGGTTTGAGTAAATTTCTATATTGAGAGTCTAAATTGGATTAGGGCTTTTGATCTATAGAATAAATAGATAGTTTTGAAAGTTTCAATTACCCTGTGTGACGATGAATTGATGGTGTACGGGTAGAATGAGTTCCGGTGATGACGGTTTGATCTCCGGCGTCTTCTGCTACAATCCCGACTGAACCAGCATGTCCAGAAGTCTTAGAGAGGGTCGAGTGGTGTTGTTTGTTTGTTTGCTTGAGAGAGTTTGGATTGAAATGGAGGAATTTGTGGTTGCAATGAAGATGATCGACGGTTATGAGGGGGATCGACAAGATTGGGTTAATACGTCGTAAAGATGATGATTAAAACCTTAATTTGGTTTGTTAAAGTGTGAAACGGTTACAAATTCGAATGGTTTTGCGATTAAAGGCTGTATTTACGTTTCAAATGATGTGAGGCGCGACCGTGCCAACAATAGGCGCGAACGTGCCAGACGAGGCGCGACCGTGCCAAAACGTGGCGCGACCGTGCCTACTAGGGTTTCTGGTTATTTACAAAATCAGCCCTTGTAACTTCAGCTTTGACATAATTAGCCTGGTTGGGATTTAACAGAACACCTAACGGGATTACTAACTGGATTAACTCTATGAGGTGTTACCACGTGATTATGAGTTCTAAATCTTTGAATTGAATACGATCGGCTGACGATTAATGAGGTGTAGGTTTGAACAAGTATATGTTTTATTGTCGTGTTGTTATTATATTAGTTAAAATAAATTTAAAATGGGGTCGGAAAATCAGAAATGTTACAGTCTCCCCATGTTAATGGAATTTCGTCCCGAAATTTAACTAGTGGAGACTACTAAATCAGGAAAAAGGCGGAAGTTTTGGGTTCTCGGTGAGTTTTGATTGTTGGATTCTGGGGAGTGTAACCGTTGTCATGGCTTAGGCTTAATACTCCAAGTTGAATATAAAGAGTGATAATGAATTTTGTTTTGAAATGAATTTAAGGAGGAGATTATCGAATAAAAATCCTAAATTCTAAATGTGAGATGTATTATTTGGAATGAATTTGATGGGACCTTGATCGTTAGGGTTTGTGCATGATGTAGTCTAATATGTTTAAAAATGTCAGTGGGTAAGAGATTTCGTATACATTGGTCTAGGTCAAGACTTCACGTGACAGGAACAACGCTACTTCTGATAGTATGATAGGACACTTATATATAGGAAGTACCATCGGCGTATCCACCATGTCCTTGTCATAACACATCAGCTTCGTTGTTACACATCATGATAAGTTTTAGGTCACAACACACGACAAGATTTCACTATGTTTCCCATGTGTTGATTTTTATAATTCCGTGTGCACCCGTAATTACTCAAATCATCGCATGGTACGTATAGATCATCTCGTTGTGTGCGGGTCAAGAGGGGCAAAATTTCACTCCGTCCATGTCCATTGTTTTCACATAAAAGTCGCTAACAAATAACTATGTCTTTAAGCAGGTAAGTTCACAACTAAAGAGTAGTATAATCTAAAGTTTCTTAGTTTGCTCGTGTTTGAACAAGAATACGTCAAATCCCGAGTCGTTTCCATGTATTATGGTCTTCAACTTTGGTGAACAAAGTGCATGACCATGTCTTGTGTATAATGTAATCAATCAATTGTAATAATTATAAGCAATTTGGTTTTATGTATAAAGTAAACACACAAGTCTCATGTATGATCTAGTGTCACGTAGCTCGAAATCAAATAAGTCTCATGTATCGCGTGAACAATTTAGCGCCATGTATTTTGTAAATTATTAATCTCCCGTGCGGAATGTAAGCAACATAGTATCATGTGTATTGTAGGAGATGAAGTTCATGTATAGTGTCGATAACTTAGCATCATGTATTTTGTAAGTCAACAAGTTCTCACATGTAATGTGAACAACCTAGTATCACATGTATTGTAGGAAACGAATTTCATGTATGGTGTTGACAACTTAGCATCATGTATTTTGTAAACCAGAAGCTCTCATGTGGAATGTAAACAATATAGTGTCATTTGTAATATAAACAGTTTAGTATCATGTATATTGCATAATGTGCCATGTTTAGTATGATGCACCTTCTAACCACATGAGTTTCATGTTAATGTGGTCAATCTAGAATTATGTATCAAACAACCAACAATTATGTGTCATGTATATTGCAAATAACTAAGTTTCGTGTATTATGTGCTCAATCTAGTAGCATGTGTATTGCAATTTAGTATGTTTCGTGTGTTATGTGATCAATCCAGTAAATTGTGATTTGTAGGAAAACTAGTTTCATGTATTATGTAATTTGTGTAGCATTGGGTATATTGAGAATAATTGAGTTTCATGTATCATGTGGTTGTGTTGGGTATATTGTGAACATGTATACGTAAGTTGTTGAACTTCGTGTGTGACGTATACTAACGGGTTTTGCATGTAATCGAGTGTTGTGGACAAGCGTGTTGTTTGGCGTTCCTGTATAATGTGGTAGTTAGGTTGTAGCTCTTAAATCTCATTGAGTTTGAGGGGGAGGGTTAAAGTCTACGCGATATGGATAGTCTCTTGAAGCGACAAACGAAAGGTAGCGAGGAGGTTTTGAAAACATTCGGGGAAATGTGTTTACAAATACTGATCTTTGCTTGAAAATAGAAAGTGGTAAATTGTTCCTTGTTGTAGATATATAAAGTAGTGAATCCATTGATTCACATAATTTAAATAAATAGACAATTTATGGAAAAATCTTTTAATTTAAATTTTCAGCTATTAATAAAAGGATATTTCTAAGCGGAATTATTGGCTAAACAAGTAGTCGTATACTAATTTAGCAGGGTTTAGGAATATTTTTCTTTAATGAGGAAAATCATAATTATTTATCAATTCAGAATAATATTTTTATAAAATAGATTGTGTTAAGTTTCTCTATCAGGAGAGAAGTTTTATGGAAAATTTATGTTTTTTTTATTTTTTTATTTTTTATTTTTTATTTTTTATACTATCTAAAAGTTTGATAAACATTTTGTTTGAACAAAATAACGAGGTTTGTTTAAATCAAATAATTGGATGATTTGTTTACGAAGAAAATTGCTGGAAGTGTACTAAATTGTGGTGAATGGGAAAGATAATACTTGGAGAATTTTGATGAAAATATGATGGGTGTAATTCACACTCAACGTATTGAATTTATGAATAATAACTTTGGAAAATATAAAATTTAGTAATGCTGAAATGTATTCAAAACACAGGGAAATGGTTCTCAAACTGAAATAAATAAGAAAAATAATCATGTTAACGCCTCTTGTAGCTTTCCACTAGAAGGAGAAAAATTCCCAAGGCGAGCACCGCTTCTAGGATGGAGATTAATTCCTTTTGGTACCCTAATTGGTTTGCTAGGCTATTCATTCCTTGTCCTTGCAAGTCGTGCATTAACCCTTGCTCTATTCTTTGCCTCTCAAATTCTGAGGTCCTTACATATTGATGCATGTCATTGATTGGAAATTCGATAGTACTAGTGAGTGTCATGATATGCCCTACTCAAGGATTAGAGTAATACGGGTCGGGCATTAGATATGGGTCTCTTAGCGGGAGTGGTAGTTGATTGTGGGGATGAGGTGTCTGATACGGGTTTCTGGGCGCGGCTGATCCAGGTGTTCGAAGTCTTGGGCTGGTGTTCCTAATCCAATCTACCCTTACATCAAACCTTGGTCTAGCAGCTGCGGGTGTTGGTGATCGATGTACGGGTGATCCGGTGTCTTCTTCCCAATCAGACTCTTCTTCGGGACGGCATACCGGGGAGGTAGGAGAGTAGGAGTCCATGCTTAGCAGGAAAACAATGGAAAAGTTGTAAGCGATAAATAAATATTGAGTGTCAAACATAGGAGTTCGCATAGGTTTAGAGTTTGACTAGTCATAACGCCGAGTCTTCACAATAGTATTTTAGGAGTACACTTGACCTATAAGTAGTGTATCCTTGAGGAGAATTCCCAGGAAAGAGGGGTGGGTCACTAGGACACACTTAAGTACCCTATCTTTCCTTAGCCAGAATTCCTCATGGGCCTACACACTCTTCCAGCCATCATGTATTAATAATACTATTGTTGGGCTCATGGTCATGATGAGAATTGTTGTGAACTGGGCCTTGTGGCCCGAAAGTAAGGTTTATGCATTTCAGTGGGCTTTTGCTTCTTGAAGGATAGATGGGCTTCTTAGTTTATTATTGATGGACATTAGGCCCAATAGTTTAAAATTTTGTTGTTCACAAGAGGTGTGGTATTATGTATGTGAGTTTAGGGGTGCATGAATAACTAAGTGTGTATGAGTGTGTGTGGAAACTTAGGATAGCACTTTTAAACAAATTAACTAGGTAGCAATGAATAGGAGAAAAAGTTGGCAGGTAATGTGACACATAGATTATTAAGTATTGTATCATATGATGTAGTTATATAGTATAACATGTAAGAATATTCACATAAAAAAAATAATCGTATAACATGTAAATAGTGATGAGTGTAAGCACAAAAGTTATCAAGTAGTGTGACATATAAGTCATTATGTATTGTATCACGTAGTATAAATACTTATGATAGCATGTAAAAATATTTAGACAAGAACTAATAATGTAACATGTAGTAGTATGACATTGTATAGGTGTCCTAAAGTTATAGTCTAGGTCAAGGGTGTCTAATAACCTAGTTCCCTATAACCAAGGCTCTGAAACCAATCTGTCACACCCCGACCGATGGCGGAATCATCGGGGCGAGACATGTAGACTGTTCATGAGCTCAAGGTTGACTAAATTGTAATATGTTAAATCCATTTACATCCAAACACTCATGAATCAAGTTCAAAGTACATAATGAAATACAATTTGTTTTTGAATTAAGATTAACTAGGTCCAAAGCCTATGTGTAGCATGTCTTGGTCTACTCATATGAAAACACCTGAAACATGAATAAAATAAGGTTAACTAAAAAGTTGGTGAGTATAACACAGGTTTGTATATAGATAGCATATAGTTTGTAAAACAAATCCATACATAACATGATAAATAAGGAATTTATGGGGAGCAGCTATTGTGTAACTAAGTACAATCAAACCTTTGTAACTAGCATGCAAGATTGCGTTGTCGGTATCAATCACCCCAATCTGGGTGGGTTTGTCAGACTCAATAGATCTATCATTGAAAACCGTCGGCTTGAATAGTTAATGATTGTACATAATCACATACAAAAGTTAGCACAACTAGCACTCGGGCATAAAGCTCAAATTGCACACATAAATGTAAATAGGATTTGTATTTGTGTTGTTTGTGTAAATGTAAACATGTAATTTGATAGAGTTCATGTTTCACCCCAAAAATGTAAAAGAGTAAAAGGGGCTATGAAATACTCACATGATTCGAAGGCGTAGCTAACACGAGATACTAGATAGTAATGTGATCCTTGTATTGCACAATGTTAACCTAGAGTGTAATGTATATTGCATTAATAATGCACAATAGTCTAAGTCTATATCTAAAGTTAAATTGGATAAAGTTAGTGATTGGTACTTGAAAGTATTGTATAAAATGGAAGATTTGAAATGAATATTTTTGAAACATTTTTGAATAAGGTTTGAGTTTGGAATAATTAAATATGTAAATTAAATAATTACTGTTTATGAAAATAATGTAAGTGTTAGATGTAATTAAGTATAACTAAATAAATGTTTTTGTTTAATTATAAATCAAATAAATAATTATTACCTTATTCATTTATTTATATAATGTAATTTAGACATTAAAATATTATTTAAGTGTAGGGTTTATAAATTAAATGTTAAACTTTAAATAATTTCCATTTATTTTAAGATTAAATATTTGATCATTTCTAAATAAAAATAATACAGATTTTTATAAATTCAATTATTTTTATTTTAGAAATTAATCTGAAATACTAATTGTTTAGAAATATAAAAGATTGTAAACATTCTGCAACACACATGACCTTGCCTAGGGTAGGGCACGATCTTGCTAGGGCGGGCGCGACCGTTCTAGACAGGGCGCGACCGTGTTGGTCAAACAGAGGACCACTAGCCAAACCACTAGGCACGACCATGCCTTCGATAGGCACGACCGTGTCTATGCTTCTGGGGTACGATCAAGTCTAGCCAACGAGCATGACTGGGTCTGAACAGGAGGCACGACCGCGCTGGAAGTCGACACACCGCGTCTCCCGAGGCACGACCGCGCTAGATGATTAGCGCGACCGTGTCTCTTTCAAAACAGGAACGAATTGATTGATTCTTATCTTGATAGTGCTGGAATGTATAGGGCTTTCATTCACAAGGTTAGTACGAGTCTGTTGGTGTAGATTAATTGTGTTTAAAACATGTTTAAAGTTGGATTCGATTAAACCATTTTTAAATGAAATTTAGGATCGGGTTTGAGTAAATTTCGATATTGAGAGTCTAAATTGGATTAGGGCTTTTGATCTATAGAATAAATAGATAGTTTCGAAAGTTTCAATTACCCTGTGAGACGATGAATTGATGGTGTACGGGTAGAATGAGTTCCGGCGATGACGGTTTGATCTCCGGCGTCTTCTGCTACAATCCCGACTAAACCAGCATGTCCAGAAGTCTTAGAGAGGGTCGAGTGGTGTAGTTTGTTTGTTTGCTTGAGAGAGTTTGGATTGAAATGGAGGAATTTGTGGTTGCAATGAAGATGATCGACGGTTATGAGGGGGATCGACAAGATTGGGTTAATACGTCGTAAAGATGATGATTAAAACCTTAATTTGGTTTGTTAAAGTGTGAAACAGTTACGAATTCGAATGGTTTTGCGATTAAAGGCTGCATTTACGTTTCAACTGATGTGAGGCGCGACCGTGGCAGGAATAGGCGCGACCGTGCCAGACGAGGCGCGACCGTGCCAAAACGTGGCGCGACCGTGCCTACTAGGGTTTATGGTTATTTACAAAATCAGCCCTTGCAACTTCAGCTTTGACAGAATTAGCTTGGTTAGGAATTAACAGAACACCTAACGGGATTACTAACTGGATTAACTCTAGGAGGTGTTACCACATGATTATGAGTTCTAAATCTTTGAATTGAATACGATCGGCTCACGATTAATGAGGTGTAGGTTTGAACAAGTATATGTTTTATTTTCGTGTTGTTATTTTATTAGTTAAAATAAATTTAAAATAGGGTCGGAAAATCAGAAATGTTACAAATCAGGTGAGTTTGGAGCTTAAACGAGCAAGATATGTGAAGGCACGAGCGAACGAGGCGAAACGAGAAAAAGGATGAAACTTTGTGACAATATGGACTTCTCGCGGTACGCGAGCATCAGGTGCTCTTCCCTTTGCGGTACGCAAGGGGTGTGAATTCACAAAAAAGGTCGCGACTAGTTTGTCTCTTGCGGTACGCGAGAGACTGGACTCCTTGGCCTCGCGGTATGCGGGAGACCCCTGTTGTGCAGATTTTTAGGTATTTTCATGATATAAAATGTTAAGTTTGTTTCTAGGGTTAAGAGTTCGCATTCCAGCCATTTGAGAGAGAGCCTAGGGCGATTTTGGGAGCAAGAAGATCGATTCAAGTGCAAGATCAAAGCTTTTGGATTCCTGGTTCGTTGTTATAGCGATCTAGGTTTTCAAGTTTGAATCTTTGCGTTTTGATTGCTATGTTTGATACCATGTCTTTGTCTTCTACTTCTATTATGATGTTTTGGATGATGATTCTTGGCTAAAACCATAGTACTGCCTAGGTCAATTGATGAATATGCGTAAAGTTTAGATTTTTATCCGGTTTTGGATCTATTTGATGGCTGAATGATTTTGTAAACGATCTTTGGATATTAATTATGATGTATAAGCATGTTTAATTCTGATTGTGTGATTGATTATAACTCCATGCTTTTATTGTGGTTGTCTGCCAGTTTAATTTGCGTATCTTGGTCACAGATCTTAGGGTTTGTGATTGTGTATGGTTTGCTAGAGATAGTGACCATAGGAGTTGTGGTGGATTGCTGATTAGAGTGAATGTGTGTCCTAGTTCAATACCTGATAGGTGAGAAGTAGTTGTATAGTCTTCATCATTAGGAATCCGAGTGTTAACAGTCTGAGAGGACGTTAGTATTAGGTGTCTAGTGATTGTTGCTAGGTTAAATCATAGTTGTTATCCAGAGATTACCACGTGTATTCTTCGAATGTATTGTGGACAATGAGACTGAGAGGTAATCTGTCCCATGGGTACATTATCATAGTTGGAAATACCCGAAAGGTGATCTAACCATCTGGTGAGTTTAGTACACTTTAGGTAGCTTAGTTGGTGACACCCTGAGAATGATTAGGGATCCACTAGGTAGTCTTTACTTGTCATCTTTAGAAACCCAGATCCATCTTAGTTTCCAGAACCAGTAGAAGTTGTACTTTGCAAGTAGGATTCCGACATAGGTAGTATTCTTCCCATCTTCTGATTTCACCTTAGTACTTGTCTTGATAGTTGAGTCGACATTAGTTTGCTACATTCTTAGTTAACCTTTAGTGTAGTCAATCCCCCAAACCAATTAAATCTTTAGTCCGAGTCAGAGTCTAGTATTATTATCGTAGTGTATCTAGGGTTCGATATTCCGGTTTACCATTAAGCTGTGCTACACTCGAGAGGTACACTTGCCTATCAGTGTGGTCTAGTTCATAGGTTTTCCATTTATTACTTAGGAGTCTAGGTTAGGTTTAGTAGTTTATTTTATAGACCGTATGGACGACATCATACTCCCCCGGTCAATTCGGTATATAACCTAAGGCCAAAACTTATTGCTGCTGTCAGGTTGTGCCTATCAGCTGCTTGTCAACACTTTGCTTTAAAGACTTCATCTAATTTCTCAGAAATTTGATGTGGTTTCTGACTCCTCAGGTTATAGACATGGAGTGTAACTCCTCAAAGAAGTAGAGAAACTACCTGGTGATGTTATTCTACCTGACACACAAAGGAAAACATAAAAGCAGACAAGGAAAATAAAAGGTAGTAATTAAGCTACTAAGGTCCTAGTATCTAGAAGGCATACATGGGGGCTGAAGTAATAGATACTTAATTTTGGAAAACCAAACCTAAGGTCCATGCTTTCTGCCGTATGCACCAACTTCTCAGTTTATTCATGATCATCGGGTTGCCTCCCGGAAACGCCACGTTTATTTAAGGGTCGTTGGCCAGACCCGTACGTGCTTTGTGAATTTCCAATTCAGTGCTATTGGTAGAATAATCTGTCAAATGGGTGGCTTGTAATATGGAGAGGTTCATCCAACCCATTTGATAACTATGCGTACAATGATAATAAGCTGATCTAGGAATTAGTGGAGTCCATCCTGGACCAGCTAGACAGAGAAAAATAGGGTAAAAAGTGTTCAAACTTGAAACAGCTATAACTTGAGCTACGTTTGGAGTTAGAGGGCCCCCGACTAGGGGACGGAAAGGTTTCGATGAGCTAAATCATGTGGCAAACGCCGTAGGTGGTTTGTCCTAATGGTCCGAGCCAAATTCCCCTATTAAGTGGCCCAATTTCATAAATAAAATATTTTCCTCAATTTTTTATTTTTAATTCCTTCAACTTTTTTGTGCTAAAACGGGTGAATCATTGATTTATGTATTTTCAAAGTATAATTTTAGTTTTAATTTTGGTTTGGATGGATCGATTTGAAATTTTGAAAGTTTTCGTAAACCAGCCAAATTTAGAATGTTCTATAGAAGAGCACCTAAAGAAAATAATGTAATTAAATCACGCCACCACCATTTGAAATTTTCTGGACCAAACTTCAAGAAACCCATGTAGTGAAGGAGACGGTCACCCCAGTATGATAATTTTGTCAGGTAATTTTCATTTGATGAACGCTGCTTCTTCCGTGAGAAATGGTCCTCAGAGTGATATGCCCTATCCTGTGGCTTATGTGATTCATGGAATGATTCACTGATATGCTTGGTCACAGGCCAGCTATCACTGTTGCATGGAAGAGGTGCCACCATTGTCATTTTTTTGTTGGTGATCATATTCTCCTGCATAATCTCCTCCTAGATGTTTGTCTCACAATCTGGTTCTTCATATGATGTTGTCTCTAAAGTGACAGGAACTCTATACTGTTCCATACATCCTTCATGTGCTTCCATATTTAAGATTCCCACCAATTCTTCTTTAGAGATTCGTTCTAACTCCTTTGATGTTTTAACTTCCAGCCTCTCAGAGAAGTCAAGAAGTGATTGTAAAGTTATTGTAACCCTTTCTTCTGAATCATCCGGTCTCACTTCCGAATGATCCATGCTTGTGAAGCTGGAAGGTTCTTACTCCTTATAGTCACTTAATCCTACTAGAGATGTTGGAGCTATAACTTTCAATTCTTGGACTTTGAAGAGATCATCTTGTTGTTCAGTTGGAAAGCTCTTTAGGATTTGAACCTTAATTTCTTCCAAATGACGAAACACTTGTTGTTCAGTTGGAGAGCTCTTTAGGAGTTGAACCTTAATTTCTTCCAAATGATGAAACAGATTTCCAGGGGACCATGAGTCGGAATCTAGAGCTGAGTGTTGACTTTCTTGGGGCGGTGTGGTTTCCTCATATGGTAGCCAGTAGGGTTGGTAAAAATCTGTGGAATACCCTTGATAGTGATAACAATCTTGAGTGTAGTGGCCTTCCCCACATATCTCACACCAAACCTCCTAATAGTGGTACTCATAGTTGTCTTGGTATCCTCCATAACAACTCTCGTAGTTGTCATCCGTGAAAGTTGTTGTAAAGAACAATCAAAACAAACCAAAAAAATAAATGTTGAGGTTAAAAAGGCTAATCCGTTAACTCGAATCTTTCTTGAAATCACCGTGTCCCCGGCAATGGCGCCAAAAACTTGATGTGTCGTTTTTAATATATAAAAATATAATATATTTTTATGATGGTTTTACGAGATCAGGTTTTAAATTTATAAAACGATAATTACTTTAACTTAAAAACACACACAATAGGCAAGTGTACCTATCGCAGCGTAATATAGTTTAGGTAAGAACCAAGTATCGAACCAATGGACACGGTCGAGTTCCAGTACTCAACTTTTGTTATCGTTTAGCCAGATCAATTAGTGAGTGGGTTTGTGTGCTTGTGAAGCAGAATAGTAAATGATAGAAAAGTAAATAACGGTAAAGTAAATAATAGAAAAGTAAAAACGTGCGTGATGTGTGTAACAGGAATGTAACTAGCAAAATAGTAAACAGCAGGAAAGTAAATATCTCGGAAATGATCAGGTCACGAAGAGTATTGCTTCGGCTTCGAATTAGCTTGGTACGTGATAATGTTAAGTTGTCTAATCCAGTGATATGACTACTACAAACTTGTGACCCGGGTCACCGCTAGAGCTTCGTCCTCACGACATTTGATTCACGAATTAAAATATTTAAATTAAAATAGTAATACCTCCTGTTAGGGACAACAGTTACACTCAACCCTTCGAATGGTTATCTCCAGGTTGGTTTAAGACATCGAACGTAAATGCTTTGTATTAAAGTTAAATAGGTGATTATACTTTGTTCACCGGGAGGCGGTGTAACAATGGGACCGAGTATAAAGACGTATCGTTCCCAACATGAGTTCACCAATTCTTGGTCGCATAATAAGTTCGTATAAAGACGTACGACCTTACTAATTATGACCAAGCCTTGGCTTATCAATCTCTGCTTGTATAAAGATGTACAAGCTTCAAAGGAAGTTTGATTAAAAAGGTTTTACGATCTTACACTTTACAATCAAGAACACTCACAAATATAAAGACGGATTTACACAATAATAAAAGCCCACCAAATGGTGGTTTTAAGAATGAATAATTAAAGACATAAACATACCATTAGATTAATACGTCAAACATTAACATGTACCAAACATCATCTTCACCCTAGCAATACAAAGAGTTTAGTCATGAATTACCATACTAACTAGCGTAACGCTGAGTTTCGTAGGCTCCCCTATTGTAGATAAAGAGGAGGAGCCTCTCTACTCTCTACTCTAGACTACAGAAACGGACTTTCTTTAGCTCTGGTGATGTGTTACAAAGCACACATCCATTTCCAATGTTTTTCGTATCATTTTTGTATAGTTTTAGAGTCATTTAGAGTCGATTATGTTTAGTACATAGTTATGCCTTGTTTTGTAGGTAATCGGGTCACTTTGGAACTTAAACGAGCAAGGTATGCGAAGGCACGAACGAAAGATGAAATCCGACCAAAGGCTTGAAACTTTCTGTCTTTGTGGCTGCTCCACAGTACGCGACCCAGAAGGGTACTCCCCCTCGCGATACGCGAGGGGTGTAAATCCAAGAAAGTTTTACGCGGAAGGATTTCTTGGAGGTACGCGAGGGAGTATGCGTCTAGGCCTCGCGGTACGCGAGAGAACCCAGATATGGGTATTTTTAGCTACTTTCAAGGTATAAAAGATAAGGGTCGATCCTAGGGTTATTCATTCGATTCCAGCCGAAAAAGTGAAGGCTTTTTGGCGATTTCAAGTGGGAGAAGTCTCAATGGATCAAGGATTGAAGCGTTGGATGGTTAGATCGATTGGATTATCGTCTTTTCGGTTTATGTTTCTCACCTTTTGCTCTTTGATTCATCTATCTTTTATCATGATTCTGGATATTAGACTTGGTTCTGATGTTTTGATGATGGTAGTAGGCTAGATTTCTTGAACTACCTAGATCATGATGATTATGTGTTGTTAATTGATTTTCTTTTGGATTTTGGATATTTGTTGATGGGTTGATATTAAAGTAAAGAACTTGTTTTGTTTGATTAGATGTACATGCGTATTTAATCTTGATTTCTGATCTGTTGAATGTTCCATATGCTACTTTGTGAATGTCTTTCATGTATGGTTGCATATTAGGTCACTAGCTGTGTGCACGTGATTGATTTATGGTTTACTACGTTGTATCCATAGGAACATCGATTGAGAGTCTGTTAGAGTTGAGTATTATGCCTACTTCAATAGCTGAAAGGTGCGAAGTTGTCAGGTAATCTTTGGTGTTAGGGTTTTTAGGTCAACTTCTCTAAGAGGTGGGTTTCCTAGGGTTTCTTAGCATCATTGTTATCCCGTGTCTTGCCAAGTGAATTCAAGTTAATCCTTGCACTGAAATTTGTATTGAGATAGTGAGACTGAGAGGTAATCTATCAAGCGAGTACTTTAGTGTTGTTAGAGATAGCTGAGAGGTGATCCGACTAACTGGTGAGTTTCACACGTCCCTTAGGGTTTCCTTTTTGGTCACACTCGGAGAATGATCTGGGATCCACTAGGTAGTATGAGTGTGTCGTATTCTAAGAGCCCAGTTCCGTCAAAGTTTCCGTATCCGAGAAAGTTCCAAGGTACATGTATAGGATTCAGAGTCTAGGTAGTGCTTTCTCCATTTGTGAGTTGTTTAAAGTCTCTTGCTTTATATTTGGTGTCGTTAGTTAGAGAGTTCCATTAGTTATAATCAACACAAAATTCCCCCATATAATTCAGTTTAGATAGTTGAGTCAGAGTCTAGGTAGAGTTGTCACTAGTGTCTCGTGGGTTTGATATCCGGACTTCATTAGACTTTGCTACATTGATCGGTAGACTTGCCGGTTGTGTGGTTTAGTATTAGGTTGAGTCTAGTTTCTATAGACCGTCCAGCATACATCAAGTTTTTGGTGCCGTTTCTGGGGACACTTGGGCGATAGCATATTTAACTTTGATTGAATTAACTAATTATTTGGTCTTATTTGTGTTTTGAGTCGTAGAGTGTTTAGTGTCCGTGTCTTTTCTTTGTTTTTAGTGAGTCTCTATGAATATTTGTTTATTTGCTTAGCTTAGTATTTTTCTTATTTCTTTCTTTATTTTTTTATTTATTGTTATATATATCTGGTGCCCATGATCCTTTTGTTTGAGTGTCCATTGTAGGGATTTATATGGAGCATTATTACGGGAACAGCTACCGAGGACGTTATTATGCTCAAGAGTATCAATACATGAACGTGTGGTACGAGGTTTATGGAGGTCCCCATTACACTTAGAATTGCTCTAATTCATCGGGATATTCCACAGATGACTATGGTAATCCTCATCCGCATCCACAATCATATGAGAGTTCTGAACGAGAGGTAAGCCCGTCCTTGATTGAAAGCCACAACGCCCTATGTGAGACTTTTAATCAATGGATGGAGGAGAATGAAGAGAGAAAGAGAGCTCAAGCTGGGAAGACCCCATTCTGGGAAGAGTTGATTCAACACTCAAATGACATGCTTGCTCAAATGGTGGAGAATATGAGAATTGAGGAGGAACAAAGAAGGATCGAAGAAGAAGAGCGTAGGGAACAAGAGGAGAAACTCAGTAGAATAGAGGCACTTGAAGCTGAATATCAGGAGATGTGTGCTAACTATCGAGGGGAGAGTTCATGTTGCAACACAAAGCTGACCAGGGATGAAGACGATGATGTGTTTTTTGTTACTCCACGTAGTTCCACACAAGTCCCACATCCAGGTAAGTTTTCTGACTCTACTGTCGATTGTGACGACCTTTGTTCACCAGATCCTATACAAGATCACATGTTTCAGTATAACTCTTTACACTTGTCTTGTGAGATTGAGTCAGTGCAGGAAATACAGGTCAAAGAAACACTCCAGGACAAGCAAAGGAAAGTGCATGAGATAATAAGCACTCAATGGACCCGTTTAAGTAAGGCCGAGCAGCTGTACCTCCTAGAAGAAAATGGTAAGCTTACGGACGAGCTAGCAAGCCTGAGGCTAGCTAGAGAAACGTAGACTTTAACGGAAAAGGCGCAAGTCAAAAATGTACAACACTTTGTGCCAGACCCACCTCCGGTTCCTACACCCCAGAATTATAGACTAGAGCCCATCGAGGACGGTTTCTTCAGTGACGATGAGATAGAGATAGAAGAATCCTCGGATGACACTGTGGGTGATGGTCCAGGTAAGTTTTCAGAACCCGTCTTTATTCAGTATGATTGTGACATCCCTGAGTCATTTAATTTTCCGGATGACGAGCTTGAGTCTTCGAATATACTTAATACTTTACGCTTGTTCGTTGAGAATGATGTGATGCAGGAACTAGAGAGCGAAGACGGGTGCATCGAAGAGGGTCTACAAGAGTTGGATGAGCAAGAAGAGGAGTTAGAAGAGGAGCAGGTCCCATCCTGGGAGGATGAGTTCGGTGATGAGTTGGTGCACCTGCCAACTCCTAGTGAAGAAAAGTTCGACCCACTTAGCGATATAAGGATCCTTGAAGATCTATTATATCAAGAGCCAAGTGTGGGGATAGAAGAGGAGGTGAAAGTGAGGGAGCTAGTGTCAGACCCACCACATTGCACCTGAGAGAGCAAGAAGGAAATGCCCGGGGATGAAGCCGATGGCAGGGTGCCATAGAAACCAAAGGCACAACGGGAAAGAGAAGGAAGACTGGGCACAAGGCCAACTCGGGAGTGAAGGGACAACCACAGAACGTTCAATCACAGGATAAAGCTGACCATCTCCACTATACATCGTGTATCAGGTTTGGCCCAGGTAAGTTTAAATATTGGTGGACCGACCCGTTTAGATTTTTCAAAACCCATTTAAGGTCTACCATCAGAGTTTGTCAAATCGGTGGTAGACCAATTACACTAAACGGGTCAGACGGGGGCGGCATAAAGGAAAAGCCTCCTGATTAGGCTTGTTTCTCGGTTTATAACCCGAGTGGATAGTTTGTATAAATTTTGGTTTTATTTTGAGTCTGTTTGATGTTGTTTGGGTTTGCTATGAGATTTATTTTGCAGGGATATATCGACCCATCTGTACTCAATCTCCATTCGGGCGGGGTCGATTCAAATCTTATATTCATGTAAAGGGAACCCGACAGAGTCTGTGCAGCTGCAAATGGAATGCTATACGGTTGCACCTGTGGAAGAACGAAGTTGGACCGAATCATGCTATCATTACCAGCTAAGTCGTTTCCACTTTACTATTTTATTTTTTATCTATTTTTGAGTCTTTATTTTTATTTTTCATTGTTTCTTGGTTCACATTGAGGACAATGTGTCGTTCAAGTGTGGGGATGTGAAACGTCTTGAGTCTAGTTTAGTTCATGTTTTTCTTTTATAAAATGTCAAAAATACAAAAAAAAAAGAAAGCTAAGAATTAAGAAGGGCTTTTTTTTATAGAGAGAGAGTCAGGGGCGATCTATATTGCTTACCACAGCTCTATTCCCGACTTGAAATCCATAACGGACTTTAAGAGAGGATGAACATTCCCGTTCTATAGGTAGCGTTGCCCCTATTAGAGAAGGGTGAGGGCCCACTTCCGTACTTCTGATCTGCTAGCACTGTGATTTACCTTAGACCTACGCAGCAGGAACGAGATGGAGCACCTACTCTACTGGTTGTCTGCTCTCTCGAGGCCGTCCTTATCTAGGTACAAAAAGGACATTACGGGATATCTCCAAAATTCGATGTACTTCGTGCAGGACACATCTCATGTTTGCCGAATCTAAAAACCATCGCCTTTGCATCCAAACCTCAAAAATATCCTTTGAATTAGAGTTTTTGCAAGCAAAATGGAAGATGATACATATAATTGGGAATACTTATGTGTTTAAATGAAAATAATGATAGAAAACACGTATAATCTATGATGTATTGGTAGACCCAGCTGAGTTGAAAGCTTAAATATCATGTGCGTGTTGTTTAAGTTAGTTAATTAAATTAAATCATGAAATCTTGTGGGTATTTATTTTAGGGTGTCGATAAAACTGAAACTGTCAACATAGGGTGATAGGTATCATGTTAAGCTAGAATTTAGAGGTTTTTGAAATTTTCTTGGCACACCACTCTCTTTTTATGAAAACAAATCTGAGTGTTGGTGGCGCCCGCATCCATAATTCCATATCATGAGTATAATTAATCGATTGAAAGCTCGAGTTTTGACCTACGTGTTACCCTCCGGGATCGCGACTTAGTTGATACACCTATGGGTTAGGACTTAAGTGACCAATGTTTTGGATAAATAAGATTGATTTATTTTTTTCCCACGTGGATAGTGACTCTATGGATACGCCTCTAAGTTGATTTCTTATGTGCTTAATTGATAAATTGCATCCTATGTGCTACCTTCTGGGATGGTGACCTGGGAGACGCACCACTTGGTGAGGTTGATTCATACATTTAATAATACTCATACCATCCCATTTCATATTCATTTTAATTTCTAAAACCTGTAAGTCTTAGTTTAACGGGGTGGGATAAATCTATACAGTTTAATCTGTGCCTAGACATAACCTTGAGATGGGATTAGATAGAACCGTAGCTTTTAAGTGTGAGACACGCAGATAGTTTGATATACTTGGTAATGTAGAATTTAGAACACAAACGGGGGCTTGATAGATGGTGTTGGGTTTAATCGGATCGAAATATCATTTGTTGCATTTTAACGCGTGATTATGTCTGTACTATTGAATTTATAAGATTGTTAAAGTGTACTTCCAGTTGTGATTCCATTGCAGAGATCTTTTTCGAGGACGAAAAAGGATTAAGTGTGGGGATGTTTGATGTGTTGCAAAGCACACATCCATTTCCATTGTATTTCGTATCGTTTTTGTATGGTTTTAGAGTCATTTAGAGTCGATTATGTTTAGTACTTAGTTATGTCTTGTTTTGTAGGTAATCGGGTCAATTTGGAGCTTAAACGAGCAAGTTATGCGAAGGCACAAGCGAAAGATGAAATCTAACCAAAGGCTTGAAACTTTCTGTCTTTATGGCTGCTCCGCGGTACGCGACCCAGAAGGGTACTCCCCCTCACAATACGCGAGGGGTGTAAATCCAGGAAAGTTTTGCGTGACTTGATTTCTTGGAGGTACGCGAGGGAGCATTCGTCTAGGCCTCGCGGTACGTGAGAGACCCCAGATACGGGTATTTCTAGCTACTTTCAAGGTATAAAAGATAAGGGTCGATCCTAGGGTTATTCATTCGATTCCAGCCGAAAAAGTGAAGGCTTTTTGGCGATTTCAAGTGGGAGAAGTCTCAATGGATCAAGGATTGAAGCGTTGGATGGTTAGATCGATTGGATTATCGTCTTTTCGGTTTATGTTTCTCACCTTTTGCTCTTTGATTCATCTATCTTTTATCATGATTCTGGATATTAGACTTGGTTTTGCTGTTTTGATGATGGTAGTAGGCTAGATTTCTTGAACTACCTAGATGATGATGATTATGCGTTGTTAATTGATTTTCTTTTGGTTTTCGGATATTTGTTGATGGGTTTATATTAAAGTAAAGAATTTGTTTTGTTTGATTAGATGTACATGCGTATTTAATCTTGATTTATGATCTGTTGAATGTTTCATATGCTACTTTGTGAATGTCTTTCATGTATGGCTGCATATTAGGTCACTAGATGTGTGCACGTGATTGATTTATGGTTTAATACATTGTATCCATAGGAACATCGATTGAGAGTCTGTTAGCGTTGAGTATTCTGCCTACTTCAATAGCTGAAAGGTGCGAAGTTGTCGGGTAATCTTTGGTGTTAGGGTTTTTAGGTCAACTGCTCTGAGAGGAGGGTTTCCTAGGGTTTCTTAGCGTCATTGTTATCCCGTGTCTTGCCAAGTGAATTCAACTTACTCCTTGCACTGAAAGGTGTATTGAGATTATCGAGTGAGTACTTTAGTGTTGTTGGAGATAGCTGAGAGGTGATCCGACTAACTGGTGAGTTTCACACGTCCCTTAGGGTTTCCTTTTTGGTCACACCCGAAGAATGATCTGGGATCCACTAGGTAGTCTGAGTGTGTCGTATTCTAAGAGCCCGTTTCCGTATCCGAGAGAGTTCCAAGGTACATGTATAGGATTCAGAGTCTAGGTAGTGCTTTCCCCATTTGTGAGTTGTCTAAAGTCTCTTGCTTTATATTTGGTGTCGTTAGTTAGAGAGTTCCATTAGTTATAATCAACACAAAATTCCCCATATAATTCAGTTTAGATAGTTGAGTCAGAGTCTAGGTACAGTTGTCACTAGTGTCTCGTGGTTTCGATATCCGGACTTCATTAGACTTTGCTTTGATCGGTACACTTGCCGGTTGTGTGGTCTAGTATTAGGTTGAGTCTAGATTTATAAATTTAAAGCTAGAGTGTTTAGGTTAGGTTTTTATATTAGTTTTTACAGACCGTCCAGCATACATCACTTGGGGAGCAAGTTGGGGTTTGCACGGCCGTGCATGGCATTGCACAGCCGTGCATTGCCCTAATGCTCCCTAGTTTCATCTTTTAGCTGCTTGTTGACTTCTTGTTGTCCAATTTTGACTTCTTGGGGGTCAAAGCTCGGGAATGATCTTCCAAAAGGCTTGATTTCTTGGTGTTTTTGACTGGTTTCATCTTTGTTTATCTCAAGACGCCGAATAACCTGCAATTATGAAATATGGGGATTATTATGCATGCAAAACATGTATAGTTTAGGACATATCAGTGACCTTGTCTAACATAGCTACTTATCTTGGCCATCGTACATAACGTAATCTGGTTCTGTCGTTCGCCAATGACACTAACTTCCTTTCCTGTAGGCATCGTGAATTGCACGATCTTTTGGTTTCATATAATTGTTGCAGCATGTGAAGATAACCAGTCCATTCCAATGATCATGTCGAATTCTTGCGTTGGCATCGGAATTAAGTCAACAAGATATTCTTCTCCTTCTATCAGTAGTCGGCAATCTTGGCATATTTCAGTTACTACGCAGTTTTGATCACTTGCGATTTCAACCTCTAATGCCTTAGCCAACTTACTTCTATTGAGTTTTCTAGAGTTTGCATATTTTAATGAAATAAACGATCGACTAGCTACAGTATCGAATAAAACACAAGCAGGTAGGGAATTTAAGAGGAATGTACCTGATACAATGTCAGGAACATCTTTCGCTTCCTCCGTAGTTATTTGAAAAGCCCTACCCCTGGCTTCGAAACCTCGATCCTCTTAACTTCATTCTCTGCTACTCTAGACCCTTCTCCGGTCTTCTCGTTCTGAGATTTTAGCTCAGGACATTCCCTGCTAAAGTGTCCTGGCTTATAGCAGTGGTAGCATAAATGGGTAATACTCAGACACTGCAATGCAGTGTGTCCAGTCTTTCCACACTTGTTACAATTCAAAGACTTGAATCGGCACTCTCCCGGGTGCCTCTTTCCACAAGTCCTGCAGTCATGTATACCTTTCCTTTGGGAGGAACCGCCTCCTGGTTTATTGAATTTAAATCTCTTAAGAGGCATAGGAGAAGGATAACTCTCTCCTTTCCTCTTTCCGTCTCTTTGAGCCTGCCTCTTGAGCTCAGTCTCGCGTTCCCGAGCCCAATCAATCATTTCCTCCAAGTTTACGCACTTGGATGGATGGATAAACTCTCTAATTTTTTTTTTAAACGAGATGGTATCTACAGACTCTGGAGTTGTTAACAAAGCCGGACAAAACCTGTCCTTACCAAAGAAGATCCCCGTGATTTCATCTACAGACTCCGTTGTCTGACGGAGTTGAAGAAACTCCCCAGTGATTCTTTCGATTGCCGCTCGAGGGCAATAGTGTTTTAAAAAGAGATATTTGAATTCTTCCCACCTCAGTTGTTTGATCCTGTCCCTACCTTTCTCTCTCTTCACTACTCCCCACCAATCATCAGCTCGTTCTTATAATTGGTTGGTAGCGAAGGTAACCTCGTCTTCCTTTTCACAGTGACATGTATCGAACGTCGTTTCTATTGAAGCGATCCATCTCTGACTTTCTAAGGGATTAACAGCTCCCTTAAACTCCATTGGTTTGCATGTCATGAAATCCTTATACGTACAACGAGTCAATTTTGTATCGGCTTTCTGATTTCCTCCTTAATCGTTATGAATAGTGTATTTATGACTTTCAAACCAGATCTCTGGTGAGCTTTGTAGTTCAGCTTGCAAAAGCGGAAAATTTGCATCAAAACCGTTCCCTACTTCTAATGCGATTTGTTTCTAAATGTTTATCGGAACTTGTTTAACTTCGTTCTCATCATGTAGTGGAGATGCAGCTCTCCCGTGGTTTCCTTCGTCACGTATCTTATCATTCTGATGTTCAGCCATCGTTTAATGATACATGAATTTCGTTTAATCTCTCATTCATTTACCCTAATCATAGTCTAGGGTTTTATACTACAAACCTTTTATTAGTTTAACACTATTCAAGTATTCTAGGGTTTCACGTAAGGCCCTATCTATGCATTTTACACATATGCACATTCATTCATGCATTTTAATCATGCATAATCACATTTCTGGCTTACTATCTGTTGACATAAGTTATCATATGATGTTTGCGATATCATGATGGTCCCATACATTAACTCTCATACTGGCCATGTATAAGGTAATGTATGTTACACATCATAATACTCCCAATTATCATATGGAGCTTATACCATACAAAATTCATCCCATGTATACTCACACATTTCTGTTTAAGCACTGGAATTTAAACATACATGATTCCTTGGACGACCTTGGATTGAATCCCTATTTATATCACGAGCACCTAAGGTTTGAGTTTAAGTACCCCTTCTGATACTTAAATCCCTCAAACCGTGCTCTGATACCAGCCTAAAACACCCTACTTATTCTTATTTTATCAGGGTAAATAATTGCAGAAAATGGTCCTAGTTTAACAAAACCTTGTCATTAAATGACCAAGGTATATTTTTTATTTATAAATATTGTTTTACATATACAATATTCTATTACAAAATCTAGGGATTCTTCATTCTGTCCAGCCTCATCCACAAGAAGCTCTATTCTATGTGCTTCTTTCATGCAGTGTTCAAGTTTCCCAGGCTCTCGGCACCCCCGTGACCATCTCAGGACGTACCTCCGGTCACGTCATTCGTATATTTTATGGGTGTGCTAACCTCCTCCTTACCATCTTCGGACGTACCTCCGGTCAGAGTATTCATTTCATTAATGGGTGTGCTAACACCCTCATGACCATCTTCGGACGAGGTCCTTATACTCGTCAGTATAGACCCCTTGCATTTGTCACGAAGACTCATTTTTCACGAAGGCTCATTCATTTCTTAGCCCCATAGGCTTTATTCTTTAGTTCTCTTTTTTATTATTGAGATCCACCTTACAGGCAGAGTATCTCTTTTCATTTGGGACCTTGAGTATCTTAGACTCACAGCCTCCCAAATGTATCAAGCATTTGTTTTCATTTCACGTATATGCTTGATTTATTTCTCAACCAGTCCTTACCTTAAAACTTCGTAACGTTTCTCCACGAGGCACTAAAAGGGTTTATATATAGGAAGTACCAGCGGCGTATCCACCACCCTTTTAACACTTTGTGAGTACTCCGTTATTCCATTTTAGGGTTTAGACTTGTTCCATCATACTCATTAATACTTGTACGCATCATCATGCATTCACGTATTTACATTCATCATGCATTCATATATTCATTCACATGTTCATCTTTCACATATTCATACTCGTCATATATTGTAAACTGGGGTGATTAACCTTCTAGAGTAGTACCTCCAACACAGATGTTCCCAAGAAAGATTGACGGGTCTGGGAGAGATTTATACACCACCCTTTCCTTAGACAGAATATTCTGTTTGTCAGATAACTACATACCGGCTGGAAGATCTCCCATTCGTTTACTGTATTTTCATTACTATCTTTAGTCTATACCCCTAAACATTCATAATGGTTTCACCACGAAGTATCAAAGAGGTTTATATATAGGAAGTACCAGCGGCGTATCTACCACCTCTTGGATACGTCGTGGCTACTCCATTATTCCTGTTTAGTGTTTAGACTAACCCTTCATTACCCCGTACCCTTATCTTACACATAGCATATAACACATATCATTTCGTCACGTAATTCACATAATCATGTTTAGGGCACTAGTCTAGTATACTTAAATTATCCTCGGGTAGTTCCCTACGCTCGTTCCTCGCTTAAACGTCTCTGCGAACTCGAACCGTACTCGTAGCGTACCGCACTCATACTCAAACGCACCGCACAGGGTCCCTAGCTCCTTCTAAAATTCGTGTGTATGTGAGGTGGTGGTGTTTGTGATGTTTTCAAATGAATGGACAAAGCCATCTATTTATAGGCTGCGTTGCCACCCATAGCGGACTGATATGTTGGGTGATATCGGTCCGTTATCGCCCACTAGCTAGCTGTCTGGCGTTCACCCTACATAACGACCGTTTGTAGCTGGGTTATTGGTCTGCAATCCACGTCGTGGCATGTCGGACCGTTATGGACTTCATAGCGGTCAGACTTAGGGCTGAGTCATCAGACACGTCTTCGCCATGTGTCATTCTCCCAACATTGCCTTTACCAACACATAGCGAACCGTTTGGGATCTGGTAGCGGTCCGCTATCAGTCCTGATTTCATATTTTTGCACTTTTAGCCTTCCATATTTGGGGTATTTGCACTTAGGCCCCTGGACATCTATTTTCTTTAGAAATTGGGATGTTATAGTGAAGGTGTCTTGTTGGGCTAGGATGGTTTTGAGAACATTGTTCTGAGCAACAACGTTTTTACTTTGCCAGTTTAACGTGGCTTCTACAACAGTTGTTTGGTTTGTAGCACCTGTAAAACTAATGACAGTTGAAGCTTGGATCTTCCAACTGTGTTTGGTTCTTTGCTGGGTGTTCTCAAACGGGGTTAGAGCAGGGAACTTTGCTTGGTAACTTGGGGATGGGGGTGATGGGGTGATGATAAAGCATTCCTTTGGCTGGGTAGGAGGGATGTTGGGTGATGAAGGCTTGCACGGCTTTGGCTTTGGTTTCAGTGGTGAGTTGTCACACCCCATTAAGGACATAGTAGTCAAATTTTCCTGATGGTTCACCAAGAAGACCAACGTCGGGATCTCCGGCTTCGTATCTATTTTTCAGAGATCGCTTTGATTCTTTCTTCTTCTTTGGGATGTCATATTCGTACTCAACTCTGTCTGCTTCCTCCAAACATGTTTGACAGTTTCATACGTCAAAGGGAAAGTTGTCACACCCCCGCCAGTGATGGAAACACGGAAGTGTGACGAAATCGAATAAGAGAAAACAAGGCAATAAACAAAATTACTATTAAGATTTCATAAACATTAAATTGATTACATGTGTCTCAAAATAACCAAAGTTAACAATTTTGATCAAACAAAACAACTTTAAAATAAATCGTAAGTCTTCAATTGATAACTAGGAAATCCTATGTGAGCAATTCCAAAGTCTATCCTTACGCGGTATTTCCTGAAACATGTAATAAAACGGGTCAACTAAACATAGTTGGTGAGATGCATAGGTTTTTATAAAATAAACATAGAAAGATGTATACAATTCATGGTAATAATTCACATAACTCACATTAGTAACTTCACAACATGAAGCCATAACCAAACCTAATGACATGCCCTCTCCGGTTCAACCCCCCACGGGTTAACCTAAGCATATGTGTCGGATTTCAATCACCCAAACCCCTAACCTGGAAGATGGGTGGGTTTGTCACACCTATAGCGCTATAATTGTACTACCGTCGGCTTGTAACAAGTTGATGATTGTGTATGTGTTTGAAAAGAGGGACTTAACATGTTTATGAAGTGATTTTGTCCAAAGTTAAATAATGTTTTAACGTCGAGTAGGAAAACCTTTGCCAATTGTTTGAATTGTACTAAAAATGTCTTTTTGTTTTTGCTTGTTACATGTTCCACCCCAAAGAATAAAGAAAAAGGGGACTATGATCTCACCTTGAATAGTAGAGGGTTAACCTTGTGACTTGTAGCAACAAGATTTAAGGATGCCCTAAGTTAAATAAGATACGTTATTATAATGTAGAACGGTTTAAGGGAACAACAATGGAATGAGTTGGGATTTTAGGATTTTTGGAACGAACGAGCGAACGAAAATATTAAGGATTCAAATTTTAACGATACTAAGTTAAATAAAGTGATAATATATAAATCAAATTATATGAAGCAATGTTTTATAAATTTTGTTTATAAAAGAGATTTTAGGTGTCAACAATAAGTATTAATTGCAAATTTAATATAATTAATATCTCATTAAAACAATTAGCTAAAATAGTTATTATGATGGAATATTATAATATGATATAATTTGAAATAAATAAATTAGTTATACGAATTATTATTTATGAAAATCAAATTATTAAAAGAATCTTAATTTTTGTGAAAGTAATAATAATAATATGATTAAAACAATTGTGATATTAATAACACTAATTTTAATGTTAATTATAGATAATGTCGTTTTAAAGGTTTAAGTAAAATATGTATCTATAACCCCTTTCGTTTAAATAACGTTACAAACACGACTATTTTATAATTTCAAGAGTTATATAAGATAATAGGGTTCATGAAATATACTAATATTTGTCATGTATATATGTAGTGGTAACGAAATAAAAATAATGATGCTCAAAAACTATTCGTGGTACGTTGGTGGTAATAAAAAGATTTGTAGAGAGTAATCAAACATATATATAAATACATACTTTTATTTATAAAAGGTCATAATTATTAATCTCTTGAAAAATCTATAAAAGGAGTGGGTTTAGTAATTATAATTATATAAATGTGGTGTCTGTGTGAAATAGATAGAATCAAAACAAATAAAAGAAAGGGAAAAAGAAAAGTCAGTCACGGGGTTAGAACCCGTGACCTTGACTGTATGGGTGAAGGTGTTTAACCAATTGATCTGGGCTTATGCCTTGTCAAGTAACAGAAACCTTGGGTTTTTAACATAACTAGTGGGGAACCCGCGCGTTGCTGCGAAGTGTAATATTTATGGGTTTGTACTTGTGTTTTGCTAGTTTATGAATTGGTTTGTATTTAAGGTAAGTCTTTTACAACACATACGGTACAATATTTAAGGTAATAGTCTTTTAAACCGGTTTTACACTAAAAAAAAATTAAAAGTATATAGGCCCATTAAATGTCTAGTGGTTTCAACATCTCACTATGTTGATTATGCAGCTTCTCATCCTCTGAAAGTTGTAGCTGCTCAAGAAAATAGTTATCGCAAACATTTATGTGGTCTCTAAGATCAGATCAAATAAATGGTCAGCATATGGTAACCAAACATGCTTTTAGCCTTTACCTCCATCATATATGCAGCCTCAGGCTCAGCAGCATGTTTTTCTGTCAGAACCTTGATCTTCTTGACCACCTCAAACTTTTGATGGTCTGGATCCATCCAACAGCATACTATCTTTCTACGCTTTTTGGGACAATCATCAAACATCTCAATCTGGGCTTTTTAGTATTTTGCCAATGGTGATAAATCAAAGAGAAAAACAAAGAAACCGTACTCAAAGATTGAGAAAGTGGAAAAGAAGAAAAATATCTCACAAATTATTTCTCTAACTTTGTAAAGGGAATCAGCAGCACCATAGGTAGCTGTAACTTCAATACTGCACTTGTTGGTTTGACCTGAAACCATGTGAATAAAACTGAAGTACGCAACATGATTAAGAATTATTGACGTATATAATTCGGGAATAATAACTACCACAACTATATTTTTCATTTGACGTGTACAATGATACAAGAATAAAATAAATACAACTAAAATATGAAAAAACGTATCTAGAAATTCATATATATTGCAAGCATTTTAATTACAAGAGTGTCAACTGAAAAAAAAACTCTAGACAAATCAAAATTCAGTCTCGCATAAGTACCTAGAAGGCTAAACGGGTTAAATCGAATGACTATGTTAAAAAGGAAATGGATTAAACTTAAAATACAATTTATTTATGACACCTGGAAATAGTTACTAACAAACTGGGCTTTAACGTATTGGTATTTCCTCTTCACCCTCACGTAAAGGTCCGGGTTCTACCCACTCTCCCAACTTTTCATTTCATCTTTTTTTTTCAATTAGATTCTTCCATGTTTTACCTCCCATGACAATGGCTTTTGACGGCTAATATCCAACTAAAAGATTAATGAAAAATTGAAAATTAAGCAACTAAATAGTTCGATTTTAAAAATTATGAAAGAATGAAACCCATGTTTTTTTATTCACTTACCTGGAGAGGATGGTAAGGGAGTTGCCACCCATGTTTCCTCATCTTTGTAATGTTGAAATTTAGCAAGAAAATATTTCTGAGATGTAACATCCCAAAATATAAAACGACAATTATAATAACGGAATAAACGAATGAGGCATGACGGGCCGGGCCGGATGGGCCGGCGGGCTTGAAGGGGGCGAACATAGGGGAGCCTCCCCTATAAATAGCCTAAGTCACTCCACATTTCTCTCATTTGCATGTTCTAGAGAGAGAAACCATAGAGAGAGAAAGTTGGCGGATCGACCCGAGATTGAAGAAGTGCGTTGCTCCATAGCTCGTGAGAAGAACCTCCGAATCAGAAGCTCGATACAGGTAACGATCCAACCTAAATCTGAATTTTTGTTCGTTTTTTGGGTTTTGGACGAAAATGTGATGTTTTTACGGATGAAACTGGAAGAAAAACATAGTTTTGAGTTCCTTAATGAAAAGCAAACGTTTTGAATGTAAACAAGTTCGGGATCTTGACGAGATCAGACCCGAATGAGAAAGTTAGGGTTTTTGCGGGGAAGCAGATCCTGCGTACTTATCAAGTACGCATGAAGAGGATCTTGCGTACTTATCAAGTACGCATGAAGAGGGTCCTGCGTACTTATCAAGTACGCATGAAACAAGGTTTGCGCACATATTAAGTACGCAAGAGCAAGGCCCTACGCACTTGCTAAGTGCGCAGGCATCAGGCTGTTTAGGTAAAGTCAGTATGTTTAGAAGGTTAAACCGTTAGAGTCGGGATTTGGTCTGATGTGTATTTAACTAATCAATTCATATCGGAAGTGACGTTGAGGGACCTTTGTTTAGGACAAACCAGATTAGCTTATCAGGTGAGTTCTAGAAGCCCTCTTTTAAATGTTTTAAATGATGTTTTCGGGCTGGTGTGCATACATACGAAATGATGTTTTACGAAACGATGTTTACGAAATGATTCTTATGAAACTATGTTTACGAAATGAAATGATTTGGAATGAACGGTTTATGGAAAGAAATTTTTATGAATGGAATGTTTATGAACGAAATGTTTATAAAGAAATGGTTTAAACTTAAGGTAAAGGGTTTTGAAAATAAATGAAAGGTTTTATGAAAAGAAAAGGAAGGGCAAAGGTTTTAAATAAGTCATTACAAATCTAATCTGTCGAATGAATGGAATTGACGACTGAAGTCTGGGAATGTGATTCCCAGCCTTGTGGTAGATTATGGACAGCGAGCCATAGTTGCCATAAGAACAACAGGGGCAGTGTCTTGGTGGCCTGCCAATGGTTATGATGTTGTACAACTGGTAAAGGAGTAACGACGGTTACTCAGGGGTTAACGTGACCCTATGAAGGTTATATTATGATCCGACGGTGTTATGGCCGTGAGCCATAGCCGTCGATGGAAGTTGTCGGTTTATGGACATGGGAGCAATAAGGGCAACTAAATGGGTATTGTCGGTCCTCGTACAGTTAAGCCTTGGGGGCAATACAAAAGGGAATTGACGGAATGTATTGTATTGTCGGTCTTCGTGCAGTTAAGCCTTAGGGGCAATACAATAGGGAATTGACGGAATGTATTGTATTGTCGGTCTTCGTGCAGTTAAGCCTTAGGGGCAATACAATACTAAATGACGGAACGAATGGTAACACAGATTTGGATAATAATGTATGACTTAAATGAATGTTAATTGTTTTAAACGAATGATCCCTTCAACGGTGTTTATGATGATGATAAATGTTTGAATGTTTTTAATGATGAACGAAAGGCCCTGTTTTCTTATACATGATGTTAAACCCTAATGAATTATTGAATGATGAACCATTTCTTAAATCAAATGAAAAACTTGAACTCACCAACGTAGCTGACTTTTTAGTATGGATATTCAGGTTAAGGCAGGTATAGGCGATGGACGGTGATGCTTGGCAAGCGAGAAGAGTTACCCAGTTGATCATGAAGACTGGCATCCCATTATGATTAGTTTATGTATTAGACTATGTTACGCTATCGCATGTTGAACAATGTTATGAGTATGTTTTAATGAAATTTTTCGCTGCGTTATTTGATATTCTAGTTTAACAACTGTTTGTGAATGAGTAAATCCAACAAGTGAGGCCTCCCGGGTTTAGGGCCTTACAAGTTGGTATCAGAGCAATAGTTTGAGAGATTCGGACACTCCTAGTGTCTGAATTTAAACTATGAATGGGACCGAAAGCGGATGCCAGTACGGGTAACTCGAGCCATAGCATCAGGTTTGGAGGTAGTGTATATTTACATGTATAGTATGCCTTAAAAATGGTTAGGTAAGGACTTGTGTTCTAATGAAATCACAAAGGTGGTCAAATAGAAATCGAAAGGTAGTGTAATGGTTAATTACATATGGCCAGTGTATATTAACATCTTACAGTGCTTGTTGAATTTTATTTGTTAACTAGCGTGATGTCATTGGATTCCTTGTCTTATAGAACAAAATGGCAAGAAAAGGAAATGGAAGGCGTGGTGGGGGCCGTACCGGTGGTCGTAACGGTGGGCGCGGTAAGACCCCTGCACGCCAGGAGTACAGTGAAGAAGGAAGTGTTCACACTGAGCCAGAAATTAGTGTGCACGGGAATGAGCAGACTCTTGTTGGAGAACAACAATTCACTTTTGAACCAGAAGTGAGAGCGGCTCTGGCACGTGAGTTCACTGAGTTGATGAAGGTTTCTCTGCCAGGACTGTTGGCAGAAGCGTTTAAGAAGGCTAGTGAGACGGGTGGGTCTAACACGGCGGTTGGTACCCCGAACACTGAGGCAATCAACGCACCGCTTAACCGTGGTTGAGACTATAAGTCTTTTAAGGCATGTGACCCACCGGTCCTGACTGGGAAGAAGGACGCGGTGGCTACTTTTGACTGGGTAATCCGTATGGAAGCTGCCATTCTTCTAAGCGAGTGTCGAGCGGATCAAGTTGTGAAGTTTGCTGCTAACTCCTTGAGGGAGGAAGCATCCCACTGGTGGGAAGGTGTACGTCAAGCCAAAGGGAACGAGGCTGTGGATGCAATGATGTGGACTGATTTGAAAACTTTGGTGATTAAGAACTTCTGCCTGAGGAATGAAATTGAGAAGGTGGAAAGAGAGTTTCTGGGATTTAAAGCCGGAAGTAAAACACATCGGCAATACACTACCAGATTCAATGAATTGGCACGTCTGGTGCCGCTTCTGATAATGACTGATGAGCCGGATAAGGTCCGTACTTTCATCAAAGCAAACACCCCTAGCACCTATGATTCGGTGGTGGAACTCAGTGGTGTAGTGTATGATGACCTGGCACTAAATGATGTTGCCATTGAGGAACCCAAAAGGAAGCCGAGCTTCCAAAACAAACGAATAGGTGGAAAGATGTATGGGGCTCGTGATAAGAGGGCTCGTGTGGAGGAGATGGCGATGTGTAATAAGTGTGGGAAGGAGCATATGAGGGTATGCATATTGGGATCCAATCTATGCTTTAGGTGTGGCAAGACCAGACACTACTCACGTGAATGTCCCCAGCTCTTCAAATGCTACAATTGTGGGGAGAGTGGTCATATGAGCCGGGAATGCACCAAGCCCGAAATGGGTGAAGCTGGGAAAGGGAAAGGCCCAGAGAAGAAAGAAGAGAGGCCCCGAGCAAAGACTCGTGCGTACGCGCTGACGCAAGACCAAGCCAGGGCAGACCCCGATGTGGCGTCAGGTATGTTCATCCTTGACAACACTTTTGTTTCTGTGTTATTTGATTCGGGTGCCAGTAAGATTTTTATATCTGCGACTTTTTGTAAACGAGTGAAATACACTCTCAGTAAACTAGAAAGGGCCTTTAGCGTAGAAACCGCTGAGGGTAGGACTGCGAGAGTAACCGATGTAGTTGACAATTCCACGATAAAAATAGAAGGCCATAGATTCCCCGTCAGGTTGTTTGTTATGGTTTTAGGTGGGTTCGATGTTGTGTTAGGTATGGATTGGCTAACTGCCAATGAAGCGCAAATTATATGCAAACGAAAGATAATCCGACTCAAGGCTCCGGATGGTAGCAAAGTCATGGTTTTTAGAGATCGTGACGCCCCGATGCCAAACGTCATCTCGATGATTAAGGCAACAAATTACTTGAGGCGCGGATGCGAGGCTTATCTGGTTTACGTAATTGACAAGTGTAAGGAAGTGAAGGAACTAGACGATGTACACGTGGTACGCGAGTACCCGGAGGTGCTTCCAGAGGATTTGCCTGGGATACCACCCGACAGAGAGATTGAATTTCGAATCGACTTAGTACCAGATGCCCAGCCCGTGGCTAAGGCTCCATATCGACTAGCACCAGTGGAAATGAAAGAACTTATGGCCCAATTAGACGAACTACTTGAGAAGGGATTTATACAACCGAGCATCTCGCCTTGGGGTGCTCCGGTGTTGTTTGTGAAGAAAAAGGATGGTTCGATGAGAATGTGTATTGATTATCGCGAATTGAACAAACGAACGGTGAAGAACAAGTATCCTTTGCCAAGGATCGATGACATGTTCGATCAATTGCAAGGCGCAAGTTGGTTCTCAAAGATCGACCTTCGATCCGGGTACCATCAGTTGAAGGTGAGGGAAGAAGACATACCGAAAACTGCATTTCGCAAACGTTATGGACATTTCGAGTTCTGCGTAATGTATTTTGGATTGAAAAACGCCCCCGCAGCGTTCATGGATTTGATGAATAGAGTTTGTCGACCAATGCTAGATCGATCGGTGATCGTGTTCATCGATGATATCCTCATCTACTCCAAGAATGAGGGTGATCACGCGTGTCACTTAAAAGAGGTATTGGAAGCTCTGAAGAAGGAGAAGTTGTATGCTAAGTTCTCCAAATGTGCGTTCTGGCTTAGGGAAGTCCAATTCCTAGGTCACGTCATTAACCCAAACAGCATTATGGTTGACCCAGCAAAGATAATGACGGTAAAGGAATGGAATATTCCTAAGACGCCAACTGAAATCCGCAGTTTCTTGGGATTGGCAGGCTACTATCGGAGATTCATCCAGGATTTCTCGAAAATAGCTTCGCCGTTGACAAAGTTGACTCGGAAGGAGGTAAAGTACGAATGGGTTCGACCCAGGATGAGGCGTTTAAGGAATTGAAGGAGAAGCTAACCAAAGATCCAGTCTTGGCCCTTCCCGAGGGCAATGAAGACTTAGTGGTATACTCTGACGCTTCGGGTCAGGGATTGGGATGCGTGTTGATGCAACGCGGGAGAGTGATCGCGTATGCGTCACGGCAGTTGAAGACTCACGAAGCTAATTATCCGACTCACGATTTGGAACTTGCTGTTTCGTATTCGCATTGAAAATCTATAGGCACTACCTCTACGGGGTGAAGTTTACTACTTACTCCGACCACAAAAGTTTGAAGTACTACTTCGAACAAAGAGAGCTTAATATGAGGCAGAGACGATGGTTGGAACTTCTGAAAGATTATGACTGTGAAATCGTATACCACCCTGGAAAGCCAAACGTGGTGACTGACGCTCTAAGCCGAAAGGATGTGCCTACTCCAATTAGAGTGAAAGCTTGACAATTGGTGGTAACATCAGATGTGATGAGGGACATTGAAAGAGCTCAAGATGAAGCACTTAAGGAAGAAAACATAAAGAAGGAAAGAATGGTTGGCCAACAGGGCAAGTTGGAATATAACACCCTTGGTGTTAGGACACGTTTTGGACGGGTATGGATACCTATGAGTGGCGAGCTTAGAACAAAAATCTTGGATGAGGCTCATAAGTCTCGTTACTCTATCCACCCCGGTACCAACAAAATGTACCAAGATCTGAGGAAGGAATACTGGTGGCCTGGAATGAAACACGAAGTGACAAAGTACGTAAGCAAGTGTTTGACTTGCTCACAAGTAAAGGCCGAACACCAGAAACCGTATGGAAAGATTCAACCACTTGATATACCGGAATGGAAGTGGGAACACATTACCATGGACTTCATAACCAAGCTACCTCGCACAGCTAAAGGTCATGACACCATTTTGGTAATTGTGGACCGTTTAACGAAGAGTGCTCATTTCCTACCTATTCGCGAGACGTTCTCGTCGGAAAGGTTGGCAGAAGTATTTATTAACGAAGTAGTAGTACGGCATGGGATGCCTTTGACGATCGTATCTTACCGGGACACACGATTCACATCGAGGTTCTGGAAAAGATTTCACGAAGAATTGGGCACGAGACTTAATATCAGCACGGCATACCACCCACAAACGGATGGTCAGTCTGAAAGGGCCATTCAGACATTGGAGGATATGCTTCGTGCTTGTATTATCGATTTTGGCGGCAGTTGGGACAGTCATCTGTCATTAGCCAAATTCTCCTACAACAATAGTTATCACACGACGATAGGCATGTCGCCTTACGAAATGTTGTATGGGAGAAGATGCAGGACCCCGGTTTGTTGGGGTGAGATTGGACAAAAGGAATTAGGAAGTCTTGATGTCGTAAGAGAAACGTCGGAAAGGTTTGATCAAATCAAAGCACGAATGAAGGCCACACAAGATCATCAGAAATCCTATGCGGATAAACGACGAAGGCCTATCGAGTTTGATGTTGGGGACAGATTAATGTTGAAAGTGTCACCCTGGAAGGGAATCATACAATTCAGGAAGAGAGGAAATTTAAGTCTAAGGTTTGTTGGAACATTCAGGATAATGGCACGGGTTGGTGAAGTCGTTTATCGGCTAGAGTTGCCTGATGAGTTAAGTGGGATTCATCCTACCTTCCATGTATCACACTTGCGAAAGTGTTTGGCGGATGAATCGGCTCACGTACCACTTACTGGCATCGAGGTCGACAACAACCTTAACTACATCGAAGAACTTGTGGCCATCCTAGGTCGGAAGGAGAAACGTTTACGTAATAAAGTAATCCAATTGGTTAGAGTCCAATGGAAGCACCGAAAGGGATCGGAATCTACTTGGGAAACGGAGAAGGAAATGAGGGAGTCGTACCCTCATCTATTTAACTTATGATAGGTTTCGGGGATGAAACCTGGGGGTAGACTTGTAACATCCCAAAATATAAAACGACAATTATAATAACGGAATAAACGAATGAGGCATGACGGGCCGGGCCGGATGAGCCGGCGGGCTTCAAAGGGGCGAACATAGGGGAGCCTCCCCTATAAATAGCCTAAGTCACTCCACATTTCTCTCATTTGCAAGTTCTAGAGAGAGAAACTGTAGAGAGAGAAAGTTTACGGATCGACCCGAGATTGAAGAAGTGCGTTGCTCCATAGCTCATGAGAAGAACCTCCGAATCAGAAGCTCGATACAGGTAACGATCCAACCTAGATCTGAGTTTTTGTTCGTTTTTGGGTTTTTCGGGTTTTGGACGAAAATGTGACGTTTTTACGGATGAAACTGGAAGAAAAACATAGTTTTGAGTTCCTTAATGAAAAGCAAACGTTTTGAATGTAAACAAGTTCGGGATCTTGACGAGATCAGAACCGAATGAGAAAGTTAGGGTTTTTGCGGGGAAGCAGATTCTGCGTACTTATTAAGTACGCATGAAGAGGATCTTGCGTACTTATCAAGTACGCATGAAGAGGGTCCTGCGTACTTATCAAGTACGCATGAAGCAAGGTTTGCGCACTTATTAAGTACGCAAGAGCAAGGCCCTGCGCACTTGCTAAGTGCGCAGACATCAGGCTGTTTAGGTAAAGTCAGTATGTTTAGAAGGTTAAACCGTTAGAGTCGGGATTTGGTCTGATGTGTATTTAACTAATCAATTCAGATCGGAAGTGACGTTGAGGGACCTTTGTTTAGGACAAACCAGATTAGCTTATCAGGTGAGTTCTAGAAGCCCTCTTTTAAATGTTTTAAATAATGTTTTCGGGCTGGTGTGCATACATACGAAATGATGTTTTACGAAACGATGTTTACGAAATGATGTTTACGAAATGATTCTTATGAAACTATGTTTAATAATTAAATGATTTGGAATGAACGGTTTATGGAAAGAAAGTTTTATGAATGGAATGTTTACGAACGAAATGTTTATAAAGAAATGGTTTAAACTAAAGGTAAAGGGTTTTGAAAATAAATGAAAGGTTTTATGAAAAGAAAAGGAAGGGCAAAGGTTTTAAAGAAGTCATTACAAATCTAATCTGTCGAATGAATAGAATTAACGAATGAAGTCTGGGAATGTGATTCCCAGCCTTGTGGTAGATTATGGACAGCGAGCCATAGTTGCCATAAGAACAACAGGGGCAGTGTCTTGGTGGCCTGCCAATGGTTATGATGTTGTACAACTGGTAAGGGAGCAACGACGGTTACTCAGGGGTTAACGTGACCCTATGAAGGTTATATTATGATCCGACGGTGTTATGGCCGTGAGCCATAGCCGTCGATGGAAGTTGTCGGTTTATGGACATGGGAGCCATAAGGGCAACTAAATGGGTATTATCGGTCCTCGTACAGTTAAGCCTTGGGGGCAATACAAAAGGGAATTGAGGGAATGTATTGTATTGTATTGTCGGTCTTCGTGCAGTTAAGCCTTAGGGGCAATACAATAGGGAATTGACGGAATGTATTGTATTGTCGGTCTTCGTGCAGTTAAGCCTTAGGGGCAATACTATACTAAATGACGGAACGAATGGTAACACAGATTTGGATAATAATGTATGACTTAAATGAATGTTAATTGTTTTAAACGAACGATCCGTTCAACAGTGTTTATGATGATGATAAATGTTTGAATGTTTTTAATGATGAACGAAAGGCCCTGTTTTCTTATACATGATGTTAAACCCTAATGAATTATTGAATGATGAACCATTTCTTAAATCGAATGAAAAACTTGAACTCACCAGCGTAGCTGACTTTTTAGTATGCATATTCAGGTTAAGGCAGGTATGGGCGATGGACGGTGAAGAGTTACCCGGTTGATCATGAAGACTGGCATCCCGTTATGATTAGTTTATGTTATGTTTATGTATTAGACTATGTTACGCTTCCGCATGTTGAACAATGTTATGAGTATGTTTTAATGAAATTTTCCGCTGCGTTATTCGATATTCCAGTTTAATAACTGCTTGTGAATGAGTAAATCCAACAAGTGAGGCTTCCCGGGTTTGGGGCCTTACATGAGAATGTGAGGAAATTGCAAAAAGACCTCAAATTTTGGGTTTATTATTCAAAAGGGGAAGCATATACCACACCTGGCAAACCCAAATATCAGTAACATTTACCCAAAAAAAAGATTAAAAAGTTTAACTCCATGCATTATTTTAGTAAATGCAGACAGAGATGTGACAATGGGGATAGAGGCTTGATTTTTAATCTCACGTGAGGATGATTTATAACCCAACGCTTGTTCTAACGCACCAAGGACAGTAACTTGGTCTTGTAATCTTTACTCAAGATGCAGAATCTGATGACCAAATATAAGTTTATAAGAACAAATGTCACACTTAAGAAACAGGGTTGTAACTAATAACTTAAGTTGTAGAAACAATTTAAGTAACATTAACATTTAGAACTTAAAAAATGAAAACGGTTTTGAGTTTTGAGATCAAACACAACTTCAAACAACCATAAGTTTTCATCCAAGTATAGTTACATGTCAACTTGAGGGCGCTTCCATGGAAATCGTATGAAATCCATGATTTCACAGTTATATATTTCAATATCATAGGCATGGATATATATTTTGAATCTCTGATAAATGTATAACTGGAACATTATTTACAAAAACTTCCTTTCTTAACAACTTGATATTTCTATGATTTGCTAGAATGCATTCTAGCATGCTTCCATCTTATGTCAAATGAAAACTCAATATATGTATGCTTGTGGTGTCTTTCAATGCAGAAATGGAAAAATTTAAAATCAAACAGAAAAAAGCTAAAAGTTAAATAACCATTGAACATATTTAGGGTGTGGCTAGAGTGAAAACTAACTCACCATAATAGAATCAAATGCCGGAAGGAAATCAACTTGGTGAGTTACAAGCAAAAGCATCTTCCTAGAAAGCGCTTCCATAGTAAAGTAATACCATACATTCAAATCTTGATCTGCAAATAACTTCTTTCACTAAAACTACATTATTTTCTTCAATTTAGTAATATGTAGGATTGCATCTCTTTACACACATACAGAAACCTAAATATAACTTAGCATTCTAACTACAACCACCATCAAATGCAGAATCATAAAGAAGACTAAATACCAAATTGGTTCTAAAAATAGATAAAAAAAATAGATAAAGATTTTTTAACAAACTATAAGACCAAAAAAACTCAATTGCAATAAAAAATAATATTTGTTTTGCTAATTTAAATAGTCTTACAACTCTTAATTAAGAAAAAAAAATAATAAAACACACAGAAGCCAATAAGTCATTTCTTTCTGATCTATATAAGACGGATGGAGTACTTTGCAACATAAATTTTACTCTTCCGGTCTTCCTAACCTGTTGGTTTAACAACTATTAACTATTATAATCTACGAAGCCATTCTTTTTAGAACTAATATTATGTAGGGGAACCGAGATAACCGCATTAACACTTGCACTATTTATTATAAAATTATGATAGCATCCTTTATTCAAACATGTTATGTCATGAACCAAAAATAATATAAGATATTAGTAGAACAAAATAAACAAACAAAGAAAAAAAACAAACAAACAAAAAAGAACAAACTATTTTTTAACTATTTTTTTATTTAGGCACACTACTACTGGATCAAAAGATATTAGTAGAATATGCATAGACACTGATGAGCTCAGTTGTATAATATTAGAACTTGCATGAACAACTACTAAAAACAACTAAGTGTAATAATAATAAAACCTTTACCTCCACATGTCATTGCAGGCACTGAACATACAGAGCTCAATTACCGGATGACTTGTTGATAGACCATATCAATCCCTAACCCTTTAATTCCTGATCCATTCTCTGAATCCAGCAGCAGCACCATATCCATTCAGAAACCAGCTAAATTACCAAATGACTTGTTGCTAGACCATATCAATCCCTAACCCTTTAATTCCTGATCCATTCTCTGAATCCAACAGCAGCACCATAACCATTCAGAAACCATTAGCCCACTGTAGTAACATAAATTAAGAAAGAACCCAATTCATATACAACAATTAGTTTAAGATTCAAGATCCTGTCGGGTTAGATAATAGGTCAAAATGAGATCGTGTCAAATTGAGTAAATTTTTACTTTTTACTATTGGTTCTGAAAGTACTTTTTGTCCACTTTTTATAAATACTTAATATGTAAAAATGGTTACAAAAACTATATTATTACAACAATAAACTTACTTTTTTGATAAGCAATTTAAGAGATTTTATGCATTTTTGAGCAACTTTCAACCTGTTTGGCAAGTCTCCTTTTCGCTTCATAGTTCATATATTGATTTTATTCATTTGACACGTTCGAACAAAATTTAGACCAAATCAACCCTAGACATTTATTTACCACACAAAATAGTTGATAGAGGATCATTGATCGGCTGGTTAACACTTGATAAAGGTTGTAGATAAAAGCTCAAGCCCTCGGTCTGATATCGTCTGCAAAATTTATATGCTAATCATAACTGTGAAAGTATAATATTATTCAAATGCAACAAAAATGAGAAAGTTGAGTACTACTTACTTTAGAATATATGTAAACATTTTCAAGGAAAAGATAAAAAAAAAGGGTCAACATAAATTCTTTAAAAAAACAAGGCAAGCAGCAGATTTGGATTGCTTAATTTAGATACAAGCATTTTATATAGACTTTCAGGAGCACATACAGTAAGTGACACAAAATCTATCCGAGCTCCAATCAAAAGTAGTCCAACCAGCAAAAGAAGTGATAGCAGTCCTGAAAGAAAACTTTGGTTGTCTTAAATTTGATATTACCAAGTTTTGCACCAACTCTTTTCCCAAATAACGATCAGTACGGTACATTTATGGTTAAACAAACAATTCACCAATATGAGAACTGAGTTCTTCACCATAATCAAGTCAACTGACCCGTAGTTGCAAATCGGAAAATATCAATTGATCCGTAGTTGCAAATTGAGAAATATCAGCATCGATATAGCATCATTGATCACACCATCAGTTGGAAATTCAACAGCAACAATCGGGTCTATGGCCATGTCAATTGGCTAAATTTGTTGAATTTCATTGCAACTGCAAAATGCATCGATTAGTATTTCAATAAGCAAATATAACTCAATCAGCCGCTATTTCAACCAACTCAGTAGCAAAATTACTTCAGATCAAAAGCTTACAGAGAGTGATTTGTAGTCGTTTGCAATACCCTTATCTGTTCATCTTTATATGTGATGGTTTCTTGAGCTAACACAGAGGAAATTATTATTAAAAAACAAATATGTCAACAACTCTACCTACGTCTCGTTAATATGATATAATCATCCATTCAAAATGACTAAAGTAAATATTAAACATAACATGAAGTGGTCAAACAAAGAAAGGAAGTACATGCACTTGCATTTCAGTTAAGTTTTTTTATCCTTTTCTTGAATAAACATAAACAAAAAGGATAGCTAACAGACATGGTATCAAAATCACAAATTGGTTGTGCATTTTGAGAAACATATGACAGATAAGACCTTTATGAATTCAAAATAACGACCTCCTGATGCTAGAATGAAGTGCAAAAAGAATCTAAACTTGAATTTCATGTCACCTATATAAATTAATGAAACAATTAGTTGATTAATGGGCTTGTGGTAAATTCGTGCCAAATTACACACAATTGATCTCGATTTTGAATAATCAGTTTGATTTAGAAGTTGATGAACAATTAAATGGATTACGAGTTCCATAAGAGAAGTATCACAGCTTCCCTCTTTTAGTGCTGTTTCTCATGCTCCTATTCATCATCACAAACCCTTATTTTGAATCCTGTTAAGTTAATAATGTGAGCTATTGTGTGAAATGAGCGAAATGCAATGCATCAATAACATCATTTTCAATTAGCAAATTCAATATTTTACAAACTTATTTCAAAATCACGAGTTCAAATTAAAGTTAATGACAATGCGCTTCAATTTCAGAGTGAAAAACAAAAACGTCGATTATAGAGTTATAGATATAAACAGAATCACATCTGAGAAGGAGAATGAACGTACGGTTGTTTATGTATTCACATCACTTACCATAACAACTGCTCGATTTGATCAAATTAATGATGATATCAAAACCAAAACCCCAGAAAGCATCCATTATACTTCCGAATCGATTCCTTCGAGTCTTCAGGTTCGGATTGATTCCGATTAGGGTTTAAAATCACATGACAGAGATTCATCCATTGTTCACTATTTCTTTGAGAAATTCATGATTCTGAAACAAACCAAGAATGTGCTACTTGGGTGAAGTAAGAGCCAAGAACCCTTCCACGCAAGTGTGTGCTACTTGCGACTTGGGTGTGGTGACGACGGAGACGGAGACGGAGGTGGCGATGGCTAGGGTTATGGGAGAGGGAGGATGGGAGTGATGGCGGGGACGGAGAGGCGTGTTTTGAATTAGGGTTTTTGTAAAGTTGCGTGTTTTGAAATGTGGTGTTTTGAAGTCTGGTAAAAGTCTTAATTTAAGTATTGGGTAATATGATAATTAAACACTTTTCATATGTTGTTAATGTGTACTTTATGTAAAAACATTTGTATTAAGTGTCTTAATTTTTTTAGAAAATTACAATCTTATCCTCCTAATCCCTATTATATAGTAGTATAGATGAAACCAAGACTCTTCTTCCCCAAATCATGAAATTGAAAAACCTAGCCTGCAAAATAGACACAAATCATGAGTAGATCAAGAGGGCTTTAGAACAGAGGATTAAATCGAGCAAGGGGTATGATAATTACCTGATTTTACGCAAAACAAATGTGAGCTCGTTCCCCTGGTGCCGATCACGACTGAGAGGAGAGGAGGACGAATTTGAGTGATGATTTCGAGTGAGAAGTGAAATGGGAACTTATATAGGGTGATAAAAACACTTAACAGCCGGTAATTGGACGAGAATGGCGGAATTTGAACTCGATTTATGGGTTTTAAAACCCATGGCCGTAACCCCCTTAATAGGGTCTTAAAGCTTTGATTTCTCAATCAATAGGTTAAATTCGAGTTTCCAAACGACTGTAAATGAGTTGGAGATTGATTTGGGAGAATCAAAATCCCAAAATCACATGGAAAATAAGAGATTTGAAATCGATTTTTTTTACTTTTTAAAGTCAAAATTCAAGTTTATGAACGTCCAAGGTTTAAACTTGAAAAGGGGGGTTCACAAGGGGTTCAATCACTTAATGAGGGGTTTCAATTGCTATAGGGGGGGGGGTTCATGTTCCAATTCTAGATAAATAAACATTTAATTATGGAATTTTTTTATAAAACTTAGAACATATATATATATATATATATATATATATATATATCATTAATTATTTTTATTATCATCTTTTATAAAATCAAACCTTATTTTATAAAGCTCAAAGTTTATAATTAATTTACTTATAATATATATATATATATGAAGAATATATAAAATAAAAGTTTAAGAATCTCAAAGCTCCGTGTCGTTATACGTTTGCAATAATTGATATGGCATAATTTAATGTATACATATGTTATAACAAGAAATGACATGTCACAATGTTTTATTGCATAAAATGAAATAACATATTACAGGAAAAGTCATGGATGTTACAAAAGTGTTGTGTCTGCTTTGGGGCTTGCACTGGCTGCATCATGTGAATCGTGGAGAAGACGTCTCTACGATCTTGTTTCGCAAACCTGACTTCAACAAGTCCGTCTTGGTGTCTAATGAAATCTGGAGCTGATGTTGTCTGGACGGGGGCTTGATGAATCTGTTCATAATTAGTTACCCATTTTTCTGGGAGGAGCTTTATAAGCTCATCTCTGGATTGCCTGAGTTGTCATGCTCGGGGATTATGATGTCCAAAGAGTGGTTTTGGACTCGGTACGCCATCTAGTAGTGAAACGTCGCATGGAAGGTATTCACCTGGGGTACCTCCAATTTGGATCTGGGCCTTTAAGGCTGTGAACAGTGATGGAACATTAAGGGGCATGTTGAAGTTGGGGTAGAATGTTGAAGTTGGGGTAGAAGGTGACGAAGACTATTTCGGCGTTTAACGTCGTCTTGATAGTACCGATACATGCGTGTTGGTACTCTACGAATCTGGTATCGACTAGAGCGATACGAGAGAACGCTTGTAGACATTTTCTTTCGTGGAAGGTAAGGGCGAGTCTTATGGCACCGAAGTGGATAAGTAAATATCCTTGGGATTGGCAGATCCTTGGAAGATCAGGGGGTAGGGAGATATTTACAAGGTGTTCTGAGGTTGTGGCCGGGAGTTGGTGAGAATTAAACTTTGAGGTTTGAAAGAACTCCTTGACAACTGGGTTGGAAGTAGAACTGATTAACTTCGTGACTCTTTTAGAAAGTGAATTTTGGGGTTTAAAGAAGACACTATAGGGATTAACTAAAGGCATACTAGTAATATGTATTTTAGAATCATCAGATACATAAGAGATCTCATATAACTGATCAACTCTAGACGTGGAAAACTGACGAAAACTGGAAGTGGAACGGGATAGGTTATGATCGGTATTCATAACTCGGTTTGGACGTTCTTGACACTTACCAATACTTCTTAACTCGTTCTTTATGAGATTTACCGCGACCCCTTGTCGTCTTACACTCAACTGCACCGTTGCTTAATCCGTATTGATTTACAACACTAACGTCGTACCAGTCTGTCAAGACCTAAGCAAGATTGGTTTTCTGTTGTGAGAGATCAGCTCAAAGTCGACAGTCACAGACCATACTAATCTGAACCTTTACAAAGGGATAACAGGAGCACTTATGGCTCTAATACCAGGGTGAGGGGGAGTGTATGGCTGATCTATAAAAGACCAGTAAGAAACATAAAAGAAAGACTCAAGATAAAATAGAAATTCAAGAACATGAAGAACTCGAAGACTCAAGAAGATAAGAGAGAACTAGAGAGAGGATATAGAAAGTAGTTTTTATTTTTTTCCAATGGTGGATTACAAGCTAGAGGAGCCTTCCTTATATAGGGGAGGAAATGACACCTATTACATAAGCGATGATGTCATCATCAATAATACAAGAAACAAGACAAGAAACATGACCTAAGCGCTTACATCACATTAAGAGTGATTTAAGCTTACTATAACATTTCTGATTTTCATGTCTTCATTCCAGTACAATTAGTCATGTTTGAAATCCAATTCTAGTGCAATGGTTACCTTATTCGTACGAACAATTAAACCCTAAGTTCAAAACAAATTAACAAATTTTTACATTTGTATACATTATTAAAACACTATATATATATATATATGTGTATATATATATATATACATATAGATGTATGTATATTTATATATATATATATATCACACAAGTACATGCACACATATATACCATTACCCATAGTTAGATACAATTAACGAAGAATTTCACTTTGGTTTGAACCCTTAACCATTCTAATTTAACCCACACCTTCCAAATTTTGACCCTTTGACTCAGTTGACTTTCAAAAGTCAAAGCAGCCCAATCCTATGCAATCTAAGGCTGCCATCGATCGAATTCATGATTAATTGGGCTCCTCATGATTACACAAGCAATAATCGATCAAATCCAGGCCCAATCAGCAAGCCAATTCGATCAATTAAGCGGGCGATTAAGGATTCAAACAAGTTTGACCTTGGATAGTCAAAAACCGTTTCAAATCATCATTTAATTCATGAAATCAACGCTTGTAAATCCGTACATCACTCGCAAATAAATCCCGTATGTACCTAGACCATTAACATGACCCAATTCGTTTCCAAATCATGGGATTTATGCGTAAATCTCGTCCTACAGTTGTCACCGTCAAATCCTAATCAAATTGTTTATTGTGAATGGAATGAAACGAATTAAACCTCTCATACACTCTCGCAAACCCTATCTCAAACTCTCCCAACTCTCAATTAACCCGCATTTCACCTCCAAAGTTCTGTCGAGTACCAAGATTAACGGGTTCTGAAGCTCTGCCGTGCACACTCGATTCTTCATCATTTCAGGTACGAGTTAGATCACTAGACTCGTAAAACATTTCTTATCGAAATCCCTCTGTCAGGGAATCGAATTCGAATTGGGATTAGGGTTCGTGACTGGTTTAAATCGAAAATCTGAAACTGATCCTTAATCTAATGCGTGTATAAAGCTTTTTAGATTACATGGTTAACCAGCGAGACCACCTGGTCTGAATGGTTTAGTCACTGCACCATCAGACCAGGTGGCCAGGGTTCGAAACCCCCCTCCCCCAAGCCCTAAACCGGTCGGCTCCCTTTTTTTTGCACATGTCCTTTAAACCTGACTTGGACTCACGTTTCATATTTAAATTAACAACGCCCCATTTAGACCAGCGAACCACCCGGCTCAACTGGTTAAGGCACTGCACCATTGAACTGGGTGGCGTGGGTTCGAAACCCACGACCCACGGCCTAAGACCGGCCTGTTTTTCCTTTTGCGCCCACTAGTACCGCCCTGGTAATCATGGGTTTAGACCCATCCGAGACCAATTCTGTAACGAAAATACCCTCTGGCCCAGCGGTTCAGTCACCGGACCCACACACACAAGGCCCGGGTTCGAGTCCCTACGGCCTGTTTATATTTTTGCAGTAAATCTAACACTCCAAAAATTTTGTAAAAAATATTTTTATAAACCTTGAGATATTTATAACAGAATAAAACCAGAATTATTAAATTTCAATATAAACTCAGATTTAATCCAAACTAAAGTGTTAAATTTGCACATTAAACTTTTAAAACAAAAACTTTAAATATTTAAAATTAATTTCTAAATAAAAGCAATAAATTTTATAAAAGTTTATAAAATATTAACTCATTTAAAGCAAACTAGTATTTATTTTAAAGATGATAAATAAATAAAAATTTATTTATTATAATACACAAATAATAATTTCTTTTTCTAAATATAAATATATATTTACGTTCTATATATTTTAACATATTTTTCACAAATAAATAAATAAAATTATTTATTTATTTTAGTTATTTAAATTAACCCTATCCACATAAATAGAATTTCTTTTTCTAAACATATATTTATGTTCTATATATTTTAACATATTTTTCACAAATAAATAAATAAAATTATTTGTTTATTTTATTTATTTAAATTAAACCTATCTACATAAATAGAATTTCTTTTTCTAAACATATATTTACGTTCTATATATTTTAACATATTTTTCACAAATAAATAAATAAAATTATTTATTTATTTTATTTATTTAAATTAACCCTATCCACATAAATAGAATTTCTTTTTCTAAACATATATTTACGTTCTATATATTTTAACATATTTTTCACAAATAAATAAATAAAATTATTTATTTATTTTATTTATTTAAATCTAACCCTAGGTCAATGACTATTAAGTTCATACATATATACCTTGAACTCATAATATACATTAAATTCTTATACAAGCATAGCATGCCTTTACATGGAATAACACAAACTTTTTTGTACAAATCCGCACACATCAAAACCCGTTGAACCCTAGACTTAGACATAGACTTTTGTACCCGCTATTAACTCAATCTACATTACACACTAGGTTAACGTGGTGAGTTACAAGGACCGTTTTGCTACCTAGTCTTGCGTACTAGCAACACTCCTGAATCAAGTGAGTATTACATAGCCCCCTTTTTCTCTTTTACACTTTTTGGGGTGATTCATGAATTTTATACAAACAATACCTTACATTTACATAAACTACACAAACACAAATCTTATTTACATTCATGTGTGCAAATTTGAGCTTTATGTTTGAGTGCTAGGTGTGTTAACTTTTGTGTACAAATTATGTGCAATAATTAACTATTTAAGCCGACGGTTAAAAATGATAGATCTATTGAGTCTGACAAACCCACCCAGATTGGGGTGATTGTTACCGACAACACAATTTGCATGTTAGTTACAAAGGTTTGATTGTACTTTAGTTACACAATAGCTGCTCCCCATAAATGTCTTATTTATCATGACATGTAAGGATTTGCTTATTCATATTTATACACTATCTATGCAAAAACCTATGTATGCTCACCAACTTTTTAGTTGACCTTATTTTATTCATGTTTCAGGTGCTAACATGTGAGTTTGATCAAGACATACTACACATAAGCTTTGGACTTAGTTAAATTTAAATAAGGAATATTATGTATTTCATTTACGTACTTGTTTGAATTTGGTTGTGTTTGATTTGTTTGAAATGAAATTTGATGATTAAAATATTGCAATCTAGTCAACCTTGTGCTCGTGAACAGTCTACATGTCCCGCCACGACGTATTCCGCCGTCGGTTGGGGTGTGACACGTACATTATTCTTAAGCACACCACACACGATTAAGACACTAATAAAATACATGACTACTTTCTGTCGAACTTGGCGGGAATGTTGAGCAACTCGGTTGTGAACTGTGGTGGATCTCGATGGAGTGCGTTGCCTTTGGGTATTTCTTCATATGGATAATAGTCCATTGAGGCTAGGCAAATTCAAAGTGTATGAATCTTGGTTCAATTCACAAGACTCACAATTTGAAGTTTTATGTTTTTGGGATTTATATTGGTCTTTTTCTTCAAAACAACATCAACCTCATCATCACCGTCGTCACATTCATCATCATCAATCTCATCGGATCTCTCTCACATATCCGTAAATGAAGTCGATTCAGATACCAAATCATAAAGTCAGTCGAACCATTGATCCTTAAGCGAAGCCAATTCAGGTGCGGTTGTAACGAGTCGAAACATTGCTACCACCGGATAAGAGAACCAAATGAGAGGTGACTGGAGAATTTTATTGATCCTTGTGACAAGCTCGACTTCATCATCTTCACCTGTGACGAGAGGTGACCCTATCGATTGTAGAGTTGAAACGATCGAGGGCTTAATCGACAAGTCTGCTCCCACCCCTCGTCATCCTCTACCTGCCGGTTACAAAAACTAATGGTGGATGGCGATTTTGTGAGTTTTGTGATGGCGGCGATTTTGTGAGATTATTGATGGGCGGTTGGGGTTAGATCTGTGATGGTAGAGAGAGGGGGGATAGATAGTGTATATGCATTTTGTCCAAATCTTTATGACAATTACAGAAATAGTCCTTTTAGTGTAAAAAAGATCAAAATACCCTCATGTGTCTTGCATATGACCTGACTTAACGGTGAAATTTAACACCCGTTAGTTTAAAGGAGGTAACTTGCAAAGTTTTTTAAACATAAAAGACGTTTTCTATTATTTTCTTAGTTAAATGACGTATTATAAAATTTGAGTAATACTTAAATGATGTAATTTGTAGTTTGCTCAAAAAGTTATTAATAAAAAAAATATGTATTTTATTTTATGAAAATTATATGTGGTGAAAATAATAAAGATGGATGATGGCCGACTTCCGTCTTTCCTTTTGTCTGTGCAAAGCAGAAGCACTCTGCCCCTCCCCCTAAAATCAAAACCAACCAAATCGCTCTCGTCCCCATCCATCCCCAATTCCTCCAATTTTCATTTCGTAAACCCTAACTCACTTCGATCTCAATTTCGATTCAACTCTCAAACATGGACGCCGACTCTTGGGCTGCTCGTCTATCTTCTACATCCAAGCGTTACCAATACGTTCTTCAATCGAGATCATCTGGTAAATTTAGGGTTTCTTATGCTTACAACCCTAGGTTTGATTGATTGATTTATTTATTGATTGAATTTGATGCAGATATGTTCATGGGATTCGAGGACGTTGAGATGGATGATGATATGAGGGAAGAATTTCCTTGCCCATTTTGCACCGGTTATTTTGATATAGTTGGCTTGTGTTGTCATATTGACGATGAGCATCATCTTGTCTCCAAGAATGGGGTATTCGTTATTCTTTTTCAATTTTGCCCTAATTTTTTAAACATCTTCTAATGATTTACAATTTGGAAATTGTGCAATTATGATCACAGTCATATGCTTTTTGATAGTTATGATTGTTGGCTAGTCTAACCTGTCAAAAATCATTGCTTTTGCAGGTGTGTCCGGTTTGCGCGGTGAGGGTTGGGGTAGACATGGTAGGACATATAACCTTACAGCATGGGAACATATTTAAGATATCCTTTATTTTCTACTTGTTGTTCATAATTATTTATTGCTCTTGATTCTTGAACACCACATATTTGTAGAGGTTTGTAAGCACACACCAGCTGTAGAAAGCTTCTGTTCAAACCATAGTGGTCAAAGGCTCAACACATACTCAATGCACAAAGTGTGAGGCGACGCTTAAAAAGCGAGGGCCTGAGGCAAGCAAGGCGCACGTGTATTCTAGACCATTTTAGCTGTTTTAGGCTGGTTCCAAGACATTTTTAGATGTTTCAGACCGTTCAGACTGTTTTTCGTTTTTTTTTCAAAATTTTGACCGGAATTCGCACCTATGCACCTTGATGGACACGAATAGTGTGCCTTTTACCACTAATGTTCAAACTAGTCGTGCAGGTCAAAACAAGGTTAATTGTAAACTTGGTTTGAAAAGGCGCGCATAGGTGCTCTGGAAAATGTATCAGGGTGAAAAGGGTGCGCCTCATGTGGTTCTGAGTCAAAATTAGGGTCTCTAGGAACTTTTTATGTAAAAACAACCAATGGGGTGAAGAAATTGTGAAAGGTTTACTTGATAAATAGGTTGATATACGGATGAGAGAGACTGAGCTTATGGTTGTAAATAAAGCTTATTTGGTTGTACATAGACATGCGTTTCATGTACGTGATGTGTGCGCGTCTCGCCTTTGCTTTTGGGACCAAAAGCCTTGGAGCGCCTTGCGCTTTTTAAATCAAGATTGTAAATAAGGTGTAGCCTTCCTTATGTTCTCTTATGTTTGGACTAAATCTTTCTTTATATTCTCACAGTATTAATCTACATTGACTTACTTTATTCATGAAAGATTGTTTTTTATTTCTCCATTTTTTATATGTGGGACTTGTGAAATCCTTAACTGAATCTTACATGCAACAAAAGAGAAAAAGTCGCAAAGGTAGTTCCATCTCAACACTTTCATTGTTGAGGAGGGAACTAAGAGAAGGAAATTTGCAATCTTTATTTGGGGGCTCCTCGTATTTAGGTCAATCAGCCAATGCAGCACCTGATCCATTGTTGTCATCATTCATTTCACCAATCGGTGATGACTTGGGGAGCACTCAATCCAACTCATTGGCTGAATCAGTTGCTGTAACCAAAAGCACAAGTGAAAAAGCATCTGAAAGGTATGATACTTAATATGCTTGCCTATTGCTATATAAATATGTGCTGGCCTTGTATATTATTCATGTTTCATGCTACATTACTGTATTCTTATAAGGCCACAAGTTTTATTAGAAGGGGGAAGTTTTGATGTCAAGAAACAAATACATGTTAAGAGAGATGGGTGTTTCTCAGATGTCCCTATAAGGGTTGCTTTCGTTTTCCTGCTTTATATATTACAGAACCATGTGGGTGTTCTGTTGTGATTCTTTTGGAATGTTTTACACATAGTTGTTAAAAGCCCTCGCCTGGGGTGCCTAGGCGCAGATTTGAGGCGAGGCGCAGTGATTGGGCTTTCCTGTCTGAGGCGCAGTTTGAAGATTGAGGCGCAAATTTTTTTTATAATTTTTTTTATAATTTTTTATGCTTTATTATCATTTCCTAGGTTATGGTTGAGCTTATAAAAGCTTCCAAAATACCGATTGAAGCTCATTTCCTAGGTATTTGATCATTTTGGTATTTGACTTTAAACATTTTGGTAGTAATTAGATGATATTAAATGTTATATAATAGCTTTTCTTTATTTTATTTGAAAAATAATATTATTTTTCAATACGTAATATATTTTAAATTTTTTCCTTTAAGTGCGTTTTTTTTCCTCACCTCGCTTTTTTTGCGCCTTGCGCCTAGGCCCCAGGGCCTATGCGCCTTGAGTGCGCCTAGCATTTCTGACAACTACAATGCAGTCGATACCGGCGATATATGAGTGATATATCGGTTATCGGTCCTATGCAAAAATATCGGTCAACATATCGGTCCCGATATTATCGGTGATATTTACCGAGATATCGCCAAGATTTTGATTCCATAATATCGGTTGTCTCTTCGAGTTTCTCGGTTTACTAATCTTGGCCCTTTTTTTAAACTTTTTTCTGCCCAAAGCCCATTCCCCTTTAAAAATGTTGGCCCAATGCCTTGTACCCATAGCCAAAACCATCGAAGTAAATGCCCTAACTCCCTAATACACCCACGTTCGCACTTCGCACACCTGCTAGATCATGTTTCTAATATAAAATTTTGACACTTTTTAGTTTTGACTTTTGATTTGACTATTAATATTATATGTGTGTGTATATATATAGGGGGAGGTTCAAATAAGAAGTGGTTTTTCGCTAAGAAACCTAATAAATGACAAAAACCTTAAGAAACGATATCAAACGAACTCCGATTGAGCTCATTTCAGCGGCGTTGGAACCGTCTCGTCGAACTCTACCATCTTAGCTTTTAGTGTTTAGCTTTTAAGGTTTAGATTTTAGGGTTGAATTTTAGGGTTTAGCCTTAGGGTTTAGGTTTTTTTTTGGGGGTGGGGGTGGGGGGTTTAGGTTTTTGGGGGTTGGTTTAGGTTTTTTGGGGGGTGGGGTGGGGGGCAGTGTTGTAAAAATCGCGCCTAGGCGCTTGGCTAAGGAGGAATTTTGGGTCTAGGCGGTCTAGGCGGTTCTAGGCGGGCCTAGGCGGTTCTAGGCGGGCCTAGGCGGCCAGATTCCGGCGAACATTCCGGCGAAAACCTGAACTTTCCGGCGAAAACCTTTGGTGTGGTTTAAAAATGAACATTTTTATAAAAATTACATATAAAAATGTGTGTATATATATAAAAAACTGAAAATTACATATAAAAATTATAATCCGATTAATTCCGCCTAGGCCCCGATTAATCCCACCGCCCGACTCGCCCGACTAGCGCCTAGCGATTTTTACAACACTGGTGGGGGGTTTAGGTTTTTGGGGGGTGTGGGTGGTGGTTTTAGGCTTTTCGGGGTGGGGTTGGAGGGGGGGGTTTAGGTTTTTGGGTGTGCGGGTGGAGGGGGTTTAGGGTTTTGGGGGCGGGTTAGGGTTTGATAAGACGGTTCCAACGCCGCTGAAATGAGATCAATCGGAGTTCGTTTGACCCATTTCTTAGCGTTTCTTAGTGGAACCTTCCCCTACATATATATATATATATATATATATATATATATATTTATATATAAGTTTATGCATGATATAAAAATTACCGATATCCCACCACGAGAACCGATACCTCAAATATCGGTCCTTGACCGATAACCGATATTTTTCAGCATTAACTGCATAGGACAACTATGGTTTTATATCAAATCGATAGTTTGCATCTCTGTGTAGCCTTTTGTTATTATTTTTATATGTATACACGTTGCTTTGAAAGCAGAATCTCCATCTTTTTTAGTCTGATCTCTCAAAGATATCACATCATGATCAATGGTGGCGTCAAAATGGCAGGGAAAGTTGAATGTTTCTGTGAAGGTGGTCTGTTTTTCCGGGGAGGGGGGTGAATTTAATAGTCTGTGTATTGATCTAACATAGAATAAATAGTTTTAATGTGAAATTCGAAAGCTATTGATAAGAAAAATTGATGTTGGTATGTTCAATTGACCACTTTATCTGTAAACCTATTTGCAAGTGTGTTAACATTTAGTTACCGTTGAAATGACCAATCTAATATGTACATTCTCTAAAACCAAGTGTGTACTAGTAACAAGATTTAAACCAACGGATAAAATTTAGGTCATACATATTTAGAACTAGAATCCATTGTATATGCACACACCCACACACACACACACACACACACACACACACACACATATATGTATGTATGTATGCATGCATGCATATGGATACATTATATGATTATATATACACACAAACATGGCACATGCTTGTGTGCATATGGATACATATACATACATATGCACATATTCACATACATGTGTGTTATATATATAGATACATAGTTACATACACATTATATGATTATATACACAAACATGTGACAAGTTTGTGTGTATGTGATTTGCATGATATGATTTTATTTGAAAGTTGTGGTAGCACCTCACTTTGATTTGCTAGGAGGGTATTGTTATGTTTCTTTCTATCTAAATGTTTTGTGGTTCTGTCAAGGGTAGAGATATCACATGTTGTGTTGTTTTTAACCTCATGCTTTTATATTTCATATTAACTAATAAAACTTGAATTCTGTGTTACAGAAAACCTCAATCACCTCCAATGTCAATTGAAGATAAGGAAGAGAGGAATAAAAGGTCTGAATTTGTGCAAGGAATGCTGCTGTCAACGATTCTTGATGACGACTTGTTGTAAAAAGATCATCTGCATTTGTGGCTTAAGGTTGTGATGTCGGGTTTCTATCGGGAGAGCGTGAAATGTAGTAATAAATATGTAATTTATGTTGGCAATTGTAGTTGAAAAGAAGCAAACAAATAAGTAATATAGGTGTAGGTATGGATGTGTTTGTTAAGTGGATACACACACACACACACATATATATATATATATATATATATATATATATATATATATATATGCGCTTTAGTTGTTTCATTTCATAATGCTAAAAAAAAGGCATGTTATATGTCTTTTGGATGCTTTTGTTAATGGTTCACAAGGCTGTACTGAGCTAAATTGGAGGGTGAGAGGGGAGGTAATGTGCTACACCTGGTTTGAGATACTTTTAAAATTTCATTAATCACCTTTGAACTTATAAAATATATATATATTTTTAGATTATGTTAAGCATTTTAAATTATGTGTTAAGATTAGTTTTTCCTTAAAATGTGTGTAGCATTTTAAATTATGTAATAGGTATAGTATTTTTAAAATTGTAAAATAAAAATATAAATTTATACCGCTCTCGTAGAGAAAAAAAAAAAGTAACGGCCTAAACATACATGGAAATGTAAATAATTTCATATATACTCTTATAAAATTTGAGAAATCCTTTATTTTATTTTATAATAAATAACTATGAGGACACGTGTCACTCTCTGGTGGCTTTTCACCCTTAATTTCTCGTCTTTCCTATTAAATGAGGGAACACGTATCACTATCTCGTGCCTCGTCACCCTTATTTTTCCGCTCCTCTTTTCTATTAAATAATAACGATATTAAATGAATATAATTTTAGATATTTAATATGAGTTTAATTATAGATAGTTATTATATCACTAACTATATAAATTTAATATGAAATTAATTATGAATAGCTATAATTTCTGACGTTGCTTATCAATTTCGAAAAATAAATTTGTATTATGGACTGTTATTATATCATCAAGACCGTTTTTATATTTTAATCAACCCATTATTTTAGATAACTAGATTAATAATTCATTTCAATTTTTATCTATAATTTTTTAATTCAAAATTTTGTTTATCATCAATTAAAATGTTCAATCGTTTTATAATTTATAAATCGTTATTAGTAATTACTATTTAATTTTTTCTTTATTCATCTCGTAGTACTAAACAAAAATTTTAAAACTTTCTAAGAGCATTCCCATCAGATTCTCCATCCTCATCTCTATAATTACACTAAAAATCACTAATTTTTTTTTTCTCATTTTCAATTAAATAATACTTTTTTATACCTTTATCATTACCTTTTATCTCTCCTCCACTCACAACCACTTTAAAAAATATTAAAAAATTAATAGGGGTGAACAGTGTTTTCCCCAAATATACAAAAAAATTATACATTTTCTTTCTCCTTCACTCACAACCACTTTAAACCAATCCATAAAATATACAGAATCCACTCACAAACATATGGGGACACTGATGTGAACTTGGAAAGTTGTGTGCAGATATGGCAAATCTCAAGTTTGTCAGTGTATCACTACATATCTGGAAGACCCACCATTCACGCACCAGGTCTTCAGATCTATGATAGCTGGTCTAACAGCCTCAAAGATTCATCATGCCATCACATCAAATCCAGATATATGTGAAAGTTTCATCCGAGATTTTTAGGTACAACTAAAGTAGGAACACATAATAATGGAGTGTAATGTGTGATCAGAACTATTTCCAACAAAAGAATCATCATTAATGAAGCAACAATTAGACAAGTTCTACAATTCGATGATGAGGAAGCTTACCTAGCCGAACTAGCCAAAGAAACAGTGGAGACAATACTTCAAAGAATGAGTTATGAAGGCAGCTATCCGCCGACAGAGAAGAAGTTGCTGCCACCATACTGGAAATACCTGGCACATGTTGTAAATACCAGTGCTTGTCAGGAATGAAAAGGGGCTAGACATACTGAGCACAATGATGTCATCTGATTAGAGGCCCTGGTAATGAACATCAATCTCAACTACTCAAGATGATTTTCAATGGGTTTAAAGATAATGTTACTTGAAAGAAGAAAGAAAAATTTCTGCAGTACCCAATATTTCTATGGATGATAATCAATTCACACTATGCAGACCTAGTTCCCACCGTCGCCAAGTTGAGTCTGAAATCAATAGGGCGTGATATCTTCTCCTACATGTGCATGAACAAACAGAATAAATTTCTCGGATTGACTGCACTTGAGAAATTTGGGGCTCTTGCGGGTGCTAATAATGAGCCCATTCAAGTTCCTGTTCAGGAACCACAAGCTCATGTTGAGGAACCAAGGGTTGAAGCAAAACAAGCAAACGTTGCTGCAATAAATGTCATCATTGCTGAAGAGCATGATGTGAATCTGATACAACATAACATTGTTGATAAAGAAAAGGAAGCTGACTCTTCAGCAACAGAAAGTGACCGTGAGGAAGTGCCAATTAACAAATACCACCAAAGCTTATTGAAAAAGAGAAAGGCTACCGGGAATCCTCCTCCCGCAATCTCATCTCTACATTTGGCAGATGAAGATGCTGATTATGATCCAACTGCGGATCTGACTCTCAAGAAGAGAAAGAAAGAGAAAACAAGCCGTACAAAACAATAACCACAACCACAACATCAACTCACCCCTCCGGCCAGTCTTGTTAATTTTGATGATATTGATCAATACCTCAATACTCCACCATAATTAAAATCACAAGACAAGGGAAAAGCTCCAGCTGACACATCTGACATTCCCGAGTATGTCACTGTGGATGTGGAAGCATTTCAACAAAGAGATTTTCAATTAGAGCAAGATTCTGTTGTGAAAGATAAGAAAATTGAAGATTTGAGAAAGATTATCAACATACAAAGTAATCAAATCATCAGTTTGATACACAACATCAAGTTTATCTTTAAAGAACTAACCGAGTTGAAGAAAAAGAAAAATGATGATGAGAAGAAAGATGATGATGTTGATGATGATGATAATGGTGGTGGAAATAGAGGAAATGATGGAGGAAGTAGAGGAGATGGAGGAAACAACGGAGGAGACGATAAGAAGGTTGGTAATGATGATGGTAATAATGATGGAGGAGACGATTATTTGTTTGGCGTTTTAAATTAGATGGAAAGGAAATTGTTGTTTACACAGGGGTGAAGGGAGCAGTCATTCAAAGGCTCAGATAACTGTCGTTAATGAAGACGAGATGTTGTTTGATATAGAAAATGAAATTGACGCTGGTCTGGAAGATGCACAAAATATCTTTGTAACCTTTTCAATCTCGAGGAACATTCCAAGGAACCAGACCAGGTCAAGACGGCAGAAACAGAAACTGTTGAATCAGACTCTAAATTGGCTGAATTGTTTGATGATATCGACGATGAAGTTAATTTACCTGATAAACCAGTCTATGTAGCTGCTTAGGGGGAGGTGATTACCGGCACTGACAGTGAAATTCCTACTCAAGGTCAATCATCTTCAACATCTACTTGGAAGCCTGCTTCCCAAACACCAGGAAATCATGGTTCCGTCCTCCGGGTCCCCCAAAAGAAATCCACATGACCGCGAGTCACACGGACGTATATGCTACAAAAGAACAACAAAACATATATCATGAATTAGATGTTTGATCAGGAGAAGGATCTATTTTTGGTAAAGAGGAGTGGAAAGCTCGAGTACGTCAAGAGCCCAAATGACTTTTCATCTCTACCAAAAGTTGATCTACATCAACTAAATGAAACATATTTTTCTAATCCTGGAAAAGTAACAAAGGCTTGGGACTTCGTATATTTTTTGAATAAAGAATGTTGTCACACCCCGCTAAAGCGTAAACACGAGGCGCGACTGATAAGGAACCATAAGAACGTTGCTTACACAGAATACTTAAGTACTTTCATAACATCATCAAATTAAGATTACATTGTTCTAAGCCAAAAGGCGGCTACATAATTGTATCAAAATACACATTCAGTAAAACAAAGAAATGATAGCAACAAAAGTCTTCAAAATAAAATCCTTAGCAGGATTGTCATCACGCTTGCTCATTTCCTGAAAAACATGCTTGAAAACGTCAACTAAAAATAGTTGGTAAGCTCGCAGGTTTGAGACAAAAATATATATAATTGCACATTTTACACACAAATAGGATATAACTACAATGAGCCCACAACCAAACCCGGACTGCTTTATATGCCCCAAACAGATGTCTTATCACGAAACATCTAAAATGAAACGGCTAGTATACATTCACAATACATGCACTTGGACAACCATGAATGGGGGTGTCAACCCAAATAGATCTATTTATATATTCTGCGGCTATATTTCAAGCTAAATGGTTATGTAAAAATGAGGGGACTTAAATGATAATATGCTTAACTCATGTAAAATTATTCCTAAATAGTGACACATGTGTAAAATAAGTGATAGAAGCATGCTTTTCCCTCGAAATAATAAGTAAAAAAGGGTTGCAAGAACTCACTGATTGGTAGTCTGGAGATACGTCAATTCCAACAAAATATGTGCACGAAGAGTTGCAACCGGATGATTCTACTTGAGTCCTACGATGTAATTAAATGCTATTGAGGACTACAGAGCAATCCTAATGTGATATGTATGTTTAGACTCGTAATTTTTTGTACGAGAGATAATGGTGATGAATTGCTTAAAAAGATTTGTTTTAACTTTAAATGTTTATGGAAATCTTTGTCAAACACTTGTTAGATGTTTAAGTTTAGGTTGGAGGGAAGAGAATAAAGTGAAAGTTTACACATGCGTTAAAATACCGTTTATATTGTTAAAAACATGTTTTGAAATTGCATAATCCGTATAAGTGTTTAAGACTTTCAAATGACCAAACTTTGGTAATTTATAACTTCCAACTCAGAAGTTTAAAAGTTGGGTTTATAAGGTTTTGAACTCCTTTACGAAACTCAAACAAGCTTAACTTTAAAAATGAGTCGGTTTACGACGGTTTGCGGTGTATTAAACTTAAAAATAATAATCTTGATAAAATAGTGTTATGATGACTTGTCTTACCTTATAATAAGAAAAGTTCCAAAAGTTGATTGAGTCAAGAGTTAGCGTTTAAAGACCCTTTTACCATTTAATTAGGTCGTAAAACCTTAAAATAAGTCATAATTTTGAAAGTATAGCTATCCAACTCCAAACTTTATAAAATTTGGTCAGTAGACTCTTTAGTATTTATAAAATTTCTGGAAATTTTTCAGAATTTACCGGAGAGTTTAAGTAAGGTTTCTCCATTCTATTATCGTAAAATAGCCGAAAATGGAAAAGTATATCTAGACATCTTCAAAAATTATGAAATTTATTTTATAAGCTTTATATGACCTTAAAAACATTCTGCAATTTTTGGGGAGGTTTTTGAAATAGTTACGTATTCTTCCAAAAATCATTTACATAAAATAACACTTATGTAGTTTGAATAAAAATTTTGCATGCATGTATAATGTGGGTAGAATGATTTATGTATGCATGTGTGTGTATATATATATATATATATTATGTTAAAGAAATAGAATGTTCATACATGCATAAAATAGAAATTTTATCCACATGTTTAATATAAAATAAATATGTTTGACTATAGTGTGTCATTCATCACCAATGTTTGTTTATTTTCTCTTAAACACATGAATGTTCTATAAAATTGTTGTGCACATTGTATGATGATCTAGTTTTTATTTAACCAAGTCATAATGATGTTTATTGACTAGTAATGCGACGGTAAGATATTGACCTGAAATTAGGGGTTGTCACAAATGTTGCACGAACTTCCCCAACATGAAGCCCATCAAGCCCAAGAAAAGGCGCCACAAGATGGTTATAAATCCAGAAACATGCGACTATTGGATTAAACTTATCTATCCTCCTCCCAAGACAGTATAGGTTGTGCCAGTCCATGTTAAGCTTCCAGCCAACTCTCTGAAGAAATTTGAATACTGGATCTATGATCCTACAACTGGTGAAGCTGTGATCCACTATGAAGACAAAGAATACAAAATCATGGATCACATGGATTTGTTGAAGTTTGTAAAAGAGGATATGCTCCGTCTAAATAACAACAACATTAAGGTTTCAGACATCTTTGAACATTTTTTGAAGCCTTACACAAAGACAGTGGCAATCGCTCCGGCTAAACATCAACCTAGGGAGATTGTAAGGACTATCAAATAGGTTGGTTCATCAAAAGACTACTAGTTTGTTTTGTATAAGTATTTTGCGAATACCGGCAAGCGAATACTAAGTATTCGCATGAACACTGTTAAGCGAATACTTGGAGTATTCATGCACGTACTTTCAAGTACTTATACGAGTACTTCTTGCGTGTACTTGTTAGACTTATGTATAAATACATGTTTTGTATTTTGTTTAGGGTTCACGATGGCAGAATACTTTGTAACTAGTTTTACGCAAGTAATATATAGAGAAATATTCAGTGATACTTGTGTTCTTATATTTCGTCTTGTTCTATATCTTTGATTCACACCTTGATACAGTTTCCGCCCATATTAAGGTGATTTGTTAATATCGATTCATTACAAACTCAAAAGATATTGTAGCTGATCCAGCAAGAATCAACAAGAACACATAAAATTTTTCATATAGAAACTGGATTTAATTTAGAGTAATAGTAAAATCGAGTAATAATCAGTAATTGCAGTGAACTTACTAGGTCGAATAATTCATGTCGATCGAACAGTTGAACGGAACGAATGCGGTGCTTTCTTAGACATTGTCGATGGATTCTACAAAAGGAAGGCTTTTACGTAAATTTTCGAATAGAAAAACAAATTAGTTTAGTGAATGAAGAACGATAGAATTTGAGATGATTAATTGCTCGGACTCCATGATTTCCCGGATGATAGAATTTGCAGCGGCAAGATTAAAGGTTTTTGTGATTAGGTTGTGCTGGATTTTGATAGAAGGGAAAGGGGCAAAAGATCAGAGGAGAAGGATAGTATTTTTGACTAAAATACCCTTCTCCCCTAGCTTTTTAAGATGTCATGTGTCAGCTTTCTATTCCTTCCTACCTAAAATCCTACCATATTTAGGCAAAACCTACTTTTTATTTGATCCTCCACACATATATATATATATATATATATGAAATGGATAAATATTAAACCCATTTGGAGTGATTAAACCCATTAAACTCATATGTATTTTTTTAGGATAGGTTTAATAGATATTTTCATCACCTAGAAAAAAAAATCAAAAAACGCCGAGTAGTTTAAAAAAATGTTGAAAAATAAAAAAAAAAAAACGTTTTTACATCATACGTCAGCATGTTACATACGTAAAAAAAAATTTATAAAAAAACCACTCGACGTTTTTTTTGTTTTTTTATACCAAAAGTGATGAAATTAAATATAGAAGCTATCTCAAAAATCAAAAAGATAGGAAGCAAGGAGAGTGCGTATACATATATATATATATAGAGGAAGGTTTCTTTAGTAGTTTTTTTTGGTTTTCGTGTAACTATGCGGTTTTCTCATGAACCCTCCCCTATATATATAGAGGAAGGTTCCACTACAAAGTGGTTTTTGTCTAAAAAAGATAGGAAGCAAGGAGAGTGCGCCACGTGTACAATACCGATTCCATGACCGAGGGTATTTGAGTCATTTATGCGCGCAGAAAACAACACATTTATATGATCATAACTTGTGTTGATTTAACATTTATAATTGTACTGATATACAATATAAATGTGTTGATAATGGTAACCAACACATATTTCGAGCACTATTATCTTTTTTTGAAAAAAAAATTAGTTTTTATATTAAAAAATATAACAATACTATACTCAAATTAAAGATAAAAAAATGCTCGATTTTATGGTGTAATTTAAAAAAAATAGAGTAAACTGCAATTTTCGTCCCTAAGGTTTGTTGCTATTAACAGGTTCAGTTCCCCCTTAAAAGTATGGGTCCCTGAAGTTACATTTCTTAACGCTTTTAGTCCAATTTCGTTAACTTCGTTAAGTTTTTCAGTTAAATCATGTTAAATAACCAAAATACCCTCGTAAGTCAATTCTGTTCTTCCAATAAACCTGCTTCATCTTCTACCCTATCTGTGTAACACCAAATCATTGCAACCACTAGGTGTGTTTTTTGCTTTCCATCTCGCATGAATCTTACAATCGGAATGTTTTTGCTTTGAAGTCTGGACGACCGCCTTCTATCTTCACCAGGCAATAGGAATGAATCCGAAGATGGTGTCATATGCTTATCAGGTGGGTTGGGGTTTCTTTGGAGCCGCTCGTTGCCCTATACGAACCGACGTGCTCTCTGGCTGATTGGGTTGGGGGGGGGGGGGGTGGGCGGGTTTGGATTTGGTGTTTGAAGCTTGAAGATGATTGTTTCGATTGGGAGGTGTTCGGTGGTTTGGGTTCTGGTTAAGGGTTCATGCGGCATTCTTTTCCCTCTAGACTTTCGATCTGGGTTTCTTGAGTGCCAACAGATTCAGTCTTGATGATTCGGTGCGTCGTAAACAACTTGGAGGGCCATGCTATTTTTCACAATTTTGAATTGCTTCCGGTGGGACTTGCTCCGGTTTGGTCTACTCAAGCCTTCCGCCTGGCTGATGTGACACCGGGAAAAATGGTGGGACTTTCCGCCTGGCCGCTGTGACACCGGGAAAAATGGGTGGCGGCTTCACTTTCTCACGCATCTCTCTCTATCCTCTGATTTAGGGTTCTTGGATGGTGGTAGATGGAGGAATCAGGGAAGGTGACTCACGCGGGTGGCCACTGTCGATCGGCAAAGTGGGTCTTTTTCCCTTTGTTCATTCCCTATTGTTCAATTATGTGTTTTGAAATATTTAGGGTGAACAAAATTGGTAAGTGAGCATTTGAGGGTGAAAAAAATTGGTAAGAAGGATGCAAATGAAGACATTCGAGAAGTTTGGCAAGGTTGTGGATGCATATGTGGCTTCAAAGAAGGATAAGTCCGGAGGTTTCTTTAGATTCGTCAGGTTTGTGGAGGTGGCCAATAAGACGATATTGGAGATAGAACTCAGTTCGATTAAATTGGCAAATGTTAAACTTTCTGTCAACTTAGCTAGATTTGATAGGGATGGAAGGATTTTGTTGATCTCTCTCGAATTTGTTTGCAGTTGGTGGTCGGCTGTCGGAAAGGGGGCTACCGGAAGAGAGGGCGGCAGGTGGATGGGGGCGGTGGTCGGCCGGTGGTGGTGGCGACTGGTGGAGTGGAGATGAAGTGGGTATTTTGGTCATTTAACATGATTTAACTGAAAAAATTAACGAAGTTAACGAAATTGGACTAAAATCGTTAAGAAATGTAACTTCAGGGATCCATATTGTTATGGGGGGGACTAAACCTGTTAATAGCAACAAACCTCAGGGACGAAAACTACAGTTTACTCAAAAAAATAATAATGTATAAAAAAGTTATTTTAGTTTAAAAATGATGGTGGAACTTCTATTCAATGCAAAAGCAAAGTCAACTCAAGGGCTAAATTTCTAATAGATTATTGGATTTTAATAATCTCACCTTGTATCAATTGGCTAATAATAATCCCAACTGATAATATTCTTACCATCAGTCCCTACTTTCAAATTATTTTCTTACATTGGACCTCTCGTTAAAAAAACTTAGCGCCGTTAGATTTTATATGACATGGGCATATGCAAACTATCAGAAAGTCGAGCCAAGCTAGCAGTGGTCTCGTGGTAGGTTTTGAAATTGGCTTTGGTGGTGTTTAACTGGTCTTGTTTGCCTGTTAAGTCCAAACAGAGACAACGGTGATGTTTAACGATACCAGTTAAACTCCACCAGAGCCAATTTCAAAACCCACCACGAGACCACTGCTAGCTTGGCTCGACTTTTCGACGGTTTGCAGATGTCCACGTCATATAAAATCTAACGACGTTAAGTTTTTTTAACGGGGATCCAATGTAAGAAAATAATTTGAAAGTAGGGACTGATGGTAAGAATATTCTCAGTTGAGATTATTATTGGCCAATTGGTAAAAGGTGAGATTATTAAAATCCAATAATCCATTTCTAATTTATATATATACACACATATATACACACATACATATACATATATATATATATATATATACATATATATATATATATATATATATATATATATCTATATACATACATATACACACACACACACATATATACATATATATATATATATACATATATATATATACATATATATATATATATGGGAGGGTTATTTTACAAAGGCATAAAACCTTACAAAGTGTAGGAAGTCATAAGAGAATGACACATGTAAAAGGGTATAAAAGTCCAAAAAAATAAAGGGAACATGCACATGCAAGTCACGTACAAATGAATATATTTCCCCCCATCATTTTAAACGTTCATAACTTTTTTATGCGTTATATTTTTAAAAAAAAATTGTACCATAATAACGAGCGTTTTTTATCTTTCCAACGAGTATGATATTGATATAAAAAAAAATAAAATAAAAATAAAAAATCGTCGTTTTATGGTGTTTTTGAACTGGGGCGCTTTATGTTGTTTTTTAACCGGGCAGTTTATGATGTTTTTGAACTGAACGTTTTATGATGTTTTTGAACTGTGCAACTTTATGATGTTTTCTAACCGGAGGAGTTTATGTTGTTTTTAAAAGAGCTTGTTTCACCGTAAAAAGAAAACACCATATGCAGAAAACACCATAAACCATAATGGTAATGGCATCCAAAAACGCGTTTTCTGTTTTCTACACGATCGCGTACGAGGTCCTGTAACTCTTGCGTTCATAGATCTGAACACCAAAGATATCGATTCCACGAAGGTGTTTGAAAAACACATTTTCTGTTTTCTGCACGATCTCAGTTCAAAAACACCAGAAAGTTACCCATTTCACAAACACCATTACACGCACAGATAAAAAACACCATAAAAACGCCCAGTTCAAAAACACTATAAAAGAAGACATCATAAAGAAAACACCTAAAAACATAATGGTAATTGCGTCAAAAAACACCATAAAATATCCTACTACGTACGAGCCCATGCAACTCTTGTGTTCATAGAGCTGAACACTATGCCCAGAATGTAAAACGCCATGTGTAGAACACCATGCCCAGATGTAAAATACCATGACTAGTTGTAAAACACCATGACCAGAATCTACAACGTCATGTGTAAAACACCATGACCAATCTAAAACACCATGTAGAAAACGGTCAGTTCATGTTAAAAAAAAATGATTTTTACAAGCCCAATTTAAAACACCATGTATAAAACGCCATGGGTAAAACGCCATGGGTAAAACGCCATGACCAGAATGTTAAACGCGAAGTTCTAAAACACTATAAAATGTTCAGTTCCGAAACAACAAAAAACGCCCGGTACAAAACACTATAAAACGACGATTTTTTTTTATATATCAATATCATACTCGTTGGAAAGATAAAAAAACGCTCGTTATTATTGTGATTTTTTTAAAAATAATAGCGCATAAAAAAGTTATGAACGTTTAAAAAAGATGGGGGGAATATGCATGTGACTTGCATGTGCATGTTTCTTCATTTTTTGGACGCAATTACTATAATACCCCTCCAGCCACTTTTATTCTCCTTTATTTCCCCCATTTGACGTGGCACGCCTACAACCCTCCATCTCCAAGATCAATGGCTCAAATCCCTTCATAGACTTTGTACAGTTTTTTCCCTTTGTAGCGGATCCCTATACTATATATATATATATATATATATATATATAGGATGGATCCGGTACAAAACACATTTAACATAAAAAAAATGTAGGAACTATTGAGGTGGTGACACGTGTACATGATTAGAAATTAGTAGAAAGGTAATAGAGGGAATTGACATCATTATTTGACTTTTTTCATTAAATACTAGTTCCACCCATTTTTTTAAAACTAAAATAACTTTTACATACTTTATTATTTTTTTAAACAAAATATACCATAATAGAGAATTTTATCCTCTTTAATATGAGTATAGTATTGTTATATTTTTTTATTAATTTTTTTAAAATTCGTGTGAAAATGACACCATGCTGATAACAACACCATGCTGATAACAACACCTTATACATGCGATAACAACACATAACATGATATATCGGAATACAATAAAATGAGATAACAACATGCGTTGTTCTGTGTTGTTATCCCATTACAATGTTTTATTATATAACTTTACAATATGCTGATATGCATTATTATGTGTTGTTATCCCATTACAACGTGTTGTTATATCACTTTACACGGTGTTGATATATTTTGTTCTGTGTTGTTATCTCGTATATAATGTGTTGTTATAAACGAAGCGTCATTTTTACATGACTTAAAAAAACATCATTTAAAAAAAATATATCAATAGTATACTCATATTAAAGAGGTTAAAATGTAACATCCCTAAAATAAAATAACAGAAAAGAATAAGATGAAAGGCGGCGGGGAATCAGATAAAAGGAAAGAATGGAAAGAAATGGATCACGGGCTCGTGGACTCGGGGTTGGGCCAGGCTTGGAGGCGCAATGGGGGGGGGGGTAAGAACCCTAGCCTTCCCTCTCACTCTCTCCACTTCATCACTTACACCATCCATCTAGAGAGAGAAAGTAGAAAGAGAAAGCTTGACACCCGCATCCAAGGTCTCAATCTTGACTAAAGATCATTAGCGGGACGTTTCTGTAGGTGAGGGAAGAAGAAGCAAGCAAATTCCATGTACAAATCGAGCCTAGATTCTCTGTTTAGCTTGAGAAAAGGTTTTAGGGTTTTGAAATGGGTTTCAATCAAAGACGTAATTTTTACGTGTAACTTAGCCTAAAAAGTATGAATTTAGCTTCATGGAAGCTAAACAAGAGTTTTGGAAGTAAAAATATTCAAACTTTGATAAAAAAACTACGATTTTGACCAAGAACATATGAATCGTCCGAAAACTATTTGAATGGGTGTAAGGCCCCAAAACGGGTACCCTACAGTTGGTCCTCATAAGTGGTTATACTCTTTAAAAGTACTTGTTTTATTTAACAATCGTACAGCGGAAGTCTTTCTAAATTAATTATTTCTCTTTAAGGTCATTAATGTTATTAAACTTACCTCACGAATGCCTGCACACAAATCTGAGTAGTACCGCTCTCAAGCCAAGATACGTCAACCCCAAAGCTCACCTGCAACACCATCTATCGTACACACAAAGTCAGCTACGCTGAGTGAGTTCTAATAGTTTAATTTAAACAAAAGCCAACTCGTCTCATTTTATATTTATTTCCACTCAAGACCCTCTTGTCTTTAGAACATAGTTTTATAAATGTTTATCATATAGACAACCCCCTGTTATCTTATACTATCCCAAAAGGATTCACCACCCCAGACTCAACCCATCATTTTAACTCAGTAAGTCTCTTCGACGTGGATCGAACTTACCACTCTGATAACTCAAAGTTTACCACACATATTAACCACACACTGGTTATCTCAACCACCCTCTAGAAACCGGCTTAGCCAGCCCTGACTAAGACTCTCACAAACCAACTGACACAACAGTTGTACACAACGTACTCATCCCGATACAACGGTCAATATAACTCTACACATGACATTGATAGCATCTATTCACCACGCCAATATCACCTCATACACAGTATATATAACTCAACACTTGTATGCAATTTAACACGTATATATGCACACAAAAACATACCTCATCACTACACCCTTGTCAGGGTTACCCTCGTCAGGGCGTTCGACACACCTCGAGCTCATCACTGTCCTGTTGGACATTGTCACCTTTGGTGACCTCCAAAAGGACTTTGTCCTTCACAATCTCGTTTTTCATGCCATAAAGACAACGATGCAAAGAAAATACCCGCCGTGTCACAAGGACAATGCCACAATAATAATTCCCGCCGTGTCACAAGGACAACGACACAATACACACAACACATGAATAAATACATAACATTATACTCTATGTACATGACTCATTAACTGCACCTGCACTTCACACATAGCACTAGGATAAGATATCCTACACATATTCAGAAACGTTTAGCTTATATCCCGACTCACCCCGACTAACTCCTAACACAATACAATGCTAATATAGCAACACACGTACAAATATGTCTCATTGTCTAAGCACATGTCAAGTGCATGCTCACCATGTGACACCTCATAGGCGTACCCGTACGACCTGTAATTACAATCCCGACTCACCCCTATTAGGTCACTATACGACCCACGACCATACACCCAGCTTTAAACTACACATCTTAAGGACAACGCATAGTCCCTTAGCCCCATATTTAAATACTTAAATTCGTAAACTCACCGGGTTAGACCCCAAAGCTCGAGACACATTTAATGTAATTAAACACGTCTCGAAAGTATGTACGCTAGCCCCAAAAACATTAAAAACATTTAAAAGAGGGGGATTAGAAACTCACTGGTTACGCTGAGTCTCAGTCTCTGCTCTGCAACTCGCCCGTCCACGCTCAAAACCTGAACATGTAAACGTATGATCCAAGGATCAGATTCCGTTCTAAACATACGTTGAATAACGCGTAAATATAGTTAAACTCTAACGCTCGTCCCTTCTACTCATCTTTTCCTTCTGTAAAACCTTAGTCTCCCGGGTTTACGTATATAATGATCCTAATTAGATTAGGACCTGTGTACCCGATCTAAAATCCCGTGCATGCACACATGCGTGCCATGCAAACCCCTCGTCCACTTCAATTCGTAATAACCAACTCATAACATACCGCTCTTGGTTTATTTAGAACCCGTAATATTAATTTGGGCCCCATGCATGCTTGCATACGATCCATGCAAAAAACCTTAGCCCATGATTCCTCTCCATGCAACTCCGACTCGTTACGAACCTGCACCCGAGCTCATCCGTGCACCACCACGTGTCCCACTGTTTTCGTCGAGCACCACCCTTGTGGTCGCATGCCGCCACCACAGCCACCACCTTGGCCCGTCACCGTCTCCATTGATCCCCACCATGTTTCCTGTCCTCATCCTTGTGTCCACCCTAGCCGGCTGTAACCACGCACCACCACCGTGCCGTCGGGTTCTGCATGTGCTGTAGTCATCACCGGACACCACTACTATCTTACCCTGCCACCAAATTCATCCTCCCTGTCCTCCTTGTTGTCGCTGACGACCAATCAATCATCGTCTAGACCATTGTTGGACACGCCGTGGACACTGCAGTCCTTCGAGCTGCTCTCCTGCCATTCCCGTGTGCCACCCGACATCACCACTTCCACTTGCCACTCCCTCTTCCCGTTTTCATCGCTAGCCGAGACCACCACCCACAAACCCTAGTCGGGTTCCCCTGTAGAAAATGTGATCAAGAGAGAAAACAAGGACGAGGAGAGTTTTACCTTACGTGAAGAGAGGCCCTCTCCCGCTTGGCGCCGTCGCAAGGCCGCTGTGGAACCCCCGCAGCCTTCCCTTCCCTTCGCCGAACTCTCTTCCCGCTCCTACCTCTTGCCGTCGTACACCTAGGTCAAGTAATGACCTAGGGTTTGCGCACAAGGTGCTTATATGCCGCCTCAAGTTTCATATCAGGTCCTTCTTCGTTCAATTCGATGCATTTTTGTCTCGAAGTTTCACAATAACGACTAACCGGTTTTCTGACGATAAGTCTCTCATTACGTGAAACCTTTACGGCCAAAGTTGTCTAATAGAGGCTTTGATTCCCTACTAACTCGATCCCTTAGTCAAATAGATTTTCAGGATGTTACAAGTCTACCCTCCTTAAAAGAGGATTTGTCCTCGAATCCTTCGTCGGTACAAACCAACCCAACATATCCTTGTGCACCCATTTCATTCAGTGCCAACATTCACCATGACACTACCTTGTTGTTCCTATCATTCTCACAAAAATTGAATGTACCATTCCTGGTACTACATAACACAACACTGCCGATTGTCCGCCCACTGGTCGCATTTATTTGACTTTCGGGCACAACTGCCTCTATATCTGATGATCTCCGGGAGCTTGTGCCAAGCTACACTGGTCTCCACCAATTTTCCAATCCATAACATTTCCTTACTTTATTATCACATGTCCAATGCACCCCCTTAAATAAGCACATAACTCTCAACACTATAGTTACTATTATCAACTCTCACTTATCAACGTCATGTCTGATATGACAGCTAACCACTTGCCTTACTTGAATGCTTCACAGGAGCTCACTTTAAGCTAATCACATGCTTACCAGCATGAGCATTTCCTTTCCAGTTACTTATGTGCAATCGTGCACTTACCCCTCCTGAGTTTCACCTTACTCATGGTTGCCCTATCATTACCAAGCTATCACTGACCGTGTCTCATTAATCACGTACGAACATGACGTCCGTCTGCTCACAAGCCTCAGCTATTTGTCGTCTCGTCCCGGGAAACATTCCTATTCATCTGGTGTCTCATCTTGACTAAATTCTTCATACGGAACGTGTTCCATGAACGTCCTTCGTCACCTCGTTCACTCTGTGCTGAAGTCTTCAGCGTCATCATCTTAATCTCATAATGGATATCTCTCGTCAAGCATCCACGAAACCGCTTTCATACCAAATATACAGTTCCACCCATTGGCTTCGTGCTCCGAATTTCCCAAGATATAGGCATAGGCATCTCGTAAGAGCACCTCACCGCTCGTCTAGGAAGACGTTAAAACTCCTCGCCTCGCCTCGACGTATCAACATCGAGAAAATCATCAAGATGGGGATACTATACTTGAGCACACAGACCTCTCGTCCTATGCACGACTAAGCGTGAATTACAAGGACACATAACTACAGAACACACAATGTTCTACACATGTACTAGTAACCCCAAACCCTAAACACACATCACGTACACACACACAAACCGCTAGATCTGAGTAAATCTACGTGCAAACAATATGACTCTGTCATTTATAGACAAATAAACTCCTGAACCTTATCTCTTACTCACCACAACGGTAGCCACTGCCACACGTCATCATATACTCACACAGAGTTTACCGGTCGTACCCATACGGGTCGTAACCATATTTCAAGACGACACACTTCTCAGTCTAGACATAAAACATCACCTTAACCATTCGTACACACAAGATATAAACTATCTTATTTCCCCACATGATCTGGTGTTGAACATGCATACCTAAACATAAGGTATGTAACTACAATTTCCAACAGGACTTCGTCCTGAACATTTATACACACTAAAGATGTATATTCATGATTTTCCCACAGGAGCTCGTCCTGAACATTTTCACAAAGTGCAATACACCCTTACACTTCAAACATCACCTAGACAAAAACATATAGGTGACACTATCTTAAGACCGTAGACACAGACAAATTCAAAACTTATGTCTATACAAGTCTAATCGCACCTTCCAATCAACCATGCTCTAGTTATCACATCAAAGATCACATTTAATGCTAACCCACATTATTTAGAATGCAATCACACCATACCGTACATATTCCACTACTGCAAGCACAATCCTATGCCGTCACAAACACAATTATCATTAATTATGTTCAAATCATCAGGCGGTAAAACTTCACAATCAATGTTGAAAATCAAATAGTCAATATTTGAATTAAGCGTCACACCATGTAAACGTCTAATAATTCAAAACGTCAAATCACTCCGGAATCTCTCATGGTAACCGCCACATCATCTAATCATCAAATAATCAAGCATCCTAACAATGCCCCCAAGATCACTACTAGACCACCTCAGGTGCCTCTACTGGGTCCTCCTCTGGTTCCTCCTCGCCATTTCTAGAATCGTCCACTAGGTCCTCTTGAAATAGAGACCTCTTGGCTATCGCAAGTGGTGGATCTCTCGACCATGCAGGTCCATATCCTAGAGGGAAATCACGTACTGCTGACACCACCCACCTTTTTCATCCGATCATTCCAGTCATCGCACCACGCGGCATGTTGCCATCCTAAGCTCTAGTCACATTTGGTGCGGCGCCAACACCACCCCCACCTCACTATCAGTTCTATCTACGGTAGTCATCAGCTTGACCCGTCGATCTGCATTCCTCTTAGTAAGAGTTCCAAGCTTGCCCAATCTAGTACGCTTTGTCTTGGCCACCTATCCTTACTCAAGATAGAACGTTGGAGTGATTACTATGGGCACAAATTCAGAATATGAGGGTAATCATAGACTGCCAAATCATGGTGATCAAATACAATTTGGTGGTCCACATTACTACTCGGATTCTAAACCTTTCCCTTCATACTCACACTAACCTTCTACCTTTCACGCACACCGGATGCACATGCATCCCACACAACTCACATAGCACCACGTAATAATCTAGCAAATCATCAAATTAATCACAATTGCACACCACACATGGTTACACACAAAATCACTAAACCATACCGACACACCAAACTATCCCACATAATTACAATTAATGCTACTCCACATTACTCAACTCATAACATAATCTCACTTAATCACACCACACAACTCCACGTAGTGTTACACTACACAATTAACACTCTAACAATAAATGCATAACTCAAAAGACGTACCTCGTGGCTAGCGGTTACTCGTGGTGGCATTCGTTTCACCCTTGTCCCATTTTCAGTTAAAGTTAAGGCATTTTATTTGCTTAAAAACAAAAGTTTTCTCTTAAACCTCGGCTCTGATACCAACTTGTAAGTCCCCAACCGGGCACCCTACAGTTGGTCCTCATAACTGGTTATATTCTTTAAAATTACTAGTTTTATTTAACAATCATACATCGGAAGTCTTTCTAAATTAATTTTTTCTCTTTAAGGTCATTAATGTATTAAACTTACCTCACGAATGCCTGCAAACCAATCCGAGTAGCACCGCTCCAAAGCCAAGATACGTCAACCCCAAAGCTCACCTGCAACACCATCTATCGTACACACAAAGTCAGCTACACTGAGTGAGTTCTAATAGTTTAATTTAAACAAAAGCCAACTCATCTCATTTTATATTTATTTCCACTCAAGACCCTCTGGTCTTTAGAACATAGTTTTATAAATGTTTATCATATAGATAACCCCTGTTATCTTATACTATCCCAAAAGGATTCACCATCCCAGACTCAACCCACCATTTTAACTCAGTAAGTCTCTCCGATGTAGATCGAACTTACCACTCTGATAACTCAAAGTTTACCACACACCGGTTATCTCAACCACCCTCTAGACACTGGCTTAGCCAGCCCAGACTAAGACTCTCACAAACCAACTGACACAACATTTGTACACAACGTACTCATCATGACACAATGGTCAATATAACTCTACACATCACATTGATAGCATATATTCACCAGGTCAATATCATCTCATACACAGTATATATAACTCAACACTTGTATGCAATTTAACACGAATATATGCACACAAACAAAAACCTCATCACTGCATCCTTATCAGGGTTACCCTCGTCAGGGCGTTTGACACACCTCTAGCTCATCACTGTCCTGTTGGACATTGTCACCTTTGGTGACCTCCCGAAGGACTTCGTCCTTCACAATCCCGTTTGCCGTGCTATAAACACAACGATGCAAACACAATGCCCGCCGTGTCACAAGGAGATCGACACAATAACAATTCCCGCCGTGTCACAAGGACAACGACACAATACACACAACACATGTATAAATACATAACATTATACTCTATGTACATGACTCATTAACTGCACTTGCACTTCACACATAGCACTAGGATAAGATATCCTACACGTATTCGTAAACGTTTAGCTTATATCCCGACTCACCCCGACTAACTCCTAACACAATACACTGCTAATATAGCAACACGTGTACAAATACTATGTCTCATTGTCTAAGCACATACCACATACATGCTCACCATGTGACACCTCCTAGGCGTACCCGTACGACCTGTAAATACAATCCCGACTCACCCCTGTTAGGTCACTATACGACCCACGACCATACACCCAGCTTTAACCTACACATCTTAAGGACAGCGCATAGTCCCTTAGCCACATATTTAAATACTTAAATTCGTAAACTCATCGGGTTAGACCCCAAAGCTCGATACACATTTAATGTAATAATACACGTCTCGAAAGTATGTACGATAGCCCCAAAAACATTAAAAACATTTAAAAGAGGGGGATTAGAAACTCACTGTTTATGTTGAGTCTCAGTCTCTACTCTGCAACTTGCCTGTCCACGCTCAAAACCTAAACCTGTAAACGTATGATCCAAGGATCAGATTCCGTTCTAAACTTACGTTGAATAACGCGTAAATATAATTAAACTCTAACGCTTGTCCCTTCTACTCATAATTTCCTTTCGTTAAACCTTAGTCTCCCGGTTTACGTATATAATGATCCCTATTAGATTAGGACCCGTGTACCCGATCTCAAACTCCCATGCATGCACACATGCGTGCAATGCAAACCCCTCGTCAACTTCAACTCGTAATAACCAACTCATAATAGACTGCTCTTGGTTTATTTAGAACCCGTAATATTAATTCGGGCCCCATGCATACAATCCATGCAAAAACCCTAGCCCATGATTCCTCTCCATGCAACTCTGGCTCGTTATGAACCCGCACCCGAGCTCATCCGTGCACCTCCACGTGTCCCACTGTTTCCGTCGAGCACCACCCTTGTGGTCGCATGCCGCCACTACCTTGGTCCGTCACCGTCTCCATTGATCCCCACCATGTTTCTCGTCCTCATCCTCGCGTCCACCCTAGCCGGCCGTAACCACGCACCACCACCGTGCCGTCGGGTTCCGCATGTGCTCTAGCCATCGCCGGACACCACTACTATCTTACCCTGCCACCACGATCAACCTCCCTCTCCTCCTTGTCGTCATTGACAGCCAATCTATCATCGTCTAGACCATTGTCGGCCACGTCGTGGACACTACAGTCCTTCGCGCTGCTCTTCTTCTATTCCCTTATGCCACCCGACATCACCATTTCTACTCGCCAGTCCCTCTTCCCGTTTTCATCGCTAGCCGAAACCACCACCCACAAAACCTAGTCGGGTTCCCCTGTAGAAAACGTGATCAAGAGAGAAAACAAGGATGAGGAGAGTTTTAACTTACGTGAAGAGAGGCCCTCTCCCGCTTGACGCCGTCGCAAGGCCGTCGTGGAACCCCCTCAGCCTTCCCTTCCCTTCGCCGAACTCTCTTCCCGCTCCTACCTCTTGCTGTCGTACACCTAGGTAAAGTAATGACCTCGGGTTTGCGCACAAGGTGCTTATATGCAGCCCCAAGTTTCATATCGTGTCCCTCTTCGTTCAATTCGATGCGTTTCTGTCTCGAAGTTTCAGAGTAACGACTAACCGGTCTTCTGACGATAAGTCTCTCATTACGCAAAAACTTGTAACATCCCAAACTCCTAACAATAGGTTAGGACACGTGTCGGCTAAGAAACTCGACACTAGAATGTAACCGGACCCGAAAATGGGAAGACTATTCGCCCAGAAATAGGCCAAAACTTCATATTGGCATATCTCGAGCTAGAAAATGAGTTACGGAAGCCATAATATATGAAAATAGAGTGTTTCAACAAGGAGAATACGAAAATGAGGTATGTCAAACCGATATCTTAAGCATAATAGTTCGACATTTGTTCCCGAAGCAATTCAGGAGGCTTTGACAGGTGTTTTAATGACTCAGCACCCACGTCAGACCGATATGCTTTACACGTCGGTACAACATGTGAACGTCGGACCGATATGATTCACATGTCGGTCCGATATGGGGACGTCGGTCTGATATGAATTACACGTCGGTCCGATATGAATTACACGTTGGTCCGATATGTGCTGCAGAAGCAAAAAAAGAGGTTTTGACGCGTGTCACCGACTTCAGCCGAAGTCAGACCGACTTGGCATGACATGTCAGTCTGACATGAGTCCCATTTTAGCCTATAAATAGATGTTAGAGCCGTTCATTTGATACAAACATCACACACCAACGCCACAACACACACAAACACTCTGAGAAGGATTAGAAGACCCAGTGCGGCACGTTTGAGTGCGAGTGCGGTACGCTGCGAGTGCGGTTCAGATCCGGAGAGACGTTTAAGCGAGGAACAAGCGTAGGAAACGACCCGAGACTATCGTAAGTACACTGGAACCGTACCTTAGATAAATGTTTATGTGAATTATGTGATTATATGTTATATGTTATATGTGGAACTAAGGTACCGGGAAATAAAGAAAGGTAATGAGGATTAGTCCAAACACTAAACGGGAATAATGGAGTAGCCACGACGTATCCAAGGGGTGCTGGATACGCCGCTGGTACTTCCTATATATAAATCTCTTGGTACTTCGTGGTGAAACCATTATGAATATTTAGGGGTATAGACTAAAAGATAATTATAAAAATATAGTAAACGAATGGGAAATATTCTGACCGGTATGTAGTTATCTGACAAACGGAATGTTCTGTCTAAGAAAAGAGTGGTGTATAAATCTCTCCTAGACCCGTCACTCTTTCCTGGGAACATCGCTGTTGGAGGTACTACTCTGAAAGGATAATCACCCCAGTTTACAATATATGATAAGTATGAATAAGGGAAGGCTTAATTCTAAATAAAGGAATATCTGTGACGTATTAAAGAGGTGGTGGATATGCCGCTGGTACTTCCAATATATAAACCTCTTTAATACATCATAGACATGCCTTTATGAGGAATTAGGACAAGAATGGGATAAAATCATGAGGGAGTCATGTTATCAAATAAATGATGAGAAACACTTAATCTTAAGCAAAGGAGTATTCATGAGATGTTAAAGGGGTGGTGGATACGCCACTGGTACTTCCTATATATAAACCTCTTTAACGTAACATGGAGAAACCTTTATAAAGAATTAGAGCAGGGATGAATATGAAAGTATGACAAGAGATCATACTATATATGCGAATATGCAATGAGTGTTAAATATGAATATGTGAATGCATGACAGATGATGTAATATCCTGAAAAAATTATAAACTAATAGTTCAGGTTAGTGGACTACGCGTACCTATATGAAATGTAATACAGGAGTTAGATTTGTCACGCATGAGGCGTGTTATCAACATTTGGTGACACTGTTGGTCGTTTAGGGAAGATTCGAGATCGAAATGTTTAAGATGGAATTGAAGGGACCCGAAACGAAAATAGTGGTCATTTATAAACCACATTATGCGAAAACTGTAGGTCATTAAAGACCTAGGGGGTGCGACGGCTGGTTAGAGGCGCAAGGGAAGGAGAAGCAGGCGATGAAGGAGATCGGGCGAAGAACCAAGGCGGCGACGCGGTGGTTTTTTATCGGGAGGCTGCGAAACACGACGAGGTAATCTCCTTTTTATCGTGGTATTCAGTTTTGGATGGTTTTTCGATTAAAGTTTCTTAGTTTTAGTGTTAAGGTCGCTACAAGGCAACATGGAGACGATTGGTGAAGAAATCAAGTGAGAACGAAAACAGGCGAGGATTTCCGGCCACTGTTCGGGTTTTCGGCGGCGGCGCCGACGTCGTTGGATGGAGGTGGAATGGTTTGGCGACACGGTCGCGTGGATATATTATATTTCCAATTCCGAGTTCGTTTGATAGGGTTTCGAGCAGCGCAAAGACGGACGGCCACTGTTTGGCTTTCCGGCGATGGAGGCAACGGTTTCTGGGATGGCGACTGGTGGGTGTGAAAGAGTTCGGCAATACGGACGTGTGGACATATTATTAGCCTAAAACGGAGTTCATTTGGATCGGTTTTAAGCTACTCGTATTTTGACGCGCAAAAACCGAACGTGCTGAAAGACGAGTATGCGTTTTGGAAGCAGTGGTGGCAGCAACGGCCGACACCAATATATTCTGAGGTTAGGTGTATCGAGACGAACGTGGATAGGTGGATCGCGCGAAACGAAGCTTGTATGGTCGAGATATGAGTAAAACAAGTTTTCTTCTCACGTGGTGCTCAGCAGTTTCGTACAAAACCGCTTAGAACGGCTTGTAAGCATAGGTATGACCCCATAGAACTTTATATTCATTGTTGGGGACTATTTTGGGATGTGAGAAAATTTTCGGGGACGACATTCGAGAACGTTTTTCTGTAACGTTAATTTAGGGGTTTTTGTACATGAACGAACGCGTCGGTTGTACGGTTTGGGGCGATTTAGACCGAGCTTGTAGCTGCTGGTCCAGAGTAGGTGGGTTAGTGTTATTGCCATAAGAAGGTTGATCTGAGTAATTCATTTGACGACAGGTTCGCGTTGGACTACGCGTTTGCGGGTATGCGGCTTACAGAATGAAAGCTTCGCAACCGGTGAGTTTCTAATCCCCCACTTCTTTAAATGTTTTTAATGTTTTTGGGGCTATCGTACACGCTTATGAGACAAGTTTGTTTTATTAAACGAGTTATGAGTTTTGGGTTTAACCCGTGGTGTTTATGAACTAAATTCTTTATTAATGACTCGGAGGGTTTACGGGGTGTCATTGTAATTATGTGAGCTAGGGTTAAGAGGATTCTGGTTGTGTGTCGTAGTTAGTCGAAGTAAGTCAGAATGCGAGCTAGACGCTCATGAGTTTGAGTAGGAAATATTATCCTAGGAATGTGTATATGGTACAAGCCTAGTAAATTGGCATATAAATTATATGTGATGGTGTGTATTATGTGTTATGTGTTGTGTTTGCATTGTTGTCCTTGTGGCATGGCAAACGGGTGTGTTTGAATTCTTTGTCTTTGTGACACGGCAAACGGGATTGTAGAGGACTAAGTCCTTCGGGAGGTCACCAACGGTGACAATATTTAGCAGGTTAATGATGAGCTCGTGGTGTGTCGAACGCCCTGACGAGGGTGCAGTGATAAGGTATGTGTTTGTGTGCATATATATGTGTTAAATTTCATGCAAGTGATGAGTTATAATAATTGTGTATGAGATGATATTGATGTGGTGAGTAGATGATATTAATGTGGTGTGTAGAGTCAGATTGACCGTTGTGTCGGGATGAGGACATTGTGTTACAACTGTTGTATCAATTGGTTTGTGAGAGTCTTGGTTAGGGCTGGTTAAGTCGGTGTCTAGAGTGTGGTCAATATGTGTGGTAAACTTTGAGTTATCATAGTGGTAAGCTCGATCCATGTCGGAGAGACTTACTGGGTTAAAATGGTGGGATGAGTCTTGGGTGGTGAACCTTTTGGGATATCATAAGATTACAGGGGTTACCTATATGAGAATAAACAGTAAAACTATTTTCTAAGGACTGGAGGGTCCTGTGTGGAGATAAATATTAATTGTGATAAGATGACTTTAACTTAAATCAAACTATTAGAACTCACTCATCGTAGCTAACTTTTTGTATACGTTAGATTGTTTTGCAGGTGAGCTTTTTGGTTGATGTATCTTGGCTTGGGAGCGGTGCTACTCGGATTGGTGTGCAGACATTCATGAGGTAAGTGTGATAACGTAATAATTAACGTTTTTAGAAAGACTTCCGCTGTAGTTTAATTGATACTTTATACATTTTAAAGAGCATAACCCGTTATGAGAACCAACTGTAGAGTGCGCGGTTTGGGGTCTTACAAGTTGGTATCAGAGCCGTGATTTAAGAGAAATTCGGTGTTTTTATAACAATAAAATGCCTTAACTTAAAATGAAAATGGGACGAGGGTGAGACGAATGCCACCACGAGTAACCGCGAGCCAAGAGGTACGTCTTTCGAGTTAAGCAGTAATGATTTTTATTATTTGTGTAGTATTACACTAGGTGAATTAATTGGTGTGAGTAAATGATTTATGGTTCCGTGTGGAATCACGCTGTGTAATACGTGTTGTGGAGCAGTATTTTGTAGAATTACGTGGTGTTGTGTGGTATGATTATGTGAGATTACATTTTGTGAGTTAGGTATTGTGGAGTAGTACTAATTGTAACTATGTGAGATAGTTTGGTGTGTCTGCATGGCTTAGTGATTTTGTGTGTAACTATGCGCTGTGTGAAATTGTGATAAATATGATGATTTGCTAGATTGTTACGTGGTGCTATGTGAGTTGTGTGGGTTGCATGTTTATCCGGTGTGGGTGAAAGGTAGAAAGCTAGTGTGAATATGATGGGAAAGGTTTAGAATCCGAGCAGTAATATGGACCACCAAATTGCATTTGATCACCATGATTTGGCAGTCTATGATTACCCTCATATTCTGAATTTGTACCCAAAGTGATCATTCCAACGTTCTATCTTGAGTAGGATTAGGAGGCTAAGACAAGTGTACGAGTTTGGGCAAGCGTGGAACTCTTACTAAGAGGAATGCAGATCGACAGGTCAAGCCGACGACTGCCGTAGATGGAGCTGACGGTGAGATAGGGGTGATGTTGGCGTTCCTCACGCTAAGTATGACTGGAGCTTCGGTCGGAGACATACCGCGTGGAGCTATGATTAGAAAGACGGAATGGAGAAGGAGAGAAGTGTTAGTTGTACGTGATTTTCCTCCAGGATTTGGACCTGCATGGTGGAGAGATCGACCGCTTGCGGCGGTTAAGAGAGTTCTGTTTCAGGAGGAACCAGAAGCGGACACGTCAGATGCACCTGACAGGGTCTAGCAGTAATTTTGCGGCATTGTTCGGGATGCTCGATTGCTTGATGATTAGTTAGTGTGGCAGTTGTCATGAGAGATTTTAGAGTGATTTGATATTATGACTGATTTGACATTTACGAGGGGTGATGCTCAATTCAAATATTGATTATTTGATTTTGACATTTACTGTGAGTCTTACCGCATGGTGAGTTGAACATAACTCATGATAATTGTGTTTGTGACGACGTATGATTGTGTTTACAATAGTGGAATAGGTGCGGTATGGTGTGATTATGTGATTGCATTCTAAATGATGTGAGTTAGCACTAAATGTTACCATTGCTGTGATAACTAGAGCATGGTTGATTAGATGGTGTGAGTAGACTTGTATAGACATGAGTTTTGAAATTGTCTGTGTTTACGGTCATAAGATAGTGTCACCAAGGTACTAATGTCTAGGTGTTGTTTTAAGTACAAGGGCTTTGAGTAAATGCTCATGACAAGGTCCTGTGGGAAATCATAAATATACATCTTTAGTATGTATGAATGTTAGGGACGAGGTCCTGTGGGAAATTGTAGTTATATACCTAATGTGTGAGTATAAATGTTCAGGACAAGATCATGTGGGAAATTATGATATTTTTATATCTTATGTGTGTGAGTGTGTAGAGTGATGAATTGTGTCTAGACTGAGTAGTGTGTCGTTCTGAACCTCTGGTACGATCCGTGTGGGGTACGACTGTCTGAACTCTGTGTGAGTACGTGATGATGAGTGGCAGGGGCCACCGTTGTGGTAAGTAAGAGATAAGGTTCAGGAGTTTGTGTGTCTATGAATGACGTAATCATGTCGTATGCACGTATTTTACTCACGTCTAGCAGTTTGTGTGTGTTTAGAGTTTGGGATTACTAGTACGTATGTAGAACAATGTGTGTTCTGTCATTATGTTGTGTCGGTGTGTGTCCTTGTAGTACACGGTGGGTCGTGTGTAGGACATTTAGACGATGTACTCTAGAGGAGTACTTCTATCTTTAATGATTTTCTCGGCATTTGATGTACCGAGATGATGCGAGGAGTTTTGACATTTTCTTAGACGAACGGTGAGGTGCTCGTGGGAGATGCCTATACTTATATCTCGTGAATTTGGAGCACAAAGCCAAGGGGTGAAATTATGAGAGTTGATGATGAAAGCATTACGTGGACGCTTGGTCGGCGATAGTTACGACGTGATCGAGATGACGACGCTGAAGATTCCAGCACGAGGTAAAAGTGGTGACGGAAGGATCTCCATGGAATGCGTTCCATATAGAGAATTTTGTCAAGGTAGGATACAAGAGGAGTGGAAATATTTACTCTAAACATGACAAGGGGTAGCTGAGGTTTGTGATAAGACCGTTCGCATTTAACGAATGAGACACGGTCGGTGATCGTGTGGCAATGACAGAGCAATGACGAGAAAAGTGGAACGAGAGAAGGGTAAGTGCAGGATTGCACATAAGTGACTGAGAAGGAAAGGCCTACGCTGGCAAACTTATGACTGGCTTAATGGGAGCTCCGGTGGAGCATTCAAGTAAAGCAAATGTTTGGCTAGTGAAACAGATATGACGGTGGTAGGTGAGCTTTTTAGGACATCGAGGGCTGATGAGAATGACCCTAGTGTTGGGTGTATGTACATTCGTGAGGGGCATATTAAACACGTGATAAAGAAGTAAAGAAATATTGTGGTGGGGAACCATTAGGAGAGATCAGTAAAGCTTGGCACCAGTTCTTGGAGGTCATTTAAGAATGACAGATGTATCACATCTGTGGGCAAGACAGTGGTACCTGAGTTTTAAGGAATCATCGTTGGGTAGCGATTAGAGTACGAGATGAGAAGGACAATGAACGATCCTGATTAGGAAAGGCAAGGAGCCTTATTTGAGAATGACCATCGGAAAGACGAGATCATTAGGGCTATGCAAGAAATGACGTATAGGTGCGGTGAGCGAAACAGGAAAATGGGATAAGTAAACAGGTAATTGACGAGGTTGTGCCATAGATGTGAAGGCTGGAGATCGAATAATAAAGGAATATGTAGATGATCCTACAAATCTCAAAGTTGAAAGTGGGCAAAGGGAGAAGACTTCTTGGAACACCAAGGATGGTGATAGTATTGAAAAGTAATGACACCGACCGGGTGTACGAATGTGAACGGATGGCGCCTAAGGACTGGGATGCACCAGACATAGTCGAGGGATAAGTGGTGTTGAATTATGCCAACGCAGGATTCGAGGACGAATCCTCTTTTAAGGGGGGTAGACTTGTAACATCCCAAAAAAATTATAAACTAATAGTTCGGGTTAGTGGACGACCCGGACCTATATGAAATGTAATACATGAGTTAGATTTGTCACGCATGAGGCGTGTTATCAACATTTGGTGACACCGTTGGTCGTTTAGGGGAGATTCGAGATTGAAACGTATAAGACGGAATTGCACGGACCCGAGACGAAACTAGTGGTCATTTATAAACCACATTATGCGAAAACCGAAGGTCATTAGAGACGACCTAGGGGGTGCGCCGGCTGGTTAGAGGCGCAAGGGAAGGAGAAGCCGGCGATTAAGGTGATCGGGCGAAGAAACAAGGCGGCGACGCGGTGGTTTTTTATCAGGAGGCTCCGAAACACGACGAGGTAATCTCCTTTTTCTCGTGATATTCGGTTTTAGATGGTTTTTCGATTAAAGTTGCTTAGTTTTAGTGTTAAGGCCACTAGAAGGCCACATGGAGACGATTGGTGAAGAAATCAAGCGAGAACGGAAATCCGGCGAGTATTTTCGGCCACTGTTTGGGTTTCCGACGGCAGTGCCAACAACGGCAGATTGCGGCGCTGGTCGGAGGTGGAAGGGTTTGGAGACACGGTTCTCGTGGATATATTATTTGTCCAATTCCGAGTTCGTTTGATAGGGATTCTAGCAGCGCAAAGACGGACGCGCGAATTAGGCGAATTCCGGCCATTGTTTGGCTTTCCAGTGACGGAGGCGGCGGTTTTCAGCGACGGAAATTGGTGGGTCTGAAAGGGTTCGACGATACGGACGTGTGGGCATATTATTCGCCTAAAACGGAGTTCATTTGGGTCGGTTTTAAGCTACTCGTATTTTGACGCGCAATACCAAGCGTGCTGAAAGATGAGTCAGCGTTCTGGCAGCAGTGATGGCGGCGAAAGCCGACACCAATAATTTTCTGAGGTCAGGTGTATCGAAACGAACACGTGGAAAGGTGGATCGCGCGAAACGAAGCTCGTATGATCGAGATATGAGCAAAACAAGTTTTCTTCTCGCCTGGTGCTCAGCAGTTTCGTACAAAACCGCTTAGAACGGCTTGTACGCATAGGTATGACCCCATAGAACTTTATATTCATTGTTCGGGACTATTTTGGGAAGTGAGAAAATTGTCGGGGACGACATTCGGGAACGTTTTTTGGTAACGTTAATTTAGGGGTTTTTGTACACGAACGAATGCGTCGGTTGTACGGTTTGGGCGATTTAGACCGAGCTTGTAGCTGCTGGTCCAGAGTAGGTGGGTTAGTGTTATTGCGATAAGAGGGTTGATCTGAGTAATTCATTTGACGACAGGTTCGCGTTGGACTACGCGTTTGCGGGTATGCGGCTTACGGAATGAAAACTTCGCAACCGGTGAGTTTCTAATCCCCCACTTCTTTAAATGTTTTTAATGTTTTTGGGGCTATCGTACACGCTTATGAGACAAGTTTGTTTTATTAAACGAGTTATGAGTTTTGGGTTTAACCCGTGGTGTTTATGAACTAAATTCTTTATTAATGACTCGGAGGGTTTACGGGGTGTCATTGTAATTATGTGAGCTAGGGTTAAGAGAATTATGGTTGTGTGTCTAGTTAGTCGAAGTAAGTCAGAATGCGAGCTAGACGCTCATGAGTTTGAGTAGGAAATATTATCCTGGAAATGTGTATATGGTACAAGCCTAGTAACTTGGCATATAAATTATATGTGATGGTGTGTATTATGTGTTATGTGTTGTGTTTGCATTGTTTTCCTTGTGGCACGGAACACGGGTGTGTTTGAATTCTTTGTCTTTGTGACACAGCAAACGGGATTGTGGAGGACTAAGTCCTTCGGGAGGTCACCAACGGTGACAATATTGAGTATGTGTCGAACGCCCTGACGAGGGTGCAGTGATAAGGTATGTGTTTGTGTGCATATATATGTGTTAAATTTCATGCAAGTGATGAGTTATAATAATGGTGTATGATATGATATTGATGTGGTGAGTAGATGATTTTAATGCGGTGTGTAGAGTCAGATTGACCGTTGTGTCGGGATGAGGACATTGTGTTACAACTGTTGTGTCAGTTGGTTTGTGAGAGTCTTGGTTAGGGCTGGTTAAGTCGGTGTCTAGAGGGTGGTCGAGATAACTAGTGTGTGGTCAATATGTGTGGTAAACTTTGAGTTATAATAGTGGTAAGCTCGATCAATGTCGGAGAGACTTACTGGGTTAAAATGGTGGGATGAGTCTTGGGTGGTGAATCTTTTGGAATATCATAAGATAGGGTTATCTATATGAGAATAACCAGTAAAACTATTTTCTAAGGACCGGAAGGTCCTGTGTGGAGATAAATATTAATTGTGATAAGATGACTTTAACTTAAATCAAAATATTAGAACTCACTCAGCGTAGCTGACTTTGTGTGTACGTTATATTGTTTTGTAGGTGAGCTTTTTGGTTGATGTATCTTGGCTTGGGAGCGGTGCTACTCGGATTGGTGTGCCGACATTCGTGAGGTAAGTGTGATAACGTAATAATTAACGTTTTTAGAAAGACTTCCGCTGTAGTTTAATTGATACTTTATACATTTTAAAGAGAATAACCCGTTATGAGAACCAACTGTAGTGTGCCCGGTTTGGGGTCTTACATATGATCATGCTATATGTGTAAATATGAATGTGTGATGGAAACGAGTCTAAGTCTTAAAATGGAATAACGGAGTACTCATGAAGTGTTAAAGGGGTGGTAGATACGTCGCTGGTACTTTCTATATATAAGCCTCTTTAGTGCATCGTGGGGAAACCGTTACAAAGTTTTTAGGTGAGGACTGGTTGGGAATACATTGGGAGGCCGTGTTTGTTCAATTCGTGAGAGTAATACAAGAATTGATCGAAAGTGTTGATATTTGATAAAGGGTCGACGGTTATGGTAACCATGACCATAATTGGGTTTAATTCGGAGTAATAACGAGGATTAAAGTTTTAATGATGGTCATTAATAGTTGAGACGTGCATAACGGTTACGAAATCGAACGAACTTGCGATTAAAGACTGCGTTTACGTTTCAACTGACAAGTGGCGCGATCGTGCCAATAAGAGGCGCGACCGTGACTACTAGGGTTTCTGGTTATTTACAAAACTAGCCCTTGTAACTTCATCTTTGACAGAAATGATCCCTTAGTTTTAGAATTGGGTTAACTTGGTTAGGATTTAACAGAATATTTAACGGAATCACTAACGGGGTTAACTTGAAAAGTCGGATTGTCACATAGGTGCTCTAGAGCTTTCTAGCTATAGAAGGTTGGGAGTTAGAGGTGCGAACATGTCTCTTCTTTAGGCTGAAATCAGCGACTCAGCCAACCAAATGATCCTTGGGGAAATGTAAGTACAAAAGGATGTAGGATTATCCAATTGTCTCAGGTCGGATTTCCACAATGCCCTGTAGGTGTCAGGCGCAAGAGGATAAGAATAAATTCCCATCCTTTTACAGGAGTTAGTGCATAGGACTTCCGTTGTAAACTTCAAGTAGGTGCGGCACTGAGTCGTAAGGTTGACTCTGAGATTACGTCGTGATTTCCAATAATAGTTGTATAATTACCGTAAGTGTTGATCGTTGCAAGGAGCAATCTGGAATTTACGTGTTCCCGGAAGATATGTTTTAGAAAGTACAAGCGGATGAGGGAGATCTTTGTCGTTCAAGATCCATTAAAAGTTGGGTAGATCCCATTTGAAATTCTCTTGTTCCCCCAGGACTGCGAGAACATTACGTGAATATTTAATCGAGGAATTCAAAGTGTTAAGGTCTGGCCATTAATCGAGCGAATGGGAATTAGGAGTACGGACGAACCATGAACATCAACTCAGACAGTAAGACTCACTAGAGTTCTCATGCACCGTAAATTATGATTACGTGTGCACCCGCAATGATAATTTACCTTGCATGGTCCCTATAGTGTTTCTCCCCTCCCAAGCTCTCAGCTTAAAGGGATCTGAAATGTTCATTAAATCGTGTCATTGTGTTGCACTCTAGCGTAAGAGTGTGTATGTTCTATCAGATTACTCTTAGTCATGCGTACCAATACCCATGAATCTGCCGACTAAGGCTTCTGTTGGATGGAGGTAAAGGTATAGAGGCACAACCTGTGTCCTCTATTAGCAAGATGCGCGTGGTGGAAGTCAGACACTATATTAGGGCAGATATCCTCAAATTAGTATCGAGCAAATCATGCCCTAAGTTTGTATGTACCTGTGGATCTACATTGATCCGGATGAGTATTTGGGTCTCCTGACCCGTGGAGTTCTCTCCCATTTAGTCGTGCTTATCCACATCGGGTTCCCTTCTGCTTGGGCAGTCCCGTCTGCCATATCTCATAGAGAAAGTTTTAGTCATCTAATCCAGCAATTCATGAAGGAGAGTATGTATATACCGCACCAAATGAAGACAACATTTGTCAGAAAGAAAGTTGACTCCATAGTTAGAGTAGAAGTTGGTGTGGTGCAGCTAAAGGTACAGCTTCTGGTACTTTTCAGTCCGTTGTAATACCAAGATCGGTAACTGGCGATCACTACCGTCGTCACCCGAGCTCATCTCGTAACTTGATTTTCCAGGGTTACAGTGTGCTGAGTACCTGTTACACTTGGTTTGTAACCCCGAACAGTGTTACTCGGTTGGGTCATATTGTAGGTGTGTATTACTTTCACATTGTTATACATATTAGATACTAGTTATGTATGCCAAGTAATTGTATTTAGTGTTAGTATAAATAATGAAGCTCTAGTGTAACTACATACACTAATAGTTAACTCAAGTGGTTCGGCAACGGTTGGAACTTCTATGCTCAGGTCTTGGGTGTTCTTAATGTGGTGCAAATCTTACAAATCTTGGTCCCAAAATAAGTCTGGTTAGAGCCTAGGTGTCACTAAGGAAACCTAATTCGCTAAAACCATTGGTTCTGATACCAATCTGTCACACCCTTAAATTCATTTACTTAATAAATAAATAAATTAATTAAGGTTGCAACGATTGGTAACATTACACAATAGCGGAAGCATATTGAAGATATCTAAAGTACTGAACACCATGACAAAAACTAAAATAAACTAGTACATTGTCCTAGAACCATATAGGTCAAAACCGTCTTGAGGTTTGACAATCATGCTTCTTCGGCTTCTAGGGTTTAATTCAAATGGCTAACCTATTCCAAACGTGTCATAGCTATGTGTTACCTGAAAACATACTTAAAAGTGTCAACACAAAGGTTGGTGAGTTCACGGATTTAATTGTTGCAAGGTAAAGCCGTTTTCCTTGAAAACATTGATGACCTCGTAGTCATAAAGTGAGTCGTTTTCCCAATGAAAACAAGTAATGACCTCATGGTCATAAAACGAGTAGTTTTCCCAATAAAAACATGTGATGACCTCATGGTCATAAAACGAGTAGTTTTCCCAATGAAAACAAGTGATGACTTCATGGTCATAAAACGAGTAGTTTTCCCAATGAAAACATGTGATGACCTCATGGTCATAAAATGAGTAGTTTTCCCAATAAAAACAAAACCAATTTGCACTAAAACGATTGGCAGATCCATCTCCACGAAAACGATTCAATGTATATGATAAACAAAACAAGTAATGTTTGACCTATTCGCAATCTAGCTAGCCTTACAAATAATATGTTCATACATGAGACATAACCAAACCATGATCGATGAATGCCCCTACCTCGCTCCCCGCGAGTATGTGTTAATATAATATGCGGCCATTTGACCCTCCAAGTCGTCGGTTAGTGCGACATTATTAGTTACCACTCGTGTTACGCGTTATTTTCTTTATTGTTTATAAATAAATATATTTACTTTAAGGCACACGTTTATACCTTTCCGCTCGTTTGGTTCGTGTACTGACACACACTTAAACTTGTTTATAGTCCGTTGACCGTGTGTAGTCCGATTTGACTATCTTTGACTATTGTTAACTGAGTTTGACCGAGTGTTGACGAAACCCGAGACTGTCGAGAACAATACCAATTCACCGTGTGACTTCCCGTTCACCACCATAACCTATAAAATTTCGCATTTAATACACGGGAATGAAACCCGGCAACCCAAAACTTCTAAATCTATATCGTATACTCACAGATCTAGACGAAAAAATAATCACGTCATCAAAAATCAACTTATATAAACAAAACCAAGCGCAAACCTTTAGGATTGGGATGGTAGGATGATGAATGAAGTGGATCTGGCCTGATTGGGGTAGCCGGAGCCTCGCTGAAAAAACGTATTTAGCTGGATCGGCTAAGATCTGAAGCACCCGACGTGGATCTTCCATTTTTACTCTCATCGGAGTCATTGAAAGAACAATTATTGCCGGATTTCAGTCGGAAAAAGAGGAACAGTGGAAAACGTTATCGGAACCACCAGATCCGTCACCTCGCCGTCGTTGGGGTGTCCAAACCGTCGTCGGAAGGCTTGGGTGGTTGCTGGAACATCGGGGACGACCCCTAATCGTCGTCTTCGTCTTCCCGGCAGCCTGCTCCACCATCCACGACTCCCATCCGGTCGTCGGCGTCTCCGTCTGCTATGGCAGAACCCTAGTCGTGTGTTAGTCGGAGAACCACTACCTCCCACCGTCACTGTCGTGGTTCAGTGGTGGTGCCTCCGTGGAGCGGCCAAAACTTTCCTCCACCGCCTGTTTTGGCGATTCGGGCCAGCAGAGGGTTGCTGCCGCCTCTTGTCCTTGTCGTAGCCGTCTTTTCCGCTCAACCTACCGCCACCGTCACTGGGAGGAGCCGCCGAAAGGTGGCCGACGCTCCTCCCCCTTCTCTCTATGCTCACTTATCTCTCTCTCTCTCTCTACCAACATGTGGGTATGTAGATCTTAAGGAAAAAGAAAAGGAAATGGGAGTTTGAGATGCATTTATAGCTAGGGTTTCTTGGTGGATGAAAGACTAGGTGGACACCGCGTATCAAACTCGTAAATTACTCGTGTAATGTCGTGTAATTCTCGTTCTCGTTTATTTACTTTTGTAAATAATTATTAATAATACGAAATAACTCTTAGAGATATTTATCTTGTTATAACTTAGAAACGATATCAAACGAACTCCGATTGAGCTAATTTCAGCGACGTTGGAACCGTCTCGTCGAACTTTACCATCTTAGCTTTTAGGGTTTAGCTTTTAAGGTTTAGATTTTACGTTTGAATTTTAGGGTTTTAGCATTAGGGTTTAGATTTTATGGTTTAGGTTTTTTTTGGGGTGGGTGTGGGTGAGTTTAGGTTTTTGGGGGGTGGGGTGGGGGGTTTAGGTTTTTAGGGTGGTGGTTTTAGGCTTTTCGAGTTAGGGTTAGAGGGGGGGTTTAGGTTTTTAGGGGTGCGGGTGGAGGGGGTTTAGGTTTTTGGGTCCGGGTTAGGGTTCGATGAGACGGTTCCAACACCGCTGGAATGAGCTCAGTCGGAGTTCGTTTGTCTCAGTTCTTAGTATTTCTTAGCGAAAAACCACTTTTTAGTGAAACCGTCCCATATATATATATATGTATATGTGTGTGTATATATATATATGTATATATATAGGGAGAAGTTAATTTCAGAATACTTAAATATTGCGAGAACAAAGGGAACAAACCTAAATCATTTATTTTTTATATTAATGGTTCATATTTTTTTAACAATTTTACTTTTTGTATACAAATGGGTATGTTATCTAAATAAAAAACCATTAAACTAACTTGTTTATATAATTTTTTTAACTTTTAAATTTTACCTACACATGCACATATTATGTGTAGGTGATATAACCTACACATGACTTCCTAATGTGTAGGTACTATAATTAAATTAAATTTGTTTATATATTTTTATTTAATTTCAAGAGAGATGTATAAACATTAAATTTCAAACATTTTCTTATAATTTAAATTTTTTTAAGATTGAAAAAATGAATGATTCAATTTGTTCCCCTTGTTCTCGCAATATTTAGTGTTTTGAATTGAACCCTCCCCTATATATATATATATATATAATACATATTTGAAGGATATTGTTATAATTTACTCAAAAAATTAAGACACCTAGCACAATTTGTTTTTGCATAGTATACAAATTAGCAATGCCTCAAATGTGTACAATTACCTTCTAACCCATGTTTATAATTAAAGCCTAATAATTACCCTTTAACCCATACATTTAATTCTCTCATTACTAACCCATACACTTAATTCCCTCATTTTCTCAAAAAATTAAGACACCTAGCACAAATTTTTTTGCATAGTGTACAAATTAGGAATGCCTCAATTGTTTACAATTACCTACTAACCCATGTCTAAAATTTAACCCATGTCTAAAATTTAACCCATGATTAAAATAACACTATATTAAATAGAGAAAATCAATTAAAGACGTTCAATTCTCCACGGAAATGCGCGGGATACCTCTTACGTGTGATCGTATCTCATATAAATATTTTATAAGCAACTTGTATGTGGGTTTGCAAATGAGATATAATTTATAAAAAATTCATTTATTTATGTAAATATTTGCACAAAATTAATTTTTCGGGGCCGCACATCGTGCGGGTTCCCTACTAGTATATATATATATATATGGAAAAGATCTCTTGAAAACTTATAAATAGTTGAGAACCGCGAGAACTAGAGTAAAAGACAATCAAAATTATATATATTTTTTTACTACTTTATTATTAAAATACAATATAAAAAATGATTTATCTTTCTAACTAATTCATATGTTCACTCTAAATTATTCTTTTTGTACACATATATAAATGGTAAAAACTTACACATGTGTAAATAGTAAACTTACACATGTGTACATTTCTTTTAATATATAAATACATGTAAATTTACATATATAAATTCATTTTTATGTTGTATTCTAATAATAAATGTATTAAATTTTTTTAAAAAAACTGGTTTTGATGGGGTTTTTGGCGAGTTCTCGCAATATTTAGGAGTTATCAAATAATTCATCCCCTATATATTTATGTATTTCCATACTGATCTGATTTGATCTTCGCAAGGTGGTCCTCAAGGATACGGCCAACCTGACAACAAGATCCGACCCGGTCCCAATGTTGTAACAAGATACAAGTTACAAACAAACATTTTTCTGAAGAGAAAATGTCCATGCCTAGTTATTTGTTCTAGCTGAACAAGAAGCCAGAAACAACAAAGATAAGATGCTATAATTTTAACATACCTGAAGATGGATAAAATATAACCAAATACTTCTTTAATTAGTAAATCAATTACAACATTACACAAAATGTTAAAACCCAAAGATGTAAACCAAAGAACAACATGAACTCATCTTGAATTCTTCTTCTTCAAATTGTTGCTTATTTCAGAGGCTGTAAATGAATAACTTTCAAGAAGACAGGGAACCGTGAGTTTCAGGTCTCGGGTCATCTTCTGTAAAATCAATGCAAGAACGTTTACATCCGCCATGGCTCTGTGAGCTTGACCGATTAGTGGGACTTTATAATACTCCCTAAGGGCTTGGAGTGACTTTGAAGAAAGTGTTGATCCTGTAATATCATCAAACCGTCATTTGCAGTCTTTCGTGCATATAGAGAGAGATAGGGGGTGTTTGGACGTGTTTTGAAAGTGATTACATGAGACTGACCTTCGGCTTTCATTAGCTCACGAGCAGGAGACATTGTATCCACAAAATGCCAATCTGATGGGATTTCATAGGAGTAGCGATTAAATTCACTGAATAAAAAAGGGACATCAAATGTTTTACCATTGTGAGCAATTAACAATGTTTGACCACCAGGTTTTTGTCGGCTTCTGACATACTGCACCAATATGGGTATCAACTCTTTCATCCTGCATTCATGTGTATAAGCTTCTTTAACACAACATGTCAGCTAAAAGTATCATAATATCTAAGGGGGTGTTTGGATGTGAGTTCGGAAAGTGATTATGTGATATGTTATATTGTTTGAAGTTGTCATAACTAGATGCTTGGGTGTTTGGCAAATTACCAAGATTATTTAGGGAATCAATAGATTAAATGACCAAAACATACATTTAGTCAGAAAAGGATAAATCACATCCTAAAACAAACAAGAATAAAACCAACTCCTCAAATCAGAAGCTTATAAAACTGATTGTTGTATCCTGGAATCCTAAAACACTTCACTGTAACCTCCAGTACCTCATCCCAACCAATATTGTCCACTTTGCCTATAAGGAGTTCGTGCCTTTGTTTTTGGTTGGCCCGAGTGGATTTACTCCCACCCAAGCACGACTGTGGAGTTCTCCTCCCCTCCACAATTAAACGTCTCTATATTTGAGTCAGGACATTCCTTATGACCCAATATCTATCCTGTGGACCGAAGGATGTGGGATTTGTCTACGTTGTCACATTCAAACAATAAACATTGCCACAAGCTTGTAACATTCCACAAGAGTAGACTTTTGTATGGTTATATCCAAACATACATGAATAATTATAGGAAGAAGATAAGATACAAAAAACATAATAACTATAGATCATGAATCGTACCTTGGGACACTGGTTTTACTGACCATGTATGTTGAAATTCCATGGATTTGGGGATTTGTCACAATCATATCTGGATTTACAAGTGTTTGAAAAGTACTATTTGTTCCCCCACTAAGATCTTGCAATGCAATCTCAATGATTCGATCATTTTCCCGACTAAATCCAGTGGTCTCAATATCAAAGACAATAACGGTTATGCACTTTGATACATCTTTGTTTTCAGAAATCTTTTGTTCAATATGAACACTTTTACATTCACTGATTTCTACTATACTAGTATCTAAATTACTATGTGTTAAGCTTGAAACATCAGTTATTTGTTGGCTAATGTTGGTTGTTTTTCCACTTAAAACGTTCTTTCCTCCTGTGTTTGTAGACACAAATTTCTGGGTCCAACTTCTACTATGCCCCCCTTGAAGGCCATAAATACTGGGGCCAATTAACTGAATTTTGGAAATATTTTCATGTGTTTTGCTCAAATTATTGACCTTTTTCCACCAAGAACCATAAAGGGTATGAATTTGGCATCTAGGAAGTTGAAAATGTGAAAAGCACATTGTTGCTCTCATTTGAATTTAGGAATCACAGCACAATTTGGAAATATACAAAAAGAATAATCAATTGGTTTAACCTGCAACACCGAAAAGATAGAACTATTTTAGATCAGTGATTACAATGTACCCTTGTTCTAAGGATTCAAGTAATTGAAGATTGTAAGTTAACTATATGGATGCACAAATACAAAAAAAATAAATAAAAAATTATATGATTGCTTCAAAACTAATGAAAATTTCTAGGGTTTCAAGGTTGATTTCATGATTCTGTTAAGCAGTATAACATCTGTATAGCAAACATTTCAAAATCATAACACTATATACATCTACATGGAGATAATTTAATCCAACAAGAAAATGATTAGAAAATCACTGATTAGAACGATGATTCACAGATGAAATTGTGTATATTTCGATGGAATGGGTCGAAATTAACGGCAAAAGTAATCGAATTTGTAAGGAAATTGATTTGGAGAAGAACATGTTACCTGACGGAGGAGATTCGAAATGCAAAAGTGCATTCATCCAAATTCCAATTTGACGACGTGAATTGAGGGAGGCAAAGAATGCGTGAAGAAATGGAGAAGAATGAAACTCAAAATATCAAAGGATGAAGAGAACCCCTGTAAATGCGGATCGGATCTTTTGGGCCAGATCCACTTATTTCGGGCTAATAATGTAAAATCATTTTTTAAATAATAATATTATTTTGATGTATAAAATGCCACAACTTAAAAAAAAATAAAATAAAATATAACATATAATGGGGTGAGAAAAAACCGAATTAACCGAAAAACCGACCCAAACCAAAACCGACGGTTTTGGTTTTGTATTTTTTGAAAACCGAAAATTACGGTTTGGTTTCGGTTTTGTATTTTTTTAAAACCGAACCGAACGTATACATATACTTTAATTATATATTGTGTGTATACACGTTTCATAATATATATATTATATTGTGTTGTGTGATTATATGTTAAAAGTGTATACATATTTTTGTTACACGTATTTGCATTATTAGTAGGTTATTATTTATATTTATTGAATTTATAAATTATAATGTTTATTTTTATGTTGAGTATTTTTTAAGAAAACTAATAATTTTTGTAGACCAAAATATTTAGACCAAAATATGTGATAATCATTAGTTAATAAAAAAAAATTAGGCCCAAAATTTCAAATTCAACTCATTATTTTGGGTCATTTTTCTTTTACCCCAAAAATTCTAGCCCAATTAGTTTTAAAACCGAAACCGAACCCATTGTAAAAACAGAAAACCTAAAAAGCATGTGGCAGAGTGTGTGTTTATGCGTCGGTTAAGGGTTGCATTATGGAGAAGGTCTCGGTTTCTATCGACCGTAATGTATTTGATGTTAATATGCATGAGATTGTTGGATGAGCTCCTTCATTGATTAAAAAGGAAGTTGTTCAAGATGATTCGGACGGGGAGGAAGCTCATATGGATGTGCAAAATGATGATAGGTCAGATGGATCTTATATGGGGATGCCTTGAATGTTTCTTCTCCTGGTGTTCCTGCAAGTGAACCCGTGGAGCCCAAGGAGAGGTTTGGTGACTTGAATTCTATTGCAGAAAGGGTTTGGTGGGGAAAGGTTTATTAGTGTCGATCAATCATAGCTTAGGAGTTGACCGTATTAAGGGTGATTTGGAGTCTTTTGGTGGGTCTATGATTGAGCTTGGAATCTGATGGGATTTGATATGGATGGGTCTAAAGAGGATCTTGGTAAAATAATCAAGGGTCTTGGTGAGAATTTAGGTGTTAATGAATATTATGTCACTAATTCTTGTGGGATCGGATGTGCTGTGAAACAAAAGTTAATAAAGAATATGTGTTGTAAATTTGAAGTGAATTTTTTGGGATTACAAGAAACACGTATGAGTAGGATGGATCTCTTTAAATTAAAACACTTGTGGGGTAATTATAGATTCGATTATGCAAGTAGTGTGCCCGTGGCCTTTTTGTGGGGATCGTATCGATTTGGACCCATCAGGCTGAAAAGGGTGTCGCAAGGCCTTATGTAGTCGGTTCAAAAATCTAAGATGAATTGGGCAATAGAAGCATATGAAAACTCTAAGGACGCGTTTGGTTCGTGGAATTCGATGAAATTTGAATTAGAATTGAAAAAAATTCCATGTAAAATTGTGTTGGTTGGTAATGAAGGAATTGGAATATATTCATTCATTTATTGAAATTCAACTTTCCTTCTTATAATCTATGAAATTCAAAGCATTCCATTGAAATGTTTAAACATTATAAAAAAGCCCCTAGAGCTTATTCTTCACAAATGAACACGGATCATAGACTATAAATGTTTAAACCCATTTCTAGCAATTATAAAACCTCAAATCCGTAATTTTTATTTAACAAACTGTTCGTCAAAATCAAACCATTAGCAAGAAACAAGATCAATATATGATTTGGGAAGCAACAAAATGGAAACATGTGATTAGAAGTTGAACACATACCGTATACCCGGAAACAAGAACAACTAAATCATAAACTAAAAAAAAATCTAGAAAGATTGTAATTCATAATGTTTAGAGAACCAAAACCCAAAAATCCATAACCACAAAATCGAGTTTGAAATCTTTGCGGTCGATGATTACTTATTTTTTTGGACCCAGGAAAATCTCAAAACAAATCAAGCATTTGGATAATTTCTAGAAGAATGGTGAGCTAATCAAAATGAAAACGAGTGGGGTAAACGAAGGTGAAGCTTGAATGGGTTTTTTAAGGGCAATTTTGTCTTTTGATTTTTGTTACATTTTAATTCATTTGATAAATTTACTAACCAAACACATTATCATTTTTCATTGGAATTAATTTCAATTCCTTATTCTCAACAAAAAGAGGAGACATCTATCTATTCGCGGAGTCAAATATGAAGGAGAGAGGATTACAGATCCAATGAGGGTTAATGGTAGTTTTCATAATTACTTTAGTGAAAAATTATAAAGTATAAGGGATTCCGACTATTAGACAAAGTGATCGGTTCAAATCGCTTTCTTTGGATCAATCTTTAAATTTGGAAGTGCCTTTCTCGATTCAAGAGGTTAAAGAAGCAGTGTGGTCTTGTGGTGGTGATAAGGCCTCGAGACCAAATGGATTTTCTTTCGCCTTAGTAAAAAGTTATTGGGACATTTTATGTGATGGTATTATGGGATTCATGAATGAATTTTATTGTGACTCTATAATTCCTAAAGGATGTAATTGCTCCTTTATTACGTTAATCCCTAAAGTGGATAGTCCTATGTTGGTTAAAGACTTTCATCCTATTAGCTTCTTTGGTTTGCAATATAAAATTACTTCTAAAGTCTTGGCTAACCGGTTGGCGAGGGTGGTGGATGCGGTTGTCAGTATGGAATAATCTGCATTCATTAAAGGTCGTAAGATTCTGGATGGCTCATTGATTATGAATGAGATTGTAGATTGCCATAAAAGGAGAAAGAAGCAAATGTTAATTTTGAAGATTGATTTAGAAAAACCGTATGATTCCATTAGTTGAGAGTATTTGGAGAGAATGATGGTTTTCATGGGTTATGGCAATAATTGGATTCGGTGGATCAGGGCGTGTTTGGGTTCTGCTAGGTCTTCTGTTTTTGTTAATAGGAGCCCTTTGGTTGAGTTCCAGCTTCAAAGAGGATTACAATAGGGGGACCCTTTATCTCCTTTGATATTCATTTTAGCTTTGAAGGGGTTGCATGTTGCTATTGAAGACATGGTTGAGATCGGTTTGTTCTAGGGGTTCAGATTGGTAAAGACAGACTTTCTTTAACTCATCTTTTCTATGCGGACAATGTCATTGTTGTGGGGGAGTGGTCGTTGGATAATCTTGTTAACATTATTAGGGCTCTTCATTGTTTTTATATGGCATCTGGCTTGAAATTTAACTTGCATAAGTCAAATTTATTCAGGGTGGGGGTGGAGTTCTCGAAGGTTGAGAGATATGCAACTGGGTCGAGGTGTATGCCTGATAAGATTCCATTTCAATATTTGGGTCTTCTAGTTGAATCTAATATGGCTCGTATTTAGGGGTGACGGGTTATTATTGACCGTTTTCATAAGTGGCTTGCTAGAGGGAAAGCTAATATGCTTTTTATTAAGGGAGGGGGCCATTTGATGCTCTTATCTTCGGTTCTTTGATCGCTTGGTATCTAATTCATGTCTTTTTTTCTTATGCTTGTTCATGTAAAGAATTTTTTGGAGTCATTACGGTCTAAATTTTTTTGGGGTGGAGAAAGAAATGACCGTAAATTACCTTGGTTTAAATGGGACTTAGTGTTGGCCTCTAAAGAAAAAGGTGGGTTATGTATTGGTAATTTTAAAGCATTCAATTATGATTTGTTACAAAAATGGAGGTAGAGATTTGTTATTTAACTTTATTCTTCTTTGTGTTAAAGTTATTCAAGCTAATCATGGGTTCAAAGCGGGTCTTTTTGAAGGGTCGCGTTTGTCTATAAGCAACTGGGTTGGCATAGAATTGTAAAACTATTGTGAAACTCAAGGAGAAAGATATTTTTCCGTTTTCAGTGTTGAAGAAAAAAGTTGGCAATGGGGAATCCACGGAGTTTTGGCATGATTGTTGGGTGGAAAAATCTTCTTTGTTTTACAGATTTCCAAGATTATATAATCTTAAATTGGAAAAAAAAAATATAGTGTTCAACATAGATGGAATGGTGTTGGCTGGAGTTGGAGGTAGTGTCGGGTTGTGACGGGAGGGGAAGAGGACTCGCAACTTAATGAGCTATATAGTTTTCTTGATCGATTTATTTAAAGGATGGTGCTGACAGGTGGTAAATGGACTTTGAGGAAGGCTTTTCGGTTAAAGAAGTAAGGAAGTTCATTGATGTATATCTTCTCCCAGATGGTGATCGGACTACGAGATGGAATCAAGATGTTCCAAGGAACGTGAACATTCATGCTTGGCGAGTGGTTTTGGATCGTCTTCCTACTAAGGTTAATTTGGAGAGTCGGGGGTTAGAAGGAATACTTTTTCCATTTTGTTCAATGGCGTCAGAACGTTGGTTCATTTATTTGGTGATTGTGAAGTTGCAGCTAGGACTTGGAATGCGATTGCTAGATGGATTGATTTGGTTCTTCTGACTTCGAATTACCATGCGAGTTCTTGGGTCGGGTGGATTCTATAACGCTAAATAAAGAAAAGATATTAGTGGTTGAAGCTATTATTATGACTACTTGGTGGGTTCTTCGGCGTTTCAGAAATGATTTGATCTTCAGGACGAACAAGAAGAATCGAGATACTATCTTCGATACCATTGTTTATTATTCGTCTTTGTGGGTCTCGAATAGGTATCATAAGATTAAGTATAGTTTCGTAGAGTGGCTAAAAAATTCTATTATGATTTGGTAATTGTTTTTGTTCTTTCCGTATAGCTTCTGGCTAGGTGTGTTTTTATAAAATCATTATGCTGCTTAAAAAAAAATAATACATTATTATGGAGTTAATATTTAAATGTTAGAGCTTTAGTATTTGCGACATTTGGTGAAAGAGATCATATGTTACGTTAATTGATTTGATACTTGCAATACATAGTTACGGCGAAGAATATTACGTGATTATTTCCCGTCCTCCTTTGTCCTGGTCAGCCTTCTTATTTTTGTAGTTTGTAACATGTTTTTCGTCTAGCTTCTTGCTAGCTTTTTCATGATATCTCCGTTGTTCTAAAAAAACACGATGTGCTAATATATGTTTTTCGTCTAGCTTCTTGCTAGCTTTTTCATAATATTGCTGTCGTTCTAAAAAACACTGTACTAATATTATTTTATAGCCAGTAGACAAATGATAAGAAGATACTAATATAGAAAGAGTATAATCGCGTAAACAACATACAGAGAAAGCAGCCAAAAAGAAACTTCTAGAGGAAACGTAACACGGAAGTGTAGTTATTGTTCCGACGACATATTGATCGGAGAGCCCATATTAGGGATGACAATGGGTCGGGTTTGGGACAGGTTTAGGTAATCCCAACCCCATACCCGGCTATAAAATCTTGTCCCATACCCGGCCCAAAACCCGTCGGGTTTATATCGGGTAATTACCCGTCGGGTATCGGGTATACCCGCGGGTTTCTGGTAAACCCGTTAGTTTGTAAAAAAATATCCGTTGGCTATACTCGACCCAAAACCCGTTGGGTATCTATCAGACATATATAAAGTTGTAATTAAAATAAAAAAGAAAGAATATAAAATCATTTTTGGTATATACATTTAAAATGAATACGGTATATATACTTAAAATAAATATGATATATACACTTAAATTAAATAAAAAAGAAAGAAAGATATGCATGGTATATAATCGGGTAAACGGGTATATGTTATCGGGTAATCGGGGCGGGTAAACGGGTATATCACCATATCCCATACCCGTCCCAAACCCGCGAAAAATTTCAAATGTATTCCCAAACCCGGTCTAATACCCGTCCCGAATGCTTCGGGTTTCGGGTTTTCCCATCGGGTTCGGGTTTCATTGTCATCCCTAGTCCATATGTATGCGTTGCAAGCATAGAGATTAAGCATAATGAACAATATGGGAAATATTATGCCCAGTGGCGGAGTTTGAAAATCTAAGAAGCGGGGGCCGAAAAAAATAAGCAGGGACCGGCTCTATACGTAAAAAAAATTTCGGACGAAAACGAAAAAATTAACACTACTAACGGAAAAAATAGCCCCGGCCCCTTCATAGCTTCGCCCTTGATTATGCCATTTGTGCACTCAAGACTGCATATTAATGACAAACATCAACAAACGATCACAAAAATTACACTTTGTTAATTGTTATAGTTATGCCATGTCAGTTCAGTAAAATAAGACCCTAATCGGTTACTTTAAAATGTTATTTCAACATCTCGAAAAGCATACATCGGCTGATTTTTCAACTTGCAACTCGGTGACCAATTTTGACATCAAAGTGTTTGATTCAAGGTGATCATTATAAGCAAGGACCAGAGGCGTATCGCTATTCGGGGATCACTCAAGGTAAAAAAGAAAATTTGTACTTCTAACTTTATTGGAATTTACTACATTCAGAGTTAAAGTACACGGATAATTCCTGTGCTATGTTCAAATTTTAAATTTGCTCTATAAGTTTGAAAAGTTACACTGACAGTCCCCAGATTATACATAACGTAACATGTATGCGTATGGTCCATAGAGTGGATAACAGTTAACTTTTCTGCTAAATTATTTGAAAATGACCAAAATACCTCTAGATTAAAAAAAATTATGTTAAAAAAAAGGTTGTGCCACCTGAGAACTAGGGGTATAAATATAGGTTTTTTAAATTTCTATTTTTTTAATTTTTTTAATTTAAGATATTTTGATCATTTTTAAAATATTTAACAGAAAAGTTAACTGTTATCACATTATATTTATACATAATTTAGGGACTAGCAGTATCACTTTTTAAAATTATGAACCGAATCCAAAATTTAAATATATCACATGGACCATACATGTACTTAACTCTTACATTCATCTAGAAATTAAGAACAACGTAATTAGATATAAGTTCTTTTTTTTTAAATTAAGTAGGGTGTTTGTATCCTTCTCATTTAAGAATTCTAAATTGAATCACTTGACTTCTTATATGCATGGTTCGGTTTGATTTGGTTATTGCCTTATAATAAACCAACCGCACACTTAAAAACCGTAATAGTTGGTTTCAGTTAAAGCAGTTATAGTTTACCTTGTTGGAACACCAATCAAAACTACACACTGAAACGGTAGCTAAATGAAGATGTCTTACATGGTAGGCTCACACCAACTTAGATTATGGCTTTCCCAAATTAGCAATATAAACAACCATTCATGCTTAAGTGTGAGGCAATGTAGCAACACCAAAAGTTACGGGTTTTTGAAACCTCGACTTAATGAGTCTCTTTATTTTATTTTATTTTTAAAAGGCAAATTTCTTTGTTCATAGTGAGACTTAAACTCATGACCTTCTCAAACCTTGATGTTTATAGAAAATTTTTCTCTACCACTGGATCACCAACCCGCTCAAACCTTGATCTTCCTAAAAGATTTTCCTCTATCACTGGATCACTAACCCAAATGGCTAGTCTTTCTTTATTACTTGTGATTAAAATGAGAGTATCTACTAGATATTCAAAATTTTCATTTTCATAATCTTCGTTGATACACAATGTATTGTGCTCCAAGAATGGTTTCAACGTAGAGAAAAAAGCTAATTCACAAATCACAAGATCAAACACACTATAAAATAAAGAATATCACCAACATATTTTCGACCGATTTTATTAACGCTGATTTTCCCAAAAATGTTTATATATATTTTTTGAACGGCAAACATTGAATGTTGTGACGTCACACCCCCATCACATGGGAGAGCCTCGTCCAACTCCGGCCAATATGTTGTCTTAACCAGCCCCACTTGACGTCAGAGTTGGAGAGCATCCAAGAAAAATCTCACTCAATACGGCCTCTTCCGGGCTTGAGGAAGAGCCGAGGCTCGTACCCTGGATCGGTGTGGGTAAAACCCTATGCATCAGCCTAAGAACTAGGCCTAATTTGCATGCCTCAGAAATTAATGATGATATGGATTCAACTCGGGACCTCACCTCAACATGTAAACCACAATCATTTTGACAAAAATGTTTATATATAACATGTGAAAAGACGATATCAATAAAAATTAAAGACGTTTGATTCCATTCCTAGTTGGTAAATATATTTACATCTTTATCCCCTGATATAGACAAAGGGTAACTGCACTATACACTAAATAGTTCTGTTCCAACCTTTTTTAAACTAAAAGCCTTTTAATTTACCACAACTAAAATACTAATTAATTAATTATGAACTAATCACCCACAAGATAAACACATTAATAAATAAGCAGCTTCTTCTACCTCCCCATACTTCTTCCTGTTCATGTACTCATTCTCAACCCTCTTCACCTTCTTCATCGGAGATCGAGGCCTCTGCAATCCCATCGCCACCACTTCCATCCTCAAATTCATACTAACATCCTCACCGTCACCGATATCTCTCTTTCTGGAACTCATTGTGTTGTCGTCGCTAGTGGAGGAAGCCGGCGACGATGACGCCGGCGATTTCTTCTTATCCGATCCAATCACACTCTTCTTCTTCCTAAACCTAATTCCACAAGCATTACAGAGCGACTGCAAGATGAACACACTGAATTAGATCCAACAGATCATAAAAATAATGAAATCGTATCATCAAATCACGGAAAACAGAACACAAATCAGAATCAAGTAACGGAATAATCACACGGAATTAGATCGAACAGAACATGAAGATGATGAAATCCTACTACTGGATCAGGGAAAACACGTAAACTCGAAGAAGAAAAAAACTTCGAAATCACGTGATTGAATCAAGTAACGGAATAACCACATCGAATTAGATCGAACAGAGCATGAAATAATGAAATCAATGATGGAATCACGGAAAACATGTAAAATCGAAGGAAAAAAAATCGAAATCGCGCGATTGAATCAAGTAACGGAATAACCACACCGAATTAGATCGAACAGAGCATGAAAATAACGAAATCGTACGATTAAATCATGTAAAACAGAAGGAAAAAAAATCGAAATCGCAGATCGAATCAAGTAACGGACTAACCTTCGGACCGGCAGGACCGCTCCTCCACAACGGCGTTTTAGATGTCTTGCAATCGAAGCAAAGCTTCTCGTTCCTACCGATCGTCTCTGCACAACTAACCAGATCCTGTGAAATCGAAAGAGAAAAACGATCAGAAAACCTAAATTCGAGCTTCCGATACACCATACATGAACGATCAAGTGCAGATACCATTTCTGTAGTGTCGATTAACGAACTGAATTGGAGAATCAAATCAAAATCAGACTGAGAATGAGAGAGTTTGGGGGAAGAAGAGAAATGAGTAAAAACAGAGGTTGATATATAAAGGAGAATGGCGGCAGAACCACTTGGCTGTGACGGTGTAGAATTAAATAGTGGAGGGGCACAGGTGTGGGGAAATGGTAGATGATCGGACGGCTGAGATTAAAGGGCAAATGAAGAAGAAACCCTAACCCTTGGACGGGGTTTTGTGAGAGAGTAATCTGGAGGGAGTGTGATCCGGTTCGGCCCCAAGATAGAGGCGCTAATATCCACGTGTCATCGTTTGCGAATTCCATGTTGCTATATGTCAGCATAAATAATGTCCCTTATCTATAAAGTTACTTTGAAGGCATTTCTATTTTGATCGGTTAATAATTTTATTTAATATATAAAATAATAATAATCTATACTATATAATAAATAAAGGTTTTTGTATGCCACGTGTCGCCTCCATATTCAATCTCATCATTCTTTTCCCGCCTCTCTCTCCTATTAAATGCACACATATTTTTTAATAAGTTACTAATTATACTAATAAAAACATTTATTTTAAATTATTCCTCTATTCCAAAAAACTTTGAAATTTAATTATGTAATTTTTATTTTCAATCAAATAATAAATGAAAGTCAAATTACATTAAATAGTAATTGACGTAAATTATATATTATTTTTTTTCATATTTTGAGTTTTGTTTTTTATCCTTAGTATGTGTAATACATTTTTACATCTGTAAAATATATAAATAAAATTTAAGAAAACTTATGTATTAATATTTTTCATCTCGTGTGTATTACACGGGGTTTAAGCTAGTAATAATAATATAAAGAAAAACTAGAAATTAAGCACACGCGGTGCGAAAAGTTTTCGAACTTCGTTACTAAGTAAATAAAATAAATGTATGAAGTTGGCGCGACTAGGTTCTGGTTCTGGAAATCGAAAGATACATAAATTGTTGCGCGAATAGAAGTTAACATTAAAACGACAAATTCGTTAAAAAAGTTAGTAACAAGGTAAAAACGAAATAGAAAAATAAAAAAAAAGTTTGTTACAAACAAATATAAAAAAAATAAAAAAAAATGTAAAAACCCGGTTTGTTAAACCCTAGACTCGAACCCAAGTCGGTGGATATATATTAAATGGGTAAACTTCAGAGTTTATAAATTTGAGGGGTAGAGTTAAAAATTTTGTTTAATGGTAAACTTGAAACTTTAGAAACTTGAGAGGTATATTTGAAAACTTAGAAAGTTGAAGGATATTATTTGAAAATGTAGAAACCTGAGGGTTGTATATAAAACCTTGGTCGATGGCTTTGGATTTTTAAGGGTAAGTAAATTAATTTTTTCAATCTTTATATTTATATTAACCTGCACCATTTATTCTTAATTTTTAATTATTAGTGTAATCAACTTTTGCATTTAAGGTTTATTATAGATTTTGTCTTTTTTACTAACTAGTGTTAAAACTTTTTATAAAGTGATGAAATTCGTAACAAATCTTAAATGTAAAGGATGATTAGTTTACTTAATGAAGATTAAGGATGAAAGGTGTATGTCGGTATGTACTTAAAGGATGAAAGATGTAATTTATTTTATATTACCATTAAAGTTTTTAAAAATAGGCCGGTTATGAAATTGTTATCCTACTGGTTCACACTGTTTAATCACTGGTCTCGGTTTTAGGCCATCACACGTGGTTGTCACTAATTAACGTAGTGTGACAATATGTTCCACCAAACTTGCTTTAAGATTATTGTGCGTTTCGCGGTTACGTATTTTCCGTTTATTAGCTTCCTTTTGTTCCTCAATAATTCTTTGGGCGTCGGTGGACGATTGAAGATCGTTCTCATTATACTCACAAATCACACAACCTCCGTCATGTTATGTAAGATTATGCACGCACACATGACATTTCTTAATTTTTTGAGCGTCCATGGCCTTGTCGGATACTTCATAATATGCCAGAGTTGCTTGAGAACACCGAATGCCCGTCTTGCAGCGCTGCTTTAAAGTTTACCCTTTTGTCACCTTCTTGGCACGTAAACGATTTAATAAAAAACATAATACTCATAATAAATACCATCGGTTAGATTGTACTCGTACTTGTATCGTGTTCCTCTAAACTGAAATGAAAAGTTCGGTGCTACTCCGTTTATAATGTCGTTGAATATCGGCGACTAGTCAAGTACATTGATGTCGTTGTTTGAACCGACAACTCCAAATAAGGCATGCCAAATCCATAGATCCTGAGACGCCATTGCTTCGAGCATAACTTTTGTCAGTAAGTGTTGATGACACCTTACAGAATTTATACATGCTAACACGTGCCATTTTCGTGGACATCTTCAAGTAAGCATCCATTGCATTGGCGACGACTCTGTATGCCAATTGACGAATTGCGGCGGTGCAGTTTTGCAAAAGAGTAAAACCTCTTCTACCTCTAGCATCTAACTTCAATGTGAAATAACTCATCTCACGTTCCAAATAATTAGTAATACGTAAGAATAACCGCATGCTCATTCGGAATTGTGCTTTGAATGTGTTCGCGTTATAACTGGGGTGCTCGTCAAAGTAGTCATGAAGTATACGACCGTGGGAAGCTTCACGATCTCTATTTAAAACAGCTCTTGTTGATTTTATCCTTGAATTCAAACTTTCGGCATTATCGCGTATGATTTCGACTACCGCGAAAATGGACATGTTGATGATTAATGGTGCGATCTCACACGATTATGATGACGATGATGATTGATGTCGCCCAGACGGTCTATATAAAAAATAACAAAACCTAACCTAGACTCCTAAGTAATAAATGGAGTACCTTCGACTAAACCGCACTGACAGGCAAGTGGACTTATCGAGTGTAGCACAGCTTAATGGTAAACCGAGTTATCGAACCCTAGAGACACTATGATAACTATACTAGACTCTGACTCAGACTAAAGATTGATTGATGGGGGGTTGACTACACTAAAGATTAACTACTAATGCAGCAAACAAAAGATCGACTCAAGCTATCAAGGAAAATACTAAGGAAATAATCAGAGATGGGAAGAATACCACCTAGGTCGGAATCCTACTTGCAAAGCACAACTTCTAACGGTTCTGGAAATTATGATGGATCTGGGTTTCTAAGGAAACATATCTAGAAAACCTAATGGATCCCTAATCACTCTCAGGGTGTCACCAACTAAGGAACCTAAAGATGTAATAGCTCACCAGATACTGTACTACCTTTCGGTCTCTCCAACAATGATAGAGTACCCGAATGGACAGATTACCTTTTAGTCTCACTGTCCACAATACATTCGAAGAATGCACGGGGTAGTCTCAAGATAAGAACTATGATTCAGAATAGCAACAATCACTAGACACCTAATACCAACTTCCTCTCAGACAGTTGACACTCGGATTCCTATTGACGAAGACTAAACTACTATCTCTCACTTCTCGGGTATTGAGACATGATACACAATCTAATCTATACTCAATCACAACTCCTATGGATCACTATGTCTAGCAAACCACACAAACAATCACAAAGCCTAAAGTCTATGACCTAGATACGCTAATCAAACTGGAAGACCTCCACAATTAACGTATGGAATCATAATCAAATACCAATCAGATCTAAGCATGCAATATTCATCACAATTAATATCAAGAAACTGTTTACAAAATCAATAAACCATCATCAATAACCAAAACCAGTAAAAATCGCAACTTTAACAAATAATCATGATAAAGACCCAGGCAGTATTAATGTTTTAGCCTAGGATCATGTTCAAACCACCAAAACAGAAGTAATAAACATAAACCATGGTATCAAACACAGAAATCAAACACAAAGATTCAAACTTGCAACCCTAAAACACTAATACAACGAACCAGGAATTCAAAGTTCTAATCTTTGCTCTTGATTTGACCTTCTTGCTCCTAAAATCGCCCTAGACTTTGCTCTGGATGGCAATAATTCGAACTCCTCTAATTGTGGCATTGTAAATCTAATATAATTCGATTAGGGTTTTTTTCACGGGATACGGGTCTCTCGCGTACTGTGAGAGACTAGGTTGGGTTCCTTGCGTACCGTGAGGAACAAATTAGTCCATACGGATTCTAGATTTCCTCGCGTACCGCGAGGCTCTCCTCTTTCTCTCTCGCGTACCACGAGAACTTGAATTTTCAACATTTTCTTCTTTTAAACTTTTGGCTTCATTTTCTTGCTCTGTTTCTTCATGTATTGACTTGTATCTCACACGAGCACCTGTAAACACATCAACGACTCAATAGTATACAAAAACGACTCAAAACAAAGATAAAACTAATCAAAAACACAAGAAAACAATATGAATAAAGATGTGTGCTTCGTACTACATTAAACATCCACACACTTAACCTTTTTTCGTCCTCGAAAAAGTCTGCAATGGAATCATAACTCAGATCTAACTTAACAAACATCAATTACCAATTAGCAAAACATACTCACGCATTAAAAAGCAATAATCAGTATTTCTGTCCGATTAAACCCAAGCACCAACTATCTAGCCCTCGTAATGTGTTCTAATTCCATTTTATACAAATATCAATCAACCTATGTGACTTACACTTAGAAGTTACAGCTCCACCTAATCCCGTCTCACAGACATGTTTAGGCACGGATTAAACCATATAGATTTACCCTACCACGTTAACCTAATATTTATTTGGTTTAGAAATTAGATGAAATATGGAATGAATGGATGATAATGAGCATTAATTCATGCAAATGAACTTTCGTCTAGAGGCGTTTCAACCAAGTCACTATCCCGGAAGATAACATATAAACTAGATTCTAACAATAAAGCACATAAGAATCACTTAGGGGTGTTTTCTCCAAGTGGCCATCCCGGAGGGTAACACATAAGCAAAACTCAATATTTTAATCAATAAACTCATGAATTATGGAATAATGGATGCGGGCGCCACCAAACTCGGATTTATTCTCATAAAAAGAGAATGGTGTGCGAAAAAATTCAAAAACAAATATATATTATCTTAACGTGGTACCTATCACCATATGTTGACAGTTTCATTATTACCGACACCCTAAGATGAGTGTCCACACGATATCATGATTTAATTACGTGATTAATCCTAAGTAACACTCACAGGCTATTTAAGCTATTCAAGCTGGCTGGGTCTACCAAAACATCACTAATTAGACGCGTTTTCTATTATTTAAATCATTTAAAACAAAACAAGTAGATCCAGTTGTACTATCATTTACCATTTTTTTTTGCAAAACTTATACTTTCAAAGGACATTTTTCAAATTTTTTTTTAATTTTTTTTTGTATTTTTTTGAATTTTTATAAAGAAACAAACCTAAACAAACTAGACACTCACATCCCCACACTTGAAAAACACATTGTCCTCAATGTGAAGCAAGACACAACTAAAAATAAAAATGCAAAAATAAAAACAGGAATCGACTTAGCTGGTAATGTATATGTTCTCGAAGAAAAATCCAGCTTCGTTCGTCCTTGTGTGCATCGTATAGCATTTCGGTCACGGTTGCACATCTCTGCCGGGTTTCCTTTACAAACTTTTTATAAGTGATGATCGATCCCACCCGAATGGAGATTGAGTACGATGATAAAACCTACAAAATAAACCTTACAACAAACCTGTAGCATTAAACTGACTCAAATTAAAAATAAAGACTCAACTGAGTCACTAAGACTCTGGATAGAAGGCAGGAAAACGTGCCCGATGCGTGGCAAACACATAGACATGAATGCCACAGCAATGTAGATCAAAAGTCACGAAGGGTTCTTAGGTTTCATGGCGAGTGGTGGTCGGTGGATATGATAGTGGATGGTGGGTGGATGAGATGGTGATAGGTAGTAGATGAAAGTGGTGGAAATGGTGGTGAACGGTGTGGGAAACCATGGGAAAACAAGGAAGAAAGGCAATTCCAGGGGTTTCTTCGCGTACCGCGAGAAACAGGCGGCCACTCCTCGCGTACCGCGAGGGAGTGGCATTTAAGCCGACCTTGTCTTTTGTCTCTCGCGTACCGCGAGGACGCCTTGGTGCCAGAAAGTTAAGAGGGTTTTTGTACTTAGAAAATTTTTGACCCCTCAAACTTTTTTCACCCAAATTCCATAAAAACCTATTCCAAGTATAAAAACATATGTAAAAAATACCTGAAACTTCATTCCTGACAATTTTCCTCACCAAATCAAGCGTAAATCCCTGCAAAACATGACACAAACAAAACACACAAACCGAAAAACACAAAACATGACACGGACATAAACCAAAGAATGCATACAAACTCTACATCCCTGGCACTTTCTCGAGACTCAAACAAACCTATTAGGAGGCTTTTCCTTGATCCTAACCGGAACCGCCTTCATCCTGCACAGTCTACTGATTCTCCACAGCCTAAACAAACTCCTACTCCTATCAACCCATGGATCTCTATTATCTTCAATCAAGTCCTTCCACCACACCTTAAACCTACCAGGTCCAAATGTAACACAGTTCAAGTATCCTAGCAAGTTGTCACTTCTAAACATCCCCACACTTGGGGTTTTCACTCTCCTTAGATCACAAGACTCACTCAAATCTCGGAGTTTCTTATGGGGCGGCCTAGATTTAGGGGATGACTTGACTTCTATCCCTTAAGTATGGACACAAGTAAAGGTCAAAGGCTCAATATGTGATATCACTAAAGGTGTGGCCTCTAACCTCTCACCCGGATCTTCATGATCCTCTACACTCTCCTCAGCCATCCCCACACTTGGGGTTTTGCCTTTGATCTCATCTAATTCTGCCATCATCTCCAGCAGATCATCAGGCACCTCATCGCCGTATTCATCCGGCTCTTCTTCTTCTACTACCGGTGGGACTCATTCTCTTCTGCCCTTCAACTCCTCGTCGACACAACATTCACTGAAGTCCCTGGTTTCGTCACCTCAGCCGACTCAGGCTCCTCCAACATCCTAGCATCGATCGCAGCAAATAGAGCTCTCCAATCTACCTTCTTCACCTCTTCAGGCGAAGGAATTCCATAGTCAGCACCGTGTGAGACTTTCTCCTCCTCACCTCGACTCCTGGTCGACATCATTGAAGCATTAGGGCCTGAAGATGGACCTCCCTGTTTGTCCTTCAAGCTCTTCGCGATGTCTCCTACCGTGCGTTGCAAGTCCTGAAATGCCGACTGCTGATTCTTTAATAAAGTTTCGTGGGCATCCAATATTTGATTAGCGTCCATGTCCAGCTGGAATAAATGGGCAAGCATCTGTGTCTGATTCTCTATCATCTCTTCAATCTTTCTCGTGCTGACACTGCTTCCCGAACTCGCTCCTGTTTCCGCTCCTCCATACTGATTCTGGCGACCATTAAACCCAGGTGGGTTGTTTCCAGATCTCCATCCCGAGCTATAAGAATTATTGTAGTTTTTGTACCCTCGGTTCTGGTACTGGTTTCCAGCAAAACTCACCTACTCCTGATGATTGACGGGGCAATCTCTGGTGTCGTGTCCTCCCCTACCCACTTCACACCTTTGAGCACTAAGCTTCAGCTCCTTGATCTCGTTCGACATAGCTGCAAGTGCAGCAGCCACGGTAGTATCAGGAGTGACCTGATGCACACCTCTAGGAGAAGAGGCGGATGCTCTAGCGCTAGGAATGGAAGTCCTAGTAGATGGTTGCTGTTGTTCTGCCAGATAAAAGATCTCGAACATCTCCTCACACTCAGCAAGCTCGAGTTTATCTATGACATGGCCTCCCGCAGATGTGTTGAACATTTGCTGCTTCTCGAAGGTGAGGCCATTATAGAACTTCTCCACGATCGCCCAGTCTGATAGACCATGCTGCGGACATCGGCTTAATAGCGTGTTGAACCTCTCTTAGGCCATGTGATAAGGCTCATTAAGATCCATCCGGAAGGAGTGGATTTGATCCCTAAGGCGAGCGGCCTCGGAAGGTGGATAACACTTTTTGAAGACCTTGGCTTGAAGATCTTCCCATGTGGTGATAGAGTTGTCTGGGAGGGTGTCAAGCTAAGTAGATGCACGCCTAGAGAGCGAGAATGGAGAGAGATGCAAGTAGATAGCGTCCTTAGACACACCCGTAATATTGAAGGTATCACATATGCGCACGAAGCGGGACAGGTTTCCCGGTGCATCCTCATCCTCGAGGCCATGAAACTGAGTGGCATGAGTGATCGTGCTCATGACATGTGACGGGATCTGCCATGAATTGGTGTTCGGAATGGCGGGGCGTGTGATCCAAGATCTCGCCCCGGTGACCCCGTCTCTGGCCCTCTGGTGCACGGTACACCTCGCTGGTGGGTCAGCGTCGCCCATGATAGGAAATGGAATTGGGCTAGTAGAACGTACTTGGGATTTGCATAGCTCTTTCAAACGCTCCCGGAAGTCGCGGATGCGCTCGTGTAGCTCTCGTTCGGGCTCTGGAAAAGCTGAATATGGTGGCGATCCCTGTGAACGAGTATTGTGCATAAACTGACACAAGAATAAAAGAAAATAAATAAAGACTCAAGATAGAAAGACTCGATCCTATATTAGACACTCAAATAGGACACACAAAGAGCAGATAGGACAAAGACACACAATTAAGACTCAAAAACAAAACAAACCAAAAATCAAACAAAGAACTAGTCAAAGTTAATATTGCTATTACCAAGTGTCCCCGACAACGGCGCCAAAAACTTGATGTCGCCCAGACGGGCTATATAAAAACTAACAAAACCTAACCTAGACTCCTAAGTAATAAATGGAGTACCTTCGACCAAACCGCACTGACAGACAAGTGGATATATCGAGTGTAGCATAACTTAATGGTAAACCGAGTTATCGAACCCTAGAGACACTATGATAAATATACTAGACTCTGACTCAGACTAAAGATTGATTGATGGGGGGTTGACTACACTAAAGATTAACTACTAATGCAGCAAACAAAAGATCGACTCAAGCTATCAAGGAAAATACTAAGTAAATAATCAGAGATGGGAAGAATACCACCTAGGTCGGAATCCTACTTGCAAAGCACAACTTCTATCGGTTCTGGAAACTATGATGGATCTGGGTTCCAAAGGAAACAACTCTAGAAAACCTAGTGGATCCCTAATCACTCTCAGGGTGTCACCAACTAAGGAACCTAAAGATGTAATAACTCACCAGATACTGGACTACCTTTCGGTCTCTCCAACAATGATAGAGTACCCGAATGGACAGATTACCTTTTAGTCTCACTGTCCACAATACATTCAAAGAATGCACGGGGTAATCTCAAGATAAGAACTATGATTCAGAATAGCAACAATCAATAGACACCTAATACCAACTTCCTCTCAGACAGCTGACACTCGGATTCCTAATGACGAATACAAAACTACTATCTGTCACTTCTCGGGTATTGAGACGGGATACACACTCAATCTAATCTATACTCAATCACAACTCATATGGATCACTATGTCTAGCAAACCACACAAACAATCAGAAACCCTAAAGTCTATGACCTAGATATGCTAATCAAACTGGAAGACCTCCACAATTAACGTACGAAATCATAACCAAACACCAATCAGATCTAAGCATGCAATATTCCTCACAATTAATATCAAGAAACTGTTTACAGAAAATAATAAACGATCATCAATAACCAAAACCAGTAAAAATCATAACTTTAACAAATAATCATCATAAAGACCCATGCAGTATTAATGTTTTAGCCTAGGATCATGTTCAAAACATCAAAACAGAATTAATAAACATAAACCATGGTATCCAACATAGAAATCAAACACAAAGATTCAAACTTGCAACCCTAAAACGTTAATACAATGAACCCGGAATCCAAAGCTCTGATCTTTGCTCTTAATTTGACCTTCTTGCTCCTAAAATCGCCCTAGACTTTGCTCTGGATGGAAATAATTGGAACTCCTCTAATTGTTGCATTGTAAATCTAATATAATTCGATTAGGGTTTTTTTCACGGAATACGGGTCTCTCGCGTACCGCGAGAGACTAGGTTGGGTTCCTTGCGTACCGTGAGGAACAAATTAGTCCCTACGGATTCTAGATTTCCTCGCGTACCGCGAGGCTCTCCTCTTTCTCTCTCGCGTACCACGAGAACTTGAACTTTCAACATTTTCTTCTTTTAAACTTTGGGCTTCATTTTCTTGCTCGGTTTCTTCATGTGTTGACTTGTATTTCACATGAGCACCTGTAAACACATCAACGACTCAATAGTATACAAAAACGACTCAAAACAAAGATAAAACTAATAAAAAACACAAGAAAACAATAGGAATAAATATGTGTGCTTCGTACTACATCAATGATGACGACGACAATGACGATGATGACGAGGAGAATGACATTGACGGTGGCAGCGGTGGCGGATCCATTTAAAGTTGAATTGGTTTTGTAAAATTATGGGTTTGGAATGATTTTGGTAGTGTTGGATAATGAGTTATATACACATACATACATTTAATTATTTATTTGAAAAATAATTTTTCTTAAGGTTGATCATTGCTCAACAGCAGGGCGAGGGGGGACCGCATGGTTCTGCTCACTCCAAACCCTCACTCACGTGTGAAGGGGGTCTCATCGTGGATCACGTAAGGGTATTCAGGATAATCTTAAAGTCGAATGACGTTACAAGTAGTTTAAACAATACTAAAATTAAATATTTCTTTTCATAAAAGTGAAAAATTATATATGTATAATGGGGAAGGTTTCACTAAGAAGTGGTTTTTCGCTAAGAAACGCTAAGAAATGAGTCAAACGAACTCCGATTGAGCTCATTCCAGTGGCGTTGGAACCGTCTCATCAAACACTAACCCGCCCCCAAAAACCTAAACCCCCCTCCACCCGCACCCCCAAAAACCTAAACCCCTCTCCAACCTCACCCCGAAAAGCCTAAAACCACCACCCCTAAAAACCTAAACTCCCCACCCCACCCACCCAAAAACCTAAACCTACCCCTAAAAACCTAAAACCCCCTACCCCCACCCTCTAAAAAAAACCTAAACCATAAAAGCTAACCCCTAAGGCTTAACCCCTAAAATTCAACCCTAAAATCTAAACCTTAAAAGCTAAACCCTAAAAGCTAAGATGGTAGAGTTCGACGAGATGGTTCCAACGCCTCTAAAATGAGCTCAATCGGAGTTCGTTTGATATCGTTTCTTAAGGTGTTTGTCATTTCTTAGGTTTTTTATCGAAAAACCACTTCTTATTTGAACCTCCCCCTATGTATAATATACCTTAAAATATTGTTGTCATACTTATTGTGTAACTTATACATCACTCTACTTATCGTTGAGATATAGTTTCATATTATATATATTTTAATGAAACTATAACCTTTTAGTAGATGTAATATAATTTTTCCTGTTCACTGAATTAGTGGTGTGCATGTAAAGCTCCAAACCTGAGAGGCTTCACTTATTGGATTTACTCATCAACACATAGCACTTAAACATAAAACAGTCATCACTTAGCAGCGGAAACGATTTAAACTTTCAACATAACAGCGGAAACGATTTAAACTTTCAACATAACAGCGAAAGCATAACATGTCTAACACAACTTGTCAAATAAAAACTGAAACTTGTCTTAAACAACTAAAACATAAACATAGACTTGATGCCAGACACTGATCTTCGAGTAACTCTTCTCTCCAAGCCAAGCATCCATATCCATCTACTGCTACCTACACATAACTGATATGCATACTAAAAATCAGCAACACTGATTGAGTTCTAACGTTTACTTTAAATCAACAATTCAAAGGATTTATTAATACATACATACTGCCCCTAAGTCAAAACTTTACATACTTTACTTTTTAAATCAGTTTAAAACATATAATAAACCGTCAATTCCTTTACACTATACTGCCCTCATGGCACACGGCCATGAACCGACTAGTACTGCTTAACTGTCAATTCGCTTGTCACATCTGGTACTGTCCTCGTGATCAATACCGCTCAACATGATGTTTTCCTCATGATCAACACTTGGTATTCTCCTCGTGATCAATACCGCTCAGCATGGTTTGGTCCTCGTAACCCAATAGTGTTGTCCTCGTGATCAACACCGCTTTACGCTAAGGGGAAGTTGCGTGGATCTCCCGAGCAACCACCGTCACTCATCCCAATTGTACAACCATTACTGAACCACCAAGGCTCTTATTAATGGGTAGAACCCATAACTAACATCTTGTACAAGTAACATCTGTCCCAAGGACCTTTACAAACTGGTACACTTTCCTGTAGGAAATCTCTTTACTTTATTTTCATAGCTTTCCTTTACTTGGTCAAAAACTTAACATATAATATGCCTTTGTTTATGTATAAAAACTATAGTAAACGCTTGCCATAAAATATCTTTGCTTTACCGAAACACAGCTTAGCCCATATATCATGTCTTTGTTTATGTATATAAAAATATAGTAAATGCTTGCCATGAAGATATATCTTGCTTTGCTTGAAAATGTTAACACGTATATTATGCCTTTGTACATGTATATCAAAATATAATAAACGCTTGCAAATAATATAGCTATACTTTACTCAAAACGTGCAAATGCCTCTTTTAAACTTTACACTAAAACATAGCTTTTCACATTGTTTATTAATATAAAATATGTAATAAACGCTTTACACTAAGTATGCACACCACCCCTAAAGCAGGCAAAAAGGGATGAGAACTCACCTTGTTTATGATCTACTGAGACTAAAAGCTAGGGCTACACGGCGCTACCCGATCTGTGCGAATACAATACATGAAATCGGTTAAACTTGCTAGTGTCGGCTGACTCTTCAGAGAGTCGGCTGACACTTCAGATAGTCGACTGATAGTGTTGGCTGACTCTTCAGTCGGCTGACACTTCAGAGAGTTGGCTGACTCTTCAAAGAGTCGCCTGAACTTGCGTTCAAGACTTTATGTCATCTTCCTCATCGAGTGTCTGCTCAAGAACCGTAATTCCTAATCAGACTAGTTTTTGATCCAAAACCATAACTTTTTACGTTCAAATCATTTCTCCAACTCTCATGAAGCTAGATCTATACTTTTCAGGTGTTTTTATACGTAAAAATCCGATCTTTATGTGATTATACCCATGAAACCCTAAAAACCCCATTTTCAACGAAACTCAGATCCGGACAAGTTTCTTACCTCTAATCGGCTCGTTTCTTCAGCAAAGCTTCGTGTAATCAATAGAGAAGAAGAATGGTTCGATCTTGGAGCAAAACCGACACCTTTCTCTCTCTAACCTCTTTCTCTCTCTTGAACTTGTAAAATGGAAATGGTGTGAAATGAGAGGTGGAAGGGATGAGGTTGAGGCTTTATGGAGCCTAACTTTCTCCCTTATTTTGGCCCAAGGCCCGTTCCCTCCCTTTACTTAGTTTAACCCTCGTGAACGATTATTCTTTACGCTTTCAAAACTTGGGATGTTACAAGTCTACCCTCCTTACAATAGGTTTCGTCCTCGAAACCTGCCATAAGCTATACTGATAGCAAATCCTAGAATGGGTGGCATAAACCGTAGCTATGCAAGGCAGCCTAGTCACGAAGGCCATTGTGATTAACTACCACTGAGAGTTTAACCGGGGCGATCTCTAATCCTAAGGCATCTAAACTAATGGGGGCTAACTAATCAGGTAAGGAAAGAACAACATGAACTTGCCATAGCATAAATAAGAGCTTTCAACGTACCTCACTGAGTCATCTAGTAGACCCTTGCTTTAGCCTTGTTGATGTAGGGTTCCTTCTCTACACCCTTTCCCTTTCCGGATCCCCCCGCTTCCGGCTCTTTGGGCTCTTTACAATCTCGACTCAAATGTCCCAGCTCTCCACAGTTGTGGAACCTTGGCTTCACCGGGCAGTCACGTGATTAGTGTCCAAACTTGCCATACCTAAAGCAACCCACCTGCCCAGCTCTGCACTCTCCTCCGTTCCCTTTTCCACATTTACCACACAGACCCCAGCTTCTAACCTTGACCTACTTTCACTATGACCTTGGAGGTCCTCACCAGTCCGCTTAACTCTTGCTTCTTGGGCAACTCGGGAATGACATTTTCAGAAACGATGTCATCATACACAACACCGCTCAGAACAACCACCGACTCAAAGGTACTCGGTATGTTGGCCTTAAAAAAGGTACTGTAACATCCCAAAAATCCAGCCGTAAACGGTTAACGGTCAAAGGGACGTCAAACGTAAAGCTACGAATGATATCGGTAACGAAATGCGATACCAAAAGCTTAAGAACTTAACCGGATACGAATAATAATAAGTTAGGAAGAATAATAATAATAATTTAGGATGAATTTCGGTTAAGAAACGTGACCTAAGAACTTAACCGGATGCGAAACGGAAAGACTATTCGCCTGGAAAAAGCCCAAAACTTCATATAGGCATATCCCATGCTAGAAAATGAGTTACGGAAGCCATAATATATGAAACTTGGGTGCCTCGGCGATGAAAATCTAAAAATTGAGTCATAACGGACCATAACCATGTGTAACGGTCGGTCACGGGGGTCAAAATCCATAACGGACCGTCACGCCGCAAAATCACGAAAACGCTCCGTTTTAAGCCACGTATCACTGAGTCATCGCACCCTAAATCCATGACGGACCATCATGAGACGTGACGGTCCGTTACGTGGTCAGAAAGTCCTTGGAGGCCAAGAAAACGGTAACGGACCGTCACCAACGGTAACGGTCCGTTACGTGATCAGATTTTTGCCTATAAATTGATTCTTGAGGCCATTCAAACGGGAAACAACACACACAAACACCATAAATCATACACACACTCTGGAGAAGAATTAGGAGCTGGTGCGGCGCGTTAAAGTACGAGTGTGGTACGCTGCGAGTGCGGTTCGGATCCGGAGAGACGTTTAAGCGAGGAACGAGCGTAGGAAACGACCCGAGGCTATCGTAAGTACATTGGACCTGCACCTTTGATAAATGTGTATGTGAATTATGTGATTATGTGTTATGTGCTATATGTGGAACTAAGGTACGGGGAAATAAAAGAAGGTAATGGCAATTAGTGTAAACACTAAACCGGAATAATGGAGTAGCCACGGCGTATCCAAGGGGTGGTGGATACGCCGTTGGTACTTCCTATATATAAACCTCTTTGATACTTCATGGTGAAACCATTATAAACGTTTAGAGGTATCTACTAAAATATAGTAATGAAAATATAGTAGACGAACGGGAGAATTTTCGACCAGTATGTAGTTATCTGACAAACGGAATGTTCTGTCTAAGGAAAGAGTGGTGTATAAATCTCTCCTAGACCCGTCACTCTTTCTTGAGAACATCTCTGTTGGAGGTACTACTCTAGAAGGATAATCACCCCAGTTTACAATATATAATAAGTATGAATAAGGGAGGGCTTAATTCTAACTAAAGGAATATCTGTGATGTATTATAGAGGTGGTGGGTACGCCACTGGTACACCCTATATATAAACCTCTTTAATGCATTATAGAGACGCCTTTAGGAGGAATTAGTGCAAGGATTAGATAAAAGCATGAGGAAGTGATGCTATCAAATAAGTGATGAGAAACGCTTAATCTTAAGCAAATGAGTATTCATGAGATGTTAAAGGGGTTGTGGATACGCCGCTGGTACTTCCTATATATAAACCTCTTTAACATAACATGAAGAAACCTTTGTAAGGGATTAGAGAAAGAGTTAAGATAAAAGCATAAAGAAATCATGCCACTAAATGAGAATTTGATGGGAAAGCTTAATTCTAAGTAAAGGAGTATTTATGGGACGTTAAAGGGGTGTTGGATACATCGCTGGTACTTCCTATATATAAGCCTCTTTAACGTAACATGGAAAAACCTTTATAAGGAATTAGAACAAGGATAAGTATGAAAGTATGCCACGAGGTCATGATATATATGCGAATATGCGATATGTGTTAAATGTGAATATATGGATGCATGATGAATGATCATGTTATATGTGTAAATATGAATGTATGATGGGAACGAGTCTAAGTCTTAAAATGGAACAACGAAGTACTCACGAAGTGTTAAAGGGGTGGTGGATAAGCCGCTGGTACTTCCTATATATAAGCCTTTTTAGTGCACCGTAGGGAAACCGTTACGAAGTTTTAAGGTAAGGACTGGTTGGAAATAAATTGGGAGGCTGTGAGTCTATGATACTAAAGATCCCAATGAAAAGAGATGTCCAGCCTATGGGGCGGATCTCTAGAATGAATGGAAAAAGGTGCCGAGTCTACGGGATGGAAGGGACTTAAATATGAGAATGGAAAGGTGCCCAGTCTATAGGCGGAAGGACCCGGTAGAGGTGCCTAGTCTATAAGGCGGAAGGACCTAAAATGAATGATAATAAAATATACGAATGACGTGACCGGAAGTACGCCCAGAGATGGTCATGGGGGCGCCGAGAGCCCAGGAAACTTGAACAATAAGAACCTAAAGGGTTCCTAATAAAATGAACGATGCAATGTACTTACTTAGCGAAAACTAATTCAAAAACGTTTTCCAAACACTGTAGGAAAGAAGCGTGTGGAATAAAGCTTCCTGAGGACGTGGCCGGTCGGAGTTAAAGAATCCCTATGTTACATAATGTAATATTTAATGTAAAGACAATATTTATAATAAAGTATACCTTTATCACTTTAGTGATGAGGCTTGAAAAATCTGGGACCCGTTTTCCGCATTAAACTCTGATAAAATAATAGTAGGATAAGTAGGGTGTTTCAGGTACGGACTTTCGGTGGCTCCCTTGAACATATCGCTCTTCGGTTGTCACAAGATGGGCACCAGACGTGCCAACTCATTGTACTTGGAAGTGTATTGCCGGTGAGTCATGAGTCCGGCTTGTAGGGTCAGGAATTCCCTTTCCACCTTGTGGACCTCGTTCTTAGGACAAAACTTTTCAATTGCCAATGTCTTCAGGTCACTCCACCTCATCAACTCGATCGCTTGGTCACCCTTTTCATGTTTCACGGTCTCCCACCAGTGTGTCGTTTCCCCCTTTAATGACTTTGCAGTGAACGTGACCGCTTGGTCCGGTTGACACTCACTTAGGCGGATGGTAGATTCCATGCCGTTAATCTAGTCTAAAGTATTTGCTTCTTCCTTCTCCCTAGTAAGCATATGTGGATCACAACCCTGAAATGCTTTGTACTCGCTCCCGCGAGCAGGCGGTGCAACATTCTCCAACGGATTTGGTCCTCCCATAGTTGGAAGTGCCATGGGTCCTTCGGTGGCTTGGTTTGTAATGGGGTTCTCATTAGCTCTCCTCAAGGCTTTAGCAATCACGGCGGGTATGGTGTCCCTCATCATTCGGGTGAATTCACGGTCGAGAGCTGCCTGTACGGCCGGTTCAAACTTAAATGTCTGGTCAACTTCTGCCGCGTGCTCAACATTGGGTTGACTGACGGTCGTATCGGTATGTGTAGTGTGAACACTCCCCTCAATCTCTTGGGTTGCATGTGGCTCACCGCGACGGCCAGTCCGTCCACCACGTCTTCCTCCTCCACCCCTTCTAGCTCCTCCATGTCTAGCCATTTCTAACTGAAAGATAAGGAATAAAGGGATTTAATTTCTTCATGCTAGGGAATAGGTAGAACATGATAAGTAAGGTAAGATGTTAATATACACCGGCCATCTGCTATTAACCATTACATCTGTCACACCCATAACACAGGACAATTATCTACTAGAGTAGTACCTCCAATAGATATGTTCCCAGGTAAGAGCGACGGGTCTAGGAGAGATTTATACACCGCTCTTTCCTAGACAGAACATTCAGTTTGTCAGATAACTACATACCGGTTGAAGGTCGCCTTCTAGTTACTGTGACTTTGATATCAAAAACACACAACGGATGACTTAAAATCATGACTACTTTATTTCATATTATAAAGTTTTACAATACGTTCTGACTTGTACAATACAACGTAAAAACTCTAGACTTATAGTTCACGAAGAACGTGCCATCCACTCAGGCATTATGGTCACACAAGGACCTGCCTTTAGTTATCCCTATATCCAACATCTGTACGTCTCCTGGAATGCCAACTACAAGCTAGGGTTCACCTGTGCTAAAAAACATTTGAAAACATTTTAGCATAACGCTGGTGAGTTCATAAACAAAATCGTATTTCCACAATGTATATCCTTGATACAAGAATGAAATGCCCCGTTTGGGTCTAACAATCATTCCCTCCAATCTATCACCCGGTAACCATGCAAGTATTCTGAGTCTATAACATATATAAATACAGAGACCTTCTGACGTGCTGGTCTGCCAAGGACCGGTTCTTAAAACAAGAAGATCAGTCTTGTCCCTAGGTCCCACCCCAATCATGGCCATAATAAGTACTTATTATAGGATATATGCACTGATAGTATTGGGATATCAGATAAAAAAATCATTTGCAAAACATTTTATAAAGCACAGTTCAAATGAACTCACCTGAAGCAGAACCTCCTTTCTGATCAACAATAATAATCAACACCTTGACAGAACCCTAAATCATATTTGACATTATCATAATCAACATCCCTATCTTAGGTTTACACGAAGGAACCCCAGGGTGTTCAGAAACCTTATCTCGGCACTATCTACGGTAGTTTGCGGACGAAATTGCAAGAAACCGGACTCTCGAGAGCGGACCAAAACCTCAGGAATTGAGCTATCAGAGCTTATGTGTGTGTTGGTGAATGTGTTTGTGTGTGTAAAGGAATGAAATCGATCCATCTATTTATACGGTGAAATTGGTCCCATATCAGACCATGTTGGGGGATGTCGGTCCGACTTCCCCTTGCATGTGTCAGCCCTACACGCATCGCCCTCCTATTGGGCTGCCTTCCTTTTTGCGGCTATCGAACCGCAATGGTCCTGGATGTCGGTCCAACTTGGTGCCACATGTCAGAATTTCTCTGGTGAGTCATAGGACACGTGTCAACACCTGGTTCACGCCTTTATCAACACATATCGGACCGATATGTATCGGATGTCGGTCCGACATCCGTCCATTTTCAGAATTTTCACATTTAGTCCTCCATCTTTGGAGAATTTGCAGTTTAACCCCTGAACTTTGTCTTTTGCTACTTTAAGCCTTCATTTTACTTGGGAACTATCCGGGTGTTACAACATCACTTCTCGTTTTCTAATTATTCACTTTCGTGATTCTGCTAAAGCATTTATTCTTATCTTGACACTCTAAAAGGAAAACTTTACTTACTATACGCTTCTGATGCTTTGGCTTGAGTTACCCGTTACTGGCATCCGCTATTTGGTCCCATCCTCAGTTTAAGTCTAGACATCGGGGATGTCCAAATCTCTCAATCACTCTGATACCAACTTGTAAAGCCCCAACCCCGGGAGACCTCACTTATTAGATTTACTCATCAACACATAGCACTTAAACATAAAACATTCATTACTTAGCAGCGGAAACGATTTAAACTTTCAACATAACAGAGGAAGCATAACATGTCTAACACAACTTGTCAAATACAAACTGAAACTTGTCTTAAATAACTAAAACATAAACATAGACTGGATGCCAGACATCGATCTTCAGGTAACTCTTCTCGCCAAGCCAAGCATCCACATCCAGCTACTGCCACCTACACATATCTGATGTGCATACTAAAAATCAGCAACGCTTAGTGAGTTCTAACATTTACTTTAAATCAATCATTCAAAGTATTTATTAATACATACATACTGCCCCTAAGTCAAAAATTTACATACTTTACTTTTTAAATCAGTTTAAAACATATAATAAACCGTCAATTCCTTCACACTGTACTGCCCTCATGGCACACGACCATGAAAAGACCAGTACTGATTAACCGTCAATTCACTTGTCACATATGGTACTGTCCTCATAATCAATATCGCTCAGCATGATGTTGTCCTCATGATCAACACCTGGTATTGTCCTCGTGATTCATGTCGCTCAGCATGGTTTGGTCCTCGTGACACAATAGTGTTGTCCTTGTGATCAACACCGCTTTACGATAAGGGGAAGTTGCCTGGACCACCCGAGCAACCACCGTCACTCATCCTAATTGTACAACCATTAACGAACCAGCAAGGCTCTTACTAATGGGTAGAACACATAACTGACATCTTGTACAAGCAACATCTGTCCCAAGGACCTTTACAAACTGGTACACTCTCCTGTAGGAAATCTCTTTACTTTCTTTGCATAGCTTTCCTTTACTTGGTCAAAAACTTAACATATAATATGCCTTTGTTTATGTATATAAAAATATAGTAAACGCTTGCCATAAAATATCTTTGCTTTTCCGAAACATAGCTTAGCACACATATCATGCATTTGTTTATGTATATAAAATATAGTAAACGCTTGTCATGAAGATATATCTTGCTTTACTTTAAAATGCTAACTACTATATTATGCCTTTGTTTATGTATATGAAAATATAATAAACGCTTGCCAATAATATAGTTATACTTTACTCAAAACGTGCAAATGCCTCTTTTTAACTTTACACTAAAACATGCCTTTTCACATTGTTTATTAATATAAAATATGTAATAAACGCTTTACACTAAGCATGCACAGCACCCCTAAAGCAGGCGAAAAGGGGATTATAACTCACCTGGTTTATGATCCACTGAAACTAAAAGCTCGGGCTACACGGTGCTACACGATCTGTGCGGATACAATACATGAAATCGGTTAAACTTGCTAGTGTCGGCTGACTCTTCAGAGAGTCAGCTAATAGAGCCGACTGACACTTCAGAGAGTCGACTGATAGTGTCGGCTGACTCTTCAGAGAGTCGGCTGATAGTGTCGGCTGAATCTTCAGAGAAGCATCTTGCCATTTATTGTACGTATGGTTTGATCAAATTGATATACATACCATGGTGTGGCTATGATATGGCTAGCTTAATTCTTGTGGAAGGATTATAGCGCAGCCAGAGATACACCGGAAGTTATATCCACTTGAATTTCAGTTGCTAGTGTATGAGGTGGTAGTGAATGTGTATGTTACCATGCAAATTATGATTAACTAGATTTAACTCTTTCATGTGACAAAATGTTTTGGGTCTTGTAAACGTAATTCACCAACTTTTGTTGACGTATATTTTCAAAATGTTTTCAGGTAATCATGAATAGCCTTAATAATAAGGTAGTGGTTTAGGGAGAATATACGACTACAGTACATTGAGGCATGACTCCCGTGGCTCGAGATATTATTAAACAATATTGTATTACGAAGTATAAAATTTTGAATTTTCAGAATAATGATTGTAAATTATTATGGTGTTTAATTCCCCATGTTTTATGAAAATGACAGTTACTTGACTACAAAAGTCGAGAAATATTATGAAACTCATAACCATGTAATTTCTGTTGTGCATATAAAATGATTGTTCAAAATAGGTACCAATCTGAGTCGTACGCCCGTGGTGTGAAAATTATTGTCCCTTTAAAGTTTTGTTTACAAAATCATTTTTCTAACAATACATCTCTTCATGAAAAAAAATGTATTGTCACACCCCGCCGAAGGCGAAAACACGGAAGTGAGACGAGAGCGGTGCATCGAACACTAGGCGTAAGAGAATGCTAATGGTTACATTGCAACATACAAAGAACCACTACATGCTTACCAGAAATTTAAAATGTCTTATAAACCACATAAACCAAAATGCAAATCCAAACCGTCTACATGAACCAACATCCGAAATACAAAATCCAAAATACACACGACAAAGTTATCCCCAAAAGCAATTCCCCAAACTAGCCATTTGTTTTAATTCTGTTTACCTGAAAAGCATGTTTCGAAAACGGGTCAACTATAAAAATAGTTGGTGAGCACGCAGGTTTTGCGACTCGATAAAAAAAGTAAGTAAATAGATTTCAAAATGTAAGAGTAACCATCCGCGGATGATCATGTACACGTGTTAAGATTTTAATTACCCTGAACCACAATCAAAACCGTCAGACTAGTTGTTGCCCTTGTATCAGGTGTCGAATGTGAACACCTACTATGGCTAATTATGCGCCCAAATGACTATACAAGTCTGGTTGGCGCGACAAACCCTGGGTGGGGGGTGTCAACCTAAATAGTACTATACATAATTCCCATCGGTTATCCAAGGTAATTGATTGCGTTAAAGTAGGGACTTAATACATTCATAAGTAAAACCAGGTAACCCTAATCCCAAGTAACAACGTGCAGTGTGAAACAGATTTTCCCCCATAAAATAGTAAAAATTGAAAAGTGGGGCTGCAAAACTCACCTTAGAGTGTGACGCGTACTGTGCTGTAAACAGAGAAACCGCAAATGGTGGTATCCTACTCGAGTCCTACTAACAAGTAGACACGAAATGCATTTAGGAAACCTAATATGTGTGGCTAAGTCAACAAAAGCCAAAAATGGCTATGCAATCAATTGCATACCCAAAACTCGTGCACACGCGTACGAACTGTTAGAAATTGTAAAACCGGCTTTTATATAAATTCCTGACCTTAAAAATTTAAGTTTTATATTTTAATAAAGAACATCAGTAGTTATAAAATCATATGTGATAAAATCTCAAGTCACGGTTTTGTTTGATAAAAAACGCAGCTACGCGCGTAAAGTCCGGTTTACGGTTTAAAAATCCGATTCGTCCGAAATTAGGGTTTTAGTGTGATTTTAGCACCCAATTTAAAAATCAAAATTTATGTTTTTAATATGTTCATACCTCTGTCCAAAATCCCGTGACATTTCTACAAAAACATTTTTATACAAAAATTTCCAGAAATAGTAACTTTTTATAAAGTTTTAGTGGACCATAATTCTAAAACCATACTTATACATAAAATTAATGTTTGAAAATTTTATCAATTTTTCATATATATAAATAAAAATTTCTGACCAAATTTCATAATTTTTCAATATCCATATTATTTATTATGAATATAATATTTTTAAAATTAACTAAATCGGGAAAATAGTTAAACTTGTCAAAACTTCACCAAAGTTTTACCAGATTAGTTTTAGGTCCATATGATATTTCATTAAAAGTTTCAAGTCCAGAAGTTATCCAGAAGTATATGATCCCCAATTCATTTGTTTAAACTTTAGAAATACCAATCACCTACTTAAACAACTCCAATTTTCACGAAATTTGGATATGAGTCATCATTTATAATATACTAACTACTGACCAAATTCCAGAGTTTTCTAAAACTCCGAGGTAGTTTCCCCAATTTTCAAGTATTAAACTTGTATGAATTTTAATAAATAATCTATATAGAGTTTGGTTACCAAAATTTCTAGATCCTCATTTTAAGACATATCCTAGTCTTTAAAAGTAAGTTTGGGTGCCAAATCAATAATTTTTTAAAATTCATCAAGAACATCTTCAAACTTCCAAACAAGTTTTTAACCGATTTTTACCTTTAAATCAACCCTAGATGATGAAGTTAGATGCTTTTCTCCTGTGATTCTTTGATTTAGCAACCTACAATCACAATGCGGTTCAATTCCAAGATCAAAGACTCAAAATCATCAAAAATGAACTTTAAATTCAAGAAATTGCAAGTATGAACACCCAAGTGTTCATACACTTTGATCAACAAAATTTGCAAGTATTTCACTAGATAACTCATTGTGGAATCCTTATTATAAATGCAAAACTTGAGCTTAAAACACTTGAAGTCATCAAAAACTGAAAATCAAAGTGAGTGTGTGTGTGTTCTTGGTGTTCTTGAGAACACATGCAAGGTTAAAAACAGAAAATCAAAGTTTTAAAATCATGTTGTTTTACCTCTCAAATCCCTGGAACAAAGCTCAAATCACCTTAGATTCAAGAATCAAAGCTAGATGGGAGTGTTCTTAAGAGGAAATGAAAGAAAAAAAATATATGTGTGTGTGTGGGTGTGTGTTTGGGACGACAAGAAGGGAGGGGAAGGGGAAGGGGAAGGGGTTAGGTCTTTTTATAGTGGGGAGTGAAGTCTTAGGTTTAAAGGAAAAGTTTTATAAAACTTTACCCACTTTTTATAAAAATTGCACCCCTAAACACTTTAATAAATATTTTTATCAAAACATAAAAATCTAGTATCTAAAATAATGAATTTTAGAAATTTTTAAAACACAAAAAGTTATACCGGGTATTTACCGGGAGAACCACCTGTGATCGTTAGTTTAATCAAGAATCACAAAAGTTAGTACATATAAATATTATAAAACATATTTCTCAACTAAATTTAAATATAAAAATTAATTTCAAGAAATTAAGTTTTACCATTTATTTAACGCATTCGTTGTACAAGCAGTGTATGCACTTAACCGAGTTTTCTAATTCGGACCTTAATGTTTGTCTAAGGAAATGTTCCTAGAATTCCTAGAAACACTCAAAATATATAAAATCATAAAATTTAAAAATATGACGTATAAAAAGTCGAGAAACGGTAAGAACCTGAAAAACCGCGGTTGTCACATTATCCCCCAGTTGAAAGTAATTTCGTCCCGAAATTCAATCGGTGTCGGTAGTAACCGCTTCCTTCTAAAAAATTTGAGGATATTTCTACTTCATTTGGTCCTCTCGTTCCCATGTAAACTCGGGTCCACGCTTCGAGTTCCATCGGACCTTCATGATGAGGATACGACTACGTTTAAGCGGCTTGATCTCGCGATCCAAAATTTCGACCGGTTCCTCGATAAAATGAAGTTTCTTGTCGACATGGACTTCCTCAAGATGTACTACCAAGGATTCGTCGGCTAAAGACTTTTTGAGATTTGATACGTCAAAAGTATCGTGTTTACCGCTGAGCTCCTGAGGTAATTTCAATTTGTACGCCACGGGACCGATTCTATCAACAATTTCATACGGTCCAATATACCTCGGATTGAGTTTACTCCTTTTTCCGAACCGAATAACGCCCTTTCAAGGTGAAACTTTTAAAAGCACCTTGTCGCCAATTTGAAATTCCAAGGGTTTCCTTCGATTGTCGGCGTAGCTTTTCTGCTTGTCTCGTGCAGCCTTTAGTCTATCCCGAATCTTAAAAATCTTGTCTGTAGTTTCCTGAATAATCTCGGGGCCAGTCAAACGGTTGTCACCAACTTCGGCCCAACAAAGTGGTGATCGACACTTACGCCCATACAAAGCTTCAAACGGTGCGTATTTGAGGCTAGTGTGATAATTGTTGTTATAAGAAAATTCGATTAACGGTAAATGCATATCCCAATTACCACCAAAGTCTATCAAACATGCCCTTAGCATATCCTCCATGGTCTGAATCATCCGTTCACTTTGACCGTCAGTCTGAGGATGGTAAGCCGTGCTCATATCCAAACGCGTTCCCAAAGCTCGTTGTAGTGTCTGCCAGAATCGGGATGTAAAATGACTATCCCTATCTGAGATGATGGAAACGGGCCCTCCATTCCTAGAAACGATCTCACCAATGTACAAACAGGCTAACTTTTCCATCTTATAATCCTCTCAGATGGGAATAAAATGAGCAGATTTCGTCAACCGGTCAACAATGACCCTAATCGAATCATAACCGCTAGAAGTTCACGGTAATTTGGTGACGAAATCCATAGCAGTTGCCCCCATTTCCACTGTGGAATGTCGGGTTACTGCAAGAGTCTCGGAGGTTTCTGGTATTCCGCCTTGACTTTAGAACAAGTCAAGAACCTCCCGACATAACTTGCAATCTCTTTCTTCATTCCGGTCCACCAATAAAATTCTTTCAAGTCTTTGTACTTCTTGTCGGCTCTGGGATGTACGGAATACCTAGACTTGTGAGCTTCATTCAAAATTAGTTCCTTCAAATTATGGGAATACGGAATACATATTCGATCCAAATAATAAACTAACCCATCGGTTTTCTGATCGAATTTCCTCTCAACACCACATAAAAGTTCGTCTTTCAAATGATTTCTCTATAGGGCTTCCTTCTGTACCTTGAGAATCTGAGCTTTAAAGTTCGTTTGGATTGTCATCCCCAAAGCACGCACTCGATGAGGTTTTATTCTTTCCTTCCTACTCAGAGCATCTGCCACCACATTTGCTTTTCCAGGGTGATAACAGATCTCATAGTCGTAGTCGTTAAGTAGTTTGACCCATCGCCTTTATCTCATGTTCAACATCTTTTGATCCAATATGTGTTGCATGCTTTTGTGATTGGTAAAAACAGTGCACTTGGTGCCGTAGAGATAGTGCCTCAAAATTTTAAGTGCAAAAATGATGGCACCCAACTCCAAGTCATGGGTGGTATCATTCTTTTCATGCACTTTCAATTGTCGGGATGCATACACGATAACTTTGTCCTTTTGCATCAACACACAACCAAGACCATGGTGTGATGCATCACAGTATACGACAAAGCCATCCGTCCCTTCGGGAAGAGTTAGAATCGGAGCGTTACATAACTTCTGCTTTAAAAACTGAAACGCCTCTTCCTGTTTGTCACCCCATTCAAATTTTCTATCTTTATATGTCAAGAGAGTTAAGGACTGAGCTATATTCGAGAAATTTTCAATGAATCGCCTATAATAACCCGCCAAACCAAGAAATTGACGGATCTCGGTTGGGGTCTTAGGCATTTCCCACTTCTTTATCGCCTGTATCTTGGCCGGATCCACATGTATGCCTTTCTCATTAATCACATGGCCAAGAAAGTGAACCTCTTTTAGCCAAAACTCACACTTGAGAACTTGGCGAATAATTTCTCGTTCCTGAGCAACTCCAAAATCAACCGCAAGTGTTGCTCGTGCCTCTCCTTACTTCGAGAATAGATCAAGATGTCGTCGATAAAGATTATCACAAATTTGTCTAAGTAGGGTTTGCATACCCTATTCATCAGATCCATAAACACTATCGGAGCATTGGTTAGCCCGAAAGGTATAACCAAAAACTCGTAGGGACCATACCGAGTCCTGAATGCTGTCATTGGTATGTCATCCTCCTGGACCCTTAATTGTTGTTAACCGGATCTGAGGTCTACTTTAGAAAAATGAGTCGATCCCTGTAATTGGTCAAACAAGTTGTCGATTCTTGGGAGTGGATATCGGTTCTTAATCGTCAATTTATTCAACTCTCGGTAGTTGATACACATCCAAAATGATCCATCCTTCTTTTTCATTAACAAGACTGGAGCTCCCCAAGGTGAGAAACTCGGTCTAATAAATTCCTTCTCTAAAAGTTCCTGCAACTGATTTGACAAATCTTGCAATTTAGACGGTGCCAAACGGTATGGGGATTTAGCAATAGGTGCGGAGCTGGGTACCAAGTCGATCCTAAACTGAACTTGCCGTGGAGGGGGTAATCCAGACAAATTCTCGAGAAAGACTTCCGGATACTCGCGCACGATTGGGATATCTTGAATTTTTACTTCCTCCGACCTTTTCTCGACAACGTTAGCAAGAAATGCAGAAATCCCTTTCTTCAAATATTTCCAAGCCTTCATACATGATGTTCAAGCTCCTTCCAGGTTTATCACCATGAACATCTAGAAATTTTCCATTCAGAAGTGGAATTCGAACTATCTTTTCTGGGCAAATAATCTCGGCTTGGCGTTTGGATACCCAATCCATGCCAATTACAAAATCGAAGCTACCAAGTTCAATTGGAATAAGATCTACACTAAACGGATGATTAGTTAAATTCATAGTGCAAACTGGGATAATGTCACTAGCTTTAATCAATTTGCCATTAGCTAGTTCTATAGTATAGACATCATGCAACTTTTATGACTCAAGACTAATCAATGATCTAAACTCAGTGGAAATAAAACTTTTATAAGCCCCTGTGTCAAACAGTATAGAGGCATATAGATCATTGATGAGAAACGTACCCGTCATTACATTCGGGTCCTGAAGAGCATCTCCAGCCCCAAGTGTGAATGCTCTACCTTTAGCCTAATTCGTATTACCACCATCACGACCCAGTTTAGGACATATGTCTATGAAGTGACCGGTCTCCTTACATTGATAACATGATCTTTGAGGTTCTAAGTTGACCCTGCAGTTCTTGGCAAGATGACCGGTCCTGTTGCACCTTTCACAAGTAAGAACTGCGCATTGTCCGGCATGGTGAAGGTTGCATCTATTACACTTTGGTAAGTTCCCATTATACCCTTTCTTTCCTTGTGTCACTGCTCCATAATTCTTCACAAACTTGCGCTTCTTACTTGGACTTCCAGTAGTTTTCTTCACATCCTTCTCCTCAGATTTCTTTCTATTCGTTCCTTTCTTAACCAAGATCCCATTCCTTACCATTTCGTCAGTCAATTCACCCGCCAATTGAATCACACTTTGTATAGTTGTAGGTTTGTCTGAAGTAACCATTCCCCGAATCTAGGGCACCAATCCCCAGATATACCTTTCAATCCTCTTGGGTTTTGGTGTCACCAGGTGTGGCACCATATAGGACAACTCTTGAAATCAAGTCGTGTAAGCCAAGATCTCAGCTCCATCCATTTCCAGGTTCCAAAATTCGACTTCAATCCTCTTCAATTCATTCTGAGGACAATACTCCTCTATAAGCATCTTTTTAAAGTCATCCCAAGTCAGGTTATCAATAACCTGTTCTCCTAAGGCGTCTATATGGGAATTCCACCACGTTAGGGCTTCACTTTGCAGAGAGCAAGTAGCATACTTAACCTTCTGATTATCCAAGCAGTTACTGATTTTTATAACAGACTCCATATTTTTCTATCCAATGAAAAATCCCAACTACTCTTTCACTACCATGAAAATCTAGGGGTTTTCTGGCCGAAAAGTCTTTAAAAGTACATGCACGGTTGCTGTTACCAGTATTTGTGCCACCGCCACTGCCACCACCGGCTCCACCGCCAGTGCCACCACTGCCAGAAGCACCACCATTAGTTCCACTACTAGTGCCACCAGCATTCCTGATTAACCCTGCGGTTATCTGCGCCACAATTCTAGGTATAGCCGCATCAATTCCTTGATTTATCAACTGGGTCAAATCTGGCTGAGTATTCTATGACTCATTATGCTGAGGATCCCTCCTCAGTGGCATTGTCTAAAAACATAAACGGACATGAATTTGTTAAGAGTTTGAGTAAATGAAGACACTTGATTAGAAATACTCAAATCATAGTAAACAAGCCATACATAAAAGACATGTTTTTGAGAATGGCGATAAAAATTTAAACGAACCATGTACACAAGGTAACAAATAAGGATGATAACGATACACAAATAATAACCAAATGAAATTTATGGCACACAAAGAATCATCCAAAATATAGTTCCATTCCATCATCAAAATATTTACATAAGTGCTCCATAGAGCATATAAAGTAATTAGGGTTTACAAGAGTTAGTAACAATTTTTACAAAATTAGGCATCAGTTAGTATTATGCCAAGTTACCCAAAAGAAAATAAAGTGTATGTAACGCATCAAAAGGACCTGAGCACAAGCCGCTCAGTGACCGAAATATAAACCTAGCACAACCGCAAACAGTGTGACAACGAAAGTCACTAGAATAGCCATTCCAGAGTAAACCCTATTCTCAAAACGATCAACGCGTCGGTTCCCATTCAACTCTGATGCCTGTGCTGCAGCAATGTACTGATATAACTCTGGTATCTGCTCCAGAACTCCCTCCATGTAAGGCCCCAAACCGGGCACCCTACAGTTGGATCTCATAACTGGGTATCCTCTTTAAAATACTCGTTTTTATTAATCAAAATACAACGGCAGTCTTTCAAAAAAATAATATTTACTATTTAATATCTTTATCGCCATTAAGTTTACCTCATGAATGCCTGCACACCAATCCGAGTAACACCGCTCCCAAGCCAAGATACGCCGAACCCCAAAGCTCATCTACACACAATCTAACATACACCCAAAGTCAGCTACGCTGAGTGAGTTCTAATAGTTTAATTTAAATATAACCAACTCGTCACAATTATTATTTGTCTCCACCCAAGACCCCCCGGTCCTTATAAAATAGTTTTACAAATTAACATCATATAGATAACCCCTGTTACCTTATGATATCCCAAAAGATTCACCACCCTAGACTCATCCCGCCATCTTAACTCAGTAAGTCTCTCCGAGATGGATCGAACTTACTACTCTGCTAACTCAAAATTTACTACATGTACTAACCATACACTGGTTATCTCAACCAACCTCTAGACACTGACTAAACTAGCCCTAACTAAGACACTCAAGAGCCAACTGACACAACATTTGTAAACACAATGTCCTCATCCCGACACAACGGTCAATCTAACTCTACTCACCACATTAATATCATCTCATACACAATTAATATCATTTACACATCACAATAATTATCATCTCATGCAAAATAAATATAACTCAACACTTGTATGCAATTTATCACATATATATGCACACAAACACATACCTTGTCACATGCACCCTCTTCAGGGTTACCCTCATCAGGGCGTTCGACTTACGCCGAGCTCATCGCTAACTGATGTGTTGTTAAATATCCATGTATTAGAGTCTAATTCATATAGTTTTAAGCATTTAGCTTTGTATATCGAGTCTGTTTTATGTGCATTTGGTGTTTTTGAGTCTTACAGGTTAAGCATGCTACTTGAGCGGGAAATACGAAGCTTAAATCAAGAAAATAGCAGCATACACGGGCCCAGGGAAGTCAAAGTCAAAGAAAGTCAAAACTCATGGAAAATCAAGTCTTCGTGGTACGCGAAGAGCAAGGGGAAGAAGTTCGCGGTACGCGAGTGGCTTGAAAAGGTCACCCGGCTAATTTGTTTTTCGCTGTACGCGAAGATGTGCTGGGTTTGGTTCGCGACACGCGAAGAGTTCTAATTTCGGAAATTTTGACCTAATTTCAATTATAAGCCACTGAGGAGTCTATTCTCGAATGAACTTACATCTAGCCATCCAAGAACTTCCAAGAGGCGATTTCAAGAGTTAAAGTTCGAATCTTTTCAAGTTTTTTTTTGCTAGATCAAGTTATACGAATCATTGAAGAATCGACGATGAAGTCGATGAACGGCTAATCCTTTTGTGGTTGCTTCCGCATGTAGCATCTGCTTTGTGAGGTGATAATCTGGTTCATACTTGGTTTGGTATAGAGTTGTAATCGTTTGATTATTTGAATGCTATAGTTTGTTCTGTTTGATTAAACGATTTGGTTTTTAGATTTAATACGCTCATCAAATTTTTGGTTTTATATCGTGAATCATTGAGTGTTTATGTCTGATGTTATAAATTGGTAATTGATTATTGGGTAATTAACTTATGTCAAGCACTCAGTTTTACAATCGTTGCTCAGCGCAGTCACTATCTTGATTGTTAATTATTTATCGAACTGAATAAAACGAGTCATGTCTATGTGATTTGCAATTAGTACAAACCAGTAATCACCGAACTTGCAATCTGAACCTGGAAGTAATCCGTTTCTCTTAATTATTTCCAAAGTTTTAAAGATCTTTGCTTTTTATTCTGAATTTAAACAATTTTTCTAAACAACACTTTCCATGAATTCCCTATGGATACGACACCCTACTTCACTATACTATAGTTTAAGGTAGCTAGGGATTAGATTTAATATTGTTTTTGAATGACCTTGATAACGCGATCAAAATGGCTCCGTTGCCGGGGAATACGTGCACTTAGTGTTTTAGTTTAATTTGTTTTGTTCGGAGCTACTCATCATGTGTTTACTTGTGCAGTCCACAAGTTTATGCATACTCGAAACTCAGGAAGAAAGTCACCTCTTTTATTCGATCCAGAAATAGAAAAGGCTGCTAGAGCCAACAGAAAGCTGCAAACTACAGTCCAAACAAACCTTGAAAAACTTGACGGCCCGAGGATGTCACAAACTCAACCAGCCAATCCAGATCCTAATCAAGGTGGGGGACCAAACCCATCCGCAATACCAACAAAATCAACCACAGGACCAACCTCTCCTGCCACAAAATAAACCACCACCACCTCAATACCAACAAAACCCACCACTAGCACTATTTCGGGACCACCCTTTTCAACCCTACAACAGTTACCCGAGCTACTCAGATGTTGGAGATGATGAGCACTTGTCACTGGGACAAAGTTACATACCACAACATGGTTCTCAACATGAGAATTGGGATGAAGGGAAATAGTGGTATGACATGAACCACCATGAGGCATTCACTCCCATGAATCAAAGAGCTAATGGGGTAGATGATTGAGTGCAACCACCACCAAGGGCCGAATATGGGTATCAACCAAGAAATCCGGGCAACCTTGATGGAGAGAACATGTATAGGCAGCCTCAAGTGAGCAGACCAAACTATCGAGAGGAACCACTTAGAAAAAGAAACCCACCCAGGAATGAACAAGGGGTGGATAGTCACTTCTGCCCTACCTTAGCCCTGAATGCTTCCCCTGTCATACCACCGGTCAGGAGGAACGCATTTGATATTAGACCGGGATGTCTAACGATCCTCCCACACTTCTTTGGGAGAGCTACTTTGGAGCCCTACACACATTTATCAGAGTATGAGGCTATTTGTGGGACCATATGTGGTTAGGGATTCACTACAAACGAGGTGAAACTGGTGCTCTTCCAGTTTTCACTAAATGACCGTGCAAAACAATGGTTCCTTTCTCTGCCGTCTGCTATTATTGCCACCTGGGTAGAGTTGCAGCAACAATTTTTGGATGAGCACTTCCTGCCTCACAAGACTAATGAGGCCAGAGCTGCAATCAGAGACTTTAGGAAACAGTCAGGGGAGCCTTTTTATGAGGCATTCAAGAGGTTTAAAGAGCTGCTGAGAAATTGCCCACATCATGGTATAGAAAAGTGGGAATTGATTCAGGCGTTTTATGATGGTCTACTGCCTGAAGATGTAATGGATGTTAATTCAAACAGTAATGGCACTTTCTTTTCTAACCATGTGGATGATGATTGGGATATACTACAGAGGATGAGTGTGACATCGAAGAGGCAGGCTCATGCAAGTAGGAGGGCAAAGACTAGTGCTTCTGCAAAATCAGTGGATTATGAGACACAGAAGAGGTTGGATGCCATGGAGATCCAGATGGCACGTCTTGGTAGGCCTAGTGGTAAGGATGTGGCAAATGTGTCACAAGTATATCCGTTTTTTTGATGGGTGTGATGAGTTGGGCCATGTTCAGGCAAATTGCCTAAGGGAGCAAGGGAAGTCTGAAGAAGTGAACCAATTTGGGGACGAGAGAAGATAACAAGATATGAATGCTACCCACTACCATCCTAGACTCAGAAACCACCCAAACCTCAGGTATGGAAATGCTTCTAATCAATTGAATCCTAACTTTCAGGGTTCTAATGTACAGAGTGGAGGGTAACCACAACAGCACAGTACCAGAACCGCTAACAAGGTTACAATCAAGGCAGATATCCAAGGAACCAGGGTAATCAAGGTGGGTATCAACAAGGAAATCAACGGAACTATCAACAGCAAAGTCAGCTGAGTGGAGCTGCATGTGGTGATGAATTGGGGAGCAATCAGTTCACTGCGCTGATGGATGCGATAAAGGGGTTAAAGAAGGAAAATGAAGATGCATTCAAGGAGTTAAGGAAGGATAATGAGGTCCGGGATAAGACGGTGAATGAATTATCTATGCAAGTAGGGTAGCTAGCAGAAGAGATGTCTAGGCGTGACTTGGGCAAACTACCAAGCAACACGCAGACCAACCCACAACATGTCACACCCGTAACATAGGATGGTCATATAACCAGAGTAGTACCTCCAACAGATATGCTCCCAGGTAAGAGCGACGGGTCTAGGAGAGATTTATACACCGCTCTTTCCTAGACAGAACATTCCGTTCGTCAGATAACTACATACCAGTTGAAGGTCGCCTTATAGTGACGTTGATACCAAAAACACACAGCGAAAGACTTAACATCATAACTTATTTTATTTCATAACATAACGTTTGTACAATAGGGACTGACTAGCAAAATACAACATAAACAAACTCTGGACTTATACCTCACGAAGAATCATGCCTTTCACTCAGGCCTTATGGTCACTCAGGGACCTGCCCTCAGTCATCCCTATATCCAACATCCGTACATCTCCTAGAATGCCAACTACCAGCTATGGTTCACCTGTGCTCAAAAACATTTGAAAATATTTTGGATCAGATGTTGGTGAGTTCATAAAAAAAATCATATTTACGGTTATCTTTGATACAGGGATGAATGCCCCGACATGTCATACAACCATCCTTTCCAATCCATCACCCAATAACGTCTGCTTTACTCGGGTTATGAGTCTACAACATACATATATACAGAGACCTTAAGGCACGCTGTTCCTATATGTACCAGATCTCAAACAGGAGGATCGGTCTTGTCCCTAGGTCCCACCCCAATCATGGCCATAATAATTACTTATTATAGGATATATGCACGAATAGTATTGGGATCTCAGATAAAAATCATTTACAAAACATTTCATAGAGCATAGTTCAGAGGAACTCACCTCAAGCAGAACCTCCTCCTGTATCAAATATAACAATCAACACTTCGACAGAACCCTAGATCATATTTGACATTATCATAATCAATACCCCTATCTTAGGTTTACATGAAGAAACCTTAGGATGTTTAGAAACCTTACCTCGGCACTATCTATGGAAATTTACGGACGAATTGCGAGAAACCGGACTTTCGAGAGCAGACCAAAACCTCGGGAATCGAGCTACCAGAGCTTAGGTGTATGAAACTGAAAGTGTTTGTGTGTGCAAAATGATTACCAATCTATTTATAGGGTGAAATCGGACTTATATCGGACCGTTAGCCTACGTCATCCCTACACGCGTCCTGCTCCTATTGGACCGTCCCTTATTTCGCGGCTGTTGGACCGCAATGGGTGGAGATGTCGGTCCGACATGGTGCCAAGCGTCAAATCTCCACCGGTGAGTCATAGGACACGTGTCAACACCTCATTCATACCTTCGTCAACACATATCGGACCGATGTGGATCAGATGTCGGTCCGACATCTGCCTCATTTTTAGAATTTTCACTTTTAGTCCTCCTTCTTTGGAAAACTTGCAGTTTAAACTCTGAACTTTGTCTTTTGATACTTTTAGCCTTTATTTGACTTGGGAATTATCCAGATGTTACAAATCTCCCCTCCTTAAAATAATTTCGTCCTCGAAATTTAAGATCATTCAAATAGATGGGGATATTTAACTTTCATCTGTTCTGTTAATTCCCAAGTTTTGTCGGCACCTTTCCGACCTTGCCACTGTACTAATACCATTGGTATAATTTTCTTTTCTTAGCTTTCAATCTTGGGTTCCAAAGATCTTAACTTGTTGTTCGGTGAATTGGAGTTTGTCATTGACGTGTATATCATCTAACGAGATTGCCTGATCGGGGTCTGCTAGACATTTGCGTAAACATGATACGTGAAACGTGCTATGAATATCCTACAATGCTTCAGGAAATTCAAGTTTATATGCTACAGCTCCAACTCTTTCTATGATCTTATAAGGTCCAATATACCTTGGCCCTAATTTTCCACGTTTCCTGAAATGCACAACACCTTTCCAAGGTGATACTTTCAACATGACGTAGTCACCAATTTGGAATTCTAACGGTCTTCGGCGTTTATCTGCATAACTCTTCTGTCGATCTTGTGCTGCTTTCTGTCTTTGCTTGATCTGGATTATCTTATCAGTTGTCTCCTGTAAGATATCTGGTCCAGATAGTTGGCTATCTCCAACTTCCATCCAACAAATTGGAGTTCTGCATTTTCTACCGTATAATGCCTCAAACGGTGCAGCCTTTATACTTGAATGATAGCTAAGAAAATTCTATGAAGGGTAGATGATTATCCCATCTACCTCTAAATTCTATTGCATAAGCCCTCAGCATATCCTATAGGGTTTGGATTGTTCTTTCACTTTGTCCATCTGTTTGAGGGTGATAGGCTATACTCATGTTGATTCGAGTTCCCAGCTCTTTCTGGAAACTAGTCCAAAACCAGGAAGTGAACCGGCTATCACTATCAGAGATAATAGATAGCGTTATACCATGGCGCCTCACGATATCATTGATGTAGAGTCGGGCAAGTTTATCAATTGAATAATTCTCACTGGTAGGAATAAAGTGTGCCGTTTTGGTTAGTCTGTCAACCACAACCCAAATAGCATCATGCCCTTTCTGGGTTCTTAACAAAATCCATAGTAATCCTATCCCATTTCCACACAGGTATCTCCAACTGTTGTAGTTGACCTGCGGGTTTCTGATGTTCAATCTTGACTTGAAGACAAGTTAAACATTTTTCTATATACTGAGCTATGGATCTCTTCATGTTCGGCCACCAATAATGAGTCTTCAGGTCTTTATACATTTTATCTGCTCAAGGATGTATCGAATATTTGGATTTGTGAGTTTCATCCATTACCTTTGTTTAGATTTCTCCATGTCTAGGAATCCAAATTCTGTCTTCAAATCGTAGGATTCCATCATCGCCTTTGGTTAGTAATTTCTCTTTACCAACCTTGCGTTCTTTCTTAATATTATTTTCTTAGGGTGCTTGAGTTTGAACTTCTTTGATCTGATCCATTCAGTCTATCTTGATTTCTAATCTTAAGGCTCTTATTTTTTATAGGCTTGATTCTGTCTTTTTAACTTAATGCATCTGCTACAACATTAGCTTTCCCAGGATGGTATTTAATTTCATAATCGAAATCATTAATAAGTTCCATCCATCTTCTCTGTCTCATATTCAAATCCTACTGATTGAATATATGCTGGAGATTTTATGGTCTGTATATATCACACACCTAGTACCATACAAATAGTGTCTCCAAATCTTTAGAGCAAACACTATGACAACAATTCGAGATCGTGTGTGGTATAGTTCTTCTCATGAACTTGAAGTTGTCGTGATGCATAGGCTATCACCTTTGCTCATTGCATCAACACACAACCTAAACCAATTCGGGAAGCATCACAATAGATGACGAAGTCATCATTTCCTTCGGGTAACGCTAAGATCGGTGTTGAACTAAGTTTCTGTTTAAGAGTTTTGAATGCCTCCTCTTGCTTTTGACTCCAGTCAAACTTCACAGCTTTCTGAGTTAGAGTGGTTAATGGAGTAGCAATCTTGGAGAAGTCTTGTATAAATCTTCGGTATTATCCGGCTAGGCCTAGGAAACTTCGAACTTCCGTCGGAGTTTTTGGAGTTTCCCATTTTATGATTGCTTCGATCTTGGCTGGATCTACTTGAATTCCTTGTTGATTTATAACATGCCTTAAGAATTGTACTTCTTGTTTCCAAAACTCGCATTTGGAAAACTTAGCGTACAATTTCTCTTTTCAAAGAGTTTCTAGAATTATCTGAAGATGTTTGACATTTTCTTCTTGAGTTCGGGAGTAGATAAGGATATCATCTATGAATAGTATAATGAATTTGTCCAAGAATGGTTTACAGACTCGGTTTATTAAGTCCATAAATGCAGTGGGAGCATTTGTTAGACCAAATGACATAACCAAAAATTCGTAGTGCCCATATCGGGTTCTACAAGCAGTCTTAGGTACATCTTCTTCCTGTACCTTCAACTGGTGATATCCAGATCTAAGATCAATCTTCGGGAAATATTTAGCTCCTTGCAACTGATCGAACAAATCATCTATTCTTGGTAATGGATATTTGTTCTTTGTGGTGAGCTTATTCAGTTCTCGATAATTTATACACATCTGCATGCTTCCGTCTTTCTTTTTTACAAACAGCACTGGTGCCCCCCAAGGTGAAGTACTTGGACGTATGAAGCCTATGTCTAATAATTCTTGAATCTGCTTCATCAAATCTTTTAATTCAGATGGAGCTAGACGATACAGTGCTCTCGCTACGGTTTAGCAACAGGGATGAGGTCAATTCGGAATTCAATTTGTCTATCCGGTGGTAGACCAGTTAATTCTTCCTGAAATACATCTGGGTGATCACATACTACAGGAATGTCCGCAATCTGCCATTCAGGTTTAGAATTTAAGGCATAAACTACAAATACACTACCTCCTATATTCCCACATTTCTTAGCTTTGGCTACAGAAATCGTTTCAATCTTATCACTATCGCATTGCATCAATATAGACTTTTCTTTAGGCCTACAAATCCTAACAATCCGTTGATCACAATCGATCTGAGCATGGCATTGGTTTAACCAATCCATTCCAATGATAACATCGTACTTGCTCATACTCATTGGCATTAATTCAATCATCGAATTTTCGTTGCCCAAAGTCATCTTGCAATTCGCGTACGATTCAGTTATCCTAATTTGCTCATCACTTGCCGTCTCAACTACGTAAGCACGCTCAAGTGGAGTTGGTTTCATGCCTAAATGCAAACTAAAGGGATCTGAAACAAAACTTCTATTTGCTCTAGTATCAAATAGGATTTTAGCATAAATATCGTTAACTAGAAAATACCAGCTACCACTTTGACATTTTCGTTTCTCTTTCTTTCACCTATCACAAACACTCGACCTTTAGCCCCTCCTCCGGGCTTCTACGGCACGGGTTTGGTACAATACCTTGCCAGATGTCCCATTTCATTACAATTGAAACATCTAAGGGATGGACAATATGTTGCAGTATGCCCTGACTTCTGGCACTTATAGCATCTTGTCTCTTGAGAGCTCTCCTAGGGAATTTGAAATTCCTTGGTTTAACTTGATACATCACCTCCTCACTCTTTCTCTTTGTTTCTACTGGTTTCATCTCAACTGCTTTTTTGGCTTTATCCTTGGCTTCTTGGGCTGCCACATCATCATAAATTGTGGCACTTAATGATATAGCTGCATCCATGGTTGAAGGTGCAGAGGTTTTCACCAAGGTTCGTACCTTTAGTGGGAAACCCCTGATAAAGTGCTTGATTCTCCTAGGTTCGGGTGTCACCAGATGTGGCACCAATTTCGACATCTCATCAAATTTTATCGCATACTCCTGATGCGTCATTGTTCCAGCCTCCAGATGCTGAAACTCCTCTTCAATTTTATCAAGCTAACTCTGGGGATAGAAACATTGTAAAATTAATTCCTTAAACTTGTTCCACTTCATTTTTTCCACCGCCTGCTCCCCTTTAGCTTGCTTCATAGATTCTCACCAATCCAGGGTGGTGGTTTCCAAGGAATTGGCAGCAAACTTGTCTGTCTGATCACTTCTGTATTCACTAAGTTGGATCACAACTTCCATTTTGGTGATCCATTGCGTAGTATCAATGGCTCCCTTCTTGCCATCGAATGGCTTGGGTTTGAATCCTTTGAAGGACTTGTAATTACATCCTTCATGATTCTCAGTTCTCGTTACTGAGCTAGTGTTGGTGTTTCCATTTGCCCCTCCGGCGTTATTGGTGGTTCCTCCTCCAGCAGTTCCAGTACCCATCTTCCTTGTGAGGACTTCATCTAACAATCCGGGTAATGTGGCTCGTAAATCCTTTGTTACTTCACTAGCCATAACATCTTGGAATTGAGCTTCAGACATAACCCCTTCTTCGGTATGAGGATTCGTATGATTATCGTTCTCGTTCGTTTCATGATAATTGTTAGTATCGGCTTTAAGTTCAGCCTGTCTATGATTCCTAGTAACCAGAGTACGACCTGTTCCCCTACCTGTTCCTCTTCCTCGTCCAACCATTGTTACCTATACACATAGATGTATGATATCGGAATTCGTATAACTAGTTATGATCCAGAAAATCATAAATTAAAGACATCTGGCTAAGAATGTAATTAATATCTGTTTTCTCAAAATCTCCTATTATATTCATAATGGTAATCAACATCTCAACTTATATCCTGTTGGCATTCCAACTATTCTCAGAGCTCTAAGTTTAAGTCTAGATACTAATCTTTCCTATTAGTATCTAAATCCCTTAAACTGCGGCTCTGATACCAACTTGTCACACCCGTAACACAGGACAGTCATCTAACCAGAGTAGTACCTCCAACAGATATGTTCCCAGGTAAGAGCGACAGGTCTAGGAGAGATTTATACACCGCTCTTTCCTAGACAAAACATTTCGTTTGTCAGATAACTACATACCGGTTGAAGGTTGCCTTCCAGTTACTGTGACGCTGATACCAAAAACACACAACGGAAGACTTAACATCATAACTTATATTATTTCATAACATAACGTTTGTACAATAGGGACTGACTGGCAAAATACAACATAAACAAACTCTGGACTTATAGCTCATGAAGAATCATGCCATTCACTCAGGCCTTATGGTCACTCAGGGACCTTGTAATATCCCAAAACCGTGAGTTCCTGAATGGGCAACCCATCGGGGGCAAAGCGGACAATATCTTGGTACTGTTTTCTGTTATCATCTGACTATGGGCGCGTTTGTTTTGCGCATTTACTTTCTTGTTTAAACTCTTTCGCACTTTCTCTGAACTTTTATGATATTTCATTTGAGTCCAATATAGTGTCGTTTGAAGTAACTAATGTCTGAGATCCGGGTTTGTCACATGCCAAACGGTAAAACCCCGTTAGTGGAATTTGGGGGTGTGACAAATTAGTATCAGAGCCATTTGTTATAGAGAACTAGGATTGCATACTAGACTATAACTACACACACATTAGTTACCCAACATAGACATCCATTTAGGCACTTAACTCATGCATTTCAGGAACATGTCTACCCCACCTACCTCACCAGCTATCCAGGAGCAGGATGTCCCTATTCTTCCATCACCAGAGCCCAAGAGGCGTCGACTCGACCCGATAGATGACACAATGGTGTATGATGAGCCAATTCATGTACGGACGGAAGATAACCCACACAATTGGGAGTGGTACCCTAGTCTGTTTAGGAGTTGGATCAGGCAGGAACAAGTCCCATCTCCTTATTTTGCAGCTACTTCTTCTGCAGCACAGACTTTGCAACTATTGCCTTGAACCATGGAGCAGGCTTTCGCAGCATTTGTGGCTATTATGGATCGGGAGATCTGAAACATGAGGGATGCTACAGGGGAGATTACTGGCCTGTTAGAGAGGGAAAGACATGCAAACGAGAGGATAGACTTGCTGACAGCAGAGTTGGCAATCACGGATCACTACCATAATGGCTTGGTGGACACAGTCCATCAATTGGAGGCTCAAGTGGATACACTAGAGGCTATCAATGAAGTAGCCATAGCTAAGACTGTGAAGTTGGAGGCACAGCTTGAGGATGCCTTAGAGGCAGATGATGCACCAGACACTGAGTCCGAGGGAGAACCAGCCGGAGAGGAAGGTGACGAATCAGTTGTTTCATCAGCCGGCAGTGGAGTTCTAAACCTAAATGGGTAAGGTTGTTCCCATTCAATAAAAAATTCAATAATTTAATGTTTTGAGTTATTATTTTATAGCCGTTACTATTTAATAAATCAAGAATCATTATCGAAGCATTAGATGCCGTTGATTTAATTCCTTCTGTTTACTTGTACATGAACTATGGCTGGATGTGGACGTGGACGCGGAGGTCGTCATGGTGGTCGTGGTAACATAAACATGTCAGTAGCTGAGCTGACAGCACTAATCAATAACAGGTAAACTCAAATACCCGTCGACTTTAGCAAGTCGACTGGTTACACTCAAATCTTTTATGAATCTTATATACTCAATCATACATCTGTTTTCAATCCAAGACAACAAAACAACCAACCGGCCTGCACTTTTAAGACCTTCATGGATTGTAAGCCCCACACTTTTAGTGGAGATGAAGGAGCAGTTGGTTTGCTCCGTTGGTTCAAAAAGGTTGAATCAGTCTTTGCCATGTGCAATTTTCCTAAGACTAACCGGGTCAAATTTGCATCAGGAACTCTAGAGGGTCCTGCCCTCACTTGGTGGAACTCCCAAGTCCAGATGCTGGGTCTAGACATGGCTAATGCTTTGCCATAGGAGGAGTTTAAGACTATGACGAGGGAGGAATATTTCCCTCGTGATGAAATCCAGAAAATGGAAGGGGATTCTGGAACCTAAAGATGGAGGGTTCTGAGATCGAACTCTACACTACCCACTCTCATGAGCTTGCTGTCATGTGTCCCCACATGGTGACCCCAGCATACAAAAGGATTGAAATGTATATCAACGGTCTGGTACCCAAGATCCAGAGTATGGTCACCTCTTCAAACCCCACTTCCATTCAGCAAACCATCAGGCTTGCTCACAAACTGACTGATCAAGCAGTGACTCAGGGAACTCTTACCCCGAGAGGTTCAGCTTCTAAAGCTACCGACAGCAACAAACACAAGTTTGACAACAGCACCCACACCAAGGTTTTCCAGTCAAACCAACCCCAACAACAACAACAGCGTAGGTTTAAACCTACCAAAGATTTTAATCAGTCGACCTCTACAGGTCAAAACCAGGGTGGTTATACAGGGAAACACCCCAAGTGCAACAAATGTAATTATCACCATCTCGGTGCTTGTGAGAAAAATTGTTGCCAGCGGTGTGGCAAGATAGGCCATGCTGCCAAGGACTGTAGAGGTGAACTACAAGCCAAACAGCCTTTCCAACAACCGGGATCTACAAAAGGTTGTTTTGAGTGTGGTAAAGAAGGACATTTCCGGAAGGATTGTCCTCAATTGAGGAAAGGCGAAAATGGCAACAATAACCATAACTAAGGCAACAACAACAACAACAGTAACAATAATGGCAACAATGGCGGTAATGGTGCGAAGGGACGAGCCTTCGTCATTGGATCCAGAGAAGCAAGGAATGACTACAACGTAGTTACCGGTAAGTTCTTTCTGAATAACTATTCTTCTCCAGTACTGTTTGACATTGGTGCTGATAGGAATTTCATATCTAATAAACTTAGTAACCTGTTAAAAGGAACTCCAACCCTGCTAGAAGCTAAGTAAACCATAGAAATAGCTGATGGACAGGTAATAGAAGCAACCCACATTCTTAAGGGTTGTAAATTTGGATTGGCTGGTCATGAACTTGACATTGACCTTATGCCAGTCACAGTTGGCAGTTTCGACATAATTGTCGGAATGGATTGGTTATTTAAAAACCAAGCCGAGATTATCTGTCGTGAGAAAATTGTTCACCTTCCTCTTCCGAGTAGAGAAACCCTCTCTGTCCAAGGCAAGAAGAGTGGTGCTGTTATGGGCATCATCTCTTTCATGAAAGCACAAAAGTGTCTACTTAAGGGTCATACTGCCATTCTGGCTCTCGTCGCCGAGTAGCCATCTGAGGAGAAGAAGATTGACGACATCCCGATCGTACGTGACTATCCGAAGTATTTCCCGAAGACTTACCTGGTCTTCCACCGCATCGTTAGGTCGAATTTCAAATTGACCTAGCACCCGGAGCAGCACCTATTGCTCGGGCACCGTATAGACTTGCACCCAGTGAGCTGCAAGAGTTACCTACACAACTACAGGAGTTTTTGGATAAAGGTTTCATTCGACCTAGCTCATCGCCATGGGGAGCTCCAGTCCTGTTCATCAAGAAGAAAGACGGGACTTTCCGTATGTGCATTGACTACCGTGAGCTTACCAAAGTAACCATCAAGAACCGTTATCCTTTACCCCGCATTGATGATCTGTTTGGTCAACTCAAGGGATTAAGCTTCTATTCCAAGATAGATCTTAGATCCGGTTATCATCAGTTGAGAGTCCGAGATGAGGACATCTCAAAGACGGTGTTCAGAACTAGGTATGGTCACTACGAATTCATGGTCATGCCATTCGGACTGACCAATGCACCCGCGGTATTCATGGATCTCATGAACCGTGTGTGTAAATCTTACCTCGATCAGTTTGTCATCGTCTTCATTGACGATATCCTCATCTATTCCAAGAATAAGGAAGAACATGAGGAGCATCTGCGTTTGATTCTGGATTTGCTAAAACAAACAGTTGTATGCAAAATTTTCCAAGTGCGAATTCTGGATTCGTGAAGTGCAATTCTTAGGACATGTAGTCAACGAGACGGGAATACATGTCGATCCATCCAAAATAGAAGCCATCAAGAATTGGGCGGCACCGGCAACTCCGACATAGGTGCGACAATTTCTGGGATTGGCTGGCTATTAACGTCGTTTCATCGAGGGATTCTCCAAGATTGCCAACCCCTCACCGCCCTAACCCAAAAGGGTAAACCCTATAACTGGGGTGACACCCAGGAGTCAGCGTCTCAACTACTTAAACAAAAGTTCTGCAGTGCACCTATCCTATCCCTTCCAAAGGGAACAGATGACTTTGTAGTGTACTGCGATGCATCCATTCAAGGTCTTGGTTGCATTTTGATGCAACGCGAGAAGGTTATTGCATACGCTTCTCGTCAACTGAAAATACATGAGAAAAACTACACGACTCATGATTTAGAGTTGGGAGCCATGGTATTTGCACTAAAGATCTGGAGACATTACTTGTACGGTACCAAGTGCACTATTTACATCAATCACAAGAGTCTTCAGCATATTTCTGAACAGAAAGAGTTGAACATGCGACAGCGTCGTTGGGTCAAACTCTTAAATGACTATGACTGTGCGATCAGGTACCATCCGGGCAAGGCTAATGTAGTAGCCGATGCCCTAAGTCGAAAGGAAACCAAGCCCAAACGAGTTCGAGCATTACAACATACTATCCACACTGGATTACCTGACAAAATCTGTAGTGCTCAACTCGAAGCCCTGAAAGAAGGAAGCCACACGTGGTATGGAAGAACAACTGGAGTTCAAATCAGATGGCATTCGCTACTTCGAAGAGCGAATATAGGTTCCAGTATATGGGAACTTAAGGGAACTGGTTATGGATGAAGCTCACAAATCCCGATACTCTATTCATCCTGGTTCCGACAAGATGTACCATGACCTAAAGCTGCTATATTGGTGGCCGAAGATGAAGGCTGATATAGCCACCTATGTGAGCAAGTGCCTGACTTGCGCAAAGGTCAAAGTGGAGTACCAAAAGCCTTCTGGCTTACTCCAACAACCAGAGATTCCAATGTGGAAATGGGAGAAAATTTCTATGGACTTTATCACCAAATCTCCCTGAACTCCTAGCGGATGTGACACCATCTGGGTAATCGTCGATAGCTTTACAAAATACGCTCACTTCTTGGCAATCAAAGACAAGATGGAGAAACTTACTCGTATTTACTTAAATGAAGTAGTCTCTCTGCACGGAGTGCCAATTTCTATCATTTCGGATCGTGACGCTCGATTCACCTCACGTTTTTGGAAATCTCTACAAAAAGCTCTAGGCACACGCCTGGATATAAGCACCGTGTACCATTCTCAAACCGATGGCCAATCGGAACGTACCATTCAATCCCTAGAGGACATGCTACGAGCTTGTGTGATCGATTTCTCCTACAATAACGGTTATCACACTCGCATCAAGGCAGCACCATTCGATGCATTATACGGATGGAAATGTCGATCTCCTAGTTGTTGGGCTGAAGTTAGGGATAGCCAACTTACGGTTCCTGAACTTGTATATGAAACCTCAGAAAAGATCGTTCAAATTCGAAACCGTATGACGGCAGCTCGTGGTCGTCAAAAGAGGTATGCCGATAAGCGTCATAAACCGTTAGAATTACAAGTAGGAGACATGGTCCTATTGAAAGTCTCACCTTGGAAAGGTGTAATCCGTTTTGGGAAACGAGGCAAACTAAACCATCATTATGTTGGACCGTTCAAGATAGTGAAGAGAATTGGCCCAATAGCGTACCAACTGGACCTAGCTGAAGGACTGAGTGGTGTACATGATGTCTTTCATGTCTCAAAGTTGAAGAAATGTCTAGCAGACGAGACACTGCCAGTTCCTCTTGAGGAACTACAAATCGATGAACAATTACGCTTCATTGAAGAACCGGTAGAAATCATGGATAGGGAAGTCAAAACTCTCAAACACAGTAAGATCCCTATTGTCAGAGTTCGTTGGAACTCGAAATGCGGACAGGAATTCACATGGGAGCGCGAGGACCAGATGATGCGCAAGTATCCTCATCTATTCAAGCACTCCGTGTCAAACAAACAATGTACAATTTTAATTTTCGGGACGAAAGTTCTTTCAACTAAGGGATGATGTGACACCAAAAAAAAATTTTTTTTTATTTTCGGGACGAAAATTTTTTCAACTAGGGGATGATGTGCATCCGGACTTTTCAAGTTAACTCTGTTAGCAAAATCCGATTAAATCTTAACTTAGTTAACCTAACTCAAACCTAGGGACTTAATCTGCCTTTTCTAAACTCTAATTCACTGGAAACTACAGGGACTAGTTCTGCCAAGTCCCAAAGCCCAATCTGTTGACCTTCAAAGTCAAAATCAGGAGCAATTTGGCCCTGTTCACTTTTGGAGTCAAACCCGCAACCACATTCAATCTAATTCAAGCTCCATGATCGATTTCTGTTTGATTTTGTAACTGATTTCGCACGTTCATTGCATTACGGTCATAACCACGGAGTTAACGACCATCATTGTCGAATTAAACCACATTCAATCCAATTCAAGCTCCATGATCGATTTCTGTTTGATTTTGTAAATGATTTCGCACGTTCATTGCATTAACGGTCATAACCACGGAGTTAACGACCATCATTGTCGAATTAAACCACTTAATGACTAATTAAGTCATAACCGTCGACTATCATCATATAACCACCGAATTCGATCATCATTCTCCCAATTGAACCTCTGCACACCTTAAGCGAGCATCTCAGAAGCAATCCCACACACCAATTTGACCGGAATCGCAGCAGAAGCCACCGGAGACCAAACCAGTCACAGTCGGCACTCGTTTTAGTCGAACACAGTCAATTTGAACATCAACTTGGTAACTTCTTGCACCTTTAGCTTCATTTGAGTCTGTTTGTTGATAGCCCCGTGCCAATTTAGGCTTATTTCATCAGTTCGATCAAAATCCAGATCCTAGGGTTCATGTATAACCGGTTTAATCGAACTCTACTTTAGAACCTGTTTAAATCCAATTAACTTATATCAATAGACTCGTAATCATCTATTTAATGAAAGCCCTATACCGATTCAATTCTATATTATCGAATTGATCGAGATCAAGAATCTAGGGTTCATGAGTTCTCTGGTTAATCGAATCCCTACCCACACTCGTTTTAAATCCAATTAACCTACACCAATAGATTCGCAGGGTCCTAATTAGTAAAAGCCCTATGATTTTAACAACTTTCATTATCAGAATCAACATATTTGATTTGTGTTCATAACCTAGGGTTTCTAACATTCGAACATGAAATTAATAGTCTTAAACTCAACGATTTTTTGCAAATAATCACACCAACTGGCTTGTATTTCATCATAGAATAAAACCCACAAGAATCTTTAGCCTATCGCGATCAAATTCAACGATTTAGGAGGGAATTGGGGTCGGGTCGCGATGTGGGAAGAAACATCAGGATCATTGTATGTTAAAAGCTTCCGGGACCAGGATCTGTTGCGATGGCCCTAGCGGGTGGATTGGTTAAAGCTTGGTGTTGGTGTGGGTGAGACCCGGGTTCGAACCCCTCCCACAGTTTTATTTATTTTGGCCACTTTTTAAGATATACTTTTATATAAAAATAATTCCTATATTATTTTAATAACATATTAATATGTTTTAGCCCGGAAAACACCCGTAGGCTCGAGTTTGGTTTGATAACCAATTTTTAATATTTTTCCACTTTTAAAATAATATATTTATATTATTTTCAACCCATGACTCTAATTAAAATAATATATTTATATATTATTTTCACCACGTTAATGAACATTGTGTACTACTTCAAACTTATAAATGATATAACTATTTATATTATTTACCCACATTATATTCTCGAATAAAAACAATATATTTATTATTTTTGCCACATAAACGATTTTTGTATTAATTCTACGAGTATAAAAATAATATTATAAGTTATATTATTTTCCTAGACCATTATTAAATGGTACAAACGCACGAATATATTTATTTATTAATATTATTCGTAACTAGAGACGTTCGACACGAAACACATTTATCTTAATTAGTATATTAAGAAATCCTTATCCCCGTGGACAAGTTCGTCTACTCGTTGATCCTAAGTATGTTTTTAGGACGTTCAAACCTTCCGTGTCGTCGTCACAAAAATACCATTGTATCCCTAACTATTATGCTTATAATTCTAGGGCATATGTAAGCCGTTCACAGGCTAACACTTGTGGTCTCATTCTCATTTCTGTGCAGTACCATCTACTACTCAACTCAGGTGAGTTTCACGGCCCCTTTTACTGTTTTATATTGGGGGAGAAAACATGGCACAAACTAATTTGATTATTGTAAATCATATCATATCACTGTTGAGGCTAAGCGTAACACACTATCATGAAAGTCCTCACATACATCGAACTGTTAATATACACTTAGCGAGGTAATATTTAGTAGTACTACTGGGTTTGATAAACCCCACCCGCGTTAGTCGCGCTAACTCGATTGAAGGTCGAACGGGTGAAATGTTGGCCTAAACACATTGCCACGGTTGATAGACCTGGCGGGAGGCAAACAAACACAAACAGTCAGCTTCGGTTGCGAGCGCTTTAGTAAGACATGAACATAGGTTAACTACCTATAGATATGCATATTCAATGTACATAATCTGGTAAATGCTTTATTTACATACTTGAAATCTGTGAACTCACCAACCTAGTGTTGACACGTTTTTTAATTGTTTTCTCAGGACGTTAAGCAGGTGCACACTAGGGCATGCATGGTGTCTACTTAACATATCCAAAACTTGTTAAACTATCAAACATTTATTATACTTCCTGTTATCATTTGACTATGGGCGCGTTTGTTTTGCGCATTTACTTTCTTGTTTAAATGCTTCCGCACTTACTCTGAACTTTTATGATACTTCATATTGGTCCTATATAGTGTTTTTTGATGTAACTAATGTCTGAGATCCTGGTTTGTCACATGCCAAAAGGTAAAACCCCGTTAGTGGAATTTGAGGGTGTGATAGACATGCCCTCAGTCATCCCTATATCCAACATCCGTACATCTCCTGGAATGCCAACTACCAGCTAGGGTTCACCTGTGCTAAAAAATATTTGAAAACATTTTGGATCAGCTTAATGCTGGTGAGTTCATAAACAAAATCATATTTACGGTTATCTTTGATGCAGGGATGATTGCCCCAACAGGTCTTACAACCATCCTTTCCATTCCGTCACCCAATAACCTCTGCTTTACTCAGGTTATGAGTCTACAACATACATATATACAGAGACCTTACGACGTGATGGCCCCATACGTACCAGATCTCAAACAAGACGATCGGTCTTGTCCCTAGGTCCCACCCCAATCATGGCCATAATAATTACTTATTATAGGATATATGCACGGATAGTATTGGGATCTCAGATAAAAATCATTTATAAAACATTTCATAGAGCACAGTTCAGAGGAACTCACCTCAAGCAGAACCTCCTCCTTTATCGAAAATAACAATCAACACTTTGACACAACCCTAGATCATATTCGACATTATCATAATCAATGCCCCTATCTTAGGTTTACATGAAGGAACCTCAGGATGTTTAGAAAGCTTACCTCATCACTATCTATGGAAATTTGCGGACGAATTGCGAGAAACTGAACTTTCGAGAGCGGACCAGAACCTCGGGAATCGAAGGTGTTAGGTGTGTGAAACTGTAAGTGTTTGTGTGTGCAAAATGATTGAGCTCGACCCATCTATTTATAAGGTGAAATCGAACCTATGTCAGACCTTTATGCAGGAGGATAGCGGTCCACTATCGCCCTGCCTGCGTCAGCCCTACACGCTTCCTGCTCCTATTGGATCGTCCCTTATTTCGCGGTTGTCGAACCACAATGGGTGGAGATGTCGGTCCGACATGGTGCCACCCGTCAAATCTCCACCGGTGAGTCATAGGACACGTGTCAACACCTCATTCATACCTCATCAACATATATCAGACCGATATGGATCGGATGTCGTTCCGACATCCGCCGCATTTTTAGAATTTTACTTTTAGTCCTCCATCTTTGGAAAACTTGCAGTTTAACCTCTAAACTTTGTATTTGGATACTTTTAGCCTTTATTTGACTTGGGAATTATCCAGATGTTACACAACACCAAGGGTCAAGATCAAGGAATGCTCATGTAAGTCAGTTAAGTGTTCTAAGAAGTGGTCATGCTTATGAAAACAAGGTTGTCCCTGCACAACCGCTAGTTGAAGGGTTGGTGGAGAATGTGGATGACGAAAGTGATGATGAGCCGGTAATTGTGGCATCTAAACCAAAGAAAACGGTAAATTTTGAAAAACCAAATATTTCTAAAGAGTCCACTAGTGCTCAAGGGACGGGTGTGGAAAATAATATTGCCCCGTTCCCTAAAGCATTGGTGGATCCATCTAAATCAGCTAACAAAAGGGGCCCACAACACGATGCAATGTGCGAAATTTTCAGACAAGTTAAAATCAATCTCCCTTTAATAGATGCCATCAAAAAAGTAACGGCTTATGCCAAGTATTTGAAAGATCTGTGTACTCAAAAGAGGAATCATAATATGCCCAACAAACTTGGTCTAACTGATAATGTGAGTGCGCTTCTGTCTGGTATTCTTCCACCTCAACTCCAAGATCTAGGGGTGCCTTTAATTCAAATTCAAATAGGAGATTTCAAAATTGATAAGGCACTTCTGGATTTAGGAGCTAGTGTCAGTATTCTGCTGGGAAGCTTGTATGACCAATATGATTTTGGTCCTCTACAGAAAGCTGATACCACCGTGGTGTTAGCCGATTTGACTCTTAAGTTTCCCGTTGGATATTAACCGATGTGATAGTTAAGGTGGAAGACTTCTATTACTCGGTCGACTTCTTAGTGCTTGACTATGCAGCCCCTACTAATGGGAGCCAACCCAATGTTATCTTGGGAAGGCCATTTTTGAAAACCGCTCAATGTGTCATAAATTGCATGACAGGCACAATCGACATGGCTTTTCGTAATAGAAAATTGTGGTTAAATGTTTTTTCCCGTACATTTAATGCTCCGATCATTGGTGAATGCTTTAGTGCAGATATCATTGATGGTGTAGTCTTCATGAAAATGAGGATGAGCCCTAGGAGTCGTGTGTTTGTGTAACAGGGAGGAAGCAGAGTATGAAAGTGAGCTAAGAGCTACAGAGGAACAATTGGACGTGTGTGCCATCAAAGAAGGAAGACCCACATGGACACTTCAGGTAGAGAGTCTTTCGGATACCATTGATACCCATCTGAAACCGTCATTGGAATCACCACCTCAAGTGGAATTGAAAGAGCTACAAGAGAATATGAAATATGCCTTTGTTGGGGAGAATGAAACTCTCTCGGTCATAATCGCATCAAACTTGATCGAGGCACAAGAAAAGCCGTTGATGGAGGTTTTAGTTGCCCATAAAGCAGCAATTGGGTGGACGGTAGCAGATTTCAAGGGGATTAGTCCTTCAATTGTGATGCACAAGATCATCACCAAACCGGATGCTAAACCGGCCAGAGATGCACCCGAACATGAGGGAAGTTGTGAAGGTGTCGAACAGACAAATTAAGGAGATTTTTCAAAAGACGGTAAGGCCCGATCGTAAGGATTGGTCTACAAAACTTAACGAAGCTTTATGGGCCTACCGAATTGCTTACAAAACTCCGATTGGTACCATACCCTACCGGCTAGTATATGGAAAGGGATGGCATTTACCATTAGAGATAGCTCATAGTGCATTATGGGTAGTAAAATCTGTTAACTTGGAGTATGATAGTGCATATAATGAGCGAAAACTGTAGCTGTGTGAGCTAGAAGAGCTAAGGGTTGAAGCATACGAATGTGGATCTGCATACAAAGCAAAAAATAAAAGTAGTGCACGACTCAAAGCTAAAGAAGAAGGTATTTGAAGTAGGCCAAAAGGTGTGGCTATACAACTCGAGACTGAAGCTATTCCCTCGAAAGCTGAAGAGTAAATGGATGCGTCCGTACTTAGTTATTCGAGTTGGACAGTTTGGTGAGCTAGAGATCGAGGATTTTGATGACCACCTCAGGCAGGTCGTGAATGGGCATAGACTGAAGCCCTACTTAGAGGCAGATGAAATCAATGACACCAGGGAGGAATCTGTCAGCTTTGTGATGCACGAATCTGCATATGAATTGCATCTGGCTGAAGACGTTAAACTTATCCCTCTTAGGAGGCAACCGAAGGTTAGTTTGCTTTTTAATTTTCTGTCTAGTTAAATGAACGTTGTGGGTGTGTTCTCTAGAAACCCTCACGAGACTCAACTCGTCCACTCTGGCTACCGAGGGGTTTAAAAGGCCTGATGCATACGCTAAATGCATCCATGATTTCTACGAAAGTGAGTTAGTTTTTTATTTCATTTTTGTACTTTTATCTCCGAAAAGGCTAAGTGTAGGGACGTTCTGGGAATGCTGAGGCTCGTACTAATGCAATGGGGACCATGCATCATTCTCTAGGGGTAGGATACCATGTGTAGAGGTTGTGGAGTCGTGATTCTTAGTTCGTAGTGTTCTCGGTGTGTTTTATAGGAGCATGAAAAACATCACAAATCACGTTCCATGTATGTATGAACATCATTGGGGTGTTGGAACAAAATTTTGAAAAAGTTGAAAATTTGAATTTTTGGACCAAAAATTTTTCTAAGTATAAATATCGTCAAAACATTCTGTGATGGAAGTGTCCTCGCGGTACGCGAAAACCCAAGGAGGATTCTTCGCTACACGCGAAAACCCAAGGAGGATTCTTCGCTACACGCGAAGGATTCTCATTGTGGCCAGCTGAAATTCCACTCCTCGCGGTACGCGAAGAGTTGGAAGAAGTTCCTCGCGACACGCGAGGGACCTAAAAATGGTCCTTGTTTCCCAATTTTTTATTTTTGTAATTTTTGAGTCGTATAGAGTCCGTAGTGTCTTTTAATTTTCATTGAGCCTGTATATTAGGTCAATATGATGCTTGTGGGTTTGTTTGAGTTTATCTTTGCAGGTTTTGATTGATCAACCCGTACTCAATCTCCATTCGGGTGGTGATACTCCGACTGTAGCTTATTCATGTGTACAAAGCAGCCCATCAGCAGATTTTTACGGCGATCGCGAATGAAATGCTGTACGATCGTCTATCCAGCTAGGTTTTCTTATTTTTGTTTATTTTTTTGTTTTATTGTCGCTCTTCCTACATTGAGGGCAACGTAGAGTTCAAGTGTAGGGAGGGGAGACCTTAGTCCAGGTCTGTATTTGAGTTTGTAATTTGAGTCATAAAATTTCAAAAATTCATAAAAATTTAAAAAAATGTCCCTGGATTAGAATTTTTGCAAATAAATGAAAGATGATAGGTAGAATAGGGAACTTTGCGTAATTGAATAATAAATAACAAGTGCGTCTAATTTGTAACATTTTGGTAGGCCCAACCGACTTTTAAGAGCTTAAATATCCTGATAGTGTATCTAGGTTTAATTGAATAATTAATTCAGGATATCTTGTGGGTTCTCATCTTAGGGGTGTCGGTAAGGTTGAAACTGTCAATATATGGTGATAGGTACCACTTTAAGCAAGAGTTTATAAGTTTTTAAAATCTTTGGCACACCACTTTCCTTTTATGAAAATAAATCTGAAAGTTGGTGGTGCCCGCATTCCATAATCCACCATTGCATGAGCTTAACTAATTAAATTGAAAGCTTAAGTTCTGCCTACGTGTTACCCTCCGGGTTACAAGCATGGTTGAAACACCCATGGGCAGATTCTTAAGTGATCAATCATAGATGACTAAGTTTGACTTATGTGTTACCTTCGACGATGAAAACCTGATCGAAACGCCTCTAAGTTGAATTTATGTTCTTCATTGCTTAAAAACTGAAGCCGATGTGTTACCCTCTGGGATAATGACTTGGTTGAAACACTAATGGTTAAGGTTTATTCATATAATATTAATAAAATCTCATATCATTCATCCATCGATCCATATTGCATCTGATTTTTAAAACTTATAAACTAGTGTTTATAGTGGTGGGAAAATCTATATTGTTTATCCCGAGCCTAAACATGACCATGAGATGGGATTAGGCTAAGATGTATCCTTCTGAGTGTGAGACCCATAGATAGCATGTTACTTGGTAATGAATAGGATAGTAGATCAAAAAATTAGGGGCTCGAGAGTCGGTGGTCGGGTTTAATCGGACAGAAATACCGATTGTTACAATTAACGCATGAGTATGTTTTAAGTTATAAAGTGTGAAGCAAGTTTTCTGATTGTGATTCCATTGCAATATTCTTTTTCGGGACGAAAAGGGTCAAGTGTGGGGATATGATGTGTTGTTAAATATCCCGTGTATTAGAGTCTAATTCGTATAGTTTTAAGCGTTTAGATTGTCTGTCGAGTCTGTTTTATATGCATTTGGTGTTTGTGAGTTATACATGTTAAGCATGCTACTTGAGCGGGTAATACGAAGCTTAAATCAAGAAAATAACAGCATACACGGGCCCATAGAAGTCAAAGTCAAAGAAAGTCAAAATTCATGGAAAATCAAGTCTTCGCGGTACGCGAAGATCAGGGGGAAGAAGTTCACAGTACGTGAGGGGCTTGAAAAGGTCACTCGACTATTTTGTTCTTCGTGGTACGTGAAGATGTGCTGGGTTTGGTTCGCGACACGCGAAGAGTTCTAATTTCGACAATTTTGACCTAATTTCAATTATAAGCTATTGAGGAGTCTAGTCTCGAATGAACTTACATCCAGCCATCCAAGAACTTCCTAGAGGCGATTTCCAGAGTTAAAGTTCAAATCTTTACAAGTGTTTGATGCTAGATCAAGTTATACGAATCATTGAAGAATCGACGATGATGTCGATGAGCGGCTAATCCTTTTGTCGTTGCTTCCGGATGTAGGATCTGCTTTGTGAGGTGATAATCTGGTTCATACTTGGTTTGGTATAGAGTTGTAATCGTTTGATTTTTTGAATGCTATAGTTTGTTCTATTTTTATTAAACGATTTGGTTTTTAGATTTAATACGTTCATCAAATTTTTGGTTTTATATCGTGAATCATTGAGTGTTTATGTCTGATGTTATAAATTGGTAATTGATTATTGGGTAATTAACTTGTGTCAAGCAGTCGGTTTTACAATCGTTGCTTAGCGCAGTCACTATCTTGATTGTTAATTATTTATCGAACTGAATAAAACGAGTCATATCTATGTGATTTCCAACTAGTACAAACCAATAATCACCGAACTTGCAATATGAACCCGGAAGTAATCCGTTTTCTCTTAATTATTTCCAAAGTTTTAAAGATCTTTGCTTTTTAATCTGAATTTAAACATTTTTTCTAAACAACACTTTTCACGAATTCCCTATGGATACGACACTCTACTTCACTATACTATAGTTTAAGGTAGCTATGGATTAGATTTAAAATTGTTTTTGATTGACCTTAACAACGCGATCACTAACATGCTGAATATCGCCACCTTTGGTGACTTCCCGAAGGACTTCATCCTTCACAATCCCTTTTGCCGTGTCACAGAGACAACGATACAAACACACAACACAAGCATAATACAGATAATAATACATTTCATCCACATGACCAATTAACTAATCCTGCACCCCACACATAGACCTAGGATAACATATCCTACACATACTCATAAGCGTTTAGCTTATTTCCCGACTCACCCTGACTAACCCTTCACATAACACATGTTAATAACCCTTTTATCCCTAGCTCACATAATCTCATAGACACCCCATAGACCCTCCGACTCATTAATACACCTCGGGTTAAAACCCAAAACTCTTAACACGTTTAATAGGTTAAACATCTCTTGTAAGTATGTACGATAGCCCCAAAAATAGTAAAACGTTTAAAGAGTAGGGGATTAGAAACTCACTGGTATGAAGATCCAACTCTAGTACTGCAACGGTTTCCTCGTACGAGCCCGAACCTGCCAACGTATCACCACATAGTCAAAGCACATCCTAAACATGTGTCGATTACATTTAAATATAAATGGTCCAGTACTCAGTCCCATCCGCTCGCCCATTCGTCCATACAAAACCCTAGTCTCACGGGTTTATGTATAATATAGTCCTCTCGTTCTTAACAGGACTTATGTACCCGAGTCCCCGCTTGCATGCAGGCACGTGCAGGTGCCATGCAGCCCTAGTTCAACGAACACGCACCCACCCGAGCCGGTTCCCATGCATCCACGCCATGCACAAACCCTAATCGGGTGTAACCCGACTCTATCGTCTCCCCCGTTCATCGCCGTGAATCACCACCACCGTGTTATCTCCACCACACTTCACCCGCCATGTGTTACCACTGTGATCCGTCACCTCATATCACCCTTTTTCTCTAGTCACCTTTCTAGTTATGAGAAACCCTAGCCGAGTTCTCTTGTCACGTTGGAAAACCATTATCACCAACACCCCCGCCGTCCGCTGCCATGAATCACCACCATGGTCGGCTCCCGTGACCACCGGCACCACTCCTTGCTGCCGTTCTCCGTTCTCCGCGACCTCCGAAGCCACCACCACTTCATCCGTCACCCTCTATCTCACACTCCTCTCTCGGCGACCTCTGCATCACACTGGCCAGCACCATCGCGTCACACTGGCCAGCACCATCGCGTGCCGCCACCACCTCCACAGCCGGCCATCCAAGCTCGTCCCTTTTCACTGTTGATGTTCTTGATACCCTGAGACCACCCCCCTAACCGGCCATCACGCTCACCCGCGTCCTTGCCATCGGACGAGACCAAGAATCCCAAACCCCAACCGGGTCATTCAAGCAAAAATACGAAAGTAATTGGAAAGTATATGAACTAGTGCTTACCTTTGTCGTGAATGGAGAGTTCTGCTAGAAACCACCTTGAGGCAACCGCTAGACCACCGTTGTCCAGCTACTCCTCTCCTCCTTACGGGTTTTCTTCCTGCCGTCGAACATGCCTAGAGCCGATATGGCTCTAGGTTTATGTTCAAGTGGTTTAAATACCACACATATTTACATCCGGGTCCTTCTCTTTTCGTCTTTTACCCTTTTTGATCACAACCCGTGCACTAAAGGTTAACCATTTTTTCTCACTGTGGTCGAATCAAGCCTTACGTGAGAATCCTTAACGACTGCGTCTTTTAGGTGAGGCTCGGGTCATCCGTTAGTCCGCATCGTTTGTCAAAGAATATCCAGGATGTTATACTCCATCACAGTATGAAACTGATGTAGTCTCATCTCATGTCCGTAAGAGGACTCCACTAAGTAATCAACTTGTACCTCCAACAAGCTCCTAGTGTCCTCAGGCTCCAGCTCCTCTTCCTGATCATCAGACGATATCTCAGAAATGGTTGGGCAGCCCTAGAAGATGATCCTCTGACCTCGTAGGTCGATCAAGGGAACAATGGTTGTCCACCAGCATGAGTCGCAGGGTGAAGTGTAACTATCACTGGTGCTACCCGGGAAGGGGGTAGGACTGAAGTAGGTGAAGGAAGACGGCTCCCTAAATCCTCAGAGCTGGCCGCATAACTCGATCCACCTATCACATAGTGCACAGACGGATCCTCCTCTGATGTGTAACTCGGCTCGGGCGCACTCCAGTCGCCCGATGCGGTAGGGACCAACACCAGAGGAGAACTGTTGAGGTTGTCCGCCTCATCATCCATGAACTGTTGCTGATGCGAAGATGATGATGAAAAAATGTTGTGATGAAAAACGTAAAGCTGGTAAGAAAATGTTGAGGCTGTCTGCCTCATCATCCACGAACTCCAGTGCACCTCGACCCGCCACAGAACTATGTGTGAGGAGGAGTCAGGCTGAGGACTCGTTAAACCAAGGGCTCTCTGGAGGCAGCCCGAGCTGTATACTTTTAAGTTTGTATTAATTTTTATATTTTTATATTCTGTGTATTTGTACACTAACCTTTTACTGAGTCCACGCAGGTCACAACGTGCGGAAATGAGAAATTAGACCATACAGGTACATATAAAAAATTGTTGGAGCAGGCAAAGAAAGCTGCTATGTATGCCCAAATTTATGAGATTTGCAAAGAAAAGTTACTAGAATTTGAAGAATATCGGACCGACTTGCTGCTCATGTCGGTCCGACATGGAGGTTCTTGAATATGAGAATTAACACCCACAGCGGACCGACATCTAGACACAGGTTGGTCCGCAGCGCTTAGGAATTTGAAAAGCCGCAGGGATTAGTCGGACCGACTTACTTTACATGTCGGTCCGCATTGGGAACCACACAGGGGTTTAAATAACCCATTTCGGTTTGACTTCACACCTTTCACCCCACCACTCCTCTCCGACATCCGCACCACCTCAACACCACCACTCGCCACTGTCGCAATGATTGGAGCACATCCACCTCGTCGGAGTGCGACACCACCGCTCATCACCACCTTCGCAGCTTCCTCCACCATCACCACAGGTACGCATCCGTCTCCACCCGTCTAGAACTCAAAGTTGGCCCCATATGCGGTTTATTTCTGTAATTTGTAATGGAGAAGCAATCTGGTATTCAAACGTTTTATCAAAATTGAAAAATTAGGGTTTTAATTGGGCATCGGACCTACATCACTCTTCATGTCGGTCCGATATGACTGCCAATGATGAATTGAAAATTAGGGCTTGGAATTGGGCGTCGGACCGACATTAGGTTTCATGTCGGTCCGATATGCATGCTTAGGACAGAAATTTGGGATTTTTTTTAGGGGATTATCTCTTTGATTTCGCCACCGAGACTCGGTACTTGTAAGCTGTACACTGGTAAATAATTTTTAACATGTTCGTGTAAATAACCTCGTCTCATTAAATTGTATATACATAGATCTTGTTAAAAAAAGGGGGGAGTGGTTTGTGTAAATAAAATACTGTTGTGTTGTATAAAACTTGTAAATACTGTTGTATTTTGTTTGTTTATTATCATGTATATGTGTAGCTTGTATAGAGTTAGAGGAGGAGACTATGCACCTGTGAGTAACCGTGATCCACTTGTACATAACTGTTGTCAACTAACCACACGGCACACGCGCACGGATCTTCTTGTTATATGTGCAGGTATGGCTTCGAGTTCATCCGCCAGGCCCGCCAAGCGGGCACGCCGAGCACCGGCTGTCAGATATGCAAAGCCGCCGCCACCACCCGCCGCGGACGAGGTCGTGGAGCCAGTAGATCCGCTGCAGCATCGTGACCATACTCTCCTCCACGCTTACAACCTTAGGTCGCATCATCGACATGGAGCATCAGATAGAGGCAGTTACTGGACATGCGTGAGCCGCAGTACGAGGAGCTCACTCTGGAGTTCTTCTCCACATTCATCTTCCACTCCGGGAGCTTCACCAACGAGTATGTTGCCCAGCTCGTCCTCGGCCGTACTCAGTACCACATAACCATCCCCCAGTTTGCCATACACATAGGGTTATACACCGCGGAGGAGACCACCCAGCCGATATTCATAGAGAGCCTCCGTGGGATTTTTCGAGAGGCCACACCAGTCACGATCACCACACATACACTACGCGACTGGTGGATTACCATTGCTGACGGCTCGTTTGCTTTGAGCACTCTTGCTTCCCGCATCCGTGACCCGGTCCTTCGATTTCTTCATCGGATCATTGCCTCCACTATTATGGCGAGATTCATGGGGATTGAGAAGGTTACCGAGGGGGACCTCTTCGCCTTTATTGCATGGTGGTAGGCCACGAGGCTAACCTGGCCACCATTTTGCTCACTTCCCTCTCCAGGACACGTAGTCGCGGCCAGGGTTCGCGTCTATGTCAGGGCGTCTACGTGTCTCGCCTTGCGCGTTTTTTGGGAGTATTCACTGCTCACCCTCCTGCTACACTGACCCTGGGACCTCTAGTCTCCAGATACAGATATGAGGATTTGCAGCAGATGGGCCTTTGCCCCTTTGAATAGCCCAGGAGATTTGTGGATGTCCGCCCTATACAGTTGTAGCCACCACCACCAGGTGCTGACCCAGCAGATATTCCATAGATGGGGGTGCCACCACCCCGCCAGACACGCCCATTCACCCAGCCTCGAGCAGAGAGACCACCACCGCTCACACTCGAGGACATTCATGCCGAGCTGGTGGCTCAGAGGGCGATGCTACAACGCATCATGGACTTCCTGCAGATACCTCTAGCCCCACAGCCACCACCACCGTAGGTCGGGTTTGTTATTGTAGTTTGCTCTTTTGTACTGTTCTGTTTATGTATTTAGTAATTTCCGTTTGTATTTGTACTTATCATTGTGATGGTAGTAGCTTTTGTATTCAGGTACAGTATGGTGAACGGTAGGTTTTTTGTATAATTTTCTTTCCCTGTAAATTGTAAATTATCGTACGTATTTCAGTACATGTATACCTATTCTATGTTTGATGTTTGCTTGTGTAGTATTGTATACAGAATGACGGACGACGCTGCACCTAACAGTCAGAGTATTCCACCCGCGTCTGAGTTCCATCTTCACTAGGGGAGTTTGATTTTTTCGTTCTACTTTAATTTTTTTCTTATTTTCGGTCTTCTTTATTTTTAATTTTTCGTCTTTCTTCCGAACACATTAGGGACAATGTGCATTTCAAGTGAGAGGATGGGAGATTGTTTAAAGTAAAAAAAAATCAAAAATATTTTGTTTGTTTTTGCAAGCCCCGAGAGCTTCACATAATATACTGTTACCAGGGCATACAAAAGACATGTTTTTGTGCGATGTAAATCAAGTATTCGGGATTAAGTGTTTTCAACTAGTCGGTTTTTCAGTAATAAAAATCATTTGGGACGCCTAGGAGAGTTTAGCAGACTAGACGGCTTGAATTGTGCATGACTTGTATCGGTAACCCGATTCCACACATTTCAGTGAGACTTTGAGCCTTTTCATATTCGTTTATATTCACTGCTCTTCGTTTGATGTGTGTTTTACCTACATGATTTGTCTGGTTAGAACTTGATTATCTTGATACATTTTGAGACCCTAGGTTTAGACAGCACACAGAAATGATCTAAGGCATTAGGATTTAACCCTTTCTTTTGTTTAGCCTCTTCTTTTGTTTATCCCTACCTGAACATTAACCCCTAGTTCGCCCATTTGAGCCTGATTCCCTTTCATTTCTAAAATCACCTAATAAACCCTTAGCCTTTGCAGCCTTGTACTTTTTAACCCCGTGTCACTGGTCCGGATGTATTTGAGCCTGTTCAGTTTGTAATAGCAAAAAAAAATTAAAATTAAAGAGAAAATCACAAAAATAGGATATTCCAATTAATAAGTGTGAGGATCAAAGATCCTCACGGTTTAGTATAGTTTTGTTTTATCTTTTCTTGTTTTTTTTTCTTTAATTCATCAATCCGGACCGGTTTCACCTTAGCCATTTAAAATTCCCTATCTATACCCTGAACCCTAGCCTGACATTACAACCCAGAAAGACCTTGTTGATTTGTGTGTTTGTCTTCACATTCGGGTGAAGATTTGATTGATTCTCAAGCATATGACCTACACATTTCATTGGCAGGTCTGAGAGTTAGAATAGGAGCTAGCACATCTTTTGCTAGTCACAAAAATAAACTGAGAGGAGAGAACTCTTGTGAGGGGTACGAGTTGTGCGCAGTTAGAGCCTGAAAGAAAGTGAGTCTTGATTAGGTGTGCCCATGTTTTCAAAAAGTTAGGTCCCATTTAGACTGGTTGAATTGTAGATCTATTGACTGTTGTAAAACTTGGGGAGTCATTCCTTGTTATTGGACTTCGCGACCTGTTTCTGACCTTAGCTTGAGCATTTTTTTGATTGTGTGATTACTTGGTTGGATGTACTGCTTTAGGCTTTGCTTAGGGACAAGCAAAGTTCAAGTGTGAGAATGTTTGATATGTTCTAAAACACATATGTTTATGGAGTTGTTTTTGACCCGTTTTACCCGGTTTTATTAGCAAATATCTAAAGAAATTGATACTTAATGAGATTGATGTTGATTTTGCAGGCTTGTATGATAAACCGAAGAATTATACTGAAGAAACGGAGCCGAAAAGAAGCGGGAATAAAGAGTTGAAGTTAAGCAAGAAAAATAACAAGTAATTCTGAATTCCACCTGAAGTCGGATCGACTTCTGCTACCATGTCGGTCCGACGCGCGTTTAGAAGACACCATCATTGCTTAATCATTGAGCCGTAATCATTAAGGGATGCGTCAGCCCTAGTTGGACCGACATCCATTCCTAGTCGGTCCGACATGCTTCCAGTCAGGCAGAAAACCCTAATTCGCATCTTTAAAAGGTTTGGTCGTTTTTCTTTGGACGGGATCGATTATTTACGGCTGTGGACGGCCAGAAGACTTGGAGGATCGAAGAATTGGAGCAAGAGATCACCCGGATTGAGAGAACTTGCATCTTTTCGATTTGAAAACATCGGTTTTGCGTTCTATTTCTTATTCCAGTTATTTATTTCGAGTTCTAAACATGTTTTCAGTAATCTTTTGCTTGTATCTCAGTATTATGAGTAGCTAAACTCATAGCTACCTAGATTAGGATGAATATTGACTTGGTTTGATTGTTTTCGGGTTTTATTAAAGATTCTTGATTTAATGTTTATGAATGTGTTTGAGTACTGATTTGCTACTAATCTTGCATGAAATTGTTGCTCTTGAGGTTTTACTTAAATGCTTTGTGTGTTTTGGGTGTGATTTCGGGTTCTTGGGTCATATATTTTGTGTTTGTGATCTAGACGATTAGGCCAGTCGTTGTAGCATGTTTGTGTGGTCATAAAAGTCAGTGTTTTACCAATCTTGAGTCCGAGAGGAGATAGGTTGTCGGGATGTCTTGTGGTTTGTCGGTTTAGGTAGCAATTGCACGAGAGTGAATTGTCCGAGTCGTCCTTATCATCTTGCAATTTCGTGTCATAAACAATATTTTGACAGTTTACTCCTTGCTCTTAGGTCTGTCTAGGATAGTCTCTGAGTATAGAACGGTTGAGACCGAGAGGTGAAATCGTTTTCGAGTACGTGGTATTCTAGGTTTTGGTGAGTCCGAGAGGAAATCCAATTCCTTACCTGTGAGCTTAATCCGACCCTTAGTGTAGTTGAGGTGTGTAGGTGAGTCCGAAAGGAGATCCTGCATGTTTTTAGTATTCCCGAGTCAGTCTATCTTTAGAACCGGTGTCATACAGTCAGTTGTCCCGAAAGCAGTTGAGTCAGTCAATAGGATTCCTGGTCTAGGTAGTGTTTGTCTCATATTTGGTATTCGTTTCGTATTTTAGTTCGTTGGTCTAATCTTTAGAGTCTTGTTTTCTTTGTCTTTGTGTGTGTCTAAGCATTTTCGTGTCTCGTTCGTCTTTGAGTCGAGTCAGTATTTAGTTGCTTTATTCTAAGTTGCATGTCCTAAAATCAATAAAAGTAATAAATAATATCATCTCTTGTGTTACATCGGTTAGGAGTCAATAAAGGTTCAGTGTCGAGGGCCGCCGCCTTTTGTGTCCACGGTTCGATAACTCGGGCTTACTGTCTTTACTACGCGCGACCGGTACACTTGCTGTGAGCGTGTGATTTAGTTGTGAATCCATTTCTACAATTAAAACTTGGTTAATTTAATATATATATATATATATATATAAATATAATATCACACATCAATATAAAATCATAAAATTTAAAAATATGACGTATAAAAAGTCGAGAAACGGTAAGGACCTGAAAAACCGCGGTTGTCACATGTATTTTTGTAACCATTTCAGTTTATGACACTAACCCTGTTAACTTTTTCTGTTAATTATATGAGCATTTTAGTTTTTTTTTTTAAGTGAATGAGTTTAACATTTTCAATTCAATAAAAACTTGTTTTAGGCTTTTTCATAAACACTTTTTTTCTACTTTTTTAAAAACGTTTTTTTTTTACTTTTCTAAAATAATTTTTTTAGTTTTTTCCAGAAAAACGTCTTTTGTGAACCTTTTTAAAAACGTTTTTTAACTTTTCTAAAAATATTTTTTTAATTTTTTTATATAAAACCTTTTTAAAACATTTTTCTGTTTTTTTTTTATAAAAACATTTTTTAACTTTTTTCGTAAAAGGTTTTTTAACTATTTTAAAAACGTTTTTTTAATAGTTCACTATTTTAAAAACTAGTTCACTTAAAAAAGTTAAAAAACAATTTTAAAATAGTTAAAAAACATTTTACAAAAAATCTAAACAACGTTTTTATAAAAAAAAACAAAAAAATGTTTTTAAAAACGTTTTATATGAAAAAAAATTTTAAAAAAAATTTAGAAAAGGTAAAAAAACGTTTTTAAAAAGGTTCAAAAAATACGTTTTTACATAAAAAAAAAACTAAAAATATGATTTTAAAAAGGTAAAAAAAACGTTTTTAAAAAAGTAGAATTTTTTTATGAAAAAGCCTAAAAAAAGTTTTTACTGTATTGAAAAAGTTAAATAGTTCACTTAAAAATAAAATGACTTAAATGTCCCTATACTTAACAGAAAAAGTTAACAGGGTTATTGTAATGAACTGAAATTGTTATAAAAATACAACCTTAAGGACTGATATATTAAAATATTATTACTTTTTGGATTAAAATGGTTAAACAGACCAAACCACATGAACTAAAAGCGAAATTTACTCGTATATTTATAAAGATGAAAGAAAAACATTTAATAAAGGATATATAAAATAATAAACCCCGAATAACAAAAAGTAGTAAATAAACAAAGCAATAAATAATCTAAATGTTAGATATAGGAACTAGATGGAGAAGTTGTGATGTGCAATGTTGTCCTGTCTCTGTCCCAAACTCTTTTTATGTGCGGTCATGCACCGTGTTTTCTTGTGAATAGTAAAATAATAAGGAAAAATAAGAAACATAAATAATTTAATATTATCATCCATAACGTTTTTTTAATAGTACAATATGAAGAAAAATTAGGACCATGAATAATTTACTATTAGGTAATTTACTATTAGGCTAAGTGTTATGGACGTTAAAGGGGGGAGAGATTAAAATTACAGGCGCGGAACACCCCCATGCATTATTGAAGGCGTGAAGGTGGGGAGGGGGTGAGGGCGAGATTGAAATCACCGGTTAGGGGCAAGTCTGTGTGTGTTTGCGTATTTATATCTGTTGATAGTGAAACCATTACACACCTTAGTGATTGAGGAAATGATTGCCCTTCTACAAACGTGGAGGAGCGTTTTTTCACTTTTTAATGAAACCATTACACATAGTCTTAGGTTTTAAGTTTTTAGAGCCCGTGTGCTTTTCATACAATCGGGTTTAACAAAAAAGAAAGCTCTACCAAAAAATATTTGTTTAAATATAGCAATTTCAAGAATAGAATTTGTAATCAAACTCAAACACATACAATTTCAATAAACTCTCATATTATTATACTCAAGAAAATAACTAAAAATTTAGATACAATAATCCTTAATATATTATCCCTAATCATGTTTATGTATTTATAAAGGTACTTGATTTGGCTAACAAGAAACATAACTTAACCTTAATTGCACCCTCTTAAACCCATTATCAGTTGTTTTAACCGACCTCATAAAGTCTGAGAATTTTATTACGTTACCTACCTATATAACTATGTTTATGGAAACTGCCTACCATTCATAAAGTATAGCGAAACATGGGTCTTAGTTCTTAAGTTAAAAATGTTTTATTAAAGGGTCATTTTTTAAAATGTAGACACAGATCTGTGTTGAATTCCTTCAAACAGTCCGAATCAAGAGGCGGAATATCTTGATTCGGTATCCAGGGCCGGCCTTAGGGTAGGCCGAGTCGGCCCGCCGGCCAGAGCCCATTCTTTAGGAGGCCTAAAATTATATATATATATATATGTTATATATATGTGTTTTTTTTAATTTATTTACCAGTTTTATATATTGGGACCTTTTTATAAAAACTTAAAAACATATTGGGTCATTTTTATAATGGTTGTGCCCTCTATAATCTTTATAATGGTTGGGTCCTCTTTAATCTTTATAATGTAATGGTTGAGCCCTAATCCGTGTAATCTTTATAATGTAAATATGTAACGGTTGATTGGTTGGGCCCTAATCAAGTAATTCATTTAATCTTTATGATGAAAATATGTAATGGTTGGGCCCTAATCTTTATAAAGAAATTAGAAACCATCGGATGTTTTAAAAAAAAGGACGAAGAGGTGATCAAAGAATTTGCTTGCAAGAATGATATAAGAGCTTCGCGAATCATCGGTTAACTATTACGGTATGTCATGTAACATACTATATTTTTTCTATGTTTATTGCTATAACGTTAATCGTCGTTTAAAAAAATTAGTTTATATATTTTGTTCGTAGGGGCCTTTTTTTCGGGCTCGGCCAGGGCACTTAAATCCTCTGGGCCGGCCCTGTCGGTATCACTCTCAAATCAGAAAAATGGGTAGAGACGGGTTTGGCTCCTCCTAGGGTAGTGATTCCCTCTACAGACACACACTACTCCTAATGATGTATTCTTCTATTTATAGGAGGGCCATGCCTTGTTTTCCAAGCCACTGCCAAACAGGCCTGAAAAACAGGTCATCGAAACTAGCTATTTTCGATATCGTACAAAGTTTCGATACTAATTGAAAGCATCAGTCTCAATTTTTGTTGGGTATAATTTTGAGACTGATGCTGTCAATCGAAAATACAGTATCGAAACTACTAGTTTCGGTTGAACTTTTGTTCAATCGAAACTACTAGTTTCGGTTGAACATTTGTTCAATCGAAACTAAGTAGTTTCGATACCTGTTTTTCAGGCCCATTGGGCGGTGGCTTGGAAAACAAGGCGCATGTGCTTGGCCTCCTATATATAGCAGATTATGCCCTAGGAGTGAGTGTGTGTCTGTAGAGGGAATCACCACCCCAGGGGGAGCTCACCCTGGGTGAGACTAATTGTTAGTGTATGATCGAGCGTTTATTTTTCATTTCAATCAAAGAATCATACGTTTTATGCTTTCAATTATCTGTTCTTTTCATTTTCATATGTTTCTGTTCATATATGTGATTCCCACACCCGTCTCTACCATTTCTAATTCGAGAGTGATACCGGATCCAGAGATTCCGCCTCTCGATTCGGACTGTTTGAAGAATTTCTCCGCAGATCTGTGTCTACAGTTCTGCTCAGGACCTACAATTTTATACCCAACAAAACACCGTATGAGATATGGCATGGTAGAAATCTCATCTTGTTGTACATGAAGGTCTGGGGTTGTGAAGCTTATGTCAAACGTGAAACTTCCAACAAGCTAGAACCCGGAGGCGAAAATGTTGTTTTCATCGGATATCCAAAGGAGACGAGGTTACTATTTCTATCAACCTAATGAAAACAGGGTTTTCATAGCTCGTAGAGGTGTTTTCCTTAAAAAGGATTTCCTTACGAAAGGGCCGACTGGAAATACTGTGGATCTAGAAGAAGTTCAAGAACCACTAGTAAACTTCACCAGAGGTTGAAACTACAAGTCAACAAGGAGTTGTTGAACCTGAACCTGAAGGGATTCAGGAACCGGCTGAAACGCTAGGCGTCCGCATGTCGAGTCTGAATCGTCAGGAACCTGAGATATATGGATTTCTCATAGAAAATGATGATGATTTTTGTGGATCAAAATGAGTTCACCAATTACCAAACTGCAATTTCATATTCGGAATCTGATAAATGGCTAGAAGTCATGGGCGCAGAGATGCAATCCATGTATGATAACCAAGTCTTGGACTTAGTTGATCTGCCTCCTAGTTGTAAGACAGTAGGGAGTAAGTGGGTTTTCAAGAAGAAAACCGCTATGGATGGAAATGTGCAAACCTTCAAACCTAGACTTGTTGCGAAATGATTCACTCAGACTAAAAGAATTGATTATGAGGAAACCTTCTCGCCGGTAGCTATCAAGTCAATCAGAATTCTAATTGCTATATCAGCGTATTATGACTACGAAATATGGTAGATGGAAGTAAAAAACGGATTTCCTAAATGGACACCTTACTGAAGATGTCTACATGTCTCAGCCAGAAGGTTTTGTCGATCCAAGGAATCCTGACAAGGTATGCAAACTCCAGATCCATTTATGAATTGAAACAAGCATCTCGAAGCTGGAACCTTCGTTCTGATGAGGAAATCAGGATCAAAAACAAAGATGAGCTAGGTGTTTACATGAAGGCAAGTGGGAGCACATATATGTTCTTAATATTGTATGTTGATGACAGTCTACTCATTGGAAACGATATTCCAACCTTTCAAGAAGTGAAATCTTGGCTTGTAAAGTGTTTCGCGATGAAGGATCTTGGTGAAGCTCCATATATTCTGGGAATAAAGATCTATAGAGATAGATCAAAGTGGATTATAGGTTTGAGCCAAAGTGCATGTATTGACAAGGTTATACAACACTTTTTAATGCAAGATTCCAAGAGAGGATTCTTACTTATGGCACATAGGACGATCCTAAATAAATCGCGGTGTCCGGAAACAGATAAGGATAAAAGAAGGATGGAAAGAGTTCCATATGCTTCTGCGATAGGATCGATCATGAATAACATGTTATGCACTAGGTCGGATGTCTCGTATGCTTTGAGTATGATGAGAAAATATCATAAGAATCCAGAGGCTGTTCACTGGATTGTTGTGAAGAACATTCTAAAGTACTTGAGAAGACTAAAAATATGTTCCTGATATACGGAGGAGTGGAAAAAGAACTCACTGTAAAGTGTTACACTGATGCTAGCTTCCAAACTGATCGAGATGATTCTCGATCACAGACATGATTCTTATTCATATTGAACGGTGGAGCAATAACTTGGAAGAGTTCCAAGTAGAGTGTTGTTGCTCAATCTTGTTAGCTTAGTTGTCCAATCCAAATTTGAAAAGTTAACGGGTCAAAGTGTATTTTATGTAAAGTTTAAGTTTAGAGTCTAAAGTGTAATTATGTTAAGTTAGAGGGTCCAATGTGTGATATGAAAATCTAGAAACCGTATGTTTAAGATTCACGATGGTTCGTATGTGTATATAAGTAAGCGAATCCGATCAGATTGATAACCAAGATTAATTCCAGAAAATCGTTTGGTCATTCCTTGTTCTTTTCAATTGTTATTTGATTTCTTGATTCTGGTTTGGCAATGATGATCCCTGTGTATGTTCTACATTGGTATCAGAACCTAGGGTTCATTGATTTGGGATTATGATCATCATCGACTAAGAAACAATCGGCCATTTACAAATTTGATTCAGATAAATCAATTCAGCGTAGTAGAAGGAGAAATTGATTCAGGGATAAATCGATTCAGAGATACAAGATAGAAGTCACTGGTCACGATCGTTCAAAGCCGATGTCAAAGTCGATTTAGATATACAATCGATTTAGTTAAACAAGATCTAGAAAGCCAAGACCAATTCAGGAAATCAAAATTGTTTCAGTCAAAACGATTCAGTAGAAATCAAATCGTTTTCAGTCTAAAATCGATTTAGTGGGAAAGAAGTACGATTCAGAAAAAAAAAAAAAAAAAAAGTCCGTTCAGTAAGAATCGATTCAGAAGTGAAAATCATATCGATGTTAGATAAAATCGATTTAGGGAAAAAAATGATTCAGTTTAAAATCGTTTCAGTTCAATCAATTCAGGAATAAATTGATTCAGAAGTAGAAGTCTAGAAGCCAATCATAAATTGATTTCAGAAATACAAATCAATTCAGAAAACAGAAAACAAAGATCGAAGGCAGAATTTTTGTGTGTGTGTTTATTTCTTGTTCGAAATCAGGAAAGAAAAACGAACCAGAGGCGTTCTTGTTGATTGAGGAATCAAAGAATCAGAAAACAAAGGCAAGGAGAAGTCAAAATCGTTTCAGTCAAAACGATTTAGGAGATATTAAATCAATTCAGAAAAATTGATTCAGATGCAAAGGAAGAAGCCGGTTTGAAAAGGTTAGTGTTCTTGTATGTTGTTATGCGTATACGAAACCCATAAAGAATAGTGTAAAGTCGATCATGAGAAGATCAAAATCAAATTGAAGGAAGAAAAAAATTTTATGTTTGGTTTTGGTTATTGCTTTGTACATAATTAGAAAAATAGAAACAAATCTTGCTTTTGATTATTGTTATACCATATCAGATTGCAAATTGTTTCATATATATATATATATATATATATATATATATATATATATATATATGTTGTCCAAACCAATCAGAAAAGAAAAAAGGAAAGGGTTATTTGATAGTGATGTTTAAAGAAAGAAAGAGGAAAAGGAGAACAAGTTTTGATAGTATGTTGTTGTTGCTGAACAAAATAAAAGGAAAAGGGAAGAACAAAATTTGTTTTGTTTTTAGATACTGTTTGCAAAAGGACACAGGGATAGTCCTTTGTTTTGTTTGCTGATTCAAGACAGACTAAGAAAAAAGGAAGGAAAACGGGTTATTTTTCTACCAAAATTGAACATAAAGTTGTGAAAATTTAGAAAGGATAGAGGATTAAAAGCCTAGAGCCGGAAAAAAAATGTTTTTATCCTTATTGATGTTAGTAGATTAGAAGAACAAAATATGTTTGTTCTTCTATTTATTGTTCAAGTGGAGAAAAATAAAATCGATCCAGTTAATATCGATTCAGTATTCAGAAAAAAAAAAGTTTGTTCTTTGACTTCCTCTGACCCAGCAAACATCTTCTCAAGAGCCTCCCATAGCTCCTTTGCAGTTTTGTAACCTCTGAAGTTATGAAAAACTTCATTTGGTAAGCACATCTGGATGGCTCCCAAGGCTTTGAAGTCTACCTCCATTTTCTTGATGTCTTCATCTGAGTACTTGGAGGGTTCTTTGGGAACCAGTGCACCTCCGGAATCAGCAGAGGACACCATGGGTGTGTATGGTCCATCTTTAATGGATTTCCACATCCCATATTCCTGATAGCAGAAGAAGCTTTCTATTCTGTTCTTCCACATATCATAGTCTTCCCAGACACCAGTCTTGGTGGTCTGTTGATGCTTCCAATATCTTCAAATCCATTGTTTTGAGCCATTTTGATTTGTGATAGTGAGAGACTTTAACAAAGAGATAGTTTAGAATAGAACCGAAGAATGATTAAACAAGTGTGAGTTTGTTTAATATGTGTGCCAAAGCTCTGATACCACTTGTAGGATCGGTAAATACAAGACGTTTCTATTCCAGTTGAGATTGGGGAAAATAATCACAACTTAATCAAAGTAAACAAGTAAACACAAGAAGTACTGATAAATGCAATTTTGTATTAAGCTTCAATGGTTACAAGATTACAGAGAAATCTCTAAGTAAGCACTTGATACAATGACTCTAAGTACTACTTATATAGTAACTTAGAATCAAGACAGACCCTTGATTCTAAGGATCAGATCTAACACAGACCGTTGATCTTGTATTGAAGCTATTCTACATGTACATACAAAGATAATAACTATGCTAGTTAACTTTATTCAAACGTCTTCTAATGCATCATTGTTTGCATGCTTGGAGAAGAGCGTTGTTGTCTTTTATTATCTTGTACCAATGACATTCTTTCTACGTGGAGTGTGTCAGAGTAGCAGCAGAAAGTTGTCAGTGGTAATGGTTGCTTTATCAAGAACAGTCAGCTGCAACGTTTGATCTTCAGAGGAGATGGCTATCAGCTGCAGCTTTGGAGATCAGCAGCATAGGCCTATCAGCTGCAACTTTGGTCTTCAGCAGCATATGCCTATCAGCTGCAACTTTGGTCTTCAGCAGATAAGGCCTATCCGCAGCAGATTTGTTCTTCAGCAGAAGAACAAGTATCCACTGTAGATAAGTTTATCCGCAGCAGTTTGTGGGACAACAGCAATCTCTGAGGTAAGCAGCATTTATACTTAGAGAATTTTGTAGCCATCAGTCTTTATTTCTACAAACTCCCCCTAGTCTGATGCTACCAAAACTCTCTTACTGCTTTTGTTGCTGAAGCTTTTGCATATTGCTGACTATTCTTTCAACCTCATATCCTCTCTGGTCCTTGCTGGGATTGTTTAGAGGAAGCTCAGAAAGAGTCTTGATGTCTTTGCTTGCCATTTTGAAGATAGCCTTGCTAGAACACCTCATCTTCTTTCCTTTAACATCTGTCAGTGTGAAATCATCCTTTTCAGCATTGTAGGACCAGATGATGAATGGAGAGTGGGATTAGAGAGGTTTGACATCAATGCTTTCATCTTTGCTGGGGTTGAAGTAATGTTTGATTACCAGCAATAGATGTCTCCCACCTTCATTCTCAGGCTCATTGGCTTCACCCAACTCCATCATTCTTCTTAGATCAGAATCTGGAAGCTGCAATACCTCATCAACAGATGTATAGATTGATCTTCTTTCTTCTGTTCTTCCCCTGAAGACTTCAAACCTTTGATCTTTAGAGCTGTAGAACCAATTAACAATTTCTCTTGAGTCTTCTGGTTTGGTAGTAGGTTTGCTTTTCTTCTTGGGAGGTTGTTGATGAGTAGGAGCTGGGTGTGAGGATTTGGAATTTTTGGGTGGAGAGGAGGGAGGTCTAAGAGGGAAAGTGAAAGGTTGTTGGATAGAGGAAAGGGAGGATAAGGAAGTAGGCTTGGGTTTCTTTGATTCTCTGTCATCAGCTGGAGTGATTATCCTTTTCTTGGAGCCTGTCTTCCCCAATCTTTCTTCCTCTTCCTTTTTGACTCTTAGGTAAAGGGCTTGCAGGTTCATGAAGTTCATGGGACCCAGCCTCTTTCCACTTTCTCCTCTAGCCTTTAGGAAGTCAATCATGACCTTCCTTTCTTCATGGGATCTTCTGTTAAAGGCAATGGTCTTCTTGGATTTTTGTTTGTCTTTTTCTTCTTCTTCAGCCCTTTTCTTGTTTGCCAATTGACCCTGCTGACCCATGAAGGCTCTGTAGATTTCTTTATTTGATAGTTTCTCAAGGTAGTCTTCATCCTCACCTTGAGAAACCAGAGCCTTTATCCACTCCTCTCTCATTTCTTTGGCTAGTTCAGAATCAGTTATTCTGAACTTGGCCTCTTCCTTCTTCTTCTTTTCTCTTTCTTCTTCTTCTCTATTAAATTGTTCCTGCAGTTGAAGAGCAAGAGCTTCATCTTCTTGAATTTGATAAACTGCAGGAATTTTGACTTTCAGATCATCCAGCTGTTTGGCATACAGCTGGATCTATTGTTCTCTGAGGAGAATGGCTGTTTTTCTGTCTTCGGCTTTTCGTACTTCAGTCATCTCCTCTTCTTCTCTTCTCCTTCTTCTTTCCTCTTTTTCTTTCTTCTCCTCCATTATCCTCTCTTCGTCTTCTTTAGTCATGAGTCCCTTCCCCTTGTCTTTTCTGGATGCCTCTGCTTCAGCTTCATTGACCACAACAGCAGATGTAGTGGATGCTGTTGAGATCTCAGCTTCAGCTTCATTGGCAGAACGAGGAGTAGACACAGAGGAAGAGACCGCTTCACTCTCTTCTTTTTCCCATTCACCCTTATGTAGAGCTTTAAAAGTCTCTCTGACATTCTGAGCAGCCAGTCTTCTTGACTCTACAGCTGTACTCAGTATAATAGTTGGTGAGGAGGGCAGGGATGAATCTGAGTCAGAGTCATTCATTGCAGGCGATTCCTCATTATAAAGAGAAGCCTTGATGAGTTTGATCATTTCTTGACTTTCTAAGGAGTTGATGTTGTAGATGAGTGATCTGAGCTCAAAGACCTTGTGCAGGAAGTTTGAAGGAAGGAGTAGGATCTCTTTGATGTTGATTAAGAGAGAAGATCCATTGCTTAGGAAGAAGGTGAAGTCAGGGGAATTAGTGCTCACCCATCCTAGCACTTCCAAGTCCCTGACCATGATTTTGTACAGGAATCTTCTCCAGCAGATAACTTCTTCTTCAGTTAAAGCACTGCTCCTTATTAAGTCAAGTCTTCTTGGAGCCAGTCTTTGTCTGTTGTTGATGAAGATTCAGGATAAGCCACTCTATTTGCTTCTTTTAGTAGTCTTTCAAACCAGGGCAAATTATCCTCCATTAAGTCATAGAACCTGCTGATTGCAAGTTCTGCTGAGAGATCTGATGAAGTGTTGACACATCTTGTCAGATACAGATTAAGAACCTGGAGGGCATTAAGAGTATTCCAGTTTAGTTCTTCTACTCCACTAAACTCCCATCCAATCCAGAATCTCTCAGCTATACCATCATACCCCCCAAGCTAGAATGGAGTCGAATTCTAGCTTGTTTGAAGACAGTGTGAATTAGGGGTAGATGTTTGACTTATTATGGCTGCAGCTTCAGGAAGTATGCTGAAGGATGAAGGTGTGTCTTCATAGGGAGTTTCATCTTGCAACACCTCATCAACAGCTCGGACAACTAGCTTCCAATCCTCAGTGATATCTTCCTCTTCATCGACTGAGTCTGGCAAGTCATGGATTTGAACAAAAGCAGGTTTGTATAATGAACTTTGAAACATAGCCTGCTCTTGTATCCATTCTTCTAGGATGTCCACATCATCTTCCTTGGTAATTACCTCCCCTTTTTTGGTTGCATCAGTGCATAAAGTGTTATCTGTTTGAGTGCCCACTGATATAAGGTAGGGAGTAGTCACAGATGGGCATTGATGGGCTTCATGCATAGAGACTTGGTGCCTTAGTTTGGACACTTCAGCCTCTAGCATAGCCACCCTGGCCGTCAATTCCAAATTATGAAGTTTCAGTATGTCCTCATCCATAGTTGTGGAATCCTTGGAGCTAGATGGGGCCTTAGGCCTAGCCTCTGCATCCCCATCACCGTTGTGTTCTTGGCGCCTGGGATTCCTCTCAATGAAGAGTGTTTTAAAGGAAACATCTTCACTGTGAGTTGCCGTGATTAGGGTCTTAACTATGTTGTCACTGTCCTCCTGGGCAGTTGATGTACCAGAAGTAGTGACAGCCCTTTCCACATTCACTCTATCCGAACCACCAGAGTGAACCTTCTTGGGTGATGAACTTGGGTTGCATGCATCAGCAGCCAGGTCAATCAATACTTCCGAGATAGTAGTTTTTGGATAAGGTATATCATCTTGACAAGGTGCCTCTGTACTTAAGTTCAGAGACGAAAAACGGAATGGCTCAGAAAGTTGTTCTATGGATCCGGGATGTGATCCTGATCCTAATAGAGAGGCTTCCAAGGAAATCTATCTAATGTTGTGGCTATCCCTTTTGATATTCTCACCAGAATATTGGGATTCTGATTAAGGGCTTTGAGGTTGGGATTGGGCCTTCGAAACAAGAAGAGAATGAGTCTTCTTGTTTCTCTTTCTTTTGTATGTTGTTGCAACTGGGGCCCTTTGTTCCAGTTGAACGATCACATCCAAAAGAGGTGTAAGTGATTTTTGTACATGAGCATCCTTAGTAGTTTGCACAGGGGTTCGAGCAATGGAAGCAGCTTGTTGTTCAGGATGTGAGGTGGAGGGTGTGGGATCAGTATCAGCTGGGATTGCTAAACTGTCACCTTGGGTACTTTGTATGTTCACCATTGTAGATAACAATGGAACATTGACCCCTGAGAACTTTTTGGAAACAGTTCTCATACTTTGAAAAATATTATTTTTATGACCCAACATGATGTAGATTCTTGCAGGTTTTGAGAGATCGTTTAGTTCCTGGTTGAAAACCTCCTGCAAGAATCTGGGGTACATAAAAAATTGTTGCTTTGCACCCTCGTGAAGGTTATATCTCAAACCTTCAAAGATGAGGTGTGCAAAGTTAAATCCCTGGTCAGTAATCATACCGTGAATAGTAGAGGCAAGTGCAGAGCTCACTTGATGCCATCCACTTCTCTTATGAGATATGCATTGTAGAAGAGTGTGGCAGAGATACTTCCATGGAGGGCCCATCAGTGCCTTCTCGATTGTGTACTCATTTTGATTTCCAGTGTACCCTATGGATACAAAGGTCCTCATGTATTCTTCCTTTGAGTATGAGATGGCTGCCCCTTCATCTTGAAACTGAAGATGTTTTCGGAGAGTAGCTTCAGGGATGATGATGTCCTTGCCGTCTACCTTGGCTTTTATTTGGGGAATCCCCTGTTCGGTAGAGTAGACGGTGGTATTCCAAAAATCCTCCATATGAGAAATGTATATGGTAGGGTTGACGGTGAGTGCATGGTGTATTTTTGATCGACAGAGAAAGTCGATCATGTCATCTAAACCATCGGATTTCTTCCCTTTTGTTAAGTATATCGTAAGATTATGATAGGGGGAGAACTTATCATCAGGATTGTTGATGTCTGCCATTTTTGTTGCATTTTGGAGGGAAAGACGAAGGTTTTGAAGAGTGATTTTGGAATGGAAGGCTTTGAATGTTGTGGGGGCTTGAGAGAAAGTGATGGGAGTTAGGTTGAAATTGAATGTGAAGGGGTGGTGAAGAAATTTGATTTGTTCTTATAACGACAGAGGAGGGAAAAGCAGAATGACTTGTACAGTACAACCATATTGACTTTTTACTGTTACAGCTGTAATGCATTATTGCAGTCATGGTAAAGACTGAAAGGAATTTTTACAGCGGGTAAAAGTTAATTTAGACTTATTTTTACCCATCAGCAGCAAACTTGGTTACTACGGATGATTAAGCCTATCCGCTGCAAGCTTGGTTGCAGCGGATAGTTAAATCTGTCAGTAGCAAACTCTCTTGCTGCTGATGGATGCAATGATCCGCAGCAATGGTGTTGCTGCTGACTGCCTTAAAGCTATCCGCAGGAAACTTGTTCCTGCTGATAACTTAAAGCAGTCAGTGGCAAAATCTTTGCTGCTGATTATTATACATGTCAGCAGCAAAAATGGATGCTGCTGACTTGTAACTTTTATTTATAACAAAGGACAAACATATTTACAAAGAAAAAATTTTAGAGACATATTTTAATCAAAGTTCATCATACCAATAGATTCAACTAAATATCTAAATCTAGCTTCATTAAACGGTTTTGTAAACAAATCAACATATTGCTCATTGGTATGAACTTTGGTTAAAATAATTCTCTTTTTCTCAGCTTGATCTCTTATGAAGTGATACCTGATGTCAATGTGCTTTGTCTTGGAGTGTTGTACCGGATTATTTGTGATTGATATAGCACTCATGTTGTCAATGTGAATGGGAGTTGCCATGAAAGTCTTCCTATAATCCAGCATTTGATTTTGTATCCAGATGACTTGTACATAACAACTTGAAGCTGCAATGTGTTCTGCTTCTGCTGTAGAAGTTGAAACACATGTTTGCTTCTTGCACTACCATGAAATCAGTCTCCCTTCCAGAAACTGGCATCCCCCTGAAGTGGACTTTTTGTCCAAGTTGCATCCACCATAATCACTGTCAGTGTATGCATACAGATTGAACTTATCATTTTTAGAGTACCATAGCCCAAGTCTTGGGGCTCCCTTTAGGTATCTAAAAATTCTCTTGACGGCTTGAAGATGTGAAATCTTTGGAGCTGCTTGAAATCTTGCACATAGACATACTGCAAACATGATATCTGGCCTTGAGGCAGTGAGATGATAAACCCTATCATTGCACGGTACTGATGTTAATAAGTGTCTTGACCATCTTTGTCTGGAGTCAGCTGATGGTGTACTTGCATAGGGGTTCGAGCAGCAGAGCAGTAAGTCATCTTGAATCTTTCCAGAATGCTCTTGACATATTTAGATTGGCTGATGAAGATTCCATTTGGGACTTGTTTGACTTGAAGACCCAAAAAGAAATTTAGCTCACCCATTGAGCTCATTTCAAACTTTGAGTGCATAAAGATCTCGAAATCTTTACACAGCTTCTTCCTTGTTTATCCAAAGATGATATCATCTACGTAGATTTGAACCAGTAAGATTTCTCCCCCTTCATCTTTGATAAACAAGGTCTGGTCAATGGCACCTCTTCTAAAGTTGTTTCTTAGCAGATATCCAGACAAAGTTTCATACCAGGCTCTTGGGGCTTGATGTAAGCCATATAGAGCTTTGCCTAGTTTGAACACTTGGTTAGGATGTGCAGGATCTACAAAGCCTGGAGGCTGCTTGACATATACTTCTTCACCAATCTTCCCATACAGAAAGGAACTTTTGACATCCATTTGATAGACCACGAAATTCTTGGATGCAGCGTATGCCAGGAAGATTCTGATGGCCTCCAGTCTGGCAACAGGAGCAAAGACCTCATCATAGTAAATTCCCTCTTCCTGAGTGTAGCCTTGAGCTACAAGTCTGGCTTTGTTCTTGACTACAATGCCTCTCTCATCTTGCTTGTTCCTGAATACCCATCTTGTGCCAATAGCAGATTGACTAGGTGGAAGATCAACAAGCTTCCAGACCTCATGCCTTTTGAATTGCAGCAACTCTTCCTGCATTGCCTCAATCCAGCTGCTGTGTTGCAGAGCTTCATCTATCTTCTTGGGTTCCACCTGAGATAGAAAACATGAAAATAAACATATATTGGCCGTATGAGATTTGCTTCTGGTTAGAACTCCTTGGTGAACTTGGCCAATTATATTATCCAGAGGATGTTCCTTGTTGATCCTTTGAGCTGGTACCACCTCCAGTTGTATCCCTTGTTCAAGATTGCTTTGATTTTGATCAGGGATTTCTTCATTCATGGTTGAAGAGTCTTTAAGATCAACAGCTACATCAGTGTTATCAGCATTAGTGTTTGCAGCATCTACAGCATTTACCGAAGAGTCTGCATTAAAATTTTCATTTTCAGATAGGCTGCTGCTGGTGACATTTGAGAGTGTGGTTCTGGCTACACTTGCTTCAATGGCTTCCATAACAGATGGAGGATCAATGGATGGTCTTCTCAGACTGATAGAGGATTTTGTAAAATCCAATCTGTAGTCAGAGGAGGTGGAAGCAGGTGTTTGAGAGGAGGAAGACTCCATATTTGAGAAGGTGAGAGGCTCAAATATTTGGGTGAAGGAGTCTATGTCAAAAAGCCAGTTTGGGTCTTTTCCCTGTTCACAGACAATGTGTTCTTTGCATTCCACATTGGCTGATTCTTCCACAATTCTTGTTCTTGAGTTGAAAACTCTGTAGGCCTTGGATTGAGAGGAATAGCCCACAAAATATCCTTCATCAGATTTGGCACCAAACTTAGGAAGAACCCCATGTGTGATTAGAATTGTGCATGGACATCCAAAAGGTTTTAGAAATCCAATGTATGGAACTCTTTGGAACCATGGTTCATAAGGTGTCTTGTTGAGAGGCTTGACTATGAAAACTCTATTTTGCACATAGCAGGCTGTGCTTACTGCTTCTGCCCAAAATGTGAGAGGCAGTTTTGAGTCAGCCAACATAGATCTTGCTGACTCAATTAGAGTTCTGCTTCTTCTTTCAGCAACTCCATTTTGTTGAGGAGTTCTTGGAGCACTGTATTACAGAAATAGTTCAAAGTGTGGTTCTTGAACTCTGTGCCCTGATCACACCTTATTATCTTCACCTTCTGATTGCTTTGATTCTCTACCCTAAGAATGTAGGATTTGAGAGTTTCAGCAGTTTCATCTTTAGTTCTTAAGAAGTATACCCATGAGAATCTGGTGTAGTCATCAGTTATCACCAGGCAGTATGACTTCTTACCCATTGACATAATGTTTGTAGGACCAAAGAGATCCATATGCAGCAGTTGTAGTGGAGTATCATTTGTATTCAAGGTCTTGGGCTTGTGAGAACTCTTGTGTTGCTTTCCCTTCAGACAAGTAATGCAGTGATCTTCTAGTTGGAATTCTTTATCATGAAGCCCTCTGACAAGATTGTCCTTCACCAATTTGTTGATGGTTTTGATGTTAACGTGGCTTAGTCTCCTGTGCTAGAGAGCTGATTCATCAACTGAGGCTTTTGACATAAAACAGGATACACTTCTAGATGGAGTGACCTCATTCATGTCAAGCACATAAAGATTTTCTTTTCTCTGAGCAGTTAATAAAATCTTCTCTGGAGGAGGTTTGGATAAACCAGGAGATAGCACAAAGCATTCTTTGTATGTGAAGAGCATCCAATGCTTTTGATCACATACCTAAGAAACACTCATGAGATTGAATTCCAATTCTTTGACATAATTTACTTTATCAATACTCATTCTTTCATTGGACACAGTCCCTTGTCCAGTAATAGATCCTCCTTTTGAGTCACTCCCAAAGGCAACATATCCTCCATTGAAGTGTCTGAAGTTAGAGAGGATGGATTTGTTGTCTGTCATGTGCCTGGAACAACCACTGTCTACCACTCAAGTGTTATTCTTGTGACCTGGCTGCCCCTGCACATGAGAGAGATCTAGTTAGTGGGAGGAAACCAAGAGCTTGCATCCTTGAAGAAAAGGGTTCTTGGAATATCAGATTCTACATGTGTGCATTCCACAGAGCCAATGATGATTCTTGAAGGAATAGAAGTTGTCTTGTAAGTTGGGATCTTGGCTTTCCGAGGAGATGGTTTTCCAGTTTTCTTTGCTCTGTCAGCAGCTGATCTTGCTTTGGCTGCTGATGGATTTGCTTTATCAGCAGCAGATTTCGCTGCTGAGGACTTTAGTTTATCAGCAGCAGGTTTTGTTGTTGCTGGTGGCTTCGGCTTATCAGCAGCAGATTTTGCTGCTGATGATTTTGCTTGGGCAGCAGCAGATTTGGTCGCTGCTGAAAGTTGTCCTTTGTTTTCTTGGGCTTCACTTGATTACCAACATTTTTGCTGGCTGCTGATGGATCAACAACCGATGCCTACTGATCCTTCTTTACCTTGTTGACATAGGGATTCTCTGTAGAAGTTCTTTTGCTGGTTGGCTTTTGTTTATGAGGGACTTGATGAAGGATCTGGTTGAAGGGGTTAAACTTACAATTTGTAGCAAAGTGATCTGATTCACCACAGATGATGCAAGTTTGTTGAGGTTTTGACAACTGCTCCTTTGGTGGAGAAAGAGAGTTTCTGAATTGAGTTGTCTTGGCTTCAAACTTTCTTACCTGTTTGTTCTTCTTTGTCTTCTCAAAAGCATGTTGCTTGAGGTTTCTTTACTGCTGAAGGTAGTAGAAGCAGGTGCTGGCAGTGTGGTTGTATTTTCCACAGACAAAGCATGATTTGGCCAGTTTGTCCCTTGAAAGGTGAACATAGTCCTTTCTTTTGAATAGGTCTTTAAAGTTCCATGGTTGAGCTTTGTTGTGCTCAAAGGTGGCTTCTTCTAATGTCTTTTGAACATATGGAACTCTTTCTCCAGGCGCATGACATATGTCAAACTCCTTTCTTTGAGGCTTTGAGGTTGAAGACTACCCTTTTCAACATTTAGCTTTCTTCCTTCTGGAGGATAGCTAATTTTGATTTCGTTGAAAGGTATAGGAACCGGAGCGGCTGGTAAAGGAATAGGAGTACTTGTTTGAATGACTTCAAGAACAGGCGGTTCTAGTACTTGTACTGGTGATGAGATCTCCTCAGTTTTAGTGGACTCTGAGCAAGTTGACTCAAATTGTGACGAGGTAGTGTATTCTTGCACCAGTGGTTCATATCTTGAAGGATCAAGATCTCGGTTGGCCTTTTCAAGATTTGAGAGATTGAAGCTTGGTTCATGGATGGCAACGTAGTCAGCAGGAGGTGCAACGGCTTGATATTGTTCAGCATGATACCCCAGACCAGTTTTTACCTTTTCATGAATTTGAGCATCCAAAAGTCTTTGCAGCTTTTTGGATGCAAATTCATATTTGTCAACATGAACTTTCTGTTCTGCCAATTCTGCTCTGGTAGCTTTTAATCTGGCCAGTAGATCATCAATCTGAGTTTCAAGATTGGTTTGTTCATGTTTTAGTGATGAAATCTCTTTCTTTAGGCAGTTAATTTTTTCTTTATAATTGTTTTCTACTTTTGTGAATTCAGATTTCATTTGATGAAACTCTTCATTTTGATCTACAAGGTTTTGATTATGCTTTCTGTAGCCTAACACCTTATCAATACAAGCTTGGGAACAGAGATGTTCATATACCTGATGCGGTATCTTAGTTGTGTCTGCCATAAGAGCTTGGTTGTTAGTAGGCAGATCTTCATACTGGAAGCTCCAGTCAAAGTCAGATGTTCCAACAGCTGCACAAGCTGCAGTTTGAGCTGGAGGAGTAGCTTGTTGCTGTTGTTGTCTTGGTTGGGCTTGGTGAGCTTGTCTTGGTTGAGGAGCTGCTGGGTTTGCCCTAGGTGCCTTGCATTCTCTAGCAAAATGACCCAGTTGGTTACAGTTGTAACATCTTAGTTTGCTTTTATCCAAGCCAACTCTGGTGTTAGAGTTGTTACTTGGAATGGGTCTTCCGGTTCTAGAGTAGAACCTTTTTGCTCTAATAGATAACATGGCATACGACTGCTGTATGTCCATTTCTTTTAAGTCATCTGGATGGAAGCATTCCAGATCCTCCTTGATAAAGGACATGTTGCTTGAGTTTTCAGAAACAAAAGCAGCAGAGGTTGAGGTTTGAGGAGGGGCTTCTAGGAGAAATGGAGATGTGTTTGTTTGAGAGGTTGGAGTTTGAGGATGAGTGATGATGGGAGGATAATAGTTGCTTGAACTAGGACCTGAGTGGTCAGAATGGAGGGCAGAGGAGGTGGTGGTGGATGTTGAGGCTGTTTGGTAGCTTGAGCTTCTTTCTTTTGCCTGAATCATCTCTAGCTCATAGGTTTTTAGCATTCCAAAGAGCTCAGTCATCTGGAGAGTCTTCAGATTCTCCGTTCTTCTGATTGACACTGTGTAAAATGTCCAGCAGCTTGGCAGAGACCTGATGAACTTCTTGAGAATATCTTCATTCTCCAGCTTCACCTTTGAGCACGCAGCTCACCTACAAGATAGGTAAATCTGTTGAATAAAACAGTTAGAGACTCACCTTCCTTCCAAACGAAGTTTTCATACTGTTGCTTCAGGATGTCTCTTCTGTTTTCTTTGACTTCCTCTGACCCAGCAAACATCTTCTCAAGAGACTCCCATAGCTCCTTTGCAGTTTTGTAACCTCTGAAGTTATGAAAAACTTCATTTGGTAAGCACATCTAGAAGGCTCCCAAGGCTTTGAAGTCTACCTCCATTTTCTTGATGTCTTCATATGAGTACTTGGAGGGTTCTTTGGGAACCAGTGCACCTCCGGAATCAGCAGAGGACACCATGGGTGTGTATGGTCCATCTTTAATGGATTTCCACATCCCATATTCCTGATAGTAGAAGAAACTTTCCATTTTGTTCTTCCACATATCGTAGTCTTCCCCAGACACCAGTCTTGGTGGTCTGTTGATGCTTCCAATATCTTCAAATCCATTGTTTTGAGCCATTTTGATTTGTGATAGTGAGAGACTTTAACAAAGAGATAGTTTAGAATAGAACCGAAGACTGATTAAACAAGTGTGAGTTTGTTTAATCTGTGAGCCAAAGCTCTTATACCACTTGTAGGATCGGTAACTAGAAGACGGTTCTATTCCAGTTGAGATTAGCGGAAACAATCACAACTTAATCAAAGTAAACAAGTAAACACAAGAAGTACTGATAAATGCAATTTTGTATTAAGCTTCAATGGTTACAAGATTACAGAGAAATCTCTAAGTAAGCACTTGATACAATGACTCTAAGTACTACTTATATAGTAACTTAGAATCAAGACAGACCCTTGATTCTAAGGATCAGATCTAACACAGACCGTTGATCTTGTATTGAAGCTATTCTACATGTACAGACAAAGATAATAACTATGTTAGTTAACTTTATTCAAACGTCTTCTAAGGCATCATTGTTTGCATGCTTGGAGAAGAGCGTTGTTGTCTTTTATTGTCTTGTACCAATGACATTCTTTCTGCGTGGAGTGTGTCAGAGTAGCAGCAGAAAGTTGTCAGTGGTAATGGTTGCTTTATCAAGAACAGTCAGCTGCAACATTTGATCTTCAGAGGAGATGGCTAACAGCTACAGCTTTGGAGATCAGCAGCATATGCCTATCAGCTGCAACTTTGGTCTTCAGCAGCTTATGCCTATCAGCTGCAACTTTGGTCTTCAGCAGATAAGGCCTATCCGCAGCAGATTTGTTCTTCAGCAGAAGAACAAGTATTCACTGCAGATAAGCTTATCCGCAGTAGTTTGTGACATCAGCAATCTCTGAGGTAAGCAGCATTTGTACTTAGAGAATTTTGTAGCCATCAGTCTTTATTTCTACAGTTCCACTATATAAGGAAGATACTAGAACGTGGAGATGTCACTATAAACAAGGTGCATACATATCATAATCTAGCAAACCCATTCACTAAGCCATTGCCTCAAGTGAAACATGAGGAGCATGCTAGCAAGATAAGGCTTAGGATGGCTAGTGAGTGGATACGACTTGTGTTTGTATTTGGATGTTTTAACTGTAACAGTAATATCTGAATGATTTTGAATTTAACAGTTAAATTCCTTATCATTAATATTTAATGTGTTCAATATTTGTACGTTTAAGAATCCTTGAATAATGGCTATTCTAAAAGGTTCGTGGTCGATCAAATCTATGGGAATAGAGTTTGAATTAAGACCATTGTAAATTCAGTGGCTTGTTCATAAGATGAAAGTCTGGTCGGTGTCGAAGCGACCGGCCAAAGAAAGAGAATTAGTGTGTCATAATCACCTTAAACTAGTTAGGGTAAGAAGGGTGTCGAACCACGAAGAGTTTGTGGTCGAATGTCACACCCCGCCTAGGCGGAAACACGGGGTGCAATGGAGTCGGTGGTTTACATAGCCTTTGATCACAACAAACGACCTCTAAATGAAAGTACAAATTTCATAATCATAATTAATTGTCTTTTGTGACTACATGAATCAACATAGTTGCTTTGACGGTAATATCAAAAGGTGACAATAAGTTTTACAGTTATAGCCTAACGCTATAGACAATAACGGGAAAACTCCAAAAGCTAAGATATGCATGATGACTCCATGTGTCTTATTTCCTACGTGCAATTTCCGGACAAAGCGTCAATTACCTGAGAAATATATGCTAAAATGTCAACATAAAGTTGGTGAGTTCACAGGTTTAAAGTAAAATGTGTTTCCTTTGGACTACGAGATTTTCAATATGTCCAGCATTGTTGGTTAAACAATACTTAAGTGTGTGCCTTGTAACCATGAGCTACCATAACCGACACTTGACGTCTATAGTTTTTTAGCCCCGCCCAATGTTCTGTCATGAAACATTGTGTTTGTGTATGGGTAGTATGCACCCGCTTTGACCTCCAATCATGGTTAGAGCGACTAACCACGGGTAGGGGTGTCAACCCAAATAGATCTATTCATGCGCTCCACGTCTGAATTAGCTAACGGTTATAGTATTCTCGGGGACTTAATATGACAGTAAGTACTCATGCAACAATAAGTTTGTGTACTCGTATCCAAATGATAGCTATGTATTCTCCCCCATATGTTTAAAATCATTTAAATCATAGTAAAAGTGGGGCCCCGTGAAGACTCACCTCGGCAGTGAGGCGTGTATGTAGCAAAGTCCAAATAAGTCTTGACCTACTCGTATCCTAAGATAATTAAGACACTTTAAGGTCTATGTAATGATTCTATATGCAACTTGGTCGTGTAATCAATCATCCAACTTAATTCGTTATGTTTTATGTTTCGTTGTCAAAGATATTTTAACCCGGCGACCGTTGGTGATGCAAGTTGGTTTCCCGAAAATATATATTTATTGAAAATAAGTATAAAAAATGTATACAATTAAATGTGTTCAAAGACTCCATGTATACTTATGTCCACTTGATGTTTTAGGTTGTAAAATATGACTAGACTCGACTCGAGTCGTGATTCGTTAAATATGGTGAATATATATATACACATATATATATATAATATTTATCGAATAATATTGTTTTCCAAAATGTGATACGCATAAGATAATGTTTATTATTACTAACATATCTTGAAATACTAGTATTTAAAATAAGAGTAAATTACAAAAATCGTCCTTTATATTTATACCATTTTTCACTGCATGTCCTTTAACTCAAAAAATGTCAGAGATCATCCTTTATGTTTAAATTTGTTACGGTTTACATCCTTTATCCTAACGGGCGTTAAGTTTTTTAGTTAACTCCACTCATGTGCTTTGCACATGAGGGTCTTTTGATCTTTTTACTCACAAATATATATATATATATATATAAAAGAAAAAGAGTAAGTTACAGTCATCTCTCTCTCTCTACCCACTACCGCCATATCACCACCATCGCCAACCACCAGTCAACCACCACCACCAGTCGACCACCGCACCACCCCCTCCTCTGATATGAGCACCACCACCAGCCGACCACCTTCGCCATAGCACCCATCGAACTAGGGTTCCGGCGACCTAGCTGATTTCTAGATGATTTGATCGGGAGATCTGATTAGGGACTTTTCCAATGGTGCCTTCAAGATTTCAATTACTGCGAAAGTTCTTGATTTCAATATCTATAAACCCTCAATTTTCCTTCGGTCTCCGTTCGTCGGTGGTCTTCTCCGTCTCTTGAAAGGATCGATTATCATGTTGGAACAAGTATACGCTAAATTGGGGAGTGTGTTCATACTCAATCTGTTGAACAAGAACATCAGTTTCTTAATCAGACCTGAGGTTTCGGTGCATTTCTTTAAAGCTTCTGAAACGGGTCTGAGCCTGCAAGTGGTTTACTGGTTCAATGTGCTGGGTTTTTTGGGCCCGATGTTGTGTTCGATGTTAATTATTCCGTCCGACACGAGCAATTTAGGTTCCTTATAGAGGATCTCAAGGTCTTTCGCGTCTGTTTTAGGGTTCCATAGTGAAACCCTGGCTACGAGTCTTGAGTATGATTTCTCGTCCAAGGTGTTGCATCTTTTATTTTGTGGTGGTTCTAGGGCTCTATCGAACTGTGACATGAACTATCAAACCCTTGATCTGGTATTCGATTTGGAGAGTTGTGGCTATATTAGGGTATCTTTCTCTCCTTAGATGTGAATGTGTCTTTTATGCATCTGAAGCAACGGACCTTTTTTATGTCAATATTACCCAACTTATGCCTGTTTTGCACTACTACCATTGCCAACAACGCCACCAGCCCGCCACGCCAGTATGCTATTACGGGTTGTTTGACCCGGAAGTCCAATGTTTATAGCTGTGGTGTACACTTTCTAGAAATCATGTGGATGGTCAGTTGTTGAGGTTGATATGGAACACGGAGTCTTTTGCTGATAAGATCAAAAAAAGCAATGATATTGCAGGCCTCCGTCTTGAATATTTTCCCCCTATGATCTCCCCAGAAGGTGGCTGTCGGATTCTAATTTCCCAGTAGGACTTAAAGCTGTCATCCCATCTTGCTCTGATCTCCCCACCCCACACCCCGATTTCCCAGTCGTCGGTGGTGGTGGTGGTGGTGGTGGCTGTCTTGAAAGGGAGGGGGAGAGAGAGAGAGAGAGAGTGTGTGTGTGTGTGTTGAGAGAGAGTTTTTTGAGTTTTTATATTTTTGTTTTTTTATATAAATGTGTAAAAGGACCAAAGTATCTTCATGTGCCTTGCACATGACCATACTTAATGAAAAAATTTAACTGGGTTAGGGACAAATGACGTAACTTACAAGATTTGTAAACATAAAGGATGATCTTTGACATTTTTTGGGTTAAAGGATATACAGTGAAAAATGGTATAAACATAAAGGACGATTTGTGTAATTTTGTCGTTTTTGAATTACGGTTAAATACATTTAGGTTTAGTTAAAAAGATATATACGTATAGCCTAAACGTATATAAAAAGGAAACGTAAAACCTTATATTTTAGTATATATATATACGATCTAATATATTTTAGGATTCCAAAATAATTTATCCTTTCGTAAAACAAATTCAAGATATATATCTATAATTAAGGTTTACATGTTTAAGAATATTAACTAGAGTTTTTAAATGTTTTATACTTATAAAATACATGGACTTTTTATGAATCTTTCTCCAAAATATATCTAGTATATTTTATAATCATTCTTTCATGCCAAAATATATCCATAGTATATATATATATATATATATATATATATATATATATATATATATATATATATATATATATATATATATATATTAATTCTAAGATAAAACCGATGAAAAAAATACTTATTTAATCATGGCTCATAAAAATACTATCATTTGTATGTTTATAACTATAAATAAGTAGTTATTTCTAAAAATCATAAGTTACTTAGTATTTCCATACACATGATCCAAGTTGTTAGGATTTATGAACTTTGAAACCAAGTATTAATCATATGTATTCCTTGATGTTTTTATAGAAAAGGATGTGTTATATTAAATCCATGTCTTAAAAATGTTTGCTTAACAAGCCTAACATATTTCTTGGGTGATGACTACCACTACACTTGTAAGAACGTAAAACTTAGTATTAAAAGAGACTCACTTCAAATGAGAAGGGATTAGGATGTGTGGAAGGCTTGACTCTTGCTTGAACCACTTAGATTGATCTTGCAAATGCTTCAAATACTTTGATGGAGATCGAAAATGGAAGATGGTGGGGGTGTGTTTGAGCCGAGAGCAAAAAAGAGAAGAGAGGAAGGTGATGTTTGCATGCAATGTGAGTTATGGGTGTTGGTTTAGGTGGTGTGTTGTAGTGCCGAGAACAAGAGGGAGGAGTGTGGGTGTTGTTGCCGTAAACACAAGGAGGAGAAGGGGGTGAAGGCTGTCGTCGCAAGGCAAATGGGAGAGGGGTGAAATGGTTGGTTGATTTTGATTTGAGTGTGGAGGTGTTGTGGTGCTTGTTCCATACAACCCATGTATTTATACTACCATAAGAGGTTATTACCCCACGGATAGTGTGCTCCTTGGAGACAACTATGTTGGAGAGGGGACACGATTGTCTTGAGGAGACAAAGGTGTTTGTTGGTGCAAAAGGAGGCAAAGTGTGCTTGTTCAACAAGAAGAGACGAGGGGACAAGAATGTTGGGGGACGAGGGAGGGTTGGTTAGGGTGGTGTTATCTACTGTGTCAACCCGGTGTAATACCCACAAATAATACCCGCTAAATACCCGATTTTAATAGAAATAAAATCATAACCGTCAAATTATAAACAAAAGATGTCGGGTATATAAATTATATATGTTTACGTAGTTGAGACGCGTTAAATGTGTAATGTACGTATTGGAGTCCAAAATACGTGTTGACGAATCAAACTAATATTCAAATATATAATTACTTATATATTTATAGTATTACACATAAAATAATAAAATAGAATGCTTTTCCTAGCATTTGATACTTATCACCAACGTACTTGCATGTCAGATTATTTGGCGTGTGACCCGGTAATTCCCAAAATTATCAATGTTGGACATATGATGAATGGACCTTGCTATATATGAAGTGACCAATTAGTCAAAAATTAAGTCTAATGCGCAGTAATTTATGAACCTAGTTTAATGATAATACGAATATTGACCTGAAATTTGTTGGGTGTCACATCGACGCTTAACTTTAATCGACAAAGTGATTTATGATGTTGCAATGGGTCCTTCTGACCAAACACAAGCAATGATTGAGGTTTAAAGTAGTAACTCAAGTGAACAATAATAATTAATGACAAACGACCTATAGAAATCAAGTAACAAGTAAATGGTTTGGATTGTAAACAATGGTTAAAAAGGAATCACACCCGGGTTTCAAGTTCATAAGCAATTAGGGATTATCACACCAAAGATATGAGTTTAAGTAATCAAACGGTTATCTAAGTTTATTTGACCAATTCCAACCAAGAACATCAACATTCATACATCACCGGCAAATAGTGCAAAAAAGACATTCACGAATGAAATCGAGGCAAATATATGTAATATAGAATTAGATTATCAATAAACTTAACACAAACCAAAGTTCATAGCAATTATCATCTAACGAGGTCAACGGTTCAAGAAAATATTGACTCCCGTGAGTTCATAACAATACCAAACACAATGATTCAAGTAGTTCAAACCGAACGGTTACAAGAATTGTTATCTCAAATCTAAAACATGGTAAAACCCTAAAAACTTACAAACAATCCACCCTGGAATGATTACCGGTGGATTAGCCTCTCATGATTGTGGAATTCCTCTTTTGATTCTTCAATTTCTCGGTATCAATCTTCAATTAGATGTTAGAATAGTGTTTCTATCCTCCCAAGACCTCCAAAAATCACCTTCCTCTGCTCTACCAAAGTTCAATTCCGAAATTAGGGATGAAACCCCCTATTCAACACTAAAAATCGACAGTTTCCCTAAAAATCCGCCCAAATCCTGACACCAGTGTAGGCTTACCCCCTATGCCAAAAGCCTACTAATGTGAAAAGGTTCTAGCGTAAGCTTACGTCGTTTGGGCGTAGCTTACGCCCCTGCTTAAGAACCAGCATAAGCTTACGTTGGGTGAGCTTAAGCTTATGCTCCATGCTAAAAACCTACTGTTTGGACAATGCACCAACGTAAGCTTACACCAATAGGGTGTAGCTTACGCCCCTGTGCAAAATTTCTCCATTTCTTTTTTTCAATCCCATATTCTCATGCGGTCTTCTACAACTATCATATTTATTGTATAATGCTTCAAAAGCATCATTTAAGCTCCTATCACCTGCGTTTGCACAACTACACAAAGTCATTGCATTCCAAATACTAATTCAAGTAAATATGCAATATTAACCATAAAAACGTGCAAAACTTTAGCCGCTCATCAAAGTCCAAGGAGTTGGAGACTAAATTCACAGATATTCATTAGAGAATGAATATTGAACTTAACCCGCTTCAAAACTATTTCATGGATCATTGTGATAAGTAGGTTTTGAAAATGGCAGTCCTTGTATACTTAGACCTAAGATACATATTAGAACTTGATCATGTGTAAGATTGCTCTTTGACATGATCTAACGCTGTTATTTGATTAGACAGTAATAAGGATCATAGTTGGGAGTTAATCTGAAACTTAGTGAGAGTTGTATGTAGTTGAAGGAATTTGTTCCCTTACTTTGGTAAGTAGTTGTTGTCTTTAGGCCCCTCATTTTTCAAACTGGTATAAATGCATGGGCATGCTCAAACTGGGAGTTTGATTAGACCATATTGAAAATGAGATCGAGAAAGAGAATGTTGAACAATATATGAGAATGAAACATGATCCATGTATGATGTTCAACGGGATGTCAATTACAAAAGGATAATCGATTGATGACCATAAGTATTATGAGTGGTTAAGTAAGAGTACTTAGACTATCAGGAATAATAGACAGCTTTAAAGCATCATTCCTTATAGGGGCAGTGAGATGTAGCTAGACGTCCACCACTATCTGTACTGACAAGATGATCGAGACTTGTTCAAGTGGGAGTCTGTTGGGAACAGTAACGACATCTGACAGTACTGCTACTAAGGTAAGATCTAGAGGGTTACACCATGAGCAACGAATGATGAGATTGTTTAAAGAGTTGAATAATTTAAATGCGATAGCGGACGAGTCAGAGAGAGGGACGTTTAATTGTTTGTAATTGGATTACAAATAATTAAAGGATTAAATTAATTAATTATCAAGAGTTGATAATTAAAAGTTAATTTAATAATTATCAAATGGTATGATAATTACTGATTAGTTTTTACTAGATTGATTATTAATTGGATTAATAATTAATTAGTAAAAAGAAAGTATTCTTTATTTAATAATTAAATAATTTTTTAATAATTAAATACTTAACTTAATCTCTAAGTTTTTAAAAACCCTATAAATAGGAGATTAGGGTTAAGGAGAATGAGACAAGAGAATAATCAAAACCCTAATCGCTCCCCTCCCCTCCCTCTTGCGCCGACCGACGCCCCCGCCAACCGGCTTCCACAAGTCGTCGTCGAGCACCGCCGTCTGAAGGCCGCCATTCGGATGTTTTGTGAACCGGTTTTGAATCGGTTTCGTGTGAGGGTCGATCTTAGAGGAAACCGAAAGAGTTCGGTTGTACGAGGATTTTCTTGTTACTAGATATAGCAACTGGGTTTGTTGATACGTGGTGTTACAGTTTGGTTTGTTGTTTACTTCTCGGAAGGTATAACTCTAAAGTCTAAACCGAACTATGGTTGTTTTGTTTCTGTTATATTTGCATCTGGACTCCTGGTGGCCAGTATAGTGTTTTGGCCTATGGTTCGTACATATTTCTTCCGCAGCGTTTATATCAAAATTGTTTCGAAACCCTTGTACGAAACCCAACAAAATCTTGTAAAAATATTGGTGTAAATTGATGTTGCTGTAATGTTGTTATATGATGTATAGGTGCTATTTATTTTGTAACATGCTGTTATTTTGTTGTTGGTTACTTTTTTTAACCTGCGCTTTTTTGTAAAAGGCAGTTTATATCCTACAATTGTTGTTCACATTCAGAATGAGGAGTAAATTTGCTCTTTCTTCTCAAGTCCTAAATTTCTTTGAGCTTTAGCCATAGTTTAGTAGTTTTACATCTTGAATTTAGTTGATTTATGAAAAAGAGTGAAAAATATTTGTGGCCCAGAGTTGGAAAAGGACCACGGATTTTTCCTCCGCCTTGGGCCTTCATAATGGTTGAGCCGCCCCTGTCACTCCCCTATGACATGGCCTTCATCCGACTCGCCTAATCAGAGCTTGAAGAGTAAAAACACAGATGATGATTCTGCTTGAAAATATGGATGGTAAACACTAAAAAATTTCAAAATTTTGTGGAAATTTTGACTTTTAAGTCATTTGAATTCATCGTATTAATCGTTTCTTGATTTTGAACAGGAAAATAAAGAAGAAGAATGCAGGACCGATGATGAAACATTTCGATCTTGATCAAGTAGGCGAAGCAGAGCTGCTGCTATCCATAACCAGTCTGAACGGGTAATTTATTTGTAAAATATTGAAAAATTTAATTCGCTAAATGTGATCTTAGTTCTTATATGACACATCATTATCTTACTGTGTATTTGCAGTGGCTTAAAACTTGCAGGAGTGTATTTGCAATGGCTACAATGAAGGTTGCTTGATACCAGTGACCCGTTACTGGACCGACCCGCCAAACCTGTGACTAAACCGAACTGAAGAAAAAATGTTGGTCAACCCAAACTGAATTTTGATACCCATCAAAAAAACATTTGTAATCCTAATCTGTTCTGGCCTCTTTCCATGTGAACCAGTCAACTCACAATTGTTAACCATACTCTTGAGCTTTTTGATCTTGGACGTGAAGTGTTTTTGACAAAATTCACCGACAGTCAATTTTTGGTTGTGAAACAATGCAGGAAGAAACTGTCTTTTAACCATTCATGCATTTTGGCTACCATTTTTCTTTGCATCAGAATTATATAATCTCACATTTAAGTACTTTATCAGTAATACTTTTTATCATTGTGGTTGTTTTACCGTTGGCATTTGTTTTTTTTCCGTTAACATAAAGAGTTGACCTTCAAGTAGGTGATAAATGTCAAAGTTGCAGGTCTCATGGAACAAAGCAAATACAATTTGTTTGTCAAGAAGCATCATTGACTCCCATGGATGGGAAAGGTTTAACTTGCGTTGACCTATTAAAGTCAAACTTTGCATTTTTGTTTTTTGAATATAAGTAGAGGTGCTCAAAAAAACCGGAACCGAATCCGATCCGATGGATTATCCGAAACCGGATCCGTCTGGAACCGGTTTTTTTGGGACCGGACCGGATTTTGTGAGAACCGGCGGATCCAGAACCGGTTCTGGTTTTTTTGACGGACCGGATAAAAATCGGACAAAATGGAACCGGTTTTTTTCGGACAATTTGGAACCGGTTATAGCCGTTGGAAGAAAAAAAAAACGGCTATATAGCTGTTTTTTTAGCCTTTTTTTTTTTAAGGCTTGAAACTTAGTATAAATAGGTATTGGGTGTATGGGTTAGTTCACCACATCATTCTAGCTCTCAAAACTCAAAAACGCTCTCAAAACGCAAAAAAAACGCTCACTTTACGCAAAAAAAAAACGCTCTCATGGCTTCCGCTTCCGCAAGCACTCAAAATTCGGTTGGTGGTTCTACTAGCGATGTCACGGTGGTGTCAATACTTCCTTGCTCCCGAAACCAAGAGATATGAGCTTATTTCGATTTATGCGAAATGTCGAACGGTTCGCAAAAGGCTCGTTGCAAACGTTGTGGTAGAATTTTGGGTGCGGCGGGAAATAGCACTTTGAGGAACACATATTGCTAGTCACGCAAAACACACTCAAGGTGAAGATCAAACTCAAATTGGTAGGGATGGAGGAGTTTGGCAATACAATGTCGAGAGGGTTCGTGAGAGAATGACACATTTCGTCATTCAAGAAGGATTGCCTTTTGTTCACTTTGATAATCCGCGCTTGACGAGGATGATACAAGAGACGCTTCAACCGAGTTACACAAATGTAAGTCGTTCTACTTTGAGAAGAGATTGTTTAAAAATGTGGAAAAGAGCTAAAAAAGAATTAATTTTAGGTTTTGAAAATTTAAATACCGGCATTAACTTAACAACGGACGTTTGGTCCGCTCCACATGGTTTACCCGAATCGTACCTTTGCGTTACCGCACATTGGGTTCAACCGAAGTCGTGGCAAATGATGAAGCGTACGATTGCGTTTGATTATTTTGGATATCCACATACCGGTGAAAACTTATTTTATATTTTAGACTCGGTCATTTAAACTTATAAAATTCAACCAAAAATATTTTCAATATCTTTTGATAACGCTTCAAATAACACAAATGCGGTGGAAAAATTAAAAATAAAATATGAACCGTCTTGTAACGGTGTTTTCTTTCATAGTCGATGTGTTGCATACATCATTAACTTGGTTGTGCAAGACGGTCTAAACGTCCAAGAAATAAGAGACGTAAAAGAAAATTTTAAAGTGATGTTACGTGAAGTTTTTAGCACAAGCAAAAAAAGATATATAAACTATAGAAACTTGTGCCAACAAACGGATTTCATCTTTTTAGGTCCGAATTGGGACGTACTTACTAGATGGAACTCGACATGGAAAATGTTGGAATCGGCCTTAAGGCAAAGAGTTACTTTAAAACATTTCCATGATGAACTTGTACAAAAGAAACGTTGTTCACAAAAATTTGATAATATAAGTTGGGATATGATCGAGAAACTAACTAATTTGCTTGAGGTTTTTAAAAATGCAACTACATGTTTATCGGGAGTTTATTATCCCACGTCTTCGCTAATACTTCAACAATTATACTTAATATGTAATAAATTAAAAGAGTTTGAATATCACGGCCCTATTTTTGAAAAAATGGTAAAACCTATGAAAGCTAAATTTAAAAAATATTTTTCTGAAATGCCGGCCGTTGTTACATGTTCGGTCGCCTTAAAACCAACGATTAATGTAACCGGTGTTGAAACATTAATTGGATCAATATCGGATGATTTAAATATGTTCGAGGAAGACCCAAATTTTGAATCAAAGGCAATAAGGGATTTCAATTCGGCTTTTAATAATATGTTTGATTATTATTTACGCAAATATGGTGAAAGTGGTGATCCATCAAACATACGTGAATCAACGGGTTCGGGTTCAAGTTCTAGTAGTTCAAGGAACCCGATGCTAAATTTATTTAACACTTTAAGAAACGAAAATACTAAACGAGCTCATGGAACCACACCAAGTAGCGAGCTTGGGAGATATCAAGCAACCGACTTTATTTCAACTCTAAGATCCGAAGAGTTTGAAAACTTTGATATCTTGAGTTGGTGGCAAGGAAGGGAATCCCAATATCCCGTTCTAGCCGCAATGGCCCGTGACCTACTAACCGTCCAAGCTTCTACGGTAGCTTCGGAATCTGCTTTTTCTCTTAGTGGCAGGGTTTTATCTATTCGAAGAACGAGGCTTACACCGGAATCTATGGAGAAGTGTATTTGCTTGAAGGACCATTTGGATGCCGCCGAACGTGTACAACATGTTGCAAAACTAGAAGGCGAGCTTGACATTGAACAAGAAATACATGAATTTGAAGTAGAACAAGGGGCGGCGCATCCACTTTCGGACGAAGAACAAGCTTATGATGAAGTCCAACGTATCTCAAGCGAAGAAGAATGAAAACCGATGTTACGAAGACTACGACGAAGAAGATTGAAAACATAATAAATAATATATATTTTGTGATTCAATTATGTTTTTTGTATTTATTTTTTACGAACTATTGTTAAATCACTTAAAAAAAGCTACAAAATAAATAAAACATGTATTTTATAGTGTATCTTTGTTAATTTTTTTAACTTTTTTAAAATTTTTATTTTAAAAAAAAAATCCGGTGGAACCGGTTTTTTTTTGTCCGGTCCGGTTCCATAAATCCGGTCCGGTCCCAATAGGTTCCAAGTCTCCACTCTCTTAACCGGATCCGATCCGGAACCGGTTCCATTGGATCCGGTTGTTGACCATCGTTGACGGAACCGGTCCGGATCCGGAAAAAAACCGGTTTGTGCACCTCTAAATATAAGCAATACTTCTGTGACATATTATACTTCCTCACATGATAAAATAATACATTTAGCAGGTGTGAAATACTCACCCGATACAAAAATACTGAAATAATTAACAAATGCTAAAATATTTGCCATCATTACATGATCAAATTATCAAATAAAGACTACAACATTTCTGTTTCTTCCTAAAGAAGTAACAGTACAGATCAAGATACTATGCCTGCAATGCAAAAATTGAAATAAATACCGATTTAAGCAAAAACCTCGAGAAAACAACGTTTTTCCTACAAGAAAACACAAACTGCATTCAAACAACAACTTTAGATTTCTCCTCAACAGAGTCAAAGTTGAAGCTTTTAGCAACATCGAAGAACCGGGCCACAGCTTCCTCAGGCGTTCCAACAAGAACACCATGGCCCAGGTTCAGAATGTGACCCCTTGGTCCAGCACACTTTACAACCCTGTCATACAAAAGCAGTCATAATAAATCTTTAAAAAAACACAAACATCATGTATAAACAAAAAAAAAGGTTGTTTTGGCTAAAAACGACACTCGCCTGTGTATTTCATCTGTCAAGGCGGAAAGAGGCGAAAACAAATAAGCGGGATCCACGTTTCCTTGTATGCTGATGTCATCACCGAGCCTCCGTCTTCCATCAGCCATATCGACCGTCCAATCCAGCCCAATCACATCAACTCCAGTTCCTTTCATCTTTTCAAGCAACCCACCATTCCCGTTGATGTAAAGTACAAGCGGGATTTCAGGGCATTTCTTCTTTACAATACCCACAATCTGAAAATGCAAAAAGAACGAATCTTGATGATCAAAACCTCATGTTCATGAAAAGAAGGCATAAGAGTTGAGTTGAGTTGACTTTGCCTCATTGATATATGGTTTTGACCAAAGCTCCCACATGTTTGGAGGCAACTGTCCACCCCAAGAATCGAATATTTGTACACAATGAGCACCCGCTTTCACTTGGTAAACAACGTATTCGGCTATAGCCTCGGTTAAATGTGAGAGAAGAGCCCGTAGTACGTGTGGGGCCGTATGGCACATGCTTTTTATATTCGTATATGTACGGGTAGTGCCACCTTCTACAATATATGTGGCGATTGTCCAGGGAGCACCCACAAAACCCAAAACCGCAGCTTTCCCTTCAACCTAATTCACAAGCATTAATTAATTTTCAAAATATGTTCAAAGAGCTATGGTTTGACTTAAAACTCAAACCTACTATGCATACTTAGAGTGGGCAAGATGGGCAGGTGTGTAACGGGTCAAAACATGTTCTTGTTGAAAAGGGTCATTTGTTAGTACAAGTTGTGTAACGGGTCAAAACAGGTTCTTGTTGAAAAGGGTCATTGGTTAGTACAGGTTGTGTAACAGGTCAAAACAGGTTGAGTTGACCCAATAACAATTTTTGTCCATTTATTAAAATTTTCTATTCAGAAATTGAACGTGTAATTATGATTATATAAACTAATTTTATTATAATAATAATCGAAAACTTTAAATAAAACAACTTTCAACCTGTTTCACAAGTCCTCCTTTTAGCTAAATTTATTTATTTGGCCCATATGATCTGTTTGACATAAAACACAACCCAAATCGATCCATATATAAGTAAACATGTCGAAATTTCCATTACTATGCTTAGCATTTAAAAATCAATGCAAATCTTGTTACAGAATTGATACCAATATCTCCTGATTAGTACTGTATGTTATGGATTGAGCAAAAAGTTAAAGAAAATACATGATGATTCAAATATGAAAACTAATAAATCGACCTCAAAAGTCAAAGTACATAATACCTCTTGTCGAAGAATCTTGAGGGAATCACCAACAAAGTTCAGTTTATCCAAATCAATAGGATGTAATGTATTCAAACCTTCCTCAGAACGAATTGGGGTCTGAATAACAGGGCCCCGCACTTCTTCTATGTCAAAAGGAACACCGAATGCGGGTAAAGGAGTAAGAATGTCAGAAAATATAATCACTCCATCAGGATGGAACGCTTCCCATGGCTGCAATGAAATTTCCACAATGAGATCGGTTGTCTCTGATCTCTCTCTAAAAGACGGATGTTTCTCTGCAAGTTTTCTGTAAACTGCCATATACCTTCCAGCCTGGCGCATCATCCATGCTGGCGGTCGGCTCACCGGAAGTCCCCTTGCAGCCCTCACCAAAAGTGGCTCTGAATTGCCATTTTAAGCAAGAACACAACCAGAGTATAATTAAAGCCAGCAAATTCATGTTTAAAATAAACAGGAATCTGTAACATGCCTTCATTTGTATGTATTCTTATCTAACACGTTAGATAATCAATTTGCAGCTCTTCTAGTACAAAGAATCGTGCAGCTGGAGAAACTGATGATAAAGATCATTTCATTTCATGTTTTTGTCATGTTTCAACACTTTTTCCCATATCAAATGATGAGCATTTGATTATGTTAAAAAACTTAATGTCTACTGAAGTTGTTGTATTATATATAAATAGATGTATAATACAACATTTTCACTTCGTCTCTGGTTCTTTTAACATGCTTAATTTGTCTAAATTTCACGACTACGCTAGGGGGTTCTGTTCTATGATGATTACATGATAAATGGTTTTTATTTACACCTTGCTTCTGCATCATTTTCTCACATATTCACATCTACCCCTTTTTTACTTCATGTTATTGTGAAAAAGAAGTTCTATTGAAGGAAACAGGAACAAGATCTTGAAGCTACTGCATACTGCCCATGTATATAGAAACCGTATTTGACGCTTTGAGCTGAGCAGGTAAGTTTAAACAGGTCGTGTTCGTGGGTTGGCGGGTCGAACCCAAATATTTTACACGAACCAGAAAATCATGCCAGACACATGAACCCAAACACGACACCGTGCGTATTAAACCATGCCTATTTGTATTTAAACCTTGAAATGGCATAAAAAGTACCTAAATAGTTCAGTTTATTACATAAAACACATTTTGATAATATATATAAATAAATGGGTTAAACGGGTCAACCCACAAACCAACCCGTTTACCTAAACGTGTTCATGGGTTCAACCCGAAACTGGCCCGAGCCCGTTTAGAGTAAACCCAATACCTAATTATCTACAGTAGGATTCCTTTGTCTATTCCTAATTTCACAATCAACTATTCATAATTTATAACTGACCATCAATTTGGAATAAAATAAGGATGAGGAACAGTACCAGATGAAGAAGCAGACGCAGAGGGACGAAGTGGCTTAAAGCTGTTGGTGGGTGGGACCAAAGTAGTGCTTGAATTAAACCCTAACGGTGCAAGAAAGCTTGAAGATTTCCAACCAAGGGTGCAACAACCGCAGCCGCTTCAATAACACCACCCACATTCAAGAAAATCAGATAAAGGTATGTGTGTAATTGGGTGTGTGATATAGAGTGAGATAGAGAAAGATACCTGTTGAAAGAAGCAAATCCCATTTGGGAGATGAAATATTTGGAACCAATTTTACCAAAGATTATTAATATTTGAAAGGAGAAATGGGGTGAGAGTGTTGCAACTTTGGCTCTGCCATGGGATGAGAGGGTGATTGAGAGGTGATCTACTTATCTAAGTGGATATTGACCATCTTCATTCTTCAGTTCATGTTTATTAAATTGCAATAGTCACCCTCCAAGTTTCACGGAAGTACAAAAAGACCCCTATTTAAGTAAGATAGAGTTAATTATATAAAAGGCCTATGTAGTAATTTGGTCAATGATCTTCAGCCCAAGTGGTTGAGGTGAGTTACCTAAGACTTCATTAAAATGAGTAGTTATTGGGTTCAAGTCCCACTTGTTAAAAAAAAAGGGGTTCAGGTTGGGCCAGGGGTTTCCTCCTAAGGCTGGTGGAGATGATCGGGTGGACCAGTGGTATGTCAGTAATCCAAATTGTCGTTCAAAAAAGAAAAGTAATTTGGTCATTTCCCACACACTTAACAGGATTTTTTAATGCCCATCCATGGCATGGGCCTTTTTCATTACCCGCTACCATATTTTGGGCATAACATGTAATTTTTTAAAACTAGAGATCCAATCCATGATATGACCTTACCAATGGGCCTTTTATGTAATTAACTCTAAGATATATTAAGTAGACTTTGATGCATTGTAACCCTAGATTAAAACTGATCAATGGTCTGAACTTGTTGTCAATGGCATTTTACGTAATAACAGTGAAAAGCTTGTGTTATAATTGGAAGGTAAAGATGCACATTTGCATTCAATGTTTAGCGAGTCTTGTGTGATTGTTGGTTGCTTAATGCTTACTAATTTCTTTTCTCCACTAACAATGTTGACTTCAGGGTGATGGTGAAAAGGCATTCATGACCTGTTATTGTGAAACAATTCAAATTCAGTTTTTAGGTTTTAGAAACCGTTCGGTTTCGGTTTTTAGTTTTCAGTTTTTACGATTGCTTGGTTTTTTCGATTTTACCATTTGACCTTGAAATTTTTGGGTTGAAAAAAAAGTTCCCAAAAATATGAATTTAATTGGGCTACATTACTTATCAATTTCTTATAAATCAGTAAACAATCACAAATAAAAATTATATTATAAAAAAATTATAATTTCAATAAAAAAATATAAACATGCCATACATGCTTATGTATACATACATATGTGTTTAAATGATGTATGGGTTTCTCGGTCCTCGGTTTGGTTTTTCGATTATTGGTACAAGCAAAACCAAAACCGAACCGAAAAATCGGTTTTTAGAAAAACACAAAACCGAACAATCGTTTTTCGTTGGGTTTGGTAATTTCGGTTTCATGCCCACCCCTACTTTTAATCTGTGTGTAGGTACAAATGGCCGAAAAAGGTAGAGGAAGAGGAAGTGGTAGAGGTAGGACACTGAATACTAGGTTTCGTACCCGTAATACGACGAATGTTGACCCAAATATAGAAGAAAATACCAATGCTGAACATGAGCAGCATACTGAGGAAGTTATCATGACAGAATCCCAGTTTCAAAGAGCAGTGACATCTGAGGTCACCAAAGTGCTCCAAAATACTTTACCTGGAATCCTAGTTGATGCTCTCAGAAGGAGAATGGATTCCAATGCTCATGAAAATAGAACTGAAGGAGCAAGTGGTGCAATTCCTCAAACAGAAAATACTCACCACACTACCCTAGTAGGAAACAATATTGGTACAACCCGAACCCCTGAAACTATTGGAATAACAAACCAGAGCACATGTGGAAATAATCAATGGTGTACTTGCAAGAATTTTTGTGACTGTCACCCTAAGTCTTTCAACGGCAAGAAGAATGCCATTGCAGCCATGCAGTGGATAACTTCTATGGAGGCTGTAATCAAAATGAGTGAATGCATACTTGACCAAGCAGTTAAATTTGCTACACACTCATTTGAAGAAGACGCACTTGGATAACTTATGGTGGGAATCAGTCAAACAAACCAAAGGAGAGGAATATACAGACAGGATGAAATGGGAGGAGTTGAAAGCATTGATAGTAAAGAGATATTGTCCACAGAATGCAGTGGACAAGATTGAGACGGAGTTTCACCGGTTTGAAGCTGGAAACCTTACCCATCAAGAGTATACCAGTAAATTTAATGAGATGACCAAACTAGTACCACATCTAGTGACTCCTGAATCTAGGAGGATTAAGTGTTATGTTCAAGGTTTACCCCCTAAAGTTCGAACCTCAGTGAAGACTATTGCACCTATAACCATGGATATAGTGGTACAACTTAGCGCAGTAATGTATGATGAGATAGAAGCTCAGGAGATGGCCAACAAGAGAAGCTTGGAAAACAAAACCTACGAACCCACCGATAACAAAATCCCAATAAGAGAAAAAGATAATTCGGGAAGAGGTGTACAAGGGATTACATGCCATAACTGCCAGCAAGTGGGACACTTCATAAGAAATTGCCCAAGTATCAAATGTCATAATTGTAACGAATTAGGGCATTTTAAAAGTAATTGTCCAAAAGTATCTCAAACAAAGACAGGCGGTGGATCCAAAGGACGTATATTCATTTTAGGAGGAAGGAAAGAGGGAGAAGAATAGGTACGTCTGTTTTAAAATATTATGTGTTTTAGAGATAAGAAAATAGATAAACCACCCTAGTTATAAAATATACCCTAAGAAGAATCATTGGTTAAAGAAGTAATTTCGAATTTCGAGGACGAAATTTCCTAAATGAGGGGAGATTTGTAACACCCTGAAATTTCCCGTAAGAATTTAAGAGCTAAAAATGTTAGAAAATGAAAGTCCAGGGATTAAAATGTAATTAGTCCAAAGTTAGAGGATCAAAAGTGAAAATTTTGGATTTTTGGACGGTAACGGACCGTCACAGAACATAACGGTCCGTTACGGGTTGAGCACGGAGTTGCGCAGGAGATGACACGTGTGCAGATGACTCAGCCCTAATTTGGATGCGTAACGGACCGTCACCAGGGCGTAACGGTCCGTCACACCGCCATGTGACCGGAGGCCGCCACGTGTAAGATGACTCATGCGCACTAGGTCGGTGACGGACCGTCACCAAACCATAACGGTCCGTTATGGCGAGGCGATGACGGACCATCACCTGGCATAACGGTCCCTCACGATGTGAGAATTAGCCTATAAATAGATGGTCGAGCTCAGTTGAATTCTCACAACGTTTTCACCATAAAACGCACACACAAACTTTAGAGGTCCAATCCCGAGCCTCGGTTCGCTTGTGAAAGTCCAGTTTCTAGCCTTACGCCTTCAAATAAGCCGTAGATAGTTCCGAGGTAAGGTCCCAACAACTTGGTTACTTACCATTAAGCTTTGATTATATAATATTAAGTTTATTATAGATCTTAATTAAGAAATATTAGCAGTTACATATACGTTGAGGTGTTGTCCGAAGTATTTGACATATTATAAGCTAATATACTACCCAGGTGAGTTGCTCTGAACTTAATGTGTATTGTTACATGGTTGTTATTTGAAATAGTCACCTTATTCCATGTATATATAATGCGTAATAATTACTTTATACGTTCTGTTGTGGGATGGAACCTATGGGTGGATTATCTCATTTTACTGGTGTGGGAGGACCAGTAGGGTGGGATAGTTTATTCAGTTTATACTGGTGTGAGATGATCAGTCGTGGAAAGGTTTCTAATTATATATACCAAAAATCTCACCAGCAGCGTGGCATGTGGGAATGCTGATGATTAAATAACAACCATTTGTGGTAAAGGTTCATGAACTCACCAACTTATGTTGACTCAGTTACTTTTAAAGATGTTGCAGGTGGATCTATTAGGGGCATTCCAGGTAGCTAATAGATGTGGATAGTCGTCTGGTTGGTCAGAGAATTGTGATGGTCGGAGGCATGTTGAGTAGAGATATCTTGTGGATATTTTGTGTTTCGTGATAGGAACTGACGTTTGTTGGTTTGTTTAGTTTGTAACCGAAGTTTGTTTTATAATGTAAAACAATTTAGTTATTAATAAATGAGGTTTGATGGTTTAGCTTCCGCTGTGTGTTTTTGGTATCAACGTCACAGTGACTAGAAGGCGACCTTCTGGCCGGTATGTAGTTATATGACAAACGCAATGTTCTGTCTAAGGAAAGAGTGGTGTATAAATCTCTTCTAGACCCGTCGTTCTTTCCTAGGAACATATCTGTTAGAGGTACTACTCTGGTTAGACGACTGTCCTGTGTTAAGGGTGTGACAAGTTGGTATCAGAGCCTCAGTTTAAGGGATTTAGATACTAGTAGGAGGTTAGTATCTAGACTTAAACTAGGGTTCTGTAAGATAGCTGGAATGCCATTGGTTGAGATGTTGATTTTTATTTTGAATATAGCGAGTAATATCGAGGAAACAAATAATTAAATGCATTGTTAGCCAAATGTGTTTAATTTCTGATTTTCTGGATTATTACTAGTTATACGAATTCTGATGTCATACATCTGTGTGTAGATACAAATGGCCGGAAAAAGTAGACTAAGAGGAAGTTGTAGAGGTAGGACACCGAATACTAGGTCTCGTACCCGTAATACGACGAATGTTGACCAAAATATAGAAGAAAATACTAATGCTGAACATGAGCAACATACTGAGGAAGTTATCATGACAAAATCCCAGTTTCAAGGAGCAGTGGCATCTGAGGTCATCAGAGTGCTCCAAAATACTTTACCTGGAATCCTAGTTGATGCTCTCAGAAGGAGAATGGATTCCAATGCTCATGGAAATAGAACTGAAGGAGCAAGTGGTGCAATTCCTCAAACAGAAAATACTCACCACGCTACCTCAGTGGGAAACAATATTGGTACAACCCGAACCCCTGGAACTATTGGAATAACAAACCAGAGCACAGGTGGAAATAATCAATGGTGTACTTACAAGAATTTTTGTGACTGTCACGCTAAGTCTTTCAACGGCAAGAAGAATGCCATTGCAGCCATGCAGTGGATAACTTCTATGGAGGCTGTAATTAAAATGAGTGAATGCAGACTTGACCAAGAAGTTAAATTTGCTACACACTTATTTGAAGAAGACGCACTTGACTGGTGGGAATCAGTCAAACAAACCAAAGGAGAGGAATATATGAAATGGGAAGAGTTGAAAGCATTGATAGTAAAAAGATAGTGTCCACATAATGCAATGGACAAGATTGAGACGGAGTTTCACTAGTTTGAAGCTGGAAACCTTACCCATCAAGAGTATACCAGCAAATTTAATGAGATGGCCAAACTAAATCTAGGAGGATTAAGTGCTATATTCAAGGTTTACCCCCTAAAGTTTGAACCTTAGTGAAGACTACTGCAACTGAAACCATGGATATAGCGGTACAACTTAGTCAGGAAAAGGCCAACAAGAGAAGCTTGGAAAAGACAACCTACGAACCCACCGATAACAAAATCCCAAGAAGAGAAAAAGATAATTCGGGAAGAGGTGTACAAAGGATTACATGCCATAACTGCCAACAAGTGGGACACTTTATAAGAAATTGCCCAAGTATCAAATGTCATAATTGTAACGAATTAGGGCATTTTAAAAGTAATTGTCCAAAAGTATCTCAAACAAAGACAGGCGGTGGATTCAAAGGACGCATATTCATTTTAGGAGGAAGGAAAGAGGGAGAAGAATAGGTACGTCTGATTTAAAATATTATGTGTTTTAGAGATAAGAAAATAGATAAACCACCCTAGTTATAAAATATACCCTAAGAAGAATCATTGGTTAAAGAAGTAATTTCGAATTTCGAGGACGAAAGTTCCTAAATGAGGGGAGATTTGTAACACCCTGAAATTTCCCGTAAGAATTTAAGAGCTAAAAATGTTAGAAAATGAATGTCCAGGGGTTAAAATGTAATTAGTCCAAAGTTAGAGGATCAAAAGTGAAAATTTTGGATTGTTGGATGGTAACGGACCGTCACAGACCATAACGGTCCGTTACGGGTTGAGCAAGGAGTTGCGTAGGAGATGACACGATGCGTAACGGACCGTCACTAGGGCATAACGGACCGTCACCAGGGCATAACGGTCCGTCACCCCGCAATGTGATCAGAGGCCGCCACATGTAAGATGACTCATGCGAACTAGGTCGGTGACAGACCGTCACCAAATCATAACGGTCCATTATGGCGAGGCGGTGACGGACCGTCACCCAGCATAACGGTCCGTCACGATGTGAGAATTAGCCTATAAATAGATGGTCGAGCTCAGTTGAATTCTCATAGATTTTACACCATAAAACACACACACAAACTTTAGAGGTCCAATCCCGAGCCTCGATTCGCTTGTGAAAGTCCAGTTTCTAGCCTTACGCCTTCAAATAAGTCGTAGATAGTTCCGAGGTAAGGTCCCAACAACTTGGTTACTTACCATTAAGCTTTGATTATATAATATTAAGTTTATTATAGATCTTATTTAAGAAATATTAGCAGTTACATATACGTTGAGGTGCTGTCCGAAGTATTTGACATATTATAAGCTAATATACTACACATGTGAGTTGCGCTGAACTTAATGTGTATTGTTACATGGTTGTTATTTGAAATAGTCACCCTATTCTATGTATATATAATGCGTAATAATTACTTTATACGTTCTGTTATGGGATGGAACCTATGGGTGGATTATCTCATTTTACTGGTGTGGGAGGACTAGTAGGGTGGGATAGTTTATTCAGTTTATACTGGTGTGGGAGGACCAGTCGTGGAAAGGTTTCTAATTATATACACAAAAAATCTCACCAGCAGCGTGGCATGTGGGAATGTTGATGATTAAATAACAACCTATTGTGGTAAAGGTTCATGAACTCACCAACTTATGTTGACTCGGTTACTTTTAAAGATGTTGCAGGTGGATCTATTAAGGGCATTCCAGGTAGCTAATAGATGTGGATACTCGTCTGGTTGGTCAGAGAATTGTGATGGTCGGAGGCATGTTGAGTAGAGATATCTTGTGGATATTTTGTGTTTTGTGACAGGAACTGATGTTTGTTGGTTTGTTTAGTTTGTAATCGAAGTTTGTTTTATAATGTAAAACAATTTAGTTATTAATAAATGAGGTTTGATGGTTTAGCTTCCGCTGTGTGTTTTTGGTATCAACGTCACAGTGACTAGAAGGCGACCTTCTGGCCGGTATGTAGTTATCTGACAAACGGAATGTTCTGTGTAAGGAAAGAGCGGTGTATAAATCTCTTCTAGACCCGTTGTTCTTTCCTAGGAACATATCTGTTGGAGGTACTACTCTGGTTAGACGACTGTCCTGTGTTACGGGTGTGACATTGCAAATCATGTTTAAGTGGAAAGCTAACCAAGACTCCTTTTGCCGGTATCGGTCAAAGGGCTAAGGATCTGGTAGGACTTGTACATACTGATGTATGTGGTCCATTCAGAGCAATGTCTAGAAGTGGAGAGAGATACTTCGTAACATTTACTGATGACTTCAGTAGATATGGATATGTTTATCTTACGAAGCATAAACATGTAACGTTTGAAATGTTCAAACAGTACCAGAACGAAGTACAAAATCAGCTTGGTAAGACGATTAAGATGATTCGATCTAATCGAGGTGGTGAATATCTTAGTCAAGAGTTTGACGAACATCTAGAGAAATGTGGGATCATTGTTCAAATATGCATTTAATATACTCCAATCATATATGGACAAATCACAAATTATTATTCATTTTTTTTAATTTAATGTTTATATTTTGATTAAGTTTGCTTTTTCTTAAATAACACTTATACTTAGTAATTATTTAAAAAAAAAACGAAATACACGAGCTTATTTATTTTATTTTTCTGAACATTCAGGTATAAATTTTAACAAAAACGGAGTTGTTTTAAAAAAAACTATTTTTCGTCACGTAAGTGGTTTTTAACGTGTTTGGATCGACATTTCAACTAATAAATAATTGTTTTAAAAAATAAGTGTCACTTGTTTATAAAAATTAACAAAATGAAATAAAAAAAATTAACTCATTAATGCGGGGCGTGAAACCACTACGCAGCTTAGTAATTCTGGGCAGTGATTGCCCTTGTTCTGATGTGACGGATACGTGACAGGGCGTGAAACCACTACGGATGGCCTTATGAGTAGTTAAAAAGAAACAACCTAATTTTGATAAATAAGCATAACTTGAATCTACTAAGATATGTTTTCATCCAACTTTATATAGTAAGAAGACTAATAATACTAATATAAGTATCTCATCTTACTTTTAAGTCTTTTCTTTATTCTAGGTAAGTACCATATGCATGTGGATATAGACCCACCCGTAATTGTAAACACACATAAGTCATGCTATCAAAATATGCATATAAATAGAGTTATTTCACGATTATAATTAGACAAATCCTCTTCATTAATCTTTATTTATAATTGGAGTATTACAATTTCAATCACACATACTACAATCATGAGGCTTGTAGTATCACATGTGATGGTCTTTTGTGTGTGCTTTCTCATAGTGCTGATGTACCATCGATGTAAATTCTTGTCATCTAATCATTTTATCATATCACCCGTAATTACATGAACAAAGTGACATTAGAGCATTAGGAGTTCCAATTCTTCAAATTATGAATAATAAATCGTCATTCTATTTAAATTCTTTTGTTGTTTCTCCTCTAGTTTCTTTGATCTCCTTCAACCCTACCAAACGATTCTCTTCTCTTAGAATTTCTTGTACATGTCACCGATCCTCTCATTCCCCTAGAAGTTGTCAATATGCGATTTTGCGTGAGGGCTTCGGCGGCACCTCCCGTTACTGACACCGTCAAAGACCCTCTACCGGCCGATCTTGTTGTTGAAGAAACCAAATATTCAACTTTGTGGCGAGCTCTTTTAGTTTCTTGTAATGTTCGATGGAATTACATATTTCTTTCAACACGGGTTCAAGTGGTAAGCTTGCTGCTTTATGACCTTGTGGTCACGGGTTCAAGCCTTGAAATCAGCCTCCTGCATAAAGTGTAGGGCAAGGCTGGTTACATCAGACTGCAAAGCGATTCAGCCTCTCCCCGGACCATGCGCAAATACGGGAGCTAAGTCAAGCACCGGGGACGCCCCACGGATTTCATTTTGAGTTGCCTAGACTTCTATGAATCAGTGCTTGAGTGTGTAAATCACGTTAGGTTTATGAAGAAGACAAAAGCATAATTAAAAATGTTTGTGATAGTTACATGGGTTTAAGGTCCTCAAGTTCCAAAGTGATAATTACATGAGTGTTAAGAACTTAAGATCCCATGTTCAGCCCCTTCATTGGTGTAAAAATGAAATTTAAAAAACTTTACTTCGTTTTAGACATCCAAAATAGTTGAACCGCGCTTACGATGGAACTATATTAAAATATCCGAGAACACGATTTATAAGAATAAGAACCTTATGATGTATTTGGAAAATAGAAAAAATTAAATTAAAATAATATAATAAAAGTCAATTATATATATATATTTAAAGAGTATGAGGGGAAATATTACCCCTCAATTTTTTTTATTTTTTAATTTTCGTTTTCACCCATCATACTATGTATAATATACGCTTTTAATCCGTTTAATTTTCTAATAATTTCGTTTTTTAATAACTTTCGTTTATTAATTTATATCAAAAAACGGAATAAGCGGCTTTCTTTAATTTTTTTTCAACGTTCCAGAATAAATTTTATTGAAAACGGAGTTGTATTCAAAGTCGAGTACTTTTTTTTGCATCGTATGCTATAGCGAGTACACGTTTCGACGTAAGTTTTATCACCGCAAACCAACAGAACCGGTAATGATCAGACGCCGCGTAGCGCGGGTGAAAAAAACTAGTTAACTATTTAAAGAGCATTAGGGGGAATATATAGTACCCACCAATAAGGGGTGACAAGTGGTAATTCCAAAAAATATTTGTTTTTTTTATTTTTGTTTTCACCCCTCATACTATATATAATATATGCTTTTAATCCGTTTAATTTTCTGATAATTTTATTTTTCTGTAAAAACTTTCGCTAATTAATTTAAAAAAAACGAAATGCGCGGCTTTCTTTAGTTTTTTTTGTCAACGTTCCGGTATAAATTTTATTGAAAACGAAGCTGTATTCAAAAACGAATACTTATGTTTTGTATTGCTATAACGAGTATGCGTTTCCTTGTAAAATCGATAACGATCAGACTTCCGCCTCGTAGCAAGGGTGAAAAAACTAGTTGATTAATTAAAAATAATCTAAAATAAAAGGAAATTCTAGTCACAGTTGAAAAAATGTAAAAATTAATATTTGGTCACAAAAAATGAAGAAAATAGAAATTAAATAGAAATATTAAATATTGATCTCAAATGTTCACAAATACTGAAAAAACAAAATTAAAAGAATAGGTTTCGAGTGTAAAACGATAGGAAAAAATAAAATCTTATAATTAAAAATTATATTCCAGTCACAAAAATAAATTTTAATTTATGGTCTCAAAACGAAAACAATGGCAAAAAGTAAAAAAAAAAGTTACTAGTTAAAAACTAATTCTGGTTGCAAAAATAAAAATTAGAGTTAATTACACGGATAGTCTCTGTGGTTTGTGAAAAGTAACAGGTATGGGTACTAAGAGTTTCAAGTTGCAAGTATGGGTATTAGGTTTCGATTTTGTAACAATATTGGGTATTAAGACTAACTTACGTTAGTTTTTCTGTTAAGTTTAAGGGTATTTAAGTCATTTCACATTAAAAGTACTGATTATGTAATTTAATAGTTTGGCGAGGGACCATTTTATAACCAAAATTACCCACATGGACCATCTGTGTAATTAACCCCCCACCGCCCCTAATCGTCTCCTTCATCAAGACCAAAATCTGGACCATTTGTGTAATTAACCAGCCATCACCACCAGACCGCCGCTATCGCCATCATCTCCTCCTCCCAATCACAACCGTCGACCACCTCCCTTTAACGCCGCAACTGGTTAACCCCCAAGCTTTGATCGATGGCCACCCCTGTCATCACCGAACCGCTGGCCACCTCCCTCTAACACCACAACTGTTGTACCTGAACCGTCTTTTATCACCTCGATCCACTGAAACTTACACAAGAAGGTGATGATGGTGTTTTGAGGAGAAGACGTCACCGTCATCTACGATCTAGGGTTTCCCATCGATGGACCATCTGTTCACAAAGTGAAGAACTCCTAATCTAGACCTAAAAATTGATGGCTCATTTCTGAAAATGGATCTCCCATGTCACACCCCGGCCGACGGCGGATTATACGCCGGGGCTGACGCGATTATTCAAAAGCACATGATCAACTATTAAATGCATTATAATATTTATTCATTGTATTAAATATTCGTTACAAGAGAAATAGAAAACATATTGTTCAAATGAAACATAACAATAAACAAAACTTTGATTTATTTTAACTAGGTCTGTAGCCCTAGGTGTTCAAGCATGATCCTCAAACGGTGCACCTGAAACATGTAAGTAAATGTCAACTACAAGTAGTTGGTGAGTAACATAGGTTTTTACATCAAACAAAGTTGAATAAAGTTTACAATTCAATATGTTCAGAGCGTGTCTAAAGCATGAATGTGAAAACATACAAGGTTTCAAGCGTACAATCAAGCCATGTAATAGGAAATAGTTAAACAATCCAACTGATTATCTTTTGAAAAGTAGTAAGATGTATACACTAACCCGCCAAGGTTCGTGTTAAGTAATGAATCGGATTCCCCTATAAATGATCATGTTAGGTACTACCTTAGGCTTGCCACACAAGTTAATGAGTGTACTAACATGAACACACCTAATGGTCACCACGCAGTTTAAGACATAAAGCATAAAGACCTTAGCATAGAAACAAAAGTATTGAATTGTGCATGAAATATAGTTAATGACATGTTTCACCTCAAAAAGTAAAAAGAGGAAAATGAGTCTATGTAAACTCATTTGTAATGAAGCTATTAAGTTGTATGAATTGTAAATGTTGGATAGGCTTCGTAAGAATTCCTCATAACCAACCTACACGATAGATTTGTGTTATAGACTCAATGTATGTCTAATGGAAATAAAAGTAAAATTTCTAAGTTTATTTGAATTCTCTAGGGATTCTTGGAATTTGGGATTGGTTATAGAATTTGTAAAAGTTCACAAATATTGGAATAATAACGATAAGGTAATTTATAAAATTAATTAGATTTTCTAAATAAATTATATAAGTATAGGATTTGTAACAATAATACGTTTGAATTTATTTAAATAATTATCCTAAGAATATTTAATAAATAAATTATGGATTAGAAAATGTTTAAATAATTATTTTATGTAAATAAAATAATTATTTAAGTTATTTAAATGATTTCTTTTACTTAAATACTAAATAAAAGAAATATTAAGTAAGTATTAATATAAGTAGGCTTGAAATTTAATGAATTTATATAATTATTTAACTAGAAATAATTATTTAAATATCTCTATAAATTTTAGATGTTTTAAATAATTATTTATATATTTAAAAAAAATGGAGTAATAATGTTTAAATAAATGTTTAAAATTTGTTTTATAAACATTATCATTTTATAAATAAATAGACGTAACTAGATTTATTTAAATAGATTCATAATGTTTATAATATGTTTTCAGTAAACTAAAATGATTAAAACGTTATTTTTATATTTTCTGCTTTTTATAAAAGTTATTAAATATATTTATCAGACTTATAAAATTAATTTCAGAATTTAAAACATTGGTTTATGAAACAAGATAGCAATATTCATTTTAAACAGAAAAAGTTTACAGTTATGTTTGTCAAGTTTTTGAAATATAAAATGGTAACGAAGTAATAATTTAATTACATTTCTAGAATAGTTGGTCTATAACACCAATATATATATATATGTTTATACATCAAAAGCTATAGTTTATTGGTTTAAGTTTTGTTTAAAAAAATGTTTATTATCTTACATTTCCATAAAAATACAAGGGTTCATAGAAATATGCATATATATATATATATAGACGTGTGTGTAAAATTGTTATTAAACAAGCATTATCAATAAAAGAAAAACAAAAGGAAAGAGACGGGTTTCGAACTCGTGACCTCTTGATTGGGGGAACACATTCTAACCAATAGACCTGGGCGAATGCCTTGGTTAAGGTAGTGGAACACTTGGTTTTTATAGAACAACCCCCAAACACCCTTCTTCCCCAACACATGAACCCGAAACCCTAGCCCCCAATTCCACCAAATCACTTACAGATCGTAACCAATACATTAGGGCTTTGGTGCAGGGGATTGAAACGAGTAAGTGGGAGCGATGAAAACCTGAAATCGTACCACTATACTGCCACGAAGAGGGCTTCGTGCTCCAAACCTGATCGCGACCAAAAAGGGAACAAATGGAGACGAAAATGGCGAAATTGAGAGGTATTCGACTGTCATGTGGTTCAGGGACTTTGAGGTGAGATTACTACGCTCGTTACAGGTTCCAATCGATCGAATTTATGTGGTTTAAGTCAATGCTCGTGGTTCGTATGCCATAACCGAAAAAAAAAGACTTGAATGGGTTTAAACCCCTGATTATCATCAAATTGAATTGCAATAATCATAAGTAACTGATCAAGCAACGCCTGCGCATGATTATCAAGCATCAACAGTCTTGAATCCGTCAATTTTGGGATTGGTTTGGTGTAGGTTGACTTTTGAAAGTGAAACAGACGGGGAGGTTCAATTCTATGGAAAAGGTTCAACTTGGGAAGGTGAGGGGGGGTTCAAACCGGAATTGAGAGGGTTCTAAAGCATTTGAATGGGCTCAATATCATTTTTATTTGATTTAATTCCTTTTTAAATATAACTAACTTTTACTTTATAAAAATTTATTAAACTAACATCTTAGGTTTTATTTAGGCAAATTTATAAGGGTTTATCTAAATGTGTTAAATATATGTCTTTGTTTTTTTTTTAAAAGAACTAATTTGATTGAATGATTTCAAATATACACATAAGTATTATTATACATTTATGTTTATAAATGATAACGTTTATATCTTCACATTATGTCTCTCTATATATATATATATATTTATTTATACATTAAATAGGGATTGAGATTACTAGATTAAAGTCCATAGGTTATAGGTTATATCTTGAATTAATTGGTCTAGTAGAAATATATATATATATATATATATATATATATATATATATGTTTATTGAAATTCTAAAGCATGAAATGTATGAACGAAATCTAAATTTAAAACGCTTGTAAGTATGGTTTTTGTGATACAATGTATTGAACTAGAATGAAATTATAATGTTATTATCGTATAGATAAAATAAAAAAAATATGGACGAAAAACCATGGATGTTACAGTATCCCCATGTTGAGAGAATTTCGTCACGAAATTCAACTGTTGGAGGCTACTGAATTAGGTTTCAAAGATGTGAGTTTGGATTATAAACGAGATTTGATCGTCGGGTTGAGGAGTAACATTAATGACAGGGTTCAGGTCTGATGCTCAAGGTCTGGTCAGGTCATTGTGTCAGGTATGGATGATGGTAGTGGATTTAGTTTGAAGAGAATTAAGGAGGAAATTGCCGAGGAATATTTTGGACTCAAATGATGGAATGCATTATTTGAAATAAGAACGACGAGAGTTTGATGATCAAAACTTGCTTAGGGTATAGTCTAATATGTTCAAAGGGTTTCACTGGGTGAAGATTTCACAGACATGGGTCAAGGTCAATATAATAGAAAACCCTACGTGACACGAACAACGCTACTGACAATATGACAGGGACACTTATATATATAGAAAGTGCCAGTGACATATTCACCATGGCCTTATCATATTACATTAGTTTCGTTACTGTATATCACTATAAGTTTTACATCACACATGACAGAATTCACTATGTTTTCCATGCGCTGACTTTTATAATTACGTGTGCACCCGTAATTACTAAATTCATCGTATGGTCTTTATAGATCATTCCATTGTGTGTGAGTCAAAAGAGGACCCAAAAACATTTAGTTCATAACTATTGTTTTCATGTATGAGTTGCTAATAAGTAACTGTGTCTCTAGATGGTAAAGTCAATCAGGAAATAAAGACTAACAATGTGGCACAACCATATACATGGGTGCCCTAAGTAGATGGCATAACCCTCCAGATTACCCATAAAGTTTATTGCTCTCTCGTGTTTGAACAAGAATACGTCAAACCCCGAGTAACTCAAAGTTTATAGCTTTCAACTTTCGTGGATAAAGTGAATGATCATGCCTCATGTATATAGTGGACAATTAATTGCAAACAATGTAAACAGTCTAGTTTCGTGTGTAATGTAAACACTCAAGTTTCATGTATAACGTAAATAATCTAGTATCATGCATATTGCAAACAACCAAGTATCGTGTTCTAGTATCATGTATAGTGCAAATAACCAAGTCTCATGTATCATGTGAAAAATCTAGTATCATGTATATTGCAAGTAATCAAGTTTCGTGTATAATGTGATCGATCTAGTATCATGTATATTGTGAAGGTTCATATGTAAATTATTGAATCTCACGAGTAACGTAGACTATCGAATTTTTGTAGATGATCAAGTTTTGCGGACGTGTGTGTTGCTTGACGTTCATGTATCATGTAGGTAGTTGGGTTTTAAGTTCTCAATTTTGTTGAGGTTTATATGGGTGGTTAACGCATACGTGAAATGATTCATCTCCTTGAAGTTACTAGCAAGCTTATATATTTCCGAAGGTGCAAAATAATGAGAAGGTTTTGCAGGAAATCAGAATAATGTGTACATGAATAACTAGTTTGTGTTTTTTGTTTGTAAATAAACAAGTAATCGAAATTTTACTCTTGTTTGTAAATTAATAAATAAGTGAAAATAATAAATTGAGTGGATGGATAATTGGATAAATAAATAAAACCCTTTTATTTATTTAATTTAATTATCATAAAGAAGATGTTTCAAAATAAAATAATGGCCTTAATATTTAGTTATTAAACCAAGATTTAAATAATAATTAGTTTAACGAAATAAAAAGTCATAAGGAAATAATTAATCAAGTCATTATTGAATTAAAAGAATGAAATATTTGTTAATGTTTTTATAAAACAATTTATACAAGACGGGTATTAAGTTTCTTTACAAGGTAAAGGAGTTTGTAAATAATTTATAATCTAGATAAAATCTATAACCCAAGGGTTTGATAAAGGTTTTGTTTGAACAAAATAACTATATTAGTTAAATCAAGTAATAACAAAATAATTAGTTTACAAAGAAGGTTTAGATGCCAACCATTAAGGCAAGCCAAATAATAACATTTACATTTGGGGTACAGGATATGGGTTTCAAATTTAAATTTTTAAGAAAACTAGAAATAGAATATCCGGCTAACATCTCAGGTAGTTTTCCACTAGGAAGCAGATGAGCATCAAGACGAACATCGTTGTGGTTATTCGTATTCCAAACTGGGCTTCAGCTCTAGCTATTTTCGTACATGCATCAAGTATTTCTTGGTCTCTTTCCATCATGTCTATGTGGGTGCCAAGATTTGCAATCAAGTGTTCCTGATACCGTACTTGGCCCATTAGGCTATCTATTCGTCGACTAGGCAGGTCGTGCCTTATTCCCCATACCATTCCTTGCCTTAGAACTCAGCGGTCCTCACATATAGGTGAGCGGTATCAGCTGGAACTCCTATTGCACTGGTAAGTTCCATATCTTGTCTTGCTCCTGGGTCTGGATGGTATAGGTTAGGTGCTAGATAAAGGTCTCTCGGAGGAGGTGATTCAGATGCTCGGAGTCTCATGCCTGTGCTCCCAAGCCAATCTGTCCTGCCATCAAACATGGATCTGGCAGCTAGTTGTGCTGGTGACCGGTTGTCTGGTGATGGGGATCCACAGTCTTACTCCTTTACTGACCTTGTTTAGGGATGATACTCCGAGGAGTGAGGAGGGTAAGAGGCCATGTCTAGGACGGAAAGGTCGTAAGTGAAAAATGTAATGGTAAGTGTTAAGTGCATAGGTGTGTATGAGTTTAAAATTGACTAATCATAGTACTAAGTTCTCATAATAACATGTTGGGAGTAACACTTGACCTATAAGTAGTGTTCCCATGAAGAGAATTCCCAGGAAAGAGAGGTGGGTCACAAGGGACACACTTTAAGTACTCAGTCTTTCCTTAGTCAGAATCTTTCATGGACTTACACCCACTCTTCCAGCCATCATGTACCATTAACATTATTATTTGAACTCATGGTTATGGTGAGAATCGTTAGGGATTATGTCTTATGGCTCAAAGGTGTGCTTCATCTATTCGAGCAGCTTCCTTCCCTTGAATGGTAAGGTCTAAGGGTTTAGATTTCTTACAAGTGAAGATAAGGATGATATGATTTTCAAGGCATAAGGATGAAGGGGTATATGGACTTAAATAAGATTAAGTGTAAGAATCAGATAGGGAGGTTTAGACATGTATACCAATTTGTAATAATTAAACGAATGTTCTTTTTTTTTTTAAGTTTTAATAGACATTAGGTATGAAAGTGTATAAAGTCTTAGATATGAAAAAGTGTATGGTAAAGCCTAGGATGACATTTAGTGGAATTAAACAGGTAACATGTGGACTAATCAAACAGTGTGACAATAAGGTATTACATGAATAACATTTGTGTAAACATGTAAGTTATCAAGTATCATATCACATAAGATAACATGTATTGTATCATACAATGTAATACCTAGGATAACATGTAGGTATTCACACAAGAGTATCCTAAGGTTATAGACTAGGACATTGGTTCCTAATAACCTAATTCCCTATAACCATGACTCTGATATTAATCTGTCACACCCCGGCCGATGGCGAATTATGCGCCAGGGCTGACGCGGTTGTTTAAAAGCACATGATCAACTATTAAATGCATTATAATATTTATTCATCGTATTAAATATTCGTTATAAGAGAAATAGAAACATATTGTTCAAATGAAACATAACAATAAACAAAACTTTGATTTATTTTAACTAGGTCTGTAGCCCTAGGTGTTCAAGCATGATCCTCAAATGGTGCACCTGAAACATGTACGTAAATGTCAACAACAAGTAGCTGGTGAGTAACATATGTTTTGACACCAAACAAAGTTGAATAAAGTTTACAATTCAATATGTTCAGAGCGTGTCTAAAGCATGAATGTGAAAACATACAAGGTTCCAAGTGTACAATCAAGCCATGTAATAGGAAATAGTAACACAATCCAACTGATTGTCTTTTGAAAAGTAGTAAGATGTATACACTAACCCGCCAAGGTTCGTGTTAAGTAATGAATCGGATTCCCCTGTAAATGATCATGTTAGGTACTACCTTAGGCTTGCCACACAAGTTAATGAGTGTACTAACATGAACACACCTAATGGTCACCACACAGTTTAAGACATAAAGCATAAAGATCTTAGCATAAGAACAAATGTATTGAATTGTGCATGAAATATAGTTAATGACAAGTTTCACCCCAAAAAGTAAAAAGAGGAAAATGGGGCTATGTAAACTCACCTGTAATGAAGCTAATAAGTTGTATGAATTGTAAATGTTGGATAAGCTTCGTAATGATTCCTCATAACCAACCTACACGGTAGATTTGTGTTCTAGACTTAATGTATGTCTAATGTAAATAAAAGTAAAATTTCTAAGTTTATTTGAATTCTCTAGGGATTTTTGGAATTTGGGATTGGTTATAGAATTTGTACCAGTTCACAAATATTGGAATAATAACGATAAGGTAATTTATAAAATTAATTAGAATTTCTAAATAAATTATATAAGTATAGGATTTGTAACAATAATACATTTGAATTTATTTTAATAATTATCCTAAAAATATTTAATAAATAAATTGTGGATTAGAAAAGGTTTAAATAATTATTTAAGTTACTTAAAGGATTTCATTTATTTAAATACTAAATAAAAGAAATATTAAGTAAGTATTAATATAAGTAGGCTTGAAATTTAATGAATTTGTATAATTGCTTAACTAGAAACAATTATTTAAATATCTCTATAAATTTTAGATGTTTTAAATAATTATTCTTGGTTTATGAAACAAGATAGCAATAATTGTTTAAAACATTGGTTTATGAAACAAGATAGCAATAATTGTTTAAAACATTGGTTTATGAAACAAGATAGCAATAATCGTTTTAAACAAAAAATTTTACAATTATGTTTGTCAAGTTTTTGAAATATAAAATGGTAACGAAGTAATAATTTAATTACATTTCTAGAATAGTTGGTCTATAACACCAAAATATATATATATATATATATATATATATATATATATATATATATATATATATATATATATGTGTGTGTGTGTGTGTGTTTATACATCAAAAGCTATAGTTCATTGGTTTAAGTTTTGTTTAAAAAAATTATATTGTCTTCCATTTACATAAAAGTACAAGGGTTCATATAAATATGCATATATATAGATGTGTGTGTGTAAAATTGTTGTTAAACAAGCATTATCAAAAAAAGAAAAACAAAAGGGTAGAGACGGGTTTCGAACCCGTGACCTCCTTATTGGGAGGGGGGCACGTTCTAACCAATAGACCTGGGCGAATGCCTTGGTAAGGTAGTGGAACACTTAGTTTTTATAGAACAACCTCCAAATACCTTTCTTCCCCAACACATGAACTCGAAACCCTAGCCCCCAATTCCACCAAATCACTCAAAGATCGTAACCAATACATTAGGGCTTTGGTGCAGGGGATTGAAACGAGTAAGAGGGAGTGATTAATACCTGAAATCGAACCACTATGCTGCCACGAAGAGGGCTTCGTGCTCCAAACCTGATCGCGACCAAAAAGGGAACAAATGGAGACAAAAATGGCGAAATTGAGAGGCATTCGACTGTCATGTGGTTCAGGGACTTTGAGATGAGATTACTACGCACGTTACAGGTTCCAATCGTTCGAATTTATGGGGTTTAAGTCAATGCTCGTGGTTCGTATGCCATAATCGAAAAAAAAGACTTGAATGGGTTTAAACCCCTGATTATGATCAAATTGAATTGCAATAATCATAAGTAACTGATCAAGCAACGCCTGCATATGATTATCAAGAATCAACAGTCTTGAATCCGTCGATTTTGGGATTGGTTTGGTGTAGGTTGACTTTTGAAAGTCAAACAGACGGGGAGGTTCAATTCTATGGAAAAGGTTCAACTTGGGAAGGTAAGGGAGTTCAAACTGGAATTGAGAGGGTTCTAAAGCATTTGAATGGGCTCAATATCATTTTTATTTGATTTAATTCCTTTTTAAATATAACTAACTTTTACTTTATAAAAATTTATTAAACTAACATCTTAGGTTTTATCTAAATGTGTTAAATATATGTCTTTTTTTAAAGAACTAATTTGATTGAATGATTTCAAATATACACATAAGTATGATTATACATTTATGTTTATAATTGATAACGTTTATATCTTCACATTATATATATATATACATACATTAAACAAGGAGTGAGATTACAAGATTAAAGTCCATAGGTTATATATTGAATTAATTGGTCTAGTAGAATATATTTATATATATATATATGTTTATTGAAATTCTAAAGCATGAAATGTATGAATGAAATCTGAATATGAAACGTTTGTAAGTATGGTTTATGTGATACAATGTATTGAACTAGAATGAAATTATAATGTTATTGTCGTATAGTTAAATAAAAAAAATATGACCGGAAAACCATGGATGTTACACCCCACCCCACCGTTGCACCATATTCTACGTCTCTTTCATTTATGTGTCAAATACCCAACAACAACATTTAGGGGGTGTTTGGGATTGAGTTTGAAAATGACTTATTGACTAAAAAGCCAATAAGTCAAAAAAGTGTTTGGCATGGATAAATGTCCTTTTTATTTTGGCTTTTTGGTAAGTTTTAAAAAGTTGTTTTTCAAAAGTCATAAATCCTGGCTTTTTAAAACTCCTTATGACTTTTTGAACATAAAATTACAAATCTACCCACCCTTTACTCTACAATAAATATAAGCTAAGACAAACACTTTTTAAAAAACAACTTATTGAGTTATTGACTTTTCCCATCAAAGAAGCTAATCCAAACACTTTTTTAAAACTACTTTTGAAAAAGTCATACGTCAATAAGCACTTTTGACAAAAAACACTTTTGGAGTTAAATAAGCAATCCTAAACACCCTCTTAGTATGGTTTGGATTCACGTGTTCTTCATTTCGCATAGTGCTTATTTTGTGTTGGATTTAGGTTCCGTGATCGCATGAAAGAGATGAAACCCACTACTAATTTTAGGATTTTTTGGGGCTGTTGTGGTTCCTCAACGGGTTATCGACGGTTATGGACGCGAAAAAGGAGAAGAAGGGGGAGAGGGTTGGGGAAATGGAGAAGAAGGGGGGAGAGGGTTGGTGGTTGATATTTGTTGTTTTAGTTTTTTTTATTATATTAGTTAGAGTTTATACATGACTAGTCCCTCAGATGTGTAAATTACATAATCGGTCCTTTAGATGGGAAAAGAATTAAATGCCCTTGAACTTAACAGAAAAAAAAAGTAAGTTAGTCTTAATACCCAATAAGGTTACAAAATCGAATCATAATACCTATACTTGCAACTTAAAACCCTTAGGCTGAGGGGAGTGCCGGCGTGGAGCTGAGGTGGCTGGCGTGGGGATGTGGAACATCACGCCCCCTACGCGTGGTCCACGTCGTGGAAGCTTTGTGTGGAGATTTCCACGGCGTGGAGGGGAGAAAATAGATGTTGGAGAGAGCCGTTGGGTAGGGTGGGGTCCATTCAACGGTAACTTTTGTTTTTTTAAATTGTTTTTTAAATTTAATTTTCACCTATATAAATAACAATCATTTTTATAAAAACCCTACACAACCAAACTACAATTCTCTCTTCTCATCATATTTTTTAGCAAAAATATGGACCCGAACCATCCCAATCAACCGAACAATCCCAACCAATCGAACACCAATCCGTTTTGGTCGTTCCCGAAACCCAAACCGAACCCGAGGTCGTTCCCGAAACCCAAACCCAAACCCAATCATCTCGCAAACAGAAAAAAATAGTTGTATCTACCAGACCTCGAAAGTGGACACGCGAGAGGAAGAGGCGTTAGCAAAATCGTGGGTGGATATATCCGAGGATCCAATAGTCGGAAACGTTCAATCGGGTCAATTTATGTGGGATCGTGTTTTAGAAAGGTTTCACATTAAAATGGGTCGTGGAGAATACCGCTCACAAGACACAATAACTTCAAAGTGGTGGGAGCTACGTACAAAAACAGCGAAGTTTTGCGGTATATATAATAACCGAAACAACAACCGTAAAAGTAGTGAAAACGACGTCGATATCTTGAACGTTTGTTTATAAAAATATCTAGAGGTGGAAAAACAACCTTTCAAGTTTTTACATTGCTGGGAAATTTTAAAGAATTGTTCACAATGGTATAAGGTGTCGGAGATGATTCGACCCCAAACGAGCGGGTCAAAAAGAAAGTCGTCCGATTGGGAAAGGACACTGACTAGCGGATCAGAAGCACGATGTTTCTTCAATCTCAACGAATTTTCCGAAGAAAATGAGGAGGATGAACTACAACATCCAATCGGGAGGGACAACGCAAAACAAAAAAGAAAGACGAAAGCTATGTTATCCTCGGTTACAGATGAAGAATTGGATAAAGTGTTGTCGAAGTTAGAGAGTTTTAACGGCATACACGACGAAGTTGAAAACAAAAAAAATCAAACTTCGAGAGGAAGCGAACGAACGGGAGGATATAAAGGTGTTGACATTGAATATCTAACACCTTTCGGGTGAACATCTCCAAGACGTCCTAGCTTTACAAGCAAAGATCCGACACGACTTAGGAGGCAATGCTTTATTTTTAATGTAATGTTTTTAATTATTTTAAATGTAATGCTTTTTTAAATGTAATGTTTTTTAGTTTTTATATAAAATTAACTAAATTAGAAAAAGAAAATGACGTGGCAGTGTGGAGATTTGAAACTATTTCCCTCAAATGTGGAGGGGTGTAGAAAAACAGTGGAATCTGATGTGGCGTTGACGTGGAGGGATGTGGAGGTGTAGAAATTATGGGTAGTACCCTTAGCCTTAGTACCCATACCTGTTACTTTTCACAAATCACAGGTACTATCCATGTAATTAACTCTAAAAATTAAAAGTAAGATTACACAATAGTGTTAGACCCTAAATGTAGGGGTGTTCAAAAAAATCTAAATTCGAACTCGAATTATCCGAAATTCCGAATCCGCATTATCCGAAAATTCGGGTATTCGAAATTTCGGATATCCGAATTTTCGGATTCGGATAGTAATTTTCAAACAATTATGATATTTCGGATATCCAAAATATTATATTTGTATATCTTTTTTAATTGTTTTTATAATTTAAAAATAAGAAAAATTGAATCCAAACTCGAAATATTATATTTTATATTTATATATGTATAATTTTAATTGTTTTTAAGCTTTTTAATTGTTATTATAATTTAAAAATATTACATTTATTATTTTTTTAATTGTTTCGGATATCCCTTTCACTATCCGAATCCATATCTGAAATATCGGATATCTGATTTTTCGGATACGGATAGTGAAATCAACTATCAACTATCCAAAAATTTCGGATATCCGAAATTCGGGTATCCGAATTTCCAAATATCCGAATTTGAACACCCCTACCTAAATGCTATAAAATGTAAACACAAAGGTTATTTCTGTAATTAACTAAAAGAGTAAAATTGTCATTTTGTAAAACTTAACGGAATTTTTAAATAGAGTTAGTTACACGGTTAGTCCCTGTGGTTTGTTAAAAGTAACATGTATGGGTACTAATGGTTTTAAGTTGCAAGTATGGGTATTATGCTTTCAGTTTTATAATAGTATTGGGTATTAAAACTAACTTTCGTTACTTTTTCTGTTAAGTTCAGTTAAAATGACTAAAATACCCTTTAGTAACCAGAAGTACTATTGTTGTAATTAACTCTATTTAATTACAGGGACCAATGTGTAATTTAATATATATATACACACACACATGGCCTAGCTTCAAATCACTCAAACATTCACCACCACCGTCGTCCACCACCACCACCACCGCCGTCCACCACCACCGCCAGCCACCACTATCTCCTTAACCCACCTGAACCCACCATTGTCCTCCTTAACCCACCTGAACCCACCCACCACCGCTAGCTACCACCTACTCTAACCACCCCACCACCATCCTCCTCTAACCACCCCCATTACCGTCAGCCACCACCACCTCTTCAGAACTCCGCTATTACCATTGCCACCACCGCCCTCGTCAGATCTGAACTCTGCGACTGCCAACCACCACCGCATGTCTCTTTCGCTGAAGAGGGGTGAAACTATTTTGGTGAGATTTTGGTCCCGGTGGTGAGTACAATTACCCTCCGATGTTTGTTTCCTCAAAATCAGAAGTTAAACCACTACCAAATTAGCACCGATTGAAGTACTGGAAGCTTTCGAGGGTGGTGAACTGATTCTTTGATGGAGTTGATGTATATATGTGAACTGATTATGAGGAAAATGGCTCTGGAAATGGAATTTGGGAGTAAATTACAGAGGAAGAAATTAGGGATAAAACTTATTCCGGTGGTATGATTTACGACTGTTGCCAGAGACGGTGGTGGCTTACGATGGTGGTGGACGGCGGTGGTGATAGATGGTGGTGGTGGAAGATTGATGTATATATCTGTGTGTGTGTGTGTATATATATAGTTTATTTTATATATATATATTTAATAATTATTTTTATTAAAGGGCATTTTAGTCATTTTTTGTAAGGCCCTTTTCCCGGGAGACCTCACTCGTTGGATTTACTCATAAACATAGTCATCAAATGCTGAAGTTAAATTAAAACATCAAAGTAGCAGAAGCATACATTATTCAGTTACATAAATTCGATTAACAAGATGTCAGTCTTATGCTGGGTAACCTTCACGCCTTAGCCCGTCCTTTCCTCTTGCTACCTAAAGTGCATACTAAAAGTCAGCTACCCTGGTGAGTTCTAGTTTAAAGCAAGTAGGCATAAACATTAGTTCTTGTTATAATTTTCATAAGTATACATATATATATATATATGTATATTTTTATCGTTTCAATTCTTTCCTTCATATTTCATTCTTATGTGGGTACGTATATACATACATACATACATACATACATTCTTACATTCATTTGTGCCTTTGCTGGTCTTACACATAAGGGGATCAGCCCACCATTGATTACGTGAGTCACAGAGACAAACGTCACGGTCTACCATCGTAGTCCGCCATACTTACAACCGTCCGGCAACTAGTGTCCGTTCGTCGTTATCTTACAACCATCCTACCGAAGTAGTCCGTCATTATTTTACAACCGTCCTACCGAAGTAGTCAGACATTATCTTACACTCGTCCTACCGAAGTAGTCCGTCATTACCTTACAACCGTCCTACCATCGTAGTCCATCTTTATTGTTCCGTACATAACGTTCATTCATACTTAACAAGCAGTATATACATGGATATAAAGAAAGATTTCATTCTTACACATTATGTCATACATTTCATACTTGGCAAGCAATATATACATGGACATAAAGCAAGATTTCGTCCTTACATGTTGTGTCATTCTTTTATTTCATTCTTTGAATACATACGTTTCATTCTTAGTTCATTATTCATTTTCATATATCACGTATGATTACATTGACATTCATACTATTCATTCATTTAATGTATACACTTCAGGTCCAAAACATTTGAAAGATTTGCACGTAACATATAGGGGGCACATAGAACTCACCTGATGAGTGGTTTCTGTAATACACTTATCTGGTTACTAAGCGTCACTAATGTCTCTCACAATCTGTATAATGAAGTCATACACATAAGGTAGTGCTCCTAGATGACACTAGACATTACTATGTTTGAACCCAGTAGTTTTGATGGAGGAATCACATCGAAACTATGGTAGTTTCAGGTCATGGGTTTATCTCAAAACTATGGTAGTTTCGGTTAATGGGTTTATATCGAAACTATGGTAGTTTCGGGTCTTGGGTTTATATCAAAACTATGGTAATTTCGATAAGTAACTTATGTAAAATTTTAGTAGTTTCGGGTTAGGGGTCTATATCGAAACTATGGTAATTTTGATGGATTTACCTATATCGAAATTAGTAGTTTCGATGCATCAGTCTTCTTCCCCAACCAGAAACCCTAGATCTGGCCAATTATTTCTAATCGATCAAGCCTTGAACTTTTTACGTTCAAAACGTTTCTTTTTCATCCATGAGTTTAAATATGATTTTTGTATCAGGTTTCATACATAAAAATGATGCCTTTATGTGACTTAAACCCGAAACCCCAAAATAGATAAAAACTCAGATTTAGAGGTGGTGCTTACCTCTTGGAGTTCGGTTCCCGTTGCAATACGTTGCTATGATGAAGACGAACGATTCCCGAGCCTTTGAGCCTCTTTCCCTGCTTTCTCTCACTAGAACCGACCTCTCACTCTATCTAGAAGCTGCGAATGTGGTGTAAATGAGGCGGAGAGGTTGGTGGCTGCTGATTAGAAAGGGTTTCCCTTCATATTTCGGGCCCATGGGCCGAACTTTGGCCACATCCACCTTGCTTTTCTTTTATTTGTTTTCTATTTATTCGGGATGATACAAGTCTACCCTCCTTATAGAGGTTTCGTCCTCGAAACTTGCTACAAGTTAAAAAACTTCGGATACAGTCCTTTCATCTCGTCTTCCTTCTCCCAAGTAGCTTCGGACCCTTTCCTGAGCTTCCATTGTATTTTGACTAAAGGAATCGACTTATTGCGTAGTCGTTTCTCGGCTCGGTCAAGAATAGCTATTGGTTCTTCTACATAGTTCAAACTGCTATCCAATTCGATTTCTTCGTAGGGTATGTGAGTCATATCGTCTGCAAGGCACTTGCGTAAATGTGATACGTGGAATGTAGGGTGAATTCCACTGAGCTCATCAGGTAGGTCGAGTCTGTAAGCAACCTGACCAACTCCTGCTACAATTTTGAAAGGTCCGGCAAACCTTGGACTTAATTTGCCATGTCTTCTGAATCGGATAATTCCTTTCCACAGTGACACTTTCAATAGTACCATGTCCCCTACTTGAAACTCTAAATCTCTTCTTCTCTTATCCGCATATGATTTTTGTCGGTCTTTTGCGGCTTTCATGCGTGCTTTTATCTGGTCGAATTTCTCTGAAGTAGCTTTGACCACTTTAAGACTTGCAAAGTCTTTCTGTCCAATTTCCCCCTAACAGACCGCGGTTCTACATCTTCTCCCATATAGCATCTCAAATGGCGGCATGACAATGGTTGAGTGATAGCTATTATTATATGAAAATTCTGCCAAAGGCAGGTGGCTATCCCAACTCCCACTGAATTCAATGATATAGGCCCGGAGCATGTCTTCCAAGGTCTGAATAGTCCTTTCTGATTGACCATCGGTTTGAGGATGGTAAGCGGTGCTGATATTCAGTCGAGTGCCTATTTCTTCATTGAATTTCTTCCAAAATCTTGACGTGAATCGAGTGTCCATGTCGGACACGATCGACACTAGCATACCATGTCTACTTACAATTTCGTTGATGAACAACCCTGCTAGTTTCTCAGACGAAGAAGCCTCACGTATTGGTAAAAAGTGAGCACTTTTCTTCAAGCGATCGACGATCACCCCAATGGTATCATTGCCTTTAGCTATTCGCGGTAGCTTGGTAATGAAGTCCATTGTGATCTCTTCCCACTTCCATTTCGGTATCGGCAAGGGTTGCATTTTACCGCATGGTTTCTGGTGCTCGGCCTTAACTAGTGAACAAGTTAGGCACTTACTCACATATTCGGTTACATCATTCTTCATGCCATGCCATGCCACCAATATTCTTTCTTCAAGTCTTGATACATTTTGTTCGTCCCGGGGAGGATAGAGTAGTGAGACTTATGGGCCTCATCAAGGATTTTGGCTCTAAGTTCACCAATCTTAGGTATCCACATCCGGCCAAAACGAGTTCGTACCTTGTACGCATTGGTCTCTAAATTACTCTATTGTCCCACTATTCTTTCCCGTTTCACATTCCTTTCCAATAGAGTTTCGTCTTGCGCTTTTGCTATTTCATTCATCAGATCCGGTGTTATAATCAACTGACATGCTTTGATCCGGATAGGTGTCGACTCTTCCTATCTACTTAAGGCGTCAGCTACTACGTTTGCCTTGCCTGGATGGTACAATATTTCATAGTCATAATCCTTTAGTAGTTCTAACCACCTCCTTTGTCTCATGTTTAATTCCTTTTGCTGTAAGAAGTACTTCAGGCTTTTGTGATCAGAGTAGATGGTACATTTAACCCCATACAAATAGTGTCTCCATATCTTTAATGCGAAAACTACCGCCGCCAACTCCAGATCGTGAGTCGTGTAGTTAACCTCGTGAATCTTTAACTGTCGTGAGGCATAAGCAATCACTTTTCCTCGCTGCATTAGTACATAACCCAATCCCTGACCCGATGCGTCAGAGTAGACTACCAAGTCTTCATTTCCCTCAGGTAAGGTCAAGACTGCAGCTTGGGTTAATCGTGTTTTTAGTTCCTCAAATGCATTGTTTTGGGTTAGACCCCATTCATACTTTACTTCCTTATGCTTTAGTCTTGTCAGTGGCGAGGCTACCCTTGAGAAATCCTTAATGAATCTTAGATAATAGCCTGCCAACCCTAGAAAACTGCGTATTTCTGTTGGCGTTTTCGGGACGTTCCATTCCTTTACTGTTTCGATCTTTGTAGGATCTACCTTAATGTCGTTTGGGTTTATAACATGACCTAGGAATTGGACTTCCCTAAGCCAGAACGCGTATTTGAATAATTTTGCATACAACTTTTCCTGCTTCAGAACTTCTAATACTTCTCTTAAGTGACAGTGATGATCACCTTCAGATGAGAATGTCATCGATGAAAACTATCACCGACCAATCCAACAACGGTCGGCATACCCTATTCATTAAATCCATAAACGCCGCAGGTGTGTTGTTTTGTCCGAAGGACATTACGAGGAATTCATAATGTCCATAATGCATACGAAACGCGGTTTTCAGAACATCTTCCTCCCTTACTTTCAATTGATGGTAACCCGACCTAAGATCGATCTTTAAGAACCAACTCGCGCCTTGCAGTTGATCAAAAAGATCGTCTATTCTGGGCAACGGGTACTTGTTCTTTACTGTTCGTTTGTTCAGTGCACGATAATCGATGCACATGCGCATGCTTCCGTCTTTCTTCTTTACAAATAATACTGGAGCACCCCATGGTGAGATGCTCGGTCTGATAAATCCTTTCTCTGCCAATTCTTCAAGTTAAGACATTAACTCTTTCATTTCTGACGGAGCCAATTGGTAAGGTGCTTTGGCAACGGGCTGAGCTCCTAGCAGTAAGTCAATCTGAAATTCTATTTCCCGATCGGGCGGCAAGACAGGTAGGTCCTCTAGGAACACTTCTGGAAAGTTGCACACCACGGGTACGTCTTTGAGTTCTTTCGTTTTCATTCTATCGTCAATAACATATGCCAGATAAGCTTCGCAACCGCGCCTCATGTAACTTTCGGCCTTGATCATCGAGATGACGTTTGGCATTGTGCAATTCCAATCACCATAAACCGTAACCAGACTGTCATCAGTGGCTTTAAGATGTATCATCTTTCGCTTGCCTATGATTTGTGCTTCGTTGGCAGCTAACCAATCCATACTCAACACTATGTCAAATCCTCCTAAGGTTAGAAGGTATAATATAGAAGGAAACATAAGGCCCTCTATTTCTATCATGCAATCGTCAGTCATACGGATGACCACTGAATTTCTACCAACAACAGTTTCTACGCTAAAGGCCATTATGAGGTTGACGATTGTGCAGTTTAGTTTGCGACTAAATTCATTTGATATAAAGCTTTTGCTAGCACCAGAATCAAATAATATAGTAGCATTTTCATCATTAACAGGGAACGTACCTGACACGACATTAGGGTTTCCTCTTGCTTCTTCCTCAGTTAAGGCGTAGGCCCAAGTCCTAGCCTTTGGTTGTTCAGGTTCCTTTTCCTTTCTCGAACCAGATTGTCCAGTTTTCCTGCAGTTCTTTGTCAGGTGGCCAAACAGTCCACAACCTTGGCATTTAGTGTTTCTTAAACAGTCTCGAGAATAGTGCCCCGCCTTCCCACATCTATAGCATATGGTGGAACCAACTAGGCACTCGCCTTGGTGTTTCTTCAAACATTTCTTACAAGCTTCATATTCTTCAGTTCTTGGATTCTTAGCCTCGGCTGTATAGTTCCCCTTTCTGTTTCCCTTAGACGGGTTTTCCCACATTATTTTCGGTGCTTCAGGGGCCGGATCCTCGTTGGCATAATCGTCAAAGGCGATTCCACTCAGATTCACTATCGACTCGAAGGTCGAGGGTAGGTTAGCTTTCACATGTATGCGGACCCTTTGAGGCAAGCCCTTCACATAGACTTGATCAGTCTCTCTTCAGTTTCCACCAGATGAGATACTAGCTGAGCTAGTTCGTTATACCTTGAAGTGTACTGGCAGTGAGTCATGTTGTGAGCTTTGAAGTTCAAAAACTCGTTCTCCACTCGGTCAATTTCATTATGTGGGTAGAACTTCTTGATCATCAGTACCTTAAGGTCTTCCCATGTCATCCTCTTGAGTGCATTTGATGATTTAGACCTCTGAATAGTTCTCCACCAACTCAATGCCTTGTTAGTGAAGGAATGAGCAACAAATTTGACCACCTAGTCAGCTCGACATTCACTTATGCTAATCACCCCATTCATCCTTTCAATCCATTCAAATGCGTCAACTGAATCCTTTTTCCCGTCAACCTTAGGCGGGTCACAGTCTTGGAAGCCTTTTTGAGCGCATCCCTTGGTGTTCAATCCAACATTGACCTCATCCCCATCACTGTCATAGACGTTTTCTTCAGGGTTCTCTTCCTCCTCATCCTTACAGATAGCAGATCAGGCAATACGCTTTTTAGAGTCAGTACAACCTCACGAGAAATAGCATCCCTAACTTTGGGTTCCAGTCATAGGGACCCTTCATTGCCGTCTCCTGGTGGAGTCACATCAGCTTCATGCACACTCTCAGTACGTTCTTCGTGCATGCTTTCCTCCCGTTCCACATGCACACTTTCCTCATCATTACGTCTTCGGTTCAGTGGTGGTCTACTGACTCGACCAGTGCGACCGCTGTTACACCCCGCCAAGGCGGAATACATGAGATGTTACACATATAGTACATAGAACAAGGTATAAAGACATTTACTAAGGTATCATATAAATTATTAAATTTTCATAATTGATAATAACCCTTGTTTCAACAAGTCAAACAACATCCAAAGTAAAAATAGTGTTCAAATTTATTAGCTAAGTACCAAAAGCAATCCTATGTGATCCTGCATCCCTTACTTATTATTTCCTGAAACATGTAAAGTAAAATGGGTTAACAAAAAGTTGGTGAGAGACATAGGTTTTATAAGTTATAAAGATAAGTTGTAATAAAAGATATAAACAAATTCAAATCAAGTTCAAACAAGTGTACAAGCATATTAACACAAATTTCTTGCAATCAACCCTTAATTTTATATGTTATATGCATCCACAATCCAAGATTGTGTCGTTAAAATGTTATTGCATCCACAATCCCAAAGATTGTGCCGGTGTTATATCGGTTTCCTCTATATAGCCATACTAGTACTTCCTTAGGCTTATGATCAAGTTAATGATTGCAATATTGTTAATAGTGTTCAAATATCAAGCACATAATTAAAGTTACTTGTTTGAGAATTTGTTTTGATAAAATGGCTGAGTTATCAAGCTATAGATATACATGTTTCACCCCAAAAGTAAAAAAGAAAAAAAGGGGCTATGAATCTCACCTTGATATTGTGACTTAAACTTGAACTAGATCGTGAGGGCGAGTGAATCGGTTTAACGATGTTCTACATAAATAAGATATGTTTTATAATTAATAGGAACAAAAAAAGGAATAAAGACGGAACGGAACGATTTGGAAAGATAGGATTTGGAACGAATGAACGAATGAAAGAATATTAAAGATTCGAATGAGAATAAGCTAAATGTATAAAACAAGTTACATGAAATAATGTTTTATACCTTTCTATTTATAAAAGAGATTTTAGATGCCATCAAATAATTATAAATTATAAATTTAAGATAATAAATAATCCTAATGGTCGTCTTGTTGGAACATTATAGTATTTATATGGATATCGTAATATCAAATCATATTATTTGAGAATGAAATAATAATAATAATAATAATGATAATAAAAATCATGAAAATAATAATAATAAAACGCTTAATAAAACTTATTATATAAAATTGTATTGATATTTTACATCAAGTCATTTTTAATGGTATATATATAAACTTAAGATATGTTATATATATATATATATATATATATATATATATATATATATAAAATTAAACATGTATATATATAAACCTCCTTCGTTTAAATGATTAATTTATAAAATAATAGGGTTTATGATACATACTAACATTTATCATGCTTTGAAATATATAGAAGTAACGAAATAGTACATGATAACTGAAATGTTTTTAGAAAATAAATAAATATATACTTATGTATACTTATTTTTTGTTTGGAAAGATAATGAATACCCTTGAAAGTTTATAAAAGAATAGGTTTTTAAACCATGACATAATGATAATAGTTTTTAAATATATAATTGTGTGGGTGTGAAAATTGCAAAAAAAAAAAAAAAAGAATGGGACAGAAACAGCTGCCAAGGCTCGAACCCTCGACCTGTGGTTTGATGCTCAAGTGGTTTAACCACTGGACTACATCCCTGAATGTTTAAAATCCTAAAACAGATTACACAAAAGCGATATTTTCAACAACCTATCTTCTTCCTTTCCCACTGTCGCAACCCAGCCCCAAATCTCTAAAATTGATTTCGAAATCGGTGATGGAAAAGAGGAAGCGTAACAGCAGAAACGTTACCTGGAGTTGGCTTGAAGTCGTCACCGGTTGTGAGGCCTCCCCCATGCCGATCGTAAGCCGAGAGAAAAAAGAAAAGACGGGTTGGAGTCGTGATCTGGGATTTGCGAATGTATTCGGTATATATAAGGTAATAATCATCGATTAGGACGCGCTAACAACTGGATTGGGACGAGATTCGCGAGATTTGGAACATGATTTACGGGTTTGAACCCATTGTCGTAACCCCCAAGTTTGATTTCTTTTAGATACGAAATTTCACAATTAATTTCGATGATTCAAGTTTCCATAAGATTGTAAACGAGTTTGGAATAGATTTTGAACGAATTAGGATCCGAAATTACAGGGATTGAAAGAGATTCACCCGTTTTGAGATGAGAGGATTGTTTCTAGGGTTCACAAATGTGGGGGGGGGGGGGTTTCAAGCACAATTAGGGGGTTCAAGGTATTAGAGGGGGGTTCAAAAGCCATAAGTTCTTTTCTAATTTAATTTATATAGGTTAAAGAAATTATAATCTTTTATAAAATTTCATTTTACAAAACTTAAAAGTTTTATAATTTATTTAATTTAACAAAAATGTATATAGGTATATGTATGGTATACAAAAAGAAAATATAAAAGTTAAAATCTCGAAACTTAGGGACGTTAAACGTTCGAATAATTCATATGGCATTATATCGAGAAAAGTCATGTCATAACATTATTAAAGTACAAAATGAACTATTACATAAAAAGTCATGGATGTTACATTGGGAATTTCGTCCTCGAAATTCAACATGTGGAGGCTACTGAATCATAAAAGAGATGAGGATACTTAAGCTTCATTTGATCTTCACGTTCCCAAGTTAACTCAGGACCACACTTCGAATTCCAACGAACTTTCACGATAGGTATACGGCTACGCTTGATTTGCTTAGTGTTACGGTCCATGATCTCAACGGGTTATTCAATGAACTTCAACTTGTCATCAATACGGACTTCGTCTAACGGAATATGGAGAGTGCCGTCGACGAGAGACTTCTTGAGATTTGACACATGAAAAGTGTTATGCACACTATTGAGTTCGGCTGGCAGCTTGAGTTTGTACGCTATGGGGCCAATCTTTTCAAGGATTTCAAAAGGACCTACGTATCTAGGTGCTAATTTCCCCTTCTTCCCGAAACGGACCACGCCCTTCCAAGGGGAAACTTTGAGTAAGACTTTATCACCGACTTGGAATTCGAGGGGTTTCCTTCGATTATCGGCTTAGCTCTTTTGGCGAGCACGGGTAGCCTTAAGTCTTTATTGAATCTTGAAGATCTTATTGGAAGTCTCTTGAATAAGCTCGGGACCGGTTATTTGAGCGTCACCGATATCGGTCCAACATACCGGAGAACGACATTTTCTACCAAATAAGGCTTCGAAATGAGCACATTTATTGCTAGCATGGTAGCTGTTGTTGTAAGAGAATTCCACGAGAGGCAAATGGTTATCCCAACTTCCACCGAAATCGATCACACACTTGCGAAGCATATCCTCCAAGGTTTGGATAGTCCTTTCGCTTTGGCCATCGGTTTGAGGATGATAAGCCGTGCTGAGGTCCAAACGAGTCCCTAAGGATTTTTTTAAGGATCTCCAGAAGTTGGAAGTAAAACGGCCGTCACGATCTGAGATAATGGACAAAGGCACACCGTGACGAGTCACAATTTCGTTGATATAGAGATTTGACAGCTTTTCCATCTTGAAATCTTCACGAATAGGGTGAAAATGAGCGGATTTGGTCAAGCGATCGACTATGACCCAAAACGAATCGTGCCCACGAGGAGTTCTTGGGTGTTTGGTGATAAAATCCATAGAGATTTGCTACCATTTCCAAAGAGGAATCTCGGGTTGTTGGAGAAGGCACTTGTTCACAAATAAAGCTATATCCTTCTTCATTTCTGGCGACCAATAAAACTCCTTGAGGTCGTGATACATTTTATCGGCACCGGGATGAATAGAATATCGGGATTTGTGTGCTTCATCAAGGATAATCTTGCGAAGGGGTTGAGAGTCGGGAATCCACATTCGTCCCATAAAATAAAGAATTTCATCGGACTTGGACTCTAATTGTTTTTCGGCACCACAATCTAACTGTTGCTTTAACTCTCCCTTGGCAAGAACCTCATTTTGAGCTTGAAGAATCATGGCCTTGAGGCTATTTTGCACGATCATTCCCATGGCCCGAATCCGAGAGGGTTTGATCCAATCTTTCCGGCTAAGGGCATCAGCAACCACATTGGCTTTCCCCGGGTGATAGCGGATTTCACAATTGTAATCGCTCAAAAGTTCAGCCCAACGCCACTGCCTCATGTTGATATCCTTTTGGTCAAGGATATGTTGAAGGCTTTTATGATCGGTGAAGATGGCACACTTTGTACCATAGAGGTAGTGTCTCCATATTTTTAAAGCAAAGACCACTGCACCTAACTCGAGGTCATGTGTGGTGTAGTTTCTTTCATGAATCTTGAGTTGTCTTGATGCGTAGGCGATGGCTTTGCCTCGTTGCATCAACATACAACTGAGACCTTGATTGGAGCCGTCGCAATAAACGGCGAAGTCATCGTTTCCATCGGGGAGACTTAGGATAGGAGAGTCGCACAATTTCTGCTTAAGGAGTTGTAAAGCATCTTCTTGTTTCTGCTCCAAAACGAACGGTTTATCCTTTTGGGTTAGAGTTGTGAGTGGTAGGGCGACCTTTGAAAAGTTTGAGATGAACCTTCAATAGTAGCCGGCTAAACCCAGAAAGGAACGGATTTCTGAGGGAGTCTTGGGCGTACTCCAGTTCTTGATAGATTTGATTTTGGATAGGTCAACATGTATACCCTTCTCGTTGATAACATGACCCAAGAAGTGAACTTCTTTTAACCAAAACTCACATTTGGAGAATTTCTCATAAAGATTTTCCTTCTTCAAAAGCTCCACGATTAGCCTTAGGTGGTTCTCATGTTCTTTGGCGGTTCGAGAGTAGATCAATATGTCGTCAATGAAGACAATGACAAATTGATCCAAGTAGGGTCTACAAACCCGGTTCATAAGATCCATGAACACTGCGGGTGCATTGGTTAACCCGAAAGGCATAACCACGAACTCATAGTGTCCATATCGAGTTCTAAAAGCGATCTTTGGGATGTCATCGTCATGGACTTGCAATTGGTGATAACCGGATCAGAGATCAATCTTTGAGAAACAAGTTGCTCCTTGCAATTGATCGAATAAGTCATCAATTCTAGGGAGAGGATATCGGTTCTTGGCGGTCAGCTTGTTGAGTTCACGGTAATCGATGCACATCCTAAAGGTTCCATCTTTCTTCTTGAAAAAAAGGAGCGGGGCTCCCCATGGTGAAAAGCTCGGTCTAATGAAACCTTTGTCTATCAGCTCTTGCAATTGACTAGACAATTCTTGCAATTCGGATGGTGAGAGACAGTAAGGAGATTTAGCAATAGGGTTTGCTCAAGGAACAAGGTCAATACGGAATTCAACTTGTCAAACATGTGGTAGTCCGGGCAAGTCGTCAGGAAATACTTTAGGAAAGTCTCGAATAACGGATATGTCTTGAATGGTTCTATTCTCGGGTTTCTTTTCAACAATGTGAGCCAAGAAAGCATAGCATTGCTTCCTTAAGTAGCTACGAGCCTTCATGCAAGAAATGGTCTTTAGGCCACGGCAAGGTTTGTCTCCAACGATTTCCAAGATTTCACCAAATGGTAGAGGAATACGAATAAGTTTCTCCGAGCACACAATCTCGGCATGGTTGCCGGATAGCCAGTCCATACCTACAACTATGTCAAAGCTTCCAAGAGTCATAGGAATAAGGTTGATGATGAACGGGTGATTGTTGAGAGTCAAGGTACAACCACGAACAACCGTACGAACACGGGTTAGTTTGCCATCGGCTATTTCAACCATGTAAGGAGGTTCTAACACACTAGAGCATTTACCAAGCAAATGTTTTAATTCAGTGGAAACAAAACTCTTGTCGGCACCGGTGTCAAATAAAATTGATGCATAGACATTATTGACAAGAAAAGTACCTGTAACGACGGCAGGTTCCTCAAGTGCTTCAGTGGTACCAATAACAAAAGCCCGACCATGTGCCCCTTGTGTGTTAGCCAATTTGGGGAAACTGTTCCTGAGATGGTCGGTAGCACCACACTTGTAGCAAGCTCTACCATTTGCAATTGCGGGGACCGCAGTAGGAGTAGCATTAACCAGACGACAAGTAGCTGCCAAGTGACCTCCTTTACCACACTTAGTGCATATGCAGCAAGGGTATGTAGCATCATGATGATAATTGCACTTAGCACACCAAGGGTAAGACCCGCCATAAGATTTCTTTACGGAAGCCTGTGCCTGGGTTGGTGCCACTTGGGTAATTGGAGCAGCAGGGGTTACCATGGCGAAGTTCTTTACCACTTTCTGCTTCTTGAAGTGGCGTTCATGATTCTTGTTTTCTTTAACCCGAACTTTCTTTCCACATTTGCGGGTTAGAATGCCTTCTTTAACAAGGTCGTCCATGAGGGACGCAGCTAGATGAATGGCAGCCTCGATAGTAGAGGGTTGCTGCCCATGACGGTACCCCTAATTTGACGAGGTAGGCCACCAATATAACGGTTGATTTGGCGGCTTAACGGGGTGACCATGTGAGGGACCAAGGTGCTCAATTCATGAAAACGGTTGTTGTAAGATTCGTTTTCACCACTGTCTTGAACAAGATCCCACAGTTCCACAGCTTACCTTCTTCTCTTATGGAGAAAGGGCTTTCTTTATAGATGAAGACGTTGAGTAAGGGGGGCGGAGCTTGAAAAGCGAAGCGAGCTACACTAGCCTATTACGTTTTTCAGCAGCAAGCTGCGGTCTAACGCTTGCCCCCGGTGGCTAACCTAGGTTAGGGAGAAAACTCCAAAACTAGGGTTCAAAACCTTTCTCTAATAATCAGGTAAGCTTTCAAGCCCCTTGACTTTCTATTAGATTAGTTTAGTCCATCTCATTCTTCGGGAAGAATTCCTCAACCATGAGTTCCTTAAGTTGATCCCATGTCAAGGCCAGAGCTGCAGTCAGTCCCCTAGTACGCTTCTGAGCATTCCACCATGTAAGCGACCTCTTTTGGAAGGCACTTGTAGCATACTTCACTTTCAGATTATTGGGACACTCACTCATGATTAAGGTCGCCTCCATGCTTTCAAACCATTGGAGTAAACTAGTGGCACCCTTAGAGCCATTGTACTTGAGGGGGTTGCACGGGTTGAAGTGCTTATAAGTACACGAGTTTCCACCGGTCTCCTTAATAGTGTTGGTGATCTGAGTGACCATGGTGGGTAACACAACAACAAGTTGTTGAGTTAAGAGTGTGGCTATAGCGGTGGTATCCATAGTCGGAGCAGTCAAGGCGGTATCACTGGTTTTAGAATTGGTGGTGTCGGTGGTTTCACGTCGAGGAGGCATTCTACGAAGACAAGATTATTAATCGAGTTAGAGAAAGACATTCAAATAGTAGAAGTGATATTATTCATAAAATAGAAATTCACTTGCATTAATGTCATACAAAGGTAGAATTGAATTAAACAAACAGTAGCTTATAAAATGCTTAGTGTTAAGTACAAATGAAATTAAAATTTGACAAATCATAACACCGAGTTCTCATAATAGCGTGTTAGAAGTATACTTGACCTATAAGTAATGCAACCATAAAAGGATTCCTAGGAAAGAGAGGTGGGTCACAAGGGACACACTTAAATACCAAGTCTTTCCTTAGTTAGAACATTTTATGGGCCGACACCCACTCTTTTAGCCATCATATACTACTAACACCTATCACTTGAACCCATAGTTATGATGAGAATCATGGATTGGTCTTTGAGGCCCAAAAGTGAGATCCATCTTCTCGAGTAAACTTCCTTTTCTTGAGTGGTAAGTGGGTGGAGAAATATCCGAGTGGACATACGTGTTATGGGCTACATCGGCTGAATAGGATGACATGGCTAAGAAGAGATAAGGTTAGCACATAAATCACATATAGTTCCTATGAAAGTGTAAGGGAGTCTTAGGTTATAGTCTAGGTCTTTCTAAGCCTAGTTCTATATAACCAAGGCTCTGATACCAATCTGTCACATCCCGCCAAGGCGGAATACACGAGGTGTCACACATATAGTACATAGCACAAGGTATAAAGACATTTACTAAGGTATCACATAAATTATTAAAATTTCATAATTGATAATAACCCTTGTTTCAACAAGTCAAAAAACATCCAAAGTAAAAATAGTGTTCAAATTTATTAGCTAAGTTCCAAAAGCAATCCTATGTGATCCTGCATCTCTTAGTTATTATTTCCTAAGACATGTAAAGTAAAATGGGTCAACAAAAAGTTGGTGAGAGACATATGTTTTATAAGTTATAAAGATAAGTTGTAATAAAAGATATAAACAAATTCAAATCAATTTCAAACAAATGCACATGCATATTAACACAAACTTCTTGCAATCAACCCTTAATGTTATATGTTATATGCATCCACAATCCAGATTGTGGCGTTAAAATGTTATTGCATCCACAATCCCAAAGATTATGCCGGTGTTATATCAGTTTCCCCTATATGGCCATACTAGTACTTCCTTAGGCTTATGATCAAGTTAATGATTGCAATATTGTTAATAGTGTTCAAATATCAAGCACATAATTGAAATTACTTGTTTGAGAATTTGTTTTGATAAAATGGCTGAGTTATCAAGCTATAGATATACATGTTTCATCCCAAAAGTAAAAAGGAAAACTGGGCTATGAATCTCACCTTGACATTGTGACTTAAACTTGAACTAGATCGTGAAGGCGAGTGAACCGGTTTAACGATGCCCTAAATAAATAAGATATGTTATATAATATATAGGAACAAAAAAAGGAATATAGACGGAACGAAACGATTTGGGAAGATAGGATTTGGAACGAATGAACGAATGAAAAGATATTAAAGATTCGAATGATAATAAGCTAAATATATAAAACAAGTTACATGAAATAATGTTTTATAACTTTCTATTTATAAAAGAGATTTTAGGTGACATCAAATAACTATAAATTATAAATTTAAGATAATAAATAATCCTAATGGTCGTCTTGTTGGAACATTATAGTATTTATATGGGTATCGTAATATCAAATTATATTAATTGAGCAAATAATAATAATAATAATAATGATAATAAAAATCATGATAATAATAATAATAATAAAACTTATTATATAAAATTGTATTGATATTGTAGATCAAGTCGTTTTTAATGGTTTAAGAAATATATGTATATATATATAATTAAACATGTATATATATGTATAAATCCCCTTCGTTTAATTGATACGATTAATTTATAAAATAATAGGGTTTATGATACACACTAACATTTATCATGCTTTGAAATATATAGAAGTAACGAAATAGTACATGATAATTGAAATGTTTTAAGAAAATAAATAAACATATACTTATGTATACTTTTTATTTTGTTTGGAAAGATAATGAATACCATTGAAAGTTTATAAGAGAATAGGTTTTTAAACCATGACATAATGATAATAGTTTTTAAAAATATAATTGTGTGTGTGTGAAAATTATAAAACAACAAACAAAAAAAAAGAATGGGACAGAATCAGCCGCCCAGGCTCGAACCAATGACCTGTGGGTTGATGTTCAAGTGGTTTAACCACTGGACTACATCCCTGAATGTTTGAAAAACTAAAACAGATTACAAAAAAACGATATTTTCGACAACCTATCTTCTTCCTTTTCCCACTGTCGCAACCCAGCCCCAAATCTCTAAAATTGATTTTGAAATCAGTGATGGAAAAGAGGAAGCGTAACAACAGAAACGTTACCTGGAGTTGGCTTGAAGTCGTCACCGGTTGTGAGGCCTCCCCCTTGCCGATCGTAAGCCGAGAGAAAAAAGAAAAGACGGGTTGGAGTCGTGATCTGGGATTTGCGAATGTATTCGGTATATATAAGGTGATAATCAACGATTAGGACGCGCTAACAACTGGATTGGGACGAGATTCGCGAGATTTGGAACATGATTTACGGGTTTGAACCCATTGTCGTAACCCCCAAGTTTGATTTCTTTTAGATACGAAATTTCTCAATTAATTTCGATGATTCAAGTTTCCATAAGATTGTAAACGAGTTTGGAATAGATTTTAAACGAATTAGGATCCGAAATTACAGGGATTGAAAGATATTCACTCGATTTTGACTTTATCAAAGTCAAAATTGAGATGAGAGGATTGTTTCCAGGGTTCACAAATGGGGGGGGAGGGGGGCGGGGGTTTCAAGTACAATTAAGGGGTTCAAGGTATTAGAGGGGGGGGGGAGGGTTCAAAAGCCATAAGTTCTTTTCTAATTTAATTTATATAGGTTAAAGAAATTATAATCTTTTATAAAATTTCATTTTACAAAACTTAAAAGTTTTATAATTTATTTAATTTAACAAAAATGTATATAGGTATATGTATGGTATATAAAAAGAAAATTTAAAAGTTTAAAATCTCGAAACTTAGGGATGTTAAATGTTCGAATAATTCATATGGCATTATATCGAGAAAAGTCTTGTCATAATATTATTAAAGTACCAAATGAACTATTACATAAAAAGTCATGGATGTTACAACCGCCTCAACGTCCAGTTCCTCCCCTACCAGCTATAGTATTCTAGATTTCCTGATAAGTAAAGGGAATACATCAATGTTATTCCTTTAGATCATAGTTTAGAACAATACGAGCAAGGTAAATTCTTAATTACAGTGACCGGTTTGTGATTAATTAGTTTATTTGCTTTTCGGGTTCAAAACTCTTCACATTAGTAGTGACTTTGACATCTAAGTGTTCTAAGTTAAGGCATCTATCCCTAACTACAGGTGTTAATGTTACTACTTACTTACTGTGTTGGCGTTGGCTACCCAGCCTGACATCCGTGCGTTGGACCCATTATCAGCTTGAGTCCAGATATTTAGGGATGTCTGAATCTCTCAAATTATTGCTCTGATACCAACTTGTAAGACCCTTTTCCCGGGAGACCTCACTCGTTGGATTTACTCATAAAAATAGTCATCAAATGCCTAACTTAAATTAAAACATCAAAGTAGCGGAAGCATACATCATTCAGTTACATAACATAGAAGCAAAAGTCTTAGCATTAAACATAAAACATTGTCTTAACATAAATTCGATTAACGGGATGTCAGTCTTGTGCTGGGTAACCTTCACGCCTTAGCCCGTCCTTTCCTCTTGCTACCTGAAGTGCATACTAAAAGTCAGCTAACGCTGGCGAGTTCTAGTTTAAAGCAAGTAGATATAAACATTAGTTCTTGTCATAATTTTCATAAGCATACATATATATATATATATATATGTATATATTTATCGTTTCAATTCTTTCCTTCATATTTTATTCTTATGTGGGTACGTATATAGATACATACATTCTTGCATTCACTTGTGCCTTTGCTGGTCTTACACATAAGGGGGATCAGCCCACCATTGATACGTGAGTCACAGAGACAAACGTGACGGTCTACCGACGTAGTCCGCCATACTTACAACCCTCCGGCAACTAGTGTCCGTTCGTCATTATCTTACAACCGTCCTACCGAAGTAGTCTGTCATTATCTTACAATTGTCCTACCGAAGTAATCCGTCATTATCTTACACCCGTCCTACCGAAGTAGTACGTCATTACCTTACAACCGTCCTACCGTCGTAGTCCGTCTTATTTGTCCGTTCGTCATCATTGTTCCATCCATAACGTTCATTCATACTTAACAAGTAGTATATACATGGATATAAAGCAAGATTTCATTCTTACACGTTATGTCATACATTTCATACTTGGCAAGCAATATATACATGGACATAAAGCAAGATTTCATCCTTACATGTTATGTCATTCTCTTATTTCATTCTTTGCGTACATACGTTTCATTCTTAGTTCGTTATTCATTTTCATATATCACGTATGATTTCATTGGCACTCATAATATTCATTCATTTAATGTATACACTTCAGCCCTAAAACATTTGAAAGATTTGCACGTAATATATAGGGGGCACATAGAACTCACCGGATGACTGGTTTCTGTAATACACTTAGCTGGTTACTGAGCGTCACTAAGGTCTCTCAAAATCTGTATAATGAAGTCATACACATAAGGTAGTGCTCCTAAATGACACTAGACATTACTATGCTTGAACCCAGTAGTTTCGATGGATGAATCACATCGAAACTATGGTAGTTTCGGGTCATGGGTTTATATCAAAACTATGGTAGTTTCGGGTCATGGGTTTATATCGAAACTATGGTAATTTCGATAAGTAACTTATGTAAATTTTTAGTAGTTTCGGGTTAGGGGTCTATATCGAAACTATGGTAATTTCAATAAGTAACTTATGTAAAATCTTAGTAGTTTCGGGTTAGGGGTCTATATCGAAACTATGGTAATTTTGATGGATTTAGCTATATCAAAACTAGTAGTTTCGATGCATCAGTCTCCCCTAACCAGAAACCCTAGATCTGGCCAATTATTTCTAATCGATCAAGCATTGAACTTTTTACGTTCAAAACGTTTCTTTTTCATCCATGAGGTTAAGTATGTGTTTTGTATCAGGTTTCTTACGTAAAAATCATGCCTTTATGTGACTTAAACCAAAACACCAAAATAGATAAAAACTCAGATTTAGAGGTGGTGCTTACCTCTTGGAGTTCAGTTCCCGTTGCTATGATGAAGATGAACGATTCCCGAGCCTTTGAGCCTCTTTCCCCGCTTTCTCTCACTAGAACCGGCCTCTCATTCTCTCTTTCTATAATCTGCGAATGTGGTGGAAATGAGGGGGAGAGGTTGGTGGCTGCTGATTAGAAAGGGTTTTCCTTTATATTTCGGGACCATGGGCCGAACTTTGGCCACATCCACCTTGCTTTTCTTTTATTTGTTTTCTATTTATTCGGGATGTTACATTTTTGCAAAACTTAACAGAAAACTAACGTCAGTTAGTCTTAATACCTAAACCCGTTACAAAATTGAAAGCATAATACCCATACTTGCAACTTGAAACCCTTATTACCCATACATGTTACTTTTCACAAACCAGAGGGACTACCCATGTAATTAATTCTTTTAAATATGTTAATATTAAACCCCAAACTTGTTACAAATTGATAACCATATATCCCAAATTTATTACTTTTCAAAGTTAGATCCTAAACTTATTATTTTTACCAAACTATAGGAACCATTTGTGTAATTGGGGCTTGTCACACCCCGACCGATGGCGGAAACATCGGGGCGGGACATGTACGACTGTTCATAGCACATGGTTGACTAAATTGAAATATATTAAAGTCAAATTTGCATTACAATAAATCCAAGTACAAGATCAAATTCAAACAAGAAACATAAACAATTCATAAAATTCTTGATTTATTTTGCTAAGTCCAAATCCTATGTTGAACACGTCTTGAATCAATCTCACATATTGGGGCTGAAACATGAATAAAATAAAGTCAACTAAAAAGTTGGTGAGTATAACACAGTTGTATATAGATAGCATATAGTTGAAAACAAATCCTTTACATGACATGATAAATAAGGCGTTTATGGGGAGTAACTATTGTGTAACCAAATGTACAATCAAACCTTGTAACTAGCATGCAAAACAAATGTGTTGTCGGTTTCAATCACCGCGTACCATGGGTGGGTTTGTCAGACTCAATAGATCCATAATTGAAAACCGTCGGCTTGTATAGTTAATGATTGCACATAAGAGCATACAAAGGTTAAACACACCTAGCACTCGGGCACAAAGCTCAAATTTTTGCACACATGTATGTAAATAGGATTTTTGCACTTGTGTTGTTTGTGTAAATGTAATTGTGTAATGTGTAATGAGTATAGAGTTCATGTTCCACCCCAAAAGTGTAAAAGAGTAAAAAGGGGTTGTGAATACTCACTTGGTATGGAAGTGAAGCTAACAAGGAATATAGAAGATCCTTGAAAAGCACACTTTAACCTAAATAGTAATATGCATTGAATCACATAGATGTATAAAGTTTAAAAAATGAAAGTTGGATTTGTATATAAAACCATTGGTTTGCATTTAAAAAGGATTGAATAAAATATATAAAGTTTGAGGTAAAATATGTTTGAAACAATTTAATTAGGTTTGAATTAAATAAATAAGTGTATAACTATAGTTTATGAAATAATGTCAATATTAATTGTAATTAAGTATAAATAAATAAAACGATTTTGATTTAAAATGTAAGGTAAATAAGTCATCATTATTTATAAATTTTGTAACTTAATTATTTAAAATATCATTTAAGTGTAAGATGATAAATATAAATTTAATTTTTATAAACTTTTCAATAAATTACATTTATGCCAAGATTAAACTTTTAATCTATTTTTAAATACAGAAAACATATTTTTATAAAATCTGAAACATTTACTGATTAAAATATAAAAATTATAATTCTGTTAAAAATTCTGAGTCTAGCACGACCGTGCCTCGGAAGGGCACGATCGTGCTCAAACCACGGGCGCGACCGTGCTAGTCGGGGCGCGACCGGGTTGATCAATCAGGAGCACAATCTAGACAAGTCATCAGGCACGACCGTGCCTTAGCCCGGCACGGTCGCGTCTATGATTTTTAGACACAACAGAGACTAGCCCAAAGGGCATGACAAGGTCTGGACGGATGACACGATCGCGCTGCTAGTCGACACGACCGCGCTAAACGAGGCACGGCCGCGCTAGATGATTAGCGCGACCGTGTCTATTCCAAATCAGACACGAATCGAGAGTTTCTTGTATTTTGAACACATGAATTGTTAGGGCTTTTGATTAATGGGTTATTAAGAGTCTTTTCATATAACTTAATTGTATGGAAATCGAGTTTAAGCATGGGTTCAATTAAATCATTTTTATTAAAATATGATTTCTGATTCTGATCGAATTCTATAATGGAAGCCCAAATTGAATGAGGGCTTTTGATAATGTTACTGAAATGAGTGAGATGGAGAGTATACTTACCCTGAAACGTAACGAATCGATGAAGAACGGCAGAGATGAGTTCCGGCGACGGAGGTAAAGGTTTCCGGTGACTTCGACTGCGATTCCGGCTAGGCCAGAGAGTCCAGAGTCTTGGAGAGAGCCGGGAGATGATAAATCCTTTCTTGATCGGGAGAATTTGGGTTCCAGGAGGAAGACTCGAGTTTTGTTTGGATTGCTCGAGAGAGTATTCGAGATTGATGGAGAAAAACTGAGGCATTGAGTAATTGAAAATGGTATAACTCGCGTTAAAGGAAAAAGAAACGTAATCGGATTTGAAATTCGAACGATTGAGCGTTTTGAAATCACATTTACGTTTCGACTGTTTCGCAGGCGCGACCGTGCTTAGGAACCGGGCGCGATCGTTCCAGGACCAGCCGCGCGATCGTGCCGAGGCACTTGGCGCGACCGTGCTAGAACGAAGCACGACCGTGCTAACTAGGGTTTCTTGATAAATTTTCAACTTTAGTCCTTGACTTTTCAGGTTTTATAAATTTGAAATATATAGTTACTTGTATAGTGTTTATGTGTATATAATCGAGTAAAACTTGCGAACTTGTATAGAATCATTGCATTTTATTTATCGCGGGAAAAATATTGAGACATTGCACGAGTATAGAACTTGAAATTTCATTACATTGAATTGAAATATGAATACTAAAAATCAGAAATGTTACAGTCTCCCCATGTTGAGAGAATTTCGTCCCGAAATTTAGCTAGAGGAAACAACATTAATAGCAAAAAGATGAGGGTACTTGAGCTTCATTTGGTCTTCTCGTTCCCAAGTGAACTCAGGACCACGCTTAGACTCCCAACGAACTTTGACGATAGGAATACGTCTTCGCTTGAGTTGCTTGACTTCACGATCCATAATTTCCACCGGCTTCTCAACGAAGTGCATCGTTTCATCAATGCGCACGTCGTCAAGCGGTATATGGAGATTTTCATCAGCGAGACACTTCTTTAGATTAGATATATGAAATGTAGGATGCACATTGCCAAGAGATGGAGGTAACTCGAGCTTGTAAGCCACTTTCCCAATCCTTTCAAGGATTTTGAATGGACCAACATAACGAGGTGATAACTTGCCTTTCTTTCCAAAACGGATCACACCCTTCCATGGAGATACCTTAAGAAGAACGAGATCACCGACTTGGAATTCCAAGGGTTTTCGACGCTTGTCGGCATAACTCTTTTGTCGACTCCTCGCTACTCGGATATTGTCACGGATTTGAATAATCTTGTCGGAAGTTTCTTGAATTAACTCGGGACCGGTGATTTGTGCTTCACCAATCTCGTTCCAACAGATCGGAGAACGACACTTGCGACCATAGAGAGCTTCGAATGGAGCCATGTTGATACTTGTGTGGTAGCTATTGTTATAAGAAAACTCAATAAGGGATAAATGTGAATCCCAATTGCCACCAAAATCGATTACACAAGCTCTAAGCATGTCTTCAAGAGTTTGGATTGTTCGCTCGGTTTGACCATCAGTTTGGGGATGGTAAGCCGTGCTCAAATCCAAACGAGTACCAAGAGCAGATTGGAGAGATTGCCAAAATCGAGAAGTGAACCGAGCGTCTCTATCGGATATTATGTTCAAGGGAACGCCATGACGGCTCACAATTTCATCAATGTAAATTCGGGCTAATTTCTCCACTTTGAAGTCTTCACGAATAGGCAAGAAGTGGGCAGATTTGGTGAGTCGATCAATGATCACCCAAATACTATCATAACCACTCGAGGTGCGAGGGAGCTTGGTAATGAAATCCATAGCTAAATTCTCCCATTTCCACACGGGAATTTCTGGTTGTTCGAGTAAACCAGAAGGACGCTGATGTTCGGCTTTGACTTTGGAGCAAGTTAAGCATTTGGCAACATAAAGAGCAATGTCCTTCTTCATACCGGGCCACCAATAAAGCTGACGAAGATCTTGGTACATTTTATCCGCACCCGGATGAATAGAATAACGAGTCTTATGAGCCTCATTCATGAGAATTGTATGGAGATCATCGCGATCGGGAACCCAAATACGGTTCAAGTAATATAGTAAGCCATTGGGTTTAGATTCAAGAAGAAGTTCAACACCACACGACATTTCTTCATACATGTTACCCTCGGTAACCGAGACGTGTTGAGTTTCCAGGATACGGGTTTGAATATCGGATTGAATACGGGCGCAATGAAGCATAACATGGTCTTTTCGACTCAAAGCATCGGCTACAACATTCGCTTTGCCGGGATGGTAACGAATCTCGCAGTCGTAGTCGTTAAGGAGTTCGACCCAACGTCGTTGCCTCATATTGAGTTCTTTTTGGTTGAAGATATGTTGAAGACTTTTGTGGTCGGTGAATACCACACATTTCGTGCCGTATAGGTAATGTCTCCAAATCTTTAACGCGAATACGACCGCACCTAACTCGAGATCGTGCGTCGTATAATTCTTTTCATGAATTTTGAGTTGTCTTGATGCATAAACGATCACTTTTCCTCGTTGCATGAGGACACAACCAAGACTTTGGTTAGAAGCATCACAATAGACAACTAAATCATCATTTCCATCGGGGAGAGTCAAAATGGGAGCATTGCACAACTTATGCTTAAGAGTTTGGAAAGCTTCTTCTTGTTTCGGTCCCCATTCATAAGCTTTACCCTTATGGGTCAAGGCGGTAAGAGGGACAACAATCTTTGAGAAGTTTGAGATGAAACGACGATAATAACCCGCAAGACCAAGAAATGAACGAACTTCGGTAGGAGTCTTCGGGGCATTCCAATTCTTAACCGTTTCAATCTTAGCAGGATCAACATGAATACCCTTGTCGTTGACGATGTGACCAAGAAATTGAACTTCTTTTAACCAAAATTCACATTTGGAGAACTTGGCATATAGTTGTTCTTTCTTTAAAAGGTCCAAAACCAATCTAAGGTGTTCTTCATGGTCGGCTTTAGTCTTGGAATAGATTAAGATATCGTCAATGAAAACGATCACGAATTTATCAAGGTACGGTTTGCACACACGATTCATGAGGTCCATGAAAACTGCGGGTGCATTGGTTAATCCAAAAGGCATAACCATGAACTCGTAATGACCATACCTTGTTCGGAAAGCAGTCTTAGGAATGTCATCTTCTTGAACACGGAGCTGATGATAACCAGATCGAAGATCAATCTTCGAGAAACACGTAGAACCTTGAAGTTGATCAAAGAGATCATCGATTCTAGGCAAAGGATAGCGATTCTTGATAGTAAGCTTGTTGAGTTCGCGATAGTCAATACACATGAGAAATGATCCATCCTTCTTCTTTACAAATAAGACGGGTGCACCCCACGGTGAATGACTTGGGCGAATGAAACCTTTATCGGAGAGTTCTTGAAGTTGACTTGCGAGCTCTTGCATTTCGGAAGGTGCAAGACGATAAGGAGCTCTAGCAACAGGGTTAGCTCCGGGCATGAGATCAATACGGAACTCGACTTGACGAACGGGAGGAAGACCGGATAAATCTTTAGGAAACACTTCGGGAAAATCTCGAATAATGGGAATGTCTTGGATACTCTTCTCCTTGACATCCTTTTGAACAATATGAGCTAGGAAGGCGATGTACTTCTTTCGCAAGTACTTTTGAGCAGTAGTACAAGACATCAATTTAAGACCCTTGCAAGGCTTTTCACCAAAAACCCTTAAGGTTTCTCCCAAAGGTAGCGGAATTCGGATGCACTTTTCAAAGCAAATAACTTCGGCATGATGATTTGATAGCCAATCCATACCTATGATAATGTCAAAGCTTCCTAGTGGCATTGGAATAAGGTTGATTGGGAATGCATGATCATTAAGTTCTAAAGAGCAATCATAGATAATAGACTCAATTGTAAAGGAGTCACCATTTGCTATTTCAACGGTGAAGGTTTTCTCTAATTGGGATCGTGTCTTTGCAAGTAAAGGCTCAAAATTAAGTGACACAAAAATTTTATCGGCACCGGTATCGAACAAAATGGAGGCATATTGACTATTAACAAGGAACGTACCATTAACCACGTCGTTGTTGGCTTGAGCTTCGTTGGCGTTAATGTTGAAAGCACGCCCACGAGCTCCACCTTGTCTAGTATTTGCGAGCCTTGGACATAGATTACGAAAATGATTCGGGTCACCACACTCATAACAAGCACGCCCATTAGCAATGGCGGGAGCACCTTGATTAGCCACTTGAGGTACGGTTTGGTTTGGAGGGTTGACTTGGCCCGTAAGAGCTTTGGTCCTACAAACACTAACCGTATGACCATATCTCCCACAATAAGTACAAAGGCGACATGGGATGTTTTGGGGATGATGGTAGTTGCAGGTGGCACAAAGTGGGTAAATTCCACCATATGGATTTTTGACTGGTGCTTGAACCATAGGTGCAGCTTGGTTCACAGGAACAGTAGGAGTAACCACAGCAAAATTTCTAACCTTCCTCTTTCTAGTGTTGCGAGAGGGCTCGGTTGTAGCTTCTTTGGTGTGGTTAGGAGGGGTTACGGTTTCAGCAACTTTCTTAGAACCCTTTTTGGTAAGAGTTCCAGCTTTAACATGATTATCGGTTAGGGTAGCAGACAGGCGGATGGCATCTTCCAAAGTAGCAGGATTTCTACCTAAGACAGTATCTTGAATTTGTCTTGGTAGCCCACCAATGTACTTTTCGATGCAACGAGATAATGGAGTGACCATGTGGGGCACAAGAAGACTCAATTCATGGAACCGAGTTGTGTAAGCCAAGTGTTCCCCACTATCTTGGGCAAGATCCCAAAATTCGGCCTCTAACTTCTTCACTTCATTGCGAGGACAGAACTCCTAGATCATAAGCCTTTTGACCTCATCCCAAGGTAAAGCCATAGCTGCATCAACACCCTTATTCCTTTTCTCCCCATTCCACCATGTAAGTGCCCGCTTTTGAAGGACACTAGTAGCATGACGAACACGGAGGTTGTCGGGACAGTCACTATTGAGAAAGGTATTCTCAATACTTTTGAACCATTGGAGGAGTCCGGTAGCTCCTTCGGTTCCATAAAACTTTAGGGGATTGCACGAATTGAAGTGCTTGAAGGTGCATTGGGATGGATTACCACCATTTCCACCATTACCACCATTATTACCACTATTGCTTCCATTGCCATTAGTGGCACCATTGGCTTGGGTGAGTTGTGTCACCAATTGAGTAAGAATAGCAGCAATGTCGGAGTTGGCGTTAGCGGCGGGAGCACGACGAGGAGGCATTCTACAGATTTTCACAAGACAAGAAAGGTTGTAAGAACTTATGAGAATTGCTAGGATTTAATAGAATGAGAAAACCAAATAAAAGATAGATATTCATAGTTTGGATTGTACTCAAAAGTGATAAAATCACTTGAATACTAAGGAACATTAAGGTTAATTTAAACTTATATAATTTTCAAGGAGACATGCTTTAGCCTATAGGTAAACACTCATCTCGAGAATTCCCAGGAAAGCATACGGGTCCCTCGGTTGATTGGGATTTATGCGAAATGCTTTCCTAGACAGAAAACCCAAAATACAGGTGTCACCCTTCCAGATTGCACGTGTCCTCAAATAATTTAACAAGTTTAAAAAACTTTAACGAAGAAATAAAAATTTTAGAGATTTTTGCTTCAAGAATTTTCCACATGCTTAGAAAGGATAAAGATAGAAAAAGAAGATAAGAATAATAAGAGGTTTAAGACATAGGGAAGGGTATTATTTATTTAATTATTATTTAAGAATATCCTAATAAGTCATGCATTTCTAACAAAAAAGGTAGCAAATATAATAATAATTAATCATGGTAAGCATGTAGCACATAGCATGTAACACATAGCACAAAATCATGAAGCATAGTATAAGTGGGTGTCCTAAAGTTATAGTCTAGGTCAAGATGTCTAATAACCTAATTCCCTATAACCAAGGCTCTGATACCAATCTGTCACACCCCGACCGATGGCGGAAACATCGGGGCGGGACATGTACGACTGTTCATAGCACATGGTTGACTAAATTGAAATATATTAAAGTCAAATTTGCATTACAATAAATCCAAGTACAAGATCAAATTCAAACAAGAAACATAAACAATTCATAAAATTCTTGATTTATTTTGCTAAGTCCAAATCCTATGTTGAACACGTCTTGAATCAATCTCACATATTGGGGCCTGAAACATGAATAAAATAAAGTTAACTAAAAAGTTGGTGAGTATAACACAGTTGTATATAGATAGCATATAGTTGAAAACAAATCCTTTACATGACATGATAAATAAGGCGTTTATGGGGAGTAACTATTGTGTAACCAAATGTACAATCAAACCTTGTAACTAGAATGCAAAACAAATGTGTTGTCGGTTTCAATCACCGCGTACCATGGGTGGGTTTGTCAGACTCAATAGATCCATCATTGAAAACCGTCGGCTTGTATAGTTAATGATTGCACATAAGAGCATACAAAGGTTAAACACACCTAGCACTCGGGCACAAAGCTCAAATTTTTGCACACATGTATGTAAATAGGATTTTTGCACTTGTGTTGTTTGTGTAAATGTAATTGTGTAATGTGTAATGAGTATAGAGTTCATGTTCCACCCCAAAAGTGTAAAAGAGTAAAAAGGGGTTGTGAATACTCACTTGGTATGGAAGTGAAGCTAACAAGGAATATAGAAGATCCTTGAAAAGCACACTTTAACCTAAATAGTAATATGCATTGAATCACATAGATGTATAAAGTTTAAAAAATGAAAGTTGGATTTGTATATAAAACCATTGGTTTGCATTTAAAAAGGATTGAATAAAATATATAAAGTTTGAGGTAAAATATGTTTGAAACAATTTAATTAGGTTTGAATTAAATAAATAAGTGTATAACTATAGTTTATGAAATAATGTCAATATTAATTGTAATTAAGTATAAATAAATAAAACGATTTTGATTTAAAATGTAAGGTAAATAAGTCATCATTATTTATAAATTTTGTAACTTAATTATTTAAAATATCATTTAAGTGTAAGATGATAAATGTAAATTTAATTTTTATAAACTTTTCAATAAATTACATTTATGCCAAGATTAAACTTTTAATCTATTTTTAAATACAGAAAACATATTTTTATAAAATCTGAAACATTTACTGATTAAAATATAAAAATTATAATTCTGTTAAAAATTCTGAGTCTAGCACGACCGTGCCTCGGAAGGGCACGATCGTGCTCAAACCACGGGCGCGATCGCGCTAGTCGGGGCGCGACCGGGTTGATCAATCAGGAGCACAATCTAGACAAGTCATCAGGCACGACCGTGCCTTAGCCCGGCACGGTCGCGTCTATGATTTTTAGACACAACAGAGACTAGCCCAAAGGGCATGACAAGGTCTGGACGGATGACACGATCGCGCTGCTAGTCGACACGACCACGCTAAACGAGGCACGGCCGCGCTAGATGATTAGCGCGACCGTGTCTATTCCAAATCAGACACGAATCGAGAGTTTCTTGTATTTTGAACACAGGAAATGTTAGGGCTTTTGATTAATGGGTTATTAAGAGTCTTTTCATATAACTTAATTGTATGGAAATCGAGTTTAAGCATGGGTTCGATTAAATCATTTTTATTAAAATATGATTTCTGATTCTGATCGAATTCTATAATGGAAGCCCAAATTGAATGAGGGCTTTTGATAATGTTACTGAAATGAGTGAGATGGAGAGTATACTTACCCTGAAACGTAACGAATCGATGAAGAACGGCAGAGATGAGTTCCGGCGACGGAGGTAAAGGTTTCCGGTGACTTCGACTGCGATTCCGGCTAGGCAGATAGTCCAGAGTCTTGGAGAGAGCCGGGAGATGATAAATCCTTTCTTGATCGGGAGAATTTGGGTTCCAGGAGGAAGACTCGAGTTTTGTTTGGATTGCTCGAGAGAGTATTCGAGATTGATGGAGAAAAACTGAGGCGTTGAGTAATTGAAAATGGTATAACTCGCGTTAAAGGAAAAAAAAACGCAATCGGATTTGAAATTCGAACGATTGAGCGTTTTGAAATCACATTTACGTTTCGACTGTTTCGCAGGCGCGACCGTGCCAAGATTGGCGCGACCGTGCTTAGGAACCGGGCGCGATCGTTCCAGGACCAGCCGCGCGATCGTGCCGAGGCACTTGGCGCGACCGTGCTAGAACGAAGCACGACCGTGCTAACTAGGGTTTCTTGATAAATTTTCAACTTTAGTCCTTGACTTTTCAGGTTTTATAAATTTGAAATATATAGTTACTTGTATAGTGTTTATGTGTATATAATCGAGTAAAACTTGCGAACTTGTATAGAATCATTGCATTTTATTTACCGCGGGAAAAATATTGAGACATTGCACGAGTATAGAACTTGAAATTTCATTACATTGAATTGAAATATGAATACTAAAAATCAGAAATGTTACAGGGCTGTTATAGGTAAACATGAAAATGTTATACGCACAAACCTAACACGGGTCGTATTGTACCATACGGCCCGTATTCCCCTTAGTCAAACGACAAAAGTTGCAACAACTAACATCAATCATTCATGTCCTCATACGGGTTGTATTGTACCATAAGGCCCGTATGTGGCGGGTCATATTGTATCATACGAGTCTTATTCCTTTGGGGCTTCTAGGGGAATACGGGTCCTGTTGTACCATACCGGTCGTATTCCTCTAGGGGATTCTAGGGGAATACAGGCCGTATTATACCATAATGGTCATATTCCTTGATTTTAACAAAAAAGTTATTTTTGGGAAAATAACTAAAACAAATTCAATTATGCCGCGTAAACGTACTCGTTCTGATAGATCTATACGGCTCGTATATAGATTATGAAACGTAAATTTGAATTTAATGAATCGTATACAGATTATGCCACGTAAACGTACTCGTTCTGATATTCGTCCGGATATAGAGCCTGAGGATTGGGCAGCTTTTCTAGAACCTCATCCGTACCTGTTTTGAACCAGCCTACATGTAACACCCGGATTTATAAACCAATTAAAACTTTTTAAGTAACGCGAAATTTAGGTCCCAGATGAACGTTCACATTCAAAACTTATTTTCACTTTTTATATAAACATAAGATCAACAAAAGCTTCATAAAGGAAAGTGTTTAACGGGTTTAAGACTTATACATATACCGAAAGACCCTACACAAAAGCATTCCTTTCTAAAAGTTAGATTTGAAGTAAACAACTTCCAATAGAAAGGTTGAGAATCCAATTGTCCATCTTCGGCGAGACCCGAGATCATGACGGAGCTTTTCCTACATTCACAACATCAAAATGAACGAGGTTAGTAAAGATAAATAGTCATTGAGACTCCTAACAAGTCCCCACAAGAACAACAAGCCAAAATCTCAAAAACGCACATTTTCCGGCGTATATCAGACCCATCTGGGCATACCATACGCCAGTGGGTGTATGGGGCGTATGGGACGCCCCCATCAGGTCAAAATGGCCCAAAATCAGTTTTTCAGCTTTTACAACTTTCCGCTGAGTGACCCGATTGCATTTTAAAACCAACATGGTACATATATACATATTTAAACATTCATTAAGGTTACCCAATATCCCAACACATAACGATTAGTATTTTGATTCCTCAAGTCCAAGTACCATGACCCATTTCCAGTTATTAAGAATTTTAACTTCCAATTCCACCTTTTCGATTGTTTAAACATACATTCAAATACTTCTTAGAATCATTAATAACTTATACATGTTCATAGTTTATCATTCGTTTATTAGACATATCCACATGTCTTGTGAGAGATCCACCTCTCGGTTTCTCCCATGGAGTATTTGACTCCATGTCATCTCATGAAGTAATTGACTTCATGTCCACTGTAAAGTAATCAACTTCACTTCCAATTGTGAGAACTATGTCCTCACTTACATCCGTGAAGTGTTTCACTTCACTTACCTCTTTCCATGAAGTATGCACACTTCATATTATTCGACCCCTAGTTATTTATACTAACGGGTCAATTCAACCACATAATAAGTCAAGTACTATCAAGTTCATACAATTCAATTATAACTTTGACAAGTACATAATATAACACAAAGATACTTATCACAAATTGCATATCTAGTACTAAATAAGTGCAAAGCACTTAACTTTGGCGTTAGAAGCTCTCGGATGCTCCTCGGCTTTGACCAATCGATTACCTAAACAATTCACACTTAGTTTAGTAATCTATGATCTTGTTAATCACCAATTTAGGTACTTACACACTACCAAGACCTTATTCACACTATTCTATAACAAGAATTGATTAACTAAGCCATACACAAGCTTTTAATCATACAAGACTGAAATTTTCCCATTTGACCCATTAGGGTCTACACCCACAAATTTCTATTTTCATTTAATTCAAGATTCATTATACTTTTCGGTTTTCTACTTATAATAGTGTTCATCTAACATCATAAACACTAAAACATATCCAATTACTAAATCAAACACTCGAGATTCAAAAATCCCCAAATTGGGTCTCAAGAACCCTAATTTCCAAATCTTTAAATTGGTGAAATTAACTTGAATTTATTGTTCATCTAGCTTTAGTAACACTAGATTAACAATTCTTAACAACAAAATACCCAAATAAACCCCCAATTCTTGTTCATTAAAGTTCATGTATCAACTCTTTTATAAGAACAACAATCTTTAGAGAATTAGAGAAAGAAGATGACGTGCAAACCAAAGCTCCTAATCAAGCATGCAATCTCGATAGATGAAGTTCTTGATCAAAATCTGCTCCCCCTTTCTTCCTCTCTCTAACCCATGACACACACACACACGCAACTGATGTGTGTGTCGCCATTTTCCAAATAACCCAAATCAAGATTTGGTTAATTGCAGTTTTGGTCCTTCCCTTATTCAATTTAACCCTTTCTTCTCAAACTTAGGTTCTTTTTAATGAAACCAATAACCCATCTACTTTTATTTTTATTTAAAACACCCCCATAATATAATAAACATATTATAATATAAACCCAAAATTGGTTCGTTACAAATCACCCCCCCTAATTTTGTATTTCGTCCCTGAAACCCGCCATTAGTTAAATAGATTAGGATAATACTTGAGCATCTCTTCTTTCGATTCCCAAGTAGTTTCCGCTCCTTTTCTATGTTTCCACTAAACCAACACTTGGTTTATTTGCTTATTACGCAAGCTTTTCGTCTTTCTGTCTAAAATAGCCACCGGTTCTTCTACATAATTCAATTTCTCATCTATTTCAATATCATCAATCGGTACAAAAGTGGATTCATCCGCCAAACACTTTCTCAGATGAGACACATGAAATATGTTATGTAGTTTACCTAATTCCACCGGTGATTCCAAACGATACGCCACCTTGCCAATTTGAGTAATAACTTTGAATGGCCCGATAAAATGGGGACTTAGCTTCCCACGTTTTCGGAAACGAATCACCCCTTTCCATGGAGAAACTTTTAACAATACAAAATCTCCCACTTGGAATTCAATCGGTCTTCTCCTTTTGTCCACATAGGTTTTTGGAGGTCTTGAGCAGCTTTCAAGCACGCTTTAATTTGGTCAATCCTTTCCGCCACACCTGCCACAACCTCCTTACTACCTAGTTCTCGCTGACCAATTTCACCCCAACAAAGCAGGGTTCGACACCATCTTCCATACAACATTTCAAATGGAGGCATACCAATACTTAAATGGTAGCTATTGTTGTTCGAAAATTCCGCTAATGGTAAATGGTCGTCCCAACTAACACCAAAATCAAGCAAACACGCTCGAAGCATATCCTCAAGCGTTTGAATCGTCCTCTCGCTTTGTCCATCCGTTTGCGGATGATAAGAGGTGCTAAGGTTTAGCCTTGTTCCCAATTCCTCGTGAAATTTCTTGTAGAATTTGGAAGTAAACCGTGTGTCTCTATCCGACACAATTGAAACGGGCACGCCATGACGTGACACAACTTCCTTTATGTAGACATCCGCCAATCTTTCCGAGGAGTAAGTTTCATTAATCGGAAGAAAGTGTGTACTTTTAGTCAATCGATCAACCACCACCCAAATTGCATCATAGTCTTTCCGAGTCTTAGGAAGTTTAGTGATCAAATCCATAGCAAGATTTTCCCACTTCAATTGAGGTACTTCGAGAGATTGAAGTTTCCCATAAGGTTTTTGGTGTTCGGCCTTCACCCTTAGGCACGTAAGACACTTTTCGACATACTTCACGATATCTCTCCTCATACCTGGCCACCAAAAGTTAAAATTTAAGTCATAAAACATTGTAGTACCTCTAGGGTGGATAGAATATTTGGATTTATGCGCTTCGTCAAGTATGGTAGTCAAAACGCTTGACAACCTAGGAATCCATATTCTACCAAAACATGACTTTAACCCCATGTCATTCTCTTCAAGATTTGCCACATATGAAACCATTCTTTCCTTTTTCAAATCTCCTCCAAGTGCTAAAATTTGAGCCTCTCGGATTTGATAAACAAGAGATGAAGAGATAGTCATTTTAAATGACTTCACCTTAATAGGTGTATGACTAACCTTCCGACTAAGAGCATCAGCCACCACGTTGGCCTTACCCGGATGATAGAGTATCTCACAATCATAATCCTTGACCAATTCAAGCCACCTCCTTTGTCTCATATTGAGATCTTTTTGGTCGAGGAAGTACTTGAGACTCTTGTGGTCCGTTTAAATTGTACAATGCACTCCATAAAGATAATGCCTCCATATCTTGAGTGCAAAGACCATGACTGCCAACTCCAAGTAGTGGGTAGGATAATTCACCTCATGCACTTTTAATTGCCTAGAAGCGTAGGCAATTACCTTACCCCTTTGCATAAAGACACAACCAAGTCCAACATGCGAGGCATTCGAATACACAAAAAAGTCCTCGGTCCCTTCAGGCAAAGAAAGAATAGGTGCCTTGGTCAACTTTTCTTTCAAAAGTTGAAAGGCCGACTAGCGGGACCCCACACGAATTTCGTATCCTTGCGAGTCAATTTCTTCATAGGCAAGGTAATATGAGAAAAGTTTTCAATGAATCGACGATAATAGCCCGCTAAGCCCAAAAAACTTTTAATTTCTGTAGGCGTTTTCGGCGACAACCAACCTTTCACCTCTTTGATTTTGGAAGGGTCGACGGAAATTCCTTCCGCGTTTACCACATGACCCAAGAATTGAATCTTCCGGAGCCAGAAGGCACACTTGGAGAATTTAGCGAAAAGTTTCTCTTTTTGAAGAACCTCAATGATTTCACGAAGATGACAAGCATGATCATCCTCGCTACGTGAGTAGATAAGGATGTCATCGATGAAGACAATGACAGAACGGTCAAGGAATGGTCTACACACCCGGTTCATAAGGTCCATAAAAATCGCGGGCGCGTTGGTTAAGCCGAAAGGCATTACCGTGAACTCGTAATGACCATAGCGAGTACGGAAAGCCGTTTTAGGAGCATCCTCCTCCTTCACTTTCAATTGATGGTACCCGGATCTCAAATCAATTTTGGAAAACCATGAAGCTCCTTGTAATTGATCAAAAAGACCATCGATCTGAGGTAATGGATACCGGTTTTTGATAGTTAACTTATTCAACTCCCGATAATCTATGCACATACGCATACTTCCATCTTTCTTTTTGACGAAGAGAACGGGAGCACCCCAAGGAGAGACGGACGAATGAAGCCCTTATCCAACAAATCTTGGATTTGAGCCATCAACTCTTTCATCTCTGGTGGGGCTAACCGATAGGGTGCCTTGGCAATCGGTTTTGCTCCCGGAGCAAGTTCTAACCCAAATTCTACTTCTCTTTCGGGTGGAATCCTCGGTAATTCTTCCGAGAAGACATCCCCAAATTGATTCACAATCGGAACATCGTGTAATTTGACCACACTTCGACTTGAGTCCGTGACACAAGCTAGGAATGCTTTACACCCATGAGCAACATACTTCATTGCTTGAAGATAGGAACATAACAAAAGACCGCTAGTTTTCTCACCATGAATATACAAGGTCTTTCCTGACAGGCAAACTATTTGAATTGCCTTAGGTCCACACAAAATGTTGGCCTTATGTTTAGAAAGCCAGTCCATCCCGACAATCACATCAAACTCTCCCATTGTCATAGGAATGAGATAGATAGGGAAGGTTTCCCCCTCAACCTCTAATCTATACCCACGATAGATATCAAATACTAGAAAACTCCTATCATTAGCCACCTCTATTTCTAACGGTTCCTCTAACCTTGAACTTAGGAAAGAAGTGTGATTAGCAAATTTTAAGGATACAAATGACCTACTAACACCTGAATCAAATAAGGTAAGTGCGAGTAATGAATTAATCATAAAAATACCTTCCACAACATCCGGGATTTTCTTAGCTTACTCGACCGTAATTTGAAAGGCACGTCCCCTTGGCTTGGGGATCTCTACCTTCCTTCCTCCAGGTTCTCTACGTTTAAGATCAGGACATTCACTACGATGGTGGCCCGGTTTATAAAAATGATAACATAAGTTGATTAGGCTTGTGCATTGATGTGCAAAATGTCCCGTCTTCCCATATTTAAAACATGTCGAGGTTTTAAGCCGACATTCCCCCAAGTGTTCCTTCCCACAAGTTTGGCACTATCGTGAATTAGGCTTTCCAACTGCTTTCTTTAAAGGGCTAGGGAATTTAGCTTAGGATGGCATTTAGTGGAATTAAACAGGTAACATGTGGACTAATCAAACAGTGTGACAATAAGGTATTACATGAATAGCATTTGTGTAAACATGTAAGTTATCAAGTATCATAACACATAAGATAACATGTATTATATCATGCAATGTAATACCTAGGATAACATGTAGGATATTCACACAAGGGTATCCTAAGGTTATAGACTAGGTCATTGGTTCCTAATAACCTAATTCCCTATAACCATGACTCTGATACCAATCTGTCACACCCCGGCCGAAGGTGGATTATACGCCGGGGCTGACGCGGTTGTTTTAAAGCACATGATCAACTATTAAATGCATTATAAAATTTATTCATCGTATTAAATATTCGTTACAAGAGAAATAGAAACGTATTGTTCAAATGAAACATAACAATAAACAAAACTTTGATTTATTTCAACTAGGTCTGTTGCCCTAAGTGTTCAAGCATGGTCCTCAAACGGTGCACCCAAAACATGTAAGTAAATGTCAACTACAAGTAGTTGGTGAGTAACATAGGTTTTAACATCACACAAAGTTGAATAAAGTTTGCAATTCAATATGTTCAGAGCGTGTCTAAAGCATGAATGAGAAAACATACAAGGTTCCAAGCGTACAATCAAGCCATGTAATAGGAAATAGTTACACAATCCAACTGGTTGTCTTTTGAAAAGTAGTAAGATGTATACACTAACCCGCCAAGGTTCGTGTTAAGTAATGAATCGGATTCCCCTGTAAATAATCATGTTAGGTACTACTTTAGGCTTGCCACACAAGTTAATGAGTATACTAACATGAACACATGTAATGGTCACCACGCAGTTTAAGACATAAAGCATAAAGACCTTAGCATAAGAACAAAGGTATTGAATTGTGCATTAAATATAGTTAATGACATGTTTCACCCCAAAAAGTAAAAAGAGGAAAAAGAGGCTATATAAACTCAACTACAATGAAGCTAATAAGTTGTATGAATTGTAAATGTTGGATAGGCTTCGTGAGGATTCCTCATAACCAACCTACACGGTAGATTTGTGTTCTAAACTCAATGTATGTCTAATGTAAATAAAAGTAAAATTTCAAAGTTTTTTTTGAATTCTCTGGGGATTCTTGAAATTTGGGATTGGTTATAGAATTTATACCAGTTCACAAATATTGGAATAATAACGATAAGGTAATTTATAAAATTAATTAGAAATTCTAAATAAATTATATAAGTATAGGATTTGTAACAATAATATGTTTGAAATTATTTAAATAATTATCCTAAGAATATTTAATAAATAAATTATGGATTAGAAAAGGTTTAAATAATTGTTTTATATAAATAAAATAATTATTTAAGTTACTTAAAGGATTTCTTTTACTTAAATACTAAATAAAAGAAATATTAAGTAAGTATTAATATAAGTAGGCTTGAAATTTAATGAATTTGTATAATTATTTAATTAGAAATAATTATTTAAATATCTCTATAAATTTTAGATGTTTTAAATAATTATTCTTGGTTTATAAAACAAGATAGCAATAATCGTTTAAAACATTGGTTTATGAAACAAGATAGCAATAATCGTTTTAAACAGAAAAAGTATACAATTTTGTTTGTCAAGTTTTTGAAATATAAAATAGTAACGAAGTAAATTTAATTACATTTCTAGAATAGTTGGTCTATAACACCAATATATATATATATATATATGTTTATACATCCATAGCTATAGTTCACTGGTTTAAGTTTTGTTTAAAAAAATGTATATTAACTTCCATTTCCATAAAAGTACAAGGGTTAATATAAATATGCATATATATAGATGTGTGTGTGTAAAATTGTTGTTAAACAAGCATTATCAATAAAAGAAAAATAAAAGGGCAGAGACGGGTTTCGAACCTGTGACCTCTTGATTGGGGGGGGGGGGGGACACGTTCTAACCAATAGACCTGGGCGAATGCCTTGGTAAGGTAGTGGAACACTTGGTTTTTATAGAACAACCCCAAAATACCCTTCTTCCCCAACACATGAACTCGAAACCCTAGCCCCCAATTTCACCAAATCACTCACATATCGTAACCAATACATTAGGGGTTTGGTGTAGGGGATTGAAACGAGTAAGAGGGAGCGATGAATACCTGAAATCGAACCCCTATGCTGCGACAAAGAGGGCTTCATGCTCCAAACCTGATCGCGACCAAAAAGGGAACAAATGGAGACGAAAATGGCAAAATTGAGAGGCATTCGACTGTCATGTGGTTCATGGACTTTGAGGTGAGATTACTACGCACGTTACTGGTTCCAATCGTTTGAATTTATGGGGTTTAAGTCAATGCTCGTGGTTCGTATGCCATAACCGAAAAAAAGACTTGAATGGGTTTAAACCCCTGATTATGATCAAATTGAATTGAAATAATCATAAGTAACTGATCAAGCAACGCCTGCACATGATTATCAAGAATCAACAGTCTTGAATTCGTCGTCTTTGGGATTGGTTTGGTGTAGGTTGACTTTTCAAAGTCAAACAGACGGGGAGGTTCAATTCTATGGAAAAGGTTCAACTTGGGAAGGTGAGGGGGGTTCAAACTGGAATTGAGAGGGTTCTAAAGCATTTGAATGGGCTCAATATCATTTTTATTTTATTTAATTCCTTTTTAAATATAACTAACTTTTACTTTATAAAAATTTATTAAACTAACATCTTAGGTTTTATTTAGGCAAATTTATGAGGGTTTATCTAAATGTGTTAAATATATGTCTTTGTTTTTTTTAAAGAACTAATTTGATTGAATGATTTCAAATATACACATAAGTATGATTATACATTTATGTTTATAATTGATAACGTTTATATCTTCACATTATATATATATATATATATATATATATATATATATATTTGTATTTATACATTAAACAGGGAGTGAGATTACACGATTAAAGTCGATAGGTTATATCTTGAATTAATTGGTCTAGTAGAATATATATATATATATATATATATATATATATATATATATATATATATATATATATATATATATATATATATATATATGTTTATTGAAATTCTAAAGCATGAAATGTATGAACGAAATCTGAATTTGAAATGTTTGTAAGTATGGTTTATGTGATACAACGTATTGAACTAGAATGAAATTATAATGTTATTATCGTATAGTTAAATAAAAAAAATATGGCTAGAAAACCATGGATGTTACACCCCACCCCACCGCTGCACCATCTTCTACATCTCTTTCATTTATGTGTCAAATACCCAACAACAACATTTAGGGGGTGTTTGGGATTGAGTTTGAAAATGACTTATTGACTTATTGGCTTTTTTAAAAAGCCAATAAGTCAAAAAAGTGTTTGGCATGGATGAAAGTCCTTTTTATTTTGGCTTTTGATAAGTCTTAAAAAGTTATTTTCCAAAAGTCACAAATCCTGGCTTTTTAAAACTCCTTATGACTTTTTGAACATAAAATTACCAATCTACCCACCCTTTACCCTTCAATAAATATAAGCTAAGACAAACACTTTTTAAAAAATAACTTATTGAGTTATTGGCTTTTCCCACCACAGAAGCTAATCCAAACATATTTTTAAAACTACTTTTGGAAAAGTCATTCGTCAATAAGAAGTTTTGACAAAAAACACTTGTGGAGTTAAATAAGCAATCCCAAACACCCTCTTAGTGTGGTTTGGATTCACGCGTTCTTCATTTCGCATAGTGCTTATTTTGTGTTGGATTTAGGTGCCGTGGTCGCATGAAAGAGATGAAACCCATTAGTAATTTTAGGATTTTTTTGGGGCTATTGTGGTTCCTCAACGGGTTATCGAAGGTTATGGATGCGGAAAATGAGAAGAAGGGGGAGAAGGTTGGGGAAATGGAGAATAAGGGGGAGAGGGTTGGGGGTTGATATTTTTTTTTTAGTTTTTTATTATATTAGTTAGAGTTTATACATGACTAGTCCCTCAGATGTGTAAAATACATAACCGGTCCTTTAGATGGGAAATGACTTAAATGCCCTTAAACTTAACAGAAAAACAAACGTAAGTTAGTATTAATACCCAATAAGGTTACAAAATCGAAACATAATACATATACTTGCAACTTAAAACCCTTAGGCCGAGGGGAGTGCCGGCGTGGAGCTGAGGCGGCTGGCGTGGGGACGTGGAACATCGCGCCCCCTACGCGTGGTCCACGTCGTGGAAGCTTTGTGTGGAGATTTCCACGGCCTGGAGGGGAGAAAAGAGACGTTGGAGAGAACTGTTGGGTAGGGTGGGGCCATTCAATGGTAACTTTTGTTTTTTTTAAATTGTTTTTTTTAATTTAATTTTCACCTATATAAATAACAATCATTTTTATAAAAACCCTACACAACCAAACTACAATTCTCTCTTCTCATCATATTTTTTAGCAAAAATATGGACCCGAACCATCCCAATCAACCGAACAATCCCAACCAATCGAACACCAATCCGTTTTGGTCGTTCCCAAAACCCAAACCGAACCCGAGGTCATTCCCGAAACCCAAACCGAATCATCTCGCAAACAGAAAAAATAGTTGTATCTACCGGACCTCGAAAGTGGACACGTGAAGAGGAAGAGGCGTTAGTAAAATTGTGAGTGGATATATCCAAGGATCTAATAGTCGAAAACGTTCAATCGGGACAATATATGGGGGATCGTGTTTTAGAAAGGTTCCACATTAAAATGGGCCGTGGAGAATACCGCTCACAAGACACAATAACTTCAAAGTTGCGGGAGCTACGTACAAAAACGGCGAAGTTTTGCGGTATATATAATAACCGAAACAACAACCGTAAAAGTAGTGAAAACGACGTCGATATCTTGAACGCTTGTTTACAAAAATATCTAGAGATGAAAAAATAACCTTTCAAGTTTTTACATTGTTGGGAAATTTTAAAGAATTGTTCACAATGGTATAAGGTGTCGGAGATGATTCGACCCCAAACGAGCGGGTCAAAAAGAAAGTTGTCCGATCGGGAAAGGACACCGACTAGCGGACCGGAAGCACGATGTTTCTTCAATCTCAATGAATTTTCCAAAGAAAATGAGGATGATGAACTACAACGTCCAATCGGGAGGGATAACGCAAAACAAAAAAGAAAGACGAAAGCTACGTTATCCTCGGTTACGGATGAAAAATTGGATAAAGTGTTGGTGAAGTTAAAGAGTTTTACCGGCATACACGACGACGTTGAAAACAAAAAAAAATCAAATTTTGGGAGAAAGCGAACGAACGGGAGGATATAAAGGTGTTGACATTGAATATCAAACACCTTTCGGGTGAACATCTCCAAGACGTCCTAGCTTTACAAGCAAAGATCCGGGCATGACTTAGGAGGCAATGATTAATTTTTAATGTAATGTTTATAATTATTTTAATTGTAATGCTTTTTAGTTTTTTATGTAATTTTTTTTAAATGTAATGTTTTTTAGTTTTTATTTAAGTTTTTATATAAAATTAAATAAATTAGAAAAAGAAAATGACGGGGCGGTATGTAGATTTGGAACCATTTTCCTCAAATATGGAGGGGTGTGGAAAAACATTGGAATCTGACGTGACGTTGACGTGGAGGGGTGTGGAGGTGTAGAAATTATGGGTAGTACCCTTAGCCTTAGTACTCATACCTGTTAGTTTCCACAAACCACAGGTACTATCCATGTAATTAACTCTAAAAATTGAAAGTAAGATTACACAATAATGTTAGACCCTAAATGTAGTGGTGTTCAAAAAAATCTAAATTCGAACTCGAATTATCCAAAATTCCGAATCCGCATTATCCGAAAATTCGGGTATTCAAAATTTCGGATATCTGAATTTTCGGATTTGGATAGTAATTTTAAAAAAATTCTGATATTTCGGATATCCGAAATATTATATTTTTATATATTTTTTAATTGTTTTTAAAATTTAAAAATAATAAATTTGAATCTAAACTCGAAATATTATATTTATATATGTATAATTTTAATTGTTTTTAAGCTTTTTAATTGTTATTATAATTTAAAAATATTATATTTGTTATTTTATTATTTTTTAATTGTTTCGGATATCACTTTCACTATCCGAATCCATACCCGAAATATTGGATATCCGATTTTTCAGATACGGATAGTGAAATCAACTATAAACTATCCAAAAATTTCGGATATCCGAAATTCGGGTATCCGAATTTCCAAATATCCGAATTTGAACACCCCTATCTAAATGTTATAAAATGTAAACACAAAGGTTATTTGTGTAATTAACTGAAAGAGTAAAATTGTCATTTTGTAAAACTTAACAGAATTTTGAAATAGAGTTAATTACATGGTTAGTCCCTGTGGTTTGTTAAAAATAACATGTATGGATACTAAGGGTTTTAAGTTGCAAGTATGGGTATTATGCTTTCAGTTTTATAACAGTATTGGGTATTAAGACTAACTTTTGTTAGTTTTTCTGTTAAGTTTTGATAAAATGACTAAAATACCCTTTAGTAACTAGAAGGACTATTGTTGTAATTAACTCTATTTAATTACAGGGACCAATGTGTAATTTAATATATATATATATATATATATATATACACACACACATAGCCTAGCTTCAAATCACTCAAACATTCACCACCACCACCACCGTCGTCCACCAGCACCGCCAGCTACCACTATCTCCTTAACCAACCTGAACCCACCATTGTCCTCCTTAACCCACCTGAACACACCCACCACCGCTAGCTACCACCTACTCTAACCACCCCACCACCATCCTCCTCTAACCACTCCCATTACCGTCAGCCACCACCACCTCCTCAGAACTCCGCTACTGCCATTACCACCACCCCCTCGTGAGATGTGAACTCTGCGACTGCCAACCACCATCGCCAGTCTCTTTAGCTGAAGAGGGGTGAAACTATTTTGGTGAGATTTTGGTCCCGGTGGTGAGTCCAATTACCCTCCGATGTTTGTTTCCTCAAAATCAGAAGTTAAACCACTGCCAAATTAGCACCGATCGAAGTATTGGAAGCTTTCGAGGGTGGTGAACTGATTCTTTGATGGAGTTGATGTATATATGTGAACTGATTATGAGGAAAATGGCTCAGGAAATGGAATTTGGGAGTAAATTACAGAGGAATAAATTAGGGCTAAAAATTATTCTGGTGGTATGATTTACGACTGTTGCCGGAGACGATGGTGGTGGCTAGCGATGATGGTGGTGGACGGCAGTGGTGATAGATGGTGGTGGTGGAAGATTGATGTATATATTTGTGTGTGTTTGTGTGTATATATAGTTTATTATATATATATATATTAATAATTATTTTTATTAAAGGGCATTTTAGTCATTTTTTGTAAGGACCTTTTCCCGGGAGACCTCACTCGTTGGGTTTACTCATATATATATATAGTCATCAAATTCCGAAGTTAAATTAAAACATCAAAGTAGCGGAAGTATACATCATTTAGTTACATAAATTCGATTAACAGGATGTCATTCTTGTGTTGGGTAACCTTCACGCCTTAGTTCGTCCTTTCCTCTTGCTACCTAAAGTGCATACTAAAAGTCAGCTAACGCTGGTGAGTTCTAGTTTAAAGCAAATAGGCATAAACATTAGTTCTTGTTATAATTTTCATAAGTATACATATATATATGTATATTTTTATCGTTTCAATTCTTTCCTTCATATTTCATTCTTATGTAGGTACGTACATAGATACATACATTCTTGCATTCATTTGTGCCTTTGCTAGTCTTACAGGGGGATCAGCCCACCATTTATTACGTGAGTCACAAAGACAAACGTCACGGTCTACTGTCGTAGTCCGCCATACTTACAACTGTAACTAGTGTCCGTTCGTCATTATCTTACAACCGTCCTACCGAAGTAGTCCGACAAAATCTTACAACCGTCCTACCGAAGTAGTCCGTCATTATCTTACACCCGTCCTATCGAAGTAGTCCTTCATTACCTTACAACCGTCGTAGTCCATCTTATTTGTCCGTTCGTCATTATTGTTCCGTCCATAACGTTCATTCATACTTAACAAGCAGTATATACATGGATATAAAGCAAGATTTCATTCTTACACGTTATGTCATACATTTCATACTTGGTAAGCAATATATACATTGACATAAAGCAAGATTTCATCCTTACATGTTATGTCATTATTTTATTTCATTCTTTGCATACATACGTTTCATTCTTAGTTCGTTATTCATTTTCATATATCACGTATGATCACATTGGCATTCATAATATTCATTCATTTAATGTATACACTTCAGCCCCAAAACATTTGAAAGATTTGCACGTAACATATATGGGGCACATAGAACTCACCTGATGAGTAGTTTCTGTAATACACATAGCTGGTTACTGAGCGTCACTAATATCTCTCAATACACATAAGGTAGTGCTCCTAGATGACACTAGGCATTACTATGCTTGAACCTAGTAGTTTTGATGGATGAATCACATCGAAACTCTGGTAGTTTCGGGTCATGGGTTTATATAGAAACTATGGTAGTTTTGGTTCATGGGTTTATATCGAAACTATGGTAGTTTCGGGTCATGGGTTTATATCGAAACTATGGTAATTTCGATAAATAACTTATGTAAAATTTTAGTAGTTTTGGGTTAGGGGACTATATCGAAACTATGGTAATTTCGATGGATTTACCTATATCGAAACTAGTAGTTTCGATGCATCAGTCTTCTTCCCCAACAAGAAACCTTAGATCTTGCCAATTATTTCTAATCGATCAAGCCTTGAACTTTTTACGTTCAAAACGGTTTTTTTTTTCATCCATGAGATTAAATATGTGTTTTGTATCAGGTTTCATACGTAAAAATCATGCCTTTATGTGACTTAAACCCGAAACCTCAAAATAGATAAAAACTCAGATTTAGAGGTGGTGCTTACCTCTTGGAGTTCGGTTCCCGTTGCTATACGTTGTTGTGATGAAGACGAACGATTCCCGAGCCTTTGAGCCTCTTTCCCCGCTTTCTCTCACTAGAACCGGCCTCTCACTCTCTCTAGAAGATGCGAATGTGGTGGAAATGAGGGGGAGAGGTTGGTGGCTGCTGATTAGAAAGGGTTTCCCTTCATATTTTGGGCCCATGGGTCGAACTTTGGCTACATCCAACTTGCTTTTTTTTTATTTGTTTTTGTTAGGATATGTTTTGTAACTGTTGATAGTAATTCTGTGTAAGTTCATAGAGAGGCGAGCTAAGCATCTTTAGGAGCGAACTTGTTAAGTTCGCCTAAGGAATATTGTTCAATTTCATAGAGGGGCGAACTTGTGCATCTTTAGCGAACTTGGTAAGTTCGCCTAAGGTGCTGTGTGTTCCTATAAATAGGAGTTACAAGTTCATATTCCATAGAACACTAGAGAAGAAAAAGGTGTAAGTGTGTGTTTTGGAGAGAACTACTGTAATCAAGGATTATAGTAATACAAATCGTTTATTTACACCGTGTTGTTGATTGAGTTACACGTTGCACGTTGATCATGGATTCCGCACGTTGATCACCTTGTCGTACCGCAAGTCTAGAGATCCGTCACGCATCGAATCGCGACCTACAAGTGGTATCAGAGCTTTTGCTCTTAATTAGCAGAAGATTCATGGTGTTTTCGTGTACAATCAACATCAAATATCACTGAATTTGATGAGGATTTGAAGGATTTTTCATCTTTTTCGTGTTCTTGATAAAAATGGAATAATTTTGATCATTTTGGATTCTTTTGATGAAAATGATTCGATAGAGGTGTTCCTAATCAGTCTCTACACATTCCTACGGTTCAGATTTTTCTAATTTGATCATATACATCAGAAATCATGATTTTCAGAGGTCTGAGTTCGTGTTTTCATTTTTCTGAAGTTTCAGCGTTTTACGCGAACTTGCTGATTCAGTTGCAGGCAAACTTAGGGAGGCGAACTTAATAAGTTCGCTCGGTGAAGATCAGGCGAACTTAACAAGTTCGCTCGGGTCAAGTTCGCTTGTGGTCAAGTTCGCTCAGTGAAGTTCAGGCGAACTTATTAAGTTCGCTCAGGCAGTATCAGGCGAACTTATCTAGTATTTTGGCGGGAAATTTCTTCTTGTCCAAATTTTTTAGGGAAAGCTTATATGGTTGGTTTATATCATTTTTGAAATTTTGAATTTTTTTGAAATTTTTAAAAAGAGTATTTTGGTGGGAAATTTTTTTCCGGATATTTTCGCAAAAATTTCAAAATGTCAATTTTGTGTGATGATAATGAGATTGGAACTATACCACCGAGGCTTTTGTGCATATCAGATTACCGTAGCTAGAAAGTCTGGTTCGAACAGTTCGTATCAGAAACTGATGAAAATTTTTGGAGACCAATAACAGAAGTTTGTGTGTATCCTACTTTTGACTTTCTGGAATTTCGTGATGTTCCTAAACCAGTGACAACTCATACTAAAGTAGAAAAGCAGAAGTTTGATAAAGACATGAAAACGTGTGAAACTTTAAAATTGTCTTTACCAAAAGAAATCATTCATAGTCTCGGGAAGTGTCCAACTTCAAGAGATCTATGAGAAGCATTGAAGAAAAATGGTGAAGCAACTTCTCAAGCGTTTGTGGTCTTGATCAAAGAAGTATTGGAGAAGCAGGGTGATTCTCAAAGTGATTCTTCTGTAGATTTAACTAATAGTGAGAGTATTCGTTCTGGTGAAAGTACTCAATCTACTGAGACTGATGTGATAACTGAAGAAAGCTTTCAGACAGTTGAAGATGATCTGAGTGAATTATAAACTGATGCAGAGTCTGTCATTGTTGCTCAAAAGGGTGAAGCTGGTGATGACGTATTCATGGCTCCTGGTGCATCTTCTTTAGAAGAAAAGGATACGGTAGTTTCTAACTCTGAAACGTTTTTTTCTACCTGTGTTTCGGTAAAGGATAAAATGATGAGGGTTATGGATGACAACGTAAACCTCATTTGTGATATGTAATCGATGCACACGGTAAACCAGAAATTAAAGGATAATGAGAATGTGTGTATTGAGAGAATAGAATCACTGAAGAGGGATATAATTTCTCTGACTTTGAAGATCAAAGAGTGGATATGTCCTTTGTAGAAATTGAGAAGAGAAATAATGATCTTGCTGAGAAAGATAAGGAACTAGCTGAATCTAAAGTAGAGGTGATCATATTGCATAGAAAGTTAGAAAGCTTTGGAAATTCATCATTCTTATTAGGATATTATATTGATAATATTGAATAGGGGAAGGGAACTAGTGATATTGGTTATGTTCCTCCACCATTCAACGAAAATTATTCTGTTACACCTGAGATTATAAAAGATGAGGATTTAGATCCTAAGACTATGTTAAAGGTGAATCCAGTCACAGGTGAAGATATGGTGTATTCTGATGAGAGTGATGATGAATAATTTGATGAAGCTAAGGTAGAGAGGATACCGAAAGAGGTTAAGAAAGAAGACTCAAAGGTTGATTCTAATTCATCTGGAAATTATACATTTGGAAGTTCTTCAAATTCAAGGAGAGTTCCTTATGTAAGAGATTATAAAGACAGGAGTACATGCTTTCATTGTAATGAGATGGAACACCATTGTGGTGACATGTCCTTACAAAAATAAAGGGGGGAGGCATGTATTTCCTGAGAAGATGAAGTCTGAATCAAAACCTGTTGCAAAATCTGGAGTTCCAGAGAAAATAAAGCCAAAAGAAGTTCATGTAGGAGAATCTTCTTCAAGTTCATCTTATCGTGTGAAGATTCCTTATATGAGAGAATATAGTGAGAAGAGATCTTGCTTTTATTGTGGTCTTGTGGGTCATATTCGGATTGCTTGTCCTCACAACGCCAAAGGTAACCGACATTTGCTTGTCCTCAAAACGCCAAAGGTAACCGACATGTTACTCCAGGAAAGGTAAGAACTCATGGTAAGCCTTATGTTAACCCAAATGTGGTTAAACCTCATGATACATCAAAGGGTAATTCAAAATCTGAGGTTAGGCTTTCTAGACCTCAAAGACGGAGGAGAAACAGAAGATTGAGAAAACTTTTAGAACAACAAGAGCTTTCACAATCTAAACATTTTTTAAATGAAAAAGAGTGTTCAAACACTTCACATTTTAAGCAAAAATAACTTAATAAACAGAAGTATGTTTGGAAATCTAAAGTTTCCGTTTCTAACTCGTCGGAGCAATCACCGAAAATCGAAGAGAAATTCGATTGTGAATGGAGTGAGGTTTATTATTTTGATACAGATGGACGACCCATGAATACCATGGCTTGGGTCCCAATTTCAAATTAATGTTTCTTGTTAGATGTGCAGGATTAACCAAGAGGGACTATTAATAACATTTGGTTTGTTGATAGTGGTTCTTCATAGCACATGACTGGGCATGACATCTGCATGAGTAAAGAGTTTTTGATAACTGAGAATCTATTTGATTCAACGACATGATGCTCAAGGGGGAGAATATGTCACACACAATGTTTTGGAAAGAGTTTTACAAAGTCCAAATGATAACCTGAAACTTAGGATGAAAATGGTGAGCATAAAGTCGTTGATGCAACCATTTGACTAGTTGAGAGGGAGTCTATAGGACAGGGGGAGTACAGAACTGTGTTGGTGACAAAGACAAAGGCATTCAATTACAGGATTACATCGGTTTGAGTTTTTAATTGATTGACTTGCTTAATCCCAAGTAACCAAGTAAATTGTTTTTCATAAAATGTTTTCATGGAAGGTTTATTTTCGTTTGTTTTACTTTCTTTGAAAAAGATTTTGAAAAAGCCAAACAAATTGAAAAAGTTAAAATCGATATTACTTGAAGTTAAAGAAGAAATGATAGTACATCAGTAGATGTTCAGTCACACATGACCTTAGTTGGAATTTATGATGCTTATCTAATATATATGTGATAAATGTTTTGATCAGAACTTCTTAGATTGCACATTATGGGAAATGATAGCTTCATAACTGCTTATGGTTAACAAAAAATGATGCTTGATGCTTATATTTTAATTTAGATACTAGTATGTAGTCTGAATTGTCAATAGGCTATGAGTATCTTTGGTCCATTAGTAGTGTGACAACATAATGATCTTTGTGACAACTGTGATTTGAATCCATGGTACGCCGGGTGTGTGTGTAAAAGATCATTATCAGATAAAGAATATAAGATCTAAAGTACTTCATGAGACCAGTATCGGTTATGTCGTTAAACACAAATTTTTCAGTTCACTTCACTGCCCATGCCCCGAAAAACATGCAACGTGAAGTTGGACTAAGATATGTTTCTGAGAACATCTGTTGGAACATATACTAGCCCTTGGATCATTATCCTGATTCCATTGAATATATCCAGATAACAGTTGGATCACGCAACCCTATGTCATTGAATCAATCGATTCCTTGATTAATCTTATGTTGAAGAATTCTATTGGTATAATCTTTCTGTTACTATGAATCATGATACTTCATCCAAACCAAGACATTTGAATCATTCGATTCTGAATCATTCGATTCTGAATCATTCGATTCTGAATCATTCGATTCTGAATCATTCTGATTCTCTGCTTGATATTTACCTATGTTTATAGGTATAATTCATCTTGGAGATTGAATATTATCTTGCAATGATCTTATATGTCTTGAAGATAGTGCACATTTAAATTTCTGTTGGCATATTTGGAGGCTACATGTTGTATTACAAAATAAATGGTACCTTAATTCACAAAAAACATGGGACAAAGATACTGATGGTTTCAATTCTTATAATACTGACAACTTAGATTGACATGTTATGTGTTGCAAATTCGTTTGTAATTTATATTATAAGCATGTTATGATCTGATCCCATCTTCTTTGGAGTTCTTCGCGTATCATTACATGTTTTGGTTGAAGCTTAAAAGATTTGATCTTATCTGATTCAAAAGATGTTACTTCATATAATTGTTTGGAAATTCAAACGAAAGAAATGAAAGAATGAATCTAGATAGGATACTCATAGAATGTTTAGGGATGTTTATCCAAAATGTGTGATTGATGCATTGCTTTTACTGATATGATCTTCTTACTCGTGATGTTCGAACAAAAAGATGTGATTTTGTATTTTACATTTCAGTTTATACAGAGAAAACCCAAAAAGATTTTGTCTTTCTTATGTTTAAAAACCAAAAATATTTTATTTTTCCAGCTTCCATGGAAATCTTAATTGTTGGTTATTCTTGGTTGTTCTCCTTTGCAAAAACTGAATATTGCAGACAGAAGTTGACAAGGGGTCCTTCTCCCAAGTTTTCTTCAAAAAATAAAGAGAGAGTGTGCAGATGAACAAGACGAAGACTACAGTGTGTTTGATGATATATTAAGACGGATGACAATCTTCTAAAGCTGTTGTCAAGGGGGAGTCTGTTGGAGCATATTCTGGTGACAACGAGCTTGAAGATATTATGTCTTAGTCTTAGAGTCTTTGACTTGTAATTGATAGAATTATTAGCAACAGTTAAAGGGGAGTCTGTTAGGACATGTTTTGTAACTGTTGATAATAATTCTGTGTAAGTTCATAGAGAAGTTCGCCTAAGCATCTTTAGGAGCGAACTTGTTAAGTTCGCCTAAATAATATTGTTCAATTTCATAGAGAGGCAAACTTAACAAGTTCGCCTAAGCATATTTAGCAGCGAACTTGTTAAGTTCACCTAAGGTGCTGTGTGTTCCTATAAATAGGAGTTACAAGTTCATATTCCATAGAACACTAGAGAACACTAGAGAAGAAAAAGGTGTAAGTGTGTGTTTTGGAGAGAACTGCTGTAATCAAGGATTATAGTAATACAAAGCGTTTATTTACACCGTGTTGTTGATTGAGTTACACGTTGCACGTTGATCATGGATTCCGCATGTTATCACCGTGTCGTACCATTTATTCGGGATGTTACAAGTCTACCCTCCTTATAGAGGTTTCGTCCTCGAAACTTGCTATAAGTTAAAAAACTTCAGATACAGTCCTTTCATCTCGTCTTCCTTCTCCCAAGTAGCTTCGGACCCTTTCCTTTGCTTCCATTGTATTTTGACTAAAGGAATCGACTTATTGCGTAGTCATTTCTCGGCTCGGTCAAGAATAACTATTGGTTCTTCTACATAGTTCAAACTGTTATCCACTTCGATTTCATCATAGGGTATGTGAGTCGTATCGTTAGCAAGGCACTTGCGTAAGTGCGATATGTGGAATGTATATTCTACTGAGCTCATCGGGTAGGTCGAGTCTGTAAGCAACCTGACCAACTCTTGCTACGATTTTGAAAGGTCCGACAAACCTTGGACTTAATTTACAACGTCTTCAGAATCGGATAATTCCTTTCCAGGGTGACACTTTCAGTAGTACCATGTCCCCTACTTGAAACTCTAAATCTCTTCTTCTCTTGTCCGCATATGATTTTTACCGGTCTTTTGTGGCTTTCATGTGTTCTTTTATCTAGTCGAATTTCTCTGAAGTAGTTTTGACCACTTCAAGACTTGCAAAGTCTTTCTGTCCAATTTCCCCCTAACAGGCCAGGGTTCTACATCTTCTACCATATAGCATCTCAAATGGCGGCATGTCAATGGTTGAGTGATAGCTGTTATAATATGAAAATTCTACCAAAGGCAGGTGGCTATCCCAGCTCCCACTAAAATCAATGATATAGGCCCGGAGCATCTCTTCCAAGGTCTGAATGGTCCTTTCTGATTGACCATCGATTTGAGGATGGCAAGCGGTGTTGATATTCAGTCGAGTGCCCATTTCTTCATTGAATTTCTTCCAAAATCTTGACGTGAATCGAGGTTCCTGTCGGACACGATCGACACTGGCATACCATGTCTACTTACAATTTCGTTGATGAACAACCCTGCTAGTTTCTCAGACGAAGAAGCCTCACGTATTGGTAAAAAGTGAGCACTTTTTGTCAAGCGATCGACGATCACCCAAATGGTATCATTGCCTTTAGCTGTTTGCGGTAGCTTGGTAATGAAGTCCATTGTGATCTCTTCCCACTTCCATTTTGGTATCCGCAAGGGTTGCATTTTACCGCATGGTTTCTGGTGCTCGGCCTTAACTAGTGAACAAGTTAGGCACTTGCTCACATATTCAGTTACATCGTTCTTCATGTCAGGCCACCAATATTCTTTCTTCAAGTCTTGATACATTTTATTCGTCCCGGGGTGGATAGAGTAGCGAGACTTATGTGCCTCATCAAGGATTTTGGCCCTAAGTTCACCAATCTTAGGTATCCACATCCGGCCAAAACGAGTTCGTACCTCATACGCATTGGTCTCCAAATTACTCTATTATCCCACTATTCTTTCCCGTTTCACATTAGTTCTTCGTCTTGCGCTTTTGCTATTTCATTCATCAGATCTGGTGTTATAATCAACTGGCATGCTTTGATCCGGATAGGTGTCGACTCTTCCTTTCTACTTAAGACATCAGCTACTACGTTTGCCTTGCCTAGATGGTACAATATTTCACAGTCATAATCCTTTAGTAGTTCTAACCACCTCCTTTGTCTCATGTTTAATTCATTTTGCTCGAAGAAGTACTTCAGGCTTTTGTGATCGGAGTAGATGGTACATTTAACCCTATACAAATAGTGTCTTCATATCTTTAATGCAAAAACTACCTCCGCCAACTTCCGATCGTGAGTCGGGTAGTTAACCTCGTGAATCTTTAACTGTCGCGAGGCATAAGCAATCACTTTTCCTCGCTGCATTAGTATACAACCCAATCCCTGACCCGAAGCGTCAGAGTAAACTACCAAGTCTTCATTTCCCTTAGGTAAGGTCAAGACTGGAGCTTGGGTTAATTTTGTTTTTAGTTCCTCAAACGCATTGTTTTGGGTTAGACCCCATTCATACTTTACTTCCTTACGCGTTAGTCTTGTCAGTAGCGAGGCTATCCTTGAGAAATCCTTAAGAAATATACGATAATAGCCTGCCAACCCCATAAAACTGCGTATTTCTTTGCAGGATCTACCATAATGTCGTTTGGGTTTATAACATGACCTAGGAATTGGACTTCCCTAAGCCAGAACGCGCATTTGGAGAATTTTGCATACGACTTTTCCTGCTTCAGAACTTCTAATACTTCTCTTAAGTGATTGTGATGATCACCTTCGTTCTTTAAATAGATGAGAATGTCATCGATGAAAACTATCACTGATCGATCCAACATCGGTGGGCATACCCTATTCATTAAATCTATAAACGCCGTAGGTGTGTTGGTTAGTCCGAAGGACATTACGAGGAATTCATAATGTCCATAACGCGTACGAAATGCGGTTTTCAGAACATCTTCCTCCCTTAATTTCAATTGATGGTAACCCGGCCTAAGATCGATCTTTGAGAACCAACTCGCGCCTTGCAGTTGATCAAAAAGATCGTCTATTCTGGGCAACGGGTACTTGTTCTTTACTGTTCGTTTGTTCATTGCACGGTAGTCGATGCACAGGCGCATGCTGCCGTCTTTCTTCTTTACAAATAATACCGGAGCGTCCCATGGTGTGATACTTGGTTTGATAAATCCTTTATCTGTCAATTCTTCAAGTTGAGACATTAACTCTTTCATTTCTGATGAAGCCAATTGGTAAGGTGCTTTGGCAACGGGCTGAGCTCATGGCAGTAGGTCAATCTGAAATTCTATTTCCCGATCGGGCACAAGCCAGGTAGGTCCTTTAGGAACACTTCTGGAAAGTTGCACACCATGGGTACGTCTTTGAGTTCTTTCGTTTTCATTCTATCCTCAATAACATATGCTAGATAAGCTTCACAACTGCGCCTCATGTAACTTTCGGCCTTGATCATCGAGATGACGTTTGGCATTGTGTAATTCCAATCACCATAAACCGTAATCGGACTGTCGTCAGTGGCTTTGAGATGTATCATCTTTCTCTTGCATACGATTTGTGGTTCGTTGGCAGCTAACCAATCCATACCCAACACTATGTCAAATCCTCCTAAGGTTAGAAGGTACAATATAGAAGGAAACATACGGCCCTCTATTTCTATCATGCAATCGTTAGTCATACGGATGACCACTGAGTTTCTACCAACTACAGTTTCTACGCTAAAGTCCATTACGAGGTTGACGATTGTGCAGTTTAGTTTGCGACTAAATTCATTTTATATAAAGCTTTTGCTAGCACCAGAATCAAATAATATAGCAGTATTTTCATCATTAACAAGGAACGTACCTGACAAGACATCAGGGTTTCCTCTTGCTTCTTCCTCAGTTAAGGCATAGGCCCGAGTCCTAGCCTTTGGCTGTTCAGGTTCCTTTTCCTTTCCCGAACCATATTGTCCAGTTTTCCTGCAGTTCTTTGTCGGGTGGCCAAACAGTCCACAACATTGGCTTTTAGTGTCTCTTAAACAGTCACGAGAATAGTGCCCCGCCTTCCCACATCTATAGAAGATGGTGGAACCAACTAGGCAGTCGCCTTGGTGTTCTTTCAAACATTTCCTCCCGTTCCACATGCACACTTTCCTCATCATTACGTCTTCGGTTAAGTGGTGGTCTACCGACTCGACCAGTACGACTGCTGTCACACCCCGCCAAGGCGGAATACATGAGGTGTTACACATATAGTACATAACACAAGGTATAAAGACATTTACTAAGGTATCACATAAATTATTAAAATTTCATAATTGATAATAACCCTTGTTTCAACAAGTCAAACAACATCCAAAGTAAAAATAGTGTTCAAATTTATTAGCTAAGTACCAAAAGCAATCCTATGTGATCCTGCATCCCTTACTTATTATTTCCTGAAACATGTAAAGTAAAATGGGTTAACAAAAAGTTGGTGAGAGACATAGGTTTTATAAGTTATAAAGATAAGTTGTAATAAAAGATATAAACAAATTCAAATCAAGTTCAAACAAGTGTACAAGCATATTAACACAAACTTCTTGCAATCAACCCTTAATGTTATATGTTATATGCATCCACAATCCACGATTGTGCCGTTAAAATGTTATTGCATCCACAATCCCAAAGATTGTGCCGGTGTTATATCGGTTTCCCCTATATGGCCATACTAGTACTTCCTTAGGCTTATGATCAAGTTAATGATTGCAATATTGTTAATAGTGTTCAAATATCAAGCACATAATTGAAATTACTTGTTTGAGAATTTGTTTTGATAAAATGGTTGAGTTATCAAGTTATAGATATACATGTTTCACCCCAAAAGTAAAAAAAGGAAAAAGGGGCTATGAATCTCACCTTGATATTGTGACTTAAACTTGAACTAGATCGTGAGGGCGAGTGAACCGGTTTAATGATGCCCTAAATAAATAAGATATGTTTTATAATTAATAGGAACAAAAAAGGACTAAAGACGGAACATAACGATTTGGGAAAATAGGATTTGAAACTAATGAACGAATGAAAGGATATTAAAGATTCGAATGATAATAAGCTAAATGTATAAAACAAGTTACATGAAATAATGTTTTATAACTTTCTGTTTATAAAAGAGATTTTAGGTGGCATCAAATAACTATAAATTATAAATTTAAGATAATAAATAATCTTAATGGTCGTCTTGTTGGAATATTATGGTATTTATATGGATATCATAATATCAAATTGATGTGGTGCAAAACACACATGTTAATAAGGCGTATTTCACCACATTTAAATAGGTTTTGGTTGTGAATTCATTCGATTATGATACTTATGTTTATATGTGTTGGTTTGTAGGTGATCGGGTGAGTTTGATGCTTAAACGATCAAGAACTGTGAAGGAAACGAGCACACGAGTCATGAGACGAAAAACGACAAGAGTGATGAGAGAGTCCAAACTTCACAAGGGCATATCTCGGGCTACAAAATGAGTTACAGGGCCCATAATATATGAATGTGGGGTATTTCGACGAGAGGAGTCGAAAAATCAAGTTAGTTTTCACGCCACACGAACATTGGGGACTCACTTTTCGCGACACGCCAAGATTTAGCACACAAGAACTTTTCCCGACTCTTTTGGCTTTAGCGACACGCGAAGACTTTGTCTGATGGCTTTCACGACACGCGAAAACACTCTGTTACGCAGATTTTTACCTAATTTCATGTTTAAATAGTTTAGGACTCTTCCATAAGTAAAGAGGTCGATTACCAGCCGTTTGAAGAGAGAGGAGAGGCGATTTTGGATAAGAAGAACATTAAGATTGGAGTTTGGAGCTTCCTAGAAGCCTCGGAGTGAAGATTGGAGATCGTTTTCTGTTTGGAAACGTCGGTTTGTGTTTATTCGTTTGGTTTCTGGAACTTTTATTGACTATGCTTCTGTTTGATCTTAGTTTTATGATGTTTTGGAGTTGTATGAGTAGCTAAACCTGTTAGTTACCTAGGTTTGACGATTGCTTTCGTGTTTTGACGCTTTTGCGCGTTTTTATCATATGATTTGCTGTGTTGATCTTAGACTATCTATCTTTACTGCTTGTGAATGGATATGAATACTGATTTGATGTGATTGCTATTGCCATGACCATGTTCGAATGATGTTTGTTTGATTTTGTGTCGTCTAGATTTACTCTTGCATGCTAGGATGATTACTTTGTGTTTTGTCCGATTAGATAACTGACTAGAGATAGCGGTTAGTGTGTTGGCCTTGGTTTGAGTATTATTTTAGTGTCCTACCTAGTCTTGAGACCGAGATGTGATAGATTAGCCTAGAACCTCCTACCCGTTGTGTGTTAGGTCGAGCCTACGCTAGAGCGAGATTTACCTTTCATTCGTGGATTAGTGTTCTTAGGGTTTGCTTGGGGTCTTGTTAGAGATTGTCCTTTGCTATTGGGGTGTGACCGCAACCTTTAACAGCACTGTGAAGGTGAAACCGAGAGGTGATCCTCCATTAGACATTTTGACATCGCCCGTCCTGTTCTTTACACAAGTTTAGTGTTTTCTTAGGAAGTCGGTGACATACCTAGTCGACCCTAGATTCGTACCTTTAGAGACGGTCATACGTATAAATTCCCTTTGTCATTGCATGTTAGTAGGATTCTTACCTAGGTAGTTTCTTTCTATCTGATCTTATCCTTTCGTCAAGCCTCAGTGTTATTAGTTGGTTGCTAGAGTTCAGAGTATTCTTGTGTTTCGTTTTCCATAGTTTGAATCATTCATATATATTCATAGGTTAGGACTCGATAGAGGTTTAGTATTGAGAGCCGCCATAGGTGTCCATGGATTGATATCCGGTCTTGCCTACGCTTATTACATACCGACCTGTACACTTGCCGTTTGTGTGTTTTAGGATTGGTAATTCCTTTTTAAAACCGTTGTGTGAATTTGACTTAATTATATATATATATCTATATATATATATATATACTTTACACGCATCAAGTTTTTGGCACTGTTGCAGGGGACACTGCATTGGCGATTTCGAGAACGATCCGAGTCGGGGGTCTACCCATTTTTGTACATATTTGTGGATTTTTAGTTTTTTTTTTAATTTTGGTGTGACTCTACATTTCTAAAATTAGTGCTAGAGTTATTTTCTTCTTGATAGTTTTCTTTTTCTAGGATTTAGTTGTTAGTTGTTTTTTTTCTTTTATTTTGTATTATCTCACCTGTTACGTTGAGTATGTACAGACAACAGGTTTGGCGGTTCGAGGAACCCTGGTGCGAACGTTGTGGAGAAAATCATTGGATACAAGATTGTCCTTATGAGACGGTGGAGGCAATGCTCGCTTATATGATCCGTAGGCATGATCTCAGGGATGATGAATAACAAAAGGTTGAAGCCGAACAACGTAAGCTCCGTATCAAGGAATATGAGGAACAAGTCCGTAGAATAGAGACGTTGGGCATGAAGATTCATGAGATTTGTGCTAGTTATCAATGGGAGACGATAATGGACGAGGTGCAATTACCAATCTCAAAAAATACCGCACAAGCCCCACCTCCTGTTAAGCACGAGTTCAGTTACTATGAGCCACAATTATCTGAACCCGTATTTTCAACCGATATTGAATCCAATGTCGCAATGGAGCATCTATCCAGCCTTGAGTCAGGTAAGTATCCTACCTTTAGTTATATTGATCATGAATGTGTGGATGATACACGCTTGGCTGCTTCCAGTTCTATATATAATTCATTTATCCCATTTGATATGTCACATTTGCTCTGGGAGGATGATTTAATGCAGGATTCAAATGTCGAGGACACACAGGAGGATGCCGAGATTGTTGATGAGATTGAGGATGTGGAGTTTTTTTGTTGATGACATCGAGGATGAGTATGTTCCCTCGTTGCTAGATGAGTTTGGTGAGGAGTTGCTGGATGTCACAACTATAGACGAAGGAGAGTTTGACCCTCTATGTGACCTTGCTAAGTTAGAAACATTACTATTCGGGGAGCCAGAGAGGGAGACAGAAGAATCACCGCAACACGGTGAGGCAAAGAAAGAAGGAGGAGAGACAGAGGAAGAAGAAGGAGAGTAGGAGGAAGTCGTTTAGGAACCAGAGCAACCACTTCATGTTAAGGATAGCCGACATGTGGAGGAAATAGATGGTGGATCGCCACCCAAACCAACACGACCACGAGATAGGGCACAGAGACGTATGCACCGACATGTTTTGAGGGTGCTGAGATGGTCACATAAGGACCATAGGATGGCACCATATTCTAGAGATGACCGATTACCTCATTACATGCCCCACATCAGGTTTGGTCCGGGGAAATTCAAGAGTTGGTGGGTCGAGTTGAATTCATATTTTTGGGCCTACGAGAATTTTGCAATTGGTTTCTTTCCATCCAGTTGTAAGAGGAAAGTTTTGAGGAGCACTGATGGGAAAAGGATAAAGGAGAAGCCTCCTGATTGAGATTGTGTTTTGAGTCCGGCTGAAGACTCTTCTGTAAACTAAGCGCTTCCGGGAGGCAACCCGCAGGTGTGTTTTCATTTTCTTTATTTTGTTTTGTGTGTTGTTGGTTTTCCTTTGTGTGCAGGTTTTCACTCCGGGCTTTGAGAGGTTGTTCATTCTGAGAATTGTCGGTCGAGGTTTGCTCATATCATGGAGGATTGGCTGCTACATCCGTAGGGGAGTGCCGTTCTATCCCTTTACTTTTTATGCATTTGCATTTTTTACTTTACATGGTTTTCAGTTTTACATTGAGGGCAATGTTTAGTTTAAGTGTGGGGATGGGAACATGATGGATTTGAATATTTTATATTCTTGCCCCTTTCTTTAGACACATTAGGGACAATGTGTGTTTCAAGTGTGAGGATGTTAGCATGAGAAAATGAAAACAAAAAAATTGACAAAATTCAAAATTTTGAAAAACATAAATAAAGAGTTGTTTTTGCGAGTCCTGAGGTAACACATTTTTTGAGTTCTAATGCACACAAAAGATCGGTTTTTATTCAATGTAAATCGAGAGCAAAAGGCGAGTCGGGTGCGGGTTTGCGTTTCCATAACACGGTTTTCCTTAAGTTTCGGGATTAAGTAGCCCAACAGAGTCGGTTTTTATGTAATAAAATTGTTTGGGATGCCTAGTATAGTGTAGCAAGTTGTATAGTGATAATTGTGCATGGCTTATATCGGTAACCCGATTTCACACGTTTTCAGTTAGATTTTGAGCCTTTTATATTTTCATATATTTTCACTATTTCGTTTGTTGAGTGTATACCTACATGTTGCATTTTGTTAGAACTTGGGTATTTTGATACATTTTGAGACCTTAGGCAGAGATGATACACAGAAATGATAGAGGCATTAGGATTAACCCATTTGTTTAGCCTTTTTCATTTGTTTTCCCTTACCCGGACATTATCCCTTAGTGAACCAAGTTTGAGCCTTTATCCTTTTCGTTTGATTAACTCACATATTACACCTTGAGCCTTTTAGCCTTTTTATTTTTAACCCGTGTTATTAATCCGGTTCGAGTTAGTTGTGTCAGTATGTGTGTGTTTCAGCAATATAGCTTGTGTGAAAAAAAAAAGAAGTTGAATTGTGTTTGAAAAGAAAAAAAAGTATATAAAGAAAAAAAATATATATAAAAAAAGAGAAAAATGATGAGAAAAGAAAAAAAAGATAGATAGTCAAAAGAATAAGTGTGAGGATCAAAGATCCTCAAATGTTTAGTTATGTTTGTTTGTTCGTGCTTAGCTTGACTAGTCCCGGATTAGTTTCACCTTAGCCACTTTTATACCCTTTATTCGTACCTAAACCCTAACCTTACAATACAACCCTTTTAAAGTCCTTTTGATCTGTATGTTTATATTATGCATTTTGGTGGAGATTTGATTGATGTTCAAGCTTATGACATTAATATTTCACTGTAAGGTTCTGAGAGTATAGATAGACACTGGCACATCTTTTGCTAGTTACATATACAAACCGAGTGGAGAGTACCATTGTGAGGGGTATGAGCTGTGCATGATTAGATTTTGAAAGTAGGTGAAACTGGAATAGGTATGCCCATGTTTTTCAAAAATTAATATCATCTTGACTTGTTGGGTCGTAAATCTATTGAATGTGTAAATCTTGGGGAATTAACTGTATCTTTGGACTTCGTGGCATGTGTTTGACTTTGCTAGATGTGATCGTTTTTGTTTATTTACATAGTTGGATGTATTGCATAGAGAATTGCTTAGGGACAAGCAAACTTCAAGTGCGAGGATGTTTGATGTGGTGCAAAACATACATGTTAATAAGGCGTATTTCACCACATTTAAATAGGTTTTGGTTGTGAATTCATTCGATTATGATACTAATGTTTATATGTGTTGGTTTGTAGGTGATCGGTTGAGTTTGATGCTTAAACGATCAAGAACTGTGAAGGAAACGAGCACACGAGTCATGGGACGAAAAACGGCAAGAGTCAGGAGAGAGTCAAAACTTCACCAGGGCATATCTCGGGCTACTAAATGAGTTACGGGCCTATAATATATGGATTTGGGGTATTTCAACGAGAGGAGTCCAAATATCAGGATAGTTTTCACGCCACGCGAACATTGGGGACTCACTTTTCGCGACAAGCCGAGATTTAGCAAACCATAACTTTTCCCGACTCTTTTGTCTTTAGCGACACGCGAAGACTTTGTCTGATGGCTTTTGGGACACGCGAAAATGCCCTGTTACGCAGATTTTTACCTAATTTCATGTTTAAAGTTTAGGACTCTACCATAAGTAAAGAGGTCGATTACCAGCCGTTTGAAGAGAGAGGAGAGGCGATTTTGGACAAGAAGAACATTAAGATTGGAGTTTGGAGCTTCCTAGAAGCCTCTGAGTGAAGATTGAAGATCGTTTTCGGTTTGGAAATGTTCGGTTTGTGTTTATTCGTTTGGTTTCTGGAACTTTTATTGACTATGCTTCTGTTTGATCTTAGTTTTATGATGTTTTGGAGTTGTATGAGTAGCTAAACCTGTTAGTTACCTAGGTTTGATGATTGCTTTCGTGTTTTGACGCTTTTACGGGTTTTTATCATATGATTTGCTGTGTTGATCTTAGAATCTCTATCTTTACTGCTTGTGAATGGATATGAATACTGATTTGATGTGATTGATGTTACCATGACCATGTTCGAATGATGTTTGTTTGATTTTGTGTCGTCTAGATTTATTCTTGCATGATAGGATGATTACTTTGTGTTTTGTCCGATTAGATAACTGACTAGAGATAGCGGTTAGTGTCTTGGCCTTGGTTTGAGTATTATTTTAGTGTCCTACCTAGTCTTGAGACCGAGAGGTGATAGATTAGCCTAGAACCTCCTACCCGTTGTGTGTTAGGTCGAGCCTACGCGAGAGCAAGATTTACCTTTCATTCGTGGATTAGTGTTCTTAGTGTTTGCTTGGGGTCTAGTTAGAGATTGTCCTTTGCTATTGGGGTGTGACCGAAACCTTTAACAACATTGTGAAGGTGAGACCGAGAGGTTATCCTCCATTAGACATTTTGACATCGCCCGTCCTGTTCTTTACACGAGTTTAGTGTTTTCTTAGGAAGTCGGTGACACGCCTAGTCGACCCTAGATTCGTACCTTTAGAGGCGGCCATACGTATAAATTCCCTTTGTCATTGCATGTTAGTAGGATTCTTACCTAGGTAGTTGCTTTCTATCTGATCTTATCCTTTCGTCAAGCCTCCGTGTTATTAGTTGTTTGCTAAAGTTGAGAGTAGTCTTGTGTTTCGTTTTCCGTAGTTTGAATTATTCATATATATTCATAGGTTAGGATTCGATAGAGGTTTAGTATTGAGAGCCGCCATAGGTGTCCTCGGATTGATATCTGGTTACATACCGACCGGTACACTTGCCGTTTGTGTGTTTTAGGATTGGTAATTCCTTTTTAAAACCGTTATGTGAATTTGACTTAATTATATATATACACTTTGCACGCATCACAAATCATATTATTTGAGCAATAAATAATAATAATAAAATACTTAATAAAACTTATTATATCAAATTGTATTGATATTGTAGATCAAGTCGTTTTTAATGGTTTAAGTAATTTATATATATATAATTAAACATGTATATATATAAACCTCCTTCGTTTAAATGATACGATTATTTTATAAAATAATAGGGTTTATGATACACATTAACATTTATCATGCTTTGAAATATATAGAAGGAACAAAATAGTACATGATAATTGAAATGTTTTTAGAAAATAAATAAACATATACTTTATACTTTTTTTTGTTTGGAAAGATAATGAATACCCTTGAAAGTTTATAAAAGAATAGGTTTTTAAACCATGACATAATGATAATAGTTTTTAAATATATAGTTGTGTGTGTGTGAAAATTGCAAAAAAAAAAAAAAAACAATGGGACAGAAACTGCCGCCCAGGCTCGAACCCATGACGTGTGGGTTGATGCTCAAGTGGTTTAACCACTGGACTACATCCCTGAATGTTTAAAATAGTAAAATAGATTACACAAAAAGTGATATTTTCGACAGCCTATCTTCTTCCTTATCCCACTGTCGCAACCCAGCCCCAAAACTCCAAAATTGATTTCGAAATCGGTGATGGAAAAGAGGAAGCGTAACCACAGAAACGTTACATGGAGTTGGCTTGAAGTCATCACCGGTTGTTAGGACTCCCCCTTGCCGATCATAAGCCGAGAGAAAAAAGAAAAGACGGGTTGGAGTCGTGATATAGGATTTGCGAATGTATTCGGTATATATAAGGTGATAACCAACGATTAGGACGCGCTAACAACTTGAATGGGACGAGATTCGCGAGATTTGGAACATGATTTACGGGTTTGAACCCATTGTCGTAACCCCCAAGTTTGATTTCTTTTAGAAATGAAATTTCTCAATTAATTTCGATGATTCAAGTTTCCATAAGATTGTAAACGAGTTTGGAATAGATTTTGAACGAATTAGGATTCGAAATTACTGGGATTGAAAGAGATTCACCCGATTTTGACTTTATCAAAGTCAAAATTGAGATGAGAGGATTGTTTCCAGGGTTCACAAATGTGTGGGGGGGGGGGGGTTTCAAGCACAATTAAGGGGTTCAAGGTATTAGAGGGGGGTTCAAAAGCCATAAGTTCTTTTCTAATTTAATTTAGATAAGTTAAAGAAATTACAATCTTTTATAAAATTTCATTTTACAAAACTTAAAAATTTTATAATTTATTTAATTTAACAAAAATGTATATAGGTATATGTATGGTGTATAAAAAGAAAATATAAAAGTTTAAAATCTTGAAACTTAGGGACGTTAAACGTTCGAATAATTCATATGGCATTATATCGAGAAAAGTCATGTCATAACATTATTAAAGTACAAAATGAACTATTACATAAAAAGTCATGGATGTTACATTGGGAATTTCGTCCTCGAAATTCAACATGTGGAGGCTACTGAATCATAAAAGAGATGAGGATACTTAAGCTTCATTTGATCTTCACGTTCCCAAGTGAACTCAGGACCACACTTCGAATTCCAACGAACTTTCACGATAGGTATACGGCTACGCTTGATTTACTTAATGTTACTATCCATGATCTCAATGGGTTGTTTAATGAAGTTCAACTTGTCATCAATACGGACTTCGTCTAACGGAATATGGAGAGTGTCGTCGGCAAGACACTTCTTGAGATTTGACACATGAAAAGTGTTATGCACACCATTGAGTTCGGCTGACAGCTTGAGTTTGTACGCTATGGGCCAATCTTTTCAAGGATTTCAAAATGACCCACGTATCTAGGTGCTAATTTCCCCTTCTTCCCGAAACGGACCACGCCCTTCCAAGGGGAAACTTTGAGTAAGACTTTATCACCAACTTGGAATTCGAGGGGTTTCCTTCGATTATCGGCTTACCTCTTTTGGCGAGCACGGATAGCCTCAAGTCTTTCTTGAATCTTGAAGATCTTATCGGAAGTCTCTTGAATAAGCTCGGGACCGGTTATTTGAGCGTCACCGATCTCGGTCCAACATACCGGAGAGCGGCATTTTCTACCATGTAAGGCTTCGAAAGGAGCACATTTAATGTTAGCATGGTAGCTGTTATTGTAAGAGAATTCCACGAGAGGCATATAGTTATCCCAACTTCCATCGAAATCGATCACACACGTGCGAAGCATATCCTCCAAGGTTTGGATAGTCCTTTCGCTTTGGCCATCGGTTTGAGGATGATAAGACGTGCTGAGGTCCAAACGAGTCCCTAAGGATTTTTGTAAGGATCACCAGAAGTAGGAAGTTAAACGGCCGTCACGATATGAGGTAATTGGCAAAGGCACACCGTGACGAGTCACAATTTCGTTGACAGAAAGATTTGACAGCTTTTCCATCTTGAAATCTTCACGAATAGGGTTAAAATGAGCGGATTTGGTCAAGCGATCGACTATGACCCAAATCGAATCTTGCCAACGAGGAGTTCTTGGGAGTTTGGTGATAAAATCCATAGAGATTTGCTCCCATTTCCAAAGAGGAATCTCGGGTTGTTGGAGAAGGCACTTTTTCACAAATAAAGCTATATCCTTCTTCATTCCTGGCCACCAATAAAACTCCTTGAGGTCGTGATACATTTTATCGCCACCGGGATGAATAGAATACCGAGATTTGTGTGCCTCATCAAGGATAAGCTTGCGAAGGGGTTGAGAGTCGGGAATCCACATTCGTCCCATAAAATAAAGAATTTCATCGGACTTGGACTCTAATTGTTTTTCAGCACCACAATCTAACTGTTGCTTTAACTCTCCCTTGGCAAGAACCTCTTTCTGAGCTTGAAGAATCATGGCCTTGAGGCTAGTTTTGACGATCATTCCCATGGCCCGAATCCGAGAGGGTTTGATCCAATCTTTCCGGCTAAGGGCGTCAGCAACCACATTGGCTTTCCCCGGGTGATAGCGGATTTCACAATCGTAATCGCTCAAAAGTTCAGCCCAACGCCGTTGCCTCATGTTGAGATCCTTTTGGTCAAGGATATGTTGAAGGCTTTTATGATCGATGAAGATGACACACTTTGTGTGACATCCGACATTTTCAGGTTAACTCCGTTAACACAAACATCATTATTTCAAACATTTATTTATTCAAACTCAGTTATCTCAAACATTCACGTTTAATTAGGATTAATTAGATGTGTCAGTTTCGCACAAACACTCACGTATCGGTAATTCGTAGAATTTCCGGATCACATACGATTCGAACCTGGAACGTTGGTGAACTAATAAAAATAATTGTGAATAATTATTTTTATATAAATTATATGATTTTATGTGCTATGTGATTTTTCTGTAAATTATGTGAACTTTCGTGTAATCTCGTAGAATTATCAGATATATATTTTACTGATTATTTTTATAGATGTGGAACATTTATAAAAATAATTATTTAAAAACCATTTTATCTGGTGGATTAATTAGATAAACTAAAAACTCATTTAAATTAGCCCATGATTATCCATACTTAATTTAAAACCCATGCAAATTAGGATATAAGGATTTTTATAAAATTTAAATACCCTACTCTTCTCTCTCTAGAATCGTCGACCAACCCCCCCCCCTTTTGCGCCGAAACCAAACCACCACCATAAACCCTCTCCAAGCTTCAATCTCGTAATTGATCGCGTATTCGGACTCTTCTCGACGTTTCTAACAATCCTACGTAAGTCGTTTCGTTCAATTCCGTCACTTTTTGATTCCTAAATTTTTGATCAAAACCCTAGTTTATCCAAACATGGATTTTTATAATAAAGATGCTAACTTTATCATTGTCTTACATGTATTTGTTGATTTTATGGTTATTTGAAAAACCCTAGCTTCATATGATTAGTAACTTGTTGGATAATGAAGCTTTATGATTATGTACTGGAGTAGAATTGCATATTATAGATGTTTGATACATGTTATTTAGGACATAATAACATGTTTCAATGTGTTGGATGCTTGAAATCATGCATATCTCTCACAGGTTACTAAAGATAGAAACCTTGTCTTGAATTGTGAATCACATGTTAGGTTCTATGCAATTGGTATGGGGCGTGATGATCTTGAACATGTTAGGGTAATCATACAAACATATTAATAATGATAATTCCTCGAAATATGAATCTTGAACATACTTACTATTTATGGAAACATTCTATTTATGGAAACATGCTAATTATGGAAACTTACTATCTTGATAGAACAAATAGGATTTGTTGCTAAGTGCTACAGCATGATCTTGTGTGTATAATATAGTATTGTTATACTGAACAAACATTTAATCACTAACGTGTCACCAACGGGTCGTCGGGTCAAACCTGCAAACCTTTTCTAAACAGTTAAACATTGGTCTTGTTTGGATACTAAGGGTTCATATCAACTTGCACGAACACACAATTATAAACCTATGGTTTTAGGTGGCAGTTAGAGGTTCTGCAGTTTTCTCTTAGCTTTCACTTGCATTCACACTCAGGTGAGTTTCATGGCCCCTATCTTTACTTACTTTCCTTTTTAGGGGAGAAAGCATGCACGCAAACATTTTGGGTTTTGTATTATTGTATTATCGCTTGCTTACTAAAGTACAAACATACCAACAAGTCCTTACATTCTCACACCGTTAGTATTGGAACATAGCAAGGTGATTTTGTGTAGTACTACTGGGTTTGACAAGCCCCACCCGAGTTAGTCGCGCTAACTTGACTGGAGGTCGAACAGGTGTAAGATTAGCCTAGACATTTGCCATTATTCGGTAGACATGGCGGAAGGCAAAAAAAACATACAAACAGTCAGCTTCGGTTTCGAACACTTGTAGTAGCATGACATAGACTAGCTATCTATCGGTATACATTAATAACATTATCTCGCAAACATCGAACTTTTAATTTACTTACATCTCTATGAACTCACCAACCATTGTGTTGACACTTTTAGCATGTCTTTCTCAGGTCGCTAAGGTACACACAAGATTAGGATGCATGGTCTGAGCATTGTTTTCGTAAACAATTTCAAACTTATTTATTTATATTATTTCCCTTGGTTTGGGCGCGGTGTTTTGCGCATTTGACTATTCTTGCATTTGGATTTTATTTACGCTTTCACAATGTTTTCAAACTTAAACTTTTATTGTCTTGTGACTATGAGCAGCATTAGTATTTTATTTAAATTCATATAGAGTCATTCCATGTAACTAATGACTGAGATCCTGGTCTGTCACGTGTCTCGCGGTAAAACCCCGCAGGTGGATTTTGAGGGTGTGACACTTTGTACCATAGAGGTAGTGTCTCCAGATTTTTAAAGTAAAGACCACTGCACCTAACTCGAGTTCATGTGTGGTGTAATTTCTTTCATGAATCTTGAGTTGTCTTGATGCGTAGGTGATGACTTTGCCTCGTTGCATCAACACGCAACCAAGACCTTGATTGGAGGCGTCGCAATAAACGACGAAGTCATCGTTGCCATCGGGGAGACTTAGGATAAGAGAGTCGCACAATTTCTGCTTAAGGAGTTGAAAAGCATCTACTTGTTTCTGCTCCCAAACGAACGATTTATCCTTTTGGGTTAGAGTTGAGAGTGGTAGACGACCTTTGAAAAGTTTGATATGAACCTTCGATAGTAGCCTGCTAAACCCAGAAAGGAACGGATTTATGAGGGAGTCTTGGGCGTACTCTAGTTCTTGATATCTTCAATTTTGGATGGGTCAACATGTATACCCTTCTCGTTGATAACATGACCCAAGAAGTGAACTTCTTTTCACCAAAACTCGCATTTGGAGAATTTCGCATAAAGATTTTCCTTCTTCAAAAGCTCCACGATTAGCCTTAGGTGGTTCTCATGTTCTTTGGTGGTTCGAGAGTAGATCAATATGTCTTCAATGAAGACAATGCCAAATTGATCCAAGTTGGGTCTACAAACCCGGTTCATAAGATCCATGAAAACCGCGGGTGCATTGGTTAACCCGAAAGGCATAACCACGAACTCATAGTGTTCATATCGAGTTCTGAAAGCGGTCTTTGGGATGTCATCGTCATGGACTTGCAATTGGTGATAACCGGATCGGAGATCAATCTTTGAGAAACAAGTTGCTCCTTGCAATTGATCGAATAAGTCATCAATTCTTGGGAGAGGATATCGGTTCTTGGTGGTCAGCTTGTTGAGCTCACGGTAATCGATGCACATCCTAAAGGTTCCATCTTTCTTCTTGACAAAAAGGATCGGGGCTCCCCATGGTGAAAATCTCGGTCTAATGAAACCTTTGCCTAGCAGCTCTTGCAATTGACTAGACAATTCTTGCAATTCGGATGGTGAGAGACGGTAAGTAGATTTAGCAATAGGGTTTGCTCCAGGAACAAGGTCAATACGGAATTCAACTTATCGAACAGGTGGTAGTCCGGGCAAGTCGTCAGGAAATACTTCGGGAAAGTCCCGAATAACGGGTATGTCTTGAATGGTTCTATTCTCGGGTTTCTTTTCAACAATGTGAGCCAAGAAAGCATAGCATTGCTTCCTTAAGTAGCTACGAACCTTCATACAAGAAATGATCTTTAGGCCACGGCAAGGCTTGTCTCCAAGGATTTCCAAGATTTCACCGGATGGTAGAGGAATACGAATAAGTTTCTCCTAGCACACAATCTCAGCATGGTTGCCGGATAGCTAGTCCATACCTACAACTATGTCAAAGCTTCGAATAGTCATAGGAATAAGGTTGATGATGAACGGGTGATTGTTGAGAGTCAAGGTACAACCGTGAACAACCGTACGAACATGGGTTAGTTTGCCATCGGCTATTTCAACCGTGTAAGGAGGTTCTAACACACTAGAGCATTTACCAAGGAAAGGTTCTAATTCAGTGGAAACAAAACTCTTGTTGGAACCGGTTTCAAATAAAATTGATGCATAGACATTATTGACAAGAAAAGTACATGTAATGACGGCAGGTTCCTCAAGTGCTTCAGTGGTACCAATAAAAAAAGCCCAACCACGTGCCCCCTACGTGTTAGCCAATTTGCTGCAACGGTTCCTGAGATGGTCGGTAGCACCACACTGGTAGCAAGCTCTACCATTTACAACTACGGAGATCGTAGTAGGAGTAGCATTAAACACATGGCAAGTAGCTTTCAAGTGACCTCCTTTACCACACTTAGTGCATATGCGGCAGGGGTAGGTAGCATCATGATGATATTGGCACTTAGCACACCAAGGGTAAGACCCGCCCTAAGATTTCTTTGTGGAAGCCTGTGCTTGGGTTGGTGACACTTGGGTAATTGGAGCAGCAGGGGTTACCATGGCGAAGTTCTTTGCCACTTTCTGCTTCTTTAAGTGGCGTTCAGGATTCTTGGTTTCTTCAACCCGAACTTTCTTTCCACATTTTTCGGTTAGAATGCCTTCTTTAACAAGGTCGTCCATGTGGGACGCAGCTAGACGAATGGCAGCCTCCAGAGTAGCAGGGTTGATGCCCATGACGGTACCCCTAATTTGATGAGGTATGCGACCAATATAACAGTCTATTTGGCGGCTTAACGGGGTGACCATGTGAGGGACCAAGGTGCTTAATTCATGAAAACGGTTGTTGTAAGCTTCGTTTTCACCACTGTCTTGAACAAGATCCCACAGTTCCATAGCTTACCTTCTTCTCTTCTAGAGAAAGGGCTTTCTTTATAGATGAAGACGTTGAGTAAGGGGGCGGAGCTCGAAAAGCGAAGTGAGCTGCGCTAGCCTATTATGTTTTTCAGCAGCAAGCTACGGTCTAACGCTTGCCCCCGGTGGCTAACCTAGGTTGTGGCGAAAACTCCAAAACTAGGGTTCCAAACCTTTCTCTAATAATCAGGTAAGCTTTCAAGCTCCTTGACTTTCTATTAGATTAGTTTAGTCCATCTCATTCTTCTGGCAGAATTCCTCAACCATGAGTTCCTTAAGTTGATCCCATGTCAAGGCCAGAGCTGCAGTCAGTCCCTTAGTACGCTTCTGAGCATTCCACCAAGTAAGCGACCTTTTTTGGAAGGCACTTGTAGCATACTTCACTTTCATATTATCGGGACACTCACTCATGATTAAGGTCGCCTCCATGCTTTCAAACCATTGGAGTAAACCGGTGGCACCCTCAGAGCCATTGTACTTGAGGGGGTTGCACGAGTTGAAGTGCTTATAAGTACACGAGTTTCCACCGGTCTCCTTAATAGTGTTGGTGATCTGAGTGACCATGGTGGGAAACACAGCAGCAAGTTGTTGAGTTAAGAGTGTGGCTATAGTGGTGGTATCCATAGTCGGAGCAGTCAAGGCGGTATCACTGGTTCCAGAATTGGTGGTGTCGGTGGTTTCACGTCGAGGAGGCATTCTACGAAGACAAGATTATTAATCGAGTTAGAGAAAGACATGCAAATAATAGAAGTGATATTATTCATAAAATAGAAATTCACTTGCATTAATGTCATACAAAGGTAGAATTGAATTAAACAAACAGTAGCTTATAAAATGCTTAGTGTTAAGTACAAATGAAATTAAAATTTGACAAATCATAACACCGAGTTCTCATAATAGCGTGTTAGAAGTATACTTGACCTATAAGTAATGCAGCCATAAAAGGATTCCCAGGAAAGAGAGGTGGGTCACAAGGGACACACTTAAATACCAAGTTTTTCCTTAGTTAGAACATTTTATGGGCCGACACCCACTCTTTTAGCCATCATATACTACTAACACCTATCACTTGAACCCATAGTTATGATGAGAATCATGGATTGGTCTTTGAGGCCCAAAAGTGAGATCCATCTTCTCGAGTAAGCTTCCTTTTCTTGAGTGGTAAGTGGGTGGAGAAATATCCGAGTGGACATACGTGTTATGGGCTACATCGGCTGAATAGGATGACATGGCTAAGAAGAGATAAGGTTAGCACATAAATCACATATAGTTCCTATGAAAGTGTAAGGGAGTCTTAGGTTATAGTCTAGGTCTTTCTAAGCCTAATTCTATATAACCAAGGCTTTGATACCAATTTGTCACACCCCGCCAAGGCGAAATACACGAGGTGTCACACATATAGTACATAGCACAAGGTATAAAGACATTTACTAAGGTATCACATAAATTATTAAAATTTCATAATTGATAATAACCCTTGTTTCAACAAGTCAAACAACATCTAAAGTAAAAATAGTGTTCAAATTTATTAGCTAAGTTCCAAAAGCAATCCTATGTGATCCTACATCTCTTAGTTATTATTTCCTGAAACATGTAAAGTAAAATGGGTCAACAAAAAGTTGGTGAGAGACATAGGTTTTATAAGTTATAAAGATAAATTGTAATAAAAGATATAAACAAATTCAAATCAAGTTCAAACAAGTGTACAAGCATATTAACACAAACTTCTTACAATCAACCCTTAATGTTATATGTTATATGCATCCACAATCCACGATTGTGCCGTTGAAATGTTATTGCATCTACAATCCCAAAGATTGTGCCAATGTTATATCGGTTTCCCCTATATGGCCTTACTAGTACTTCCTTAGGCTTATGATCAAGTTAATGATTGCAATATTGTTATTAGTGTTCAAATATCAAGCACGTAATTGAAATTACTTGTTTGAGAATTTGTTTTGATAAAATGGTTGAGTTATCAAGTTATAGATATACATGTTTCACCCCAAAAGTAAAAAGGAAAAAGAGGCTATGAATCTCACCATGATATTGTGACTTAAACTTGAACTAGATCGTGATGGCGAGTGAACCGGTTTAACGATGCCCTAAATAAATAAGATATGTTATATAATATATAGGAACAAAACAAGGAAAAAAGACGAAACGGAACGATTTGGGAAGATAGAATTTGGAACGAATGAACAAATGAAAGGATATTAAAGATTCAAATGATAATAAGCTAAATGTATAAAATAAGTTACATGAAATAATGTTTTATAACTTTCTATTTATAAAAGAGATTTTAGATGGCATCAAATAACTATAAATTATAAATTTAAGATAATAACTAATCCTAATGGTCGTCTTGTTAGAACATTATGGTATTTATATGGATATTGTAATATCAAATCATATTATTTGAGCAAGAAATAATAATAATAATAATAATAATAATAATGATAATAAAAATCATGATAATAATAATAATAATAAAAATAATAAAACGTTTAATAAAACTTATTATATAAAATTGTAATGATATTGTAGATCAAGTCGTTTTTAATGGTTTAAGTAATATATATATATATATATATATATATATATATATATATGTATAATTAAACATGCATATATATATATAAATCTCCTTCGTTTAAATTATATGATTAATTTATAAAATAATAGGGTTTATGATGCACACTAACATTTACCATGCTTTGAAATATATAGAAGTAACGAAATAGTACATGATAATTGAAATGTTTTTAGAAAATAAATAAACATATACTTATGTATACTTTTTTTTGTTTGGAAAGATAATGAATACCCTTGAAAGTTTATAAAAGAATAGGTTTTTAAACCATGACATAATGATAATACTTTTTAAATATATAATTGTGTGTGTGTGTGAAAATTGCAAAACAACAAAAAAAAGAATGGGACAGAAACAGCCGCCCAGGCTCGAACCAATGACCTGTGGGTTGATGCTCAAGTGGTTTAACCACTAGACTATATCCCAGATTACACAAAAAGCGATATTTTCGATAGCCTATCTTCTACCTTATCCCACTGTCGCAACCCAGCCCCAAAACTCCAAAATAGATTTCGAAATCGGTGATGGAAAAGAGGAAGCGTAACAGCAGAAACGTTACCTGGAGTTGGCTTGAAGTCGTCACCGGTTGTGAGGCCTCCCCTTGTCGATCGTAAGCCGAGAGAAAAAAGAAAAGACGGGTTGGAGTCGTGATCTGGGATTTACGAATGTATTCGGTATATATAAGGTGATAATCAACGATTAGGACGCGCCAAAAACCTGAATGGGACGAGATTCGCGAGATTTGGAACATGATTTGGTTTGAACCCATTGTCGTAACCCCCAAGCTTGATTTCTTTTAGAAATGAAATTTCTCAATTAATTTCGATGATTCGAGTTTCCATAAGATTGTAAACGAGTTTGGAATAGATTTTGAACGAATTAGGATCTGAAATTACAGGGATTGAAAGAGATTCACCCGATTTTGACTTTATCAAAGTCAAAATTGAGATGAGAGGATTGTTTCCAAGCTTCACAAAGGGGGGGGGGGGGAGGGGTTCAAGCACAATTAAGGGGTTCAATGTATTAGAGGGGGGTTCAAAAGCCATAAGTTCTTTTCTAATTTAATTTAGATTGGTTAAAGAAATTATAATCTTTTATAAAATTTCATTTTACAAAACTTAATAGTTTTATAATTTATTTAATTTAACAAAAATGTATATAGGTATATGTATGGTATATAGAAAGAAAATATAAAAGTTTAAAATCTCGAAACTTAGGGACGTTAAACGTTCGAATAATTCACATGGCATTATATCGAGAAAAGACATGTCATAATATTATTATAGTATAAAATGAACTATTACATAAAAAGTCATGGATGTTACAACCGCCTCGACGTCCAGTTCCTCCCCTACCAGCCGTAGTATTTTAGATTTCCTGATAAGTAAAAGGAATACATCAATGTCATTCCTTCAGATCATAGTTTAGAACAGTACAAGCAAGGTAAATTCTTAATTACAGTGACCTGTTTGTGATTAATAAGTTGCTTTGCTTTTCGGGTTCAAAACTCTTCACATCAGTAGTGACTTTGACATCTAAGCGTTCTAAATTAAGGCATCTATCCCTAACTACAGGCGTTAATGTTACTACTTACTTACTGTGTTGGCTTTGGCGTTGGCTACCCAGACTGACATCCGTGCATTGGTCCCATTATCAGCTTGAGTCCAGATATTTAGGGATGTCTGAATCTCTCAAACTATTGCTCTGATACCAACTTGTAAGGCCTTTTTCCCGGGAGACCTCACTCGTTGGATTTACTCATAAACATAGTAATCAAATGTCAAACTTAAATTAAAACATCAAAGTAGCGAAAGCATACATCATTCAATTACATAACATAGCAGCAGAAGTCTTAGCATTAAACATAAGACATTGTCTTAACATAAATTCGATTAACGGGATGTCAGTCTTGTGCTGGGTAACCTTCACGCCTTAGCCCGTCTTTTCCTCTTACTACCTAAAGTGCATACTAAAAGCCAGCTAACGCTGGTGAGTTCTAGTTTAAAGCAAGTGGGCATAAACATTAGTTCTTGTCATAATTTTCACAAGTATACATATATATATATATATATATATGTATATATTTATCGTTTCAATTATTTCATTCATATTTCATTCTTATGTGGGTACGTATATAGATACATACATTCTTGCATTCGTTTGTACCTTTGATGGTCTTACACATAAGGGGGATCAACCCACCATTGATTACGTGAGTCACAGAGATAAACGTGACGGTCTACCGTTATAGTCCGCCATACTTACAACCGTCCGAAAACTAGTGTCTGTTCCTCATTATCTTACAACCGTCCTACCGAAGTAGTCCGTCATTATCTTACAACTGTCCTACCGAAGTAATCCGTCATTATCTTACACCCGTCCTACCGAAGTAGTCTATCATTACCTTACAACCGTCCTACCATCGTAGTCCGTCTTATTTGTCCGTTCGTCATTATTGTTCCATCCATAACGTTCATTCATACTTAACAAGCAGTATATACATGGATATAAAGCAAGATTTCATTCTTACACGTTATGTCATACATTTCATACTTGGCAAGCAATATATACATGGACATAAAGCAAGTTTTCATCCTTACATGTTATGTCATTCTTTTATTTCATTCTTTGCATACATACGTTACATTCTTAGTTCGTTATTCATTTTCATATATCACGTATGATCACATTGGCATTCATAATATTCATTCATTTAATGTATACACTTCGGCCCTAAAACATTTGAAAGATTTACACGTAACATATAGGGGGCACATAGAACTCACCTGATGAGTGGTTTCTATAATACACTTAGCTGGTTACTGAGCTTCACTAAGGTCTCTACAATCTGTATAATGAAGTCATACACATAAGGTAGTGATCCTATATGACACTAGACATTACTATGCTTTAACCCAGTAGTTTCGATGGATGAATCACATCGAAACTATGGTAGTTTCGAGTCATGGGATTATATCAAAACTATGGTAGTTTCGGGTCATGGGTTTATATCGAAACTATGGTAGTTTCGGGTCATGTGTTTATATCGAAACTTTGGTAGTTTCGGGTCATGGATTTATATCAAAACTACGGTAATTTCGATAAGTAACTTATGTAAAATCTTAGTAGTTTCGGGTTAGGGGTCTATATCGAAACTATGGTAATTTCGATGGATTTACCTATATCGAAACTAGTAGTTTCGATGCATCAGTCTTCTTCCCTAACTAGAAACCCTAGATCTGGCCAATTATTTCTAATCGATCAAGCATTGAACTTTTTACATTTAAAACATTTCTTTTTCATCCATGAGCTTAAATATGTGTTTTGTATCAGGTTTCATACGTAAAAATCATGCCTTCATGTGACTTAAACTCGAAACCCTAAAATAGATAAAAACTCAGATTTAGAGGTGGTGCTTACCTCTTGGAGTTCAGTTCCCGTTGCCGTGATGAAGACGAACGATTCCCGAGCCTTTGAGCCTATTTCCCCGCTTTCTCTCACTACCGGCCTCTCACTCTCTCTCTAGAAGCTGCAAATGTGGTGGAAATGAGGGAGAGAGGTTGGTGGCTACTGATTAGAAAGGGTTTTCCTTCATATTTCGGGCCCATGGGCCGAACTTTGGCCACATCCACCTTGCTTTTCTTTTATTTGTTTTCTATTTATTCAGGATGTTACATTTTTGCAAAACTTAATAGAAAAACTAACATCAGTTAGTCTTAATACCTAAACCCGTTACAAAATTGAAAGCATAATACCCATACTTGCAACTTGAAACCCTTAGTACCATACATGTTACTTTTCACAAACCAGAGGGACTAACCGTGTAATTAACTCTTTTAAATATGTTAATATTAAACCCCAAACTTGTTACAAATTGATAACCATATATCCCAAACTTATTACTTTTCAAAGTTAGATCCTAAACTTATTATTTTTACCAAACTATAGGAACCATTTGTGTAATTGGGGCTGTTATAGGTACACATGAAAATATTATACGCACAAACCTAATACGGGTGTATTGTACCATACGACCCGTATTCCCCTTAGTTAAACGACAAAAGTTGCAACAACTAACAACAGTCATTCATGTCCTCATACGGGTCGTAATGTACCATAAGGCCCGTATGTGGCGGGTCGTATTGTATCATACGGGTCATATTCCTTTAGGGCTTCTATGGTAATATGGGTCCTGTTGTACCATACTGGTCGTATTCCTCTAGGGGCTTCTAGGGGAATACATGCCGTATTGTACCATAATGGTCGTATTCCTTGATTTTAACAAAAAAAAAGTTATTTTTTGGGAAAATAACTAAAACAAATTCAATTATGCCGCGTAAACGTACTCGTTCTGATAGATCTATACGGCTTGTATATAGATTATGAAACGTAAATTTGAATTTAATGAATCGTATACATATTATGCCATGTAAACGTACTCGTTCTGATATCCGTCCTGATATAGAGCCCGAGGATTGGGTACCTTTTCTAGAACCTCATCCGTACTTGTTTTGAACCAGCCTACATGTAACACCCGGATTTATAAACCAATTAAAACTTTTTAAGTAACGCGGAATTTAGGTCCTAGATGAACATTCACGTTCCAAACTTAGTTTCACTTTTTATATAAACATAAGATCAACAAAAGCTTCATAAAGGAAAGTGTTTAACGGGTTTAAGACTAATACATATACCAAAAGACGCTACACAAAAGTATTCCTTTCTAAAAGTTAGATTTGAAGTAAACAACTTCAAAACAAAAGGTTGAGAATCCAATTGTCCATCTTTGGCGAGGCCCGAGATCATGACGGAGCTTTTCATACATTCACAATATCAAAATGAACAAGGTTAGTAAAGATAAATAGTCCTTGAGACTCCTAACAAGTCCCCACAAGAACAACAAGCCAAAATCTCAAAAACGTGCATTTTCTAGCGTCTATCAGATCAATCAGGGCGTACCATACGCCAGTGGGAGTATGGGACGCCAGACTGGACGTATGGGACGCCCCCATCAGGTCAAAATGCCCAAAATCAGTTTTCAGCTTTTGCAACTTTCTGCCGAGTGACCCGATTGTATTTTCAAACCAACATGGTACATATCTACATATTTAAACATTCATTAAGGTTACCCAACATCCCAACACATAACGATTAGTATTTTGATTCCTCAAGTCCAAGTACCATGACCCGTTTCCACTTATTAAGAATTTTAACTTCCAATTCCACTTTTTCGATTGTTTAAACATACATTCAAATACTTATTAGAATCATTAATAACTTAAACAAGTTCATAGTTTATCATTCGTTTATTAGACATATCCACATGTCTTGTGAGAGATCCACCTCTCGATTTCTCCCATGGAGTATTTGACTCCATGTCATCTCATGAAGTAATTGACTTCATGTCCACCGTGAAGTAATTAACTTCACTTCCACTTGTGAGAACTATGTCCTCACTTACATACGTGAAGTGTTTCACTTCACTTACCTCTTTCCATGAAGTATCCACACTTTATATTATACAACCCCTAATTATTTATACTAACGGGTCAATTCCACCACATAATAAGTCAAGTACTATCAAGTTCATACAATTCAATTATAACATTGATAAGTACATAATATAACACAAAGATACTTATCACAAATTGCATATCTAGTACTAAATAAGTGCAAAGCACTTACCTTTGGCGTTAGAAGCTCTCGGATGCTCCTCGGCTTTGACCAATCGATTACCTAAACAATTCACACTTAGTTTAGTAATCTATGATCTTGTTAATCACAATTTAGGTACTTACACACTCCCAAGACCTTATTCACATTATTCTACAATAAGACTTGATTAACTAAGCCATACACAAGCTTTTAATCATACAAGACTGCAATTTTCCCATTTGACCTATTAGGGTCTACACCCACAATTTTCTATTTTCATTTAATTCAAGATTCATTATACTTTTTGGTTTTCTACTTATAATAGTGTTCATCTAACATCATAAACACTAAAACATATCCCAAAAAACTTTTCAATGAATCGACGATAATAGCAAGGTAATAGCCCACTAAGCCCATTTCATCAATTTCGTCATTGGCAAGGTAATACGAGAAAAGTTTTCAATGAATCGACGATAATAGCCCACTAAGCCCAAAAAACTTTTAATTTCTGTAGGCGTTTTTGGCGACAATCAGCCTTTCACCGCTTCGATTTTGGAAAGGCCAACGGAAATTCCTTCCGTGTTTACCACATGACCCAAGAATTGAATCTCCCGGAGCCAAAAGGCACAACTGAATAATTTAGCGAAAAGTTTCTATTTTTGAAGAACCTCAAGGATTTCACGAAGATGACAAGCATGGTCACCCTCGCTATGTGATGTAGCCCAGACGGTCTATTAAAATAATAACACAACCTAACCTAGACTCCTAAGTAATAAAAGGATTACCTTCAACTAAACCGCACTGGCAGGAAAGTGTACCTATCGAGTGTAGCATAGCTTAACGGTAAAACCGAGTTATCGAACCCTAGAGACACTGTATAACTCTACTAGACTCTGACTCGGACTAAAGATTGATTTGGTTTGGGGGGTTTACTACACTAAATATTAAACTAATGAATGCAACAAACAAAAGTCGACTCAAGCTATCAAGAACAAGAACTAAGTTGAAATCAAGAGATGGGAAGAATATCACCTAGGTCGGAATCCTACTTGCAACGCACAACTTCTATCGGTTATTGAAACTAAACTGGATATGGGTTTCTAATGAAACAACTCTAGACAACCTAGTGGATCCCTAATCACTCTTAGGGTGTCACTAACTAAGGAACCTACAAATGCAATAACTCATCAGATGTTGGATCACTTCTCAGGTATTTCTAACTATGATAAAGTACACTAATAGACAGATTACCTCTCAGTCTCTCCGTCCACCAATACACTCAAAGAATGCATGGGGTAATCTCAAGATAACAACTATGACATGAATAGCAACAACCAATAAACACCTAATACCGGCTTCCTCTCAGACAGCTGACACTCGGATTCCTAATGACGAAGACTAAACGACTAATTCTCACCTCTCGGGTATTGAACTAGGATACACATCCAATTGTAATCAGCAATCAATTACAACTCCTATGGCTACTACGTCTAGCAAACCACCCAAATCACAAACCCTAAGATATATGACCAAGATACGCTAATCAAACTGGCAGACAATCACAATCAATGCAAGAAGTTGAAATCAAACAGAATATCAGATATAAACATGCAAAAACATCACAATAATCAACCCAAGATCGCTTACAAAATCATTAATCCATTAATTAAAATCCAAAAACAGATAAAAATCAAAACTTTAACAACTATTCATCATATGACCTAGGAAATATCAAAGTTTTAGCCTAGGATCATGCTTAAAACATTCAAACAGAAGTAAACAAGATTCATGGTATCAAACATCCAAATCAAAGGTAAAGATTCAAACTTGTAAACTCGAAACGCTTAAACAACGAACCCGGATCTCAAAGCCTTCACCTTTTCACTCCAATCAGCCTCCTATGCTCCAAAATCGTCCTAAACCCTTCTCTGGACGGCAATAATTCGAACTCCTCTCATAATGGCAATCAAAATCTTTTTAATTTGAAAATCTAGGGTTTTGTGGAAATTAGGTACATCGCGTACCGCGAAACATTTGGGTTGGGTTTCTCGTGTACCGCGAGGAAAAAAAAGTCACGACCAATTTTGAAGTTTCTCGCGTACCGCGAGAACTTTCCTTCTCCTCTCTCGCATACCGCGAGAGGCATAAATTTCCGATTTTCTTCTTTTGAACTCCCGGCTTCATTCTCGTGCTCGGTTTCTTCATGTATTAACTTGTATTCCATACGAGCACCTGAAAACATACAATAGACAACAAAGACAAAACTAAACAAAAACGCATGAATACAACGAATTAAAGATATGTGCTTTGCATTACATCAAATATCCCCACAGTTAACCTTTTTTCGTCCTTGAAAAAGTATGCAATGGAATCATAACTGGCATCTAACTTAACAAACATCATTTACCAATTAGCAAAACATACTCACGCGTTAAAAAGCAATAATCAGTATTTATGTCCGATTAAACCCAAGCACCAACTTTCTAGCCCCCGTGATGTGTTCTAATTTCATTTACCAAGCATATCAATCAATCAATCTATGTGACTCACACTTAAAGTTACAACTCTACCTAATCCCGTCTCATGGTCATGTCTAGGCACGGATCAAACCATATAGATTTACCCTACCACGTTAAACTAAAATTTACATGTTTTTAGAAATGAGATGAAATCATGAATTAATGGATGGAAATGAGCATAATTAAGCAAAAGAACTTTCGTCTAGAGGCGTTTCAACCAAGTCACTATCCCAGAGGGTAACACATAGACTACAGTCATATCAATGAAACACATAAGAATCAACCCAGTGGCGTTTCAATCAGGCTGGAACCCAACGTGTGACACGTAAGAGAATCTTAGATTTCAATTAGATAAGCTCAAGAATTATGGAATATGGATGCGGGCGCCACCAAACTCGGATTTATTCTCATAAAAAGATAATGGTGTGCCAAAAATTTCAAAAACCTCTAAATTTTAACTTAACGTGGTACCTATCACCCTATGTTGACAGTTTCAGTATTACCGATAATCTAAGATGAATGCCCACAAGATATCATGATTTTAAAATTCAATTAATTCCTAAACAACACAAACATGATATTTAAGTTTTACTAGCTAGCTGGGTCTTCCAAAACATCACTAATTAGACACGTTTTCAATTATTTACATCATTTAAACTCACAAACAGATCCAGTTGTAATATCATTTTCCAAGTATAAGCAGTTATTTCCAAGGACATTTTTCAAAAATTTTTAATTTTTTTGTATTTTTGAATTTTTATAAACAAGACAAACTAACTAAACTAAACTCTCACATCCATACACTTGAAAGACACATTGTCCTCAATGTGAAGGAAGACACAACTAAAAAATAAAATTGCAAAAAAATTAAAATAAAACAGGAAGCGACTTAGCTGGTTATCATATATGCAAACAAATGTGCAGCTTCGCACTTCCTTGTGTTCACTGTATAGCATTTCGGTCGTGGTTGCACAGAATGTCGGGTTGCCTTTACAAACTTCATATAAGTGATAATCGACCCTGCCCGAATGGAGATTTAGTACGGACGGAATGATAAAACCTTCAAAATAAACCCCACAACAAACCCGCAGCATTAAACTGACTCAAGATAAAAATAAAGACTCGATTGACTCAAACTAACTGACTAAGACTCTAGAAAGATAGCAGATAAACGTACTCAATGAGTGGCAAACACATACACATGCATGCCAAAGCAAAGTCGGTCATCGGTCACGAACGGTTTCAAGTTCTCCCATGGTCGTGGTGTGAATGGATGATGAAGTTGTCAATAATGAATGATGGATAAAGGATGATATGTGGTATGATGACAGTGGTGATAATGGATGGTGGATAGAGGATAGAGGTATGAATGATAGTGGTGGTCGATGTGGGTGAACAGTTATTGACAACCATGGGAAAACAAGGAAGAAAGGTGAATCTAGCATGGCCCGGCGTACCGCAAATGAATCGGCAGCACTCATCGCGTACCGCGAGGAGGCAAAAATTAAGCCGGCTATTGGTTTTGTCCTTCAAGTACCGCGGGAGGACTCACCCAACTTCTTCGCGTACCGCGGGGGGCTTGTTGGTATTAGAATGTTTTGAAATTTTTCCAACTTTTATACTTAGAAAATTTTTGATCATTTAAAATTGTTTCACCAAAATTCCTTGAAAACCTATTCCAAGCATAAAAACACATGTAAAAATACCTGGAACTTCATTCTCGATGATTTTTCTCACTGAATCAAGCGTGAATCCCTGCAAAACATGACACAAACAAAACACACACTAAAAAACACAAAAATGACACGGAATCAAACCAAGTAGTGCACACAAACTCTACATCCCGGGCACTTGCCCGAGACTCAAGCAAGCCTATCAAGAGGCTTCTCCTTGATCCTAACCGGTACCGCCTTCATCCTACGCTGTCTCCTGGTCCTCCACAACCTCAACACTTTCAAACTCCTATCGAACACTGAACTCATATTACATGTAGCACTCAAATCCTTCCACCATAACTTATACCTACCCGGTCTAAAGATAATATGATTTAAATAACCAAGTAGCTTATCACCCGTAAACCTGCCCACACTTGGGGTTTTCAGCAGCCTAAAACCAGATGACTCTATGACGGGGTGGGTTATTATATGGGGTGGCCTAGACCTAGGAACACTAGAACTAGGGGTCGGATCAACGGTTCTCCCCTTAGAAAGCATAATGGTGATCGGTAACGGTTCAGGAATGGGATTTTCTATATGTGGGACCTCTAAACCTTCCCCAGGATCTTCAGGATCCTCTACATTCTCCACCAACTTCCCCACACTTGGGGATTTGCCTATGATCTTATCAAATTCCGCCATCATCTCCAACAGATCATCAGGCACCTTATCGCCATCTTCATCCGGCTCATCTAACATCTTCTCCAATTCCAACGACCATTCAGATATCTCTCCTAATTTAGGGCTGGTTTCATCAACTTCTCTCTCTGGATCAGAGTCCCGATGGTCATCTATGAAGGCATCAAGCATGCACACGGAGTGGCTATGCTTGTCAACATCCTTCACGGGTTTCATAGCATCGAAAGTAATAGACTCATCCCCCACATGAAGTGTGAGTTTCCCGTCAAAGACATCAATCATTGCCTTGGCGGTTCGTAGGAACGGGCGTCCTAGGATGAGTGGCACTCTATCATCCACCTCCATATCCAGAATAACAAAATCCACGGGGAATACAAAATTACCTACTTTCACTAACAGATTCTCCACAATTCCCCGTGGATACTTGACTGAAAGGTCAACCAGGGATATGCTCATGCGCGTCGGCTATGGTTCACCTATGTATAGCTGCTTATAGATAGAATAAGGCATCAGATTGACGCTAGCACCCAGATCATCCAACGCGTGGTGTAGAGGCAAACCGCCAAGCAAACACGAGATCGTGAAACGACCCGAATCTGCCATCTTCTTCGGCAGCTTGTTCTGAACCACTGTAGAACATTGCTCACTAAGTGAAACTTCAGAGATCCCCTCTAGCTTCTTCTTGTTGGAAAGAAGATCTTTGAGGATTTTGCCATACTTAGGCATGTGCTGGAGGACCTCTATAAATGGGAGATTGACCTTGGGCTGTTTAAACATATTAAGGAAAGTATTGTATTCCCTAGCATTCTTATACGACAGCAAGGGTGTCAGGTAAGGAATATAACTCAGGTCAATCTCGGGGGACTTCATCTCCTCCCCCTTCTTCTTCTCCACTGCTCTCTCGGCATGCTTCTCTATCTCATCATCCACCGGTTCTTCTTCTTCTACTACCAGTGGGTTCTCTACCATATGCTCTTCTATCATCTTGGCATCTATCTCAGCAAAGTGAGCCCTCCAATCAACCTTCTTCACCTCTTCAACCGACGGGATGCCATAGTCAGCTTCTGGGGAGACTTCCTTCTCTACTCCCTCCTCCTCTCTACTGCTCAAGATCGACACGACCATCACTGAAGCATTAGAACTCTTGTAGGCCGCAGATGCTCCAACCTGCTTCTCCTTTAAGCTCTTCACGATGTCTCCTACCGTGCGTTGCAAATCTTGGAATGCCGACTACTGATTCTTCAATAAAGTGTCATGGCTATCCAGTCTTTGCCTAGCCAGTCCATGCGCCCCTGAACCGTTACCCATCACCATTGTGCTTTCTGAGGGGAGAACCGTTGATCCGACCCCTAGTTCTAGTGTTCCTAGGTCTAGGCCACCTCGTAAAAGAACCCACCCCGTCATAGAGTCATCTGGTTTTAGGCTGCTGAAAACCCCAAGTGTGGGGAGGTTTACGGGTGATAAGCTACTTGGTTATTTGAATCATATTATCTTTGGACCGGGTAGGTATAAGCTGTGGTGGAAGGATTTAAGTGCTACATCTGGTTTTAGGCTGCTAGTCTAGGTTTAATGCCCGCCAAAAGAATTATTATAATTGTTGTAACCACGGTTCTGGTTGCCCACATAGCTCACCTGCTCCTGATTATTTACAGGGCAATCGCGGGTGTCGTGGCCTCCCCTGCATACTTGACACCGCTGAGCACTGAGCTTCAGCTCCTTGATCTCGTTAGCCATTGAGGCGAGTGCAGCAGCCACGCTAGTTTCAGGGTTAACCTAATGCACACCTCTAGGAGAAGAGGCGGTTGCTCTAGCACTAGGAATGGAAGTCCTAGTAGATGGATGCTGTTGTTCCGCTAAAGCAAAGCTCTCGAACATCTCCTCACACTCCTCAGGCTCAAGTTTATCCATGATATGGCCTCCCGCAGCTGTGTTGAATATGATTTTGTTATAAGCGGATATCTGAATAGGTTTTTATACTTAGACAAATTTTCACACCTCAAAATTTTCTTCACCCAAATTCCATAAAAACTTATTCCAAGCATAAAAACATACGTAAAAATAGCTGGAACTTCATTCCCGACGATTTTCCTTGCCGAATCAAGAGCGAATTCCTGCAAAACATGACACAAACAAAACACACACACCAAAAAACACAGAAAAAGACACGGACTCAAACCAAGTAGTGCACACAAACTCTACATCCCAGGCACTTGCCCGAGACTCAAACAACCCTATCAGGAGGCTTCTCCTTGATCCTAACCGGTACCGCCTTCATCCTTCGTGGTCTCCCAGTCCTCCACATCTCTAGCAAACAACTACTAAACAATGGACCTCTATCACTCAGCTCCTTCCACCTCAGCTTATACCTACCTGGCCCGAAAATGATATGTCCAAATAGACAAGAAAATCATATCCCCTCGACGTCCCCACACTTGGGGATTTCAGCAGCCTAAAACCAGAAGACCCTATGACGGGGCGGGTCCTCTTACGGGGTGGCCTAGACCTAGGAACACTAGAACTAGGGGTCGTATCAACGGTTCTCCCCTCAGAAAGCACAATGGTGATGGGTAACAGTTCAGGAATGGGATTTTCTATATGTGGGACCTCTAAAGCTTCACTAGTATCTCATGGATCCTCTATACTCGCCACTAGTTTCCCCACACTTGGGGTTATGCTTATGACATCTTCAAATTCAGCAATCATCTCCAGCAGATCATTAGGCACCTCATCGCCATAATCGTCCGGCTCATCTATCAAAACTTCTAACTCTAACGCCCAATCAGATATCTCTCCCAAGTTAGGGGCGGGTTCATCAATTTCTCTCTCTGGATCGTAGTTCCGATGGTCGTCCATGAGGGCATCAAGCATGCACATGGAGTAGCTATGCTCGCCAACATCCTTCACAGACTTCATAGCATCGAATATAACCAGCTCATCCCCCACACGAAGTGTGAGTTTCCCGTCAAAGACATCGATTACTGCCTTGGCGGTGCGCAAGAATGGGCGCCCGAGGATGAGTGGGACTCTATCATCCACTTCCATGTCTAAAATTACAAAATCCACGGGGAAGACAAACTTACCTACTTTCACTATAAGATTTTCCACAATTCCCCATGGATACTTGACTGAACGGTCAGCCAAGGATATGCTCATGCGTGTCGGCTGCAGTTCACCTAGGTCTAGTTGTTTATAGATAGAATAGGGCATTAGATTGATGCTAGCACCTAGGTCGGCCAACGCGTGGTGTAAGGGCAAACTGCCTAGGAGACACGAAATCGTGAAACGCCCTGAATCTCCCAATTTCTCGGGCAACTTGTTCTGCACCACCGTAGAGCATTGCTCACTAAGTGAGACTTTAGAGACATCCTCGAGCTTCTTCTTGTTGGAAAGAAGATCTTTTAGAAACTTGTCATACTTCGGCATGTGCCGGAGGGTCTCTATCAGTGGGGGATTGACCTTGAGTTGTTTGAACATGTCAAGGAAGTGACCGTGTTCCCTAGCTTGCTTGAATGGCAGCAAACGTGCTGGGTAGGGAACACGAGTCATGTCAATCTCGGGGGTCTGTATATCTGCCCCCTTCTTCTCTTCCTTTGCCTTTTCGGCAGGCATCTTAACTACTTCCTCCTCGTCCACCTGCTCCTCTGCCATCTTAGCATCGATCTCAGCAAATCGAGCTCTCCAGTCAATCTTCTTGACCTCCTCAGGTAACGGAATGTTATACGTACCCGAGTGGGAGTCATCATCTACAACCTCTTTCTTCTCCACACTCCTAACTGACACGGCCATCACTGAAGCGTTGGAGCTTGAAGATGGAACTCCCTGTCGATCTTTCAAGCTCTGAGCGATGTCTCCTACCGTGCGTTGCAGATCCTGGAATGCCGACTGCTGATTCTTCAATAGAGTGTCATGGCTATCTAGGCTTTGCCGAGCATCCCTGTCATTTTGCCCGAAATGCGCAAGAAACTGTGTTTGATTCTCTATTATCTCTTCGATCTTCTTTTTGTTGACACTGCTTCCTGAGCTTGCTCCTCCTTCAGCTCCTCCATACTGATACTGGCGGGCATTAAACCCAGAGGGGTTGTTACCAGATCTCCATCCCGAGCCAAATGAATTGTAGTCGTTGTACCTCGGTTCTGGTTGCCCGTAAAGCTCACATGCTCCTGATTATTTACAGGTCAATCTCGGGTGTCGTGGCCTCCCCTGCACACTTGACACCGCTAAGCACTGAGCTTCAGCTCCTTAATCTCGTTAGCCATTGAGGTGAGTGCAGCTGCCACGCTAGAATCAGGAGTGACCTGATGCACACCTCTAGGAGACGAGGTGGGCGCTCTAGCACTAGGAATGGAAGTCCTAGTAGATGGATACTGTTGTTCGGCTTGAGCGAAGCTTTCGAACATCTCCTCGCACTCATCAGGCTCGAGTCTCTCCATAATATGGCCGACCGCAGCTATGTTGAACATTTGCTTCTTCTCAAAAGTGAGGCCATTTTAGAACTTTTCAACTAACGCCCAGTCGAAAAGACCGTGCTGAGGACATCAGCTCAATAGCGTGTTGAACCGCTCCCAGGCCATGTGATAAGGCTCGTCAGGGTCCATCCAGAACGAATGGATTTGGTCCCGAAGGCGAGCGGCCCTCGAAGGTGGATAGCACTTCTTGTAGAATTTGGCTTGAAGATCCTCCCATGTGGTAATAGAATTGTCGGGGAAGGGGTCAAGCCAAGTAGATGCGCGACTAGAGAGCGAGAATGGGAAGAGACGCCAATAGATAGCGTCTTTAGATACACCCGTGATATTAAATGTATCACATATCCGCGCGAAGCAGGACAACTGTCCCAATGCATCCTCATCCTCGAGGCCATGGAATTGAGTAGCATGAGTGATCGTACTAATGACATGTGATGGGATCTGCCATGTATTGGTGTTCGGAATAGTGGGGCGAGTGACCGAAGATCTCGCGCCCGTTACCCCATCACTAGCCCTCTGGTGCACAGTACGTCTCGCTGGTGGGTCAGCGTCGTCCATGGTAGGAAATGGAATTGGGCTAGTATAACGTACCTGGGATTTGCAAATCTCTTTCAAACGCTCTCGGAAGTCGTGGGTGCGCACGTGCAGCTCTCGTTCAGGCTCTAATGAAGCTGAATATGGTGGTGATCCCTGTGAACGAGTGTGGTGCATAAACTGACACAAGAATAAAAGAAAACAAATAAAGACTCAAGACAGAAAGACTCGATCCTATATTAGACACTCAGATAGCATGTAGGACAAGCAAAGAAGACACGCAAACTCACAAGACTCAAAAGAAAAAAGAAAATAGAATAAACCAAAAATCAAACAAAGAACTAGTCAAAGTCAATATTGCTATTGCCAAGTGTCCCCGGCAGCGGCGCCAAAAACTTGATGTTGCCCAGAAGGTCTATTAAAATAATAACAAAACCTAACCTAGATTCCTAAGTAATAAAAGGAGTACCTTCAACTAAACCGCACTAACAAGCAAGTGTACCTATCGAGTGTAGCACAGCTTAACGGTAAACCGAGTTATCGAACCCTAGAGACACTGTATAACAATACTAGACTCTGACTCGGACTAAAGATTGATTTGGTTTGGGGGGTTTACTACAATAAATATTAAACTAATGAATGCAGTAAACAAAGGTCGACTCAAGCTATCAAGAACAAGAACTAAGTTGAAATCAAGAGATGGGAAGAATATCACCTACGTCAGAATCCTACTTGCAAAGGTCGACTCAAGTTATGGAAACTAAAATGGATCTGGGTTTCTAATGAAACAACTCTAGACAACCTAGTGGATCCCTAATCACTCTCAGGGTGTCACGAACTAAGGAACCTATAGATGCAATAACTCACCAGATGTTAGATCACTTCTCAGGTATTTCCAACTATGATAAAGTACCCTAATAGTCAGATTACCTCTCAGTTTCTCCTTCCACTAATACACTCAAAGAATGCACGGGGTAATCTCAAGATAACAACTATGACACGAATAGCAACAACCAATAGACACCTAATACTGGCTTCCTCTCAGACAGCTGACACTCGGATTCCTAAAGACGAAGACTAAACGACTAATTCTCACCTCTCAGGTATTGAACTAGGATACACATCCAATTGTAATCAGCAATCAATGACAAATCCTATGGCTACTACGTCTAGCAAACCACCCTAATCACAAACCCTAATATCTATGACCAAGATACGCTAATCAAACTGGCAGACAGCCACAATCAACGCAAGAAGTTGAAATCAAACACAAGATCAGATCTAAACATGAAATAACATCACAATTATCAACTCAAGATCTTTTACAAAATCATAAACCCATTAATTGAATCCAAAAACGATAAAAATCCAAACTTTAACAAGTATTCATCATGTGATCTATGCAATATCAAAGTTTTAGCCTAGGATCATCCTTAAACAACTAAAACAGAAGTAATAAACAAGATTCATGGTATCAAACATCCAAATCAAAGGTAAAGATTCAAACTTGCAAACCCGAAACGCTTAAACAACGAACCCGGATCTGAAAGCCTTCACCTTTTCACTCCAATCAGCCTCCTATGCTCCAAAATCGCCCTAAACCCTTCTCTGGACGACAATAATTCGAACTCCTCTCATAATGGCAATCAAAATCTTTTTAATTTGAAAATCCAGGGTTTTGCGGAAACTAGCTCCCTCGCGTACAGCGAAACATTTGGGTTGGGTTCCTCGCGTACCGCAAGGAACAAAATAGCCGCAGCTAGTTTTGAAGTTCCTCGCGTACCGCGAGAACTTTCCTTCTCCTCTCTCGCGTACCGCGAGAGGCATAAATTTCTCATTTTTTTCTTTTGAACTCCCGGCTTCATTCTCGTGCCCGGCTTCTTCATGTATTAACTTGTATTCCATACGAGCACCTGAAAACATACAATAGACTCAAATGTACATTAAAACGACTCAAACCAAAGATAAAACTAAACAAAAACGCACGAATACAACGGATTAAAGATGTGTGCTTTGCACTACATCACTACGCGAGTAGATAAGGATGTCATCGATGAGGAAAATGACAGAACGGTCAAGGAATGGTCTACACACCCGGTTCATAAGGTACATGAAAGCCGCAGGCACGTTGGTTAAGCTGAAAGGCATTACCGTGAACTCGTAATGACCATAGCAAGTACGGAAAGCCGTTTTAGGAATATCCTCCTCCTTCACTTTCAATTGATGGTACCCGGATCTCAAATCAATCTTGGAAAACCACGAAGTTCCTTGTAATTGATCAAAAAGATCATCGATCTGAGGTAATGGATACCGGTTTTTGATAGTTAACTTATTCAACTCCCGATAATCTATGCACATACGCATACTTCCATCTTTCTTTTTGACTAAGAGAACGAGTGCACCTCAAGGAGAGACACTCGGACGAATGAAGCCCTTATCCAACAACTCTTGGATTTGAGTCATCAACTCTTTCATCTCCGGTGGGGCTAACCGATAGGGTGCCTTGGCAATTAGTTTTGCTCCCGGAGCAAGTTCTATCCCAAATTCTACTTCTCTTTCAGGTGGAATCCCCGGTATTTCTTTCGGGAAGACATCCCCAAATTTATTCACAATCGAAACATCATGTAATTTGACTACACTTCAACTTGAGTCCGTGACACAATCTAGGAACGCTTTACACCCATGAGCAACATACTTCATTGCTTGAATATAGGGACATAACAAATGATCGCTAGTTTTCTCACCACGAATATACAAGGTCTTTCCTGACGGTGAAACTAGTTGAATTGCCTTAGGTCCACACAAAATGTTTGCCTTATGTTTAGAAAGCCAGTCCATACCGAAAATCACATCAAACTCTCCCATTTTCATAGGAATGAGATCGATAGGGAAGGTTCCCCCTCAACCTCTAATCTATACCCACGATAGATATCAAATACTAGGAAACTCCTATCATTAGCCACCACTATTTCTAACGGTTCCTCTAATCTTGAACTTAGGAAAGAAGTGTGATTAGCAAATTTTAAGGATACAAACGACCTACTAGCACCCGAATCAAATAAGGTAAGTGCAGGTAATGAATTAATCATAAAAATACCTGCCACAACATCCGGGATTTTCTTAGCTTCCTCGGCCATAATTTGAAAGGCACGTGCCCTTGGCTTGGGGATCTCTACCTTCCTTCCTCCAGTTTCTCTACGTTTAAGATCGGGACATTCACTACGATGGTGGCCCGGTTTATAACAATGATAGCATAAGTTGATTGGGCTTGTGCATTGATGTGCAAAACGTCCCGTCTTCCCACATTTAAAATATGTCGAGGTTTTAAGGCGACATTCCCCCAAGTGTTCCTTCCCACAAGTTTGGCACTGTCATGAATTAGGCTTTCCAACTGCTTTCTTTAACGGGATAGGAAATTTAGCTTTTTTGAGAGTCATATCCACCTCATCTGTCTTTCTTTTCTCACCCCGTTCTTCTTGTCTTTTCAATTCCAATTCCCTCTCTCGGCACTTGTTAATGAGTTGAACTAAAGTAGTGCATTGAGAGGGCGAGACGAACTCTCGATAGTCAATGGATAGAACCGAGTAGAATCGATCCATCTTCATCTTTTCAGTTGCCACAAGATCCGAGCAAAACTGTGCCTTATCATAAAACTCGCCTGCAATTTCATTGATAGACTCTTGTGTCTTCCTCATATGGGGAAATTCCTCAGTAATCTTGTCCACTTCAGCCTGTGGACTGTGGTAATCAAGGAAAACCTCCTTAAAATCCAACTAAGTCATCGTTTTGATGCCACCTTCACTACTCCTCTCCTTTCAGAGCACCTCTGCCCAATCCTTTCCTCTTCCCTGAAGTAAGTTTATAGAAAAAGTCACTTCATCCTCCTATGACGCATGTCTTGTTTCAAACTCTGACACCATGTCTGAAATCAATCTCTGACTGAGCAAAGGGTTTACTTGACCATGTTATTCCTTAGGCTTACAAGCCATGAATTCCTTAAAAGTACATGGCATCCTTTCCGTTTCCTTTCCTTTACCACTTCCTCCTTCGTTCATGTTTTCTTCATTCTTATCGGTCTTAGTTTTTTCATACCTTTCAGCAAATGCTGCCTTAACCGCCCTTTCAATTTCAGCTAAGAAGATTAGCATTGTTTGTTCAAATGCCTTTGCCACCTGTTAAGATATTTGTTTTCCAGTTCCCTCATCATTAGCATTCCCATGGCGAGAGTGCATGGATTCATGTGATTCTGACCTATTATTTCCACCATCATCATCACTTCTATCTCTATTCGAGTTTTATTCGTCAGCCATTCCTCGGCTGAGATTTAAAACATGAGGGTTTAGATAACTTTCATACATATGATTTAAGACATTTTTCCCAATACATCCCTTCCTTATAAACTTAACATTCATTCATGTATCCTTTCATACATTTTCAAATTCACATGTAACCATGTCCACTTGTTCGTTTGTCGGTGTTCATTATCATATGGTCACCATGAAGCAATTGCACATATTACATTACGAATCATACTTGCCAAGCATGGTTGATAATGTAATATGCCCACTTACTTTCATTGTCCCCATATAATAAATCCCTTAATAATTTTTGGCATAATTATATCATATAAGACTCAAATTAACATTTAGTACAATAATCAATACTAACCTCATCTTTCAAGCTCCGTGTCTCGGTCACGCCACCATTGGATACTCATTACCCGACCTTAGCAAGAGCATTATTGGTTTGAGTTTAGTGTCACGCACACTAAATCCCTCAAACCATTGCTCTGATACCAAGTTGTAACACCCGGATTTATAAACCAATTAAAACTTTTTAAGTAACGTGGAATTTAGGTCCCAGAGGAACGTTCATGTTCAAAACATAGTGTCACTTTTTATATAAACATAAGATCAACAAAAGCTTCATAAAGGAAAGTGTTTAATGGGTTTAAGACTAATACATATACCAAAAGACCCTACACAAAAGTATTCCTTTCTAAAAGTTAGATTTGAAGTAAACAACTTCCAAAAGAAAGGTTGAGAATCCAATTGTCCATCTTTGGCGAGACCCGAGATCATGACGGAGCTTTTCCTACATTCACAACATCAAAATGAAAAAGGTTAGTAAAGATAAATAGTCCTTGAGACTCCTAACAAGTCCCCACAAGAACAACAAGACAAAATATCAAAAACACGCATTTTCCAGCGTTTGTCAGATCCATCTGGGCGTACCATACGCCAGTGGGAGTATGGGATGCCAGACTGGACGTATGGAACGCCCCCATCAGGTCAAAATGCCCAAAATCAGTTTTCAGCTTTTGCAACTTTCTGCCGAGTGACCCGATTGTATTTTCAAACCAACATGGTACATATCTACATATTTAAACATTCATTAAGGTTACCCAACATCCCAACACATAACGATTAGTATTTTGATTCCTCAAGTCCAAGTACCATGACCCGTTTCCACTTATTAAGAATTTTAACTTCCAATTCCACTTTTTCGATTGTTTAAACATACATTCAAATACTTATTAGAATCATTAATAACTTAAACAAGTTAATAGTTTATCATTCGTTTATTAGACATATCCACATGTCTTGTGAGAGATCCACCTCTCGGTTTCTCCCATGGAGTATTTGACTCCATGTCATCTCATGAAGTAATTGACTTCATGTCCACCGTGAAGTAATCAACTTCACTTCCACTTGTGAGAACTATGTCCTCACTTACATACGTGAAGTGTTTCACTTCACTTACCTCTTTCCATGAAGTATCCACACTTTATATTATACAACCCCTAATTATTTATACTAACGGGTCAATTCCACCACATAATAAGTCAAGTACTATCAAGTTCATACAATTCAATTATAACATTGATAAGTACATAATATAACACAAAGATACTTATCAAAAATTGCATATCTAGTACTAAATAAGTACAAAGCACTTACCTTTGGCGTTAGAAGCTCCCGGATGCTCCTCGGCTTTGACCAATTGATTACCTAAACAGTTCACACTTAGTTTAGTAATCTATGTTCTTGTTAATCACCAATTTAGGTACTTACACCCTTCTAAGACCTTATTCACATTATTCTACAACAAGAATTGATTAACTAAGCCATACACAAGCTTTTAATCATACAAGACTGCAATTTTCCCATTTGACCCATTAGGGTGTACACCCACGATTTTCTATTTTCATTTAATTCAAGATTCATTATACTTTTCAGTTTTCTACTTATAATAGTGTTCATCTAACATCATAAACACTTAAACATATCGAATTACTCAATCAAACACTCCAGAATCAAAAACCCCCAAATTGGGTCTTAAGAACCCTAATTTCTAAATCATTAAATTGGTGAAATTAACTGGAATTTGTTGTTCATCTAGCTTTAGTAACACTAGATTAACAATTCTTAACAAAAAAATACTCAGATAAACCCCCAATTCTTGTTCATTAAAGTTCATGTATCAACTCTTTTATAAGAACAACAATCTTTAGAGAATTAGAGAAAGGAGATGATAATTACTTGATTATTAGGAAGGATTGTGCAAACCAAAGCTCCTAATCAAGCATGCAATCTCAATAGATGATGTTCTTGATCAAAATCTGCTCCCCCTTTCTTCCTCTCTCTAACCCACGACACACACACACTTGATGTCTGTGTCGCCATTTTCCATATAACCCAAATCAAGATTTGGTTAACTGCAGTTCTGTCCTTCCCTTATTCAATTTAACCCTTTCTTCTCAAACTTAGTTTCTTTTTAATGAAACCAATAACCCATATACTTTTATTTTATTTAAAACACCCCTATAATATAATAAACATACTATAATATAAACCCAAAATTGGTTCGTTACACTACACAATAAACATACAGAGTCTAAGGAGACTGATGATCGGAAACGGCTTTGGAAGTTATTAGGGAAGGAGATTATGACTCCCCGTACGATCTATTGGGAGCCGTTAGAGACATCACTTCATACATCAAATCCCATAAAACATAATTCATCACATAAACATAGTACATCACTTCATACATTAAATCATATTTGAATACCATACATAAAATCATTGATTAATACGTACACAAGCATATATATTTCATAGTCTTGAATATCATCATTCAAACTATTTAATAAGCATGTATATTAGCCCTAAAACCATAAAACGTTTACTAGAGGGCGGCAAGAACTCACCATAGTGTAGTAAGTCAAGTTACACAGAGCAAGAGAACTTCTATGGGAGACAGTCCTAGTTTTTGGTTAGGAACCTATTCACACATTGCATCTCATTACCATACATCCTAAAACCAAAGTCAGGACTCCATGCAACACATTTAGTCGATCCTATCCATCCCATTTCAAGATCTAGAGAAAATTTATAAAAAGATGAAAAGATAATAACGCATGATGACATCAGAAAAAGGTAGACCACACCACCAGACAAAATAAGTATTGATTTGACTTTATGTGGTAAATTTTGCAATGTAGATAGTCTAACAATTCAACCCATGTTGGATTCTGGTCAACTTCATGTGTATTTCATCAAACACAAAAGTTTATTATACGTTTATAAGATGATGGAAATTTTACACAAATTAGTACAAAAATCGTTACATTGTACGCATAACATATAATTTATCGGCCATAAAACATCTATATCTCAAACAAGCATCTTGTAGATTTGCTTCTTGCCACAACAATGACCTTTTTTTAACCAGCCTACGCAATAACATACAAATTACCACCCCTGAATCTTGACCAATACGACAAACACTATGAGGCCACACACTCCCCCCCCCCCCCACACACTCATAATTCAAGTATCTTTTTTTGGCTAGGGTGTTGCCAATACGATATACATTGTAGAAACCATATAAAATAAGACTCAAATTGCACAAAATTTGGGTAAACTTTACGATGAATTATTGCAAGTATTTGGACGACATTCATACGAAAAAACATATATGAATTTATATTGTCTCCATACAAATTGGGAAAAGATACCAGTTTTCATCATCATCGGATATCGGTAAATATACTTGCAAAAACGAAAGAGAGTTATTTTTTGGTTTAAAAAACATTAAAACTAACACAAATTTACCGTACCAACCTCCTACAGTGGAGGATATAGTTCGCTCATCCCATCGTCGTATTTGTACGCATCAACCGATCCTTAAAATATAAGGTCGAAAAACTGAGACGGGAGAATCATCCAACGATCAAAGCCCAACAACTCCTGTTGAAGCACTTTTGTGTGACAAACACTCTGGATATTGTCTTAGCTTTTGTACTTGTCTTGTATGTATTAGTCTTTGTATGTTAGTGTCTGTACGTATTGGTTATCGAGTTGTAATTACTAATGTATGTACTAGTCGTCTGTTTTCTCTAAGTGTTTTGCGCACTTAGCATGTGCACAGGAATTACTTCTTGCGTACTTAGCAAGTACACAAGAATACTATGCGTACTTGTTAAGTACGCAGGAATAATTTGTCATGCGCACTTGTTAAGTGCGCAGAGATCAGGTCTAGTATAAATAGGCAAGGTTAACAGAAGTTATGCACGCAGACATTTTTACACTTAGTTGTATTCTCTCTGTAACCTTAAAGTTTATAATAGACGAAGTTTGAAAGTGATTTTCGTTGTCGGTTTACTTTGTGTTACTTGATTCTCCACCTAGTCACGGGCATTCCGCACCCGGTCCAACTAGTCACACACCCACACGTAACAATCCGAGACACCCGGGGACCTACAAGTGGTATCAGAACTTAGTTCTGGATTTCGAGTGTTGTGAGTGTGTTAGGAGCATCTTCTACACATCCTACAGAGAGTTTGCATGCAAAAGTGGGTGTTTTTATTGATTTTTATGATAAAATAGGGGTAGCTCATGAGCACTATTTTAGAAGCAAAAATCACTCAAAAACCGACTTTTGTTGTGTATTTGAGTGTTTTGAGCATCAAAGGTTGGTTAGAAACTAGTTTCTTACCCTTTGGCTTATTTTGTTTGGTCATATCGTCAACTTTTTTCTGTCTCCGATGAGATTCCAGTGACCGGAAAAAGTTGGTGAGAGTTGGTGAAAAAGTGATCTGCGTACTTACCATATTTGGCAACAAGCACAGTCTTGCTGCGTACTTAACAAGTACGCAAGACCATATTTGTTGCGTACTTAAGTGATCTCCTGCGTACTTATTATTTACTCCTGCGTACTTGTCAAGTACGCATGAGCAAAATCTAAATACGCAACACCAGGTCTTTAAGTGCGCAAGGCCAGATTCAAGTGCGCAAGTTGTTTTAACTTTTCTGAAATTTGACTAAGTGTTTCACTATGGCAAATCTTCAGAACCACGGTAACCTTCTTAATTATGACAATGAGATTGGAACCCCACAGAAACCACCAAAGCTGCTTAATGTAAATGATTATTCGAACTGGAAAACACGCTTTGAGCATTATATCTCATACACCGATTCTTCACTTTGGATACCCATTCTAGAGGGTTATAAGCATCCCACATATACATATTGTAGGTCCCTCGGGTGTTACGGATCGTCACATGCAAGTGCGTTGGCTAGTCGGACCGGGTGCGGAATACCCGTGACTAGGTAGAGAATCAAACAACACAAAGTAAATCGACAACAAAATCACTTTAAATCTTCATATATTATAAACACTTGAAGGTTACAGAGAGAAAAATACTGAGTGCAAAATAGTCTGTGTACTTACATTCTGTCAACCTATCCTATTTATACAAGACATGATCTCTGCGCACTTAGCAAGTGCGAAGGAAAAATTGCTCATGCGTACTTAGCAAGTACACAAAGTATTCTTGCGTACTTGCTAAGTACGCAGGAACTAATTCCTGCGCACATACTAAGTGCGCAAAACACTTAGAGAATTAAGCAACTATCAACATGCATTAGTAAATACAACTCGATAACTAATACATACAAATGCTTACAAACTAAGACAAATACAAACAAAGAAAGTACATAAACTAAGACTCTATCCAGAGTGTTTGTCACACAAAAGTGTTTCAACATACTCCCCCTTGACAATAGCTCTGGAACGTCTTCGGTCTTCACAGATCTGCATCTTTAGCTTCCATCTTCTTCTTTTAGTCAAGGCAAAACTTGATCACCTTGTCGTATTTAGAAGCAAGGAACTTTTTCCATTCATCCGTATGCATGCAGTACCTGTCAGCTAGAGCCTCCAGATATTTCACAGAGAACTTAATAAAGCAGACTTCATCAAATACTCTGATCAGTTCCCTTGGCACTAAGCTTCCACTATCTGACCATACATTTCCTATCACCACTGCCTCGCCCGTTTTTTGATCTACGTACCAGTACCATATGCTACCGAGGATATCCTGAGATAACTTGCTCAGGGGAATCTTGGTTTCACATAGCACTGGCTTGTATACCAGTTTCTTTAAGCTTTTCTTAGTCACAGGATGTCTAGCTTTCTTATCCTTGACTCGCTTGGGAACTTGAGGCTTAAACACTTCAAATTTCCCAGATCTTACTTCACGCTGTAGAACCTGCCACAAACCCATCGCTACTGCGTGATTTGAGTGACCCAGCAGCTCTCGGTTTTCTAGGTTCACGAGGTTGTATCTAGGTAAGGAATTGAAAGCTTCACTGGTTGGCTTCAAGTATTGAACCCCCGCCTAGATCGCTTGATTGCGAACAACTGCTTATCTTCCTCAAACCTCACAGCTAAGATCATCCATGTTGCTCCGTGTTTGTCTATGATAGAAGTCTTTTGCCAGACAGGAGCCGGATCCTTTGATGAACTAGCAAGCATATCTTTGTTTTTCTGTGCCTCTGGATCCACATGTGTAGGGTCGGCAGGGGAGGCTTCAGTCGATGCTTCAACATTGCTAGCAGTATCGACTGAACCTGTGTCGAGCTGAGATTCAAAGGATAGAACTTCGAAGATCTCTCCATCTTCAAACTCATACTCGCCTTCCCCGTCACCCTTGGGAATTTCAATAACTACATCATCATCATCTTCATCCCAATCATCACCAGAGTCGATCTCTCCTTCTTCAAGATTGTCGAGAGCCTCGATATGGGCTTCTTTGGAATAGTCAGGCTCTAAGAATAAGATCTCATTGTCAGATAGATCTCTCCGAACATCAGCCACTGACTTTCCTTTATCAACACCACCGGAAGTATCCCCACCTTCCTGATGAGTCGACTCCCCCTCGGCCATTGGAATAACAGAAATTGGCACGATTACCAAAGCTTGTTGCTCACTTCCACTAGGCCCGACTTCAGGATCCTTGTCTTTTTCATCATCCTTTGTCAGATCAACCGGATGACAAGGCTCATCACTGGTAGGTTTAGATGTCTTCTCCTTCTCTTTTTCTTTCTCTTTTTCCTTTTCTTTCTCTTTCTCCCCCTGAGCAGCAAGCTTATTGGTCAGGTCAGTAACCAACTTGACCATCATTTCATGTTCTTTTCGATGCATATCAAACCGAAGCTCTAAAGACGACCTGTGCTCCAGAATCATGTTGTTTGTTTTGATCAGTAGCTCATTCTGGGCCATCACATTTGCTAGTCTCCCTTCTGTCCCAGCCCTTTGGCTTCTCAGAATAGTAACCTCGTCCACCAACGAATTTATCTGAGCCTGTTGAGCCTCAAATTCCTCCCTTTATTTCCGAACAGTTTCTAGTAGAGCGGCAACTTGGGTTTCCAAAGTATTAATCCTTGCATCATTCGGATCAGGATTCCTGGACGTAGAAGCTTCAGCATTATGAAGTGGGGATGAGATGATCGTATCAAAGTCAAAGCCCTGAGTAAATTCTCCATAGTTGTAGGGTTGACTGATGTGCTCAATGGTGGTAGTAGGGATTGTGAATGGGATGGTGGTTGTAGGAGTGATGGAAGGTGTGATGGTGACTGACTCTGTAAGAATAGGAGTAGTCACCGCCACAAGGACAGATGGTACAGGGAGGGTCACTATCACAGGAACCTCCTCTGTGATAGAAGTGACCACCACATCAAGTGTTACCTGTGGCCTCCTCCGCTGTCGCTTGTACAACTATTGTGAAGGTAGGGTAGAGGCTGAATCAGTACTCATAGCCGATACTTGTACTTGCTGCTGAACACTAACCTCTACCACATGAGGAATAGCTTGTTGCTGCTTATCCCCCCTTTGTTTGTTGATACTTTCTCTTCTTTGTCTTTGAATAGCAGCGTCAGAGTTAGAATCTGGCTCGTATTCACTGCTCGTTGACTATCGCTTTCTCTTAGAAGATGACTCAGGAAGGGTCACCTTCGTCATTCTTCTCGGGTGTGCCTGTGATGGTGCATCATCAGAATCAGATGAATCAGACTTTGTATGTTCGGAGTCGGATCCTTCAGCACCATCATTACCCAATTCTCCGTCTCCTCCAGACAATTCATCTTCACTTTCAACATCCTCCTCTTCTTGTTGCTCATTCGAATGTTCACTGAGTTCTGGCTCAGAATCATGACTAAACCATCTCCAGTCATCTGGTGCCACATACGCTTCATTTATCAGGTGGCCAAAGAGTGTGGTGTGCTCAGGGGTAGGTTCTACACTGCCTGGCTTTAGGAATTGGGCAAACACTCTCTTGTCCACCCGTTTAACTTGCAATCTCTCCCCAGTAGCAGGTAGATTTGGCAACGCATCATTTATCAGTAGTTGCACAAATCTTGGGTATAACAGGAATCTAAACCTCTCAGTCGTATTTATCTGATCATGTATCTTGAGAAGTTATAGCCCCTGTTGAGTGATAAGCCAACCATGGCTGCTGCAAGATCATGTCCCATTGCATCCTTCCTCGCCTTTCTTGAAGAGATGCACATGATCATCACGTGGGCAAAGTACCTCCACTGATCAAGCACCCACATCTTCTTGTAGGAAGAATAATCTCGAACACCGACATATCCCATACGCTACCTCCAACATCCTCCACGAAGTAGCGAGGATAGGCTGTTGGATCGATGGCGAGATCTCAGAACTGTAAGACCCGTCGAATGGTGTCCTCAGAAAAGGCGATGTCATGACCCACCACGGTAGCCCGTATAACATTAGGGGTTACTATGCAGTCATGTTCCGCTGTCTCCCAGAACTAATCCAGGTACGGTCTTGATACTATTGGGTCTGCAGATATAGCATAGCTGATCCTTGAACGGTTCAAGAAGTCCACTATCTCTCGGTATTGTAGTGCAGCAGCCTTCCATTCCAGTTTTGTATGTGCTAGGAGGTTGAACTCACTGGTAAAAGCACGAGCCATCACTGCAAAAACACACAGAAAACATAATAAGAACTAGAAGATTCATTGGAATTGAATACACATGACTAAGTATAGCAGTTACTCATTGAACTGAATTTCAGACTTAGAAAAATTTCACAAGTGTTGGTCCTGCGTACTTATCAAGTACGCAGTGCTCAAAATTTTAACTCAAATTATGAAGATTTCAAGTCAAATAACGAACAAAATAAAAGCATTCAATCAAGAGGATTCAAAGTCAATTCAAGAAGGTTAAACATAAATATTTTTGGCTTTTATGATTAAAATTGAACTATACATAAACTTAGAATCTTTTTGATCTTATCAGGATAGAAATATACAAGTATATACACACACACTATTTTTGTTCAAAGACACGAGCAGATGATCATATCAGGCTAAACTATAGCAAAAACGATACAACATAAACGTCAAAGAATATGGGATCATGTCATGAATTACAATTTATTCATACATAATAAGTACATAGACAAGTAATTCAAGTTGGCAATATTATAAGATTTGAAACCATAAGCATCTTTGTATCACGTTCTTGTGTGTTAAGGTATTAATTGTAAGATATACAACGTGTACCCCACTGATATGCTACAGTAATGTAAATTGCACTATCTCAAGGCATCTAATATTTTCACAAAGATTTTCAAATCTCCAGAATGAAGTTACATCATTTAGCACAGAAACATCAAGCAGAATCCATAATGATTATCAAGAATCATAAGATTCAGAATCGAGTGATCCGGATGTCTTGGTTTAATTGGATGTTCTTTAATGAATATCATATGATGATCCAGGTTAATAGATATGGAGTCTGAGGATTTAGGTAAGGTGATCCAACTTTTATCTGGATTTGATTTCAATGAATCAGGAATGATTCGAGGGTGAATACATGCTCAACGGTTGATGTAAAGACATGTCTTGATTCAATCTCTCATTACATACTTGTGAGTATGGGCAGTGAGATGAACCATAGTAATTGTGCAAAAGACATAACCCGAAACCGGTCTCTTAAGAAAATTATTGCCAAAATCTAACATCCTTTATCTGATAATGATCTTTTTGTATTCTTTTACACACGCACACATGCATACATGGGTTCAAATCACAGTTGTAGTCTAGATTTAGTTTCCACACTACTAGTGATTCAAAGACGCCTACAGTCTACTGACAATTCAAATTACTTATAAATAAGCAGATTAAAAACATAACAATTTAACCAATTAAGTAAGCATGACGCAATCATTTCCCATATGAGCAATCTATGGCGTTTAGATTATTTCTGATGTACTATCATTTCCTCTTTTCTTAAGATTACTCTGAAATTTTCTCCATTTTCTATTTTGTTTGAATTTTTTTTTTATAAAATATTTGAAAATTAAAAGAACTTTACAGAAATTTTAAGAGAAATAAAATTTAACTTTCATGAATTGAATTGATTTAAGAAAAACAAGTTTTCACTCTGGATTGAACATTCCTATCAAGTTGACAAGATGCTCAAAACGGGATCAGTCAAACACCTTTGTGAAAAGGTCAGCAAGATTGTCATCCGTGTGAACCTTTACAACTTCAATGAGATGCTTTTCAGCACAATCACGGATGAAATGATGGCGAATTTCAATATGTTTAGTTTTGGAATGTTTCATCGGGTTATTTGTGATGGAGATTGTGGCATTGTTGTCAATGAACATAGGAGTTCAAGTGAAGTTCAAGCCGTAGTCTCTCAATTGATGCTGAATCCATAAAATTTGAGAACAACCGCTAGCTGCAGCAATGTATTCTGCTTCACATGTTGAGACAAAAACCGTTGACTGCTTCTTACACTGCCAGGAAACCAGTCTGTCTCCCAAGAATTGACATCCACCAGAAGTTGACTTTCTATCAAGGTTACAACCGCCATAATCTGAATCAGTGTAGGCTTTGAAGTCAAAGGACTGCTGCTTAGAGTACCAAAGACCCAATCGGGGTTTCCCTTTGAAGTATCTAAAAATCCTCTTTACAGCTATTATATGGGACTCCTTCGGTTGTGACTGAAACCTTGAGCACAAGCATACAGAAAACATTATATCTGGCCTTGAAGCTGGGAGATACATAAGAGATCCGATCATCCCACGGTACAACTTGCAATCCACATCCTTTCCATCTCTGTCAGGATGTAGACCATGATTGACTGGGATAGGTGTGCCATAAGTACTGCTATCATTCATCTTGTATTTTGACAAGATGTCCTGCACACACTTTGTTTGATGCAGATAAATGTCATCCTCTCTTTGACTGACTTGCAGATACAGGAAGAATGACAGTTCACCCATGTTACTCATTTCAAACTTGGACTTCATCACCTATTCGAATTCCCTACACATCTCTTCATTTGTAGAGCCGAAGATAATGTCATCGACATACACTTGTACAAGAAGAATATCATCTCCTGCTTTTCGTATGAAGAGGGTCGAGTCGATCTGTCCACGGTCGAAACCATTAGACAGTAGATGCTTAGATAAAGTCTCATACCATGCCCGAGGTGCTTGATGAAGACCATAAAGTGCTTTGTCGAGCTTCTACATTTTATTGATATTATGCGGATCTTCAAAGCCGGGAGGTTGAGTGACATAGACCTCTTCATGTACTTTTCCATACAGGAAAGCACTCTTCACATCAAGTTGATAGACCTTGAAGCCAACATACGAGGCATAAGCCAGAAACAGTCGAATGGCTTCAAGTCTAGCAACTGGGGCATATACTTCTGTGTAATCCAAGCCCTCTTGTTGATAAAAACCCTAAACAACCAACCTTGCTTTGTTCTTCACCACAACATGACGATCATCCGTCTTCATTTGAACACCCATCTGATGCCAATTGGTTGTACTCCCCTTGGCAAGTCAACCAAATCCCACACATGCAACTTTTGGAATTGAGACAGTTCGTCTTGCATTGCCTCAATCCAGCAGTTGTCAGCGAGAGCCTCTTTCACATTCTTCGGCTCTAACTGGGACACAAATGCAGCATGCAGACATGTTTCCATGACACCCGTGTCAAGTATCTCAGAGTAGAGACTAGTGTTCTCAGCAATGGTTTGATGACGATTTTGAACACCGACATGAGGATCACCAATAATGTTGTCAATTGGATCATTCTTATGCACTCTCATCTCTGGTACATTTGGTTCTTGAATTTCTGAATCGAGGTTCGTGCTTAACTCCCCTATATCCTGTGTTCCAGAAGAAGAAGATTCAATGTTAATTGGATCAGCTAGAGCTTCATTTCCTACCCAAGTTTTAGGATTAGCTTGAGCGTCATTTCCGTCAACATGAACATCTTCACTGTTATCACCATTAAGATTTCTAGATGCAGATGCAGCATAGGAATCAGGAGTTACAATCAGTACAGTAGCACGTGTTGAGAAACTGGAGTCATCATCGCCACCAAATAATTCATATACATTTGCGGCATCATTTGCAGACAAATCTATAAGATTGAAAGATTTGAATAGCGCATCATAATCAAAACCCCAAGCTGGGCCAGTTGGTTCTGGTGAAATGCTGTGTTTACTACATTCCACTTCAAACCATTCCTCGACAGTACGAGTTCCTATATTGTACACTCTCTTGCAAGGCGAGTTGGCAACATATCCTAAGAAGATGCCTTCCACCGCTTTTGCATAAAACTTAGACTTGCGGTCTTTGTATTGTAGCAATAAGGAACAGGGACTACCAAAAGAACTAGATAGTCAAGATTAGGAGGTCGATTGTTGATCAACTCATAACAAGTCTGATTGTGCCTCTTCACAACCAGAACTCTGTTCAAGACGTGACAAGCTGTACTAACCGCTTATGCCCAGAAAGTGACAGGAAGCTTTGCATCTGACAGCATTGTCCTTGCAATTTCAAAAAAGGTTCTGTTCTTTCGTTCTATGACTCTATTCTGCTGAGGAGTGTACGGAGCACTAAATTCATGACGGATCCCCTTCTTGAGGCAGAAAAGTTCCATCAAGTTATTCTTGAATTCAGTTTCGTTGTCACTCCTTATTCCTCTAACCTTCAAATTGCAAGAGATTCCAAGCTCAGGATCAGGTATTGAAGAATATCAGCAGTCTCATCCTTTGTACCTAAAAAATGCACCCAAGAAAAACGTGAGAAATCATCAGTTACAACCATACAGAATGACTTACCTCCAATACTCCTGATACTTATGGGGCCAAACAAATCCATATGTAATAGCTCCAAAGGGGCATCGATGGAGTTTTGGAGCTTGGGCTTGTGAGACTTCCGTTATTGTTTGCCCTTTTTAAAAGGCATACAGTCATCTACAACGGTAAATTTCAGAATAGGAACACCGGTTACCAAACCATTTCGGACAAGATGATTCATTTTACGATAAGAAATATGTCCGAGTTTCGTATGCCACAAGATAGAGTCAAGCTCTGTCGCTTTGGTAAGCAAACAAGTAGCAACTGATGAGGTGGTTGTTGCCACGCTCATATCAGTCTGATAAGTGTCGTTTATCCTTGGTGCTCGCATCAGAATCCAGTCTTCAGGAACTTCAAAACTAGGTTTGAGAATCAAGCATTCAGATTTGTCAAACATAACGGAGTACTCCTTGTCGCACATCTGAGAAACACTCAACAGGTTATGCTTTAGCTGCTCGCAGTAGTTGACGTTGTCGAAGCTTACACAACCATTTGAAACTACGTCTTGACAAGTGATACTACCGCCTTTCTCTCCAGCAAAGGCCACATATCCGCCTCTAAATGGTTTCACATCTTGAAGCAGGGCCATGTTACCTGTCATGTGCCGGGAGCATCCACTATCTACATACCAACGATTAGAGATAGTACCCTTCAGATGTCCCTACACGAGTCACAAAAAGAATTAATTAGATTTGGAGACCCAAGCCATAATGGTCTTGGGTCGTCCATCTTTCTTAAAATAAACAACTTCAATTAACTCACAGTCGTGACTGTTAAAAATGGATTAATCTTTATAAGAATTGGGACTAGGAGATTGAGAATTTTTATCTTTGTTGTTCCACGATCTCTTCTTTTTCTTAACTGGAACAGTAGACTTAGATTCAAAAGCAACAGGTGAACTAGTGGAAGCTTCACCTAATTGAATTTTAGTCAGTTGTTCAAGCTTTCTCAACCTCTTGTTCCTTATCCTTCTCTATGGCTTAGAGAGTTTCACCACAGGTTTCTCACCAGTAGGTGTACTACCAGAGGTAGATACACAAGGTTTAGCAGGATGTTTTCCCTATCTTGAAACAGATGGTTTAGCCTCAGATGTGATCTTTGGCTTTACCATAGGTTTTACCGGTGGTTTCACCACACTTGCTTTTAGACTTTTGGGATGCTTCACTGGTGGTGACTTAGGGATGACAGCCGGTTGTGGAACAATTGGCTGTTTCCCATGGTTCTTATAAGGACAGTTCACAAAAATGTGACCAACCATACCACAGTGAAAGCAAGTCCTCTTGTCTGTGTTAGTCCTCCTGTAAGGCTCATTAGATCTGGCATTTGATGACTCAGCATTATGAGCAGGAGGAGTTGGTTGGTGAATAGGAGTTTGACCCGATAAAGAATGGTTTTTGGGAGTATAATATTTTTGCAACTTTTCTTTATAACCAAGCCCATAATGAGCTGAAAAAGCTTCTTTCTTAACTTGATTAATGTGTTTATACCCCCCATAAAGAATTACCTTTAATTTATCATTTGATTCAATGATATCGGGTTCAGTCAAAATACAATTGTCACTATTAGTGATAATGTTTTTCTTAATTTTCTGTTCACATAACAACTCCTCAGATACTACTCCTTCAGGGCAGGTGCTTTCAGACCCATCATTAGAAGCAGTAAAGAACTCCTCATTAGATGCGGAGTCAGCCATACTTGAGGAATCATCCTTGTTAGAGGAATCATCCTTACCTGAGGATTCATCAAGGCAAGAAAAATCAATGTCTATTAAGCCGTTGACAAATTTCCTGCTAACTAGTGGAGGAATTGCATTAGTACCCAACCCTAAGCCATTCAATTGCCTCACTACAGACTCGTAGTGTTCCACCACAAAACGAGAATTTTTCAACTTCTCATTAGTACATTTCAACTTCAAGATCTCATTTTACAGCTTGTTGATCTCATTGTTCCTTTTCTTTAACCCCTTGTATGCAACATCCAAGTGAAACTGTTGATCGCTGATTTTAAGTGAATAATCATGTTTTTCTTTCTTCAACGTTTCAATTGAATCTTTAAATCATTTTTTGTTTTCCTTGTAGCTTAACGCTGCAATACGAAGGGGTTCGACTTTGTCTTGAAGCTTAGAATTTTCAACCTTTAAGCTTAGACATTTAGAACAAGAAATTACAACAAAAGGATTAGAATCTACCTCATTTGATGAACCTGATGCCTCTCCAATAGCCATGAGACCAACAACAGTTGTAGACTCTTCTTGGTCAGCCACAGAAGCTTCTCGTTCCTCAGCTTCCATCATCTCCATAATCTCAGCCATGAGACCAACCTGAGTTTGTTCAATAAGAGCACCCTCCAGATGAACACCCCAATCAAAGCTATCGTCCTGTTGAGCCACCAATGCATTGGACGTTCCACCTTGGCTTTGATTGTGGTTGTTTGAGTTGTTGTAGCCTTGGCTAGGTCTGGTGAAACCCGAAGCCGGTGCTCTGTCCTTTTGACATTCATGAGCAAAGTGTCCAAAGTTCAGACACTTGTAGCACTTGGCCTTGGATTTTTCAAAACCAACCTTGGCATTTGAATGACCGCCAATGAATTTTCTTCCTGTTATGTTCAGGAAAAGCTTGGCCCTCCTCAAGATCATGGCCATATTCCAATGAATATCCATATCCTCCATATCATCCGGATCCAGATGATTAAAGTCTTCTTCGATGGTTTCAGGATCCGTTAGCTTGCCGCCAATGAAGTTCTCATAGGCAAGCATGCATGATGAGAATAAAGCCACGTGATCTTCAGCTATCTTGGCTATTGCTGATTGGTTAGCTGAAGATGTGGGAGAAGGATTTCTTGAAGAGTTCTGGTGATGAGATCCAGAACCAGAACCAGATGATGCATAGCATGCATGACCACCACAAGCCTTTATAGTTTCTTCCTCATGAGAGTTTCCTGAGAAAAGGGCAATTCCAGAGCCCGATGACTTGGTTGTAGAAGACGTCCCATGATACATAGAAGGGTCTTGTATTTGAGCTCTTCCTGAGCTTTCCTTTCTTTTTAGGTTCATGTCATGTGCTTGAACCTTTCCAATTGCCTCGTCAATTGTCATCTCATAAAACTTAGAATTTTCTCTCATCAGGGTAGTATACATCTCAAATTTGGGTGGCAAAGCATCCAAAAATTTTTCAACTAATTCCTCATTTGGATAGATGAGGTCAAAAGCTTTCAACTCAGTCTGCAAATGATAGAATCTAGAGATGAGTTCATCTATGGATTCGTTCTCCAGAAATCTGAAGCACTCATACTGCTTCCTGAGAAGATCCCGTTTACTTTTCTTGATGTCACTATTGCCCTCGAATCTCTTCTGTAATGCCTTTCAGAGATCCTTGGAGTTATCGTATCCTCTGAAGCTGTGGAATAACACCCTAGTTAAGGCCATAGTGATAGATCTGTGTGCCTTCTTCTCTCTATCATAAACTTTCTTTTCTTTCTCATCTAGTTTAGAGATATGCTTGGGAACTTCGTCATCAAGGTAAATGTATGTGGGATGCTTATAGCCCTCTAGAATGGGTATCCACAACGAAGAATCGGTATAAGAAATATAATGTTCAAAACGTGATTTCTAGTTTGAATAATCATTTACATTAAGCAGCTTTGGCGGTTTCTGAGGGGTTCCAATCTCATTGTCATAGTTCAGAAGGTTACCGAGGTTCTGAAGATTTGACATGGTGAACACTTAGTCAAATTTCAGAAAAATCAAAGATACTTGCGCACTTGTAACTGACCTTACGCACTTAGAGAAATAGCCTTGCGCACTTATGATTTGCTCTTGCGTACTTGATAAGTACGCATGAGTAGAAGATAAGTACGCAAGAGATAACTTAAGTATGCACCAAGATTGGTCTTGCGTACTTGGTAAGTATGCAGCAAGACTGTACTTTTTGCCAGATAAGGTAAGTACGCAGATAACCTTTTCACCAACTCTCACCAAACTTTTCCGGTCACTGGAAACTCACCGGAGATGGCAGAAATTGAAAAATTGACCAAACAAAATGAGCCAAAGGGTCAGAAACTCATTTCTAACCAACCTTTGATGCTCAAAACACTCAAATACACAACAAAAGTTGGTTTTTGAGTGATTTTTGCTTCTAAATTAGTGCTCAAGAGCTACCCCTAATTTATCACAAAAATACCCACTTTTGCTTGCAAAAACTCTGTAGGATGTGAAGAAAATGCTCCAAACACACTCACAATACTCAAAATCAAGAGCAATGCTATGATTCCACTTGTAGGTCCCTCGGGTGTTACGGATCGTCACATGCAAGTGCGTTGGCTAGTCGGACCGGGTGCGGAATACCCGTGACTAGGTGGAGAATCAAACAACACAAAGTAAACCGACAAGAGAATCACTTTAAACTTTCATCTATTATAAACACTTGAAGGTTACAGAGAGAAAAATACTGAGTGCACAATAGTCTACGTACTTACATTCTGTCAACCTATCCTATTTATACAAGACCTGATCTCTGCACACTTAGCAAGTGCGCAGGGCAAATTGCTCATGCGTATTGCGCACTTGCTAAGTACGTAAGAACTAATTCCTGCGCACATACTAAGTGCGCAAAACACTTAGAGAACTAAGCAACTATCAACATGCATTAGTAAATACAACTCGGAAACTAATACATACAGACGCTTACAAACAAAAACAAATACAAACAAAGAAAGTACATAAACTAAGACTCTATCCAGATTGTTTGTCACACAAAAGTGCTTCAACACGTATCTTGATGAGGAAGTTCCCAAGCCTATCTCCAAACTTGATGAAGAAGAAAAGAAAGCTTATGACAGAGAGAAGAAGGCACACAGATCTATTACTATGGCCTTGACCAGGGAGTTATTTCACAGCTTTAGAGGATATGATAACTCCAAGGATCTCTGGAAGGCTTTGCAAAAGAGATTCGAGGGAAACAGCGACATCAAGAAGAATAAGAGGGATCTTCTTAGGAAGCAGTATGAGTGCTTCAGATATCTAGAGAATGAATCTATAGATGAGCTTATCTCTAGATTCTATCATCTGTAAACTGAGCTGAAAGCTTATGACCTGATCTATCCAAATAAGGAGTTAGTTGAGATATTTCTAAATGCCCTACCACCAAATTTGAGATGTACACCACTTTGATGAGAGAGAACTCAAAGTTTTATGAGATGACTATTGATGAAGCAATCGGAAAGGTTCAGGCACATGATATGAACCTAAAACAAAAAGAGAGCTCAGGGAGACCTCAAATACAAGACCCTTCTATGTATTTTGGGACGTCTTCCACAACCTAGTCATCGGGTTCTGGAATTGCCCTTTTCTCAGGGAACACTCATGAGGAGGATAACTCAAATGTCTGTGGTGGTCATGCTTACTATGCAGCATCTGGATCTGGTTCTAGTTCTGGTTCTGGATCTCATCACCAGAATTCCTCAAGAAATCCTTCTCCCACATCTTCAGCTAATCAATCAGCAATAGCCAAGATAGCTGAAGATCATGTGGCTTTATTCTCATCATGCATGCTTGCCTATGAGAACTTCATTGACGGTAAGCTCACAGATCCTGAAACCATAGAAGAAGACTTCAATCAGGTGGATCCGGATGATATGGAGGACATGAATATTCAATGGAATATGGTCATGATCTTGAGAAGGGAAAAGCGCTTCCTGAATAGAACTGGCAGGAATTTTATTGGTAGACATTCAAATGCCAAGATGGGATTTGATAAATCCAAGGCCAAGTGCTACGAATGCAATAAATTTGGGCATTTTGCAAGAGAATGTCAAAAGGACAAAGCACCGGCCTCGGGGTTCACCAGACCTAGCCAAGGAAATAATCAAGGGTACAACAACTCCAACAACCGCAATCAAAGTTAAGGTGGAACGTCCAATGCTTTGGTAGCACGAGAAAACGACAAATTTGATTGGGTTGTTCATCTGGAGGATGCCCTTATTGCTCAAACGCAAGTTGGTCTCATGGCTGAGATTATGGAGATGATGGAAGTAGAGGAACGGGAAGCTTCTGTGGCTGACCAAGAAGAGTCTACAACTGCAGTTTCCCTCATGGCTATTGGAGAGGCATCATGTTCATCTAGTGAGGTAGATTCTAACTCTTTTGCTGTCATTTCTTGTTCCAAATGTCTAAGCTTAAAGGTTGAAAATTCTAAGCTTCAGGACAAAGTCGAACCCCTTCGTATTGCAGCTTTAAGCTACAAAAGAAAATGAAAAACGATACAAAGATTCAATCAAAACGTTGAAGAAAGAAAAACGTGATTATTCACTTAAAATCAGTGATCAACAGTTTCATTTGGATGTTGCGTACAAAGGGTTAGACAAAAGGAACAATGAGATCAACAAGCTGCAAAATGAGATCTTGTAGTTGAAAGGTAATATTGAGAACTTGAAAAATTCTCGTTTTGTGGTGGAACACTACGAGTCTGTAGTGAGACAAGTGAATGACTTAGGGCTGGGTACTAATGCCATTCCTCCACCAGTAAGCGGGAAATTTGTCAATGGCTTAATTGAAATTGATTTGTCTTGCCTTGATGAGTCCTCGATTCAGGATGATTTCTCTAACAAGGATGATTCCTCAAGTAAGGCTGACTCAGCATCTGATGAAGAGTTCCTTACTTCTTCTGATGATGGGTTTGAGAACACCTGCCCTAAAGGAGTAGTCTCTGAGGAGTTGCTCGGTGAACAGAAAGTTAAGAAAAACATTATCACTGATAGTGATAATTATATTTTAACTGAACCCGATATCGTTGAATCAAATGAAAAATTAAAAGTGATGTTTTATGGGGGATATAAAAATATTAATCAAGTTAAGAAAGAAGCTTTTTCAGCTCATTATGGGCTTGGATATCAAGAAAATATGCAAAAGTATTATATTCCCAAGAACCAATCTTCATCGGGTCAAACTACTGTTCACCAAACAACTTCTCCTGCTCATCATGCTAGGTCATCTATTGCCAAATCTAATGAGTCTTACAGGAGGACTTACAAAGAAAAGAGAACTTGCTTTCACTGTGGTATGGTTGGTCACATCTTTGTGAACTGCCCTGCTAAGAACCAAGGGAAACAGCCAATTGTTTCACAACCGGCTATTATCTCTAAGTCACTACCAGTGAAGCATTCCAAGAGTCCAAAAGAAAATGTGGTGAAACCACCAAAAAAATCTATGGTAAAGCCAAAGATCACATCTGAGGCTAAACCGTATGTTCCTAAAAAGGAAAAGCTATCTGCTAAACCTTGTGCTTCTACCTCTGGTAGTGCACCTACTGGTGAGAAATTTGTGGTAAAACTCTCCAAACCACAGAGGAGAAAAAGGAACAAGAGATTGAGAAAGCTAGAACAGCTGGCTGGAATTCAACCAGGTGAAGCTTCCATTGGTTCACTTGCTGTCGTTGAATCTAAGTCTATTGTTCCAGTTAAGAAAAAGAAGAGGTCCTGGAACAAGAAATCCAAAAGTTTTCAATCTCCTGGTCCTAAGTCTTCTAAAGATTCATCCATTTTTGACAGTCACGACTGTGAATTAATTAAGGTTGTTTAATTTGAGAAAGCCGGAAGACCACTATGGCTTGGATCTCCAAATCTAATTAATTTCTTGTGACTCGTGCAGGGACATCCGAAGGGTACTATCTTTAATCGTTGGTATGTAGATAGTGGATGCTCCCGGCACATGACAAGTAACACGGCCCTGCTTCAAGATGTGAAACCATTTAGAGAGAAAGGCGGTAGTATCACTTGTCAAGGCGTAGTTTCAAATGGTTGTGTAAGCTTCGACAACGTCAACTACTGCGAGCAGCTAAAGCATAACCTGTTGAGTGTTTCTCAGATGTGCAACAAGGAGTACTCCGTTATGTTTGACAAATTTGAATGCTTGATTCTCAAACCTAGTTTTGAAGTTCTTGAAGACTGGATTCTGATGCGAGCACCAAGGATAAACGACACTTATCAGACTGATATGAGCGTGGCAACAACCACCTCATCAGATGCTACTTGTTTGCTTACCAAAGCGGCAAAGCTTGACTCTATCTTGTGGCATAGGAAACTCGGACACATTTCTAATCGTAAAATGAATCATCTTGTCCGAAATGGTTTGGTAACCGGTGTTCCTAAGCTGAGATTTTCCGTTGCAGATGACTGTATGCCTTGTAAAAAGGGTAAATAGCCGGAGGTCTCATAAGACCAAGCTCCAAAACTCTATCGATACCCCTTTGGAGCTATTACATATGCATCTGTTTGGCCCCATAAGTATCAGGTGTATTGGAGGGAAGTCATACTGTCTAGTTGTAACTGATGATTTCTCACGTTTTTCTTGGGTGCATTTTTTAGGTACAAAGGACGAGACTGCTGACATTCTTCAATACCTGATCCTGAGCTTGGAATCTCTTTGCAAGTTGAAGGTTAGAAGAATAAGGAGTGATAACGGAACTAAATTCAAGAATAATTTGATGGAAATTTTCTATCTCAAGAAGGGTATTCATCACGAATTTAGTGCCCCGTACACACCTCAGCAGAATGGAGTTGCAGAACGGAAGAACAGAACCCTAATTGAAACTGCAAGGACAATGCTATGCACAGCTTCCTGTAACTTTCTGGGCAGAAGCAGTAAATACAGCTTGTCACGTTTTGAATAGAGTTCTGATTGTGAAGAGGCACAACAAGACTTACTATGAGTTGATCAACAATCGACCTCCCAATCTTTAATACTTAGTTCCTTTTGGTAGTCCCTGTTCCTTATTGCTACAATACAAAGACCGCAAGTCTAAGTTTCATGCAAAAGCGGTGGAAGGCATCTTCTTAGGAATATGTTGCCAACTCGCCTTGCAAGAGAGTGTACAATATAGGAACTCGTACTGTCGAGGAATGTTTCAAAGTGGATTGCAGTAAACATAGCATTCCACCAGAACCAACTGGTCTAGCTTGAGGTTTTGATTATGATGCACTATTCAAGTCTTTCAATCTTCCTAATTTGTCTGACGATGTTGCCGCAAATGTGTATGATTTCTTTGGTGGCGGTGATGACTCCAGTTTCTCAACCCGTGCAACTGTACCGATTGTAACTCCCGATTCCAATGCTGCATCTGCATCTGGAACTCATGACAGTGATGATGTTGAAGTTGTTCATGTTGACGGAAATGACGCTCAAGCTAATCCTAACACTCGTGTAGGAAATGAAGCTCCAGCTGATCCAATAAACATTGAATCCTCGTCTTCTAGATCACAGGATATGGGGGAGTTGATCATGAACCTCGATTCAGAAATTCAAGAACCGCAAATACCAGAGACGAGAGTGCATAAGAATCATCCAATTGACAACATTATTGGTGATCCTCATGCCGGTGTTCAGACTCATCATAGAACAATTGCTGAGAACACCAGTTTGTACTCAGAGATACTTGACACTGGTGTCATGGAAACATGTTTGCATGCTGCATTCGTATCCTAGTTAGAGCCAAAGAATGTGAAGGAGGCTCTCGCTGACAACTGCTGGATTGAGGCGATGCAAGATGAATTGTCTCAATTCTAAAAGTTGCATGTGTGGGATTTGGTTGACTTGCCAAGAGGCGTACAACCAATTGGAACCAAATGGGTGTTCAAGTGTAAAACGGATGATCGTCATGTCATAGTGAAGAATAAAGCAAGGTTGGTTGTTCAAGGATTTTATCAACAAGAGGGCCTGGATTACACGGAAGTATATGCCCCAGTTGCTAGACTTGAGGCCATTCGACTGTTTCTTGCTTATGCCTCCTATGTCGGCTTCAAGGTCTATCAACTTGATGTGAAGAGTGCTTTCCTATATGGAAAAGTTCATGAAGAGGTCTATGTCACTCAACCTCCCGGCTTTGAAGATCCGCATAATATCAATAAAGTGTATAAGCTCGACAAAGCACTTTATGGTCTTCATCAAGTACCTCGGGCATGGTATGAGACGTTATCAAAACATCTACTGTCAAATGGTTTCGACCGTGGACAGATTGACTCGACCCTCTTCATTCGGAAAGCAGGAGGTGATATTCTTCTTGTACAAGTGTATGTCGACGATATTATCTTTGAGTCTATAAATGAAGAGATGTGTAGGGAATTCGAACAGGTGATGAAACATGGGTGAATTGTCGTTCTTCCTGGGTCTGCAAGTCAGTCAATGAGAGGATGGCATCTATCTACATCAAACTAAGTATGTGTAGGACATCTTGTCAAAATACAAGATGAATGATCAGAGTACTTATGGCACACCTATCCCCGTCAATCATGGTCTGCATCCAGACAAAGATGGAAAGGATGTGGATTGCAAATTGTATCGTGGGATGATCGGATCTCTTATGTATCTCACAGCTTCAAGACCCGACATAATGTTTGCGGTATGGTTGTGCTCAAGGTTTCAGTCACAACCGAAGGAGTCTCATATGATAGATGTCAAGATGATATTCAGATACTTGAAGGGGAAACCCCGATTGGATCTTTGGTACTCAAAGTAGCAATCATTTGACCTCAAAGCCTATACTGATTCAGACTATGGTGGTTGTAACCTTGATAGAAAGTCAACTTTAGGTGGATGTCAATTATTGGGAGACAGGCTAGTTTCCTGGCAGTGTAAGAAGCAGTCAACGGTTTCTGTCTCAACATGTGAAGCAGAGTACATTGCTGCAGCGAGCGATTGTTCTCAGATATTGTGGATTCAGTAGCAATTGAGAGACTACGGCTTAAACTTCACTGGAACTCCAATGTTCATTGACAACAATGCCACCATGTCCATCACAAACAACATGGTGAAACATTCCAAAACTAAACATATTGAAATTCGCCACCATTTCATCCGTGATTGTGCTGAAAAGCATCTCATTGAACTTGTAAAGGTTCACACGGATGACAACTTTGCTTACCTTTTCACTAAGGCGTTTGATCAAACCCGTTTTGAACATCTTGTCAACATGATAGAAATGTTCAATCCAGAGTGAAAACTTGTTTTTCTTAAATCAATTCAATTCATGAATGTTAAATTTTATTTCTTTTATGTTTTCTGTATAGTTCTTTTAGTTTTCAAATATTTAAAAAAAAATCCAAACAAAATAGAAAATGGAGAAAATTTCAAAGTTATTTGAGAAAAGAGGAAATGATAGTACATTAGTAGTGATCTAAACGTCATATGGGAAATGATTGCGTCATGCTTACGTGATCGTTTAAATTGTTGTGTTCTTAATTTGCTTATTTACAAGTAATTTGAATTGTTAGTAGGCTGTAAGCATCTTTGAATCATTAGTAGTGTGGAAATTAAATCAATACTACAACTGTGATTTGAACCCATGTTTGTTAGTGTGTGTGCGTAAAAGAATGCAAAAGATCACTATCGGATATAGGATTTTAGATTTTGGCAATTATTTTCTTCTGATACCAGTTTCGGGATAGGTCGTTAGCACAATTATTGTGGTTCATCTCACTGTCCATACTCACAAGTATACAACTAGAGAGATTGAATCAAGACATGTCTTTACATCAACCGTTGAGCGTGTATTCACTCTTGAATCACACCTGATTCATTGAATTCAAATCCAGATAAAAGTTGGATTCCCTTACCTAAATACTCAAACACCATATTCATTATCCTGAATCATCATATCGTTATTCACCGAAGAAATCACATGAAACCAAGACAAATGAATCACTCGATTCTGAATCTTATGATTCCTGATAATCCTTAAGGATTCTGTTTGATTTTTCATGTGCTAATTGATGTACCCTCATTCTGGAAATTTAGAAAATCATTGGGAAAATCTTAGATGCCTTGAGATATTGCAATTTACATTCATGTAGCATAACAGTGGGGTACACGTTGTATATCTTAAAATTAATACATTAACACACAAGAACGTGACACAAAGATGCTTATGGTTTTAATTCTTATAATATTGCCAACTTGAATTACTTGTTTATGTGCTTATTACGTATGAATAAATAGTAATCCATGACATGATCCAATATTCTTTGATGTTTATCTTGTATCGTTTTTGCTATAGTTTAGCCTGATATGATCCTCTGCTCGTGTCTTTGAACAAAAATAGTGTGTGTGAATATGTGTATTTCGTTACTCTGAAAAGATCAAAAAGGTTTTAAGTTTGTGTATAGTTCAAATTCCATTCAGAAAAACCAAAAATATTTGTGTTTAACCTTCGTGAATTGACTTTAAATCCTCTTGATTGAATGTGCTTATCATGTTTATTATTTGACTTGACAATCTTCATAATTTGAGTTGAAATTTGTGCAACACAAGGGTTTCTGCATACTAATCAAGTGCGCAGGAATTAAACCTTGCGTACTTGTAAGTACGCAAGACTTAAGTCATGCGTACTTGCTATGTACGCAAGAGTTAAGTCGTGCGCACTTGTTAAGTACGCAAGACCAAATTGTGTGGGGTATATATACAAGACTTAGAATTATTTCCGGATTTTATCTCATTTCAAACCTCTTTGACGCTGTTGTATACATGCTTCATATTTCCTCGAATCTTTGTGTGATTCCAAACAAGTTTATCGTCCCGTTCATTGTTCCATCTTCATTTAACAATCATTTGGTGAGAATCACAGTCCATTTCGTCCATTAAATCTCCAGTTATTGATAGATTCTTTGAACTCTCGAACCTAGGGTCTTGATAGTGAAACTTTGATCAATTTTGGATGTTCTTGATGAATATTAAGAAATAAAACTTGTTATAAGTCACTAATCGAAGCTTCTTGACACCTAAATTGTCTTTAACACGGTTTGATTTTGATTTTGATTTTGACCCCTTCTTTGACCGAAGGTTACTATCGGACCAAGGCTAGGTCAAAATCGACTGGTTTAGCAACTCATTGCTGTTGATAGTGGTTCCATAGGTCATAATCATGTATTTCGACCTTGTGGTGACCCTATTCCACAGCAATAGAATACAACTGTTGAATTTTTGGAGTTTGAAATTTGGCTAAGTGCAGGTTCCTGCGCACTTAACAAGAACGCAAGAAGTAATTCATGCGTACTTGCTAAGTACGCAAGAACTAACCCCTGCGTACTTGCTAAGTATGCAGGAAGGGCACTTCTGAAATATTTCTAAGTCTTAAATTCAGTTCATTGTGTAATTGCTATATCAAGTCATGTTTGATCCATTCTAATGATGCTTCTTGTTCTTATTGTGTTTATTATTTTTTTTTGCAGTGATGGCTCGTGCATTTACCAGCGAATTCAATCTGATGGTTCTAACACAACCCTAGTTGAAGGGTGTTGTACTTCAATATAGGGAGATGGTCGATTTCCTGAATCGCTCGAAGATCAGCTTTGCCATCTCTGTTGATCCTATTGTCTCAAGACCATATCTGGAGCAATTCTGGGAAACTGCTGATCACAACTGTACAGTAACCCCAAACGTCATTAGGGCTACTGTAGCAGGTCATGATATTGCTATTTCTGAAGACACCATCAGACGAGTACTACAGTTTAGGGACTTGTCAACCGATCCGATGACTCACCTAGACTACTTCGTTGATGGGTGCTGGAGACAAAGGATGGGGTATGTAGGTACCATGGACTACTCCTCGTATAAGAAGATGTGGATACTTGATCAGTGGCGCTACTTCGTGCACGTCATGATCATGTGCCTGTCTGCTAGGAAGGCGGGAAAGGATGCCATGGGGACTGACTTGGCAGCTGCAATGGTTGGCCTCTCTCTTAACAAGGGTTGCAACTTTTCAAAGTATATCTACAAGTCTATCACCGATCAGATCAATGCTGCTGATAGGTTTAGATTTCTGTTATACCCTCGATTCGTGCAGCTGTTGATTAATGATGTTGTACCCAATCTACCTCAGATTGGAGATAGACTACAAGTCAAACAGGTAGACAAGAGAGTGTTTGCACAATTTCTAAAGCCAGGCAGTGTAGAACCTACCCCTAAGCACATTTCTCTCTTTGGCCACCTAATTAATGAAGCATATGTGGCCCCTGTTAACTTCAGATGGTATAGTGTAGAGTCTGAGCGTGAACTCAGTGAACACAGTGATGAACACCAGGAAGAAGAGGAAGTTGAATCTGAAGATGATATGTCTGATGATGAAAGAGACGAAGAACAGGGAGTTGGAGGTGCTGCAGATTCCGACTCAGAAACGACCGAGTCAGATTCCTTTGATTCTAATGATGCACCATCCCAGGCACACCCAAGAAGATTGACGAAGGTGAAACTTCCCGAGTCATCTTCCAAGAGAAAGAGACAAGCGACTAGCAGTGAATACGAGCCCGATTCTGATTCGGACGCTGCTATACAGAGACGTAGAAGAGAAAGTATAAACAAGCAATGGGGGGATAGGCCGCACCAAGCTATCCTTCGTGAGGTAGAAGTCAGTGCTCAGAGGCAAGCACGTGTAATGGCTGCGAGTACTGATTCCAATTCTACCTCACCTTCACAACAGCTTTATAGGCGACAGCGGAGGAGGCCACGTGTAACACCTGATGTGGCTACCACTGCTATCACAGGGGAGGTTCCTGTGATAGTGTCCCTCCATGTGTAATCTGTTCAAGTGGAGGTGACAACTCCTATTCTAACCGAGTCTGTCACCATCACCCCTACCACCATCCAAACAACCACCATCCCTACCTCAATTCCCACAACCACTCTTCAACACATCGGTGAACCATTTCCTGAGTTAGATTTTACTCATGGATTTGATTTTGATGAAATATTCACATTCCCAACTCATCAAGCAGAAGCATCGTCTTCCAGGGGACCTGATCCTCGTGATACCTGGATCACTACCCTAGAGACTCAAGTCTCTAGTCTTCTTAAAACGCTACGGAAATCAAGAGAAGAATCTGATAAACAACAGGGGCAGATTAACTCTCTGATTGATGAGGTAGCCGCACTAAAGAAACAGCGGGCGGCTGATGACAAGCAGCGTTTAGAGCATGACACTATGGTAAAACTGGTATGTGATATGGCCAAGACGCTTGCTGCTCAGAGGGAGAGATTGAAGGAATTGTTGGAGAAGCAACCACCTAAGCCTAGCAGTGAAGAGGCTTGTCACTTAGTTGATCTAACTAAGGGTGATGATCAGGACAAGGATCCTGAAGCCGGACCGAGTGGAAGTGAGCAGCAATCGTTGGCTTTGGCGATTGTTCCCATTTCTGCCGTATCTATGGCTGAGGGGGAGTCTACTCATAGTGAAGGTGGAGGTGATGCTTCAGGTGGTAATAAAGGAAAGTCAGTGGCTGACATTTTGAAAGTTCTATCTGACGATGTGTCGGATGATATGATCCTATTCTTAGAGCCAAACTATTCTAAAGACACACAGATCGAAGCTCTCTGCAATCTGGAAGAGGGAGAGATCGACTCTAGTGACGACTGGGATGAGGAAGATGATGATGTTGTAATCGAAGTTCCCAAGGGCGACGGGGATGTAGGTCCAGATTTAACTTGAAATCACTGATTTGATCGATTACACACACACACAGGCGGAAACTGTGTGTATGGTGGTGAAACAGATGATAGAAACAGTGTTGGTGAAGATAACCGGCTAACCACACTATGAATCAACACGCAAATGGTATGAAAATGTTAGAACACAGTGCATAAACAACTGCAAATTGTATTGATTCAAGAACAATGTGAAAGAGAAGGTTCAGGGTTACAGCCGCTACTCACATCCTAAACATTCTCAAACTAGGCTATTTATAGTAGTGACAGGTATCGAAACTTTTCGATTGACCATTTACAAGTGATACACAGACTGTCGAAACTACCATCTATCGAAACTACTAGTTTCGATTGAACAAACTCAATCGAAACTAAGTAGTTTCGATGGCCCAGACTTAGCTAATAAAGCAGTAAATTACAGAAAACTGAAATTACATTTAATGAAACGACATAAAGTAAACTAGTCTAAAACTGTTTAAACATACAATAAATGACAACAGCTTATATATAATATATGACTCTACAATCTCCCCCTAAGCTGTTGCATTACTGTCTTCAGCTCTTCAACAAGTAGCTGGTCCTTCAGTTGTCCTTGGTATAAAAGGTTTAACATGGAGAGATACAACCCGTTGGTAGGCCTTAGCATCAGCTTCATCTTCATCACTGTATGCCTGAATGTGATTCTGAAAAAGGATCTCCAGATCTTCAGGCTGAAATTTCAACAACTCCATAGGCTCAAAGATAGTGATGTCTTCCTTGCCCTCACACTCTATTACTACACTGCCAATGATTGGGTCATAGTACCACTTTCTAAAAGTTTACAGCTGGACAGGTACAGATTTTGGAATGGTGATGGTCTTGTGAGTTTGGGCAGGCTTGTACCTCAAGAACACATATGGCTTGTTAGTCTTAGGATGAAACCTTGTCTTTGAGATTTTCTTTTGAGTTTTCCTAGGCTTCATTCCCTTGAAATCATTATTGACTTGAGAATGCAGAAATTTCTCAAAGTCATAAGCCATCATGACCTTCCCAGGGTTTTGAAGGGGAAGTTTGGCTAAATCCCTGAGGTCATAGAAAGGAAGGGTCTGGAAGTCAGTCATAGTTTTAAAGTGCTGAACTCCCCCTCTATATCTTCTTATAATAAAGAGCTTCCTTTCAGCGTCATACTTCCAGCCAATTGGAGGCCTCTTTAGTTCCTGATGCTCTGCTATCCATTCATATGTTTTAGGAGTTTCCTCCAGAATTATTTTCTTAAACCAAGACTTTCTTGAAATTGGAGGTTCAGGAGCAACAGAGGGTGGATCTTGTGCTGGACTTGAATCAGAGACTGTAGTGGTTGGTTCAGGAGTGACTGTCTTGATAAGATTAACTTGAACATCTTCTTCGCCTTTTTCTTCATCAGACAGGGTTTGAATTTCCTATCCTTCCTCTGTGAAGTATCTGGTTCTCTCAGTTTCTTTTTCCTCGGTGGTCAAAATTTCTGGATAAAGATCATTATACCCATAGTTTTCAATTTCATCTAAAAGGGCATTCAGCTCGTCATCAGATGGGATGTCTTCTTCATCCAGAATCACTGTCTCTATTTCAGTGGAAGTCCTTTTCCCTTTCTTCCTTGCATCTCTTCTCTCACTTGCTGAGGGAAGGTTTAGTTCTTGTTCTTCAACTGCCTCTTTTGTCTTCTCAGCAGGCTAGTAAAGATAGTGAGAGCAGACTCCGGATTAGTGACAATGACAGGAGATGAGGGTTCAACCACAGATGTAGTCTCCCCCTGAGCTGCTGAAGTGGTTGGTTGTTGTTGCACATGTTTTATCATTGAGGCTTTGAGCTGTTCCACAACATTAGCTAAAGCCTTGAATTCTTCTTTTTGCTTTGAGATTAGTCTCTTTTGTGTTTCAAGTTGAGTTTGTTAAACCTCAATCTGGGTATGTAAACCCCCAACTTCCAGCTTCAGGTCTTTAACCTCTTCCTGGATATCATGCAAATTAGTTTTTAAGCCTTCAATTTCTTCATCTTTCTTTTGAATCTTATTCTGCATTTTCTTCAGTTCAAGGCTTAAAGTTTTAACTCTTGGTACAAGAGAGGTTGAATCATGAGGTGGTGATGTGGGAGTAGTATGGATGGGTGATTGTTGTGGAGATGGTAGGGGAGTGGGTTGTGGAGTGGGTTGTGGAGTGGGCTGTGGAGTGGGATGTGGAGTAGCTAATAGAGAATCAGACGAGGATGACAAATCTTCTAATCCAATCTTGATTTTCTTAGCCCTAGGCTCTTCTTCCTCAAAATCAGAACCTGACTCAACTTGCCGTTTGGAGGAAGATGCAAGATGCTTTGTTCTATCATCTGAATCAGACTTGTAGTAGTCAGATCCATAAATTCCTGCATCCAGAGTTCCACTTGATTCTGCAACTTCCTCCTCAGCTTCATACATGCCAGCTTCAACATTAACTGCTGGCTCTTGAATTATCTGTATTTGTTCAACAAAAGGATCCTCTATCACAGGCTCAATGATGGGTTGTTCTTGTTCTTGAACATTAGGGACGTTTATCTCAATCTCAACTTCATCAATAGGTGGATTACCTTGATCTTGTTCAACTTCCATTTCTTCTTCATCAGATGATAAGATCTCTTCTTCTAGATCAGGGTCAATATCAGGAATATATTCTTCTTCTTCACCAATAATATGACCAAACAGGGGAACGTCAGCTATAGCCCTGTTGGTTCTCTTGTTGGTACTTATCATATAGCTGAGAGTCTTGGCAATCATATGGTCCAACACAAAGGTGTTCCCACCTTGTTGCAGCTCAGGATGAAGATGATTGATGATAATTTGTAAAAATCTTGGATATGCCAGAAATTTCTCCTTTACGGCTCCTATTAGATTGTCCTTTAACTGTCTGAAGATGAAGCCATAAAAATTGAAATCTCTTCCCTTGACTAACCCCAAAATTGCTGAGCCCAGAGTGCTATTTGCTGAATCAAAACCTCCTTTTCTGATTGATAGGCAGTGAATAAACACGTGCACTATGTATCTCCAGTGGCTTGGTAACGAGTTCTTGATTATCTGACCACTTTTGAATTCATCTAGATGACCCAATCTTCTGAAGCATTCTTTAATATAGAAGATTGAAAATTCAATGGGTGCATCTGGACTGTCATTAAACTGCAGCACCTCTCTAACTGTAGCTTCAGAAAATAAGACTTCTTGGCCAAGCACAGTTGCTCTGATGTGCTCCACATTTTCAACTGTGTGATCTCTGCAGTTTCCCAAAATTCTCTTATAGATGTCTCAAACACCGGCAGGTTGTTGCTGATGGCAAAGCTGATGTTGGAGTTTTCCAGGAAGTTTAAGACACGAGTGAACTCTGCAGCTTTTGGATCATTGGCATAAGGAATGCACAGACATTGTGTCTTTTTACGAATAAGAGATCAATACGTGTAAAATTCATCAGTTTTGCACAATAAGTAAAATTTCTGAATATACTTAATCGAAACAAGGTATATCAACACTTAGAAAAATTTTGAAGTCCTAACTGTCGAAACAACTAGTTTCGATTTGAGATGAACTTAGTTAATTTAACAAACAGCTTTATCGAAACAAGTAGTTTCGATAGAGGATATAAGCAAGTTTGAGTGTCGAAACTAGTAGTTTCGATTGAAAACCTATTGAGAAATTTTTGAAGGTGTTGAACCCCTTTATCGAAACTACTTGGTTTTGAAACCCAAACCCCTCTGATTCATTATACTCAGACTAATATAAACAATTTTAAAGAAGGGTTTAGAGTGGCCTGTAAGTGAAGGAACTTCATCTTACCGAATGTGAGACGTTATCTGCAAGAATACACATTAATCGTGATGATAGAGATGTATGCAAACACGGATAATCACAAAAACGACTGTTATTATGAAGATTTAGTCAAACAAATTTTAAACTTTGAAATCCTAGGTCTGCCGATTTGCAAAAATTATCCAAAATGAAGTAGTGAGACGTTACCTGATGATGGAGACGATGGTGACAACGGGAGAAAATCAGGTGATTAACGCTGATATCTTGCAACTCAGACCGATGGTTTGAGAGATTTTGTGAATGACGGAGAAGATGAAGAGGGTTTGAAAAAGACGAGTGAATATCAGTATGAAGGGAGGGATTGCTTATGAAGGCTTTTAATTTTTGTGAGACAAGACAAAAATGCCCTTGTCAAAACAACTAGTTTCGATAGGACAAACTAGTTTTGATAGGACAAACTAGTTTCGATATGAACAACTAGTTTCGTTAGTTCAAAGAAGTTTCGATATGCACAAAGTAGTTTCGATATGTCAAAGTAGTTTCGATATGCACAAAGTAGTTTTGATAGTCCAAAGAACAGAAATAAGACTAACATATATACACTGTTAAAACAGACTTACTATAGAAATGAAATTATACACAAGATAATTACACTTATCTTCTTGAAAAAGATCCAACATGAGATCAGATCTGGTCAGTCTCTTGAAACACTTCCTTTTGCAATTCACTACTGTGAGTCCCTGAAGATAGCTGATATTTGTGCAAAGTAAACCCAAACATTTGTTTGTACTAAGATTTCATGTGATTAGAAGGTACCATTTAAGCAATATACAAGGTGTACTCCACATATTAAAATAAAATGATTTTGAAAACCTATCAATCCTCAAGAAGTACCCATCTTCATCATATCATCTCTTTCTGATTAACCAAGGTACCGTCTTAGTAATGTCAAAGTACCACCAAAATATAATAAGATATCCAAGTGGATTTAGAAAATTAAAATAAAATATATCCAAGTAGATATTAAAAAGGTACGAACATTCTAGATCTTTGCGTAAGCAAAACAGAAGAAGTCGTAAAATTATCCAAGCGGATAGAAAAATGTTGAACACCCGAGATCTTTGCGTAAGCAAAACAGACGGGGTCAAATCATCCAAGTGGATGGGAAAAGGATGAGCACCCGAGATCTTTGCGTAAGCAAAACATACAGAGTCATCGGTGGTAAATATCGTTATATTGACGGTCACTTGGCGTATGAATAGGAATCCAATACGTAAGCCTGTATCTGATTGAATTGGTTTTCTTAGATATAAAAATGGGTTAGATGTTTCAATAATGGGTTCAAACACACAAAGTATGAGATATATATTAGGTTTTCACACTACTTACAAGTTTTAACCATATATCGGGCCTACCAGCTATACCTCAGTAAACACCATCGCTTTTGGTCTATTCCATGTTCAAGAGATGAGATCAGACACTATCATTTCTCAAAGGTCAGATTCAATTTTTCCTACAATTCAAAACCACTTGAAGATTATATACACAGCAATTCTTTTTAATATTAAAATATTATATTTCTCCCCCAAAAGATTTGCGTGGATACTGTACATAAAAATAAAATCTTTTTGGAATTTTCTTAGATAATTAATCAAAATTTAGAAAATAAACTACTATTCACACAATTTACTGAAAGTTAATCATTCCAAGCATCTCTACTAGTTGGGCAAATCTGGTAGAGTCAAAAGCCTTTGTGAAGATGTCTGCTGTTTGTTTATTAGTTTTGACTTCAACAATTTTAATATTCTTCTTTTCCACACAGTCACGGATAAAGTGATGTTTGATTTCAATGTGTTTTGTTTTGGAATGCTGAACGAGGTTTTGGGTGATATGGGGAACAGCAGTGTTGTCACACAGAATGGGAGTCTCATGGAATGTGATCCCATAATCAAGCATCTGATGGTGTATCCATCTGACTTGGGAACAACAGAGGGCTGCGGCAATGTATTCGGCTTCGGCGGTGGATTGTTTCTTACATTGCCATGAAACAAGGCGGTTGCCAAGGAATTGACAACCTCCAGAAAGTGGATTTTCGGTCTAAGTTGCAACCCCCGTAGTCTGAATCTGAATAAGCCACAAGATCAAACAAGTCAGTTTTAGGATACCACAGACCCAATTTTGGATTATACCTTAAATATCTTAAAATACGTTTGACAGCAGATAAATGAGAGAGTTTAGGATTAGCCTGAAAACGTGCACACAAGCACACTGCAAACATGATGTCGGGTCTGCTGGCCATGAGATACATGAGAGATCCTATCATAGAGCGATAGAGATGCTGATCAACGCTTTCACCATCCACATCAGGAGTCAAACAATGTCGAACTTCCACAAGAGTTTTTACTGGATGGGAATCAGCCATTTTGAACTTGATCAAGATTTCTTTTACGTATTTTTCTTGATAGATAAGGATTCCTGACTCAGACTGATCAACTTGTAGTCCCAAAAAGAACTTCATTTCCCCCATGGAGCTCATTTCAAACTTAGATCGCATCACTTCTTCTAATTCTTTGCAGAGACGGGGATTTGTAGATCCAAAAATGATATCATCCACATAAATTTGCACCATGATTGTATCCTTTTCATCCTTCCGTTTGAACAAAGTTTGGTCAATTGCTCCTCGTGTGAAACCATTCTCAAGCAGATGCTTTGATAAAGTTTCATACCACGCACGAGGTGCTTGGTGAAGACCATACAATGCTTTATCTAACTTGTAAACACGGTCTGGAAAATTAGGATCAATGAAACCCGGCGGCTGCTTGACATAAACTTCCTCTTGAACTTTGCCATATAAAAATGCGCTTTTGACATCCATTTGATGAACGGTGAAGTCCATGTAGGCTGCATAGGCGAGAAACATTCGGATGGCTTCCAAGCGAGCCATTGGTGGAAAGACTTCCTCATAGTCAATCCCTTCTTCTTGATAGAAACCTTGAACCACCAGACGAGCTTTATTTCGAATCACAGTGCCGCCTTCATCCTTTTTGTTGCGAAAAACCCAACGAGTGCCGATTGGAACTTTGTTCTTGGGAAGATCTACCAAATTCCACACATGCAGCTTTGAGAATTGATGTAGCTCTTCATGCATTGCTTCCACCCAGCTGTTTTCTAGTAGAGCTGCTTTGATGTTCTTTGGTTCAGCTTGAGAAATGAAGCAAGAAAACATGTTGTTTTCAAATGCTTCACAGGCACTTTGGGTACTAACACCCACGTTGAGTGGTCCAATGATGTTATTGGTGGGATGAATCTTGTGAATTCGCAGTTGAGGAATTTCATCTTCTTCCATGACTTCCTCCAAATTGGTAAGATTTTCAGCAGGAGGATTGGCAATATCATTAATAGGATCTTCAGCAGGTGATTGTGGTGCAACATCTACTATTGGAATGGAGTTGTCTTCAACAGTTTCACTTGTTGCACCAGAACCGGAAGACTCCATATCAGATTCAGCATTAGCAACCACAGGAATTTCAACCTGAGCAGATGAGGAAGAGCCTTGATCATTTATGTTCCCTAGATTGTTCACAGAGAAGTAAGGATTAGCATGAGTTGATTCAATAGAGAAATCAGGAAGATTAAATGACTTAAAAACTGAATCGACGTCAAAGAGCCAATTGGGACCGTCTCCTGCGTCCGTATGATTGTTTTCATGCCAATTGATATCAATGGACTCCATCACTATCCTTTTCTTCTTATGGTAGACACGAAAAGCACGTTGATTGGATGAGTAACCAACAAAATAGCATTCATCAGCTTTGGCTTCAAACTTGTTGAGCTGATCTGAAGTGTTCAGCATTGTGCACACACACCCAAATTTTCTGAAGAAATCAATAACTGGCTTGCGCTTGTACATGATCTCATAAGGTGTCTTGTTGCAACTTTTAGTGATAAGAACCCGATTTTGCACAAAACATGCAGTGTTGACCGCCTCAGCCCAGAAAGTCACGAGAAGCTTAGAGTCAACAATCATAGTTCGTGCAGCTTCAATTAAAGTGCGGTTTCTTCTTTCAGCTACACCGTTTTGTTGAGGAGTATGAGGTGCACTAAATTGTCGAGAAATTCCTTTGCTTTCACAGAAGGAATCAAGAGTTGCATTTTTGAATTCTGTTCCATGATCGCTGCGGATAGTCTTCACACTTAGATTGAAGAGGTTCTCAATTTGAATCAGATAGGTTTTTAAAATCTCTGGCGTCTCATCTTTCTTGGCTAGGAAAAACACCCAAGTGAATCGAGAAAAATCATCTGTTACCACCAGACAGTATGACTTTCGTCCAAGACTCATGACACTCACTGGACCAAAAAGATCCATGTGAAGCAATGGGAGAGGAGAGTCAATGGAATTGGTGGTTTTAGGCTTATGTGAAGATTTGTGTTGTTTTCCCTTAGAACATGAGATACAGTGTTCCATAGGAGTGAAATCTTTGAGAGGTAATCCAGTGACTAGGTTGCCTCGAACCAGTCGGTTCATTGTTTTGAAATTAACATGTCCCAACCTTTTATGCCACAGGAAAGATTCATCTTCGGAAGCCTTTGAGAGAAAACATGATTCAATGCCCGATGGGTTGTTCATATCCAAGCTATATGTGTTGTATCTTCTGGGAGCACGCATGAGAATAAGTTCTTCCGGAATCACCACTCCCGGCTTCAAGATAAGACATTCTTTTGAATTGAAAAAAGCACAAAAGTTCTTGTCACAAATCTGTGAAACACTCATCAGATTGTATTTTAACTGAGGAACAAAGTTGACAAATTCCAGACTATTTACTCCATTTGATACCGTTCCTTGTCCTTCAATCTTTCCTCCTCTTGGGTTTCCAGCAAAAGCAACATACTCTCCATCAATTTGATGATAATCTTGCAACAAGTTAAAGTGCCCAGTCATATGTCTTGAACATTCACTATCTACATGCCAGATGTTATCACCGATTCTTCTTGATTGACCCTATACACAACGAACCATTTATACGATTTGATCAAAATTGTTTCAAACAAGTGATTTTAGTGTCAGGATATGACCTCTCATTGGAATCAGAATTACAACGATCCTTTGATGAAGCATGGTCATCAAATAGAACATTATTTTTAATTTTCCAAGTCCGTTTTAAATAATTTTTAGCATTTTTAATTCTTTTACGCCTAGATTTCCTACTGTGAGAATACTTAGGCAACACATATGTATTTAATGAACTTTTGGAAGGCGATTCTTCAGTAGAATTTGTGGTTGTCAATTTACAACTTTTTGAAACATGATTTGAGGCACCACAACTAAAACAAACGTTTTCACAAGATATCTTAGCCTGATAATAGTCATCACAAGATGAAGATGATTGTGATGTTGAGGAATCTGAACATGAGACGGTTCTCTCATCAATAACTTTGTCTTGAAGACGAAGTGCTTCCTTTAATCTGAAAAAGTCCATGTTGCTCATGGTTTCACGTGGTACATCATTCACAATAATTCCTGCACTTTTAAACTTGGTAACACATGGCATAACATTCAAAGATTTGGGAACAAAAGGCAAAGCATCTTTAAATTTAGAAACATCACATCCCAAACCCGTATGCTCAGCAGGCATAGAATCAAAATACAAGTTTTTAACGTGTTCACAAATATTTGGTTTTGACACGGACATATTATTACATTCATCCGACTCAAGTTCTTTTAAAATAGTTTTGTCATTGGTACTCTCATCACAAACATCTTCGGAATTTACACAATTTAATTCTGCACAAGAAGCAAAACTGTCAGAATCAGAGGACGTAATATAATCATTAGGAGATAATGTGCAAACAAAAGGTGTGGGAACATGTGGAGTTGGCATATCAGCAAATCTCCCTGATTTAGAATAAGGAGGTGGATGAGAGTTATACCCAAGACCTTCTGTGCCTTTTCTATTAAATTGTTTATCAATTATTCCAAACAGAATTTTCTGATCCATATCCATGTGGTCAACCTGTAATTTGGCTTTTTCTGCCTTTTGGACTCTTTCAGTTAAAATCGTATTGTTAATAGTTTGAGTATTGAGTTGAACAATTAAAGAACGATTTTCAGCAGATATGTCATGAATTTTCTTTAAGTAAAGTTTCTCATTTTTGGCAACAGGGTCATACATCACCTTAATGTGATCTCGTTCATCAATCAAGGCTTGATTGATTAATCTGTATTTTTGAATTTCATTTAAGCAAGATCTGGAATTACAAAGTTTAGAAATAACCTCAGCAGGCACAGTAGTGAGATCCTCAGCAGGTTCAATCATGACACACTTGCATGTGTCCTCCACATCAGCCATCAAGGCTTTATCAGCAGCTTCCTCATCTTGTTCTCCCCAATGATAGTGTCCATCAGCTTGACGCACAAGAGCTGTGGAACTAGAAGATGTGTTTGTCTTTGAAGGATTGGCAGCTTGTTTTCCAAAGGAAATCTTATTTTCTTGCTGATCCTTGGAGGACGGCTCCTTGCAGTTTCTGGCAAAGTGACCCAGCTGATCACAATTGTAGCATCTCACCTTCTTGATATCAAACCCAAGTGTCTTTCCCTGCTTGAATCTGTCTATGCCAGTCCTTTTGATGAATCTTTTGGCTCTTAAGGTCAACATGGCCATGCACCAATCAATGTCCATTTTCTCCAAATCATCAGGATTAATCTGCTCCAAGTCATCAGGTTGAAAGCTAACCGGTGTTAGATTTCCAGAAATCAGTGCATCATAGCACGACATAAAAGCAGTCATGATTGGGACATAATCATCATGAATCATGGTGACAGTCTTTTGAGGAGCAGAGGAGCTGGTAGAATTAATTACAGTAGCTGAATGAGGGACATCAGTCTGAAAGTATGGGCTACCAGATGAGCTTGATCCAGCAATAAGAGCTGTGTTTCCAGACTGATTTGACGGGGTGACTGCTCCCTTCTTAATCTCAATTTCATAAGATTCAAGAATGCTATAGACTTCCTGTTGAGACAGAGCACTCAGATTCTCAGTCTTTTTTATCATGATTCGATACATATTCCATTCCTCATGAAGAGAATCTAGGAGTTTCTTGTTTAGATCAAGAGTAGGGTACTCAACTCCCATTACTTTCAACCTTGATACAATGCTTGAGAAACGGTTGATCAAATCAGATATTGATTCTCCCCTTACACTGCTGAACATCGCATATTGTTTCTTGATCAGATCTATTTTGCTTTCCCTGACATCCTCACTTCACTCATATCTTGTGCACAATGCAGCCCATAAGTCTTTGGCAGTTGTGTACTCAGCAAAGATGTTGAAAATATCCATAGGAAGAGCCATGGCAATAGTCCCGTAGGCCTTGTTATCTCGGGCAATCAAGGCAAGATCTTTCTCATCATACTCAGATACTAACTTAGGACGTTGAACATCAGCAGTGGTAGTTACGGGCTTGTGGGGACCATCGGTGATAGAACTCAACAAAGTATAATCATGAAATTGAAAGAAAAGTTTCATCTTCTTAGTCCAATCATCAAATTCTCTAGTGGACACAAGAGCAGGTGGTCTATTTCCCCCAGAATGTTCTGTTGAACTTGAAGTGGCCATAATATTCGGAATCGAAACTAAAACAGTAACTAGTTTCGATTGAACAACTTTTATCGAAACAACTAGTTTCGATAGGACAACTTATATCGAAACAACTAGCTTCGATAGGACAACTTTTATCGAAACAACTAGTTTCGATAGTACAACTTTTATCGAAACAACTAGTTTCGATACTGAAAATTTTACAGGCAAGTTTCGATGACCAAAGTTTCTATAGAGATAGGACAAAAATCTAGTTTCGATAGTACCTTCTCCCGACAAAATGTAGACAAGAAGTTTCGATGATCAACAGAAATCAGAAGCTGTCCCCAGTAGTTTCGATGCCTTCTTCTCCAAGCTCAGAAATACTCCATTGATAATAAGCTCCAGAAATCAATAGTGCAGAAATGACAAACCAATCTAGCGAAAACCTTTGTCTAACACTCCTGATCACTAATCCAACCTCCGATTCTGAAAATACGAGCAAAAACCCTTGGAAATCGATGAAACAGTAGCCGTCAATCAATAAACCAGTACTTCCGAGAATAGATGTGCAAAAACCCAAAATAAGCTTCGAATACCCTCAGTAAACACCTAGAATAGATCAATAAACCTGATAACACTCAGAAACACTAGAGCATAAAGCTCTGATACCAATTGTAGGTCCAGATTTAACTTGAAATCACTTATTTGATCGATTACACACACACAGGCGGAAACTGTGTGTATGGTGGTGAAACAGATGATAGAAACAGTGTTGGTGATATAACCGGCTAACCACACTATGAATCAACACGCAAATGGTATGAAAATGTAAGAACACAGTGCATAAACAACTGCAAATTGTATTGATTCAAGAACAATGTGAAAGAGAAGGTTCAGGGTTACAGCCGCTACTCACACCCTAAACATTCTCAAACTAGGCTATTTATAGTAGTGACAGGTATCGAAACTATGTTCAATCGAAACTACTAGTTTCGATTGACAATTTACAAGTGATACACAGACTGTCAAAACTACCATCTATCGAAACTACTAGTTTCGATTGAACAAACTCAATCAAAACTAAGTAGTTTCGAAGGCCCAGACTTAGCTAATAAAGCAGTAAATTACAGAAAACTGAAATTACATTTAATGAAATGACATAAAGTAAACTAATCTAAAACTGTTTAAACATACAACAAATGACAACAGCTTATATATAAGATATGACTCTACAGGGGAAGGAGGGTATGAGTTTGAAGATGGAGAGATTTTCGAAGTTCCATCCTTTGAAACTCATCTTGACACAGGTTCAGTCGACCCTGCTAGTACTATTGAGGCGTCGACTGCAGCCTCCCCTGCCGACCCTACACCTGTGGATCCAAAGGCACAGAAAGACAAACATATGTCTGCAAGTTCATCAAAGGATCCGGCTCTTATCTGGCAAAAGACATCAATCATAGACAAACATGGAGCGACAGGGATGATCTTAGCTGTGAGGTTCGAGGAGGAGAAGAAGTTTTTTGCAATCAAGCGAGATGGGGGGTTCAATACTTGAAACCAACCAGCGAAGCTTTCAACTCCTTGCCAAGATACGACCTTGTGAACCTAGCAAACCGAGAGCTGATGGGTCACTCAAATAACGCAGTAGCGATGGGTTTGTGGCAGGTTCTACAGCGAGAGGTAAGATTTGGGAAGTTCAAAATGTTTAAGCCTCGAGTGCCCAAGCAATTCAGGGATAAGAACGTTAGACATCCTGTGACTCATAAAATCTTAAAGAAACTGGTATACAAGCCACTGCTGTGTGAAACCAAGATTCCCCTGAGCAAGTTATCTCAGGATATCCTCGGTAACATATGGTACTGGTACGTAGATCCTAAATCGGGCGAGGCAGTGGTGATTGGAAAGGTGTGGTCCGAGAGTGGAAGCTTAGTGTCAAGGGAACTGGTCAGAGTTTTTGATAAAGACTACTTCATAAACTTTTCTGTGAAAGATCTGGAGGCGCTAGCTGACAAGTACTGGATGTACACGGACGAGTGGACAAAGTTTCTTGCTTCTAAATACGACAAGGTGATCAAGTTCTGCCTTGATTACAAGAAGAAGATGGAAGCTAAAGCTGGGGAGCAGTGAAGACCGAAGACAATCCAGAGCTGTTGTCAAGGGGGAGTTTGTTGAAGCACTTTTGTGTGACAAACACTCTAGATATTGTCTTAGCTTTTGTACTTGTCTTGTATGTTATAGTCTTTAGATGTTAGTGTCTGTATGTATTAGTTATCGAGTTGTAATTACTAATGTATGTACTAGTCGTATGTTTTCTCTAAGTGTTTTGCGCACTTAGCATGTGCGCTGGAATTACTTCCTGCGTACTTAGCAAGTACGCAAGAATACTATGTGTACTTGTTAAGTATGCAGGAACAATTTACCCTGCGCACTTGTTAAGTGCGTAGAGATCAGGTCTAGTATAAACATGCTAGGTTAACAGAAGTTATGCACGCAGACATTTTTGTATTCGGTTGTATTCTCTCTGTAACCTTCAAGTTTATAATAGACGGAGTTTGAAAGTGATTTTCGTTGTCAGTTTACTTTGTGTTACTTGATTCTCCACCTAGTCACGGGCATTCCGCACCCGGTCCGACTAGCCACACACCCACACGTAACGATCCGAGACACCCGGGGACCTACAACTCCTATGTTCTTCATATTTCATGAAACCGCCAAGCCGTAAATCTGTTTGTCCAAGCCCGAACATGCTGTAAAATAAAATAACAATTATGCTCATTTGAAATACATTAATACGACGTGTATATGTTTTAAAAACTTACAATTGAACCTATATAACTATGTCCACGAAATTCTCCGCCAAGTGTCGTAACGCCCATACAAGAGACACTACAAAATAATGGTTATTTACTGGTGTCGGAATGTTGTCACCCATGTGTTGGATATATGATGTTCGATCGTCAATTAAGTCAACGTTACTAACGAGATACGATCCGAAGAGATACACTTTGGGCAACGAACAAATATATCTAATATTTAATTGTTAAATATTATAGTTCACGAAAAACGGAAATATTATACGGTGGATTAATATTTAGAGAAATATTTTTCGGTGGTTGAGTTAATTAATTATTTAGTGAAATAATTATTTACGAGGAGTAAATGTTTAAAATGTTAAACATTTAAAGAATGCATTTTTACTGATTATTTATAATTAGTAAAATACAAGGTTTGATAATTAATAGTTAATTATTAGTTGGGTATTAATGGTTAATACCAGTGTTTTTAAAACCGGACCAGCCGATCGGACCGTTCGGACCAGGAACCGGAAGGCAAAGTTTTCCGGTTATAGGTGCTGAAACGGTCCTGCAGCCACCCGTCCGGCCAGACCAGAGTTCGGAGGTCGGACCAGAAAACCGGTAAAAAGAGGCGGTCGAGCTAGTGGGGAAACAAACAAGATTTATCAAACAAAACCCCCCAAATCAAAGCCCTTCCAGCCTGGATAATCTTGTGGGAAGTGACAGGCACTCCACTACGGTGGCGATTAACGTTGGTTGGTCGGAGGTGGGGTTTGCGACGCAGGAAGAATCGTCGGAAAGAAATCTTGATGTTTAGCCCTTTTGTTCAGCCGTTCAACGAGGAAGAAGAAGAAGGCAGACGCAAGGAAGATCTTGAGGTTCAACAATCTTGATGTTTAGCCCTTATGTTCAGCCGTTCAACGAGGAAATCTGAAACCCTAATACAAAACAAAGGCTATCACTTTTCCTTTTATATTCATAACATACACTTTAGCCCTTGAGGTTCAGTAACTTACAGAATATATCCTCAACTTATAAAACCTTCAATAAAAACATAAAACTTAAACAAATAACATTTAACAATTGATTAACAAAACTAACCTTTATTTTTAACATCATTTTACACTATTTATTTTTATAATATTTAAGAACTCATCCGGTTCTTACACCCGGTCGGACCAATGGACCGGTAAAGAGACCGGTTCGATGTCCGGTCCGGTCCGGAAAACATTGGTTAATACCTCAGGGGTCGGTGTGTAATTATAATGGTTATAAATATATCATTATAATTAACCCTAAAATATAATCACACCCAACCCAAAATCGGCGCCCCCTTTTGTAACACCCTGAAATTTGCCGTAATAATTTAAGAGCTAAAAATATTAGAAAATGAAAGTCCAGGGTTAAAATATAATTAGTTCAAAGTTAGAGGATCAAAAGTGAAAATTTTGGATATTGGGACCGTAACGGACCTTCACAGACCATAACGGTCTGTTACGGGTTGAGCAAGGAGTTGCTCAGGAGATGACACGTGTCTAGATGACTCAGCCCTAATTTCGATGCATAACGAACCGTCACCAGCGTGTAACGGTCCGTCATACCGTAATGTGATCAGAGACCGCCACGTGTAAGATGACTCATGCGCACTAGGTCGGTGACGGACCGTCACCAAACCATAACGGTCTATTATGACGGGTCGGTGATGGACCGTCACCCAGCATAACGGTTCGTCACAATGTGAGAATTGGCCTATAAATAGATGGTCGAGCTCAGTTGAATTCTCATATCTTTTACACTATAAAACACACACACAAACTTTAGAGGTCCAATACCGAGCCCCGGTTTGCTTATGAAAGTCCAGTTTCTAGCCTTACGCCTTCAAATAGCCGTGGATAGTTCTGAGGTAAGGTTCTAACAACTTGGTTACTAACAATTAAGCTTTGATTATATATTAAGCTTATTATAGCTTTTAATTAAGCAGTTAAATATACATCAAGGTGTTGTCCAAGGTGTTTGACATATTATTGATACAATAAGCTGAAATATTGCCCAAGTGAGTTCCTCTGAACTTAATGTGTATTGTTACATGGTTGTTATTTGAAATACTCACCATATCTCATGATGAATACATGTTAAAGTTTGGATTTTTATCGGGTTTTGGATTCAATTAATGGGTTTATGATTTTGTAAAAGATCTTGAGTTGATAATTGTGATGTTATTACATGTTTAGATCTGATCTTATGTTTGATTTCAATTCCTTGTGTTGATTGTGGTTGTCTGCCAGTTGAATATCGTATCTTGGTCATATATCTTAGGGTTTGTGATCAGGGTGGTTTGCTAGACGTAGTAGCCATAAGGAGTTGTCTTTGATTACTGATTAGAGTTGAATGTGTATCCTAGTTCAATACCCGAGAGGTGAGAATTAGTCGTTTAGGCTTATTCATTAGGAATCTGAGTGTCAGTTGTCTGAGAGGAAGCCGGTATTAGGTGTCTAGTGATTGTTGCTATTCGTGTCATAGTTGTTATCTTGAGATTACCCCGTGTATTCTTTGAGTGTATTGGTGGACGGAGAGACTGAGAGGTAATCTATCTATTATGGTACTTTATCATAGTTGGAAATACCTGAGAAGATATCCAACAATCTGGTGAGTTAGTACATCTTTAGGTTCCTTAGTTGGTGACACCCTGAGAGTGATTAGGGATCCACTAGGCTGTCTAGAGTTGTTTCATTAGAAACCCACATCCATTATAGTTTCCATAACCGATAGAATTTGTGCTTTGCAAGTAAGATTCCGACCTAGGTGATATTCTTCCCATTCTTGATATTACCTTTGTCCTTTGTCTGGTTAGTTGAGTCGACCTTAGTTCGCTGCATTCTTAGTTAATTTGTAGTGTAATAAACCTCCCAAACCAATTAAATCTTTTGTCCGAGTCAGATTCTAGTATTGTTATTCGTAGTGTCTGTAGGGTTCGATATTCTGGTTTAGCGTTAAGCTGTGCTACACTAGATAGGTACACGTGCCGGTCAGTGCGGTCTAGTTCATAGGTTTTCCATTTATTACTTAGCAATCTAGGTTATGTTTAGTAGTTTATTTTATAGACCGTCTGGGCGACATCAAGTTTTTGGCGCCGTTGCCGGGGACACTTGGCAATAGCAATATTAGCTTTTACTAGTTCTTTTAGTGATTTTTTGTTTGTTTTGTTTTCTTTTGAGTCTTCTGTGCTACTTGTCTTCTGTGCTACTTGTGAGTCTTATCGGAGTGTCTAATTTACAATCGAGTCTTTCTTTGTGTCTTTGAGTCATTGTTCTGTTTCCTTCTAGAGTCCTTCTGTGTATGCACAATACTCATTCGTGGGGATCACCATCATTCTCAGCTTTTACAGAGCCCGAACAAGAACTTCAAGAGCGCACCCGTGACTTTCGGGAGCGTTTGAAGGAGCTTTGCAAAACCCAGGTAAGCTCTAAGTGCCCAATTCCATTTCCTAATATGGGCGACGCTGACCCACCAGCGAGACGTACCGTGAACCAGAGGGACAGGGATGGGGTCACGGGCGCGAGATCTTAGATCACATGCCCCACTATACCGAACACCAATTCTTGGCAGATCCCATCACATGTCATGAGTACGATCACTCATGCCAGCCAATTCCATGGCCTTGAGGATGAGGATGCACCCGGACATGTGTCCCTCTTTGCACGCATATGTGATACTTTCAATCTCACGAGTGTATCTAAGGACGCAATCTACTTGCATCTCTTCCCATTCTCTATGTTTGGTCGTGCATCTACTTGGCTCGACACTCTCCCATACAACTCAATCACCTCATGGGATGATCTCGAAGCCAAGTTCTTCAAGAAGTATTATCCACATTCCAGGGCCGCTCGCCTTAGGGATCAGGTCCACTCCTTCTGGATGGATCCCGATGATCCCTATCACATTGCCTGGGAGCGGTTCAACGCGTTGTTGAGCTGATGTCCCCAGCACGGTCTTTCCGACTGGGTGCTAGTGGAGAAGTTCTACAATGGTCTCACCTTCGAGAAGCAGCAAATGTTCAATACAACTGCGAGAGGCCATATCATGTAGAGAATCGAGCCTGATGAGTGCGAGGAATTGTTCGAGAGCTTCGCTCAAGCCGAACAGCAGTATCTATCTACTAGGACTTCCATTCCTAGTGCTAGAGCACCCGCCTCTTCTCCAAGAGGTGTGCATCAGGTCACTCCTGAGACTAGCGTGGTTGTTGCACTCGCCTCAATGGCTAACGAGATTAAGGAGCTGAAGCTCAGTGCTCAGCGGTGTCAAGTATATAGAGGAGGCCACGAAACCCGAGATTGCCCCGTAAATAATCAGGAGCACGTGAGCTATGCTGGCAACCAGAACCAGAACCGAGGGTACAAAAACTACAATTCTTTTGGCTCAGGATGGAGATCTAGAAATAACCGGCCTGGGTTTAATGGTCACCAGCAGCAATATGGAGGATCTGAAGGGGGAGCAAGTTCAAGAAGAAGTGTCAACACAAGGAAGATTGAGGAGATGATAGAGAAACAGACACAGTTGCTTGCTCAGTTAGTGCAAAATGATAAGGATGCTCGGCAAAGACTGGATAGCCATGACACTCTATTGAAGAATCAGCAGTCGGCATTCCAGGATTTGAAACGCACGGTAGGAGACATCGCTCAGAGCCTGAAGGGTAGACAAGGAGGCCCATCTTCAGGCTCAAATGCTTCAATGATGGTCGTGTCAGCTAGGAGTGTGGAGAAGAAAGAGGTTGTAGAGGATGACTCCCAATCCATTGAGTATGGCATACCTTCCATAGAGGAAGTGAAGAAGGTAGACTGGAGAGCTCGATTTGCTAAGACAGGTGCTAGGATGCTAGAGGAGTCTGAGTCAAAAGCTGTGTCAACAAGAAGTCATAGGGCAGAAGAGAAGGAAACCCCACTGATTGTAGAAGAAGAAGAGTCGGTGGACGAAGAGATAGAGATGGAGAAGCCTGCCGAGAGGGCAGTAGAGAAGAAGAAGGGGGCGGAGATGCAGACCCCCGAGATTGACCTGACTCGTGTTCCCTACCCAGCACATTTGCTGCCATTCAAGCAAGCCAGGGAACACGGTCACTTCCTTGACATGTTCAAACAACTCATGGTCAAACTTCCACTGATAGAGACCCTCCAGCACATGCCGAAGTATGGCAAGTTCCTTAAAGATCTTCTTTCCAACAAGAAGAAACTAGAGGAGGGCTCTAAAGTCTCACTTAGTGAGCAATGCTCTGCAGTGGTGCAGAACACCCTACCTGAGAAATTGGGAGATTCAGGTCGTTTCATGATTCTGTGTCTCCTAGGCATTTTGCCCTTACACCACGTGTTGGACAACCTAGGTGCTAGCATCAATCTGATACCCTATTCGTTATACAATCAGCTAGACCTTGGTGAACCACAGCCGACGCGCATGAGTATTTCCTTAGCTGACCGTTCAGTTAAGTATCCACGGGGAATTGTGGAGAATCTATTAGTGAAAGTAGGCAAGTCTGTATTCCCCGTGGATTTTGTTATTCTGGATATGGATGAGATGATAGAGTCCTACTCATCCTAGGGCACCCATTCTTGCGCACCGCCAAAGCAATGATTGATGTCTTTGAAGGAAAGCTCACACTTCATGTGGGGGATGAGTCAGTTATATTGGATGCCACACAGTCTGTGAAGGATGTTGGCGAGCATAGCCACTCTGTGTGCATGCTTGATGCCTTCATGGACTACCAGCAGAACTCTAATCCGATTTTGGAAATTGGTGAACCTGCCCTGAATTTACAAAAACTATCTGATTGGGCGGTAGAGTTGGAGAAGTTGTTGGAAGAGCCGGACGATTACGGCGATGAGGTGCCTGATGATCTGCTTGACATGATGGCAGAGTTAGATGAGATCATAGGTAAAACCCCAAGTGTGGGGAAGTTAGTGGAGAGTGTTGGAGATCATGAAGATCCTGGTGAAAGCGTTAAGGTCATAACCATATCTCATTCTATTCCGAAAACCTCGCCCATCTTTATTGTTGTTCGTGTTGAGGGGAGAGAGACCGAGTCAACCCCTAGGTATAGGCCACCCCATAAAAGAACCCGAACGTTGAGTGAGTCTGAAAATTGGAGGATAGTTAAAACCCCAACTGAGAGGTAATCTGTCTATTAGGGTACTTTATCAAAGTTGGAAATACCTGAGAAGTGATTCAACAATCTGGTAAGTTAGTACATATTTAGGTTCCTTAGTTGGTGACACCCTCAGAGTGATTAGGGATCCACTAGGCTGTCTAGAGTTGTTTCATTAGAAACCCAGATTCATTATAGTTTCCATAACCGATAGAATTTGTGCTTTGCAAGTAAGATTCCGACCTAGGTGATATTCTTCATATTCTTGATATTACCTTTGTCCTTTGTCTGGTTAGTTGAGTCGACCTTAGTTCGCTGCATTCTTAGTTAATCTTTAGTGTAATAAACCCCCAAAACCAATTAAATCTTTTGTCCGAGTCAGAGTCTAGTATTGTTATTCGTAGTGTCTCCAGGGTTCGATATTCCGGTTTACCGTTAAGCTGTGCTACACTCGATAGGTACACTTGCCTGTCAGTGCGGTTTAGTTCATAGGTTTTTTCCATTTATTACTTAGGAGTCTAGGTTAGATTTAGTAGTTTATTTTATAGACCGTCTGGGCGACATCATCGGGTAATATCGAGGAAACAGATAATTAAATGAATTGTTGGCCAAATGTCTTTAATTTCTGATTTTCTGGATTATCACCAGTTATACGAATTCTGATATCATACATATGTGTGTAGGTACAAATGGCCGCAAAAGGTAGAGGAAGAGGAAGTGGTAGAGGTAGGACACCGAATACTAGGTCGCGTACCAGTAATACGACGAATGTTGACCCAAATATAGAAGAAAATACCAATGTTGAACATGAGCAGCATACAGAGGAGGTTATCATGATAGAATCTCAATTTCCAGGAGCAGTGGCATCTGAGGTCACCAGAGTGCTCCAAATTACTTTACCTGGAATCCTAGATGATGCTCTCAGAAGGAGAATGGATTCCAATGCTCATGGAAATAGAACGGAAGGAGCAAGTGGTGCAATTCCTTAAACAGAAAATACTCACCACACTACCCTAGTAGGAAACAATATTGGTACAACCTGAACCCCTGAAACTATTGGAATAACAAACCAAAGCACATGTGGAAATAATCAATGGTGTAGTTACAAGAATTTTAGTGACTATCACCCTAAACCTTTTAACGGCAAGAAGAATGCCATTGCAGCCACGCAGTGGATAACTTCTTTGGAGGCCGTAATCAAAATGAGTGAATGCAGACTCGACCAATCAGTTAAATTTGCTACACACTCATTTGAAGAAGATGCACTTGGCTGGTGGGAATAAGTCAAACAAACCAAAGGAGAGGAATATACAGACAGGATGAAATGGGAAGAGTTGAAAGCATTGATAGTAAAGATATACTGTCCACAAAATGCAGTAGACAAGATTGAGACGGAGTTTCACCGGTTTAAAGCGGAAACCTTACCCATCAAGAGTATACCAGCAAATTTAATGAGATGGCCAAACTGGTACCACATCTAGTGACTCCTGAATCTAGGAGGATTAAGTGCTATGTTCAAGTTTACCCCCTACAGTTCGAACCTTAGTAAAGACTACTGCACCTGAAACCATGGATATAGTGGTACAACTTAGTGCAGTAATGTATGATGAGATAGAAGCTCAGGAGATGGTCAGCAAGAGAAGCTTGGAAAAGACAACCTAAGAACCCACAGATAACAAAATCTCAAGAAGAGAAAAAGATAATTCGGGAAGAGGTGTACAAGGGATTACATGCCATAACTTCCAGCAAGTGGGACATTTCATTAGAAATTTCCCAAGTATCAAATGTCATAATTGTAAAGAATTAGGGCATTTTAAAAGTAATTGTCCAAAAGCATCTCAAACAAAGACAGGCGGTGGATCCAAAGGACGCATATTCATTTTAGGAGGAAGGAAAGAGGGAAAGAATAGGTACATCTGCTATAAAATATTATGTGAAAAGAGATAAACCACCCTAGTTATAAAATATACCCTAGGAAGAATCATTGGTTAAAGAAGTATTTCTGAATTTCGAGAACGAAATTTGCTAAAGGAGGGGAGATTTGTAACACCCTGAAATTTCCCGTAAGAATTTAAGAGCTAAAAATATTAGAAAATGAAAGTCTAGGGGTTAAAATGTAGTTAGTTCAAAGTTAGAAGATCAAAAGTGAAAATTTTGGATTTTTGGACGGTAACGGACTGTCACAGACCATAACAGTCCGTTACTGGTTGAGCAAGGAGTTGCGTAGGAGATGACACGTGTCCAGATGACTCAGTCCTAATTTGAATGCGTAACGGACCGTCACCAGGGCGTAACGGTCTGTCACACCGCAATGTGATCAGAGGCCGCCACGTGTAAGATGACTCATGCGCACTAGGTCGGTGACAGACCGTCACCAAACCATAACGGTCTGTTATGACGGGTTGGTGATGGACCGTCACCCATCATAACGGTCCGTCACGATGTGAGAATTGGTCTATAAATATATGGTCGAGCTCAGTTGAATTCTCACAGCTTTTACACCATAAAACACACACACAAACTTTAGAGGTCCAATCCCGAGCCCCGGTTCGCTTGTGAAAGTCCAGTTTCTAGCCTTACGCCTTCAAATAGCCGTAGATAGTTCCGAGGTAAGTTCCAACAACTTGGTTACTAACCATTAAGCTTTGATTATATATTAAGCTTATTATAGATTTTAATTAATCAGTTAAATATACATCAAGGTGTTGTCCAAGGTGTTTAACATATTATTGATACAATAAGCTGAAATACTGCCCAAGTGAGTTCCTCTGAACTTAATGTGTATTGTTACACAGTTGTTATTTAAAATAGTCACCCTATCCCATGTATATATAATGCGTAATAAGTACTTTATAAATTCTGTTGTGGGATGGAACCTATAGTTGGATTATCTCATCTTACTGGTGTGGGAGGACCAGTAGGGTGGGATAGTTTATTTATACTGGTGTGGGAGGACCAATCGTAGAAAGGTTGCCAATTATATATATACCAAAAAGCTCACAAGCAATGTGGCATGTGGGTGGGATGTGGGAATGTTGATGATTAAATAACAACCATTTGTGATAAAGATTAATGAACTCACCAACTTATGTTGACTCAGTTACTTTTAAATATTTTGCAGGTGGATCTGTTAGTGGCATTCTAGGTAGTTAATAGATGAGGATAGTCATTTGGCTGGTCGGAGGAATTGTAACGGTCATGCTTGGTAGAGCTATTTTGTGGATATTTTGAGTTCCGTGACAGGAACTGATGTTTGTTGGTTTGGTTAGCTTGTAATAGAAGTTTGTTTTATAATGTAAAACAATTTAGTTATTAATAAATGAGGTTTGATGGTTTAGCTTCCACTGTGTGTTTTTGGTATCAATGTCACAGTGACTAGAAGGCGACTTTCTGGCCGGTATGTAGTTATCTGACAAGCGGAATGTTCTGTCTAAGGAAAGAGCGGTGTAAAAATCTCTTCTAGACCCATCGTTCTTTGCTGGGAACATATATGTTCGATGTACTACTCTGGTTAGACGACTGTCCTGTGTTACGGGTGTGACACATTTCCCCTTCAGTTCCGTCGCAGACCACCACCTCTAACGTTGTACGTCTCCGTTGCCGGCCACCACCGTGCACCGCACGCCGCCGCTGCCATCGCGAAACGCCGTCGCTGTCCGGTTCCGTTTCTTGTAAACCGTGTGGCGTGTTTTGTAGTTTTTCGTGATCGTGTCATCTATCATGACGTTCGTTGATCTGAGTTGTTTTGACTTGGTTATCGTCGAATGTATAATCTTTAAACACCCTATGGTTGGTTTATATTGTTTATACGCGTGTAATCGCATCACTGTCCGGGATTCAGATCTGATCTGGTATTGTACGCTGTATCGCTTCCGCTAAAATATATCTGATTTATTTATTCAAAAGAGTTTAAATATTATTTGTTTTAAAAGTTAAAACTGGTACAATGATTCCCAACAGTGGTATCAGAGCCATATTTACGCGAGTTTAGACATATTATTTTTATTATATCGATGTATTGTTTTATTTGTCAAACTTTTGTTTGACAAAAGATCGAACCTTTTTCGTTTGTTGTGATTGTGTTGATTGAATCAAGCACTAGAGACTTGTGGTTGTGATGTTTGTTTTGGTTGATTACTCTTTGTATTTTTATGGGTTGTTTGGAACCCGTTGTAATAGTTAGGTTATTTTATTTATTTATTTTTAGTGTATTCGTAAATAAATATTATAATCGTAAAGAGACGAAGACTTGTAGACCAAGGCTGACAATGACGGGATTAAAGATGGAGATCTTGGACTAAGTAAGAGATAGCAGATTTGTTGATTTTGTTATCCTTTAGACCAGTCCAGTTATCGTTTGATGGCTCGAACGAAACCGGATAATTTTTCTAGTTGCTCGGTTCTATGTTTTATTTTATTTTTGTGGTTGTGATATAATTATTTAGGATAATAATTAAACCACAAAGTTTTTATAAAATTTTTGACACAATTTAAAAACGACGAGATAATTAAATTGTTTATTTTTCTCGGAAAGGTTATTAAATAAAAAGGTGTTTTATTTAAATATAAAGCAAGTTTTAAATTTAATAGTTTTATTTAAAACAATTTTAAATTAATTAAATAATGTTGATTAGTTTAAAAATAGTTTATGACAAATGATCAATTTAGATTAAATAAGGTATTTAAAATTGGATCGTGTCTAGTGTTGAAAGTCATTTCACGAACTAAAATTATTAAATCGGTTTACTAAAATTGCATGACTTGAATCATGCTTCTCAACGTCCAAAATGTTTTTGACCCTAAACGGTAATTTTAAAACATTAAAGAAATCTCAATATATATAAAATCGATATTTCTGCGCCACCCTAAATTGTAACACTTCAACTGATCTATCCGAACCCCCTGTGTTAGTGACTTACCCTGCATCAGGCCCTACAGTTTGGGTTGAAGGTAGAACCGCGTTTCCTAAGTTACTTAGGCCGGGTCTACAGATACGATTGAAGGGAAAATATCACTTAAGTCGTTTAAGTGTGCATAGTTGAAGGAAACGTATACAAGCTTGACAATACTCGTCATGCCCCTCAAACTGAGAATTGTATAGTTGATATAATTGGTAATCATTACCTACCTACCTAGCAATGCCAGTGGAGAGTGCTCAGCCATTCATTGAGACATGGTGAACTGGGATCTCATTCCTAATTATATTATTTTTGCAATTGGGTCATAAATTTTAATTAGGACGTTATGTATGAAAATACTAAAACTTTATTTTTGAATTTTTTAGATGTCTAACGAAATCAATTCCAACGCCGTCTTTGATCTAAAGTCTTTGCTTTATCGGAACACACTTGAAGGAGGAAACTTCTCTAAGTGGTACCGTATCTTGAGATGTGTTCTTGAGGAGGAAAAGAGAACCTATGTTCTAGAGATTCCATTTCCCTCGGTTCCGCCCTCTAGTGGCTCTAAAATGCTTTGGAGATGACATGTTGAAGATTCTAATGAGGTTTCGTTCTTAATGATATCATCAATGTGTGACGAACTTCGTCGTGAGCTAGAATATTACCCTGCATATGATATGGCTTGCGAATTGAAGAAAAAGTTTCATCAAAACTGCAGCAAGCATTTGGAGGTGCTTAAGTCCTTATCAAGTAGCATGGAAAGGGGAACAGGGATAAGTTCACATTTTGATAAAATGGTGAAGCTCATTGATAGCCTAAAAGATCTTGGTCCGTCCATTAACCAAGATATGGCAATAGACTTCATTTTGATGTCTTTGCCGGTTGAGTATAAAGAGTTCATTGATCACTACAAGCAGTATATAGTAGGAGGAACCTTGTCTAAACTGCAAGGGTCGTTTATGGCTATTGAAATGACTATGGGATACACGAACACTCTGATCTCTTAACCAAGAAAGCGTGGCAAGAAGAGAGTTGTTTTCAAGAGTGACAACACCTATCATTATTGTGGAGAAATTGGACACTGAAGAGTACATGTCCATCATACCTTGCTAAGAATACCAAAGCTTCAGAAGCAGGCTCTTCAGGTATGTTCGTTATTGAGATATTCTCTTTGTCTAGCAAATCTTGTGTGTTTGACACTGGATGTGGTTATCACATTTGTAATGAGTTGCAGGGACTAAAGAAGGTTAGGAAGCTGAAGCAAGGCGACGTGGAGCTCCATGTGGGAAATGGGCAAAAGGTTGCAGTGAAGGCTGTAGGAGAATACATTCTTTTACTTCCTTCTGGTTTAGAACTTGTTTTGAACAATGTTTATTTTATTCCTAATTTAGGATTATTGTGTCAGTATCCACTTTGCGGGAACAAGGATTTACTTATGCTTTTGACAATGATTTCATTTCTACATACTTAAATGTTTGTTTTATTTTTCTGCAAAGCCTCATAATGGAATCTATGAGATAGAAGTCCATGAAAATAACATTCTATTTAACATCTTCTCCAAACGTAAGAAATTGAATTTCAATGATAAGTATCTCTGGCATTGTAGACTTGGACACATAAACAAGAATCGTATGAAGAAACTCCAGACCGTCGGAATTCTGAATTCTACAAGTCAAAAGTCATTTGATGATTGTGAATCATGTTTGAGTGGAAAGCTAATCAAGGCTCCTTTCACCGGTATCGGTCAAAGGGCTAAGGATCTGTTAGGACTTGTACATACTGATGCATGTGCTCCATTCAGAACAATTTCTAGAAGTGGAGAGGGATACTTCGTTACATTTACTGATGACTTCAGTAGATATGGTTATGTTTATCTTATGAAGTATAAACATGAAACGTTTGAAATGTTCAAGAAATACTAGAACAAAGTACAAAATCAGCTTGGTAAGACGACTAAGATGCTTCGATCTGATCGAGGTGGTGAATATCTTAGTCAAGAGTTTGACGAACATCTAAAGAAATGTGGGATCATTTCTCAACTTACTCCGCCAGGAACACCACAGCTTAATGGTGTGTCCGAAAGGAGAAATCGAACTCTATTAGATATGGTTCGATCAATGATGTGTCGTACAAACCTCCCACACTCCTTCTGGAGTTTTGTTCTCGAAACTGCCACAAGAATCATAAATCTAGCTCCTACAAAGAAGGTGGACAAAACGCCTTATGAGATATGGCATCGGGAGAAACCCAAAGTGTCCTACCTTAGGGTTTGGGGATGTAACGCATATGTTACCAATGAATCTACGGATAAGCTAAATCCCCGTGGCGATAAATTTGTTTTCGTCGGATACCCTAAAACAACCGGTTACTACTTCTACAATCCTGCTGAAAATCGGGTTTTCATTAAACGCAGAGCTATCTTCTTGGAAAAGGAACTTCTTGCGCGAGGGATTGGAGAAAACCGTGTGGATATGGATAATATCCGAGAACCATAAGTAACCAAACCCCAAACTGAATCTGCCATTCAGCGTGAGACTGCTGAAACTGAATCTGGAAATGTTCAAGATTCAACTGTGACACAAGCTGTTCGCAGAAGTACTAGGGATCGTTATGAATCCGACCGGTATATCGGGATTCACCAGATTCACGACATCCCGATAGTTGATCAGGCTGAGCCTACTAGTTACAAATCTGCAATCTTAGATTCTGAATCTAAGAAATGTTTTGAAGCCATGGATGCTGAAATCCAATCCGTGTATGACAACCATGTATGGGACTTGGTTGATCTTCCTCCCGAAATTCGGATCGTAGGAAGCAAGTGGATTTTCAAGAAGAAAATCGACATGGATGGGAATGCGCAAAACTTCAAAGCAAGGCTGGTAGCGAAAGGCTTTACTTAGACTCAAGGAATTGATTATGATGAAACCTTCTTGCCAGTAGCCATGATTAAGTCAATTAGGATCTTGCTTGCCATTGCTGCGTATTATGACTACGAGATATGGCAAATGGATGGCAAAACCGCGTTCCTAAACAGGCATCTTACTAAAGATGTCTATATGGTTCAACCAGAAGGTTTTGAAGATCCAAAGAATCCTAATAAGGTATGCAAGTTAAACAAATCCATTTATGGATTAAAACAGGCATCCAAAAGCTGGAATCTTGGCTTTGACCAGAAAATCAAAGAGTTTGGTTTTGTCAAGAACGAAGATGAACCGTGTGTTTACAAGAAGGCAAGTGGGAGCCATATAACTTTTCTGATTCTGTATGTAGATGACATACTGCTCATTGGAAACCATATCCCTATGCTATAAGACGTAAAGTCCTGGCTAGGTAAATGTTTCACAATGAAATATCTTGGTGAAGCTGCTTATATTCTGGGAATAAAGATATATAGAGATAGATCAAACCGGCTTATAGGTTTAAGTCAAAGTACATACATTGATAAGGTCATTCGACGCTTTTTCATGCAAGACTCTAAGAAAGGGTCTTTGCCTATGGCACATGGAACCATACTGAATAACAAATAGTGCCCTCAGTCTGACGAGGAGAAGAAGAAAATGGAAAGGGTTCCATATGCTTCTGCAATTGGTTCCATCATGTATGCCATGATATTTACTAGACCTGACGTATCGTACGCTCTAAGCATGACTAGCAGATATCAACAGAATCCTGGTGAGAGTCACTAGATAGATGTGAAGAACATCCTAAATTACTTGAGAAGAACTAAGGACATGTTCTTGATATATGGAGGACTGGAAGAGAACTAGCTGTTAAATGTTACATTGATGCTAGCTTCCAGACTGATCGAGATGATTCTCGATCACAAACGGGATTTGTATTTGTTCTGAACGGTGGTGCTATCACTTGGAAGAGTATTAAACAAAGTGTTGTTGCTCAATCCACCACTGAATCAGAATACATTGTCGCTTCGAAAGCTGCAAAGGAGGCTGCTTGGATGAAGAAGTTCATTACTGATCTCAGGGTAATGCCTAGCATTCAGAAACCAATCGAGATAATGTGTGACAATACTGGTGCCATTCCTCAAGCCAAGGAACCAAGGTCACACCACAGCACGAAGCACATACTCAGAAGATTTCATTATATCAGGGATATACTGGAACGGGGAGGCATCGTGTTAAACAAAGTTCACACAGATCAGAATCTAGCCGACCCGTTCACTAAGTCTATGCCTCATTCTAAACATGAGGAGCATGCTGATAAGATAGGCCTTAGATTTGTTAGACAGTGGGTTTAATCTATATTTAGTATTTGGTGCTTTCAAACAATACAGTTACATTGGTATTTTATATTTGATTTAATGGTTAAATGCATTATAAATAGATGTTACTGTGTTTGATATTTTATACGTTTTAGAAATCCTTGAATATTATATTCTAAATGTTCGTAGTCGATCAGATTCATGGGAATCAATCTGAATGTAAGACTACTGTGAATCAGATGGTTGGTTCATTATGAATGAAAGTCCAAGTAGTTAGAGATCATGTTCACAGATAATCATTAGAGAGTGATTATTGGACGTAACTCGTTTCAAAACTATCTTCATGGATCAAAGTCTTGAGATGTTTTGAATATGGTAAGATCTATCGATCCTCGACCCGAGGCACATACTAGAACTAACTCTGACTAAATTTTGTTCTTTGATCTTATCTAACGATGTACCTTAATAGGCAGTAATAAGGGTATGATCAGGAGTAGTCTGAAGTTTAGTCGGAGTTGTACGTGGCCAAAGGAAGTATGTTCTCCTATAATTAGGAGTTGGACATTCTGGCGCCCTCGTTGATTCGAACTGGTGTAAAACGCATGGCCATGCTTAAACTAAAGAGTAGTTTGTTTAGACCACTTTGGATTAGAGAATGAGAACAAGAATAGTTTAACAACATATGAGAAGTGAATTGTATCCATGTCTCATGTTCAACGGATGCCCTAAAAAGAAAGGATACATAGATATGTTTACCATGATTGTTACACTTGGTAAAGTAAAGGTTACTTGTACACAAGGAAATAGTTTGACGATTGTAATACGTCATGTCTTGCTAGGGGCAGTGAGATGCAGCTAGGCGTCCACCACTGTCTACGTTGAACCGATTAATTGATGAATCGTCCAAGTGGGAGATTGTTAAATATATGATGCCCGATCGTCAATTAAGTCAACGTTACTAACGAGGTACGATCCAAAGAGTTACACTTTGGGCAACGAACAAATATATATAATGTTTAATTGTTAAATATTATAGTTCACGAAAAACGTAGATATTATACGGTGTATTAATATTAGAGAAATATTTATCGGTTGTTGAGTTAATTTAACTATTAATTATCAAACCCTGTATTTTACTAATTATAAATAATTAGTAAAAATGCATTCCTTAAATGTTTAACATTTTAAACATTTTAAACATTTACTCCTCGTAAATAATTATTTCACTAAATAAAAATTATTAGTTGGGTATTAATGGTTAATACCTCAGGGGCCCGATGTGTAATTATAATAATTATAAATATATCATTATAATTAACCCTAAAAGCTAATCACACCCAACCCAAAAATCGGCGCCCCCTTTCCCCTTCGGTTCCGTCGCCGACCACCACCTCCGACGCGGTACGCCACCGTTGCCGGCCACCATCGTGCGCCGCACGCCGCCGCTGCCACCGCGAGACGCCGTCGCTGTCCAGTTCCGTTTCGCGCAAACCGTGTGACATGTTTTGCAGGTTTTCGTGATCGTGTCATCTAACGTGACGTTCGTTGATCTGAGGTGTTCTGACTTTGTTATCGTCTAAGGTATAATCTTTGAACACCCTATGGTTGGTTTATATTATATTGTTTATATGCGTGTAATCGGATCACTGTCCGGGATCCAGATCTGATCTGGTATTGTACTTTGTATCGTTTCCGCTAAAATATATTTGATTTATTTATTTAAAAGAGTTTAAATATTATTTTTTTTAAAGTTAAAACTGGTACAATGATTCCCAACACCATGATGTGTTCATTAGAAGATAACCCGTTCTGACGCCTTCCGTTTTTTCTGCTTCTTCTGATTCTCATTCTTTCCATTAGACAGCATCTTAATTTACTTAGTGGAATGTCGATTCGTTGTAAATGGAAGAATTAAACGATAAAATGAATTAACATATAACGGTATATATAGTAACATTTGACGAAATCTTATGACACGTCAAATAATTGGCATGCACAACGAATAATGATACGCCGTGTCAAATAATTAAAAAAAAATAACAACTAAAAAGTTATATTAGAGCATAAGGGTTGTATGGCACAATACGACCCGTATGTACCCAGCCCGTATGGTACCATACCGGTCGTATGGTACAAAAAATAAAAAAGTTATAGGGCATGAATCTTATGAATACGACCCATATGTACCCCGCCCTTATTGTACCATACTTGTCGTATGATACAAAAATTAAAAATTTATAAAGCATATGGACAGCATGATAGAATACGACCCATGTATAATATAATAATTGTGTATACAAATAACTCATGCGTTCGTACAAATAACGGTAGCTTGTGTAATTAAACTCAATATTTTATTACTTTTAATAACGAAACGGAGAACATAAATAGCAAACGAAATGCAATCAATTAAGAAAGTGAAGATCAGAATATTCCATTTCAACTTCATTCATTTTACCAAACTACCCCTCTCATAATCTCTTAAATGTAACTTCTAGAAATATGACGTCAGGTCTAAATTCATATGACGTGCACCCCTAGCGGCAAGCCCTTCTTGACATGTTGGCTTTGTCCACCGACACACGTGCCCTCTTCCTGTCCGTTTGATCTTGCTTCTCCATGAACTCCTTCAAATCGTCACCGAACATCTCGACAAACGTCTTCTGCAGATCCTCCATGCTTTCCACCTGATTATTTCTCCATTCAGTTATCCCAAAACAAGACACGAACCAGACACGAAACTAATCAAATTTAATAGACGGGTCACGTTCGGTCGTGTTCGGGTTCTTTATTCAACCCGTTTAACAGGACCGGTATTGAGGATTTAAGTGCTTCGGCCGAGCCGGAAGAAAAAGACCCTTGCGAACAAAATATATAAACTAAAATTTTTTTAAACGACGATTAACGTTATAGCAATAAACATAGAAAAAAATACAGTATCTTACATGGAATCAACGATCACTGGATCAGGGCATCAATTCGTCCTTTTTTTTAAAAAAAAAGCTAATGGTTTTTAAGTTTAAAGAGGTCCCAACCATTATAAAGATTAAAGAGGGCCCAACCATTATAAAGATTAAAGAGGGCCCAACAATTATAAAAATGGCCCAATATTTCAACTTTTTTTATAAAAAAGACCCACTATATAAAACCGGTATATAAATTTTTATAAAAACACACACACATATATATATATATATATATATATATATATATATATATATATATATATATATATATATATATATATACAGGACCCTGAAAATTTTAGGCCCCCGAAAAAATGGGCCCTGGCCGACTGCCCGGCTCGGCCTACCCCAGGGTCGGCCCTGCCGTTTAATTAAACAAGTCGACCGACCGACCCGTTTAACTAAACTGCTTACGACCCGTTTAACCTATTTATCTAAACGATTTTACTTAAATCGAGTCAAGTCAAGTAAAAAATATACATATTAAAAATAATCATTTTACCCTTTAGGACTTTGCTGAAATCTACAATTCTTATGATTACCTTAGACCCGGCGTTCTCGTCCATCATTTTCATCAAATCATGCAAGAAATCTCCCATGCCCTGAGACGTAATTTCATCGCATTTAGGTACTAGTCGTAATGCATAGAATACAACCCTCTAACTATAGTCCAAAATGGATTTAACTTTCTTAAAAAAAATTATGAGTTGAATATGTTATTTGTCAAAACAGGTATCCATCCTAAAAATTACCAATCACAACCTCCTATGATCATAATATTTTAATATAAATATTATTATGAATAATCGTATCAAATAATTTTGCTCATGATAAAATTTATATAAAACACTATATTTATATTACATCAAAAGTTATAGATAAAAATAAAATTATAATTTAAAGAGTTAATTACACAGTCTTTATGGTTTACGAAAAGTGTCAGGTTTAGGTACTAAGAGCAATAGGTATACCCGTGTGATTGTGGTGTGATAGTACAGTGCACGCCACGTGGCGCCACGTCACTACCCTCATTATCACACCATCATCACTTGGCAAGGGGTATACCGGTGTGATTGTGATGGTGTGATAGTTATTATTATTTAATTTAAAATTACCTTCAACGGTCATAAAAGGAGCCGTTGAATGGTAATATACCCCACAATTATGTTGAATTCTCTCGTAAAAAATCTCACGCGTATGGATCACTGCAGTGAAAAAAAAAATTGAGAGGGCGGTGTTCCACAAAAATCACGCCGTGAAAAGGCTTGCCAGCAAGGACCACGACGTGATATTCATCTGTATACCGGATGATCTAAGGACTTAAAAGTAATAGGTTTGGGTTTCATGCTTTCAATTTTGTAACGAGTTTGAGTATTAAAGCTATCTTCCGCTAACTTTTCTGTTAATTTTGGGTTAAATGACCAAAATACCTTTCTACTTTAAACCCTTAGTACCAAAACCTCTTACTTTCTGCAAAGAGTATTTTAGTCATTTCACCCCAAACTTAAAAGAAAAATTAACAAAAGTTAGTCTTAATACTCAAACTCGTTACAAATTTGAAAGCATAAAACTCAAACATGTTATTTTACACCTTGAGGGGGTGTTTGGGATTACTTATTAACCCACAAAGTTCTTTTTGGCAAAAGAACTTATTAACTTATTACTTTTTTAAAATGAGTTTTTAAAAAAGTGTTTGGATTAACTTAAGTGATGGGGAAAGTCAATAAGTCAATAAGTTGTTTTTTAAAAAGTGTTTGCCTTGACTTATTAATGAAAAATTACTCCCTAAAAGTAATAAGGAGAAATGAAAAGTTAAAAATTATAACTTCCCAAAAACAACTTATTATCCCTTTTCTAAAAGTTATTTTAAAAAGTCATTTTATCATATCTAAACACACTTATAATTTATTGACTTATTACAAAAAGTAATAAGTCAATAAGTAGGTTTAATAAATAATCCCAAACACCCCCTTAGTACCCAAACCTGTTTCTTTACGCAAACTACATGAACTCTCTCTCTAATTAGCTCTAATTTAAATAAAACAAGAAAAAAAAATGAAGTAATGTAACTTCTTTAGGTATAAATAGATTATCCCGTTAAAATGTAGCATTTTAGTCCAATCAAAATATCTATCGTTAATTCCATATGAAATAATATTTTAACTACTTTAATTAAAAAAACAATAAAATTACATACATCTATAATTCATATGAAGTTAACAGATTTTTAACTTCTTTTTGTTAAAAAACTAAACGGGTTACTGTTTCACAAACAACCAAATCCATAGTTGAAGGACCAAAATTGTAAGAAGTAGTTACCACAGGGACCTTCGTGTAACTCAAATAATATAAAAAATATATAGATATTTTAGAAAAAGATTCGTACTTCTTTGTCATCAACGTTGTCGGCGAAATCAAGAACTCCGGCGTCGTACATCGACTTCTTCGTCTGATCCGATAACACTGTCAAAATCAAATTCACCACAACAATTAGCTAAAAAATAGCATGAATCAACTCCAGTTGTTAACCTAATCCACCTGAATACGCCTCCTGGATCTTCTGAAACCTCCGGTTAGCTTCTCCGGCGAGCGACGGCTTGTTCGTCCACTTGTCCGGATGCCATTCCTAAACACGATTACACAATCAAATTACGATTCAAATGACAGATTTCAAATTGATTAGACTAGAAAGGTGAAATCTATTAACCAGAGCGAGCTTCCGGTACGCAGATCGAATCTGAGAGGATGTAGCGTCTGTACGGACACCGAGCACGGAGTAATAGCAAGATCCGTCCATGGATTTCCCCTCATCCATGATTCCTTCTATTTCAGTGAGAATTTGAACAACAATTGGAAGATTTGGGAGGGAGAATCCAGGAGAATCGGAGGTCTAATTATAGCGAAAGCGGAAGAGTAATCTGCAGACGACTTCAATCACCATAGATTGTTGTGAATTGAGAATCGAAGGAAGAGATTTGTAGTTGTTATGGAAGAGAAGTAATGCCTTGAGATTTTTGATGAAAAAGGGAAGGGATTCTAATGGAAGAGAAGTAATGCCTTGACATGTGTCACGGCAAGAGTTGGTGTCATTTTAAACCCTAGATTTTATAAATTTGACATTTGAGTCTTGTAAGATTTGTTTTTCTACAATTAGGTCCAACTTGGAGTGTAATGTTGGTTGGACTTCGTGTGTTTCTATTTTTATATAATGTTATTCCCACTCGATTTCGCTTTTACGTTTCTCCATTTCATTTAAAATAGTCATTTTGAGCGAAATTGAGTGTAAATATATAATGATTATGCTACTGAGACTGTCATTAACAACAAAAGTGAAAGTTAGGATTATTACCAGCTAAACTGTTAGTTTGGATTATTATCAGCCAATGAGTCATAGTTTGGATTATTAAAAACCAATTTGCCTTATAGTCTTAGTTAACTTTAACACTATGATTAAGTTCTTATCGAAAGATTGTTTTCACTATGCTTGTGGGCTTGTAACTGATTTTAGTTAATAGCACATACTGACATTGTGAGTTTAGATTGTATTGTATTATTACGTTCTTATCGAGAAGATTGTTTTCATTGTGCTTGTGAGCTTATAACTGATTTTAGTTAATAGCACGTATTGACATTGTGAGTTTAGATTGTATTTGCTGACTTTCATCATTTAATTTTATATAATATATGAAAAATGATATTACATTCTATTTACATATGTTAATCATCTAAACAAATGTAAAAAAAGAAACGTGTTTTAAGTATATAACTAGTTGTAATGTGTAAGTAGATATGTATTCAATTGGCCATAATATAGCGGTTATTGGAACCATCTCCTTATGAGTTGCATAAGAGATGATCAAGCTTTTATAGGTAGATTTTTCTTCTATGTCCAAAGAAAAGAGTTATACAAAGCTACATTCAATTCATGTGTAAAGAAAACCTGTTAACCAAGATCCATATTAGGGACATGTTCTACTTTTAGGATTTTTCAAATTTATTTTAAAGTTTTTTTTTGGTAACTTAAACTCGATGATTGCATCAAGTGCTAAGATGAAGCAACCCTAAAATAGTGAACATTATCATATCATACAAGTGCTTTTATTTATCTATTTATACTAACTTTAATAATCACTTTCTGTTTTAGAATACCTATAAGGTTATCATGCTTCTCTTGCATCAACGAGCGTATTGTCACAAACTCGTCTTACTAAGGTTGTGTGATGTCTTTGAATTCACAACTAGGTCCAACTTGGAGTATAGCATAATTTTATAAGCATAAAGTAAAAGTAACCTAGATGAAAAATATAGGTTACTTAGTTAAATTGGGTAATCGTTTTTATTGCATTTTGTGATATATGAAAGTTTAGTTGGTCTTTCGATTTAATACTATCATAAAGAGTTCTAGTTACTTTAAACATAGTTATTAAATTGTTCCCTAAAGATTGTCACGAACTCGTCTTACGAGTGCCGCGCGACGTACTTGAATATGCACGACGCTTCCTTGAATCTGCACGATGCTCCTAAGACGAGTCAGTGACAATATGATACTGTAACTCTGATCAAGATATGAAACCCTCATTAATATATACTAACTATAAAATATTATATTACCTCCCAAACGAGTCACATATACATTATACGAGGTAACTAAAAGTCACATTTTTCTTTCCTATCATCAAAATGTCATATTTTTCTTAAGTTTTAGTCCATTGATTTAAGCTTTGGTTTCCACCATGGTATAGAAAACTAAATATATTTCATTTTACGTAAATTATACTCCAACACTAGTTGGTTAGAGTTCAAGGGTCACTTTGTATGAAAATAAATTTGAAAGGTTGAAAACGAATAATAACATAACTAAAGGGTTAAAGTTGTCAAACTAGTAACAAAGTACGCCTCTAACGCCAGAGAAGGTTCGAGAGCTTTGAATCTCAAAGAGGAGATATTTTCATTGGGGCGGTTACAAAGAACCTCAAAGATTAAACATATTACAAAAATGACATTATGGTTTACTACAAATCGTACAAGTTGCTAAAGCACGTCATTCTGATTTTCAAATTTCAGCTCTAGAAACAGATATAAAGTTACACGCAATGTTATTAAACATGGACAGGACCCGCTGGTCGGGCCGGTTAAACCGGATCCAGATCTGATACAGCTACACACTATTAAACGGTTCGCGATAAAAACGCCCGGATTTACATTGAACCGGGTTGAACCGTCTTTCATGGAATTTTCTTCCTGTGTTCTCAATTTATAAGATGAGGTGACCAGCTTGATTTGTAAATCCCACCGATGTGGGATGGTTTAGTAGTTTCAAATATAAAGAGTGGAAACACACAACTTGTTTTGATGTCTGAGCGATGTGGGATTAAGAAGATATAGTTGAAAATTTAGAATGAATTAGAGAGTGAGGTTAAAAATACACTTGCAGAGTTTCGAACTCAAGAGCTCTTGACTAAAAGATGTGTGAACTTACCAACACACTACAAAGGATTTACTGTTATTTAATCTATATAATTAATAACATGTTTGAGATAAGAAACTAGAGCTCTATAATATGAAAAATGGAGGAAATGAAAACCATGTTCAACAAATGATTAATGTAAATAACTTGAAATTAACCTAAAGAAACACAACTTTGAAATATTTATATAAAACTATATGTGTATCAATACATATATATATATAATAGTACGTCATCCGGTTCGACCGATCCGACCAATGAACCTCTAAGGTGACCGGTTTGATGTCCGGTCCGGTTATGAAAACATTGGTTACACGTGCGATCTAATTTCTAGAATATTTTATATGGAAAGTAAATGTATTCATTTTAACTTATATTATCTAATAAATAAATGGTTTTACATGCCACGTGTCACATTCATATTTATCTTCATCATTTTTTTCTTGCATCTTTCTTATTAAATACATCACTATCTTTTATATGGAAAGTATGTGAATTTTTTTAGTTAAGACATTAAAGTATAGAACTTTGCATTTTAAAAAAAAGTTTAGAAAAAAAAAGAATAGAAAAGGAAAAAAAATCGACGTAAACAAAGGAGTAAGAAAAAGGGAAAAAAAACAATAACTCTTATAGAACATAAATACGAAAACATTAAAATTAATAAATTTGAAAAAGTTAAGTTACAAAATCATAGATTCATAAAAAAGGTAAAATGATTTGTTTATTGAAATAAGCAAGTAGAATAAAGAAATCATAAAAATAGGGAACAAACTGAATGCTGAAGTAATGCTGATGCAGTAATGCATTAAGGACTTATATCATATGCAATAGATGTTCTCATTTTACCTTTTGTAAGTAATTGAATTAGAAGCTATATAAGTTTCTTATATAAACGACTTCCATGTCAAATAGAAATCAAAAGTGAGAACTCAAAAAAATTTAGTAAAAGGGCCTCGAATTTTACTATACTTTAAATTTAGTAAAAGGGGGGCCCCTCGAATTTTACTATACTTTAAATTTAGTAAAAGGGCCCCGAATTTTACTATACTTTAAGCTCACAAAATAATTGAGTCACCCTATACATTATCTACTATATCAAAGTAATAAGAAGGTAAGTGAGAATAATTTTTTCTTTATATATGATAAATATTTCAAACAAGTCACATAGAAATTAGGGTGTACATTTCTCAATATTATTATCTTGTAAAGAGTTAATTATACGGATGCCCATCTGGTTTACACTTATTTAACTTTTGACCTCTAACTTCAAGAAATTACAAGGATAGTCCACATGTTTCCAATTTAATTAATACTCGACCACCAAAATGAATGACTGTTAACTTTAACTGTTAAGTGGTTGTGAAATGACTAAAACAACCTTTATATTAAAAGAATAAAAAATCTAAATACCCATAAACCTCACCCAATTAAAACTAAAAATACCCCACATTTAAAATAACCAATTAATATAAAACAGATGGGCCCCACAATCCCTTCCCCCACCTGTTCTTCCCCTCCCTCTCGCACTATCGAACCACCACCAACAACCAGGCATCTCAGGTCTCAGGATCGCCAATCTTCAAAAGAGCCTCAACTGAAAATCGATTTCCAGAGTCGAAGAAAATCATCAACAAGATGCATTCTCGATTCAATCTATCTCTAGAACCCTAACAAACTCAAATCTCTTCTCAATTTCATCTCGGACCTTCTCTTCCCAAATCCAACACCCGCAAACCCTAACCGAGCTCTGCCACCGAATCACCAACCTTAAACGACTTCATCCTCCTTTCATCCAACGAAGACTATTTCGTTGAGGTTGGTACGAAGAAGAAGCCCTTGCCTAAGCCTAAACAGATGAAGGAATCAATTCCCGGTGGGGAAAAGTATACGCATATTAAAAAGAAGCTCAGGGAATTGTTAAAATATATTTATTTTGTAAAAGTCTAAAAGTTCACTATTTACATGTTTGAAAAAAATGTTAGTTCTTTCTCTCCGGAACTGTTAAAATCTATTTATTTGGTAAGCTTTGATCAAATCTGTGTTTTTTTAATTAGTAGTGATTATCAGTAAGTATTTAAAACTTTAATTTTAATATATATTCTAATTGTACTTCTAGGAAAAATTGTAGATACTTGCACGCTAGCGATTAAATAATTATATATTAAACAAGTCACCTACTTAGCTGTATTGCGATATTGAAGTTTTTTTATATATTTGTTACACAACTGATATTAAATATCAAGTATAATATTTATGATAGAAACTATTTTAAATATAAACTAGAAAAGTGTCGCGCGTTACGGCGTGCCAAACCGTTAAAAAATGATCGTTTTAAATATAACGCACATCGAAACGTATTAAAAAGCCATTTAACGAATTAAAAAAGTAATTTAATGAAAAGATAAAACCATATAAAACCGAAAATGATTTATGAAAGTTAAAAAATTAAAAAAATAATAAATAGAAAAGACAAAAAAAAGCAAGAAAAAAAAAGCATAATGAGGTTTGAACCCATGTTGAGAGATTGGAGATGAAATGATGTCTTAACCATTAGACCACATTGACATTGACTTCGCTCCTGTACGACGTTCCTAATCGATTTGGTTCGGCGATCCAATTACTATGCCCAATTCGCGAATTAGGTCATCGAATTCACTGGATGTTTTACTCTCTGGTTTGCGATTTTGGTGGAAATGATGATTTTCGGTTTGGGGTTGAAGGAGGGGAGGGGATAAAGTGGGTTAAAGATGCCAAAAATGATGGTGGTTGGTGAGGGGGGATTGGTGTTTGCATTCGGGAACGATGGGGGCGGTAGGGATTAGGGAGGATGGAGACGATGGCGATGATTTAAGTGTTTGGGTTAATGGATCACTCGTTGAATAAATGGGCTTCTCAGCCCAAAGTTATTGTCTGTATGATGGCTTTCAGCCCATGCAAAATTGGGTCTATTTATATTTACTAAGTCTAAGACTGGATATAATTAGAACATGCCTCAACTTTAATGTATTATCTTGTAGTTAACTCAATAAAAATGTAATTAAAAAGAAAAAGAGTTGATCCTACTAGAAGATTGTAGTTTCATATTTGAAATACACTAAGATTTGGAATTTGACAAGTATTATATTGTATTTGAACTTATGTTTCATTCGGGTAAATCGAACCGAACTACATGGTACACCGTACCGGTTCGTACCGAAATGAACCTACCCCCTTCCGTACCGAATACGTTAACTCTAGCGAATTGCGTACCCGTACCGGAGCGAACCGCGTATTAGGTAACTATGCTTTTATCTTTTTATGAAATACTAAAATTTTGTCATGTTAACATGCTTTTAAACCATGAATGCGCATGATGTTTATTGTTGAACCAGAGTTAGAATGTTAGCTTATATTAACTATGGCAGATTAATGACTGCAATCTTTTTCTTGTGCAAAGTTTGGATGTATTTAATGTCATGGCTTCTGCACATTATATGTTTTATGATCATTTTGTCAGGTCGGGAGGGCGATATAATAATTCCAATGTCATTGCTGCTATGATATTAGGTACACGATCTAATGCAGCATATGTAGAGCTTGTGAATGCAATCCCGAAATGGTAAGGTCTACTTCCTAAATCAGGAGAGATTGTTAGTATTGTTTTATGTTTTATTGATTTGGGTCATGTTTTTTATTTTTTAAAGTCAACTCTATGCAAGATTGGTTTGATTTGTTTTGTGATCTGAAGACTTTTTAAAACCAAATTAAAACTTGTCTTCAAGTTCAAGTAAATGCTTTATTAGTATAGATTATATATAAATGGGTCAACTGATGTATGCTTATCAAATTGCTCCTTGCATTCAGGATCTATCCATCTTATTGTATGTGAGTTTTGATATGATGGATCATCATTCTCCAATGGAACAACAAGTTTGTATTGATAATTTTAAGCAATGAAGTGCGAAGTCTTGATCCTGGTTGTGTTGATAAGGATCAGGAAAAACCGGTGGGTGACCGTGTTGATGAGGATGAGAATATAAAATATTTTAAAAGATACCATAATGTTTTAACACCTGGGATCACCACATGCTCATGCAACTACAAATATAACCACGAATCAGCATGATGTTACAAATAGTGATGATAGCAACCAAAAAAACTATTGGATTTTATGGACCGACCCGATGGACAACGCGGCTGACCGAGCTATGACCCGTAAGAGTTACACCTAGGGCAACGAACATTAAATCCACTTAACCCGCTTAACTGGTAATTACGAACTGTTAGCGAGACGATATATTTTATATATATTCGTTACACGGGATTTATTATTTATACATGTTTATAAATAATAATTCATATTTATTGTTTTACTCTTTTTATTAAAACAATTAAATGGGTTCAGACTTTTGCATCTCGTATTGGATTTTAGGCCCGGATACAATTAGTAGGGTTTATAATTATTATATAATTATAATAACATAAGATGTGAAAAAAAAAAGAAAAGGAAGTTTAGCTGCAAAATCCTAAAAGGAAGAATTGGATTCTGACCTTCGCCGTCTACGAAGCAGCTAGCACCAAAAATTGCTCCTGTCTTTTTGTAAGTTCCGGCCAACCGCAATCAGCCGTCGCCGCATCAGCCGCCGCCGCTCCCTTGCGTGAATCGGCCATCCCCGACACCTCCCATTCTCTCGCATTTTGGTTCGTGATCTAGCATCGGTTCGTTGTACCTCGGTGTCTCAACCGGTTAATCATTAACCACTAATGTATAATTAATCTCATCAGTAGATTAATTGTTTTTTTGTGTTTGCGTGTTCATAACCAGATCCTGTTCGGTTTATCAGTGATGTTAAATAGGTTATGATTTTATTTTCCGCTGCGTATTTATTAATTAACTAAATTAATTAATTTTCTGTCAAAACCCGTTTTTTACAAAAGTCAAACTGATCACCACTGAATCCCAACAGTGGTATCAGAGCCTGTGTTATAACACGCAAATCGGAACCGGTCTGGTTTCACCGGTTAGATTTATCACAAACTTTAACTATCTTGAAGTTTCTGATCTGATCTGTTTTTTGAGGCAATTTTTTTATTTATTAATTTGGTCGTTTTTTTTATTTTTTTTGACCAAATATATTGCCCGTATGTGATTGTGTTGAATATGTAAATCTGTCCCGACCCATGTGATTGAGTTGTTTGTGTTTATTATTCAGTTTTTGGTTTTATGGTTTTGACCCACTTTTGATGGCTCAAAGTTGTAATAGAATAAGTTTTTTTTATTTTATGTAATGTAATATAAACCCGAAGACAAATCTGAAGACGCAACAGGAATCATGGATTTAGTGGGAGTCATCCGAGACGACTAGATGCACGGAAGTCCATCCTTGTGGTTGTTTTAATTTTGTGGACCCCGTGACCCGTTTGGTCTTGCTAACTGGCTCTAGCAAGATCAAACAAACTTGGCCCTAAAAGATTTACATATTTATTTGCTTTATGGTTGCTTTTAATTTTTTATAACTTAAATTTATTATAAACCAACCAAACACCAAACGTTTTAAAAGGAGTTTTAAAATGTCACAATCTGTCACCACAAGTTCTAATTTTACAACTTGTAAAATTTTATAAAAATAACAACTGGCTTGTTTTTATAAAATAAATAACCACTAAAGTTTTGCAATTTAAACTAAATTTAATTTCAAAACTTATAACTTAATAGTTTTCAACTATTAACTTTAACTAGTTATTCAAGTCGCGACAAATTTAGTTTTAATAGGTTATTTAAAATTAAGTGTCCTGAGATATGAAAGGGTTCATCAAATTTGTCATGACTTTAAATAGTAAAACTGGCTTTTACAACACACGTATGATTTAGTCATTCGTTGTGTTTGACCCTATTCGGTAAACACTAAAATTGGAATCCATATTTAAAACCAATGGTCTATGTCATCCTATTATAAGGAACACTTGGAGCATAAAACGAAACATCAGTGTTTGGAGCCACAGCACCGCACTAGATGCGTAGTTTATCCTTCCAAGGTGCAAGGGTTTCGTTGACATATCCGGTCCTTCCGCAAGTACCTGTTTTAGGACGACTATTACTTTTCTCTCTTGTTACATGCCCCAGCTGTCAAGAGATTAAAAGTGGGCATAGATGAGGCTAAACGTATCAATGCATAGACATGTCTTGTCTTAGCGGTCTCATACACGAGAGTTGTGCATCTTTCCACAATTGACACTAATTGTCAGTCTAGTTACCCACTTACTAATATTGTATGCCACAGCTACCATTAGTGACTGATTTAGCTAGATTCTCACTCCTTATTCTAATTTCTGTAATTGGGTCATAAATTTATAAGGACTTTTCACTTTCTTTATACTAATTATTTTCTTTGCTTATCTTGACAAATGTCTACTGGAAATAATAATACTAATAACTCCTTCGCTCTCAAGTCTATCCTTGAGAATGAAAAGCTGGATAACACCAACTTTCTCTCATGGCAGTGTAATCTGAGAATAGTTCTCAAGATGGCCAAGAAGCTCTATGTTCTCGATGCACCAGTCCCTGAGGCACCCGATGGTAACACGGCTGTCGCTCGTAAGGCTTGGGAAAAACAAAGAGATGATGCCACTGAGGTGGCCTGCCTTATGCTAGCCTACATGTCCCGTGAGCTCCAAAAGATCATGGAGGACCTGAGTGCCTTTGACATGATTGAGCAACTTAAGGGCATGTTCCTGAAACACGCCCGACAAGAACGCTACGAAACCATGTCTCAGCTCATTCGTTGCACGATGCAAGAGGGCACGCCTGTTAGTGCTCATGTACTTAAGATGAAAGGGTACATCGACCAAATGAACAAACTTGGATATCCCATGAAGGATGACATGGCTACTGATTTCATCTTAAACTCTCTCCCAAGCTTCTATGCTCAATTCGTAATGAATTTCAACATGAATGGCTTGGAGAAGACAGTGGCCGAGCTACATGGTATGCTCAAAACTGCCGAGATGAATATCCAAGGAAAGAAAAATCAAGTTCTGATGGTCAGATCTGCAGGTGTTAAAAAAAACCTAACCCCAAGAAAAGAGGTTATAATATCAAAGGCAAGAAGAAGGTTAATGTTGCAGCCAAGCCTGCCACCAACAATAACAAGAAAGCTTCAAAAGCACCCCTTCCTGTGGAGCGCCAATGCTTTGAATGCAACAAAATGGGACACTGGAAACGTAACTGTCCTGAATATCTAGCCAAGCTGAAGCTGCAGAGGGCCAGTGGTGAGGGCACCTCTTCAGGTATTCTCATTTATGTTATTGAAATTTTTACTGTTTCCAGCAACACATGAGTATTTGATACTGGATGTGGATACCACATCATTAATGTCTTGCAGAAGCCTAAAAGTTGGAGGAAGCTGAAACAAGGCGACATGGAGCTCATCGTTGGTGATGGGAAAAGAGTACCAGTTCTTGCAACTGGAACATATCATCTCTCATGTCCTTCTGGCCTTGTGGTTGTTTTAAACAATTGTTTGTTTGCACCTGGTTTAACCAGAAATATTATTTCAGTTTCTTTATTGTTTGAACAAGGATTTAAGTATGTTTTTAATGGTATTGCTATTTCTGCCTACTTAAATGATATCTTTTATTTTGAGGCTAAACCTCAAAACGGTATTTATGAGATTGACGTTCAAACTGACTATAACATATATAATCTTTCTAAACGTATCAAATCTGGCATTAATGATACTTTTCTATGGCATTGTCGACTTGGCCACATAAGCAAGACACGCATTAAAAGACTCCAATCCGAGGGAATTCTTGAACCTACCGGACATGACTCATTTGATGATTGCGAGTCTTGTTTAGCTGGCAAACTCACAAAGGACCCCATAGAAAGTTTGAGTTATCAAGCATATGTACATGTTTCACCCCAAAAGTAAAAGTAAAAGGGGGCTATGTTCTCACATTGATATTATGTGACTGAACTTGGTCGCGAGAACGGGTGAACCGGTTTAAGGATGCCCTAAGTAATAATTATACATGTTTTTAATATATAGAAACGATTAAAAGAAATAAGAACGAACGATTAGGACTCTTGGAATTGGGAACGAATGAACGAGAATACTAAGTATACGTACTTTATTGATACTAAGTTCAATAAAATCAGGGTACATAAAAAAAGTGTTTGTGTAACAAGTTTAAAAACAGTTGATAATAAAACATTTGTAACCTATTTATTTATTAAAACTCATTGACTTTTAGAATTAATGACTATATTTGTAACTTTTAAAACTATATATATACAGATACTTCAGTTTAAAATACACAATTGCCTTACTTTTATTTAAAAGAAAGAAATATACATTTAATTTAAAATAAACAATACTTAAACAAATTGGAAGAAGATTTTTTTTTTTGAACGGCAACACCTAGATATTCTAGGATAATTGGGTTTCCACAGGGCAACACCTAGAATATCTAGGGCGGCAGCCCACCACAGGAGGAACCCCCAACTGGATAAACCCCATGAACTGGTCACATACCCTCTTTTCATTGCATCAAATGACAAACGGTAACCAATTGGAAGAAGATTGAGTAAACTTTATTTATAAGAACATAAATTTAATTACTAGTGTGTGAGTATATGAGTTCATAATAACAAAAGAAAGAAATGTGCTTGGGAGGTCTCGAACCCAAGACCTTTTGCTTGTTTGTGAAAGAGTTTAAACCACTAGACCAGAGATCTTATTTGACTTATAATTCCGGAAAAAAAATACTTTTAATCAGGTGGTAACCCATCCAATTCATCTTCTTCCATAAACATAAACTCAGATGAGTCTGCAATACAAATATTATTATTATTATATTTTTTTTCTTTCCTTTTAGGCTTTTACCCCTTTTAGTCCTTGTACTTTTGTTTAATGGACTTTTAGTCCCTAACTTCCAAAATCACTTTTAAAAACACAATTTTTATCTAAAAAGAAACTTTAAATCAAAAGAAAAAAAATTATAAATGTACATAAATGAAAAAAATTAGTAATCAATTAAATCTCATTAATCATATACAAAATTTCAAATTTTATGATATTAAGCTATATTTTTAAAAAAAATCAGTTTATTACAATATAATGATATGTTAAGCATCCCAGTTCACAAATGTTCTTATTGTAATAAATCAAGGTAAGCACAAAATCACGGATATTACAATTTGCATGCCGCAGAAACTAATGAGGAGGGTAGAGATTGAACCTGGGTTACAAGGAACACCATGTCTCTCCCTTACCACTCCACCACCAGCTCATTGACTCTATTTTTATGATTTCTTCATTCCACTTGCTTATTTCAATAAATAAATCATTTTACCTTTTCCATGAATCTATGATTTTGTAACTTAACTTTTTTAAATTTATTAATTTTAATGTTTTCGTATTTATGTTCTATATGAGTTATTGTTTTTTTTTTCCTTTTTCTTTATCCTTTGTTTATGTCGATTTTTTTTCCTTTTTTATTCTTTTTTTTCTAAACTTTTTTTAAAATGCAAAGTTCTATACTTTAATGTCTCAACTAAAAAAATTCACCTACTTTTTATATTTTAATTCATTTATAATTTAGGTAAATAATATATTAATTATTTACAATATTTATCTTACTAGATTTTGAAATGCTAATTATTTTTTTTTGTTTTTTTTCAAAAAACTTTCCAATTTTTGTACGGTTTCCTTTTTTTTAATCAAGTTTTTAGAATATTACTAGCTATTTCGTTGCAATCCGTAAGTTTGCGTAAATGTTTTATTTTTTTATATAAAGTTCCGAGTACGTTTATTTATTTCGTAAACGATAACTTTTTTAACGGGTTCATTTTTCGATGACTTTGTTTTATAAGTTTTCAACGACGCTAATTTTTTACACGGTTTAAAACGCGGCAGCACGCGTGGGCACCTTTCTAGTTAATTTATAAATTATGTGATTTTTTTGTCAGCTTTTTATGAGTTAAAGTTGGTTATCTAAAGCAGAAATAAAAACAAAATTGATTAAAGGATTAAAGGTGGTTATCTAAAGCAGAAATAAAAGCAAAATTGATTAAAGGAATCTGATATAGGGAAGGGTTCAAATGATAACCAACTATTTATGTGATAATCGTGATAGCCACTCTCATAATTTATAAATTATTTTTTCTTTTAATGTTAAAAGAGTATTTAAGTATCTTAAACATATATCTTGAACATAAATACGGAAATGATGAGTATTACATATACGTACCAAATAATGTTACATATACGTGACACGTAGTGTTTACGTATATGTAATACTAACAAAATGATAATTGTTACATACACGTAACACTATGTTTTAGAGTGATTTTCATGATTATCAAATAAATATTTGTTATCATTTGAACCCATCCATCTGATATAAAGACTAAATAGATTTTCAAATAAAAATAACAATCTGGGATGAATTTATGTTTCATTAATGCATTTGATGTTTCATAATAGAAGCTACTGTTTTCAAGAAAACATGAATCCGTGATCCATTATTAAGAAAACTAATTTTTTTTTATAGGTAACTTTCATTTTTTACGTGGCAGTTACATCTCCAAATCGGAGACCCGTACCCCACAACCTGACCACTACGTTGTCTGAACTGGGCCCGTGTGTTCAGTAAGAGGGGCATAGGCTATCACCGGGAAACCATGGAGCCTGCTGCCACTTGACAACAGTTGCGCCGCTACACGGGCCAAACCCCGCTAACGTAACGCACTCCGGACTAAAACCCGGGGTGGCTCGGACTCGAACCTGCGTGGGCAGGTTGAGTCTTCATTGCCCTTAACCACTAGGCCAAAGCCCAGTAGTTAAGAAAACTAAATTTAGAAGGACCAACAAGCTAATATAAAACTGTGATAATGGTTAAAAATACTGTTAGCCATTTCCAAAAAAGAAAGCTATAGCTTATAAGAAACATGCGGAAGAAAAAAATATAAATGCAGCTACTTGGATTCGAACTCAGATCTCTTGTTAACATCATAAAATTTTAACTATAGTGATATGACAACAATCTGTTTGAAAAGAATCAATATATATTAGGGAAAATACCATACAAAACCAACACACTCTATGTTTTTTCTTACAGAAGTCTCTCAACAAATTTTTACACATAAAAAACCAACATACTTTCTTCTTTATCTCACAAAAGTCTCTCGACAACTATTTACCATAGCAAATGAATCGACAGAAGCAAGTCAAAGAAAATCGATCAGCAGAAGCAAGAGCAAAGCAAGCGATTCGATTGCAAAACGATTTGATTGTTTGTGTTTATCAGGTTTTATAGGTATTTTTACAAAATGGATTTAATTTGATTACAAATAATCACTTTATAGAATAAATTTGTCAGGTCGATTTCTATTGTCTTGCTTCTACCAATTCATCTGCCACGGCAACTAGTTGTCGATTGATTTTTGTGAGAAAAAGTAGAAAGTATGTTGGTTTTTAATGTGTAAAAATTTGTTTAGGGACGTTTATGAGGAAAAAAAAAAGAGAGTTTGCTGGTTTTTTATATGCGAAAAATTGTTGAGGGACAGTTGTGAAAAAAAACCAGAAAGTATGTTGTTTTTTTTAATGATATTTAACATATATATTAATGCCATACTATATATGTATTCTTTTCTAAAATGAGCCCCTACAATTTTGGGATATAAAGCTAGGGCTTAATTTTTTTTATTATGGTGGACCGGCCCCTAATTAAGTAAAACTGTTACCGTTGGTCATTTGGTGCAATGGTAGCCCCAATACTTTTCATAGTGGAGGTCTTGGGTTCGAACCCTGACAACAGCAAAAAAGAGGTCTGTGTCTAGGTCAGAGGGTTTACCTAGTTGGGGGGTTCCTTCTGTGGTGGGCTGCCCTGGATGTTGCCCCGGGGAAACCCAATTATCCTAGAATATCTAGGTGTTGCTGTTAAAAAAAAAAAGTAAAACTGTTACGAAAATATGACTAAAGTGTTTCGACCGGTCCGACCGACCCAACCAAACCAGCTGGTTCGGATTGCCATTTTTCAGAATGTAGTTAGCGGTTCAGCTATAAATTTTCATCGAAACCGACCAAACCATACCATAAACAGTAGCACCCAATGTAATCATATTAAAATTAACCAAAGCTTTATTATACAAAACCAGATTACATTACATTGTAAAAAGCATAAAACAATGGCGATCGCACATACACAGATCCAGCCACAAAAACATACCCATATAGGAGAAACTTACCTCCTAAACTTTGGTACAACAACTGCTTTTACAACTGATCTTTAAAAACAAATTTTAAAAAAATTAAGAAATTCAAAGAACAAATAAACATACCAGGTTGTTACTTCTAACCGCCTTACGGTTAACGATAACAACTTTAAGATCAGAAATCGAGATATGGGTAAAAGTTTGCCATTCTTGTTGCAAGAGAAAAAAATTTCACTACTGCCCGAAGCTTGCGCCACCTTCGCTGGGCAGGCCTCGAGAAACATATACCAAAATCAGAGGAAATTGTGTTTATATTTCCTTGCCATGATGATGATGCTCCAACTTGATAATCGAAAGCGGGTCCGAGCATACCCGAGCCTGAACTCGACCCTTCACCGTTGCTAAAGTCTTTAAATATAAAGCTGTTCCTTAGAGCTGGAGAAAAGATTTGCATTGGAGAATCTTCTGGTACGTAGAGTTCTGATTGGCTGTTGTTATCCACACCATATATGTGTGGGGGTGAGGCCAGCTGCAACTGTAGTTGATCTGCACAAAACAGTCTTATTAGCATACATAACGGGTCACCCGCTATATTTGTTTTTATGGCAGCTAGAGACGACAGCTGGCAAAGGAGGTGATGGTTGTGGTGGTGGCGGCCCATTTTGGATTGGACTCATTCTAAGTTAGCAGGTTCAATAAGAGTGACCTATTTTGACCTTTTGATTATTTCAGTATACCCAAATGAACCCATCAAGCAAATAAAAACGACCTAGATCAACCCATTTCTTGAAGAATGGGTCATGATTGTCGTGGGGGGGGGGGGGGGGTGTTTGCGATTTGGGTTATGAGGGTCAAACAAATAAAATTGTTGTAAACAAGTCAAACGTGTCAAAAGTCACCAGAGTTTGGCTTTAAAGCAAAAAACCTCGTAAATCATTTTTATTATTAACATATCTATGACACACTGATCATGTATGAAAGAAATTTCTTTTATAATTTACATACCTAGGTGCAAAGGTGGGATATTAACATCCTGCAGAAGCAAATTAGCACCACTTTTAAGAGGGTCACCAAGTAAACTAGACGTTAGAATCGGGGGTCCAAAAAGCCGACAGATCATCCATCGGTAACATCCCATCTAAATTCTTGTAAATTTGATGCTTTAAAGATTCCACCAGAGGCTGCACATAAAAAAAAACTGTAAATATCATTATTTCAATCTTACTTCTACAAGAACAAATTATACCAAGGCTGGGATTGAATACAAACCATCTGAAAAACAAGAAGTTCTTCAAGGGGCAAGTAACTTTGACCATCAAATGTGGCCCCCACAATCTTGAAAATAGAATTGAACAAAAGCCCAATTCCTTCTGGCCCATAGTTATACACATACAACTTGTCATCTAAAACACAATCTTTGGCATGCTTGATAATTGTCTCCCATGTCTTGTTACATGACCCACCAAGCATCTGAGTTACCCGTGACAAAATTTAATCGGCCCGTTCGTGGAAACTTCATTTTAAAATGAATTAAGTTTAAACGGGTCATCATACCTTGCGTAGTGAGGACTCGTTAGTAATATACATTTGCAAGAAGTGTTTAATGGTACATATTCCATTTGACCCCAATCGCCTATGAAAGGCACCTTCTTTTGCAATCTTTTCCAACCGCCATATGTCATCATTCAAAGCTGGAGGATGGTGCTTCTTGTATGCTAAATCAAGAAAAAAAAATTAAAAATTTTTTTGGCCCGTTGACTTAAAAAGTAGGTCAATCTGGGTTATGTTTTATCTTTAAGACTCTTAACGGGTCAGACGGGTTGGAAGCCATCTGAAGTGTTAATCACTTTATTTAAAAGTTAAATTTCCTTTGTAATTATATGGTCTTTGTAATCATATTTACCACATTGTTTACTTACTAAATCCAAAAATGGACAAAAATAGTGCTACGGTCGGCCCGACCCGTTTTGACCCGCACTTCAAGAGACCCATCTTGACCCGTTGACTTAAAACAGGTCAATCTGACTTATGTTTTTATCTCCTAAACGGGTCAAACGGGTTTGAATCCATTTAAAGTGTATTCAAACTCATAAAACCCTCTTAGTCACTTAATTGAAAAGTTACATTACTTTTGTAATAATACTGTCTTTGTAATGTTACCGGTCGGCCCAACCCGTTTTGACCCGCACTCCAAGCAACCCATTTTGACCCGTGAAGAGGCATAGAAGAGAGACTTACATTCTCCACGATGATCTTTCACCATGAAAGGCTCGCTTATTGCTTCTCTGATCCTCACTCCAGAAACAGCACGCGCTCCTAACCTGAATGTCCTACTCCTCCTCCAACTTGAATTATCAGTAAAGAAAACTTCACCTAAATCTCCAACTCCATCTTTTAGCACCACCACCAGATCCCCAGCAACTAGCGGTCTTTTACCGTCTCTAGCATATATGACTTTGGCCTCAAAATCCTTCTGAGACCAATCTTCATCATCATCAACAGAGAATTCACCATCAAGTGGAACAATCTGTATCTTTGATGAACTTAAGGGTCCAGATGATACTACTTGATTAGAATCAGTATCAAATAGGACTAGTTTAACTGCACCATTGTTCTCAGATTCCACCTTGCTTCCTGTGAACAACATTGGAGGCAACTTGGTCTGAAAACGAAGCTGCAAGGATGTCGTGCCACATGGTTCAAGCGCATTAAAGGGAGATCTGTCACAAAAACGACATTAACAGTGTTAAGAAAGATCATATCCAGTATAGGAAAATAGATACATAAATACATAGGATCCGGATCATAGCAGAACTTCAAAACCTTCAGAACTGCGAGAACTCATATCATCCAATCATTTTTTTGTATTTCTTTATTTATATTAAGGGCACTTATGTCAAAATGTGTAACCATTACAAATTGTCACTTACACATTTGAAAAATAAATTAAGTAGTTACATATGTGTAACCTTGTTTTATAGATGTGTAAGTTAACTATTTAGATATATGTAAATGTTGTATATATGTGTAAGTAAACCACTTACGTATATGTATATATGCATAAACTCGTAGTTCAGATCGTAGTTCTAAAGAAAAATGTGAGTTCTAAAATGATATATATAAATATATTATATATATAACATATCAAATCGAAATAAGATAGAGATCTAACCTTGGTGATGAACAACATAAGCTTTGACATGCACGCTGCACCTCATCGCACACCTATAAAAACAAATTAATAACGGGTAAACTGTCAATACATGAAAGTACGCACATAAGACATTCAAAACAGCTAAAAAGTTTCAAAAACAAGTTACAAAGATGTGACAATTAAATTTTGATAATCAAATCTAAATAAAAGAAAGAGCACGGACAATCTTACCCATCCTCGAATCAATGGTTCCAACGTCGAGGCTAATTCTTTGAGACGAAAGCACGTGCGTCACATTTCTAGCAAAACTTTCAAGAAAAAAAACCCATGTCAAAAAAACTAAAAAATATTAAAAAAATGAATTAAAATCTTAATCACTCACTCAGATGAGACAATTCTTTGTTTGGCTTTATGATTAAGAACTTCATAACCATCCCCTTCCCCCTCACCTAACGGTCGTTTCAGTACCATCAAACACCCAACAAATGAATAATCAATTAACAATGTTGAGATCAATAAATGGTAGAGAAATAGAATCCAAACAGCCAAAGACAACGTTATTTATAGAAAGGGTGTATGGAAAATTCTTTGAAGCTTCCAAGTCAACCAAGAATTATATAAAATCATGAACTACGTGTAAATCAGTGTGGGCGGGTGTGGATTTATCAAATAAATAATAATATACTTTTGGATATTACCAAGTGTAAAGTGAATTGGATGCACCACCAAATCTTTTTCATGCCACCTAATTATTTAACAGGCTAAAGTTAAGTTACACTCATTTTATTTACTATATAGTAACTACTTTTTATATGGTAACTTATGAAAAATGTTTTTCGTCTAACTTATACGTGACGATACATAAAATACGTGACGATACATAAATCAGATTCAAGTATCTACTATTTATTTCATTGAATAAACCATGATACATGAATCAAATATGATTTTGCTTGTTATACTCAGCATAACTAGTTGTTTATGCACTATTATATTTTTTTAAATCATTTTTATTACAAAATTAAACAAAAAAGATAATTTAAAAGAAAACTTTTTTAAAAAAATAGACTTATTTGACAAGACAAGACAAAACCACAAATAAAATATAAAAAACTTAATATATATATATATATATATTAAGTTTTTTATCTTTTATTTGATATATATATATAAAACATTTGTTTTTTAAAGTTCAGTCCCAGTGGTAGACAAAAAAAAGTGTAATTTAGTAGTAGACTAGGTTAAAATCCCGTGTATTACACGGGTTGAATAAATATAATATTATATATTAAGTAATAAAAATATTTTTTAAAAACTCGTGTTTTACACCGGTTGAACAAACCCGTGGGATACAAGATAATCTGTTAACACATACACTCGTCAAAATATGTCAGTAGATTTATTTATTAATATAATATATAGATTAGTACTTCTTTAAAAATATATTATTATTAAAAGATAGAAGTGTATTTAATAAGAGAGAGAGGCGGGAAAAAAATGATGAGAATAAATGTGGAGGTGACATGTGGCATGGAAAACCTTTATTTATTATATAGTATAGATTAGACTGTGTGAGTTGGCGTTTAAAAAAATTAGAAAAATAAAGCAAAAAATAACTTAAAATATAGTTTTAAAAACAACTGATTTGATTGAGAATGGCTTATTGAAAAGAGAGGGGATAAACTAACTAATTAGAGGAATACCTTTAGATTTCCCCTTAATTAAGATCTTCCAACAAGATTGGTTGGATTATTCACCCTTTTACCATTAGTAAATGAATAAAATTCTCCATCTATATAACTATAAATATTAGACTTAGTGTAGCCAATTCACCCCCAGAGGGCGTTAAACATCGAGACAACACCACTTTTGCAGGATTTGGGGCGTGAAGGGCGGGGCGTCGCCCGGCTAACGTCCAAAGCGGCGGAGGCGTGAAGGATTTGGTCTCTGTGGCTCTGACGTGGTGGTGAGGACGTGAAGGGCACCAACCCACTACGAATAGTCTTAAAGGACAAACCGCGTTTTATGACATGTACCAAAAGTATATAAGCACTTATACATTTTACTTTAATTACGAAATGTAACTGTTTTACTCACTTTTTTCCAATCTCATTATATCTACTGACGCTATGTACATGTGAGTTATGTGATTTTCGCAATTCTTATTCAAAATTGGTATTGAACACGCCCATATGCTTATAAAATTAACTAAGGGAAAAATACCAAAATGGACATTTGATCAAAAAAGTTATCCAAAATGGACATGCTTATTTAGCCGCTGGAAACATGGACAATCTTCATAATAGTCGGCTAAACTTAGTCTGCATAAATTTATATGCCAACATTCCTTTTTACAGAGTACGAACCAATGACAGAGTGACACGTGGCCGGCTAAGCCTTCTATCAGCCGGCTATAGGCGTCTAATCCTGTTAGTCGGCTAAAGCCTTCTATTAGCCGGCGTTTTTTTTTTCTTTCTGAAATGACTTTTGGCTTGAGCTGGCTTCTTTCTTGGCTTGGCTTGGCTTGGCTTGATGGCTTGAGCCGGCTTCTTTTTTAATTTTTAATTTTTATTTTTTTTTACAAAAATATCACTTCCTATGCTCTTACAAGCCATTGCTATACTCCAACATTGATACTTTTTTCTGAAATGACATTTTGCTATGCTCCAACAACCACTTCCTTCAACCAAATGTTCCATAAAACACTCAAATCTCCAATTTCATTTTAAAATCACGACTTAAAGCTAAAGTTAATATAAGATCGAGTGACAGTCGATACAAGTTACTCAATTATTCTATGCATTTAATAACAAATGAAAATAGTGAGTCAAACATCAACCATACGAGTAACTCGTGGATAATAAACGCGTAGGATGTTGATTGAAGAGGTAGGGTTGTTACTAGGAAGCTTGGTGGAAGTCGCAGAGAGACGCGTGATGACGATTAGTTTTTAAATTGATTTCGTTTTGAATAGTCGTCTACGTACGTATGATTTGAGCCTCCTATTTGGCGGTAAAACGATAACTTATTGACGACAAAACCGAAGATTTTGATGGATCCATCGTTAAAAAAATAAAAGTCGGATTGTCATTGGCTGAACCATCCCGACAATGGGGGAGAGGGAAACTTCTGCGAAAGCCTCTTGGTCAAAGTGGACTGTTGAATGGGAGAGCGACCCACATCTCTAAATTGGTACTTTTGAATTAGGGTTTTAGCTTGGACATGTTGCTTTCCTCTCAACTTTTATTTATTTATTTATTAAAGAATAATTAGATCTTAATTGTTAACTAGTGGGATGCCAACCCACGCTTCACGGCGGAAAGCCCTCCACGATACCAAACGCCTAAATGCGTGATCGATAAACCAAATGCGTAAAATATTAAAACATGCGATCGAAAAATCATAATGTATAGAAAAGTCAAAATAAAGTAAACCCAACGGTCCTACCTAAGCGAAAGAGAGTTTTAAAATACATTAAGTAAAGCAGGAAAAAAAGGGGGAAAAGGAAAAGAGAAGAAAAAAAAGGCTCCCAAGATTCGAACCTAGGTTAAGAGGATGGAGGGGCAGCGACTTAGAGAGGGCGCTGCCAAGCCACCATTTCCATTTGTTTTAATGTGGACGGACCTGTATATAATGGCAATAAAATTCTGTTTTTTTTCAAAAAAAGAAACACGAACCAATCCTTGCTTGCCACGTGGATAGCGGTCCAATAAGGACCAATCACTATTCCTAACGACTTTCATTTTAAAGAAGGACCAATCACTATTCCTAACAACTTTCATTTTAAAGAAGATATTAATGTCACTTTCATTTTTCGTTTTCGTTGTTAAGAAGAATCTCATTCTCGTAATCAATGTAGTTTTATAATTGGTTTCTATTCAATTTCGATTACAAGAAAGTATGTTTCCCAGTTTCGCTCATAGTCATTCTTGTGAGCGAAATTGAGTGGAAATCAAGTTCGTATATGTAGTATTTATGCAAGTGAGTTTATTCTTACTAAAGAAAATGAAATTTATGAGTGTCATTAGTCAAATTATCAGAATATATTATTATCGGCTAATGGATCATGACTTTGATTATTAAAATCCAATTTATCTTTAATAAATGATAATTACATATATGATATTTTTTTAAGTAAATATGATATTATATATCGATATCTATACTATATAATAAATAAAGGTTTTTTCATGCCACGTGTCGCCTCCATATTCATTCTCATCATTTTTTTCCGGCTCTTTCTCTTATTAAGTACACCTCTATCTTTTAATAATAATATATTTTTAAAGAAAATACTAATTATACTAATAAAACACATTTATTTTAAATTATCTCTTATCATAAAAAAGTTTGAAATCTAATTATCTAACTTTTATTTTCAATCAAATAGTAAATAAAAGTCAAATTACATTAAATAGTAATTACGTATTTTCGAAACCCAATTATATACTAATTTTTACATATTTTGAATTTTGTTTTCTATCGTTAGTATATGTAATATATTTTTACACCTATAAAATATATACATAAAGATTTAAGAATTTTATGTATTAATATTTTTCATGCCGTGTGTATTACACGGGTTATAAGCTAGTGTATATAGGGGTGGTTTCCAGAGAAAACCAATAGCTAGGCGAAAACCGAGAAAACCACAAAAAAACCAATTTTAACTAATAATATAATAATATTTATTTTTTATTTTATTTTTATTTTTTATAAGAGTATCAATGAAATATTAAATTTTTTTACCAAAAATCATTTAAATATTGGATTACGTATACGTAACCCATAGTATTACGTATATGTAAACAGAAAACAAAAAAATTGCGGTTACGTATACGTAACCCATAGTATTACACATTGTTTTAGTGGTTTTCTCGGTTTTCGCCTAACTTTGTGGTTTTCTCTTGATCCCTCCCATATATATATATATATATATATATATATATATATATATATATATATATATATATATATATATATATATATATATATGGGGAGGATCAAATAAAAAATAGTTTTTCGCTAAGAAATCTAAGAAATGACAAAAAACCTTAAGAAACGATATCAAACGAACTCCGATTGAGCTAATTTCGGCGGCGTTGGAACCGTCTCGTCGAACTCTACCATTTTAGCTTTTAGGGTTTAGCTTTTAATGTTTAGATTTTACGTTTAAATTTTAGGGTTTTAGCCTTATGGTTTAGCCTTAGGGTTTAGCTTTTAGGGTTTAGATTTTATGGTTTATATTTTTTTTAGGGTGGGGGTGGGGGGTTTTAGGTTTTTAGGGCTGGGTGGGATTGGGTTTAGGTTTTTTTGAGGTGGGAGGTTTAGGTTTTTTTTTGGGGGGGGGGGGGGGTGGTGGTTTTAGGCTTTTCGGGGTAGGGTTGGAGGGCGGGGGGGTTTAGGTTTTTGGGGGTGCGGGTGGAGGGGGTTTAGGTTTTTGGGTCCGGGTTAGGGTTCGATGAGATGGTTCCAACGCCGCTGGAATGAGCTCAATCGGAGTTCGTTTGACTCACTTCTTAGTATTTCTTAGCGAAAAACCACTTCTTAGTGGAATATATATATATATATATGGAATTATCTCTTTTCTAGTTAGAGATTCTTCTTTTTAGTAACACCTAGTGGGATTCCCTCGCGCTACGCGACGGGAATTTAATTGGTATCGGTTCGGTTTGTTACGGTACCAGTACGGAACTAGCACTCGATATAGCAAATGAAAGAGAAAACCTAAAAAGTAAAGTCGTTACATGCCCAAAAGGATATCGATATGTGTGTTAAACTGAAAATTAAAAAAAAATACCGACTATGGTTCCGATAATACCGACGCAGGTACCGTTGTTGTTCGGTCGGTATCAGTTAAGTATTAAAGTTTGTAAGGCTCAGTTTCGACGACATATACACTAGTGAATCCCCTGCGAAAAAAAATCACATTGAAACGCTGGAAAAAAAGGCACGTGGAAACGAAAAATCTCGAAGTCTGGTTCTTCATATAATAGTGTCTCTAAGGTAGTAGGAACTCTAGTCGGGTCAAACCTTCCCTCTTGTGTCTCTATGTCAAGAAATCCAACTAACTCTTCTCCAAACCCATGCTCTTCACTTACTGACTCTTTTGACTGTGCTGCTTACGCCATGTCATAAAGGTCAAGAAGTGACTGTAATGTAACATCCAACTTCTTTGGGTCAATGGTAATCACATCCACTTGATTCATAGTTTGTGAAGTAGGAAGGCTAATTCGTATGAGGTTGTATGCTTCCTTGTAATGTTGGGGTTCAGTCTTGTTGGTTTTCCCAAATGATTATCAGTAAGGATGGTGATATGCGGGATTCATCTAATAATGATAACAGTTGTGAGTGTAATGGGGTTCTCCATAGATCTCGCACCATACTTCTGAATGTTGGTACTGTAACCACCTTGGTATCCTTCATAGTAACTCCCGTAACCACGATCAATGAAAGCTACTGTAAAATAAAATAAACAAGACAAATATGGGCGCTAGATAGATAAATAAAAAAATAAAAAGAAAACTAAAAAATAAAATGAAAGAGAAATAGAAAATAAAATTAGTCAGTCCAACAAATTAGATCTTTCTTAGAATCACTGTTTCCCTGCAATGGTGCTAAAAACTTGATGTAGTGTGTTAGTAGTAATATATTATTAGGGTTTGTAATACAGTTTCAGGTTTTAATATTTTTAAAATAATTAATACTTTAACTAACTACACACAATAGGCAAGTGCACATGCCGCAACGTAATATAGTTTAAGCAAGAACCAAGTATCTAATCAATGGACACATTGGCTACCAATAATCAACCCTTGCTATTGTCAGACAAAAATAAAAGGTGGATAAAAGGGTTTGAATTAAAATAAACATAAAAGATCAATAGTAGTACATAAAACTTTAATTCTAAACAGGGTATCACTTAGGTTTGAATTCGTTTGGTTTAAGTATGATAACTAATTATGAATATTGGTGTGGTTAACTAAAGGGGGTGAACAACTCCTTGGTCGGGTTACCGTTCTAATGACCGTCTGGAAAGCTAACATGTTGGGATTCGTGCTATGGTTTCAAAACAGTTTTAAAACGCGCAACGGAAAAACAAGCACGGACCGATCTAGACCAAAACCCTAGATCGCCCACCAGGAGTCCAGATACAAACAAATAATCAATAAATCAACCATATGGGGTTTAGGGTTATTCCTTTCGCGGGTAGGAGACGACAACCTAAGATATAACACCACGTGATAACAATCCGATCGCTAGATCTAGCTCCACGAACTAAACCCGAGACTACTAATCCACCCGTACAACCCGGATCTCTATCCGGTTTATCTCCAATCTTTCAAACACCCAAAAACGAACCCGGTTCGTTTTCCTCCGTCACCCGGTGTCACTCTCCCAGTGGCGGCTCAAAGACGGCACAAAGGGAGGGACGACGGATGATGGCCTGTGCAAGAGGGCGACACGGCGCGTAGGTGGCGGTGGCGCATGGTGGCAGCGGCGTGGCTGCCCTTGTGGCGTCGGCGATGATGATATGGCATGTCGGAGATGCTCCGGCGGCAATAGTGGCTGACGGCGGCCACTCGACGGCGGCAGTGGTGGCCCCTAAGTGGCGGCGGCGCAAAAGCAAGAGAGGAAGGAGAGATTAGGTTTTTCTAATTAGCCTCCAATGCTAATTAATGGTCTAACCTAAAACCTAGCCACCATCTTGTATTTATAATTATTAGCTAACTTATTCCCCAAGATTACAGTTTAAGTTACTAATAAATCCCTGACTATTTAATAATCAGTATTTAACCCAAACTTCTTAGATAATTAAATATATCATTTATATTTTATAAATAAAATTAATTAACTTTATATAATTAATTATATAAATATATCCTATATATATAACTTAATTATTCCGTAATTCTAAATTATCGGATCAGTTAATTTAGTCGTTCGTAATTCCTAATTACGATATCTCTAATCGGTGTCGAAGTACCGGTCAAAGATAAGATTAAGAAGTCCTAATTACCTTTAGCTAGTAGGGCAAGAAGGGTGTCGAACCACGAGGAAGTTATGGTCGGTGTTATGATTAATTGACCAACGGTTATGAAGCTTGCTAGATTCTTTATTTTAAAAGAGTTATGGACACATAATCCGAGTTATGAATTCAAGCAAAGATTATGATTATTGATTATTCTTGTAACAAATGGTGAAACTTGCAATAACAGTTTGTCATAATAATTAACAAAGATGACCAACCCGGGCTTCAAGTTATGCAACAAAACACTTATTCAGATTCAAATTGCATAAGGTATTACAAAGACAAAATGCGTGAACTTGTAAGAAGGGTAATCACAAAACAAGTAATCCGGCCATGTTGACCTCACGATCCTAAACAACCGAAAAGGAACACGTGCTAGGATGAGTTTTAGTAAAAACCAATTCGTGTAATATGAGACTCGGCTAATAATTGCTAAAAGACGGCTATGTAACAACCTAACGATGGACAATCACCAATAAGTTCAACAAAAACGAATACTCTCATCAAACACAAATCCACATACAAATCTAGATATCAAACAATATTCATTGAAATTAGATAAAGATTCATACCACAATCATAAATCCAAGATAGACATAATGTCAACATAAACCCTAGACCCGGGTCAATCAAAGAAAAGTTTAGCTACTCATGATAATAATGTTCTTTCATAAAATAATGATCATGGATCGATCAATCTTCGAATCGGTGATTAAAATCTTCAACAATGATGTTATGGAACCTTCAAAAGCCTCCTTGGTCGCCTAAAATCGTCCCTGAGAATGATAATTCGAATGTACCATAAAATCCTAATTTAATTATGGTTAAATCCCAAAAAATGCGCACACAAAACGACTCGCTGGGCGTAGGCTACGCCTGATCTGACTTTCCCGGCGTATCTTCAACGTATACCAGTGACAAATGTGAGTAGGCTACATATGGGACGTACAATACGCCGCAGGCAGTGTAGGGTACGCCCATGCACATCTTCTGCCCAAATTTTGCTTTACGATCCCGGCTGGTAACGCATGTAAATCCTGACTTTTTATGATGCTTTCCCGCAACTACCTGAAAAACACTAACACACCCATCATAGCCGCGAAGACACAATAATCAACGTAATTAGGATGTTTTATCATTAACAGGCATGGAATTTTACCAACCCATCACATTCCCCAACTTAATTCTTTTTCGTCCCGAAAAAGAATTGTGTATGGAATCCCAATTTATACACTAATCAACCCCACAAACATCACCAAACCAAACACCCAAGTAATGATTATTAAAATCCTTGTCCAGTTAAATTCAATCCACTAACCATAAAGTTAAATCCCACCGTATTACGACACAACCTACGCAAAGAATTAATAAACCAACCGACCAGTGCAAGGTAATAACTTTCATAAACATTACCAACCCCTAAGAGATTTACAACAATCAAGAGATTTACAACTTGGTTAACACTCATAAGAGTTATAACTTGCAAAACACATGGATATGCCTAATTAGCTTGGCTTGCCTTCGGGATTTCTAATCACATATTCCTCACACCCCTCACATTTGGCTCACCACTCGTTTTGTATCTGGACTAGTATAAAATGCACTAGTATATCTTTAAACGCTTAACACTGATTATGAAACTCATTAGCATAGGCTACACACCAATCACACCTCCACCTTATAACACAACTACAATGTATCGATCTAGAGAGCTTTAAAGGGTTGTAACGGGGCTAGGCTTAAGGTATGGAATGAGAGTTTTTAAAGTGGCTAAGGTGGTGAAAATCTAAACGGGTTGGGCCAAGATTAACACCTAAAATAAAAAACAAGAGCTCGGTCATTGTAACCTTTGCAAACTTCTAATTACAAAATATATTTTTTCTTTTCTCTTTTATCTCTTTATTTATTTTTTTTAGATAGACTGTATAATTTACAGCAGTAACTTTTATTTTCAACATTTTGGTACCAACATAAACTGGATTTCACCACCGAGTTTAAATTTCAAAATGCCTATGGGCTTAGTAGCTAACAATTGTGGGTTTAGACAAACGAACCGGTGAAGGCACAAGATGGCAACTAGGGGTAATTGTGGGTAATGGTTTAGCATAAAGTTTTAACAAAAAAGTTATCCTAGTGCCTCTATCATTTCAATATATGCAATCGGTTCTAGGTCTTGGTGTGTATCAAAACATGCAAGTTCTACAATGAATAACATAACCAGTCACACTCAGACAAACAAGTATGCCACACAGATGGAGTGCATAAGTGGCTTAAAATCTCTCATAAAATCTGGGAAAGGGCAACCGATGTGAATCGTATGGACTATAAGCCTTCGAGCTTATTTGACACACTTAAGCATACCATGCAATCATTTTGGAAACAACTAACCAAGAAACTCTATCATGCAACTTTAAGGATCAATATATAAATGCATTTAGCAACCAACCACTGTCAATTAGTCCACATGGGTACTTTGGTAAGCCTGTTTTCATTAGTGAAGACCAATGATAGGCTATGAATTAAACCTTCCAACACATGACACTTAATATATTCAATCATGGTGACGTTCTAACTAGCATGCAAATCCTATCATTTTCCATACATAATCTAACTCAAGGACGATCAGATTATCTCCTACTCATGTTATACAACAAAATTCAATAAAAAACACAACACTCCCATCACAAGCAAACTCACTCCATCAACACAAAAATCAACAAAGCTCTTAATTTAACCATAACAAGGGAATCGAGTCACCTGGTTTAGCTCTCATATGGATCAACACGGTCCGATCCATGGCTTCTTCAAACCTTTAATTGAACTTGAAATCTTCAACAACTCGTGTAGAAGTGTACTTCTCACATCATATTAGTCATGAATTAAAAAAACTCAAACCATGGTGACTGTTTTGGGTAAAAATTATTGAGGCTAATTTTGTAACCAAACTTAGTAGGTGAGATAGTGTACCTGTAAAATTAATGAAAAACAATATAAGAATGTAAAACTTGACATAGTTGTTTACGAGTAAAGCCCTTGATCTTTAAGGATCTCCGACATAAAACCTCGGGAGGTGACAATCGACACCTGCCTCGTTTCTTGAATAAATGGTAAAAAGATTACAAGTGTAAGCAGCAAATGATCGAGATCTATGTGTTACAGAGCTTATTTGAGAGTATTTGATAATGCTAAGTGTTTGTGTGTGTTTCTATTCGATCAAGCTGCTGGATTTATACAAGATATAAGCTAACTAACTATCCGATAATCCCGGAATCGACCAAGTCTTCCATTGTGACCGTTGGGAGTCACTCCACGCGTCTTCTACACATTCTCCTTGACTTCTAGACCGATTATTTAGGGATGAGCTTGACTTCGAACGTTTTACCTGCGTATTAGTCAAGATAGCAGAAAGATATAACGGTTAAATATTGAGGATACCGAAGTACGTTGAAGATCCAGGATCCTTAGCTGTAAAATGTCCCCTAACAATTGTCCCCAAATTTAACAGCTGTCAATTATATCGACATCTGTAAAATTTTAAAATTCAAATAGTAAATGATGATAGGGTTGCGATATGACCGTTCCGGATTTCCGAGGTGATTTAACCGTTGCCTTCCTGCAGGATAAATTCATTATTACCCTCTTCTTCTTCATTCCAACCTTCTCAAGACTTAAGCAGGTAAAAATCTTCATTAATCTCTGATTTCTTCTTTCACTCTAAGCTTTCGTGATTGTTTTGGGTAAAAAATATGTTAAATAATTTTGTAACCAAACTTAGTAAGTGAGGTAGTGTGCTTGTCGAATTTGTAAAGAAGAACGTATATAAAACAATAAATCAACACGAGTGTTTACGAGGAAAGCCCTTGATCCTTGATGATCTCCGGCACAAAACCTCGGAAGCCGACTAAACGTCGGGCTGCCTTGATAGCTTTTATAAAATCGAAGTAAACGAGTACAATGAGAGCGAAATAAGATCGTTTAGTAGGTGTTACAGAAGTTTGCGAGTGAGCTGTGTGTTTCCTAAACGATCCTATCGCTAATTAAATACAAAATGATCCTAACAAACTTTGCGAAAATAAAGGCTTGACTCTATCTTCTTCTTGTGACCGTTAGTCCACTTATCGTGTGCATTTCCCACGTGGTCCACGTCCTACTGGCCGAGTCTTCAGGTAAGTATAACGTTATGACTATTTCTCTTGTGAATAACAAAGAAAACAATGGACAAGTAGCCGTTAATAACAATATTCAGGATACCGAAATTACCAGGATCTTGGATTTTGGATCATGCATCATTCAGGATCCTGCTTGAAATTCATCCCATAACAGTGATCATGGGTAAGAAAATGACCAGATTGGCTGCTTCTATTTTTGCCGAAACGATTGAGGATTTTACGAATTAAGGAATCCTTGACCATTCCGATCAGGAACACTGCTCTTTCACTGATCAGGATATAAAACTTTTGAAATCAAGCAATGTTTTTCCCAAAAAAGCTATTTTCAGGTCTTTCTATTCTAGGATGAAAGCCGACATGATTTCTATAACTTGGGTTTGCCTCCTTGTGTATCCTTTTACTCTCAGTCTATCGTATCCTTTTTCTCCACTCATCACTGAGTTCTTTAAGCTTACCGGCCTGTGTTATTCCCAAACTATGCCCATGGTTTGTAGAATTTTGGCAACTCTGGATAGGTTGAATCATTCCCATTCTTTGACCATTGGTGTCCCTGATCTAGCTTATGCCTATAACTTAAGAACCCATGGATCTTTTCGTTTCATCCTTCATCTTAAGTCCGGGCGAACTCACCTAATCCCAAAAGCCACCCAGAATGACACCGACTGGAAGGGGAAATTCTTCTTTGTAAGGAGAGATTCAATTTCTGATGGAAATCTTTTGCCGCTTAAATGGGTTAAGAAGGGTAGGAAGTAGTTAGGATCCCTGTAATTTACATTATTTGTAACTTGTTGCTAATGATCTTGTTTTATCTTTGCGCAACCCCTAAGTTTGACGAACTGGTTCCTGTAAGAAGCGACACAGAAAAGAGAATCGAAGCACTGTTAGAGATACCTGTTACGGAAAGGTCCTTTCGTGCTGAATCCACCATCAGCGAAGCAAGCTTTGACACATAACATTCCGAGTAAAAAATGTCTTCAGGTATGGAACCATTCACATTTGCGTTATCAAACATCATGATCCTGATTTACTCTATCCTTTTGTAGGAATCCCAAAATCAGGCTCCCAGTTTGCATTGTCCGATCTTGATAGCCTTTTGTCCAGAGCTGCCATCGTCAAGAAGGAGAATCCTACACCTGCGACCACCAAGTCTTGTATCCCAGCCCTATGGTCTAAGGCTTCAGGGAGCAAAAAGAGACGACTAATGTGATGGACCTGGAGGTCTTTGAGGGTATGGACTCTACTGAAACCACCAAGAAGCTTCAAGGCTTGTTGAGTCTGGTAGGTAATTTTTTGGTATCCCTAATTTGATGTCAGGATTTCTAAATAATTAATCTGTCTGAATCTTGCAGGGTCTTGAGAGGCTAAATGCTAACTTGGCTGTGGCAGAGAAGAACGCCGAAGAAGCTTTGGAGAAGATTGAGGATCTGAAGAAAATCCTAGCCTCCAAGTCAAAGCACATGGAGAAAGAGATCCAAGCTCAAAAGGAGAAGCTGCAGGAGAGTTCAGCCCAATACGAACTAAAGATGTAGGAGAATTCATCCCAGTATGAGCAGAGGTTGCAGGATACTGTGGATGATGCCAAGAAATCTGCGGCCATGGCTATTTTCCAATCCAGGATCCAAATGGTTGAGCAAGCTGTTGCTGAAGGTTTTGATCCTGCAGCGTGGGATCTTCAGGGATTGCGTTTTTCTTTGGCTAAGCTTGGTGGTGAAGCGGTGGAGACCAGTAAGACTGCTGAGGAGGTTGAAGCTGGCGATGGTGAGAAGCAAGCTGACTAGGGCAATGAGGGTAATGATGCCTAGGCCTAAGCCCTGGAATTTGTGGTTCTTCGATTGTTCTTGTTGGTTATCTGTCTTAAAATAATTTCTTTTTATGTTTGTGGTTGTTGAACAGTTAACTTTTTCCTTCACTAGGATCCCTATATCGGGATAGACAATTTGACAATTAGTGAACTAGGTGGATGGGTCCATGTTTTGGATGAAGCCCGGTTCACTTTCCTTTCCTGCACTTTAGTTATAATCAAGTATCTTTTTGACTATCTGCTATGATTGATATGTATTTTGTATGTTTTGACATGTTCTAAAAGATCAGGATCCTTAGGCAGTTAAGCCTTGGGATATTTAGAAAAATAGGTTTAGGTATATTTTCAGGATACCCGATCCTTATTAATATCTTAGGTTTTCACTAAACTTAAATTTAGAATAATATAGTTTGGTTTTGATAAATAGTGTGTAGTAATACCAGTTGCAAACATATCATGAATTAGTCATTCAAGTTTCAAATCTTAAAAATTAATAAGTAACACGTACCTTTGTTGAGAACTAAGTCAGGTAGAAACACATACCAAATTATAACATGGAGTTCAAAATACGACAACCGTTGGTTGTCCCCTGTGTATAGTCATTAAATACGTCGTAGATTTAATAATTGTACTTCAGGATATTCATAAGTCTTCAATTCGTTTAAGGATCTTGAGTTAGCATATTGATGCTAAGTTCTTGGGTTAACACATAAGTGTTAAATACATGTGACAATTTAAAATCGTGGGCCAAGCCGGAATAACATGGGCAAAGCCAGAATAACGTGGGCCAAGCCAGAATAACGTGGGCCAAGCCAGAATAACATGGGCCAAGCCAGAATAACGTGGGCCAATCCAGAAAAACGTGGGCCAAGCCAGACTTAAGTTAGCATGAAAATGCTAAAAACCTTAAGAGTAACACGTCTGTTACTATCGTAGGATTCAAGATATAGCCAATAGTGATGAAATTATCAGCCACTGTTACTGAACTGGTCGCACCACCTTGAACTATACTTGAACATCGTGCACTACATGCGGAGTGTTTAAACTCAATTCTTAGAATGGTGAAAACCTTTAAACCTTTGAGGTATTCAGGATACCCTAACTTTGGAGAGATGGCTAATCTCTAACTTCTGTCAGGATCCTTGGGGAACCTTCCTGCAAAACATGAAACCTTGGTGAAGGTGGGTGTTAGACTGGCTAACACCCCTCCGACGCTCAAGTCAGTACTTTGATAAAGAATAATAAATACGAAAATAGTCAGGGATAGAAGACATACCAGTCTTAGTTAGAATTTAAGTTCTAACTTACATAAAATAGGTTTTGAGATGGATAGCATTCCCAGATCTTGGCAGGATATCTCCTTCCATAGTAGCCAACAGTGCTTCCGAATCAGCCATATATGGGCCTTCCCATTTTGGTGTAAGCTTTCCATTGTTTGGATTGGTAGTATTTTGGAATGCCTTTCTTAATACAAGATCACCCACTTGGAATCTTCTAATCCTTATTTTTTTGTTGTATGACTTTGCTATCCTTTGCTGATAAGCTGCAATGCGAACTTTGGCAAGATCCTTGATGTCACACTCAAACTGACGACGGAAATGTCGGGGCGGGACATGTAGACTGTTCAGGAGCACATGGTTGACTATGTTATAATATATTAATCATCAAATTTCAATTCATAAGTCAACAAAATCCACAATACAAGAAATTAATAAATACATAACATGTTCTTTATTTGATTAACTAGGTCCACAACCTAAGTGAAGCAAACTTGATCAACTCGAATGTTTGTACCTGAAACATGATTTAAAAACAAGGATCAACTAAAAAGTTGGTGAGCATACATAAGTTTTGACACACAAATAAGATTTTCAAAATGTTTTATACAATTCATATGATTACATGGCATATAAGGCACTTATTGAGAATCTATAGTCATACTAGGTGTACAATCAAACCTTGTGACTGAAGGGCATAACCCGTAGGTTATCCTAATGTAGGGCATAACACCTAGTGTTATCCTGATGTGTTGTCGGTAACAAACACCTTACCCGGGTGGGTTTGTCAGACTCAATAGATCTATCTTTGTTAACTGTTGGCTTGTACGGAGTTAATGATTGTACTAGTTGTGTCATGTATGTGTAGTAATAACTCATAGCATTCAAGCATAATGTACAAATAACACATGAAATCATGATGTAGAATTGTATTGTGTGATATTGCAAATGGTTTCAATGTAAATCATGTTCACCCTAAAATGTACAAAAGTGAAAAAAGGGTTATGTAAACTCATCTGTATCAAAGATGTAGATAGCACGGGAGAATAGGTAGTGAGGTGAATCCTTGTAACTTACAAGGTTAACCTAGAGTGTAATTGTACAAACTTGAGTTAATATTGTGTACAAGGTCTAATGGAATGTCTAGGGTTTTAGCGGAAATGAGTGTAAGGACTTGTATAAAGAGTTTGTGTTATATCATGTAAAGAGTGTGTATATGTTTGTATTTGCATTTGAATAGGAATGTTTATGAAAATGCTAAGTTCAAAGTACACGAGTTTAATAATAAATGGCTTAGGGTTTAATTTGAATAACTAACCAATTTAAAATAAATAATTTTTTTTTATTTATTTATTTAGAAAGAAAAATGCGTGGAATTATAGTTACTATAATTTAAATAAATAAGTTCACTTTAGTTATTTATTTACAAGGAATGTATAAAATGTATATTAGTGTACATATAAGAAATTGTACTAAATATGATGTCAACCCTAAAGAGATTTATTAATGTAAAAGGAAATTGATAATTTCATTTTATTTATTTAAAATGGTGTGTTTTTAAAAAAAAAATATACGAAAATGTAAATATATATATTTTTAGAAAAGTTAAATTTGTTTGAATGAAAATTTTAAATCTTAAATAGTTATTTAATGAAAGATGATTTATAAAATTGTTTTTATAAACCTTTAATATGGTTTTATAAAAGTAGTTATTATAAATGTATTAATTTTTTTTTTTTTTTTGATTCAAGGGGTCCTATTTTTCATTCCAATCAACAAGGCAAATTACATAAGGATAGCAGGTAGACGGGCAACAAACTGCGCCGCCATCCCCTTCTGAATGGAAAACCCTAATCTACTAAAAACAAAGCCTCGCCCCTGAGGAGTCGTAAAGTTGCTGTGGACTACACGCTGAACTCTAGCCAAGAACCGAACCGCCTCCGGCGCCAAGGAGCCGAACGTGTCAAACGCCAGGGGGACAAAGGCATGCTGATTATCCTCACAAGCTTTCGCGTGCTTTTCCACCTTCTTTGAAATGTGGTTTAAAAATTCGTAAATGTGGTTTAAAAATCAATTAAATTTCAAAAATAATATTTCTAATTTAAAAATCTGACTAATTTTGCACATTCTAGTTCCAAATGGTGTTAGGTTTTATAAAATTATTTTTAAAAATTAATTTTTATAAAATAAATGGGGTTGTAAAAACGGTTTTAAAAATGATTGCAGTGAACCAGGATCGAACCCGAGTGGGTTCTAGGGGTCACGTGCATGCAAAGCACTGGACCAGGGGTCCCTTATTGATACCTTTCTGGTTTCGCCGGATATTAATCATGAACTAGAGGGGAACCGGGTCTGGGTTTAACATACGCGTAAAAGGGTGTCGCATGTGGGTTTTGAACCCACGCCACTTGGTCCGTGGTTCATGACTTAGCAATCGGACCAAGTGGTTTCGCTGGTTGTTTAAGATCCCGTTTATTTATATAGAAAACAAGGATCGAGCCCCAAAATCGTATTACCGCTAAAAGAGCATGAACCCTAGATTTTAAATTGTTCAATACGATTCAGTTCTTGCGAATTGATATGGGGCTTTTGATAAGCATCCAGAAACAAATCGAATGATACAAATCTTACTTGGTTTGTCTGGAAAAAGAGCGTGTGCGGCTAGCACAAAGAAGCCGACTGTGCTTGGTGTTCGACAGTGTCTCGGAGGTGTAGTGCGGACCAAGCGAGTGTGCAGAGAGGTTGTGTGAGAGGATGCGAAGTTGAGGGGGTAGTTTAATTCGATCAATTTCATATTAAATGATTGATTTGGTCGTGCTTCGAATTCGACGGCTGTCAGCCGTGATTCACGCATCAATTGCCCAATCACAGATGAATTGGGACGTGTTTCAGGGTTGAATGCGTACATGGTCGATCGAGCATGATTTATGGGATTGATTTCACCCGAATCCCTTGATTTGGGATTGATTTGGCTCGATGTTTGACTCAGAATAGTCAAAATGTTTGAAATTGCAACAGTCCACGCAAAAATGATGAATTAATACGTCTATTAGGTTTAGAGATGATCTATAACCGTTTTGGTATCCAAGGCAAGTCCTAATAAATCAGGTTTAATGGATTTCGAAGTCAAAATGTATGAATTGGTCTCTGTTGACTTTTAAGAAGTCAAAATTTGGGGGAAAAAGGTGTCAAGATCTTGAATAGGTTCAATTTGGGGGTTAATGGTCATATTGAAAGGTGTGGGGGTTCAAGTTGGTAACTCACGTGTTCAAGAGGTTCATTCCAATTTACTTTAAATAAATAAATTTGTACATATTTCTATATAAATCACGTTTTATTTGAGAACTTTAACACTTTATCATTGTTTTAGAATAAGTATAAAGGTTCGTATGTTTATAAAAGAAATTACTTATATATTGATTCTTGTTTAAAATCCCTACAACCTTATACGTTTTATAAACAAGTTATAAGAATATATTTTTAAATTTTAACTGTTATTTACTTGTGTAGTTCCTATGCAATAACATATATATATATATATATATATATATATATATATATATATATATATATATATAGAGTAAGATTGAAAAGTATTTGAATCCTTTAAGTTAGAATTTACTCAGGTTGAAATGTATGTACTTGTACTTGAAACCCTAGAATTGTATTAAATGAATCCTCGGAATGAAATGCTTGTTTGAACAACACATAGAACTATGATTGAAATTTAATTATTGTTTATTGCACCAAAACAATTACATGGGAAATCAAGAATGTTATAGTATCCCCATGTTGAGGGAATTTCGTCCCGAAATTTTAACTAATGAAGGCTACTGAATTAGGAAATGAGTGTGGATATTTGAGCTTCAATTGATCATCACGTTCCCAAGTAAACTCGGGGTCACGTTTAGATTCTCAATAAACTTTGAAAGTTGGGTTGAGGAGTACAACTGAATAACGAGATTCAGGTGTGTTTCTCAAGGTCAGGTATGAAAGATGATAATGAATTTAGTTTTGGAAAGGACTTAAGGAGAAACTATCAAATAATACTCTAGACACAAAAGATAATATTGCATTACTTGAAATGGGAACGATGGAAATTTGATGATTAGAGTTTGTTTAAGACGTGGTCTAATATATTCAAGAACTGTCAAGGTATAAGGGGTTTCACAAAAATTGGTCTAGGTCAAAATAACATAAAACTTCGCGTGACACGAGTAACGCTACTTTTGACAATATGACAGGAACACTTATATATAGAAAGTACCAGCGACGTATCCACCATACCCTTGTCATATCACATTAGTTTCGTTACTATATATCACGATAGGTTTTATGTCATAACACACGACAGAATTTACTATGTTTTCCATGCGCTAATTTTTATAATTACGTGTGTACCCGTAATTACTCGAATCGTCGCATGGTCCGTATAGATCCTTCCATTGTGTGTAGGTCAAGGGAGGTCACAAAAATTTCTTAGTTCATATCTATTGTTTACACGTATGTGTTGCTAATGAATAACTGTGCCCCTAGATAGTAAGGTCGATTAGGAAACTAAAGAGTAATAATGTAGTATAACTTAAGGTTCCATAGCTTACTCGGGTTTGAACAAGAATACGTCAAACCCCGAGTGGTTTTAAAGCTTTTTAGCTTCCTCAACTCTTATGGATATAGTGTATGATCATGTCTTGTGTATAATGTGATCAATCAGTTTGTAAGGCCCCAAACCCGGGAGGCCTCACTTGTTGGATTTACTCATTTACAAACAGTTCTTAAACTTGACCATCAAATAATGCGGCGGAAAATACTTCAATAAAACATAACCATTACATTGTTTAACAACGGAAGCGTAACATATTCTATTACGTAAACATATCATAATCTAATCATAACGGGATGCCAGTCTTCATGATCAACCGGGTAACTCTTCTCGCTTGCCAAGCATCACCGTCCAGCATCTATACCTGCCTTAACCTGAATGTGCATACTAAAAAGTCAGCTACGCTGGTGAGTTCTAGTTTTCATTCGATTTAAGAAATGGTTCATCATTCAAAACATTCATTAGGGTTTAACATCACGTATAAGAAAACAGGGCCTTTCATTCATCATTGAAAACCTTCAAACATTTTTCCTCATCATAAACACATTGAACGGATCATTTGTTTAAAACATTTAACATTCATTTAAGTCATACATTACTATCTACAATCTGTATCTCTCTTTAAGCGTCTCTGTGTCCCCGAAGGAACCTTGCATGTCGTGGACAACCGTTACGTATCGCCGTCATTGCCACATTCCGTCAATTCCCTTTTTGTATTGCCCCCAAGGCTAACTGCACGAGGACCGACAATACCCTTTCAGTTGCCCCTATGGCTCTCATGTCCATAGACCAACAACCTCCATCGACGGCTATGGCTCACGGCCATAACACCGTCCAATCTTAATTTAACCTTACGTAGGGTCACGTTAACCCCTAAGTAACCGTCGTCACTCCCTACCAGTTGTACAACATCAAACCATTGGCAGGCCACCAAGACACTGCCCCTGTTGCTCTTATGGAAACTATGGCTCGCTGTCCATAATCTACCACAAGGCTGGGAATTACATTCCCAGACTTCATTCGTCAATTCCCTTCATTCGACAGATTAGATTTGTAATGACTTCTTTAAAACCTTTGCCCGTTTTCTTTTCTTTTCATAAAACCTTTTCATTCATTTCGAAACCCTTTACCTTTAGTTTAAACCATTTCTTTATAAACATTTCGTTCGTAAACCTTCCGTTCATAAACTTTCTTTCCATAAACCGTTCATTCCAAATCATTTCATTTCGTAAACATAGTTTCATAAGCATCATTTTATAAACATAGTTTCATAAACATCATTTTGTAAAAAACATCATTTCATATGTATGCACACCAGCCCGAAAACATTATATAAAACATTTAAAAGAGGGCTTCTAGAACTCACCTGATAAGCTAATCCAGGTTGCCCTAAACAAAGGTCCCACTACGTTACTTCCGATCTGAATTGATTAGTTAAATACACATCAGACCAAATCCAGACTCTAACGGTTTAACTTTCTAAACATACCGACTTTACCTAATCAGCCTGATGCCTGCGCACTTAGCAAGTGCGCAGACCCTGCTTCCTACGTACTTGATAAGTACGTAGGATCGTCTTCCTGCGTACTTGATAAGTACGCAGTGCCCCTTTTCCTGCGTACTTGATAAGTACGAAGGACCTGCTCCGTGCGTACTTGATAAGTACGCACGATCTGTTTCTTCGCAAATCCCTAAGTTTCGCATTCAGGTCTGATTACGTCAAGATCCCGAACCTGTTTACATTCAAAATGTTCGTTTTCCATTAAGGAACTCAGATCTATGTTTATCTTTCAGTTTTATCCGTGAAAACGTTACTTTTTCACCCAAAACTCGAAAAACCCAAAAACGAACAAAAACTCACATTTAGGCCCGATCGTTACCTGAATCTAGTTTCTGATCCGGAGGTTCTTCTCACGAGTTGTGGAGCAACACTTTGCTGAAATCTCGGGTCGATCCGCCAACTTTCTCTCTCTACAGTTTTCTCTCTCTAGAACTTGCAAATGAGAGAAATGATGGAGACCTTGGCTATTTATAGGGAAGTCTCCCCTTCCAGCCCGACCCGACATGCCTCGTTCATTTATTTCATCATTTTAACTGTTGTTTTAATTTTAGGATGTTACAAGTCTACCCCCCTTACAATAGGTTTCGTCCCCGAAACCTATCATAAGTCAAATAGATAAGGGTACGACTCCCTCATTTCCTTCTCCGTTTCCCAAGTGGCTTCCGATCCTTTTCGATGTTTCCATTGGACTTTAACCAACTAGACAATCTTATTACGCAAACGTTTCTCCTTCTTGTCTAAGATGGGGTTCTTAGATGTAATTAAGGCTGTTGTCGACCTCGTTGTCAGTAAGTGATACGTGAGCTGATTCATCCGCCAAACACTTTCGCAAGTGTGATACATGGAAGGTAGGATGAATCCCACTTAACTCATCAGGAAACTCTAACCGATAAGCGACTTCACCACCCCGTGCCATTATCCTGAATGGTCCGACAAACCTCGGACTTAACTTTCCTCTCTTCCTGAATCGTATGATCCCTTTCCAGGGTGATACTTTCAACATTACACTGTCCCCAACATCAAACTCGATAGGCCTTCGTCGTTTATCCGCATAGGATTTCTGACGATCTTGTGCGGCCTTCATTCGTGCTTTGATTTGATCAAACCTTTCCGACGTTTCTCTTACGACTTCAATACTTCCTAATTCCTTCTGTCCAATCTCACCCCAACAAACCGGGGTACTGCATCTTCTCCCATACAACATTTTGTAAGGCAGCATGCCTATAGTCGTGTGATGACTATTGTTGTAGGAGAATTCGGCTAGCGGCAGATGACTGTCCCAACTGCCGCCAAAATCGATAATACAAGCACGAAGCATATCCTCCAATGTCTGAATGGTCCTTTCGAACTGACCATCCATTTGTGGGTGGTACGTCGTGCTGATATTAAGCCTCGTGCCCATCGCCTCGTGAAATCTTTTCCAGAACATCGATGTGAATCGTGTGTCCCGGTCAGATACGATCGTCAAGGGCATCCCATGTCGTGCTACTACTTCGTTAATAAATACTTCCGCTAACCTTTCCGACGAGAACGTCTCGCGAATAGGTAGGAAATGAGCACTCTTCGTTAAACGGTCCACAATTACCCAAATGGTATCATGACCTTTAGCTGTGCGAGGTAGCTTGGTTATGAAGTCCATGGTAATGTGTTCCCACTTCCATTTCGGTATATCAAGTGGTTGAATCTTTCCATACGGTTTCTGGTGTTCGGCCTTTACTTGCGAGCAAGTCAAGCACTTGCTTACGTACTTCGTCACTTCATGCTTCATTCCAGGCCACCGGTATTCCTTCCTTAGATCTTGGTACATTTTATTGGTACCAGGATGGATAGAGTACCGAGACTTATGAGCCTCATCCAATATTTTGGTTCTAAGCTCGCCACCCATAGGTATCCATACCCTTCCAAAACGTGTCCTAACACCAAGTGTGTTATATTCCAACTTGTCCTGTTGGCCAATCATCATTTCCTTCTTTATATTTTCTTCTTTAAGTGCCTCATCTTGAGCCTTTTCAATTTCTCTCATCACATCCGATGTTACCACCAACTGGCAAGTTTTCACTCTAATAGGAGTAGGCACATCCTTTCGGCTTAGAGCGTCAGCCACCATGTTTGCCTTTCCAGGATGGTATATTATTTCACAGTCATAGTCTTTCAACAGTTCCAACCATCGCCTCTGCCTCATATTAAGTTCCTTTTGTTTGAAGAAGTACTTCAAACTTTTATGGTCGGAGTAAATAGTAAACTTCATCCTGTACAGGTAGTGCCTCCAGATTTTCAATGCGAATACGACAGCAGCAAGTTCCAAATCGTGGGTTGGATAATTAGCTTCGTGAACCTTCAACTGTCGTGACACATACGCGATCACTCTTTCGCGTTGCATCAACACGCATCCCAATCCCTGACCTGAAGCATCAGAGTATACCACTAAGTCTTCATTTCCCTCGGGAAGGGCCAAGACTGGAGCTTGGGTTAGCCTCTTCTTCAATTCCTTAAATGCCTCATCTTGGGTCGAACCTCATTCATACTTAACCTCTTTCCGAGTCAACTTTGTCAATGGCGAAGCTATTTTCGAGAAATCCTGGATGAATCTTCGATAGTAGCCTGCCAATCCCAAGAAACTACGGATTTCAGTTGGCGTCTTAGGAATATTCCATTCCCTTACCGTCATTATCTTCGCTGGGTCAACCATAATGCCGTTTAGGTTAATGACGTGACCTAGGAATTGGACTTTCCTAAGCCAGAACGCGCATTTGGAGAACTTAGCATACAACTTTTCCGTTTTCAGAGATTCCAATACTTCCTTCAAGTGACACGCGTGATCACCCTCATTCTTGGAGTAGATGAGGATATCATCGATGAACACGATTACCGATCGATCCAGCATTGGTCGACAAACCCTATTCATCAAATCCATGAACGCTGCGGGGGCGTTCGTCAATCCGAAAGACATTACGCGGAACTCGAAATGTCCATAACGCGTGCGAAATGCAGTTTTTGGTATGTCTTCTTCCCTCACCTTCAACTGATGGTACCCGGATCGAAGGTAGATTTTTGAGAACCAACTTGCGCCTTGTAATTGATCGAACAGGTCGTCGATCCTTGGTAAAGGGTACTTGTTCTTCACCGTACGTTTATTCAACTCGTGATAATCAATGCACATTCTCATCGAACCATCCTTCTTCTTCACAAACAACACCGGAGCACCCCACGGCGAGATGCTCGGTTGGATAAATCCTTTCTCATGTAATTCGTCTAGTTGTGCCATTAACTCTTTCATCTCCACTGGTGCTAGTCGATATGGAGCCTTAGCCACGGGCTGGGCATCTGGTACTAAGTTGATTCGAAATTCGATCTCTCTGTCGGGTGGTATTCCAGGCAATTCCTCTAGAAACACCACCTGGTACTCGCGCACCACGGGTACATCGTCTAGCTCCTTCACTTCCTTACACTCGTCCATTACGTACACCAGTTAAGCCTCGCATCCGCGCCTCAAGTAATCTGCTGCCTTAACCATCGAAATGAAGTTTGGCATCGGGGCATCACGATCTCCAAGAACCTCGACTTTGCTACCGTCAGGAGCCTTGAGTCGGATTATCTTTCGTTTGCATATAATTTGCGCTTCATTGGAAGTTAGCAAATCCATACCTAACACGACATCGAACCCTCCCAAAACCATAACAAACAATCTGACAGGGAACCTATGACCTTCTATTTTTATCGTGGAGTTTTCAACTACATCGGTCACTCTCACAATTCTACCCTCAGCGGTTTCTACGCTAAAGGGCCTTTCTAACTTACTGACAGTGTACTTTACTCGTTTACAAAAAGTCGTAGATATAAAACTCTCACTGGCACCCGAATCAAATAACACAAAAACAAGAGTGTTGTCAAGAATGAACGTACCTGACGCCACGTCGGGGTCTGCCCTGGCTTGGTCTTGCGTCAGTGCGTACGCACGAGTCTTTGCTCGGGGCCTCTCTTCTTTCCTTTCCGGGCTTCACCCATTCTCGGTTTCGGGCATTCCCTACTCAGATGACCGGCATCCCCACAATTATAGCACTTGAAGTGTTGTGGGCATTCACAGGAGTAGTGCCCGGTCTTGCCACATTTAAAGAACAAGTTAGATCCCAGTCTACATTCACCTGCATGCTCCCTTCCACACTTCTTACAAACAGTCGGCACATTCACCCGAGCCCTCTTATCACGAGTCCCAAACATCTTTCCACCAGTTCGCTTGTTTGAGAAGTTCGGTCTCTTCTTCGGTTCCTCAATGGCGACGACATTCAGAGCCAGATCATCGAATACCACGCAGCTCAGTTCTACTACCGAATCATAGGTCGTAGGGGCGTTTGCCTTAACATAGGTACGGACCTGGTCCGACAGCCCTTGAATGTAACAGGAAATCTTTCTTTCCTCAGTCGTGATAAGGTGTGGCACCAGACGTGCCAGTTCATTGAATCGAGTTGTGTACTGTCGGTGCGTCATGCTCCCGGCCTTCAAACCCAGAAATTCCCTCTCTACCTTCTCAATCTCGTTCCTTGGGCAGAAATTCTTGATCACCATGGTTTTCAAGTCAGCCCACATCATCGCATCCACAACCTCGCTCCCTTTTGCCTGACGTACACCTTCACACCAATGGGATGCTTCTTCTCTCAAGGAGTTAGCAGCAAATTTCCCCACTTGATCCGCCCGACATTCGCTGAGACCGATGGCAGCGTCCATACGGATTATCCAGTCAAACGTAGCTACCGCGTCTTTCTTTCCAGTCAGGACTGGCGGGTCACATGCCTTGAAGGACTTATAGTCGCAACCACGGTTAAGCGGTGCGTTGATTGCCTCAGTGTTTGGGGTATCAACCGCCGTGTTAGACCCACCCGTCTCATTAACCTTCTTTAATGCTTCTGCCAACAGTCCTGGTAAAGAAACTTTCATCAATTCTGTGAACTCTCGAGCTATGGCTGCTCTCACTTCTGGTTCAAAAGTGAAAGGTTGTTCTTCAACCTGTGTCTACTCGGTTCCATGCACACCAACTGCCGGTTCAGTGTGAACACTTCCTTCTTCACTATACTCTTGGCGCGCAGGGGTCCTGCCGCGACCGCCGTTACGACCACCGGTACGACCCCCACCACGCCTTCCGTTTCCTCTTCTTGCCATTTTGTTCTATAAGACAAGAATCCAATGTCATCATGCTAGTTAATAAATAAAATTCAATAAGTACTGTAAGATGTTAATATACACTGGCCATCCGCAATTAACCATTACACTACCTTTCGATTTCTATTTGACCACCTTTGCGATTCCATCAGAACACAAGTCCTTACCTAACCCTTTCTAAGGCATACTATATATGTAAATATATACTACCTTCATACCTGATGCTGTGGCTCGAGTTACCCGTACTGGCATCCGCTTTCGGTCCCATTCACAGTTTAAGTTCAGACACTGAGAGTGTCCGAATCTCTCAAACTATTGCTCTGATACCAACTTGTAAGGCCCCAAACCCGGGAGGCCTCACTTGTTGGATTTACTCATTTACAAACAGTTCTTAAACTTGACCATCAAATATTGCAGCGGAAAATACTTCAATAAAACGTAACCATTACATTGTTTAACAACGGAAGCGTAACCTATTCTATTACATAAACATATCATAATCTAATCATAACAGGATGCCAGTCTTCATGATCAACCGGGTAACTCTTCTCGCTTGCCAAGCATCACCGTCCAGCATCCATACCTGCCTTAACCTGAATGTGCATACTAAAAAGTCAGCTACGCTGGTGAGTTCTAGTTTTCATTCGATTTAAGAAATGGTTCATCATTCAAAACATTCATTAGGGTTTAACATCACGTATAAGAAAACAGGGCCTTTCATTCATCATTGAAAACCTTCAAACATTTTTCCTCATCATAAACACATTGAACGGATCATTTGTTTAAAACATTTAACATTCATTTAAGTCATATATTACTATCTACAATCTGCATCTCTCTTTAAGCGTCTCTGTGTCCCCGAAGGAACCTTGCATGTCGTGGACAACCGTTACGTATCGCCGTCATTGCCACATTCCGTCAATTCCCTTTTTGTATTGCCCCCAAGGCTAACTGCACGAGGACCGACAATACCCATTCAGTTGCCCCTATGGCTCTCATGTCCATAGACCAACAACCTCCATCGACGGCTATGGCTCACGGCCCAATCTTAATTTAACCTTACGTAGGGTCACGTTAACCCCTAAGTAACCGTCGTCACTCCCTACCAGTTGTACAACATCAAACCATTGGCAGGCCACCAAGACACTGCCCCTGTTGCTCTTATGGAAACTATGGCTCGCTGTCCATAATCTACCACAAGGCTGGGAATTACATTCCCAGACTTCATTCGTCAATTCCCTTCATTCGACAGATTAGATTTGTAATGACTTCTTTAAAACCTTTGCCTTTTTTCTTTTCTTTTCATAAAACCTTTTCATTCATTTTCGAAACCCTTTACCTTTAGTTTAAACCATTTCTTTATAAACATTTCGTTCGTAAACCTTCCGTTCATAAACTTTCTTTCCATAAACCGTTCATTCCAAATCATTTCATTTCGTAAACATAGTTTCATAAGCATCATTTTATAAACATAGTTTCATAAACATCATTTTGTAAAAAACATCATTTCATATGTATGCACACCAGCCCGAAAACATTATATAAAACATTTAAAAGAGGGCTTCTAGAACTCACCTGATAAGCTAATCCAGGTTGCCCTAAACAAAGGTCCCACTACGTTACTTTCGATCTGAATTGATTAGTTAAATACACATCAGACCAAATCCTGACTTTAACGGTTTAACTTTCTAAACATACCGACTTTACCTAATCAGCCTGATGCCTGCGCACTTAGCAAGTGCGCAGACCCTGCTTCCTACGTACTTGATAAGTACGTAGGATCCTCTTCCTGTGTACTTGATAAGTACGCAGTGCCCCTTTTCCTGCGTACTTGATAAGTACGAAGGACCTGCTCCGTGCGTACTTGATAAGTACGCACGATCTGTTTCTTTCCAAAACCCTAAGTTTCGCATTCAGGTCTGATTACGTCAAGATCCCGAACCTGTTTACATTCAAAATGTTCGTTTTCCATTAAGGAACTCAGATCTATGTTTATCTTTCTGTTTTATCCGTGAAAACGTTACTTTTTCACCCAAAACTCGAAAAACCCAAAAACGAACAAAAACTCACATTTAGGCCCGATCGTTACCTGAATCTAGTTTCTGATCCGGAGGTTCTTCTCACGAGTTGTGGAGCAACACTTTGCTGAAATCTTGGGTCGATCCGCCAACTTTCTCTCTCTACAGTTTTCTCTCTCTAGAACTTGCAAATGAGAGAAATGATGGAGACCTTGGCTATTTATAGGGAAGTCTCCCCTTCCAGCCCGACCAGACATGCCTCGTTCATTTATTTCATCATTTTAACTGTTGTTTTAATTTTAGGATGTTACAAGTCTACCCCCCTTACAATAGGTTTCGTCCCCGAAACCTATCATAAGTCAAATAGATAAGGGTACGACTCCCTCATTTCCTTCTCCGTTTCCCAAGTGGCTTCCGATCCTTTTCGATGTTTCCATTGGACTTTAACCAACTAGACAATCTTATTACGCAAACGTTTCTCCTTCTTGTCTAAGATGGGGTTCTTAGATGTAATTAAGGCTGTTGTCGACCTCGTTGTCAGTAAGTGATACGTGAGCTGATTCATCCGCCAAACACTTTCGCAAGTGTGATACATGGAAGGTAGGATGAATCCCACTTAACTCATCAGGAAACTCTAACCGATAAGCGACTTCACCACCCCGTGCCATTATCCTGAATGGTCCGACAAACCTCGGACTTAACTTTCCTCTCTTCCTGAATCGTATGATCCCTTTCCAGGGTGATACTTTCAACATTACTCTGTCCCCAACATCAAACTCGATAGGCCTTCGTCGTTTATCCGCATAGGATTTCTGACGATCTTGTGCGGCCTTCATTCGTGCTTTGATTTGATCAAACCTTTCCGACGTTTCTCTTACGACTTCAAGACTTCCTAATTCCTTCTGTCCAATCTCACCCCAACAAACCGGGGTACTGCATCTTCTCCCATACAACATTTTGTAAGGCGGCATGCCTATAGTCGTGTGATGACTATTGTTGTAGGAGAATTCGGCTAGCGGCAGATGACTATCCCAACTGCCGCCAAAATCGATAATACAAGCGCGAAGCATATCCTCCAATGTCTCAATGGTCCTTTCGAACTGACCATCCATTTGTGGGTGGTACGTCGTGCTGATATTAAGCCTCGTGCCCATCGCCTCGTGAAATATTTTCCAGAACATCGATGTGAATCGTGTGTCCCGGTCAGATACGATCGTCAAGGGCATCCCATGTCGTGCTACTACTTCGTTAATAAATACTTTCGCTAACCTTTCCGACGAGAACGTCTCGCGAATAGGTAGGAAATGAGCACTCTTCGTTAAACGGTCCACAATTACCCAAATGGTATCATGACCTTTAGCTGTGCGAGGTAGCTTGGTTATGAAGTCCATGGTAATGTGTTCCCACTTCCATTTCGGTATATCAAGTGGTTGAATCTTTCCATACGGTTTCTGGTGTTCGGCCTTTACTTGCGAGCAAGTCAAGCACTTGCTTACGTACTTCGTCACTTCATGCTTCATTCCAGGCCACCGGTATTCCTTCCTTAGATCTTGGTACATTTTATTGGTACCAGGATGGATAGAGTACCGAGACTTATGAGCCTCATCCAAGATTTTGGTTCTAAGCTCGCCACCCATAGGTATCCATACCCTTCCAAAACGTGTCCTAACACCAAGTGTGTTATATTCCAACTTGTCCTGTTGGCCAATCATCATTTCCTTCTTTATATTTTCTTCTTTAAGTGCCTCATCTTGAGCCTTTTCAATTTCTCTCATCACATCCGATGTTACCACCAACTGGCAAGTTTTCACTCTAATAGGAGTAGGCACATCCTTTCGGCTTAGAGCGTCAGCCACCATGTTTGCCTTTCCAGGATGGTATATTATTTCACAGTCATAGTCTTTCAACAGTTCCAACCATCGCCTCTGCCTCATATTAAGTTCCTTTTGTTTGAAGAAGTACTTCAAACTTTTATGGTCGGAGTAAATAGTAAACTTCATCCTGTACAGGTAGTGCCTCCAGATTTTCAATGCGAATATGACAACAGCAAGTTACAAATCGTGGGTTGGATAATTAGCTTCGTGAACCTTCAACTGTCGTGACGCATACGCGATCACTCTTCCGCGTTGCATCAACACGCATCCCAATCCCTGACCCGAAGCATCAGAGTATACCACTAAGTCTTCATTTCCCTCGGGAAGGGCCAAGACTGGAGCTTGGGTTAGCCTCTTCTTCAATTCCTTAAACGCCTCATCTTGGGTCGAACCCCATTCATACTTAACCTCTTTCCGAGTCAAATTTGTCAATGGCGAAGCTATTTTCGAGAAATCCTGGATGAATCTTCGATAGTAGCCTGCCAATCCCAAGAAACTACGGATTTCAGTTGGCGTCTTAGGAATATTCCATTCCCTTACCGTCATTATCTTCGCTGGTTCAACCATAATGCCGTTTGTGTTAATGACGTGACCTAGGAATTGGACTTTCCTAAGCCAGAACGCGCATTTGTAGAACTTAGCATACAACTTTTCCGTTTTCAGAGCTTCCAATACTTCCTTCAAGTGACACGCGTGATCACCCTCATTCTTGGAGTAGATGAGGATATCATCGATGAACACGATTACCGATCGATCCAGCATTGGTCGACAAATCCTATTCATCAAATCCATGAACGCTGCGGGGGCGTTCGTCAATCCGAAAGACATTACGCGGAACTCGAAATGTCCATAACGCGTGCGAAATGCAGTTTTCGGTGTGTCTTCTTCCCTCACCTTCAACTGATGGTACCCGGATCGAAGGTCGATTTTTGATAACCAACTTGCGCCTTGTAATTGATCGAACAGGTCGTCGATCCTTGGTAAAGGGTACTTGTTCTTCACCGTACGTTTATTCAACTCGCGATAATCAATGCACATTCTCATCGAACCATCCTTGTTCTTCACAAACAACACCGGAGCACCCCACGGCGAGATGCTCGGTTGGATAAATCCTTTCTCATGTAATTCGTCTTGTTGTGCCATTAACTCTTTCATCTCCACTGGTGCTAGTCGATATGGAGCCTTAGCCACGGGCTGGGCATCTGGTACTAAGTCGATTCGAAATTCGATCTCTCTGTCGGGTGGTATTCCAGGCAATTCCTCTAGAAACACCACCGGGTACTCGCGCACCACGGGTACATCGTCTAGCTCCTTCACTTCCTTACACTCGTCCATTACGTACACCAGTTAAGCCTCGCATCCGTGCCTCAAGTAATCTGCTGCCTTAACCATCGAAATGACGTTTGGCATCGGGGCATCACGATCTCCAAGAACCTCGACTTTGCTACCGTCAGGAGCCTTGAGTTGGATTATCTTTCGTTTGCATATAATTTGCGCTTCATTGGAAGTTAGGCAATCCATACCTAACACGACATCAAACCCTCCCAAAACCATAACAAACAATCTGACAGGGAACCTATGACCTTCTATTTTTATCGTGGAGTTGTCAACTACATCGGTCACTCTCACAATTCTACCCTCAGCGGTTTCTACGCTAAAGGGCCTTTCTAACTTACTGACAGTGTACTTTACTCGTTTACAAAAAGTCGTAGATATAAAACTCTCACTGGCACCCGAATCAAATAACACAAAAACAAGAGTGTTGTCAAGAATGAACGTACCTGACGCCACGTCGGGGTCTGCCCTGGCTTGGTCTTGCGTCAGTGCGTACGCACGAGTCTTTGCTCGGGGCCTCTCTTCTTTCCTTTCCGGGCTTCACCCATTCTTGGTTTCGGGCATTCCCTACTCAGATGACCGGCATCCCCACAATTATAGCACTTGAAGTGTTGTGGGCATTCACAGGAGTAGTGCCCGGTCTTGCCACATTTAAAGAACAAGTTAGATCCCAGTCTACATTCACCTGCATGCTCCCTTCCACACTTCTTACAAACAGTCGGCTCATTCACCCGAGCCCTCTTATCACGAGTCCCAAACATCTTTCCACCAGTTCGCTTGTTTGAGAAGTTCGGTCTCTTCTTCGGTTCCTCAATGGCGACGACATTCAGAGCCAGATCATCGAATACCACGCAGCTCAGTTCTACTACCGAATCATAGGTCGTAGGGGCGTTTGCCTAAACATAGGTACGGACCTGGTCCGACAGCCCTTGAATGTAACAGGAAATCTTTCTTTCCTCAGTCGTGATAAGGTGTGGCACCAGACGTGCCAGTTCATTGAATCGAGTTGTGTACTGCCGGTGCGTCATGCTCCCGGCCTTCAAACCCAGAAATTCCCTCTCTACCTTCTCAATCTCGTTCCTTGGGCAGAAATTCTTGATCACCAAGGTTTTCAAGTCAGCCCACATCATCGCATCCACAACCTCGCTCCCTTTTTCCTGACGTACACCTTCACACCAATGGGATGCTTCTTCTCTCAAGGAGTTAGCAGCAAATTTCCCCACTTGATCCGCCCGGCATTCGCTGAGATGGATGGCAGCCTCCATACGAATTATCCAGTCAAACGTAGCTACCGCGTCTTTCTTTCCAGTCAGGACTGGCGGGTCACATGCCTTGAAGGACTTATAGTCGCAACCACGGTTAAGCGGTGCGTTGATTGCCTCAGTGTTTGGGGTATCAACCGTCGTGTTAGACCCACCCGTCTTATTAACCTTCTTTAATGCTTCTGCCAACAGTCCTGGCAAAGAAACGTTCATCAATTCTGTGAACTCTCGAGCTATGGCTGCTCTCACTTCTGGTTCAAAAGTGAAAGGTTGTTCTTCAACCTGTGTCTACTCGGTTCCATGCACACCAACTGCCGGTTCAGTGTGAACACTTCCTTCTTCACTATACTTTTGGCGCGCAGGGGTCCTGCCGCGACCGCCGTTACGACCACCGGTACGAGCCCCACCACGCCTTCCGTTTCCTCTTCTTGCCATTTTGTTCTATAAGACAAGAATCCAATGTCATCATGCTAGTTAACAAATAAAATTCAATAAGTACTGTAAGATGTTAATATACACTGGCCATCCGCAATTAACCATTACACTACCTTTCGATTTCTATTTGACCACCTTTGCGATTCCATCAGAACACAAGTCCTTACCTAACCCTTTCTAAGGCATACTATATATGTAAATATATACTACCTTCATACCTGATGCTGTGGCTCAAGTTACCCGTACTGGCATCCGCTTTCGATCCCATTCACAGTTTAAGTTCAGACACTGAGAGTGTCCAAATCTCTCAAACTATTGCTCTGATACCAACTTGTAAGGCCCCAAACCCGGGAGGCCTCACTTGTTGGATTTACTCATTTACAAACAGTTCTTAAACTTGACCATCAAATAATGCAGCGGAAAATACTTCAATAAAACATAACCATTACATTGTTTAACAACGGAAGCGTAACATATTCTATTACATAAACATATCATAATCTAATCATAACGGGATGCCAGTCTTCATGATCAACCGGGTAACTCTTCTCGCTTGCCAAGCATCACCGTCCAGCATCCATACCTGCCTTAACCTGAATGTGCATACTAAAAAGTCAGCTACGCTGGTGAGTTCTAGTTTTCATTCGATTTAAGAAATGGTTCATCATTCAAAACATTCATTAGGGTTTAACATCACGTATAAGAAAACAGGGCCTTTCATTCATCATTGAAAACCTTCAAACATTTTTCCTCATCATAAACACATTGAACGGATCATTTGTTTAAAACATTTAACATTCATTTAAGTCATATATTACTATCTACAATCTGCATCTCTCTTTAAGCGTCTCTGTGTCCCCTAAGGAACCTTGCATGTCGTGGACAACCATTACGTATCACCGTCATTGCCACATTCCGTCAATTCCCTTTTTGTATTGCCCCCAAGGCTAACTGCACGAGGACCGATAATACCCATTCAGTTGCCCCTATGGCTCTCATGTCCATAGACCGACAACCTCCATCGACGGCTATGGTTCACGGCCATAACACCGTCGGATCATAATTTAACCTTGCGTAGGGTCACGTTAACCCCTGAGTAACCGTCGTCACTCTCTACCAGTTGTACAACATCAAACCATTGGCAGGCCACCAAGACACTGCCCCTGTTTCTCTTATGGCAACTATGGCTCGCTGTCCATAATCTACCACAAGGCTGGGAATTAATTCCCAGACGTCATTCGTCAATTCCCTTCATTCGACAGATTAGATTTGTAATGAGTTCTTTAAAACCTTTGCCCTTTTTCTTTTCTTTTCATAAAACCTTTTCATTCATTTTTGAAACCCTTTACCTTTAGTTTAAACCATTTCTTTATAAACATTTCGTTCGTAAACCTTCCGTTCATAAACTTTCTTTCCATAAAACGTTCATTCCAAATCATTTCATTTCGTAAACATAGTTTCATAAGCATCATTTTATAAACATAGTTTCATAAACATCGTTTCGTAAAAACATCATTTCATATGTATGCACACCAGCCCGAAAACATTATATAAAACATTTAAAAGAGGGCTTCTAGAACTCACCTGATAAGCTAATCCGGGTTGCCCTGAACAAAGGTCCCACTACGTTACTTCCGATCTGAATTGATTAGTTAAATACACATCAGACCAAATCCTGACTCTAACGGTTTAACCTTCTAAACATACCGAGTTTACCTATTCAGCCTGATGCCTGCGCACTTAGTAAGTGCGCAGACCCTGCTTCCTGCGTACTTGATAAGTACGCAGGATCCTCTTCCTGCGTACTTGATAAGTACGCAGTGCCCCTCTTCCTGTGTACTTGATAAGTACGCAGGACCTGCTCCGTGCGTACTTGATAAGTACTTGATAAGTACGCACGATCTGTTTCTTCGCAAAACCCTAACTTTCGCATTCAGGTCTGATTACGTCAAGATCCCGAACCTGTTTACATTCAAAACGTTCGTTTTCCATTAAGGAACTCAAATATATGTTTATCTTTCAGTTTTTTCCGTGAAAACGTTACTTTTTCACTCAAAACCCGAAAAACCCAAAAATGAACAAAAACTCAGATCTAGGCCCGATCGTTACCTGAATCTAGTTTGTGATCCGAAGGTTCTTCTCATGAGTTGTGGAGCAACACTTTGCTGAAATATCGGGTCGATCCGCCAACTTTCTCTCTCTACGGTTTCTCTCTATAGAACTTGCAAATGAGAGAAATGATGGAGACCTTGGCTATTTATAGGGAAAGCTCCCCTTCCAGCCCACCCACCCATCCTGCCCGACCCGGCATGACTCGTTCATTTATTTCATCATTTTAACTGTCTTTTTATTTTTAGGATGTTACACAGTTGCAACAATTGCGAACAGTTTAGTTCTATGTATAATGTAAATGCTCAAGTCTCGTGTGTGATCTAGTGTTATGTACATTGTAAGCAAACAAGTTTCATGTATAATGTAAGCAATCGAGTATCATGTGCATCGTGAACAACTAAGTTTCATATAGCATGTAATCAATTCTTATATCATGTGTATTGTGAATCAACTAAGTGTTATGTACTATGTGGTCAATCCAGTATCATGTATATTACAACCAACATGTTTTATGTATTCAATATGGTATTACGTATATTGCAAACAACTAAGTTTTACGTGACTAATCTAGTATTGTGTATCTTGTAAACGTTCGTACGTAAGTCATTGAATCTCATGAGTGACGTATACTAACGAATCTTGTAGTTGATCGAGTGTTGCGGACAAGCGTGTTGTTTTGGTGTTCATGTATAATGTGGGTAGTTGCGTTTTAGCTTTTTAGATCTTGTTGGGGTTCATAGTAACGTCTACGCGAAATGATTCGTCTCTTTGAAGTGGCAAGTACACTCTTACATTACCGAAGGTGCAAGATAACGAGGAGGTTCTGAAATTATTCTGAGTAATGTGCTTACAAATAACTGATTTTGTTTGTAAATAAATAAGTAATTGTAATTTATTCTTGTTTGTAGATAAATAAGATGGTGAAATTAATGAATTTAATAATCTAAATAAATGGATAATTTATTTTTTTTCGAAAACCTTTTTTTTTCATTATCATAAAGGGAACGTTTCAAAGGAAAAATAATGGCTAGATTATTTAGTAATTAAGCCAAGGTTTGATAATAATTAAATTTAATGAAGCAAAAGTCATAATTTACTTAAACAGTGTTTTATAAAACGAGTCGTCTTTAAAGTTTCTTACAAATTAAAAGGGTTTGTTGAAAATTTCCAAATAATATTTATAAACTAAGGGCTTGATAGATGCTTTGCTTGAGCAAAATAATGATGTTGTTCAAATAAGTAAAATGGTTAGCTTGCAAGGGAGGCTTATGTACGTGTACTAATTTGCAATGAATAAGAAGATGATGTTTGGGTGATCTTGATGAAAATATGACGGTAATATTGAATCAACGAGTAATGGCATTAAATTTGTAAATAAAACTTAGCATTAAATGATAAAATGTCAAAAGCTTAATCCAAACATAAGGTAGCGGTTTCAAATGGGAATTTAAAGAAAAAGGAAGAACAATCCAGCTAGCGTCTCAGGTAGCTTTCAACGTGGAAACAAATGTGCACCAAGACGAACATCGCTATGGTAACTCGGGTAGCAAACTGGGCCTCAGCTCTTGCTGCTTTTGTGCGTGCAATAAGTATCTCCCTGTCTTCTTCCAGGCTTGAAATTTTCTCCTCCTGGCACCACACTTGATTTCCTAGGCTGTCAATCCTTTTTCCTAGCAGGTCGTGTCTTATTCCGTGCTCCATCCCCTGTCTCACAAACTCTGAGGTTCTCACGTATTGATGGATGACATCAAATGGGACTCCCATAGCACTAGTGGGTGCCATGGTTTGCCTTGCCCTTGGGTCAGGGTGATATGGGTCGGGTGCTAGGTAGGGGTGTCTCATAGGAGGTGGTAACTGATTGTGTAGGTGGGGTGCCTGATACGGGTTTCTTGATGGAGGTGATCCAGATGTTTGAAGTCTTGGGCCAGTGTTCCTAATCAAGTCTGCTCTTATGTCGAACCTTGCTCTAGCAGTTTGGGGTGTTGGTGATCGATAGTCTGGTGATCCATTGTTTTCTTCTTGGTCAGACTCTGTTCCGGGATAGTATACCGGGGAGGGAGGAGAGTAGGAAAAAGGGAAAATATTGTAAGCGGTATATAAAAATATACTATGTGTTAAATATAGGAGTTTTCAGGAATTCAGAGTTTGACTGGTCACGACACCGAGTCTTCACAATAGTATTTTAGGAGTAACACTTGACCTATAAGTAGTGTACCCATGAAGAGAATTCCTAGGAAAGAGGGGTGGGTCACAATGGACACACTTAAGTACCTGGTCCTTCCTTAGCCAGAATCTCTCATGGGTCTACACACATTCTTCCAGCCATCATGTACTAATAACACTATCGTTTGGGCTCATGGTCATGATGAGAATCATTATGGACTGGTCTTTGAGGCCCAAAGGTGAGGTTTATTTACTCCAGCAGGCTTCCTCTCCTTGGAGGGTACGTGGGCCCTTTAGTTTCTTATTAATGGGCATTAGGCCCAATGGGTTGAGTTTTGTTAACAAAAGGTGATGGTGCCATAGTGTATAAGGATGAGGGTGTACAAAGACTTTAGGTATGGATAAGTGTGTGGTAAACTTAGGATAACACTTAATGGAATCAAACAGGTAGCATGTATATATCAATGTTTATTAGCACATGAGTATCAAGTAGTGTAGTACCTAAGCTATCATGTATTGTATCATGCGGTAAAATACCTAGGATATCATGTAAGATGATCACACAAAGTATTAAACATGTAGCATTTAGTAATGTGACAAATACCATGTAACATAGAGCATGGCATAAGATGGGTGTCCAACGGTTATAGTCTTGGTCATGGGTATCTAATAACCTAATTCCCTATAACCAAGGCTCTGATACCAATCTATCACACCCTAACCGATGGCGGAAACGTCGGGACGGGACATGTAGACTGTTCAGGAGCACATGGTTGACTATGTTATAATATATTAATCATCAAATTTCAATTCATAACTCAACAAAATCCACAATACAAGAAATTGAGAAATACATAACATGTTCTTTATTTGATTAACTAGGTCCACAACCTAAGTGAAGCAAACTTGATCAACTCGAATGTTTGTACCTGAAACATGATTTAAAAACAAGGATCAACTAAAAAGTTGGTGAGCATACATAAGTTTTAACACACAAATAAGATTTTCAAAGTGTTTTATACAATTCATATGATTACATGGCATATAAGGCACTTATGGAGAATCTATAGTCATACTAGGTGTACAATCAAACCTTGTGACTGAAGGGCATAACCCGCAGGTTATCCTAATGTAGGGCATAACACCTAGTGTTATCCTGATGTGTTGTCGATAACAAACACCCTACTCGGGTGGGTTTGTCAGACTCAATAGATCTATCTTTGTTAACCGTTGGCTTGTACGGAGTTAATAATTGTACTAGTTGTGTCATGTATGTGTAGTAATAACTCATAGCATTCAAGCATAATGCATAAATAACACATGAAATCATGATGTAGAATTGTATTGTGTAATATTGCAAATGGTTTCAATGTAAATCATGTTCACCGCAAAATGTACAAAAGTGAAAAAGGGGTTATGTAAACTCACCCGTATCAAAGATGTAGATAGCACGAGAGAATAGGTAGTGAGGTGAATCCTTGTAACTAACAAGGTTAACCTAGAGTGTAATTGTATAAACTTGAGTTAATATTGTGTACAAGGTCTAATAGAATGTCTAGGGTTTTAGCGAAAATGAGTGTAAGGACTTGTATAAAGAGTTTGTGTTATATCATGAAAATAGTGTGTATATGTTTATGTTTGTATTTGAATAAGAATGTTTATAAAAATAGTAAGTTCAAAGTACATGAGTTTAATAATAAATGGCTTTAATTTTAATAACTAACCAATTTAAATAAATAAATTCTTTTTATTTATTTATTTAGAAAGAAAAAGGTGTGGAATTATAGTTACTATAATTTAAATAAATAAGTTTACTTTAGTTATTTATTTATAAGGAATGTATCAAATGTATATTAGTGTATATATAAGAAATTGTACTAAATATGTTGTCAACCCTAAAGAGATTTATTAATGTAAAAGGAAATTGATAATTTCATTTTATTTATTTAAAATGGTGTGTTCTTTTAAAAAAAATATATATGAAAATGTAAATATATACATTTTTAGAAAAGTTAAATTTGTTTGAATGAAAATTTTAAATCTTAAATAGTTATTTAACGGAAGATGATTTATAAAATTGTTTTTATAAATCTTTAATATGGTTTTATAAAAGTAGTTATTATAAATGTATGAATTAAAACTAATAGTTTTTAATTAACACAATTCGTAAATGTGGTTTAAAAATCAATTAAATTTCGAAAATAATATTTCTAATTTAAAAATCTGACTATTTTTGCACAATCTAGTTCCAAATGGTGTTAGGTTTTATAAAATTATTTTTATAAATTAATTTTTATAAAATAAATGGGGTTGTAAAAACGGTTTTAAAAATGATTGCAGTGAACCAGGATCGAACCCGAGTGGGTTCTAGGGGTCATATGCAAGCAAACCACTGGACCAGGGGTCCCTTATTGATCCCTTGCTGGTTTCGCCGGATATTAATCATGAACTAGAGGGGAACCGGGTCTGGGTTTAACACACGCGTAAAAAGGGTGTGGCATGCGGGTTTTGAACCCACGCCACTTGTTCCGTGGTGCAATGACTTACCAATCGGACCAAGTAGTTTCACTGGTTGTTTATGATCCAGTTTATTTATATAGAAAACAAGGATCGAGCCCCAAAATCGTATTACCGCTAAAAGGGCATGAATACCCTAGATTTTAAAAAAGTTCAATTCGATTCAGTTCTTGCGAATTGATATGGGGCTTTTGATAAGCATCCAGAAACAAATCAAATGATACAAAACTTCCTTGGTTTGGCTGGAAAAAGAGCGTGGGCGGCTAGCACAAAAAAGCCGACTGTGCTTGGTGTTCGGCAGTGTCTCGGAGGTGTAGTGCGGACCAAGCGAGTGTTCAGAGAGGTTGTGTGAGAGGATACGAAGGTGAGGGGGTAGTTTAATTCAATCAATTTCATCTAAAATGATTGATTTGATCGTGCTTCGCATTCGACGGCTGTCAGCCGTGATTCACGCGTCAATTGCTTAATCACGGATGAATTGGGAAGTGTTTCGGGGTTGAATGCGTACATGGGTCGATCGAGCGTGATTTGTGGGATTGATTTCACCCGAATCCCTTGATTTGGGATTGATTTGGCTCAATGTTTGACTCAGAATAGTCAAAATGTTTGAAATTGCAACAGTCCGCGCAAAAATGATGAATTAATACGTCTATTAGGTTTAGAGATGATCTATAACCGTTCTGGTATCCAAGGCAAGTCCTAATAAATCAGGTTTAATGGATTTCGAAGTCAAAATGTATGAATTGGTCTCTGTTGACTTTTAAGAAGTCAAACTTTGGGGAAAAAAGGTGTCAAGATCTTGAATAGGTTCAATTTGGGGGTTAAGGGTCATATTGAAAGGTGTTGGGGTTCAAGTTGGTAACTCACGTGTTCAAAAGGTTCATTCCAATTTACTTTAAATAAATAAATTTGTACATATTTCTATATAAATCATATTTTTGTTTGAGAGCTTTAACACTTTATCATTGTTTTAGAATAAGTATAAAGGTTCGTATGTTTATAAAAGAAATTACTTATATATTGATTCTTGTTTAAAATCCCTACAACCTTATATGTTTTATAAACAAGTTATAAGAATATATTTTTAAATTTTAACTCTTATTTACTTGTGTAGTTCCTATGCAATAACATATATATATATATATATATATATATATATATATATATATATAGTAAGATTGAAAATTATTTGAATCCTTTAAGTTAGAATTTACTCAGGTTGAAATGTATGTACTTGTACTTGAAACCCTAAGATTGTATTAAATGAATCCTCGGGATGAAATGCTTGTTTGAACAACACATAGAACTATGATTGAAATTTAATTATTGTTTATTGCGCCAAAACAATTACATGGGAAATCAAGAATGTTACACCTGAGCTCATCCACAGTGTCAAGATCGTGAGCAAGAACTTCGTTGTTAGTCTCTAGAGTCTGGAGATTGGTCCTGAAAGTAGGGATAACCATCTCCGTAGGGATCATGGCTTTAGTACCAAACACCAATGAGAATGGGGTTTGTCCTGTTGCATTCTTCGTGGTTGTCCTATCTGCCCAAAGTACAAATGGTAATTCTTTAGCCCATCTTCCTTTCTTTACTCCCAATCTCTTCTTGAGGTTGTTAATGATGATCTTGTTGCTAGATTCCGCTTGTCCGTTGGCTTGAGGATGTACTGGGGTGGACGTTATCATTTTGATTCCCCAACTGGCACAGAAGTTAGTTGTTCTGTTGCCAATGAACTGAGATCCATTATCACAAACTATCTCCGCCGGGATCCCAAATTTTTTCATGATAATGCGCTTGATAAAGGATATGACTTTTTTTTCTCTGACTAGGACAAACGCTTCAGCTTTAATCCACTTGGAGAAGTAATATGTCATTGCTAGCATAAAGACCTTTCCTACTGGTGCCTTGGGAAGTTTGCCAACTATATCCATTCCCCATTTCATGAATGGCCATGGAGAGATGATTGGATATAAAGGTTCGACCAGTTGATGGAGTATGTTACTGTGTTTTTGGCAGGCATCACATTTCTGGGAGTAAGTCGTAGCTTCTTTCCTCGTGGTAGGCCAGTAATATCCTGTCCTCAGGATCCTTGAAAATAACGCTCTGCCCCCAGTGCGATTGCCATAGTCACCTTCGTGTATATCTTTCAGGACTTCACGTGCTTCAGCATCCTCCAAGCATCTTAAGTATGGACCTGAAATAGACTTTGTATACAAGACATTGTACAATATTATAAAACGTGATACCCTCATGTGAAAATATTTGTGATTCTTTTCCTCACTTGGGATCTCACCATCCTGCAAATATTTTTTAATGGATGAAATCTAGGATCCTTTACTAGGTTTAAGATCCTGTATGTCTGCTTCTTCTTCAGTGTTGGATACTTCATTTATCTTCTCAATTGCTGGCCTCAGAATATGTGTAATAGGTATTTTGATACCTTCTGGTATTTTAAGAGTCGAAGCAAGGTTTGCTAAGTCATCAGCCTCAGTATTGTCTTCTCTAGGTACCTGTGTAATGTTAAAAATTTCAAATTCGATGGATAATTGCTTAACTATTATGATATATTTGGCTAACTTCTCACCTTTTACTGCATATAAACCATTGACATGGTTAGCAATTAACAATGAGTCTACATATACCTAGAGATACCTGATCTTGATATCCCTGGCTAATTGCAATCCTGCTATTAGCGCCTCATACTCTGCTTCATTGTTCGTAGTCTGGAACTCACAACTTATGGATTGGGGTATTATGTCCCCTTGTGGCAATTTCAGTATGATCACTAGACCTGTTCCTCTTACATTTTATGCACCGTCAGTGAATAATGTCCACTTATCCCTGGATTCTTCCAACTGCTGAACTTCAAGATCTGCTTCACGTTGGATATCACTGCTGATATCAGCCACAAAGTCCGCAAGTGCCTGAGACTTTATTGTTGTTCTAGGTTCTCATATGAGGTCATAGGCGCTGAGCTTGACTGACCATTTAGCCATCCTTCCTGACATCTCTGGCTTTCTTAAGGCACACTTAATAGGGTAGTTAGTCTTAACATGAATAGCATGAGTTTTAAAATAATGTTTTAGTTTAATGGATTCCATTATTAAGGCTAAGATTAGTTTTTCTAAATGAGAGTACCTTGTTTCAGCCGCAAGCAAACTTTTACTTACATAATATACCGGATGCTGCTGGCCTTCGTGATCCTTGACTAGTACAACACTTACGGTGCTTTGGGATACTGCCATGTATAGGGATAATGGTTCACCGTCTTCTGGTATCATTAATAGAGGAGCTGATGACAAGTATTCTTTCAATGATTGGAGTGCTCGTTCATGCTTCTCTTCCCATTCGAATCTTTTGTTCTTCCTCAGGATGTCGTAGAATTCTTTGCACCTTTCTGAAGATCTTGATATGAACCTGTTGAGTGCTGCTACCCTGTCGGTTAGTCTCTGGACATCCTTGGTATTTGCTGGGAATTTCAGATTAATGATCACTTTGATTTGTTCTGGACTGGCTTTGGTTACCATGTAGCCCAGGAACTTTCCTGCCCCTACTCCAAAGTGGCATTTTGAAGGATTCAACTTCATGTTGTATTGGTCCAGGATACTAGACCATCATGATGAGGATCCTGTACGTCATCCCTGTCAACCTCGTCGAAAGGGATCACCTTTTCCTCAATTATGCTGGAGGTTTTGAATGGCCTGTCCCTTTTTCTGTCTTCGCTTCTTTGGCATTCCTTTTTGCTGCAGTGTAAGAAGTGCCACAAATATCAGATCCACCAGATATAAAACCTATTACCATGGCATCCGGCGGCGGGGATTTTGCTCTTTGCGGGATCCTGTCATTATCCTTAGTCTTGTTCTTTCCTTTGCTTAGAAATTCTTTGAGATACCCTTTGCGTAAGAGGTAGCTTATCTCTTTCCACAAAGCAATGCAATTTTCCGTCACGTGACCAAAGTCCTCATGGAAAGCACACCACTTGGACTTGTCCTTCCAACCTGTACCATTCTCAAATTTGCAAGGCCATCTGACTTTTTCTCCAAGATCCTGCATAGCAAATAGTAAACCAGTTGTATCAAGGGAAAAAAAATATTCGGACAACTTAGGGTATTCTTCCTCTTCCTCTTCTACAGCGTTAACCCTGTGATTGTCAGTCTTAGAATACGGTTTGGATCTGTATGAGTTGAAAGGTGCATATTCAGCTTTCCGGTTGGGTTGAGTGTAGCTTGTCAGAGCATCCATCCTTTGCTGGATCTTTTTATCATCTTCCAGCCTAATAAACCTCAATGCCCGGTTCCTGACTTCATCAAGCTTCCTGCAAGGATTCATGACAAGGACTTCGTAAAATTGAGAATCCTTCTATAGTCCCATCTTGAATGCCTGTACTGCAGTGGCAACGCCAAGGTTTGGGATATCCAGGGATTCCCGACCGAACTTGCTGACATAATCCCGAAGGGACTCTCCGCTGTTCTGATTTATCTTGTATAAGTCACTTGTTAACCTTTAAAAAGTTCTACTGCAAAAGAATTGATTGTTAAACAAATTGATTAAGTGAGCAAATAAAGTAATATAATAAGGTTTAACGTAAAGTAGCCATTTCAGGGCTGATCCTGTTAAGGTAGAGCCGAAGCCTTTGCATAAGCAGGCCTCCTTTAGGTCTAAGGGAATGGGGTTTATCTCCATCCTTTCCATGTACTGTGCGACGTTCTCCTCAGGATCTTTAGTTTCATCGTACAACTTCATGTTAAGAGTTTGGAAGCGCTTGGGATCTCAGCATCATATATCGGTGGAGCAAATCTGGAGATTCTGTGACTGGTAGAGGATATCTCCGGTATAGGTTGGACTACACCTAGAACACTGGAGATCATCTCTCTTAACTTCCTCAGCTCCTTGGCCATGGACTGAGTGATTCCTGTATCCTGCACTGATTCGTTAGTGTTTGTAAATTGATTAAAAATGTTATCGATATCAGGATTCCGGAATGATGATCCTGGAGTAATTCCAAGATCCTGATTTGTCGTAACTCTAACATCCGGGGTAGGGCCAACTACAGTGATCCCGGTTTGCATGGGAAGGAAGTCTCCCTTGTAGATTCCTAAGGATCCTGAATAATTAAAGTTCAGGATCCTTGGTTGCAGCGGAGTTGTCATTTACACTGGTCGCTTTGATTCTTTGATCTTTTCAAGCTCTCTGAACAACGTCAGGTTAGTCTTTTTCTGCTGCTCCATCTGCTGCTTCATTTCTGAGAACAGATTGAGGATTTCATCATTTGAAACGAACTTCGGTCCCCCAGCAGGTATCCCGGATCCCTAAAAACCCGTTGAAACAGTCTTCTTCGGCTGATTGACATTCTTTTGGAATGACGAAGGGGGAGGAATAGGGTGGTTCATCCCAGAGCTTGAATATGGAGCCGAAACAGAAACATTTTTGGATTGGGACGACATTTTTAAAATCAGTTTTGATAAACAATGATTGAACGCAAATTTTAGCAAAGATTTAAGAATGAAAAGCATCACTTGCCCCACGGTGGGCGCCAAATTGTTTTGGGTAAAAACTATTGAGGCTAATTTTGTAACCAAACTTAGTAAGTGAGGTAGTGTGCTTGTAAAATCAATGAAAAACAATATAAGAATGTAAAATTTGACATGGTTGTTTACGAGGAAAGCCCTTGATCTTTAAGGATCCCCGTCATAAAACATTGGGAGTTGGCAATCGACACTTGCCTCGTTTCTTGAATAAATGGTAAAAAGATTACAAGTGTGAGCAGCAAATGATCGAGATCTATGTGTTACAGAGCTTATTTGCGAGTATTTGATAATGCTAAGTGTTTGTGTGTTTTTCTATTCGATCAAGCTGTAGGGTTTATACAAGATATAAGCTAACTAACTATCCGAGAATCCCGGAATCGACCAAGTCTTCCATTGTGACCGTTGGGAGTCACTCCACGCGTCTTCTACACGTTCTCCTTGACTTCTAGACTGATTCTTCAGGGATGAGCTTGACTTCACATGTTTTACCTACGTACTAGTCAAGATAGCAAAAAGATATAACGGTTAAATATTGAGGATACCGAACCTGTCAGGATACCGAAGTACGTTGAAGATCCAGGATCCTTAGCAGTAAAATGACCCCTAACAGTGATATATATTTCCACTTCCCCAACTTGGAACATTGCATTGCCCTCAATGCACTTCCATCTTACCAAATGATTAGAATTTGTCATTTTGATTCAAATTTTTTAACAAAATCACAAATTTTATTACCACACGATAGGCTCTGGTGGACGAGTGAAAGGGAGCTTTCACCTATGAGGGTCCTGTAGGGAACACACCCACAACATTCATTTACCTAAACAAAATGAACATCACAACTATACAAACTGTACACAAGAAACAACCTTTGATTAGGGGCACCCTTACCTATAGCCGTAGCTATTATCAAGATCGGGTGGAGGATACGGGTTGGGTGGTCCAAAGATTGAATCCATAAAGGTATTTCGGAGCGGCTCCATATTGTACGAATCGGGTCGAATCGAGCTTCCCTCTGGTGGTGGCGGTGATGGTTGTATGGGCAACCAACTGGATGAATTACTCTGTGAGTAAGGCTGGTTAGGCCTTTCAGATGGCCCGCTCTCCTAATGAACTGCCCGCCAATCAACTCGAGGGGAAATCTCGGTGTATGGGAGGCCATTTGAATAATCGTGCCAGTGCCTCCTCTCCACATCATACCGATACTGATTGCTTATATCAGTTTCATGGTTATAGAGCATAGACGTTCTAAAGGCTTGATTCAACCTGGCTTCCTCCTGCCGCCAGTGCTCCTGTCTTAAACTCTCCTCCGCCCCTTGATCATAGAGCGCCAAATCCGTCGGGTTCCAGCTCGTGTAACTGCCCGACCTACAATCATGTATTTGTTGTGTCATGGGAGAAAAACTACACATCCCATGACTTCCTCTCATCGGTCTACAAGCCCCCGGCGGTGGAACATCATCCTCATCCTCCCCACTAGAAGGATCCTCTCTGTCATAGTCAATGAACCGCTTTGACCTTGTATAAATCAATCTCCACACTTTCTTTCTCTTCTCTAAACTAAAAGATTGTGATCCCAAACGTCCTATTGTAAGAGGTTGTGATGGCATTTACACCCGTGGGGTGTCATGTTTCACAACTTTTGACAATATCATCAACCTAGAAAGCAATCGGGCATGAGGAATCATCTTCTTCTCCAAATTTTCCCTTGAGTTCCACACATTCATGATAATAAGTTGTTTCATAGGTAAGGCCTGACGTCCCTTAAGAAGTGCATATAGAATCCAGATCTCATACCGACGCACCTTCACACGATCACCATGACGAGGTGTCACATTACTCAATAAAATATTATGAATGAGCTTGGACAATGGTTATAAATAACTTCCCAACCATGAATCTTTTTTATCCCCAACAACATTCCCGTGGAACACAAACAACTCTGCCAACATGTCATACCAATCATTCCCCCTGGTGTGAAGGACTTCTATCTCCTTTAGGGCCGAAATCAAACTTTGCAACCTTCCCAATGGTATCATACGAAAGAACAACTTCCTTCTCACCAACATACCTCATGATTTTTGTGGTTCGGGGCGGGTTAGATCCCCTCTCTCTTTTCAAGGTCACCATCCATCTCACTGTTACCTCAGGGTATACTTCATCAATTTCCGTGCTAACAAATGTCAATGTTGGCTCCCAGCCGAGCCTTTCAAAACATTGTGGAACACCACGAACTTTAAACTATGCCACATCCACCTTTTTCTCTAACACCAAAATGTTTTACAAAGATTTCACATCACTCATTTTCTCCAAATAGCAATGTGATTGCATGTCTACTGGTAGTGAGGATAATGGTACCCCCTTTTGACCATTTGAGTGGGGGATTACCAGTGTCCATCTCCTCTTCATGTTCCCTTTCATGAAGATAAGCGGAGTCCTCACTTCCTGACCCACTATCATCATTATTAGAACCACGGGCCCGTTTCTTTGCTGTCTCGGAAGATACCATAGGAGCTTTTCCTTTTCCAATTGGTTGCTTAGTTTTCACCATCTTGCCTACAACACCACCCAACACTTGAAGTAAGATAAAGAATGCAAAGTGTATCAAACAAGTCAAACCAACCCATGACAATCCCAAACAACTTACAACAATGTAGCAATTCCCAATCCTAGTTTAGAAAAATTCAACTTAAACTTAGTTCATTCAAACAAGTGTTCATTTCTTCAAACCATTGATGAATTAGGTAATTACATACACACATGCCCCACAACTCTATGACTAACTTCATATTTCACCATCAATTAACACTTAATCCTTAATTCATGTTTCAAAACAATTTACTCCATAAAGTTTAAGTCATCCCCAAAAATACCAAAATCAACTACATTGTTAAGTTTTCCCTAATTTTGACAATAATAATTTCTAAATTAGCATATGTTCCCAAACCAAAATGAAATTCACATGACATGAAAACAAATACTAACCATATTCCAAGAACATAGTCAATAAGGGTGAAACACATACCTTTGATGAGTGACTTGAAGCCAAAGAAAATGAAAACTTGAAACTTGAAAAATCCCCAAAAATCCCAAAATTAAACCCTACCAATTCTCCCAACCCGTCCACATATTCAAAAAACTAAGGCTAGGGTTTTGTTCCTTGCGAAAATCCACTCAAAATTGGTATAAGACTTGCAAAAATCGACAAAGAAACAAGAGATGGAGATGGGTGAAGATTAGGGTTTCTTAAGAGAGAGTGGGGAAGAAGATGGAGAAAGAGGGTGAAATATGTGGTTGGGGTTATGTTTTAAAAACTCAAAACTATAATTTTCCCGACCGAGGCGTAGGGCACGCTGCCTCGGGCATACTGTACTCTCTTTCCCAAAATTGGCGTAATGCTAGCGTAAAACAGGGTTTAGTCTGCGTAGTGTACGCACCCGGCGTAGGGTATGCTGCCTCGGGCGTACTATACTCTCAATTTTTTTTATTTTTTTATTATTGTTGAAAACAAAAATTAAGATCTAAGCACACACACAAAAGCGCACACACAAACTCTAAAAAAGAATAAAATAAAATAGAAAAAAAAATCTTTTTGTTATTTTAAAAAACTGACCCGGTTCGGTACTCGGGTCCGTCCTCCTTCCCCAACTTTGAACCGGACATTGTCCCAATGTCCAAAGCCAAGTTGTGTTAGTCCCAAAGACGTTGCCCAACTTTCTTTCATGGATTGATTACCAAAACCATCGGGTTGCCTCCTGTGTAGCGCTAAGTTTTAAGTCCTTAGCCCGACTTTACATGTCCCTTAGACGGCCTCATAACTAGGTGAATCCACTACAAACATCACCTCATCCATACTTTATTTGTTGATGTCCTTTGCCTCCAAATATGGATTCAATCTTTGACCATTCACCACTTGCTTGAGATGGTCATCAAAATCTTCAATCTCAAACTCACCATAGTTTCCAACCCGTTTGATTAAGTATGGCCCCGTCCACTTGCTTTTCAACTTTTCGGGAAAGAATTTGAGCCGGGAATTGTAAAGCCAAACTTTTTGGCTAACTTAAAACATTTTCTTCCTTAACTTGGCATCGTGCAGTTCCTTCATTTTGGCTTTGTAGGCGGCGGATGTCTCATAAGCTTCATTCCTTAGCTCCTCAATCTCTTTCAAACTCAACTTTCTTTCTTTCCCTGCGGTATCATAATCCATGTTAACTTTTTTAACCTCCTAATATGACCGTGGGCCAGTTCGACCGGTAGATGGAAACCCTTTCTATAAACCAAACGATAAGGGGTGGTTCCAATAGGCGTTTTATAAGCAGTTCGGTAAGCCCATAAAGCTTCATCTAACCTCAACGACCAATCCTTTTGGTCGGGTCTTACAGTCTTTTGCAAAATGTTTTTGATTTGCATGTTGGATACCTCCACTTGACCCTTTTTTTGTGGATGGTACGGGGTTGCTATCTTATGATCGACCCCATATCTCTTAAGCAATTTACCAAACTTTGGGAACGGGCCCATGAAATCAATTCCCTATACGTCGAAGATATCGATAATAAGGATTGATTACATGGGCATCTCGTCTCTCCTAGAAATGCTACCAAGATGTTGGCATCTGAGGCAATTCTTGGCAAACTCATGGGCATCACAAAAACTAATGGGCCAATATAAACCACAAGATAATATCTTTCTCCCTGTTTTCTGCCCACTAAAGTGGCCTCCACACGCGTACGAATGTACATGAGCCAACATGTCCTTTATTTCCTCATCGGGTACACATCTTATTATCAATTGATCCGCTCCCACCTTGAATAGGTCCGATTCATCCCAAATGTAAATCTTTGCTTGGTTAATGAACTGGACCTTCTTCTTCTGGGGTCAAAAGTCAGGTAGTGTACCTGTAGCCAAATAGTTCACTAATTGCATTGGTGGGTGCATATTCACAATTCTGAATAAGTGGTCAGCTACCACATCATCACACCCTTTCTTATCGTGAATCTCCACATCAAATTCTTGGAGAAGCAAAATTCATCTGATCAACCGAGGTTCAGCATCTTTCTTGTCCATGAGGTTTCTAACTGCACTGTGATCAGAATAAACAATCACCTTATTACCCCATATATAAGACCGGAATTTATCCAAAGCATACACCACCGTAAGCAACTCTTTTTTTGTTGTAGTGTAATTCAATTGTGCCTTAGAAAGAGTTTTCCTCACGTAGTATATTGCAACCGGTTTCTTCTCTACCCGTTGACCCAAACTGCCCCAATTGCATAATCACTTGCGTCACACATTATTTCAAAAGGTAGTGACCAGTTGGGTGATTACAAAATTGGGACTTCAACCAATTTTTCTCTTAAAAAATTTAAATCTTTTTCACATTCATTATAAAAAAAGGGCCATCTTTTAGTAAAAGACCGCACAAAGGTTTTGTTGTGACACTAAACCCTTTTATAAATCTCCTATAAAACCCTGCATGTCCTAAAAATGAACGGATGCCTTTAACTGTTGTGGGAGGTGGTAATGTTGAAATAACTTTGACCTTAGCATGGTCCACCTCGATCCCACGGTTTGTAATGACATGGCCCAAGACTATACCCTCTTGGACCATAAAGTGACTCTTCTCTTAACTTAATACCAAATTTGTTTCGACACAACGTTTTAAAACCTTTTCAAGTTGGTTTAGACAAGTTTCAAATGAAGACCCAAAATTAATAAATCATCCATAAAGATCTCAAGAGACTCTCCCACCATATTCGAAAAGATACTCATCATACACCTTTGAAAGGTGGCGGGAGCATTACACAATCCAAATGGCATTCGCCTAAATGTGAATGTGCCATATGGAGATATAAATGTAGTCTTTTGTTGATCCTCGAGATGAATCACAATTTGATTGTAACCTGAATAGCCATCCAAAAAGCAATAGAACTTCTGCCCTTCAAGTTTTTCAACAATTTGGTCAATAAACGGTAAGGGAAAATGATCTTTGGAAGTAGAAGAATTTAACTTTTGATAATCAATACAAATCCGCCACCCGGTTACCGGTCGGGTGGCTACTTCCTCACCAGAATCACTTCTGACTACCTGGAAGCCTGCCTTTTTGGGAATAGTTTGAGTTGGACTCACCCAAGTGCTATCAGAAATGGGTTATATGATCCCTGCATCCAACCACTTCAAAATCTCTTTCTTTACAACCTCCCTCATGTTAGGATTCAACCTTCTTTGTGCATCTCAGGATGGTGTGACTTTCTCATACGTGATGATTTTATGCATCACAATAGAGGGACTTATACCCTTCAAATCTGCTATGGCCCACCTGATAGCGGCTTTGTGGGTGACCAATACCTTCATCAACTCCAAATCTTTCCCCTCGATCAAATTTGAGGCAATGATTACCAGGAGGGTGTCATTATCTCCCACATAAGCATACTTCAAATGCTTAGGCAACTCCTTCAATTCCTTAGGTGGTGGCTCTATCAAGGATGGCTTCAATTTGGTGTCAATGTGTTCAGGTAGGCTTTCCACTTGATGAGTCCATGGTGGCCTACCCCCTTGAATTGCCATCACCTCCACTTGTTTTTCTTCCTCAACCAACTCTTTCATTGTCTTCGAATATAACCTGTCATACAAAAAACAAGTCTCCGTTGTATCATCCTCATCCACAACAGAGTTATAGAAAAGGAACACAGCCATCAATGATATCTGCCATAAAAAATTCATCATTGATCGGAGAATTAGATGCACTTGTAAAAACTTTTAACCGCCACTTACAGTTACCAATAGTCATATCCACGGTTCCATCCCTACAATTCATATAAGCATTTGCAGTTGCAAGGAATGGTCTACCAAGGATAACCGTAGGTTGCTTGGTCTTATCATCGGAAACATAATCAAGCACAAGGAAATCAACTAGAAAATAAAATTCTTCCACTTTGACTATCACCTCGGTCACTACCCATCGGGGAGGTTTAGGAGTCAAATCGGCTAACACCGCGGTGGTGTCGGCTTTTTGAAGTGGACCAAAATCGTATTGGTCGTATAAACTACCCGATAAGATACTAACATTTGCACCAAGATCTAGGAGTGCCCGTGTCATCTTGAAATCATCCACTTGAATGGATATGATGGGTGCCCCCGGATCTTGGAGCTTTTGTGGAAGAGCACCCTAAAGAATTGCACTCACATTAACAGTCAAATCATGTTTCTTTAGAAACCTATGATTCCATTTATGCGTGCACAAGTCCTTCAAGTACTTAGCATAAGCAGGCACCTGATTGATGGCATCTAAAGTGGAAGATTAATTTTCACTTGTTTAAAAATTTTCCACATTTCTTCTTGTCGTGGGCCTCTTTTGTTAAGTTTTGAACCTTTTGATGGTTCAACCAAGGCCGAAGGATACGGGATGGTATTACCCTCCACACCTTATCCTTAACCTTAGTGGAACTTTCATTAATGGTTTTAGGTTTTAAAACTTTTTCAACATTTTCATCTTTTTGTTTTTCTTTTAGAATCGGTGCCTCTTCACACTCGCTTTCATCATCCTCATTTACTACTTCCACCACCCCTTGAACAAACTTGGGTGGTGATCCCGCCATGTTATCAATTACCTTATCACTTCTAAGAACACTCACCTTGTTAATATTTACCTGTTGGGTGTTCTTGGAGTTTGACCCTTGATGTTGCGAGTTCACAGTGGTGTCACTTGGAAGCTTCCCGGGATCTCTTCTAAGTTGGGAAACCTCTTCAGCTAGTTGCCCCACTTGCCTTGCCAAAGCTTCATGGCTTTTATCTGTCACTTCATTCTCTTTTTTGGATTCCTTCATCATATTCATAATAGCATCCAATTTGGAGTTTTTTGAATCATCACCACTGATGTAAGGTCAAATATCCCGTGTATAATGTGTTAGTTTGTATAGTCTTAGTAGTTTAACTTTTTATTTCGAGTCGGTTTTACGTGTGTTTTGTAGTTTTGGTTGTTACAGGTTAAAAGTGCTATTGAGCGGGAAATACGAGTTATAAACAAGAAGGTATCAAAGCACGGAAAGTCAAGAAGTCAAAGTCAAAGCAAAAAGTCAAATTGCTGGATTTTTGGATCTTCGCGGTACGCGAAGATCAGGAGGATGAAGTTCGTGGCACGCGAGAGAAGGAAAAAGGGGGCGACTATCCGGCCAGAAATTTTTGTGACACGCGAAGAACTTGTTTGTGGCAATTTAACCTAATTTCAATTATATAGCTTGGAGGATTCTATTCTCGAATTATCTTTTGTTTCAGCTGTTCCAGAAGTTCCCAGGGGCGATTTTTAGTATTCTTGGGTCAATTGTTCATAATTCTTCATGCTTGTAAGTTATAGATTGAATACTTCGATGTTTGATACAATCATGAGCGGCTAATCCACTTGAAATTGCTTTCGGGTGGATAGTTCGTCTCAGTGAAACCTGAGCTTATGGTTTTTCTACTGTTTTGATTTGTATTCTTGAGTGACAGTCTTGAATGCACGTACTTTTGATTAATTTAAATTGTTTGCTTGTGTTGAAGTTGTTTGAGTCGCCATCTGTTTTCGGTTTTCTTGCATCGTGAGCTTTTTGGTTGATTTATACCTCTTTGCATCTGTAAATTGGTGATTCGGCGGATGAACGAATTTTAAAAGATTGTCCCACAGTCACCACTTTAATTAATTGGTTAGTGTCACATTTAGTGGAATCGAACTGAGTAAAACCTGAACCTTGGTGGATCTGTTGAACTTGAACCCCTGAAGCAATTGCATTTTTCTCCAACAGTTTTCTCAACTTAAAGTTAATTGCTTTTTATAATTCCAAGTTTTTTAATTAATAAAGTTTGAATCTTTAGTAGTAATTGAATCAGCTTTCTAAATAGTGTTTTCCACGAGTTCCCTGTGGATTCGACAACCCTACTTCCTATACTGCAGTCTAAGTAGCTAAGGAGTAGTTTTTAATATAGTTTTTGATTAGCCCTGACACTGCAATGAAAATGGCGCCGTTGCCAGGGAATTTGTGTGCAAAGTGCTATTTTTGATTTGTTTAGTTCAGTGCTACTAATCGCGTGCTTACGTGTGCAGGGACAGTTTTATGCATACTAGGAACTAAGGCAGAGAATCACCATTGCCTTTTGATTCTGAAATAGTGAAAATAGCAAGAGCTAACCAAAAGCTTCAAGGAACAGTTCAGACAATTCTAGAAAAGCTTGACAGTCTGAAGGTAAGGATGTCACAGAACCATCTAGAAAACCCAGACCCCAACCAAGGTGGGGGACCAAACCCACCTATTCCACCATTACCAATTCTCCTATTTCCAAACCAACAACCGCCCCAAAACCAACATCCACAAAACCCCCCCTCCTCCACAAAATCAACCACCACTGCCTCAGAACCAACAACACCGACAACCACCACTACCACTTTTCCATGATCACCAATACTAACCATATGACAGCCACCCAAGCTATTCTGAATTTGGGCATGATGAGCCTTTGTCACCAGGGGGCAGCCATCGGCCACAACATGGTTCTCAACATGGGAACTGGAACGAAGAGGAAGAATGGTATGACCTAAACCATCAGGAGGCATTCCCTTCCATAAACCAAAGACATGATGGAGTTGATGGTTGGGTTCAGCCACCACCGAGAGTAGAATATGGGTAACCACCGAGGAATAACCGCCAGGTTAATATGGGGAATTATGAGAGACAGAGAACAGGTATAGGCAACCTCCTCAGAACCGTCAGAATTATAAAGAGGAACAACCTAGGAACAGGTACCCAGTCAGGCATGATCAAGGGGTAGATAGCCATTTCTGCCCCGCTTTAGCTCTGAATGCTTCTCTCGTTATACCACCAGTTCGTAGGGGGAATGCATTCGAGATCCGGCCTGGATGTCTTGGGATCCTCCCACACTTCTTTGGGAGAGCTACTGAAGAGCCATACACACATCTGTCAAAGTATGAGGCTACATGTGGGACCATAGGTAGTCAAGGATTCACCATAGATGAGGTGAAACTGGTACTCTTCGAGTTTTCACTTAAGGACCGGGAAAAACAATGGTCCTTGTCACTACCATATGCTAGTAATGCCACCTAGGCAGAGCTGCAACAGTAGTTCCTTGATGAGTACTTCCCGCCTCACAAAACCAATGAGGCCAGAGCTGCAATCCGAGACTTCTGGAAACAATCAGGGGAGCCTTTCTATGAGGCATTTAAAAGATTCAAGGAGTTGCTGAGAAACTGCCCGCATCATGGAATAGAGAAGTGGGAGTTGATACAGGCCTTTTATGATGGGTTGCTACCTGAAGATGTGAGGGATGTCAATTCAACTAGTAACGGGTCCTTCTTTTCAAATCATGTGGATGATGACTGGGAGATACTAGAGAGGATGGAGGTAGCATCCAAGAGGCAGGCCCATACTAGTAGGAGAGCAAAGACTGGAGCATTTGCCAAGGCAGTCGACTATGAGACACAAAAGCGTTTAGATGCCATGGAACTCCAAATGGCAAGGCTTGGCAGGTCAAGTGGAAAAGAGGTGGCAAATGTGTCACAAGGATATCCGTTTTGTGACGGATGTGGTGATTTGGGACATAATGTGGTAAGCTGTCCAAGGGACCAAGGAAAGGCGGAATAGGTGAACCAAGTTTGGGGAGATAGGAAGCAAGACTTGAATGCAACCCACTACCATCCGGGACTCCAGAATCATCCAAATCTAAGGTATGGAAATGCATCAAATCAATTAAATCCTAACTTTTAGGGTTCTAATGTGCAGGGTGGAAATCAACAACAGTACCAGAGTTGCCAACAAGGCTATAATCAAGGCGGGTACCAAAGAAATCAAGGTGCTCAGGGGTACCAGCAGGGGGGATATCAGCAGAGGAACTAGCAGCAGAAAGCTCCAAAGTTCCAGCAACAAGGGAACCCGCAGAACAGACCAGCAGATGGTAGTGATCCCCAACTTACAGTCATTATAGAATCCTCAAAAAGGATCGAGCAGGATAGAGAGATCCAAGTCAAGACCAATGAGTCGTTCGAAAGACAACTGGGTCAGTTGGAGGAGAAGATAGCCGAAGTGGCAGGGCGACAACCAGGGCAACTCCCGAGTGACACTAAGCTGAACCCACAACACCAAGGTGCCAGCTCTTTTGGCTCGAGAAATGCTCATGTTTCTCAGGTAAGTACTCTCAGAAGCGATAAGGTTTATAATAATGTCACCTCGGCATCATTGGATATTGAGGGACTGGTAGTTGACCTGGGAGAAGATGGTGAGAGTGACAGCGACTCGGAATCTGTTTTCATGAAACCGGCTAAAAAAGTAACTTTTTCTAAATCAGTTAAATCTAAACCGAACACAGCTGTCACTCAAGGTGTAGGGGTGGAGAATAATACCATCTCTTATCCTTCTACTTTAATTGAACCATCTCTAAAGAAGAATGTGAATAAAAGAGGCCCGCAACAGGATGAGTTGTGGGACATGTTTAAACAAGTAAAAATTAATTTACCTCTTTTAGATGCTATCAGGCAAGTACCTGCTTATGCTAAGTACATGAAGGATCTTTGCACCAAAAACTGACACCTTAAAATGCCTAAAAAACTGGATTTGACCGACAACGTGAGTGCCGTTTTGTTGGGTGCATTGCCACCTAAGCTCCAAGATCCAGGAGCACCTTTAATTTCAGTGCAAATTGGTGAGTTAAAGATCAATAAAGTTCTTCTTGATCTTGGAGCCAATGTCAGTATCCTTCCGGGAAGTTTGTATGACCAGTACGTGTTTGGTCATCTACAAAAGGCCGACACCACCGTGGTTTTGGCAGATCTCACCCTTAAACTTCCCCTGGGGATATTGACCGATGTAATTATGAAGGTGGAAGATTTTTACTATCCTGTTGATTTCTTAGTGCTTGATTATGCAGCTCTTACTAGTGACAAGCACCCTAATGTGATATTGGGGAGACCATTCTTGAGAACAACTCAGTGTGTAATCAATTGTGTAACAGGTACAGTTGACATGGCATTCGGTAATCGGCGGTTAAGGTTAAACATATTTTCTAGTGCCATTAATATTCCAATCAGTGACGAATGCTTTATGGCAGCCGTTATTAAGGGGTGTAGTCCTCATGAAAATGAGGGCGAAACCCTAGAGTCATGTTTTGTTTGTGACATGAAACAAGCAGAGTATGAGTAGGAGTTGAAGGAAGTAGAGGCACAAGTGGAAGTGTATGTTCTAAGGGAAAGAGTGCCGAATTTGTCACTTCAAGTGGAGAGTTATCCAGAGCATATCGATACTCAGCTGAAGCCATCATTGGAATAGCCACCTAAATTGGATCTGAAAGAGTTACCTAAACATTTAAAATATGTATATGTAGGTGATAATAACACTCTTTCGGTTATAATTGCTGCAGGTTTGTCTGAAGAGCAGGAGCATGCATTGATGAAGGTCCTGGTTGCCCATAGGCCAGCAATTGGGTGGACCATTGCAGATCTAAAAGGAATCAGTCCAACTATAGTAATGCATAAAATAATCACAGAAGAAGGAGCAAAGCCAGCTCGGGATGCTAAACGGAGGTTGAATCCCAATATGCGTGAAATGGTGAAGAAGGAAGTGCTTAAGTGGTTGGATGCAGGTATCATCTACCCCATTTCTGATAGTAGCTGGGTGAGGCCGACCCAAAAAGTGCCTAAGAAGGCTGGCATACAGGTAATAAAGGGAGAAAATGGTGAGGAGATTGCTACTCGACCGATAACCGGGTGGCGAATCTGCATAGATTATAGGAAGCTGAATGCTGCAACATCAAAATACCACTTCCCTCTCCCTTTTATTGATCAAATCAACGAGAAACTTGCAGGTCAGAAGTTTTATTGCTTTTTAGATGGGTACTCGGGATATAATTAAATTGCTATACATCCAGAGGATCAACAAAGACTACGTTCACTTGCCCGTATGGTACCTTCGCATTCAGGCGAATGCCTTTCGGCTTGTACAATGCCCCGGCCACCTCCAACGGTGCATGATGAGTATCTTTTCAGATATGATCTGGGATTCCATGGAAATCTTCATGGATGATTTTTCAATATTTGGCACAACTTTTGAAATTTGTTAAAATCAACTAACTAAAGTGCTTAAAAGAAGTATTGAAACTAACCTGGTACTCAGTTGGGAGAAAAGTCACTTTATGGTTCAGGAAGGGGTGGTTTTGGGTCATGTTATTTCTAGCAAGGGTATCGAGGTTGACCATGCAAAAATCTGGGTAATTTCTACTCTACCTCCACCAAATAGTGTCAAGGGCATCCGGTCCTTCTTAGGACACGCCGGGTTTTATAGAAGGTTCATTAAGGGTTTTAGTGTCATAACCAAACCGTTGTGTAATCTTTTAGTTAATAAAGTCCCTTTTGTTTTTGACAAAGAGTGTTTAGAATCATTTGAGCTAATAAAACAAAAATTGGTGGAGGCTCCTATTTTAAAATCATATATTTGGGGGAGTAAGATTATTGTTTATTCTGATCATAGTGCAGTCAGGTACTTGATGACAAAGAAGGATGCTAAACAAATGCTGATAAGATGGATCTTGCTCCTGCAAGAGTTTAATTTAGAGATTCGAGAAAAAAAGGGTTGTGAGAATGTGGTGGCAGATCACTTGTCACGGATTGTTCAGGAAGAGGAGACGTCATGTGATTACATAAATGGAACATTCCCGGATGAACATCTATTATCTGTTTCAACTGAGCCTTGGTTCACTAATTTTGTAAATTATTTGGTTGCAGGAAATATCCCAGAGTTTTGGACAAAGAAGAAGAGGCAGCAATTCGCAACTCAAGCAAAGCGTTACATCTGGGAGGACCCAGATTTGTTTAAAGTGGGGGCAGGCCAAATCATAAGGTGTTGTGTCCCGATTCAGAGATTCAAGCAGTGTTGACCCATGTTCATGCATCTGCATATGGGGGCCACTTTAGTGGATAGAAAATGGGGGTAGAAAGTTCTAGCATGCGGCTTATATTAGCCAACAATTTTCAAAGATGCCTTTGAGTTTGCTAAAAGTTGTGTCAATTGCCAAAAGATGGGCAGTATTTCAAAGAGGAATGAGATGCCCATGGAACCAATCCTGGTGGTTGACATCTTTGATGTTTGGGGGATTGTTTTCATGGGACCTTTTCCAAACTCTTTTGGAAATTTATATATTTTGGTGGCGGTTGATTATGTTTCGAAATGGGTTGAAGCAATCGCCACCAAAACCAATGATCATAGTCTCGCTTGTAAGTTTGTCCAATCTAACATTTTTTCAAAGATTTGGAATCCCTCGTGTGATCATAAGTGATGGGGGATCACATTTAAAAAACTTTCACTTTAGCAAACTTCTCAAATGATAAGGCATAGAGCATCAAATTGCCACACCGTACCACCCTCAAACTAGTGGGCAAGTCGAGGTATCCAACAGGCAGATCAAAGAGATTTTGGAGAAAACTATGCATGCTGACCGCAAGGATTGGTCAACTAAACTGAACGATGCCTTGTGGACATACCGCACTGCTTATAAAACGCCTATTGGTACCACGCCATATCGATTGGTCTATGGTAAAGGATGTCATCTACCGATGGAACTAGCTCAAGGTGCTTTGTGGGCTATAAAAATGTTAATGCAGATTTTGATAATGCAGGTAAAGAAAGGAAGCTCAAACTGTGTGAGCTCGAAGAGCTAAGAGATGAGGCGTATGAAAGTGCATCTGCGTACAAAACAAAGACAAAAGCAGTGCACAATTGCAAGCTTAAGAAGAAGACCTTTGAAGTAGGTCAGAAGGTGTGGTTGTACAATTCTAGAATCAAACTCTTTCCTGGAAAGTTGAAGAGCAAATGGATGGGTCCATATTTAGTCACTAGAGTTGGAGCATATGGCGACGTGGAAATTAAAGATTTTGAGGACCATCTGAGGCAAGTGGTGAATGGTCACCGCCTAAACCCATACCTAGAGTTAACTGACTTCAATGAACCGTCAGTACAATTTGAGAGTTTCTTCCTAAGCATTGTGGAAGAGGTCGGAGCATCATAACATCAGTGAGGTACACCGCGTATGGCTGAAGACGTTAAACTTAGCGCTCTTGGGAGGCAACCTAAGGTTAGTTAGTTTTAATTTCTTGTCTAGTTAAATTAAAGTTGTGGGTGTGTTCTCTAGAAACCCTCACAAGACTAAACTCGTCCTCTTGGGTTATCGAGGGGTCTAAAAGGCTTGTTGCATATGCTAAATCCATCCGTGATTCCTACGAAAGTGAGTTAGGTGTCGTTTCTTTATTCTCTTTATTTGTATGCAATTGGCCAAGTGTGGGGACGTCTCTGGGGAGATCATGATTGGAATGAGTGTACTTGAGGATAATACACAAACCCGTGGGGGGTAGGTGATGTAGTGCAAAGCATACATCTTTATTCCTTTGCATTCGTGCGTTTTTAGATAGTTTTATATTCGTTTTGAGTCGTTTTAGTTTCGTATTGAGTCTTTGTTGTATTTTCAGGTGCTCGTGTGGATAACAAGTCAAATCATGAAGAAAACGAGAAAGAAAAGAAACCCGGGGATCAAAAGTCAAAAATTTGGAAAACCAGTCCCTCGCGGTACGCGAGGGAGGAGAAGAATGCCTCGCGGTACGCGAGGACTTCTAAATCCGGGCCCGACTAATTTGTCCCGCGCGGTACATGAGGAGCTGGCCACATTGTCTCGCAGTACGCGAGAGGCATGTTCATCCGTAAAAATCCCAAATAAATGAATTAAAAGTTTGCGATTGCAATTAGGTCAGGAGTTCGATTGTTTTGCCGTCCAGAAAAGTGCAAAGGGCAATTTTGGGAGCTAGGATGTGGAATTAAATGAAAAGTTGAAGACATTGGATCCCGAGTTCGTTGTAGTAGCGTATTTGGTTTTAAAGGTTGAATCTTTATTCCTTGTTTTTGTGTTTGAACCTATGTTTTGCTTTATTACTGCTGTTATGGTTGTTCTAAGTATGATTGTAGGCTAAAACGTTAATACTGCCTGGGTCTATGATGAATACTTAGTAAAGATACGATTTTTATCGGTTTTTGGATTCTAATGTTCGTTGAATGATTTTGTAAACGATCTTTTGATAATGAATATGATGAATATGCATGTTTGAATCTGATGTGTGTTTGATTTCAATTTCGTATGTTATTTATGGATGTATTCTGGTTTGAGTAGAATATCTAAATCATAGACTTTAGGTTTATGGTTGTTTGTATGGTTTGCTAGACGTAGTAACCATATGATTTGTGATTGAGTGTTAATCAGATCTAAGTGTGTGTCTTATCTCAATACCCGAGAAGTGAGAGGTAATCGGTTAGTCTTCGTATTAGGATTCCGAGTGTTAATTGTGTGAGAGGACGTTTCCCTTAGGGTTTTAGTATCCGTTGCTATTCCGAGTAATAGTTGTTATCCTGAGATTACCCCGTGCATCTTCGATGCATTGTGGACAGTGAGACTGAAAGGTGATCTGTCTTTTGGGTACATTATCATTGTTGGAGAGACTGAAAGGTAATCCGACCATCTGGTGAGTTTAGTACATCTTTAGGTTTCTTAGTTGGTGACACCCTGAGAGTGATTAGGGATCCACTAGGTTGTCTAGAGCTGTTATCCTTGGATACCCAGATCCATCATAGTTTTCATAACCAGTAGAAGTTGAGCTTTACGAGTAGGATTCCGACCTAGTTAGTGTTCTTCCCATTCCTGGTATTTTTCTGAGTTCTGTCTGATAGTTGAAGTCAATCGTTAGTTCTGCATTCGTTAGTATAATCAGTAGTGTAGACAACTCCCAACCAAATCATGTTTAGTCCGAGTTAGAGTCTAGTTTAGTTATAGTAGTGTCTCTAGGGTTCGATATTCCGGTTTACCGTTAAGCTGTGCTACACTCGATAGGTACACTTGCCTGTTAGTGCGGTTTAGTTCATAGGTATTCCATTTATTACTTAGGAGTCTAGGTTAGGTTTATTTGTTAGTTTTTATAGACCGTCTGGGCGAGATCAAGTTTTTGGCGACGTTGCCCGGGACACTTGGCAATAGCAACATTAGCTTTGGCTAGTTCTTTGTGTGATTTTTGGTTTAGTTTTCTTTCTTTCTTTTATTTGTGAGTCTTAATTGTGTGTCTTTGTCCTAACTGCTACTTGTGTGTCCTATCTGAGTGTCTAACATAGGATCGAGTCTTTTTGTTTTTGAGTCCTTATTTTGTTTCTTTTGATTTTTGGTATCTTTCAGGTTATGCAACGTACTCGTTCGCAGGGATCGCCACAGTATTCAGCTTACGAAGAGCCCGAACGAGAGCTTCACGAGCGCACCCGTGAATTCCGGGAGCGTTTGAAAACTTTGTGCAAAAACCAGGTACGTCCTACTAGACCAGTTCCTTTTCCTGATATGGGCAACGCTGACCCACCAGCGAGATGTACCGTGCACCAGAGAGCCAGAGATGCGGGTGAGATCTTTGATCACCCGCCCCACTATCCCTAATGCCAATACTTGGCAGATCCCATCACATGTCATGAGTACGATCACTCATTCTACTCAGTACCATGGCCTCGACGATGAGGATGCACCCGGACATCTGTCCCGCTTCATGCGCATATGTGATACCTTCAATATCACGGGAGTATCCAAGGACACAATCTACCTGCGTCTCTTTCCATTCTCGCTCTCTGGGCATGCATCTACTTGGCTTGACACCCTCCCCGACAATTCTATCACCACATGGGAGCACTTGCAAGCCAAGTTTCTGAAAAAGTACTATCCACCTTCCAGGGCCGCTTTCCTTAGGGACCAGATCCATTCATTTTGGATGGAGCCTGACGAGCCTTATCACTTGGCCTGGGAGCAGTTCAATGTGCTGTTGAGCCGATGTCCCCAGCATGGCCTGTCTGACTGGGCGATAGTGGAGAAGTTCTATAATGGCCTTACCTTCGAGAAGCAGCAAATGTTCAACATAGCTGCGGGAGGCCATATCATGGACAAGCTGGAGCCAGCTGAGTGTGAAGAGATGTTCGAGTGCTTTGCTCTTGCGGAACAAAAACGGCCATCTACTAGGACTTCCATTCCTAGTGCTAGGGCACCTGCCTCTTCTCCTAGAGGTGTGCATCAAGTCAACCCTGATACTAGCGTGGCTGTTGCACTCGCAGCGATGGAGAATGAGATTAAGGAGCTGAAGCTGAGTGCTTAACGATGTGAGGTGTGCAAAGGAGGTCACGACACCAAGGACTGCCCCATCAGTTAGCAAGAACAGGTGCACTTTGGGGGCAACCAGAACCGAGGGTATAATAACTATAATAACTCTTATGGCTCGGGATGTAGATCTGAAAACAACCCGCATAGGTTTAATGGCTGCCCTAATCAGCAAGGTGGAGGAGAAGCAGGACCAAGTGGAGGAAGCAGTGTCAACACGAAGAAAATCAAGTAGATGTTGGAGACACAAACACAGATGCTCGCCCACTTGGTGGTTAAGGACAAGGAGACTCTGCAGCGACTGGATATGCACGACACCTTATTGAAGAATCAACATTCCGCATTCCAGGATCTGCAACGCACCGTAGGAAACATCGCTAAGATCTTGAAGGATAGATAGGGAGGTCCGTCTTCAGGCCCTAATGCTTCAGTGATGGCCGTGTCGATTAGGAGTCGAAGAATAGAGGAGGAGGAGGAGGAAGAAATAGTGGAGACTGTTTATGATACATTGATTCCTACTATAGAGGAAGTCTCCCACAGCACTGTTCGTCACATTCTGTCACAGGAAGAGGTGAGGAAGATAGATTGGAGAGCCCACTTTGCTAAGATCGAGGCTAGGACGGTAGAGGAGCCACCGGTATAAGAAGAAGAGCCGGTGGATGAGGAGATACTAGTTGAGAAGCCTGCCGAGAAGTTAGAGGAGAAGAAGAACGGGGTTGAGATAAAGACCCCCGAGATTGACTTGAGCCATGTTCCCTACCCAGCGCGCTTGCTGCCTCATAAGTATGCTAGGGAATACGGTCACTTCCTAAATATATTTAAACTCAAGGTCAATCTCTCGTTCATAGAGGTCCTCCATCACATGCCTAAGTATGGCAAGTTCCTAAAAGCTCTTCTTTCGAACAAGAAGAAGCTAGAGGAGGTCTCTAAAGTCTCACTTAGTGAACGATGTTCTGCGGTGGTTAAGAACAAACTGCCGGAGAAACTGGCAGATCCGGTTCACTTCACGATCCCGTGTCTGCTTGGCGGTATGCCCTTGAACCACGCGTCGACTGACATGGGTGCTAAAATCAATCTGATGCCCTATTCTATTTATAAGCAACTAGACATAGGTGAACCGAAGTCGACGTGCATGAGCATATCCTTGGCTGACCATTCGGTCAAGTATCCACGGGGAATAGTGGAGAACCTGTTAGTGAAGGTAGACAAATTCGTCTTCCCCGTGGATTTTATCATTCTGGACAAGGATGTGGATGGTAGAGTCCTGCTCATCCTAGGATGCCCTTTCCTATGTACCTCCAAGGCATTGATCGATGTCTTTGACAGGAAACTCGCACTTCGTGTAGGGGATGAGTCGGTCACATTCGATGCTACAAAGTCCGTGAAGGAGGCTGGTGAGCAGAGTCACTCCGTGTGCATGATTGATGCTTTCATGGACTATCATCGGGACTCTGATCCAGAGGTAGAAGCTGGTGAGCCCACCCCTGACTTAGGGATGTTATCTAATTGGGGGGTAGAGTTAGAAGAGTTGTTAGATGCATCGGACGAGTATGGTGATGAGGTGCCTGATGATTTACTAGATATGATGGTAGAATTAGATGTAATCATAGGCACAACCCCAAGTGTGGGGATGGTGGAGAGTGTAGAATGAACCGGGAGAGCCGGGTGAGGTTTTAGAGGTCACACCATTAGATACACCTATGCCCGAACCTTTTCCCGTCATTGTTGTTCATTCTGAGGGGAAAACTGCTGAGCCGACCCATGGTTTTAAGACGCCTAAGTCTAGGCCGCCCCAAAAGAGAACCCGTGCTTTGATAGATTCATCTAGTTTGAGGGTAGTGCAAACGCCAAGTGTGGGGATATTTAGTTGTGAAAGCTTGCTACGGTATTTGAACCAGGTTATCTTCGGACCTGGTAGATTTAAGTGGTGGTGGACTGATCCGAGAGAGAGTGGTAAGAGATGCTTGAGGTTCGTTTATAGTAAGATGTTGGTGAGAGCCGGGATACCGCGTAGGATGAAGGCGGGTACCGGTTAGGATCAAAGAGAAGCCTCCTGACAGGCTTGCTTGAGTCTCAGGCAAGTGCCCGGGATGTACAGTATGTATATTTCTTGATTCTATGTCCGTGTCATTTTTTTTTTCGGTATGTGTGCTATGTTTGTGTCATGTCTTGCAGGGATTCGCGCTTGATTCAGTGAGGAAAATCACCCGGAATGATGTTCCAGGTATGTTTGAACTTGAAATTATCATTGGAACGAGTTTTTAAGAGGTTTGGGGTGATGTAGAAAGTTAATGATCAAAATTTTTTCTAAGTATAAAACCCTATTAACTTTCTGTGAATATGGCTCCCTCGCGGTAAGCGAAGGCCATGGCAGCAATCTCTAGCGGTACGCGAAGGATAGAAAATATGGTCGAGTTAAATCTCAACCCCTCGCGGTACGCGAGGGGTGGCCTGTAGTTCCTCGTGGTACGCGAGAGCTTGCTGGTCACTCTAACTTCCTTGTTTTCCCATGGTTCCCCAATCCCGCTACCATCTACCGATCATCACCACCACTATCCACTTCATCCACCACCTTCCATCATTCACCATCATCCATCATTATACCACCTTCCATCATTACCACTATCATTCATAATATCCACGACCACCACTATCATGAGAGACTTTAAGAACCATTCATGACCGATGATTCACCTTGCTTTTGGGATTCATGTCTATGTGTTTGCCACTCATCAAGTACGTTTCCCTGCTATCTATCTTAAGTCTTAGTGAGTAAGTCGAGTCTTTTATTTTATTTTGAGTCTATAATTTGAGTCAGTTTGATGCTGCAGGTATGTTTGAGTTCTATTTTGCAGGTTTTGATCGCTCTATCCGTACTCAATCTCCATTTGGGTGGGGTCGACCTCATCTTACTTATTTTGTAAAGGCAACTCGACAGTCGTTTGTGCAACCGCGACCGAAATGAAATACGGTGCACAAGAGGAAGAACAAAGCTAGACCATTCAATGCTATATTACCAGCTAAGTCATTTTCTTTTTATTTTTGCATTTTTATTTTTAGTGTGTCTTACTTTACATTGAGGACAATGTGTCTTTTAAGTGTGGGGATGGGACTGCGTCTAGTGAGTCTAGTTTGTCTAGGTTGTTTTCGTTTATAAAATTTCAAAAATACAAAAAAATTGAAAAATTTTAAAAAAATGTCATTTGAAATAATAAGTTTTTGCATAATACATGGAAAATGATAGTACAACTGGATCTGCTTGTTGAGTTTTAAATGTAATAAATAATTGAAAACGAGTCTAATCCCCACACTTATTATGCAAAAACTTGACTGTAGTATATGTGCTACCTTCCGGGATAGTGACTTGGTTAAAACGCCTCTAAACGAAAGTTGATTTGCTTAATAATGCTCATATTTCATCCATTCATTCCATAATTTATCTTGATTTCTAAAAACCTTTAAATTTTAGTTTAACGTGGTGGGTGGAATCTATATGGTTCAATCCATGCCTAGACATGACCGTGAGACGGGATTAGGTAGAGCTATAACTTTTAAGTGTGAGTCACATAAATTGATTGATATGCTTGGTAATATGAATTAGAACACTAAATGGGGGCTTGAAAGTTGGTGGTTGGGTTTAATCTGATAGAAATATTGATTATTGCTTTTTAACGCATGAGTATATTTTGCTAATTGAATAATTGAATTTGTTAAGTATGTCCAGTTATAATTCCATTGCAGACATTTTCGAGGACGAAAAAAGGTTAAGTGTGGGGATGTTTGATGTAGTGCAACTGATGTGTTGCAAAGCACACATGCATTTCCGTCCTATTTCGTGTCGTTTTTGTATAGTTTTAGAGTCGTATTGAGTCGTTTATAGTTAGTATTGATTTGTGTCTTGTTTTGTAGGTAATTGGGTCACTTTGGAGCTTAAACGATCATGTATGGTGAAGGCACGAGCGAACGAGGCAAAAGGAGAAAAAGAATAAAACTTTCTGTAAATATGGTTTCCGCGCGGTACGCGAGCCAAATAGCCTTTCCCCCTCGCGGTACGCAAGGGGTGTAATTTCTGACGCAACTATTTTGTCTCTCGCGGTACGCGAGAGACTGGACCAATGGGCCACGCGGTACGCGGGAGACCCCAATTACGCAGAATTTTAGGTATTTTCAAGGTATAAAAGCTTAAGTCCATTTCTAGGGTGAGAGAGTCGATTCCAGACGCAAAGGTTGAAGCTTTTTGGCGATTTTGAGTGGGAGAAGTCTCTAGGGATCAAGGATTAAAGCGTTAGATGCGTGGATCGATTGGAATATCGTCTTTTCGGTTTATGTTTCTTATCTTTTGTTTTTGATTCATCTATCTTGCACTATGATTCTGAATATTAGACTTTGTGTTGATGTTTTGATGATGCTAGTAGGCTAGATTTCTTGAACTAACTAGATTTTGATGATTATGCATTGTTAATTGGTTTGATTTCGGATTTCAGAGATTTGTTGATAGGTTAACGTTAAAGTAAAGAACTTGGTTTGTTTGATTGGATGTATATGCATATTTGATCTTGATTGATAATCTGTTGAATGCTCCTTATGCTACTTTGTGAATGTCTTTCATGTATGGTTGCGTATTAGGTCACTAGCTGTGTGCATGTGATTAGTTTATGGTCTGCTGACGTCGTATCCATAGGAACATCGATTGAGAGTCTATTAGGATTGAGTATTATGCCTGATTCAATAGTTGAGAGGTGAGAAGTTGTCGTGTAATCTACGGTGTTAGGGTTTTTAGGTTAACTGCTCTGAGAGGAAGGTTTCCTAGGGTTTCTTAGCATTCATTGTTATTCCGTGTCTAGTCAAGTGAATTCAAGTTACTCCTTGCACTGAAAAGTGTATTGAGATAGTGAGACAGAGAGGTAATCTGTCTAGCGAGTACTTTAGTGTTGTTGGAGATAGCTGAGAGGTGATCCAACTAACTGGTGAGTTTTACACGTCCCTTAGGGTTTCCTCTTTGGTCACACCTGGAGAATGATCCGGGATCCACTAGGTTGTCTAAGTGTGCCGTATTCTAAGAGCCCGGTTCCATTATAGTTTTCGTATCCGAGAGATTTCCATGGTACATGCATAGGATTCAAGGTCTAGGTAGTGCTTTCCCTATTTGTGAGTTGTCTAAAGTTTCTTGCTTTCTGTTTGGTGTCGTTAGTTAGAGAGTTCCATTAGGTTACAACACAAATCCCCCAAATATAATTCAGTTTATTTAGTTGAGTCAGAGTCTAGTTAGTAGTCACTAGTGTCTCGTGGGTTCGATATCCGGACTTCATTTAACTTTGCTACATTGGTCGGTACACTTGTCGGTTGTGTAGTCTAGTATTAGGTTGAGTCTAGATTTTATAAATTTAAAGCTAGAGTGTCTAGGTTAGGTTTTATAGTTAGTTTTTATAGACCGTCCGTGCGACATCAGGTTTTTGGCGCCGTTGCCGGGGACACTTAGGCGATAGCGTATCTAAATTTGGTTGAACTTATCTGATTAATTGGTATTTTTGTGTTTTGAGTCTTTTCTATTTTGTTGAGTCTAGTTTGTGTGTCCTTTTGTGAGTCTTTGTTTTTAGTGTGTCTAGATTGTATCTTGAGTATGTCGGTTAATTTTCTATCATTATGTGTGAAATCTGTGGAGGACCCCATTTTACTCGTCGTTGTCCATGTTCATCGGGGGAATCTTCAAACTGCTATGATCATTTTCATTCGCAGGTACAGCCATATGCAGAACACAGAACTAAAGAAGAGTTGAATGCCTGGTGCAAGGAAGCAAATAAGCAGTATGAGAAAGATATCCAAGCATTAATTGCTCACATTGGATCACATCGGCCTAAGAATCTGGAGCATGTGATTTATGATCATGAAGGGAATGAGATTAGGATTGAAACTGCATCGGGGGAGTTAATTCTGACAACCCCATCACCGGAGACTATAATGGACGACATGCAAATCACAGTGACAGAAGGTGAAGCACAAGTCCCACCTCCAGGTAAGTCTTCTGCTCTTAATCTAAATAGTGATGAAGTTTATACCTATTCCTTGCAAGATCATGAAATTTCTTATGATACTTTACACTTGTCTTGTGAGAATGAGTCGGTGCAGGTAATACGGGACGAAGATACAATCAAGGAGGAGCAGAGGAAGGTGCAAGAGATCATGAACACTCAATGGCACCTGATAACTAAAGCCGAACAATTGCACTTTCTGGAAGAAAATGGGAAGCTACTGGATGAGCTAGAAAGTTTGAAGCGAGAAAGAGAAGAAATAGCCCTAGAACCGAGGATAAAAATGAACGTCTTAGTCCCACCCTCGGACCTGCAGGGTGTTAAGCAAATTCGGCCGGGTGTTTATGAATTTTCTTGGTATGATAGTGCAGATGATACAATACAGGAGTCATAGGAAACTCCAGAGCCGGAGACGATAATGGACATCAAAGTCCCACCTCCGGTTCAGCAAGACATCGAGCAAAAACTTTGGTGTCCCACATAATGGAATATTGATGATGGCTTTTGGAGTGATGAGGAAGATGTTATTGAAGAAGAAGAGCTGATAAAGATCCCTAAAACCCCGACTGACGATGAGTGCTTTGAAGAGGGACTAGTCGGGTTATTCAAGACAGAGGATGATAGTGAGGATGAGTTTTTGGTTGAGATGATAAAAGAGGAGCAGGTCCCATCCTGGGAGGATGAGTTCGGTGATGAGTTGGTGGACCTGCCGACTCCTAGTGAAGGAAGTTTCGACCCACTTGGCGATAAGAAATTACTTGAAGATCTGCTATGCCAAGAGCCAAGTGTGGGGAGGAAAGAAGAGGTGCAAGTGCAGGGGGTTATCAACGAACCACAAATAGAGCTGGTTTTGGACCCACCACATTGCACCCGAGAGAGAGAGAAAAGTGGAGTTAGTAAATGGTGGATCGCCACCCAGATCAGCACGGCCACGGGACAAGGCACAGAGACGTATGGACCGGCATGTTGTGAAGGTCCTGGGATGGTCACACAAGGACCATAGGATGCAATATACCGAAGATGATCATGTTCCACATTACATGCCACGTATCAGGTTTGGTCCATGTAAGTTTAAGTATTGGTGGACCGACCCGTTTAGATTTTTCAAAACCCATTTAAGGTTTGCCACCAGAGTTTGTCAAATCGGTGGTATACCAATCATACTAAACGGGCCGGACGAGGGGGACATAAAGGAGAAGCCTCCTGATTAGAGTGGTTTGGTACTCGGGTTAGAACCCGAGTGTAAAGTTTGTATAAATTTTGGTTTTATTTTGAATCAGTTTAATTCTGTTTGGGTTTGCTTGAGTTTATATTTGCAGGTATAGATCGCTCCAGGTATAGATCGCTCCGTCCGTACTCAATCTCCATTCGGGTGGGGTCTATTCTAATCTTATAATTGTGTAAAGGGCAACCCTACAGAGTGTGTACAGCCGCGAATGAAATGCTATACGGTTGCACCAGTGGAAGAACGAAGCTGCACAGAATCATGTTATCATTACCGGCTAAGTCGTTTCCACTTTACTATTTTTTTAATTATTTTTGAGTAATTATTTTCATTTTTCGTTGTTTCTCGGTTCACACTGACGACAATGTGTCGTTCAAGTGTGGGGATGGGAGACAGTCGTCTAGGTTTCGTAAGTTGAGTCTATTTTTGTATTTTTAGGTAAAATTTTAAATTTTGAAAAAAAATGTCCTTTGAATTAGAGTGTTTGTAAGCAAAATGGAAGATGATAGGTATAACTGGAAATGCTTGTAGAATTTAAATGAAAATAAATGATAGAAAACGCGTATAATTTGTGATGTTTTGGTAGATCCAGCCAATTTGATACCTTAAATATCCCGTGTGTGTTAATTAGGATAATTAATCGAATTAATTCATGATATCTTGTGGGTTTTCATCTTAGGGTAATCGGTGAAATTGAAACTGTCAACATAGGGTGATAGGTACCACGTTAAGCTAGAATTTAGAGCTTTTTGAAATTCTTTGGCACACCATTATCTTTTTATGAGAATAAATCCGAGTTTTGGTGGCGCCCGCATCCATATGTCCATAATTCATGAGCTTATTTGTTAGAAGCTGAGTTTTGCTTATGTGTTACCCCCTGAGATGGCCACTTGGAGAAAACACCCCTAAGTGATTCTTATGAGCTTATTGATTGTACTTAGTCTATGTGTTACCCTCGGGGATAGTGACTTGGTTGAAACGCCTCTAGAAGAAAGTTCATTTGCTTGAATTAATGCTCATTATCATACCATTCATACATGATTTCTTCTAATTTCTAAAAAACTGTAAATCTTAGTTTAACGTGGTAGGAGAAATCTATACGGTTTAACCCGTGCCTAAACATGACCGTGAGATGGGATTAGGAGGAACTGTAGCTCTTGAGTGTGGGACCAATAGATAGATTGATATGCTTGGTAATTTAGATTTTAGAACACAAACGGGGGCTTGGTAATGTAGATTTTAGAACACGAACGAGGCAAAACGAGAAAAAGAAGAAAACTTTATGTCAATATGGTTTCCTAGCGGTACGCGAGCCAAATAGCCTTTCCCCCTCACGGTACACAAGGGGTGTAATTTCTTACGCGACTATTTTGTCTCTCGCGGTACGCGAGAGACTGGACCAATGGTCCTCGCGGTACGCGGGAGACCCCAATTACACAGAATTTTAGGTATTTTTAAGGTATAAAAACTTAAGTTCGTTTCTAGGGTTAGAGAGTCGATTCCAGACGCAAAGGTTGAAGCTTTTTGGCGATTTTGAGTGAGAGAAGTCTCAAGGGATAAAGGATTGAAGCGTTGTATGCGTGGATCGATTGGAATATCGTCTTTTTGGTTTATGTTTCTTATCTTTTGTTTTTGATTCATCTATCTTGCACTATGATTCTGAATATTAGACTTTGTGTTGATGTTTTGATAATGCTAGAAGGCTAGATTTCTTGAACTAACTAGATTTTCATGATTATGCATTGTTAATTGGTTTGATTTCGGATTTCAGATATTTGTTGATAGGTTAACGTTAAAGTAAAGAACTTGGTTTGTTTGATTGGATGCATATGCATATTTGATCTTGATTGATAATCTGTTGAATGTTCCATATGCTACTTTGTGAATGTCTTTCATGTATGGTTGCGTATTAGGTCCCTAGCTGTGTGCATGCTTCAATAGCTGAGAGGTGAGAAGTTGTCGGGTAATCAATGGTGTTAGGGTTTTTAGGTTAACTGCTCTGAGAGGAGGGTGTCCTAGGGTTTCTTAGCATTCATTGTTATTCCGTGTCTAGTCAAGTGAATTCAAGTTACTCCTAGCACTGAAAAGTGTATTGAGATAGTGAGACTAAGAGGTAATCTGTCTAGCGAGTACTTTAGTGTTGTTGGTGATAGCTGAGAGGTGATCCAACTAACTGGTGAATTTTACACGTCCCTTAGGGTTTCCTCTTTGGTCACACCTGGAGAATGATCCAAGATCCACTAGGTTGTCTAAGTGTGTCGTATTCTAAGAGCCCGGTTCCATTATAGTTTCCGTATCCGAGAGATTTTCAAGGTACATGCATAGGATTCAAGGTCTAGGTAGTGCTTTCCCTATTTGTGAGTTGTCTAAAGTTTCTTGCTTTCTGTTTGGTGTCGTTAGTTAGAGAGTTCCATTTGGTTATAACACAAATCCCCCAAATATAATTCAGTTTATTTAGTTGAGTCAGAGTCTAGTTAGTTGTCACTAGTGTCTCGTGGGTTCGATATCCAAACTTCATTTGACTTTGCTACATTGGTCGGTACACTTGTCGGTTGTGTGGTCTAGTATTAGGTTGAGTCTATATTTTATAAATTTAAATATAGAGTGTCTAGGTTAGGTTTTATAGTTAGTTTTTATAGACCGTCCGGGCGATATCAGTAACGCATACATCTTTATTCCTTTGTATTCGTGCGTTTTTAGATAGTTTTGTATTCGTTTTAAGTCGTTTTAGTTTCGTATTGTGTCTTTGTTGTATTTTCAGGTGCTCGTGTGGATAACAAGTCAAATCATGAAGAAAACGAGCTAGAAAAGAAACGCGGGGATCAAAATTCAAAAAGTTGGAAAATCAGTCCCTCGCGGTACGCGAGGGAGGAGAAGAAATGCCTCGCGATATGCGAGGACTTCTAAATCCGGGCCCACTAATTTGTCCCTTGCGGTAAGCGAGGGGCTGGCCACATTGTCTCGCGGTACGCGAGAGGCCTATTAATCCGCAAAAAGCCCAAATTGATGAATTAAAAGATTGGGATTGCAATTAGGTCAGGAGTTCGATTTTTTTGCCGTCCAGAGAAGTGCAGAGGGCGATTTTGGGAGCTAGGAAGCATAATCAAGTGCAAAGTTGAAGACTTTGGATCCCGGGTTTGTTGTAGTAGCGTATTCAGTTTTAAAGGTTGAATCTTTATTCATTGTTTCTGTGTTTGAACGCATGTTTTGCTTAATTACTGATGTTATGGTTGTTCTAAGTATGATTGTAGGCTAAAACGTTAATACTGTCTGGGTCTTTGATGAATAATTAGTAAAGATATGATTTTTATCGGTTTTTGGATTCTAATGTTGGTTGAATTTTGTAAACGATCTTTTGATAATGAACATGATGAATATGCATGTTTGAATCTGATGTGTGTTTGATTTCAATTCCGTATGTTATTTGTGAATGTCTTCCAGTTTGAATAGCATATCTAAATGATAGACTTTAGGTTTGTGGTTGTTTGTGTGGTTTTCTAGACGTAGTAACCATAGGATTTGTGATTGATTGTTAATCAGATCTGAGTGTGTGTCTTATCTCTATACCCGAGAAGTGAGAGGTAATCGGTTAGTCTTCGTATTAGGATTCCGAGTGCTAATTGTCTGAGAGGACATTTCCCTTAGGGGTTTAGTATCGTTTGCTATTCCGAGTCATAGTTGTTATCCTGAGATTACCCCATGCATCTTCGATGCATTGTAGACAGTGAGTCTGAAATGTGATCTGTCTTTTGGGTACATTATCATTGTTGGAGAGACTGAAAGGTAATCCGACCATCTGGTAAGTTTAGTACATCTTTAGGTTTCTTAGTTGGTGACACACTGACGGTGATTAGAGATCCACTAGGTTGTCTAGAGCTGTTATCTTTAGATACCCAGATCCATCATAGTTTCCATAACCGGTAGAAGTCGAGCTTTACGAGTAGGATTCCGACTTAGGTAGTCTTTTTCCCATTCCTGGTATTTCCCTGAGTTCTTGTCTAATTGTTGAAGTTGATCGTTAGTTCATGCATTCGTTAGTATAATCAGTAGTGTAGACAATCCCCCAACCAAATCATTTTTAGTCCGAGTCAGAGTCTAGTTTAGTTATAGTAGTGTCTCTAGGGTTCGATATCCTGGTTTACCGTTAAGCTGTGCTACACTCGATATGTGCACTTGCCTGTAAGTGCGGTTTAGTTCATAGGTACTCCATTTATTATTTAGGAGTCTAGGTTAGGTTTATTTGTTAGTTTTTATAGACCGTCTGGGCGACATCATTAGGATGCTGTTGTATAGTTTGTAGACTTGTTTAAGTTTTTCGGTGTTTTCGGTAGATTTTTGTGTTTTTCTAAGTTTTTTTCAGGGATTCGTGGCCAGTCGGGGACGAAAAATCATCGGGAATGACGTTACAGGTATGTATGAACATAAATAAAGTTTTGGAACAAGTTTTTGAGAAAGTGAAAAAAATTTGAGTTTTTGGATGAAAGATTTTCTAAGGCAAAAATTCATCAAAACTTTCTGTGAATGCATGGTCCTCGCGGTACGCGAACTTCCTAGGTACAATCTTCGCGACACGGGAAGAACAAAAGAAGAGGGCCGGGTGCTTGTTTGTCCCTCGCGGTACGCGAGGGAGTCTCCCTGGGTCTTCGCGATACGCGAGGGACTGGAAATTGGCCATTTTTCCCTAAATTTATTTTTGTAATTTTTCATGTCGTGTCAGTTCGTCGGGTCTTTTATCTTTGTTTTGCGTCTTTATAGTGAGTCGATATGACGCTTGTGAGTTGTTTGGAGTTTAATTTTGCAGCAAGTTTGGATTAAATTTCCGAACTTTGCTTGATTCGTGTGTACAAGGCAGCCCATTAGCATTCTTTGCCGACGACCGCGAATGAAATGCTATACAATCGTCTTACCAGCTAAGTTTTCTTTATTTTTGCATTTTTCTTTTTAGTATATTTCTTCCTACATTGAGGGCAATATAGAGTTCAAGTGTGGGGATGGGAGACTAGAGTCTAGTTTTGTAATTTGAGTATGTAGAGTCATAATTTTTTTTAAAAATCCATAAAAATTTAAAAATTTTCAAAAATGTCTCTGGATTAGAATATTTGCAATATATGGAAAATGATAAGTAGAATTGGAAACTGTGCTTATGGAATTGAATAATAAAATAGAAAATGCGTATAATTTGAAACGTTTTGGTAGGCACAACCGACTCTAATAGCTTAAAAATCCAGATAGTGTATCTAGGTTTAAATGAATAACTATTTGAGGATGTCTTGTGGATTCTCATCTTAGGGCTGTCTGTAAAGTCGAAACTGTCAATATAGGGTGATATGTACCACTTTAAGCAAGAGTTTATAAGTTTTTGAAATCTTTGACACATCGCTTTCCTTTATGAGAATAAAGTCAAAATTTGGTGGCGCCCGCATTCCATAATCCATCATTACTGAGTTTAATTAATTAGATTGAAAGCTTGAGATCTGCCTACGTGTTACCCTCCAAGTTACAAGCTTGGTTGAAACGCCCATGGGCAGATTCTTAAGTGATCAATCATAGATGACTAAGTTTGACTTATGTGTTAACCTCCGGGATAGCAACCTGGTTGAAACGCCTCTAAGTTGAGTTTATGTTTTTCATTGCTTAAAAATTGAAGCCTATGTGTTACCCTCCGGGATAGTGACTTGGTTGAAACACTAATGGTTAAGGTTTATTCATATATAGTTAATAAAAGCTCGTATCATTCACTTATCGATCCATAATTCATCTGATTTTTAAAACTTATAAATTAGTGTTTATAGTTGTGGGAAATCTATAATGTTTAACTCGTGCCTAAACATGACCGTGAGATAACATTAGGCTAAGCTGTATCCTTCTGACTGTTAGACCCATAGATAGCCTATTGCTTGGTAATATATAATATATTAGATCACAGAATTGGGGGTCTGATGAGTCGGTGGTTGGGTTTAATCGGATCGAAATACTGATTGTTACGATTAACGCGTTGATATATTTGTGCTGTGTAAAATGAAAGTATAAGAAGCAAGTTTTCCGATTATGATTCCATACATAATTCTTTTTCGGGACGTAAAAGGTTAAGTGTGGGGATATGATGTAAGGTCAAATATGTCGTGTTTAATGTGTCAGTTTGTATAGTCTTAGTATTTTAACTTTATATTTCGAGTTGGTTTTACGTGTGTTTTATAGTTTTGGTTGTTACAGGTTAAAAGTGCAAACCGACTATTATAACAAAAAGTAATTAAGTTTTTTTTAATTTCTTATATGAACATGTACTTCTCATTAATTATGTAATTGTGTTTTGGTTATATAGTAGTGATATATTAGCCCTTCCGGTGTATAGTGTGCGGTTCAATGAAACTATTACTTATAAATTATATTTTCGATTCCATTATATAAAAATATTATGTCATTAGTTTTATTTTATTGAGCTAATGGAGAAACTAGTTATTGAAAAATATATGTTACCGTGTTGAATAAAAGATTTATTTGGAAAATTTTGTAACACAAATATTATTATATGCAATAACTAAAAAAAAAAAAACATTACCATAGTTTCTTGTTCTTTAGAGTCCTGCACGGATTTACCGTTCAATTTCCAAGAAAACGTGTAATGGTTTGTGAAGAAATTTAAATCTTCAAATTTTCTTGAAAAATTCAAAGACCAAGACCTTCAAGACTAATTCTATCTACTACCAAAAGCCATTTTAGCCGGACCACTTATATTAACTTGTGACTATGAATTTTACAAATATTTGTAAATACTTATAATAATTATAATAGTTGAGGAGGGTTCATAAGAAAACTAGATAGTTTTGTAAAAACTAAAAAAACCACTTATAACCAATAAGATAATTTTGAATTATTCCCTCCCTCCCTCCCTCTCCCCCCCCCCCCCCCTCATTTCCAATGTTTCACGTTTAAACCTGTTTGGCCCTCGATCTTTAATCTCTTCGCTTCATTTTCAATCCAAAATCATAAACATCGGGTTTAAGGATGCTACAAGTCTACACTCCTTAGAAGATGTTTAGTCCTCGAAACTTGTTATTGGTCAAATAGTTGAGGATACAACTCTTTCATTTCCTCCTCGGCTTCCCACGTAGCCTCTGATCCCTTTCTATGCTTCCACTGAACTTTCACCTGACGGATCACCTTATTACATAACCTCTTCTCTTTTTGGTCAGTGATTGCCACATGTGTTTCAATATAGTTCAACCGGTCATCCATTTCAATGTCTATTAGCGAAACATGAGCCGTTTCGTCTGCTAGAAATTTTCGCAAATGTGATACGTGAAAAGTCGTATGAATCCCATCTAGCTCTTCTGGTAGCTCTAATCGGTAAGCTACCTCTCCCACATGGGCTAGTATCCGAAAGGGTCCAACAAACCTTAGAATTAACTTCCCTCGCTTACTGAATCGGATAATACCCTTCCATAGGGAAACTTTCAACATAACCTTGTCTCTCACATTGAACTCAATCGGTCAACGCCTTTTAGCCGCATAATACTTTTGTCTATCTTGTGTAACTTTTATACGCACTTTAATCTAATCAAAATTCTCGGACGTGGCTGTCACGCCTTCTAAACTTCCCAACTCTTTCTGCCCAGTCTCATCCTAACACACCGGAGTTCTAAATCTTCTCCTATAAAGCATCTCGTATGGCGGCATGCCTTTACTCGAATGGTCTCCACGAGTGGTAAGTGATTATCCCAACTTACACCAAAGTCAATTATACAAGCACGTAGCATGTCCTCTAAGGTTTGAATGGTCCTCTCAGACTGGCCATCAGTTTGAGGATGAAATGTTGTGCTGATGCTCAACCTCGTGCCCATAGCTTCATGAAACTTCTTCCAAAACTATGACGTGAACCGCGTGTCTCTGTCCGAAACGATTGACAACGACACGCCATGGCGAGCTACAACTTCGCTGATGAACACTTATGCCAAACATTCCGAAGTAAATGTCTCACGTATCGGCAAAAAGTGAGTGCTCTTCGTTAAACGGGCTACAATCACCCAAATGGTGTCATAACCCTTAGCTGTACGAGGTAGCTTAGTTATAAAGTCCATTGTGATATGTTTCCACTTCCATTTCGGTATTTCCAAGTGTAAGATTTTACCGTTAGGATTCTGGTGTTCAACTTTCATTTTGTTTGAAAGTCAAGCACTTGCTTACATAAAGGGTCACACCGTTCTTCATACCCGGCCACCGATAGTCTTTCATCAAATCTTGATACATCTTCGTAGTTCCCGGATGGATGGAATAATGAGACTTATAGGCTTCATCGAGGATCTTGGCCCTAAGCTTGCCTTCCTTCGGTATCCATATCCAGCTTAACCTGGGATTTATGCTGTAAGCATTAACTTCTAAGGCTTCTTGCTGGCCTACCATTCTTTCCTTCTTCACATTCACAGTCCTTAGTGCTTAGACATGAGCTTTACTAATTTGACCCATAACAATTAGTTTGTACAATTTCACATGGATAGGAGGTTGGTTCTCCTTTCGACTCGAAGCGTTACCTACGGCGTTGGCCTTCCCCGAGTGAGACATAATTTTACAATCGTAGTCTTTTATCAGCTCTAACCATCTTCTCTGCCTCATATTCAGGTCTTTCTGCTTGAAGAAATACTTCAAGATTTTATGATCGGTATAGATAGTGCACTTAGTTTTGTAAAGATAATGTCTCCAGATCTTCAACGCGAACACTACCGTCACAAGTTCCAAATCGTGAGTCGGGTAGTTAACTTCAAAAATTTTCAGCTATCGTGAAGCATCATTCCAAGACCCTATCATTCTAGAAGGCTCTGATACCAAATTGTAGGTCCTCATGATAGGGTCCCTGTGCTAGAATGATTCTAGTCAAGATCTGATCAACAAATCAACTATAGATCAACTGTTATTGATGAATTAAGAGAAAAGCATGAAAAAGAGCATAAAAAGAAGAACAAGAATCCATAAAAACTTATCAGAATTCCTAATGACAACCCCGACTTGCTTCAGTTTGCTGGAAATTTCCATAACCTGAAGATATGTTTAGACAAACCTTCTCCTTTGATACTCCCGAAAGTATCGTACTGTTTTTGGAGCATATCTTTCTTTCCTTCTTTCAAGTTAGAATTTCCCTCATAGAATTCACACAACGCTTGCCACAGAGTTTAAGCGGTCTTGTACTCCTCAAACATGTTCATAATATCAGCTGGAAGAGCCATGTTAATGGCACCGAAGGCTTTGTAATCTCTTAAAATCAGAAGTTTGTAATTCTAAGTATAAGCAGCGAGATCAGTTTGAGCTTGAACACCATCCTCTCCGATAGTCATTGGACAGTGTGGACCATTAGTGGTCGAGATCCACTGACCGAAGTCAGTCACGTAAAAGTATGCCTTCATGTGGTTCTTCCAGTTAGGGAAATCATCGGTAGATAAGAGCTTGGGAGGTCTAGACATGGAGCCGACCTCCAAATCAGCTTGGATAATATATGTAACCGCCATCTAGAAAGAAACATGCTTAAACAACCACAGGGAATAAGAAAAACAGAGAGTCGGCTCAGATCAAGAAAGACAGTCGGCTCGTGAGAGTCGGCTGGAGAAAACAGACAATCGGCACCACCACTAGGTGATCAAGAACAATCTCACTCAGAGTGTTAGCTCAGAAGAGTCGGCACCTCACACTAGTGAGTCGTAAACTTGCGTTTACTGAGAGAATCGGCGAGAATATCTAACAGTCGGCCAACACAGGCGACAGTCGGCTGGAACAATCGATCAACAAACACTCAAGCAAGAGAATCGACACTGCACAGTCGGCTCCAGAACATCAACGTACTCTTTTTCACAAAGTAACACCAAATCAAACACCGAATGCTCAGATCTAAACCAAAATGACAATTAGGTCCGTCAAACTCTTCACAAACAAGTTTCTAAGTGAATTTCAATATCAATTTCTGAACGTGATACAAATCAAACCAGAAATCAAAGGAATTTAGATTTCAACAAAAACCCCAAAAAATCACAAAAATCACTAAAATCCCTAAAATCAAGAGTACAGAAGGCTCTGATATCAAATTGTAGGTCCTCATGACAGGGTCCCTGTGCTAGAATGATTGTAGTCAAAATATGATCAACAATTCAACTATAGATCAGTTGTTATTGATGAATCAAGAGAAAAGCAAGAAAAAGAGCATAAAAAGAAGAACAAGAACCCATAAAAACTGATCAGAATTCCACTATAATGAAAACAATATGCTCCTGGAATGATTACAACGATCTACCACCGGCATCCACCATGGGTGAGCTCCCTGTGGTGGTGGAAGATACAAAAATCGAAAACCCTCTCTAGCTAGCTAAACAAATGAAAATAAAAGAGAAAAATGGTGAAAACTATGTGGAGAAGAAGGTCACTAAGCTATGAAAATGGTCAGGTATATATAGGAAACCTGAGAGAGTCGGCGGTGCAGATTGCCTACTCTCGCTGAGAATCGGCCGTAACGACCAAGCGACGCTCAGAGAGTCGGCTGAAACCAGCCAAGCGACTCTTAGAGTGTCGCTAGCGACTCTCATACCCATTTTCATACGCGAACCTAAACATCTCGTGATCTCTTTAATTGATTAACATTATTCTCAAACTAGACCCAACAATAAGCTATCAGTTTGCCTCGCTGCATGAGTACACAGCCTAATCCCTGATACGAAGCGTCAGAGTAAACTACCAAGTCCTCATTTCCTTTTGGCAAGGCCAATACCGAAGCTTCAGTCAATCTCTTCTTTAGTTCTTCAAAGTCATTGTCCTGTGCAGAACCCCAGTTAAACTTTACTTCCTTCCTGGTCAAATTTGTCAAAGGCGAGGCTATCTTCGAAAAGTCCTGGATGAACATTCGATAGTAACCCTAGAAACTCCGAACCTCGGTCGGCGTCTTAGGAGGACTCCATTCCATAACTGTTCCAATCTTTATGGGGGTTACCAAGATTCCATTCGTATTAATAACATGGCCCAAGAATTGAACTTCCCGGAGCCAAAGCACGCATTTAGAAAACTTCGTGTATAACTTCTCTCTTCTTAGCATTTCCAACACCTCTCGAAGATAGTCCTCTTCTGTCTTTGAATAAATCAGGATGTCATCTATAAAGAAAATTCCTGTCCTATCGAGCATTGGGAGACACAGTCGATTCACCAAATCCATGAACGCTGCCGGCGCATTTGTCAATATGAAGGACATTACTAGGAATTTGTGATGACCATATCGAGTACGAAAGGCTGTCTTTGGTATGTCTTCCTCTCTAACCTTCAGAGTATGGTAACCTACCGGAGATCGATTCTCGAAAACCAATTCGCTCCTTCAAGTTGATTAAATAGGTCATCGATTCTCGGTAACGGGTACTTGTTCTTTACCTTGAGCTTATTCAACTCCCGGTAGTCAATACACATTCGCATGCTACCATCCTTCTTTTTGACAAACAGAACCGGGGCATCCTAAGGCGAGATACTCAGTCTGATGAAACCTTTATCCAGGAGGTCTTTTAGTTGGGACATTAATTCCTTCATCTCTGATGGAGCCAAACGGTAAGATGCTTTAGCGACGGGATAGGCCCTAGGCAATAGATCGATTTGAAATTCTATCTCCCGCTCCGGAGGTACTCCGGTTAAGTCATCAGGAAACTCATTTGGAAAGTCATGCACCACAGGCACATCATTCACTTTCTTCACTTCCGCTTTCGCATCGATAACATACGCCAGATAAGACCCGCATTCACCAATATGCCTCTTCCTACACTTCACACACATACTCTCAGCTTCCAAAGTCACTTTCTTATCTCTTTGCCCAAAACCATTTCCCCATGTTCTCTTTCTAGGCCAAGCTAATTTCTTCTTTAGTTCGACGGGAGTCGGGTCCTCTATACCCTAATCATCATACACGACTCTACTAAGTTCCACGACCGAATCAAGGGTTGTTGGTCGGTTGGCCTTTATAAAAGTGCGAACTTTTAGAGGCAATCATTGAAAGTAGCACTTAATCCTTCTCTCTTTTTTAGTAACAAGGTGAGGGACTAATCTTGACATTTCATCAAATCTTGAAGTGTATTGACGGTGGGTCGTATTACCCGCCTTCAGTGTAAAAAATTCCTCTCCACCATGTCAATCTTGTTCCGAGGGCAGAACTTCTTGAGTACCAACTCCTTTATACCTTCCCACTTCATTAGCTTCATGTCCTGATTACCTTTAGCTTGCTTCACCGATTTCCACCAGTGCAAAGCCTTATCCCTGAATGAATGTGTAGTAAACTTGACAGTCTAATCCCTACGACATTCACTCATACTGATGGTGGCCTCCATTCTCGTTACCCAGTTAAAGGTGGCGATAGCATCCTTGATAACGTCTAGGATTGAAGGGTCACAATATCGGAATCCCTTGTAAGAGAAGCCATTAGTGGATCCTCCGTCATCCTCTTCACCCTTACTTTTAATTGCTGGCCAGCACTGAAGTTTCTACCAGTCTCCCAGTTTACAGCCTTCATAGCCTCAACTAATAGAGCAAGCAGAGTGGTCTGTGGTAGTTAATTCATCTCACGTGCGAGAGCCGCCTTGACATCTGGCTCGAAGCTAAACTGTTCCCTATGGTTATCAACCGACGGAGTCCTTAGAGATTCATTCAAATGCTCACTAGGACCCGTATGCTCACTCTCCTCATTCTGCCTTTGATTCGCAGGTGGTCTACCACGATTTCCAACACCCCCACCACCTCAACTTCCACCTCTTCTTCCGGCCATACTATTTAGCTGAAAGATAAGGAATAAAGGAACTTAACGTCATCATGCTAGTTAACAAGTAGAACACACAATAAGTATGATAAGCTGTTAATATACATTGGGCATCTTCAATTAACCATTACGCTACTTCTTGGTTTCTGTTTGATCACCATTATGATTAACATTAGAACCTTCACACTCATCTAACTCATCTAACGGGGGAAACCTTTACTTACTACATGCTTCTGATGCTTTGTCTTCGAGTTACCCGTACTGGCATCCGTTCCATTCTCAATTTAAGTTCAGACTTTGGGATGTCCGAATCTCTCAAACTATTGTTCTGATACCAACTTGTAAGGCCTCAAACCCGGGAGACCTCACACATTGGATTTACTCATCAATAAATAGTTCTTAAATGTAAGATATCATTTCAAGCAACGGAATATCGTTCAAATTACAAACTTGTTCTTAACAATAACATAATATATTGTCTTAAACATGGTTTGAAATATAAAACATAATAGGATGCCATATTCTTCAATGGTCTGGTAACTCTTCATCGCTAGCCAAGCATCCACGAGCTTCCTTCCGACCTACACATAAAATGATGTGCATACTAAAAGTCAGCTTCGCTGAGTGAGTTCTAGCTTTTCATAAAACGTTAACTTCAAATATTTTGTGCCAAAACATAAACATTTAACTTAATTAATAAAATCATACATAAACATGCAAAAACATAATTAAACATATGTCAACACATATATCACAATCTGCTCCTTCTCATAACTGTCAATTCCAACTTCAAGCACAACTACTCGAAGGAGTAACACGTACAAAACTTCAAGCACTGCTACTCTGAAGAGTAACGAGTACCAAACTTCAAGCATTGCCCCTCCGTATAGTGACACTTGCTAAACTTCACGGGTCACATTAACCCCAAGATGACCGTCGTCATCATAAGAGTTGTATAACAGTTAGCTAGCCACAAAGGCCCCTTATAAAGGTATTGCCAAACATAACATATCATAGCTTCTATTCCTGAAGGAACTGTGGCAGATTAGATTATATTGTGACTTTCGAAAACATTCACTTCTTTCACATCAAACTTCATACTTAAAGCGTTTGTACGTTTTATTAAAAGAACTTCTAATTCATAAACACTTTAAAAACTTCTTTAGCAAAAACATTTAATAAAATTCACTTCATAAACGTTATTTCATGAACTTCATTTCGTAAAATTCATTTCACAAACTTCATTTGGTAAACTTCATTTCATAAACTACATTTCTTAAACATCATTTCGTCACGCATGCACACCAGCCCCAAAACACAGTAAAACTCCTTAAAAAAGGGCAACTAGAACTCACCTGACTTCTTGGTACTATTCCTGCCAAAGGTTACTGACTAGGTGGAGTGCTAAACGATCTATATAAAAGTCAACATGCAAAACCTATCAAAATTGGCTAGTGTCGCCACGACTAGTGTCGCCCGACAGTGACGCAGGACTAGTGTCGCACGACAGTGTCACCACAAATTTTGGTGTGGACTTAGTGTCGCCATCATCCCCCAGGGCTTCACGACTGGTGTCGCCTGACGAACACTCGTGTCACTTCTAGTGTTACCCGATGAAGGTTCATTAACCAGACATCGTTTTTTTATCCAAAATCACAACTTTTTACGACCAAATCGATTGTTTATCTTCCATGAGGCTAGATATAGTGATTTTAAGCCATTACATATGTAAAAACCCAAGTTTTTTTTGGATCAAACCTTAGTTTACCCACTTTTTACCCAAAAACCCTAAAACGAAGATTGAGGTACGAAACTCACCTTAAAACGTCTCGTTTTTCTTGCAGGAGATTTGATAATCGATGGAGACAGATAATGGAGCAATCTTGGAAGAAATTCGGAACTTTCTCTCTCTAGATTCTCTCTCTAGAAAACATGGTGAAGAAGGTGAAATGAGGAAGATGGGGTGGTGGCTAGGGTTTAATGCCCTCCCCCTTCCAATGTTTAACGTTTAAACCTGTTTGGCCCTCGATTTTTAATCTCTTCACTTCATTTTCAATCCAAAATTATAAACATTAGGTTTAAGGATGTTACATCTTTTTATTCTCAGAGGGACTATTCTTGTAATTTAATGAAATAATAATAAAATTAAAAATAAATAAAATACAAAAGAAATACCTCACTCTCCCTACACACACACTATATATATGTGTGTGTGTGTGTCACACCCCGCCCCGGGCACCCCCGAGATGTTCCTGGGCTGTGACGTCGACTGTTACCAGTGTCTCCTGCTTTGATTTCAAATTTTGTATTGTGCAGCGATATAAGGATCGTTTCTTTCATAAATCTCGACCTCGAGGGTTGGTTTCTGTAAATACAAAAATCTTGTCGTGTAGACAAAGATCTTTATTTAAACACAGGGGTCTAATAACCCAAATTGTTTGATACATTGATTCCGAAATCAAAATCCCTAATAACAGTCAGTCATTTCTACAAGGAAGGTAAAAGTCTAAGGAAGGTAATCCTTAGGGCACGTAGCCTTGAAATCTTTTCTCGAGGTCCTTCCTATGCTTAGGTATTCTTTTCCACCATGGCACAAACCTATAAATATCTTTGGTTGTTCCCGGGTCTAGATGTGTAGTCTGACCCGGCAACGCATAAAACTTACAACTTCCCTCGGGACTAAGCTAGCCCCGACAGACGCTGCTAAATTTAATCCTTTCCTGAAAACATCTGAAAATGAATGACAACGATGAACTGGTGAATACTTTATGAGACAAAGTTCATTTAACTAAAGGCAAACCAGTTGATTAAATAATTAATCACATCTTTCAAAGGGAGACAATAAACACATTACTCCGTCCCTTTATGGTGTGTATACATTGGTCACATACTTGAGGGAGACGTGGATTTACTGATCCCCCGTTTTACACAATCACTCGACTTAATATGTGTCAACCCCGTCGAGCCGTATATTCCCGAACGAGTATAGACATTTGACCAAACTTTACGTATACATTTCAGTGTGTAACAATTCACCCCTGAGGTTATATCCATAGCCAACCCCACAAGGCGGTATGCATTAATTATCTAACTTCGTTTTTTGCCCTTTTCGTAAACGTAAATAGTTTGATCATCCCATGAAAGTGTTTGAAATACTTTCACGATGTAAAAATGAGTTTTGTACTCGTATTTATGATGTAGAAAAGTATTCACCTTGATTTGGAGTGGAAAGAAGGTAAAATTAGTGCTAAGCGGCTCTAGTAGTCGCTCTTAGGGCTCTAGCACCTTATCTCGGACTTCTACGCGTTCCTCGGGTTTCTTTGGCTATAAACGCTCGAGTGCGGTTGATAATCAAGAGTCAGTAGAACTCGGGAGAGCGGCTCAGGAGTCGGGATAGAAGAGGGAGGCTCGAGATCAGAGAACTCAGAAGAAACTCGGAGTTGGTTTGGATTTGGTGTGAAAAATGAAGTGAAATGAGCCTCTATTTATAGGCTGGTCCTGGTCCCATAGCGGACCGTTAGCCAGGCAGTTGGCAGTCCACTACCACCCTACTTTGCAAACATGCATGACTTGTGTCAGCGCTGGTTGCATGTGAGACACAACCGTGTGGGAAACCCGTGGCGGTCCGCTAAGGGTCCACGCGCCAGATATGCTGACGCATGCCCTACACGTATTGAGAACACGTGGCGTGCACAGAGGCTGCCTAGGGAGGCCCGTAGCGGACCGTTAGCTCGGACCCTGGCTGTCCGACAGCCAAGTCCACTCATAGCGGACCATTACTTCTTGTGTGACGGTCCGCCAAGCCTCTGGAGAGGTAGATTCCTAGCGCCCGTAGCGACCGTTAACCAATGGGTAGCGGTCCGCTACACTCTTAATTTTAATTTCCTTTGTTTTTCTCCCTTATCTTTTGGGTTTTGTTTATTCTAGTCCCCATACTTTATTCTTGTGCAATATTGGGATGACATTTTGACAGGTGTCACCGTGTATGTATGTGTACTCTCATTCTCTCTCAACTCTCTCTCTGCACAACTAGATTTGGGTTCCGTGAACCTCTAATCGAACATCCCACCTCTAAATCTTCAAATCCTAAAGCTTCAGTTTTGCTTGTATCAAATCCGGATGATCGTCATTTTTAAACGAGCCTCTTGAACACACCTTTATAATTAATCTCTCTATAATCAACTAGGGTTGGGATGAAGTAAGGATTTCAATTTGATTCTTCCCGATCAAAAGGTTTAAATTAATGTAAATGAAGATGAATCAAATCCGAATTTGAAACAGGTGGGTTATGGTGGCAACGCTGTTGTCAGACCCCGAAACTAGAGCGCGATGTTTTGTTAGATTTACTCACAACACACAACGGGAAACTTACCAACTTACATTAATTACAATTTAAAACCCCATAAGTTTAAACCCATTACAACTCACTATAGGATGTCAACTACTCTTGTTAGATATCACAGAGATGCCATACCACAACTCCCCTTAACTCACCCGGGAACATGTACTAAAACGGGTCAGCTTACGTTGGTGAGTATATAACTTTCAAAACGTTACTTTCATCATCAAAACATCATTTAATACTTTCAAAAACTCTTTATTAAATGGTTAAGTTTAGATAATCCCACCCATTATACTGCTGGGTTTACCATATAGTTTTAGCCTTTTTAAAATATTTATCAAAGCCCAAAACGCAGCCAAAGTCTTAATCAAAATCAAGACGGGAAACCGGAATAGAGATCCAGATGCAAGAATGGTAGAAACCGAAGAAGAAGAAGAATTAAAACACTTAATTATCTTACCTTTGATCTTGTTGATGTTAGTGGATGACTTGCTAATTATATCCATAGCGATCCAACAACGAACAACGCTAGCCAATATGCGAGATTCACCAACACCACGTAAAATGAGAAGCCCCTGGCTTCTTTTTCCTTTTGAAGAAAATTACCAAGGGGAATGCGAGGGTGGTGTAGGTTTGGGTGGTGGTGGCTAGGGTTTCAACTTTTGTTTCAAGATTAAATGACTAGATTTAATCTCCTTATATAATCCCTAACTAAAAGAAATTTTTCATGTCATACTTCATGGAATATGACATATTCCATTTAGATATATATGGAATATATTTATATATATTATTTTCGGATTTATATATATATATAAAATCGCAAATTATATATGTATATATTATTTATATATTCCTAATAATATAAATAACACTTTAACCCTTATATTATCATCTAATTATTATTTCTCAAATAATAAATAATAATATATTTTAATTATTCCCTGAATAATTAATGTCACTTTTATCTTTCGTGATTAATGTGTCTAACACATTGATAACAAATGCCGTTGCTCGCTGTGTGACTCTTTAGAATCAATTCCATTTGCAGTATTGTACTACATTGACACTTGAGCATACCAGATCCAACAATCTTCCACTTGCACAACTTTCAAACATATATACCAATACAGGCAGTGTAAGGCGTCTAGCAACACTGTGTTGTCCCCAATGAAGCTAGATACTTTTATAAGTCATCCACCATTACCAACCAGTTAAGGTTCTCTTACTATTGTAATAGTCTACATCTATTTGTCAATTATCATTACTATTATTTAGACATCTCATTGAATGTGAGACATGAATTAAATCATTCTCACTTGCATTCAATTATTCTATTTCTCGATTGAGATTCAAAGTGGTCTATCCAAAATCTCAGTTTGAGCACGACCATGCATTTAATACCAGTTTGAACCAACGAGGGCCAATAGATGTATTCCCCTTACAGTAGTAAGGGTAAATATCCCTTCTTGACTACATACAACTCTCACTATACACCTAGTCATTTCTGACTATGGTCCTTATGACCATCCGAATTAGGATAATGTTACACAATATCAGTGAACAACCTTTTGCATAATCAAGCTTCAAGTATGCATCTTAGGTCTGAGATACAAGAGACAACGCTATTTCAAAACCTACTCATGACGACGATCCATTAAGTAGTTCTAAAACGAGTCACGCCCAATATTTACTACTTTATAAATATCTATTAATCTTGGTTGCAGACTTTGCCAATTGAGGACTAACCAATTGATTCACAATAGTCTTAATTTAGAATTACCCCCATAATTCTGATCGACTATAGACATTTAGAATAAAAATTTTATTCAAGGATTTAAATGTGCTAATATAGAACACAGTACTCAGTAATGTAAAAGACAACAACCTTTATTTCTAATCAGATAAAATGATACTCTTTACATGTAAAAATATCCAAATACTAAGTACAGATCATATCCAACTAATAGCATAACGAAGCCTGATAGAACTAGCATGCTTCTCGTCCTTGACTTGATTCATTGGCTTTGTGAATGGGTTTGCTAGATTCAGATATGTATGAATTTTGATTATCTTGATTTCCCTTCGTTCTACTACTTCCCGTATGTAGTGGAACTATCTCTGGATATGCCTGGTGCTATGATGTGACCTTGGTTCTTTTGCTTATGCAATGGAACTAGAGTTATCACATAATATCTCTATAGGTTCCTTGATGCTCGGCATTACGACTAGATCAGTAATGAATTTCTTCATCCAAGTTGCTTCTTTTGCCGCATCCAAGGCTGCAATGTATTCAGATTTAGTCATGGATTGATCAATAATACTTTGCTTGGTACTCTTTTAAGTAACTGGTCCTCTGTTGAGTGTGAAAACATATACCGCCTGCGATCAAGAATTATCTCGATCTACCTAAAAGCTAGCATCAGTTTATGTAACAACCTAGGCAAATCCCACATCGTTCTGTTCTGTCTATGGGAGAGAATTTTGGTTCATAAGGAATGCCTTACCTCAAACACCATCAACGCGTTTTGGGCGCACTGGTTGTGGATGAGAGGAGAACTCCATAGTTAAGCATGCTCGGGTGGGAGTAATCCAGTGATGGGTGACCCCTAGGAAGTTTTCCCCCGGGCAACCAAAAACAAATCTGTGAGCTCTTAGTGGGCAAAGCGGACAATATTGGTGGTATAAGGGGCCAGATGTTACAAATGGTCTCAGAGCCACTCCCGTTCTGTTCTCTTTACGATGGTGGGGCAAACCTCATCTAGGACAATGAGTCCTAAGGGGGTGTTTGTAACACCCTAGGCAAATCCCACATCGTTCTGTTATGTTCTGTTTATGGGAGAGATTCTTGGTTCATAAGGAATGCCCTGCCTCAAACCCCATCAATGCGTTTTGAGCGCATTGGCTGTGGATGAGAGAAGAACTCCACAGTTAAGTGTGCTCGGGTGGGAGTAATCTAGGGATGGGTGACCCCTAGGAAGTTTTTGCCCGGGAAACCTGAAACAAATCCGTGAGCTCCTAGTGGGCAAAGCGGACAATATTGGTGGTATGAAGTGTCGTATGTTACAATTTAACACTTTAAAGTGAGCTCCTCTTCCAGTCAACCATATATTAAGAACATATCCTTATTTTTTCTCAAGTACTTTAAGATATTCTTTACTGCTTTCTAATGGCATCCTCCTAGGTTCTGTTGATATCTACTTGTCATGTTCAAAGCATATGATACATTACGTTCCACGCTTGGAACTCTTTCCATCTTCTATATCTTGGTGTATGACTTGGGACATTGAGACTTATCTAAGATCGTTCCATGTGCCATGGGTAAGGTTCCACGCTTGGAATCTTGCATTGAAAAACGTCTGATGATTTTATCAATGTATGCACTTTGGCTTAGGCCAATAAGTCGCTTTGATCTATCTCTACAGATCTTTATTCCTAGAATATAAGCGGCTTCACCCTGATCCTTCATTGTGAAACACTTCCCAAGCCAAGATTTAACTTCTTGTAGCATTGGAATGTCGTTTCTAGTAAGTAGTATGTCGTCTACATATAATATCAAGATTATAATTACACTCCCACTAACCTTCTTTTAAACACACGACTCATCTTCATTCTTCCTAAAACCAAACTCCTCGATTTTCTCATCGAATCGAAGATTTAAGCTTCTAGATGCTTGCTTTAGTCCATAAATGGACTTCTTAAGCTTACACACTTTATAAGGATGATTAGGATCGACAAAACCTTCTGGCTGAGCCATATAGACATCTTCACTTAGATGTCCATCCATAAAAACCGTTTTGACATCCATTTGCCATATCTCATCATCATAATATGTTGCTATGGCAATCAGAAGCCTGATATAATTAAGGGTGGCTACTGGAGAAAAGGTTTCCTCATAATCAATTCCTTGAGTTTGAGTAAATAGTTTACAAGCCTTGCTTTGTAGGTATGTACATTTCCATCCATATTAGTTTTCATCTTAAAAACACATTTGCTTCTAATTGCCTTGTAGTTTGAAGGTAAATCAACTAAGTCCCAGACTTGGTTATCATACATGGATTGCATCTCAATGCCCATAACTTCTAGCCATTTTTTAGATTTGGAATCTGCAATAGCAGTCTTGTAATTAGTGGGTTCACTTTGATCCACTAAACATACTCCGTCATTGCTGACGAGATAACCAAATCTCTCAGGCTCATGCTGAGCTCTACCAGACATGCGGACACTCGGTGTTACATTTGTATCCTGAACATTTTGAGGTTTAGGCTCAACAAACCTTTGTTGATTTGATGGTTCTTCCTGAGGCGGTGCATTTTCTAGTTCTCAAATTTCTTCAAGATCTAGATTACTTTCTGTCGGCTCTTTGGTAAGGAATTCTTCTTCTAAGATAACTCTTCTCCTGTTGATGAATACTTTATTCTCAATGGAGCAACAGAAATAATATGCTTTAGTATCTTTCTCGTAACCGAAGAAAATGTACTTTTCGCCTCTGGGCTATAATATGTTGGAATTCTCACGCTTAACGTAAGCCCATCACAACCCCATACCCTTAGGTATGATAAGTTTGGATTCTTTCCATGCCATATTTCATATGGGGTCTTATCTAACCTTTTGGTTGGAACCATGTTGACTATTTGAGCTGCGGTTTCCAAGGCATAACTCCAAAAGGAGTGTGGTAGGGTCATACGACTCATCATTGTTCAAACCATGTCTAACAATGTTCGATTTCTCCTTTCAGGCACACCATTATATTGTGGTGTTCCAGGTGGAGTTAATTATGAAACTATTACACAGTTCTTGCGACTATCATCAAAGTCGTAACTTACATATTCACATGAGCCTTTTCATATTGTAACACCCTAGTTATTCCTTTATTATTTTATCAGAGTTTAATACAGAAAACGGGTCTCAAAATTTTCAAAACCTTATCACTAAAGTGATAAAGATATATTTTATTAGAAATAATGTTTTTACATAAACTAATACATTATGTAACATAGGGATTATTCAACTCCGATTGGCCACATCCTCAGGAAGCTTCATTCCACGTGCCTCTTTCCTGCAGTGTTTGGAAAACGTTTTTGAATTAGCTTACGCTAAGTAAGTACACTGCATCGTTCATTTTATTATGAACCCTTTAGGTTCTTATTATTGTTCAAGTTTTCCAGGCTCTCGGCGCCCCTGTAACCATCTCCAGACGCACCTCCGGTCACGTCATTCGTATATTTTAATAGGTGTGCTAACCCCCTCGCGACCATCTTTGGACGTACCTTCGGTCTGAGTTTTTCATTTCATTCATAACACCCGCCCCATAGGCTGAACATCTCTTTTCATTTATTCCTTATTGAGACCCACCCCGTAGGCTGGATATCTCATTCCATTCATTCATTTGAGACCTGCCCCGTAGGTTGGACATCTCATTGCATTGGGATCTTGAGTATCAAAGACTCACAATGTCCCAATGTATTCCTAACCAGTCCTCATCTTAAAACTTCGCAACGGTTTCCCACGATGCACTAAAGAGGCTTATATATATAGGAAGTACCAGCGGCGTATCCACCACCCCTTTAACACTTCGTGAGTACTCCGTTATTCCATTTTAAGACTTAGACTCTTTCCATCACACATTCATATTTACACATATAGCATGATCATTTATCATGCATTCACATATTCACATTTATCATACATTGCATATTCGTACATATAGCATGATCTATTGTCATACTTTCATATTCATCCCTGCTCTAATTCCTTATAAAGGTTTCTCCATGTTACGTTAAAGAGGTTTATATATAGGAAGTAACAGCGGCGTATCCACCACCCCTTTAACGTCCCATAAATACTCATTTACTTAGAATTAAGCTTTCCCATCTAATTCTCATTTAGTGGCATGATATCTTTATGCTTTTTATCTTAACTCTCGCTCTAATCCCTTATAAAGGTTTCGTCATGTTATGTTAAAGAGGTTTATATATAGGAAGTACCAGCGGCGTATCCACCACCCCTTTAACATCTCATGAATACTCATTTGCTTAAGATTAAGTGTTTCTCATTATTTATTTGATAGCATGACTTCCTCATGTTATTATCCAATCCTTGCTCTAATTTCTCCTAAAGGCGTCTCTATGATGCATTAAAGAGGTTTATATATAGGGTGTACCGGCAGCGTACCCACCACCCCTATAATACATCACAGATATTCCTTTATTTAGAATTAAGTCCTCCCTTATATATACTTATCATATATTGTAAACTGGGGTGATTATCCTTCCAGAGCTGTACCTCCAACAGAGATGTTCACGGGAAAGAGTAGCAGGTCTAGGAGAGATTTATACACCACTCTTTCCTTAGACAGAACATTCCATTTGTCAGATAACTACATACCGGTCAGAAGTTCTCCTGTTCGTTTACTATATTATTTTTAGTCTATACCCTAAAACATTCATAATGGTTTCACCACGAAGTATCAAAGAGATTTATATATAGGAAGTACCAACAGCGTATCCACCACCTCTTTAGATATGTCATGGCTACTCCATTATTCCCTTTTAGTGTTTAGACTAATCCCCATTACCATGTACCTTAGTTCCACACATAGCACATAACACATAATCACATAATTCACATAAACATTTATCTAAGGTACGGGTCCAGTGTAGTTACAATAGTCTCGGGTTGTTTCCTACGCTCGTTCCTCGCTTAAACGTCTATCGGGATCCGAACCGCACTCGCAACGTACCGCACTCGCACTTAAACACGTTGCACCGGGTCTCTTGGATCTTCCCAGAATCGTTTTGTGTGTATGTAATGGTGTTTGTGATGTTTCAAAACTCACGGCACATGGCATGTGTTTATAGGCTGAGATGAGACCCATGTCGGACAGACATCTGTGAGCATCTCGGTTTGACATCCCCATATCGGACCGACATCTTGGATCATATCGGTCCGACTTTGGGCTGAGTCATCAGACACGCGTCTCTTCCTCTTGATTTGTTTCGGGAACACATGTCGGACTGTTATGGCTTAGGATAGCGGTCTGATATACCTCATATTCATTTTCTCCGCGTCGAAATACCTCATTTTCATATATTATGGCTCATGTAACTCATTTTCTAGCTCAGGATATGCCTATATGAAGTTTTGGGCTATTTTCGGGCAAACGGCCTTTCTTTTTCGCACCCGGTTAAGTTCTTAGGTCACGTTTCTTAACCGAGATTCATCCTAACTTATTAATTTTCAATCCCATTTCCCTCGTTAAGCTTTTGGTATCGCGTTTCGTTACTGATGTCGTCCAGAGTGTTTATAAAAACTATAAATGAAAACATAATCTAAACTCCTAAGTAATAAATGGAGTACCTAAGAACTAAACCGCACTGACAGGAAAGTGAACCTATCGAGTGTAGCATAGCTTAATGGTAAACCGGATTATCGAACTCTAGAGACACTTTATAACTATATTAGACTCTGACTCGAATTTAGAATAATTGGTTGGGGGTTTTCTATACAACTGATTAAACTAATGAAATCAAGAAAACTCTAATGAATGACTCTAACTATCAAACAAGGACTTGGGAAATACCAAGAATGGGAAGAATTACTTGCAAAGCTCGGACTTCTACCGGTTATGGAAACTATGATGGATCTGGGTATCTATGGATAACAGCTCAAGGCTAACTAGTGGATCCCTAATCACTCTGAGGTTGTCACCAACAAGGAAACTCTAAAGATGCAATAAAATCACCAGATAGTCTGATTACCTTTCAGTCTCTCCAACAATAATAATGTACCCAAAAGATAAATCACCTCTCAGTCTCAATGTCCACAATACATCAGAGATGCACGGGGTAATCTCAGATTAACAAGCTATGACTCGTATCAGCAAAGAATTACTAAGAACCTAAGGCAACTTCCTCTCAGACAGTTGACACTCGGAATCCTAGTAACGAAGTCTAACCGATTATCGCTCACCTTTCGGGTATCGAGATAAGAAGAACACTCAATCTAATTCCCATGTGGACTACTACGTCTAGCAATACCATCATAGTTACCCACAATTAAGCAAGCAACCTAAACATGTGTCTATAACAGAAAGACATTCAACAAGAACACATGCGGGATTATAATCAACATCAAATCAGAATAAAGCATGCATATTCATCATAATAATCAACCCAAGATCGTTACAAAACCATTAATCCAAACATTGAATCCCAAAAACCGAAAAAATCTGCAATGGAATCATAACTGGAAATACTTAAGTAAACTCAACTATTCAATTAGCACAAATATACTCGCGCATTAAAAAGAAATAATCGGTATTTCTATCCGATTAAACCCAACCACCAACTTTCAAGCCCCCGATTAGTGTTCTTATTCCATTTTATATAGCATATCAATCTATCTATGGGACTCAACAGCTCTACCTAATCTCGTTTCAAGGTCATGTCTAGGCACGGGTTAAACCATATAGATTTCCCACCACATTAAACTAAGATTCACAAGTTTTAGAAATTAAGGTGGTCAATGAATGAATGGATGAGCATTAAATTAGACAAATGAACTTTCCTCTAGAGGCATTTCAACCAAATCACTATCCCCGAAGGTAACACATAGACTACAGTTCTATTCAGTGAAGCACTCAAGAATCACTTAGTGGTGTTTTCTCCAGGTTGCCATCCCAGAGGGTAATACATAAGCAAAACTTAAAATTCTAGTTAATTAAGCTCATGAATAATGGAATTATGGATGCGGACGCCATCGAATCTCGGATTTATTCTCATAAAAAGAGAGTAGTGTGCCAAAAAATTTCAAAAACCTCTAAATTTTAGCTTAACGTGGTACCTATCACCCAATGTTGACAGTTTAAGTTTTACCGACACCCTAAGATGAGTACCCACAAGATTTCATGATTTAATTTAATTTTTATCCTAAACAACACTCACACGCTATGTAAGCTCTACTAGTTAGCTGGGTCTACCAAAACATCACAATTCAGACGTGTTTTCTATTATTTATTTTCATTTAAACTCAACAGCAGATCCAGTTCTACTTTCATTTTCCATTTGTTATGCAAAAACATTTAATTTCAAAGGACATTTTTTCAATTTTTTTTTATTTTTGTATTTTTATAAAGAAAAACAACCTAGACAACTAGACTCAACGCAGTCTCCCATCCCCACACTTGAAACAAACATGGTTCTTAATGTGAACCGAAAAACAACGACAAAGAAAAATACAAAAAGAAACAGGGAAGACTTAGCTGGTAATGTAGCAGTGAATGGTCCAGCTTCACTCTTCCACGTGTGCACCGTATAGCATTTCGGTCGCCGCTGAACAATTGACTGTCGGGTTGCTTTTACAAGTTAAATATAAGCATCGACTCCACCCGAATGGAGATTGAGTACGGATGTAGCGGTCAATACCTGCACAATGAATCTCAAACAAACCCAACACATCAAACTGCCACAAGTACAGACTCAAAGAAAAATAAAAGACTCAACTGACTCAATAAGACTCAGGATAGAAGAGGGACACGTACCTGATGAGTGACACACACATAGACATGAGTGCCAACAGCAAGGTGAATCACTTAGAACGAGCCCTCGGTTTCCCATGGTTGGTGGATATGATGGATGGTGTAATGGATGATGGTAATGGAGTTTAGATGATTTGTGGTGGATAGTGATTGGTGATGCATGAATTGTGAATGATGGTGATTATGGTGGTGATGGTGGTGGATGATAATGGTGGGAGTGGTAGCGGGTACGGGAAACCATGGGAAACACAGGAGCAAGGAGGGTTCCAGGAATCCCTCGCGTACCGCGAAGCATAGGGCAGCACTCCTAGCGTACCACGAGGAGGCAATTTTTATGCTTGCCCCAACTTTTGCCTTTCACGTACCGTGAAGACTGGGAGCAAAAGCTTCGCGTACTGCGAGGAGGCTCTGGTGACAGAAAGTTATAGGGTTTTTTATGCTTAGACAAATTTTCACCCCTTAAACTTTTTCCTTCTAAATCCTTTCAAGACTTGTTCCAACTATAAAAACCAATGTAAAAATACTTGGAACTCCGTTCCTGATGATTCTCCTCACCGAATCCAGCGCGAATCCCAGCAAGACACACACAAAACAAAACACACAAACCGAAAAAACACCAAAATGACACGAACATAAACAAAAGAATTATACATACTGTACACTCGGGCACTAGCCTGAGAGGCAAACAAGCCTAATCAGGAGGCTTTTCCTTTATTCTAACCGGAACCGTCTTCATCCTGCGTGGTATCCCGGCTCTCCATGTCATCAATAAATCAGTACTAACCACTAGACTTCCATTACATCTATCAATTAAGTCTTTCCACCAAAACTTAAACCTACCCGGTCCGAAAATAACATGCAACATATAACCAAGTAGTTTATCACACCTAAACATCCCCACACTTGGGGTTTGCAAATTTCCTTAATTCACAAGAGACACTCGATGCTCGGGTTCTCTTATGGGGTGGCCTAGGCTTAGGGGACCTAGAACTAGGGGTTTGCTCCGTAATTCTCCCCCCAGAACGAATAACAGTGACGGGCAAGGATTTTAGGACAGGTGCTTCTAATGGTGTGACCTCTAAACCTTCACCAGGATCTTCAGGATCCTCTACCTTCTCTACCATCCCCACACTTGGGGTTTTGCGTATGATTTCATCTAATTCCGCCATCATCTCCAGCAGATCATCCGGCACCTCATCATCGTATTCATCCGATGCATGCAACAACTCTTCCAACTCCAACGCCCAATCAGATGGTTCTCCTAAATCAGGGGCGGGTTCACCAACTTCTATCTCTCCTGGATCAGAGTCCCGATGGTGGTCCATGAAGGCATCAATCATGCAAATAGAGTGGCTTTGCTCACTAGCCTCCTTGTTGGACTTTGCAACATCAAAAGTAACAGACTCATCCCCCACACGAAGTGTGAGCTTTCCATCAAAGACATCGAATAATGCCTTGGCAGTGCGTAGAAATGGTCGCCCTAGGATGAGTTGAACTTTGTCATCCACATCCATGTCCAGAATGACAAAATCCACGGGGAAGACAAATTTATTTATTTTCACTAAAAGATTCTCCACTATTCCTCGTGGATACTTGACTCAGCGGTCAGCCAATAATATGCTCATGCGCTTTGGCTTTAGTTCAACTAGGTCTAGCTGCTTGTATATAGAATACGACATCAGATTGATGCTAGCACCAAGGGCGGCCAACGCGTGGTTCAAGGGCAAACCGCCAAGAAGACACGGGATCGTGAAGTGACCCAGGTCCGCCAGTTTCTCTAGCAGTTTGTTTTGAACCACCTTAGAACATCGCTAACTTAGTGAGACTTTAGAGACTTCCTGCAGCATCTTCTTGTTGGAAAGAAGATCTTTTAAGAATTTCCCATATTTCGGCATGTGCTGAAGGACCTCGACAAACAGGAGATTGACCTTGAGTTGTTTGAACATGTTCAGGAAGTTACCGTATTCCCCAGCATATTTATGAGGCAGCAAGAGCGCTGGGTAGGAGATGTAGTGCAAAGCACACATCTTTATTCCTATTGTTTTCGTGCGTTTTAGTTAGTTTTAAGTCATTTTTGTTTCCTATTGAGTCTTTGTTGTGTTTATAGGAGCTCGTGTGAATAACAAGTCAAATCACGAAGATATCGAGCATGAGAAGAAGCCCGGAGGAAAAAGTGAAAAAAGTTGGAATTTGGTTCCCTCGCGGTACGCGAGGGAGGAGAGACAATGCCTCACGGTATGCGAGGATCCCTAAAACCGGACCCGACTAATTTGTCCCTCGCGGTACGCGAGGGGCTGGCCATAATCTCTCGCGATACGCTAGAGGCCTGTATTCCATGAAAAAGCCCTAATTTGTGAATTAAAAGATTTTGAATGCCATTAAGTCTAGAGTTCGATTTTTGGCCATCTACTGGAGAGCTTAGGACGATTTTGGGAGTTGGGAAGCCAAATCAAGTGCAAAGATTGAAGCTTTGGATCCGAGTTTGTTAGTTTTAGCTTATTCAGTTTTCAAGATTCCATCTTTTGCGTTTAATTGCTGTGATTGAACCATGTTTATGTCTTTTACTTCTATTATGGATGTTTAAGCATGTGTGTTGGCCAGATCTTCGATACTACCTAAGTATATGATGATTGCTTGTTAAAGATTCGATTTTATCGGTTTTTGGATTCGTTTGAATGGATTAATGATTTTTGTAACAATCTTATGTTAATGATTATGATGTTTCTGCATGTTTAGATCTGATTTATGTTTGATTTCAATTCCGTATGTTATTTATGGATCATAGACTATCTAGATCATAGACTATGTTTGTGGTTGTTTGTATGGTTTGCTAGACGTATTAACCCATAGGGTTTGGAGTTGATAGTCAATTGGATATGAGCGTTCATCTTATTTCGATACCCGAAAGGTGAGAGATAATTGGTTGGTCTTCGTATTAGGATTCTGAGTGAAATCTGTCTTAGAGGAAGTTTCCCTTAGGTGTTCTAGTATTTGTTGCTAATCCGAGTCATAGTTGTGGATCTGAGATTACCCCGTGCATCTTCGATGTATTGTGGACATTGAGACCGAGAGGTGATTTGTCTTTTGGGTAGTTTATCATCGTTGGAGAGACTGAAAGGTAATCCGACCATCTGGTGAGTTTACTACATCTTTAGAGTTTCTTAGTTGGTGACACCCTGAGAGTGATTAGGGATCAACTAGGTTGTCTAGAACTGTTATCTTTAGATACCCAGATCTATCATAGTTTCCAGAATCGATAAAAGTTAAGCTTTGCAAGTAGGATTCCGACCTAGGTGGTATTCTTCCCATCTCTGATTATTCCCTTATACTTTGTGTTGGTAGTTGAAGTCATTCATTAGTTTGCTTCCTTGATTTTAGTTTAATCAGTAGTGTATTAAACCACCCAACCAAATCATCTTTAGTCCGAGTCAGAGTCTAATTTAGTTATTCAGTGTGTCTATGGTTCGATAATCCGGTTTACCATTAAGTTGTGCTACACTCGATAGGTACATTTTCCTGTCAGTGCGGTTTAGTTCATGGGTACTCCATTTATTACTTAGGAGTCTAGGTTAGGTTTATTTGTTTGTTTTTTATAGACCGTCTGGGCGACATCAGTAGGGAACACGGCTCAAGTCAATCTCGGGGGTCTTCATCTCACACCCTTTCTTCCTCTCCTTTGCCTTCTCGGCAGGCTTCTCCATCTCTATCTCCTCATCAAGCGGTTCATCTTCTTCTTCCACTGGTGGTTGCTCTCTCCTCCACTCTTCGACTCCTCGTAGGCACGGCCATCACTGAAGCGTTAGGGCCTGAAGACGGACCTCCCTGTCTATCCTTCAAACTCTTACCGATGTCTCCCACCATGCGCTGCAGATCCTGGAATGCAGATTGTTGATTCTTTAGTAGGGTATCATGAGCATCCAGTCTCTGCTGAGTCTCCTTATCCTTCACCACCAAATGGGCTAGCATTTGGGTTTGAGTCTCCAGTAACTCCTCAATCCTCTTTGTGTTCATGCTGCTCCCCCACTAGGTCCTGCTTCACCTCCTGCTTGATGATTAGGGCGGGCATTAAACCCAGCAGGGTTGTTTCCAGATCTCCATCCCGAGCCATAAGAATTGCTATAGTTGTTGAATCCTCGGTTTTGGTTGCCCACAAAATCAATATGCTCCTGCTGACTGACAAGGCAGTCCCTGGTGTCATGGCCTCCCTTACACACCTCACACCTTTGAGCACTCAGCTTTAGCTCTTTAATCTCATTTGCCATTGTTGTGAGTGCAGCAGCCACGCTAGTAGCAGGGTTGACCTGATGCACACCTCTAGGAGCAGAGGCAGGTGCTCTAGCACTAGGAATGGAAGTCCTAGTAGATGGTGTTGTTGCTCAGCAAGAGCGAAGCTCTCGAACATCTCCTCGCACTCAGCCGGCTCCTTCTTATCAATGATATGGCCTCCCACAGCGGTATTGAACATTTGCTGCTTCTCGAAGGTGAGACCATTGTAAATCTTCTCCACTATCGCCAAGTCAGAGAGACCATGTTGGGGACATCAGCTTAATAGCGCATTGAACCGCTCCCAAGCCATGTGATAAGGCTCGTTAGGGTCCACCCGGAAGGAGTGGATTTGGTCCCTAAGGCGAGCGGCCCTGGAAGGTGAATAGTACTTTTTAAGAAACTTGGCTTGCAAGTCCTCCGAAGTGGTGATGGAATTGTCGGGGAGGGTATGAAGCCAAGTGGAAGCACGCCCAGAGAGCGAGAATGGAAAGAGAATCATGTAGATTGCATCCTTGGACACACCAGTGAAATTGAAGGTACATATACGCACGAAGCGGGATAGATGTCCTGGTGCATCCTCATCCTCATCCTCGAAGCCATGGAACTGGGTAGAATGAGTGATCGTACTCATGACATGCGATGGGATCTGCCAACTGTTGGTATTAGGGATAGTGGGGCGGGTGATCGAAGATCTCACCCCGGTGACCCCATCACTGGCTCTCTGGAGTACGGTATGTCTCGTTGATGGGTCAGCGTCACCCACTTTAGGAAAAGGAATTGGGCTAGTAGAACGTACCTGGGTTTTGCATAACGTTTTCAATCGCTCCCGGAAGTCACGGGTGCGCTCGTGAAGCTCTCGTTCGGGCTCTTCGTAAGCTGAATACTGTGGCGATCCCTGCGAATGAGTACGTTGCATAAACTGAAAGACACAAAAATATATAACAAAGACTAAAACACAAAAGACACAATCCTAAATTAGACACGCACGAAACAAACAAGACAAAGCACTCAATTAAGACTTAAAGTAAAAGAAAGAAAGAAAATAATCCAAAAATCACACAAAGAACTAATCAAAGCTAATATTGTTGTTGCCAAGTGTCCCCGACAACGGCACCAAAAACTTGATGTCGTCCAGGCGGTCTATAAAAGCTATAAATAAAAACCTAATCTAGACTCCAAAGTAATAAATGGAGTACCTATGAACTAAACCACACTGACAGGCAAGTGAACCTATCGAGTGTAGCATAGCTTAATGGTAAATCGGATTATCGAACCCTAGAGACACTGTATAACTATATTAGACTCTGACTCGAACTTAGAATGATTGGTTGGGGGGTTTTATACACTACCGATTAAACTAATGAAATCAAGAAAACTCTAATGAACGACTCTAACTATCAAACAAGGACTTGGGAAATACCAGGAATGGGAAGAATACCACCTGGGTCGGAATCCTACTTGCAAAGCTCAGACTTCTACCAGTTATGGAGACTATGATGGATCCGGGTATCTAAGGATAACAGCTCTAGACTATCTAGTGGATCCCTAATCACTCTCAGGGTGTCACCAACAAGGAAACTCTAAAGATGCAATAAACTCACCAGATAGTCGGATTACCTTTCAGTCTCTCCAATAATGATAATGTACCCAAAAGACAAATCACCTCTCAGTCTCAATGTCCACAATACATCAAATATGCACGGGGTAATCTCAAATTAACAAGCTATGACTCGGATCAGCAAAGAATTACTAAGAACCTGAGTTGACTTCCTCTTAGACAGTTGACACTCGGAATCCTAGTAACGAAGACTAACCGATTATCTCTCATCTTTCGGGTATCGAGATAAGAAGAACACTAAATCTAATTCAACACTAATTACTCTCCCTATGGACTACTACGTCTAGCAATACCATCACAGTTATCAACAATTAAGCAAGCAACCTAAACATACGTATATAACTGAAAGACATTCAACAAGAACACATGCGGGATTATAATCAACTTCAAATCAAAATATTCAACCCAAGATCGTTTCAAAACCATTAATCCAAACATTGAATCCAAAAACCGATAAAAATCATAACTTTAACAAGTATTCATCAAAAGACAAGGCAGTATCACAGTTTTAGCCTAGATTCATGTTCAAAACTTTCAAACAGAAGTAAATAATCATAAACATAGGTTTAAACACAGAAATCAAAGATAAAGATTTGAACTTTGAAACCAAATACGTTAATCTAACGAACCCAGAATCCAAAGCCTTCGACTTTTCACTTTAATCGACCTCTAAACTCCAGAAATCGCCCAAGTATGCTTTGTAGACGGCTAAAGAACGAACTCCTTACCTAATGGCATTACAATTCTATTTAATTCGCAACTTAGGGTTTTTTCACGGAAGTTCTGTCTCTCGCGTACCACGAAAGACTTGGTTGGGTTCCTCGCGTACCACAAGGAACAAAATAGTCGCGCCGGTTTCTCAAGCCCCTCGCGTACCGCGAGCACTTGATCATCTTCCTTCGGGTACCACGAAGGACGTAATTTCCAATATTTTTCATTTGTTTCTTTGGACTTCCTCCTCTGCTCGGTTTCTTCTTGATTTGACTTGTAATTCACACGAGCTCCTGAAAAACATAACAAAGACTCAGATTGAACTCAAAACACATATAAAACTAATTAAAACACACTAAAACAATAGGAATAAATATGTGTGCTTCGCACTACATCAGTTAGCGATACCATTCGTAGCTTTACGTTTGACATCCCTTTGACCGTTAAACGTTTACGGCTGGATTTTTGGGATGTTACAACCCCCGCCCCCCCCTAAATTAGGTTTCGTCCCTGAAACCTGTTAAATTTGGAATAAATGAGGGTAATTCTTTCTCCTTTCTTCCTCAGTTTTCAAAGTCATCTTCGATCCTTTTCTGTGCCTCCATTGCACTAGTAATCATTTTATGATGTAACTGCTCCTCTTTACATCTAGAATCCTTACAGGTTTTTCGACATATATTAGTTTCTTGTCAACCTCTATTTCTTCCAAAGGAACATGTGTAGTCTTGTCTGCCATAAACTTCTGTGGATGTGGAACGTGTTTCGGTTCTTCAGGTAGCTTTAGTTGATAAGCCATTCTTCTGACTTGTTTTAATGATCCTTAAAAGGGACTAAATGAATCACGGACTTATCTTGCCAAGTTTCTTACGTCGAATTAGACCTTTCCAAGGAGACACAAAACGTAATCTCCTTTTTGGAATTCTATTGGTCTATGTTATTAGTCCAAAAACTTTCTCAGTTGTGACATACATTTCTTCATTTCAATATGTGCTGATTGGTAAGGAGTCTTAGTCACTGACTTAGTTTTCGAAATTAAATTGATTTTGAATTCGATCTCTCTCTCAAGTGGAGCACCTGGGAGATCGTTTAGGAAAACTTCTGGGACTTTATTCTACTATTAGAACTTGCTTCAGTTCTTTCTTTTTATCTTCACATCGACCGTATAGGCTATGAAGGCTTGGTGACCTTGTCTCACATAGTCATTTTCTAAGTCATCGTATATAACATGATATGGTTTCGACGTTTTCCATTGACACTAACTTCCTTTCCTGCAGACGTCGTGAATTGTATAATCTTTTGATTGTATATAATCGTTATAGTATGCAAAGATAACTAGTCCACTCGAATGTTCACACTGAATTCTTGATGAGATACTCTTCTCCTTCTATTAGTAGTCGGCAATCTTGACATATTTTGGTTACTACGCAGTTTCTATCACTCACGGTTTTAACCTCTAATGCCCTAGCCAACTTACTTCATTTAAGTTTCTTGAATTCACCAATCTTAATGAAATAAACAATCGACTAGCCTCCGTATCAAATTAAACATAAGCAGGTAGGGAATTCAAGAGGAAGGTACCTGATACGATGTCAGGGACATCTTTCGCTTCCTCGGTTGTGATCTGGAAAGCCCTACCTCTTGGTTTCAGAGCCTCGATCCTCTTGACTTCATTAGCTGCCATTCTTGACCCTTCACCGGCCTTCTCAGTCTGAGATTGTTGTTCAGGACATTCTCTGCAGAAATGTTCTGGCTTGTAACAAATGAAGCATAGTCTAGTTGAACTCATACACTATATTGCAGTGTGTCCAATTTTCCCACATTTGTTATAAATTATAGTCTTGAACCGGCATTCTCTAGGATGCCCTCTTCCATAGATTTCACAGTCGCTTATTTCTTTCTTTTGAGAGGAATCACTATCAGGTCTCCTAAATTTAATTCCTCTAAGAGGCATAGGGGATGGATAATCTTCTCCTTTTCTCTTCCTGCCTTCTTCTTCCTGTCTCTTAAGCTCTGTTTCTCGTTCTCGAGCCCAATCAATCATTTCTTCCAAGTTTGCGCACTTGGATGGATGAATGAACTCTCTAATTTCTATTTTCAGAATAAGATGGTATCGTGTCATCCACATCTCAGGAGTTGTTAATAAAGCAGAACAGAATCTGGCTTTATCGAAGAAAATGTCATTAATCTCATCCACTGATTCATTCGTTTGACGGAGTTGAAGGAACTCCTTAGTGATTCTATCTATTGCCGCTCGTGGGCAATAATGCTTCATAAAGATATCTTTGAATTCTTCCCACCAATCGTCAGCTTTTTCTTTGAGTTGGTTGGTGGCGAAGGTTAGTTCGTCCTCCTTACTACAATGACAAGTATCGAATGTTGTTTCCATTGCAGCTATCCATATTTGACTCTCTAAGGGATTAATGGATCCCTTGAACTCCTTTGGTTTGCATGTCATAAAATTCTTATACGTGCATCGGTTTGATTTAAAATTTCTATCTTCTCTATTCTGGGATTTCTCTATCTCCTTATGATTCTCAAACTAGCTCTCCAGTGAACCTTGCAGTTCTGCTTGCATAATTCGGAGGTTTGCATCGAACGCCTTCCTTACTTCTAACGCAATCTATCTCCGGATATTCTCCGGGACCTGTTCTACTTCGTTGTCATCATGAAGTGAAGACGAAGCTCTCCAGTGGATCCCTTCGTCGCGTACTTCATTATTCTGACGTTCAGCCAATGTTGCTGACATACGAATTTCGTTTAATCACTCGTTCGTTCACCCTAATTATAGTCGAGGGTTTCATATTTACAGGCCTCATACTATTCTAACCCTAATTAAGCATTCTAGGGTTTTACGTAAGGCCTCCTTCATACATTTACACATATTCACATTCACCTATACATTTCAATCATGTATAATCACATTCCCGACTTACTATCTGCTAAAATAAGTTATCATATGATGCTTGCGATATCATGATGGTCCCATACATTAGCTCCAATACTGGCCAGGTATAAGGCAATATATGTTACGTATCATGATACTCCCAATTATCACATGGAGCTTATCTCATACAAATTTCTGCCCACGTATACTCACACATTTATGTTTAAGCACTGCAATTTAAACATACCTGCTTCCTGGGACGGTCTCGGATTGAATCCCTATTTATATCATGAGCACTTATGGTTTGAGTTTAAGCATCTCCTTTTGATACTTAAATCCCTCAAACCGTGCTCTGATACCAACTTGAAATATCCTACTTATTCGTTTATTATTTTATCAAAGTTTAATGCGAAAAACGGGTCCCAGATTTTTCAAAACCTTATCACTAAAGTGATAAAGATATATTTTATTAGAAATATTGTTTTTACATAAACTAATACATTATGTAACATAGGGATTCTTTAACTCCGATCGACCACGTCCTCAGGAAGCTTCATTCCATGTGCCTCTTTCCTGCAGTGTTTGGAAAACGTTTTTGAATTAGCTTACACTAAGTAGGTACACTGCATCGTTCATTTTATTATGAACCCTTTAGGTTCTTATTATTGTTCAAGTTTTCCAGGCTCTTGGCGCCCCCGTGACCATCTCCGGACGTACCTCCGGTCACGTCATTCGTATATTTTAATAGGTGTGCTAACCCCCCTCGCGACCATCTTCGGACGTACCTTCGGTTTGAGTTTTTCATTTCATTCCTAAGACCCGCCCCGCAGGATGGACATCTTTTTTCACTTATTCCTTATTGAGACCCGCCTCGTAGGCTAGATATCTCATTCCATTCATTCATTCATTCATTTGAGACCCGCCCCGTAGGCTGGACATCTCATTGCATTGGGATCTTGAGTATCAAAGACTCATAGTCTCCCAATGTATTCCCAACCAGTCCTCATCTTAAAAATTCGTAACGGTTTCCCCACGATGCACTAAAGAGGAAGTACCAGTGGCGTATCCACCACCCCTTTAACACTTCTTGAGTACTCTGTTATTCCATTTTAAGACTTAGACTCGTTTCCATCACACATTCATATTTACACATATAGGATGATCATTTATCATGCATTCACATATTCACATTTATCACACATTGCATATTCGTACATGTAGCATGATCTCTTGTCATACTTTCATATCCATCCCTGCTCTAGTTCCTTATAAAGGTTTCTACACGTTACGTTAAAAGAGGTTTATATATAGGAAGTACCAACAGCGTATCCACCACCCCTTTAACGTCCCATAAATACTCTTTTACTTAGAATTAAGCTTTCCCATCTAATTCTCATTTAGTGGCATGATATCTTTATGCTTTTTATCTTAACTCTTGCTCTAATCCCTTACAAAGGTTTCGTCTTGTTATGTTAAAAAAGTTTATATATAGGAAGTACCAGCAGCGTATACACCACCCCTTTCACATCTCATGAATACTCCTTTGCTTAAGATTAAGTGTTTCTCATTATTTATTTGATAGCATGACTTCCTCATGCTTTTATCCAATCCTTACTCTAATTTCTCCTAAAGGCGTCTCTATGATGCATTAAAGAGGTTTATATATAGGGTGTACCGGCGGCGTACCCACCACCCCTATAATACATCACAGATATTCCTTTATTTAGAATTAAGTCCTCCCTTATTCATGCTTATCATATATTGTAAACTGGGTGATTATCCTTCCAGAGCAGTACCTCCAACAGAGATGTTCCTTGGAAAGAGTGACAGGTCTAGGAGAGATTTATACACCACTCTTTCCTTAAAAAGAATATTCCGTTTGTCAGATAACTACATATCGGTCGGAAGTTCTCCCGTTCATTTACTATATTATTTTTAGTCTATACCCCTAAACATTCATAATAGTTTCATCACGAAGTATCAAATAGATTTATACATAGCAAGTACCAACAGCGTATCTACCACCCGTTTAGACACGTCGTGGCTACTCCATTATTCCCGTTTAGTGTTTAAACTAATCCCCATTACCCCATACCTTAGTTTCACACATAGCACATAACACATAATCATATAATTCACATAAAAATTTATCGAAGGTACCGGTCCAGTGTACTTACAATAGTCTCGGGTTGTTTCCTACGTCCGTTCCTGGCTTAGACGTCTCTCAGGATCCGAACCGCCCTCGTAACGTACCGCACTCGCACTTCAACGCGCTGCACCGGGTCTCTTGAATTTCAAAACTCACGGCTCATTGCATCTATTTATAGGATGAGATGAGACCCATGTCGGACCGACATCTGTGAGCATCTCAGTCTGAAAATCCCATATCGGACCGACAACTTGGAGCATATCGGTCCGACTTCGGGCTGAGTCATCAGACACGCGTCTCTTCCTCCTGATTTACTTCGGGAACACATGTCAGACCATTATGGATTAGGATAGCGGTCCAATATACCTCATATTCAGATTCTCCTCGTTGAAATAACCCATTTTCATATATTATGGCTCCCGTAACTCATTTTCTAGCTCAGTGTATGCCTATATGAAGTTTTGGGCGATTTTCGGGCAAATAGTCTTTCCTTTTCGCACCCGGATAAGTTCTTAGGTCACGTTTCTTAACCAAGATTCATCCCAACTTATTATTTTTCAATCCCATTTCTCCCATTATGCTTTTGGTATCACGTTTCGTTACTGATACCATTCATAGCTATACGTTTGACGTCCCTTTGACCGTTAAACGTTTACGGCTGAATTTTTGGGATGTTACACATATTCAAGCATTGAATTGAGGTTTTACCCTTAGAGTTTGTCATAGTTAGGATGTCATTATTCCAAATTTGAGGTGGCTAGAGTGTCTTATCATTCTAGCTTTCCAATAAGTTATTAGATTTGATAGTCATGTGCCCTTATTCTGACCACCTATTTTATTTTTAGGTGGTTTAGGACAAGAAGTCCTATAGTGGCCTATCTCTCCACAGTTAAAACATTTAACATTTAGGAACTGGGTTGCGGAATGTCCAAACTTTTGGCAAGTCTGGCATTTTGTTCCTTGAGCGGCTCGATCTGGGTTAGAGTTAAACCCTTCTCTTCGGGGAAATTTACTATTTACCGGTTTAAACTTGTAAATAACCTCCTTCGATTTCCTCTTGTGATAAACTTTTGGTGGCTCTTGTGCTGCCACATCAACAAACATCACCACACTCTTCTCAACAGCCAAATCTATTATTTCATGTGCGATAGATTTTACTAAGGTACGAACCTTAGGAGGTAAACCTTGAATATAACATTTGATTCTTCTTGACTCAGGAGTAACCAAATATGGCACCAGCTGGGCCATCTCATTAAACTTGGTCGTCTACTCCTGATGAGTCATGGTTCCAGCTTCGAACCGTAGAAATTCATATTCAATATTGTTCACCGCATTTTGTGGACAGTACCTCTTTACAAATAAAGACTTGAGATCTTCCCAAGTCATCATGTCGGTAAAAGCTCTCCCTTAGTCTGTTTGACTGATTCCCACCAGTCAAGAGCCTCCTCCTTGAATGAATGTGCAACAAACATCAAAGCTTGGTCCATTCTGTACTCACTCATCTTTATCACAGCTTCCATAGATGTGATCCATTGCAAGGCTTCCATGGCATCCATCTTCCCATTGATGGGTTTCGGGTGACAATCGCTAAAGTTCTTGTAGTTACATCCTTGGCCATAAACTCATGTGCTCTGGTTTGTCATTCCAGTCGTTTCATGGGTTTGGGTGGTACCTATGTTGTTTTTACTGGAGTGGTATGAAAAGTATCTTATGTTCGGGGAATGTCACCACTTGTCCCTTCGTTCTGGTTTCCCAGATTGTTGGGATCTGCCCTTCTTCTAAGAGCATCGTCAAGAATTCCAGGTAAAGTCATCTGAAGTACTCGGGTGACCTCAAATGCCACCGCTCTATGGAATTGAGCTTCAGTCATAATGACTTCTTCTATAGGTTGCTCAGATTTAGCATTCGTATTGACGTTTTCGCTAGGATCAGTGTTCATGTTTGTCGTGTAACGGGTACGGGACCTAGTGTTGGACATCCTACCCCTACCTCTGCCTTGTTTTCTACCACGTCCTTCCATTTGTACCTACATACAGATGTATAGCATCAGAATTCGTATAACCGGTCATAATCCAGAAATTCAGAAATTAACAACATTTGGCCAAAAATGCCTTTAATTATCTGATTTCTAGGTATTTCCCGTTATAGGTCGTACTGAATGTATACACCTAACTTATCCTGAGGCATTCCAGACTAATCTCAGTGTCCTAGTTTAAGTCTAGATACTATTCTTGTAGTATCTAAATCCCTTAAACTGAGGCTTTGATACCAACTTGTCACATCCGTAACCGAGGACAGTTATCTTTCCAGAGTAGTACCTCCAACGGATATGTTCCCAGGAATGAGCGACGGGTCCAGGAGGGATTTATACACTGCTCTTTCCTTAGACAGAACATTTCGTTTGTCAGATAACTACAAACCGGTTAGAAGGTCGCCTTCTGGTCACTGTGATGTTGATATCAAAACACACAGCGAAAACTAAAGCCATCAACCTTTATTAAAATAAAATATTGTTTACATCATGTTATCATAAAGGTTACATCATTTCATCATCTTTATTCCAAACAAGGAACATATCATTCGGGACTTATAGTTCCATGCATGCCCATCATCTAGATCATTCATCGGTTCATTCTAGTCCAGAAAATGCCTCATCTATTGACTACCTGTGATGCGTTCAAAAACATTTGATAAAACATAGGTCAGCACAAAGCTGGTGAATTCATAAACTAAAATAGTTTATTAAAATGATCCGCCAAATTATCTTGAACACAGTCATGGGGTTCCACCCCCAAATTCATAGATAACTATGAATAATCATTCAGTATTTATATAACCAAAGACCGTTCCACGAGTCCTATCCATCATGCCTTTTCATGGGTCAATTGAAACACAATAAGCGCTTTGAATGCGTTATATATATATATATATATGTATATATATATATATATATATATATATATACAATTGGTGTAATCATTTCAAGATACTTAAAAATGTTTTCATAAAATCAACCATAACAGAGTCATGGTTAGTTCAGTTGCATCACAGTTTAAGAACACACCTCAGCACTATCTCATCTTATTGAATCAGTAATATGGCAAATACCTCGGACCGAGCTCCTAGATATGTAATGACATTACTTAATTACACAATCCTAGCTTAATGGTTTATAACCAAAGCTAAACAATAAGTCGGAACCTTACCTCCGCACTATCTACGGAAATTTGGAGTCGAAACGCTGGAAACTGGACTCTTGCACGCGTATCGGGGCTCTGGGCCAAAGTTCTAGAGAGTGTGTGTTTTGTGGTGTGGAGTGTGTGTAAAATGAGCAAAGATCGTGCAAGTATTTATAGGGCAAGAATCGGGTCTATGACGAACCGTTACCAAGGCGTGACGGTCGGTCAAGCCATTCCTTGGCGGCTACGTACTTTCTGAACACGTAACGGACCGTTACCAGGCGTGACGGCCCGTCACCGGACACGTGTTATAAACCCTAAACCGCTGGTGGTTTCTACGGCACGGACCGTCACCAAACCATGACGGTCCGTCATGGCCGTAACGGATCGTTACCAAACCATGATGGTCCGTTACAGGGCTGATTTCAAAATTTTTCACTTTTGATCCTTGAACTTTGAATATTCTCCTTCTAGCACTTGAACTTATGAAATTTGGTAACTTTAATCCTTCATTTTCTTAGGAAATTTTTGAGGTGTTACATATATACGTTTACACACTAACACACATCAAGTTTTTGGCGTCGTTGCCCAGAACATGGGGATTCCAAGAAAGATTCTAGTTGTTGGACTAGTTAATTGTGCATATTTCATTTCATTTATTTTTCTCCTCACTCGATCCTTTGATTGTTGTTTCAGGTAGTGCATGACCTCTACTCCCGCTAGTGAGCTTGTTGCACCTCTAGTGGATCAGGAGAGATTCTTTTGAGAATGTTTGAGAGAAAGGACACGAGCGGTTGCCGCTGCTATTGAGGGTGATTTACCAATGGTGGACAATGATGCAAACCGCTCTATTTTCAATTTTGCTAGACCATCACTTGATGCCTTAGGCTCTAGCATCACTAGGCCGGTCGTTGAGGCCAACCATTTTGAGATCAAGCCCCACATCATTTAGATGCTCCAAACTTCATACACTTTCACCGGGTTACCAGATGAGGATCTGCATGCCCATATTGCGAATTTCTTGGAGATAAAGACACTTGACAACCACCATTAACACACATTATCTAGGTTAATTAACTCACATTGAATTCAGCCTTGAATTGCAACATCAAATACTTTACCCATTAAACGTTTATTCACACGTTAAACCATTAAAACCGCTTAAAAGCCACACTGTACGTGAATCATACCAAAACATTTAACACACTTAAAATAAGACATATAGAACTTAGCTAAAGTGTTTACACACTTGGATAGCTTTCCACACGCACGTTTAGGCACGAAAACCCTAAACCGTCACACTAGCCGTCGTCGTCATCTTCCGCCGCTGACCATTGCAGATCATTTGGTTGTTGTCCATGAGAACCACCACCACCTTGGCAGCTTTGGTTCATCCTTCAACAACCCTTAAAACGCATACCCAAACCCTAGATAGGTTCTTACCACCTTTTCGCTCAATAAAAACCCTCAAACATGCACCGCCACCCCACGACCTTTGACCACCACGTTGACTCACCACAACCCTTGGTTCGTTCGGTTGGTTCCGATGATCACACACACACCTCACCTCTCTTTCTCGGCTTTATTGCACCACCCGAGAACCACCCATCACCGTTGTCGCCAAATTAAGTTTGACAATTGGCACTACCACGAGGGAAGGCGTGACAACTAGAAATCGACAAATTAAGAGACTGGGTGCAAAGGGAAGGCGTAGATGATGATGTTTGACAATTGGCACTACCACGAGGTGTTGTTGCAACCGCTACTCCGCAAGAGCAATCCGGTGGATAATCCATTTTCATCCGTCATGGAAGCTCTCATATCCGGGAGGGCCATGTTCTTGTGTGGTGGGAGGAGATTGGGGAATTAAGGCATGAACCCCTTGAATAGATTCTGATTTGGGTTCATATTCAACAAGGTTGTGAGAAATTAATGTTGTTGAATCTTTATTGGGACTAGTATTAATAATATTAGACGAGGAAAATGAAAAACCGGTCAACTGTTGTAGCTTTGCGGCATCGGTTACCGAAGAACTTGTTTGACACTGTGGGAGCTTGAATCTCGATGGAACGATCCAGTCACTTGGCGTATTAGGTCTTGAAGATTTTTTCGTTCTTAGAGACGATAGACTATGATTTTGAGATCTGATACTTGACCGCGGCGCAACAACCGACTTTGTGATGGCGACGACTTTGATGATCTGTCCGGAGTCAGAGTTGAGATGGAGTGCTCGGGTGATTTCATGGTTTGGGTATGTAGATCACCTCTACCTGAAATTGAAGACGGTGGAAATAAAAGAGAGAAAATAAAAAGACCATTTTGTCCTCACGTGATGAACACATGATTCATTTAACATGAAAAACAGATGGACGTTAGCGTAAAGAATGATACGGATAAACAAATTTAAATATAAAAAACAATTTCTTATGTTAACAAAACCTGAAATTTGATATCAACAACATAGAAAATTGTAATTTACTCAAAAACAAATCTTTAAAACTAATAAACATTCAAAATATATCTAGTGACAGTTCTATTCCCATTTCTAAGTTTTTTGAATTGGATTGCATCACTGAATACGAGAAAGCATAAGGCGACAGTCACGCGCAAGAAGATAGCATAACTGTCCATCACGGTCACCAAATCTGTACAGATGGCCACAGATCCCCTGATTTCACCATTCTCCACCGTTTCACCCACCAACAACCACCTCTTCGCCGCCATCGACCTGGGCACCAACTCCTTCAAACTCCGCATTGTCCGAGCCGACCCTACCACTGGCCGTTTCCTCACCATCCAACGCCTCAAAGACCCCGTCGTCCTCGTCTCCAACAACAGCACCGCCATCTCCCCCTCCACCCAATCCCGCGCCATCGAATCTCTCCGTAAGTTCCAACACATCATCCACTCCCTCAACATCCCTCCCTCCCACCTCCGCCTCGTCGCCACCTCCGCCATCCGCGAATCTTCCAACCAATCCGAATTCCTTCAACTCATCCACCAAACCCTAGGTTACAAAATCGACGTCGTTTCGGGATACGAAGAAGCTCGCCTCACCTACCTTGGCGTCCTTCAGTTCCATCCGTTTTACAATCACACAGTTCTCACGATCGATATCGGAGGCGGTTCGACTGAATTCGTCGTCGGATTTCAAGGTGAGGTGAATTTGGGGGTTTCGTTGAAATTAGGGCACGTAACTTTGACTCAAAGGTTTATAAGAAATAATGAAATTGAGGCTATGAGAGAGCATATTAGGGCTGTTGTTAGAGAATCAGGGCTGATTGAGAATGTTTTGCAACATAAAATTGATATTGCTGTTGGTTCTTCTGGTTCAATTAGGATGATTGAGAAGGCAATTTTCATGGGGTATAGTGGTGACTTGGTGAATGAGATTGGGTTGCTTGAAGGATACAGGAGGGATTGGAAGTTTACTAGAGAGGAATTGAAAAGTCTTGTTGAGAAACTATGTGAAGAGGAAAGTGGAGGTGAAGAAGCAGGGAAGGTTAGAAATTGGAAAGGGTTTTTTAAGACGCGGTCGGTGTTTATTGTTGCTGCTGTGATTTTGCTGGAAGAGATATTCGGGTTGCTTGGTGTTGAAGAGATGGAGGTTTCTGGTTATGCATTGGGAGAAGGTGTTATTGCTGAGAAATTAGCGGAGGTCTTTGATGGGTTTGATTTGAATGCGAATGCGAGGTGGAGATCAGTCTTGAGGCTTGCATCCAGGTTTAATAATAAGAAAAGGATGACTTCTGCTGCATCTTGTGCTTCTATTTCACAGGTATTGTTATTATTATCCTTGGCTTAAAAAGGCGCTCCCGAGGTGCTTAGATATACGCATCAGGGTCAAAAAGGCGCGCCTCATGTAGTTCTGGGTTAAAATTGGTCAAAATTAGGGTCTTTAAGAGGTTTATAGTATAAGCAGCCAAAGGGACGAAAACTTTGTGAAAGGTTTACTTGAGAAATAGGTTGATATGTTAAATAGATGACAGAGACACAACTTCTAGTTGTACAACAATACCCATTCCCTGTAAAATCTCACCAATAGCAAAGCTATGGTAGGGATTGGGGAGGGTGAGATGTAGGCAAACCATACCTCTATCCTAAGGGATAGAGAGACTGCATCTAAGGAGACCCCCAACTCCAAAAACCCTATCCAGACAAGAAAATAGTGTTAAGCCATAGAGTTCCACACAAAGAATCCAAACAACATACATAATAGGTTCTAAAAGAATAGAACTGCTAGGAACAGTAGATGGTGAAAACAAGTAAGTGATGAAAAGTGAAAAAAAAAAAGATACACGAAGCCTAGAAGGTAACAAGCAAAGGCCACCACAGGTCTAAAGAGAACTAAAGTACTAAACCCCTAAGATAAAGGTAAGCCAAAACTATACCCTCTCCTAAAAGTCCCTAATCTTAATCCTACGCCTCCATGAATTCCTGAAAGATAAAGGTAACAAGCAACTTCTAGTTGTAAAAAAGCTTACTTGGTTGTACATAGACGCTCGCCTCGTGCCTCGTGCCTCGGCTTTTGGACCAAAACGCCTTAGAGCGCCTCACGCTTTTTTAAACCAAGTTATGATCATTGTTGTTATTATTATTATTATCCTTATTTGAATTAAGGAAAGGAGTAATTGGTTTTACAGGAAATTTTCACAGGATTAAGGAAGTGGAACAAGATTGATGATCAGAGAAATCAAGTTGCTTTATTGGATGAAAAAGATCTTGAGTATCTTGAAGCTGCTTGTTTGCTTCATAACACTGGGTTGATCACTGGGAAAAAGGGGTACCATAAGCGGTCATACCATATTATCATGGTATGCATTTCTTGGTATATTCTTTCTACTATGAAATTGATCTAGTTATGACCAAAAGAGTCGGGTTGTAAATTTTACGTCTTTACAGAACGGGGAACATCTTCATGGTTATAACACCGAAGAGGTTAAGGTACATCACCTGCATTCTTAATCCACTGTTTATGGATACTAAACATTAAACAGTACATTTAAACTGGGATTTATGTGTTCTTCAGTTAATTGCACTGCTCGTAAGGCATCACAGAAAGAAATTTCTGCAACTTGATCATGATTCTCTCAGGGAATTCACAGATGAGGTACTTTCTGTGTTTATTTAAAAGAATAGTAAATACCAGCACAAAAATTAACTTTTATTAAAACAATTATATACAGATGAAACATAAGTTCAGAGTTCTTTGTATAATCATCCGTTTGTCTGCGATCCTAAAGCAATATCAGTCTCTGAGCATTCAAAGCATGAAGCTGTCACATTCTCAGGAAGGCTTCAAGCTGGTAAATAATCATTGAATCATTATAATTTGTAAATTCTATCTTCCATTAATATATAAATGCTTCAAATCTTTAGGTTTTCAGGGATTCATCAGCAAATAGTGTTGAGTCTATACCAGCAGATATTGATATGGAACTGAGAAAGGAATTGGACCGCTTTGAAAAGGTAATATATCTTCGTTTGATTTTACCAACCCGGAAGAATTTTTTTTTTAATAAATTATATATCTTTTTATCTCACAGGTGGTTGGGCGGAATTTGTCGGTTGTAGTTCTATCAAGCCCATCAGGATCTTGAAGCACCGATGCCTGTATATTGTGTTGGAACTGGACAATTAAGCCCTGAACGGCCGAATCATGATAATGTGAGCTTTCTATTCCATTTAATGTCTAAAAAGTTATAGAAAATTTTGTTGACCACAGTTTTAGTGTTGATATTTTGTAATGACTAGAGATGAACAAAGTATACACATACATGCCTATTTGATTTTGTTTTTAGGACAATAACATTACTTTTGGTCTTACTTTTTTGGTTTATATTTGTATAAAGCATGACCAACCATTCAAATAGGCTATTGAACAATCATTCTGTAGAAAACAAATAATACTAAGCTAGAGACATAAGTTTAAAAGATTACACGAAACGGTTCATAAACTTTTAAAGCGGGGTTCAAATTGTTCATCACAAGTCACCGACTAACCATATGCGGCTTATTGTGGTAGAGAAAGTATAAAATGAAAATCCACTTGAGTTGAGAAAACCCGTGAAAACCTTATGTAACTTTTTTTAAGCCTTTTTTATATACATTTTCGTCACCAAAAAACAAAAAATTAAAAAAAGCCGAATACTTTATAAAAAAAATCTTGAAAAAATAGCCAAAATCAGCTTTTTTACATTGTATGTCAGTGTGACGTCAGCATGTTACACACGTAAAATTTTGGTAAATAATTTTTTTTTTAAAATCCACTCGGCGCTTTTTTGATTTTTTTTTTCAAAAGTGATGAAATTAAATATAGAAGCTATTTTAAAAATAAAAAATTACATATGTTTTAAGCTGTTACGTATGTTACATACATTTTAGAGGGTTTCCACCATAACCATCCCCTATTGTGGTAATGTCACTAGTTTGATAAGGGTCGTTACTTCAGATAATGCACCAATGCCGACCCTTGACAAGGGAATGGCCGTTGGTTCACCCCCACTAGAACTGAATTGGTTGCCTTGAAGTTAGAATCAAGCCGCCAACACCAAGCTGTTTGAACAGATCTTGAGGGTGAAACGGATCGATCAACATGGACATGTCATTTTGACAAGAACTTGAACATGATACGAATCAAAAAATCTTGTCATGTATACGAACTCAACACGACCTCATATACATAGGTTGATAACAAACACAACCCATTTAACTCGAAAAGTTTTTAATTTTTAGTATTTTTTTTACATTCCTACTGTAAATAAAAAATTTCCACAAAGAAACACAAATGTCTGTTTTAAACAATTGTGCTTAAACTACATGACACTCATTTATCTTTTAAATTTTATGTTTTGGCAAAACATATCCAACCTGTTCAAATTTTGACATAAAATAACCCTTAAAATTTTATAAAATAAACGGATGACCCCTATACCTGTCAGGTTCATGACCTATTTAGCTATATGTGCTTGTTTTGGTGTTCGCGCCTAACCGGCTTTGGCTTAACATGCCTAAGGACAATGAATAAGACCCCATTATCCCCAACAAATTTGTTGCTAATCAGGGAATATATGGTCAAATTTGATTATTTCGGTGATGAATTCATGGATGAAGAGGTTAATACGGAGTAGAGGTGGGCATTATAACCGGATCCGGATCCGATCCGATAAATTATCCGAAATCGTATATTTTTGGAACCGGATCAGATATTTTTGGAACCGCCGGATCTAGAACCGGTTCTACGGTTTTCCAATGGACCGGATAAAAGCCGGACAAAATCGGACAAATTTGGAACCGGACAAAAATCGGACACAAAAAATGGGGATAAAATCGGATAAAAGGTTCCAATAGGTTCCAAATCTCATACCCCAAAACCGGATCCGATCCGGAACCGTTCCACTGGATCTTGTCCTTGACAACCGTTGACTTATCCGATCCGGTTCCAAAAAAAAAATCCGATTTGTGCATCTCTAATACGGAGGCAGAAACAAGCATTCTGAGACTCATGTTAAGTTTAGAGCATGCAATGTTATGGCAGATGACTGAAGATAATAATCTAGGGTTTTATTTACCTGAACCGACATGAGAAAAATAGACATGTAATATACACCGAGCACACAGAACATACGAATTAAGCATTGTCGACCTCCTATAGATAACATATTATATTTCAGTTTGGAAAGTTTAGTTTGAAATCTATCCGCAATGGTTTCACTCTCCCTAGGTTCTTACCCATCGTGATCCCCAAGTAGACAAAATCAAGCTTATCAGGTTTGCATCCGGACGGAACTACAAATGATTGAGATTCATGGAATTCCACCACGATTCCAATGAAACTTGACTTCCTCAAGTTTATTTTCAAACCTGAAGCTAAATAAAAACTGTTAAACGCCCTCACCATGTTTTTCGTATAAGTAGAAGACCAATCACCTGTAATCATGCAATCATCTGCATAAAATAAATTAGAAATAAATAAATCAGAAATAGTAACTTTGTCTTTACCAATTTGAGCTCCCAGAAATAATCATGCTGAAACAATATCTTCAATGGCAACATAAAGACCTTCCATGGTAATGATGAATAGAAAGGCAAGAGAGGATCTCCATGCCTTCATCCTCTCTCAAGTTGAAACTCCATCGTAGGGTTTCCATTAACCAGCACTAAGAATCTAGAAGAACCTAAACAAGCGCGAATCCATCTATCTCCAAAACCCATGAAGATCGTAATCCTCTACAAATATTCACAAGACAAATAATCATACGCTTTCTCAAAGTTGACTTTAAATAATAAAAGTTTCTTCCTCTTCTTATACCAATCCATCACTTGGTTCAAATTAGAGAGCCGTCAAGAATTTGGCAACCTTTAATGAATGTCGATTGCTCCGTATTAACCAGAGAGTCGATCACCAAATCCAATCGATTAGCTAAAACTTTTGCAATGATCTTATTCCGGAGGGAAATCATTAGTAACAAGCATAAGACTTGAAACCTTAGGAATCTATACTATATAATAAATAAAGGTTTCTTATGCCACGTGTCGTCTTTATATTCATTTCTCATCATTTTTTTTGTCTCTTTCTCTTATTAAATACATCTCTATCTTTTCAATAATAACTAGCTTTAACCCATGTGTTACACGGGGTGAAACTTTAAGATTATAATAATAAATATTTTAACACCTCTTTTTATACAAATTTGATATTTTATTAAATGTTAAGATTATATGGATGAGAGTAATCAAAACATTAAAAAACACACATGAAAATACAATTCCTAAGCGGTATACTTTTTACAATACATTAAATTACATGTTAAATGAAACCTTACAACGATGATTTACAAATTTGAAAATACTTCATTGTATACAACATTTGACGTGGTATTGGTAACTTTTCCATGTTTAACACTCACTAAATGTAACAAAGAATAGAGTTTCTTTTTCTCATTGACTGAAAACAAAAAAATAGCTAAAACCGTTCTAAAAAAGGTCATAAACGGTGCGAACCTGACTGAACTCAGTAGGGAGTCAAAGAAATCGAAGATAATTAAATTGGTCAACGATTTTTTTGCATAATTTTTTTGCATACGTTGTTTCTCAATTTTATTAGTTTTTGAAACTCTATCAACTTTTTTGTAGAAACTTTAACCTTGATGTTGTAACATATTTACAAATACTTAACTTGTAATTAAATTTACGTATCAAAATTAAATTAATTATTTTTAAATCTCGCCTATTATATGAAAAATCTCGCTAAATTTTAATATTTAATCTCTCATTTAAAATAAAATAAAAAATACAAATAAACTTTAAATTTCAACAATATATCGTGCTTTACTTTCAAATTTTAAAACTCTAAAATTTAAAAATCTCACTCCTTAATATATCGCCACAATTTAATTTTAAAAATCCAAAATTAAATATGAAAAAAGTTAAAACTAATAAATTAGAATTGAATACAAACAAATTTTTTTTTTGAAAAAAAAATCTCTATCATTTAAATAAAAATTAAAGTTTAAAATATAATACACTTTTATACATAAATATTTATAAATTTCTTAATTTTAATTAAAAAATACCTATTAAAATTTACAAATCAAAATAAAAAATGTATTTGTAAATATCAAACTTAATTAAAAAACTATAAATTAAATATTAGTAAACTTTATTCTAATACATATTTATTTTTAAAATACAAAAGTAGTATTTTCAAAATTTTTTATGTAAAATTAAAACTTTTTGATATTTTAATAATAAAATTTTAAAAACTCATTTTTTTAATAATGAAACTTTAAAAACTTGATTTTTTTTAAAAATCCTATTTTTTATCCTTGATTTTTTTTTTAAAATATTCACTTTTGATGATAGTTTAAAAACAAATTGATTCAATGGTAATAATGGTGAATTGATTTAGTAAAATTTTATTTATATAATTTTTTTATAAAAAATTAAGCTAAATATAGAAATATTGAATATTGGATGTAAATATGGTTTTGGGGAGAAAATGGGTGTGGGGATGAATATGGTATTGACAAGTGACACAATATTTAGTCTTTTATTATAATAGGGATATATATCTTTAAAGAAATTACTAATTATATTAATAAAACACATTTATTTTAAATTATCTCTTATTATAAAAAAAAATTGAAATCTAATTAACTAGCTTATGTTTTCAATCAAATAGTAAATGAAAGTCAAATTATATTGAATAGTAATTAACGTATTTTCAAAAACCAATTATATATTAGTTTTTATATATTTTTGGATTTTGTTTTCTATTGTTAGTATATGTAATACATTTTTTCACTTATAAGACATATATAAAAATTTAAGAATTTTACGTGTTGATATTTTTCACCCTGTATAGTACACATGTTCTAAAGTGTAAGAGTAATAAAGGAAAAGCTGCACCCTATCGGAATAACATGTTGAAAAAACTCCTGCACGAACCCCGTGGCATCTTCCTTGAGAGTATCCCAATTTTACTTTAAAAAGAGAAAAGAAAAACCACCAGCAGCTGGGGATTTGTTACTAGTAGTAAATATTATGCATTACTTGTTTTTTTGATGATGTCGGTATTTTGTCGCTAAATTAGGGGTTTTTGCCGCGTATCTTGCCGAAAATGTGTAGGAAATCTGACGGTTTCGTAGGAAATTTCGCCCCTTTCTATAGCTAGTAGTGTTATTTTTTAAATTTTCATTTTTCTTGTTGTTTCTTATTTATATTTTTCTTTTATTTTTTTATGTGAGATGTGCTTATTTTTTTTATTAAGAATCTGTAAAATTTTTAAACTTTTAAAAGAATTGTAACGTTATAAAAGTTGTGAACTTTTACAAACATTGCAAAATTTTAGAAATTGTATTTATCAAATTATGAAATATTCAAATTATACAACATACAATTTTACGTAATATTGAATAAAGGTGCACAAATCGGGTATTCTCAAGAACCGGTTCCGGTTCTTACCGGTTCCGGTTCCGGTTCCATGCCCGGTTCTTGTTTGAAAAACCGGACCCTATGTACCCGGTTCCGGGTATTCAAGAACCGGTTCCGGTAAATCAAGGCGGGTATTTCAAGAACTTATTTTCCGAGTATTCGAAAAACTTAGTTGAACATATAAATACATTAATTAAACATGTAAATAACTAACTTAAAAAGTCCAATAACATTAAAAACTTAAAATGTTACAAAATAAATAAATGTTTAAAACATAAACTCATAAAACATAGATAAATTATATAAAAAAACTAGATTGTATTCACTTTTCTATTCGTGACTTCGTTTTTTGATCATCTCGGTGACTTTATTTGGTGATTTATTAATTTTCTTCTGGTGAGCTTAACTTCTACCACATTTGGTTTGCTATTAGCCGAGGCGGAAGCGGTAGCCGATTTGGAAGCCATTTTTTAGCCATTTTTTGAGATTTTGATCGTTTTCAAGTGTGGTAACTAAACCTAAACATCCACCAACTATTTGTACTAAGTTAGGGCCATTAAAAGGTCAAAAATGCCTAAAAAGAGGCTCTAAATGCTATATTACCGTTATAAAACAGTCAAAAAAGTTCCAATTACGTATTTCAGAAATAACCGGTTTTGTAGAGAACTAATTTTAGGAGAACCGGTTTTAGGAAGAACCGGTTTTGGGAACAACCGGTTTCGGGTATTTTTAGAACCGGTTTTGACTATAAATATTGGAACCTATCCAGAACCTACGGGTAGGGTCGGTTCCGGAAGAACCGGTTTTCGGGAAGAACCGGTTCCGGTTTTTTTGTTCACCTCTAATATTGAATTTTAAATTTTCAATGTATTCATTAAATTAAATGTGATTTAGTAAATTTAATAAAATGGTATTAAATAATAAATATTTATCATAATATTAGTTTTTTTTTAACGACAAATTTATTTATTTAGTGGGACTTGAACCCATGACCTTGAGGTATAATTTAGTTATAAAAAATAATGTATAAAGTGGTGTAGGATGGTTAGGGTTGTGCATTTGACGGGTAGACCCGTGAAAACTGTCGTACCGACCCGTGTGCATTTGACGGGTAGACCCGTGAAAACTGTCGTACCAACCCATGAAACCCGTGGGAGCCAAGCCGTGTCTGTTTTGCGGTAGGAGTTTCATATGTGTGTATCTTCATGTGAGTGTCTCATATGTGTTCTTGATTAGTTGATTGTGATATTCGTGTATGGAGTTCTTCATCTCGCTTAATTTTTAAACTTTAAAAAGTTGTAAAGTTATAAAAGTTGTAAACTTTTATAAACATTGCAAAATTTATGAGACTGTATTTATCAAATTATGTAATATTCATACAATTTTATGTAATATTGAATTTGAAAATTTTAATGTACTCATAAAAGATTTATTAAATTTAATAATATGATATTAAATAATAAATATTTTATTATAATAAATAATTTGGTTATAAAAAAATGTATAAGGTGGTGTAGGATGGTGGATTGGAGAAGAAATGGATATTTTTCAAGGATGAACTTATTGGTGATGTGTCAATTGACTAGTCATATTTGTGTAGCGTTTGTGAGATTTGTGATTATCTATTGGTTTGTAACTTTGTATCGAACGCCCCTTTAACTAAACTTGAGAAATAATTGATATTCATTAACATAATCTAGTGTACTATTACTACCGAATACATAATTTTTAGGATTATTATATTTTAATAATCCCACCTTTTACCAATTGGCCGATAATAATCCCAACTGAGAATATTCTTACCACCGGTCCCTACTTTCAAACTATTTTTTTACATTGGACTCCTCGTTAAAAAAACTTAACGCCGTTAGAGTTTATATGACATGGACATCTGCAAACCGCCGGAAAGTCGAGCCAAGCTAGCAATGGTCTCGTGTTGGCTTTTGAAATTGGCTTTGGTGGTGTTTAACTGGTCTCGTTAAACACCACCGTTTTCTCTGTTTGGACTTTCCGGACCCACGAGACCAGTTAAACACCACCAGAGCCAATTTCAAAAGCCACCACGAGACCACTGCTAGCTTGGCTCGACTTTCCGGCGGTTTGCAGATGTCCACGTCATATAAACTCTAACGGCGTTAAGTTTTTTTAACGGGGGGTCCAATGTAAAAAAATAGTTTGAAAGTAGGGACCAGTGGTAAGAATATTCTCAGTTGGGATTATTATCGACCAATTGATAAAAGGTGGGATTATTAAAATCCAATAATCCTAATTTTTAAATTATTTTATAATACAAAACATCATATTATATAAAATCATATGATACCAAAACATCATATTGTATCATATTACATTATATAAAAAAAAAATTACATCATATTATAAAAAAATAAATCATTTAAATCACCTGCTAAATGTGTCCATCAATATGGTATCTTTTTAATAAACTTATAAGAAAATTGAGCTCTATATATAATATGTACAACCTTGCTCACATATACACCCACAATAGGAAACAATGTTACTCTCGTTTCCTTTCCTACTCTTTCCCCTCATCTCATTTCCCATCCTGCTGTTGTTCAAATGGTTTTCATCTGCTTCTGGAACCCAAAGAAACCTACCACCATCTCCACCAGGGTTTCCGATCATCGGAAACCTTCACCAACTAGGATCCGTCCCCCATCTATCGTTGCGAACCTTAGCCCAAAAATACGGACCGGTTATGATGCTGCACCTTGGTAGTGTACCTATGCTTGTAGTCACCTCGGCTAAAGCAGCTCAAGAATTGTTGAAAACCCATGATTTAGTTTTCTCAAATCGGCCTAAGTTAAAGATCCCAGATAAACTTAACTATGGCTCCAAGGACATAGGATTTGCACCCTATGGGGAGTATTGGAGGCAGATCGAGAGCATTTCAGTTATCCACCTTCTAAGTCGTAGACGAGTTAACTCGTTTCGACAAGTAAGAGAACGAGAAACGACTCGACTCATTGAGTTGATCGGAAAAGGTGGTGGTTCTGTGGTTAATTTGAGCGAGATGCTTGTTAAACTTACTAACAATGTAATCTGTGAGGTGGCTCTAGGAAGGACATATAATGATGGTATGAAGTTTAAGGACTTGCTTGTGAGATTTCAGACACTTCTTGGTGTTTTAAGTGTTGGTACTTATATTCCATGGCTGTCATGGGTGGATACGTTGCGCGGTTTGGACCGACGAACGAAGAAACTTGCTAAAGAACTTAATGATTTTTATGATGACATAATTGAAGAGCATGTAGTTAAAAGGAAAATGGTGGATGGTGGAAATGATCTAGAGCAGGATCTAGTTGATATCTTACTTGATGTTCAAAGAGAAAGTGCATCCACTTTTACATTTGGGAGAGATACCATTAAAGCTATTGTCTCTGTAAGTCTCTCTTTCACTCCCTCTCAAGTTTTTTAATACAAACACGTGTTGTATATAGTTCATGCATGCTTATATATATTGAAATTTTTAGAGAAAGAGTGATTTGGTTTGTGTGATTTTTGAAATTCTTTTTTGGTTTAGGGGGAGTTCGCTTCTCCTGGAAACGGACTCTGGCTTTTCAAATTTGATTCCGCTCACATGGCAAGCGGAATTCACGAAACGGCTTAGGTGAAAATAGAGCTCTACCATTTAAAAAAAAGTCGGAGTTCGCTTGAGAGAGAGTGGTCTTCTCATTAGTGTTTATTGAACCAGCCGAACCGGTCCGATTATGCCTATTTGAACCGTTTTTGTTTGAACCGGCCGGTTATCGACGGACCGGTGAACCGTACCAGGTGGTCGGACTGGCTTTCCAATTTTTTAAATTTCCTTTCTTTCAAAATCTCATTTTTTAATTAATTTAGTATTTCAAGTTACATATTTTATTTATTTAATTATTTATATGTCAATAAAATTATAAATTGACATCAAAACACAAAGTTATTTATATTTTGTATCTATATACATAGTTTTAGTATTGATATTATTTATGACGTAATCCGGTCCGACCAGTGGATCTCTAGGGTGGCCGGTTTGTTGTCCGGTGCGGTTCTGAAAACATTATCACTGACAAACCAAATCACTTTTGCTAACTCCCCCCATTTCTAAAAAAACTTGTATATATATTTGAAGATGTATATATCTATTTATCTTGTAGGATGTGTTTTCTGGTGGAACTGATACAACATCTGCAAGCATAGAATGGGCATTGAGTGAAATAATTAGACACCCACACACAATGAAAAAGTTGCAGAAAGAGGTGACAGAAATAGGCAAAGGAAGATCTATGATCACTGAGGATGATATCCAAGATATGCCTTACTTGAAAGCGTCTTAAAAGAGACTATGCGATTACACACTCCACTTCCGCTGCTCGTTCCTCTTGAAGCAATGGATGATGTGCAAGTAATGGGGTATGATCTCAAAAAAGGCACCCAATTGATGATAAATGCTTGGGCTATCGCACGAGATCCTTCGATATGGGAAGATGCAGACATGTTTAAGCCCGAGAGGTTCTTGAACAGTTGTGTTGATTTTAAAGGGTTTCACTATGAGCTTTTGCCGTTTGGTTCGGGGCGAAGAGGGTGTCCTGGTGTGCAGTTTGCGGTTTCGATTAACGAGATTGTGTTAGCCAACTTAGTGTACAAGTATGATTTCGCATTGCCAAATGGTACTAGAGCTGAAGAACTAGACATGACTGAGTTGGCTGGACTCGTTGTTCGTAAAAAGGATCCTTTGTTGCTTGTGCCAGCTGCTCGTTTCTAGTAATTGCTGATGGTGCTAAATAAATGATTTTATGGTATATGAAATCGTTTGATTATTCAATAAGTATGCATTGTAGTGACTAAAAAATTATGGGATGAGAATATGATGATTTACCCCTACAACATTGTACTTGGTAAGGTTTGCCCTAATTACTTTCTTTATTTTTGATGACTAGAAGTTTAAAATAAAAATAAAGTAAAATAAGTTATAATGTTAAATTTAATAATTCTGGAGAAAATGTAAAGAAACAAGATAATTAAACTTTGCTAGAAAAACCGAGATCACCGACGGAATTTTACCGACGGATCAATGACTGAATCCACCAAAACCCAATTTTTTAATTATTTTTTTGGATTTTGTTAAATACCGTCCATAATAATTCCCACCACATGCTTTTTCGGGGAAGATTCCGGCTTGAGTGGGTGATTTATAAGAAAATGAAACTATGTGTATGAAGGCAATCAATTGAGTGGGTGATTTATAAAGATTATTTCTGACGGTTTTCAAACAGTTCTGACGGATTTCTGACTAACGTTCCATCAGAAACACTTTAAAACTAATGAGGAATATTTTCTGAAAAGCCTAGTTGTGGGAACATTTCCACACAAACAAGCCGGAATCTTCCCCGAAAAAGCATGTGGTGGGAATTATTATGGACGGTATTTTAGAAAAACCGAGGATCGCCGACGGAATTTTACCGACGGATCAATGACTGAATCCACCAAAACCCAATTTTTTAATTATTTTTTTGGATTTTGTTAAATACCGTCCATAATAATTCCCACCACATGCTTTTTCGGGGAAGATTCCGGCTTGTTTGTGTGGAAATGTTCCCACAACTAGGCTTTTTAGAAAATATTCCTCATTAGCTTTAAAGTGTTTCTGATGGAACGTTAGTCAGAAATCCGTCAGAACTGTTTGAAAACCGTCAGAAATAATCTTTATAAATCACCCACTCAATTGATTGCCTTCATACACATACTTTCATTTTCAAATCTATAACTCTCTTCATATGTATTATTTATGAAGTAACAAGATACACTTCACACATCATATATACTTTTAGTTGGAATCGGTGGTTTCAGAAATTAAATATGGCAAATGCAATGTTTAATTTGTCATTTGAGCAACAAATATGGTGTTAGCGGATTAGTTGAAATTGGTGATCTTGAAGTTGGAATAACGTCCACTGGCATATGTTTCATTCTAGATTTGAAATATATCCGTTGTTGACGAGCTCGTAGATTGAAACAAAACTAGGAATCAACGTGAAAAGCTAGTAGGATTCCTCAACTCTTGAGACGGGATGTATGCCCGTACCAAGAGTTGAGTTACCGTGTGTGCATGATTCTCCCATGTGCACACATTTTATGTGTTTCAATACATTGTAAATAATGCTATCAACTTTTCAGTTTGTTCATGATCCACCTCAAAATGGAAATGTTTGCCTACTATGAGTAATAACATGCTAACCAGTCTAGGACCCACAGCCTCGCCATTAAATTTCTAATCACTATAACTGAAATTAAATAGCACAAGTACTTGATGTTGTGAAGTTCCGAATATTACAATTGGTTATGTAATGTAATTTCTTTGCAACATCTTGAAATGTAATTCAATATACTTCTTAATTTAACCTATCTCTCTCTCTCTCTCTCTCCATATATATATAGGGGTGAGTTCGCTAGAAAACTCATTTTCATGAGAAAACAAAAAAACTCCTCATTAAAGGTGCTTTATATGTGTAGTACACCCAAAAACCTAACCCCCACCCAAAAACCTAAACCCCCACCCCCACCCCACCCCTTCCCCCCAACCCCCCAAAAACCTAAACCCCCAACCCCCCCCCCCCCCCCCCCATCAAAAAAAAAAAAAACCTAACCTAAAAGCTAAACTAACCCAAAAGCTAACCCTACTACACATATGTAGTAGGGCGCTGATTTTTTACTTTTTTTGGAAAGAGGACGACGTGGAGAACAAGGTCTCCGAAGCGATTTTTTAGTTTTTTATTTATATTTTGAGTTATGATTTTTTTATTATTTTTTTACCTTTAATAAATAGGTTTTTGGTTTTCTAATAAACAATGAGTTTTCTTATAATCCTTTCCCTATATATATATATATATATATATATATATATATATATGATCTCAAAAATAATGTTTTTCATCTTATATGAGTTTGTGAAACATAAAATAGAACAATAAGATATGTTAATGGGAATATGAGTTGTTAAAAAATGTCTTGGCTAGCATTCAGACGGAAATTACCGACGAAAAAAAACTTTCATCTGACGAATTTTCGATGGTATTTAAGATGCAAGTTTAATTATATATCATCAAGGCAAATTACATAAGGATAGCAGGTAGACGGGCAACAAACTGCGCCGTCATCCCCTTCTGAATGGAAAACCCTAATCTACTAAAAACAAAGCCTCGCCCCTGAGGAGTCGTAAAGTTGCTGTGGACCACACGCTGAACTCTAGCCAAGAACCGAACCGCCTCCGGCGCCAAGGAGCCGAACGTGTCTAACGCCAGGGGGACAAAGGCATGCTGATTATCCTCACAAGCTTTCGCGTGCTTTTCCACCTTCTTTGACTCTGCTTTCATAACCGCTTGCCCCGCCACAAACCCATTTTCCCGCAACCCAGCTAGGGGGGATACACCTGTGAGATCGACACAAGCATGTTTCCCGCCCTCCCAACCAAAAACTAGCACGTCCGCCGGGCCTAGGGTGGACCTCCCTTCCGCCTGGTCCGTAAGAAAATTAACCGGTGCCTCTTTCTTTGCCGAGATCCCTGCTCGTCTGAGAATATCCATTAACGCGTCTCGAACAAAATCATGGCGATACTTAAACCCCGGCAGCTCTCTACAGTGTAACGCATGCTCCCCAGCATGCTTTACGACAGACTGGGCAAGTTTCATCATTCGGGAACATGGGGATCATCAGACGGTACTTAAGGATTGACCGGTACTCCACCGCTGACATACGTTGACCCAGACCTTCAATAGGAATAACAGTTAAGAAATCCTGGGCGTGAGGCCTCTGTAAGCATTCAATGACGGCTTTCTGGCGAGGGAACAAAAGGAAATCTTCTCCCAAACTTTGTGCGATTCGACAACAAAGGGCATTCGCCAAAGTTTTCTGTGGTTTTTTGGGGGCGATGTCCTTGTTAGAGAAACCGCCGAGATCAAAATCAGGGAGAGATTCATGCAATTGATCCAGGGCGCTGGCATAATCCGGGTCAGTGGTAGCAACCCCACTGTTGCGTAAGATATGGTCCTGCAACTCCCAAGATTGAGACCTGGAAGCTACAAAGGCATAGGCAGCCACATCCCGGGCCGACAGAAGGCCTATCCCACCTAGCCGCATCGGCAAGGTCGCGATCCGCCACTGGAGTTCACCAAAAAAAGGGCCCCCACATACGACAATGTCTTCTATTGCCTCTCGAAGACCTTTATCAAAACATGAAACCGCATCATCCACAAAGGGGGGTTGGCAAGTTCGCAAACCAAATAGCAACTTTGCAACCCCCATACAAGATCTAAGCAAGAGGAGTTCGCTTTGAGGATCCCGCAACAAGGGAAGGTGTCCCATGATGTCAACAGCTCGCGTTGCCCTCTTAGCCGTTAGACCACTAATAAAACTGGCATCACACTGACTGCCCTTCCTAGCAGTTTGACACCTCTCTCCGGCCTCCCAATCTCACTGGGGAAAAGCCTTGGCCGGACCTTCACCCCGTTGCATGTCGACCAAAATACCTCAGTTTTTCTAATATTAAGCCGTAGCCCCAAGGCTGGACCCTCCGAACCGATGATGTCAAGAGCTTTAGCAACCTAAACAGCGTCCCCGATAACCGTCCCATCATCCAAGTACCAAGCATGGAAGGGGAGTTTGCAGTTTTCCTGCACCTGAAGCACTAAGGGGTGTAAGGCTAGGGCAAAAAGCAAAGGTCCCAAGGGATCCCCCTGCTGGACCCCCCGTGAATGCCCCGATGCGGTCATTCCCCACGTATAGCCTAGCAGGCTGGGCATACAGAAATTGAACCCACGGGAATATGGAGGGGCATTGGCGATGGACCTCGCGAAGCAAAACCGAACGGTCAACTAAGTTGAAAGCGTTGGAAAAATCAACCGTAAGCATGGCCAGCGAGCCATCTGAATGAAAAGAATTAAGGAACCTGTTAGTGCTGTGCAGCACCGCCTCCGCACCATTGGGGACCCCCACCCCAAATTGATAGTCCCCCAAGTACGTAACATCTTCTTTCCAACTTTCTTCATGACTACTTTGGAGACCAATCTTCTCCAAATTGCCCACACAGCAATGAGGCGAATTCCATTATCAGGCTTCAACAAAGGGGTTAGGGGGGCCGAAGCAACAAAATCCGCGAGCACCCTAGGACATAACCCCCCTAGCCAAAGGTTTACCACTTCAGTGATGGCAGTAAGCAGTCCCGAGGCAGTTGCCGACCCCTCGTCGCTAAGAGCGTCCAACAGGTGTTGGGCCCGGAGGCCATCACGCTCACAAGATGTCCCTTTCGGGAAAGATTTCACACACCTGTGAACGCAGTCTTCATCCACGGATAACGCAGGTTGGGAAAGAGGAAATGAAGGGAGGTTCGGGGGCGGCGCGAAGGGATGTTTGTCGATAAGGGCTTGCATGGTAGATTCCCCCCGGGGAGCAACCCCACTAGAACACAACACCTTAACTGCAGCATTGAAGTGATCATCACTCACTTTCCTGAGACATTGCTTGATGTTGGGGCTAACCTCCTCAGCTATCTCCCGGTGTGCCTCCCCCCCACGCACGACCCCTTCTCCACTATCGGCGAGGAGGGAATTGACCAAAACCTCAAAACCAGAGCCCTCCTTCCACATAGCTAAGGCCCACAAAATACTATCACATTGCAAGGACTTTCGATTACCCGACCTTCGCTCCTGCCTGGCGGACGGCTTAACCACCTTAAGGGTACAACGGGGTAAGAGCAAGAGTTTGACCCAGTTTTCAACAGTCCCAGGGGAAGCTACTACTTTATGGATGGCAACTGTCAAAGCTTGTGCAAATGCCAAATGACAGCTTGGAGGGATGCTCTTAACAGTTCGAACCGGAAGGGAGAAAACACCTTCAAGGAGAGCGACATCTCCCATCACTCCCTGCGGGGTCCTAATCTCAAATACCATCCCAGGATCTTGGGGCCTTGGGATCCCCACGAAAAAATCCTCATCAGACCCGGATTTCCTAGAGAACGTGAAAACACCATCTAGATGATGATTCCCCCTACTAAGTGCGTGTGTCTTCATGCACCTCCCACACAACCAATATCCAAAAACCCACAGGGTTTCCCCAACATTCAAAAACAAGTCTAAATCTTTGGATAGTGCATCCTGAAGGGATTCTTTACGATCATCTTTAAAATGAAATTGCTGAAAATGCGCGACCAATCTGTTATACCCAGAGGACCCAGGCTTGCCGTCTTTACACTCGTGGAAATTCCTAAAGGGGCATAGCCACACTCCATTGGACGAGGTGGAGCCAACATCCCCTTCAGAGGCACTGGATGCCATGCTCCTATCCTTGGCAGAGCCCATTGGAAACAAACAAAACCAAGAAGTGATAACAAGTCCGCCGTCTCGAGGTGAGTAGGAGGCCAGGTATCAACCCACCCAAGAAACGAAGGAGAGGAAAGCAACCTATAGTTGCTCACCCTCCCAGACACCCCACCAAGAAAGAGCTACGTCATGAGTGCGCTAACTGTGGCAGATCCCAATTTGAAATTAAACCAATCGGTTGCTAATCGTGTGATTTATTTAACCAGAAAAAACGTTTTTAAACAGAAGGCTGCAGTTCATCTTCTTCCCCAAACAAACCCTAGGCGCTCTCAGATTTTTAAATCAAAATTCGATCCTCAAGAGTACGGTTTGCAAATCAAAATCTTAGGGCTTTTGTTCAGAATTCAAAAAACGAGTTCATTGGGGTATTACATACCTCGAATCGGTACCCAAAACGATGACGGTGGAGCTTACCGGCGTTTTTGACAATGTAGTTTGGGAGGAGTGGAGGATATTCAAATGGATTGTAAGACTCATAAAGTAGTTGTGAAGGGAGAAAAGGCAGATCCACTTAGGGTTCTTGAAAGGATCCAGAAAAAGAGTCTCCGGTGGAGCTTACTGGCATTCGCGTTCACCTTTGCTTGTCGTCATTCAAGTTAAAACCATTAAAACAAATTTAAGATGGAAATTAAAATAATTAATGAATAATAATAACAATATAAATAAATAATAATAAATAAATGATATTTTTTTGAACGGCAACACCTAGATATTTTAGGATAATTGGGTTTCCTCAGGGCAACACCTAAATAATTGAGTTTGGAACCTCACAACTTGATAAACCCCTGACCTGGCCACAGACCCCTTTTTTGATGTTGCCAGGATTCGAACCCAAGACCTTAAATATGAGAAGTCTTGAGACTAACATTGCACCAAATGGCGTAATAAATAATAGTTACCCATGGAATTTTGTCAGAAAATTTGTCGGTAATTTAATGTAAAAATATAGTCTTGCACGCCTCACGCTCAATTTCTAATTTTCTCTTTTATTTTATACAGCTCATAAAAAATAAGCCACCACCACAGCGTAACCCCCACCACTATGAACCACCACCACCATTCACCGACTCTCTCCACCGTAAACCGCTGCCACCACTGATTTTCTCATCGTTTCCAGTGAGTAGAACACCCCCTTGGTTATGTGTATTTGAATGTGTGCTTAATTTGGGTCGACACGACCGTGCCTGGGCATGGCACAACCGTGCCACATACTTGTCCAGAACAGTAGTGCGCAATCGACGTGTTTCACCCTCCTTAATCCACCATTTTCGCCTAATGACATCTGTATTCCACTCCCTTCTTTCCTTCTGAGTTCCAGAAGTGCAAACCCACTTCCAATTTCTCATTTCATTAATCAATTTCATTCCCAAACTCTCTCAAACCGTTGATGATTTGCAAGTCGATGGTTTCCAGGAAATTCATGATTTGGAGATCAAATTCATGCTGGAATCAAGTCCTTTTCTCTCTGAAATCATCTATTGATCTGAGTGGTAAGTGATTTCAGTCCTAAAACTTGAATATGAGAATTTTAGGCTTCTAAATGGATGTTTTTGAGTGGTTAGGAGAGTGTTCAGAAGTGTGAATCTGTTGCGAACCATAATCACCATCTCTATCATTCCATTGATTTTGGGTAAGCTTTCTATCCGGAATTAAAGTTCTGATTATAGTTATGATCTTTAGGGTATTGGTGTGACAACCCCTAAATTAAAGGCAGTTACTCTTGACGATTAATTCATCGTAGACAGGCTCGATCGGCCCATCAACGGCCCAGTCAAAAGCCCAATAGGTGAACTTCATTCGTGATTTTATTTGACGGATCATTAAAAGATTCGAGATAATTAATAATGAACATATACTAGATATATAGTACTCAGTGTACGGTTAATTTAATTAACACACATACAGATAAAAGCTGAGAGTGAGTGAGTGAGTGAGTGAGTGAGTGAGTGGGTGGGTGGGTGGGTGGGAGGGAGGTGGTCATGCCATCTCCGGCGACCCCTCTCAGCGGCGACCCTTGCCTCTCTCCAACAACACTCACAACCAATTCCATTCCTTTCCTCTCTTCCGTCGGCAGCCTCGGGAACCGAAATCAAAGGTGGTGGTACTAGAGGCTTACGATGGAGATGGCAGTGATAACGGGATGGAAGGACTGAGACGGTGGAAGTGGTTTTTAAGGCAGCAGCAGTGCTGATTTACAGAGATAGAAGCTACATATGGCTTTAGTAGTGGCGGTGATGATGGTGGTGGTTCACAGTGACGGTAACAGGCGGTTATCGGTTTTAGGGGGTGAGTTCCATCAATTTTAGTTTTGGATTAAGCAAAATAGGCTTTTGTAATTGATGAATCTGTAGACACATGACTTGGATAACTTTTCCGGTTAGAATTAGATGAAATTGGTGGTCGGGTTTCATTCCCGTGTATTAATTGGTTGATTTAAAACAGAAAAATAGAGACGTAAAGGTTTTCCAGTGAGATTACGTAACTCCAACGAGATTCCGTTTTGGGTCTTTTCCACGAAAATCATATTTTCGGGCTCGTAGAGGCACGTATAATCCATACGAAAGAGTTTGGTCACCAAACGGAGACATTTTTCGGACACTTGTTGGATTCCGGGCACTGCCGTTGCGACAAACGGCGGCGGAAGGTGGTAACAATTTTCTAGCGACCGGTGAGGCGATACGAGACCATAGGCTTTTGAATCACCCGATTCTGAGTCCGTTTGGTCCATATACGAACCAGATTAAAATTATTAGTTTGTTTGGGTAGCTTTGGATGTAGTCAATAAAAGTCAAAGACGAACAAAACTTGGCTATTATATTAATCGTGTGGTTTAGGAGCGTCGATTATGCATTATAATATCATCACACATTACTATGAATTATAATATCATCAGGCACTTTACTATTCGGTTTCACCTTTTTTGAACTACTAATATCAAGTTATAACTTCATTATTTTACAAAAAACATTGTTGAAGGTAAGGTATAGCAACTCATACAATCTTAGCAACTCATACAAGCTGAGCAACTCATAACACATCAATGTGAATGCAACTCATGCCTAAACCTTTTTCGTTTCTAAACACACATCTCAAAACCATAAACCCGAAAAATTAGCCTTTCTATCTTTTAACCTTTTTTGTTGAAAATCGACTTGGCTAAGATTTAAAGAATGATTATCCGCCGACAGCTTATAGAATCATCTTATGAATGAAACTCGTTTGGTTTCACACAAAAAAAAGAAAAAAAAAGATAAAGTTATTATGAAAAGAAGACGGGGTAACAACAAGAAGTTCATAACCGCCCAAAATATTGAATAAATCTCATCAAAAGAGAATCAAACTTACTCGGAAAAATTGGAGTATGCAAAGCTGATCAAAGTGGATGTATTAGGAAGAAACAGCCGAACAATTCATGGGAAATTGATAGTAATGTGTATTTCAAAGACAAGAAGAAAATGACATTCCTAAATAAGGGATTTGGTCTTAATAATCTGATCTTAAAAGAGTCCTTAGATTAGTAACAATGTCTAATGTAAGTTTAATAAGAGATTGTTTACCTTTAAAATTATTAAGCCAAGTCAGATTTTCAACATTTAGTCACTTTTCCCAAATACTTCCTACCCTAACCTTAAGCCAATCATTACAACCCTTTACAAAGCTCTCTTGATTTATGCACATATTTTATGTCAATTGATGAAGATTTGATTTCTATACAAGCATATGATTATGCAAGTATTAATTATAGCATTGAGTGTTCTTCTTGACATACCTTATCCATATATTTAACCTGAGTATTGAGTGAACATTTGTGAGACTGTAATTTTATGCATAATCATAGTTCCATCCGGTATGTTGGGCTTGCTACCCTCTTGTGGAGAAACACTCGAAAGGTATATAACCACCGAATCATTGTTTTTAAGAAGACCATTCAACCATTGGGACGAAAGCTTTGGATTATCATTTAATCAATACTTTACTTCTATGGGTATAATCATGCATGAGTTTGCTTGAGGACAAGCAAAATTTAAGTATGGTGTGTTATGATATGTCCTAAATTATACATATTTTACATGCATAACTATCCTCATATTCTTCACAATTATTAATAAAATGATGAGAATTGATACTTAATCTATTCATTTGTGTTACAACGGGATAATTGGCCTTGGTATGCAAAAGCATGAAGAAATCAATCAAAATCAAGGAGAAATCAGCATCCGGAAGTCAATTGAAAAGACCTGGACCCAAAAAATCAAAGCAGGAAGTCAAAAGTTAACAGGGAGCAGAAAAGGCCCAATGCACGGGCATGCATCCCAATTCACGGCCGCGCAAAGGGACAAATCTGCCCCTGTACTCCCCAAATCTGCCAGATTCCCTCACGTGCGAGAAAAGGGTACTTTGTATTTTCCTTTGTTTTCTTTCTTCTTTATTTTCCCTTTTATTTTATTTTTCATCTTTATTTTAATTTTGTTTTATTTTTACTTTATTTTTCTTTCTATTCTTCTTACTTTTATTTTTATTTTTATTTTTATTTTGGTACTTGTGTTAGTTGATCTGTCTTTGCAGCAACTTTCAAGGATCGCGATTGCGAAATTGTTGTCAAGAGAAATGAATAGATACAAGTACCGCCATTCGGAAGCAATTTTAAATAGGTGTAACGCTTTCGAACGGTTTTACGTGTTCAGTTTTTAGATTCTGCTTTGTTTTTGATAAAGACAAGATCAATACTTTGAAATTGGATTCCAACGCACGAGGTATGTCTTCTAACGTGAAATCGGGATTTATTTTGGTGACATTCCCCTTTGACTAGTTTATTGTAATAATTTTTAAAATAAAATAATACTTTGATAAAATCTAAACTATTTTTTTTTATCATATTTTAATTAAAATATATAATTTTTTTTATTTAAAGTATTATTTTCAAGTGCAAAAAAAATATAGGGGAATGCAAACTTCTCCATTATCATTTTTAGGATGATTTCTGTTTCAAATATGACTGATTTTGTTCAAATAGGGCTAGGGTTTCATTTTGAATCTTGGTTTAAATATGCATGAATCTGAACTCAATGCTTAAACTAAACGCATATTTGACTATGTAGGATCATAATGTAACACTTCTTGGTCTCGTTTGGGTAAATTTGTTTGACTCGTATGAATGAGGTTTTGAATTTTGACTTAAGACTCTTGAACTTGGAAATACGAATTGAAGCATGAATATTGTATATATGTGTTTAGGTTTTAGCATAGTTGGTGGAAATATTGTCGATTGATTGAATCAGGTCAAGAATTTTGACGGGTTTGACTTTTCAAAAGTCAACATGTTGTCCGTTTATGTTTATAGTCGCATTGCATCGTTCAAGTTTGTGCCTTGTTTGATTAATTATAATAGACCACTTTTGGACTCGGGAAACATAATCATGCCATAACCATGTACGATTTTTGTGTTTCTTTTGTGTGGTCCTAAAAATAAAAATATATATAGTTTATACCAAGCTTTTGGTTATATCACTATCAAGTTTTTGACACCGTTTCTATATGTGTTTAATGAAACAATCTTACTTCTTGGCACTAACTTTTTCAAACTGGTAATGTAGGATATAGAAGAATCCTCCAGGAAAGCGAGCAGAAAAAGGAGAAACACCCGCTCAGATTCTAGATCGAGTTCGTCTTCATCTATACCGCCAGAGGATGCACCACCTACTCCTTCATCACCACCTCCACCCTACCATCCAACACCATTGCTAGAAAACCCGCTTGATATGCATCCTTGGTTGATTTTTGATCCAGATAATGCCATTGAGATGCATGCCTTCCAAACTTTACCTGGCCTTATGCAACAGGAGTTTGGCACTCACAAAACAATGTGTATGCTACTCTGGAAGGGACTGGTTTGTTAGAATAAGATTTGCCATTAATCACAAGACCTTGGATCAAATTCTTTGATCCAACAACCAATCTACTAAGAGATGACTCTGGAATTCTTGGCATCCTTCCAATTTGACAGGCTCGTGCTGAGCAAGTCAAAGCACGATTGTGTACGGTTTAGGACGGCCTGGCAGTGGCACGAAATAACTTTGGCTGAGTTTGGGATTCAGATGAGATTTTATAGACACAGAGAGCTGCATCTCCCTGTGTTCACTAAGAGAATATATGAGCTCGGGGAAGGCGAAGCACAACAAGTTTGGACAAGGATTGGATCAGGGCCATTTTAACCTCATAGACAAAAGAGCACCAAAATCCGCCATCCTCTACATCGATACCTTCACCGAGTGACTGTCCATAGGTTTTATACACATAAAACACACTATCAATGCCTCATCATTCTAAACATGATAGTATACGTTTTCTACTCAAAATCGAGCACCAATAATCCCCTAATCATAGGTTTGGGGGTTCATGACAACTTGAAACCCTAACTACTAACTTTACTAAGACAAGACGGAAAATTGCTTACCAAAAGGCTTAGAAGTCATAAAAAGATGATAGAAACAAGCTTTAGTCTTCCCAATTCGTAATATAGTTAGTGAAATCAGCCCGCACCCTGGGATTTCTCCCAGTGACGTCGACCGGGAGGTTCTCGGCCTCCCTGGTTTCTCGACACCCCTCCCGTTTTTTATTTATATGATGTTTTATATTTAACCAAGATGCCCCCTGATGGTGTGTTTTATATTTAGATAAAAATGTAAATATATATATAACCCTAGCAACAACGCCAGAAACATGATGGCGTGTTTTTAGTAGTAATAAATATATTCTATTTAGAGCTACACAAAATCATGTTTTAAATTTATAAATTAAAATGATAATTACTTCAACTAAATACACACACAATAGGCAAGTGTACCTATCGCAACGTAGTATAGTATGGGTAAGAACCAAGTATCGAACCATGGACACGGATCCCGTACTCAACCCTCGCTATTGTCTGACTAGGATATTAAGTTGAAAAATGGGTTTTGCTTTAGAAGGAAAATAAAAGGTTAAGAAATATAATTAGAAGTATTATCACATTTAAGGTGTTACTCTAGTTGTTATCCCTTGTTAATTAATGATATATTTAAAGTAAGGTTGGTCATAGTTACTAGTACTAACCCTTTCGATAGGGGAGTTAATATTTAGTAACGGAATAGTGGATACGGTCTGTCAACTGTTCCTTAATGAATATAACGGACCCTAAACGGGGTCTCAAGTCCGTCGGTATCTCACAATTCATTATTCGGACTAATATTATCCCTGTGACTGACGTACGTCTGGTCTTGTAACTTATTCCGGTAAATCGGAATGCACGACTTCCTCCAAAGGTACTTTATGAATGCTTGGACCTAACAAATTATGTTCTTAAATAGTTGTCTTTACTTATAATATAATTTTAAATAAATAAGACTTTCCTTCTCAAGATCAAACCCCATGGCTCCCGCTAGAAGTCCTCTGCAAGCCGATACGAAAGAAGTAAAGATACACCGACATAAACCTCCAGGTCTGGGTAGGGCTCAAACAACTTACATAATACCCAAACCTCCCATCAACCCATAATATTAAATCTATACTAACTAGCCGTGATAGCATCAAGATTTGTATATAGACCGTACAAACATCGAATAAGCTTCCCAAACAAGAAGTATTGCTTAAGTAACTCACACGATTTAAGATTATTAGATTGGTTTAAAGATCACTTATTCTTGTCTTTTTAAGATAAATCATAGTAAAGAATTTAAAAACATAACATACTAAAAATACTTAATTAAAGTTCAACCAACTCGAGCAACACAAGAGAACTAGCCATGAATGACTATACAACTGACTCCACTAAACCTTAGACAATGTGTGGAAGTGTTCCAACAACAAGGGAGAGTGGGTATAGGTTGCCTCTTGTTTTACTCGAGGGGGGAGAAACGCTTCATATTACAAGACTTTAAAAAGGAAATAAACAAAGAAAAGCTAAACGGACCAAAACCGAGAGAGTTCCGGCTCTTAGCAGAGCACTAAGGCCTTCACACCTCTTGGTAATGGACACCTAAAACACTAGAATGAGCTTTCTATTTATAGGCAAAGATTTTGGCAATGCACGGCCGTGCAATGGATTGCATGGGCGTGCAAAGTACCTATTTCTTTCACGTGCGGAATCGGGCAGTACAGGAGAGTACAGGGAGGTAAAACAGGGGATGCACGGCCGTGCATTGCCTTGTTTTGCTCCTTGTTGACTTTATAGCTTCCAGGGTTGACTTCCTGTGTCCGGTTTCGTTCAATTGGCCCCCAAATGCTGATTTCACCTTGTTTTTGAGTGTTTTCTTCATGTTTTTCCATATCCGGATCAATTATCCTATCGGAACACAAATGAGTAGATTATGCATCAATTATTATCATATTGTCTCTAATTGTGATGATTTCGGAGATAATTATGCGTGCAAAACATGTATAATTTACGTCATATCATAATGCCCCACACTTGAACTTTGCTTGTCCTCAAGCAAACTCATGCATGATTATACCCGTAGAAGTAAAGTATTAATTAAATGTTAATCCAAAGCTGTCGTCCCAAATGGTTAAATGCCTTTCATAGAAAACAATGATTTGATTATTACACCTTTCGAGTGTTTCTCCACAATAGGGTAGCAAGCCCAACATACTTGACGGAACTTTGATTATGCATAAAATTATAGTCTCACAAATGTTCACTCAACACTCAGGTTAAATATATGGATAATGTATGTTAAGAAGAACAGTCAATGGTACAATTAATGCTTGCATAATCATAGGCTTTTATAGAAATCAAATCTCCACCAATTGAAATAAAATATGTGCATAAATCAATAGGGCTTTGTAAAGGGTTGTAATGATTGGCTTAGGGTTAGGGTAGGAAGTATTTAGGAAGAGTGAATAAATGTTGAAAAATCTGACTTGGCCTAATGATAAATATGAAAATGATTCCGTTATTCAACTTAGATTAGACATTGTGACTAAACTAAGGACTCTTTTAAGGACAAAACGTCAAGACCAAATCCCTTCCTTCAAGAATCTTAACTTCTTCTTATCTTTGAAATATTCATTGCTATCAATTCCCATGAATTGTTTGGCTGTTTCTTCCTAATACATTCATTTTGATCAGCTTTGCATACTCCAATTTTTCGAGTAAGTTTGATTTTTTATGAGATTTCTTCACTAGCTTGGGCGATTTATTAAATTCTTTTTGGTTGCCCCATTTTTCTTTGTTTAATAATTCTATATTAAATGAGTTTCTTTCTTCGAACATAAGATGGATCTATAAACTTTCGGAGGATGATCACTCTTTAAATCATAGCCAAGTCGATTTTCAACTAAAAAGTGTTAAAAGATAAAAGGCTAATTTTTCGGGTTTAATGGATTTGAGATGTGGGTTTAGAAATGAAAAAGTTTAGGCTCAAAGGGGCTAACTAGGGGATACCGTTTAGGGTAGGTAAAGGAAAAGAAAAGTTTAAAGAAAATGGGTTAATCCTAATGCCTCAATCATTTTCATGCATTCTTTTAGTCCATGATCTTAAAATATATATTTTACACAAGTTCTAACATGCAAAACAATAATTAGCAGTTACTTTAACAAACGAAATGAGCATGTGATAATCAATGGCTTCAAAAACTTGATGTGTTCGTGATAATGCTTGGATAGGTTCAAATCTCTCATATGGAAACAGAAGGTAAAGGGTAATAAAGTAAAAATGTGCGTAAGCTTATTTCTTTGTTTCTGTTGTGCTCCCTAATCTTCCCTATTTGTTTCCTTGATTCTCTTCATCGGTATTCAAATTGCTATTTTTATAAGCCCGTTTTTGCCAAATGATTTCTAAGACTCTTGCTTTTAGATTATTTCAGAAGTTGTCATGCTTACATATTATTTTTGAAAATGTTTTAATTACTTCTATATATATTTAATCCAATGGATTAGGTAGTTTAATCATGCACTTGTAATACTTAGGACAAAATTCAGTAGCCAAATTATCAACGAGGCTCCACCCCACACTTAGTTTCTGACAATATAGATGTATGCAATATGATAAGTGTCATGAATAATAAGAGTGTTGCGAAACTAATACTCCCCTGATGAGAAGTCATCACCATGCATGTGGTCGATTCCCACCATCGCCTAAAATGTATTTCCCAACACGTACCAAAACTTTCATTTACATGTTTATTCAAAGCTCAAGACACAACTAATTACTGGAATTAAAAAGAACATTAAACTAGTATTCGCTAACTAGGGCGGCCGAAAGTGTTGGTGGTGGCACCATATCAACGGTTATCTACGTAATCGGTAAAAAACCATGAGTATCAATGTATCCAATTCATCCAACAAGTGTTTGGGGGTAAGGGTTTTAAGAAAATGAAAATTCTGTCCCAATTCAACACCTGACTACATGGACCCCAATGCATGGTCGTGCATTGCCCCTGTCTGACCAAATTTGACTTCTTTTTTGTTTTTTTTACCTAGAGGAAATAAGGAAGAAAATAAAACTTAAACACGTAAAAACCGTCCGAAAGCGTTACGTCTAAAAAGAAAATATTTTTTTGCTTTCGAATGACGGTACTTATGTTTTTATATTTTTCTTAACAAACATTTCATAGTCGCGATTCCTTGAAAGTTCCTGTAAAGATAGATTAGTTAACACAAGCACCAAAATAAAAATGAAAATAAAGATAAAATAGAAATAGTCAGTCCAACGGCTTAGACCTTTTACAGAATTACCGTGTACCTAGCAACGGACTCAAAAACTTGGTGGTGTGTTTTATATGTAGATAAAATTGTATATATATATATATATATATCCCTGGCAACAATGCCAGAAACATGATGACGTGTTTTTAGTATTAATAAATATATTCTATTTAGATATACACAAAATCAGGTTTTAAATTTATAAATTAAAATGATAATTACTTCAACTAAATGCATACACAATAGGCAAGTGTACCTATCGCAGTGTAGTATAGTATGGGTAAGAACCAAGTATCGAACCATGGACACAGATCTTGTACTCAACCCTCGCTATTGTCTGATTAGGACAATAAGTTGGAAAATGGGTTTTGCTTTAGAAGAAAAAAAAAGGTTAAGAAATGTAATTAGAAGTATTATCACGTTTAAGGTGTTACTCTAGTTGTTATCCCTTGTTAATTAATGATATATTTAAAGTAAGGCTGGTCATAGTTACTAATACTAACCCTTTCGAAAGGAGAGTTAGTATTTCGTAACGGAACAGTGGATACCGTCGGCCAACTGTTCCTTAATGAATATAACGGACCCTAAATGGGGTCTCAAGTCCGTCGGTATCTCACAATTCATTATTCGGACTAATATTATCCCTGTGACTGACGTACGTCTGGTCTTGTAACTTCTTCCGGTAAGTCGGAATGCACGACTTCCTCCAAAGGTACTTTATGAACGCTCGAACGTAACAAATTATGTTCTTAAATAGTTTTCTTTACTTATAATATAATTTTAAATAAATAAGACTTTCCTTCTCAAGATCAAACCCCATGGCTCCCGCTAGAAGTCCTCTGCAAGCCGATACAAAAGAAGTAAAGAAAAACCGACACAAACTGCCAGGTCTGGTTAGGGCTCAAACGACTTGCAGGATACCCAAACCTCGGTATTAAGATGTTATAAGAATCTTGTCTTGATGCAGAATCATAGGCAGCACACTGCTTCAGCACCAAACAGATCATCGATAGTAAACTATGCTTCAGTAGTGATTTGTGTCTTCAGCAGTAACCGGTACTTCCATAGTAAATTAGTCATCGACATTGAACTAGTTTATTAGCATCAAGTTTGTTCTTCAGTAGTAATCGGTGCTTCAGTATTAACTTGTACTTTGGCATGAACAAAGAACATCAGTAGTAACTTCAGTTTGTCTTTGGTACCAAATATAACTTAGTATATTTTGGTGAACATCATCATTAGTAAGACGTTACATTATTATTATTTTTAATATTATTATAAATATTATTATTATTATCATAAATTATATCGTCGTCTTGGTTATTATTATAAATTATATTATAAATATTATTATTATTATTATTAATGTTATTATAATAACTATTATTATCATCACGTTTATTATTTTAAATATTTTTATCTTTATTATTAATTTTGTTAAATCCTATCCCTCGGTAATTTTCGACGGATTACACTCATGTGTATTCCATCAAAACATAAACGTACCTCATAATGTGTTACTAGATTGGTTACAATGTATGTTTATGATAGCATACCAATTAACACGAGGAGCACCAATGAATTACCATAGCTGACATGCTTTAAAATTCGGTAATTATCGGGGGATTTCCGATGGATAACACTAATGTCTACTCTAACGAGACCTAAATGGGCATTGTAATGTATTTCTGGGTTAGCTACATCGCATGGCCATTCTAACAAACAATTTAGTAGGGAGTACCAACAAATTACCACATGTGACATGCTTTAAATTCGGTAACTACAAGAGGATTTCCGACGGTATAAACTCATATCAACATTAACAAAACCTTTATGTTACATATTACAGTAAGCCATAAAATATAGACAATACATGTATGTTACACGAAGCCATAAATATACTTATTTCCAGAATTACAAATAATTAAATTCTAATTTGTAGATTTTTCAAACATATTACATTATATTTCTAGATCTTACAGATAAATTATATTACATTCCTCCATCTCTACATGTGTAGTACGAGCGTGCGTATGACTTGGCGTGGGCACCCGGGCAATGCTTTCCTGTCTTCTCCTATTTTGTCCCCCTGAAGCCCGATGACTAGATGCGAGCACCAACTACATACGATAAGCTACTATGTGAGTTCACGAGTTTCATGTAACGAACCAATTTGCAGGTTTATAAAAATAATATGGAAATCATATTATAGGGGTGTAGTTAAATCAAATGAAAGTGGAGGGTTTTAGTTGTTTATGAGCATTTCTTGACTTTTGGTTTTAATGGGTAAAAGACCAAAGTTGAGGGGGCTTTTGTAACGAACCGATTTTGGGTTATCTACTATAAAGCCATTTGTTCGGAAGGAGAAAACCCATTTGTTCGGAAAGAAGGCCATTTGTTCGGAAGGAGAAAACCCCTTTGTTCAGAAAGAAGGCCATTTGTTCGGAAGGAGAAAACCCATTTGTTTGGAAGGAGAAAACTCATTTGTTCGGAAAGAAGGCCATTTGTTCGTAAGGAGAAAACCCATTTGTTCGGAAAGAAGGCCATTTGTTCAAAAGGATAAAACCCATTTGTTCGGATGGCAGATGGCATTAACTGTAACGAAACGATTTTGGGTTTATCCTATAATATGCTTATTATATTGGGGGTGTTTATAAATAAAATACAAGTGGATGGATGTATTAGTCTCATTAAATGACCTAAGTTTGGGATGAAAGGGTTAATTTACAAAGTAGAGGGACTAGAGTTGTAAGTTGCCAAATCTGATTGGGCTTGTTAGGGGGTGTGGCGACACACACACCTCAGATGGTGTGTGTGTCGTGATTTTGAAAGGAGAAAAAGGGAGAAGATGGTCTTTGATCAAGAACACTGAATTGGAGCTTGCATGTGCTGAATTGAAAGGGTGATTTGCACAACATCTTTATCTAATCAAGTAAGAACCATTCTTAACTCATTCCTCCATCTAAAATTTCATGTTTATGATGCAAGGTTAAGTGGAAGAACTTTAATGGACGGGAATTAGAGTTGTAAATGATGTTTTATTGAAAAGAATTGTTAATCTAGCATTACTAAAGCTAGAGGTACAACCAATTCAAGTTAATTCCATCTAATTAGAAGTTTTGAAAAATTAGGGTTCTTGAGACCCAAATTGAGGGTTTTGAATCTGGGGTGTTTGATTGGGAAATTGGGTATGTACTAGTGTTTATGGTGTTAGATAAACACAATTTCATATAGAAAACCCAATTGTTTTAGTGAATTTTGAATTAGATGGAAATAGAGATTTTGGGTAAAAACCTTAACGGGTCAAATAGGTGGATTATGGTTTTGTAAGGTTAAAATCTTGTGTGAATCTTGAATAACCAAGCCTTGATTAAGGGTAAAGGTCATAAGGTCTTGGGATGTTGTGGATACCTAAATTGGTGGATAATTAGACTTTAGATTACTAAACAAGATGATTTGTTTAAGTAATCAAGTGATCAAGGTCAAAGAGCAACCGAAATCATCAAACCTCAAAAGCAAGTGCTTTGCACTTACTTAGTAGTAGATAAGTAGTTACATGTAAGTAGATTATGTGTTAAATTCTATTTACATGTTGTATGTTGATTTTGACAATGTGATTATTAGTCAAACTTTAATGTGGTATGTGGTAGAATTGATGTAGTTGACTTAATGTGGCAATTAGTCAAACTAATGGGTAAGATGTGGTAAAAATTGGTGTAGTTAGCTTAATATGGAAAATTAACCCAACTAAATAATTGAATGTAGTTAAATGGTGTAAATGACTCAATGTGGTAAAAGTCAACTAAAAATGTAGAATGTGATGAAATTGGATTAAATTGACTTAATGTGGTATAAGTCAAACTATTGTGGATAATGATGAAATTGATATAAAATTGACTTAATGTGGTATAAGTCAAAACATTGTGGATAATGGTGAAATTGGTGTAATTTGACTTTAGTAGTATAGGGTCAAACTATCATGTTGAAATAGGAGTAATTAGACTATGTGATTAATAGTCAAACTTGAATATGCAAATGTGGTAAATAGATGTAATTTGACTATGTGGTCAATAGTCAAACTTAAATGTGCAATGTGGTAGTTATGTGTAATTAGAGTATGTGGTTAATAGTCAAACTTGATTGTGCAAGGGTGGTAACTAGATTTAAATTGACTTATGTGGTTATTGGTCAAACTAATAGATGATATGTGGTTAAAGGGAGTAAATGACTCTATGTGATCAAGGGTCAACTAAAATGTTGAATATGGTAATATTAGATTAAAATTGACTTAATATTGTAAAACTCAACCGTTGGTGGTAAAAAGGTAAATTGATTAATTACATGAAGTGTGGATACTTCATGGAGGTGTTTACATGAATTGTGGATACTTCATGGAGGTGTTTACGTGAAGTCAAATACTTCACGGGTGGTAGTGAGTTCAAGTACCTCACGGGTGAAAGTGAAGTCAAGTACTTCACGGGTGAAATGAAGTGTGGATACTTCATGGGTCGGCATGGAGTCAAATACTCCACGTGAGAAAGCGAGGGGTGGATCTCTCGTTAGACATGTGGATATGTGAAGTTGAAAGAATGGTAAAACATAAGACGTGAATGGGTCGTTATATGTTTAAAGTTGTAGGTTGATATATATACCTAAACTAACTAATTGATAGAAATGGTTGTTAAACTCTTAATCAATGAAAAACGAGTAGTGGTGCTCGAGTTGGGGGTGGATAACTAACCAAAATATGCATGCATAGGTGGTCATGTATGTAGTGTGGTGTTTTTGGGAAGTAAAACTAGTCGGGGTCGCAAGCTTGTGGGAAACTGGACCAAAAACCAAAAAGTAAATGTGCAGGTTTGAGGGCAGAGAACAGTACGCCAAAAATCCTCTGTCGTACGCCCACCCTACGCCCAAATGTTGAATTTTTTTGTTTTGACATGTCGTTGTTGTAGGGACTTGTGGGGAAGTCCCTACGGCTTCTTATCTTTACTAACTATATACAAATTGATGTTTTGTATGTAGGAAAGTTCCGAAGTGATTCTCGGGTCTCGCATCATGTTGATTGGATTCTCGTGGATGTGTTTCGTGATTATATTTGTTAACCTTCTCATGGGGAGTCTTTACAAACATTTTGGAGTCATTAAAAGTTGTGGATAACTTGTTGTGGTTAAGTTTTGTTAAAACTACTTTTGTGGAATTAGCGTAGTTAATTCGTGTTTGTAAAATGAAAAACGTGTGGATACGTTAAATGTTGTGATTGAGACCACTTTCGCGTCATTTTTTTAAAGTTCAAATTTGGTTGAAAATTTTGGGTGTTACATTTCGATGGCTAGAGGTGGGCAAAACATTCAAATAAAAAATATTTATATGTGTGTACATGATAGATACAGGCGAGACTCTACATTTATAGCCATACAATTCTAGCCCAATTTGATGTCCAATCGACAAAATACACACATATAACAGAGTATTAATATCTAAGAACAAAAATTTCAACAAACTCTCTAACAACGATTTATAATATTAAATCTCCTTACACACCACGCCTAAACAACGATCTACCATACTTGAAGGACTAGATAGTTACCATCTTAGCTATTTATAGAAACTAGAAATCGTACCCCACGCTCCGCGGCGGGAACTGGACCTTAAACGGTTGAGGCGGTGACATTAATGTGACTAAGCACAAAAAGAAACGTGGTTAAATAAATTTTGCCCCGAGCTCCGTGGAGGGAGGCGGACCTTAAACGGATGAGGCGGTGACATTAACGTGGCTAGGAACAAAAAGAAAACGTAGTTAAATACATAAAAGAAACGTATAAAGTTACGACGCTCGGTTGTGAAGGTCAAAACATAGATAAAAGACAGTTAGATAACGGTATCGATGTTTTTCAGTCGGTATCGGTCTCATTATCAAAGTGGTCATTCGATATAACCCACGATACCTAAAAAAAATACTTTATTTGAATACTACTCGGTTTTTATCAAAATTATACGAGGAAGTCAAGAAAAAAATAAACAAACAAACACGAAAGTTATTGAGGAAAAATCAGATTATATATACTATATGGGGTAAACTTGAAACTCTAAAAACTTGAGAGAGTCAAAGTTAAACTTTACAAAGTAAATGGGTGAGTTTTTCCATGTGACCAAGTAGGGGGGGGGGGGGGGACATGTCGGTGTCAAATGTCACCGATCTTTGTGTTTAAGAGTAATAAAATCTTTACAGATTAACTTTCAGTTTTTTTGCCATTTCTAGAAAGTCCTGATTGTTGCAATATATTGAAGGTTTTGCCGACGGATTTCCGATGCTGTTGGTAAGGGACCCATGCCTACAAACGCCTCAAAAAACCTAGCGGGAATATTATTAAAGATCCAATCTTACAAATTTTGACGGATTGCCCATCGGAAAACTTTTCCACACAAACGGGTGGAAATATTTTCTGAAAATGGTTGTGCGCAAGAATTTTGTCTTTACTTTATCGAAGGATTACCCACAACCTTTCTATATGTGAGAAATTACCGACGGAAGGTTCCACCAAAATCTAAAAAAAATAATTTAAAAACTCTATTCCATCGCGTTGGTGTAGTCTTGTTTTCTAGTAGTGTGTTGATTTTAATTTTTTGGTTATTAGAAATATGAGAAAACAATTAGGGCAAACATTGCAAGTCCAATGTTGTAGGAGTAAATCATAATATTCTCATTCCATAATTTTGAGTCAGTACAATGCATAAAGCCACATAAGTACATAAAGCTACATAATTACTAGACAACTTATTGAACAATCAAACGATTTCATATACCATGAAATCATTTATTTAGCACCATTAGCAATTACTAGAAACGAGCAGCTGGCACAAGCAGTAAAGGATCCTTTTTACGAACCACGAGTCCCACCAACTCAGTCATGTCTAGTTCTTCAGCTCTTGCACCATTTGGCAACGCAAAATCATACTTGTACACTAAGTTTGCTAACACAAGTTCGTTAATCGAAACAGCAAACTGCACACCAGGACAACCTCTTCGCCCCGAACCAAACGGCAAAAGCTCATAGTGAAACCCTTTAAAATCAACACAACTGTTCAAGAACCTCTCTGGCTTAAACATATCTGCATCTTCCCATATCGTAGGATCTCGTGCGATGGCCCAACCATTTATCATCACTTGGGTGCCTTTTTTGAGATCATACCCCATTACTTCCACATCATCCATTGCTTCATGAGGAACGAGTAGCGGAAGTGGAGTGTGTAATCGCATAGTCTCTTTTAATACGGCTTTCAAGTAAGGCATATCCTGGATATCATCCTCGGTGATCATGGATTTTCCTTTGGCTATTTCGGTCACCTCTTTCTGCACCTTTTTCATTATGTGTGGGTGTCTTATCAACTCGCTCAGTGCCCATTCTATACTTGCAGATGTTGTATCAGTTCCACCAGAAAACACATCCTACAAGATACATAGATATATACATCTTCAATACATATATACATGCATGCATGAACTAGAAACATGTATATATTTCTAGAGAGAGAGACTTACAGAGACAATAGCTTTAATGGTATCTCTCCCAAATGTAAAATTGGATGCACTTTCACTTTGAACATCGAGTAAGATATCAACTAGATCATGCTCTTGATCATTTCCACCACCCCCCATTTTCCTCTTAACTACATGCTCTTCAATTATGGCATCATAAAAATCATTAAGTTCTTTAGCAAGTTTCTTCGTTCGTCGGTCCAAACCACGCAACGAATCCACCCATGACAACCATGGGATATAAGTACCAACACTTAAAACACCAAGAAGTGTCTGAAATCTCACAAGCAAGTCCTTGAACTTCATACCATCATTATACGTCCTTCCTAGAGCCACCTCACAAATTACATTGTTAGTAAGCTTGACAAGCATCACGCTCAAATTAACCACAGAACCACTACTTTTTCCGATCAACTCAATGAGTCGAGTCGTTTCGCGTTCTCTTACTTGTCGAAACGAGTTAACTCGTCTACGACTTAGAAGGTGGATAACGGAAATGCTCTTGATCTGCCTCCAATACTCCCCATAGGGTGCAAATCCTATGTCCTTGGAGCCATAGTTAAGTTGGTCTGGGATCTTTAACTTAGGCCGATTTGAGAAAACTAAATCATGGGTTTTCAAGATTTCTTGAGCCGCTTTAGCCGAGGTGACTACAAGCATAGGTACACTACCTAGATGCAGCATCATAACGGGTCCGTATTTTTGGGCTAAGTTTCGCAACGAGAGATGGGGGACGGAGCCTAGTTGGTGAAGGTTTCCAATGATTGGAAGCCTTGGTGGAGATGTTGGTAGGTTTCTTTGGGTTCCAGAAGCAGATGAAAGCCATTTGAACAACAGGAGAATGGGAAGTGAGATGAGGGGAAACAGTAGGAACTGAAAAGAGAGTAACATTGTTGTTGTTGTGATAAGATCACTTGTTTCCTGTTGTTGTATATGTGTGGGTAAGTGAGAACACATATATATAGACTTCAAATTTTTCTTATATTATTTACTATATGTGTGGATAAGATCACTCACTTCTCTATGTTTCTAGATAATAAAGTGTTTTTAACTTTTCACTCTTCTGAATTTGTATTCCCTTTCTTCTGGGAAACAAGACAATGTACAACGCCCAACGCCTTTCTTCTCGGAATTATGCAATTAACACCACAAAAAACACTAATACACCTCTACAAAACCCAATCAAATATAGTGGAGTCATGCAAAAACATAGAAATCATCTGATTCTAAAACAACAAAATACACCTCTACAAAACCCAATCAAATCTACTGGAGCCATGCAAACACATAGAATTCATCTGACTCCATCTACATACTCGGAAAATCAATTCAATTTTGAATTTAATAATCAATTTAAACTTGATATTGAATTTTTATATTGTAGGGCTTAAATTAAAAGTAGTTTCGTTATTTGGTTTTAAGTTTAACTTCTAATGAATGATCAAGGGTGAAGCAAGATGGACCTTTGCATGATTTTTAGTTTTTCTAAACCAATCAAATATGTAAATTTTCATTTTCATGTTTTCTAATCCACTACTAGAAAACTACACTATTTACCGACGGACTAACCGTCAAATCATTGATGGAATCTGTCAAAATCCAGTTTTTTAATTATTTTTATTAGATTTTGGTGAACCCGACGTTCATCCGTCAGTAATTCTCCGACGGAAAATATTTTGGTGGTAAATTTGTTGGAAGCTTCAGGATTAGATTTCCAATAAGATTCCTGTCAGGCTTTTCCACCCGTTGTCGGTGTGGTCCTTTACCGAACGAGAATGTCCATTGGAAATTCGTTAGTAACACCTTATAATATAAATAACAACATTCAAGACTTTCTAAAGTTAGCAAAAAAAATTGTTGTGTAAAACTTTCTATAAATAACCAAGATGGTAACCGTCGAGTCCCTAAATTTATGGCATATCGTAATCGTTGTTTGGATGTGGTCTATGATGACAGTTATAATTATGACACATTGTTGTTAGCGAATTTGTTAGAAAATTGATGTTCTCGAGATTTAAATAGTATGTCATTTGTCCATATTTTGCCAATGGGATATGAGATTGGGCTAGAATTATTGGGCCCTGAAGAAGGAGTGAGGCACGTATGTGTCATGCGCACACATATAAAGGTTTTTTTATTTGTATGTGTTGCCCATGTCTAACCCTTAGAACTCGTGGGTTCACATATAAATGTACTTATTGTGTGTTTTTGGTGCCCTTGTCTAGTTATCGAGCTTCTTGGGCACGAGGTAGTAAAAGACGAGAAATTGTTGCCTATGTGCCCATGACAAGTCAATGTTGTGCGCGTAGTAAAGGATTATAGTATAATTTATTTGTTAGATTTGAAAATATAATGTTACTTGTTTGAAAGATCAGGAAAACATAATGTAATTGTTTGTAAGATTGAAAAATAAGTATTCTTGCGAATTCGTGTAATGTACATGTATAGTCTCTATTTTATGGCTTAGTGTATGGTAATCCGTTATACTCCCCGTTAATTTGTTTAATATCATATAATGTGTCGTAACGAACCTAGTAACAAATTGCGAGACCCGTACATACCTTGTTACTGTGAACTTGATTGGAAAATGTCCGTAATGCGTTAGTAATTGCCTACAGTATATTTGGTCGTCAGTAAGTACCGATAAATTACAGACGGATTTTTCAACGGGTATAGCAATATTAATAATGATGATGATGATGATGATAAAATAATAATAATAATAATAATAATAATAACATTCACGCTACCGACAACTTTGCCATCGGTATTTTTTGAAAAACCTCTAAATTGGCCACACAATTTCATTCCCTGGCCCCACTTTTGGTCACACCCCAGTCTCAGGCACCGGTTAGTCGTGACGAATGGCACAGAAACACACAACGGAAACTAAAACTTTGAACTCTTTATTTATATAAACATTGTTTTATAAACATTAACAAAAGGTTACATCATGATCACCGGTTCCTAACAAGGAATGTAACACTACAGGCCTTGTTGTTCTTTAAACATGCCTTCTTCTGTTTCATTTAAGATCTCTTCATCCATCTGGAATGCCAGTCTATCATATTATGGATTGCATGGGATGTGTACTAAAATCATTTAAAGAAAATGGGTCAACATAATTTGGTGAGTCCATAAATAAAACATTTTCAAAACCACCAGTGTTTCTTGAAATCGAATGAAGTACAATATAATTTCCCAATTTCCACTCATAGAACACCTATAAAGTACTCATGGCATGACTTAATACATATATAACCGGTGACCCTTCCGAGGTCCCATCCCACACGGAACATAATAAGCCATTATAATGCGTTATACACATTTGGAATTGTCAATTACGTCCAATGATGCCACAATGTTTCAAGATACTAAAATGTTTCAAAAATCAATCATGCCAAATGGAGTACGAGAGGGCCATGATTGTTTTAAATGAAGTACACATCACAGTTTAGAGGAACTCACCTCGGAAACACCTCAGCTTAGTTTTTACTCAGATGGTACAACCACTTTGCGCAATACCCTAAATCATATTGTTATTACTTAATCAAATATCCCTAGCTTGTTGGTAAATAACCAAGTCTTAGAAAGCAAGTTAAAATCTTACCTCAAACTACGTACTACAAGTTATATGCAAACCGTAAGAAACCTGACTTTAGGATGCGGACCAGAGCTTGGAATACATGGGATCAAAAGGTTATGTGTGTGTTTGGTAGAAGAGTTTATGTGTGTGGGATATGAGATGGCCGAGAATGGTCTTACAATTTAAAGGCTGTCATGGGACTTGAAGTGGACCGCTATCTAAGGGGGGTAGAGGACCGCTACCGCCCCTGGCCGCCAGCCTTTTCTTTCTTGTTAAGTAGCAGACCGTTAACCTATGCTTAGTGGACTGCTAAGCCTGTTGCGGTGTAGTAGGCCGTTATAGACCTCAGGACGGTCCGCGATAGGGTTCTACGCGTCAGTTTTCATCCGTTAGTCACCCGACACGTGACATATAATCATTACTCCCTTCCTAAACACGTAGCGGATCGTTAAGGCCTTGGTAGCGATCCTCTACCGGACAAATTTACAAAATTTTCATTTTTAGCCCTTGTAATTTGGGACAAATTCCTTTTAACCCCTTGTACTTTTAAATCCTGAATTTTCCTAGGCGTTACACTTTTTAAATTCTCCCTCTCCTCTCTCAATGAATGAAGGAACACCACAACCTCTACTTTTAAATCATATGTTGACCACCACAAACCTCTACCGCTACCAAAAGAACGAGTACCGTCGAACGACCACCGCAACGTCTGCCGTACACCACCACAACCAGTGTCGTCCACCACCATAACCGGAGCCATAATCACCATAACCGGAGCTTCCACACCGCAACACTTAGGTATCTCGATTTCGACCTTCATTTGGGTTATTATTTGGAGTTGAGTTTAAGGTAAGATCGAAAATGAGTTTAGGATAGAATGTTGACTTTAACTTTGGGTTTTAGTTAGTTTAGTTCATGTGTTATACAATGTATGCATGTTTGTGTGTATAATACATTATGTATGTTTGTATGTATGTTTACATTATACGTGTAGTATATTTTATGTATGTATGTATTTATGCATATATACTACATTGTATTTGATTATGTGTTGTATGTTTCGTATGTATGTATGTTTATATGCATGTTTATATGTATGTGTGTATGTATGTTTATATGTATGTGTGTACGTATGTGTTATACATTGTATGTATGTATGTTTGTATGTATGCGTTATACATTATATATATGTTGGTATGTATACATTGTATGTTTGTATGTATGTACAATACATTATGTATGCTTGTATGCAGTGGCGGACCCAGTAATTTTTTTCATGGGGGTTGGAAATTTTTGAGGTCGATTGTCTATCATTAAATATTAATTTTTTCAGTCTGGTTCAAGCCGGGTCATTTAGTACACATATTATCATTAATTACAATTAGCAAATAGCACATATGGCATAGATTATAATAAAATAATATGATAAGCAAAATTCAAAACTTTAAAAAAAATTTAAAAAAAAAGTTACCTGAAATCGCGAGGAGATAGTGGGCAAGGTTGTGAATAATGAATTGACTAATAGGGCTAGAATCGTAAATTCGTGATTAGTGAAGAGGTCTGAAATCATGAAGAGGCATGGCGAGAATCATGATTAGCAAATTGTCGTTCTTTAGATTGCGTGAATATGAAATGTTAAGACGTTGATGGATAGGATTGCCGCTACTTAGTTTTTTATCAGGTTAAATTGTTTAAAAATTTAAATGAGCAATGGGTTAACTAAATGTGCGCTTGATTGTTTAAATGAGTAATGGGTTAATTAAATGTGAGTTTAATTGTGTAAATGACTAAGTTTTTAGTCCAGTTTATTCAAAATATCCAATTAAGTTATTAGTTTAAAAAGGTGTCGGTGTTAAAAATTAAATTTTCTTGGGGTCGGTGTTAAAAAATATTTTTTTTTGAGGGGTCGGTCAAAATTTTATGGGGGTCGGTGTCAAAATTTCTTGTGGGTCGGTCGAGATTATATCACATATATAACAAACAGAGAAAAAATTTCATCGGGATCGGCCGACCCACCTAGCAAAGGCCGCGTACGCCAATGTTTGTATGTATGTTTACATTATATGCGTGTATGATCATTTTAGTGTGTATAGTTTGACATTGTGTATTTAATATATATATGGTATGAAATGTATTTGGTATATATCTATTTGGTAGGTAACTTGGTTTGACATTCATATACTTGTTATTTATATAGACAATTGAATGGACCCGGGGTGGGTCAAGTGGGAGCAATATGGGCCGTAGAAGCGCTGCTCCTCGATCTGTTACCCTTTGAGGAGTCAACTCTCGGAAGAGTACCCTTTTTCGGCACATCGAGGGCACAACACCTCTCATGGCCGTCATTTTGACTTTACACCACAAGGGAATGGTAGCAGCAACACTGTCGGTGCGGGAGATTGATAGGCATATGAGCTTGGGAGCATTACGGTTTATAAGGATTTCAACAATGGGATGCTATTATTTTTGCTGACGTCGACATCGGTATTTAGGATATCATCAATCAGGGTTCGCAAACCCGGTCTGTGCGTGGAGCTAATATTCAGCGGACGTCTCCCATTTGTCCATACCACAATGCAGTGATTCATATTACCAAACATGGCGGGTATGAAACTCATTCATCATAGATTTTTTTTATTTTCCACCCTATGATTTATTTATTTTTATAACACTTTGGTCATCATTTTATAGATTTTATAATAAAAAAGAGACCAACATCACAACGACTATAATGAAGAGTGCTTTTGACGGGCCTTGGTGTTACTGAAAGAAGGTACAGGCGGAGCACCAACACGTCTTGTTTGAATGGTTTACCATAAGTACATATATAATCGTCCCTTTGTATTATATGTGCATATATAGCCCTTTGTATATGTGGGCATGCACATTACCGTTGGGATCCCAACCTTGATGAGGCGATCCTTGGCTGTTGGGAAAAAGTAAGCGCAGGGTGGTTCCTCGACATGTTGAGGGAGCGCGCGAAAAGACAGCGGCTAGGTCGAAAGCAATTGAAGAACGAGAGTAAAAGCATCTGGAACGGCTAGGTCGAAAGTGTCGTTAGCCAAACACTTTCGCAAGTATGACACGTGAAAGGTAGGATGAATCCCACTCAGTTCATCAGATAGTTCCAGTATATATGCCACTTCTCCCACTCATGCCAAAATTTTAAACGGTTTGATGAACCTCGTACTTAACTTTCCTTTTTTGCGAAACCGGATTATCCCCTTCCAGGGAGATACATTTAACATCACTTTATCCCCAACCTGGAATTCGAGGAATATTCGCCTCTTATATATATATATATATGAAAATAATCAAATGTGAACCAACTTTAAATGTGTAAACCAAAAAACTAAATTCTGATCACATATTTATTCTAGTTAATTGGATGTTTGACTTTTGGGGAATGAATTAAAATAAGATAAAAATAAATGTGTGGTCAGAATTTAATATTTTAGTTTACGAGTTCACATTTAATCTTTACCCTATATCATATATATATATATATAGGGAGAGTATCAATGGAAAACCACAAAGTTAGGCGAAAACCAAGAAACTAGTATCAGCTAATCAGAAATTTTAGATTTTAATTATTTAAATTTAATATAAAAGGGTATTTTAGTAAATGTTTATTAACTTGTATTTAATTTTTATTATAAATCCATTTAAATCCCTTATTTTTCTCCAATCAATTTACTTTCTATTTCTTTTTAAATTACAATTGAAAATTAAAAAAAGAAAATGATTGAATCTTTTTCTTTGCTCCGATTTTTTTTCACATTTGCATTTCAACAAATCATTTGAGATTATCTCATTCAAATCCTTATATTCTTCCCGAATATTTATCCCAAATCATCGATTTCTAGTTCTATATATGTTTAGGTTTACGATTATCTGTTTATCATTCATATTAACATTCAAGATTCTTAGTATTCGTCGACTTGTAGTTCTCGACCGGATTTCATATCATCAAAATCAAAGAAGGGATTTCGTACGAGCGTCTCAATCGCCGTCTCCGGTTTGTTGTTTGCATTGCACATGCCATGGTTTTTTTGTATTACCTGGAACGATTTTGGATGGTGTTCATCATGCTGATCTTCATTTGTTTTTTGTATGAGTTACGTATACGTAGCTCGTAAGAGCTACGTATATGTAACTCAGTTCTTCTTCCCTTGTTTTTTGTTTTTTACCCATGTTTACATATACATAACACAAGCATACATATTACAAACATAAAATTTATATTTTTTGTTTATCCTTGAATACATATACATAAACAATAGGAACTAATGGTTAATATAAACACACATCTCTTGTGTGTTCGTTGTTTACATATACGCAACCAATCAAAATTTATGTAGTTCTTTTAATTACTCATAAGTAATAAAATTATTTTATTAAGAAACATATATTATTAGCCTAATCGTAAGAGTTACGTATATGTAACTCAATTATTTTTTCCTTTTTTTGTTTCAGTTTACCAATGTTTACATGTATGTGAACTTGAGTTTTTTTTTCTCTTTTGATTCGTATATGTAACTCATATTAGCTACATATGCATAACTCGTAACATCCACATCATCTCCACTCGTGAGTTACGTACATATAATGAACACGTAACTTGTTTACATATATGTAAACACATATGTTAACATCTTTACATAACGTTTACACATACGTAATCCTTGTGCATAATAGTATTTGGTCCTACTTAAAAAAAGCACTTGATAAAAATTTAACTTTTTCATTCAAATATAATATTCATTGCTGAAAAAAATTAGGCATAAATTACAAGTTTTATTATTAGACATTCCCCTTGTATTATCCTACTGTTTACATATATTTAAATATCATAACAAAAACCGTTTACATATATGTATGCATAGTTCATAAATGCAATTGATCTTACTATTTCATAAACATTCCTCGTAAAAAAGGTTAATTTCGAAATAAACAAAATCGTGATATTAAAAATTGATATTAACGAATTTACCTTAATTAAACCATTAAAACAAGTGATGATTACAACTAATTAGATGAGAAGATAGGAGAGAGAAAGAGATTTTTAAGGGATTTTCTTAAATCAAAAGATGACAAACTACCTAATCTACCCCTAGATCATTTAATTAAATTAATTAACTTCTACAAATTTACAATTTTGACATTGACTGATATTAACCATTGATCAATGGTTATAATTGATTTTCGTAGTTTTCTTATAAAACTTGGTTTTCTCTAGAACCTCACTATATATATATATATATATATATATATATATATATAGGGTTAAGATCTTTTGATAACTTATAAATACTTGAGAACTCGCGAGTACTCGTCAAAAAACCAATTAAAATAATTTTTTTTGTTTTCATTACCTTTATTATTAAAATACAACATAAAAAATAATTTATTTCTCCAAGTAATTCATCTCTTCTCTCTATAATTATTCTTAACAAAATTAATACACATGTGTAAATGGTAAATATTTACACATGTGTGTAAGTGGTAAACTTACACATGTGTAGATTTTTTTTAATATATGAACACATATAAATTCATTTTTTTATATTGTATTTTAATAATAAATGTAGTAGAAAAAAATGGTTTTGTTGGTTTTTTGATAAGTTTTCATGAGTTCTCAAAATATTTAAAAGTTTTCAAATGATTCATTATATATATATATATATATATATATATATATATTATCATCTCTGAGGTTTACACAAAAATCACTTTACGTCTCTCCTTTTTTAAAACTGTTATTTGCGTCATCGTAGTTTCTAATTTCATTATTTTTCGTCCTTCCAGCAAACGTCTATTAATGAGTTGTTTGTTGACAGGGGTACCATCGTCTTTCTAACCTAAGAAATGAGGGTATTTTTGAAAGTTTAATTCCCTGCTATAACCCTAAAATTCCTATTTCACTATCTTCCCCCCAATCACACAAATCCAAGCATTATATTCCCTGAAATTCCCGATTGCGAATCAAATCCATGAATGAGATGGATGGTGGCGGAGATGGTGGACATGGCGAGGCTGTGAAGGGCGGGGATGGGCCAGTGGAACCGGGCGGGAGCGGTGGCGGAAGAGGAGGACGTGGAGGGTGACGGAGACGGCAAAGTAGAAGGAGATGGTGGAGAAGAGGAAGACCCACGTGGCGCCCCATGATTGGTCGGGGCTCCATCAGAATCCGACCACCGTCGGGTGCTCCGTCATCAGGTAATTCAGGTGGTATAATATTAAGGATGGTTGAGATTGCATTTTGACGAGGAAATTTTGTGGAAGATGAAATAGGGGTTTGATTTAAGCAGACCAAATTAGGAGCAACAACATTAGACTTGGTCAAATTAGGTTTACTACCACATGATGAATGCAGTGACACCTGATCATAAACGGCTTTAGCAGTGAGATCAATTATCTGATTTGAAGCGGTTATGCCATGAACAAAGTTAAGGTCACACTTTCGAGAATCAATGTGGAACCGTGATTCACTGAGATCTCAATTTTGTTCATAAAAAAAATTACTTCATTTCTTTCTTTGTTGACTCAAGTTGCAATATTAATAAAATGTTTATTTGAATTGACGAACCTGGTGCCGGAATTCTTGTTGAAGATTAGTTGAGGAACATAAACTATTCTGATGCTCAAGTCCTTCGGATTATTAGCATTCACTGATGTTGATTCCGGTAAATCTTATGCTTAGCGATTGTATACCCTTGCTCCTGCAGGTTTGTTGTTATTTTATTTTGGATGAGTTTAATTATCCTGGTAGAGGCTATTATGGGGTGTGGTGATTAGGAAGATGGGGTGAGGTGATGAAAAGTGTTAAAATTTTGTAAATTGATGGACGAAAATCGTTAAAACAAAAGGGGCATTTTAGTCATTTTATCAATTATTTAACAAATCTGTAACGGACGTTTGCTGGAAGGACGAAAAGTGATAAAATTAGAAACTATGATGACGCAAATAGCAATTTAAAAAAAGGAGGGACGTAAAGTGATTTTTGGGGTAAACGTTAGGGACGAAAATTACAGTTTACTCGTATATATCTCTGTGTGTGTGGGTGGGGTGTGTGTGTGTGTGTGGGGGTGGGGTGTGGGAGGGTTCCTTGGGGAACCTCAAAAAATGGGAAACCGGGGTTATCAAGTTATTTCTCAAACAAAGTGTGTTGCTTAACTTTGGTTTGATGATGGAGCAGACCGCCGCCGCTCGAATCCGGCTCCTTTACATCTGATGATGCCGACGACGGTGCCGGTGGTCACCGTCTCTCTCTCTCTTCTCCCGATTCACTCTCTCTCTCTCTCTCTCTCTCTCTCTCTCTCTTTTAATGTTGTCTTTGAAAAGCAAGAGAGGCTGTTGTGGTAGACACGTGTATAAGGCCAGAGCTTCCCACGTGAGAAGCATTGATAACTTGTACTTTTTGGCTTAAAAATCACAACCTTACTGTAATCGCATGACCATTAATATGTTAATAATAATGTTTTTTTACTTTTTTTAATTAAAAAATAATACTTTTATTAATCCAAAAACCTGTCGAGGATTCACCGGAGCATTTGTACAGCTGCATGTGGGTTCGCAAGAAGAATGGTTTTGTCACCTGCTTTTTCTCCTAAAGATTCCATGTGGCACGTTCCTAGGCTGCCCACGTGGCCGTCAGTTTCACACTTATGTAGGTACGTGTGACATGCGAAAAAACACGTTTATTTTTGAAAAACGAACATCCAAGCTTATTTTGTCAGCTTTGACCGGACAAATGTTTATTTTAGTAATTTTCCTTATTTTGTTTGGCTCTCTTGATCTCAACTTAATTATTTTTTGTAGCTAATTTGTAACCAATCCTTGATGTAGCGAATATCATTTTGTAACCGTATGGTTTTCTTATATTTTTACTTTAATTTCAATTAAACCTCACATATAATTTGAATAGATAATTGTTTTTTTTAACAGCAAAGGCCGGACACCCGGGATCACCCTTCCGTCCGAAAAACAGAAGCGCCGTGACCCGGCCTCACACCACTCAAGAGGAAACTCACAACTGGAAAATCCCCTGGCTCAATCTAGAATATTTTATTCCAAGCGAGACTCGAACCCATACATTCCATTTGAAAAGGTATGGGCTACCACTCAACCAGAAGGAAGGCCGGTGGTGAATAGATAATTGTTTTAGCTAAATGATTTTTAGACTTGTGATCATAAACTGATTGCATAATTTCCTGCGATACTACATGATTGAGGCATGGGGAAATGAGACCCACACACACAAAGAAAACCACATGATCTAAGGTAAACATTCTGCTAAGAATTGAAGTAGAGTAAAAAAAAATCAAACTTATAAAAGTCAACAAACCATGATTAAGCAAACGCAGATAAGATATTCTTCTTTAGGGTGAATTCTTCGGCCTTTAGTGGGCTAACTGACTGCAAATCAACAAATTAAACAATATTGTTAAAGACACAAAGGTGTAAAACTAAATCAATTTTTGAGTTTAAAACATTAATGATGCTATATTTACTATCAAATTAGGATGTTTTAGGATGACATGTCAAAGACGGCATTTAGGACACACGAGGGGCACTTCGAAGTTTTTGTAATGCCTTTCGGCCTAACTAACGCACCTGCAACTTTTCAGGCGCTGATCAATCATGTGTTTCAACCATTACTTCGAAAAAGTGTTTAGGTGTTCTTCTACGACATTCTAGTTTATAGCAAAAATTTGGAGCAACATATGGGGCATATAAAAAAAGGTTTTAAAACTACTAAGAGAGCACCAACTATATTCCAAGCAATAAAAGTGTGTTCTTGGTGGGCAAGAAGTAAAGTATCTAAAGGGTGTTGATATCAATCCCTCTAAGATTGAAGCTATCAAGAATTGGCCGATACCACAAAATTTATAACAGTTGCGTGGTTTCTTGGGTCTTGCAGGGTATTATTGAAGGTTTATAAAGACCATTTGGAGTCTTGGCTAAACTTTTGACAAAATTACTCAAAAAAGAAGCATTTGGATGGCATAATTATCCACAACACGCATTTAATCAACTAAATGCTACGTTGTCTTCAACTCTAGTATTAGTTTTGCCCAATTTTTCTGATCAATTCATTATTAAGACAGATGCTTCAACTCATGGGTTAGGAGCACTGTTAAAACATAATCAACATCTAATTTCTTTCATCAGTAAAGCCCTTTCAGCCTAGCAGCAAACTTAATCTATTTATGAGAAGGAACTACTGGAAATTCTTTTGGCTACTATTACCTTATTAATTGGCATTTCATTATTAAGACAGACTAGTGAAGTCTCAAGTATCTGTTGGGACAGAAGGTAACGACACCGTTAATGGGCTATGACTAGGAGATCGTTTATAAAAAGGGAAAAGAGAACATTGTAGTTAATGCTTTATCTTGTGTCTAAGGGGCTACTTTGTTCACCACAATTTTAGCTTCCTTTGGCCATTTCTCTTACAAAGGATTACAAATAGTTGGAAGAATGATCAAGCAATTCATAGTATACTACAGCAGTTTCTCCAAGGATAAACAGTGCCAAAGTTTGAATGGGATGGGCAATTATTTACAAGGAAGAACAACATACTTTGGCCCTTTTTTGGTAGTAGAAAAGGTGGGTCGAGTAGCATACAGATTGGATCTACCTAGGGGAGGTACAAATTCGTCCAACTTTCCATGTTTCGGTGTTGAAGTAAGCAGAGAGTCCTCCTGCCAAGATTATTCCTATTCGAACTGGTTCCAACTGATTTCAGGTTCTGTTTAACACCCATTGCTATTTTGGAAATAAAGTTAGTTAAGAGGCGCAACGGGGCAGCAATGAAGGCATTGATCCAATGGTGTGGTCAAACAGCTCAAGATGTTAGGGAGTTCTCAGATGAGTTGATGCTGTGTTTTCCATAATTCACTTTTGGAGGTCAAGAAGTGGTTTAAGAGAGAGGGGGAGGGGGGGGGGGGATCGATACGTAATGATCTCATAATAATATAATAAGGACCATTGAGTTTATTATTGTAAGTTTTTTTTCTTGAGGGGGGGGGGGGGGTGTATTATGGTAGGTTGTTTTAATGGCAATTTTTGGTATGGTAGTGTTTAAGGTCTTGAATCAATGAGAATACTGATTAGTTGAATACTAAAACTCTGTCACTTCCTCTAGCATCTCCTTCTCTGGTTGATTGCATCAAGTTTTTTTGTTTTGCTCCGTTGCAGACTAAGTACAACCCAAATGAAGGAATTGATATCTAAATGTGTTAAAATTGCATCCTCTAGTATTTTTAAACCAACAAATACTAGCTGCAATGAAATAAGTTGACTTCCTAGGTCGAAAAAGTAGATCTAGATAGATGAACTATGAATTATACCATGTATCAGAAATATCATATAGTAAAACATTTCTGATAATAAATCATTACTTTTACCTTCGAAAGAATGCGCTCTAGACGTTTGAGTTCATTCTTTGCATAGTCAGCACCTTTAGCCATACAACTGTGAGCAATTTTAGTGTATATTTTTCCATATCTGTAAAAAATCCAATATTTAAGCTCAAGCATGAGTAACAAATATATACCTACTAGTAAAAAAAAAGCTCAAGATTAAACATTAATATTAATAACTATAATAACCTTGCCAAAGGACCATCCAGATTTCCTGCTTCTTCCTCAATAATGGAATATTTTTGTTTCTTATCATCATCACCAGCACTCAGGAAGTCCTTCACTAACTTATTCAAATTCTCAACTATACCAGCCTGTTTTTAACAGGAAAATTAAGAAACTATTGGTTAAATCCAATATATACACTAGAGGTCGACCAATAAACTAATACGGTTTCTGTTTTATATGAAAGGGGAATGGGTCAAATGGGTTGAAGGCCTATTTATAATGCATACAACCTCGTAAATTAATAAATTGTTTATTCAAAGACTCGTGTTACTATTGTAATATATATATATATATATATATATATAATATATATATAATCATAACTAATACATTAACTGTTAAGAAAAAAAATTATAAAAAGATCATTTGTGGGTGAACCCTACCTACCTCAACCCATCACCCATCCTACCCTGACCCACCCATCTTGCCATCTATATTATACAAATTGATATAAGATCAAATTTCTGTTAAGAACTGACCGTGGAAGTAAGTTGTCCATTTCCGTCACGGCCAGTACCACATTTCTCGTTGATGAAGTTAACAAGACTGTCTAAATCAAACTCGCCACCATAATTTTCACCACCTTTGTTCTTCTTTGAGAACAACTTTAATGTTGGATAACCAAGTACATCATACCTGCATGCACCATTCTTAAATTTAAACCACTTTAAATTAAGTACAAAAAAGCATATTTTTATCACTTCAATTTTGGCGGTTGTTCTAGAAACATAAACTTGATCATTAGGAAGGTAACATGACCATATGCATTTCTTACCTTTTTTCAAGATCTTTGTATTTTTGAGCATCAAGTTTGGCAATGATTACATCATCCTCTTTTTTAAATGCAGCTGCGAGACTTTCATAGGTCTGAAACACGCACAGAAAAAAAGAAAACCAGATTCGTATAATCAAGGTTCTAATTAGCACTAAAATCAAATTAGCAAGAGTCGCATACGGGATCAAGGGTTTTGCAATAGCCACACCTGCAATATGAGAGAAGATATTGAATGTGCCCAAATGTCATCTAAGTTTTCTTAATTCAATATGACCACATTTGTAAACTACTAAGTAAACTAGACTTACCATGGTGCATAGAACTCAACTAACACATTCTTAGTTTCATCCAGTACAATCTCATCAAAGTTTTCTGAATTCAGCCTGACCACATTTCTGGTAATCGCACCCATCTTTACATTAGTCCCTGAAACGAATAACAGTTATAATATTAAGCATAAGGTGTGACACAACATTTACAATCAAATAAGAACATACAAAGCCAAGCTGGATGGTACTTCATTGATGAATGTACATTCTAATTTAAGGGGATTTAATTATCTGCTAATTCTGCAAAATATTAGACTCCTAGAATATTAAACTATTATACAATTTAAACTCTTAGATGTCATAGTTGCTACTTGTTACTAATATGAATATATCAAATAAAAAAAATAAACATGATAAATAGAGAAAGATTTACCTGCTTGACTATTTATATACTCCACAAGTGCATAAGCAGTGTGAGCACCATCATATCTGACGAAAACAAATTTCAATATTCAAACATAATTATGTTATGCTGGATTATCTGATAACATGCGTTTTCGGTAACACGAGTTGAAACCAACATGTAAAATGAGATAAGAAATACATTACTCACTCTTGAGGCTCCAAAGAATCTTTGGGAAACCATTTGATGGTAGGGTAACCAGAAATCTTATATTTGGTGCAAATTTTCTTATGTTCATCACAGTCCACCTGCGACACATGCAAAGATAAGATATAATTTCATTATATTCAATCTGAAGGAATGATCACAGATATCTGGAAAAGAAATTAGAAGTCCTTTATGAAAGATTTCATAAACATAACTAATCATAGAACCAGTGAAACAATCAAGAGCCAAGAACACAGTTCAAATAGGCAACTAATCATTGATTCAAAGTTAGAATTATTGCACGAAATCATGTTAAAATGAAAAAGGAACACCTATTTGTTGAAAAACATGAAAATTAAAACTTAAAAAGCAGGCAAAGTATAACTATATATAAATAAAAGTGCATAGAAAAAGCTTTCTGACATTCCAGTATAAATATAATTATATATGACAGATCTTGCAAATTATTCAAGAACTTACCTTTCCAATTAAAACCGATTTTGTGTCCTTGAAGCTAACACCAAGTCTTTCATATTCAGGAGCTAGTTTTTTGCAGTGTCCACACCTAATACAATAGACAATCTGATTTTACACCTTAGAGAACATTTTAACGAAAATAATACTCGAATTCATTTTTACAAAATGAAGAATTTTTATTTTTTAAAAGTGAGTTGTTTTGAAATGTTATGATGACAACTGGGTCATTTTTTAAATCAGATTTATCCAAAGAAATCTTCAACTTACTAGGATCTTCATAAAAACTAAATCTCGGACAGAAAACTAAATGAAAAAAAAAACATTATTCCAGAGTGAACATAAATATATACAATAATCGAATCTATATCCAATCATTTCCCATCAAAGCTAACTTTATGCAAAACAATCAGTAAAACAAAGCCGATCTTCAATTCCTTATACATTTTCACACTAAAAAATCAACCAAAACATAAAAAAAAACTATCGACAATAACTAATTATTAACCAAAAGATGAATCTAACTTCAGTTTGTTTACCAGGGAGTGTAGAACTCCACGAGTGCGCCACGATCCTGGCCGACCTCCTTCTCAAAGTTATCCGGGGTTAATGTTACAAAATCGGATAGAGCAGGCGATATTAAGAATAGAGTTAGGGTTGCTAACGTGAACTGGATCTGTGATGTCGCCATGTTTTCGACAAACTCGTGGGATGAGTTTTTTGTTCTGAATCTTGGCATGGAAAGGAGTTTAGTAAGTGTGAAAAAGTTGGCATAATTTCTAGTTAAGTCATTTAACTATAACCGTAATTCATGCACAGTCCTTTGACATGGTACTTATATAAGTTAGTTTATGTGTTCACTTTGTTTATTAATTATTAATTCGGTCCATTTTACACCATTTATTTATCTTTGCTTCCGATTATATCTTGGTTGGTTTTGAATGAGTTGAGGTAACTCGCAAACTAATGTAATGTAAGTTTATTTGAACAAGTCAACAATTTATTGATAAATCTAGCAAGAGAGTACATGAAAAATACCTCACTGAACAAAACATATTATACACAGTCCATATTTCCACCTAGAATTACAAAACGATGCACAATAACACGCGTGTAATAAGGCCTGAAAATTGAGTTCTGATTTGAACCTTTTCAATTTATTAAAACAATAAAACTCCGGTACAAGGTTAGGATCATAGTGTAATAGTGATTCACAGAGAAATTGGGCGTTGGCCCAATACTTGATGCAATTGGCTCAACATGATGGACTCAACAAACTTTACCCTGTTGATAAACGTGTACCTGATGATCTGATAACAGTAGAGTGGGAAGTCATCATGATCTTGATGATGACCGGGTTCCCGTTTAGTAAGTATCGTTAGGATGGCTAAGGTGAGGAGAGACCTCACGAATTAGAGAGAGAGAGCACCGATATTATGGTGTAGGTGGTGAAAGATTCATTACTCTTTTCTCCCTAATAAGCTCTCTATTTATATACATCAAAGGGGAAATCTTATTTATGATAGTAAGGGTAATTACGTCAATCGAATAATTATCAATTAAGTCATAGGGGTATTTAAGTCAATGATTAATTAATAGATAAATGATAATAAAGGCCGTATATTAATTGTGAGTCTTATATTCTCCCACTTGGCCGAGTGATCATTTATGATGAGCAATAGGTAAGTCTGGCTAGATTTTTAATACTCATTTTAGTTCTAAACTGAAGCTGTAGTAGAGAAATACAGTCATTAAATTAACATTCAACTCAAGACCCCCGTTAATCTAACTACAATGCCAAATTTAAAATTTAAGTAAACTTATGATCAAATTGACAATTAAGCTCTTAACATTGATTTGTATAATTACTATCTTTATGTCTTTAGGCAAATAAGTGGGGAAATTTTAATATTAAACGAAAGTAAGTATAATTATGCAACTAAATAAGGTATTTATAAAATCCCATTTGCGAAACATGTTCTTCGAAAACTTTAGGAGAGAGACCTTTAGTCATGGGATGCGCAAACATAATTTTATTACTTATATACTCAATACAATGATTATTTTCCTTAACTCGTTCACGTACGAACAACTACTAATTTGTATCAAGATATAATCCAGCTCTAGTCGAACTGTTACTGTAACATCCCCAACTCCAAAAATAAGTTGGGACACGTGTCGGCTAAGAAACACGATGCTAGAACATAACCGGACGCGAAAACAGAGAGGCGGTTAGATCAGAAATAGCCCAAAACTTTGCATAAGCATATCCCGGGCTAAAAAATGAGTTACGGAAACCATAATATATGAAACTTGGGTGCCTTTGTAACATCCATGGTTTTTCGAGCATATTCTTTTTATCCTAGCTTATGCAATAATAACACACCAATTTAAATCTCGCACTTGTTCAAACATTTAACGTCACTTTAACTACTATTTTAAACATATGTCAAATCAATTTTTCAGACCTTACATTACATATTATTTCCCTATAACACATGTAAGCATAATTATATACATATACTTATATATATATATATATAAGTAAACATTTTGTTGTGATAAGTATATGTATTAAAATGAAATATGAGAGCTTTTAGCATATATATATATATATACGTATTTAATTGTGGATATATGTGCAAACTTATACATATTTGATTGTACTAAATAAATCAAGCATACAATTTTTAATTTTTAGGAAAATAAAACTCATGAATTTTAATCATGTATTTACATTTTATATATATATATATAGGGGCATGTTCTTTTGAGAACCAACCATATGTTGAGAATTGTGAGAACCACACAAAACGTGTACATATCGCTTTAGTGAAAAAGGTAAAATTCAACAACAATGTTTTATTTATCTCTTCCCACTCTTAGTTTGAGTTAATCTCCTCTCTCCTGAATTTTTTTTAAGAAAAGTATAAAAATATGCATATATGCATTCATTTGTGCATATAGTGAGAGTGCATATATGCATTTAAAAAAACGATTATAAATTCGAGGTCTTTTAAAACCAAACCTTAAACATATTGAAATGTACATGAATTCTAGTCAATTTATATTATAAATAGAGCAAGAGTTAATGCGGTTCTCACGGTTCTTAACATATTGTTGGTTCTCAAAAGAACATACATATATATATATATATATGTATGTATTTATTTATAAATAGATATATGTAAATATATATATTTGATTACATTGAATAAACCCTTTATACAATTCATAATTTTATAAAAAAAAGGGAATTCATCCATTTATAAAACAATTGTAAATAAATATAAAATGTTTAAATTTTATAAATTATTAAAATGATTCTAAAACAAATGAAAAAGGATTCTAATTTATTTAACTTACTTGAACCCCTTATGTTCCTCTTGAACCCTCTCCTTTGGTCACTTGAACCCCTTTTCCCCCAAATGTTTGAACCCTGGAACAATACTATTCAACTTTGACTTCGGGGAAGTCAAAATCGACCCAAACCTTCACAAATCTTTGCGAATTCAATGTTTAGCCATCACAAATCAGTTACAAACCCGATCTCGATCGTTTGAAGCTTGAAACCGTTAGTCTTGATTAAGAGTTTAAAGCTTTAAGAACCTACTTATGGCTTTTCGGTTTCGGGAATTCAAAGCCACGAGATCAAGTGATAAACCCTTCGAATTCGATCAGTTACAGTTATCACTCACAGTTCTAATCATTCTAAACACACCCACACCACCCTACCACCAAAAACGTCACTCGAAACCGTCTCAATTTGTCCTCCTCCCTCTCTTGGTTCGCGACGGCAGGGAGGGCTCGAACCTCATTGTTTTCGGAAACAAAACGATCGATCACAGGTAAATTACATTCCCTCTTGCTCAATTTGTCTCAGAAATCCAAAATCCCTTTGACCTGGAAATCCGATGAGGATTTGATTCTAGGGTTTGAAATCCTTTGATTTGGGGAAGAAAGGTGTTTGGGGATTGATGTTAAAAGATAAATGTTTCCTTGCTTTATCAATGCTTTGCCCATATCAAATGGTTAAACACTTCACCTAATGTAGCAGAGGTCGCGGGTTCTAGACCCGGCCTCTGCATATTTTTTTTGGGGTTTTTACTTTCTTGTTTGCTTTTACTCATACACACACACATATATATAATTATATTTATATATATATACTCACATATATACATTGTTTTTAGGTGAAGGGTAAAATATGTATGTCCTATTATAACAAAACATATAACGTTTGGTGTCTATACTCTATAAATTTTATAATTATGCAAATACATATACATATATATATACACACTTGACGAGTAATACGATTATTATTATAAACAAATTTATGTATCTAATTTTCAAAGAACTTATGATTTAGATCCTTTCCAAGTGAATATATATAAATATATAAATGTTTATAACTATGTTGATTATACTAATTATCGCAAACATTTAACGAACGGTATTGGAGCATTATTATTTATACGCGTGTTTTGTTTTTGTTACTAATGTATATATATTCTTAAACATGGCAAACATAATTATAAACCCGTTTTTATTAACTGATTCGTTTTATAGATTTCATTTTATAAAACCTATAAAACTCAGAATCGTTTTTATAAATTTAACTTGTTAGATATTCAAGGAAACCTTTATTTCATTATTATTAGATAAAAAAACTTGTTAACAATCTAAGTGATTCAAAACAACCATTTTAGCAAATTATAAAATCCATAGTTATAAACTATAATTATAATATAATTATGACCATATTTATAAACCCATTTATTTTACAAAAAATTATACAAACTCTATTACAATTTATTTTTATGAAAACATTTAAAACACGATTCTATACTTTTAATTAATAATTAATTATGATTTAATTAATTAGAACATTATTATTACACCATAAATTTTAGTTTAATTACTAAATAATTAAATCATTATTGATTAAACACTTGTTATTTCATAAAAATTCAACGAAATAAATAAATAGATGATTTTATTTATTTATGTAGTTAATAATTATGTATTCAAATATTTACAAACTATGTATTTAGTTATTTATACTTACAAACAATAGGACACTAATTATTTTTAGACCTAGCTACAAACAAAAGAAATTGTTTAATTATTCTTTCACTTATTCAAATTAAGATAAAATTAATTATCAAGATTTACGTAAATATTATTTGAAACTCAAATAATTATTTTATGAAACAACTCACGTCAAGCCCTTTGCGCGTTAGGATTTCCTACTTCATATTGTGCAAACTATTGATACACTTTATACCATTAAACTTAGGTTGATCTTACGAATTACGAGAATTTTTGTGTAACAAACAACATAATTATGTGACATTCAAGCTACTCCTTACAAGGTGAGTTTCATAGTCCCCTTTCTCTTTACTATTGTTTATAAATACTTGGGGTGGAACATGTTTACATACTATACTTACTAAGTTCAATACCATTGTTCTCATGCTAATTACTATGTGCTTTATGTCTTAAACTACTTAGCGACCATACGTGTGTTCATGTTTAGTACAATCATTAACTCGTGTTGCAAACGTAAGGCAGTACCTTTTATGATCATTTATACGGGAAACCGATACCAGTTAACACAGATCTTGGCGGGTTTTGTGTGTACCATATTACTAATTTTTCAAAACACAATCAGTTAAATTGTACTTACCAGTTTTCCATTTACTACGGTTTGATTGTACGGTTGGATACCTTGTATGTTTTCATATTTTTGCCTTAGTTATGCTTTGAACATATTGAATTTCAAATCCTTTTATACAACTTTTGTTTGGTGTTAAAACCTATGTTACTCACCAACCACTTGTAGTTGACATTTACTCACATGTTTCAGGTGCACCAGCTTGAGGATTCAACTTGATCACATAGGACTTGGACCTAGTTTAATTTAATTAAGTTATGTTTGAACACTTTGTTTTCCTAATTCCAATTGTAACGGATGCTTTTAATTCGAATAATAAATATTATCATATTTAATAAATGACCAGGTGCTTATGAACAACCGCGTCAGCCCCGTCGTATAATCCGTCGTCGGCCGGGGTGTGACAGATTGGTATCAGAGCTATGGTTATAGGGAATTAGGTTATTAGAAACCAGTGACCTAGTCTATAACCTTAGGATACCCTTGTGTTATTATCCTACATGTTATACTAGGAATTTCTTTGCATGATACAATACGTGTTACCTTATATGCTATGTTACTTGATGACTCACATGTTTACAAAGATTGCTACCTAGGTAAAAACCTTAATTATTACATTGCTTGATTAGCCTACACATTACCTATTTGATTACCCTAAATGTCATCCTAAGTCTTGCCATACACTTATTCATATCTAAGACTTCATACACTTTCATATTCACACATCGAGAACTATTTCATCACCATCACTTGTGGGAAGATTCAAACTCTCAGGCCTAATGCCTATTAAAATTTTAAAATCCTGTCAAAGTTTTGAGTTCTGAAAATTAGTAAAGAACATGTGCAATCCGGAAGGGTGAATGTCTGTACTTTGGGTCTTCTGTCTAGGAAAGCATTTCATATAAATCTAAATCAACCGAAGGATCCGTATGCTTTCCTGGGAATTCTCGAAGTGAGTGTTCACCTATAGGCTAAAACATGTCTTCTTGAAAATAGATGAACTTAAATCACTTTGATCTGTCACAGCATCCATTTGGTTATGTACCAAATGAATAAATTCTAAACATCATTCATTTAATTATTACAATTTAGTACACATGCTTAAACCCCCCTATTTGATTCTTAAACTTAATCTTATTTAAGTCCCTATACCCCATCACCCTTATGCCTTGAAAAATTGTATCATCCTTATCATCACTTGTAAGATATTTAAACCCTTGGACCTTATCATTCAAGGAAAGGAAGCTGCTTGAATGGATGAAGCACACATTTGAGGCACAAGACACAACCCCTAACGATTCTCTCCATAACCATGAGTTTAAATAATAATGTTAATGGTACATGATGGCTAGAATAGTAGGTGTAAGCCTATGAAAGATTCTGACTAAGGAAAGACTGAGTACTTAAGTGTATACCTTGTGACCCACCTCTCTTTCCTGGGGATTTTTTTCGTGGGTACACTACTTGTAGGTCAAGTTTTACTCCTAACATACTATTATGAGGACTCAGTGTTATGATTAGTCGATTTTAAACTCATAAACACCTTTGTACTTAACATTTACCATTGCAATATCACTTACGACCATTTCCGTGCTAGACATGGCCTCTTACCCTTCTAACTCCCCGGAGTATCACCCCGCAACATAGTTAGTACATGAGTAAGACTGCGGATCCCCATCACCAGGTAACCGGTCACCAACACGACTAGCTGCCAGATCCATGTTTGACCACAGGGCAGATTGGCTTTTGAGCACAGACATGAGACTCCGATCAGCTGAACCACCTCCACTGAGAGACCGTTATCTAGCACCTAACCTATATCATCCAGACCCAGGAGCAAGACAAGTCATGGAACCTACCAGTGCCATAGGAGTTCCAGCTGATACCGCTCACCAACATGTGAGAACCACCGAGTTCCTGAGACAAGGAATGGAGCCTGGAATAAGGCACGACCTGCCGGGTCAACGAATCGATAGCCTATTGGGCCAAGTGCGGTACAAGGAAGACTTGATTGCAAATCTTGGCACCTGAGAAATACTTGATGCACGTACAGGAATAGCTGAAGCTGAAGCCCGGTTTGCAATACGAATAACCATAACGATGCCCATCTTGGTGCTCATCTACTTCCCAATGGAAAACTACCTGAGATGTTAGTCGGATATTCTTTTTCTCGTTTTCTTAAAATTTAAATACAAATGTTATTATTTTGGCTCGCCTTAATGGTTGACATCTAAACCTTCTTTGTAAACTAATTATTTTTTTTGTTTCCCGATTTGACTAATATAGTTATCTTGTTCAAACAAAACTTTTATCAAACCCTTAGTTTATAGATTTTATCTAGATTATAAATTATTTACAAACCCATGTACCTTGTAAAGAAACTTAATGCAATTTCTGAGTTTGTAACGGTCCGTCACAGGTGCCAAAATCCATAACGGACCGTCACCGGCCGTGACGGTCCGTCACGCTTCAAAATCGTGAAAACGCACCGTTTTACGCCACGTATCACTGACTCATCCCACCCTAAGGCCATGACGGACTGTCATGGTCTGTGATGGTCCGTAACGTGCTCAGAAAGTGCTTGGAGGCCAAGAAAACAGTAATGGACCGTCACCGGCCGTAACGGTCCGTTACAAACTCAGAAATTTGCCTATAAAATGATTCTTGAAGCCGTTCAAATGGAAAACCACACACCAAACACCATATACAACCCACACAATCTGGGAAGGATTTAGAAGCTAATGCAGCGTGTTAAAGTGCGAGTGCAGTACGCTGCGAGTGCGGTTCGGATCTGGAGAGACGTTTAAGCGAGGAACGAATATAGGAAATGACCCGAGACTATTGTAAGTACACTTGTAAGATCCCGGAAATCCAGAAGCCAAGGGTTCGGGTAGTGGGTGACCCAAATCTTTATTAAATATCATGTTGAGCAAAGTTTGTCACAACAGGGTGTTTTAGCAACCAAATAAGGGGCGGACTGCCGTTTACGAGGTTGTCCGGGATAGAAATGTATGAGATGAAAAGAGAAGGACCCAAAGTGTAACTCATGAGTGGTATTTAAACCACTCTATGTGCAAACCCTAGACCATTTTGGCTAGATGTGCGTGTCGGCAGCCGCAAGGGAGAGAGGCGGGATGCCGGCGACGGCGGATCACAGTGGTTTAGAGCATGAGACTTCACTACACGCTAAGGTAATCCTCGTTAACCCTTTTACGCGTTTGGTTTGTGTTTTTGGTTTGGAAACCCGACTAGGGTTTTTGTTTTCTTCACGGGATCGAAAAAGAAGACTAGGGCGGAGGCCGGCGACGACAAGGGACGGCTGTGGACGACAGCCAAAGTGACGAGGGAGACCATGGGTGGCAGCGGGATGGTCTTGACAATTGACAGGGCTGTGACAACCCGTTACAGCTATGGGGGCGAGGGAGCAGCAGCAGTGTCGGCGACGAACAGCGGACAACGGCATTGGTGTTAGTTTCGGCGTGTGGCTTAACACGGGCGGAGTTCGATGGTGGTAGTGCCGGGTGATACTCGGCTAGAGGTGCACAAAGGAGGAGACGAGAGAAACAATGGTGACTAGTGGCGTGGTGGTGCACGACGGGGAGAACCGGAATAACATCGGTTAGGGTTCTACGTGCAACACCTGCCACTAAAACGTCCAAAATTTGAGCAAGGTACAAACCAGAAGGACTATAAATGTAATTAACCTATAGATCAAGGTTCAAAAGTATAAAACATGAAAGTCCAACGGTAACGGACGGTAACGGTCCATTACGGGCTGAGCACGGGATCAATGATGACGTGCCACGTGTCCAGTGACTCAAATTCAAAATATGATTCGTGGAAACCCTATAACGGACCGTCACGCCTGGTAACCGTCCGTCACAGCTGCAAAAGGCCCGGGGTGCGCCACGTCTCACTCCGTAACGGACCGTCACGATTGGTAACGGTCTGTCACGCCGTAAACTGGTGACGGACCGTCACCACCGGTAACGGTCCATCATGACTCCAAAATTTGCCCTATAAATAGTTGGCCGAATTCATTCGATTTTCTCACAACTTAAACGATCAATTTACTCTTAATTCAATCCAAAGCTTCCCTTGCCCACTCCTGACGATCCCGGTCCAATTCCCGCTCGTTTTAGTGCCCGGTGTAAGAAGAAACGCTCGTCAAAGTGCTGATACGCTAGAGAAATCAATGTTAGGAGGTTGACTCTATAATTTCCAACTTAGTGTCTCATTCCTATAAACAAGGTGAATACTTTATGTCTTTCAAAACTTATGTCAAACATTTACATTTACGAAATGGCCAAATAAAGGTTAAGGGAATAATGCTCAACGTTCGTCTAAGAACAAATCATTCAGGCCATAGGTATACGTAAAACTTGCAAGGGATACACGGGTCTCGGGTGAGAGTCCCGGATTATAGCTGGTGCTTATCTTAGAACAAATTCGGAGGCGTGGACCTGTCCGTTGTTATATGGCAGGACGCCAGTGTATACAGTGGTGCATACAGTCAGGACATGGGTCTGCTGAATGTGTGGATTGAACAAAAAGTTGTGATTATGAAATTAATACATGTTTGTGCCAAATGATTTTATGTCAAGATAATTGTATTCACCGGCGTTCGCGCTGACGTTTCATTTTCAAAATGTTTTTAGGTAATGAATAAAATGTGTTGAAAATGGGATAAGGGCAGGCATCAGATCTGGCCATGATATGAGAAAGGGAGAGGGTAGATATAAGATCTGACCCTGTGAAAAAGGATAACTTACATGTTTGACTCTCAGGCATCGTGTATAGGAAATCCTAAACAAAGAAAATGAAGATAGGAACGGGGGACTGATCAACCCTGGATAGTACTATTTATGGTGGATGTATATGTATTTGATTTCAAATTCTGATTTGTAATCAAAGGTTATTTAATCCCCTACGTTTATGAAAGTAAATACAAGACTTTTTTTTTTCCAACTAAGTTTTGATATTTACAAAATACAACCCTTGAGGTTGAGCAAATGATAAAACGATCCTTGTGAAAAGACTTCCGCTGTGTTTTATAAAAACTCTGAAATCAAAACATGTACCAATCGTGATCGCACCCATCCAGGGGGTGCCTGAGGCGGGGTGTGACGGGTTGTTATTAGAGCCACAGGTTTTAGCGATATAGATAGTTAGATCTAGTATCTAAGCTTCCACCATGAATTTGATTACTTTAAGATACGGAAACAAGGTAACCTTCTGACCGGTATGTATTTATCTGACAAACAGAATGTTCTGTCTAAGGAACGAGTGGTGTATAAATCTCTCCTAGACCCGTCATTCTTTCCTTGGAACATCTCTGTTGGAGGTACTGCTCTGGGAAGATAACCATCCTTGTAGAACTTTAGTTAAGATAAGGATACTGGCCTTAGTATCTAAGGCTTGACCAAAAGAATAAAATAAGCATTAATACTTTAAGATTACAGATGTCTTGAGATAAGTCTGTACCTGTTTATTATGATCCCAATCGTCCAATAAAGCAAGAATCACCTGAATATCATCGATTGGGTTCACAAATGAAACCCATTTCTTCGCCTTACTACAACAATGATCCATTTGCTATCATTCCGGATAACGTCACTCCTGAATACCATCGTCCCATGATACCTCAAGCCAATGGATGGAAGCTGGATCTGATTTCAGCAATTGGAACAATGAAGTCAAATCTCAGCCAGGAATTAATGAGGCTGAGTCTAGTCAAGCACATCATAACATATCGACCGAAGAAGAATCTTATCACTCTGTATCTGAACAATCTGAAACTCCAGTTTTGTACGATCCTTATATGTTTCCTGAACCAGTCTATTTGTAAAATCCCGGTTTCTCGTTTAGAGAACGGGTTTGTAATTATTGTATATAAATTGTTCGCGGGTATAGATGATTCAACGTGTGAAGTACGTTATCGTTTATATAAATAATTAGATGGGGGTTTAAGTGTAACTACCGAGGCCTAAGGGAGGGTTTTGTAAAAGCTTTGAGACGGGCCAAGCCCGGAGACCAGTCGGTTGTGCGCAAAGAGCCGAGCCCGGTTGGGGGAAACACCCTATTAGGGTGTTACGCAATGGGGGAGGCTCCTCTTGGGAGTTTTCAGCTGCCGAGAAGAAAAGGGAGAGAGGGAGAGGCCGTTCGTCGTGTTTCGTGTTCAAAGAAAGGTAAAATCGTGAGCCTCTAGTCATTGTTTAGATGATTTGATTCCCGAATAATCATAATAACATGTGGTATGATTCTAGGGTTTCGTAGAGAATGAGGGGAAGAAGAAGGCAGATTCTAGGTGATTCGATTTGCATGTGTCGCTTGGATCTAAGGTATTACTCCTATATTCCTCACGTGTACTCGTTTTGGTCGTTTGAAGCTTGTGTGTGTCGAGTGGGAGTTGGCCGAAAACCTAATATAATGGGGATGGATACTACGGGGGCCCGGTCAGGATTCGGGAAGGCCGGAACTGCGCAAGGCGGCCGATGGTTGTGCTGGAGGTTCGTGGTAGTCTCCGAAGAGGGCTGTTCACGGCTGGGTTGACGGGAAGAGAGGCACGACAGCAGCGAGGGAAGACCCGTAGGCCATTCACAGGGTTGTGGTCGATCGATGGTGGCGGGAAGGGCTGTGGTGGTTCCGGAAGACCACGACAGTGGTGTCCGAAGGCCGTAGGGGCTGCGGGTGGTGGCCGAAAATGACAAGTACAACCTAGGGGTGTGTATACGTGCATGGGAGGGTTGCGTGGTGATTAGGGTTTTGCATGGCATCATGCACATGCATGTGAACATGCGCAATGCCGAGTTAGTCGAGTAGGCTGAGGTTAGCATCGGGTCATATATTGACTCATGTATTGTGTATATTATAGGTGCGAGGTCGAAAGGCGAGCACGGGGAGTTAGTAAATTCTAGAGAACGAGGTGTGTCGAGCAAAGGTGAGTTCCTATCGCCCACCTTTAAATGTTTTATTGTTTTGGGCATGAATACATGTAAAACGTGTTTTCAATAAGTTGCATGCATAGACGACGCATTTGGTAAAGAAATATATATTTTTAAATAATCGTTATGCTTGTATGTGTATATGAGTTTGTGTCACGTACTTAAACGTCGTGGCGGGAGATGAAGCGTAAGCTTGATGTTGTGTTGACGTTAGTCAACGGGATATTGGGTCTGGCATTAGTCAGGCGGGAGATCGAGCGTAAGCTTGATATTGTGTTGACGTTAGTCAACGGGATATCGTGTCTGACATAAGTCAGGCGGGAGATCGTGTTTGCTTGTGTCTTCGGACCATACAACATGGTATATTCGTTTGTCGATAAAATATATCTGTTTGAACTGTGGAGAAAGTATTATGAATAAACCTTTGAGATGGAAACCATTTTGTAACGTTTTGGGACTTTATATTCCCTAAAGAACTACTATAGAACTCACTCAGCGTAGCTGACTTTTAAGCATGTATTTCAGGTAAAGAGAAGGTGTGAGCTGGCGGCTTCTGGATGACATTTGGTTACCGTTGGCATTTGTGATAACATTTTTTATTAGTTGTTTCCATTGAGACATTTTGATATTAGTACTTGGTTTGAATTATGTTTGGGTCGGGTCATTGACCTTTGTTGACTATTTGTTTTCCGCTGCAATGAATTGAGTTTAGTTTGATGTCTATGACTACTTAGCTAGTGTTTGAGCCAACCAGTAGGGTTCCCGGGTTTGGGGCCTTACACTATCATGGTCCTTTTAAACAATATCCTCCAGAATACCAAAATGCTTATAACGATATTATGGTTGGACTTCGTCAACCTCCACCCAAATATGGTTATGAGGAAAGTATGCCTTCTTCTCCTATTGAGTGCCTAGATCATTCGTTGCGCCAAACGGACAAAGTGATACCGGAGAAAATCATGGACAAAGCAAGAGCCAAATTTTATGGGCAGCATGTCTATGAATATGGAGAAAGCCTAAGGACCCTTGGAGAAGAGCTGATGAAAGATTAAAACCCATGTTGTATTTTATCTCCCTGTAATATATTTTTCTAAAGATATAATAAAGTTCATTTTGTTTTACTCTGTACAACTATGGTTGGAAAAGGCAAAGGTATTAGCTTTCTTCGTAAATTCGCTCCAGCTAATTCTCATGAACGGAAAACAAATGAAACCAGTATTGAACATAATGAGGAAACTGAGAGTTCAACTTTCAGAAGCCTCGAAGAAATAGGAAACCCAAGTGTTCCCTATAATCCTTCTATAAGTTTTCATTCTACTCCTACTGCTGGAAGCTATAATATCACTCCAATCTATTCACAAAGTTTTCATGAAGGATACGCCGAAATGCCTTATGAAAATAGATGTAATCCCGAAGAAGAAGAACGAGCTGATTATAATAAACTCTATGTTCCTTACTATGAGACTGTTCCTTTCCCTGCTCCTCATACAAATGAGAATACATCAGGAAGCGAAAGGGAACAAATGTTGTTAAACAAAATAGCTGAGCTGGAACAAGAAAAAGCTAAAGTCGAAGCCAGGAATGCTTTGTTAGTCCAAACTCTTGAAGAGAAGAATTTTAGTAATCTTTAGAAACAATGATTTCTACATGTATTACCTTTTGTATATAATTTATCAATAAAAAGTTCCGTTTTTAATTCCAATCTTGTTTCTTATATAGCATGTCTAAACAAACTGGAACTTCTTATAATACGAGCGGAAAGAGGAAACAAGCGGTAATTGAAAATGCTGCTAAAATTCCTGATTCTCTTAAAGAACTGCAGAAATTGATTACAGAAGGAATCAAGGATTCCCTTCCAATGATCTTTACCGAAATGGAAAAGAGACAAGCAGATAAGCTATCTATTCAGCCTTCCATTCCAAAATCTACATCTCAATATAATCGAAATATAACTCAGTCCAAACCTGTTACTCTCAAACTAGAGGGTCATGCTACCCATCCAACTAAGAAAACTAAAGAATATTACCATAACTCTTCTGAAGATGAAGGTATGGGTAATAATTATGGTCATCTAGAAAAGAAGAGGAAGATTTTTAGCTGTACTTATAAAATGTTTCAGGATTGCAAGCCGTATAACTTCTCTGGACGAGAAGGAGGAATAGCCACATTGAGGTGGATTGAAAAAACTGAATCTGTGCTTGCCAAAAGCAAATGTGCTGAGGAAGATAAAGTTTTATATGCTTCCAATATATTCAGAGACCAAGTTTTAAAATGGTGGAACACCATTGTTGCTGCCAAAGGAAGGGAGGTAGACTATACTATGGACTGGAATGCATTCAAAACAAGAGTGGAAAAGAAATACGTTCCCCGGTATGAAAGAGAACAGATAGAAGGAAAATTTCTAAACCTAAAAATGATTGGAACGAATCACCAAGAATATTCGACCAAACTCCTCGAGTATGCTCAAATAGTTCCTCATCTTGCTACCCCTGAATCCAATATGATAAAAAGAAATATCTGGGGTTTTATTGGAGAAATTCGTGGCATGGTTAAGGTTGCCAATTGTGAAAACTTTGACGATGCTATGGATCTGGGAGTCTCCTTGACTAGTAGTCTGATCAAAAATCAAGAGGATGGAAGAAAGAAGAAAGAATCAACTGGGTAAGGCCCAAGTGGATCAAGGAAACCAAACTTCCATTCTCAAAATAACAATTCTTCTATCCCTGAATGTCCAAAGTGCAAGAAAAAGCACTTGGGATAATGTCGATCTGGACCTTATTGCAGTTTCTGCAAGATGTCTGGACACAAAACATAAGATTGTTACAAAAAGAAACTCATCACCTTTTATGAATCTGGTGAGGTAGGCCACATTAAGAGCTATTGTCCCAAACTAAAGAATCCTGAAGGGACATGTCCTAAACCCGCTGAAGGAGTAAAGAAGAATGCACGAGCATTCGTTCTCAATACTCATGAAGCAGCAGGTATGCCCGACGTCATTACGGGTACATTTCTTGTCAATGATATATATGCTCGAATTCTATTTGACTATGGTGCAAACCAAAGTTTTATAGATCATAAATTTTGTAGACTGTTGAATAAAACTCTAGCTAAATTAGACACGAAATACGTGGTAGAAACTGCCAACGGGGACCTAGTCCAAATCTCAGAAATCCTAAATGATTGTCATATCACACTATCCGAACTTGCTATACCTGTAAAACTGTTGCCAATGACCTTGGCAGGTTTTGACATTATTCTAGGAATGGACTGGTTAGCCTCTAACCAAGCCCATATCCTGTGTGATAAGAAAGCCATAGAACTTCGGTCACCAAAAGGCGATATCATCATTTTATATGGTGATAAATTATCCAACTCTGTGAGAATAATATCCATGTTGAAAGCCACAAAATACTTATGAAAAGGATGCTTAGCATACCTTGTATCTGTAGCTACCGACACTAAAAAGAAGATTGAAGATGTGCCGGTTGTGGCAGAATTTCCTGATATCTTTCCCGATGAACTGCCTGGAATTCCACCTGAGAGAGAAGTGGAGTTCAGAATTAATCTTGTACCCGGTACAACACCTATTACTAAAGCCCCATACAGATTAGCTCCAACTAAGATGGCAGAATTAAAGAAGAGGTTAGTTGAATTGTTAGAGAAAGGATTCATTAGACCAAGCTCGTCACCTTGGGGAGCTCCAGTCTTATTTGTTAAGAAGAAAGATGGTTCAATGTATATGTGTATTGATTATCGTGAGCTGAATAAGGTCATAATTAAGAACCGTTATCCGCTTCCCAGAATTGATGAACTCTTTGATCAACTTCAGGGAGCTCGATGTTTCTCGAAAATCGATCTTCGTTCTGGCTATCATCAATTGAAAGTCCATGAAGAAGATATTCCCAAAACAGCTTTCAGAACTAGATATGGTCATTATGAGTTCACGGTAATGTCGTTTGGACTTACTAATGCACCGGCTGCTTTCAAGGACATGATGAATCGAGTTTGCAAACCTTACTTGGATAAATTTATTATCGTATTCATTGATGATATCCTTATTTACTCGAAAAGTAAGAAAGAGCATGCGAACCATTTGAAAATCTTGCTTGAACTTTTAAGAAACGAAAAGCTATATGCTAAGTTTTCAAAATGTGAATTCTGGCTGTCAGAAGTTTAATTTCTTGGACATGTCATTAATGCTGATGGCATTGATGTTGATCCTATCAAAATCGAAGCAATAAATGGGAAATCCCGAAGTCACCAACCAAAGTTCATAGTTTTCTCGGTTTGGCTGGTTACTATCGAAGATTTATCCAAAATTTCTCTCGAATTGCTGTTCCATTAACTTCTCTGAATCGCAAGTCAGTTAAGTATGAATGGGGACCTAAGCAATCAGAAGCCTTTGAAACTCTAAAACAGAAACTAACACAAACACCCATACTGGCTTAGCCAAATGGAAACAAAGGCTTTTCAATATACTGTGATGCTTCACACACCGGCTTTGGTTGTGTGTTAATGCAAAAAAGCAAAGTCATTGCTTATGCTTCCAGACAATTAAAAACCAGTGGAAGGAATTATACGACTCATGATTTAGAAATGGGATCCATAATATTCGCATTGGAATTATGGAGGCACTATCTATATGGAGTCAAATTCACCATATTCACTGATCACAAAAGCCTAAACTATATATTCAGTCAGAAAGAACTGAATACGAGGCAAAGGCGTTGGATAGAAGTCCTGAAAGATTACGATTGTGAAATTTGTTGTCATGAAGGCAAAGCTAATGTTGTAGACGACGCCTTGAGTAGAAAAGAACATGAGAAACTTAAATGAGTTCGTGCCTTAAGACTCGATCTTCAAATCGATCTTATCACTCGTATTAATGAATCTCAACAAATGGCCTTAAAAGAACCAAACGTCGAGAAAGAAGGTTTGGGAGGCATGATCGACCAATTGGTCAAAGACGACGATAATATTCTTAGAATGAATAAAAGAATCTGGGTTCCTATCTATGGAAACGTGCGTGAAGAAATTCTTGAAGAAGCTCATAAATCTAAGTATACGATGCATCCTGGATGCTATAAAATGTATAAAAACCTAAAAGCCAATTATTGGTGGATAGGAATGAAGAAACATATTGCTATCTATGTTACAAAGTGCTTAACCTGCTCTGAAGTTAAAGTTGAACATCAAAAGCAATCTGGCTTATTACGGCAACTTGAAATTCCTGTCTGTAAATGGGAGATGATAACCATAGATTTCATTGCTAAACTTCCCCGAACCAGTCGAGGGAATGATACTATCTAGGTTATCATTGACAGGCTTACTAATTCTGCTCATTTTCTTCCCATGAAAGAAACGTTCAGCATGGCTAAGCTGGCACAGCTATACGTTAATGAGATTGTATCTTTCCACAATGAGCCATTATCTATCATGTCAGGTAGAGATAGTAGATTTACTTCTCGACTCTGGAAAAGTTTTCAAAAAGCCCTACGAATGAAATTAAATCTTAGCACTGCCTATCATCCTCAAACGGACGGGCAAAGTGAAAGAACTATTCAAACTCTGGAAGATATGCTAAGGGCTTGTGTTATTGATCTTGGAGGAAGTTGGGATGACCACTTACCTGTAATGGAATTCTCCTATAACAATAGATATCATACATGTATATAGGCCGCTCCTTTTAAAGCCTTATACGGTCGTAAATTTCGAATTCCAGTCTGTTCGTCTGAAATAGAATAAAATCAATTGTCCGGTCCTGATATAGTTTTGGAAACAACTGAGAAAATAATTCAAATAAAAGATAGATTGAAAGCGGCTCGTGATCGTCAAAAGAGTTATGCTGATAGAAGACGAAAGCCGTTAGAATTCAACATCGGTGACAACGTTCTGTTGAAAGTTTCACCAAGGAAAGGCGTTGTAAGATTTGTAAAGAAAGGAAAATTAAGTCCTAGATTTGTAGGACCATTCAAAATCTTGAAAAAAGTTAGGCCCGTGGGCTATCAACTCGAATTACCAGAAGAAATGAATGGAGTACGTGATGTATTCCATGTGTCAAATCTGCGCAAATGTTTAACAGATAAATCTCTGGTAATACCCTACACGATGTAGAGATAGATGAAAAGTTGAAATTTGTGGAACAACCTTTACAAATCAAGGACTGGCAGGAAAAGAAATTGAAAAGAAAGAAATTGATGATTGCGAAAGTGAAATGGAACTCTAGACGTGGCCCTGAGTACACGTGTGAATTGGAGTCTGAAATGAAAAATAAATATCCTCGATTGTTCGAGAAATCTCAGGGACGAGATTAAAACAAGGTGGGGAGAATGTAACACCTGCCACTAAAACGTCCAAAATTTGACTAAGGTACAAACCACAAGGACTATAAGTGTAATTAACCTATAGATCAATGTTCAAAAAGTAGAAAACATGAAATTCCAACGGTTGACGTGCCACTTGTCTAGTGACTCATATTATAAATCTGACGCGTGGAAAGCCTATAACGGACCGTCATGACTGGTAACGGTCCATCACAGCCGTAAAAGGCCCTGGGTGCGCCACACATCACTCCGTAATGGACCGTCGCGCCTGGTAACAGTCCGTCACGCCATAAAATGACCAGAAGATGACGCGTGGCTTATGAGTGCGCATGCCCTAATCTGGTGACGGACCGTCACCACCCGTAATGGTCCGTCACGACTCAAAAATTTGCCATATAAATAGTTGGCCGGATTCATTCGATTTTCTCACAACTCAAACGATCAATTTACTCTAAATTCATTCCAAAGATTCCCTAGCCCACTCCTGACGATCCCAGTCCAACTCCCACTTGATTTAGTGGGTGTAAGAAAAAACGCTCCTAAAATTGCTGATACGCTAGAGAAATCAAAGTTAGGAGGTTGACTCTATAATTTCCAACTTAGAGGCTCATTCCTATAAACAAGGTGAATACTTTATCTCTTTCAAAACTTGTGTAAAACATTTACATTTATGAAAATGGCCAAATAAAGGTTAAGGGAATAATGCTCAACGTTCTTCTACGAACAAAGCATTCGGGCCATAGGTATACGTAAAACTTGCAAGGGATACACGGGTCTCGGGTGAGAGTCCCAGATTGCGGCTGGTGCTTATCTTATAACAAATTCGGAGGCATGGACCTGTTCGTTGTTATATAGCATGACGCCAGTGTATACAGTGGTGCATACAGTCAGGACATGGGCCTGCTGAATGTGTGGATTGAAAAAAAAGTTGTGATTATGAAATTAATACTTGTTTGTGCAAAATGATTTTATGTCAAGATAATTGTATTCACCGGCGTTCGCGCTGACGTTTCATTTTCAAAATGTTTTCATGTAATGAATAAAATGTGACGAAAATGGGATAAGGGCAGACATCAGATCTGGCCATGATATGAGAAAGGGAGAGGGTAGACATAAGATCTGACCCTGTGAAAAAGTATAACTTACACGTTTGAGTGTCAGGCCTCGTGTATAGGAAATCCTAAACAAAGAAAATGGAGATAGGAACGGGGGACTGATCAACCCTGGATAGTACTATTTATGGTGGATGTATATGTATTTGATTTCAAACTCTGTTTTGTAATCAAAGGTTATTTAATCCCTTACGTTTATGAAAGTAAATATAATACTTTTGTTTTCCAACTAAGTTTTGATATTTACAAAACACAACACTTGAGGTTGAGTAAATGATGAAACGATCCTTGTGAAAAGACTTTCGCTGTGTTTTATAAAAACTCTTAAATCAAAGCAGGTACCAATCGTGATCGCACCCATCCAGGGGGTGCCTGAGGCGGGGTGTGACACTACGTGTGCATGGCATGCCTGCGAGTGAAGAATCGGCTCGAGTTTATGTGTTTCGTGAAGTTTGTGTTTGCATGTGGTGGTTGGTGTTGCATGGCACTCGAGCGTGCATGCATGGAAGCTTGGGTGTGGGAACACTAGCCTTAAACGAGTCGGGAGTATTATAATGCGTGTACTCGTAGTGCTAGGGTTTGTAGAAAAGAAATGAAGAGCGGAGGAGACCGAGGGTCGAGATTTAATTATATTGTTGTGAGTCATTCATCATAATATTTGAACGTGTCTGATCATGGGATCATGCATTGGGAGGTTCGGGCATCGAGCGAGAGGACTTGGTCCTTCATAACCAGTGAGTTTCTAATTCCACTCTTTAAATGTTTTTAATGTTTTGGGGGCTATCGTACATATTTACAAGAAGTGTTTATTATATTAATCATGTTAAGATTTTTGGGTTAAACCCGATGTGTTTATGCACTAAAACATTCAGAAATGAGGTTGAGGAGCCTATGGGGTGTCTATGAGATTATGTGAGCTAGGGATAAAAGAGTTAATGTTGTGTGTCATGTTATGAGTTAGTCGGGATGAGTCGGGGCATAAGTTATCTACTTACGAGTTAAGTAGGATGTGTTATCTGGAGTAAGTGTGTGTGGTGCACGCTTAACTAACGGTTCGTGTATATGCTAGTGTGCTGTTATGTGTTAAGGGTTAGTTGGGGAGAATCGGGATAAAGCTTAATGCTTATGAATACGTGTAGGATATTTTATCCTAATGCTGTGTGTGGGGTGCATGTGTAGTTAATGAGTCATGTAAATGAAATGAGATGTTGTATAGTCATCTAGTAAGAGTGAGTCAGGATTGTATTTGCATGTCGTACGGGTACGATTAGGAGGTGTGTTGTCTGGGTGTTAAATTGCATACAAGCATTGGGTGCAGTGATGTGGTATGTGTTTGTGTGCATATATATATATGGGTGTTAAATTGCATACAAGCATTGGGTTATAATTATTGTGTACGAGATGATATTGATGTGGTGAGTAAATATTATTAATGTGGTGTGTAGAGTCAGACTGACCGTTGTGTCGGGATGAGGATGTTGTGTTACAATTGTTATGTCAGTGGTTTGTAAGAGTCTGGGTTAGGGCTGGTAAGCCGGTGTCTAGAGGCTGGTTGAGATAACTAGTGTTTGGTTAATATGGATGGTAAATTCTGAGTTATCAGAGTGGTAAGCTCGATCCATGTCGAAGAGACTTACTGAGTTAATTGACAGGGTGAGTCTGGGGTGGTGAATCTTTTGGGATATTATAGGATAACAAGGGTTACCTATATGATGATAATTTATAAAACTATTTTATAAGGACCGGAGGGTCTTGTGTGGAGATAAACTTTAATTGAGACGAGTTGGCCTTTGTTTAAATTAAACTATTAGAACTCACTCAACGTAGCTGACTTTGTGTGTACATTAGATTATGTTGCAGGTGAGCTTGGGGTCGGCGTATCTTGGCTTAGGAGCGATGCTACTCAAATTGGTGTGTAGGCATTCGTGAGGTTAACTTAATGACGAGAACGAGCTTATATGAAAATTAAAGTTTTAGAAAGACTTCCGCCGTAGTTTGATAAACCACACAAGTATTTTAAAAAGAATAACCAGTTATGAGAACCAACTGAGAATGGGACGAGGGTTTTTAAGCAATTAAAAGGCCTTAACTTAAACTGAGAATGGGATGAGGGTGAAAGGAATGCCACCACGAGTAACCACGACCCAATAGGTACGTCTTTTGAGTTGAGCATTAATTACTAATTATCATTTGTGTAATGTTACACTAGGTGAAGAAAGTTAGTGTGAGTAAATGATTGATGGTTCCGTGTGGAATCATGCTGCTTAAGCTGCATCTTAGATAATTGTGATTATGTGGTATGATTAGGTGAGATTACATTTTGCGAGTTGGGTATTGTGGAGTAGCACTAAATGTGACTATGCGATATAGTTTGGTGTGTCGACATAGTTTAGTGATTTTGTGTGTAACCATGCGTGGTTTGAAATTGTGATAAATATGATGATTTGCTAGATTGTTATGTGATTCTATGTGAGTTATGTGGGATGCATGTGCATCCGGTGTTTGTGAAAGGTAGACGGTTAGTGTGAGTATGATGGGGAAGGTTTAGAATCCGAGTAGTAATGAGGACCACCAAATTGCATTTGATCACCATGATTTGGAAGTCTATGATTACCCTCATATTCTAAATTTGTGCCCATAGTAATCACTCCAACGTTCTATCTTGAGTAGGATTAGGTGGCTATGACAAAGCGTACGAGATTGGGAAAGAGTGGAACTCTTACTAACAGTAATGCAGATCGACAAGTCAAGCCGACGACGGCTGCAGATGGAACTTCCAGTGAGTTAGGAGTACTGTTGGTGCTTACCAAGCCAAGTATGACTAGAGCTAAGGATGGCGGCATACCGCGTGGTGCTGTGAACAGAATGACCTGATGGAAAAGGATGGCGGTGTCTGTAGTGCTTAATTTCCCTCAGAATGTGGACCTGCATAGTCGAGATGTCAACCACTTGCGACGGCTATGAGAGCTCTATGTCAGGAGGAACCAAAGGAGGACAGCCAGATGCACCTGATGTGGTCTATCAGTGGTTTGACGGGCAATGTTTGGGATGCTTGATTGCTTGATGATTTGTTAGTGTGGTAGTTGTCATGAGAGATTTCGGGGTGATTTGACGTTATGACTGATTAGAAGTTTACGTGGTGTGATGCTTAATTCAAATATTAACTATTTTATTTTTTGACATTGATTTTGAATTTTACCGCATGATGATTTGAACATAATTAATGATAATTGTGTTTTTGACGGCGTATGATTGTGTTTAAGTGGTTGAATATATGCGGTATGGTGTGATTGCATTCTAAATGGTGTGAGTTAGCATTAAATGTGATCTTTGCTTTGATAGTAGAGCATGGTTGATTAGATGGTGTGAGTAGACTTATATAGACATTAGTTTTGAAATTGTCTGTATCTATGGTGTTAAGATAGTGTCACCTGTATGTTAATGTCTAGGTGATTTTTGAAGTGCAGTGGGTGCATTACACCTTGTGTGAGTATTCAGGACGGGGTCTTATGGGGAGTTGTGGATATACATCATTATTCGGTGTAAATGTTCAGGACGAGGTCCTGTGGGAGTTTGTAGTTATATACCTTATGTCTAGGTATAAATGTTCAGGACAAGATCCTGTGGGTAATTATGATAATTTTATATATTATGTGTGTGAATGTGTAGAGTGATGACTTGTGTCTAGGTTGAGTAGTGTGCTTTCTGAATCATTGGTACGACCCGTACGGGGTACGACCGTGTGAACTTTGTGTGAGTAGATGATGACGCGTGGTAGGGGCTACCGTTGTGACGTATAGATGGTGGGGTTCAGGAGTTTGTGTGTCTACAAATGACGAGGTCATATGGTTTACACGTAGAGTTGCTCAGGTCTAGCTAGATATGTGTGCACTTTGTGCAAGTCAGAGAGTTGGGATACTATATATACCTATAAATACAATGAATATGATAGGTTTTGTTATCATGACCTGATGTTATGTGTCCTGGTAATACACGCTTAGTCATGTATAGGACGGGGGGTTGATGTGCGAAAGTATAATGTTTCTATCTTGACGATTTTCTCGACGATGATACATCGAGAGGATGCGAGAAGTTTGACGTCTTTCTATACGATAGGTGACGTGCTCTTATGAGATGCCTATGCTTATATCTAGGGAATTCGGAACACGAAGCCAAGGGGTGGAATTATGAGAGTTGATGATGAAAGCGTACATGGACACTTGACCAGAAATATTTATGATGAGATCAAGGTGAAGACGCCGAAGATTTCAGTACGGAGTTAACGAGGTGACAAAGGACCTTCATGAACACGTTCCATATGAAAGATTCAGTCTATGTGAGGAACAATGAGGAAAGTGAAACTCATGAGGGGTAAGTGCAGGATTGCACATAAGTGACTGGGAAGGAGATGTCTACGCTGGTAAATTTAAGAGTAGCTTCAAGTGAGCTCCGATGGAGCATTCAAGTAAAGCAAGTGTTTGGCTGTTGAAATAGACATGACAAAGGTAAGTGAGCTTTTGAGAAACATCGAGAGCTGATAAAGATGACCCTAGTGTTGGGTATATGTACGTACTTAAGGGACGTATTGAACGCGTGATAATGAAGTAAAGAGAGACTATGTTAGAGAAATTTGGTGGAGACCTACTTGGGGTGATGGCCGTCGGAATGACGAGATCATTAGGAGTATACAAGAGACAAAGGCAATTGTACCTGTGAACTAAACTGAAAGGTGAAAAGTGTGCGGAAAATTAGAAGCGATGTGTTACGTAGTACTAGAGGTGACATGTACGATGTGGTTAAGAACGATAAAAGCAACAAGGTATTGTCAAGGATAATGACAATGAGACCTTCGTGAAAGGGTTAGTAATCAAGGCAATCGCGGATGGCAACTTCTAGCAAGTGTCGGGATAGCGAGAGTTGGATATGCAGCTGTTTGACTAATGACAGGAAAGATGAAAGGTAAGTGAATGAGTAGGTGAAACCTACAAATTCCGAGGTTAAAAGGGGGCAACCGAGAAGATTTCTTTAAACCCCAAGGAGGGTGGTCGAATTGCAAAGCAAAGTTATGAAGCCGAATAGTGTGAAAGGGAATACTTGACATCGAATGAATTTGGTGCACATTTGAAAACAGAAGGATATGAGTGGTGTTGGTTTGTACTGGCACAGGATTAGAGGACGAATCCTATTTTAAGGGGGGTAGACTTGTAACATCCCGGAAATCCAGAAGCCAAGGGTTCGGGTAGTGGGTGACCTGAATCCTTATTAAATATCATGTTGAGCAAAGTTTGTCATGAAAGGGCGTTTTAGCAACCAAATAAGGGGCAGTCGGTCGTTTTCGAGGTAGTTCAGGATAGAAATGTATGAGACGAATCGAGAAGGACCTGAAGCGTAACTCGCGAGTGGTATTTAAACCACTCTATGTGCAAACCCTAGACCATTTTGGCTAGTTGTACTTGACGGCAGCCGCAAGGGAGAGAGGCGGGAATCCGGCGATGGCGGATCGTGGTGGTTTGGAGCATAAGACTTCACTACACGCTAAGGTAATCCCCGTTCACCCTTTTACGCGTTTGGTTTGTGTTTTTGGTTTGGAAACCCCACTAGGTTTTTTGTTTTCTTCACGGGATCGGAGAAGGAGACTAGGGCGGAGGCCGGTGGTGGCAAGGGACGGCTGTGTACGGCAGCGAGAGTGACGAGGGTGGCCCTGGGTGGCAGCGGGATGGTCTTGACGATCGACGGGGTTGTGACGACCCGTTAGGGCTGCGGGTGTGCGACGAGGGAGCGACAGCGGTGTCCCATGGTTATCGGGGGCCTGCTATGGTGGTGTGCTACGACGACGAACAGCGGACTTCGGCATTGGTGTTGCTTCCAGCGTGTGGCTTGATACGGTCTGAGTACGATGGTGGTAGTGCCGGGGGATACTCGGCTAGAGGTGCACGGAGGAGGAGACAAGAGCAACAATGGTAACTTGTGGCGTGGTGGTGCACGACGGGGAGAACCGAAATGGCATCGGTTACGGTTCTATGTGAGCATGGCATGCATGCGGGTGAAGAACCGGCACAATTTTAAGCGTTTCGTGAAGTTTGGGTTTGCATGGGATGGTTGGTGTTGCATGGAACTCGAGCGTGCATCCATGGAAGCTTGGGTGCAGGAACACTAGCCTTAAATGAGACGAGAGTATTATAATACGTGTACTCGTAGGGCTAGGGTTTGTAGAAAAGAAATGATGAGCGGGGAAGACCGAGGGTTGAGATTTAAATATATTGTTATGAGTCATTCATCGTAAGATTTGAACGTGTCTGATCATGGGATCATGCATTGGCAGGTTCGGGCATAGAGCGAGAGGAAGATTTCAGAGAAGGACTTGGGCCTTCGTAACTAGTGAGTTTCTAATATCCTCTTTAAATGTTTTTAATGTTTTTGGGGCTATCATACATACTTACAAGAAGTGTTTATTATATTAATCGTGTTAAGAGTTTTGGGTTAAACCCGATGTGTTTATGCACTAAAACATTTAGAAATGAGGTTGAAGAGCCTATGGGGTGTCTATGAGATTATGTGAGCTAGGGATAAAAGAGTTAATGTTGTGTGTCATATTATGAGTTAGTCGGGATGAGTCGGGGCTTACGGGTTAAGTAGGATGTGTTATCCGAAGTAAGTGTGTCTGGTGGACGCTCAGCTAACGGTTCGTGTATATGCTAGTGTGCTGTTATGTGTCAAGGGTTAGTCGGGGAGAGTCAGGATATATGCTTAACGCTTATAAATACGTGTAGGATATGTTATCCTAATGATGTGTGTGTGGTGCACCTCTAGTTAATGAGTCATGCAAATGAAATGAGATGTTGTATAGTGATCTAGTAAGAGTGAGTCGGGATTGTATTTGCATGTCGTACGGGTACGATTAGGAGGTGTTGTTGTGTGGGCACGTACGTGATATGTGCTTAGGTAACGAGTCATAGTTTTGCATGTAGCCACTATGTGTTACTTATACGTGTCGTGTGGAATTAAGTCGTTGTCTTTATGACACAACAACTCATGTTATGGAGAATAAAGTTCTTCAATTGTTGTTACCAAGGGGTGGCTGGGAAGTCATCGTAAGATGACGAGTGTGTCGCTATGATTAGTGGCGGGGCCCTGTAACAAGGGTATAGCTAAGCTCATGACGTGTATTCCGACGGGGATAACCCTGACGAGGGTGCAATGATGAGGTATGTGTTTGTGTGCATATATTTATGGGTGTTAAATTACATACAAGCATTGAGTTATAATTATTGTGTATGGGATGATATTGATGTGGTGAGTAGATGTTATTAATGTGGTGTGTAGAGTCAGACTGCCCGTTTTGTTGAGATGAGGATGTGGTGTTACAACTTTTATGTCAGTGGTTTGTAAGAGTCTGGGTTAGGGCTGGTAAGTCGGTGTCTAGAGGCTGGTTGAGATAACCAGTTTTGGTTAATATGGGAGGTAAATTCAGAGTTATTAGAGTGGTAAGCTCGGTTCATGTCGGAGAGACTTACGGAGTTAATTGACGGGGTTAGTCTGGGGTGGTGAATCTTTTGGGATAGTATAGGATAACAAGGGTTACCTATATGATGATAATTTATAAAACTATTTTATAAGCACCAGAGGGTCTTTTGTGGAGATAAACTTTAATTGAGACGAGTTGGCTTTTGTTTAAATTAAGCTATTAGAACTCACTCAGCATAGCTGACTTTGTGTGTACGTTAGATTGTGTTGCAGGTGAGCTTGGGGTCGGCGTATCTTGGCTTGGGAGCGGTGCTACTTGGATTGTTGTGCAAGCATTCGTGAGGTAAACTTAATGACGATAACGAGCTTATATGAAAATTAAAGTTTTAGAAAGACTTCCGCTGTAGTTTGATAAACCACACAAGTATTTTAAAGAAAATAACTTGTTATGAGAACCAACTGTAGGGTGCCCGGTTTGGGGCCTTACAACACTGTACCCGTACCCTAGACATGATTAAATGAATTATGTAATTAAATGATATGTATTATGTGCTATGTAAGACAAGGGTACGGGGTAATGAAAAGTTAGTTTAAACACTAAACGGGAATAATGGATTAGTCACTACATATCCAACGGGTGGTGGATACGCCGCTGATACTTCCTATATATAAACATCTTTGATACTTCGTGGTGAAACCATTATGAATGTTTAGTGGTATAGACTAAAAGACAGAAATGAAAATATAGTAAACGAACGGGAGATCTTCCAACCGGTATGTAGTTATCTGACAAACAGAATGTTTTGTCTAAGGAAAGAGTGGTGTATAAATCCCTCCTGGACCCATCACTCTTTCCTGGTAACATCTCCGTTGGAGGTACTCCTCTGGAAGGATAATCACCCCAATTTACAATATATGACAAGTATGAATATGTGATAAAGTTGAATACATAAACATATGAATGCATGAATATGTGATGCATGATGAATATGCATACGTGAATGCATGACGATACGTGCAAGTATGAATGAGTATGATGGAACGAGTCCAAGGCCTAAAAATGGAATAACGGAAGACCCATGAAGTGTTAAAAAAGGTGGTGGATACGCCGCTGGTACTTCCTATATATAAACCCTTTTAGTGGATCATGGGGAAACCATTATGAAGTTTTAAGGTGATGAGTGGTTGGGAAGTAAATCAAGCATATACGTGAAATGAAAAAAAATGCTTGATACATTTGGGAGGCTGTGAGTCTAAGATACTCAAGGTCCCAAATGAAAAGAGATACCCAGCCAGTAAGGTGGATCTCAATGAAAATAAAAAAGAAGAAAACTAAAGATTAAAGCGTACGGGGCTAAGAAAAGAATGAGCCTTCATGGCAAATGAGTCTTCGTGACAAATGCAAGGGGTCTATACTGACGAGTATAAGGACCTTACTGAAAAATCTGACCGGATGTACATCCGAAGATGGTCGAGAGGGGGTTAGCACACCCATAAATGAAATGAAAACTCTGACCGGAGGTACGTCCGAAGATGGTCGAGAGGGAGTTAGCACACCTAAAAAATATACGAATGACGTGACCGGAGGTACGTCTGGAGATGGTCACAGGGGTGCACGAAAGGTAACCCTAAAATCCCACTTGTATGTTCTTCTTTCCGTTTTGCATGAACCCGATTAGGGTTTCATCATCTTTTTCTTGTGGTTATCGGGTGAGGGAATGGTAGCGGTGGTGGAAATGGCCGAAGGAAGGGACGACAGTGACAAGGGACAGTAGCAGGTGGTGGCACGAGGCGGTGGTAGCTCGGTTGATGTGGCGACAAGATGCCGAGGGGAAGGACGAAGGAGGGTAGCGCACGGCGAGGTGGGGTGGTGCTTGACGGCTGCTATGGTGGCTGTGGTGGTGTATTACGGTGGTGAACGGAGGGAGACGACGTATAACTCATTTCCAGCGTGAAGGGTGGCTTGGGTAGGGTCCACCAGTAGGGGGTAGCAGAGGTGTACGTCGACTAGGGTTTTATCCTGGAGAAGAGGATGGAGGACATGCACAGCGGTGCATGGTGGTGTTCGGATAGGGTTTTGCCCGGCAAGGAGGATGGTGATAAGGAGGTGGTGGTGCGCGATGGTGAAGGAAACCGAAATGCCACCCGGTTAGGGCTTGTGCATGGCGTGCATGCATGCATGGACATCCGGCTCAGATGTGTGCACGTTTGTGAATTGGGGTTTTGCATGGCATGATTTGCATGCATGCCTGAGGCCCGGTTCGGGTATTCAGTTTCTAAATTGGTCAAGGACGATCCGATACACACCTTTGGGACTAGGGTTTCGTGCGAAATGAATAATGAACCTATGAGACGAGCATAGGGGTTTAGCTATAATTATTCGAGGTAAGTTTAGAATGCGTTCTGATCATGTGATCACAGACTTGGTAGGTTTGGGACTTGAGCATGGACGGACGAATTGCAGAGCTAGGAAGGATAAGCCTACGCTGGTAAATCTAAGACTAGCTCAGTGTGAGCTCCTGTGGAGCATTCAAGTAAAGCGAGTGTGTGGTTGTTGTAATAGACATGGCGGTGATAACTGAGCTTTGGAGAAATATCAAGAGCTGATGAAGATGACCCTAGTGTTGGGTGCATGCACATACTTAATGGGGCATATTGAATGCATGGTAATGAAGTATCAAGATACTATGGTAGAGAAATTTAGTGGAGACCAGTGTAGATTTGCACAAGCTCCTAGAGATCTTCAGAAAAGGGTTAAAGTAATACCCTTATGGGTAGGGCAGTGGGATTGAGTTTCAGAAATCATCACAGGACGGTGATTAAGGTATGAGGTGAGAAGTATGACGACTTAACTTTGGAAGGGTGATGAACGAGTTCAGTCAGGAAAGGTAAGAAACCTACTCGAGAAGGTGACTGTCGGAATGACAAGATCATTAGGGTTATACAAGGGACAAAGGCAATTATGCTCGTGAACTGTAATGAAATGTGACATGTGAGTGGACAATTGGCAGTGTTGTGCTACGTAGTACTAGAGATACTACGTACGACGATGCTAAGAACATTAAAAGCAAAAAGGTACTGTTAAGGGCAATGATAATGAAACCATCGTGAAAGGGTTAGCAACCAGGAGAACCACGGAAGGCAACTTCTAGCAAGTGTCTGGATAGAGAGAGTTGGGAAAGCAGTCGTTTGACTAATGGCTGGGGAGATGAGAGATGAGGGAACGTGTAGATAAAACCTACAAATTCCCAAGAATTAAAGCGACCAACGGAGAAGACTTCTATGAACCCCAAGGAGGGCGGTCTATTGCGAAGCAAAGTTATAAAAAAACGAATGTTGTTAAGGTGAATACTTGGCACCGAATGAATTTGGTGCATATTTAAAAACAAAAGGATGTGTTGGGGTGGTTTGTACCAACACAGGATTCGAGGACGAATCCTCTTTTAAGGGGGGTAGACTTGTAACATCCCGAAAATTGGTTAGCTATTGGATCGAGTTAATGAAGGAACCAAATCCATTTATAACAACTTCGACTATAACAGTTTCATGTAGAGTTTGGTTTATCAAAGTTAAGGGACTCGGTTAGCCGTATTTCAAAGGTTCGAGATGGAAACGTGCCAAATGATTTAGGACGGACCCAAGGTAAAACATCAGGAGATTTAAATACCATCCTTACACAAACCCAAAGCCATTCGGCTAGGGTTATGCACACAAAGGCAGCCAGAGATGACGCGGTGGAGGGAGACGCCAGGGAAGGTGTTCTCACGGTGGGTCATACGGTGGCGACGGGCAAAAGAAACTCCAGTGCACGAAAGGTAACCCTCAAATTCCACTTGTAGGTTCTTCTTTTTGTTTTTCATGAACCTGATTAGGGTTTCATCATCTTTTTCTTATGGTTATCGGGTGAGGGAATGGTAACGGTGGTGGCTATGGTCGAAGGTAAGGACGACGGTGACTAGGGATACTAGCAGGTGGTGGCACAAGGCGGTGGTAGCTCGGTTGCTGTGGCGACGGGCTGCTGTGGTGGCGTCTTACGTGCAGATGAGACTACTATCGGGAACATTTATGTTTTTACATAGTGACACATGTTTAGGATATACGCTGACTATGTGATCATACTTTAACAGGTTCGAGCCCGTACGAGGAGACGTTGCAGTACCTGTGAGGGATCTTCAAACCGGAGAGTTTCTAATCCCCTCTATTAAACGTTTTACTGCTTTGGGGCTATCATACATACTCACATGTTTTATTAAACGAACGCATTACAAGTTATGATTTAAACTTGAATTGTATTATGAGATCATTATGTAACAATGAAGCTAAGGGTCGTTATGGGGTCCTTAGGATGGGTGAACAAGAGTTGTGATGATCTGTGTGTGTCACGTTATGAGTTAGTCGGGGTGACTCGAGAATTTAGTTAAACCTGTAATGGTTATATAAGGAGAGTTAGCATGGGAACCCATTCGTGGTTCATTATGTCACACCCTCAAAATCCACCTATAGGGTTTACTGCGAGGCGCGTGACACACCGGGATCTGAGTCATTAGTTACATTGAATGACTCTATATGAGTTTAAGAAAAACCATTAATGTTTAAATAAATGCGGAATGCAAAAGCGAAAAGGTTTAAGAAAATCCATGTGCAAACCAAAGGCGCCCAAAACCATGCAGTTCAAAGTAAATAAAGTAAGTCCAATGTTTGAAAAAGGATGAGACTCCAATGCATGCCCTAATCTCATGCTCGTACCTTAGCGACCTGAGAAAAACATGCTAAAATGTGTTAATACTAGGTTGGGGAGTTCACAAGTTTCAAATGTAAGTAAAATAACCAGATAAAAAAAAAGATTATATCAATAGGTAGCTGGCCTATAAACATGTTACTAAAGCGTTTCGACACCGAAGCTGACTGTTTGTGTTTGTTTGCCTTCCACCATGTCCATCATGAAACAATGGTGAGATGTTAGGTCAATTTTACACCCGTTCGACCTCCAGTCGAGTTAGAGCGACTAACGCGGGTGGACCTTGTCAGAACACAGTAGTACTTCTCAAGATTACCTCGCTATTCCCTTATATTAAACGCTTCGATATGTAAGGACTTTCATGATATGTTTGCGCTTAGTACACAAGTGATATAAAAGAAATGTAGAATCTAACTGTTTGTGTTCATGTTTTCTCCCCTAGTTTAAAACAGAAAAAAGGGGCCGTGAAACTCACCTTAGAATGCTTGCGAATAAACAACTAAGTAAAGATCATTGAATCTCTAACTACCACCTATTAACATAGGTCTATGAGTGTGTGTTCGTGCAGGTTGATATAAACCCTTAGTATCCAAACAATCCCATTGTTTGAAGTGTTTTGAAAAGTAGTTAATAGTTTAACCAAGATTGACCAAGTTTGACCTGAGGACCCGTTGGTGACTCGTATAGTAACTTAATGTTTGTTTAGTATACTAATACACATAATATGCAAGTAGTTCATGTTCCACTATACATGCATGATTCACAAAACTTCCTAATACGTTTGCATGATCCTAAATTGTTTACGTAGTTACTATTATTAGCAATGTATACACATGGGGTTTGATTTCCACAAGTTAATCTTCCTTAATACGTTTGCATGATCCTAACTTGTTTACGCAATCATACTAATGCATAATAAATCATCACATCATACACATCAAGTCTAGAAATCAAGTTTCAAAACCTAAAAGTTTCCACTTTTAGTAAGCTATGAACAATCTACATGACTTCTCCTAACAACACTTTAGAATACTTTAATACGTCATAATTGATCAACTAGAATCATCCTACAACATCATGCACGTGTACAACTCATATTCAACATGTACTTTTCAACAAAGTTTTCTCTTTAGGAAAGCTTACGATTTCTAGCTTTGTTAATGAGGTTCAACGCACCAAAACAATTACATACAACCTAACTAGCATAATTATTAACATAACAATCATCGAACATGTCTAGCATGCAATCCTACAACATCACATAACCAATAAAGTTTCCATTCTAGGCAAGTTATGAACAAATAGCATCTACGGTTTCAACAATGACGATAAAATCATCAAATAGATGTATTAACATCAAAACAATATCAAAGTCACAAACTTTTTTTTACTAAAATTCTTGTTTGGATGAACTAGGGTTTTAACATAAAACTTGACATCATAAAATGATGAAATCGGAAAGAAAAACTTACGTAAATGCGTTAGCAATAGCAAGGATTGATTGAATACATGTTCAATTGCAAGAATCAAGATAAAATGGAGGGTGTATTGGGGGTGATTGCTTGTGACGGGTTTGAGGGTGGGGAGTTTGGTGTTCGACGGCTTTGAGAGGAAAGAAAGATTAGGGTTTTGATTTTTTTTAAAGTTCTATATATATGCAGTATATATATATGGATCATGGATAATCCATGGGTTATCTAGGGAATCCATAGGTTATTTAAAAACAAGTTTCAAATATAACAATTAAAACCCTTAACTATTATTTTTATAAAATTCTAACATCTATAAAAATAACAAATACAATTTATTTCCGATAAGCATACGCGATTTTACGAAACTTCACATAATTCACATAAAAGTCACAAAACATGCAAATTCACATAATTTACATTAATATAAATGTTCGCAATTATTTTTATTAGTTCACCAACGTTTCGGGTTAGACACGTGTGTGATTCGGTAATTCTCCGAATTATTGCTACGTGAGTGTTTGTGCAAATACTAACACATTTAATTAATCCAAATTAAACGTAATGTATGCATGACTAATAAATGTTTGAGATAACGGTGTTTATGTTAACGGAGTTCACCTGAAATTGCTGGATGTCACATCATCCCCTTGTTGAAGGAATTTTCGTCCCGAAAATTAGAGTAATGTCGCTAGTTGTCTGAAACAAAAATTTTGAGTTGTCACATCATCACCTTGTTGAAAGAAATTTTGTCTCGAAATTTAACTTGTACCTTTTGTGTTTGCAGTTGACTGTTTGAAAAGCTGAGGATAATTTTGCATCATCTGACCCTCGCGTTCCCATGTGAACTTCGGTCCACGATTCGAGTTCCAGTGAACTCTAACAATTGGGATTTTGATATGCTTGAGTGTTTTGACCACTCGGTCTATGATTTCGACTGGTTGTTCGATAAATCGCAACTGCTCATCGATTTCCAACTCCTCGAGTGGAACCACGAGTATCTCGTCTGATAGGCATTTCTTTAAATTCGAGACATGAAAGACATTGTGTACTCCATTAAGTTCATCTGGTAGATCACTTGATACGCTACTGGACCAATCCTTTTCACTATCTCGAATTGTCCAACATAACGCAGGTTTAGCTTGCCCCGTTTTCCAAAATGGATCACACCTTTCCAAGGTGAAACTTTTAATAGCACTATGTCGCCCACTTGAAATTCTAACGGTTTCCTGCGCTTGTCAGCATAACTCTTTTGACGGTCACGGGCTGCCGCCATATGATTTCGGATTTGCACGATTTTCTCCGAAGCCTCGTGCACAAGTTCAGGACCTATGATTTGGCTATCTCCCACCTCAGCCCAACAGAGAGTTGATCGGCATTTCCGTCCATACAGTGTCTCGAACGGTGCTGCCTTGATGCTAGTATGCTAGTTGTTATTGTAGGAGAACTCTACTAAAAGCAGATGAGTCTCCCAACTGTTACCGAAATCAATTACACAAGCCCACAACATGTCTTCTAGGGTTTGAATAGTATGCTCACTCTGGCCATCTGTTTGGGGATGGTACGATGTGCTCATATCCTAGCACGTGCCCAGAGATTTATGTAGTGATTTCTAGAAGTGTGAGGTTAAACGAGCGTCTCTATCAGAAATGATTGAAATTGGCACTCCGTGCCGAGAGATTACTTCCTTCAGATAGATGCGGTTTAATTTCTCCATTTTGTCAGTTTCTTTGTTAGCAAGGAAATGAGCGGATTTGGTTAAGCGATTTACGATTACCCAAATGGTGTCGCATCCGCTAGGGGTTCGGGGTAGCTTGGTGATGAAATCCATGGAAATCTGCTCCTATTTCCACATCGGGATTTCCGGTTGTTGGAGCAAACCAGATGGATTTTCGTATTCAACCTTGACCTTGGAACAAGTCAGGCACTTGCTCACATAGGTGGCGATATCAACTTTCATGTTTGGCCACCAATACAGAACCTTCATGTCATGATACATTTTTTCGGAACCAGGATAAATAGAATATTGAGACTTGTGTGTTTCATCCATTACAAGTTCTCTTAATTTCCCGTACACTGGGACCCATATTCACTCTGCGAAATAGTGAATACCGTCCGATTTAATATCAAGTTGTTTCTCCATACCACGAGTGGCTTCCAACGGTAAGTTCTCTTCTTTCAGGGCTTCGAGTTAAGCATTACGGATATGTTCGGGTAATCCTGTGTGAATAGTGAGTTGTAACGCTCGAACTCATCAAGGTTTGGTTTCTTTTCTGCTTATTGCATCGGCTACCACGTTAGCTTTGCCCGAATGATACTTGATGGCACAATCATAATCATTCAAGAGTTCGATCCAGCGACGCTGTCGCATGTTCAACTCTTTCTGTTCAAAGATATGCTAAAGACTGCTGTGATCGGTGTAAATAGTGCATTTGGTACCGTACAAGTAATGTCTCCAGATTTTCAGCGCAAATACCATGGCTCCCAACTCCAAGTCGTGAGTTATGTAGTTCTTCTCATGAATTTTTAATTGTCGGGAAGCGTATGCGATAACCTTCTCGCGTTGCATCAACACACAACCAAGGCCCTGGATTGAGGCATCGCAATACACTACGAAGTCATCCATTCCCTCTGGCAGAGACAGGATGGGTGCGCTATAGAGTTTCTACTTTAGTAGCTGGAATGCTTATTCATGGGTGTCGCTCCACTTATAAGGTTTACCTTTGTGGGTTACGGCAGTGAGAGGTTGAGCAATCTTCGAGAATCCCTCGATAAATCGACCGTAGTAGCCAGCTAAACCTAGAAATTGTTGCACCTCTGTCGGAGTCATTGGTGCTGCCCAATTCTTGATGGCTTCTACTTTAGCTGGGTCGACATTTATTCCTTTCTCATTGACTACATGTCCTAAGAATTGAACCTCATGAATCCAAAAATCGCATTTGGAAAACTTGGCGTACAACTGCTCTTGCCTCAGCAGTTCAAGAATTAAACGCAGATGCTTCTCATGTTCTTCCTTGCTTCTGGAATAGATGAGTATATCGTCAATTAAAACGATGAAAAATTGATCGAGGTAGGGTTTACATACTCGGTTCATGAGGTCCATGAATACCGCGGGTGCGTTGGTTAATCCGAATGGCATGACCAAAAACTCGTAATGGTCGTACCGTGTTCTGAATGCAGTTTTGGATATATCTTCATCTCGGACCCTCAGCTGATGATATCCAGATCTTAAATCGATCTTTGAGTACAAGCTCGACCCTTGAAGTTGGTCGAACAGATCGTCAATGCGGGGAAGTGGATACGATTCTTGATAGTTTCCTTGTTTAGTTCTCTGTAATCAATGCACATATGGAAAGTACATTTTTCTTTTTGACAAATAGGACTGGGGCTCCCCATGGCAATGAGCTAGGTTGGATAAAACCCTTATCCAACAGCTCTTGCAGCTGTGTGGATAGTTCCTTCAACTCACTTGGTGCAAGTCTATACGGTTCTCAAGCAATAGGCGCTGCTCCGGGTGTTAGGTCAATCTGAAATTCGACCTGATGGTGAGGTGGAACACAAGTTAAGTCTTCATGAAATACTTCTGGAAAGTCACGAACAATAGGGATATCTTCCAGCTTCTTCTCCTCGGAAGGTTTCTCAGCGACAAGGGCTAGTAACGCGGTATGACCCTTACGCAGACACTTTTGCGCCTTCATGAAATATATGATGCCCACGACTGCACCACTCTTCTTTCCCTGAACGGATAGGATCTCTCCGCTAGAAAGAGGAATACGAACGACCTTATCACTACAGACGATCTCTGCTTGGTTTTTAGATAACCAATCCATGCCGATAATAATGTCAAAACTGCCAAGTGTAACTTGCATGAGATCGATGTAGAGCTTGTGACAAGATAGTCCTAACTTACATCCCTTGAGGATGTGTGTTGCCTCAATAATTTTACCGTCCGCTATCTCTACGGTGTACTTGTGTTCTAACAGGGTTGGGGTCGTTTCTATACGTTTACTAAAGCTTCTAGATATAAAACTTCTATTAGTGCCAGTACAAAAAAGAACAGAAGCAAAATGATTATTTAAAGGAAACATACCGTTAACAACGTTCTGATCATTCCTCGCTTCCCCTGAGCCAATCACGAAGGCTCGACCCTTCGCACCATTACCGGTGTTATTACCATTTCCACCCTGGTTGTTGTTACCGTTGCCATTCCCATTATCATTCCCATTACCATTCTTCTTTAGTTGAGGATAGTTTCTCTTGAAATGTCCTTCCTTTCCACACTCAAAAAAGCCTTTGGGTGTTTCACCAGATGGTGTCTGTTTGTTCTGCATCTCTCCCCGCAATCTTTGGCCGAATGGCCCATCTTACCACACCACTGGCAGCGATACTTGTCACACGCTCCGTTGAGGTGAAAATTGCATTTGCTGCATTTCAGGTAAGGGTCTTGAATTCGTCCCATGACAATGCGTTTTCCATCTCAAGAGGTAACATCTATACCTAGGAGTTCCACCAGGTAAGGGTCGGACCCTCCAGTGTGCCAGATGCATATTTCACTTGGTTGTTATGCGGACAGTTACACATAGCAAAGACCGATTCAGTCTTCTCTATCCAGCGGAGTAAGCCAACAGCTCCTTCAGCTCCACTAAATGTGTGGGCTTGCAATCCATGAAGGTCTTAAAAGTACAGACCTGTTGGTTGTTGTGCTGACCTGGATTGAAGACAAGAATACGTTTAAAGACATAAGGTTCGGAAATGAGTTTAGAATGAGTGTTGACTCACTAGAGTCGACAGATGATAGATTTACCTCCAGCTGGATTGGCTGCTAAAGCTTCAGCCACATGGTCATTAATCATTGATGTGAGTTCTACTATAGTCATGTTGATATTTCCACGACCGCCATTACGTCCACGTCCACGACAAGACATGATCTTTACATTCACAAATATACAAAAATGAGAAAAATATGTCGCATACATTCGTCATACAAGTATATGTAAACAAAAGCAATTGTAAACCACAACATCTAATATTTCAATAATAATCATTGATTAAATAAATTGTAAAGGCTACAAAATAAATTCAACCAAAACATGAAGATCCAGAAATATCGGTCGGATGGGAACAACCCTGCCCATCTAGGTTTAAATAAAAGATAGAAAGTAACGAAAGATTATCATATGCCACTACCTACTGAAGTAACATCTGATCCGTCAACATCATCCTCAACCGATTCTCCCCCGGGCTCAGCATCATGTGCATCTCCTGCTGCATTGGCAGCCTCAAGTTGTGCCTCCAGCTCCTCGATCCGAGTCTCAGGTGCCCCAAGGTTAAACTCGAGTACATTCACTAGGGTTTGTAGCTCCTGAAATGCTGTCACCAGATTACCATGCACCGCATCAGTCTCGCCTAGGTCCTCAGTCAGCTTCTCCAGCCTCTAATCAACTTGACTCCCTCGCTACAGCAATCCGGTAATCTCTCCCGCAGCATCACGCATGTTCCGGATCTACCGATCCATATGTGCTACAAAGGCAACAAAAGCATGCTCTAGTGGGTACTGCAGTTGTGGCAAAGCTTGCGAAGAAGAAGAGGTAGTGTCAGCAACGTGCGAGGGTGGGACATGCTCCTGGCGAACCCAGCTCCTGATCATTTCAGGATACCAATGCCAGTCTGTGTGTTATCTCTGACACGCACATGATAAGGCTCGTCGTACACCACGGTGTTGTCAACAGGGTTCAGTCGACGCCTCTTAGGTTCGGGTGAAGGTACAGTAGGAACATTAGGTTCCTGGTTAACTGGGGATGTAGGTGACTTGGCTGATGTAGAAATTTCCTGCAACGTAATGCATAAGTGTCATGTATGAGTGTAGGTGTTGTGTAACTAATTCAATATGTGTGGTTGTAGTCTAAGTCTACTACTAATGCAAACCTAGTTCACTAAAACCAATGTCTCTGATACCAATCTGTCACACCCTCAAAATCCACCTATGGGGTTTTTACTGTGAGGCGCGTGACACACCAAGATCTCAGTTATTAGTTACATTGAACGACTCTATATGAGTTTAAGAAAAACCATTAATGTTTAAATAATTGCGGAATGTGGAAGCAAAAAAGTTTAAGAAAATCCATGCGCAAAACAAAGGCGCCCAAAACCATGCAGTTCAAAGTAAATAAAGTAAGTCCAATGTATGAAAAAGAATGAGACTCCAATGCATGCCCTAATCTCGTGCTCGTACCTTAGTGACCTGAGAAAACATACTAAAATATGTCAACACTAGGTTGGTGAGTTCACAGGTTTCAAATGTAAGTAAAATAACCAGATAAAACAAAAACAATTATATCAATAGGTAGCTGGCCTATAAACATGTTACTAAAGCGTTTTGACACCGAAGTTGACTGTTTGTGTTTGTTTGCCTTCCACCATGTCTATCATGAAACAATGGTGAGATGTTAGGTCAATTTTACACCCGTTCGACCTCCGGTCGAGTTAGCGTGACTAACGTGTGTAGGTCCCCGGGTGTCTCGGATCATCACATGCAAGTGCGTTGGCTAGTCAAACCGGGTGCGGAATGCCTATGACTAGCTGGAGTATCGACAACAACAAGTAAACCGACAACAAACAAGAGTCACTTAAAAACTTCGTCTATTGATAATCACAGTCGATTACAAGTGAATGAATACGTACATACTGACTTCACTAACCATCTATTTATACTCATAGACTTGATGCCTGCGTACTTATCAAGTGCGCAAGGATTTGCTCTTGCGTACTTAGCAAGTACGCAGACAATGTTCTTGCGTACTAAGTACGCAGGTTAAGCAACATGCGCACTTGTTAAGTGCGCACAACACATAACAAGACGATTACAACGACAGGTACCTACGAACATGATTACAATTCGATAAACTAATACATACATACATACGCTAAAATACAAGTACAAATTCATAAAGAACAAATACAAAAGCAGAGACAACATCCAGATTGTTTGTCACACAAACGTGCTCCAACAAACTCCCCCTTGACAACAACTCTAGATTGTCTTCGGTCATCAAGCTCCAGACTGCTTGTAATGGGAATTGCTTCAACATTCTCCCCACTTGTAGGTCCCCGGGTGTCTCGGATCGTCACATGCAAGTGCATTGGCTAGTCGAACCGGGTATGGAATGCCCTTGACTAGATGGAGTATCGACAACAAACAAGAGTCACTTAAAAACTTCGTATATTGATAATCACAGTCGATTACAAGTGAATGAATGCATACATACTGACTTCACTTATCATGTATTTATACTCATAGACCTGATGCCTGCGTACTTATCAAGTGCGCGGGGATTTGTTCTTACGTACTTAGCAAGTACGCAAGTACGCAGGTTAAGCAACCTTCACACTTTTTAAGTGTGCACAACACATAACAAGACGATTACAATGAAAAGTACCTATGAACATGATTACAACTTGATAAACCAATACATACAGACGCTGAAATACAAGTACAAATTCATAAAGAACAGATACAAAAGTAGAGACAACATCGAGAGTGTTTGTCACACAAACGTGCTCCAACAACGTGGGTGGGGGTCAGAACCGAGTAGTACTAATCAAGATTATCTCGCTATTCCCTTATATTAAACGGTTCGATATGTAAGGACTTTCATGATTTGTTTGCGCTTAGTACATAAGTGATATAAAAGAAATGTAGAATCTAACTGTTTGTGTTCATGTTTTCTCCCCCTAGTTTAAAACAGAAAAAGGGGTCGTGAAACTCACCTTCGAATGCGTGCGAATAAACAACTAAGTAAAGATCGGTGAATCTCTAACTGCCACCTATTAACATAGTTCTATGAGTGTGTGTTCGTGCAGGTTGATATAAACCCTTAGTATCCAAACAATCCCATTTTTTTAAGTATTTTGAAAAATAGTTAACAGTTTAACCAAGATTGACCAAGTTTGACCCGACGACCCGTTGGTGACTCGTATAGTGACTTAATGTTTGTTTAATATACTAATACACATAATATGCAAGTCGTTCATGTTCCACGATACGTGCATGATTCACAAAACTTCCTAACATGGAAAGCTATCATTCAATGTATTTCCATCAACAAAGTTACTATTATTAGCAATGTATGAACATGGGGTTTGATTTCCACAAGTTAATCTTCCTTAATACGTTTGCATGATCCTAAATTGTTTACGTAATCATACTAATGCGTAATAGATCATCACATCATACATGTCAAGTATAGAAATCAAGTTCCAAAACCTAAAAGTATCCACTTTTAATAAGCTATGAACAATCTACATGATTTCTACCAACAACACTTTAGAATACTTTAATACGTCATAATTGATCAACTAGAATCATCCTACACCATCATGCATGTGTACAACTCATATTCAACATGTACTTTTCAACAAAGTTTCCTCTTTAGGAAAGCCTATGCTTTCTAGCTTTGTTAATGAGGTTCAACGCACCAAAACAATTACATACAACCTAACTAGCATAATTATTTACATAACAATCATCAAACACGTCTAGCATGCAATCCTACAACATCATATAACCAATATAGTTTCCATTCTAGGCAAGTTATGAACAAATAGCATCTAGGGTTTCAACAATGACGATAAAATTATCAAATAGATGTATTAACATCAAAACAATATCAAAGTCACCAAATTGTTTTTACTAAAATTCTTGTTTGGATGAACTAGGGTTTTAACATAAAACCTGACATCATAAAATAATGAAATCGGATGGAAAAACTTACGTAAATGCGTTAGCAATAGCAAGGATTGATCGAATACAAGTTCAATAGCAAGAATCAAGATCAAATGGAGGGTGTATTGGGGTGATTGCTTGCGAAGGGTTTGAGGGTGGGGGGTTTGGTGTTCGACGGCTTTGAGAGGAAAGAAAGATTAGGGTTTTGATTTTTTTTTAAGTTCTATATATATGCATGGTATAAATATGGATCATGGATAATGCATGGGTTATCTTGGGAATCCATGGGTTATTAAAAAAACAAGTTTCAATAATAACAATTAAAACCCCTAACTATTATATTTATAAAATTCTAACATCTATAAAAATAACAAACACAATTTATTTCCGATAAGCATACGCAATTTTACGAAACTTTACATAATTCACATAAAAGTCACGAAACATGCAAATTCACATAATTTACATTAATATAATTGTTTGCAATTATTTTTATTAGTTCACCAACGTTCCGGTTTAGACTCGTGTGTGATTCGGTAATTCTCCGAATTATTGCTACATGAGTGTTTGTGGAAATACTGACACATTTAATTAATCCAAATTAAACGTAATGTATGCATGACTAAATGAGCTAACAGAGTTTGTATAAATAAATGTTTGAGATAACAATATTTGTGTTAACGGAGTTAACCTGAAATTGTCGGATGCACATCATCCCCTTGTTGAAGGAATTTTCATCCTGAAAATTATAGTAATATCGCTAGTTGTCTGAAATAAAAATTTTGGGTTTTCACACATTAACAAGTCATGTAGATGCTAGTATGTTGTTGTGCGTTATGTGCTTGATGTTGCATGTATTGTGTCGTTATCCCTGTGACACGTCGAGTATTGTGTTTTCATGGGTCTATGTAGTGTCCTTATGATGTATGGGCTAGAAGCCGGTATGATGTTTGTGTGTCGTATAATTATTTATTCGAAAAGAGTGGGGTAATGGGTCTAGACGTTATGAGGGTGCGTCTAGAGTAAGTGTTTGATTACACACGTACGTCATAGGGGTATTTAAGTTAATGATCAAATGATAAATAAATGATAATAAAGTCCATATATTAATTGTGAGTCTTACATACCCAACCCAATTCTAATTTTAAATAATTTAACTAAATACAAGTCCAACAAAAAATAATAATAATAATAATAATAATAATAGTAGTAGTAATAGTTACAGTAATTCATATAAATCTAACCAACACATCCAAACTTATAAGACATAAATATATACAAATAATTTCAAGATGTTTTTTTATAAAAATCATCCAGCCCCTACTTGAATTAAAAAAAAATTAGAATTTACCAAATCATATGACGCAGGTAGAAGTGGCTCCAGGTATGGTTACCAAATCATATGACATATTGGAAAGCTAGAATGCATAGCCACCTTAGAGCCATTCTATGAAGACATAATATGCGAAAGTAGAAATGGCTCTAGTTAGGGTTACAAGATCATACAACTCTTTGGAAAGTTAGAATGATATGACACGCTAAGCACCTAAAATAATGTGTTGAAGACCATAATTGACCTACTTATGTTTTTGGTGATAAAGTGGAAGGGCTCTTTAGTCAGGTTACCACGACTCTCAACCTATTAGAAAGCTAGAATGTCTCTAGACACAATAACCACCGCATAGTCGAATTAAAGACAACTCGACTACCACAATCTTTAAAGATAGAACTTCAATCCTAAGATTTAACACTCCATGGCTCCCGCTAGATGTCCCCTGAATCTAAAGAAAAGAAGATAGAAGAAATACCGACAATAAAACATAAGGTTTACCTAAAACTCGAATGCTTTACCTGAATACCCAATCCAAGTCACATGGAGTAGAAATGGATCAAACACTCAAATGCACTTAAAGACAATCAAAGTCAAGAATAACAAAAACATAAACACATGATTTTCATAAATAAAAATTAAATTAAACCAAGGTTCATCAAAATCTAAGTGATACAAGAAGACTAGCCAAGAATGACCATACAAATGACAACACTAACACTTGATGATAATATAATCATGGAATGATCCAAGCATCAAACCAAAGCAAAGTGAAAGTGAGCTTAAAATGCTTCTTGATCCTTGAATACAACTGATGGTACACTTATATTTATAGAATTTTGGGCTAGAACAGTAGGTTTTCATCCCTAGAAGTGCACACAAACAAATGAATCTTTAGCTAGCTTTTTTAGACAAAAAGAAGGTGATGAACGATCGTGCATATGGGTGCAAGACCGTGCCATATTCTCCTCTGACCCCCGCACTTGTACGAATCTTCAGTTTTTTTAGAATCCTTTGGAGAGTACAAGCACGACCGTACATTTTGTTAAGCACGGTCGTGCCTAAAGGCATGGTTGCGCCCTTTTTTAAGCATCGCCGTGCCTAAAGGCATGCTCGTTGTGACACCACTAGATTTCAGGTCTTAATAATTATTATTTATTTAATTAAAAAACCCGTAATTGATAGTTGATACTATTTGATATCCCCTGATTTTTAAATCAAAGCATATACGTGTTACACATTGTATTTCACGGTTTCTAGACCCACTACACCTTGTAGTCAAGACACTATTCATCAAAGACAAACTAGACAATCTATGCTACCATAAAACACCTCTATATTTTAGCTAAAAACATATATAAATGATAAGAGTTATCATCCCATCCAAACCTAAACTTAAATATTAAACTAGGCTAAAGTAAATCTAAACTAATTTTCTTTTTATTTTAAGCTAACCAAGGTAAATTAATCATACTAGTTCATGACACATTATTCTCAAACAACAAGTCTTGTAATGGTTTAAATGCCAATCATTTTATAAGATCACAAAGATACATTCTTTATTTCTATAAACAGATGTTTCTATATGTGCATGTATCTCAGTTTACAATTTATAAATATAACCATATGCCTACTTACTTTCATATTGATAAATAATCTTTTTATGTATAAATATATTCATACATACATTACGTATCTTAATTCATCTACATGTATATATGCATAAATTTATAACCTTATTTTAAAAAAAAACCTACAACTAAAAAAGTAAGATTTCTAATTATGTTAATGGTCTTACAAAGTCAAGACACACCATGCTCCTACACCTACGCCTTACACCCTTACCTCTCTCCTCCTCCACCCTATTTCGGCCGAAAAACAACTCCTACCCTCATACCTCTTAAATTTTTCCCTTCATTTACACTCCATCGCCATGCCCCCTTAATTGATTAAAGTAATTGAGTCATGCCTTTCTCCATCTATAAATACCCCTCATTTACAATCACCAACACACACCAACACTTCTATCTTTCTCGCATACTCACACTCTCTCACTCCCTCTCTAGAAATCGGCCTAAGGCTAAGAACACTCAAGTTCCATCGTTTGAAGTTTGTTGCATGATCTCCCTACTTCTACACTTGTTCTTTCAAGCTTCAATCTTGGTATGTTAATATAAAGTTTTTATTATGTTATTTCTACTTTATACAAGTCATAAACATAAATAATAACATTATGTTGGTAAATCCTTAAAAACTTTATATACTTTCTTTCCTTCTTTCTTGACTAGATCTTGGTTTGATAACTCAAATATTCATATTTTTGTAAAACATCATCTAATACTATTAGTGTACATCAGGATGATGCTCCATGATCATACATATGCATAGACACACCTTCAACACTCAAGATCTAGTAACTTTAATATATATATATATATATATATATATATATATATAATAAAGGTTTTTCAATGCCACGTGTCGCTTCCACATTCATTCTCATCATTTTTTTCCCGCTTCTCTCTCCTATTAATTACACCACTATCCAAAAATAATAATATATTTTTAAAGAAAATACTAATCTTTATATTAATAAATCTTCTGACATATTTTGATGAGTGTATGTATTAACAGATTATATTTTATTTCACGGATTTATTCAACCTGTGTAAAACATGAGTTTTTAAAAAATATTTTTTTATTACTGAATATATAATATTATATTTACTTAACCCGTGTAATACACGGGATTTTAACCTAGTATATATATATATATATATATATATATATAACTTTATCGAAACAACCTTTTTCTTCACCATTCTACCATGTAATATCATAACTAAGTTATATGAACTTAAGAATATATATTCATTCTTTAAAAATGTGCATTAAAAGTCATTAAAAATATCCATTATTAAAGAATGTCATAAATAAACACGCACTAAGTGCTAATAACCTACTTTAATATGACAAACACGAATATACTTGTTAGACCTCACTTATTTAAACTTTATACCATGTTATTATAGTATTGGATGAGAAGTTTGAGGTTGATGGAATTATTTGGACCTTAAACAAAAACTAAACCGTTATAATGCCGGATTTTTGACCTAAAATATTATATAAATTTCGTGACTTCTAAAAATTCCCAAATTTTTACTGTAGCATCTACATATTATAAGAGGTCTATAAATTATATTTCATATTTTTTAGAGTTAGATAGCTATTTCTTTGATTTTAGTATTATAAATAAAAAAATTGAATAAATACATAAACCTTTCATAAAATTCTTAAATTTTTATGGTAGACACCAAATTGAATAATTTTTGGAGTAGGAAAACTACTATTTTGATTTTAGTTTTATAAATATAAAAATAGGAAAAAAAAATACTTTGATCTTTCTGAAAAATCCTAAATTTTTACTGTAAGTTTTATGTGTCATAAGAGACCTACAAATAAAGATTCATAATTGTTGGATATGTCAAACTACTATGTTCGATTTTTGGCTATAAAACGGTGCCCGAATCGTGAAACTTTATTTACTATTTTCAAAAAATTACCAAAAATCCATATTAATTTTTATAATTCATAATAGTCTAAAAACCAAGTTTCATAATTTTTGAAGTTGGTTGGCTATATTTTTCTATTTTGGCTATTTAATGCAAATACAAGGTTAATATAAAGCTTGTCTAAGAACTTCAAAAATACTTGGAATAATTATTTTCGTAAAAAACAAATGACATTAGTAACACGTCTTTGTAATACTCACTTCATTCTAATCCACGTATTATAAACTTGAATCGTCTAACAAGAGTTTGTCAAGGCTTACATAACCATTTTCTAAGCCAAAATAATATCTGAGTCCGTGTCAACAAATAAGTATATTATCACAAACATATCGTTAGGGGGCACCATGTCCAAATCTAACATTCACATTACGGTTAGTTCATAAATCTCATTAGCGTCTACATTATTGTAGGACCCGAGTAGTTCCAATTCCCTAAACCTTCTCCGTTAAGATTCTCAATCACTTAACTAGGTGAGTTCTAGCAGCCCTTTTTTCTTTACTTTTTGGGGTAAAAACATTCTCACTATACCTTTATACTTACTCGTTATACTTAAAACTTTTACGCTTTACGTCACGCATATGATACACAAGGAATAATGCATGAGACTATTGTCACATTCTTAAGTCCCTATTACACACATGACCATTTAACTCATGGGTTTTAAGCCTATGGATTAATATAAATAGTACTATCGGGGTAGACATCCCCATTCATTCCTTTATTGGACGTGTCTACCAAAAATGAATGCTTATTTCCATCAAGCGTACCAATGTTTGTGACAAGACATTAGGCAGGGCAAATTGAAACGAGCACTAGGCTTGGTTGTAGATTCATTGCAAGATTTCATTTACATGCGCATTACTTTGGATAGCATAACTATATTTTAAATCAATTGTTTATTCGGATTTTTAACCAGCGTGCTCACAGCCTATTTTTAGTTGACCCTTTTAAGCATGTTTTTCAGGTAATTAAGCAATCTAGGAAGCACATGACTAGGAGCATGCCAAAGATTTCTACATATATCTTTTGTTATTCCTTAGCCCATATTGTGAATCTTATGGCATGTACCTAAAACAAATGATGTTGTATTTTGGTTATTTTGAATGACATGTATGATCTAGTATTCTCCTTAAACAATTTGTTCTTGATAACCGGTGCTCCTGTTGCATTCTCGTGTTTCCGTCTTGACGGGGTGTGACAGAGATCGGTATCAGAGCCATTGGTTGTAGAGAATTAGGTTTCACTAAGTAGAACCTAGACTATAGCCTTAAGCTCATACACTAGAACGTTAGGATATTGTGTGCTACACACACTCTGTGTACACTACTTATTTATAGATATTTATACTTATAGAATGCCGCGGATAAGACGTGTAAACAACAACGAGACACCCCACTTGTCACAGCTGATTGCACAACAACTTGCTGCTGCTATCCCTACTATTGTGCCACAAGTCAGTGAGACCTTCCAAAATGGTAGTACCTCGAGAGATAATGGTAGCAACCGAAACACCCATAATGGAGATGGTACTAGGAATGAAGACACCCATGATGACATGAAAAAAGGATGCTCCTACAAGTCTGGTTCTGCCGAAAAAAGGCTTGCGCCGGTTATCCTTTTGATTTCCTTGAATCACCGTAACCGTCGATTAAAACCAATACCCTGTTATTTCTTGTGCCTTTGAATTCTCTAAGAACGAATTTAATTTCCTTCAAGAGCCTGATGCTCTGATATCAATTGTTGCCCAGAATTAGATTGTACACATCAACTAATGAATGAATAATAAACTAACTTTGTATATAATGAGAATTGTCGATTATAAACTTCTGATCTTGGAACCTATTTAAACCCATCGATCTCACATGGAACGTCGCAAACTAGGGTTGCGATGGTTAGATCTTTAGTTCTTGACACACTAACCCCTAGACTTTACATTAACATTAAATACATACTAAACATAGTTTCTAGTAATTACACTACGACCCCTAAACTTTAACTTTAAGTAATGAACGGGATTAACTCCACATTTTCTTCCCTCCCTTGTCCTGCCCCGCTGACACCTGGTACATTTATATAAACTAGATTTCTTTTTAATTTCCGACCGTCTTGTCAACATAACCCTGCTCTCATGCCTCTTAGTGCCACTGCTATGGTTTTAGATCCGTCTACGCTATTTGTCACCGCTAAATAATCGTAGTATTGAAGTTCTTAATAGTATTTTTTCTCGCTTTTCTTTAACAGTGTATGTTATACCAACATATTCATTGTTTTTCGCTCTTGTCTAAGCTACCGATTTTCATTTGCTCTAATTACAGTTGAGTATTATATAAAGTATATTAGTTAGTGTTCATTATATTTATCTCTACCATTAGGAGATATGGTTTACTTAGCTTTTCTTTGTAACTAATCTCATTGTAGTCCTGTTCATACAACACCGGGGTTTTCATTATTCTATACTATTACCATGTTTTAAGTTTCTTTTGGATGTTGAAGCTATTGGAGTTGTGCCAACCGAAAATAGCTCATCATTTTTCCATTTATGTTTCATTTTTCTTTTGGAGAATTAACCTGATCCATTGCGTGATTCAGTCATGCTTTTTGGATGATGTTTTAGATTGAATACCATAAAAGCCAGCTTTTTCGGCTGCCTTTAAGGTGAGATGACGGATGGTTATGGAAAGACTGAACTATTTAGGCATGATACTGGTGTCGTACCCCGCCACCGGTTTTGTTAACTAGCCCATTAATTATTGCTTTTGAGTTATATATATACATGGCATACTGCTTTCCATTCTGATCATTGTTGGCTGTGTTTGTGTTTGCGTTTAAGTGTTTGTGTTTGTTACAAACTTAAAGCAACTCGATAGGTGCTTCATAGTTGAAGTGTGTTATAACTGGTGGTGCTTGATATATCAAATTGTTTTCTTAATGGCAAATATTGCTGGATCAGGTAATAATCTGTTAAGCTCAGAGATTCAATAGTGAAGAATTCCCTAATGCAAAGATCCAGAAATTTTGTTATTGGAAATTATGCTCCACATCCATGGATTTTTCATTTTATTTTTCCAATTGTTACAGCTATATATGTTGATTATATAGTTTCACTAGGTTAGAATCCCGTGTATTACACGGGTTGAATAAATGTAATGTTATATACTTAGTAATAAAAAATTATGTCTTTAAAAACCCGTGTATTACACGAGTTAAATAAAATATTACATGACAGTTATAAATTTTGTTAAGTTAATTTTTAAAACCTTTTTTTTAGCTGAGTATTAATTTTTTTTATTTAACTGATAAATGTTAATTCATATTAAACTTTAGAAACCCGATGTATTACACGGATTGATTAAATGCAATGTTATATATACTTAGTAATAAATATTTATATATTACATGTTTATGAAAAACGTTTTATAAAAAGAATTATAGAAATCATTATTATTTAATAGGAGAGAGAGAGACGGGAAAAAAAAATTATAAAAACAATTAAATAAATTTGTATAATTAATAGGAGAGAGAGGCGAGAAAAAAAGTTGAGGATGCATGAGAGAGTGACAAGTGTCCCATCAAAACCTTTATTTATTATATAGTATAGATATTGATGTTTTCAGGACCCCTAACAGATGCCATATATAAAGAACTATGGCGTGCGTGTGCTGGGCCACTGGCCTATGTTCCCCGTGTAGGGGAACGTGTTTACTATTTCCCCCAAGGACATATCGAACAGGTTTGTGTTGAATTTCGCTTTTTAAAGCAAGACTACATATAGTCTCCATTTGTGGTGTGTTCTAGAATGGAAAATTTTGCAGATACGTTATAACTCTCACATCTCAACATTAATTGCTATTCATCTTATATCAGTTTCATTATGTTGTTGTTAAGCCCCAATTTATGCTTTTAAATGTATCTGAAATGTAGGCAAATTACAGTTTGAGGCCTCAGTGGATAATGGACTAGACCAGCAGCTCTCATCATTTTGCTTAACACCAAAAATATTGTGCAAGGTGATGAATGTTCAGCTTCTGGTAAGTTTATAGTTATGACTGTGATCATAAGTCTAGTGCATCATAAAATCATAATATTTACTTGAAAAACTGTTTAAACTCGGTTGACCCTTACGTTCTTCAAATTGGGTTCTTTCAGCTACATCTTAACCCTTTATGTAGATAAAGAAAAAGCAAAATTCCGTTTCTAACTGTAAGATTCATTCAAATATCTTGATTTATTTTCAGGCTGAACCGGACACCGATGAAGTATATGCAAATATAACTCTTTTGCCTGATCATGACGTGAGCATTTTGAGTTATATATTTGGCTTTTAGTCCCTTGTATTTATGTTCTTTTTATGAATCAGCAAAGTGAGATCACAGTCACAGATCCAACACTCCGAGAACCTTCTAATTGCGCTGTCCATTCGTTATGCAAGACACTTACTGAATCAGACAAAAGAACACATGAAGGATTCTCTTTTATTCATAGCCAGGCTTCATTGGTAAGGTTAATTTAGCTTCTATGAGCTGGCTTTTCTGTGTTATCCTACTGACCAAGAATTTTGTGGTCAGGATATGTTCTAACATCCACACGGTAAACAACTGGTTGCTTGTGATCTTCATGGAAATGAATGGCATTTTCGTTATATATTTCAAGGTAACAGGTTTTCTGGTAGAATGTTTTGCAAATATTACTTTGACTGGTGTTGGATGTGTGTGTGTATAGGGAATCCTGGGCATCAGATGCTGACTGCTGGATTGAGTGCCTTTGTTAGAGCTAAAAAGTGTGCTACTGGTGATGGTTTTGTACTCCTAAGGTAAGTTGCAAAGTTGTATAAACAAGTGGACATTTTATTTATAAGTTAATCTCTAAAATCAACACTGTGACATAAATCCTTCTTTATTATCTTCTCAGGGGAAAAAAAGGAGAGATGTTCGTTGGAGTCAGAAGGCATTTTAGTCTTTCAAACAATTTGCAGCCCACATCTGTGACATTAACTCACGATCAACTTGTCGCTCTATCTGTTGCCTCATACGCAGTTGCAACAGGAACCCGTTTTTCAGTCATATACAAACCGAGGTATAAACTATACTCAATATAGCTTGTTCATTGAAACTCGAGAGAAAATATGTTTACTAAGTTTGGCATTATCTGTGAACAGATGTTGTCGATCTTCGTTCATTATCAGCGTCAACAAGTATCTTGAAGCTAAAAATCGTATAATATCTGTAGGAATGAGGTTCAGGATGACATTTGAGGATGAACAGTTCGCTGAAAGAAGGATTGCTAGGACGGTTGTAGGTGTTGCGGACTCTGAATGGAAATCTGTACAGGTTTTTTCTTCCCTCTAAAACTCTGTTATGCTATATATAATATTTGAAGCATACCAATGTTTTTATCTGCTTCAGGTTGAATGGGATGAGTTGTCGTCAACAATACTCCTCCCAGAAAATGTTTCATCTTGGGAGCTTGAAGGTTGCAAAGGGAGTTTATCTGGAATTCGTGTTTAGAAAAGTTCGAAAACCACTTTTGTTGGGCCTGCATATAAGGGTTTAATTCCCTTAATGTTATTATAGGTTCATTTGTATCTGAATGAAAATCTAGATGTTGCTTTCTTCTGGACAAATAAAGTTTTTATAATTGTGTTTATACTCAGAACAACTAAATTTATGTATTTAGATTTTTAAAGCCATGCGGAATGATTTCCACCCGATATCTCTAAATAAGACGATGTAACACCCCGAATTTTTGAAAAAAATTAAATTGTGTGATTTCGGAGACGAAATTATTTTTAAGCATGGTATATTGTAATATCCGAAAAATAAACATATTTAATAATAACACAATCTTAGAATTTTAAAATAGATTATGTAGATTCTTATAAATTATTAGTAGATATTCTATACAAATTTAAAATTTAAATGTGATTGTTGCTAAAATTATTGTTTGTTGAATAAATTAAATGCTTAAAATTAAAAACGTTATGTTTCAATAGAAAACTGAAAAAAATGAATAATTAATTAGTAAAACTTTTAAATCGAATTGATTATCATTTACTTAGTTCACCGTCAATTTATAACCGAAATTATAAGCCTATTTTAAATCCTCATTTGAATTGGTTTTAATAGTGATAATTTGTTTCCTTCTGTTTCACTAAAATTGCCATAACCTTTACGAGAACTTCGTTGGAACCATAATTAAATTGCCCTCTTGTTTTATAAAACAATCACAAGTCACAACTTCTGATTTTATTTTTCTATTCAGAGACTATAACGGGGTTATCACAACGTGCGGGGAACTCGTTAGAGATTTTTGGTTGATTTTTTATCAACATTAAGGTACGGTTAACCTATTATGATTATTTTTATAGTACAGATTACTTTGTTTTATTATTGATATTATGAATTAATATGATTTTAAGTATGAGATTAGTTTTGAATGCTATTGTGATCGATACTTTTTGGCCCCGCAACGACTAGTTTTGATTTTTGTTAAATGTTTTGATGAATATATATTTTATCGATCGTTTTGTATGTTTTGTCATTTGTTTTGAGGAATTTCTGTTTCGTGTGTTTAGCCGTATTAATCGATCCAAAGAAAAGGATACATCGTCTCAGTATGTTTATATTTTATGTTATGTTTGGGGGCTAATCCCAAGGTAATATACATTGTCTCGATAAGTATATTTGAACGAAAGTATGTCCGGAGACGTATGTACCAATCTTAGGAAAGAGATATCGTTTCAACCACGTTATTAGACACCCTCTTTACTATGACAACTTTTTATGATATGTTGTTTTGACGTTTTCATTTGCATGTTATTAATGATTAATTGTTATAATAGTTGATATGTTATGAAAGTTACAAGTGACAAGGCTAATATGATTACGAGATACAAGTGTTTATAAGTTACAAGTTTAATATATATGATTTGTTATCCGCCCACTGAGTATAATTATATACTCAGACGTGCTTTTGCTTTGTTGTTTTTGTGCACGTTAGGTTTTCAAGATCACAGGGAATGGGAAGTGGAAGAGTGCTTGAAAAGACATTTTTTTATGTAAAGAAAAATATTTCGTATTCTTTTGTATTACTGTAACGTTTTATCATTAATGCATTGATGCATTGAATTCTGTTTACTGTATAAGTGACACGTCAGCCCTAGCCGGGTTGGATGTTACAGACAACCCTAGCAAGAAATTTACGGGTCTCAGTTTAGCCTATACCGGTTCCACTACATAAAAATGACCATGTGACTATAACGACAGACTTAGCCACTGGGATTTTTTCCACCCGATATCGCAACCCCAATATGTTGCAACTGAAATTACGACAAGAATATTTTGCAACCAAAATTGTGTTGCCCAGATTGATAAAACAATTAATAGACAAACGTGTTTATGAAACTAGAACTTTGAATATATGATTGATTATATGTGTATTGTTGTTACAGACACTTGAATGCGACTGGGTTTTATAACCCTAATGTGAAACGTCGCATGTGTTCAATTCACAGACGCGTCCCTTTATCAAACTAGTTAACAAGTTTAGTTTGTGATATAAGGACCCTTTAGACTATTTACATTTACATAATGGACTCAAAGTTTACTTATGACTAAAATAAACCTTAGGTTTAAACGATCGGGATTAACCCTCACATTCACCCCTTAAACACGATCAATTTGATGCATATCTTGAACGCCAAGTAACTCCGTCATAGTAATTAACTTGACCCTTGCTAATGCTTTTGTGAGCATGTCTGCCCTTTGTAGTTCTCCGCAGATGTGTTTAATGTTGATGTGATCATTCTCCATGCACTCTCTTATGAAATGATAGTGTTTGTCTATGTGCTTGCTCATTCCATGAAATACGGGATTCTTCATTAAAGCAATAGCTGAAACATTATCAACCAGTAAGATTATCCTTTATTCCTTCAATTCCATCCTATTATTTCACTAAGCAACCCTCACATTCACCCTTTAATCACGATCAATTTGATGCAGATCTTGAACGCCAAGTAACTCCATCATAGTGATGAACTTGACCCTTGCTAATGCTTTTGTGAGTATGTCTGCCCTTTGTAGTTATCCGTCGATGTGTTTAATGTTGATGTGATTATTCTCCACACACTGCCTTATGAAATGATGGTGTTTGTCTATGTGCCTGTTCATTCCATGAAATACGGGATTCTTCATTAAAGCAATAGCTGAAACATTATCAACCAGTAAGATTAGCATTTCTTCCTTTAATTCCATCCTGTTATTTCTCTAAGAAACCTTATTAGCCATAATGCTTGACATGTTGACGAAGTTGATGTCGTGAACTCAGATTCACATGATAATAAAGCCACAATTTGTTACTTCTAAGTACACCAAGTTATAGGTAAATTCTCAAAGTAAATGACTAATCTAGTAGTGCCTTTTCCTTTTTCTGTATTTACCCCATAACTACTATCACTATATCCGGTCATCTTGCAGTCTCCATGTTTCCTGTAGATTATACCAAACTCTATTGTTCCTTTAATATAACGTATCACTTGTTTGATAGCCTTCAAATGATGTTCCTTTGGTTCTTGGATAAACCTATTGAGTAATCCAACTGAGTAGCATAGATCCGTCTTGTATGTAGTAAGTACCTCAAACATCTTATTAAACTTCTTTATTCATGTAACACCCCGCCAAGTTGGAAACACGGGAATGCAACAGTAACACTGGTTATCAAAAACAACATTGTTTAAAGAGAATACTACATGTCATTCAAAATAACCAAAGTACAACGTCATATGTTTTAAGTATATGCCATAAGATTCACAAAATATGGGCTAAGGAATAACAAAAGACTATATCTAGAAATCTTCGGCATGCTCGTAGTCATGTGCTTCCTGGATTGGTTAATTACTTGAAAACATGCTAAAAGGATTAACTAAAAATAGTTAGTGAGCACGCATGTTTTAGATTCGAAAAACAGTTGATTCAAAATAGAGTTATGCTATGTAAAGTAATACGAATGTAAATGAAATCTTGCAATGAGTCCACAACCAAGACTAGTGACAGTTTCAATTTGCCATACCTAATGTCTTATCACAAAAATGTTTGTTGGAAATAAGCAATCATTCTTGTATTGGTTCTCTGTTGGTTGACGCTTCCAGCAAAGGAATGAATGGAGGCTGTCTACCGTGATAGTACTATCTATATTAATCCATCGGCTCAAAACCCATGAGTTAAATGGTCGTGTGTGTACTAGGGACTTAAGAATGTGACATTAGTCTCATGCAATATTCATAGAGTATCATATGCGTAAAGTAAAGCGTAAAAGTTTTAAGTGTAGCGAGTAAGTGTAATGGTTTAGTAAGCATGTTTTCCCCCCAAAAAGTAAAGAAAAATAGGCTGTGAGAACTCACTTAATTTAACGATGCAGATAATCAAGTGTCTTCGATAAGTCTCGTACGTGTAAGGTATTATGTGGGTCCTACACTGTAAGTAAGACTAATTAATGAGATTTGTAGGCTAACACAAGTATGAAAGGTTAGATCTAGACTCGTATCACCCTACTAGTATATATCGTGTTCGTGTAATAATAAAAAGTAAATATTTGTTGATCGGGTCGGTGTTTTGACAACATTTCTTCTTAAAATAAGGTTTATAAATCTTGACCCAAGCACATTTAAGTGATTCAAGTTTATGATTCCTATTATGGGAAAAGAATCTAGTTTAGAAAACGTGTGTATTTATAAAAAAAAATATAAAGTTTATCGGTTTACGACGAAAATTTAGCATTATAACGGCCAAATTTGTAATAATTCCCAAATAATTCAAATCATGAAATTTAAGCTTCCAATTTTCCTAACCTTATATCATTGCATAATTTTGTTTATATTAACCAAGATCATCATAGGGGTGAGATTTTTACCAACTCATGATAAAAATAAAGTTGGGGTTTAATAATTATATTGATTTTTATTATGATGGAAAGGAAATGTGACCTCTTGTATTCGGATCTTGTTTATGGATGTCATATAATGATATCTATATATATATATATATTTATATATATAGATCCATGACAAGTCATTGGTGATGGAAGGAGAGATTGAATAAAATAATCAAGTCTCACTACAAAAAAAGAGCCATTCAGTGGCATACAAAAAGTGTCACCAAAAATCAAAAAAGTGCCACTAAAGACCCTTGTAGGAATGAGCGACACACAAAAAAAGTGACACTAGAAGCGCTAACACTAAAGCCATTTAGTGGCACTTTTTCGTCTGCCACTACAAACTTTTAGGATTTTAGTGGCATAGTGTTTTTTTGCCACTATATTATAAAAAAGCTTTTGTGGCACAAATTTTATGTCATTAAAAACTATTTCTAGTTAAGTATCCATACTACATTTAGTTGCACATAATATTTGCCACAAAAAACTATATTCATCGTTTATATACATATATAAATAATAAATATATATATATACATACATATATATATATATATATATATTTAATAAGTAACTTAAAAACACAAGTAAAACAAATGAAAAATGCATTTCATTAAAGATAACATGAACAACCAAGATCTTACTCAATACTATTCGAATACCATAATAACCAAGTCAACAATATCCATTTCCAAAGAGTGTTCATTTATGCTACTAATATTAAAATCACTACACAGTAGAGCTAATAATAGACCATTACAAGAAGTCCTTTCAATCATCATCTTCTTCCTGGAAAATCCCAACAAAAACAATAATCACTATAAGATTACAATCACAAAACCATAAAAATGGGTAAAAGACAACTACATGATCTACAACTACTGCACGGATTTCAAGCATTTCATTGGACAGATGGCACCCGAATGCTCTAAACCACAATTCTAACCGGAGCAAGAATATTCAAACTTCAATTTTCCATTTGTTCTTGTGTTTCTTATGTCCTAAAAGAAGTGCTAAAAAGATTCATAAAACTATAAGGTTGAGTTGGGAACTAAAGGTAAGAGGAACCAAAAAGTAATTACCATTATTATGACTTCTTGAAGGTGATAATTGGTTAACTGATGAAGAGTTGTTAGGGACCGAAGAAACAATACCAGGGACCTAAAACATATTAATGAAAACAAATGTTAATATATAGATATGTAATTGTAAAAGAACGATACGCATGTAAGTACCTGTATGTTCATATTGCTAAGAACTGTAGACAAGTTTGCATTAGGGATATGTTCTTGGATGATATTCAACATAACATTGACAACACTCTTTAGCTGATGAATAGTTTGTGAATCCGTCGAAGAATTACCATTACTTTTCGCAGCCGGCATCCTTCCAACTAATCGAACATACCCCCTTTTCTCTGGACCTTTAACTTTTGAGTAATCATCATTTGTAAAATCATCTAGATCTCCAGGTGTGCTTGTAGAATCACTTGCAATAGCTTTTAATGAAGCCTAAATACATAATAAAAGAGGTAATCGTAAAAAAAAAATAAACATAGTAGGGGTCTATTACTTTACTAGCTATTAACATGATATTCCCTATTACCTTAGGTTTTTATGTTAATGTTACTGTGTTAATATATATGAACATTTAAAATACATAAAAATATTACCACAACTTCAGCAGCTTTATCATCAACAATACTTCCATCTTTACGGGTGCGAGTTGTTATATACATTTCTGCCCGTGTTGGGTATACATCATTATTCTTCGTTGCCTATAATTTATGTTTGATGGTGAGTAAAGAAAATAAATTATAGGCCTGGTGAAAGGAAGAAAACATGTAGATGCATGGGCAGATTGAGTGCAAGGTTATTAACTATCATTGTTCATATACAGTCTCAATTGATTAAGATCCATTGTTGATTATTATGCAGTCTAGCTGCAGTTTAATTATATCTTCATTATTATACAGTTATATAACTGATGGATGGAATATTCAGTTATTCACCTTCATCTTTATCAGGATAATCTATGATCTTCAGTCTCCTAATTGTATTGTTAATCCTAATAGTCTTGAAGCAATAAAATTGGTGTCTTTAATCTTTATGAATTTCCATCTTATTACATATTTGACTTGAGTTTGCTGCAGTATTAGACTGGGCAAACCAGTGGAATATTAGTTTTATGGTTCATCTTCTTTTCCAAATTTTTAGGTTTTAGGTCACCGGAGTTTATCCTAAACAATTCTCAGATTTCCGATTACTACTATGTTTCATAAATTTAAATCACATTAGATTTAAATTTCTTCCATGTCATTTAAATCATCAGATTCTGAGGGTTTATTAATACTTGTATTTTGAGTCCTCCCCATTTCTTTGTAGCAAATTTTCTTATTAAGACGTACTACTGTATTGTGAATGTAAATGGCAGCCAGTTTCTACAATGCTAAAGATATGAACTCTAGGGAGAGCACATTCAAAATAGCTAGAATAATACCAATTCATGTGCAAGTCTAGCAAACGATTTTGTCCCAGTTATATGAGGCTCCTTCATCTTCGAGCGGCTCGATCTTTTTACAGCACATGTACTCTATGGTAAACGGTAAATTAATACATAGATAGGACTTCTTTGATCTAGTTCCATAATAATATATATATTGTATAAGAAATCAAAATCATAGATCATTGTTACCTGAAATTCCGGAGTGAACCAACGAGTAACAAGATCTTTAAATTGAGTTGGATTCACTCTATTGTCATTGTTAGTTTGTTGTGCCACAATTTCATCAATAGTAAGGCTTGGATCATATCCGCGTGCCTTTAATGAACTTTTCCATGTTCTCCATTTTTTCCCCATGCTATGAAAGATCCATTTTTTAATCTCACTTGTTTCATCTGGATGAATAATAAATTTTGACTACACAAAAATTATATATATTAGCATATACCTTTTACCTTAATGAGTGGATACATATCAAGCTTGATAAAAGACATATACCTTAACAAGTGAATACATATCCTCTTTCTTTTGCACGGGAACCTTTCTCCACTCAGAATATTCTATTGATACATGATCGGCCATCCTCACAAGCGTCCCAAGATACTGAACAAGTTCATTACCTTCATCCCCCACTGGCTTTCCAAACTTGTTAAATGTGACGACTATTCTTTGGGTACTATTCATTTTCCATGTTTCAGCTTTTTAGGTATAACCCCTAACTTTTTTGGGAGCACCTAAACAAGTTTTGACAAACACAATCAGTACAAACAATTAAAATTATGAACAATTATTATTACAAATTCAAACTATCTAAAGCATCTTCAATACAGAGCTCATCCAAACAAAATCATCAAAACTATTGCATCTTTCTGTCATACAATTGCTAAATCTAAAAAGTGTTACAAATTAATATATGAGTACCTTGTTCATTTGTAGACAAACATTCTTGAAAATTCGGTTGGCCTTGAGTTTCAGAAGTCTCATGATCCTCAACATGCTCTTCAACATTGTCATTGAAGTCGGTAGAAGTGATACATAGCCTCTTGCGCCCCATATTGTCTATTCAAAAAACATGCAATACAAATATCAATATTTACCACATAATATTAAACCAATATACAAGAAAAAAAAAAGAATTCAAGTATCCCAAATATAATACATACACAAGTATAGTAGATAAAAATATCAATTCAAAATTATGCAAAAGAAATTACATCAAGGTTTATCAAGGTTTACGACATAATACTAGTAAGTAATCAAAAAATAATCGAGTCATCGTCGGTTTCTTCAACATCTACTTCACGTTCCATATCGGGTGTAATGTCTATGCCATCTTCACCATCATCCCCAATCCTATGCAAGGTAGGCACATCAAATGTGCAATCATTCAAATAAGGACCAACTTGATCATCAATACTTCCCATGTCATATACACCTCTTACTTTCACAGATCTGACGACCTCCCAATCTTTATGCTTGGGGTCTGTGACATAGAACACCTTATCAACTTGTGATGCTAATACAAATGGATCGTCAGTTAAATTAGCCCCTGTATGTGCCTTGTATGAGAAATTCACCAATGTTACACCATTATCTATCTTGCAGCCCCTATTGATGTCAACCCAATCACATTTGAATAAAACTACTCGTATTTGACCTGAGTAGTTTAACTCAATAATGTCATTCAGTTTACCATAGTAGTTAATCGTGCCATGAATAGGCCTTCTATCTTGACTACTAGCGTAATTTTCACCTTCTACGGTAACAACGACACCACTGTTTTGGGTTCTTAGAGATTCCTCTCGAGTTTTTGTGTGAAAACGGTAACCCTTAACAAGATATCCAGAGTAGCGTTTCACACTTCTAAGTGGACCACGAGCAAGCCATTTTAGATCTTCAGTTACTTCATCACCTTGCTCTTCCATACGTGCAATCTACAACATAGTTGTTAATAGGCATTACACTAAAATCCCAAATAACAAATTATAGCATATTCAATATTTATTTCAAATTACCCTTCTCTTGAACCAATCAGTAAACTGTTGGCCATGAATCTTGTTCATTTCATATTCTGGTATTCGACGAGAATGGTATCGTCCCTTGATTGGCAAATACTCTTGCATCAACATGTGACAGTCATAACTTTTCATCCCAATTAGTTTGCGCTCATTTAATTGTACACATCGAGAGATATTGGATGAAAATTCATCGGGAGGCTTGATTAACTTGAGGGTTTTTAAAAATTCAATCTTTTCGCCTCGAGTCATTTGATAGCAAGCTTTTGGCAAGAAAGTGATATTACTTCTAGGTCGCTTCTTTGGATGCAATTCCTTTCTTATACCCATTTGTTGTAAGTCAAGTCTTGTTTTGTAGTTATCTTTTGACTTTCCTTCTTGTCCCAACAAAGTCCCCACTATGTTGTCACAAACATTCTTTTCAATGTGCATCACATCAAGATTGTGACGCAACAGCAAATGCTCCCAATATGGCAACATAAAAAATATACTTTTCTTTTTCCATGGACCACCAACAGCATTGTTGTCAAGAAATTCCATGTCATCTAGTTGTTGTAGAACCTCCTCTCCAGAAGGAATAATAGGAGCAACTCTTAATTCCTCGAGTCCAACAAAGGATCTAATGTCTGAACGCCAACGATGGTCAGATGGAAGCCACCTCCTATGACACATGTAACACCACTTTCTTCAATGAGTAAGCCATTTGGAATCAGTATCAAAACCACATACAGGACATGCAAGTTTTCCTTTAGTGCTCCACCCGGACAGATTGGCATAACCTGGGAAGTCTGATATGGTAGAAATAATAGAAGCCTTCAATTGGAAGTATTGTTTCGTTGAGGCATCAAATGTATTAACTCCATCCTCCCATAACTCCTTCAACTCTTTTATCAAAGGTTGCATGTACACGTCTATCTTGTTTCCAGGACCTTTAGGACCTCGGATGATTAAAGAAAGAATAAAATTTGGTTGCTTCATAACCAACCATGGTGGCAAGTTGTATAGAATAAGAAAAACTGGCCAAATACTGTGTGCCACATTCATTGTCCTAAACGGGTTGAAGCCATCACTTGCCAAAGCTAGACGAACATTACGGGGATCACTAGCAAATTCAGGAAACTTTTGATCAAAATCTTTCCAAACTAATGCATCTACTGGATGCCGCAATTTTCCATCTTTCACACGCTCTGTATGATGCCACTTCATAAGGTTAGACGTCTTTGATGACATAAACAATCTTTGAAGTCTAGGCTTCAAAGGAAACCACCGTAATATTTTTGAAGCCTTCTTCTTGGGAGGACTCACTTCGTGTTCTAGATTAGCTTCATGAACTTTCCATCTAAAAGATCCACAAAAAGTACAAACTGCATCTTTCTCCTTGTCGTCCCAAAATAACATGCAACCATTAGGACATGAATGGATTTTTTCATATCCTAATCCCAAATTAGCCATGATTTTTTTCACTTGTTGTGTTGTTTTAGGTAACAAATTTCCTTCAGGTAACAAATCTTTTAGAAACTCTAACAACATAGAGAAAGATTTGTTACTCCATCCATTGAGACACTTTAAATGGTACAAATGCACCACACATGATAATTTGTTGTACTTGCAATTCGGATACACCTTTTCTTCAGCTTCCTTGAAAAGGTCATCAAATTTGTTTCTTTCATTGTTCGTCTCTTGACTATTATTCGAAACATTCTCATGTATCTCCACTCCACTTCCACCTTCTGTTTCAAAAATATCATTCAACATTTCATGCATTTCATGGTCAAATATTTCTTCTTCCTCGTCAAGGGTTGTGCTCGTCGAGGCAGCCGCTATGCCTTCCCCATGATATACCCATTTCAAGTACTCTGGTCGGAACCCTGAACATATGAGGTGATCTAAAACAATTTGTCTACTATGATACTTCATGTTTAGACAATTTGTACATGGACACTTTATCGTTCTCCCATCGCCATTGACACATGCTCTCTCAAATGCAAAATTCAAGAAGGTTTGCACCCCATTAACAAAAGTTTGACTTGATCTTGGTGCAAGATACATCCAAGATCTATCCATGACTATTCATATTGAAAAATAACAAATTTAGTAACTATTATTCAAGTATAGGAAGTATGATGCAATTGGATATCTGATTGCTTAAAGAGTTGTGAAAAGGATTTCATGTTTGTAGAATAGGACATTTAGAACTAGTATATGAAACAGTACCTAGGAACTTCATATGAGGATTTCAAATTTAGTTAATTAGAACTAGTATATGAAACAATATGACATTTAGAACTAGTATATGAGGATTTCAAATTTAGTTAATTAGAACTAGTAGCAATACTGGTTAGAAAAGGCACAAAAACAGAGTAAATCATAGAAATTTACTCAAAGAAATATATAAACTGTTAAAACTATAACTCACTCTCCAACAACAAACAAGTAGGGCTGTTTATGGTCTGGTCCAGCCGGTTTTATCGAATGGTTAACTATGGTTTTGAGAAGCAACAACCTAAACCAGCCGGGTTGACGGTTTGGGTTTAGAACTTGAACCAAAATTTTTAGTTTGTATTAATTTTTTAAATGATAAAGATGATTCATGAATATAATACAAATACATAAATGCATAATCCAAAAATGAAAAAGATAAATAAATAAAACTGTTAACTGTCGCTGGACCGTTAAACTACCAATCTGCCAAAACCAAACTGTATAAATCTCAAATCAGCCGACTTGTTTCGGCTTGGGAGGTTCGGTCAGTTTCAAAGGTCTATGAACAACATACAAGCAAGTAGCTAGCTATACTGGTTATAGATTAGAAGGCACTAAAAACAGGAGGAATCATACAAATTTATTCAAACACAAATATAATCCCTTACAGGATAGAACTCACTCCCTAACACTTTTCAATATATAAACGTATCTACGGCATGAGAAACACGGGAAATGCAATCTTCACATTGAGACTATGAAGTTTATCATTTTCTATAGACATTTTTATCAGAGAACAAAATATTTATCATATGAAAGCAGCAAGTGCAGTCTCTATACTTGAGATGTTTGATTTATATTTCAGTTCCTAGAGCACTGAAGTTCCTAGGTACTGTTTCATATACTAGTTCTAAATGTCCTATTCTACAAACATGAAATCCTTTTCACAACTCTTTAAGCAATTAGATATCCAATTGCATCATGCTTTAATTAACTAAATTTGTTATTTTTCAAGGTAATGTCATATTAGCATATCGCTTAACATATATCATATTAGCATATGATATGATAGGTCCTAGATTAGTTAATTACTTAAAGGATCTCATATTAATAAGTTTCTTAACATATTCTAGATCAGCATACTACATATGAGGAGATTAACCAATTTAAGACTAACTAGATTATACTATTTTACATAATTTAGAACTATACACATATTAGCAGGATAACATATACAGATTTAGATAAACATGCCGGAGCAATATAATACCGAGTTCAGATTCAGGTTAATGGGTGGCACCATTTAACATAACTCAGATTAACATATTCATATTAAATGTTAACCTATATCACAATTAAGGATTTCAAATTATCATATTTCACACAGATAAGTACATACGGATTAACGAAAATACCCAATGACCCAGATACATAACAATAATAGTAACCATGGTGTACATAGATTTGATTTATGCAATCAATACCTTCTTTCCGATCAAATAACACAAATCCGAATACAAATCCATGAGCAAAACTCCATTAATCGAACACAGATCCGAAGACAGATCTAAAAACTGAATTGAATTAATAGCAAACAGAGACATATTTTGAGGACCGCGTTGAGAATCCTGATGAAGAGAAAGAGGCCTACAGTACCTTAACGAGTGAAAGAAGGCGTCGATCTGAAATCTGATTTGAACTAGAAATCCTCCAAACGCAATATGTGAAATCTGATTTGAACTCAAAACCTACAATTCAAGATGTGAACTCTGATTTGAACTCAAAATCTACAATTCAAGATGTGAAATCTGATTTGAATGCAAGAGAAAGAGGAGTACAGTACCGGATTTGCCTTGGTAGCCCTAGCCGGATTTCCCTTCGTAGCCCTAGCCGTCGCCGTTACTTTCTCTGCCGGATTTCGTGCAATCTCCTTTAGATTTCCCTTCGTAGCCCTAGCCGGATTTGGCAAGTTCGTAACTTCTATTCTGATCTATTCTGAGGAGTGAAAATTTAAGATACACTGAAATGAGGGTCACCAAAATCCTGATGCAATTGATGACCTTGGTCCGTACCTTCTGTTTTCCTTATTATCATTTTAATACACTGAAATGAGGCGAAATTTGAAGATATTGTTTTCCTTATTATCATTTTCTTGTGATTTAATATTTAAGAAAAGTAAACTATGAGGTAATTAATGACGCTTAGTAGCAAGTTAAATGCCACTAGAAATCTAAATCAGTGGCACAAAGTTTAAAAGCCATTAAAAATGTGTGCCATTAAATGGCTTTTTTTTGTAGTGTCTTATATATACTTAGTCGTAATGTCTACTTTTGTTTGTGACCATTGTTGCTAGAATTGATTATGGATCACCATTCTAATATGATACACAAGTGTATGGAATGTTGATCTATAATTCTATGGCCTTTAATTTATTGAAAATACAAAAACAAAGAATATTACAACATATAATTATGTTAGGTCTTTTACAAGTGTTAGTTAGCCATTGTTTCTAAATTTGATTATGGACCATCACCCTAAATATATACACAAGTGTATGGGGTGACAATCTACAAGTCCATGACTTTTTATAGTTTAAATAAATACAAGAATAACAAGAGTTACCACATATAATTATGTTAGGTCTAGAATGAAGAACACTTGACGTTATAGTGGTGGGGGGGGGGGGGTTACGGCTTTTGGGGGAGGGAGAGAGCCGAGAGAGAGCAAGGGAGGGAGGGACAGTGTGTTTGGATTTGGTCACGACTTTGCTTGGTATTTATATGACAAGAAAGTTATGGGTAAGCTCCAAGCATTTAATGAAGGAATGGTGTTAGGATGTTGCTTGTAATCTTGGTTGAAAGAAAAGTAGGAAAGGGGGTATGGCGGAGGATATGGCGAGATTTTTGGTCAGAGAGGGTGGGGGTTGGGTGGTGGTGTGGTAGGTGGTAAAAATAATGGTATAAGGTGTGTTTAGTTGCATGCATGCATGGAATTATATGTGTCATGCACTAGTATGATCTTGGTAGAATTAATTTACCTTGGTAAGCTTAAAAAAAAGAACACTAGTTTAAATTTACTTTAGTCTAGTTTAATATTTAAGTTTAGGTTTTTAGTAATTTAAGCTATTTAGTTTAGGTTTAGATGGGATGATGACTATTATCATTTATATATGTTTTTAGCTCAAACGTAGAGGTGTTTTATGGTAGCATAGATTGTCTAGTTTGTTTTTGATGAATGGTGTCTTGACTATAAAGTGTATGGGGTCTAAAAACCGTGAAATACAATGTGTAACACGTATACGTTTTGAATTAAAATTCAAGGAATATTAAATAGTATCAAGTATCAAATTATAGGCTTTTAATTAATTAAATGTAACACTAAAAATTTTTGACCGATTTTAACTTTCAAAACACATGGAAATAGGTCCCAAAAACACCCTTGATTAAACTACACATGTTAAATATAAGAATTTGACAACGACATGGTTTTTTTCTCAGACACCCGAGACTAGTTCAGAACAACTAAAGTTTTTCTGGATGTTGCTTTCTTCTGGACAAATAAAGTTTTTATAATTGTGTTTATATTCAGAACAACTAAATTTATGTATTTAGATTTTTAAAGTCATGTGGAATGATTTCCACCCGATATCTCTAAATAAGACGATGTAACACCCCGAATTTTTGAGAAATGTTTTATTGTGTGATTTCGGAGACGAAATTATTTTTAAGCATGGTATATTGTAATATCCGAAAAATAAACATATTTAATAATAACACAATCTTAGAATTTTAAAATAGATTATGTAGATTCTTATAAATTATTAGTAGATATTCTATACAAATTTAAAATTTAAATGTGATTGTTGCTAAAATTATTGTTTGTTGAATAAATTAAATGCTTAAAATTAAAAACGTTAATCAATAGAAAATGGAAAAAAATGAATAATTTATTAGTTAAACTTTTAAATCGAATTGATTATCATTTACTTAGTTCACCGTCAATTTATAACCGAAATTATAAGCCTATTTTAAATCCTCATTTGAATTGGTTTTAATAGTGATAATTTGTTTCCTTCTGTTTCACTAAAATTGCCATAACCTTTACGAGAACTTCGTTGGAACCATAATTAAATTGCCCTCTTGTTTTATAAAACAATCACAAGTCACAACTTCTGATTTTATTTTTCTATTCAGAGACTATAATGGGGTTATCACAACGTGCGGGGAACTCGTTAGAGATTTTTGGTTGATTTTTTATCAACATTAAGGTACGGTTAACCTATTATGATTATTTTTATAGTACATATTACTTTGTTTTATTATTGATATTTTGAATTAATATGATTTTAAGTATGAGATTAGTTTTGAATGCTATTGTGATCGACACGTTTTTGGCCCCGCAACGACTAGTTTTGATTTTTGTTAAATGTTTTGATGAATATATATTTTATCGATCGTTTTGTATGTTTTGTCATTTGTTTTGAGGAATTTCTGTTTCGTGTGTTTAGCCGTATTAATCGATCCTAAGAAAAGGATACATCGTCTCAGTATGTTTATATGTTATGTTTTGTTTGGGGGCTAATCCCAAAGTGATATACATTGTCACGATAAGTATATTTGAACGAAAGTATGTCCGGAGACGTATGTACCAATCCTAGAAAAGAGATATCGTTTCAACCACGTTTTTACTATGACAACTTTTTATGATATGTTGTTTTGACGTTTTCATTTGCATGTTATTAATGATTAATTGTTATAATAGTTGATAAGTTATGAAAGTTACAAGTGACAAGGCTAATATGATTACGAGATACAAGTGTTTATAAGTTACAAGTTTAATATATATGATTTGTTATCCGCCCATTGAGTATAATTATATACTCAGACGTGCTTTTGCTTTGTTGTGTTTGTGCACGTTAGGTTATCAAGATCACAGGGAATGGGATGTGGAAGAGTGCTTGAAAAGACATTTTTTATGTAAAGAAAAATATTTCGTATTCCTTTGTATTACTGTAACGTTTTATCATTAATGGATTGATGCATTGAATTCTGTTTACTGTATAAGTGACACGTCAGCCCTAGCCGGGTTGGATGTTACAGACGACCCTAGCAAGAAATTTACGGGTCTCAGTTTAGCCTATACCGGTTCCACTACATAAAAATGACCATGTGACTATAACGACAGACTTAGCCACTGGGATTTTTTCCACCCGATATCGCAACCCCAATATGTTGCAACTGAAATTGTGACCGAAATATTTTGCAACCAAAATTGTGTTGCCCAGATTGATCAAACAATTAATAGACAAACGTGTTTATGAAACTAGAACTTTGAATATATGATTAGTTATATATGTATTGTTGTTACAGACACTTGAATGCGACTGGGTTTTATAACCCTAATGTGAAACGTCGCATGTGTTCAATTCACAGACGCGTCCCTTTATCAAACTAGTTAACAAGTTTAGTTTGTGACATAAGGACCCTTTAGACTATTTACATTTACATAATGGACTCAAAGTTTACTTATGACTAAAATAACCCTTAGGTTTAAACGATCGGGATTAACCCTCACATTCACCCCTTAATCACGATCAATTTGATGCATATCTTGAACGCCAAGTAACTCCATCATAGTAATGAACTTGACCCTTGCTAATGCTTTTGTGAGCATGTCTGCCTTTTGTAGTTCTCCGCCGATGTGTTTAATGTTGATGTGATCATTCTCCATGCACTCCCTTATGAAATGATAGTGTTTGTCTATGTGCTTGCTCATTCTATGAAATACGGGATTCTTCATTAAAGCAATAGCTGAAACATTATCAACCAGTAAGATTATCCTTTATTCCTTCAATTCCATCGTATTATTTCACTAAGCAACCCTCACATTCACCCTTTAATCACGATCAATTTGATGCAGATCTTGAACGCCAAGTAACTCCATCATAGTGATGAACTTGACCCTTGCTAATGCTTTTGTGAGTATGTCTGCCCTTTGTAGTTATCCACCGATGAGTTTAATGTTGATGTCATTATTCTCCACACACTCCCTTATGAAATGATGGTGTTTGTCTATGTGCCTGTTCATTCCATGAAATACGGGATTCTTCATTAAAGCAATAGCTGAAACATTATCAACCAGTAAGATTATCATTTCTTCCTTCAATTCCATCCTGTTATTTCACTAAGCAACCTTATTAGCCATAATGCTTGACATGTTGACGAAGTTGATGTCGTGAACTCAGATTCACATGATAATAAAGCCACAATTTGTTACTTCTAAGTACACCAAGTTATAGGTAAATTCTCAAAGTAAAAGACTAATCTAGTAGTGCCTTTTCCTTTTTCTGTATTTACCCCATAACTACTATCACTATATCCGGTCATCTTGCAGTCTCCATGTTTCCTGTAGATTATACCAAACTCTATTGTTCCTTTAATATAACGTATCACTTGTTTGATAGCCTTCAAATGATGTTCCTTTGGTTCTTGGATAAACCTACTAAGTAATCCAACTGAGTAGCATAGATCCGTCTTGTATGTAGTAAGTACCTCAAACATCTTATCAAACTTCTATATTCATGTAACACCCTGCCAAGTTGGAAACACAGGAATGCAACAGTAACACTGGTTATCAAAAACAACATTGTTTAAAGAGAATACTACATGTCATTCAAAATAACCAAAATACAACGTCATATGTTTTAAGTATATGCCATAAGATTCACAAAATATAGGCTAAGGAATAACAAAAGACTATATCTATAAATCTTCGGCATGCTCGTAGTCATGTGCTTCCTGCATTGGTTAATTACTTGAAAACATGCTAAAAGGATTAACTAAAAATAGTTAGTGAGCACGCAGGTTTTAGATTCGAAAAACAGTTGATTCAAAATAGAGTTATGCTATGTAAAGTTATACGAATGTAAATGAAATCTTGCAATGAGTCTACAACCAAGAGTAGTGACAGTTTCAATTTGCCATGCCTAATGTCTTATCACAAAAACGTTTGTTAGAAATAAGCAATCATTTTTGTATTGGTTCTCTGTTGGTTGACGCTTCCAACAAAGGAATGAATGAGGCTGTCTACCGTGATAGTACTATCTATATTAATCTATCGGCTCAAAACCCAGGAGTTAAATGGTCGTGTGTGTACTAGGGACTTAAGAATGTGACATTAGTCTCATGCAATATTCACAGAGTATCATATGCGTAAAGTAAAGCGTAAAAGTTTTTAGTGTAGCGAGTAAGTGTAATGGTTTAGTAAGCATGTTTTCCCCCCAAAAAGTAAAGAAAAATTGGCTGTGAGAACTCACTTAATTTAACGATGCAGACAATCAAGAGTCTTCGATAAGTCTCGTACATGTAAGGTATTATGTGGGTCCTACACTGTAAGTAAGACTAATTAATGAGATTTGTAGGCTAACACAAGTATGAAAGGTTGGATCTAGATATCACCCTACTAGTATATATCGTGTTCGTGTAATAATAAAAAGTAAATATTTGTTGTTCGGGTTGGTGTTTTGACAACATTTCTGCTTAAAATAAGGTTTATAAATCTTGACCCAAGCACATTTTAGTGATTCAAGTTTATGATTCCTATGATGGGAAAAGAATCTAGTTTAGAAAACATGTGTATTTATAAAAAAAATATAAAGTTTATCGGTTTACGACGAAAATTTAGCATTATAACGGCCAAATTTGTAATAATTCCCAAATAATTCAAATCATGAAATTTAAGCTTCCAATTTTCCTAACCTTCTATCATTGCATCATTTTGTTTATATTAACCAAGATCATTATAGGGGTGAGATTTTTACCAACTCATGATAAAAATAAAGTTGGGGTTTAATAATTATATTGATTTTTATTATGATGGAAAGAAAATGTTACCTCTTGTATTCGGATCTTGTTTATGGATGTCATATAATGATATCTAGGTATATTGGGTATATATATATATATATTTATATATATAGATCCATGACAAGTCATTGGTGATGGAAGGAGAGATTGAATAAAATAATCAAGTCTTATATATACTTAGTCGTAATGTCTACTTTTGTTTGTGACCATTGTTGCTAGAATTGATTATGGATCACCATTCTAATATGATACACAAGTGTATGGAATGTTGATCTACAATTCTATGGCCTTTAATTTATTGAAAATACAAAAACAAAGAATATTACAACATATAATTATGTTAGGTCTTTTACAAGTGTTAGTTAGCCATTGTTTCTAGATTTGATTATGGACCATCACCCTAAATATATACACAAGTGTATGGGGTGACAATCTACAAGTCCATGACTTTTTATAGTTTAAATAAATACAAGAATAACAAGAGTTACCACATATAATTATGTTAGGTCTAGAATGAAGAACACTTGACGTTGTAGTGGTGTGGGGGGGGGGGGGGGTTACGGCTTTTGGGGGAGGGAGAGAGCCGAGAAAGAGAGAGCAAGGGAGGGAGGGAGAGTGTGTGTGGATTTGGTCATGACTTAGCTTGGTATTTATATGACAAGAAAGTTATGGGTAAGCTCCAAGCATTTAATGAAGGAATGGTGTTAGGATGTTGCTTGTAATCTTGGTTGAAAGAAAAGTAGGAGAGGGGGTGTGGCGGAGGATAGAGGGTGGGGGTTGGGTGGTGGTGTGGTAGGTGGTAAAAAAAATGGTATAAGGTGTGTTTAGTTGCATGTATGCATGGAATTATATGTGTCATGCACTAGTATGATCTTGATAGAATTAATTTACCTTGGTAAGCTTAAAAAAAAGAACACTAGTTTAAATTTACTTTAGTCTAGTTTAATATTTAAGTTTAGGTTTTTAGTAATTTAAGCTATTTAGTTTAGGTTTAGATGGGATGATGACTCTTATCATTTATATATTTTTTAGCTCAAACGTAGAGGTGTTTTATGGTAGCATAGATTGTCTAGTTTGTTTTTGATGAATGGTGTCTTGACTATAAAGTGTATTGGGTCTAAAAACCGTGAAATACAATGTGTAACACGTATACATTTTGAATTAAAATTCAAGGAATATTAAATAGTATCAAGTATCAAATTATAGGCTTTTAATTAAATAAATGTAACACTAAAAATTTTTGACCGATTTTAACTTTCAAAACACATGAAAGTAGGTCCCAAAAACACCCTTGATTAAACTACACATGTTAAATACAAGAATATGACAACGACATAGTTTTGTTCTCAGACACCCGACCAACATCTCAAAATATAACAAGGAGTTTAATGACTCCCAACAAGGAGTTCTAACTTAAATCATTAACCACCCCAACAACCAAGAATCCCATACAAAACGAAGCTTGACCCGAGACATCAAATCGGAGCTTTTCCTACAAGGGAAGCACCACAAAAACCATTAGTAATGATACAAATATGTTTGAAGACCACATGGGTATTACCAAAGAATACCAAAAAAACTGTAAATTCTTTAGGAATAAAAGTTTCTAACATGGTCATGTTCAGAATGAACACAACCATGTTCCCTAGACATGATCATGTTTAGAATGAACACAACCATACTCACCTATAGAAACAAAGTTTCTGACATTTCCATATTCAGAATGAACACAACCATGTTCCCTGGCAGCACATTTCATTCTCACCATCTCTACAAATTCTTACATATAACAAGTATCTAACACACATTTACTTGTTTTCTAACCATACAATGTCCAACCACGTTAGTAACATCAATGGTCTATTTGGTATGAGGTAATAGAATGGATGAGGGAATGGAATGGACGGGTGAATGGAATGGACGAGGGAAAGGAATGGATCATTACCATTCCATTGTCATGTTTGGTTACCCTATGGGAATGAAATGAATCATTACTTAGTTTTGTTTGTTAGGAGGGAAAAGACGAAGCAATGGAATACACTTAATGAAAAGATAAATAAATACCCTAGGATAATAAGGTCATGGGTCGGGTAATGGGTCAGGGTATGGTTCGGGTCATGGGTTGAGTCATTTCGGGTCGTGGGTCGGGTCATGAGACAGAGCATGCTCAGAGCCATGGGTTGCGTCATGGGCGGTCATGGGTCGGATCATGGTTTGCGTCATGGGCCGGGTATGGGACGGGGCATGGGTCGGGTCATGGTTCATGTCATGGGTTGGGTCATGGATCGGATTATGGGTTAGTGTTTGGTTCGGGCCATGGTTCGGGTAATTAATTAAACAAATTCATTTCATTCCTTGAAGAAATGAAAAAAAAACACCCTTCCCCCAATGAATGAAAATCACTAAAAGGGAAGGAATCACATTCCTTATCTAATTGTACATTCCAATCCTTCCAAATAATGAAACAGATTTCCTGGGGTCCATGATTCGAAATCTAGAACTGAGTGTTGAATTTCTTGGGGCGGTGTGGTTTCCACATATGGTTGCTAGTAGGGTTGGTGAAAATCTATGAAATACCCTTGATAGTGATAACAATCTTGAGTGTGGTGGGCTTCCCTACAGACCTCACACCAAACCTCCGAATAGTGATACTCATAGTCGAGTTGGTATCCTCCATAACAACTTTCGTAGTCGTTGTCCACGAAAGTTGCTGTAAAGAATACTCAAAACAAACCATAAAATAAATGTTAAGGTTAAAAAGGCTAATCCGTGAACTCGAATTTTTCTTGAACTCACCGTGTCCCCGGAAACGTCGCCAAAAACCTGATGTGTCGTTTTTAGTATATAAAAATATAATAAATATATTTTTAGGATGGTTTTACGAGATCAGGTTTTAAATTTATACAATGATAATTACTTTAACTTAAAAACACACACAATAGGCAAGTGTACCTATCACAGTGTAATATAGTTTTGGTAAGAACCAAGTATCGAAACAATAGACACGGTCAAGTTCCAGTACTCAACTTTTGTTATCGTTTAGCCGGATCAATTAGTGAGTGGGTTTTGTGTGCTTGTGAAGCAGAATAGTAAATGACAGAAGAGTAAATAACGGTAAAGTAAAAATAACAGAAAAGTAAAAACGTACGTGATGTGTGTAACAGGAATGTAAATAGCAGAATAGTAAATAGCAGGAAAGTAAATATCTCAGAAATGATCAGGTCACGAAGAGTATTGCTTTGGGCTTCGAATCCGTTTGGTACGTGATAATGTTAAGTTGACTAATCCAGTGATATGACTAATACAAACTTGTGACCCGGGTCACCGCTAGAGCCTCGTCCTCACGACATTTGATTCACGAATTAAAATATTTAAATTAAAATGGTAGTGCCTCCCGTTAAGGACAGCAGTTACCCTCAACCCTTCGAATGGTCATCTCCGGGTTGGTTTAAGACATCGAACGTAAATGCTTTGTATTAAAGTTAAATAGGTGATTATATTTTGCTCATCGGGAGGCGATGTAGCAATGGGACCAAGTATAAAGACGTACCATTCCCAACATGAGTTCACCAATTCTTGGTCGCATAAGAAGTTCGTATAAAGACTTACGACCTTAATAATGTTGACCAAGCCTTGGCTTATCAATCTCTGCTTGTATAAAGACGTACAAGTTTTAGAAGAAGTTTGCTTAAAAAGGTTTTACGTTCTTACGCTTTAAAATCAAGAACACTCACAAATATAAAGACGGATTTAGACAATAATAAAAGCCCACCAAATGGTGGTTTTAAGGACGAATAATTAAAGGCACAAACATACCACTAGATTAATACGTCAAACATTAACATGCACCAAACATCATCTTCACCGTAGCAATGCAAGAAGTTTAGCCATGAATGGCCATGCTAACTAGCGTAACGCTGAGTTTCGTAGGCTCCCCTATTGTGGAACAAGGAGGAAGAGCCTCTTTACTCACTACTACTACTCAAATACTACTAGAAACAAACTATTCTCTCTATCTTGAGGTATGGAATAGTGTATTGAGGTGTGTGGAATGAAGAACCCTAGCTATCTATTTATAGGCCTCAAAATGAGCAATGCACGGCCGTGCATTGGATTGCACGGGCGTGCAAACACCTCGGGAATCAAACAGGGTACATGAGACAGTGTACTAGAGCCTTAGGGAGAAAGTAGGCCATTGCACAACCGTGCAATGGGATGCACGGCCGTGCATGCCCTATTTACTTCCCACTTTTGTCTTTTAGCTGCTGGATTGACATCTTGTAGAAGCATGTTTTTGTAACTATAGATTAAATTCTATGTATCGGTGTACGTGGCGAGTACGCTGGAGGGTGTTCCTGAGTACTTAGCTTGCACATCAGTTTGGTCCTGCGTACTTAATAAGTACGCAAGGCTTTTGCCTTGCGTACTTAATAAGTACGCAAGGCTTTTGCCTTGCGTACTTGTCAAGTACGCATGACCAAACCCTGCGTACTTAGACAAGTACGCAGGTAATGTTCCTTCCCCTATAAATAGAAGACTTATCTTCATTTGTAGGTGGAACTCTGGAACTAGGTTGAGAGGTGTCCGAGTCGGGACGAGCTTTCTCGACCCCTGGACCGTGAGCTTAGATGAGAGATGTGTGCTCCTTCGGTATGTAGTCTGTAATACGGGATGACTTCTATGTTATGGATTACGTATCGTTTCATTCTCTTGTTTGTTGTTCATGTATTCTCTGTCTCGTTTTCTTAGTTCCCACACAAATCTCAGAACAGGTCTGTGTATTTTTGCTGCGCGACGAGGCTCCCGGGACCTACACATCTGTTGACCAATTTTGACTTCTTGGGGGCAATGCTCGGGTTTGGTCCTTCGAAAGCTTGATTTCTTCATGTTTTAAGCTGGTTTTTGCTCTGTTTATCTTGGGACACCGAATAACCTGCAATTGTTAAATATTAAAGCATTAAGTATCATTTGCGAGGCTATTACCAATTAGTACCATAATATGGGGGGTTATTATGCATGCAAAACATGTATAATTTAGGACATATCATAATACCCCACACTTAGACTTTGCTTGTCCTCAAGAAAACTCATGCATGATCATACCCATAACTAAAAACTTTACAAAGGGTAATGGAGCCCCAAGTAGATGGAAACTCCAGGTTAACTCTTGAGTTGCTTATTCTATTTTTGTGTTTTTCTATGATGGAATCCATGACGAGCCTACTAGAGCTTCAATTATGCATAAACTTTCACTCCTCACAATGTTCACTCAAATCTAGGGTTATATATGTATGGATATTGTAGGTTAAGTGGAACACATAAGTTCGAATCGAATTATGCAATGATCATAAGCTTGTATGCAGATCAAGTCTCCACCAACTAAATAAGTAGTAAGCATGAATCAAGAGGACTTTAAAAGGGTTGTAATATGGCTAAAATAAAAATAAAGGGTGAAAATGAAAATCATTTTGGATTTTTAGGGATTTAAAGGGTTTTAAGGGTTGCAACTATCGTGAAACACACAGCTACGGCTTCATGGCTTAAAATGGAAAATACTAGCATGTCCCCCTACAGTACTCAGATTATGAGGGTATAACTAATATGAGGGCTCGTTTATGGTCAGAATTCCAAGACCAAGATCTCTTATCATTCTCAACTCTTTCCTCACCGCGTAGTACACATTACTGCCTTTCTGTATGGATCTTTCGGCATATAGCCTAACAGCTCCTACTTTGATCAGATGCGTATACTCATGCTGGGAATGAGTTTGATTCTTGCTACACTTTCCATCGTGGCTCCAGTTGCCACACTTTACACATTTGTCGTATCTTTTGGCTTTTCTTTTGGCGGCACTTTTTGACAAGCCGCAGAATGGTGGCAGTTGTTCTTGCTTGCGCCACCGTTTTCTTACATCACTAGTTGCTTTGAAAACTTTCTCTCGGAGTTCGGGCAGTAATTCAGGCTTTGCTAAAAGAAGGCAGAAAAGCAAATTAAAATCAAAAGAATGCATATCCAGTTCTTTAAGGTCTAGCCGGTAAAAGACCCACTTCTTTTTTTTCTTTTTCTTTTCTTCTTTGTCTATTTTTTTTCTTTTCTTTTTGTATCATGACAAATTATTCAATAACTCTTTTTCCTTAATTTCCTTGAAATAATATTTACATAAATTCCTTGCAGATAGTTCGGCTGTTTATTCCTAATACATCCACCTTCTTATATATTCCAATTCCTTCGAGTGAAACAGATTCTTTCCAAATTGCCTTAATGGTAATGAACTTGAAATAACGACATAAGATAATTTTCCCATTTTGAAGACATTAAGCCAATAACCGGTGTTTACGAAAAGCTGGTTGGTTGATAAATGTGGGTAGTAGAAAAGAAAATGCTAAGGCTCAGAGGGCTATCTAGGCGGATTATATTTTTAAGATTTTTGGGTTTAAGGATAATATATAGGGGTAATAAAGTCCTAAGTGCCTCAATCACTTTCATACTTCTACTAGTTAATGGTCTTGATATGTATCAGTCACACAAGTTCTAATTATGCATAAAATCCGATCGAAAAACACTCAATATACCAAACGAAAGAGCATGCGAAAAATAATGATAATAATGCTCGTGAAAAGGTTCAGATTATTCTCACATGGAAACGGATGGGATATGGTTTAGTGATTTGTTATGCATAATATCCATTTGTTTCTACTTGCCATGTATTCGTTTTATTTAATTAGGTGCGAACTCAAAGAGGTTTAGATTTTAGGGTTTAAAATTTTCCAGGTTTTACAAAAGGTAGGGTTTTGTAATGTTTTAATCAAATGGGTAGAAAATCACGAGTTAAAATTTTACTTCTTTGAGGTTACAAGTAGTCCTGAATCTCTAATTCCCCACCCCACACTTAAAACTGTGCATTGCCCTCAATGTACAAATGCATGTGAGGAAATGCTATGCAGGAATTTAAATGTATGAAGTTTTAAGAGAAAAGAAACTAGTACTCCCCTGGTCAATTCGGTGTATAACCTAAAGCCAAAACTTACTGTTGCGGTCAAGCTATGCCTATCAGTTGCTTGTCAACACGTTGCTTTAAAGACTTCATCGAATTTCAAAGAAATTTGATGTGGTATTCGGTTCCCAGCTCGTAGAGGTGGAATGTAACACCTCAAAGAAGTAGAGAAACTACCTGGTGATGTTATTCTACCTGACACACAAAGGAAAACATAAAATCAGACAAGGAAAATAAAAGGTAGTAGTTAAGCTACTAAGGTCCTAGTATCAAGAAGACATACCTAGGGGCTGAAGTATGAGAAACTTAAATTTGGAAAACCAAACCTGAGGTCCATGCATTCTGCCATATGCACCAACTTCTCAATTTATTCATGATCATCGGGTTACCTCCCGGAAGCGCCGCGTTTATTTAAGGTTCGTTGGCCGGACCCGTACGTGCTTTGTGAATACCCAATTTAGTACTCGTGGTGGAATAATCTGTCAAATGGGGTGGCTTATAATATGGAGAGGTTCATCTAACCCATTTGATAACTATGCATACAATGTGATGATAAACTAATCCAAGAATCAATGAAGTCTATCCTTGACCAGCTGAACAAAGGAAAACATGGTAAAAAGAGTTTAAACTTGAAACGGTCATAACTTGAGCTATGTTTTGAGCTAGAGGGCCCCCGACCAGTGGACGGAAAGGTTTCGACAATCCGGATCATGTGGCAAACCGCCGTAGGCGATTTTTCCCAGTGGTCCGAGCAAAATTCCCCCATTAAGTGGCCCAATTTCACAAATCAAAGATTTTCTTCAATTTTCTATTTTTAATACTTTCAACTTTTTTGTGTTAAAACGAGTGAATCATTGATTTATGTATTTTAAAAGTTTTTTATAGTTTTAATTTTAGTTTGGATGGATTGATTTGAAATTTTGAAAATTTTTGTAAACCTGCTAAATTTAGAATGCTCTATAGAAGAGTACCTAAAAAATAGTGTAAGTAAATCACGCCACCACCATTTGAAATTTCCATGACCAAACTTCAAGAAACCCATGTAGTGAAGGAGACGGTCACCCCGGTATGATAATTTTGTCACATGATTTTCGTTGGATGAACGTTTCTTCCTCCATGAGAAGTGGTCCTCAGAGTGATGTGCTATATCCTGTGGCTTATGTGATTCATGGAATGATTCACTGATATGCTTGGTCATAGGCCAGCTATCACTATTGCAAGGAAGATGTGCCACCATTGTCATTTGTTTGTTGGTGATCACATTCTCCTGCATAATCTCCTCCTAGATGTTGGTCTCATAATCCGGTTCTTCATATGATGTCGTCTCTGAAGTAACAGGAACTCCAGACTGTTCCGTACATCCTTCTTGTGCTTCCATATTGAGGATTCCCACCAGTTCTTCTTTAGAGATTCGTTCTTCTAACTCCTTTGATGCTTTAGCTTACAACCTCTCAGAGAAGTCAAGAAATGATTGTAAAGTTGCAGTAACCCTTTCTTCTGAATCATCCGGTCTCACTTTCGACTGATCCATGCTTGTGAAGCTGGAAGGTTGTTGCTCCTTATAGTCACTTAATCCTACTAGAGATGTTGGAGCTATAAATTCCAATTCTTGGACTTTGAAGAGATCATCTTGTTGTTTAGTTGGAAAGCTCTTTAGGATTTGAACCTTAATTTCTTCCAAATGACGAAACACTTGTCATTCAGTTGGAGCGCTCTTTAGGAGTTGAACCTTAATTTTTTCCAAATGATGAAACAGATTTCCTGGGGTCCATGAGTCAGAATCTAGAGCTGAGTGTTAAATTTCTTGGGGCGGTGTGGTTACCTCATATGGTTGCCAGTAGGGTTGGTGAAAATCTGTGGAATACCCTTGATAGTGATAACAATCTTGAGTGTGGTGGGGTTCCCCACATACCTCACACCAAACCTCCGAATAGTGGTACTCATAGTCGTGTTGGTATCCTCCATAACAACTTTCGTAGTCGTAGTCCATGAAAGTTGCTGTAAAGAATACTCAAAACAAATCATAAAATAAATGTTAAGGTTAAAAAGGCTAATCCGTCAACTCAAATTTTTCTTCAAATCACCGTGTCCCCGGCAACGGCGCCAAAAACTTGATGTGTCGTTTTTTGTATATAAAAATATAATAAATATATTTTTAGGATGGTTTTACGAGATCAGGTTTTAAATTTATAAAATGATAACTACTTTAACTTAAAAACACACACAATAGGCAAGTGTACCTATCGCAGCGTAATATAGTTTAGGTAGGAACCAAGTATCGAACCAATGGACACGGTCGAGTTCTAGTACTCAACTTTTGTTATCGTTTAGCCGGATCAATTAGAGAGTGTGTTTTGTGTGCTTGTGAAGCAGAATAGTAAATGGCAGAAGAGTAAATAACGGTAAAGTAAATAACATAAAGGTAAAAATGTGTGTGATGTGTGTAACAGGAATGTAAATAGCAGGAAAGTAAATATCTCGGAAATGATCTGGTCACGAAGAGTATTGCTTTGGGCTTCGAATCCGCTAGGTACGTGATAATGTTAAGTTGACTAATCCGGTGATATGACTACTACAAACTTGTGACCAGGGTCACCGCTAGAGACTCGTCCTCACGACATTTGATTCACGATTTAAAATCTTTAAATTAAAATGGTAGTGCCTCCCGTTAAGGACAACATTTACCCTCAACCCTTCGAATGGTCATCTCCGGGTTGGTTTAAGACATCGAACATAAATGCTTTGTATTAAAGTTAAATAGGTGATTATATTTTGCTCACTGGGAGGCAGTGTAACAAAAGGACCAAGTTTCCCAACATGATTTCACCAATTCTTGCCCCCATAAGAGGTTCGTATAAAGACGTACGACCTTAATAATGTTGACCAAGCCTTGGCTTATCAATCTCTGCTTGTATAAAGACGTATAAGTTTCAAAAGAAGTTTATTAAAAAAAATTTATGATCTTACGCTTTAAAATCAAGAACACTCACAAATATAAAGACGGATTTAGACAATAATAAAAGCCCACCAAATGGTGGTTTTAAGGACGAATAATTAAAGACATAAACATACCACTAGATTAATACGTCAAACATTAACATGCACCAAACATCATCTTCACGCTAGCAATACAAGAATTTTAGCCACAGCGTGACGATGAGTTCCGTAGGCTCCCCTATTTTGGAACAAGGAGGAAGAGCCTCTCTACTCACTACTACTACTCTTATACTACTAGACAGTGTACTAGAGCCTTAGGGAGCAAGTAGGGCATTGCACGACCATGCAATGGGATGCACGGCCGTGCATCCCCTATCTGCTTCCCAGTTTTGTCTTTTAGCTGCTGGTTTGACATCTGTTGACCAATTTTGTCTTCTTGGGGGTCAATGCTTGGGTTTGGTCCTCCGAAAGCTTGATTTATTCATGTTTTAAGCTGGTTTTTGCTATGTTTATCTTGGGACACCGAATAACATGCAATTGTGAAATATTAACGCATTAAGTATCATTTGCAAGGCCATTAATCAATTAGTACCATAATATAGGGGTTATTATGCATGCAAAACATGTATAATTTAGGGCATATCATCCATTAATGCATACCAAGCACTACCAAATGTTAGTTTATTCACCCCTAATCACGAGTACCACATCTCGTTGTCACCCATGGAGTGTTTAACTCCAAGTCCTACCATCCCCTTTATATTATATACAACGACCGGCATTTAGACAAGTTTACACATCATAAAAGTCCTATTATTCTACCAATTCACCATTATTCCACAATCGTTTGACTTTATACCACATTAAGTCAATTTGCACCAATTCATCACTATTCCACAATTGTTTGACTTATACCATATTAGGTCAATTTACACCAATTCATCTTTATTCCACAATAGTTTGACTTATACCACATTAAGTCAATTTACACTAATTCACTATTATTCCATAATGGTTTGACTTTATACACCACATAAATCAATTACACCAAATTCCATATTTTGTTTGACTATATACCACATAACTCAATTACACCAAATTCTACATTCTGTTTGACTATATACCACATAAGTCAATTACACATAATTACCACATTTTGTTTTAGTATATATCACATAAGTCAATTACGCCAAATTCTACATTTTGTTTGACTATATACCACATAAGTCAATTACACCAATTTACCACATACCATACGTTAGTTTGACTATTAACTACATAAGTCAACGACACCAAATCAACATACTTAAATAGAATTAAACTACACAAGTCTAATTACATAACACTAATCACTATATCTATCCTAAGTAATGGAACATATGATTCCAAGTCCACCCATGGAGTATTTGACTCCAAGTATACACCCATGAAGCATTTTACTTCAAGATCCCAATTTTATGCATAGGAAGTTTTTAGACTTCAAGTCCACCCAATTCGACAACACATAAGTAAGAATCCATTCAACATACTATCTACTTATATAACCTCATTACTTATCAATTACTAAGTAAGTTCAAAGCATAACCATCATGGCCGTTAATTTGCTCACCCCTATGGTTAGGCATGCATGCTTATGATGAAAACGATTAATGTCCATTGAACAAGAATTATGTGTTTATGGGAAATGATACAAAAAATAGATGTTGATGTTTATACACATAACATATCTCTAGGGGCAGAAAATGCATCTAACTTGTTATATGTTGATAGGCTCAACCTAATTTAAGACCACCATATAATCAAATTTCAAGTGTGTCAGGTCGAAGGGAAGAAGGTTAGACATGTTTTGACATTTTTACTCATTTCCTTCTGTTTTCATGAGAATTCTTTTTAGCCTAATCACCTTTTACTTTCATCGATAGGTTTTATTTCATGTGGGAGCTACATGATTCCATCATTTTAAAACTTCTCTAGGGTATATATTTCGATACCATAAACTAATTAATTGCAAAAAATGACATAGGCCATTATATGATTTAACCTTTTTTGTTTAGAATTTTTCTTTTAATTTCCACACCCGAAATTATCCTCTAGTGAACCAAGTTTGAGCCAGCTACCTTTTCATTCGAACTAACCCACATAATTTAGTCACTAAGCCTTTTTTTTTAAACCCTTGTGTTGAATTCCGGTTTTAGGTAGTGTCTAAATTGTGGTAGTTTAGTAAATAAATGTAAGTCGTTATTTCAACATAAAATTAGCTGATAGAAAAAAAAAATGAAAAAGAAAGAATAAAGATTAAAATGATAAGTTAAACGTTAGAATATGTAGTTTATTTTCGGTTTAGTATTTGTTTAGTAATTTGTTTTTGTGTTAGCCTATCTAAACCGGATTTTAGCACACTTGGCCACTTTTAAATTCCTATTCCATACCCTGAACCATAGCCCCGTTACAACCCAACTAAAGACCTCATAATTATGTAATTTTTATGTTGTTTGCTCACTTTACAAACTTATGATAATGAGGTTACATGGCTGAGCGTAGTGAGTTATCATCTATTAATATTAGTACATCCTTTACTAGTCAGCCAGAAATAAACCAAGTGTAGTGAACATTGCGAGGAATGTAAATTCATAGGTAAACAGAATCATGTAGACATTTTCACCGAGTAAGTATTGTCTTATTTTCTAAAAAGGAGTTTTCTTAAAGTTAGTTGGTTTCTGTTATAAAAATTACTAATATCTTTAAAAATCATTTATGTCTTTGGATCTCAAATCAGCAAGGAATTGTTTATTGAACATGTCATGCCCGGGAAGTTGTTGTAATGTAGTTTGCGAGTTTGCTTAAGGACAAGCAAAGTTTAAGTGGCCGGGAGATATTTGATGTGCGATAAATTACACATGTTTTATTATCAGATTAATCCCATTTTATGTGATGTTTTACTATGAATTCATAGTTTTTGTACTAAATTGCAGCATCAATGAATTTACAGATCTACTTGGTAAATGTGATGAAGTTTGAGGAAGATCTATATATGAAAAAAAGAGACTTGGAGAAAAAGAAGAAGAAGTTGAAGAAGCTATCATACGATCATACGATTCAATACTCGTAGCCGACATTGAAGACCGTACAGCCGTATGGTTATGTACGGGTCGTATGTAGGTGATCGTAGAAGCCCTAATCAATACATATATAAAGCAAATGACGACCAGAGTTGAAGATATCTCAAATTCTTGAAACATATAGGATAATACACCTCTAACACACTGTTAGAAGGCCAAGGAAGAAAGGCAGAAGCCTTTTGAGGCTTAGATCACAATATTCAATTCAAGAGCGTGTTCGGTGTGAAGATTAGAAGACTGGAGCTGTTAAACCGGTTTTACTATTCTTTTTCATCGTTGTTCATGTCTTTTATTCTGTTTGTTTGTCTGTTAAACGATATGAGTAGCTAAGCACTTTTGTGTCATCTAGGTTTAGATGAATTTTTATCATGAATGAGCTAATTGTATGATTGAAATTATGAAGCTTTGTTAAATTAGATAATTCTGATAAGTACTCGTATGATGTATCTGTGTGTCTACATTAGTTAATTCTCTCATTGACTTGTGTGATAATCTTGATTCTGAAGTGAAGGCCACTCTTTAGAATTAAAGGTTCTCCATTCTTAGGTTGTAGTATTCAGTCTACAATTTGATACTTGTTACTCTAGTGAGGGCAAGATAAGTCTAGGGTATTATTAGTTAAAGTAAATGTGTTGCCTGATGAATAAATATGAATAAAAATGTTTAAGAGTCAGTTAAGGTTTTCCTCGTATTACCGAGTTGAAAATAAAACATCTGACGAGTGATTTCTTATTATCAAGAGTGTTTTGGAAATCCCAAAATAACAAACACGGTTAGAAATTGCTAACAGTTCCTGCTAAAGGTGTTAGTGTTAGTCTATAAACACTGTCATTCTTTCTGGGATTACAAACCTCTTACGAGGTGAGTCTTCCGTCCTAGCCCAATTTGGTAAAATGATAGCTGGTTCTTTATAGTAGTAGGTCCTGGAGTACCCAGCGTTACGTTCTGGAGCTCTAGATAGCCGACTCGTCAAGGTAACTCTGGCGAGAGCCTAGCCTTTTAGGGATTCTTTCTGGGATTACAAACCTCTGACGAGGTGGGTCTTCCGTCCTAGCCCAATTTGGTAAAATGATTGTTGGTTCTTTATAGTAGTAGGTTCTGGAGTACCCAACGTTACGTTCTGGAGCTCTAGATAGCCGACTCGTCAAGGCAACTCTGGCGAGAGCCTAACCTTTTAGGGAACTACCGTCTTCGTAGTCTCAAGTCATTCAATCTTTTGTTCGGTAATGAATTCCAAAAAAGCATGTGGAATTGTAGCTTAAAGGAGCTGAATTGTATTTTCAACAGGGTTGATGTAGCATTTCATCATAATTTTTTAAAAATAATCAAAAAAGTACAAATTATAATTGATCATGTAAACATCAACACTCGTTAACCTTTTATTTTCATTAAGATAGTAAAAAAAGATTATTCATCACAAAAATAAAAGAAATTATGTGGGCTGCATGACAAATACGATTATAAAAACAAACATTAATTTAATAATAATAAGATTTTATGCATTAAACTTATGATTTGAACTACTTCACCCCATTTCACCTCAAAAATCCACCAAAATGTTTCATGCACCAAAGCTTCTAAAACTTAAAATATGTCATATAACTCCAGTCCCCAAACAACACAAACTGACAAATATGTATATAACAAGGTATTTGCAAACATTTGGTCCACTACTAGGAAATAACACTTCTCAGACAAATAAAACCAGATCACTTTTGTTTTTTCTTCACTTGATGTACTGAGAGACCCACTTAAACCCATCACCATAACCCATTTTCCTGACAATGCTACACATGAACACCTCCAGGGGTCTAACAGCTGAATTTTCAAGGTTTACCTTGCCCTTGCCGGTGGTCAGGCCCGTTAGGCCCATAAAGTGTCGAAGCTCGTCTTCTGAGGCAGCATAAGCGATGTCGATCTTGTTGCCGAGAATCAAGAACGGTACTGTAGCTAATGATTCATCTGACAGAAGTGCATCCAGTTCTTTTTTTGATTCTGCAAATCTTTCCTTGTCATAAGCATCCACCAGGTAGACAACAGCATCCACCTTTACAACCAAGAATTTAATTATTATATTATTGCTGGATTAAACACTATTTATTAATAAAACTCAAAGAAAAAGAGTAAGAAAGTGTTAGTAGGTCAACCTAGCCTGATTCAACCCGTTTTGACCTTTAAATTCTTGAGAACTCTTCTGGGTTCTAGCCCATTTGAATATGTTGTTTCACCCAAACAAACACAAAAGAACCACAATTGATCCAGTTGTGAGTTGTGTACATTTGGGCCAAAATTGGCTTGTATCAAGCATCTAATATGCAAACTAATTGAACAAACATAATGAGAGCAAATAACTAGCAAAAATGATTCACTACTTTATTACTAGCAAATAAATAGAACTAACGGCAATCATTAGTGAACAATCATTGAGAGAGTACTTTATTACTAGAAAATAATTATGTGCCTAGCTTATCTCGGGACCTCGCTTTTTAAGCCCCTTGCGCCTTCGAAACTACGACACTCGTGTACTTTTGTTTCTCTTTCTTCATAGTTCTCTATGGTAACCCCAACATCATCCCGTCATATCTGAAACCCTTGTTTCCTCTAGGGTGTCAATCGTGTCGGGTTGGCGGGTTGAGGGGTCTCGGGTTGGCGGGTTGAATTCTTCAACCCTAGCCCAACCCATATATTTATTCGTGTGGTGTCGTGTCGACCCACTTAAAATCGGGTCGTGTTTCAGGTTGACCCGTTTTGTTTTCATTCATGAAAATGAGTAATACTTAGCGGCTTAGTAACAATTTAAACAATTAATACTTCGACTCAAATGAAACCTTTTTGTAATTGGTGTCTTTTTTATTGTTTTTTTTCTTTATATTTCATTCACAATGAACAAACCTGGGTTTAAACATTTAGCTCGAGATCGGAGAATGGGTAGTTAAAACTAATAAAGTAAAATTGTTGAAAATGAAGAATTGATGAAATGATTCAAAAGAGAAAATTAGTTTCACCTTTAAAAGTTAATAGTTACAGGAAAAATTAAAATATTTAATTTTAAATATTAACACTTTTCATCTCTAAAATATAAATGCTAACTTTTTAAAAAACCCTAAACGGGTTAACAGGTCAACCCACTTATTAAGCGGGTCGTGTTCGGGTTGACCCACTTTTTAAACAGGTCGTGCTCGGGTTGACCCGTTTTTTTAAACGGGTAATGTCAGTCGACCAAAAAACCTGTTTTCTTTCGTGTCGGGTCCGGGTCGTGTTTCGGGTCGTGTCAGGAATTGCCACCCCTAGTTTCCTCCATCGATCTTCAAAATTGATATGAAAACCCTCTAAATTCTGATTTGATTAACCATGATTAAAGTTACAAAGAACAAAATACAACTTCACATAATGCGTTAAGAAGAGCACAAGCACAGTTCTTAATTTATAATTGGTTCTACATTGCACATCCCTCTATACACATCACTCACACACACACACACACAAAGCACGCTTTAAGAGAACTTGTGTTTTTGGTGCGTGTGTGTATGATATTTTGGAAGTTTAGGGATACGTCTACTTGCTTCATATACACCCAAAGCAAGTGAAATTGTAAATGTCTACTTGCCTCGAAAAGTCAAAAGTGCACCCTCTTTTTTGGAAAGTAGGGAGTGCCACTTTCAAGATTGAAAAAGAAAGAAGAATCATATGTTGTATGCGTATGTTGATCTACTCAAATATCGTTTGTACCCTCTAACAAAGATCCGATCCAATGGCTACTTAAGACAAGCATTTGACTTCTTAAACCTCGAACACTATCACTATTTAGCTCCAAATTCACAGGAATATCTATTAGTTAAACATATAAAACTAATACATACACTTTAACAACAACAAAAAACAATACATCATGAAACATATAATGTGAATAAAGCTTATATTAAAGGATCTTCATATATGAACCATGAAGGAATAATTAAATTATACCTTGGCATAATAATCTTTCCAGACTCTCCGAGCGATCTGATGTCCTCCCAAATCAAAAGCTTTGAACTTAATCTTCCCAATACTCAGTTCTTCAGACGTAGGATACTGCGTAGGCTGGTGCTGCACAAGTCTCTGCCCAAATCAAGTCAACAAAAACAAAATGTTACAACAAAATCAACACAAACACACCTAATATCCGTACACCAACATAAAAATTTCACCAAAAACATACAATTTCAAACAGAAATCAAATCAAAATTAGAAAACGAACCTCATCTTTCAACATATGAAGCAAAGTAGTTTTTCCGGCATTATCGAGCCCTAGAAACAAGATCTTAGCTTCCTTTTGCCATAGACCTAACGATGCTAGAACTCCGTAGAACCAGTCCACCAAAAACATGATTACTTCACTATTCCCCTAAAATTTCACAATTTAACCGCTGATTTTCACACGAATTTGCAAATCTATTAAACCTAAACGATCGATTACACGAACACGTAGGTTCACAAATCTTCCGATCGATGATTCAAGGTTTATCGAATCGGTGAATCGCCACCGTTGTGTGTCTCCGATTAGAAAACCTAGTGATAGATTTATGGCACAAGCTGGAAATTTTGTCTGTTTAGAGAAGAGAGGTCTGGAACTGCTGTGCAAATGTGAGCCGTTGGATTGACTTTAAGATAGAGCATGCGAATTGCACCCTAGAAAAACCTCATTGTTTTAGTGTGTTCCTTATTGTTTGTGAGTGTAGCATGTTTAGTCCCTATACTTTTAAGCTCCAACTTTGTATTAAAAAGGGTGAGAAAATAAAGTAACCTAATTGATCCATACGAATCAAAGGTCTCACATCATGTGTATTGGGTTTCATGGAGACTCTGGGTCTGGTTTAGTCGGTTTTAATGAAAATTTCAACCTGAACTATTTACAACGATTTTTGATAAGTAGATACTAGATAAGTTTAGGTTAAAGACTTTTCTACCTTTAAATATTAGTAATGTTAAGGTGCATACTTTGTTGGGTTGGTAATATTAGGTTAGAGACAGCAAGATAATGAATCTTTGTTGTTACATTTAGAATTATATGATTCAAATAAAGAATTTGTAATATTGTAAACTATTGATTTCTTTTTCTTTAAAAGTGATAAAGAATACTAAAAGGTCGTAATAACTTTTTACATTTCTTTGTCAAAACTAAAATACATGTTAGTGTTTCTAATTGTTTCTGAAGTAAGATGATACTTCATATTTCAACATATTCATCTGAACCATATAATTGACACTGTTGAAGCAAATTATTGTTGGGAAGATGCTTCGGGATATCATGTGAAGAAAGTGAGACTCATCTAGTTTGGATCCGTCTTGATTGCGGTGTAAACATTCTTCACATAAAACCGTTAAGACACGAGCTTGAAGCCCCACAGACACTCTGACACTCAAGTCAAGTCGATGCCACCATAAGAGAAGCAAGTATCGTACTCATCCCACCCAGTTGCAATTATCTGGTCTATTGGTGTTGTTTCTTGTGGAGCGTTGTATGTTACATAGTAGTCTCATTTTCCTGAATATTCTCCTAACGTTGACCATTTTTCCCAATTCTTTCGCTTGTTTTTGTTTAGCTTGTTACCTCGCTTCTTTTGGTTAAGCGGCTCTTCTTCTAATTTTTGGGCATCTACTAGGCATGCTTCACAAAAACATACATCGATTGGGTTATGAGGTTGTTCTTCTTGGATGTTGATCCCTACGAACTGCTCTTCATCTTCGTCCGTGTGTATTTCTCTGTCTCTTTCATCGACTGAGAATCTTGGTGGCTGGGGATTGTGTGCGTGAATTTTATTGTTGGTAAAAGTGCAGCTATCAGTCCTGGATATTTATTTTTGAATGCTTCTTCAATTTTCTTTGATAAAATTGGATAAAATAGAGCAAAGAGTTGAAAATTGTGCGAAAAATATCAGAAAAACCCAGAGTGAAACTAGAAAAAGCCTCATCAAAATTTCATCCGAAGTCCACGAATCCAAACCTATCACAAAGAGACAAGTTTTGGAACCGGGAATGCAAAGATCTTCTCGAAGTTTGACTGGAAGTCAGGTTTTCATCAAGTCGCTATGGAGAACAAATCCGTAGAATGGACAGCTTTCCTTGTGCCTGGAGGGCTATACGAGTGGCTTGTTATGCCATTCGGATTAAAGAATGCACCAACAGTATTCAAACGAAAATGGATGGGTGCTTTAAAGGAACAGAAGAATTCATAGCTGTCTACATTGATGACATCCTGGTATTCTCTAACAATGAAAAACTGTAAGATGTGTACAGAAGCAGCACTTCAAAAGGAACTTAGAGATCTCTCTCTATGTTCGGCTACCAGGATGTCATCAATGTAGACAGCTATGAATTCTTCTGTTCCTTTAAAGCACCCATCCATTTTTCGTTGGAATACTGCTGGTGCATTCATGTATATGTAAAATATGAAGTGGTAGTTTGTTACCTCCTTAATTTACCTTTCGAGCCCCATGGAGAGTTGGTAACTAGGAGTATGTAGTGGAGAGGTGGAAGAAGCATCCACTAAGAGCAGTCACATCAGTTACTTATCTCTACCCTTATCTATAAATTGTAAAGAAAACATGAAAAATCATGTAATTTTACGCTCACATTGGCTCCCCCATCCTCATCTCTATCCTTTATATTTTTAGAGGAAAGTATAAGCACCTTTTATATTTAGGGGTAATCATTCACCCCATCTCTATCCTCTATACATTATTTTATACATTTTGTAAGTATGTGAGTGGAAGAAAGAGAAATAATAATAAATAAATAAAGAAATATTATTTAATTGAAATAAAGGATAGATATGGTTACTAGTATGATGTTTGCCTTTAAGGTTATACTATATAGTTACTAGTATGTGGAGTATGATGTGACAGTCGGAACTTGTTTAAAGTATTCATAGTTACAAACGTAATTTCCAACGTAACCATTAAGAACGTTTGATACGAAAACCGAAGCATCCAGCCCCTGGTTAGGACCAATAACTTGGGTGTATTTAGAGGCGCCCAACCTTAATCTTGGGTATATTATGAGTCCCCCAATCTTTAGTTAATATAAATTGAATTTAAAATAAGTTGAGGAATAAATAATACAAAATATACAAGAGTTGTAGTGAAACCTCGTTCTTGAATAAGGACCGTTTGGTGTATGAATCGGATCGTACGAAACATGTGATCGTTTCTAATGATAGTTGTCTGTGATAGTAATGGCAAATCGTGCGAGCCCTCCAGTTTTTAATAATATACCCAAGATTAAGTAATGGCAAATCTTCATTATTTCTTTTTTCACCGATAACTAATAACATTCAATATACAAATCTTCATATAAAATTTTGTTTTATAAAAAGTTGTATTTATTCAACTCATATAAAAACATGAGTTTTAACCTAGTACAAATATATATACAAGTTGTATCGGACCCTAATTGTACCAAACATGAACCGTATGTTGGAGTTAAACGTCGACTTGTGACATCCTACCAAATAGTCGATGTTCTTTCAGAAAATTAGTTAAAACACTGATTAGAGTTTTAAACTTGTCGCGCGTGGTATATTCAATGGACTGTGGGCAATCTCATAATTAGGGGTGTTCAAAGTCGGATATCCGAAATTTTCGGATATCCGAAATTTTCGGATAGTGAATTTCACTATCCGAATCCGAAATTTCGGATATCCGAAAATTTGGATAGTGAATTTCACTATCCGAATCCGAATCCGAAATTTTCGGATAGTGAAATCCACTATCCGAAAATATAAAAAATAAAAAAATATATAAAAATAATATTTTTAAATTACAAAAACAATTAAAAACCTTAAAAAAACATTAGAAAATATACATATAAAAATATATAAATATAATATATCGGGTTTTGAATCAAATTTTCTTATTTTTAAATAATAAAAACAATTAAAAAATATATATAAATATAATATTTCGGATATTCGGATATCCGAACTATCCGAAATATCCGAAAATCACTATCCGATTCCGAATCCGAAAATTCGGACATCCGAATTTCGGATATCCGAATTTTCGGATAAATCGGATTCGGATTTTCGGATGATTCAGTTTCGGTTTCGGATTCAGATTTTTTTGAACACCCCTACTCATAATATCTTTGGTGTATTCAATGGATGTAAAGAAGCACCCTATACATCAAAAGTTGTTTCCTACGTTAAACCTAGGGGCATAATGTGAGCGGTACCTCATGCAAACCAAGTTGTACATCTTGTGAGCCACGACCACACATAAAGCCCCACAACCCTCGATGATAATTAAAATAACGTGCCCACAAACAAACAAACATAATGTTGTAATTAATTTCTGTTAATAACTATTAATTGTCTTCATAATTTTATAGCAGTTATTAATCTTTGAACAGGGAACTAATGTTTCTAATTATTTGATATAATGGAATATACTTTTTCTATATTTTATCATTTTTTACGGCATCATATCCATCGGTGATTCGAAAAACCTAAACTTATGTTATGTCCTATTTGTTTTTGGATTTTTTTAATAGTCTTTGCTTATTCAGTGAAATTACTAAAAAAATTGTTCTCTTACCTTTTATCCTACTCATTGTGTCTTTCAAACCGGTTCTTAGCACATAGTTTTTACCCTATGTCCTCATTGTTGTGCCCTACAACAAACATATGTGATGTGAGTATGAGGGAGGCTCACTGCCAGTTAGGACATCCCTTTACAACGATTCTGAGGTAAAATGAGATCATATTTTTTTGTTCTAGATAATTTTCATCGTCAGTAAACATACTCATGTCCATATCCCCCAAAGTGCCGAGTCAAGCTAGTACTTTATTTGAACTTTACACTCTTATATATGGGGTCCTTGTCGTACTAAGTACACCTTGGGTCATTACTTTTGTTGTTGATTACTCTCGTGCTACATGGGTCTACCTACTTAAAGCACATATGGAAATTAGTTCTATTTTCCGTGAGTTTTTCTCTTATGTCAAAAATCAGCTTAATATCCATTAAAACTTTATGCCATGATAACGCAAAAGAGTACATGTCCATTGAATTCTCTACTTATTTGAAAACACATGACATTATTCACATGTCTTTATTGGTTGTAACACCCATAAAACCGACACCTTCACTTAGGCCAAGCGAAAGAAAAGAATAAAGAGGTTGGACTGTAAGGCATGGGCTTGGCCCATGAGGGTTAAATAAGGAGGTTGGTTTTATTTGTCAACTTATTGTAATGCATGGGCTTGGCCATCGTCTGAAACCATATTTGGAGCCCAATGACATCAATGGTCCGGATAAGCAATCCGAGAGCTTCTTCCTAAGCACTCTGGATGCAGGGGAGGCGTAAGAGACATCAGCCACCATGTCTGGTTGAAGATGTCACACCCCGCCCCAGGCACCCCTGGGCGTGTGCGACAATCAATTGGTATCACCTTGACTTTGATTTCAGAGTTTTTGTAAAACACAGCGGAAGACTTTTTTAAAAAGGATCGTTTCTTCATTCTTTAAACCTCAAGGGTTGTCTTTGTAAATATTAAAACTCAGTTGGAAGACAAGTTTTATATTTACTTTCATAAACGTAGGGATTTAAATACTCTTTCATTTGATTATAAACAGAGTTTGAAATCAAATACATATAAGCCACTGGAAATAGTACAACCAAGGGTTGATCAATTCCCTGGTCCTATCTCCTTTTCATCTTTTCAGGATTTCACTTTACACGAGGCAAGAGAATCCTACGTGCATTCCATCCTTTCATGTCATGGGTCAGATCTCATATATGCCTGCCCTTTTTCCATCACATTTTATTAATTTCCTGAAAATATTTTGAAAATGAAACGTCAGCGCGAACGCCGGTGAATACAATTATCTTGACGCTAAAGAGCATTTGGCACAAACAAGTGTTAATTCGATAATCACAACTTTATGTTCAATCTACACATTCAGCAGGCCCTCATGTCCTGACTTTAGCACCACTGTATACACTGGTAGTATGTCTTTATACCAACGGGGACTCATGTCTCCTTATTTGTTAAAAAGGGAGTACCAGCCGCGATCCGAGACTTTCACCCATGACCCGTGTATCCCTTGCAAGTTTTACGTATACATATGGCCCGAATGCTTACACGTAGGTGAACGTTGAGCATTACTCCCTTAACCTTTATTTGGCCATTTTTGTAAATAAAATGTTTAACACAAGTTTTTAGAGAGATAAAGTATTCACCTTGTTTAGTGGAATGAGCCTCTAGAATCGAAAGCTTATAGTCTAGCTTCTAAACTTGATTTCTCTAGCGTAACAACATTTCTACGAGCTTTTCTTCTTAGTCCGGGCACTACGATGAGCGAGAGTTGGACCGGAATCGTTGGGACCGTCTTAGGGATTGCCTGGAACAAGTTTTAAAAGTGGAATTCGTGTTTGGGATCAGAAAATCGATCGAACTTGTCCAACTATTTATAGGCCGAGTTCTGGGTCCATGTCGGACCATTATCAAAGGGATGTCGGTCCGACATCTAGCTATGCCCACGTCAGCCCTAAACGCCAACTCCTGATTGGACCGCACATGTGTTTGGTGCATGTCGGACCATTATGTGGACCATGTCGGTCCAACATCTAGACTCACGTCCCATCATTAGGGTTGAGTCACTGGGCACGTGTCAACACCACAATTTACGGCTAAGAGGAGTTTTACGGACCGATATGGAATGATGTCGGTCCTACAACCGACATACGATGTATTGCAGACCGATATAAGAATGGATATCGGTCCGATATCTAACCTGAGTTCACTTCGGACCGATATGAATAAGGGTGTTGGTCTGATATCCGACTTGGTTTTACCTCGGTCCGATATCTAGGTCTTAGTTCACCTCGGACCAATTTGCTACTAGAAGTCGGTCCGATATCAACTAATTTTCCAAACTTTTCATTTTAAACCCTAGACTTACGTAATTTAGATACAATAAGTCCTTAAGGTTATGACCTTGGCATTTCTCGGACATTTTTGTGGCAGGTGTTACATCCTCCCCACCTTGTTTAAAACTCGTCCTCCAGTTTATTTAAACAAGTTTGGATATTTCTTTTTCATTTCAGATTCCAGTTCCCACGTGTACTCAGGTTCACGTCTGGAGTTCCATTTTACTTTCACAATCATTAGTTTCTTTCTTTTCAATATCTTTTCCTGCATGTCCTCAATTTGCAAAGGTTGTTCCACAAATTTTAACCTTTCATCTACCTCTACGTCTTGTAGGGGTATTACCAGTGATTCATCTGCCAAACACTTGTGTAGATTTGACACATGGAATACATTGTGTACGCCATTCATTTCTTCTAGTAATTTGAGTTGATAGGCCACACGCCCAACTCTTTTCAAGATTTTGAATGGTCCTACGAATCTAGGACTTAATTTCCCTTTCTTTCCAAATCTTATAACGCCTTTTCATGGTGAAACTTTCAACAGAACGTTATCATCGACGTTGAATTCCAACGGCTTTCGTCTCTTATTAGCATAACTCTTTTGACGATCACGAGCCACTTTTAGTCTATCTCTTATTTGAATAACTTTTTCAGTTGTCTCTAGGACTATTTCAGGTCCGGATAACTTATTTTCTCCTATTTCAGACCAACAAATTGGAGTTCGACATTTACGGCCGTATAAGGCTTCAAAAGGAGCGGCCTGTATACTCGTATGCTAGCTATTATTGTAGGAGAATTCCATTAGAGGTAAGTGGTCATCGCAACTTCCTCCAATATCAATAACACAAGACAGAATCGAGAAGTAAATCTACTATCTCTATCTGACACGATAAATAGTGGCACACCGTGTAATGTTACAATTTCATTAACGTATAGCAGCGCCAACTTATCCATATTGAATGTCTCTTTCATGGGAAGAAAATGAGCAGACTTAGTAAGCATGTCAATGATAACCCAGATGGTATCATTCCCACGACTTGTTCGGAGAAGTTTCGTGATGAAATCCACGGTAATCATTTTCCATTTCCAGACAGGAATTTCAAGTTGTTGTAATAAGCCAGACATCATTTGGTGTTCAACTTTAACTTGAGAACAGGTTAAGCACTTTGCAACATAGATAGCGATATGCTTTTTCATCCCTATCCACCAATAATTGGCTTTTAGATTTTTATACATCTTATCGCTTCTAGGATGCTTGGTGTATTTAGATTTATGAGCTTCTTCAAGAATCTCTGCACGTATATTTCCATAGATAGGAATCCATATTCTCTTATTCATTCTAAGAATTCCATTATCACATTTGACCAGTTGTTCGATCATGCCTCCCAAACCTTCTTTCTCTAGGTTGGGTTCTTTTAAAGCCATCTGTTGAGTTTCCTTAATACGAGTAATAAGATCGATTTGGAGGTCGAGTCTTAAAGCACGAATTCGTTTAGGTTTATCGTGTTCTTTTCTACTAAAAGCATCGGCTACAACATTGGCCTTTCCTTTATGATAACAGATTTCACAATCATAATCATTTAGGATTTCCATCCAACGTCTTTGCCTCATATTCAGTTTTTCTGACTGAATATATACTTCAAGCTTTTGTGATAAGTGAATATGGTGAATTTGACTCCATAAAGATAGTGCCTCCATAATTTTAAAGCGAAAATTATGGTGCCCAATTCTAGATCATGAGTCATATAATTCTTTTCATGAGTTTTCAACTGACGAGAAGCATAAGCAATGACTTTGCTTCCTTGCATTAACACACAACCAAAGCCAGTGTGTGAAGCATCACAGTATACTGAAAAGCCTTCATTTCCATCTGGCAAAGCCAGTATGGGTGCTTGAGTCAGTTTCTGTTTCAGAATTTTGAAAGCTTCAGATTGTTTAGGTCCCCATTCATACTTAACTGATTTGCGAGTTAGAGAAGTTAATGGTATCGCAATTCGGGAAAAATCTTGGATAAATCTCAGATAGTAACCAGCCAAGCCGAGAAAACTACGAACTTCAGTTGGTGACTTTGGGATTTCTCGTTTGGATATTTCTTCTATTTTGACAGGGTCAACTTGAATGCCATCAGCATTAATGACATGACCAAGGAATTGAACTTTTGATAGCCAAAATTCACATTTCGAGAACTTAGCATAAAGATTTTCCGTTCTCAAGAGTTTAATTAAGATTTTCAAATGATCAGCATGAACTTCCTTACTTTGGGAGTAAATAAGGATATCGTCAATGAATACGATAATGAACTTATCCAAGTAGGGTTTACAAACTCGATTCATCATATCCATGAAGGCAGCTGGAGCATTAGTAAGTCCAAATGGCATTACCGTGAACTCATAATGACCATATCAAAATCTAAAAGCAGTTTTAGAAATATCTTCTTCCTGGACTTTCAATTGGTGATAGCCAGAACGAAGATCGATTTTGGAAAAACAACGGGCTCCTTGGAGTTGATCTAAAAGATCGCCGATTCTAGGGAGTGGATAACGGTTATTTATCGTAACTTTATTCAGTTCTCGATAATCGATACACATACGTATCGAAACGTCTTTCATTTTGACAAACAAGACCGGGGCTCCCCAAGGCGACGAGCATGGTCCTATGAATCCCTTCTCAAGTAACTCCTCTAGTTGTTTCTTCAATTCTACCATTTCATTTGGAGCTAATATGTATGGGGCTTTAGCAATAGGTGTTGTACCGGGTACAAGATTAATTTTGAACTCCACTTCTCTTTCAGGTGGAATTCCAGGTAGTTCATCAAGGAAAACATCAGGGAATTCAGCCACAACCGGCACATCTTCAATCTTCTTTTTGGTGTCGGTGGTTACAGTTACAAGGTGTGCTAAGCATCATTTTCGTAAGTACTTTGTGGCTTTTAACAAGGAAATTATTCCAACAGAGTTGGATAAATTTATCGCCGTTGATCGTACGAATGTTGCCTTTCGGCGAACGAAGTTCTATTGCTTTCTTATCACACAGGATATGGGCTTGGTTAGAGGCTAACCAATCCATTCCTAGAACGATATCAAAACCATCCAAAGTCATTGGCTACAGTTTTGCAGGTATAACATGTCCTGAGAGTGTGATATGGCAATCGTTCCGAATTTCAGAGATTTGGACGAGGTCACCATTGGCAGTTTCTACCACATATTTCTTGTCTAATTTAGCTAGAGTTTTATTTAACAGTCTACAGAATCTATGATCTATAAAACTTTGGTTTGCACCAAATAAAACTCGAGCATAAATATCATTAACAAGAAATGTACCCGTAATGACATCGGGCATACCTGCTGCTTCATGAGTGTTGAGAACGAATGATCGTGCATTCTTTTTCACTCCATCTGCAGGTTTGGGACCTGTCCCATCAGGTTTCTTTAGCTTGGGACAATTGATTTTGCTATGGCCAGCTTCGCCTCACTCAAAGCATGTAATCGACCTTTTTCTAAAACAATCCTCAGTTCTATGTCTAGACATCTTGCAAAAGTTGCAATGAGCTCCAGATCGGCATTGCCCTAAGTGCCTTTTCTTGCACCTTGGACACTTAGAGATAGAAGATTTGTTATCTCGGGGAGTAAAGGATGATTTCTTGAATCCACTTGGGCCTTGCCCAGATACTTCTTTCTTCTTCTTTCCCTCTTCTTGATTCCTGATCAGACTGCTAGTTAATGATGCTCCTAAATCCATAGCATCATCAAGATTTTTACAATTTGCGACCTTGACCATGTCACGGATTTCACCAATCAAACCCCAAATATATCTCTTTATTAGATTAGATTCAGGGGTTGCTAGATGAGGAACTATTCGCGTATACTCAAGGAGTTTAGTCGAATATTCCTGATGATTGGTTCCAATCATCTTCAGATTTAGAAATTTTCCTTCAATTTGTTCCCTTTCATTTTGGGGAACGTACTTCCTCTCCACTCTTGTTTTGAAGGCATTTCAGCCCATAGCATAAGCTGCTTCTCTTCCTTTGGCAACAACAATGTTGTTCCACCAATCTAAAGCTTGATCTTTAAATAAATTGGAGGCATATAGAACTTTGTTTTCCTTCGCACATTTGCTAATTGCGAGTACAGAGTCAGTCTTTTCTATCCACCTCAAAGTGGCTATCCCTCATTCTCTTCTAGAAAAATTAAAGGGTTTGCAATCCAGGAACATTTTATAAGTACATCCAACTATCTTCCTCTTCTTTTCTATATGGCCGTAATTATTACCCATCCCTTCATCTTCAGATGAATTATCATAATATTTCTCCCTTTCAGTCTTCCTGGTTAGATGAGTAGCAGAACCCTCTAGTTTGAGAGTAATGGGTTTGGATTGAGTTATGGTTCGGGTATATTGGGTCAATTGTTGAGAATGGACATAATTTGGAATTGAGGTTGGTGCAAATAGCTTATCTGCTTGTCTCTTTTCCATTTCAGTAAAAATCACCGAGAGGGAATTCTTGATTCCTTTTGCAATCAGTTGCTGAAGTTCTTTACGAGAATCAGGAATTTCAGCAGCATTTTCAATCACTGCTTGTTTCATCTTTCCTCTTGTATTGTAAGAAGGTCCGGTTTGTTTAGACATGCTATAACAGAATTAAGATGGGAATCAAAAACAAAACTTTTTATTGATGAAATATATATATATAAGAAAAGAGTACATATAAGGATCATTGTTTCTAGAAATTTCTAAAATTATTTTCTTCAAGAGCTTGAACTAACAAAGCATTCCGAGTTTCAATTTAAGCTTTTTCTCGTTCCAATTGAGCTATTCGACTCAGCAACATTTGTTCCCTCTCACTTCCCGATGCACTCTCATTTATATGAGGAGTGGGGATGAGAATCGTCTCATAGTACGAAACGTAAGGTATATTAGAGTCAGCACGTTCTTCTTCTTAAGGATGATTTTCATAAGGCCCTTCGGCGTATCCCCCATGAAAATTTTGGGAATATATTGGAGTGATGTTGTAAATTCCAGCGGTAGGAGCAGAATGAAAACTTACAGAAGGATTATAGGGAACATTTGGGTTTCCTATTTCTTCGAGGCTTCTGAAAGTTGAACTTTCAGTTTCCTCATTATTTTCTATAGTTGTTTCATTCGTTTTACGTTCAAAGTAATTAGCAGGAGCAAATTTACGAAGAAAGCTAGGGCCTTTCCATTTTCCAACCATTCTGAAAACAAACAAAATGATTTTATTAAGAAAGTATATTACATTAGGAAACAAAATACAACAAAAGATTTAATCTTTCATCAGCTCTTCTCCAATGGTCATTAGGCTTTCTCCATATTCATAGACCTGTTGTCCATAAAATTTGGTTCTTGCCTTATCCATGATTTTCTCTCGTGTTACTTCATCCGTTTGGCGCAACGAACGGTCTAAACATTCGATAGGGGAAGAAGGCATACTATGTTCATAACCGTATTTTGGTTGAGGTTCACGAACTCCAACCATAATATCGTTATAAGCATTTTGGTATCCCGAAGGAGCATGGAAATAAGTTTTAAAAGGACCCTGGTAAACTGGTTCAGGAAACATATATGGGTCATACAGGACAGGAGGTTCAGAATCGTAAGATTGATGATCAGAACTATTTGAAATATGATTATTGCATGGATAGTCATCAGGGTTCTCAGAAGCAGGTTCATAGTGTTGAGAATTCTCAGATGGATCTTCTTCTGTTGATAAGCCTGCTTGAACATGACTTGATTGTGCCTCATTTCCTTGCAGTGGTAGGGCATCAATATTCCAATTGCTGAAATCGTATCCGGCATCCATCCATTGGCTAGAAGAATCATAAGACTAAGGATGGTATTCGAAATAGTTATGGTCAGGGAGTATGGTGAATGGATCGTCGTTATAGTAGGGTGATGATATAGGATTCATTTGTGAACCCAGTTGATGGTATTCCGAGGATTCTTGTTTAATCGGACGATTGGGGTCATAATAGACAGGAACGGAATTATCTCCTGACATCTGCAATCTTAAAGTATTAGTACTTATCCTATTTTGGTAAAGACTTAGATACTAAGGCTCGTATATTTATCTTAACTAAAGCTCTACAAGGATGATTATCATCCCAGAGTAGTACCTCCAACAGATATGTTCCCAGGTTAGAGCGACGGGACTAGGAGAGATTCCGTTTGTTAGAAAACTACATACCGGTGAGAAGGTTACCTTTTTTCTTATCTTAAAAGCATTAATGGTTAAAGCCTAGATACTACTTCCAAGTATATAATTCGCTAAAACATGTGGCTCTGATACCAACCCTGTCACACCCCACCCCAGGCACCCCCTGGGTGTGTGCGACAGTCGATTGGTATCACCTTGACTTTGAATTTAGAGTTTTTTTGTAAAACACAGCGAAAGTATTTTTTTCAAAAAGGATCGTTTCTTTATTCTTTAAACCTAAAGGGTTGTCTTTGTAAATATCAAAACTCAGTTGGAAGACAAAAGTTTTATATTTACTTTCATAAACGTAGGGATTTAAATACTCTTTCATTTGATTACAAAACAGAGTTTGAAATCAAATACATATAAGCCACTAGAAATAGTACAACCCAGGGTTGATCAATTCCCTAGTGCTATCTACTTTTCATCTTTTCAGGATTTCCCTTTACACGAGGCCTAAGAATATTACGTGCATTCCATCCTTTCATGTCATGGGTCAGATCTCATATCTGCCCGCCCTTTTTCCATAACATTTTATTAATTTCCTGAAAATACTTTTAAATGAAACGTCAGCGCGAACGCCGGTGAATACAATTATCTTGACACTAAAAAGCATTTGGCACAAACAAGTGTTAATTCGATAATCAGAACTTTATGTTCAATATACACATTCAGCAGGCCCTCATGTCCTGACTATAGCACCACTGTATACACTGGTAGTATGTCTTTATAACAACAAGGACTCATGTCTTCTTATTTGTTAAAAAGGGAAGTACCAGCCGCGATCCGAGACTTTCACCTGTGGCCCGTATATCCCTTGCAAGTTTTACGTATATGATGTGTTGCAAAACACATGCATTTATCCGTGTATAATTGTGTATAATTGTCCAATTTTGTATTAGTTTTGTGTGGTTTTAAGTTCATACTGAGTTTGGGTTAGAATTGCAGGGTACAGTGTGCTAAGGAAGCGGAAAACCGAGTAAAAATGTAGAAGTATCGAGCACACGGAAGTTGGAGCCAAAAAGAATAAATAATATTAATTTTCTGTTAAGGTAGGTCTATCGCGGTACGCGAGAGACAGGAGAGAAGTACCTCGCGGTACGCGAGGGGATCCAGAAAGCAACCCGACTAAATTGTCCCTCGCGGTACGCGAGGGAGTGACCCAATGCCTCTCGCGGTACGCGAGAGGTCCGTTAAACCGAGAATTTAGGAATTTTAGGGTTTTTAAAGATTTGGTCGGCCATTCTTGATCATTATCGACTTGTAGACGAAGAAGCTTGGAACTTTGGGCGATTTTGGCATTCAAGATTGGATTTTGCTTGGAGATCGAAGGTGTGGAATCGATATCGGTTAGATTAATCATTAGATCACGCTTAATCATTCGGTTACGTTTGATATTTGCTATTTGAACTATGTTTTCTCTGATTAAACTTGTTTCTTTTGTCTTTATGATGTTTCTTGGCTAAAACCATTAGAACTACCTAGGTTTTCGATGATTGGATGATAAAGTTTGGATTTTTATTGATTTTGGGATTTTGATTATGAATTTATGTTAATGTCCAGATCTGAGTTTGATTGTTTGATGATTATGCATGCTTATGAATGGTTGTTTGTGGTTTGATTTATCCATACATGCTAAAGTGAATGTCTTTCATGATTTAGTGTGTAGTAGATCGTCTACTTTGTGTTTTCGATTAGTTTATGGTTGTCTAGACGTAGTCACCATGGGATACTCATATTATAATCAATTAATAATAAGTGTTCTTCTTATCTAAAAACCTAAAAAGTGATAGGTAATCGATTAGTCGTCAGTATTAGGGTTTCTGAGTGTGAACTTTCCGAGAGGTTGTTTCCTTAGAATTCTGGTGTTGTTGCTATATCGTGTCAAGCATATTGAATTCAGGTTGCTCCTTGCATCTCTGATGTATTGAGATTGCATAACCGAGAGGTGAGCTTATCTATCGAGTCTTTAGCATAAGTGGTGATACCGAAAGGTGAATCCATTGACTGGTAAGTTTAGTATCCATGAGTTGTCTTCTGGCCACATCCTGAGACCGAGAGTGATCGGGAATCCATTAGGTATCTTATAGGAGATTCATCTTTAGAACCCCAGTTTGTGTCATATCCCATAATCAGTAGAGATCATTCTTAATATCCATGATTCATAGCCTAGGTGGTCCTTTGTCTAGTTGCTGATTTCACTCTAAGTCTTTGCTATTTCAGTCTTTTGTCTTCTTTAGTATTCATTGTCTAGTTTAATCTTAGTTCGTAGATTTCCCCCCCAAAACCAAACCAAATAGTAAGTCCTAGTTAGAGTCTAATTTGTGTTAGAGTCAGTGTCTCGTGGGTTCGATATCCGGACTTCTTTTAGCTGTGTTACAATTGATAGGTACACTTGCCTGTCTTTGTGGTCTAGTTTAGTAGAGTTGTCTAGAGTTTAACTAGAGTGTCTAGGTTAATGTGTGTTTAATTTTATAGGCCGTTTGACTGACATCAAGTTTTTGTCTTTATGACTGATTATCCCCCATCAAAGGCCGCCCGTCTGAGGGATCAGATCCACTCTTTCCGCATGGACCCCGATGAGCCTTACCACATGGCTTGGGAGCGGTTCAATACTCTGCTGAGCAAGTGCCCTCAACATGGCCTCTCTGATTGGGCATTGGTTGAAAAGTTCTATAATGGTCTCACATTTGAGAAACAACAAATGTTCAATACTGCTGCAGGGGGCCACATCATGGAGAAGAAGGAGCCGGAAGAGTGTGAAGAGATGTTTGAGAGCTTTGCTCAAGCTGAGCAACAGCAGCCTTCTACTAGGAATTCCACTCCTAGTGCTAGGACACCTACTTCTGCCACTAGAGGTGTTCATCAGGTCACCACTGAGACTAGCATGGCTGCTGCACTTGCAGCTATGGCAAAGGAGATCAAGGAGCTGAAGATGAGCGCGATGAAGTGTGAGGTATGTAGAGGAGGCCATGATACTATAGACTGCCCTGTTACTCAACAGGAGCAGGTAGACTTTTTGGGGAACCAAAAGCCCCCTCTATTTAACTCTGGCTGGAGGAACTACCCTAATTCTAATTGGAGATCTGGCGGGAACCCACCTGGGTTTCAGAACCGCCAAAATCAGTATGGAGGAGGTGATAGAGAGCAGGGGCAGCAGTCTAGTAGTAGCCCAGGAGAGAAGAGGATAGAGGAGATGATAGCTAATCAGACCCAGCTGCTTGCTCAACTAGTGAAGACTGATCAGGAGACACAGAACAAGCTTAAGGAGCATGATACACTTTTGAGGAGTCATCAGTCTGCATTCCTGGATCTGCAACGCACGGTGGGAGACATCGCGCGCCAGCTTACTGATAGATCTGGAGGGTCATTTTCGGGTAGTACTGAGACTAACCCAAAAGCCACATTGAAGGCGGTTACCACGCGCAGTGGTAAAGGAGTAGAAAGTGAGCAGACACCGGCACTTGATAATGATGAGCCGGTAGATGAGGAGATAGAGATGGAGACTCCTGGAGGGGTGCACGAGAGGCGAGTCCCAGCAAGTACAGTGCCCGATAGTGAGTCTCCTGCTGTGAAGGAGAAGAGTGGGGAGAAGAAGAAGACCCCCAATGTTGATCTTACTCGTGTTCCATATCCTGCTCGCCTAATGCAGCAGAAATTTGCTAAGGATTATGGACACTTTCTGGAGTTGTTCAAACAGCTAAAAATTAATCTGCCTTTTGTTGAAGCCCTCCAGCATATGCCTAAATATGCTAAATTCTTGAAGGATCTTCTTTCCAATAAGAAGAAGCTGGAGGATCTTTCGACTGTCACTCTCAATGAGAGATGTTCTGCGGTGGTGCAGAATAAGCCACCGGAGAAACTAGCGGACCCGGGTGTCTTTACGATCCCGTGTTTGTTTGGTAGCTCAACTTTGCACCACGCGTTAGCCGATCTCGGCGCTAGCATCAATTTGATGCCCTACTCTCTCTTTGAGAAGTTAGGACTTGGAGATCCGGCCCCTACGCGCATGAGCATCTCTTTGGCCGATCGGTCGGTCAAATATCCAAGGGGAATAGTGGAGAATCTTTTGGTAAAAGTCGATAAATTTGTTTTCCCCGCGGATTTTGTCATTCTTGACATGGAGGTTGACGATAGAGTCCCGCTCATCTTGGGACGCCCCTTCTTGCGCACCGCCAAGGCATTGATCGATGTCTTCGACGGTAAGATTACACTTCGTGTAGGGGATGAGAATGTCACCTTTGATGTCATGAAATCCATGAAAAACTCAAGTGGTCAGGACGATTCCGTGTTCTTTCTAGACACCTTTATATCTCATATGGATCGATGCCTTGACTACGTGTGTGGGAATGATCTGCTTAACACACAACACCTGGGTGAGGAAGACCAGGAGGTTGAGACTGATGCTCTCCCCGAGCAAAGTCCGAGCCACCCGGCTATTATACCTCCCGAGTACCCAGAAGTCCTAGAGGTTTACACAAACCACGAGGAAGAGAAGAAGACCTCAGTCGAGGCTCCACCATCCCTTGAGCTCAAGGAGCTACCCTCCCACTTGGAGTATGCTTTCTTGGATGGTGAGGCCGGTCTACCCGTCGTGATTTCTGCTGCACTGACCGAGGAGGAGAAGGAGAGATTGATTGAGGTGTTAAAGGCGAATAAACAAGCTATTGCGTGGAAACTCACTGATATAAAGGGCATCAGCCCTACTTTCTGCACGCATAGGATACTGATGGAGGAGGAGCACAAGCCAGTTGTGCAACCTCAAAGGAGGCTTAACCCGAACATGTTGGATGTGGTGAAGAAGGAGGTCCTTAAACTCCTAGATGCGGGATTGATATATCCGATTTCGGACTCCACATGGGTTAGCCCAACTCAGGTCGTCCCGAAGAAGGGTGGAATGACAGTTGTGAAGAATGAGAGGAATGAGTTGATCCCTACGAGGACAGTCACCGGTTGGAGAGTGTGCATTGACTATAGGAGACTGAATGATGCCACTAGGAAGGACCACTTCCCCCTTCCTTTCATTGACCAGATGCTGGAGCGCCTGGCAGGGCAGCAGTTCTACTGCTTCCTTGACGGGTTCTCGGGTTATTTCCAGATCCCCATCGCACCGGAGGATCAGGAGAAAACCACATTTACATGCCCGTATGGTACCTTCGCATACCGACGTATGCCATTCGGGTTGTGTAATGCTCCAGCTACCTTCCAAAGGTGCATGGTGGCTATCTTTCAGGACATGATCGAGACTTCCATGGAGGTTTTCATGGACGATTTTTCTGTGTTCGGAAGTTCTTTCGATCAGTGTTTGCAAAACCTCGAGAAGATGATGAGGAGATGCATAGAGACGAAGTTGATGCTTAATTGGGAGAAGTGTCACTTCATGGTGACTGAGGGAATTGTGCTAGGGCACAAAGTTTCACGTGCCGGTATCGAAGTGGATAGAGCAAAAATTGATACGATCAGTAGTCTTCCACCACCGACCAATGTGAAATCAGTTCGTAGTTTTCTAGGTCATGCGGGTTTCTATAGGCGTTTCATTAAAGACTTTTCAAAGATCACCCGACCAATGACTCGCCTTTTAGAGAAGGACGTCCCATTTGAGTTTGATGCGGACTGTTTGACGGCATTTGAGTTTTTGAAGGAGCAGTTAGTTTGTGCTCCTATCTTGATCTCCCCCGACTGGAGCTTACCCTTTGAGCTCATGTGTGATGCGAGTGACTATGCAGTCGGGGCTGTTTTAGGACAAAGAAGAGAGAAGCACTTCCACCCGATCTATTATGCTAGTAAAACTCTTAATGATGCTCAAGAGAACTACACGACTACCGAGAAGGAGTTGCTAGCTGTAGTGTTTGCTTTTGACAAGTTTCGTTCATACTTAGTGCTCTCTAAAACCATCGTCTATACTGATCATGCGGCATTGCGATACCTGTTCGCAAAGAAGGATGCCAAACCAAGATTGATTCGATGGATTCTCTTGCTTTCCGAGTTTGATATTGAGATCAAAGACAAGAAAGGAGCGGAGAATGTGGCAGCCGACCATTTGTCAAGGCTAGAGGACCCCGGTAGAGAAGAAATCCGGGAGGAGGCCATAGGGGACACATTTCCCCATGAGTCCTTGATGATGGTGAGTTCGAGACCGGTAGAGAACCCGGTATTTTATATGAGTGCTGAGGCGCAAGGTTTGCCATGGTTTTCTGACATAGCAAACTACTTAGCTGATGGTGTAGTGGTGAAGGGCATGACTTCACAACAAAGGCGTAAATTTTTTGCCGATGCCAACCACTACATTTGGGATGCCCCACATCTGTTTCGTGTGGGAGCAGATAGAGTTTTAAGGAGATGTGTGAGCAAGGAAGAAGGTGTAGAGATCCTTAAGCATTGTCACGAGGGCCTGACGGGAGGTCACAATGGACCCTCCTACACCGCCAAGAAGGTGTTTGATTCTGGTTTCTATTGGCCGACGGTGTTTAAGGATGCTCATGAGTTAGTGAAGCGGTGTGACCCGTGTCAACGCACCGGGAATATCTCATCCAGGAAGGAAATGCCCCAACACCCAATTCAAGTAGCTGAAGTGTTTGACATTTGGGGCATTGATTTCATGGGTCCATTCCCGATCTCAAGAGGGAACCGATACATTCTTGTGGCGATAGACTATGTATCTAAGTGGGTCGAGGCTCAAGCCCTACCTACGAACGATGCCCGAGTTGTGGTGGGATTTTTGAAGAAGTTGTTTAGTAGGTTTGGTACTCCTAGAGCCCTAATCAGTGATAGGGGCACGCATTTTTGCAACGCCCAGATGGAGAAGGCGTTGTCACGCTATGGGGTCACCCATCGGTTTTCAACTGCCTATCATCCACAAACTAGTGGGCAGGTCGAAAATGCAAATAGGGGAATCAAGAGGATATTGGAGAAAACAGTCGGGAAGAATAGGAAGGATTGGGCCGACAAGTTAGATGATGCGCTTTGGGCGTTCAGAACAGCTTTCAAAACACCTATAGGGACAACACCCTTTAGGATGATTTATGGCAAGGCGTGTCATCTACCGGTGGAGCTCGAGCACAAGGCGTATTGGGCCTTAAAGGCAGTCAATCTTGACATGCCACAAGCAGCACAACACCGGTTTCTCCAATTACACGAGTTGGAGGAGTTGCGTGACGATGCATACGCGCGTTCGTGGAGTTACAAAGAGCGAACAAAGGCGTTGCACGATCGTCGATTGAAGGGAGTGAAAGATTTCAAGTGTGGGGAGGAGGTGCTAGTATATAATTCCAGATTGAAACTATTCCCAGGAAAGCTTAAGTCTAGATGGACAGGGCCGTACACGGTAAAAGAAGTGTTTCCGTATGGTACGGTGGAGCTACATGATGGAGAAGGAAGTTCGTGGAAGGTGAACGGTCATAGATTGAAGCATTACATCGGAGGACCGATTGAGAATGTTGAGGGGGATGAGATCCTCTTCGACAAGACCGGATCATGAAGTGAAGATGAGCAAGTCCTCGGGGAAGAGCCCGAGTGTAGAGTTTGTAGATTTTTGTGCTACATTTTATATCTCTAGTTTTTGTGCATTTTTTTTTTGGTTTGTGTGTTTTTGTGTTTTCATGTGTTGCAAGGAATCGTGACAATAGAAAGGGGAGAAAGCCATCAAAAAAAAAAAAAAAAAAACCAGTTCCAGGTAAGCATACTTAAAAAATTCTAAGTCTGGAACAAGTTTTGAAAAAAGTTGAAAAAATTCTTAAGAGGTGAAAATTTTTCTAAGTATAAAAACGGGCTTAACTTTCTGTTAAGGGAGGCTCCTCGCGGTACGCGAGGAAATTATTGGGTGTTCCCCGCGGTACGCTAGAGACTAATAAAGTTTGCAAAAATTTCTGTTCCTCGCGGTACGCGAGAAAATTTACCAACACTCTCGCGGTACGCGGAGAACTGAAGAGTCAACAACAGGTATTTTGTTCCTCGCGATACGCGAGGATAACCCTATGATAATCTCGCGGTACGCGGGGTAGTGAAAATTCAATCAACCGCCTACCCACCTCTCGCTGTACGCGAGACTTTATTTCAAATCCTCTCGCGGTACGCGAGAGAGGGGAAATTCCGAAAAAAAAAATAAGCGGGGTTTAAGACCCCCCTTGTCTGCCTCCGCCATTCCACCATCACCTCCCCCATCTTCAATCACCCACCCTCCGCCGCCGTCGCCCTCTCCCCCATCTTCAATCACCAGCCACCACCGCCCACATCACCAATCGCCGCCACTCACCACCAGTCTTCCACCACCGACCACCGTCTCCGCCACCCTCCGCCGCCGTCACTACTGTCGATTTGGGAGTCTCCGGGATTCTACCTGTCATCACCATAGTTTTCGGTCGTCATTGAGGTTAGATTCCTTGTTTCGTTATGAATTCGCATAGATTGTAGCATACATTGTAGTCGGGTCAAGTGTCGTTGCGTATTTGAGTCTATTTTAGTGTAATGTGAGTCGGTTAGATTGATGTATATATGGTTCGGGTGTCGTTGGGTTTGCAGGTTTCAATTTGTGTAAAAAAGTCAGTTATGTTGAATAATAAGTCACTTGGATATGCACAGGTTGTACAATGAGTCGTTTTATTGACGTTTGGGTTGTATGAGTTTCGTGTCGTAGTCATTTGAGTTACTTTTGGATTACAATTGAATTAGATAGAATGGTATACAAGTATCTCATGCTACTCATGTCAGTAATTGTTGTTTTGTACATATATAGGGAGACGTTGTTTTAGTTTGTATTCCGAGTCAATTGTACAGGTTCAGTAATTTGTAAACGGTGTCTTGGGATATGCCTATTGTTTTCTGTGCAGGTTTAGACCGCCTCGCCCGTACTCAATCTCCATTCGGGCGAGGTTGTCTGGTTTTTAATAAACAAATAGGGTATCCCGAATTTTTCAATTTTTTTTAATTTTATTTTATTTTTTAGTAGTTTTGCACAGTTTGTTGAACAAGTCGAACGACTGCGAATGAAATGCTATACGGTTGTTCGACCTGTTGTATTATCTTATTGTTATATTTGTGTTACTAACTTGTAAATGCAGGTATGTCTGACCGTGGAGAGTCGTCTAGCGCGCCCAAGCGCAGGCGGGGCCCAGTTCCCCACCCTAGGGGAGAGGCCGAGGAGCCGCGCCCGATCCGTAGGGCGCCGCGTGTCATCCGATACGCGGCTCCGGAGGTCCGTCCCGCGCCCGATGCGCAGCCCACGCCGATCGAGGACCGGATTTTGCAGCACCACACGCTTCTGCGCTTCGAGCTGATGACCGAGGAGTCGGTTCGCCTTGAGAGGTTCGTCGACATGGAGCCGTATCAGCACCGGACTTTTGATTGGGGACTGGTGGAGGAGCTTGGACAGCTCCAGCGTTTAGAGGGTCTTTTGGATGCCCGATGGCGGTTGGCCTTGGCCTGTGACGCCACTCAGTACCATGAGCTCACTGTCGAGTTTTTCTCCACTTTCCGGTACGTCACAGGCCAGTTCTCTGAGCCAGCCGCCGTTTCCTTCTCTCTGGGCCGACAGGTTTATGAGCTGTCGGTCCCGCAGTTTGCGGTTGCCACGGGGTGGTATACCGAGCAGGAGGTGGCAGCGCCGCCATTCTTGCAGAGCCTTCGGGGCCTTTTCCGGAGGCAGCATGATCAGGGGGTCAGCGACAGTCAGTTGCGTGACTTTTGGCATTCCATCGCCGATGGACCGTACTCTTCCGCCTTGGTCGAGTCGTCCATTCGCGACCCCCTCATCCGGTACATACACCGCATCCTGGCTTGCACTCTCATCGGCCGACGATCCGGCATTGAGAAGTGCAACCAGTTGGACCTTTTCTGCTTATTCTGCATAGTTGGTCACCGTGAGGCCAACCTGGCCAGCATTCTCATATCATCTATTGCCAGGGGTCGTCGCGGTGGACCGGATGCGCGGTTGGAGCTCGGGCCTTACATCAGCAGGCTGGCTGAGCGGTTAGGAGTTTTTGACCGTTATCCGGGCCATCTACTTACACCGGGCCCGGATACCTTTCCATACGGTCTGGTTGAGCTGAGATTGGCGGGGATCATCACGATGGATGATCCCCCAAGCTTCATGGAGATCCACCAGGGTCCGCAGGTCCCACCACCTGCCGGGACGCCTGCCGCGGCAGCGATAGAGATGGGGGCGCCGACAGCACGCCAGAGGATTCCACACCATATCGAGCGCCCCCAGGTTCAGCACCCGCTGAGGATGAGGCCACCAGCACCTCTCACTCTCGAGGCGTTGCGAGATCAGATTTTTGACCGTCTGGATCGGCAGGACGATGCCATTCGGTATATGATGACACAGCAGGGCGTAGAGATCCCACCGTTCTTCAGGGCATCAGACCAGCAGCAGCCGGATCAGCCAGAGACGGGCGGTGACCAGCCGTGATCTTCAGCACCGCATGCCGGGTTGTATATAGTTAGTTCATGTATTTTTTATTTCTGCTTTATTTTTGTGTATTTCATTTCTTTATTTCCAGTCCTGTACGTTAACTCTTGTATATTTCTTTTTGTATATATATATTTGGGGGTTGCGGCACGGGTTGGTTGTGTTGATTGATGTATATATTTTATATTTGACGTGATTGCTAGTATGTGTTAGAAGTTGGCCGTTTTCGTTCGTGAGGAATACGTGGAACATATATAAGCTTAGCGTTCGAATGGAGGGCTAGGGAGCACGACTTACGAGGAATTTCATAACCATATCACCAGGGAAGTCTGTTCCGATTTTTGTGCTTTTATTTTATTTTGCTTTATTTTTTTTTGTTTTATTTTACCGTCGTTTCTTGGTCCACATTGAGGACAATGTAGAGTTTAAGTGTGGGGATGGGAGACGTTCGTCTAATTTCTGTATTTTGAGTCTGTTGTTGTAAATTGTAGAAAATTATTGAAAAAGTCCTTTGAAAAAATACAAATTTTTTTGCAAGTACATGGAAAATGATAGTACAACTGGTCATAGCATGCTAAAATAAATTGAAATAGAACAATAGAAAACGTGTCTAATTTGTGATGAATCGGTAGACTCAGCCAGTTTGAAAAGCTTAAATATCCTGAAAAGTGTTAATTAGGAAATAACTGAATTAAATCATGAAATCTTGTGGGTTCTCATCTTAGGGTATCAGTGAAGCTGAAACTGTCAATATAGGGTGATAGGTACCACGGTAAGCTGAGATTTTTATGTTTCTTAAATATTTTTGGCACATCACTCTCTGTTTATGCAAATGAACCCGAGAGTTGATGGCGCCCGCATTCATAATACACATCATGAGTATAATTTAGAATTGAGAGTTCGAGTTTCTAACCTACGTGTTTCCTTCCGGGATAGTGACTTGGGAGATACACCCATGGGTCGGGACTTGAATAATCGATGGTTGGGATAATTAGGGTTTTGTTTATGTGTTTCCCATGGGGATAGTGACTCTGTGGATACGCCTCTGAACTAAAATCTTACGTGCTTTCATGATATGACTTGATCCTACGCGCTTCCTTCTGGGATGGTAACCCGGGAGATGCACCACTGGGAAAAGGTTGATTCATAAGTAAAATAATACCCATTTCATTTCATTCCATGCATTCATATGAATTTGGGAAACATAAACGTTTTAGCTGCTGTGGTGGGAAGATCTATATGATCTAAAAACCGGACCTAAACATGACCGTGAGACGGGATTAGGTGGAAGTGTAACTTTTGAGTGTGAGATCCATAGGTTGACTGATATGCTGTATAAATGGGATTAGAACACTTCTTCGGGGGCTTGATTTTTGGTGTTTGGGTTTAGTCGGATAGAAATACCGGTTATTGCACTCTAATGCGTTATTATATATGTTGGAAATAATTAAAGAATAATAAAGCTTTGTCCAGTTATGATTCCATTGCAGAGATCTTTTTCGAGGACGAAAAAAGTGTAAGTGTGGGGATGTTTGATGTGTTGCAAAACACATGCATTTATCCGTGTATAATTGTGTATAATTGTCCAATTTTGTATTAGTTTTGTGTGGTTTTAAGTTCATACTGAGTTTGGGTTAGAATTGCAGGGTACAGTGTGCTAAGGAAGCGGAAAACCGAGTAAAAATGTAGAAGTATCGAGCACACGGAAGTTGGAGCCAAAAAGAATAAATAATATTAATTTTCTGTTAAGGTAGGTCTATCGCGGTACGCGAGAGACAGGAGAGAAGTACCTCGCGGTACGCGAGGGGATCCAGAAAGCAACCCGACTAAATTGTCCCTCGCGGTACGCGAGGGAGTGACCCAATGCCTCTCGCGGTACGCGAGAGGTCCGTTAAACCGAGAATTTAGGAATTTTAGGGTTTTTAAAGATTTGGTCGGCCATTCTTGATCATTATCGACTTGTAGACGAAGAAGCTTGGAACTTTGGGCGATTTTGGCATTCAAGATTGGATTTTGCTTGGAGATCGAAGGTGTGGAATCGATATCGGTTAGATTAATCATTAGATCACGCTTAATCATTCGGTTACGTTTGATATTTGCTATTTGAACTATGTTTTCTCTGATTAAACTTGTTTCTTTTGTCTTTATGATGTTTCTTGGCTAAAACCATTAGAACTACCTAGGTTTTCGATGATTGGATGATAAAGTTTGGATTTTTATTGATTTTGGGATTTTGATTATGAATTTATGTTAATGTCCAGATCTGAGTTTGATTGTTTGATGATTATGCATGCTTATGAATGGTTGTTTGTGGTTTGATTTATCCATACATGCTAAAGTGAATGTCTTTCATGATTTAGTGTGTAGTAGATCGTCTACTTTGTGTTTTCGATTAGTTTATGGTTGTCTAGACGTAGTCACCATGGGATACTCATATTATAATCAATTAATAATAAGTGTTCTTCTTATCTAAAAACCTAAAAAGTGATAGGTAATCGATTAGTCGTCAGTATTAGGGTTTCTGAGTGTGAACTTTCCGAGAGGTTGTTTCCTTAGAATTCTGGTGTTGTTGCTATATCGTGTCAAGCATATTGAATTCAGGTTGCTCCTTGCATCTCTGATGTATTGAGATTGCATAACCGAGAGGTGAGCTTATCTATCGAGTCTTTAGCATAAGTGGTGATACCGAAAGGTGAATCCATTGACTGGTAAGTTTAGTATCCATGAGTTGTCTTCTGGCCACATCCTGAGACCGAGAGTGATCGGGAATCCATTAGGTATCTTATAGGAGATTCATCTTTAGAACCCCAGTTTGTGTCATATCCCATAATCAGTAGAGATCATTCTTAATATCCATGATTCATAGCCTAGGTGGTCCTTTGTCTAGTTGCTGATTTCACTCTAAGTCTTTGCTATTTCAGTCTTTTGTCTTCTTTAGTATTCATTGTCTAGTTTAATCTTAGTTCGTAGATTTCCCCCCCAAAACCAAACCAAATAGTAAGTCCTAGTTAGAGTCTAATTTGTGTTAGAGTCAGTGTCTCGTGGGTTCGATATCCGGACTTCTTTTAGCTGTGTTACAATTGATAGGTACACTTGCCTGTCTTTGTGGTCTAGTTTAGTAGAGTTGTCTAGAGTTTAACTAGAGTGTCTAGGTTAATGTGTGTTTAATTTTATAGGCCGTTTGACTGACATCAGTATACCTATGGCTCGAATGCTTACACGTAGGTGAACGTTGAGCATTACTCCCTTAACCTTTATTTGGCCATTTTTGTAAATAAAATGTTTAACACAAGTTTTTAGAGAGATAAAGTATTCACCTTGTTTAGTGGAATGAGCCTTTAGAATCGAAAGCTTTTAGTCTAGCTTCTAAACTTGATTTCTCTAGCATAACAATACTTTTACGAGCTTTTCTTCTTAGTTCGGGCACTACGATGAGCGGGAGTTGGACTGGAATCGTCGGGACCGTCTTAGGGATTGTCTGGAACAAGTTTTAAAAGTGGAATTCGTGTTTGGGATGAGAAAATCGAACGAACTCGTTCAACTATTTATAGGCTGAGTTCTGGGACCATGTCGGGCCGTTATCATAGGGATGTCGGTCCGACATCCAGCTATGCCCACGTCAGCCGTAAACATCAACTCCTGATTGGACCGCACATGTGTTTGGTGCATGTCGGACCGTTATGTGGACCATGTCGGTCCGACATCTAGACTCACGTCCCATCATTAGGGCTGAGTCACTAGGCACGTGTTAACACCACAATTTACGGCCGAGAGGAGTTTTACGGACCGATATGGAATGATGTCGGTCCGACAACCGACATACGATGTATTGTGAAACGATATAAGAATGGATATCGGTCCGATATCTAGCCTGAGTTCACTTCGGACCGATATGAATAAGGGTGTCGGTCCGATATCCGACTTGGTTTTACCTCCGTCCGATATCTAGGTCTTAGTTCGCTTCGGACCCATATGCTACTAGAAGTTGGTCTGATATCAACTAATTTTCCAAAATTTTCATTTTAAACCCTAGACTTATGTATTTTAGATACAATAAGTCCTTAAGGTTCCGACCTTGGCATTTCTCGGACATTTTTGTGGCATGTGTTATAGAAGACGTTAAACTTATCGCTCTTGGGAGGTAGCCTAAAGTATGATTGTTTTATTTTGGTTTTTAGATAAATGAACATTGTGGGTGTGTTCCCTGCAAAACCCTCACGAGACTTTACTCGTCCTCTCGGGCTACCGAGGGGTTTAAAAGGCTTATTGCATACGTTAAATGCAATCGTGATTCCTACCAAAGTGAGTTAGGACTTTATTTCTTAGTTTCTTTATTTTGTGTGCAACTGGCCAAGTGTGGGGACGTCTTGAGGAAATCATGGCTCGCTCGCGTGAGTGCAATTAAGGGCAATGCACAATTCCCTAGGGGTAGGGTATCATTTGTAGAGTTTGTAGAAATGTGTGGTTTTTTTCAGTGTTTTCGGTATATTTTTGTGTTTTTCTAATTTTTTTAGGGATTCGTGACCATATTGGCAAGGAAAATCATCAAGAACAACGTTCCAGGTATATATGCACATGATTTAGTAGTTGGAACAGGTTTTTGGAGGAGTTGGGAAAACAAGGTTTGGAAGGCAAAAATTTTTCTAAGTATAAAAACGGCAAAAGTTTTCTGTGAACACAGGGTCTTCGCGCCACACGAAGACCACCGACTCCCTTTTCGCGACACGCGAAAGCTCAATGTTGGACCGGGTCAAATTTACCATCTTCGCGTGTGAAGATGGCCCCCTAGGGCTTCGCAACACGCGAAGGATCGGCCATGTGGTTTGTTTCCCTAATTTTATTATTCTTTTGTATTTTTGAGTCGTGTGTAGTTCGTAGGGTATTTTTGTCATTATCGAGTCTATACATTGAGTCAGTTTGATGCTTTTGGGTTTGTTTCGAGTTTAATTTTGCCAGGTTTAGATTGACCCACCAGTACTCAATCTCCATTCAGGTGGTGATGTTTCGAGCTTGATGTTCTTGTCAAAGGCAGCCCATTAGCAAATTTTGAAGACGGTCGCGAATGAAATGCTATACGATCGTCTGAGTTTGGATTGAAGGCAGGACAGCTGCAAGCAGCTAAGTTCTTTCCAATTCTCTGGATTTTTTTAGTTATGTATTTTTATATTTTAATTGTCTCTCTTCCTACATTGGGGGCAATGTAGAGTTCAAGTGTGGAGATGGGAGACCGTAGTTTAGGTTTGTAGTCTGAATCTGTATAGTCAGAATTTTTTTTTGAAAAATCCATAAAAATTCAAAAATGTTATTGAATTGGAAATTTTGAAATTATATGGAAGATGATAGCTAGAATTGGAAATTGCTTGTGAAAATTAAATGAAAAAAATAATAATAGAAAGCGCGTCTAATTTGTAACGTTTTGGTAGACCCAGCCGACTTTAAAAGCTTAAACATCCTGATAATGTATCTAGGTTAAGTGAATAATTAAATCAGGATATCTTATGGGTTCTCATCTTAGGGGTAACGGTAAGGCTGAAAATGTCAATATAGGGTGATAGATACCACATTTAACTTAAAGATTTAAATGTTTTTGAAATTATTTGGCAAGCCACTTTCTTTTTATTAGAAAAATTCGAAAGTTGGTGGCGCCCGCATTCCATAATTCCATTTTGCATGAGCTTAATTAATTAAGTTGAGAAGTTAAGTTTTGCCTACTTGTCACATGCCGAGTTGCAGCTTCGTTGAAACACAACTGGGTCAGATTCTTAAGTAATCAATTATTCTGACATACTAAGTTTCGCTTATGTGTCACAAGCCGGGTTCCAGCCTGATTGAAACACCACTAAGTTGACTCTTATGTACTTCATTTCTAAAACTGCAGCCTATGTGCCACACGCCAAGTTCCAGCTTGGTTGAAGCACCACTAGGTAAGGTTTAATCATAATGTTAATAAAAGCTCATATCATTCATCCATTGATTCATAATCCATTTATTAATTTTTAAAACATATAAATTTTTGTTTAATAGTGATGGAAAAATCTATATGGTTTAACCCGGGCTTTGATATACCTTAAGATGGGATAAGGCTGAGCTGTAGCTTTCTGAGTGTGAGACCCATAGATAGAATGATAGCTTGGTAATAGGATATTAGAACACGAAATTGGGGGCTTGATAAGTCGGTGGTTGGGTTTAATCGGATAGAAATACCAATTTTTACAGTTAACGCGTGATTATATTTGAGTTGTTAAATGAATGAGAGTGTGAAAGCAGGTTACAATTATGATTCCATTGCAGATTCTTTTTCGGGACGAAAAAAGAGTAAGTGTGGGGATGTGATGTAATGTGAAATATACCCCATTAATGTGTTAGTTTTGCATTTGTTTTACTCGTTTTAACATGTGCTTTGATGTCACATCCCCGAATTCCACTAACGAAGTTTTACCATTTCGCGTGTGACAAACCAGGATCCCAGTCATTAGTTACGTCAAACGACGCCATATGGGACTTAAAATGTCATAACATAAAAGTTCAAAGTTAAATGCGGAAGCGTAAACGTTAGAATGAAATCAAAAGTAATTACATGCAACAAGCGTCAATTAATGTAAGTAAGTAACACTGTTTAAAATGTTTGAAATGAATGATATGACAGTAGGACTCCATGCATGTCCTAAGTGTGCAACATGTGCCAAAGCGACCTGAGAAACATGTAAGAAAAAGTGTCAACACGAGGTTGGTGAGTTCACAGGTTTGTATGTACATAAACTGTTTGAGTGATGCTAGATCCACATACGTAAGTCACACCTATTGCTAGCTAGACAATGTACAAGTTACTCTAAGCGCTCGCAACCTAAGCTGACTGTTTGTTTATTTGTTTGCCTCCAGCCAGGTCTATCAACCCTGACTAATATGTTTAGGCCAATCTACACCCGTGTAGGTCCCGGGAGCCTCGTCGCGCAGCGGAAATAACACGATCTGTTCTGTGATTTATGTGGGAACAAAGAGAACGAAGCAGATAAATAAGAACAAAGACAAAAGATAATGAAACGAAACGTAATCCATAACAAAGAAGTCATCCCGTATTACAGACTACATACCGAAGGAACACACATCTCTCATCGGGGTCGGGAGAGCTCTTCCTGACCCGGACATCTCTCAACTTGTTCCAGAGTTCCACCTACAAATGAAGACAAGTCTTCTATTTATAGGGGCAGGAACACTTCCTGCGTACTTGACAAGTACGCAAGGCAAAAGCCTTGCGTACTTACTAAGTACGCATGGTTTGGTCATGCGTACTTGACAAGTACGCAAGGCAAAAGCCTTGCGTAGTTACTAAGTACGCAGGACCAAACTGGTGTGCGGGCTAAGTACTCAGGAACACCCTCCTACGTACTAGCCACGTACATAGAATTTAATCTATAGTTACAAAACATGCTTCTACAAACTCCCTCTTAACTATAGCATCAAATTCTATCTATTTCTAACACTGATATACATCAGTTTACAAAGAATGTCCTAACAGACTCCCTCTAAACTAATGACATCACGTGTCTTCTGGCGAGACTTGATCTTCTGGCATTCCACTTTAGATCTTCAAATCTTCAAACTTCAGTCTTCAGTTGACGAGTGATGACAAACCCGACTCCCTCATAACTGTAGCTTTCATTGTAGACCAAAACAAGTGCTTCAATAAGAACCAACTAACCCAACACAACTCATTGTAGTTCATCCTCTCAGCTGTAGCAACCTCCACCCTGACTTAGGACTCTGAGTCTTACAATGTCTTCCTAACCAGGTAACAATAGTAGACTAAGACAACTCCAAATCAGCTGGCATATGATAGAGAGTTTGAGTTTCCAATAACCTGCATCAAACTAATCAGCTCCCATAGGAATTCCAGTAAGATAAACTTAAGTCTTCAACCAGACGTGTCCAACTATATCCTGTATCTTCACGAGTCAACCAAATTCCCGAAGATGTTCATTTCCAATATCCCCTTTTAGTTTAAGCTCCATCTGACTAGACCAGAAACAAGGGTATGTTTCCTATCCCATCGGCCAATGATAAAAGGTTCCATCTTCAACTAATAATCCAACGAATATCCAGCTTCATCTTGAAAACACATGATAGAATCAAACACGAAAAATATAGTTTACACGAGAAATCACGGTTGAGATCCAGGTTACGTCAAAGAGGTATATATATAGGAAGTACCAACGGCTTTTCCACCACCTCTTTAATGTCTCATTAATACTAGATTTTATCCCCCTCATTTCTCTGTAAACTATGACCAGCTTCATCACCACTTCACTCAAATTCTCAAAAAGCACAACTAGCCAACTCCAGGATTTTATTCTTTTATTCCTTTGCAAAGATCCAAAACAGCAAATCCTTGGGTTCAAGTTGTTCCAGTATTCATCCCCTATTAAATAAGTATCCCAGATACTCGTAGCCTACATATTCAGGTTTGAATACCTAAACAAGATGATTCTTTTTCTGAAAGACCCAAAGCAGCCACATCTTCACAAATAGACGAGACCTTTAGCCGATGACGACCCAATTGCTCCCATTAGTTCAACATTCATACCCTATTAAATAAGTATCCCGGATACTCGTAGCCTACATTTTCAGGTATGGACCCTTAAACAATGTATGACAAGTGGTATCATCCAACAAAAATCTCGTCTGTGTTTCGCCAAGGCACATCGTATACAAATTCTGGTCCGAAAAAACCAAAATTACTATCTTCTCAAAAATGGCCCGAAACACACGTAGAAATGATCACTAAAAATTTTGGCCAAGAAAAGTTTTCCCGCCAAAAAACTCTTTTTTTTTTTGAATCCTAGAGGCTAGTTCATGTGTACTTAGTAAATACGCACATAAAGGGTGCTCATGCGTATTTAGTAAATACGCAAAGCCAAGTGCTCATGCGTATTTGATAAGTTCGCAAAATGCCTGTGCGTACATGCTAAGTACGCACAGGAAATACTCATGCGTACTTAACAAGTACGCAGGACAACTTCTCTTGCGTACTTAGTAAGTACGCAGGGCAAAACCCATGCGTACTTAGTAAGTAGGCAGAAAAGCTGAATTTGCGTACTTATCAAAAAGTAACAGCGTTCTTGACGGATTTTGAGGAAAATGCTAGAAAAGTGATGGATCTGAGAAATTAATGCTTCCAAAAGCTTCGAAAACATCATCTAACAAACCCTTAGCCTTCCAAACACCAAATGAAGTGATAACAAACTCGGATTTGAGGATTTTGGCAAGAAAAAGTAGCGAACTTTTATTTTTAAGATCTGCTCGAAAACCCTAAAACCCGAAACTGGAACACAAATCAACGAACACCGAGGCTCTGATACCACTTGAAGGTCCTGGGAGCCTCGTCGCGCAGCGGAAATAACACGATCTGTTCTGTGATTTGTGTGGGAACAAAGAGAACGAAGCAGATAAACAAGAACAAAGACAAAAGATAATGAAACGAAACGTAATCCATAACAAAGAAGTCATCCCGTATTACAGACTACATACCGAAGGAACACACATCTCTCATCTAAGCTCACGGTCCAGGGGTCGGGAGAGCTCTTCCCGACCCGGACATCTCTCAACTTGTTCCAGAGTTCCACCTACAAATGAAGACAAGTCTTCTATTTATAGGGGCAGGAACACTTCCTGTGTACTTAACAAGTACGCAAGGCAAAAGCCTTGCGTACTTACTAAGTACGCAGGACTGAACTGGTGTGCGAGCTAAGTACTCAGGAACACCCTCCTACGTACTAGCCACGTACACCGATACATAGAATTTAATCTATAGTTACAAAACATGCTTCTACAACCCGTTTGACCTCCAATCGTGCTAGCGCGACTAGCCCGGGCGGGGTTTGTCAAACCCAGTAGTACTACTCAAATTACCTCGCTAAGTCCATATTAACGGTTCGATATGAGGACTTTCATGATAGTGTTTACGCTTAAGTACACAAGTGGTAATGAAATACTATGTGATCCATGTCTGTGTGTATGTCTCTCCCTGACTGGAAGACAAGTAACGGATGTGTGTTCGTGTGCATGTTTATCCCCAACGGGAAAACAAGTAAGATGATGCTTGTGTATATGCATGTTTCTCCCCCAACGGGAAAACAAGTAAAATATTGTTTGTTTGTATGCATGTTTCTCCCCAACGGGATAACATGAAAAATTATGTTTGTGTATATGCATGTTTCTCCTCCAATAGGAAAACAAGTAAAATACTGTTTGTTTGTATACATGTTTCTCCCCAACGGGATAACATGAAAAATGATGTTTGTGTATATGCATGTTTCTCCCCCAATAGGAAAACAAGTAAAAATATTGTTTGTTTGTATGTATGTTTCTCCCTAACGGGATAACATGAAAAATGATGTTTGTGTATATGCATGTTTCTCCCCTAATAGGAAAACAAGTAAAAAGGGTTCGTGAAACTCACCTGCGTTGCGTAGTTGGTAGTATCACACAAGTATGAGATTTTAATCTCAAGTGTTATCCTGCACGGCTTACGTATGCCCTAGAATTATAAACACATAAGTTAGGGACATATGGGATTTGTGACGATGACACGGAAGATTTGAACGTCCTAAAGTATGCGTAGGACCAACGAGTAGGCGAACGTGTCCACGGGAATGAGGGTTTCTTAATAAATTAATTATTAAGGTAAATACGTTTCGTGTCGAGCATTTCTGATTGCGAATAATATTAGTAAATAAATATTCAGGCTATTGTACCATTTAAAATGGTTTAGAAAAATAATATAACTAAATATATTATTTTTAAGTTCGTAAGATTAAAATAATCATTTGTGTGGCAAAAAAATAATAAATATATTATTTTTGTTCGAGTATAAAACCGAAGATAAATAATATAAATAATTATATTATTTAATAGTTTAGAACGTTTCATAAAGTTTATAAACATGGTAAAAATAATATAAGAATATATATTATTTTTAGTTGGAGTCACGGGTTGAAAATAATATAAATATATTATTTTATTCGGAGTCGTGGTTTGAAAATAATATAAATATATTATTTTAAAAGTGGGAAAATAATATTAAAAATGGTTTATAAACCAAACCCGAGCCTACGGGTGTTTTCCGGGGCTAAAGCATATTTATATATAAATATAATAATATAGGGATAGGTTTTATATAATAAATAATTGTTTAAAAATGATTTAAAAAGAAAAACGGGTGGAGAGACTTGAACCCGGGTCTCTCACACACAAGCACACACACTTAACCAGTCCCGCCCGCTAGGGTTTCGCACAAGAATCCAGTTTCAATCGTTTTTAACTTACAAGTACATTGGGTTCTCTTCTTCAACGCAAGCCGAACCAAACCCAGGCCAAATACCATCGAGTTCGATATCGGTCGACCAGAAGATCATAGGGGTTTTGCTAATCGGGTGTTGGCGAAACTGTATGTGAGTTTAATTTGAAAAACCACAAGTTTTGATTCGTTAAATCAGGTTTGGGAAAGTCGAAACCCTAGATTAAGAACACAAAATCAAATTGAGATATTCTGATAATTAAACTCGTTGGAATCATAGGGCTTTCATAGATTAGGGTATAGCGAAGCTAGTCTTATGGTTTAATTTGATTTATAAAACTGTTTGGATCGAAACCCCCAAAATGTTTGAAGAACAAACCCTAAATACGGGATTAACATCAATTCAATGTTATAAGGTTAATTTATCATAAGGTTTTCGATATACAGTGAATTACGAATCGAATGTCATGAATTAATTATACTAAAACAGATTGTAAAGTAGGGTTCGATCAAACCAAATATACATGAACCCTAGAATTTGGATATTGATCCAATCGGTGATATAAGTCCCAATTGGCATAGGGCTTCCGATTTAGGGATGTAAACGAAACTGAGGGTAAGTTAATTTACCGGATATGATGTCGAATTGACTGTGCTCGACTAACACAACTGTCGACTGTGACGGGGTTGGTCTTCGGCCACTCCTGCTGCTATTTTGATCGAGTTGATGCGTGCAAAAGCTTCTGTAGTGCTCGTTTAGTGTGCGCAAGTGTTCAATTGTGGAAATGATGGACGAATTCGAGTAATTTGATCATGGTCGTTGTGGGTGTCGACGGTTATGACTTAATTAGTCATTAAGAGGTTTAATTCGACAATGATAATGATTACTACAACGGTTAGAAAGATATCCTAACCCAATCTTACTCAGTTTCTTCTTAGCTTCATAGTGTTATGCTGGAACGTGATTTTTCTTTGGCAATGCAATTTGTAGAAGCTCTAACAGTTGGTCAAACGAACTATTCGTCCATTTTTTGATAACTTTGATATGCATTAATTTGGCTATGAAGTTTAGGGAAGACATTTGACTACAACCGGGGTATAACTCCTTATTTATCTCCTCAAACAATGCATCAAACTCTGGGTCTAAACCAGTTCTATCTTCATCTATATTATCCTCGTTTGTATTTTGCTCTGCCATCACATCATCTATGGCATCAAATATCTCAATATTTGTTGTTCTAGTTATTGGAGGAGTTAGTGTTGTTCTTGGGGCAAAAAGTGATGCTAACTCCGCCGCACGAGGATGTTGTTCACCGTGATAAATTCAATTTTGATATGATTGTAGAAACCCACGGTCATGTATGTGGCCATATATCGTGATCAAATCCTGTCGACACGCATTACAACAACGTCGACACGGGCAAAACGCTCTACCTCGACCGTCGACATGGTTCTTGGCAGTCTCTATAAAGTTGCGAAGACCTCTTAAGAAAGCCGGTGAATTCTTATTTCCCAGTGTAACCCAACTTTTATCAATTGTCATATCTAGTGTCATATCTATTGTGTTATAATCATACACATATACATGCATGTAATAAATGATATAAATGAATGTATATGATTTGATCGGTACTCTAAGGCGGTGGATCCTAACCCACTTTTTGAATGTTCTATCTCATATGTATACATTTTAACTAGTTGACTTTTAAGAAAAAATCAGCAGCATTTCCCCTTAACTCCCCAGGTATGCAGATAAACCGCAAACTCGAAGGAGTAAGGAGAAATAGCTACTGATTTTTTCTTAAATAGTCAACTCGTTAAAATGTATACATATCTTAAATGAGATAGAATATTCAAAAAACAGTCCCAAAGGGGACAATCCAAAATTTATCTCTATCAGATAAATTTCGGACGGGTATATTTTAAAAGGTTATCCTAAATAAACATACTAGTGTACACAATATGAGACATGACATAAATAAACAAAGACGTACATAAATGACATTAGGGGTGTAAGCCTTTTTCTTATTTATTTTTTAAAATTATAAATTATATATTTTTTTAACATATAAGTAATAATATTTATAAAATAATGATAAACGAGCCGTTTACACCCTAAATTAAATAAAAAATTAACTACACAAACAAAAATATAAAAAGGTAAAAAAGTCGGGATGCATACCTTAAATAAGTTCAATGAAACACAAATATAATGTTATTCCTACCTCGTCAACCGCAACGAGTTCCGAACTTGTAACAAAATTAAATAAAGTTACATATATATACAAACATATATACATACACAATTATATAGATACAAATCATACAAAGACATACATACACAAAGAAACATAAACAAACATACTTACAAATACATATATAAACCTATGAATAAATACACAATTATATAGATACAAATACATAAAAAAATAGAAATATACCTACAAACATACATACATTCGTTGAACATAAACAAACATACATACAAAAATACATATATAAACATATGAATAAATACCCTCTTATATACCTACAAATCATAATTACATACATACATACATAAATAAATGCCCAATTACATAATTACAAACATATACATACATAAATAAATGCCCAATTACATAATTACAAACATATACATACAAACATACACATATATACATTCATATTAACTAATCATCATAAACACAAATTATACACACACATACAAACTAATCATCCAAACTAATAATCATAAACACAAATTACACACATACATACAAATTAATCATTCAAATTAATCATCATAAACACAAATTACACACATACACACATATACATACAAACACTAATTTACATAAACTAAATTATATAAAATAATCACACATCTAAACCAAATTACATAAACTAATAAATTAATAACTCCATCATACATACAAATATGCATACTCATACATACAAACATACATACATACATACACATACATAACACATACATACAAAATCATAAAAATCATAGATCTAAACCAAATTTAATCTCAAATTAGTAATTAAAACGAGTATTTACCTTTAAAAAGCTAGAAATCCAATAAATGGTGAAATTCCTCAAAAACCTAACCCAAATAAACAAACAAAAACTTCAAAATCTTGAAAAAATAGCTAAAATATGAAATAGGGATGTTACCACACCTTAAATCCTGAGAGTTCTTATGAAAGTTGCTCCCAAAAAGCCCAAAAACCGTGAAATCGCTGGAGAGAACAATGTAGGGGAGTTTTAGGTGGAAATGAAAGTCTGTCGTCTGTTTTCCCTATTTGTTCGCGCATCACCCTATACCGACGACATGTCGTCGGCACAGGTAGCGTATAGCGACGACATGTCGTCGCCATAGGGTTTTCCAGGACGTTGACCAGTCAATAAAGGTAAAAACCCTATGCTGACGACAAATCGTCGCCATAGGGTTTTTCAGAAATTTTTTTAATTTAAAAAAAAAAATTTTGACCGACGAAAATTTATTAAATAAAAGAAAATAAAAAGAAAATCAAAATTAACCTATACCGATAACATGTCGTCGGTACAGGTTTTCCCCAATAATTCAATGGGCGCCATGTTTTCCCTCCATCTGGCTTCACCCTATACCGACGACATGCCGTCGGTATATGGTCTGCCATACAAAAATTTGGTTTTGACCTATACTGACGACATGATGTCGGTATAGGGTGACCTATCCCGATGACAAATGTCGTCGGTATATGTGACGTCGGGGTAGGGTCAATTTGTTGTAGTGAATGAAGGGTTGGTGACCGTTGGGAGAAGAGGGTTAGTAACCGTTTAAGAAGCAACAAGAGATGATGAAGGTTTAAAAGTTTTCTATGGAAGCCATGGAAAACTTCGTTCTAGCTCCATTGTTGATGTAGAAGAAGAATAGGAAAATTGGAATATTTAAAAAGTACTTGTATTAACAACATAATTAATAATTATCGTTTGACTTGACAACATAAAACAAGGTTTATAAAAAAATATTGGTGATTTATTATTATTTTTTTATTTTTAATGTTTTATTTTTTATAATTAATTTTAATTTTATATTTAATGTATTTTATTTATTTTTTTAAATTTAAAAAAAAATGCTAGGGTAGTTAGAGGTTACACCGCTAGTGTTTAAGATAGTTTAGGATAAAAATGACGTGACGTGACATGACGTGTTTTGATTGGTTAATACTAGAAAAAACACCTTAGATGACACGCATTGCGTGTCATAAAAGGGGGTAGATGACACGTGGAAGCGTGTCAAGGATAGCCCTGTCAAGAATTAAGATGACACGCATTTTGTGTGTCATCTTTTTATGACACGCTTTTACGACACGCATTTATGACATGCCTTCATGACACGCAATGCGTGTCAAGGAAGGCGTTGTCAAGAATGAAAATGACACGCGTTTTGTGTGTCATCTATTTATGACTCACATTTTTTGTCATAAATGTGTGTCATGGTTAAAGCTGTTTAAAAAAAATATTTTTTATAGAATTATTAATTTCCAATTTTATAATATAAAATAAAATAAAATAGTAATAAACATTTCATAATACAAAATAAAATACACATGACAAAACAATCCATTTCATAAAATATAAACATTTGAAAGTAACAAAAGTGGGTTACAAATTCAACCAAATGTCAATACAAAGTTTTACCGAAAAATAAAGTTTGATACAAAATTCGACCACTCTTCACGAACTCCATCAATATCAACATCGGTGTATTCATCTTTTCTTCCTTCAACCTAAGAAAAAATTTGTAAACAAATAATTATCAAAGATACATACATATACATATACATATACATATACATATACATATACATATAATACTATCAAAGAATTATAATCATTTATGATTATAATCCCAACCTAAGAAATATTCAATCACAATAATCTTGAAATGAATTTACTAATCATTTACTGATATTATAAACTGAATGAAAAAACAATCTCTTAAATGAAACTGAATGAGAGAATCAGTGATACTAAGCCAGTAAGCTCATTTATGATTATAATCCCAACCTAAGTTGGAATGATGCTAAGGTATTTTTATGCAACTGAATGAGATCTTACTAATCAACCAAAATTCTTTTTGTTGAAGTTGATACTGATGTTAGAAACTTTAAAGGCATGCTACTTCTCGGTCATTATGTTTACTAGACGAATTTGATACTGATGTTACTAACTAGGTTTACAACTTAAGTAACTAATAGATGTGGCATCTCAAAGTGGTTCAGTTGATCTAATAAACCTAGCCTGATTTGTAGTGTAGTTTTAGTAATAGAACATGATAAGTCAAGTGCACAAAACATATATACTTACATTGTTATTAGCCAGTATCTCAACTTCTTCATCAACTATCTCTCTCATGAACTTTAACATATAGTAGCCACATCCAGTACTTCCTGGCTCACATGGACACTACACAAAAAAATATTAACTCAAATAAAAAAACACTATCGTTCAAATATTAACTATGCTGTAACCGAAAAATATTAATAACATAAAATGACACAATAATACAAACTCAAATAAAAAAACATAATTTTTTTAAAGGTATTTAGATAATCTGGTTTATAAAAAGTTTCACCTCTTTTCAAGGCCTATTTTTTTGTTTATTTGGACAAGCCTTTATCTTAGACTACAAACGTATGCTTGTAACACAGAGAAACAAAGCTCAATATATGGTTCACCAAAAACTACTAATCCGACCGTCTAAAAAACTAAAAGAAAAACTTTATATATTTCATGCTCTACGCTTCGATATTGACCGGTACATAACTTGTTGTCTCTCTTGATGTTCCCTTAAATATGGTGAGCTGAATATCCCTTGAGTACTCTGAATACTGTATATGCATAGAAGTTAGACATATATGAAGACCTTTGCCAAGAAAAATACAACTAATCCACAGGTGATTAAAATAATTAGACGCAAAATAGAAACTAACTTAAAATTTATTAACGAAAATGAAAAAAAAACTTATTTACAAGTTTGAAAAAGGAAAATTTTTACTTTCAATTTATATTTCAGAAAACCTTTAAATTCCACATTAGTAGCCACATGGCACATATATACACACACTAAAATGACGAATAAGATCGTCAGCAAAATTTAAAATGACTTGCTATCGGTTGAACAAGTTATTCATTGTTACGTTCTGTATTATAATTAAACTTGGTTTTTCTGTTTCTAATTAAAAAATAATTGCTAAAATCAAGAAAATAAGTGTTAAAAGTTCATTTCTATTTCATGCACTTTGCACTAATGGATCCGATAGTTTTGGTAATATGTGATATCATTTATCTTTGCACTTACCCGCTCATCAGTCATCTTCCGGAAACCCAATTTCTTAGTCCATATCGACTCGGCTTCTTCAGCAGCAGGAAGCACGAGGAGTTCAACACCCAATGACTGGAGTAACTCCTCAATACAAAAGAAAAGAGCTTGAAAATACCCCTACAAGCAAAAACAATATTATAAGCACAAAATGGTAAGTCATTACTCACAGCATTCAAATAAGCCTTTATCTGAACTAACAAAAAAGACGAATAACAAACTAGAAACTGTGCATTCACCTTCCCTTGGTGTTGTCTACTTGTAGCCACTAGCGGGAGCTCGGCAACCTCACGCCCAAAAATTCTCAGGAGACCCGCAAATACAACTATTGGACTGCACCAGTGTGTTAAAAAGATGATTAAGAAATATAATTACATTTTAGTCCATATGTTTAGCTGTAAAAATAGGAATAAAAGAAGCACTACCCTGCCATCAGAACAACACAATATATTCCTCCAAACTCTTGCCCAGATATGTTTCTCCTGCATATTGAAGCAAGTCATGATGATGATGATATGGTTTATGAAGACTTTAAAATTTAAATACCTCTGTGCTTAGTGACACGCATAATTACCTATGTATCACAGAGACAAAAAATGTAATTTACTCTAATTATTTACCATTACTGTTTCTGTTAGCACTTGAAAACAATAACTATGCTAAACTTATTATCAAGTACAATAAGTTGAAATGTGTTGGTCATAATTTAGTAATAAAAAATGCATTATGTGCTTGAACAAGAATAGGTTTGAAATGAACAGATATGCATCTTGCTTGTTTTGGGGGAAGTAGGAAGTATGAACAAATGAAGACAGATGTAGAATTAGATTTACAAATCCATCATGCAGGATTTATGGTAAGCACTACTAAACATACATGGAGATGGTAACTAAAACATACGTTCGAAACTAATGAAGAAATTGCAAGTACAAGACAACTTACCCATATACCATTACAGGTATCAGATCACGCCCAGATTTTGCAACAATGGGATCAAAACACTCCTGCATATGGACATCAAATAATTCAAATTAGGTCTTGGTATTACTTTTTGTGGCTCGATGCATCACTGTTGCTTTCAACCAGTTAAACCTTTCAACCAGTTCCCAAATTGTTGTTGCTCTTTATAATGAACAACCAAACCACCAAAACTTAGCTATCCTTTTGGGGTGGGGTGGTGTTGAGTAAGCAACCTGTGGTTCGAAATTTGTTTCATCAAAATTTCTTTGATTGTGTTTTAGGATTAAAAGTTAATGGACCATGATCTAAAAAACTAATGGACCATGATCTAAAAATTTAAACCTTTCAACCAGAAGATGGAGACAAAGTTTAAACCTTTCAACCAGAGGATGGAGACAAAGTTAATGGACCATGATCTAAATATTTTCTTTGTGACATTTCATCAAACACCTGGTGACTGCTATTTGTTTCATCAAATGAGACAACACATCAAGTCATTGAGCCTCAAAATCAATAAATCGTAAAAGCCCTAACACCAGAAATAAACCCTAAATCAAAGTAAACAAAACAGAATACCTGAATGCTCGGAAACCGCCTCCTTTTGCTCGGAAATCGCCTCTTTTGCTCGGAATTTGCCTAGGGTTTTCAGAGGAAATCGCTACCTTTGATTGTGTTTTAGGATTAAAAGAACACGAGATGAATGTGGGTGGACTGAGATAACTTGTGTTATGGTTCTATGACTTCGGTTGTAGGAGATGGAGGTGAGAACATCGTGCGATTGTAGGAGATGGAGGTGTGAGCGGGAGTTGAGGTGTTTTAGGGTTTTCAGAAAGAAAGAAGAGCGGGCATTGAAAAAGTGTATGAGCGGGATATCTTAAATTAAAAGATGACAGTTTTCGGATGACACACATATTGAAAAAAGTGTAGTCCGTGTTTTTTTTTAATATGACATTAAAAGATGACACACGTTTTTGCGTGTCATAGATCGCGTGTCATTAAAGTCCAGTTTTACTAGGATGACACTAAAACGATGACACACGCTGTTGCACGTTATAGTCCGCATGTCATTAAAGGTATATTTTGTATATTAGGATACTTAGGGTTAAAAGGGTTCCACCCCCTCCACCATAGTAAAATAAAATTTGGTCTAAATTAGATAAGGTTAATTAAAGTGTAGGCCCTAAAAGTTTATATTTATTACATTTTGTAACTTATTTGTTTAAACTGGTTTATATTTTGTTTATCTATTTTATAATAAATTTATACTTCGTAAAATTTTAAATTAATTGGGTCGGTGCCAAAATCTTGGGATCAGTGTCAAAATTTAATAGGGTCGGTGTCAAAATATTTTTAAGTTGCTCGAGATTACATAATATGTATACTAATTATAAAAGGAAATTTTAATAGGTGTCGGACGACCCAGTACAACTAACGTAGGTCGGCCAATGATGAAGTCGCAAATAATAGGTTTTTAAGTAGTTTGTAACAGTGTGAACAAGATAATGTGAAAGCAAAAGGATTTAAAGCATCTATTAGCCTTAAATCATACTTTGTTATGATGTGGCCTATAATATATAAATAAATATGAAGTCAAAACTCAAAACCACGTACTACCTTGATAAGCATATTATATAAAAATATTTTAATAGCCGTTTTAGTAAATTTCATTACTAAAAAACGTTGCATTTTGTCATGACCAATTAAGTCGTCAAGAAAAATCTTTAAGGGGTGATTTTAGTAGTCACCATTCCTAATCTTTAAAAGATTAATTAACTCATATATGTTTTGAAGTTTGATGATTAATCTTTCACCGTTAATACATACCACTATAGTACGAACTGTGGACATTTCAACTATCTTATGAGATAGTTCTGAACACATGAAAACTTTACCGCAAATAAACAACTCAAATTAAATATTACATCTTCTTGTATTATGTGGATTTGTAGTAATTCATAAAAAAATAATATTAATGACAAAAGTATAAAACAAAAAGTACTATATCAAAATTTGGTATCCTAAACAAAAAAACTATATTTAGATATTTGCTGTTGAAAGATTAATACCAATTAAGCAAGGTTCATGCCTCTTTTAAAGGTGTCTGGGACCTACAGGTGCATATATATAACATGCACTAGCCCGTCACAATTCTACACCTTCACAATTAGTTTTCAAATCTGAATAACTGTTTCTTAGATATGGAATCGCACCAAGAAAATATCATTTTAGTGAAGAAAGTATGCGAAATTTATGATAACCTTTCAAAGCTTGAAACACTCAAACCCTGCAAAGATGTCGACAACCTCTTCACTGAACTTGTCCACACATGCATCCCACACTCTTCAATCAACATAGCCACTCTCCCACCCAATATTCAGGAAATTAGGTTTAAGCTCATTAAACTTTGTGGTGAGGCCGAGGGCCATCTTGAAGCTCACTTCTCCACCATTATAGGCTCTTACAAGAATCCTCTTCATCACCTCAATGTATTTCCTTACTACTCGAATTACCTAAAACTTAGCCTTCTTGAGTACACCATCCTCAATCAAAACTGTCCCACCAAAGCTCAAGCGCCCAAGTGTGTCGCATTTGTGGGATCTGGTCCTTTACCTCTCACCTCAATCGTCATGGCCTCTCACCATCTCAAGGAAACAACTTTTCACAACTATGACATCGACCCATTGGCAAATTCAATGGCCTCCCGTCTCGTTACATCTGATGATGACTTGTCGAGAAGAATGGTCTTCCACACCGCCGACATAATGGATGTGACTGATGAGTTGAAACAATATGATGTGATTTTCTTGGCTGCACTTGTGGGAATGGATATTGATGAAAAAGTTATAGTTATGGAACATTTGGCCAAGTACATGGCCCCTGGTGGTATTCTCATGCTAAGGAGCGCCCATGGTGCCCGTGCTTTTCTCTACCCAGTGGTGGACCCTCAAGTACTTCAAGGGTTCGATGTTCTCTCGATTTTCCATCCAGACGACGATGTCATTAATTCAGTTGTTATCTCACGTAAGCCTCTGATGCCGGTCAACACTAACCAGCCTCATTTGGGTAATGCCTCTATCATGCCATCAAGTTGCAAGTATTGTGAGTTTCAAGCTTTCAACAGTCCTCTTAATAATATGAAAATGATCGAAGAGTAGATTATTACGTCTTCAGTTCCTGATGTTCAGAACATAAATTTACATTCATGGCTAAAGGTGGGGGACTAAATGTAATCGTGTGTGTTTTCTAGTTATGTAACATGATATTAAAAAATAAAGGATTTTATATTTGATGTTTTAAACTAATTTGGCTGCTTAGATGCATACTTTCATGATGTTTCTTGTTCTTTTTCTCTATACTGGAAAATGAAGGATTCATTGGATCAATCACAACCAAAAGAAAAATCATAAGTCAGAAAACTTCTTCATTAAACTCTCAAAAGGTGCTCAACATAACCAAATACATAACTTGTTTAAATACTAAAACTTGAAGAAAAAGAAAAGACTCAAATCCCTACAATTTCTAAATGGAAATGAAGTAGATTTATTGTTAACTCAATGCAAAGTGATTACTCTTCCATGCAAACCAAAACTCTCAAAATAGTAAACAAAATTACCATGCTGCCTCTCTCGGGTTAAACAATTAACGAGTCAACAATCACCCCCTAATTTTTTACCCGAACCCAAGAACTCCTTCATACCCAAGTGCTCTCTCATCTCCACAAACTTCAATCTCGGTAGCGCCTTTGTGAGTATGTCAACAATTTACTCTTCACCGCTCACATGTTCCACCACAATTAACTCTCGATCTTTCAATGCACTCTTGTATGAAATTATAATGAGTATCCATACGTTTCCTTCTTCCATGAAAAACGAGATTTTTCATTAACTTAATTGAAAACTTGTTGTCAACCTTGAGCTTTACTTTCTTAGTCTCCCATCCGGTTAAGTCTTTTAAAACATTCTGCAATCAAATGAATAAACACGCGTTCATCGTCGCAGCCATAAATTCCGCCTCACACGAAGAAAAAGCAACCGTTTGTCGCTTTTGACTAGCCCATGCAAAGGGTCCTCCACCAAAGAAAAATACCATCCCCGTAGTCCCCTTTCCATTGCAGCGATTAGTTCAAAACTATTGTGAAGCCAAGCAACGATTTCTCGCCTCATTTACAAAACTTAATACCATGATCGATCGTGCCCTTCACGTACCGTAGTACGTGTTTAACAGCTTTCTAGTGGTTCTCCTTCGGTGACACCATAAAACGACTCCCAAACCTAAACGAATAATTGAGGTCCGGTCTAGTGCGAGTTAAATAACGAAGGCATCCGATCATCCTCCTGTAATCTGTCTCGTTTACTACCGATCCATCTCCTTTCTTGGTAAAGATCAGCATGGGCTCCACATGATACTTTCTTGCATTGCAATCTTGCATCCCTGCCATGTTCAATATTTTCTTTGCATAAGAGCTTTGCTTCAGAGTGGTTTCATGCAGTCCTTGTTTTACATTAATTTCCAGGTAGTAAGTTAGCAAGCCAAGATTACTCATTTCAAATTTTCTTTCCATCTGTTTCGAAACAATGTCGATTCTTTGTGGGTTTATTCCGGTCACAATTAAGTCGCCTACCCATCTTCATTGGTTTGTTTTATAAATTGCTTGTTCATGTAAGCACTTGACAAAATCGAGTTTTTTTAATGTTTGATGAAGCTTATGGTTTCTAGCTCATGGAGCTTGTCGAACACCATAAAGAGCCTTGTCTAACTGGTAGACCATGCTTTCTTTTCCCTTTCTTATGAAGCCTTCCGGTTGTTGTACATATACTTCTTCTTTCAAGATACTATGAAGGAACGCTGATCTAACGTCCAAGTGATGAATTTCCCACCCCCCACGAGCAGCCAACACAATTAAAAATCGAACCATTTCCATCCTTGCCGCGGGTGCAAACACCTTGTCAAAATCAACACCGTCTTTTTGAATGTAGCCCTTCGCAACTAACCTTTCATTATACTTAATTATCTCATAGTTTGCATCTCGTTTTACCTTGTATACCCACTTTAGACCAATCTCTTTGTGACTCGATGGCAATTTAGTTAAGTACTAAGTTTTGTTTCGCTTAATTGATTCAATCTCCTGCTTCTTTGCTTGAACCTAATTGTTGTTCCCTACTGCTTCTTTATTTCTCCAAGGTTCATCTTTGGAAGAAATAGTTCATAGTTTGGTGGTTTGACGGGGATAGTTCAATTATATAATTTATCAAGTGATCTGAAGCCTTTTAGTGGTGTGTGATCGAAGTTGGATGGGCCGGTTTGAGATGTAGCGCCCTGATCTAGTGTTTCACTGACAATGACAGAAGCTGATGTGCTCATTGGCTCTCGATCAACCTGGGTGAGTTTGCTACTCCAATCCTTGTCCCATGCAATAATTCTTGAACCGATGTAGATGTAACTGATTCTCTTGACTCATCTTTGGTTTTAACATTTAGACCCATTTTGAACTTCCACCGTGAAATCTGTCCAAACACGCTCGGTGATCTACCAACAAGTTTTCTCTAAACAAAATCCTTGCCCTCTTCGAATATTACAACACGCGATACTACAAGTTTACCTTTCTCCATATCGTAGCACCCGTACGCTTTGCTTGTAGGGTATTTTGGCCAGTGGTGATCAGTTAGATTAGTTATAAAAAACGGTTGATAAATAATTTTAGATTAATAATAATTATTTAGTAATTATTAATACGCAGCGGAACGAAACCGATTCAACACAAAATAAAAACCCGACAGGATCTGAGTTACAAAACATACGAATACGGAATAAAATTTAAATCTAGCTACCAATGAGATTAATTATACATTAGTGGTTAATGATTAACCGATCAAGACACCAAGGTACAACGAACCGATGCTAGATCACGAACGGAAATGGAAACGGCGACGAAAGGAGTCCGCAGCCAAGAGAGGGGCGGTGCTTGCGTCGGACGGTTCACGGGATTCACACGTATAGCCTGGCGCCTATCGCCGGTATACACGGTCGCCGGTTTTTGGCTTGTTTGATTGTGCCGATTGCGATTAACAAATAGGAAATAAAAGGGGATTTTCCTCTTTTCTGTTTGTGCGATGAGAACCAACAATCAAAAAGGTGATTTTGGTTTTTTCTTGCGGCCGTATGTTTCACATGAGGGAGAAAAACCAAGAAGGGATTTACTCCTATATTTCCTTCTTGTTCCTCACGGTTAGAGAGTAGGTTAAAAACAATAATAGGTTTACATAAATTATAAATCCTATTAATTGTTTTCGGGCCTAAAGTCCAATGCGCAATTAAAAGTCCGAACCCGTTTAATTGTTTTAATAAAAGGATTAAAACAATAAATATGAATTATTATTTATATACTTGTATAAATAATAAATCCCGTGTAACGTATATATATATATCGTCTCGCTAAAAGTTCGTAATTACCAGTTAAGCGGGTTAAGTGGATTTAATGTTCGTTGCCCAAGGTGTAATTCTTACGGGTCATAGCTCGGTCAGTCGCGTTGTCCATCGGGTTGGTCCATAAAATCCAACCATCTCCCACTTGGACGATCCATGATAAATCAACGCAAACAGTCAGCGGCGCTCTAGCTGCACATGGCTGTCCCTAACAAGGTATGACGCTTTAAAGTCATTAACCAAATATCTTGGTGTTAGTAATAGCTAACTAAAGCAAGACAATAGACTTATGAAAATAGTTGTCATTCATCCTTTCCGTATAAGACATCAATTGAATCAATGAGACATGGATTTAGTTCATTCTCATATGGCGTTCAATTATTATTGTTCTCGTTCAAGATTCATAGTGGTCCAATCAAACACACAATCAGTTTGGGTAAGGCCTTACACTTCACCAGTTTGAATCACGAGGGCGCCACGATGTCTAACTGTTACATATCATGTAAGAGTACAGAATCCCTTATCGACTACATACAACTCCCACTGAACTTCAGATCTGTTCCTAACCAATGCCTTTATGACTGGCAGTTACGCGACAGCGGTTGACAGTGATTAAAGAACATCCCTTGGTAAACGAAAGTTCTAGTATGCATCTCATGTCAAAGGATACTAAATGAGTATACCAATATCAAAACATCTTATGATTAAAATCCATGAAGATGATTTGAAGCGAGTTACATCCAACGTCATCCAAGATGAGGTCTGTGAAATTGGAAGTCAACTACTTGAGTCCAAGTTCAGAATAGTCTTAATTCATAGTCGTTCCCACGATTCTGATCGACTACGGATGATTAAGAATACAAGATTCATGGATTAAACGTATTAAAATCGAATACAGTTGTAAGAATTCAGAATTGCATTTAAATCAGTAAACCAAAAGAATTCAAAAGTACAACTGTTTAATTGTTCACACATTCAAACTACTAAATCAAAACATATCACTAGCAAATCTAAAACCAATAGCATCTCTGTGAAGATCATGTTTGTCCTGAGTCATGGGCTTAGTAAACGGGTCCGCTAGGTTTTGATCTGTGTCTACTTTGCTTATCACGATGTCAACACGTTCCACAATTTCTCGTATATAGTGGAACTTTCTGAGAATGTGCTTGGCTTTGTGATGAGATCTGGGCTTTTTGGCTTGAGCTATAGCACCTGTGTTATCACAAAGTATCTCAATTGGTTGGCGAATACTCGGAACCACATCGAGGTCAGTAACGAATTTCTTCATCCAAGCAGCTTCCTTAGCAGCATCTGATGCAGCTATATACTCAGATTCGGTGGTTGAATCCGCCACCACACTCTGCTTGGAGCTCTTCCAGGAGATAGCTCCTCCGTTTAGAGTGAATATGAATCCTGATTGTGAGCGAGAGTCATCTCGGTCAGTTTGGAAGCTGGCGTCAGTGTAACATCTTACAGTGAGCTCTTCTTCCACTCCTCCAAATATTAAGAACATGTCTTTAGTCCTTCTCAAGTACTTCAGGATGTTCTTGACTGCAGTCCAATGGGCAATGCTAGGACTTTGCTGAAAACGACTGGTCATGCTTAAAGCATACGAGACGTCAGGCCTGGTACATAACATAGCATACATGATAGAACCAATCGCCGAAGCATATGGAATTGCTTCCATACGCTTGGTTTCAATGTCCGTTGAAGGAGATTGCGATTTGTTGCCTTTAGTCATAGGAACACCTCCTTTCTTGGAGTTTTCCATATGAAAGCGTGCCATGACTTTGTCGATGTATGTGCCTTGACTAAGCCCTAGAATCCGCTTAGATCTATCCCTGTAGATCTTGATTCCTAGAATGTAGGCTGTTTCTCCAAGATCTTTCATTGCAAAACAAGTTCCCAACCGGTGTTTAACATCGTTAAGCATAGGGATGTTGTTTCCAATGATAAGTATATCATCCACATACAAGATGAGGAATGATATAGTGCTCCCACTAGCCTTTCTGTAAACACAAGGCTCATCTTCATTTTTGACAAAGCCAAACTCTTTGATCTTTTGGTCAAAACGAAGATTCCAGCTTCGAGATGCTTGTTTGAGTCCATAAATAGACTTATTCAGTTTACATACCCTATTAGGATATTTTGGATCAACAAAACCATCAGGTTGTACCATATAGACATCTTCAGAGAGATGCCCATTAAGGAAAGCGGTTTTGACATCCATTTGCCATATCTCGTAGTCATAGTACGCGGCTATGACAAACAATATCCTGATCGATTTGATCATAGAAATGGGCGAGAAGGTTTCATCATAGTCAATGCCTTGAGTCTGAGTAAAACCTTTCGCAACTAGCCGTGCTTTATAGGTGTGTATATTTCCATGCATGTCGGTTTTTCTCTTGAAAATCCATTTGCTCCCTACTGCCCGAGATTCGGGGGGTAGCTCAACCAAGTCCTAGACTTGATTATCACGCATAGATTGCATCTCAGCGTTCATGGCTTCTAGCCATTTTGCAGATTCTGGATCTGAAATAGCAGATTTGTAGTTAGTAGGTTCGTCATTAGACTCAGCTACTAATAGGACCTCGGTACTATCAAGATGAAATAGGTATCTGTCAGGTTCTTTGCGAGTCCTTACACTTCTGCGAACGCTTGTGTTTATGTCTGATTCACCAGCAACAACTTCTTGTTGTTCAGACGCTCCGACTTCATCAGCGGTTGTTTGTGGTTCTCGAATTTCTTCAAGATCCACTATATTATCTCCAGTTCCTCGTTCAAGAATTTCTTTCTCGAGGAAGTGTGCCTTCCTTTTGATGGAAATAACATTTGCATCAGGATGGTAGAAATAATATCCGCTTCTGTTATAGTATCCAACGAAAATGACATTTTCGCCTCTAGGATCGAGCTTGTCATCAGAATCGCTGGTGACATATGCATCACATCCCCATACTCTAAGGTAAGACAAATTGGGTTTAGACCCATGCCATATCACATATGGAGTCTTGTTTACCTTCTTAGTCGGTGCCAGAATGACAATGCGGGCGGCGGTCATAAGAGCATAACTCCAGAAGGAGTGAGGCAAGTTTGTTCTACACATCATCGATCGAACCATATTATGTAGGGTTCGATTTCTCCTCTCGCTCACGCCATTAAGTTGGGGTGTGCCAGGTGGAGTAGGTTGTGAAACTATTTCACGCTCCTTGAGATGATTTATGAACTCTGTGCTGAGATATTCACCACCTCGATCTGATCGAAGTGTCTTTATCGTTTTACCGAGTTGGTTTTCCACTTCGTTTTGAAACTCTTTGAACTTTTCAAAAGTTTCATGCTTGTGTTTCATAAGATAGACATAAGCATATTGACTATAATCGTCGATGAATGAAACGAAGTATCTTTCATGATTTCTAGACATGGTTCTGAAAGGGCCACATACATCAGTGTGTATGAGTCCTAGCAGATCCTTGGCTCGTTCACCAAAGCCGGTGAAGGATCCTTTAGTGAGTTTGCCAGCTAAGCAAGACTTGCAGTCTTCAAAGGAATCTTGTCCGGTGGATTCAAGGATCCCTTCGGATTGGAGCCTTTTCATGCGGGCCTTTGCTTATGTGACCAAGTCTACAATGCCATAGAAATGTATCATTAATGCTAGATTTGATACGTTTAGAAAGATTGTATATGTTATTATTAGTTTGAACATCAACCCCATAAATTCCATTTCGAGGTTTAGCCTCAAAATAGAAAATATCATTTAAGTAAGTAGAAATATTAATTCAATTAAAAACGTACTTAAAACCTTGTTCAAACAATAAGGAAACTGAAATAATGTTTCTGGTTAAACCAGATGCAAACAAACAGTTATTTAAGATAACTACAAGGCCAGAAGGACATGAAAGGTGAAATGTTCCAGTTACAAGAACTGGTACTCTCTTCCCATCACCAACGATGAGTTCCATGTCACCTTGTTTCAGCTTCTTCCACTTTTCAGGCTCGTGCAATACATTAACGATGTGATAAGCACATCCGGTATCAAATACCCATGTGTCGCTAGAGATAGTGAAAAGTTCAATAACATAGATAGAAATACCAGAAGAGATGCCTTCACCATTTGCTCTCTTCGATCTCAGCTTAGCTAGATATTCAGGGCAGTTACGTTTCCAGTGCCCCATATTGTTGCATTCAAAACACTGACGCTCCTTGGGAGGGGGTGCTTTTGCAACTTGCTTGTTTTTGTTGGTGGCATTCTTGGCAGCAACAATAACTTGCTTCTTACCTTTGCTGTTATAACCCCTTTTCTTGGTTTTGGGCTTGTTAACACCAGCAGATTTGACCATCAACTCTTGATTAGTCTCACTTGATATTCTCATCTCGGCCGTTTCCTGCATGCCGTGCAGTTCGGGCATAGTCTTCTCCCATGTGTTTATATTTAAGTTCATTACGAAGTTGTCATAAGAACTGGGTAGAGAGTTCAAGATGAGGTTGGTGTCATTCGGTTTTTCATTCTCAAGCAAAGACTTGAGAGAGAAGGAGGAGTGAGATTCCTTTTCAGTAGACATCTGTTAAATAAGCAAATTAAATGTTAATTAGTATTTTAGATGTAATAAATTCTTATATTAATGACCCATGGCAAGAATAGAGAATCTGGTTATATCAATTAGTAATGGCGGCTGTGGCACGCAACATTAGTAAGTGATTTAGGCAGACTGACAATAATTGCCAATTGTGGAAAAATGCACAATTCTCGAGTATGAGGCCGCTAAGACAACTCTTGTCTATGCATTAATACGTTTAGCCTCATCTATGCCCACTTTTGGTCTCCATACAGCTGGGGCATGTAATAGAGAGAAAAGTAATAGTCGCCCTAGTACAGGTACATGTGGAAGGGCCGGATGTGTCAACGAAACCATTGCACCTTCGAGGGATTGGTTACGCACCAAGTGCGGTGCTGTGGCTCCAAACACTGGTGTTTCACCCCAAGTGTTCCTTATAGTAGGATGGCATAGACTAAAGATTTTAAATATGGGATTTAATTTTAGTGTTTACCGAATAGGGTCAAACACAACGAATGATAAATCATACGTGTGTTGTAAAATCCAGTTTTACTATATATTAGATCGTGACAACGTGATGAACCCTTTCATCTCTCATGACACTTAATTTTAAATAACCTATTAAAACTAAGTTTGCCGCGATGTAATTAACCAATTAAAAGTTAATAGTTTAAATGAACTATTAAGTTATTCGTTTTGAAAATTTAAAATTAGTTTAAATTGCAAAACTTTATTGGTTATAATTTATTTTAAAAACAAACTGTTTATTTTAATATAAAGTATCCACAAGTTGTAAAAAAAGTTTAGAACTTGTTATTAATTTGATTGTGAAAATTTTGGTATTTGGTCGGTGCGTTATAACATTTATAAGATAAAAGCAACCACAATAGCAAAACACAAAAAATATGTAAATCATATGGCCAAGAAAAAGGTGTTTGATCTCGCTAGAGCCTAATAGCAAGACCAAACTAGGTCACGGGGTCACAACACACAAACAACCACATTGATGAACTTCGTGCATGCATCTAGCTGTTCTGTGTGACTCCCACTAAATCCAAGATCCTGTCTCCGTCTTCTGTTTTGTCTTTGGGTCTTTATCTTTACAATATTTATACAGAATACAAAAAAAATAAAACCCTAAGCTATTACAACTTTGAGCCATCAAAGTGGGCCAAAACATAAAAGCTAATTTATTATAATTTTGAGCCATCAAATGGGCCAAACCATAAAACCAAAAACAGAAAACAAACACAAGACAGGGTCGGGCCAGATTTACATATTTAATACAATCAAATAACTGGGCAATCCTTTTGGTCAAATAAAATAAATAAAAAACTTTGACCAAAATAAATAAATAAAAATTGCCCTAAAAAGATCTAGATGAGAAACGTTAAACAAGTTAAAGTTTGTGATCTATAACCGGTTAAAAGACCGGATCCGATTCGTATGTCGTAACCAAGGCTCTGATACCACTGTAGGGTATTTTGGCCAGTGGTGATCAGTTAGATTAGTTATAAAAAACGGTTGATAAATAATTTTAGATTAATAATAATTATTTAGTAATTATTAATACGCAGCGGAACGAAACCGATTCAACACAAAACAAAAACCCGACAGGATCTGGGTTACAAAGCATACGAATACGAAATAAAATTTAAATCTAGCTACCAATGAGATTAATTATACCTTAGTGGTTAATGATTATCCGATCGAGACACCAAGGTACAACGAACCGATGCTAGATCACGAACGGAAATGGAAACGGCGATGAAAGGAGTCCGCAGCCAAGAGAGGGGCGGTGCTTGCGTCAGACGGTTTACGGGATTCACACGTATAGCCTGGCGCCTATCGCCGGTATACACGGTCGCCGGTTTTTGGCTTGTTTGATTGTGCCGACTGCGATTAACAAATAGGAAATAAAAGAGGATTTTCCTCTTTTCTGTTTGTGCGATGAGAACCAACAATCAAAAAGGTGATTTTGGTTTTTTCTTGCAGCCGTATGTTTCACATGAGGGAGAAAAACCAAAAAGGGATTTACTCCTATATTTCCTTCTTGTTCCTCACGGTTAGAGAGTAGGTTAAAAACAATAATAGGTTTACATAAATTATAAACCCTATTAATTGTTTTCGGGCCTAAATTCCAATGCGCAATTAAAGTCCGAACCCGTTTAATTGTTTTAATAAAAGGATTAAAACAATAAATATGAATTATTATTTATATACTTGTATAAATAATAAATCCCGTGTAACGTGTGTATATATATCGTCTCGCTAAAAGTTTGTAATTACCAGTTAAGCGGGTTAAGTGGATTTAATGTTCGTTGCTCAAGGTGTAACTCTTACGGGTCATAGCTCGGTCAGTCGCGTTGTCCATCGGGTCGGTCCATAAAATCCAACATTGCTACCAGGCTCAGTTCCCAAATGTACCATAGGTATGTTTCTGTCAGCCAACTTTGTTAGATGTGGCATCGGAACCTTGACAAGTGACAGACAACCAAAAACTCGTATATGTGATAATTTGGTTTTCCTCGTTTGAAACCTTCATACGGGGTTGCACCTTTAACTGACTTGGTGTTTGTTTGATTCAACAAATAAACACCATGTCATACTGTCTCTCCATACATATTTTGTGGAATTTTCACTGCCAATAGCATGCTACAAGTTGTACCAAGCACCGTTCTATTCTTTCGTTCAACAACACCATTTTGTTATGGCGAGTATGGTGCGGTCAGGTTCCGGTTCACACCTCCCTTTTCATAGAATTCGTTCAAAGAGTCTTGATCTTGAACGGGCTTTGTGCTTTAACCATCCTCTTAAACATCATAAATATGGGAAAGGCCTCATTCTTCGACCTGATCAAGTACACCCATGAATAAAGAGAAGGAAATATCGATTTCCTCCCAAGATGGGCCTACATATAATTAAGGTCCGTACATATTATAATCTGGTAGACCCGTTTACTAAAGCTATGCCTCAAGTGAAACACGAGGAGCATGGTAGAAACGTAGGGCTTAGGATTGCTAGTGAGTGGTTTTTTTTGGTATTTGGATGTTTTGGAACAGTAACAATAATATTTGAATGATTTTGAATTTAAAGGGTTGAATTCCTTATTGTTAATATTTACTGTGTTCAATATTGAACGTTTAAGAATCCTTGAATAATGGTTATTCTAAAAGTTCATGGTTAATCAAATCTATTGGAATAGAGTTTGAACCAAGACCATTGTGAATCGTTGGCTTGATTCATATGATGAAAAGTCCAAGGAGTTGGAGGCCAAATCAGAGATATTCATTAGAGAACGGATATTGAACGCAATATGTTTCAAAACTACTTCATGGATCTTTTTCATAAGTATGCTTTCAAAATGGCATAGTCCCTGTATCCTCAGACCTAAGATGCATATAGGAACTTGATTAAGTGTAAGATTGCTCCTTGATATAATCTAACGTTGTTCTTTGACAACACATTAATAAGGATCATCATTGAGAGTTAATCCGAAACTTAGTGACGGTTATATGCAGTCGAATGAGTCTGTTCCCTTACTACGGTAAGTGGCTGACGTCTCTGGTCCCCTCATTTTTCAAACTGGTGTAAGTTCATTGCTATGCTCAAACTAGGAGTATGACTATACCACTTTGTACATGATATCGAGAAAGAGAATGTTGAACACTATATGAGAATGAAAAATGATCCATGTCTCATGTTCAATGGCATGTCAATTACAGAAGGATAATAGACTGATGACCATAGCTATTACGAATAGTTAAGTAAGAGTACTTGGACTATCGGGAATAGTAGACAACTTTTAAGCATCATACCTTATAGGGGCAGTGAGATGTAGCTAGACGTCCATCACTATCTGTGTTGACAGATGATCGAGACTTGTGCAAGTGGGAGTCTGTTCAACTAGTATGCCCAAATAACGACATGTATTAGCACTGCTACTAAGCTAGGATCCAAAGGGTTGCACCACAAACAATGAACAATGAAATTATTTAAAAAGTTTAAAAAATCTAACACGGCCGCACTTAATGGAGTCAGGAGACATTTAATTATTTGTAATTGGATTGCGAATAATTAAAACGAATTAAATTACTTAATTATCAAAGAGTTGATAATTAGGAACTGAGTTAGGTATTATCAAATTGTTTTCTAAATACCAATTAGGTTAATTTACTAGATTAAATAGTAATTGGATTTATAATTAATTAGTAATTATTGTGTATATTTAATAATTAAATTATTTAATTGTTAAACCCTAACTTAATCCCCAGGATTTATAACGATTATAAATATGGGATTAAAAGGATGTTAAACACACACAATAACAAAAGGAAAAACCTTAATCACACTCTCCCCTCTCCCTCCTTGTCATCGACCCCCGTGCTTCTACCGCCGTTGCCGTCGGCTCCAACGAACCACCATCGCTGTCGTCGTGCGCCATCCCTATGCCGCCGTGGACTGCCGTTTCCTTAGGCATGGTTTTTTCTGCCGCCGTCCGGGTTTAGCGAACCAGTTTCTAAGCCAGGTGTGTGTGCGGGTCGATCTAGAGGAAACAAAAGGAGTTTGGTTGTCCTTGGTGTTCGTCTTAGCAGATCTAGTGACTGGGTTCATTGATCCGTTGTGATTCCATTTGGTTAGCTGTTTACTTCGGGGAAGGTAGAACTCTAAACTAACTATGGTTATGTTTTGGTTCTATTATGTTTGTATCTAGACTCCTGGTGGGCAGTCTAGGGTTTTGGCCTAGACTGGTTTGTATGTTTTTGTTCCTCTTCGTTTGTATCAAAATTGTTTTAAAACCCTTGTATGAATCCCAACAGTATGTCCAAAAGATAATAATGAACGTGAACCCTTTAGATTTAGAAAGTGAATTGTAAAATGAAAAAGGTTTTGAAAAAATTGTTCAGTCACAAATAAATTCACAATTAGTTTCAATAAATTCACAATTAGTTTCAAATCTAAATAACTGTTTCTTAGATATGGAATTACACCAAGAAAAAATCACGTTAGTGAAGAAAGTGTGTGAAATTTATGATAACCTTTCAAAGCTTGAAACACTCAAACCCTGCAAAGATGTCGACAACCTCTTCATTCAACTTATCCACATATGAATCCCACACTAATCAATCAACATAGCCACTTTCCCAGCCAATATTCAGGAAATTAGGTCTAAACTCATTAAACTTTGTGGTGAGGCCGAGGGCCATCTTGAAGCTCACTTCTCCACTATCATAGGCTCTTACAAGAATCCTCTTCATCACTTCAATGTATTTCCTTACTACTCGAATTACCCCAAGCTTAGCCTTCTTGAGTATAACATCCTCAATCAAAACTGTCCAACCACAGCTAAAGCGCCCAAGCATGTTGCATTTGTTGGATCTGGTCCCTTACCTCTCACCTCAATTGTCAAGGCCTCTCACCATCTCAAGGAAACAACTTTTCACAACTATGACATCGACCCAATGGCAAAATCAATGGCCTCCTGGGTCGTTACATCTGGTGATGAGTTGTCGAGAAGAATGGTCTTCCACACTGCCTACATAGTGAATGTGACTGATGAGTTGAAACAGTACGATGTGATTTTCTTGGCTGCACTTGTGGGAATGGATACTGATGAAAAAGTTATAGTTATTAAACATTTAGCCAAGTACATGGCCACTGGTGCTATTCTCATGCTAAGTAGCGCCCATGGCTCCTGTTTTGGGTAAAAATTATGTCAACTAACTTTGTAACCAAATTTCGTAAGTGAGGTAGCGTGCTAGTAAGAAAATATGAAACAAAGAGCGTAAATATAAAGCTTGACACGATGATGTACGAGGATTGCCCTTTATCCCTAAGGATTTCCGGCATAAAACCTCGGGAAGTGACTAAACGTCACTTGCCTCCTAGTCTTTTATAGAACAATGAAAACGATTACATGTAAGAGCATCGAATGATCGAGATCTCGGTGTTACAGAGCTTGTTTGCGAGTAATTGATAATGTTCAATGTGATTGTGTGTTGCTAATCGATCAAGCTGCTAATGAAATACAAAAAATGATCCTAACTAACTTTTCGAGGATCCCGGAGCTTTACTCGGTCTTCAAATATGACCGTTATTGAGCTTCTCTCGCAAGTTTCACACGTTCTCTTTGACTTTTCGCCAAATTCTTCAGGGATGAATGAGTCAACACGTTTTACCTGCATATTTAAAAGAAATAGAGGGAAAGTAACCGTTAGTAGCATTAATATTCACGATACCGAAGTTACCAGGATCTTGGATTCCGGATTTCGCTAGATTTAGGATCCTGGGTGAAAATCAATCCCTAACAATTGTCCCTAAAATTTGAGATCTGTCAAAAAAGGTTACAACTATGAAATTTTCAAAATTTGAATTTCGAAAGGCAGTCGTGATCGGACATGGTATGATAAACGAGGGATAGAGACTACATCGTTCGAGACAATTGTCATTATTCCTTTATAATTACTCTTCTTCTTATTTCTGACTTCGTCTTCTATATCTCTGGGATTTTAGGTAAAAACCCTCTTTCTTTTCTACCTTAACTTTCTGATTTTTATATAAAAAATGTCTAAAAAGGCCACTCGATCATCCTCATCTTCCGATGAGCCTTACAATCAACATCTACTTTCTAACCCTGATTCTGAAAAATGCACCTTTACTGACCGTGATATCAAATTCCTTGAGTCAGGGGGATCCTTTCCGAAAAACACCATCTTTAGACCATTCGACCCTAAGACGAGGGCAGATTTCACCTCCGATACCTGGGTCTGTTTTCCGTCTTTTTCGTTTACCATCGGTTTCTCATATCCTTTTCCATTTTTTACCTCCGAATTTTTTTACAAAATCTAGTCTGAGTTATGCTCAGACTATGCCTATGATTTGGCGAACTCTACATACTTTGCAATTCTTGATCCGCGATCACGCCCTAGATTTCACCATCTCGGAGTTTGGATACGTTTACAATCTGAGGAGCCACGGTTCTTCGCGTTTCTTATTCCAGATTAAAACTGGCATGACCCATTTGATCCTGAGAACAACTCAAAATGATTCTAATTGGAAAAATAAATTTTTCTTTGTGAGAAGAGATTCGATCCCGGGTGGGGATAAATTTACGGTCAAATGGATTGTAAAGGGTAGGGTTTTATTTTGTAGGATTCTCGTTATTTTGATATCCTGGATACTGACATTTTGATTTATTTTCTTGTTTCACAGCCCCGAGGTTGTCTGAAGTAGCTCCACCTTCTGCTGAGACTGCTAAGAGAGTCATATTCTTTTATAGCATCGAACCCATAGAGCGAACCTTCAAGGTCAAGACTCAGTCGATAGCAGAGAGCTCGGAAACATATCCCTCAGGCGCAGAAATGTCTGGTAAGACAAAAAGAATTCACAATATTTTGTTAGTTAATAGTATATATAACGATCTAACCTGCTATCTTGAAATAGGCATTCGCAAACCAAGCTCCAAATTTGCTCTTGAGAACATTGACAGCATGCTTTCCAAGGGAAAAAACATCAAGAAGGAGGCAGGCCAACCATCACTCCCAGCTGCCAAACCAGAAATTCCCAAACCTGAGTCTTCCACTGTTCGCCCCAAGTCTTCATCCCACAAGAAACGAAAACTTGTCGATCCTGTCGAGCTAGCCATCATCGAATGCTCAGATTATGTTGATCTTCACAAGCGGCTTCACATACTTGGTTATTTGGTAAGTGTCATTCAGTATCCCAGATCCTTATCTTATTCTTATCCTAATACGCTATTTTTGTGACAGGCTTTGGAGAAAATGACTAAGATTCACGAAGTATTGATGAAAGAGGCCGAAGACAGCAAACAGATGGTGATTGACCTGCAAAAGATAGGGGCGGTCAAGAGCAAAAAGTTAGCCGAAGTGACTGATGAGCTTGATAAGGTGAACGCCGAGCTTCAAGATGCTTATGCCCAACACGCCCAGGATCTTGAAGAATCTCACGAACAGGCTAAGATGTTAGCGGCAATTTCAATCCTTCAAGCTAGAGTCAAGATGGTTAAGGAGGCTGTTGACAAAAAAATTGATCAAGCTAACTGGGATGTACTGGGTTGGAAGAAGCTGATTTCTGAGCTGGGTGGAGAGCCAATGCCGGAGATGAACGAGGGCAAATCGGTGGCTGAAGGTGATGTGGAGGGCTTGGTGAAGGAGGCTGCAGAGGTGATCGGTCAGGGCGATGAGGGCAATAAAGAGAAGGCCTGAGTCCTGCATATGGGGTATTCGTGGTTCTTGTTTTTAACTTCAATCCTTGTGTCTTAGTTGAACAATTTAATTCTCTTGCTTTTGGGGATCCCTGAACGGGATGAACAATTCAACAACTTGTGAACCGGGTGGATGGGTCCAAGTTTTGGATGAAACCCGGGTCACTCTTTTTTTCTGCACTTTAAATATTAGTATCTCTGACTTTTTACCATGATTGTTATATATTTGATTGTGTTTGTAGAAAATTGGGATTCGTTAGATAATTAAACCTTAGAAAGAAGAATTTTAGGTATATTTTCAGAATACCGGATCCTCAATGACAGTTTATAAACATTTAGGCTTTTGTCAAATTTTGACTTAAGAAAATATATTTTGATCTTAATGAATGTTATCAAATATCAATTACAAACATATCATGACTCAGTCTTGTTAATCTCAACTCTTCTATCAATTGAAAATTAACAAGTCTCACATATCTTTGTTGAAAACTAAGTCAGGTAGATACACATACCGGATTATGATGTTGAGTTTGAAATATAACAATCGTTGGTTGTCCCCTGTGTACAGTCATTAAATACGTCGTGGACATAGCAATTGTACTTCAGGATTTTCATAAGTTTTTAACCCGTTTAAGGATCTTGAGTCAGCATATTGATGCTAAGTTTTTGAGTTAACACATAAGTGTTAAATATCTGTGACAATTTAAAATCGTGGGTCAAGCCAGAAAAACGTGAGCCAAGCCAGAATATATGGGACAAGCCAGACTTAAGTTAGCATGAAAATGCTAAAAACCTTAGGAGTAACACGTTTGTTACTATCTTAGGATTCAAGATATATCCAACAGTGATGACATTATCAGCCACTGTTACATGGACTGGTCGCACCACCTTGAAATATACTTGAATATCGTGCGCTACAGGCGGAGTGTTTAAAATCAATACTTAGAAAGGTGAAAACCTTTAAACCTTAGAAGATATGCAGGATACCTTAACTTAGGAGAGATGGACAATCTCTATCTTCTGTCGGGATCCCTGGAGATACTTCCTGCAAAACAGGAAGTCTTGGCGCTCAAGTCAGTACTTTGATAAAGAGTAATAAATATAAAAATAGTCAGGGATAGAAGACATACTTGTCTTAGTTATAATTTAAGTTCTAACTTAAATAAAAGAAGCTTTGAGATGGATAGCATTCCAGGATCTCAGGAGGATATCTCCTTCCATAGTAGCCAGCCAATAGGCACCCTTGACTGCTTTCGAATCAATCAAGTATGGGCCTTCCCATTTTGGTGCAAGCTTTTCATCGCTGGGATTAGTAGTATTTTGGAATGCCGTCCTTAGTACCAAGTCACCTACATGGAATCTTCTGATCCTTATGCTTTTGTTGTATGATTTTTCTATTCTCTACTGATAAGTTGCAATACGAACCTTGGCAAGATCCCTGAGCTCATCCACAGTGTCGAGATCTTGAGCATCTCTGTAGGGATCATGGCTTAAACACCAAGGAGAATGGAGTCTGCCATGTTGCATTCTTTGCGGTTGACCTATCTGCCTAAAGTACAAACGGTAACTCTTCAGCCCATCTTCCTTTATTTGCTCCCAATCTCTTCTTGAGGTTGTTAATGATGATCTTGTTGCTAGATTCCGCTTGTCCATTAACTTGAGGATGCACATGAGTGGAAGTTATCATTTTGATTCCCCAGTTAGCACATAATTTAGCTGTTCTATTGCCAATGAATTGAGATCCATTATCACAAACTATCTCCGCCAGGATCCTAAATCTGGTCAGGATAATGCGCTTGATGAAGAAGATGACTTCTTTTGCTCTGACTTGGGAAAATGCCTCAGCTTCAATCCACTTGGAGAAGTAATCTATCATTGCTAGCATAAAGACCTTTCTTCCTGGTGCATTGGGCAGTTTGCTGACTATATCTATTACCTATTTCATGAATTGCCATGGAGAGATAATTTGATATAAAGGCTCTGCTGGTTGGTGAAGTATGTTGCTGTGTCTTTGGCAAGCGTCACATTTTTTAGAGTAAGTCACAACATATTTCCTCATAGTAGGTGAGTAATATCCTATCCTCAGGATCCTTGAAAATAATTCTCTGCCCCTAGTGTGATTACCACAATCTCCTTCGTGTAAATCTTTCAGGACTTCATGCGCTTCAGGATCCTCCAAGCATCTTAGGTATAGACCTACAATTGATTTTCTATACAAAACATTCTATAAAATTATAAAACGAGACACCCTCATGCGAAAAGCCTTGTGGTTCTTTTCATCACTTGGGATCTCACCATCCTGCAAGTATTTCTTAATAGGTGAAATCTAGGATCCTTGACTAGGTTCAAGATCCCGAATGTTTGCTTCTTCTTCAGTGTTGGATACTTCATTTATCTTCTGAATTGTTGGGCTTAGAATATGTATGATAGGTGTCACACCCCAACCGATGGCGGAAACGTCGGGGCGGGACATGTAGACTGTTCATGAGCACATGGTTGACTAAATTGTAATATATTAATCATCACATTTCATTTCATAAATCAAGTCAAACAAAATCCAACAAAGTACATAAATTGAAATACATATCAAGTTCTTTAATTAATTAAACTAGGTCCACAACTTAAGTGAAGCAAGGTTGATCGATCTCACGCATTCGTACCTGAAACATGATTAAAACAAGGTCAACTAAAAATAGTTGGTGAGCATACATAGGTTTCGACTCTAAGTAGTATCGTTGTGTTGTGTGTATACAATCTATACATATCATGGTTAATAAGGCAATCATAGAGAGTTACTATTGTGAAACCAAGTTGTACAATTAAACCTTTGTGACTAGCATACAAATAACCAAATTGTGTTGTCGGCAACAATCACCCTACCTGGGCGGGTTTGTCAGACTCAATAGATTTATCATTGTTAACCGTCGGTTTGTATAGTTAATGATTGCACATGTAAATTGCACACAAATTGTAGTTTGCACACATAGTACTCAAGCATAAGGCTCAAATTGCACACATGAATGTAGGGTGAAATCGTATTGTGTAGTTTGTAAACATTACATAATTGTACTCATGTTCCACCCAAAAAATGTAAATAGTGTAAAGGGGGTTATGTAAAATCACTTGTATAATTTTGTAGATATCACGAGCAAATATGTAGTACAAATGATTTTCAAAATCACAAGCTTAACCTAGAGTGAAATGTATAAGCTGGAATTAATAATGTGCATGAGGTCTAAGTTATGATCTAATGTTTATCGGGTTTTGATATGTGTGGATTTATTCAAAGCTTGAGTCATTTTATGTAAAAAGGAGGTTTGTATGCTGACATGTGTATTTAGATAAATTTTTGGTATGAAAAGGTAAGTTTAAAGTATGTTGGAAAAATAATTATTATTTTAAATAATTTCTTTTTGTAGTAATGTGTTATTAAATGTAATGTAGCATTATTAAAATAAATAACTCTATTTATTTATTTATAAAGTGTCAAAGTATTGGATGATTATATATATAGTACATATTAAAACCCTAAATAATTTGTTAAAGTAAGAAGATAGCTAATAAATAAATTTATTTAGTTATTCCCTTTTTTTATTAATAAAGTAGTATGTTTCAGAAAGACAAAAGTTTTAAAAACCTTATTTCATGGAGGTATATCTTTGAATAAAATCTTCCCATAATATTTATGAAAACTAGGTGTTTAATTATTTTGTTTAAAAATTAATTAATTCGATTGAAAATATATATATTTTTAAATAATTAAAGTGAGGCTTTAAACAACTAAATTTGTAAAAATAGTTGCTTTAGGTTAAAAATTGCTAATTTTTGTACTAATCAGACCTAAGTAGTATTAAATTTATAAAAATAATCTTTATAAATTTTTTGGAGTGATAAAACGGTTTTAAAAAAAAATAAACGGGCTTGCCCCGGTCGAACCCGGGTCTGCCGGGTGAAGGTTTGATGGGTTAACCACTGGAACAGAGGGACCAACCTGCTCTTAAGCTGGTTTGAATATATGTTATGCACTGGTTCTATGAGGTTCGGGTTTAGCCAATGTAGGAAAAAGGAAAGGAAGGGTGCGGGGCTGGTTCGAACTCGCGACCTTGCCTGAGCAGTGAACGAGTTTTACCGGTATACCAGGGCATGTGCCTTGGTCGTAACCGGTTCCCATTAATATATAACCCACAGGACCAGACCTCCCCCCTTCCATATCGTCCCCGATTGAAAAACTGACCCTAGCCCACGAATACTACTCTATTAAGCACGAATCGAATGCCCAAACCATGGGGCTTTTAATCCTTGGGTTAGGACGAATCTAATGATGTAAAACTTACCTGCGACGATTACGAAACGACGGCGATCGATAGGGTGTAACAACTCGGTGTTCTTGGAGCTTGACAGAGCGTCAGAGGTGCAATGCAAGTCCAAAGAGGGTTGGGAGGGCTTGTAAAGGGTTGTGCGAATGTGATGAAGGAGTTAATTTGGTTAGTTATATCAAGAATGCTTGATTCGATTGAATCCTTGCGTGTGATAGCTGGAGAGGACAAAATCCGCGTAAATTGGGTTAATTCGGGATGAATTTAGTCATGCTTTCAGGCTTGTATTCACGCGGAAACACCTACGCGTGATTTGCAGTTGATTTCGTGAATCAATTTCACTGATTTGGAAACAAATCACTCGGTTTGACCTTGTATGGTCAAACAATTCGAAATTTGAATTCTTACCGCGGATTGATCGAATTGAAATCCTAATTGGGTCTGGGCATGGTCTATAATCGATTACACAAGCATGGGGAGTCCACTGTAAGTTTGATTTGATCGAATACAGCCTTGAATTGCAAGGATTTGGGTTGTTTGACTTTCTAAGTCAAAATTGATCAAAAATGAGTCAATTGGGAGAGATGGGTTCAAAATTGAGGTTAAGGGGTTCAAATTCAAAAGGTTTGGGTTCAAATTGAGGGTTCCAAATGTTCAAGGGTTGATGAGGGGGTTCAAGACTTAAAATAGTTTTTACAAAACTTGTAAGATTACTAAAACGTTATTTCTTTTATCTTAAAATATTTTATATAGGAAACTCCACTTCATATTATGTATTATATATATGTGTGTGTGTAGATAAATTGACTTTTGTTTTAAAAATTGATATTTTATAAACTTTAGAAATATCTTAATAAAATCTAAATGTAGTAATGTATTACTATTATTAATTATAAGGTAAAGTTTTTATTTCAATAAATTTATAAATGATGTAGATGATTTATTTAAAATAAACATATATATATATATATATATATATATATTTAACTCTATGATTATACATACATGTGTTATACATATAAATAGAAAATTATATGTAAATGCAAAATTTAAACGTCAAATAATAATTAACGTGACTCATTGAGTGGGGTAAGTACGGGATTCAAACGGAGTGTCATAAAAGAATGAATAAATAGATAAATAGATAAGTTAAAATAGTACCGGAAAATCATGGATGTTACAGTATCCCCATGTTGAGGGAATTTCGTTCCGAAATTGAACTAGTGGAGTCTACTGAATCAGGAAAGAGATGTGGATACTTGAGCTTCATTTGATCCTCATGTTCCCAAGCAAACTCTAGGCTACGTTTGGATCCTCAATGAAATTTGAAAATTGGGTTGCGGAGTACGATTATTAACAAGATTCACGTGTGTTTCTCAAGGTCAGGTATGAATGATGATAATGAACTTAGTTTTGAAATGAGCTTAAGGAGGAAAACCGTCGAATAATAATTTGGACTCTGAAGGTGAAATGCATTACTTGGGATAGGTTTGATGGGAAATTTGATGATTAGGGTTTGTTGAAGACGTAGTCTAATATGCTCACGAATTGTTAGTGGATAAGAGGTTTCACAACATTGGTCTAGGTCAAATTATTCTAACACCTCACGTGACACGAACAACGCTACTTCTGATAATATGACAGGAACACTTATATATATGAAGTACCCTCGGCGTATCCACCATGCCCTTGTCATATCACATTAGTTTCGTTGCTATATATCACGATAGGGTTTTGGCCATTACACACGACATAATTCACTATATTTTCCATGCGCTGATTTTTACAATTACGTGTGCACCCGTAATTACTCGAATCCTCGCATGGTCCATATAGATCCTTCCGTTCTGTGCGGGTCAAGAGAGGGCACTACATTACTTGGTTCATGTCTATTGTGTTCACGTATGAGCTGTCAATAAATAACTGTGCCCCTAGATGGTAAGGTCAATTAGCATCTAAAGAGTAATAAGGTGTCATAACTTAGGGTTTCAAAGTTTACTTGTGTTTGAACAAGAATACGTCAATCCCCGTGTGGTTTTAAAGCTTTGCTTTTTTCAATATTCATGGATAAAGTGAATGATAATGCCTTGTGTATAATGTGATCAATCATTTGCAACAATTGTAAGAAATTTAGTTCTGTGTATAATGTAAACACTCGAGTATCATGTATGATCTAGTGTTATGTACATTGTAAGCGGATAGGGTTCATGTATAATGTGAATAGTTTAGTATCATGTATGTAGTAAGCAAATGAGTTTTATGGGAACAAATAAGCTTTCATGTATAATGTCAACAATTGAGTATCATGTGTATCGTGATCATGTAATCAATCTCATATCATGTATATTGTGAATTCACTAAGTCTCATGTATCATGTGATCAATCTTATATCATGTATATTGTAAACAACTAAGTTTCGTGTATCATGTAATCAATCTTGTATCATGTATGTTGTAAACAACTGAGTTTCATGTATATTTTGGACGTTCATGTGTAAGTTACTAAATCTTTATGGGTAACGTAAACTATCGAATTCTATAGGTGGTCGAGTGTTGCGGATAAGCATGTTGTTTGGTGTTCATGCATAATGTGGGTAGTTAGGTTTTAAATCTTGTTGGGGTTTATGAGGATGATTGACGTCTACGCGAATAATTCACCTCTTTGAAGTGGAAAGTACGATCCTGCATTACTTGAGGTGCAAGAAAACGAGGAGGTTCTGAAAATACTCTGAGTAATGTGTTTACGAATAACTGATTTTGTTTGTAAATAAATAAGTAATTGTAAATTCATTCTTGTTTGTAGGTAAATAAGATGGTGAAACTAATGAGTTGAATAATCTGAATAAATTGACGATTAACAGGAGAACCTTTTTATTAGATTTTAATTATTATAAAAGGGAATATTTCAAAGGAAAAATAATGGCTAGATTATTTAGTAATTAAGCCAAGATTTGATAATAATTAAATTTAGTGAAACAAAATTCATAATTTATTTAAACAATGTTTTATAAAGCGAGTTGTATTTAAATTTCCTTACCAAGTAAGAAGGTTTGTTGAAAATTTATATTCTAAATAATATTTATAAACTAAGGGCTTGATAGGTGCTTTGTTTGAGCACAATAACGATGATGTTTCAATAAATAAAATGATTAGTTTGCAAGGAAAGCTTAGGTACGCGTACTAGTTTGTAATGAATGAGAAGGTGACGTTTGGGTGATCTTGATGAAAATATGTTTGTAATATTAAATTAACGAGTAATGGCATTAAAGTTTGTAAAATAAAACTTAGCCTAAAATGATAAAATGTCAGAAGCTTAATCCAACCATAAGGTAGCGGTTTCAAACGGGAATTTAAAGATAAAAGCAGAACAATCCAGCTAGCGTCTCAAGTAGCTCTCAATGAGGAAACAGATGAGCACCAAGACGAACATTGCTATCGTCACTCGGATAGCAAACCTGGCCTCAGCTCTTGCTGCTTCCGTGCGTGCAACAAGTATCACCCTGTCTTCTTCCAGGCTTGCAATTTTCTCCTCCTGGCACCACACTTGATTTCCTAGGCTGTCGATTCTTTGACCTAGCAGGTCGTGTCTTTTCCCGTGCTCCATCCCTTGTCTCACAAACTCTGAGGTTCTCACGTACTTGTGGATGGCATAAAATGGGACTTCCATAGCACTAGTGGGTGTCATGGCTTGTCTTGCCCTTGCGTCAGGGTGATATAGGTCAGGTACCAAATAGGGGTCTCTCATAAGGGGTGGTAACTGGTTGTGTAGATGGGGTGCCTGATACGGGTTTCTTGATGGAGTTGATCCAGATGCTCGAAGTCTCGGTCCAATGTTCCTGATCCAATCCGTCTTTATGTCAAACATTGACCTACCAGCTGGGGGTGTTGGTGACTGGTAGTCCGGGGATCCATTGTTTTCTTCCTGTTCAGACTCTTCTCCTGGATAGTATACCAGGGAGGGAGGAGATTAGGAGTCCATGTCTAGCAGAAAAAGAAGGGAAAAGATTATAAGTGGTATATAAAAATATACTAAGTGTTAGATATAGAAGTTTTCATAAATTTAGAGTTTGACTAGTCACGACACCGAGTCTTCACAATAGTATTCTAGGAGTAACACTTGACCTATAAGTAGTGTACTCATGAAGAGAATTCCCAGGAAAGATGGGTGGGTCACAAGGGACATACTTAAGTACCCAGTCCTTCCTTAGCCAGAATCTCTCATGGGTCTACACACACCCTTCCAGCCATCATGTACTAATAATATTATCGTTTGGGCTCATGGTCATGATGAGAATCATTATGGACTAGGCTTTGAGGCCCAAAGGTGAGGCTTATTTACTCCAGCAGGCTTCCTCTTCTTGGATGGTAAGTGGGTGTAAGGCCCCAAACCCAGGAGGCCTCACTTGTTGGATTTACTCATTCACAAACAGTTCTTAAACTTGAATATCATATAACGCAGCGGAAAAATACTTCAATAAAACATAACCATTACATTGTTTAACAACGGAAGCGTAACATAGTCTATTACATAAACATAACATAATCTAATCATAACGGGATGTCAGTCTTCATGATCAACCGGGTAACTCTTCCTGCTTGCCAAGCATCACCGTCCATCATCCATACCTGCCTTAACCTGAATGTGCATACTAAAAAGTCAGCTATGCTGGTGAGTTCTAGTTTTCGTTCGATTTAAGAAATGGTTCATCATTCAAAACATTCATTAGGGTTTAACATCACGTATAAGAAAACATGGCCTTTCATTCATCATTGAAAACCTTCAAACATTTTTCCTCATCATAAACACATTGAACGAATCATTTGTTTAAAACATTTAACATTCATTTAAGTCATACATTACTATCTACAATCTGTATCTTTCTTTAAGCGTCTCTGTGTCCCCAAAGGAACCTTGCATGTCGTGGACAACCGTTACGTATCGTCGTCATTGCCACAATACCATACATTCCGTCAATTCCCTTTTGTATTGCCCCCAAGGCTAACTGCACGAGGACCGACAATACCCATTCAGTTGCCCCTATGGCTCTCATGTCCATAGACCGACAACCTCCATCGACAGCTATGGCTCACGGCCATAACACCGTCGGATCATAATTTAACCTTACATAGGGTCACGTTAACCCCTGAGTAACCGTCGTTATTCCCCACCAGTTGTACAACATCAAACCATTGGCAGGCCACCAAGACACTGCCTCTATTGCTCTTACGGCAACTATTGCTCGCTGTCCATAATCTACCACAAGGCAGGGAATTGCATTCCCAGACTTCATTCGTCAATTCCCTTCATTCGACAGATTAGATTTGTAATGACTTCTTTAAAACCTTTCATTCATTTTCGAAACCCTTTACCTTTAGTTTAAACCATTTCTTTATAAACATTTCGTTCGTAAACATTCCATTCATAAAACTTTCTTTCCTTAAACCGTTCATTCCAAATCATTTCATTTCGTAAACATAGTTTCATAAGCATCATTTTATAAACATAGTTTCATAAACATCGTTTCGTAAAAACATCATTTCATATGTATGCACACCAGCCCGAAAACATTATATAAAACATTTAAAAGAGGGCTTCTAGAACTCACCTGATAAGCTAGTCTTGGTTGTCCTAAACAAGGGCCCAACAACGTCACGTACGATCTGAATTTGATAGTTAAATACACATCAAACCCAATCCTGACTCTAACGGTTTAACCATTCTAAACATTACAACCTGATGCCTGCGCACTTAGCAAGTGCGCAGACCCTGCTTACTGCGTACTTGATAAGTACGCAGGATCCTCTTCCTGCGTACTTGATAAGTACGCACTGCCCTCTTCCTGTGTACTTGATAAGTATGCAGGACCTGCTCCGTGCGTACTTGATAAGTACGCACGATCTGTTTCTTCGCAAAACCCTAACTTTTGCATTCATGTCTGATCACGTCAAGATCCCGAACCTGTTTACATTCAAAACGTTCATTTTCCATTAAGGAACTCAAATCTATATTTATCTTTCAGTTTTATCCGTGAAAACGTTACTTTTTCACCCAAAACCCGAAAAACCCAAAAACGAACAAAAACTCAGATTTAGGCCCGATCGTTACCTGAATATAGTTTCTGATCCGGAGATTCTTCTCACGAGCTATGGAGCAACAGTTTGCTGAAATCTCGGGTCGATGTGCCAACTTTCTCTCTCTACGGTTTCTCTCTCTAGAACTTGCAAATGAGCGAAATGATGGAGGTCTAAGCTATTTATAGGGGAGGCTCCCACTCCAGCCCGCCGGCCCATCCGGCCTGAGCCGACATGCCTCGTTCGTTTATTTCGTCATTTTAACTCTCGTTTTATTTTTGGGGTGTTACAAGTCTACCCCCCTTACAATAGGTTTCGTCCCCGAAACCTATCATAAGTCAAATAGATGAGGGTACGACTCCTTCATCTCCGTCTCCGTTTCCCAAGTGGCTTCCGATCCCTTTCGATGTTTCCATTGGACTTTAACCAATTGGATAATCTTATTACGCAAACGCTTCTCCTTCTTGTCTAAGATGGCCACGGGTTCTTCGATGTAATTAAGGTTGTTGTCGACCTCGATGTCAGTAAGTGGTACGTGAGATGATTCATCCGCCAAACACTTTCGTAAGTGTGATACATGGAAGGTAGGATGAATCCCACTCAACTCATCAGGCAACTCTAGCCGATAAGCGACTTCACCCACCCGTGCCATTATCCTGAATGGTCCGACGAACCTCGGACTTAACTTCCCTCTCTTCCTGAATCGTATTATTCCCTTCCAGGGTGACACTTTCAACATTACTCTGTCCCCAACATCGAACTCAATAGGCCTTCGTCGTTTATCCGCATAGGATTTCTGACGATCTTGTGCGGCCTTCATTCGTGCTTTGATTTGATCAAACCTTTCTAACGTTTCTCTTACTACTTCAAGACTCCCTAATTCCTTTTGTCCAATCTCACCCCAACAAATCGGGGTCCTGCATCTCCTTCCATACAACATTTCGTAAGGCAGCATGCCTATCATCGTGTGATGACTATTGTTGTAGGAGAATTCGGCTAACGGTAGATGACTGTCCCAACTGCCGCCAAAATCGATAATATAGGCGCGAAGCATATCCTCCAAGGTCTGAATGGTCCTTTCGGACTGACCATCCGTTTGTGGGTGGTATGCCGTGCTGATATTAAGCCTCGTGCCCATCGTGTAACATCCCAAATTTACACACCCCCATAGTTTAGGGCTCAAAACGAAATTTCTGTAAAGTAAAAGGGGTTCAAATGAAAAAGTGATTTAAACCTAAAAACCCATATGTTTTCTTCCGGCCGTCATCCTCATTTCCATTTCTTCTTCCTTCCCGAATGGAACTCCACGCACAAATCCCACTCGAAAACCCTAATCCGACCATTTGGCCATCGTGTCTTGCTCGTTTACATGGAGAGCTCAGCTCCGTTTCAAAGTACCAAGGACGACGACGGTAAGCATGAGAGCTGCTGCCATAGCTCCGGCAGCAGCATGGGGTTCAGCGTGACGGGTTTATGGTGGTGGATAGTAACCGGCGGTGCTTCACGGCGAATGTCCATATGATGGGTTGTTCTAATTAACTGTGATGGCGACAATGGCAGCCTCAAGTCACTCACGATGGTAGCTACATGTTATGATAGGGGTGGTGGTTGTGACGGGTTCATGGTGGCATAGCGACTAGCAGCAAAGGTATTGGCAGTGACGGCAGTGGTGGTTTGTCGCAGGAGACTCACGGAGGTGATGAGCGTCACGGTGAAGTGGTGGTACGGTGTTAACGACGATGGACCAGCGGTGACCTCGTGGTGGTGGTTTATCTCAGGTAATGCTAGTTTTGGGTGGATGGTGATTCATAGGTAGTTTCGAGTAAAGGGTGGTCGCTGTAGTAGTTTCGGGTATTGATTGGTGGCTGCTATGGTGATGAGTTAAGTTCTCGAGGAAGATGATAGTAGTTTCGGATGATGATATGATGATGATGATATGAGTAGTTTCGATGGAGAGGATAAAGGTAGTAGTTTCGATGGTTATGTTCAAGATGGTAGTTTCGGGTGACAAATGGTAGTTTCGGGTATTGATTTAGCAGCAGCAGTAGTTTCGGCATAGTGGTTTATCTCATGTAATGGTAGTTTCGGGTAGAAGAGTTCACGATGGTAGTTTCGGGTGGTGATGATTATGTTAGTTTCGATAATGATGATGATTCCTTGATAAGTAGTTTCGATGGTGGTGATCCCATGATGGAAGTTTCGATAATAATGGTCATATGATGGTGATGATACTTTCAAGATAATAATGATAGCATAATGATGATGGTAGTATGGTTAGAAACAATAATCGGCGAGTCGAGGCGAGTTAATGATGACGATTGAAAAGACAGTTCGGGTCGGGTCTCGGTTACATTTCGGGATCGTGTTCGATGAGGTATATTCTTTAAAACCCTAAAGACGATAATTAATATTATTACAGTTCAGGAAATAAGACTGGTGTTATCGAAACTACTAAGTTTCGATATAAGCAAACACTTCGAAACTACTAAGTTCGATATAAGCAACCTATCGAAACTACTAAAGTTTCGATATAATCCACTGATCGAAACTACCAAGTTTCGATATAACCCTAAGAATAGAAATGTTTAATGTCGCGTAGGTTCACTGTCTTATCTGGTATGACTTGATTATACAGATTGTGTGTAACCTTAGTGACGCTCAGTAACCGGTGATAGTATCTCAGGACCCGCTTATCAGGTGAGTTCTATGTGCCCCTTTTTATGTTATGTGCAAATGTTTTCAAATGTTTTGGGGCTGAAGTGTATACACTAAGTGAATAAAGTTTATGAATGTTAATGTGATCATATGTGTTATACAAGTATATATATATATACCTATACACGAAAGAGAAATTATGAATAAAGAATGAAAAGCATGATTATAAAGAATGAACGAAAGTATAACACAAAATGAAAGAATGAAATCCTGCTTTATATCCATGTATATATTGCTTGCAAAGAATGAAATGAATGAATGTCATAACATATAAGAATGAAATCTTGCTTTATATCCATGTATATATTGCTTGCAAAGTACAGAAAATGTTATGGACGCTTCGATGATAACGGCTACTTCGGTAGACGGACGACCACTTGACTATTATGCAGCTAGAGAAGGAAGTCTAGAAAGTTAGACTAATTAAAGGCCACTACGGTGGAGTAAGTCGCTAAAACAATATGCGGCTGCATAATTAGTTCAAGTGGGAAACGGATGCCTTAGGGCAGACGGGCGAATATGACGGACTACGACGGTAGGACGGTAAAGATATGACGGACTACTTCGGTAGGACGGTAAAGATATGACGGACTACTTCGGTAGGACGGTAAAGATATGACGGACGGTTTCTAGTGCCGGACGGTTAAGAAAAAGGGCTACGACGGTAGCTCGAGGGCGTATGTCTTTGTGATATACGTACCGTAAGATGGGTTGATCACCCTTATGTGTATGACCAATAAATGGTAAAGAAAGTAAAGGTGAATGCATATCTATGTAATCACGTAAGAAAGATAAAGAAAGAATGGTAAGAAAAGTGAAAGAAAAAGGGTGAACGCATATATATATATATGTAATCACATTATTAAAGAAAAGAAAGATGAAAGAAAAGCAAAAGTTATGAATACGTATTTATATGAATGACTTTATAATAATGTTTACTTATGAAGTAAAGAAAAGAATGTTTATATCTAAACGCATTAAACTAGAACTCACCAGCGTTAGCTGACTTTAGTATACATTTCAGGTAAAGGAAGAAAAGGTCGTGCGATGGCGTGAAGGTTACCCGGCACAAGACTGACATCCCACGTTTGTTTGTTAAGACTTCCGCTGTTATGTAATGTAATTGAATGTTTTAAATTTAAGTTCAGTATTTATGGCTATGTTTATGAGTAAATCCAACAAGTGAGGTCACCCGGGAAAGGGGCCTTACAAGTTGGTATCAGAGCAATAGTTTGAGAGATTCAGACACCCCTAAATGTCTGAACTCAAGCTGATAATGGGACCAACGCAAGGATGTCAGTACGGGTAGCCAACGCCAACGCCAAAACAAGTAAGTAAGTATCAATGTCAATATATATAACTCAGGGTAGATGTCTTAGCATAGGACACATGCCTTAGTTACCAATATCACTACTGATATGAATAGTTACACATAGGACATAAGATGGTAGACAATTTGAGCACATGAGTACAGTAAATGATTAATAATAACACGTAGCTACTGTTATCAATCATCTACCGTGTAAGTGTGTCTCGATTTGCCATCCGTCGTATGTACCCACCATAAAGAGTGAAAGAGATGTTAGTCTAATACTACGAAATGCACACAAATTATAAGAATGGTGAGATCCATGTTAGGTGAATCACAAACAACGAGCAGAAGTTCGATAAACCATAAAGAAAGAAAGATGACGGAATATTAACGGTCCGAGTAGATCGGTAACGAACCTTCATGAGCGACCTCCGTCAACAAGGAGTTCGGAAAGAGAAGAAGGATACATGGATTAAACACCGTTTATAGAAGACATTTAAATTATGAAGCATTATAAGACGAGTCAGGAATTCACAAGTAAGGTAAGTTGGCAATTACGTCAGGATCCACGTAATTGTAAATTTACATGTGCTTGTGCATACTGATGAACCTTATCATGTGGATTAATACACATGTCACCAAAAACAATTAAATCACTCCAAGCAGGACTATGAGATTAGTCACTTAAGTAATGAAGATCGCAACAGATTAGCAAGACGAATGATGACAGCAACGGCATAACAAAGGTGGAACGAGAAGGAACGAGGCTTTAAATGGAGTTGCTGAACTTGAGTAACACTAAGGAACAAGTTTATAAATCTGAAGAAACTTGGATCGAAACCTGATGCAACAAGTAACAAAGTAATAAGTCAAGCAAAGAAAAAGGAACAGGAAAGATTGCACCGAAAGAGAATTAGTATGAGGACGATAAGAGAGTCTATCAAGCCCAGTGAGAAAATTTCTTCGCATGACAAACCGCGAACGACGAGACTGATTAAGTAGAATTTGAAGAACTCAACACTTGTTTGATTCAAATTGAGAAAGTAGCTGTCAAGGATCACAAGTTAGCACGAGATGTGAGTACTACATATGTTAGATGAACATACGTTTAGAAACTGCTTCTGAACATGAATTGTCAATGCTTAACGCAAACGCGATACGATGAATGACCGTGGACCTACGGTCAAGTGTACATAAAAGTGAAGAAAATAACCACACAACTATATGTTCAAAGAAAATACGAGTACTAGAATGCACAAATGACATTTTTCCATGAAGAATACAATCCTAGATAAACTACTAAGAGTATTCACTCAGATGAGAAAATAGATATATCAACGACAACAAACGACTGGAACCACGATGCTAATTAGGGTGTGCAGGCAAAACCAAATGAAAACAGATCCAACCTAGGGTTTGAATGTTTAGAATAAATGTGAAGTTCAAGTTCCGAACAAATATGTGAAGAAAGAAATGAGTACTAGCAAGGCCTAAAGAGTCAGAAAACACTCTACAGTGATTAAGACAAGACAATAGAACGTGACTACTCAAATTGAAAAGCCAATAAGGAACACAATGAGACTAGAAATGAAAGGAATGATCGAGTATCACCGCACGTGTCATCTATTTGTAATGAAACCTAGGAACGTAATTCTAAAAGAATCACATACAGAAAATTTTAATGATCACGAAAAGTAGAAAATGTATATTTTGGTCATAAGGGATGCCAATCCCTAAGACTATTCAATGGTACAAAGAACAGATAGTGCATAATAGACTAATTATGAGAAATGTGAAACCATGACGATTATGTTTTAAAGAAAGGCAAGAAGGGAGTTACGTGTACAGGAGTATGAATGTAAGGATTGCCTATCTAGTATTCCGTCTGAATGAATACCTTCTCTGGAAGTTAAGTATGATAGAGTAATGCTTCTAATGGTTCCTTCGAGAACGAAATGACAAGGTTCCTTCGGGAACAAACTGATATGGTTCCTTCGGGAACAAGATGATGGGATTCCTTTGGGAACGAGATAGCAGGATTCATTCGGGAACGACATGGTATGGCCCTTCATGGGCGAATGCACCAAGGATAATTTATGAGGTACACGTAATAACCAAAGCAACTTAGAAATAGAATGATAACAACTGTCTAGGGCACAAAGTAGACGATTTAAACTAGATCCCAGGCTACCAAAGAGACACTTCCAAGTGTTGAGAGGAATCCATGACTTGCTTAACATGTCAGATTCACGCAAGTGCTTGGTGGATCCGAGTTAAGTCCATCCATGAGTCACGCTCAAGAGTAAAGTGGGTTAAACTATTCACCCTAACATTCGAGATGTTAGTTACAGAGAAGAAAAGGTAATAGGGACATGAAAGCCCTAATTACATGCAGTCTAGGAATGGCATTGAATGATCACCATAACACGAGACATGCCAATTTACAAGAACCTAAGTGGTTACTCAGTCATGTGATGCAAAGAGTAAATTTTGTTACGAGAAACACCGAATTTCGAGGACGAAATTCTTATAAGGTGGGTAGACTTGTAACATCCCAAATTTACACACCCCCATAGTTTAGGGCTCAAAACGAAATTTCTGTAAAGTAAAAGGGGTTCAAATGAAAAAGTGATTTAAACCTAAAAACCCATATGATTTCTTCCGTCCGTCATCCTCATTTCCATTTCTTCTTCCTTCCCGAATGGAACTCCACGCACAAATCCCACTCGAAAACCCTAATCCGACCATTTGGCCATCGTGTCTTGCTCGTTTACATGGAGAGCTCAGCTCCGTTTCAAAGTACCAAGGACGACGACGGTAAGCATGAGAGCTGCTGCCATAGCTCCGGCAGCAGCATGGGGTTCAGCGTGACGGGTTTATGGTGGTGGATGGTAACCGGCGGTGCTTCACGGCGAATGTCCATATGATGGGTTGTTCTAATTAACTGTGATGGCGACAATGGCAGCCTCAAGTCACTCACGATGGTAGCTACATGTTATGATAGGGGTGGTGGTTGTGACGGGTTCATGGTGGCATAGCGACTAGCAGCAAAGGTATTGGCAGTGACGGCAGTGGTGGTTTGTCGCAGGAGACTCACGGAGGTGATGAGCGTCACGGTGAAGTGGTGGTACGGTGTTAACGACGATGGACCAGCGGTGACCTCGTGGTGGTGGTTTATCTCAGGTAATGCTAGTTTTGGGTGGATGGTGATTCATAGGTAGTTTCGAGTAAAGGGTGGTCGCTGTAGTAGTTTCGGGTATTGATTGGTGGCTGCTATGGTGATGAGTTAAGTTCTCGAGGAAGATGATAGTAGTTTCGGATGATGATATGATGATGATGATATGAGTAGTTTCGATGGAGAGGATAAAGGTAGTAGTTTCGATGGTTATGTTCAAGATGGTAGTTTCGGGTGACAAATGGTAGTTTCGGGTATTGATTTAGCAGCAGCAGTAGTTTCGGCATAGTGGTTTATCTCATGTAATGGTAGTTTCGGGTAGAAGAGTTCACGATGGTAGTTTCGGGTGGTGATGATTATGTTAGTTTCGATAATGATGATGATTCCTTGATAAGTAGTTTCGATGGTGGTGATCCCATGATGGAAGTTTCGATAATAATGGTCATATGATGGTGATGATACTTTCAAGATAATAATGATAGCATAATGATGATGGTAGTATGGTTAGAAACAATAATCGGCGAGTCGAGGCGAGTTAATGATGACGATTGAAAAGACAGTTCGGGTCGGGTCTCGGTTACATTTCGGGATCGTGTTCGATGAGGTATATTCTTTAAAACCCTAAAGACGATAATTAATATTATTACAGTTCAGGAAATAAGACTGGTGTTATCGAAACTACTAAGTTTCGATATAAGCAAACACTTCGAAACTACTAAGTTCGATATAAGCAACCTATCGAAACTACTAAAGTTTCGATATAATCCACTAATCGAAACTACCAAGTTTCGATATAACCCTAAGAATAGAAATGTTTAATGTCGCGTAGGTTCACTGTCTTATCTGGTATGACTTGATTATACAGATTGTGTGTAACCTTAGTGACGCTCAGTAACCGGTGATAGTATCTCAGGACCCGCTTATCAGGTGAGTTCTATGTGCCCCTTTTTATGTTATGTGCAAATGTTTTCAAATGTTTTGGGGCTGAAGTGTATACACTAAGTGAATAAAGTTTATGAATGTTAATGTGATCATATGTGTTATACAAGTATATATATATATACCTATACACGAAAGAGAAATTATGAATAAAGAATGAAAAGCATGATTATAAAGAATGAACGAAAGTATAACACAAAATGAAAGAATGAAATCCTGCTTTATATCCATGTATATATTGCTTGCAAAGAATGAAATGAATGAATGTCATAACATATAAGAATGAAATCTTGCTTTATATCCATGTATATATTGCTTGCAAAGTACAGAAAATGTTATGGACGCTTCGATGATAACGGCTACTTCGGTAGACGGACGACCACTTGACTATTATGCAGCTAGAGAAGGAAGTCTAGAAAGTTAGACTAATTAAAGGCCACTACGGTGGAGTAAGTCGCTAAAACAATATGCGGCTGCATAATTAGTTCAAGTGGGAAACGGATGCCTTAGGGCAGACGGGCGAATATGACGGACTACGACGGTAGGACGGTAAAGATATGACGGACTACTTCGGTAGGACGGTAAAGATATGACGGACTACTTCGGTAGGACGGTAAAGATATGACGGACGGTTTCTAGTGCCGGACGGTTAAGAAAAAGGGCTACGACGGTAGCTCGAGGGCGTATGTCTTTGTGATATACGTACCGTAAGATGGGTTGATCACCCTTATGTGTATGACCAATAAATGGTAAAGAAAGTAAAGGTGAATGCATATCTATGTAATCACGTAAGAAAGATAAAGAAAGAATGGTAAGAAAAGTGAAAGAAAAAGGGTGAACGCATATATATATATATGTAATCACATTATTAAAGAAAAGAAAGATGAAAGAAAAGCAAAAGTTATGAATACGTATTTATATGAATGACTTTATAATAATGTTTACTTATGAAGTAAAGAAAAGAATGTTTATATCTAAACGCATTAAACTAGAACTCACCAGCGTTAGCTGACTTTAGTATACATTTCAGGTAAAGGAAGAAAAGGTCGTGCGATGGCGTGAAGGTTACCCGGCACAAGACTGACATCCCACGTTTGTTTGTTAAGACTTCCGCTGTTATGTAATGTAATTGAATGTTTTAAATTTAAGTTCAGTATTTATGGCTATGTTTATGAGTAAATCCAACAAGTGAGGTCACCCGGGAAAGGGGCCTTACAAGTTGGTATCAGAGCAATAGTTTGAGAGATTACTTGGTCTACCAGGATACTACCGAAGGTTTATACAAGACTTCTCTTAGATTGCTACTCCATTAACTACCCTAACTCAGAAAGCTATGAAGTTTGAATGGAGTCAAAAGCAAGAGGAAGCATTCAAAACCCTTAAACAGAAACTTAGCTCTACACCAATCTTAGTATTACCCGAAGGGAATGATGACTTCGTCATCTATTGTGATGCTTCCCGAATTGGTCTAGGTTGTGTGTTGATGCAGTGAGATAAGGTTATTGCCTACGTATCACGCCAACTTAAAGTTCATGAAAAGAACTATACCACACATGATCTTAAACTTGGTTCCATAGTGTTTGCTCTAAAAATTTGGAGACACTATTTGCATGGTACTAAGTGTGTGATATATACCGACCATAAAAGTCTCCAGCATATATTCAATCAGAAGGAATTGAATATGAGACAGAGGATATGGATGGAACTCATTAATGATTATGATTGTGAGATCAAATACGATCCCGGGAAAACTAATGTTGTAGCAGATGCATTAAGTCGGAAAGAAAGGATCAAGCCAATTAAGATAAGAATGTAATGGTTAGAAATCAAGATAGACTAGATGAATTAGATCAAGAAATTCAAATTCAAGCATTACAAGAAGATAACATCAAGAAGGAACGTATGGTTGGTAAGGAGAAATTACTAACTAAAGGCGATGATGAAATCTTAAGATTTGAAAGCAGAATTTGGAATCCTAGACTTGGGGAAATTCAAACTAAAGTGATGGATGAAGCTTATAAATCAAAATACTCTATACATCCCGGATATGATAAAATGTACAAAGGATTGAAGACTCATTATTGGTGGTCGAATATGAAGAGATCTATAGCTCAGTATATAGAGAAGCGTTTAACTTGCCTCCAAGTCAAGATTGAACATCAGAAACCTGCAGGTCAACTACAATAGTTGGAGATACCTATGTGGAAATGGGATTGGATTACTATAGACTTTGTCACAAAACTGCCAAGAACCCAGAAAGGGCATGATGCTATTTGGGTTGTGGTGGATAGACTAACCAAATCAGCACACTTCATTCCTATCAGTGAGAATTATTCAATGGATAAGCTAGCCCGACTCTATATCAATGGGATTGTAAGCCGCCATGGTAGACCGCTATCTATTATCTCTGATAGAGATAGTCGATTCACATCTAGAGTCTGGACTAGTTTCTAGAAATAATTGGGAACTCGAATCAATATGAGTACAACATATCACCCTCAAACCGACAAACAAAGTGAAAGAACAATTAAAACCCTAGAATATATGATGAGGGCTTGTTCAATTGAATTTGGAGGCTGCTGGGGTAATCATCTACCACTGATAGAATTTTCTTACAACAACTACCATTTGAGTATAAAAGTTGCACCGTTTGAGGCATTATATGGAAGAAAATGCAGAACTCCAATTTGTTGGACGAAATTTGGGGATAGCCAACTATCTGGACCAGAAATCTTACAGGAAACAACTGATAAGATAGTCCAGATCAAACAAAGATTAAAAGCTGCACAAGATCGACATAAGAGTTATGCGGATATACGATGATGGTCGTTAGAATTCCATGTAGGTGACTACGTTATGTTAAAAGTATCACATTGGAAAGGTGTTGTACGTTTCAGAAAACGAGGGAAATTAGGGCCAAGGTATATTGGGCCTTACAAGATCGTAGAAAGAGTTGGAGCAGTGCCATATAAATTAGAATTGTCCGAGACATTGCAAGGTATTCATAACACATTTCATATGTCATGTCTACGTAAGTGCTTTGCAGACCCCGATCAGGAAATCTCGTTAGACGATGTCCATATTGATGACAAGCTCCAATTCACCAAACAACCCATTAAGATCTTAGGAACACAAGAGGGAAAGCTTAGAAAGAAAACGATACTGATGGTGCTAGTACAGTGGCAAGATCGGAAAGGCGCCGATCAAACCTGGGAATTGTAAATATACCAAAGATCAAGGGTTAAAAATGAAGAATTTTGAAATTTGGTCGGTGTCGGATCGATATGTCACACCATGTCGGTCCGACGTGTGCAGAGGAAGGAAATCAAGAGAGAATGACGCGTGTCTGATGACTCAGCCCTAAGTCGGACCGATATGCTCCTAGATGTCGGTCCGATATGCGGATGTCAGACCCATATGCTTCCAGATGTTGGTCCGACATGGGTCCGTTTTCACCTTATAAATAAATGGCTCGAGCACAGCCATTTGCACACACAAAACATGTCACACCCCCAAATTTATTTACTTAATGAATTAATAAATAAATCCAGGTTGCAACGATTGGTAACATTACACAACAGCGGAATCTAAAATAAAGATATCTAAAGTATCGAACACTTTTACAAATACTAACATGATATAATACATTAATCTAAATCCACCTAGAACAAAATGGGCGTGAGGTTCGAGAATAATGCTTCATCGACTTCTAGGGTTTAATCCAAATGCTTAGCCAATTCCAACCGTGTCATAGCTATGTGTTACCTGAAAAACATACTTAAAGGTGTCAACACGAAAGTTGGTGAGTTCACAGATTTGACTATCTCAATATAAAGTAGTTCTCCTTGAAAGCGTTGATAATGTATACGTGACCATAATATGAAACCGTTTTTCTTGAAAACAATGACAAAACATTTGTACGTAAACGAATGGCAAAACCATTTGTGAATAAACGATAGGCAAAACAAATTTGCACAAAAATGATTGGCAGATCCATCTGCACGAAAATAATTCAATGTATATGATAAACAAAACAAGTAATGTTTGACCCATCCATAAACTAGCTAGGATTACGAATAATATGTACATACATGAGGCATAACCAAACCATAACACAGGTGTTTCGCCCGTCACTCGTGCCTTACGAGCAAATATTTGAACACTATGCGGTCATTTGGCCAGAGGGACCCATGGTTAGCGCGACTAACATGACCGGGGGTGTCAATCCCAATAGTACTATCCATAGAATCTCAGGCTAATCTATAGCTAATGGTTATAAATATGATGGTCAGGTGACTTCCAGCGCTCTATATGTGTTAACTCATGAAAACATAAAGGTTGGGTCTTGTTTTCTTGTTATCATATAAAAAACGAGTACGAGTATGTTTCATGTTTTCCAAAAGTATCAAATATGTTTCATGTTTTCCCAAACATATCAGGTAAGTATGTTTCATGTTTTCAAACATATAACGCAAGTATGTTTCTCCCCCCGGTGTTTCTAAAATAGTTAAAAAGTTAAAAGGGGGCAGTGAACTCACCTGATGAAGTATTAGGAACACTAATGTCCTTCTGATAGTAATGGAAACCAATGTCCACGTGATAGTCACGGGTTTACACCTATTCGAGTCCTATGATACCTGTAGATACTTAATGAGCATTATAGACTAACCCTAATAATGTAAAGCGAGTCTAAACTAGTGTTGGGCTATCACGTGCGCGGTTGAGCTCTGTTAGTTCTTAAAGGTATTACCGATTTATTATACGTTGTCGATTTAACGATGGGTGATGTTAGTTACTTAGATCGAGTTAGGATTCTCAACTCGAATATGTCCCAGTAGTTATGTTTATAACTATTTAGTTTGTCTTGCACCCCATTGTACATAACGTTATGCACTTTTAATTTATGTTAATAATTTCCGCTCTTGTGACATTTAACGGAATGTGTGAAATCCCATGTTTTAATAAAACTATCGTATGTTCTTATAACATATATTCATATTATTACATATGTAACTAGTTTTATAATATTCGTTAGTTTATATCAAATGCATACGTTTTTATATATAGATACCATTATATATATGTCGAAAGGTATTTGTTCAAATTTGTAAGGATTTAAGTTTTCAAAACATATCCGTCCAAGTACCCAACTGTTTGGGTTAAATATCCAGATATTTTAATGATCTAAATATATCTCTTAGGTTCGTGCATGTGAATATATAATCATGTATTTGGGTCTAAATGTCGTGTTACATGTTAACCGTTTCATTCTTCAAGAAAAACAAAAAGCTTGAATATTTATATATGTATATCACAACTTTAAGTATATATATATTTATTTTTTTTAAATGGTACGTTTATATTTATGAAAATATAATTGTATGCACTAATTGTTGATCGACAAATCCTCATTTAGTCAATCGGGTCATACATTTAAACGTCATTCGACAATATACCAAAATATATGCCCTATATATACATATATATATATATATATATTTAAATAAAATTATCTAGAGTTAAAATCATATCTTAAATATATTTATTTTGTATAAACTATTTTAGTCATTCAAGTGAATCTAACCATTATATATTTATAAAAATATGCTTATCATCCAATTTGTCCCATTTCATAGATTATATCGGTTTTTATAATACTACCATAACAAAAAGGTTAATATCAAGTAATATATAATATGTGTACGTATTCGGTGTTAATTGTATTTATCGTCCAAGACTTTTATGTTAAGTTTGTACAAAATCCATTCACAAATCATTCGTTATTACTTCTTGTTACGTTAACATTTATTTATTTTTAGCGATTCGTTTAGAGCTCAACGTATTTGCCCGCGCACACACGTTTATCTTTTATAATTTTAAGCATAAAGCGTTTAGCGTGCGATTTTACCTCTCTCGATACTCAGTTCGCGTATACGAACCCGTTGACTCGCGTTGACTTTCGTTGACTAACTTAGATCAAAACCCAAAACTTGTTGGGACCGACCCGAACAGCCCCAAAATTGAGAAAAACATTCTATCACGCCTTGACCCGTCACTGTCTCGCGGATGCAGCCTCGTTCCACGGCCGACAGTCGCCTCCCGCCGCCACCATCTAGCCGGAAAAACACCCGAATACCTCAATCAGTACATGTAACAACATATCGGTCATTAGGGGGTCTTATATTACTAGGAAACGAGAGTAGACATGGGATTTTACCTTAAATCATCGGCTAAACGAAATGGAAAACCAAGATCTACAACTCTTGACCTCGTCGGAACCCTAGCACCACCGCTAGAGCTCGCCGGAAAAACGGGAAACGCCGGAAAAGCTCTCCGCTCGTCGGATCTACGCCGGAACCCTGGCTCCGTCGCCACCTGACTCCACAAGGCCGCTGTCGCTCGAACTAGGGAAGAACCCTAGCGATCGCCGTTGCGTACAACGGTTTCCTTGTCAAATTTCGGCTGAGAAAACAGAAAACGGGGAGGCTTTGGAGCCTCCTAACTCCGTCACCACCACGTCAATGATTAAACCACCAGCATCGTCGAACTCAGAGACTCTAGATCTACCGAGAGGTGTGGTGCACTCGTCGGAATTTCTGTTCGATCTACAACGCCGCCGTGCTCAGCCTTGAACCACCTTGCTCCACCGCTTATCACGTGGCTGAGCCGCCGTACATCCGTCGGAGGGAGGTCGCCAGGTGTGGCCGAACCCTCCTCCCCCTCTCTCACGACCTCTCTCTCTCTCACGGTCTCTCTCTCTACCCTCTCTTTAAAAATGTGTGGAGGCTAGTAAATGAGGGAGAAAATGGAGAATGTGATGAATTTATACCTAGGGTTATGGTGTGGGGGTTTTCAAGAGGAAAAATACTGGTTTTGCAGAACCGCGTATCCGTTCGAGTCTCCGTCTAGACTAAAATTCTCGGGTTATTATTTTAATATAATTAGAAATGTAAAACGTTATTATAAATATTAATCAGATATATATTTTATGAACTCTCTGCTCAACCGCTGTCCGAGCCGGTTTGCGCCAGCACCGTGTGTCTAGCGTGTTCGTTCGTTTAAACGTCACTCATTCTATTAAAATTAATATTTCTGGATTGATAATAATAATAACAATAGTAATAATAACATTGGTGGTTTAAATTAAATGACATAGTATAAATAATCATCTATACCGTTTAATCACCCCGAGTACCATATAACTAGATTAAGTTTACATCGTATGACTCACGCGTAAATCCCTAAATAGTCGCTCAAAGTAAATACTAATAATTCGTTATCTTAAACAATCGTCGTGCCGAATATCCGTTTATGGACCAATGTCTGATGCGTTTAACGTTTAAAATTTCTGAATCGCGTACTTTTTATATCTTTCCTCAAATTCTCAGAATCACGTAACAAGTCATTAGACGAAACTAGGTGGCTAGTATGATGTTCGGAATGTGTAAACTTGGACCTTTAACGGGCTTGGATCCTTATTGGGCCTCAAATGGGCTTGAATTTCTATTGGACCTACTGGGTTAGGCCAACAACTCGGTTTTAAAATCCTGAATTTTGCGGGTGTTACCAAACACTTCCACTAACACACACGTGGTTTGCATACGAGGGTCCGGTTTCTCATAATTTGTCTGCAAATTGCTGTAGATAGTGCCAAGGTAAGGCTTCTGAACACCCTAAGATTCCTTGGTGTAAGCCTAAGATAGGGATGTTGATTATGTTAGGGATGTCGAATATGATTTAGGGTTTCGTCGAGATATTGATTATTGTATTGATTCAAAAGAAGGTTATGCTTGAGGTGAGTTCCTCTAAACTGTGCTCAATGTAAAATGTTTTGAAACGATTTTATCGAAACGAGTCGGATCCCTATGTGAATTCCATGTATATATACCTGCCACACCGCGCCAAGGCGGAATCACGAGGTGTCACACATATAGTTCACAGAACAAGGTATAAAGTTTGATACTAAGGCATCACAAAATTTATTAAGTTTCATAATTGGTATCAATACTTGTTTCAAAAAGGACAAACAACATAACAACCGTCCATTACAAGAACATTGTTCAAAATTTATCAACTAGGTCCAAGAGCATTCCTATATGATCCTTTAACATCGTAGTTATTATTCCCTGAAACATGTAGAGTAGACGGGTCAACACAAAGTTGGTGAGAAGCATAGGTTTTATAAGAAATAAAATAAGTTGCCATAAAACATTCAAATCCATTAAAAGTTCATTCAAAAAGGGGCAATTATATTAACACAAGATTCTTGCAATCAATCCTATATGATATATGTTATATGCATCCACAATCCTCAAGATTATGTCGTTGACATGTTATGTGCATCCCCAATCCCCAAGATTGTGCCGTTGTTATGAAGGTTATCGGTTTCCCACATATGGCCATACTAGTACTATCTTAGGCTTGAACTCAATTTAACAACTGCAATGCTATCATTTAGTGTTCAAATATCAAAGCACATAGTTGAGTTTACTTTTTTTAAGGATTTGTTTTGGTAAAAGTGTTTAAGTTATAAAACCAACGTGTACATGTTCCAACCCACAAATAAACGTTTGAAATAGGGCTATGATTCTCACCTTGATAAGCGGAGAGTTTATATGGTAACTTGTAGTAACTCGAAATTAAGAATGTCCTAAATTAATAATAATACGATTGTTATAATGCAAGTACGATTAAGAATAAATGAGAAGCAAATGATGGGGACTTTAGGATTTTGGAACGAACGAACGAACGATCGAGAATACGAATAAAGTTTATACATGATGTTTTATAAACTTTATTTATAAAAGAAAACTAGGTTTCAATAATAAGTATTATTTGTAAATATATTAATATAATAAATATCTTAATACAATATTTACATAATTAAGACAATGTCAAAGATGACCAAAATCATGTTATTAATAAAATAATCATCACTTTTAAATATTATTATTTGTTAATCTATTAATAGGACAGAGCCATTAACGATCAAAACTAATTTATTAATAAGTAATAATCACGTTTAAAATTAAAATTTGTATGTAAAACACTAACCGATCCCAAAGATTATGATCGGGTCTTTCTAGATAAAATGTTTAGGTTAAAATATATTTAAAACGTTTTAGTTTATTTAGGCAAAATTATAACATTTTCTCCAAAATATATTATTTAAATTAACAAATATTTTAAAAACATTTAGATGAAACCTTATATTATATAAAGTAACCAAATTATTTACAAAAATTTATTTTGATTTGAAAAATTCATGTTTCATGTGTGTGTGTGAAGGAGCAAAGCAGAAAAAAAGAATAAAATGGATCATGGGCGGAGTCTAGAACCTCTGCTGTGTGGTTGAAGCGTAATAACCAGCTGGTCTACAGCATCATATTGTTTTAATTCAGAAGGCCAAGCATTTAAACAATGAAACCCAGTTCTTCTTCTTCTTCCTTAAACAACACAGATCGCAAACCAGAGTTTCCCACTCCCAAACCCTAAACCGATTACAAGAAAATCAAGACCAGAGGTGCGGAAATCAACAAGTAATTGTTACCTGGAGTCGGCCTTGAATACCAATCCAAACCATCGAACCACTAGGGGGCTCTAATGCCGATCGCAACAGGAGAGAAAAAGGAAAAAAAAAGAACGAATTCATGGTGATTTCGATTGCGAAATGATATCGGGGCCTTATAGGGTGTTCAGGAACACATTTAACAGCTTGAAATTAACCGAGATTTTGGGGATTTGGAGCTTGATTTATAGTTTGTTTCAAGGTTCCCTTTTTCAATCGGGTTTTGATTTCTTGCGATTAATGAGTGATATAGCTGTAAAAACGTGTGCGTGATTCAAGGATTACTCGTTTGGGTCAAAAATGATAACACTCTTGATTGATTTCAACGGATTTGGGGAGTTTAGAATTCGATTTTGACCTTACAAAGTCAAAATTCGAGTATATGAATATCTAGGGTCCAAAAAGTAATGTGGGGTTCAAAGGTGAAGGTTCAGTTGATTTTGAGAGGTTCAAACGAAAAAAAAGGGGGTTCAAGACTCTTTTATTTTCTATTTTAAATTTGATATGTTATATAATTCCTTTTTTTATAAAAAACAATAAAACTTCATTTTAAATAATGAATAATAAAACTAAAAAGTAATAATCCAATAAATTTTAATCTAAATTAACTAATTTAATACAAATAAAATATGTACCTAATGATATATTTGAGGAATAAAATAAAAGTTTAAATTCTCAAAACTCGGGTCGTTACATGTTTGAATGTGAACAATTTTTGCACATGAAATTTTTATGGCATAATGAAATATACAAGTATGTTATGACAAAGTTGAAATAGTATGACAAGTCACAAACGTTCTTATTGCATAAACTAAAGTATCATAAGTATAAAGTCATGGATGTTACAGTATCCCCAAGTTGAGGGAATTTAATCCACGAAATTCAACCGATGGAGGCTATCGAATCAGAAAAGAGATGAGGGTACTTGAGCTTCATTTGGTCTTCACATTCCCAAGTGAACTCAGGACCACGCTTAGAGTTCCAACGAACTTTCACGATTGGTATACGACTATGCTTGAGTTTCTTAACGTTACGGTCCATGATCCCAACGGGTTACTCAACGAAGTGCAACTTGTCATCAATGCGGACCTCGTCTAAAGGAATATGAAGAGTGTCGTAGGTGAGACACTTATTGAGGTTTGACACATGAAAAGTGTCATGCACACTATTGAGTTCGGTTGGCAGCTTGAGTTTGTAGGCTACGGGGCCAATCCTTTCAATGATTTCAAAAGGACCCACGTACCTAGGTGCCAATTTCCCCTTCTTCCCGAAAATGACAACGCCCTTCCAAGGGGAAACTTTGAGCAAAACCTTATCACTGACTTGGAATTCGAGGGGCTTCCTTAGATTGTGGGCATAGCTCTTTTGATGTGCACGAGTAACTTTAAGTCTTTCTTCAATATTAAGGATCTTATCAGAAGTCTCTTGAATAAGTTCGGGACCGGTTATTTGAGAGTCACCGATTTCTGTCCAACATACCGGGGTGCGGCATTTTCTACCATATAATGCTTCAAAAGGAGAACATTTAATGCTCGCATGGTAGCTGTTATTGTAATAGAATTCCACGAGAGGCAAATTGTTATCCCAACTTCCACCAAAATCAATCACACATGTGCGAAGCATATACTTGAGGGTTTGGATAGTCCTTTCACTTTGGCCATGGTTTGAGGATGATAGGCCGTACTAAGGTCCAAACGAGTCCCAAAGGTTTTTTGTAAGGATCGCCAAAAGTTGGAAGTAAAACGGTTGTCACGATCGGAGATAATGGAGAAAGGCACACCGTGAAGAGTCACGATTTCGTTGATATAGAGATTGGACAACTTTTCCATTTTGCAATCTTCACGAATAGGGATAAAATGGGCGGATTTGGTCAAACGGTCAATTATGACCCAAATCGAATCATGCCCACGAGGTGTTCTTGGGAGCTTGGTGATAAAATCCATAGAAATTTGCTCTCATTTCCAAATAGGAATCTCTGGTTGTTGGAGAAGACACGAAGGTTTTTGATGCTCGGCTTTAACCTTTAGGCACGTAAGGCAGTTGCTCACAAATTGAGCTATATCCTTCTTCATCCCTGGCCACCAATAAAATTCCTTGAGGTCGTGATATATTTTATCGGCACCGGGATGAATAGAATATCGAAATTTGTGTGCCTCATCGAGGATGAGCTTGTAGAGGGGTTGCGAGTCAGGAATCCACATTCGTCCCATGAAATAAAGAATTTCATCGGACTTGGACTTTAAATGTTTTTCGGCACCACAATCCAGTTGTTTCTTCAACTCCTCCTTGGCAAGAACCTCTTTTTGAGCTTGAAGGATCATGGTTTTTAGGCTAGTTTAGACGATCATTCCCGTGGCCCGAATGTGAGAGGGTTTGATCCGATCTTTCCGGCTAAGGGCGTCAGCAGCCACATTGGCTTTCTCCGGGTGATTGCGAATTTCATAATCGTAATCGCTCAAAAGTTCAACCCAACGCCTTTGCCTCATGTTGAGATCCTTTTGGTCAAGGATATGTTGAAGGCTTTTGTGATCGGTGAAGAAGACACATTTTTTACCATAAAGGTAGTGTCTCCAAAATTTTAAAGCAAAAACCACTGCACCCAACTCAAGGTCATTTGTAGTGTAGTTCCTTTCATGAACCTTGACTTGTCTTGATGCATAGGCGATGACTTTGCCTCGTTGCATCAACACGCAACCAAGACCTTGATTGGAGACGTCGCAATAAACGATGAAGTCATCGTTGCCATCGGGAAGACTTAGAATAGGGGAGTTGCACAATTTCTGCTTAAGGAGTAGGAAGACATCTTCTTGTTTCTGCTCCCAAATGAAAGGTTTCTCCTTTTGGGTTATAGTTGTGAGTGGCAAGGCAACCTTTGAAAAGTTCGAGATAAACCTTCGATAATAGCCGGCTAAACCCAAAAAGGAACGGATTTCCGAGGGAGTCTTTGGCGTACTCCAATTTTTGATAGCTTCGATTTTGAATGGGTCAACATGTATACCATTATCATTGATAACATGACCTAAGAAGTGAACTTCTTTTAACCAGAACTCGCATTTGGAAAACTTTGCATAAAGATTTTCTTTCTTCAAAGGCTCCATGATTAGCCTTAGATGGCTCTCATGATCTTTGGTGGATCGAGAGTAGATCATTATGTCGTCAATGAAGAAAATGACAAAATGATCCAACTAGGGTCTACAAACCTGGTTCATAAGATCCATGAACATCGCGGATGTATTGGTTAACCTGAATGGCATAACCACGAACTCATATTGTCCATATCGAGTCCTAAAGGCAGTCTCCGAGATGTCAACTTCATGGACTCGCAATTGGTGATAACCGGATCAAAGATCAATTTTTGAGAAGCAATTTGCTCCTTGCAATTGATCGAATAAGTCATCGATCCTTGGAAGAGGGTATCGGTTCTTGGTAGTCAGCATGTTGAGCTCACGATATTCGATGCACATTCTAAAGGTTCCATCTTTCTTCTTGACAAAAAGGACTGGGGCTCCCCAAGGTGAGAAGCTCGGTCTAATGAAACCCTTGTCTAGCAGCTCTTCCAATTGGCTAGACAGTTCTTGCAGTTCGAATGGTGCGAGACGGTAATGAGATTTGGAAATAGGGTTTGCACCAGGGACGATATCAATTCGGAATTCAACTTTTCAGACCGGTGGGAGTCCGGGCAAGTCGTCAAGAAACACTTCGGGAAAATCTCGAATAACGGGTATGTCTTGAATGGTTTTCTTCTCGGGTTTCTTTTTTACCTAGAGTCGGCCTTGAATACAAATCCAAAAAATCGAACCACTAGGGGGCTATAATGCTTATCGCGACATGAGAGAAAAAGGAAAAACAAAACTTGGAAGTTAACATCTTTACCAAGTACCCATAAAGAAATTGGCGAAGTAGGTATTCAAGACCCAAAGGGATGCAAATGGAAATATCACTAAGCATAAAGCTCGTGTAGTAGCAAAAAGGCTATGTACAACAACATGGAGTAGACATTGATGGAGTCTTTCCTCCTGTAGCAAGACTTGAGACAGTATGTCTCATTCTAGCTCTGGCAACTTACAATGAGTGGGAAATGACACAACCCGGTTTCAGGACACCCTGAGTGTGTGACTAGATTGGCACCGCCAATCAAATTTTATTACTTATCCTTTTTAGATAGATCAGAGTGTTTTGCTATGGAAAATATTTTGAATTGATCTTTTCATAAATCCTCAACCCAAGGGTTGATAGTGAACAATTCCAAATTCTTAATTAAAATAATCTTTTATATGACTAGGATTTAAATACCCAACTATTTACAAAATATGGTTAAAAAACTATTACATAAACTTCCTGCTTCACCACAGGTATTTATGAGCCACAAGATAGGTTTACATGCCTAGGAACTACCTCCTTTTGGCGCCTATCCTTGTTATTATCAAGGGAGTATTTTGTCTCTAGGAATTGCCATCGTAAGACCTCCACTTGATTTACAAACTGCTGGGCTATCTCCTGTGCTTAGGGAGTCGACTTCCTTTCAGCACATAACCTTGTCAAAAAACGTATTTACATTTGTACACGAGACTATCCCTTGGGACTAGTCTCTATAGGAAATCTATTGATTACCTGAAAAACATTTGAAAATAAAACGTCAGCGCGAACGCTAGTGATCACATTTATCAAGACACGAAAATATTTTGGCATGAACTATATTAAAGCCTTTAATCATGATATCCTATGGACAATACTACACATCCGGAAGATTAATTTAATATGATCGTACAACCACGATATACAATAGCATCCCCCTCTGTAATGAGAGTGCTAGCATTAGCAGTCTTACTGCGCGGTTCCAAATCCCCTCCGTGGTTGTACAATCAGATTAAATTATGGGAATCTCACCCAAAATATGTGTATCCCTTAATAAAGTTTTACGTATAACTATGTTCTGAATGCCAATTCGATAGCCAGCCCTTCACCCATTAAAATATTTAATACATGCTTTGCCTTTTTCGTAGACATAAACGGTTTCAAAGTTTTGAAGTCAAATAAACTTAATCACCTGAATAGAATATAGTAACGACTAGGTTTGGTAGCTTCTTAGGACGTGGTACTAACGCGCTAACACCTTAGCTTGATTCCTAAGCGTTCTTCGGTTCTTCGCAGCATTTCGTCGAGAGTGTGGTGTTTAAACGAAAGTCAGAGATTTTCTCGGGAATGTGATATGTTTAGGAGAGTGGGTCACATCTTCTGAGATCAAATTCTCGTATGCTATATCATCATCTGAAAGCTATCAAGCAACTCATATGCTATATCAAAGGAACTAAAAACTTTGGTATCACTTACAAGAAGAATGGAGGAAACAAAAATACAGGATACAATGACAGCAGTTATGGGGTTAATACGGAAGAAGGCAAAGGAACTACTGAAATAGTATTCTACTTTGGAATGCACCTATAACTTGGAGTACACAAAGCAACCGACGGTGGCACTATCATCTTATGAATCTGAATTGATGGCTGCAACCTCAGCAGCATGTCAGGAATTATGGCTAAAATGCTTACTCGGTGAAATAACTGGATGTCAAGAAGGAAAAATAACTTTATATGTTGATAACATATTAGCAATTGCTCTAATGAAAAATCTAGTATTTCATGGGCAAAGCAAGCACATTGATACGCGTTACCATTTCATAAGGGAATGTGTGAAAAATGACCATATCACTATTCAACATATAAGTGGAGAACTACAAAAAGCATATATCCTAATTGAAGCACTGGCAAGGGTCAAGTTCATCAAAATGCGGGAACTAGTCGGTGTTCAAGATGTGCAACAGCAAGAATGATCAGTGATTAAGGGGGTGAATGTGACGTTAATCACATAATTATTCACATTATAAAACTACAAGGGTCATTATGTATTTATCAATTTTATGTTTTATGTCAATATGTCAATGTATATAGTTGAAGTGGTGTATGTGTCAAAGTTGTATTTGTATAACTTGTATAACCGTACGTATGCGTCTATTCCTTTAGGGTTATAAGGAACACATCAATTCAGTATGTAAATCTATGGAATACGAATTATCAATTCAATTCAAGTTTGTTTCCTCTTTGGGCGTTCATTCAATTGCATAAACAAAGATCCATTTGGGCAACATGATTGTCTTCGAATTATTTCAGTAGAGTTGAAACTTTCACTTAAGATTTGTGTTTAGTTTAAACAATGACAATCTTATATGAACTATAATTTTTGTAATAGCAGTTGAATATCAATTGCACATTTTAGGAAGATTAATCAATCAAAAATTTAATTAATGATTTATCTACTTTTATGAAAAAAGAAGATTAATTAAGTTTTTTTGGTTCATTAAAACAAGGACCAAGAATTCAAGAAACGCCTCATTTTAAGTGCGAGTATTTATAGATCCTTTTACATGAACGAAAAGCGGTGGACTGCGATAACATCTTCTGCCTACTAAGTGCGTCTAGGTTACCCTAGTAACGCTCTATCTTTCTTGGGCCTGACCTGATCATCCACCAAACATACTTCCTTTGATCCTCCACCTTCATTTCATCTTTCGTTTTTTATCCTAAGTGAAGGAAAAGGAAGAGATTTCTCGAAGACTCCTGCAAAAGCCCTAATTTGACAGAAGTTCGAAGTTCACTGAACATCTCTATTCTGTTGTTTTCTTTCATTCCAATTGAATTACAGATCAACATACTCGAAAGGTTACCTGTCAAAAACATAATTAGATTCACTATAGTCAGCAAATCATGGTACTCGACCATAAAAAACCCAGGTCTTTTAAAACCTCACATCAAGTTATCCTCGTCATTGATTACTTGTTCTGAAAAAGAGGGCCGTACATTGCCTGAAGGATTAACAAACGGTTGTGAAAACCACTGTTTTCTGCTTTCAGAAGATTCACTTGTTCGCCATGAGACTTCTAAGTACATGTTTACAGGTAACATAAAGTCTAAATCACTCTTTATTGTTGGAAGTTTTTGTAATGGAGTTATATGTCTGGCTAATTATCAAGGTATTTCATCTGGGAAGGTGTTGTTTCTTTTTAACCCTTCTATTCGTATCTTGAAACTCATTCCTTCTTCCTCCTTAGAGGATCGATTAGAGAAGTCGGTTAATAGAGTTGGTCGTGACATTGGATTTGTCTATGATGAAATTACTGATGACTACAAGGGAATAAGGCTTTACAACATATATGAACACAGAGTTATGGATTCTGTTGTAGATGTTAAACATAAGGCTGAGGTCTATAGCTCGAGAAGTAATTATTGGAAAATAGTTTAAGCAATTGATCACGGTTATTCTCAAGGGAGTTCTGTGTCAATTAAAAATGTTTCATATTGGCTATTTATGATAGACGATGAAAGCCATATGTCGATCATTACATTCAATTTTAGTGCTGTGTTTCGAGAAATTCAACCTCCCCAAGATAGTGAACCTGAACTCACATACGTATTGACTTACAACGGTTCACTTGCTATCTTGGTCCTCTGGGGAATTGAGGAATATCAAAGGGCTGTTGATGAGGAAGCAGTAGAAGTGGAAGATGAATCCAAGGAAGATGGATCTGAAGAGGAAGTAGAGGTAATTCTTACCTTTTGGATTATGAAAAGGTATGGTGAGGAGTCATGGCATAAAGAATTTACAAAAGTTATACCTAGATCCTGTTATGAACCGGTTGAATTTACTAAGACCTGGAAACTAATATTCTGGAAGACGAAGTTTGATCTAGCATTATAGGATCTAGAAAGCGGGCAAGTAGTCAATCTTGATGAATTTGACGACCATGAATGCATTATTGTGAAAGATTATGTCGAGAGTCTTATCTTACTTTAAATGGAAGACATGTCTCCGGTTTCGTATTCACTTTTGTGTTATCATCTATTTTGTAGGTCTACTTTGAGGTGAAAGCTTTTGTTTACAACAAATTCTATACACTGAGTTTTGTTTAAACTCTTTGTATGGTATTATGTTTGAATACAAGTATTTAGTTCTTCATGCAGGTTATTATTTATGTACCCTGTGCCATCATTTATGGCAAATCTTTACAGAAAGATGCAATGTATTAACACCACAACAACTAGTTAGAAGCTAGATTAAAATTACAAGTTACAACATTAAGAAACAAATGCTTGGTTTGTTGCCCAGAACTTAGATTGTACACGACAATTAAAACAATGAATTATAAACTAAACATTTTATTGAATTAGTATTCTTAAAATTACAATTGAATCTTGAGCCTATTACAATTGAATGAGTATTCTTATGATTATGAATTTATAGGGATCGATCATGCTTGGAACATTTCCAATTTGGATCGCATCCTTTGGAGGCACCGATTCTTAATTCACACTTGTTTGCCACGTGATATTCTAGGTTACCAAGTTTGGTCCTTGACACTCTAACCCCTAGACTATACATACTAGTAAAATACATAATAAACTATGTTTGTACTAATTACCCTATGACCCTTAAACTTTAACATTAAGTAATGAACGTGATTAACTCCACATTCAACCCCTTAATCTCGATCATTGCTTTGTCGTAGGTCTTGAACTCCAATCATTTGCCTCATAGTGATGAACTTGATCCTTGCGAGTGCTTTAGTCAGTATATCCGCCCTTTGTAATTCCCCACAGATGTTCTCCGCATTAATATGATCCTTTGAAGGCAAGAAGTAAACCCGTATGTAACGTGTACAATTGTCTACAAGTAAAAATATGTATGTCTTTCCTCCATGTGTAGGTGTGGATATAGGACCACAGAGAACTCCATTGATGAAGTCCAATGGTTTTATCAAATGGACATGTTCTTAACTTGATTAGGAAATAGAGTCCGATTTTTCTTTCCTAATAAGCATGCATTACATAATTGACCAACAAGACTTATCTTAGGAATCTCTTTAACCAAATTCTCCCGAGTCATATCTTTTTTGGCTTCAAAATTCAAATGACCCAATCTAGAGTGCCATATTAATGCTTGATTATCTATATTTGCTAGAACACAAACATGTGTTCCTATCTTCAATTTGATGTTGTATAACATGTACTTTAATATGTTAACTTTCATTAATAGCTTCTTGCTTTGATCATGAAAAAGTAATAATTTTCCTTCCATTACTACTTTGCAACCAATCTTTGTCAGTTGTCCAAGCTGAGTATATTGCACTTTAGATTTGGAATGTAGTATACCTGAGACATGATCCTTTGTTCCTGATTCTCACGTTCGAGCAATATTGAGCCTCTACCATTGATCTCGACATATGACCCATCTCCAAACCGTACGTGTTAACCTATACTTCCATTAATTTCCTTGAAGTGGCTTTGTATACTGGTCATATGATTGCTTGCACCATTATCAAGTACCATAGACTTTCGTCTGTTGTAGAGTACTTACCGGGCTGTATTTTTCTTTCATTCAACTCAACTTCTTCATGTTCACTTATAGTGACTGCTATTAATAGTGATGGTTCCTCGTCTTCCAATACCAAATTTAATTGTGCTTGTGTACCCTCGTTTTGAGGACAATCTTTCTTGAAGTGACCAATTTTTTGAAATTTATAGCACTGTACCTAGCTTCAGTGTCTTGTAAACTTTCTCCATTTGTTGTTGGGTCAGGGTTTAAATGACGAGCCTTATTCTTTTAAACCATTTTTATCCTTGTTATCTTGCCAATTTCCATGTGATGGGTTGAATCTGCCACGTCCACGGTACCCAAAACGTCTTCCTCTATTTGAATGGTTGTCATGACATGAGAACAACAATATATCTTGGTTTTCTCAATGGTTTCCTTTCTTGATTTACACACTTTCTTCATATGCTTTCTGTTTTTCGATGATCTCGTCCAAAGTTACTTGCTCTAGGTCAGTGTTTTGTTCTATTGATGCAACAAGTTGAAGAAACCGGTCAGGTGTAATGTTTAAAAGTTTATGTCTAGATACATTAGGCAAGTATCTAAATCTTTTAAACTCTGGTTCTAATACCAACTTGTGACACCCACATCACGGATCTGCCCGAGATGTTGCCAAGTGTTGGATTTACTCATGAATACATAGTAATCAGAGAGATAATTGCAGTGGAAACGTGAAACTTTTCATTTAATAACTAATAATGTACAAACTAATATTTATAAAGTTTATACCAATTCTAGTTTCAAAAAACATCTTGAAACTTTCATCGTCCACAATCGGTGCAATAGGACTTGGGTCACCACCCTCATCTAAAGTTGTCTGCGTGGGCAAGGAGCGTAAGTCGACAACCAATATACCAAAAACTGATTGAGTGGCCCATGCAATTGATCGAGTGTCCGCATGGGAAATAGGACTTGGGTCACCACCTTCGTCACTGAATCGTGCACATAATTCACCAACTTCACATCCCGAGTCGACAACCAAAGTATAATAAGTTGATCGAGCGTCGTGGAATATATCTATATCATTAACAACACTCATACTAGGATGATCTCAAAGCTTTCGATGGTGAACGTCCTCAACAAACCTCCATTGGCCGGCTGTTCGAGAAGGATCTTGGAGATAGAACACTTGTTTAGACTGTGCGGCTAATATATACTGTACATCGTCATATCATTCTTACCAGCATACCATTCATGGCTGATGTCTATAATAGTTCTACTGTTTTGGTTAATAATCCCATACCCATCGTGTCGAACCCTTTACAACGAAATAGTACAACCGAGTAACAATCTATGCAGTTCAACTCTATGATCTCCTCTAATTGACCATAAAATGGAGTATCGTCTTCTCCTGGTGTAACCACATCACTGTTCTGAGTAGTGCATCGGGTATCACGATTTTGTACCACAAATCTAACACCATTGACTATGCAAGCAATGTAATAATATGCGTTCAACGGACCATGTGCTAATGCCCTTAATTATTCAAGATTGTTTTATAGATCTTGAAGGACACAGATTTCATGTTAGACTACTCCCTATGACCTTAGAGGGATTCAATGTAGTCTTGGGGATTAAATGTTTAGCATACAACGATGCCCATATAATTTGTAATCAGAAAGCGATTCAGATACAGACTCTGAATGGTAATCTGATTACGATGTACAGAGATAAAGAAAAGTCAGCAGTAAATATCATCTCTATGACGAAAGCAAAGTCGTTTATGAATCTAGGCAGTGAAGCCTACCTTGCATATGTAATCAATTCCAAAGAATTAAAAGATGTGCCAGTAATATATGAATAACCCGACGTATTCCAAGAGGAATTGTCAGGAATACCTCCTGAGAGGGAAGTGGAGTTTCGAATCGACTTAATGACCGGTGTTAAGCCAGTAGCTAAGACACCATATCGATTAGCTCTATCAAAGATGAAGTAATTAATGTCACAACAGTAAGAGTTTTTGGACACATTGAAAAAGTTTTGATTCATATTTAATTATAAACTTAATTAAGTTTATAATCGTTAATTGCGTTCATTGTCTACTCATATAGAGTGAAGAAGTTTTTATCCATATTTATTTTAAATGTTCCTTTTACCTGTATCCTTCTAATATATGTGATTTCTATATTAAATCTGATTTGTAAACGAAATAATTAAATTTCTGATGTAAGATTCAATAAAGATTACTTAATTATTAGATTGATTGGAAATGGAAAAAAATTATAATAAAGAAATCTATAAGAGAAGGTATTAAAGCTATATAATTAAGTCATAGGCGGCATGGTTATATTAAGGTACATTATAATTGTCATTAGTTATATTATTATTGGTATCCTGGTTATTTACTTACTATTAAATTAAATATTATTAAAATATTAGGAGTTCATCATTAAAACTATAATTACACCCGTAACTTGTACTTGAAGTTTAAGCTAAATGAAAGCTTAAAAATAAGCAAGAAAGCAAAAGCATCTGAATATCAACTCATCTTTACTTACACAGCAAGCAACCAACCAACCAACACAAAGTATGCAATTACAACATGTTACCTGGTAACATGCGCCAGTAGTTGACTATTTTCCAAGCCCTTACTCAGCAGCCTTAACACTGCAAACATCTCATTCCCTTGAAAAATTTCATGGCTATTCTCACAATAATTCTTGTCATCACATTGAAGTGTTTGTTCATCAGTAGCCAACATCACCCTTTGGATCCTCTCAATCCTAATGAAATATCCCAGATTCAAAAAATTATCAAAACCTCTCACCTTGCTACTCTTCCCAATCTCAGCTTTCATTTTGTTGACCTCGAAGAACCAGACAAAAAACATGTTCTCCAATGGCTATCTTCTAACAAGCAACACAAATCTTTCCCATATCGTCGAGCCAAGGTGGTGATTCGTGGTGGCGGACAAACACATGAAATCATTCTAGATTTGACGAATGGTTCCATCACATCAGAACATGTTTATAAAGGTGACGGTTACCCTCCATTTACTTTCACCGAGCTACTGCAAGCAGCAAGATTGCCTTTTAACAGTTTTCAATTCAAAGATTTGGTTGCAAGAAGGGGCTTAAACATATCAGAGATCACATGCTTTCCTTTCACTATAGGATGGTTTGGAGAATCTATCACTCGAAGAGCCGTTAAGCTATCATGCTTCTATCGTGAACGAACCACTAATGTTTTCTCAATGCCTATAGATGGTTTAACCATTCTAGTAGACATCGAATCGATGCAAATTACAAATATTATATCAGATAGGCAAAAAACTCCTTTACCTGAAGCTGAGGGCACTGATTTTCAATTTTCTGGAGTAAGGCCGGATCCTATCCCTTGTAAGGGAAACAACAATAGATCATTCACCATCAACGGCCACAATATTAACTGGAAGAACTGGAGATTTAATGTGGGATTCAATGCCCGGGCTGGAGTAATTATATCGACTGCATCAATATATGATTCTGGAAAGAATGAATGGCGCCGGGTGCTTTACAGAGGGCACGTGTCAGAAACATTTGTTCCTTATATGGATCCTAGTAGTGAATGGTACTACAAGACATTCATGGATGTGGGTGAATTTGGGTTCGGTAGATCTGCTGTAACACTTGTGCCTTTGACAGACTGTCCATGCAATGCAGCTTATATGGATGGTTACATGGCCGGGGGAGATGGGCTACCTCAAAATGTACCAAGGGCCATCTGCATTTTTGAGCGGTACACTGGGAATATAGCTTGGAGACATACTGAAGTTGGTATTCCAGGAAAAGTGGTAAACTACACCTCAACCTTTCCTATATTTAAAGTAAACTAGTAACTACTATAGATTGCAAAATGAGCGGGTTTAGATAACTGGTACGTTTGTTTTGTTTGCTATTGATTAATACACCTTTTTGTTGGTAATTTCCGATCCAAAGAAACAGGTCCACCGGAAAGTCGGCGAGTTGGAGTGCCGGGCCGGGCCGTGGAACCTATTAATTGTGTTAATGGGTTTAAGGGGTTGCATTTAGGGTTTAAATTGTTAAGTCGGGTTACCCTTATAAATACATAACCATGTTTAGGATAATGAATGAGGGATTATTGTATCTAAGTTTTAAGTCAGTTTCTTGGATAAAATAATACAAGAATTCATTGAAATTGTGTTGCATTGTGTTTTGATTACCGACTTCATTCTTGAATTGGTAACAGAGCCAAACCGAAGCCATTGGATTTCGGCGACCAAAGGCTCAGAGGCGTCGACGGCAGGTTCAAACCGGCGTGAGCATGGCTTGCGATCAGTAGTGATCGACGGTGTTATGCGATCGGCAGTGGTATTGGCAATCGGTGGTATCAAGATATACGATGAGTTGCAATCGGTGGTATCATGGCTAGGGTTTGACGAGGCTAGATCAAAACCCATCTACACCGGTTACGTACCATAGGAAACCGAAGAACATCGGTAAGGAAACTCTAAACAGGAGCAGTGGGAGTGGGAACCCGCCAACGTTCCAGTGTCCCATGCTTACCTTTACCAATTATATGGTATGGGCCATGCGTTTGAAGGTGGTCTTGAATTTGCATACGGTTTGGAATGCCATAGACCCGGGTACGATATAAGTCCATAAGAACAATGTGGCGATTGTGTTATTGGGACTACAATCTTACAAGTGAGTAACCTAGATATGGCCAAGATATGGATACTACAATCTTACAAGTGTTATAGATCCCGGATACTACAATCTTACAAGTGAGTAACCTAGATATGGCCAAGAAGATTTGGGACACGATCAAACCCTTATGTCCAAGTTTGATGGACTAAGGAAGAAGAGACAAATACAATAGACGAGTTCATGGGAAAATTTTCGCGAATTGCATCCAAGACGGAGGCTTTGGGTGAAATAATTGATGAGTCAAGGTTAGTAAAGAAATTCTTTACGCCGGTTAAGGAACAAGATTTGTAGACCAAGACCATATGTGAAATCATGTTCCACAAATCTGAATTTTCAAGGTCCAATAATCGGTACACAAACCAAGACTCCACTTGTGGAGGTCGCGGATGTGGGTGAGTGGGGGGGGGGGGGGGCGAGGACGAGGTGGTTACATGTCGTGCCAAAACCGTGATCCCCAAGAGAACGCCACGAATCTAAAAATCTGTGAACAAAAGGGAAAAACCGGGGCCTTTCAAAAATCTGTGATATGGATGGACACTTTATCTCAAACTGCCCTAACAGAAAACACAAACCTCATGCCGGAACAAACTTAGTAAAAGGAAAAGAGATCGCATGTCCTTTTTTGTTCATGATGAAGTGTGTGCAAGAAATGGTGTATTTGAATAAAAAGAAAATCATACCCGATAACTACGAGTCTAAGGAGGAAGATGTGTGGTACTTGGACGTCAGCGCGAGCAAACACATGAAGGGTAAGTTGTCCTTCTTCTTGGAACTAAGCAAACGGGTCAGCGGGAAGGTTAAATTCGAGGATGACAATTATGTTGATATATGCGGAAACAGGTCGATTCTACTTGAAGGTAAACATGAGAACATCGCTTGCTAATGGATATCTATTACATACCAAGTCCTAAAAGCAGCACTATAAGTCTCGGTCAAGCCTCAGAGTGTGAGTGTTACATCTGAATCAAGGATAATTACCTTTCAATGCACAATGAACAAGATAAATTGTTAATGAAGGTGATTCGATCAGCTAATCGACTTTAGCGTATATAATTGAAAACTGGCAAGCCGATTTGTTTGTTAAATCATATTGAAGAATCAAGTAGGTTGTGGCACGCAAGACTTGGACACTTGAACTTTGAATCGATCAAGCTCAAGGCGAGGAAAAAGATATGGTTGTGGGAATGCCTCCAGTTACTGATGTGAATCTTGCTTGGTTGGGAAGTAAACGAGGCAATCCTTCCCATAATCGACGCTGTTTAGGGCAAGTCAGGCCCTAGAACTTGTACACGGTGGTCCTTGTGTGTCAATTACCCCTCCAACATTAGCATGTAACATATACATTTTTTTTTCTATATGATGATCTCTTATTATTTGTTTGGACATATTTGTTGAAGGCTAAATATGAGGCGTTTGGAGTTTTCAAGAAGTTTAAGAAATTGGTTGAAAGTGAAGTTGTAAACAAGAACAAGACGTTTCAGAATGACCGAGGAGGAGAGTTTACTTCACACAAGTTCAATCAATTTTGTGACACAGTAGGCTTTTAAAGACATCTAACGACACCATATACACCCTAACAAAATGGGTGGTAGAAAGATTAAACCAAACATTGTTGCAAATGACACGGAGTATGCTAAACGCAATGAGTGTTCCAAATTACTTGTAGAGTGAAGTGATCTGACACGCTACCTTTATTGGGAATCGGATTACTACTCGTGCATTAAAGGACATGACGCCATACGAGATGCTCAAACAAAAGAAACTGAATATTAGCCATCTCAAAGTGTTTGGTTGTGTGGCGTATGCAAAGATAGTGAGAACTCAATTGAAAAGGCTTGATGATCATTCAAGGAGTTTGGTGTATCTTGGAACCGAGACCGGGTTTAAATCATATTGGTTACTCTATCCAAAGGCTCGGAAGGTTGTGATAGTACGTGATGTGGTTTTTGATGAAAGAAAGATGTGGGTATGGTGAAATTCAGGAAAAACCAATGAAGAAACGGAGCTTGGACCGGGTCTATTTAGGGTTGATTGGAATGGGATTATTGACACTGGGGTTAGGCAAGTTGTAATCGAACCTATGCGGAGCAACAGCATCAGCGACGAAAATTCAGAGTTGTTATTAGCTTCAAGGACACCATGAGCGACAAATTCTTCAGACTCTGTCTCCTATGTTGTAAATCGAACTAGAGTTTGCATGTATCTACTAATCACATACAATCTCCTAATTATGGAAGATATAACTATAATAAACATAACAAACTAGATAAATTTAAATGACAAATTTATCCTTTTTCAATTTGATCTCTAATACCCCCGTTAAACAAAGAGGTGGCAAACAAACACCGAGTTTAGCACGGAAGTCTTCAAAGAGAAGTTTAGGAAGGCTTTTGGTAAATATGTACACCTTTTGAAGCTTGGTAGTAACAAATATAGTATATAACAGTCATGACGAAACAAATTCACGCACAAAGTGGTAGTCAATGTCAATAGGTTTAGCCCGATTATGAGAAACGAGATGTTGACTAAGAAAGATAACACTAAGATAGTCACAAAGGAACGTAAGTCGATTCGGTGGCAAAGCATTAAGTTCATAGAAAAGGTTCGTGATCCACACAATTTTGACGGTCGTGTTAGCCATAGCATGGTATTCAAATTCACTACTCGATGTTTGCACAGTAGGTTGCTTTATAGCACTCCATGAGACAAGGTTTCAACTAAGGAAAATAGAGTAAACATAGGTGAAGCGTATGTTCTTAATAGATCGGCCTGATCCAGATCCAAATAGCCAATTAATGAGGACTGAGTAGGGTATTGAAAATTAACAACAAAGGAGATGGTGCCCTTAACATGCCTCAGCATGTCCTTAACTAACTAAAAATGAATAGTAGTTAGAGCATAGAGAAGTTGACTAGTTTGATTTACAACATAGGAGATGTTTGTGCGAGTGATGGTCAGATACTGAACTGCACCTTTTACAAGATATCAATACTATGCAAGATCACGGAAGGGCTTACCCGTACTGACAAAGAGCTCGTTAGTGGCAAGGTGAGTGACCACAAGTTTTGATTCTAGTAATCTGACAAAAGAACATCATGAGCATACATGTCTTGGCTGTGAAAGAAACCGCTATCTGTATAGGTCATCCTAAGACTCAAAAAAATAACATAGCTTTCCTAGATCCTTGTAACAAATTATTAGTTCAGTGAGGCAATGAACTTTCAATTAGTAGCATGTTATTTCTAGTGAGAATAATATTATCCAAGTAAATCAAAAGATATAAGATACATGAAGCCCGTTGGAAAACAAATTAGAAGGTGTTAGCTCAAATACACGAGAGCAATAGATTTATAATAAAGTCTCTGTGACGTTAAAATGAGGTACGAGGAGCTTGTTTAAGACTATATAAATCCTTTTTGATATGACAAATATGGTTCCAAGTTGATGAAGAGGCCACTTGTGGATAAAAATACAAGAGATATTGCAATGTTTACCATGGATACATTTACAACAAGGTTGAATGTGTGAGTGTAATCCGAGTTCGGTATTTGAGTGAAACATTTAGCCACAAGATGAGTCTTCAGTCACTTAAATAATGACAGACCTGGCAATCTTGACCCAAAGTAGAGGAAATATATTAGTTTGGGTTAATATTTTTTGTATTTTGGGTTGAATTGGGTAACATCGTAACACAAAACAGGTTGAAATGGGTAACACCTTAAAACAGCTTGGGTCAAGATGGATCGGCTAAGAACTATGTAAATTTAGAATGGGTTTAAACGGGTAGCAGATTTTGGTACTTTTTGTTTCTAAGACATCTTTTTTCAACCCGTGCCACCTTTTGGTTACAACCCAATATGATCCGAAGTAAATTGATATTTTTTTTAAACGACCCGTTTTGACCCGAACTTATTTTGGTCATAACTCATTCTGACCCGTTACCCAACCCACATGTTTTGCCAGGATTATACTTAATAGAACCATCTAAATGAAATTTAGTGCAAAACTCACATTTAGATTCGACAACATTAGAATAGTACGATCTTTGGACCAGATCCCAAATGCGATTTGGTGTAAGGTCGTCATCTTATCCGTTAGATTCCTTCTGCCTTCGTCTTCATACAAATTTATATTATCCTTATGCAACCCGTAGGAACAACCTTCACATACGATCCGTATTTAAATCATACGACCCGTATTTAAATCATACGACCCATATGACGATCCTTTACATACGATTTGTATTAACAACCTTCAATTTGATCTCTAATATCTTCTTTGTGACTATACTCGTCATGGTTTATGGATTTTAAATTTGTTCGCACTTGTCAACATGAACAATCTTTATATGTCTATAAGTGAGGACAATATTACAAAGTGTACGCCATTTTATAAATGCAAAACAAATTAATTTGTAGTTTTCAAATATCTATTGCATTGCAATTTCTATAAAATATAGCGAAATCAACCTGAATAAGTTGAAATTGTAACCTTTTAGAATAGGGAAAAATACCAAAATAGACATTAGCGGGCAAAAAATTACCAAAATGGACGTTTAGCCGGAACTACGCCGGCTAAGCCAGCGCCTTTTTAAGTTAGCCAGCTAAATGTCCATTTGCTATTTTTCCCTTCAGCATATTGGTATATTAACATGATACTCATGTTTGCAGATAACAAGTGGAGAACCAGAAGTTAACCTGGTAGTTAGAATGGTAGCCACAGTAGGAAACTATGATTATATACTAGACTGGGAATTCAAACAAAGTGGATCCATAAAAGTTGGGGTAAGAAGTCAATCTCAAGATTCAAACTGATACCACGGGTTCTCTAACTTATATATTTAAACCACCATATTCTAACAGGTAGGACTTACTGGTGTTCTGGAAATGAAGCCTACAACACAAACAAAAGCTGTCCAGACCAAACAAGAAATCTATGGACCTTTAATAGCAAAGAATAGAATAGGGAACAACCATGATCACTTCATCACATACTACCTCGACCTTGATATTGACGGTGAAGACAACTCTTTTGTCAAGGCAAACTTAAAAGTCAAGAAAGCCAAAGCATCTCCAAGGAAGAGTTACTGGACAGTCATTAAAGATACTGCGAAAACCGAAGATGATGCAAGGCTGAGGCTTGGGATGAAGGCATCAGAGTTGTTAATAGTGAACCCGAATAAGAAGACAAAGTTGGGAAACGACGTTGGTTATCGGTTGATGACAGGGCAACCAGCTGTTTCTCTGATGCTAGACGATGATTACCCACAGATGCGAGCTTCCTATACCAAGTATCAAGTGTGGGTGACCGCCTATAACAAGTCTGAGAGATGGGCTGCTGGCTTCTATGCTGACAGGAGTACAGGAAAAGATGGGCTTGCCATTTGGAGTCACAGGTAATTGATTTTGCGTACTTTAATTAAAGAGCGAATTATAAATTACGTCCTTTAAGTATTACCCATATTTCAGAATACGTTCTTTAACTAAGGAAATTATAGAACACATAAAGGACGTTTTTCTGTAATTTCCTTAGTTAAATGACGTATTGTAAAATATGGGTAATACTTAAAGGACGTAATTTATAATTTGCATAATTTAATTAAACTTAAGTTTATGTAATTAGTTATTATATATTTATTGTTTTTGGGTGGTTGCAGGAACAGATCAATTGTGAACAAAGATATAGTTTTGTGGTACACTGTAGGCTTTCATCACAGTCCCTGCCAGGAAGATTTCCCAGCGATGCCAACACTAGCTAATGGATTCGAGCTACGACCTGTAAACTTTTTTGAAAGAAATCCATTGCTCAAAACTTAAGAACGAAGAAATGCTCTATAGTCATAACAACTAAAAAGTTAACAAAATGGCAGCATAAATATTTGACTTGTAGTTCAAGTTTTTGAGTAATAAATTATATGACTTATTCTACTTCTGGATGGAAGCAGTTTGTATTAAGTTTTTATAAAGTTGGTGCATATGTAACTATGTTCACATGGTTTTAATGATTAAACTATTTTTCTAATAAGTGAAATGAGGAAAAGAGTGTAGGTAAAATCAAAATGGGCACGGGTTGAACATGCCACACACAAACATCTGTTCAAACAGAAAGTCAACACTCATATATTCAACATGCATAAAGCAATAGCCGAGGTTTTTGTGGTATACCAAATTTATTGAAACTGTTATACTAAATATTATTTTGGGTCATTTATGTTATTAGTAGAAAGTTAAGATTAAAGAATAGTATGTAATTATCATTAGTGAAGGGTTGGATGTGTAAACCCTAAAAGATTAGAACCGTATTTGGGTTCCAAGGGATACGGCATTTCATTAACATCACGTCAATCACTACTAGAAATCTTGGCAGTTTCGACGACCTATCTCGACGACACGTGTCGTCGAGATTGGTTCAACCTGTTACGACGACAGGTCGTCGGCGATGCTATTTTTAATTTTGTTAACCGGGAAAAGGTGAAAACTTTTGGCGCTTACCGGGAAAAGGTAAAAACTAGTCTCGACGACATGTCGTCGAGATTGCTATTTTTAATTTTGTTTTCCTTTTTTTTTTGCCTGGTAAAATATTAAAAAATTAATTTTTAAAACAAAATACCTTTTCTCGACGACATGTCGTCGAGATTGGTATATAATAAAAAATTGTTTTTATTTAATAAATAAAATAATTAAAAAAAAAGGACCCAATCTCGACGACATGTCGTCGAGACTGGTCTAACTGGGCATTAACTCGCAGAAACCCTTCTCTTCCTCATTTCTGCCCTCTTTTTCCTCTCACGATTTCTCTCGGCTAAACCCACAAAATCCGGCCATTTTTCTTCAAAATCCAACGTTTTCTACCTCCTTCTTCACCATTACTCTTGTTATTCAAGTGGTTAGACCCGATTTCGACTTTTTTTGTAAATTTTCTTTATAATCGTAAATTTCTAATATAAATCTTGTGTATGTGAAGTTTTTGGCTAAGTGGAGGGATTGGAAGCTAGATTGAGGGTTTTTCCGACGACGTGTCGTCGTTTCAAGAAAATTCCGGAGGTAATATGTATATTTTTTGTGTTTATAGGTGTATTTGGGTAGTTTTATATAGATTTATAAATGTTTGTTTAATATTTTGGTAATAGGTTTAGATTTGAGAGATTTAGTTTTGTATAAATGTTTTAATTGTTTTTTATTTGAATAATATAGATGAATATATCTCGACGACATGTCGTCGGTATTGATCAATTTAAATTTTATTTAATCTTTTTTTTTAAATTGAAAAGTTATTACCGACGGGCTAAAATCGACGACATGTCGTCGATAAAAGTGTAATCTATCTCGACGACGTTTTCTCGACGACGTCGAGTCAATCTCGACGACATGTCGTCGAGAAAGGCAATTTCGACGACATGTCGTCGATAAAGGTCGTTGAATCTGCCTAAATTTCTAGTAGTGAATCCATATATGTATATATACAAATGCTTGTAAACAATCAGAATCGTGTCGATCAATTAAAAGTTTCATTAGGGTTCTCATCTTTTGTTCTTGATTTCTCTCCTTGATTGAATAATTGATTAACGATCTCATGAAATGAATAACATTGACATAAATGGGTTTGGCACCGCATAAGCTTTGTGGACTATAACCGGACTCGGACGGGTCAACCTGAACATGAAGAAACTTGAACCGGTCATTATGGTTTTCATGAGTTATGACATGAAATAAATTGCAGTGGATTCACGAATTAAGAAAGAGTCATGATATGAATGAGTACTAGTACCGGAAGAATAAGTTACAACTCTTCACTACCCCAATGTCTCATTTGGTTTATTACCATTCAGCTAAAATGCATCAGTCATTGTTAATTAGTTTTTACCATCCCATCAAAATTTTTAGTTTCAACATATTGTAATTCTTATTTCTCTTCAAGAAGTATCAATTTCCTCTTCATATTCTTGTTTCATTTCTCCTGTTTATTATCAAGAAAATATACACTTGTTTTAAAACCAACAAGCGTGTGGTACACATTATAATATCCATCAGATTTCGAAATCAATGATGCACGAAAAAAAGGAGACCAGAAAATATTAGTTATCTACTAAAGCATGCGGAAAAACATTATAATATTAGATTTCCATCATCTACTTTACAAAATGTTAGATATGATGTGCAAAAGAATGTGCTTAATATTGAAAAAGCATGGAGAACATCTCCGTATTACTTTCGGGAGATTTGGGGTGTAGGACGACCAAAACAACCCGATTCTTTATCCATATTCACATGCTTTTGTACCTAATTGTTATTTTAGGTATACTTTTGCAATCATATAACCACGTTATATGATCACTTATAGTTAGATTGGTAAATCAACATAAAATAACTTGCAATGCACAATAATATTAACATTTAGAATGCACAATAACAAAAACATGTCATTTACCATAAATAATGCCTAATTATGCTTGATATAATTTATATCAAATATTATCAGTTCACTAAATAATAATAAATAAAATATGGAGTTTAAATTATTTGTATTCTATATTTCTCAAAATCATAGTACACATAATCTTGACCGGGTTTTCATGTTTAAATCATATATTTAATCTTGTACATCATAAAGCTGTTTTTTTTTATTTTAGTATCATAATGTCATTTTGGTAAATTGGGATTCACTAAAGGCCAAATGAGAGTATAGAATATACATTGATTCAAGTTGGAATATGAACATAAAGCTAATAAAATATAGTGTCATGTTAAGAACATATGAGATCTTGAACTTATGTGTATATTATCTTCATGTATTTAAATAAATAGCAAGGGTTCAATCCTAAGGGACATCTCGATATTCAAATATTTGGAACGTGTAATGTATTAAGATGAAAAATTCAATTATCATGATATTTTAATTTATGCATGTGTTTTCTTTGAGTATTACATTAAGTTAATTAAGTATTTTACTAAAATAGGGGAGGGATGTTAGTGATTTTAGTATCATCATGTCATTTTGGTAAATGAGGATTCACTTAAGACCGATTGAGAAAATATAATATATGTTGATCTATATTAGGAGGTTGATGAGTGTGTGATTGTATGAGAGTTATTGTACTTAATTTCCTATTCTTAGTTGAATTATTGTATGGAACGCGTTTACTTTCAGTGTTATGGTTTACAGGTCATTGGATGCTAAACACGCGTTTTGGAAGCATTTGGGAGGAAGTAGAAGGACTAGATGTGAAACTATGCATAAGATGGAGGCTTGTGAGGTACTTCGAGAGGCTAAAACTTCAAATAAGCATATCTCAGGCTAGAAAATGAGTTACGAAAGTCATAATATATGAATTTGATGTGCCTCGACGACCCAGTTATGAAAAAATGGTTTGGAGTGTAGCCTTCGCCCTCCCCATCGTAGCTTACGCTCCCTTACCCAGCGTACGAATTTCAGCGTTTTGAGATTGTAGCTTGGAGGGGAGAGCGTAAGGTGAAATATGAGGGCATATCTTACGCTCCTCCCGGCGTAGCCTACGCTCTCAAGAGGGAAAATCGGGTTTTTTAAGGATTTTTAGCTTATATTCAACCCAAAACCCTAGCAGCCATATCAGTTCATCTTGGGAGCTTTCTTGGACGAATTTTGGGCGATTTCTTGGTCTTGGAAGGTTCCAAATCATTATATCAAGATTCATGCTTTTATTGAAGATCGAAGGAGTTATGATGAACATGAGCGGCTAAACCACTTGTGGTCCTTCTCGGGTGGACGGTTAGTGTTAGTCGTCGTGTTCAATTGGATATTATCTGTATTTAGTTGCAAAACTTTGTTGAGACTTTAATTAGTTTGATTCATATGGTTAAACGAACCCGTTTACTCTATTTATTGAGAAACTTTTCTAGTCTTTTGGTTTTTTTTTATCATTAACAAGTAGTAATCTTTGAGTCTTGTATTTGTGGTTTGGTAATTGCCTAGATTATACTTAGAGTGTGTCATTAGTCAGTTTTGCATCGTCAATCAACGCATTCTAGTTCTTTAGTCCTGCAACTATTTACCTCACGAGTCATTTAAGCGGTCCATGTCTATGTGGATTCCCAATTTATGATATGTGGTTACATGTCGTGCTTCATAACGTGAAACCCAGGAACGGTCCTTTTTCTCCAATTGTTTCAAAAACCAATTCACTTTCATTTGTTCATGTAATCAAGTTTACAATCAATAACTTTACAAGAGCATTCTAATTTTTAATCATCTAGGTTATTAGTGTTTTCATAATTAACATTTTCCACGAATTCCCTTTGGATTCGACAACCCTATTCATTATACTACAGTCTAAGGTAGATAATAACAAGATTTGATTTATATTTTTGATTAGCTTTTGACACGCGATCAAAAATGGCGTCGTTGCCGGGGAATACGTGTGCAAAGTGTTAGTTTTGATTAGTTTATTTTTTTAAGTACTACTCGGGTGTGTTTACTTGTGTGGGATACAGGTTTATGCATTCAAGGTTTTTCGGAAGGTCATTTCCACTTCAATTTGATCCCGAGATCGAAAAGACAGCAAGGGCTAACTGAGTTCAAAGAATTTTAGAGAAGCTTGATAGTCCATCGACGATGATGGATCAACAACCAAATCCCGTGAATCAAGAACCAAATTAAGGTGGAGTTCGAGTTCCACCAATACCACCTCTCAAGTTCACAAATAACTCAGCTAACCAAGGTTCTAGACCACCACCACCACAGTATCAGCCACCACAACCTCAACCAAACAATCCATCGTTTCCTCAACAACCGCCACAGCCATCGGCCAATGTCCAACCAGTTTTCCATGCGCATCAATGTCAACCTCGGAACAGCCATCCGAGTCACACACATTATGATGATGATGAGCTATCGTCACCGGGACGAAGTCATCACCTAGAACATGGTTCCCAACACGAAGAGTGGGAGAACAAGGATTGGTATGACCCATACCATCAGGAGGCAATACCTCCTAGATAGCAGTTGTATGAAAATTTTGATATTGATGGGTGGATGCAACCTCCACCACATGTGGTTGATGATTGTCGTCAAGGTGGAGGATAGGGGTACCAGCAGGGAAACTATCAGGGTAACACGAGGAGTGTGGGTCGAGAGGACCGGGTTAGGTAACCCCTAATCAACCATCGGAATTTAAGGGCTGAACAGCAAAGGAACATGCATCCTGGGAGACGCAACCATGGATATCAACCACCTGATCAAGTGGTGGACAGTCATTTCCGCCCAGCTATTGTTGTCAACTCTTCCCCGGTCATACCACCATTTTATAGGGGAAGAGCCTTTGAGATCCGACCATCATGTTTAGGGATTCTCCCTAGTTTTTATCGAAGGGCCACTGAGGAACCTTACCACCACGTATCTGAATATAAGGTCACCTATGGCACCATTGGTGGTGAAGGCTTCTCATCGGAAGAAGTGAAACTGGCACTCTTCCAGTTCTCACTAAAGGATAAGGCCTAGTAGTGGTTCTTAGCATTTCCTACGAGGAGTATTGCCACATGGGTGGAAATGCAACAGTAATTCTTAGACGAGTACTACCCGTTACACAAGACGAATGCAGCTCGCATAGCTATTCGGAAATTTCAGCAACAGTCAGGGAACCCTTCTATGAAACATTCAAGCGGTTTAAAGAGCTGTTAAGGTTATGCCCACACCACGGTATTGAGAAGTGGGAATTTTCTCAGAAATTCTATATGACGGGTTGTCTCCTAAGGATGTTCGAGATGTGACTTCCACCAGCAATGGAACATTTTTCTCTAACCATGAGGATTGGGCAATCTTGGATAAGTTGAGCACAACATCTAAGTGGCAAGCACATGCTAGTAGAAGAGCAAAGTCAGGATCTGCATCGGTGAAGTCTATGGATTATGAGACCAACAAAAGTTACACGCTATAGAAATCCAAATGGCTTGCATTGGTAAGTTGAGAGGAAAAGAGGTGTCTAATGTGTCATAATCATAACCGGTGTGTGAGGGGTGCAATGATCTTGGACACACATTGGCATACTATCCAAGAGAATTGGGAAAAGCAGAATAAGTGAATCAAGTTGGTGGCGAACGGAAGTAGTACGATATGAATTCAAACACCTACCATCCTTGACTCAGAAATCATCCTAACTTCAGGTATGGCAGTGCATCTAATCAATTGAATTCTATCTTTCAAGGTTCTAATATGCGGGGTGGATTACAACAACAACAGTACCAAAACCGACAGCAATGGTGCAATCAAGGTGGCTATCAACGAGGTCAGAATAATGAAGGTGGTTATCAACAAAGAAGTCAGCAAGGTTCCTTAAGAAATTTCCAATAGCAAAACAACAAGGTGGAGTTTCAGTTGGTGACGAGTTGGGAAGTAATCAATTCAATGCCTTCATGGATGCAATAAAAGGGTTGAATAAAGAAAATGAGAGCGCGTTCAAGGAATTGAAGAAAGATAATGAAGTCCGGGATAAGACAGTGAATGCCTTATCCAAACAAGTAGGGCAGCTGGCGGAAGAAATGTCGAGACGAGACCCGACAAGCTGCCAAGTAACACTCAAATGAACGGGCAAGCTGAGGGCGTAGCTTACGCTCCTCCCGGCATAGCTTACGCTCTCAAGATGGAAAGTCGGGTTTTTTGAGGATTTTTTGATTATATTCAACCCAAAACCCTAGCAGCCGTATCAGATCATCTTGGGAGCTTTCTTGGAAAAAACGATTCTTTAATGGCTTAATAGGTGACGACCTTTTTCTTCAGATTCTTTATTAAACTTGGACGATTTGCTGATTTTGGAAGAAATTGCGATGGTGGAGTGTGAGGTGGGGAGAAGATGGTCCAATGAGCAAAAATGCTCTCTTTCTTACCTAAAAGTGAAATACTTGTGATTTAATGCCCAATGGAAAACCCTACATCTGATTATTGATGGAGACATGATGAATATTTTGGCAGTTTTATAGGAAGTTTGCTAAGCAAACGCTAGAGATTTTTTTAATGAGAAACGGGTTTAAGAATATGTATTCAACAAACATGAAGAATGGCAGTTGATGAGAAATTTTCTAAGATATTAGTTATTGCATTGTATTTGCTTGTTCTAAATCACCAATTTCTAGAATATTAGTTCAAATATATAGCTAGAGATGATATGTATCTCAGTGAATGAGCTATGTATTTAAATCTACTTATGATAAGCGAGGCTTAATGAGTTGAATCTTCTGTATTTCTTTTCTTCTTTCCTATATTCTCTTGTCTTCACTTAAGAACGGCTTGAATATCATTTGCCCTAGTTTTCGAGTTCTTAAAATTTGTATGAATCAGCTTCGAACTCCATCTTCATTTATCATCTCTATTGAAAAATAACATGATCCTAGAGCATGGATTGAATCAATAAACTCTTAGATCGATTGGTTCAGTAATCAGGTTCTAATACCAATTGAAAAGTCATTATGCGGATAACTTTATATCAAATCATATGTATGAACCATGAACTTGTAAAGACGGGTCTGCGTTTTTTAATGTAACAAACAGATAAGAACACTAAAGCACAAAGAATGTAACTATAATCATTCTTTATTCATTTTGTATCAGTGATTTACACGGAGATTTTAAGAACCAAGTTCTTAGTGATGAACACTCATCCAACCCTTTGAACTTCGCCAAGGTGTGCGGTTGCTACATGACGGCTGTGATTTTATCTCACAAACTTACGCACTCCATAAGGATGATGGGGAATGGTATTTATAGACTCTATGCCCTAAATATTGCTACCATAAAATTTCAGAAGCATATTACCCGAACAACCATGTAGGGCAAATCTCATAATTATAGTCATAAATCTCTCATTACCGTTTGCATTAACCGTGTGGATCGGTATGCTTGGTAGTATCTTATGTTCTACAGCTCAGTAGTAACTTAAGTTCTTCTGTAATAACTGAGTATTGAGTACTAACTCTGATATCAACATCGGATGAGTTCTTTAGTACTAACTTGGTCCTTGAAATGTTATTTCTTTTAAAATGACCTTTTCACTCATAATTTTAATAATCAAATGAAAAACATAAAAAAAATTTATCCACCAACCTCCCCGTCCCCCATACCCACCCACCCACCCACCCATAGATTCAATCATCATTGATCCAATCATGACCACCATGTTTCGCAATTCTTAGAAGAGTAGGAGTGCATGGGGGAAATGTGTGGTCCTACATGGAACAGTCCCCCCCAGTTATTCGCAATAATTAAAAAAATTAAATAAATTAAATTTTAATTTTAACACTATAAATACCAATTCAATTCTTCATTTTTACTCCCACAATTGTTAACATTTCTTTTCTCAACTTATTATCATTTTTGCTTGCATTCAATGGATTCAAGGTCTCGTAACGCAAAGAAGGCCGGTTCGAGCCAAATCATCTCAAAACCAACCTCAATCTCAACGCAACCCACAACCTCAACCAAACCGACAAACATTCATGTAATTTCAACACTTTGCCAATTCTCCTTTACAATTCACACAATTTTCTCATCAATTTCCCACTCTACTATCATATGATGAATTCCTCTCTCCCAAGAACAAACTAGCCTCGACCCATTACATTACCATAACCCAAACATGCCTAGTCAAAAATGCGAGGAGTCGAGCACTGAAACCTAACCCCCCTCCGATGAAGAAAACATATGTACCACGTCTCCTAAGATGAGATTATAACCATAGAATGAAAAAGAAGAATTGTGTAAGGCCCCGAACCCGGGAGGCCTCACTTATTGGATTTACTCGTCAACACATAGTTCTTAAACATAAGACATTCACAATCAGAGCTAAAACGATTTAAACATTAACGTAGGCAGTGGAATACATAACATGTCTGAAACATATTTGTCTGATACGAATTTAACTCGTCTTAAAACATAATAAACTTTATACATAAATGGGATGCTAGACTCAGATCGTCGGGTAACTCTCCTCGTCAAGCTAAGCATCTAGTTCCATTACTGCCACCTACATTTAACTGTTGTGCATATTAAAAATCAGCAACGCTGAGTGAGTTCTAACGCTTACATAAAACATTGATATATATAATATAAAAGAAGAAGGTTTTTTGCATAAAGATAACTCTTGATTCCATTAAGGCAAAACTTTAAGTATTGTAACTTTTAAGTCATTCATTAATTATCTTTACTGTAACTTATCTTTAACTTTCCATTTCATTCCATATTGCCCTAATGGCTCAAGTCTAAAGGCCGACGAATAAGGAAAGATTACATGATGCATCACCGTAACTTTTGTTACAGTCCTGACTCGGGTCAGTACGCTGTCACCACACCGTCAATTCCATAAGTATCTGTAGTGCATCCTAAGGCTCTTTACCTCTAGGATTCACTACTCACTATGTCTCATACGGCTCTTTTCCCCTAGGAAGACAAACTCAGCAAAAAGCAACTCAGCATAAAGCAACTCATGACAAAGCAGGGTTAACTTTACCTTATGAGTAACCGTCGTTACTCCTTATCACTAAGAACCAGTTGATCAACCGTTAGCGAACAGCAAAAGTTCTTATAGTGGAGGCCATAGCCCATAAATGACTTTTTTGTACATAGTAACATTTGTCCTCGAAGGAACCGTAACTTAACTTGGTACTTATTCCCGAAAGAAACTTATCTTTACATTCTTTGTTAATGAAATGACTTTCTGTAAAACTTTACCTTCATTCTTTTTTAAAACATCTTTACTATCCGTACACCTTTCATAAATATCTTTCATAAAACTTTCTTTCGCCACTTTTAAATCTTTCTATAAAACATTGCTTTCGCCATCGTTTATTAATAGAAAATATGTAATAAACACTTTACACTAAGTATGCACACAACCCCTAAAGCAGGTAAAAAGGGGATTAGAACTCACCTGATATATTGTCCACTGCGAAAACTAGAAAGCTTTAGGCTACACAAGTGCTACGTGATCTATACGAATACAATACATGAAATCGGTTAAACTTTGACAGTGTCGGCTGACAGTGTCTGATAGTGTGGACCATGCAATCAGAGTGTCGACGGATAGTGTGGACTAGGCAATCTGAGTGTCGGCTGATAGTGTAGACCAGGCAATCAGAGTGTCGGCTGATAGTGTCGACCAGGAAATCTGAGTGTCACCTGACAGTGTCGATCAGGCAATTAGAGTGTTGGCTGATAGTGTCGACCGGACAATCTGAGTTTCACCTGACAGTGTCGACCAGGCAATCAGAGTGTCGGCTATTAGTGTTGACCAGGCACTCTCGAGTGTCACCTGAACTTGTGTTCACGACTTTGTGTCATGCTATAGGAGGGTTGACACTCTAAGGGTTGACACTCTCAGTGTCTTCGTCCCTGTCGAGTGTCGCTACTTTGCAGTTGGTGACACTCGATTGTCGGCCCAAGAAAAAAAATCCCGTACAAGCTCGTTTTCAGTCCAAAATCATAACTTTAACGTTCCAAAACTTTCTAATCTTAACCATGAAGCTAGATCAAAGGTTTTAAGCATAAAAACATGTAAAAATCTGATCTTTAAGTTAAAACCCCATGAAAACCTGATGTCGCCCAGACGGTCTATTAAAATAATAACAAAACCTAACCTAGACTCCTAAGTAATAAAAGGAGTACCTTTAACTAAACCGCACTGACAGGCAAGTGTACCTATCGAGTGTAGCACAGCTTAATGGTAAACCAAGTTATCGAACCTAAGGACACTGTATAACTATAACAGACTCTGGCTCGGACTAAAGATTGATTTGGTTTGGGGGGTTGACTACACTAATGATTTAAACTAATGAATTCAATAAACTAAGATCGCCTCAACTAACCTGATAAAGAACAAATGTAATATCAAGAATGGTAAGAATATCACCTAGGTCGGAATCCTACTTCCAAAGCACAACTTCTATCGGTTATGGAAACTATAATGGATCTGGGTTTCTAAGGAAACAACTCTAGACAGCCTAGTGGATCCCTAATCACTCTCAAGGTGTCACCAACTAAGGAACCTAAAGATGTACTAACTCACCAGATTGTTGGATCACTTCTCAGGTATTTCAAACTATGATAAAGTACCATAATAGACAGATTATCTCTCAGTCTTTCCATCCACCAACACACTCATAGAATGCACGGGGTAATCTCAAGATAACAACTATAACACGAATAACAACAATCACTAGACACCTAATATCGGCTTCCTCTCAGACAGCTGACACTCGGATTCCTAATGACGAAGACTAAACGACTAATTCTCACCTCTCGGGTAATGAACTTGGATACACATTCACTTCTAATCAGCAATCAAAAACAACTCCTATGGCTACTACGTCTAGCAAACCACCCTAATCACAAACCCTAAGATCTATGACCAAGATACGCAAATCAAACTGGCAGATAACCACAATCAACGTAAGGAATTATAATCAACCACACAATCAGATCTAAACATGCAATAACATCACAATAATCAACTGAATATCTTTTACAAAATCATAAACCCATTAATTGAATCCATAAACCGATAAAAATCAAAACTTTAACAAGTATTCATCATGTGACCTAGGCAATATCAAAGTTTTAGCCTAGGATCATGCTTAAACAACCAAACACATAAGTAAAAACATAAACCATGGTATTAAACAAAGAAATCAAACACAAAGTATCGAACTTTAGAAGCAAATAAGCTAGACTGCACAAACCCGGGTTCAAAAGCTTCAACCTTGCGATCCAATAGCCTTCTTCTTCTCCAAAATCGCCCAAGGACTCTCTCTGGACGGCAAAGATATGAACTTCTAACCAAATGGGAATCTAAATCTATTAAAACCAAAAGTCTATTTTTTCTCAGAATTTAGGTCTCTCGCGTACCGCGAAACACATGGCTTGGGCTCCTCGCGTACCGCGAGGGACAATTTAGTCGTGGCCTGTTTAGGTTTTCCTCGCGTACCGTGAGAGAATCTCCTTCTGGTCTTCGCGTACCGCGAAAGCCTGAAATTTCAACTTTTTTCTTTTTTTAACTTTCCAGCTCCTGAAATTTCACGTATTCACTTGTATTCTTCCCGAGCTCCTGTAATATACAATAAACTCAAATGTACATCAAAACGACTCAAATGTACTTCATAACACTAGGAATAAAGATGTGTGCTTTGTACTACATCAAATATCCTCACACTTAACCTTTTTTCGTCCTCGAAAAAGTCTGCAATGAAATCAGAACTGAGATCTAACTTAACAACTCATTAATTACCAATTAGCTAAACATAATCACGCGTTAAAAATCAATAATCAGTATTTCTATCTGGTTAAACCCAAGCACCAACTTTCAAGCCCCCGTAATGTGTTCTAATTCATTTTATACAACTATCAATCAATCTATGTGACTCACACTTAAAAGTTATAGCTCTACGAAATCCCGTCTCACGGTTATGTCTAGGCACGAATCAAACCATATAGATTTACCCAACCACGTTAAACTAAGATTTACAAGTTTCAGAAATAATGATGTTCAATGAATGAATGGATGAAATATGAGCATTATTAAGCAAATTAACTTCATCTAGAGGCGTTTCAACCAAGTCACTATCTCGAAAGGTAACACATAGACTAAGTCATATCAATAAAGCACATAAGAATCAACCCAGTGGTGTTTCAATCAGGCTAGAACCCGACGTGTGACACGTAGGCGAAACTTAGATTTTCAAATAAGCTCAATAATTATGGAATACAGATGCCGGCGCCACTGAAACTAGGATTTATTTTCATAAAAAGAGAGTGGTGTGCCATGAAATTTCAAAAACCTTTAAATCTTAATTTAACGTGGTACCTATCACCCTATGTTGACAGTTTCAGTATTACCGATTCTCTAAGATGAATACCCACAAGATTTCATGATTTTAATTCTATTATTAATCCTAAGTAACACAAACATGATATTTAAGCTTTACTAGCTAGCTTGGTCTACCAAAACATCACTAATTAGACGCGTTTTCAATTATTTAAATCATTTAAACTCACAAGTAGATCCAGTTGTACTATCATTTTCCATTTATTTTGTAGTTATTTCCAAGGACGTTTTCAATTTTTTTGTATTTTTGAATTTTTTATAAACAAGACAAACTAACTTTGTATAAGTGATGATCAATCCTACCCTAATGGAGATTGAGTACGGGCAGAATGATAAAACCTGCAAAATAAACCTCACAACAAACCCGCAGCATTAAACTGACTCAAATTGACTCACTAAGAATTAAGGACTCAAGATAGATAGATGCAAAAAAACATACTCGATGGGTGGCAGACACATAGACATGAATGCTACAGCAGGGTCGGTCATCGGTCACGAACGGTTTCAAATTTCACATGGTAGTGGTGGTGGGATGGTATGAATGGTCATGGATGGTAGATGATCCATGGTAGATGAAGAATGGTGCTGTAGTAGATGATGGATGATGATGGTGGTGATAAACGGGTGTGAAAATCATGGCAAACCAAAGGAAGAAAAGTGAAACAAGGAACACACCGCGAACCGCGAGAGCCAAGGCCGTACCCCTCGCGTACCGCGAGGGAGCAAGAATTAAGCCAGTTCTAGGTTTTGTCCTTCACGTACCGCGAAAGGATTTCCCTCTGTGCTTCGCGTACCGCGAGAAGTGGCTGGTAACAGAAAGTTCAGAAAAATTTTCAACTTTTTATACATAGAAAAATTTTGACCCTTCTAAAAATCTTTTCCACCCAATTTCCTTAAAAACCTATTCCAAGTATAAAAACATATGTCAAAATACTTGGAATTTCATTCCCGATGATTTTTCTCACCGAATCAAGCACAAATTCCTGCAAAACAAGACACAAACAAAACACATATCGAATAACACAAAAATAGACATGGACTCAAACCAAGTAATGCACACAAACTCTACATCCCGGGCACTTGCCCGAGACTCACGCAAGCATATCAGGAGGCTTCTCCTTGATCCTATCCAGCACCACCTTTATCCTTCACGATCTCCCGATCCTCCACATCACAGGACTACCAACTAACCTCAAATGTGTATCATGTATAGCACTCAGATCCTTCCACCAACACTTGAACCTACCCGGTGCGAAGATAACACTGTTCAAATACTCCAGCAAGCGGTCACCTCTAAACATCCCCACACTTGGGGTTTGCACTCCCTCTAACTCCCATATATATCTCAACGTACAGGTTCTCTTCCGTGGTGGCCTATATCTAGGGGGTGACTCAGTCTCACGCCCCTCAGCACATAGAACAGAAATGGGTATAGGCTCAGGAGTAAGATTCTCTATGGTTACAACCTCCAAGCTCTTACCAAGATCTTCTGGTTCATCTACACCCACCACCGTGGGTGGCTCACATACTATCTTCCCCACTTGTGCTAGAATCTCACTCAAACTGAATTCATCATCGTCAGCACTAAAAAACGGGGACCTTATCAAACTCTTTTCAAACTCCTCCAACCAATCCGGAGGCTCCTCTAACATTCCTTTATCCAAATCATCCTTTAATGGATTTGAGTCCCGATGATCGTCCATGGAGGCATCAAGCAGGCACACGGAGTGGCTATGCTCGCCAACATCCTCCACGGAGTTTGTAGCATCGAATGTATTAAACTCATCCCCCACACGAAGTGTGAGTTTCCCGTCAAAGACATCAATCATCACCTTAGCGGTACGTAGGAACGGGCATCCTAGGATGAGTGGGACTTTGTCATCCACCTCCATGTCCAGAATAACAAAATCCACGGGGAATACAAACTTACCTACTTTTACTAACAGAGTTTCCACAAATCCCCGTGGATACTTGACTGAGTGATCAGCCAAGGAAATGCTCATACGCGTCGGCTGCAGTTCACCTAAGTCTAGCTGCTTATGGATAGAATATGGCATCAAACTGATGCTAGCACCTAGGTCGGCCAACGCGTGGTTTAAAGGTAAACTACGTAGCAGGCACGATATCATGAAACGACCCGAATCCAACAACTTCTCAGGTAACTGATTCTGAACCACTGCAGAGCATTGCTCACTAAGTGAGACTTTAGCGACCTCCTTGAGTTTCTTCTTGTTGGAAAGAAGATCTTTTAGGAACTTAGCATATTTAGGCATATGCTGGAGGACCTCTATGAATGGGAGATTGACCTTGAGTTGTTTAAACATGTCAAGGAAGTGACTGTATTCCCTAGCGTTTCTATGTGGCAATACACATGCCGGATATCGAATACGACTCAAGTCAATCTCGGGGGACTTCATCTCTACCCCCTTCTTCTTCTCCTCTGCCTTCTCGGCAGGCACCTCAATCTCTATCTCCTCCTCCACCGGCTCTTCTTCTTCGACCTCCGGTGGGTTCTCTTCCTCCACTCTCATTCTCCTTGTTGAAACAGCATTCGACTCGGACTCTTCCATCATCCTAGCATCGATTTCAGCAAATCGAGCTCTCCAATCTATCTTATTCACCTTTTTCCACCGAGGGAATATTATGCTCACTAGAGTGGGAGTGATCCTCTACAACCTCTTCTCTCTCCACACTCCTTACCAACATGGCCATCACTGAAGCATTTGGGCCTGAAGATGGACCTCCTTGCCTGTCCTTCAAACTCCTAGCGATGTCTCCTACCGCGCGTTACAAATCGTGAAACGCCGATTACTGATTCTTCAATAACGTGTCATGGGCATCCAGTCTTTGCCGAGCATCTCTGTCATTCTGCACCAATTGAGCGAGCAGCTGTGTCTGGTTCTCCAACATCTCCTCAATCTTCTTCAAGCTGACACTGCTTCTCGAACTCGCTACTGCTTCTCCTCCATACTGCTGTTGCTGGCGGCCATTAAACCCAGGCGGGTTATTTCCAGATCTCCATCCTGAGCCAAATGAATTATTGTTGTTGTATCCTTGGTTCTGGTATTGGTTGCCAGCATAGCTCATGTGCTCCTGATTATTTACGGGGCAAACTCGGGTGTCGTGTCCTTCCCTGCACACTTGAAACCGTTGGGTACTGAGCTTCAGCTCTTTTATCTCATTTGCCATCGAGGCGAGTGCAGCAGCCACGCTAGTATCAGGAGTGACCTGATGTACACCTCTAGTAGAAGAGGCGGTTGTTCTAGCACTAGGAATGGAAGTCCTGGTAGAATGTGGATGCTGTTGTTCGGCTTGAGCAAAGCTCTCGAACATTTCCTCGCACTCATCAGGCTTGAGTCTCTCCATGATATGGCCTCCCGCAGCTGTATTGAACATTTGCTATTTCTCGAAGGAGAGACCATTGTAGAACTTCTCCACTAGCTCCCAGTCGGAAAGACTGTGTTGGGGACATTGGCTCAACAACGCGTTGAACCGCTCCCAGGCCATGTGATAAGGCTCGTCGGGATCTATCCAGAACGAATGGATTTGATCCCTAAGGTGAGCAGCCCTAGAAGGTGGATAGTACTTCTAGAAGAACTTGGCTTCGACATCCTCCTAAGTGGTGATAGAATTGTCGAGGAGGGTATCAAGCCAAGTAGATGCGTGACCAGAGAGAGAGAATGGAAAGAGACGCAAGTAGATAGCATCCTTAGACACACCCATGATATTGAATGTATCAAATATCCGCGCGAAGCGGGACAAATTTCTGGGTGCATCCTCATCCTCGAGGACATGGAATTGAGTAGGATGAGTGATCGTACTCATGACATGTGATGGTATCTGCCATGTATTGGTGTTCGGAATAGTGGGGCGCGTGATCGAAGATCTCGCGCCCGTGACCCATCACTGGCCCTCTGGTGTACTGTACTCCTCGCTGGTGGGTCAGCGTCGCCCATTTGTGGAAAGGGGATTGGGCTAGTAGGACGTACCTGGGTGCTGCACAATGCTTTTAAATGCTCCCGGAAGTCGCGGGTGCGCTCGTGTAGCTCTCGCTATGGCTCTAGGAAAGTTGAATAATGTGGTGATCCCTGCGAGCGAGTATGGTGCATAAACAGAAAGACTCTAGAAGGAAACAGAACAAAGACTCAAAGACACACAGAAAGACTTGATTCTAAATTAGACACTCAAATAAGACTCACTAGTTGCACAGAGGACAAGTAGCACACAAGACTCAACAGAAAACAAAACAAACCAAAAATCACTAAAAGAACTAGTCAAAGCTAATATTGCTATTGCCAAGTGTCCCCGGTAACGGCGCTAAAAACTTGATGCCGCCCAGACGGTCTATTAAAATAATAACAAAACCTAACCTAGACTCTTAAGTAATAAAAGGAGTACCTTCAACTAAACCGCACTAACAGGCAAGTGTACCTATCGAGTGTAGTACAGCTTAACGGTAAACCGGGTTATCGAACCCTAGAGACACTGTATAACTATACTAGACTCTGATTCGGACTAAAGATTGATTTGGTTTGGGGGGTTGACTACACTAATGATTTAAACTAATGAATTCAATAAACTAAGATAGCCTCAACTAACCAGACAAATAACAAAGGTAATATCAAGAATGGGAAGAATATCACGTAGGTTGGAATCCTACTTGCAAAGCACAACTTTTATCGGTTATGGAAACTATAATGGATCTGGGTTTCTAAGGAAACAACTCTAGACAGCCTAGTGGATCCCTAATCACTCTCAGGGTGTCACCAACTAAGGAACCTAAAGATGTACTAACTCACCAGATTGTTGGATCACTTCTCAGGTATTTCTAACTATGATAAAGTATCCTAATAGACATCTTACCTCTTAGTCTCTCCGTCTACCAATACACTCAAAGAATGCACGGGGTAATCTCAAGATAACAATTATGACACGAATAGCAAGAATCACTAGACACCTAATATTGGTTTCCTCTCAGACAGCTGATACTCGGATTCCTAATGACGAAGACTAAACGACTAATTCTCACCTCTCGGGTATTGAACTAGGATACACATTCACTTCTAATCTAGCAATAAAAAATAACTCATATGGCTACTACGTCTAACAAACCACCCTAATCATAAACCCTAAGATCTATGACCAAGATACGCAGATCAAACTGGCAGACAACCACAATCAACGCAAGGAATTATAATCAACCACACAATCAGATCTAAACATGCAATAACATCACAATAATCAAATCAAGATCTTTTACAAAATCATAAACCCATTAACTGAATCCAAAAACAGATAAAAATTGAAACTTTAACAAGTATTCATCATGTGACCTAGGCAATGTCAAAGTTTTAGCCTAGGATCATGCTTAAACAACCAAACACAGAAGTAAAAACATAAACCATGGTATCAAACAAAGAAATTTAACACAAAGTATCGAACTTTAGAACCGAATAAGGTAGGCTTCACAAACCCGAGTTCAAAAGCTTCAATCTTGCGATCCAATAGCCTTCTTCTTCTCCAAAATCGCCCAGGGACTCTCTCTGGATTGCAAAGATATGAACTTCTAACCTAATGGGAATCTAAATCTATTAAAAACAAAAATCTATTTTTTCTCGGAATTTAGGTCTCTCGCGTACCGCGAAAGACATGGCTTGGGCTCCTCGCGTACCACGAGGGACAATTTAGTCGCGACCTGTTTTGGTTTTCCTCGCGTACAGTGAGAGAATCTCCTTCTGGTCTTCGCGTACCGCGAAGGCTTGAAATTTCAACTTTTTCTTCTTTTAACTTTCCAGCTCCTTGTCTTGCTCGATTTCTTCACGTATTCACTTGTATTATTCCCGAGCTCCTGTAAATATACAATAGACTCAAATGTACATCAAAACGACTAAAAACAAAGATAAAACTAACTAAAAACGCACAAAACACTAGGAATAAAGACGTGTTCTTTGCACTAAATCAAAACCTTAAAACCCATTTTCAATCAAATCTCAGATCTGGACAAGTTTCTTACCTCTAATCGACTCGTTTCTTCAGCAAAGCTTCGTGTAATAACTGGAGAAGAAGAATGGATCGATCTTTGAGCAAAAACGACACTTTCTATCTATATATGTTTCTCTCTCTAGAATTGGGAAGAAGATGAAATTGGAGTGTGGGGGTGTGGGGAGGAGAGTTGGAGTCTTGAAGGCTCCTCCTCCACCTCAGGCCTGCTAGGCCCAATATCGGCCCATTAGGGCTTATCTAGTCCCACAATTCTCTAAAGCTAAAACCCGCACCCCATATGATAAAATTCCGGATATTAGAAGTCTACCCTCCTTACAACAGGTTTCGTCCTCGAAACCTACCATAAGCTATACTGATAGCAAATCACAGAATGGGTGGCATAAACCGTAGTTGTGCTGGGTAGCTTGGTCATGAAGGCCATCGTGGTTAGTTACCATTGAGAGTCTAAGTCGATTAATCTTTTGGCTACACGTGGTTTAATCCTTCTATTTTTAAGGCCTCTAGGCTAGCCGAGATGATTACTAGGCGAGGGAATGGTTTTCCAACGACGCGCGTTTCTATTTTCACTAGGACTTCCTTAAGAGTATAGAAAATTAAATAGTTAGTAAAAGAGATACGTACCCGACCTGGCGTCAAGCTTCCTCTCAATCCTTCTTATCAGTCACCTGGTAAACTCTTTCCTTGGCTGCGGCTTTCGGTTTCCTACACTCGCTACCAACATGCCCTTTCTTGCCACATTTATAACATATACGCTTGGCTGGGCATTCGCGAGAGAGGTGACCCTGCTTGCCACACTTATAACACCCCACCGACCCATACCTGTATTCACCCCCTGATTCTTACAACACTTACCACACGTCCCATCGGTTTCTACTTTTGACTTCTTCTCGCTTGGATCCTGAAGGTCTCTGCCAGTTCGCTTGACTGTCTACTTCTTGGGTTCCTCAGGGATGACTTCGGTAGAGGCTATGTCATCATACACAACACCACTCAAAATGACCACCGACTCAAAAGTACTTAGTGTGTTGGTCTTGACAAAGGTACGGACCCTCAGAGGCAATCCTTGGACATAGTAGTGAATTCTCCTCTCCTCGGTTGTCAATAGATGAGGCACCAGACATGCCAACTCATTTTACTTGGAGGTGTATTGTCGGTGAGTCCTGAGTCCTGCTTGTAAAGTCATGAATTCCCTCTCCACTTTGTGAACCCCGTTCTTAGGACAAAACTTTTCAATCACTAACGCTTTCAGGTCATTCCACCTCATCAATTCGACCGCTTGGTCACCCTTAGCCTATTTCACGATCTCCCACCAATATGTCGCCTCTCCCTTCAATGACTAATTAGCGGGTGGTTGTTTTTTTAAGTTTTTTTAATATATTCTATTATTTTTTTATCGTATTTTTTAATTTAATGAAATGTGTTTTCTATTTTAATTAATATTATATTTTAATTACGTTTTATTTAATTTATTATATATATTTTAAATATGGTTTAGGTATGGAAAATCTAGCATCGTCCTGACGTGACTTAGGGATGAAATGGATGAGAGGGATGCACTCTCACCACCTTTATAATCTGCAACTGCATTTTTAGGGTTAGAGATGTTTCAAGTTTTAAGAAATAAAAGAACATAATTTAGAATTAAAGCATAAACCAAAACAATTACTAGAGTAGAGGTTGAATCTAGGGTTAGAGATTTACCCACTATTGTAGTAATTATTTTGGTTTATATTTTGAATTATAAATTATGTTCTTTCATTTCATAGTTTGGGATGGTCGTTGGCGGTTTAGGGTTGGGGTAGTCACCTACAATATCTCTGCATAGGTTAACATGTTTTCAAGAATTTAGGTACCAAAAGAGTAATTTCTGAACATTTGAAATGGAAAGTCAAATCACATCTTACTGTAATTTACTGGAAAAAATATAATAAAATGGTATTTGACGACAAAATAAGTACGATGAAATTTTAGGGGGGTGGATGGAGGGAGGGATGGAGAAGAATGTTGGGTTGGGCGGAGGGTTGCCGGTGATTCTAGGTGTGGGGTGGTGGTTGGCGGTTTAGGGTGGGGTAGTGACCAACAATATCTCTGCATAGGTTAAAAGTTTTTTCTACCAAAAAAGTAATTTCGGACTATTTGAAATGAAAAGTCAAATCCCACCTTAGTTAATTTGACTTACATCACTATTTAGTTAAAAACAAAACTTACATAATTAAATTTCAAAATTTCTTAAAATAATGTTAATTTAAAATAAATGTGTTTTAATAGTAAAATTAATATTTTTCTTTAAATATAAATCATTATTAAGAAAAGAGATATGTATTTAATAAGAGAGAGAGACGGGAAAAAATGGTGAGAAGAGATGTGGACGCGACACTTGACATATATGATTTTTATTTATTATATGTGATCTATTATATGTGATCTATGATTCATACATCATTAAAGAAGTCAAATCAGTATTTTTTTTAATTTAAGTTAACTAAATTTTATTTTTTTTACTCTAAATTTTGCCCATGGTTATTTTGTTTTTTATTTTACTCAAAAATTTGTATATAAACCTAATATATATTTTTTTAAATTTAAGTTAACTATTATTATTTTTTTAATTTGTATGTAAATCTCAAAACAAAATTAATAACAACAATAAAAATTTCACTCACAAATAAAAAAATAAATAAATTTTAAATAAGAAAATAAACAATCAAATTTATTAATAAATAAAAAAATAATTTATAACTACATATTTAGCAAGTTTTGCTACCCAATCTTTATAAAACTTTTGACGTGATTTAAATACGTTTTACCACTTAGTTGCGTCTCTTTCGCTCCTTAGTCTCCATAAGTTGTGTGTAGCAGGCTCTGGATACCTGAAAGTATCCTGGTTCAAGAATGGACTCGGTTCACTAGGCATTTGGTAGTTCACGTAGTCACTATTGTAACTGGGATAACCAGCATTGTCCCTGAATGAAGTTTGTGTTGGATGCTCTTGAGGGTGCATGAACGAACTGTGCCTTGGAGGCTCTTGGCCGTAATCACTTTTGCATCTAAGTGGGTAAATACATTTGAAACGTTGATAAAAATAGGTTAGTTTCAATAGATGTATATTTTGATAAACTTAAGAGAAAAGAATAATACTTTGTTTGTCCATCAATTTTGACTGTAACCACGTTCGATTTTGGTCATACTCGTAAGTAGTTGGAGAATTAACTGCGCGATACAACCAAGAAGTGAATTTATCTCAGTCAATCTGGGGACCAAAGGATGGCCTGTAGTGCTTTATGATATTCTCATAAATGTGATATCTGCAAAGCAAATGGCTTGCCTCCCGAAAGACATATCGATCAGCATGCCTCCATTAGAGCAAAATCTCTATCTGTGACTATGACACGTGGCTGCTGTGACATTTCTGATTTTTACTATTTGTACTCTTTCTACACTTATCAATGAGAATCTACATGACATTTCATTTTACTTGATATCATATTCATTCATTGTTACAATACTAGTTCACGTGTGAAACATTATGTTTATACTTGATTTCAAATACTTATACTTATCTCTTATCGATTCATGGATCACACGTAGACTTAATTGATCATTATGACACATTAAATACACATGAACCACCCCATACACCTCAAACATGTTCTTATAACTTATTCAAAGTGATTTGATGCCTAAAAGTACTAGTTAGTACTTTCGTGCGATCGTTCGCCTTTTAAACCGTCGTCAGCTACGTACTGTCCACAACCGAAAAATTCGTCTAACATAACCTTAAATTATGTTTTAAAACATGAAGTGACAAAATATGTAGTCAAGTGCTTGACTTGCTCGCAAATAAAGGCCGAACACCAGAAACCGTAGATTCAACCTCTCGGTATACCAGAATGGAAGTGGGAACACATTAACATGGACTTCATAACCAAGCTACCTCATACAGCCAAAGGTTATGACACCATCTGGGTAATTGTGGACCGTCTGACGAAGAGTGCTCACTTCCTAACTATTCACGAGACGTTCTCGTCAAAAAGGTTAGCGAAGGTATTTATCAATGAAGTAGTAGAACGACATGGGGTGCCCTTGTCGATTGTATCTGTGACATCTGAAAAATTCTCGTTAACCCCGTTAGCACAATTCCATTATCTCCTAACCCAGTTAACTCAATTAGAAACCTCAGGGACTAATTCTATCAACATTTAAACTAAAACTACAAGGACTAGATATGTAATTACTAAAAAATCAAATTTGTTGACTTGAAAAAGTCAAAATCACATATTCTAAGGTTATGTTGACTTTTGTGAGTCAAACATGTAGCCTTTGATCCAAATTCGAACTCCATAACCTGAAATTCGTGCGAAATGATAACTGAAATGCACGTTAATGCCTTAAACGTTCATCATTAGGACATTAAACACCATCATTGTGTCGAATTAAACCAATTTATGATCATTTAAGCCATAACCGTCGACTCCTCATCATGTACTCATCAAATTCAATTAATTCAATCATTATTCCCGAAATAAAAAATTCGCTCACCTTGATCGAGCATCTTAGGAACGTATGCACACACCAATTCGACCGGAATTGAAGCTGGAATAGCCGGAGACCGAACCACGCAACTCATGTCTGAGTTTTACTCGAACACCCTCTATTCGGCATCGAATCTGGTAATTTCTTACATTTTTAGCTTCTTTTCAGTACCTTGATCAAAATCCCTATAAAACCTAGGGCCTATATCACCGATTTGATCATAAACAAGATCTAGGGTTCATCACTTAATTGGTTTAATCGAATCCTGATCTAGACTGAGTCTCAATCTAATTAATATATATGGTTAGTTTCGCAATCCTTTGCTTATCAATAGCCCCATGATTCCAACAACTTTGATTATCAGATTCGACCAAATCGATTCTAAGTTCAACCTAGGGTTTTCGGCCTTTTAAACAGGAATTAAACGATTTTAAACTTAATGTTTTTGCAATCAAACTCGACCACAGGTTCGCAATACCCCGATTTTCAAAACCCCTATGCCATTTGGGACAATCGTGACCGAATTCGTTGGATTTGGGGTTGAGTTTGGGTTCGGCTTCGATAGGGGGGAAGAACACAAGAGAGTTGCTTGTTAAATCAAATCTGATCAAGTGTTTGTATGTGATACCCTAGCGGGCGAGTTGGTTAAGTCGTTGGGTTGTGGGGGAGGTGATCCGGGTTCGAGTCCCTCCACCCCTGTTTTGTATTAAAACACATATTTGATATTTTATTAATTATAAAACCATTTTCTATATTATTATATTAATATATTAATACGATTTAGCCCCGGATAACACCCGTAGACTCGGGTTTATATTTATAACACGTTTTAATTATTATTTTCCCACACTTGATAATAATATAATAATTTATATCATTAACCAAGCTTATGATTCCGAATAAAGATAATATATTTATTATCTTATTCACATAAATAAATACCGTGTCATTCTCCAAACTTAAAAATAATATAATAATTTATATAATTTTCCTAAACCATTATTTAATGGTAAAAACACACGAATATTTATTTAAATGATATTATTCGTAGTTAGTGACGCTTGGTACGTACCACATCTATTTATTATTAAATCAAGGATTTTGTGAACCCGTTGACAAGTTTGTTTACTCGTTAATCATTAGTGCGTCTTAGGATATCCAATCTTTCATGTGTTGTCGTCACAAAATCCCACGTATTTCTAACAATTATAAATATAATTCTAAGGCATTCGTAGACAGTACATGTGCAATCCATTTGTGGTTTCTTATTGCATCCTTGGGTGGTGCTAACTACCTACGCTTACACAACTCAGGTGAGTTTCCTTTTACTGCTTTTAAATTGGGGGAGAAAACATGACGCAAACTCTTTCGATTATTGTAATTCATATGTTATCACTGTTAAAACTAAGAGTAACACACTATCATGAAAGTCCTCACACACAACGAACCGTTAATATGGATTTTGCAAGGTAATCTTTAGTAGTACTACTGGGTTTGAAAAACCCCACCCGCGTTAGTCGCGCTAACTCGATTGGAGGTCGAACGGGTGAAATATTGACCTAAACATGGCACCATGGTTGATAGACATGGTGGGAGGCATTCAAACGCAAACACAAGCAGTCAGCTTCGGTTTCGAGCTCTTAGTAAACATGAACATAGGTTACTACCTATTGATATATATATTGAATGTACATAATCTGGCAAACGCTATTACAAATTGAAACCTGTGAACTCACCAATCTCATGTTCACACATTTTCTTATATGTTTTGTCAGGACGCTAAGCACAGGTGCACACCTAGGATATGCATGGAGTCTTGTTATCATTTCAAACATTGATCAACATTTTACCTGCTTTCTATTAAACATGACTTTCGGCACGTTTGTTTTGCGCATTTACAAACTTTATTCAACGCTTCCGCATTCACTCTGACATTTATGATATTTAGTTATGTCCCATATAGTGTCGTTTGACGTAACTAATGTCTGAGGTCCTGGTTTGTCACACGCCAAACGGTAAAACCCCGTTAGTGGATTTTAGGGGTGTGATAGATTGGTATCACAGCCATTGGTTATAGAGAACTAGTGTATACTAAACTATAACCGCACGCATGCATTAGTTGCACGACACAGCCACTCATATGTGATACACATACACACCTAGCATCCATACATACATTGCATTGCGGGCATGTTGACATCATCCACATCACCCTCTGCTGACGAGGAACATGCCATTCTTATTGCACCATCATTCCCAGTGGCGACACTCGTGGAGTCTCCAAAACAGCATCCACTCCCGTCCGAGGGCAGCAAGACGGAGCCTTCGAAGGAGTCTCTCCCACCACCATCACCTGCACCCCTTTCCACACCACAAGAGTCGAAGATGACACCGGCTTGAGCTTATCGATGACACCGTCGGGTATTGTGGGCCTTCTCAGGCCTGTGTTAGGGACGACACCCAGCACTGCCACATATCTCTTTGGGAGTTGGGTTCGTCAGAAGCGAGTCCCTCCTTCAACCACTAGCAACAATACCCCGACCTCACTAGCTTTACTCTACTTCAAGCATGAACCCGTGGGCCTCGCTTGAGGTACACCATGTGGAGGCAGACCGTTGCACGTATTATAGTGGAAATTCATTGACACATAGATGTCATCACTTTCCTGAGCCATGGGCTAGCATCTTTGGTCGATATTCTGTTATAGATAGATTGACCACAAAGTTGAGAACGCCTTGCTCATTGCATACTCAAACCCTATTCTCACTCAGTCGGAAGAAAGGCTACTCTGCTTCTTCCAGTAACACATATCCATGAACTAGTTTCGCTTCGAAGTCGCATTTCATGTGCATGTTTGTTTCATATGCATGTTCCCGTCTACCATCCACAGGATTGGACTCTCGTATTGGGTTTTAACTCGAGTGAATACTCGGATCAAACGATTCCCGACTACTCATCCTGATATGAGTCCTAGTTGATCAACTTATGATTGATGACTAAGCCTTTCGATCTTATTATCTCTAACAACACTTTGTACTTAGTAATAAACTGAAGGACATTTTGACACGAGACAGGGAGAACTAGGGTGAGCATGCAAAGCAAATTATCCTTACGGGTGCACACGTAATAATAATTTGAGGTGCATGTAAATCCTGGTGAAACCTAGCATGTGGATAAATGGTCCTAATTTGTGATTTACAGAATCAAGTTTCCACTGTAAGTAGAAATTCCCATAACCCGCTCAGCGACTAATTGGTATCATTAAGCCTGTTCAACAGTTGATAGATGCGACTATCAGGTTGAAGATAGTTACGGACACACTGAGCTATCATCAATGGAATCCATCATTTTATGTTCACTCTTGTAAGAGTCTTAGTGAACTTAAGACCCTCATCCAAACTTGATCAAGGAACCCACTTCGATTGAAACTCTAATAGAACCTCATGGCAAACCCATAGACTCCAACTATGCAAGCGGAATTTGAGGAATTCTTTCTAAACTAACACGTTATTCCTTACTGATGTCGTCCAGACGTTCTACATAAAAACTAACAAAACCTGACCTAGACTCCTGAGTAATAAGATGGAGTACCTATGAACTAAACCGCACTGACAAGCAAGTGTACCTATCGAGTGTAGCACAACTTAATGGTAAACCGGATTATCGAACCCTAGAGACACTATTATAACTATACTAGACTCTGACTCGGACTAAAGATTGATGATTGGGGGGTTTACTACACTAATGATTTAAACTAATGAACTCCTAACTATCGACACCAACTATCAAACAGACGAAACAGATGAGATCAATAAAGGATAAAGCACTATCTAGGTAATGAATCATGTTTGACAAACATAAACTTCTCTCGAATATGACAGTTATGATGGAACCGGGATCTTTGAATACGAAACCCTAAAATAACCTAAGGATCCCAGATCATTCTCCAGGTGTGACCTATTAGGAAACCTTAAATAACGTGTAAACTCACCGGTTGGTCGGATCACCTCTCAGCTATTTCCAACAATGTTAAAGTACCCTAAAGATATATTACCTATCAGTCTCAATATCTCTATACGCCCTAAGACATACGTGGTAATCTGGAAACTCTCAGTTTGACACGAAATATCAATAATGCTAAGAAACCCTCCTTTCAGAGCAATCTACCTAAGAACCCTAACACCAAGGAATACCCGACAACTTCTCACCTTTCAACTATTGAAGTAGGAAGAAAATTTAATCCTAAAGCACTCTCAATATGCGTTTCTATGGATGATGAAATCAATTAACCACAAAACTAGTTACAAAAACAAAGTAGGTAACATAACAAGCATCTATTATTTGAAAGACATTCAACAAGACATATGTGAAACACAAATCAATTGTAAATCAGAATTAAACATGCAAAACATCATATTAAGTGAATTCAAGTTCTTTACTTTATCACCAATCCATCACAATCCAACATAAACCGAAGGAAATCCACGAATCAATTAAACAATCATCAAAAACCTAGATAGCTACTATAGTCTAGCCAAGATACATGTACAAACTCAAAACAAAATCTCAAAGGTAGTAAACATCATCCAATGCAAACCAAAGTAATCAAGAAACAAAGATCGAAACCCTAAGAGCAAGAAATTAACCAACCCGATTGATAAAGATCCGAACTTTGGCTCCCGTTGCTTCTTCCTCTCTCAAAATCACCTCTTTTTGCTCTCTAAATGACTGGTAATCGAATACCAAACTTATGGGAGAGTCCTAAACTATTAAAACATCAAATTAGATTAAAAAAACACATTTCTGGGGTTACTCGCGTAACGCGAAGCCCATTTGGCCTTTCCCTCGCGTACCGCCAAAGACAAAAGAGTCGCGAAACTTTTTCGGTTCCATGTTTCCTCGCATACCGTGAAAAAATGGACAACAAACCTCGTGTACCACAAGGACATAACCTGATATTTGGATTCTTCTCATCGAAATATCCCAAATCGATATATTATGGGCACCGTAACTCATTTTCTAGCCCGAGATATGCCCCTTTGAAGTTTTGACTTTTTCCCGACTTTTTCCGTTCTCATCCCAGGTTCTCGTGTGCTCCTTTCCTCACAGTTCTTGATCTTTTATTCTCCAATTAGTCACCAACACCTACCATATACAATATTATTAAGTACAAGCTATAAATGACTAAAAACGACTCTAAAAGCATACGAAAACGCTACGAAATACTTGGGAAAACGAGGTGTGTTTTGAAACACATCAAATATCCCCACACTTAACCTTTTTTCGTCCTCGAAAAAGCTTCAATGGAATCAAAACTTAGATCCAACAAACAACAATTACCAATTAGCAAAACATACTCACGCGTTAAAAAGCAACAATCAGTATTTATGTCCGATTAAACCCAAGCACCAACTTTCAAGCCCCCGTTACGTGTTCTAATATTACATTACCAAGCATATCAATCAATATATGTGACTCACACTTAACAGTTACAGCTCTACCTAGTCTCGTCTCACGGTCATGTTTAGGCACAGATCAAACCATATAGATTTACCCTACCACGTTAAACTAAAATTTACATGTTTCAGAAATCAGATGAAATCGTGAATGAATGGATGATAATGAGCATTAATAATTAAATTAAACTTCATCTAGAGGCGTTTCAACCAAGTCACTATCCCGGAAGGTAACACATAGAATAAGTCATATCAATGAAGCACATAAGAATCAACCCAGTGGTGTTTCAATCAGGCTGGAACCCGACGTGTGAAACGTAGGCGAAACATAGATTTCAATTAAATAAGCTCAAGAATTATGGAATTATGGACGCGGGCGCCACCAAACTCGAATTTATTCTCATAAAAAGAGAATGGTGTGCCAAGAAATTTCAAAAACCTCTAAATTTTAACTTAACGTGGTACCCATCACCCTATGTTGACAGTTTCAGTATTACCGACACCCTAAGATGAATACCCACAAGATATCATGATTTTTAATTTAATTATTAATCTTATTTAACACAAACAGGCTATTTAAGCTCTACTAGTTGACTGGGTCTACCAAAACATCACTAATTAGACGCGTTTTCAATTATTTATTCATTTAAACTCAACAAGCAGATCCAGTTGTACTATCATTTTCCAAGTATAAGCAGTTATTTCGAAGGACATTTTTCAAAATCTTTCAATTTTTTTGTATTTTTTAATTTTTATAAACAAGACAAACGTAGACAAACTAGACACTTATATCCCCACATTTGAAAGACACATTGTCCTCAATGTGAAGCAAGACACAACTAAAAATAAAAATGCAAAACATAAAAATAGGAAGTGACTTAGCTGGTAACGTATATGATATCGAAGAAAATCCAGCTTCGTTCATCCTTATGTGCACCGTATAGCATTTCGGTCGCGGTTGCACAATGTACTGTCGGGTTGCCTTTACAAACTATATATAAGTGATGATCACCCCCACCCGAATGTAGATTGAGTAGAATGATAAAACCTACAAAATAAACCTCACAACAAACCCACAGCATTAAACTGACTCAAATTAAAATAAAGACTCGACTGACTCAAACTGACTCAAGATAGATAGCAGAGAAAACGTACCCGATGCGTAGCAAACACATAGACTTGAATGCCACATCAAGTTAGATCAACAGTTACGAACGGTTTCTAAGTTTCCCATGGTCATGGTGGTCGGTGGATATGATATGGATTTGAATGGTGATAATGGATATGATATGGATGGTGTAAATAATAGTGGATAATAATGGATGGTGGTGGTGACGGATAGTGATGGAGGATATGTGATGAATGATGATGAAAATGGATGATGATAAAGGTGGTGGTGGGAATGGTAGTGGGGAGAACTACGGGTCGATGCGGGTGAACGGTGTGGGAAACCATGGAAAACAAGGAAGAAAGGCAATTCCAGCATTCCCCTGTGTACCGCGAGAGAAAGGGCAGCACTCCTCGCGTACCGCGAGGAGGCAGAAATTAATTCGTCCAGTAAGTTTGTCCTTTGCGTATCACGAGAGGACTTCCGAAAGGCGTCGCGTACCGCGAGATCATGCTGGTAACAGAAAGTAAAGAGGGTTTTTGTACATAGAAAATTTTGACCCCTCAAACTTTTTTCACCCAAATTCCATAAAAACCTATTCGAAGCATAAAAACATATGTAAAAATACATGGAACTTCATTCTTGACAAATTTCCTCACCGAATCATGCGCGAATCCCTGCAAGACACGACACAAACAAAACACAGAAAATGACACAGACTTAAGCCAAGTAATGCACACAAACTCTACATCCTGAGAACGTGCTCGAGATTCAAACACACCTATCAGGAGGCTTCTCCTTGATCCTAACTAGTACCGCCTTCATCCTTTGCGGTTTACCAGTCCTACACAACTTCAACAGACTCAACTCCCTACCAAACCTCGAACCTCTATCATATTTCTCAATCAAGTCCTTCCACCAAAGTTTAAACCTACCAGGTCCAAAGATAACACGGTTCAAGTATCCTGGTAAGTTGTCACTTCTAAACATCCCCACATTTGGGGTTTTCATTCTCCTAATACTATATGAATCTCTCAAAGCGCGGGTTCTCTTACTTGGCGGCCTAGATTTAGGGGATGACTCAGCTTCTATCCCCTCAGTATGCACACAAGTAAAGGTCAAAGGCTCAATATGTGATATCATTAACGGTGTGGCCTCTAACCTCTCGCCCGGATCTTCAGGATCCTCTACACACTCAACCACGGGTGTCTCACAGATTAATGACCCGACTTGTGCTAATATCTCACTCAAACTGCAATCATCATCGTCAGCACCTAAAAACGCGTACCCTTTCAAATTCCTTTCAAATTCAGCCAAAACTAACTTGGCGGGTACTCTATCATCCCTCCTCCATGTCTATCAACATCATCATCTACTGGATTAGAGTCCCGATGTTCATCCATGAAGGTATCGATCATGCACACGGAGTGGCTATGCTCGCCAACATCCTTCACAGACTTCGTAGCATCGAATGTTATCGACTCATCCCCCACACGAAGTGTGAGTTTCCGGCCAAAGACATCGATCATTGCCTTGGCTGTACGTAGGAACGGGCGTCCTAGGATGAGTTGGACTATATCATCCACTTCCATGTCCAGAATAACAAAATCCACGGGGAAGACAAATTTACCAACTTTCACTAACAGATTCTCCATAATTCCCCGTAGATACTTGACTGAGCGGTTAGCCAAGGAAGTGCTCATGCACGTATGCTGCGGTTCACCTAGGTCTAGCTGCTTATATATGGAATAAGGCATCAGATTGACGCTAGCACCCAGGTCAGCCAACGCGTGGTTTAAGGGCAAACCGCCAAGCAGACACGGGATCGTGAAACGACCCGAATATGCCATCTTCTCCGGTAGTTTGTTCTGAACCACTGCAGAACATTTCTCACTAAGTGAGACTTCAGAGATCCATTCTAGCTTCCTCTTGTTGGAAAGAAAATCTTTGAGGAATTTCCCATACTTAGGTATGTGCTGGAGGACCTCTATAAATGGGAGAATGACCTTGAGTTGTTTGAACATATCAAGGAAGTGACCGTATTCCCTAGCGTGTTTATGTGGCAACAAGCGAGCTGGATAGGGAACACGACTCAAGTTAATCTCGGGGGACTTCATCTCACCCCCACTCTTCTTCTCCCCTACCCTCTCGGCAGGCTTCTCCATCTCTATCTCCTCATCCACCGGCTCTTCTTCTTCTACTACCGGTGGGCTCTCCATCTCTTCTGCCCTCATATTCCTAGTCGAAGCAAAATTCAACTCAGGCTCCTCTAGCATCCTAGCATCGTTCCCAGCAAATCGAGCTCTCCAATCAAACTTCTTCACTATCTCTACTGAAGGAATGCCATAGTCAGCATTGTGGGAGACTTCCTTCTCTACTCTTTCCTCCTCTCTATGACTCATGACTGACATGGCCATCACTGAAGCATTGGGGCCTGAAGATGGACCTCCAAAGATTCAGTACTGAGCATCTAACGTACTGACCATCCAAAGATTCTCTCTTTGCCCGTGAAAACGGTTGAAATCATTGCCTTAGCATTTTTTGTCGTTCCACAACCTTTTCATTAAGAAATGAACCTAGGAACGCCATCTGGAATTTCAACAAATAAAAGTCACCAACTAGAATTACCAATATTCAAGTCTAAAATATCTCTGGCACAAACCCGTAACACTTGTACCCAAATACGAACCACCAAAAAATTAGTTCGTAAACCTGAAAATGTGAATCAACTCGAAACCCGGTTCAGATCACTCCAAAAATAAAATCCTTTTTTACTCCGAATACAAAAAGAAAATTCAAACAACTAAAAATTGATTTGTGAATAAATAAACAACATAGATCTACCCCGGGTGAGCTCCCCCGGGGTGGTGGCTCACAGAAAACCAACAATTACAAATGAAAACCTAATGCTCTATTTTAAGCCCCTGAGCCTTGCTCCCCAAGTCAGCCGCCACTGCCCCTGATAAACCCTAGTAAGTGTCGCCAAGTGACTCCGGCGACACTCTCAGACTGTTGCCATGTTTAGGGGCGACACTAGATGTGTCGCCGGATACTAAAACTTTATTTTTCGTCTGTATCATTCTATTAATAATATCATTCTCTTATGTATACCCAACATAATTCATAATTACATTAAAACCGTTATCCTTGTAGTGCATCAATATGTCTTTTCATATTATGATATGACTCTTCATATCTTTCACTTACTGTATGATTCTTCATACTGTAGTGATCTAGAAAGAACCATTTCATTTTTGCACAAGCAATCACTATGGTAGCTTATGTATGAACCAATCATGTGTTCGTATGAAACATCCAATGTTTCCTTTGTGCAAGACGTCCTTTTAAGTTTGTTTGTGGTTCGTTATCTATCCCATAGATATGTGTTCCTTTGTTAGTCACATCCGATGTGATATGAGAAATAATCTTTATTCAAACATCCATATCTTGAATTTAGATTAAACTTAGTATGTCAATTACATACTTAATCTCGAAGGATCTAAGCTCCCACTTACCTCCACACATCTCCTTTGATAACTGCTTTATCAAATGGAAACCTAATTCATATTGAGTTAAAAATACATTTGTCATTTATACCTTTATCTGGTAACTTCATAAAACATCCAACAGACCATCTATGATTAGATGTGTTACCCCCTTAAGCACGTATTGATAATGAATTTTGATCATCTCATGATCTGATAACTTAAGACCGTTTACTGATCTCATCATAGAATATATTGGGTATGCTTAAAGGTATGCATGTTTTAAAAAAAAGTAGGTCTTAGCAGACAGTCTGCTAGAGCAAAACCGTCGAGTTCTAAACGCGTTATAGTATTTTAACCTTTTATTATATGCGGCTTTCTCCTTTAGTTTCATAAACTAAAGAGGATGTACTGGATCTTACTTTCACATTCCGAACGTTAACATTTGTTGTTTTGGTAAGTGCGTATCAAATAACTCTTTATTTGATGATGATTCTAAATTTTTTTTGCCAAAAAGATTCCAAGTTACTAGAACGTTTCTAGTTTGTCTTCAGCTTCCTTAAGCTGTTTGGATATCTCTTGAGAAATACCATATTGCTCATAGATGGCAAAGTTCCTTTTCCACTAGGTAGCAACACTTGCTAAGGATCATCACATCTCTATGCATGCATCCCTTCTTAGTGACAGAGGAATTTTAGAATTATCATGCGGTCTTGTGTTAATGCCTTTTAGCAATCTAAAAGTAACCACTTTACTTTCATTTTAAGAAACCTTTAATCTAATCAAATATTTCTTGTCTCTTGTCTTTGCTGGTTATACTTCATTAATTACTTGATAACTGAAAATTATCATGCAGGCTACTTTTAAGTAACAAATATGTAAAAACCATATGCTTGATAACTTGGATTAAAATAAAGGTCTAACCAAAATTCCATAATCAAAATGTTATCAAACAAAAACTCAAAACTGAAAATTGTTCAAAAACATCCAATGTTTCAAACTAGGCAAATTTTAAAGAATGTAAATTTCACTGCGGCGTGATCTTAAACTTTCCCATTGCTTCAGTTAAACATTCTTCGTCAGACCCTCCACCAATAATTGTGCAGTGTTAGTATGAATACTATATTCATATGTACTTGAGGAAAATGATAGGTTTTCATATACCTGGAGTTTCTGCTACGATAGCATTGTACTCCTCCAGCTCTGACAGGTATACGGGGCAATTCCTCATCCACTGACCAATGTCACCACAACGAAAGCACTTGAAGTTGTTATGAGAATCACTGGCAGACTGTCCTTCAGCAACAGCTTTGCCTCTGATGTTTTCCATACCCTTGCAAAAAGCTTTGACCATGTTTTTCTCCCTTTCCATCATCAACATTACGAATTGATTTGGATTTGGAATAGTCATCTCTAAACCCTTTAGCATTGTGTGTAGTTCGGTTAAAGAACATTCCATATCACTCAATAGATAGTTCTTGATGAAACTATCAATTGAGGCAGGGAGAGAGCTCGGGATTAGATCCACAAGCATGCGATGTCCAATGTCAAAATCCAATTCCTCCAGCCGATCCACATATCCAACCATTCAATGAAAATGTCGACTAACACTGCCACCCTCTTCCAGCTTTCAAGACGAAAAGATATTCATGTGTCTCATACGTTCAATCCTTATATGTTTCTGCAACTTTTCCTTCAACAAATTAATCGACTTAAAAGCTTTACCCGTTTTAACGTTTCCATTAAGTTCAGGTTCAATTGTTGCTAGGATAAGCATTGACACATCCAATGAGTCATTAACATGCTTATTCCATGCATAAATGGTTTCCTTGGAATTAGTAGCATGTTGTTCGGGTAAGGGATTTTTAAGAATGTATTCCTTCTTCTCAGCCCGAAGGACAATTCTTAAGCTGCGGAACAAGTCCACAAAGTTATCACCATTGAGAGTTTCTTTCTCAAAAATGTAGCGGAGAGCATTATGAGAGAAGTTTGAATTCGGAGACATCTACAAAGAACAAAATCGGTTTTAGTATTTTCGATGAAAAATATTTCCTTAAAATAATGACCCTTTAAGAAAAACATTATATCTTGTTTAAGGAATGAGATCCACGGTTCACTGTGTTTTATGAATGGGAAACTACTTTCCGTAGAACATAGCTATTTAGGTATGCCAAACAATTCTCATGATTATAAGGCCGGTCAAAGACATCTAATGTCTTGAGTTGGTACGATTAGCCTTATATGTTCCCACTCATTCTAGTAATTGGCTGAAAGACTTCTTACAAGTTTGAGCAATATCTCATCCTAATTTAGCAATGTGTGCATGTCGGCCCAAGACTCTCGGGAATAGCAACATCACCTTGTACCGACATCCGTAGGCCTAAGAATAAGGATGAGGCACATGTACTCAGGGGTTCGGATATATCATTTCAAGTGTCCTGAAATAGGGAGGCATTGTCATATTTATTACATTTGGGATTTATTTAGTGTTTTACCATTTACGGGTCAAAAACACGCCGTGTTGCAAATATGCATGCTAATATAAACACGGGTTTATAAACTTTCAAATTTTATATGTATGGTTCGTGATACAGATAAACTCTTTACCTCACACACACTTGTATTTTAATATCATATATTAATAAGCGTGCTCGTTATCGTGATCCATTTTATCTATTAATAAACTCCTTTATTAATATTCGAGTTTTGAATAATTAATGTCATTAATTATATAAAATCAAAATTCCAGTTTTAACTCTTAAATAAACTCTTTTATTTTAAATCTTTCACGAGATAACTTAAAATCTCTATTTTAAAATTTTCATTGTTTCAATTCGTGTTGTTTAGTTTAAACCGTTTAAACCTTTTGACTGTTTTTATAAAAGCATTTAAACCTAAATGGACAACATTCAAGCAATGCATAAAATAAAACACAACCAAAACAAAATGTGAATCAAGCAATAAAGTCGTTTGGTTTGCTAGAGCCAATAGCCAAACCGAACTAGGTCAAGTGTGTCACACCCCCAATTTCAACTAACGGAATTTTACCGTTTGGGAAGTGACAAACCGGGATCGCAGTCATTAGTTACATTGAACGACACTATATTGGACCAAAATGAAAATATATCATAAATGATCAAAGTAAGTGCAGAAGCGTAAAACGAAAGTAATTGCGCAAAACAAACGCGCCCAAGAAAAGTCCCAAAGTGTCCGGTCCAAACGAAGTCCATAAACAAAGTACAAGCAATTCAACAATATTAATTTATAAATAAATCATAAGACTCCATGCATGCCCTATGCGTGCACCTGTGCCTTATCTTAAGCGACCTGCGAAAACATGTAAGAAAACGATGTCAACACGAGGTTGGTGAGTTCACAGGTTTCAATATATAAATAAATGTTTACCAGATTTATTGTACAATCAACATATATATATCGACGGGTAGCTAACCCATGTTCATGTTTGCTATTACGCTCGCAACCGTAAAATGAATGTTTGAATGCCTCCCATCAGGCCTATCAAACATGGTGCACGTTTAGGTCAATATTGCACTTGTTCGATATCCAATCGAGTTAGCGCGACTAACGCGGTTGAGGTTTTTCAAACCCAGTAGTACTACCCAACATACCTGGCTATTCTCATATTTAAACGGTTCGATGTGAGGACTTGTCACACCCCGACCGATGGCGGAATCATCGAGGCGGACAATTGATGTGTAGGTGTTCGTTGGGTGTTTATGATGCTTAACTATACGTTTTTATGTGTGATTTAGCATGGAACGCGTTTACTTTGCATGTGTTTATGATTTTTAGGTGTTTGGATGCTAAGTACGTGTTTTGGAAGCATTAGAGAGGAAGTAGAGGGTTTGGATCGAAAACTATGCAAAAGATGGAGGCTGATGTGGAAGTTCTGGAAGCTGAATCTTGAAACAGACATATCTCGAGCTAGAAAATGAGTTACGAGACCCATAATATATGAATCTTGGGTAGCTCGAGAAGCCGAATCCAAATATTTGGTTAAAAAATACACTAGGGGCGTAAGCTTACGCCCTAGGAGCGTAAGCTTACGCCGGTAACATTTTCTGAACAGAAGCTTCAGCTCGACGGAGTAAAGCGTAAGCTTACGCTGGTTACGTTTTAGACGCGGATTTTTAGTGAAACAGCTGATTTTCAGTGTTTAATTGGGGGTTTCTTCCCCAAATTCGAAATCATCTTTTTGACATCACTTCTTGGGCGATTTTGGGAGTTCTTGGAGGCTAAAAAACACGATTCTAACATCCACTTGAAGATTGAAGATGATCTCCATCACCATGAGCGGGTAATTCACTTGTGGCTTCCTCCAGGCGGACGGTTCATATAGGTTTCATGTTTTGATTCAGTTTATTTATGTTTTTGGATCTATTTAGTTTCTGACAATAACTGAGTAGATTGATGTATTAGTTATTTTAAACAGTTTATTTGAGTGCTTTGAGTTTTCTTGCTTTACGATCTTGTTCGGTTGATGACAAAACCTAGTAGCAGGGTTGGGTGACTAAAGGGAGCAACTTGGCATTCATAAATTGGGTGATTGAATTATACTGGTTTGTGACGGAACTGGTTGTATAGGTTGCTGACAACAGCATGTCTTCAATTACTATTTTAACTGATTTTTCAACACTATATCTATGTGGTGTCCAATTAAATAACTGAGTTTTGCATAAACCTAGAATCTGAAGTTTGGAGGAGGTTGCATTTTTATTTGATATGTGTTTTCATTCTAATTATCAAACTAAGCAATTTCACTAACCACTGATTCCTCGTGGATACGATACTCTTCTTACCCTTACTAGTTAAGTGTTTAAGGATTGTTTTTTACCGACCTAACGACATCGATCAAAAATGGCGCCGTTGCCGGGGAATCGGTGCGCTTAGTTCTTTTGCTTTAGTTTATTGTCTTTAGTTGATTTTAATTCTTACCAAACACCCAAAAAGATTTTCTTTACTTCTGTTTTTATTTTTTTGTTTATTTCTTTGTTCAGAGCTACTCGGTTGTGCTACGTGTGCAGGTTGACATGGACAGTAATTATTATGGTGACCAAGACTACAATGAACCATGCAACAACTGTGGCATCACTGGCCACTGGGCACAAGATTGCCCAAGATACAATCAATGTGGTGGTGGTACTGAGTACCCAAACTATCAGGACGATTACAACCAAAACTACCACCCAAGCAGGCCACCTGATCAAGACAACTATCATTCTGAACTGGATGCCATCCAGTCAAACATGAAGGAGATGGCCAAGATGATACAAGCAGTGGTGTAGCAACAGGAGAGCCAGGACAAAGCTCATCAAGCTTTGGTAGATCTAGTTGCCAACCTAACTGGGATTGTCGGGTCACTCATCAAGGAAGTAGGTAAGCCTCGCTGTTCACATCAGTCCTCCTGTTCTGAAACCACAACCAGTGCACACCTCAATGATGTAAGTTTCCATTCTTCATTTGAATATCCTGCTCGTGAACAGACTCCACCACCGGTTGTAGAAAGAGTGGTGGAGCATAGTGAATCTGAGGCCGACCCTAATCAGGATTTTATTTCACAGAATAATTTGAAAACTGAAAATGTGAATAAACCTGTAAAAATCCCGTTTCCAGATGCTCTAATCAAACCGTTTTTAAAAGAAAAAGATCCAACACAGGATGAACGATGGGAAAAGTTTGAGAAGCGTAAAATTAACTCGTTATTTTTAAATACGCTTAAACAAGATCCTGATAATGTTGAATGTCTAAAAGGTTTGAGTACCCGAAAGCGACGGCACAAATGTCCCGAGCAAGTAAAATTGAGTGTCAGTGTGAATGCCGTGTTTATGGGTACCCTTCCCCCGAAACTCCAAGATCCAGGGGCACCTATTATTTCAATTCAAATAGGTGAAATTACATTGAATAGAGCATTACTGGATCTTGGAGCATCTGTGAGCATAATTCCAGGGAGTCTGTATGATCAACATGAATTTGGTCCATTACAGAGAGTTAACACCACCGTGGTGTTGGCTGATCAGACTCCTGCACATTCTCGGGGGATTGTAAAGGATGTGATTGTGAAAGTAGGAGAGTTTTATTACCCAGTGGATTTCTTGGTGTTGGATTGTGTGAAGAACACAGAACCAACTATCATTTTGGGTAGACCGTTCTTGGCCACTGCTCAGGCAAATATTAACTGTGCTGAGGGAATGATAAGGATGAGGTTTGGGGATCAGAAAATGAGTCTTAAAATATTTCCAAACTTGCCAAACCCGAAAGCTAACAGGTGTGGATCACCTGAAAAGGTGAATCACACAGTCGAGAATGCTTGTTTTGTGAATGACAGGTTAGCTGAGCAGAAGGATGGTGAAACGCCAGACAGTGGAAGAACTAAACGGGTCAGAAAGAGAAGGCGGAAAGGGAAGAAACCGCGAGTTCATGATGTAGATCAAGAACTCTTTTCTTTGTTTATGAAGGCTTGGAGAAAATTTGATGATGAGAGGAACTTGAGTGCGGGAAAGGAGGACTGCAAGCATCCCACCCGACCACCATGACCTAAGTAAGGTACACTGCGTCTGGCTGAAGACGTTAAACTTAGCACTCTTAGGAGGTAGCCTAAGGTATGTTTTAATTTCTTGTCTAGTTAAATGAACTTTGCGGGTGTGTTTAATAGAAACCCTTACGAGACTAAACTCGTCCACTCGGGCTACCGAGTGGTTTAAATGGCTTGATGCATGTGCTAAATGCATTCGTGATTCCTACGAAAGTGAGTTAGGAAATTATTTCTTTGTTTTCTTTGTTTTGTGTGTGAGCCGGCCAAGTGTGGGGAATTTTCATGGGTTTTCAAGTGAGTGTGCGTGTTTTCAAATGAATGCTAGCCCGTTTGTAGAGTTTTAGAGGTGTGTGTTTTTTTTGGTTTTTATCGAGTCAGTTTTATGTTGTTATACATTGAGCCAATTTGATGTTTTTGGGTTTGTTTCGAGTTTAATTTTTCCAGGTTTGGATTGATCCACCCGTACTCAATCTCCATTCGGGTGGTGATGGTTCGAGTTTGATTTTCATGTAAAAGGCAACCCAATAGCATATTTTGATGACGATCGCGAAGAAAATTCTATACGATCGTATGAGTTTGGATCGAAGACAGTTACAGCTTGCAACCAGCTAAGTACTTTCCAATTCCTTATATAGTTTTATTTTTGCATATTTATTTTCATCGTCTCTCATCCTACATTGGGGGCAATGTAGAGTTAAAGTGTGGGGATGGGAGATTGAGTTTGTATATACATATATATATATATATATATATATATATATATATATATAAATTGAAAAATCCATAAAAATTTAAAAATTTTCAAAAATGTCCTTGGATCAGAATTTTGGTAACTAAATGGAAAATGATAGATATAATTGTAAGCTATGCTTGTGTGATTAAATTGAATAATAAATAGAAAACACGTTTGATTTGTAATGTTTTGGTAGGCCCAACCGATCTAAAGAGCTTAAATATCCTGATATTGTATCTAGGTTTAATTGACAATTAATTCAGGATGTCTTGTGGGTTCTTATCTTATGGGTTTCGGCAAGGTTGAAACTGTCATCATAGGGTGATAGGTACCACTATAAGCAAAAAATTATAAGTTTTTAAAATTACTTGGCACACCACTTTCTTTTTATGAAAATAAATCCGAAAATTGGTGACGCCCGCAATCCATAATCCATCTTGCATGAGCTTAATTAAACAAAATTGAGAGCTTGAGTTCAGCCTACGTGTTTCCCTTCGGGATGGTGACTTGAAGGATACACCCATGGGCGGGACTTAAGTGATCAATATTGGATGACTAAGTTAGGAGTACGTGTTTCCCTTCGGGATGGTGACTTTAAGGATACACCCATGCTCCGAAGCTTATGTACTTCATGGCTTAAGAACTGCAGCCTACGTGTCATATATCGTGTTCCAGCGTGATTGAAACACCACTGGGTTAGGTGCATTCATAAAATAATAATAAAAGCTCAAAAACATGCATCCATCGATCCATAATTCCATAATTTTCAAAAACTCGTAAATTAGTGTTTATAGTGGTGGGAAATCTATAAGGTTTAACCCGTGCCTAAACATGACTTTGAGATGGGATTAGACAAAGTTGTAGCTTCCTGAATGTGAGACCCATAGGGAAACTGTTGCTTGGTAATAAATAGGATAGTAGATCACAGAATCGGGGGCTCAATAGATCGGTGGTTGGGTTTAGTCGGATAGAAATACCAATTGTTACAGTCAATGCGTGATTATGTTTTAATTGTATGAGACTACGAGAGCAGGTTTCAATTATGATTCCATTGCATAATTCTTTTTCGGGACGCAAAAGAGTAAGTGTGGGGATGTGATGTGTAGGTGTTCGTTGGGTGTTTATGATACTTAACTATACGTTTTTATGTGTGATTTAGCATGGAACGCGTTTACTTTGCATGTGTTTATGATTTGTAGGTGTTTGGATGCTAAGTACGTGTTTTGGAAGCATTAGAGAGGAAGTAGAGGGTTTGGATCGGAAACTATGCAAAAGATGGTGGCTGATGTGGAAGTTCTAGAAGCTGAATCTTGAAATAGACATATCTCGAGCTAGAAAATGAGTTACGAGACCCATAATATATGAATCTTGGGTAGCTTGAGAAGCCGAATCCAAATATTTGGTTAAAAAAATACACTAGGGGCGTAAGCTTACGCCCTAGGAGCGTAAGCTTACGCCGGTAACATTTTCTGAACAGAAGCTTCAGCTCGACGGAGTAAGCTTACGCCCCCAGCGTAAGCTTACGCTGGTTACGTTTTAGACGCGGATTTTTAGTGAAACAGCCGATTTTCAGTGTTTAATTGGGGGTTTCTTCCCCAAATTCGAAATCATCTTTTTGACATCACTTCTTGGGCGATTTTGGGAGTTCATGGAGGCTAAAAAAGACGATTCTAACATCCACTTGAAGATTGAAGATGATCTCCATCACCATGAGCGGGTAATTCACTTGTGGCTTCCTCCAGGCGGACGGTTCATATAGGTTTCATGTTTTGATTCAGTTTATTTATGTTTTTGGATCTATTTAGTTTCTGACAATAACTGAGTAGATTGATGTATTAGTTATTTTAAACAGTTTATTTGAGTGCTTTGAGTTTTCTTGCTTTACGATCTTGTTCGGTTGATGAAAAAACCTAGTAGCAGGGTTGGGTGACTAAAGGGGGCAACTTGGCATTCATAAATTGGGTGATTGAATTATACTGGTTTGTGACGGAACTGGTTGTATAGGTTGCTGACAACAGCTTGTCTTCAATTACTATTTTAACTGATTTTTCAACACTATGTCTATGTGGTGTCCAATTAAATAACTGAGTTTTGCATAAACCTAGAATCTGAAGTTTGGAGGAGGTTGCATTTTTATTTGATATGTGTTTTCATTCTAATTATCAAACTAAGCAATTTCACTAACCACTGATTCCTCGTGGATACGATACTCTTCTTACCCTTACTAGTTAAGTGTTTAAGGATTGTTTTTGACCGACCTAACGACATCGATCAAAAATGGCGCCGTTGCCGGGGAATCGGTGCGCTTAGTTCTTTTGCTTTAGTTTATTGTCTTTAGTTGATTTTAATTCTTACCAAACACCCAAAAAGATTTTCTTTACTTCTGTTTTTATTTTTTTGTTTATTTCTTTGTTCAGAGCTACTCGGTTGTGCTACGTGTGTAGGTTGACATGGACAGTAATTATTATGGTGACCAAGACTACAATGAACCATGCAACAACTGTGGCATCACTGGCCACTGGGCACAAGATTGCCCAAGATACAATCAATGTGGTGGTGGTACTGAGTACCCAAACTATCAGGACGATTACAACCAAAACTACTACCCAAGCAGGCCACCTGATCAAGACAACTATCATTCTGAACTGGATGCCATCCAGTCAAACATGAAGGAGATGGCCAAGATGATACAAGCAGTGGTGTAGCAACAGGAGAGCCAGGACAAAGCTCATCAAGCTTTGGTAGATCTAGTTGCCAACCTAACTGGGATTGTCGGGTCACTCATCAAGGAAGTAGGTAAGCCTCGCTGTTCACATCAGTCCTCCTGTTCTGAAACCACAACCAGTGCACACCTCAATGATGTAAGTTTCCATTCTTCATTTGAATATCCTGCTCGTGAACAGACTCCACCACCGGTTGTAGAAAGAGTGGTGGAGCATAGTGAATCTGAGGCCGACCCTAATCAGGATTTTATTTCACAGAATAATTTGAAAACTGAAAATGTGAATAAACCTGTAAAAATCCCGTTTCCAGATGCTCTAATCAAACCGTTTTTAAAAGAAAAAGATCCAACACAGGATGAACGATGGGAAAGTTTGAGAAGCGTAAAATTAACTCGTTATTTTTAAATACGCTTAAACAAGATCCTGATAATGTTGAATGTCTAAAAGGTTTGAGTACCCGAAAGCGACGGCACAAATGTCCCGAGCAAGTAAAATTGAGTGTCAGTGTGAATGCCGTGTTTATGGGTACCCTTCCCCCGAAACTCCAAGATCCAGGGGCACCTATTATTTCAATTCAAATAGGTGAAATTACATTGAATAGAGCATTACTGGATCTTGGAGCATCTGTGAGCATAATTCCAGGGAGTCTGTATGATCAACATGAATTTGGTCCATTACAGAGAGTTAACACCACCGTAGTGTTGGCTGATCAGACTCCCGCACATTCTCGGGGGATTGTAAAGGATGTGATTATGAAAGTAGGAGAGTTTTATTACCCAGTGGATTTCTTGGTGTTGGATTGTGTGAAGAACACAGAACCAACTATCATTTTGGGTAGACCGTTCTTGGCCACTGCTCAGGCAAATATTAACTGTGCTGAGGGAATGATAAGGATGAGGTTTGGGGATCAGAAAATGAGTCTTAAAATATTTCCAAACTTGCCAAACCCGAAAGCTAACAGGTGTGGATCACCTGAAAAGGTGAATCACACAGTCGAGAATGCTTGTTTTGTGAATGACAGGTTAGCTGAGCAGAAGGATGGTGAAACGCCAGACAGTGGAAGAACTAAACGGGTCAGAAAGAGAAGGCGGAAAGGGAAGAAACCGCGAGTTCATGATGTAGATCAAGAACTCTTTTCTTTGTTTATGAAGGCTTGGAGAAAATTTGATGATGAGAGGAACTTGAGTGCGGGGAAGGAGGACTGCAAGCATCCCACCCGACCACCATGACCTAAGTAAGGTACACTGCGTCTGGCTGAAGACGTTAAACTTAGCACTCTTAGGAGGTAGCCTAAGGTATGTTTTAATTTCTTGTCTAGTTAAATGAACTTTGCGGGTGTGTTTAATAGAAACCCTTACGAGACTAAACTCGTCCACTCGGGCTACCGAGTGGTTTAAATGGCTTGATGCATGTGCTAAATGCATCCGTGATTCCTACGAAAGTGAGTTAGGAAATTATTTCTTTGTTTTCTTTGTTTTGTGTGTGAGCCGGCCAAGTGTGGGGAATTTTCATGGGTTTTCAAGTGAGTGTGCGTGTTTTCAAATGAATGCTAGCCCGTTTGTAGAGTTTTAGAGGTGTGTGTTTTTTTTGGTTTTTATCGAGTCAGTTTTATGTTGTTATACATTGAGCCAATTTGATGCTTTTGGGTTTGTTTTGAGTTTAATTTTTCCAGGTTTGGATTGATCCACCCGTACTCAATCTCCATTCGGGTGGTGATGGTTCGAGTTTGATTTTCATGTAAAAGGCAACCCAATAGCATATTTTGATGACGATCGCGAAGAAAATTCTATACGATCGTATGAGTTTGGATTGAAGACAGTTACAGCTTGCAACCAGCTAAGTACTTTCCAATTCTTTATATAGTTTTATTTTTGCATATTTATTTTCATCGTCTCTCATCCTACATTGGGGGCAATGTAGAGTTAAAGTGTGGGGATGGGAGACTGAGTTTGTATAAATATATATATATATATATATATATAAATTGAAAAATCCATAAAAATTTAAAAATTTTCAAAAATGTCCTTGGATTAGAATTTTTGTAACTAAATGGAAAATGATAGATATAATTGGAAACTATGCTTGTGTGATTAAATTGAATAATAAATAGAAAACACGTTTGATTTGTAATGTTTTGGTAGGCCCAACCGATCTAAAGAGCTTAAATATCCTGATATTGTATCTAGGTTTAATTGACAATTAATTCAGGATGTCTTGTGGGTTCTTATCTTATGGGTTTCGGCAAGGTTGAAACTGTCATCATAGGGTGATAGGTACCACTATAAGCAAAAATTTATAAGTTTTTAAAATTACTTGGCACACCACTTTCTTTTTATGAAAATAAATCCGAAAATTGGTGACGCCCGCAATCCATAATCCATCTTGCATGAGCTTAATTAAACAAAATTGAGAGCTTGAGTTCAGCCTACGTGTTTCCCTTCGGGATGGTGACTTGAAGGATACACCCATGGGCGGGACTTAAGTGATCAATATTGGATGACTAAGTTAGGAGTACGTGTTTCCCTTCGGGATGGTGACTTTAAGGATACACCCATGCTCCGAAGCTTATGTACTTCATGGCTTAAGAACTGCAGCCTACGTGTCATATATCGTGTTCCAGCGTGATTGAAACACCACTGGGTTAGGTTCATTCATAAAATAATAATAAAAGCTCAAAAACATGCATCCATCGATCCATAATTCCATAATTTTCAAAAACTCGTAAATTAGTGTTTATAGTGGTGGGAAATCTATAAGGTTTAACCCGTGCCTAAACATGACTTTGAGATGGGATTAGACTAAGTTGTAGCTTCCTGAATGTGAGACCCATAGAGAAACTGTTGCTTGGTAATAAATAGGATAGTAGATCACAGAATCGGGGGCTCAATAGATCGGTGGTTGGGTTTAGTCGGATAGAAATACCAATTGTTACAGTCAATGCGTGATTATGTTTTAATTGTATGAGACTATGAGAGCAGGTTTCAATTATGATTCCATTGCATAATTCTTTTTCGGGACACAAAAGAGTAAGTGTGGGGATGTGATGTGTAGGTGTTCGTTGGGTGTTTATGATACTTAACTATACGTTTTTATGTGTGATTTAGCATGGAACGCGTTTACTTTGCATGTGTTTATGATTTGTAGGTGTTTGGATGCTAAGTACGTGTTTTGGAAGCATTAGAGAGGAAGTAGACGGTTTGGATCGGAAACTATGCAAAAGATGGTGGCTGATGTGGATGTTCTGGAAGCTGAATCTTGAAACAGACATATCTCGAGCTAGAAAATGAGTTACGAGACCCATAATATATGAATCTTGGGTAGCTCGAGAAGCCGAATCCAAATATTTGGTTAAAAAAATACACTAGGGGCGTAAGCTTACGCCCTAGGAGCGTAAGCTTACGCCGGTAACATTTTCTGAACAGAAGCTTCAGCTCGACGGAGTAAGCTTACGCCCCCAGCGTAAGCTTACGCTGGTTACGTTTCTGACGCGGATTTTTAGTGAAACAGCCGATTTTCAGTGTTTAATTGGGGGTTTCTTCCCCAAATTCGAAATCATCTTTTTGACATCACTTCTTGGGCCATTTTGGGAGTTCTTGGAGGCTAAAAAACACAATTCTAACATCCACTTGAAGATTGAAGATGATCTCCATCACCATGAGCGGATAATTCACTTATGGCTTCCTCCAGGCGGACGGTTCATATAGGTTTCATGTTTTGATTCAGTTTATTTATGTTTTTGGATCTATTTAGTTTCTGACAATAACTGAGTAGATTGATGTATTAGTTATTTTAAACAGTTTATTTGAGTGCTTTGAGTTTTCTTACTTTACGATCTTGTTCGGTTGATGAAAAAACCTAGTAGCAGGGTTGGGTGACTAAAGGGGGCAACTTGGCATTCATAAATTGGGTGATTGAATTATACTGGTTTGTGACGGAACTGGTTGTATAGGTTGCTGACAACAGCCTGTCTTCAATTACTATTTTAACTGATTTTTCAACACTATGTCTATGTGGTGTCCAATTAAATAACTGAGTTTTGCATAAACCTAGAATCTGAAGTTTGGAGAAGTTGCATTTTTATTTGATCTGTGTTTTCATTCTAATTATCAAACTAAGCAATTTCACTAACCAATGATTCCTCGTGGATACGATACTCTTCTTACCCTTACTAGTTAAGTGTTTAAGGATTGTTTTTGACCGACCTAACGACATCGATCAACAATGAAATGATTGTTCATAAGCACATGATCTACTAAGGTTGCATAATTCATTAATAAGATTTAAATACCAAATATTCAATTACAATTCAAGTTACCACTCCCTATTCTAGAATTTTACACATAATTATTTTACTAGGTCCAAAAGCCTTATGTGTAGTACCTTCAACACATTGTCACACAATCACATATCTTCACCTGAAACGTAATCCAAAACAAGTGTCAACTACGAGAGTTGGTGAGTTTACATATGTTTAAATAAAATAAAAGTTTAGTTAAAAACGTTTATACAATTCATAGTTTGACATGGTATGATACGGCGTAATGTGGAGAATTCACTATGTGTATACCAATTGTAAGCATGTAATTATGTATATAAGCACAAAGGTTTAACGTGATAGGCGTAGCATACCGCTACCCTAAAAGTGATAGGCATGGAATCAAGACTATGTGGGTTACACATAATTTAAAACCGCCCTAAAAGTATCCATAGCATAACGAGTGACCATGCACAAAAGCACAATAATCTACGTATGTAAACACAGGTTGAATTGTATGTAAGTAAGCACAGATTACGTTTCACCCCAAAATGTATAAAAATGTAAATAGGGGATATGTAACTCACCTGTGCAAACAAGGTAGTGATGCGGTATGTAGCAAAGTCCAATAGTGTATTCCGACCTACTCGAGTCCTAAATATTTAAGTTACCATAAAGTCTATGTAATGATTCTACCATTTGTTGATCATGCATTCAATTCACCCAACTAGGCTTGACATGAACCCGTTTTAGGTTTTCAAGTGGTTTGACACGACGATCGTTGGTGACGGTTTGGTGATAACAAAATACATTTATATATATTTATATGCTAAGATGTGTATTCCAAAACATGTCATTACATTCACGTATCATTATTAGGTTTGAGGATTGAAATTAAGTATATACTATAAAAATAAGGCTTTGGATATCAAACTAGTTGTTTAGAAAAGTACTCGGGTTTTTAAGTCTACTTAAGACATGATTTTTTTTATCTAAACAAATTCAATAAATTATGGAGTTCTAGACATGCATAATTATATGTCACGTGTCTATAAAAATGTAGGGCTTACAATATTTGGATGGGTTTAAGGGTTTCAAATATTTAAAACAACACAAGTATGTTAACAGATTCTGTTTTCTGGATAGGTCCTTGAAATTTCGTTATTCTGGAAATCAAAATGTTAGTTTCAAGAGGGGAGGCCATATGGGTTTTAAAGACAACACAAAATCCTAACTTTAGGAAGAAGAATCAAGTTAGTTGGACTATTATTGAACAAGATATGAATCCAGCAAGTTAGCTCAATAATTCCGCCATAAAACTCATAATATACACGTTTTCTTGTATCACCCTTTCGGGGTATCAAAACTTATCCAAAAATTATGAACCCAAATAGGTTGGAAAGAGGACTCTTTAAAATTAATCTTAGACTCAAGAAACGTTCAATTTGGTTGAGTTTTGACCAAGATAAGACCCTCTAAAGTGGACCAAAAATTTCTGCCAGCTACTGTTTGGTTAAAGGAGGTGACTTTCTCTTTGAAACAAGCACTACTTGGGTGAACTTACAACATAAATCAACACGAAATCTTAAAACAATACTTAGTTTTAGTAAAAAAGTTACTTAAGGCAATCAAGGAGAAGGTAAGATGATTGTAGAAGGCTTGAACACTTGTATAGTCACTTATATGACACTTGAGAGCAAAAAGGTGGTGAAGGGTGGTGCTGCCGTCGGAAACTGGAGGGAAGGAGGAGGGTGGCGCTAACAGTGGATGGTGGTGTTGGGGCTGAGGAGTTGCCGAGAGAGGGAGAGAGCAAGTGTGTTGAGTTGTGGGATTGTGCCTTGCATGGATACATGTATATATAGCCTCCATAATGGTTATTAACTTGTGGGCATTGTGTCCTATGGAGACAAAGTTGTCTCCTTAGACATGTATGTTGGCTCAACAAGCAACAAGGCAAGTAGAAGGGTGGCTCCTTGAGGGGTGTTCAGCCGAGAAGGGGTAAGCACGAGGGGGTAAGGGGTAGTGTAGGGTAGGGTGTGGTGTTGGGTGTTCCCGCTAGTATAAGTCCGGTATAATACCCGCTAAGTGTGACCCGGTTATTAATAGTCGTTATATGTCAGTAGGGTACAGGTCGGGTATATATAAAAAATATATAAGTTTAATAGTTTTGACATAATACGAGTATGTGTAAAACACTTAGAATTAGTTTTTATATAGTTTGGTACTCTAAAAAAATATAAACAGAATGTTTTCGAGCGGTTTGTTTTATTAAATTTTAAATGTTTTTTATAAATTTATTAAATTATTTTATATAAATCAACTCATTTTTTTGTCAAATCATTTTGTTTGTTTTCAAAGTCATTTATTATTATAAAATTTAAATAAATTTATATAATTCAAATATTTTTATATTTAAATTAAAAATACATAATTTATATATTATTAACACATTAAATTGAACAAATGCACGTGTAATTATTGAATCTAAATTGTTTATAAATACAGGATAAATTTATACCATCATTTTAAATATTTAATTTAATAAAAATAATCGATATACTTTGTCTTATATTTTTAAGACTTTAATTTAAAAACATATAAGTTGAAATTTGTAAACACACCCTTTTGTATAAACTTGGTTAAATATACGTGTGCATATTTGGAATAAAATGTTGAAATTTTTACGTGTTAATATATTATAGCTGAAATTTCGAAACGTCACAGTCTCTCTATGTTGAAGGAATTTCGTCCCGAAATTCGATTTACGAAGGTTATGGAAGCGGGAAAGAGACGACAATGGACTTAGAATGGAATTACTCACCGTAGAAAGATTCAGCGGGGAAATAGCGTATGATAACGGATGACGGTGTTAATTCGAGTCGAGTTGTCAATTAGTTGTTCTAATAGTATAATGAGATTTATGCGTACAATTTTTCATACAACGCATGAATGTAAACTACTAGAAACCAGATTTAACAATATTGGTGTCAATCACCTTGTGACATGGCATTTTCCATTAAAACTCCACTCCACGGGTGTTCATATTTTCAAATTTTACAAAAACATTTTCTAAAACCGGTCCTCCTCTTAGTACTTATGCATGGTTTATACTCGTTATGTCAAGTGGGTTTATGTATAGGGTGTACCAGCGGATAACCCACCACCCCTTTGATATACCGGGGATTCCCCGTGCATAATTACTAGGATTTAGAACTTCAATAATTTAAGTAAACTTTAATAGAGTTAGCAAGTTGTATGACCGAGTTTAAACATAATGGGTTTGTTTCACAAAAGTATAGGGATGAGATGAATGGTGATAGCATAGCTGTTATATGCAATCACGGGTTATAGAGCTCATAGCAATGGATTTCCCATCCGCTATTACCATGATATACGAGTTATCAAGATTGGTTGGTCGTTTAGCAAATAGTTGGTTAAAAGCAAGAGACACAATTTTTCTATTGGCTTGAATATTGAATAAAACGGATGTATAAAGATAGTGAACAAAGGAACGTACCATTGACAGTGTCGTCATTGGCCGGAGCCTCGTTAGCATTTATATTAAATGCTCGTCCATGAGGACCAACTTGATTTTGAAGTCTTGGACATTGGTTTCGAAAGTGGTTTGGGTCTTCACATTCGTAACAGGCCCGTCCATAGGTGACAGTGAGAGGTACTGGATGATTGCCTTGAGTAGCTTGATTAACAATAGTGCGAGCACGGCAAGTAGTAACAACGTATCCATAGCGTCCATATTTTGAGCATAGATGGCATGCAGCATGCGGGGCATGGTGATACTTGCAAGTAGGGCATTGGGGAAATGAACCTACATAATTTCTCAGAATTTGACCCGCAGGAGTAACTTGGGTCACAGGTACGGCAGGAGTGATGCCCGCAAAGTTTTGGGCCTTGTGCTTCTTATCATGATGGGAAGATTCTCGGGCTCTTCGTCTTTGTCGGACACGGAAGTAGCAGCTTTGTCGACCACTTTCTTGGTACCCTTCCTGGATAAGGTACCCGCTTTGATGTGATTGTCAGTCAACACAGCAGACAAACGGATAGCGTCTTCGAGAGTGGAGGGATTACTTCCCAATACGGTGTCTTGGAGCGGCATAGGCAGTCCACCTATGTATTTCTCAATTCCCCGCGCTAAGGGAGTAACCATGTGGGGCACGAGCAGACTTAGTTCTTGAAAACGAGTGGTGTAAGCCAAATTCTCTCCGCTATCTTGGGTGAGATCCCAAAACTCAGCTTCGAGCTTCCTCATTTCGTTGCGAGGACAGAACTCGTCAGTCATAAGTCGTTTCATTTCGTCCCAAGACAAGGACATAGAGGATTCGTTGCCTCGAGTACGTTTCTCACCGTTCCACCAGGTGAGAGCTCGTTTTTGGAAGACGATGGCAGCATAACGGACCTTGAGACCGTCGGGACAATCGCTGTTTAGGAAAGTAATCTCCATACTTTCAAACCATTGAAGAAGGCCAGTTGCACCTTCCGTCCCGAAGAATTTGGTGGGGTTGCAAGAATTGAAATGCTTGAATGTACAGTATGGTGGGTTTGCGCCATTCCATTGCGTGTTAGACCCATTACTGTTGTTGTTAGCTTGGATCATTTGGCTTACTAGTTGGGTAAGTAGTGCAGCAAGGTCAGCGTTGGAGTTGCTAGAGTTAGCATTAACCGCGCGACAGGGAGGCATTCTTTAAGTACCACAAGAAAAGACAAGAACTTATGAGACTTCGGATAAAATAGGCATGTATGTGCCACAGTTGGTAGACTGTTCACAATAATACAAGCAGGAACGTGAGATGACACTCATCATGTCGCGTGATAATGTATGTAAGTTCTGACTAAAACTGATCACATAATTCATTCAAAATTTATAACACTAAAGGATAGGGGAAATAAGCCATGAAATCTATTCCTGGGAGGATATGATAACATAAATCATTATTCGTGCGATAGGAATGGCTGGGATTCGCATGCACTATAAATTGTTATTACGTGTGCACCCGTAATAATGATTTGTTTTGCATGTTCGTCTAGTTCTTCCTATCTTGCTATAATGTCCCCAAATTTTGAGTTTAGGTTCGGATCGTATTCTTGCGAATACAATGACTTATCAACGTTAAGTAATTCCTCAAAACTTTCAAGGAGACATGCTTTAGCCTATAGGTAAACACTCACTTCAGGAATTCCCAGGAAAGCATACGGGTCCGTTTATTTGGATTTATACGAAATGTTTTCCTAGACAGAAAACCCGATGTACAGGTGTCACCCTTCCAGATTGCATGTGTCCTTTACTGGTTTCGAGAAATTAAGTCATTGACGAGATTTTCAAGATTTTAATAGACTTGAGAGTCTATGAGTATAAAATGTGTAGGAATGTTGCAATTAATTAGGAAAGAGTATGGGTAAGGATGGGTAGTGTATTTGTTTGCATAAGTTTTGTTGTCAAATGTGTACGTAAAGTATGTATCATGTATTAAAGCCTTGTATGTGTGTGTATAAGTCTCATGTACCAAACTTGGGAAAATTCAAATAATACCTAACTACAAATAATTCACATAGCAATTAATCATTTAGCACATAACACATAAAAGGGAGTCCTAGGGTTATAGTCTAGGTCATTGTGTCTAATAACCTAATTCCCTATAACCATGGCTCTGATACCAATCTGTCACACCCCGACCGATGGCGGAATCATCGAGGCGGAGAATGAAATGATTGTTCATAAGCACATGATCTACTAAGGTTGCATAATTCATTAATAAGATTTAAATACCAAATATCCAATTACAATTCAAGTTACCACTCCCTATTCTAGAATTTTACACATAATTATTTTACTAGGTCTAAAAGCCTTATGTGTAGCACCTTCAACACATTGTCACACAATCACATATCTTCACCTGAAACGTAATCCAAAACAAGTGTCAACTACGAGAGTTGGTGAGTTTACATATGTTTAAATAAAATAAAAGTTTAGTTAAAAACGTTTATACAATTCATAGTTTGACATGGTATGATACGGCGTAATGTGGAGAATTCACTATGTGTATACCAATTGTAAGCATGTAATTATGTATATAAGCACAAAGGTTTAACGTGATAGGCGTAGCATACCGCTACCCTAAAAGTGATAGGCATGGAACCAAGACTATGTGGGTTACACATAATTTAAAACCGCCCTAAAAGTATCCATAGCATAACAAGTGACCATGCACAAAAGCACAATAATCTACGCATGTAAACACAGGTTGAATTGTATGTAAGTAAGCACAGATTACGTTTCACCCCAAAATGTATAAAAATGTAAATAGGGGATATGTAACTCACCTGTGCAAACAAGGTAGTGATGCGGTATGTAGCAAAGTCCAATAGTGTATTCCGACCTACTCGAGTCCTAAATATTTAAGTTACCATAAAGTCTATGTAATGATTCTACCGTGTGTTGATCATGCATTCAATTCACCCAACTAGGCTTGACATGAACCCGTTTTAGGTTTTCAAGTGGTTTGACACGACGATCGTTGGTGACGGTTTGGTGATAACAAAATACATTTATATATATTTTTATGCTAAGATGTGTATTCCAAAACATGTCATTACATTCACGTATCATTATTAGGTTTGAGGATTGAAATTAAGTATATACTATAAAAATAAGGCTTTGGATATCAAACTAGTTGTTTAGAAAAGTACTCGGGTTTTTAAGTCTACTTAAGACATGATTTTTTTTATCTACACAAATTCAATAAATTATGGAGTTCTAGACATGCATAATTATATGTCACGGGTCTATAAAAATGTAGGGCTTACAATATTTGGATGGGTTTAAGGGTTTCAAATATTTAAAACAACACAAGTATGTTAACAGATTCTGTTTTCTGGATAGGTCCTTGAAATTTCGTTATTCTGGAAATCAAAATGTTAGTTTCAAGAGGGGAGGCCATATGGGTTTTAAAGACAACACAAAATCCTAACTTTAGGAAGAAGAATCAAGTTAGTTGGACTATTATTGAACAAGATATGAATCCAGCAAGTTAGCTCAATAATTCTACCATAAAACTCAGAATATACACGTTTTCTTGTATCACCCTTTCGGGGTATCAAAACTTATCCAAAAATTATGAACCCAAATAGGTTGGAAAGAGGACTCTTTAAAATTAATCTTAGACTCAAGAAACGTTCAATTTGGTTGAGTTTTGACCAAGATAAGACCCTCTAAAGTCGACCAAAAATTTCTGCCAGCTACTGTTTGGTTAAAGGAGGTGACTTTCTCTTTGAAACAAGCACTACTTGGGTGAACTTACAACATAAATCAACACGAAATCTTAAAACAATACTAAGTTTTAGTAAAAAACTTACTTAAGGCAATCAAGGAGAAGGTAAGATGATTGTAGAAGGCTTGAACACTTGTATAGTCACTTATATGACACTTGAGAGCAAAAAGGTGGTGAAGGGTGGTGCTGCCGTCGGAAACCGGAGGGAAGGAGGAGGGTGGCGCTGGCAGTGGATGGTGGTGTTGGGGCTGAGGAGTTGCCGAGAGAGGGAGAGAGCAAGTGTGTTGAGTTGTGGGATTGTGCCTTGCATGGATACATGTATATATAGCCTCCATAATGGTTATTAACTTGTGGGCATTGTGTCCTATGGAGACAAAGTTGTCTCCTTAGACATGTATGTTGGCTCAACAAGCAACAAGGCAAGTAGAAGGGTGGCTCCTTGAGGGGTGTTCAGCCGAGAAGGGGTAAGCACGAGGGGGTAGGGGGTAGTGTAGGGTAGGGTGTGGTGTTGGGTGTTCCCGCTAGTATAAGTCCGGTATAATACCCGCTAAGTGTAACCCGGTTATTAATAGTCGTTATATGTCAGTAGGGTACGAGTCGGGTATATATATAAAAATATATAAGTTTAATAGTTTTGACATAATACGAGTATGTGTAAAACACTTAGAATTAGTTTTTATATAGTTTGGTACTCTAAAAAAATATAAACAGAATGTTTTCGAGCGGTTTGTTTTATTAAATTTTAAATCTTTTTTATAAACTTAATAAATTATTTTATATAAATCAACTCATTTTTTTGTCAAATCATTTTATTTGTTTTCAAAGTCATTTGTTATTATAAAATTTAAATAAATTTATATAATTCGAATATTTTTATATTTAAATTAAAAATACATAATTTATATATTATTAACACATTAAATTGAACAAATGCACGTGTAATTATTGAATCTAAATTGTTTATAAATACAGGATAAATTTATACCATCATTTTAAATATTTAATTTATTAAAAATAATCGATATACTTTGTCTTATATTTTTAAGACTTTAATTTAAAAACACATAAGTTGAAATTTATAAACACACCCTTTTGTATAAACTTGGTTAAATATACGTGTGCATATTTGGAATAAAATGTTGAAATTTTTACGTGTTAATATATTATAGCTGAAATTTCGAAAAGTCACAGGACTTTCATGATAGAGTTTACGCATAGTCATAACAAGTGATACAATATGAAGTACAAAAATCAAAAAGAGTTTGCGTTATGTTTTCTCCCCCGGTTTAAGAGTAGTAAAAGGGGCCGTGAAAACTCACCTGATTGCGTAGGTAGTAATCACACAAGTATGAGATTGAAATCTCAAGCGTTAGCCCGACACGACTCACGAATGCCCTAAAATTGCAAACAACAATTAGGGACTCATTGGGATTTGTGACGACACACGGAGGATTAGAACGTCTTTAAAAATTCTAAAGATTAATGGGTAAACGAACGAGTTTACCAAAAATGGATTTTTAAATTAGTATAAATGCATTTCGCGATAAATGATAAATAATATATAATAATTATTTTTTTGAAAATAAAAATATAAATATTAATAAAAACACTCTAACAATAGGTTTTCTCACACACGACCGTGCCTAAGACAAGGCACGACCGTGTTAAGGTTACGGGTTCTGAGGCACGACCAGGTCTAGCCAAGAGGCACGACCGGGTCAGAGTGTGAGGCACGACCGTGCTAAAACCTGGCACGACCGTGTCTCTTGGATATACAGACACAGATTTTAACCGAATAATCCAAAAAGTCCAAATCCGTTTGGTTTCGATCACGATTGACCAAAAATACATCGGGTTTTTACAAAACAAAACTTTTCAAATCTAACAGTATAGGTTAATTTGATTGAGATGGTGATTAAAATCAAAACCCCCAAATTATCATATGAATAAACCCTAGTATATAGATTATGATCATTTCGATGTTAATTGATAAAATTATCATAGGGTTTTCATTATACAAAGGATTGCGAGACTAATGATATAATTCAATTGAATTGTAATCGGGTCTAGGGTATAGTTCGACTAAATCGTAAAAATGATTAACACTAGAATTGGTTCATCATCAATCCGATACTGAGAGCCCAATTAATCATTGGGATTTTGATTTAGGAAGTTAAACAAAGGTAGAGATGTAATCAATTACCAGAATGGGTGTCGAATTGACTGAGTTCGACTAAGACAGACGTCGATGGTGACGGGGTTGATCTCCGATGACTTTGCTTCTTTCTCTGGCCGAATTGATGCGTGTAACAGCTTCGAGATTAATCGCCTAGTGTGTGCAGAGTGTTTGTACGAGAGAATGATACACGAATTCGATGAATTTGAATGATAATAGCCTTGAAGTCGACGGTTACACAATAATTACCCATGTGTTTAATTTAGAGTAATAACGATGATTAAAGCCCCAATGATGATCATTAATAGTTGAGACGTGCATAACAGTTACGAAATCGAACGAACTTGCGATTAAAAACTGTGTTTACGTTTCAACTGACAAGAGGCGCGGCCGTGCCAATAAGAGGCGCGGTCGTGCCAATAAGAGGCGCGACCGTGCCTACTAGGGTTTCTGGTTATTTACAAAACCAGCCCTTGTAACTTCAGCTTTGACAAAAATGATCCCTTGGTTTTAGAATTGGGTTAACTTGGTTAGGATTTAACAGAATATTTCACGGAATCACTAACGGGATTAACTTGAAAAGTCGGATTGTCACAAAGTGGATGATAAACTAAGACACGACTCTTGCTCTTGAATAGCTCCCACTTGCTTCAAGATCTCCATCTTGTCCTCCTGGTCGTCTAGGTTTCTTGGTCTTTAATCTTCCTCTCGTCTTGTCTCGATTAGGTTACAATACAATTTACAATAAAACTGAAAAACCTTAATCTATTACAACTGGCTTCCAAAACAGCCATAAAATACAAGATAACAATAAAAACCAAACACAACCATAGGTCTAGGCTTGTTCCACAAACAACAACACAAATATAATGAAACATAAAAGATGCAATCTTTTGTCAAATAAAATTTTGACAAAATTAAAACCTAATTGCAATTAAAAATAAATGTTTCTTATTGTTCGCAAAAGTGGCTCTGATACCACTGTTGGGGTTTCGTGTATACGGTTTCAAAAACTATTTTGTTCAGATAAAATAAACTTAGTGGAAAACACACACGAACCAGTCTAGGCCATTACCCTAAACTGCCCACAAGGAATCAAGATGCAAACTAATAAGAAACAAACAACCATAGGGGGTTTAGACTCTTATACATTTCGTGTAACCGACTGATGGAACAAGCCCAACACCTTGATACAACGATCCAGTCACTAGATCTGGTTCACACGAATCTTCTCCCAGATTTGAACTCCTTCAAATCCTAATCTCTAAGAACCGCCCGTATCTCTAAACTCTTCCAAGCCCACCCGGAGACCACCCGCGAAACCTGAACTTGACCGCAGCCGAGTATTCCTACGCGAAATTGACAAAACAGATATAAACGGTATAAACCGGGCTCGCAGTGGTGGCGGCGGTGCTAGCCGGAATTTGACTGCACCCATACGACGGTACGGTGGCTGGCGGTGCAAGCCGGTGGCGACGTGGAGGTGGTCGGTGCAAGGCTAGTGGCGGCGGACCGAAGGTAGTGGACATTGACGTTGGAGGAGACGGGGTGGAGATTAGGGTTTTCAACTTTTGTTAAAACCTGACTAGTTCATTACTTTTAAGATTAGGGTTTTACTTTTATGGATTTTACTTAGGGTTTTCAACAAGAGGTGCTTATAACCCATTAATTTAGCCACTAAGTTAGGATTTTCAGCAATTAGATCCTGGTAATTACTAGTTAATTACTTTTATGGATTTTACTTATTTAATTGTTTAAATAACATCGTAATTATTAAATATGTTCCAAACATATTTCCACCGGTTTATTATTAATCTAATTATTAATAATAATGATCATTTCATAAATAATCGTCATCTCCATCCGTATCCGTTCGTCCTGTCTCACCTCTTGTGATATTCATATAGTGGACTATATTAACTATTAATATATCCGATGATCATAATCGTTGCCTAAAATTTAACCCTTTGGATCTTACCTCATTAGCAGTATTGTCAAATGTCGTTACTCGGGCATACTAGTCTAACATTATATAGTCAAGATGGAATTATGTCCACTTACTACTGTAAGTGAATAATATCTCTGGCCCCTCGTTGATCAAAACTTGTATAATTGAACAGTCGTGCTCGGACTGTGTGTCTGAAGGAACCACTTTGAATCTCGATCGAGTAAATATAAGGTTTGAACACTATGTGAGAATGCATGACATCCATCTCTCATGTTCAAACGAGATATCTGGAACGGATAGGATAATTAATTTAAGAAATATCATGACTATTACGAACAGTTAAGTAAGAGTACTTAGACTAATCGGGAATAGCCCACTGCTAGATAAAGCGTCATACCTTGATAGAGGCAGTGAGATGTAGCTAGACGTCGGTGGAACTGAAAAGAGTTCAGTTTTGGACTGTTCTGGGAGATCAGATTTGAAGAAGTTCAACTCAAAAAGAGGAGATTCGTGTGAACCAGACCTAGCGACTGGATCATTGTCTCAAGGTGTTGAGTTTGTCAGTAAGCCGGTTACGTGAAAGGTATAAAGTTTTAACCTCCTATTGTTGTTTGCTTTCTTATTAGTTTGTATCTGAACTCCTGGTAGACAGTCTAGCGTAATGGTCTGGACTGATTCACATATACTTTCCGCTGCATTTTATTTATTTTGATAAAAATAATTTTTCAAACCGTATACAGGAAGCCCAACATGGTCACTTTTTAAGCATCTTCACCAAGTTAAGACACAGTAGCTTTCTATGAAGTACTGTAACGAATTTTAAACCCTACCAATCTCAAGCAAACTTGTTGGCTTTAGGTGGCTAGATGTCGACCATCTCAAAAGATTTACTAGTTCGAACTTGATATCCTACTTATATTTTGGCTTCAGTTACTTTTACAAAAGTGTAAGCACGAATTCAGAAAAAGTAGGTCCGTCCTAAAGGCATAACATGACTCATAATAATAGAACATCCCTTCTTAACCTATCTTTTGCTAGGAGCCAGCTAGGTACCAATTATCTCTTCTTTATTTTTTTAATTTGATGTTGTATTTTAGAATACATATGGATTTGAGTTAAATTTTCTTTTAAGGGTTTATTAGCTAAAACTTTTAGGCCTTGTTTGGGATTAATTATTTAAAACTATTTATTGACTTATTCAAAAAGTCATAATTTATAAGTAAGTTTCTCCTTACTTATCAAAAACCACTAAAAGGAGTACGAAAAGGGAAGACAAACATATTTATTGACTTATTTCATTTTTTAAAAAGTTAATAAGTTATAACAAGATTAAATAAGTCAATCAAAACACCCCTTAATGATCCAAATTAATCATCAAATGTTCTATAAGCGTATCTCCTTGAATAAAGTAAAATCTACAAACATTCACTAGAGCCAAGTATAAAAAATATAATAAAAATCAATGTTTTAAAACCTGGACTGTACCGGCCGGTCTGACCAGGATTCGGTGGGTTTAGCGGTCTGGTCATATAGGTTAAAACGGGTCGGCGGTCGGACCGGTTTTTTGAAAAAAAAAATTTGTTTTTCACGTTCTAAAAGTCTTCACTTTGAATTATATTTGTTAGATTTTTAAGATTAAATTATGTTTGTTGATACTTGGATGAAATATTTGAACATGTGATCCTAAAAAATGATTGTTATGTGTTTTTTTTAGTTAGATGGAATTTTTTAAAATTTTTATGTTTGAATTATGTTTGTTGGATTCTAGGATTATTATGTGTCTTTTTAATATTTTTTAAGATGCCGTCCGGTTCATAATCCGGTCCGACCAGTGGACGGGTAAGGCATCCGGTTCGATATCCGGTCCGGTTTTTAAAACATTGATAAAAACTTAATAATTGTCATTTTTTTTGTTTTGCACAAAAAACTATGATCAATTTTTTTTTGTTTTGCACAAAAAATAAAGCTCGATATAATGTAATGAGTATTCTAAAACATACCTTTCTTCACGGATACGAACCTTTGAAACAAAAATTAGATGCGGTTAAATTACGCATGAAGCAGCAAACCAACAAAACAAAACAAAGTAAAATTCTACACAAAGAATAGGGTTTTGGGAAGGTTGGATGATGACAAACCTGACATCTATCTCATAAGATAGAAAGGCTGCAACCAGAGAGACCGTAACTCAAAAAATGCAACAAACCAAGCAAAATCATAAATTAGAATTTTTCAAACGGGGACGATTAATATAAAGGAGTGGGTTCAATATAAAAGCACACAATAAGAAAAGTTAGCATTAGCGGCGACATTTTTAGCGGCGACCACCACCTTTAGCGGCGATACCGGCCAGCGTATTAGCGGCGACACCTTTAGCGGCGACATGTCACCACTAAAACCCTTAAACATCTTGGCGGGGTATTTCCCTACGTCTAACCTCACGTTTGCCTCACAGATCTGGCGCTCTCCCAAAATCGACGACCCTTTTTATACCGCCACGACCTGCAACCACCACCACCTCGCCGCACCACCACCTGCAACCTACTGCAACCACCACCACCTCGCGCTCGCAATCTGCATCCTCAGTCTCCACAGATCTCTGGTAACCCTAAGTCTTTAACTATGCTTTTAATTTCTAAACCCTAAATTTTAGTAAAATTATCAGATTCATGCTGTTATGACATACTGGTTTGAATTTGTGATTGAGAGTTTGTTCAATTTCTTCAAATTCCGGTGAGTAGACAGTTATTAATTTCTTATTTTTGCATTTCAATCGCTATTATATATGTGTTCAAATATGTCAAATTGAGAAAAAAAATTGCTTTATTTGTTGCATTAATTTTGCCCAAACAAAAATAGGGCCGAGATTTTTTTTGTTTGATGAATCCATGGTGGTGGTGTAGGAGCATGAACGGATCCCGTTCCTGGACTCACAGGTGAGTTTGTACAGCCCTCTTTTGGTAGAATTAAGGTACATCCTCCCTCCCTATTCCCTCGTGTAAAGCATTCGAAGTATAAACCCGGTTTTGATGGTCAGCTTTGGTGTGGATTTGTTACAGCCATGAAGTATAGTTGGATTGCAAAGTGGTCTTAGTTTTCAACTCTACCTTCGGCAGCCCTATCACGCTAGTAAGTAACCTCTCTATCATACTTTAATTGGTGGGGTTTACAGGTCATTAATCATATAGGGTTGGTCACGGCTTGGTTAAGGATAATCCAATGGTTATCATTGGATGGGACGTAGTTTAATGGGTTGTTTAGAGAGCCAAGTATGGCATGACAACACGTACTCACGATGAGTTCACGTTTGGGTAATGAGAATAACATGTTAAGGGTTTGGATGAGCAATTATGCATGTGTAAGGGAGGGTGAGGTTACCACCTATAAGGGATGTGAAATTGTGTCAATAACGGGTCGGTTTGGATTGGTTAAGAATCATTGGGAATGACATCTAGTTTATGTTTTGTTTATTAGGATGCTTAATATGAATGTATTTGTGTATTAATTATGTTCATAATCTATTAATTATTTAGGGTTTAGACTACATTATATGCATGCTCATTTGGTAATATGATGAAGATTTTAACAAATGATATTGATTAACTCCGAGTAAAAAATGTTGGTTACGGGTCATGGAAGTTATATGAAATTTGAATCAAGTTTTGATGTAAAATTTCCTTAAGATAGCGTAAAATTAAGATTATAAAATTATATTTGTATATAACACTTTGTATACGTTTATGTATAGTTAAAATTTTGTGTCATGTCTAATGGTATGTTGTATGTACGTGTGTATATTCATTGTTCTATGGATGTGCATATATACTAGCAGATTAATGTGGTAGGTATATATGTTTTCAAGGTTAATTGAATTAATTGAATTATTATTTATACATTAACAGTTAGTTAACGAATGCCAAATTTTATGATGAAAATAATAAGCTCAGTCATCATAATGTAAGTCTCTGTCGCCGGAAGTTAACGAAACGGATCAAGTTAACTAAGTTTTGAAAACCTAAATAGATCTTATTGTTGCGTGCATCGATTCTTATCTTTAGTTTTAGATCGTCAATAACTTGATTAAGATCTTTTAGTTTTACCCTCTTTTGAAACTTGGGTTCTGGGATAATATCATTATCTATTTTAATTGTCAACTTAGAGACATTTCTAATGCATCTCTATTTCTGTTTCACTTGTGAATGCTCTATCCGTTGTCCGATTTCTGTTTCCTGTAGAGTTAACCATAAACCCTAAATTATGTTTCATTTGCATCATGCTTGTCAATAAAAGTTGGCTTACCAATCCAAATCGTAACCGTAACTCACCTGACTACCGGCAAGGACTCAACTCTTTTGTCGAGATGTGCAAAGAACATGCCAACAGCAGAGGCAATGTTAGATGTTAGTTCTAGTTGTAGATGACGTTGTGCCAAGAAGCGATATGGTTGGCGTTATCGAAGACGTTATGGGGGTGCATATGGAAGAGGATACGAACCTCAATGAAGGGGAATTAGGTACATAGACTAGGGGTGTCCGTGATGATTTTTAAGCAATGTTAAAGGAAGTCCAATCAGAATTATATCCTAGTTGTACTAAGTTTTCTTCCCTTGACTTTTTGTCAAAGCTTATGCATGTCAAGGTGAAGAACAAATGGACTAATAGTCATTTGATGAGCTCCTCAAGTTGTTGCAATCTTCACATCCAGAAGGCAACGATAAGTGAATTTGATCTGCCATTGGTTACCATCGATTACGTGTCTAAGGGCGAGACTGATTGAAACACCCCAATTTTTGAAGAAAATAAATGTCCAGGGGCTAAAGTGCAATTTTCCCAAAGTTGAGGCGCTGAATTTAAAAAAAATAATTTTTGAAATTGAGCCGGTAGCGGACCGCTATCCGTCTCCCTGACGGTCCGCTACGTGTGAAGAAAGGAAATGACTAGGGAATGACATGTATCAAACGCGTGTCTTGATGACTCTACCCTATGGCGGACCGCTACGAGGTCCGTAGCGGTCCGCCACGCCGCAATATGGGTAGCGGATCGCTACCAAACACTTAACGGTCCGCTACTTGGTATTTACGCAAGACACCTGGTAGATGGGCGGTGGAGGACCGCTACCTATATGTCTAACGGTCCGCTACGGGTGGCAGGTTCAGCCTATAAATAGGTGCAATTGCCATTCACTTTTGCACACACAAATATAAACCACCTCACACACACTAGCACGCTTACCGAGGAAGGACTAGGACGACGGTTACGAGCGTGACGATTACGAGTGCGGTACGTTAAAGTTACAAGCAAGGTTCGGAAAAGGAATTTGCCCCAATAAATTGGATCAAATTAGTTCTGTATCAGTACAAAGTAAAACTGAAATACAAAATTCAGAGAAAGAAAGATTACTTTAAACAGCGGAAACTTGTTTATAAACTTCAAGGTTTTTGGTTACAAGGTTGGTTGGTTGGAAGAGTGTGTCTTCCTTCTTACAAAACACACCTATATATAGGAAGGATATGTCTGAGATCAATAATGATCAACAGACGTCATCCCTGACGATAGACCGAAATAATACACCACAATAATACAGACCCAATAATACAGACCCTACCATGCTTTAAGACAATATCTGGAAAGATATTGAAGCAATTATTGATGCAGACAACCAAACACACCTAAAGTTGTCGGCCACTTAAGCAAACCATATAATTGAGAGAAAAACGTCATCCCTTACGTATGCTTCCTATAATTTGCAATATTGTGGCATAGATAGTGGTGGTCCCCAATTTTCGTCAATCAGCCATAGTGCCTGATTGTATTTCATGCTTCTATTATGAAGTTGTTGTCGTCTAGCGATTTCTTCATCCCATGCGTTGGCTCCTGGGCACCTATTCCAGGGTATTTTTTTTGGCTTAGATTGGGACTTGGCCCAACTCGTTGCATAGGGCCTCAAGTTCTGATAGGAGCTCTCGGGCTTGCTGATTTTGTTTCTTAACATTGGGCCAATGGTCTCCCCAATAGTTATCTACTGAGGACTTTGCAAGACAGACTTGGGCTTTGAAGTCCAAAATTGCTTGGAGGTGTCGCATAGTTCTGATGGCTTGTTTAGCGGCTTCTCTTTCGTATTGTTGGGCGACTCCTGCGTAGATACTTGATTCTTCAAGGGGGATTGGGGTGGTGTTGGCTCTGATTTGATAGTGTCTGTACAGAGCACCTGGTTCTTCAAAAGAGAATTGTCCTTTATAAATTTTTGGCAGCAGCTGGAAATCTGGATTATTTCTTCGTAGCCATTCTTCTCGTTGCTTAACTTCACATTTTCTTCGAATATTTCCCCCATCGCTGCTAGACCCTTCTTCAGGACTTCTGCCTCTTGTTCTGTACATCCTGTAAAACAAAGTTTCACCATTCTTGATAGTGAGTCGGCTAAGACATTATTTTTACCATCAATGTGTTCCATATTAATGGTTACTCCTGTTCCGGTGATAATGTCAGAAAACTTTAGCCACCTGACCCTCGAGGCTTTGTTGTTGTTTGTTTTGTTATAGAAGCTTATTATTGCTTAGCAGTCTGTCCTGAGGGTTATTTCTTTCTTATCAAGGTAGTAGATTTTTAGTTTTTCCAGGGAATTGATGCACGCATTAATTTCAGCGTCAATGGTTGATTGGACGACTTTGAACTTTCCACTTGCGTATGCACATATCTTTTCTTCCCTTCTTGGGTCCTCCTTCTTTTTCTTCCATTTACATATTCCTCCCCATCCGTCCATACATCCGTCTGTTTCGATGGTTATGTATGCATCATCTGGTGGTATTTGAAGGTCCGGTAGCTGCTGTACTTTTGCTTTTATCTTTCTGACTATCTCATAGTCGGAAGGCTTCATTCTCTTGTCACCATGGGGGTTGGTTTTCTCATATAGTGGCCCCAGAAGGATACTAAGCTTGGGAATGTAGTTTCTGGCGTAGTTTAAGATTCCAAGGAAGGATCTAAGGCCGGCTTTAGTTTTTAGCTTTTCCTCATCAAAGTCACATATTTTTTTAATAATATGTGGCTGCAGCTTTATCTTGTTTCTTCTATTATTGCCCCTAGGAATTCCACTACAGGGACGGCTATCTTCATTTTTGTTGGGGATAGGACCAATCCGTATTCTTGGCATTTACAAAGCATAATCTTTAAATGCCTTTCATGATCTGCTTCGCTGTTGGAGTATACCAGGATGTCGTCGATGTATACAGCGATAAACTCTTCTGTGTCTTTGAAGCATTTATCCATTTTTCTTTGAAAAATGGCGGGTGCATTTTTGAGTCCGAATGGCATGACAAGCCATTCGTATAATCCTCCTGGGATTAAGAAGGCCGTCCAGGGTATGGATTCTTCTTCCATGGCAACTTGATGAAATCCAGACTTCAGATCAAACTTTGAGAATATCTTTGCATTCCCGATTCTTTTTAGCAGGGTGTTTATTCCGGGAAGGGAATATTGGTCTTTGTATGTATTGTCATTGAGTGTTCTGTAGTTGAACACCATTCTCTCCTTTCCCTTTGTTTCCTTCCCTGTTGCTGGGTCAATCATAGTTCCAGAGTTGACAATCATTGCCATTGTTCTGTGCCTGCTTCTACTTGGTCTGATAACCTTTAACTTCAGGAGTGCTTCTATGTGTTTTTTAAAGGATGCTTCTAGTGTAGGAGTTACGTGCTTTAACGGTTTGTCTTGTATTGTGATATCCGGATTTATGATATCCAGTTTACAAGTCTCTCCGTTCTTTTTCCAATGCTTCAAGGGTTCTTCACCAATGTAGCCCTGCTGCTTTAGTTCTTTTAAGATTGGTATAAACCTTTCTTTCAGGTTTTCAGCATCTTCTTTTGAGAACATTACTGTTCCCTGTAATTCTTGATAGAACTCCTCATCGATTTCTAGTTCTTGGATTGCAGCAGTGATTTCTACTGTAGGATTTGTCTTTATTTTTGTAACCTTTTTGTAAAGGGTTACTTCATCACCTTCAATCCTGATACCCCCGTTCATGGACCTTGTAAAATTGGTACCTATGAGCATGTCGATGCCATCTCCCGTCATCATGTCCATAGCGTAAATTAGAGGGATCCTAAATTTGTTTCCTCCACTCCTGAAGTTGCCTGCTTTTATCTTTTGGTTGGAAGGTTGCCTTGAATTGAGGCCGTTGAAGAAAACTGTCTTGTTTATCTCTTCAAGGGCTTCCCCTGGGACTATTACCTTATTTATACAGCAGGAAGTTGCTCCTGTGTCTATGATGGCCTTCACTTTAAATAACCTAATACCGGGAATGTCAAATTCGACCTCCACATTGTATAGTTGGTTATTAATTTTTCTTATCTTTGGTTGCTCGCTTCCATCAGCCCTCATGGCCACTTCGATCAGGGTATTTATTTGATGAGGCCCTAATGGTGGGTATGGCTGGAATCCCTAATGTTTTTCTTTCAGCCTTTTGTTTTCCTGTTGGAGGTGTTCGTTTTGGGCTTCGAGCTTAGCCTTCTCTTCCTTCCATTGGTCTTTCATTTGCTGCTGAATTGTTAGCAAATCATCTATGTCTTTATACAAGGATTGTCTTTCTTCGGCCCACTTTTGGCTTTCTTCTTGGGCCTTCTTATCTTTTTCATTGATTTGGGCCTTTAGCTCCTTTTCTTTTGTTTGCCATAGGGCCTCTTCTTTTGCTTGATCCCTTATGGCTTGCTTCCAATCATTGTCCTTTTGGGCCAGTAGTTTCCAGATGGAATTTGGTTGTTGTGTTTCATCATCTGGAACAACCACTTCGGATCCTTTTGATCTTTTCACCTCAATTTTTATTTTTAGGTAATGGAGTGCGCATAATGCACATGCCGTGAGTCTGCACTCAGGGCAGTGTAATCGTGATATTTCTGTTGTTGCTATTCCGCAGAAATGGCATATGCTGTGGCTGGTAACCTAGTTTTCCTGCCACTTGTGTTCACACTCCTTGCTCCCTTTGGGTAGTTCCATTCTTGGCTTCCAGGATACTGCTTCCTGTACTCTTTTGTGTATTTCTTCATGGCTTTGGTGGAACATGAAGCAGTATTCTTCCAGAGGTGATTCTTCTATCATTGCCCCGATGTTCATTTCTGTAGCGCCCCCTTCTCCTTCCGAGATGCTGTATATGGTGTCGTGGTCGCTCATATCTGCTGAGACAATGTCCCAATCTTCCTTTAGGTCCAGGTTGTCTACTACAGCTCTCCTAGCCATATTACCCGATTTGCTTTTGCAGTCTCTGGCAAAGTGTCCTTCTCTTCCGCAAATGTAACATTTGCACTTGCTAACCCTTCCCCTGTCTTCTTTGTATTTTCTTTTGAAAACCTTTACATGCGTTTTGTCATGTGGTTTTCCTTTATAGGTCCTGGACTTCCTTATCCCATATTTCTTCCTTTGCCTATCGTAGTAGCCTGGTATGGGTATAGAAGAACAAAGAGATAAGTCTCTAAGTTCCTTTTGCATGGCTGCTTCAGTACACATTTCAGTAATATAAGTGTGCGTGAACTTAATTGCAGGTAGTACTCCTGCAGTCAGTCCCGGATACTTATTTCTGAAGGCTTCTTCTATTTTCTTAGATAGAGTCATGGGGAGCTTTGTAAAGAATTTGTCAGTTGTTGCTAGGAAAAATAGTCTTCCAGATTTGCTTGCTAGGATCCTGAATTCATTCAGGAATTTCCACAAATCTCTAGTGTCTTCACATGTAATTCTTTCAAGGCTTCTATATGCCCTATCTTGTTCCTCTGTTGATCCTCGGTAGGGATCTTCCATGATTGTTATTTGCCTTATTTGGGAGGTTATATTCTGAGGATCGTCTGCCATTGTTTCCAACGCCTCATAGGCCTCTGGGAACGCTGTTCGCCATTGCTGCCACATCTTTTTCTCGTTTTCTCCTAGGAGATTTTCCACGAACATTAGTTTAGCCTTGTTATTTGCCCATATGGTGTCATTTAGTCGATTTATTGTAATCGACTCCCATCTTGCTAAAACATCTGACCACAGACCTGGGTCTGCTGGTAACACGAGCATGGCCCCTGAGTCTGTTAGTGCAGGTGGCAGCGTCCACTGGGAGCTATGATATCTGCCATAATCTCCATTGAAATCACTTTCCCTGGCATAGTTTGGGTAGCCCAGGTTGTAGCTACTTTGAGGGACGTTTCCTCTTGCCGGTGGGTATACTGGGGGTCCCATAACTTGATCTGGAGGGGGGTTGTAAACGCCGCTTGCCCCCTCGGATGTACTAGGGAAGATATGTTGTTCTTGGTGAACGACGGGAGGCGTATGTCTTCCTTCCTTGGCCTCCTTTATCATTCTTCTTATCTCCCGAACTCTTGGGTAGCCCAGGTCTTCTTCGTCTTGTTTTATGGCTTCTTCTCCTATGCTCTCAATTGTGGGAAAAGCATAGTGTTCTTCTTCCTCTTGGGGAGGGGATACGATCATCTGGATCATTTCTATCTTTTCTGTGAATTCTTTGTCTGACTGTTCTGTATCTTCTTCTTTGATTCGAGCAGTCCCTTCTTCAAGATCATCTCTCCAGGGGTCATCCTCGTACTCATCCCATCCCGTAGCTATTATTTGGTCAAGGGGTGTTGTTTCTTTAGGGCTGTCATACCGGACGTAATAGTCCCATTTTCCTGAATGCTCTCCTAAAGTTGACCATCTTTTATAGCTTCTTCTTCTGCTTTTATTTGGCTTGTTCCCTCTTTTTGCGTCGTTTAGTGGTTCTTCCTCTACTCTTTTGGCTTCACTTAGGCATACCGAACAGAAACATATGTCACAGGGATTGTGTATTTCTCTTTCCTGGATACATATCCCTACGAATTGTTCTTCGTCTTCCGATAGATTTGCTTGGACCTCTCTATCATGGCTATCTACGGAAAACCTTGGAGGTTGAGGGTTGTTTCGGTAAGACCTAAACCTGAGGCTAGTAGATCTGTCTAGCCTTTGGTTTACTTCCACCCTTGCTGGAATTCGGATCATGGTGAGTGGTGCAGGCCTGAGGTTCCAACTCATGCCCTCAAGGTCATCAATGCTTCGTCTTTCTCCGGGGATTGCGGTAATTCCATTAGTGGCTAAGTGATCTACAACGTTTTCCACATTATATTGGAAGCCTGTATAGCTGGTGTTGGAGATTCTTCCCACTAGTCCTAATGTTACCAGTAGGTTACTTTCTCCCCCTTGCCGGTCACTGTAGCCATGTGTTTGTATGGCTATCTGAATGTGATTATGGAAGTTGTCTATACTTAGTACCATGTCAGGTACCATATAGACTAATTGAGTTCCTGCCGAAAGGTCTACTTCCATTGTTCCAATTATCTGTCTATCATCGCCCCATCTTGTATCTCTTAAGACAATAAGGGCTGTTGTGCCTGCACCCCGTCTATGCATCGTGTGAATTCGTATCATAAACATGCCTAGATGGATGTGTTGCATGCCTGATTCTCTAAGACTTTGATAGCTTTGACGGTTACAAAGTCTTAGGTCCGTTTGATTTTCTTCTACGCTCAGTATACGTTGTTCTGAGTAATGTTGGTAGACACGATGTCTTACTGTTTGGCTATTACTCCCGTACAGTACCTCCGCCGGTACCAATTCCGCCCTTCTTTGTCTAGAAACCTCCAGCTGCCGATCTGGGTCCAGCTCTGTTTCCAGATTCCTTCGATATCTTCTTCCAAGCCTGCTTCGTACGGCTTGGTTCAAGTTATACATTCTTCTTGCATTTGTTCTGTAGCCTCTGATTTGATCTTCCTGAAGTTGCCTGCTTTTATCTTTTGGTTGGAAGGTTGCCTTGAATTGAGGCCGTTGAAGAAAACTGTCTTGTTTATCTCTTCAAGGGCTTCCCCTGGGACTATTACCTTATTTATACAGCAGGAAGTTGCTCCTGTGTCTATGATGGCCTTCACTTTAAATAACCTAATACCGGGAATGTCAAATTCGACCTCCACATTGTATAGTTGGTTATTAATTTTTCTTATCTTTGGTTGCTCGCTTCCATCAGCCCTCATGGCCACTTCGATCAGGGTATTTATTTGATGAGGCCCTAATGGTGGGTATGGCTGGAATCCCTCCTGTTTTTCTTTCAGCCTTTTGTTTTCCTGTTGGAGGTGTTCGTTTTGGGCTTCGAGCTTAGCCTTCTCTTCCTTCCATTGGTCTTTCATTTGCTGCTGAATTGTTAGCAAATCATCTATGTCTTTATACAAGGATTGTCTTTCTTCGGCCCACTTTTGGCTTTCTTCTTGGGCCTTCTTATCTTTTTCATTGATTTGGGCCCTTAGCTCCTTTTCTTTTGTTTGCCATAGGGCCTCTTCTTTTGCTTGATCCCTTATGGCTTGCTTCCAATCATTGTCCTTTTGGGCCAGTAGTTTCCAGATGGAATTTGGTTGTTGTGTTTCATCATCTGGAACAACCACTTCGGATCCTTTTGATCTTTTCACCTCAATTTTTATTTTTAGGTAATGGAGTGCGCATAATGCACATGCCGTGAGTCTGCACTCAGGGCAGTGTAATCGTGATATTTCTGTTGTTGCTATTCCGCAGAAATGGCATATGCTGTGGCTGGTAACCTAGTTTTCCTGCCACTTGTGTTCACACTCCTTGCTCCCTTTGGGTAGTTCCATTCTTGGCTTCCAGGATACTGCTTCCTGTACTCTTTTGTGTATTTCTTCATGGCTTTGGTGGAACATGAAGCAGTATTCTTCCAGAGGTGATTCTTCTATCATTGCCCCGATGTTCATTTCTGTAGCGCCCCCTTCTTCTTCCGAGATGCTGTATATGGTGTCGTGGTCGCTCATATCTGCTGAGACAATGTCCCAATCTTCCTTTAGGTCCAGGTTGTCTACTACAGCTCTCCTAGCCATATTACCCGTTTTGCTTTTGCAGTCTCTGGCAAAGTGTCCTTCTCTTCCGCAAATGTAACATTTGCACTTGCTAACCCTTCCCCTGTCTTCTTTGTATTTTCTTTTGAAAACCTTTACATGCGTTTTGTCATGTGGTTTTCCTTTATAGGTCCTGGACTTCCTTATCCCATATTTCTTCCTTTGCCTATCGTAGTAGCCTGGTATGGGTATAGAAGAACAAAGAGATAGGTCTCTAAGTTCCTTTTGCAGGGCTGCTTCAGTACACATTTCAGTAATATAAGTGTGCGTGAACTTAATTGCAGGTAGTACTCCTGCAGTCAGTCCCGGATACTTATTTCTGAAGGCTTCTTCTATTTTCTTAGATAGAGTCATGAGGAGCTTTGTAAAGAATTTGTCAGTTGTTGCTGGGAAAAATAGTCTTCCAGATTTGCTTGCTAGGATCCTGAATTCATTCAGGAATTTCCACAAATCTCTAGTGTCTTCACATGTAATTCTTTCAAGGCTTCTATATGCCCTATCTTGTTCCTCTGTTGATCCTCGGTAGGGATCTTCCATGATTGTTATTTGCCTTATTTGGGAGGTTATATTCTGAGGATCGTCTGCCATTGTTTCCAACGCCTCATAGGCCTCTGGGAACGCTGTTCGCCATTGCTGCCACATCTTTTTCTCGTTTTCTCCTAGGAGATTTTCCACGAACATTAGTTTAGCCTTGTTATTTGCCCATATGGTGTCATTTAGTCGATTTATTGTAATCGACTCCCATCTTGCAAAAACATCTGACCACAGACCTGGGTCTGCTGGTAACACGAGCATGGCCCCTGAGTCTGTTAGTGCAGGTGGCAGCGTCCACTGGGAGCTATGATATCTGCCATAATCTCCATTGAAATCACTTTCCCTGGCATAGTTTGGGTAGCCCAGGTTGTAGCTATTTGAGGGACGTTTCCTCTTGCCGGTGGGTATACTGGGGGTCCCATAACTTGATCTGGAGGGGGGTTGTAAACGCCGCTTGCCCCCTCGGATGTACTAGGGAAGATATGTTGTTCTTGGTGAACGACGGGAGGCGTATGTCTTCCTTCCTTGGCCTCCTTTATCATTCTTCTTATCTCCCGAACTCTTGGGTAGCCCAGGTCTTCTTCGTCTTGTTTTATGGCTTCTTCTCCTATGCTCTCAATTGTGGGAAAACCATAGTGTTCTTCTTCCTCTTGGGGAGGGGATACGATCATCTGGATCATTTCTATCTTTTCTGTGAATTCTTTGTCTGACTGTTCTGTGTCTTCTTCTTTGATTCGAACAGTCCCTTCTTCAAGATCATCTCTCCAGGGGTCATCCTCGTACTCATCCCATCCCGTAGCTATTATTTGGTCAAGGGGTGTTGTTTCTTTAGGGCTGTCATACCGGACGTAATAGTCCCATTTTCCTGAATGCTCTCCTAAAGTTGACCATCTTTCATAGCTTCTTCTTCTGCTTTTATTTGGCTTGTTCCCTCTTTTTGCCTCGTTTAGTGGTTCTTCCTCTACTCTTTTGGCTTCACTTAGGCATACCGAACAGAAACATATGTCACAGGGATTGTGTATTTCTCTTTCCTGGATACATATCCCTGCGAATTGTTCTTCGTCTTCCGATAGATTTGCTTGGACCTCTCTATCATGGCTATCTACGGAAAACCTTGGAGGTTGAGGGTTGTTTCGGTAAGACCTAAACCTGAGGCTAGTAGATCTGTCTAGCCTTTGGTTTACTTCCACCCTTGCTGGAATTCGGATCATGGTGAGTGGTGCAGGCCTGAGGTTCCAACTCATGCCCTCAAGGTCATCAATGCTTCGTCTTTCTCCGGGGATTGCGGTAATTCCATTAGTGGCTAAGTGATCTACAACGTTTTCCACATTATATTGGAAGCCTGTATAGCTGGTGTTGGAGATTCTTCCCACTAGTCCTAATGTTACCAGTAGGTTACTTTCTCCCCCTTGCCAGTCACTGTAGCCATGTGTTTGTATGGCTATCTGAATATGATTATGGAAGTCGTCTATACTTAGTACCATGTCAGGTACCATATAGACTAATTGAGTTCCTGCCGAAAGGTCTACTTCCATTGTTCCAATTATCTGTCTATCATCGCCCCATCTTGTATCTCTTAAGACAATAAGGGCTGTTGTGCCTGCACCCCGTCTATGCATCGTGTGAATTCGTATCATAAACATGCCTAGATGGATGTGTTGCATGCCTGATTCTCTAAGACTTTGATAGCTTTGACGGTTACAAAGTCTTAGGTCCGTTTGATTTTCTTCTACGCTCAGTATACGTTGTTCTGAGTAATGTTGGTAGACACGATGTCTTACTGTTTGGCTATTACTCCCGTACAGTACCTCCGCCGGTACCAATTCCGCCCTTCTTTGTCTAGAAACCTCCAGCTGCCGATCTGGGTCCAGCTCTATTTCCAGATTCCTTCGATATCTTCTTCCAAGCCTGCTTCGTACGGCTTGGTTCAAGTTATACATTCTTCTTGCATTTGTTCTGTAGCCTCTGATTTGATCTTCCTGAAGTTGCCTGCTTTTATCTTTTGGTTGGAAGGTTGCCTTGAATTGAGGCCGTTGAAGAAAACTGTCTTGTTTATCTCTTCAAGGGCTTCCCCTGGGACTATTACCTTATTTATACAGCAGGAAGTTGCTCCTGTGTCTATGATGGCCTTCACTTTAAATAACCTAATACCGGGAATGTCAAATTCGACCTCCACATTGTATAGTTGGTTATTAATTTTTCTTATCTTTGGTTGCTCGCTTCCATCAGCCCTCATGGCCACTTCGATCAGGGTATTTATTTGATGAGGCCCTAATGGTGGGTATGGCTGGAATCCCTCCTGTTTTTCTTTCAGCCTTTTGTTTTCCTGTTGGAGGTGTTCGTTTTGGGCTTCGAGCTTAGCCTTCTCTTCCTTCCATTGGTCTTTCATTTGCTGCTGAATTGTTAGCAAATCATCTATGTCTTTATACAAGGATTGTCTTTCTTCGGCCCACTTTTGGCTTTCTTCTTGGGCCTTCTTATCTTTTTCATTGATTTGGGCCCTTAGCTCCTTTTCTTTTGTTTGCCATAGGGCCTCTTCTTTTGCTTGATCCCTTATGGCTTGCTTCCAATCATTGTCCTTTTGGGCCAGTAGTTTCCAGATGGAATTTGGTTGTTGTGTTTCATCATCTGGAACAACCACTTCGGATCCTTTTGATCTTTTCACCTCAATTTTTATTTTTAGGTAATGGAGTGCGCATAATGCACATGCCGTGAGTCTGCACTCAGGGCAGTGTAATCGTGATATTTCTGTTGTTGCTATTCCGCAGAAATGGCATATGCTGTGGCTGGTAACCTAGTTTTCCTGCCACTTGTGTTCACACTCCTTGCTCCCTTTGGGTAGTTCCATTCTTGGCTTCCAGGATACTGCTTCCTGTACTCTTTTGTGTATTTCTTCATGGCTTTGGTGGAACATGAAGCAGTATTCTTCCAGAGGTGATTCTTCTATCATTGCCCCGATGTTCATTTCTGTAGCGCCCCCTTCTCCTTCCGAGATGCTGTATATGGTGTCGTGGTCGCTCATATCTGCTGAGACAATGTCCCAATCTTCCTTTAGGTCCAGGTTGTCTACTACAGCTCTCCTAGCCATATTACCCGTTTTGCTTTTGCAGTCTCTGGCAAAGTGTCCTTCTCTTCCGCAAATGTAACATTTGCACTTGCTAACCCTTCCCCTGTCTTCTTTGTATTTTCTTTTGAAAACCTTTACATGCGTTTTGTCATGTGGTTTTCCTTTATAGGTCCTGGACTTCCTTATCCCATATTTCTTCCTTTGCCTATAGTAGTAGCCTGGTATGGGTATAGAAGAACAAAGAGATAGGTCTCTAAGTTCCTTTTGCAGGGCTGCTTCAGTACACATTTCAGTAATATAAGTGTGCGTGAACTTAATTGCAGGTAGTACTCCTGCAGTCAGTCCCGGATACTTATTTCTGAAGGCTTCTTCTATTTTCTTAGATAGAGTCATGAGGAGCTTTGTAAAGAATTTGTCAGTTGTTGCTGGGAAAAATAGTCTTCCAGATTTGCTTGCTAGGATCCTGAATTCATTCAGGAATTTCCACAAATCTCTAGTGTCTTCACATGTAATTCTTTCAAGGCTTCTATATGCCCTATCTTGTTCCTCTGTTGATCCTCGGTAGGGATCTTCCATGATTGTTATTTGCCTTATTTAGGAGGTTATATTCTGAGGATCGTCTGCCATTGTTTCCAACGCCTCATAGGCCTCTGGGAACGCTGTTCGCCATTGCTGCCACATCTTTTTCTCGTTTTCTCCTAGGAGATTTTCCACGAACATTAGTTTAGCCTTGTTATTTGCCCATATGGTGTCATTTAGTCGATTTATTGTAATCGACTCCCATCTTGCAAAAACATCTGACCACAGACCTGGGTCTGCTGGTAACACGAGCATGGCCCCTGAGTCTGTTAGTGCAGGTGGCAGCGTCCACTGGGAGCTATGATATCTGCCATAATCTCCATTGAAATCACTTTCCCTGGCATAGTTTGGGTAGCCCAGGTTGTAGCTACTTTGAGGGACGTTTCCTCTTGCCGGTGGGTATACTGGGGGTCCCATAACTTGATCTGGAGGGGGGTTGTAAACGCCGCTTGCCCCCTCGGATGTACTAGGGAAGATATGTTGTTCTTGGTGAACGACGGGAGGCGTATGTCTTCCTTCCTTGGCCTCCTTTATCATTCTTCTTATCTCCCGAACTCTTGGGTAGCCCAGGTCTTCTTCGTCTTGTTTTATGGCTTCTTCTCCTATGCTCTCAATTGTGGGAAAACCATAGTGTTCTTCTTCCTCTTGGGGAGGGGATACGATCATCTGGATCATTTCTATCTTTTCTGTGAATTCTTTGTCTGACTGTTCTGTGTCTTCTTCTTTGATTCGAACAGTCCCTTCTTCAAGATCATCTCTCCAGGGGTCATCCTCGTACTCATCCCATCCCGTAGCTATTATTTGGTCAAGGGGTGTTGTTTCTTTAGGGCTGTCATACCGGACGTAATAGTCCCATTTTCCTGAATGCTCTCCTAAAGTTGACCATCTTTCATAGCTTCTTCTTCTGCTTTTATTTGGCTTGTTCCCTCTTTTTGCCTCGTTTAGTGGTTCTTCCTCTACTCTTTTGGCTTCACTTAGGCATACCGAACAGAAACATATGTCACAGGGATTGTGTATTTCTCTTTCCTGGATACATATCCCTGCGAATTGTTCTTCGTCTTCCGATAGATTTGCTTGGACCTCTCTATCATGGCTATCTACGGAAAACCTTGGAGGTTGAGGGTTGTTTCGGTAAGACCTAAACCTGAGGCTAGTAGATCTGTCTAGCCTTTGGTTTACTTCCACCCTTGCTGGAATTCGGATCATGGTGAGTGGTGCAGGCCTGAGGTTCCAACTCATGCCCTCAAGGTCATCAATGCTTCGTCTTTCTCCGGGGATTGCGGTAATTCCATTAGTGGCTAAGTGATCTACAACGTTTTCCACATTATATTGGAAGCCTGTATAGCTGGTGTTGGAGATTCTTCCCACTAGTCCTAATGTTACCAGTAGGTTACTTTCTCCCCCTTGCCAGTCACTGTAGCCATGTGTTTGTATGGCTATCTGAATATGATTATGGAAGTCGTCTATACTTAGTACCATGTCAGGTACCATATAGACTAATTGAGTTCCTGCCGAAAGGTCTACTTCCATTGTTCCAATTATCTGTCTATCATCGCCCCATCTTGTATCTCTTAAGACAATAAGGGCTGTTGTGCCTGCACCCCGTCTATGCATCGTGTGAATTCGTATCATAAACATGCCTAGATGGATGTGTTGCATGCCTGATTCTCTAAGACTTTGATAGCTTTGACGGTTACAAAGTCTTAGGTCCGTTTGATTTTCTTCTACGCTCAGTATACGTTGTTCTGAGTAATGTTGGTAGACACGATGTCTTACTGTTTGGCTATTACTCCCGTACAGTACCTCCGCCGGTACCAATTCCGCCCTTCTTTGTCTAGAAACCTCCAGCTGCCGATCTGGGTCCAGCTCTGTTTCCAGATTCCTTCGATATCTTCTTCCAAGCCTGCTTCGTACGGCTTGGTTCAAGTTATACATTCTTCTTGCATTTGTTCTGTAGCCTATGATTTGATCTTCCTGAAGTTGCCTGCTTTTATCTTTTGGTTGGAAGGTTGCCTTGAATTGAGGCCGTTGAAGAAAACTGTCTTGTTTATCTCTTCAAGGGCTTCCCCTGGGACTATTACCTTATTTATACAGCAGGAAGTTGCTCCTGTGTCTATGATGGCCTTCACTTTAAATAACCTAATACCGGGAATGTCAAATTCGACCTCCACATTGTATAGTTGGTTATTAATTTTTCTTATCTTTGGTTGCTCGCTTCCATCAGCCCTCATGGCCACTTCGATCAGGGTATTTATTTGATGAGGCCCTAATGGTGGGTATGGCTGGAATCCCTCCTGTTTTTCTTTCAGCCTTTTGTTTTCCTGTTGGAGGTGTTCGTTTTGGTCTTCGAGCTTAGCCTTCTCTTCCTTCCATTGGTCTTTCATTTGCTGCTGAATTGTTAGCAAATCATCTATGTCTTTATACAAGGATTGTCTTTCTTCGGCCCACTTTTGGCTTTCTTCTTGGGCCTTCTTATCTTTTTCATTGATTTGGGCCCTTAGCTCCTTTTCTTTTGTTTGCCATAGGGCCTCTTCTTTTGCTTGATCCCTTATGGCTTGCTTCCAATCATTGTCCTTTTGGGCCAGTAGTTTCCAGATGGAATTTGGTTGTTGTGTTTCATCATCTGGAACAACCACTTCGGATCCTTTTGATCTTTTCACCTCAATTTTTATTTTTAGGTAATGGAGTGCGCATAATGCACATGCCGTGAGTCTGCACTCAGGGCAGTGTAATCGTGATATTTCTGTTGTTGCTATTCCGCAGAAATGGCATATGCTGTGGCTGGTAACCTAGTTTTCCTGCCACTTGTGTTCACACTCCTTACTCCCTTTGGGTAGTTCCATTCTTGGCTTCCAGGATACTGCTTCCTGTACTCTTTTGTGTATTTCTTCATGGCTTTGGTGGAACATGAAGCAGTATTCTTCCAGAGGTGATTCTTCTATCATTGCCCCGATGTTCATTTCTGTAGCGCCCCCTTCTCCTTCCGAGATGCTGTATATGGTGTCGTGGTCGCTCATATCTGCTGAGACAATGTCCCAATCTTCCTTTAGGTCCAGGTTGTCTACTACAGCTCTCCTAGCCATATTACCCGTTTTGCTTTTGCAGTCTCTGGCAAAGTGTCCTTCTCTTCCGCAAATATAACATTTGTACTTGCTAACCCTTCCCCTGTCTTCTTTGTATTTTCTTTTGAAAACCTTTACATGCGTTTTGTCATGTGGTTTTCCTTTATAGGTCCTGGACTTCCTTATCCCATATTTCTTCCTTTGCCTATCGTAGTAGCCTGGTATGGGTATAGAAGAACAAAGAGATAGGTCTCTAAGTTCCTTTTGCAGGGCTGCTTCAGTACACATTTCAGTAATATAAGTGTGCGTGAACTTAATTGCAGGTAGTACTCCTACAGTCAGTCCCGGATACTTATTTCTGAAGGCTTCTTCTATTTTCTTAGATAGAGTCATGGGGAGCTTTGTAAAGAATTTGTTAGTTGTTGCTGGGAAAAATAGTCTTCCAGATTTGCTTGCTAGGATCCTGAATTCATTCAGGAATTTCCACAAATCTCTAGTGTCTTCACATGTAATTCTTTCAAGGCTTCTATATGCCCTATCTTGTTCCTCTGTTGATCCTCGGTAGGGATCTTCCATGATTGTTATTTGCCTTATTTGGGAGGTTATATTCTGAGGATCGTCTGCCATTGTTTCCAACGCCTCATAGGCCTCTGGGAACGCTGTTCGCCATTGCTGCCACATCTTTTTCTCGTTTTCTCCTAGGAGATTTTCCACGAACATTAGTTCAGCCTTGTTATTTGCCCATATGGTGTCATTTAGTCGATTTATTGTAATCGACTCCCATCTTGCTAAAACATCTGACCACAGACCTGGGTCTGCTGGTAACACGAGCATGGCCCCTGAGTCTGTTAGTGCAGGTGGCAGCGTCCACTGGGAGCTATGATATCTGCCATAATCTCCATTGAAATCACTTTCCCTGGCATAGTTTGGGTAGCCCAGGTTGTAGCTACTTTGAGGGACGTTTCCTCTTGCCGGTGGGTATACTGGGGGTCCCATAACTTGATCTGGAGGGGGGTTGTAAACGCCGCTTGCCCCCTCGGATGTACTAGGGAAGATATGTTGTTCTTGGTGAACGACGGGAGGCGTATGTCTTCCTTCCTTGGCCTCCTTTATCATTCTTCTTATCTCCCGAACTCTTGGGTAGCCCAGGACTTCTTCGTCTTGTTTTATGGCTTCTTCTCCTATGCTCTCAATTGTGGGAAAAGCATAGTGTTCTTCTTCCTCTTGGGGAGGGGATACGATCATCTGGATCATTTCTATCTTTTCTGTGAATTCTTTGTCTGACTGTTCTGTGTCTTCTTCTTTGATTCGAATAGTCCCTTCTTCAAGATCATCTCTCCAGGGGTCATCCTCGTACTCATCCCATCCCGTAGCTATTATTTGGTCAAGGGGTGTTGTTTCTTTAGGGCTGTCATACCGGACGTAATAGTCCCATTTTCCTGAATGCTCTCCTAAAGTTGACCATCTTTCATAGCTTCTTCTTCTGCTTTTATTTGGCTTGTTCCCTCTTTTTGCCTCGTTTAGTGGTTCTTCCTCTACTCTTTTGGCTTCACTTAGGCATACCGAACAGAAACATATGTCACAGGGATTGTGTATTTCTCTTTCCTGGATATATATCCCTACGAATTGTTCTTCGTCTTCCGATAGATTTGCTTGGACCTCTCTATCATGGCTATCTACGGAAAACCTTGGAGGTTGAGGGTTGTTTCGGTAAGACCTAAACCTGAGGCTAGTAGATCTGTCTAGCCTTTGGTTTACTTCCACCCTTGCTGGAATTCGGATCATGGTGAGTGGTGCAGGCCTGAGGTTCCAACTCATGCCCTCAAGGTCATCAATGCTTCGTCTTTCTCCGGGGATTGCGGTAATTCCATTAGTGGCTAAGTGATCTACAACGTTTTCCACATTATATTGGAAGCCTGTATAGCTGGTGTTGGAGATTCTTCCCACTAGTCCTAATGTTACCAGTAGGTTACTTTCTCCCCCTTGCCAGTCACTGTAGCCATGTGTTTGTATGGCTATCTGAATGTGATTATGGAAGTCGTCTATACTTAGTACCATGTCAGGTACCATATAGACTAATTGAGTTCCTGCCGAAAGGTGTACTTCCATTGTTCCAATTATCTGTCTATCATCACCCCATCTTGTATCTCTTAAGACAATAAGGGATGTTGTGCCTGCACCCCGTCTGTGCATCGTGTGAATTCGTATCATAAACATGCCTAGATGGATGTGTTGCATGCCTGATTCTCTAAGACTTTGATAGCTTTGACGGTTACAAAGTCTTAGGTCCGTTTGATTTTCTTCTATGCTCAGTATACGTTGTTCTGAGTAATGTTGGTAGACACGATGTCTTACTGTTTGGCTATTACTCCCGTACAGTACCTCCGCCGGTACCAATTCCGCCCTTCTTTGTCTAGAAACCTCCAGCTGCCGATCTGGGTCCAGCTCTGTTTCCAGATTCCTTCGATATCTTCTTCCAAGCCTGCTTCGTACGGCTTGGTTCAAGTTATACATTCTTCTTGCATTTGTTCTGTAGCCTCTGATTTGATCTTCCTGGGTGGGGAGATCAGTTTGTGTTTGGGTAGTCGCCGATCTTCCCAAAACACTAGGCATCCTTCCAAAACTCATATCCTTCTTTTTGGCTGGAGCTCCTTCTCGTATTCCTCCTTGAAGATTTTGTTAGGATCTTTGAATACGTAGATTGGCCCTTGTTTTCCTCCTACTAGGTTCTTCTTTGTTAATGATAGGCTATCTATCCTTTTTGTGAGGCTTTCGATTGAATCTTCTAGGTTTAGTGGAGTGCTTTCTCTTTTTTCTAGAGTCGTTAAGTTTCTTTTGAGCTTTTCGATTTCTTCTTTTATCTCTTCAAGCTTTTGGGCTTGTGTTATTAAGAGATATAGGAGGGTATTGTTTTGCTTGATTATTGCTGAACTTAGCGATGTTGCTCCGGTCTTGTAATCAGATGGCCTTATGAAACCTAGCGTTGGTGTTTCGATTTCTTCTGTTGCTTCTACTGCTTCTTGATAAGATATGCTGGCCTTCTGGTTGGCCAAGCTCATCCGATGATGAGTCCCTTGACTTCGTGTAAGAGTTCTTCGACCTTTTGTACTTTGCTATTCAGGTCTTCTGACAGTCTTCGGGCCTGTTCTTCAACGAGCTTTGGCTGTTGTGCTATCTCGTTTACTAAGGAAAGTACTTGTTTTTCTGTAAGTGGTTTGGATTTGTGGATTTCTGAAGAAATTTGCTGAAGGTCCTTTCTAATTTCACTCTGGGTTTTTCTTTGGATTTCCTCACACTTTTCTAGTCGTTTTTCAAGGCTCTCAAGGTGGCTATTTATTTTGTGAAAGTTTTTGATTGAGATTTTTGCAAACAAGGATAGTCTATCAAAAATATACAGGAAATATTGTTTTCTAACTCAGAGATACTTTGATTTTGGTTTTTCAAAGGATTTATAAATTCAAGGTTTGAGGTTCGGGAATGATCGTACCAGTCTTTTATTGATTTTTCAAAGCGATCAGTCATAATTTAAGCATCTTTTAAGACCAATCTAGCAATACCAGAATGATACCTTAACTCAGTTTTCTCTAACGTAAATGCCCTTCTGGCAATGTTTTTAGATACTCCTCCTTTTGCTAAGGGGATTCAGAAAAGATGCTTCGTTACTACTGATAGTTAAAAAAAAAAGATTTTGATCAAACCCTTTTCCCCTTACCCTGAATAAGGAAGTCAGCCTTCCACCCGATATATAGACCTCTTTAATATTTCCAGGTGAAACCATTATAAAGGTATAGGGTAAGGGCTAATTAGCATGACACGAGTACATGCGAATATAGGATGAAAGCTTTAATTCTAAATAAAGAAATATCCACGAGACATTAAGGAGGTGGTGGGAACGCTGCGGGGACCCTGTATATAAGCCTTAGTAATGTATCGGGGAGAAGCCTTTATAACGAATTAAGACAAGAGTGGATTGAAAAGCATGATAAGAAATCATGATATACGTGACAAATGTGTGAATATGTCATATAACCGAGTCTAAACTCTAAATCAGAGTAACGATGTAACCACGAAGTAACAAAGAGGTGGTGGGAACGTTGTAGAGTACCCTATATATAAACCTCTTTGGTAGTTCGGTGCGAAACTGTGACAATCCGACTTTTCAAGTTAATTCCGTTAGTGATCCAGTTATATATTCTGTTAAATCCTAACCAAGTTAACCCAAATTCTAAGGCCAAGGAATCATTTCTGTCAAAGCTGAAGTTGCAGGGACTAGTTTTGTAAATATCTAGAAATCCTAGTACACACGGTCGCGCCTTGTTTTGGCACGGTCGCACCAAGTGCCTTGGCACGGTCACGCCTTAGGTCAGTTGAAACATAAAACGCAGCCTTTAATCGCAAGTCCTTCGAGTATCAACTTGGTAACGTAAAATCTTTAATGGCAATCATCATTGAGACTTAATCATTTGCGTTACGTTCGAATTAATTCCATTATGATCATTCATCTTGAAACCGTCGAAACCCATCCCCATTACGAACCAATTCGACTAAATTCGTCAGTAACCTCTCGATCGAGCACCTACACACGTTAGACGAGTCTCCCAGAAGCTTCAGAATATACCAATTTGGTAGGAAGAGTGGCCGGAAACACCAAGGACCAAACCCATTCGACTAAATTCGTCAGTAACCCCATGATTTTCAACGTTAATATTATAAGATTTAATCGATTTGATTCTGAAATTATTGAGACACGGTCGCGCTAATCTGCTAGCGCGGTCGTACCTATCCGAGCACAGTCGTGCCCCGTACCTGACCTGGTCGCGCCTGCTAGCCAGACAAGGTCATGCCTAGAAAACCCTAGACACGGTCGTGCCCGACACAAGCACGGTCGTGCCTGATGACCAGACTTTGTTGTGTCTTCTGTTTGATCAACACGGTCGCGCCCGTGTCCTGAACACGGTCGTGCCTTGTCTTAGGCGCGGTAGTGTGTGGGAAAGCCTTTTGTCAGAATGTTGGATTAATATTTATATTTTCAAAACAATGATTATTATATCATATTAAAATGTTTCAAAGCCGGAAAACCACCCATAGACTCAGGTTTATTCTTGTAACTCGTATCCGTTATTTAAAACTCGTTTATAAAATAATATATTATTTTCAATCCTTGAACTCAATTAGAAACGATACATATATATTTTATTATTATTTGTCACTCGTCACAAACCGTAGTTGGAATTTTGCATAACCAACAAGCTTTTTCCTTCTGCACAGGAGAATTGGATATTATAGTTCATAAAATATATTAAACAATTTTAAAAAGCAACCATAATAACATAAAAATGTAAACAAAAGTGAATCTTATAAAAGTTGCATAAACTTACATCATAATCCCAAGATTGTCCAAGAAGCTGGATCATTATCACATCGTACAAAAAGATACCGACGTGCTTTATATCCCTATTAGCATTTAAAAGTCAACAGATAATTTTGGCCAGCTTATGCCCGAAGGTCCGATGACACAGCCAACAAGGTTAGCCACCTGCCAAACAGAAAGTCATGTAATTTTTCCATAGATAGTCTAGGGACATATTGAATGTTTAGAACTTTACCTGGTGAACAATACCAAAACCAAGCAGAACTTTAACTTCAAACCTGCTATCTCCTGCTCTCACTTTGCAATGGTCCCTGTGTACTTGTGAGTTGCATGCTGCATTGTACCTATTTAGCCAACAAGGTTAGCTACCTGCTATCTGATGACAATTGTAGGTTTTTACAGGTCAGTTACCAGTTTAGTAGAGCAAAAGTGAAAGAAGGCTAAACGTTATAACTCGGTGGTAATGGACTGGAGTTGTTGTCTAGGTAGGTTAATATACATGTGAGTTGCAAGCTGGAGTGTACCTATTTAGTGAAAGAATCAAATGGTTATGTTTATACATGTCCAAGCATCATCGCCTCCGCTTCAATTCCTCCTACTCCCCAATCAGCTACTCCTAATCCATCAATCATGGTTGTGTGAGAATCAATTCCTATCAAGACAAAGAATTCCATCAGTACTGAAAATAACCAGTCCAAGATACTTTAAATCAACCTGGATAAATGCATATAAATAATCAAATGCGGGTTTTAAGATATATGTTCATAATCATATGGTTTGAATGTTTAGAACTTTACCCGGTGAACAATACGAAAACCAAGCAGAATTTTACCTTCAAACCTGCTATCTCCTACTCCACTTTGCAATGGTCCCTGTGAAAAAAAGTCTTAGAACATCTGCTAAAACAGCAACAAACAACCCATAAATGCAGCCATGGATTAAAAAAAACCCTAATTAAATTCATAAAAAACCCCCAAATCACAAAAATAAACTCTGGGCATACAGACATGGATTAAAAGAAAACCCAAATTTAAACCCTATTAACAGAAGTAGAAGAACAAAAACCCGTAAGGAGCGTCAGAACCGGTTGCAGCTGCTTGTTTGAATCTTCCTTACCTAGTGATGGAAACCCGCGTGATGTTCCCTTTCTCAAGTTTAGGGTCGGTGGGGTTAATCAGACTCGGAGAAGGATGAATGTACCGTTGAGGGGAGAGCGGTGGCGAAGGGTGGATTAGGGTTTAACAGTAATCGTTTGAACGATTGATGATGGTGAGGGGGTGTTTGGGATTACTTCTCAAAACTACTTATTAACTTTTCTAAAAAGTTAATAAGTAGTTTTGAAAAGTAAGTAGGACTTACTTTTCAATAACTACTTATTTCTTTTATATTTCCATCTCATTTTGATTTATCCAAACAAACTTTTAACTTATTAACTTTTAAAAAAAGTTAATAAGTTAATAAGTAGGTTAATAAGTAATCCCAAACACCCCCTGAATGTAGGATTGGGAGAGAACGATGGTGGCTGAGGGATGAGTGGGGGATTTAGGGCTGAACGAATGAGTCGTTTGAATTTTGAAATCTGAACAGGGTTCTAGGGCTTAGAAGTGGGTATTTGAAGCTTTAGTACTTGTACATTAAGCATTATTAATTGTACAACTCTTAAAATTAAGACATTTTAAGGAAATTACCTTCTTTTTCTTATAAGAGCGTTCACAGTAGGTCCTCTATATTTATGTGAGTGAGCTTCCTATATTTTTAAAGTGGTTTAAAGTGGTTGTGAGTGGAGAAGAGAGAAGTGGGGAAACACTATTCATCCGTATAATTTTTTAATATTTTTTTAAAGTGGTTGTGAGTGTAGGAGAGAGAAAAGATAATTATAAAAGTATAAAAAATATTATTTAATTGAAAAGAAGAGAGAAAAGATAGTGATTTTAGTGTAATTATGGGGATGGGGATAAGGGTGCTACTGCGAATGCTCTAATATGTATATTATATATAGTATAAATATATATATACACACACATATATGTATACATGTTCAGATCTAGATACTGTTTTATGAAATAATTGTTTTGTTTCGCATAATACATGAAGGTTTTATAATTACATATATTTATACTAATAGGTTTGTATTCGTATACAAAAATTAATCTTTGCGGATTATTGCCATTTGTCAAACCTTCATGTAGTCGATCCGGTTATATATTTTTTATTAATTAACGACACATCAATTGAATATCCATATATATCTATACGTTTCTACCAAACTCAAAGTCTAACGCCATCTCCATCGTATTTAAACTTCTCGTTTTACCAATTCACGCGGCTATGTTCATAGCTCTCGTCTAATAAATATCAATATATATATGGATATAGGTTCACACGAAGTTCTCTCGCTCATAATACGTTAATGCGACTCGAATCGTTAATATTTATAGATAGTTTAATATTTATTTTTATTTTTGACGACTTGTTTAGGCTCAACACGATTTAACCGCACGCGCGTTTATTTCCGTGTAAATAAATATATGTGTTTAGCACGTGTTTTATCCATTTTCCGCTCACTCGGTTTGCGTATTCGAATTCGCTGACTCGTTTTGACCACAGTTGACCAGTTGACTTCTGTTGACCACGTTTGCCCGAGCCCCGGGATAGCTTAAAACAAGCCTAGTAAATCCCGATCCAACCGCCATAACCTGTAAGAGTTTACATTAACACATGGGAATGAAACCCGGCCACCAAATCCACCGATCTAAACCAAAATCTCTAGATCTATATCATACATCGACAGATCTGAAATTAAAACGGCTTATACAACGAGAAATGGGTTCGGGTTCGGGTTCTTACCTCGTATCACCGGGAAAATGAAACAATCTATCGGGACAACTACCCGTGGTGACCGGAACTCATTTCCTCCCACTAATCTGAGTAGATCCAAACGATACCGGTCCAGATCTGCCGTTTTGAACTCGCCGGAGCTCGTCGGGTTTTTCTTTCCTGCAGGAAACGGGGTTTTGCTAGCCGGGATATGAACGGACCGGTCAAGGGACCACCCTAGCCTTCACCCCAGCTTGTCCGGACCTTCATCGGAACCCGAGGACTGTCGCCGAAAAAACGGGAGCCGTCGTTCTGCCATCGTTTCGTCGCCGCCGTGGCTCCGCCGCCGACTAGCCGGATCCGTTGGTCTCTTTCCCTCCTTCTCTCATTTACACCTTTAGTGTGTGTTTGCATTTTGAAAGAATGAGGATGTTTGGGGGGTTTTCCAATACATATAGAAGGATTTTTATCGTGTTTACGTCGCGTAACGAGCTCGTTTTTCGTCTTGTACCCGTGTTAATCCATCCTACGCTCCCGAATAATTATTTTAAAATACATGGATTTATGGAACGTTAATAATAATATTATTTAAATATTTCAAGTCTTGAAATTTCCGTTTTAATTGATGTACGTACCGGTATGCATTGGTACCACGTGTTTAATGTATTCGTTCTTTTTATATGTTTCGCGCTCCGAGTTTATTTAATATTATTTCATGAATAACATTAAAATAAAAATTTATCATATTGCTTGTATCAAAGTACGTATCGGTGACAACCGTACTGTTATCGCTAATTTTTTGAGTTTCTGACACGGTTTAACATTCGCTTAAACGTACTACGCGTGTCTTTATCTGATCAATCTTCCCGATCAAATATTAATACTTAATAAAAATAACTAGTCATCTTAAATAATTGTAATATTGAATATCCGGTATTAGACCGATGTTTAACGCGTTAAACGCTTAGCAACTCATCGTGTTAACATGTTCCGCTTACGTACTGCATCATTTCTTACACGTAACGCGTGGTCAAACTGAATCAAGTTATTAGTTTGAGATACGGATTATGAAATTGGGCCTTAATTGGGCTTAAATTACTGTTGGGCCTAGTTGGGTTAATCCAACAACTAGGTTTTAAGGTACTGAAATTTGGCAGTTGTCACATTTTCATTCGATCGTTATGTTTATAACCAAGATGCAATTTACTTGTCTGAAGTGCTGAATCTATGGACACATCCTTGCTAGCCATAACATCCTTCAGAACCAATCCACATGAAGACACAATCAAATCATTTCCTATCATTTCTCGTATCAAATCATAACCATTTTTGCAATAAGCACCAAAAATTATTCAATTAATACGACTATATACAAACCTATCAAATCATAACCATTTTTCCTATCATTTCTGTTTAAGACCCGGAGGAAAAGATTGTGGTTTTGATGCTTTGGTCCTTTTTATCTATGAATCATGTGAAACCGACTTCACATATGGAGATCTGAAAGAGTTGTTCTGCATCTGATCATTCACAGAATTGTTCCTTATAGACGTTGATCCAGAGAAGCAATTCGTGTTGCCTTTACCGTCTGGATTGTGTCGTTTTGGGCATTTCTTAAGCACATGACCTTCCTTTCCACACTTAAAACAAGCCTTGGATGGATTTTGATGTTTTATTGTCTTGTGTTTTATACCTAGGGATGGAGAATGATTTGAGCTTGATTCAGCTTGTTGACAAACTTGAGGTTTGACAACTTCATATGTCACCTTCTATAAGCAAGTCTTCTTCTAGTAGATCTATATTGACTGGACATGCATTGTCATTTGGGGTTGTTGGTGTTTGATCCTCCGATGGTTCTTGGTTTTCAACTTTATCATCAGAATCTGACACTAAAGTTTCTGGATCACTGTGTCTTGTAAATGATTTTGAGTTTGGACATCCTGAGTCACTTTGACTTTCAAACTCATCAGCCGTTTGATATTCTGAGTTACTGTGAGTATCATAACTGCTTGAAGTTTCGGCTATCATCGGGATGTATGTTGGAATTTCTTCGGTCAAATACTTCCCAAATCTATTTCTATCCAAAGCCGATACAAATACCAGGGAGATAGGAACAAATTTTTATTACTATAAGGAAAGTCATTACACCTACTTGCTATTAAAAAAACTAAAATATCCTAATCCAACGGAAGTACTAGAACCAGATTCGTTTGAAACCTCATCAACCTGTTCTTTCTTTAAACCTGCATTGATTTTCTTAGCATGATTAATTTTATCACAAGAATTAATGAGGTCATTGGCCTGATGAGGTGTTGGTACATGATGATAATTAGTCGGTATAGGTGGAGGAAAAAGTTTTCTTTCAAAACCTAGTTTATCTTTGTGACCAATTCCTTCTTTGATGAAACCGAGCCTTTGACAATCCACAATGTCACTGTGAACCTTTTTGCTTAAATTCCATTTATCGATGATTATCTGAAGTTTGGTGGTTTCACTTCTAGATAAGGCCAGTTTTTCGGTTAAATCATTTATCAAGAAATCTTTTCTATACATGAACCTCCTTTAACAAAGAATCCACATGTTGTTTAAAAGCAACCTCATTCTTTTTCATCTCATTATTGATAGTTTTAACATTATCTTCATGAACGAGACATTCGTTGATCCCGCGATATTTTAAAACTAAGTTAACGCAAATATCGGTGCAAAGATCAGTAAATACCTTGACAGGAACACCATGGTTGTCCGCCATGGGCATTTTCAGCACCATTTCTTTCTTGTTGATGACCATTTAATCGATAATCTTTTTTTTGTCATTAGCATTCACAAACACAGGGAAGCTGATGCATTCAGTTTCAGGTGCCTATAGCTTGTTATCAACAATCACCGATCCATAATTAGTACCACCATTGTTTGACACATACTTCTTTTCAATCACCTCCTGATTCTTATCCAATTATTTCTCATATCCTTGAAGTTTCTGATACCACTCTTCCAATGAGATTATATTCAGATTCTTGTTTCGTCTGATACTCATAATAGTCGAAGACTATACAAGTAGTTGAGAACTTAGAAATGTAGCCATTTCTTCTGAATTTTTAAGTTTGACACCAACATCTAGAAGTTCATTAATCAATAGCAAGTATCTAAGGTACTGAGCATCCAAAGATTCTCCCTTTGCCCGTGAAAACTGTTGAAATCATTGCCTTAGCATTTTTTTGTCGTTCCACAGCCTTTTCATTAAGAAATGAACCTAGGAACGCCATCTGGAACTTCAGCAAATAAAAGTCACCAACTAGAATTACCAAAATTCAAGTCCAAAATATCTCTGGCACAAACCCGTAACACTTGTACCCAAATACGAACCACCAAAAATTAAGTTCGTAAACCTGAAAATCTGAATCAACTCGAAACCCGGTTCAGATCACTCCAAAAATAAAATCCTTTTTACTCCGAATACAAAAAGAAAATTCAAACAACTAAAAATTGATTTGTGAATAAAGAAACAACATAGCTCTACCCCGGGTGAGCTCCCCCAGGGTGGTGGCTCACAGAAAACCAATAATTACAAATGAAAACCTAATGCCCTATTTTAAGCCCCTAAGCCTTGCTCCCCAAGTCAGCCGCCACTGCCCTTGAGAAACCCTAGTAAGTGTTGCCAAGTGACTCCGGCGACACTCGCAGACTGTCGCCATGTTTAGGGGCGACACTAGAAGTGTCGCCGGACACTAAAACTTTATTTTTCGTCTGGATCGTTCGATTAATAATATCATTCTCTTATTTATACCCAAAATAATTCGTAATTACATTAAAACCGTTATCCTTGTAGTGCATCAATATGTCTTTTCATATTATGATATGATTCTTCATATCTTGCACTTACTGTATGATTCTTCATACTGTAATGATCTAGAAAGAACCATTTCGTTTTTGCTCAAGCAACCACTATGGTAGCTTATGTATGAACCAATCATGTGTTCGTATGAAACATCCAATGTTTCTTTTGTGCAAGACGTCCTTTTAAGTTTGTTTGTGGTTCGCTATCTATCCCATAGATATGTGTTCCTTTGTTAGTCACATCCGATGATATATGAGAAATAATCTTTATTCCAAGATCCATATCTTGAATTTAGATTAAACTTAGTATGTCAATTACATACTTAGTCTCGAAGGATCTAAGCTCCCACTTACCTCCACACATCTCCTTTGATAACTGTTTTATCAAATGGAAACCTAATTCATATTGAGTTAAAAATACATTTGTCATTTATACCTTTATCTGGTAACGCCATAAAACATCCAACAGACCATCTATGATTAGATGTGTTACCCCCTTAAGCACGTATTCATAATGAATTTTGATCATCTCATGATCTGATATCTTAAGAGCGTTTACTGATCTCATCAGAGAATATATTGGGTATGCTTAAAGGTATGCATTTTTCAAAAAATGTAGGTCTTAGCAGACAGTCTGCTAGAGCATTCTAAACGCATTATAGTATTTTAACCTTTTATGATATGCAGCTTTCTCCTTTAGTTTCATAAATTAAAGAGGATGTACTGGATCTTACATTCACATTCCGAACGTTAACATTTGTTGTTTTGGTAAGTGCGTATCAAATAACTCTTTATTTGATGATGATTCTAAATTTTTTTTGCCAAAAAGATTCCAAGTTACTAGAACGTTTCTAGTTTGTCTTCAGCTTCCTTAAGATGTTTAGATATCTCTTGAGAAATACCATATTGCTCATAGATGGCAAAGTTCCTTTCCCACTAGGTAGCACCACTTGCTAAGGATCATCACATCTCTATGTATGCATTGCTTCTTAGTGATAGAGGAATTTTAGAATTATCATGCAGTTTTGTGTTAATGCCTTTTAGCAATCTGAAAGTAACCACTTTACTTTCGTTTTAAGAAACTTTTAATCTAATCAAATCTTTCTTGTCTTCTTGTCTTTGTTGGTTATACTTCATTAATTACGTGAAATGCTTTCGAGTAATCTCATGTCTCACATGACCTTGAAGTTAGTTACAAAGTAGGTTTCCTTATCCCGTGAAATTCTCTATAGATATTAAGACTGATCTTATTGCTAATATTCCTTTTCAAACATAATCCTTTCGGATGTATGGTTCAAGAACTGATGAGTGACTCATCATTGAAAAATCATCTTAGTTTATTTAGGAACTAATGGCAGAACTATAGACGAAATTTCACAAGGCTACCTTTAAGTAACAAATACGTAAAAACCATATGCTTGATAACATGGATTAAAATAAAGGTCTAACCAAAATTCCATAATCAAAATGTTATCAAACAAAAACTCAAAACTGAAAATTGTTCAAAAACATCCAATGTTTCAAACTAGGCAAATTTTAAAGAATGTAAATTTCACTGCGACGTGATCTTAAAATTTCCCATTGCTTCAGTTAAACATTATTCGTCAGACTCTCCACCAATAACTGTGTAGTGTTAGTATGAATACTATATGTCACATCCCAACCGAGCGGAAACGTCGGGGCGGGACAAGTAGACTGTTCATGAGCTCAAGGTCGACTAAATTGAAATATATTAAATCCATTTCCATTCAAACAAACATGAATCAATTCCAAAGTAAATAAATGAGATACAAATTGTTTTTGAATTAAAATTAACTAAGTCTAAAGCCTATGTGTATCATGTCTTGATCAAACTCATATGATAGCACCGAAAACATGAATAAAATAAGGTCAACTAAAAAGTTGGTGAGCATACATAGGTTTGTACACAGATAGCATGTAGATTGTGAATAAACAAATCCTTACATAACATGATAAAATAAGGCATTTATGGAGAGCAGCTATTGTGTAACCAAGTACAATCAAACCTTTGTAACTAGTATGCAAAATTGTGTTGTCGGTAACAATCACCCCAATTTGGGTGGGTTTGTCAGACTCAATAGATCTATCATAGTTAACCTTCGGCTTGAATAGTTAGTGATTGCACATAAATTTCACACAAAAGTTAGCACACCTAGCACTCAAGCATAAAGTTCAAATTGCACACATGAATGTAAAGAGGATTTGTATTTTTGTAGTTTGTGTAAATGTAAGCAATAGTTTGTATAGTGTTCATGTTCCACCCAAAAAATGTAAAAGAGTAAAAGGGGCTATGTAATACTCACATGATTCAAAGGCGTAGCTAACACGAGAGACTAGGTAGTATCGTGATCCTTGTAACGCACAATGTTAACCTAAAGTGTATTGCGCGTGAACATGAATTAATAAAATGTCTAACTCAAAGTCTAGGGTTTCAATGGATATGAGTATAAGGAATTATATAATGAGTTCGTGACGAATTATGAAAAAGGGTTGTGTAGGTGTTGAATAATATGAAAACAATTTGAAATGAAAAGTTTAAAATGTTTTTAAATTAGGGTTTGGATTTAAATAATTAAATCAAATAATTATTATTTAATTATTCTAGTTACAAAATAATGTAATTATTCGGTTTATTTAAGTGTAGTCTAAATAACCAATTTTGTTTAAATATAAATTAAATAAATAATTATTACTTTATTTATTTATTTATAAAGGTATGTAACTTATTCATTTAGTAATAAAAATATAGTGGTTGTATTATATTAAATTTAAATTTAATAAATAATCTTTACACTATTTTTATAAAGATGAATAAATAAGTTGTGTAACTAATATTTATGTGTAAAGTTTAATGATAAATATAAATTTAATTTTGTAGGTTATAATAAATAACTTCTATTTATTTAGAAATAAAAATTGGGTCTTTTTAAATAAAGTTAATATAATTTTTTTATAAAATCAATTGTTTTTATTTGAGAATTAATTTAAATACTTATTGTTCTGAAAATATAAAATCAAACATTCTGACAAGGGTTTTCTCACACACGACCGTGCTTGGGACAAAGCACGATCGTGTTAGGACCATTGGCGCGACCGCGCTGGTCAAGGGCGCGACTGTGTTGATCAAACAGAAGACACAACAAGGCTGCTCACTAGGCACGACCGTGTCTATTGTTCTGAGGCACGCCCTAGTCTAGCCAAGGGGTACGACCGTGTCTGAGTGTGAGGCACGACCGCGCTTGGATTGGCACGACCGTGTCTCTATGAAGCACGAGCGCTAGGAGATTAGCGCGACCGTGTCTGTTCCAAAACAGAAACGAATTGCTTAAATCTTATGATGTTAATGTTGGAAATCATAGGGCTTTCATCCATTAGGTGATTACTAGTCTATAGGTATAGGTTAATTGCATTTAAAATATGTCCAAAGTAGGATTCGATTAAACCATTTTAGAATGAACCCTAGATTCGGGTTCGCGTTAAATTAGCTATTGTAAGCTTAAATTAGGTTGGGGCTTTTGATCTATAGACTAAAACGAAGGTGTAGGAGGTTTCAATTACCCGAAAGGATGATGTATTGATAGAGTAAGGTAGGAACTTGTTCCGGCGACGACGGATTTGATCTCCGGTGCCCTTTGCTGCAACTCTGGCTAAATCAATGTTATCGATAATGCGTTTGCTTAGGAGGATTGCAATCAGAATGGTGGATTCGATGGTCGCATGAAAGAATTTGACGGTTATGAGATGAATCGACACAATTGAGTTTATTTGTTGTAAATACGATGAGTAAAAGACTTAATTGTGTTTGTTAATAGTATGGACGTGTGGAATGGTTACGAATTCGAGCGTCACTGTGATTAAAGACTGTATTTACGTTTTAACTGACGAGAGGCGCGACCGTGCCCATAAGAGGCGCTACTGTGCCAAGGCACTTGGCACGACCGTGCCTATTAGGGTTTCTGGTTATTTACAAAATCAGCTCTTGCAACTTCTGCTTTGACAGAATTAGCTTGGTTAGGATTTAACAGAACACCTAACGGGATTACTAATTGAGTTAACTCTAGGAGGTGTTACCACGTGATTATGAGTTCTAAAATTTTGAATTAAAATACATTCAGCTAACAATTAATGAGGCATAGGTTTGAACAAGTATAGGATTTAATGTAGTGTTGTTATTTTATTAAGTAAAATAAATTAAAATAGGGTCAAAAAATCAGAGATGTTACAGTCTCCCCATGTTAAGGGAATTTCGTCCCGAAATTTTACTAATGGGGGCTATTAAATCAGGCAAGAGGTGAGAGCTTTGGATTCTCGGTGAGTTATGACTGTTAGATCTTGGGAAGTGTAGCCGTTGACATAGCTTAGGCCTGATACTCGAGGTCGGATATGAATGATGATAATGAATTTAGTTTTGAAATGAACTTAAGGAGGAGATCATCAAATAATAATTTGGATTCTAAAGGTGGAATGCATTACTTGGAATGAATTTGATGGGTTCTTGATAATTAGGGTTTGTGTAAGATGTAGTCTAATATACTTAAATTTGGCAGCGGGTAAAAGATTTCACAAACATTAGTCTGGGTCAAAACTTCACGTGACATGAGCAACGTTACTTCTGATAATATTATAGGATACTTATATATAGGAAGTACCATCGGCGTATCCACTATGCCCTTGTCATATCACATTAGTTTCGTTGTTACATATCATGATAAGTTTTAGGTCACAACACACGACAAAATTTCACTATGCTTTTCATGAGCTGATTTTTTAATTTCGTGTGCACCAGTAATTACTCAAATCATCGCATGGTCCGTATAGATCTTTCCGTTGTGTGCGGGTCAAGGGGGGCATAACTTTCACTCCGTTCATTTCCATTGTTTTCACATAAAAGTCGCCAGCAAGTAACTATGTCCTTAATCAGGTTAGTTCGCAACTAAAGAGTAGTATAACTTAAAGTTTCTTAGTTTGCTCGTGTTTGAACAAGAATACGTCAAACCCCGAGTCGTTTCAATGTATAATGGTCTTCAACTTTGGTGAACAAAAGTGCATGACCATGTCTTGTGTATAATGAAATCAATCAATTGCAATAATTGTAAGCAAATTTTGTTTCATGTATAAAGTAAACACACAAGTCTCATGTATGATCTAGTGTCACGTAGCTCGTAATCAAATAGGTCTCATGTGTAGCGTGAACAATTTAGCGTCATATATTTTGTAAATCATTAAGCTCCCATGTGGAATGTAAACAACATAGTATCATGTGTATTGTAGAAAATGAAGTTCATGTATGGTGTCGACAACTTAGTGTCATGTATTTTGTAAATCAATAAGCCCTCATGAGGAATGTAAACAACATAGTATCATGTGTATTGTAGGAAATGAAGTTCATGTATGGTGTTGGCAACTTAGCATCATGTAGTTTGTAAATAAATATCTTTCATGTGTAATATAAACAATTTAGTATCATGTATATTGCATAATGTGCATAATTTAGTATAATGTACCTTGTAACCAAATGGGTTTCATGTTTAATGTGGTCAATCTAGAATTATGTACCAATCAAACAATTGTTATGCATCATGTATATTGCAAACAACTAAGTTTCGTGTATTATGTGCTCAATCTAGTAGCATGTGTATTGCAAATAAACATGTTCCGTGTATTATGTGATCAATCCAGTAAATTATAATTTGTAGACAAACTAGTTTCATGTATTATGAAATTTGTGTAGCATTGGATATATTGAGAATAATTGAGTTTCATGTACCATGTGGTTGCGTTGGGTTTATTGTGAACGTGCATACGTAAGTTATTGAACTCCGTGTGTGATGTATACTAACGGGTTCTGTATGTGATCAAGTGTTGTGGACAAGCGTGTTGTTTGGCGTTCCTGTATAATGGGGTAGTTAGGTTCTAGCTCTTAAATCTCATTGAGGTTTGTAGGGATGGTTAACGTATACTCGTAATGGGTCGTCTCTTGAAGTGGCTATTACCCATATATATTACTGAAAGTGAAAGATAACGAGGAGGTTCTGAAAACATTCAGGGAAATGTGTTTACAAATACTGATCTTTGTTTGAGAATAGAAAGTGGTAAATTGTTCTTGGTTGTAGATATATAAAGTAGTGAAATCATTGAGTCACATAATTTAAATAAATAGGCAATTTATGGGAAAAATCTTTTAATTTAAATTTTCAGTTATTAATAAGAGGATATTTTTAAGCGAAATTATTGGCTAAACAAGTAGTCGTATATTAATTTAGCCAGAGTTTAGAAATATTTACTTTAATGAGGAAAAAACAAAATTATTTATCAATTCGAAACAATATTTTTGTAAAATAGGTTGTATTAAGTTTCCTTATAAGGTGAAAAGGTTTATGAAAAATTTATATTCTCGATACTATCTAAAAGTTTGATAAACATTTTGTTTGAACAAGATAACGGGGTTTGTTTAAATTAAAAAATAGGATGATTTGCTTACGAAGGAAATTGTTGGTAGTGTACTAAATCATATTAAATAAAGAAGATGATACCTGGGAAATTTTAATGAAAATATGATGGGTGTGATTCACACTCAACGGTTCAAATCAATGAATAATAATTTTAGAGTTGAAATATAATAAATTGATTAAGTGCTGAAATGTTAAACATTACTCATAACATAGGGAAATGGTTCTCAATGCGAAAATTTAATGACAAAAAAAAATAGAAATTTCTACTAACGTCTCTGGTAGCTTTCCACTAGGAAGAAGATAATCACCAAGGTGAGCACCGCTATGGTCACTCGAGTAGCTGATCTGGCTTCAGCTCTAGCTGTTTCCGTGCGATTCTCAAGCATTTCTTTTTCAAGGATGGAAATTAACTCCTTTTGGTACCCTAATTGGTTCGCTAGGCTATCTATTCTTTGTCCTTGCAAGTCGTGCATTACTCCCTGCTCCATCCTTTGTCTCTCAAATTCTGAGGTCCTTACATATTGGTGAATGTCATTGGTTAGAAATCCCATAACACCAGTGGGTGCCGTGGTATGTCTTACCCAAGGGTTACGATGGTACGGGTCGGACATTAGATATGGGTCTCTTAGTGGGAGTGGTAGCTGATTGTGGAGATGGGGTGTCTGATACGGGTTTCTGGGCGCGGGTGATCCAGATGTTCGAAGTCTTGAGCCGGTGTTCCTAATCCAATCTGCCCTTACATCAAATCTTGGTCTAGCAGCTGGGGGTGTTGGTGACCGATACACGGGTGTCCCAATGTCTTCTTCCCAATCGGACTCTGCTCTAGGACGGTAAAACGGGGAGGAAGGAGAGTAGGAGTCCATGTCTGGCAGAAAAACAGTGATATTGTTGTAAGTGATAATAAAATGCTGAGTGTCAAATATAGGAATTCTCATAGGTTTAGAGTTCGACTAGTCATAACGCCGATTCCTCACAATAGTGTTTTAGAAGTACACTTGACCTATAAGTAGTGTATCCATGAGGAAAATTCCCAGGAAAGAAGGGTGGGTCATTAGGACACACTTAAGTACCCTGTCTTTCCTTAACCAGAATCCCTCGTGGGCCTACACACTCTTCCAGCCATCATGTACTAATAACACTCTTGTTGGGCTCATGGTCATGATGAGAATTGTTGTTGTAACATCCCAAAATGATGAAAAATAAAGTTAACGAGTTCAAGCGGGCTGAAGTCGGGCCGGGTCAGTCGCGAACCGGGCTTGGGGAGTTCTCCCCTATAAATAGTCCAAGGCACTCATTCTTCTGCTCTTTGACATTCTAGAGAGAGAAAACCGTAGAGAGAGAAAGTGTCGGAATCGCACAAGATTGCACCAGAACGTGTCTCTTGTACTCGTGAAGGAAACCTCCGGATCAGAAGCTCGATTCAGGTAACGATCCGACCTAAATCTGAGTTTTTGTTCGTTTTTGGGTTTTCGGGTTTTGGGTGAAAATCGGACGTTCTTGCGGATGAAACTTAAGAATAAGCAGGTCCTGCGCACTTGCTAAGTGCGCAGGAGAAGGGACCTGCGCACTTGCTAAGTGCGCAGGAGAAGTAACCTGCGCACTTGCTAAGTGCGCAGGAAGAGGGACCTGCGCACTTGCTAAGTGCGCAGGAGGCAGAGTCTGCGCACTTGCTAAGTGCGCAGGCAGCAGGGTCTGCGCACTTGCTATGTGCGCAGACATCAGGCTGTTGAGTAGAGATTAGTATGTTTAGAATGGTTAAACCGTTAGAGTCGGTAATGGTCTGATGTGTATGTAACTACTCAATTCAGATCGTACGTGAAGTCGTTGGACCTTGATTAGGACAACCGAGACTAGCATATAAGGTGAGTTCTAGAAGCCCTCTTTTAAATGTTTTTATATAATGTTTTCGGGCTGGTGTGTACACGTATGAAATGATGTTTTATGAAATGATGTTTTATAAAATGATGTTTATGAAACTACGTTTACGAAAGGAACTGATTTGGAACGAAGGGTTTATGGAAAGAAAGTTTATGAACGAAATGCTTACGAACGAATGTTATAAAGAAATGGTTTAATGAAAAGGTAAAGGGTTTTGAAAGTGAAGGAAAGGTTTTATGAAAAGAAAACAAAAAGGGGCAAATGTTTTAAAGAAGTCATTACAAATCTAATCTGTCGAATCAATGGAATTGACGAATGAAGTCTGGGAATGTGATTCCCAGCCTTGTGGTAAATTATGGACAGTGAGCCATAGTTACCACAAGAACAACAGGGGCATTGTCTCTGTGGCATGTCAATGGTTTTGATGTTGTACAACTGGTAAGGGAGTAACGACGGTTACTCGGGTGATGACGATCATCCTAACGAACGAGGTAATGGGAAATTAATGACGGCGATACGTAACGGTTAATTTCCAAAGGAAAGATGCGTGTTGGGCAATGACGGCGATACGTAACGGTTGACCCCACGTATTGAATGGTAATGGGAAATTAATGACGGCGATACGTAACGGTTAATTTCCAAAGGAAAGATGCGTGTTGGGCAATGACGGCGATACGTAACGGTTGACCCCACGCATTGAAGGGTTGGGCAATGACGGCGATACGTAACGGTTGACCCTACGTAGTGTATGGTTGTGGCAATGACGGCGATACGTAACGGTTGCCCACAACATTAAAAGTTCCTACGGGGACATAGAGACGCGTAACGATACAGATTTTAGATAATATTGTATGACTTAAATGAATGTTAATGATTTAAACAAATGATCGTGTTTAAATGTGCGAAGGTTTACGAATGAAAGGCCCTGTTTTCTTATACGAATGTTAAACCCTAATGAATGTTTGAATGATGAACCATTTCTTAAATCGAACGAAAACTAGAACTCACCAGCGTAGCTGACGTTTTTAAGTGTACACATTCAGGTTAAGGCAGGTTATGAGGATGGACGGTGATGCTTGGCTAGAGATGAAGAGTTACCTGACTGCTTTGAAGACTGGCATCCCGTTATGTTTAGTTATGATGTAAATATGTTTTAATCAATGTTTACGCTTCAGCATGTATGAACAACGATTAAGTTATGTTTAAATGAAATTTTTCTGCTGCGTTATTTGATATTCATGTTTAAGAACTGTTTGTGAATGAGTAATTCCAACAAGTGGGGCCTCCCGGGTTTGGGGCCTCACAAGTTGGTATCAGAGCAATAGTTTGAGAGATTCGGACACTCCCAGTGTTTGAACTTAAACTTTTAATGGGACCGAAAGCGGATGCCAGTACGGGTAACTCGAGCACAGCATCAGGTATGAAGGTAGTATATATATTTACGTATATAGTATGCCTTAGAAAGGGTTAGGTAAGGACTTGTGTTCTGATGGAATCACAAAGGTGGTCAAATAGAAATCGAAAGGTAGTGTAATGGTTAATTACAGATGGCCAGTGTATATTAACATCTTACAGTGCTTATTGAATTCTATTTGTTAATTAGCGTGATGACATTGGATTTCTTGTCTTATAGAACGTAATGGCAAGGAGAGGAAACGGAAGACGTGGTGGCCGTACCGGTGGTCGTACCGGCGGTCGAAATGGTGGGCGTGGCAGGATCCCTGCGCGCCAAGAGTATAGTGAAGAAGGAAGTGTTCACACTGAACCGGCGGTTAGTGTGCATGAAGCTGAGCAGACACAGGTTGAAGAACAACCTTTCACTTTTGAACCCGAAGTGAGAGCAGCTATAGCTCGAGAGTTCACAGAACTGATGAAGGCTTCTCTGCCAGGTCTGTTGGCAGAAGCATTGAAGCAGGTCAATGGGGCGGGTGGGTCTAGCGCGGCAATTGGTGCCCAAAATAATGAGACTGACAATACACCGCCTGCTCGCGGATGTGATTATAAGTCCTTTAAGGCATGTGATCCGCCGATCCTGACTGGGAAGAAGGACGCGGTGGCTACTTTTGATTGGGTGATCCGTATGGAAGCTGCCATTCGTTTGAGTGAGTGTCGAGCTAATCAAGTAGTGCAGTTTGCTGCTAACTCCTTGAGGGAGGAAGCATCCCATTGGTGGGAAGGTGTACGACAGGCAAAAGGGAGCGAGATTGTAGATGCGATGATGTGGGCTGACTTGAAAACCTTGGTAATCAAGAATTTCTGCCCAAGGAACGAGATTGAGAAGGTAGAGAGGGAATTTTTGGGTTTGAAGGTCGGAAGCATGACGCACCGGCAATACACAACCCGATTTAATGAACTGGCACGTCTGGTGCCACACCTTGTCACTACTGAAGAGAGAAAGATTGCCTGTTATATTCAAGGGTTGCCGGACCAGGTCCGCACCTACGTGAAGGCAAACACCCCTACTACCTATGATTCGGCAGTAGAGCTAAGCGGCGTGGTATTTGACGATCTGGCACTGAATGTTGTTGCCGTTGAAGAACAAAAGAAGAGACCGAGCTTCTCAAACAAGCGAACTGGGGGAAAGATGTTTGGGGCTCGTGATAAAAGGGCTCGGGTGGATGAGCCGACTGTTTGTAAGAAGTGTGGAAGGGAACATGTAGGTGAATGCAGACTGAGATCTAGCCTGTGCTTTAAGTGTGGCAAGACCGGGCACTACTCCCGTGAATGCCCGCAAGGCTACAAATGCTACAACTGTGGGGATTTCGGCCATATGAGCCGAGAATGTACGAAGCCCAGAATGGGGGAAACCGGGAAAGGAAAGGGCCCGGAAAAGAAGGGAGAGGGATCTCGTGCAAAGACTCGTGCGTATGCACTGACGCAGGATCAGGCTAGGAAGTATCCCGACGTGGCGTCAGGTACATTCGTCCTTGACAACACTCTTGTTTCTGTGTTATTTGATTCGGGTGCCAATAAGAGTTTTATATCTGCGACTTTTTGTAAAAGAGTAAAGTATGCTGTGAGTAAGCTAGAAAGGGCCTTTAGCGTAGAGACCGCTGAGGGTAGAACTGCGAGAGTAACCGATGTAGTTGACAACTCCACGATGAAAATAGAAGGTCATAGGTTCCCTGTCAGATTGTTCGTTATGGTTTTGGGAGGGTTCGATGTTGTGTTGGGTATGGATTGGTTAACTGCCAATGAAGCACAAATCATATGTAAGCGAAAAATAATCCAACTCAAGGCTCCGGATGGTAGCAAAGTTGAGGTTTTTGGAGATCGTGACGCCCCGATGCCAAACGTCATCTCGATGATTAAGGCAGCGGATTACTTGAGGCGCGGATGCGAGGCTTATCTGGTGTACGTGATTGACAAGTGTAAGGAAGTGAAGGAACTAGACGATGTACCCGTGGTACGCGAGTACCCGGAGGTGTTTCCACAGGATTTGCCTGGAATACCACGCGATAGAGAAATTGAGTTCCGAATTAACTTAGTACCAGATGCCCAGCCCGTGGCTAAGGCTCCATATCGACTAGCACCAGTGGAAATGAAGGAACTTATGGTCCAACTAGACTAGTTACTTGAGAAGGGATTTATCCAACCGAGCATCTCGCCTTGGGGTGCTCCGGTGTTGTTTGTAAAGAAGAAAGATGGTTCGATGAGAATGTGTATCGATTATCGTGAGTTGAATAAACGAACGGTGAAGAACAAGTACCCTTTACCAAGGATCGATGACCTGTTCGACCAGTTACAAGGCGCAAGTTGGTTTTCAAAAATCGACCTTCGGTCCGGGTACCATCAGTTGAAGGTAAGGGAAGAAGACATACCGAAAACTGCATTTCGCACGCGTTATGGACATTTCGAGTTCCGCGTAATGTCTTTCGGATTGACGAACGCCCCCGCAGCGTTCATGGATTTAATGAATAGGGTGTGTCGACCGATGCTGGATCGATCGGTAATAGTGTTCATCGATGACATCCTTATCTACTCCAAGAATGAGGGTGATCACGCGTGTCACTTGAAGGAAGTATTGGAAGTTCTGAAGAAGGAGAGGTTGTATGCTAAGTTCTCCAAATGTGCGTTCTGGCTTAGGGAAGTCCAATTCCTAGGTCACGTCATTGGCCCGAACGGCATTATGGTTGACCCAGCAAAGATAGTAACGGTAAGTGAATGGGACATTCCTAAGACGCCAACTGAAATCCGCAGTTTCTTGGGATTGGTAGGCTACTATCGGAGATTCATCCAGGATTTCTCGAAAATAGCTTCGCCATTGACAAAGTTGACTCGGAAAGAAGTAAAGTACGAATGGGGTTCGACCCAGGATGAGGCGTTTAAGGAATTGAAAGAGAAGCTAACACAAGCTCCAGTCTTGGCCCTTCCCGAGGGCAGTGAAGACCTGGTGGTATACTCTGACGCGTCGGGTCAGGGGTTAGGGTGTGTGTTGATGCAACGCGGTAGAGTGATTGCATATGCGTCGCGTCAGTTGAAAGTTCACGAAGTCAACTATCCGACTCACGATTTGGAACTTGCTGCTGTCGTATTTGCATTAAAAATCTGGAGGCACTACCTGTACGGGGTAAAGTTTACTATTTACTCCGACCACAAAAGTTTGAAGTACTTCTTCGAACAAAAGGAACTTAACATGAGGCAGAGGAGATGGTTGGAACTCCTGAAGGACTATGACTGTGAAATAATGTACCACCCTGGAAAGGCAAACGTGGTGGCTGACGCTCTAAGCCGAAAGGATGTGCCTACTCCTATTAGAGTGAAAGCTTGCCAGTTCGTGGTAACATCGGATCTGATGAGAGAAATCGAAAGAGCTCAAGATGAAACTTTGAAGGAAGAAAATATAAAGGGAGAAAGGATGGTGGGCCAACAGGACAAGTTGGAATATAACACCCTTGGTGTTAGAACGCGTTATGGATACCTATGGGTGGCGAGCTTAGAACCAAAATCTTGGATGAGGCTCATAAGTCTCGTTACTCTATCCACCCTGGTACCAACAAGATGTACCAAGACCTGAAGAAAGACTACTGGTGGCCTGGAATGAAATGTGATGTGACGAAGTATGTAAGCAAGTGCTTGACTTGCTCGCAAGTAAAGGCTGAACACCAGAAACCGTATGGAAAGATTCAACCACTTGATATACCGGAATGGAAGTGGGAACACATTACCATGGACTTCTTAACTAAGCTACCTCGCACAGCTAAAGGTCATGACGCCATTTGGGTAATTGTGGACCGATTAACGAAGAGTGCTCATTTCCTACCTATTCGCGAGGCGTTCTCGTCGGAAAGGTTAGCAGAAGTGTTTATCAACGAAGTAGTAGCACGACATGGGATGCCTTTGACGATCGTATCTGACCGGGACACACGATTCACATCGAGGTTCTGGAAAAGATTTCACGAGGCGATGGGCACAAGGCTTAATATCAGAACAGCATACCACCCGCAAACGGATGGTCAGTCCGAAAGGACCATTCAGACTTTGGAGGATATGCTCCGTGCTTGTATTATTGACTTCGGTGGCAGTTGGGACAGTCATCTGTCGTTAGCCGAATTCTCCTACAACAATAGTCATCATACGACGATAGGCATGCCGCCTTACGAAATGTTGTATGGGAGAAGATGTAGGACCCCGGTTTGTTGGGGTGAAATTGGACAGAAAGAGTTAGGAAGTCTGGAAGTCGTAAAAGAAATGTCGGAAAGGTTTGATCATATTAAAGAGCGAATGAAGGCCGCGCAAGATCGTCAGAAGTCCTATGCGGATAGACGACGAAGGCCTATCGAGTTTGATGTTGGGGACAGAGTAATGTTGAAAGTGTCGCCCTGGAAGGGAATCATACGATTCAGAAAGAGAGGAAAGTTAAGTCCGAGGTTTGTCGGACCATTCAGGATAATGGCACGGGTTGGTGAAGTCGCATATCGGTTGGAGTTGCCTGATGAGTTAAGTGGGATTCATCCTACCTTCCATGTATCACACTTGCGAAAGTGTTTGGCGGATGAATCGGCTCACGTACCACTTACTGACATCGAGGTCGACAACAGCCTTAATTACATCGAAGAACCCGTGGCTATCTTAGACCGAAAGGAGAAGCGTTTGCGTAACAAAGTGATCCAATTGGTTAAAGTCCAATGGAGGCACCGAAAGGGATAGGAGGCTACATGGGAAACGGAGGCGGAAATGAGGGAGTCTTACCCTCAATTATTTAACTTGTGATAGGTTTCGGGGACGAAACCTATTATAAGGGGGGTAGACTTGTAACATCCCAAAATGACGAAAAATAAAGTTAACGAGTTCAAGCGGGCTGAAGTCGGGCCGGGTCAGTCGTGAACCGGGCTTGGGGAGTTCTCCCCTATAAATAGTCCAAGGCACTCATTCTTCTGCTCTTTGACATTCTAGAGAGAGAAAACCGTAGAGAGAGAAAGTGTCGGAATCGCACAAGATTGCACCAGAACGTGTCTCTTATACTCGTGAAGGAAACCTCCGGATCAGAAGCTCGATTCAGGTAACGATCCGACCTAAATCTGAGTTTTTGTTCGTTTTTGGGTTTTCGGGTTTTGGGTGAAAATCGGACGTTCTTTCGGATGAAACTTAAGAATAAGCTTAGGTTTAGTATCTACAATGGAAAACGAACGTTTTGAATGCAAAGGGGTTCGGGATCTTGACATGATCTGACCGAATGCGAAAGTTAGTGTTTTTCGCGAAGAACAGGTCGTGCGTACTTGCTAAGTGCGCACGGAGCAGGTCCTGCGCACTTGCTAAGTGCGCAGGAGAAGGGACCTGCGCACTTGCTAAGTGCGCAGGAGGAAGGACCTGCGCACTTGCTAAGTGCGCAGGAGAAGTAACCTGCGCACTTGCTAAGTGCGCAGGAAGAGGGACCTGCGCACTTGCTAAGTGCGCAGGAGGCAGAGTCTGCGCACTTGCTAAGTGCGCAAGCAGCAGGGTCTGGGCACTTGCTATGTGCGCAGATATCAGGCTGTTGAGTAGAGATTAGTATGTTTATAATGGTTAAACCGTTAGAGTCGGTAATGGTCTGATGTGTATGTAACTACTCAATTCAGATCGTACGTGAAGTCGTTGGACCTTGATTAGGACAACCGAGACTAGCATATAAGGTGAGTTCTAGAAGCCCTCTTTTAAATGTTTTTATATAATGTTTTCGGGCTGGTGTGTACACGTATGAAATGATGTTTTATGAAATGATGTTTTATAAAATGATGTTTATGAAACTACGTTTACGAAAGGAACTGATTTGGAACGAAGGGTTTATGGAAAGAAAGTTTATGAACGAAATGCTTACGAACGAATGTTATAAAGAAATGGTTTAATGAAAAGGTAAAGGGTTTTGAAAGTGAAGGAAAGGTTTTATGAAAAGAAAACAAAAAGGGGCAAATGTTTTAAAGAAGTCATTACAAATCTAATCTGTCGAATCAATGGAATTGACGAATGAAGTCTGGGAATGTGATTCCCAGCCTTGTGGTAAATTATGGACAGTGAGCCATAGTTACCACAAGAACAACAGGGGCATTGTCTCTGTGGCATGTCAATGGTTTTGATGTTGTACAACTGGTAAGGGAGTAACGACGGTTACTCGGGTGATGACGATCATCCTAACGAACGAGGTAATGGGAAATTAATGACAGCGATACGTAACGGTTAATTTCCAAAGGAAAGATGCGTGTTGGGCAATGACGGCGATACGTAACGGTTGACCCCACGTATTGAATGGTAATGGGAAATTAATGACGGCGATACGTAACGGTTAATTTCCAAAGGAAAGATGCGTGTTGGGCAATGACGGCGATACGTAACGGTTGACCCCACGCATTGAAGGGTTGGGCAATGACGGCGATACGTAACGGTTGACCCTACGTAGTGTATGGTTGTGGCAATGACGGCGATACGTAACGGTTGCCCACAACATTAAAAGTTCCTACGGGGACATAGAGACGCGTAACGATACAGATTTTAGATAATATTGTATGACTTAAATGAATGTTAATGATTTAAACAAATGATCGTGTTTAAATGTGCGAAGGTTTACGAATGAAAGGCCCTGTTTTCTTATACGAATGTTAAACCCTAATGAATGTTTGAATGATGAACCATTTCTTAAATCGAACGAAAACTAGAATTCACCAGCGTAGCTGACGTTTTTAAGTGTACACATTCAGGTTAAGGCAGGTTATGAGGATGGACGGTGATGCTTGGCTAGAGATGAAGAGTTACCCGACTGCTTTGAAGACTGGCATCCCGTTATGTTTAGTTATGATGTAAATATGTTTTAATCAATGTTTACGCTTCCGCATGTATGAACAACGATTAAGTTATGTTTAAATGAAAATTTTCCGCTGCGTTATTTGATATTCATGTTTAAGAACTGTTTGTGAATGAGTAATTCCAACAAGTGGGGCCTCCCGGGTTTGGGGCCTCACAGTTGTGGACTGGGCTTTGAGGCCCGAAAGTAAGGTTTATGCATTTTAGTGGGCTTCTTCTTCTTGGAGGATAAATGGGCTTCTTAGTTTAATAATAATGGGTATTAGGCCCAATAGTTTAAGTCTTTGTTCACAAGAGGTGATGGTATCATGTATGTGAGTTCAAAGGAGTATGAAGAATTTGGTGTGTATGTGTGTGTTAAACTTAGGACAGCACTTAATGCAACACATAGGTAGCATGTAGGTAATAATGAATGTAAGCACAAGAGTTATCAAGTAGTGTGATACATAAACTATTAAGTATTGTATCATGTATTGAAATTACTTAGGATAACATGTAAAAATATTCACACAAGTATTAATCATGTAATCATATAGTAGCATGACATATTGTGGGTGTCCTAAGGTTATAGTCTAGGTCAGAAGTGTCTAATAACCTAATTCCCTATAACCAAGGCTCTGATACCAATCTGTCACACCCCAACCGACGGCGAAAACGTCGGGGCGGGACATGTAGACTGTTCATGAGCTCAAGGTCGACTAAATTGTAATATATTAAATCCATTTCCATTCAAACAAACATGAATCAATTCCAAAGAAAATAAATGAGATACAAATTGTTTTTGAATTAAAATTAACTAAGTCCAAAGCCTATGTGTATCATGTCTTGATCAAACTCATATGATAGCACCTGAAACATGAATAAAATAAGGTCAACTAAAAAGTTAGTGAGCATACACAGGTTTGTACATAGATATCGTATAGATTGTGAATAAACAAATCCTTACATAACATGATAAAATAAGGCATTTATGGAGAGCAGCTATTGTGTAACCAAGTACAATCAAACCTTTGTAACTAGCATGCAAAATTGTGTTTTCGGTAACAATCACCCCAATCTGGGTGGGTTTGTCAGACTCAATAGATCTATCATTGTTAACCGTCGGCTTGAATAGTTAATGATTGCACATAAATTGCACACAAAAGTTAGCACACCAAGCACTCAGGCATAAAGCTCAAATTGCACACACGAATGTAAAGAGGATTTGTATTTGTGTAATTTGTGTAAATGTAAGCAATAGTTTGAATAGTGTTCATGTTCCACCCCAAAAATGTAAAAGAGTAAAAGGGGCTATGTAATACTCACATGATTCAAAGGCGTAGCTAACACGAGAGACTAGGTAGCATCGTGATCCTTGTAACGCACAATGTTAACCTAAAGTGTATTGCGCGTGAACATGAATTAATAAAATGTCTAACTCAAAGTCTAGGGTTTCAATGGATATGAGTATAAGGAATTATATAATGAGTTCGTGACGAATTATGAAAAAGGGTTGTGTAGGTGTTGAATAAAATGAAAACAATTTGAAATGAAAAGTTTAAAATGTTTTTAAATTAGGGTTTGGATTTAAATAATTAAATCAAATAATTATTATTTAATTATTCTAGTTACAAAATAATGTAATTATTCGGTTTATTTAAGTGTAGCCTAAATAACCAATTTTGTTTAAATATAAATTAAATAAATAATTATTATTTTATTTATTTATTTATAAAGGTATGTAACTTATTCATTTAGTAATAAAAATATAGTGGTTGTATTATATTAAATTTAAATTTAATAAATAATCTTTACGCTATTTTTATAAAGATGAGTAAATAAGTTGTGTAACTAATATTTATGTGTAGAGTTTAATGATAAATATAAATTTAATTTTGTAGGTTATAATAAATAACTTCTATTTATTTAGAAATAAAAATTGTGTCTTTTTAAATAAAGTTAATATAATATATTTTTATAAAATCAATTGTTTTTATTTGAGAATTAATTTGAATACTTATTGTTTTGAAAATATAAAATCAAACATTCTGACAAGGGTTTTCTCACACATGACCGTGCTTGGGACAAGGCACGATCGTGTTAGGACCATTGGCGTGACCGCGCTGGTCAAGGGCGCGACTGTGTTGATCAAACAGAAGACACAACAAGGCTGCTCACTAGTCACGACCGTGTCTGGGCCAGGCACGACCATGTCTTTGGTTCTGAGGCACGACTAAGTCTAGCCAAGGGGTACGACCGGGTCCAAGTGTGAGACACGACCGCGCTTGGATTGGCACGACCGTGTCTCCATGAAGCACGACCGCACTAGGAGATTAGCGCGACCGTGTCTGTTCCAAAACAGAAACGAATTGCTTAAATCTTATGATGTTAATGTTGGAAATCATAGGGCTTTCATCCATTAGGTGATTACTAGTCTATTGGTATAGGTTAATTGCATTTAAAATATGTCCAAAGTAGGATTCGATTAAACCATTTTAGAATGAACCCTAGATTCGGGTTCGCGTTAAATTAGCTATTGTAAGCCCAAATTAGGTTGGGGCTTTTGATCTATAGACTAAAACGAAGGTGTAGGAGGTTTCAATTACCCGAAAGGATGATGTATTGATAGAGTACGGTAGGAACTTGTTCCGGCGACGACGGATTTGATCTCCGGTGCCCTTTGCTGCAACTCCGACTAAATCAATGTTTTCAGGAGCTTTTGAGAGGATCGATAATGCGTTTGCTTAGGAGGATTGCAATCAGAATGGTGGATTCGATGGTCTCATGAAAGAATTTGACGGTTATGAGATGAATCGACACAATTGAGTTTATTTGTTGTAAATACGATGAGTAAAAGACTTAATTTTGTTTGTTAATAGTAGGGACGAGTGGAACGGTTACGAATTCGAACGTCACTATGATTAAAGACTGTATTTACGTTTTAACTGACGAGAGGCGCGACCGTGCCCATAAGAGGCGCGACCGTGCCAAAACAAGGCGCGACCGTGCCTATTAGGGTTTCTGGTTATTTACAAAATCAGCCCTTGCAACTTCAGCTTTGACATAATTAGCTTGGTTAGGATTTAACAGAACACCTAACGGGATTACTAACTGAGTTAACTCTAGATGGTGTTACCACGTGATTATGAGTTCTAAAACTTTGAATTAAAATACGTTCAGCTAACAATTAATGAGGCATATGTTTGAACAAGTATAAGATTTAATGTAGTGTTGTTATTTTATTAAGTAAAATAAATTAAAATAGGGTCGAAAAATCAGAGATGTTACGCTATAATCATATGTACTTGAGGAAAATGATATGTTTTCATATACCTGGAGTTTCTGCTACAAAAGCAGTGTACTCCTCCAACTCTAACAGGTATACGGGGCATTTCCTCATCCACTTACCAAGGTCACCACAACGAAAGCACTTGACGTTGTTATGAGAATCACCGGTAGACTGTCCTTCAGCAACAGCTTTGCCTCTGACATTTTTTACATACCCTTGCTAAAAGCATTGAATGTGTTCTTATCCCTTTCCATCATCAACATTGTGATATGATTTGGATTTGGAATAGTCATCTCTAAACCCTTTAGCATTGTGTGTAGTTCGGTTAAAGAATATTCCATATCACTCAATAGATAGTTCTTAATGAAACTATCAATTGAGTCAGGGAGAGAGCTCAAGATTAGATCCACAAGCATGCGATGTCCAATGTTAAAATCCAATTCCTTCAGCCGATCCACATATCCAACCATTCAATGAAAATGTCGACTAACACTGCCACCCTCTTCCAGCTTTCAAGACGAAAAGATATTCATGTGTCTCATACGTTCAATCCTTATATGTTTCTGCAACTTTTCCTTCAACAAATTAATCGACTTATGTGTGCCTTATGTGTGCCCACTCATTCTAGTAATTGGTTGAAAGACTTCTTACAAGTTTGAGCAATATCTCATCCTAATTTAGCAATGTGTGCATGTCGGCCCAAGACTCTCGGGAATAGCAACATCACCTTGTACCGACATACGTAGGCCCAAGAATAAGGATGAGGCACATGTACTCAGGGGTTCGGATATATCATTTCAAGTGTCCTGAAATAGGGAGGCATTGTCATATTTATTACATTAGGGATTTATTTAGTGTTTTACCATTTACGGGTGAAAAACACGCCGTGTTGCAAATATGCATGTGTATAAACATTCAAATTTTATATGTATGGTTCGTGATACGGATAAACTCTTTACCTCACGCACGCTTGTATTTTAATATCCTATATTAATAAGCATGCTCGTTATCGTGATCCATTTTATCTATTAATAAACTCCTTTATTAATATTCGAGTTTTGAATAATTAATCTCATTAATTATATAAAATCAAAATTCCGTTTTTAACTCTTAAATAAACTCTTTTATTTTAATAAATCTTTCACGAGATAACTTAAAATCTTTATTTTAAAATTTTCGTTGTTTCAATTCGTGTTGTTTAGTTTAAACCTTTTGACTGTTTTTATTAAAGCATTTAAACCTAAATGGCAAGCATTCAAGCAATGCATAAAATAAAACACAACCAAAACAAAATGTGAATCAAGCAATAAAGTCGTTTGGTTTGCTAGAGCCAATAGCCAAACCGAACTAGGTCAAGTGGATGAAAAAGTAAGACACGACTCTTGCTCTTGAATAGCTCCCACTTGCTTCAAGATCTCCATCTTGTCCTCGGGTTGTCTAGGTGTCTTGGTCTTTAATCTTCCTCTCGTCTTGTCTCGATTAGGTTACAATACAATTTACAATAAAACTGAAAAACCTTAATCTATTATAACTGGCTTCCAAAATAGTCATAAAATACAAGATAACAATAAAAACCAAACACAACCACAGGTCTAGGCTTGATCCACAAACAACAACACAAATATAATGAAACATAAAGGATGTAATCTTTTGTCAAATAAAATTTTGACAAAATTAAAACCTAATTGCAATTAAAAATAAATGTTTCTTATTGTTCTCAAAAGTGGCTTTGATACCACTATTGGGGTTTCGTGCATACGGTTTCAAAAACTATTTTGATTAGATAAAATAAACTTAGTGGAAAACACACACGAACCAGTCTAGGCCATTACCCTAAACTGCCCACCAGGAATCCAGATGCAAACCAATAAGAAAGAAACAACCATAGGGGGTTTAGACTCTTATACCTTTCGTGTAACCGACTGATGGAACAAGCTCAACACCTTGAGACAACGATCCAGTCGCTAGATTTGGTTTACACGAATCTTCTCCAAGATTTGAACTCCTTCAAATCCTAATCTCCAAGAACCGCTCGTATCTCTAAACTCTTCCAAGCCCACCCGGAGACCACCCGCGAAACCTGAACTTGACAGAAACCAAATATTCCTACGCGAAACTGACAAAACAGATATAAATGGTATAAACCGGGCTCGCAGTGGTGAACGGTGGTGGTGACGGCGCTAGCCATAATTCGACGGCAGCCATACGGCGGTACGGTGGCCGGCGGTGCAAGTTGTTGGCGACGTGGAGGTGGTCGGTGCAAGGCCTAGCGACTGGATCATTGTCGCAAGGAGATTCATGTGAACCAGACCTAGTGACTGGATCATTGTCTCAAGGTGTTGAGTTTTTCAGTAAGCCGGTTACGTGAAAGGTATAAAGTTTTAACCTCCTATTGTTGTTTGTTTTCTTATTAGTTTGCATCTGAACTCCTGGTGGACAGTGTAGGGTAATGGCCTGGACTGGTTCTTATAAACTCTCCGCTGCATTTTATTTATTTTGATAAAAATAATTTTTGAAACCGTATACAGGAACCCTAACATGGTCATTTTTTAAGCATCTTCACCCAGTTAACACACAGTAGCTTTCTATGAAGTACTGTAACGAATTTTAAACCCTACCAATCTCAAGCAAACTTGTTGGCTTTAGGTGGCTAGATGTCGACCATCTCAAAAGATTTACTAGTTCGAACTTGATATCCTACTTATATTTTGGCTTCAGTTACTTTTACAAAAGTGGAAGCACGAATTCAGAAAAAGTAGGTCCGTCCTAAAGGCATAACATGACTCATAATAATAGAACATCCCTTCTTAACCTATCTTTTGCTAGGAGCGAGCTAGGTACCAATTATCTCTTCTTTATTTTTTTAATTTGATGTTGTATTTTAGAATACATATGGATTTGAGTTAAATTTTCTTTTAAGGGTTTATTAGCTAAAACTTTTAAGCCTTGTTTGGAATTAATTATTTGAAACTACTTATTGACTTATTCAAAAAATCATAATTCATAAGTAAGTTTCTCTTTACTTATCAAAAACCACTAAAAGGAATACGAAAAGTAAGGGAAGACAAACATATTTATTGACTTACTTTTTTAAAAAGTTAATAAGTTATAAGGAGGTTAAATAAGTCAATCAAAACACCCCCTTAATGGTCCAAATTAATCATCAAATGTTCTATAAGCTTATCTCCTTGAATAAAGTAAAATCTACAAACATTCACTAGAGCCAAGTATAAAAAAAATAATAAAAACCAATGTTTTAAAACCCGGACTGTACCGGCCGGTTTGACCGGGATTCGGTGGGTTTAGCGGTCCGGTCATATAGGTTAAAACGAGTTGTAAAATAACCGGCCGGTTCGGCAAGATATCCGGTTGAACCGGGTCTGCGGTCGGACCGGTTTTTTGTAAATTTTTTTTTTGTTTTTCACATTCTAAAAGTCTCCACTTTGAATTATATTTGTTAGATTTTTAAGTTTAAATTATGTTTGTTGATACTTGGATTAAATATTTGAACCCGTGTTCCTAAAAAATGATTGTTATGTGTTTTTTTAAGTTAGATGGAATTTTTTAAAATTTTTATGTTTGAATTATGTTTGTTGGATACTAGGATTATTATGTGTCTTTTTAATATTTTTTAAGATGCCGTCCGGTTCGTAATCCGCTCCGACCAGTGGACCGGTAAGGCATCCGGTTCGATATGCGGTCCGGTTTTTAAAACATTGATAAAAACATAATAATTGTCAATTTTTTTTTGTTTTGCACCAAAAACTATGATCAATTTTTTTTTTGCACAAAAAATAAAGCTCCATATAATGTAATGAGTATTCTAAAACATACCTTTCCTCACGGATACGATCCTTTGTAACAAAAATTAGATGCGGGTAAATTACGCATGTAGATAATATGCAGCAAACCAACACAACAAAACAAAACAAAACAAAACTAAGTAAAATTCTACACAGAATTTTTAGAAAGGTTGGATGATGACAAACCCTACATCTATCTCATAGGATAGAGATGTTGCAACTAGAGAGACCGTAACTTAGAAAATGCAAAAAACCAAACAAAAACATAAATTAGAATTTTTCAAACGGGGGACGATTAATATAAAGGAGTGGGTTCAATATAAAAGCACACAATAAGAAAAGTTGGCATTAGCGGCGACATTTTTAGGGGCGACCACCACCTTTAGCGGCGACACCGGCCAGCGTATTAGTGGGGACACCTTTAGCGGCGATATGTCGCCACTAAAACCCTTAAACATCTTGGCGGGGTATTTCCCTACGTCTAACCTCACGTTTGCCTCATAGATCTGGCACTCTCACAAAATCGACGACCCTTTTTACACCGCCACCACCTGCAACCACCACCACCTCGCCGCACCACCACCTGCAACCTACTGCAACTACCACCACCTGCAACCTACTGTAACCACCACCACCTCGCGCTCCCAATCTGCATCCTCAGTCTCCACAGATCTCTGATAACCCCAAGTCCTTAACTATGCTTTTAATTTCTAAACCTTAAATTTTAGTAAAATTATCAGATTCATGCTGTTATGACATACTGGTTTGAATTTGTGATTGAGAGTTTGTTCAATTTCTTCAAATTCCGGTGAGTAGACAGTTATTAATTTCTTATTTTTGCATTTGAATCGCTCTTATATATGTGTTCAAATATGTCAAATTGAGAAAAAAAATTGCTTTATTTGTTGCATTAGTTCTGCCCAAACAAGAATAGGGCCGAGATTTTTTTGTTTGATGAATCCATGGTGGTGGTGTAGGAGCTTGAACGATTCCGTTCCTGGACTCACAGGTGAGTTTGTACAGCCCTCTTTTGGTAGAATTAAGGTACATCCTCCCTCCCTATTCCCTCATGTAAAGCATTCGAAGTATAAACCTGGTTTTGATGGTCAGCTTTGGTGTGGATTTGTTACACCCATGAAGTATAGTTGGATTGCAAAGTGGTCTTAGTTTTCAACTCTACCTTCGGCAGCCCTATCACGCTAGTAAGTAACCTCTCTATCATACTTTAATTGGTGGGGTTTACAGGTCAGTAATCATATAGGGTTGGTCACGGCTAGGTTAAGGATAATCCAATGGTTATCATTGGATGGGACGTAGTTTAATGGGTTGTTTAGAGAGCCAAGTATGGCATGACAACACGTACTCACGATGAGTTCACGTTTGGGTAATGAGAATAACATGTTAAGGGTTTGGATGAGCAATTATGCATGTGTAAGGGAGGGTGAGGTTACCACCTATAAGGGATGTGAAATTGTGTCAATAACGGGTCGGTTTGGATTGGTTAAGAATCATTGGGAATGACATCTAGTTTATGACCCATTTGACTCGGTTAGTAAACCCTTTGGCCTTAGAGTAAATGGTGATGAGATTTCTTGTGTGAACAGGTTCCTAACTCCAACGCTAGCTCTGCGATTTCGACATCGGTTTAAGATATTCTTCAAATTTAAGGAAATTTTAGTAGGGTTTATGTTTTGTTTATTAGGATGCTTAATATGAATGTATTTGTGTATTAATTATGTTCATAATCTATTAATAATTTAGGGTTTAGACTACATTATATGCACGCTCATTTGGTAATATGATGAAGATTTTAACAAATGATATTGATTAACTCCTACGAGTAAAAATTGTTGGTTACGGGTCATGGAAATCATATGAAATTTGAATCAAGTTTTGATGTAAAATTTCCATAAGATAGTGTAAAATTGTCGTCGTCGATGACATGTTGTCAGCATAGGTCACCCTGTACCAACGACATGTCGTCGGTATAGGTCAAAACCGACAACATTTGTCGTCGGCATAAGTCACCCTGTGTCGACGACAATTGTCGTCGGCATAGGTCACCCTGTGCCGACGACATGTCGTCGGTATAGGTCAAAACCAAAATTTTTACAGGGACACCCTATACCGACGACATGTTGTTGGTACAGGGTTGAGCCAGATGGGGGAAAAAAATGGCGCCCAATGAATTATTGGGGAAAACCTATACCGACGACATGTCGTCGGTATAGGGTTATTTTGATTTATTTTTTGTTTTTTTTATATAATAATGTTTTCATCGGTCAAAATTTTTTTTTTTGTTAAATTAAAAAAATTATAAAATGGCCTATACCGACGACATATCGTCGGTATTGGCTTTTTTACTTTGTTGAGCCAGATGGGGGAAAAATGGCGCCCAATGAATTATTGGGGAAACCCTATACCGACGACATGTCGTCGGTATAGGGTTATTTTGATTTAATTTTTGTTTTTTTAATATAATAATGCTTTCTTCGGTCAAAATTTTTTTTTGTTAAATTAAAAAAAATTATAAAATGGCCTATACCGATGACATGTCGTAGGTATAGGCTTTTTTTACTTTGTTGACTAGTCAAAACCCTACAAAGTCTATACCAACGACATGTCGTCGGTATAGGGAACCTATTGCGCCGAATTTTAAGCCTATACCGACGACATGTCGTCGGTATAGGTCTCAGCGCAAATTAACACATAATACAGCCTTCTGCTTCCCATTTCGATCAAAAAAAACCCCAAACGCCTCCATCTCTCTCTCCGGCAATTTCACTTTTTGGGTATTTTGTGGAGCAATATTCACCAATCTCTTCGGTTTTGAGGTGAGTTAACATATATTGTTTAATCTTAACAAGAAAATCAACATTTTGGTGTTTTTTGCTTAATTTCTTTGGTTTTTGTTAGGTGTTTGAAGATTTAACCATTTTTGAAGGATTTCAAGCTTAGAGGAAGCTAATTTGCAAACTTGGTTAGTAATTTTTCTACAAATTTGGTTTAGATGTATGTTTTTCTACAAATTATGTTTAGATGTATGTTTGTATGTATATGTTTGTGTTTATTTGTATGTATGTATATATGGTTTAGATGTATGATTTTATAAATATTTATGTAATTTTATGATGAAATTAGGTTTAGATGTGAAATTAGGTTTAGATGAAATTTGGGATTTGGGCATTTATAGAAGAATTTGGGCATTTATATATGTATGTTTGTATATAATATGTATGTATAAAGATTGATAATTTGAGAATTTAGGCATTTATAGAAGAATTATGTTTATGTATGTAATTTGGGAATTTGGGTATTTTGTTTATATATGTTTGTAAAGGCTATGTATGTATATACGTGTATGTATGTATTTTTATGTATGTAATTGTGTTTGTATATGTAATTTTAGAATTTAGGCATTTATTTATGTGTGTTTGTATATAATATGTATGTATATTTGTATGTATGTTCGTATGTATGATTATGTAATTGTATGATTTGTACGTATATAATTGTGTATGTATTTATGTAATTGTGAATGTATGTATATGTAACTTTATTTAATTTTGTTGCAAGTTCGGAACTCATTGCGGTTGGAGAGGTGTGAATAACATCTTATTTGTGTTTCATTAAATTTTTTTAAGGTACGCATCCCTACTTTTATACCTTTATGTACGTCTCATATTGTGTACACTAGTATGTTTATTTAGGATAACTCTTTAGAATATACCCGTTCGAAATTTATCTGATAGAGATAAATTTTGGATTGTCCCCTTTGGGACTGCTTTTTGAATATTCTATCTTATTTAGGATATGTATATATTTTAACGGGTTGACATTTAAGAAAACATTGGTAGATATTTCTCCTTACTCCTTCGAGTTTGCGATTTATCTGCATACTTGGGGAGTTAAGGTGAAATGCTGCTGATTTTTTCTTAAATAGTCAACTCGTTAAAATGTATACATATGAGATAGAATATTCAAAAAGTGGGTTAGGATCCACCGCCTTAGAGTACCGATCAAATCACATACATTCGTTTATATCATTTATTACATGCAAGTATATGTGTATGCTTATAACACAATAGATATGACACTAGATATGGCAATTGATAAAAGCTGGGTTACACTGGGAAATCGGAATTCTTCGGCTTTCTTAAGCGGTCTTCGCAACTTTTTAGAGACGACCAAGAACCATGTCGACGGTCGAGGTAGAGCGTTTTGCCCGTGTAGACGTTGTTGTAATGCGTGTCGACAGGATTTGAACACGATATATGGCCACATACATGACCGTGGGTTTCTACAATCATATCAGAATTGGATTTATCATGGTGAACAACATCCTCGTGTGGCGGAGATAGCATCACTTTTTGCCCCAAGAACAACACTAACTCCTCCAATAACTACAACAACAAATAATGAGATGTTTGATGCCATAGATGATGTGATGGCTGAGCAAAATACAAACGAGGATAATATAGATGAAGATGGAACTGGTTTAGACCCAGAGTTTGATGCGTTGTTTGAGGAGCTAAATAAGGAGTTATACCCCGGTTGTAGTCAAATGTCTTCCCTAAACTTCATAGCCAAATTGATGCATATCAAAGTTATCAACAAATGGATGAATAGTTCGTTTGACCAACTGTTAGAGCTTCTACAAATTGCAATGCCGAAGGAAAATCACGTTCTAGGGTCACACTATGAAGCTAAGAAGAAACTGCGTAAGATTGGGTTAGGATATCTGTCTATCCATGCTTGCATTAATGATTGTGCACTGTTTTGGAAGGAGAATGAATCAATGCAAAACTGTCCGGTTTGTGATGAGAGTAGATGGGCTGATAAAAACATAAAGGGGAAGAAAGTACCACATAAAGTGTTGCGCTACTTTCCTTTAACGTCACGGCTTCGACGAAGGTATAGTTCAAGGTTAATGGCAAAGGAAATGATCTTTCATGTTAACCTTGCTAATTCCCGGGCCTAAATCACCTAGTAAGGACATTGATGTATACTTAAGGCCGTTGGTTGATGAGTTGAAAATGTTGTGGGCTGAAGGAGTCTAGGTGAGAGATGCATAAACCAAAACTGTATTTAGGATGCATGCGGCAATGTTATGGAGTATCAACGATTATCCTGCTCGTAGTAGCTTGTCTGGATGGAGTGGTCAAGGTTATAAAGCATGCCCTACGTGTAACATTGACACACCTTCGTGCGCTATAACAAATAAGATAGCTTTTGTTGGACACAGAAGATTCTTGCCTAGAAAGCATAAATGGAGGAACGATCTATCGTTTGATGGCAAGAAAGAGACAAAACATCCTCCCCGACGATTGACTAATGCTCAAATATTGGAACAACTAAAAAATCTCCCAGATCGTGTTCCGGGGAAACATCCAATATATGGAGGGGTAAAAAGAAAGCGCCTAACATCAGAGATGAATTGGACTAAACGAAGTATCTTCTTTGAGCTCGATTATTGGTCTTCTCTTCTTTTAAAACACAATCTTGATGTTATGCACGTGGAGAAAAATATGTGTGAGAGTTTATTGGGTACTTTGTTGATGAACGATAAATCAAAAGACACACACAAAGCCCGAAAAGACTTGGAAAATATGGGTATTCGACATAACCTATGGCTAACACAAAAAAACAACAAGTTGTACCAACCACGAGCTCCTTAATCTTTCACACCCAGTGATCGAGAACGCTTTTGTCAGTTTATTCGAAGAGTGAGACTGCCTGATGGACTTGGATCGAATTTAAAAAATAAGGTATTTCACAATAATTCAAATATAATTGGGTTAAAGTCCCATGATTATCACATCCTCATGCAACGATTGCTGCTAATAGGGGTATGATCGGGTCTGCACAAAAATGTTTCAACAACAATCAATGACGTTTGCACATTCTTTTAAAAAATTTGTGCACGATCAGTAGATGTGAAAGACATGTATGAAGCAAATGAGGAAGTGGTTAAGATATTATGCAATTTGGAAATGATATATCCTCCAGCATTTTTTGACATAATGGTTCATCTCAATCTTCATTTACCTGAAGAAGCTATTCTTGGTGGCCCTATGTATATGAGATGGATATATCCTTTTGAAAGATACATGAAAAAGCTCAAAGCATATGTTAGAAACAAAGCCAAACCCGAAGGCTCAATTGCGGAGGGTTATGTTGCAGATGAAGCCTTGACATTCTGCTCTATGTATCTGGACGGTATGCAGACCAAATTTAACCGACCAGATAGAAATGCAGATGCTGGCATTCCCAAAAGGCAGTTTCAAGTGTTTTCTTCACAATGTCGACCAATATCGAAAAAGAAATTCAAGGCGCTCTCGGAACATGCCAACAAATCATTACAATGGTTTGTGTTGAACAACTACGATGAAATCAAAGCCTACAAATCGTAAGTGTTTTTGTCCATCTACCCGTGATAAACTATTATTATATTTTCATTTAATTCTATTAATTTAAGTTTTGTTTTTTCCATCTACCAGTGAATTTGAATCTAAATTTCCTGAACGCAATATGCAAACCGATTTTTCTTCATGGTTAAAATATGAAGCAAATGTATTTTCATCTTCATCTTCTACACCCGATAACAAAGAATTAAGGGCATTGGCACATGGTCCCTTGTACGTATCTTCTTACACTGCTTGCATAGTCAATGGTGTTAGATTTGTGGTACAAAATCGTGATTCCCGACGCACTACTCAGAACAGTGGTGTGGTTACAATAGGAGAAGACGATACTCCATTTTATGGTCAAGTAGAAGAGATCATAGAGTTGAACTACATAGATGGTTACTCGGTTGTACTATTTCGTTGTAAATGGTTCGACATGAGAGGTAAAAGATTAATTAAGCAAAACAATACTACTATAATTGACATTGGTCGTGGTTGGTATGTTGGAAAAGAATGGTATGATGATGTCCAATATATATTAGCCACACAGGCTAAACAAGTGTTCTATCTTCGAGATCCTTCTCGAACCACTGGCCAATGGAGGGTTGTTGAGGACGTTCACCATCGGAAGCTTTGGGATCATCCTACTGTTGTTAATGAGATAGATATATTGCACGACACTCAATCAAATGATTATACTTTGGTTGTCGACACCGGATGCGAAGGTGGTGAATCAAGTCACGTAGGTGGTGACCAAACTCCAATTCCCCATGTTGATAGTCAATCTATTACACGGGAAACTCAATCATTTTTTGGTAACTTGGTTGTCGACTTAGGCTACTTGCCGATGCGTACAACTTTAAATGAGGGTGGTGACCCAAGTCATGTTGCCTCGATTGATCTCGATGAAAGTTTTATTAATGATGATGAAGAATATGAAGAAGATGAAGAAGATGCATACAATTCAGATGATGAAGACGAACTAAATGACGACGATGAAGAAGATGATGATGTTGACGCACGTTATTTTAGTGAAGATTATAATTGAATGTATGTTAAAAATGTACTATTTGTCTTTGTTAATTAATAATTATTTGTGCTTACTAATAAATTTTGTTGTAGGAAAAATGGCAACAATGGCGCAATCACACGGTGGAGATGGTGGTCCGTATCACTTCGACTCGGGTTATGCGACTGGATCTGGTTGTAAGTTACTTGTTATAGTTTAATAGATGTCTTTATAACTGCCTAACTTTTGAATGTCATGTGTCAATGTAGGTAGTTCCTCACAAAAAAGACGATCTAAAGGCAAAAACCTAAAATTGTATAAGAAATTTGAGCAAAATGGGAGGAAGCCTCTTCCCATTGATGTAGAACTTCATGCCGGGGGGTACAAGTTTGTGGGTCCCAACGCTTCGAATTTTATCCGTGCTATCTCGTTGGAGGTTGAAAAGGTTGTTCCGCCATATTATCCTAATGGGCTAAGGTTCCAATTGAGAAGAAACGGGCCGTATATCCCACTCTTATAGTAAGTATAGATGTTTTATAATTACTTACAATTTCATAACTATTACATTTATAATTACTTTCCATTTGTAGGATTATTTTGATCTGGACTCCTGGAGAAATACTGATAAGTGGCGAGGCGTTGAACTCGGAATCACCGCCGAGTGTCAGAGGGCGTATAAAGATCACAAGAACGTGTTGAAAATTCACTTCGAGGAGAATGGGGGATACGATGATGTGGAGGCGGCGATGAATAATCCACCAGAAGATGTTGATCAAGAAAGTTGGGAGACTTTGATTAATGAGCTGTTTTTAGATGCGAGCTATAAAAACCACTCGACGAAGAACAAACAAAACCGATCACAACAACGTTACCCAAGTTACCATGGTAGCAAATCATACGCCCAGCGCCGACACATGGAGGTATGAAAATACAATTGTTAGTATTATATAAACATGCTTATTAATTCTTAGTGATATTCTTTTTGTTTTTCACAGGGTACCGGCCCAATTGATGTGTTTAAATCGACCCATTATAAAGAAGGGACCGGTTGGGCCAACACGAATGCATTATCAGATTATGTAAGTCAAATGATTTTGTTGTTAGACTTACTAGACTTAGAACATCCAACTGTAACTTAAAACGGGTCAAAATGACCCAAACACACTTTTAGAGACTTAAAATATCCAGCTTTAACTTTAAACGGGTCAAAAAGACCCAAACACACTTCAATAAACTTAGAACATCCAACTGTAACTTTAAACGGGTCAAAGTGACTTAAACACGCTTTAATAGACTTAGAACATCCAACTCGAGCCCAATTGTTGAATATTTTTGCTAGTATTATTAGTATTTGTTGTTATTAGTGTTGGTTGATTAGAATTTGTGAATTTGGGTCGTTTATAACTTATAGTTTAACAGGTTGGTTATCCATTTTACAGCAGTTATGCTGTCGAACTTTAGTAAAATAGTTAAGTGATTGTTTATTACATTGTTTAATGCAGGACCGAATCCAAGAGGAGTATACAAGATCCTCTGCTGAGTCTGGTGGTGACTCGTCTGCTGTTGATGAGATTGCATGCATGGAGCGTGCATTGGGTCATCGGCGTGGCCATATCCGGGGTGTCGGTCGTGTGGTGAGTAATCCCACACCAGATTTGTTTAGTACCCCCCCTCCACAACCACATTGGCAAGAAGTGGATGAGCGTGTAACTCAACTCAACAACGAGTCCAAGATCAACAACAACGCGAAGCCCAACGAGATGAAGAACGTCGTGTGCATAATCAACAAATGCTTGAAATGCAACGACAAATGGATGAAATGCGTCGAATGTGGGAACGCCAAACTAGCAGCGACGATAATTAGCTTGAAGTTGCTGCGCCTTTGCCTTGGTTGTCGGTGTTATTTGTTGAATGTTTGAACAATTTTTATGTTTGTGTGTCGGACAACTTTATGTTTGAATATTTGATTTGTGTGTCGAACAGGTTTTTGTATCAAACAATATGTTTCGGATTTCAATTTTTGAATAGCTTGAATTATCTGATTTGCAGGTTTTGGTAATTAGAAACTAAATATTTCTGGAAAATTTTGAAAATTTAATAAAAATAAAAAAAATATAGAAAAACCTATGCCGACGACATGCCGTCGGTATAGAATTTCTTTTTGAATTATTTAATTAAACCCTATGGCGACGACATGTCGTCGGCATAGGTCGACCTATGTCGACGACACCTATACCGACGACATCTTTGACCTACTGGGACGAGACAATACCGACGACATCTATACCGACGACATGTCGTCGGTATATCCTATATCGACGACAAGTCGTCGCTATAGGGTCAAAAAAATCGTCGGAATAGGGTGATATTGTTGTAGTGGTACTCACGATGAGTTCACGTTTGGGTAATGAGAATAACATGTTAAGGGTTTGGATGAACAATTATGCATGTGTAAGGGAGGGTGAGGTTGCCACCTATAAAGGGATGTGAAATTGGGTCAATAACGGGTCGGTTTGGATTGGTTAAGAATCATTGGGAATGACATCTAGTTTATGACCCATTTGACTCGGTTGGTAAACCCTTTGGCCTTAGAGTAAATGGTGATGAGATTTCTTGTGTGAATAGGTTCCTAACTCCAACGCTAGCTCTGCGATTTCGACATCGGTTTAAGATATTCTACAAATTTAAGGAAATTTTAGTAGGGTTTATGTTTTGTTTATTAGGATGCTTAATATGAATGTATTTGTGTATGAATTATGTTCATAATCTATTAATAATTTAGGGTTTAGCCTACATTATATGCACGCTCATTTGGTAATATGATGAAGATTTTAACAAATGATATTGATTAACTCCTACGAGTAAAAAATGTTGGTTACGGGTCATGGAAGTCGTGAAATTTGAATCAAGTTTTGATGTAAAATTTCCATAAGATAGTGTAAAATTAAGATTATAAAATTATATTTGTATATAACACTTTGTATACGTTTATGTATAGTTAAAATTTTGTGTCATGTCTAATGGTATGTTGTATGTACGTGTGTATATTCATAGTTCTATGGATGTGCATATATACTAGCAGATTAATGTGGTAGGTATATATGTTTTCAAGGTTAATTGGATTAATTGAATTATTATTTATACATTAACAGTTAGTTAACGAATGCCAAATTTTATGATGAAATTAATAAGCTCAGTCATCATAATGTAAGTCTCTGTCGCCGGAAGTCAACGAAACGGATCAAGTTAATTAAGTTTTGTAAACCTAAATAGATCTTATTGTTGTGTGCGTCGATTCTTATCTTTAGTTTTAGATCGTTAATAACTTGATTCAGATCTTTTAGTTTTACCCTCTTTTGAAACTTGGGTTCTGGGATAATATCACTATCTATTTTAATCGTCAACTTAGAGACATTTCTAATGCATCTCTATTTCGGTTTCACTTGTAAATACTCTATCCGTTGTCCGATTTCTGTTTCCCGTAGAGTTAACCATAAACCCTAAATTATGTTTCATTTGCATCATGCTTGTCGATAAAAAGTTGGCTTACCAATCCAAACCGTAACCGTAACTCACCTGACTACCGGCAAGGACTGAACTCTTTTGTCGAGATGTGCAAAGAACATGCCAACAACAGAGGCAATGTTAGATGTTAGTTGTAGTTGTAGATGACGTTGTGCCAAGAAGCGATATGGTTGGCGTTATCGAAGACGTTATGGGGGTGCTTATGGAAGAGGATACGAACCTCAATGAAGGGTAATCGGGTACATAGATTTGGGGTGTACGTGATGATTTTGAAGCCATGTTAAAGGAAGTCCAATCATAATTATATCCTAGTTGTACTAAGTTTTCTTCCCTTGACTTTTTGTCAAAGCTTATGCATGTCAAGGTGAAGAACAAATGGACTAATTGTCATTTGATGAGCTCCTCGAGTTGTTGCAATCTTCACATCCAGAAGGAAACAAGAAGTGAAGTTGATCTGCCATCGGTTACCGTCGATTACGTGTCTAAGGGCGAGACTGATTGTAACACCCCAATTTTTGAAGAAAATAGATTTCCAGGGGCTAAAGTGCAATTATCCCAAAGTTGAGGCATTGAAAATAAAAAAAAAGAATTTTTGAAATTGAGCCAGTAGCGGACCGCTATCCGGCTCCCTGACGGTCCGCTACATGCGAAGAAAGGAAATGACTAGGGAATGACACGTATCAGACGCGTGTCTTGATGACTCTACCCAATGGCAGACCGTTACAAGGTCTGTAACGGTCCGCCACACCGCAATATGGGTAGCGGACCGCTACCCAAACACTTAACGGTCCGCTACTTGGTCTTTACGCAAGACAGCTGGCAGATGGGCGGTGGAGGACCGCTACCTATATGTCTAACGGTCCGCTACGGGTGGCAGGTTCAGCCTATAAATAGGTGCAATTGCCATTCACTTTTGCACACACAAATATAAACCACCTCACACACACTAGCACGCTTACCGAGGAAGGACTAGGACGACGGTTACGGGTACGACGGTTACTAGTGCGACGATTACGAGTGCGGTACGCTAAAGTTACAAGCAAGGTTCGGAGAGACCTTTAGGCAAGGAAACCAAGTGTAGAAATAATCCAAGGTTAATGTAAGTACACTGGACCTGTACCTAGTAAAATAATACGTGATTATGTGAATATGTGGTATGTGATATGTGTGAGACTAAGGTGCGGGGAAGGGTAAATTAGTCGGAACCCTAAACCCGAATAATGTAGTAATCCCGGGATATCAAATGAGTGGTGGGAACGCTGCGGAGAACCCAATATAGAGACCTCTTTAATATTTCGGGGTGAAACCATTATAAAGGTATAGGGTAGGGGCTAATTAGCATGACACGAGTACATGCTAGGTACATGCGAATATAGGATGAAAGCTATAATTCGAAATAAAGAAATATCCACGAGACATTAAGGAGGTGGTGGGAACGCTGCGGGGGACCCTGTATATAGGCCTTAGTAATGTATCGGGGAGAAGCCTTTATAAGGAATTAAGACAAGAGTGGATTGAAAAGCATGATAAGAAATCATGCTATACGTGGCAAAGTGTGAATATGTCATATATCCGAGTCTAAACTCTAAATTAGAGTAACGACGTAACCACGAAGTAACAAAGGGGTGGTGGGAACGCTACAGAGTACCCTATATATAAACCTCTTTGGTACTTCGGTGTGAAACCTTTACAAAGGTTTAGAGTAGGTGCTGGTGTAGAAAAGCGTGACTGAGACGCATGCTATTATGTGATAAAGTATGAATGTGAAATGAGGACTAGTCTAGCTCTAAACCCCTGTAACGGAATATTCACGAGACATAAAATGGTGGTGGGAACGTTGCGGGGACCCTATATATAAATTTATTTGATTCTTCGAGGAGAAGCCTCTACAACAGTTTAAAGTGAGGGCTAGGTCCAAAGGTATGGCAAGAATGTGTACCAAAGCACATGACGGGCTGTCATGTACATATGATGTATATATGATGTATCTGTGATAGTTGGTAAGGTGTGCATCCTACAGGGTGGGACTGTAAATAAAACAGGATGTCCAGCCAACGGGTCGGGTCCTTAAAAAGGATAAAAATTGGATATCCAGCCTACGGGGCTAATCCTATAGAGAAAGAAATCTTTGTGATGAGGCAAGGCATCCAGCCTACGTGATGGGCATTGTAAATGAAACAGAATGTCCATCCTACGGGGCGGGTACCGGAAAGAAAGGAATTTTGGGAAGAAAGAAAGGTGTCCAGCCTATGGGGCGGGCCTTGCATATAATTAAAGAAATAATGTGGTGTACTTACTTAGCGTAAGCTAACGTAAAAACGTTTTCAAAACATTACAGGGAAAGGCATGTAAAATGCTTGAAGCTTCCTGGACAAGGCTGGTCGGAGTTAGAAGGAATCCCTAGACTATATAATTATGTATCACAGTTGTTTGTAAAAAATATTTATATATTAAAATATGCCCCTGTCACATTAGTGACAAGGTTTTGAAAAACTAGGACCAGTTTCCATCAATGTTTTTAGAATCGGACCGGACAATGAACCAGACGCCTTAAAGGTTCATTGGTCGGACCGGATTTAAGAACCGGATGACGTAATAAATAATATAAAAATTAAATATGTAGGTCCCTCGGGTGTGGCGGATCGTCACATGCAAGTGGATCTACTAGTCGGACCGGGTGCGGAATGCCCGTGACTAGGCGATGAGTCTAGCTAAACAAAGTAAACCGACAAGAGAAAAACACTTTAAACGTTCTTTGTATTATAAACACTTGAAGGTTACAGAGAAAAGCACTGTGTTTACAATCTGCGTATTTACGTCTATGTCTGCGTACTTAACTTCTGTCAACCTATCCTATTTATACAAGACCTGATGCCTGTGCACTTAGCAAGTGCACAGGGCAAAATGCTCTTGCGTACTTAGCAAGTATGCAAAGTTGTTCTTGCGTACTTGCTAAGTACGTAGGAGCTTTCTCCTGCGCACTTACAAGTGCGCAAAACACTTGGAGAATTTTGCAACAATCAATATGTAAAAGTAAATACAACTCGATAAACTAATACATAAAGACTCTTACATACAAAGACAATTACAAACAAAACAATACAACCTAAGACTAAGACTCTATCTATCAGAGTGTTTGTCACAGGAAAGTGCTTCAACAAACTCCCCTTTGACAACAGCTCTGGATAATCATCAGTCTTCGGTCTTCACAGCTTCAGTCTTCACAGCACTTGATCTTTAGCTTCCATCTTCTTCTTGTAATCAAGGCAGAACTTAATCACCTTGTCATATTTAGAAGCAAGGAGCTTTGTCCACTCATCCGTGTAGACGTAATAACGTTCTGATAGTACCTCTAGATCTTTCACAGAAAATTTGATGAAGCAGACTTCATCAAATATTCTGATCAGTTGCTTTGGCATTATGTTCCCGCTCTCTGAACGTCCTTTACCCATGATCACAGCCTCGCCCGTCTTTAGATCTACGTACCAGTACCACATGTCACCAAGAATATCCTGAGATAACTTGCTCAGGGGAATCTTAGTTTCACATCGCACTGGCTTGTATAGCAATTTCTTTAAGTGCTTCTTAGTCATATGATGTACATCGTGCTTATCCTTGACTCTCTTGGGCACTTGAGGCTTAAACATCTCGAACTTCCCTGATCTTGCTTCTTGCTGTAGAACCACCCACAAACCAATCGCCACTGCGTGATTGGAATGACCCAGCAGCTCTCGGTTTGCTAGGTTCACAAGGTCGTATTTGGGCAAGGAGCTGAACGCTTCACTGGTGGGTTTCAAGTATTGAACCCCGCCAGATCTTTTGATAGTGAACAACTGCTTGTCCTCCTCGAACCTTACAGCCAACATCATCCCTGTTGCTCCGTGTTTGTCTATTATAGACGTCTTTTGCCACACAGGAGCTGGACCCTTTGATTAAGTAGAAGGCATGTCTGTTTCTTTCGGTACCTCTGGGTCCACAGGTTCAGGGTCAACTGGGGAGGCTTCAGTCGAGGCTTCTACATTACTGGCCTACTCGACTGAACCTGTATCGAGCGGAGCATCGAAGGATGGAAATTCAAAGATCTCTCCATCTTCTAGCTCGTACTCTCCTTCCCCGTCACCCTTGGGAATTTCGATCACAACATCTTCATCATCATCATCATCCCAATCGTCACGAGAGTCGATCTCTCCTTCTTCTAGATTGAAGAGAGCATCGATTTGTGCTTCTTTGGAATAGCCAGGCTCTAGATATAGGATCTCATCATCAGATAAGTCCTTAAGTACTTCAGCCACTGACTTTCCTTTATCACCACCACCACCAGAGGTATCACAACCCTCTTGATGAGTAGACTCCCCCTGAGCCATTAGAACAGCAGAGATGGGCACGATTGCTAAAGCTTGGTGCTCATCTCCACTAGGACCGGCTTCGGGATCCTTGTCCTTGTCGTCATCCTTAGTCAAGTCGACCGGATGACATGCCTCATCACCAGTAGACCTGTTTTCCTTCTCTTTCTCTTTCTCTTTGTCCTTCTCCTTCTCCCCCTGAGCATCAAGCTTCTTGGTCAGATCAGCAATCAGTTTGACCATCAGCTCATGCTCCTTCATTTGAGTATCAAACCTCAGTTCCAAGGACGTCTTGTGACCCAGAATCATTTCATTCGTCTTGATCAGGAGCTCGTTCTGGGCCATCACGTTCTTCAGTCTTTCATCAGTCCCCATTCTCTGGCTACATAAGATTCTAACTTCGTCTACCAAAGAGTTAATATGTGCTTGTTGAGCGTCAGACTCCTCCTTTGATTTCCGAATAGTCTCCAGTAAGTCAGCAACTTGGGTTTCCAGAACATCTATCCTTTCAGCATTTGGATCAGGATGTCTGGATGATGACGCCTCGGCAGTGTGAATAAGGGAGGAGAATATGGTATCAAAGTCAAACCATTGTGTGAAATCTCCATAATTGAAGGGTTGACTTAAAGGCTCAGTGGTGGTGGTTGGGATTGAGGATGTGATGAGTGTTGTAGGGGTTATGGTAGGGGTGATGGTGACTGACTCAGTGAGAATTGGAGTAGTCACCGCCACCTGAGTAGTTGTGGTAGGGAGGGTCACTATCACACGAATCACTTCTGTGATTGTAGTGACGGCCACTTCACTTTGCACTTGTGGCCTGCTCCTCCTACGGTAAAGCTGCTGTGAAGGTGGGGTGGAGGCTGAATCAGGACTAGTAGCTGACACTTGTACTGGCTGCTGAGCCTCCACCTCACTGGGGAAAGAGGGTTGTTGCCTATCGCCCCTGTTCTTGTGAATGCTTTCCCTTCTTTGTCGTTGTATAGCAGCTTCAGAGTCAGAGCCTGGCTCGTATTCGCTGCTAGAGGATTTTCGCTTTCTCTTGGAGGACGACTCAGGTAGGGTTACCTTAGCCGTTCTCCTCGGGAATACCTGCGACGGTGCATCATCGAAATCGGAAGAATCTGACTCAGTCGCTTCCGAGTCGGATCCCTCAGCACCATCATTTCCTCCTTCGTCGTCTCCATCATCAGACGATCCATCATCACTCTCCATTTCCTCCTGTTGTTGTTCCTGTTGTTCGTCGAAGTGTTCACTCAATTCCAGCTTCGAGTCGTGACTGTACCATCTCCAGTCACCTGGGGCCACATACGCTTCATTAATGAGGTGGTCAAAGAGTTCTTTATGCACAGGGGTAGGATCTACACTGCCTGGCTTTAGGAATTGGGCGAATACTCTTTTGTCCACCCTCTTTACTTGCAGTCTCTCCCCTATAGCAGGAAGGTTTGACAACGCGTCATTAATCAGAAGTTGCATAAACCGAGGGTATAACAAGAACCGAAACCTCTCCGCTGTGTTGATCAGGTCATTGATGGCCTTAAAGATGTAGCGGGAGAAGTTGTAGCCCTTGTTGAGAGAAAGGCCGACCATGGCTGCTGCAAGGTCATGACCCATGGCATCTTTCCCAGCTTTCCTTGATGAGATGCACATGATCATGACGTGGGCGAAATATCTCCATTGGTCTAACACCCATATTTTCTTGTATGAAGCGTAGTCCCTCGCACCAACATAGCCCATTCTTTATCTCCAACAGCCGTCCACAAAGTAGTCTGGATAGGCTGTCGGGTCGGTCGCGAGATCTCTGAATTGAAGGACCCTTCTTATAGTATCTCCAGAGAAAGCAATAGCATGACCAGCAACGGTAGCCCTTATAACGTTGGGGGTTACCGTGCAGTCGTGCTCCGCCGTCTCCCAAAATTGCTCGAGGTAGGGTCTTGATACGATCGGGTCAACAGAAATGGCGTAGCTGATTCTTGAACGGTTTAAGAAATCAACTATGTCTCTGTACTGCAATGCTGCACCCTTCCACTCCGGTTCAGTGTTAGCTAACAGGTTGAATTCGTTAGTAAACGCCCGAGCCATGATCTGTAAACACACACAGAAAACAGAATCAGAACAACACGTATCATTGGAAATGGATAAACATGACTCAGTATAGCATTTACTCTTAGAACTGAATTTCAAACTTAGTGTAGAAGCATGTTTTGTAACTACAGATTAAATTCTATGTATCGGTGTAAGTGGCTAGTACGTAGGAGGGTGTTCCTGAGTACTTAGCCCGCACACCAGTTTGGTCCTGCATACTTAGTAAGTACGCAAGGCTTTTGCCTTGCGTACTTGTCAAGTACGCATGACCAAACCATGCGTACTTGTCAAGTACGCAGGAAGTGTTCATGCGCCTATAAATAGAAGACTTGTCTTCATTTGTAGGTGGAACTTCTGGAACAAGGTTGAGAGGTGTCCGGGTCGGGACGAGCTCTCACGACCCCTGGACCGTGAGCGTAGATGAGAGATGTGTACTTCTTCGGTATGTAGTCTGTAATACGCGATGACTTCTTTGTTATTGATTACGTTTCGTTTCATTATCTTTTGTCTGTGTTCGTGTGTTTCTCTATCTCGTTTCTTGGTTCCCACATAAATCACAGAACAGGTCCGTGTATTTCCGCTGCGCGACGAGGCTCCCGGGACCTACACTTTGGAATTTTTGCCAAGTGTTGGTCCTGCGTACTTAGCAAGTACGCAGGAGTTTCCTCTTGCGTACTTAACAAGTACGCATGAAGTGCTTCTTGCGTACTTGTTAAGTGCGCAGGAAACGTACTTGGTGAAAACTTCAGAAGTTTGAAATTCAACTTGATGTTCAAAAATTGGTGTGTATTGGGTCACCACTAGGTCGGAATCAATGATTCTAGCCTATGGGACCAACAACAACACCAAATACCTGCTAAAGTTGACCAATTTTGACCTAACAGTCGAACTAAGCCACTGACGGTTCAAATTCGACCCCAAAGTCAAAATCAAAGACTCGAATGGACGATTAATGGTCGATTTGTGATCGATTAATGATTCTTAACAAGTTTTAATTATTAGGTTTTACCCAAACAACCCAAAAATTGTCTAAAAATCTCGAGCAATAACCTAGGATAATCGGTCCAAAATCAAGAGTTTTTGTGGATGGATTAAGCCTAAAATCTCACCAAATCGATGTTGTACGATGATGAAACTTGTAATGGGACGAAAAATCGGATTGGAACACTTGAATTTTCGAGTGAAAGTCGGAGGGAATATGAACCGGTTTGAAAGTGATAAGGTTCTCAAAATTTTCTAAGTCCGGTTTATATACCCCACGCAAAAAGGTCGTGCGTACTTAACAAGTGCGCACGGTTTAACTCGTGCGTACTTACAAGTGGGCAAGACTTAACTCTTGCGTACTTGTTAAGTACGCAGGGCTTACTTCATGCGCACTTACAAGTACGCACAAACCCTTAAGTGCGCAAACTTTCAACTCAAATTTATGAAGTTTTTCAAGTCAAATAGCGAACAAGTTAAAAATATTCAATCAAGAGGATTCAAATACAATTCAGGAAGGTTAAACACAAATATTTTTGGCTTTTCTGAATAAAATTGAACTATGCATAAACTTAAAATCTTTTTGATCTTTTCTAATAAAAATATACAAGTATTCACAAAAACTATTTTTGATCAAAGACACGAGCAGAGGATCATATCAGGCTATCTTTTAGCAAAAACGATACAATATAAACATCAAAGAATATGGGATCATGTCATGGATTACTATTTATTCATATGTAATAAGCATATAAACAAGTAATTCAAGTTGACAATATTATAAGATTTGAAACTATAAACATCTTTGTATCACGTTCTTGTGTATTAAGGTATTGATTATAAGATATACAACGTGTACCCCACTGATATGCTACACTAATGTAAATTGCATTATCTAAAGGCATCTAAGATTTTCCCAATGATTTTCTAAATTTTCAGAATGAAGTTACATCTATTAGCACAGGAAAAATCAAGCAGAATCAATAAGGATTATCCGGAATCATAAGATTCAGAATCAAGTGATTCATATGTCTTGGTTTCATTTGATTTTCTTCATTGAATATCGGTATGATGATTCAGGATAATATATATGGTGTTTGAGTTTTAAGGTAAGAGGATCCAACTTTTATCTGGATTTGATTTCAATGAATCAGGAGTGATTCTAGGGTGAATACATGCTCAACGGTTAATGTAGAGACATTTCTTAATTCAATCTCTCCTTGCATACTTGTGAGTATGGGCTGTGAGATGAACCGCATTAATTGTGCTAACGACATAACCCGAAACTGACCTCAAAAGAAAATTATTGCCAAAATCTAACATCCTTTATCTGATAATGATCTTTTCTATTCTTTTACGCACACACACTTGCAAACATGGGTTCAAATCACAGTTGTATTTTAGATTTAGTTTCCACACTACTAGTGATTCAAAGACGCATACAGCCTACTGACAATTTAAATTACTTGTAAATAAGCAGATTAAAAACATAATAATTTAAACAATTAAGTAAGCATGACGCAATCATTTCCCATATGAGCAGTCTGTGACGTTTAGATCATTTCTGATGTACTATCATTTCCTCTTTTCTCAAGTTAACTTTGAAATTTTTCTCCATTTTCTATTTTGTTTTTGATTTTGTAAAATATTTTGAAACTTAAAAGAACTATACAGAGAATTTAAAAGAAATAAAATTTAACTTCCATGAATTGAATTGATTTAAGAAAAATTTATTTTCACTCAGGATTGAACATTCCTATCAAATTGACAAGATGCTCAAAACGGGATCGATCAAATGCCTTTGTGAAAAGGTCAGCAAGATTGTCATCCGTGTGAACTTTTACAAGTTCAATTAAATGCCTTTCAGCACAATCATGGATGAAATGATGGCGAATCTCTATATGTTTAGTTTTGGAATGTTTCATCAGGTTATTTGTGATGGACATGGTGGCGTTGTTGTCAATGAATAATGGAGTTCCAGTGAAGTTTAAGCTGTAGTCTCTCAACTGCTGCTGAATCCACAGTATCTGAGAACAACTGCTCGCCGCAGCAATGTATTCTGCTTCACAAGTTGAGACAGAAACCGTTGACTGCTTCTTGCACTGCCAGGAGACCAGTCTGTCTCCTAAGAATTGACATCCACCAGAAGTTGACTTTCTGTCAAGGTTACAACCGCCATAATCTGAATCAGTGTAGGCTTTGAAGTCGAATGACTGCTGCTTAGAGTACCAAAGACCTAATCAGGGTTTCCTTTTCAGGTATCTGAAAATTCTCTTCACGACTATCATATGTGACTCCTTCGGTTGAGACTGAAACCTTATGCACAAGCACACAGCAAACATTATATCGGGTCTTGAAGCTGTGAGATACATAAGTGATCCGATCATCCCACGGTACAATCTGCTATCTACATCATTTCCATCTTTTTCAGGATGCAGACCATGATTGACTGGGATAGGTGTGCCATAAGTACTACTATCATTCATCTTGTATTTTGACAAGATGTCCTGCACATACTTAGTTTGATGTAGATAAATGCTATCCTCTCTTTGACTGACTTGCATACCCAGGAAGAATGACAATTCACCCATATTACTCATTTCAAACTTGGACTTCATCACCTGCTCGAATTCCCTACACATCCCTTCATTGGTAGATCCAAAGATAATGTCGTCGACGTATACTTGTACAAGAAGAATGTCACCTCCTGCTTTCCTAATGAAGAGGGTCGAGTCAATCTGTCCACGGTCGAAACCATTAGACAGTAAGTGCTTAGATAATGTCTCATACCATGCCCGTGGTGCTTGATGAAGACCATAAAGTGCTTTGTCGAGCTTATACACTTTATTGATATTATGCGGATCTTCAAAGCCGGGAGGTTGAGTGACATTGACCTCTTCATGAACTTTACCATAAAGGAAAGCACTCTTCACATCAAGTTGATAGACCTTGAAGCCGACATATGTGGCATAAGCCAAGAACAGTCGAATGGCCTCAATTCTAGCAACTGGGGCATATACTTCCGTGTAATCCAAGCCCTCTTGCTGATAAAAACCCTGAACAACCAATCATGCTTTGTTCTTCACAACAACATGACGATCATCCATCTTGCATTTGAACACCCATCTAGTTCCAATTGGCTGAAAGCCTTTTGGCAAGTCAACCAAATCTCACACGTGCAACTTTTGGAATTGAGACAATTCATCTTGCATCGCCTCAATCCAGCAGTTGGCAGTGAGAGCCTCCTTCACATTCTTCGGCTCTAACTGGGACACGAATGCAACATGCAGACATGTTTCCATGACACTAGTGTCAAGTATCTCTGTGTAAAGACTGGTGTTCTCAGTGATGGTTCGATGACGAGTCTGAACACCGGCATAAGGATCACCAATAATGTTGTCGATTGGATGATTCCTATGCACTCTCGTCTCCGGTACAATCGGTTCCTGAATTTCTGGATCTAGATTCGTGCTTAACTCCCCCATTTCCTGTGTTCCAGAGGAAGAAGATTCAATGTTAATTGGATCAGCTGGAGCTTCATTTCCTACAGTTGTGTTAGGATTAACTTGAGCGTCATCTCCAACAACAAGAACATCTTCACTGTTATCACTGTCATGAGTTCCAGATGCAGATGCAGCATTGGAATCAGGAGTTATAATTGGTATAATAGCACGAGTAGAGAAACTGGAGTCATCGCTGCAACCCAATAATTCATAAACATTTGCGGCGTCAACTGCAGATAGATCAGGAAGATTGAATGACTTGAATAGCGCATCATAATCAAAACCCCAAGCTTGACCTATTGGTTTGGGTGGAATGATGTGTTTACTACAATCCACTTCAAACCATTCCTCGACAGTACGAGTTCCTATGTTGTACACTCTCTTGCAAGGCGAGTTGGCAACGTATCCTAAGAAGATGCCTTCCACTGCTTTTGCATGAAACTTAGACGGGCGGTCTTTGTACTGTAGCAACAAGGAACAGGGACTACCAAAAGGAACTAGGTAATCAAGATTGGGGAGTCGATTGTTGATCAACTCGTAACAAGTCTTGTTGTGCCTCTTCACAACCAGAACCCTGTTTAAGACGTGACAAGCTGTATTAACGGCTTCTGCCCAGAATGTGACTGGAAGCTTTGCATCCGACAACATAGTCCTTGCAGTCTCAATCAGTGTTCTGTTCTTCCGTTCAGCAAATCCATTCTGCTGAGGCGTGTACGGCGCGCTGAATTCGTGACGGATCCCTTTCTTGAGACAGAAAAGCTCCATCAAATTATTCTTGAACTCAGTTCCGTTGTCACTCCTTATTCTTCTAACTTTCAGCTTGCAAAGAGATTCCAAGCTCAGGATCAAGTATTGAAGAATATCAGCAATCTCGTCTTTAGTACCTAAAAAATGCACCTAAGAAAAACGTGAGAAATCATCAGTTACTACTAGACAGAATGACTTACCTCCAATACTCCTGATACTTATGGGGCCAAACAAATCCATGTGTAATAGCTCTAAAGGGGTATCAATAGATTTTGGAGCTTGGGCTTGTGAGACTTCCGTTGCTGTTTGCCCTTTTTACAAGGCATACAGTCATCTGCAACGGTAAATCTTAGCTTAGGAATCCCGGTTACCAAAACCGTTTCGGACAAGATGATTCATTTTACGATACAAAATATGTCCGAGTTTCCTATGCCACAAGATGGAGTCAAGCTCTGTCGCTTTTGTAAGCAATCAGGATCCATTCTTCGGGAACTTCAAAACCAGGTTTGAGAATCAGGCATTCTGACTTGTCAAACATCACCGAGTACTCCTTATCACACATTAAGGAGACACTCAACAGGTTATGCTTTAGCTGCTCGCAGAAGTTGACATTGTCAAAGCTGACACAACCGTTCGAAACCACGCCTTGACACGTGATGCTGCCGCCTTTTTCTCCGGCAAAGGCCATATAGCCGCCTCTGAATGGTTTAACATCTTGAAGCAAGGCCATGTTTCCTGTCATGTGCCGGGAGCATCCACTATCTACATACCACCGATTAGAGATAGTACCCTTCGGACGTCCCTGCACGAGTAACAAAAGAATTAGTTAGATTTGGAGACCCAAGCCATTGTGGTCTTGGGTCGTCCATCCTTTTCGAAATAAACTACTTCCTTTAACTCACAGTCGTGATGACTGTTCAAAATTGATGAATCTTTAAAAGAATTAGAAATGGGAGATTGAGAATTTTTGGATTTGGCAGTCCAGGATCTCTTCTGTTTCTTAACCGGAACAGGAGACTTAGATTCAACAACAGTAGGTGAACTTGTGGAAGCTTCACCTGATTGAACTGAAGTCAGCTGTTCCAGCATTCTCAACCTCTTGTTTCTTCTTCTTCTCTGTGGCTTTGAGAGTCTCACCACAGGTTTCTCACCAGTGCGTGTACTACCGGATGTAGATACACAAGGTACAGCATGTTGTGTTACCTTTCTTGTAACAGATGGTTTAGCTTCAGACTTTATCTTAGGCTTTACCATTGGTTTGACTGGTGGTTTCACCACATTTTGTTTTGGATTTTTGGGAGCTTTCACTGATGGCGACCTGGGGATAACAGCTGGTTATGGAACAACATGCTGTTTCCCTTGGTTATTAGAAGGACAGTTCACAATAATGTGACCAACCAAGCCACAGTGAAAACAATTCCTCTTGCCTACATAAGTTCTCTTGTAAGATCTGGCCTTAGATAACTCAACATTATGAGAAGGAGGATTTGGTTTATGAACATTAGTCTGAACCTTTACAGTTTGGTTTTTGGGGGTATAGTATTTTTCCAAATTTTCTTTATACCCAAGCCCATCGTGAGCTGAAAAAGCCTCTTTCTTTGCTTGGTTAAGACTTTAGATTATCATTTTTTTCAATGATATCGGGTTCAGTTAAAATGCAATTATCACCATTAGTGATAACGTTTTTCTTTACCTTTTGTTCAGTGAACAACTCCTCATATACTGCTCCTTCAGGGCAAGAGTTAACTGACCCGTCTTCAGAAGCAATAACGAACTCCTCACTAGATGTGGAGTTAGCCTTACTAGAGGATTCATCCCTTTTAGGGGAATTATCTTTATCAGAGAACTTATCTAGACAAGTGAGATCAATGTCTATTAAGCTATTGAGAAACTTCCCGCTCACTAGTGGAGGAATGGCATTAGTACCCAGCCCTAACCCATTCATTTGTCTCACTACAGATTCGTAGTGTTCCACCACAAAGCGAGAGTTTTTCAATTTCTCATTAGTGCATTTTAACTGCAAGATTTCATTTTGCAGTTTGTTGATTTCATTGTTCCGTTTTTCCAAGCCCCTGTATGCAACATCTAAGTGAAGCTGTTGATCACTTATTTTTAAAGAATATTCACATTTTTCCTTTTTTAACGTTTCAATAGAATCTTTAAAATGTTTTTCATTTTCTTTGAAGTTTAGAGCTGCCATACTTAGGGGTTCGATTTTGTCTTGGAGCCTAGAATTTTCAAGTTTTAGCCCTAGACATTTAGAACATGAAATAACAGAAAAAGGGTTAGGATCTACCTCAGAAGATGAACTTGTTGCTTCTCCAATGGCCATGAGAGCAACAGCAGTAGTCGATTCCTCTTCATCAGCTACAGGAGCTTCCATATCTTCAGCTTCCTTCACCTTCTCTATAGCAACAGTTGTAGATTCTTCTAGGACAGCCATAGAAGCTTCCCTTTTCTCTGCTTCCATCATCTCCATGATCTCAGCCATGAGACCAACCTGGGTTTGTGCGATGATGGAATCCTCAAGATGAACACCCCAATAAAAGCTTTCGTCCTGTTGGGCTACCAGTGCATTGGACGTTCCAGCTTGGCTTTGATTGTGGTGGTTTGAGTTGTTGTGGTCATGGCTGTTTCCTTCGCTGGGTCAGGTAAAACCAATGGCCGGTGCTCTGTCTTTCTTACACTCACGAGCAAAGTGTCCAAAATTTAGACACTTATAGCATTTGGCCTTTGATTTGTCAAACCCGACCTCGGCATTAGGATGCCCGCCAATAAACTTTCTTCCTGTTCTGTTCAGGAAACGCTTGGCTCTCCTCAATAGCATGGCCATATTCCATTGAATATCCATGTCCTCCATGTCATCAGGATCCACTTGATTAAAATCTTCTTCAATCGTCTCTGGATCAGTAAGCTTGCCACCTATGAAATTTTCATATGCAAGCATACAAGATGAGAATAGTGCTACATGATCTTCAGCTATTCTGGCTATAGCTGATTGGTTAGGTGAAGACGTAGCAGGAGGATTTCTTGAGGTATGTTGATGATGAGATCCCAACCCTGATCCTGAAGCATGGCATGCATGACCACCACACCTAGTTGAGTGGTCTTCTTCAGTAGGATTTCCAGTGAAGATGGCAATTCCAGAGCCCGATGACTTGGATGTAGAAGTCATCCCATGATACATAGAAGGGTCTTGTATCTGGGGTCTTCCAGAGCTCTCCTTTCTTTTTAGGTTCATGTCATGAGCTTGAACCTTTCCTATTGCCTCCTATACTGTCAACTCATAGAACTTAGGATTTTCCCTCCTCAGGGTTGTGTACATCTCAAATTTGGGTGGTAAAGCATCCAAAAAATTTTCCACCATCTCTTCATCTGGATACCTGAGTTCAAAAGCCTTCAACTCAGTCTATAAATGATAGAATCTAGAGATGAGGTCATCTAAAGATTCGTTCTCTAAAAATCTGAAGCACTCATACTGCTTCCTGAGAAGATCCCGCTTACTATTCTTGATGTCACTATTTTCTTCGAATCTCTTCTGTAAAGCTTTCCAGAGATCCTTAGAATTGTCATACCGTCGGAAACTGTGGAACAATTCCCGAGTTAATGCCATAGTGATCGAACCAAGTGCTTTCTTTTCACGATCATAAGCTTTCTTTTCTTCGTCAGAAAGCTTAGAGACAGGTTTGGGCATGGTTTCATCAAGATAGATGTGTGTGGGATGCTTATATCCCTCAAGGATTGGTATCCATAGCGATGAGTCGGTATACGAAATGTAGTGCTCAAAACGTGCTTTCCAATTTGAATAATCGTTCACGTTCAGCAACTTTGGTGGTTTCTGTGGTATACCGATCTCATTATCATAATTTAACAGGTTTCCCAAATTCTGAAGATTCGACATAGTGAACACTTAGTCAAATTTCAGAAAAATCAGACACAGTTGCACACTTGATTTTTAGCCTTGCGCACTTGAGAAATGGTCTTGCGTATTTAGATTTGCTCTTGCGTACTTGTAAGTACGCAGGAGTAAATGGTAAGTACGCAGGATATAACTTAAGATCGCACAAGTTCAGTCTTGCGTACTTGTAAGTACGCAGGAGATAAGTCTTGCGTATTTAGTAAGTACGCACAAAACTGTACTTTTTGCCAGAAATGATAAGTACACAGGATACCTTTGTAGAACCAAAGACTGATGGCTTCTAAATTATTCTAAGTACAAATGCTGCTGATAGGCTTATCAGCAGCATTCAACACATATTGCTGCTGATAGGCTTATCACCAGCATTCAACACATGTTGCTGCTGATAGGTTTATCAGCAGCATTCAACACATGTTGCTGCTGATAGGCCTACAAGTAGCATTCGGCACTTGTTGCTACTGATAGGATTATCAGCAGCATCATTCTCATTCTTGCTGCTAATAGCTATGTTCCTTGAAGACAAATCATTGCAGCTGACTATCCATGCCAAGCGTCACTGACAACTTTCTGCAAAAGCAACTGACACACTCAAAGCAGAAGGAACCTCAATGGCACAACCAATAAAACCCAGCAATGCTCTTCTCCAGACATGCAAGCAATGATGCATAAATAAGACGCTTCAATAAAGTTAGCTAGTTTAGCCTTAACGTTTAAAATTAGCTTTTGTATAAAAGATCAACGGTCTGTGTTCGATCTGATCCTTAGAATCAAGGGTCTGTCTTGATTCTAAGTTAGTATAAATACCGTGTAAACACTTCATTGTAAGTGTGCTTCTTCACATTATTTTCATTTGTAATCGTTTATTCACTAAGCTTAATACAACAGTGATCTTACTAGTATTCTTTCTCTCTACTCGATTGTAATTGTGTAGTTGTTATTGTTTCCGCCAATCTCAACTAAGAACAGAACCATCTTGTAATTTCACGATCCTACAAGTGGGATCAGAGCTTTGGCTCAGATTAAACAAACTAACACTTGTTTAATCACTTCTGGTTCTATTCTAAACTCTTTTGTTTTATCAAGTCACCCAAAACCACGAAACAAAAATGGCACAAAGCAATGGTTTTGAAGACATCGGAAGCATCAACCGACCACCAAGATTGGTGTCAGGAGAAGACTACGACATGTGGAAAAATCGCATGGAAAGTTTTTTCTGCTATCAGGAGTACGGAATGTGGAAATCCATCAGGGATGGACCCTACATTCCCATGGTGGCATCTGGTGGCATCTGCTGACTCTGGAGGACCATCAGTTCCAAAGGATCCCTCCAAGTACTCGGATGAAGATATAAAAAAGATGGAGGTGGACTTCAAGGCACTAGGAGCTATCCAAATGTGCCTTCCAAATGAAGTTTTTCATAACTTCAGAAGTCACAAAACCGCCAAAGAGCTCTGGGAGGCTCTTGAGAAGATGTTTGCTGGCTCAGAAGAAGTCAAAGAAAACAGAAGGGACATCCTGAAGCAGCAGTATGAAAACTTCCTATGGAAGGAAGGTGAGTCCCTATCTGTTTTATATAATAGATTTACTTATCTTGTAGGTGAGCTGCAATGCTCAAAGGTGAAACATATCACCATTTCTTCTTGAAGCTCCTTCTCAAGCCTCAACCACTGCTGTTTTTGTTTCTGAAAACTCAAGCAACATGCAATTTATCAAGGAGGATCTTGAGTGTTTCCATCCAGATGATCTAGAAGAAATGGATATACAGCACTCGTATGCCATGCTCTCCATAAGAGCAAAAAGGTTCTACTCTAGAACTGGAAGACCCATTCCAAGCAACAGCTCAAACACCAGAGTTGGTTTGGATAAAAGCAAATTGAAATGTTACAACTGTAACCAACTGGGTCATTTTGCTAGAGAATGCAAGGCACCTAGGACAAACCTAACAGCTCACCAAGCCCAACCAAGACATCAACAGCAACAAGCTACTCCTCCAGCTCAAACTGCAGCTTGTGCAGCTGTTGGAACATCTGACTTTGACTGGAGCTTCCAGTATGAAGATCAGCCTACTAACAACCAAGCTCTTATGGCAGACACAACTGAGATACCGCCTCAGGTATATAAACATCTATGTTCCCAAGCCTGTATTGATAAGCATAATCAAAACTTAATAGATCAAAATGAAGAGTTTCATCAAATGAAATCTGAATTCAAAAAGGTTGAAGACAGTTACAAAGAAAAAATTAACTGCCTAAAGAAAGAGATTTCATCATTAAACACATGAACAAAGCAATCTTGAAACTCAGATTGATGATCTTCTTGTCAAATTAAAAGCTACCAGAGCAGAATTAGCAGAGTAGAAAGTTCACATTGAAAAATATGAATTTGCATCCAAAAAACTGCAAAGACTTCTGGATGCTCAAATTCATGATAAGGTAAAAACTGGTGTGGGGTATCATGCTGAACAATATCAAGCCGTTGCACCTCCTGCTGACTACGTTGCCATCCATGAACCAAGCTTCAATCTGGCAAAGCTTGATATGGCCAACGGAAATCTTGATCCTTCTAAGGATGAACAATTGGTACAAGAATGCACTACCTCATCAGAGTCTGATTCAACTTACTCAGACTCCACTAAAACAAGTGAAGCCTCATCTCCTCCTGCCCCTCAAGTCACTCTGACTAAAGATGAAGTCCATTTAGCACAAGTACCAGCCATTTCAGTACCAGTTCCTACACCATTCAAACAAATCAAAATTAGCTATCCTCCAGAAGGTAGGAAGCTAAATACTGAAAAGGGCCAGTCCTCATCTTCAGTCCAACCAAGGAAGGTGTTTGACATATGTCATGCACCTGAAGAAAGGGTTCCATATGTTCAAAAAACATTGGAAGAAGCTACTTTTGAGCACAACAAAGCTCACCCTTGGAATTTCAAAGACCTTTTTAAAAGAAAGGATTATGTGTATCTTTCAAGGGATAAAATGGCAAAATCATGTTTTGTCTGTGGAAAATATAACCACACTGCCAGTACCTGCTTCTACTACATTCAGCAGCAAAGAAACCTCAAGCAACATGCTTTTGAGAAGACAAAGAAGAACAAACAGGTAAGAGGTTTTGAAGCTAAGACAACTCAATTCAGAAAATCTCCTTCTCCACTAAGGGAACAGTTGTCAAAACCTCAACAATCTTGCATCATCTGTGGAGAATCAGACCACTTTGCTGCAAATTGTAAGTCAAATCCTTTCAATCAGATTCTTCTTCCAACCCTAGTTATACAAAAGCCTATCGGCAAGGTGAAGAAGGATAAGCATACACCTGTTTCTAAGCCAGCATCAGCCAAAATAACTGCTGCTGATCGAGTAAAGCCCAAGCAACCAAAAAGAAGGCCTTCAGCAGCAACAAAGTCTGCAGCTGCTCAAGTAAAATCATCAGCAGCAACAAAATCTGTTGCTGATAAGCCAAAATCCTCAGATACAACATCTGCTGCTGAAAAGACAAACAAAGCTGAAAAACCACCAACTCAACAATGGAAGGTAAAGAAACCACTAAGCATCATCATCGGTTCAGTTGAGTGCGTCTATCCTTTAGTGTAAATATGTCTTATCTTATGTTGTAAATAAAAGTTATAACTCAGCAGCATCCTTTTGGCTGCTGACAGGTCTAATTTTCAGCAGCAAAGAATTTGCTCCTGATTGCTTTAACTTATCAGTAGGAACAAGTTTCCTGTAGATAGCTTTAAAGCCATCAGCAGCAACATTGATCACTAAATCCATCAGCAGCAATTGAGCTTGCTGCTGACAGACTTAACCTTCCGCAGCAACCAAGCTTGCAGCGGACAGACTAATCCATCCACAGCAACCAAGTTTGCTGCTGATGGGTAAATTTAAGTCCGAATTAACTTTTACCCGCTGTAAAATAAATCAACGTCAGTCTTTACCATGACTGTCTCAGTGTATTACAGCTGTAACAATGAAAAGTAAATAAGGTTGTACTGTACAAGTCATTCTGCTTTTTCTCTCATCTGCCGTTATAAGACCAAATCAAATTTTCTTTACCACCTCTTCACATTCAATTCAACCCTAACCAACTATCACTTTCACCCTAAGTCCCCACCACATTCAAAGCTCTCCATATTTTTCATACTCTCAAGTCTCCACCATACTCAAACCATATTCAAATCATCCCTCCAGAATCAAACGGCTATGGCAGATATCGACAACCCAGATGACAAGTTTTCCACATACCATAACCTAACAGCATACCTTACCAAAGGAAAGAAATCTGATGGTTTTGATGATATGATCGATTTCTTATGTCGATCAAAGATCTACTTTGCCCTCACCACCAACCCTACCATATACATCCCTCATATGGAGGATTTCTAGAGTACCGTCGTCTACTCAACCGAACAGAGGATTCCCTAAATCAAAGCCAAAGTAGACGGCAAGCATATCACCATCTCGGAAGCTACACTCAGAAAACATCTTAAGCTTCAAGATGAGGGAGCAGCCATCTCATACTCGAAGGACGAATACATGAGGACCTTTGTATCCATTGGATACACTGGAAATCAAACCGAGTATACGATCGAGAAGGCGCTGATGGGCCCTCCATGGAAGTATCTCTGCCACACTCTTCTCCAATGCATATCTCAGAAGAGGAGTGGATGGCATCAGGTGAGCTCTGCACTGGCCTCCGCCTTCCATGGTATGGTCACTAACCAAGGCTTCAACTTTGCACATCTCATTTTTGAGGGTTTGTGATATAACCTTCAAGAGGGTGCAAAGCAGCAATTTTTCATGTACCCAAGATTCCTGCAGGAAGTTTTTAATCAAGAACTAAAAGAACTTTCAAAACCTGCAAGAATCTACATCATGTTGGGTCATATAAATAACATTTTTCAAAGCATGAAGACTATTTCCAAAAATTTCTCAGGGGTCAACATTCGATTGTTATCTACAATGCTGAACGTACAAAGTACCCAGGGTGATAGTTCAGCAATCCCAGCTGATACTGATCCCACACCCTCCACCTCAAATCCTGACCAACAGTCTGCATCCACCATTCGAACCCCTGTGCATACTACTGAGGATGTACAGGCACAAAAATTACTTACACCTCTTTTGGATGTTATTGTTCAACCGGAACACAGGGCCCTGGTTGCAACAACATAAACTAGAAAAAGGGGCAATGGAACTCCTTCTTCTCGTGCCTCCAAGGCCCAAACCCAACCTAACAGCCCTCACTCAGAATCACAACATTCTGGTGAGAATATCATAAGGGAAAGCCACATCATTAGGGAGATTCCTTCGGATGCCTCTCTATTAGGATCAGGATCAGGATCACTTCCCGGATCCGTAGAACAGCCCCCTGAGCCCTTCCTTTCTCTTCTGAACTTAAGTGTTGAGAAACCTGATCAAGATGATGTACCTTCTCCAACTACCACTATCTCGGAGGTACTGATTGATCTTGCTTCCAACACACCCAACCCAAGTTCATCTACCCTGAAGGTCCACTCTAGGAGTTATGAAAGAGTGGATGTGGAAGAGGCTGTCACTACTGCTGGTCCATCAAATGACCAGGAGGACAGTGACAACATTGTTAAGACCTCAACCACGGCAACTCACAGTGAGGATGTTTCTTTGGAAACTCCCTTCACTAAGAGGAATCCCAGGCGCCAAGAAACCATGGGTGATGGGGATGAAGAGGCAAGGCCTAAGGCCCCATCTGGGTCCAAGGATTCCACAACTGTGGATGAGGACAGACTGAAACTTCATAACTTGGAATTGACGGCCAGGGTGGCTATGCTAGAGGCTAAAGTGTCCAAACTGAGACACCAAGTCTCTATGCATGAAGCCCATCAATGCCCAACTTCTACCACTCCCTCTCTTGTATCAGTAGGCACCCAAACTGATGCTTACTTGTCTACTGATGCAACCAAAAAGGGGGAGATGGTCTCAATGGAGGAAGACACAAACAGTATTGACGACTGGATTCAAGAGCAGGTTGTAATTCAAAGCTCACTATTCAAGCCGGCTTTTGTACAAATTCATGACTTGCCAGTCTCAGATAACGAAGAAGAAGTGACATCTGAAGACTGGAAGTTGGTCGTCAGGGCTGTTGATGAAATGCTGAATGATGCTGAAGACACAAAACAAACAAATACATCATTCATCATCCTTCCTGAAGCAGCAGCCATCATAAGTCAATCCATTACCCCCCAACTGTTTCAAACTACACAGAAGCTAGAATTTGACTCCATTCTAACTTGGGGGTATGATAGATCAGCTGAGAGATTTTGGATTGGATGGGAGTTTAGTGGAGTAGAAGAGCTAAACTGGAACTCTCTCAATGCCCTCTAAGTCCTACAACTGTATTTAACTGACTGCATCAACACTTCATCAGATCTCTCAGCAGAACTTGCCATTGGCAGGTTCCATGACTTGATAGAGGATAATCTACCCCACTTCGACAGACTAATACAAACAGCAAAACGGGTAGATTACCCTGAATCTTCGGCGGCAGCAGAAAGAAGACTGACTCCTAGAAGACTTGACATTATAAGGAGCAGTCTTCTCACTAAAGAAGAAATTTGCTGCTTAAGAAGATTTCTGTACTCCTTCATTGTCAAAGATTTAGATGTGCTGGGATAGACAAGCACTAAGTCTCTTGACCACACCTTCTTACTAAGCAACGGCTCCTCTCTCACCATCAACACCAGGAACATATTGTCACTTCCTACAGACTTTCTCTACAAGATCTTTCAACTCAGGGCAAATATCTGCAATGTCAACTCACTTTAAGCAACGGCTCCTCTCTCACCATCAACACCAGGAACATATTGTCACTTCCTACAGACTTTCTCTACAAGATCTTTCAACTCAGGGCAAATATCTGCAATGTCAACTCACTTGAAAGCCAGGCAATGATAGCTACTGTCAGAGCCAAACTTGAACAAGTAGGAAGAATAACTGAGGAAGTATATGTGTCAAACTCTGACACTGATACTGACTCAGCTTCCCCTCGAGTGGACATCTGTGCTGCAGCATATGAGTCAAGATCAACTATCAAAGAAATGATGAAAGAAGTCACAAGTCCTGAGTGCAAATCGAATGAAACCAATAACCTTCCCTTATCCACCTCTCAATGTGCCAATGAAGCTGAGGCTGAGATCCCAATAGCAGCACCATCATCTGCTGTTATGGTCAGTGAAGCCGAAGCAGAGGCATCCAATATAAACAAGGGAAAGGAAATTATGACAGATGAAGATGAAGAGAGATTACAAAAAGAGAAAAGAGAGAGGGAAGAGAAGAGAAGAAGAAGAGAAGAAGAGGAGATGGCTGACATTAAAAAGGCTCAAGAAAGAAAAGCAGCCATTCTCCTCAGAGAACAAACCATCCAGCTGTATGCTAGGCAGCTGGATGAACTGAAAAGAAAGATTCCTACAGTTGACCAGATTGAAGAAGATGCAGCTCTTGCTCTTCAACTGCAGGAACAATTTAACAGAGAAGAAGAAGAATTGGAGAAGAAGAATAAAGAAGAAGCTAAGTTCAGAATAACCGATTCTGAACTAGCCAAAGAAATGAGGGAGGAGTGGGTAAAGTCTCTGGTTTCTCAAGGTGAGGATGCAGACTACCTTGAGAAACTATCAAATAAAGAAGTCTACAGAGCCTTCATGGGTTAGCAAGGTCAATTGGCAAAGAAGAAACAGGCTGAAGAAGAAGAAAAAGCCAAACAAAAGTCCAAGAAGACCATTGCCTTTAATAAACGAACCCATGAAGAAAGGAAGGTCATGATTGACTTCCTTAAGGCTAGAGGAGAGAGTGGACAGAGGCTAGGTCCCATGAACTTCATGAACCTGCAAGCCCTCTACTTCAAAGTCAAGAAGGATGAGGAAGAAAGATTGGGGAAGAAGGGATCCAAGAAGAGGGTACCTATTCCGGAAGAAAAAGAAACAACAGCAAAGAAACCCAACCCTTCTCCCTCACCTACCTCTTCCTCAGTCCAACAACTTTCCACTCTCCACCCCAAACCCTCCACTCCTCCTCCCACAAAGTCCAAACCATCCCACCTAGCTCCCACTCATCAACAGCCCCCCTTAAAGAAATCCAAACCCACACCTAAACCAGAAGACTCAAGATACATAGTTGACTGGGTCTATAATCCACAGGATCAAAGGTTTGAAATCTTCAGGGGGAGAACTGAAAGAAGAAGATCTATCTACAGATCTGTTGATGAAGTTCTGCAATTGCCAGATTCAGATCTTGACAGAATTTTGGAGCTGGATGAAGCTCATGAGCCTGCAAATGAGGGTGGGAAAATTCTTGTGCTAGCCATCAAACACTACTTCAACCCTAGCAAAGATGTGATCATGGACATCAAACCACTCAAGTCCCACTCTCCATTTGTAAGTTGGTCCTATAATGCTGATTTGGATGAGTTCACTTTAACTGATGTAAAGAAGCAGAAGATGATATGTTCAGGCAAAACAATCTACAAAATGCCACATAAAGACATCAAGACTCTGTCTGCACTTCCACTGAACAATCCCAGCAAGGATCCAAGAGGCTATGAAGTTGAAAGGGTAGTCTGCCATATGCAAAAGCTTCAGCAGCAAAGTGATTAGAAAAATTTTGGTAGCATCAGTCTAGGGGGAGTTTGTAGAACCAAAGACTGATGACTTCTAAAATATTCTAAGTACAAATGCTGCTGATAGGCTTATCAGCAGCATTCAACACATGTTGCTGCTGATAGGCTTATCAGCAGCATTCAACACATGTTGCTGCTGATAGGTTTATCAGCAGCATTCAACACATGTTGCTGCTGATAGGTTTATCAGCAGCATTCAACACATGTTGCTGCTGATAGGCCTACAAGCAGCATTCAGCACTTGTTGCTACTGATAGGCTTATCAGCAGCATCATTCTCATTCTTGCTGCTGATAGCTATGTTCCTTGAGGACAAATTGTTGCAGCTGACTATCCATGCCAAGCGTCACTGACAACTTTCTGCAAAAGCAACTGACACACTCAAAGCAGAAGGAACCTCAATGGCACAACCAATTAAACCCAGCAATGCTCTTCTCCAGACATGCAAGCAATGATGCATAAAGAAGACGCTTCAATAAAGTTAGCTAGTTTAGCCTTAACGTGTAAAATTAGCTTTTGTTTAAAAGATCAACGGTCTGTGTTTGATCTGATCCTTAGAATCAAGGGTCTGTCTTGATTCTAAGTTAGTATAAATATTGTGTAAACACTTCATTGTAAGTGTGCTTCTTCACAGAGTTTTCATTTGTAATCGTTTATTCACTAAGCTTAATACAACAGTGATCTTACTAGTATTCTTTCTGTCTACTCGATTGTAATTGCGTAGTTGTTATTGTTTCCGCCAATCTCAACTAAGAATAGAAACATCTTGTAATTTCACGATCCTACAACCTTTTCAGCAACTTTCACCAAACTATTCCGGTCACCTGAAAGTCGCCAGAGATGGTAAAAATTGGTCTGATGATCAATGCAAATGAGCCAAAGGGTCAGAAACTTGTTTCTAACCAACCTTTGATGCTCAAAACACTCAAATACACAACAAAAATCAGTTTTTGAGTGATTTTTGCTTCTAAAATAGTGCTCAAGAGCTACCCCTATTTTATCACAAAAATCAACAAAAATACCTTTTTTTGCTTGTAAAAACTCGATAGAAACTCTCCAAACTCACTCACAACACTCGAAATCGGGAGCAATGCTCTGATACAACTTGTAGGTCCCTCGGGTGTGGCGGATCGTCACATGCAAGTGGGTCTACTAGTCGGACCGGGTGCGGAACTAGGCGGAGAGTCTAGCTAAACAAAGTAAACCGACAAGAGAAAAACACTTGAAGGTTACAGAGAAAAGCACTGTGATTACAATCTGCGTATTTGCGTCTATGTCTGCGTATTTGTGTCTATGTCTGCGTACTTAACTTCTGTCAACCTATCCTATTTATACAATACCTGATGCCTGCGCACTTAGCAAGTGCGCAGGGCAAAATGCTCTTGCGTACTTAGCAAGTACGCAAAGTTGTTCTTGCGTACTTGCTAAGTACGCAGGAGCTTTCTCCTGCGCACTTACAAGTGCGCAAAACACTTGGAGAATTTTGCAACAATCAATATGTAAAAGTAAATACAACTCGATAAACTAATACATAAAGACTCTTACATACAAAGACAATTGCAAACAAAACAATACGACCTAAGACTAAGACTCTATCTATCCAGAGTGTTTGTAACAGGAAAGTGCTTCAACAAAATATATATAATTTAAAATAGATGAAAATACTATGTTTTGAAGTCAATTTACAATATTAATTTGTATTTCTTTTATTTCTGGTTCATAATGTCAAATTAAATAATCATTAGGGGCCTTTATGAAAATAACTTAAAACCCTACATTCAATGATTTAAAATGAAAACTTAATCTTCTGTTGTCATCTTCTACGTCAATCTAATCCCTCTCTCTTTAGTAATTTCTTTGTCTACTCCATTTGCTTTGTAAAATGTGTTCAAGCAACAGTCAGGTGATCGAATAGAGAATAGAGAACACACACAAACACTTAGCAGTATCGAATACTTGCAAACAAGCTCTGTAACACTTAGATCTCGATCATTTGCTGCTCACTTTTGTAATCTTTTTACCATTTATTCAAGAAACGAGGCAGGTGTCGATTTTCAACTCCCGAGGTTTTATGCCGGAGATCCTAAAAGACCAAGGGCTTTCCTCGTAAACAGCCGTGCCAAGTTTTACCTTCTTATTTTGATTTTCATTGATCTTACAAGCACACTACCTCACTTACTAAGTTTGGTTACAAAATTAGTTTATATAATTTTTACCCAAAACAATTTGGCGCCCACCGTGGGGTGAGTGGTGCTTTTCATCTTTATATATTTGCTAAAATTTGTGTTCAATTACAATCTTTCAAAACTAATTTCAAAAATGTTCTCCCAATCCAAAAATATTTCTGTTTCTGCTCCATCTTTGAGCTCTGGGTTGGTCTACCCTATTCCTGCTCCTCTATTTCAAAAAAGTATTAACCAGCCGAAGAAAACTAGTTCTGTGGGTTTTTCGGGATCTGGAATACCTGCTGATGGACCTATGATCATATCAAACAATGATATCCTCGATCTGTTCTCGGAGATGAAACAACAAATGGTAAAACAGAGGAAGACTAACCAAATGTTGTTTCAGGAGATTGAGAAGGTCAAAGAATCAAAGAAGCCAGTGGAAGTGATGACCCCGCTGCAACCATGGATCTTGTATTTTAATTATTCAGGATCCTCAAGAATCCATAACGGAGACTTTCTTCCCATGCAAACAGGAATCACTGCAGTTGGCCCTACCCTGGCTGTTAGAGTTACGACAAATCAGGATCATGGAGTTACTCTGGGATCATCATTCTGAAATCCTGAGAACGGTAACACTTACAATCAATTTTGAAACACTAACGAATTTGCGCAGGAGACAGGAATCACTCCGTCCATGGTCAAGGAGTTGAAAAAGTTGAGAGAGATGATCTCAAGTGTACCAGGTGTGGTCCAACCTATACCAGAGATATCCTCTACTAGTCACAAGATCTCGAGAGTTGCTCCACCGATATGTGATGCTGAGATCCCTAAGCGCTTCCAGACTCCTAACATGAAGTTGTACGATGGAACTACAGATCTAGAGGAGCACGTCACACAGTACATGGAAAGGATGGAAATAAACCCCATTCCCTTGGACCTAAAGGAAGCCTGCTTATGCAAAGGCTCCGGCTCTACCTTAACAGGATCAACCATGAAATGGCTACTTAACGTTAAAAATTATTCTATTACTTTGTTTGCTCACTTAATCAATTTGTTTAACAATCAATTCTATTGCAGTAGAACTTTTGAAAGGTTAACAAGTGACTTATACAGGATAACTCAGAACAGCGGAGAGTCCCTTCGGGATTATGTCAGCAAGTTCGGCTGGGAACCCCTTGATATCCCGAACCTTGACGTTGCCACTGCAGTCCAGGCATTCAAGATGGGACTACAGAAGTATTCTTAATTTTACGAAGACCTTGTCATGAATCCTTGCAGGAACCTTAATGAGGTTAGGAACCGGGCACTGAGGTTTATTAGGCTAGAACATGATAAAAAGATCCAGCAAAGAGTGAATGCTCCGACAAGCTACACTCCATCCAAACGGAAAGCTGAACCTGCACCTTTCAAGTCATACAGATCCAAGCCATATTCTAGGCCTGACAATCACAGGATTAACGCTGTAGAAGATGACGAGGAAGAGGAAGAATACCCTAAGTTGTCCGAATATTGTTTTTCCCATGATACAAATGGTTTACTATTTGCTATGCAGGATCTTGGAGAAAAACCCAGATGTCCTCGCAAATTTGAGAAGGTTATAGGATGGAAGGACAAGTCCAAGTGGTGTGCTTTCCACGAGGACTTTGGTCACGTGACGGAAGATGGCATCGCTTTGCGAAAAGAGATAAGCTACCTCTTAAGCAAAGGGCATCTCAAATAATTTCTAGGCAAAGGAAAGAACAAGTCTAAGGATCATGACAGGATCCCGCAAAGAGCAAAATCCCCGTCGCCGGATGCCAAGGTAATAGATTTTGTATCTGGTGGATCTGATATTTGTGGCACTTCTTACTCTGCAGCAAAAAGGATTGCCAAAGAAGTGAAGACAGAAAAAGGGGACAGACCTTTCAGAACCTCTAGCTTAACTGAGGAAAAGGTGATCTCTTTTGACGAAGATGACAGGGATGATGTATAGGATCCTCATCATGATGGTCTAGTAATCACTCTATATACTGTGAACCACTTCATCCGAAGGATACTGATTAATGGAGGGAGCTCAGTGAACTTAATTCAACATGATGTCCTGAAGAAAAAATAGGGATCCCGGATTCTGAAATTATTTCAAAATCCTCAGTGCTGGTAGGATTCAGCGGAGAAGTCAAAAACACAGTAGGAGAGATAAAGCTACCGACATATATCGAAGGGGTAAATGATATACAAAAATTTTGTGTAATAGATTCTTTGTCTTGCTATAATATCATTCTAGGAAGGCCATGGATACACGACATGAAGGAGGTACCCTCAACATACCATCAGTGTGTCAAGATGCCGACCCCTTGGGGGGTAGTGAAGATTAACAGTGATAAACAAGAGGCTAAGGATTGCTACACTTCTTAAATGAAAGCCTCCGCCAAAACCAGGCAAGCATAGCAATTAAAGAAACAAGCTCAGGACGTCTTGGAAACCAAAGAGCAGGATGTTAAAGAAGTATCCTTAAGCATAGAGGATCCTGATGTCAAGGTTCTTATTGGAACCAATATCCCTAAGGATATTGAGCACGATATTATAGAATTACTAAGAAGCAGAACCTCAACCTTCGCCTGGAAACATGAAGACATGCTAGGTATCTGTAAAGATATTATTACACATAAATTTGGTGTTGATAACAGTTTTAGGACAATACATCTACAAACAAGAAAATTTGCACCGAAGAGGAACATAGTTATCCAAGAAGAGGTCGAAAGACTACTAAAGGCAATAATGATAAAGGAAGTGAAATTCCCAAGGTGGCTATCTAATGTGGTGGTGGTCCAGAAGAAAAATGGGAAATGGAGAGTCTGTGTAGACTTCACTGACTTGAACAAAGCATGCCCCAAAGATCCTTTTCCACTACCACACATTGACTCTATGTTCAACGCCATTGCAGGCCACGAAATGCTGACTTTCATGGTTGCTTCATCAGGATTCCAACAAATTCAGATGGAACCTTCAGACCAAGAGGAGACTGCATTCAAGAATCCTACAGGTATTTATTGTTATATTTCTATGCCTTTTGGTTTGAAAAATGCAGGTGCTACATACCAAAGGCTGGTGAACATGATGTTCAAAGAGAAACTAGGGGACACCATGGAGGTCTACATAGACGACATGGTCGTAAAATCAAAGAGAGCTGAGGATAATCTCAGGGACCTTAGAGAAACATTTGATAACCTGGACCAGTACAACATGAAGTTAAATCCTTCCAAATGCCACTTCGGAGTGGGGGCAAGAAAGTTCCTGGGCTACATGGTAACCAAGAGAGGGATAGAAGCCAGTCAAGAACAAATCAAAACGATCATCAATCTGAAATCCCCAACAAACACCAAGGATGTCCAGAGACTAAACAGCAGGATAGCAGCACTCAACAGGTTCATATTGAGATCCTCAGAAAGGTGCAAAGAGTTCTACGACATCCCGAGGAAGAAAAAAAGATTCAAATGGGAAGAGAAGCATGAACGGGCACTCCAATCACTGAAAGAATACCTGTCATCAGCTCCTCTATTAATGAAACCAGAAGACGGCGAACCATTATCCCTATACTTGGCAGTATCCCAAAGCATCGTAAGTGTTGTACTAGTCAAGGATCACAAGGGGCAACAACATCCGGTATACTATGTAAGTAAATGTTTTCTTGCGGGTGAAACCAGGTACTCTCATTTAGAAAAACTAATATTAGCCTTAATAATGGCATCCACTAAACTAAGACATTATTTTTAAAGTCATGGTATTCATGTTAAGACTAACTACCCTATTACGTGTGTCTTAAGAAAGCCAGAAATGTCAGGAGGGATGGCCAAATTTTTAACACTACACATGTACCTAGAGAAGACAATACTAAGGTTGATGCATTAGCAAACCTTGCTTCGGCTCTTAAAATACCAGAAGGTACCAAATACCTATCATACATATTCTGAGCCCAACAATTGAGAAGATAAATGAAGTATCCAACAATGAAGAAGAAGCAGATATTCGGGATTTTGAATCTAGTCAAGGATACTGAATTTTACGCATAAAAAAATACTTGCAGAATGGTGAGATCCCAAGTGATGAAAAAAGCCACAAGGCTTTTCGCATGAGGGTATCTCATTTTATAATTTTACAGAATGTTTTATATAGAAAATCTATTGCAAGTCCATACTTAATATGCTTGGAGGATCCGAAGCACATGAAGTTCTGAAAGATATACACAAAGGCGAATGTGGTAATCACACTGGGGGCAGAGCGTTATTTTCAAGGATCCTGAGGATAGGATATTACTGGCCTACCATGAGGAAAGATGCTATGACTTACGCCCAGAAATGTGACGCTTGCCAAAGACACAACAACATACTTCACCAACCAGCAAAACCCTTGTATCCAATCATCTCTCCAAGGCCATTCATGAAATGGGGAATGGATATAGTCGGTAAACATACCAAAGCACCAAGGAGGAAAAGTTTTTATGCTGGCTATGACAAATTACTTCTCCAAATGGATTGAAGCTGAAGCATTCATCCAAGTCAGAGAAAAAGAAGTCATCTCCTTCATCATGCGCAACATCGTGACAAGATTCGGGATCCCGGAAGAGATAGTATGTGATAACTGATCTCAGTTCATTGGCAGGAGAACAACTGACTTCTGTGCCTGTTGGGGAATCAAAATGATAACTTCCACTCCTGTGTATCCTCAAGCTAATGGACAAGCGGAATCTAGCAACATGATCATCATTAACAACCTCAAGAAGAGATTGGAAGCAAAAATAGGAAGATGGGCTGAAGAGTTACCGTTTGTACTTTGGGCAGATAGGACAACCGCGAAGAACATAACAGGACAAACCCCATTCTCATTAGTGTTCGATACTGAAGCCATGATCCCTATAGATATGGTTATCCTTACTGCCAGAACCGATCTCTAGGCTCTAGAAACCAGCAACGAAGCTCTTGCCCATGATCTTAACACTGTGGACATGCTCAGGGATCTTGCCAAAATTTGTATTGCAGCTTATCAGCAGAGGATAGCGAAGTCATACAATAAGAACATAAGGACCAGAAGATTCCGAGTGGGAGATTTAGTATTGAGAAAAGCATTCCAAAATACTACCAATCCCAGAGATGGAAAACTTGCACCAAAATGGGAAGGCCCATACTCGATTGACTATGAAGCAGGCAAGACTGCATATTGGTTGGCTACTATGGAAGGAGAAATCTTGCCAAGATCCTGTAATGCTATCCATCTCAAAGCTTATTTTATATACGTTAGAACCTAGATTTTAACTAAGACTGGTATGTCTTCTATCCCTGACTATTTTTATATTTATTACTCTTTTTCAAAGAACTGACTTGAGCATCTGAGGGGTGTTAGCCAGTCTAACACCCACCTTCACCAAGGTTTCATGTTTTACAGAAAGGATCCCCAAGGATCCTGGCAGAAGTTAGAGATTGGCCATCTCTCCTAAGTTAGGGTATCCTGAATACCTCAAAGGTTTAAAGGTTTTCACCTTTCTAGCTTGGCCATGTTTTTTTGGCTTGGCCCACGTTATTCTGGCTTGGCCCACGTTTTTCTGGCTTGGCCCACGTTATTCTGGCTTGGCCCATGATTTTAAATTGTCACTGGTATTTAACACTTATGTGTTGACCCAAGAACTTAGCATCAATATGCTAACTCAAGATCCTCAAATGGATTGAAGACTTATGAAGATCCTGAAGTACAATTATTAAATTTACGACGTATTTAATGACTATACACAGGGGACAACCAACGGTTGTTGTATTTTGAACTCCATGTTATAATTTGGTATGTGTTTCTACCTGACTTAGTTCTCAACAAAGGTACGTATTACTTATTATCTTTTAATTTATAGGAAATTTGAGATTTACATAACTAAATCATGATATGTTTGCAACCGGTATTATTACACGCTATTTGTCAAAACCAAAACATGTTATTTTAAGTCAAAGTTTGGTAAAAACCTAGATAATCTTTAAGGATCCAGTATCCTGAAATTATACCTAAACCTGCTTTTCTAAATGTCCCCAGGCTTAACTGCCTAAGGATCCTGACCTTCTAGAACATGTCAAAACATATGATGTGTGTTTTATATGTAGATAAAGATATAAATATATATCCTTGGAAACGACGCCAAAGACATGATGGCGTGTTTTTAGTAGTGATAAATATATTCTATTTAGAGCTACACAAAATCAGGGTTTAAATTTATAAATTAAAATGATAATTACTCTAACTAAATACACACACAATAGGCAAGTGTACCTATCGCAGCGTAGTATAGTATGGGTAAGAACCAAGTATCGAACCATAGACACTGATCCCGTACTCAACCCTCGCTATTGTCTGACTAGGATAATAAGTTGGAAAATGGGAATTGTTTTAAATGGAAAATAATAAGATAAGAAATGTAATTAGAAGTATTATCCTATTTAAGGTGTTACTCCGATTGTTATCACTTGTTCATTAATGAAATATTTAAAGTAAGGTTGGTCATAGTTACTAGTACTAACCCTTTCGATAGGGGAGTTAGTATTTCATAATGTAGAAGAACTTTTCCGTCATAAATATAACGGACCCTAAACGGGGTCTCAAGTCCGTTGGTATCTTACAATTCATTATTCGGACTAATATTATCCCTGTGACTTACGTATGTCTGGTCTTTAACTTCTTCCGGTAAGTCGGAATGCACAACTTCCTCCAAAGGTACTTTATGAACGCTCGGACCTGAAAAATTATGTTCTTAAATAGTTATCTTTACTTATAATATTATTTTAAATAAATAAGACTTTCCTTCTCAAGATCAAACCTATGGCTCCCGCTAGAAGTCCTCTACAAGCCGATACGAGAGAAGTAAAGAAATACCAACACAAACCGCCAAGTCTGTTTAGGGCTCAAACGGCCTGCTGAATACCCAAACCTCTAATCAAACCATAATATTAAATCTATACTAACTGGCCATGCTAGCACCAAGATTTGTATTTAGACCGTACAAACATTGAATAAGCTTCCTAAGCAAGAAGTTTTGCTTGAATAACTCTCAAGATTTAAGATTATTAGATTGGTTTAAAAATCACATATTCTTGTCTTTTTAAAATAACTTATAGTAAAAACTTTAAAAATATAACATACTAAAAATAATTCATTAATTAATTAAAGTTAAACCAACTCGAGCAACACAAGAGGACTAGCCATGAATGACTATACAAGTGACTACACTAACCCTTAGATAATGTGTTGAAGTATTCCAACACCAAGGGAGCATGAATTATTTTTAGTATGTTATAGAATGCCTCTTGTTTTACTCGAACGAGAAGAATAGGTTCATATTACAAGACTTTAAAGAGGAAAATAAACAAGAAAGCTAAAACTAACCAAAACCGAGAGAGTTCTGGCTCTTAGCAGAGCTCTTCCTAACTCTTGGTCTTGGACACCTAAATGCTTGGAATGACCTTGCTATTTATAGGCTAAAAGCTGCGTAATGCACGACCGTGCATTGGATTGCACGGGCGTGCAAAGTACCCGTTTCTTGAATGTGAGGGAATCTGGCAGCTTTTGGGAGCACAGGGCCAATTTTCACCATTTGCACGGCCGTGCATCCTCCAATTTTGACCAAGGCTTGATTTTGACTCTTTGGGTTGACTCCTTGGCGAACGAATGTCCGATTTGCTTCTGGATGCTAATTTTGCCTTGTTTTTGAGTGATTTCTTCATGTTTTTGTATGCAAGGGTTAATTATCCTGTTGTAACACAATTAATTAGATTAAGTATCATATCTTATCATATGATCTCTAATTGTGATAAATTCGGGGATAATTATTCGTGCAAAACATGTATAATTTACGTCATATCATAATAACCCATTCTTAAACTTTTCTTGTCCTCAAGCAAACTCATGCATGATTATACCCGTAGAAGTAAAGTATTAATAAAATGTTAATCCAAAGCTGTTGTCCCAAATGGCTGAATAGCCTTCTTAAAAACAATGATTTGGTGGATATACCTTTCGAGTGTTTCTCCACAAGAGGGTAACAAGTCCAACATACTTCATTGAACTATGATTATGCACAAAATTACTGTCTCACAAATGTTCACTCAACACTCGGGTTTAATATATGGATAAGGTATGTCAAGTAGTACACTCCATGCTATAATTAATGCTCACATAATCATAGGCTTGTATAAAAATCAAATCTCCACCAATTGACATAAAATATGTGCATAAATCAAGAGGGATTTATAAAGGGTTGTAATGTTTGGCTTAGGGTTAGGGTAGGAAGTATTTGGGAATAGTGGCTAAATGTTGAAAATCTGACTTGGCTTAATGATAAAAAGGTAATTGATTCATTTATTCAACTTAGATTAGACATTGTGACTAATCTAAGGACTCTTTTAAGGTCAGATCGTCAAGACCAAATCCCTTCTTTAAGAACGACAATTTCTTCTTGTTTTTGAAATATTCATTGCTATCAATTCTTCATGAATTGTTCCGCTGTTTCTTCTTAATACATCCACTTTGATTAGCTTTGCATACTCCATTTTTTGAGTAATTTTGATTTTCTTTTGATGAGATTTCTTCACTAGCTTGGGCGATTATGAATTCCTTTTTGGTTACCCCCTTTTCTTTTCACAATAGTTCTTCTTTTCATGAATTTCTTTCTTCGAACATAGGATGGATCTATGATCTTTCAGAATATTTTCATTCTTTAAATCATAGCAAAGTCGATTTTCAACTAAAATGGTTAAAAGATAAAAGACTAATTTTTCGGTTTTATGGGTTTTGAAATGTGGGTTTAGAAACGAAAAGGTTTAGGATCAAAGGGGCTAACTAGGGGATAATGTTTAGGGTAGGTAAAGGAAAAGAAAAGGCTAAAGAAAATGGGTTAATCCTAATGGCTCAATCATTTTTATGCATTCTTTTAGTCCATGATCTTGAAATGTATATTTTACACAAGTTCTAACATGTAAATCAATAATTAGCAATCACTCTAATAAACGAAATGATCATGTGAAATAAGTGAAAATCAATGACGTCAAAAACTTGATGTGTTCGTGATAATGCTCGGATAGGTTCAAATCTTTCGCATGGAAACGGAAGGTAAAGGGTAATAAAGTAAAAATGTGCATAAAATTATTTCTTTCTTTCTGTTGTGCTCCCTAATATTCCCTATTTGTTTCCCTGATTCACTTCAACGGTATCTCAAAATGCTGTTTTTATAAGCCCGTTTATGCCAAATGATTTTTAAGACTCTTGCTTTTAGATTATTTCAGAAGCTATCATGCTTAAATATTATTTATGAAATTGTTTTAATTACTTCTATATATATTTAATCCAATAGATTGGGTAGTTTAATCATGCGTTTGTAATACTTGGGACAAAATTAGGCAGTCAATTTATCAGTGGGATTCCATCCCACACTTAATTTCTGACAATATGAATATATGCAATATGATGTGTTTCATGAATAATAGGAGTGTGGTAAAACTGATACTCCCCTGTTGAGACGTCATCACCATGCGTGTGGTCGGTACCCATAGAAGCTTAAGAATCATCCTTCACCAATAGAAGCTATCAAGCACTCAAAGAAAAACATAAAACGGAAAATAAAACGAAAAATAAAAACTACAAAGGCATACCTGATGGCGGAAGTACGAGAAACTAAAATTTGTAAGACAAACCTGAGATCCATGTATTTTACCGTATGCACCAACTTCTAAATTTATTTATCATCGGGTTGCCTCCCGGAAGCGTCATGTTTATATAACGAGTCTTAGACCAGACTCGGCCCATATAAGTCTGTATAGGGCAAGTGGTGGTACTTATAATCGTCCTAGTATACTCCACGATAACTCTCGTAGGCGCGCTCCATGAAAGCTACAACAAAGAACAAATAAAACAAACACGAGCACTAAAGTAAAAGAGGTTAAAAGTGAGAAAATTAAAAATAAAAAGGGAAAATAAAGTTGAAATAAAACAAAGGGAAATTAAAGTCTAATAAAAATAAAAGAGAAAAATAAAGAAGAAAGAAAACAAAGAGAAAATAGAAATAGTCACTCCAAAAACTTGATGTGTGTTTTATATGTAGATAAAAATATAAATATATATATCCCTGGAAACGACTCCAAAGACATGATGGCGTGTTTTTAGTAGTGATAAATATATTCTATTTAGAGATACACAAAATCAGGTTTTAAATTTATAAATTAAAATGATAATTACTTTAACTAAATACACACACAATAGGCAAGTGTACCTATCCCAACGTAGTATAGTGTGGGTAAGAAGCAAGTATCGAACCATGGACACGGATGCCGTACTCAACCCTCGCTATTGTCAGACTAGGATAATAAGTTTGAAAATGGGTTTTGTTTTAAAAGGAAAATAAAAAGATAAGAAATGTAATTAGAAGTATTATCCTGTTTAAGGTGTTATTCCGGTTGTTATCACTTGTTCATTAATGAAATATTTAAAGTAAGGTTGGTCACAGTTACTAGTACTAACCCTTTCGATAGGGGAGTTAGTATTTCGTAACGGAACAGTGGATACGGTCGGCCAACTGTTCCTTAATGAATATAACAGACCCTAAACGGGGTCTCAAGTCTTTTAGTATCTCACAATTCATTATTTGGACTAATATTTTCTCTGTCCTTCACTACGTCTGGTCTTGTAACTTCTTCTGGTAAGTCGGAATGCACGACTTCCTCCAACGGTATTTTATGAACGCTCGGACCTAACAAATTATGTTCTTAAATAGTTGTCTTTACTTATAATATTATTTTAAATAAATATGACTTTCCTTCTCAAGATCAAACCCCATGGCTCCCGCTAGAAGTCCTCTACAAGCGGATACGAGAGAAGTAAGGAAATAACAACACAAACCGCCCGGTCTGTTTAGGGCTCAAACGGCCTGCTGAATACCCAAACCTCCAATCAACCCATAATATACTAACTTGCTATGCTAGCACCAAGATTTGTATATAGACCGTACAAACATTGAATAAGCTTCCCAAGCAAGAAGTCTTGCTTGAATAACTCTCAAGATTTAAGATTATTATATTGGTTTAAAGATCACTTATTCTTGTCTTTTTAAAATAACTTATAGTAAAAACTTTAAAAACATAACGTACTAAAAATACTTCATTAATTAATTAAAGTTCAACCAACTCGAGCAACACAAGAGGACTAGGCATGAATGACCATACAAGTGACTCCACTAACCCTTAGATAATGTGTTGAAGTATTCCCACACCAAGGGAGAGCGGGTATAGAATTCCTCTTGTTTTACTTGAACGAGAAGAATCGCTTCATATTACAAGACTTTAGAGAGGAAAATAAACAAGAAAGCTAAAACGGACTAAAATCTAGAGAGTTTCGGCTCTTAGTAGAGCTCTAAAGCTTTCCCAACTCTTGGTCTTGGACACCTAAATGCTTGGAATGAGATTGCTATTTATAGGCTGAGAGCTGGGCAATGTACGGCCGTGCATTGGATTGCACGGGCGTGCAAAGTACCCATTTCTTACACATGAGGGAATCTGGCAGCTTTTGGGAGTACAGGGCCAATTTTCACCATTTGCATGGCCGTGCATTGGGTTTTGACCAAGGCTTGTTTTTTACTCTCTAGGTTGACTCCTTGGGTACACGAACATCCGATTAGCTTCCGGATGCTGATTTTGCCCTATTTTTGAGTGATTTCTTCATGTTTTTGTATGCAAGGGTTAATTATCTTGTTGTAACACAATTAAGTAGATTAAGTATCATATCTTATCATCTTATCTCTAATTATGATAAATTCAGGGATAATTATGCGTGCAAAACATGTATAATTTACGTCATATCAACATACCAAACGCATATCAATTATAGTAGATAGTCAAAACATACTAGATTATAACTAAAGTGCCAGAAAGGAAAGTGACCCGGGCTTCATCCAAAACTTGGACCCATCCATCTGGTTCATGAATTGTCAAATTGTTCATCCCATCCAGGGATCCCTAGAAGCAAGAAAGTAAAAATTGTTCAACAAACTAACAGGATCAAAGTTAGAGACATATAGCCACAGGAATCACAAACAAAGGACTCAAGCCTTCTCTTTATCTCCCACATTGTCCTGTTCAACCACCTCCGTTGTCACCTTCATAGAGCCTTCAGCCTCATCTTTAGCCATCAAGCTACCCACACTCGCTTCTTGCACCGGTTATCCTCACAGCTCAGACACAAGCCATTTCCGCTCCTGGACATCCCATTTGGCCCGGTCGAAATCCTTGTCATCAGCCTCCTTAGCCATCTTTATCCTGGCTTGGAATATTGAAATTACGGCTGATGTTTTGTCTTGTTCATAGGATTCCTCGAGGTCTTAGGCAGGTTTGGCATAGGCATCCTCAAGCTTCGCCTTCACCCAACTGAGCTCTTTGGCATCATCCGCTAATTTTTTAATTTTAGCTGCGGCTATTTTTTGCAGGTCGCTCACCATCTGCTTAGCTTCTTCAACTTCTTTCACCACCGACTCGTAGCATCTGGTAATTTTTTCTAGGGCCTGTAAAAAAAATATGTTAGGATTTCCCTAATACAAGTTTAGGATCCGAGATACCAAAATTTCTTACCAAGTGACCGAAAGCGTGAAGATTTTTGTGGACATCGACATAGCTTAGGTTTTCAAGTGAAGCTACATCAGTGACGTCAGAAGACTTCCTGTTCTTGCTAGCAAGGGACTTGGAATGAGGAGTTGAGTATTCCGACTTAGGAGCATCTGGATTTCGAGCTTCAAGGGTTGGCTGGCTTATCTCCTTCTTGATGCTCTTACCTTTGGAAACCATACTATCGATATCATCAAGAGCGAACCTGAAGCTAGATTTTCGGACGCCTATTTCAGGATAACAGGTTAGAATTTCGTATATTTAACTAACAGATTTATATAATTTTATACATCTTACCAGACATCTCGGAAGAGCAAGGATAAGTTTTTGAGCTCACTTCTAAAGGGGGTGTCTTGAACTTGAAAGTCCTCTCGATAGGCTCAAGGCCGTAGAAGAAAGCGATTCTCTTAGCAGTATCCGGAGTAGAGGGAGCAAGTTCTGAAAATTTTGGCGCTGCAAAGAAAGAACCAAGAATTAGTATCTTAGATGTACAAATATTAAGGATCCTATAGTCAGAATCCTACCCTTCACAACCCATTTCACAGGCAACTTATTCCCGCCGGGAATGAAATCCCTCTTCACAAAAAAGAAGTGATTCTTCCGGTTAGAATCGTTTTGAGTTGTTTTTAAAATCAGTTGACTGTGGCCAGACTTTCTTTGAAACAGAAAGCGAGAGGAACCATGGCTTCGCAAGTTGTAAACATGAGCCAATTCAGAGATGTTGAAATCAAGATCATGATGACAGATAAGGATTTCTAGGGTATGTAAGGTCCTCCAGATCGTCGGCATTGTTTGAGCATAGCTTAGGCCGGTTTTTTCAAAAAACTTGGTAGTAAAAGCAGGAAAAGGGTATGAAAAACCTATGGTGAAAGGAAAGGATGGAAAACAAATCCAACCCTTCGAAGTGAAATCAGATCTAGTTTTGGGGTCGAAAGCCCTAAAACGGTATTTTCGGGAAAACAGCCTCTTCATTTCAGATTATTGATCTCACGATCAAAGAAGGAACACTTCTCAGAATCAGGGTTAGCCAATAAGTTTTGACTAATAAGATCGTCTGAAGAAGAAGAAGATCGGGTCATCTTTTTTACCATTTTTAAGAAAGATCGAGAAATTTAAAAGATTATTGAAGAAAAGCTATACCTAAAATCCGAGAAGATGAAGTAAAAAAGATAAAGGAAAATGGAGTAAATATAAGGAGAAATTATCAACTGCCTTGAACGACAACGTTTCTGAAGCCTCGTTTACCGACCACGTCTCATCATGTTTCGGTTTAAAATTTAAATTTTGAATTTTGAAAATTTCATAGCTGTAACTTCCTTGGACAACTGTCAAATTTTGGGGACAATTGTTAGGGATTGATTTTCATGTAGGATCCTGAATGTAGTGAATTCCGGAATCCAAGATCCTGGTAACTTCGGTATCCTAAATATTAATGCTATTAACAGTCATTTGTCCTCTATTTCTTTTATTGATTGCAGGTAAAACGTGCGTAGTCAATACCATCCCTAAAGAATCGGTCTAGAAGTCAAGGAGAACGTGTAGAAGACACGTGGAGTGACTCCCAACGGTCACAATGGAAGAATTGGTAGATTCCGGGATTCTCGGATAGTTAGTTAGTTTATATCTTGTATAAATCCAGCAGCTTGATCGAATAGAGAACACAGACAAACACTTGGCATTATCGAATACTTGCAAACAACCCTTGTAACACTTAGATCTCGATCATTTGCTGCTCACTTTTGTAATCCTTTTATCATTTATTCAAGAAACGAGGCAGATGTCGATTGTCACCTCCCGGGGTTTTATGTCGGAGATCCAAAAAGATCAAGGGCTTTACTCGTAAACAACCGTGTCAAGTTTTACCTTCTTATTTTGATTTTTCATTGATCTTACAAGCACACTACCGCACTTACTATGTTTGGTTACAAAATTAGTTTATATAGTTTTTACCCAAAACATGAACGACAAGCAATAACAGCCGTCAACAACTCCGGCCATATAGCAGATCTGAAGTAGCTTTTTTTCCTGCGTTTTCTCATGCAAACCGACCCAACCGCTGGCAGCCGGTTCACAATCTGACCGTCCAACCAGAAGAACCAGTCGGTTTTAGGGAAAACGGCTCAAATATGAGTGACCGGACAGCCGGTGACACCAGTTCCCTGTCAGACCGTTCCGACCGGCCGGTCCGGTTTTAATAACATTGGTTTCCGCATAAAACACTAATAAAATCAAGAAAATAAGAATAGGGTGTTTCACTGATTATGATAAGGACGATTCTGATTATGACACGGCGGGGTCTGAGAGAGACACTGAAGTATCTGAGGGAGAGTCTGATTAAAAGAAGAGTTGTTGTAATTTCTATTTGTAACTTTTCACGATATGTTTTCATTTTGGATCGTGCTAGTGTATATGATGGCCGATGTCATGGGTCGAGGCCATGGAGGAATGGTGTCGAAGATCCACCACCTCCCTTTGTTGGCGGCCTGGCAGGCGAGGTCATCATGAGATGGATCGTAAGTCTTATTATAATTTATTTATTTACTATATTTATTCATTTATTTTAAATATCATGACTAATAATTGTTAGTTATAATTGTAGTTGTTCCATGCACAAAAAATAGGGAAGGCAAAAAACCTGCAAGTTGCACATTAGGTGTCGAAAATGGGGGGGGGGGGGCTTTGACTATTCCTTTTGATAGACATGCTACGTTTACCCCGGTTGGTGATCGTAACTATTACTTCACTCGTGAAGTAGGGATTTATATGTAGCAGTCCATCCCATTCGATAAAAATTCTTGGAAATATATTTCCCCTACCGAGAAAAATGCCTTGTATGAGCATCTTAGGGTAAATGACTTATTTAAGTATATTTTATAAGTTCTCTGTTGATTCGTTTTTACTTTACTAACTTCTTTTGTTTAATTCCTTGGCACAATTCGATTTCGATGAGATTCAGCGGGATGCTGAATGTGATCAGTTCCAGGGTGGCCTTGATGCGGGACTCCAAAAGCGATACAAAGTCCGAAAACACGATGCAAAAAAGCATTTTAACAAAGTGGGAGGGTACGATGCTGTAGAGGGAGCAAAGGCCAAAACCTCCGAAGGTATGACTGATGAAAATTAGGGGGAAGCTATACAGTTTTTCTTGTCGGATACATATACAAAACGGTCATCGTCTAATCAAGCAGTTCGTTAACTACAAAAATACACAAACCGTGGGGGGACAAGCACATATAGTAGTGCTTGTTACAAAAAAGTAATGTTTTATACATATATGTATTATATATAAATATTTATATATATAAGTGTTTATTTAATGTATAATATAACTTTTAATGTTAAACAGAATAAGAGCAGACTCGAAAAGTTCCGCGATGCTCATACTTGTAGAGATGGGACATTTGACAGCGAGCTAGCCGAGCGACATTATGTAAGTATCTATTTAAAGTATAACTTTCAAATATATATATATATATAAATCTATTAAATCATCTTTGTAAAGTACAACACAATTTAGCGCGAGAGTTCGAGTCCCAAACTCAACCTTGTAACATCACAAATACAGAGATTGGTGTCCAAACTAGTCTTACACAGTCGGTTCTGCATGTATTACCTTGGGGCGGTGTAAAAGAAAGAATAATCAGAGATTGGTGTCCAAACTAGTCTTACACAGTCGGTTCTGCATGTATTATCTTTGGGCGGTGTAAAAGAAAGAATAATCAATATAGTTCCTATTCCAACATATCTTCGTATTCAACTGTTTTACCTACTTAATTTGTGAACAATCTGATGTCCATGTCAGTAAGTCAGTTTCCATTTATTTTGAAATGTTTATGAAGATTTGAATTTCATTCCCACATACACACACGTGCACTTGTTTTTACTTTTATGATTTTATTATATACTAGTGTTAGAAACCGTTTATTACACGTGCTGAATAAATGATATAATGTGAGATAGATGTATATTTTGCCCTCACCCTCTTTCGATCCACCACCAACTTTTTCAGATTCATCACCGTCGTCGTCGTCGTGATCATTATCATCATCATCCATCATATCTGCCATTTGACATTATGAACAATAAAAAACTTAGGTCAAAATGTAGGCAAATAGCACTTATGTAATGTGATCATGATCATAGACTTGGTATATATTGATTAATAACAAAAATCGCCTTCAATTACACACATAACAATAAGCATCTTACCATTATCATCATCTAGATTGGTTCCTTTAGTTTGAAGACCACTAAAATCCTCTCTATCATCTTCCTCTTCATCCGCCTCATCCTAATAAATAAAAGCAACACTCCGGAGCAGTGAAAACAGGAGTCCCAGGGGACTGGTGAAGCTTGTCATTTTCATCCTAATAAATAAAAGCAACGTTACTATTTACATGATTAATAAATAATATTAAATGGCCATGTAGACAGATCATATATGATAAAATTCTCAACAAAAACGGATACGTTCATATAATCATATAGTTATTATGTTACAATCAAGTAAGGAATAATAGTGGAGAGAACCAAATTTGGATTACAAAATTACCAAATAGAAAAGATTTACATTTGGTGGGAGAACCCGTAAAGAAAGTGTGCATGTTTTTCGCTTTAGGAGTTCCACATCCACTACCTCATATTTTTACAAATATTATAAATTATTAAATAGTGAACTGTGAAAAGAGTAGCTAATTAGTAATTACCTCAAGAAACCTAGCGGACACTAAAATCAACAATCTTCACTGTGTGTTCTAGTAGCAATAATTTAGAAGATTATCAGGTTTAATATCTCCATTGACAATATTCTCAGTTTCTAAACCTCCATTGACAATATTCTTAGTTTCAAAAAGAAAGAAAACAAATGAAAAAAAGCTGACTAATTTATTTGTCATAGTAAGTCGAATGTCATAATTAAGATGGGTCTTATGGGACAGAAAAAAAAATCCTCTATTCCAAAAATAGAAACGCGACACTAGAACGTAACCGGACGTGAAAACAGAAAGACGGTCCGACCGGAAATAGCCCAAAACTTCATATAAACATATCCCGAGCTAGAAAATGAGTTACAGAAGCCATAACATATGAAACTTGGGTGCTTCGGCAAGGTGAATTTGAAAATGTAGTTATAATGGACCGTTACTTGGTGTAATGGTCCGTCACGACCCCCCAGAAGCCATTACAGACCGTCACCCCGCAAAATCGTGAAAACGCACCGTTTTACGCCACGTATCACTGACTCATCCCATCCAGAAAGTGCTTGGAGGCCAAGAAAACGGTAACGGACCGTCACCCTCGGTAACGGTCCGTTACGGGCTCAGAAATTTGCCTATAAATTGATTCTTGAAACCATTCAAATGGGAAACAACACACACCAAACACCATATAAAACCCACACAATCTAAGAAAGATTTAGAAGCTATTGCGGCGCGTTAAGTGCAAGTGCGGTTCGGATCCGGAGAGACGTTTAAGCGAGGAACGAGCGTAGGAAACGACCCAAGGTTAAAGTAAGTACACTGGACCCGTACCCTAGACATGATTATGTGAATTACGTGACTAAATGATATGTGTTATATGTTATGTAAGACACGGGTACGTGGTAATGAAGGGTTAGTCTAAACACAAAACTGGAATAATGGAGTAGCCACGACGTATCCAAGGGGTGGTTGATACGCCGCTGGTACTTCCTATATATAAATCTCTTCGATACTTCGTGGTGAAACCATTATGAATGTTTAGAGGTATAGACTAAAAGACAGTAATAAGAATATAGTAAACGAACGGGAGAACTTCTGACCGGTATTTAGTTATCTGACAAACGAAATATTCTGTCTAAGGAAAGAGTGGTGTATAAATCCCTCCTGGACCCGTCACTCTTTCCAGTGAACATCTCTGTTGGATGTACTGCACTGGAAGGATAATCACCCCAGTTTAAAATATATGGCAAGTATGAATAAGTGATAAAGTTGAATGCATGAATATGTGATGCATGATAAATATGAATACGTGAATGCATGATGATACGTGCAAATATGAATGATTATGATAGAACGAGTCTAAGCCCTAAAATGGAATAACGAAGTACTCACGAAGTGTTAAAAGGGTGGTGGATACGCCGCTGGTACTTCCTATATATAAACCCTTTTAGTGCATCGCGGAGAAACCGTAAGAAGTTTTAAGGTGAGGACTAGTTGGGAAATAAATCAAGCATATACATGAAATGAAAACAAATGCTTGATACATTTGGGAGGCTGTGAGTCTAAGGTACTCAAGGTCCCAAATGGAAGAGATACCCGGCATGTAAGGTGGATCTCAATAAAATAAAGAAGAAGATAACTAAAGATTAAAAGCCTACTGGGCAAAGAAATGAATGAGCCTTCGTGGCAAATGAGTTTTCGTGACAAATGAAAGGGCTCTATACTGACGAGTATAAGGACCTTGCCAATACTCTGACCGGAGGTACGTCCGAAGACGGTCGAGAGGGGGTTAGCACACCCATGAAATATACGACTGACGTGACCGGAGGCACGTCCGAAGATGGTCACGGGGGCGCCGAGGCCCCGGGAAACTTGAACAACAATAAGAACCTAAATGGTTCATAATAAAATAAACGATGCAGTGTACTTAGTTAGCGTAACCTAATTCAAAAATGTTTTCCAAACACTGCAGGAAAAAAGCACGTGGATGAGGCTTCCTGAGGACGGAGCGGTCGGAGTTGAAAATCTCTATGTAATATGATGTAAATGTAATATCTTATGTAAAAACAATATTTATAATGAAATACACCTGTGTCACTTTAGTGGCAAGGTTTTGAAAAATCTGGGACCCGTTTTTCACATTATAAAACTCTGATAATATAATAAGTAAGATGTTTCAAGTTGGTATCAGAGCAGGTTTGAGGGATTTGAGTATCGAAATGATACTTGAACTCAAACCATAAGTGATCATGATATGAATAAGGGATTCATGTAAGGCCCCAAACTCGGGAGGCCTCACGCGTTGAATTTATTCATTCACAAACAGTTTTTAAACTTGAATATCAAATAATGCAGCGGAATCATTCATTCAACATAATTAAAACATATTCAAACATGCGGAAGCGTAACACTGTCAGACATGCAGAAGCGTAAACATTGTCTAAAACATTCATTACTTAACATAAACATAATGTAACGGGATGCCAGTCGTCATATCAGCCGGGTAACTCTTCATCGCTTGCCAAGCATCACCGTCCCTCCGTACCTGTCCTTAACCTGAATGTGCATGCTAAAAGTCAGCTACGCTGGTGAGTTCTAACTTTACATAAAACCTTAACATAAACATTTTGCCAAAAACATAACATAGATTTATTTAACAAAAGCGTACGTAAAACATGCAATAACTTAACCTCATCGTAACATAGCATCATAACATAAGTCAACATGAACCGAATATGCGCCTTTTCGTAACCGTCAATTCCATTCATCGCATACTGGCAGAGAAACCCCGAGGCACGCCACCACTAGGCCCTTCGACACCGTATATTACCTATAGGCGGAGAAACCTAGGGCATGATACCCCAAATCCATTCAACACTAGAACCTTAGGAACGGTACCACAAGGATACACGCACCTTCACCTTAAGCACGGCGTCCCAAAGGATAGCACGTACCTTCACCTTAAGCACTGTTCCCTCGCAGGGAATAGTACCTTCAATAGGGATCCCGGTAATCCCATGGTGACCGTCGTCACCCCTTTATCCACCCAATTGTACAACAGTTGGCCATCTACAAAGGCCTCTAAAAGGTAAGGCCCATAACATACATGCATACCTTAGTTCTCGAAGGAACTCATGGCAGATTCGTTCATTTCGTGACTTTTTTTTTATAAAAATAACCGTTACCGCCTTTACATCGTTTCAGTCAAAGCATACGTACGTTTTATTATAAAAGATTTCATCATTAAAGCGTTCGTAAACCATTCATAAACCTTTTTGGCAAAAAAACTTCATAAACACATTTCAACTTTCCTTTCGTAAACATCATTTCATAAAACATCATTTTGTTAAACATCATTTCGTACGTATGCACACCAGCCCAAAAACATTAATAAAACATTTAAAAGAGGGCTTCTAGAAATCACCTGATAAGCTAGTCTCATTGTCCTAATCGAAGGCCCAACAACGTCACGTATGATCTGGATTGAGTAGTTACATACACATCAGACCTAATCCCGACTCTAATGGTTTAATCATAATGAATTAGGCGAACATACTGACTTTACTAACCAGCTATTTATCCCCGTAGTCCTGATGTCTGCACACTTAGCAAGTGTGCAGGACCTTGCTCTTGCGTACTTAACAAGTACATAGGGCCTTGCTCTTGCGTATTTAACAAGTACGCAGGGCCTTGTTCCTGCGTACTTAACAAATATGCAAGGCCTTGTTCTTGCGTACTTAACAAATACGCAAGGCCTTGTTCTTGCGTACTTAACAAGTACGTAAGGCCTTGCTCTTGCGTACTTAACAAGTACGCAAGGCCTGTGGGCAGTCTTCTTCCTCAAGAACCCTAAGTTCTTGCATGCGAATATGATTACATCAAGATCCCGACTTTCTTCGTTCAAAACGTTCGTTTTTCCTTCTAGATGCTAGATCTATGTTTATTTTCAAGTTTCATACGTAAAAACATTACCTTTTCTCCCAAAACTCGAAAACCCCAAAGTTAACAAAAACTCATATCTAGGCGAAACCGTTACCTGTATCGAGCTTCTGATTCGGAGGTTATGTTCACGAGCACTAGAGAATCCTTCCCTTGCAATCTCGAGTCGATCCTTCACTTTCTCTCTCTATGGTTTCTCTCTCTAAAACTTGCAAATGAGAGAAATGGTGTGTGTGTAGGGGTATGTACGGGAGAAGCCTCCCACCCCAGGCCCATTCACGACCAACCTTGGCCCATCCCCGGCCCACGTGTCTTTGTTCGTTTATTCCGTTCGTCCCGCTTTAGACCCGTTACTATTTTTTATTGTCGTTTTATTTTTGAGATGTTACAAGTCTACTTCCCTTACAACAGCTTTCGTCCCCGAAATCTATCATAAGTCAAATAGTTGAGGGTACGACTCCCTCATTTCCGTCTCCGTTTCCCATGTAGCCTCCGATCCCTTTCTGTGCTTGCATTGGACTTTAACCAATTGGATAACTTTGTTACGCAAACGTTTCTCCTTTCTATCTAGGATGGCCACGGGTTCCTCGATATAATTTAGGCTATTGTCGACCTCGATGTCGGTAAGTGGTACGTGAGCCATTTCATCCGCCAAACACTTTCACAAGTGTGATACATGGAAGGTAGGATTAATCCCACTTTACTCATCAGGCAACTCTAACCGATAAGCGACTTCACCAACCCGTGCCATTATCCTGAATGGTCTGACAAACCTCGGACTTAACTTTCCTCTCTTTCTGAATCGTATGATTCCCTTCCAAGGAGACACTTTCAACATTACTCTGTCCCCAACATCAAACTCAATAGGCCTTCGTCGTTTATCCGCGTAGGATTTCTGACGATCATGTGCGGCCTTCATTCGTGGCTTGATTTGATCAAACCTTTCAGACGTTTCTTGTACGACTTCAAGGCTTCCTGATTCCTTCTGTTCAATCTCACCCCAACAAACCGGGGTCCTGCATCTTCTCCCACACAACATTTCGTAAGGCGGCATGCCTATCGTCGTGTGATGACTGTTGTTGTGGGAGAATTCAGATAACGGCAGATGACTGTTCCAAATGCCACCGAAGTCAATAATACAAGCACCAAGCATATCCTCCAATGTTTGAATGGTCCTTTCGGACTGACCATCCGTTTACGGGTGGTATGCCGTACAGATATTAAGCCTCGTGCCCATCGCCTCGTGAAATATTTTCTAGAACCTCGATGTGAATCGTGTGTCCCGGTCAGATACAATCATCAAAGGAATCCCATGTCGCTCCACTACTTCATTAATAAATACTTCCACTAACCTTTCCGACGAGAACGTCTGGCGAATAGGTAGGAAATGAGCACTCTTTGTTAAATGGTCCACAATTACCCAGATGGTGCCATGACCTTTAGCTGTGCGAGGTATCTTGGTTATGAAGTCCATTGTAATGTGTTCCCATTTCCATTCCGGTATATCAAGAGGTTGAATCTTTCCATACGATTTCTGGTGTTCGGCCTTTACTTGCGAGCAAGTCAGACACTTGCTTACGTATTTCGTCACCTCATTCTTCATCCCAGGCCACCAGTATTCATTCCTCGGGTCTTGGTACATTTTTTTGGTGCCAGGATAGAGTAACGAGACTTATGAGCCTCATCTAAATCTTGGTTCTAAGCTCGCCACCCATAGGTATCCATATCCGCCAAAACGTGTCCTAACACCAAGGGTGTTATATTCCAACTTGTCCTGTTGGCCAACCATTCTTTCCTTCTTTATGTTTTCTTCCTTAAGTGCTTTATCTTGAGCTCTTTCAATTTCTCTCATCACATCTGATGTTACCACCAACTGGCAAGTTTCACTCTTATAGGAGCAGGCACATCCTTTCGGCTTAGAGTGTCAGCCACAACGTTTGCCTTTCCAGGATGGTATATGATTTAACAGTCATAGTCTTTCAATAGTTCCAACCATCGTCTCTGCCTCATATTAAGTTCCCTTTGTTCGAAGAAGTACTTCAAACTTTTGTGGTCGGAGTAAATAGTAAACTTCACCCTGTAAAGGTAGTGCCTCCAGATTTTCAATGCGAATACGACAGCAGCAATTTCCAAATCGTGAGTCAGATAATTGAATTCGTGAACCTTCAACTGTCGTGATGCATACGCGATCACTCTCCCGCGTTGCATCAACACACACCCCAATCACTGACCCAAAGCGTCAGAGTATACCACCAAGTCTTCATTGCCCTCGGGAAGGGCCAAGACTGGAGCTTGGGTTAGCTTCTCCTTCAATTCCTTAAAGGTCTCATCCTGGTTCGAACCCCATTCGTATTTTACTTCCTTCTGAGTCAACTTTTTCAATGGCGAAGCTATTTTCAAAAAATCCTAGATGAATCTTCGATAGTAGCCCGCCAACCCCAATAAACTGCGAACCTCTGTTGGCGTCTTAGGAATATCCCAGTCTCTTACTGTCATTATCTTTGCTGGATCAACCATAATGCCGTTCGGGTTAATGACGTGACCTAGGAATTGGACTTCCCTAAGCCAGAACGCGCATTTGGAGAACATAGCATACAACTTTTCCTTCTTCAGAGCCTCCAACACCTCCTTTAAGTGACATGCGTGATCACCCTCATTCTTGGAGTAGATGGGGATATTATCGATGAACACGATTACCGATCGGTCCAGCATCGGTCAACACACCCTGTTTATCAAATCCATGAACGCTGCGGGAGCGTTCGTCAATCCGAACGACATTACGCAGAACTCGAAATGTCCATAGCGCGTGCAAAACGCGGGTTTTTGTATGTCTTCTTCCCTTACCTTCAATTGATGGTACCCGGATCGAAGGTCAATCTTTGAGAACCAACTAGCGCCCTGCAGTTGATCGAACAGGTCGTCGATCCTCGGTAGGGGGTACTTGTTCTTTACGGTACGTTTGTTCAACTCGCGATAATCAATACACATTCTCATCGAACCATCCTTTTTCTTTAAATACAACACCGGAGCACCCCAAGGTGAGATGCTCGGTTGGATAAACCCTTTCTCAAGTAATTCGTCTAATTGTGCCATTAGTTCTTTCATCTGTACCGGTTCTAGTCGATATAGAGCCTTAGCCACGGGTTGGGCATCTGGTACTAAGTCGATTCGGAACTCAATCTCTCTGTCAGGTGGTATCCCAGGCAAGTCCTCTGGAAACACCTCCGGGTCTTCGCGTACCACGGGTACATCGTCTAGTTCCTTCACTCCCTTACACTTTTCAATCACATACACCAGATAAGCCTCGCATCCGCGCCTCAGGTAATCTGCTGCCTTAATCATTGAGATGACGTTAGGCATCGGGGCGTCACGATCTCCATAACCTCAATTTCGCTTCCATCTGGAGCCTTGAGTCGGATTATCTTTCGTTTACATATGATTTGTGCTTCGTTGGCAGTTAACCAATCCATACCCAACACGACATCAAACCCTCTGAAAACCATAACAAACAATCTGACAGGGAACCTATGACCTTCTATCTTTATCGTGGAGTTGTCAACTACATCGGTTACTCCCACAATCCTACCATCAGCGGTTTCTACGCTAAAGGCCCTTTCTAGCTTACTGACAGTGTATTTCACTCGTTTACAAAAAGTCGCAGATATAAAACTCTTACTGGCACCCAAATCAAATAACACAGAAACAAAAGTGTTATCAAGGATGAACGTACCTGACGCCACATCGGGGTCTGCCCTGGCTTGGTCCTGCGTCAGTGCGTACGCTCGAGTCCTTGCCCTGGGCCTTTCATCCTTCTTTTCAGTGCTCTTCCCTTTCCCAGTTTCCCCCATTCTTGGATTTGTATAGTCCCTACTCAGATGCCCGGTTCCCCCGCAGTTATAGCACTTAAAGAGCTAGGGACATTCACGTGAGTAGTGTCCAGTTTTGCCACACTTGAAGCATAGATTGGATCCTAGTCTGCACTCACCCATATGTTCCTTCCCACACTTATTACACATCGCCTCTCCTCCACCCGAGCCCTCTTATCATGAGCCCCAAACATATTTCCACCTGTTCGTTTGTTTTGGAAGCTCGGTTTCTTTTTGGGTTCCTCAATGTCAACATCTTTTAGTTCCAGGTCATCATACAGTACACCACTGAGTTCCACCACCGAATCATAGGTGCTAGGGTTGTTTGCCTTAACATAAGTGCGAACCTAGTCCGGCAGCCCTTGAATGTAACAGACAGTCTTCCTCTCCTCAGTCGTGACAAGATATGGCACCAGACGTGCTAGTTCATTGAATCGGGTAGTGTACTACAGATGCGTCATGCTCCCGGCCTTCAACCCCATAAATTACCTTTCTACCTTCTCGATCTCATTCGTTGGACATAAATTCTTGATCACCATAGTTTTTAGATCATTCCACATCATTGCGTAGATAGCCTCGTCCCCCTTGGCTTGACACACTCCCTCCCACCAATGAGATGCTTCCTCCTTCAAAGAGTTAGCAGCAAACTTCACAACCTGGTTTGAGCGGCATTCGCTCAGAAGAATGGCGGCTTCGCTACGGATTACCCAATCAAAATTAGCCACCGCGTCTTTCTTTCCAGTCAGGACTGGCGGGTCACATGCCTTAAAGGACTTATAGTCGCAACCACGGGTAAGCGGTGCGTTAACTGCCTCAGTGTTCGGGGTACCAACAGCCGTGTTAGACCCATCCGTCTCACTAGCCTTCTTTAACGCTTCTGCCAACAGTCCTGGCAAAGAAGCCTTCATCAACTCAGTGAACTCGCGTGCAAGAGCCGCTCTCACTTCCGGTTCAAAAGTGAATTGTTGTTCTTCGACATGAGTCGGCTCAGTCCCGTGCATACTAACTTCTGGCTCAGTGTGAACACTTCCTTCTTCACTGTACTCTTGGCGCGCAGGGGTCTTGTCGCGCCCACCGTTACGACCACATGTACGACCATTTCGTTTCCTCTTCTTGCCATTTCGTTCTAAAAGACAAGGAATCCAATGTCATCACGCTAGTTAACAAATAGAATTCAACAAGTACTTTAAGATGTTAATATACACTAGCCATGTGCAATTAACCATTACACTACCTTTCGATTTCTATTTGAACACCTTTGTGATTCCGTTAGAACACAAGTCCTTACCTAACACTTTCTAGGGATACTATATATGTAAATATATATTACCTTCATACATGATGCTGTGGCTCGAGTTACCCGTACTGGCATCCGCTTTCGGTCGCATTCACAGTTTAAGTTCAGACACCGTGAGTGTCCGAATCTCTCAAACTATTGCTCTGATACCAACTTGTAAGGCCCCAAACCCGGGAGGCCTCACGCGTTGGATTTATTCATTCACAAACAGTTCTTAAACTTGAATATCAAATAACGCAGCGGAATCATTCATTCAACATAATTAAAACTTGTTTAAACATGCGGAAGCGTAAACATTGTCTAAAACATTCATTACATAACATAAACATAATGTAACGGGATGCCAGTCATCATATCAGCCGGGTAACTCTTCATCGCTTGCCAAGCATCACCGTCCTTCCGTACCTGTACTTAACCTGAATGTGCATACTAAAAGTCAGTTACGCTGGTGAGTTCTAGCTTTACATAAAACCTTAACATAAACATTTTGCCAAAAACATAACATACATTTATTTAACAAAAGCGTACGTAAAACATGCAATAACTTAACCTCATCATAACATCAAAACATAGCATCATAACATAAGTCAACATGAACCGAATATGCGCCTTTTCGTAACCGTCAATTCCATTCATCGCATACTGGCGGAGAAACCCCGAGGCACCCCACCACTAGGCCCTTCGACACCGTACATTACCTATAGGTGGAGAAACCTAGGGCCCGATAAGGATACGTGAACCTTAGGAACAGTACCACAAGGATACGCGAACCTTCACCTTAAGCACGGCGTCCCAAAGGATAGCACGTACCTTCACCTTAAGCATTGTTCCATCGCGGAATAGTACCTTCAATAGGGATCCCGGTAATCCCATGGTGACCGTCATCACCCTTTATCCACCCAGTTTGTACAACAGTTGGCCAGACACAAAGGCCTCTAAAAGGTAAGGCCCATAACATACATGCATACCTTAGTTCCCGAAGGAACTCGTGGCAGATTCGTTCATTTCGTGACTTTTTTTATAAAAATAATCGTTACCGCCTTTACATCATTTCAGTCAAAGCATTCGTATGTTTTATTATAAAGCATTTCATCATTAAACCGTTCGTAAACCATTCATAAACCTTTTTGGCAAAATACTTCATAAACACATTTCAACTTTCCTTTCGTAAACATCATTTCATAAAAATTCATTTCGTTAAACATCATTTCGTAAGTAAGCACCCCAGCCCAAAAACATTAATAAAACATTTAAAAGAGGGCTTTTAGAACTCACCTGATAAGCTAGTCTCGTTGTCCTAATCGAAGGCCCAACAACGTCACGTATGATCTGGGTTGAGTAGTTAGATACACATCAGACCTAATCCCGAGTCTAACGGTTTAATCATAATGAATTAGGCGAACATACTGACTTTACTAACCTGCTATTTATCCCCATAGTCGTGATAACTGTGCACTTAGCAAGTGCGCAGGACTTTGCTCTTGCGTACTTAACAAGTACGCAGGGCCTTGTTCTTGCGTACTTAACAAGTACTCATGGCCTTGTTCTTGTGTACTTAACATGTACACAAGGCCTTGCTCTTGCGTACTTAGCAAATACGCAAGGCCCGCGGGCAGTCTTCTTCCCCAAGAACCCTAAGTTATTGCATGCGAATCTGATTACATCAAGATCCCAAGTTTCTTCATTCAAAACCTTTGGTTTTCCTTCTAGATGCTAGATCTATGTTTATTTTCAAGTTTCATACGTAAAAACGCTACTTTTTTCCCAAAACCCGAAAACCCCAAAGTTAACAAAAACTCAGATCTAGGCGAAACCGTTACCTATATCGTGTTTCTGATTCAGAGGTTATCTTCACGAGCACTGGAGAATCCTTCCCTTGCAATCTCGAGTCGATCCTTCACTTTCTCTCTCTATGGTTTCTCTCTCTAAAACTTGCAAATGAGAGAAAGGGTGTGTGTGTAGGGGTATTTATGGGAGAGGCCTCCCACCCCAGGCCCATTCGCGACCAACCTTGGCCCATCCTCGGCCCGCGTGTCTTTGTTCATTTATTTTGTTCGTCCCGATTTAGACCCGTTAATATTTTTTATTTTCGTTTTATTTTTGGGATGTTACAATTCAACCCGACGCCGTCCGAGGAAGCAGGTATATTTAAAATTCCAGTGCTTAAAATAAAGGAGTGAGTATACGTGGGCATAGTTTTGTATGAGATAAGCTCCTTGTGATAGCTGGGAGTATCATGACGTGTAACATATATTACCTCATACTTGGCAAGTATGAGAGTTAATGTATGGGACCATCATGATATCACAAACATCATGTGATAACTTATGTCAACAAATAGTATGCCGAAAATGTAATTATGCATGATTAAAATGCATGAATGAATGTGCATATGTGTAAAATGCATAGATGGGGCCTTATGTGAAACCATAGAATACTTGAATAGGGTTAAGCTAATAAAAGGCCTGTAGTATAAAACCCTATACTATGATTAGGGTAATCGAACGATAGATTTAAAAACAATGCCATGTTTCAGCAAACGATGGCTGAACATCAAAACGACGAAATACATGACGAAGGAACCCACGGGAGAGCTGCATCTCCATTACATGATAAGAACAAAATTGAAAAAGTTATGGAAAACATCCGAAAACAAATCGCATTAAAAGTAAGGAAGGCTTTTGATGCAAACTTTCCGATCTTACAGGCAGAACTACAGAGCTCATTAGAGAGCTGGTTCAAGAATCATAAAGACATTACTCATAATGGGGAAGGAGAAAATCTAAAATCTGATACAAAATTGACTCATTGCACGTATAAGTATTTCATGACATTCAAACCTATGGAGTTTAAAGGAGCTGTTAATCCCTTAGAAAGTCAAAGGTGGATTGCTTCAATAGAAACAACTTTTGATACATGTCACTGTGAAAAAGAAGATGAGGTTACCTTCACCACCAATCAATTAAAAGAACGAGATAACGATTGGTGGGGGTAGTGAATAGAGAGAAAGAGAGAGACATGATTAAGGAAATGAGATGGGAAGAATTCAAGGATGTCTTCATGAAGCATTATTGCCCTCGAGCGCAAATCAAAAGAATCACCGAGGAATTTCTTCAACTCCATCAGACAACGAAGTCTGTAGATGAAATCACGGGGATCTTCTTTAACAAATCCAGGTTATGTCCGGCTTTGTTAACAACCCCTGAAATGTGGATGACGAGATACCATCACGTTTTGAAAACCGAAATTAGAGAGTTTATTCATCCATCCAATTGTGCAAACTTGGAAGAGATGATTGATTGAGCTCGGGAACGTGAAACTGAGCTTAAGAGGCAAACTGAGAGAGACGGAAAGAGGAAAGGAGAGAGTTATCCTTCTCCTATACCTCTTAAGAGATTTAAATTCAATAAACCGGGAGGCGGTTCCTCCCAAAGGAAAGGTGTACATGACTGCAGGACTTGTGGAAAGAGGCACCCATGAAAGCAGGATAAACTGCATTGCAGTGTATGAGCGGAACCAAATTGTGCTACAATTGTTATAAGCCAGACACTTTAGCAGGTAATGTCCTGAAATCTCAGACAGAGAAAACCAGAGAAGGGTCTAGAGTGGTAGAAAACGAAGTTAAGAGGATCGAGGCTACGAAGCCAAGGGGTAGTGCTTTTTAAATCACTACAGAGGAAGCAAAAGATGTTCCTAACGTAGTATCAGGTACATTCATCTTGAATTCCCTACTTGCTTGTGTTTTATTCGATACTAGAGCTACTCGATCATTTATTTCGTTAAAGTATGCAAACTCTAGAAAATTCAATAGAAGTAAGTTGGCTAAGGCATTAGAGGTTGAAATCTCGAGTGATCGAAACTGCGTAGTAACCGAAATATGCCGAGATTGCTGACTACTGATAAAAGGAGAAGAATATCTCGTCGACTTAATCCCGATGCCAATGCAAGAGTTTGACGTGATCATTGGAATGGACTGGTTATCTTCGCATGCTGCAACGATTATATGCAAACAAAAGATCATGCAATTCACGACGCCTACAGGAAAGGAAGTTTGTGTTATTAGCGAACGACGGAACCAGATTACGTTATATACGATGGCCAAGATTAATAGCTACGTGAGACAAGGTCACCAAGCCTTCTTAGCCTACGTAACTGACGTAAAAATGAATAGAAGGGAACTAGATCAAGTTCCGGTGGTAAAAGAATTCCCAGAAGTATTTCCAGATGATCTTCTAGGTGCTCCACCTGAAAGAGAGATCGAGTTCAAAATCGATTTAATTTCTGAAGCTAAGCCGGTAGCAAAGGCTCCATACCGGTTATCACTAACAGAAATGAAGGAGTTGATGTCACAACTGTAAGAGTTGTTGGACAAGGGATTTATACGACCTAATGTGTCCCCTTGGGTTGCACCAATTCTGTTCATGAAGAAGAAAGACGGTAGTATAAGAATGTGTATAGACTACCGTGAATTGTACAAGCTGACTAGCAAAAATAGGTATCCCCTACCTAGAATTGATGATGTGTTTGATCAATTACAAGGATCAAGTTGGTTTTCCAAAATCAACTTAAGAGTCGGTTATCATCAAGTCAATGTACGAGAAGAAGATGTGCCTAAAACAGCATTCATAACTTGTTAGGGACATTATGAGTTTGTGGTGATGCCTTTTGGAGTGACGAATGCTCCGGCAGTCTTCATAGACCTCATGAATAGAGTATGCCAACCAATGTTAGACAAAATTGTTATTGCCTTCATTGATGACATTTTGATTTATTCAAAAATTGAAGAAGAACATGCACGACATTTTCATGAGTACTTAGTACTTTACAAAAGGAGAAAATGTACGCAAAGTTCTCAAAAATGTGCATTCTGGTTGAGAGAAGTTCAATTTCTGGGCCATGTTGTAAATGTAGAAGGCATCTCAGTAGACCCAGCAAAGGTAGAGGCTGTAATGAAATGGTCTCCACCTAAGAACCCATCAGAAGTTAGAAGTTTCTTAGGGTTAGCGTGCTATTACAGAAGGTTCATCTAGGACTTCTCTAAGATAGCCACCCCTTGACTAAATTAACTCGAAAGAATTCAAAGGTTGAATGGAATGCAGATTAGGAGAAGGTATTCCAAACATTGAAAGAAAGATTGACACAAGCTGAAGGGGTAGAAGATTTTGTGGTATATTCTGCTGACTCAAAACTTGGGTTAGGATGTAAATTAAATTGAAAGAGGAAAGGTAATAGCCTATTGATCAGTGGGTATTTGTTTGAAGTTTATGATGTTTAAGTGAATGTTTTTATGTGTGATTTGGTGTGGAACACGATTACTTGGAGTATGTTATTGTTCACAGATATTTGGAGCTAAAGTACTTGTTTTGGAAGTAATTGGGAAGAATGGATCTAGAATTATGCAGCAGACAGAGAAAATACAAAGCGCAAAACTTGTTTGGAGCATATCCTGAGCTAGGAAATGAATCACGGGCCCATAATATATGGATTTGGGGTGCCTCAACGAGCCGAATGTGTAAATGAAGATTAAATCTAGATTTGGGCGTACCATACGGTTAGTTGGGCGTACGGTACGGTCGGTCGTACCAAAGAACCATATAGAAAAGTCATTTACAGAAGGTTGAGCATACGTGGAGCAGATCCAGCATACCGTACGGTGGTCCCACCGTACCGTACGTTCATGAGTCAGTTAAAGTCGGATTTTTAGGGATTTTTGCCCAATTTGAAGTATAACTTTAGGGTTATGGAAATTATTGATTTCCAGCCGTTTTTGGGTGTTTTGAGGACGATTTTGAGAGCAATTTTGGAGTATTTTCACTTTAGATTTACGTTTTTGATGTCTACCTTTAATTTTTGTGAGTATTTTCACTTTAGGACCGTCCCTAGCGTCCGTATGATTGCTTTCATGTCAATTAATATCAATGGACTCCAGCACAATCCTTCGTCTCTTGTTGTAAACACGAAAAGCTCTTTGGTTGGATGAATAGCCCATGAAATAGCACTCATCTGCTTTGGCTTCAAACTTGTTCAGCTAATCAGAAGTATTCAACATTGTGCAAACACACCCAAATTTCCTGAAGAAATCAATAACAGGCTTGGTCTTGTACATAATTTCATAAGGAGTCTTGTTGCAGCTTTTGGTGATGAGAACTCGATTTTGTACAAAACATGTGCTATTGACTGCCTCGGCCCAAAACGTGACAGGAAGCTTAGAATCAACGATCATAGTTCTTGCTGCTTCTATCAACGTGCGATTTCTTCGTTCAACTACACCATTTTGTTGTGGAGTGCGAGGTGCACTAAATTGCCGAGAGATACCCTTACTTTCACAGAAAGAATCTAGAATGACATTCTTGAACTCTGTGCCATGATCACTGCGAATAGTCTTCACACTTAAATTGAACATGTTCTCGATTTGAAGCAGATGAATCTTCAGAGTCTCTGGCGTCTCATCTTTCTTTGCAAGGAAGAATACCCAAATAAACTGAGAGAAGTCATCGGTTACCACCAAACAGTAGGATTTCCGTCCATGACTCATGACACTCACAGGACCGAAGAGATCCATGTGAAGCAATTGAAGAGGAGAGTCAATGGAATTAGTGGTTTTGGTTTTGTGAGAAGATTTGTGTTGCTTGCCCTTGGAACAAGAGGGACAATGTTCCATGGGTGAGAAATCTTTCAAAGGTAAACCGGTGATAAGGTTTCTTCGAACAAGGCGGTTCATTGTCTTGAAATTCACATGTCCTAATCTCTTGTGCCAAAGAAAGGACTCATCCTCTGAAGCTTTTGAAAGAAAGCAGGATTCGATTCCTGATGGGTTATTCATATCCAGACTGTAAGTATTGAATCTTCGAGGAGAACGCATGAGGATTAGGTCTTCGGGAATAACCACTCCAGGCTTCAGAATCAAACATTCCTTGGAGTTGAAGAAGGCACAAAAGTCTTATCACAAATCTGGGACACACTCATCAGATTGTACTTCAGCTGTGGGACGAAATTGACATTCTCCAAGCTATTTACACCATTAGACATAGTTCCTTGACCTTCAATCTTTCCACCTCTTGGATTGCCTGCAAAGGCGACAAAATCTTCGTCCATTGGATGATAATCTTGCTATAAAGAAAAATGACCAGTCATATGTCTTGAACAACCACTTTCGACATGCCAGATATTGTCTCCAGTCCTACTCAATTGTCCCTACACAAAATGAATCATTTAGACATTTGTACCCAAGCCATTGCTAACTTGGAACTTCTTAATTTTACAAGATGCATTCCGGAAGTCATAGTCAGAATCCTCCTTTAATGTGTTCTCAAAAAGATCATTATTCTTAATTTTCCAAATCCTTTTCGAACAATTTTTAGCATTTTTAATCCTTTTACGTCGCAAAGTTCTATTATGTTGTGATTTAGACAAAACATTTGAAACACCATCAACAGAATTTTGAATAACAGATGGTACATTTTCTTCTTTGAAATGATATGTAGACAATTTACATGCCTTGAAAACATGATTGGATTCCCCACAACTAAAACAAACTTTATCACATGTTGGCTTAGCCTGATAGTTGTCATCACAGGATGATGAAGATGATTGTGATATTGAGACATCAGAACTAGAGGCAACTTGTTCTTCAATATTTTTTTCTTGAAGACTTTGATCTTTCTTTAATCTGAAAAATTCTAGATTGACCATTGTTTCTTGTGGAATGTCAGTCACAACAACTCCTGGACTTTTAAAATTTGCAATACAACTCATAGCATTTACAGATTTAGGAACAAAAGGCAAAGCCTTCTTAAACTTAGAAATAGCATTTCTCAAACTGTCATGCTCAGAAGGCACAGAACAAAAATACAAATTTTCAATGTCTTCACAAATATCTAGTTTTGACACGGACATATTATTACATTCATCCGACTCAAGTTCATTAAAACATTTCCCTTACTAGAACTCTCATCACAATCATCTTCGGAACCTACACAATCTGACTCTGCACAGGAAGCAAAACTGTCAGAATCTGAAGTTTTCATATAATCACTAGTAGATAAATTGCAAACAAAAGGTGTGCAAACATGAGGAACTGACATATTAGCAAATCTTCCAGACTTGGAATACGGAGGAGGGTGAGAGTTATACCCAATGTCTTCTGTGACCTTTTTGTGAATTTGGTTGTCAATGATTCCAAAAAGAATTTTATGATCCATACCCACGTGTTCAACTTGAAAATTTGCTTTTTCAGCCTTTTGAAGTCTTTCAGTTAAAATTTGATTATTATTCTTTTGTGTAGTAAGTTGTACAATCAAAGATCGGTTTTCTCCAGAAATATCATGAATTTTCTTTAAGTAAAGTTTCTCATTTTTAGCCACAGAATCATACATCACCTTTATATGATCTCGTTCATCGACCAAAGCCTGGTTGATGAATCTATATTTCTGAATCTCCTTTAAACAAGATTTAGCACTACAAAGTCTAGACATTACCTCAGCTGGTACGGCAGTGAGATCCTTAGCACTACAAAGTCTAGACATTACACATTTCTCCTTTTCTTCGATCATGACACATTTCTCCTTTTCTTCAATGTCTTCCATCAGTTCCTTAGCTATTGTGTAACCAAATGTACAATCAAACCTTGTAACTAGCATGCAAAAATTGTGTTGTCGGTTTCAATCACCGCGTACCATGGGTGGGTTTGTCAGACTCAATAGATCTATCATTGAAAACCGTCGGCTTGTATAGTTAATGATTGCACATAAGAGCATACAAAGGTTAGCACACCTAGCACTCGGGCACAAAGCTCAAATTTTTGCACACATGTATGTAAATAGGATTTTTGCACTTGTGTTGTTTGTGTAAATGTAAATGTGTAATGTGTAATGAGTATAGAGTTCATGTTCCACCCCAAAAGTGTAAAAGAGTAAAAAGGGGTTGTGAATACTCACTTGGTATGGAAGTGTAGCGAACAAGGATAATAGATAGAAAAATAAAGATCCTCGAGTGCACAAATCAACCTAAAGAGTAATGTATGTTGTATCAAATAATGCATAAGGTTTAAGTCTAAAATGAAAGTTGAATTTGTGTATAAAACTATTAATTTGTAAAAAAGTTTTGAATAGAATACATAGAGTTTGAAGTAAAATATTTTTGAAACAATTTGATTAGGTTTGAATTGAATAATTGAATAAATATATAATTATAGTTTATGAAATAATGTAAATATTAATTGTAATTAAGTATAAATAAATAAATGATTTTGATTTAAAATGTAAATTAAATAAATAATCATTATCTCATTTATTTATAAATTTTGTAACTTAATTATTTAAAATATCATTTAAGTGTAAGATAATAAATATAAATTAAATTTTCATAAACTTTTAAATAAATTATATTTATGCCAAGATTAATCTTTTAATCCATTTTTAAATACAGAAAAACATATTTTTATAAAATCTGAAACATTTACTGATTAAAATATAAAAATTTATAATTCTGTTAAAAGGTTCTGAGTCTCACACGACCGTGCCTCGGAAGGGCACGATCGTGCTCAAGCCACGGGCGCGACCGGGTTGATCAATAGGAGCACAATCTAGACAAATCAACAGGCACGACCGTGCCTTGGCCCGGCACGGTCGTGTCTATGATCTTTAGACACAACAGGGACTAGCCCAGAGGGCATGACAAGGTCTGGACAGGAGGGCACGACCGCGCTTTATGAGGCACGGCCGCGCCAGACGATTAGCGCGACCGTGTCTCTTCCAAATCAGACACGAATTGACAAATGCTTGTATTTTAAACGCTGGAATTGTTAGGGCTTTTGATTAATGGGTTATTACGAGTCTTTTAGGATATTTTAATTGTATTAACAACATTTTTAACAGTGGATTTGATTAAATTATTTTAAATAAAACATCGATTCTGATTCGGGGTAAATTCTATGATGGAAGCCTAAATTATTATGGGGCTTTCGATATAGAGACTAAATAACTGAAATAAATGATTTCAGTTACCCGAAACAGTAGAGGATTGATAGAGATCGGCAAGAAAGAGTTCCGACGTCGACGGCTTGAGTTCCGACTATCTTTACTGCAACTCCGGCCAATCCAAATAGCCTGGGAACTTCAGGGATGTTTGAGTATCGAGTCTCTGTTGCTGGATTGAGGGGATTCGGATCGAAAAAGCTTGAGAGAGTTTTTTTTTTTTGAATAGGGAGAGTTTTTCTTGAATTGATGCAATGAAACTGTGGCGTTTGGTTAATTCGAAAATAGTATACTCTCGTTAAGGGGAAAAGAAACGGAAAGCTGTTACGGATTTCCAACGATCGGGTGATTAAACTGCATTTACGTTTCAGCTGTTTCACAGGCGCGACCGTGCCAAAAAGGAGGCGCGACCGTGCCTAGGCACCGGGCGCGATCGTTCCAAAGCAGGTCGCGCAACCGTGCCAAAGCACTTGGCGCGACCGTGCTAAGACGAAGCACGACCGTGCTAGACTAGGGTTTCTTAACATTTTTCAACTTTAGTCCTTGACTTTTCAGGTTTGATGAGTTTGAATAAAATAGTTTCTTGTATAGCATTTAAATGTATATAATCGAGTAAAACTTGCGAATTTGTATAGAATCATTGCATTTAATTTACAGCGATAAAATAATGAGACATTGCACGAGTATTGAGTTTGAAATTGCATTACATTGAATTGAAATATGAATACTAAAATCCGAAATGTTACAGTCTCCCCATGTTGAGAGAATTTCGTCCCGAAATTTAGCTAGAGGGAACAACAGTATCGGTAAAAAGATGAGGGTATTTGAGCTTCATTTGGTCTTCTCTTTCCCAAGTGAACTCAGGACCACGCTTAGATTCCCAACGAACTTTAACAATAGGAATGCGACTTCGCTTTAGTTGCTTGACTTCACGATCCATAATTTCCACCGGCTTCTCAACGAAGTGCATCGTTTCATCAATGCGCACGTCGTCAAGCGGTATATGGAGATTTTCATCGGCGAGACACTTCTTTAGATTAGATACATGAAATGTAGGATGCACATTGCCAAGAGATGGAGGTAACTCGAGCTTGTAAGCCACTTTCCCAATCCTTTCAAGGATTTTGAATGGGCCAACATAACGAGGTGCTAACTTGCCTTTCTTTCCAAAACGGATCACGCCCTTCCATGGAGACACCTTAAGAAGAACAAGATCACCAACTTGGAATTCCAAGGGTTTTCGACGTTTGTCGGCATAACTCTTTTGCCGACTCCTCGCTACTCGAATGTTGTCACGGATTTGAATAATCTTGTCGGATGTTTCTTGAATTAACTCGGGACCGGTGATTTATGTTTCACCAATCTCGTTCCAACAGATAGGAGAACGACACTTGCGACCATAGAGAGCTTCGAATGGAGCCATGTTGATACTTGTGTGGTAGCTATTGTTGTACGAAAACTCAATAAGGGATAAATGTGAATCCCAATTTCCACCAAAATCGATTACACAAGCTCTAAGCATGTCTTCAAGAGTTTGGATTGTTCGCTCGGTTTGACCATCAGTTTGGGGATGGTAAGCCGTGCTCAAATCTAATCGAGTACCAAGAGCCTTTTGGATAGATTGCCAAAATCGAGAAGTGAACCGAGCATCTCTATCGGATATTATGTTCAAGGGAACACCATGACGGCTCACAATTTCATCAATGTAAATTCGGGCTAGTTTCTCCACTTTGAAGTCTTCGCGGATAGGCAAGAAATGAGCAGATTTGGTGAGTCGATCAATGATCACCCAAATACTATCATAACCACTTAAGGTGCGAGGGAGCTTGGTAATAAAATCCATAGCTAGATTCTCCCATTTCCACACGGGAATTTCTGGTTGTTCGAGTAAACCAGATGGACGTTGATGTTCGGCTTTAACTTTGGAACAGGTTAAGCATTTGGCCACATAAAGAGCAATGTCTTTCTTCATACCGGGCCACCAATAAAGTTGGCGAAGATCTTGGTACATCTTATCCGCACCAGGGTGAATAGAATAACGAGTCTTGTGAGCCTCGTTCATGAGAAATGTGCAGAGATCATCGCGATCGGGAACCCAAATACGGTTCAAGTAATATAGCAGGCCATTGGGTTTTGATTCAAGAAGAAGTTCAACACCACACGACATTTCTTCATACATGTTACCCTCGGTTACCGAGACGTGTTGAGCTTCTAAGATACGGGTTTGAATATCGGTTTGAATACGGGCACAATGAAGCATAACATGGTCCTTTCGACTCAAAGCATCGGCTACAACATTCGCTTTGCCGGGATGGTAACGAATCTCGCAGTCGTAGTCGTTAAGGAGTTCGACCCAACGTCGTTGCCTAATATTAAGTTCTTTTTGGTTGAAAATATGTTGAAGACTTTTATGGCCGGTGAACACCACACATTTCATGCCATATAGGTAATGTCTCCAAATCTTTAACGCGAATACGACCGCACCCAACTCGAGATCGTGCGTCGTATAATTTTTCTCATGAACTTTGAGTTGCCTTGATGCATAAGCGATTACTTTGCCTCGTTGCATGAGAACACAACCAAGACCTTGGTTAGAAGCATCACAATAGACAACTAAATCATCGATTCCATCGGGGAGAGTCAATATAGGAGCATTGCATAACTTTTGTTTGAGGGTTTGGAAAGCTTCTTCTTGTTTCGGTCCCCATTCATAAGTCTTACCCTTGTGGGTCAAAGCGGTAAGAGGGACAGCAATCTTTGAGAAGTTTGAGATGAAACGACGATAATAACCCGCAAGACCAAGGAATGAACGAACTTCGGTAGGAGTCTTCGGGGCATTCCAATTCTTAATCGTTTCAATCTTAGCAGGATCAACATGAATTCCTTTGTCATTGACAATATGACCAAGAAATTGAACTTCCTTTAGCCAAAATTCACATTTGGAGAATTTGGCATAAAGTTGTTCCTTCTTTAAGAGATCCAAAACCAATCTAAGATGTTCTTCATGGTCGGCTTTAGTCTTGGAATAGATTAAGATATCATCAATGAAGACGATCACGAATTTATCAAGGTACGGTTTGCACACACGATTCATGAGATCCATGAAAACCGCAGGTGCATTGGTTAACCCGAAAGGCATAACCATGAACTCGTAATGCCCATACCTTGTTCGAAAAGCAGTCTTAGGAATGTCATCTTCTTGAACACGCAGCTGATGATAACCGGATCGAAGATCGATCTTCGAGAAACAAGTAGAACCTTGAAGTTGATCAAAGAGATCATCGATTCTAGGCAAAGGATAACGGTTCTTGATAGTAAGTTTGTTGAGTTCGCGGTAGTCAATACACATGCGAAATGATCCATCCTTCTTCTTAACAAATAAGACGGGTGCACCCCACAGTGAATGACTTGGGCGAATGAAACCTTTATCGGAGAGTTCTTGAAGTTGACTTGCAAGCTCTTGCATTTCGGAAGGTGCAAGACGATAAGGAGCTCTAGCAACGGGGTTAGCTCCGGGTATAAGATCAATACGGAACTCTACTTGACGAACAGGAGGAAGACCGGATAAATCTTTAGGAAACACTTCGGGAAAACCCCTAATGATAGGAATGTCTTGGATACTCTTCTCCTTGACGTCCTTTTGAACAATATGAGCTAGGAAAGCGATGTACTTCTTTCGTAAGTACTTTTGAGCGGTAGTACAAGACATCAATTTAAGACCCTTGCAAGGCTTTTCACCAAAAACTCTTAAGGTTTCTCCTGATGGTAGTGGAATTTGAATACACTTTTCAAAGCAAATGACTTCGGCATGATGATTTGATAGCCAATCCATACCTATGATAATATCAAAGCTTCCTAGTGGCATTGGAACAAGGTTGATTGGGAATGAATGGTCATTTAGTTCTAAGGAGCAATCATAAATAATGGACTCAATGGTAAGGGAGTCACCATTTGCTATTTCAACGGTGAAGGTTTTCTCTAATTGGGATCGTGTCTTTGCAAGTAAAGGCTCAAAATTAAGTGACACAAAACTTTTATCGACACCCGTATCGAACAAAATGGAGGCATATTGACTATTAACAAGAAACGTACCATTAACCACGTCATTGTTGGCTTGAGCTTCGTTGGCGTTTATGTTGAACGCACGCCCACGAGCTCCACCTTGTCTAGCATTTGTAAGTCTTGGACATTGATTACGAAAATGGTTCGGGTCACCACACTCATAGCAAGCACCCCCATTAGCAATGGCGGGAGCACCTTGGTTAGCCACTTGAGGTGCGGTTCGGTTTGGAGGGTTGACTTGGCCCGTAAGAGCTTTGGTCCTACAAATACTAACCGTATGACCATATCTCCCACAATAAGTACAAAGGCGACATGGGATGTTTTGGGGATGATGGTAGTTGCAGGTGGCACAAAGTGGGTAAATTCCACCATATGGCTTTTTGACCGGTGCTTGAACCATAGGTGCAGCTTGGTTGACGGGAACAACAGGAGTAACCACAGCAAAATTTCTAACTTTCCTCTTTCTATTATTGCGAGAGGGCTCGGTTGTGGCTTCTTTGTTGTGAGCAGGAAGGGTTACGGTTTCATAAACTTTCTTAGAACCCTTTTTGGTAAGAGTTCCAGCTTTTACATGATTATCAGTTAGGGTAGCAGACAGGCGGATGGCATCTTCCAAAGTAGCAGGATTTCTACCTAAGACAGTATCTTGGATTTGTCTTGGTAGCCCACCAATGTACTTTTCGATACAACGGGATAACAGAGTGACCATGTGGGGCACTAGAAGACTCAACTCATGGAACCGAGTTGTATATGCTAAGCTTTCCCCGCTATCTTGGGCAAGATCCCAAAATTCAGCTTCCAACTAATTCACTTCATTTCGAGGACAGAACTCCTCGGTCATAAGCCTTTTGACCCCATCCCAAGGTAAGGCCATAGCTATGTCAACACCCCTATTTCTTTTCTCTCCATTCCACCATGTAAGTGCCCGTTTTTGTAGGACACTTGTAGCATGACGAACACGGAGGTTGTCGGGACAGTCACTATTGAGAAAGGTATTCTCAATGCTTTCAAACCATTGAAGGAGTCCAGTAGCTCCTTCGGTTCCATAAAACTTTAGGGGATTGCACAAATTGAAGTGTTTGAAGGTGCATTGAGGCGGATTGTTACCACCATTTCCACCATTTCCACCATTATTACCACTATTGCTTCCATTTCCACCATTATTGCCATTGGTGGCACCATTGGCTTGGGTGAGTTGTGTCACCAATTGGGTGAGAATAGCAGCAATGTCGGTGTTGGCGTTGGTTGCGGGAGCACGACGAGGAGGCATTCTACAGATTGTCACAAGACAAGGAAAATTGTGAGAACTTATGAGATTTGATAGGATTTAATAGAATGAGATACAAAATAAAATAGATATTCTTAGTTTGGATTGTACTCAAAAGTGACAAAATCACTTGAATACCATGGCACATTAAGGTTAATTAAACTTATAAAATCTTCAAGGAGACATGCTTTAGCCTATAAGTAAACACTCATCTCGGGAATTCCCAGGAAAGCATACGGGTCCCTCGGTTGATTGGGATTTATGCGAAATGCTTTCCTAGACAGAAAACCCAAAATACAGGTGTCACCCTTCCAGATTGCACGTGTCCTCAAATAATTTAACAAGTTTAACGAAGAAATAAAAATTTTAAAGATTTTTGCTTCAAGAATTTTCCACATGCTTAGAAAGGATAAGGATAGAAAAGAAAATGGAAATATTATGGGGTTTTAGAATATAGGAAAGGATATTATTTATTTAATTATTAAGAATATCCTAATAAGTCATGGATTTAAAACACATAAGTCATCATAATGCAATAATAAGTAATCATACTAAACATGTAACATATAACATACAGCACATAGCATGTAACACATAGCACAAAAATCACGAAGCATAGTATAAGTGGGTGTCCTAAAGTTATAGTCTAGGTCAAGGTGTCTAATAACCTAATTCCCTATAACCAAGGCTCTGATACCAATCTGTCACACCCCGACCGATGGCGGAATCATCGGGGTGGGATATGTAAGACTGTTCATAGCACATGGTTGACTAAATTGAAATATATTAAAGTCAAATTTGCTTTTCAAATAATCCAAGTACTAAACCAAATTCAAACAAGATACATAAAATAATTCATAAAGTTCTTGATTTAAATTGCTAAGTCCAAATCCTATGTTGAACACGTCTTGAATCAATCTCACATATTGGGGCCTGAAACATGAATAAAATAAAGTCAACTAAAAAGTTGGTGAGTATAACACAGTTGTATATAGATAGCATATAGATGAAAACAAATCCTTTACATGACATGATAAATAAGGCGTTTATGGGGAGCAGCTATTGTGTAACCAAATGTACAATCAAACCTTGTAACTAGCATGCAAAAATTGTGTTGTCGGTTTCAATCACCGCGTACCATGGGTGGGTTTGTCAGACTCAATAGATCTATCATTGAAAACCGTCGGCTTGTATAGTTAATGATTGCACATAAGAGCATACAAAGGTTAGCACACCTAGCACTCGGGCACAAAGCTCAAATTTTTGCACACATGTATGTAAATAGGATTTTTGCACTTGTGTTGTTTGTGTAAATGTAAATGTGTAATGTGTAATGAGTATAGAGTTCATGTTCCACCCCAAAAGTGTAAAAGAGTAAAAAGGGGTTGTGAATACTCACTTGGTATGGAAGTGTAGCGAACAAGGATAATAGATAGAAAAATAAAGATCCTCGAGTGCACAAATCAACCTAAAAAGTAATGTATGTTGTATCAAATAGTGCATAAGGTTTAAGTCTAAAATGAAAGTTGAATTTGTGTATAAAACTATTAATTTGTAAAAAAGTTTTGAATAGAATACATAGAGTTTGAAGTAAAATATTTTTGAAACAATTTGATTAGGTTTGAATTGAATAATTGAATAAATATATAATTATAGTTTATGAAATAATGTAAATATTAATTGTAATTAAGTATAAATAAATAAATGATTTTGATTTAAAATGTAAATTAAATAAATAATCATTATCTCATTTATTTATAAATTTTGTAACTTAATTATTTAAAATATCATTTAAGTGTAAGATAATAAATATAAATTAAATTTTCATAAACATTTAAATAAATTATATTTATGCCAAGATTAATCTTTTAATCCATTTTTAAATACAGAAAAACATATTTTTATAAAATCTGAAACATTTACTGATTAAAATATAAAAATTTATAATTCTGTTAAAAGGTTCTGAGTCTCACACGACCGTGCCTCGGAAGGGCACGATCGTGCTCAAGCCACGGGCGCGACCGCGCTAGTCGGGGCGCGACCGGGTTGATCAACAGGAGCACAATCTAGACAAATCAGCAGGCACGACCGTGCCTTGGCCCGGCATGGTCGTGTCTATGATCTTTAGACACAACAAGGACAAGCCCAGAGGGCATGACAAGGTCTGGACAGGAGGGCACGACCGCGCTCTATGAGGCACGGCCGCGCCAGACGATTAGCGCGACCGTGTCTCTTCCAAATCAGACACGAATTGACAAATGCTTGTATTTTAAACGGTGGAATTGTTAGGGCTTTTGATTAATGGGTTATTACGAGTCTTTTAGGATATTTTAATTGTATTAACAAAATTTTTAACAGTGGATTCGATTAAATTATTTTAAATAAAACATCGATTCTGATTCGGGGTAAATTCTATGATGGAAGCCTAAATTATTATGGGGCTTTCGATATAGAGACTAAATAACTGAAATAAATGATTTCAATTACCCGAAACAGTAGAGGATTGATAGAGATCGGCAAGAAAGAGTTCCGGCGTCGACGACTTGAGTTCCGGCTATCTTTACTGCAACTCCGGCCAATCCAAATAGCCTGGGAACTTCAGGGATGATTGAGTATCGAGTCTCTGCTGCTGGATTGAGGGGATTCGGATCGAAAAAGCTTGAGAGAGTTTTTTTTTTTTGAATTGGGAGAGTTTTTCTTGAATTGATGCAATGAAACTGAGGCGTTTGGTTAATTCGAAAATGGTATACTCTCGTTAAGGGGAAAAGAAACGGAAAGCTGTTACGGATTTCCAACGATCAGGTGATTAAACTGCATTTACGTTTCAGCTGTTTCACAGGCGCGACCGTGCCAAAAAGGAGGCGCGACCGTGCCTAGGCACCGGGCGCGATCGTTCCAAAGCAGGTCGCGCGACCGTGCTAAGACGAAGCACGACCGTGCTAGACTAGGGTTTCTTGACATTTTTCAACTTTAGTCCTTGACTTTTCAGGTTTGATGAGTTTGAATAAAATAGTTTCTTGTATAGCATTTAAATGTATATAACCGAGTAAAACTTGCGAATTTGTATAGAATCATTGCATTTAATTTACCGCGATAAAATAATGAGAAATTGCACGAGTATTGAGTTTGAAATTGCATTACATTGAATTGAAATATGAATACTAAAATCCGAAATGTTACACTCAGTTCCCAAAACCTTCAACTTAGAGACAATGCTTGAGAATCGGTTGATTAGTTTAGACATGGGTTCTCTAGGGACACTGCTAAACATTTCATATTGCTTCTTGATCAAATCCCTCTTTCTTTCTCTAACCTCAGCACTTCCCTCATACCTAGTACATAAAGCAACCCAAAGATCTTTGGCAGTTGTATACTCAGCAAATATGTTGAACACATCCATAGGAAGAGCCATAGCAATAGATCCATAAGCCTTGTTATCTCTAGCAATTAAGGCAATATCCTTTTCATCATATTCAGACACAAGCTTGGGAGGTTGAACATCTGCAGTGGTAGTAACTGCCTTGTGTGGACCATCAGTGATTGACTGCAATAGAGTATGGTCATGAAACTAAAAGAAAGTCTTCATCTTCTTGGTCCAATCATCAAAGTCTCTAGTGGACACCAAGACAGGTGGTTTGTTTCCTCCAGCATATTCACTGTTTCTTGAAGATGCCATAACTCAGAGAAGTTAAAAAAACAAACAGTAGCTAGTTTCGGGTGAATCAAGGATGATCTAAATAACTAGTTTCGTTAGAGAAAAAGATGATCGAAAATACTAGTTTCGATAGAAGAAACAGAATCCAGAAACAACATGTTTCGATGAAGAAGGCTTAGCAGAAAATCCAACAAACTCAATAGAAACTACAAGTTTCGATTGAAACTAGTTTCGATAGTGAAGTAGTTTCGGGTGATCAATCTGCAAAGGTTAGTTTCGATATAACAGGACAAATAACTAGTTTCGATGATACCTTCTCCAGACAATAGTACAGACAAGAAGTTTCGATGACCAACCAAAAGCAGAAATTGTCTCCTAGTAGTTTTGATACCTCCTTCTTCAAGCTTCAGTAGACTCCATTGATGAAATGCAAGAAAATCAAATATGATAAACTCCCAATCTGATTCAACAAAAAGCTTCCAAATAAGCTTCTGAACACAAATCAATCTTCAGATTCGAAAAACTCGAAGAAATAGTTCCGATATCGATGAAACAGTGCAAACCCAGAAAACCTTCAAATTCCAACTAAAAGTCACCAAAAATCGATCAAAACAACCTGAAAATACTCATAAATCAAGAGCATAAAGCTCTTATACCAATTATAGGTCCAAATTTCAAACGAAAATCACTCAACAGATCGATTACACAGACACACAGGCGGAATCTGTGTGTATGGTGGTAAAAGAGAGGGTAGAAACAGAATTGGTGAAAATAAACAGGCAAACCACATAGGAATCAACACAAATAAGATATGAAATTGTAAGAACAACAGATGAAATAACTCCAAATGTGTATTGATTCAGAAAACTATGAAAGAGAGAATTCCAGGGTTACAGCTTCTATGCACACCCTAGAAATTCTCAAACTAGGCTATTTATAGCAAGTTGATAGGCATCGAAACTATGCTTACCGAAACTACTAGTTTCGGTGAAGCATTTACAAGAGAGATAAGTCTGTCGAAACAAAACTATCTATCGAAACTGCTAGTTTCGACTGAACAAACCTCAATCGAAACTAAGTAGTTTCGATGGCCCAGACTTAGAAATAAAACAGGAAATTACATTAAAATGAAAATACAAGTAAATAAACTAACTCAACAATGTTCAAAAGAAATACATTGATGAAAACAGCTTATACAATAATAAGACTCTACACAGTAGGATGAACCCGTTTGTTTAAACCTTTCCTTTTGTTTTCCCTACCCACACAATATCCCTTAGAAGCCAAGTTTGAGCGTATATCCTTTCGTTTATCAAACCCACAACATTAGCCCGAACCTCTATTTAGCCTTTTTTATTTTAACACGTGAGTTGGAATTCAACTAGGTTAGAGTTTTAGTAGATTGTTTTGGTATTTGTAATTGTTATTGAGATATGTCTTTAAAAAAATAATAAAAAAAATAAAATCTTGAATGACAGAAAAAATTCAAAAAAATATGTGTGATTGGGTCAACATTTACCCGAAGTTCAAGTGTTAGTCGAATAATAAGAGCTTAATTGTGTAATGGGTCATGTTTACCCAAAGTAGAGAGTTGATGACGTGTAGTTGTTTGATTGAATAAGTAACTTAGTTGGATTCCGCTCACCCAAGCCACTTTTAAATTCCTTATCCATACCCTTAACCTAAGCCTAACATTACAACCCATTAAAGACGTCTTGATTTGTTTACAGTTTGTGTTATTTGGTTGAGTTATGATTGATATGCAAGCTTATGATATTGATGTTTCATTAGTGGTCTGAGTGTTCCATATATATACTAGCACTACTTTTGCTAGTCCGGATACAAACTGAGTGGAGTGAACATTGTGAGAGGTGTGATTGCATGTATTAGGAAAACCTAAAGCATGTTAGGCATGGTTAGATATTTTGGTTTTAAATTGCGTATAATCTTTTTACTTGCAAGGTGTAAATATTTTGACAGTGGTAAGTCTTGTGAGTTGGGTATGACTTTGGAACTTAGCTGAAAACTGGTCAGAGATTTGTGAAGTGTAATTGTTAATGATGGTTGGATAATAACGAGTGAGCTTTGCTTGAGGGCAAGCAAAAGACAAGTGTGGGGATGTGATCAGTGGGTATATTTTTGATGTTTATGATGTTTAAGTGAATGTTTTTATGTGTGATTTGGTGTGGAACACGATAACTTAGAGTGTGTTATTGTTCCCAGGTGTTTGGAGCTAAAGTACGTGTTTTGGAATTAATTGAGAATAATGGATCTGGAATTATGCAGCAAATAGAGAAAATACAAAGCCCAAAACTTGTTTGGAGCATATCCTGAGCTAGAAAATGAATCACGGGGCCCATAATATATGGATTTGGGGTGTCTCGATGAGCCGGATGTGAAAATGAAAATTAAATCTGGATTTGGGCATACCATATGGTCATTTGGGCGTACGGTACGGTCGTCCGTACCAAAGCACCATATAGAAAAGTCATTTACAGAAGGTTAAGCGTACGGTCGTGAGTCGGTCAAAGGCGGATTTTTAGGGATTTTTGCCCTATTTGAAGTATAACTTTAGGGTTATGAAAATTATTGATTTCCAGCCGTTTTTGGGTGTTTTGAGTCCGATTTTGAGAGGAATTTTGGAGTATTTTCACATTAGATTTACGTTTTTTATGTCTACCTTTAATTTTTGTGATCGTATGACTACCATGAGCGGCTAGTCTCTTCGTGATTGCTTCCGGGTGAAGGATTCTTGTAAGTGATACATTAGTTTGGGTTTTAACTAGGTTTTGAATTGTGTTCTTGAGTGACAGCTTGCATACACTTGTTTTTGGTTAATTTAAACAATTTATCATGTTTGAGGTTGTATGATTTTCCATCCTATTTCGGTTTTCTTGCATCGTTAGCTATTTGGTTATCTTGTACCTCCTCGCACTTATATCTTGGTAGTTGTGTGAACGACCGAGTCTTTAAAGATTGTTCCGCATCTATCACTTTAATCAAATTATAATAAGCCTCGCTTAGTGGATTCTAACTAGTTGAACCTGAACTTTTGTTGATCTTTCGAATCTGAATCCTGGAAGTCATTACCTTTTCTCCAACTGTTTTACAACCAACTCAAGTTTGTTTTGCTAGTACAAGTTTTCTAATTAATAAAGTTTCAATCTTTAGAAGTCTCAGTTAAGTAAATTTTCTAATAGCATTCTCCACTAATTTCTTGTGGATTCGACAACCCTACTTTGCTATACTATAGTTTAAGGTAGTTAATAACCTGGTTTTAAGTATATTTTTTATTGACCTTCGACATGCGATCACCTATGCCTCTCGACAGCTAAAGACACATGAAGTAAACTATCCAACCCATGATCTAGAATTAGCTGTGGTGGTGTTCGCACTAAAGACCTGGAGGCATTATCTGTATGGAACGAAGTGTACGATTTATACGGACCACAAAAGTCTTAAGTATTTCTTTGACCAAAAAGATTTAAATATGAGACAAAGAAGGTGGCTGGAACTGGTCAAAGATTATGACTGTGAAATCTTACATCATCCCGGAAAGGCTAACGTGGTAGCCGATGCTCTGAGCCGTAAGGAATAGCATCATCCAATTCGAGTGAAAGCATATAAGATGGTAATAACTCTTGACTTCATGAGCCCGCTTCAAGACGCATAAATCAAAGCATTAAAGGACAAGAATGTTAAGAAAGAAAGAAAGAATGGCTGGTCAGGAGAAATTTCTAAAGGAGAATGAATATAAAGTCAAGACTCAATTTGATCGTATGTGGATACCACGACCAGGTGAGTTTAGACTTAAGATTCTTGATGAAGCTCATAAATCACAATATTCTATTCATCTGAGTACTACAAAAATGTACCAAGATCTGCGCAGAGATTATTGGTGGACCGGAATGAAGTTCGATATCATTAAATATGTAGCAAAATGCCTGACTTGCTTACAAGTTAAAGCAGAACATCAGAAACCGTATGGGAGATTACAACCATTAGAAATCTCAGAATGGAAGTGGGAACATCTCACTATGGATTTCATAACCAAGCTACCAAAAACAGCTAGGGTTATGATACCATTTGGGTGGTTGTAGGTCGGCTAACTAAGAGTGCTCATTTTCTAGCTATACGTGAGACATATTCTTTAGAAAAGTTAGCTGATTTGTTCATTAAAGAAATTGTTTCCAGACATGGAGTGCCAGTCTCGATTGTCTCTGATCGAGATACTCATTTCACTTCAAGTTTCTGGAAAAAATTCCATGAAGAGATGGGAACTAGATTATTAATCAGCACAGCATATCATCATCAAACTGACGGTCAAAGTGAGAGGAAAATACAAACTCTTGAAAATATGTTGCGTGCTTGTATAATTGATTTCAGTGGAAGTTGGGATAATCATTTGCCATTAGCAGACTTCTCAAATAATAACAGCTACCATTCCAGTATTGGTATGCCACCATACGAGATGTGATGTGTTGTAACTATATATATATTTTTTATAAAGATTTTTACACAATTAGTTTTAAAAAGGGTTTTCACCAAAGACTAATCACACACACACCAGGAAAATGTACCTGTCGGATAGCAATATAGTAAAGGTAAGAACCGGATATCAATCTGTGGACACGGTGGAATGCAATAATAAACCGGAACTAAAATCTAATCAAGTAAGGGTAAAAGTTGTTTAAGTTGATTTTTGATTAAACAAATATGCAAGAATATAAAACTAAACTAAGAACACAAATCAAACAATCAAGGAAGGAATATCACTTCGGTCGAATCCATTCAGTAAACATCCAAAACAACTATAGATACATGGAAAGTACACGATACGTATGCCGACTAAACTCTCGTCAAGGACATCTAATCAAATGACTTTTCGGAAAGTTAGAATGAATTATACAAACTAACCACCTAAACTTATGAAATGAAGCTCACGTGTTATTAATACGTCAATGTTTAATAGAGATTGAACTAGCTTCCTGTCAAGGTTGACTAATTCAACAACTAGTTGGAAAGATTGCACGAATCAATACATAACCCACCTCAAGTTGATTAAAGTAAACAACCACATGCATTTCCTCAACATACAATGTTCATATCAAGATTACATAAACTAAAGGTTGCGTCAACAAGTCCTAGATAAACATAATACTAAACATGACACACCATAACAAGCACTTTGTCTTTCCAAACACAAGCACAAGGATGCACATTCAAGAGTTTTCAACTATAAACAAGACTTCATCCATCATTCCTAGTCAAAATCCGTAAACTAGCATACATATATACACTAATCAATGAATACATGCATAAACCATGGGTTTTCCAACATACATAGCCTACACATATACAAGTCTTGCAAACGATATCAACTCCCAAATGCACAATATCATTGAAGATTAATCATGCCATTGTTATAACATTAACATAAACTATGCCAAAAATCCATAAATGTTGTCAAGCGTTACTAAACTTCATGTAAACCAAAGTGATATCAAGAGTTAGTTCTTGGAGAGCAAATAAACAAGAACAAAGCAAGGAAAAGAAACAAGACTCATGAAGAAATGCCAAGAATCAAACCAACTCTTCAAAGCTAGATGAAAATGATGTTTGGTGATCCTCTTGATGTTGTAGTCCTTCCTATAAGCTTGAAATGTGGCTAGAAACAAGGAAATTCGGAGCACAAAATAGTGCTCAAGGCTCCAACTCTCTAGGTCTCCCGTTGTTCGGATGACTCGAATGACGAATCATGATCATGATCAATCGCGGGCCGGCTCTTTTTGGTACACAACGGAGGATCGGGTGTCAGCATAGTCATTGGTTCGTTGGTGAACCCATCCGTTTGCACATCTTCCTCTTGGTGCGACTCCCCTTCAATTACCATCAAGTGCGAATGTAGGTTTCTCATAGCGCTTTGCGGGGTAGCCCGGGAACTGATAACATCCAATGTATAATGTGGGCCCCCACAAATCTCACACCAAATCTCCTCGTGGTAACCCCATAGATCAAACGGGTACTCGTCACAGTAACTCCCATAGTTGCAAATCATGAAAATCACTACAAAGAGCACTCAAACAAAACGATCATGGGGTACCAGATAAAAATAAAATAGAGAATAAAAATAAAAATAAAAAATACCAATCGAAAAGCTATTCAGAAATATAAGATGAAAGTGATAAAATAAAAATAAAGATAAAGATAAATTTAAATAAGGAAAACTATTTACCAAGGTATATACAAATATGTACTAAATGACTAAATAATAATTCCACTTTTTCTCGCACAAACCGTATCCCCGGCAACGACGCCAAAAACTTGATGTGTTGTAACTATATATATATTTTTATAAAGATTTTTACACAATTAGTTTTAAAAAAAGGTTTTCACCAAAGACTAATCACACACACACCGGGCAAGTATACCCATCGGATAACAATATACTAAAGGTAAGAACCGGATATCAATCCGTGGACACGGTTGAATGCGATATAAAACCGAAACTAAAATCTAATCAAGTAAGAGTAAAAGATGTTAAAGTTTATTTTTGATAAAACTAAACTAAGAACACAAATCAAACAATCAAGGAAGGAATATCACTTCGGTCTTTTATCCATTCAGTAAACATCCAACAACAACTATAGATACATGGCAAGTACACGATACGTATGCTGACTAAACTCTCGTCAAAGACATCTAATCAAATGACTTTTTGGAAAATTAGAATGAATTATACAAACTAACCACCAAAAATCATGCAATGAAGCTCACGTGCTATGAATACGTCAACGTTTAATAAAGATTGAACTAGCTTCCGGTAACCTTTCTGATTTTCATGTTTTCATTTTGGTACAATAAAACATGTATGAATTTCAATCTTAGTGAAATGATTATATCAAGCCCTACTTTTATAAATTACAGCTTCACAAGTTCCACCCGCATTTATTTTAGAACCCCTATATGTATAAATATATATGTGTAATTAGACTTATGTGTACATATACATACACATTTACACCCAAAATTACAAGTGATTTTACCTTAGATTGGGCCCTAAACCATTTAAAGTCTCAAGCAATTAAACCTACACTTACAATTTTGACTTTTAAACATAAATTTTGACTTCCATGATCCGTTTGACTTTCAAAAGTCAAAGCAGCCCAAATCGTGATAATCCAAGGCCGCCTCCAATGATTACTGGTTGATTTGGACTCCTCATGACTACTCAAACAAAAAGGCGACCCAATCCAAGCCCAATCAACCCATCAATTCGTTCGAACCCGCGGTTGAATTCAAATTTTAAACCCATTTGACTTTGTGGAGTCAAAGCCAAATAAATCTAATCCAATTCGATTAACAAAACATGTTTCAATCCCGGAAATCACGCTTAAGCTGATCGTGCATGTATCTGAACCAATTTCACGACCAAATTCATTCAATTATAACTGTAACAACGCGTAATCAAGACTAAAACCGACACCTGTAATCCCCTCAATCGAATCGGACATTCGTGATAAAATTAATCAAATTGAATCGACATAGGCCTTCACACGACTCTATACAAACTCTCTAAAACCTCATTTGAGTCTCATTCCATCTCTGTTTGCCGATCGAGCACCAAAACACCGCCGCTATTTCCTCTAGTCGTCGGCCATCTATTCTCAGTCGTTTCAGGTATGGCTCAAGTCATTTGATTCGTTTTTGTGTAAAGATCGAAAGCCCTCTGTCAATTTCATATGACAGAGGGCATCAAACTCGAATTCGTTTGAAATTGAGAGCCATTCATACGGGTTCTAAAATGGGGATTTTTCTAATTCGAAGGGCTTAATGTATTTAATCATTTAAACACTATGAATTAACAGCGAACCATCTGGTCCGACCGGTTAAGACATTGCACCGTCGGACCAGAGGGCATGGGTTCGAAACCCACATAACCGGCCCTTTTTGCGCATGCCTTAAGCTAGACCCGGCTTCCCTTATCGTTGCATGTTTAATACGCACCCGAACTAGATTAATTCCAAGTGTGGCCACTGGTCCAGTGGTTAATACTTGATGCTCCTACCAGGCAGACCCGGGTTAAACCCGGGCAAGCCGCGTACATTTTTTAAACCATTTTTAAAGTCCCAAAAATTTATAAAAAAATGTTTTTATAAACCTTACAGTATTTTTAACAGAATAGAACCAAATTTGTTAATTCTCAATATAAATTCAATTTTATTATTAATTTCTTTGTTAAAATTTTATATTAAATGTTTAAAACAAAGATTTAGATATTTAAATAATTGAAGGAAATTAATTTCCAAATTGATATTAGTTTTATACAATACCCCTCGAATTTATAAAGTTTTATAAAATTTTAACTTTATTTAAGACAAATAAATACTTATTTTAAATGGTAAATAAATAAATAAAATTTATTTATTATTTATATAATCCACACTTAGGATTTAAAATTATATTTAACATTTATTTTTATACCAATATTATTTACACACCTCTATAAGTAAAGAAATAACTAAAGTAAAGTTATTTAATTAAATTATATTTTAATAAATATAATTTCACACTATTTTTCTAATTAAATAAATATATGACAATTATTTAATTTAATTAGTTATTTAAACGTAAACCCTAAGTCACCTAATTATTTTAAATCATATACTTCAACTCTCCAAGATTATAAAGCACTTATTTGAATTCAAAACGCAAACACCTATCTATTTTCGTAATACAACACGGACTCATTATACAACTCCCTATACCTTACCCATTGAAACCCTAGACTTTGCCCTAGACATTTTATTAATTCATATTCATATGCATTACACTTTAGGTTAGCTTTGTGAGTACAAGGATCACTTTGCCACCTATTCTCTTGTGCTAACTACAACCCTTGATTCATGTGAGTTTACATAGCCACCTTTTCCATTTTGTACTTTTGGGGTGAAACATGATTTTCCTTTTTGAAACCTTTTTGCATAGACTTAAATACAATTCAATAAAATGATATTATGTGTTATGTGTTTTATGTTTGAATTCTATGAGTTAAGACTACATATACATGACATTAGTACAATCTTTAACTCTGTACAAGCCAACGGTTAACATTAATAGATCTATTGTGTCAGACAAACCCACCCGGTTAGGGTGTTTGTTACCGACTTTACATTAGAGTAACCTGCGTGTTATGCCTTAGTCACAAGGTTTGATTGTACACACTTAGTTTAACTATATATTCTCCATAAATGCCTTATAGACGTGTATCGTATGAATTGTATAAAATACTTTAAACTTGGTTGTGTGTCAAAACCTATGTATGCTCACCAACTTTTTAGTTGACCTTGTTTTCATCATGTTTCAGGTACTAATGCTTGAGAATAAGTATAAGTTGCTTCACTTAGGACCGAGGACCTAAAATCTAATTTAAAGAGACTATTTATGTATTTCTATTTTCCTTGTATTGTTGGATTCATGTTTATTTGTGATATGAAATTGGTTATTTAAATATTTAAACTTTAGTAAACCTTGTGCTTTTGAACAGTCTACATGTCCCGCCCTGACGTATTCCGTCGTCGGTTGGGGTGTGACAGATTGGTATCAGAGCCTTGGTTATAGTGAATTAGGTTATTAGACACCTTTGACCTAGACTATAACCTTAGGACACCCATTATTGCCATGTTCTATGATTATATGATATGCTACCTGCTATGTGTTACTTGCTTATTATATTTTGATACCTTATTTGTTAAAATTCATGAATTATTAGACTATAGTTAAATAATAAATTAAATAAACAATATCCCTACCCATACCCTAAGCCTCATAACCTTCTCACCTACTTCTCTGTCATCATCATCATAGCATGTGGAAACTTCATAAATTTAAATCTATAGAATTTCTTTAGTTCCTCGTTAAGGTTTTAAACTTTGTTAATTATTAGAGGACACATGCAATCTGGAAGGGTGACACATGTATTCTGGGTTTTCTGTCTAGGAAAACATTTCGTATAAATCCCAATCACCCGAGGGACCCGTATGCTTTCCTGGGAATTCTCGGGATGAGTGTTTACTTATAGGCTAAAGCACGTCTCCTTGAAAAATTATATGAGTTTAATTGACCTTAATGTGTCATAGTATTCAAGTGATTATGTCACTATTTGAGTACAATCCAAACTATGGTTTACTACTTCATCTATTATTTTGTTCCCTTTTAAATTCAATCAACTTTCATAAGTTCTTACATTCTTTCTTGTCTTGTGCAAATCTGTAGAATGCCTCCCCGTCGTGCTACCGTGACCAACAACAACACCGACATCGCTGCTATCCTTGCACAACTTATAACTCAACTCACCCAAGCTAATGGAGCCATTAGTGGTACCCATGGAACTAATGGGGGTGGTGGTGCCAACCCTCCGCAATGTACTTTCAAGCACTTTAACTCGTGCAACCCCACTAAGTTTTATGGCACTGAAGGAGCCACGGGTCTCTTGCAATGGTTCGAGAGCATTGAAAGCACTTTTCTCAACAGCGATTGTCCCGACAACCTCCGGGTCCGCTATGCCACCAGCGTCTTCCAAAAATGAGCGCTCACTTGGTGGAATGGTGAAAAGAGGAATAGGGGCATGGATGTGGCAATGGACTTGCCATGGGATGAGGTCAAACGGCTCATAACCGAGGAGTTATGTCCTCGTAATGAAATGAAAAAGTTAGAGGCCGAATTTTGGGATCTTGCCCTAGATAGTGGTGAAAGTTTAGCCTACACCACCCGTTTCCATGAGCTAAGTCTTCCAGTACCGCATATGGTCACACCTTTGGCTCGGGGTATTGAAAAGTACATCGGTGGTCTACCGATGAAGATTCAAGACATTGTTTTAGGGAGGAACCCAGTTACCCTTGAAGATGCCATCCACCTATCCGCCACATTAACCGATAACCATGTAAAGGCGGGTACGCTAACAAGGAAGGGTGCCAAGAAAGTCCTAGACACGGTAACACCTTCTGAGCCCTCCAAAGGGATCAAACTCGAACCTTTCTCCAACAACAAGAAACGAAAGACTAGGAACTTTGCTGTTGTTACCCCAGCTGCCCCAGTCAATCACGTTGCTCCTATGACTCAGAATTCAGCCAAGAAACATTATGTAAGCAGCAGCCCTTTGTGCAACACGTGTAATTACCATCACTTCCCAAATATACCGTGTTGGATCTGTACCAGCTGTGGAAGATATGGGCATTTAGCCAACACATGCAGAGTCAAACCACCCGATAATACAGCCAACCAGGGAAGCAAAGGGGTTCCAACTATCACTAATGGGAACGCTTGCTTTGAATGTGGAAACCCAAACCACTTCCGAAACCGATGCCCGAAACTTACCAACTCAAATCAAGGTGGAGCTAGAGGTCGTGCTTTCAACATAAATGCTAATGAAGCCCAGGCCAACAATGATGTGGTCAACGGTACGTTCCTCGTTAATAACCAATATGCTTCCATTCTATTTGATACCGGTGCCGATAAGAGTTTTGTTTCACTTAATTTTGAACCTTTGCTTGCTAAAACCCGAACTAAGTTAGAGAAAATGTTTACCGTTGAAGTAACGGATGGAAACCCCATCATCATTGACTCCACTATCCGCGATTGTTTCATCGAACTTAATGAACATTCCTTTCCCGTCAACCTCATACCTATGCAACTGGGAAGCTTTGATTTTATCATAGGCATGGATTGGCTATCTAGTCATCATGCCGAGGTCGTTTGTTTCGAGAAGTGCATCCGAATTCCTCTCCCCTCGGGTGATACATTAAAAGTCTTTGGTGAGAAACCATGTAGTGGACTTAAGCTCATGTCGTGCACTACGGCCCGAAAGTACTTACGGAAGAAGTATGTGGCCTTTTTAGCCCATATCGTTCAAAAGAAGGACCAAGAGAAGAGTATTCAAGACATCCCCATTATTTGTGGCTTTCCCGAAGTATTCCCTGAAGATCTATTCGGTCTTCCACCCGTTCGTCAAGTAAAGTTTCGTATCGACCTTGTACCTGGAGCTAATCCTGTGGCTAAAGCTCCATATCGTCTAGCACCTTCTGAGATAAAAGAACTTGCAAGTCAGCTCCAAGAACTTTCCGATAAAGGTTTCATTCGTCCCAGTATTTCACCATGGGGTGAACCCGTCCTATTCGTGTAGAAGAAAGATGGCTCATTCCAGATGTGTATTGACTACCGTGAACTCAACAAACTTACCATCAAGAACCGTTATCCTTTGCCTAGGATTGATGATCTCTTTGATCAACTCCAAGGTTCCACCTACTTCTCGAAGATTGATCTTCGATCCGGATATCACCAACTTCGTGTGCAAGAGGAGGATATTCCAAAGACTGCCTTTCGTACAAGGTACGGTCACTACGAATTTATGGTTATGCCTTTTGGGCTAACCAATGCCCCGGCGGTTTTCATGGATCTCATGAATCGCGTATGCAAACCATACCTAGATAAATTCGTGATCGTTTTCATTGACGACATCTTGATCTACTCCAAGACCAAATCGGATCATGAAAAACACCTTAAGTTGGTTTTAGACCTTTTAAGAAAAGAACAACTATATGTTAAGTTCTCCAAGTGTGAATTTTGGCTAAAGGAAGTTCAATTTTTGGGACATATTGTCAACGAAAAGGGAATTCATGTTGATCCCGCAAAGATCGAAGCCGTTAAGAATTGGAGTACCCCTAAGACCCCTACCGAAATTCGTTCATTTCTTGGTCTTGCTGGTTATTACCGTCGTTTCATCTCAAACTTTTCCAAGATTGATGTTCCTCTCACGGCCTTGACCCACAAAGGTAAACACTATGAGAGTGACCAAAGCAAGAGGAAGCCTTCCAACTCCGCAAGCAAAAATTATGCAATGCTCCTATTCTCACTCTTCCTGATGGCAACGATGATCTGGTTGTCTACTGCGATGTATCAAACCAAGGTCTCGGTTGTGTTCTCATGCAACGGGGCAAGGTGATCACTTATGCATCAAGACAACTTAAAATTCATGAAAAGAATTATACGACGCACGATCTTGAGTTGGGTGCGGTCGTCTTCGCATTAAAGATTTGGAGGAATTATCTCTGTGGCACGAAATGTGTGGTGTTCACTGACCACAAAAGTCTCCAACACATCTTCAATCAAAAAGAACTCAACATGAGGCAACGACGTTGGGTCAAGCTCCTTAACGACTACGACTGCGAGATTCGGTACCATCCCGGTAAAGCGAATGTTGTGGCAGATGCTTTGAGTCGTAAGGACCACGTTATGCTTCATTGTGTTAGGATTCAAACCGATGTTCAAAATCGCATCTTAGAAGCTCAACACGTCTCGATCACCGAGGGTAATCTGTATAACGAAATGTCATGTGGTGTTGAACTCCTATTAGAAACCAAACCTAATGGCCTCCTCTATTACTTGAATCGTATCTGGGTCCCCGATCGTGATGACCTTCGCGTAGTCCTTATGAACGAGGCACACAAAACTCGCTACTCCGTCCATCCCGGGGCTGATGAAATGTACAAGGGTCTTCACCAACAATACCGGTGGCCCGGGATGAAGAAAGACATTGCACTATATGTTGCAAAATGTCTAACTTGTTCCAAAGTCAAAGCTGAACATCAACGCCCTTCTGGTTTACTTGAACAACTGGAAATTCCAGTGTGGAAATGGGAAAATCTAGCCATGGATTTCATTACCAAACTCCCTCGTACTTCTAGCAGTTATGATAGCATTTGGGTGATCATTGACCGTCTCACCAAATCTACTCACTTTCTACCCATCCGAGAAGACTATCGGGTAGAGAAATTAGCCCGAATCTACATTGACGAAATTGTGAGTCGTCACGGGGTCCCACTTAACATAATCTCTGATAGGGATGCTCGTTTCACCTCCCGCTTTTGGCAATCTCTCCAAACTGCTCTTGGTACACGCTTGGATTTAAGCACGGCTTACCATCCCCAATCTGATGGTCAGACCGAGCGAACAATCCAGACGCTCGAGGACATGCTTAAAGCTTGTGTAATTGATTTTGGTGGCAATTGGGATTCACATCTATCCCTCATTGAGTTCTCTTACAACAATAGCTACCACACAAGCATCAACATGGCTCCATTTGAAGCTCTCTATGGTCGGAAGTGTCGCTCTCCTATCTGTTGGAACGAGATTGGTGAAGCACAAATCACCGGTCCCGAATTAATCCAAGAAACGTCCGACAAGATCCTTCAGATCCGCAACAACATTCAAGTAGCAAGGAATCGGCAAAAGAGCTATGCCGACAAGAGACGTAAACCCTTGGAATTTCAAGTCGGTGATCTTGTACTTCTAAAGGTATCTCCTTGGAAGGGGGTGATTCTCTTCGGGAAGAAGGGTAAACTAGCACCTCGCTATGTGGGTCCATTCAAGATCCTCGAAAGCATCGGGAAAGTGGCTTACAAACTCGAATTACCTCCATCACTTGCTAATATACATCCTACTTTCCACGTGTCCAACCTAAAGAAATGTCTTGCTGATGAGAATCTCCATATACCTCTTGACGATGTGCGCATTGACAAAACGATGCACTTCGTGGAGAGACCAGTGGAGATCATGGGTCGCGAGATCAAGCAACTCAAGCGCAGCCGTATCCCTATTGTCAAAGTACGATGGGAATCTAAGCATGGACCTGAATTTACTTGGGAACGTGAGGACCAAATCAAACTCAAGTACCCTCACCTCTTTGCTGATACAGTCGCCTCAACTAGCTAAATTTCGGGACGAAATTCCATCAACATGGGGACACTGTAACCTTTCTGATTTTCATGTTTTCATTTTGGTACAATAAAACATGTATGAATTTCAATCTTAGTGAAATGATTATATCAAGCCCTACTTTTATAAATTACAGCTTCACAAGTTCCACACGCATTTATTTTAGAACCCCTATATGTATAAATATATATGTGTAATTAGACTTATGTGTACATATACATACACATTTACACCCAAAATTACAAGTGATTTTACCTTAGATTGGGCCCTAAACCATTTAAAGTCTCAAGAATTAAACCTACACTGACAATTTTGACTTTTAAACATAAATTTTGACTTCCATGATCCGTTTGACTTTCAAAAGTCAAAGCAGCCCAAATCGTGATAATCCAAGGCCGCCTCCAACGATTACTGGTTGATTTGGACTCCTCATGACTACTCAAACAAAAAGGCGACCCAATCCAAACCCAATCAACACATCAATTCGTTCAAACCCGCGGTTGAATTCGAATTTTAAACCCATTTGACTTTGTGGAGTCAAAGCCAAATAAATCCGATTCAATTCGATTAACAAAACGCATTTCAATCCCGGAAATCACGCTTAAGCTGATCGTGCATTTATCTGAACCTATTTCACGACCAAATTCATTCGATTACAACTGTAACAACGCGTAATCAAGACTAAAACCGACACTTGTAATCCCCTGAATCGAATGGGACATTCATGATAAAATTAATCAAATTGAATCGACATAGGCCTTCACACGACTCTATACAAACTCTCCAAAACCTCATTTGAGTCTCATTCCATCTCTGTTTGCCGATCGAGCACCAAAACACTGTCGCTGTTTCCTCTAGTCGTCGGCCATCTATTCTCAGTCGTTTCAGGTGTGGCTCAAGTCATTTGATTCGTTTTTGTGTAAAGATCGAAAGCCCTCTGTCAATTTCATACAACAGAGGGCATCAAACTCGAATTCGTTTGAAATCGAGAGCCATTCAGACGGGTTCTAAAATGGGGATTTTTCTAATTCGAAGGGCTTAATGTATTTAATCATTTAAACACTATGAATTAACAGCGAACCATCTGGTCCGACCGGTTAAGACATTGCATCGTCAGACCAGAGGGCGTGGGTTCGAAACCCACATAACCGGCCCTTTTTGCGCATGCCTTAAGCCAGACCCGGCTTCCCTTATCGTTGCATGTTTAATACGCACCCGAACCAGATTAATTCCAAGTGTGGCCACTGGTCCAGTGGTTAATACTTGATGCTCCTACCAGGCAGACCCGGGTTCGACCCGGGCAAGCCGCGTACAATTTTTAAACCATTTTTAAAGTCCCAAAAATTTATTAAAAAAATGTTTTTATAAACCTTACAGTATTTTTAACATAATAGAAACAAATTTGTTAATTCTCAATATAAATTCAATTTTATTATAAATTTCTTTGTTAAAATTTTATATTAAATGTTTAAAACAAAGATTTTGATATTTAAATAATTTAAGGAAATTAATTTTCAAATTGATATTAGTTTTATACAATACCCCTCGAAATTATAAAGTTTTATAAAATTTTAACTTGATTTAAGACAAATAAATACTTATTTTAAATGGTAAATAAATAAATAAAATTTATTTATTATTTATATAATCCACACTTAGGATTTAAAAGTATATTTAACGTTTATTTTTATACCAATATTATTTACACACCTCTATAAGTAAAGAAATAACTAAAGTAAAGTTATTTAATTAAATTATATTTGAATAAATATAATTTCACACTAATTTTCTAATTAAATAAATATATAACAATTATTTAATTTAATTAGTTATTCAAACGTAAACCCTAAGTCACCTAATTATTTTAAATCATATACTTCAACTCTCCATGATTATAAAGCACTTATTTGAATTCAAAACGCAAACACCTATCCATTTTCGTAATACAACACGGACTCATTGTACAACTCTCTATACACTCACCCATTGAAACCCTAGACTTTGCCCTAGACATTTTATTAATTCATATTCATACGCATTACACTTTAGGTTAGCTTTGTGAGTACAAGGATCACTTTGCCACCTATTCTCTTATGCTAGCTACATCCCTTGATTCATATGAGTTTACATATCCCCCTTCTCCATTTTGTACTTTTAGGGTGAAACATGATTTACCTTTTTGAAACCTTTTTACATAGACTTAAATACAATTCAATAATATGATATTATGTGTTATGTGCTTTATGCTTGAATGCTATGAGTTAAGACTACATATACATTACATTAGTACAATCATTAATTCCGTACAAGCCAACGGTTAACATTGATAGATCTATTGTGTCTGACAAACCCACCCGGTTAGGGTGTTTGTTACCGACTTTACATTAGGGTAACCTGCGTGTTATGCCTCCGTCACAAGGTTTGATTGTACACACTTAGTTTAACTATATATTCTCCATAAATGCCTTATACACGTGTATCGTATGAATTGTATAAAACACTTCAAACTTGGTTGTGTGTCAAAACCTATGTATGCTCACCAACTTTTTAGTTGACCTTGTTTTCATCATGTTTCAGGTACTAATGCTTGAGAATAAGTACAAGTTGCTTCACTTAGGACCGAGGACCTAGAATCTAAATTAAAGAGACTATCGATGTATTTCTATTTTCCTTGTATTGTTGGATTCATGTTTATTTTTGATATGAAATTGGTTGTTTAAATATTTAAACTTTAGTAAACCTTGAGCTTTTGAACAGTCTACATGTCCCGCCCCGACGTATTCCGCCGTCGGTTGGGGTGTGACCCTTCCTGTCAAGGTTGGCCAATTCAACAACTAGTTGGAAAGATTACACGAACCAACACATAACCCACCTCAAGTTGATTAAAGTAAACAACAACATGCATTTCCTCAACATACAATGTTCATATCAAGATCACATAAACTAGAAGATTGCATCAACAAGTCCTAGATAAACATAACACTAAACATGAAACACCATAACAAGCACTTTGTCTTTCCAAACACAAGCACAAGGATGCACATTCAAGAGTTTTCAACCATAAACAAGACTTCATCCACCATTCATAGTCAAAAGCCATAAACTAGCATACATACATACACTAATCAATGAATACATCCATAAACCATGGGTTTTCCAACATACATAGCCTACCCATATAAATGCCTTGCAAACAATCTCAACTCCTAAATACACAATATCATTGAAGAATAATCATGCCATTGTTATAACATTAACAAAAACTATGCCAAAAATCCATAAATGTTGTCAAACATTACTAAACTTCATCTAAACCAAAGTGATATCAAGAGTTAGCTCATGGTGTGCATAAGAACAAGAACAAAGCAAGGAAAGGTTATAATACTCATGAAGAAATGCCAAGAATCAAACCAACTCTTCCAAGCTAGCTGATGATGATGATGATGTATGGTGATGTCACACCCCAACCGATGGCAGAATCATCGGGGCGGGACATGTAGACTATTCATGAGCACAAGGTTCACTAGATTTCAATATTTAATCATCAATTTCATTTCAAACAATTCAACCACAAATAGCAAAATTCAACAAGTACATAAATGAAAATACAAATTTTTCTTTGAATTTAAATTAACTAAGTCCAAATTTAAGTGTAGCATGTCTTGACCAAACTCACACATTAGCACCTGAAACATGAATAAAATAAGGTCAACTAAAAAGTTGGTGAGCATACACAGGTTTGTATATAGATAGCATATAGATTGTAAATAAACAAATCCTTACATAACATGATAAAATAAGGCATTTATGGAGAGCAGCTATTGTGTAACCAAGTATAATCAAACCTTTGTAACTAGCATGCAAAATTGTGTTGTCGGTAATAATCACCCCAATCTGGGTGGGTTTGTCAGACTCAATAGATCTATCATTGTTTACCGTCGGCTTGAATAGTTAATGATTGCACATAAATCGCACACAAAAGTTAGCACAACTAGCACTCAGGCATAAAGCTTAAATTTGCACACATGAATGTAAAGAGGATTTGAACTTGTGTAGTTTGTGTAAATGTAAGCAATAAATTGTATATTGTTCATGTTCCACCCCAAAAAGTGTAAAAGAGTAAAAGGGGCTATGTAATACTCACTTGATTCGAAGGCGTAGCTAACACGAGATACTAGATAGTAATATGATCCTTGTAATGCACAACGTTAACCTAGTATGGAATGTATATTTAATTAATAGTGTGCACAATGGTCTATATCTAAGTCTAAGGTTAAATTGGATGTGTGTATAAGGAATTTGAAGTTGTAGGTGTTAGTGGTTTGTACTGGAATGGTGTTGTATAAAATTAAGGTTTGAGTTTGGAATAACTAAATAATAAAATAAAATTATTATTTATTTACTTAGTTATAAAAATAATGTAGGTATTAGAGGTAATTAAGTATAACCTAAATAAATGATTTTTGTTTAAATGTAAATTAAATAAATAATTGTTACCTTATTTATTTATTTATAAAATATGTAACTTAGTCATTTAGTTATAAAAATGCATTAGATGTTTTATATTAAATATAAATTTCTTTACTTTATTTTCATAAAGATGTGTAAATATTAATTAAATGTAGGGTTTAACAATAAATGTAAATTAAATTTTTATAAGTTTTAAATAAATAATTTCTATTTATTTTAGAATAGAATTTTGATCTTTTTAAATAACGTTAATATAAATCTTTATAAAGTCAATTCTTTTTATTTAAAAATTAATTTGAAATACTTATTTTTTTTTTAAAATATGAAAATAATTATTCTGCCAAGACTTTTCTCACACACACGACCGTGCCTGGGACAAGGCACGATCGTGCTAGAACCACGGGCGCGACCGTGTTGACCAAACAGAAGGCATAATTAGGCTGTTCACTAGGCACGACCGTGTCTGGGCCAGGCACGACTTTTGAGGCAAGACCAAGTCTAGTCAAGGACATGACCGGGTCTGAGTGTGTGAGGCACGACCGCGCTGGTATTAGCACGACCGTGTCTCACGAAGCACGGCCGCTCTAAAAGACTAGCGCGACCGTGTCTGTTCCAAAACAGGAACGAATGCTTAAATCTTATATTGTTAATGTTGGAAATCATAGGGCTTCCACCCATTAGGTTATTACAAGTCTTTTAGTATAGGTTAATTGTATTTAAAACGTGTCCAAAGTAGGATTCGATTAAACCATTTTAGAGTAAACACATAGATTCGGGTTCGTGTTGATTTCCATATTGTAAGCCCAAATTAAGTTAGGGCTTTTGATCTATAGACTAAAACGTAGATGTAGGAGGTTTCAATTACTCGAAAAGATGATTAATCGATATCGTGTGGTAGAAACGAGTTCCGGCGGCGACGGGTTTGGTTTCCGGTGTCCTTTGCTGCAGCTCCGGCTAATTCACGTGTTCAGAAGCCTTAGAGAGGATCGAGTAGTGGGTATCGTGTGTTTGCTTGAGAGAATTTGGATCGTAGTGGAGGAATTCGTGGTCTTGCGAAAGTGGATTGACGGCTTTGAGATGAATCAGTATAGTTGGGTTTATTTGTTGAATATACGATGATTAAAATTCTTAATTGGGTTGTTAATGGTACAAACGTGCGCAACAGTTACGAAATCAAACGATTCCGCGATTAAAGGCAGCATTTACGTTTCAGCTGACGTGAGGCGCGACCGTGCCCTTTTGAGGCGCGACCGTTCCAAAGCAAGGCGCGCGACCGTGCCAAGGCACTTGGCGCGACCGTGCCAGAACGAGGCGCGACCGTGCCTATTAGGGTTTCTGGTTGTTTTTAAGGTCTTTGCAATTTTCAGTATTGACAGATTTGTATAAATATGAACTTATGTAGAATAGGATATACTCGTATAAAATTTGTGGGTTTACATTGGAACATAGTATTTAATTATTGGTACGAATAGAACAAGTCAATGTACTAAATTTGAATTTGAAACGTGTCACATTGAATTGAAATACAGATAACAAAAATTAGAAATGTTACAGGTGATCCTCTTGGTGTTGTAATCCCTCCAAGATACTTGAAAAGTGGTTGGAACAAGGCTGGTTCGGAGCTCAAACAGTGGGTTTTTGCTCTGGTTGCTGAATGAATGAATTAGAGAATGGCTTCTGTATTTATAGACTGAAGGAAGCACGACTGTGCCAGGAGAGAAGGAACGAATGTGCCTGTCACTTGGGCGCGACCATGCCAAAGTACTAGCACGGTCGTGGTGCAAAGGGTTGACCGATCCGGAGCTTCTATTGGGTCCCAACGAACGAGGAAGTACGGCTCTGAGGTCATGGATCAGACTCACGGGATTACACGCGGCCGTGGGGCGTTGGAGCATGGTTGTGCTCGAGGAAATGGCTTGGCGCAGTCGTGCCAGATGCGGGGCGCGACCGTGCCTAGGGTTTGGAAGACTGGCACTACCGTGCCAGGTATGGGGCACGATCGTGCCTCCAACTCAGAAACCCTAAAACTCCAACTTTTATCCTGGAATTCCCTTGTTTGTTCACTCAGCTTCACAAAAACCTACAAAACTGGAAATGAAGCAAATAAGTTTCTAAACGTTGAAAATAACCAACAATTGATCGTGAAATGAGTGAAGTTTTGTGCCAAAAAGATGTGTAAATTCTAACACATCAAGATGCTATATGAAACGAGTTTGAAAGGTAGCCTATCAACTAGAACTACCTGGATAATTGGATAAGATACACAATACGTTCCACGTATCTTATTTAAGAAAGTGTTTGGCGGACGAGACTGCTCATATCCCTCTAGAAGTGATAGAGGTTGATGAAAAATTAACTTATGTCGAAGAACCCGTAAAAATTCTAGACACGAAAGAAAAGCAGCAACGTCACAAAACAATCAAACAAGTGTTAGTTCAATGGAAACACAGAAAAGGGTCGGAGATGACCTGGGAAAGCGAGAAAGAAATGAGGAAAACTTATCCTCAACTATTTATGGACTAACAGGTTTCGAGGACGAAACCTAATTTAAAGGCGTTAGATTTGTAACATCCCAAACTCTCAAAATAAGTTGGGACACGTGTCGGCTAAGAAATGCCACACTAGAGCGTAATCGGACGCGAAAACAGAAACACGGTCCGACCGGAAATAGCCCAAAACTTCATATAAGCATATCCCAAGCTAGAAAATGAGTTATTTAAGCCATAATATATGAAACTCGGTTGCCTCGGCGAGGAGAATTTGAAAATGTAGTTATAACGGACCGTCACCTGGAGTAATGATCCGTCGCGACCCCCCAGAAGCCATAACGGACCGTCACCGTCCGTGACGGTCCGTCACGCCATAAAATCATGAAAACGCACCGTTTTACGCCACGTATCACTAACTCATCCCACCCTAAGGCCATGACGGACCGTCATGGGCCGTGACGGTCCGTTACGTGGTCATAAAGTGCTTGGAGGCCAAGAAAACGGTAACGGACTGTCACCCTCGGTAACGGTCCGTTATGGGCCTTGAAATTTGCCTATAAATTTATTCTTGAAACCATTCAAATGGGAAACAACACACACCAAACACCATATAAAATCCACACACTCTGAGAAAAATTTAGAAGCTACTGCGGCGCGTAAAGTGCAAGTGCGGTTCGTATCCGGAGAGACGTTTAAGCATGGAACGAGCGTAGGAAAAGACCCAAGGTTAAAGTAAGTACACTGGACCTGTACCCTAGATATGATTATGTGAATTAAGTGACTAAATGATATGTGTTATATGCTATGTAAGACAAGGGTACGGGGTAATGAATGGTTAGTCTAAACACTAAACGGGAATAATGGAGTAGCCACGACGAATCCAAGGGGTGGTGGATAAGCCACTGGTACTTCCTATATATAAATATCTTTGATACATCATGGTGAAACCATTATGAATGTTTAGGGGTATAGACTAAAAGACAGGAATAAGAATATAGTTAACGAACGAGACTTCCGACCGATATTAGTTATCTGTCAAACGGAATGTTCTGTCTAAGAAAATAGTGGTGTGTAAATCCCTCCTGGACCCTTCACTCTTTCCTGGGAACATCTATGTTGGAGGTACTGCTCTGGAAGGATAATAACCCCAGTTTACAATATATTACAAGTATGAATAACTGATAAAGTTGAATGTATGAATGCATGAATATGTGATGCATGATAAATATGAATAGGTGAATGCATGATGATACGTGCAAATATGAATGAGTATGATGGAACAAGTGTAAGCCCTAAAATGGAATAACGGAGTACTCACGAAGTGTTAAAAGGGTAGTGGATACGCCGCTGGTACTTCTTATATATAAACCCTTTTAGTGCGTCGTGGAGAAACCTTTACGAAGTTTTAAAGTGAGAACTAGTTGGGAAATAAATCAAGCATATACATGAAATGAAAACAAATGCTTGATACATTTGGGAGGCTGTGAGTCTAAGATACTCAAGGTCCCAAATGGAAAGAGATACACGCCCTGTAAGGTAGATCTTAATAAAATAAAGAAGAAGAGAACTAAAGATTAAAAGCATACGGGGCTAAGAAATGAATGAGCCTTCGTGGGAAATGAGTCTTTGTGACAAATTCAAGAATTCTATACTAACGAGTATAAGGACCTTGCCAATACTATAACCGGAGGTACGTCCGAACATGGTTGAGAGGGGGTTAGCACACCCATGAAGGAAATGAATACTCTGACCGGAGGTACGTCCAAAGATGGTCGAGAGGGGTTTAGCACACCCATGAAATATACGATTGATGTGACCAGAGGCACGTCCGGAGATGGTCACAGGGGTACCGAGAGCCCGGGAAACTTGAACAATAATAAGAACCTAAAGGGTTCATGTCACACCCTCGAAATCCACCTGCGGGGATATACCGTGAGGCGCGTGACAAACCAGGATCATTGTCCTTAGTTATGTTGAACGACCACTATATGAGTTGAAAATACAAGTGTTGCTCATAGTCACGAGACAATACCGTTAAGTTTGAAAGTAATGCAGGAGCGTAAAATAAAAACCAAGTTCTAGATAAACATAATACTAAACATGACACACCATAACAAGCACTTTGTCTTTCCAAACACAAGCACAAGGATGCATTCAAGAGTTTTCAACTATAAACAAGACTTCATCCACCATTCCTAGTCAAAAGCTATAAACTAGCATACATACATACACTAGTCAATGAATACATGCATAAACCATGGGTTTTCCAACATACATAGTCTACACATATACAAGTCTTGCAAACGATATCAACTCCCAAATACTCAATATCATTGAAGATTAATCATGCCATTGTTATAACATTAACATAAACTGTTTCAAAAATCCATAAATGTTGTCAAGCGTTACTAAACTTCATTTAAACCAAAGTGGTATCAAGAGTTAGCTCTTGGAGAGCATATGAACAAGAACAAAGCAAAGAAAAGAAACAAGACTCACGAAGAAATGCCAAGAATCAAAACCAACTCTTCAAAGCTAGATGATGATGATGTTTGGTGATCCTCTTGATGTTGTTGTCCTTCTTACAAGCTTGAAATGTGGCTAGAAACAAGGAAATTCAGAGCACAAAATAGTGCTCAAGGCTCCAACTCTCCAGGTCTCTCGTTGTTCGGATGACTCGAATGACGAATCATGATCATGATTAATCGCGGGCCGGCTCTCCTTGGTGCACAACCGAGGATCGGGTGTCAGCATAGTCATTGCTTCGTTGGTGACCCCATTCATTTGCACATCTTCCTCTTGGTGCGACTCCCCTTCAATTACCACGGTTGATTCTTCAAACAATAATGTTTCCAGTTCGTCCGAATTACCAACCAGTGCGAATGTAGGGTCCTCATAGCGCTTTGCGGGGTAGCCCGGGAACTGATAACAATCCAGTTTGGTTTGGTTCGGTTTTATTTTTCAACGGTTCGGTTTCAGTTTTCGATTATCAAAAACCGTTACTAATGGTTTGGCTCACGGTTTGACCTAAAACTGTCAAAACCGTATCGGAAACACCCCTAGTTTTTCTTGTATAAATGAAAGATAATAAAATAGCAAGCATTGAAGAGGTTTTACAAGAGAAGAAGCCAATGATTAGTTATGTAAATTAGTTTAAAGGTGGATTAAATATGCCGACGAGCAAACACAAGTTGGATGTAATTTATTAGTGGTGAATATCAATTCTAGCAAAAGAAAAAAAGTAATGAATGAGCAATGCTCTTAGGCCATCCGGTATACCTGATGTGGAAGCCTCGTCACGACGTCATGAGGAGGTAACACCGCCCCCACCCGGCGTGATGGGGTGGCGTGAGAAAAATCACGGGGATGTAGTGGCGTGAGAGCATGGTTCAACGGTCACATAGCCGTTGAACGGCTATAATTTGAAAAAAAGGTTTTTTATTTTTTTTTATTTTCATTATTCTCATCTCCTATATAAACCTAAATACCTTTCATATTATACATCATCTCTAATCTCTTACTATACAAAAAAAGTTTATACTAAAATGTCTTCATCATCAAGCGAGGAAGCCCGGACAATGGCGTTCGGAGTTATGGAAACGACGGCGGTTAGGTGGTGGCAAGAGGCGGAATCGTCCTCAAGACCATTAAAATGAAGCGCATGTCTCAACTGTGACCAGGTGGCTGCTAACACACTTTTACTCAAATATTACTTTGACGAAGGTTGTTTATTTGGGAAGGAGCAATTTAATACCTGGTTTCGAATGATTCGGAGGTTATTTTTAAGAATTAATACTGATCTCGAGAGAGACGTGCCTTGGTTCCGTCAACGTGTTGACGCGAGAGGTCGGGTTGGCTTCACCTCCATTCAAAAGTGTACGGCTGCGATTCGTCAAATGGCGTATGGTGCCGCTAGTGATTCGTTTGACGATTACTTGAAGATGTCAGAACGAACGATTAGGTCATGTATTTACAAGTTTTCTAAAGCTATAATTTTATTGTACGGTAAGAGATATTTACATAAACCGCCGGCTAGCGACATTCAACAATTATATGCTTTTCATGATGCTAAACACGGATTTGTCGGGATGCTTAGTAGCGTCGGGATGCTTGGTAGCATCGGTTGCACGCATTGTGATTGGAAAAATTGCCCCAATGCGTGGCGAGGTCAGTTTGCACGCGGCGATCATCCTCGACGAAGTATTATGCTTGAAGTCGTGGCTTCAAATGATCTATGGTTTTGGCATGCATTCTTTGGCGTTGTCGGTGCGAACAATGACACTAATGTTCTTAATCAATCGCCTATATTCGACGATATGATCAACGGAACCGCACCCGACTCATCGTTTGAACTTAGAGGATCGCATTACAAGCGTGGGTATTATCTAGCCGATGGAATATATCGTGGGTATGATTGCATTACAATTGTCAAGTCTCTTACGTGTCCGGAAGGTATTAAACGTAATAATTATAAAAAGGCTCATGAGGCGGTAAGAAAAAATATTGAACGAGCGTTCGGTCTATTGAAGAATAAGTGGCATATAATCGAACGGCCGGCTCGATCTTGGTCTCAAATCAAAATCCAGAACATTATGTATGCTTGTGTGATTTTACATAATATGATTTTAAATGATCAAGAAGTGACAATTTATCAATACAACCCAAATAAGGAGGAGATTACGCACGAAGAAATTGATAAAGATCAAAATCGAGTAAACCGACAAGAAATACGCAATCAAGAAATTTATAACGCACTAAAGGCGGACTTAATTGAGTATGTTTACGAAAATTCGGAACATTAGGTACTTTTTTTTAGTAATTTAATTTTTTTTAATTATTATTGTAATTTTGTTTTTAATTATTAATGAAATATTATTTATTATGTTTTATTTTATTTTTATTTTAATTAAATATTATGTTTTATTTTAAATGAAAATTAAAAAATATAACATTTAATTATCACATCATCACAATCACACGGGTATACCCCTTGCCAAGTGATTGTGCTGTGATAATGAGTATAGTGACGTGACGCCACGTGACTATACTTTATTATCACAACACACCGCAATAATAACGGTATATCACATGCTCTTATAATATAAAAGTAATAAGAATTAAAAAAATAAATCTATTATTGTAAACATTAATCTAATTAACTAATAATTACAATTTTATTATATTAAACATCCCTAGATCGTTCTATGAGAAGAATTTGTACGAACCCATTTTACGAGGTTAAACCACCTTTACGCTTTCCCCGTGGTGATCATGATTACTTCATTTAAAGTCAAAAAGTCCAATAACTCAATTTATTATTGTTATTTGTTTTGACACAAAGGAAAAGCAAAGGGTTTAATATACTAAAAATATAATTTAATAGGAAAATAGACTCAAACTTATAAATAAGTCATTTATATAAAAAAAAAATATGCTTTAGCTTTTTGAGGTTTTTTAGAAATTCAATGTTTAAAATCATATTCTAAAAACTTTAAATCATTATAAAAAAAAAGAGATGATTAAAAGTTTAAAAGTAATAATTTGGAAATATGTAAGTAGTGAATTTGGTAGAAACAGTTGAGCCAAATTACTAAAGTTCTTTATGGTTTGATTTAACCCGTAATTGAATCATAAACAAAAGTTTTAGTTATTAAAATACAAAACTGATTGATATGGTTATGGTTAACTTTTGGTTTCGGTTATGGTTAAAAAACATTTTTTGAACGGCAAGAATTTTATTAAACCGTAAGCACCAAACAAAATCTAGCAAGGAGCTAGATGAATAACCAAACATATAGCAGAAACTTCACCAAAAGACTAACATAATTTAACTACTTGAGGTGTGTTTCCATCAGTTTGATATCCATAGAAAAGATAACGTTTTTATTTCGTCACACATGACCCGCACTGAGATAGGCTTCATGTTAAAAAGCTTGTCGTTCCTTGTCCTCCAAATACACCATCAAGTGGTAAGACATACTCGGTACACAAGTTTCTTTGAAATTTTGTTTCTTGGAAGAAATTTGTGTGTCACATGAATATCTTTTACTGAGAAAGCGAAAATCATTGGGATGCCACACCAATTACTTATATTACACCAAGCCTCCATAGAAACCGAGCATGAGGTTTACATGTGCTCGACTGTTTCGTCCAATTCCCCACAAAGAATACAACTAACAGTATTGGGAACAATACCCCTTTTTGAAAGTGCATAGAACGTAGGTATGCGTTCCATATAAGCTCACCAACAAAAAAATATAAATACCTTTTTTGGGATCTAAGAGTTTCGGCCCATCACAAAAGAGGGCATATCGACATCCTTTGGCCTATCGACAACCGATCAGATGGACATGACAGTGAAGCCTTCGCGAGGATCTAGCGACCAGCTCCAAGAGTCCCTTGATGCCTTAATTGTAACCTACTCAAGTGTCACACCCCGGCTAAACGGAAACACGGGGATGTAATGAAAAATTGGATATTGCGAACACATAATGTACGTAGAGAAATATAAATTACATAATCCAAATGTCGGAGATGTTTTTACGGAAATTAAAACCAAGTACAAGTTGAAGTTCTATTTTAAATAGCCCTAACATGTCGACTATATGCATAGATCTTCTAGGGTTCTCTTATTTCTGCAATGCGTTCACCGGCTTGACTATTTCTTGCCTGAAAAACATGCTAAAAAGTGTCAACCAAAATGGTTGGTGAATTCGCAGGTTTTGCGACTCGAATAAATGATAAAAATAGCATAATATGCATTTGAGCATGTTTGTACCATCTACATGGGTTATAACCAAACCAATCAACCGGATATGCCCCGTCGATTAATGTCTTATCACAAAATATTAAAATAAATAGTGGAAATAAACATTCATAAAACAAAGGTCTCTTTGATTTACGCGTTTAACAAAGAATTAATGGGAGTTTGTCGGACTCCGATAGTACTATATATATTAATCCATTGGCTCATTTCATGAGTTAATTGGTTATAGGGATTCTGGGGACTCTGTTTATGTGATAATTCGGCCACATGTAATGTATTCGATATGCATTATAAGTTAAACAAGTTTTCACATTTTAATAAAAAAGAAGATAATATATCTTAAGCATGTATTTCCCCTCAAAATGTAAAATGAAAAATGAGGCTACGAATACTCACCTTGATCTTGAGTGATGTGATAATGAACTTAAGTTTGTATGGGATCGTCCTACTAGAGTGCTACAAGTAAATAAATACTACTTGTGTTCATATGACTTTACTCTATGCATGAAATATTGATGATGAATGCATGTTCGTTAACGACTCGCAGTTTTATTTTCCCGAGTTCTAATGTGTTCAACGATTAAGCGAAAGTGTTATATTTCTTGTGCTTCTCATAAACTTGACTTCATTAAGTTTTAAAATCTCTTTCTTTTGTATCAAGATATGGCTCTTAGTTATATAAAATATTTATATTAAAAAAATATAACTTTTGTATAAAAGTTAAATAATTAGTTTATTTTTAAGTACGAACGTGTAATTTGACTAAGACATGTCGTATAAAATATCTCATTTTTGGATAAACATACTGTTTCTAATATAAATAAGTCATATTTATACTATGCCTTTTGAAAGAATGCTTGGGTAGTAAATAATTAGGATTTTTCGTCGAAAAATAAATAATGCGACGTTTTTCCGTCGTAACTAGTTTAAAATAATTTAGGGAACGTTTTATCATTCGAAATCATTCTAGTATTATTATATGTGATAGGTTTAATACTCTTAAAGTGAAAATAATAACGTTTTGGTAATTAAATAAGTATACTTGTATTATGCATTTTTATACCTTTTTCGCATAAATGTGGATGGTTTAACCGGTTTAGACATTTGGCTTGGCCTTTGAAACTTATATTTTTCCAACTAGGTTATCCATTTATTAGTACTTAACATATGACTTGTGTTTATGTTTATTTTAGTAACCAAGTTTCCAAATATAGAGTCGTTTAGTTCCGGGTGCTAACGGTATTTTACCGGGTTTTACCAAAGTTCCACGTTCTTTTATTTTATACTAAATGATGCATGTCCATGATTGTAACACAATCATTTTAAGATATATAGGTTCTTGTATGATGATAATGAACTCAAATAAATGCATGAATATACATAAAATGATAGTTATATACATATGTATATATATATATATATATATACACTTTTAGTTAACACCTTTCATGTTTATGTGTTGATGATAATCGTTCGTATGTCTTCTTGAATAATAGGACACTACATCGGATTTGCCAGGTAAATCACACATGATCATATAACCTCACGAACATGAGAGTTTGTGTAGGATTCTACATGTGAGGTGTCTTCGGCCGAAACAAGAAAGAGAGGGAAAGAGTTGTGTAATGAACTTGGTGCAATGTTTTCCTTTTCCAAGTGTTTCTATTTATAGCATCAAAATCTCACACCTAACACTCTAATCATTCTAGTCAAACATGAGAGTTTGTGTAGGATTGCACATGTGAGGAAAATCAAAAGATGGTGAGGGGTAGAGGGTGGGTTTCGGCCGAAATAGGGGGGGTGAGGACAAAGGGGGTAATGACAAGGGTGTAGATTTGATGCAAATGTGTATTTGTTTATATAAAAATCTTGAGTTTTTATAAAAATATGTATGCATTTTTAGGTTTTATATAAGTTTATGTCAAATACATAAGATATACAAGTTTAGGCACTTGTATAATTGTTGTATGATTTAATAACAAGTGTTTGGGTTATCATGGATGGAAAAACATATAAGTGCATCTATTTTTATAAAAATTAATTATGTATTCCATCGTAAGCATACTAAATGAATTAAATTAATGAGATAGGGTTTTATGTGTTATGGATTGCTTCATATGTATATTTATATATATTTTTATAAACAATTATTGTCTAGGTTCATGAAATAAATTATGAATTGACTCGGATCTTTATCGGATGAAGCGTCAAATATTAATTTGCATTCTTATAAATTAATATAAGTTTTGGGTAACACTTTTAATATTTTGAATTATATTTTTGGTATAGTACCCCATTGGCACTACGTAGGCTCATCATCAATTATCATAGAGGTAGGCACTAACTCGGTTTCTCATAGTATTGGAATGCTTATTCATAATAACTTGTTACAAGTTAACACATTCCTAATTAGTGCACATAAAATCATAACTAATTAGGAATGTGTTAACTTGTAACAAGTTATTATGAATAAGCATTCCAATACCACTGCATTGAGGTAAGAATCGAACCTAAAACATCTAATTTTCAGTTTAAATGAGTTTTGGGGTAAAACTAGGGTTTTGAACTCAAAGCATGGATTTTTATGTGTTAAATGATGAAATAAGGCCAGATCTAGCTTCATGGAAGTTAAACAAATGATTTGAAAGTAAAAAAGTTGAAGACTTGGTTTGAAAACAGACTTAGAAATGAGGATATTCAAGTCAATTTTTAATAGTTTTCACTCGTTGATTATTTATAGATATCTAGCATCCAACTTAGCCAAAACAGTTAAGGAACCGAATAGTAAGATAAGAACCGGTGAGTTTCTATTGCCCATTTTCTTTTAAAGTTTTGGACTGAAGTGCATTCTTTTTTAATGAAAAGAAAGAACGATGTTTTTACCAAACGTTTATGATAATTATGTGTTATTAACTTTGGTTATAATATATGCAGTTGTTTATAAATGTGTTAATGTATTTCATTGTGTGGTAGCATGTATATGTGTGTGTGATTAATTGTGCATGTTACTCCGAGGCGAAAGAATGAATAAAAAGTATTAGGCAAGCAGAAGTGGAGACTTATCTTCGGACAAGCAAACAAATGACTCTTATCTCTGTGATAAGCAAGAGAGGAGTTCTGTACACAAGCAACAGAGGAGTCTTGCATTCGTGTAAGCACAACATTCGAAGCCTCCATGACTTGGGACGATTAAGACGCAATGGTATCATTCGAGTGCTTGTTCACTCAATGATAAGAATGAGAATGGAAGAATGAATGAATGAATAAAAAGGCTAACATGAATGTTAGTTGTATATGTGAACGTTTGGAAAAGAAATCTAGGACGAATGTTTCTAAAATGTTTAAAGAATGAATGGATTCCCATTTTGGGAATTAGAATGTGTGAATGGAAGGACAAAGGTTTTAAAAGACAAGCTTATATTATTTTTTATTTAAATTGTTTTGAATGAAAACGATGAAGTGTTTTTTTATTAAAGAAAAATAGAACTCACTCAGTATATCTGACTTTTAGCATGCACCTCAGGTAAGTGAAGAAAATGGAAGAGATGGTGACTTGTGCCAAATGTGGGAAGAAACACATGGGGGAATGTCGATATGGGTTGAATCTCTGCAACCGATGTGCAAGACGACACATTACTCACGCGAATGCACGAGTATTAGGAAGTGCCACAACTGTGGGATACGGGGCTATTTGGCCAAAGACTGTAGACGACCTAAGGTAACTGATACTAGTAAAGGGAAGGAGGAAGAGAAGCCCAGAGCATAGACTAGGGCTTATGACTTAACTCATCAAGAGGCGAGGGAGGACCATGATGTTGTGTCAGGTACGTTCATCGTCAATAACACTTATGCATCAGTATTGTTTGATTCTAGCACTACAAAAAGTTTTATAGCCTCTGCCTTTTGTGATAAACTGAAATGTACCATTTTCAAGGTAGAAAGGGCCTTAAGCATAGAAACTGTCGTGGGTAGAAATACAAGAGTAATAGAGGCCGTAGAAAACTGCATGATACGCATGCACGGTCATAGATTCTCTGCTAGGTTATTTGTCATAGCCTTAGGGGGATTTGATGTGGTGTTGAGAATGGATTGGCTAGCCGCTAATGAGGCCCAAATTGTATGAAAACGGAAGAAGATCCACATGAACGCTTCTGATGGAAGCGAAGTCACGATTTAAGAAGACAAAGTTATCACTATGTCGAACATCATCTCAATGATCAAGGCTGAAAGTTTCATGAGGCGCGGATGCGAGGTTTACCTAGCCTATGCTATAGGGAATAGGAAAAAAGTTAAATAGACGAAAAACATGCCTGTGGTGTGCAACTTTTAGGAGGTGTTCCCTGAGGACTTACTTGGAGTGCCTTCCTAGCGAGAAATAGAGTTTAAAATTGATTTAGTGCCAGGGGCTCAGCCCGTTGCTGTGACATTTCGAAAATTTTCGTCGTGAAATTTATCATGTAAATATTAACAATTTTATATCAAAACATATACACGTATATTGGTGCACAATTTATACATTTTTAAATTTAATATTTGAAGGTATATAAATTATGCTATTAAATTAAAATATTTATATAAATAAATTAATGGTTTTCAACTTTATTAAATTAACCATTCAAAATAATTGATTTTAAATGAAAACATAAGTTTTATAAAATGTTATATATACTTAAGTTTTATTTAGTTTAAAAGAATTTAAGTAAAATAAACTCATTTATTTAGATAAATAATTTGATGTATTATTTCAATAAGATAATTATAAAATAATAATAATAATAATAATAATAATAATTAGTTTTTTTTTTATAAAGAAAATGGATTTATAAAATATATATAAGTATAATCTAAATTAATTAAAGTTTAAAAGAAATTAAATTTTGTAATTAAATTAAAGTCTGAGGGTTGTTTGGTCGTAATCAGAACTATAAGGGTTTATTTTGAAATGTTTCCAGGGTCTGTTTAAAACGTTTTCAAATCCCAGGGACCAAAGTTGCCAAGTTACAATTCGTTTTGCCGGTCACCTTTTTCCTTTGTCCGGCGGACCAAAAGCTTTCCGGCGAGCCCCGACAGACCTGTCCCTCTACACCTCAACACCCGAAACCTGCACCATTGTACTCGCCGCCCTCACGCGACCACGTTTCCCCGACCAATTTGTCTTCATATCATCAGAATTCTCGAGACGCCATTGTCTAACCCAAAGTCAAACCCATAAAAATTCGGCCGACACACAGTACCTCCACGGCTATAACCTAGCCCCTTCTGTTCGTCTGGTCGGTGCGCGTGAACCCAAGCTATCAATTGTCGTGTGTACTATCGGGATTATGATTCAAGTTAAAAGTCAACCCTGGACCTTCATCCGTTAATGGCACTCTCTCCGTCTATTCCCTCCTTAAATTGAGGCTACCGCGGTGGTCGTGATATCCAGGAGAAGCTCCCCAGCCCTTTTGAAGTTCCAATTCGACCCCAAGGTCCATTTCCAGTTTTGGGGTCTCTCGGCTTCGTCCTCGACTTCGCAGACCCCTTCGGTTCAGGTTTTATCACTACATTTCGTTCCTTAACATTCGCTTACTGCGGTGCTAACGATTACGATCATCAGCAAGACCATAGCCCACTGATTCCCGGCCAATCGAGGTTGCCCGGACACAAGTCCTGGTCGTTGCCGAGAACCAGTGGTCAAACCGCTCATAGGTTATAAATTAATTTACATGTTCCTGACCAGCGATGGGCTATAGCCCGGCTGGTCAGTGTTGTGTGCGGTGAGTTTAGCGACCCGAGTTCGAAACCTGTGGCCTCCGGCCCAAACCCCTTTTTCTCATTTTAAGTACTTTGAACCCGGATTCGGGTCTGGGCCGACCCGGTCCGACCCATCTCACTAATTTAATCTTAATTTAATTATTATAAATATATTAAAATAAGTAATTTAAAATCAAATTGTATTTCCTTATTATTATTTATTTAAATTAATTGTTTAAAACCCATTTAATTAATTTTTAAATATTTATAACCCACTAAAAATTATTTCAAGCCCGTTGACTTGGCCGTTTATTTTAACCCGACTTTTGGACATATTCAAACCCGTTAAATTTATAAAGTAATAGAACCGACGTTTACATAAGTTATTTAATTATTTAAACTCACGAAAAATAACAAAAATAGCATTTTTATAAATAAATAAAAATACGCGTTATTCAAAATATAATATTTTTATGAAATTCAAAATGGGTAAATTACGATTTATAAAATGCAAGTGTTATTAAAAATATATATATTTCAAGAAGTTTAAATATTTAAATTAGAAATTTTATAAAAATACATAATCTTACAAAAATTAATATTTATTTGTACAATGATTTCAAAACATATAATTTTCCGCAAATGTTATTTCAATTACAAATCCACCTATATTTAAACAAATATACGCGTACACGAATTCATATTTGATACATATTCATTTGCATAGGATTTCGTCGTATATAACAACAATACAAATATCACCATCACGCGTGAAGTAAAACCCTCGCTACAGGTGAGTTACATATCCCCTATTTACATTTTTATACATTTTGGGGTGAAACGTAATCTGTGCTTACTTACATACAATTCAACTTGTGTTTACATGTGTAGATTATTGTGCTTTTGTGCTTGATCACTTGTTATGCTATGAATACTTTTAGGATGGTTTAAATTATGTGTAACCCACATAGTCTTGATTCCATGCCTATCACTTTTAGGGTAGCGGTATGCTATGCCTATCACGTTAAACCTTTATGCTTATATACATAATTACATGCTTACAATCGGTATACATATAGTGAATTCTCCACATTATGCCTTATCATACCATGTCAAACTATGAATTGTATAAACGTTTTTAACTAAACTTTTACTTTATTTAAACATATGTAAACTCACCAACTCTCGTAGTTGACACTTGTTTTGGATTACGTTTCAGGTGAAGATATGTGATTTTGTGACTATGTGTTGAAGGTGCTACACATAAGGCTTTTGGACCTAGTAAAATAATTATGTGTAATATTCTAGAATAGGGTGTTGTAACTTGAATTGTATTTGGATATTTGGTATTTAAATCTCATTAATGAGTTATGCAACCTTAGTAGATCATGTGCTTATGAACAATCATTTCATTGTCCGCCTCGATGATTCCGCCATCGGTCGGGGTGTGACAGATTGGTATCAGAGCCATGGTTATAGGGAATTAGGTTATTAGACACGATGACCTAGACTATAACCTTAGGACTCCCTTTTTATGTGTTACATGCTAAATGATTATTTGCTATGTGAATTATTTGTAGTTAGGTATTATTTGAATTTTCCCAAGTTTGGTACATGAGACTTATACACATACATACAAGGCTTTATAATATGATACATACTTTACATGCACATTTGACAAACAAACTTATGCAAACAAATACACTACTCATCCTTGTCCATACTCTTTCCTAAACCATGATTATTGTAACATTCCTACTCATTTTATACTCATAAACTCTCAATTCTCTTAAAATCTTGAAAATCTCATCAACGACTTAATTTATTGAAACCAGTAAAGGACACGTGCAATCCGGAAGGGTGACACCTGTACATTGGGTTTTCTGTCTAGGAAAGCATTTCGTATAAATCCAAATAAACGGACCCGTATGCTTTCCTGGGAATTCCTGAAGTGAGTGTTTACCTATAGGCTAAAGCATGTCTCTTTGAAAGTTTTGAGAAATTATTTAACGTTGATAAGTCAATGTATTCGCAAGGATACAATCCAAACTTAAAACTCAAAATTTAGGGACATTATAGCAAGATAGGAAGAACTAGACGAACATGCAAAACAAATCATTATTACGGGTGCACACGTAATAACGATTTGTAGTGCATGCGAATCCCGGCCATTCCTATTGCGCGAATAATGAACTATATTATCATATCCTCCCAGGAATAGATTTCATGGCTTATTTCCCCTACCCCCCTTTTGTGTTATAAAATTTTGAATGAATTATGTGATTAGTTTTAGTCAGAACATACATACATTACCACGCGACATGATGAGTGTCATCTCGTGTTCCTGCTTGCATTATTGTGAACAGTCCACCAACTGTGGCACATACATGCCCATTTCATCCGAAATCTTATAAATTCTTGTCTCTTCTTGTGGTATTTTATAGAATGCCTCCCCGTCGCGCAGTTAATGCTAACTCCAGCAATTCCAACACTGACCTTGCTGCACTACTTACCCAACTAGTAAGCCAAATGATCCAAGCTAACAACAACAGTAATGGGTCTAACACGCAAGGGAATGGCGCAAACCCACCATACTGTACATTCAAGCATTTCAATTCTTGTAACCCCACCAAATTCTTCGGGACGGAAGGTGCTACTGGCCTTCTTCAATGGTTTGAAAGTATGGAGAGTACTTTCCTAAACAGCGATTGCCCCGACAACCTCAAAGTCCGTTATGCTTCCAGCGTCTTCCAAAAACGAGCACTCACCTGGTGGAACGGTGAGAAACGTACTCGAGGCAACGAATCCGCTATGTCCTTGTCTTGGGACGAAATGAAACGACTTATGACCGACGAGTTCTGCCCTCGCAACGAAATGAGGAAGCTCGAAGCTGAATTTTGGGATCTCACCCAAGATAGCGGAGAGAATTTGGCTTACACCACTCGTTTTCAAGAACTAAGTCTGCTCGTGTCCCACATGGTTACTCCCTTAGCGCGAGGAATTGAGAAATACATAGGTGGACTGCCTATGCCGCTCCAAGACACCGTATTGGGAAGTAATCCCTCCACTCTCGAAGACGCTATCCGTTTATCTGCTGTGTTGACTGACAATCACGTCAAAGCGGGTACCTTATCCAGGAAGGGTACCAAGAAAGTGGTTGACAAAGCTACTACTTCTGTGTCCGACAAAGATGAAGAACCCAAATCTTCCCATCATGATAGGAAGCGTAAGGCCCAAAACTTTGCGGCCGTCATTCCTGCCGTACCTGTGACCCAAGTTACTCCTGCGGGTCAAATTCTGAGAAATTATGTAGGTTCGTTTCCCCAATGCCCTACTTGCAAGTATCACCATGCCCCGCATGCTGCATGCCGTCTATGCTCAAAATGTGGACGCTATGGACACGTTGTTACTACTTGCCGTGCTCGTACTATCGTTAATCAAGCTACTCAAGGCAATCATCCAGTTCCACTCACTGTCACCTATGGACGGGCCTGTTACGAATGTGGAGACCCAAACCACTTTCGAAACCAATGTCCAAAACTTCAAAATCAAGGTGGTCCTCGTGGACGAGCATTTAATATAAATGCTAACGAGGTTCCGGCCAATGACGACACTGTCAACGGTACGTCCCTTTGTTCACTATCTTTATACATCCGTTTTATTCAATATTCATGCCAATAGAAAATTGTGTCTCTTGCTCTTAGCCATCTATTTGCTAAACAACCAACCAATTTTAATAACTCGTATATCATAGTAATAGTGGATGGGAAATCCATTGCTATAAATTCTATAATCCGTGATTGCATATAACAGCTATGCTTTCACCATTCATCTCATTCCTATACTTTCGCGAAAAAAATCTATTATGTTTAAATTTAGTCATACAACTTGCTAGCTCTGTTAAAGTCTACTTGAATTGTTGAAGTTCTAAATCCTAATAATTATGCACGGGGAATCCCCGGTATATCAAAGGGGTGGTGGGTTAGCCGCTGGTACACCCTATACATAAACCCACTTGATATAACGAGTATAAACCATGCATAAGTACTAGGAAGAGGATCGGTTATTGTTAGACATATTTGTGCTATAAAACCACTCATAGACGTGATAACATTTACAAATTATATGCATTTCATTGTACAATTTTCAATTGAGAAAGATGATTTAATTAAAATGATCTAAATCCTAGTAATTATGCACGGGAAATCCCCGATATATCAAAGGGGTGGTGGGTTAGCCGCTGGTACACCCTATACATAAACCCACTTGATATGAAGAGTATAAACCGTGCATAAGTACTAAGAAGAGGACTGGTTTTAAAAAAAATGTTTTTGCAAATTTTGAAAATATGAACACTCGTGAGGTGGAGTTTTTTTTTTTTTTTTTTTTTTTTTTTTTTTTTTTTTTTAAAGGAAAATGCCATGTCACAAGGTGATTAGCACCAATATTGTTAAATCTGGTTGCTAGAAGTTTACATTCATGCGTTGTACGAGCAATTGTATGCATAAATCTCATTACACCATTAGATCAACTAATTGACGACTCAACTCGAATTTACGTCATCCGTATCATACGGTACTTCCCACTAAGTCTTCTCTGGTGAATAATTCCATTCTAAGTCTATTGGCATCCCTTTTCCCGTTTCCATAACCCTCGCTAATCGAATTTCGGGACGAAATTCCTTCAACTTGAGGAGACTGTGACATTTCGAAAATTTTCGTCGTGAAATTTATCATGTAAATATTAACAATTTTATATCAAAACATATACACGTATATTGGTGCACAATTTATACATTTTTAAATTTAATATTTGAAGGTATATAAATTATGCTATTAAATTAAAATATTTATATAAATAAATTAATGGTTTTCAACTTTATTAAATTAACCATTCAAAATAATTGATTTTAAATGAAAACATAAGTTTTATAAAATGTTATATATACTTAAGTTTTATTTAGTTTAAAAGAATTTAAGTAAAATAAACTCATTTATTTAGATAAATAATTTGATGTATTATTTCAATAAGATAATTATAAAAAAATAATAATAATAATAATAATAATAATTAGTTTTTTTTTATAAAGAAAATGGATTTATAAAATATATATATGTATAATCTAAATTAATTAAAGTTTAAAAGAAATTAAATTTTGTAATTAAATTAAAGTCTGAGGGTTGTTTGGTCGTAATCAGAACTATAAGGGTTTATTTTGAAATGTTTCCGGGTCTGTTTAAAACGTTTTCAAATCCCAGGGACCAAAGTTGCCAAGTTACAATTCGTTTTGCCGGTCACCTTTTTCCTTTGTCCGGTGGACCAAAAGCTTTCCGGCGAGCCCCGACAGACCTGTCCCTCTACACCTCAACACCCGAAACCTGCACCATTGTACTCGCCGCCCTCACGCGACCACGTTTCCCCGACCAATTTGTCTTCATATCATCAGAATTCCCGAGACGCCATTGTCTAACCCAAAGTCAAACCCATAAAAATTCGGCCGACACACAGTACCTCCACGGCTATAACCTAGCCCCTTCTGTTCGTCTGGTCGGTGCGCGTGAACCCAAGCTATCAATTGTCGTGTGTACTATCGGGATTATGATTCAAGTTAAAAGTCAACCCTGGACCTTCATCCGTTAATGGCACTCTCTCCGTCTATTCCCTCCTTAAATTGAGGCTACCGCGGTGTTCGTGATATCCAGGAGAAGCTCCCCAGCCCTTTTGAAGTTCCAATTCCCAAGGTCCATTTCCAGTTTTGGGGTCTCTCGGCTTCGTCCTCGACTTCGCAGACCCCTTCGGTTCAGGTTTTATCACTACATTTCGTTCCTTAACATTCGCTTACTGCGGTGCTAACGATTACGATCATCAGCAAGACCATAGCCCACTGATTCCCGGCCAATCGAGGTTGCCCGGACACAAGTCCTGGTCGTTGCCGAGAACCAGTGGTCAAACCGCTCATAGGTTATAAATTAATTTACATGTTCCTGACCAGCGATGGGCTATAGCCCGGCTGGTCAGTGTTGTGTGCGGTGAGTTTAGCGACCCGAGTTCGAAACCTGTGGCCTCCGGCCCAAACCCCTTTTTCTCATTTTAAGTACTTTGAACCCGGATTCGGGTCTGGGCCGACCCGGTCCGACCCATCTCACTAATTTAATCTTAATTTAATTATTATAAATATATTAAAATAAGTAATTTAAAATCAAATTGTATTTCCTTATTATTATTTATTTAAATTAATTGTTTAAAACCCATTTAATTAATTTTTAAATATTTATAACCCACTAAAAATTATTTCAAGCCCGTTGACTTGGCCGTTTATTTTAACCCGACTTTTGGACATATTCAAACCCGTTAAATTTATAAAGTAATAGAACCGACGTTTACATAAGTTATTTAATTATTTAAACTCACGAAAAATAACAAAAATAGCATTTTTATAAATAAATAAAAATACGCGTTATTCAAAATATAATATTTTTATGAAATTCAAAATGGGTAAATTACGATTTATAAAATGCAAATGTTATTAAAAATATATATATTTCAAGAAGTTTAAATATTTAAATTAGAAATTTTATAAAAATACATAATCTTACAAAAATTAATATTTATTTGTACAATGATTTCAAAACGTATAATTTTCCGCAAATGTTATTTCAATTACAAATCCACCTATATTTAAACAAATATACGCGTACACGAATTCATATTTGATACATATTCATTTGCATAGGATTTCGTCGTATATAACAACAATACAAATATCACCATCACGCGTGAAGTAAAACCCTCGCTACAGGTGAGTTACATATCCCCTATTTACATTTTTATACATTTTGGGGTGAAACGTAATCTGTGCTTACTTACATACAATTCAACTTGTGTTTACATGTGTAGATTATTGTGCTTTTGTGCTTGATCACTTGTTATGCTATGAATACTTTTAGGATGGTTTAAATTATGTGTAACCCACATAGTCTTGATTCCATGCCTATCACTTTTAGGGTAGCGGTATGCTATGTCTATCACGTTAAACCTTTATGCTTATATACATAATTACATGCTTACAATCGGTATACATATAGTGAATTCTCCACATTATGCCTTATCATACCATGTCAAACTATGAATTGTATAAACGTTTTTAACTAAACTTTTACTTTATTTAAACATATGTAAACTCACCAACTCTCGTAGTTGACACTTGTTTTGGATTACGTTTCAGGTGAAGATATGTGATTTTGTGACTATGTGTTGAAGGTGCTACACATAAGGCTTTTGGACCTAGTAAAATAATTATGTGTAATATTCTAGAATAGGGTGTTGTAACTTGAATTGTATTTGGATATTTAGTATTTAAATCTCATTAATGAGTTATGCAACCTTAGTAGATCATGTGCTTATGAACAATCATTTCATTGTCCGCCTCGATGATTCCGCCATCGGTCGGGGTGTGACAGATTGGTATCAGAGCCATGGTTATAGGGAATTAGGTTATTAGACACGATGACCTAGACTATAACCTTAGGACTCCCTTTTTATGTGTTACATGCTAAATGATTATTTGCTATGTGAATTATTTGTAGTTAGGTATTATTTGAATTTTCCCAAGTTTGGTACATGAGACTTATACACATACATACAAGGCTTTATAATATGATACATACTTTACATGCACATTTGACAAACAAACTTATGCAAACAAATACACTACTCATCCTTGTCCATACTCTTTCCTAAACCATGATTATTGTAACATTCCTACTCATTTTATACTCATAAACTCTCAATTCTATTAAAATCTTGAAAATCTCGTCAACGACTTAATTTATTGAAACCAGTAAAGGACACGTGCAATCCGGAAGGGTGACACCTGTACATTGGGTTTTCTGTCTAGGAAAGCATTTCGTATAAATCCAAATAAACGGACCCGTATGCTTTCCTGGGAATTCCTGAAGTGAGTGTTTACCTATAGGCTAAAGCATGTCTCTTTGAAAGTTTTGAGAAATTATTTAACGTTGATAAGTCAATGTATTCGCAAGGATACAATCCAAACTTAAAACTCAAAATTTAGGGACATTATAGCAAGATAGGAAGAACTAGACGAACATGCAAAACAAATCATTATTACGGGTGCACACGTAATAACGATTTGTAGTGCATGCGAATCCCGGCCATTCCTATTGCGCGAATAATGAACTATATTATCATATCCTCCCGGGAATAGATTTCATGGCTTATTTCCCCTACCCCCCTTTTGTGTTATAAAATTTTGAATGAATTATGTGATTAGTTTTAGTCAGAACATACATACATTACCACGCGACATGATGAGTGTCATCTCGTGTTCCTGCTTGCATTATTGTGAACAGTCCACCAACTGTGGCACATACATGCCCATTTTATCCGAAATCTTATAAATTCTTGTCTCTTCTTGTGGTATTTTATAGAATGCCTCCCCGTCGCGCAGTTAATGCTAACTCCAGCAATTCCAACACTGACCTTGCTGCACTACTTACCCAACTAGTAAGCCAAATGATCCAAGCTAACAACAACAGTAATGGGTCTAACACGCAAGGGAATGGCACAAACCCACCATACTGTACATTCAAGCATTTCAATTCTTGTAACCCCACCAAATTCTTCGGGACGGAAGGTGCTACTGGCCTTCTTCAATGGTTTGAAAGTATGGAGAGTACTTTCCTAAACAGCGATTGCCCCGACAACCTCAAAGTCCGTTATGCTTCCAGCGTCTTCCAAAAACGAGCACTCACCTGGTGGAACGGTGAGAAACGTACTCGAGGCAACGAATCCGCTATGTCCTTGTCTTGGGACGAAATGAAACGACTTATGACCGACGAGTTCTGTCCTCGCAACGAAATGAGGAAGCTCGAAGCTGAATTTTGGGATCTCACCCAAGATAGCGGAGAGAATTTGGCTTACACCACTCGTTTTCAAGAACTAAGTCTGCTCGTGTCCCACATGGTTACTCCCTTAGCGCGAGGAATTGAGAAATACATAGGTGGACTGCCTATGCCGCTCCAAGACACCGTATTGGGAAGTAATCCCTCCACTCTCGAAGACGCTATCCGTTTATCTGCTGTGTTGACTGACAATCACGTCAAAGCGGGTACCTTATCCAGGAAGGGTACCAAGAAAGTGGTTGACAAAGCTACTACTTCTGTGTCCGACAAAGATGAAGAACCCAAATCTTCCCATCATGATAGGAAGCGTAAGGCCCAAAACTTTGCGGCCGTCATTCCTGCCGTACCTGTGACCCAAGTTACTCCTGCTGGTCAAATTCTGAGAAATTATGTAGGTTCGTTTCCCCAATGCCCTACTTGCAAGTATCACCATGCCCCGCATGCTGCATGCCGTCTATGCTCAAAATGTGGACGCTATGGACACGTTGTTACTACTTGCCGTGCTCGTACTATCGTTAATCAAGCTACTCAAGGCAATCATCCAGTTCCACTCACTGTCACCTATGGACGGGTCTGTTACGAATGTGGAGACCCAAACCACTTTCGAAACCAATGTCCAAAACTTCAAAATCAAGGTGGTCCTCGTGGACGAGCATTTAATATAAATGCTAACGAGGTTCCGGCCAATGACGACACTGTCAACGGTACGTCCCTTTGTTCACTATCTTTATACATCCGTTTTATTCAATATTCATGCCAATAGAAAATTGTGTCTCTTGCTCTTAGCCATCTATTTGCTAAACAACCAACCAATTTTAATAACTCGTATATCATAGTAATAGTGGATGGGAAATCCATTGCTATAAATTCTATAATCCGTGATTGCATATAACAGCTATGCTTTCACCATTCATCTCATTCCTATACTTTCGCGAAACATATCTATTATGTTTAAATTTAGTCATACAACTTGCTAGCTCTGTTAAAGTCTACTTGAATTGTTGAAGTTCTAAATCCTAGTAATTATGCACGGGGAATCCCCGGTATATCAAAGGGGTGGTGGGTTAGCCGCTGGTACACCCTATACATAAACCCACTTGATATAACGAGTATAAACCATGCATAAGTACTAGGAAGAGGATCGGTTATTGTTAGACATATTTGTGCTATAAAACCACTCATAGACGTGATAACATTTACAAATTATATGCATTTCATTGTACAATTTTCAATTGAGAAAGATGATTTAATTAAAATGATCTAAATCCTAGTAATTATGCACGGGAAATCCCCGATATATCAAAGGGGTGGTGGGTTAGCCGCTGGTACACCCTATACATAAACCCACTTGATATGAAGAGTATAAACCGTGCATAAGTACTAAGAAGAGGACTGGTTTTAAAAAAAATGTTTTTGCAAATTTTGAAAATATGAACACTCGTGAGGTGGAGTTTTTTTTTTTTTTTTTTTTTTTTTTTAAAGGAAAATGCCATGTCACAAGGTGATTAGCATCAATATTGTGAAATCTGGTTGCTAGAAGTTTACATTCATGCGTTGTACGAGCAATTGTATGCATAAATCTCATTACACCATTAGATCAACTAATTGACGACTCAACTCGAATTTACGTCATCCGTATCATACGGTACTTCCCACTAAGTCTTCTCTGGTGAATAATTCCATTCTAAGTCTATTGGCATCCCTTTTCCCGTTTCCATAACCCTCGCTAATCGAATTTCGGGACGAAATTCCTTCAACTTGAGGAGACTGTGACATTTCAAAAATTTTCGTCGTGAAATTTATCATGTAAATATTAACAATTTTATATCAAAACATATACACGTATATTGGTGCACAATTTATACATTTTTAAATTTAATATTTGAAGGTATATAAATTATGCTATTAAATTAAAATATTTATATAAATAAATTAATGGTTTTCAACTTTATTAAATTAACCATTCAAAATAATTGATTTTAAATGAAAACATAAGTTTTATAAAATGTTATATATACTTAAGTTTTATTTAGTTTAAAAGAATTTAAGTAAAATAAACTCATTTATTTAGATAAATAATTTGATGTATTATTTCAATAAGATAATTATAAAATAATAATAATAATAATAATAATAATAATTAGTTTTTTTTTATAAAGAAAATGGATTTATAAAATATATATAAGTATAATCTAAATTAATTAAAGTTTAAAAGAAATTAAATTTTGTAATTAAATTAAAGTCTGAGGGTTGTTTGGTCGTAATCAGAACTATAAGGGTTTATTTTGAAATGTTTCCAGGGTCTGTTTAAAACGTTTTCAAATCCCAGGGACTAACGTTGCCAAGTTACAATTCGTTTTGCCGGTCACCTTTTTCCTTTGTCCGGCGGACCAAAAGCTTTCCGGCGAGCCCCGACAGACCTGTCCCTCTACACCTCAACACCCGAAACCTGCACCATTGTACTCGCCGCCCTCACGCGACCACGTTTCCCCGACCAATTTGTCTTCATATCATCAGAATTCCCGAGACGCCATTGTCTAACCCAAAGTCAAACCCATAAAAATTCGGCCGACACACAGTACCTCCACGGCTATAACCTAGCCCCTTCTGTTCGTCTGGTCGGTGCGCGTGAACCCAAGCTATCAATTGTCGTGTGTACTATCGGGATTATGATTCAAGTTAAAAGTCAACCCTGGACCTTCATCCGTTAATGGCACTCTCTCCATCTATTCCCTCCTTAAATTGAGGCTACCGCGGTGTTCGTGATATCCAGGAGAAGCTCCCCAGCCCTTTTGAAGTTCCAATTCCCAAGGTCCATTTCCAGTTTTGGGGTCTCTCGGCTTCGTCCTCGACTTCGCAGACCCCTTCGGTTCAGGTTTTATCACTACATTTCGTTCCTTATCATTCGCTTACTGCGGTGCTAACGATTACGATCATCAGCAAGACCATAGCCCACTGATTCCCGGCCAATCGAGGTTGCCCGGACACAAGTCCTGGTCGTTGCCGAGAACCAGTGGTCAAACCGCTCATAGGTTATAAATTAATTTACATGTTCCTGACCAGCGATGGGCTATAGCCCGGCTGGTCAGTGTTGTGTGCGGTGAGTTTAGCGACCCGAGTTCGAAACCTGTGGCCTCCGGCCCAAACCCCTTTTTCTCATTTTAAGTACTTTGAAGCCGGATTCGGGTCTGGGCCGACCCGGTCCGACCCATCTCACTAATTTAATTATTATAAATATATTAAAATAAGTAATTTAAAATCAAATTGTATTTCCTTATTATTATTTATTTAAATTAATTGTTTAAAACCCATTTAATTAATTTTTAAATATTTATAACCCACTAAAAATTATTTCAAGCCCGTTGACTTGGCCGTTTATTTTAACCCGACTTTTGGACATATTCAAACCCGTTAAATTTATAAAGTAATAGAACCGACGTTTACATAAGTTATTTAATTATTTAAACTCACGAAAAATAACAAAAATAGCATTTTTATAAATAAATAAAAATACGCGTTATTCAAAATATAATATTTTTATGAAATTCAAAATGGGTAAATTACGATTTATAAAATGCAAGTGTTATTAAAAATATATATATTTCAAGAAGTTTAAATATTTAAATTAGAAATTTTATAAAAATACATAATCTTACAAAAATTAATATTTATTTGTACAATGATTTCAAAACATATAATTTTCCGCAAATGTTATTTCAATTACAAATCCACCTATATTTAAACAAATATACGCGTACACGAATTCATATTTGATACATATTCATTTGCATAGGATTTCGTCGTATATAACAACAATACAAATATCACCATCACGCGTGAAGTAAAACCCTCGCTACAGGTGAGTTACATATCCCCTATTTACATTTTTATACATTTTGGGGTGAAACGTAATCTGTGCTTACTTACATACAATTCAACTTGTGTTTACATGTGTAGATTATTGTGCTTTTGTGCTTGATCACTTGTTATGCTATGAATACTTTTAGGATGGTTTAAATTATGTGTAACCCACATAGTCTTGATTCCATGCCTATCACTTTTAGGGTAGCGGTATGCTATGTCTATCACGTTAAACCTTTATGCTTATATACATAATTACATGCTTACAATCGGTATACATATAGTGAATTCTCCACATTATGCCTTATCATACCATGTCAAACTATGAATTGTATAAACGTTTTTAACTAAACTTTTACTTTATTTAAACATATGTAAACTCACCAACTCTCGTAGTTGACACTTGTTTTGGATTACGTTTCAGGTGAAGATATGTGATTTTGTGACTATGTGTTGAAGGTGCTACACATAAGGCTTTTGGACCTAGTAAAATAATTATGTGTAATATTCTAGAATAGGGTGTTGTAACTTGAATTGTATTTGGATATTTAGTATTTAAATCTCATTAATGAGTTATGCAACCTTAGTAGATCATGTGCTTATGAACAATCATTTCATTGTCCGCCTCGATGATTCCGCCATCGGTCGGGGTGTGACAGTTGCCAAAGCTCCTTACCAACTAGCTCCATCGGAAATGAAAGAACTACAAGCTCAGTTGGAAAGAGGTACCGGAAACATTGAAGATGAAAGAACTACAAGCTAGCATGATTGTTAATTATATATGTGAATGTTTTGAAAAGAAATCTAGCATGAATGTTTCTAAAAGGTTTAATCGTGATTGTGATCCGGTGCGTGGAAACCCTATGACGGACCGTCATGATTGGTAACGGTCCGTTACGAGCCATGATGGACCGTCATGAGGGATAACGGTCCATTACGTGGTCGTGAAGTACTTAGCCACCAAGAAAAAAATGATAGATCGTCACCGACGGTAACGGTCCGTCACGGACCCTGAGTGGTGCCTATAAATAGTTGGAGTTGGCCGTGGGTTTTGAAGTATCATAAACACAAACACTTATACACACACACTCAGACGAGAATTAAAGAAGCTGTTGCGGCGTGTTAAAGTGCGAGTACGGTACGTTAAGAATGCGGTTCGGATTCGGAGAAACGTTTAAGCTAGGAACGAGCATAGGAAATGACCCGGTATTATAGTAAGTACACTAGACCCGTACCTAGTCTGATTGTTATGTGATTATGTGATTATGTGATCATGTGTTATGTGTAAAACTAAGGTACGGGGGAATGGTAGATTAGTCTCAATACTAAACCTGAATAATGGAGTATCCACAAGATATCAAAGGGGTTGTGGGTATGCCGCGTGTACACCCTATATATAAGCCTCTTTGATACTTTGGGATGAAACCATTATGAAGGTTTAGGGTAGGGACTAATGTAAAGTAGCATGGTATGAACGTATGCTAAATAAATGTGAATACGTGATAGAAGCTTAATTCTAAATAAAAGGGGTATTCATGAAATACTAAATGCGTGGTGGGTACGCCGCTGGTACACCCTATATCATGGAGAAACCTTTACAAGTAATTAGAGCATGGATGGGTATAAAAGCATGATAAAAGATCATATTATGATAAGAAATCATGCCATATGTGAATATGTGAATGTAGGGTAATGAATCAGGCACTAAGTTCTAATATGTGATAAAGTGTAATAACTGCAGGGAAAAGCACTCGGAATGTTTGAAGCTTCCTAGACAAAGCTGATTGAGGCGAGAAGAGTCGCTAGATGTTGTATATGTATCACACGTTTTCTTGTAAAACAATATATATGTAATAAAATATACCTCTATCACTACGGTGACAAGGTTTTTATAAACCGGGGCCAAATTCCGTGCACACTCTGATAAAATCAAGGAAATAAAGAATATGGTATTTCACGTTTCAAGCTAAAATCTTGTTTCATCATCACATGGTTATGATTTAATTATGCAAAGCAATTCAGTTAACCAAATGTGCCTTCATTCTTGGTTCATGATTAATTGGACCAAATTTAATACTGATTTAAATTTGAATAAAAGTTAAATTTCCAATTGAATTTATTAATATTTGACCCTTAATTTTTAGGCTTTACCAAAACAATAAAACTATGACAATACTAATCATATAAAAATATCCAATAAGTAGTTCACTATCAAATAGTTTGGTTATCTATCCGTCAGGTTCTGTTAATTTAGTTTTGTAACATAAGTTTTTCGTTTTCTTCATTACTTTGATTCATTTTTTTAATTACGGTTGGTCTAATCGGTTTTTATATTTATTTTTGCAAATCACTACCGTAGACCACCATGCACACAACCATATGATTGTTACCATGAGCTATTTCCAAACTAGTAACTCATACGGATTTCAAAGTGTTTTTTATATTTGGAGGGAGCTTTTACCCTTCTGTTCTACACGAGATTTCTGTTCTCGTTGAGCTCATCTTAGGACACCTGCGTTATCTTTTAACAGATGGGCGACGTGATGCGTGACGCCCAGGCAGACGTGCCCTTAACCGGATGGCTTCGGGCGCAACTTGCGTTCAAAAATCGATGATTCACGGGATTCTGCAATTCACACCAAGTATCGCATTTTGCTACGTTCTTCATCGATGCGTGAGCCCCCGGCACGGCATGTGCCAAGGAAAGCTAAACTTCAAGACCGCCCGTGCCATGTCAAATTCTGTATTTTTATATATTGAGAGACTTTAATATACTCAAATTATGTTAAACGATATTTTCGTGAAAAGTAAGAAAAATATAATGTTTTATTTCATGATATATAGGGCTGGCAAAATGTGTCTAGTCTGGTTAAACGAGTCAGACATGACACGATACGATTAACAGAAGTACCAAACACGAACACGACCCGTTTAATTAAACGTATCAATTACCCAATAACGAACACGAACATGCTAATAAATGGGTTATACGAACACGACACGACAAGACACGTTTAGCACGAACCTGTTGATAAACGGGTGATACGACACGATCCATTTAACATGGTTAACAAACTACAAAATAAAATCCATAATATCCTCAAACCCAAAAATTACAATCCATAAGATCCTTACAATCCATATTTAAAACAAAAACTCATAAAAATCTTAGATGAAAATATGCAACATACTTAATTTTGTATATTTAATAACTAGCTTAAAACCCGTGTCTACACACGGGGTGAAAAATATCAGTACACAAAATTTTTAAATTTTTAAATATATATTTTACAGTTGTAAAAATGTATTATATATAATAAAAATAGAAAATAAAATTCAAAATACTTAAAAATTAATATATAATTGGGTTTAGAAAATACGTTAATTACTATTTAATATAATTTGACTTTTATTGACTATTTGATTGAAAATAAAAGTTACATAATTAAATTTTAAAGTTTCTTATAATAAGATATAATTTAAAATAAATGTGTTTTATTAGTATAATTAGTATTTAAAAAAAATATATTATTATTAAAAGATAGGCGGGTGTATTTAGTAAGGGAGAGACGAGAACAAAATGATAATAATGATTATGGAGGTGACACGTGACATCAAAACATTTATTTATTATATAGTATAGATTTAAAAATATAAAATTATATAGGGTTGATAAACCAGTTGTAAACAAGTTGGATTAACCTCTTAACCCATTTAACATGATTAGTTAAACGGGCTTAATCATGTCATGAACAGGCTAGGCGGGTTGAACCCGCTTAGACACGATTTCAATCATCTCGACCCGTTTACTTTAAATCCAAATCCGTTTAACTTGGTGTCGTGTAGTCGGGTCATATCAGAAATTGCCGGTCCTAGATATCAACCCATATTTTTTTAAGTTTACCAAATTATTTTTCTTCCCAACATGATTAAACATTTTATGATATTTCTGCCTGTTCTTGTTTCTTTTACATATTATGCTGCCTCCAAAATGAGAACATAAATTTTACAAAAAGATTATGAAATGGTTTTATGTTTTTTTGGAAAACACGTAAGCACCACTAGTTTTGGAAAAGACCAATAATGGGTTGCTGCTATTGAACAGTGTATTTTATTTATTTATTAATATTTATACGGACATGTTACATAATATATATATATATATATATAATTTCGGTTAATTTACATTTATGTCAATGTGAGATTAACTCATTTAATAAATTCTTTTACCTCTTAGATTAAAAGTTCTGGGTTCAAACTCGGACATAAATTGAATTATTTGGTGTAATTTATGTTTATATGTAAAAGTAGGGTAAATTTGTCGTTAAAAAAAATTAATTTACATTTTTAAACGAAATAATAGCTTTGAGTTCTGACATTTAACGAATTACAAACTAGAAAAGTAATTTGTTATTTATAGTTATTACAATTTATTTTAGTTCTATAATAAATTATTATAACAAAACTTTTATTTAAGTAGATCACAGTTTTAACTTTTATATATATATATATATATATATATATATATATATATATATATATTATATTAGTAATTGTATTTAGAGGTAATAAGAAAAGGTTAATCAATTATACATGTTAATAAAATCAGTTAAATGTGTTTGTATAATGAGAATTGTTTGTTGTGTGTGATTAGAGTACGTGATATATATAGGTCACAATATTACATTACTAAACCTACACTATCATACTATTATACTTGGTCTAATATTCAACCGCAAACTAAGCGCGTGAGCGATTTAGGTTGAAACGTAAAGACAAAAAAGCTTAAAGAAAAAAGGTCTTCATCTTCTCATTTTCTCATGTCGGCCGAAACTTTCTGCCACCCAAAACTTTTGCCAGCCAACTCTAAACTTTCGCCCGCCAACCGAAACTAATCTTTCGGCTCATATTTTCACCCGTCATCAGAAAACTTTCATCTGTAATGGCAACATAAATTTTCCTCGTCATCAGAAAACTTTCGCCTACAATGACACCAGAATTTTTCACCCGTTGTATGGTGAAGCTGTTGTTGTATAGCGACGATGATGGTGGAGTATCGCGTTGTATGCGATGACGACTAGGGTTCCAAGAGTAGGTTATTTCTTTGAACCATAGCTCATTGCAGGTAACGACGACATCAGATCTAGGGTTCCGGATGGTTTGGTGGATGAGAGATCATAGTGGTGGTGTGCTGTGGGTGTTGCGGTTGGTGTTGGTGATGCGGCGAAGTGAGGTTGGTGTGGTAAGGTTAATGGCGGCGATGGAAGGAAAAAGAGATGAAGAATGCAGTGGCGGTTGTGGTGGTGGGTAGGGCGCCGGCCGGCCACCCCTCCGCCGACGTTTTCCGGCGAGAGTTCTCCTAGCTCTGATACCAAATCAGTTCACTGATGTGTTGCAAAGCACACATGCATTTTCCTTGTATTTCAAAGCGTTTTCATATAGTTTTAGAGCCGTATTGAGTCATTTATAGTTAGTATTTACTTGCATCTTGTTTTGTAGGTAATCGGGTCACTTTGGAGCTTAAACGATCAAAAAGTGTGAAAAAAACGAGCACGAGAACCTAGGATGACAAACGGAAAAAGTCAGGAAAGAGTCCAACCTTAAAAGTGGCATATCTCGGGCTAGAAAATTAGTTACGGGGCCCATAATATATCGATTTAAGGTAGCTCGTCAAGAAGATTACAAAAATCCAGAAATCTCTTGCAGTACACGAGAGATGGGGGCTCATTCCCTCGCGGTACACGAGGGACCGAGAAATCTGCGTGAGTTGTTTTCTCCGGCGGTACGCGAGAGAATTGACAAAGGGGCCTCGCGGTACGCGAGGGGCCCTAGAAACACGAATTTTGACCTAATTTCAAGGCTAAATAGATTAGGACTCTCCCATTATGTTTATCATCGATTTCCAGCCGTTCAGAAGGAGAAAAAAGGCGATTTTGAGGCTGGAGGAGAGAATTGAAGTGCAAAGGTCGAATCTTTGATCCCGGGTGCGTTATATTTAGCGTTTTCGGTTCCAAAGCTTGAACCTTTATCTTTGTTTCTTGTGTTTGAACCATAATTGTGTTTAATTCTTCTGTTTTGGATGTTTTGAGCATGATTCTAGGCAAAAACTCATATATTACCTAGGTCACATGATGAATACTTGTTAAAGTTTCGATTTTTATCGGTTTTTGATTTTAATTAATTAATTAATGATTTTGTAAGCGATCTTGAGTTGATTATTGTGATGTTATTGCATGTTTAGATCTGATCTTGTGTTTGAATTCAATTCCTTGCGTTGATTGTGGTTGTCTGCAAGTTTGATTAGCGTATCTTGGTCATATATCTTAGGATTTGTGATTAGGGTGGTTTGCTAGACGTAGTAGCCATAGGAGTTGTCTTTGATTGCTGATTTGAATTGAGTGTGCATCCTAGTTCAATACCCGAGAGGTGAGAATTAGTCATTTAGTCTTCGTCATTAGGAATCCGAGTGCCAGCTATTTAAGAGGAAGTCGGTATTAGGTGTCTAGTGATTGTTGCTGTTCGTGTCATAGTTGTTATCTTGAGATAACCCCGTGCATTCTTCTAGTGTATTGGTGGACGGAGAGACTGAGAGGTAATATGTCTATTAGGGTACTTTATCGTAGTTGAAAATATCTTAGAAGTGATCCAACAATCTGGTGAGTTATTACATCTTTAGGTTACTTAGTTGGTGACACCCTGAGAGTGATTAGGGGTCCACTAGGCTCTCTAGAGTTGTTTCCTTAGAAACCCAAATCCATTATAGTTTCCATAACCGACAGAAGTTATGCTTTGCAAGTAGGAATCCGATCTAGGTGATATTCTTCCCATTCTTGATTTCACCATATTCTTGATCTTGATAGTTGAGTCGACCTTTGTTTATTGCATTCATTAGTTTAATATTTAGTGTAGTAAACCCCCCAAACCAAATCAATCTTTAGTCCGAGTCAGAGTCTAGTTTTGTTACATAGTGTCTCTAGGGTTCGATAATCCGGTTTACCGTTAAGACAATTCTATTAGAGTCTAGTTTTGTTACATAGTGTCTCTAGTGCGAGGAGTGGCCGCCTGATGCCTCGCGGTATGCGGGGCTATCCTGGAATTGCCTTTCTTCCTTGTTTTCCATGGTTTTTCAAATCCACCACATCTATTACCACCATCATCACACCACCTCTATTATCATCATCCATCATTTCATCATTCATCAATAATCATCACTTTCATCGATTCTGTTATCATCATCATATCATTCACCGACCACCACGATCATAGGAGAATTTGAAACCGTTTCGATCCGATGATTCACCTTGATGTGGCATTCATGTCTATGTGTTTGCCACCCATTGAGTACGTTTCTCTGCATGCTATCTATCTTGAGTCTTTTAAATCTTAGTTTGAGTCAGTGAGTCTTTTATTTTAATTTGAGTCAGTTTAATGCTTCGGGTTTGTTGTGAGGTTTATTTTGCAGGTTTTATCATTCCGCCCGTACTCAATCTCCATTCAGGCAGGATTGATCATTACTTATATACAATTTGTAAAGGCAACCCAGCAGAGTGTGCAACCGCGACCGAAATGCTATACGGTGCACACATGGAAGAACGAAGTTGCACATTTGTTTGCATATAACATTACCAGCTAAGTCTCTATTTGTTTTGTTTATTTTTGCATTTTTATTTTTAATTGTGTTTTACTTCACATTGAGGACAATGTGCCTTTCAAGTGTGGGATGTGAGAGTCTAGTTTGTTTTGTTTATAAAAAAAATTCAAAAAAAATTCAAAATTTTAAAAATTGTCCTTGGAAATAACTGCAAAATAAATGGAAAATGATAGTACAACTGGATCTACTTGTGAGTTTAAATGGTTAAATAATTGAAAACGTGTTTAATTAGTGATGTTTTGGTAGACCCAGCTAACTAGTAGAGCTTAAATAGTCTGTTTGTGTTAAATAAGATTAGTAACTGAATAAAATCATGATATCTTGTGAGTATTCATCTTAGAGTATCGGTAATACTGAAACTGTCAACATAGGGTGATAGGTACCACGTTAAGTTAAAATTTAAAGGTTTTTGAAATTTCATGGCAGACCATTCTATTTTTATGAAAATAAATCTGAGTTTCGGTGGCGCCCGCATCCATAGTCCATAATTCTTGAGCTTATTTGATTGAAATTTAAGTTTCGCCTATGTGTCACATGTCGGGTTCCAGCCTGATTAAAACACCACTGAGTTGATTCTTATGTGCTTCATTGATATGACTTAGTCTATTTGTTACCTTTCGGGATAGTGACTTGGTTGAAACGACTCTAGATGAAGTTTAATTTGCTTATTAATGCTCATTATCATCCATTCATTCATATTTCATCTGATTTCTGAAACATGTAAATTTTAGTTTAACGTGGTAGGGTAAATCTATATGGTTTGATCCGTGCCTAAATATAACCGTGGGACGGGATTAGGTAGAGCTGTAACTTCTGAGTGTGAGTCACATAGGTTGATTGATATATGTATAAATTGGAATTAGAACACATTACGGGGGCTTGATGGTCGGTGCTTGGGTTTAATCGGACAGAAATACTAATTGTTGCTTTTTAACGTGTGAGTATGTTTTGCTAATTGGTAATTAATGAGCTGTTAAGTTAGATCTCAGTTATGATTCCATTGCAGACTTTTTCGAGGACGAAAAAATGTTAAGTGTGGGGATGTTTGATGTGTTGCAAAGCGCACATGCATTTCCCTTGTATTTCGTAGCGTTTTAGTATAGTTTTAGAGTCGTATTGAGTCATTTATAGTTAGTATTTACTTGCATCTTGTTTTGTAGGTAATCGGGTCACTTTGGAGCTTAAACGATCAAAAAGTGCGAAAGAAACGAGCACGAGAACCCGGGATGAGAAACGGAAAAAGTCGGGAAAGAGTCCAACCTTAAAAGGGGCATATCTCGGGCTAGAAAATTAGTTACGGGGCCCATAATATATCAATTTGGGGTAGCTAGACAAGAAGAATACAAAACTCTAGAAATCTCTCACGGTACGCGAGAGATGGGGGCTCATTCCCTCGCGGTACGCGAGTTGTTTTCTCTGGCGGTACGCGAGAGAATTGACAAAGGGGCCTCGCGGTACGCGAGGGGCCCCAGAAACACGAATTTTGACCTAATTTCAAGGCTAAATAGATTAAGACTCTCCCATTATGTTTATCATTGATTTCCAGCCGTTCAGAAGGATAAAAAAGACGATTTTGAGGCTGGAGGAGAGAATTGAAGTGCAAAGGTCGAATCTTTGATCCCTGGTGCGTTAGATTTAGCGTTTTCGGTTCCAAAGCTTGAACCTTTATCTTTGTTTCTTGTGTTTAAACCTTGATTGTGTTTAATTCTTCTGTTTTGGAAGTTTTGAGCGAGATTCTAGGCTAAAACTCATATATTACCTAGGTCACATGATGAATACTTGTTAAAGTTTCGATTTTTATCGGTTTTTGGATTTTAATTAATGGATTAATGATTTTGTAAGCGATCTTGAGTTGATTATTATGATGTTATTGCATGTTTAGATATAATCTTCTGTTTGATTTCAATTCTTTGCGTTGATTGTGGTTGTCTGCTAGTTTGATTAGCGTATCTTTGTCATAGATCTTAGGATTTGTGCTTAGGGTGGTTTGCTAGACGTAGTAGCCAAGGAGTTGTCTTTGATTGCTGATTTGAATTGAGTGTGCATCCTAGTTCAATACCCGAGAGGTGAGAATTAGTCGTTTAGTTTTCTTCATTAGGAATCCGAGTGTCAACTGTCTGAGAGTAAGCCGATATTAGGTGTCTAGTGATTGTTGCTATTCGTGTCATAGTTGTTATCTTGAGATTACCCCATGCATTCTTCGAGTGTATTGGTGGACGGAGATACTGAGAGGTAATATGTCTATTAGGGTATTTTATCATAGTTGGAAATACCTGAGAAGTGATCCAACAATCTGGTGAGTTATTACATCTTTAGGTTACTTAGTTGGTGACACCCTAAGAGTGATTAGGGATCCACTAGGCTGTCTAGAGTTGTTTTCTTAGAAACCCAGATGCATTATGGTTTCCATAACCGATAAAAGTTGTGCTTTGCAAGTAGGATTTCGATCTAGGTGATATTCTTCCCATTCTTGATTTCACCATATTCTTGATCTTGATAATTGAGTTGACCTTTGTTTATTGCATTTGTTAGTTTAATATTTAGTGTAGTAATCCCCCCAAACCAAATCAATCTTTAGTGCGAGTCAGAGTCTAGTTTTGTTACATAGTGTCTCTAGGGTTCGATAATCCGGTTTACCGTTAAGTTGTGCTACACTCGATAGGTACACTTGCCTGTCAGTGCGGTCTAGTTCATAGTTTTTTCATTTATTATTTAGGAGTCTAGGTTAGGTTTAGTAGTTTATTTTATAGACCGTCTGGACGACATCATTCACCAAATGTGTTTATTGAGAATTGTTTGTTGTGTGTGATTAGGGTTACATGAATGTGGTATATATACCCCTACACTATCACATTTGGTCTAATAATAAAAATTGTTTTGAGAAATAACAATAATTTTCAAACAAAAGACATTTAAATTAAAGAAAGTTTCATACTATATCATCGTTCTTTTAATGTCTAACTCATCCTTTTCGATTAGGTTTAAACCCCATCAATTCAATCAAATTTGATATATAATATTCGGGTTTGCACTCGTTTACTTACAAACCACTTTAGTTTAAGTTTAAGATCGTCTCAAACTTGTTAAAGTTCAGTTTGATATTAACTTTTAACAAGCCGATCTTTTACGGTCAGACTCGTTTACATCCATTCTCAAACTCCTAAAGAATCACATATGTTATCTATATTGTTTATATTATAATAAAAGTTTCCTAAATGTGTATGTACATGTATTGGGTACGTGTCATTGTATGGTACCTAGTGGGTTAAAACCCAATAGATAGCCAAACCAAGCATGGTAAAGTTAAAGTGGTCGATCGAAAAACAAATCTAACATATTAACTGCCGACAAACTTTTGACCTTTGTTTTCTTGCCCATCTTTCCACCCACATATTCAACCACATCCCCTTTTACAACAGTGTCATGCACCATATATTATATGCATTCTCCTTTCTCACACCTTTAATTTACTAGAACAAAAAAGAAAAAAATGTTACATTATGTTACCTTTTTGTGAGTAAATATTATTTTATTATATCATTATTACAAACGAGAAAATAAAAGGTTTTTTTTTAATTTCTTATAAAGTAATAAGTTTTTACATAAATTCCTTTTTAAAGTATATTCAAAATAATTGGCATCCCTTATGGATTTCAACTAACCTATTGTTTTTTAGTGGGGGATAAACGAAGTATAGTTTCACAGGGATAAATATATGCTGCATGTTAAGGGGAGTTCATGTGTTATAACCAAAGGGTATGTAGCTAGTCTAATGGTACCAAGTTGATAGATAGTGTCCCTTTCAAGTGGTTAAGGGTCTTATTATGAATAAATGATGTATATTTAGAAGTAGATTTAGTGGATGTGTGAGTTTGCTATCAAAAGAAAAAAATCATGTGTTATAATCTGAGATCTCAAAATTGTTGTGTTCAACTGAATTATAGCTATGGTCAATAATTGAAATACAATTTCCTTATTAATTGACGGTGCTATGCACACAATAAGAGATTTCATTCCTGCTTATGGAGTAACTCGACGAGATCGATCAATTGACTGAATCATAAACATAAGTTATGTCCTAAGCTGCCAATAAATAGAAGTTTGAGGGGTAATTATATTAGTGTAGTTATTGGCCATTTGGTGCAATGTTAGCTCCAATACTTTTCATAGTGGAGATCTTGGGTTCGAATCCTGGCAACAGCAAAAAAGGGGTCTATGGCCAAGTCAGGGGGTTTCCAGTTGGGGGGTTCATCCTGTGGTGGGCTGCCCTCGATGTTCTAGGTGTTGCACCGGAAAAACCAAATTATCCTAAAATATATAGGTGTTGTCGTTAAAAAAAAAACTAAAACAGAAATCCAGAAATAGGGATGTTTAGCATTAGGGTTAATGTTTGCAAGAGAAAAGTGGTAGTGGTTTTGTGTGTGTACATTAGTACATAGTCCCAAGGAGAGAGAAACCAGGAGAAACATCCGATTTAAGCTAGGAATCAGTTTCTAGGTTGATTCCCATCATATGTCAACTCTTTTGAATGTGATTAGTACACCTCCCACTATAAGTTATCTTCAACCCTTAGTGAAAACCTCAAGTTTCTAAGTTGGTTCCGCTCAAATATGTGAAATTTATATCTCAAATTTGTTTCTATACCTAAATTATGACATCATTGACCTTATAAAGGCTAGAAATATAGTTCCATACATGCTAGAACTTTTTAATTTTGTTTATCTTGCACAATCAAGAGCATGCATATATTATTGGTGGAATCACATATATCCCCTATTTTAAAACCTAATTACATATATACCCAACCTAATTACATATATACCTAATCTAAAACTTAAATTACATATATCCTTTTATTTTAAAACCTAGTTACATATATACCCAACCCAGAACTTAAATTACACATATCCCCTTATTTTATAAATACATTATGACAAAAATAACATTTTAAGCTTGAAAGAAAAACACGACTCTTCTGATTCTCGAACCATCGATAAGACCTTCTGATTCAAACCTAACTGGCGATTCAACCGACGATTGTTTATGGAGATCGGCGATTTCGATCCATCGATCCTAGTACAAAGGATGATTCCAAGTCAGTTGATTCCGGCTATAACAACCAAAAATAACAACGGATTACGTGACGGGTTCGAACGAAATAAATTGAATAAAAATGGCGGGGAATCTTTGGCCGAGAAAATGGGCCGAGAAAAGGGGCGGAGGGGAAGGGCATAAGCACTAGACCCTTGCCAAAGTTCAGCCTCATTTCACAAAACAAACTCCACTCAATATCTAGAGAGAGAAACCGTAGATAGAGAAAGTCTCAGTTTGAGCTAAAGGTCGATCCTCTACATTCCTCCGCTGCTCGGGTGAAGGTTTGCTGAAGAACGTAGTAATTTTGAGGTAAGCATCACTCCTAGATCTGAGTTATTAGTTTTGGTGGGTTTTATGGTGTTTGTAAGATCCCGTAAATTCGAACGCGCTAGGTCTTGCATGGGATACATAAGAAACGGGAAATGGAGCAAATGGAGATGGGCTTTAGGCCTTGGATGGGATCATGGGCCGAGCAAGGGGATTTGGGCCTTTAAAAACCCCTTGATCAGCCCCATCTCCATTTCATTTGCTCCATGCGATTTTAGGGAGAGATTAGAGAGAGAGAGCGGAGAGAGTAGAGAGAGAAAAACGAGGATCAAGCTCGGAATTGAGCTCAGGTCAGAAAGAAGAGAAAGAGATGGATACCACCAACAAGCTAGGTCGCTTACGAGGTAAGGTTTCTGTCCTAATGCTCGGTTTTGGTGGGTTTTGGTTTTAGAGATTAAAGTAACGATTTTTATGAGTTTTATGCAAAACAAACCATAGATCTATGCTCTAGGATGCCTAATTAACGTTTTGGACGTAAAAAGTTGGAGTCTTGACGAGTCAGACCTTAGCCGCCATGATTTATGTAGATTACGGTTTTAGTGGGAAGAAGAAGCCTGCAGGCGAAACTACTAAGTTCGCCGGGCTTAAGGCTAGTGAAACTAATAAGTTCTCTTGGCAGGTTCGCTAGGTATTGTCTAGTGAAGCTATCAAGTTCGCTCGGTAGGTTCGCTAGGTATTGTCTAGCGAAGCTATCAAGTTCGCTTGGTAGGTTCGCTAGGTATTGTCTAGTGAAGCTATCAGATTCTCTTGGTAGGTTCGTTAGATATTGTCTAGCTAAATTGTCAGATTCTCCTGGTAGGTTCGCTCTTCTATAGGAAGCGAACTTAACGTAGTTTCGCCTAACCAGAAGTAGTGAAACTATTTAGTGTCGGGTAAAGTTTGATATGCCTTAATTGCTACGATTATCCAGATTGTGTGAGATTCAAGTAGAACATTCCAACTAGGATACCATGTGAGTTCTAATCCCCTTTTTGCCTACTTTAGGGGTGGTGTGCATACTTAGTTGTGACACCCGGCTAATTAGAGTTAACCCTGTTAACCAAATCCAGTTAAATCTTAACCCAATTATCTCAATCTTAAACCTCAGGGAGTAATCCTATCATTATCTAAACTAAAACTATAGGGACTAGTTATGTAAATATTGAAAACCAAATCTGTTGACTCTCTAAAGTCAAAATAGAATGGTTTTGGGTTCTGTTAACTTTCCAAAGTCAAACTCAAGTTCCTTTTGATCCAAATTCGTAATCTATAACCGAATTATGTCCAAATTGTAACTGTAAAACACATTAACCATTATTAACGTCCATCATTAGAGAGTTAAACGTCATTATTGTATAGAATTAAACTCAATTATGAGCTTTAAACCCGAAACCGTCGAGTTCATCACTATGTCTCGCCAATTCACATCAATTCGTGAATCATTCCTCAATCAACTACCCTGCGCACCTCAAACGAGTCTCAGAGAACCTGTCACACACGCCAATTCGATCGAAAAAGGAACCGGTGTGGCCGGAGATCAAACTCGCCGAAGTCGGAGTCATTTTGGTCGAACCCTACTAATTCGAACTCAATTATGGTAATCAAACATTTCCTCAGCTTCGTTTCAATTCATAGATCAAAAGCCCTATCATGATCAGGGCTTACATTATCAAATTTAACACGAACCGATTCTAGGTTTCATGTGATTTCGGGTTTAATCGAATTGTATCCTAAACCCGACCTCAATGCAATTAAATCATATGGTTAGAATCGCAGTCTGATAATCAATGGAAGCCCTATGGTAATGCAGTCCTTTAACATCAATTTGACCAAGATCAGATACCTAGGGTTTTTCATATGAACTGCGTAATCAAATCCTAATCTACACTCGTTTTAAATCCAATTAAACTACACCAATAGATTCACAAGGTACTAATTAGTAAAAGCCCTATGATTTTAACAACTTTCATTATCAGAATCATTCAAATCGATTTGGTGTTCTTGATCTAGGGTTTCGGCTTTTGAATCTACAATTAAATGATATTAGTCTTGATGATTTTCAAATTAAACTCACCTACAGATCCGTAATGACTCGATTAACAAAACCCATAACTAATTTTACTTAATCGTGGTCGAAATCTCATGGATTGGGACTGATCTGGTCTCGGCTTCGATTGTGAATTGGAATATGGGGGAATTCTCTGTTAAAACCTATTGGATCTAGGACTTGTTGCGATTACCCTAGCGGGTGGAGTGGTAAGACGGTGTGTTGGTGGGGAGGGGACCCGGGTTCGAGTCTCCCCACCCCTATTTTTGGTTTTAATTATTTTAAGCTATTATTTTTAATATAAAACCCACCCCAATATTATTATATTAATATATTAATGTGTTTTGGTACCGAAAACCACCCGTAGGCTCGGGTCTAGTTTTGTAACCCATATTTATTATTATTACCCACTTTTAAAATAATATATTTATATTAGTTTCAACCCGTGACCCCAATTAAAAATCATATATTTCTATATTTTATTTGCCACATTAATTGTGACCGTGTCACACTTCAAAGTTATAAATAATATAATTATTTATATTATTTACCCATGTCGTTATTTTTCAAATAAAAATAATAAATTTATTATTTTGTCAGACAATTGATTATGGTGTTATTTTCCTAAACTTAAAATTAATATATTAAGTTATATTATTATTTTCCTAGCCATTATTTAAATGGTACAAGCGCACGAATATATTTATTTATTAATATTATTCATAACTAGATACGTTCGACACGAAACACATTTATCTTAATTAGTATATTAAGAAATTCTTGCTCCCGTGGACAAGTTTGTCTACTCGTTAATCCTAAATATGTTTTAGGACATTCAAATCTTCCGTGTCGTCGTCACAAAAATCCCATTGTATCCCTAACTATTATGTGTATACTTCTAGGGCATACGTAAGCCATTCACAGGCTAAAACTTGTGGTCCCAATTTCATCCATGTGTGGTACCATCTACTATTCAACTCAGGTGGGTTTTCACGGCCCCTTTTACTATTTTATATTGGGGGAGAAAACATGGCACAAACTATTTTGATTATTGTAAATCATATGATATCACTGTTGAGGCTAAGTGTAACACACTATCATGAATGTCCTCACACACATCGAACCGTTAATATGGACTTAGCGAGGTAATGTTTAGTAGTACTACTGGGTTTGACAAACCCCACCCGCGTTAGTCGCGCTAACTCGATTTGAGGTCGAACGGGTGAAATGTTGGCCTAAACACATTGCCAGAGTTGATAGACCTGGCGGGAGGCAAACAAATACAAACAGTTAGCTTCTGTTGCGAGCGCTTTAGTAAGACATGAACATAGGTTAGCTATCTATAGATATACATATTGAATGTGCATAATCTGGTAAATGCTTTATTAACATGCTTGAAACCTGTGAACTCACCAACCTAGTGTTGCCCCTTTTCTTACATGTTTTCTCAGGACGTTAGACAGGTGCACACTAGGGCATGCATGGTGTCTAGTTAACATATCCAACACTTGTCAAGCTATCAAACATTTATTATATTTTCTGTTATCATTTGACTATGGGCGCTTTTGTTTTGTGCATTTACTTTCTTGTTTAAATGCTTCCGCACTTACTCTAAACTTTTATGATATTTAATTTATGTCCTATATAGTGTCGTTTGATGTAACTAATGTCTGAGATCCTGGTTTGTCACACGCCAAACGGTAAAACTCCGTTAGTGGAATTTGGGGGGTGTGACATTAGTGAAAAGTGTTTATTACATATTTTATATTAATAAAGAAAAGCGAATGTTATGATTTTGAGAAATGTTTCAAAGAGGTAAAAACACGTTTTATGTAAAGTATCATTTTATTTATGCCAAGCGTTTATAATATTTTCATATACATAAACAAAGGAATGATATATATGTGTTAAGTTATGTTTCAGTACAACAAAGATATTTTATGGCAAGCGTTTATTATATTTTTATATACATAAACAAAGGTATATTTTTATGTTAAGTTTTGGGCAAGTTAAAGAAAGTTTTATGAAAAGAAAGTGAACAATTTTGTAACATCCCAACATTCGTAGACTAACGGGCTGAGTCGATGAGTAAAACCGAGTGTCTTTTAAATCACGTGGATTGTAAGGAGTTTCACGTAAAACCCTATTTAGGGAATTCAAAAGACCCGGTTAGCGGAAATAAGAGTGGGTTGGATTCATTACACGAAAAGAGGGAAGCTTGGGAACCCGGATATAAACCCGGGAAGGTTTAAATACAAACTTAAACACCAACCCTAGGCCATTCGGCCTAGGTGTGTGTGACGGCAAGGGAGAATCTGCGAGAGAAAGAGGGAGGCGGCCGGACGGAGGACGACAGAGGTCTAGTTGTGGTTCTATGATGGCGACATGTGAGAGGAGGTTCACTACGTGTAAGGTAACTCTCGAATCCTATACTTTTTTTCATCGTATTCGTGTAGTGTTTAACCGATTGGGGTTGGGGGCTGTGGTCCTGGTTAGCGGAAGAGAAGAGGGTGACCGTGGGGATGACACGGTGGTGCATGGTGGATGAGCACGAAGCCGGTAAAATTCATGACAAGGTCTAGGGGCTCGGTTAGTGGTACAATGGCCGGTGGCAGCTGTAAGGGGTGGCAGCGACGGGAGTGCCTGCAGCCGTGGTGGTGGCTGACCCGGGGGTGAGTATGACTAAGCGGTGGGGATGGCTGACGAGGAGGATAGGGGCTGCTATGGCGGCGAGTTACAGCGCACGGTGTTGGTGTTGCTTCCGACATGTGAAGGGGCACGGGTGGAGCTCCTCGGTGTGGGTTGGAAGAGCTAGACTATTAGGGTTCGGTCTAGGTGAGGAGGATGAAGATATCACGCATGGTGGGGAATGGTGGAGGAGACGATGGCGGTAGCGAGAACCAGCTAGGGTTTTGCATGGCACGTACGTGCATGCATAAGAACCCGGTTGGGGCGTTCATTTTCTAATTATGTCGAGGACGATCAAATGCGAGTTGGCATATACGAAAAGAGTTAGGGTGTGCATGGAGCACTTACGTGCATGCATGGGAGCTTGAGTTCGGATATACGGTTTCTAAACGAGTTGAAGACGATCTAGTTCGGGTAAACATACATTGATAGGTTTGGGTTTCGTGCAAGGATACTGTTGCAGAACTAGAGTTGGATGTTCGTAACTGTGAGTTCTAATCCTCTCTTTTTACTGTTTTAATGCTTTGGGGCAATCGTACATACTCACGTGTTTCGTGCTACTAAACAAATGTGTTACGAGTTATGATTTAACATGAAATGTTTTATGGGTTAATTATATAATAATTAAACTGTAGGTCCTGAGCAGATTCGAAAAACACAGATCTGCGGAGAAATCTTCAAACAGTCCGGATCGAGAGGCGGAATCTCTGGATCCGGTATCACTCTCGAATTAGAAATGGTAGAGACGGGTGCGGGAATCACAAAAACTGACAGAAACATATGAAAATGAAAAGAACAGATAATTGAGAGCATAAAACGTATGATTCTTTGATTGAAATGAAAATTAAAAGGCTCGATCATACACTAACAATTATCTCACCCCAGGGTGAGCTCCCCCTGGGGTGGTGATTCCCTCTACAGACACACACTCACTCCTAGGGTATAATCTGCTATATATAGGAGGCCAAGCTCATGCGCCTTGTTTTCCAAGCCACCGCCCAATGGGCCTGAAAAACAGGTATCAAAACTACCTAGTTTCGATTGAACAAATGTTCAACCGAAACTAGTAGTTTCGATTGAACAAATGTTCAACCGAAACTAGTAGTTTCGATTGAACAAAAGTTCAACCGAAACTAGTAGTTTCGATTGAACAAAAGTTCAACCGAAACTAGTAGTTTCGATACTGTAATTTCGATTGACAGCATCAGTCTCAAAATTATACCCAACATAAACTAAGGGTCTACATGGGGTCCTTAGATTTTGTGAGCAAGAGTTATGATGTTTTTGTGTGTGTCGTGTTAGGAGTTAGTCGGGATGAGTTAGAAATTGAGTTAAACCTGCGATGGTTAAACGGAGAATTAGCATGAGAACCCGTGCGTGGTTCATTAATGAGTAATGTAAATGCTAGTATGCTGTTGTGAGTTATGTGTTTAATGCTGTGTGTATTGTTTTATTGTCCTTGTGTCACGGCGGGTATTCTGTTTCCATCGTTGTCTTTGTGACATGGCAAACGGGATTGTGGAGGACGAAGTCCTTCAGGAGGTCAGCAAGTGTGACAATGTCCAGACGGACGGAGATTAGTTTGGGGTGTATCGAAAGCCCTGGCGAGGGAAACCTGAACGAATATGATTGTGACGAGCTATGTGTTTGTGTGCATATATGTAATTTATCTGCATGCGAGTGTTTACTCATAATTGTGTGTCGTGATATTATTGCTACAGTAATCAAGCAATTGGTTTACTGAATTGTGTGAGAACGAGGTCGTATCTACGACTATTGTGTGCAAGCCCTTTCTGTGTGTGTCAATGTTAGCGCTAGTTGAGTCCATGATTAAGAAGTTGAGTCGTGTTGACCGGACTTTGGGTTGATACGTGTGTTAGATGATGTGTCAGTATTGTGGTAATCTCGAACCACGTCGGTGAGACTTATTTGGTTTTGGACATGACATGAGTCTTGGATGGTGGTCCCTTATGGGGATAGGCCGGTAAGGTGGATTACCTATGAGTTAATAAACAACAAACCGTTTTTTTAAAGGACCGGGGTGTCCTGAGTTTATATAAATTATTTTGTGAAGTGATGGTCTTTACTTAAACAAACTATTAGAACTCACTCAGCGTAGTTGACTTTGTATGTACGTTAGACTGTTTTGCAGGTGAGATTCATGGGCATTGTATCTTGGCTTGGGAGCGTTGCTACTCATTTTGGTGTGCAGACATTCGTAAGGTGAAGTTTATAACGATAATGTTACTAAACTTCAAATACTATTTTGAGTTAAGAATTCCGCTGTATGTTTTAAATTAAAGTTACGTGTTCTAGAGAGAATACACAGTGATGAGAAGCAACTGTAGGTGCCCCGTTTGTGGCCTTACACGTTGGCATCAGAGCCGTGGTTTAAGAGAAAAAAGGTGTTTAAAAAAAATAAAATACCTAAAACTAAACTAAGAATGGGACGAGGGTAAAACGAATGCCACCACGAGTAACCGCGAGCCAAGAGGTATGTCTTCTGCGTTAAACATTAATTGTTAGAGTATAACTTGTGTAGTATTAAACTATGTAGAGTTGTTTGGTGTGATGATGTGGTTTAGTGATTTCATGTGTAATCATGTGTTGTAATTTGTGTGGTGTGTAATTGTGATATACATGACTACGCGAGAGTTATTGTGTTGTGTTCTGTGGATTGTTTGTGATGCATGTGCATCCGTAGTGTGAAAGGTAGAAAGCTAGTGTGAGTATGACGGGGAAGGTTTAGAATCCGAGTAGTAACGTAGGCAACCAATCACATTTGATCACCGTGATTCGGCAGTCAGGTGTGAATAGAGCTTTGGTCGGCGACATGCCGCGTGGTGTTATGATTGGAAGGACCAGATGGAAGCGGAGGGCGGTGTCAGTTGTACGTGATTTCCCTCCAGGATGTGGACCTGCATGGCCGAAGGATCGATCACCTACAACAGCTAAGCTTTATTTCTGGAAGACCCAGGGAATGACCCGGGAAACGGTGAGTAGGAACCAGAGGAGGACACATCAGATACACCTGATGTGTTCTAGTAGTGAATTGGTACGCATTATGAGAATGCTCGGTTGTTTGATGATTAGATGTTATAGCAGTTGCCACGAGGGATTTTGAGGTGATTTGACGTTATGATTGACCTAACATTTGCGAGGTGTGATGCTTATTTCAATTATTGACTATTTGAATGTGACGAAGATTTTGAGTCTTACTATGTGTGTCGAATTGAGATTTATGAATGATAGATGTGTTTGTGGTGGTGTACGATTATGTTGACAATTGTGAATTATGTGCGGTAGCGTGATATTATGTGATTAACTTTTGAATAACGTGAAACCATAATGTGATCTTGGTCGGGTAAGTTGAGCAGGTAGATTATTATAGACATAAATTTGAATTTGTCTGTGTGTATGGTCTTGAGATAGTATCACCTAGGTACTAATGTCTAGGTGGTGTCCTGAGTGAAGTGGGTGTATTGCACCTGGTATGAATGTTTAGGACAGGGTCCTGTGGGAAATTGTGGATATACATCTGGTGTGTGTATGAATGTGTAGGATGATGTCTAGTGTATGACACCTATACTGTAACCCGTGAGATAATGTCTTGTGTGTAGTCTGAGTAGTATGTCGTTCTGAACCATTGGTACGACCCGTGTGGGGTACGACCATGTGAACTCTGTGTGAGTACGTGACGACGTGTGGCAGGGGCCACCGTTGTTGTGAGTAAGTGTAATACCTGCCAAAAAAATGTTCAAGAAATGCCAAGCTTAGAACCTTAAAGGACCTGTGTATCTAAAATACCAAAGTCTAGGGTTAAAAATGAAAATTCTAGAAACTGGTTAGATATCGGACCGATATCTCTTCTCATATCGAACTGAAGCGAAACAAGGCTCAGACATTGGACCGATATCCATTCTCATAACGGTCCGACAACCTCCACTCAGCCGCAATTTCTGGTGCTGCCACGTGTCCTATGACTCAGCCTTGGGTTGTTGACGCGTGTCATGATATCGGACCGATATACACCTCATAACGGTCCGCTAGTCGTGATACGAGGTGCGATCTAATCAGATGTTGACGTGTAGGGCTGACGTGTGTAGTCGAATGTCGGACAGACATCCTCTACCATATCAGTCCGACATGGACCCAAATCACAGCCTATAAATAGTTGAACGAATTAAAACATTTTCTTCATCCCACATTCGATCTTCGTACTCAAAACTCGTTCCAGTAGAACTCTAGGCTGTTCCCGACGATCCCGGACCAACTCCCGCTCTTTTTAGCGCTCGGTTTAAGAAGAAACGCTTGTAGAAGTGCTGGTACGCTAGAAGAATCAGGTTAAGAGGCTAGCTTTATAATCTTAGAGGCTTATTCCTATAAACAAGGTGAATACTTTATCTCTTTCCAAACTTATGTGAAACATTTACATTTACGAAAATGGCCAAATAAAGGTTAAGGGTATAATGCTCAACGTTCTTCTACGAACAAAGCATTCAGGCCATAGGTATACGTAAAACTTGTAAGGGATACATGGGTCTCGGGTGAGAGTCTCAGATTGCGGCTGGTGCTTATTTTATAAGAAATTCCAAGGCGTAGACATGTCCGTTGTTATAAGGCATGACGCCAGTGTATATAGTGGTGCATATGATCAGGAGAAAAGGGTCTGCTGAATATGTGGAATGAACACAAAAGTTCTGATTATGAAATTAATACTTGTTTGTGCCAAATGATTTTCCTGTCATGATAATTGTATTCACCGGCGTTCGAGCTGACGTTTCATTTTGAAAATGTTTTCAGGCAATGAATAAAAGGAAAAAGAAAATAGGTATACGGGCAGACATAAGATCTAACCCAAGAATGAATGTTGAAAAGGGATAACTTGCACGTTGGATTCTCAGGCCTCGTGTATAGGAAATCCTAAAAGATGAAAAATGAGATAGGACCAAGGGACTGATCAACCTTGGATAGTACTATTTCCAATGGCTTGAAACTTATCCATAAGAGACAAGAAATGTATTTGGTTTCAAACTCTGTTTTGTAATCAAATGAAGAGGGTATTTAAATCCCTATGTTTATGAAATAAATACGAGACTTTTTTTTTCCAACTGAGTCTTGATATTTACAAATACAACCCTTGGGGTTGAACGAAATGATGAAACGATCCTTGTGAAAAGACTTCCGCTGTCTTTCATAAAACTATGAAATCAAAGCAGGTACCAATCGAGCTCGCACACGTCTAGGGGGTGCCTGAGGCGGGGTGTGACAGGTTCAGGAGTTGGTGTGTCTATGAATGACGCGGTCAGGTCGTATGCACGTAGCTTTACTTAGGTCTAGCAGTTGGTGTGTGCGCACGTGATGTGTGTTTAGAGTTTGGGGTTACTAGTTTGTATGTAGAACATTGTGTGTTATGTCGTTATGTTATGTCGGTATGTGTCCTTGTAGTACATGGTGGGTCGTGTGTAGGACGTTTAGACGGTGTACTCTTGTTTAATACTTCTACCTTTAATGATCTTCTCGACATTTGATGCACCAAGATGATGCGAGGAGTTTTGACGTTTTCTAGACGATCGTCGAGGTGTTCGTCGGAGATGCCTATACTTATATCTCGGGAATTTGGAGCACGGAGCCAAGGGGTGGAACTGTGAGACTTGATGATGAAAACGTTTACGGGGACGCTTGACCGGAGATATTAATGATGAGATCAAGGTGATGACGCTGGAGATTTAGCACGGAGTTAACGAGGTGACTAAGGGTCTTCATGGAACACGTTCCATATGAAGGATTTAGTCGATGTGAGGAATAAGAGGAATGGGGATGTTCTCTCTGAACAAGACAACGAATAACTGAGGCTTGTGATCAGAAGGACTTCATGTTCGTACATGATAAATAAGACGTGGTTGGTGATCGTATGGTAATGGTAGAGCATCAATGAGGAAAGTGAAACTCAGAAGCGGTAAGTGCATGATTGCACATAAGTGACTAGAAAGGAAATGCCTACATTGGTGAACCTACGATCAGTTAAAGTGAGCTCCTGTGGAGCATTCAAGTGAAAAGAATGGTTGACTGGTGATACAGACCTGACGGTGGTAAGTGAGATTTTGGGGAACATCGGGAGCTGATGGTGATGACTCCAGTTTTGAGTAATATGTGCTTATCTAAGGGGCGCTTGGGACGCATGGTAAGAAAGTGAGTAGTAACTCGGTAGAGGAATGTGTGATGGTAGAGACGAGCAGAGATTTGCATAAGCTCTTGGAGATCATTAAAGGAAGACAAGGGAAGTACCTTTATGAGCAATGCAGTGGTGCTTGAGTTTTGAGGAGTCATTGCTAGATGGCGATTAGAGTATGAGACTAGAAGGATGACGAATGATCCTATTTTGAAAGGCGAGAAACCTTACTTAGGGAGATGACTGTCAGAGTGATGAAATCATCAAGACTATATAAGGAATGACGGAAAATACGCGCCCGTGAGCAAATCAGGAAAATGTGACTAGTGAGCTGGTAATTGATGGTGTTGTGCCATCTAAGTAAAGATTGGAAGAACGAGTAATAAGGGGATGTGTAGGTGGAACCTACAAGTCCCAAAGTTGAAAGCGGGCAATGGAGAAGGTTTCTTTGAATGCCAAGGAGGGTGACCGCGCTGTAGAGTAAAGTGACAGCGTTGATGTGTAAAGTGAATAAATGGCACTAATGGATTATGATGTATTAGGTTGAACTGGTGGAAGGTTATGTTGGATTGTACTGACACAAGATTCGAGGACGGATCCTCTTTTAAGGGGGTAGACTTGTAACATCCCAAACTCATAGACTAACGTGTCAGGTCGATGAGTAAAACCAAGTCTCTTTTAAATGACGTGGATTGTAAGGAATGTCATGTAAAACCTTATTCAGGGAATTAAAAAGACACGGTTAGCCCAAATAAGAGTGGTTTGGATTCATTACGCGGAAAAAGGGAAGCTCGGGGACCCAGATGTAAACCCGAGAAGGTTTAAATACAAACTTAAACACCGACCCTAGGCCTTTCGGCCTAGTTGTGTGTGACGGCAAGGGAGAATCCGTGAGAAAAAGAGGGAGGTGGCCGGACGTGGAGGACGGAGGTGGTCTAGCTACGGTTCTACGGTGGCGACAGGCGGGAGGAGCTTCACTACGCGTAAGGTAACTCTCGAATCCTATCATTTTCTTCCTCGTATTCATATCGCATGTAACCGATTAGGGTTGAGGGCTGTGGTCCTGGTTAGCGGTGGAGATGAGGGTGATCATGGGGACAACACGGTGGTGCGTGGTCGATGAGCACGGAGCCGGTAAAGTTCACAGCGAGGTCTAGGGGCTCGGTTAGTCGCACAATGGGTTGTGGCAGCAGTATGGGGTGGCGGCTACGGGAGTGCTGGCATCCGTGGTGGTGGCTGACCCGGCGGTGAGTACTACCCAGCGGTGGGGATGTCCGACGAGGAGGAGAGGGGCTGTTACAGCTGCGAGTGGCGGCGCACGGTGTTGGTGTTGCTTTTGAATGTGAAGGGGCACGGGTGGAGCTCCTTGGCGTGGGATTGGAAGAGATAGACAATTAGGGTTCGATCTAGGTGAGGAGGATGAAGATATCACGCATGGTGGTGTACGGTGGAGGAGACGATGGCGATAGCGGGAACCGGCTAGGGTTTCCCAGCTATGGTTTTGCATGGCACGTACGTGCATACATGAGAACCCGGTTGGTGCGTTTGATTTCTTATCATGTCGAGGACAATCAAATGCGAGTTGGTATATACGAAAATAAGATGATTAGGGCGTACATGGCGCACGTACGTGCACGCATGGGAGCTTCAGTTTGAGTATACAGTTTCTAAACGAGTTTAGGACGATTCAGTTCGGGTGAACATGCGAAACTAGGGTTTCATGGGGATACAATGATGAGAAGACAAGATGAGTGTCGGGGATAATTATATTTGTACGTAATTGACACATGTTTAGGATATACTCTGACCATGTGATCATACGTTGACAGGTCGGGTTTCGTTCCAGGAGACCGTTGCAGAACTAGAGTTGGATCTTCGTAACTGTGAGTTCTAATCCCCTCTTTTTACTATTTTAATGCTTTGGGGCTATCGTACATACTCACGTGTTTTGTGCTACTAAACAAATGTGTTACGAGTTATGATTTGACATGAAGTGTTTTATGGGTTAATTATATAATAATTAAACTAAGGGTCTACGTGGGGTCCTTAGATTTTTTGGGCATGAGTTATGATGTTTTTGTGTGTGTCGTGTTAGGAGTTAGTCGGGATGTGTCGGAATTTGAGTTAAACTTGTGATTGTTAAAAGGTGGTTTAGCATGAGAACCCGTGCGTGGTTCATTAATGAGTAATGTAAATGCTAGTATGCTGTTGTGAGTTATGTGTTTGATGTTGTGTGTATTGTGTCATTGTGCTTGTGACACGGCGGGTATTGTGTTTGCATCGTTGTCTTTGTGACACGGCAAATGGGATTGTGGAGGACAAAGTCCTTCGGGAGGTCACCAAGTGTGACAGTGTCTAGACGGACAGAGATGAGCTCGGGGTGTGTCGAAAGCCCTGATGAGGGTAATCCGAATGAAGATGATTGTGACGAGGTATGTATTTGTGTGCATATATGTAATTTATCTGCGTACGTGTGTTTACTCATAATTGTGTGTCATGATGTTATTGCTGCAGTAATCAATCAATTGGTTTACTAAATTATGTGAGAAGGAGGTTGTATCAACGACTATTATGTGCAAGCCCTTTCGGCGTTTGTCAATGTTAGGGCTAGTTGAGTCCATGATTAAGAAGTTGAGTCGTGTTGATCGGACTTCAGGTTGATACGTGTGTTAGATGATGTGTTAGTATTGTGGTAAGCTCGAACCACATCGGTGAGATTTATTGGGTTTTGGACATGAGATGAATCTTGGATGGTGGACCCTTATGGGGATAGGTCGGTAAGGTGGATTACCTATGAGTTAATAAATACAAACCGTTTTTTTAAAGGACCGGGGTGTCCTGAGTTTATATAAATTATTTTGTGAAGTGATTGTCTTTACTGAAACAAACTATTAGAACTAACTCAACGTAGCTGACTTTGTATGTACGTTAGACTGTTTAGCAGGTGAGATTTATGGGTAATGTATCTTGGCTTTGGAGCGGTGCAACTCGTTTTGGTGTGCAGACATTCGTAAGGTAATGTTTATAACGATAACGTTACTAAACGTCAAATACTATTTTGAGTTAAGACTTCCGCTGTATGTTTTAAAATGAAAGTTAAGTGTTTTAGAGAGAATACACAATGATGAGAACCAACTTTAGGGTGCTCGGTTTAGGGCCTTACAAGTTTCTTACTGGAGTGTGTACCAGCTTGTTAAGGTTCATTCGGGGATAGATATTACTTTATGTACTTCACACCATCTGATCTTTTAATAGCAAATAGCTTAATCTCTTTATTATAAAACCAACTTATGATTCTACCCACAAAGTGTTTTTCATTTGTGTATCTAGCTTTAAGTATTGGAACAGGTGGTGTCACATCCTTCTCTTTCTATCATGTTTTCGCTACCTTATACCACTCTTCTTTGGTCATTCCTATGTTCTTATATAGAATTTGTGTTTCTTCTTGGACTGGTTGTTAAGGAGCAGAGTCAGGTACAGTAGTAGTAGGAGATGTAGGTTTAGATACTTCATGTTCTTGATCTTGAAACCCTTCAAAGCTAACTTTTGGTGTCTCAATTTTCTTCATTAATAAGGAAGTTATCTCAAACACACCATCATCCTCATAGGTAATACCATGGTCATCATTCTCAATCTCTATTTCTAAGCTTTCACCATCACCAAGATCATCTCCATCATCATAAATCATGTCATCCAAATCAATAAATGCTTCAATTTTATCTGCTTAATCTTAGTCTGAGTCTTGAAATATAGAGTCATCTAAAGTCTCAAAAACCTCAGCAACAACTTTCCCTTTATTAGCTTTCTCACCCTACACAGAAGCTTCATGTTGTGTAGACTCAGACTCCCTTTGAGCCTGTGACGTCGGTTTAGCACCAGTGTCTTGGCGCTCACCTTCACCACTCGCATCGGGATCATTGACTTGATCTCTATCATAAGTTAGATCCAAAGTATGACAAGCCTCAACAGTATTCTTTGATATCTCCCCTGAGCGTCAAGACGCTCAACAAGTTAATAAACCAAATATGCATCTTGACTATCTGTCGTTTGTTCCACATGAGTTCCTTTTGCTGCTTATCAATTATTGTTTGTTGATCAACTAAAGCTTTAGCATTTTCCTAACAAGCTCTAAGTTGAACATAGTCATTCTGCTACAATACATGTATTTGACCTTATAGGCCAACAACCTGAGCTTCTAGACGCTCAACTTTCTCTTCTAATTCTTGAATTTTCTTATCACGAGCACCAGGTTGTACAGATGATGAATCAGGATGTGGTGTAGAAGAATGACCTGGAGGCACATATTTGCCTTTATCAAGTGCCTCTAGCACTGCCTTAAGCTGTGCTTCACTCACTCTAGGTGTTTTTTATGGAGTAGTGGTGGTTGATGGCTATGTAGGTGTCACAATCAGTGAGTCAGCAAAGGCCACATCATCATTAATCTCAGTTCGAGCCCTTGTGAACTTAGCCCTAGCCTTAGCTTTAGCCTTAGGAGAATCGAGAACATAGTCTGAATCAGATGTCTCATCACGAAGGTTTCTTTTGCCTAAAGGTGCATTGGGAGGAGGACCCCTAGCTTCCGAGGCACAAACGTGTTCTTAAACTGTTGAACATGATGATCAGGGCCAAAGTCATTATCAGACTAAGTTGATTCATTGTCAGAAGCGTCACCAGAGTGAACTTCAACGTCGTCATGTTGTTAAGACTCATTTGATTCAGAACTAGTCTGTGCTTGTTCCTGTTGCTGAGTAGGAGGAGATGGAGCATTCACATTCTCAGGTTCTACATTTTCTTCTTCTTCATGTTGTTGTTGTTCTGGTTCTTGTTCAACTTGAGTATTAACTTGAGCTTGTACTTGTTGTGGTTCTTCAACTTGTTGCCATTGTTGTGCTGGTTGTGCTTGGGGTTGAGGTTGAACAGGGGCTTGAGGTTGAACTTCATCAGGGTTCATCCAATTGCCATTGATTGGTGTAACATAGCTAGGGTTAATTATGCGCCCAGAAAGTTCAGTGGGAACTGGAGTGAGAGCTGGGTCCCTATGTTTCACTTTTTGACAATCCACGAATATTCTCTTGTGCATGGGAGTAAGACGAAGTGTCTGCCTAACTAGCGGTAGTTTTCAATAAGATGATTCAGAATGATCTGAATAAACCTCGGATACATTAGAAATCTATAATCGTCTTGAGGTGTATTCTGGGCAACCAATTCTCTATAAATGTAAAGAGCAAAGTTGTAGCCCTTTTTAAAAGTCAATGCTACCATAGCCGCCTGCAACAATGCTTTTAAATCATCAGAACCAGATATATAATGACAAGCATCATATATCTCCATTACCCAACAAGGCCTCCCTTCCTGGCCTAGGAACCATTTGCTTTTCCTCTGTAGCCCATACGGTTGAAACAACCCATGATTAGGGTGTTAGGGAACATTATAGGATATGTGTCTAATCCTCCAAACTATAATGCTGCCCGAATTGTCTGAACAGAGATAGCTATGTCTTGATTGTGTACACGAGCACGTATAACATTAGGATCCACGGTACAATCGTGTCTGGCTGTCGCCCAAAAATCTTGAATATATTGCGCATATATCACAGGGGATGCTGACAATGCATAGTGAATCCTCAAACGGTTGAGAAACGTAATGATTTGTCTATAGTTTGCAGCGTCTGATAACTCAGCATTCAGTAAAGCAACTTGATTGTGCTTGGATTCAAACCTTCTATCCATGACCTATAAAGACACAAGATATATACACAATAGAAACCAAATTAGTCATTGCATAAGTATCAAGACAAAAAAAAAACCGACTCAAAAATTCAAAGTTTAGAAAAATAAAAAATTTGAAAATTTGCTAAGTGTTGGCCACACTACTCCCTAAGGCGAACTTAACAAACTCTCTTAGTATTGCCCTGTAGCGAACTTGATAATAAGTTCGCTACGCAAGTTCGCCTGTTTAAACGTTGAAATTTGATTTTGTTATTCTGATGATTTCCAGTCAATTAAATGAAACCAAAACAATCCGAAAGTGCCGACAAACACATTTTGATCATCAATTTGAGTTTTCAATCATTGAAACAGCTTTATTTGATGAAAGCATTATACAAGTTTTAACATGATCCTGAAAACACAAGATTTAATGGTAAAAAACGATTGTTAATACCTTTAATCGATGCGGAATGCAATGTAGAATAAGATTCAAGTGATTAAAATCCTTCCACTCTCTTAAAAGTTCAAAATCACTTAAAACAAGCAAGTTCGCCCGAAAGCTGTTAAACTCGCTCAATAAGTTAGCTAGACTCAAGTTCGCTCAAGATAGGATAAAGTCCAACAAGTTCGCACCACTGTGCTGTATATACTCTACCCACAAGTTCGCCCGCTCAAGCGAACCTAATAAGTTCGCTACCTAGCGTCCAAACATATAAAATTTTTCAATTTTTCAAAAACAAGTCATTTTCGAGGCATTCTAAAAACCATAACTTCCATCAACATTTTGCAATAAAAAACACAAGTATAAAATGCAATTCTCATGGAAGTTAGAAAATAAAATCTCTTTGGAATTTTCAAAATAACAAACTAAAAATAAGCGAAAATATTTTTGGCTTTTTGCAAACTTTATATCAAAAAACACCGAATATCTTTTTGATCTTTTGAAATATAAAAGAAAATAAAATCTTTTTTGTGTTAATCTGTACATACTAAAAATAATGAAATGAAATGAAATGAAATGCAGTAAACAACAAAGCACATATTTTTGTTGAACATCATGAGCAAGAAGATCATGTCAGTATTTATGATAAGTCAATCACACATCATGGATAAAAATCTGTATAATCAAGGTAATTTGGTATCCTATGTCATTCTTATCAATCTCCATTTTGCAATCTTATCAAACAAACAACTTGTACAATTATTAGCAAACTTAAATCCATATGAACTTCAGGATTTCATAGTTGTAGGTCCAGATTTCAATCGGAAATCACTCAAAAGATCGATTGCACACACACACAGGCGGAATCTGTGTGTATGGTGGTGAAACAGAGGGTAAAAACAGAATTGGTGAAGATAAACAGGCAAACCACGCAGGAATCAACACAAGTATGATATGAAATTGTAAGAACAACCGATGAATTAACCCCAAATGTGTATTGATTCAGAAAACTGTGAAAGAGATAATTTCAGGGTTACAGCCGCTATCCACACCCTAAACATTCTCAAACTAGGCTATTTGTAGTAAGTTGACAGGCATCAAAATTATGCTTACCAAAACTAGTAGTTTCGGTTGAGCCATTACAAGTGAAAGAACAAGCCTATCGAAACTTACCATCTATCGAAACTACTGGTTTCGATTGAACAAACCTCAGTCAAAACTGGTTTCGATGGCCCAGACTTAGACTAAAAACATGAAAATACATCAAATGAAATTACAAGTAAATAAACTTAACTAAACATTGTTCAAAAATACATTGATGATATCAGCTTATAGAAATACAAGACTCTACAATCTCCCCCTAAGCTGCTGCCTCAATGTTTTCAACTCTTCGCTAAACAGTTGGCTCTTGACTTGGTTTCTGAAAAAATGGCTTGGCATTCAATGACACCACTCTTTGATAGGCCTTAGCATCAGCTTCATCATCTCCATGAAATAGCTTGATGGAGTTGTTGAATAGTACTTCAAGATCCTCATGTTGAAATTTTAAAAGCTCCATGGGCTCAAATATATGAATGTCTTCTTTGCCTTCACACTAGATCACAACACTTCCAATGGTTGAGTTGTAAAACCATTTTATGAAATTATGAAGGTGGACTGGTACTTATCGTGGCAGTATGATGGATTTGACAGTCTCTGCCGGCTTGTACCGAAGGCTTACCCAGGGCTTTTGTGTTCTGGGATGAATCCTGGTTTTGGATATAATTCTTTTTGGAAGAGTGGTCTTCATTGACCTGAAGACATTGATGGCTTATTGTTGTAGGAACTGCTCAATGTTACGGGCCTCATTGACTTTACCAGGATTCTGCAGGGGTAGTTTGACAAGAGCCCTAAGATCATATCTAGGAAAGGAGATAAACTCATGAGAAGTTTTAAACTGTTCTACTCCTCCTTTGTATCTCCTTACAATATATTAACCCCTATCATTATCATATTTCCATCCCACAGGGGGTCTTTTCAGCTCCTGGTACTCAGCGAACCACTCATAGTACTTGGGAGACTCCTCTACTGGCAGCTTTCTCATCCAAGGCCTTTTAGGATCGGGATAGTCTAGATTTGGTTGTGGAGCTTGGATTGGTTCAGTTGGGGTAGATTCAGTTTGAGTTGGTTCAGTGGGGGGGGGGGGAGGGGTTGCTAAGTATTTCCCAGATTAACTTTTACACTGGCTTCATCATTATCATCATCAAAGAGTGCCTGGATCTCTTCTCCTTCCTCTGTGAAGTATCTCACCTTTTCTTTATGCATATCTTTTGTAGTCATAATCTCTGGATAATCATCATTAAATCCATAATTATCAATCTCATCCAGAAGAGCATTCAACTCATTATCTGACCCAATTTCCTCTTCATCAACAATTACCACTTCAATATCTGATTCTTTTCCCTTTCCTCTTTCTCTGGTGGCTCTCCTTTCACTAATCGAGGGAAGATCAAACTCAGTTTCTTCAATCTTGACTTCCGTAGATTCCTTTGTCTTGGCACCCAGGCCAGTGAAGATAGTCAATGCAGACTGAGGATTTGTAACAAAGGCAGGGGAAGAAGGTCCATTGGCAGAAGTGGTCTCCCCCTGAGCTGTGGAAGGGGTTCCTTGCTGAGAAGATTTAACCATTGAAGCCTTGAGTTGTCCAACTATGTCAGATAGAGCCTTAAAATCTTGTTGTTGTTAGAGATTAACTTTTGTTGAGTTTCAAGTTGAGTCTGTTGAACATCTAGTTGGGTTTGCAAACCTCCAACTTATAGCTTAAGATCCTTAACTTCTTCCTTGCACTCACTTAGTTCAGTCTTCAAACCATCTATAACATTATCTTGTTTTGTTACTTTCTCCTGTAGCTTTTTCACCTCCAGGCTTTGGGTTTTGACTCTTGGAACTGATGGTGATATGTCAGGGGCAGGGGATGCAGGTGGTGTAGGAACATGTGCATGTTGTGGAGATGGTTGTGGTGAGGGTGGTGGAACATGAATAGGTGAATGAGTGGATGTTAGGTGTTCTGGAATGTCAAAAAGTGATTCTGATGAAGAGGTTAAAGATTCCAGTCCTGTCTTGATTTTCTTGGCTAGGGGTTCTTCCTTTTCATAGTCAGAACTTGAGTCAGCTTGTCTCTTGAAGGAGGATGCAGGAGGCTCAGTCTGCTCCTCATATTCGGACTCATAATCCGACTAATCATACTTTGTACCATAAATGCCTTTGTCCAAGGTTTCAGTTGAATCAGCTTCAACTTCCACATTACCTTGAACTTCAGTATCAACATGTGCTTCAACTTCTATGTTTACATCATCTACATGGAAATCCAAAGGATCCAGATTTTCTATTTCTTGGTCTATAAACTGAGCTTCTTGAACTAGTTGCTCCATTTCTTGTTCTATATTTTGCTCAACTTCAAACTCAACCTCTTGGTTCTCTTGAACCTGCTCTGCTTCTTCTTCTTCTTCTTCAGATGATGATGATTCAACATGCAGTTGTGGATCCACGTCAGGAACTTCCTCTTCTACTTCACCCAAAATGTGACCGAACAGAGGAATATCGGCAATCACTCTATTGGTTCTCTTGCTTGAACTTTTCATATAACTTAGGGTTTTAGCTGTCATATGATCAAAAACGAATACATGACCATCTTGTTGCAGGTTAGGATGAAGGTGATTGATAATTATTTGGAGAAACCTAGGATAGACTAAGAACTTTTCTTTAACCCCTCCAGTCAAGTTTTCCTTCAATTGCCCAAAGACCAGTCCAGAGAAGTTGTAATCCCTTCCTTTAATCAACCCCAAAACTGTAGATGCCACCATGGCATTAGCTGAATCAAACTCACCTTTTCTGATAGACAAGCAGTGAATAAAAACGTGTACAATATATCTCAAGAGTGGGGGAAGGGCATTTTTGATAATCTGTCCGCTATTGAATTCGTCTGGATGCCCCAACCTCCTGAAACATTCCTTGACATAAAAACTTGGAAAATCAATAGGTGCTTCAGTATTATCATTAAAATGCAGCACCTCTCTGATAGTAGCCTCAGACAGTAGTACTTCTTGATTGTGAACCGTGGCCCGGATGTGCTCCACAATGTCAATGATTGTTGTTGTTGCAGTATTCCAGAATTGCCTTATAGTTGTTTCAAATACTGGCAGATTGTGGCTTATAGCAAAGCTGATGTTGGAGTTGGCTAAGAAGTTGAGAACATGTGTGAAATCTGCATTCTTAGGATCAGTAGTATTCAAGACAGCACAAACATTGTGCCTCTTAACACATAAAAGATCCATATCTACACAGAAACATGATATCAAAATATTAGAAAATTTAAGAGAAGCCTGATCGAAACTACTAGTTTCGGGCAAGTAACCCTAATTGAAACTACTTAGTTTCGGGCAAGCTTAGGTATCAAAACAACTAGTTTCGATAGAAACCTGCTCAAATTCTGAAAAACATATTTTTAAAAATCAACAACACCCTTTTATCGAAACAACTAGTTTCAATGCCCAAACCACGAACAAGTATACATGCATTCAGAAAGCAGAAAAAGCTAAGTAAAAACTATATACGGATATAAACAGATCATCAAAAATGAAACATAAAAAGAAGAATGGTAAACGGAGCCTGTGAGATGTCGAAATCCTTCTTACCAAGAGTTTTGAGGTAATCTGCAAAAGTAAACAATAAAAGAATGAGATATCAACTATGGTGATTTTATAAACAAGATTTAAACTCCAAACAACCGTAAATATGAAGTTTCAGTCGTAAAATTGAAAATTGAAACCCTAGTTTTAAACACTTGACTCTGCACTTAATCAAACAAGAACAACAGTACCTACTAGAAATGACGACGGAGGAATCAGATGAGGTACTCTGAAATCGTAAACTTAGACCGATGATTTTGAGCTTTTGTGTGTGAAATGGAAGGTGTAAAAAGATTTCAGATGATTGAGAGTGAACGAAGCATGAAAAAGAACCTGATATGAAGACATTCAATTCAAGCTTCACAAAAGAGTAAAATTCCCCTGTCAAAACTACTAGTTTCGATAGGGCATAGTAGTTTCGGGTGGCTTGATAGTTTCAGGTGGCTTGATATACTTGAACAAAATCAAAAGAAAAACTTTCATATGTATACTACTTAATCAAGCTAATAAGGAAGATTTAAAAATTTCATATGGAAAAATAAAAACAAAAACAATCAAATAAAAGTATATGAACACTTAGTCTTGGAAAAGATCCAACATGAGATCAGGTCTGGTCAAACCTTTGAAAAACTTTGTTTTGCAGTCAGCTACTGTGAATCCTTGAAGATAGCCGATATTTATGAAAGTTAAACCCGAACATTTGTTTGTACAAAGTTTTCATGTGATTAAGCGGTACCATTTGAGCACGAAACACGGTGTACCCCACTATTTTGAAATAAAATGGTTTTGAAAGCCTATCAATCCTCAAGAAATACCCGCATTCATCTTATCATCTCTTACAGGTTAACCAGGGTACCATCTTGGTAAGTCAAAATCACCGCCAAATGTAAAATAAGATCCAACTGGATAGCAGAATTTGTAAAATGAAAAATATCCAAGTGGATATTAAAAAGGTACGAACATTCTAGATTTTTGCGTAAGCAAAACAGAAGAAGTCGTAAAATTATCCAAGTGGATAGGAAAAGGTTGAACACCCGAGATCTTTGCGTAAGCAAAACAGACGAGGTCAAATCATCCAAGTGGATGGGAAAAAGATGAACTCTCGAGATCTTTGCGTAAGCAAAACAGACGGGGTCATCGGCGGTAACTTTCGTTACTTATGGTCCATTCCATTATCAAGAGGTGTGATCAGACTCTATCATTTCTCACAAGGTTGGATCCGATTTTCCTGAAACAAAACATGATACTTATAGTGAGTTTTGTTTCTTAAGAAAACAATAAACAAATCAAAAATTTTCTTTTCTTTTTGACTATACAAAGCAAATCTTTTTCTCTTAATAACTACAAATTCCAATTTCTCCCCCAAAAGTTTTGCTTTCACAAACTGATAAAGAAAACAACTATATTGAAAAATAAAATCTTTTTGGAAATTTCACGATTAACAAGTTTAAATAGAAAAGACGATATGCACAAGGATTACTGAAAGTTGATCATGCCGAGCATCTCCACCAATTTCTCAAATCTGGCAGAATCAAATGCTTTTGTAAAGATGTCCGCGGTTTTCTTGTCAGTTTTGACTTCAATAATTTTGATATGTTTCTTTTCAACACAGTCACGGATGAAGTGATGTTTGATTTCAATGTGTTTGGTTTTTGAATGTGGAAAGGGATTTTTAGTCGTGTTGTCACACGTGATGGGGGTTTCATGGAAGGTGATCTCGTAATCAAGCATTTGATGGTGGATCCACCTTACTTAGGAATAGCAAAGGGCTGTGGAAATGTATTCGGCTTCGGCTGTGGATTGGGAAACGGTGGTCTGTTTCTTACATTGCCAGGAAATAAGGTGGTTGCCAAGAAACTGACAACCCCCAGAAGTTGATTTTCGGTCTAAGTTATATCCCCCATAGTCTGAATCTGAATAAGCCAAAAGATCAAACAAGTTATTTTTGGGATACCAAAGCCCAAGTTTTGGCTTGTACTTCAAATATCTTAAAATACGTTTGACAGCAATTAAACAAGAGAGTTTAGGATTAGCCTGAAAGCGTGCACACAAACACACTGCGAACATGATGTCTGGTCTGCTGGCAGTGAGATACATGAGAGATCCTATCATTGAGCGATAGAGGTGCTGATCAACGCTTTCACCATCCAAATCAGGAGACAGACAGTGTCGAACTTCCACAGGAGTCTTGTAAGGATGAGACTCAGTAATTTTAAACTTGGTCAGGATTTCTTTGACATATTTCTCTTGATAGATAAGAATTCCTGACTTAGACCGATCTACTTGCAAACCAAGAAAGAACTTCATTTCTCCCATAGAGCTTATTTCAAACTTAGAACGCGTCACTTTCTCGAACTCTTTACACAACCGAGGATTTGTGGATCCAAAAATGATATCATCAACATTGATTTGCACCAAAATGGTATCCGCACCATCCTTTCTTTTGAACAAAGTTTGGTCAATTGCCCCTTGTGTGAAACCATTATCAAGCAGATGCTTAGACAACGTCTCATACCACGCACGAGGTGCTTGATGGAGACCGTATAATGCCTTGTCAAGTTTGTAAACTCGGTCTGGATAGCTTGGATCAATGAAACCCGGTGGCTGCTTGACATAAACTTCCTCTTGAACCTTTCCATACAGAAATGCGCTTTTGAAATCCATTTGATGAAATGTGAAGTCAATATAGGTTGCGTATGCGAGAAACATTCTGATGGCTTCCAAGCGAGCCACTGTTGCAAAGACTTCCTCAAAGTCAATCGCTTCTTCTGGATCAAACCCCTGAACCACCAAGCGGGCTTTGTTTCGAATCACGATTCCTTCTACGTCCTTCTTGTAACGAAATACCCAACGAGTGTCGATTGGGACTTTGTTCTTTGGAAGATCCACCATATTCCATACATGTAACTTGTTAAACTGCTACAATTCTTCCTACATGGCCTCCACCTAACCGTTATCAAGCAATGCAGCTTTAATATTCTTAGGTTCAATTTGAGATATGAAGCAAGAGAAGAGACCGTCATTCATTGCTTCGGTGGCACTACGAGTTCGGACTCCCATATTAAGTGGACCAATGATGTTGTCTGTAGGATGATCCTTGTGAATTCTTAATTGTGAAATATCATCTCTTCCAAGTGTTCATCCAGATTGATTATGTTATTGTCAGAAAGGTCAGCTTCATCATCAATAGGACCTTCAGTAGATAATTGTGGAGCAACATCCACTATTGGAGGAGTTTCTTCCTCAACAGTTTCACTTGTTGTCACAGAGTCCGAAGAATCCTGAGTGGATTCAGCATTAGCTATTGTAGGAGGAACATCCATATGTTGACTTGACGAAGAAGAGCTTGAAGCAGTAGAGGTACCTAGGATATTTACAGACATAAGATGATTAGCTGAGACAGATATGTTAATGAATTCAGGAAGTTTAAATGATTTAAACAAATAATCGACATCAAAAGGCCAATCAGGCCCGTCCCCAACGTCCGTATGATTGCTTTCGTGCCAGTTGATATCAACGGACTCCAACACAATCCTTCGTCTCTTGTTGTAAACATGAAAAGCTCTTTGATTTGAAGAATAGCCCACAAAGTAACACTCATCAGCTTTGGCTTTGAACTTGTTCAGCTGATCAGAAGTATTCAGCATTGTGCAAACACAAGCAAATTTTTTGAAGAAGTCAATAACAGGATTGTGCTTGTACATAATCTCATAAGGTGTCTTGTTGCAACTTTTGGTGATGAGAACTTGATTTTGCACAAAACATGTGGTATTAACTGCCTCAGCCCAAAACGTAACAGGAAGCTTTGAATCAACGATCATAGTCCTTGCTGCTTCTATCAACGTACGATTTCTTCATTCAGCTACAACATTTTGTTGTGGAGTACGAGTGCACTGAACTGCTAAGAGATACCTTTACTAGCACAAAAAGAATCTAGAATGGCATTCTTGAACTCTGTACCATGATGACTGCGAATAGTCTTCATACTTAGCTTGAACAGATTCTCGATTTGTAGCAAATGAATCTTCAGAGTCTCTGGCGTCTCATCTTTTTTTGCTAGGAAGAATACCTATGTAAACCAAGAGAAGTCATCGGTTACCACCAAGCAGTAGGATTTCCTTCCATGACTCATGACACTCATAGGACTGAAGAGATCCATGTGAACCAGTTGAAGAGGGGAGTTAATGGAATTAGTGGTTTTGGGTTTGTGAGAAGAATTGTGTTGCTTGCCCTTGGAACAGGAGAGACAATGTTCCATAGGGTGAGAAGTCTTTTAGAGGTAAACTTGTGACAAGGTTTCCTCGAACAAGGCGGTTCATTGTCTTGAAAATCACGTGTCCTAATCTTTTGTGCCAAAGAAAGGACTCATCTTCTGAAGCTTTTGAGAGAAAGCGGGATTCAATTCGTGACGGGTTATTCATATCCAGACTGTATGTATTGAATCTTCAAGGGGCACGCATGATGATTAGGTATTCGGGAATAACCACTCCAGCCTTCAGAATCAAACATTCTCTGAAGTTGAAGAGGGCACAAAAGTCTTTATCACAAATCTGGGACACACTCATCAGATTATACTTTAGCTGTGGGACGAAGTTAACATTCTCCAAGTTATTTACACTGTTGGACATAGTTCCTTGTCCTTCAATCTTTCCTCCTCTTGGATTTCCTGCAAAGGCGACAAAATCTCCATCTATTGGATGATAATTTTGCAACAAAGAAAAATGACCAGTCATATGTCTTGAGCAACCACTGTTGACATGCCATATATTGTATCCAGTCCTCCTCAATTATCCCTACACAAAATGAATCATTTTGACATTTGTACCCAAGCCATTGCCAACTTGGAATGTCTTAATTTTGCAAGAAGCACTTCGGAAATCATAGTCAGAATCCTCCTTTAAAGTATTATAAAAAAGATCATTATTCTTAATTTTCCAAATCCTTTTTGACCAATTTTTAGCATTTTTAATCCTTTTACGTTGCAGAGTTCTACTTTGTTGTGATTTAGAGAAAACATTTGAAGCACATTCAACTAAATTTTGAATAACAGATGGTACATTTTCTTCTTTGAAACGATATGTAGATAGTTTACATGTCTTGAAAACATGATTGGATTCCCTACAACTAAAACAAACTTTATCACATGTCGCCTTAGCCTGATAATTGTCATCACAAGATGATGAAGATGATTGTGATGTTGAGACATCAGAACTAGAGGCAACTCGTTATTCAATATTTCTTTCCTGAAGACTTTGATCTTCCTTTAATCTAAAAATTTCCAGATTGCTCATTGTTTCTTGTGGAATGTCAGTCACAACAACTCCTGCACTTTTAAAATTTGCAATACAACTCATAGCATTAACAGGTTTAGGAATGAAAGGTAAAGCATTCTTAAACTTAGAAATGTTATTTCTCAAATTGTCATGCTTAAAAGTCATAGGACCAAAATACAAATTTTCAATATGTTCACAAATATCTGGTTTTGACATGGACATATTATTACATTCATCCGACTCAAGTTCATTTAAAACATTTCCTTCACTAGAACTCTCATCACAATCATCTTCGGAACCTACATAATCCGATTCTGCACATGAAGCAAAACTATCAGAATCTGAAGTTTTAATATAGTCATCAGTAGACAACTTGCAAATAAAAGGTGTGGGAACATGAGGAGCTGGCATATCAGCGAATCTACCAGACATGGAATACGGTGATGGGTGTGAGTTATACCGTAGTTATACCCGATGCCTTCTATGACCTTTTTATGAATTTGGTTGTCAATGTTTCCAAAAAGAATTTTCTGATCCATACCCATGTGTTCAACTTGAAAATTTTCCTTTTCAGCCTTTTGAAGTCTTTCAGTTAAAATTTGATTATTATTCTTTTGTATAGTAAGTTGTACAATCAAAGATCGGTTTTCTCCAGAAATATCACGAATTTTCTTTAAGTAAAGTTTCTCATTTTTAGCCACAAAATCATACATCATCTTCATGTGATCTCGTTCATCGACCAAGTCCTGGTTGATGAATCTATATTTCTGAATCTTATTTAAACAAGATTTAGCATTGCAAAGCTTAGACATTACCTCAGCTGGTACGACGGTGAGATCCTCAGCTGGTTCAATCATGACACATTTCTCCCTTTCTTCAATATCTTCCATCAATGTTTTGTCAGCTGCTTCCCCTTCTTGATCTCCCCAATGATAGTGTCCATCAACTTGAAAGACCAGAGCTGTTGAGCTGGAAGGTGTACTAGATTTGGGAGAGATGGTAGCTTGCTTTCCAGATGAGTTCTTCTTTTCATGCTGCTCCTTTGATGATAGCTCCTTGCAATTCCTAGCAAAATGACCCAGCCGATCACAGTTGTAGCATCTCACCTTTTTTGATGTCAAACCCTAGAGTCTTTCCTTGCTTGAATCTATCCATCCCAGTCCTCTTGATGAATCTCTTGGCTCTCAGAGTCAGCATGGCCATGCACCAATCAATATCTATCTTCTCCAAATCATCCGGATTGATCTGCTCCAAGTCATCAGGTTGAAAGCTAACCGGTGTCAGGTTTCCATAAATCAATGCATCATAGCACGACATGAAGGCAGTCATGATAGCTAGATACTCATCGGGGATCATAGTGGTTGGCTTCTGAGAGGTGGATGAAGCAGTAGGCTGAACTCTAGAGATTGAAGGTGGGACATCAGTTTGAAAATATGCCATTGTAGTTTTGTTGGATGAAGAGGAGGAACCTTGACCAACAAGAAGAGCTGTGTTTCGATACTGATTAGTTGGAGTGACTGCACCCTTCTTTATCTCTAACTCATAGGACTCCAGAATGCTTTAGAGTTCTTGCTATGATAAGCCACTTAACTTTTCAGTTTTCTTGATCATAATTCGGTACATATTCCATTCCTCGGGCAGTGAATCAAGCTTCTTCTTGTTTAACTTAACAGTAGAATACTCAGTTCCCAAAACCTTTAACTTAGAGACAATGCTTGAGAATCGGTTGATCAATTCAGACATGGGTTATCTAGGGACACTACTAAACATCTCATACTGCTTCTTGATCAAATCCCTCTTGCTTTCTCTAACCTCAGCACTTCCCTCATACCTTGTACATAAAGCAACGCAAAGATCTTTGGCAGTAGTATACTCAGCAAATATGTTGAACACGTCCATAGGAAGAGCCCTAGAAATAGATCCATAAGCCTTGTTATCTCTGGCAATTAAGGCAATATCCTTTTCATCATATTCAGACACAAGATTGGGACGTTGAACATATGCAGTGGTAGTAACTATCTTGTGTGGACCATCAGTGATTGACTGCAAAAGAGTATGGTCATGGAACTGAAAAAAAGTCTTCATTTTCTTGGTCCAATCATCAAAGTCTCTAGTGGACACCAAGACAGGTGGTTTGTTTCCCCCATCATATTCATTGTTTCTTGAAGATGCCATAACTTAGAAAAAATAAACCCAAACAGTAGCTAGTTTCTGGTGAACAAGGTTGATCGAAAAAATTACTTTTTATAGTGAAGATGATGACCAAAACTCCTAGTTTCGATAGAACAAGGCTTTCCCGAAACTTCTAGTTTCAATATAAGAACAGAATCCAGAAACAGCTACTTTCGATGATGAAGACAGAAGAAAATCCAGCAAACTCAATAGAAACTACAAGTTTCGACTAAAACTAGTTTCGATAGTGCAGTAGTTTCGGGTGATCAATCTGCATAGGTTAGTTTTGATATAACAGGACAAATAACTAGTTTCGATGATACCTTCTCCAGAAAAGAGTACAGACAAGAAGTTTCGATGACCAACAGAAAGGCAGAGATGTCTCCCAGTAGTTTCGATGTCTTCTTCTCAAACTCAGAAAATCTCCATTAATGAACACCTTCCAAAAACAATAGCAAAGAAATAGCAATCCAATCCAGCGAAAAGCTTCTAATAAAACACTTGATCATGAAAATACCCGTTAATCTGGAAAACTTGAACAAATACGACCGAAAAACGATGGAATAGTGCTTCCAAACTCAGATGCAGAAAAACTTCAATAATATACCCAAAAACACCTAAAATCGATCACAAAAACCTGAATACACTCAGAAATCAAGAGCATAAAGCTTTGATACCAATTGTAGGTCCATATTTCAATCGAAAATCACTCAAAAGATCTATTACACACACACAGGCGAAATATGTGTGTATGGTGGTGAAACAGAGGGTAGAAACATAATTGGTGAAGATAAACAGGCAAACCACACAGGAATCAACACAAGTATGATATAAAATTGTAAGAACAAAAGACGAATTAACTCCAAATGTGTATTGATTCCGAAAACTGTGAAGGAGAGAATTTCTGGGTTACAACCGCTATCCACACCCTAAACATTCTCAAACTAGGCTATTTATAGTAAGTTGACAGGCATCGAAACTATGCTCACCGAAACTAGTAGTTTCGGTTGAGCAATTACAAGTGAAAGAACAAGCCTATCAAAACTTACCATCTATCGAAACTACTAGTTTCGATTGAACAAACCTCAATCGAAACTAAGTAGTTTTGATGGCCGAGACTTAGACTAAAAACAGGAAAATACATCAAATGAAATTACAAGTAAATAAACTTAACTAAACATTGTACAATAGTTTATCTTTTAAGACTACTCATATAGCATGTAATGATACGCGATAAGCTTCACATAAAATAGGATCAAATCATGATATGCTTACTTATTCTGGTACCAAATTTGCAATATATAGGATACAAATCTAGGTTGTCAATATTATAAAATTTGAAACTACAAGCATTTTTATACCACTTTCTTGTGAGTTAAGGTACCATTTATTTGAAAACAACGTGTACCCTACAAATATGCCAACAGTAAGGTAAAGTGTATTATCTCAAGACATATAAGACTTATCCTAAGATGTTTCAATTTCCAGGATGAGGAGACTTCGTTTAGCACAGCAAAATGGAAGCAGAATCCCGAAGGATTACAAGGAATCATGTAACATCCCAGATTTTTCCGACCCTATTTTAAATTTATTTTAACTAATAAAATAACAAAACGACATTAAAACATATACTTGTTCAAACCTACGCCTCATTAATCGTTAGCCGATCGTATTCAATTGAAAGATTTAGAACTCATAATCATTTGGTGACACTCCTAGAGTTAATCCAGTTAGTAATCCCGTTAGGTGTTCTGTTAAATCCTAACCAGGCAAATTCTGTCAGAGCTGAAGTTGCAAGGGCTGATTTTGTAAATAACCAGACACCCTAGTAGGCACGGTCACGCCACGTTTTGGCACGGTCGCGCCTCGTCTGGCACGGTCACATCTTGTTTTGGCACGGTCGCGCCTCGCGTCAGTTGAAATGTAAATACAGCCTTTAATCGCGGGACCATTCGATTTCGTAACCAATTCCTGCATTAACAAACCCATTATGAGTTTAACCATCTCAATTATATCAAATAAACCCGTTTTTAGTCGATCCCTCTCCTAATTACCAAAACCCTCCATTGTGACCATCGATCTCATCGTTTCGTTGTAAATTCTCTCAACCAAACAAACCAACACCTTAGTCAATTCCCCCTAAAGCTCCAGAACACATCAGCTGGGCCGGAGTTGTAGCAGAAAGCACCAGAGACCACACCCGTCATAGCCGGAACTCGTCCCCACCGTAGGCCATCAATTCATCGTCTCACAGGGTAATTGAAACTGTCAAAACTATCTATTTATTCTATAGATCAAAAGCCCTAATCCAATTTAGACTCTCAGTATTGAAATTTACTCGAACCCGATCCTAAGTTTCATTTAAAAATGGTTTAATCGAATCCAACTTTAAACATGTTTTAAACACAATTAATCTACACCAACAGACTCGTACTAACCTTGTGAATGAAAGCCCTATACATTCCAGCACTATCAATATAAGAATCAATCAATTCGCTTCTGTTTTGAAAGAGACACGGTCGCGCTAATCATCTAGCGCGGTTGTGCCTCAGGAGACGCGGTCGTGTGGGCTTCCAGCGCGGTCGTGCCTCCTGCTCAGACCCAGTCATGCTTAATGGCTAGACTTGATCGTACCCCAGAAGCATAGACACGGTCGTGCCTATCGAAGGCACAGTCTTGCCTAGTGGTTTGACTAGTTGTCCTCTGTTTGACCAACACGGTCGCGCCCTGTCTAGAACGGTCGTGCCCGCCCTAGCACAATCGTGCCCTATCCTAGGCACGGTCGTGTGTGTTGGCAGAATGTTTATAATTTTTATATTTCTAAACAATTAGTGATTCATATTAATTTCTAAAATAATAATAATTGAATTTATAAAAATCTGTATTATTTTTATTTAGAAAAGATCAAATATTTAATCTTAAAATAAATGGAAATTATTTAAAGTTCAACGTTTAATTTATAAACCCTACACTTAAATAATATTTTAATGTCTAAATTACATTATATAAATAAATGAATAAGGTAATAATTATTTATTTGATTTATAATTAAACAAAAATATTTAGTTAGTTATACTTAATTACATCTAACACTTACATTATTTTCATAAACAATAATTATTTAATTTACATATTTAATTATTCCAAACTCAAACTTTATTAAAAAATGTTCTAAAAATATTCATTTCAAATCTTCCATTTTTTTTACAATACTTTCAAGTACCAATCACTAACTTTATCCAATTTAACTTTAGATATAGACTTAGACTATTGTGCATTATTAATCCAATATACATTACACTCTAGGTTAACATTTTGCAATACAAGGATCACATTACTATCTAGTATCTCGTGTTAGCTACGCCTTCGAATCAAGTGAGTATACATAGCCCCTTTTACTCTTTTACATTTTTGGGGTGGAACATGAACATTATTCAAATTACATGTTTATATTTACACAAACAACACAAGTACAAATCCTATTTACATTCATGTGTGCAATTTGAGCTTTATGTCCAAGTGCTAAGTGTGCTAACCTTTGTATGCGATTATATGCAATCATTAACTATTCAAGCCGACGGTTTTCAATGATAGATCTATTGAGTCTGACAAACCTACCCAAATTGGGGTGATTGATACCGACAACACAATTTTGCATGCTAGTTACGAAGGTTTGATTGTACTTGGTTACACAATAGCTGCTCCCCATAAATGCCTTATTTATCATGTTATGTAAGGATTTGTTTTACAAACTATATGCTATCTATATACAAACCTGTGTTATACTCACCAACTTTTTAGTTGACCTTATTTTATTCATGTTTCAGGTGCTTTCATATGAGTTTGATCAAGACATGCTACACATAGGCTTTGGACCTAGTTAAATCTTAATTCAAAAACAAATTGTATTTCATTATGTACTTGGAACTTGATTCATGTTTATTTAAATGGAAATGGATTTAACATATTACAATTTAGTTAACCTTGAGCTCACGAACAGTCTACATGTCCCGCCCCGATGATTCCGCCGTCGGTCGAGGTGTGACAGATTGGTATCAGAGCCTTGGTTATAGGGAACTAGGTTATTAGACACTCTTGATCTAGACTATAACTTTACGACACCCATACAATGCCATGCTACTACATGTTACATTATCAATTCCTGTGTGATTATTTTTACATGCTATCATAAGTATTTACACTACATGATCCAAAACAATGACTTATGTGTCACACTACCTAATAACTTTTGTGCATATACTCATTACTACCTACATGCTATATGATCATTTCCTAGGCGAATATTTTTACTTGTTATACTATACGATTACATCACATGATACAATACTCAATAGTTTATGTGTCACATTTCCTACCAAGTTTTCTTCTATTCATTGCTACCTACTTAATTTATTTAAAGCACTATCCTAAGTTTAACACACACACATACACACCAAATTATTCATACACCTTTGGACTCCCAAAACATGATACCATCACCCTTTATGAACAAAGACTTAAACTATTGGGCCTAATGCCCACCAATAATGAACTAAGAAGCCCATCTATCATCCAAGAAGAAAAAGTCCACTAAAGTCCTCATAAACCCTACTTTTGGGCCTCGAAACCTAGTCCACAGCAATTCTCATCATAACCATGAGCCCAACAATAGTATTATTAATACATGATGGCTGGAAGAGTGTGTAAGCCCACGAGGAATTCTGGCTAAGGAAAGATAGGGTACTTAAGTGTGTCTTTGCGACCAACCCCTCTTTCCTGGGAATTCTCCTCAGGGATACATCGCTTATAGGTCAAGTGTATTTCTAAAATACTATCGTGAAGGTTCGGTGTTATGACTAGTCAAACTCTAAAACCTATAAACACTCCTATGTCTAACCCGCAATATTTCATTATCACTTACAACTTTTTCATTGTTTTCTGCTAGACATGGACTCCTACCCTCCTTCCTCCCCGGTACACTACCCCGGAACAGAATCTGATTGGGAAGAAGACACTGAGATACCCGTGTATCGGTCACCAACACCCCCAACTGCCAGGCCCAGGTTTGATGTAAGGGCGGACTGGATTAGGAACACCGGCCCGAGACTTCGAACACCTGGATCACCCGCACCCAGAAACCCGTACCAGACACCTCACCTCCACAGTCAATTACCACCCCCACTAAGAGACCCATACCTAATGCCCGACCCGTACCTTCCTAACCCTTGGGTAAGGAATACCATGGCACCCACTAGTGTTATGGGAATTCCAACCAATGACCTCCATCAATATGTAAGAACTTCAGAATTTGAGAGGCAAAGGATCGAGCAGGGGGTAATGCACGACTTGCAAGGGCAAAGAATGGATAGCCTAGCAAACCAATTAGGATACCAAAAGGAGTTAATCTCCATCCTCGAAAAAGAGATACTGGAGTATCGCACGGAGACAGCTAGAGCTGAAGCCAGGTCGGCTACCCGAATGACCATAGCGGTCCTCATTTTGGTGATTATCTTCTTTCTAATGGAAAGCTACTAGAGACGTTAAGCGAAGATTTGTATTTATTATCTTTAAATTCTCGATTTGAGGACCATTTCCCTATGTTTTGAATAATGTTTAACATTTCAGCCTTTAATAAATTTCATATGTTTCAACTCTAAGGTTATTAATCATGGATTTGACCCGTGGAGCATGAATTTCCTCATCATATTTTTACTAAAAAAAAATAAAAATTCTTTCAAATTGATAAATAATTATGATTTTTCTTCATTAAAGTAAACATTTCTAAACTTTGGCTAAATTAATATGCAACTACTTGTTTAGCCAATAGTTGAGAATTGAAATTAATTTTTTTTTATAAATTGCATATTCATTTAAAAATGCGACTCAATGATTTCACTACTTTATATATCTACAACAAAGAACAATTTACCACTTTCTATGTTCAAACAAAGACCAGTATTTGTAAACACAACTTCCGAATGTTTTCAAAACCACCTCGTTACCTTTCACTTGACGCTTCAAGAGACGATCCTTACCGCGTAGACGTTAACCATCCCCACAAACCTCAATGAGATCTAAAGAACTAGAACCTAACTACCACATTTTACAGGAACGCCAAACATCACGCTTATCTGCAACACTCGATCACATGCAAAACCCGTTAGTATACATCACACACGAAGTCCAACAACCTACGTATACACGTTCACAATATACCCAACGCAACCACATGGTACATGAAACTCAATTATTCTCAATATACCCAATGCTACACAAATTACATAATATAAGAAACTAGTTTGCCTATAAATCATAATTTACTGGATTGATCACATAACACACGAAACATGTTTATTTACAATACACCTGCTACCGGATTGAGCACATAATAAACGAAACTTAGTTGTTTGCGATATACGTGATACATAACAATTGTTTGATTGATACATAATTCCAGATTGACCACATTAAACATGAAACTCATTTAGTTACAAAGTACATCATACTAAACTATACACATTATATTGATTTACAAAGTACATGATGCTATGTTGTCAACGCCAAACATGAAATTCATTTCCTATAATACATGTGATACTATGTTGTTTACATTGCACGTGAGAGCTCATTGATTTACAAAATACATAATGCTAGCTGTTGATGCTACACAAGAGACTTGTGTGTTTACTTTATACATGAAACGAAATTACTTACAATTATTACAATTGATTGATTTCATTATACACAAGACATGGTCATGCACTTTGTTCACCAAAGTTGAAGACCATAATACATGGAAACGACTCAGGGTTTGACGTATTCTTGTTCAAACACGAGCAAACTAAGAAACTTTAAGTTATACTACTCATTAGTTGTGAACTTACCTGCTTAGGGACATAGTTACTTGTTAGCGACTTTTATGTGAAAACAATGGACATGATCAGAGTGAAATTGTGCACCCTTACCCGCACTCAACGAAATGATCTATACAGACCGTACGATGATTTGAGTAATTACGGGTGCACACGGAATTATGAAAATCAGCGTATGGAAAGCATAGTGAAACTTTGTCGTGTGTTGTGACCTAAAACTTATCATGATATGTAACAACGAAACTAATGTGATATGACAAGGGCATGGTGGATACGCCGATGGTACTTCCTATATATAAGTGTCCTATAATATTATCAGAAGTAGCGTTGTTCGTGTCACGTGAAGTTTTGACCTAGACCAATGTTTATGAAATCTTTTACCCGCTGACAATTTTAAAGTATATTATACTACATCTTACACAAACCCTAATTATCAATATTCCATCAAATTCATTCCAAATAATACATCTCACATTTAGAATTCAGACAATCTCCTCCTTAAATTCATTTCAAAACAAAATTCATTATCACCCTTCGTATTCAACTTTGAGTATCAGGCCTAAGCCATGTCAAGGGTTTACACTCCCCGGAATCCAACAATCAAAACTCACCGAGAACCCAAAACTCCCACTTGTTTCTTGATTTTTTAGTAGCGTTCATTAGTTAAATTTCGGGACGAAATTCCCTTAAGATGGGGAGACTGTAACATCCCTGATTTTTCCGACCCTATTTTAAATTTATTTTAACTAATAAAATAACAAAACGACATTAAAACATATACTTGTTCAAACCTACGCCTCATTAATCGTTAGTCGATCGTATTCAATTCAAAGATTTAGAACTCATAATCATGTGGTAACACTCCTAGAGTTAATCCAGTTAGTAATCCCGTTAGGTGTTCTGTTAAATCCTAACCAGGCAAATTCTGTCAAAGCTGAAGTTGCAAGGGCTGATTTTGTAAATAACCAGAAACCCTAGTAGGCACGGTCGCGCCACGTTTTGGCACGGTCGCGCCTTGTTTTGGCACGGTCGCGCCTCGCGTTAGTTGAAACGTAAATACAGCTTTTAATCGCGGGACCATTCGATTTCGTAACCAATTCTTGCATTAACAAACCCATTATGAGTTTAACCATCTCAATTATATCAAATAAACCCGTTTTTAGTCGATCCCTCTCCTAATTACCAAAACCCTCCATTGTGACCATCGATCTCATCGTTTCGTTGTAAATTCTCTCAACCAAACAAACCAACACCTTAGTCGATTCCCCCTAAAGCTCCAGAACACATCAGCTGGGCCGGAGCTGTTGCAGAAAGCACCGGAGACCACACCCGTCATAGCCGGAACTCGTCCCCACCGTAGGCCATCAATTCATCGTCTCACAGGGTAATTGAAACTTTCAAAACTATCTATTTACTCTATAGATCAAAAGCCCTAATCCAATTTAGACTCTCAATATCGAAATTTACTCGAACCCGATCCTAAGTTTCATTTAAAAATGGTTTAATCGAATCCAACTGTAAACATGTTTTAAACACAATTAATCTACACCAACAGACTCGTACTAACCTTGTGAATGAAAGCCCTATACATTCCAGCACTATCAATATAAGAATCAATCAATTCGCTTCTGTTTTGAAAGAGACACGGTCGCGCTAATCATCTAGCGCAGTCGTGCCTCAGGAGATGCGGTCGTGTCAGCTTCCAGCGCGGTCGTGCCTCCTGCTCAGACCCAGTCATGCTCAATGGCTAGACTTGATCGTACCCCAGAAGCATAGACACGGTCGTGCCTATCGAAGGCACGGTCGTGCCTATCGAAGGCACGGTCGTGCCTAGTGGTTTGACTAGTTGTCCTCTGTTTGACCAACACGGTCGCGCCCTGTCTAGAACGGTCGCGCCCGCCCTAGCACGATCGTGCCCTATCCTAGGCACGGTCGTGTGTGTTGGCAGAATGTTTATAATTTTTATATTTCTAGACAATTAGTGATTCATATTAATTTCTAAAATAATAATAATTGAATTTATAAAAATCTGTATTATTTTTATTTAGAAAAGATCAAATATTTAATCTTAAAATAAATGGAAATTATTTAAAGTTCAACGTTTAATTTATAAACCCTACACTTAAATAATATTTTAATGTCTAAATTACATTATATAAATAAATGAATAAGGTAATAATTATTTATTTGATTTAAAATTAAACAAAAATATTTAGTTAGTTATACTTAATTACATCTAAAACTTACATTATTTTCATAAACAATAATTATTTAATTTACATATTTAATTATTCCAAACTCAAACTTTATTCAAAAATGTTCTAAAAATATGCATTTCAAATCTTTCATTTTTTTTACAATACTTTCATGTACGAATCACTAACTATATCCAATTTAACTTTAGATATAGACTTAGACTATTGTGCATTATTAATGCAATATACATTTCACTCTAGGTTAACATTGTGCAATACAAGGATCACATTACTATCTAGTATCTCGTGTTAGCTACGCTTTCGAATCAAGTGAGTATACATAGCCCCTTTTACTCTTTTACATTTTTGGGGTGGAACATGAACATTATTCAAATTACATGTTTACATTTACACAAACAACACAAGTACAAATTCTATTTACATTCATGTGTGCAATTTGAGCTTTATGCCCAAGTGCTAGGTGTGCTAACCTTTGTATGCGATTATATGCAATCATTAACTATTCAAGCCGACGGTTTTCAATGATAGATCTATTGAGTCTGATAAACCCACCCAGATTGGGGTGATTGATACCGACAACACAATTTTGCATGCTAGTTACAAAGGTTTGATTGTACTTGGTTACACAATAGCTGCTCCCCATAAATGCCTTATTTATCATTTTATGTAAGGATTTGTTTTACAAACTATATGCTATCTATATACAAACCTGTGTTATACTCACCAACTTTTTAGTTGACCTTATTTTATTCATGTTTCATGTGCTTTCATATGAGTTTGATCAAGACATGCTACACATAGGCTTTGGACCTAGTTAAATCTTAATTCAAAAACAAATTGTATTTCATTATGTACTTGGAACTTGATTCATGTTTATTTAAATGGAAATGGATTTAACATATTACAATTTAGTTAACCTTGAGCTCACGAACAGTCTACATGTCCCGCCCCGATGATTCCGCCGTCGGTCGGGGTGTGATAAATCAGATAAATTCATAATCGAATGATTCATGCCTTGGTTTGGATGAAATATATTGATTCAAAGTAACAAATGAAATCTTCAACATATGAATGTGAATAAGGAATCAAATGATTTAGGGTAATGTGATCCAATTGTTATCTGGATATATTCAATGGAATCAAAAGATTTGATCCAAGGGTTAGCATATTCTTTGACAAGTGTTGTCAAAAACATATCTTAGTCCAACTTCAAATTGCATGCTTTTCAGGACATGGGCAAAGAAGTGAACAGAAAGAATTGTGCTAAAGATATAACCCGATACTGGTCTCATGAGATTCTTAAAGTCTCATATTCTTTATCTGATAACGATCTTTTAACACACACACCCGGATACTATGGGTTTAAATCATAGTTGTGACATAGTTCGTTAAGTTTTCACACCACTAATGGACCAAAAACGCTTCTAGCCTACTGACAATCTAAATTCATACACATATCCAAATTAAAGATAGATTATACAAAATTTAAAATTTAAGCAATCATGAAACTATTATTTCCCATTTGTGCAGTCTTAGAAGTTTTGATCAAAACATTTAAATTAGATATATTTAGAATAAACATAAACTACCAACCATTCAAACTATGGTCATGTGTGAATGATTATCTACTGATATACTACCATTTCTTCCCATACCTCAAACGATGTTAGTTTTAAACTTTTTCAATTTGTTTGGTATTTAATAAATAATTTTTATCAGAAATGAAAAACAATAAAACGGTCAAATCAAATGAAAAACATTAACTAGGGGTGTAAACGGACCGAACCGAACCGGACATGATCATGTTCGTGTTCGTTCGTTAAGGATTTACCGGAAAAACGGACGGTTCGTGAACATGTAACCGAACGAATTTTCATGTTCGTGTTCGTTCAATAAGGAAATGCATTCGTTCGTGTTCGTTCGTTAAGCTTCTTAACAAACACAAACGAACGCAAACGAACATAAACGAACACAAACGAACACAAACGAACAACTATTAATGTGAAAATAAAAATAGCAATTAACCATAAACATTCAGCTATCCAATAATTAAATCAAGTTTACCAAACATTTAACCAACCAAAAGATAAGTACTTGAAAGTTAGATATAATCATCCCAAAATACTAGCATAATAATCATAATTCATAACCATAATAATCCCAAAACAAACGAACATGAACGAACATAAATAAACGAACGTAAACGAACACAAACGAACGTAAATAAACGAATGTTCACGAACACATTACCGAACGTTCACGAACACAATCGAACGAACGAGACCTCTGTTCATGTTCGTTCATTTAACTAAACGAACGAAATTTCTTGTTCATGTTCGTTCATTTACTAAACGAACGAATATAAACGAACTTCCCGCCGAACGGTTCACGAACTGTTCGCTAAACGTTCGGTTCGTTTACAGCCCTAACATTAACAGAAAGAAATAAAGATAAAGTAAAAATAAAAACTTCCATGAAAATGTTTTACTCTAGGTTAATCATGCCAATCATTTTAATTAGGAATTCAAAGCGTATTCTGTCAAAAGCTTTCGTGAAAATATCAGCAAGGTTGTTATCAGAATCAATTTTGGTCAATTTAATCAGTCTTTTCTCAGCACAATCCCAGATAAAATGGTGTCTAACTTCAATGTGCTTGGTCTTGCTATGCTTCACCGGATTGTTAGTAATAGTCATAGTGGCATTATTATCAATAAACATAGGGGTGCAAGTAAAATTCAAACTGTAATCTCTTAGCTGTTGTTGTATCCACAGAATCTGTGAACAGCAACTCGAAGCGCCGATGTACTCGACTTCGCATGTAGATATAGAGACCTTGGTCTGCTTCTTACATTGTCACGAAACAAGACGATTACCCAAATACAGAAACCTCCTGTAGTAGATTTCCCATCCAAACAGCAGCCTTCAAAATCCGAGTCAGTGTAAGCAATAAAGTCAAAATTAGATATGTGATGGAACCATAACCATAGCCTCGGTTTCCTTTCAGGTACCGGAAGATCCTCTTTACTGCTATCATATGTGATTCTTTCGTCTTTGATAGGAATCTAGAACACAAACATACAACAAACATACTATCTGGTCTTGATGCAGTCAAGTACATGAGGGATCCTATCCTATCGTTGCTCTGTACAATCAGCAATCGACATCCTTTCCTTCCCCATTCGGACTCAACTTATTATTCACAGGAATTGGTGTGTCGTATGGGGAAAAGTCCTCCATCTTGAATCAGCTCAAGATGCCATTCACGTATTTGGACTGATGGATAAAAAAGTCGCCTTCCTTCTAGTTCACTTGCAAACCCAAGAAAAATGATAACTCTCCCATAGCTGACATCTCTAATTTTGATTTCATAACCTCGTCAAATTCTTTGCACAAATCTTCATTTGTTGACCCGAATATTATATCATCCATGTATATATGTACTAACAAGTAATCTCCCCCTGCTTTACTTATGAGAAAGGTGGAGTCTATCTGGCCACGAGTGAAACCATTGCTCAACAGGTGTTGAGACAATGTCTCATACCAAGCTCTGGCCGCTTGATGAAGTCCATATAATGCTCTTTCAAGTTTGAACACACGTGAAGGATACAATGGATCTTCGAAGCCCGGTGGCTGACAAACATAGACCTCCTCTTTCACCTAACCATAAAGGAAAGCACTTTTTACATCCAACTGATACACCTTAAAACCTTTGTATGATTCAAAAGCCAGAAACAATCTTATCACTTCCAACCAAACAACAGGGACGTAAACCTCGGTGTAATCAATTCCTTCCTTCTTATTGAACCCTTGCATGACCAACCTCGCCTTATTTATCACTACAACTCCTCTATCATCCTTTTTATGTTTGAATATCCACTTTCTTCACATCGGATAAACCCCCTTCGGTTGATCGACTAAATTCCAAACGTTTAGCTTATCAAATTGAGCCAGCTCTTCCTGCATGGCCTAAATCCAGTTGTTATCTTGCAGTGCCATCTCAACTTTCTTTGGTTCTACCTGCGAAATAAAACAAGAATGTAAGCAATCGCCAAGAATTCCTATATCCTTAATGCTAGTATATAAACAAGTATTTTCACTCAGAGAATGTGTTTTGACTCCATCATTTAGATTTCCTATGATATTCTCCACCGGATGGTCTTTATGAACTTTGGTCTGAGGGACTTCAGTAACAGGTAAAACAACATCAAGGTTTGTAGGAATCTTCCCCTCAACTTCTGTATTAGTGGACATATCATCAACAATACTTTGAGGATCATTGAGTGAATCCTGAAAGACTGCTTCATCGTCATCACTGTCTGTTTCATGAGTACCCGAACATGATGCAATGTTTAGATCAAGGGTTGTTGATGTGACTGGTAATGGAACTTCATACCTTAGTGTAAAACCAACTCATTGGTCACCATTGTATCAATTTTCATCACATTCTCCAGCAATGATATATTTCCTGTCATGTGTCGGGAGCAATCACTATCCACAAACCAATTATTATGAATAGGCCTCCTTGATTGACCCTACACAGACAAGAAATATTCAATTAGTAACGGAGACCCAAGCCAACGTGGTCTTGGGTCGGCCATTAGAATCAAAATAAACAAACTCTCGCAATTCACAATCCATATGATCATCCACTATTGGTGATCTAGATGACGAACCAGAAACTGACAGCTTTGGATTACTTAAATTCTTTTTCATTTGAAAATTTTGATTATTAGTTGACTCAAATGATTTTGAAAAGGAATTTGATTGTTCATATTCTAAAAGCATTTTCAGCTGTCGATTTCTTCTCCGCCTTTGAGGATTTGACAATTTAACCTCAACATGTAAATTATCTTTGAACCCAACTTTTGGATTCACAACAGATGGTTGAAAATCAACATTCTTCCTCACACCAGGTTTAACAAACCTTTGGTTTTCCAACCTCAGACCTCACACTAACAGGCTTCCTCAACTCGTTATTAGCCACAACTGGCTTCAAAACTGTCGGTTTAGAAACAGTAGGTCTCACAAATTTGGGTTTGGGTACATTTGGTCTCACAGTTGTAGACTTATACAACACTGTAGATTTACTCTCAACAAATCTCCCAACAATCTGTTTCACCTCATCAGGCATTCTCAGAATCTTAACATGTGTCACATTGGAATTTTGTTGTTTCGACTGATTTGCTATAGATTTCATAACATGTTTTACTTCAGGCTCCATCTTCTCAGGTATTTCACATCGCTTCCCCTTATTCTTGTAAGGACAACTAATCAGAATATGACCCACTTCATTGCAATGGAAGCATACACGCCTTTCTTTGAATCTCCTAACATATGGAACTCTCCTTGAACTTGAAGAATTTCCAGATGTATAACCTCCAGATGATTAGTCAACAACAACCTCTTGCTTATTTTGAACAAATGAACTTTTAGATGATTCACCAACATAAACCTTTGGTGATGAAGTCTGACAATGATTTTGCTAAAACAACTTTCTCTTTTACAAAATCCAATGTTGTAGTTTTGGAAATTTTTGAAACCTCAGAATCAAAATCACCCGATTTTACAAAAACCTTTTGAGATAACACTTGTTTTGGTTGTTCATCCTCGTCTGGTTCAGTCAATATACATCTATCCCTTGTAATCTGCTTGACAAATTTGGTTCCTCTATCTTAATCTCTTTTGGTACTCCTTCAATCTTGGCTTCGTCAATATTTCATTTAAACTCTCATCTTTGTACACCATGTCCTCACCTGTGATAGGATTTACTTTCAACACAGTCTTTGGTTCTAAATATTCATTCTTTACAATCTCAGGTTCAACTGAATAATTCCCATTAAATTGTGGAGGAACATAACCAATACCATTAGTTCGCTTCCCCTCTTCAGTATTATCATTATAACCAATACCATTAGTTCTTTTCCCCGCTTCAGGATCTGCAATCTTGCCTCCAATATAGTTATCATATGAAACAAGAAATGAAGAGAGAACTGCCATATAGTCTTCTGCTACTCTTTGACTCACTATATGAGGACTCTTTGTAGATGTATTAGAAGTAGTTGCTGAAAAACCAGTTTGAAATGTACATCCAGAAGAATTTTCAGTATTTGAATCTTGACCATCTCCCGAGAACAAAGCTACACCATATCCAATTTTTGAAGACGATTTAGCAAAATACATTGCTGGGTCTAGAATATGCTCCATGTTCCTCTCCTTCTTTTTCATATTAAGATCATGTGATTGGATCTTTCCTAGGACATCTTCCAAGGATATAGTGTTGTACTTTGGATTCTTTCTGATCAATACGGAATAAACATCAAATTTTGTCGGTAATGCATCCGAAAATTTATCATTCACCTCCTTAGTATCATATGTGACCTCAGCACTAACCAACTGATTGAGTAAATGATATTATCTTGTAGCAAGTTCTTCAAGTGTTTGGTTTTGAAAGTGTTTGAATACTAGAAACTACTTCTTGAGTAGTTCTTTTCTGCTCTTTCTCACATCCACACTGCCTTCACACCTATTTTTAAGACCTTCCTATAGATCTTTAGAAGTTCTAAATTGCTTGAAACCATGAAAAATCTCCTTAGGTAAAGACATGGATATGGAAGCAATTGCTTTCTTCTCTCTATCAAAAAGAACTTTCTCTTCAGCTAACCATGCAAAAACAGGCTTTGGAATGTCATTCTCCCCAATAAAAGAATAAGGAGGATGCTCATATCCTTCAATGATTAGAATCCACAAGTTAGTGTCTGTAAAAGAAACAAATTGATCGAAGCGATCTTTCCAATTCGAGTTGTCAGCATTATTCATGAGCTTGGGTGGCTTCTGCGGTGTTCCGATCTCATTATCATAATTGAACATATTCGTCACCTACACCATGTTAGCCATGACAAATACAAGAAAATATAACAAGTAAAACAGTTAAAAGTAAAGAAATTTAACCCTGAGCGAACTTTATAAGTTCGCTTCACACAAACACCTAGCGAACTTGATAAGTTCTCTGACCTCAGAAATATCTCAGAAAACAAGCTAGAGAAGATGTTGAGCGAACTAGACAAGTTCGCTACTCACAAGACCGAGCGAAGATGCTAAGTTCGCTAAACAAGTTCGCTGAAACGTGTTAAAAGCTCTAGAAGGAAAGAACTCAACACCCTAACGAACAGGAACCTCTGAAAATCATCATATCTTGCAACCTTAATGGAATTTGAAGATTCTGGACCGTAGGAATGTAAAATGGATAAAAATGAACAAACTTGACGGATCAAATCTCATAAAAACACTCCAAATCCAATCCACAAACCTAACCAAATAAGCCATGAACTCCATGAATATGAAAAACTCTGTAAACAACAATATCTTGATGTCAAACTGATACATAATCACCACAATTTGACCTCAAATCGAGAGCAAAGCTCTGATACCACTTGTAGGTCCCACAGGGTAATCTACGGATCTTCTAAACTCGTGATACTACACGTGTATGAAGTGCGGAATCCATCATAGCATGCATACATAAAGATGACGATTAATGTAGCAATAGTAATCAACACACACAAGGTAAATAATCACTGTTTTATTGCTTCAATATCGAATATGTTTGCAATGCATAAGTGTCACACCCCGCCTCAGGCACCCCCTAGATGTGTGCGAGCTTGATTGGTACCTGCTTTGATTTTAGAGTTTTTACAAAACACAGCGGAAGTCTTTTTATAAGAATCGTTTCATCATTTGTTTCAACCTCAAGGGCTGTATTTGTAAATATCAAGACTCAGTTGGAAGACAAAAGTCTCGTATTTATTTCATAAACGTAGGGATTTAAATACCCTTTTTATTTGATTACAAAACAGAGTTTGAAACCAAATATATTTCTTGTCTCCTTTGGACAAGTTTCAAGTCACTGAAAATAGTATTATCCAAGGTTGATCAGTCCCTTGGTCCAATCTCCTTTTTCATCTTTTAGGATTTCCTATACACGAGTCCTGAGAATCCAAGGTGTAAGTTATCACTTTTCAACATTCATTCCTGGGTCAGATCTTATGTCTTCTCGTATCCCATTTCTTTTCCATTTTTATTCATTGACTAAAAACATATTGAAAATGAAACGGCAGCGTGAATGCCGATGAATACAATTATCTTGACAGGAAAATCATTTGGAACAAACAAGTATTAATTTCATAATCACAACTTTTTGTTCAATCCACATATTCAACATGCACATTTCTCCTGATCGTATCCACCACTGTATACACTGGAGTCATATCTTGTAACAACGGACAGGTCTACGCTTCCGAATTTATTATAAGATAAGCACCAGCCGTAATCCGGGACACTCACCCGAGATCTGTGTATCCCTTGCAAGTTTTACGTATACATATGGCCTGAATGCTTTGTTCGTAGAAGAACGTTGATCATTATTCCCTTAACCTTTATTTGGCCATTTTTGTAAATGTAAATGTTTGACACAAGTTTTGAAATAGATAAAGTATTCACCTTGATAACAGGAAAGAGCCTCTAAGTGGGAAATTATAGAATCAACCTCCTACTTGATTTCTCTAGCGTATTGGCACTTCTACGAACGTTTCTTCTTAAACCATGCGCTAAAATGAGCGGGAGTTGGACCGGGATTGTCGAGAGTGGGCTAAGGATCTCCTGGAATGAGAATGGGAAGTGAAGATCGTGTTTGATGTGAGAAAATCGAATGAGCTTGTCCAACTATTTATAGGGCTGATTCTGGAGTCGTGACGAACCGTTACGGGTGGTGACGGTCCGTCGCCAGATTAGGGCTTGCACAGTCATAGGACATGCGTCACCCTCTTGTCATTTTGTGGCGTGACGGACCTTTACCAGGCGTCACGGTCCGTTACGAAGTGATACGTGGCAAACTCAAAGGAATTGCGGCTGTGACGAACCGTTACCAAGCGTGATGGTCCGTTATAGGGTTTCCACGCGTCAGATTGTAAGCATGAGTCATTGGACACGTGGTGTGTCACCATTGTTTGCGTGCTCAGCCCGTAACGGACCGTTACCGTCCGTGACGGTCCTTTATCGTTGTATTTTCATGGTTTTCACATTTTGAACCTTGATCTATAGGTTAACTACACTTATAGTACTTGTGGTTTGTTCCTTAGTCAAATCTTGAACGTTTTTGTGGCAGGTGTTACAATAAGACTCATAGAAAAACTTAACAAAAACTTACAACTCAACATAGAACATTACAAAGACAAAGAAATTACAAAATATCTACAAGTTAATTGTCACAAAATATGCTCTAACATTATGCTTTAAGTAGCACCTTGGAAAAGGGTAATTCGATTTGTTAAAAAGGGAATGTTAAGTCCATGATATAATGGACCATTGGAAATCATTACGAGTGTTAGAAATGTATCTTATTGACTGAAGCTACCTAAGTAATTGTGCGGAATACATGGCACATTCCATGTATCTAATTTGAGGAAATGAATGTCGCTCGAGGATGTAAAAGTTCATGATAAGTTAAACTTCATAGAAAACCCATCCAAAATTTTGAAAGTCAAATTAAGAAGTTGAGACATAAGCAAGTTCTAGTTTTTAAGGTTAGGTGGAGAGCTCGAAGTGGTGTAGTATTCACTAGGAAACGAGTGGGTGGAATGAAAAAGAAGTACCCTAATCAGATTAAATCTTAGCAAATTCGAGGATGAATTTCTTTATGGAGGAGAGAATGCAACACTTAGTCCAACACGACCATGTTACATATTCACATGATGGTGTGGATCGACTGGGTTAGCTTGTGTCTAAGAACAATAGCCAGTCTTCAGGAAAAATTGGTCCACGTGGCTATGTCCATGATCGACACAACCGTGTCAATATTGCGCCTTATGAGATGTTTTAATGCCATTAGTTAGCTTGGATAGTGGCAAAAACCTATGGATCTCGACTGCCTGACCCAAAACTCAAACTATACCAATTCACAACCTCAATTTCATGTCAGCTCTCTCTCTAAACCACATTTCTCCAACTTCTAATTAGAATACACACACTCTTTCAAATATTCTCTCTAATTCATTTTTAATCACTCATTGCATGTTCAAGATTTTGGTTGGTGGAGATTTTAACAACGCTATTAATGTGATATCCTGATAAGTTTGCTTCAAAATCGATTAGTAAGTTATCTAGGCCTCAAAGCTTTGACTTCTTGTTGATTTTAGAGCTTTAACAAGAATGTTGATGTATTTTTGGTGTTGATGAGAATATTGAAGTTAATTGAAACCATTCTCACCATCCCCAGTAACAAATTTCATTTTTATGAGCATCTACAATGTCACACGCCACCATGGCGAGATCTATTTTAACTAATTGCTATCGGACTTACATATCGGAAATTAAAACTTTCATTACTTAGTTCAATGAAGTACATCCCTCGGAAAAAAGTACAGTCAAATCTAGTACAATCCTAGGGCTTAATATCAAGTACTAAACAAAAGAACTAATACTTCAATTCACTTCCGACAACTCGCTGCTACTAACCCAAGTCAAGCTTCCACTAGTGCTTTTAGCGACTTCCTGAAATGCATGCTCAAATAAATGTTGGAGAATTTTAAATATATGGGAGGTTGAAACTGAATATCTGGAGGTTTGAGACTCTAAATATACGATTGGAAGTGAATGGGGTCGAAAAGATTCGCCAATGAGAATTTAGCAGCACAAAAATCGCACAACATAGTTTTGCTCACCCACGAAGCATGGTTATGCCTCCTAGAACGGTCTTGCTTTGCCTAAGCATGGGTGTGCTTTCGAGTTATTACATATAACAATAATCTAAGCTTTGGTCAAGTAAGAATGTTATAAACACAATTTTTGAGAAGGAAATCAGATTCTTACTAAGAAAAGATGACGTGCATTGCAATATAAATGTTTTGGAAGTGTTAACATGATTTTTTATGTTTTCATTAAGCAAAAACGGGGTTTTAATCGAGTTGCACATCAAAATTTGAATAAAAACATTTATGGCTAGTATGAGACACGAACGTCTCTTCAAGAACCACCGTCGTGTTAGTCAACGTGGCTTGTTGATTAGGTGTTGTTACGGGAACACTATCTGTGTAAACGACGTGTAGCCGATATATCTGGTCAACATGAGCGTGTCTCTCCAAGATTCAATCGTATCAGTCGCCTTAACTCATTGACCATCTATGTCATCATGAGCACGGTTCATGTATTGGCGTGTGCACGAGGAACTCAGTCAACATAAGCGTATCATGTATAACAAGATCGTGTAAGTCTTGATTTGTGAGCAATTCCGAGTCATAGAGCCAAGTACTCAAGAACCATGATAAACATGGTCGTGGCTTTAGATCACACGCAAGTGTCTGTGACCTAATCATAATAAAACACTTGAATTTGAAACCATCATCAAGAAACTATCGGCATATTGGTGTTAATGACTTTGATCAATAGGTTATCCCTTATTTCATTGTAATTATTGTTGTTAGGGATACCTTGTTGAATTGATGATAGGATTATGGACTCTAGCCACGTTTTACTACCAATTTCTTATGACTTAGAATTTCTCTATCAGATCTGGACACATAAGCGTTCTAGCGATTTACAACCCGTGACCAGATTAACAATGAAAACCCTAACAAGTTTCTAGACCCTTTTATTTAGATCTATTCCCTTTATATTACCGATATGTCTATTAATGATTAAGGTGTCAAGCCTCATATTATAAGTGCACTTTAATAACCTAAAGATAGTGCAGGTTAGATTTAACATGCAAAACTTCATAGACAGACTAACGAGAACACACAAATCAGATCTAAAATCAATAGTAACATGCAATCATACACGTTATAAGTTAAAGACAACAAACTTATAAAATCTCACATTCGAAAATTCATCAATCCAAACATCAAACGATTCAAGGAATCATCTTGTCCAGACGTCTTAAAGTGTTTAGCCGGTGTAACACCCCAAAAATATTTACTTAACAAATAAATCAGGGTCGAAACAATTGATATCATTATACAACAGCGGAAGCTAAATAAAGACTGCATTATTGGTGGAAACTGTAGGATCTGAATCTCTCAAGAGCACTGTAGGATCGAGATCTCTCAAGCACACATGAATCTGAATCTGATTGCTGGTGGAAACAACAATCAAACAACAAACAATAAGCAATTGAAACAATATGAACAATATCAAATTACTCCAATGGCCAATTGTATTAGAAATAGTTCTGATTACAAGGAAACCTTGACAATATCAAAGGTATAATTACGGAAAGCTAATCACTATTTATAGACAAGAATACAATTAACCGTAACTAACTAACTTCTATCCTTCTAGAACCCAGCCTGGCATAACAGATTCAACTAACTCTAAGTTGATCTTATGCCTTCCGGAGTAGTCCTTTGTTGAAGTAACACATTGTAGTCCGGAGAGTATGCTTTCTACTCAGAATGACCAAGTTGCTCTTCCGGAGTAGATAGACTCTCCGGACTAAACACAAAGTCTTGAATCTTCAGTGTTCTTCTTTACTCATCATCAGTTGTCATTACTCAGGATAAATCTGTCCTCTAGAGTAGTTTGCTCTCCGGAGTAGATTTACTCCTCCTGAGTAAGACTTAGACATTTTCTGTGACTTTAATCCAGAGCAACTTTCTTCTCCTTAGTAAGACTTCGGAGTAAGTTTGTCTTGTGAAGTAGAACTTGGACTGATCCGAAGCTAGTGACCACAACTTTCTGAGTCTGAGTCTGACTCTACAATCTCCCCCTAAGTTGATGACTCACAAATCACTCTTCATATGAAATTCCTCTTACAATCTCCTCCTAAGTTGATATCCCTTAGGATTAGTGGTCAAAATTTTGATTTGAGAAAGTTTTTTAAGAACAGAGACAAACAACTTGAAAAATGTATTCTCCATTCTTAAACACCTCGTGTTTTCTTCTGGTTATATGAATCACAAAAAGATATCTATGACTATCATATCTCCAACTTGTTATTTTTTCTTTTAAAGTTTCACTTGAAAAAATCTCAAGGCCTACACCAAAATTGTCCACAATTCTTTGAGAGGACTCAGGTTGTTTCTTAAACCATGTAGCCTTGGTTTCAGCAGATATCTTAATCTCCTATTGTGAGTCACAATTATGTGTCTTACTAGAGTGATCAAGTAAGGTAAATTGACAATTACACTAGATATCATGTAATTATGAATTTACATGTACTTGTGAATTTTGGGAAATTCTATTATGATGACCTATGTATATCGTAATGGTTAGTTACTATTGATAACGTGGGAGTAACCATCGGCATATCTATTATTGTGTCATCGTGACTCCGATTCCTTATTAAGAAGTTTAAGCAAAGATACAATGTGGCTTAAGATCTTGACGATCTCGTCTTTTGATCCTTAGTGATCACTCTATCATTTTTAGACATTAGTCATGTTATGTTGACACAAACATAACACCTGAATATGTTTTCACATCCTAACTATGTAAACATCAGACGACATATATGCTGAATTTTTATTTATGCACGAGCCATAATTCAACTCTTAGAACTTACTGGTCATACTTTCTAGCCAATTAATCTATAAGTCCTACAAGAATGGTCGATACTCTAGATAACTAGGCAAACACTTAAATGGACCACAAACATTATGAACCCATCTGGTTCCTATTCTTATTAAATCGTCTCTATTATGATAACTCCTTCACTTAGACTTTTCTACCAAATCGTGGCATCGATTAATCTTTGTTCGCATGCCTTCGTACGTGCATTTACATCTCTTTCATTGACCAGTTATTACCTATCAACTCGTGGCTTGGGGATAATCTCCTATCATGATCAAACAAGGTCTCCGACTTCTAAAGTTTTATCAAAAGGGTTAACCAAATTCAACCGTGCCATTTTCATATGTTTCCTGAAAGTGTTGCTTCAATGTCAACATAATGTTGGTGAGTTCACAAGTTTAACATAAACATAAGTTTCCTTTGGACTACGAGGTTTCAAAATGTGTTTAGCATTGTTAATCAAAAAGACACTTATGTTTGTGTTTCGTTACCATGAGCTTCCATAACCGACACTTGACTGTGTTTCTTTGTTTCTCCCCGCCCAATGTTCTGTCATGAAACATTGTGAGTGTTTAGGGACAATATGCACCTGCTTTGACCTCCAATCAAGGTTAGAGTGACTAACCATGGGTGGGGTTGTCAACCCAAATAGATGTATTCATGTTTTCTACATCTAAAACTAGCTAACGGTTATAGTATCTCAGGACGTAGTATGACAGTGTGTACTCATGCAACAAATGTGTTTCGCATTTCCGTACTCGTACAAAAATGTGAGCCATGTATTCTCCCCCAAGTGGGGCCGTGAAAACTCACATGCGCAAGCAAGGTAGTGCTGCAATATATAACAAAGTCCAATAGTGGATCCCGACCTACTCATGTCCTAAACATTTAAGACAGCTTAAGGTCTAAGTATGATTCTAATGTGCGCGTTGATCATGCATTCAATTCACCTAACTAGGCTCGACATGAACCCGTATTAACTTTCCAAATGTCTTGACACGACGATCGTTTATGACGGTTTGTGATCACAAAATACATTTATATGCTAAGATATGTATTTCAAAACACTTCATTATATTGTCATATCACCATTAGGTTTGAGGGTTCCAATTAAATATATATTCTATAGAAAATAAAGTCTTTGATGTCAAAGTAGTCATTATATTGTCATATCACGACTTAAGACATGTTTTTAGTTAACTACATAAATTCAATAAATTATGGGATATTTACCATGCATAACCACATGTCTTGGTATTATAAAAATGTAAGGTTTACAATATTTGGAGTGATTTAAGGGTTTCAAATATTTATAATAACATAAGTAGGTTAACAATTTCGGTTTTGCTGGGTAGGTCTCAGGAATACGGGTGTTTGGGGATCCAAATGTTAGTTTCAAGACCAGAGGTCATATGGGTATTATAACCAACACAAAATTCTAAATTTAGAAAAGGGAATCAAGTTATTTGGACTTTTATTGAGCAAGTTATGGCCCCCAACAAGTTAGCTTTAATAATCTGCCATAAAACTCAGAATGTACACGTTTTCTTGTATTACCCTTTTGGGGTACCAAATTCCTTCAAAAATTGTGAAACCAATTGGGTTGGAAAGAGTACGCTTTAAACTTAATCTTAGACTCAAGTAATGTTCTATTTGGTTGAGTTTTGACCAAGATACGACCCTCCAAATTCTCACAAAATTCTGCCAGTATTATGCTAGTTTCAAAAGGTGTATTTTCTTTTAAAATATGCACTATATGGGTGAACAAATACAGAACAACTAATGTGCATGACAATGAAGAAGATTAGGACATGAATACTCACTTAAAGAAAGCAAGAAGAAGGATGTGGAGATGATTGACGACCCGAAACACTAGCTTGAACACTTGTTGTCACTTAAGATCACTTAACAAGTCTTGAACTCTTGAGGCCCAAATCGAAAATGGTAGTATGTGTGTGTGCGGTGATTACCGTAAACAAGGGAGAGAGAGGAGAGTTGGGTGTGTGAGTTCTTACAAGTGAAGAGGATGCCTTGTATTTATAGGCCAAAAAGCTTGGGTAATAACCATAGGTTAAGAATGGCATAGGAGACAAACTTGTCTTGGATAGGGAACACAATTGTTAGGCGGGGACAAGGATGTTAGGGGGGTGTTGGTGGCTGAAAAGAGAGGGGAGAGGGGTGGGGGTAGGGTAGGGTGGTGGTGGTGTGATAGGTGTGTGGTGTTGTCTCCTACGTCAACCCTGTGCAATACCCGCTAAATATCCGGTTTTAATAGAAATAAAATCATAACCGTCGAGTTATAATTAAAAGATGTATCGGGTATATAAAATATATATGTTTACGTAGTTAAGACGCGTTAAATGTGTAATGTAAGTATTAGTCTAAAATACGCGTTGACGAACCAATTGATAACTAAATATATATTTACATTATTACACATAAAATAATGAAATAGAATGCTTTTCCTAGCACTTCACATTTATCACCAACGTACATGCGTGTCAGGTTAATTAATGTGTGACCCGGTAATTTCAAAAAAAATTACCAATGCAAGGTGTTGCATGACCGGACTTTACAATGCACATAATGACCTAATTTAGAGAAATTAAGTCTAATACGCTTGTTTTCTCGTAATTGCATGTAAGACTAGTAAGGATATTAACCTGGGAATATGCCGGTTGTCACAACCGGACATGGTAATGTAAATAAATAAAAACCAGACAAAAACATGATGAAAAATTAGAAAGAACTAAAAACGGAATCAAACCACTACAACCTACGTATATAGACGCAAACCGAATGGTCTAGTATTTGATCCTCGAGCTCCTTTAGGTCAAGATCTACCCTCTACTACAAATATGTCTTCGTAGCTCCTGATTCACGATCCCAAATTCTATCACCGTCATTATGCTTAAATCGGCAGGAATAAGGGTTTCTGTTCTATCCAAAAAACGGGCTGTACGGTCCTTGTATGTGCCATACCTTCTTCAAATGGTAAGTCTTCGTTGGTCGTACTGTGTCAAATGGATACGGTCTTTCACATGCATTTACAGGCCGCACCCTTAATGTCGTACAAGCCGAACTCTGTCTTCTGGTTTGAATTTTTCTCTAACTTCCTTCCAGCAACCTCACATATTTACTAAAATCTTCCTTTAGTATCAAAACATGAAAATCCACAGAAAACATAGTTAGGCATCAATTCTTACCAGTTTTACTATAAAAATAAGTCAGAATGTATGGAAATATGCATAAAATCTATGTGTTATTTGGAACACATGTAACATCCCAGAAATATAGAAGCTAACGATTTGGGTGGGTGGATGACCCGAACCCGCATTTAGCAAAGTAATTAGTAGAGTTAGTCGAAGGAGTTACGTTTAACTACTGAAATAGGCCTGATTGGCTGTTAGTGAGTTGTTCAAGTTAAAAACACGTAGTTATGGATAGTACGAGGACCCGGATGCAACTATGGGATGTATATATACAATTTAATGGGAAACCCTACACCATTTGGCTAGGTTTCATGCGACGGCAAGGAGGAGGGGTACGCGAGAAGGAAAGAAGCGGAGAGAGGTGGCTGGCGGTGGTGCTACGGTGATATCAAGCGGAGATAACTCCAACTCGCGCAAGGTAACCCTCTATCACCATTTTTTCTTTGCATTCATGTTCCCGTTTTGCTAAAGAGTGTCACACCCCGATTGATGACGGAATCATCGGGGCGGGACATGTAGACTGTTCATAAGCACAAGGATGACTAAATTGAATATATTAAACGTCAAATTTCATTGCATATAATCCAAACACAACCAAATCCAAGATAGAACAAAATTGAAATACATAGAGTTCTTTTATTTAAATTAGCTAAGTCCAATCCTGTGTGTAGCACATCTTGACCAATCTCACACGTTAGAACCTGAAACATGAATAAAATAAAGTTAACTAAAAAGTTGGTGAGTATAACACAGGTTTGTATATAGATAGCATATAGTTGTAAAACAAATCCTTACATAACATAATAAATAAGGCATTTATGGGGAGCAGCTATTGTATAACCAAGTACAATCAAACCTTTGTAACTAGCATGCAAAATTATGTTGTCGGTATCAATCACCCCAATCTGGGTGGGTTTGTCAGACTCAATAGATCTATCATTGAAAACCGTCGGCTTGAATAGTTAATGATTGCACATAATAGCATACAAAAGTAAGCACACATAACACTCGGGCATAAAGCTCAAATTTGTACACATGAATGTAAATAGGATTTGTACTTGTGTTGTTTGTGTAAATGTAAACATGTAATTTGTATATAGTTCATGTTTCACCCCAAAAGTGTAAAAGAGTAAAAGGGGCTATGAAATACTCACATTGGTTTGAAGGCGTAGCTAACAAAGATACTAGATAGAATAAAGATCCTTGAAATGCACAAGTTAACCTAAAGTGTAATGTATATGGTATTAATAGTGTGCACCAAAGTTTAAGTCTAGAGTTGCATTTGGACTTGTGTAAAAAGGTCATTGATTTGTAATTGGAGGTATTGAATAAAATATATAAAGTTTGAAAGAATATTTTTAGAACATTTTGATTAAGGTTTGAGTTTGAATAATTAAATAAGTAATGTAAATAATTATTGTTTATGAAAATATTATAAGTGTTAAATGAAATTAAGTGTAAATAAATAAATGTTTTTGTTTAAACATAAAGTAAATAAATAATCATTATTTTATTTATTTATTTATAAAATGTAACTTAACCTTTTAAATACTTTTTAAATGAAAGGTTTAGCAATAATTGTAAATTAAATTTTATAAACTTTAAATAACTATTTTTCTATTTATTAAATATTTGTTCTTTCTAAATAGGATTAAATGCAATTTTATAAAAATCAACTATTTTTATTTTGTAATTTAATCAGAATATTTATTGTTTGAAAAATATATAAAATTTATAATTATGCCAAGAATTTAACTCACACACGACCGTGCCTGGGAAGGGCACGATCGTGCTAAAACCACGGGCCCGACCATGCTAGTCAGGGCGCGACCATGTTAGTCAGGGCGCGACCGTGTTGATCAAACAGAGGCTTAACTAACTAAATCTTTAGGCACGACCGTGCCTTCGCCAGGCACGATCGTGTCTATGATTCTAAGACACGACTGAGATTAGCCAAAGAGCATGATTGGGTCTGGACAGGAGGACACGACCGCGCTGATAGTCGGCACGACCGCGTCTCCTGAGGCATGACCGCGCTAGATGATTAGTGCGACCGTGTCTCTTCCAAAACAGACACGAATCGACTGATTCTTATATTGTTAGTGTTTGAAATCATAGGGATTTTATTTATAGTGTTATTGCGGGCCTTGTGATATAGATTAATTGTATTTAAATCATGTTTAGTATTGAATTCGATTAAACTATTTTGAATAAAATATAGATTCGGTTTCGGGAGGATTTCTATAATGGAAGCCCAAATTAACCTGGGGCTTTTGATCTAGAGACTAAATAGATTGAGGACAGAGTTTCAATTACCCGGAAGAGTAGCGAATCGATAGAGAACGGTAGGAAAGGGTCTCAGCGACGATGCGGATGGCTTCCGGCGTTCTCTGCTGCAATCCCGACTAAACCAGAGAGTCCAGTAGCTTTAGTGAGGATTGAGTAGCGTGAATCTGCTGCTTGGTTGCGATAATTCCGATCGAAAGAGAGAATTCGTGTTTTCTTGAAATGTCTAAGCGATTTTTGAGATGGATTGGATTAATTTGAGACGTTTGTTGTAATTGGAAATGTCATTGCTTTCGTTAATGGTAATGAAATGTAAATCGGTTACGGAACTCAACGATCGGGTGATTAAAACTGTATTTACGTTTCAACTGGTATTAGGCGCGACCATGCCCATTTGAGGCGCGACCGTGCCTAGGCACCGGGCGCGATCGTTCCAAAGCTGGTCACGCAACCGTGCCAAAGCACTCGGCGCGACCGTCCCAGAACGAGGCGCGACCGTGCCTATTGATAACTAAATATATATTTACATTATTACACATAAAATAACCCTGTGCAATACCCGCTAAATATCCGGTTTTAATAGAAATAAAATCATAACCGTCGAGTTATAATTAAAAGATGTATCGGGTATATAAAATATATATGTTTACGTAGTTAAGACGCGTTAAATGTGTAATGTAAGTATTAGTCTAAAATACGCGTTGACGAACCAATTGATAACTAAATATATATTTACATTATTACACATAAAATAATAAAATAGAATGCTTTTCCTAGCACTTGACATTTATCACCAACGTACATGCGTGTCAGGTTAATTAATGTGTGACCCGGTAATTTCAAAAAAAATTACCAATGCAAGGTGTTGCATGACCGGACTTTACAGTACACATAATGACCTAATTTAGAGAAATTAAGTCTAATACGCTTGTTTTCTCGTAATTGCATGTAAGACTAGTAAGGATATTAACCTGGGAATATGCCGGTTGTCACAACCGGACATGGTAATGTAAATAAATGAAAACCAGACAAAAACATGATGAAAAATTAGAAAGAACTAAAAACGGAATCAAACCACTACGACCTACGTATATAGACGCAAACCGAATGGTCTAGTATTTGATCCTCGAGCTCCTTTAGGTCAAGATCTACCCTCTACTAAAAATATGTCTTCGTAGCTCCTGATTCACGATCCCAAATTCTATCACCGTCATTATGCTTAAATCGGCAGGAATAAGGGTTTCTGTTCTATCCGAAAAACGGGCTGTACGGTCCTTGTATGTGCCATACCTTCTTCAAATGGTAAGTCTTCGTTGGTCATACTGTGTCAAATGGATACGGTCTTTCACATGCATTTACAGGCCGCACCCTTAATGTCGTACAAGCCGAACTCTGTCTTCTGGTTTGAATTTTTCTCTAACTTCCTTCCAGCAACCTCACATATTTACTAAAATCTTCCTTTAGTATCAAAACATGAAAATCCACAGAAAACATAGTTAGGCATCCATTCTTACCAGTTTTACTATAAAAATAAGTCAGAATGTATGGAAATATGCATAAAATCTATGTGTTATTTGGAACACATGTAACATCCCAGAAATATAGAAGCTAACGATTTGGGTGGGTGGATGACCCGAACCCGCATTTAGCAAAGTAATTAGTAGAGTTAGTCGAAGGAGTTACGTTTAACTACTGAAATAGGCCTGATTGGCTGTTAGTGAGTTGTTCAAGTTAAAAACACGTAGTTATGGATAGTACGAGGACCCGGATGCAACTATGGGATGTATATATACAATTTAATGGGAAACCCTACACCATTTGGCTAGGTTTCATGTGACGGCAAGGAGGAGGGGTATGCGAGAAGGAAAGAAGCGGAGAGAGGTGGCTGGCGGTGGTGCTACGGTGATATCAAGCGGAGATAACTCCAACTCGCGCAAGGTAACCCTCTATCACCATTTTTTCTTTGCATTCATGTTCCCGTTTTGCTAAAGAGTGTCACACCCCGATTGATGACGGAATCATCGGGGCGGGACATGTAGACTGTTCATAAGCACAAGGATGACTAAATTGAATATATTAAACGTCAAATTTCATTGCATATAATCCAAACACAACCAAATCCAAGATAGAACAAAATTGAAATACATAGAGTTCTTTTATTTAAATTAGCTAAGTCCAATCCTGTGTGTAGGACATCTTGACCAATCTCACACGTTAGAACCTGAAACATGAATAAAATAAAGTTAACTAAAAAGTTAGTGAGTATAACACATGTTTGTATATAGATAGCATATAATGTAAAACAAATCCTTACATAACATGATAAATAAGGCATTAATGGGGAGCAGATATTGTGTAACCAAGTACAATCAAACCTTTGTAACTAGCATGCAAAATTATGTTGTCGGTATCAATCACCCCAATCTGGGTGGGTTTGTCATACTCAATAGATCTATCATTGAAAACCGTCGGCTTGAATAGTTAATGATTGCACATAATAGCACATAGCACTCGGGCATAAAGCTCAAATTTGTACACATGAATGTAAATAGGATTTGTACTTGTGTTGTTTGTGTAAATGTAAACATGTAATTTGTATATAGTTCATGTTTCACCCCAAAAGTGTAAAAGAGTAAAAGGGGCTATGAAATACTCACATTGGTTTGAAGGCGTAGCTAACAAAGATACTAGATAGAATAAAGATCATTGAAATGCACAAGTTAACCTAAAGTGTAATGTATATGGTATTAATAGTGTGCACCAAAGTTTAAGTCTAGAGTTGCATTTGGACTTGTGTAAAAAGGTCATTGATTTGTAATTGGAGGTATTGAATAAAATATATAAAGTTTGAAAGAATATTTTTAGAACATTTTGATTAAGGTTTGAGTTTGAATAATTAAATAAGTAATGTAAATAATTATTGTTTATGAAAATATTATAAGTGTTAAATGAAATTAAGTGTAAATAAATAAATGTTTTTGTTTAAACATAAAGTAAATAAATAATCATTATTTTATTTATTTATTTATAAAATGTAACTTAACCTTTTAAATACTTTTTAAATGAAAGGTTTAGCAATAATTGTAAATTAAATTTTATAAACTTTAAATAACTATTTTTCTATTTATTAAATATTTGTTCTTTCTAAATAGGATTAAATGCAATTTTATAAAAATCAACTATTTTTATTTTGTAATTTAATCAGAATATTTATTGTTTGAAAAATATATAAAATTTATAATTATGCCAAGAATTTAACTCACACACGACCGTGCCTGGGAAGGGCACGATCGTGCTAAAACCACGGGCGCGACCATGCTAGTCAGGGCGCGACCGTGTTGATCAAACAGAGGCTTAACTAACTAAATCTTTAGGCACGACCGTGCCTTGGCCAGGCACGATCGTGTCTATGATTCTAAGACACGACTGAGATTAGCCAAAGAGCATGATTGGGTCTGGACAGGAGGACACGACCGCGCTGATAGTCGGCACGACCGCGTCTCCTGAGGCATGACCGCGCTAGATGATTAGCGCGACCGTGTCTCTTCTAAAACAGACACGAATCGACTGATTCTTATATTGTTAGTGTTTGAAATCATAGGGACTTTATTTATAGTGTTATTACGGGCCTTGTGATATAGATTAATTGTATTTAAATCATGTTTAGTATTGAATTCGATTAAACTATTTTGAATAAAATATAGATTCGGTTTCGGGAGGATTTCTATAATGGAAGCCCAAATTAACCTGGGGCTTTTGATCTAGAGACTAAATAGATTGAGGACAGAGTTTCAATTACCCGGAAGAGTAGCGAATCGATAGAGAACGGTAGGAAAGGGTCTCAGCGACGATGCGGATGGCTTCCGGCGTTCTCTGCTGCAATCCCGGCTAAACCAGAGAGTCCAGTAGCTTTAGTGAGGATTGAGTAGCGTGAATCTGCTGCTTGGTTGCGATAATTCCGATCGAAAGATAGAATTCATGTTTTCTTGAAATGTCTAAGCGATTTTTGAGATGGATTGGATTAATTTGAGACGTTTGTTGTAATTGGAAATGTCATTGCTTTCGTTAATGGTAATGAAATGTAAATCGGTTACGGAACTCAACGATCGGGTGATTAAAACTGTATTTACGTTTCAACTGGTATTAGGCGCGACCGTGCCCATTTGAGGCGCGACCGTGCCTAGGCACCGGGCTCGATCGTTCCAAAGCTGGTCACGCAACCGTGCCAAAGCACTCGGCGCGACCGTGCCTATTAGGGTTTCTTGTAAATTTTCAACATCAGACCTTGTAACTTTGGTCTTTGACATATTTGTATAAATAGATACTTATGTAGTGTTTTAGTAGGTTATAACCGTGTAAAACTTGCGGGTTAACATTGAAATATAGTATTTAATTGATGGTATGAATAGAATAAAACAGTGCACTAGAATTTGGTTTGAAATGCATTACATTGAATTTGAAATACGGATACTAAAAAATCAGAAATGTTACAAAGAGACCCGGCTAGGGTTGGACCGACGATAAGAAAGGGAAGCCGGTAATGGGGCTGCTGTGGCAGCCATGGTGGTGGCGCGCTACGGCAGTGTGAGGTGGAGAACGGAGAGGGTGTGGTCGTGTAGGGATAACATCACCATGATGGTGGTGCATGGCGGTGAGTTAGAGGTACATGTAGGGACAACATCACCACGAGTGCTTGGCCACGATGGGGTGGCTCGGCTAGGATGACACATGGTAGTGTACGGTGGGGGAGACGGGAGACGAGAGCGGGGACCGGGTAGGGTTCCTGGCGTGGATCTTGAATGGCTCGACTACGTGCGTGCAAATACCCGCGTATCCAAAATTTTTAAAAGAATTGTGCACCCAAAAGAGGCAACAGAAAGTGCCTAAATAGGTTAATTTGACTGAGCGGGTAAGTGCAATTTTAAAAGGGGATCTTCCTCCTAAGCTCCAAGATCCGGGAACGCCATTAATTAATATTCAAGTTGGAAATTTTCAAATGTCGAGGGCGTTATTGGATCTTGGTGCCGGAGTAAGTATTTTACCGGGGGGCTTATATGACCAATACGATTTTGGTCCATTGAAACGGATCGAGACAACGGTTGTTTTAGCCGATTTATCTCACAAGCTTCCCCGAGGGATTGTGCGGGATGTGATAGTAAAAGTGGATGAATTTTACTATCCCGTTGACTTTTTAGTTTTGGACTACTCATCGGTTGACCCAAGTCAACAACAAAATGTCATATTGGGTCGACCATTTTTGAACACCGCTCATGCCATTATTGATTGTCGATATGGTACAGTTGATATGACCTTTGGAAATAGAAAAATGAGATTAAATGTCTTTACTAACGTTTCTAACTCTTTGAGTGGTGATGAGTGTTTTATGCCAGATTTAGTTGACAGGTGTGACTCGCACGAGTATGAGGAAGATGTCTTGGAAACTTGTGTTTGTGATTTTTCTGAACAGGTACATGTATGTGCATTGAGGATGGAAGAGAAAAAGCAAGAGGCTTTAGCGGTTCAAGAAGGGCGACCACCGTGGACCCATCAAATTGAAAGTTTACCGGCGGAAATTAATTCGGATACGAAGCCGTCACTGGAATGTCCACCGAAAGTGGAGTTGAAGAACTTGCCTAGCCACTTGAAATATGCATTCTTGGGGGACAATGACACATTACCGGTCATTATTGCCTCCAATTTGGATGTGGCTCAAGAGCAAGGGTTATTGAAGGTATTGAAGGCGAACAAGGCGGCTATAGGATGGACGATTGCCGAATTAAAAGGGATTAGTCCATCCATAGTCATGCACAAGATTATCACCGCCGATGATGCAAAACCGACTCGTGAGACCCAAACAAGGTTGAATCCCAATCTGAGGGAAGTGGTGAAAAAGGAGGTAATCAAATGGTTAGATGCGGGAATTATCTATCCTATTTCGGACAGCGCTTAGGTAAGTCCTACACAGGTAGTGCCAAAGAAAGCAGGTATTCATGTAATTAAAGATGAAAATGGAGAACAAATCGCCACCCGACCGGTCACCGGGTGGCGCGTGTGCATTGATTACCGGAAATTGAATGCCGCCACTTCTAAAGACCATTTCCCTTTACCATTCATTGACCAAATTATTGAAAAATTATCGGGTCAAAAATATTACTGTTTTTTGGATGGGTATTCGAGGTATAACCAAATTGCTATTCATCCGGATGACCAACACAAAACCACCTTCACGTGTCCATACGGCACTTTCTCTTTTCGGCGAATGCCATTCGGATTGTGCAATGCCCCGACCACTTTTCAACGTTGTATGATGAGTATTTTCTCGGACATGGTCGGGGAGTCACTTGAAGTATTCATGGATGACTTTTCCATTTTTGGCCCAACTTTTGAATCTTGTCTCGCCGAATTGGAAAAAGTTTTAAAAAGATGTGTCGAGAAAAATTTGGTGCTAAGTTGGGAGAAAAGTCATTTCATGGTGCAAGAGGGTATTGTGTTGGGTCATGTGATTTCAAATAGAGGGATGGAGGTAGACAAGGCAAAAATAAAGGTAATTTCAACTTTGCCTCCACCGAAAAATGTTAAAGGGGTAAGGTCATTTTTGGGACATGCGGGTTTTTATCGAAGATTTATTAAAGGTTTTAGTGTAATCACTAAACCTTTATGTAATTTGTTGCTTAAAGATGTTCCATTTGATTTTACTAATGAGTGTTTGCAAGCTTTTAATTTTTGAAGGAACAGTTGGTGCAAGCTCCTATTTTGCAACCACCGGATTGGACGAAGCCATTCGAGATCATGGGTGATGCTAGTGATAGCACTATTGGGGCAGTTTTGGGTCAAAGGGTTGACAAGAAGCCAGTGGTGATCTACTATGCGAGTAAGACATTATCTGAGGCACAGTTAAATTATACAACTACGGAAAATTAATTGCTTGAGGTGGTGTACGCATTGGATAAGTTTCGGTCTTACATTTGGGGAAGCAAGGTAGTGGTGTATTCGGATCATAGTGCGGTCCGATATTTGATGGAGAAGAAAGATGCAAAGCCCCGTTTGATACGTTGGGTGTTGCTTTTACAAGAGTTCGATTTGGAAGTTCGGGATAAAAAAGGATGTGAAAATGTTGTGGCGGATCACTTATCCCGGATTCCATTAGAAGGAGTTGACGACACGATGGAAATAAATGAACGGTTTCCTGATGAGCAATTGCTAGCCGTGTCTACCGCACCGTGGTATGCTCATTTTGTAAATTATTTAGCCATGGATTCCATTCCAAGCCATTGGGAGAAGAAGAGAAGGCAACGGTTTATGGCTCAAGTGAAACAGTATATTTAGGATGAACCGGACCTTTTCAAGATTGGGTCGGATCAAGTGATTCGGAGGTGTATTCCCGACACCGAGGTGTTGCACGTTTTGACTCATGCACATTCATCATCATGTGGGGGTCATTTCAGTGGGCAGAAAACCGGTTATCGGGTTCTTCAATGTGGGTTTTATTGGCCCACCATTTTCAAGGATGCGTGTGAATTTGACCGGAATTGTTTAAATTGCCAAAAAATGGGAAGTATTTCGAAGAGGGGTGAGATGCCTTTGCAACCTATTTTGGTGGTTGAGATATTTGATGTGTGGGGCATAGATTTTATGGGTCCATTCCCGAGTTCGAATGGGTTTTTGTATATTCTTGTGGCGGTAGATTATGTCTTGAAATGGATTGAAGCCATTCCTAAAAAAACCAACGATCATTCGGTTGTGTGCAAGTTTGTTCAGTCCAACATCTTTGCTCGTTTCGGGATTCCAAGAGTTATAATTAGTGACGGCGGTTCACATTTTAAAAATTTTAACTTTTGAAAATTGTTGAAGCGGTACAGTGTGAACCATCGAATCGCTACGCCGTATCATCCGCAAACAAGCGGACAAGTTGAAGTGTCCAACCGTCAAATCAAGGAAATTCTCATGAAGACGGTGCGAACGGATAGAAAAGATTGGTCAAGTATGTTGGATGATGCGTTGTGGGCTTACCGAACGACCTATAAAACTCCTATTGGTACAACTCCGTACCGGTTAGTGTGTGGGAAAGGGTGCCACTTACCAATGGAGTTAGCTCATCGGGCACATTGGGCGATTAAAACGGTGAATGCGGATTACGATGAAGCGGGTAGGATTCGGAAGCTTCAATTGAGTGAAATTGAAGAGATTCGAGATGAAGCATATGAATGTGCGTCTGCGTACAAAGACAAACTGAAAAAGGTTAATGATGCAAAGATCAGGAAGCGAACCTTTAAAGCGGGTCAAAAGGTATGGTTGTACAACTCGCGATTGAAGCTATTTGCGGGAAAGTTGAAAAGCAAATGGATGGGGCCATACGTGATCACGCGAGTGGGTCGATTCGGGGATGTTGATATTGAAGATATTCATACTAGTATGAAGCAAACGGTGAATGGGCATCGGCTCAAGCCGTATTTGGAAGGAAATGACATCAACACTCTCGAAATTGACAAGGTGGGCTACATTTTACGCCCGGTAAATGAAGAACAAGCATGAGAGGCCCAGGTTTGGTAGTGTAAATAGTTAGTTTAGTGTAATCTAGTTGTTTTTAAACAATTACCGTATTCACGTTTAACTTGTGTTTGAAACAAGTGTGGGGAAGTTCTTACGAATTTCTCTAACACAGTGTTGAGGACAACACGGGTTTTTCATGGGGGTAGGGCATGATTTTCGAAAAATATAAAAATTCTAAAAAAAAAACAAAACAAAATTTTTTTTTTTTTTTGAAAAATTAAAGTGCCAGATACCACCGTATGCTACGGTGGCACCGTAGTTTACGGTGGGGATTTAAAACCATACGCCATTCCTAAACTGCCTTACGGTGGGATTTTGTTGCCAGCGGCCACCGTAGATTACGGTGGTCACCGTAAGCTACGGTGGCGGTCTGATTCATGAATCCGGGTCACATATAAAAAAAAAAGAAAAAACGAAATCTCATTTAATTCACAACCACACATACGGGTTTATCCCCTTTTTCACCACCAAACATCACCTCCTTTCCCATTCATTTTCAAACATAAACCCTAACTTCCATTACTTAAATCCTTCACTATTTTCTCAAATCTCAACAAAATCGAGTGATTTTTGGGTCTATCTCGGCTAAAATTTCGCAAGGATTCCAGATTTGTGCTTGCATTTCAAAGATTCCTCTGTTTTGGTGGTCGATTTTGGACATTAGGGGTCCGAAAATTTTGGGGTTTTAGTGGGTTTTTGCTTAGCTTGAAGTTCTTGTTGTTTTCATTACCATCAAAGCAGAGGTTATGGGTCGAAAAGGGAAAGAACAAGTTGGGTCTTCTAGTAACCCACCTGAGAATCAGCAACGGAAAAGAAGACTACTCAGATTGGCGGATCAAGATGAAGAAGAACAGGAGGAAGAGCAACCGAGAGGTCCGAAACCGAAGTGGACATCTGGGCCTTTACACAAGCAACCAAATGAATGGAAGGCGGAACTGTTCACTACAAAAAAAGAAGAGTATTTGGGACTAAAGTTTTAGTCTTTATTACCCCCGTATCAGTACTTAATGGTTATCAGAGATTGATTTCGCCAGTCCCCAGTCAGTGACGAATATTTAGTCCTAAATAGTTAGATTAGTAACTGAAAATCAGTCCTCATTGTATGTCACCAACAAGGACTAATAGTTAGTCTCTGATACAAAAATTCAGTCCTTAATTTGTCTCCCGAATTCCACTTTATTTCAGTCCCCAATACATTTATTTAGCAACTAAAAACCAGTCTCAGATAATAGGATATTTTAATCCCTAATGTGTAATTTTAGGGACTGAAAATCAGTGTCAGAAACTAATCCCTATTATATATTATCAACAATTATTTTTCAGTCTCTAAATGTTTATCTTTTACAAACTGAAAATTGACTTCCGATACAATTTAATTCAGTCCCGAACATGTATTCAAAACCCGTAACAAATTTCTTTAAGGACTGAAGAGCAGTTCCAATGCTTATATTATATAACTGATTTATAGTTTTATGTATTAAATTTCAATCACTAAACAACAATAATATCATTCATAAATCTGTTTCTTGCTTTTCGAAAATCTTTCAAGCATTATTATCATAATAATAACGAAGTTCAAAATAATACCAATTCATAAATTCTAAAGTTTAAAAGAGAGTTAGATGACCAAAAAATATAATAAACGTCTAAACATGGTACTAGGTCTAGTTGTGTGTTGGATGTTGTGCTCTCGAATTCTAGAAATTTTGTGTTTATGAACTCTGACATCATTTCCATTTTCTCTTCATTCTGTTTGAGTTTCTCGTCTTTCTATTTGAGTTTCTCCTGGAATGCAATAACCTGAGTATTCATGTAAAATGGGTTGACCATTAGCAACTTTCATGAATAAAAGAGTGCAAACAGTTGCTTTCAAGTACTAAAATTACAATGACCCACCCATTTGTTATTATATACTTGGGTTCCACTACTACAATAAATCAACCTTTTACAGTGGTTAATTTGATCAAATAAGGCGGTTTAGAGACCGCTGTAAAAGGGTAGAATATCTTTTACAATGGTTAGACAACCGCTTTAAAAATTAAACCTAGAAATCATGAGAACATTTTTTACAGCGGTTTTGATGTTTACAAACATATATTACAAATGTTTTGGATCTGTAAGCTCTAATTTACATTTACCCTATTTTCTTTCAAAGTTTCCAAAGTAAATAAATTCTAGCATTTGTGTCCATAATGACCATTAAGGATAAAACCATAACAAAAATCAAACTATTCACAAGTATAACATATCCATCCATGATATAGATTACAAGTCTATATACATGGAGTTACATAAAAAAAAGATGAAGGCTTACCTTGTAGATGACAAGCCTTTGTAAATATTTATAAACCAAATTCATTCAATGATCCACTAAAGAGAGCGTAAACATCTTTAGCATATGTTCTACAAATTCGGCAAGTTCAGCTTGATGAAAGGGCCTACAATCGTTCATGATCTAAAACATAATAATAGATCAAAGTTAGATTACAACTTCACATATATTCAAGTTTAAAAATGACAAATATATAATATACACTTACAAGGTGTTCTTTGCAACTAATCACAAAATCATGCATGTGCTTCATCACATAGTATCAACATTCTCAGCCTTCCTTTTGTTGATGGCACTAAATTCATTGAATTAATAGTTAATTACTTAAAATACTAAAAAAAACAAATTGTAAAGATAACAAATAGGAAGTCTTTTCTGGCAGGGCACAAAGATTTAGATTTAAAATGCAATATATCAACTAAGATCGGGTACTTCATGTACAAAAAAGCATTGAAGTTGTTCACTAACAAGAACCAGTGTCTTAAAAATCCAAAGTACATTAATTTAGGACAAAATCCAGAAGGTATAGTATGCAAGTAATAGCTCAGCTAGGCTTGTTCTGGTTGGAAGTTGGAACTCATGACATGATAACCTACATACCCAAAATTATTTTCATCTAAATGTAAACTAGTCACAGTTGTATATCATAAATTCATAACTTTCATAAAAGAACAAGTATAGGTAAGGAAAAATTAGAAACAGGAAAGATAACAACTAGAATCACTTTAGCAAATTATAGCATATCCGCAACAACATTTTGATATCATATCTAGTAACTAACTACACAAATTGCAAAGGATTTAATCAGTGTTGCAGAAGTTGCTAGGCGCTGCCAGGTCAGTTGACTGGGGAGTTGTGAGTATTCGGCCTAGGCGGGGAATACTCGGGGAGTACTCGGACATGGTAAATTATAAAGAAATTTACAAATTACTAAAACTGAACCTACAAATTACACAAAGTTGAAAGCTGCAAATATATCTGCTTGTTTCAAGAGGTACAAGCTACAAATTACATATTTGTTTCAAGAGGTGACATGGCAAGAGGTACTTTGACGAATTACAGAAAGCTGTAAATATATCAAAATTTAATTCTTCTTCTCCATACACTCTAATTTAATTATTCTGCTTTATATACTCTAATTTAAATAACAAAAAGAACAAATCCTCCGTATACAGTAATTTAAGTCTTCTGCTCAAAAGTCAAAACAAACAGAACAAATCCTCCAAAACAAACAGTTCATTTTTATAGATAATTCACAAATCACAAGTTAAACTATTTAATCGAAATCCTCCATATCCACCTAAAGAACAAAAATAACAAATCCTCCATATACACTAATTTAATTGAAATCCTTCATTTGTACATATTTTCAAAGCCACACAAAAACTTTAGAGTATTATTAAGCTACACATATTTTCAAAGGATGGGAGTATGGGACTAGTTTCAATATTTGGTCAGAAGAATAAAAGAATTTTGGCTTACCTACTTACCCAGATAGGTCTGTGACTCTTAAGGTTGAGCCGACGAGGGAAGAGGTGCCGGGAGTTGCTTGCCGGGACGGTGCAGGGACGGTGCCGGGATGGTGTCGGCGACGATCTTGGGGTTTTGAGAAGAGGAGGTTTAGCCTTAAGAATTTGAAATGGAGGTATTAGGGTTATTTTAACTTTTAAGCAGAAATTGAGGTTTTGAAAGTATTAAGAGATATTTAAATTTTTTTAGCGGTTAAAAAAATTAATATTTTTTTAAGTCAAACCCCGCCGTTGTCCGAGTTGCCGAGTAACTCCGAGTATATCCGAGGTTGACCGAGTTTGACCGATTCTGACTAGCCATGGCCGAGTTTTATAAAATCGCTACGAGAGCCACCCGAGGATCTTGTACTTCTTAAGGTGTCTCGCGACGGGAACAAATCCTCTCAATCAATTTCATATTTATCCACACACGTACATACATAGATATAAGTTTTCACGTGACAGCATCCTATTGGTTGGGTTTACTGTTTATTGTCATCCATTTTTAATAAAGTATATAAAAATAAAAAATGTAAATTTTTAGAGATAAACCGTTAACTACCGTTTTAAAAAAAATTTCACTTGAAACCCGTCAGGTTGGTCTGAACGACCGGCCGACCAAAACAGGAAGTAACGGTTAAGATTTTACGGCTTAAATCAAGAGACGGTATTAATTAATTTTAGCGAGGGACCTAATTATTTCCTTTGAATTTGTTTACTTACTTTTCTGTTTACATATTTAATTTTACTATTTATAATATAAACAGTTAAGTACACGGATCTAATTTTAATTTTTAGGAATAATGTCAACAATCAAGGTCTCGACTCCTACCTCATTCAAATTCAACTTTCCTTTTCAACCATAATATCCTTTATTATTTTCGAATAGTTGAAAACATTTTACCATAATTCTGGAATAATTTAGTTTATTCTGATTTACATATAAAAAAAATAGTTTTTCTCATTCCTAATTATTTTATTAAATATCATTTTTACTAAATTTCCCTTTTCTATTTACATAAATTATTTTTTGAAATAATTAACTATCGTTACAAAGTAAATTTTTGAATGTAATATTTGAGTAAGTGACGGTTATATACAGTTTTATCTTTTCTTTAAACGGTTTTTTAAAGTTTGCTTTCGTTTTTCTTAACATTCAACGATATAACTTTTTCATGATTTCCAAATATACTGTCCCGACGTGCTCTTTCATTTACGTTTTGATGTTTAGAACCGAGCCACTGGAACGCGAGCCCGCCGCAACGTGCGGGTAAACACCCACTAGTTTCTTTAAAATTGGTGAACATATATCGATTATTGGAGACTGCATATCAGTCTCTAGTTCTTTCGTCTGTATAACACGCCGGAGACTAAATATATCAGTTCCGAATAAGGTTACGTAAAAAACATCTTTGACACTGATTTTTAGCCCCCGATACCTCCCATCAAATGGTAGAATTTGCGTAACATAATTGGAGACTAAAAGTTAGTCACTGAGCATTTCCTATACCAAAAGGCGTTCGAGACTGAAAATCAATCCCTAATTCGGTGAGTATTGAAAATACTAAGAAATAATATCCAGTCCCTAATACATTCACTCTATATTTGAGGCTGAAGATAATCTTACACATTTGCGCCATTATTCATTATACATGGAATATATTTGGGACTGAAATTCAGTAGCCAATAAGTTTTCATCCAAAAAACTATACAACACAACATATTTGCGACTGAAATTTATTCTCAAATAAGGGACCTAGATATTAGGGACTGATTATTAGTTACTAAAATATGTTGCGTAAAATCAGTCTTAAATACCATCAGCAACTGATAAATCAGTCCTTAATACTGCTTATTTGAGACTGATAAATTAGTCCCTGGGACTCTAGTCCCTAATGATCACTTTTTTTGTAGTGGTTCCATGATCAAATGAATAAGTTAACCCAACGGAAAGAAGCATTTGTTTGTGAGAAAGAAGTTCGTGAAAAAGATTTCGGTCCGTTCGGGGTCATTGATAAGTTCTGCACTTTGGGGTAGGAAGCGGCACTGAAATGTTACGATCAAGAGACTAATAATTTGTATGTTGAGGAAATTCAAGAGTGGATGGCTACTCTAAAATGTCCCCCGTACAAAGGTGCATCAAAAATGAAGTTGATTGGGACGGTCAACGGGGTTGAGGTTGAGATGTCATTCGACACATTGCGTAGGATAGCCAAGTTTGATAGTAAACCAGTGAATCAATACATGATCCCGCGGCTGGAGGATTTGTATTTTGAGCCAGAGAAGCATCCAAGATGGCACATGATGTTGGATTATCTGTTTTTGCCCGGTACTACACATGGGAAATTATACCGTAAGAATTTGAGGATCGAGGCTAAATTGATGTTGATTATATGCACACAAAATGCCATTCCCCGACGGGGTGACAAGGTTGAAGTGCGATATCCGGAGGTGCCAATCTTGTATACCTTGTTGAATGGGGCTCCGCTTTTTCCTTTCCGATTTTTAGTGTTAAATAATATATGGATAAGTCGGAATAGTGATCAACGAAAGATAATACCACATTGTCGGTTGATTACTGCACTGTTGAAGAAGTATAAAGCTATTCAAGCCGAGGATAAAGGCTCTTACAAGAAATTCAAGCCGTTTGACATTAAGCAGTTGGGAATTGGATGGAAATATGTCGAGTCAGAGAGGTATCATAAGCTCAAGAGTGAGGGTCAGAGATGGAGGGCCTTGAAAGTGGATGCAAGGCCGTTACGACCGGGTGAGGCTGATGAGCCCGATAGTGAAGAGGAAGCTCCGAGTGGGGATGATGACTATTAGGATGACCCTTACGTGGTACCAATGGAAACGGATAGAGGAGGCCCGAGCGAAAGTGGAAGTGGAAGAAGAGAAGGAACCCAGTCGGGGTACATCGGAAGTGCATTTAATTATTCACAAATGCCGTATGATCCGAATTGGGCTCATGTTGGGACGATGGAGCAAGTTGTTAAGCGTATGCGTCCACCTACCTTTTCTGACTGGGAAGACTCAAGACAAGTATCTTATGATCATCAAACATTCATGGGAGCGAGTATAGAGAGAACTTGGAAGCAAAATTATGATCGGCAAGAGCAGTGGAATAGGGCTCACATGTTTGCTCATGAAGAGGAGATCAACAACCGTTACCTGGATGACCGGAATAGACGTATGCATGATGCTTGGCATGCGGGTCAACCAGTTGTTGCCGACCCTCCTATTGTGGATTACTCTGCTCTACCACCGTACGATGGTAGTGTAACTTATCCTACCCCACCATTGCATCATTCTCAGTGGGTGGATCCACACAGGCATGGGAAGTCAACAAGCTGATCAAGGTGGAGATCAAGGTGATAGTAGCAGTGGCTCGTTTGGGTTCGGAGAATTTTCCGACATGATGACGTCCATTTTCGGACCTCCTCAACCGAGATACTATTGATCAGGTCGTGTTCTACCTCATCTTGTACATTTTTGTATATCTTTACGTTTATGTTTATGGTTGGGCGGTTGGGTGGTGTTTTGAGGTATTTAGTTGTTGGGTTGTGAAAGATTGGTGGTGTTTGTTTAGTTTTGAATCTAAAAAAAAAACTGTATAATTTTGGGGTTTGAGTAGAGAAGCAACAAGTGAAGTTGTGTTTTAAGCGATCTTTCCTTCAAAACTGTACATTGGGGACAATGTATCCCAAGTGTGGGGATGAAGGGAAATTTTTGAAATGTTGAAAAATTGTGAAAATTTTGAAAATTAAGCGAAAAAATGGTCCAAATTTGAACACTTAAGTACTAAACCGCATGACACATCGGCAGCCCATATTTCTTTTTTTGCTTGGTGAGAGTTGAGCCATTTCTTTGAATTGTTAGAAATATTTTCTTTGATGAGAGTGGCAATGGGTGGGGGTGCATTAGAACTTGTGCTTGAATTCGGTTTGAGGCCTTAGCTTGATATGTATGTGAAAAGGATAAGGGCATTTAGGTAGCCTCGTCACGATGTGTGTGAGTGTGGGATTCGGGGGTTGGGCCTCATAAATTACACATATGAGCATGGTAGCGAGAGGGGCGGGGGTTTGGTCCATTAGTAACCATATTTGAGCTTATTGCCTATCATTTGATAACCCATGCCTACCGCCCAAAATATCTTACCTGTTTGAGAAGACCTGGTTTAGTAGTTTTAGTACGTAGTGTTCAATGTTTGTTTTGTTTAAAAAAAAATGAAAAAAAATAAAATAAAATAAAAAATCTGAGAAAAATACAAAAAGAATGAGAATAAATGTGGTAGTAGTTTGAAAGAAAAAAAAATGCGAGGCTTTGTAGTTAGTTAATTAGTTGAGTTTATTTAGATGTAATAATAAGACCGGGTCGGATCATTAGCTACTACATATATATTTCCATGTCCTACCCATATGCCTAGCCACGTTCCAACCCTTAAGTCCCTTTGATTCACGTGCACATTTTAGTAAATTCTTTAGGCGAATGACCGATTTAAGTACAAGCCTATTATTGTGCAATCACCCATTTGTTTTAAGTGTGTTCTAGCTCATCTTTGCTAGTTATTATTTGTCGCCGAGAGGAGAGTCATTGTGAGGGGTATGTTATGCGGGGTTTAAGAAAAAGTTAGTAAATAAGGACGTTTGGTTGCTTGATTTGTATTTGATCGCTTGAGAATTGATGAGTTTTTTTGATGAGTTGCTTGGGGGCAAGCAACGGTTAAGTGTGGGGATGTGACGGGTGGTCCGTAGGACGACCCTTAAGTGCTATAAATGGTATTTTAATCCTACATTTAAGTCGGTTACTTGTTAGAATTAGATGACTATGGTGGTTTAATGTTTCAGGTACAAAAGAGTTTAATTGGATGCATTTAACGCAAAGATTGAAGCAAGAGGAAAGAGACTCAATCATCATTGAAACAAACAAAGAAAGGGAGAGAATGACCTGAGCTCCACCGTAGCTTACGGTGGTCACCGTAAGCTACGGTGACATCTGGGAAACTTTCTTGGCACCGTAAGGCAGTTTTGGACCACCGTAGAATGTTGCTCACCACCGTAAGCTACGGTGGGCACCGTAGCTTACGGTGGTCACTGGCGTGAAAAGTGTAACTGCCCTATTAAAACAGTTCTTCAAGGGGCTTTTCATATGCAATCATTGGGAGACGTTTTGCAGGAGTTTTCAGGGGCGATTTTAGGTGATTTTCTGGGTTCCAAACAATCTCTAAACAATTCGGTTTGTGTTTTGATTCATATGAACATTAATATTTGTGTGATGATGATGCACCAAGGCATGAGTGGCTAAACTTGTGGTGTTCATCCTAGGTTGAAGGTTTGTCTAGGACATTTGTGTTTTTATCCATATTTCTAGAATAATAGACTTGCAATGTTTGTTCGTTTATTATGGTGTGTGAATGTTTGTTTGTAAATTGTTGATTGATGTTTTGATCATAATCTAAATCGTACGTTCTTGGTGTCGTTGACAATCGAGATATCACGGGAGGGATTAGGGTTGGATATTGGTTAATTGGTCATCGGGTAACAACCTCGCATTTTCATAATCCGAGTACTTAGTTCCCTTTTATCACAAACAAGTGGTCACACATGAATCATGTCTATGTGATTATTTCTAGTTGGATTTAAACACGGATGTCAATTGAAACCGGAAACCTACGATGAACGCTTTTTCCTAAACTGTTTACAAACTAATCTTTGATTTGCAATTTATTTAGTTGATCTTAGTTTTTGAAACCAAACAATCAAAATCGTGAATTTACATTTCTTGCAATTTATTTTAAGTTAGTTAAATCCGAACTACTTAGTAAGCACATTTTCCACAAACTCCCTGTGTTCGATATCCACTTACCACTATCTATTTAGTGTAATTGGTTTATTTTTGAGTGAGACTACGACCTCAGCGGCCACCGTAGATTACGGTGGTCACCGTAAACCCTCTTTTTGTGGGCCCCTTTTTGAAATAATGTTCTTCTTACCTGGGTCTATTAAAGCCGAAGGAAAAGGGATAGGATTTGACTCCCCCCCATTTTTCTTGTTATTCAAAAGTTCACTTAGACCCGGTTTTCCAAATACTTTTTCAAAAGTTTCACTTTTAGATTTACCCAATGGTGATGATTCGTCATCATCACTTTCCACCCCCGTAATATCCTCAACTACCCCTTCAACCAAATTCGGTGAAGAGTCATTTTTGTATTCTTTACCACTTCTCAAAACACTTATATGATTAATAGGAACATTACGTGAAGAATTATGAGAGGGATTTACCTTAGTGTCGCTTGGAAGTTGACCCTTATTCTTCTTCAAATCCGCCACTTCGGTTGCAAGTTGACCCATTTGGGTGGTCAAAGATTGAATGGCCTTGTCACGAACTTCGTCTTTTTGTAGACGAGCATCATCCAACTGATTTCTTCTTTGCATCTATTGTTGCATCGTCTTTAACACATCTATAACCTCATTCCCACTTGAATTGGATGGTCCCGGTCCCCAGTTTGTTGTTGGTATTGTCTTTGATAACCTTGATTACCTTGATTACCTTGATTTGCATATGGTTGACGCGGAACAAAGTTTGATTGAGGTGCTCCTTGGAAATGTGGGTTGGATTGATTCGTGGGATTGCCATAACGAAATTTCGGATGATTTCGCAACCCCGGATGATACGTATTTGAATTCATGTTATAATTTCTAGCACCCCCACCTTGGCCTTGACCTTGAATTGCATTGACTTTTTCAAAATTTTCTTGAACTCCCAAACAATTATCCGCTGAATGGCCCAATTCATTACAGTTAGTGCAAACATCATAAACTTGATTAGTAGTTTGCACATTTCCATCCTCCACCGCATGCAATTGGGTTCTAGTAATGGCCGGTCTCGCTCTCCTAGATGATTGAGCCTTCCTCTTTGATGTGACCGCCATTTGTTCCAAAAACGCCAAATCGTCTTGCTCGTAATTAGTACCGAATGTACCATTCGTGATAGACATTAAGTCACGAGCATCTTCGGAATTCAACCCTTCATGAAACGCGTTCAACAATTCCCACAATTCGATCCCATGATGAGGGAAATTTTTTATCATCAAATTAAACCGTTCGAAAGCTTCATGAAACATTTCACCTTGTTGTTGTTGGAAGCTTCTCAAGCTTCTTCTCGCATCGTTGCTTCTTCTCGCATCGTTGGTCTTTTGGGCCGTGAAAAATTCTTCTAAAAATCTTTGTTGCATCTCCGCCGATGTATAAATCGAAGCCGATGGTAAAGTGTAAAACCATCTCTTCGCTTTATCTTCCAACGAGAATTGAAACAATACCAACTTTACTTCATCCGATGAAAATCCTTGCCTACCGATAGTATTGCATATCGAATCGTATGCCTCCAAATGAAAATAAGGTTCCTCCGTGGCTAATCCCTTATATTTCGGTAAACTTTGGAGGGAATTAGTTCTAACTTCGAACGTCCTCCCTTGATTGTTTTGAGGAATAACTACCGGTGAAGGATTGTTAGTAATAACCGGCCTAAAATGTGCTTCGAGGTTGAACTTGTCTAGGAATTTGTTGTTGAAATTGTTGTTGAGGCACTTGTTGCTCATATTGTTGAACTTGTCGAGGTTGACCTTGTGGAGCTTGCGGTATATCTTGCGGTCTTCGCACAAATCCACCCCCTCCTTGAAATCTCGTTTGATTTCCATTACCCCCAAGGGTATATTCACCTTCTTCATACCCCTCATAATCATCTTCATAACCGTCATCAAACCCATCATCTTGCACTGTCATAAACGGCATCGCGGGAGATTGTTGATATTGGAACCTCGATGGTGGTTGTTGTTGTTGAACCGGGGTGGTAAAGGTTATAGGTGGGTCTTGTTGAAATGGGAATGATTGACTCTGTTGGGAGGACGATTGACCTTGAGTCGGGAAGAAATGGCTAAATGGTGGAAAGGTTGATGTCGTTTGGTAGCTCAATGGATTTGGTGGAAGTGTGCTTGTAGGAACAGTGGTATTTGTGGGTTTGCTCTCACTTGTTATAGGACTTGGTGGAATAGGAGGTGTGGTGGTTGGTAGTGTTTGACCCGTCGTGAGAATTGGTGGATCCATGATGTTTTTCGGTGTAGTAGGAGACCCAATGACTTTGTTTTCCCTAAGTAAAACTCGGTTCCGTGAAAGTGTCCGTTCAATTTCCGGATCAAATGCTAATGGTGATGACTTTTTGGAGCCTCTAGTATGCATACACCTGTAAGTACCTGCACACTAACACAACCAGCGTAAACCTGAAAATAACAAACAAAAATCTACGAAAGTTAACACACGTTGCGCACTACTCCCCGGCAACGGCGCCAAAATTTGACGTGAGGTCGTAGTCTCACTAAAAAATAAACCAATTACACTAAATAGATAGTGGTAAGTGGATATCGAACACAGGGAGTTTGTGAAAAATGTGCTTACTAAGTAGTTCGGATTTAACTAACTTAAAATAAATTGCAAGAAATGTAAATTCACGATTTTGATTGTTTGGTTTCAAAAACTAAGATCAACTAAATAAATTGCAAATCAAAGATTAGTTTGTAAACAGTTTAGGAAAAAGCGTTCATCGTAGGTTTCTGGTTTCAATTGACATCCGTGTTTAAATCCAACTAGAAAGAATCACATAGACATGATTCATGTGTGACCACTTGTTTGTGATAAAAGGGAACTAAGTACTCGGATTATGAAAATGCGAGGTTGTTACCCGATGACCAATTAACCAATATCCAACCCTAATCCCTCCCGTGATATCTCGATTGTCAACGACACCAAGAACGTACGATTTAGATTATGATCAAAACATCAATCAACAATTTACAAACAAACATTCACACACCATAATAAACGAACAAACATTGCAAGTCTATTATTCTAGAAATACGGATAAAAACACAAATGTCTTAGACAAACCTTCAACCTAGGATGAACACCACAAGTTTAGCCACTCATGCCTTGGTGCATCATCATCACACAAAGATTAATGTTCATATGAATCAAAACACAAACCGAATTGTTTAGAGATTGTTTGGAACCCAAAAAATCACCCAAAATCTCCCCTGAAAACTCCTGCAAAACGTCTCCCAATGATTGCATATGAAAAGCCCCTTGAAGAACTGTTTTAATAGGGCAGTTACACTTTTCACGCTAGTGACCACCGTAAGCTACGGTGCCCACCGTAGCTTACGGTGGTGAGCAACATTCTACGATGGTCCAAAACTACCTTACGGTGCTAAGAAAGTTTCCCAGATGTCACCGTAGCTTACGATGACCACCGTAAGCTACGATGGAGCTCAGGTCACTCTCTCCCTTTCTTTGTTTGTTTCAATGATGATTGAGTCTCTTTCCTCATGCTTCAATCTTTGCGTTAAATGCATCCAATTAAACTCTTTTGTACCTGAAACATTAAACCACCATAGTCATCTAATTCTAACAAGTAACCGACTTAAGTGTAGGATTAAAATACCATTTATAGCACTTAAGGGTTGTCCTATGGACCACCCGTCAGTGGCGCGCTACGGCAGTGTGAGGTGGAGAACGGAGAGGGTGTGGTCGTGTAGGGATAAAATCACCACGATGGTGGTGCATGGCGGTGAGTTAGAGGTACATGTAGGGACAACATCACCACGAGTGCTTGGCCATGATGGGGTGGCTCGGCTAGGATGACACATGGTAGTGTACGGTGGGGGAGAAGGGAGACGAGAGCGGGGACCGTGTAGGGTTCCTGGCGTGGATCTTGAATGGCTCAACTACGTGCGTGCATGGGCACCCGATTTGATCATACGGTTTCTAAACGGGTGAGGGTGATCAGTTACGAGTGGCAATTGCAAGACCAACATGGCTAAAGGTTTGTATGACACGCGTACGTGCATGCATGGAGGTTCGACGTTGGATGCACGAATACTAGACGGGACGGGAACTATATATTACGTAAGCCCGTGAAACTAGGGTTTCATGGGGAGGTGATGATGAGGAGATAAGACGAACGTTGGGGAGTTATTTATCTTTATGAGTTACCCTATATATCGGTTAGAATGTACCTTGACCGTGAATCTTGCATTGACAGGTTCGGGTTTCGAGCAATCGGACGAGTTGCAGGGCAAGGATTGGGACTCAACTTAACCTGTGAGTTTCTAATCCCATCTTTAAATGTTTTTAATATTTTAGGGCTATCGTACAAACTTTCAAGACATGTTTCATTACATTAAATGTATAACGAGCTTTGGGGTTTAACCCGATAAGTTTGTGAGTTTAAGTATTCAAATATGGGGCTAAGGGACTGTGTGTTGTTCATAGGATGTTTGGGTTAAAAGTGAGCATGTATGGTCGTGGGGTAGTGTGTCATGATTTAGACGAGGTGAGTTGGGATATAAGCTAAACGCTTATGGTTATGTGTAGGATATCTTATCCTAGTGCTATGTGTAAAGTGCAGGTGCAGTTAATGAGTCATATACATGGAGTATAATGTTATGTGTGTATACATCAGCTGTGTGTATTGTGTCGTTGTCCTTGTGGCACGACGGGAATTATTAACATGTCGTTGTCCTTGTGACATGGCAGGCATTGTGTTTGCATTGTCGTCATTATGACACGACAAACGGGAATGTGGAGGACTATGTCCTTCTGGAGGTCACCAAAGGAGACGATGTCCAACAGAACAGTGATGTACGCCCTAAAGAGGGTAACCCTGATGAGGGTGCAGTAATGAGGTATGTGTGTGTGTGCTTATATATTTGTGGTAAATTGCATACAAACGTTGAGTTATATTTATTGTGCATGAGATAGTATTATTGTGGTGAGTCGAGTTAGATCGACTGTTGTGTCTGGATTGTGATGTGGTGTTTACAATCGTTGTGTCAGTAGATTTATAAGAGCCTTGGTCAAGGATGAGTAAGTCGAGGTTTTGGGATTGGTTGTGTTAATCAAGATACGAGTTCGTACGTGTACTTAAGTATGAGTTATTAGCGTGGTAAGTTCGACATATGTCGATGAGACTGTGGAATTATTATTATTATAGGATGGGTCATGGGTAATGAGTTATTATGGGATATCGGGTGATAACAGGGGTTATCTAATGATTAATGAATTGTGGACCTACTTTATAAGGACCGTGGGTCCTGAGTAAAGTTTAAATAACTTTTTAGACGAGTTGGCTTTTAATTAAACTAAATAATTAGAACTCACTCAGCGTAGCTGACTTTGTATGTACGTTAGACTGTTTTGCAGGTGAGTTTTGAGGACAACGTATCTTGTCTTGGGAGCGGTGCTACTTGGATCGGTGCGCAGGCATTCGTGAGGTAAAGTTAATAACGTTAATGGCTTCAGAGGGCAATAATTATTTTAGAAAGACTTTCACTGTACGTTTGTTAAATAAAAACGAGTACTTTTGAAGAGGATAACTAGTTAGGAGAACCAACTGTATGCCCGGTTTGGGGTCTTACAACACATTAAACTCCTTATGAGGTTTTCTTTCACACAGCTCATTCTTACACTCTTCGTACTTTTGGATGTTTATGTTATCCCTCAACCTCTACACAAGGAAGAGACAATTTTAACCACAGGCACATGCTTGTGTATTTCTTGGTTATCCTTTTGGGAAGAAACGATATACGTTTTTGTTTCTCGAGATATCATTTTCATTAAACATGTTTTTCCATCCTTGCACCCTTCTGATCGCTCATTTCTTTTTCCATCTCATAATGACTTGTTTGATAATCCAGATCGTGTTGTTGAATCTTCTTCTCCTTCACTTCCTCGTGTTTTGGATTCTACTTCTTCTCCTCCTGTTCTTTCTTTTGATTGCTCTTTAGCATCATCTTCACATTCATTTCCTCCTGGTGAGGTCAGAAGGTCTTCTAGAACTTATCTTCCTCCTTATTTGTAGGATTAGTATGTAATTCTGCCTCCCACTTCTTCTTTTTCTTCTCTTGATTTTCTTTGTTCTCATACTCTCCCTAATGTTTGTCAAGCTTCGGCTTTTGTCAATCTTGGTGATTTATCCAAGGATTCTCAGCAACTTATTATTTCTCGTGATAATATCAAAGAGCCTTCTACGTATCAAGAGGTTGCTGAAAACCCTGCCTGTCAAGAAGCTATGTCTAAGAAATTTGCAGCCTTGGAAAACAATCAAACATGTGAAGTTATGTCTTTGCCTAAGGGTAAAAAGGAAATCAAGTGTAAATGGGTGTATAAAGTCAAATACAATGTAGATGGTACTGTTGAGCATTGTAAAGCCCAATTGGTGGTTCGCGGGGATACTTAAAAGGCTGGTATTGAATACAACTAGACTTTCTTTGTTATTGTTAAATTGACACCTATGCATAGTCTCATTGATGTTACTCCTAAGCGACATTGGGGTTTTATCAGTTGGATGTCAATAATGTTGTGAGTCATTGTAAGATGGTTATGTTTTATTGATTAATTGAAGAAATCGAATAGCATTCTGCTTTCGTCCCGAATGATGGGTTGAAACCTTTGATTATTGTGATTCTTCTTGAAGCCATTTGAATACATTTCCGTGTGTGCATCAGCTTTCTTTCATGGAGATCTGGATGAAGAAATTTTCATGATTGCTCCTCCGGATATGCCTTTATTACCCCTAAATCAAGTTCACAAACTCAAGAAATGGCTTTTAGGTTTAAAGAAAACTTCTAGGCAATTGTATGTGAAGTTCTCTGATGTTCTCAAACCTAAAGGCATTTCAGGTATGCCAATGACTATTCCTTGTTTTCTAGAATATGGGTGATTTGGTTGTTCATGTGGTAGTGTATGTGGATGATATTCTCCTAATTGGCAATTATGAAAAGGAAATATATACTTTGAAAGCTTTCTTACAATCGATATTTCAGATCAAGGATCTTGGTTCCCTTAACTATTTCTTTAGGATTTAAGGTCTAAAAAATGCTTCTTGGGTAGCCATGAGTCAACGAAAGTTTGGCAAAGATCTTTTGAACGAGTTTCATGCTAAAGATCTTACTTCTGTTACTTCCCCTCTACTATTGCATTTACAATTTGTAACAAGTGAAGGTCAAGTTCTTGACGAGCCTTTAGATTATTGAATGCTAGTTGGGAAGTTGAATTACTGAACTCACACTCTTACTGTTCAATTTCTCAGCATGTTTATGAGTGATCCACAGGTTCCTCAATCTGAAGCTGCCTGTCATACTTTTCGGTATGTCAATGGTACTTGTTCATAACGTTTATTTGATAAACCCGATTTCTCTTTAGCCGCTTATTGTAATTCTAATTAGGTTCCTTTTCATACACTCGGCGATCTGTTAGTGGCTATTTCATTTTTTTGGGGGCAGTCCCATTTCTTGGAAGTCCAAGAAACAAGCCATATATTCCCTTAGCTCTACTGAAGCTGAGTATCATTTTTATGATCGGGTGTCACAGGAGCACACTTGGTTAACTAGTTTATTTGGCGAGTTTCACGTTTATGATTTCACTCATGTTCCTATCAAATGTGATAGTCAAACTACTATTCATATTCCTAAAAATTCAGTTGTTTCATGAACAAACCAATCATATTGAATTAGATTTTCATTTTTGCAAGAAAACCTTCAAAATGGTGTATTTTGTTGTCTCATACTCCCACTTCGGATCAACTTGCACATTTGTTTACGAAGAGTCTAGTTGGTCATCCACATGTGGATTTGTTTTTGAAGTTGGGGTTGTATACACCTCCAACATGAGGGGGTGGGGGGTATATCTCTGTGTTTCGTTTGTATGTTTTTGTATATAAATATCTTTGTAAGTTTATTTCAAGTTAACGAATCAAAATCAGAAAATTTCTCCAAATCGCTGTCTCTCAATTTACGGAATTGTATACTATTTATCCGACTCTTTATTAATATGAATTATAATTTGATTATAATGCACAATTGTTCGCTTAACAATACGATATGAAAGCTCTATACCAAAAAAAATACCGATATAAGTGTTGCATGTGCATTAGCCTTATTACATCTTTTCTTGTATTGGGTTAAATTTAATGCCATTGATGAGAAGTCTGATTACCACCAATGTTAATCGAGTATATACCATGGAAGTTGGGAAGACCCGGTGGATTGAATTATATATTTATTTATTTTTTTAACGGCAACTCAGACAATCTAAATCTACTTATAATCTATATCACTTGTTTACGACGAGACTAGAACCCACAACCTTTTAAGAAAGAACACCATACAACACACCTATATATCATTGGGTCAAATGCCCTTTGCTGATTGATTTATTTATCGACCACTAGTTAAATAGAGTACCATATATATATATATATGTGTGTGTGTGTACAATGATAGGCCAAGGCCAACATATACGTACAAAGAGTATCATATAATATAAACGTAATACATGAAAAGATAATGATAAATACCCTAAACTATGATTTAAAAACAATATTTGTTTTTGGTTAAGGAAAAAAGATATCCAAAGCCGTCCAATTACAGATCTTTACATAACTTTTTAAGGTTAAATTGATATGTATTCTGTTTGACCAGCAATGGGAACTTTTAAAAGACAGTCCACCCCGCATTGCAAGTTATGGATATGTCAACATGGGTTACAATAAATTAAAATGGTAAGTATGCCGAAGATTCCTTTAATTCATTAACTTATTGACTCTCTCTTTCTGACGCACACAAACACAAATGCACATCACACATGTACACACAACTACACAAAAAAAGTTATAATTATTTTTGTAAGGGGGGCCAGTAAATTACAAAAAATGAAGAGGGTAGGTAGTGGGGATAGTTCTATATAAATTGGGTAGGAGGAGATAGAGGCCAACTTGTCAAAGATTCATCAAAGAGAGTTAAGCCCCCACAATCCTTCAATTATCATTTCCATTTTAGTTAACATGTTTATCATCTGAAGAGGCCTTTAAATACAGCTCTTATTCATCTTGTGGCAAAATATATTCTCCCCTTGCTTCTCTACATAAACTAATCGTTCACACAGAAACATATATGGCAACAAGGAGACAAGATCAGAAAGGAGATAGCTTTTCTGAAGAGCTAACAGTTGATTGGAGAGGCAGACCCTCGACTTCTAATAAACATGGCGGTATCAGAGCTGCCACGTTTGTTCTTGGTGCGTTTGCTCTATCATAACTTCCATATTTTGTGGTACTTTTTAAATAAAGTAGTTGGATAATTAAATATGCTAGTATATTATTTTGCAGGGGTACAAACATTTGAGATAATGGCTATTGCAGCAGTTGGTAATAACCTTATAACATATGTGACGAATGAGATGCACTTTTCGCTCTCGAAGGCTGCAAACATAGTAACGAACTTCATCGGGACTGTGTTTATCCTTTCCCTCTTTGGTGGCTACTTTTCAGATTCTTATCTTGGTTGCTTCTGGACCATGCTAATCTTTGGATTTATAGAATTATCGGTAAGTACAAGTTTGCTTTTATTTGTTTCCAGCATGTCATATTCACTAAATGTTTTGTTGTTTCTTTATTTTAAATATTGTAGGGATTCATACTGTTATCAGTCCAAGCCCATCTCCCTCAGTTGAAGCCACCACAGTGCAACATGCTAACAGATGGAGATCGATGCATAGAGGCGAAGGGAGTGGAGTCTTTAATATTCTTTGTCGCGCTCTACTTGGTGGCATTAGGAAGCGGCTGTGTGAAGCCAAATATGCTGGCTCATGGTGCTGATCAATTCAACAGGAGTGACTCTACGCAGTCCAAGAAGCTCTCCACATACTTCAATGCCGCCTACTTTGCATTCTCTCTTGGTGAACTTGTTGCTCTAACCTTTGTTGTTTGGATCCAAACACATTCCGGCATGGATATTGGGTTTGGGGTGTCTGCTATTGTCATGGCAACGGGCTTGATCAGCTTAGTTTCTGGTACCATATTTTATAGAAACAAGCCACCTCGAGGAAGCGTTTTAGTCCCTATTGCACAAGTAAGATTAAAATTATTTTAAATACTCTGAAATAGCATGCTATGAATTATACTGCTTATGCAGGCATAGCATAACCATAAACAGAGCTGGTCCCGAGGATTCGAATGCTCTACCCGAGCCGTAAAAAAAGGCCCATAATGAGCGGAGCCGCGAAAAAAAGGCTCAATAATATTTTTTTAAAGCCTCGAAAATTTTAAACATATATATATATATATATATATATATATATATATAATTTTAAATTTTTTTTTTATTTTGGGGCTGCTCGAAATTTTGGGCCCCCTACGGTCGTGTTGCCCGCAGACCATAACTATATATGTGACATTAAAAGTTTCTAAAAAAGGATATTTCTATCTCTCTCTACTGCTTTTATAATAGCTTCTCTTCTAAAAGAACAAAAACTTTAATCCCTTAACCAAGTAGGGACGTGACCTACCTTAGATGGTCCTTTACTTGCATGATTTCATATATTTTTATAATTTTATTCCAAATTGATAATAATTGAAACCCGCAATTAAAGATTCTCTATATACATTATTTATTGCGTTGTCATGCGAATGCATGCAAATTTGTTTGTATTTGTTGTTATAAAAATTAAAAATGCTTACTTTGTAACGTCCTGTGTTTTTTTCTAATCAGAAAAACAACATAAAGAATTGTTATGATAATGAGAGTTAAAGCTGAAACGAGAGAGAATGATTGGGGGAAAATTTTTGAATTTGATTGATAACTTAAATAATGATTACAAAACAACTTTTATATACAATGAAAGAAACTAACAAAACTAACCTGATAAGTTCGCCCCTAACAAGACTGGATAAGTTCGCCAACATGAATTCTGTCTTTAGTTTTCATCATCAAACATTCTCTGACCAGTTTTTTTTCTCTTCTGTTTTATTAAATTTGTGTTTTTCCTTTGACATTATGCAGGTTCTTGTTGCTGCATTTTTAAATAGAAATCAAGTGTCCCAATCTAATCCTCAAATGCTTCATGGAAGTCAAAATGAACACTGGAACAGCATTTCCATGCCAAATGAGGCGGCAAGTCTTTGTCATACTGATCGCTTCAGGTAAACTTCAACATCGATAGTGTGGAGTTTTATACGCAAGTTTCAGTTCCTTTAGAAAAATTATAATATAGAGTTAAATCATTGTAAATGTAATCTAAATTAGTAGGAGATATAACAATACAAATTCACAAAGGTACAAACCATATAATATAAAAATCACCTCTTAGTGCATTTGCATCAAGTTCTTTATCCCTGTCTTTATAATTTAACTAAATAGCATCATTCCATACAAAATTTGTTTATTTTTTAAAAACCTCTCACATCTCCTTCATTATGCTTATAATTTTAAAAAAATAGTTAAGAAATTGGTATATTTAAAATTCTAATGTTAATTTCCTTATAATTTTAAGGATAAAGATAAGGTTTAAAAAATCTGAGTTAAGACCCTTTTAACTTTAATCTTATTTTTTTTCTCTTATAATTTAAGCATATGGTATATATACCGATAGTAAATGTTTTTGTGTGACTCCTTTTAATTAGTTTATCTTTAGTGATTATGTTTTCAAGATAGAGTTTCCTGATGTGTGCAAATCAATTTTCAGGTTCTTAGATAAAGCCTGCATAAAGAAACAAGAAGGGAACAACAATAATGCAAAGGAAAGCCCATGGAGGTTATGCACTGTGAATCAGGTTGAGCAAGTGAAGATCCTAATCTCAGTAGTCCCAATATTTGCCAGCACAATTGTCTTCAACACAATTTTAGCACAACTACAAACCTTCTCAGTCTCACAAGGAAGTATGATGAACACCGAAATCACAAAATCATTTCGTATTCCACCAGCCTCACTCCAAGCCATCCCTTACATCTTGCTAATCTTTGTGGTTCCTCTTTACGATTACTTTTTCGTCCCTTTTGCCCGAAAAATCACTGGCCATGATTCCGGAATCACCCCTTTACAGCGCATTGGAGTCGGCTTATTCGTGGCCACCTTTTCAATGGTCGCAGCTGCGCTAATGGAGAAAAAGAGAAGGGATTCGTATTTGAACAGTGATCAAACATTATCCATATTTTGGATAACCCCACAATTCTTAATATTTGGATTATCTGAAATGTTTACGGCTGTCGGGTTGATCGAGTTCTTTTACAAACAGAATTTGAAAGGGATGCAGTCTTTGCTAACCGCGATAACATACTGTTCATATTCCTTTGGATTTTATCTAAGCTCTGTGTATGTTTCTCTAGTAAACAAGATTACATCCAGATCAAGTGATGGTGGTTGGCTTGGAGATAATGATTTAAATAAGGACAGGTTAGACCTTTTCTATTGGGTGTTAGCAGGAGTAAGTTTGGTTAACTTTCTAAACTATCTCTTCTGGGCAAGATGGTATAATAATTCAAGTAATAGCTCTTCATTAAGCAAACTCCATCGTCATTCAATTGAAGAAGGCTTTCCTAATACCTTCAACCCTGCTTAAGTAGTTGGAGATGGTGATGTTCCTTAATGATTGACATCAGATTAATGTGTATTTATGCAGTCAAGTATTGTAGCTAATAATAAATAAAAATGTCAACTACTGGATACTGTTGTATTTATAGAAAAAAAAATACAGGTGGTGTTTCGTTATGTACTATTTTATATGGGTATATTTTCGTCGGAAAGTGGTCGGAAAACATTTTTGTTGGAAGTTTGTAGGAAATGTTTCGTCGGAAGTTTGTGGGAAAGTTGTCGGAAATCTGTTTTAGTGGGAAAATTGTCAGAAATGTTTGTTGGAAAATTGTCGGAACTGTTTGTCGGAAGTTTGTGGGAAATGCCGTTTTCTGACGACTTTCCCACAAAAAACATTGTGGAAAAACTGTTTAATTTCTGGTAGTGAAAGGGAAACTATTTTGAACTTTGTGAAACTTAGTTTGTGTTCGTCCACTTTGGTTTCAAATAATTGTGAAAAGGGCTGACTAAATTGTTTTGGACGCCAAAACAGGAACAACCAAAGTGCTTGGTGTAGTGCTTTTTTCTTTTACTTAAATGGGAGAAGTATGGGTCCCTCGTCACCTATTGAGAGCTTTGCTTCTATATATCAATTAACTCTAGACTGAATTTAGATGCATGTTCATAGAAACACAGTGGAAGTCCCTTTCGGTAAAGTGAAAAGAGAAAAGTTCTATGTGTGATTTGGTAAACCACTTTCGGTGATCTCCATATTCCTCAAGAGTATATTTATATGAAACTAATTGCAAGATTTTTATATATAACATTCTTTCTCGTAGTCTGAGATGGAGGTTTGTGAATGCTGAGACTGTAGAACATCACAGGGCTCATCCTTGCCAAACCATACTCAAGAAATCATGAACAATTGATGCACAAACGATTTCGATTAACTGATCGAAAAGTGTATTTACAGACTCGATTTTGGGATGGTTTTATAACCCTAAAATGGAACCGACGTGTTCTTGATCTAATCGACACATCCCTTGACTAAAAACACGGTTATATTTTTACATATTACACTTTGACCCTTCTAACTTAACAAATTACATGACTGACTCAAAACATTAACCTTTTGACTATTTACATATTTGACCCATAACTTTAACTAAACTTGGATTGAGCAATTAGGTTAACAATCACCCCCGTAATTGTTAATCCAAGTTTTGAGTCTTCTACTCTTCATTGTCTCCTTTATCTCCATCTTTGTCATTCTTGCCTTTTGATCTTTATGATTCAAGCGATGGTCTGACCACACCGGTCTATCTCGTCTCTTTCATGGCTTCAATCTTCTCTGCAATCTAACCACACCGGTCGATTTTTCCTTCATTGGTCTCGATCTCTTTCTCTCTCACGTCTTCATTCCTTGCAATCCAACCACACCGGTTGATTTCTTGATTTCTTCTTCACTGATCTCGATCTCTCTCTTTGCAATATCTCTAATACTCTTTAAACTCTCTAACTCTTTCTTTCTCTTTTCCTCTAATAACTTCTCGTTTCTCAAACTCTATTTCTCAATTAATTGACTATAACTGTAATAAATCAATAAACTAAAATTTTGAAAGAATTGAAGGATAAAACTTGGGATTTGTGAATTTTTTATAAAATTCTGCATTTCGACTGATGCAATTATCCGACTATGGGTTTCTAATCCTTAATCCTTTCAATTCTCACACTCTAATCTCCAAATAAGAAAAAAAAACTGTTTTTCTTCCCCTTCTTTTTTTCACACATCACAACCAACAAAACACTTGTTCATATCTTTCTTTTATGCACAAACACTAACCAAAGGAAAAGACTTGTCCTTCTTTTTTTTTGACTTTCGAAATAGCAACAAATAAGAGCCCTCCTTTGGCCTTGTGACAGAATTCGTAACCAAGACAAAAACTTCTTTTACTATAAAAAACAAACACCCTAAATTGGCTAGTCTCTTTCTGAAAAGTCAAACAGTCCCAATTTTGACTTCTTCTTTTCTGTCTTCGAACCAACCAGACACCAACAACACTAAACTTGTTTTTTTTGTGGGTTTGCAATAATCAACAGTCAACAAGAACAAGGATTGCTCTTAATCAAAAACAAATTTTCTCTTTTCTGATCTTTTCTCTGATTTCATAACCAAGGAACAAAATATTCCTTTTCTGGGTTCGGTATATACTAACAACAAGAAGAAAAGACACTAACCTTTTTCTGCAACAATTCCTTCGTTTCTCCCTGAATCGATTTTTCCTGAAATCGATTTATAATTATCACTCCTTCGTTCTTTCATGCGTGTAACTTTGGTTCTGAATCGATTTAATCTGAATCGATTGTTCTTCTTCTCTGAATCGATTTATCTGAATCGATTTTCTTCTTCTCTGGATCGATTTATCTGAATCAATTTTCTTCTTCTCTGAATCGATTTTGTTCTTCTCTCACACTGAATCGAATTTTAACTGAAAGACGATTTGATTTCCACTAAATCGTTTTGACTGAAACGATTTTGATTTCGTGAATCGGTCTTGGCTTTCTGAACCGTTTTTTTCTGTCTGAATCGATTTTCCCTGAATCGATTTCTCCTTCTTCTGAGCTGAATTGATTTTCCCTGAATCAATTTGTAAACGGACGATCACGATTCCAAATCAAAGAGCCATAAGCTCTGATACCAATGTAGAACATCACAGGAATCATCCTTGCCAAACCATACTCAAGAAATCATGAACAATTGATGCACAAACTCGATTAACTGATCGAAAAGTGTTCTTGTTCTAATCGACACATCCCTTGACTAAAAACACGGTTATATTTTTGACCACTGTTATACTAGAGACTAGTGTTCAAATCACAAAATAATTGCATGGGTAAGCATGTAGTTAATATGTCTTTAAACTTGTGGGATAAAAGAACATACAATGCTATAACTGATCAAATGTAACTAGAGCATAACAAAGTTAAAAAATAAATCTCAATATGTTTGACCACTGTTATACTAGAGTATTAAACTATTGTACTAGGTTTGATGCTAAAAAATTGCAATACCGTTTATAAAAAATGGGCTACTATAGATACACCACCCCAGCATGATACAAAGTGAAAAAGGTTTATACAGTCCGTATAGCCTCTCTCAGTGGTGTGTACCATCACATCATTCGTTATTCTTATGTGTCATAGTCTATACACCCGTATAGCCTTCTCTTATACGCCCAGTGTAAAGAACATTGTAATTCTAACAACGTATTAGGAAGCTAGGTTTCTTGACAAATAGAATTAGCGAGGCCCGTATACTAGGCTTCAAAAAAGGAACAAAGGCAAATATGTTGATGTATTGACGACCAAGAGACTTAATTACTTTCATCCACCACTCATAGACAAATGTTAGTCGGTGAAAACCACTAGTGAATCAATGTAATTATCAATATTTTCAGAACAGAACCGGACAATAAACCGGCCTTATTAGAGGTCCACTGGTCGGACCGGTTTGGTTTCTAGATATTTAATGTTGTTTGTTATTTGAATACACATATGTAGGTTGATGTTTATTATAGAACACTAGATTATTGCAAGAACAAAATTAACAAACTTAAATAGTTTATTATTTTTTATTAATGGTTCATATTTTTAAAGTTTTATGCTTTTAAAATTCAAATGCATATGTTTTGTACATAAAAAACTATTAAATTACTTTTTTTTTTGTATATATTTTTTTCTTTTTTACCCATTACCTACATATGTGTAGACTTGTAGATGTGCAGGTTCCACACATAAACAAAATTTCTTCATATATTTTTTTTTAATTTTGGTACACATAAATATTTTTTTTTGTGTAAAGGTTTATAAATTGAAAAATTAAATGATTTCTTTGTTTTTCGTGTTCTCATGGTATATAATATTTTACGTAGATCTCTAGCATGGCAGCAGCCTTTGAAAAAAAATGTTTTATACGTTTATTTTATCTCATTTTTGGAAACAACTAAAACCCTACGAACATTATATGGGTTATATGCCCTCACCTTTTGAGTAATATTAAACACAAATTAATTCATATGCAAGGAAGCATGGGGCATTTTCGAAAGGTATGGGACTGCATGTTTACAAATTCAAAAGCATGGCAGACCCTTTCCAAAACGTCGGAATGCATAACAGGACCCTTTTATGTGTATTACACTATAATATAATATACATATTACAAATTTACGAATAAAGACTTTTCTCATGATACTTCTCATATATATATATATATATATATATATATAAAAGGGATATTTCTAATAAAAAGTGGTTTTTCGCTAAAAAATACTACGAAGTGTGTCAAACGAACTCCGATTTTCATTCCAGCGGCGTTGGAACCGTCTCATCGAACCCTAACCCGAACCAAAAACCTAAACCCCTTCCACCCGCACCCTCAAAACCTAAACCCCCCTCCAACCCTACACCGAAAAGCCTAAAACCACCACCCTCACCCCCCAAAAACCTAAACCCCCCACCCCACCGCCCCAAAAACCTAAACTCATCCACACCCACCCTCAAAAACATAAACCCCCACCCCCATCCCAAAAAAAAATCTAAATGATAAAAGCTACACTATAAAGCTAAAACCCTAAAATTCAAACGTAAAATCTAAACCTTAAAAGCTAAACCCTAAAAGCTAATATGGTAGAGTTCGATAACACGTTTCCAACGCCGCTGAAATTAGCTCAATCGGAGTTCGTTTGATATCGTTTCTTAAGGTTTTTGTTATTTATTAGATTTTTTAGCGAAAAACTAATTCTTATTTGATGCTCCCCATATATATATATATATATATATATATATATATATATATTATGTTACAAAATTTTGTATTACACACGCTAAATAAATAAATATTAAATAGTTAGCAATGAATATTTAGAAATTTAAAGTAATATTACATTAATCACAATTTATCAAAAAATCATTTTACGTATTGTAATTTACATATACGTAACTGCATTTTTTATTGTTTACGCACATGTAACAGTATGTGTTACGTATATGTAACCCAATTTTTTCTTTTGAAAATGTCCGTAAATTTTTAACACGTCATTATTTATTTTTAAGTTATACCATAAAATCGAGTGTTTTTTTATCTTTAATATTAGTATGGTATTGCTTTATTTTAAAAAAATTGTTTTATTTTAAAAATTCTTTAACCGAGTGTTTTTCAACATGGTGTTTTAGATCTGGACACCCAGTAACACATGACGTTTTAGCTTAGGCGGTCATGGTGCTTTACACCTGAGCGTTAATTTTCACATGGCGGTTTAGATTTTTAGTCATAGTGTTTTACAACTGGGCTTAGGTATGTAGATTGGTTACCTCAACAAGAACGAATGAATTCATACCGAGTTGGATGAAGTCACACTGAGTTCAAGCATCTCAAGTTCATCTTCACGCTATGCTTCAAATTTTCATTTATAATAACAGAACCACCATCCGTTATTTGTGATTTATGATCATCAATTGTAAGCTCATGGACGATTAATGAATCTATCATCTCAATCTCCTCTTGAAAATCTTGAAACAAATTCTCTTTCTGCTTCAACAACCGATTCAACTTTTTCTACTGTAATTTTCTAGTAGACATTAGCTGCAAATTGGTCAACATGCAATATAGAATAACTAGCTTTAAATCCATTTGTATACTAATATCAAAGTTGGATTCCATATGGTATTTGCATCAAGAAATCGAAGAATAAAAAAGAACCTACAGACTACTAGTCGATGATACATAATCAGTTAAAGGGATTTATTTTTAGTTGTTTATGTTAGATTTTGTTCTTGAAATGGCTAGGAAAAGGAAAAATATAATCATTTTTGCATTCGGAACATGATTATTCGTTTTCTCCATTTTCCTATAGGTTTATTTTGTAAATACGCTATTTTGGTTCAGGACGAATTGAACAACTTGAAGTAGCGTATTGTAATTTATAATTATTAATTGACAAACATGTACAGCTGAAAAGCGGTTAAGGTTTTATTATAAGGAAAAGGTTTTATTATAAGGAAAAGTGCATAATACGATTGAAGCAATAAGAGCTATATATAACTATCTAAATAAACCTAGGTAATAAATAAAAACTAAATTAAAAGACCCAATACAAAATAGCTCAATAACTTATTATACTAACATCCTCTCTCAAACTTACAATGCAACAGTAATAACCATTGAAAGTTTGTCACACAAGAAATGAAAATGACGTACTGACTGAGACTTTGTGAAATTATCAGCAATCTGCAAGGCTGATGGAACATATTGAAGCAAGGTGATCCCGAGTGGTAGATGATGACGAGTGAAATGTCAATCAATCTCAATATGCTTCGTTTGCTCATGGAAAACATAATTCTTTACAATCAGCATTGCACTTTTGTGATCACTATGTAAGAGGGTAGGCTTAGAGATGTTAATCCCCATATCTGCAAGAAGCCAACATAACCAAACAATCGCACATATAGTCATTGCCATATCAAGATACTCAAACCTTAGTAGAAAATCTAGTAACATCTTTTTTCTTACTTTTCCATGAGATTAATGAATCTCCAAGTAGAACACATAAACTAGTGGTAGATTTATGATCATTAAGATCGCTATTCCAATCAGCATCACAAAGACACATCTTTAGAGAAGACGTCTAAGGAAAAAGGTTCTGAAACTGAGTGCCACGAAGATATCTCATAATACAAAGAACAACTCCCTAGTGACTAGAAGTAAGAGCCGTAACAAACTAGCTTACCATATGAACAACATGAGCTATATTTGGGCGAGTGACTGTAAGATAAACCAAAATGCCCATAATAGTATGGTATATGCTCGGATCTGATAAATGAACACCACCGGTAGGAGAATACTATGCATTGGTTTCAAGAGGAGTGTCTAGAGTCTAGTTATCATATAGTCCGCTGAAACAAAGCAGATATATTATTTTATCTAAGAAAAGAGGTATCTTTTATAAGACTTTGACACCTCAATACCCAAAATATAACGTAGCAAGCCCAAATCTTTCATATCAAACTGGTGAGCCAAATCATACTTCAATGACGCAATGCCATCATAATCATCAACCTTAATAACCATATCATCTACATGTAATGGCAAAAGAATTCGTCTTGCACTCGTACATCTAACAAAGAATGTTGATTTGTGATTACCTGGAAGAAAACCAAGAGAAGTATTAACTATAAAAAATTTCTCAAACCAAGCACGAGGGGCTTGTTTGTGACCATATAGTGCTTTACGAAGCCGATATACTTCACCCGGCTGGTCAACAATACCTGGTGGAGGAGTCATGTAAACCTCTTCATGAAGATCATCATTCAGAAAAGCATTCTTGACATCCATTTGAAAAATCTTACTGACGAATGGATGCAATTGTAATGGAGTATGAAATGTCTTCATTTTTGCCATCGGGCCAAAAGTCTCCTCATAATTCATACCATAATTTTGCGAGTACAGTTTTGCAACAAGTCTGACCTTGTATCGCTCAACGGACCAATCAGACTTTGTTTTAACAAATCCCATATATGTGTCTAATAAAGAGCAGCAAGCTCCTTAGCCATAAAATTCTACCAAAGGAGTTGAGAAACAAACTCTCTATACAACTTACACTCAGAAAGATGATGAATGGTTTGCAATAAAAGAGGCAACATGAAACGCCCCAAACCGGGTACATCTCATAGTTGACACAAAACATAACAAACATAGTTCTTAAACCGGAAATCAAATCTATTACAGCAGAAGTCTTTAAATTAAAACATTCATCAAACGATAATGTAATTCATTGTCTATAACATAAACTATCGGGAAACAGGAAATGCCAGTCTTCAGTGTAGCGGCCCAATGTCCATGCTATCCAGCCCTCACGACTCTTTTACTTTTCTTTGGCTTTACCTTTTCTACATGCCATGCATACTAAATGTCAGCTAACGCCGGTGAGTTCTATCTTTACTTTAACTGTAAAACTTTCTTTTAGATAGCTTAGTTTTATAAAAATAAAATAAGCTTTACTTTCTCTTTGTTTGAAAACACTTTAACTTTACTTTAAAACTTTACAACCTTACAATTTCAAAAATCATTCTGTTACATTTTTCATTTAAAAACTTTACTTTTGAGGTAACCGGTTAAGGTGTCCTCCTTTACTCTTTGCAACTTTACGTTTCACTTGTATAGGACAAGTGACTATGACATACTTTAACTATCACATATTGCCTGAGGGCAAGGTCCCTTTGCTCGCTTACACCTCTAGGTAAGACTTTTACTTTGCTATGCCCACACCTCGGGGTGGGACTTTCTCGCTTACACCGAAGTGAAGACTCCTTTGCCTGCTCACACCTCAGGGTGAGACTTCTACTTTGATTGCCTACAGGACTTTTTACTTTGCGACTATAATCCAACTACTATGCAATTATACTACGTCACATAATATAATGCCATTGAAACACATAAAACATAGACAAACAACACATAAGCATATAATATGGTATCTGTCACTGTCACTATCAAGCTACACCGGAGTGCAGCTTCTTTGCCATTCTTTACTTTCCTTAAAACACGTTTCAAAGATAGTACTTACTCTTTAACACTTTCTCTTTCATTTTTATAAAAAACATATAATTCTTATAAAAATATACTTTATCTTTCAAAACTATCTCTTTAACAGTATGCATGTCAACCCAAAACCGTTTAGGAAAAAGGGCAATTAGAACTCACCTGGCTTCTACTGTGTCTATCTCATTTAGCACTGAAACTTCAAGCTAGGTGGGATGCTATTATATCTGTTTCAAGGTCACGAATGGAACAAGGTTATAACCTAAATATCTCATCCGAAAACTCCTATGCCCGAAATCTTTTTCGGTCAAAATCTATTTCGACCGAAAACTCTAGTGTTAGAACTATCTTTTATTAATGGCTTTTTCGTTCGAAAACGTTTCTCCGAGAACTGTTTTGTTCAAAAGCATCTGTCCGAAATCCTTTTCTGTCCAAAATATTTTTCGATCGAAATATTCTGTCCGAGATACTTTTCGATCGAAAAGTTCTGTCCGAAATCTATGGTGTTCCAAAATACTTTTCGGGCGTATCCGAGTTTTCGGACCATTCATAGAGATTCCAGACCATTCATTTGTTCTTGATCAAATCCTTCGTTTTTTATCCAAGTTCCAGTCTTTTTACGTCCAAAACTTATATCTAACTTCCATGAAGCTAGATATCCACTTTTTACAGTAATTCCAACGTAAAAATCTCATCTTTGATTGAAAAACCAGTATAAACCCTAAACCCATTAATTCAATACAGAAATCGAATTTGAGGTCGTTTTAATACATGTTTTCTCTTGCTCACTTCTCCTTCAATCTCTTGTGATGTTCCAGCAACAATCTACGCCACGAAGGTAGGTCTTAGGTAGTGATTTGTAACTTTCTCTCTCTAACCTTTCTCTCTCTAAAATGGTAATGTTGAAGATGACAAGTGAGGGGTGGAGAGGCTGACTAGGGTTTTACCCCCTCCCCCTCCTTGCGCACCCTTTACCGGCCCAAGGCCCGATCTCGTTCGAGCCCGCTTATTCTTTCATTCTTTCTTTATCTCTTTTCTCGTAAACCGACGTTTTATTCTTTGTCTTAAATTTCGAGATGTTACAAGTCTACCACCTTACGAAAGGTTTCGTCCTCGAAACCTGTCATAAGACAAACAAATGGGGATATGACTCCTTCATTTCCGTGTCGGTTTACCAAATGGCCTCCAACCCTTGTGATGCTTCCATTTTACCTTAACCAACGGGATCACTTTATTCCGCAACTGCTTCTTTTTCTGTTTACTATGGCAACAGGTTCCTCGGTTTAATTGAGGCTATTATCTACCTCGATGTCTTCAAGTGGTATATGCGCTGATTCGTCAGCTAGACACTTTCGTAAGTGTGACACGTGTAAGGTAGGGTGGATTCCACTCAACTCATCAGGCAACTCTAATCGGTAAGCAACTTCACCAACCTGTGCCGATATCTTAAAAGATCCGACAAATCTTGGACTTAACTTTCCTGTCTTCCTGAATCATATAATCTCTTTCTAGGGAGATACCTTCAACAGTACTTGATCCCCGTAATGTGTGCTATTATATATATTAAATTAACCAAGTTTTAAATGTAGAAATGGACTCACGACTAAATCACACGCTCACGGCAAGTGTACCGGTCGCGCGTAATAAAGAAAGTATGCTCGAGTTATCAAACCGTGGACACAAAAGGCGGCGGCCCTCGATACTGAACCTCTATTGCCTCCTAACCGATGTAACACAAGAGATGATTGTATTTATTACTTTTGTTGATTTTAGAACATGCAATTTAGAATAAAACAACTAAAATACTGATTTGACTCAAAGACGGACAAGACATGAAAATACTTAGACACACGGAAAGACAAACGAAGACAAAGACAAGACACTAAAAATAGACCAAATGAACTAAAATACAAAACAAAGACCAAAAATGAGATAAACACCACCTAGACTAGGAGTCCTATTGACTGACTCAACTGCTTTCGGGACAACTGATTGTATAACACCGGTTCTAAAGATAGACTGACTCGGGAATCACTAAAACATGCAGGATATCCTTTCAGACTCACCTACACACCTCAACTATCCTAAGGGTCGGATTAAGCTCACCGGTATGTAATTGGATTTCCTCTTGGACTCACCAAAACCTAGAACACCACATACTCGAAAACGGTTTCACCTCTCGTTCTCAACCACTCTATACTCACAGGCTATCCTAGACAGACCTAAGAGCAAGGAGTCAACTTCCAAAATATTGTTTATGACACGAAATAGCAAATGATAAAAACGACTTGGACAATTCACTCTCATGCAATTGCTACCCAAACCGCTAAACCAAGAGACAACCCGATAACCTATCTCCTCTCAGACTCAGATTGGTAAAATGCTTATTTTTATGACCACACAAACCTGCTACAACAACTGGCCTAATCATCTAGATCACAAATACAAAGTATATGACCCGAAAACCCGAAATCTTACCCAAAACACACAAATCATTCAAATAAAACCTCAAGTACAGCAAATTCATGCAAGATCAGTAGTAAATCAATATTCAAACACATTCATAAACATTAAATCAGAAGTCTTTACAATAGCATTCGTCATACGATCAATTAAAACCCAAAAATAATCAAGTCATGCCAATTTTCATCCTAATCTAGGTCGCAATGAGTTTAGCAACTCATAATACTGAGAAACAACCCACAAAATACTGGAAACATAGTTTAATCTCGAAATAAATAACTGAAATAGGAAAAAGAATGTAAAACTAGTGTTTTCAAACCGAAATCCTTCAACTTTACTCAATCCTGATGATACCAGGTCTCAAAAGTTCGATCCTTAGATCCTCTGGGTGGTCTTCATCCGCTAGAAATCGATCCCCGAAAATAATGGTCGTCTAAAACCTTTTATAATCAAATGAGGTATTTTTCACGGAATAGCAAGTCTTCACGTACCGTGAAGCAATCCACCCGGCCCTTCTCGTACCGCGAGGGACAAAACAGTTGGGCCCGGATATGGGATTCTTCACGTACCACGAAGATCTGGGGCTCCTTCTTCGCGTACCGCGAAGAGCATAAATTTCAACTTTTTTTCTTTTGTTTCTCTCCGGCTCCGTTTCATCAGTATAGTTCTTTGGTTTATCATACAAACCTGTAAATTCAACAATAATCACATCAAGTAGCAATTTCTTTAGATATTTGCTGATAAAACCGGGTAAAACGGGTAAAAAACAACCACAGAAACATATGTGTTTTAGAACACAACAAACATTCTCACACTTGAAGTTTGCTTGTCCGTAAGCAAATCCCAAAGCAGTACATCCAACCAAGTACTCACACAAATACAAAAACCTCAAGCTAAAGTTATAAACAGGCCACGAAATCCAACAACAATGAATGACTCGCCAAGTTTTACAACGGACAATAGATTTACAATTCAACCAGTCTAGATGGGACCTAAATTTTTTGAAAAACATGGGCCTACCTAATCAAGACTCCCTTTCTTTCAAGATCTAACTGTGCACAACTAGACCCCTCATAAGAGTTCTTTCCTCTAAGTTTATTTCTGTGGCTAGCAAAAGATGTGCCAGTTCCTATTCTAACTCTCAGACCTACCAATAAAATGCCAAAGTCATATGCTTAAGAATCAATTAAATCTCCACCCGAATGTGAAGATAAACACACAGATCAACAAGGTCTTTCTTGGTTGTAATGTCAGGCTAGGGTTCAGGTATGGATAGGGAATTTTAAGTGGCTAAGGTGAAACCGGTCCGGACTAATGAACTTAAGACAAAAAGAATGAAAAGATAAAACAAAACTATTCTAAATTGTGATTCATTGGAATACCATATTTTTGTGATTTTCTCATGAATTTTCTCTATTTTTTTTCAACTGTAACCTTTTCTTTTCTTTATTTTTCTTGCTATCATTAATTGTACAAGCATAAATCAATCCGGACCAGTGACACGGGGTTTAAAATAACAAAAAGGATAAAAGGCTAAGGGATAATATGTGGGTTAATCAAATGAAAGGGAAAAAGGCTCAAAAGGGTTCACTAAGGGATAATGTCCAGGTAGGGAAAACAAAAGAAAAGGCTGAATAAAAGAAAGGGTTAGATCCTAATGCCTTAGGTCATTTTTGTGTGCTGTCTAAACCTAGGATCTCGAAGTGTATCAAGATAATCAAGTTCTAACCAGACAAATCATGCAGGTAATACACACATCAAACGAAAAGCAGTGAAAATAGAATGAATATGAAAAGGCTCAAAATCTCACTGAAGTGTGTGGAATCGGTTTACCGATATGAGTCATGCACAATTATTACCGTCTAGTTTGTTCCACTCTCCTAGGCATCCCAATTGATTTTATTACTGAAAAACCGACTAGTTGAATACACTTAATCCCGAATACTTGGAGAATACCGCGTTAGGGAAACGCAAACCCACACCCGACCCGCTTAAAAGTCTTGATGTACATCGCGCAAAAACAGGTCTTTTGTGTGCTCGAACATAAAAATAGTATGTGATACTCTTGGGACTTGCAACAACAAACCAATTTGTTTTTTTTTTTTTTAATTTTTTTTAAAGAAAAACAAACCTAACAAATTTAGACTCAACAGTCTCCCATCCTCACACTTGAAAGACACATTGTACTCAATGTGAAACAAGAAACGACTAAAAATAAAAAGACAAAAATAAACAGGAAAGGACTTAGCTGGTAATGTATATGCACTGAAATGTCCAGCTTTGTTCTACCATTTGGGCACCGTATAGCATTTTGGTCGCGGTTGCACACATTCTGTCGTGTTACCTTTACACAAAGATCAGATTAGGATCGACTCCGCCTGAATGGAGATTGAGTACGGACGGAGTGATCAATACCTGCCAAATAAAACTCAAACAGACCCGCAACAATAAACTGACTCATGTTACAGACTCAAATTAAAATAAAAGACTCAAGTGACTAGCTAAGATTCAAGATAGAATGTTGGGGCACGTACCTGATATGTGGCAAACACATAGATATGAATGCTAGAGCAAGGTGGATCATCGGCCATGAGCGGTTTTTTTAGCTTCCCATGGTAGTGGATGATGGTAGATGATAAGATGATGATGGATGATATGGTAATGAACGGTGGTGGGAAACCATGGAAAACAAGGAAAAAGGGCAAGTCCAGGAAGGTGTCGCGTATCGCGGAGGATCCCTGGACGCTCTTCGCGTACCGCGAGGAGATGGCTTTTAAGCTGGCCAAAATGCTTGGCCCTCGCGTACCGCGAAGAGCCCTTCTCCAACTCTCGCGTACCGCGAGGGAGTGTTAATCACAGAAAGTTATTTCAATTATTATACTTAGAAAAATTTTGGCCCCTTAAAAAATTTTTTCACCCCAATTTCAATTAAAACCTGTTCCAACTATAAAAACAACTGTAAAAATACCTGGAACTTCATTCCTGATGATTTGCCCCACTGAATCAAGCGCGAAACCCTGCAAGACACGACACAAACAAAACATACATACCAAAAAACAGATGAGAAATACAACTCGGGTTGCCTCCCGCGAGCGCTTGGTTTAACGAGTCCTCAGCCTGACTCATCCTCACACTTAGTTCTTTGGCGGGTGGAAGTGCACGGCCTCGACTGAGCGTTCCGCAACCGGGCCAGTGATATAATCCTTAAATCTATGCCCATTTATCTTGAACTTTGCTGTATCTTCTCCCTCTATCTATATCGTCCCATAAGGAAAAACCTGAATGACTGTGAACGGGCCCGACCATCACGATCTCAGCTCTCCCGGGAATAACCTTAAACGAGAATTAAACAACAGCACTCGATCTCCTACCTCAAACTCCTTACAACCTTTTATGTGGCGATCATGCAACTCCTTAGTTCTCAACTAATAATCATATGAACGCGTATGTGCATGATCCCTCAGCTCCTCTAACTCATGCAACTCGTACATCCGGTTCTCCCCCGCCTTAGGCTCATCAAGATTGATGGTGCAGAGGGCCCAGTATGCACGATGCTCTAACTCAACCGGCATATGACACGCTTTCCCGTAAATCAAGCTAAACAATGTGGAACCGATAGGTGTCCTGAATGTCGTACGAAAAGCCAAGAGTGCATCATCTAGCTTATCTGCCCAATCCTTCCTATTCGATTAAATCGTTTTCTCTAGGATCCGCTTAATCCCACAGTTGCTAACCTCTACCTGACCACTAGTCTGCGGATGATAAGATGTTGCAAATCGATGGGTGACCCCATATCTTTGCAAGGTTTTGTTCATCTGTGCATTGCGGAAACAGGTACCTCTATCGCTAATCAGTGCCTTTGGCGCACCAAACCTAGCAAAAAACTTCCTCAAGAACCTAACAACTACTCTCGCATCATTCGTAGGTAGATCTTCGGCCTCCACCCACTTACAAACGTAATCCACCGTGATGATTATGTACTTATTCCCTCGAGATGACGGGAAGGGTCCCATAAAAAAACCCCTAGACATCAAACACCTCAACAATCTGGATGGGGTTCTGTGGCATCTCATTCCTAGAAGAGATGTTCCCCCTCCTCTGGCATGCATCACATCTCCTAACAAATGCGTGAGCATCCTTAAATATCGTCGTCCAATAGAAACCTGAATCAAACACTCGCTTAGCTGTGTAGCTGGCCCCACTATGACCTTCAGTGGGACCCTCGTGGCACTGCCTCAAAATGCTCTCAACCTCACTCTCGGCTACACATCTCCTAATCACCTGATCCGCTCCTACTCTGAACAGATGTGGATCCTCCTAAACGTAGTGCCTAATATCTGTGAATAATTTCTTCTTTTGCTGGTGAGTCATGCCCTTTATCAAGGTGCCATCAACAAGGTAGTTCGTGTAGTCCGCGAACCAAGGGAAATCATCCTCACTCAAACTCACTCTCATCAAACACCCTATGGGGAACTGATCATCAATCTAGACTCCCGTTTGTCCACTCTTAGCACTCTCTAATCGGGACAAGTGATCGGCTACCACGTTCTCTTCCCCCTTCTTATCCTTAATCTCTATGTCAACCTCTTGTAGCAACAGGATCCGACGAATAAGGTATGGCTTAGCATCTTGGTTGCTGAAGAGATATCTCACTGCTGCATGGTCTGTGTAAACGATGGTTTTGGACAGCACAAGATAGGACATGAATTTATCGAATGCAAACACCACGGCAAACAACTCATTCTCCGTGGTGGTGTAGTACTCTTGAGCATCATTCAAAGACCAGCTAGCATAGTAAATGGGATGGAAGTGTTTATCTTTCCGCTGTCCTAAAACCGCCCCTACTGCGAAATTGCCCGCATCGCACATCAACTCAAATGGAAGTGACCAATCCGGGGCTACCATGATAGGGGCATCAACCAAATTGCCCTTCAACAACTCAAACGCCCTTAAACATTCATCAGAAAACATGAAGGACACATCCTTCTCCTATAACCGAGTCATCGGCCTCGCTATCTTAGAGAAATCGCGAATAAATTGCCGGTAGAAGCCGGCGTGGCCAAGAAAATTCCTAATCGCTTACACACATGTCGGCGGTGGAAGTTTAGAGATCGTCTCCACTATAGCTATATCTACCTCTATGCCTGCACGTGATATCCTATATCCTAGCACTATGCCCTCTCTCACCATAAAGTTGCACTTCTCCCAATTCAGCATCAGGTTTGTCTCCTCACCTCTTGCCAACATCCTCTCTGAATTCCTCAAGCAATGGTCGAAGGAGCTCCCAAACACCGAGAAATCATCCATAAAGACCTACATAAAGTATTCGACCATATCATGAAAGATAGCAATCATACAGCGTTGGAAGGTAGTTGGGGCGTTGCATAGCCTGAAGGGCATGCAACGGTAAGCAAACGTACCATAGGGGCACGTGAAAGTGGTCTTCTCCTGATCCTCAGGTGAAATGGGGGCCTGGAAATAACCAGAAAAGCCATCGAGAAAGCAAAACAACTGCTATCCCGCTAGTCGCTCCAGCATCTGATCAATGAACGGTAGCGGAAAATGATCCTTCCTAGTCGTGTCGTTCGGCCTCCTGTAATCTATGCACACTCTCCATCCTGTAACCGTCGTAGTTGGAATCAACTCATTCCTCTCATTAACCACAACTGTCATTCCGCCTTTTTTGGGGACAACCTGCACTGGACTAACCCATGCGGAGTCAAAAATGGGGTAAATCAACCCTGCATCCAAGAACTTCAACACCTCTTTCTTCACGACCTCCTGCATCTTAGGGTTTAGTGTCCGCTGCCCTAGCACAACTTGCTTAAAACCATCATCCATCAAGATCTTATGCGTGATAAAGGAAGGGTTTATACCCTTAATATCCATTAGCTTCCATGAGATCGCATGCTTATGTGCCTTCAGCACGCCAGTCAGTATCTCCTTCTCATCTCCCATCAGATCTGCAACAATAATCACGGGAAGCATCATCTCATCATCCAGGAAAGCATACTCTAAATGAGAAGGTAACTCCTTAAGCTCTAAGGAGGACGGTGGGCTCTAAACAGACGGCGTCTCTACAGACTCACTCCTCTCAATCTCCTCGAATCTAGTGGGATCATGGGCAGCCTTACTCTCTAGAGGACTCGAGCTCTCATCAATGGATGCTGCTATCATCTTAATCTCGCCAGTCTCTCTAACTAGGATTTACGTATCAGAGACATCTCTCCCACAGATATCACTCAAGAACTCTCCCACATGTGACATGATCGACTCTATGAAGTACAGTGTATCGTCCTGGCTGCTCGGATGCTTCATGGACTTATTAACGTTGAACGTCACCTTCTTGTCGTTCACACCAAGGGTCAGATTACCGCTAAAAATATCTATCATGGCGTGAGCGGTAGCTAGGAATGGATGGCCAAAAAAAAGAGGGACATGCTCATCCTCGTCCATATCCAAAAAGACAAAGTCCAGAGGGAAGATGAACTTGTCGACCGTGACCAACATATTCTCAACAAAACCGCGCGGATACTTAACCGATCGATCGGCAAGCTAAAGACTGATCCGCGTCCGCTGCGGCTCTCCTAGGCCTAGCCTTTTAAAAATAGAGTAGGGGTTCAGGTTGATGCTAGCACCTAGGTCGGCAAGAGCGTTGCCAACAAATAAGCCACCAATAACACAAGGGATAGTAAAACCATCCTCCATCAAGATCTTATGCGTGCAAAAGGAAGGGTTTATACCCTTAATATCCACTAGCTTCCACGCGATCGCATGCTTATGTGCCTTCAGCACGCCAGTCAGTATCTCCTTCTCATCTACCGTCAGATCCGTAACAACAATCACGGGAAGCTTCATCTCATCATCCAAGAAAGCATACTCTAAATGAGAAGGTAACTCCTTAAGCTCTAAGGAGGACGGTGGGCTCTCAACAGATGGCCTCTCTACAGACTCACTCCTCTCAATCTCCTCGAATCTAGTGGGATCATGGGCAGCCTTACTCTCTAGAGGACTCGAGCTCTCATCAATGGATGCTGCTGTCATCTCAATCTCGCCAGTCTCTCTAACTAGGATTTACGTATCAGACACATCTCTCCCACAGATATCACTCAAGAACTCTCCCACATGTGACATGATCGACTCTATGAAGTACAGTGTATCGTCCTGGCTGCTCGGATGCTTCATGGACTTATTAACGTTGAACGTCACCTTCTTGTCGTTCACACCAAGGGTCAGATTACCGCTAAAAATATCTATCATGGCGTGAGCGGTAGATAGGAATGGACGGCCCAAAAAAAGAGGGAAATGCTCATCCTCGTCCATATCCAAAAAGACAAAGTCCACTGGGAAGATGAACCTGTCGACCCTGACCAACATATTCTCAACAAAACCGCGCGGATACTTAACCGATAGATCGGCAAGCTGAAGACTGATCCGCGTCCGCTGCGGCTCTCCTAGGCCTAGCCTTTTAAAAACAGAGTAGGGGTTCAGGTTGATGCTAGCACCTGGGTCGGCAAGAGCGTTGCCAACAAATAACCCACCAATAACATAAGGGATAGTAAAACCATCCTCCATCAAGATCTTATGCGTGCAAAAGGAAGGGTTTATACCCTTAATATCCACTAGCTTCCACGCGATCGCATGCTTATGTGCCTTCAGCACGCCAGTCAGTATCTCCTTCTCATCTCCCGTCAGATCCGCAACAAAAATCACGGGAAGCTTCATCTCATCATCCAAGAAAGCATACTCTAAATGAGAAGGTAACTCCTTAAGCTCTAAGGAGGACGGTGGGCTCTCAACAGACGGCCTCTCTACAGAATCACTCCTCTCAATCTCCTTGAATCCAGTGGGATCATGGGCAGCCTTACTCTCTAGAGGACTCGAGCTCTCATCAATGGATGCTGCTGTCATATCAATCTCGCCATTCTCTCTAACTAGGATTTACGTATCAGACACATCTCTCCTATAGATATCACTCAAGAACTCTCCCACATGTGACATGATCGACTCTATGAAGTACAGTGTATCGTCCTGGCTGCTCGAATGCTTCATAGACTTATTCACGTTGAACGTCACCTTCTTGTCGTTCACACCAAGGGTCAGATTACCGCTAAAAATATATATCATGGCGTGAGCGGTAGCTAGGAATGGACGGCCCAAAATAAGAGTGATATGCTCATCCTCGTCCATATCTAAAAAGACAAAGTCCACAGGGAAGATGAACTTGTCGACCCTGACTGTGACAACCCGACTTTTCAGGTTAACTCAGTTAGCAATTCCGTTAAAAATCCTACAAAAAACTTAACCCCGTTAACTAACCCAGTTAAATCTAACCATAGGGTTTAAATTCAGTCATTTCTTAACCTCAAACTCCAAGGACTAGTTCTGCCAAGTCCCAAGACTTAGATGGTTGACTCTCAAAGTTAAAATCAAACTCAAAATAGTCTTGTTGACTTTCTGAAAGTCAAAATCGCTATCATTCAATCAAATTCAAAATCAAAAATCGATTTGTATTCGATTCCGTAACCGTTTTACATGACCACGACATTAATCGATCATCATTGAACCAATAACACCGCCATTATGCTCGAATTAATCCCATTGATGGGAATAATGGCCGTAGCCGTCGATTCCCGTCGTTTACTCATAAAATTGATCGAATGCTTGTATCATATCCACGAATTCAACTCCTGTGTAGCTTGTACGAAACCTGAAGAAGCTCTGCACACACCAATACAATCGGAAGAAGAACTAGGATTGCCGAAGATCAACGCGTCGGACCGCGACTGTGGTGTAATCGAACTCCGGCAATACATCGTGTATTCTGGTAATTGATCTAGTCTTTAGACTCGTTTTATTCTGTTAATCAAAAGCCCTATCTTAATCCGGACTTCCAATATCGGATTGATCACGATCAATAACCTAGGGTTCATACGTTTCTAGTTTGGTCGAACCCTAGCAATCCGATATCGATTAATGAAATTGAACATATCCTTAGAGTCGTCCCTGCAACTGGATTGAAAGCCCTATGAAATCCAGGGCTCATGTCATCGAATTTAACACGATCCATAACCTAGGGTTCATCATAAACTTGATTTGGGGATTTCAATTCTAGACTCAATAAAAATGAAATTAACTTACATAGCCTGATTCGAAACTCTTCACCGATCAATAGCCCCATGAATACAGTAGCTATCATTACAGAAATTAAATGAATCGATCTAAAGCTCTAACCTAGGGCTCGGTTTCTAAAAACAAAAATAAATTGAAGGTGAAACTTGTGTTTTTGAAATTAAACCCACCCACAGGTTCGAAATCTTCTAATAACCAAAACACCTATGTAAATTTGTTTAATCGAAATCGAATTCGTCGGATTTGGGATTGGGTTTGGGTTCGGCTCGATGGAAAGGGAGGAACACCGCTTGTAGGTTGATAAAACCATCACGGCCCGAGATTATGATGCGATAGCCTAGCGGCCGAGATGGTTAAGTCAGTGTGCTAACATGGAGGGGACCCGGGTTCGAGTCTTCCCCCTGTTTTTGTTTTAATTATTTTAGAGCATTCTTTTATACAAAAACCATTCCCAATACTATTATATCAATATATAAACACGTTTTTAACCTGGAAAACCCCGTAGGCTTGGGTTTGATTTTATAACCTATTTTATAATATTTCCCCACTTTTAAAAATAATATTTCTATATTATTTTCAAACCGCGACTCCGAACAAAATAATATATTTATATTATTTTCAACCATGTAACCTCAATTAAAAATAATATACATTTATATTATTTTCACCACGTTTATAAACTCAATGAAACGTTTCAAACTTATAAATAATATAAGTTATTATGTTATTTACCATCGGTTTTACCCTCGATCAAAAATAATATACTTATTATTTTTCCACACAAATGATTATTTTGTTAATCATTCGAACTTGAAAATAATATATATAGTTACATTATTTTCCTAACCATTTAAATGTCACAAGCGTACGAATATAATTAGTCATTAATATTCGTTATTAGAAACGTTCGACACGAAACGTATTAATCTTAATAATTAATTAATTAAGAAATCCTTATTCCCGTAGACACGTTCGTCTACTCTTAAATCCTTATCTTCGTCACAAATCTCATATGTCCCTAACTTATGTGTTATAATTATAGGGCATACGTTAGCCGTTGTCACACCCCGACCGATGGCGGAATCATCGGGGCGGGACATGTAGACTGTTCATAAGCACAAGGTTGACTAGATTGAATATATTAAACGTCAAATTTCATTGCAAGTAATCCAAACACAACCAAATCCAAGATAGAAACTAAAATTGAAATACATACAATTCTTTTATTTAATTTAACTAAGTCCAAGCCTATGTGTAGCACATCTTGATCAATCTCACACATTAGAACCTGAAACATGAATAAAATAAAGTCAACTAAAAAGTTGGTGAGTATAACACAGGTTTATATAGATAGAATATAGTTTGTAAAACAAATCCATACATATCATGATACATAAGGCATTTATGGGGAGCAGCTATTGTGTAACCATGCACAATCAAACATTTGTAACTAGCATGCAAAATTATGTTGTCTGTATCAATCACCCCAATCTGGGTGGGTTTGTCAGACTCAATAGATCTATCATTGAAAACCGTCGGCTTGAATAGTTAATGATTGCACATAATCTCATACAAAGGTTGGCACACCTATCACTCGGGCATAAAGCTCAAATTGAACACATGAATGTTAATAGGATTTGTACTTATGTTGTTTGTGTAAATGTAAACATGTAATTTGAATAATGTTCATGTTTCACCCCAAAAGTGTAAAAGAGTAAAAGGGGCTATGAAATACTCACTTGGTTTGAAGGCGTTGCTAACAAAGGTACTAGATAGAATAAAGATCCTTGAAATGCACAAGTTAACCTAAAGTATAATGTATATGGTATTAATAGTGTGCACCAATGTTTAAGTCTAAAGTTGCATTTGGACTTGTGTAATAAGGTCATTGATTTGTAATTGGAGGTATTGAATAAAATATATAAAGTTTGAAAGAGTATTTTTAGAACATTTTGATTAAGGTTTGAGTTTAAATAATTAAATAAGTAATGTAAATAACTTTTTTTGTTTATGAAAACATTGTAAGTATTAGTTATAAGTTAGTATAATTAATTAATCGTTTTTGTTTAAATATAAATTAAATAAATAATTATTTTATTTATTTATTTATAAAATGTAACTTAACCATTTAAATACTTTTTAAATGAAAAGGTTTAACAATAATTGTAAATTAAATTTTATACACTTTAAATAATTAATTTTTCCATTTATTAAATATTTGTTCTTTCTAAATAAGATTAAATGCAACTTTTATAAAATTCAACTATTTTTATTTTGTAATTCAATCAGAATATTTGTGGTTTGAAAAATATATAAAATTTATCATTCTGCCAAAATTTTAACTCACACACGACCGTGCCTGGGAAGGGCACGATCGTGCTCGAACCACGGGCGCGACCATGCTAATCAGGGCGCGACAGTGTTGAGCAAACAGAGGCTTAAACTGATTAAATCGTTAGTGACGACCGTGCCTTGGCCAGGCACGATCGTGTCTATGATTTCAAGACACGACTGAGATTAGCCAAAGGGCATGATTGGGTCTGGACAGGAGGACACGACCGCGCTGGTAATCGGCACGACCGCGTCTAATGAGGCACGACCGCGCTAGATGAATAGCGCGACCGTGTCTCTTCCAAAACAGACACGAATTGACTGATTTTTATATTGTTACTGCTGGGAATCATAGGGCTTCTATTTACCGTGCTATTACGAGTCTGGTTATATAGATTAATTGTATGTAAGTCATGTTTAGAACTGGGTTCGATTAAATCGTTTTTGAACAAAACTCAGATTCGGGTTTCGGACTAATTCTATATTGAGAGCCCAAATTAATATGGGGCTTTTGATCTATAGGCTAAATAGACTGTGGAAAGAGTTTCAATTACCCGGATGGACGACGAATTGATAGATGACGGTAGGAAAGGAGTTCCGGCGTCGACGAGTTCGGTCTCCGGCGTCTTCCACTTCACTTCCGGCTAAACCAGTGTGTTCAGGGGTTTCAGAGAGATTCTATGGAGCGATTGATCAAGGGAATTGCACTTTAGAATAGGAGGATTTTGGTTCAAGTGAATGATTTTTGTTTTCTTTGAGATGAATCGATTTCTGTTGTCAGTTGTTACGATTGATAATATTATTGTCTATGATAACAAAAGTGAAACGTATATCGGTTACGAAACTCAACGATTCTCGCGTTTAAAACTGATTTTACGTTTCAACTGATACTAGGCGCGACCGTGCCTAAACGAGGCGCGACCATGTTAAGGCACCAGGCGCGATCGTTCCAAAGCAAGTCGCGCGACCGTGCCAAGGCACTCGACGCGACCGTGCCAGAACGAGGCGCGACCGTGCCTATTAGGGTTTCTTGAAATTTTTCAACATCAGACCTTGTAACTTTGGTCTTTGACATATTTGTATAAATAGATACTTATGTAGTGTTTTAGTAGGTTATAACCGTGTAAAATTTGCAGGTTAACATTGAAATGTAATATTTAATTGATGGTACGAAAAGAAACAAAATAGTGCACTAGAATTGAGTTTGAAATGCATTACATTGAATTGAAAATACGGATACTAAAAATCAGAAATGTTACAGTCTCCCCGTGTTGAGGGAATTTCGTCCCGAAATTTAGCTAGAGGAAACTACGACATCAGTGAAAAGATGGGTGTACTTGAGCTTCATTTGGTCCTCTCGTTCCCAAGTGAATTCAGGACCACGCTTAGACTCCCAACGAACTTTGACAATAAGAATACGACTTCGCTTGAGTTGCTTGATTTCACGATCCAAAATTTCTATCGGATTCTCAAGGAAGTGCATCATTTCATCAATGTGCACGTCATCCAGCGGTATATGGAGATTCTCTTCGGCGAGACATTTCTTCAGATTAGATACATGAAATGTAGGATGCACATTGCCAAGAGAGGGAGGTAACTCGAGTTTGTAAGCCACTTTCCCAATCCTTTCAAGGATCTTGAATGGACCAACATAGCGAGGGGCTAATTTGCCTTTCTTTCCAAAGCGGATCACACCCTTCCACGGGGACACCTTAAGAAGAACAAGGTCACCGACTTGGAATTCCAAGGGCTTTCGACGTTTATCGGCATAACTCTTTTGCCGACTTCTCGCTGTTCGGAGGTTGTCACGAATTTGGACAATCTTGTCGGATGTTTCTTGAATTAGCTCGGGACCGGTGATTTGTGCTTCACCAATCTCGTTCCAACAGATAGGAGAACGACACTTGTGACCATAAAGAGCTTCGAATGGAGCCATGTTAATACTTGTATGATAGCTATTATTGTAAGAGAACTCGATGAGGGATAAATGTGAATCCCAATTTCCACCAAAATCGATTACAAAAGCTCTAAGCATGTCTTCAAGTGTTTGGATTGTCCGCTCGGTTTGACCATCAGTTTGGGGATGGTAAGCCGTGCTCAAATCTAATCGTGTGCCAAGAGCGGTTTGGAGAGATTGCCAAAATCGAGAAGTGAACCGGGCATCTCGATCAGATATTATATTCAAAGGAACACCATGACGGCTCACGATTTCATCAATGTAAATTCGGGCTAGTTTCTCAACCCGATAGTCTTCACGGATAGGCAAGAAATGAGCAGATTTGGTGAGGCGATCAATGATTACCCAAATGCTATCATAACCACTCGAGGTGCGAGGGAGTTTGGTAATAAAATCCATGGCTAAGTTCTCCCATTTCCACACGGGAATTTCCGGTTGTTCAAGTAATCCGGAAGGATGTTGGTGTTCGGCTTTGACTTTGGAACACGTTAGACATTTGGCAACATAGTGAGCAATGTCCTTTTTCATACCAGGCCACCAATATTGCTGGCGAAGATCTAGGTACAATTTATCCGCACCAGGATGAATAGAATAACGAGTCTTGTGAGCCTCGTTCATGAAAAATGTACGGAGATCATCGCGATCGGGAACCCAAATACGATTCAAGTAATAAAGTAAGCCATTTGGTTTAGATTCAAGCAGAAGTTCAACACCACACGACATTTCCTCGTACATGTTACCCTCGATGACCGAGACGTGTTGAGCTTCTAATATGTGGTTTTGAATGTCGGTTTGAATTCGAACACATTGGAGCATGACATGGTTCTTTCGACTCAAAGCGTCGGCTACAACATTCGCTTTGCCGGGATGGTAACGAATCTTGCAGTCATAGTCGTTAAGGAGTTCAACCCAACGTCGTTGCCTCATATTGAGTTCCTTTTGATTGAAGATATGTTGAAGACTTTTGTGGTCGGTGAACACCACGCATTTCGTGCCATAGAGATAATGTCTCCAAATCTTCAATGCGAATACGACCGCACCCAACTCGAGATCATGCGTCGTATAATTCTTCTCATGAATCTTAAGTTTCCTTGATGCATAAGCGATTACTTTGCCTCGTTGCATGAGGACACAACCGAGACCTTGGTTAGAAGCATCACAGTAGACAACTAGATCATCACTCCCATCAGGGAGAGTCAAAATGGGATCATTGCACAATTTTTGTTTGAGGGTTTGGAAAGCTTCTTCTTGCTTTGGTCCCTATTCATAAGTCTTACCCTTGTGGGTCAAAGCGGTAAGGGGGACAACAATTTTTGAGAAGTTCGAGATGAAACGACGGTAATATCCCGCAAGACCAAGAAATGAACGAACTTCAGTGGGGGTCTTCGGGGGCATTCCAATTCTTAACCGTTTCGATTTTAGCAGGGTCAACATGAATACCCTTGTCATTGACAATATGACTAAGAAATTGAACTTCTTTTAACCAAAATTCACATTTGGAGAATTTGGAATATAGTTGTTCCTTCTTCAAGAGATCTAAAACCAATCTAAGATGTTGCTCATGGTCGGCTTTAGTCTTGGAATAGATTAAGATGTCATCGATGAAAACTATCACGAACTTATCGAGGTACGGTTTGCACACACGATTCATGAGATCCATGAAAACTGCGGGTGCATTGGTTAGTCCAAAAGGCATAACCATGAACTCTTAATGACCATACCTTGTTCGGAAAGCAGTCTTTGGAATATCGTCTTCTTGCACACGGAGTTGGTGATAACCAGATCGAAGATCAATCTTTGAGAAGCAAGTAGAACCTTGAAGTTGATCAAAGAGATCATCAATTCTAGGCAAAGGATAACGGTTTTTGATAGTAAGCTTGTTGAGTTCGCGGTAGTCAATACACATGCAAAATGATCCATCCTTCTTTTTGACGAATAGGACAGGTGCACCCCACGGTGAATGACTTGGACGGATGAATCCCTTGACGGAGAGCTCTTGAAGTTGACTTGCAAGTTCTTGCATTTCAGAAGGTGCAAGACGGTATAGAGCTCTAGCCACGGGGTTAGCTCCGGGCACAAGATCGATGCGAAATTCTACTTGACGAACGGGTGGAAGACCGGATAAGTCTTCAGGGAATACTTCAGGAAAATCTCGGATAATGAGGATATCTTGAATACTCTTCTTTTTTACATTCTTTTGAACAATATGGGCCAAAAAGGCCACGTACTTCTTTCGTAAGTACTTTTGAGCAGTAGTGCATGACATTAGTTTAAGCCCTTTACAAGGCTTTTCACCAAAGACTCTTAGTGTTTCTCCCGATGGTAGAGGTATTCGGATGCACTTCTCGAAACAAATGACTTCGGCATGATGATTTGATAGCCAATCCATGCCTATGATGATATCAAAGCTTCCTAGTGGCATTGGAACAAGGTTGATTGGGAATGTATGATCATTAAGTTCTAAAGAGCAATCATATATAATAGATTCAATTGTAAGAGAGTCACCATTTGCTACTTCAACGGTAAATGTTTTCTCTAAAAGGGATCGTGTCTTTGCAAGTAAAGGTTCAAAGTTAAGTGACACAAAACTTTTATCGGCACCGGTATCGAATAAAATGGAGGTATATTGACTATTAACAAGAAACGTACCATTGACCACGTCATTGTTGGCTTGAGCTTCATTAGCGTTTATGTTGAAAGCACGCCCATGAGCTCCACCTTGTCTAGCATTGACTAACTCTGGGCATTGATCACGGAAATGGTTCGGGTTGCCACACTCATAACATGCTCGCCCATTTGCAATAGCGGGTACACTTTGATTAGCCACTTGGGTGTTGGTTTGGTTTGGTAGGTTGATTTGTCCCGCAAGAGCTTTGGCCCTACAAACATTAACTGTATGGCCATATTTCCCACAATAAGTACAAAGGCGACATGGGATGCCTTGGGGACAATGGTAGTTGCAGGTGGCACAAAGTGGGTAGATTCTAACATATGGCTTTTTGGCCGGTGCTTGAACCATAGGTGCAGCTTGATTAACAGGAATAGCAGGAGTGACCACAGCATAGTTTCTAGTCTTCCTTTTCCTATTATTACGGGAGGGCTCAGTTGTGGCTTCTTTGTTGTGGGTAGGAGGGGTTATAGTGTCAGAAACTTTCTTAGTGCCCTTTTTAGTAAGAGTCCCCGCCTTCACGTGATTATCTGTTAAGGTAGCGGACAAACGGATGGCATCTTCAAGTGTTGCGGGATTCCTTCCTAGGACAGTATCTTGAATTTGCCTAGGTAGTCCCCCAATATACTTTTCAATGCAGCGGGACAAAGGAGTGACCATATGGGGCACAAGAAGACTCAACTCATGGAACCGAGTTGTGTATGCTAAGTTTTCACCACTATCTTGGGTAAGATCCCAAAATTCGGCTTCAAGTTTCTTTACTTCATTTCGAGGACAGAATTCCTCGGTCATTAGCCTTTTAACCTCATCCCAAGGTAAGGCCATTGCTACATCCACACCCCTATTTCTTTTCTCCCCATTCCACCACGTGAGTGCCCGTTTTTGTAGGACACTTGTGGCATGACGAACACGAAGGTTGTCGGGGCAGTCACTATTGAGAAAAGTATTCTCAATGCTTTCAAACCATTGAAGGAGTCCGGTAGCTCCTTCGGTACCATAGAACTTGAGGGGATTGCATGAGTTGAAATGATTGAAGGTGCATTGAGATGGGTTGTTACCACCATTTCCACCATTACCAGCATTACCACTATTACTACCATTTCCACCATTGTTGCCATTGGTGGCACTATTAGCTTGAGTGAGTTGTGTCACGAGTTGTGCAAGAATAGCAGCAATGTCGGAGTTGGTGTTGGCCGCGGGAGCACGACGAGGAGGCATTCTACAGATTTTCACAAGACAAGAAAAGATGTAAGAACTTAAGAGAATTGTTTGGATTTAATAGAATAAGGTAACAAAATAAATAGATAATCTTAGCTTGGATTGTACTTAAATAGTGATATAATCACTCGAATACTATGACACATTAAGGTTAATTAAACTTATATAATTTCCAAGGAGACATGCTTTAGCCTATAAGTAAACACTCATCTCGGGAATTCCCAGGAAAGCATACGGGTCCCTCGGTTGATTGGGATTTATGCGAAATGCTTTCCTAGACAGAAAAACCAAAATACAGGTGTCACTCTTCCAGATTGCACGTGTCCTCAAATAATTAACAAAGCTTAAAAACCTTAACGAGGAAATAAAGAAATTTTTAGCTTCATGAAGTTTCCATATGATTAGAAAGATAAGGATAGAGAAGAAGATAAGAATATTATGAGGTTTTAGGATATAGGAAAGGATATTATTTATTTAATTTATTATTTAAGTATATTATAATAAGTCATGGATTTTTAATAAATAAGTCATCAAATAAAAATAATAACTAATCATAGTAAGCATGTAGCACATAGCATGTAACACATAATATATAACATATAGCATGTAGCATATAACATGTAATCATGAAACATAGCATAAGTAGGTGTCCTAAAGTTATAGTCTAGGTCAAGGTGTCTAATAACCTAATTCTCTATAACCAAGGCTCTGATACCAATCTGTCACACCCCGACCGATAGCGGAATCATCGGGGCGGGACATGTAGACTGTTCATAAGCACAAGGTTGACTAGATTGAATATATTAAACGTCAAATTTCATTGCAAGTAATCCAAACACAACCAAATCCAAGATAGAAACTAAAATTGAAATACATAGAATTCTTTTATTTAATTTAACTAAGTCCAAGCCTATGTGTAGCACATCTTGATCAATCTCACACATTAGAACCTGAAACATGAATAAAATAAAGTCAACTAAAAAGTTGGTGAGTATAACACAGGTTTATATAGATAGCGTATAGTTTGTAAAACAAATCTATATATATCACGATAAATAAGGCATTTATGGGGAGCAGCTATTGTGTAACCATGCACAATCAAACCTTTGTAACTAGCATGCAAAATTGTATTGTCGGTATCAATCACCCCAATCTGGGTGGGTTTGTCAGACTCAATAGATCTATCATTGAAAACCGTCGGTTTGAATAGTTAATGATTGCACATAATCGCATACAAAGGTTAGCACACCTAGCACTTAGGCATAAAGCTCAAATTGCACACATGAATGTAAATAGGATTTGTACTTGTGTTGTTTGTGTAAATGTAAACATGTAATTTGAATAATGTTCATGTTTCACCCCAAAAGTGTAAAAGAGTAAAAGGGGCTATGAAATACTCACTTGGTTTGAAGGCGTTGCTAACAAAGGTACTAGATAGAATAAAGATCCTTGAAATGCACAAGTTAACCTAAAGTGTAATGTATATGGTATTAATAGTGTGCACCAATGTTTAAGTCTAAAGTTGCATTTGGACTTGTGTAATAAGGTCATTGATTTGTAATTGAGGTATTGAATAAAATATATAAAGTTTGAAAGAGTATTTTTAGAACATTTTGATTAAGGTTTGAGTTTAAATAATTAAATAAGTAATGTAAATAATTTTTTTGTTTTTGAAAACATTATAAGTATCAGTTATAAGTTAGTATATTTAATTAATCATTTTTGTTTAAATATAAATTAAATAAATAATTATTTTATTTATTTATTTATAAAATGTAACTTAACCATTTAAATACTTTTTAAATGAAAGGTTTAACAATAATTGTAAATTAAATTTTATAAACTTTAAATAATTAATTTTTCCATTTATTAAATATTTGTTCTTTCTAAATAAGATTAAATGCAACTTTTATAAAATTCAACTATTTTTATTTTGTAATTCAATCAGAATATTTGTGGTTTGAAAAATCTATAAAATTTATCATTCTGCCATGATTTTAACTCACACACGACCGTGCCTGGGAAGGGCACGATTGTGCTCAAACCACGGGCGCGACCATTCTAATCAGGGCGCGACCGTGTTGATCAAACAAAGGCTTAAACTGATTAAATCGTTAGGCACGACCGTGCCATGGCCAGGCACGATCGTGTCTATGATTTCAAGACACGACTGAGATTAGCCAAAGGGCATGATTGGGTCTAGACAGGAGGACACGACCGCCCTGGTAATCGGCACGACTGCGTCTAATGAGGCACGACCGCGCTAGATGATTAGCGCGACCATGTCTCTTCCAAAACAAACACGAATTGACTGATTTTTATATTGTTACTGCTGGGAATCATAGGGCTTTTATTTACCGTGCTATTACGAGTCTGGTTATATAGATTAATTGTATGTAAGTCATGTTTAGAACTGGGTTCGATTAAATCGTTTCTGAACAAAACTCAGATTCGGGTTTCGGACTAATTCTATATTGAGAGCCCAAATTAATATGGGGCTTTTGATCTATAGGCTAAATAGACTGTGGAAAGAGTTTCAATTACCCGGATGGACGACGAATTGATAGATGACGGTAGGAAAGGAGTTCCGGCGTCGACGAGTTCGGTCTCCGGCGTCTTCCACTGCACTTCCGGCTAAACCAGTATGTTCAGGGGTTTTAGAGAGATTCTATGGAGCGATTGATCAAGGGAATTGCACTTTAGAATAGGAGGATTTTGGTTCAAGTGAATGATTTTTGTTTTCTTTGAGATGAATCGATTTCTGTTGTCAGTTGTTACGATTGATAATATTATTGTCTTTGATAACGAAAGTGAAACGTATATCGGTTACGAAACTCAACGATTCTCGCGTTTAAAACTGATTTTACGTTTCAACTAATACTAGGCGCGACCGTGCCTAAACGAGGCGCGACCGTGTTAAGGCACCAGGCGCGATCGTTCCAAAGCAAGTCGCACGACCGTGCCAAGGCACTCGACGCGACCGTGCCAGAATGAGGCGCGACCGTGCCTATTAGGGTTTCTTGAAAGTTTTCAACATCAGACCTTGTAACTTTGGTCTTTGACATATTTGTATAAATAGATACTTATGTAGTGTTTTAGTAGGTTATAACCGTGTAAAATTTGCTGGTTAACATTGAAATATAATATTTAATTGATGGTACGAAAAGAAACAAAACAGTGCACTAGAATTGAGTTTGAAATGCATTACATTGAATTGAAAATACGGATACTAAAAATCAGAAATATTACAGTACAGGCTAACACTTGAGATTCTAAATCTCATACTTGTGTGATACTACCTACTAGGCAACGCTGGTGAGTTTCACGGCCCCTTTTTACTTGTTTTACTATTGGGGCAGAAACATGCTTACACACAAACGTATTTTTACTTGTTTTCCTGTTGAGGAAGAAACAAACATGAACACCAACTATCATACTTTTACTTGTTTTCCCCATGGGGGAGAAACAGGTACGCAAGCAAATATTAGTTTACATGTTTTTCCCGTTGGGGGAGAAAACATGACGTAACTATTTGATTATGGTACTTTATATGATATCACTGTTGAGGCTAAGCGTAACACACTATCACAGAAAGTCCTCATCTTATATCGGACCGTTAATATGGATCTTAGCGAGGTAATGTTTAGTAGTACTACTGGGTTTGAAAAGCCCCACCCGCGTTAGTCGCGCTAACTCGATTGGAGATCGAACGGGTGAAATGTTAGCCTACTCACATTTGCTAGAGTTGACAGACCTGGCAGGAGGCAATAAACAAACAGTCAGCTTCGGTTGCGAGCGCTTTAGTAATACATGAACATAGGCTAGCTACCTATAGATATGCATATGGAATGTACATAATCTGGCAAACAGTCTCATATTGCAAACTTGAAACCTGTGAACTCACCAACCTTGTGTTAACACTTTTTCTTACATGTTTCTCAGGTCGCTTTGGCACAGGTTGCGCACTTAGGACATGCATGGTGTCCTACTTTCATATCATTATTTCAAATATTTTAAACAGTTTATTTAATTACATTAATTTACGCTTGTTGCGTGTAATTACGTTTGACTTCATTGTAACGTTTACGCTTCCGCATTAACTCTGAACTTTTATGTTATGACATTTCAAGTCCCATATAGTGTCGTTTGATGTAACTAATGACTGAGATCCTGGTGTGTCACATCCCTAACGATAAAACTCCGTTAGTGAAATTTTGGGGTGTGACAGATTGGTATCAGAGACATTGGTTATAGAGAACTAGGACTGCATACTAGACTATAACCTCACACATTAGTTACACGGCATAGGCACTCATACCCGATACATATAGCACCTATACATACATTGTAGTGCAGGCATGTAACACCATCCGTATCACCCTCAGTTGGCAAGGGACACATCATTTGCATTGCATCATCATTCCCAGTGGCGACACTCGGGGAATCACCAGAACATCATCCACTCCCGTCCGAGGGCAGCAAGACGGAGCCTTCGGAGGAGTCACTTACATCACCATCACCTGTTGGGTATGGTGGGCTTTCTCAGGTCCATGTTATGGACGACACTCAGCACTAACACATATCTCTTGGGAGTTGGGATTGTCGGAGGCGAGTCCCTACTGTACCCACTAGCAACAATACGCCGAGTGAAGGCAGGCCGTTGCCCGCATTATTGTAGAATCCATTGACACGTAGATGTCATCACTTTCCCGAGCCACGGGCTCGCGTCTTTGGTCGATATTCTGTTGAGAATAGATTGACCACAAATTTTAGAACGCATTGCTCAATGCATACTCAAACCCTATTCTGACTCAGTGGGAAGAACAACTACTTTCCTTCTTCCAGTAACACATTCATGAACTAGTTTCGCTCATCGAAGCAGTATTTCATGTACATGTTTGTTTCGTGTACATGTTCCCATCTACAATCCACTGGATTGGACTCTTGTATTATGTTCCAACTCGAGTGAATACTCGGATCAAACAATTTCTGACTACTCATCCTGATATGAGTCCTAGTCGATCAACTTATGGTTAATGACTACACCTTTCAATGACTTATCATCTCTAACAACACTCTATATTCGGCAATAAAAATTGAGGGACATTTAGACACAGGACAGGGAGAACTAGGGTGAGAATGCAAAACAAATTATCATTACGGGTGCACACGTAATAGTAATTTGAGGTGCATGTAACTCCTGGTAAAACCTAGGGTGTGGATAAATGGTCCTAACCTGTGAGTTACAGACTTAAGTTTCCACTGTCCGTAGAAACTCTCATAACCCACTCAATGACTAGTTGGTATCATTAAATCTGTTCAACAGTTGATAGACTCGACTATCAGATTGAAGATGTCTACATACACACTGAGTTATCATTAATGGAATCCATCATGTAAAAGTCTTAGGGACCGTAAGACCCTCATCCAAACTTGATCAAGGAAACTATCTTGATAGAAACTCTACTAGAACCTCATGGCAAATCCATCGATTACAACTATGTAAGCGAAATTTATGAAATTCTCTCTAAGCTAGCACGTGTTATTCCATCTGACCCTATTACTTTATCTTGTGACTAATCCTCAGATTAATTTGAATTATACCCCAACATATTCAATCCTGTAGACAAAATTCTTTCTTCATGAAATGATCCAATGACATAGAGAAATGAGGATTTAACCTAACCAGCCATTAATTGAACGCAATTACTTAAACAGACAACCTGTTCCTTGTATTACTGGGATCTATATTTCATTGAAATTTTCCTTCCTACATGTGAACCTCTTCCCTTGACCTATACATTGACCGACGCTTACCTTATCAGCATGAGTCTAATTAGAAATCTCAGCATGACTTCACAAACTCCATGTTGATGCGGTCGTACTCCAACTCTATTAAAAGCCACGTATACTATTGAGATAGCAGACACTCAGAAAATTGAAACAACTCGCATTCCTACAGGTGTAAACTAGTATTGGTTAGTCATAAACTTGGCATTTGACCTTCTGCCAGTTACACTTAGCAGTTTCGACCTTATTGTCGGTATGAATTGGTTATTCAAGAACCAACCTGAGGCCATATGTTGTGACAAAAATGTTTGCCTTCCTCTCCTTAGAGGGGGAAATTCTTTCTGTCCAAGGCAAGAGGAGTGGTACAGTCGTTGGCATCATATCCTTCATGAAAGCACAGAAATGTCTTCGAAAAGGTCATACTGCTATTTTGGCTCTCGTTGCCGAGCAGTCATCTGAGGAGAAGAAAATTGATGATATACCAATCGTACGTAACTATCCGGAAGTATTTCCCAAGGACTTGCCTAGTTCTGCCACCGTACCGTCAAGTTGAATTCCAAATCGATCTAGCACCCGGAGCGGCAACAATCGCTCGGGCACCTTATAAATTAGCACCTAGTGAATTACAAGAGCTGTCCACTCAACTGCAAGATTTTTTGGATAAAGGCTTCATCCGACCTACTTCATCGCCGTGGGGAGCTCCAGTACTATTTGTCAAGAAAAAGGACGGAACTTTCCGTATGTGTATTGACTATCGGGAGCTGAATAAAGTCACAATCAAGAACCGCTACCCTTTACCTCGCATAGATGACCTCTTTGATCAACTTCAAGGATCGAGTTTCTATTCCAAAATAGATCTTAGGTCCGGCTACCATCAGTTGAGAGTCCGAGAAAAGGATATCTCTAAGACTGCATTCAGAACAAGGTACGGCCATTACGAGTTTATAGTCATGTCTTTCGGATTGACCAATGCACCCGCGACATTCATGGACCTCATAAACCGTGTGTGTAAACCGTACCTAGATCAGTTCGTTATCGTCTTCATCGATGACATCCTCATCTACTCCAAGAATAGGGATGAACATGAGGAACACCTGCGTTTGATTTCAGAATTGCTAAAACAAAAGCAATTGTATGCCAAACTTTCCAAGTGCGAACTCTGGATTCGAGAAGTATAATCCTTAGAACATGTAGTAAACAAGACGGGAATACATGTCAATCTAGCTAAAGTAGAAGAAATCAAGAATTGGGCAGCACCTACAACGCCGACGGAGGTGCGACAATTTCTGGGATTGGCTGGCTATTACCGTCGTTTCATTGAGGGATTTTCAAAGATTACACAACCTCTCACCGCCCTAACTCAAAAAGGAAAAGCCTATAATTGGGGCGATAACCAAGAGTCAGCTTTCCAGCACCTCAAACAGAAACTTTGCAGTGCACCTATTTTAGCTCTTCCGGAAGGAACCGATGATTTTGTAGTGTATTGTGATGCATCTATTCAAGGTCTGGGTTGTGTCTTAATGCAACGCGAAAAGGTGATCGCATACGCTTCACGTCAGTTAAAGATTCACGAGAAAAACTACACCACTCATGATCTAGAGTTGGGAGCAGTAGTTTTTGCACTTAAGATATGGAGACATTACTTGTACGGTACCAAATGCGCCATCTACACCGATCACAAGAGCCTCCAGCATATCTTCGAGCAGAAGGAGTTGAACATGCGACAACGTCGTTGGGTTGAACTTTTAAATGATTACGACTGTGCGATCCGGTATCATCCGGGTAAAGCTGCCGTTGTGGCTGAGGCACTAAGCCGAAAGGAAACGAAACCTAAACGAGTTCGAGTGTTACAACTTACTATTCACCCTGGATTGCCTGACCGAATCCGTAGTGCTCAACTTGAAGCCTTGAAAGAAGATAACCTACCGTTAGAAGGTACACGCGGCATGGAAGCACAACTTGAAGTAAAATCTGACGGAATTCGTTACTTTGTCGAACGAATATGGATTCCAGTGTTCGGAAATTTAAGGGAGCTAATCATGGATGAAGCTCACAAATATCGATACTCTATTCATCCAGGTTCTGATAAGATGTACCACAACCTAAGGGTGTTATATTGGTGGCCGAAGATGAAGGCCGATATAGCCACCTATGTGAGCAAGTGCCTAACATACTCAAAGGTCAAAGTGGAATACCAAAAGCCTTCTGGTATACTTCATCAACCAGAAATCCCAATGTGGAAATGGGAACAGATTTCTATGGACTTCATAACTAAACTACCCAGAACCCCTAGCGGATGCGACACCATCTGGGTGATCGTAGATCGCCTAACAAAATATGCACACTTCCTTGCAATCAAAGAAACCGACAAGATGAAAAAAAAAACTCACTCGTATTTATTTGAAGGAAGTAGTCTCTCGGCACGGTGTGCCGATCTCTATCATTTCGGATCATGATGCACGATTCACCTCTCGTTTCTAGCAGTCGTTACATAAAGCTTTAGGCACACGCCTAGATATGAGCACAGCATGCCATCCTCAAACCGATGGTCAAACAGAACGTACCATTCAAACTCTAGAGGACATACTACGAGCTTGTGTGATCGATTTCGGTAATACTTGGGAGTCTCACTTACCTTTACTGGAGTTCTCCTACAACAACAGTTATCACACTAGCATCAAGGCGGCACCATTCGAGGCCTTGTACGGACGTAAATGCCGATCTCCTATCTGTTGGGCTGAAGTTGGGGATAGCCAACTTACAGGTCCTGAACTTGTATTCGAAACCTCTGAAAAGATCGTTCAAATCCGAAACAGGATGGCGGCAGCTCGTGATCGTCAAAAGAGCTACGCCGATAAGCGTCGTAAACCGTTAGAGTTCCAAGTAGGCGACATAGTCTACTCAAAGTCTCACCTTGGAAAGGTGTAATTCGCTTCGGGAAGCGAGGCAAACTGAATCCTCGTTATATTGGACCGTTCAAGATAGTGAAGAGAATTGGGCAAGTAGCGTACCAGCTGGACCTACCTGAAGGACTTAGTGGTGTACACGATGTCTTTCATGTCTCGAACTTGAAGAAATGTCTAGCAGATGAAACACTCGCGGTTCCTTTTGAGGAACTACACATCGATGAACAACTGCGGTTCGTTGAAGAACCGGTGGAAATCATGGATAGGGAAATCAAAACGCTGAAACGCAGTAAAATCCCTATTGTCAGAGTTCGTTGGAACTCGAAACACGGACCGGAATTCACGTGGGAGCGTGAGGATCAGAGGATACGCAAGTATCCGCATCTGTTCAAGCAATCCACTTCAAACTCTTAACATACTATTCTAATTTTCGGGACGAAAATTCTTTCAACTAGGGGATGATGTGACACCTCTAAAAAAAAGTATATTTTTTTAAATTTTCGGGACGAAACTTCTTTCAACTAAGGGATGATATGACAACCCGACTTTTCAGGTTAACTCAGTTAGCAATTCCGTTAAAAATCCTACAGAAAACTTAACCCCGTTAACTAACCCAGTTAAATCTAACCATATGGTTTAAATTCAGTCATTTCTTAACCTCAAACTCCAAGGACTAGTTCTGCCAAGTCCCAAGACTTAGATGGTTGACTCTCAAAGTCAAAATCAAACTTAAAATAGTCTTGTTGACTTTCTGAAAGTCAAAATCGCAATCATTCAATCAAATTCAAAATCAAAAATCGATTTGTATTCGATTCCGTAACCGTTTTACATGACCACGACATTAATCGATCATCATTGAATCAATAACACCGCCATTATGCTCGAATTAATCCCATTGATGGGAATAATGGCCGTAGCCGTCGATTCACGTCGTTTACACATAAAATTGATCGAATGCTTGTATCATATCCACGAATTCAACTCCTGTGTAGCTTGTACGAAACCTGAAGAAGCTTCTGCACACACCAATTCAATCGGAAGAAGAACTAGGATCGCCGAAGATCAACGCGTCGGACCGCGACTGTGGTGTAATCGAACTCCGGCAATACATCGTTTATTCTAGTAATTGATCTAGTCTTTAGACTCGTTTTATTCTGTTAATCAAAAGCCCTATCTTAATTTGGACTTCCAATATCGGATTGATCACGATCAATAACCTAGGGTTCATACGTTTCTAGTTTGGTCGAACCCTAGCAATCCGATATCGATTAATGAAATTGAACATATCCTTAGAGTCGTCCCTGCAACTGGATTGAAAGCCCTATGAAATCCAGGGCTCATGTCATCGAATTTAACACGATCCATAACCTAGGGTTCATCATAACCTCAATTAAAAATAATATATTTATATTATTTTCACTGTAACCTCAATTAAAAATAATATACATTTATATTATTTTCACCACGTTTATAAACTCAATGAAACGTTTCAAACTTATAAATAATATAAGTTATTATGTTATTTACCATCGGTTTTACCCTCGATCAAAAATAATATACTTATTATTTTTCCACACAAATGATTATTTTGTTAATCATTCTAACTTGAAAATAATATATATAGTTACATTATTTTCCTAACCATTTAAATGTAACAAACGTACGAATATAATTATTCATTATTATTCGTTATTAGAAACGTTCGACGCGAAACGTATTAATCTTAATAATTAATTAATTAAGAAATCCTTATTCCCGTAGACACGTTCGTCTACTCTTAAATCCTTAAAATGTTTTAAGACGTCCTAATCTTCCGTATCTTCGTCACAAATCCCATATGTCCCTAACTTATGTGTTATAATTATAGGGCATACGTAAGCCGTACAGGCTAACACTTGAGATTCTAAATCTCATACTTGTGTGATACTACCTACGACGCAACGCAGGTGAGTTTCACAGCCACTTTTTACTTGTTTTACTATTAGGGGAGAAACATGCTTACACACAAACGTATTTTTACTTGTTTTCCTGTTAAGGAAGAAACAAACATGAACACCAACTATCATACTTTTACTTGTTTTCCCCGTGGGGGAGAAACAGGTACGCAAGCAAATATTAGTTTACATGTTTTTCCCGTTAGGGGAGAAAACATGACGCAACTATTTGATTATGGTACTTTATATGATATCACTGTTGAGGCTAAGCGTAACACACTATCACAGAAAGTCCTCATCTTATATCGGACCATTAATATGGATCTTAGTGAGGTAATGTTTAGTAGTACTACTGGGTTTGACAAGCCCCACCCACGTTAGTCGCGCTAACTCGATTGGAGATCGAACGGGTGAAATGTTAGCCTACTCACATTTGCCAGAGTTGATAGACCTGGCAGGAGGCAATAAACAAACAGTCAGCTTCGGTTGCGAGCGCTTTAGTAAGACATGAACATAGGCTAGCTACCTATATGCGTATGGAATGTACATAATCTGGCAAACACTCTCATATTGCAAACTTGAAACCTGTGAACTCACCAACCTCGTGTTGACACTTTTTCTTACATGTTTCTCAGGTCGCTTTGGCACAGGTTGCGCACTTAGGACATGCATGGAGTCCTACTGTCATATCATTCATTTCAAATATTTTAAACAGTTTATTTAATTACATTAATTGACGCTTGTTGCGTGTAATTACGTTTGACTTCATTGTAACGTTTACGCTTCCGAATTAACTCTGAACTTTTATGTTATGACATTTCAAGTCCCATATAGTGTCGTTTGATGTAACTAATGACTGAGATCCTGGTGTGTCACATCCCTAATGGTAAAACTCCGTTAGTGAAATTTTGGGGTGTGACACTGACCAACATATTCTCAACAAAACCGCGTGGATACTTAACCAATCGATCGGCAAGTTGAAGACTCATCCGCGTCGGCTGCGGCTCTCCTAGGCCTAGCCTCTTAAAAACAGAGTAGGGGTTCAGGTTGATGCTAGCACCTAGGTCGGTAAGAGCGTTGCCAACAAATAACCTACCAATAACACAAGGGATAGTAAAACCATCCTCCATCAAGATCTTATGCATGCAAAAGGAAGGGTTTATACCCTTAATATCCCTTAGCTTCCACACGATCACATGCTTATGTGCCTTCAGCATGCCAGTCAGTATCTCCTTCTCATCTCCTGTCAGATCCGCAACAATAATCACGGGAAGCTTCATCTCATCATCCAAGAAAGCATACTCTAAATAACAAGGTAACTCCTTAAGCTCTAAGGAGGACGGTGGGCTCTCAACAGACGACCTCTCTACAGAATCACTCCTCTCAATCTCCTCGAATCCAGTGGGATTATGGGCAACCTTACTCTCTAGAGGACTCGAGCTCTCATCATTGGATGATGCTGTCATCTTAATCTTGCCATTCTCTCTAACTAGGATTTACGTATCAGACACATCTCTCCCACAGATATCACTCAAGAACTCTCCCACATGTGACATGATCGACTCTATGAAGTACAGTGTATCGTCCTGGCTGCTCGGATGCTTCATGGACTTATTCACGTTGAACGTCACCTTCTTGTCATTCACACCAAGGGTCAGATTACAGCTAAAAATATCTATCATGGCGTGCGCGGTAGCTAGGAATGGACGGCCCAAAATAAGAGCGACATGCTCATCCTTGTCCATATCCAAAAAGACAAAGTCCACAGCTAACCAACATATTCTCAACAAAACCGCGCGGATACTTAACCGATCGATCGGCAAGCTGAAGACTCATCCGCGTCGGCTGCGGCTCTCCTAGGCCTAGCCTTTTAAAAACAGAGTAGGGGTTCAGGTTGATGCTAGCACCTACGTTGGCCAGAGCGTTGCCAACAAATAATGGTCAGACCCCCAACTCGGGTCGTTCTCGAAGTCGCCAAAAAGTGTCCCCGGCAACGGCACCAAAAACTTGATGTGTTATTATATATATATACATATTAAATTAGCCAAGTTTTAAATGTAGAAATGGACTCACAGCTAAATCACACGCTCACGGCAAGTGTACGAGTTGCGCGTAGTAAAGAAAGTAAGCCCGAGTTATCGAACCATGGACACAAAAGGCGCCGTCCCTCGACGCTGAACCTCTATTGACTCCTAACCGATGTAACTCAAGAGATGATTTTATTTATTACTTTTGTTGATTTTAGAACAGGTAATTTAGAATAAAATAACTAAAATACTGACTTGACTCAAAGACGGACAAGACACGAAAAACTTAGACACACAGAAAGCAAACGAAGACAAAGACAAGACACTAAAAATAGACCAAACAAACTAAAATACAAAACAAAGACAAAAAATGAGATAAACACCACCTACACCAGGAATCCTATTGACTGACTCAACTGCTTTCGGGACAACTGACTGTATGACACCGGTTCTAAAGATAGACTGACTCGGGAATCACTAAAACGTGCAGGATCTCCTCTCAGACTCACCTACACACCTCAACTATCCTAAGGGTCGGATTAAGCTCACCAGTAAGGAATTGGATTTCCTCTCGGACTCACCAAAATCTAGAACACCACGTACTCGAAAACGGTTTCACCTCTCGGTCTCACCCACTTTATACTCACAGGCTATCCTAGACAGACCTAAGAGCAAGGAGTAAACTCCCCAAATACTATTTATGACACAAAATAGCAAATGATAAAAACGACTCGGACAATTCACTCTCACGCAATTGCTACCCAAACCGCTAAACCAAGACACAACCCGATAACCTATCTCCTCTCGGACTCAAGATTGGTAAAATACTGATTTTTATGACCATACAAACCTGCCACAAGTCATGCCAATATTCATCCTAATCTAGGTCACAATAAGTTTAGCTACTCATAATACTGAGAAACAATCCACAAAGTACTAGAAACATAGTTTAATCTCGAAATAAATAACTGAAATAGGAAAAAGAACGTAAAACCATTGTTTTCAAACCGAAAGACTTCAACTTTACTCAATCCTGATGATACTAGGTCTCAAAACTTCGATCCTCAGACCCTCTGGGTGGTCTTCAGCCACTTGAAATCGATCCCCCACAAGAATGGCCATCTAAAACCTTTTATAATCAAATTAAGTTTTTTTTCACAGAATAGCAAGTCTTCGCGTACCGCGAAGCAATCCACCCGCCCCTTCGCATACCGCGAGGGCCAAAACAGTCGGGCCCGGATCTGCGATTCTTCGCGTACTGCGAATATCTGGGGATTCTTCGCGTACCTCGAAGAGCATAAATTTCAACTTTTTTTCTTTTGTTTCTCTCAGGCTCCGTTTCTTCAGTATAATTTTTTGGTTTATCATACAAACCTGCAAATTCAAAAATAATCTCACTAAGTACCAATTTCTTTATATATTTCCTGATAAACCGGGTAAAACGGGTCAAAAACAACCTAAGAAACATTTGTGTTTTAGAACACATCACCCCGACATTGAATTCGATAGGTCTTCGCCTCTTATCCGCATAAGACTTTTGACGGTCCTGTGCTGCTTTCATCCTGGCCTTAATCTAGTCAAACTTTCCAGAGGTTGCTGTGACTACTTCTAAGCATTCCAACTGTTTCTATCCTATCTCGCCCCAACAGACCAGGGTTTGACATTTTCTACCATACAACATTTCGTAAGGCGGCATACCAATAGTGGTGTGATAGCTGTTGTTGTAGGAGAATTTTGCTACTGGTAGGTGACTATCCCAACTGCCACCGAAGTCTATAAGGCATTTGCGGAGCATGTCCTCCAATGTTTGGATGGTCCTTTCCGACTGACCATCCGTCTGTGGGTGATAAGCCGTGCTGATGTTCAATCTTGTACCATTGACTCATGAAATGTTTTCTAGAATCTCGATGTAAATCATGTGTCTCGGTCAGATACAATCGACAATGGCACGCCATGTCGAGACACTATTTCATTGATAAATACTTCTTCCAGCTTCTCAGATGAATACGTTTCACGAATCGGCAAGAAATGTGCACTTTTTATCAGACGATCCACTATAATCCAAATCGTATCGTCGCCTTTAGCTGTGTGGGGCAGCTTTGTAATAAAGTCCATGGTGATACGCTCCCACTTCCATTCGAGTATTTCCAGAGGTTGGATCTTCCCGTATGGTTTCTGATGCTCTTCTTTAACTTGTGAGAAAGTCCGACACTTGCTCACGTATTCTGTCACATCATTCTTCGTGTTAGGCCACCAATACTCTTTCTTCAAATCCTGGTACATCTTCGTGGTTCCCGAGTGGATGGAATATCGAGACTTATGGGCCTCGTCGAGTACTTTGGTTGGTACCCACATACGACCACATCTGGTCCTCACTCCATGAGTGTTTATCTCCAACTTTACCTTTTGACCGACCATTCTCTCTTTCTTTATGTTCTCTTCTTTTAACGCTTCTGTTTGTGCTTTCTCTAGCTTTGTCATAAATTCTGGTGTTATTATTAACAGGTATTGTCACACCCTGGATTTAGTCTACCCGGGCGTGCCACCAACGATTGGTACCTGTTTCTTATTTTATATCATCAGAGTTTTATAAACACATCGGAATAGTTCATAACTCAGGATCTTTTCAAAAGACGGGGAATCTCCCGTTTCATTTAATTATAACAGGAATAAACCCTGATATTTTACACAAACGTTTATTTTACAAAACCAAGGTTTATATGAGCCATTTTCTTTCAAACAGATGTCTAGGGTGGACGTTCCCTTTTTCATGACATCTTTCATTCCTTGTCATCACATGGCAAAATCAATATCAATTCATCCTTGGTTACCTGTAAAACGTTTTAAAACATTTCATTAGTATAAACTATTGAATACAAGTATATTGGAAATCATAATCTGACAAGCATGAATAAATAGAAAAAATTGCTCATAGTTTCTGGTCAATTCACTACCAAAAAATAAGCCTAATGCAACCTTTTTTGTCTAGCGAAGTTGCATTAGACTTAATGCAACCTTTTGTAACCAAATGCAACTTTTTTTCCAAAAAGTTGCATATTAAAAAGGTTGCATTTAATAAAAAAAATTTGCATTATGTAACAAAAAGGTTGCATTAGGTCTAATGCAACTTCAGCTAATGCAACCTTTTTCAGACAAAAAAGGTTGCATTAGGCTCATTTTTTTGTAGTGATTTACACAGTTAACGGACTAACCACTAGCCACTCCAGGGACCTTGGACATATTTTTATGTCTATCTGCCTTACGCTTTAAGTGAATGACTTTACAACAACAAAAGGTTCAACCCCTAGCCCTGTTACAACGTCTCATCTGTAACACTTGTATATATACATGACTCTATGTGTCACACCCCAACCGACGGCGGAAACGTTGGGGCGGGACATGTAGACTGTTCATGAACACAAGGTTCACTAGATTTCAATATTTAATCATCAATTTCATTTCAAACCATTCAAACACAAATAGCAAAATTCAACAAGTACATAAATAAAATTACAAATTGTTCTTTGAATTTAAATTAACTAAGTCCAAACTTAGGTGTAGCATGTCTTGATCAAATTCACACATTAGCACCTAAAACATGAATAAAATAAGGTCAACTGAAAAGTTGGTGAGCATACATAGGCTTGTACATAGATAGTGTATAAATATGAACAAGCAAATCCTTACATGTTATGATAAATAAGGCATTTATGGGGAGCAGCTATTGTGTAACTAAAGTACAATCAATCATTTGTAACTAGCATGCAAATTGTGTTGTCGGTAACAATCACCCCAATCTGGGTGGGTTTGTCAGACTCAATAGATCTATCATTGTTCACTGTCGGCTTGTATAGTTAATGACTACACATGCAATTGCACACAAAAGTAGTTAACACACCTATTACTCAAACATAAAGCTCAAATTGCACATATGAATGTAAAGTGGATTTGTATTGTGTAGTTTGTGCAAATCATTATATGTAATGTTCATGTTTCACCCCAAAATGTAAAACAGTGTAAAAAGGGCCTATGTAAAACTCACCTTGATATTGTGACTTATACTTGAACTAGATCGTGAGAACAAGTGAACCGAATCAACGATGTCCTAAATAAATAATTACACATATTTGTTATATAGGGATGAGGAAAATTGGAACGGAACGATTTTGGACTTTAAGATTGGGAACGAACGAATGAGAGAATATTCAAAGATTCGAATTATTACGATACTAAGTTAAATAAAGTGATAACTTATGAATTTGTATTTATAAAAGAGACTTGGTGTCACAATACATGTTAGTTGTTCTTTTAATAAAATAATTATTTTATTAAGTTGATGGTTAAAAATAGTCATCATGATGGAATAAATAAACTATGTGATTAATAATATTATTATTTATGAACAATCAAGTGATTAAAAGAATTACATAACAATAAAACCCTAATAAAAGAAATATGATAAATATTTTAATGGAATAATTACAAACCTTTATCTTATTAAATAGGAGTAAAATTACAAATATAATGACTTATTATAAAGCATCATCTTTGAAATGTCTAGTTTGTAAACATATATATACATATACATATACATATATATATATATATATATATATATATATATATAAGCTATGACATTAAAACCACATTTATGTTATAGTTTTTAAAAGTCATATATATAATAGTGTTTATGAAAATACACTTAACGTTGTCATGTTCTTCAAATATATAATGGAACTATTTATATACTTGAACATGATAATAATCAAACGTTTTTAGAAAAAGAAAAAAATCAATTGAACATATATGTATAAATACTTTTTATTTATAAAGGATTTTAATTGTAAACCTTGTAATCTATAAAAGAACTTGTTTATTAACGATAATAGTTTATACATATAAAATGTGTGTGTTAGTGAAAGGCTTATAAAACAAACAAAACACAAATAAAGAAAGGAAGGATTCGCAGGGAGGCAGCAAGGGTCGAACCCGTGACCTCCTCCCTGCAGCTAACATAGTGTAACTACTAGACCAGAGCCGCATTTGTTTACTGAAATCGAAATGGAAAATTTATAACCCAAACAGCCCAATTCCCCTTCTCCTTTACACAACACAGGTCGCAAATTAGGGTTCTTCCCACTCTAAAACTTTAAACGATTACAGGAAAGAATAAAGACCAAAAATGTGAGAATCAATACAAACAAGGTTACCTGGGGTTGTCCTTGAATCATCACAGGTTGAGCTCGTTCCTCCCTAGTGTCGATCGGAAATGGAGAGAAAGAAAAGACGAGTTTTGAGTTGTGATTTGGGATTTGCGAGTGAAACAAGTATTGATAGGATGATACCCACGATTAGGACGCGTTAACAGCTGTAACCCGAACGAAATTAGTGGAATTTAAGGCTCGATTTGTGGACTTTTTAAAACTCATGACCGAAACCTCAATTGGGTTATAAAATCGTGATTTCTCAATTAATGAGGTTGATTACATGTTTCTAACGGTTGTAATAGGGTTGGATTTTGAATTGGGAGAATTGAAATCCCGAAATTTCTGGGATTTGATGAGGATTTGGTCGACTTGACTTTCCAAAGTCAAAATTATGCTAGCTAAGTTCCAGGGTCCAAGGGGGATTCAATGGCAATAAAAAAGTGGGTTCAAGTTCTAATTCTTTTGATATTTATTTACAAAAATTGTTTCTTTAACATTTATAAAAACTTACTCATTATTTGTTTTATTAAAATTATTTTATAAGGAAAAGTTCCATTTTTATAAACTTACAAATTGTATAAATGGTTTCTTTAATATAGTAAAATATACATATGTTTATATTTATAAACAAATACATGTATATATATTAAAAGATGTAAATACATAACTAAAACTCATGGGTTTTATTTTTGATATATTTATTATAACAAAGTATGAACATGTATATATTTACATATGTTATATATGTATATATATAAATTTAGTAGAGAGAGAAAAAAAATTATATGTAATTGCAAAGATTAGAAATTTTAATTTGAAGTACATGAAATCACGATTAAGGATTTATAATGTACTGAACTAGAATGAAATTGAATATATTATTGTCATATAAATAAAAAATTTACGGCCAAAAAATCATGGATGTTACAGTATCCCCAAGTTGAGGGAATTTCGTCCCGAAATTTAACCGTTGGAGGTCACTGAATTTAGGAGAAAGACGAGGGTTTAAATTTTCATTGGGCGTTGGTTGTCGGTTTGAGGAGCATAATCGATGACAAGTTTTAGGTATGATACTCAAAGTCAGGCTAGATTGTTGATAGTCAATTTAGTTTTTGGAAATGAACTTAAGGAGGAAAAACTGTCGAATAATAATTTGGATTCTAAAGGTGAAATGCATTATTTGGAATTGATTTTGTAACATCCATGGTTTTCTAGTACAAATTTTAACCATTTTATTTAATAATGGCACTCCATTCTTATACTCATTCAACACAATATGTCACAATTATGTGTTATTCTAAAAGCACGCTTATTATTTCAACCTCATATCTACATCCTACTTTTCATTTCATACATATGATATATATACATGTATTTAGTTAAAGATAAATATATAAACCCGCATACATTAAAATTTAATGAACCACTTTTTTCAACTTGTAATTTTATTATTATAAAATTTATTTCCTACATAAATAATAACATTAAATTTTTACAAATGTTATAACTAAATAAAATAAAATTTAAAACAAATAAAATAGGTCTTGAATCCTATAGAACCAAGTTTGAACCCCCAATTACCATTGAACTCTCAACATGATCCCTCATCCTTTGAAATTGAACCCATTAATATAGATTTTGACCCATTTACCCTATTGTGACCCAGTTTGACTTTTAAAAGTCAAACAACCCAAGATCATAACAATTCAAGGCCACCATCGATCGAACCCACCTGATTTGGTCATTCCTTGCTTACCAATTCCAAAATCGACCACTTACAAGCCCTGGTAACAACTTAATTCAATCAATCATGCGGTTTAATTCGAAATGCAAGGGCATTTGACTTCAACAGTCAAAACCGAACCTATTTATGTCCCAAATCAAGAAATCAGACACAATCAAATCCCGCTAATCACGCTCAAACAACTATTGACTGTATTTCGTCCTAAATAGCGTCCCAATTCATTCGCATTCAAACGGATTGACGCATAAATCGTGCTAACAACTGTCGCCTCAAGACCTAATCAATTCGAGCGTTCTGTATGAAATTGAAGCATAGGATCTAGTCATGCACCCTCGCGACACTCCCTTTGTACTCTCTGAATATTCGAATCCGCTTCAATTTGCTTCTGGAACGAAATCAATCCCGAAGAACTCAAGGTTCGCAGCTACGGTCAATCTCACCCTTTGCGCAACCGTTTCAAGGTAATAAAATCATCCCTAAACTCGTTGTGACCCTCTGATTAAAAGCCCCAAGAAATCGGACTCATGCCTGTGCATAGTCATAATCAATTTGGGGCTAGGGTTTCGGGGAAAATCGATTTAGGGAAGAAGATGGATTGAAGTTTATGTATTAATTTAGTTTCACTTCGGTTCCTGTCAAAGCTTTAAGCCAGTTCCGCTGGTTAATACACCGGACCCATAAGCGTGTGGTCGCGGGTTCTAAACCCCCAAGCCCGACACTTTTTTTTTCGCAAGTATTAAACTCAGACACGGTCCCCTTGTATGTACACCTTAAAACCCTTGTGAACCGGCTATCTGTCAAGGTGTAGCCCCTAGTCAAATGGTTAGTCCTTAATGTCTCCACTGGGGAGACCCGAGCGAGCCCCATTCATTTTTAAAAACTGTTTTAAAAAGCTCCGAAAATTTTATTAAATTATTTTTATAAACCCTGTATTTACTAGAACATAATTCGACTAGATTTACAATTTTTGTATAAAATCTCTATTTTTATAGATTTAATTCTCAATTACTCAATTTGAATTATATTATTATTTTTGAGTAATTTGTTCATTTAATGTATAAATTTGGTGACGAAATTTTATAAATACTTTTACAAAGCTTTATAAAATTTAAGTTATATATTTAAAACTAATAGAAGTACACCTAAATATGTATAGTTTTATATGCTTAAATAATACATGTAAATTTTAACTAAACTTATTTTCGCATACCCATTTTCGAATGATAAAGAAATAAATAAGCTTATTTATTATTTATATAGATTACATTTACAAGACATACTTAGAATTCAATTTAAGATTTATTTCTTGAATCTATATTAATTACATACCTTTATAAATAAATAAATAAATAAATAAATAAAGTAAAAAAAATATTTATTTTATATCTAAAATTGTTTATTTAATTTTTATTTAATTAAACATAATGACAACACTATTTTTACTAAATAAATAAATAAAAGTCATGTGATTTATTTAGTTAATCAAACCCGAACTCTAACTTCAATCATTTTAAACTATTCATTCCAAACTTTCGTTTTATAAAAACATCTATCCAGGTACAAACCAAAACACCACCTATAACTTCCAATCCCTTGTACTCTTCCAATTTAATCCTAGGCTTAGACATAGACTATTCTACATACCATTATTAATACAATATAAATTACGCTCTAGGTTAACGTTGTGTGTTACAAGGATCGCATTGTTACCTAGTCTCTCGTGCTAGCTACAACTTGAATTCAGGTGAGTTTTACATAGCCCCTTTTTCACTGTTTTTACATTTTGGGGTGAAACATGATCACAACTTACAATGATTTACATAAACTACACAATTCAAATCCACTTTACAATTTGTGTGCAATTTGAGCTTTATGTTTGAGTGCTAGGTGTGTTAACTACTTATTTGCAATTACATGTACAATCATTAACTAATCAAGCCGATGGTTAACAATAATAGATCTATTGAGTCTGACAAACCCACCCAGATTGGGGTGATTGTTACCGACAACACAATTTTACATGCTAGTTACAAAGGTTTGATTGTACTACTTTGTTACACAATAGTAACTCCCCATAAATGCCTTGTTAATCATGACTTGTATGGATTTGTTTACGCACAACACTTTAATACTATCTAGAGTCAAAACCTATGTATGCTCACCAACTTTTTAGTTGACCTCGTTTTCATCATGTTTCAGGTACAAAGTGTGAGTTGATCAAGTTTGCTTCACTTAGGTTGTGGACCTAGTTAATTGAACAAGAATGAACATGTTATGTATTTCAATGTTCATGTATTATGGAATTTGTTTTGTTGAAGTTATGAATGGAAATTTAATGTATTAATCTATTTCAATTTAGTCAACCATGTGCTCATGAACAGTCTACATGTCCCGCCCCGACGTTTCCGCCGTCGGTTGGGGTGTGACAGATTTGATGAGAATTTTGATGATCAGGGTTCATTTAGGATGTAATCTAATAAGTTCAAGAATTGTCACTGGATAAGAGATTTCACAAACATTGGTACAAGTTGAAATAACATAAAACTTCACGTGACACAAGTAACGCTACTTTTGACAATATGACAGGAACACTTATATATAGGAAGTACTAGCGGCGTATCCACCATGCCCCTTATCATATTATCTCAGTTTCGTTACTATATATCTCGATAATTTTTATGTCCTAACACACGATATAATTTACTATGTTTTTCATGCGCTGACTTTTATAATTACGTGTGCACCTGTAATTACTCGAATCATCGCATGGTCCGTATAGATCCTTCCGTTGTGTGCAGGTCAAGAGGAGTACAAATTCACTTAGTTCATGTCTATTGTTGTCACATATGAGTTGCTAATAAGTAACTATGTCCTTAAGCAGGTCAGTTCGCAACTAAAGAGTAATAAGGTAGTATAACTTAAAGATTCTTAATTTACTCATGTTTGAACAAGAATACGTCAAACACCGAGTTGCTTCAATGTGTTATAGTTTTCAACTTTGGTGAACAAAGTGTATGACCATGTTTTGTGTATAATGTAATTGTAACAACTGTAAGTAATTTAGTTTCGTGTATAATGTAGCACCCAAGTTTCATGTATAATCTAGTTTCATGTAGCTTTGTAATCAAATAGGTTTCATGTGTAACGTGAACAGTTTAGAATCATGTATATGGTAAGAAATGAATTTCATGTATGATGTTAACAACTTAGTATCGTGTATTTTGTAAACCAATAAGCTTTCATGTGTAATGTAAACAACATAGTATCATGTGCATTGTAAGAAATGAATTTCATGTATGGTGTTAACAACTTAGCATCATGTATTTTGTAAATCAATAAGTTTCATGTTCAATGTAGTCAATCCAGTATTATGTACCAAGCAAACAATTGTTATGTATCATGTATATTGCAACCAACCAAGTTCCATGTGTTCAACCCAATAGCATGTGTATTGCAAATAAACAAGTTTCATGTGTTATGTGATCAATCCAGTAAATTTGGATTTGTCAATAAACTAGTTTCATGTATTATGTGATCGTGTTGTGTATCTTGTGAACGTGCATACGTAAATTATTGAATTCCGTGTGTGTCGTATACTAACGAGTTTTGCATGTGATCGAGTGTTGCGGACAAGCGTGTTATTTGGCGTTCATGTATAATGTGGTAGTTAGGTTCTAGCTCTTTAAATTTCGTTGAGGTTTGTAGGGATGGTTAACGTTTACGCGAAATGGGTAGTCTCTTGAAGCGGCAAGTGAAAGGTAACGAAGAGGTTCAGAAAATATCATGGGAAATGGGTTTACAAGGAACTGGTCTTTGGTTGAAAATAGAAAATTGTAACATGTTCTTGGTGGTAGATATGAAGTAGTGAAACTTTTGAGTCAAATAACCTAAATAAATAACCAATTTATAGGAAAAATCTTTTTATTAAATTTTCAATTATTATAAGAAGAACATTTTTTTTAGAGAAATTTATTGGCTAAACAAGCGGTTGTATATTAATTTAACCAGGGTTTAGAATTTATTGACTTAACGAGAAAAGTCATAATTATTTATCAATTTGAAATACTGCTTTTATAAGACAGGTCATATTAAGTTTCTCTATAAGGTGAAAAGGTTTATGAAAAATTTATATTTTTGATACTACTTAAAAGTTTGATAAACATTTTGTTTGAAGAAGATAACGAGGTTTGTTCAAATCTAATAGGATGAGTTGTTTACGAAGGAGATTGTTGGTAGTGTACTATATCGTATTGAATGAAGAAGGTGATACTTGAGAAACCTTGATGAGAATATGATGGGTGTGATTCACACTCAACGGGTCAAATCAATGAATAATAACTTTAGAGTTGAAATATATAAAATTGATCAAATGTTGAGTTGTTAAACATTACTCAAAACATAGGGAAATGGTTCTCAAACTGAAAATTTAAAGACAATAAATAATGGAAAATAATTTTGTTAACGTCTCTTGTAGCTTTCCACTAGAAGGAGAATAATTACTAAGACGAGCACCGCTATGGTCACTCGGGTAGCTGATCTGGCCTCGGCTTTAGCTGTCTCCGTGCGATGTTCCAGTATTTCTTTTTCGAGGATGGAGATTAATTCCTTTTGGTACCCTAATTTGTTTGCTAGGCTATCCATTCTTTGTCCTTGCAAGTCGTGCATTACCTCATGCTCCATCCTTTGCCTCTCAAATTCTGCGGTCCACACATATTGGTGAATGTCATTGATTGGAATTCCCATAGCACTAGTGGGTGCCATGGTATGCCTTACCCAAGGGTTAGGGTGATACGGGTCGGGCACCAGATACGAGTCTCTTAGTGGGGGTGGTAATTGCTTGTGGAGATGGGGTGTCTGATACGAGTTCCTGGGTGTGGGTGATCCAAATGTTCGAAGTCTTGAGCCGGTGTTCCTAATCCAATCTGCCCTTACATCAAACCTTGGTCTAGCAGCTGGGGGTGGTAGTGACCGATACTCGGGTGATCTGATGTCTTCTTCCCAATCAGACTCTGCTCCGGGACGGTATACCGGGGAGGAAGGAGAGTAGGAGTCCATGTCTAGCAGAGAAACAACGAAAAGATTGTAAGTGATAATAAAATACTGAGTGTTAAATATAGGAGTTCTCATGGGTTTAGAGTTTGACTAGTCATAACACCGAGTCTTCACAATAGTATTTTAGAACTACACTTGACCTATAAGCAATGTATCCCTGAGGAGAATTCCCAGGAAAGAGGGTTGGTCACTAAGACACACTTAAGTACCATGTCTTTCCTTAGCCAGAATCCCTCATGGGCCTACGCACTCTTCCAGCCATCATGTATTACTAACACCATTGTTGGGCTCATGGTCATGATGAGAATTGTTGTGGACTGGGCTTTGAGGCCCGAAAGTGAGGCTTATATATTGTAGTAGACTTATTCTTCTTGGAGGGTAAGTGGGCTTCTAGTTTATTATTAATGGGCTTTAGGCCCAATAGTTTAGATTTAGATCACAAGAGTTGGTGACATTATATGTGTGAGTTTAAGGGTGCATGAAAAGCTAAGTGTGTATGAGTGTGTGTGGAAACTTAGGATAACACTTTAAATAAATCAAATAGGTAGCAACGAATAGGAGACAAAAGTTGGAAGGTAATGTGACACATAGACTATTAAGTGTTGTATCATATGATGTAATTATATAGTATAACATGTAAAAATATTCACATAAGAAATAATCATGTAGCATGTAGTAGCATGGCATGGTATGGGTGTCCTAAGGTTATAGTCTAGGTCAAGAGTGTCTAATAACCTAATCCCCTATAACCAAGGCTCTGATACCAATCTATCAGACCCCAACCGACGGCGGAATCGTCGGGGCGGGACATGTAGACTGTTCATGAGCACAAGGTTCACTAGATTTCAATATTTAATCATCAATTTCATTTCAAACCATTCAAACACAAATAGAAAAATTCAACAAGTACATAAATAAAATTACAAATTGTTCTTTGAATTTAAATTAACTAAGTCCAAACTTAGGTGTAGCATTTCTTTATAAAATTCACACATTAGCACCTGAAACATGAATAAAATAAGGTCAACTAAAAAGTTGGTGACCATACATAGGTTTGTACATAGATAGTGTATAAATATGAATAAGCAAATCCTTACATGTCATGATAAATAAGGCATTTATGGGAAGCAGCTATTGTGTAACTAAAGTACAATCAAACCTTTGTAACTAGCATGCAAATTGTGTTGTCGGTAACAATCACCCCAATCTGGGTGGGTTTGTCAGACTCAATAGATCTATCATTGTTCACCGTCGGCTTGTATAGTTAATGATTGCACATGCAATTGCACACAAAAGTAGTTAACACACCTAGTACTCAAACATAAAGCTCAAATTACACACATGAATGTAAAGTGGATTTGTATTGTGTAGTTTGTGCAAATCATTATATGTAATGTTCATGTTTCACCCCAAAATGTAAAACATTGTAAAAAGGGGCTATGTAAAACTCACCTTGATATTGTGACTTATACTTGAACTAGATCGTGAGAACAAGTGAACCGGATCAACGATGTCCTAAATAAATAATTACACATATTTGTTATATAGGGATGAGGAAAATTGGAACGGAACGATTTTGGACTTTAAGATTAGGAACGAATGAACGAACGAGAGAATATTCAAAGATTCGAATTATTACGATACTAAGTTAAATAAAGTGATAATTTATGAATTTGTATTTATAAAAGAGACTTGGTGTCACAATACATGTTAGTTGTTCTTTTAATAAAATAATTATTTTATTAAGTTGATGGTTAAAAATAGTCATCATGATGAAATAAATAAACTAGGTGATTAATAATATTATTATTTATGAACAATCAAGTGATTAAAAGAATTACATAACTATTAAAACCCTAATAAAAGAAATATGATAAATATTTTAATGGAATAATTACAAACCTTTATCTTATTAAATAGGAGTAAAATTACAAATATAATGACTTATTATAAAGCATCATCTTTGAAATGTCTAGTTTGTAAACATATATATACAAATACATATACATATACATATATATATATATATATATGCTATGACGTTAAAACCACGTTTATGTTATAGTTTTTAAAAGTCATATATATAATAGTGTTTATGAAAATACACTTAACGTTGTCATGTTCTTCAAATATATAATGGAACTATTTATATACTTGAACATGATAATAATCAAACGTTTTTAGAAAAAGAAAAAAATCAATTGAACATATATGTATAAATACTTTTTATTTATAAAGAATTTTAATTGTAAACCTTGTAATCTATAAAAGAACTTGTTTATTAACAATAATAGTTTATACATATAAAATGTGTGTCTGAGTGAAAGGCTTATAAAACAAACAAAACACAAATAAAGAAAGGAAGGATTCGCAGGGAGGCTGCAAGGGTCGAACCCGTGACCTCCTCCCTGCAGCTAACATAGCGTAACCACCAGACCAGAGCCGCATTTGTTTACTGAAATCGAAATGGAAAATTTATAACCCAAACAGCCCAATTCCCCTTCTCCTTTACACAACACAGGTCGCAAATTAGGGTTCTTCCCATTCTAAAACTTTAAACGATTACATGAAAGAAGAAAGACCAAAAATGTGAGAATCAATACGAACAAGGTTACCTGGGGTTGTCCTTGAATCATCACAGGTTAGCTCGTTCCTCCCTAGTGCCGATCGGAAATGGAAAGAAAGAAAAGACGAGTTTTGAGTTGTGATTTAGGATTTGCGAGTGAAACAAGTATTGATAGGATGATACCCACGATTAGGACGCGTTAACAGCTGTAACCCGAACGAAATTAGTGGAATTTAAGGCTCGATTTGTGGACTTTTTAAAACTCATGACCGAAACCTCAACTAGGTTATAAAATCGTGATTTCTCAATTAATGAGGTTGATTACATGTTTCTATTGGTTGTAATAGGGTTGGATTTTGAACTGGGAGAATTGAAATCCTGAAATTTCTGGGATTTGAGGAGGATTTGGTCGACTTGACTTTCCAAAGTCAAAATTATGCTAGCTAAGTTCTAGGGTCCAAGGGGATTCAATGGCAATGAAAAAGTGGGTTCAAGTTCTAATTCTTTTGATATTTATTTATAAAAATTGTTTCTATAACATTTATAACAACTTACTCATTATTTGTTTTATTAAAATTATTTTATAACGAAAAGTTCCATTTTTATAAACATACAAATTGTATAAATGGTTTCTTTAATATAGTAAAATATACATATGTTTATATTTATAAATAAATACATGTATATATATTAAAAGATGTAAATACATAATTAAAACTCATGGGTTTTATTTTTGATATATTTATTATAACAAAGTATGAACATGTATATATTTACATATGTTATATATGTATATATATAAATTTAGTAGAGAGAGAAAAAAAAGTATATGTAATTGCAAAGATTGGAAATTTTAATTTGAAGTACTTTAAATCACGATTAAGGATTTATAATGTACTGAACTAGAATGAAATTGAATATATTAGTATCATATAAATAAAAATTTACGGCCGAAAAATCATCGATGTTACACTATGGGTTGACTGCTATATAGTAAATCACCTTATGCAACGAATGGTTGTATAATTTCATTAAAGTCAGATCACAATCAAAACCATTTTCAGTTTTGAAATCATTTTATAAAAATACAAGTATTCACCTTGACAGAGTCTTAGCTTAGTAAGCTTCTAGAGTGAGTGTCCTAGTGGGCAGCGTCTCTGCTTAGTTGTCTAGCATGGGTTCTCCAAATGAGCGTTTCCTAGCTTCTCTTGTTTCTCTAAAGCGAATCGGCACTTCGGGAACTTAAACGTATCAGCGGGAATGGTTTTAGGAAAGTGGAATCAGTGGATATTGCTATGGAAATCGATTTTAAGTGTAAGAAATGATCAAACACGAGCTTGCTATTTATAGTGGATTTTGGCGGATGTGACGGACCGTTACGGGTGGTGACGGTCCGTCACCGCTGGGTCATAACGGAGGGTTACCGATGGTGATGGTCCGTCACCAAAACCAGGGTTGGCGAGTCATCAGACACGTGTCAGCGTCCGGTTGAATTGCGGTGTGACAGACCGTTACGGAGCCGTGACGGTCCGTCATAGGGTTTCCCCGTGTTAGAATCAACCTGTTAGTCACCGGACACGTGGCATGCCATCATTGCATGCGTGGCCAACCCGTAACGGACCATCCAATTTTCATGTTTTTCACTTTTTGGTTCTTGATCTTTTATATAATTACACTTCTAGTCCCTTAACTTTTATTTTTATAATTTTTGGCATGAAAAATTTTCAAATGTTACTTCTCCCCACCTTTTGAATAATCTTGTCCATGGGATTACGGGTACAGGTGCACATACTTTTTCTTCATTTCTGATTCTAGTTCCCAAGTGTATTCAGGACCGCGTCTAGAATTCCACTTCACTTTGACAAGTTTCAATCTATTCTCTTTCAACATTTTAGTCTGACGATCTTCTATCTTTAGAGGTTGTTCTACAAATCTTAATTTTTCGTTTACCTCTATGTCTTACAGAGGCATTATTAAAGATTATTCAGGCAGACATTTGCGAAGATTAGATATATGGAATACATCATGTATTCCACTCCTTTCTTCTGGTAATTCTAACTAATAAGCCACTGGTCCAATTCGTTTAACAATTTTGAAGGGTCCAACAAATCGAGGACTAAGTTTACCCTTCTTTCCGAATCGAACAACACCTTTGTAAGGTGATACTTTTAATAACACCTTGTCTTCAATGTTAAATTCCAGTGGTTTTCTTCTTTTATCTGTGTAGCTCTTTTGTTTATCTCTTGCTGCTTTTAATCTTTCTTGTATTTGAGCTACTTTTTTAGTTGTTTCCTAAACAAGCTCAGGTCTTGACATTCAGTTTTCTTCAAATTCAACCCAGCACACAGGAGTTTGACATTCCCTTCCATATAAGGCTTCGAAAGGTGTCGCTTGAATGCTTTTGTGATAACTATTGTTGTATGAAAATTCCATTAGGGGTAGGTGATCATCCCAACTACCACCTGAATCTATCACACAGCCTCAAAGCATATCTTCTAAAGTCTGAATTGTTCTTTCTCTTTCTTCAACTTCAGCCCAGCACACAGGAGTTTGACATTTCCTTCCATATAAGGCTTCGAAAGGTGTCGCTTGAATGCTTTTGTGATAACTATTGTTGTATGAAAATTCCATTAGGGGTAGGTGATCATCCCAACTACCATCTAAATCTATCACACGGCCTCTAAGCATATGTTCTAAAGTCTAAATTCTTCTTTCTCTTTGTGCATCTGTCTATGGATGATAGGCAGTGCTTAAGTTTAGATGAGTTCCCATGGCTTTTTTGAAACTTTACCAGAATCGAGATGTAAAATGACTATCTCTATCTGACACTATGGATAATGGCACTCCATGTAAAGATACAATCTCATTTGCGTAAAGACGAGCCAATCTATCCATACTGAAGGTTTCCTTCATTGGGAGAAAATGAGCAGATTTTGTCAATCTATCAATGATAACCCAGTTAGTATCATTTCCTCGACTGGTTCGAGGAATTTAAGTAATAAAATCTAGTATTATCATCTCTCACTTCTATACTGGTATTTCTAATTGTTGCAACAAACCAGAAGGTTTATGGTGTTCTGCCTTTACTTGGACACAAGTAAAATATTTTGCAACATATATGGCAATATCTTTCTTCATACCAATCCACCAGCAGTTATCCTTCAGATTCTTATACATTTTATTACATCCTGGGTGCATCATATATTTTAATTTATGTGCCTCTTCGAGTATTCTTTCTCGAAGATTTCCGATGATCGGAACCCAAGTTCTTTTATTCATACGAAGTATTTCATTGTCTCCCTTAATTAATTGCTTAATCATTCTCTCCATTCCTTCTTGTTCTAAGTCTTCTTCTGTTTGAATAGAATGTTGAGCATATTTTATTTGAGACAAGATATCTACACGAAGTTCAAGTCTGAGAGCATGGACCCGTTTAGGTTTCTCCCTTTCTTTTCTACTTAAAGCATCTACAACAACATTTACGTTACATTTGTGGTAAAAGATTTCGCAATCATAGTCACTTAAGATCTATAACCATCTTCTTTGTCTCATGTTTAGTTCCTTCTAACCAAATATATATTTCAAACTTTTATGGTCAGTATAAACTATAAATTTAACTCCATGGAGATAGAGTCTGCTTAATTTCAAGGAAAAAATTATGGCACCTAACTCTAGATCACGAGTTGTATAGTTCTTTTCATGAGTCTTTAACTGACGAGATGCATAGGCAATAACTTTGTTCTTTTGCATCAACACACAACCTAGACCGTTATGAGAAGCATCACAATAGACTACAAAGTCTTCATTGCCATCTGGCAAAGCCAGTATAGGTGTATGAGTCAGAGTCTCTTTTAGAGTTTGAAAAGCTTCTTCTTGCTTGGTTCCCCATTCCTACTTTACATTTTTGCGAGTTAAGGTAGTCAAAGGAACTGCAATCTTTGAGAAATCTTGAATGAATCATCTGTAGTATCCTGCAAGACCTAAGAAACTACGGACTTCGGTTGGAGATTTTAGGATTTCCCATTTGGTTATAGCATCAATTTTTGGATGGGTCTACTTGAATACCTTCTACATTCACTATATGACCTAGAAATTATACTTCTCTAAGACAAAATTCACACTTAAATAATTTAGCATACAATTTCTCTTTTATCAGAAGTTCAAGGACTATTCTGAGATGATTTCTGTCACACCCTCAAAATCCACCTGCGGGGTTGTACCGCGAGGGCTGTGACAAACTAGGATCATTATCATTAGTTATATTGAACGACCACTATATGAGTTGTAAAAATACTAGTGTTGCTCATAGCACGAGACAATACTGTTTAGTTTGAAAATGTTGCGGAAGCGTAAAGTAAAATATTTAATGCGCAACACAAACGCGCCCAAACCAAGTTGTTTAAAAGAAAGTAAATAATTTAAAGGTTTGCAATAATAAAGAACTCCCATGCATGTCCCAATCGTGTGCTTGTGCCTTAGCGACCTGAGAAAACATGTTAAGAAAATGTGTCAACACTAGGTTGGTGAGTTCACATGTTTCAGTTATAAATAGTGTTTGCCAGATAATGTACATTCTAGATATATCAATAGGTGGCTAACCTATGTTCAAGTTACTTAAGCGCTCGCAACCGACGCTGACTATTTGTGTTTGATGCCTTCCACCATGTCTATCAACAATGGTGATGTGTTAGGCTAATTTTACACCAGTTTGACCTCAAGTCGAGTTAGCGCGACTAACGCGGGTGAGGTTTGTCAAACCCAGTAATACTACTCAAGATTACCTAGCTAATTCCATATTAAACGGTTTGATGTGTAAGGACTTTTATGACAGGTGTTACGCTTAGTTTAACAGGTGATATATAAGAGCTACAGAATCTGATATTTGCGTCATGTTTTCTCCCACTAGTTTAAAACAGAAAAGGGGTTGTGAAACTCACCTGAGATGTGAAGACTGTAGCAATTAGAACCACAACAAGGAATGCAAGCAAAACCACAAATAGATTGCAAGTTAACTGCTTATGGATGCCCTAGAATATGATTGTGATAGTTAGGCACACGTAAGAATATGTGACAACAACACAGGATGATCGGAACTCCTAAATATGCTTATGATTAATGAAAAGGGATCGTGTTAACGAAATTAGGAAATTCCCTATTTGGTATCTAGTACGAATTCGTCTCCAAAAAGTAAAACAACGAGAATTATATATTATATATCTTTGTGAAAATATAATATAATACTTTGTAAAATAACTAATAAATTTGTTTCTGAGCATCCGAACGCCTTTCGGTATCAAAACGGGTTAAAATACTAATTGAATAGTATAGGGATTGGTTTTTATTAAAGAGAAATCAAGAAAACAGTTTAAAAAAAATAACGCAGTTGGGAAGGATCGAACCCGGGTCTCCTCTGTGCAACCCCAACAACCTAACCAACTAGACTGGAGTCCACTTGTGAACAAAACCCAAACCATATGCTTATAACACTATTCGCGATCCCGGTCCTTCCCAAATTCAAATTCCAAAACCAAGTTCAATCATAAGTTGCACGATTGATTCAATAGCCACTGGGCTTTTATAGAACAATTGATTACGAGTTTGGTAGTGGTTTTTAATTTGAAAAAAACATAAAGTTCTAGATCGTTTATTGACCGATTAAAACCTAAAAAACCCTAGGTTTTCCAAGAATCAAATACATGAAATTAGACTAGGTTTGTTACTGAAATCATGGGGCTTTCGATTGGCGCACTAAGACGATTCTAACTATGCTAATTAATTGGATTCTAATGCAGGTTTGGTATGAACTCGATTAAACCAAAAAGTCTAGAATAATTCCCCACTGTTTGCATAATATGCGATAAAATTGGGGGTTAACATGATATGGCTAATGATCTAATTAACAAAACGAATCTATAGGCGTGTTTAATTACGTTGATTGATGTTGAATTGATCGATCTTGCTTGAGGTCGGCTTAGGTGTAATCGGTTTCAATCGACAGATTCTTTGACGACTCAGATGATGAAATTGATGCTTCAGGCATGATCAGAATGGTTTGATTGGGGTGTGTAGAGAGATAATTTGATAGTTGGTAAATGGATTTGATAGAATTGAGTGGGTTTTGTAACAAGTTCGATGGTTTCATTAACTCATGATTAATGTGGTTAAATTTCAATCATAGGAGATTTTAAAACGCGTGGAAACGGTTCAATGATGATCGATATCATCAATGCTATGCATAACAGTCGCGAATTTGAACAGGCTTTGGAGTTACGGCTTAATTTTGGATCAATAACATCATGGTTTGACTTTTAAAAGTCAACAAATCAAGTTTTGGTTATTTGGACAATCAGTCCTTGTAGTTTCATGTATATATGTTTGAGTTCTGGCAGTTTTAGTCCTTGAGGAATCCAACTGGGCTAACTGGACTAACTGAGTTTGTGTGAGATAACGGGGTTTGGGTTAACAGTGTTAACCTTAAATTGTCAGATGTCACAATTTCCATGATCTTTCGCATTTCTATAATAAATAAGTATATCGTCAATGAAAACGAATACAAATTTATCTAGATAGGGTTTACAGATACGATTCATCATATCCATAAATGTTGCAGGACCATTAGTAAGTCCAAACGGCATAACCGTGAACTCATAATGTCCATATCTGGTTCAAAAAGCTGTTTTAGGATCATCTTCTTCTTGAAATTTTAGTTGATGATATCCCGATCGAAGATCTATTTTAGAAAAATGGCATGCGCCTTGTAGTTGATCAAATAGATCATCGAGTCTAGGAAGAGGATAACGATTCTTAATCGTTACTTTGTTTAGCTCCCGGTAGTTAATGCACATCCGCATGGTACCGTCTTTCTTTTTAACAAAAAGAATTGGAGCACCCCAAGGAGATGAACTTGGGCGTATGAATCCTTTCTCCAGTAATTCATCCAATTGTTCTTTTAGCTCTTTCATTTCGGTAGGAGCTAAATGATAAGGAGCTTTAGCAATTGGTGCTGTTCCTCATACAAGATTTATTTTGAATTCTACTTCTCTCTCTGGTGGTATACCCGGCAATTCATCTGGAAATACATCAGCATAATCAGGTACTACCGGTACATTCTCAATATTCTTTTCTTTTGTACTGGTAGAAATCTAAACTAAGTATGCCATGCATCCTTTCTGAAGGCATTTAGTTGCTTTCAGCATTGAGATGATTCCCAAAGGTAGGTTTTGTTTGTCACCATAAATTATTAAAGTTTTTCTAGAACAAATTTGAATTTCTATAGCCTTTTTATCACAAAGGATATGTGCTTGGTTACTTGCTAACCAATCCATTCCTAAGACAACATCAAATCCTGCTAATGTCATAGGCATTAATTGCACAGGCATGACGTGTCCAGGTATTGTGATAGTACATTCATCTAAGAATTCAGAAATTTTAACGAGATTTCCTTCGGCCGTTTCTACTTCATAAATCTTATATTGTGGAACTAATGGCTTGTTTAATAGATTACAAAATTTATAATCTATAAAACTCAAATTTGCACCAGAGTCAAATAATACTCTAGCATAAATATTATTAATGAGGAATGTATCGGTGACTGCATCTGGAACAGCTGCAGCATCATGAGTATTAAGTACGAACGCTCGTACATTCTTTTTATTTTTTTCATTGGCCTTTTCCCCACTAGATCCTGGTTGATTAAGCTTTGGGTAGGTCGATTTAAAATGGCCAGTCTCTCCGCAATTGAAACAGGAGATATTTTTCTTCTTTAGGCAGTTTTCAAATACATGCCCTGCCTGTTTACATAAATTACAGTAAATTTTCTTGAAGAAACATTCTCCAGTGTGCCTCTTCTTGCATATTTTATATTCAGGGATGGAAGAGTTAAATCCTCCTTTGGCAGGATGATTTCATTTCTTCCAAGGAGAATTTTTCTGGTTCTCCGTAGCCTTCTTGGCCATTTCCCTTACCTTCCTTTATTCTTGTATTCTTATCGTACCGTCAGTTAGGATTCCTCCTAGCGGCACGACTGATGCAATGATCTAAGGCATAGTAGCCTTAACCATATCCCTGATTTCCTCTGCAAGACCCCAAATATATCTCTTGATTAGATTGGGTTTGGGGGTAGATAGATGGGAACCAAACGAGCATATTCAAACATCTTGGAGGCATACTCCTGATGTTTAGTTCCTTCTATACGAAGATTTAGAAATTTAGTTTCAGTTCTATCTCTCTCATTGATGGGACAGAATCTTTGTATCACCATCTCTTTGAATTCTTCCCATTCCATGGCATAGGCCTTGTGCCGGTCCATGGCTTGGATAATAGAGTTCCACCATTCCAGTTCTTCATCTTTAAATAAATTTGATACATAAATCACCATATCTTCATCTGCACATTTGTTGATGGAGATAACAGATTCAGTTTTCTCGAGCCACCTTAGGGCTGCTGGTTGATAAGCTCAGAATGCATGAAAAGTACATCCTTTCTTTCTCTTCATCTTCTCACTAACTTCTTCATCATTGCTTGATGAATTATCTCCATTTGAACTATGGTTTTCTTCCCAGTTGTTTTTAGATTCAGCAAGTTTATATTTCGCTTTATCTTCTTTTATAGCTTTTAGAATTTTAGGAAGAACTTTCTCTATTCCTTCTGCAACCATGTTCTTTATCTCTGCTTTCTGTTGAAGTTATTCAGATGTTTCATTTTGGATTTGTTTGCTATTGACCCTTGTATTATGAGAAGGACCTTTTTTCGACATTCTATTCACAAGAGGAATTTTATTAATACTTGGAATATATATTACAAAGATCGGAAAAGAAATTTACATATAACCCTGGTTACGGGCATTTTCTACCATTTGTCTTAATGCTCTATTCTAGGCGTCTACAGATTCTAATCCATGATTTTCTCTTTCCAATTCTGCTACACGTTCCTATAAGACTCTAATATGATTATTATCAGAACTTTCCTCATTTTCTTAAGAATTTTGTACATTTGTAGGCTCATAATACTCATATGGCCTATTAGAATATTCTCTTTCTTCTCCTTCAGGAACATGATTATTTTTATAAGTGATTTCAGGTAATCCCAGATAATAGAATGGATTATAATATGGATTTTCTCCATAATCCGGATTCCAACTTGCAGCCGTTGGAGTAGAATGAAAACTGATAGAAGGTACATAAGGAATCACTGGAGGTGTTAATTCTCTTAAACTCCGATAAGTACTTTCTGTATGTTTTGAACTGGTTCCAGTTTCTAAATCTGTTTCATTCGTTGGTTGGAACTCATATCCAGGTGGAGCTTATTTTTTAACATAAAAGGGACCTTTTCCTTTTCTAGTCTTTTGAACAGAATAAAATACTTTTATTTCCAAAGTAGAACCTCCAACAAAAATGTTCCCAGGAAAGAATGACAGGTTTAGAAAAGATTTATACACCATTCTTTCCTTAGACAGAACATTCAGTTTGCGAGATAACTCCATACTGGTCAGATGATTACCCTTGGTTTATTTATTCTTTCTTTTTATCTTTTCTTTTCTTTTTCTTCCTCTAATTGACGAACCCTTTCCTTGAGCTGCCTTGATTCTTTATTTACTTCATCAGTTTCTCTTAAGGCATGATCAAGGAATTCTATGGGTGTTCCAAGATGAGCTGAAGAATAATTATACTGAGGAGGTGGTTCACGAATACCAATTAATATGTCGTTAAAAACATTATGATACGGATCATCAGAACCATCGGTTGGTTCATTGATATACTCCTCTAACATTGTTGGAAGAGTATAAGGTTTTCTTCACCAACTGGATAGAGGTATGGGTCTTGAGTTTCCATTTCAAGTTCTGCTTCCTCGGGTATTTCTTGATATACCTCTTCCGTTTCCTTTGCAGATACGTGTACATGCTCTGTTGACATTCTAACACGCATCTTTGGTTTAGTAGAATGACTTGGTCCAGCTTCATTTATGTCTACTTGTTTTACTGGAGTTGGGGTATCAGTTCTCCAATTCTCAAAATCCGAAGTAGCTTCCATCCAGGATGAGGTAGATAGATTTTGATAATAGGATTCACTGTCAGAGACAATGATAGGATCATAAATGGAATCACCGGTATCAAAAATGATTACATGATTTTCCGTGGATCTAGTAGGATGATAACTTTCTTCTTCAGACCGTCCGAAGATATAAGCATATTAACTATTTCCAGACATCTGTATCGTTCTCACTTAATTATTATGGAGATCTACCTACTTTTCTTAGCAGGCAGTCTATATTGGTTTAAGCTTAGATACCTTACCTTAGTATCTTAATTGCTAAAACCAAATAATATCATAATCAAGTTACAGCATAGATACTAATTTCTAGTATATAATTTGCTGAAACAAATGGCTCTAATACCAACCTGTCACACCTCGGATTTAGTTTACCCGGGCGTGCGAGCAAACGATTGGTACCTGTTTCCTATTTTATATCATCAGAGTTTTATAAACACAGCGGAATAGTTCATAACTCAGGATCTTTTCAAAAGATGGGGAATCTCCCGTTTCATTTCATTATAAAAGAGATAAACCCTGATATTTTACACAAACATTTATTTTACAAAACCGAGGTTTATATGAGCCATTTCTTTCAAACAAATGTCTAGGGTGGACGTTCCCCTTTTCATGACATCTTTCATTTCTTGTCATCACATGGCTAAATCAATATGAATTCATCCTTGGTTACCTGTAAAACGTTTGAAAACAACTTATCAGTACAAACTGTTGAATACAAGTATATTGGAAATCATAATCTGACAAGCGTGAATAAATAGAACAATTTGCCATAGTTTCTGGTCAATTTACACAGTCAACGGACTAACCACTAGCCCCACCAGGGACCTTTGATATATTTTTATGTCTATTTGCCTTACGCTTTAAGCGATGGGCTATACAACAACCAAAGCTTCAACCCTAACCCTGTTACAGCGTCTCATCTGTAACACGTGTATATATACGTGACTCTATGGGCTGACTGCTATATAGTAAATCACCTTATGCAACGAATGGTTGTATAAGTTCATTCAAGTTAGATCAAAATCAAAACCATTTTCAGTTTTGAAATCATTTTATAAAAAGACAAGTATTCACCTTGACAGAGTCTGGGCTTAGTAAGCTTCTACATAGTGGCACAAAACTTTACATGGCACTTTCTTGCCAGTTGTGTTTTGGTTAACCCATCTGCTCTCCTTACAAACCGGGCAATTTTCCTTTCACTCATTCTCTTTCAAAAACAGAGCACATTCATTGATGCAAGCATGGATAGATCGATATCCTAACCTAATCTTTCTTAACTTCTTTTTAGCTTCATAATGAGAGGTTGGAATATGATTCTCTTTTGAAAATGAAACTCTAAGAACTCTAAAAGTTGGTCAAACGATGTATCCCTCCACTTGTTCATCACAGTAATATGCATCAATTTCACTAGAAAGTTTAGGGAAGACATCTAACTACAACCAGGATATAACCCGGTACGGAGCTCGGCAAACAATGCATCAAATTCCGGGTCTAAACCAGCTCCAGTTCCATCTTCAGATTCTTCTATATTTTCTTCTTGTGTATTCTGCTTGGCCATAACATCATCAAGTGCATCAAACATTTCATGATCTATTGCTTGAGCCCATGTTTTCAAAACCCAAAGTGTGTCTATCTCCAAAGCATTAGCATATTCCTCGTCGAGATAAACCCATGTGTCATATGCTTGTAGAAACTCACGGTCACGTATGTGGGTAGAAACCAATGTCGGAAGGTGCCGATTACTGTTGGCACATCTTTTTAAATGGGCAATAAATCATTCCTTCACTGTCAAGATGGTTTTTTGCAGTCTGTGTAAAGTTTTGAAGACCTTTTATGAAAACCGGATCATTCCGATTTCGCAGTTTAGTCCAACTCTTATAAGTTCTCATAACTGTTTCTATTAATTGATAACATATCAGATATAATATCCAAAGGTGGTGGATCCTAGCCCACTTTTTGAATATTCTATCTCAAATGTATACATTTTAATGAGTTGACTTTTCAAAAATAAATCGGCAGCATTTCCCCTTAACTCCCCAAGTATGCATCTAAAATGCAAACTTGACGAGTAGGAGAAATAGCTGCCAATTTATTCTTAAATAATCAACCCGTTAAAATGTATAGATACCTAAATGAGATAGAATATTCAAAAAGCAGTTTAGATATCCTAAATGAGATAGAATATTCAAAAAGCAGTCCCATACGGGGACAATCCAAAATTTATCTTTATTAGATAAATTTCAGACGGTATGTCCTAATGGGTTTCATAATGCACTCACGTTTTGACCTGTTTAACCCGTTTATTTTTTTTTTAAATATATATATTATATAATAAATTAAATTGGTTAGGTACATTATGTATTAATATTTCAAAAAAATTATCGGGTAAAACGGGTCATGTTCGGATCAACACGCAAATGTGTGTCGTGTTCGACTCAACACGTGAATGAGTTGTCGTGTTCGGGTTCAGTGTAGTAGAAAAGTGTTACCTAATACAAATAATTTTTGGTGTAATAGTTAAGTGTTACATCAATCGAGATATTATTGAAAACCTATAAGTTAAATAATCAAATAGCACAAGTTAAAAACAAAATAAATAAATGTGAACAAATAAATAAATACATATATACATACACATATACAAATATATATATATAATACATTCAAATTAAGATAATTACAAATCTATATATTCATATATATTTACACAAACCTATATATACATACAAATACATATACATATATGATATAGTGCGAAGCACACATCTTTATTCCTGTTGTTTTAGTTTGTTTTGGCTTAGTTTTATATTCGTTTTGAGTCGTTTTTAGTTTTATTTAGTCTTTGTCATGTTTACAGGTGCTCCAGATGAATAAAAGTGAAAATCAGAAGAAACCGAGCAAGAGAAGAAAGCCGAAGAGCTAAAAAGCAAAACGTTGGATTTTTAAGGCCTCGCGGTATGCGAGGAAGAAGTGGGCAACTCTTGCGGTACGCGAGGGAACCAGAATACGCGCCCAACTAATTTGTTCCTCGCGGTAGGCGAGGAACCCATGCCAATCTCTCGTGGTACACGGGAGACAGGAAATCCACGAAAAAACCCTCAAAACATTTTGTTACCAGAGGTTCCTCGCGGTACGCGAGGAGTTTTCAGGGGTCTCTCGCGATATGCGAGAGGTCTAGGATTCGGCCGACCTAAATTTCATCTCCTCGCGGTACGCGAGGAGTAGTCCTTGTTTTCTCGCGGTACGCGGGGCCTCCCTGATTTGCCCTTATTCATTATTTTCACATGGTATCACTCACCTACATCCATTATCATCCATCATCATCAACAACCACCATGACCATGGGAACTTAGAAACCGTTCGTAACTGATGACCTACTTTGATGTGGCATTCATGTCTATGTGTTCACCACACATCAGGTACGAGTCCTTGCCTTCTATCGAGAGTCTTAGTGAGTCCGTTTGAGTCAGTCTTTTGAGTCAGTTTGATGTTGCGGGTATGTGTCCTTGCCTTTAAGTCGCTTCCTGTTTTTATTTTTTGTTTTTTTATTTTTAGTCGTGCTTTGCTTCACATTGACGAAAATGTGTCTTTCAAGTGTGCGGATGTGAGTGTCTAGTTTAGCTAGGTTAGTTTGTTTCTTTAAAAAAATACAAAAAATTAAAAAAATTTTGAAAAAAATGTCCTTTAAAAGTATAAGTTTTGTAATAAAAAATGGAAAATGATCGAACAACTGGATCTACTTGTTGAGTTTTAAATGATTTAAATAATTGAAAACGCGTCTAATTAGTGATTTTTTAGTAGACCCAGCCAGCTAGAATAGCCTAAATAGGCTGTGAGTGTTACATAGGATTAATCACTTAATTAAATCATGATATCGTGTGGGTACTCATCTTAGGGTAATCGGTAATACTGAAACTGTCAACATAGGGTGATAGGTACCACGTTAAGTTAAAATTTAGAGGTTTTTGAAATTTTTGGCACACCATTATCTTTTTATGAGAATAAATCCGAGTTTGGTGGCGCCCGAATCCATTATTCCATAATTCATGAGTAATTGATTAGAATACTAAGTTTTGCTTATTTGTTACCCTTCGGGATGGCCACTTGGAGAAAACCCCCCTAAGTGATACTTATGTGCTTTATTGATTATAACTTAGTCTATGTGTTACTTTTCGGGATAGTGACTTGGTTGAAACGCCTCTAAATGAAGTTTAATTTGCTTATTAATGTTCATTATCATTCATTCATACATGATTTCATCTAATTTCTAAAACCTGTAAATTTTAGTTTAACGTGGTGGGTAAATCTATATGGTTTGATCTGTGCCTATACATAACCGTGAGACGGGATTAGGTAGAGCTGTAACTTCTAAGTGTGAGTCACATAGATTGATTGATAACTGTATAAAATGGATTTGGAACACATTATGGGGGCTTGATAGTTGGTGGTTGGGTTTACTCGGACTGAAATACTAATTGTTGCTTTTTAACGCGTAAGTATGTTTTGCTAATTGGTAATTGAAGAATGTTTAAATTAGATCTGAGTTATGATTCCATTGCAGACTTTTCGAGGACGAAAAATGTTAAGTGTGGGGATGTTTGATGTAGTGCGAAGCACACATCTTTATTCCTATTGTTTTAGTTTGTTTTGGCTTAGTTTTATATTCATTTTGAGTCGTTTTTAGTTTTTATTAAGTCTTTGTCATGTTTACAGGTGCTCGAGATGAATACAAGTGAAAATCAGAAGAAACCGAGCAAGAGAAGAAAGCCCAAGAGTTAAAAAGAAAAAAAGTTGGATTTTTAAGGCCTCGCGGTACGCGAGGAAGAAGTGGACAACTCTCTCGGTACACGAGGGATGCAGAATACGCACCAGACTAATTTCCATGCCAATCTCTCGTGGTACGCGGGAGACAGGAAATCCGTGAAAAAACCCTAAAATCGATTTAAAAGGAATTTGATTGCCATTATGCAAGAAGTTCGATCTTATTGCCGACCAGAGAGAGACCAGAGGCGATTTTGGGCGATTGGAGGAGGAATCAAGTGTAAAGATCAAAGCTTTGGAGTCCGGGTTCGTTTGATTTACATTTTCGGTTTCAAGTTTGAAACTTTCTTCTTGAATTTTGTGTTTGAAACCATGATTGTGTTTATTTACTTCTGTCTGAATGTTTTAAACATGATCCTAGGCTAAGACTATAATACTTCGTGGGTCATTAGATACTTTGTTAAAGTCTTGATTTTTACTGGTTTTGGATTCGATTAATGGTTTAATGATTTTGTAAACAGTTTCTTGATATTAACTGTGATGAATATGCATGTTTAAATCTGATTTATGTTTGATTTTAATTCCGTACGTTGATTGTGGATGTCTTCCAGTTTGATTTGCGTATCTAGGTCATATACTTTAGGGTTTGTGATCGTTTATGTGGTTTGCTACAGTTGGTAAGTTCTAATAGTTTAGTTTAATAAAAAGCCAACTCGTCTCAAAAGTTATTTAAACTTCACTCAGGACCCACGGTCCTTATAAATTAGATCCACAATTCATTAACCATTAGATAACCCCTGTTATCACCTGATATCCCATAATAACTCATTACCCATGACTCATCCCATAATAATAATAATAATACCGCAGACTCATCGACATAGGTCGAACCTACTACACTAATAAATCATACTCAAGTACATGTCTTAACTCGACACTTGGTTAACACAACAAATCCCTAGACATCAGCTTACTCGGCCTTGACCAAGGCTTTTACAAATCAACTGACATAACAGTTGTAAGCACCACATCACAATCCTGACACAACGGTCAATCTAAATCGACTCACCACAATAATACTATCTCATGCACAATAAATATAACTCAATGCTTGTATGCAATTTAACACAAATATATAAGCACACAAACACATATCTCTTCACTGCACCCTCGTCAGGACATTCGACACACCCCGAGCTCGTCAGTGTCCTGTTGGACATCGTCACCTTTGGTGACCTCCCGAAGGACTTAGTCCTCCACAATCCCGTTTTCCGTGTCATAAATACAATAATGCAAACACAATACCCACCGTGTCACGAGGACATCGACACAATGCACACAACACATGTATAATCACATAACATTATACCCTACGTACATGACTGATTAACTGCACCTGCACTTCACACATAGTACTAGGATAAGATATCCTACACGTATTCATAAGCATTTAGCTTATATCCCGACTCACCTCGACTAACTAATAACACAACACACTGCAAATATAGAAACACACATAAAAATACTATATCTCATTATTTGAGCACATACCACATACATGCACACCCTGTGACACCTCCTAGTCGTACCCGTACGACCCGTAACTACAATCCTGACTCATCCCTGTTAGGTCACTATACGACCCGTGACCATATAACCACCTTTTACCTACACCTCTCAAGGGTAACAAATATTCCCTTAGTACCGTATTTAAATAGTTAAACTCGTAAACTCATCGATTTAAACCCAAAATCTCGATATACATTTAATGTAATAAAACATGTCTTGAAAGTATGTACGATAGCCCCAAAATGTTTAAAACATTCCAAAGAGGGGATTAGAAACTCACTGATTATGTTGAACCTCCGTCCTAGACCTGCAACTCGTCCGTCCATGTTCAAGTCACAAACCTGTCAAGCGCGTGATCACAATATCAGAACACGTTCTAAGCACACGTTGCATATCGGATAAATAATTAAACTCTAACCCTCGTCCTCGACTACTCGATACCCCAGCTTCTAAATTCTCTTCTACTGTTACATGTGGTGGGGGTCGTCCTTGGCCTGTTTAGAAACCGAACGTCCAACTCTCGGGTTCCCATGCACGCACGTACGTGTGCATGCATACGCAAGAAAAACCCTAACCCCGCAAAACCCTAGTCGGGTGAGATCCGACTCCATTCTCCTTCCCGTTCAGCACCATGAATCCCCACCACCGCGTACCGCTACTAAGCGCCACCCGTCATACACCACCACTTTGTTCCGTCCTTCGTAAGCAACACTCGAGTCGAGTTTCTTTTTCACGCCGGAACTACCACCGCTGCCACTCCGACCAATCACCGTCAGAAGCACCACCACCCCGTAGCCTCTGACAGCCATCGCACGCCACCAGGCATTACCGCTGAGCCACTTCCGCCGCAGCCCTGCTCTCACGTCATACCCCCTGATGTGTCGTTTTTAATATATAAAAATGTAGTTAATATATTTTTAGGATGATTTCACGAGATCAGGTTTTAAATTTATAAAATGATAAATATTCAAACTTAAAAAACACACAATAGGCAAGTGTACCTATTGCAGCGTAATATAGTTTAGGTAAGAACCAACTATCGAACCAACGGACACGGTCGAATTCCAATACTCAACTTTTGTTAGCGTTTAGCCGGTGTTATTTAGTGAGTGAGTTTTGTGTGCTTGTGAAGCAGAAAGGTCAATGACATAAAAGCAAATGACAGTAAAGTAAATAACAGAAAAGTAAAAATACGCGTGAAGTGTGTAACAGAAATGTAACGAACATAATAGTAAATAACAGAAAAGTAAATATCTTGGAAATGATCAGGTTATGAAGAGTATTGCTTTGGGCTTCGAATCCGTTTGGTACATGATAATGTTAAGTTGACTAATCCAGTGACATGACTACAACAAACGTGTGACCTGGGTCACCGCTAGAGTCTCGTTCTCACGACATTTGATTTGCAAATTTAGAAGCTTTAACAAGTGGTAGTGCCTCCCGTTAAGGACAACAATTACCCTCAACCCTTCGAATGGTCATCTCCCGGTTGGTTTAAGACATCGAACATAAAATGCTTTGTATTAGAGTTAAATATGTGATTATATTTTGCTCACCGGGAGGCGGTGTAACAATGGGACCAAGTATAAAGACGTACCATTCCCAACATGAGTTCACCAATTCTTGGTCGCATAATAAGTTCGTATAAAGACGTACGACCCTACTAGTATTGACCAAGCCATGGCTTATCAATCTCTGCTTGTATAAAGACGTACAAGTTTCAAAAGAAGTTTAATTAAAAAGGTTTTACGATTTTACACTTTAAAATCAAGAACACTCACAAATATAAAGACGGATTTAGACAATAATAAAAGCCCACCGAAATGGTGGTTTTAACGATGGTAAGGTGTAGACATCTTATGGGTACAACCATATCGTTTAAGTGTCTTTTCTAATTGTGAATTGTAGAAGTGTGTTCCTCTATCACTGATTAGAGCTTTTGGTGTACCAAACCGTGTGAATAGTCTTTTGAGAAACCGGATGACGACTTTTACGCCATTGGTTGGTAATGTTTGTGCTTCAACCCATTTTGACACGTAATCTACTGCTACCAGGATGTATTGATTTCCGCGATATGGGGGAAATGGTCCAACAAAGTCAATCCCCCAGACGTCGAATATTTCACATACTTGGATGCTTGACTAAGGCATTTCGTCCCGCTTTGAAATACTTCCTGTTCTTTGACATGAGTCGCATGTGCTTACAAGCTTATGTGCATCCTTGAAAACAGTTGGCCAGAAGAATCCGGCCTCAAAGACTTTTCTTGCAGTGTAATATCTCGTGTTAGTCCTTCGTGACATTGTAGTAATATCTCATGTGCCTCCTTCCCGTGCACACATCGTCGCACTATTTGATCTCTACAAACACGAAATAGATATGGATCTTCCCTGAAGTAGTGCTTGATATCAGCAAAGAATTTCTTTCTTTCCTGAAATGTTAATCCTTTCACTAGTTCTCCGCTTGCTAAGAAACTTGCGATGTCTACAAACCATGGGTATTCATTGATATCTTATACGTGATGTATGTACTTGTGAGGGAAACTATCATTTATAGAAACCTTTTTGATTTTCTTGAGTGATTTCAAGTCGAGATAGATGACCTGCTACTAGATTTTTATCTTTTATTTCGATGTCAAATTCTTGTAGTAGGAGGATCCACCTAATCAACCTTGGTTTTGCGTCTTGCTTGTTAAAGATATTTCTTAAGGCGGCATGGTCGGTGTATACTATAGTTTTTTATAAGACTAGGTATGAACGGAATTTATCTAAGGCGAAAACTACGGCCAGTAATTCCTTCTCAGTAGTAGTGTAATTTTCTTGAGCATCGTTTAAAGTTTTACTTGCATAGTGAATTGGGTGAAAATGTTGTTCACTCCGTTGTCCTAAAACTGCTCCTACTGCGTAGTCACTTGCTTCACACATGAGTTCGAAAGGTTTCGTCCAGTTAGGTGCCGTCATGATAGGTGCATCGATGAGTTTCTTCTTGAGAGTTTCAAATGCTACTAAGCAATCGTCAGAGAATAAAAAGGGTCGATCTTTCTTCAACAGTTGTGTCAAGGGTCTGGCGATTGATGAAAAGTTTTTTTATGAATCTCCTATAGAATCCCGCATGACCGAGGAAGCTTCTGATCCCTTTTACTGAATTTGGAAGTGGAAGCATTGATATAGTTTCTACTGTGGCTTTGTCGACTTCAATACCATTCTTTTTCCATGAAGTGGCATTTTTCCCAATTTAGCGCTAGATTTGAATCTACACATCTTGCTAACATTTTTTCTAAGTTTTGTAGACAATGGTTGAAGGAGTTTCCAAAAACTGAGAAGTCATCCATGAACACTTCCATTGATTCTACTATCGTATCATGAAATATAGCGATCATGAATCGCTGGAATGTAGCAAGTGCATTGCATAGTCCAAATGGCATACGCCTATAAGCGAAGGCACCATAGGGACAGGTAAATATAGTCTTCTCCTGATCTTCGGGGGTGATAGGGATTTGAATATACCCCGAGAATCCATCGAGAAAGCAATAGAACATATTCCCGGATAGTCGCTCTAACATTTGATCAATGAAGGGTAGCGGAAAATGGTCTTTTCGGGTAGCTTCGTTCAACTTGCGATAATCAATACATACCCGCCATCAAGTGACTGTGCGGGTTGGCATTAGCTCATTTTTCTCATTTATGATTACCTTTATACCTCCTTTCTTAGGCTTAACCTGAACTGGACTGACCCATGCCCTCCTGTTAGTCCTTCGTGACATTGTCGTAATATCTCGTGTGCCTCTTTCCCATGCACACATCGTCGCACTATTTGATCTCTACAAACACGAAATAGATATGGTTCTTTCCCGAAGTAGTGCTTGATATCAGTGAAGAATTTCTTTCTCTCCTGAAGTGTTAAACCTTTCACTAGTTCTCTGCTTGCTAAGAAACTTGCGATGACTGCAAACCATGGGTATTCATTGATATCTTGTACGTGTTGTATGTACTCGTGAGGGAAACTATCATTTATAGCAACCTTTTGATTTTCTTGAGTGGTTTCAAGTCGAGATAGATGATCTGCTGCTAGATTCTCTGCTCCCTTTTTATCTTTTATTTCGATGTCAAATTCTTGTAGTAGGAGGATCCACCTAATCAACCTTGGTTTTGCGTCTTGCGTGTTAAAGAGGTGTCTTAAGGCGGCATGGTCGGTGTAGACTATAGTTTTTTATAAGACTATGTGCGTACGGAATTTATCAAAGGCGAAAACTACGGCCAGTAATTCCTTCTCAGTAGTAGTGTAATTTTCTTGAGCATCGTTTAAAGTTTTACTTGCATAGTGAATCGGGTGAAAATGCTTTTCGCTCCGTTGTCCTAAAACTGCTCCTACTGCGTAGTCACTTGCATCACACATGAGTTCGAAAGGTTTCGTCCAGTCAGGTGCCGTCATGATAGGTGCATCGATGAGTTTCTTCTTGAGAGTTTCAAATGCTACTAAGCAATCGTTAGAGAATAAAAAGGGTCGATCTTTCTTCAACAGTTGTGTCAAAGGTCTAGCGATTGATGAAAAGTCTTTTATGAATCTCCTATATAATCCCGCATGGCCGAGGAAGCTTCTGATCCCTTTTACTGAATTTTGCGGTGGAAGCATTGATATAGTTTCTACTTTGGCTTTGTCAACTTTAGTACCATTCTTTGACCATGAAGTGGCATTTTTCCCAATTTAGCGCTAGATTTGAATCTACACATCTTGCTAGCATTTTTTCTAAGTTTTGTAGACAATGGTCGAAGGAGTTTCCAAAAACTGAGAAGTCATCCATGAACACTTCCATTGATTCTACTATCATATCATGAAATATAGCGATCATGAATCGCTGGAATGTAGCAGGTGCATTGCATAGTCCAAATGGCATACGCCTATAAGCGAAAGTACCATAGAGACAGGTAAATGTAGTCTTCTCTTGATCTTCGGGGGCGATATGGATTTGAATATACCCCGAGAATCCATCGAGAAAGCAATAGAACATATTTCCGGATAGTCGCTCTAACATTTGATCAATGAAGGGTTGCGGAAAATGGTCTTTTCGGCTAGCTTCGTTCAACTTGCGATAATCAATACATACCCGCCATCAAGTGACTGTGCGGATTGGTATTAGCTCATTTTTCTCATTTGTGATTACCGTTATACCTCCTTTCTTAGGTACAACCTGAACTGGACTGACCCATGCTGAATCTGAAATAGGGTAGATCACTCCTGCGTCTAGTAACTTGATAACCTCATTTTTCACTACCTCTTGCATTTTGGGGTTCAGTCGCCTTTGGTGCTGCACACTTGTCATGTAATTATCTTCCAGAAGTATCTTATGAGTGCAGAATGAGGGGCTAATTCCTTTAAGATCCATTAGCTTCCAGGCGATAGCTTTCTTATATTTCTTCAAAACTTGCAGTAGTTTTTCTTTCACGTTGTTTTCCAACCTGGAGGAGATAATAACTGGAAGCTTGGATTCTTCATCTAGGAAGGCGTATGATAAATCAGGCGGAAGTTCCTTTAGCTCAAGTGTAGGTGGTTCCTCGATAGAAGGTTTTGCCTTCTCACTCTCGTCTCTATCTTCCAACTCCTCAATGCTTGTTGTTTCATCATTATGATTAGTGTGTTTTATCATAAACCCTTCACAAACTAAATATTCTTCATGTTCCTCTGCTGACCATTCTTCTTCTTTTCCCAAGACATCATGTATGTAATAGCCTACTAGGTAGTCAAAATCGTCAAAAAGAAAGGCTAGATCGTCATGACTACTTGGTCGATGCATGACTTTCTTAAGATCGAATGTGATTTGTTCTTGTTGGATGCTTAATTCCAGTCTTCCTCCCCAGGCGTCAATAAGGGCGAAGGCTGTATTGCGAAATGGTCTCCCGAGAATAAAAGGGTATCGTGTTCCTCCTTTTGTGTCGACCACCACAAAATCCATAGGGAAGACGAATTCGTTAATCTTTATAAGCACATCTTCAGCAGTTCCCTTTGGGTAGCGAACCGTCCTATTGGTTAGGCTTAGTTCTAATTTTGTGGATTGGAGTTTCTTGATATTCATTTTGTTAAGTATAGCGCCATGTAAAATATTTACGCTGATATGTAGGTCAACAATAGCATTACCTTGGATTGAATCACCTACAACACAGGAGATCATAAATTGGTCGGGAGGTTTTCTTCCTCTCATAATGGCTGATCATTCTTCGTTTAATTTGATTTTTGGCTGCTCTTCCAGTTTCTCTCGATTAATCAACATATCCTTAAGAAACTTTGCATGAGCTGGCATCTTGTAGAGGAAAAACTCGTAGGGTAGATTTAACTGGATTTGATCAAATAAGGACTGAAAGAGTCTGAATTGTTTTCCATCCTCGGTGGTTCAAGGGTTTCTTGTACAATTTCAGCCCTTACTATGCCGTCTTCACCAATATTCCTCGTGTTGTCCATGGGAATCATGGTTATTACCTCCATGTTCTGTTCTTGTGATGCTTGATCTGCTTCGACACTTGGTGGATGATCCAGAGTTTCAGAAGGATCTTCATGTGGTTCAATAGCATAGAGTTTAATCATTTGATTTTTTATTTCCTCTAGATTACGGAATAGTGTGTCTGGCTTCCAAGGATCTGGTTCGTAAAATGCAATCTGTGTTTACTGATGGAGGTGGTGAAGGAAGTAAATCCTGAAATGGTGACGGGTGGAGATTTATCTCATAATCCATGGGGCGCCATACGGAAAGATAACACTCCTCAATATAGTGTAATTCTCCACATAACTCGCACCATGAATTTGAGAAATTGCTGTCAAATTTGAAAAATTCTTCTTCGGTAAAGTTTTCATTGTATGGATCCATGATTATATTTTTGTGAAATTTTTACTTTTTTTTAAAAGGCTAATCCGTTAACTTGAATTTTTCTTGAAATCACCGTGTCCCCGACAACGGCGCCAAAAACTTGATGTGTCGTTTTTAATATATAAGAATATAGTTAATATAATTTTATGATGATTTCACGAGATCAGATTTTAAATTTATAAAATGATAAATACTCAAACTTAAAACACACAAAATAGGCAAGTGTACCTTTCGCAGCGTAATATAGTTTAGGTAAGAATCAAGTATCGAACCAACGGACACGGTCGAATTCTAATACTCAACTTTTGTTATCGTTTTGCCGGTGTTAATTAGTGAGTGGGTTTTGTGTGCTTGTGAAGCAGAAAGGTAAATGACAGAAAAGTAAATGACGGTAAAGTCAATAGCAGAAAAGTAAAATTGTAAGTGAAGTGGGTAACAGAAATGTAACGAACAGAATAGTAAATAACAGAAAAGTAAATATCTTGGAAATGATCAGGTTATAAAGAGTATTGCTTTGGGTTTCGAACCCGCTTGGTACATGATAATGTTAAGTTGACTAATCCAATGACATGACTACTACAAACGTGTGACCCGGGTCACAACTAGAGCCTCGTCCTCACGACATTTGATTTACAAATTTAAAAGCTTTAACAAGTGGTAATGTCTCCCGTTAAGGACAACAATTACCCTCAACCCTTTGAATGGTCATCTCTGGGTTGGTTTAAGACATCGAACGTAAAATGCTTTGTATTAGAGTTAAATAGGTGATTATATTTTGCTCACTAGTATTGACCAAGCCTTTGCTTAACAATCTCTGCTTGTATAAAGACGTACAAGTTTCAAAACAAGTTTGATTAAAAAGGTTTTACGATCTTACACTTTAAAATCAAGAACACTCACAAATACAAAGACAGATTTAGACATTAATAAAAGCCCACCGAAATGGTGGTTTTAAGGACGAATAGTTAAAGACATAAACACCTCACTTGGATTAATACGTTAAGCATTAACATGCACCAAACTTTATCATCACCCTAGCAATACAAAGAGTTTAGCCATAAATGGCCATACTAACTAGCATAACGCTGAGTTTCATAGGCTCTCCTTTTGCGGAACAAGGAGGAAGAGCCCCTCTACTCACTACTCTCTACTCTAACTACGAAATAAGCTCTCAAATGAGGTATGGATGGCTGTTGTAAGGTGTGAATTGCTGTGTCTAATGAAGAACTCAAGCCATCTATTTATAGGCCTCAAAATGAGCAATGCACGGCCGTGCATTGGATTGCACGGGCATGCAAACACCTCGGGAATCAAACAGGGTACAAGTGACAGTGTACTAGAGCCTTGGGGAGCAAGTTGGCCATTGCACGGCCGTGCAATGGGAGGCACGGCCTTGCATTGCCACCTTGCTTCCCACTTTCGTCTTTTAGCTGTTGGTTTGACTTTTATTGACCAGGTTTGACTTTTTGGGGGTCAATGCACGGGTTTGGTCCTCCAAAAGCTTGATTTCTTCATGTTTTAAGCTGGTTTTTGCTTTGTTTATCTTGGAGCCCCGAATAACCTGCAATTGTGAAATATTAATGCATTAAGTATCATTTGCAAGGCTTTTGTTTGATTAGTACCATAATATGGGGATTATTATGCATGCAAAACATGTGTGATTTAAGGCATATCACCCCCAACGACCAACGTCGTCATGCCGTCCTTCTATCCTTGCTACCTGCCCAAGCCGAGCACCCCCCCTCTCGCCCTTCTCCACCTCACACCACTATGTATCCTCCACAGCCGTCGTCACCAACACACACTACCATCACCTCCATCGGCCATCACACTCACCGTGCCTTCCCTTGTCCTCTTCTCCACTCATCACGAACAAGAACCAAACCATGCTAAAACCCTAATCGGGTTCCTAAGAAGAAATCATTGACACGAAAGTAAAACAAGGATGATGAGAGGATTACCTTAGATGGGAATGGAGTTCCCGCTTGAATCTGGCTTGAGATCCCCGTTAAACCACGCCGTCCGTCCTCCTCTCTACTCCCTTGAATGTTTCATCCTTGTCGTCGAGCATGCCTAGAGCCGAGATGGATCTAGGGTTATGTTAAGGTGATTTAAATACCTCATGAACTTACTTTCGGGTCCCTCTCTAACTCGTTGACACGTTTCTAATCCGAACCTTCGATATAACGACCAACTGGTACTTTTATTTCAACATCCCGGGCTTTACATGAGAACCTTGCTATCCATTTTTACTTACCCGTGATTCCAGTTATCCGTTAACTCGAACTAACAACTCGCCGGTTTCCGGGATGTTACAAGTCTACCCCCCTTAAAAGAGGATTCGTCCTCGAATCCTGCGTCGGTACGAACCAACATGACGTATCCTACCATTCTCACTTGCGCACCAAGTCCATCTGGTGCCGAGCATCCACCTTCACCCTTATCAAATCTATCACTTTGCTTTGCAATTCGACCGCCACCTTTGGTGTTCAAAGACGTTTGCTCCAATGCCTGATTCTAACTTTGGAATTTGTAGGTTTCGCCTACACATTAACTCTCCTCCTGCCCTTCCAGCCATTAGTTGAACGGCTGCATTTCCAACTCTCGCCATCCCGGCACTCGCCAGAAGTTTCCATTTGTGATTGCCTTGATTACTAATCCCTTCACGAAGGTTCCATTGTCACCCTTGACAATACCTTATCGCTCTTATTGTTCCTAAGAGCATCGAACGTACCATCTCTAGTACTATGTAGCACAACACTACCAACTGTCCTCTCACATGTCACGTTTCATTCCAATTCCTGGACACAAATGCCTTTGTCTCTCGTATAACCCTAAAGGTCTCGTCATTCCGACGATCACCTTCCCAATTAGGTTCCTTAACTTTCATGGATGAATTCATTCGTTCGTCGTCATTCTAATGTGAAGTCGTCGTACTTCTCGCTTCATACCTTGATCATCGTCCTGCGATGATTTCTCAAACTCTAGCCCAATGCCCTTCCCATAAGGACATCACTAATGTCTTTCTTCAATGATCATCGGGAGCTCGTGTAAAGCTACCCTTGTCTCCACTAAATCTCTTTATCGTAAAATCTCTTTACTTCATTATCACGCATCCAATACCGTCCCGTAAGTACGTACACACCCAACGCTAGGGTCATCTTCATTAGCTCTTGATGTTTCTCAAGGCTCATATGCCTTCGTCGTGTCTGTTTCAACATCTAAGTGCTTGCTTTCCTTGAATGCTCCACAGGAGCTCATAATAAGCTGGTCTTGGATTTATCAGCGTAGGCATATCCTTCTTAGTCACTTACGTGCATTCTTGTACGCACCCCTTCTGAGTTTCACCTTTCTCTATGTTGCTCTACCATTACCATGCGATCCCCGACCGCATCTCATTTATCATGTACGATTCGTCGCCTCGCCCAGGGAAAAGCATCCCTACTCTTCTGGTGTCTCATCTCGACTTAATTCTTCATATAAAAGGTGTTCCGTGAAGGTCCTTCGTCATCTTGTTAACTTCGTGCTGAACTCTTCAGCGTCGTCACCTTGATCTCATCATAAGCATTCTGGTCAAGCGTCGACGTTAACGCTTTCGTCGTCAACTTTCACAGCTCCACCCATTGGCTTCGTGCTATGAATTCCCGAGATATGAACATATGCTTCTCTTAAGAGCACCTCACTCGTTGTCTAGAAAGACCTTAAAACTCCTCGCATCGCTTCGATGTATCAGCTTCGAGAAAATTGTCAAGATAGAAATGCTATACTTGTTCACACTGACCATCCGTCCTATGCACGACTAAGCGTGCACTACAAGGACACACACCGACACACATAACTACATAACACACAATGTTCTACAAATGTACTAGTAACTCAACCTTCTAACTCGCACAAAGTGCACACATACAACTAGCTAGATATGAGTAAATCTACGTGCATACAATATGACCTCCTCACTTATAGGCACACAAGTATATCATGTTGTCTGGCCCAAAGGCACAAGCAACACGATCTCCCGCCTGACTTCCGTCAGACACACTAACCTATTGACAAAAGTCAACACCATATCCAGCTTACTCTTGATCTCCCGCCTAACTAATGCTATACACAATATCAAGCTTACGCTTGATCTCCCGCCACGACTGTTAAGTACGTGACACACTTAACGCATACTCATAAGCAACTCAATTTACGACATACAAGTTTATCCACAAAACACTTTCATGTCCTTAAGTACCAAAACATTTACCTCTCGAAGATCTATGCCTTAAGATATAAAGACATTTAATATCATAGTAAGGCCAAACACACCCCCTTACACTTCACACAATATCTAAGCGTAACACATAGGTGACACTATCTTAAGACCGTAGACACACACAATTAATCAAAACTCAAGTCTACATATGTCTACTCATACAGTCTAATCAACCAAGCTCTAGCATCACATTAAAGATTACATTTAGGTGTGAACTCATGTTGTTCAAAGGTAATCACCTAATCACACTTAATTAACACTACACCAGCAATAGCAAGTTATCACAAATGCAACTATCACTAACTATGTTTTAAACCATCCCGTGGTAAGGTTCAATGTCAAGATTAATATCAAACAATTGAAAATCCAAGAACAAGTATTTCGTCGCAAAAGTGCCTGACGACCACTACTCAAAATGCTCTAGTCCTCTCGTGTTACCCATTACTGCTCTAGTCATTAAACAAGTTGAAGTTATCACCCACTTGCTCCTCGCCATCAGATTTCCCAAACCAACCATTTCCTGATCCTGCGTTGTGTCTCAAGGGCTGACTCCTGACTGCAAATGCATTTCTTCCTATTCTGTAAAAGGAACTATTGAGCCCGCCCCTCATAGTTGCCCTGGTAGTATTGGGGGCGTTTGGCGCCGGAAGCCCCAAGATCACCTCCTGTGTTGGTAGCTCCTGCTCGTACTCAGCCGCCGGTGGAACCACCGTCAATGGAATAGGTGATAAGACTCGTCTCCCTCCAAAGATAAATGTGCGAATGGCACCCAAACGTCTAGCCCGCCGCTCTGGCAACCTCCTGATAAGGGCTCCTCGCCTAACCCATCTAGTCCGAATCGTCATGGCCATCAGTACCTGTACAAGATAGAATGTTGGAGTGATTACTATGGGCATCAAATTCAGATTATGAGAGTAATCATAGACTGCCAAATCACGGTGATCAAATGCAATTTGGTGGTCCACATTACTGCTCGGATTCTAAACGTTCCCCATTATATTCACACTAGCTTTCTATCTTTCACACACTCCGGATGCACATGCACCCCACACAACTCATATAGCACCACACAATAATCTAGCAAGTCATCATATTTATCACAATTTCACACCATCCAAGGTTACACACAAAATCACTAAATCATATCGACACACCAAACTATCTCACATAGTTACAATTAATGCTAATCTGCATTACTCAACTCACATCATAGTCTCATTCAATCACACCACACAACTTCATGTAGTTCTACATACTACTACAACACATATCACCCATCATGTTCCCACACGGGACCATATGTCACTTACTCACACCAATCACTTTACCTAATGAAACACTACATAAATGGTAAATGATAACTACTGCTCAACTAGAAAGACGTACCTCTTGGCTCGTGGTTACTTGTGGTGGCATTCGTTTCACCCTTGTTCCATTTTCAGTTTAAGTTAAAGTATTTTATTTGTTTAAAAAGACCAGTTTTCTCTTAAACCACGGCTCTGATACCAACTTGTAATGCCCCAAACCGGGCACCCTAAACTTGGTTCTCATAACGGGTTATCCCCTTGAAAATACTCATTTTAGATATATTAAACTATAGCGGAAGTCTTTGTAAAAACATTAATTTCTATTTAATGTCATTAAGTTACCTCATGAATGCTTGCACACCAATCCGAGTAGCACCGCTCCCAAGCCAAGATACGTCAACGCAACGCTTACCTGCAAAACAATCTATCGTACACACAAAGTCAGCTACGCTAAGTGAGTTCTAATAGTTTAGTTTAATTAAAAGCCAACTCGTCTCAAAAGTTATTTAAACTTCACTCAGGACCCACGGTCCTTATAAATTAGATCCATAATTCATTAACCATTAGATAACCCCTGTTATCACCCGATATCCCATAATAACTCATTACCCATGACTCATCCCATAATAATAATAATCCCGCAGTCTCATCGACATAGGTCGAACCTACTACACTAATTAGTCATACTCAAGTACATGTATTAACTCGACACTTGGTTAACTTAACAAATCCCTAGACATCAACTTTCTTGGCCTTAACCAAGGCTCTTACAAATCAACTGACATAACAATTGTAAGCACCACATCACAATCCTGACACAACGGTCAATCTAACTCTACTCACCACAATAATACTATCTCATGCACAATAAATATAACTCAATGCTTGTATGCAATTTAACACAAATATATAAGCACACAAACACATACCTCTTCACTGCACCCTCGTCAGGGCGTTCGACACACCCCGAGCTCGTCACTGTCATGTTGGACATTGTTACCTTTGGTGACCACCCGAAGGACTTGGTCCTCCACAATCCCATTTGCCGTGTCATAAAGACAATAATGCAAACACAATACCCGCTATGTCACGAGGACAACTATACAATGCACACAACACATGTATAATCACATAACATTATACCATACGTACATGACTCATTAACTTCACCTGCACTTCACACATAGTACTAGGATAAGATATCCTACACGTATTCATAAGCATTTAGCTTATATCCCAACTCACCTCGACTAACTCATAACACAACACACTGCTAATATAGCAACACACATACAAATATTATATCTCATTATTTAAGCACATACCACATACATGCACACCCTGTGACCCCTCCTAGTCATACCCGTACGACCCGTAACTACAATCTTGACTCATCCATGTTAGGTCACTATACGACCCGTGACCATATACCCACCGTTTACGTACTCCTCTCAAGGGCAAAAAATATTCCCTTAGTCCCGTATTTAAATAGTTAAACTCATAAACTCATTGATTTAAACCCCAAAGCTCGATATACATTTAATGTAATAAAACACGTCTTGAAAGTATGTACGATAACCCCAAAATGTTTAAAACATTCCAAAGAGGGGATTAGAAACTCATTGATTATGTTGAACCTTTGTCCTAGCCCTGCAACTCGTCCGTCCACGCTCAAGTCACAAACCTGTCAAGCACGTGATCACAAGATCAGAACACGTTCTAAGAACACGTTGCATATCATATAAATAATTAAACTCTAACCCGCGGCCTCGACTACTCGCTACCCCAGCTTCTAAATTCTATGCTATGGTTACATGTGGTCCGGGTCGTCCTTGGCCTGCATAGAAACTGAACGTCCAACTCTCGGGTTCCCATGCACGAACGCACGTACGTGTGCATGCATACGCATGCAGAACCCTAACCCCGCAAAACCCTAGTCGGGTGAGATCCGACTCCATTCTCCTTCTCGTTCACCACCATGAACCCCCCACCACCGCGTACCGCTACCAAGCGCCACTCGTCATACACCACAGCTGTGTTCCGTCCTTCTTAAGCAACACTCGAGTCGAGTTTCTTTTTCACGCCGGACCTACCACCGCTGCCGCCTCCGACCGATCACCGTCGGAAGCATCACCACCCCGCAGCCTCTAACAACCATCGCACGCCACCAGGCATTACCGCTGAGCCACTGCCGCCGCAGCCCTGCACTCACATCATCCCCCCAACGACCAACATCTTCATGTCGTCCTTCTATCCTTGCTACCTGCCCAAGCAGAGCACCCCCTCTCTTCCTTCTCCACCTCACACCACCGTGTCTCCTCCACAGCCGTCGTCACCAACACATACTACCATCATCTCTATCGGCCATCACACTCACCGTGCCTTCCCTTGTCCTCTTCTCCACTCATCACGAACAAGAACCAAACCATGCTAAAATCCTAATCGATTTCCTAAGCAGAAATCATTGACACGAAAGTAAAACAAGTATGATGAGAGGATTACCTTAGATGGGAATGGATTTCCCGCTTGAATCCGGCTTGAGATCCCCGTTAAACCACACCGTCCGGCCGCCTCTCTCCTCCCTTGCAGGTTTCCTCCCTGCCGTCGAGCATGCCTAGAGCCGAGATGGCTCTAGGGTTATGTTAAGGTGATTTAAATACCTCATGAACTTACTTCCGGGTCCCTCTCTAACTCATTGACACGTTTCTATTACGAACCTTCAATATAAAGACCAACCGGTCCTTTTATTTCAACATCTCGGGCGTTACATGAGAACCTTGCTAACCATTTTTACTTACCCGTGATTCGAGTTATTTGTTAACCCGAACTAACAACTCGCCGGTTTCTGGGATGTTACAAGTCGTTTAGTCTTCGTCATTAGGAATCCTAGTGTCAACTGTCTGAGAGGAAGTTGGTATTAGGTGTCTAGTGATTGTTATTATTCTGAGTCATAGTTCTTAACTTGAGATTACCCCGTGAATTCTTCGAATGTATTGTGAATAGTGAGACTGAAAAGTGATCTGCCTTTCGGGTACTTTAATATTGTTGGAGAGACCGAAAGGTAATCCACTATCGGGTGAGTTATTACATCTTTAAGTTCCTTAGTTGGTGACACTCTGAGAGTGATTAGGGATCCACTAGGTAGTCTAGAGTTGTTTTCTTAGAAACCAGATCCATCTTAGTTTCCAGAACCAGTAGAAGTTGTGATTTGTAAGTAGGATTCCGACCTAGGTGGTATTCTTCCCATCTCTGATATTTCCTTAGTTTTTATCTTGATAGCTTGAGTCGTCCTTGTATGTTGCATTAGTAGTTAATCTTTAGTGTAGTCAACCCCACATCAATCAATCTTTAGTCCGAATCAGAGTCTAGTATAGTTATAGTAGTGTCTCTAGGGTTCGATATTCCGGTTTACCATTAAGTTGTGCTAAACTCGATAGGTCCACTTATCTGTAAGTGCGGTTTAGTCGAAGGTAATCCATTTATTACTTAGGAGTCTAGGTTAGGTTTTGTTAGTTTTTATATTGACCGTCTAGGCAACATCAATATACATATACATGCATACACATTTAGGATCAAAACGGGTCAAGCGGTTCGTGGTCATATTACTAACATACATACATACATAATACAACAACATATTTACATACATACACACATAAAAACACATACATAATACATAAACATATATACATACATATATAAACATATACACATACATACATACATACATACATACAAATACATACAAAATACATTTAAATTAAAAAAATAAAAACCTATATAAGCATACATATTTATACAAACCTATACATACATATACATTTATATAAAAAAAATAAATGCAAACCTACATATCTATATATATTTACACATATACAAATACATACATAGTACATTTACATAAAAAAAATAAATGCAAACCTATATATCTATATATATTTACATAAATATATACATACACATTTCGGGTCAAAACGAGTAAACATTTCGGGTCAAAACGAGTAAACGTTTCGTGTTCCTATACATACATATATACACACATACATACACATTACACATATACAAATATATAAATAATACATTCAAATTAAAATAATTACAAATCTATATATTCATATATATTTACACAAACCTATATATATATATATATACATACATATACATGCATACACATTTAGGATCAAAACGGGTCAAGCGGCTAGTGATCATATTACTAACATACAAATACATACATACATACATACAACATATTTAGATACATACACACATACACAACATATATACATACACATATATAATACATACATAATACATTTTATATTTTTAAATTTAAACCTAAATATGCATATATATTAACACAACCCGATACATAACATACATACAGAACATACATCAACATGAGTCATGCATTTCATCACACTATTCCCTATATAAATACACATGTACTTGTGATTCATGAATAATATAAAAACAAAACAAACAATGACTTTACAGTATGTAATTCTAGCTATCACATATCCAAACATTACATAGACATATCTATACCCGGCTAAGTTGAAACTCATCTAGTAAAATTGAACAGTGTTATTAATATAATTAATTTAAACAAAGTTATAAGCTAATTTGAAACTCATCTAGTAAAATTGAACAATTATACATATTTTATTATTAGAAACTCAGTATCATCTATGTATATATGATACTATTATCACACTATTATCCTAAAAAAAACTATACATACATATATATTCATACAAATTTCTTTAAAAAAAAATAACAAAAACCTAAAAAACCTATACATACACATATATAACTTATACAATTACATACAACCAAGGAAAAACGCAAATTAACTAATATGACGACATGTCGTCGGGAAACATTTAAAGGTCAAAAAAATAGCCAAGAAAAAGAGTATATCTTACTATACGAAGAAGATGACTAGCTCCAGAGGTGGCTCACGGGAACTGAAGGTTATGACAGCAAGAACGACGGTGGCTCACAGCAGGGACGGCGGTGGCTCACGGCAGGGTTGACAGTGGTGAGCCTATGACGGGAGTGGCTCACAGCAGGGACCACGGTGGCTCACGGGGGTGACGTGGCCGGTGGATGTCTTTAGAGTTAGCAGCGTGAGAGAGAGAGCGAGCAGGGAATTTAGGGTTAGCAGCGTGAGAGAGAGAGAGAGAGAGAGCAAGCTGGGAATTGGGGAAGAATGAAAGCAGAAAAGGTTTTTTAAGGTGTGGGAACCCTATAACGATGACACGTCGTCGCCATATGGTTAACCCGACCAATTAATGAGCCCGGAATAAAATAAAAAGTCAGAATAAAAAATATAATACACCATTTGCGACGACATGTCGTCATAAAAAGGTAAATTGATTTTCTTTTTCTTAATTTTTTAATTAACTTAAATTATCCACACAAAAAAAAATAAAAACTCTCGTATCCCGACGACACGTCGTCGAGATAGTCTTTTCACACATCGCCAAAGTTTTGGCTGAGCGCCAAAGTTTCCTACTCGACATTTACCGATGACATGTCGTCGTAAAAAGGTGTGTAGGGTCAAAAAGTCAAATTCAACCTGTAACAATGACAGGTCGTCGTAAGAAGGGGGCTATGCCGACGACAAAGTGTCGTCGGGAAAGGGTCGTCGTAGCAGTAGGTTTTTCTTGTAGTGCAACCCCCCCCCCTCCCCCTCTCGGCCGAACCCCCTCCCACACCCCTTTGATATTCTTCCATTTCCATGTTAGCTTGGTCTTCGTGTTCTTGAGGCCTTCAAACAAATCTAGAGCTGAATCCATGTAAGTTTAATGAGTCCATACATGTTCGTATCATCCAACAACACCCATGTCACCATCTACACTTTTCAACCTTGTTAAACCTTTTGTAATCCGATTTTTGCGAACTTTGATAAAAGGTTTTGATACAAACTCTTTTATATTGATTATATAACACGTTTTTATGGATCAAGATAATTTATCAAACATTATAAACATAGAAACAAGTTGGTGAAACCTAAACTAGTTTCTAGTTTCACCTATGAACACCCACACTTAAAAGTGGTTTGATTATTTGAATTCTTTTGATATATATGAACTATCCATGTTTTTAGATCATTTGGAAGACTCACTACATTTGGATGCTCAAGTTGGTTACCATAAAAAAAAACTCTAGTGCTAAAGGTATAAATTTTAATTGTTAAGTCATGGTTTTTATACCCTTTATTAAATTAAATTGTAAAAATTATACAAAAATATTAAGTTTTGCATAAAAATGGTTTGAAACAGATTATATATTGGTCTTGGATACTCGAAAATGATTTTTGAATATTTTAATAGAATTTAATATTGGAATATAGGATGGAAATAAAAAATATATCTCATAATTCTTTGAAATGGTTCAGAAATTTTCAGAACCTTTATTTTGATGAAAAAGTAGGATAAAATAACTTTCATAATATTTGAAGCTTGTTTAGTATTTATTTACATTTTCTTGTTTTATATAAAGCAAAAATAAAAAATTTGAGTTAGCGGAATTTTACAGAGATGTTATCTCAGTATAGTAATGACATAATAAAGTATTTATAACATTTTAAATATTTAATTAGTATAATATTGGTTAAAAACCCAAAATATAATACAAATTATGGCAAAAATGTAATTTCATCAATTTATAGTAACTTAATCATCAAGAAATTTATTTTAAGTAAAAATATGAATATTTAGTATTTTAACAATAGTTACCATTTTTACTATATTAAAATGGTAAAAAATGAAGAAAATTAATAAATTAACCTAAAAATATAAAAAATGATTTTTACAGAAAGATATGATGATTTTATGATTATAAAATTTTATAAACTAATTACGTATTTTAGCCATGAAACCTTAATTTTAGACTAGTAATTATAATTTTTTCAAACTTGAAAGGACTAAATCCGTGAAATGTTCAAACTTTATTGTTTGGGATGATTTTATATAAAATATACCATGTTTTACTAAGTATGAATTAAATATAATTTTGAAATAAAACTATTTCGATTTATAAATTATTTCACCATCACGTGTGTTTTGTTACATCATTTCTATAATTACATGAATAGAATCCTAGATGGTGACCCGAATTTAGACTCGAACCTTTGGATATAGGGCACGCTCCTATTTGCATTGTAAATCTTGTTAACGCATTTGTGTAAAGATAGAAATTATTTAGCTTCTAAGAAACTTTGCTGATCTTTGAGGTAAGGTGAGTCTCGTAGCCGTGTTTTCCCTAACTTTTTGGGGGAAAAACATGCTATTACTATTTTGACTAATTTATGATGTAGTATTAAATAAGACTGTTTTTCTTTCACATTTGCCCCGTTTGTTTTGTTGACACAACTGTTAACTCAAGATGAGCTTACAAATCATATGGGTAGTACTACTTAGGGAATCCCGACACACAGTTGGTTAACCCCACTGAAACCTACAGGTCGTCACGGCATATAATCTACATAAGATTTGGGGGCATAGACGCTCAGGGACCCAGTCCTAGTTGGGAGTTGGGTACTAGGGACAGGTTATGGACTTATTTATTATATATTATCTGTGATTATTTGTATCATATCTTAAACCTACGAACTCATCAATCTTTTGTTGACGTTTTTAAACATGCTTTTCAGGTACTTAATCAAATATCTTATAGTATGGTCATCATGTTTAGGATCGAAGACGAGTGGAGACGTTATGAAGTTTGGGTCTATGTGTTTGTTTGTATAGGCTATGTGTCCATGTCAGTTGCAATGTATGAATCTATGAAATAACATGATGACCCTTTTAAGGAAAATTTTGGGAATGAATCACATGTTTAATTATACTCAATTGATCAATGTTGTGGAACCGTTGTTACATCCCGGTCCTTGAACTCCTAGTGGACACTACGCATAGCATAAAAAGATAAAACAAATCGAATGAGAAAATAACATAGAAGATAAACAAGAAAGATAGAACCAACTAAAGGGTTCGAGTCTTCAATGCTTCTCCGCAAAAGCGATCTCTGACTCGAATGCTGCACTTTCGGCCCTCCTCTGATCTGGAATCGTGGTTGGAATGGCTCCCTGAGTGTATTGTGTGTGTTAAATTGGTATTCTAACTGACTAATTTTGTATATCTTCTTCTTTGGACGTCAACGTCTTTATTTAGGCTTCGAATAGGGTAAACCGCATGACCCGTATAGTGTCATATGACCGTACGTTTTCAGACACGACTACAAAATAGGAACTTGGCCAATCGTTAGGCCCGTACAGGTGTTACAGCCCATATGGTGTCTTCTGCGAATATTCTTCTTTTCTTCCATGTTCTTAAACTTTTGATATGTACTGGTTTCTTCTCCAATATTTCTTCTAACAACCAGGTAAACCTGTAAATTCACCAATAATGCAATTTAACACATATTATATCATTTTAAAGTAAAATCGTTTATTTATTTGAGTTAATTTGATACTAAAAATATGTGATATCATTAGCACATCAATACTCTGTATAAGCAAATTTATTTTATAAGGAGTTGATGAAAAGTTCATCATATTACAAACATGTTACAAAGTTAAAAATATTCTATGAATTTGTTGATAATGAATTTGTTGTTTCACTCCAAACCAACACTTTAGTTTCTTTGATTAGTTTAATATATAAAATTGAACATTGAAAAACTAATTAGACTCTCTTTTAATGTTCTTACTTAACTTTTCTTAACTGCTCCTCCATGATTTTAATTGAGAAGTCTTTGTAAAAACTAGGACCAATAAACTATTTATAGTAATGCTTCTTTATTTAATTATGAATGTAACATCCCAAAAGTAATAAGAAAAAATAAAACGAAAGACGATGCGTTCATGAAAACAAGGTCGGGGTTTAATCAAAGCAGAAGTGATAGGGAAGGGAGCGGGCTTGGGCTCGGCTCCAATAGGTAGATGTAGCCCATGTATATAAAGGAATGGTTCAGCATCTTCTTCCTCATTCCATCAATTTCACAAACCCTAGAGAGAGAAAGCTTGAGGTTCTAGAGAGAGAAAGCTTGAGGAGCAACATCCAAGCTTTGAATTCTGCTCCATCTTGTTTCTCCAGCATCCTTGATCGTTTCTACGCGAAGAATCACAAGTTTTAAGGTAAGGATCGACCTCAGATCTGGGTTTTTCTTCAAAAATGGGTTTTAGGGTGTATGGGATTTTCAAACAAAAAGGTGGAATCTTTACACATGAAATATGATTTAAAGCTAAGATCTAGCTAACGTTTTGGACGTAAAAAGTTAAGGTTTTGGATCAAAATAAGACCCGAAAATGATTTTTGTTCTTGAGCCGACTCTCAAGAGTCGGCACCTGCAAAGTGCCGACTCTCAGTGAGGAAAACGAAAAGGAGATTTGGCCATAGAGATAATCGGCCCTCAGAGAATAGACTCCTGAGAGTCGGTCCTCTAATGAACACGCTAAGAGTCGGGCCCTAGCACAACGCGGAGTGCTGAACGCAAGTTCAGGCGACACTTATTAGTGTGGCTGGAGACTCTCCCAGCCGACTCTCAGGAGTGCCTGCCGATACTCTCGGCCGACACTCTAGTGTCGCTGGCGTTTGTCTCAGCCGGCTCTCAAGAGTCGCTAGTAACGTTTCTGGCCGACTCTTGTGCAAATGATTGAATCTGCACTTCGAATTATGTGTAGATCGGTGTACGCTGAAGCAATAGATAAGGCATCGACTTCGGGTTGAGTAACGATAGACTGGTGAGTTCTAGAGCCCTTCTTTTAATACTTTAAATTATACTTATGGGTTTGTGTGCATACATACGAAATGATGATTACGAAATGATGTTTACGAAATGATGTTCACGAAACGATGTTTACGAAATGATTTATACGAGATGATGTTTATGAAATGTTTTGCCAAATGAAGTTTATGAAATGTTTACAAATGAAATGATGTTTTGTTTAATAAAATGTATGAATGCTTTAACTCAGATGAGGTAAAGGTTTTATGAAAGTCACAAATAACCGAATTTACCACGAGTTCCTACGGGAGCTATGGTATGTATGTAGGTATGGCCTTACCCTTACGGGGGGTCTTTGTGGTTGGCTAACGGTTGTACAACGGGTTGATGATGGGGTGACGACGGTCACCCATGGGATTACCGGGTTCTCGAAGGAAGGTACTATTCCTCGCGAGGGAACATTGCCTAAGGTACTGGTTGGTGTCGAATGACATTGAGGTATTGGGCACTAGGTTTCTCCGCCCGAAGGACATGTATGGTGTTGAAGGGCCTAGTGGTGGTGTGCCTCGGGGTTTCTCTGCCAACCCAAGATGTATGGAATTGACGGTTACGAGAAGGCGCAGATTCGGTTCATGTTGACTTATGTGATGATGTTATGTTATGACGTTACGTTTTGAGGTTATGATATGCTATAGCATGTTTTACGTACGCTTTTGTTAAATAAATGTATGTTACGTTTTCGGCAAAATGTTTATGATAAGGTTTATGTATAGCTAGAACTCACCAGCGTAGTTGACTTTTAGTATGCACATTCAGGTTAAGGGCAGGTAATGATGATGGACAGTGATACTTGGCGAGCGAGAACAGTTACCCGGCTGATTTTGAAGACTGGCATCCCGTCATGTTTTTTATTATGTTGCGTTTATGTTTTAGACAATATATATGCTTCCGCAAGTTGAACAAGTTTTAATTATGTTGAATGAATGATTCCGCTGCGTTATCTGATATTCAAGTTTAAGAATTGTTTTTGAATGAGTAAATCTAACACGTGAGGCCTCCGGGATTTAGGGCCTTACAAGTTGGTATCAGAGCAATAGTTTGAGAGATTTGGACACTCCCAGTGTCTGAACTTAAACTGTGAATGGGATCAATAGCAGATGCCAGTATGGGTAACATCAGGTATGAAGGTAGTATATATATTTACACATATAGTATGACTTAGAAATTGTTAGGTTAGGACTTGTGATCTGATGACGTCATAAAGGTGGTAAAATGGAAGTCTAAAGGTTGTGTAATGGTTAATTGCAGATGGACAGTGTATATTAACATCTTACATTAGTTTTTGAATTCATTTTGTTAACTAGCGTGATGACATTGGATTCCTTGTCTTACAGAACGAAATGGTGAGGAGAGGAAAAAGAAGGAGTGGTGGGGGTCGTACCGGTGGCCGGGGTAAGACTCCTGCTCGTCAGGAGTACAATGAAGAGGGAAGTGTCCATACGGACCAGAAGTTAGAATGCATGGGACTAAACAGACTCATGATGAGAAACAACATTTCACTTTTGAGCCAGAAGTGAAAGAGGCCCTAGCACGCGAATTCACTGAGATGATGAGGGCTTTCTTGCCAGATCTGCTGGTAGAAGCATTGAAGAAGGCTAATGAGGCGGGTGGGTCCAACACGGCAATTGGTGCCCCGAACAATGAGGCTGTCAACGCACCACTTACTCGCGGTTGTGACTACAAGTCCTTTAAGACATGTGACCCGCCGGTTCCGACTGGGAAGAAAGACACGGTGGCTACCTTTGACTGAGTGATCTGGATGGAAGCCGCCACTCCTCTGAGCGAATGCCGATCAAACCAGGTTGTGAAATTTACTGCTAACTCCTTGACGGAGGAAGCATCTCATTGGTGGGAAGGCGTGCGCTAGGCTAAGGGGGATGAGGCGGTTGAAGCGATGATATGGAATGATTTGAAAATTTTAGTGATCAAGAATTTCTGTCCGAGGAACGAGATCTAGAAAGTAGAGAGGGAATTTCTGGGGTTTAAAGCCGGGAGCATGACGCACCAGCAGTACACCACACGGTTCAATGAACTGACACGTCTGGTGCCACATCTTGTCACTACTGAAGAGAGGAAAATCGCCTACTACTTTCAGGGATTGCCGGACAAAGTCCACACCTATGTTAAGGCAAACTCCCCTACTACCTACGATTCGGTGGTGGAACTGAGTGGCATGGTATTTGATTATCTAGCGCTGAATGTCGTTACCATTGACGAGCCTAAGAAGAAGTCGATTTTTCCTACCAAGCGATCGGGTGGGCAGTTATTTGGGGCTCGGGACAAACAGTCCAGGGTAGGCGAGACAATGGTTTGTGGAAAATGCGGGAGAAGACATGTGGGTGAATGTAGGATGGGAACAAATCTATGCTTTAAATGTGGCAAGACCGGGCACTACTGCAAGGTATCAAATGTTATAACTGTGGAGGGAACGGACACATGAGCCGGGAATGCAAGGATGGGGGAAGGTGGAAAAGGGAAAGCCCAGAGAAGAAAGATGAGCGGCCCCGAGCAAGGACTCGAGCGTATGCGCTGACGGAGGAGGAGGCCAGGGTGGATCCCGATGTGGAGTCAGGTATGTTAATCCTTGACAACACTTTTGTTTCTGTGTTATTTGATTCGGGTGCGAGTAAAAGTATTATATCTGCTACTTTATGTAAACGGGTAAAATATTCAGTCGGTAAACTACAAAGAGCCTTTAGTGTAGAAACCGCTGAGGGCAGAACCGTGAGGGTAACGAATGTAGTTGACAATTCAACGATCAAAATAGAAGGCTATAGATTCCCCCTCAGGTTGTTCATTATGGTTTTGAGAGGGTTTGACGTCGTTTTGGGTATGGACTGGCTAACTGCCAATGAAGCACAAATTATATGCAAACAAAAGATAATCCGACTCAAGGCTCCAGATGGTAGCGAAGTCTAGGTCTTCGGGGATCGTGACGCCCCGATGCCTAACGTCATCTCGATGATTAAGGCAACAGATTACTTAAGGCGTGGATGCGAGGCTTATCTAGTGTACGTAATTGACAAGTGTAAGGATGTGAAGGAACTAGACGATGTACCTATGGTACGTGAGTACCCGGAGGTGTTTCCAGAGGATTTGCTTAGGATACCACCTGACAGAGAGATTGAGTTCCGAATCGACTTAGTACCAGATGCCCAGCCCGTGGCTAAGACTCCCTGTCGACTAGCACCAGTGGAGATGAATGAACTTATGACGCAATTAGACGAGTTACTTGAGAAGGGATTTATCAGACCGAGCATTTCACCTTGGGGTGCTCCGGTATTGTTTGTGAAGAAGAAGGGCGGTTCTATGAGAATGTGTATAGACTACCGGGAGTTAAACAAATGAACGGTGAAGAACAAGTACCCTCCACCAAGAATCGATGACCTGTTTGATCAATTACAGGGCGCAAGTTGGTTCTCTAAAATCGACCTTCAATCTGGGTACCACCAGTTGAAGGTGAGAGACGAAGACATATCGAAAACCGTGTTCCGCACGCGTTATGAACATTTCGAGTTCCACATGATGTCCTTCGGATTGACGAACGCGCCCGCAGCGTTCATGGATTTCATAAATAGGGTGTGTCGACCGATGCTTGACCGATCGGTAATTGATTATGGGGTGACGACGGTCACCCATGGGATTATCGGGATCCCGATGGAAGGTACTATTCGCTGCGAGGGAACAGTGCCTAAGGTACTGGTTGGTGTCGAATGGCTTTGAGGTATCGGGCCCTAGGTTTCTCCACCCGAAGGACATGTACGGTGTTGAAGGGCCTAGTGGTGGTGTGCCTCGGGGTTTCTTCGGCAACCCACGATGTATGGAATTGACGGTTACGAGAAGGCGCATATTCGGTTCATGTTGACTTATGTGATGGTGTTATGTTATGATGTTACGTTTTGAGTTTATGATATGTTATAGCATGTTTTACGTACGCTTTTGTTAAATAAATGTATGTTACGTTTTTGACAAAAAGTTTATGATAAGGTATATGTAAAGCTAGAACCCAGCAGCGTAACTGACTTTTAGTATGCACATTCAGGTTAAGCGAAGGTAATGATGATGGACGGTGATGCTTGGCGAGCGAGAAGAGTTACCCGACTGATTTTGAAGACTGGCATCCCGTTATGTTTTTTATTATGTTACGTTTATGTTTTAGACAATGTTTACGCTTTCGCATGTTGAACAAGTTTTAATTATTTTGAATGAATGATTCCGCTGCGTTATCTGATATTCAATTTTAAAAACTGTTTTTGAATGAGTAACTCCAACACGTGATATATCCCGGGTTAAGGGACTTACCATGAATTTCTACTATCGTATTCTTTATATTAAGGAGATGTTGATATTTTATTATTAGAAACATGTTTATATATTCACATGGATAAAGTTAACAGTAAAAAACTATTAGGAACAAAAATAATATGTTATATAAAATTTAATTTGAAGTCCGCCACGATAAACTCTGATGTATTACTATATTAGTCTCAAACTTGTATAAAGGATTAGGGTGGTATTATATTAACAGTTAACTTCAATTTTTATGCTATACTTAAAATCTTTTACAAAAAAGTTGTGATTTCAATGTTTGTATTAAACTTCTAAAATGATATAATCAACATATAAAATTGGGTTCCTTCTTCTTAGGTCCGAATTAGAACATAACTACAAGTTAGAATTCGACTTATAAAATGTTTAAAAGCATGATACAACAAAAACTATCTTTACAAGTGTTCCGTGAAGGACTTGTATCGTTTGGGAGGGTTATAGGCTTTTCGAGGGAAGGTTGTAAAACTATTGAACAAATAATCGAGTTGGTCGATGTTTTAAAACCGCAACTACTTATTTATCGAGAGTGTATTATTCAACAAGCTCTTTAGTACTTAAACAACTATTTTAATATAAAAAAGTCGATGCCTCCTGTTATTACTGATGAAAGCAAAATTTATAAAATATTTTATGCAAACAAAACCTTTAAGAAAATGATACCACTAATGAAAGCAAAATTTATAAAATATTTTAAGTAGATGCATCCCGTTATTACTTGTGCCGCCACATTAAACCGAACCTTAAATGTTACCAGGGTTGAAAGTTGAAACTTTAATTAATACCATAACGCACTATTTGTGTTTGGAAGAAGAAGACATCAATTTGGAAATAATACAAAACAAAATTTTTACCAATTTTTTAAATTTTGGTCGATGTTTATCTATCAAGATATGGGTCCACTTCAAACATACATGATTTAATGGGTTCATTATTGAGTAGTAGCTCAAGTAGGAACGTAATGCTTAATTTATGTAATATTTTGATAAATGAAAATAGTAAACGGGCTCGAAGTAGCACACCAAGTAGCGAACTCAGAAGATATATTGTAACAGATTTTTTATCCCCTATGACTTTCGATGAATTTGAAAATTTTGGTATTTTATCTTAGTGGATAGGAAAATAATCCCAATTTCTCTCGTGATCTATTAACCGTCCAAGCTTCAATGGTAGTTTCGGAATCCGTTTTTTTCTCTCAGTGGCGTAGTTTTATTCATATGAAGAAGAAGGCTCACTCCCTCGATGATGGAAATGTGCACTTGCTTGAAAGACAACATGGACGCGATGGAACACATACAAGATACAGGTCTTGAAGACGAAATTAAAGTCGAAGAAGAATACACGACGATGAGGTGCCTGAACGAAGGGTATTCCCACTTTCTGTTGAAGAACTCGCTTACGATGCAACAGAAGACAATTGTTCGACAATAGTTCGGGCATTAAACACGACGACTCTGTAGATTTAAATAATAAATTTTATGTTTCGGACGATGAGGCGTCTTAAAAATTTTCAGATTAAATTTTACGCCTTATGAACTTAAACAACAATAGTGCCAATGGTTAAAATAAAACCAATGTTTTCAGAACCGGACCGGACATCGAATCGGTGGACTTGCCGGTCCACTGGTCGAACCGGTCGGACCGAATTTAAGAACCGGTCAATTAAAATTAATATAAATATAAAATATACAATCCATGTCATTTAGTCCCACTTAATTATCCAATTAGTTAGTTAGTTCATCCCATTTATAAACCTATTTAGTTGGTGAACCCATTAAAAAACCCATTCACCTACCCATTTTAAAATTTAACGTATTATGTTGTTGAAACTTGAAGCATATCTATTCACATTTCACAACTCCTTCAGAACTCCACTTCATCTTCCTCACAGATCTGAGTTCCTCACGATGCTACATTTTGAAGATCTAAGTTCAAATCTTAGTTGGTGAGCACCAGATCTGAGTTCCTCATGATGTAGGCTGCGTTCCTCCCTTCATCTTCCTCACGATGTGAGCACCAGATCTGAGTTCTAATATTAGGCTCGAAGTTGGTGAAGCTTATTGGCGTAGATCTTGAAGGTTCCCGGAGTTTTTGAACCGTATTTTGAAGGTTACCGGAGTTTATATGTTCAGTCCGGTCCAACCACCGGTTCCCGGTCCGACCACCGGTTTTCCGGTCCGACCTCCGTGTCTCTACAGGACCGTTTCAGCATACAAAACCGGACCGCCTAGACCACCGGTTCACGGTCCGACCGGCCGTTCCGCTCCGAGTTTTAAAACACTGAATAAAACAGTTAAGCCGTTCCCAAAAAAAAATCTAAAAGCTTATTAAAAATGAAAATGAATAAAAAAACAATATTGGTAAATGGTTAAAAAATAAAAAACAGTTGTCCGTTTCCAAAAAAATCTAAGCGCTTATAAAAAAATGCCAATGCATGGATTTTACCACCGCACTCCAACATATATCTATTTCAAAATAATCTATTTAGGGCCAAAACAATATCTTAAATTTATATTATGGTGTGCCGGCCCTGGTCCTAATAGTGTATATTTTACTAATAGTTAAGAGTATTCACAGATGGTTGCTTATTCTTATAATTATATTAAAAATTATTAATTTTTTTTATTTTTAATTAAATAATGATTTTTATACCTTTATCATTATCTTTTCTCTCTTCTACACTCACAACCAATTTAAAAAAATATTAAAAAAATTATACAGGTGAACAGTGTTTTCACAAATATACAAAAAATTTATACATTTTCTCTCTACTGCACTCACAATCACTTTAAACAACTCTTTAAAATATACAGAACCGGCTGTAACTACCCCCATTATGCATGTAATCATTTGTGTGGCCAGAATACTCTTTGGGCCGCTGATAGCATCTTACGAGTTTCTAAATGATATCGTACGCCCCCCATAAAAAAAACATGGCAACATGCATAAATGGCATTTAACACATCAAACTGGGATTTAAATCCTAGTATGGAAACAAGAGAAGGAAACATAAAAGGGAAACATAAACCCATGTCAGAGTGACAACTTTTCCAGCACAAAACAAAGTTTGCTTTTCATTACTATTTCATATGTGCCTCAAAAGTCAAAGAATTTACTTCACGCAGCAACCCTTGCAGGTTCAACCGTTGAAGGATCATTTGGTGTTTGGCCTAAGGCGTGACAAGTCGACATTAATGTCCTCCAACCCACTAGTGTTGTGAGTGCATCACAACTAGAGAATGTTTATTTGATGTACACTGCCTTCAAATGTGGTTGATGATTCATAACAAAATGGAGGCAAGATGCATGAACTTAATTGGTTTGGTGAAGTGGAGAATAGAAATGCTTTTGGTGCATAGCTGACCAGTTTTTACTACAGTGGTGAACTTCGGTGGCTGTTTTTGTTGGTTTCAAACCACCCATGTCGACTAACTTCATGAGATTGGCTTGGTGAAGTGGAGAATAGACATGCTTTTGGTGCATAGAATTATATATATTGGACGCTTCCACTAAAAAGTGATTTTTCGCTAATAAATCCTAAGAAGTAGGTCAAACGAACTCTGATTGAGCTCATTCCAACGGCGTTGGAACCATCTCATCGAACCCTATACCGAACCTAAAAACCTAAACCCCCCTTCACCCGTACCCCCAAAAACCTAAACCCCCCTCCAACCCTACCCCGAAAAGCCTAAAACCACCACCCCCACCCCTCAAAAACCTAAACCCACCGCCCCAAAAACATAAACCCCCCACCCCCATCCCCAAAAAAAATCTAAACCATAAAAGCTAGACCATAAGGCTAAAACCCTAAAATTCAAACGTAAAATCTAAACCTTAAAAGCTAAACCCTAAAAGCTAAACCTTAAAAGCTAAGATGTTAGAGTTCGATAACACGTTTCCAACGCCGTTGAAATTAGCTCAATCGGAGTTCGTTTGAAATCGTTTTTAAGGTTTTTGTCATTTCTTAGATTTTTTAGCGAAAAACTAATTCTTATTTGATGCTCCCCATATATATATATATTATGTTAGAAACTTTTTATTACACGCGCTAAATAAATAAATATTAAATAGTTAGCAATGAATATTTAGAAATTTAAAGTAATATTACATTAATACACATTTTATCAAAAAATCAATTAATGTAATTTATCTAAATAAATGACTAAGTTAAAGCCTATAATGGTATTTTGGGGACCTCAAATATTTTAATTTAGGAAAGTATAATTTATATTTATTTCTTTTCTCTCTCCAACATAAACCAAATTAATCATAATTACAAACTAAAATCAAAACAAAATCAAAACCGTTGAAGAAAAATTTTCTTAACAAACAACAAATTTTTAAAAAATAATAAATAATAAATGATTTTTAAACTTTTTACATAAATAATATATCACCAATAATAATAACATAGTAATAGCAAATTAAAAAAATTAAATCATAACAACAATATAAAGTTACCAAATATATGTACATATAACTACTGTTACGTATATGTAACGAGTAATGTTTAACTACGGAATGTATGCACAATAAAACATCGGGCTTCCACTTGTTTAAACAACTTAGTACTTTACAGATGTTATTAATCAGAAAATAAGGTCTGATACATATATGGTTTAGTACACAATAATGTGAAAACAAAAATAATTGTGAAAACAAAACAAAAAATGAAGAAGATGGTTTACTACATGATACATATATGTAACACTATAAAAATTACATAAAAAAGGGAGAATGAGTTGTTACATATGTGTAACACTATGTGTTACATATATGTAGAAAATGATACATATATGTAACACTCGTAGAAATCGTAATACTTGTGTTACGTATACGTATCAGAACCATAACTTTGATAAGCTACTAAGTTACGTATATGAAATAGTACGAGATACATATACAACACATAAAAGATAAAGAACATTAATTATAGCAGAACCTTTATAGGTATACAACGATACAACACACAAAAGTAGAAGAACAAGATGATTAAAAAACCAAATATATCGTTTACAAATGTAACTTACACAATTTTACGAAACAAGGAACATCTCTTCTTGTTACGCATATGTAACACTTAGTGTTACGTATACGTAAGAAGTGTTAGATACATGTACCAAATGTGTTACATATACGTAACACCTGTGTTACGTATATGTACCAAACATGATTAACGGACTTCTCACTGAAATAGGCATTTGGAGCAACGATCGCTTGGGCAATGATGTCACGGTACAAGCAGAAAACAATCTCGTTGACTCCGTCATTTAGGGATACCGTAGTAATGACATGATATCCTTCGTTGAACAATTGCACCGTCACCATCACATCCTCAAAGTAGTCCAATAACTTCAATTAAAGAACAACCTTATATTGAATAAATTTAATCAAATTACACAACTTTAATCAATCGAGTAATCAATAAAAAAATTACTTATTAATTAACTATTGAGGCTGTAACAACTTGGAAGATACCGTATGTGCCTTTTTTTCGATGAACAGTTTGTGAACACCTACATATACAATTACATCACTTTTAAATCAGATTTTTTTTCACTACAATATTGTTAAAATAAACATACGATAATTGACGAACATTTATCCAACCTAGTTATTTATCTATGGACCAAGAATTTTACTTCATGTCTCTACTCTACCTTAGTTAAATATAGTAAACCCAATTTATAATTTTAAAATTATCATTAAAACTATGATTATTTTATAAAGTTTATTTATTTAATTTTAAAAAATGAATTTATTTTGTTAGTTTACTGACAACGGAAGTTATCTACTACTTTTCAAAGATATATATTAATTTATCCTATACAAAAAACAACTTTGTAATTCACTTGCATTACATGTATGCATTCACGTGACTAGGTTTGCAAAGGAAAAAAAATCAATTGTGATATAAAAGGGAATGCAATTTAGAAATTAATTAGAGGCTAAAATAAATGAAGGTAGGGGAGATTATTAAGGTAAACAAAGGGTTTAAAATTATTTATACTAAAATGCCCTTTTAAAAAAATAATTATAAATTATGTGATTAGTTGAATGGTGGTTAGCATGGTTATCATCTAAAAACTTGGTTAGTATTTGAACCCAACCCTATATACATATATATATATATATAGGGTTAGGTTCAAATGAAAACTTTAAATATTTTGAGAACTCGTGAGTACTCGCGAAAAAAATTAAGAAATCATTTATTTATCTAAAATACTAACGTTACTATTCAAATACAACATTTTTATATCAATTAATGTGTGTAAACTTATATGTACTCATATATTATAAACGTTTACACATGCGTACATGGTAAAGGATTACACATGTGTACATGAGAGACTTACACATGTGAAAATGTTTATAATGTACGAGTACATGCAAATTTACATATATCAGTTCATATAAAAATGTTGTATTTAAATAGTAATTCTAGTATTTTAAACAAATAAAAGATTTTTTTTTATTGTTTTTAGCGAGTTCTCAAATAATCCATTCCATATATATATATATATATATATATATATATATATATATATATATATATATAGGGGAGGTTCAAATAATAAATAAATTTTCGCCAAAAAACCTAAGAAGTGATTTCTTTTTTAACCGAAACCTGGTCAAACGAACTTCAATTGAGCTAATTCCAGGGCCATTGAAACTGGCTACTCGAGATTTTTGGCGGGGGTGAGAGTTTAGCTCTAGGCTATATTTAGACGAGCCAGTTTCTTAGGTTAGAATCATGAGTAAACACTCCTTTATTGTAAAAACTGTTATACTCAATCTGAGACACACATTCAATTTATATATATTTAAACATGTTGCCATGATTAATTCTAGATTTTTTTTATTATATTTTAAACAAAATGTTTGGCTAAGATTTATGAGGGGGTAAAATGGTAATTTCATCTTTTTTTTCTTTTTTGATTAAATCATGATCTTAATGAAAATCCAAATCCATTGAACAATTGAAGAAAAAGACTATTTACACATCTGTATATATAAAATACACATGTGTAATAATTAAATAAACATAAACAAAAGATGATTCATCATCTAAACAAAAGAACTCCCTGAATCAACCAGCAGACCCTTACTCTCATCACCACCACCACCAGAAGTACCAGCAGACATAGGCGGGCGACCATGTCCCCTTTTTACCACCACCGGTGTGTTATCGGCATGCGGCGGTTGAGCCACCTGACAACCATCATCACCGTCCGAGTCTTCGAGGGTTTCGATGTAACAGATTTAAACAGAAATACACGAACCCACACCTTACCTCCTTTACCGCCACAACGAACATTCATCTGCAGTTCTCTTCGACGGGCTTTGATTTGTTTGTATGAAATTTGTGCCGGTTCTAGTGCTTCGATAGCGTATTTACCGAAACAGAACTCGTTGCCTCCATCATGAACTCCTTCGTTCTTTCTTTTCGGTATTCAGGGAATTTCATTTTTTGAATCGAAACGTCGTTGTAGAACCAGACGTGAATGTCGAGGGCCGGTTGGTTCCGGTAAACCGTGAATAGAGAGTCGAAGAGAGATGCAACGGAGGTTGTGGGCATGAAGGAGGGTGATTGGAGGGTTAGGAGTGATCGTGTGATCTTTTCCCTGATTGACATCGACATTGTTGTGAAAATGGGAGCTGGGGTTTTTGGATTTGTTCCTAAAAGGAGAAGATTTTAGTTAGAGTAAATTACATAAAACAACCTTTAACTTTGTAACTACTTACATATAAAGATCTCAATCTTCAATAATTACACTCAACATCCTTTATGTACGTGTTTTGTAACTGATTAGGACCTTTAGTCTCAATTTCATTTATTATTGACATTAAATCCGTGTTAAATCTATCATTAACATTAAATAAAATAAAATAAAACCCAACCTTACCTAACCCCGTAACCCACTACTTCTTCTTCTTCTTCTTCTTCTTCAACATCTTGACCCTAACTTCCCAACCCCATTGTTCCCGACCAACAATTCATCTATGACATTGAACACGATATTAAGCATCATCAGACCGCATATGATCGGTGAAATGCAGTAGCAATTCGAAGTGGATTAGATTTTATTCTACGTCGGATTTATGAAGGTATCGTTTGATTTATTGCTTTCAGAAACGCGAGATTAGCATTTCCTCCTTTCAAGATCATACGAGTTTTAGTAAGTCCCCAAATCTAAGAGGCCTCACGTGTTGGATTTACTCATTTACAAACAGTTCTTAAACTTTAATTGCAATCATAGCAACGGAATTTAAATGTCATACATCATGTAACACCTGCCACGAAAATGTCCAAGAAATGCTAAGTTTAGAACCTATAAGGACTTATGTATCTAAAATACAAAAGTCTAGGATTAAAAATGAAAAATTGTGAAAATAGCTAGATATCGGACCAATATCATTTTCAATCGGTCCGAAGTGAATAAGGTTTGGATATCCGTCCGAAGCGAAACTCAGTCAGATATCAGACCGACATTCACATTCATAACGGTCCGCATTTAGTTGTTGAGTCGGCTATCCGACCGACATCAAACCATAGCGATCCGCAAACCTCCTCTCAGCGGCAATTTGTGGTAATAACACGTGTTCAATGACTCAGCCCTAATGATGGGACGTGAGTCTAGATAACGGACCGACATGGTCCACATATCGGTCCAACATGCACCAAAAACATGTGTGTTCCAATCAAGAGTTGACGTTTTGGGTTGACGTGGGCATAGTTGGATGTCGGACCGACATCCCTTTGATAACGGTCCTACATGGATCCAGATTTCAGCCTATAAATAGCTGAACAATCTCATTCATTTTCTTCACTCCAAACTCGATTCCAACTTTCAAAACTCGTTCCAGGTGATGCCTAGCCCACTCCCGACGATCCCGGTCCAACTCCCGCTCTTTTTAGCGCCCGGTTTAAGAAGAAACACTGGTAGAAGTGCTGATACGCTAGAGAAATCAAGTTAAAAAACTAGTCTATAAGCTTTCGACTTAGACTCATTCCTATAAATAAGGTGAATACTCTATCTATTTCAAAACTTGTGTCAAACATTGATGTTTGCAAAAATGGCCAAATAAAGGTTAAGGGAATAATGCTCAACGTTCTTCTGCGTGAAAGCATACAAGCTATAGGTATACGTAAAACTTGCAAGGGATACACGAGTCTCGGGTGAAATTCCCGGATTGCGGCTGGTGCTTGTCTTATAACAACTTTGAAGGCAAACTTGTCCCTTGTTATAAGACATGACGCTAGTGTATGAAAGTAAATACAAGACTTTTGTTTTCCAACTGAGTTTTGATATTTCCAATTACAACCCTTGAGGTTGAACAATAGATGAAACAATCCTTGTGAAAAAGAAATCCGCTGTATTTTATAAAAACTCTGAAATCAATGCACGTACCAATCATTTGTCGCAACTGTCCAGGGGGTGCCTGGGGCGGGTTGTGACACATCAGGTCAAATTGTCAAACAATTAAAACATTGTCTCAGCTATTACATCTTTTATTCAATTTAAACGGGATGCAAGAAGCCTTCGATGTCGGGTAACTCATCCTCGCCAGCCAAGCAATCCAAAGCTATCTCCACACCTACACTTAACCTGATGTGCATAATAAAAGTCAGCTAACGCTGAGTGAGTTCTAGCTTTACATAAAACATTCACACACTTTACCTTTCAACTTATACATTATTATGTCTAATCTGCTCTTACACTAACGTCAAGTTAGTGTAATCCATGACTACTCTCCATGGAATGAATACCACATCCGTCAATTCACACTAGTTACTATCTTCCGTGATGACCGTCCACGGATCTATGCAAAGTTCATGGGGACCATCCATGAAGCGTACATACTATCCTTATCATGACCACCATCCATGATGTAGAAATAACACACGAAGAGTCACGTTAACCCTATGAGTAACCGTCGTTACCCTTACACACAAATCAATTGTACAACTGTTAGCGAACCACAAAGGCTCTTATAGAGGGGGCAACGCCCGTAACTGTCAGGCACATGTTCCTGTAGGAACCCATTCTCTTCCCTTTCCCAGACTTAGACAATGTAATGACTTCTCAAAACATTTACCTTCTTACTTTATTTAAAACATTCTTTAAACGCACATTTTGCCTCTTTTCAAATTTTACTTTAAACCCATTCTTTACTTTCATTTACTATCACATATATAGTAAAAAGCTTCCCTTACATTTTCCAACACATAATTATGGTAAATACATAATAAAAACACACATCGTATGCACACCACCCCAAAAGCATGCTAATAGGGGTCTAGAACTCACCTGTGAAACTAGCTCAGAGATACTATCAACGGCCCACTGACGTCACTCACCGATCTGGATAGATAGTCAGAGTTACATCAGTTCCATACTTTGTACTAAACCCAGCGAAATTAGGTTTGTTTCGATTTCTGCATCTTAGAGAAACTATATCAGTATTGCTTCCTGTACCACAGCGAAACTAGGGTAGTTTCGCTTTCCATGCTCAGGAGAACCTAATTTTTCCAGCAAAACTATGCCTTAAGAGAAACTGAGCCAGTTTTGCTTTGCGTTAGTTTCGCCTGGTCTGGTTCATCTCCTTCGGAGAAACCCTAGATCTGCATGTTGAGATCGAACCAACCAAGATCGCACCTTTTTACGTTCAAAACGTTCGTATAATACCCCAGAGTCTAGATCTAAGGTTTGTTCCTGTTTAAATCGTAAAAAGCTCACCTTTGAGGCTTAAACCCGTTTTAAACCCACTTTCGAATTCAAAACAGTTGTATTGGATGGATTTGTTACTTATTTCTCATTGTTCCTTCGATCTCATTCTTTTTTATATGAGCTACCACGATGGGGGAGCAAGAATCGGTTATTAGAGATGAAGATGGAGCTATATCTTTCTAAGATCTCTCCATTCTCTCTCTCTCTATAGCTCCAAAATTTGAAGATGAAGTAATGGGTAAAGCTAATGGCGGCTAGGGTATAGGCCATCCCTCTATTCCCTTCATTTTCAGCCCAAGCTTCGAGCCCAGGAGCCACTTTTTATTCTTTTCTTTATTTCCTTTTGAAAACCCGCTACTTTTATTTTCTTATTTTTTTTGTGTTACAAGTCTACCTACCTTACAAAAGGTTTCGTCCTCGAAACCTGTCATTCGTTAAACAACTGAGGGTACAACTTTTTCATTTCCTCCTCGGTTTCCCAAGTAACCTCATATCTATTTATGTGTTTCCATTGAAACTTCACTAACTGTATCACTTTGGTATGCAGACGCTTCTCCATTCTATCAATTATGGCCACGGGTTCTTCGATGTAATTCAGACGACTATCAACCTCGATGTCCGATATCTGCACGTGAGCGGTGTCGTCAGCTAAACACTTTCACAAGTGTGACATGTGAAAAGTAGGATGAATCCCATTGAAGGCTGTCAAGGATGCACATCAGGTTAAGTGTAGAAGTGGAGATAACTTTGGATTGCTTGGCTGTCAAGGATGAGTTACCTGGCATTGAAGGCTTCTGGCATCCCGTTTAAATTGAATGAAATATGTAATAGCTGAGACAATGTTTTAAATGTTTTAATTGTTTGACAATTTGACATGATGTATTTCGATTAAAATTCATTGCTATGATTGCAATTAATGTTTAAGAACTGTTTGTGAATGAGTAAATCCAACACGTGAGGCCTCCTGGGTTTGGGTCCTTACAAGTTGGTATCAGAGCAATAGTTTGAGAGATTCAAACATCCCCTATGTCTAGACTTAAACTGAGAATGGGACCAAGTAAAGGATGCTTGATACGGGTAACTCGCAGCCAAGGATCAGACCAGTGTAGTAAGTACACTTTTCCGTCACTAGACACGACATATTAGGATAAAGGTATTTTGTAATCAAACAATATCAACACAATTGTAGTTCATGACCTTACCTACCACATGTGAAGTTCTTAGACTTCAATGACCGACATTAATCATATAACAAGTGCACACACACGCAAATTACTAACTCAATCCTATACCCATATGTTATCCCCGACATCTGTGAAGTTCAAAGATTTCAAACTAAGTCAACCTACCTTGCATTCAACATAGACATATAATAACACCATAAAATTCATACGTAATTCTATAACTCTAAACATTATACGACATTGTGAGGTTTATAGACCTCAAGCACCACCCTTTGCATACACACACCATATGTGGTTTCATCAAATCAATATACACCATTTGCACATATAATAATTAACAATATTAACAAGTATAACAAGTCCGTGCATTTACTACCACATATCATTACTAAGTAAGTGCAAAGCAGTTACCTTAAGTTCGAGATCATCCCACTTGTTCCTCCAAGTTAGCTCCTTTACCACATTGATTACCTATACGACCCATTTACAATTAGTAATCTATTGATCACCAATTGATACTCAGCACACCATTATGATCTAAGAGTCAAGATTCTAACTTAGTTTGGTTATTAAAACCTTAACCAAACCTCCAATACCCCATTCATTCTTTCAACCCATTTTGACCCGTTAAGGAATCACCCAAGTTCACCCAACACTTTAGTTTCATAAATAACCCATTATGAATGGGGTTTCTACTTAGTCTAGTGTTCATGGACATGCCACAACACTCATACACCATTCAAACATCACCCAAAACTCTCTTAACCCAAATGACCCGTTTAGGAAATCATCCAAGTTCCACCAAACTCCCATTTTACAAAACACCATAAAAATTGGGGCTTTAAAGTTAATTGTGTGTCTATTAACTACCTAGACACTTAACTAACTTCAATTTAGCATTCTAACATCATTAAATCAAAAACCCCCAAATATTCGTCAAGAACCCTAATTCTTGAATTACCAAATTAGATGTTTAGATGATGTTATCCACATCCCATTACTTCAATTTAAGCTAGATAACTATTAATCTAACATCAATTTCACCGAATCTCAACCGAAATTGGATTTTACCAAAAACCCACCAAGAACACTTCAATGGTGAATCAAAGATTGAAAGGAAGGCTTACATGATGCTTGGCAGATGATGTGCACACCAAAACCTCCCAAATTCGCATGCAAGAACCCCAACTCTTGATCTCAGCATTCTCCTCTTTCTCTCTTCTCTTTGCTTGACACAAAACACACACACACGAGTGTGATTGGCGCAGCCCCCCCCATTTCATTCAGACTTTTCAAAATTTATAAAACAACCACTGGACTTTCAATTTTGTCTCCTTTCACCCAAACTACAAAAACTAAACATTTGCAACAAGCCTCCAACTTTCCTATTTATTTATTTACACCCATATAATATAATAGGATTATATTATAATAATAACTCGAAAGTTGGTTCGTTACATACGAGCACACAATTATGGTAAATACATAATAAACAAACAAACAATATGCATATTATCCCAAAAGCAGGCTAAAATGGAAGGTCGTCTCCTTACTTGACTTCCACTTACAACAGTGTTGGATCTTCAAATAGATGACAATGGATTCTTGCCGCTTGTCTTTCTCCTTGTCCTTCCACTTGGTGCATTTGTTTGCAAAATGACCTAGTTCACCACATTCATAGTACCTGAACTTGCTTTTATCTTTATTTCCTCGACGCATACCTTTCCCATAACCACTTTCTTTATTGATGTTTCTTTCAGGTCCTCTACCACGGCCTTGATTGCTTAAACATGCTATGAGAAGTTTATCTTAAGAATTTTCTTCTGGTTCATTCTGAATTTTGAGGTGTTCTTCAAATGTTGTTATTCTACCCACTACTTCTTCAAATGACATTGTGTCAAGTTTTGAATACTGCTTAATAGTTGCCACGATCAGTAGAAATTTCTTTGGAACTGAATTAAGTAGCTTCCTAATATTTGGACCCTAGTTATACCTCAGTACATGTAACACCCGAAAAATCCATATGGTATTGGTTAGGGTTAGAGGGTGACACGACTCGTTATTAAATAAGGGAAATTTCGAGCTTTGCCATCGGAGATGCGTTTATCTACCGAACAAGACACAGTTAGTCATTTAAAAATCTAACTCATGATGGAAACGTGCAAGGTGGAAGTGGAGGGACCCGAAATGAAACTTGTGGTGGCTTAAATACTACCTAGTGAAAACCCTAGGCCATAATCGGCCTAGGTCTTGATTGCGACGACAAAGGAAGACGCGAGAGAGAGGGAGCTGTCCGACGAAAGGAAAGAGACGGCGGTAGAAGGGGTTCAACGCAAACAACTCCCGTACACGTGAGGTAACACTCATATTCACCCCTTTTTCCATTTCTTATTCGTTTACGGTCGTGCATGGGAGACCAGATTAGGGTTTTACCCTTGTTATGGTGATCGGCGGAGGAGGCAGCCACCCCAGGGACGACGACAGTCCACATGGGTGACGGTGGTCGGCTGTGTTGGGTAGCTACGATCGTAATAGGAGGCGACATGGGTGGAGTAGTATGGTGAGGTGATAGCGGCGTGCGGCATCGTGGTGTATGACTGTGATGAGAGGTGGAGGACTGTGAGGGTGACCCGATTAGGGTTGACGAGAGGACAATGAAGGGGACGTTAGGGATCCGTGTCACACCCCAACCGACGACGGAATACGTCGGGGCGGGACATGTAGACTGTTCATGAGCACCTGGTTGACTAAATTGAAATAGATTAATGCAGTAAATTTCCATTCATAACTTTAACAAAACAATTTCCATAATACATGAACATTGAAATACATAACATGTTCATTCTTGTTCAATTAACTAGATCCATAACCTAAGTGAAGCAAACTTGATCAACTCATACTTTGTACCTGAAACATGATGAAAACGAGGTCAACTAAAAAGTTGGTGAACATACATAGGTTTTGACTCTAAATAGTATCAAAGTATCGTGTGTAAAAAAATCCAAACAAGTCATGATTAATAATGCATTTATGGGGAGTTACTATTGTGTAACCATGTAGTATAATCAAACCTTTGTAAGTAGCATGCAAAAATTGTGTTGTCGGTAACAATCACCCCAATCTGGGTGGGTTTGTCAGACTCAATAGATCTATCAATGTTAACCGTTGGCTTGTATTGAGTTAATGATTGTACATGTAATTGCAAATAAGTAGTTAACACACCTAGCACTCAAACATAAAGCTCAAATTGCACACAAATTGTAAAGTGGATTTGTATTGTGTAGTTTATGTAAATCATTGTAAGTTATGATCATGCTTCACCCTAAAATGTAAAAATAGTGAAAAAGGGGCTATGTAAAACTCACCTGTATCAGAGATGTTGCTTGCACAAGTGTCTAGGTAGCAAGTGTTCCTTGTAACTTACCACGTTAACCTAGAGTGTAATATATATGAATCTAAATTAATAAAATGTATAATAGTCTAAGGCCAAGTCTAGAGTTGTAATGAAAGTGTGCACAAAGGTTTTGTGTTGCATAATGGAATGTGTAAGTTATTGTATTTGCACTTGTGTTTTATAAAACGAAAGTTTGAAATGAATAATTAAAAATGATTGGGGTTAGGGTTTTAAATAACTAAATAACATTAAATAGTTGTTATTTATTTATTTAGTTATAAAAATAGTGCATGTATTATATAAAATATAAATTAAATAAACAATTTCTACTTTATTTATTTTTTTGTCAAGAAGCGTAAAAAGTGGTGTAAATAATATATTTGTGTGTAAAGTTTAATAATATACATTTAACTTTTTAGTTTATGTTGTAATAAATAAATTTATTTATTTATTTATCATTTATAAATAAGCATTTGATTTTTAAATAAAGTTAATATTTTATAAACTTCATAAAAACAAAGTTTCTTTTTATTTGAAAATTAATATAAATATCTAAAATTTTGTTTTAAACCTTTAATATACACTTTTAACCATAAAAATTCATAATAAAATGAACTTATATTGAAAATTAATAATCTCGGTTTTATTCTGTTACAAATAATGTATGGTTCATAAAAATATTTTTTATAGAGTTTTTGGGGTTGTAAAAACGGGTTTTAAAAATGAATGAGGCTTGCCCGGGTCTGCCTGGTGAGGTTCTCACGTATTAACCACTAGACCAGGGGTGTAATCGCTGATACAGAACCACCTGGAATTGTCTTAACATGCTCCTAGGGTGAAGCCGGGTTTGGGTTCAAGGTTCGCGCAAAAAGGCCGGAACTGGTGGGTTTCGAACCCTCGCCACCTGGTTCGGCGGCGCAGTGACTTACCGGCCGGACCAGGTGGTTTCGCTGGTTGATTATGGATTCTAATTAAATAAAAACACAAGTTCGAAACAAAACCCCAAATTAAATTAGTGCCAAGAACAAGAACCCTAGAATTTCAATCGGTCGTGATGAGTTCTGTTAGCATGAATTGGTAAGGGGCTTTTGATGTGCATTGAAAAGCGAATCGAATGATGTAACAAACTTTCTCGATTGGTTTGGGCACGAATGCAGACGGCTACAGTTTCAGTCTTGAAGTTCTTGATGCTTGATTCGTTTCTAGACGCGGAATGCGGATCCAAAAAGGGTTGAGAGAGTTTGTGAGAGGTTAGGCGAAAGTATGTGAATGATTCAAACTGATGGATTTCGCTTATTCTGTTCGATTTGATTTCGGGATAGTAGGGAACAACTGGCATTGCGGATTAAGTGCGAATTCAACTGATTGATGATGAATTGAGTCGAGTTTAAGGTCTGGAATCATGCGAGGATTGTTCGCGCGTGATTTGCGGACGTTTAAACGCGTTCAATCATTTGATTTGAAACTAATTTGGTTAGGTTTTACTTCGAGAAGTCAACACTGCTTGAATTCGAATTAAAACGCGTATATGGTGGAATTGAAATGCAATTTGGGTTTAGGAAGGTCGATAATCGATCTGGTATACCAGGCAAGTCCTTTGATTACTGGGTTTGATCGAATTTTACAATGGATTTGCAATGATCCAGGTTGTTTGACTTCACGAAGTCAAACTAGATCAAATTAAAATAAAAGGGGTCAAAATTGAGATGTAAAGGTTTCAACTTTAAGGGTTCATGTGTTCAAAGAGTTTCAACCGATTTGTTTAATGTGTAACTAATTATATTATAAATTTTTAAAATGGTTTATTTAAAAATGTTGAATATATATATAAAACCACATATATATATTTTGTATAAAACTAAGCCAATATTATTATATAGTTTAATAATTTCGAACGTATAAATATATTTGAATACATAATTTTGTAAATAGTCATACATATTTACATGTGTTTTAGAGGGACGATACGCGATGCAAGGATCGAAAACGATTGAACTGATATATAAATATAATAATATGAAATGTGACATTATGAGTTTGAACAAGTATGAGACTTCTGGTGTTAATTATTGTTAATAAAGAAAAATTATGGTATAGAAAATCATGGATGTTACAGTCTCACCATGTTAAGGGAATTTCGTCCTGAAATTTAACTAATGGAGACTACTGAATCCGGAAGGGAGTTTGTTTGAGTTTTGATTGTCGGTTTGAGGAGTATGATAGATAACAGGATTTAGATCTAAAGCTCAAGTTAAGTATGAATGATATCTGTGGATTTTAGTTTCAAGAGAGTTAAGGAGAGATCTTTCGAATGATCTAAAGGTGAAATGCGTCACTTGGAATGGATTTGATGGGAACTTGATAATTAGGGTTTGTTTAGGATGTAGTCTAATATGCTCAAAATTGTCAGTATTTCACAAACATTAGTCAGGGTCAGAATATCATAAAACTTCTCGTGATACGAACAATGCTACTACTGAAAACATGACAGGAACACTTATATATAGGAAGTACCAGCGGCGTATCCACCATGCCCTTGTCATATCACATTAGTTTCGTTGTTATATATCATGATAGGTTTTAGGTCATAACACACGATAGAATTCGCTATGTTTTCCATGCGCTGATTTTTATAATTCCGTGTGCACCCGTAATTACTCAAATCATCGCATGGTCCGTATAGATCATTCCATTGTGTGCGGGTCAAGAGGAGGCACAAATTCACTTAGTTCATGTATGTTGTTTTCACATATGAGTTGCTAATGAGTAATTATATCCTTAAATAGGCAAGTCAGTTAGCAACTAAAGGGTAATAAAGTAGTGTTACCTAGGGCCCCATAGTTTACTCGTGTTTGAACAAGAATACGTCAAACCCCGAGTTGTTTCAATGTGTTAGGATTTTCAAGTTTGGTGAACAAGGTGTATGACCATACTTCATATATATGGTGATCAATCAATTGCAACAATTGTAAGCAACTTAGTTTCATGTATAATGTAAACACACAAGTTTCATGTATCATCTAGTGTCATGTAAGCTGTAATCAATATAGGTTTCCCGTGTAATGTGAGCATCTTGTCATCATGTATTATGTAAAGCACTAGTAATGTCACCAATGTGGTATCATGTGTATTGTAAGAAATGAATTTCATGTATTGTGTTAAGACCTAGTATCATGTATTTTGATAACCCAATAATCTTGTACTTTGTAACCAAATAAGTTTCATGTTCAATATGGTCCATCAAGTATTGTATATAAAACAATCAATTGTTATGCACCATGTATATTGCAAACAACTATGTCCCATGTATCATGTGTTCAAGCCAGTAGCATGTGTATTGCAAATAAACAGGTTTCATGGGTTATGGGATCAATCCAGTAAATTATGATTTGCACCTAAACTAGTTTCGTGTATTATGTGATCTTGCTGTGTATCTTGTGATCGTGCATACGTAAGTTATTGAATTTCATTTATGACATATACTAACGAGTTTTGCATGTGATCGAGCGTTGCGAAGAAGCGTGTTGTTTGGTGTTTAGGTAAAATGTGGTGGTTAGGTTCTATCTTGTTGAGGTTTTTAGGGATGGTTGATGTCTAAGCAGTATGGATCGTATCTTGAAGCGGCAAGTGAAAGGTAACGAGGAGGTTCTGAAAACACTAAGGGAAATGTGTTTACCAATAATTGATCTTTGTTTGAAAATAGGAAATTGTAAATCGTTCTTGGTCGTAGATATATAAAGTAATGAAAACTTTTGAGTTAAATAATCTAATAAATAGATAATTTACAAGAAAATCTTTTAATTTAAATTTTTAATTATTAATAAGAGAATATTTTTAAGAGGAATTATTGGCTAAACCAGTAGTCGTATATTAATCTTGCCATGGTTTTAGAAATAAATACTTTAATGGGGAAAAATCATAATTATTTATCAATTTAAAATAATAATTTTATAAAATAGGTTGTATTAAGTTCCCTTTTACAGTGAAAATGTTTATGGAAAATTTTATATTTTTGATACTCTCTAAAAGTTTGATAAACATTTGGTTTGAAAATAACGAGGTTGTTTAAATCTAATAGAATGAGTTGTTTACGAAGGAGATTGTCGGTAGTGTAGTAAATCGTATTGAATGAAGAAGGTGATACTTGGAAAATCTTGATGAAAATGTGATGGGTGTAATTCACATTCAACGTGTCAAATCAATGAATAATAACTTTAGAGTTGGAATATATAAAATTGATTGAATGCTAAAATGTTTAAACATTACTCAAAACATTGGGGAATGGTTCTCAAATTGAAAATTTAAAGACAATAAATAGAAATTTCTGCTAACGCCTCTGGTAGTTTCCCACTAGAAGGAAGATAATCACCAAGACGAGCACCGCTATGGTCACTCGAGTAGCCGATCTGGTTTCTGCTCTAGCTGTTTCCGTGCGATTTTCCAGTACTTCTTTTTCGAGAATGGAGATTAACGCCTTTTGGTACCCTAATTGGTTTGCTAGACTATCCATTCTTTGTCTTTGCAAGTCGTGCATTACCCCCTGCTCAATCCTTTGCCACTCAAATTATGAGGTTCTTACATATTGGTGGATGTCATTGGTTGGAATTCCCATAGCACTAGTAGGTGCCATGGCATGCCTTACCCAAGGGTTAGAATGATATGGGACAGGCACCAGATACGGGTCTCTTAGTGGGGGTGGTATCTAGGTGTGTAGATGGGGTGTTTGGTACTGGTTTCTGGGTGGGGGTGATCCAGGTGTTCGAAGTCTTGGGCCGGTGTTCCTAATCCAATCTGCCCTTACATCAAACCTTGGTCTAGCAGCTGGGGGTGTTGATGACCGATGCACGGGTGTCACGATGTCTTCTTCCCAATCAGACTCTGCTCCAGGATGGTAAACCGGGGAGGAAGGAGAGTAGGAGTTCATGTCTAGTAGGAGTTCATGTCTAGCAGAAAATAATGAAAAGATTGTAAGTGATAATGAAATATTGAGTGGTAGACATAGGAGTTCTCATAAGTTTAGAGTTTGACTAGTCATAACACCGAGCCTTCACAATAGTGTTTTAAAAATACACTTGACCTATAAGCAATGCATCCCTGAGGAGAATTGCCAGGAAAGAGGGGTGGGTCACTAGGACACACTTAAGTACCCTGTCTTTCCTTAGCCAGAATCCCTCATGGGCCTACACACTCTTCCAGTCATCATGTATTAATAACACTATTGTTGGGCTCATGGTCATGATGAGAATTGTTGTGGACTGGGCATTGAGGTCCGAAAGTAAGGTTTTAGCATTTTAGTGGGCTTCTTCTTCTTGGAGGATAGATGGGCTTCTTAGTTTATCATCGTTGGAAATTAGGACTAATTAGGCCCAATAGTCTAGATTTTGGATCACAAGAGATAGTGATATTTTGTGTGTGAGATTAAGGGTGTATGGAGAATTTGGTGTGTATGTGTGTGTTTAAAACTTAGGATAACACTTAATGAAACACATAAGTAGCATGTAGATAGTAATGAATGTAAGCACAAAAGTTATCAAGTAGTGTGACACATAAGTCATCATGTATTGCATCATGTAGTGTAATTACTTATGATAGTATATAGAAATATTTCTACAAGAATTAATCATGTAACATGTAGTAGCATGGAATTGTATGGGTGTCCTAAGGTTATAGTCTAGGTCAAGAGTGTCTAATAACCTAATTCCCTATAACCTGGCTCTGATACCAATCTGTCACACCCTGTAAGGCCCCTTTTACCGGGTGACCTCACTCGTTGGATTTACTCATAAACATAGCCATAGATACTGAATAATTACATTGAATACTTTCTAAACGTAGCGTGAGCTTACATCATTCGATTACATAGCCATAACAGCGGAAGTCTTAATCATTTAAACATAACACATTGCTTTAACAAAAATTAAAGTGGATGGGATGTCAGCCCTTGATCGGGATAGCCTTCACTCCAATGCACGACCTTTCTTCTTTTTACCTGAAATGTATACTAAAAGTCAGCTAACGCTGGTGAGTTCTAGTTAAAAACATTTAGGTATGAACATTATTCATTTATAAATACTTACGTATAAATATATAAATATAAATACACATTTACATATCCTTTGCTTTCTTTTATCATTCGTATGTGAGCACATAAATATGCATTCACCTTTACTTTCATTAACATTTATTGGTCATACTCATAAGAGTGATCAGCCAACATTCATTTATGCGTAAGTCACGAAGACAATACGCCCGTCCTACCGTCGTAGTCCGTCCTCCACAACATCCGGCAAACCTTCGGCCATCTGTTATGCTATACCGTCCGGCAAACCTTCGGCCGTCCGTCTTAACCGTACTACCGTCGTAGTCCGTCATATTCGCCCGTCTGCCCTAAGGCATCCGTTTCCCTCGTGAACTATTATATGCAACCGTTCTACTTATCATTGATAAGGCAATTGCTTCGACCGTCCATTAGTGCCTTTCACACGTCCTAGCTAATGAAGGAACGTGTTTGTCCCGATTGCAAAATAGTCACGAGGTCGTCCGTCTACCGAAGTAGCCGTTATCATCGAAGCGTCCATACATTTACATGCATTCGTAACAAGCAATATATAAAATATAAAGCAAGATTTTCTTCTTTTTCGTTATGTCGTTCGTTCATTCATTCTTTGTATACATTCGTTTCATTCTTGTTCATCATTATTTTACGTATGATCATATTAACATTCATATATATATAAGTATCACATATGATCACATTGGCATTCATAACATTTATTCATTTAGTGTATACATCTCAGCCCCAAAACATTTGAAAACATTTGCACATAACATAGAAGGGGCACATAGAACTCACCTGATAGGCGGGTCCCTGAAGTATAATAGCTGGTTTCGAAACGTCACTAAGGTCACCCACAATCTGTATAATAAGGTCATACATATAAGGTAGGGCTCCTAAATGACACTAGACATTACTATTCTTGAACTCAGTAGTTTCGGGAGGTGGGTCGCATCAAAACTATGGTAGTTTCGAGCTATGGTCTTACACTCGAAACTAGGTAGTTTCGAGTCATAATCCTTCTATCGAAACTAGGTAGTTTCGAGTCATGAGATCCTATCGAAACTATGGTAGTTTCGAGTCATTGGCTGCTATCGAAACTAGATAGTTTCGAGTCAAACATGACTATCGAAACTAGAGTAGTTTCGACGGGTCTGTATGTATCGAAACTATAGTTTCGAGTCATGGGTCTGCATCTTCCCTGACCAGAACCTTGCTCCAGCCAACTTATTTCCAATCGATTAAACCTTGAGCATTTTACGTTAAACACCTTCCTTTGTCGTTCTTGAGTTCAAATACGTGATTTGTTTCAAGTTTCATATGCAAAAATCGTATCTTTATTTGATTTAAACCCGAGACATGCAAAGACTCATAATCAGAGGCGATGCTTACCTCAACAGGCCCGATTTCTGTTGCTATGCGTTGAAATGGTGGAGTCGGATGATTCCCGAGCCCTTGAGTCTTCTCCTTGCGGTTTTCTTCACAAGCCGATCGCTCTCTCTCTCTCTCTCTCTAGTATTCTTGCGCAGGAGGATGAAATGAGAGGGGTTTGGGTTGAAGCTGCTGTTTTGTAATGGGGTTTCCCCCTTTTCTTTTCGGCCCATGGGCCGAAATTTTGGCCAAGCCCACTTTATTTCCCTTTTCTATTTGTCTTGTCATTATTTGGGATGTTACACACCCCAACCGACGGCGGAATACATCAGGGCGGGACATGTAGACTGTTCATGAGCACCTGGTTGACTAAATTGAAATAGATTAATGCATTAAATTTCCATTCATAACTTTAACAAAACAATTTCCATAATACATGAACATTGAAATACATAACATGTTCATTCTTGTTCAATTAACTAGGTCCATAACCTAAGTGAAGCAAACTTGATCAACTCATACTTTGTACCTGAAACATGATGAAAACGAGGTCAAGTAAAAAGTTGGTGAGCATACATAGGTTTTGACTCTAAATAGTATCAAAGTATTGTGTGTAAACAAATTCATACAAGTCATGATTAATAAGGCATTTATGGGGAGTTACTATTGTGTAACCAGGTAGTACAATCAAACCTTTGTAACTAGCATGCAAAAATTGTGTTGTCGGTAACAATCACCCCAATCTGGGTGGGTTTGTCAGACTCAATAGATCTATCAATGTTAACCGTTGGCTTGTACTGAGTTAATGATTGTACATGTAATTGCAAATAAGTAGTTAACACACCTAGCACTCAAACATAAAGCTCAAATTGCACACAAATTGTAAAGTGGATTTGTATTGTGTAGTTTATGTAAATCATTGTAAGTTATGATCATGCTTCACCCCAAAATGTAAAAATAGTGAAAAAGGGGCTATGTAAAACTCACCTGTATCAGAGATGTTGCTTGGACAAGTGTCTAGGTAGCAAGTGTTCCTTGTAACTTACCACGTTAACCTAGAGTGTAATATATATGAATCTAGATTAATAACATGTATAATAGTCTAAGGCCAAGTCTAGGATTGTAATGAAAGTGTGCACAAAGGGTTTGTGTTGCATAATGGAATGTGTAAGTTATCGTATTTGCACTTGTGTTTTATAAAACAAAAGTTTGAAATAAATAGTTTAAAATGATTAGGGTTAGGGTTTGGGTTTTAAATAACATTAAATAGTTGTTATTTATTTATTTAGTTATAAAAATAGTGCATGTATTATATAAAATATAAATTAAATAAACAATTTCTACTTTATTTATTTATTTGTCAAGAAGCGTAAAAAGTGGTGTAAATAATATATTTGTGTGTAAAGTTTAATAATATACATTTAACTTTTTAGTTTACGTTGTAATAAATAAATTTATTTATTTATTTATCATTTATAAATAAGCATTTGATTTTTAAATAAAGTTAACATTTTATAAACTTCATAAAAACAAAGTTTCTTTTTATTTGAAAATTAATATAAATATCTAAAATTTTGTTTTAAACCTTTAATATAGACTTTTAACCATAAAAATTCATAATAAAGTGAACTTATATTGAAAATTAATAATCTCGGTTTTATTCTGTTACAAATAATGTATGGTTCATAAAAATAATTTTTATAGAGTTTTTGGGGTTGTAAAAACGGGTTTTAAAAATGAATGAGGCTTGCCCGGGTCGAACCGGGTCTGCCTGGTGAGGTTCTCACGTATTAACCACTAGACTAGGGGTGTAATCGCTGATACAGAACCACCTGGAATTGTCTTAACATGCTCCTAGGGTGAAGCCGGGTTTGGGTTCAAGGTTCGCGCAAAAAGGCCGGAACTGGTGGGTTTCGAACCCCCGCCACCTGGTTCGGCGGCGCAGTGACTTACCGGCCAGACCAGGTGGTTTCGCTGGTTGATTATGGATTCTAATTAAATAAAAACACAAGTTCGAAACAAAACCCCAAATTAAATTAGTGCCAAGAACAAGAACCCTAGAATTTCAATCGGTCGTGATGAGTTCTGTTAGCACGAATTGGTAAGGGGCTTTTGATGTGCATTGAAAAGCGAATCGAATGATGTAACAAACTTACTCGATTGGTTTGGGCACGAATGCAGACGGCTACAGTTTCAGTCTTGAAGTTCTTGATGCTCGATTCGTTTCTAGACGCGGAATGCGGATCCAAAAAGGCTTGAGAGAGTTTGTGAGAGGTTAGGCGAAAGTGTGTGAATGATTCAAACTGATGGATTTCTCTTAATCTGTTCGATTTGATTTCGGGATAGTAGGGAACAGCTGGCATTGCGGATTACGTGCGAATTCAACTGATTGATGATGAATTGAGTCGAGTTTAAGGTCTGGAATCATGCGAGGATTGTTCGCGCGCGATTTGCGGACGTTTAAACGCGTTCAATCGTTTGATTTGAAACTAATTTGGTTAGGTTTTACTTCGAGAAGTCAACACTGCTTGAATTCGAATTAAAACGCGTATATGGTGGAATTGAAATGCAATTTGGGTTTAGGAAGGTCGATAATCGATCTGGTATACCAGGCAAGTCCTTTGATTACAGGGTTTGATCGAATTTTACAATGGATTTGCAATGATCCGGGTTGTTTGACTTCACGAAGTCAAACTAGATCAAATTAAAATAAAAGGGGTCAAAACTGAGATGTAAAGGTTTCAACTTTAAGGGTTCATGTGTTCAAAGTGTTTCAACCGATTTGTTTAATGTGTAACTAATTATATTATAAATTTTTAAAATGGTTTATTTAAAAATGTTGAATATATATATAAAACCACATATATATATTTTGTATAAAACTAAGCCAATATTATTATATAGTTTAATAATTTCGAACGTATAAATATATTTGAATACATAATTTTGTAAATAGTCATACATATTTACCTGTGTTTTAGAGGGACAATACGCGATGCAAGGTTCGAAAAGGATTGAACTGATATATAAGTATAATAATATGAAATGTGACATTATGGGTTTGAACAAGTACGAGACTTCTGGTGTTAATTATTGTTAATAAAGAAAAATTATGGTATGAAAAATCATGGATGTTACAATCCGGCTAAGGTGTTTCCCGACAAGGAGGGTGGTGGTGCGTGGTGGTGAGCAGGCTAGGGTCGTCCAACGAGGGCGATGGTGGTGCGTGGCAGTGGAACACGAGAGGCCAGTATGGCGGTAACAGGTCATAGGGGTGGCTATGTGGGAGACACGCGGTGGGGCTTAAGCGGGCTAGACTAGGGTGTGCATGATGAGGTTAGGGTTTGCATGCCACACATGCTTGCATGTAAGGAACCCGGTTCGGGAACTCGACTACTAAACGGGTAAAGGACCACCTGATATGTGTAACTGAAGAGGTAAGGGTTTGGTGAGTCGGTATGACAAGAAGATCAGACGAGTGCCGGGGTTTTATTTTATGTATACGTTTTCAACGTACGGTTAGAACATATTCTGATCTTGGATAATACGTTTGACAGGTGTGAGCTTCGAGCGTGAACGGACGGGTTGCAGAGCAAGGACTTGGATTCTTCACAACCGGTGAATTTCTAATCCCCTCTTTACTGTTTTTACTATTTTGGGGCTATCATATATACCAACATGTTTTACTTTGTCAATTAAATATGTTATGAGTTTTGGGATTTAAATTGAAGTGTTTTATGATTTAATCATACATACCAACATGTTTTACTATGTGGCGCCCTTAGATGGGTGGGTTAAGTGTTGGTATGACACTAGTATGTTGTATGTTGACCGTAGGGATGAGTCGGGGATTAGGTCTAGACGTTATGAGGGTACGTCTAGAGAATGTGTTTGGTTATACATGTATGTGATCTGTGTAAGGGTAAAGGGTGGTAGTATACGTTTATGTTGTATCATGGTGTTCAACTTGTTGAATTGTATGCTTGCGTTGTTGTCCGTGTATACGGTCAACAATGATAGGAAGGAGTCGGTCCTTCGGGTGTTGTCATTATGTGGGTGGTTAGGTAGTCATCATGCATGACGAGTGTGTCACCGTGTTATGTTTCGAGGCCCTGTGAGGGCAATAATGAAACCCGAAAGGGGGTTTTCAGAGGTGATATGAATGTCCCGACGGGGATAACCACAATGAGGGTAGCTGTGACGAAACTGGTAAATCATTCGAAGGTAATTGTTGTGTGCATTTATGTGTGTTTTAATTGCATGCAAGTGTTGATTGATATTCATTGTGTTGAGATGATATTGCTTTGGTGTTGAGTATTAGATTGACTGTTGTCTCAGGATGATAATGTCGTGTTTACAACTATTGTCTCAGTTGAACTTGTGAGAGTCTTGGTTAAGGCTTGTCACGTCGGTGTCTAGGGGTTGGTGGTGTTAACCGGATTTCAGGTTGATACGTGTGGTAGATTACGGGTTAGTAGCGAAGTAAGCTCGATCTGGGTCGATGAGACTTACTCGGTTTTGGGTAAGGGATGAGTCTTGGGTGACGAACCCTTATTGGAATTGGTCGGTAACAAGGGTTACGTATACGTTAATAAACGACAAACCATTTTATAAAGGACCGGGATATCTTGAGTTAAATAATATTTGTGACGAGATAACTATTAGAACTCACTCAGTGTAGCTGACTTTTTATGTACGTTAGACTGTTTTGCAAGTGAGATTGGGTGACGACGTATCTTGGCTTAGAAGCGGTGCTACTCGGGTTGGTGTTCATGCATTCGTAAGGTAAGGTTTAGATCGATAATGAGATTAAAGATAAAACTTTTTAAAGAACACCTCCGCTGATTGTTTTTATAATGAGATAAGGGTTTTTAATGAGAATACCCAGTAATGAGACCCAACTGTAGGATTCCTGGTTTGGGGGCCTTACAGTACAGTACATGAAAACCATAGAATTTATATTAATTAAGTATAGTTATACTTATTTAATTCACTAGACATATACATGCATTATACAATTACATAAATTAGAGCTTTCATGATACCATACATTATTACAAATTGTCAAGAGATACACCTTACACTAGACATGGATTCACATGAAAACATTACATAAAGTATTTATTTTATAAAACTATGAAACAATTATTATATTATAAAGTCTTGAACAATTAAATATTTAACTTTATAAACATTAACTTATTTAAACAATTTGGATGGCACACACATGTACAAAATCGGTTTTTATATAAAAACCAACTAACTAATTCATTTGTTTATAAACATGAACTTAATTTTTATAATCTACAACTAAAATTTTATAAAAATTGGTTAGTCATCACAATGATGACACACCCTCTTGGAAGTTTGCCACAAATCTTGAGAATGCAACACCTACTCCATCTAATCATTTCACTACACCACTCTCATTCTCTCTAGTTCGGCCGAATACCCACACACAACACACACAACCTCTTCTATCTTCCAAGATCAAATCCTCTCAATTATCTAAATTCTCTCTCACTAGTTCAACATGTGAGCATTTTTTTTATCAAACCTAGCTGATTCTCGGATGTGTACGGACTGTCACGACATAAGGTAAGCATAACAAACACTAACATCTTCATCTACATCTCATAAACCTATTTTTACACCTACGTAAACCCTAAAATCGGGTTTAAACCTTTGATTATCATCCACACGGATTTAAACACTAATTTTTGTTACAAACATTTTTAAACATTCTACAATACGGTTTGAAAAAAACATAAACAGTCATGACACAAGAATCGGGTTACTAGTGAAAATACACACAAAAACACACACTAATTGTAATACCTCAAAAATTCCTATAGGATATAAAGGAAAAATATGTTAGGAATTGAAGTCTAGGGGTTGAAATGTAAATATACCAAAGATCAAGGGTTAAAAATGAAGAATTTTGAAATTTGGTCGATGTCGGACCGCTATCTCAGAACATGTCGGTCCGATATGTGGAGAGGAAGGAAATCATGAGAGAATGACACGTCACCAGACGCATGTCTCAGTCCGAAGTCGGACCGATATGCTACTATATGTCGGTCCAATATGGGGATGTCGGACCGATATGCTCCTATATGTCGTTCCAAGATGTGTACGCTACGCCAAATAAGCCGCCCTAGGGGATGTCAGACCGATATGCTCCTATATGTCGGTCCGACATGGTCCAAAGTTGCCCTATAAATAGAATTTGAAGATCAGAGCTTTTGGAACATCATTCACACACAAAAACACCATCAAACACACACACTTACTCCAGGGAATCATGCCAAGGCCCCGGTACACGTTCAGAAGTCCCCTTTCTAGCGTTTCGACTTCAAATAACCGTAGATAGTTTCGAGGTAAGGTTCCGACAACTTGGTCACGTGTTATTAAGTTTTGATTATATAATATTAAGTTTATTATAGATGTTAATTAAGAAATATTAGCAGTTAATTATACGTCGAGGTGCTGTTCGAGGTGTTTGACATGTTGTTGATACAATAAGCTGAAATACTGTCTAGATGAGTTCCTCTTAATTGAAATGTGTATTTATTTACACAGTTGTTATTTCAAATAACGCCTCATGTAATGCCCTATTCCAAGTATATATAATCCGTATTAAGTACCGTATACGTGCCGAAAGTGGATGGGACCTACGAGTGGACGATTATCTTATCTTAATGGTGACAGGTAGGCCAGTAGGGTAAGGTAGTTGTCCATTTTATACCGGTGAAAGGTAGGCCAGTGGCAGAACGGTTGACCAATTATATATACAAAAAAAGCTTATTAGTTCGTGTAAACTAATGAGTAGGACATGGGATTGCTGGTGATTGAATAACAACCATGTGGTAAAGATTCATGAACTCACGAACTTTTATTGACCAAGTTACTTTTAAAGATTGTTGAAGGTGGATCCTTTAGATGGCATTCCAGGTTATGGCATTCAAGGTAAATGATAGCTAAAGCTATTGTGATGGATGGAGACATGCTTGGAAGATATATAAGGCCTGCGGTGTGTGTGTTCCTTGACAGGAACTGATGTTTGTTGATTTGGTTAGTTTGTAATAGAAGTTGCTTTATAATGTAAAACACTTTAGTTATTAATAAAAGCAGTTTATGAATTAACTTCCGCTGTGTGTTATGTACCATAAGTCACATCAAACAGGTGTCTGGGACTGAGGTGTGATAAGTTAGTATCAGAGCCTCATTTTAAGGGATTTAGATACTAATAGGATGTTAGTATCTAGACTTAAACTAGGGTTCTGTAAGGTAGCTGGAATGCCATACTTTGAAATGTTGACTTTCATTATGAATATAGCGGGTAATATCGAGGAAACAGATAATTAATTGCATTCTTGGCCAAATGTCTTTAATTTATGATTTTCTGGATTATTACCAGTTATACGAATTCTGATGTCATACATCTGTGTGTAGGTATAAAACGAAGGAAGAGGTAGAGGACGAAGAGGTGGAAAGGGTAGGACACCTAATACTAGGTCTCGTACCCGTGACACGACGAATAATAACCCGAATGTAGAGACGAATACAAATACTGAACCTGAGCAGCATACGGAGGAGGTAATCATGACAGAATCCCAGTTTTAAGGAGCGGTGGCATCTAATGTCACTAGAGTACCCCAATCCACTTTACCGGAATCATTGATGATGCATTCCAGAGGAGAATGTGCTCTTGCAATCAAGGAAATATGAATGAAGGAGCCAATGGTGCAAACCCATAAACGGAAGATACTACCAACCCTGTAGGAAATAATAATGGTGCTACCCGAACCCCTGAAACTGTTGTGATTACAAACCAGAGCATGAGAGATAAGTACCAAGGATGTACTTACATGAACTTTAGTGATTGTCACCCCAAACCCTTTAACGGCAAGAAGAATGCCATTGAAGCTATGTAGTGGATGACTTCTATGGATGTCATAATTAAAATGAGTGAGTGCAGACCCGATCAAGCCATCAAATTTGCTGCACATTCCTCGAAGAGGATGCACTTGACTGGTGGCAGTCAGTCAAACAGACCAAAGGAAAGGAGTACACTAAGAGGATGAGGTGGGAGGATTTGAAGGCATTGACAGTTAGTAGATACTGTCCAAATAATGCGGTAGACAAGATTGAATCAGAATTCCAACGATTTGAAGCTAGAAATCTTGGCTATCAAGAATATACCAGCAAATTCAATGAGATGGCCAAGCTTGTGCCAAATCTTGTGACTCCTAAATCTCGAAGAATTAAGTGTTATGTGAAGGGACTACCACCGAAAGTTTGAACCTTAGTGAAGACTACAACACCTACAACTATAGATTCAGCAGTATAACTTAGTTCAGTAATGTACGATGAGATAGAAGCTCAGGAGGTGGCCAATAAGAGAAGATTGGAAAGGACAACTGATGAATCTACAAATAACAAAATTCTAAGAAGGGAAGGAGATAATTTGGGCAGAGATGGACAAAGAAATATATGTCACAAGTGTTAACAAGAAGGAAATATATCAAGATATTGCCCATCTATTAAATGCCACAATTGTATTGAGATGGGGCATTACAAGTTTGATTGTCCAAAGACACCTCAAGCCAAAGTTGGTGGTGGAGCAAAAGGTGGTGTATACATCTTGGGAGGAGGGCAAGAAGGAGAAGACTAGGTATGTTCGTTATAAGATAATATTAAATTAAGTTATAGATAAGAACTAAGTGAAAGATAAAAAGAGATAAATAATTCCTTTCCACTGTGTGATTTTGGTATCAACGGCACAGTAACTAGAAGACGACCTTCTGACTGTTATGTAGTTATCTGACAGGCGAAATGTTTTGTCTAAGGAAAGAGTGGTGTATAAATCCCTTCTGGACTCGTCGTTCTTTTCTCGGAACATATCTGTTAGAGGTACTACTCTGGTTAGATAATTGTCCTGTGTTATGGGTGTGACAAGCTGATGTGTTACAAGTATAATACCCTAGTTACAAAATAATACCCTAAGTATGATCATCAGTTGATGAAGTATTTCCAAATTTTGAGGACAAAATTTCCTAAAGGAGGGGATATTTGTAACACCTCAAAAATTATTGTAGAATATAAGGGCTAAAGATGTTAGGAATTGAAGTCCGGGTGTTGAATTGAAAATATACCAAAGATCAAGGGTTAAAAATTAAGAAATTTGAAATTTGGTCGACGTCGGACCGCTATCTCAAACCATGTCGGTCCGATATGTGGAGAGGAAGGAAACCATGAGAGAATGACACATCATCAGACGCATGTCGGTCCGATAGGTGTGCGCTACGCCAAATAAGCCGCCCTAGGGGACGTCGGACCGATATGCTCCTATATGTCGGTCCCACATGAGTCCAAAGTTGCCCTATATAGAATTAGAAGATCAGAGCTTTTGGAACATCATTAACACACAAAAACACCATCAAACACACACACTTACTCCAGGGAATCTTGCTAAGGCCCTGATACGCGTTCGGAAATCCCGTTTCTAGCGTTTCGACTTCAAATATACGTACATAGTTCTGAGGTAAGGTTTCGACAACTTATTTACTTATCATTAAGTTTTGATTATATATTATTAAGTTTATTATATATCTTAATAAAAAATAATAGCAGTTAATTATACGTCGAGATGCTGTCCGAGGTGTTTGACATATTATTGATACAATAAGCTGAAATACTGTCTAGGTGAGTTCCTCTTAATTGAAATCTGTATTTAATTAAACAGTTGTTATTTCAAATAATTCCTGATGTAATGCCCTATTAAAAGTATATATAATGCGTATTAAGTACTGTGTACGTGCAGAAAGTGGATGGGACCTATGGGTGGACGATTATCTTATCTTACTGGTGAAAGGTAGGCCAGTAGGGTAGGGTAGTTGTCCATTTTATACTGGTGAAAGGTAGGCCAGTGGCAGAAGGGTTGACCAATTATATATATAACAAAAGCTTATTAGTTCGTATAAACTAATGAGTAGGATAATGGATTGCTAGTGATTGAATAACAACCATGTGGTAAAGATTCATGAACTCCCCAACTTATGTTGACCCAATTACTTCAGATGGCATTCCAAGTAGATGATATCTAAAGATAGTTGTTTGGATGATCAGAGGATTGTGATGGATTGAGGCATGCTTGGAGGAGCTATAAGGCCTACGGTGTTTGAGTTCCTTGACAGGGACTTATGTTTGTTGGTTTGATTAGTTTGTAATAGAAGTTTCTTTATGATGTAAAACAGTTTAGTTATTAATAAAAGCAGATTATGAATTAGCTTCCGATGTGTGTTCTGTACCATACGTCATGTCTAACCGGTGTCTGGGACCGGGGTGTGACAAGTTGGTATCAGAGCCTCGGTTTAAGGGATTTAGATACTAATAGGAGGTTAGTATCTAGACTTAAACTATGGTTCTGTTAGTTAGCGCGAAAGCCATATGTTGAGATGTTGACTTTCATTATGACTATAGTGGGTAATATCGAGGAAACAGATAATTAAATTCATTCTTGGCCAAATGTCTTTAATTTCTGATTTTCTGGATTATGACCAGTTATACGAATTCTGATGTCATACATCTGTGTGTAGGTATAAATGGCAGGAAAAGGTAGAGGACGAGAAGGTGGTAAGGGTAGGACACCTAATACTAGGTCTCGTACCCGTGACACGACGAATAATGACCTGAACGTAGAGACGAATACCAATACTAAACCTGAGCAGCATACGAATGAGGTAATCATGACAGAATCCATGATTCAAAGAGTAGTGGCATCTAAGGTCAGCAAAATACTCTAGTCAACTTTACCTGGAATCATTAATGATGCATTACAAAGGAGAATGGGCTCTAGCAATCAAGGATATAGAAATGAAGGAGCTAGTGGTGCAAACCCACGAACGGAAGGTACTACCAACCCTGTAGGAAATAATAATGGTGCTACTCGAACCCCTAAAACCGTTGTGATTACAAACCAGAGTACGAGAGATAAGTACCAAGGATGTACCTACAAGAACTTTAGTTATTGTCACCCCAAACCTTTTAACGGCAAGAAGAACGACATTGCAGTTATGCAGTGGATGACTTTCTATTGATGCCGTAATTAAAATGAGTGAGTGCAGACCCGATTAGGCTGTCAAATTTGTGGCACATCCCTTCGAAGAGGATGCACTTGACTGGTGGGAGTCAGTTAAACAGAAAAAAGGAAAGGAGTACACTAACAGGATGAAGTGGGAGGAGGTATTGATAGTCAGTAGATACTGTCTATAGAATGCGGTAGACAAGATTGAATCAGAATTCCATGGATTTGAAGCTGGAAATCTTAGCCATCAAGAATATACCAGCAAATTCAATGAAAAGGCCAAGCTGGTGCCACATCTTGTGACCCCTAAATCCCGAAGAATTAAGTGTTATGTGCAGGTACTATCACCAAAAGTTCGAACCTTAGTGAAGACTACTGCACCTACAACTATAGATTCAGCAGTTCAACTTAGTGTAGTAATGTACGATTAGATAGAAGCTCAGGAGGTGGCCAACAAGAGAAGCTTGGAATGGAAAACTTATGAACCTACAAATAACAAAATCGCAAGAAGGTAAGGGGATAATTTGAGGTCCACAAAGGACTATATGTCACAAGTGTTAACAGGAAGGACACATCTCAAGATATTGCCTAACTATCAAATGCCACAATTGTAATGAGATGGGGCATTACAAGCTTGATTGTTCAAAGACGCCTAAGCCAAAGTTGTTGGTGGAGCAAAAGGACGTGTATAAATCTTGGGAGGAAGGCAAGAAGGAGAAGACTAGGTATGTTCGTTATAAGATACTATTAAATTAAGTTATAGATAAGAACTAAGTGAAAGATATAAAGAGAAAGAATTCCTTTTCGCTGTGTGATTTTGGTATCAATGTCACAATAACTAGAAGGCGACCTTCTGACTGGTATGTAGTTATCTGACAAGCGGAATGTTCTGTCTAAGGAAAGAGTGGTGTATAAATCACTCGGGGACCGTCATTCTTTTTGGGAACATATCTGTTGGAGGTACTACCCTGGTTAGATAACTATTCTATGTTATGGGTGTGACATGCTGATGTGTTACAAGTATAATATCCTAGTTACCAAATAATACCCTAAGTAGGATCATTGGTTGATGAAGTATTTCCAAATTTCGAGGACGAAACTTCCTAAAGGAGGGAAGATTTGTAACACCTCAAAAATTCCTATAGAATATAAGGGCTAAAGATGTTAGGAATTGAAGACCAATGGTTGAATTGAAAATATACCAAAGATCAAGGGTTAAAATTGAAGAAATTTGAAATTTGGTCGATGTTGGACCGCTGTCTCAGACCATGTCGATCCGATATGTGGAGAGGAAGGAAATCATGAGAGAATGACACCTCATCAGACGCGTGGTTGATGACTCTGCCTGAAGTCAGATCGATATGCTCCTATATGTCGTACCGATGTGCCCTACGCCAAATAAGTCGCCCTAGGGGATGTCAAACCGATATGCTCCTATATTTTGGTCCCACATGAGTCTAAAGTTGCCCTATATATAGAATTGGAAGATCAGAGCTTTTGGATCATCATTCACACACAAAAACACTATCAAACACACACACTTACTCCAGGGAATCGTGCCAAGGCCCCGGTACGCGTTCGGAAATCCCGTTTCTAGCATTTCGACTTCAAATAACCGTAGATAGTTCCGAGGTAAGGTTCCGAAAACTTAGTTACTTATCATTAAGTTTTGATTATATATTATTAAGGTTATTATAGATCTTAATTAAGAAATATTAGTAGGTAATTATACGTCGAGGTGCAGTCCAAGGTGTTTGACATATTATTGATACAATAAGCTGAAATACTGTCGAGTTGCTGTCCTAGTGAGTTCCTCTGAATTGAATTGTGTATTTAATTACACAATTGTTATTTGAAATAATGTCTGATGTAATGCCCTATTCCAAGTATATATAATGCGTATTAAGTACTGTATACATGCCGAAAGTGGATGGGGCCTACGGGTGGACGATTATCTTATCTTACTGGTGAAAGTTAGGCCAGTAGGGTAGGGTAGTTGTCCATTTTATACTGGTGAAAGGGAGGCCAGTGGCTGAAGGGTTGACCAATTATATAAATAACAAAAGCTTATTAGTTCGTATAAACTAATGAGTGGGCATGGGATTGCTGGTGATTGAATAACAACCATCTTATAAAGATTCATGAACTCACCAACTTATGTTGACCAAGTTACTTTTATAGATTGCTGTTGGTGGATCCTTTAGATAGCATTCTAGGTAGATGATAGCTAAAGATAGATGTTTGGAAGAGCTATAAGGCCTGCGGTGTTTGAGCTCCTTGACGGGGACTGATGTTTGTTGGTTTGGTTAGTTTGTAATAGAAGTTGCTTTATGATGTAAAACAATTTTGTCATTAATAAAAGAAGTTTATGAATTAGCTTCCGCTGTGTGCTCTGTACCATACGTCACGTGTAACCGGTGTCTGGGACTGGGGTGTGACACTAATGGTGTACTAATCTCTTGACATATTTTGTTACATGTTTTGGTTTGATCATGATGTAGCACTTCAAACCCGTGGATAACATACCTAGTCAAATCATTCTACCTGAAAGCCTATTCGAAATCTTGTTTAAAGTTTGATTTACACACTTTACTACACGGTTTATGTGACTTATAAATGATTTAATGTTTTTGATACTTAGAATTCATTTGAAAAAGTAGGACATTTGCTAAAAAGTATATACTTGAAGTTAGATTCATGAAAAAACGGATTTATTAATTTAATACTACTTTAATAGATGAAATTCGAAAAGGATAGTTACGGGACTCCAAAACTCACCAAACTTTTTCTAGATGTTTATGATATATAAAAACTTATAAACATAAATTTATCGTGTTTGAGAATTTATTTGATTTTATAAAAATAAAACAATTTAAACGAACCCACTTTCCCGTACTCAACTTTTTAACTAAACCAAGGTTTGAAACTTTTAATAGATACTCATATTGACATACTAAGATTACTAATGAAGTTAATAATCTTTGGACATATGGAATAATTACTATGAATATTTAGTTTAATTAGATTAACTAATAAACTAAAAATTATTTATATATTAAAAATTATAGGAAAAATAATATTTAGTCTTAGAATAGTAGCATGATCATGTCAAAATTATTAGTTGATGTTTAAACTCAGATTAGATAACACTTTAATAATTAAAGTGATTAAATAACATATATTCTTTTATTTATAATCTAGATGATACATACATACATACATATATATATATATATATATATATATATATATATATATATATATGAATTAAGATAAACTACATCATATATATATATATATGAATTAAGATAAACTATATATATATATATATATATATATATATATATATATATATATATATGAATTAAGATAAACTATATATATATATATATATGAATTAAGATAAACTATATATATATATATATGAATTAAGATAAACTATATATATATATATATATATATTAATACTAAAAGTTAATAATTACTTAAAATGACAAGTTGTGAAAATATAGGGACTAAAAGTGACAACTTTGAAACTAGAGGACTAAAAGTGTTAATTTGCCAAACTTAATGAAAGGACCTAAACCGAGAACCTATCATAGTTGGAAAACATATCATAAACATAATTTTTAAACCTTGAATAAACATAAAAAATAACAGCGAAAGTCTTTACATTTTCATAGTTAATTAAAACTTTTAATTCAACATTGTTCGACATTCATAATATTAAAACAATTGGGATGTCAGCCTTGGTCAGCAGCAGCCAACAGCCATCCATTCCTACTTGTTCAGCATCAACCAGGCTTCTTTCCTTTGCTACTTGATGTGCATACTAAAATAGTCAGCTAATACTGGTGAGTTCAAGTTTTTCTTTAACATTATGAAAAGGTTTTCTTGCACAAAACGTTCTTTGAACATACATCTTGTTGGATATTAGATGTCCGATCATTGTTAAATATCAACGTTACTATCGAGGTACGATCTGAAGAGTTACACTTCGGGCAAAGAACATATCATAGCGTTTAATTGTTAAGCGTTACTTCACGAAACAAGAATTTAAAATTCGGTGGATTAAATGTTTAGAGAAATATTTAATGGATATCTCATAATTAATTATTTAGGATAATTAATTAACGATAGACGGAATGTGGATTTATATATATTAGTGGAATATATATTAACGGGTTTTTATATTTAATAGTTAAATATAAAACGTGTTCGGTTTACACAAGATTTGTTTATGATTAATGTAATTACAAACTACAGGGACTCGTACTGATTAAGAGTTAATCAGTTAATAATTAAATGTTAATTTCTCAGGTTTAAGTTGTAAATAATATGATTATATATACATGCTTAAACTAAAACCCCAAAACCAGTTTTTAGCCTCCCTCCCCTTGAGATCATGAAACCGGCCGGCCACCATCCAGTGCCCGTGAGCAGCCGCCACCAGTCGCCATCACCTGCTGCCACCGCTGTCGTCATCGCGCAGCCATCCGGATTCAGCCAAGCCGCTGTCGTGCTCCCTCCGTGAGCCGAACTTGAGAACTCGTGTGCCTGTTTGCGATTAGGTGCAAGACGAACCGATTTTGTGACTAGGTGTGTTTTGTGAGACGAGGTCGTGTGTTGTCAACTAGCGTGACGTTCTTTGTACCCAAGTGTTACAACCCGATTATTCATCAAAGGTATAAACCCTATGGTTGTGGTTTTAATTTTTATTGTCTAAACGTCATGTAATCGGATCACTGTTGTACAAAGTTCCGAACTTTATCATCGTGTGCTATTGTTTACGCTTCCCCATTGTAAATTTGATTTTATAAACTTACGTTTTAAATGTTAAAACTAGTGCACGATTCCCAAGAGTGGTATCAGAGCCACCTTTACGCGCGTTTAGACATAATTATTTATTATTCGATCTCCGTTTTATTTGTTAACACTTTTGGTTAACAAAAGGTCGAACCTTTATCGTTTTGGTTGTGATTGTGTTATGGTACATCGAGCCCTAGTGACCCGTGATTGTTTTTGTCATGACTTTGTTTTTTATATTCTTTGTATTTATTTTGGGTTATTTGGAACCCGATGTAATAGTTAGGTTTCTTATATTTATTTATTTTTATTGAAAAATATAAATGTTGTAAACCTAACAAGACGAAGACCGAAGATTGACAAAGATGTGATTTGAAGATGAGATCTTGGACTTAGTGGGAGACGACAAATTTATTTATTATTTGTTGTCCCTTAGACCGGTTTGGTTTTCGTTTGATGGCTCGAACGAAACCGGACAACCTTACTAGTGTCTCGGTGGTTGTTTTATATTTTGTGGTAGCCAAAATTATTTAGGATAATAATTCAAGCTACAAGAATTTTATAAAATACTTAACACCATCGTATAAAACGGCGAGAATATTAAAATGGTTAAAACTTCTCGAAAAGGTAATTAAATAAAGAGTTTTTATTTATAAGTAAAACGGGTTTTTAAATTTAATCGTTTTATTTAAAAACATATTTAAATTAAATAAATGTTAATTAGCTTAAAATTAAGTTCGCGACTAACGATCAATTTAGTTTAAATAAGATATTTAAAATTCGACCGTGTCAAGTGTTGAAAACGTTTCACAAACTTATATAATAAAATTTGTTTACTAAAATTGCACGACTTGGCTCATGCTCCTCGTCGTCCAATATGTTTTGACCCTTAATTGGTAATTTAAAACATTAAAGCAAATCCCAATTAAAATCGATTTTTTTCTGCGCCACCCTAAATTGTGACGCTTCGACTGATCTATCCGAACCCCCGGTGTTAGTGAATTACCCTGCATTAGGCCCTACGGTTTTGGTTGAATGTAGATCCACGATTCCTGAGTCACATAGGCCGGGTCTACAGTTACAATTGAAGGAGAAATATAACTTAAGTCATATAAGTGGGCGTAGTGGAGGGAAAACGTATCCCAAGCTTGACAATACTCGTCATGCCCCTCAAACCGAGAATTTTGTAGTCGAAACAATTGGTATTTTCATACCTACCTACCTAGCTATGCCAGTGGAGAGTGCTCAGACATTCACTGAGACATAATGAACCGGAATCTCATTCCTAATTATATATATTTTTGTCAATTGGTCATTAATTTAATTAGGAACAAAACCTTATTTGAATTTTGTAGATGTCTCAATCTGCTGATGCGGTTATTCTAGAGCGTCTTAACAACATCCTTAATGTTAAACTCGATGGAACAAATTTTTTGAACTGGTACTACAATCTGAAGAACGTCCTTAGATTTAACAAGAAGTTACATGTTCTTAAGTTCCCCTTACCTAAGCAGCCACCTGGGGATGCTAGCGAGTTTGTTCTAAATGCCTGGAACAAACTTAAGGATGATACCAATGCTATATCAAATATAATGCTTGCATCTGTTAGCCATGGGATTAGAGAATCGCTCCAGCGCTTGACAGCTTATGACATGATCCGTAACTTGAAGGAAATACGTTGCTTTGGAGAATCCGAAACGTGCTATGATCATGAGGAAGAAAGTGGCAGACCTCGAGAAAGCATGCATTTCCATAGACGATCACTTAGTCATAGATATTATTACTATTGATGACGTATTTGACGACTATACATGGGAAAAGCGTTTACTTAGTCATTATGACGAGGTTAGGGATTTCATCTCTTGGTACGCCAAGGTGGAACCTGAGGTTGTTTTAAGTATGACATGCTTTATTGACCAGCTTTAGAGGACCAGGGTTTACCCTAGTGATAATATCATTCGAGCTATAATCACTGATGGCCTTCACTTGTCCTTCACAAGCGAAGAGGTACCAGATGAAACTGTCAAGATCGGGGATAAGGGCAAAGCTATTGGCGAGACCAAGACGCACCTCTCTAAAGCCAGATGTCGTGTGAGAGAGATGATCAAAGCTGCAGTTGCTAGAGAATGCTTCAAAGCATATACTCTAGGTATCTCGGCAACTTTTCCATTGTTTCTTTATCACTTAAAAGTTAGACTTTTAACATGTGTGCAAAACTTTCTATTTTACAGAGATAAAAGAAAAGAAGGAAAGGACGAAGAAAAGGAAGACGGACAAAGCTTGAAGATTATTTTCAATTTTTGATTACACCATTGGATGATTTGACGTTTATTTTGTGAACAAATTTAAATTCTGGATTTATTTTTCTTTTGAATATTACTTTATTATTTTAAGTATGACTTATTATTTAAAAGATTCATGCATTATATTGTTGACTAACTATCAATTGAGAATTTAAATGCCATCTAACTGACATGAAATACGAAACATGTGAGACATGTCATTCAAATGTAATAGATATTACATTAGATTAGATCTAATAGATACCGTGAAACAAATTAATTAAGTCTTATATAAGATATAATGTTTTACGCATGACTTAATAATTAAAAAGGTTTCAATAAAGTTTCTCTAGAAATAATCTTATAAGATAAGATATAAAGAGTGATAAGAGTTATCATTTCTCTATGACTAAATATTTAGTCATAACAAATCAGCTATCCCAGTATTGACGTAATTGAATCTCAAAACACTTGCCTTGAACCGAAAGGTTCATCCAGAACGGGTATGCTAAATCATATGAGATATGAAAATAAGGAATAGTCCTATGAACAATTAAGCATAGGATGTTATGAACTCCTATGCGAAAGAGTTTCATGTATCTCCTTAATAAGCCTTCAAACATAAGAATAAGATTGAAACTGTTCATGACCGTAATATACCTGGTTCTAGAACAAGAAGCAAATGTTGTTTAAACTTCTGAATAAATGTTATCATTCAATTGCACAAACATGGAATTCATATATACACGCAAGGATGAGATCCTTAATGATATATGAAAGTTTATCATAAGCAAAAGATGCGATCTTTTAGAATATACATTTGAAATCATGTGGTGAAAGAATGAGATTCTATAGTAAATCACTCAATGATAACATAGACAACAATCATTACTATGACAAATAAGATTTGATCAGACTACAACATGAATGAGATTCATCAAAGATGTAGAACTTGTTTTTGGAAACAACAAATGGATTGTTCATACTAGAAGCCCGACATATTATCAAAAGTTGATAAAATAGGAATTACATTCCGATTTTCTTTAAGAGGAAACAGATTACAGGTTTTAAACAGTTGAACAAATTAATCAAAATGAACATGTATTATGAATACAAGGATGTTCTTGTAATAAAGTAGCTTCAAGGAAAGTATGAAAGTCTGAATATGTCTGAGACCGTTGAATCATTAAATTGATAAAAATCAATTAAAAGAAAATTTAATATGATAGATGCAAAGGCCAGTGGGAGTAAGTACCCACGACAAGGAAATGTGTAAAGACACATTATCAAGAGGAATGTATAGAAATACATGGAACACCGCAGAAGGGATGATAAGTGTTATCATAGAATGTATAGTTATACATTGCTAGAATTACGAGTTTAAACATGCCATTGAAAGATAAAGTATCTTTAGAGATAAATTCAAAGCTAGCATTGATTGCAACCATATATAAGATATACGAAGGAAAGATTCTAAAGCAAGAATCCTAGCAATCTATTGACACTAGTAAAATTGTCTTAATGTTTTGTGTGACAGATCTATAAAGACAAATTGCTAACATTATCGGCGATCCTTAATAACATCAGGATAAGATGAAGATGAAAGTGTTCATATGGTTTCATCTACAGATAATAAGCCTTGTCAATACCTTCATATGGTGATAGAACTTTGAAATTCAGGTGTGACAGAACAAAAGGAATATGCTTGAGAAGCATAAATTGGTGATGATCATAAAATGTTAGATACTGCTATCTTATCAGATAAGATACCAAGAGTACTGGTTTAAACTATCTAGAAAGGTTCTTGAAATAAGATCATAATAATTTGTGATAAGTTATCTATCAAACACTACTGTCTTAATAGTTAAGATATAAACACCAAAGGACGATCATTAAGAAGGATTAAATGAATACACCACAAGATATATTAGTGTTATGTAATAAAAAGTTTCATCAGTAACAATTACAAAACATGAGATATTGTGACTTGGAAACATTAGAAGACAGTGTTCTGAAAGAGTTTAGATAACATCTAATAGTTGGAAAGGAGTTCCAAAAGAGGTTCTTCCATCATGAGTTTCATTCATAGGTCCGTGAAACTTAGAGACATCATATTAAAACAATGTTCACACAAATCATTATCTAGCTAACCCATTCACTAAAACTATACCTCAATATGTATATGAGGTGCATGTTGATAGGCCGTAGACTTTGCTGGACTTGAGTTTGATTTGTATGTTAGTATCGGGTGCTTTCGAACTATATGGAAACATTAGTGTTTTATATTGATTTAATGATTAAATGCATTATAAATAGATGTTTCTATGTTCGACATTTTGTACGTTTTAGAAATCCTTGAATAATGTATTCTAAATGTCCGTAGTCGATCAGATTCATGGGAATCAGTTTGAACGAAAGACTATTGTGAATTGGATGATTGGTTCATAGTGAATGAAAGTCCAAGTAATTGGAGGTCATATTCACATATAATCATTAGAGAATGATTATTGGACGTAACTCATTTCAAAACTATCTTCATCGATCATAGTCTTGAAAAGTTTTGAATATGGTAAGATCTATCGATCCTCGACTCGAGGCACATACTAGAACTAACTATGACTAAAGTTTGTTATGTAATATTTTCTAACATTGTACCTTAATAGGCAGTAATAAGGGTATGATTAGGAATAAATCTGAAATTGAGTGGGAGTTGTACTTGACCAAAGGAATTTCGTTTTCCTTTGATTATGAGTTGGACATTCTAGCGCCATAGTTGATTCGAACTGGTATAAATCACGTGGCCACACACAAAATAAGAGCACACAAAATAAGAGCATTTTTTTAGACCTTTTGGATTGGTGAACGAGAACAAGAATAGTTGAACACATATGAGAAGTGACTTGTATCCATGTCTCATGTTCAATGAATTACCAAAAAAGAAAGGATACATAGATGTGTTTACCATGGATATTGTACTTGGTTAAGTAATGTTTACTTGAATACAAGGAATTAGTTGACGATTATAAATAGGTCATACCTTTCTAGAGGCAGTGAGATGTAGCTAGGCGTCCACCACGGTCTACGTTGACCCGATTAATTGATAAATCGTGCAAGTGGGAGATTATTGGATAATATGATTATATATTTTAATCAGCTAATAATTAAATGTTAATTTCTCAGGGTTTAAGTTGTAAATAATATGATTATATATGCATGCTTAAACTAAAACCCTAAAACTAGTTTTTGGCCTCCCCTCCCCTTGCGAACATGAAACCGGCCGGCCACCATCCAGCCGCCGTGAGCAGCCACCACCAGTCACCATCACCTGTTGCCACCGCTGCCGTCATCGCGCAGCCGTTCGGATTCAGCCAAGCCGCTACCGTGCTCCCTTCACGAGCCGAACCTGAGAACCCATGTGCCTGTTTGCGATTAGGTGCAAGACGAACCGGTTTTGTGACTAGGTGTGTTTTGTGAGACAAGTTCGTGTGACGAGGTCGTGTGTTGTCAACTAGCGTGACGTTCTTTGTACCCAAGAGTTACAACCCGGTTATTCGTCAAAGGTATAAACTCTAACACCCTATTGTTGCGGTTTTAATTTTTATTGTCTAAATCACTGTCGGATAAAGTTCCGAACTTTATCATCGTGTGCTATTGTTTACGCTTCCGCCATTGTAAATTTTATTTTATAAAGTTACGTTTTAAATGTTAAAATCGGTGCACGATTCCCAACACATCTTATCACATAATAGAATAAAATTCTTTCTTTCTTCTTTCATATGCATACGTATTTACTTTGCGCTCTTTTCTTTAAGTCATACATTAACGTCTACAATCTTTTTTCATCTTTAAGCGTTTCTGTGTCCCTGAAGGGACCGATGCAGGTGTTGTTCTCTAAGGCTCAACGTCCAAAGGCCGATACGGCCCCTCTATGTTCCCGTAGGAACTTCTGTTCGCGGGTATTCTTCCCTAAGGATCAACGTCCAAAGGCCGATACCCACTTTCTGTGCCCCCAAGCGGGCTTCTTCATTCTTACTTAGAGACCATCACCGCTAGAGTAACCGCCGTTACTCACCTTAACCAGTTGTACAACATCCTCGTTAAAGTGTCCCGATTTTTATCATGGTAGATCATGGTCTCGGTCTATGACAAAACATCGGCTTCGGGTAGAACTAGCCTCTAGGACTACGCTACTACCTCAAGACTTGCTCTCGGTCTCAAGGACCATACTACTACCTCCAGACTTGCTACTATGCTTAGGGTAGCACTAGCCTCTAGGACTACGCTACTACCGCAAGACTTTTCTTATCTGGGTCTCATAATCTGACAGATTAGACAATGTATTTGACTTATTCTTCTTCTCTTTGTTTATAAAACATATAGTTAAATAAACCATTCTTTCTTCTCTTTCTGTTTATAAAACATATAGTTGAATAAACCATTATTTCTTATATTTCTTTTTATAAAACATATACTTGAATAAACCATTCTTTCTTATCTTTCTGTTTATAAAACGTATAGTTGAATAAACCATTCTTTCCTATCTTTCTCGTAAAACATCCGGTAAAATAACCATTATCTTTCTTTCTTACAAAACGTTCATTTACATAAACCGTTACTGTTCTTATCTTTCTTTGCCAACGTTTAAGTAATAAAATACATTTATTATAAACGTCTAATTCTTGGGTATGTACACCACCCTAAAATAGTAAAATATGGATTATTGAACTCACCTGATTTTCTTAAGGGGTTACCCACTCAGCAAGGAATTCAAGCTAGGTGGAGGCTAAGGGATTTGTTCAAAAGTCATGAACTAGGCAAGTTAATACTACGTCATTTCATCCGAAAACTCATTGTCCGAAATCCTTTTCGATCGAAATCTATTTCGGTCGAAATCTTTTTCAACCGAAAACTAATCGTTCGAAATCTCTCAATTCCCATAATTATTTCGTTCGAAAACATCTAGTCCGAAAACTATTTCGGTCGAAATCTTTTTCGCCCAAATACTATTTCATTCTAAAGCATTGTGTCTGAAAACTATTTCGGCCGAACTCTTTTTCGACCGAAAACTATTTTGCAAGTTCTGTCCGAAAAATATCCATGTCCGAAATATTTTTCGGACGGGTCAAAGTTTTCGGACCATTCATCACGTTTTCGGAGCATGCATCCGTTCTCGACCAAAATCGTCGTTTTTGATCCAATTTGAATCTTTTTATGTCCAACACTCATATCTAGCATCCATGAAGCTAGATACATACTTTTTAGTCCAATTCATACATAAAAATCATGTCTTTGATTGAAAACCCACTTAAAACCCTAAAACCCCTTTTTCAAACTAAAAACTCAGATTCTGGAAGGGTTTAGTACCTGGTTTTCGCGTGATCCTTCCTTCTTCGATCGATGGTAGGACTCAGCAACACTCTCGGGCAGGAATGGAGGTCTCGGGTGTGGGTTTTTGAACTTTCTTTCACTAGTCTCACACTTTCCCTCTCTAACCAATGGAGAAGATGATGGTGAAGTGAGGAGGGTGAAAAGTAAGGCAAGGGTTTTACTCCCTTCCTTTGCGCCGCCTAATCCCGGCCCATGACCTAAACTTACGAGCCCGTTATTCATTATTATTTTCTTCTATACTCTTTTCCCGCAACCGTCTTTATTACTTGTCGTTATTTTAGGGTGTTTCAAGTCTACCCCCGTTACAAAAGGTTTCGTCCTCGAAACATGTCATAAGTCGAATAGTTAAGGGTACGACTCCTTCATTTTTGGTTCAGTCTCCCACGTGGCTTCTAATCCTTTTCGATGTTTCCATTAAACTTTGACTAGTGGAATAACTTTATTGCGTAGTCGTTTATCTTTTCTATCCAAAATTGCTATGGGCTCCTCAATGTAGTTAAGGTTTTTGTCTACTTCGATGTCATCGAGTAGCACGTGCGCCGACTCGTCAGATAAACACTTTCACAAGTGCGACACGTGGAAAGTAGGATGGATCCCACTCAATTTATCAGCTAATTTCAAACGATATGCCACCTCTCTAACCCGTGCAACAATTTTAAATTGTCCGACCAACCTCGGACTTAACTTCCCCCTTTTACGAAAACGAATTATACCATTCTAAGGGGACACTTTTAACATTACTTTGTCTCCTACTTGGAAGTCGAGATCTCTCCTCCTTTTATCCGCATAAGATTTTTGTCTATCCATGGCAGCTTTCATTCTGGCCTTGATTTGGTCAAACGTTTCTGAAGTTGCTTTAACTACACCAAGACTTGCAAAGTCTTTTTGCCCAATTTCACCCCCAACAAATGGGCGTCCTACATTTCTTTTCATAAAATATTTTGTTTGCGGCATGCCTACGGTTGCATGATAGCTATTATTGTAAGAGAACTCCGCCAATGGCAAGTGACTATCCCATCTACCACCAAAATCGATAATGCAAGCCCGGAGCATATCCTCATGGGTTTGGATGGTCCTTTCGGATTGACCATCGGTTTGCAGGTGGTAAGCTATCCTGATATTAAGTCTCGTACCCATTGTCTCATGGAATCTTTTATCAAACCTCGATATGAATCACGTGTCCCGGTTTGACACAAGGGCATACCGTGTCAGGCCACAATCTTGTTGATGAACAATTCTGCTAGCTTTTCGGATGAATAAGTCTCACGTATATGCATGAAGTAAGCACTCTTCGTCAATCTATCCATAACTACCCATATGGTATCATGACCTTTAGCTGTACGTGGTAGCTTGGTTATGAAATCCATGGAAATGTGTTCCCATTTCCATTCAGGAATAAAAAAAGGTTGCATCTTTGCACAAGGTTTCTGGTGCTCGGCCTTCACCTGAGAGCAAGTTAGGCATTGCTCACATAATCAGTTACATCGTTCTTCATGTCGGGCCACTAGTATTCCTTTTTAAAATCATGGTACATCTTATTGGTGCCGGGATGGATAGAGTAGCAAGACTTGTGAGCCTCGTCAAGGATTTTGACTCTAAGTTCGCCACCCTTGGGTATCCATATTCTCCCGAACCGTGTTCGTACTCCATAAGCATTAGTTTCTAACTTCTGCTGACCCACCATTTCAAGGATTTTGACTCTAAGTTCGCCACCCATGGGTATCCATATTCTCAAGAACCGTGTTCGTACTCCATAAGCATTAGTTTCTAACTTCTCTTGTTAACCCACCATTCTTTCTCGCTTGACATTCTCTTCTTTCAAAGCTTCAACCTGGGCACGTTCTATTTCTTTCATAAGGTCTGGAGTCACGACTAATTGGTATGATTTCACCTTGATATGAGTTGTCGTCTCCTTTTGACTCAAGGCGTCGGCCACCATATTTGCCTTCCCGGGGTGGTAAAGGATTTCACAGTAATAGTCTTTCAACAGTTCTAACCACCGCCACTGTCTCATATTTAATTCCTATTGCTCAAAGAAGTATTTCAAACTCTTGTGATCGGAGTAAATAGTACATTTGACTCCGTACAGGTAATGTCTCAAAATCTTTAAGGAAAAGGCAACTGCCGCGAGCTCAAGATCATGAGTCGGGTAGTTGACCTCGTGAGTCTTTAACTGTCGTGATGCATACGCGATTTTCCCTCGTTGTATTAGTATGCTGCCTAACCCCTGACCTGAAGCATCGGAATACACCACTTGGTCTTCGTTACCATCCGGTAGGGTCAATACTGGTGCTTGGGTCAACCTCTTCTTTAATTCTTCAAAGGCATCGGTTTGGGTCTGGCCCCATTTATACTTTATTTCCTTTCGGGTTAATTTGGTTAAAGGCGGGGCTATCTTTGAAAAATCCTGGATAAACCTCCGTTAGTAGCCTGCCAACCCCAGAAAACTCCGTACGTCCGTTGGTGTCATAGGGGTTTCCTAATTCCACACTGCATCGATCTTTGCTGGGTCTACCATGATGCCTTCCGCGTTAATCACATGGCCTAGGAACTGAACTTCGTTTAGCTAGAACGCGCATTTAGAAAGCTTAGCATACAACAGTTCTTCTTTGAGTGTGTCCAAAACTTCGGGTAGGTGACATGCGTGATCACATTTACTTTTAGAGTAGACGAGGATATCGTCGATGAAGAGTATTACTGACCGGTCTAACATCGGGTGACACACTCGGTTAATCATATCCATGAATGCTATGGGGGCATTTGTCAACCCAACGGACATTACACGAAACTTGTAGTGTCCATACCGCGTGCATAATGCGGTCTTGGGTGTGTCTTCCTCTCTTACGTTCAGTTGATGATAACTCGACCGCATGTTGATCTTAGAAAACCATTTTGCACCTTGTAGTTGGTCAAACAGATCGTTGCTCTTGGGTAGCGGGTATTTTTTCTTCCCGGTCCTTTTGCTCAATTCTCTGTAATCGATGCACATTCTCATGGCACCATCTTTCTTCTTTACAAACAGCACCGAAGCACCCCGAGGCGAAATGCACGGTCTGATAAATCCCTTTTCTAACAATTCTTCCAGTTGGGCCATCAACTCTTTCATCTCCAATGGCGCTAGTCGCTAAGGTGCTTTGGCAACGGGTTGGGCACCTGCATCAAATCAATCTGAATTTTTGTTTCCCGATCAGGCGGCAACCTAGACAATTCTTAAAGGAACACTTCCGGATAATGGTATACCACGAGTACATCTTTTAACTCTTTCACTTTTACATCTTTGTTAATCACATAAGCCAGACAAGCCTCGAATCCATGCCTCATATACTTTTCTGCTTTCCTCATTGAGATTACATTTGTCAATGGGATGTCACGATCCCCATAAACCATGCCTCATTGCCATCAGGAGTGTTGAGTTAAATCACCTTTTGTTTACACATAATTTGAGCTTCATTGGAAGCTAGCTAACCCATTCCCAATACTACATCGAATCCTCCCAAGGCTATAACGAATAATTTAACAGGAAATCTATGGCCTTCAATCTTTATGGTAAGGTCGTCTACCAACTCTATACTACTTTAGTGTTTCTACCCATAAGGGTCTGTACACTAAAAGCCCTTTCTATCTTGAAGGTTTTGTATTTCAGTCTTTTACAGAACGAAGAGGATATAAAACTTTTACTAGCACCTGAATCAAACAGAACAGAAACAAAGGCGTGGTCAAGGATAAACGTACCTGACACTACGTTGGGATCTCCCCATGCTTGTTCCTGTGTTAGGGCATTGGCTCTGGTCCTCTCTCGCCCCTTCTCAGTCTTCTTTGTCTTATCATTATTGACCGCCTTTGGTTTGCGATAATCTATGGAGAAATGCCATGATTCGCCACAGTTGTGGCACTTTCTTTAACTTGTAGAGCTAGGGGCGTTAGGACATTCACAAGACATGTGTCACGTTTTACCGCAACGATAGCATAAGTTCATCCCAAACCTTCACTCCCCCAAGTGCGACTTGCCACACTTTCCACAGACGTTTCTTTCATCAACCCTTGGCTTCTTACTATTTGAGGCAGACCAATCCCCGCTTGAGCGCTTAATGGTGCTAGGCCACTTCTTTTGAGTTTCTGTGGTGGTTGGGCCTTCGGAAGCCACATCATCAAAAACCTTTCCACTTAATGTCACCACAGACTCAAAGTCACTAGGAGTGTTGGCATTGACAATCGTGCGAACTCTTGGAGATAATTTCTGGATATTACACTTGATCCTTCTTTCTTCAGTATTCACTAAATATGGAACCAATTGTGTTAGCTCATTGAATTTGGAGGTGAATTGTCAGTGCGGGATGCTACCGTCTTTAAGTTCCACAAAGGCTTCTTCCATTTTGTCAATCTCATTCTGTGGACAGAACTTTTGGATAATAAGTGCTCTCAAGTCGTCCCATTTCATTAAGTCAATATCTCTCTCAGACTTAGCATTCTTTACATTCACCCACCAGCTCAGTGCCTCGAAGGCAAAAGAATGTGCGGCTAACCCTACCGCCTGGTCAGCATGGCATTCACTCATCTTGATGACTGCAGTCATGCGGTCAATACAGTAGTACAAGACAATAGCATCTTTCTTGCCATCAAAAGGCGGCGAATCACAGTTCTGGAAGGACCTGTAGTCACATCCACGCCTTGCATCATAATCAGAGTCATCACTCTCATAATCAGTTTCATTCACGTTCCTGTTCTCGGCCCTTAGGCCCCTTCCTCTTTCCTCTTCCATAGCCTTCAGAGCTTATGTTAGTGCTACTGGCAGTGTGTTCTTTAGAACTGCAACAACTTCATCCGCTATAGCTTTCTTGACAATCGGCTCCAGAACTAAGCCTTCGTCATCATCCAATTCATGGTCACTTGGAGCATTCTCATTTGCAGTATGGATCAACACCGATCCATGAATAGAGGGTTCACTTTCCTCCTTTCAACTTGCTTGATACGGGGTCTACCCATACGTCCAGTACCTGCTCCTCTCTTCGCACCTCTCTTTCCAGCCATTCCGTTTTCTAACTGCGAACAAGGAACACTCGTGCTATCATGATAGGTAGTTAATTAGAACACCTCGAGTAATTTAAATTACTAATTACAGAGACCGGTATGCAATTACTATTTTACTTTACTACTCGGGTTCTGAACATTTCCTATCAGGGTAACATTTGTACTCGAGTTCAAGGTTTCTACATTAAGGCATATGCTATCCACTTTCTATTCTAAGGCATTTACTGTTTACCGTTTCTACTATTTTATCTTACTAAGGCCTTACGGTTTGGCTTTCATGGCTTGGCTGCTCTGACTGACATCCCTTCAGTTTTTCGCATTCTTAGTTTAGGTTCAGACATTTTGGCGAATATCCGAATCTCTCAAACTATGGCTCTGATACCAACTTGAAAGGACACAAACCGGGTACCTCTCATAGTTGGCAAACATAGCATAAACATAGATCTTAAACCTTGAATAAACATAAAATTCAACAGCGAAAGTATTTACATTTTCAGAGTTAATTAAAACTTTTAATTCAACATTGTTCGACATTCATAATATTAAAACTATTGGCATGTCAACCTTGGTCAGCAGCAGCCATCAGGCATCCATTCCTACTTGGTCAGCATCAAGCATGATTATTTCCTTTGCTACGTGATGTGCATACTAAAATAGTCAGCTAACGCTGGTGAGTTCATGTTTTTCTTCAACATTATGAAAAAGTTTTCTTGCAGAAAACATTCTTTAAACATACATCTTATATTATACACATAATACAATAAAAATCTTTCTTTCTTCTTTCAAATTCATATGTATTTACTTTTTTCTCTTTTCTTTAAGTCATACATTAACTTCCACAATATGTTTTCATCTGTAAGCGTCTCTGTGTCCCCGAAGGGACCGAGGCAGGTGTTGTTCCCTAAGGCTCAACGTCCAAAGGCCGACACCGCCCCTCTGTGTTCCCGAAGGAACTTCAATTCACAGGTATTGTTCCCTGAGGATCAACGTCTAAAGGCCGATACCCACTTTCTGTTTCCCCCAAGCGGGCTTCCTCATTCTTATGTAGCGACCGTCGACGCTAGAGTAACCGTTGTTATTCACCTTAACTAGTTTACAACATCCTCGTTACAGTGCCCTGCCGAGCACTGTCCTGATTTTTATCATGGTATGTCATGGTCTCGGTCCTTGACGCAACATCAGCTTCGGGTAGCACTAGTCTCAAGGACCATACTACTACCTCATGAATTGCTACTTTGATTAGGTTAGCACTAGCCTCTAGGACTACGTTACTACCCCAAGTCTTTTCTTATCTAGGTCTTATACTCTGACAAATTAGACAATGTATTTGACTTATTCTTCTTCTCTTTGTTTATAAAACATATAGCTAAAAAAACCATTCTTTCTTCTCTTTCTGTTTATAAAACATATAGTTGAATAAACCATTCTTTCTTATCCTTCTGTTTATAGAACATATAGTTGAATAAACCATTCTTTCTTATCTTTCTGTTTATAAAACATATAGTTGAATAAACCATTCTTTCTTATCTTTCTGTTTATAAAACATATAGTTGAATAAACCATTCTTACTTATCTTTCTCGTAAAACATCCGGTTAAACAACCATTATCTTTCTTACCAAACGTTCATTTACATAAACGGTTACTGTTCTTATGTTTCTTTGCAAACGTTTAATTAATAAAATACATTTATTATAAACTTCTAATTCTTGGGTATGCATACCACCCTAAAACAGTAAAAAAGAGATTCTTACGTTGTGTCAAGATAATTTGTACGCATATCAAGGAATCTTTGGTTGCGTTATATAATTATCATACATATCGATGAATCTTAAATAATATGTTGACTTAATACGAGTCATATAGAAGATGTCCAAAGAATCTGTTAGACGTACCAATAATAGCACCCATATTTAAATAATATGTTGACTTAATGTCGGCATTGTAATAAACATCAACGGTCAAATAATTAAAAACTAACATTTTAATATGAATTTCTCTTCTTCTTTACGAAAAAATGTTGGCTATACATACTCTTTACTTAGACTGTCCGCAACGCTAACAGCCATCCATCTCATAAACAGTCCTAGTCAGCATGCCATATCAGCTTTTCTCTCATTCTTTTCACAAACTCATTTTACCCCCAACACTACCATACCCATCCATCCCACAAACAACCTCATTATTTCCACATCATCTTTTTTTATTTTCATTTATTTATTTAAATTACTATTAAATAACTTAAATTAATTAATAAATAATTAAATAAGTAAATAAGAAAACAAAAATTAAAATTACATTAAATTAAATAAAAACAATAACCTAAAACAATAAAATCAAACAACAATACAAAGTTAATAAATAGAAAACATAAATAAGCTAGTCACTGTTCGCCCAAATATGTTCTACTAGATCGCTTCGTAGTGCTTGGTGAGCCTCTTGGCTACGTAAGTCTCTGAACCTCTCTAGATGTGTTTGAAATTGTGACGGTGCTCCATTACTATAGCTTGGTATATCAGGTTCGTGATCTTCACGTGACCAATTAGTTATGGGTGCACCTTCATCCTCCACGATCATATTATGTAGTATAATACATGTATGCATTATATCACCTAACACAGGTAAGGTAGAAGATCTTGCTGAACCTTGTATAATTCCCCACCTTGATCGAAGGACACCGAAGGCTCTCTCCACATCTTTTCTTGCAGACTCTTGACGTTTTTTGAACAACTTCATTTTCAAATGATTTTCTAGTGGATACGTGAAACTCTTTACTAATGTTGCCCATTCTGGATAAATGCCATCCGCGAGATAGTACCCTTTCGTGTACACATTCCCATTCATCGTAAAGTTACACTCCAGTGCATTCCCCTCTAATATTTGATTAAATACTGGGGACTGATTAAGCACATTGATATCATTGTTTGATCCTGCAACTCCAAAGAATGCATGCCAAATCCAGAGATCGTGTGATGCAACTGCCTCCAGCATAACAGTTGGATGCCCATGATCACCACGAGTATATTGACCTCTCCATGCAGTTGGGAAATTTCTCCAACTCCAATGCATACAATCAATGCTTCCAAGCATTCCAGGAAACCCGTGCACAACTGAATGCTCCTCCAGTAACCGGTGGATGTCATTTTGATTTGGCCTTCTTAGATATTCTGCTGAATAAACCTCTACAACAGACCTACAAAACTTGTGTAGACATTCAAGGGCGGTACTTTCACCAATGCGTAAGTATTCATCGCATAGGTCAGCTGGAGTGCTATATGCCAACTGACGAATAGCACTTATGCATTTTTATCTTGGTGATAGACCTTTTCTACCCACAGCATCATATCTTTGTGTAAAATATTTATAGTGTTCACATTTACCTACTTCGGATATGTCTGCGACAATGCGATTGAAAAGTGATACTCTCATCCTGAACCGTCGTCTAAAGAAACTCTCATCAAACACCGGGGTTGGAGCAAAGTAATCGTTCCACAAGCGTGCGTCAGCATCCTTACGGTCTCTATTTATTTCTTTGCGTTTCTTATTTTGCTTGGAAGAACTTGACTCTTCATAAGGATCAAGCTCAAACAATTGCATGGCGAGATCTTCCACATCATCAGAAATAATACTTTGAAATTGTTGTGTGAGCATTTGCGGAATATTTACCGACATTTGCCCATCACGGGAGGTCATTTTGAATTATATGGATTGAATGGGTGAAATGTATGACGAGAAAGTTGTGTGTAAATTAGGTTGAGGTTTATGTTGGTATTTATAGTTAGATATGAAAAACTAGCCGTTAAAATAAGGAAAAAAAATAAAACTAGCCGTTAGGGTATGGACAAAACATTAATATTACCGTTAGAATTAGATTTGAATTTCTAACGACTAGTTACCAACGACTATTTTTCAAACAGATAGTTTCAAATGCATATAAATGCCCTATAAATACCACAATGTCTTCATCTCATTCACCAACTTCAATTTTTCAGTCCAAAGATTATATTTTTACTTCTCAAATATGGGTGGAGGGTATCCCTTTCCGATTGAACCTGTACGCCCAGCAAACCCACTGTCTCCGGTTGAACCTGTACGCCCAGCAAACCCACTGCATCCGGTTGAACCTGTACGCCCAGCAAACCCACTGCATCCGGTTGAACCTGTACGCCCAGCAAACCCACCTCCTCCGGTGGAACTTGTACGCCCAGCAAACCCTTCACCTCCTGCTGATGAACCATTGACATGGACGGATGAAGAATGGAACTGGGGATTCGACCAAGTCTTTGGCCAACTACAAATTGGGGACTGACGTGAGGTCGTAGTCTCACTCAAAAATAAACCTATTTGACGTGAGGTCGTAGTCTCACTCAAAAATAAACCAATTACAACTAAATTGCTAGCGGTAAGTGGGTATCGAACACGAGGAGTTTGTGGAAAATGTGTTATCTAAGTAGCTTTTATAGTAAACTAAAATTAAACTAGATTGCATAAATGTAATTTTCAGAATTTTGATTGTTGGTTTTGAAAACTAGAATTATCTAGATTAATCGCAAATCAAAAGTTTGGTTTTGTAAACAGTTTAGAACGGTAATGATCATCCCGAGTTTCAGGTTTTAAGTGACAACTAGTGTTCATGTTCAACTGGAAAGAACCACATAGACATGGCTCATGTAAGATCAATTGTTTGTGATGAAAGGGAACTAACTACTCGGATTCCTAAAATGCGAGGTTGTTACCCGATGATCAATTAACATATATCAAACCCCTAATCCCTGCCATGATATCCTGATTGCCGACGGCACCAAGAATGTATGGTTTAGAACTATGAGCAAACACACATTAACAATTTACAAACAATCATTCGAACATCATAATAAACTTAACAACACATGCAAAGTCTACCATTCCAGAAATTAAAGAACAAAACATAATTGTCACAATCAAACCTTACATTCGGAATGATCACCAATGGAATTAGCCACTCATTCCTCGGTAAATCATCATCAAGCAACTATCAATGTTCATGTGAATCAAAAACACCAACCCAATTGTTCCAAATTGTTTCTAACCAAGAAAATCACCCAAAATCGCCACTGAAACTGCTGCAAAACGTCCCCTAATGATTGGATATGAAAAGCCCCTTAAAGAACTGTTTTAACAGGGCAGTTACACTTTTCACGCCAGTGACCACCGTAAGCTACGGTGCCCACCGTAGCTTACGGTGGTGAGCAACATTCTACGGTGGTCCAAAACTGCCTTACGGTGCCAAGAAAGTTTCCCAGATGCCATCGTAGCTTACGGTGACCACCGTAAGCTACGGTGGAGCTCAGGTCATTCTCTCATTTTCTTTGTTTGTTTCAATGATGATCGAGTCTCTTTCCGCTTGCTTCAATCCTTGCGTTAAATGCATCCGACTAAACTCTTTTGTACCTGAAACATTAAACCACCATAGTCATCTAATTCTAACAAATAACCGACTTAAATGTAGGATTAAAATACCATTTATAGCACTTAAGGGTCGTCCTACGGACCACCCGTCAGGGACGGGGAAACAGACGAGCATGTACCTAATTCAGAGGATGGACACATCAGTGACCCCGGAGCGGAATACGAACCTAATTATGAAGATGAGGAAACAGATGACGAGCGCTTGAGGTACCATGACCCATGGGAAGACGAGCGTTCAACGGATTCGGATTGCTCGTTTGATTCAATCGCGCATCTTTAATTTGTTTAATATTATGTGTTTTAGTTTAAAATTTTAGTTATGAAATAATTTTAAACTAGGTTTTAATTATGTTTAAATTTAAATTAAGTTTTAATTAGGTTTAATAGGTTTAAATTAAGTTTTAAATTAAATTAATAAATTAATTTTAATTTAAGTTTCAAATAACATACTAATAAAATAAAATAAAAGCTTGAATTTTACCGTTGAAAAAGAAAAAAAAAGGCGAAAGGTTTTGTAGGGGGCCTCACTTAAATCAAACAAACATCACCCATGGGGAAGGGCGGCTGGCCACGGGAGGATCCAACTCAACGCATGCTTCTTGGGATAGGCGGCCACCTGGCTGGAAACTGGTGCGCACGGATGGTGCGTTGCGGCCAGCCTTACATTTTTATTATACTGATCTCCCGTCGAGGACATTAAATTAGGGGAATCTTTTTTTTTAGTGTTAAAAATATAATATTTCTGATGTGACATATTAAAAAAGTGGATACAACCACTAAAATTGGAGAGAAGAGTATATAACGAAAGAAACTTGTCAACAAAAGACTAAAAATTTTCCAAAAAAAGAAATTTGTGAACGTATGAGAAAATTTTAAGAAACGTGGTTTGAGCACTTTTGTTGGATAATATAATGCATCGAAACATGCCGCATTTGGGTGTATGGTGTTATTCATTCCTTACCGTGGAAAGATCTTTTCCGTGATAACGTTTATCAAGACTGATTTACGTAACAAATGATATTTTTTCTCATAGACTAATTGTTGTGTTATGTTGAAATAGATGTTTTGTAAATGAAACAATTTTATAATGGTTTTAAACTAAGACCTCGAAGGTTATAAATAAAAGTAATTGATGCACGTTATCGGATGTAAAACAATTTTATTATGATCCCAATTAAATAGTTCTGGTACCGAAATTTCTCTATACTATCCTTAAAACCAATTATTCTCTTAAAACTTACTTTACAAAAACTAGGTAGATGAGAGCGGGATATCCGATACAGAAAACTACACACAATATTCCACACATCAAAGTGCATTTGTAACTTTGTTTCATACCCGTTAAATTCATTCATATTGGGAATAGATGTGATATGTCTCATAATCTGACCCACTAAAACGAACCTAGGAGAAAAGAAGGATTCAGAAGGAAATGGACGTAAAAAGGTGAGATCACCAAAGATTTGACTTACTCAGTGCATAATATATTGTGAAGTCGCTCTTTTAATCTTTTTCTTGCTTCTTATTCAAAGAACTTGTAATGAGCATTTAAGGACTTTAGACAATAGATTTTGCGCATATTCTTCTTCAAAATAAACTATTGGTCAATAGTGGAAATGATCTGTATATACATTTTAGTCGGTACACATAAATTTGATCAAAAATAACTAGACAATCAATGGCAGTTTTGATTAATGATAAATTTTTCAAACAGTAAATAAACGAATGTGTGGGATGATGAATCATAATTGTTCTCAGATTTTGCTGCCTACATGAAATATGACATTAAGTAACCCAAATATACCAAAGGGTATATGGTTTATCGGTATCAACATGTGTTGAAAAAGTGTCCCCTTGAGTGGTTGATAGTTCAAATCTCATGATGGATTTATAAATACAATTAGAGGGTATGTGAGTTAGCCGTTTTAAAAAATAAATAAATAACCGAAATATAAGTTTAAGTAACTCTAACAGTGTTAGTAAAGCCAGTCTGGTCTATTTCTACAAATATAGCGGGTTAACAAACCAGGGCTGAGTCTACTGACGAATTCTCAGTCAGAATGAGGCCAAAACGTTGAGCGACTGTACTCATTCAGTTGCAATAAGGCCATTGAAAATTTTGACTTGTTTATATAAATTTTGGACAATAAAAGTACAGTCTAGGTCATTGAAATGTTTTACTGCTTTATATAAATTTGGGACATTAAAAGTATAGGTAACAAATTGTGAAATAATCTGAATCATGGTATGAAAAGAATCTACTTTTGGGTTTGCCAGTCTAACCCATTCAATAAACACATCGTGTTTTGGTAAGATTTTCTAATAAAAACAACTTTTTTTGTATCATTAGGTATTTTTCATAAGTAGCACTTTTATTTTCTTTCGTTCAACCGCATGAACACTATAATAAACCTCTTGCAAAAATGTACGCGTCTTCGGAGCTGGCACAACAATTGTTGACGGCCCGAGATACAGAGGTGGAAATAAGGGGTGTGTCTTTGGGGCAGGGACCACGACTGATTCTCATTATAACATTACGGGCAAGTTAGGAATCTCCGGCACCGAGAGATCATACGTTCCCCTCTAGATTCAGAGGCATGTAATAGTTTTTTTTGTGATGTATTTATTTTATTATAAAGAATAAGCTAATCATTTGTTTGTTGTGTGTAGACAACCGAGTTGGAAGCAGGGTTGGAGACGAGGCAGAGGAATTAGGACGCTCACAGCCGACAGGGATAGGATAGTGTGACACAAGGCGACAATAGAACTAATGTTCGACGAACGAGAGTGAGACCCAAAGCGATAAATGGACTTTACACGACCCCGAGACCCACACCACCTCTAGACCCTTCCCCTCCTTAGCTAGTTTTCCATTTTGTATATATTAAACATATATTGTATTTAATTTTAGTATAAGTAGATTTTTTTTTATTTATGCTTATTTGTTTTTTATTTTTATGTTTGTTTAACTTAAAAAAATTAATTAATTTAAAATAAATAAATTATCATGAAATAAAATAAAATATTAAAATAATGTATTTTTAAAAAATTTGCTTTTAAAACAAATAAAATATTTTTTAGATTATTATATATATGAAAATGAAAAAAAAATAAACCTATAGATAATTCCGTAGGTAATCTTACTTAAAAATAAATATTAAAACTCATCGATATATATGATTTCATTTTAAAAAACAACTCGTCATCACCGTGAACGTTTTCGACAGAAATCCGTTGATGATGGTAGTTACCGACGAGAATCTCTCAATGATAGCCCGTAAAAAATATGGTCGCAGGTAATTAAATTTCTAATGGAATAGACGAGGTTTGAAATTTGTTATTTCATAAATTTACCAACGGACTTTCCGACAAGTTTGAAACTTTTTTCTTTTTAATATTTTATTTAATGTAATAATTTTTTCAGTTGAAATATTTTATATTTATTTTAATAATAAAAAAAATTCAAAAAATGTTTTATTTTATTTCAAAACAATTCATTTTTTTTATTAATAAAAGTTCTTGGGGCGGAATTTCAACGGAAAATCATGTAAGTGACCCACACCAAGAAATGACAACCGAATGTCTTGCGTTATTAGATCAATTGTAATTAGAGTTAATAGAAGATAGTTTGTGCAAATATTTCTTTTGTAACCTATTCAATTAGATAATTATCAATACAATTCACAATTAGAAACAATTAAGGTTTTTAACTTCGTATTAGAGCCACCTTGGCTCTACAATCGCCGCCGATCACAATCGGAGCATACAAAGCTCCACGGCTGCTATCTACATCATCGGAGCATTGTATCAGCTTCTAATAACACCACGGCTGATACAATCAACCCTAACTATACCACATGTCTCCACAATGATGCCTATGTACGAATGATCACCATCTCAAGAATATCTGAAGCATCATTCTATCATGTTCAAGGCATAACAACCCGTTTAACTATGGCTTTCCCCACAACAGTTGCATGCTATTCAGCAGATGGCATCACAACATGGCTATCAGCTCATTCCTATTGTGGCAGCCACTTCACAACCCCTTTAGTCAATTCAGTTGGGCATCTACTCAAAACACCATCTATGGCTCGTGCAACCGTTGTGGCATCGGACATATCCCAAGTGATTGTCCTAACCATGATCCTTCCTCTTTTCATGCTAATCATACAGCTAATTTTACATATGCACGTTCAGTTTCTGGTGATAATCGTTCAACTGATGGTACCACCTGGTCCCTGGACACTGAAGACAACAATCACGTGACACCAGACTTATCCAACCTTGACAGCTTGGAAGCTTACTATGGTAACGACTCCCTCCATGTTGGTAATGCTAAGGGACTTCCTATTCTTTTCACTAGTTCCTCAAAATTCACTTCTCCAAACAAAACTCCTTCAATTTCTCACATTCTCCATGTTCCTGTTATTAAGAAAAATATTTTATTTATTCAACATTTATGTTTAGAAAATAATTTCTTCTTTGAATTTCACTCTCTCTATTTTGTTGTGAAAGACGAGTCTACACGCACTATCTTTCTCACCGGCCCAAGTGAACAAGTCCTTTACTCCCTTCTCCTTCCTCGAATCAAGTCTATCTAAAAGACCGCCTTCTCCGCTACTCGGACTTCCTCCACTGTCTAGCATAGAAGACTTGATCATCCTCATCAGCGTCTCTTTGATTTTTTTGCTTTCTAGTTTTAATTTACATGTTACTTCTAATTTTCCTTTTATTTCTTGTACCACTTATCCTTTGGGCAAGTCTTCAAAGCTATCTTTACCTAATGATATATTTCATAATAAAACCTTTCTTGATTTGATATATTGTGATGTTTAGGGCCTGCACCTGTGCTATCTTTTGACGGCCACCGTTATTTCATGTTTTGTGTTGACCATTATTTTGGTTATATGTGGATTTTTCCTTTAACTCACAAATCTCATGTATTCTCTACTTTCAAAAACTTTATTAAAATGGTTAAACGTCAATTTAATACAAAAATTAAGAATGTTCAAACCGATTGGGGTGGAGAATTTCGTCCCCTTGACATCCTTCTTCACTTCTCTTGGCATCCTTCAGAAACTATCGTGCCCACACACAAGTGAACAAAATGCTATCGTAGAACGTCAACATCGTCACGCTATTGAATCTGGCCTTACAATTCTCACTCAGTCATCATTTCCTCATAAATCGCATGCCCTCTAGAACAACCTCTCGCATTTCACCATTCGAACACCTATCTAATCATTCTCCTCATATTTAATTCCGTTGAGTAGTTGGCTAGTGCTTCCTTCATCTTCGACCATACAATTGTCATAAGATGGATTTATGTTCTACATCTTGTGCCTTTCTAGGCTACAGTCCCTCTCATCATGGATATCGTTGCTTTGATCCGTCCACAGAACGGATCTATATAGCTCGCCATATCCGCTTTAATATGGATCACTTTCTATCTGCCAAACTTCATCACAATCCTCCTCCTCCAACCCTATACTTCCTTCTCAGATTTCATAACTTTTCCTTATGATCTTCCTAAACCATCATCTCTTAGAACTTCTCAACCAACTCCCCCCACAATATTTTCCCACACATTTTCCTCAACATTCAACTTTATCATCTAAATCCTCAAACTCTGACTCTTCCCAATCTCTTATACCAACTACTTCTCCACCTCCTCGTACTCGTACCCCAAATCTCTTTCAAAATCCTAAATCTCGTGTTTCTTATAGTCCTTCAACCAATCACGTGTCCATATCCCCAAACACTTAAACCATCTTCCTTTACCTTTGCAAACCTACATCCGGAGTGGTGTTAAGCCATGGCCGAAGAACATTTAGCTCTTGCTATGAATATCACTTGGTCATTTGTACCACCTCCCCTAATGCTAATGTTATTGATTAAAAGTGATTGTACAAGTTAAAGATGGATCAAAATGGGGCAGTTACTCGTGACAATGCCCGTTTTATGGCAAAGGGCTTTCGGTAACAACCAGGTATTGATTTTCAAGAAACTTTTAGTCTAGTTGTTAAATCCACAACAATCCGAGTGGTTCTCTCTCTTTTCGTTGCACAAAAATGGCCTCTTCGGTAACTGGACGTCCACAATGCGTTCTTACATGGTGACCTCAAGGAGACGGTCTACCTTCAACAACCACAAGGCTTTGTTGATCCTCATCATCCGAATCATGTCTACTTACTTCACAAGTCCTTATATGGTCTTCGACAGGCCCCTCGGGCATGGTTTAATCATCTATCTCAAGCTCTTCACAAGCTCGGGTTTTAAGGATCCAATACTGATCCTCCCTATTTACATACAGGTCTGGAACAACAATCATGTTTACTCTAGTATATGTTTATGACATCGTCGTCACTAGTAACAACGCCAGTGTTGTGAACACTTTCATCAAGCAGCTCAGCCATGCTTTTGCCCTTAAAGACCTAGGCAATATTGACTACTTTTTCGGTGTTGAAATAGTACGCCACGGTCGTGACATCTTGTTGTGTCAATGAAAGTATATATATATATATATATATATATATATATATATATATATATGAGATTATTCAACGCGCTAGACTTTCGAAGTCTAAACCAGTCTCATCTCCTATGAGAACTTCACAATTGTTATCCCTAGAAGACAACCCTTTATTTTCATAACCGGTACGGTATTGCCAAATTTTTGACGCCCTTTAGTATGTCACTCTTTCTCGACCGAATATTGCCTTTGTAGTCAACAAAGTCTTCCAATACATGCATGTACCCTCTGACAATCACTAGTCTACCGTCAAACACATACTCTGATGCTTAAAAGGCACCTTGCATCATGGCTTGCTGATTTGTCACAATTCTAGTTCATCCTTCAAGCCTTCACTGATGTTCACTAGCAGGGAACCTCGCCTATTACATCCTTCTCTGATGTTGATTGGGTTAGGTGCCCAGATGACCGTTGGTCCATGGAGGGATGTAACACCCCGAAAATCCATATGGTATTGGTTAGGGTTAGAGGGTGACCCGACTCGTTATTAAACAAGGGAAATTTTGAGGTTTGTCGTTTGAGATGCGTTCATCTACCAAACAAGGCACAGTTAGTCGTTTAAAAATCTAACTCAAAATCGAAACGCACGAGGTGTAAGTAGAGGGACTAGAAGCGTAATACGCGGATATATATATATATATATATATATATATATATATATATATATATATATCACTTAAATCGCAACCTTAGGTCATTCTTGACCTAGGTACACTTACGGCAAAGAAAGAGAGGGGAGAAGGAGACCGGCGACTAGGGTTTGGCCGGACGGGAGCAAACAGAGGTGGCCCAATGACTGCATAGAACCAACGTCTTCTTAACCATGTTAAGGTAATTCCCCGTTTATGTTTGTCACTTTGTATATGTTCGTGTTTTGCATGAAACCCGATTAGGCGGCCATGGGTGGAAACGGGAGATGGTTGTGGACGACAGTGAGGGTGACGAAGGCGGCCATGGGTGGAAACAGGTTGGCGATCTACGGTGATGGTGATAACCAATAGGGAGGTGCTCGATGACCGGGAAAGAGAAGAGAGGTAGATGGTGGTAGTGACGGGAGTGCTGACAGCCATGGTAGTGACTGACCCAGGGGCGAGTATGACTCAGCGGTGGAGATGGCCAACGTGGAGGAGGGGGGCTGTTGTGGCGGCTGTAGCAGTGGTGTACTACGACGGAGAGCAATGCTGGTGTTGTTTCCGATATGCAAGGAGGCACGGCTGGAGTCTTCGGCGTGGAAGTGGAGGGGTTAGAAAATTAGGGTTTGGTTAAAGTGAGGAGGATGAGGATGTCATGCATGGTGGTGTATGATTGAGGAGACGATGGACGGTAGCGGGAACCGACTAGGGTTTCCCGACTAGGATTTTGCATGTCACACATACGTGCATGCATGGAAGCTTGGGTTCGGGTACACGGGTCCTAAATGGGTCGGGAACAATATAGTACTTGTACTCGTGAGACTAGGACTCGTAGAAAATGAATGATGAGTAGAAGACACCAAGGGTCGAGATTTAGTTATATTTGTATGTTTTGAATGTACGTCAGGACGTATTCTGATCATGTGATCACGCGTTTGACATGTTTGAAAATTGAGCAAGCAATCAGGGTGTAGAGCTAGGATTTGGACTCAGCGTAGCCGATGAGTTTCTAATCCACTCTTTAACGTTTTTACTATTTTGTGGCTATAGTACATACCTATATGTTTTACTTTGTTAACAGAATGTGGTATGTGTTCTGGTTAAACCTGAAGAGTTTTACAAGTAAAATATTATATAATGGGCTTAAGGGTCTACGTGGTGTTCATAGGTCGTGTGGACTAGAAGTTGGTATGATGCTTGGGTTTCATGTTATGACTTATTTGTGATGAGTCGGTTAATGAGTATTAGATGTTCTAAGGGTACATCTAGGGTGTGTTATCATGAGAACGTGTACGTGGTTTGTGCTTAGGTAACGAGTCATAGTATATACTTATGTGTTATTTGCTTATTGTTGTGTGTGCTTGCGTTGCTGTTCTTGTGATACGGCAAACGATGATGTGGAGGACGAGGTCCTTCGGGTGGTCACTAAAGGTGACAATGCCATTTGGGGGCAGTGATGATCTCGGAGTATGATGAAAGCCTTGACAAGGGTAACCCTGATAAGGGAAGTTGTGACGAGGCAGGTAAAATCCTTCGAAAGTAATTGTTGTGTACGTTTATGTTTCAATTAATTGCATGCGAGTGTTGATTGATATTTACAGTGTTGTGATGTTATTGCTTCGATGTTAAGCAATAGATTGGATGTTGTGTTGGAAAGATGTCTTGTTTACGACTAATGTGTAGTAGCCCTTGTGAGAGTCCTTCTATGTCTAGGGGTTGGTTGATCTAACCGGATTTCATGTTGATACGTGTGGTAAATTGTAGAATGGTAAGTTCGTCCATGTGGGAGAAACTGACGGGGCTATGGGTACGGGTTGAGTCTTGGGTGGTGGAACCCTTATGGGATATTTTAGACAAAATGGGTTATATGTATGTCAATAAACGTCAAACCATTTTATAAACGACTGTAATGTCCTAAGTTCAATTAAATGATATTCGTGATGGAAACTATTCTTGTTAATATAAACTGTTAGAACTTATTCAGCGTAGCTGACTTTGTATGTATGTTAGATTGTTTTATAGGTGGGATTACGTGAAGAGCTATCTTGGCTTGGGAACGGTGTTACTCGGATTGGTGTGCATGCATTTGTAAGGTAAGGTTAAGATCGATAATTAGCTTAAAGATAAAACTATTTTAAAGAATACTTCCGATGATTGTTTTTATACTAAGATAAGTGTTTTTAAAGAGAATACCCAGTGATGAGACCCAACTGTAGGATGCCCTGTTCGGGGTCTTACAAGTTGGTATCAGAGCCAACGAATGCCCCCACGAGTAATCACGAGCCAAGAGGTACGTCTTCTGAGTTGATCATTAATTGTTAAAGTATCACTTGTGTAGTGTAACACTATGTGGAGTTGTTTGGTATGACTATGTGGTTTAGTGATTCCGTGTGTGATTATGTTATGTAAGCTAAGTGTTGTGTAATCGTGATACGTATGACTACGTGGTAGTTATTACATAGTATTGTGTGGGATGCATGCGCATCTGTTTTGTGGAAGGTAGAAAGCTAGTGTGAGTATGATAGCGACATGGACAACCAATCACATTTGATCACTGTGATTCGGCGGTCTTATGTCACTCTTATATTCTGAATTTGTAACCAATAATAATCACATAAATGTTCATTCTTGTGTAGGAGTAGATGGCTAAGACGAAGCATACGAGGTCAGTTAGACGTGGAGTCTTGCTAGGAGGAATGCAGAACGACCAGTCAAGACGACGACGGCTGTAGATGGAACTGACAGTGAGATGGGAGTAGTGCTGGCGCTTCCCGCACCGAGTGTGACTAGAGCTTCGGTGGGCGACATGCCGCGTGGTGCTATGAATGGAAAGACTAGATGGAAAAGGAAGGCGGTGTCAGCAGTACATGATTTACCTCCAGGATGTGGACCTGCATGGCTGAGAGAACGACCACTTACGACAAATCAGAAAGCTCTGTTTCAGGAGGACCCAGTGGATGACCTGGGAAGTGACGTGGAGGAACTAGAGGGGGATACACGTGATGCACCCCGACGTGATCTATTAGTGGTTGTGCGGACGTTGTTTGGGATGCTCGGTTGTTCGATGTCACAACCCCGAATTTATTTACTTAATAAATAAATAAAGGTTGCAACGATTAGTTCATTACACAATACCGGAAGCTGTAATAGTGATTTCTAATACTTGAGTACATATACAATTACTAAGACTAAGTAATACAATGATCTATGTTCTTCTCGATCAATAACAGACTTGAGACTTTATACTCTATGCCCCTCGAGTTACTAGGATTTGATCCAACATAGCTAGCCTATTCCAACCGAGCCATGGCCAAGGGTTACCTGAGAAACATACTTGAAAGTGTCAACACAAATGTTAGTGAGTTCACAGGGTTAGTTATTGTCACACCGCAACCGACGGCGGAAACGTCGGGGCGGGACACGTAGACTGTTCATGAGCACAATGTTGACTAAATTGAAATATATTAATCATTCAAAATTCATTGCATAGATTCAAGACAAGACAAAATCAAACCAAGTACATAAAATGAAATACATAATCCTTTATTAAAAGTAACTAGGTCCAAAACTTATGTGTAGCAAGTCTTGATCAAAATCACACATTAGCACCTGAAACATGAATAAAATAAGGTCAACTAAAAAGTTGGTGAGCATACACAGGTTTAATCATAAATAGTGTATAGATGTAAATAATCAAATCCTTACATAATATGATAAAATAAGGCATTTATTGGGAACAACTATTGTGTAACCAAAGTACAATCAAACCTTTGTAACTAGCATCCAAATTGTGTTGTCGGTAACAATCACCCCAATCTGGGTGGTTTTGTCAGACTCAATAGATCTATCATTGTTAACCGTCGGCTTGAATAGTTAATAATTGCATATAAATTGCACAAAAACAGTTAACACACCTAGCACTCAAACATAAAGCTCAAATTTTGCATACATGAATGTAAAGAGGATTTGTGTTTGTGTAGTTTATGTAAATGTAAACAATTGTGTGTATAGAGTTCATGTTTCACCCCAAAAAGTGTAAAAATATAAAAGGGGCTATGTAATACTCACTTGTAGTTTGGAGATCACACGAACAAGAGTTGCACAAGTGATTAGTTAATCCACTGGGTTAACCTATGATTGAATTGTACACATGTATCAATGGTGATCTCAAAAGACTAGAGGAAATTCTAATACATAAAGGAATTGAGTGTGCGTTTGGTTAGGTATGAGGGTGTATTTGTTTGAGTCTCAAATGATGGTTATGATATTCCATGTAAAAGTATGTGTGCATGAACACATGTTTTCATTTGTTTGTAAGCATTTAAGTGTAAATATAGACAACCAATTTTTGTACTTTTGTTTATAATGGGTAATTAAATAATAATTTAGCTCGTTATTGGTATTTTATTAACCGCAAAGGAAAATAAAATAAAAATAATAAGTTTAAATAAGTTGATAGTTAGCCACATAAATAAATAAAACCCCCTTTTCTTGTTTAGTTCGAACCAAAAATAAATCGTTTCAAACGAAGGAAACAGTTTAAATTAATTAGTGATTAAATCACGATTTAAAGTATTAAAGTAATGTTCTAAATAATTGGTTTGATTTATAACATAAAATGATTTAGAACCATTGTTAATCAAATTAAATCAAATCTGAAAGTATAATAAGTTTTGTTTCAAATGAATTAGTAACTTTAAACAAAAGCAATTCTTAAATAAGGGTTTAGTAGTGTGTTTCAAATGTTAAAAATAGATTAAGTAGAAGATGTATAATTTTATAAATTTAAAAGAGTTATAAAAATGATCATAATTATGGTCTACACATGAGTTATAAATTAAAGATTTGAAGTAATTTAAAAGGATTAGATTTTTATTTATGATAATTTAGTTGTAACTGTCGCAATACTATAAAGATTTGTCATAATAGGGATTGTATTACCCAACAAATATAAATATATATATATATATATATATATATATGCATAAATATAACATTTATAAAGTATTGGTGTCAACATTTATTTGTTTGGTTATAATGAAAACATAAATATTTTACTATTTAGTCTTTATAAGAGTACGTATAAATGTATATGAATATGTATGTATAAATACGTATGTATCAACGTATATACGTGTGTATGAGAGTTTTAAAAACATGGCTGCAACAAAACTGAAAAAAAATACAAATCTGGGTATGTCAGGTTCGAACCCGCGACCTGACTCTAGAAGTGCGAGGTTACTACCACCAGACCACATCCCGCATTTGAGTAATCATACAGAAGGAAACTTTAAAACCTAACCAAACAGTTCATCATCATCTTCTCTAAACAACCAACCCAAACCCTAGCCCCGCAATCGACTGTGATTAGGCGTAGCTCGATAAAAGAAAATGTCATACCCCAACCGACAGCGGAATCGTCGCTGTCACACCCCGACCGATGGCGGAATCATCGGGGCGGGACATGTAGACTGTTCACAAGCACAAGGTTGACTAAATTGAAATATATTAATTGTCAAATTCCATTACAAACATTCAATCGAAAGCAATTCCAAGAAAAGAAAACATAATTGAAATACATAAGTTCTTTATTTATTTTAACTAAGTCCAAGCCTATATGTAGCACATCTTGATCCATCTCACATATTAGGACCTGAAACATGAATAAAATAAAGTCAACTAAAAAGTTTGTGAGTATAACACAGGTTTGTATATAGATAGCATATAGTTATAAAACAAATCCTTACATAACATGATAAATAAGGCATTTATGGGGAGCAGCTATTGTGTAACCAAGTACAATCAAACCTTTGTAACTAGCATGCAAAATTGTGTTATCGGTATCAATCACCCCAATCTGGGTGGGTTTGTCAGACTCAATAGATCTATCATTGAAAACCGTCGGCTTGAATAATTAATGATTGCACATAATCGAATATAAAAGTTAGCACACATAGCACTCGGGCATAAAGCTCAAATTTGTACACATGAATGTAAATAGGATTTGTACTTGTTTTGTTTGTGTAAATGTAAACATGTAATTTGAATAGTGTTCATGTTTCACCCAAAAATGTAAAAGAGTAACAGGGGCTATGTATACTCACTTGGTTTGAAGGCGTAGCTAACAAAGGTACTAGATAGAATAAAGATCCTTGAAATGCACAAGTTAACCTAAAGTGTAATGTATATGGTATTAATAGTGTGCACAAGAGTTTAAGTCTAAAGTTGCATTTGAACTTGTGTAAAAAGTCATTGATTTGTAATTGAAAATATTGAATAAAATATATAAAGTTTGAAAGAATATTTTTAGAATATTTTGATTAAGGTTTGAGTTTGAATAATTAAATAAGTAATGTAAATAATTATTGTTTATGAAAACATTGTAAGTATTAGTTATAATTTAGTATAAATAATTAATTGTTTTTGTTTAAATATAAATTAAATAAATAATCATTTATTTATTTATAATATATGTAACGTAACCATTAAAATACTTTTTAAGATTTAACAATAAGTGTAAATTAAATTTTATAAACTTTAAATAAATAATTTTCTATTTATTCCAAGATTAAATATTTGATCTTTCTAAATATGATTAATTGCATTTTTATAAAAATCAACTATTTTTATTTTGTAATTTAATCAGAATATTTATTGTTTGAAAAATATATAAAATTACAATTCTGCCAAAAATTTAACTCACACACGACCGTGCCTAGGAAGGGCACGATCGTGCTCGAACCACGAGGCGCGACCGTGTTGATCAAACAGAATGCACAATTGGATTGTTCTCTAGGCACGATCGTGTCCTGGACTAGGCACGACCGTGTCTAGGGTTTTGAGGCATGACCAAGTCTAGCCAAAGGTATGACTGGGTCTGAGTATGTGAGGCACTACCGCGCTGGTATTTGGCGCGACCGTGTCTCATGAAGCACGACCGCGCTAGAATACTAGCGCGACCGTGTCTGTCCCAAAACAGAAACGATTTGGCTAATTCTTATATTGTTAATGTTGGAATTCATGGGGCTTTCACCCATTAGATCATCACGAGTCTTTTTGTATAAATTAATTGTATTTAAAACGTGTCTAAGGTTTGATTCGATTAAATCATTTTTAACGAAAATGTGGATTCGGGTTCGTGGTGATTTCCATAATGAAAGCCCAAATTAACATGGGGCTTTTGATCTATGAACTGAAATGAAAGTGTGGAAGGTTTCAATTACCCGGAAGAATAATGAATCGATGGAGTATGGTAGGGACTTGTTCCGGCGACGACGGTTTGATCTCCGGCGTCTTCTGCTGCAACTCCGGCTGTTTCTGTGCGTTCAGAAGTTTTTAGAGAGGATGGTAATGCGTTTGTTTGGGAGAATTGAGACCAGAATAGTTGATTTGGTGAACAAGAATGAAGGGTCGACGGTTTAGCTTAGGAATCTGTAATTGGTTTTAATTCAGGTGTAATGTCGATGCTTAATCATCTAATGATGATTATTAACAGATAAACGTGTTCAACCGTTACGGAATTGAACGAGTTTAGAATTAAAGATCGTTTTTAGGTTTCAACTGTCAAGAGGCGCGACCGTGCCAAGGCACCGGGCGCGACCGTTCCAAAGCAAGGCGCGCGACCGTGCCAGAACGAGGCGCGATCGTGCCTATTAGGGTTTCTTGTAAATTTTCAACATCAGACCTTGTAACTTTGGTCTTTGACATATTTGTATAAATAGATACTTATGTAGTGTTTTAGTAGGTTATAACCGTGTAAAATTTGCGGATTAACATTGAAATATAGTATTTAATTGATGGTACGAATAGAACAAAACAATGCACTAGAATTTGGTTTGAAATGCATTAAAGTGAATTTGAAATACGGATACTAAAAATAAGAAATGTTACAGTCGGGCCGGGACATGTAGACTGTTCGTGAGCTCAAGGTTGACTAAATTGTAATATATTAAACCTATTTCCATTCAAACAAACATGAATCAATTCCAAAGTACATAGTGAAATACAATTTGTTTTCGAATTAAAATTAACTAAGTCCAAAGCCTATGTATAACATGTCTTGATCAAACTCATATGATAGCACCTGAAACATGAATAAAATATGGTCAACTAAAAAGTTGGTGAGCATACACAGGTTTGTACATTGATAGCGTATAGATTGTAAATAAACAAATCCTTACATAACATGATAAAATAAGGAATTTATGGAGAGTAGCCATTGTGTAACCAAAGTACAATCAAACCTTTGTAACTAGCATGCAAAATTGTGTTGTCGGTAACAATCACCCCAATCTGGGTAGGTTTGTCAGACTCAACAGATCTGTCATTGTTTACCGTCGGCTTGAATAGTTAATGATTGCACATAAATTGCACACAAAAGTTAGCACACCTAGAACTCAGTCATAAAGCTCAAATTTGCACACATAGATGTAAAGAGGATTTGTACTTGTGTAGTTTGTGTAAATGTAAGCAATAGCTTGTATTTGTTCATGTTCCACCCCAAAAAGTGTAAAGAGTAAAAGGGGCTATGTAATACTCACATGATTCAAAGGCGTAGCTGACACGAGAGACTAGGTAGTATCGTGATCCTTGTAACGCACAACGTTAACCTAAAGTGTATTGCGTGTGAACATGAATTAATAAAATGTCTAACTCAAAGTCTAGGGTTTCAATGGATATGAGTATAATGAATTATATAATGAGTTCGTGACGAATTATGAAAAATAGTCAATTCATTTATGTTTTGGAACAGACACGGTCATAGGGCTTTCACCCATTAGGTTATTACGAATCTTTTTGTATAGTTTAATTGTATTTAAAACATCTCCAAGTTAGTATTCGATTAAATCATTTTGAAATGAACCCTAGATTACGGATTGGGTTCAATCTGATGCTAGACAATCCTATTAATATAGGGTTATTGGTCTAGACGTAGATATGAAACTGTAGTTACAAGAAATTACCGGAACGCTTGGTGAATTGAAGGGTCTCGATTAATATGAGTTTCGGCTTTGGCGGTTGTGTCCTCCGACGACTTCTGGTACGACTTCGATCGAATTGCTAAGTGCAAGGCTCCTGGGATGTTCGTCGAGTGTGTGCAGAAGGTTGATTTGCAGGAAGGATAATAGAAATGAACGAATTTGATAATGGTGAGATTATGGTCGACGGTTACGGATTGAATTGGTATAATAGGTTAATTCGTCGTAATTACTATGATTAAAATGTTAATTGGGTTCATCAATATGTGGAATGGTTACGAATTCGAACGATCCAGCGATTAAAGACTGCATTTACGTTTCAACAGACGAGAGGCGCGACCGTGCCAAAACGAGGCGCGACCGTGCCAACATGAGGCGCGACCGTGCCAAAACGAGGTGCGACCGTGCCAAAACGTGGCGCGACCGTGCCTACTAGGGTTTCTGGTTATTTACAAAATCAGCCCTTGCAACTTCAGCTTTGACAGACTTAGCTTGGTTAGGATTTAACAGAACACCTAACGGGATTACTAACTGGGTTAACTCTAGGAGGTGTTACCATATGATTATGAGTTATAAAACTTTGAATTAAAATACGTTCAGCTAGCAATTAATGAGGCATAGGTTTGAACAAGTATGGGATTTAATGTAGTGTTGTTATTTTATTAATTAAAATATATTAAAATAGGGTCGGAAAATCAGAGATGTTACAGTCTCCCCATGTTAAGGTAATTTCGTCCCGAAATTTAACTAGTGGAGGCTATTAAATCAAGCAAGAGGTGAGAGTTCTGGGTTCTCGGTAAGTTTGACCGTTGACATGATTTAGGCCTGATACTCAAGGTCGGGTATGAATGATGATAATGAATCTAGTTTTTTTGAAATGAACCTAAGGAGGAGATGGTCAAATAATAATTTGGATTCTAAAGATGAAAAGCATTACTAGGAATGAATTTGATGGAATCTTGATAATTAGGGTTTGTGTAAGATGTAGTATAATATACTTTAAAATTGTCAGCGGGTAAAAGATTTCATAAACATTGGTCTAGGTCAAAACTTCACGTGACACGAACAACGCTACTTCTGATAATATGATAAGACACTTATATATAGGAAGTACCATCGGCGTATCCACCATGTCCTTGTCATATCACATCAGTTTCGTTGTTACATATCATGATTAATTTTAGGTCACAACACACGACAAAATTTCACTATGTTTTCCATGTGCTGATTTTTATAATTCCGTGTGCACCCGTAATTACTCAAATCATTGCATGGTACGTATAGATAGTATAACCTAAAGTTTCTTAGTTTGCTCGTGTTTGAACAAGAATACGTCAAACCCCGAGTCGTTTCAGTGTATTATGGTCTTCAACTTTGGTGAACAAAAGTGCATGACCATGTCTTGTGTATAATGAAATCAATCAATTGCAATAATTGTAAGCAAATTTTGTTTCGTGTATAAAGTAAACACACAAGTCTCATGTATGATCTAGTGTCACGTAGCTCATAATCAAATAGGTCTAATGTGTAGCGTGAACAATTTAGCTTCATATATTTTGTAAATCATTAAGCTCCTATGTGGAATGTAAACAACATAGTATCATGTGTATTGTAGACGATGAAGTTCATGTATGGTGTCGACAACTTAGTGTCATGTATTTTGTAAATCAATAAGCTCTCATGTGGTATGTAAACATCGTAGTATCATATGTATTGTAGGAAATGAAGTTCATGTATGGTGTAGAAAACTTAGTGTCATGTATTTTGTAAGTCAATAAGCCCTCATGTGGTATGTAAACAACATAGTATCATGTGTATTGTAGGAAATGAAGTTCATGTATGGTGTCGACAACTTAGTGTCATGTATTTTGTAAATCAATAAGCTCTCATGTGAAATGTAAACAACATAGTATCATGTGTATTGTAGAAGATGAAGTTCATGTATGGTGTCGACACTTAGTGTCATGTATTTTGTAAATCAATATCTTTCATGTGTAATATAAACAATTTAGTATTATGTATTTTGCATAATGTGCATAATTTAGTATAATGTACCTCGTAACCTGTCACACCCCGACCGATGGCGGAATCATCGGGGCGGGACATGTAAGACTGTTCATGAGCTCAAGGTTGACTAAATTGTAATATGTTAAATCAAATTCCATTCAAACAAATACGAATCAAATTCCATGTACATAATGAAATACAATTTGTTTTTGAATTAAGATTATCTAGGTCCAAAGCCTATGTGTAGCATGTCTTGATCAAACTCATATGAAAGCACCTGAAACATGAATAAAATAAGGTCAACTAAAAAGTTGGTGAGTATAACACAAGTTTGTACATAGATAGCATATAGTTTGTAAACCAAATCCTTTACAAAACATGATAAAATAAGGCATTTATGGGGAGCAGCTATTGTGTAACCAAATGTACAATCAAACCTTGTAACTAGCATGCAAAAATTGTGTTGTCGGTTTCAATCACCGCGTACCATGGGTGGGTTTGTCAGACTCAATAGATCTATCATTGAAAACCGTTGGCTTGTATAGTTAATGATTGCACATAAGAGCATACAAAGGTTAGCACACCTAGCACTCGGGTACAAAGCTCAAATTTTTGCACACATGTATGTAAATAGGATTTTTGCACTTGTGTTGTTTGTGTAAATGTAATTGTGTAATGTGTAATGAGTATAGAGTTCATGTTCCACCCCAAAAGTGTAAAAGAGTAAAAAGGGGTTGTGAATACTCACATGTTTCGAAGGCGTAGCTAGCACAAATACTAAGTAGTATAATGATCCTTGAGATGCACAAGATAACCTAAAGTGTAATATATATTGCATTAATAATGCACAATAGTCTAAGTCTACGTCTATGGTTGAATTGGATGGAGTTAGTGATTTGGTACTTGAAAGTAAAATAGAAGGTTCGAAATGAATATTCTTAGAACATTTTAAATAAATGTTGAGTTTGGGATAATTACTTAAGTAGATTAAATAATTATTGTTTATGGAAATAATGTAGGTATTATATGTAATTTAGTATAACTAAATAAATGTTTTTGTTTACATATAAATCAAATAAATAATTATTAACTTATTCATTTATTTATAAAAAAAATGTAACTTAAACATTAAAATATTATTTAAGAGTAGGATTTATAAATTAAATGTTTGAACTTTTAAATAATTTCCATTTATCTTAAGATTAAACATTTGATCTTTTATAAATAAAATAATACTGATTTTTATAATTTCAATCACTTTTATTTTAGAAATTAATCTGAAATACTATGTGTTTAAAAAAAATAAAAGTTATAAATATTCTGCCAACACACACGACCGTGCCAGCTAAGGGCACGATCGTGCTAGGTCGGGCGCGACCGATCGAGACAGGGCGCGACCGCGCTGGTCAAACAGAGGACAACTAGCCAAGACACTAGGCACGACCGTGCCTCGGACAGGCACGACCGTGTCTATGCTTCAGGGGCACAACCAGAACTAGCCAGCGAGCATGTCTGGGTCTGAGCAGGAGGCACGACCGCGTTGTATGTCAACACGACCGCGTCTCCTGAGGCACGACCGCGCTAGATGATTAGCGCGACCGTGTCTCTTTCAAAACAGACACGAATTGGTTGCTCCTTATATTGATGGAGTCGGAATTGATAGGGCTTTCATTCACAAGGTTATTACGAGTCTGTTGGTGTAGATTAATTGTGTTTAAAACATGTTTATGACCGGATTTGATTAAACTATTTTGAATGAAAATATGGTTTCGGGTTCGAGTAGATTTCGATATTGAATGCCCAAATTAGTTTGGGGCTTTTGATCTATAGAATAAATCGACTGAGGGAAAGGTTTCAATTACCCGACAGGACGACGAATTGATAGCGGACGGGTAGAACAAGTTCCGACGTCGGCGGGTGTGGTCTCCGGTGCTCTCTGCCGCAACTCCGACCAAAATGATGTCTTCTGAAGCCTTAGGGAGGATCGATTAATGTGTTGGTTTGCTTGGTTGAGAGGATTTACAATGAAACGATGAATTTGATGGTCACAAAGGAGAGTCTTGATACTTTGGAAAAGGATCGATCAAAACGGGTTCATTGGCTATAATGAAAATGATTTAAACTCCTAATTGTTTGTTAATGTGAGAAATGGTTACGAAACCGAACGGTCCAGCAATTAAAGGCTGTTTTTACGTTTCAACTGGTGTGAGGCGCGACCGTGACTATAAGAGGCGCGACCGTGCCAAAACGTGGCGCGACCGTGCTGGACGAGGCGTGACCGTGCCAAAACGTGGCGCGACCGTGCCTACTAGGGTTTCTGGTTATTTACAAAATCAGCCCTTGCAAATTCAGCTTTGACAGAATTAGCTAGGTTAGGATTTAACAGAACACCTAACGGGATTACTAACTGAGTTAACTCTAGGAGGTGTTACCACGTGATTTGAGTTCTAAAACTTCGGATTAAAAATACGTTTAGCTAAAAATTGATGAGGTGCAGGTTTGAACAAGTACAAAGTTTAATGATGTACTGTTATTTTATTAATTTAAATAAATTAAAATAGGGTCGGAAAATCGGGAATGTTACAGTCTCCCCATGTTAAGGGAATTTCGTCCCGAAATTTAACTAATGGAGGCTACTAAAAATCAAGAAAAAGGGTGGGAGTTTTTGGTTCTCGGTGAGTTTGACCGTTGATATGATTTAGGCCTGATACTCAAGGTTGAATATGAATGATGACAATGAATTTAGTTTTTGAAATGGACTTAAGGAGAAGATTGTCGAATAGCAATTTGAATTCTAGATGTAAGATGTATTACTTGGAACAAATTTGATGAGATTTTGAAATTTTGAGTTTGTGTAAGATGTAGTCTAACGTGCTCAAAATTGTTAGTGGGTAAAAGATTTCATAAACATTGGTCTAGGTCCAAACTTCACGTGACACGAACAACGCTACTCCTGATAATATGATAGGACACTTATATATAGGAAGTACCATCGGCGTATCCACCATGCCCTCGTCACATTACATCCGTTTCGTTGTTACACATCATGAAAAGTTTTAGGTCACAACACACGACAAAATTTCACTATTGTTTCCATGCGCTGATTTTCATAATTCCGTGTGCACCCGTAATTATTCAAATCATCGTATGGTCCGTATAGATTGTTTCGTTGTGTGTGGTTAAGGGGGTACAATTTCGCTATGATCACGTCTATTGTTTACACATAGAAAGTCGCTAACAAGTAACTAAGTCCCTAATCAGGTCAGTTTGCAACTAAAGAGTAGTAAAGTAGTAACACTTCAAGTTTCTTAGTTTGCTCGTGTTTGAACAAGAATACGTCAAACCCCGAGTCGTTTCAATGTATTATGGTCTTCAACTTTGGTGTACAAAGTGCATGACCATGTCTTATGTATAATGTAATCAATCCATTGCAATAATTGTATGCAAATTTTGTTTCGAGTATATAGTAAGCACACAATCCTCATGTATGATCTAGTGTCACGTAGTTTGTAATCAAACAGGTCTCATATATAGCGTAAATAATTTAGCGTCTTGTATTTTGTAAATCAATAAGCTCTAATGTGTAATGTAAACCACATAATATTATGTGTATTGTAGGAAATGGATCTCGTGTATAGTGTTAGCAACTTAGCATCATGTATTTTGTATAATGTACACCGTTTAGTATAAGGTGCTTTGTAACAAAATGAGTTTCATGTATAGTGTGGTCAATCTAGAACTATGCATCAATGACGCAATTCTTATGTATCACGTATATTGCAAACAATTAAGTTTCGTGTATCATGTGTTCAATCTAGTAGCATGTGTACTGCAAATAAACGTGTTTCGTGCATTACGTAATCAATCGAGTAAATTGTGATTTGCAGGCAAACTAGTTTCATGTATCATGTAATTTGTGTAGCATTGGATATATTGAGAATAATTGAGTTTTATGTACCATAAGATTGCATTGAATATATTGTGAACGTGAGTATTGAACTTCGCGTGCGATGTGTACTAATGGGTTTTGCATGGGTTCGAGTGTTGCGGACAAACGTGTCGTTTGGCGCACTTTCATAATGTGGTGGTTAGGTTCAAGTCCTCAAATCTCATTGATGTTGGTGACAAGGGTTAACGTCTACGTGGTATGGTTCGTCTTTTGAAGTGCCAAGTGAGAGGTAACGAGGGGGTTTTGAAAATATTCGGGAATTATGTTTACAAATACGGGTCTTTGTTTGAACATAAAAAGTGGGAAATTGTTTTTGGTTGTGCACATATAAAGTAGTGAAATCATTGAATCGCATATTTTAAATGAATATGCAATTTATGAGAAAATATATATATATATATATATATATATATAATTTTTTTTTTTTAAATTTAAAATTTCAACTTTTGGTTAAACAAGTAGTAGCATATTAATTTAGCCAAAATTTGGAATTATTTACTTTAATGAAATAAAAAAATCATGACTATTTATCAGTCAAAAGGAAGAAACAAAAATATTTTTATAAAATTGATTGCATTAACTTTCCTTATTAGGTGAAAAGTTTTATGGAAAATTTATGTTCTAAAAATTCAATAAATATTTTGTTAAACAAAATAGTGATGTTTTATTTAGATCATCAAATAGGATGATTTATTTATAAAAGGGATTGTTGGTAATGTACTAAATCATGTTGAATGAAAGAAGTAATATTTGAGAAGGTTTGATGAAAATATAACAGGTGTAATTTACGCTCCACGGGTCAAATCAATGAAAAATAATTGTAGAGTTAAAATATATGGAATTGATTAAGTACTGAAATGTTAACATTATTCAAAACATAGGGGAAATGGTTCTCAATTCGAAAATTTAAAGGAAATCAGTAGAAGCTCCTTCTAACGTCTCTGGTAGCTTTCCACTAGGAAGAAGATAATCGCCAAGATGAGCACCGCTATAGTCACTCGAGTAGCAGATCGGGCTTCAGTCCTGGCGGTCTCCGTGCGATGTGCTTGTATTTCTTTTTCGAGGATGGAGATTAACTCCTTTTGGGACCCTAATTGGTTTGCTAGGCTATCCATCCTTTGTCCTTGCAAGTCGTGCATCACTCCTTGCTCGATCCTATGTCCCTCAAATTCTGAAGTTCTTACATATTGGTGGAGGTCATGGGTTGGAATCCCCATAACACCAGTGGGTGCCATGGTATGCCTTACCCAAGGGTTAGGATGGTACGGATCGGGCATTAGATATGGGTCTCTTAGTGGGGGTGGTAATTGATTGTGGAGGCGAGGTGTGTAATACGGGTTTCTGGGTGCGGGTGATCCAGATGTTCGAAGTCTCGGGCCGGTGTTCCTAATCCAGTCCGCCCTTACATCAAACCTTGGCCTAGAAATTGGGGGTGTTGGTGACCAATACATGGGTGTCTCAGCGTCTTCCTCCCAATCAGATTCTGATCCAGGACGGTAAACCGGGGAGGGAGGAGGGTAGGAGTCCATGTCTAGCAGAAAAACAATGAAAAAGTTGTAAGTGATAATGAAATATGAAATGTCAAATGTAGAAGTTCTTATGGGTTTTAGAGTTTGACTAGTCATAACGCCGAACCTTCACGATAGTATTTTAGAAATACACTTGACCTATAAGTAATGTATCCCTAAGGAGAATTCCTAGGAAAGAGGGGTGGGTCACTAAGACACACTTAAGTACCCTATCTTTCCTTAGCCAGAATTCCTCGTGGGCTTACACACTCTTCCAGTCATCATGTATTAATAATGCTATTGTTGGGCTCATGGTTATGATGAGAATTGTTGTGAACTGGGCCTTGAGGTCCAAGAGTAAGGTTTATGCATTTTAGTGGGCTTCTTCTTCTTGTAGGATAGATGGGCTTCTTGGTTTATTATTGGTGGACATTAGGCCCAATAATTCAAGTCTTTGCTCATAAAGGGTGATGGTATCATGTATGGGAGTCTAAATGTGTATGAATAATTTGGTGTGTATGTATGTGTGTTAAACTTAGGATAGTGTTTTAAATAATTTAAGTAGGTAGCTATGAATAGAAGGAAAAGTTGACACATAAACTATTGAGTATTGTATCATGTAATGTAAGCATATAGTATAATATATGAAGATATTCACATAGGAAATAATCATATAGCATGTAGGTAGTAATGAGTGTAAGCATGAGAGTTATCAAGTAGTGTGACACATAAGTCATCATGTATTGTATCGAATGGTGTAAATACTTAGGATAACATGTAAAAATAATCACACATGAATTGATAATGTAACATGTAGTAGCATAGCATTGTATGGGTGTCCTAAAGTTATAGTCTAGGTCAAGAGTGTCTAATAACCTAGTTCCGTATAACCAAGGCTCTGATACCAATCTGTCACACCCCGACCGATGGCGGAATCATCGGGGCGGGACATGTAAGACTGTTCATGAGCTCAAGGTTGACTAAATTGTAATATGTTAAATCAAATTCCATTCAAACAAATACGAATCAAATTCCATGTACATAATGAAATACAATTTGTTTTTGAATTAAGATTATCTAGGTCCAAAGCCTATGTGTAGCATGTCTTGATCAAACTCATATGAAAGCACCTGAAACAAGAATAAAATAAGGTCAACTAAAAAGTTGGTGAGTATAACACAAGTTTGTACATAGATAGCATATAGTTTGTAAACCAAATCCTTTACAAAACATGATAAAATAAGGCATTTATGGGGAGCAGCTATTGTGTAACCAATTGTACAATCAAACCTTGTAACTAGCATGCAAAAATTGTGTTGTCGGTTTCAATCACCGCGTACCATGGGTGGGTTTGTCAGACTCAATAGATCTATCATTGAAAACCGTCGGCTTGTATAGTTAATGATTGCACATAAGAGCATACAAAGGTTAGCACACCTAGCACTCGGGCACAAAGCTCAAATTTTTGCACACATGTATGTAAATAGGATTTTTGCACTTGTGTTGTTTGTGTAAATGTAATTGTGTAATGTGTAATGAGTATAGAGTTCATGTTCCACCCCAAAAGTGTAAAAGAGTAAAAAGGGGTTGTGAATACTCACATGTTTTGAAGGCGTAGCTAGCACAAATACTAAGTAGTATAATGATCCTTGAGATGCACAAGATAACCTAAAGTGTAAAATATATTGCATTAATAATGCACAATAGTCTAAGTCTACGTCTATGGTTGAATTGGATGGAGTTAGTGATTTGGTACTTGAAAGTAAAATAGAAGGTTCGAAATGAATATTCTTAGAACATTTTAAATAAATGTTGAGTTTGGGATAATTACTTAAGTAGATTAAATAATTATTGTTTATGGAAATAATGTAGGTATTATATGTAATTTAGTATAACTAAATAAATGTTTTTGTTTACATATAAATCAAATAAATAATTATTAACTTATTCATTTATTTATAAAAAAAATGTAACTTAAACATTAAAATATTATTTAAGAGTAGGATTTATAAATTAAATGTTTGAACTTTTAAATAATTTCCATTTATCTTAAGATTAAACATTTGATCTTTTATAAATAAAATAATACTGATTTTTATAATTTCAATCACTTTTATTTTAGAAATTAATCTGAAATACTATGTGTTTAAAAAAAATAAAAGTTATAAATATTCTGCCAACACACACGACCGTGCCAGCTAAGGGCACGATCGTGCTAGGTCGGGCGCGACCGATCGAGACAGGGCGCGACCGCGCTGGTCAAACAGAGGACAACTAGCCAAGACACTAGGCACGACCGTGCCTCGGACAGGCACGACCGTGTCTATGCTTCAGGGGCACAACCAGAACTAGCCAGCGAGCATGTCTGGGTCTGAGCAGGAGGCACGACCGCGTTGTATGTCAACACGACCGCGTCTCCTGAGGCACGACCGCGCTAGATGATTAGCGCGACCGTGTCTCTTTCAAAACAGACACGAATTGGTTGCTCCTTATATTGATGGAGTCGGAATTGATAGGGCTTTCATTCACAAGGTTATTACGAGTCTGTTGGTGTAGATTAATTGTGTTTAAAACATGTTTATGACCGGATTTGATTAAACTATTTTGAATGAAAATATGGTTTCGGGTTCGAGTAGATTTCGATATTGAATGCCCAAATTAGTTTGGGGCTTTTGATCTATAGAATAAATCGACTGAGGGAAAGGTTTCAATTACCCGACAGGACGACGAATTGATAGCGGACGGGTAGAACAAGTTCCGACGTCGGCGGGTGTGGTCTCCGGTGCTCTCTGCCGCAACTCCGACCAAAATGATGTCTTCTGAAGCCTTAGGGAGGATCGATTAATGTGTTGGTTTGCTTGGTTGAGAGGATTTACAATGAAACGATGAATTTGATGGTCACAAAGGAGAGTCTTGATACTTTGGAAAAGGATCGATCAAAACGGGTTCATTGGCTATAATGAAAATGATTTAAACTCCTAATTGTTTGTTAATGTGAGAAATGGTTACGAAACCGAACGGTCCAGCAATTAAAGGCTGTTTTTACGTTTCAACTGGTGTGAGGCGCGACCGTGACTATAAGAGGCGCGACCGTGCCAAAACGTGGCGCGACCGTGCTGGACGAGGCGCGACCGTGCCAAAACGTGGCGCGACCGTGCCTACTAGGGTTTCTGGTTATTTACAAAATCAGCCCTTGCAAATTCAGCTTTGACAGAATTAGCTTGGTTAGGATTTAACAGAACACCTAACGGGATTACTAACTGAGTTAACTCTAGGAGGTGTTACCACGTGATTTGAGTTCTAAAACTTCGGATTAAAAATACATTTAGCTAAAAATTGATGAGGTGCAGGTTTGAACAAGTACAAAGTTTAATGATGTACTGTTATTTTATTAATTTAAATAAATTAAAATAGGGTCGGAAAATCGGGAATGTTACATAACCAAATGAGTTTCATGTTTAATGTGGTCAATCTAGAATTATGTATCAATCAAGCAATTGTTATGCATCATGTATTTTGCAAACAGCTAAGTTTCGTGTATTATGTGCTCAATCCGGTAGCATGTGTATTGCAAATAAACATGTTCCGTGTGTTATGCGATCAATCAAGTAAATCGTGATTTGTAGACAAACTAGTTTCATGTATTATGTAATTTGTGTAGCATTGGATATATTGAGAATAATTGACTTTCATGTACCATGTGGCTGCGTTGGGTTTATTGTGAACGTGCATACGTAACTTATTGAACTTCGTGTGTGATGTATACTAACGGGTTTTGTATGTGATCGAGTGTTGTGGACAAGTGTGTTGTTTGGCGTTCCTGTATAATGTGGTAGTTAGGTTCTAGCTCTAAAATCTCATTGAGGTTGATGGGGAGGGTTAACGTCTACGCGGTATGGATCGTCTCTTGAAGCGACAAGCGAAAGGTAGCGAGGAGGTTCTGAAAAAAAAAACATTCGGGGAAATGTGTTTACAAATACTGATCTTTGTTTGAAAATAGAAAGAGGTAAATTGTTCTTGGTGGTAGATATATAACGTAGTGAATCCATTGAGTCACATAATTTAAATAAATAGACAATTTATGGGAAAAATCTTTTAATTTAAATTTTCAGCTATTAATAAGAGAATATTTTTAAGCGGAATTATTGGCTAAACAAGTAGTTGTATACTAATTTAGCCAGGGTGTAGAAATATTTTTCTTTAATGAGGAAAAATCATAATTATTTATCAATTCGAAATAATATTTTTATAAAATAGATTGTATTATGTTTCCCTATCTGGTGAGAAGTTTTATGGAAAATTTTTGTTTTTGATACTATCTAGAAGTTTGATAAACATTTTGTTTGAACAAAATAACGAGGTTTGCTTAAATCAAACAATAGGATGATTTGTTTACGAAGGAGATTGCTGGAAGTGTACTAAATTGTGGTGAATGAGAAAGATGATACTTGGAGAATTTTGATGAAAATATGATGGGTGTAATTCCCACTCAACGTATTGAATTAATGAATAATAACTTTAGAGTTGGAAAATATAAAATTTAGTAAATGCTGAAATGTAAAACATTATTCAAAACACAGGGAAATGGTTGTCAAACTGAAATAAATAAGAGAAAATAATTCTGTTAACGCCTACTGTAGCTTTCCACTAGAAGGAGAATAATTCCCAAGGCGAGAACCGCTATGGTCACTCGGGTAGCCGATCTGGCTTCAGCTTTAGCTGTCTTCGTGCGATGCTCCAGTATTTCTTTTTCAAGGATGGAGGTTAACTCCTTTTGGTACCCTAATTGGTTTGCTAGGCCATCCATTCTTTGTCCTTGCAAGTCATGCATTACCCCTTGCTCCATTCTTTGCCTCTCAAATTCTGAGGTCCTTACATATTGGTGCGTGTCATTGATTAGAATTTTGATAGTACTAGTGAGTGCCATGATGTGACCTACCCAAGGATTAGAGTGATACGGGTCGGGCATTAGATATGGGTCTCTTAGTGGGGGTGGTAACTGATTGTGGAGATGGGGTGTCTGATACGGGTTTCTGGGTGCGGGTGATCCAGGTGTTCGAAGTCTTGGGTCGGTGTTCCTAATCCAATCTGCCCTTACATCAAACCTTGGTCTAGCAGCTGCGGGTGTTGGTGATCGATGCACGGGTGATCTGATGTCTTCTTCCCAATCAGACTCTTCTTCGGGACGGTATACCGAGGAGGTAGGAGAGTAGGAGTCCATGCTTAGCAGGAAAACAAAGGAAAGGTTGTAAGCCATAATAAAATACTGAGTGTCAAATATAGGAGTTCTCATAGGTTTAGAGTTTAACTAGTCATAACGCCGAGTCTTCACAATAGTATTTTAGGAGTACACTTGACCTATAAGTACTGTATCGCTGAGGAGAATTCCCAGGAAAGAGAGGTGGGTCACTAGGACACACTTAAGTACCCTATCTTTCCTTAGAATCCCTTATGGGCCTACACACTCTTCCAGCCATCATGTATTAGTAACACTATTGTTGGGCTCATGGTCATGATGAGAATTGTTGTGAACTGGGCCTTGTGGCCCGAAAGTAAGGTTTATGCATTTCAGTGGGCTTTTGCTTCTTGGAGGATAGATGGACTTCTTAGTTTATTATTGATGGACATTAGGCCCAATAGTTTAAAAATTTGTTGTTCACAAGAGGTGTGGTATTATGTATGTGCGTTTATGGGTGCATGAATAACTAAGTCTGTATGAGTGTGGGTGGAAACTTAGGATAGCACTTTTAAATAAATTAAATAGGTAGCAATGAATAGGAGAAAAAGTTGACAGGTAATGTGAAACATAGATTATTAAGTATTGTATCATATGATGTAGTTATATAGTATAACATGTAAGAATATTCACATAAAAAAAATAATCATATAGCATGTAAATAGTAATGAGTGTAAGCACAAAAGTTATCAAGTAGTGTGACACATAAGTCATTATGTATTGTATCACGTAGTGTAAATACTTATGATAGCATGTAAAAATATTTACACAAGAACTAATAATGTAACATGTAGTAGCATGGCATTGTATGGGTGTCCTAAAGTTATAGTCTAGGTCAAGGGTGTCTAATAACCTAGTTCCCTATAACCAAGGCTCTGATACCAATCTGTCACACCCCAACCGACGGCGGAATCGTCGGGGCGAGACATGTAGACTGTTCGTGAGCTCAAGGTTGACTAAATTGTAATATATTAAACCCATTTCCATTCAAACAAACATGAATCAATTCCAAAGTACATAATGAAATACAATTTGTTTTCGAATTAAAATTAACTAAGTCCAAAACCTATGTGTAACATGTCTTGATCAAACTCATATGATAGCACCTGAAACATGAATAAAATAAGGTTAACTAAAAAGTTGGTGAGCATACACAAGTTTGTACATTGATAGCGTATAGATTGTAAATAAACAAATCATTACATAACATGATAAAATAAGGCATTTATGGAGAGTAGCCATTGTGTAACCAAAGTACAATCAAACCTTTGTAAGTAGCATGCAAAATTGTGTTGTCGGTAACAATCACCCCAATCTGGGTGTGTTTGTCAGACTCAATAGATCTATCATTGTTTACCGTCGGCTTGAATAGTTAATGATTGCACATAATTTGCACACAAAAGTTAGCACACCTAGCACTCAGGCATAAAGCTCAAATTTGCACACATGAATGTAAAGAGGATTTGTACTTGTGTAGTTTGTGTAAATGTAAGCAATAGCTTGTATATTGTTCATGTTCCACCCCAAAAAGTGTAAAGAGTATAAGGGGCTATGTAATACTCACATGATTCAAAGGCATAGCTGACACGAGAGACTAGGTAGTATCGTGATCCTTGTAACGCACAACGTTAACCTAAAGTGTATTGCGTGTGAACATGAATTAATAAAATGTCTAACTCAAAGTCTAGGGTTTCAATGGATATGAGTATAATGAATTATATAATGAGTTCGTGACGAATTATGAAAAAGGGTTGTGTAGGTATTGAATAAAATGGAAGCTATCTGAATTGAATAGTTTAAAAAGTTTTTAAATTAGGGTTTGGATTTGAATAATTAAATCAAATAATTATTATTTAATTATTCTAGTTACAAATTAATGTAATTATTCGGTTTATTTAAGTGTAGCCTAAATAACCAATTTTGTTTAAATATAAATTAAATAAATAATTATTACTATTTATTTATTTATAAAGGTATGTAACTTATTCATTTAGTTATAAAAATATAGTGGGTGTATTATATTAAATATAAATTTAATAAATAATCTTTACGCTATTTTATAAAGATGAATAAATAAGTTGTGTAACAAATATTTATGTGTAGAGTTTAATACTAAATATAAATTTAATTTTGTAGGTTACAATAAATAACTTCTATTTATTTAAAAATAAGAATTTGGATCTTTTAAATAAAGTTAATCCAAATCTTTATAAAATTAATTATTTTTATTTAAAAATTAATTTGGAATACTTATTGTTTTTGAAAATATAAAATTAAGCATTCTGACAAGATTTTCGCACACACACGACCGTGCCCGGCGCAAGGCACGATCGTGCTAGGACCACGGACACGATCGCGTTGGCAAGGGCGCGACCGTGTTGAACAAACAGAAGGCATAACAAGTCTGCTCACTAGGCACGACCAGGTCTAGCCAAGAGGCACGACCGGGTCTGAGTGTGTGAGGCACGACCGCACTGGGATTAGCACGACCGTGTCTCATGAAGCACGACCGCGCCAGGAGATTAGCTCGACCGTGTCTGTTCCAAAACAGAAATGAATTGACTAATTTTTATATTGTAAATGTTGGAATTCATAGGGCTTTCACCCATTAGGTTATTACGAATCTTTTTGTATAGTTTAATTGTATTTAAAACATCTCCAAGGTAGTATTCGATTAAATCATTTTGAAATGAACCCTAGATTACGGATTGGGTTCAATCTGATGCTAGACGATCCGATTAATATAGGGTTATTGGTCTAGACTTAGATATGAAACTGTAGTTACAAGAAATTACCGGAACGCTTGATGAATTGAAGGGTCTCAATTAATATGAGTTTCGGCTTCGGCGGTTGTGTCCTCCGATGACTTCTGGTATGACTTCGATCGAATTGCTGAGTGCAAGGCTCCTGGGATGTTCGTCGAGTGTGTGCAGAAGGTTGATTTCCAGGAAGGATAATAGAAACGAACGAATTTGATAATGGTGAGATTATGGTCGACGGTTACGGATTGAATTGGTATAATAGGTTAATTCGTCGTAATTACTATGATTAAAATGTTAATTGGGTTTCAATATGTCGAATGGTTACGAATTCGAATGATCCAGCGATTAAAGACTGCATTTACGTTTCAACTGACGAGAGGCGCGACCGTACCAAAACGAGGCGCGACCGTGCCAAAACGTGGCGCGACCGTGCCAAAACGTGGCGCGACCGTGCCAAAACGTGGCGCGACCGTGCCTACTAGGGTTTCTGTTATTTATAAAATCAGCCCTTGCAACTTCAGCTTTGACATAATTAGCTTGGTTAGGATTTAACAGAACACCTAACGAGATTACTAACTGGGTTAACTCTAGGAGGTGTTACCACAGGATTATGAGTTTTAAAACTTTGAGTTAAAATACGTTCAGCTAGCAATTAATGAGGCATAGGTTTGAACAAGTATGAGATTTAATGTAGTGTTGTTATTTTATTAATTAAAATAAATTAAAATAGGGTCGAAAAATCAAAGATGTTACAGAAAAGATGGGGCTTTCATTCAGGGAATCCAAACGAGTAGGTAGACGTATTAATTACTTGAAATGGTCGCGAGTAGAGGGAGATCGGCCGAAGCCTTTGTTTCGACGTTCTTCGATGCAAATCGAGTCCCAGAAATGGTAAGCAGAGGGTTTGACAAGTTGGAGAGCTTGTAACAGGCGTCGCTATCGTAAGTGAGTGGGTGATATGTTCCAATTTCAATTGAAACGTATGGTTTGATTCATTGTTTACAAAAAAACACGGCTACGGGAAGATTTCTAAATCAAATCGGTTGATTTTCAATCAATTGGGTCATGATTTGAGTTTGTAAACGTGTGTATACTGTCCGAGCATGATTCACGGATGATAATGCGTTTCAATTTCATGGCATTGATTTGATTTTTACTCGGATTTGACTATGATGGTCAAACGCGTTAAATTATGAATTTACCCATTATAATGGCCAAATTAGTATGATATTTTGTATGTAAATCGATCGCAAATCCCTCTTGTATACAAGGTGAGTCCGTGACATTCGGATCTGATTGATTTGGATGCTAATTTGCAAGAATTCGAAGAGGGTTGACTTTCCAGAAGTCAAAATAGGTCAATGAGCATGAATGGGGTCAAAATTGGAGGTGGTAGGATTCAAGTTCAAGGATGGGGTTCAAGCTAAAAGGTTCAAATGAACTAGAATGGGGTTCAAGACTAATGTATTTAAATTGAAATTATATATATATATATATATATATATATACATGATTTGATTTTTGTTTGAAAACTATAACACTTATAAAACCAATTATATTATACATTTTAAAATGGTTTAAAAATGTTAAATAGGTATATTTTTATATAAAACTAAACCAACATAATTACGTGGTTTAATACATAAATTTCAAATATATAAATGTATTTGCATACCTAATTTTATAAATAACCATACATACATGTATCTTAGGGAAAGTATTTTGTGACGCAGGGTTTGAAAACGAACTAAATTGATATGTGTGTAAAATAATAAGTAATGTGACTTGGTGAGTTTGAACAAGTATGAGAATGTTTGTGTTAACTATTTTCTTACAAGAGAAATAAAAAAATTTTATGGTCTGAAAAATCATGGATGTTACAGTCTCCCAATGTTATGGAAATTTCGTCCCGAAATATGACTAATGGGGGTTACTGAATCAAAAAGGATGAGGGTTTGGATTCTCGATGAGTTTTGGTTGGTTTAAGGAGTATAAATGATGACAAGACACAGGTTTTGATACTCGTGGTTAGATATGAATGATGATGTTAAGTTTTTTTTTTTTTTTTAAATGAAATCAAGGAGAAAACCGTCGAATAAAATTTTAGATTCTAAGGATGAAATGCATTACTTGGAATGGAATTGACGGAAATTTAATGATCATAGTTTATTTAAAATGTAGTCTAATATGCTCAAAATTGTCACGGGGTAACATATTTCACAACATTGGTCTAGGTCAAAATAACATAAAACTTCACGGGACACGAACGCTACTACTGATAATATGATAGGGCACTTATATATAGGAAGTACCATCGGCGTATCCACCATGCCCTTGTCATATCACATTAGTTTCGTTGCTATATATCACGATAGGTTTTAGGTCATAACACACGACAGAATTTACTATGTTTTCCATGCGCTGATTTTTATAATTCCGTGTGCACCCGTAATTACTCAAATCATCGCATGGTCCGTATAGATCATTCCGTTGTTTGCGGGTCAAGAGGGGCACAATTTCACTCCGTTCATGTCTATTGTTTTCATATAAAAGTTGCTAAAAAGTAACCATGTCCTTAAGCAGGCCAGTTAGCAACTAGAGAGTAATAAAGTAGTATAACTTAGAGTTTCTTAGTTTACTCGTGTTTGAACAAGAATACGTCAAAAAACCGAGTTGTCTTAAAGTGTTATGGTTTTCAACTTTGGTGAACAAAGCGCATGACCATGCCTTGTGGATACTGTAATCAATTAATTACAACAATTGTAAGCAATTTAGCTTCGTGTATAATATAGCACCCAAGTTTCATGTATGATCTAGTGTCATGTAGCTTGTAATCAAATAGGTTTCATGTGTAACGTGAACAATTTAGCGTCATGTATATGGCAAGAAATGAATTTCATGTATGATGTCAACCACTTAGTATCATGTATTTTGTAAACAAATAAGCTTCCTTGTGTAATGTAAACAATTTAGTATCATGTATGTTGTATAATGTGCATAATTTAGTATCATGTACTTTGTAACCAAATAAGTTTCATGTTCAATGTGGTCAATCTAGTATTAAGTACCAAACAAACAATTGTTATGTATCATGTAATCCTTTTAGTATTGTGTATATTGCAAACCACTAAGTTTCATGTGTTGTGTGATCAGTGTAACATTATGTATACTGCAACAACTAAATTTTGTGTATTATGTGATTAGGCTATGTAGTTTGTGAACGGGCATACGTAGATGTGTGACGTATTCTAACGAGTTTTCCATGTGATCGGGTGTTGCGGACAAGCGTGTTGTTTGGCGTTCATTTATAATGTGAGTGACTGGGTTATAGCTTCCTAAGTCTCATTGAGTTTTGTAGGGAAGGTTAACGTCTACGCGGTATGGATCGTCTCTTGAAGTGGCAAATGAACTCATACATTATCGAAGGTGCAAGGTAACGAGGAGGTTCTGAAAATATTCCAAGTAATGTGTTTCCGAATAACCGATTTTGTTTATAAGTAAGAAATTATTCGTACGTGGATATGAGGGTGAAAGTGAGGAGTCGAATAAGTAAATAGATAATTACACGAAAGCCTTTTTATAAAAATACTTAAAACAATAGAGGTTAAATAACTTAAATCATGATTTACAATGGCTAAATAGGTAGTGGTATATTAATGTAGTCAAGGTTTAAAAATAATTAATTTAACGAGAAAAGTCGTAATTATTTATCAATTTGAAATGATACTTTTATAAAACAGGTTGTATTGAGTTCTCTCACAAGAAAAAATGTTTATAGAAAATTCATGTTTCTGTTACTATCTAAAAGTTTGATAAGTGTTTTGTTTGAACAAAATAACGAGGTTGTTTAAATCAAATAATAGGATGATTTGTTTACGAAGGAGATTGTCGGTAGTGTACTAAATCGTATTGAATGAAGAAGGTGATACTTGGGAAATTTTGATGAAAATATGATGGGTGTAATTCACACTCAACGTGTCAAATCAATGAATAATAACTTTAGAGTTGGAATATGGAAAATTGATTAAATGCTGAAATGTTAAACATTACTCAAAACATAGGGAAATGGTTCTCAAACTGAAAATTTAAAGAAAATAATAAATAAAAAAAATTCCGTTAACGTCTCTTGTAGCTTTCCACTAGAAGGAAGATAATTCCCAAGACGAGCACCGCTATATGGTCACTCGGGTAGCCGATCTGGCTTCAGCTCTAGCTGTTTCCGTGCGATTCTCAAGCATTTCTTTTTCGAGGATGGAAATTAACTCCTTTTGGTACCCTAATTGGTTTGCTAGGCTATCTATTCTTTGTTCTTGCAAGTCGTGCCTTATCTCGTGCTCCATCCTTTGCCTCTCAAATTCTGAGGTCCTCACATATTGGTGAACGTCATCGATTGGAATTCCCATAGAACTAGTGGGTGCCATGGTACGCCTTACCCAAGGGTTAGAATGATACGGGTCGGGCACCAGATACGGGTCTCTTAGTGGAGGTGGTAACTGAGTGTGTAGGTGGGGTGTCTGATACTGGTTTCTGGGTGGGGGTGATCCAGGTGTTCGAAGTCTTGGGCCGGTGTTCCTAATCCAACCTGCCCTTACATCAAACCTTGGTCTGGCAGCTGGGGGTGTTGGTGACCGATACACGGGTGACCCAGTGTCTTCTTCCCAATCAGATTCTGTTCAGGGACGGAATACAGGGGATGATGGAGAGTAGGAGTCCATGTCTAACAGAAAAACAATGAAAAGGTTGTAAGCGATAATAAAATACTGAGTGTTAAATATAGGAGCTCTCATAGGTTTTGAGTTTGACTAGTCATAACACCGAGTCTTCATAATAGTATTTTAGAAATACACTTGACCTATAAGCAATGCATCCTAGGGGAGAATTCTCAAGAAAGAGGGGTGGGTCACTAGGACACACTTAAGTACCCTGTCTTTCCTTAGCCAGAATCCCTCATTGGCCTACACACTCTTCCAACCATCATGTATTAATAACACTATTGTTGGGCTCATGGTCATGATGGGAATTGTTGTGGACTGGGCTTTGAGGCCCGAAGGTGAGGTTTATTTATTGCAGTAGGCTTCTTCTTCTTGAAAGGTTAGTGGGCTTCTTAGTTTATTATTAATGAATATTAGGCACGATAGTTTAAGTTTTTTGTTCACAAGAGGTGATGGTATCATGTGAGTTCAAATGTGTATGAAGAATTTGGTGTGTATGTGTGTATGTTAAACTTAGGATAGCACTTAATGACACACATAGGTAGCATGTTGATAGTAATGAATGTAAGCATAAGAGTTTTCAAGTAGTGTGACACATAAGTCATTAAATATTGTATCATCCAGTGTAATTACATATGATAGCATATAGAAATATTCACACAAGAAGTAATCATGTAGCATGTAGTAGCATGGAATTGTATGGGTGTCCTAAGGTTATAGTCTAGGTCAAAAGTGTCTAATAACCTAATTCCCTATAACCAAGGCTCTGATACCAATCTGGCACACCCCAACCGACGGCGGAAACGTCGGGGCGGGACATGTAGACTGTTCATGAGCACAAGGTTGACTAAATTGAAATATATTAATCATTCAAAATTCATTGCATAGATTCAAGACAAGACAAAATCAAACCAAGTACATAAAATGAAATACATAATCCTTTATTAAAATTAACTAGGTCCAAAACTTATGTGTAGCAAGTTTTGATCAAAATCACACATTAGCACCTGAAACATGAATAAAATAAGGTCAACTAAAAAGTTGGTGAGCATACACATGTTTAATCATAAGTAGTGTATAGATGTAAATAATCAAATCCTTACATAACATGATAAAATAAGGCATTTATGGGGAGCAACTATTGTGCAACGAAAGTACAATCAAACCATTGTAACTAGCATGCAAACTGTGTTGTCGGTAACAATCACCCAAATCTGGGTGGGTTTGTCAGACTGAATAGATCTATCATTGTTAACCGTCGGCTTGAATAGTTAATGATTGCACATAAATTGCACACAAACAGTTAACACACCTAACACTCAAACATAAAGCTCAAAATTTGCATACATGAATGTAAAGAGGATTTGTGTTTGTGTAGTTTATGTAAATGTAAATAATTGTGTGTATAGAGTTCATGTTTTACCCCAAAAAGTGTAAAAATATAAAAGGGGCTATGTAATACTCACTTGTAGTTTGGAGATCACACGAACAAGAGTTGCACAAGTGATTAGTTAATCCACGCGGTTAAACTATGATTGAATTGTACACATGTATCAATGGTGTGCTCAAAAGACTAGAGGAAATTATAATACATAAAGGAATTGAGTGTGCGCTTGGTTAGGTATGAGGGTGTATTTGTTTGAGTCTCAAATGATGTTTATGATATTCCATGTAAAAGTATGTGTGCATGAATACATGTTTTCATTTGTTTGTAAGCATTTAAGTGTAAATATAGACAACCAATTTATGTACTTTTGTTTATAATGGGTAATTAAATAATAATTTAGCTCGTTCTTGGTATTTAATTAACCGCAAAGGAAAATAAAATAAAAATAATAAGTTTAAATAAGTTGATAGTTAGCCACGTAAATAAATAAAACCCCCTTTTTTGTTTAGTTCGAACCAAAAATAAATCATTTTAAACGAAGGAAATAGTTTAAATTAATTAGTAATTAAATCATGATTTAAAGTATTCAAGTAATGTTCTAAATAATTGGTTTGATTTATAACTTAAAATGATTTAGAACCATTGTTAATCAAATCAAATCTGAGAGTATAATAAGTTTTGTTTCAAATGAATTAGTAACTTTAAACAAAACCAATTCTTAAATAAGGGTATAGTAGTGTGTTTCAAAATTAAAAATAGATTAAGTAGAAGACGTATAATTTTATAAATTTAAATGAGTTATAAAAATGATCATGATTATGGTCTACACATGAGTTATAAATTAAAGATTTGAACTAATTTAAAAGGATTAGATTTTTATTTAAGATAATATAGTTGTAACCGTCACAATACTATAAAGATTTGTCATAATAGGGATTGTATTACCCAACAAATATATATATATATAACATTTATAAAGTATTGGTGTCAACATTTATTTGTTTGGTTATAATGAGAACGTAAATATTTTACTATTTAGTCTTTATAAGAGTACATATAAACGTATATGAATATGTATGTATAAATATGTATGTATCAACGTATATATGTGTGTATGAGAGTTTTAAAAATATGGCTGCAACAAAACTGAAAAAAAATACAAATATGGGTATGTCGGGTTCGCACCCGCGACCTGACTCTAGAAGTGCGAGGTTACTACCACCAGACCACATCCCACATTTGAGTAAACATACAGAAGGAAACTTTAAAACCCAACAAACAGTTCATCATCATCTTCTCTAAACAACCAACCCAAACCCTAGCCCCGCAATCGACTGTGATTAGGCGTAGATCGATAATAGAAAACATGGGGCTTTCATTCAGGGAATCCAAACGAGTAAGTAGACGTATTAATTACCTGAAATGGTCGCGAGTAGAGGGAGATCGGCCGAAGCCTTTGGTTCGACGTTCTTCGATGCAAATCGAGTCCCAGAAGAGGTAAGCAGAGGGTTTGAGAGGTTGGAGAGCTTGTAACAGGAGTCGCGATCGTAAGTGAGTGGGTGATATGTTCCAATTTCAATTGAAACGTATGGTTTGATTCATTGTTTACAAAAAAACACGGCTACGGGAAGATTTCTAAATCAAATCGGTTGATTTTCAATCAATTGGGTCATGATTTGAGTTTGTAAACGTGTGTATACTGTCCGAGCATGATTCACGGATGATAATGCGTTTCAATTTCATGGCATTGATTTGATTTTTACTTGGATCTGACTATGATGGTCAAACGCGTTAAATTATGAATTTACCCATTATAATGGCCGAATTAGTATGATATTTTGTATGTAAATCGATCGCAAATCCCTCTTGTATACAAGGTGAGTCCGTGACATTCGGATCTGATTGATTTGGATGCTAATTTGCAAGAATTCGAAGAGGGTTGACTTTCTAGAAGTCAAAATAGGTCAATGAGCATGAATGGGGTCAAAATTGGAGGTGGTAGGATTCAAGTTCAAGGATGGAGTTCAAGCTAAAAGGTTCAAATGAACTAGAATGGGGTTCAAGACTAATGTATTTAAATTGAAATTATATATATATATATATATATATATATGATTTGATTTTTGTTTGAAAACTATAACACTTATAAAACCAATTATATTATACATTTTAAAATGGTTTAAAAATGTTAAATACGTATATTTTTATATAAAACTAAACCAACATAATTACGTGGTTTAATACATAAATTTCAAATATATAAATGTATTTGCATACCTAATTTTATAAATAACCGTACATACATGTGTCTTAGGGAAAATATTTTGTGATGCAGGGTTTGAAAACGAATTAAATTGATATGTGTGTAAAATAATAAGTAATGTGACTTGGTGAGTTTGAACAAGTATGAGAATGTTTGTGTTAACTATTTTCCTACAAGAGAAATAAAAAAAATTTATGGTCTGAAAAATCATGGATGTTACAGTTATTTCAGTACAAGTAGTTTTCCCCGAAAACATGTACATGACCTAACAGTTATAAAAATAAGTAGTTTTCCCCGAAAACATGTACTTGACCTAATAGTCATATAATAAGTAGTATTCCCCGAAAACATGTACATGATCTTACCGTCATAAAATAAGTAGTTTTCCCAGAAAAAATGCACATGACATTACCGTCATAAAATAAGTAGTATTCCCCCGAAAACATGCACATGACTTAACTGTTATAAAATAAGTAGTTTTCCTCGAAAACATGCACATGACCCTACTGTCATAAAATAAGTAATTTTCCCAGAAAACATGATGATGAATTCCTTGTAAACAAATAATTCTTAGCGCATATGATAAACAAACACAAGTATTGTTGATCCATTTGTATGCTAGCTAGGCTTACAAATAATATGTTCATACATGAGATAGTAACCAAACCTAACTAGCGAATGACCCTCCCTCGCTTTACCACGAGAACAGAATAAGACAATAAGCGATCATTCGACCCTTCATGTCCCGGTTAGCGCGACTAACCATGACCGGGGGCGTCACCCCCAATAGTACTATTCATAGAATCCTAGGCTAAGTCCATAGCTAATGGTTACAAATGTTGATGATGTTCAGGTGACTTTAAGAGCTCTCCTCTTGTTACCATATTAAAATCTTTGCAATGTTTTCTCAAGTGCATGAAACCACAAAGTTTCTAAATGTATTGAGCAATAACATAAAGCATGATATGTAAGTATGTTTTCCCCCATTGTTTACAAAACATTAAAAGCGAAAATGGGGCCGTGAACTCACCTGGTGTCCGATGAAATCCTAGAACATTAACTGTTCTAGATTTACTCCACTCTACGAACCCTAAATACAAAGGGTGTATAAGTGTTAATTCCTACTCTCTCAAGTGCAATTTGTTCACCCGTTTTAGTATATCCGGTTAAGGATGTGTTTGTTTTAGAAAAAGGTGTTGTGTTACTATTCCTTGGTGACTAATACATATTCATGTCATTATCTACGCACGTATTATACTTACTTAATTAAGTACAATATGTCAGTCATAATCATCAAGTAGTTATATACTTCCCACATATATATATATAGGGTAGGGATCAAGAGAAAACCACAAAGTTAGACGAAAACCGAGAAAACCACTAAAACAATGTGTAATACGCAATTTTTTTGATTTTTTTTGTTTTCTGTTTACGTATACGTAACACTATGGGATACGTATACGTAAGCCAATATTTAAATGATTTTTTGGTTGAAATTTGTAATATTACATTGATACTCTTATAAAAAAATAAAAATAAAATAAAATAAAAAATAAATATTATTATATTATTGGTTAAAATTGGTTTTTTAGTGATTTTATCGGTTTTCGCCTAACTATTGGTTTTCTCTGGAACCCACTCCTATATATGTGTGTGTAACTATTTTTAGGAAAATATTCCATTATCATCATATGAGTGTAAATAATATAACTTATATTATTTATATTTCTTAACATTCATTTTCATTTATGTTTCGGTTTATCGTGAATATAATTATACATATAAACACCCGTTTCGACAAAAAGACATGAATTATTTGTTAAAGTTTCGACGTAAATGAGTTTCTATCAACATATGTTTACTAATAACTTGATGTATTTTTATGTATATCGTGTTTACGAAGCCCATAATTGTCATATGCAATATCATTACTTAAAATGATTATTTGAATCCGTTTGACGATTTTATTTATCAAAATATGTATGTGGGTTTGCAAGTATTTAAAGTATCAATATCCGAAAGTACATTTATTTCATATAAGTTGCCATGTTTTTACTAAAAAGTATATTTATTGTCAAAACGTTTCCATGTTTTGTAAAACTCGTTTTTTTCGAAACGACCAAACTATATGTGTATGTATATTTATATACGTTTATTGAAAAGATCAGCTACTGTTAAATATCCAATTTTTTATATGCTTGTATACATTTATGTTCTAGTAATCTTTTACAAACAAAATACATACCCCCCCCCCCACACACACACATATATATATATATATGTATATATTATACTCTATACACATCTAGCCTTTAGTAGTTTTTATGAAACACGACATTCATATATCTATACATGCATATATACGACATATATATATATATATACATATATATATATACATATATATATATATATATATTTATATATTCGTGTTTCAAGTGTTAGATCCAGATCCCTTTGGCTAGTTCACTTAGTTACAAGGTTTTTTTAAAATCATTTCATTTTTAGGTGAACAAAGTGCTCTTTGAACTAAGATTTAGGGATAAAGAGGGATTTGTAGGTTGTTATACCCTAAGGAGTAGAGATTGGCGAATTTGGTGAATGAAATGGTGATGATCCTTGGTTCCTAGCTTCAATCCCGTGAGATCTCCACTTGAAGGCTCCTTGAAACATCAAGTGTGGATGAATTCTTCTTGATTCTTGGTGCATAATACTAGCACCCAAGGGGGGTGTGTGTGTTGATCTAGAGCCGAAAGGGAGGAGATAGTGAGATAGAGATTGAAGAGTGTTATTGTGTATTAGATGTGTGTACATATATCGATTGGTTGAGTGTGGAGGTGGTGATTAGATGCCATCATGATGAAGATTTGTAATCATGTTTGAGTGTGAAAATGGATGATGGTTGAGTGGAGTGCTAGATAAAAGAAAATGATGGTGATGTGTTGGTGATAGCGTGAAACAATGGATAAAAGAAAGACTTGGTTTGATGTCTTGACTGTTGTGGTGGATAACGTGTTTATTCTATCAGGAGAGCCGGTAATTGAGTCACCTAATGTGTATACCTCTAATACGATAATATTTGGTACTATTAAAAGTTGTTCGTGTTTTTAGTGATGTATGATTCTTTGTTCCATTTATTTGATGATGACGTACCCTTATCTATATATGACTAGAGGCATATATATATATATATATATATATATATATATATTTGTTATGACACGTGATAATATCTTCGAGAAGCTCATCATAAATCCGTACGAATGTTTGAGGACTTTTTAATTATTCGCTTCGCAAAATATATTGTACATATATTTCGGACTTCTACTCGTCGTACTACTTATTTTTGAATTTATTACTAACTTTCGTATTCTGCGGGGCATTCACATATTTATATACACATATAAATATTAAATGAGATGGAGGTTGAATGCACTACTCGTCATAGTCATGACAATGTGATTTTTGAAGGTTGCCTGTACCCTTTTTCATAATCTTGATGATTATAACGTTTGAGTGGAGTGTAAGCAAAAGGGGTAATGATGACGATGATGTTGTTGGTGTTGATGGTGGTTCAAACACGGTATACTACCCGCAATTAATACCCACTTTAAATAATAAATCCCGAAGTTGTCAATATAATATATATATACATATTCTTATATATGTGTATATATATATATATATATATATACATAATCTCTTAGTTTAGGCACGTTAACAATCTTGAATGAAGGCGTTCAGGTTTACGTATATTTTTTTTAGTTGTAAATGTGTTCACTCACATTTATACGCGTTCTAAGAGAACAATTTTCAATGATAATTCCCGTATCTTTTTTCTGAGAATGTTTTTATAATATATTAAACATCTAGTCTTTGGAACATGATCATTTATTTAGAATAAAATTCTAAATATTTTTCCGTTCTAATAATTAATTGCTATTTTTTGTGTTATACGGATTTTACGTCCGCATGAACCAGCAATTCTTATAGTTATTACGGTATGAAATGATCGATGCATTTTGTTTGCTAGACTTTTATCATTCAAGATCATGATTTCGAGTGATTCAAGAAACACGTTAACGTGACCACGTTTAAGTCGTGTACGGATGATGTTTGGAAATGTCGGGTGTCACATTCGATAGTTAGTTGCTGTGATGGTGGTCCCAAGGAATTTTGGGTGGTTTTGATGCTGTGATTGATTTGACATTGACGTTATGGAATCCTTGTCTTGGTTTTTATTATCTAATAGTGTTAATGATTGTGAGTTTTACCGCATGCTTATTTGAGACATAACTTATGCTAGTGTTTTACGGTTGTGTACGATTGTGCTTGCAATCGTTGATTATGTGCGGTAAGGTGTGACTATGTGATTGCTTTTGAACGACGTTAGTTCGTATTAGACTTGTATAGACATGAGTTATGAGTTTTGAAATTGTCTGTGTCTACAGTCTTAAGATAATGTCACCTAGGTGCTAATGTTTAGGTGATGTTTAGAGTGCAATGTGTGTATTGCAGTTTGTGTGAATGTTAATTTGTTCCTCGAGGTATGCTAGGAACCCATGCCAAAGTCTCGCGGTATGCGAGAGACGTAAATTCCGTGAAAAAAACCTAATCGACTTTTAATAGAATTAGAATGCCATTATTCAAGAAGTTCCGGTTTTAGCCATCTGGAGCAACCTTTCGGGCGATTTTGAGAGTTAGGAAGTCAATCGGAGTGAGAAGTTGAAGGCTTTGAGATTCGGGTTCATTGTAGTAGCGTATTCGGTTTGCAAGCTTGAATCTTTATCTTTGATTTGATTGTTTTGAACCATGTTTCTGTCTTTTACTTCTGTTATGGATGTTTTGAGCAAGATTCTTGGCTAAACACTAGATACTGCCTAGGTTTATGATGATTGATTGTTAAAGTTCTTATGTTTATCAGTTTTGGATTCGTTTGTTGGATTAATGATTTTGTAAACAATCTTGTTTTAGTAATTATGATGAATATGCATGCTTAGATCTGATGTATGATTGATTTCAATTCCGTGGGTTGATTGTGGATGTCTTCCAGCTTGATTTGCGTATCTAGGTCATAGACTTTAGGGTTTGTGATTGTTTGTGTGGTTTGCTAGAAATAGTGATCCATAGGAGTTGTGATTGAGTGTTAATTAGAACTGAGTGTGTCTCCTGTCTCAATACCCGAGAAGTGAGAGATAGTCGTTTAGTCTTTTTCATTAGGAATCCGAGTGTCAGCTGTCTGAGAGAAAGTTGGTATTAGATGTCTAGTGATTGTTGCTATTATGAGTCATAGTTCTTATCTTGATATTACCCCGTGCATTCTTCGAATGTATTATGGACAGTGAGACTGAAAGGTGATCTGTCTTTCGGGTACTTTATCATTGTTGGAGAGACCGAAAGGTAATCCACTATCTGGTGAGTTATTACATCTTTAGGTTCCTTAGTTGGTGACACCCTAAGAGTGATTAGGGATCCACTAGGTAGTATAGAGTTGTTTCCTTAGAAACCTTGATCCATCGTAGTTTCCAGAACCGGTAGAAGTTGTGCTTTGCAAGTAGGATTCCAACCTATGTAGTATTCTTCCCATCTCTGATTTCTTCCTTAGTCTTTATCTTGATAGCTTGAGTCGACCTTGTTTGTTGCATTAGTAGTTAATCTTTATTGTACTGAACCCCCCATCAATCAATCTTTAGTCCGAGTCAGAGTCTAGTATTAGTATTCAGTGTCTCTAGGGTTTGATAACTTGGTTTACCATTAAGTTGTGCTAGACTCGATAGGTACACTTGCCTGTCAGTGCGGTTTAGTTGAAGGTACTCCATTTATTACTCTGGAGTCTAGGTTAGGTTTAGTTAGTTTTTATATAGACCGTCTGGGCGACATCAAGTTTTTCGCGCCGTTGACGGGGATAATTGGCAATAGCAATATTAACTTTGACTAGTTCTTTGTTTGATTTTTGGTTTGTTTTGTTTTTGAGTATTAATTGTGCGTCTTTGTCCTACGTGCTATTTGTGTGTCTAATATAGGATAGAGTCTTTCTGTCTTGAGTCTTTATTTATTTTCTTTTATTCTTGTGTCCGTTTATGCACCACAGTCGTTCGCAGGGATCACCACCATATTCTGCTTCTTTAGAGCCCGAACGAGAGCTGCACGAGCGCACTGATGACTTCCGGGAGCATTTGAAAGCATTCTGCAGTAACCAGGTACGTTCTAATAGCCCAATTCCATTTCCTATCATGGGCAACGCTGAACCACCAGCGAGACATACCGTGCACCAGAGGGCCAGTGACGGGGTCACCGGGGCGAGATCTTCGATCACACGCCACGCTATTCCAAACACCAATACATGGCAGATCCCATCACATGTCATGAGCACGATCACTCATGCCACTCAATTTCATGGCCTTGAGGATGAGGATGCACCCGGACATTTGTCCCGCTTCGCGCGGATATGTGATACCTTCAATATCACGGGTGTGTCTAAGGACGCTATCATTTTGCGTGTCTTCCCGTTCTCGCTCTCTGGGAATGCATCTACTTAGCTTGACACCCTCCCTGATAAATCTATTACCACTTGGGAGGATCTTCAAGCCAAGTTCTACAAAAAGTACTATCCACCTTCCAAGGCTGCTCGCCTTAGGGACCAGATCCACTCCTTCCGGATAGACCCCGCGAGCCTTATCACATGGCCTGGGAGCGGTTGAACGCGGTGTTGAGCCGATGCCCAAAGCATGGTCTTTCTGACTGGGAAATTATGGAGAAGTTATACAATGGTCTCACCTTCGAGAAGCAGCAAATGTTCAACACAGCTGCGGGAGTCCATATCATGGACAAACTCGAGCCAGCCGAGTGCAAGGAGATGATCGAGAGCTTTGCTCTAGCGGAACATCAGCAGCCATCTACTAGGACTTCCATTCATAGTGCTAGGATACTCGCCTCTTTTCCTAGAGGTGTGCATCAGGTCACTCCTGATACTAGCGTGTCTGCTGCACTCGCAGCGATGGCACATGAGATCAAGGAGCTGAAGCTCAGTGCTCTTAGGTGTGAGGTGTGCAGGGGAGGCCACGACACCAGAGATTGCCCTGTCAATCATCAGGGGTAGGTGAGTTTTTCTAGTAACCAAAACCAGAACTGAGGGTGCAACAACTATAATAATTCTTTTGGCTCGGGATGGGGATCTGGAAATAAGGCGCCTGGGTTTAATGGTCATCAGCATCAGTGTGGAGGAGGAGAAGCTGGGGCGAGTTTGGGAATGTAACATTTCTGATTTTTAGTATCCATATTTCAATTCAATGTAATGCATTTTAAACTCAATACTAGTGCACCGTCTTGTTTTTATTCGCGCCATAAATTAAAAACATTGATTTAATGCAAAATCCGCAAATTTTACTCGGTTATATCTTATTAAAACACTACATAAGTATCTATTTATACAAATATGTCAAAAACTAAAGTTTACAAGGGCTAATGTTGAAAAATAACAAGATACCCTAATAGACACGGTCGCGCCTCGTTTTGGCACGGTCGCGCCAAGTGCTTTGCCACGGTCGCGCGACTTGCTTTGGAACGATCGCGCCCGGTGCCTTGGCACGGTCGCGCCTCGTTTGGGCACGGTCGCGTCTCGTACCAGTTGAAACGTAAAACCAGTTTTAAACACGAGATCGTTGAGTTTTCGTAACCGATATACGTTTCACTTTCATTAACAAAGAAAATAATGTTATCAATTTCAACCATTAACATCAGAAAACCCGATTCGTCCCAAGAAATCAAAATCCTCTCCCTTGAACATCGATTATTCTATCCTGGAGTAAAATTCCCCCAACCAAACGTTCCATCGACCTTCTCGGAAACTCCCGAAAGCTTTGAGACAGCCGGAATCGCAGCAAGGAGCACCGGAAACCATCCTCGTCGACGCCGGAACTCTTTCCTACCGTCCTCTATCAATTCGCTACTCTTCCGGGTAATTGAAACTCTGTCCTCAGTCTATTTAGTCTCTAGATCAAAAGCCCCATGTTAATTTGGGCTTCCATTATAGAAATCTTCCCGAACCCGAATCTATAATTTATTCAAAATAGTTTAATCGAAGTCAATTCTAAACATGATTTAAATACAATTAATCTATATAACAAGACTCGTAATAACGCTATAAATAAAAGCCCTATGATTTCAAACACTAACAATGTAAGAATCAGTCGATTCGTGTCTGTTTTGCAAGAGACACGGTCACGCTAATCATCTAGCGCGGTCGTGCCTCATGAGACGCGGTCGTGCCGACTATCAGCGCGGTCGTGTCCTCCTGTCCAGACCCAATCATGCCCTTTGGCTAATCTCAGTCGTGTCTTAGAATCATAGAGACGATCGTGCCTAGCCAAGGCACGGTCGTGCCTAATGATTTAGTTAGTTAAGCCCTCCGTTTGATCAACACGGTCGCGCCCTGACTAGCATGGTCGCGCCCGTGGTTCGAGCACGATTGTGCCCTTCCCAGGCACGGTCGTGTGTGAGTTAATTTTTTGGCAGAATTATAATTTTATATATTTCAAACAATAAATATTTCTGATTAAATTACAAAATAAAAATAGTTGATTTTTATAAAAAAAAAATGCATTTAATTCTATTTAGAAAGATCAAATATTTAGTCTTGGAATAAATAGAAAATTATTTATTTAAAGTTTTTAAAAATTAAATTTACAATTATTGCTAAACCTTTCATTTAAAAAGTATTTAAATGGTTAAGTTACATTTTATAAATAAATAAATAAAATAATGATTATTTATTTACTTTATATTTAAACAAAGACATTTATTTATTTACACTTAATTACATTTAATATTTTCACAAACGATAGTTATTTAATTTACTTAATTAATTATTCAAACTCAAACCTTAAACAAAATGCTTCAAAAATGTTTATTTCAAAACCTTATATTTTATTCAATACTTTTAAGTACAAATCAATGACCTTATACACAAATTCAAATTCAACTTTAAACTTAAACTTTTGTTCACACTATTGATACAATACGCATTACACACTAGGTTAACTTGTGCATTTCAAGGATCCTTATTCTATCTAGTATCTTTATTAGCTACGCCTTCAAACCAAGTGAGCATTTCATAGCCCCTTTTACTCTTTTACACTTTTGGGGTGAAACATGAACTCTATCAAATTACATGTTTACATTTACACAAACAACATAAATACAAAATCCTATTTACATTCATGTGTGCAATTTGAGCTTTATGCCCGAGTGCTATGTGTGCTAACTTTTGTGAACACTTGTGTGCAATCATTAATTATTCAAGCCGACGGTTTTCAATGATAGATCTATTGAGTCTGACAAACCCACCCAGATTGGGGTGATTGATACCGATAACACAATTTTGCATGCTAGTTACAAAGGTTTGATTGTACTTGGTTACACAATAGCTGCTCCCCATAAATGCCTTATTTATCATGTTATGTAAGGATTTGTTTTACAACTATATGCTATCTATATACAAACCTGTGTTATACTCACCAACTTTTTAGTTGACTTTATTTTATTCATGTTTCAGGTCCTAATATGTGAGATTGATCAAGATGTGCTACATATAGGCTTGGACTTAGTTAAAATAAATAAAGAACTTATGTATTTCAATTATGTTTCTTTTCTTGGAATTGCTTTTGATTGAATGTTTGTAATGGAATTTGACAATTAATATATTTCAATTTAGTCAACCTTGTGCTTATGAACAGTCTACATGTCCCGCCCCGATGATTCCGCCATTGGTCGGGGTGTGACAGGGAAGCAGTGTTAACACCAGGAAGATTGAGGAGATGATAGAGAATCAGACACACAGATGGTTGCCCATTTAGTCCAGCAGGACAGGGACGCTAAGCAAAGACCGGATGCCCACGACACTTTACTGAAGAATCAGCAGTCTGCATTTCAGGATTTAGAATGCACGGTAGGAGACATCGCGAAGATCTTGAGGGACAAACAAGGAGGACCATCTTCGGGCCCCAATGCTTCAGTGATGGCCGTGTCAATCAGAAGTCATAGAGAGGAGGAGGGAGTAGAAGAGGAAGCCTCCCACGGTGCTGACTATGGCATCCCTTCGCCTGAAGAGGTGAAGAAGGTAGATTAGAGAGCTCGATTTGCTTCTATCGATGCTAGGATGTTGGAGGAGCCTGAGCCAGCTGAGGTGACGGAACGAGGAATTTCAGTGAATGCTGTGTCGACGAGGAGTTGAAGGGCATAGGAGAAGGAGAGCCCACCAGTAGTAGAAGAAGAAGAGCCAGTGGATGAGGAGATAGAGATGGAGGAGCCTGCCGAGAAGGCAGATGAGAAGAAGAGTAGGGGTGAAAGTAAGACCCCCCGAGATTGACATGAGTCATGTTCCCTATCCAGCTCGCTTGTTGCCACATAAACGCGTTAGGGAATACGGTACCTTCCTTGATATGTTTAAACAACTCAAGGTAAATCTCCCATTCAAAGAGGTCCTCCAGCACATGCCGAGATATGGCAAACTCCTAAAAGATCTTCTTTCTAACAAGAAGAAGCTAGAAGTGATCTCTGAAGTCTCACTTAGTGAGCAATGTTCTGCAGTGGTTCAGAACAAACTACCAGAGAAACTGGGGGGTTCGGGTCGTTTCAATATCCCGTGTCTGCTTAGCGGTTTGCCCTTAAACCACGGCACATGTCTGCTAGCATCAACCTAATTCCTTATTCCACTTATAAGCAGCTACACATAGGTGAACCGCAGCCTACTCGCATGAGCATATCCTTGGCTGACCGCTCAGTCAAGTATCCGCGGGGAATTGTGGAGAATCTTCTAGTGAAAGTAGGTAAATTTGTCATCCCCGTGGATTGTATCATCTTGGATATGGAAGTGGATGAAAAAGTCCCACTCATCCTAGGACGCTCATTCCTACGTACCGCCAAAGCAATGATCGATATCTTTGACATGAAACTCACACTTCGTGTGGGGGATGAGATGATCACATTCGATGCTATGAAACCTGTGAAGGGGTCTACTAAGCAGAGCAATTCGGTTTGCATGATTGATGCCCTCATAGGTGACCATTGGGACTCTTATCCAGAGAGAAATTGATGAACCCATCCTTAACTTAGGAAAGATATCTGAGTGGGCGGTGATGATGAGGTGCCTGATGATCTACTGGAGATGATGGCAGAATTGGATGAGATAACAGGAAAAACCCTAAATATGGGGAAGTCGGTGGAGAGTGTAGAGGATCAGGATGATCCGGGCCAGAGGTTAGAGGCCACACCTTTAGTGATATCACATATTGAGCCTTTGACCTTTACTTGTGTCGATGCTGAGGGGATAGAAGCCGAGTCATCCCCTAAATCTAGGCCGCCCCGTAAGAAACTATGAGAGTTGAGTGAGTCTTGTGATCTAGAGAGAATGAAAACCCCAAGTGTGGGGATGTTTAGGGGTGACAGTTTGCTGAAATACTTGAACCTGGTGATCTTTGGACCTGGTAGATTTAAGTTGTGGTGGAAAGACTGGATTGGTGCATATGATATACATTTGAGGTTTGATAAGAGTAGGAGTTTGCTGAGGATAGGGAGGATCGGGACACCGCGTAGGATGAAGACGGTTCCGGTTAGGATCAAGGAGAAGCCTCCTGATAGGTTTATTTGAGTATCGGGCAAGTGCCTGGGATGTAGAGTTTGTATGCATTCTTTGGTTTGAGTCCGTGTCAGTTTCTGTGTTTTTCGGTATGTGTGTTTTGTTTGTGTCAGTTTTGCAGGGATTCGCGCTTGATTCGGTGAGGAAAGTCGTTGGGAACAAAGTTCCAGGTATGTTCTACACTGGTTTTATCATTGTGATAGGTTTTTAAGAAATTCGTGTGGAAAATTTTTTTTTAATGATTAAAAAATTTCTAAGTATAAAAGTTGGGAAAACCCCTTAACTTTCTGTCACCAGGGGTCCCCCGCGGTATGCTAGGGTTTTTGTGTGGTCTCTCCCGGTACTCGACAGACAAATGACAAGGCCGGCATAAATTTCATCTCCTCGCGGTACGCGAGTGTAGGATCGGTGAATACATGATGGTTCTATTCTAGTTGAGATTGGCGGAAACAATCACAACTAAGCAATGTAAACAAGTAAACAAGAAGAATACTGATAAATGCAATTTATATTAAGCTTCAAAGATTACAAGATTACAGAGAAAACCCTTAAGCAAAAGTACTAGTATACAATGACTCTTAGTACTACTTATATAGTAACTTAGAATCAAGACATACCCTTGATTCTAAGGATCAGATCTAACGCAAGCCGTTGATCTTGTATTGAAGCTATTCTACCTGTACCGAAAATAAAAACTACAAAAGTTATCTTTACTCAAACGTCTTCTTAGGCATTATTTCTTGAGTCCTTGGAAGAAGAGCGTCGTTGTCTTTTATTGTCTTGCACCAGTAACATTCTTTCTGCGTGGAGTGTGTCAATGTTGCAGCAGAAAGTTGTCAGTGGTAATGGTTGCTTTATCGAATCCAGTCAGCTGCAACGTTTGATCTTCATGGGGAATGGCTATCAACAGCAATGTTGTTGATCAGCAACAAGACACAACTGTCCACAGCTGCCGATGATTTGCATATCAGCAGCAACTTTGGTCTTCAGCAGATAAGGCTATCCGCAGCAGATTTGTTCTTCAGCAGAAGAACAAGTATCCGCTCCAGATAAGCTTATCCGCATCAGTTTGTACTTAGAGAACTTTGTAGCCATCAGTCTTTATTTCTACAAACTCCCCATAGACTGATGCTACCAAAACTCTCTTACTACTTTTGCTGTTGAAGCTTTTCCATGTTTCAGACTATCCTTTCTACCACATAGCCTCTTGGGTCCTGGCTGGGATTGTTTAGAGGAAGCTCACATAGAGTCTTTATATCTTTGCTTGGCATTGTGAAGGTGGCCTTGCTTGAACATATCATCTTATGTCCTTTAACATCAATCAGGATAAACTCGTTGGTATCAGCCTTGAAGGACCAATTGGTGAATGGAGAATGGGTTTGAAGAGGTTTGGCATCAATGATTACATCTTTACTAGGGTTGAAGTGATGTTTGATCACTAGCAAACGATGTCTCCCACCTTCATTCTCTGGCTTATGGGCTTCACCCAACTCTAATATTCTTCTTAAATCTGAGTCTGGGAGTTGAAGTACCTCATCAACAGATTTATAGACTGATCTTTTCAGTTCTTCCTTTCCCCTGAAAACTTCAAACCATTTATCTTGACTGTTATAGAACCAAACAATTATTTCTCTTGAGTCTTCTGGTGTGATGGTAGGTTTGCTTTTCTTCTTGGAAGGCTGCTGATGAGGAGGAGCTGGGTGGAAGGATTTAAACTTTGTGGGTGGAGAGGAAGGAGGTCTAGGATTAAGAGTGGAAGGTTGTTGAATAGAGGAAGTGGTGGATGATGGAGAAGACTTGGGTTTCTTTTGTTTCCTATCATCTTCTTGATTAATTACCCTTTTCTTTGAGCCTTTCTTCCCCAGTCTTTCTTCCTCTTCCTTCTTGACTTTAATGTAAAGGGCTTGCAGGTTCATTAAACTCATGGGACCCAACCTTTTTCCACTATCTCCTCTAGCCTTTAGGAAGTCAATCATGACCTTCCTTTCTTCATGGGTTCTTCTGTTAAAGGCAATGGTCTTCTTGGATTTCTGTTTGACTTTTTCTTCTTCTTCAGCCCTTTTCTTAGTTGCCAATTGACCTTGCTGACCCATGAAGGCTCTGTAGATTTCTTTATTTGATAGTTTCTCAAGGTAGTATGCATCCTCACCTTGAGAAATCAGAGCCTCTATCAACTCCTCTCTCATTTCTTTGGCTAGTTCAGAATCAGTTATTCTGAACTTAGCGTCTTCTTTTTTCTTCTTCTCTCTATCTTCTTCTTCTTTATTGAATTGTTCCTACAGTTGAAGAGCTAGAGCTTCATCTTCTTGAATTTGAGAAGCTGCAGGAATCTTGACTTTCAGATCATCTAGCTGCTTAGCATAGAGCTGAATTTGTTGTTCTCTAAGGAGTATGGCAGCTTTTCTTTCTTGTGCTTTTCTTAATTCAGCCATCTCCTCTTCTTCTTCTTCTTCTTTCCTCCTTTTCCTTCTTCTCTTTCAATAACCATTCTTCATCTTCTTCTGTCATATGTCTCTTCCCCTTGTCTTTGCTGGATGCCTCTGCTTCAGCTTCATGGACCACAACAGTAGATGTAAGAGATGCTGTTGGGATCTCAGCTTCAGCTTCATTGGCATTTTGTGGAATGGACAAGGGAAGGACACTTTGTTCATCTTCTTCCCATTCAAGACATGTCACTGCTTTCCATTCTTTCTTCATCTTTTCCTTTTCTCTTCTTCTAGATTCTTCTGCTGTGTTTAATCTGACAGTTGGAGAGGAAAGAAAGGACAGGTCGGAGTCGGAGTTGGATTCATCCATTGCAAGTCGTCCTTCCTTTTAAAGCTTAGCTTTGATGGTTTTTATCATTGCTTGACTCTCTAAGGAATTTACATTGCATATGTGTGTTCTGAGCTCGAAGACCTTGTGTAGGAACTCTGAATTTAAGAGTAGGATCTCATTGATGTTGATTGAGAGAGTTGATCCATTACTCAGGAAGAATGTGAAGTCAGAAGACCCAGTGTTTGACCATCCCAGCACTTCCAAGTCTCTGACCATTATGTTGTAGAGAAATCTTCTCCAACATAGAACTTCTTCTTCTGTTAAAGCAATGCTCCTGATCAAAGCAAGTCTTGGAGCCAGACTTTGTTCTGATGTTGTTGAAGATTCTGCATAGTGTTTAGGATAGGCCACCCTGTTTGCTTCTTCTAGGAGCCTTTCAAACCAGGGATGATTATCCTCCATCAACACATAGAACCTATCGATTGCAAGTTCTGTTGAGAGATCTGTAGAGTTGTTGGTGCAGTTAGATAGGTACAGTTCAAGCACTTGGAGTGGATTTACTGCATTCCAGTTCAGATCTTCTACCCCACCGAACTCCTTTTCGATCTAGAATCTCTTAGTTGAACCATCATACCCCAAAGCAAGTTTGGAGTCAAATTCTATCTTATTTGAAGACAATGTGAATTGAGGGGCAATGGTCTGTCTTGATATGGCTGCAGTAGTAGGAAGTATGCTGAATGATGAAGGTGTGTCTTCATTTTGACTTTCATTCTTTAACACCTCATCAACAGCTCGGACAACTAACTTCCAATCCTCAGTGATTTCTTCCTCTGAATCTACTGAGTCTGGGAAGTCATGAACTTGAACGAAAGCAGTTCTGAATAGAGAACTTTGAAAGGCTGTCTGCTCTTGTATCCATTCGTCAAGGATGTCACCATCGTCTTCCACAGCAGCTATCTCCCCCTTTTTGGTTGCATCAGTGCACAGAGTCTTGTCAGTTTGAGTGCCCACTGAGACAATGGAAGGAGTAGTCACTGGAGGCCATTGATGGGCTTCATGCATAGAGACTTGGAGCCTTAGTTTTGACACTTAGTTTTGAAGTTTCAGTCTATCCTCATCCACAGTTGTGGAATCCTTGGATCCAGATGGGGCCTTAGGCCAAGCCCTTGCATCCCCATCACCCTGCTTTTCTTCGCACCTGAGATTCCTCTAAGTGAAGAGTGTTTCAAAGGAAACATCCTCACTGTGAGTTGTCGTGGTTAGGGTCTTAATGATGTTATCACTGTCTTCCTATTCAGTTGATGTACCAGGAGTAGTGACAGCCCTTTCCACATTCACTCTATCAGTACTCCCAGAGTGAACCTTCTTGGGTAATGAACTTGGGATAGGTGCACTAGCAGCCAAGTCAATCAATACCTCCGAGATAGTGGTTGTTGGAGAAGGTATATCATCTTGACTAGGTGCCTCTGCACTTAAGTTCAGAGAAGAAAAATAATGGAATGGCTCAGTGGGTTGTTCTATGGATCCGGGATGTGATCCTGATCCTAATAGAGAAGCTTCCAAGGAAGTCTCTCTAATGATGTGGCTATCCCTTTTGATATTTGTCACACCCCCAAATTCCACTAACGGAGTATTACCGTTTGGTTAGTGACAAACCAGGATCTCAGACACTAGTTACATTGAACGACTCTACATGGGACTCAAATGAAAATATCTTTTAAATCAGAGTATCAATGCGGAAGCGTAAAGAAAGTAAATGCGGAAAATACACGCGCCCAAAACCAAAGTCCAAAAGTCCAAACGTCCAACCAAACAAAGTACATTAAAATAATTCAATCAACATAAATAGACACAAAGCAAGGCAGTTGAATCCCATGCATGCCCTAACGTGCACCTGTGTCTTAGCTTAGCGTCCTGAGAAAACATGTAAGAAAAAGTGTCAACACGAGGTTGGTGAGTTCACAGGTTTCAAATAAATAAGTAAACGTTACCAGATTTATGATCTTTCAATATGTATCTATAGGTAGCTAACCTATGTTCAAGTTTTAGCTCAAGTGCTCGCAACCAAAACTGACTGTTTGTTTATTGCCTCCTGCCAGGTTCTATCAATACTGGCAATGTGAATAGGCTAACATTTCACCCGTTCGATATCCGATCGAGTTAGCGCGACTAACGCGGGTGGGAATTTTCAAACCCAGTAGTACTACTAAACATTACCTCGCTAAGATCCATATTAACGGTTCGAAATAAGATGAGGACTTTCTGTGATAGCATGTTACACTTAGCTTTAACATTGATAGCATATGAAGTACAAAATCTAAAACCAGTTTAAGCATGTTTTCTCCCCCAAGTTAAAAGCAGTAAAAAGGGGCCGTGAAACTCACCTGCTTGGCGTTGAAGGTAGTATCACACAAAGGGTAAGTTGGAACCACGTGTGTAAGTCTCAAAAGACTTACGAATGCCCTAAAATTATAAACACATAAATTAGGGATACAATAGGAATATGTGACGACAATACGGGAGATTGAACGTCCTAAAGTAACGCTCTAATAATTAAGAGTAGACGGGCGTGTCCACAGAGTTAGGAATTACTTTACGCGACGAATGACAAAAATAATAATAAAAATAATCGGGTAAATAATATAACTAATTATATTATTATTTAGTCTCAATCGATACACGATGTGATAAAATGATTTGAAATAATATAAATATATATTATTTAATAATATGGTCACGGTTTGAAAATAATATAAACATATTATTTTATACGAACTTACGGTTTGAAAATAATATAAACATATTATTTTTATTTGATAATAAAAGTGATATTTTATTCATAAAAGTGGGAATAATATAAAAATAGGTTACTAATCCAAACCCGAGCCAACTGGTTGTTTTTCGGGCAAAAACACATTTATATAATAATATAATATTATAGGTTTTGATTTTTATTAATTAAATATTGGCAGAAAAATGTTTAAAAATAATTGTGGGAGCCCGGACTCGAACCCGGGTCTCTCCCACACACGCACACTGTCTTAACCAGTCCGGCCGCTAGGCTATCGCGACAATACCCAGACCGAGACCCTTTTGATCAGCAATTTCCGAGAATCCCCTTCAACCAATACAAGCCGCGATCGATCCTAGTCCCATACACGAAATTTCGATAATAAAACTTTAAATCTGTAAAAGGGGTTTTATTTATCGAGTATATACGAATCTGTAGACAAAATTAATTACAAAAACAACACGTTTTGAATCGTTTAATTACAGATTAAAAATCGAAACCCTAGAATATGAACACAAGATTAAATTGATCGATTTACATGTTAAAACTTTCTGGAATCATGGGGCTTTTACTAAAATGAAGATTTCGAAACTACTGATATAGTTTAATTGTATGAAGAACGTGTCTAGATCAGGTTTTGATTAAATCGTTTGTGATGAACCCTAGGTTCTGGAGTTTTTCAAATTCGATGTTAAAATGTTGAATTAGTATAGGGGTTTTAATAAAAAAATGATTTCTAACATGACTGTGTGGTTTGATTTGATGGAGGTTGAGTTTCGGATCAAAAGCCCCAAAACGTTTTTATCACGAACCCTAGAATCGGGTTCTTGCTAATATTGGTGTTTTAAGCCCTAATTGATATAGGGCTTTCCATTAGAGAGTAAAAACGAAAGTGAAGGTGTATTCAATTACCGGAAACAAGTGTGAATCGACTGAGATCGACTAAAACGGGTTCCGCTTCGGCTTGTTTGGCTTCCGGCGGCGTCTTCTGCTTTTCCGACCAATGTGGGATGTGCAAAAGCTTCAGACAGGTTCGTTCGATGTGTGCAGAGTGATAGTACTCGAGATTGATACAAGAACTTGACGAATTTGATGGATACTAGTTGATGGTCGACGGTTACATGTTTTAATTCTAATAATTCGAGTTAATTCGATTAATTGTTGGTTTAATGGGTTAATGATGATCGTTATGATCATTATCATGCAAGAAAGGTTCTAATTCCAACGGATTTCGGGTATAATTCGCGAATGGGAGATCAAAGGATTCCAATGTTGACTTTCAAAAGTCAACAGGAGCAATTTTGATAAAATTGACTTTGGTGGGTCAATTTATTTGATTTGGTAACTTCACACAACTAGTCCCTGAAGTTTTGAATTAATATTGTGACCGAATTAGACCTTGGGGTTAGATTTGACTAACGGGGTTAGGTTTTTAACGGTAAGTTAACGGAATTTGCTAACTGAGTTAACCAGAAAAGTCGGGTGTCACATCATCCCCTAGTTAAAAGAATTTTCGTCCCGAAAATTAAAATAAAAAAAAAAATTTTCCCGGGTATCACATCATCCCCTAGTTAAAAGAATTTTCGTCCCGAAAATTTAAAATAATACCTTAAAGATTTGACGTGGAGTGCTTGAATAGATTAGGATATTTGCGCATCATCTGATCCTCGCACTCCCACGTGAATTCCGGTCCGCGTTTCGAGTTCCAACGAACTCTGACAATAGGGATCTTACTGTGCTTTAACGATTTGACTTCCCTATCCATGATTTCCATAGGTTCTTCGATGAAACGTAATTGTTCATCAACGTGTAGTTCCTCAAGAGGAACTGCGAGTGTTTCGTCTACTAGACATTTCTTCAAGTTCGAGACATGAAAGACGTTGTGTACGCCACTCAGTCTTTCAGGTAAGTCCAGTTGATACGCCACTGGTCCGATTCTCTTTATTATTTTGAAAGGTCCAACGTAACGAGGATTTAGTTTGCCTCGTTTCTCGAAACGAATGACGCCTTTCCAAGGTGAGACTTTGAGTAAGACCATGTCACCTATTTGAAACTCCAAAGGTTTACGACGCTTGTCGGCATAGCTCTTTTGACGATCACGAGCTGCCGCCATACGGTTTCTAATTTGGACGATCTTTTCGGAAGTTTCAAGTACCAGTTCCGGACCTGTGAGTTGACTATCACCAACCTCGGCCCAACAAATAGGAGAACGACATTTCCGTCCATAAAGTGCTTCGAATGGAGCTGCCTTGATGCTAGTGTGATAGCTGTTGTTGTAGGAGAACTCCACCAATGGTAGGTGAGACTCCCAAGTGTTACCGAAATCGATCACACAAGCTCGTAGCATGTCCTCCAGAGTTTGGATAGTACGTTCTGTTTGACCATCGGTTTGAGGGTGGTAAGCTGTGCTCATATCTAGACGCGTGCCTAATGCTTTATGCAATGATTGCCAGAAACGGGAAGTGAATCGTGCATCACGATCCGAAATGATAGAGATAGGCACCCCGTGCCGAGAGACTACTTCTTTCAAGTATATTCGAGTGAGTTTATCCATTTTGTCTGTTTCTTTGATTGCCAGGAAGTGAGTAGATTTTGTTAGGCGATCCACAATTACCCATATAGTGTCACATCCGGTAGGGGTTCGGGGTAATTTGGTAATGAAGTCCATGGATATTTGTTCCCATTTCCACATGGGAATTTCAGGTTGTTGTAGGAGACCGGACGGTTTTTGGTATTCAACTTTGACCTTCGCGCATGTCAGACACTTACTAACATAAGTGGCTATATCGGCCTTCATCTTTGGCCACCAATATAGTACTTTTAGATCATGGTACATTTTATCGGAACCCGGATGAATGGAGTAACGAGATTTATGAGCTTCATCCATGATTAGTTCCCTTAAATTTCCGAACACTGGAACCCATATTCGTTCGACAAAGTAACGAATTCAGTCAGATTTTTCTTCAAGTTGTGCTTCCATGCCGCGTGTACCTTCTAATGGTAGGTTATCTTCTTTCAAGGCTTCAAGTTGAGCACTACGGATTCTGTCAGGCAATCCAGGGTGAATAGTAAGTTGTAATGCTCGAACTCGTTTGGGTTTTGTTTCCTTTCGGCTTAGTGCATCAGCCACAACGTTAGCTTTACCCGGATGATACCGGATCGCACAGTCGTAATCATTTAAAAGTTCAACCCAACAACGTTGTCGCATGTTCAACTCCTTCTGCTCGAAGATATGCTGGAGGCTCTTGTGGTCGGTGTAGATGGTGCATTTGGTACCGTACAAGTAATGTCTCCATATCTTAAGTGCAAAAACTACTGCTCCCAACTCTAGGTCATGAGTGGTGTAGTTTTTCTCGTGGACCTTTAACTAACGTGAAGCGTATGCGATTACCTTTTCGCGTTGCATTAAGACACAACCCAGACCTTGAATAGATGCATCACAATACACCACAAAGTCATCGGTTCCTTCCGGAAGAGCTAAAATAGGTGCACTGCAAAGTTTCTGTTTGAGATGCTGGAAAGCTGATTCTTGATTATCGCCCCAATTATAAGCTTTTCCTTTTTGAGTTAGGGCGGTGAGAGGTTGTGCAATCTTTGAAAATCCTTCGATAAAACGACGGTAATACCCAGCCAATCCCAGAAATTGTCGCACCTCAGTCGGAGTCGTCGGTGCTGCCCAATTCTTGATGGCTTCTATTTTGGACGGGTCGACATGTATCCCTTTTTTCATTTACCACATGACCTAGAAACTGAACATCTCGAATCCAAAATTCACATTTGGAAAACTTAGCATAAAGTTGTTCTTGCTTAAGTAGTTCCAAAATTAGACGCAGATGTTCCTCATGTTCTTCCTCGTTCTTGGAATAAATAAGGATGTCATCGATGAAAACGATAACAAACTGGTCAAGGTAAGGCTTACACACACGGTTCATGAGGTCCATGAATACCGCAGGTGCGTTGGTTAAACCGAAGGGCATGACCATAAATTCGTAATGGCCGTACCTTGTCCTGAATGCAGTTTTAGGGATATCTTCTTCTCGGACTCTTAACTGATGATAGCCGGACCTAAGGTCTATTTTGGAATAGAAACTTGATCCTTGGAGTTGATCAAAAAGGTCATCGATACGAGGTAAAAGGGTAGCGGTTCTTGATTGTAACTTTATTCAGCTCCCGGTAATCAATACACATACGAAACGTACCATCCTTCTTCTTGACAAATAATACCGGAGCTCCACACGGTGATGAACTAGGTCGGATGAGACCTTTATCCAATAAGTCTTGCAACTGAGTGGACAGTTCCTGCAATTCACTTGGTGCTAATCGATAAGGTGCCCGAGCAATCGGTGCTGCTCCGGGTGCTAGGTCAATTTGGAATTCAACCTGACGGTGTGGTGGCAGACCGGGCAGATCCTCGGGAAATACTTCCAAAAATTCACGCACAACGGGAATATCTTCGATCTTCTTCTCTTCTGACGGCTGTTCAGCAACAAGTGCCAAAATAGCCGTATGCCCCTTTCGAAGACATTTTTGTGCTTTCATGAAGGATATAATGCCCATGACTGCACCAACTCTTTCGCCTTGGATGGAAAGGATTTCTCCATTTAAGAGAGGCACACGTGCAATCTTCTCACGACAGATAATTTCGGCTTGGTTTTTAGATAGCCAATCCATACCAACAATTATATCAAAACTACCAAGTATGACCGGCATAAGGTCGATATCAAATGTATGTGTAGCTAGCTCAAGTTTACATCCCTTAAGTATGTGAGTTGCCTCAATTATTTGACTGTCGGCTATCTCTATTGTATACTTATCTTCTAATAGAGATGAAGTTCCTTTTATCATATTACTAAATTTCTTAGATATAAAACTTCTATCAGCACCGGTGTCAAAAAGGACAGAAGCAAAGAAATTATTTACGAGGAACTTACCGGTAACCACATTATGGTCGTAACGGGCTTCTCCAGATCCTAGTACGAAGGCTCGTCCCTTCGCACCATTTCCTCCTCCATTGCCATTATTACCACCATTACCATTGTTATTGTGATTAGGGTTGTGATTTCCATTACCCCCTTTCTTCAACTGAGGACAGTTCTTCCGAATATGCCCTTCCTTTCCACACTCAAAGCAAGCCCTAGTAGACCCTGGTTGTTGAAAGGGTTGTTTAGTTTGTAATTCACCCCTGTAGTCCTTAGCAGCATGGCCTATTTTACCGCACCTCTGGCAACGATTGCAGAACCCAAAGTGGTGTAAGTTACACTTGTTACTCTTCGGGGATTTTCCCGCATAACTACCCTGGTTTTGGCCAGAAGAGGTCGACTGATTGAAGTTCTTGGTAGGCTCGAACCTACGTTGTTGTTGTTGTTGCTGTTGGTTAGACTGTTGCTGATTGGGTTGGGGTCCCTTGGAGTGGGAGTTGGAGTGGTTGTGAGTGTTGGAATGGTGATCGAACTTGCGTTTGTGGCTGTCGGTGGGTTTAGCAGTTGAACCTCTTGGGGGTAAAGTTCCCTGTGTCACTGCCTGATCGGTCAATTTGTGAGCAAGTATGATGGTCTGTTGGATGGTGGTAGGGTTAGATGAGGTCACCATGCTTTGAATTTGAGGTACCAAACCTCCAATGTATAGTTCAATCCGTTTATAATCCGGGGTCACCATATGTGGGCACATGGTGGCAAGTTCGTGCGAATGGGTGGTGTAGAGTTCAATTTCTGAACCCTCCATCTTAAGGTTCCAGAACTCTCCTTCTAGCTTTTGAATTTCATCTCGTGGACAATATTCTTCTTTCATCATGGTTTTAAATTTCTCCCACGGGACTCCATTTGCCATTGCTAGTCCCAACATTTGCACTTGGGCATTCCACCATGTTAGGGCCGGGCCATCCAAAGTTCCAGCAGCAAATTTCACTTGGTTAGCCACATGGCAGTTGCACATGGCTATTACTGATTCAACCTTCTCAAACCAGCGAAGTAATCCAACTGCTCCTTCAGCTCCACTAAAGGTGTGGGGCTTGCAGTCCATGAATGCCTTGAAAGTGCCGGCTGGCTGTTGATTTTGCTGGCCTGGATTTAGAAATACGAATTGAATTGGAATTATAGAGTTTAGAAAGATATTCTTAGGAAAAAGGGATTGACACTACTAGTCAATAGTTGAAAGCATTTACCTGCAGCATTCTGTGCTGCTAGGGCCTCTGCCACACTATTGTTTATCAAAGCTACTAGTTCTGCTGCCGTCATGTTGATAGTACCACGACCACCGGTACGGCCTCCTCGTCCTCTCCCAGACATATTTCTTCACAATCACAAATGAAAACAATGAGAAATATATCGCATATTAAACATTATTCAGGTACGGGTAAGGAAATACAACATCTAATATTTTGAAAATTAAATAAATTGTAAGGCTACAAAATAAATAACTCAAATATTAAACTTCTCATGCTTTTATTGGATGGGAACAACCTTACCCATCTAGGTTTGAAAAGGGAAATAACATAAGCAAAAACAAACATGAAAAGAAAGATAGATTAGGAAGATCCTCAAACATCCTCGTCATCAGAAGAGACATATGACTGTGCATCATCAATCTTCACTGGCTCTTCCTCAGCTGGTTCCCCCTCTAAGGGTTCCTCCTCGAAGGGCTCTTCTTCAAAGAGTTCCTCCTCAAAGGGTTCCTCCTCATCGTCAGATACTGGAATGTCTTCCGGGTGTAGGGCCGCTTGCAGTTGGGCTTCCAAGTGAGCCACCCTCTCTCGAAGGCCTTCAGCAGTGTGGTTAGCCACATGTAGCTGAGCTTCCATAGCAGCTAATATCTCCAGAACTCCTTGCATATCATCATCCATAATGTCAGCCCTCGTCTCTAGGTGTGCTACACGATTCACTAAAAGGTTGTGGACATGGTCCGTTGCAGCTAGTTCGGTAGTCAAATCTTCTATTCCTACCCTATTCTTTTCCACTTGTGTTCCATTCTCCAGTAGTTTAGGTATCTCTTCGGTAGCATCTTGTACAAAACTTAATTCCTTTAACATATAGGACACAAATGCTGCGAAGGCTTGTTGCATGGTACATGGTAAGCTAGGCAGTGTAGGCGATGAAGATGTGGATGTAAAGTACTATGATGGAACATCTCCCATTTCGATCCACCTTTGGATCATATGTGGGTACATATCCCAATTGAGAGCATACTCCAATGCCCGTGCGTTGCTCGGTTCGCCTTGCTCAATTGAGGTAGTCCGGCGCCTTTTGGGCTCCGGGGATGAGAGTATAGGTGCCTTATGCCCTGATGCGTTAGGTGATGGAGGTGGTGTTGACGACATGATCCTGCAACAATTTGTATAAGTGCCAAACATCCAAATGACATGTAACTAATGTGTGAGGCTATAGTCTAGTATGCAATCCTAGTTCTCTATAACCAATAGCTCTGATACCAATCTGTCACACCCCCAAATTCCACTAACGGAGTATTACCGTTTGGGAAGTGACAAACCAGGATCTCAGACACTAGTTACATTGAACGACTCTACATGGGACTCAAATGAAAATATCTTTTAAATCAGAGTATCAATGCGGAAGCGTAAAGAAAGTAAATGCGCAAAATACACGCGCCCAAAACCAAAGTCCAAAAGTCCAAACGTCCAACCAAACAAAGTACATTAAAATAATTCAATCAACATAAATAGATACAAAGCAAGGCAGTTGAATCCCATGCATGCCCTAACGTGCACCTGTGTCTTAGCTTAGCGTCCTGAGAAAACATGTAAGAAAAAGTGTCAACACGAGGTTGGTGAGTTCATAGGTTTCAAATAAATAAGTAAACGTTACCAGATTTATGATCTTTCAATATGTATCTATAGGTAGCTAACCTATGTTCATGTTTTAGCTCAAGTGCTCGCAACCGAAACTGACTGTTTGTTTATTGCCTCCTGCCAGGTTCTATCAATACTGGCCATGTGAATAGGCTAACATTTCACCCGTTCGATATCCGATCGAGTTAGCGCGACTAACGCGGGTGGGATTTGTCAAACCCAGTAGTACTACTAAACATTACCTCGATAAGATCCATATTAACGGTTCAAAATAAGATGAGGACTTTCTGTGATAGCATGTTACACTTAGCTTTAACATTGATAGCATATGAAGTACAAAATCTAAAACCAGTTTAAGCATGTTTTCTCCCCCAAGTTAAAAGCAGTAAAAAGTGGCCGTGAAACTCACCTGCTTGGCGTTGAAGGTAGTATCACACAAAGGGTAAGTTGGAACCACGTGTGTAAGTCTCAAAAGACTTAAGAATGCCCTAAAATTATAAACACATAAATTAGGGATACAATAGGAATATGTGACTGTAACCTTTCTGATTTTCATGTTTTTCCTATTTATTTTATATCGTGCAATAAAAGACGATTCCGATTCCAACCTCACATTCATTGTTCATGTACAATAACAAGCATACACGCGTTTATTATATTACAATATTAACTAAAACAATCTTACAAACCTCGAGGACCAAACTTGACAAAAACTCAAAACAACATCAATATTACAAAACTACAAGGACTAGTCTTGAAACTTCCAAAAACCTACACAAGCACGGTCGTGCTTAGTCCTAAGCACTGTCGCGCTTGTGCCATGACCACGGTCGTGCTTATCTTTAAGCACGGTCGCGCCTCTTTTGCAGTTTGACTCTGAAAAGGTCAAACCGACTCAAATCTTGTCCAAAAATAGATCGTAAACACGTTTAGAAGTTTGCGAGACTTGCAGAAGAAGATATTCGGTTTATTCAGCCTAATACCCGACCAAATACACGTCCAATCGTCCGAATTCTCGCGACTACGACCGGACTTTCCTTATCGAATCAAATCTCATATTTATGACCAAATCAAATGAATCAAACCACATTAATAACTTTATACGACTTCTATAAACTTCCCTCAACCTTAACATCATCAGAATAACATCTCCATCTCTCTGCCGATCGAAAAGAAGCCGCGAAATATTCCTCGTAGCCGACAGCAATCGTTGCCCAATCAAAGCAGGTTAGTAGTAGTTCAATTGCTAGGTTTCTTCATTCCAAACAAAAACCCTAACCTAATTTGAATCCAAAATACAGAATTTGAACGATTCGAATCTAAGTTTTGGTAATAAAAAGGTTTTAATCAAAATACACGCTAGACGTGTTATAAATCCAATTAAAAAGTATGGTTCAATTCGCAAGCACTCTCTCAAGGAAAACCCTAAGTTTCTAATCAGTTTTATTACAAGAATCAGGCGAATTGCTTCTGAAATTGACCAGACACGGTCGCGCTAACCTATGAGCGCGGTCGTGCCTGACCAAGCACAGTCGTGCCAGAGAAAGGCCCGGTCGTGTCTGATGAACAAACTCTGGCTTTGACTTCTGACCAACCACGGGCGCGTTACCGACTAAGCGCGGTCGCGTACGAGCCGGGCGCGGTCGTGCCGTATACGAGCACGGTCGTTCTCGTCCCTTAACAGAATCTTTATTTTTATTTTCATTCTTTTAAATTGATAAATAAATTAAAATACAGTTTAAATAATTATTTTTATAAACTAATTACTGAAATACCTATATTCCTTACACTTGTTTCCAAACGAACTTTAATTACTTAAACTTATACAAATAAATATATATAATATTCTAAATAAATAATATAGTTAATTATTATTTTAAAACAACCCTACACGTTTAAGAATGACAATCCACTTTCAATATCGAATAACGCAAATCAATAACACATGACCATATACCTTGTTCATTAGGTTGAACCTAGCAATCCACAACACACCGCCGTTTCCCATTTGCTTGTGCAATCTATACGCTACATAACACGTGAGTTACATAGCCCCTCTTTTACTCTATTTTACAAACTTTTGGGGTGGAACATGCGTTCTATTTACATGTTTTCAATTATACACATATACAGTTCCATCCTATGCATGTATACAATTTTGCGCTTTGTGCTTGAGTACTAGTTGTAGGCCAATTATTATGCTCTTCATGTACAATCATTAACTAATAGCCGACAGTAAACAGTGGTAGATCTATTGAGTCTGACAAACCCACCCAGGTAGGGTGACTGTTACTGACAACACAAATTTTGAGTGCAAGTTACAAAGGTTTGATTGTATAGGTCACACAATGGTTTCTCTCCATAATAGCCCTAATTGTCATGTTGTATTGAACTGTATGCACACAACACGTATTTTGCTATCACACGATTAAACCTATGTTTTCTCACCAACTTTTTAGTTGACTCTGTTTTAACCATGTTTCAGGTACCAATGTTTGAAGAAATCAAGATATGCTACACATAGGATTTTGGACCTAGAATTTAATTAAACCATTTTATGTTATGTCATTTACATTTTTGTTTGATGGATTGGTTGTGTTTTGATTGAACTTATTGATTGCAATGAAAACAATTATTAAATATTCAAACTTTAGCAAACCATGAGCAATGAACAGTCTGCACGCTTCACGCCCCGACGTTTCCGCCGTCGCTTGGGGTGTGACAGATTGGTATCAGAGCCTTGGTTATAGGGAATTAGGTTATTAGACACCTTTGACCTAGACTATAACTTTTGGATACCCACTTATGCCATGCTTCATGATTTATGTGCTACATGCTATGTGCTACATGCTATGTGATATATGCTAAATGTTTTATATGTATATATAAATAACAACTTAAATAAACAATATCCCTACCCACATCCTAAGCCACACATCCTTCTTCCCTGCTTCCATGTCTATAAAATTTTCTCTTACACCCGTTAAGGTTTTTAGACTTTGTTTAATTGTTAAAGGACACGTGCAATCTGGAAGAGTGACACCTGTATTCTGGGTTTTCTGTCTAGGAAAGTATTTCATGTAAATCCCAATCAACCGAGGGATCCGTATGCTTTCCTGGGAATTCCCGGGATGAGTGTTTACTTATAGGCTAAAGCACGTCTCCTTGATAATTATCTGAGTTTAAATTAACCTTAATATGTAATATCTGTACTTTTCCGTTTACAATTTCCGGCCATTTGGCATTTATTGTAAACCCTAATTATCCATATTTAATAGTATGTGAAAATTCTTAAATGAATTTCTTAAACTATGTGGCTAAAAACCATACTCAAACTATGTTTTAGGGCTAATATTCATGGTATTTGAATAAAGTCCCTAAACTATATAAAATAAATCTCATAAATTATCCAAGTGTAAACAAAAATTGTACTTATTTAATTTGGAAAATCTTAATTGTGTTTTATTCAATTAAAACACAAATTATATAAATTAAAATGATTTTTATAAAATTATTATGAATTTTTAAGAAATAATAAGATTTATTCCTTAATAAATCAAATAAAGTTTAATTAAATAAATATTTTTAAAATAAAGTTTTATAAAAAAAAAATATGTCTTTTTATATCATTTTTTTTAGTAAATTAGTTAAACCCCTTGACCCATTGAACCCTTTGAAAACTTTGGACCCTCTCAATTTGAACCTTTGAGTTTTGAACCCCCAAACCCGCTGTTTGACTTCGAAAAGTCAACAGGGCCAAAACCACACCAAATCGTTTTCAAAACCGTCGAATTCAAGGCTGTTAATGCCTAATAATCGTGTATAAACGTTAACCGACTCATCTTTAATGATATTAAAGAACCAATTCGATCATAATCAAGCTTTTAACTCAAAAATTCAAGTCGAAACCGTTTTATCCTTAAACCCGCAATCAATTAGTGCGTTTGAGATGAAATTGATCGATATCATAAGTCCCACAGCCTTCGCAACATCATTTACAAACTTCCCGAACTCTCAAACGTACCTCGATTCACTCCGGAAGCTCCAGCGAAGCCGAAGAACATCGAGGCTGAGATTTCAGCCGTTCTCCTTCGTTACGAGGCCATTGCAGGTAACGATTGTTGCATTAGACTCGTCATGATTCAGGGATTGAAAGCCCCTTGGTTTGGAGGTCGATCGCTGTGTAATCCGATCGATTGGGAAGCTAGGGTTTTGCGGTTAAGGAATTGGGAGAGAAGGGTCTTCAGACCCTGCTGTTAAAACCCAAGGGAACCCGCAAATGGACAAGGCATTAAGCCCAGTCCAGCGGTAAGGCGCGCGTATGTCCCAGGGGAGACCCGGGTTCGAATCCGGGCAAACCCCTTTTATTTTTCCTATTTTTGATTTTTATTAATTAAATCTTTAATCTTTAAAAATTCATAACTTTTTATTTACAACTCGAAAATGTACAAATAAATAGTCCAAATTTTTGTAATAAAATTCTCTACTGTTTTATAGAATAAAAACAGAAAACTTTCTGAGTTTATAAAATTATTTATTTAAAAGTCAAATTTTAAAACTTGGATTATTTATTTAATATTAGCAAACTTATTCCAAAAATCCTACAAAAATTAAAGAAACTTAATTTATATATTCTTAACGAAATATTAAGTTTCTGGAACTTTTAGACATTTTTACTAATTTTCACAAATTTAACTTGTAATTAAATCAATAGATTTATTGATTTAATTAAACTAAAAATAAATGAATTTTATAAAAATTCACTATTTAACATAAAATATTCATATGATTTATATATAGATTATATTTATTTTTTTCACTATTTTCATTAATACATTTAGTTAATAAAAGGATTTATTAATTAAATTTCTAAATGAGTAATTAAATAAATAATTACTTAAAACATATTTAAATTACTAAACATAATAATTTAGTAATTTAAATACTTACATCTTAATTACATACCTTAAACTATAACCTAATTACATTTTCAAACCTTAAACTTTCCAAAGCCCTAATTTCCCAAATTCGAGAACACGAACGAACCTTAGCTTATTCCTTTAAACTAAATGGCTAAACTACAACTATAATAGGTTAATTGTGACCTACTTTGGATTATATCTTTGGATCAAACTTAGCTTGGAAACTACTTACAAATCCAATGTGAGTTTTCATGCCCCTCTTTATACATTTTATCACTTTTGGGGTGAAACATGTTCCTATATAATTACACTTACACTATTGACAAATCTCACAACTTGAAACAAATTCCCTATTGTTAGACTTGTTTAAATTGCATTATGTGGCTTATTTGTTGACTACACTAGTTCATATTATTAACTGTTGCGACAGCCTATGAATGGAATTAGTGGTACCATGTGGGTTAGCTACCCCATGCATTTCTTTGATCTAGGATGCATGTAATGAATTCTGAAACTGAAAAACTGTTAACTATATGTTGGACAATCTGAATTGGATAAATCTTAAAAGGAAGGTTTAATTTGGACTGTGTGTATATACAATAAGACTATAATGTATTACTTGTCTTAGCATGGAATTTGTACTTTATCTAAACTACTATATCTATATCTACCATGATTGCTCACCAACAATTCACTTTGTTGATAACTCTTATTTTAAACATGTTTCAGGTGCACCAAGTTCAAGCAACGCTTGATTTATGTTCAACACTTAGGCTTGGACTTAGAAACTTGAAATCTGATTTTTATCTTGTTTGGAACTATGTTTTGTCTTGTTTATTTAAACTATTTGTAGCCTTTGAGGCACTTTTAATATTATTGAATAAAATTATGAAATTTTAATAGTTCCAAGTGCTACGAGCAATCTGGTCACAACTCGGGTCATACTCCGACGTGTTCCGCCGCCCGGTTGGGGTGTGACAGATTGGTATCAGAGCCTTGGTTATAGGGATTTAGGTTATTAGAAATCTTTAACCTAGACTATAACTTTAGGACCCTCTTTTAGTCTTGCATGATTAGGAACTTATGTGTTTATTTGTCAAATTCTAAATCTTTAACACAAATCTTACAAATCCTCAAAATTCTAAGACTTTACCCTATACTTCCATCAATATTCTTTTATATGAAATTGTCCAATGTTTTAAAATATTTTATAAAACCCTCTAGACTTTGTAAGTCTATCCAAAATCTCGTTAAGGTTTAAGACTTTGACAATGTTCAGAAACTCGTGCAATCTGGAAGGGTGAATGCCTGTATTCTGAGTTTCCTGTCTAGGCAAGCGTATTCGTACAAATCCAAATTACTGGACCAGTTACGCTTACCTGGGGATTCTCGGGATGAGTGTTCACTTATAGGCTAAAGCATGACTTTCTCAAATATTGTTGAAATCTTATTAACCTTGATATGTCCTAAGTAATTGTGTAGTAAAACCCAACTAACGCAATTACTAACTATGTGTTTAAACTTAAGCCTATCTTTACTTTCAAAGCTTAACTTTTGAATATTATTATTCATCTCAAACTTGCATTTTACTTTATTTTCTTATAGAATGTCTGATCCCGTTGATACAAATCCGGCACTCACACAACAAATTGTTGATCGGATTGCTGCAATACTACCAGCTCTGTTTCAACATCGTGATCAAAGCTCTTCTAATAACAACAACAACAATGCTTGCAACTTCAAATACTTTAATTCGTGTTCACCACCAAAGTTTTCGGGTCATGAAGGAGCCACTGGACTACTCCAATGGTTTGAGGGCATTGAGAACACCTTCCTTAATGCTGGTGTTCCCGAGGCACTCAAGGTTCAATATGGCTCAAGCGTCTTTCAAAAGCGTGCACTAACTTGGTGGAACGGCGAGAAAACTACTCGCACCGTTCTTGTTGCTATGGCTCTTCCTTGGGCTGAATTCAAGGAACTCATGATCAATGAGTTCTGTCCTCGAAACGAAATGATGAAGATCGAGGAGGAATTTTGGACTCTCTCCCAAGATAGTGGTGACAATTCTGCTTATGTCACTCGTTTTTATGAGCTTTGTCTACTCGTTCCTCACCTAGTCGACACCTTGGCTAGGAAGATTGAGAAATTCTACAAGGGACTCCCAATTCAAATCAGGAGTGCTGTTCTTAGTAGTAGACCTGCTACTATCGAAGAAGCTGTTCGTCTTTCAGCCACACTTACCGACACTTATGTCGATGCGGGAATCCTTCACCGCAAAGGAGGGAAGAAACCTGATGTGGTTGCTGCTGTGACTTCTAAACCTGAACCTACTGGTAGAAACAGGAAGAGAAAGTCCAACCATAAACAAAATTATGGGACTGTTACACCTGCTCAACCTGTGAGCCAAGTAGCACCTGCTACTACTACTACCTTCAGTCCAACCAAGAAGGCTTATTCGGGGAGTTATCCTCAATGTGATATTTGCAAGTCTCACCATCTTCCCAATGCACCGTGTTGGGTTTGCACAAAGTGCAAAAGGTTGGGACATACTCAAGATCGTTGCCGAACCCCAAGCAACACTCAATCTCAAGTGCAAGGCCATAACGTGATACAAAACACACCATCCTTAACTGTTAAGGCTTGTTTCCAATGTGGAGATCCAAGTCACTTCAAGGATAAGTGTCCATTACTGGCCAATGCAATAAAAGCTTCAATCTCTGCTTCCAAAGGCCGAGTCTACACCATTACTGCTAGTCAAGCTCAAGCCGACAACGATGTTGTCAATGGTACGTATCTGATCAATAATCAATATGCTACTATTTTGTTTGATTCTGGTGCGGATAAAAGTTTCGTGTCCTTTGACTTTGAACCAATGCTTGCTAAGACTAGAACCCAACTAGACAAAACTTATAATGTAGAAGTAGCTAACGGGAAATCCGTTAAAGTTGACTCAATTATTGCAAACAATCAACTACAACTTAACGAACATACTTTCTCTATTGACTTAACTCCTATGCAACTTGGGAGTTTCGACGAGATCGTCGGCATGGATTGGTTATCCAAACATCGTGCTGAGATCGTTTGTGCCGACAAATTCATAAAGATTCCTCTGCCGTCTGGTGAAGTACTACACGTGTATGGAGAGAAACAACCCAAAGGCTTAAAACTGATGACTATAACAAAAGCTCAGAAGTACCTCAACAAGAATTATCCAGTTTTTCTAGCTCACGTTGTGAAAGAGAAGGACAAGGGTAAACTTATGGCTGATATTCCTGTGATTAAGGACTTTGCTGAAGTATTTCCGGAAGACCTACCGGGAATTGCCCCTACACGACAAGTCGAGTTTCGTATCGACCTTGTGCCTGGTGCAACTCCTGTGGCAAGAGCACCATATCGTCTTGCACCATCTGAAATGCAAGAACTTGCTAGTCAACTTCAAGAACTCTCTGATAAAGGATTCATACGTCCTAGTTCCTCACCATGGGGAGCACCTGTCTTATTCGTCAAGAAGAAGGATGGATCTTTTAGGATGTGTATCGACTATCGGGAACTCAACAAATTGACTGTCAAGAATCGATACCCACTTCCAAGGATTGACGATTTATTTGATCAACTCCAAGGAGCTTCTATTTTCTCAAAGATCGATCTTCGTTCGGGTTATCACCAACTACGTGTTAAGGAGGAAGACATTCCCAAAACAGCTTTTAGAACTCGCTATGGACACTACGAGTTTGTTGTCATGCCATTCGGTTTGACTAACGCACCTGCCGTGTTCATGGATTTGATGAATCGTGTTTGTCGACCTTATTTGGATAAATTCGTCATTGTCTTCATTGACGATATTCTTATCTACTCAAAATCTAAGCAAGAACATGAAGAACATCTTCGCTTAGTACTTGATCTTCTTAAACAGGAACAACTTTATGCTAAATTCTCCAAATGTGAATTCTGGCTAAAGGAAGTCCAATTCCTAGGTCATGTTATTAACGAGGCTGGGATTCATGTTGATCCTGCTAAAATTGAAGCTGTAAAGAATTGGATTGCTCCTAAAACACCAACAGAAATCCGTTCTTTTCTTGGACTAGCAGGATATTATCGACGCTTTATTTCTAACTTTTCCAAGATTGCTGTTCCTCTCACTGCCCTAACTCATAAGGGTAGGATCTTTGAATGGGGACAAGAGCAAGAAGAAGCGTTCCAAACTCTTAAAGAAAAACTGTGCCATGCTCCAGTCCTATCTCTTCCCGATGGCAGCGACGACTTCGTTGTTTTCTGTGATGCTTCAAAGCAAGGACTTGGATGCGTTCTCATGCAAAGGGGTAAGGTGATTGCTTATGCCTCAAGACAACTTAAGGTTCATGAGGATAACTACACCACTCACGACCTCGAACTTGGTGCGGTCGTGTTTGCTCTCAAGATTTGGAGACATTATCTCTATGGAACCAAATGTGAAATCTTTACCGATCACAAGAGTTTGCAACATATATTCAACCAAAAAGACTTAAACATGAGACAACGTCGTTGGATGGAACTGTTGAATGATTATGATTGCGAAATCAAATACCATCCAGGGAAAGCTAACGTGGTGGCTGATGCGTTAAGTCGGAAAGAATATCCTAACATATGTTGTGCTCTTATTCAATCGGATATCGAGACCAAAATTCTTAAAGCTCAACAAACGGTTCTTTCCGAGGACAACATGCAAAAAGAATTGGATTGTGGAGTTGAAAAACAATTGGAGACTCGACCCAATGGGTTGCTACACTTCTTAAACCGCTTATGGGTTCCTGATCGGGATGATCTTCGTACCTTGATTTTTGACGAGTCTCACAAAACTCGTTATTCTATACACCCAGGAGCCGATAAAATGTACAAAGGCCTTCGCCAACACTATTGGTGGCCCGGCATGAAGAAAGATGTTGCCGTGTACGTTTCTAAATGTCTTACTTGTTCTAAGGTCAAGATTGAACATCAACGACCTTCGGGTTTGCTTGAACAACCCGAGATTCCAATGTGGAAATGGGAGTGTATTTCCATGGACTTTATCACAAAACTTCCAAGAACACCTCGAGGATTTGATAGCATTTGGGTAATCGTGGACCGACTCACGAAATCAGCTCATTTTCTCGCAATTCGTGATGATTGGGGAGCTGAGAAGTTGGCTCAAGTTTATTTGGATGAGATCGTTCGTCTACATGGCGTTCCTCTTAATATCATATCTGATCGTGATAGTCGTTTCACTTCCCGTTTTTGGGGATCTCTACAATCGTTCATGGGTACTCAATTGAATTTGAGTACAGCTTACCATCCCCAAACTGATGGTCAAACGGAAAGAACGATTCAAACTCTTGAAGATATGTTACGTGCTTGCGTCCTTGACTTTGGAGGCAATTGGGACAAATATCTTCCACTAGCTGAGTTTTCGTATAACAACAGCTACCATGCTAGTATCGAGATGGCACCTTTCAAGGCTTTATATGGTCGCCATTGTCGTTCTCCTCTTGGCTGGGATGAGGTCGGTGAAGCACAAATCACTGGTCCCGCTCTAGTCCAAGACACCACTGATCGAATCATCCAAGTTCGCGACAATCTTCGTTTGGCTCGGGAGAGACAAAAGAAGAATGCTGATATTCGTAGAAGACCTCTTGAATTCCAAGTTGGTGACATGGTTCTTTTAAAGGTATCACCTTGGAAAGGCGTTGTCCGGTTTGGGAAGAAAGGGAAATTCACACCGCGATACGTTGGACCTTTCAAAATCATCAAACGTATCGGGAAAGTTGCTTACGAGTTGGAATTACCCGACAAGCTTAGCAATGTACATCCCACGTTTCATGTATCTAACCTCAAGAAGTGTCTTGCCGAGGGAAACCTCCAAGTTCCTCTTGACGAAGTTCACATTGACGAGTCGATGCACTTCGTGGAAAAGCCTATTGAAATCATGGATCGAGAGATCAAACAACTTAAAAGAAGCCGAATTCCGATTGTGAAAGTACGTTGGCAATCTAAACGAGGACCCGAGTTCACTTGGGAACGTGAAGATCAAATGAAGGCCAAGTACCCACACCTGTTCACAAACTCCATTACTTAATTTCGGGACGAAATTTCCTAAAGTAGGGGAGACTGTAATATCTGTACTTTTCCGTTTACAATTTCCGGCCATTTGGCATTTATTGTAAACCCTAATTATCCATATTTAATAGTATGTGAAAATTCTTAAATGAATTTCTTAAACTATGTGGCTAAAAACCATACTCAAACTATGTTTTAGGGCTAATATTCATGATATTTGAATAAAGTCCCTAAACTATATAAAATAAATCTCATAAATTATCCAAGTGTAAACAAAAATTGTACTTATTTAATTTGGAAAATCTTAATTGTGTTTTATTCAATTAAAACACAAATTATATAAATTAAAATGATTTTTATAAAATTATTATGAATTTTTAAGAAATAATAAGATTTATTCCTTAATAAATCAAATAAAGTTTAATTAAATAAATATTTTTAAAATAAAGTTTTATAAAAAAAAAATATGTCTTTTTATATCATTTTTTTTAGTAAATTAGTTAAACCCCTTGACCCATTGAACCCTTTGAAAACTTTGGACCCTCTCAATTTGAACCTTTGAGTTTTGAACCCCCAAACCCGCTGTTTGACTTCGAAAAGTCAACAGGGCCAAAACCACACCAAATCGTTTTCAAAACCGTCGAATTCAAGGCTGTTAATGCCTAATAATCGTGTATAAACGTTAACCGACTCATCTTTAATGATATTAAAGAACCAATTCGATCATAATCAAGCTTTTAACTCAAAAATTCAAGTCGAAACCGTTTTATCCTTAAACCCGCAATCAATTAGTGCGTTTGAGATGAAATTGATCGATATCATAAGTCCCACAGCCTTCGCAACATCATTTACAAACTTCCCGAACTCTCAAACGTACCTCGATTCACTCCGGAAGCTCCAGCGAAGCCGAAGAACATCGAGGCTGAGATTTCAGCCGTTCTCCTTCGTTACGAGGCCATTGCAGGTAACGATTGTTGCATTAGACTCGTCATGATTCAGGGATTGAAAGCCCCTTGGTTTGGAGGTCGATCGCTGTGTAATCCGATCGATTGGGAAGCTAGGGTTTTGCGGTTAAGGAATTGGGAGAGAAGGGTCTTCAGACCCTGCTGTTAAAACCCAAGGGAACCCGCAAATGGACAAGGCATTAAGCCCAGTCCAGCGGTAAGGCGCGCGTATGTCCCAGGGGAGACCCGGGTTCGAATCCGGGCAAACCCCTTTTATTTTTCCTATTTTTGATTTTTATTAATTAAATCTTTAATCTTTAAAAATTCATAACTTTTTATTTACAACTCGAAAATGTACAAATAAATAGTCTAAATTTTTGTAATAAAATTCTCTACTGTTTTATAGAATAAAAACAGAAAACTTTCTGAGTTTATAAAATTATTTATTTAAAAGTCAAATTTTAAAACTTGGATTATTTATTTAATATTAGCAAACTTATTCCAAAAATCCTACAAAAATTAAAGAAACTTAATTTATATATTCTTAACGAAATATTAAGTTTCTGGAACTTTTAGACATTTTTACTAATTTTCACAAATTTAACTTGTAATTAAATCAATAGATTTATTGATTTAATTAAACTAAAAATAAATGAATTTTATAAAAATTCACTATTTAACATAAAATATTCATATGATTTATATATAGATTATATTTATTTTTTTCACTATTTTCATTAATACATTTAGTTAATAAAAGGATTTATTAATTAAATTTCTAAATGAGTAATTAAATAAATAATTACTTAAAACATATTTAAATTACTAAACATAATAATTTAGTAATTTAAATACTTACATCTTAATTACATACCTTAAACTATAACCTAATTACATTTTCAAACCTTAAACTTTCCAAAGCCCTAATTTCCCAAATTCGAGAACACGAACGAACCTTAGCTTATTCCTTTAAACTAAATGACTAAACTACAACTATAATAGGTTAATTGTGACCTACTTTGGATTATATCTTTGGATCAAACTTAGCTTGGAAACTACTTACAAATCCAATGTGAGTTTTCATGCCCCTCTTTATACATTTTATCACTTTTGGGGTGAAACATGTTCCTATATAATTACACTTACACTATTGACAAATCTCACAACTTGAAACAAATTCCCTATTGTTAGACTTGTTTAAATTGCATTATGTGGCTTATTTGTTGACTACACTAGTTCATATTATTAACTGTTGCGACAGCCTATGAATGGAATTAGTGGTACCATGTGGGTTAGCTACCCCATGCATTTCTTTGATCTAGGATGCATGTAATGAATTCTGAAACTGAAAAACTGTTAACTATATGTTGGACAATCTGAATTGGATAAATCTTAAAAGGAAGGTTTAATTTGGACTGTGTGTATATACAATAAGACTATAATGTATTACTTGTCTTAGCATGGAATTTGTACTTTATCTAAACTACTATATCTATATCTACCATGATTGCTCACCAACAATTCACTTTGTTGATAACTCTTATTTTAAACATGTTTCAGGTGCACCAAGTTCAAGCAACGCTTGATTTATGTTCAACACTTAGGCTTGGACTTAGAAACTTGAAATCTGATTTTTATCTTGTTTGGAACTATGTTTTGTCTTGTTTATTTAAACTATTTGTAGCCTTTGAGGCACTTTTAATATTATTGAATAAAATTATGAAATTTTAATAGTTCCAAGTGCTACGAGCAATCTGGTCACAACTCGGGTCATACTCCGACGTGTTCCGCCGCCCGGTTGGGGTGTGACATAATATGTCATAGTACTCGAGTGATTATGTCACTATTTGAGTACAATCCGAACTATGAATTACGTATATCTATTTATCCTTCTATTTAATCCAATAAATTCTCACAACTCTTATTGTGTCTAAATCTGTAGAATGCCTCCCCGTCGTGACAACAGCAACAACAGCAATAACACTGACCTGGCTGCTCTACTCACGCAGCTGGTGAATCAAATTACCCAAGCCAACAACCACACTAATGGCCATGCCATTGGGAGTGCTAATACTGGAGGTGGTGGTGGTGCCAACCCGCCACAATGCACCTTCAAACACTTCAACTCCTGCAATCCTCTCAAATTCTATGGCAACGAAGGAGCTACGGGCCTCCTTCAATGGTTTGAAAGCATTGAGAGCACTTTCCTCAATAGCGACTGTCCCGACAACCTCCGTGTTCGTCATGCTACTAGTGTCTTTCAAAAAAGGGCGCTTACTTGGTGGAATGGTGAGAAAAGGACTAGAGGAGTGGATGTAGCAATGGCACTACCGTGGGATGAGTTGAAGAGGATCATGACTGAGGAATTCTGTCCTCGAAATGAGATGAAAAAGCTGGAAGCGGAATTTTGGGATCTTGCTCAAGATAGTGGTGAAAGCTTAGCATACACCACCCGTTTCCACGAGCTGAGTCTACTTGTGCCACACATGGTTACACCTCTGTCTAGGTATATTGAAAAGTACATTGGTGGTCTACCTAGACAAATTCAAGATACTGTGGTAGGAGGAAATCCTGCTACTCTGGAGGATGCTATCCGCTTGTCAGCTACACTTACTTACAACCATGTTAAAGCGGGTACACTTACAAGAAAGGGTGCCAAGAAAGTTTCTGACACAACAACACCTCCCGCTCATGTCAAAGAAGTCCAAACTGAACCATACCGCAACACTAGGAAGAGAAAGGTCAAGAACTGTGATGTAATCACTCTGGCTGCTCCGGTGAATCAAGTTACACCCATGGCTCAAAACCCAGCAAAGAAACCCTATGGGGGCAGCTACCCACTTTGCAACGCCTGCAACTATCATCACCCTCCAAGCATACCTTGTCGCTTTTGCAACCACTGCGGGAAACATGGCCACACAGCCAATATTTGTCAAGGCAAGGCACTTGCCAACCAAACCAACCCAGCAAATCAAGCCAATCAACAAGCAACTAACCAAGCCATCCCAGCCATTGCAAATGGACGTGCTTGCTTCGAATGTGGTGACCCGAACCACTTCCGTAACCGGTGCCCAAGACTGGTCAATGTTAACCAAGGCGGAGCTCGTGGGCGTGCTTTCAACATCAACGCCAATGAGGCTCAGGCCAACACTGATGTGGTTAACGGTACGTTCCTTATGAATAATCGTTATGCTTCTATACTATTTGATACTGGAGCCGATAAAAGTTTTGTGTCACTAGACTTCGAACCGTTACTTGCAAAAACCCGGTCTAAACTAGAGAAGACCTTTACCGTTGAGGTAGCCGATGGTAACACCGTTACAATTGACACTATCATTTATGATTGCTCCCTAGAACTAAATAAACACACTTTTCCAATCAACCTCGAACCAATGCCATTAGGGAGTTTTGACGTCATCATAGGTATGGACTGGTTGTCGAAGCACCATGCCGAAGTCATGTGCTTTGAAAAATGCATCCGTCTACCACTCCCATCCGGTGAAACGTTGAAGGTCTTTGGTGAGAAACCTTGCAAAGGACTCAAACTAATGTCATGCATTACCGTCCAAAAGTATATACGAAAGAAGTACATGGTTTTCCTAGCACATGTTATCCAAAAAGAAGACAAGAAGAGGAGTGTACAAGACATCCCCATCGTTCGGGATTTTCCTGAAGTTTTCCCTGATGACTTACCAGGTCTTCCACCTGTTCGGCAAGTGGAATTTCGCATCGATCTTGTACCTGGAGCAAACCCGGTGGCTAAAGCTCCATACCGGCTTGCACCTTCCGAGATGCAAGAACTCGCAAGCCAACTTCAAGAACTCGCCGACAAAGGTTTCATACGGCCAAGTCATTCACCGTGGGGTGCACCAGTCTTGTTTGTTAAAAAGAAGGATGGTTCATTCCGCATGTGTATTGACTACCGAGAACTCAACAAGCTTACAATTAAAAACCGCTACCCTTTACCTAGGATTGACGATCTCTTCGATCAACTCCAAGGTTCTACCTACTTCTCGAAGATCGATCTTCGATCTGGTTATCATCAACTCCGTGTGCAAGAGGAGGATATTCCCAAGACCGCCTTCTGAATGAGATATGGTCACTACGAGTTCATGGTTATGCCTTTTGGGCTAACCAATGCACCTGCTGTTTTCATGGACCTCATGAATCGCATGTGTAAACCATATCTTGACAAATTTGTGATCGTGTTCATTGACGACATCTTGATCTATTACAAGACCAAGGAAGATCATGAGCAACATCTTAGGTTGATTTTGGATCTCTTGAAAAACGAACAGCTATACGCCAAGTTCTCCAAGTGTGATTTTTGGCTAAAAGAAGTGCAATTTTTGGGTCACGTTGTCAATGAAAAGGGGATTCATGTTGACCCCGCCAAAATTGAAGCTGTTAAGAATTGGAAAGCTCCTAAAACCCCTACCGAAGTTCGTTCGTTTCTTGGTTTAGCAGGTTACTATCGAAGGTTCATCTCTAATTTCTCCAAGATCGCTGTTCCCCTCACTGCCTTAACCCAAAAAGGTAAACATTATGAGTGGGGACCGAAACAAGAAGAAGCCTTTCAAATTCTCAAGAAAAAGTTATGCAATGCTCCTATCCTCACCCTTCCTGAAGGTGAAGATGATCTAATTGTTTACTGTGATGCTTCAAACCAAGGTTTTGGTTACGTTCTCATGCAACGAGGCAAGGTGATCGCTTATGCATCAAGACAACTCAAAATCCATGAGAAGAATTATACGACGCATGATCTGGAATTGGGTGCTGTCGTATTTGCGTTGAAGATTTGGAGACATTATCTCTATGGGACGAAATGTGTGGTGTTCACCGACCACAAAAGCCTCCAACATATCTTCAACCAAAAGGAACTCAACATGAGACAACGACGTTGGGTTGAACTCCTCAACGATTACGATTGCGAGATTCGTTATCATCCCGGTAAGGCTAATGTTGTAGCCGATGCACTAAGCCGCAAGGAACATGTCCTGCTTCAAAGTGTCAAGATCCATTCCGACATTAAAGTTCGTATTCTAGCAGCTCAACATGTCTCAATTACCGAGGGCAATATGTATGAGGAAATGTCTTGTGGTGCTGAATTTCAATTAGAGACTAAAACCAACGGCTTGCTTTATTTTCTAGATCATATTTGGGTTCCCGATCGTGACGATCTCCGAGCATTCATCATGACCGAAGCACACAAGTCTCGATATTCTATTCATCCCGGTGCGGATAAAATGTACCAAAATCTTCGTCCACAATATTGGTGGCCCGGCATGAAGAAAGACATTGCCTTGTTCGTAGCAAAATGTCTCACATGTTCTAAAGTCAAAGCTGAGCATCAACGTCCTTCTGGTTTACTTGAACAACCGGAAATCCCCGTGTGGAAATGGGAGAATCTAGCTATGGATTTCATCACTAAACTCCCTCGCACTTCAAGCGGTTATGATAGCATCTGGGTAATCATTGACCGTCTCACTAAGTCCGCACACTTCTTGCCTATCCGTGAAGACTATAAGGTTGAGAAATTGGCCCGAATTTACATTGACGAGATCGTGAGTCGTCACGGTGTTCCTTTGAACATAATCTCCGATAGAGATGCTCGTTTCACTTCTCGGCTTTGGCAATCTCTCCAAAAGGCACTTGGTACACGATTAGATTTGAGCACGGCCTACCATCCCCAAACTGATGGTCAGACCGAGCGAACAATCCAAACCCTGGAAGACATGCTGAGAGCCTGTGTCATCGACTTTGGTGGCAATTGGGATTCACATTTGACACTTATCGAATTTTCCTACAACAATAGTTACCACACCAGCATCGACATGGCTCCGTTTGAAGCTCTCTACGGTCGTAAGTGTCGTTCTCCCATCTGTTGGAACGAGATTGGTGAAGCAAAAATCACCGGTCCCGAGTTAATTCAAGAAACCTCCGACAAGATTATTCAAATCCGTGACAACATTCGAGTTGCGAGGAGTCGGCAAAAGAGCTATGCCGACAAACGACGCAAACCCTTGGAATTCCAAGTTGGTGACCTTGTACTTCTAAAGGTGTCTCCTTGGAAGGGAGTGATCCGTTTTGGGAAGAAAGGCAAGCTAGCACCTCGCTATGTGGGTCCATTCAAGATCCTTGAAAGGATTGGGAAAGTGGCTTACAAGCTCGAGTTACCTCCATCACTTGGCAACATACATCCTACATTTCATGTATCCAACCTCAAGAAGTGTCTTGCTGATGAGAACCTTCATATACCTCTTGACGATGTGCGCATTGATGAGACGATGCACTTCGTTGAAAAACCAGTTGAGATTATGGATCGTGAGATAAAACAACTCAAGCGCAGCCGTATTCCTATCGTCAAGATTCGTTGGGAATCTAAACGAGGACCCGAGTTTACTTGGGAACGAGAAGACCAAATGAAGCTCAAGTACCCACATCTTTTTGCTGAAGCAGTAGCCTCAACCAGTTGAATTTCGGGACGAAATTCCCTCAACATGGGGATACTGTAACCTTTCTGATTTTCATGTTTTTCCTATTTATTTTATGTCGTGCAATAAAATACGATTCCGATTCCAACCTCACATTCATTGTTCATGTACAATAACAAGCATACACGCGTTTATTATATTACAATATTAACTAAAACAATCTTACAAACCTCGAGGACCAAACTTGACAAAAACTCAAAACAACATCAATATTACAAAACTACAAGGACTAGTCTTGAAACTTCCAAAAACCTACACAAGCACGGTCGTGCTTAGTCCTAAGCACTGTCGCGCTTGTGCCATGACCACGGTCGTGCTTATCTTTAAGCACGGTCGCGCCTCTTTTGCAGTTTGACTCTGAAAAGGTCAAACCGACTCAAATCTTGTCCAAAAATAGATCGTAAACACGTTTAGAAGTTTGCGAGACTTGCAGAAGAAGATATTCGGTTTATTCAGCCTAATACCCGACCAAATACACGTCCAATCGTCCGAATTCTCGCAACTACGACCGGACTTTCCTTATCGAATCAAATCTCGTATTTATGACCAAATCAAATGAATCAAACCACATTAATAACTTTATACGACTTCTATAAACTTCCCTCAACCTTAACATCATCAGAATAACATCTCCATCTCTCTGCCGATCGAAAAGAAGCCGCGAAATATTCCTCGTAGCCGACAGCAATCGTTGCCCAATCAAAGCAGGTTAGTAGTAGTTCAATTGCTTGGTTTCTTCATTCCAAACAAAAACCCTAACCTAATTTGAATCCAAAATACGGAATTTGAACGATTCGAATCTAAGTTTTGGTAATAAAAAGGTTTTAATCAAAATACACGCTAGACGTGTTATAAATCTAATTAAAAAGTATGGTTCAATTCGCAAGCACTCTCTCAAGGAAAACCCTAAGTTTCTAATCAGTTTTATTACAAGAATCAGGCGAATTGCTTCTGAAATTGACCAGACACGGTCGCGCTAACCTATGAGCGCGGTCGTGCCTGACCAAGCACAGTCGTGCCAGAGAAAGGCCCGGTCGTGTCTGATGAACAAACTCTGGCTTTGACTTCTGACCAACCACGGGCGCGTTACCGACTAAGCGCGGTCGCGTACGAGCCGGGCGCGGTCGTGCCGTATACGAGCACGGTCGTGCTCGTCCCTTAACAGAATCTTTATTTTTATTTTCATTCTTTTAAATTGATAAATAAATTAAAATACAGTTTAAATAATTATTTTTATAAACTAATTACTGGAATACCTATATTCCTTACACTTGTTTCCAAACGAACTTTAATTACTTAAACTTATACAAATAAATATATATAATATTCTAAATAAATATTATAGTTAATTATTATTTTAAAACAACCCTACATGTTTAAGAATGACAATCCACTTTCAACATCGAATAACGCAAATCAATAACACATGACCATATACCTTGTTCATTAGGTTGAACCTAGCAATCCACAACACACCGCCGTTTCCCATTTGCTTGTGCAATCTATACGCTACATAACACGTGAGTTACATAGCCCCTCTTTTACTCTATTTTACAAACTTTTGGGGTGGAACATGCGTTCTATTTACATGTTTTCAATTATACACATATACAGTTCCATCCTATGCATGTATACAATTTTGCGCTTTGTGCTTGAGTACTAGTTGTAGGCCAATTATTATGCTCTTCATGTACAATCATTAACTAATAGCCGACAGTAAACAGTGGTAGATCTATTGAGTCTGACAAACCCACCCAGGTAGGGTGACTGTTACTGACAACACAAATTTTGAGTGCAAGTTACAAAGGTTTGATTGTATAGGTCACACAATGGTTTCTCTCCATAATAGCCCTAATTGTCATGTTGTATTGAACTTTATGCACACAACACGTATTTTGCTATCACACGATTAAACCTATGTTTTCTCACCAACTTTTTAGTTGACTCTGTTTTAACCATGTTTCAGGTACCAATGTTTGAAGTAATCAAGATATGCTACACATAGGATTTTGGACCTAGAATTTAATTAAACCAGTTTATGTTATGTCATTTACATTTTTGTTTGATGGATTGGTTGTGTTTTGATTGAACTTATTGATTGCAATGAAAACAATTATTAAATATTCAAACTTTAGCAAACCATGAGTAATGTACAGTCTGCACGCTTCACGCCCCGACGTTTCCGCCGTCGGTTGGGGTGTGACAGTGACGACAATACGGGAGATTGAACGTCCTAAAGTAACGCTCTAATAATTAAGAGTAGACGGGCGTGTCCACGGAGTTAGGAATTACTTTACGCGACGAATTACAAAAATAATAATAAATATAATCGGGTAAATAATATAACTAATTATATTATTATTTAGTCTCAATCGATACACGATGTGATAAAATGATTTGAAATAATATAAATATATATTATTTAATAATACGGTCACGGTTTGAAAATAATATAAACATATTATTTTATACGAAGTTACGGTTTGAAAATAATACAAACATATTATTTTTATTTGATAATAACAGTGATATTTTATTCATAAAAGTGGGAATAATATAAAAATAGGTTACTAATCCAAACCCGAGCCAACTGGTTGTTTTCCGGGCAAAAACACATTTATATAATAATATAATATTATAGGTTTTGATTTTTATTAATTAAATATTGGCAGAAAAATGTTTAAAATTAATTGTGGAGCCCGGACTCGAACCCGGGTCTCTCCCACACACGCACACTGTCTTAACCAGTCCGGCCGCTAGGCTATCGCGACAATACCCAGACCGAGACCCTTTTGATCAGCAATTTCCGAGAATCCCCTTCCCCCAGTACAAGCCGCGATCGATCCTAGTCCCATACATGAAATTTCGATAATAAAGCTTTAAATCTGTAAAAGGGGTTTTATTTATCGAGTATATACGAATCTGTAGACAAAATTAATTACAAAAACATCACGTTTTGAATCGTTTAATTGCAGATTAAAAATCGAAACCCTAGAATATGAACACAAGATTAAATTGATCGATTTACATGTTAAAACTTTCTGGAATCATGGGGCTTTTACTAAAAGGAAGATTTCGAAGCTACTGATATAGTTTAATTGTATGAAGAACGTGTCTAGATCAGGTTTTGATTAAATCGTTTGCGATGAACCCTAGGTTCTGGAGTTTTACAAATTCGATGTTAAAATGTTGAATTAGTATAGGGGTTTTAATAAAAAAATGATTTCTAACATGACTGTGTGGTTTGATTTGATGGAGGTTGAGTTTCGGATCAAAAGCCCCAAAACGTTTTTATCACGAACCCTAGAATCGGGTTCTTGTTAATATTGGTGTTTTAAGCCCTAATTGATATAGGGCTTTCCATTAGAGAGTAAAAACGAAAGTGAAGGTGTATTCAATTACCGGAAACAAGTGTGAATCGACTGAGATCGACTAAAACGGGTTCCGCTTCGGCTTGTTTGGCTTCCGGCGGCGTCTTCTGCTTTTCCGACCAATGTGGGATGTGCAAAAGCTTCAGACAGGTTCGTTCGATGTGTGCAGAGTGATAGTACTCGAGATTGATACAAGAACTTGACGAATTTGATGGATACTAGTTGATGGTCGACGGTTACATGTTTTAATTCTAATAATTCGGGTTAATTCGATTAATTGTTGGTTTAATGGGTTAATGATGATCGTTATGATCATTATCATGCAAGAACGGTTCTAATTCCAACGGATTTCGGGTATAATTCGTGAATTGGAGATCAAAGGATTCCAATGTTGACTTTCAAAAGTCAACAGGAGCAATTTTGATAAAATTGACTTTGGTGGGTCAATTTATTTGATTTGGTAACTTCACACAACTAGTCCCTGAAGTTTTGAATTAATATTGTGACCGAATTAGACCTTGGGGTTAGATTTGACTAACGGGGTTAGGTTTTTAACGGTAAGTTAACGGAATTTGCTAACTGAGTTAACCAGAAAAGTCGGGTTGTCACAATATTCTCATCCGAATTTTGGGATTCTGAATGAGGGCTTTTAGGTTGGGATTTGGCCTTTGAGACATGAAGAGAAGGAGTATTCTTGCTCCTTTTTCTAGTATATTTTGCTGCCACTAGGGCCCTTTGTTCCAGTTGAACGATAACATCCAAAACAGGTGTAAGTATTTTATGTGCCTGTGCATCCTTAGTAGTGTGCACAGGGGTTCGAACAGTGGAAGCAGATTGTTGTTCAAGATGTGAAGAGGAGGGTGTGGGATCAGTATCAGCTGGGATTGCTGAACTGTCACCCTGGGTACTTTGTATGTTCATCATTGTAGATAACAATGGAACATTGACCCCTGATAACTTTTTGGAAACAGTTCTCATACTTTGAAAAATGTTACTTTTATGACCCAACATAATATAGATTTTTGCAGTTTTTGAAAGCTCTTTTAATTCAATGTTAAAAACCTCCTGCAAGAACCTTGGGTACATATAAAATTGCTGCTTTGCACCCTCTTGAAGGTTGTATCTTAAACCTTCAAAGATGAGATGTGCAAAGTTGAATCCTTGGCCAGTAACCATACCGTGAACAGCAGAGGCAAGTGCAGAGCTCACTTGATGCCATCCACTTCTCTTCTGAGATATGCATTGTCGAAGAGTGTGGCATAGATACTTTCGAGGGGGGCCCATCAGTGCCTTCTCTATTGTGTACTCATTCTGATTTCCAGTGTACCCGATGGATACAAAGGTCCTCATATAGACTTCTTTTGAGTATAAAATGGTGGCCCCCTCGTCTTGAAGCTTAAGGTGTTTTCTGAGAGTAGCTTCAGTGACGATGATATCTTTGCCTTCTACCATGGCTTGGATTTAGGGACTCCCCTGTTCGGTAGAGTAGACAGCGGTGTTCCAAAAATCCTCGATATGAGGGATGTATATGGTAGGGTTGACGGTTAGGGCAAAATATATCTTTGATCGACAAAGAAAATCAATCATATCATCGAACCCCTCAGAGTTCTTCCCTTTTATTAAGTATGCTGTGAGGTTGTGGTATGGAGAAAACTTATCATCGGGATGGTTTATGTCTACCTCTGCCATTTGTTGGATTTGGAGGGAAGGATGAAGGTTTTGAAAGGTGGTTAAGTATGGAAGGCTTTGAATGCTTATGGAGGTTTGAGAGAAAATGATGTGGGTTAGGTTGAAATTGAATGTGAAGAGGTTATGGAGAAATTGATTTGAGTTATAATGGTAGAGGAGGGAAAAAGCAAACGTACTTGAACAGTACAACCTCATTCACTTTTTACTGTTACAGCTGTAATACACTATAGCAGTCATGGTAAAGACTGGAAGGAATATTTACAGCGGTTAAAAGTTAATTTAGACTTATTTTTTACCCATCAGCAGCAAACTTGGTTACTGCGGATGGTTAAGCCTATCCGCTGCAAGCTTGGTTGCGGCGGATGGTTAAGTCTGTCAGCAGCAAACTCAATTGCTGCTGATGGATGCAATTATCTACATCAAGGATGTTGCTGCTGACAGCCTTAAAGCTATCCGCTGGAAACTTGTTCCTGCTGATAACTTAAAGCAGTCAGTGGCAAAATCTTTGCTGCTGATGGATGCAATAATCTGTAGCAAGGATGTTGCTGTCACAGCCTTAAAGCTATCCACAGAAAACTTGTTCTTGCCGATAACATAAAGCAGTCAGTGGCAAAATCTTTGCTGCTGATGATTAAACCATCAGCAGCAAGAAATGAATGCTGCTGACTTATAACTTTTATTTATAACAAAAGACAAACACATTTACAAAAACAAATTTTTTGAGACATATTTTAATCAAAGTTCATCATACCAATATATTCAACTAAATATCTAAATCTACGTTCATCAAAAGGTTTTGTAAACAAATCAGCATATTGCTCATTGGTATGAACTTTGGTTAAAATAATTCTCTTTTTCTCTGCTTGATCTCTTATGAAGTGATACCTAATGTCAATGTGCTTTGTCTTGGAGTGCTGCACCGAATTGTTTGTGATTGATATAGCACTCATGTTGTCAATGTGAATAGGAGTTGCCATGAAATTCATCCCATAATCCAGCATTTGATTTTGTATCCAGATGACTTGTGCATAGCAACTTGAAGCTGCAATGTATTCTGCTTCTGCTGTAAAAGTTGAAACACATGTTTGCTTCTTGCACTGCCATGAAATCAGTCTCCCTCCTAGAAATTGACATCCCCTGATGTGGAATTTTTGCCCAAGTTGCATCCCCCATAATCATTGTCGGTGTATGTATACAGATTGAACTTATCATTTTTAGAGTACCATAGCCGAAGTCTTGGGGCTCCCTTTAGGTATCTAAAAATTCTTTTGACAACTTGAAGATGTGAAATCTTTGGAGCTGATTGGAATCTTGCACAGAGACATACTGCAAACATGATATCTGGCCTTGAGGCAGTGAGATACATGAGAGACCCTATCATTGCACGGTACTGATGTTGGTCAGTGTCTTGACCATCTTTGTCTGGAGTCAGCTGATGGTGCACTTGCATAGGGGTTCTTGCAGCAGAGCAGTCATCCATCTTGAATCTTTCCAGAATGCTCTTGACATATTTGGATTGGCTGATGAAGATTCCATTTGGAACTTGTTTGACTTGAAGACCCAGAAAGAAATTTAGGTCACCCATTGAACTCATTTCAAACTTTGAGTGCATTAGGATCTCAAAGTCTTTACACAACTTCTTCCTTGTTGATACAAAGATGATATCATCTACGTAGATTTGTACCAGTAAGATTTCTCCCCCTTCATCTTTGATAAACAAGGTCTGGTCAATGGCACCTCTTCTGAAGTTGTTGCTTAGTAGATATCCAGACAAAGTTTCATACTAGGCTCTTGGGGCTTGATGTAAGCCATAAAGAGCTTTGTCTAGTTTGAACATTTGGTTAGGATGTGCAGGATCTACAAAGTCTGGAGGCTGTTTGACATATACTTCTTCACCAATCTTCCCATACAGAAAGGCACTATTAACATCCATTTGATAGACCATGAAATTCTTGAATACAGCAAATGCCAGGAAGATTCTGATGGTCTCCAGCCTGGCAACAGGAGCAAAGACTTCATTATAGTCAATTCCCTCTTCCTGAGTGTAGCCTTGAGCTACAAGTCTGGCTTTGTTCTTGACTACAATGCCTCTCTCATCTTGTTTGTTCCTGAATACCCATCTTGTGTTAATGGCAGATTGACCAGGTGGAAGATCAACAAGTATCCAGACATCCTGTCTCTTGAATTGCAGCAACTCTTCCTGCATTGCCTCAATCCAACTGCTGTGTTTCAGAGCTTCATCTATCTTCTTAGGTTCCACCTGAGATAGAAAATATGAAAACAAATATATATTGGCCTCATGAGATTTGCTTCTTGTTAGAACTCCTTGGTGAACTTGACCAATAATATTTTCCAGAGGATGTTCCTTGTTGATCCTTTGTGCTGGTACCACCTCCAGCTGTATCCCTTGCTCAAGATTGCTTTGATTTTGATCATGGATTTCTTCATTCATGGTTGAAGAGTCTTCAATATCAACAGCTACATCAGTATTATCAGCAATAGTATTTGCAGCATCTAAAACATTTACCGAAGAGTCTTCATTCAAATTTTCATTTTCAGATAGGATGCTGCTGGTGACATTGAAGAGTCTGGTTCTGGCTTCACTTGCTTCAATGTCTTCCATAACAGATGGAGGATCAATGGATGGTCTTTTACGACTGATAGAAGATTTAGGAAAATCTAGTCTGTAGTTAGAGGAGAAAGTGGAAGCAGGTGCTTGAGAAGAGCTAGACTCCATATTTGAGAAGATGAGAGGCTCAAATATTTGGGTGAAGGAGTCTATGTCAAAGAGCCAGTTTGGGCCTTTTCCCTGTTCACAGACAATGTGTTCTCTACATTCCATATTGGCTGATTTTTTCACAATTCTTGTTCTTTAGTTGAATACTCTGTAGGCCTTGGATTGAGAGGAATAGCCCACAAAATATCGTTCATCATATTTGGCACCAAACTTAGGAAGAACCCCATGTGTGATCAGAATTGTGCGTGGACATCCAAAAGGTTTTAGAAATCTAATGTTGGGAACTCTTTGGAACCATAGTTCATAAGGTGTCTTGTTGAGACGCTTGACTATGAGAACTCTATTTTGCACATAGCAGGCTGTGCTTACTGCTTCTGCCCAGAATGTTAGAGGCAGTTTTGAGTCAGCCAACATAGATCTTGCTGACTCAATTAGAGTTCTGTTTCTTCTTTCAGCAACTCCATTTTGTTGAGGAGTTCTTGGAGCACTGTATTGCCTTTCTATTCCCTTGCTCTCACAGAAATAGTTCAAAGTGTGGTTCTTGAACTCTGTGCCCTGATCACACCTTATTATCTTTACCTTCTTATTGCTTTGATTCTCTACCCTAAGGATGTAGGATTTGAGAATTTCAGCAGTTTCATCTTTTGTTCTCAAGAAGTATACCCATGAGAATCTGGTGTAGTCATCAGTTATCACCAGACAGTATGACTTCTTACCCATTGACATAATATTTGTAGGACCAAAGAGATCCACATGCAACAGCTGTAGTGGAGTATCATTTTATTCAAAGTCTTGGGCTTGTGATAACTCTTGTGTTGCTTCCCCTTCAGGAAGCCCTCTGACAAGATTATCCTTCACCAATTTGTTGATAGTTTTGATGTTAACATGGCTTAATCTCCTGTGCCAGAGAGATGATTCATCAACTGAAGCTTTTGATAGAAAACAGGATACACTGCCAGATGGAGTGACCTCATTCATGTCAAGCACATAAAGATTTTCTTTTCTCTGAGCAGTTAATAAAATCTTTTCTCGAGGAGGTTTGGATAAACCAGGAGATAGTACAAAGCATTCTTTATCTGTGAGGAACATCCAATGCTTTTGATCACAGACCTGGGAAACACTCATGAGATTGAAGTCCAATTCTTTGACATAGTTTACCTTATCAATACTCATTCTTTCATTGGACACGGTTCCTTGTCCAGTAATAGATCCTCCTTTTGAGTCACTTCCAAAGGCAACATATCCTCCATTGAAATGTCTGAAGTTGGAGAGGATGGATCTGTTGCCTGCCATGTGCCAGGAACAGCCACTGTCTACCACCCAGGTGTTATTCTTGTGACCTGGTTGTCCCTGTACATGAGAGAGATCTAGTTAGTGGGAGGAATCCAAGAGCTTGCATCCTTGTAAAAAAGGTTCTCGGATTATCAGTATCAGCATGTTTGCAATCAACGGAACCAATGATGATTCTTGGAGGAATTTTGGCTTTCCAATGCTGAATTGTTGGTTTTCCAGCTCTCTTTGCTTTGTCAGCAGCTGATGTTGCTTTGGCTGCTGACAGATTTGCTTGATCAGCAGCAGATTTTGCTACTGAGGACTTTGGCTTATCAGCATCAGATTTTGTTGCTGCTGATTGTTTTACTTGAGCAGCAGCTGACTTGGTTGCTGCTGAAGGCTTGTCTTTTTGTTTCTTGGGCTTTATTGATCAACAACATTTTTGCTGGCTGCTGATGGTTTAACAACAGATGTATGCCCATCCTTATTTACCTTGTTACCAGATGGTTTCTCTGTAGAAGTTCTTTTGTCGATAGGCTTTTGGTTAATCTGGTTGAAAGGATTAAATTTATAATTTGCAGCAAAGTGGTCTGATTCACCACAGATGATGCAAGATTGTTGAGGTTTTGGTAGCTTCTTCCTTAGTGGGGAGAGGGAGTTTCTGAAATGAGTTGCCTTGGCTTCAAGGCTTCTTACCATTTTGTTCTTGTTCGTCTTTTCAAAAGCATGTTGCTTGAGGTTTCTTTGTTGCTGAAGGTAGTATAAGCGGGTGCTGACAGTATGATTGTATTTCCCAAACACAAAGCATGATTTAGCCAGTTTATCCCTTTGAAAGTACACAAAGTCCTTTCTTTTGAACAAGTCTTTGAAGTTCCAGGGGTGAGCTCTGTTGTGCTCAAAGGTGGCTTCTTCCAATGTCTTTTGAACATATGGAGCTCTCTCTCCAGGCATGTGAAATATGTCAAACACCTTCCTTTGTTGGATTGAGGTTGAAGACTGTCCCTTTTCAACAGTTAGCTTTCTTCCTTCTAGAGGATAGCTGATTCTGATTTGTTTGGTTAGTTGAGATACTGGTACTGTTTTTGATGGGATGAAAGGGCTTGGATTGTTGGCTTTAATAGCTTCACAGGTAGGAGGTGATGAAACTTTAATGGTTTCAGTGGAGTTAGAGCATGTTGACTCAAACTCGGATGAAGTAGTGCATTCTTGCACAGGGGTTTCTTGGACAACAGGGTCAATATTTCGGTTGGCCATGTCAAGGTTGGAAAGATTGAAACTTGGTTCATGGATGGCTACATAGTCAGCGGGTGGAGGAACAGCATTGTATGGTTGGTCAGCTTGAAATCCAAGACCAGCAGTTACCTTTTCATGAATTTGAGCATCCAAAAGTCTTTGCATCTTTTTGGATGCAAATTCATATTTTTCCACATGGACCTTTTGGTCTGCTAATTCGGCCCTTGTAGCTTTTAACTTAACCAGAAGGTCATCAATTTGAGTTTCAAGGTTTGTTTATTCATGTTTTAATGATGAAATTTCTTTCTTTAAACAATCAATCTTTTCCTTATAACTGTTTTTAACCTTTTTAAATTCAGATTTCATTTGGTGAAATTCTTCATTTTGATCTATGAGATTCTGGTTATGTTTCCTGTATCCAAGGACCTTATCAATACAAGCTTGAGTACACAGATTTTCATATACCTGAGGTGGTACCTCTGATGTGTCTGCCATGCTAGCTTTAATGTTGGTAGGAATATCCTCATACTGGAAGCTCCAGTCAAAGTCAGTAGTTCCAATAGCTGCACAAGCTGCAGTTTGTGTGAGAGGAGTGGCCTGTTGCTGTCTTGGTTGAGCTTGTCTGCTATGAGCCGCAGCTGGGTTTTCCTTTGGTGCCTTGCATTCTCTAGCAAAATGACAAAGTTGGTTACATTTGTAACACCTCAGTTTGCTTTTGTCCAAGCCAACCCTGTGTTAGAGTTGTTGATTGGAACGGGTCTTCCTGTTCTTGAGTAGAACCTTTTTGCTCTTAGAGAGAGCATGGCATAGGAGTGCTGTATATCCATTTCTTCTAGATCCTCTGGATGAAAACATTCCAAATCTTCCTTGATAAAGGACATATTGCTTGAGTTTTCAGATACAAAAGCAGCAGAGGTTGATGTTTGAGGTGGGGCTTCAAGAAGAAATGGTGAGTTGTTTGATTTAGAGGTTGGAGTTTCGGGATGAGTGACGATGGGAGGATAATAGTTGCTTGAAGTAGGACCTGAGTGGTCAGAGTGGAGGGCAGAAGAGGTGGTGGTGGATGTTGAGTCTATTTGGTAGCTTGAGCTTCTTTCCTTGGCCTGAATCATCTCTAATTCATAGGTCTTTAGCATACCAAAAAGCTCAGTCATCTGTGGAGTCTTCAGATTCCCAGTTCTTCTGATGGACACTGTATAGAGTGTCCAGCAACTGGTTAGAGACCTGATGAACTTCTTGAAAATATCTTCATTCTCCAGCTTCACTTTTGAGCACTGCAGCTCACCTACAAGATAAGTATATATGTTAAATAAAACAGTTAGAGACTCACCTTCCTTCCAGACGAAGTCTTCATATTGCTGCTTCAGGATATCTCTTCTGTTTTCTTTTACATCCTCTGAACGAGCAAACATCTTCTCAAGAGCCTCCCATAGCTCCTTTTCAGTTTTGTATCCTCTGAAGTTGTGAAAAATTTTATTTGGTAAGCACATCTGGATGGCTCCCAAGGCCATGAAATCTACCTCCATTTTCTTGATGTCTTCATCAGAGTATTTGGAGGATTCTTTGGGAACCAATGTACCTTCGGAATCAGCGGAGGCCACCATGGGTATGTATGGTCCATCTTTAATGGATTTCCACATCCCATATTCTTGATAGCAGAAGAAGCTTTCCATTCTGTTCTTCCACATATCATAGTCTTCTCCAGACACCAGTCTTGGTGGTCTGCTGATGCTTACAGTGTCTTCAACTCCATTGTTTTGTGTCATTTTTTATTTGTGATAATGGGTGACTTTATCAAAGAGATAGTTTTGAATAGAACCATAGAATGATTAAACAAGTGTGAGTTTGTTTAATCTGTGAGCCAAAGCTCTGATACCACTTGTAGGATCGGTGAATACAAGATGGTTCTATTCTAGTTGAGATTGGTGGAAACAATCACAACTAAGCAATGTAAACAAGTAAACAAGAAGAATACTGATAAATGCACTTTGTATTAAGCTTCAAAGATTACAAGATTACATAGAAAACTCTTAAGTAAAAGCACTAGTATACAGTGACTCTAAGTACTACTTATATAGTAACTTAGAATCAAGACAGACCCTTGATTCTAAGGATCATATCTGTCACACCCCAACCGACGGCGGAAACGTCGGGGCGGGACATGTAGACTGTTCATGAGCACAAGGTTGACTAAACTGAAATATATTAATCATTCAAATTCATTGCAATAGTTCAAGACAAAACAAAATCAAACCAAGTACATAAAATGAAATACATGATCTTTTATTTAAAATTATCTAGGTCCAAAACTTATGTGTAGCAAGTCTTGATCAAAATCACACATTAGCACCTGAAACATGAATAGTATAAGGTCAACTAAAAAGTTGGTGAGCATACACAGGTTTATACAAAAATAGTGTATAGATGTAAATAATCAAATCCTTACATAACATGATAAAATAAGGCATTTATGGGGAGCAACTATTGTGTAACTAAAGTACAATCAAACCTTTGTAACTAGCATGCAAATTGTGTTGTCGGTAACAATCACCCCAATCTGGGTGGGTTTGTCAGACTCAATAGATCTATCATTGTTAACCGTCGGCTTGAATAGTTAATGATTGCACATAAATTGCACACAAACAGTTAACACACCTAGCACTTAAACATAAAGCTCAAATTTTGCATACATGAATGTAAAGAGAATTTGTGTTTGTGTAGTTTATGTAAATGTAAATAATTGTGTGTATAGAGTTCATGTTTCACCCCAAAAAGTGTAAAAGGGTAAAAGGGGCTAGGTAATACTCACATGATTCAAAAGTGTAGCTAACACGAGAGACTAGGTAGCAACGTGATCCTTGTAACGCACAACATTAACCTAGAGTGTATTATGTGTGAACATGAATTAATAAAATGTCTAAATCAAAGTCTAGGGTTTCAATGGATTTGAGTATAGGGAATTGTATAATGAGTTCGTGTCGAATTATGTAACAGGATTGTGTAGGTGTTTGCGTTTTGTTCTTGAATAAGTGTTTTATAATTATTAAAGTTGGGGTATAGTGTCCTAAAATAATGATTTAGAGTTTAGGGTTAAATAACTAAATAATTAGATTTATTTATTTAGGAAAGTAGTACGAAATTATATCGTTTCAAATATAAATTAAATAACTTTAATTAAAAATTGACATGTATTCTTTAAATATATAAGAACTATATATATTTAGATATAGTATTATTAGGTTTTAAACATATAACTTAAATTTTATAACATTAGGTGAATAAATTATTCAAAATAATATAATTTAATTGAGTAATTAACAATTAAATTTATAAAGATGGAGATTTTTATGCAAAAATTGTAAACCTTGTTTTATTCTGTTCTAAATAATGTAGGATTTATAAAATAGTTTTTATACAATTTTTTTTTTGGAGTCTTAAAACTGGTTTTAAAAATAATTGGGGCTGGCCCGGATCGAACCCGGGTCTGCCCGGCGAAGGTAACAAGCGCCAACCACTGGACCAGGGGCGCATCCCTGATACATATCTGGTTCGAATTGTTTTTAATATGAATCTGGGAAGGTGCCGGGTCTAGGTTCGATACGCACGCAAAAGGGATGGGGTTATCGGTTTCGAACCCACGCCACCAGGTCCGATGGCGCAGTGGCTTAACCAGTCGGACCGGTGGTTTCGCTGGTCATATAGGGATTCCACAAATACACAAACATTCTTACCGGAACAAATCAAAATCCCCTTCTGAATTCGGAAGAACAGGGCTTAGGAATTTACAGAAATCTCATCCGATTCGAATTGGTTTCTGCAAATTGATTCGGGGCTTTCGATATATGGATAAAAATGGATCAAATGATGTAAATCTTACCTGATATGGTTAGGTATTAAAGGCCTATGGCTAAAATTTAAGTCTCGAGGTTCTTGATGCTCAATCTGGTTCTAGGCGCGGAATGGGATGTGATTCTGGTTCTTGAGAGTTTGTATTAGGTTGTGCGACAGTATGAGGATGTTTTAGGTGGATCAATTCCTCCTTAATTGCTCGATTGTACTTAATCTCGCATATGACAATTGTCTGCCCTGATTCACGCATCAATTGCTTAGATGCGGATGAATTGGGATGTGTTTCAGGTCTGAATACGTACGAGGGTCGATTGGCCATGATTTGCGGGTAATAGCATGTCCAATCTCTCTGATTTGGTAACAAATTGAATTTGGTTTGACCGTAAATGGTCAAAACATTTGAAATTTGAATCTGACCGCTCAATTAGTCAAATTGTTATGTTAATTCGATTAGAACTTGATTGAGAATTAGTTACGCGCACAATGAAAGTTCATGGCAGCCAAGATTGATCGATTTTGATCTTGAATTTGCAAGATTTCTTAGACTGTTTGACTTTTAAAAGTCAAACTATTTAGAAGGTTTGAATTTGGTCAAAATTGAGGATTTGTGGTTTAAATTTCAAGAGTAAGGGTTCAAATTCAAGGTTCTTTGTGTTTAGAGGTTCGAACCCAATATATATATATATATATATATATATATGTATTGATTCTTTAAAAGTTTTCTTTTAATGGTACATACTTATATATTCATTTTTTTTATATATTTATGAAATAAACTTTTTGGCTTAGAACTTTATGAAAATCCCATTTTTGCAAAATTATGAGTTGAAATGTTCGATTTATTTCATAATATCAAATTCACACGTTTATATTTTTATTTGCAAATAAGTGTGTGTATAATCAAAGTATGTAAAAGTATAGTTTAAAATGAAACCCTTATGTTTGAAATTGTTTGCTTATTTAAAACATATGTATAAATACATGTGATATGTATGTAGTAAAGGAATAATAGGTATGCAGAAGTTTTGTATGTTAAAATAATAGTCACTATAACATATAAGGTTTGGAATAAGTATGGGATTTCAAGAGTTTATAAAATGAAATGACTAAGGAAAGTTTTTGACCTCAAAATCAGGGATGTTACAATATCTAACACAAGTCGTTGATCTTGTATTGAAGCTATTCTACATGTAACGACAATAAAAACTACAAAAGTTATCTTTACTCAAACGTCTTCTTAGGAATCATTGCTTGAGTCCTTGGAAGAAGTGCGTCGTTGTCTTTTATTGTCTTACACCAGTAACATTCTTTCTGCGTGGAGTGTGTCAGTGTTGCAGCAGAAAGTTGTCAGTGGTAATGGTTGTTTTATAGAAGCCAGTCAGCTGCAACGTTTGACCTTTAGTGGGAATGGCTATCAGCAGCAATGTTGTTGATCAACAGCAAGACACAACTTTTTTTTTGTTTTTTTTTACTGATAAATACAATTTGTATTAAGCTTCAAAGATTATAAGATTACAGAGAAAACTCTTAAGCTAAAGCACTAGTATACAATGACTCTAAGTACTACTTATATAGTAACTTAGAATCAAGACAAACCCTTGATTCTAAGGATCAGATCTAACACAAGCCGTTGATCTTGTATTGAAGCTATTCCACGTGTACAACAATAAAAACTACAAAAGTTATCTTTACTCAAACGTCTTCTTAGGCATCATTGCTTGAGTCCTTGGAAGAAGAGCGTCGTTGTCTTTTATTGTCTTGCACTGGTAACATTCTTTCTGCGTGGAGTGTGTCAGTGTTGCAGCAGAAAGTTGTCAGTGGTAATGGTTGCTTTATCGAAGCCAGGCAGCTGCAACGTTTGATCTTCAGTGGGAATGGCTATCAGCATCAATGTTGTTGATCAGCAGCAAGACACAACTGTCCACAGCTGCTGATGATTTCCCTATCAGCAGCAACTTTGGTGTTCAGCAGATAAGGCTATCCGCATCAGATTTGTTCTTCAGCAGAAGAACAAGTATCCGCTGCAGATAAGCTTATCCGCAACAGTTTGTACTTAGAGACCTTTGTAGCCATCAGTCTTTATATCTACAGTGAGGAGGGTCTTCTTGTTTCTCACGGTACGCGGGGTCCTCCTGAATTTGTTTTCTTCCTTCGTTTCCCATAGTTTTCCCTACCCATCACCACCATCATTCATTATTACCCACCCGTCATTCATCACATCTTATCCATCATGCCACCTCTATCCACCATCCATTATCCATTATCATCATCAACCTTCTATCATCCACCCACCATTCATATCATTCACCGACCACCACCACCATGCGGAAATTTAAACTGTTCATGACCGTTGACCTACTTTGCTGTGGCTTTCATGTCTATGTGTTTGCCACCCATTGAGCACGTTTCTCTGCTATCTATCTTAAGTCTTTAAGTCTTTTTGAGTCAGTCGAGTCTTTTATTTTAATTTTGAATCAGTTTGATGATGCGGGTATTGTGTGAGTTTGTTTTGTAGGTTTACATCATTCCGTCCGTACTCAATCTCCATTCGGACGGAATTGATCCTGATCTTAGTGAGCAACCCAGTAGTACGTGCAACCGCGACCAAAATGCTATACAGTTCACACAAGGATGAAAGAAGCTGGATTTTTCTTCGAGAGCATATACATTACCAGCTAAGTCGATTCCCGTCTTATTTTTGCATTTTTATTTTTAGTCGTGTCTTGCTTCACATTGAGGACAATGTGTCTTTCAAGTGTGTGGATGTGAGTGTCTAGTTTAGCTAGTTTGTCTTGTATATAAAAAATTCAAAAACACAAAAAAAAATAAAAAATTTTGAAAAATGTCCTTGGAAATAACTGCTTATACATGGAAAATGATAGTACAACTGGATCTACTTGTTGAGATTTAAATAATTTAAATAATAGAAAACGCGTCTAATTAGTGATGTTTTGGTAGACTCAGCCAGTTTGAATAGCTTAAATAGTCTGTGAGTGTTACTTAGGATTAATCACGTAATTAAATCATGAAATCATGTGGGTACTCAACTTAGGGTGTCGGTAAAACTGAAATTGTCAACATAGGGTGATAGGTACCACGTTAAGTTAATATCTATTTGTTTTTGAAATTTTTGGCACACCACTCTCTTTTTATGAGAATAAATCCGAGTTTGGTGGCGCCCACATCCATTATTCCATAATTCATGAGCTTATTTGATTAGAATACTGTTTTTTGCTTATGTGTTACCCTCCTGGATGGCCACTTGGAGAAAACACACCTAAGAATTCTTATGTGCGTTATTGAATATAACTTAGTCTATGTGATACCTTCAGGGATAGTGACTTGGTTGAAACGCCTCTAGATGAAGTTTAATTTTCTTATTAATGCTCATTGTCCTTCATTCATACATGATTTCATCTAATTTCTTAAACAAATAAATCTTAGTTTAACGTGGTGGGTAAATCTATATGCTTTGATCTGTGCATAGACATGACCGTGAGACGGGATTAGGTAGAGCTGTAACTTCTAAGTGTGAGTCACGTAGGTTGATTGATAAATGTATAAAATGGATTTAGAACACATTATGGGGGCTTGATGGTTGGTACTTGGGTTTAATCGGACAGAAATACTGATTGTTGCTTTTTAGCGCGTGAGTATGTGTTTGCTAATTGGTAATTGTGTTTGTTTAGTTATATCTGAGTTATGATTCCATTGCAGCTTTTTCGAGGATGAAAAAAGGTTAAGTGTGGGGATGCCAAAAACTTCATGTCGCCCAGACGGTCTATATAAAAACTAACTAAACCTAACCTAGACTCCTAAGTAATAAAATGGAGTACCTTCAACTAAACCGCACTGACAGGCAAGTGTACCTATCGAGTGTAGCACAACTTAATGGTAAACCGAGTTATCGAACCCTAGAGACACTGAATACTAATACTAGACTCTGACTCGGGCTAAAGATTGAATGATGGGGGGTTGAATACACTAAAGATTAACTACTAATGCAACAAACAAGGTCGACTCAAGCTATCAAGATATAGAATAAGGAAGAAATCAAAGATGGGAAGAATACTACCTAAGTCGAAATCCTACTTGCAAACCACAACTTCTACCGGTTCTGGAAACTATGATGGATCTGGGTTTCTTAAGAAAAAACTCTAGACTACATAGTGGATCTCTAATCACTCTCAGGGTCTCACTAACTAAGGAACCTAATGATGTAATAACTCACCACATAGTGGATTACCTTTCGGTCTCTCCAACAATGATAAAGTACCCGAAAAACAGATCACCTTTCTGTCTCACTGTCCACAATACATTCTACGAATGCACAGGGTAATCTCAATATAAGAACTATGACTCAGAATAGCAACAATCACTAGACACCTAATACCATCTTCCTCTCAGACAGCTGACACTCGGATTCCTAATGACGAAAACTAAACGACTATCTCTCACTTCTCGGGTATTGAGACAGGATACACACTCAGTTCTAATTAACACTCAACCACAACTTATTTCTAGCAAACCACACAAACAATCACAAACCCTAAAGTCTACAACCAAGATATGCAAATCAAGTTGCAAGACATCCATAATCAACGCACGGAATCGAAATCAATCATACATTAGATCTAAGCATGCATATTCATCACAATTACTAAACCAAGATTCTTTACAAAATCATTAATCCAACAAACGAATCCAAAACCGATAAACATAAGAACTTTAACAAGCAATCATCATAAACCTAGGCAGTATCAAGTGTTTAGCCAAGAATCATGCTCAAAACATCCATAACAGAAGTAAAAGACAGAAACATGGTTCAAAACAATCAAATTAAAGATAAAGATTCAAGCTTGCAAACCGAATACGCTACTACAACGAACCTGGATCTCAAAGCCTTCAACTTCTCACTCCGATTGACTTCCTAACTCTAAAAAATCGCCCAAAAGTTTGCTCCAGACGGCTAAAACTCGAACTTCTTGAATAATGGAATTCTAGTTCTATTAAAAGTCGATTAGGGTTTTTTTCATGAAATTTACGTCTCTCATGTACCGCAAGACTTTGGCATGGGTTCCTCGCGTACCGTGAGGAAAAATTAGTCGGGCGCGCTTTTCCCTTCCCTCGCGTACCGCGATGCTTTCTTCTTCATCTCTCGCGTACCGCGAGAACTCTATTTTCAACATTTTTTCACTTTTAACTCCCGACTTCACTCTCTTGCTCGGTTTCTTCATGATTTGACTTGTAATCTTCACGAGCACCTGTAAACAAGACAAAGACTCAATAGTATACAAAAATGACTCAAAACGAACACAAAACTAAGTAAAAACACACCCAAACAATAGGAATAAAGATGTGTGCTTTACACTACATCACGTACAGACGTGCATGTTTTACTTTGTTAAAAGAATGTGTTACGTGTTTTGGTTAAACCTGAAGAGTTTTACAAGTTAAATATTATATAATTGGCTGAAGAGTCTACGTGGTGGCCTTAGGTCGTGTGGACTAGAAGTTGGTATGATGCTTGGGTTTCATGTTATGACTTATTCGGGATGAGTCGGGTAATGACTATTAGACGTTCTTAGGGTACATCTAGGGTGTGTTTTCATGAGAATGGGTTTTTTGTTCGTACTTAGGTAACGAGTCATAGTGTGTACTTATGTGCTGCTATGTGTTATTTGCGTATTGTTGTCTGTGCTTGCGTTGCTGTTCTTGTGATACAACAAACGATGATGTGGAGGATGAGGTCCTTTGGGTGGTCACTAAAGGAGACATTGCCCAATGGGGGCAGTGATGATCTCAGAGTATAATGAAAGCCCTGACGAGGGCAGGTGTGGCGAGGCAGGTAAAATCCTTCAAAGGTAATTGTTGTGTGCATTTATGTTTGAATTAATTGCATGCCAGTGTTGATTGATATATACGGTGTTTTGATATTATCGCTTCAGTGTTAAGCAATAGATTGACTCTTGTGTTGGAATGATGTTATGTTTATGACTAGTGTCTAGTAGCCCTTGTGAGAGTCCTTTTTAGGACTATTTGTACACCCGACAATTTTAGGTTAATATCCATACCCGGATAAAATACATATGATAATATTTGACATGCATCACGCATAATTTTATGGTAATTATGTTCATTTCACACTTAGCAAGTCAATTCGTTTACACGTGTCGGTAATCCGGAAGATTATCAAGTCAAACACGCGTTCTACAGCACGACCGTTGGTGATAAATCAAAACAAATACCTAGAAGATTAATTTAAGCAGACAATTAGATGCATATTTGGTGGGTAAAAATTACACGTAATACTGTGAAATATCATTTTAGGTCTGTATGAATTTTTCGGGAATTTTCTGAGAAACTTTCTGTTGCGACGCAATCTAGCCAGTAAACAGTATGTACCAACATTTTCAAATTAAAATATGAAAATTTTATATGTTAAACATACCAATATGAGTCAAATTATTTTGAAGTCCTTTTATTTTTACTAGTTCGGGATATCCGTAATTAAATCGGTGACTGTTCGTTTCTCACCACCCGGTATCAAAACCCCTATATAAACCCCTCACCTCCACCCACTTTCCTCTTCTCCACACGCACACGCACACTCTCTCCCTCTCTTTTTTTGGCCGAGAACCACACCCACCACCACCATCTTCATTTTTTGTTTTTGTTTGATCCATTCTTCCACCGAAATCAAGCTTTCAAGATTGATAATCAAGCATTTGCAAGAGGAATCAACCATTCATCCATCCATTTTTTATTTTGGGAAGAATTTAGAGCTTTTTTTTCTCCATTTTCATCTTCATGTTCATATGAACATGCATCCAAGTAAAAATTATTTTTATGAATTTTTAACAAAAACTAACCATGGATTCTTGAATAAAATGAGTTTTATAACAAAATGATACATATTGTTGGTGGATTTGGACTCGGGTCTTGTTCTTAGGCTCGGTTTCCTTAAAAGGAAACTTTAATGTATGAGCATATACTAGATGATGTGTTCATGATAATTTGATGATGGATTATGTTGTAGTAATGTTTATAGATGGATAATATGTGAAAACCTTGTTGTCAAAATTGTTGGATCGTACATGCATGCTCGTTTTTGCTATTTAAGGAAACTTTAATTTAGGGATTTATATTAGATGTCATGTTTAGGGTGATTTGATGATGGGAAATGGTTGAATGTGTGTACAGAATGCATAAAATGAGTAGTTTTACTAGTTGGAACTTTTGGTCATATGAAATTTCATGCTTGATTCTATTTATGGAAACTTTAAGTTTTGGGTTTTGTTAGGAGAAGTTATGGTGTGATTTGTTTGGTGGAAATGATTCATAAACACTAGATATAGATATTGTATGGATTTGTTTTGGTGAAATCACTTGTTCATGATGTTTTTAAGCTCCTTTTCTATTTTTAGAAACTTTATTTCTTGACAAGTATGAAAACTTGATGATTGGGTATATTTAAAGCATGAAACTAACATAGTGAACATTATGGAAGCATGATTGATGAAAATGATGTGTTAAAATGCATATGTGTGAGTTCTAGAGCTCGGGTTCTAAATAAGGAAACTTTATTTTTCCAAAAGTTGTATTTGCAAGTTATGAACATGGTTAAAGGGTTTAAGTGACTTAGTAACACTTAACTAAGCGCAATGTAAGATAATATATCTTGTTTGTCCATAAAATTGACAATTTGGCACGGTATTTCTATAATAGGAAACTTTAATTATCTGAAACCTGCATACTTGTCTATTTTTAGCAACAAAACATTGGAATGTTTTATATGTGTTATAACATGCCTAATTTCATATGTGAATTTTAACTTTGCATAGTTGCCATGTTTAGTACTCAAAACTTGATTTTCCAATTAAGGAAACTTTAATGTATCAAAAGTTGTGTTTCAAGTTCTAAATTCCAACCGAATGCTCTAACGTGTTTATTAGAATGTAAATAGGCTATATGAAAGGAGGTTTGAATTCTATGTTAAGATTTGAATATTTTAAGTCCATAACGTGTCACCAATGGGTCGTCGAGTCAAAACATCTTCGAAATACCAATGTTACTTTTCAAATAACATGTTTGGAAGCATAGAGTTTCATGGTCAAACATTTACAACACTTAGACCTTAAAACCCTAAATATTTCCTAGGGTACGAGTAGGTCGTCTCACTTAGCAGGATTTGCTAGGACTTTTCATATCACCTCACTACTTTAACATGTGAGTTCTCACAGCCCCGTTTTACTTGTTTTTCATTTGGGGTGAGATACATGCTCAAGTATTACATTTTCAATAAACATGTCTTCCATTCTTACACAGTTACATTAATTATATAAGTTGCTACTGTTGAGTACAAAGTCCTCTCAGAGTCAACCGTTAATTTTTCCATAGCGAGGTAATCATGAATAGTACTATTGGGTTTAACAACCCCTACCTGGGTTAGTAGAGCTAACTTAGAATGGAGGTCGAACGGGTACAGTGTTGACCTAATTCATCCATGTGCAAGGCACAAAGAGGCAAACCACATCCTTTTCAGTGGATACAGTTGAACGTCGGTTGACATGCTTATTATAGTTTTCGGTTTTGTCTTATCAACAATGATTGTGCATAGTACATATGATTTTCATTACATTTCATGATATGATTTCAATCACATTAAACCTGTGAACTCAGCAAAGTTATGTTGACCCATTTTAGCATGTTTATCTCAGGTCGTTGAATGCTTTAGCTATGTGGCTAGGATGTACCCACTATAGTCACACTTATCATGCATGGGTACCTTATTTTGACAAACGATTTTTAATCATTTTGTTCAAGCGTTGTAAACTTTTAAAACATTGCTGCCGCACAAATTACATTGAATTATGTTTTGGGCTCATTTGAGCTTCATTTAAAACAGGTATTTGAAAACCATTTAGTGGTCGTTCAAAGTAACTCATTGGTAAAGATCCTCTCGGGTCACACCCCGCGGGTATAACCTGTAGTGGAATGTGGGGGATTGACAGTATTCCGGTCTATGTCTAGGGGTTGGTTGACCTAACTGGATTTCCTGTTTATACGTGTGGTAAAGTACAGGTTTGTAGAATGGTATGTTCATCCATGTCGGAGAAACTTACGGGGCTATGGGTACGTGTTGAGTCTTGGGTGGTGGAACTCATACGGGATATTGTAGATAACGTGGGTTATCTATATGTCAATAAACGTTAAACCGTTTTATAAAGGACTGTAATGTCCTGAGTTCAATTAAATGCTATTTGTGATGGAAACATTTCTTATTAATATAAACTGTTAGAAATCACACAGCGTAGCTGACTTTGTATGTACGTTAGATTATTTTGCAGGTGGGTTTACGTAATGAGGTATCTTGGCTTGGTAGCAGTGCTACTCGGATTGATGTGAATGCATTCGCAAGGTAAGGTTAAGATCGATAATGAGTTTAAAGGTAAAACTATTTTATAGAAGACTTCCATTAATTATATTTTTACTAAGATAAGTGTTTTTAAAGAGAATACACAGTGATAAGAACCAACTGTAGGATGCCCGGTTCTGGGTCTTACAAGAGATTTGTTATCTATTTGGGATCTAACCTCACACAAATATAAAACAGTTTCCAGGTCATCTATGGAGTCAGAATACAAAGCTCTAGCAGTCACAGTTGTAGAATTAACCTGGCTAGAGGCTCTTCTCTGAGAACTTGGGCTAAATACAAAATCCGCTCCCACTCTCTGGTGTGATAATCTCGTTGCAACCTACCTTGCAGCCAATCCACTCTTTCATGCCTTAACAAAACATGGTGAAATTGATTTTCACTTCGTTTGTGAATGATTGGTTCAAGCTAACCTCAAGGTTCAGTTTATATCAACAGATTTTCATTCAGTTTTATAAAAAGATATTGGGATATTATGAACGGTAATATCTTTGACTTTATCAAATATTTCTTTTTAAATTCCAAGTTTCTGAAGGGTTGTAACGCCTCTTTTATTACTCTCATTCCCAAGGTGGATAGCCCTATTTTTTAGTTGATGCTTTTAAGCCCATTAGTCTTATTGGGTAGCAATATAAAATCATAGCAAAAAATTTTGGCTCTTCGCCTCTCGCGTGTGATCGACTCCCTTGTTAGTTCGGAGCAATCGGCTTTTGTTAAAGGTCGTCAATCCTTGATGGTGCTTTGATCCTGAATGAGATTGTTGAGTTATATAGAAAGAAAAAGAAAAAAAACTTCTTCTTTTTAAGATAGATTTTGCCAAAGCGTATGACACTATCCGTTAGGATTATCTATTATCTATTATATCTTTTATGGGATTTGAAGATAAATGGATTGGTTGAATTCGGGAATGTTTGAGCTCGGCCCGAGCGTCTATTTTGGTTGATGGGAGTTCGACCTTGGAGTTTCAAATGGGGAGAGGTCTCCGTCAAGGTGACCACATGGCTCATTTCCTCTTTATTCTGGCTATTGAAGGTTTGCATGTTGCTTTTGAATATGTGAAGGAGGCATGTTTATTTCGCTGTGCTTATATTGTAGTAGTCCCTATTTCTCATATGTTTTATGTTGATGATGTTATTTTATTTAGGGAGTGGTGAGATGAGAATATGGCTAATATTAGGAGTGTATTACATTGCTTCTATCTTGCTTGCTGTTAAAAATTAATCTTCATAAGTCTAGATTATTTGGAATTGGGGTGGATCATGTGGAGGTTGGTAGGTTGGCAAAGGTGTAGAGTTGAAACACTTACCGTTTCCCTTTTATGTCTCGGGTTAAAAATTGGGTTGTTATTATTAGAAATATTCAACAAAGACTCTCGAAATGCAGGCTAATTTGCTCTCCATTGGTGGAAGGTCTACTCTCCTAACTTTGGTTCTAGGGTCGGTTGGTACATATTATATTTATTTTTTTCTGGTTCCGGCTAAGGGAAAAAGTATTCTTGAATCTATTCGATCTAATTTTTTTTGGGAGGGGTTGGTTATTCGAGGAAGATGGCTTGGATTAGTTTGAAACAGGTTTTTTCTGACAAAAATAAAGCGGGGGTTGTGTAAGGGCCCAAATCGGGCACCCTACATTTGGGTCTGATCACTGGGTATTTTCGTTAAAAATATTCATTTTGTCATAAAAACATACCGTAGAAGTCTTCTTTAAAATATCTATAGCTTTTAACTCGTTATCATTGTAAACCTTACCTTACGAATGCCTGCACATAGATCCGGGTAGCACCGCTCCAAAACCAAGATACGTCGTCCACGAAACTCACCTACAAAAAAATCTAACGTACTTACCAAGTCAGCTACGCAGAGTGAGTTCTAACAGTTTATTTTAAATAGAAACATTCACGTCACCAATAGCATTTAATTGAACTCAGGACATTACTGTCTTTAATAAGATAGTTTCGTCGTTTGTTGACACATTGATAACCCTTGTTATCTCACAAGAATTTTTTTTAATTGATAAAGAAGGATGATTACAATAAAGTGGCAGGTAAACGGGCAACAAGCTGCGCCGCAACCCTCGTTTGGATAGTAAATCCAATCCTACTATAAACAAAGTTTTTGGTTTTAAGGCCTGAAAAATTACCATACATGACCCGCTGAACCCTTTTCAGTAATGAATGCTAATAGAAAACAATAGTTTCTTAAAATTCATATTAGTAACTAAAGACTATAGATTGGTGAAATTTTTTTAGGTATGAGGTATGTGGCTTGGCTGGTGTTGTTATGAGAAGTTATGGTGTCATTTGTTTGGTGGAAATGATTCATAAACACTAGATATAGATATTGTATGGATTTGTTTTGGTGAAATCACTTGTTCATGATGTTTTTAGGCTCCTTTTCTATTTTTAGAAACTTTATTTCTTGACAAGTATGAAAACTTGATGATTGGGTAAATTTAAAGCATGAAACTAACATAGTGAACATTATGGAAGCATGATTGATGAAAATGATGTGTTAAAATGCATATGTGTGAGTTCTAGAGTTTGGGTTCTAAATAAGGAAACTTTATTTTTCCAAAAGTTGTATTTGCAAGTTATGAACATGGTTAAAGGGTTTAAGTGACTTAGTAACACTTAACTAAGCGCAATGTAAGATAATATATGTTCTTTGTCCATAAAATTGACAATTTGGCACGGTATTTCTATAATAGGAAACTTTAATTATCTGAAACCCGCATACTTGTCTATTTTTAGCAACAAAACATTGGAATGTTTTATATGTGTTATAACATGCCTAATTTCATATATGAATTTTAACTTTGCATAGTTGCCATGTTTAGTACTCAAAACTTTACTTTCCAATTAAGGAAACTTTAATGTATCAAAAGTTGTGTTTCAAGTTCTAAATTCCAACCGAATGCTCTAACGTGTTTATTAGAATGTAAATGGGCTATTTGAAAGGAGGTTTGAATTCTATGTTAAGATTTGAATATTTTAAGTCCATAACGTGTCACCAACGGGTCGTCGAGTCAAAACATCTTCGAAATACCAATGTTACTTTTCAAATAACATGTTTGGAAGCATAGAGTTTCATGGTCAAACATTTACAACACTTAGACCCTAAAACCCTAAATATTTCCTAGGGTACGAGTAGGTCGTCTCACTTAGCAGGATTTGCTAGGACTTTTCATATCACTTCACTGCTTTAACAGGTGAGTTCTCACAGCCCCGTTTTACTTGTTTTTCATTTGGGGTGAGATACATGCTCAAGTATTACATTTTCAATAAACATGTCTTCCATTCTTACACAGTTACATTAATTATATAAGTTGCTACTGTTGAGTACAAAGTCCTCTCATAGTCAACCGTTAATTTTTCCATAGCGAGGTAATCATGAACAGTACTATTGGGTTTAACAACCCCTACCTGGGTTAGTAGAGCTAACTTAGAATGGAGGTCGAACGGGTACAGTATTGACCTAATTCATCCATGTGCAAGGCACAAAGAGGCAAACCACATCCTTTTCAGTGGATACAGTTGAACGTCGGTTGACATGCTTATTATAGTTTTCGGTTTTGTCTTATCAACAATGATTGTGCATAGTACATATGATTTTCAATACATTTCATGATATGATTTCAATCACATTAAACCTGTGAACTCACCAACGTTATGTTGACCCATTTTAGCATGTTTATCTCAGGTCGTTGAATGCTTAAGCTATGTGGCTAGGATGTACCCACTATAGTCACACTTATCATGCATGGGTACCTTATTTTGACAAACGATTTTTAATCATTTTGTTCAGGCGTTGTAAACTTTTAAAACATTGCTGCCGCACAAATTACATTGAATTATGTTTTGGGCTCATTTGAGCTTCATTTAAAACAGGTATTTGAAAACCATTTAGTGGTCGTTCAAAGTAACTCATTGGTAAAGATCCTCTCGGGTGTAGTGGAATGTGGGGGATTGACAGTATTCCGGTCTATGTCTAGGGGTTGGTTGACCTAACTGGATTTCGTGTTTATACATGTGGTAAAGTATAGGTTTGTAGAATGGTATGTTCATCCATGTCGGAGAAACTTACGGTGCTATGGGTACGTGTTGAGTCTTGGGTGGTGGAACTCATACGGGATATTGTAGATAATGTGGGTTATCTATATGTCAATAAACGTTAAACCGTTTTATAAAGGACTGTAATGTCCTGAGTTCAATTAAATGCTATTTGTGATGGAAACATTTCTTATTAATATAAACTGTTAGAAATCACTCAGCGTAGCTGACTTTGTATGTACGTTAGATTATTTTGCAGGTGGGTTTACGTGATGAGGTATCTTGGCTTGGTAGCAGTGCTACTCGGATTGATGTGAATGCATTCGCAAGGTAAGGTTAAGATCGATAATGAGTTTAAAGGTAAAACTATTTTATAGAAGACTTCCATTAATTATATTTTTACTAAGATAAGTGTTTTTAAAGAGAATACACAGTGATGAGAACCAACTGTAGGATGCCCGGTTCTGGGTCTTACAAGAGATTTGCTATCTATTTGGGATCTAACCTCACACAAATATAAAACAGTTTCCAGGTCATCTATGGAGTCAGAATACAAAGCTCTAGCAGTCACAGTTGTAGAATTAACCTGGCTAGAGGCTCTTCTCTGAGAACTTGGGCTAAATACAAAATCCGCTCCCACTCTCTGGTGTGATAATCTCGTTGCAACCTACCTTGCAGCCAATCCACTCTTTCATGCCTTAACAAAACATGGTGAAATCGATTTTCACTTCGTTTGTGAATGATTGGTTCAAGCTAACCTCAAGGTTCAGTTTATATCAATAGATTTTCATTCGGTTTTATAAAAAGATATTGGGATATTATGAACGGTAATATCTTTGACTTTATCAAATATTTCTTTTTAAATTCCAAGTTTCTGATGGGTTGTAACGCCTCTTTTATTACTCTCATTCCCAAGGTGGATAGCCCTATTTTTTAGTTGATGCTTTTAAGCCCATTAGTCTTATTGGGTAGCAATAAAAAATCATAGCAAAAATTTTGGCTCTTCGCCTCTCGCGTGTGATCGACTCCCTTGTTAGTTCGGAGCAATCGGATTTTGTTAAAGGTCGTCAATCCTTGATGGTGCTTTGATCCTGAATGAGATTGTTGAGTTGTATAGAAAGAAAAAGAAAAAAAAATTCTTCTTTTTAAGATAGATTTTGCCAAAGCGTATGACACTATCCGTTAGGATTATCTATTATCTATTATATCTTTCATGGGATTTGAAGATAAATGGATTGGTTGAATTTGGGAATGTTTGAGCTCGGCCCGAGCGTCTATTTTGGTTGATGGGAGTTCGACCTTGGAGTTTCAAATGGAGAGAGGTCTCCGTCAAGGTGACCACATGGCTCATTTCCTCTTTATTCTGGCTATTGAAGGTTTGCATGTTGCTTTTGAATATGTGAAGGAGGCATGTTTATTTCGCTGTGCTTATATTGTAGTAGTCCCTATTTCTCATCTGTGTTTATGTTGATGATGTTATTTTATTTAGGGAGTGGTCAGATGAGAATATGGCTAATATTAGGAGTGTATTACATTGCTTCTATCTTGCTTGCTGTCAAAAATTAATCTTCATAAGTCTAGATTATTTGCAATTGGGGTGGATCATGTGGAGGTTGGTAGGTTGGCAAAGGTGTAAAGTTGAAACACTTACCGTTTCCCTTTTATGTCTCGGGTTAAAAATTGGGTTGTTACTATTATAAATATTCAGCAAAGACTCTCGAAATGCAGGCTAATTTGCTCTCCATTGGTGGAAGGGCTACTCTCCTAACTTTGGTTCTAGGGTCGGTTGGTACATATTATATTTATTTATTTCTGGTTCCGGCTAAGGGAAAAAGTATTCTTGAATCTATTCGATCTAATTTTTTTTGGGAGGGGTTGGTTATTCGAGGAAGATGGCTTGGATTAGTTTGAAACATGTTTTTTTCTTACAAAAATAAAGCGGGGGTTGTGTAAGGGCCCAAATCGGGCACCCTACATTTGGGTCTCATCACTGGGTATTTTCTTTAAAAATATTCATTTTGTCATAAAAACATACCGCGGAAGTCTTCTTTAAAATAGCTATAGCTTTTAACTCGTTATCATTGTAAACCTTACCTTACGAATGCCTGCACACAGATCCGAGTAGCACCGCTCCAAAGCCAAGACACGTCGTCCACGAAACTCACCTACAAAAAAATCTAACGTACTTACCAAGTCAGCTACGCAGAGTGAGTTCTAACAGTTTATTTTAAATAGAAACATTCACGTCACCAATAACATTTAATTGAACTCAGGACATTACTGTCCTTAATAAGATAGTTTCGTCGTTTGTTGACACATTGATAACCCTTGTTATCTCACAAGAATTTTTTTTAATTGATAAAGAAGGATGATTACAATAAAGTGGCAGGTAAACGGGCAACAAGCTGCGCCGCAACCCTCGTTTGGATAGTAAATCCAATCCTACTATAAACAATTTTTTTGGTTTTAAGGCCTGAAAAATTACCATACATGACCCGCTGAACCCTTTTCAGTAATGAATGCTAATAGAAAACAATAGTTTCTTAAAATTCATATTAGTAACTAAAGACTATAGATTGGTGAAATTTTTTTAGGTATGAGGTATGTGGCTTGGCTGGTGTTGTTAGGAGAAGTTATGGTGTCATTTGTTTGGTGGAAATGATTCATAAACACTAGATATAGATATTGTATGGATTTGTTTTGGTGAAATCACTTGTTCATGATGTTTTTAGGCTCCTTTTCTATTTTTAGAAACTTTATTTCTTGACAAGTATGAAAACTTGATGATTGGGTAAATTTAAATCATGAAACTAACATAGTGAACATTATGGAAGCATGATTGATGAAAATGATGTGTTAAAATGCATATGTGTGAGTTCTAGAGTTCGGGTTCTAAATAAGGAAACTTTATTTTTCCAAAAGTTGTATTTGCAAGTTATGAACATGGTTAAAGGGTTTAAGTGACTTAGTAACACTTAACTAAGCGCAATGTAAGATAATATATGTTCTTTGTCCATAAAATTGACAATTTGGCACGGTATTTCTATAATAGGAAACTTTAATTATCTGAAACCCGCATACTTGTCTATTTTTAGCAACAAAACATTGGAATGTTTTATATGTGTTATAACATGCCTAATTTCATACATGAATTTTAACTTTGCATAGTTGCCATGTTTAGTACTCAAAACTTTACTTTCCAATTAAGGAAACTTTAATGTATCAAAAGTTGTGTTTCAAGTTCTAAATTCCAACCGAATGCTCTAACGTGTTTATTAGAATGTAAATAGGCTATTTGAAAGGAGGTTTGAATTCTATGTTAAGATTTGAATATTTTAAGTCCATAACGTGTCACCAACGGGTCGTCGAGTCAAAACATCTTCGAAATACCAATGTTACTTTTCAAATAACATGTTTGGAAGCATAGAGTTTCATGGTCAAACATTTACAACACTTAGACCCTAAAACCCTAAATATTTCCTAGGGTACGAGTAGGTCGTCTCACTTAGCAAGATTTGCTAGGACTTTTCATATCACTTCACTGCTTTAACAGGTGAGTTCTCACAGCCCCGTTTTACTTGTTTCTCATTTGGGGTGAGATACATGCTCAAGTATTACATTTTCAATAACATGTCTTCCATTCTTAGACGGTTACATTAATTATATAAGTTGCTACTGTTGAGTACAAAGTCCTCAGAGTCAACCGTTAATTTTTCCATAGCGAGGTAATCATGAACAGTACTATTGGGTTTAACAACCCCTACCTGGGTTAGTAGAGCTAACGTAGAATGAAGGTCGAACGGGTACAGTATTGACCTAATTCATCCATGTGCAAGGCACAAAGAGGCAAACCACATCCTTTTCAGTGGATACAGTTGAACGTCGGTTGACATGCTTATTATAGTTTTCGGTTTTGTATTATCAACAATGATTGTGCATAGTACATATGATTTTCAATACATTTCATGATATGATTTCAATCACATTAAACCTGTGAACTCACCAACGTTATGTTGACCCATTTTAGCATGTTTATCTCATGTCGTTGAATGCTTAAGCTATGTGGCTAGGATGTACCCACTATAGTCACACTTATCATGCATGGGTACCTTATTTTGACAAACGATTTTTAATCATTTTTTTCAAGCGTTGTAAACTTTTAAAACATTGCTTCCGCACAAATTACATTGAATTATGTTTTGGGCTCATTTGAGCTTCATTTAAAACAGGTATTTGAAAACCATTTAGAGGTCGTTCAAAGTAACTCATTGGTAAATATCCTCTCGGGTCCCACCTCGCGGGTATAACCTGTTGTGGAATGTGGGGGATTGACAGTATTCCGGTCTATGTCTAGGGGTTGGTTGACCTAACTGGATTTCATGTTTATACGTGTGGTAAAGTACATGTTAGTAGAATGGTATGTTCATCCATGTCGGAGAAACTTACGGGACTATGGTTACGTGTTGAGTCTTGGGTGGTGGAACTCATACGGGATATTGTAGATAACGTGGGTTATCTATATGTCAATAAACGTTAAACCGTTTAAAGGACTGTAATGTCCTGAGTTCAATTAAATGCTATTTGTGATGGAAACATTTCTTATTAATATAAACTGTTAGAACTCACTCAGCGTAGCTGACTTTGTATGTACGTTAGATTATTTTGCAAGGGGGTTTACTTGACGAGGTATCTTGGCTTGGTAGCAGTGCTACTCGGATTGATGTGAATGCATTCGCAAGGTAAGGTTAAGATCGATAATGAGTTTAAAGGTAAAACTATTTTATAGAAGACTTCCATTAATTATATTTTTACTAAGATAAGTGTTTTTAAAGAGAATACACAGCGATGAGAACCAATTGTAGGATGCCCGGTTCTAGGTCTTACAAGAGATTTGCTATCTATTTGGGATCAAACCTCACGCAAATATAAAACAGTTTCCAGGTCATCTATGGAGTCAGAATACAAAGCTCTAGCAGTCACAATTGTAGAATTAACCTGGCTGGAGGCTCTTCTCTGAGAACTTGGGCTAAATACAAAATCCGCTCCCACTCTCTGGTGTGATAATCTCGTTGCAACCTAACTTGGGCCAAAGCGTATGACACTATCCGTTAGGATTATCTATTATCTATTATATCTTTCATGGGATTTGAAGATAAATGGATTGGTTGAATTCGGGAATGTTTGAGCTCGGCCCGAGCGTCTATTTTGGTTGATGGGAGTTTGACCTTGGAGTTTCAAATGGAGAGAGGTCTCCGTCAAGGTGACCACATGGCTCATTTCCTCTTTATTCTGGCTATTGAAGGTTTGCATGTTGCTTTTGAATATGTGAAGGAGGCATGTTTATTTCGCTGTGCTTATATTGTAGTAGTCCCTATTTCTCATCTGTTTTATGTTGATGATGTTATTTTATTTAGGGAGTGGTCAGATGAGAATATGGCTAATATTAGGAGTGTATTACATTGCTTCTATCTTGCTTGCGGTCAAAAATTAATCTTCATAAGTCTAGATTATTTGGAATTGGGGTGGATCATGTGGAGGTTGGTAGGTTGGCAAAGGTGTAGAGTTGAAACACTTACCGTTTCCCTTTTATGTCTCGGGTTAAAAATTGCGTTGTTATTATTAGAAATTTTCAGTAAAGACTCTCGAAATGCAGGCTAATTTGCTCTCCATTGGTGGAAGGGCTACTCTCCTAACTTTGGTTCTAGGGTCGGTTGGTACATATTATATTTATTTATTTCTGGTTCCGGCTAAGGGAAAAAGTATTCTTGAATCTATTCGATCTAATTTTTTTTGGGAGGGGTTGGTTATTCGAGGAAGATGGCTTGGATTAGTTTGAAACAGGTTTTTTCTGACAAAAATAAAGCGGGGGTTGTGTAAGGGCCCAAATCGGGCACCCTACATTTGGGTCTCATCACTGGGTATTTTCTTTAAAAATATTCATTTTGTCATAAAAATATACAGCGGAAGTCTTCTTTAAAATAGCTATAGCTTTTAACTCGTTATCATTGTAAACCTTACCTTACGAATGTCTGCACACAGATCCGAGTAGCACCGCTCCAAAGCCAAGATACGTCGTCCACGAAACTCACCTACAAAACAATCTAACGTACTTACCAAGTCAGCTACGCGGAGTGAGTTCTAACAGTTTATTTTAAATAGAAACATTCACATCACCAATAACATTTAATTGAACTCAGGACATTACTGTCCTTAATAAGATAGTTTCGTTGTTTGTTGACATATTGATAACCCTTGTTATCTCACAATATCCCATAAGGGCTCAGTAACCATAGACTCAACTCTTACCTGCAACCCCGTAAGTTCCCCGACATGGACCGAACTTACCGTTCTACTAACATGCACCTTACCACCAGCATCAGCACGAAATCTGGTTAAAAAAACCAACTACTAAACATAGAGCCTAATAGCCCTAACAATGACTCTTACAAGGGCTACTACACAGTAGTCATAAACACGGCCTCGTTCCCACACCACAGTCAATCAAGTGCTTAACATCCAAGCAACAAAATCACAACACATTAATTTTCAATAAACATTTGCATGCAATAAGTTAAATATAAATGCACATAACAATTACCTCATCACAACCACCCTCGTCAGGGTCACCCTCGTCAGGGCTTCCATCATACTCCGAGCTCATCATTGCCCCCAAAGGCATTGTCACTCCTGTGACTTCCCAAAGGACCTCGTCCTTCACATCATTACCCATCGATTCACAAGGACCACCACACAAACACGCACAACATCAAGCATATAACACATAACAGCACATTAGCATTTACTATGACTCGTTAATTAAACATGAACCCCGTATATATTCTCATTATTACACACTCTACACAAAATCATAAAACGTCTAACTGATTTCCCGACTCATCCCGAATAACCCATTGTATGACATACACCAATCATCCCCAACCCCTACCTCACACAAACTAAGGACATCACATAAACCTGTTGTTGGTTTATTAAAAAATTATCTCGTAACACACTTCAAGTTTAATCCCAACTCATAATACGTTTGATTAATAAAATAATAATGCGAATATGTATGATAACCCCAAAACAGTAAAAATGTAAAAGAGGGGATTTAGAACTCACTGGTTACGCATATACAAATTCTTGCTCTACAAATCCATCCATACACGCTCGAAACCCGAACTTGTCAAACATATGATCACATGATTAGACACGTTCAAAGCATACGTCAAATAAAGTATAACGTAAAACCCTACAACTAGCCTCTATTGTCTGTCATCTCAGTCATCGAACCTAAGCTCCACGAACATGTGTGAACACAAGCCGGGTTTCCATGCATGCGCGTAAACCCGCCATCCAAAAACCCTTACTCGGTTAATACTCTGGCTCCCCTACCGTGCGCCACCACCATGTCCGCATCGTCTTTCTTGTCCCGCAAGACCCTAGCCGAGCCCTACCCGACCAACACCACCTTCGTACTCTTCCGTAGTGCACCACCACCACCACAACCACGCCGGCCGCCTTCACCTCTTCGTCGTGCCTCCACACTCATCTCCTTTTCTTCTCTCCTCTTTACTTGGCAGTGCACCATATGTAAATCGGTCTCTGTCGTGACCCGTGCTTGTTATCGACCACCTTCACACATCGTCATCAACCATCACCACCACCAGTCGTAATAAGTAGCCACCGCCATGGACATCATAGCCGTAGCCGTTTTCGGGCACCTCCATAGCAACCACCTGAACGCCGATATGCACTCCTGGCCCGACATCCACCCAGTTCCTCCTACACCCGAGGTTTCTTCCTCTGCCGTCGCCGCCATGCTACACCTATAGGTACCACCATTGTCGTCGCCCATAATCAAGAACCGATATAAAAACGTAAGCAAAATACAAACGAGGATTATCTTTTTGGAGTTCAGAATTCATTGCGTGGCTCCATAGTCCACCCCTGTCCGGCCGCCTCTCTGTCTCTGGGTCTTTTCTCTCTATCGTCGCACACACGTAGGTCGAATGGCCTACGGTTTGTGTATAAGTTGTTTTTAAACTGTTAAAGTTTACACTCTAGTTCCCCAGTTCCCTTTTTGGCCGCTTTCGATCCTAACCGTTCTCTTTATGGCTGACCGGGTCCTTTAATTTCGAAAATCTTTACAGTCCATACCATCTACAAGAGGCTTGGTTTACTCATTAGTCTGACCCATTAGTTTAAGAATTCCAGGATGTTACAAGTCCATCCCCCTTGAAAGAGGATCCGTCCTCGAATCCTGCATCAGTATAGTCGAACATAACTTTCCACTAGTTCCACCTGATACATCGGAATCCATTTGTGCCATGATTTCACCTTCGTATACATCACCCTTTACCGCCCTCTTTCAACTTTGGGACTTGTAAGGTTCACCTACATGTTCTTTCATGTCTCCTGCCCCTACCCTTTACTCAAACTGCACAACACCTTCAAGTACCTGCTCACTTGTCATGTTTTCTTAATTTGCTCACAGGCACCTTCGTCATTGTTCCTTATATAGTCTTGATGATCTCTTCACTTCGACGGTCATCTCCCAAGTAAGGTCTGTCGCCTTTCAGAGTAGGATCCTTTGTCGTCCTTGTCGTATTATTCACTAATCGCCATCCCGCGATGATTTCTCAAAGCTCAGGCACCACTGCCTTACTCATAAAACTATTATATATGTCCTTCTCAGATGATCTCTTGGAGCTTGTGGAAAGATTTACTGATACCTACAAGATTCCTCCACCAAAGTATCTCCTTACTTCATTACCATGCGTTCATCATGTGTTATAGGTAAGCATTGCATCACTTATCACTAGTGTTACGATCAATGTCCTTCTATGATCCCAACAGTTGTGCTAGGACATGTTTCGTGACAATTAGCTTGTAATAGTTTAGGTGATTGTATTGTTTTTAAAGTTGTAATATTTTGGTTAAGTGTTAAGTTTTGTAATTGGCGAACATGCCAAGTTCTCCTAAGCCATAGGTGTGGCGAACTTGGTTAGTTAGTTGCCTACATATAGTGTTTGCATCTTGTGTCTATTGTTCTACTTATTGTCATTACTACGTGAATAAGCATACGTTAGATTTCGCACTCCGTATGCGTGTCGTGTCACTCGTCTAGACATATCCGTAGAGACTTCGGTGGGACCTACAAGTGGTTTCAGAGCTTATGCTCATGATCGAGATCGACTTGTGACGTTTACATGCTGATTTGACATCAAAAGTTTGAGTTTTTAACAGAGATTTCATATTCATGGAGTTCTTGGCTTTTTAAGTGGATTTTTGGGTTGATTTGGTCGTTTGTTGAGTAATTGATCCAACAAAAGTGTTCTAAATCATCTATTACATATTCCTACGGTTCAAATTCATCTAATTCCATCAAATTTGCAACAAATGATGATTTACAGAAGTGTTGGTGCGTGTTTGGGCTGAGTTTTCTTCTTTCTGGAAGTTCCACTATTTCAGATGAACATAATCATTCTGTTACAGGCGAACTTACATAGGCGAACTTAGCATTTTCACTTGATTCTGGTTTGGTAGAACTGATTAAGTTTGCTTGGACATCTTCGCTTGTTTGTTCCTGAGTTTATTTATGGTAATTAGCGAACTTATCAAGATCGCTAAGTATTGGTAAGTAGCAAACTTAGCAAGTTCACTTTAGGTAATACTTGTTCAATTTTAACTATTTTTACTTGTTGATTTTCGTATATTTGTCATGGCTAACATGGTGTAGGTGACGAATATGTTTAACTATGATAACGAGATTGGAACACCACAGAAGCCACCCAAGCTTATGAACATAGTTGATTATCTGACCTGGAAAGATAGATTCAATCAGTTTGTCTTATTTACATACACTAGCTTGTGGATTCCTGTTCTTGAAGGTTATGAGCATCCAACTTACTCGTTTATGGGAAAGAGTGACGTTCCAAAGCCTGTTTCTGGTTTGACAGCCGAAGAGAAAATATTATTTGACAGAAAGAATGATTGTAATTTTGAGAGTCCTTCTAGGTGTTCGTTTTAAACTGGATTCTCTTCAACAACTTCAAACTCATCTAGATCTCAATCAAGTGGTTCTTATCATGTGAGTCAAAGAGTAGCTGAGGATTCCATGGCGATGTTTTCTTCGTTTATTGCATCTTATGAAAACTTTATTGGTGGACTGATTGTTGATCCTGAAGCAATAGAAGAAGATTATAAGCAGATCGATCCTATAGATCTTGAAGAGATGAACATACAGTGGAACATAGCGATACTAATGCGACAAGTAAAGGAATTTTTGAAGAAGACCGGATGATATATTGGTTCAAATAGCCGAACAAAGATGGGTTTTGACAAGTCAAAAGTTCATTTTTATAATTGTCAAGAATATGGTCACTTTGCCAAGGAGTGCAATAAGCCAAAAGTTGAATTTGATTATCAGAAGAAGAATAATTTTCAAGGGAATAGACAACATCATCAAGGATCTGAAAATTCTTCTCCCCGCCAACTGAATCAGAAGACTTAAGTCGCACACATTAATTACACTAAATTTCTTGCTTATAAATTACGATCTCCAAATTAAAAACCTAAACTTCTTGATTAATTAATTTCGTCTACATTCAATTCGTCAAAATTATGGCATGGAGAATACGATCAATTGATGCTCCTATAGCTGACTACAAGGTGATATACGGTGGTGAGTATATATGATCGATATATATATATATATGTATATGTATCTTCTCTTCTTTAAAATTTCAATAATTTGGGTTTTTTAAGGTAATGTGTAAACTGTTTTGAATATTTAGGCGGCAATCGGACATTGTTCTCTTTCAAAATCCATTACAGGGGCAATCGGACGTTGTTCTCTTTCAAAATCCATTACAGGGGCCGACATTACTACGGAGGCCATGTGACCTACCTCGACTACGTCGACATTGACGTTTTGACTGTGGACCAGTTTAGATAAATGCTCTCTGTCATTGAGTGTTCGTCAAATTTAATTGACAGGTACTCCTTTACTATATGATCACAAAAATGACGCATGACTATGGACTGGTTAACATTGATAAGGTCGTACGTCTTTATACGAACTTATTATGAGACCAAGAATTGGTGAACTCACATTGGGAATTGTAACATCCATGATTTTCAGATCACAAATTTTTTCATGTACAATAACGAACACATGAAGTCCCCTACTTGTTTAAACTCATCATGTCACATTACTTATTATTTTTACATATATATATATACTGTATTGAATCATTATTTCAAAAGATGACTTATAGATTTTAATCTTGTAATTCCCACACCTTAATATATATATATATATATATATATATGTATGTATGTATAATTACTACTAAAATTATGTATGCAAATACATTTATACACTTGAAGTTATTAAATAAACCATACAATAATATTGGATTAGTTTTATACCAAAAATACATATATTCAACAGTTTAAATAAACCATTTAAAAATTTATAATTAAGTTTATAAAGTTTTATAGTTTTTAAACAAGAATCAAATTTATAAATACATATAATATGGATCTTAGGGTAAGGTTATATATAACTATGTATATATATTTATGATTATATATGTATGTATGCTTAAAAACATTTTTGGCCCTGAACACCAAATCACATGAACCCTCAATTTGAACCCCACCATTGAAATTGGACCTTTTGACATCAACTTTGACCTATTTTTACTTTAAAGGTCGAACAATCCCAATTCTTTGAAATGCAAAAACTGATATCGATTGATCCCTACTATTATGGACTTCTCATGATTTCCTAAAAGAATATCGATAAGATTCAAACCATATTAACATTGCAATTTAACACTTTGAGCGGCTAATTTTGAAATTCAAGAAGGTTGACTATCAAGAGTCAAACCGTGTCAAAATCAATTCCTAATCATGAAATTAAATGTGTATCAAGATCGAAAATCATGCCCTGACTTACCTCGCATGAACCCAAATCTAAAACAAGACCCGATTCATCCTAGATCAATCGATTTAACGCAGAAGTCATCCTTACAACTGTCACCTTCCTTTTCGAATCAAATCGGGTGTTTAAGACGAAATTGGTCTGCAAGAAATAGTCTCACACCATCACAATTACTCATACAAACTCTCAAACCCACATACGCATAACATTTCACCTCTGCATCTCGACCGAGCACCAAGATCTCCTTTACTGTCTCTCTAGCCGTTAGCCCCCAGTTCTCAACCATTTCAGGTACGGTTTATGGCATTAGACTCGTCGTTTCTTTCCGATCAAAATCCCTCTGTCAATTCCAATTGACAGAAGGAATCATTCTCAATTGAAACTGGACTTGATCGATCAACATACATAATTGATTTGGGATTCTGATTCACTTGAGTTTACGTATTCAAGTTTCTAATTCGTATATATGACCAGCGAACCACCTAGTTCAGCCGGTTAAAACACACGGCTTTGGACTAGGTGGCGTGGGTTCAAAACCCACAACCCACACTAAGGCTCCTTTTTGCGCGTACACCGAACCAAACCCGGCCTCCTTTCTGCTGCGTGTTAAAAAGAATCCAAACCAGTTCTAGTTCAATAAACAATGTCTGGTCCAGTGGTTAGTGCTTGAGACCTCCACCGGGCAGACCCGGGTTCGACCCGGGCAAACCCCAATTATTTTTAAATACTGTTTTACCACACTATTCATTTTACAAAAAAAAAATATTTTATAAAATTTTATACCATTTCCAACTATTTAGTACAATAATAAACGTTTTTAAATGTGAAACAATTATATTTGCGATTTAAATTGTTTTAAACCATCATTTTCAATCTAATAGTAATTTAAAATTTTGTCTTTACACACAAAATATTTAAAAATAATCTTTTTATGAAATCGTGATTTTGTAAATCCATTTGTTTGTAATTACCTAAAACATTTATATGATTTTCAAATATATCATTTTACATTAAAATACATTAAGGGTTTAAGATTAGAATTTTTAAACAAACATATATATCTATATATATTTACATTCTACTTTGACATTTTCATAAATAAATAAAATAAATTTATTTATTTAAATAATATTTGAATAAATATTTCCACACCACCCTTTCTAAATAAATAAGTAAAGAGAAATTATTTATTTAATTTATTTAGTCTTTAAAACCTAAACCCTAAGTCCATTAATACTTGGTTTAATTCGTATATATGCCTTGAATTTGCATTATGTACTAAATTCTTATTTAAAAACAATTACCAATGCACATACATCCCTTATTCATAAAATGACACCTTCCTTGTACAAATCCCTACACCCAACCTCGTTAAACCCTAGAACTTGCCTTTGTGCATGTTATTAATTCCAGTTCATACATTACACTCTAGGTTAACTTTGTGATTTGCAAAAGAATCACTCTTGCTACCTTTTGCTCGTGCTATATACACCATTAATACATGTGAGTTTACATAGCCCATTTTTCTTATTTACATATTTGGGGTGAAACATGATTACATTCAAACACTATTTACAATTACACACGTACAATTCTACAATATGGTCATATGTGTTTATTTGTACTTTATGCTTGAATGCTAATTATTAAGGCTACATATACATGATATACACGTGAAAACACAAATACATTATTTCAGGCTAACACGTGTTGTTATGCCCTACATTAGGATAACATGTGTTGTTATGCCCTACATTTACATCAGGATAACATGTGTTGTTATACCCTACATTAGGATAACATGTGTTGTTATGCCCTTCAATTACAAAGTTTCATTTGTGCAATTACCTTAACTTGGATTCTCCATAAATATGCTTTATAAACCATGCATCATATGAATTGTACACGAATCATTTGAACTTTACTTGTGGTGTCAAAACCTATGTATGCTCACCAACTATTTATAGTTGACCTCTCATTTTATCATGTTTCAGGTACAGATGTTTGAGTTAAGATTCAAGCTACTTCACTTAGGGTTGAGGACCTAGTCTTAAATTTTAATATGGAGATTTATGGATTCTTTAATTCTTGTAAATGATCTTATTGATTACTTGAGTTATGAAATGAAACTTATCGTTTAATTATTACAACTTTAGCAAACCATGAGCTTATGAACAGTGTACATGTCCCGCCCCGACGCTTTCACCGTCGGTTGGGGTGTGACAGATTGGTATCAGAGCCTTGGTTATAGGGAATTAGGTTATTAGACACTTTTAACCTAGACTATAACCATATGACACCCATTTATGCCATGCTCTATGAATATATGATATGCTACATGCTACGTGCTACATGTTTAATATATTATGTGACTTATTAGGTTTCACCTAAATAATAAATTAAAAACAATAATATCCTTACCCTTATCCTAAGCCTCATTCTTTCTACTATGTCATTACCATCATTGCATGCGGAACGTCATAAGTCTATTAAACTTCTTTTCACACCCCGTTAGGGTTTTAAACTTTGTTAACTAGTAGAGGACACATGCAATCTGGAAGGGTGACACATGTATTCTGGGTATTCTGTCTAGGAAAGCATTTCATATAAATTCCAATCAATCGAGGGATCCGTATGCTTTCCTGGGAATTACCGGGATGAGTGTTTACTTATAGGCTAAAGCATGTCTCCTTGAAAGTTATATAAGTTTATTAACCTTAATGTGTCATAACATTCCAATGGTACTATCCCCATTTGAGTGCAATCCAAACTACGAACACTTATGTTTTAAATTATCCTTTGTTTTATATCCAAGAAATCCTCATAACCTCTTATATCTTTCCTATTGTTTTGTTAAAACCTATAGTATGCCTCCCCGTCGCGTCAACGAGACCAACAACAACAACAATGACCTTGCTGCCCTTCTCACTCAACTTGTGAACCAACTCACTCAGGCCAATAACAACAATGGCGACACTAACAGCAGTGCGAATAATGGTGGTGGTGGTGGTGCCAATCCACCCCAATGCACTTTCAAACACTTTAACTCATGCAACCCCATCAAGTTCTATGGTACCGAAGGGGCTACGGGCCTCCTTCAATGGTTTGAAAGCATTAAAAGCATTTTCCTCAACAGTGATTGCCCTGACCATCTCCGGGTTCCCTATGCCACCAGCGTCTTTCATAAACGGGCGCTCACTTGGTGGAATGGTGAGAAGAGAAACCGGGGAGTGGATGTGACCATGGCCTTGCCATGGGATGAAGTTGAGAGACTCATGACCGAGGAATTTTGTCCTCGCAATGAAATGAAGAAGTTGAAGACTGAGTTTTGGGATCTTACCCAAGACAGTGGTGAAAGTTTAGCTTACACAACTAGTTTCCATGAGTTAAGTCTTCTGGTACCCCACATCGTCACTCCACTAACTCGGGGTATTGAGAAGTACATCTGTGGGCTACCCATGAAAATCCAAGATACAGTCCTAGGAAGAAATCCAGCCACTCTTGAAGATGCTATCCGCTTAGCTGCCACATTAACCGATAACCATGTGAAGGCGGGTACACTAACAAGGAAAGGCGCAAAGAAAGTCACTGACCCAACAGCCTCTTCTGAACCCTCTCAGCAAGACAAACCCTAACCTCCTCACTCCAATAAGAAACGTAACTTTGCTGTCATTACCCCTGCTGTACCAATCAACCAAGTAGCTCCCCAAGCCCAAAACCATAATAAGAAACCATATGCGGGCAACAACCCTCTGTGCAACACGTGCAATTATCACCACTTCCCAAACATGTCATTCGTCTATGTGCCAATTGTGGAAGGTATGGTCATGTAGCGAACACTTGTCAATCTAGATCACATGTTAGTCAAACCCACCAAGGGAACCGAGCCAATCACCAAGTTGCCAATATGGGCGTGCTTGTTATGAATGTAGTAATCCAAACAACTTTAAAAACCAATGCCCAAGGATAGCCAATGCAAACCAAGGTGGTGCTCGTGGGCGTGCCTTCAACATAAACACTAACGAAACTCAAGTCAATGCTGAGGCAGTAGATGAAACCAATTGAAGTTAGATGGAGTCGAATAGGGATCTAGTCTAGAATAAATTATGCATTGTAATCCTTTATGTTATTTTTTTCATTGTCGGAACTATTTACACCTACTACGGTTTGTCACTATAAACTTGAGCTTGCTAGCCAACTTCAGAATGTGAATCATTTCGCCATTAACCGTCCATATAAGCACTAACGAATTTAAAAGTTAAAACTCATCTACCTACATTGTACATGAACGCCAAGTAACACACCCGATCGCCTATAAAATCCGATAGTTTCCTATACGGATGAGACTCAATACACATTCATAAAATACATAATACTAGAGTGATCACATTATACATATTTGCTTATACATGATACCAAATTGCTCACACTATACATGAAACCTATTTGCTTACAACATGCCTAACACTAGATCATATATGAAACATGAGTGTTTACATTATACATGGAATTAGATTGTTTACATTGTTGCAATTGACTAAGTACATCATACACAAGGCATGACTATTCACCCTATCCATGAAAGCTACTCGGGGTTTGACGTATTCTTGTTCAAACACGAGGAAGCTATGGAACCCTAAATTATGCCACGTTATTACCCTTTAGTACCTGATTGGCTCTACTATTTATGGACATAGTTATTGTTAGCAACACATACGTAAAAGCAATAGTTACGAATTAAGTGTTTTTATGTTACCCCTGGACCCCACACACAATGGGATGAACTATGTGGACCATGCAACGATTTGGATAATTACGGGTGCACACGTATTTATAAAAATCAGCGTATGGAAAACATAGCAAATTCTATCGTGTGTTATGACATAAAATCTATCATGATATATAGTAACGAAACTAATGAGATATGACAAGGGCATGGTGGATACGCCGCTGGTACTTTCTATATATAAGTGTTCCTGTCATATTATCAGGAGTAGCGTTATTCGTGTCACGTAAAATTTTATGTTGTTTCACGGGCCAATGTTTGTAAAATCTCTTATCTACTGATAATTCTTGAACATATTAGAGTACATCTTAATCAAACCCTTATCATCAATTTCCCATCGAACCCATCCCATGTAATGCATCTCACCTTCAGAATCCAAATTTTTATTTCCTCCTTAAGTTCATTTCAAATCTAAGTTTATTATCATCATTCATACCTGACCTTGAGAAATACACCTAAATCTTGTTATCAATCGTACTCCTCGACCCAACTTTCAAAGTTCATTGAGAATCTAAATGCGACTCGGGGTTTACTTGAGAAAATGTGAGGATCAAATAAAGCTTAAGCACCCTCGTCTTCTTTCCTGGTTCTGTAGCCTCCACTAGTTCAATTTCGGGACTAAATTCCCTCAACACGGGTATACTGTAACATCCATGATTTTCAGATCACAAATTTTTTCATGTACAATAACGAACACATGAAGTCCCGTACTTGTTTAAACTCATCATGTCACATTACTTATTATTTTTACATGTATATATACTGTATTGAATCATTATTTCAAAAGATGACTTATAGATTTTAATCTTATAATTCCCACACCTTAATATATATATATATATATATATATGTGTGTGTGTGTGTGTATAATTACTATTAAAATTATGTATGCAAATACTTTTATACACTTGAAGTTATTAAATAAACCTTACAATAATATTGGATTAGTTTTATACCAAAAATACATATATTCAACAGTTTAAATAAACCATTTTAAAATTTATAATTAAGTTTATAAAGTTTTATAGTTTTTAAACAAGAATCAAATTTATAAATACATATAATATGGATCTTAGGGTAAGGTTATATATAACTATGTATATATATTTATGATTATATATGTATGTATGCTTAAAAACATTTTTGGCCATGAACCCCAAATCACATGAACCCTCAATTAGAACCCCACCATTGAAATTGGACCTTTTGACATCAACTTTGACCTATTTTTACTTTAAAGGTCGAACAATCCCAATTCTTCGAAATGCAAAAACTGATATCGATCTATCCCTACTATTATGGACTTCTCATGATTTCCTAAAAGAATATCGATAAGATTCAAACCATATTAACATTGCAATTTAACACTTTGAGCGGCTAATTTTGAAATTCAAGAAGGTTGACTATCAAGAGTCAAACCGTGTCAAAATCAATTCCTAATCATGAAATTAAATGTGTATCAAGATCGCAAATCATGCCCTGACTTACCTCGCATGAACCCAAATCTAAAACAAGACCCGATTCATCCTAGATCAATTGATTTAACGCAGAAGTCATCCTTACAACTGTCACCTTCATTTTCGAATCAAATCGGGTGTTTAAGACGAAATTGGTCTGCAAGAAATAGTCTCACACCATCACAATTACTCATACAAACTCTCTAAACCCACATACGCATAACATTTCACCTCTGCATCTCGACCGAGCACCAAGATCTCCTTTACTGTCTCTCTAGCCGTTAGCCCCCAGTTCTCAACCATTTCAGGTACGGTTTATGGCATTAGACTCGTCGTTTCTTTTCGATCAAAATCCCTCTGTCAATTCCAATTGACATAGGGAATCATTCTCAATTGAAACTGGACTTGATCGATCAACATACATAATTGATTTGGGATTCTGATTCACTTGAGTTTACGTATTCAAGTTTCTGATTCGTATATATTACCAGCGAACCACCTAGTTCAGCCGGTTAAAACACACGACTTTGGACTAGGTGGCACGGGTTCGAAACCCACAACCCACACTAAGCCTCCTTTTTGCGCGTACACCGAACCAAACCCGGCCCCCTTTCTGTTGCATGTTAAAAAGAATCCAAACCAGTTCTAGTTCAATAAACAGCGTCTGGTCCAGTGGTTAGTACTTGAGACCTCCACCGGGCAGACCCGGGTTCGACCCGGGCAAACCCCAATTATTTTTAAATACTGTTTTACCACACTATTCATTTTACAAAAAAAATATTTTATAAAATTTTATACCATTTCCAACTATTTAGTACAATAATAAACGTTTTAAAATGTGAAACAATTATTTTTGAGATTTAAATTGTTTTAAATCATCATTTTCAATCTAATAGTAATTTAAAATTTTATCTTTACAAACAAAATATTTAAAAATAATATTTTTTATGAAATCATGATTTTGTAAATCCATTTGTTTGTAATTACCTAAAACATTTATATGATTTTCAAATATATCATTTTACATTAAAATACATTAAGGGTTTAAGATTAGAATTTTTAAATAAACATATATATCTATATATAATTCTACTTTGACATTTTCATAAATAAATAAAATAAATTTATTTATTTAAATAATATTTGAATAAATATTTCCACACCACCCTTTCTAAATAAATAAGTAAAGAGAAAATATTTATTTATTTTATTTAGTCTTTCAAACCTAAACCCTAAGTCCATTAATACTTGGTTTAATTCGTATATATGCCTTGAATTTACATTCTATACTAAATTCTTATTTAAAAACAATTACCAATGCACATTCATCTCTTATTCATAAAATGACACCTTCCTTGTACAAATCCCTACACCCAACCTCGTTAAAACCCTAGAACTTGCCTTAGACTTTGTGCATGTTATTAATTCCAGTTCATACATTACACTCTAGGTTAACTTTGTGATTTGCAAAAGAATCACTCTTGCTACCGTTTGCTCGTGCTATACACACCATTAATACATGTGAGTTTACATAGCCCCTTTTTCTTATTTACATATTTGGTGTGAAACATGATTACATTCAAACACTATTTACAATTACACACGTACAATTCTACAATATGGTCATATGTGTTTATTTGTGCTTTGTGCTTGAATGCTAATTGTTATGGCTACATATACATGATATTCACGTGCAAACACAAATACATTACTTCAGGCTAACATGTGTTGTTATGCCCTACATTAGGATAACATGTGTTGTTATGCCCTACATTTACATAAGGATAACATGTGTTGTTATGCCCTACATTAGGATAACATGTGTTGTTATACCCTTCAATTACAAAGTTTCATTTGTGCAATTAGCTTAACTTGGATTCTCCATAAATGCTTTATAAACCATGCATCATATGAATTGTACACGAATCATTTGAACTTTACTTGTGGTGTCAAAACCTATGTATGCTCACCAACTATTTAGAGTTGACCCTCTCATTTTATCATGTTTCAAGTACAGATGTTTGAGTTAAGATTCAAGCTACTTTACTTAGGGTTGAGGACCTGGTCTTAAATTTTAATATGGAGATTTATATATTCTTTAATTCTTGTAAATGATGTAATTGATTACTTGAGTTATGAAATGAAAATTATCGTTTAATTATTACAACTTTAGCAAACCATGAGCTTATGAACAGTCTACATGTCCCGCCCCGACGTTTCCGCCGTCGGTTGGGGTGTGACAGGAATGGTACGTCTTCATACATGGTCCCATTGTTACACCGCCTCCCGGTGAACAAAGTCTAATCACTTTTATAATAATAATAACTAAGCACTTAAGTTTGATGTCCTAAACCAACTCGCAGATAACACCAAAGAGTTGAGGGTAACGATGTCCATAGCTGCGAGTTCTAGCATTTTATTACTAAATATTATAATTCGTGAACCAAATGTCGTGAGAATGAGGCTCTAGCAGTGTCCTAGGTCACATTTGTATTAGTCATACCACCAGGTTAGTCAACTTAACGTTATCATATACCAAGTGGATTCAAAGCCTAAAGCAATACTCTTCGTGACCTGATCATCCTCGAGATATTTACTTTAATGCTATCTACTATTCTGCTATTTACATTTCTGCTACACACTACACGCATATTTTTACTTTTATGTCATTTACTTTATCCTTATTTACTTTTCTGTCCTTTACTTTCCTGCTTCACAAGCACACAAAACCCACTTACTAATTAAGCGGCTAAATGATAACAAAAGTTGAGTATTGGAACTCGACCGTGTCCATTGGTTCGATACTTTGTTTTTACCTAAACTATGTTACGCTGCGATATGTACACTTGCCTATTGTTTCTGTTTTAAGTCAAAATAACTATCATTTTATAAATTTAAAACCTAATCTCGTGAAATCAACCACATCTCTAAATATATTATTATATAATATATTTATCACATCTACACGCACACTATTAAGTTTTTGGCGCCGTTGCCGGGAAAACGGTGATTTCTAGAAAGATTCAAGTTAACGGATTAGCTTTTTTAACACTATTATTTTCCATCTGTTTTTTGTTACGTTTTGTTGCAGGTAGTGTATGATCAGTAGCTCCACTACTGGTTTATATCAACCTTTAGCAAGAGCCCGAAAGATTCTTTCACCGCCGATTATGAGAAAACCGTACTAGAAGAATGGCCGGAGAAAACTGCATTATCTTCGACTTTGCAAAACCGTCACTTGAGGAATTGGGGTCTAGCATCACAAGGCCGACGGTTGACGCCAGCAACTTTGAGATCAAATTGCATGTCATTCATATGATCCAATCATCGTGCACTTTTCATGGATTACCCGATGAAGATCCACATGCCCACATTGTAAATTTCCTCGAAATTTGTGACACTTTCAAATTGAACGGAGTTTCGAATGACGCTATTTGACTCCGAATGTTTCCTTTTTCCTTAAGGGAACGCGTAAAGGTCCGGTTAAACTCTCTTCTTGCCGGTTCAATCACTAAATGGGATGATCTTGCTCGAAAATTCCTGTCAAAATACTTCCCACCAACAAAAACTGCAAAACTGAGAAATGATATTACCACTTTCACCTAGGAAGATGGTGAATCATTATATGAGGCATAGGAATGTTTTAAGGATATGTTGAGGAATTGGGCAGCACCGACGACTCCGACTGAGGTTTTCCAAGTGTGAATTTTGGAACTACTTAAGCGAGAACAACTGTATGCTAAGTTTTCCAAGTGTGAATTTTGGATCCGGGAAGTTCAGTTTCTAGGGCATGTGGTTAACGAGAAAGGGATACATGTCGACCCATCCAAAATAGAAGCCATCAAGAATTGGGCAGCACTGACGACTCCGACTGAGGTTTTCCAAGTGTGAATTTTGGATCCGGGAAGTTCAGTTTCTAGGGCATGTGGTTAACGAGAAAGGGATACATGTCGACCCATCCAAAATAGAAGCCATCAAGAATTGGGCAGCACCGACGACTCCGACTGAGGTGCTACAATTTCTGGGATTGGCTGGATATTACCGTCGATTCATCGAAGGATTTTCCAAAATTGCTCAACCCCTCACTGCGTTAACTCAAAAGGGTAAAGCCTATAATTAGGGCGATAACCAAGAGTCAGCATTCCAACATCTTAAACAGAAACTCTGCAATGCACCTATTCTAGCTCTTCTGGAAGGAACCGATGATTTCGTAGTGTATTGTGATGCATCCATTCAAGGTCTGGGTTGTGTCTTAATGCAACGTGAAAAAGTAATCGCATACGCTTAACGTCAACTAAAGGTCCATGAGAAAAACTACACCACTCATGACTTAGAGTTGGGAGCCGTAGTCTTTGCACTTAAGATATAGAGACATTACTTGTACGGTACCAAATGCACCATCTACACCGATCACAAGAGTCTTCAGCACATTTTCGAGTAGAAAGAATTAAACATGCGAAAACTTCGTTGGGTCGAACTCTTAAACGATTATGACTGTGCGATCCGATATCACCGGGGTAAAGCTAACGTTGTAGCTGATGCCCTGAGTCGAAAGGAAACGAAACCCAAACGAGTTCAAGCATTACAGCTTACTATTCACCCCGAATTACCTGAGAAAATCTGTAGTGCTCAACTCGAATCCCTAAAAGAAGAAAATCGACCGTCGGAAAGTACGGGCAGTCTGGGAGCACAAGTTTAAGTCAAATCTGACGGTGTTCGCTACTTTGCCGAGCGAATATGGGTTCCAGTATTCGGAAACCTAAGGGAACTAGTTATGGATGAGTCTCATAAATCTCGTTACTCTATTCATCCAGGTTCCGACAAAATGTATCATAATCTAAAGATACTATATTGGTGGCCGAAGATGAAAGCCGATATAGCCACCTATGTTAGTAAGTGTCTGACTTGCGCGAAGGTCAAAGTTGAATATCAAAAGCCATCCAGTCTTCTGCAACAACCAGAAATCCCCATGTGGAAATGGGAACAAATATCCATGGACTTCATCACCAAATTACCACGAACCCCTACCAGATGTGATACCATATGGGTAATCGTTGATCGATTAACAAAGTCCGCTCACTTCTTAGCAATCAAAGAGACCAACAAAATGGATAAACTTACTCATACTTACCTGAAAGAAATAGTCTCTTGGCACGGGGTGCCAATCTCTATTATTTCGGATCGTGATGCACGATTCACTTCTCGTTTCTAGCAGTCGTTACATAAGGCCTTAGGCGCGCGTCTAGATATGAGCATAGCATACCATCCTCAAACTGATGGCCAAACAGAACGTACAATCCAAAATCTGGAGGACATGCTACGAGCTTATGTGATTGATTTCGGTAACACTTGGGAGTCTCACCTACCGTTGGTGGAGTTCTCCTACAACAATAGCTATCAAACTAGCATCAAGGCAGCTCCATTTGAAGCACTGTATGGACGAAAATGCCGTTCTCCTATTTGTTGGACCGAGGTTGGGGATAGCCAACTCACAGGTCCTGAACTTGTATTTGAAACTTCCGAAAAGATCGTTCAAATTAGAAACCGTAAAAGAGCTATGCCGACAAGCGTCGTAAACCTTTAGAGTTTCAAATAAGTGACATGGTCTTACTCAAAGTCTCACCTTGGAACGGTGTCATTCGTTTCGGGAAACGAGGCAAACTGAATCCTCGCTATGTTGGACCATTCAAGATAATGAAGAGAATCGGACCAGTAGCGTATCAACTGGACCTACCTGAAAGACTTAGTGGTGTGTACAATGTCTTTCACGTCTCAAATTTAAAGAAATGTCTAGCAGACGAATCACTCGCGGTTCCTCTTGAGGAACTACACGTTGATGAACAATTACGTTTCATCGAAGAACCTGTGGAAATTATGGATAGGGAAGTTAAAACGTTAAAGCACAGTAAGATCCCTATTGTCAGAGTTTGTTGGAACTCGAAACGCGGACCGGAATTCACGTGGGAGCGCGGGGATCAGATGATGCGCAGATATCCTAATCTGTTCAAGCACTCCGCATCAGATTCTCAAGGAACTATTTAATTTTCGGGACGAAAATTCTTTCAACTAGGGGATGATGTGATATCCCGAGAAATTTTTTTTATTTATTCTAATTTTTTGGACGAAAATTCTTTCAACTAGGGGATGATGTGACAATTCGACTTTTTATGTTAACTCCGTTAACAATTCCGTTAAGTTTTCTGTTAAAAAACTTAACCTCGCCAACTAAATCTAGTTAAACCTTAACTTAATTAACTAAATCTAATCCCAGGGACTGATTCAGTCACGAATCAAACTTAAAACAACAAGGACAAGTTGTGTGAATATGCAAAATCAAATCAATTGACTCCTCAAAGTCAAAATCAGGAAGTTTTGGTTCTTGTTGACTTTTAAAGTCAAACCCGTGACATCTTGATTCAAATTCGCATTCATGCTAAATGATATACCAAAATTCGTAACTGTTGTATAAAATCAGACTCTTAGCAAACTTAATTATAACTTAATCATCACCATTACACTGAATTTAAACTGAACTAATGGGTGTTAAACCATAACCGTCGACTCTATGTCTTACTCAATCGAATTCGACTGTAATCGGTTACCAATTGGCAAACCAACACACTGCACACCTAAATCGAGTCTCTCTGAAACCTCTGTACTCGTCAAGTTGATCGGATTCATAGCAAAAGCCACCGGAAATCGAACCAGTCATCGTCGGACCTGTTTTAGTCGACCTCCACCGTCCCGACATCAATTCAGATCATCAGCTTCGTTTTCAGCTCTTAAATGAAAGCCCTAACTCAAGTAGGGCTTACATTATCAATTCGATCAAAATCTGTAACCTAGGGTTCATCTCTAACCGATTTAATCGAACCCTAGTCTAGACCCAATCAAAATACAATTAACCTATACAGTTGGATTCGCAATACCATTTTCCTTGAAAGCCCTCTGTCAATTCGATGTTTTATTATACAAATTGTTGTAACCCGTAATCTAGGGTTCTTATGAAACCAGATTGTCAAATTCAACTCTAAACCGTATTTAAATCAAATTCAATCACATCATTAGACTCGTAATCGTCTGTAGAGTGAAAACCCTATGAAATATCGGGCTTCCATTATCGAATTGATCATGATCCAGTAATTAGGGTTCATCCTGTAAACAATTTGGGGTTTTCAACCTCTAACACAAAATTAATGCAATTAAACCACATCATCAGATTTGCAATGTTGTTTTTGTCAAAAGCCCTATGATTTTATCAATTTTTATTATCAGAATACTTCGATTCAATTCTAACTTATCAAACCAGAGTTTCGAACCAATTTTCAGTAATTAATCGACCTAAACCCTGCCGTTTTTGAAATTAAAACCATGCTCAGGTTCGCGATTCCTAGGGTATCAAAACCCCTCTACTGTTTCAATCGGTTATCACCGGAATCGACGGATCAGGGCTGAGTTCCGATCGTGAATGGGTTTAGGAAGGAGAACCACTTGAACATGGATGTTAAAATAATTTAACTCGGGTATAAATCGCGATACCCTAGCGGGCGGGACTGGTTAATGACTTGTGCGTGTGTGGGAGAGACCCGGGTTCGAGGCCGGGCTCCCACATCTATTTTTTTGAGCAATTTCTGATATATTAAATTATTAAAAATCAAACTTTATAATATTGTATTACTATGTAAATGTGTTTTAACCCGGGAAACAGCCCGTAGGCTCGGGTTTGAAATATTAACATATTTTTATAAATTATACCCACTCTTATATATAATATATTGTTATTATTATCAAGTAAAAATAATAAGCTTATGTTATTTTTAAGCCGTAAATTCGTATAAAATAATACATTTATATTATTTTTAAACTTTGACCCGTATTATTAAATTATTTCGAATCATTTTATAACATCGTGTATCGATTGAGACTAAATAATAATATAATTAGTTATATTATTTACTCATATATATATATATATATATATATATATCTTTTCAATTTTCATGAATGACAAAACACCCGATTTTATTTATTATTATTTCTGTCATTCGTCGCGTAAAGTAATCCCTAACTCCGTGGACACTTTCGTCCACTCTTGAATATTAGAGCGGTTCTTTAAGACGCTTCTTTCCGTGTCACTGTCACAATTCCCATTCTCATCCCTAGTTTATGTGTTTATAATTTTAGGACATTCGTAGGTCTTTTGAGACTTACACACGTGGTTCCAACTTACCTCTAGGGTGAAACTACCTTCAACGCAAAGCAGGTGAGTTTTCATGGCCCCTTTTACTGTTTTAACTTAGGGGAGAAAACATGACTAAACAATTTTGGATTTTATAATTCGTATGATATCAATGTTAAATGCTAAGCGTAACACACTATCAAAGAAAGTCCTCAACTAATATTGGACCGTTAATATGGATCTTAGCGAGGTAATATTTAGTAGTACTACTGGGTTTGACAAATCCCACCCGCGTTAGTCGCGCTAACTCAATTAGATATCGAACGGGTGAAATGTTAGCTTACTCACACCGCCAGTGTTGATAGACCTGGTAGGAGGCAATAAACAAACAGTCAGCTTCGGTTGCGAGCGCTTGAGCTGAACATGAACATAGGTTAGCTACCTATAGATACGTACTGAATGAACATAAATCCGGTAAACGCTTATTTAATTATATTGAAACCTGTGGACTCACCAACCTCGTGTTGACATATTTTCTTACATGTTTTCTCAGGTCGCTAAGCTAAGACGCAGGTGCACGTTAGGGCATGAATGGGGGAATTAAGCCTTGTACTTATAGTTGTAAGTTAAGGGGTGAAAAAGGGGAAGGAGGCCGGCATTTTCATGTGGGTTGGGGCTTGGGTTTCGCAAATGGTGAATTGGGTAAGGGTCTTGGGTCGTATTGACCCATGGATGGTCCAAACAGTTGGTATACGCGCAATTTGATCGTTTTTTGAATTTCGGTGTTTATTTAAGGAAACATTTGTAAATGAAAGTTGTTTTTATTTAATGAGATTGACGTGTTAGTCATTTTAAAACATAATTTAGTGTCATAAATTATGTATTTTTTGGTTGTGGATGGTACGAAGTAAAACTACGGTTTAGAAGGCGAACGGATACGTATAGGCATTAACTAACGTAATAGGGCATTAATTTGAATTATGTGACAACTTGAATTAGTTAAATAACTATGTTAGGCACATATGGTTGATACATTGTCTTTGAATTTGTAGTGGGTGAGTTTTTGTGTCGGTAAACGAGTTTTTAAACGGTTCAACGGTGAAAGTTGCAATTTAAGGCAATTCCAAGCGTTGCAGTCAACATGTGACCATGTAATTAGTATAATGTGCATGAAATAGGTATGTTTCAAGTATGATGTGAACACGAGCTATGATGAGGGTTTCAAGGTTCACTGATTCACGAATATGGTAAGCGTTACAAGTATATGAAAAGCAGAAATGTTACAGTCTCCCCTAGTGTAGGGAATTTCGTCCCCGAAATTGAACTAGTATAGATGGTGATAACTAGGAAAGGATAGGTTATGATATACGTTGACTAGGGCTAGTTCTTGATCCGACGCCTAGTGCCACTTCCAATGCACCATCAGTGTTTATTTATAGGGTGTACCGCAGCTAACCCACCACACTTTTGGCTCGTTGGAAGCATACTAGCTACCTATCAAGACTACCACTAACATGAATAATTTTAGGTGGCATGATTCGAGTTCAAGAATTGGTCATGGGTAGCTACATCGTAGAATTTCACTTCACACAAATGTACCCATAAATTCACAATTACTTTCCCGATCGCAATCGTCAATTTACCTTACACGGGTGTGGTATGTCCTTCTACTATGCACATATAAAGTGATGATAGTAATGTATACGGAGGTTACAAATATTATCCAAGGGCCGTGAAAACATGTTGTTTTGAGATTTAAGAATAATGATTAAATAGGTATCTTAGGCATATTTAGCAGTTGTGTATAGAGCATGACATTCACATATAATCCACAAAATGAATCTGGAATAATAATTCATCCAAACATAGTACAAATTTTATGAGAAAAAATGGTTCATTGATAAAAGAAATCAACCTAAGTCTCAAGATAGAGTCATCCAAACAAACATAGAATTCAAGTTTTGATTAACCAATGTAACAAATTCAGAAATCAAATAAGTAACATAGTTATCATGTCTCCCCTAGTTAAGGGGATTTCATCCCAAAACTTAATAGTGGGGTTCACGTCATCTTGGGCGGCAGGGTCTTCACATTTCTCCTAAGACAAAAAACCCGACCTTGAGCAGCTAGATTGTTAACAGGGAGAAGTTTGGGAGAACACTTTTTGTTTTAAGGTGGTCAAGGCCATCACATATATAGTAGGCCTTAACATAGCTTATAGGTCCAAGGTTGGTGATTGTGGCATTATTGGTGTTGGTTCTGTAGTTCCGAGTTTTGTGACCAAGTCGGGTAGTACGGCGGAGAGTTGCTGTGTGAAGAGGGTGGCTATGGCAGTACTGTCAGCAGTGGAAGAAGTGTTGGTGATATCACCGATATTAGAGATAGTGGTGTGGGTAGGATCACGACGAGGAAGCATTATGTCTATTTGATGTTTACGAAAGATTGCAATATTTAAAAGGGATAATAGTTGACTTATCAAGATTCGGGGTCCAATAAATAATACTAAAAAGACATGTTTTCTTATAAGCAAGCACTCACAACTAGGGCGTCCCAGGAAAGTGCACCACGTCCTGCGCAAGACACTTTCCTTAGTGGCAGAGACCCCATCATACAATTCACTCACTCTTCCAGTCCACATGTGTCACGAGTATTACCTTTGGGCCTTTGATCTCAATGATACTTTAAGAATTGGGCATGGTAGCCCAAAATCTTGATCCTTCTTCATTGGTCTTGGTTCTTCTCTTCTTGAAGGGTAGTTAGGTGTAGGCCCAACCTTGCTTTCCTTGTCACTTGGGTTCTCGTTGCTTTGGTGTTTCCTTGTCGCATTGGATGGGAGTTCGAGGTCTTCTTCCTCTTGCTGGGTCTTCATTTTCTTCTTAGGCTGCTGCTCTTCGGTCTAACTCTACTTTTCGCATCGCTAGGCTCGAAATCACTCAAGATGTTGATGACTCCCACCTCAGGTACTGGTGCAGGATGGTATTGGCTTGTTGCATCAGAGAGCAATTCAGGATATCTAGGCTTGACGAAATAGCTCAAGGGTAGTGGACTTCGTGTAGGTGATCGGGGTGAGATTAGCTTACTCCAATGGGTTGGGCCTTGGAATCAAGGATTCTCCGGTGTAAGATGGTAGATCCCAATCCTCACGAGTCGAGGTGACAAGGGTGTTGTCGGAGACGTTAGCAGAATAAGTCGACATTTTATAAGAGGAATGGTTAGTACAAGTAAATCACGTATGCACAAAGTTACTATGATAAGGGATACCTATTGTTATGTCACACCACAACCGACGACGGAATACGTAAGGGCGAACGTGTAGACTGTTCAAAAGATCATGATCAAACTAAATTACATAAATTTATTGAAATAATTTAGTTGTACAAATACACATTGATCAGTCAATCAAAATCTAACAATAATTCTAGTTTAATTGTCACTAGTTCCATATGTTCCTAAGTGATGAACTTGTACTTCAAATAAATCCACCTGAAACATGTTTAAAATGAGAGGGTCAACTATAAATAGTTGGTGAGCATACATAGGTTTAGATATCTAATGCAGTTTTCAAATGGTTTATACAATTGATATGACATATGGTAAATAAGGCATTTTATGGAGAATATATAGTTGAAACTAGGTGTACAATCAAACCGTGTAATATGTATGTATAGTCCCCCGGACTGCGTGAAGTACCAAAATGTATACACTAACCCGCCAAGGTTCCTGTTAAGTAATGTATCGGTTTCCCCTATAAGTGATCATGTTAGGTACTACCTTAGGCCTGCGGCGCAAGTTAATGATTGTACTAGTGTGTCGTGTATATGTAGTTCAACTCATAGCATTCAAGCACAAAAGTACAAATTACACAAATAGTCACAATGTAGAATTGTATATTGTAATTTGCAAATAGTTTTCAATGCAAAACACGTTCCACCCCGAAATGTACAAAAACGAAAGGCGGATATGTAAAACTCATCTGAGTTGTGTACGAGTAGCACCACACAAGGATGCAATAGAAAACACAAGAGTTTGCTTGTGAACCACCTACGTATGTCTTAGAATTATAAGCATAATATTTAGGGACACATGAGATTTTGTGACGAAGACACGGAAAGATTTAACGTCCTAAAACATACTTGGGATCAAGGAGTAGACAAAAGTGTCAACGGGCATAAGGGATTTCCTTAATTTAATAATTACGATAGACGTGTTTTGTATCGAGAGTTTCTAATTTTGAATAATATTATTTAAATAAATATTTGTGTGTTCACACCATTAAATAATGGTCTAGGTAAATAATATAATTTATTATATTATTTTTAAGTTCGGAAAATTAACTTGATAAACATTTATGTGGCAAAATTAATAAATATGTTACTTTTATTCGAGAATATAAACGTAGGTAATAATATAAATAATTGTATTATTTATTAGTTTGAAGCATGACACGGTAAATATTAATGCGGTGAAAATAATATATATATATATATATATATATATATGTATACACATATATATGTATATATTATTTTTATTCGGTGTCGAGGGTTTGAGTAATAGTATTAATATATTATTTTAAATGTGGGAAAGAGATATTAAAAAAAAGGGTTATAAAACCAAACCCGAGCCTACGGGTGTTTTCCGGGTTCATAACACATTAATATACTAATAAAATAATATAAGAATTAGTTTTATAATTAAAATTATATTAAAAGTAATATTTAAAAACAAAACAGAGTGGGGAGACTCGAACCGGGGTCTCCTCCACAACAACACATAGCTTTAACCAGTCCCGCCCGCTAGGGAATCGCACACAAACCCGGTTCCCGTTTGGTTTTAACATGATGGTCTCATGTGCTCTCCCCCCCAACGACACCGAAGCGAGAACCAGTCCCAAAATCCCCCGATTCGATCGCGATATCCCAAAAGATCAAAGGGGTTATGTTCAACGGTGAATGACGAATCAGTGGGTGGAATTAATTACAAAAACATTAGGTTTAGGTTCGTTTAATTTCTGTTATAGAAACCGAAAACCCTAGGTTGAATTTAGAATCAATTATGTTGATTTTGATAATAAAAATGGTTGGAATCATGGGGCTATCGACAAACAGAGGGTTGCGATTCAAAGCATGTGATTTAATTTGATTGAGACAGAGTCTAAGATCAAAACCCCCAAATCGTTTATGAACGAACCCTAGGTTATAGGTCACGATAAGAGTATGAGATTGCGAAGCTAATCATGTAGTTTAATTGAGTTGAAATCGGGTCTAGGGTGTGGTTCGACTAAACAGTTTATACAAGGAACCCTAGATTCTTGATCTCGGCCAATTCGATGATACGGGTCTGAATTAGCATAGGGCTTTCAATGTAGAGATTATAACGAAAGTGTGGTAGTGTTTGATTACCAGAATTGGATTCGAATTGATAGTGCCCGACTAATTAGGGTTCCTACTTCGACGAGGTCGGCCTTCGGCGGCTCTGGTTCCTTCTCCGGTCAAATTCAAGTGTGCAACAGCTTCTGGAGAATTCGTTCAAGGTGTGCAGGTATTCAATTGTTGGATTAACAAATGAATTGATCGGATTTGATGGGTTCGCAAATGAGGGGTCGACGGTTACATGTTTAGGGTTTTAATTCGCAATGATTACGATGATGAATGGTTAGAAATGGCTCAATAACATTCGAGATCATCAATGGCATAGGTTACAACCTCGAATTCGAGTAGTTTTCAGTTAAGGTTTGCAAATTTGGATCAAGGCAATCTGAGTTTGACTTTTAAAAAGCAACAAGAACAAAAGTGATCAATTTTGACTTTGCGAAGTCAAAAGAATGAGTTTAGGGTAATTACATTTTTGGTCCTTGTATTTTCATGTGTTTGGATTAGAGATATGGCAAATTTAGTCCCTGAGAATTCTAACTGGACTATTTGAACTAGTCGGGTTTGTACTAATAGAGTTTACTAGGTTAATTAGGTTAAGATATCAGAACTTGAGTTAACGGAGTTATCTCTAAATAGTCGGATGTCACATCATACATATATATATATATAAGTATGTATGTATATATATAAATATTTATTGTAAGGCTAAAATATGAATTTGTATGAATGAAATTTTGAATTTAATACACTTTTGTAATTATGGTTAATATGACACAATGTAATGAACCAGGATTGAAATTGAAATGCTATTATTGCACAAAACAAAGCATAAGAAAATCACAGATTTTACAGGTTATAGTCTAGGTCATTTCTTGGGGACCTAATTCTCTATAATCAAGGTTCTGATACCAATCTGTCACACCCCCGCCAGCGGCGGAAACACGGGAGTGCAACGAAGTAGAATAAGAGAACACAAGACAATAAATTGATTACACGTGTCTTAAAATAACCAAAGATAACAATATTGATCAAACAAAACCACTTTAAAATAAATCATAAGTCTTCAATTGATAACTAGGCCATCCTATGTGAGCAAATCCAAAGTCTATCCTTACACGGTATTTCCTGAAACATGTAATAAAACATGTCAACTAAACATAGTTGGTGAGATGCATAGGTTTAGATAAAAGCATAGTAAAATAATTTATACAATTCATTAACAAGATTCAAATAAACACATTATCAAGAAAGCACGTATGTAGATAATAAAATCATTCAAAGAATACTAAAAGATTAACAATGTGGCACAACCCTATGGCTGTCCTAGATAGATGGCATCATCCTCAAGATTACCCATAAAGTTTATAGCTCCCTCGTGTTTGAATAATAATACGTCAAACCCCGAGTAGTTCAAAGTTTATAGCTTCCTCGTGTTTGAACAAGAATACGTCAAACCCCGAGTAGTTCAAAGTTTATAGCTTCCTTGTGTTTGAACAAGAATACGTCAAAAGCCCGAGTAGTTCCATGTTTGCGAAAGATTATGATTATCATGTTGAACTTGTTAATAAGAAGTTTAGCTGAACTTCTTGCTATGTTTGAATTATATTTGATAGAAAACGTGTTTTTGATATGTTTACATGTGCTACCCCAGAAGATTAGAAGAAAAGGGGATATGAATCTTACCTTGTTGATTAGAGAGGAGGTGGGTGTATCAATCTTAGTGAACATGCCCTATATAATTTAAGAATTGAATAAGTTTAAGGAATTATCGTTACGCGAAGAGAAAGTTTGAATGAGAACGACGAAGGAGGATAGGTGGTTGCATAATAGAACATGATAATCCACCTAGAGTAGTACATCCAATGAAAAGATTCCCAGGAAAGAGAGGTCGGTCGCAAAGAGTTAGGATGTCAATTATACATGGTTTTAAAGAATATTCAATCAACTTTTATTTGCACAAAGATTGAACGCGATTGGATTTGTATATTTGTATAATGAAAAATATTTTGTCAAAAAGTCAGAATTGACCTTTACCTCTAAACAAATACGTTTGAAATCCTTAAACTTGTCAAAAAAAGTACGAGGTTCGACTTTATGGAAAGAACACTCTTTAAAATTGCTTTTAGACTCAAGAATCAACCTTTTTTGTTAAGGAATGGCCAAGATATGGCCATTCAAAGTCGACACAAGCATTCTGTCGAGACAAGGATGAAAGAACGAAAGACGAAGTAGCTTACCTTGTTGTTGCGATTTCTTCTTGGATGGAGGAGGGTGTCTCACGAATTTTAAATGGGATTAGGGCAGGGATTTGGCTAGTAAAAGTTATATCGCAGTGTGAAGAGAATGGGGGAATTAAGCCTTGAATTTATAGTTGTAGGTTAAGGGGTTTAAGTATGGAAAGACTTTGAGAACAACTTTTAGGATTTCAAGGGGTGAAAAAGGGGAAGGAGGCCTAAACCGAAAGGTCTTAATAAAAGAATCCCTGTAATAGAAGTTCATTCCTTAAATACCTTCCTAATCAGTAATTTGATGGTCTTCCGTAAAGACTTTCATTTTCATGTGGGATGGGGCTTGGGTTTCGCAAATGGTGAATTGGGTAAGGGTCTTGGGTCGTCTTGACCCATGGATGGTCCAAACGGTTCGTATACGCGCAATTTGATCGTTTTTCGAATTTCGGTGTTTATTTAAAGAAAGTTTTGTAAATGAAAGTTTTTTTATTTAATGAGATGGATGTGTTAGTCATTTTAAAATATAATTTAGTATAATAAATTATGTATTTGTTGGTTGTGGACGGTACGGAATCAAACTTCGGTTTAAAAGGCGAACGGATACGTATGGGCACTAACTAACATACTTGGGCATTAATTTGAATTATGTGACAACTTGAATGAGTTAAATAACTATGTTAGGCACATATGGTTGATACATTGCCTTTGAATTAGTAGTGGGTGAGTTTTCGTGTCGGTAAACGAGTTTTTAAACGGTTCAACGGTCCAAGTTGCAATTTAAGGCAATTCTAAGCGTTGCAGTCAACATGTGACCATGTAATTAGTATAATGTGTATGAAATAGGTATGTTTCAAGTATGATGTGAAAACGAGCTATGATGAGGGTTTCAAGGTTCGTTCGTTACATGTACGCGAAAAGCAGAAATGTTATAGTCTCCCCTAGTTTAGGAAAATTCGTCCCCGAAATTCAACTAGTAGAGATGGTGATAACTAGGAAAGGATAGGTTATGATATACGTTGACTAGGGCTAGTCAATGATCCGACGCCTAGTCCCACTTCCAATGCACCGTCAATGTTTATATATAGGGTGTACCATAGCTAACCCACCACACTTTTGGCCCCTTGGAAGCGTGCTAGCCACCTATCAAGACTACCACTAACACGGATAATGTTGGGTGGCATGATTCGAGTTCAGGAATTGGTCATAGGTAGCTACATCATAGAATTTCACTTCACACCAATGTACCCGTAAATTCACAATTACATTCGCGACCGCAATCGTCAATTTATCATACACGGGTGTGATATATCCTTCTACTATGCACCTATAAAGTGATGAAAGTAATGTAGACGAAGGTTATGAATATTATCAAAGGGCAGTGAAAACATGTTGTTTTGAGATTTTAAGAATCATGATTAAATAGGTATCTTATGCATATTTAGCAGTAGTGTATAAAGCGTGACATTCACATAGCAATCCACAAAATGAATCTTGAATAATAATACATCCAAACATAGCGCAAATTGTTTTATGAGCAAAAATGATTCATTGATAAAAGAAATCAACCTAAGTCTTAAGATAGAGTCATCCAAACAAACATAGAATTCAAGTTTTGATGAACCAAGGGAACAAACTAAGAAATCAAATAAGTAACATATTTATCATGTCTCCCCTAGTTAAGGGGTTTCATCCCAAAACTTAACAGTGGGGTTCACGTCATCTTGGGCGGTAAGGTCTTCACGCGCTCCTAAGTCAAAAAACTCGACCTTGAGCAGCTTGAGTGTTAACAGGGTGAAGTTTTGGAGAATAGTTTTTGTTTTGAGGAGGTCAAGGCCATCGCATATATAGTAGCCCCTAACACAGCTGACAGGTGCAGGGTTGGTGATTGTGGCATTATTAGTGTTGGTTCTGTAGTTTCGAGTTGTGTGACCAAGTCGGGTAGTACAATGGAGATTTGTTATGTGAGGAGGGTGGCTATGGTAGCACTGTCAGTAGTGGAAGAAGTGTTGGTGGTATCGCCGATATTAGAGATAGTGGTGTGGGTAGGATCACGACGAGGAAGCATCATTTATATTTGATGTTTACGAAAGATTGAAATATTTAAAAGGGATAATAGTTGACTTATCAAGATTCGGGGTCCAATAAATAATACTAAAAAGACATGTTTTTGTATAAGCAAACACTCACAACTAGGGCATCCCAGGAAAGTGCACCACGTCCTGTGCAACACACTTTCCTTAGTGGCAGAGACCTAGCGTACATGCACTCACTCTTCCAGTCCACATATGTCATGAGTATTCCTTTGGGCCTTTGATCTCGATGATGGTTTAAGAATTGGGCATTTTAGCCCAAAAGCTTGATCCTTCATCATTGGTCTAGGTTCTTCTCTTCTTGAAAGGTAGTTAGGTGCAGGCCCAACCTTGCCTTCCTTGTCGCTTGGGTTCTCGTTGCTTTGGTGTTTGCTTGTCGCATTGGATGGGAGTTCGGGGTCTTTTTCCTCTTGATGGGTCTTTATTTTCTTCTTGGGCTGCTACACTTCGGTCCAACTCTACTTTCTGCATCACTGGGCTCGAAATCACTGAAGATGTTGATGACTCCCACTTCGGGTACCGGTGCATGATGGTATTGGCTTGTTGCATCAGAGAGCCGTTCGGGATCTCTAGGCTTGACGAAATAGCTCAAGGGTAGTGGGCTTCATGAAGATGATCGAGGTGAGATTAGCTTAATCCAATGGGTTGGGCCTTGGGATCAAGGATTTTCCGGTGTAAGATGGTAGATCCCAGTCCTCACGAGTCGAGGTGACAAGGGTGTTGTCGGAGACGTTAGCAGAATAAGTCGACATTTTATAAAAGGAATGGTTAGTAGAAGTAAATCACGTATACACATAGTTCCTATGTTAAGGGATACCTAGGGTTATAGCCTAGGTCATTTCCAGGGGACCTAATTCTCTATAACCAAGCCTTTGATACCAATCTGTCACACCCCAACCAACGACGGAAACACGGGAGTGCGACGAAATTGAATAAGAGAACACAAGACAATAAATTGATTACATGTGTCTCAAAATAACCAAAGATAACAATCTTGATCAAACAAAACAACTTTAAAATAAATCATACGTCTTCAATTGATAACTAGGCCATCTTATGTGAGCAAATCCAAAGTCTATCCTTACGCGGTATTTCCTGAAACATGTAATAAAACGGGTTAACTAAACATAGTTGGTGATATGCATAGGTTTAGATAAAAGCATAATAAAATATTTTATATAATTCATTAACAAGATTCAAATAAACACATTATCAAGCAAACACGTTTGTAGATAATAAAATCAATCAAAGAATACTAAAAGAATAACAATGTGGCACAACCCTATGGCTGTCCTAGATAAATGGCATCATCCTCAAGATTACCCATAAATTTTATAGCACCCTTGTGTTTGAACAAGAATACGTCAAAACCCCGAGTAGTTCAATGTTTGTGAAAGATTATGATTATCATGTTGAACTTGTTAATAAGAAGTTTAGTTGAACGTCTTGCTATGTTTGAATTGTATTTGGTAGAAAAAGTGTTTTTGATATGTTTACATGTGCCACCCCAAAATATTATGGGAAAAGGGGCTATGAATCTCACCTTGATGATTAGAGAGGAGGTGGGTGTATCAACCTTAGTGAACGTGCCCTATAGAATTTAAGAATTGAATAAGTTTAAGGAATTATCGTTACGTGAGGAGAAAGTTTGAATGAGAATGACTAAGGATAGGTGGTTGCATAATAGAACATGATAATCCACCTAGAGTGGTACATCCAATGAAAAGATTCCCAGGAAAGAGGGTCGGTCGCAAAGAGTTAGGATGTCAATTATACATGGTTTTAAAGAATATTCTAAAAAGTTTGATTTGCAAAAAGATTGAACGCGATTGGATTTGTATAATGAAAAATATTCTGTCAAAAAGTCATAATTGACCTCTACCTCTAAACAAATACGTTTGAAAGCCTTAAACTTGTCGAAAAAATACGAGGTTAGATTTTATGGAAAGAACACTCTTTAGACGAAGTAGCTTACCTAGTTGTTGCGATTTCTTCTTGGATGGAGGAGGGTGTCTCACGAATTTTAAAGGGGATTAGGGCAGAGATTTGGCTAGTAAAATTTGTATCAAAGTGTGAAGAGAATGGGGGAATTAAGCCTTGTATTTATAGTTGTAGGTTAAGGGGTTTAAGTATGAAAATACTTTGAGAACAAGTTTTAGGATTTCAAGGGGTGAAAAAGGGGAAGGAGGCCAAAATTTTCATGAGGGTTGGGGCTTGGGTTTCACAAATGGTGAATTGGGTAAAGGTCTTGGGTCGTCTTGACCCATGGATGGTCCAAACGGTTCGTGTACGCGTAATTTGATCGTTTTTTTGAATTTCGGTGTTTATTTAAAGAAAGTTTTGTAAATGAAAGTTGTTTTATCTAATGAGATGGATGTGTTAGTCATTTTAAAACATAATTTAGTGTCATAAATTATGTATTTGTTGGTTGTGGACGGTACAGAGTCAAACTGCGGTTTAGAAGGCGAAATGATGCGTATAGGCACTAACTAACGTACTAGGGCATTAATTTGAATTATGTGACAAATTGAATGAGTTAAAAAAATATGTTAGGCACATATGGTTGATACATTTCCTTTGAATTAGTAGTGGGTGAGTTTTCGTGTCGGTAAACGAGTTTTTAAATGGTTCAACGGTCCAAGTTGCAATTTAAGGCAATTCTAAGCGGTATGTTTCAAGTATGATGTGAAGACGACCTTTGATGAGGGTTTCAAGGTTCATTGATTCACGAATATGGTAAGCGTTACAAGTACGCGAAAAGCATAAATGTTACAGCAAGTGTGAACGTAATGCTATATAACATGTTTAAATGATTGAAAATTTGGAACCCGCACCCTGTCAATGCTACTTTCGAGCTTGCGGATGGTACTGTTATGTCACCTATAGGAGTCATTGAGAACTTACTAGTAAAATTCTGTATGTTTGTCTTCCCTACCGACTTCATAGTCATAGAAATGGGACCCGACTACTCTATGCTTTTAATTTTGGGTCGCCCATTCTTAGCCACTGTTGAGCATGAACGAAGGTATTCTAACATTTCGTGTTGGAAAACAATTGGTGGCCTACAACATCGGGGGTAAGGAATATTTATCCAATGATCCATTTGAAATTGCACAATTCATAGACACTAATATGGACTAGCAACTGAAGAAAGCTAAGGAAATAAACAAGGGAAAGAAACCAAATATCAGCAAGGATCTCGAAAACAGTAACTGGATTGACAACTACTAGACCAGCAGCCGAAGTTAACAAAGAAAAGGACTTTGAAGGAAGGAATGGGAGATACAGGGGAGGTCTAAAGCCCCCGCCTGAAGAACGACTGATGAAGCATGTACAGATCCGGCCAACGACCCTTAGATAAACGTGGCGCTTCCGGGAGGCAACTCGATGATCAAGAATAAATTGATAAGTTCGTGCATACGGCAGAACATATGGACCCCAGGTTTGTTTACAAATTAAAAAGTTTCACGTATTTCAGTCTCCAGGTATGCCTTCTCAATAAGAGGACCTTAGTAGCTTAACTACTACCTGTTATTTTCGTTTCAGTTTTTATGTTTTTCTTTATGTGTCAAGTAGCATAGCATCACCGAGTAGGTTCTCTATTTCTTTTGGGAGTTTCGCTCCACCTCTACAAGCTTGGACGCGAGAAAATCACATCAAATTTGGAGAGATTTGACTACACTCACAAGTTTTGGCCATAGGTTATATACCGAATTGACCAGTGGAGTACCAATTTCTTTTCTCTTAAAACTTCATGCATTTAAATTGCTGCATAGCATTTCATTACATGCATTTGTACATTGAGGGCAATGCACAGTTTTAAGTGTAGGGTGGGGAATTAGAGATTCAGGACAAACTTGTTTCCTCAAAACAGTAAAACTAAACTCGTGATTTTCTACCCATTTGACTAAAACTTTACTTTCACCAAAACTTATTTTCTTAAAAAACCCTAAAAACTTGAAAAATTTTAAACCCTAAAATCTAAACCTATTTGAGTTGGTGTTTAATAAACAAAAAGGAATAAATGGAAACATGGTAAGTAGAAACAAATGGATATTATGCATAACGATTCACTAAACCCTATCCCATCCGTTTTCATGAGAGAATAATCTGAGCCTTTTCATTAGCATTACTATTATCATATTTTCGCATGCTATTTCGTTTGGTATACTGAGTGTTTTTCAATCGGATTTTATGCATAATTAGAATTGTATTTCTTATACATATCAAGACGATGAACTATAAATTGTATGGAAATGATTGAGGCACCTAGGACTTTATTACCCTTAAACCCAAATACCAAAAACAATATCCGCATTGATAGCCCTTTGAGCCTTAGCCTTTTTTTTCTACTACTGACATTTATCACCATACTAGTTTTTCATAAACACCGGTTATTGGCTAACTGTCTTCGAGATGGAAATTATTAGTTTATCATATGTCGTTATTTTAAGCACGCAATTGTTAAAACAATTTGGAAAGAATCTGACTCACTCAAGGAATTGGAATACACAAGAAAAAAGTGGATGTAGTAGGAAGAAACAGCCGAACGATCTACAAGGAAGATAAGGAAAAATTATTTCAAGAAATTGAATTATGGAAGAATCAATCTTGATGTCTATAAAAAAATATAAATGAAAAAAAATATATAAATATGAGAAAAGAAAAAGAAAGAGAGAAGTTGATCTTTTACCGGTTATACCTTAAATAGCTGGACATGCATTCTTTTGATTTCAATTTGTTTACTTGTATTCATTTCGCAAAGCCTGAATTACCGTCCAAACTCCAAGAAAAATTTTTCAAAGCATCAAGTGATGTAAGAAAATGGTGGCACAAGCAAGAACAATTACTGTCATTCTGCGACTTGTCAAAAAGCGCCGCTAAAAGAAAAGCCAAAAGATATCGAAAATGTGTGAAGTGAGGCAACTGGTGTAAGGCCCCATTCCCGGGTAACCTCACTTGTTGGATTTACTCATAAACATAGTCATAAATACTGAGCTTAAATTTAAAACATTCGAATTCAATCATTACATAACGTAACATGACATGACATAACAGCGAAAGTCTTAACAATTAAATACATAACATTGTCTTAACATATATAAAAGTGGGATGTCAGTCTTGTGTCGGGTAACCTTCACGCCATCGCACGACCCTTTCTTCCACTACCTGAAATTTATACTAAAAGTCAGCTAACGCGGGTGAGTTCTAGTTTAAAGACAATCATACATAATATTTATCTTATCATGAATATTTTATATATGTATACATAACATACGTAATATTCGTGCTTTTACATATTCTTTACTTTACTGTTGTCACATAACATTCATATTAAGTATATACATATGTACACACATACTTACTTGGGGAGAACACTTATTGGCCATAATCTTAAGGGTGATCAACCCATCACACTTGTCGTGAATGTCACAAAGACATCGCAGTGAGAACTACTGTCGTAGCCCTTTTCATTAACCGTCCGGCTCTAGAAAATCGTCCGTCGAAACTTAAATCCATCCGGCAACCTTTGTCTGTCCGCTCTTAAACCATCCTACCGTCGTAGTCCGTCCTTTTTTCCGTCTGCCCTAGGGCATCCATTTCTCACGCGACCATTATGTATGCAACCGTTCTACTTGAGTTAAGGCATTTGGTTCGACATTGCATTAGTGCCTTTTTGTACGTCCTAGCTTGCGAAGGAACGTTTTTGTCCCGGTTGCAAAATTGTAACATCCCGAAAATAGTAAATAAGTAAATAATAATACGATGGAGATTTATACGACATAAAATGAAATAAGAACGGATGGACTTGGGCTCGACTCCAACGGGCCGAGGGAAGCCCAGATATAAAAGGGGCAAGACAGCCCATTTGACCATTTCACCTCCATTTCACCAATTCTAGAGAGAGAAAGGGAGCCCGAGTCTAGAGAGAGAAAGTCGACGGATCGTCACGAGATTTAAGGAGCACATTACTACTGAGATCGTGAGCAAAACCTCTAGATCAGAATTCCAATCCAGGTAATGATTCGATCATAATATGAGTTTTTGTTCATTTTGGGGTTTCTCGGGTTTTAGCTAAATAGGTGATGTTTTTACGGATGAAACTTGATAATAAGCTTAGAAATAGAATCTAGAATGAAAACCGCACGTTTTGATCAAAGAAAATTGTAAGATTAGCATGATCGGATTAACATGCAAGAATTCTGAAATTTTGGTCCAAGAACCAGGTACTGCGTACTTACCAAGTGCGCAGGAAGGAATCCCTGCGTACTTACTAAGTGCGCAGGCAGCAGTCCCTGCGTACTTACTAAGTACGCAGGAGGAAGACTCCTGCGCACTTACCAAGTGCGCATGAGCAAGTCCCTGCGCACTTACTAAGTGCGCAGGCAGCAGACAGCAGGCCACAGGTTGGTTAAGTAAAGTCAGTAAGTTTAGAATGATCAAACCATTAGAGTCAGGGTTGGGTCTGATGTGTATTTAACTTCCTAATCCAGATCGGAAGTGACGTTGTTGGGCCTTTGTTTAGGACAACCTAGAGTAGCTCATCAGGTGAGTTCTATGTGCCCCCTTCTATGTTATGTGCAAATGATTTATAGATGTTTTGGGGCTGAAGTGTATACACTAAATGAATAAATGTTATAAGTGTCAATGTGATCATACGTATATATATATAATTACTTATATATGTGAAAATGAATTATGAATAAAGAATGAATCGTATGATACAAAGAATGAACGAAAGAAGGACATAACGTAAATGAATGAAATCTTGCTTTATATTATATATATTGCATGTTATGAATGAATGTAAACGTTATGAACCCTTCTATGACAACGGCTACTTCGGTAGACGGACGACCACGTGACTATTTTGCAACCGGGACAAAAACGTTCCTTCGCAAGCTAGGACGTATGAAAAGGTATTAATGGACGGTCGAAGCAAGCCTTAACTAATGTAGAACGGTTGCATACATAATGGTCACGTGGGAAACGGATGCCCTAGGGCAGACGGATAAAAATGACGGACTACGACGGTAGGACGGTAAAGAGCGGACGGACAAAGGTTGCCGGACGAAATTAACGATATGACGGACGGTTTTCTAGAGCCGGACGGTAATGAAATGGGCTACGACGGTAGTTCTGACTGCGATGTCTTTGTGACATTCGCGACAAGTGTGATGGGTTGATCTCCCTTAAGATTATGGCCAATATGTGTTCTCTCAATGAAAGTATGTATGTACATATGTATGTACCCTCAATGAATGTTATGTGAGAACAATAAAGTAAAGAATATATAAAAGTACGAATACACATTCATTTATTATATTTATGATAAGATAAATGTTATGTGTGAATGTCTTTAATCTAGAACTCACCAGCGTTAGCTGACTTTTAGTATACATTTCAGGTAGGAAAGGAAAGGGTCGTGCGAAGGCGTGATGGTTACCCGACACAAGACTGACATCCCACTTTTGTTGTTGAGAATATGTTATGTTTTTATTTGTAAAGACTTCCGCTGTTTTGATTATGTAATTGAATGACGAATGTTTTAATTTAAGTTCAGTATTTATGACTATGTTTATGAGTAAATCCAACAAGTGAGGTCGCCCGGTTTAGGGGCCTTACAAGTTGGTATCAGAGCGATAGTTTGAGAGATTTAGGCATCCCTAAATGTCTAGACTCAAACTGATTATGGGACCAACGCACGGATGTCAGTATGGGTAACCAACGCCAACGCTAGCACGGTAAGTAAGTCGTAAAGTTAATGCTCTTGCATAGGAATAGATACCTTAACTTAGAACAAATAGATGTTAATGCCACGACTGATTTGAAGAGTTTCGAACCCGAAAAGCAATGTAAATTAGTAATCACAAACCGGTCACTGTAATTAAGAATTTACCTTGCTCGTACAGTTCCAAACTATGATCTGAAGAAAGGACATTGATGTATTCCCTTTTTAACAATCCAGGAAATTAAGAACTATGGCTGGTGGAGGAAGGACAGGACCTCGAGGCGGTCGCACTGGCCGACGAGGTAGACCTCCGTTGAACCCAAGATTTGAAGAAGAAGAGAGTGTGCACGCAGAGCACACCGAAAGTGTGCACGAAACAGAAGTGACCCCAATTAGGGACAACAGTCCAGGGCCTATACAGTTGGAACCTGAAGTCAGGGATGCTATTGCCCGTGAAGTTGTGCTCACTTTGCAGAAGGTATTACCTGATCTACTATCCGAGGCAATAAAGAAAAGTAGAGAGGGGGATGAAGGAAACCACGAAGAGACAGTATATGACAGCGACGGGGATGAGATAAAAGTGGGGCCAAGCACTAAAGGGTGCACTTATAAAGGTTTCAAAGATGGAGACCCACCCAAGTTTGATGGTAGCAAGGATTCGGTGGCTACTTTGGAATGGATTGAGAGAATGAACGCTGTAATCAACATCAGCGAGTGCCGACCAGACCAGGCGGTTAAATATGTTGCTCATTCTTTCACCAATGAAGCACTAGGTTGGTGGAGAAATATTCAAAGAACAAAGTCGCCACATGCTCTTGCCCGAATGACATGGGAGGACTTGAAAAAGCTCGTAATCCAAAAGTTCTGCCCACAGAATGAGATTGATCGTGTGGAGAACGAGTTCCTAAACTTCAAAGCTGGCGACAAGACTCATCGCCAATATACTTCAAGGTTCAACGAGCTGGCCCAACTGGTACCACACTTGGTGGAAACCGAAGAACGTATGATCAAATACTATGTCAAGGGTCTGCCACAAAGGGTCCGTGTCCACGTAAAAGCCAACCTACCCTCGACCTTCGAGTCGGTAGTCAACCTGTCTGGAATCGTTTACGACGATTATGCCAACGAGGACCCGGCACCTGTGACACAAAAGAGGAAGTGGGAGAACTCGTCTAGAGGCACCGGAAAAGGGAATGAAACAATTGAAATTAAGAAACCGAGGTTGGTCGGATATGAAACGTGCAAGAGATGTGGAAAACAACATCTTGGCGAGTGTCGAATCGGCACCACCGTGTGTTATAAGTGCGGAAGGCCGGGGCACTACTCTCGAGATTGTTTGAAGGATGTCAAATGTCAAGTATGTGGATTGTTTGGACATCTGACAAAGAATTGCAGGAAGGCCGGCCAATCTGGTTCGGGAAAGGAGAAAGAACAGGAACAACAAAAGGCAAGGACTCGGGCCTATGCCTTAACTGAGGAAGAAGCAAGGGGAAACCCTGATGTCGTGTCAGGTACGTTTCTAGTTAATGATGAACGTGCTGCGATTTTATTTGATTCTGGTGCTAGTAAAAGCTTTATATCAAATGCATTTAGTCGTAAACTAGATTGCACTATCAACACCATAGTAAAGGCCTTTAGCGTACAAACTGCCGTTGGTAAAAATTCGGCAGTATTCCAAGTCACGGAGGATTGCATCATAGAAATAGAGGGACATAGGTTTCCTTCTAGATTATTCCTTCTCACCTTAGGAGGATTCGATATAGTATTGGGTATGGATTGGCTAGCTGCCAACGAAGCTCAAATCATATGTAAACGTAAGAGAATACACCTCAAAGCTCCTAGCGGATGTCCAATTACAGTTTATGGGGATTGGAATTGCACAATGCCAAACGTCATTTCGATGATCAAGGCCGAAAGTTACATGAGGCGCGGTTGCGAAGCTTATCTGGCATATGTTATTGATGATAGAATGAAAACTAAAGAACTCGAGAATGTACCCGTGGTGTGCAACTTTCCGGAAGTATTCCCTGAGGATCTACCTGGGTTGCCACCCGATCGGGAAATAGAATTTCAGATTGATTTACTGCCAGGAGCTGAGCCCGTTGCCAAAGCCCCCTACCGATTGGCTCCGTCAGAAATGAAAGAATTGATGTCTCAACTAGAGGAACTAACAGAAAAAGGATTTGTTAGACCGAGCATCTCACCATGGGGCGCTCCGGTATTATTTGTAAAGAAAAAGGACGGCAGCATGCGCATGTGCATTGATTACCGCGAATTGAACAAGAGAACAGTAAAGAACAAATACCCGCTACCTAGAATAGACGATCTTTTTGATCAACTGCAAGGTGCGAGTTGGTTCTCAAAGATCGATCTTAGGTCGGGTTACCATCAGTTGAAAGTAAGAGAAGAAGACGTACCAAAGACTGCGTTTTGCACGCGTTATGGACATTATGAATTCCTCGTGATGTCCTTCGGATTGACTAACGCTCCAGCAGCGTTCATGGATTTGATGAATAGAGTATGTCGACCAATGTTGGATCGATCAGTGATAGTTTTCATAGACGACATACTGATATATTCGAAAAACGAGGGTAATCACCACTGTCACCTAAGAGAAGTTCTGGAAGTGTTAAAGCAGGAGAAGTTGTACGCGAAATTCTCCAAATGCGCGTTCTGGCTTAGGGAAGTCCAATTCCTAGGTCATGTGATAAACCCAAACGGCATCATGGTAGATCCTGCAAAGATAGAAACAGTAAAGGAATGGAACATCCCAAAGACACCAACAGAGATACGAAGTTTTCTTGGATTGGCAGGCTACTATCGAAGGTTCATTCAAGATTTCTCAAGGATAGCCTCGCCACTAACTAAACTGACACGGAAAGAAGTGAAATATGAATGGAGTCAAACCCAAAATAACGCGTTTGAGGAACTTAAGACACGATTAACCCAAGCTCCAGTCTTGACTCTACCTGAGGGAAATGAAGACTTGGTAGTCTACTCTGACGCTTCGGGGCAGGGTTTAGGTTGCGTACTTATGCAACGAGGAAAGGTAATTGCTTATGCCTCACGACAACTAAAGATTCACGAGGTTAACTACCCAACGCACGATCTCGAGTTAGCAGCAGTAGTTTTCGCATTGAAAATATGGAGGCACTATTTGTATGGAGTTAAATGCACCATCTACTCCGATCATAAAAGCTTGAAGTACTTTTTCGAGCAAAAAGAATTAAACATGAGGCAAAGGAGGTGGTTAGAGCTATTGAAAGACTATGACTGTGAAATATTGTACCATCCAGGCAAGGCAAATGTGGTGGCTGACGCTTTAAGTAGAAAGGAAGAATCGGCACCTATCCGGATCAAAGCGTGTCAGCTGATTATAACACCAGATTTGATGGGCGAAATAACAAAGGCACAAGATGAAGCACTGTTAGAAAGAAATGTGAAACGGGAAAGAATAGTAGGACAACAAGGGAACTTAAGTGCAAATACATACGGTGTACGAACTAGGTTTGGCCGGATGTGGATACCTAAGATTGGCGAGCTTAGAGCCAAAATACTCGATGAGGCCCATAAGTCTCGTTATTCTATCCACCCCGGGGCAAACAAAATGTATCAAGACTTGAAGAAAGAGTACTGGTGGCCTGGCATGAAGAATGATGTGACTGAATACGTGAGCAAGTGCTTAACGTGTTCACTAGTTAAAGCCGAGCACCAGAAACCATGCGGTAAAATGCAACCTTTACCTATACCAGAATGGAAGTGGGAAGAGATCACAATGGACTTCATTACCAAGCTACCGCGAACAGCTAAAGGCAATGATACCATTTGGGTGATCGTCGACCGATTGACGAAAAGTGCTCACTTCTTGCCAATACGTGAGGCTTCTTCGTCGGAAAGACTAGCAGAAGTATTTATAAAGGAAATTGTGAGTAGACATGGTATGCCACTGTCGATTGTGTCCGACAGGGATACTAGATTCACCTCAAGGTTTTGGAAGAAATTCAATGAAGCGATGGGAACCAGACTGAACATCAGCACCGCTTACCACCCTCAAACCGATGGTCAATCTGAAAGGACCATTCAGACCTTGGAGGACATGCTCCGGGCCTGTATCATTGACTTCGGTGGGAGCTGGGACAGCCATCTACCATTGGTAGAATTTTCATATAACAACAGCTATCACTCAACTATTGACATGCCGCCATTTGAAATGTTGTATGGGAGGAAATGTAGGACCCCGGTTTGTTGGGGGGAAATTGGACAAAAGGATTTTGCAAGTCTCGAAGTGGTCAAAGCTACTTCCGAGAAATTTGACCAAATCAAGGCTCGAATGAAAGCCGCAAAGGACAGACAGAAATCATACGCGGACAAGAGAAGAAGGGATTTAGAGTTTCAAGTAGGGGACATGGTACTGTTAAAGGTATCATCGTGGAAAGGAATCATCCGATTCAGGAAGCGTGGCAAACTGAGTCCAAGGTTTGTCGGACCTTTCAAGATTTTAGCAAGAGTGGGTCAAGTTGCTTACAGACTCGACCTACCCGTTGAGCTTCATGGAATACACCCTACGTTCCACGTGTCTCACCTACGCAAGTGCCTAGCCGATGACACAGCTCACATACCTTACGACGAGATCGAGGTGGATAACAACCTAAATTACATAGAGGAACCAATAGCCATCCTTGACCGAGCTGAGAAACGACTACGCAACAAGTCGATACCGTTAGTCAAGATACAATGGAAACATAGAAAAGGGTCGGAAGCTACATGGGAAAAAGAAGACGAGATGAGGGAACTATACCCTCAATTGTTTGACGTATAAACAGTTTCGAGGACGAAACCTCTTTAAGGAGGGTAGACTTGTAACATCCCGAAAATAGTAAATAAGTAAATAATAATACGATGGAGATTTATACGACATAAAATGAAATAAGAACGGATGGACTTGGGCTCGACTCCAACGGGCCGAGGGAAGCCCAGGTATAAAAGGGGCAAGACAGCCCATTTGACCATTTCACCTCCATTTCACCAATTCTAGAGAGAGAAAGGGAGCCCGAGTCTAGAGAGAGAAAGTCGACGGATCATCACGAGATTTAAGGAGCACATTACTACTGAGATCGTGAGCAAAACCTCTGGATCAGAATTCCAATCCAGGTAATGATTCGATCATAATATGAGTTTTTGTTCATTTTGGGGTTTCTCGGGTTTTAGCTAAATAGGTGACGTTTTTACGGATGAAACTTGATAATAAGCTTAGAAATAGAATCTAGAATGAAAACCGCACGTTTTGATCAAAGAAAATTGTAAGATTAGCATGATCGGATTAACATGCAAGAATTCCGAAATTTTGGTCCAAGAACCAGGTACTGCGTACTTACCAAGTGCGCAGGAAGGAATCCCTACGTACTTACTAAGTGCGCAGGCAGCAGTCCCTGCGTACTTACCAAGTACGCAGGAGGAAGACTCCTGCGCACTTACCAAGTGCGCATGAGCAAGTCCCTGCGCACTTACTAAGTGCGCAGGCAGCAGACAGCAGGCCACAGGTTGGTTAAGTAAAGTCAGTAAGTTTAGAATGATCAAACCATTAGAGTCAGGGTTGGGTCTAATGTGTATTTAACTTCCTAATCCAGATCGGAAGTGACGTTGTTGGGCCTTTGTTTAGGACAACCTAGAGTAGCTCATCAGGTGAGTTCTATGTGCCCCCTTCTATGTTATGTGCAAATGATTTATAAATGTTTTGGGGCTGAAGTGTATACACTAAATGAATAAATGTTATAAGTGTCAATGTGATCATACGTATATATATATAATTACTTATATATGTGAAAATGAATTATGAATAAAGAATGAATCGTATGATACAAAGAATGAACGAAAGAAGGACATAACGTAAATGAATGAAATCTTGCTTTATATTATATATATTGCATGTTATGAATGAATGTAAACGTTATGAACCCTTCTATGACAACGGCTACTTCGGTAGACGGACGACCACGTGACTATTTTGCAACCGGGACAAAAACGTTCCTTCGCAAGCTAGGACGTATGAAAAGGTATTAATGGACGGTCGAAGCAAGCCTTAACTAATGTAGAACGGTTGCATACATAATGGTCACGTGGGAAACGGATGCCCTAGGGCAGACGGATAAAAATGACGGACTACGACGGTAGGACGGTAAAGAGCGGACGGACAAAGGTTGCCGGACGAAATTAACGATATGACGGACGGTTTTCTAGAGCCGGACGGTAATGAAATGGGCTACGACGGTAGTTCTGACTGCGATGTCTTTGTGACATTCGCGAAAAGTGTGATGGGTTGATCTCCCTTAAGATTATGGCCAATATGTGTTCTCTCAATGAAAGTATGTATGTACATATGTATGTACCCTCAATGAATGTTATGTGAGAACAATAAAGTAAAGAATATATAAAAGTACGAATACACATTCATTTATTATATTTATGATAAGATAAATGTTATGTGTGAATGTCTTTAATCTAGAACTCACCAGCGTTAGCTGACTTTTAGTATACATTTCAGGTAGGAAAGGAAAGGGTCGTGCGAAGGCGTGATGGTTACCCGACACAAGACTGACATCCCACTTTTGTTGTTAAGAATATGTTATGTTTTTATTTGTAAAGACTTCCGCTGTTTTGATTATGTAATTGAATGACGAATGTTTTAATTTAAGTTCAGTATTTATGACTATGTTTATGAGTAAATCCAACAAGTGAGGTCGCCCGGTTTAGGGGCCTTACAAAAATAGTCACGTGGTCGTCCGTCTACCGAAGTAGCCGTTGTCATAGAAGGGTTCATAATGTTTACATACATTCATAACATGCAATATATATAATATAAAGCAAGATTTCATTCATTTATGTTATGTCCTTCTTTCATTCATTCTTTATAATCATACGTTTCATTCTTTATTCATAATTCATTTTCATATATAAGTATATATATATATATATATATATTTGTGTACCACGTATGATCACATTGACATTCATAGCATTTATTCATTTAGTGTATACACTTCAGCCCCAAAACATTTAAGATGAATTGCACATAACATAGAAGGGGGCACATAGAACTCACCTGATAATGTAGTCTTGGTTGTCCTAAATAAAGGTCCAACAATGTCACGTACGATCTGAATTAGGTAGTTAAATACAAATCAGACCCAATCCCGACTCTAACAGTTTAATCATTCTAAACATATTGACTTTACTTACTGGTCTGCTGTCTGCGCACTTAGTAAGTGCGCAGGGCCTTGCTCATGCGTACTTGACAAGTACGTAGAACATTCTTCTTGTGTACTTGATAAGTACGCAGGATCTTCCTCATGCATAGTTGATAAGTATGCATGACATCTTTCTTGCGTACTTGATAAGTACGCAAGACCTGCTTCCTGGACAAGTCCGAAATTCTTGCATGTTAATCGGATCATGCCAATCTTACAAATTTCTTTGATCAAAAGGTGCGGTTTTCATTCTAGATGCTAGTTCTAAGCTTATTTTCAAGTTTCATCCATAAAAACGTCTCCTATTTAGCTAAAACCCGAGAAACCCCAAAACGAAGGAAAACTCAGTTTAAGGTCAAATCGTTACCTGGATTGTGATTCTGATTTGGGGGTTTTGCTCACGAGCTCAGTAGTAACGTGCTCCTTCAATTTCGAGTCGATCCGTCAACTTTCTCTCTCTAGACCCGAGCTCTCCTTTCTCTCTCTAGATTGCAAGTGTTGGTGAAAATGAGAGTCTAAGTCTGCCTCGACCCTTATATACCTGGGCTTCCCTCGGCCCGTTGGAGCCGAGCCCAAGCCCATCTGTTTTTTTCTTTTGTTTTATGACGATTAAGTCTCTATCGCATTATTATTTACTAAATTACTATTTTAGGGGTGTTACAAGTCTACCCTCCTTAAAGAGGTTTCACCCTCGAAACCGCTTATACGTTAAACAATTTAGGGTATAGTCCGCTCATCTCATCTTCTTTTTCCTATGTAGCTTCTGACCCTTTTCTGTGCTTCCATTGTACTTTGACTAAAGGAATCGACTTATTGCGTAGTCGTTTCTCAGCTCTGTCAAGGATGGCTATCGGTTCCTCTACATAATTTAGACTGTTATCCAATTCGATCTCGTCGTAAGGTATGTGAGCTGTGTCGTCAGCTAGGCACTTGCGTAAGTGCAACACGTGGAACGTAGGGTGTATTCCACTAAGTTCAACGGGTAGGTCGAGTCTGTAAGCAACTTGACCCACTATCGCTAAAATCTTGAAAGGTCCGACAAACCTTGGACTTAGTTTGCCACGTTTTCTGAATCGAATGATTCCTTTCCATGGTGATACCTTTAACAGTACCATGTCCCCCACTTGAAACTCCAAATCCCTTCTTCTATTATCCGCGTATGATTTCTGTCTGTGTTTTGCGGCTTTCATTCGAGCCTTGATTTGATCAAACTTCTCGGAAGTAGCTTTGACCACTTCTAGACTTGCGAAATCCTTTTGTCCAATTTCCCCCCCAACAAACCGGGGTCCTACATTTCCTCCCATACAACATTTCAAATGGCGGCATGCCAATAGTCGAGTGATAGCTGTTGTTATATGAAAATTCTACCAATGGTAGATGGCTGTCCCAGCTCCCACCGAAGTCAATGATACAGGCCCGGAGCATGTCCTCCAATGTCTGAATGGTCCTTTCCGATTTTCCATCGATTTGGGGGTGGTAAGCGGTGCTGATGTTCAGTCTAGTGCCCATTGCTTCGTTGAATTTCTTCCAAAACCTTGACGTGAATCTAGTAACCCTGTCGGACACAATCGACAGCGGTATACCATGTCTGCTCACAACTTCCTTGATAAATATTTTTGCTAGTCTTTATGACGAAGAAGTCTCACGTATTGGCAAGAAGTGAGCACTTTTCGTCAAGCGGTCGACGATCACCCAAATGGTATCATTGCCTTTAGATGTTCGCGGTAGCTTGGTAATGAAGTCCATCGTGATCTCCTCCCACTTCCATTCCGGTATTGGTAAAGGTTGCATTTTACCGCATGGTTTCTGGTGCTCGGCCTTAACTAGTGAGCACGTTAGGCACTTGTTCACGTACTTGGTCACATCATGTCACACCCCGACCGATGGCGGAATCATCGAGGCGGACAATGTGATGATTGTTCATAAGCACATGATCTACTAAGGTTGCATAATTCATTAATAAGATTTAAATATCAAATATCAAAATACAAATCAAGTTACAACACCCTATTCTAGAATATTACACATAATTATTTTACTAGGTCCAAAAGCCTTATGTGTAGCACCTTCAACACATAGTCACACAATCACATATCTTCACCTGAAACGTAATCCAAAACAAGTGTCAACTACGAGAGTTGGTGAGTTTACATATGTTTAAATAAAGTAAAAGTTTAGTTTAAAACGTTTATACAATTCATAGTTTGACATGGTATGATATGGCATAATGTGGAGAATTCACTATATGTATACCAATTGTAAGCATGTAATTATGTATATAAGCATATAGGTTTAACGTGATAGGCATAGCATACCGCTACCCTAAAAGTGATAGGCATGGAATCAAGACTATGTGGGTTATACATAATTTAAACCATCCTAAAAGTATTCATAGCATAACAAGTGATCAAGCACAAAAGCACAATAATCTACGCATGTAAACACAAGTTGAATTGTATGTAAGTAAGCACAGATTACGTTTCACCCCAAAATGTATAAAAAGGTAAATAGGGGATATGTAACTCACCTTGTAGCGAGGGTTTTACTTCACGCGCGTTGGTGATATTTGTATTGTTGTTATACACGATGAAATCCTATGGAAACGAATATGTATCAAACATGTATTCGCGTACGCGTATATATATATATATATTTTTAAATATATGTTGTTTTGTAAATGGAATAACCTTTGCAAAAAAATTATATGTTTTAAAATCATTGTACAAATAAATATTAATTTTTTGTAAGACTTTGTAATTTTATAAAATTCCAAATTAAATATTTAAACTTCTCGAAAAATATATATTTTTAATAACACTTGCATTTTATAATCATAAATTACCTATTTTATATTTCGTGAAAATATTATATTTTAAATAACGCGTATTTTTATTTATTTATAAAAGTGTTATTTTTTTTTTTTGTGGGTTAAATAATTAAATAACTTATGAAAAACGTCGGTTTTATTATTTTATAAAATTTAACGGGTTTGAATATGATCAAAAGTTGGGTTAAAAATAAACGGGCTGAGTTAACGGGCTCGAAATAATTTAAAAGGGGTTTTAAAACTTATTAAGTTAATTAATAAATACTTAATAATAATGTATATATATATAAAATAGGAAAAAGGTCGGATCGGGTCGGCCCAGGTAGGCAAGGCGCGGGTCAACGGGTAACCGGGTCGGGCAGAGGGGATCCAGAAGTTCAAAAACCTTAAAAGGGTGAAAAAAAAATGGTTGGAACCGGATTCGAACTCGGGACCTATCGATCATCGGACACAAGCCTTACCAGCCGGGCTATAAGCCCATCGCTGTCTATGTCCGACTTGAATAAACCATAACAACACAGTGTCCTGGTCACTGGTTCTCGGCAATACGCAGACCAGATGACCGGGAACACTTCGTTTGCTCGGAAATGGTCGAATCCAACCCGGCAAACATGGTTCATTAGATCGTCAGCGGTAAAACGAAAGCAAATGAACGAAGATGAGTTGGTATTACCGAGTAAATAGGTCCGACGAGTTGGGGCAAAGTCCGAAAATACCAAAATAACGAATTCCGACTTCGGGGATGAATTGGGTCTTTATAATCTGGTCACAGCTTCACTCAGCGGCGACGAACACAATGTCGTCTTCAATTTGAAGTGAGAGTGGGTGGAGAGGGAGGGCGAGCTCGAGAGGGACCGGTCATGGCCTTTTATACCCGAAGTCGATTCCGACAGTGGGACAAGCAATCAAGTGTGCCTAGACCCTCGTCTGGACAAGCCGAAGCTAACAAGCTGACTTACTGGCGTCGAGGTACAGCGACGAGGGTGTATTGCGGCGTTGACTTTCGGGTCAGTTGATGCGCGTGAAAATTCTGATGATGAAAAGGCAAATTGGTCGGGGGCTTAGGTTTGCGTGGAGACGACGAGATCAGAGAGCCCTTTTTCGGCTGTCGAGGGGCAGGGAACAAGCGTGTCGGAGTTCGCCGGAAAGTTCTTGGACCGCCGGATAATGAAGGAGGTGACCGGATTTGCGAATTGGAAATTGGCAAGGATAGTCCCTGGAGTTTGTTTTTGTTTTAATTGAATCCCTGAGAAAATTACGGATGGGTCCTTGTGGTTTGCTTTGCCCATGAATAGCCCCTTGACTTATCTTTTATTTAAAACCTTTTAGTTTAATAAGTTTCAAAACAGACCCTTATCTTTTATTAAATAAGTTAATTTAATTTCTTTTAAATCAATTTAATTTAATATTATTTAAATGATTTTATAAACTTATTTTATTAAAATAAATTATTTTATATAAATCAACTTATTATTATTTTATTATTATTATTATTATTTTTTTTTTTATCAAATCATTTTATTTGTTTACAAAGTCATTTATTTTAAAAAATAAATTTATAGTATTTTATAAAACTCAAATATTTTTAATATTTAAATTAAAAATACATAATTTATATATTATTAACACATTAAATTGAACAAATACACTTGTATATTATTGAATCTAAATTGTTTACAAATACAGGATAAATTTATACCATCATTTTAATTTATTAAAATTAATTGATATACTTTTTCATATATTTTTAAGACTTTAATTTAAAAAAATACATAAGTTGAAATTTGTAAACACACCCTTTTGTATAATCTTGGTTAAATACACGTGTGCATATTTGGAATAAAATGTTAAAATTTTTACGTGTTAAAATATTATAACTGAAATTTTGAAATGTCACAGTCTCCCCATGTTGAAAGAATTTCGTCCCGAAATTTGATTTGAAAAAGGGATGCCAAGACTTAGAATGGAATTACTCACCAGAGAAAGATTTAGCGGGGAAATAACGTATGATAACGGATGACGATGTTAATTTGAGTCGAGTTGTCGACTAAATGATCTAATAGCATAATGAGATTTATGCATACGATTGTTCATACAACGCATGAATGTAAACTACTAGCACCCACACTTAGCAATATTGGTGTCAATCATCTTGTGACATGGCATTTTCCTTTAAACCTCCACCCCATGGGTGTTCATATTTTCAAATTTTGCAAAAACATTTTCAAAAACCGATCCTCCTCCTAGTACTTATGCATGGTTTATACTCGTTATATCAAGTGGGTTTATGTATAGGGTGTACCAGCGGCTAACCCACCACCCCTTTGATATACCGGGGATTCCCCGTGCATAATTACTAGGATTTAGAACTTCAACAATTTAAGTAAACTTTAATAGAGCTAGTAAGTTGAATGACTGAATTTAAACATAATAGATTTGTTTCACAAAAGTATAGGAATGAGATGAATGGTGATAGCATAGCTGTTATGTGTAATCACGGGTTATAGAACTCATAGCAATGGATTTCCCATCCACTATTTCCATGATATACGAGTTATCAAGATTGGTTGGTTGTTCAGCAAATAGTTGGTTAAAAACAAGAGACACAATTTTGAATATTGAATAAAACGGATGTATAAAGATAGTGAACAAAGGAACGTACCGTTGACAGTGTCGTCATTGGCCGGAACCTCGTTAGCATTTATATTAAATGCTCGTCCACGAGGACCACCTTGATTTTGAAGTTTTGGACATTGGTTTCGAAAGTGGTTTGGGTCTCCACATTCGTAACAGGCCCGTCCATAGGTGACAGTGAGAGGCACTGGATGATTGCCTTGAGTAGCTTGATTAACGATAGTGCGAGCACGACAAGTAGAAACAACGTGTCCATAGCGTCCACATTTTGAGCATAGACGGCATGCAGCATGCGGGGCATGGTGATACTTGCAAGTAGGGCATTGGGGAAATGAACCTACATAATTTCTCAGAATTTGACCCGCAGGTGTAACTTGGGTCACAGGTATGGCAGGAGTGATGGTCGCAAAGTTTTGGGCCTTGCGCTTCCTATCATGATGGGAAGATTTGGGCTCTTCGTCTTTGACGGACACGGAAGTAGCAGCTTTGTTGACCACTTTCTCGGAACCCTTCCTAAAAAGGTACCCGCTTTGACGTGATTGTCAGTCAACACAGCAGACAAACGGATAGCGTCTTCGAGAGTGGAGGGATTACTTCCCAATACGGTGTCTTGGAGCGGCATAGGCAGTCCACCTATGTATTTCTCAATTCTCCGCGCTAAGGGAGTAACCATGTGGGGCACGAGCAGACTTAGTTCTTGAAAACGAGTGGTGTAAGCCAAATTCTCTCCGCTATCCTGGGTGAGATCCCAAAATTCAGCTTCGAGCTTCCTCATTTCGTTGCGAGGACAGAACTCGTCAGTCATAAGTCGTTTCATTTCGTCCCAAGACAAGGACATAGCAAATTCGTTGCCTCGAGTATGTTTCTCACCGTTCCACCAGGTGAGTGCTCGTTTTCGGAAGACGCTGGCAGCATAACGGACTTTGAGGTTGTCGGGACAATCGCTGTTTAGGAAAGTACTCTCCATACTTTCAAACCATTGAAGAAGGCCAGTAGCACCTTCCGTCCCGAAGAATTTGGTGGGGTTGCAAGAATTGAAATGCTTGAATGTGCAGTACGGTGGGTTCGCACCATTCCCTTGCGTATTAGACCCATCACTGTTGTTGTTAGCTTGGATCATTTGGCCTATTAGTTGAGTAAGTAGTGCAGCAAGGTCAACGTTGGAGTTGCTGGAGTTAGCATTAGTTGCGCGACGGGGAGGCATTCTATAAAATACCACGAGAAAAGACAAAATTTTATGAGACTTCGGACAAAATAGGCATACATGTGCCACAGTTGGTAGACTGTTCACAATAATGTAAGCAGGAACGCGAGATGACACTCATCATATCGCATGATAATGTATGTAAGTTCTGACTAAAACTGATCACATAATTCATTCAAAATTTATAACACTAAAGAATAGGGGAAATAAGCCATGAAATCTATTCCTAGGAGGATATGATAACATGGATCATTATTCGCGCGATAGGAATGGCCGGGATTCGCATGCACTACAAATCGTTATTACGTGTGCACCCGTAGTAATGATTTGTTTTGCATGTTCGTCTAGTTCTTCCTATCTTGTTATAATGTCCCCAAATTTGAGTTTAAGTTCGGATTGTATCCTTGCGAATACATTGACTTATCAACGTTAATTAATTTCCCGAAACTTTCAAAGAGACATGCTTTAGCCTATAGGTAAACACTCACTTCAGGAATTCCCAGGAAAGCATACGGGTCCGTTTATTTGGATTTATACGAAATGCTTTCCTAGACAGAAAACCCAATGTACAGGTGTCACCCTTCCAGATTGCACGTGTCTTTTACTGGTTTCAGGAGATTAAGTCATTGACGAGATTTTCGAGATTTTAATAGATTTGAGAGTCTATGAATATAAAATGTGTAGGAATGTTGCAATTTATAAGGATTAGGAGAGAGTATGGACAAGGATAAGTAGTGTATTTGTTTGCATGAGTTTGCTTGTCAAATGTGTATGTATCATGTATCAAAGTCTTGTATGTATGTGTATAAGTCTCATGTACCAAACTCGGGAAAATTCAAATAATACCTAACTACAAATAATTCACATACCAATTTATCATTTAGCACATAACACATAAAAGGGAGTCCTAGGGTTATAGACTAGGTCATTGTGTCTAATAACCTAATTCCCTATAACCATGGCTCTAATACCAATCTGTCACACCCCGACCGATGGCGGAATCATCGAGGCGGACAATGTGATGATTGTTCATAAGCACATGATCTACTAAGGTTGCATAATTCATTAATAAGATTTAAATATCAAATATCAAAATACAAATCAAGTTACAACACCCTATTCTAGAATATTACACATAATTATTTTACTAGGTCCAAAAGCCTTATGTGTAGCACCTTCAACACATAGTCACACAATCACATATCTTCACCTGAAACGTAATCCAAAACAAGTGTCAACTACGAGAGTTGGTGAGTTTACATATGTTTAAATAAAGTAAAAGTTTAGTTTAAAACGTTTATACAATTCATAGTTTGACATGGTATGATATGGCATAATGTGGAGAATTCACTATATGTATACCAATTGTAAGCATGTAATTATGTATATAAGCATATAGGTTTAACGTGATAGGCATAGCATACCGCTACCCTAAAAGTGATAGGCATGGAATCAAGACTATGTGGGTTATACATAATTTAAACCATCCTAAAAGTATTCATAGCATAACAAGTGATCAAGCACAAAAGCACAATAATCTACGCATGTAAACACAAGTTGAATTGTATGTAAGTAAGCACAGATTACGTTTCACCCCAAAATGTATAAAAAGGTAAATAGGGGATATGTAACTCACCTTGTAGCGAGGGTTTTACTTCACGCGCGTTGGTGATATTTGTATTGTTGTTATACACGATGAAATCCTATGGAAACGAATATGTATCAAACATGTATTCGCGTACGCGTATATATATATATATATATTTTTAAATATATGTTGTTTTGTAAATGGAATAACCTTTGCAAAAAAATTATATGTTTTAAAATCATTGTACAAATAAATATTAATTTTTTGTAAGACTTTGTAATTTTATAAAATTCCAAATTAAATATTTAAACTTCTCGAAAAATATATATTTTTAATAACACTTGCATTTTATAATCATAAATTACCTATTTTATATTTCGTGAAAATATTATATTTTAAATAACGCGTATTTTTATTTATTTATAAAAGTGTTATTTTTTTTTTTGTGGGTTAAATAATTAAATAACTTATGAAAAACGTCGGTTTTATTATTTTATAAAATTTAACGGGTTTGAATATGATCAAAAGTTGGGTTAAAAATAAACGGGCTGAGTTAACGGGCTCGAAATAATTTAAAAGGGGTTTTAAAACTTATTAAGTTAATTAATAAATACTTAATAATAATGTATATATATATAAAATAGGAAAAAGGTCGGATCGGGTCGGCCCAGGTAGGCAAGGCGCGGGTCAACGGGTAACCGGGTCGGGCAGAGGGGATCCAGAAGTTCAAAAACCTTAAAAGGGTGAAAAAAAAATGGTTGGAACCGGATTCGAACTCGGGACCTATCGATCATCGGACACAAGCCTTACCAGCCGGGCTATAAGCCCATCGCTGTCTATGTCCGACTTGAATAAACCATAACAACACAGTGTCCTGGTCACTGGTTCTCGACAATACGCAGACCAGATGACCGGGAACACTTCGTTTGCTCGGAAATGGTCGAATCCAACCCGGCAAACATGGTTCATTAGATCGTCAGCGGTAAAACGAAAGCAAATGAACGAAGATGAGTTGGTATTACCGAGTAAATAGGTCCGACGAGTTGGGGCAAAGTCCGAAAATACCAAAATAACGAATTCCGACTTCGGGGATGAATTGGGTCTTTATAATCTGGTCACAGCTTCACTCAGCGGCGACGAACACAATGTCGTCTTCAATTTGAAGTGAGAGTGGGAGGAGAGGGAGGGCGAGCTCGAGAGGGACCGGTCATGGCCTTTTATACCCGAAGTCGATTCCGACAGTGGGACAAGCAATCAAGTGTGCCTAGACCCTCGTCTGGACAAGCCGAAGCTAACAAGCTGACTTACTGGCGTCGAGGTACAGCGACGAGGGTGTATTGCGGCGTTGACTTTCGGGTCAGTTGATGCGCGTGAAAATTCTGATGATGAAAAGGCAAATTGGTCGGGGGCTTAGGTTTGCGTGGAGACGACGAGATCAGAGAGCCCTTTTTCGGCTGTCGAGGGGCAGGGAACAAGCGTGTCGGAGTTCGCCGGAAAGTTCTTGGACCGCCGGATAATGAAGGAGGTGACCGGATTTGCGAATTGGAAATTGGCAAGGATAGTCCCTGGAGTTTGTTTTTGTTTTAATTGAATCCCTGAGAAAATTACGGATGGGTCCTTGTGGTTTGCTTTGCCCATGAATAGCCCCTTGACTTATCTTTTATTTAAAACCTTTTAGTTTAATAAGTTTCAAAACAGACCCTTATCTTTTATTAAATAAGTTAATTTAATTTCTTTTAAATCAATTTAATTTAATATTATTTAAATGATTTTATAAACTTATTTTATTAAAATAAATTATTTTATATAAATCAACTTATTATTATTTTTTTATTATTATTATTATTTTTTTTTTTATCAAATCATTTTATTTGTTTACAAAGTCATTTATTTTAAAAAATAAATTTATAGTATTTTATAAAACTCAAATATTTTTAATATTTAAATTAAAAATACATAATTTATATATTATTAACACATTAAATTGAACAAATACACTTGTATATTATTGAATCTAAATTGTTTACAAATACAGGATAAATTTATACCATCATTTTAATTTATTAAAATTAATTGATATACTTTTTCATATATTTTTAAGACTTTAATTTAAAAAAATACATAAGTTGAAATTTGTAAACACACCCTTTTGTATAATCTTGGTTAAATACACGTGTGCATATTTGGAATAAAATGTTAAAATTTTTACGTGTTAAAATATTATAACTGAAATTTTGAAATGTCACACATCATTCTTCATGCCAGGCCACCAGTACTCTTTCTTCAAGTACATTTCGTTTGTCTCGAGGTGGATTGAATAGCGAGACTTATGGGCCTCATCAAGTATTTTGGCTCTAAGTTCGCCAATCTTAGGTATCCACATCCGGCCAAACCTAGTTCGTACACCATGTGCATTTGCATCTAAATTCCCTTGTTGTCCTACTATTCTTTCCCGTTTAATATTTCTTTCTAATAGTGCTTCATCTTGTGCCTTTGATATTTCACCCATCAAATCTAGCGTTATAATCAGCTGACACGCTTTGATTCAGATAGGTGCCGATTCTTCCTTTCTACTTAAAGCGTATTTCACCCATCAAATCTATCGTTATAATCAGCTGACACGCTTTGATTCAGATAGGTGCTGATTCTTCCTTTCTACTTAAAGCGTGAGCCACTATGTTTGCCTTGCCTGGATGGTACAATATCTCACAATCATAGTCTTTCAGTAGCTCTAACCATCTCCTTTGTCTCATGTTTAATTCCTTTTGTTCGAAAAAGTACTTCAGGCTTTTGTGATCGGAGTAAATGGTGCATTTAACTCCATACAGATAGTGCCTCCATATTTTCAACGCAAAAACTATTGCCGCTAACTCTAGATCGTGAGTTGGGAAGTTAACCTCGTGAATCTTTAGTTTTCGCGAGGCGTAAGCAATTAACTTTCCTCGTTGCATAAGTACGCAACCTAAACCCTGACCCGAAGCGTCAGAGTAGACTACTAAGTCTTCATTTCCCTCAGGTAGTGCCAAGACTAGAGCTTGGGTTAATCGTGCCTTAAGTTCCTCAAACGCGCTGTTTTGGGTTGGACCCCATTCATAATTCACTTCCTTCCGTGTCAACTTAGTTAGTGGCGAGGCTATTCTTGAAAAATCTTGAATGAACCTTCGATAGTAGCCTGCCAATCCCAAAAAACTTCGTATCTCTGTTGGTGTCTTTGGGATGTTCCATTCCTTTACTTTCTCGATCTTTGTAGGATCCACCATGATTTCGTTTGGGTTTATTACATGACCTAGGAATTGGACTTCCCTAAGCCAGAACGCGCATTTGAAGAATTTTGTGTACAACTTTTCCTGCTTTAGCACCTCCAGAACCTCTCTTAGGTGACAGTGGTGATCACCCTCGCTTTTTGAATATACCAGTATGTCGTCTATAAAAACTATCACCAATCGATCCAACATTGGTCGACATACTCTATTCAACAAATCCATGAACGCTGCTGTAACATCCAAGACTTTTCTAATACTACATTATTTTACTTTATACAGTAACGACACTCCTAATGAACCCCATACTTGTTCAAAACAATATGTCACTTTAATTATTATTTTAACATCTATCAATTTAGATTTTTGATCTTACATTTAAATATTACCCTCCTATTATATATATAACATATGTATGTACATTCATATATATATATACTTATATATGATTATATCAAATAAATCAATTTTACAACTTTTGATATAGGACTTATACATCTTTAATCACGTTTTTACATATTGTTCTATATAGATATAGGAATCTAATTATAAATATGTATATATGATATATGTATTTGATGTTATTAAATTAATCATCTATACAAATTGTAAGTTTTAAAATTTATGAGCATTAATCAAGAGTTTACATTTTCTAAATGTATGTATTTAATTTTAAATAAATATGTAAACATATATCTATTTTAGTAAACCATTTACACAAATTGTAGTCTTTATAAAAATGAAAGACATTTTTTTTATAAACATTTGTAATTAAACAAGTAACATATTTAAGATTTTATAAACTTTATAAAAACAATTTTAAATATGAATTATGGAGTCAAACATAACATTAATGAGCATTAAATATTATTCTTCACCTTTTGCAATCCTAGTCCTTATCAACAAATTGATTTTTATGAATAAATCCCTTAGTCTCACCTATAAATAGAGTCTTAAACCTCATTCATTTTCACACCTCAACAATCCTCTAGGGCTCTCTAGCAAGTAAAGGTTGTTCTTCTCATCTTTTGGAAGATTCTAGTTTAAATCCTTCCATTCTAAGTAAGTTCTTCTTATGTTCTTACTTGTTCATACTTTTCTTTTTAAAAGTTCATCATAACTAGCTAGATCTATGATCCCTAACATGTTTATGTTATAATCATAGATCTATCCAAGATCAAAAGCCTTATTTTAATTAAACTTGTTCAAACTTTATTTAAAAACTTGATTTTGATCTTTATATTCCTTTCAATTTAAAAAAAAAATCATGTTTTTACCAAAACTCCTTATTTTTAAAACCCTTTAATATTCAATTAAATTTATTTCTATCTTTACTAAACTCATATTTTCACTTTAGCCCTTATACTTTCCAAGCTTACCAAACTCACCCTAAACTTGGTTAAGTATGCAAATAGAGTAACTTTCAAACCAGTATGTAGTTATCTGACAAACATTAAAGTTCTGACTAGGAAAAGACGGGGTTCTGATCCGGCCAACTCTTTCCTGGGAACTTTTCTGTTGGAGGTACTACTCTGGAATGATAACCACTCTAGTGTACAACAACCACTTTCAACTAATTACACTGTCAACCCCTTGACTATCCATAACGTGTTTCTAACGTAACAAACTTAACTTAGGCAATCCTTAAGGCATTGAATCCAAGTTACTACAAGTTCAAGTTCAACCCTCTAAACTTGCAAGGTGAGTTTACATAGCCCCTTTTTCCTTTTGTACATTTTTGGGGTGAAACATGATTACTCAACAAACATTATTTGCAATTACACATGTACAATTCTACAATATGATCATAAGTGTTTATTTGTGCTTTATGCTTGAATGCTAATTGTTAAGGCTACATATACATGATATACACGTGCAAACACAAATACATTACTTCAGGCTAACATGTGTTGTTAGGCCCTACATTAGGATAACATGTGTTGTTATGCCCTACATTTACATCAGGATAACATGTGTTGTTATGCCCTACATTAGGATAACATGTGTTGTTATGCCCTTCAATTACAAAGTTTCATTTATGCACCTAGCTTAACTTAGATTCTCCATAAATGCTTTATAAACCATGCATCATATGAATTGTACACAATACATTTGAACTTTACTTGTGGTGTCAAAACCTATGTATGCTCACCAACTATTTATAGTTGACCCACTCAATTTATCAAGTTTCAGGTATAAATGTTTGAGTTAAGATTCAAGCTACTTCACTTAGGGTTGAGGACCTAGTCTTAAATTTTAACATGGAGATTTATGTATTCTTTAATTCTTGTAAATGATGTAAATGATTACTTGAGTTATGAAATGAAACTTATCGTTTAATTACTTCAACTTTAGCAAACCATGAGCTTGTGAACAGTCTACATGTCCCACCCCGACGTTTCCGCCGTCGGTTGGGGTGTAACAGCTGCTGGTGCGTTGGCCAATCCGAAGGACATCACGAGAAACTCATAATGCCCATAACGCGTGCGAAACGCGGTATTTGGTACGTCTTCTTCTTTTACTTTCAACTGATGGTAACCCGACCTAAGATCGATCTTTGAGAACCAGCTTGCACCTTGCAGTTGATCAAAAAGGTCGTCTATTCTAGGAAGTGGGTATTTGTTCTTTACTGTCCTCTTGTTCAACTCGCGGTAGTCAATGCACATGCGCATGTTGTCGTCCTTCTTCTTTACAAATAGTACCGGAGCGCCTCACGGTGAGATGCTCGGTCTAATAAATCCTTTTTCTGTTAGTTCCTCTAGTTGAGACATCAATTCTTTCATTTCTGACGGAGCCAATCGGTAGGGGGCTTTGGCAATGGGCTCAGCTCCTGGCAGTAAGTCAATCTGAAATTCTATTCCCCGATCGGGTGGTAACCCAGGTAGATCCCCAGGGAATACTTCAAGAAAGTTGCACACCACGGGTACATTCTTGAGTTCATTCATTTTCATTCTATCATCAATAACATATGCCAGATAAGCTTCGCAACCGCGCCTCATGTAACTTTCGGCCTTGATCATCGAGATGATGTTCGGCATCGTGCAATTCCAATCCCCATAAACCATAACTGGGCTGCCGCTTGGAGCTTTGAGGTGTATCCTCTTACGTTTACATATGATTCGAGCTTCATTGGCAGCTAGCCAATCCATACCCAATACTATATCGAATCCTCCTAAGGTGAAGAGAAACAATCTAGAAGGGAACTTATGACCCTCTATTTCTATGATGCAATCCTCTGTTACTTGAAATACTGTCGAATTTTTACCAACGGCAGTTTGTACACTAAAGGCCTTTACTATGGTGTTGATAGTGCAACCTAGTTTACGACTAAATGTATTGCATATAAAACTTTTACTAGCACCAGAGTCAAATAAAATAGCAGCATATTCATCATTAACTAGGAACGTACCTGACACAACATCATGGTTTCCTCTCGCTTCCTCCTCAGTTAGGGCGTAGGCTCGAGTCCTAGCCTGCGGTTGTTCCTTTTTAGCTTCCTTTTCCTTTCCCGAACCGGATTGTCTGTTTTTCCTGCAATCCCTAGTCTAGTGTCCAAATCTTCCACAACTTTGGCACTTGACGCCCTTCAAACAATCTCGGGAGTAGTTCCCCGGTTTCCCGCAGTTATAGCATGTGGTGGTGCCGATTTGACACTCGCCAAGATGTTGCCTTCCACATTTCTTGCATGTTTCATATTCATCCGACCTTGGTTTCTTAATTTCAGTTGTTACATTTCCCTTTACGGTGCCTCTAGACGGGTTCTCCCACTTTCTCTTTTGTGTCTCAGGTGCCGGGTCCTCATTGGCATAATCGTCGTAGACGATTCCGCTCAGATTCACTACTGACTCGAAGGTCGAGGGTAGATTAGCTTTCACATGAACACGGACCCTTTGAGGTAGGCCCTTCACATAGTACTTAATCATTCGTTCTTCCGTCTCCACCAGGTGGGGGTACCAGTTGAGCTTGTTCATTGAACCCGGAAGTATACTGGCGATGCGTCTTGCTGCCAACCTTTGTAACATCCATGTTTTTCCTATTATTTAATGTCATACAATGAAAGACGATTTCGCTTCCAATTCTACATTCACCACTTGTCACAACATTCATTATTTCCTGTGCAATGACGAAGACGTAAGAACATACACACATTTATGACATTACAATAATAACTAAAATAACCCTCCATTATCTTACAAACCCCGAGGACCAAAACTGATCAAAACTCACAACAACGTCAAGACTAGAAAACTACAAGGACTATTCCTGTATTTACCCAAAATTGGTGCAAGCACGGTCATGCTTGATAGAAGCACGGTCGCGCTTAAGACCACGACCACGGTCGTGCTTAAAATTAAGCACGGTCGCGCCTCCGACACAGTTTGACTTCTAAAAAGTCAAACCGACTCAAATCTTGTCCAAAAATAGAATTGAGACGCGTTTTAGAAACCGCGGTGTATACAGAAGTCGATATTCGGTAAATTAAGACCTAGACACGGCCCAATACACATCCAATCGAACGAATCCTTGAAATTTTACCTGGACTTTCCATTCTTAATCGAATCGTGTAATTATGATAGAATCAAACGAATTAAACTATTATAATAACTTCGTACGACTTCCATAAACCCATCTCAACCCAAAAATCGTCTGATCATCACCGCTATTCCTCTGCCGATCCTCAAGAACCACGATTTCTTCCTCGAAGCCGACATCACTCGTTGCCCAATCTAAACAGGTTAGTAGTAGTCCAATTGGTTCGTCTCTTCACTATGATCAAAAGCCCTAACCTAATTCGTTGCTACATTACAAGATTAATCAGTTTTGAAATTTAGTTTTGAAAAATAAACGATTTAATCGAACTACACGAAAGATGTGTTTTTAATCCAATTAAATAGTAGGAGTAGGTTCGAAAACACTTTATGAATGAAAACCCTTTGATTCCAGTGGCTTTTAATACAAGAATCGAGCGAATTGTGTCTGAAAAAGACCAGACACGGTCACGCTCATCATGGAGCGCGGTCGTGCCTGACCAAGCACAGTCGTGCCCGAGTCATGGCCCGGTCGTGTTTGCCGAGCAAACAAAGTCCTGACCTAAACCAACCCTAGACGCGGTCGTGCCGGACACGAGCACGGTCGTGCTCTACGGACAGACCCTTTTGAAGCCTTCTGACCAACCACGGGCGCGCTACCGACCAAGCGCGGTCGCGTGCGAGCCGAGCGCGGTCGTGCCCAACACGAGCACGGTCGTGTCCCCCTTAACAGAATCTTTATTTTAACCAATTTAATATATTATATTCTAATGTTATAAAGAGTATTATTTTATAAAATATTCAGAACCGAGTTTCGTTAACAAATCATTCGAATCAATTATTTGCTCTTTCTTTAAATTAAAATCAATAAAATACTACATAATTATTTTTATAAACAACAATACGTTTTGTCTTTAACAAGTATTACTTATTTAAACTTACAATTAAATAAATATAGATATCATTATTATCTAATAAACATTCTAAATAAAACGGTGTATTTTATAACAAACCCTAAAACAAATCCACTTCCGATATCGAATAAACGCAAGTCATTAATACATAATTATATACATTGTTCATTAGGTCGAATCTAGCACTCTACAACACACCGCCATTTCATACTTGCTTGTGTGATCTACACTCTGCATAACATGTGAGTTTACATAGCCCCCTTTTCAACTATTTACAACTTTTGGGGTGGAACATGCGTTCTATTTACATGTTTTCAATTATACACATATACAGTTCCATCCTATGCATGTATACAAATTTTACGCTTTATGCTTGAGTACTAGACGTGTAGACCAACTATTATGCTCTTCATGTACAATCATTAACTAACAGCTGACAGTAAACAGTGGTAGATCTATTGAGTCTGACAAACCCACCTAGGTAGGGTGACTGTTACTGACAACACAAATTTTGAGTGCAAGTTACAAAGGTTTGATTGTATAGGTCACCCGATAGTTTCTCTCCATAATTGCCTTAATTGCCATGTTAGTATTGAACTGTATGCACACAACACGTATTTTGCTATCTCACAATAAAACCTATGTATTCTCACCAACTTTCTAGTTGACGTCGTTTTAACCATGTTTCAGGTACTGACGTTAGAAGTGATTCAAGTTATGCTACACATAGGATTGTTGGACTTAGTATTTAATTAAATCAGTTTATTCTATGTAATTTACATTTTGCTTTGTGGATTGATTGTGTTTTGTTGAACTTGGTTGATTGCAATGAAAACAATTATTAATTATTTAAACTTTAGTAAACCATGAGCGATGAACAGTCTGCACGCTTCACGCCCCGACGTTTCCGCCGTCGGTTGGGGTGTGACAGATTGGTATCAGAGCCTTGGTTATAGGGATTTAGGTTATTAGACACTTTGACCTAGACTATAACCTTAGGACACCCATTATTTACCATACTCTATGAATATATGATATGCTACATGCTATGTGATACATGCTTACTATATTTTATTTTATCATGGTACCTTAATTGTTAGAATTCATAACTTACTAGACTATACCTAAATAATAAATTAGATAAAATAATATCCCTACCCTTACCCTAAACCTCATAACCTTCTTGTCTACTTCCTTATCATATTCAACATAGCATGTGAAATCTTCATGGAGTTAAATCTATAAAATTTAATTATTTCTTCGTTAAGGTTTTAAACTTTGTTAATTATTAGAGGACACGTGCAATCTGGAAGGGTGACACCTGTATTCCAGGTTTTCTGTCTAGGAAAGCATTTCGTATAAATCCCAATCAACCGAGGGACCCGTATGCTTTCCTGGGAATTCCCGGGATGAGTGTTTACTTATAGGCTAAAGCACGTCTCCTTGAAAGTTATATAAGTTTAATTAACCTTAATGTGTCATAGTATTCAAGTGATTATGTCACTATTTGAGTACAATCCAAACTATGAATATCCGTTTTGTTTGGATATTTTTACATGTTACCCTAAGTAATTTCAATACATGCTACAATACATGATAGCATATGTGTCACGCTACTTGATAACCCTTGTGCTTACATTCATTACTATCTACATACTACCTATGTGTTTCATTAAGTGTTATCCTAAGTTTTAAACACAAACACACACACCAAAGTTTTCATACACCCTTAAATTCACACATATAATGCCACCACCCTTGTGAACTAAATCTAAACTATTGGGCCTAATGCCCACCAATAATAAACTAAGAAGCCCCTCTATCTTCCAAGAAGAAGAAGTCCACTGAAATGCGTAAACCTTACATTCGGGCCACAAGGCACAGTCCATAATAATTCTCATCATGACCATGAGCCCAACAATAGTACTATTAATACATGATGGCTGGAAGAGTGTGTAGGCCCATGAGGGATTCTGGCTAAGGAAAGACAGGGCACTTAACTGTGTCTTAGTGACCCACCCCTCTTTCCTGGAAATTCTCCTCAGGGATGCATGCTTATAGGTCAAGTGTGTTTCTAAAATACTATTGTGGAGACTCGATGTTATGACTAGTCAAACTTTAAACCTATGAGATCCCCTACATTTAACACTCGATATTTCACTATCACTTACAACCTTTTCATTGTTTCTCTGCTAGATATGGACTCCTACTCTCCTTCCTCCCCGGTTTACCGTCCTGGAGCAGAGTCTGATTGGGAAGAAGACATTGGGACACCCGTGTATCGGTCACCAACACCTCCAGCTACTAGACCAAGAGTTGATGTAAGTGCAGATTGGACTAGGAACACCGGCCCGAGACTTCGAACACCTGGATCACCCCCATTAAGAGACCCGTATCTGATGCCCGACCCGTATCATCCTAACCCTTGGGCAAGGCATACCATGGCACCCACTAGTGCTATGGGAATTCCAATCAACGACATTCACCAATATGTGAGGACCTCCGGGTTTGAGAGGCAAAGGATGGAGCACAGAGTAATACATGACTTGCAAGGACAGAGAATGGATAGCCTAGTGAATCAATTAGGGTACCAAAAGGAGTTAATTTCCATCCTCGAAAGAGAAATGCTTGAGAATCGCACGGAAACAGCTAGGGCCGAAGCCAGATTAACTACCCGAATGACCATAGCGGTGCTCGTCTTGGTGATTATCTTCCTTCTAGTGGGAAACTACCAGAGGCGTTAGCAGAAATTTCTATTTATTGCCTTTAAATTTTCAACTTGAAAACTTTTCCTTATGTTTTGAATAATGTTTACCATTTCAGCATTTAATAAATTTTATATTTTTCAAAATTCTAAAGTTATTATTCATTGTTCATCCATCATATTTTCATTAAGATCCCTCAAGTATCACCTTCTTCATCCAATACGATTTCATCTTCTTCATAATCAAATCATCATATTAGATTTAAACAACCTCGTTGTTTTCAGAACCAAACATTTATCGAACTTTTAAAAGAATATCAGAAACATAAACTTCCCATAAACATTTTCACTTTACAAGGGAAATTAATACAACCTATTTTATAGAAATCTTACTTCAAATTGATAAACAAGCATGATTTTCCTCATTACAGTAATTATTTTTAAAAATTGGCTAAATTAATATACGACTACTTGTTTAGCCAATAAGTCATCTTAAAATATTCCCTCCATAATAATTAAATTTTTTTTTAAATTAAAGATTTTTCATGTAAATGGTCTAGTTATTTAGATTATTTAACTCAATAGTTTCATTACTTTATACATCTATAACCAAGAACAATTTACAATTTCCTATTTTCAAACAAAGATCAATTATTTGTAAACACATCCCACTGAGTGTTTCAGAACCTCCTCGTTACTTTTCACTTGCCGCTTCAAGAGACGATCCGTACCGCGTAGATGTTAAACATCCCCACAAACCTCAACGATATTTAAGGGGCTAGAACCTAACTACCACATCTTACAAGAACGACAACAACACACTTCTCCGCAACACTAGATCGTATACAAAACCCGTTAGTACACATCGCACGCGAAGTTCAATGCTTACGTTCCCAATATATTCAATGCAATCTTATGGTACATAAAACTCAATTATTCTCAATATATCCAATACTACACAAATTACATAATACACGAAACTTAATTGGTTGCAACATACGTGATGCATAAGAATTGCGTCATTGATACATAGTTCTAGATTGACCACACTATACATAAAACTCATTTTGTTACAAAGCACTTGATACTAAACGGTGTACGTTATACAGAATACATGATTCTAAGTTGCTAACACTATACATGAGATCCATTTCCTATAATACACATGATACTATGTTGTTTACATTACACATTAGAGCTTATTGATTTACAAAATACAAGACGCTAATTTATTTACGAGACCTATTTGATTACAAACTACGTGGCACTAGATCATACATGAGACTTGTGTGTTTACTATATACTCGAAACAAAATTGCTTACAATATTTGCAATAGATTGATTACATCATACACAAGACATGGTCATGCACTTTGTACGCCAAAGTTGAAGACCATAATACATTGAAACGACTCAGGGTTTGACGTATTCTTGTTCAAACACGAGCAAACTAAGAAACTCTAAGTGTTACTACTTTACTAGTCTTTAGTTGCAAACTGACCTGATTAGGGACATAGTTACTTGGTAGCGACTTTTATGTGTAATCAATAAACGTGATCATAGTAAAAAAGTGTTACTACTTTAACCCTTTTCAAGACTAAACCCACTACCACCCTCTATGCCCGACATGACGACAAATTTTTTTTTCAAACCGAAATCTGGCCATCCGTATTACTCCCTATGCCAATTGTCAAAAACCCATTGAAAAATCCAAACCCACGTCTCCTTGCAGTTTCAGTAGCTTGAACTAATTCAATTTCGGGACGAAATTCCCTCAACATGGGGATACTGTAACATCCATGTTTTTCCTATTATTTAATGTCGTACAATGAAAGACGATTTCGCTTCCAATTCTACATTCACCACTTGTCACAACATTCATTATTTCCTGTGCAATGACGAAGACGTAAGAACATACACACATTTATGACATTACAATAATAACTAAAATAACCCTCCATTATCTTACAAACCCCGAGGACCAAAACTGATCAAAACTCACAACAACGTCAAGACTAGAAAACTACAAGGACTATTCCTGTATTTACCCAAAATTGGTGCAAGCACGGTCGTGCTTGATAGAAGAACGGTCGCGCTTAAGACCACGACCACGGTCGTGCTTAAAATTAAGCACGGTCGCGCCTCCGACACAGTTTGACTTCTGAAAAGTCAAACCGACTCAAATCTTGTCCAAAAATAGAATTGAGACGCGTTTTAGAAACCGCGGTGTATACAGAAGTCGATATTCGGTAAATTAAGACCTAGACACGGCCCAATACACATCCAATCGAACGAATCCTTGAAATTTTACCTGGACTTTCCATTCTTAATCGAATCGTGTAATTATGATAGAATCAAACGAATTAAACTATTATAATAACTTCGTACGACTTCCATAAACCCATCTCAACCCAAAAATCGTCTGATCATCACCGCTATTCCTCTGCCGATCCTCAAGAACCACGATTTCTTCCTCGAAGCCGACATCACTCGTTGCCCAATCTAAACAGGTTAGTAGTAGTCCAATTGGTTCGTCTCTTCACTATGATCAAAAGCCCTAACCTAATTCGTTGCTACATTACACGATTAATCAGTTTTGAAATTTAGTTTTGAAAAATAAACGATTTAATCGAACTACACGAAAGATGTGTTTTTAATCCAATTAAATAGTAGGAGTAGGTTCGAAAACACTTTATGAATGAAAACCCTTTGATTCCAGTGGCTTTTAATACAAGAATCGAGCGAATTGTGTCTGAAAAAGACCAGACACGGTCAAGCTCATCATGGAGCGCGGTCGTGCCTGACCAAGCACAGTCGTGCCCGAGTCATGGCCCGGTCGTGTTTGCCGAGCAAACAAAGTCCTGACCTAAACCAACCCTAGACGCGGTCGTGCCGGACACGAGCACGGTCGTGCTCTACGGACAGACCCTTTTGAAGCCTTCTGACCAACCACGGGCGCGCTACCGACCAAGCGCGGTCGCGTGCGAGCCGAGCGAGGTCGTGCCCAACACGAGCACGGTCGTGTCCCCCTTAACATAATCTTTATTTTAACCAATTTAATATATTATATTCTAATGTTATAAAGAGTATTATTTTATAAAATATTCAGAACCGAGTTTCGTTAACAAATCATTCGAATCAATTATTTGCTCTTTCTTTAAATTAAAATCAATAAAATACTACATAATTATTTTTATAAACAACAATACGTTTTGTCTTTAACAAGTATTACTTATTTAAACTTACAATTAAATAAATATAGATATCATTACTATCTAATAAACATTCTAAATAAAACGGTGTATTTTATAACAAACCCTAAAACAAATCCACTTCCGATATCGAATAAACGCAAGTCATTAATACATAATTATATACATTGTTCATTAGGTCGAATCTAGAACTCTACAACACACCGCCATTTCATACTTGCTTGTGTGATCTACACTCTGCATAACATGTGAGTTTACATAGCCCCCTTTTCAACTATTTACAACTTTTGGGGTGGAACATGCGTTCTATTTACATGTTTTCAATTATACACATATACAGTTCCATCCTATGCATGTATACAAATTTTGCGCTTTATGCTTGAGTACTAGACGTGTAGACCAACTATTATGCTCTTCATGTACAATCATTAACTAACAGCCGACAGTAAACAGTGGTAGATCTATTGAATCTGACAAACCCACCCAGGTAGGGTGACTGTTACTAACAACACAAATTTTGAGTGCAAGTTACAAAGGTTTGATTGTATAGGTCACCCGATAGTTTCTCTCCATAATTGCCTTAATTGCCATGTTAGTATTGAACTGTATGCACTCAACACGTATTTTGCTATCTCACAATAAAACCTATGTATTCTCACCAACTTTCTAGTTGACGTCGTTTTAACCATGTTTCAGGTACTGACGTTAGAAGTGATTCAAGTTATGCTACACATATTCTATGTAATTTACATTTTGCTTTGTGGATTGATTGTGTTTTGTTGAACTTGGTTGACTGCAATGAAAACAATTATTAATTATTTAAACTTTAGTAAACCATGAGCGATGAACAGTCTGCACGCTTCACGCCCCGACGTTTCCGCCGTCGGTTGGGGTGTGACAACCTTGAAGTTTAGGAATTCATTTTCCACTCAATCAATTTCATTCTAGGGACAGAACTTTTGGATTATCAGCTTCTTCAGATCTTCCCATGTCATTATGGCTAGAGCGTTTGGCAACTTTGTCCTCTGAATGTTCCTCCACCAACTTAGCGCCTCATTGGTGAAAGAATTGGCAACATACTTAACAGACCGGTCCGGTCGACACTCGTTGATGTTGACTACACCGTTCATCCTCTCAATCCATTCGAACGTAGCCACTGAATCCTTGTTCCCATCGAACTTGGGTGGGTCTCCATCCTTGAAACCTTTGTAAATACCCCCACGGTTGCTTGATCCCACCTTCACTTCATCAACATCACTGTCATACACTTTCTCCTCATGGTCTCCTTCATCCTCCTCTCTACTTCTCTTTAGTGCCTCGGATAGTAGATCAGGCAATACTTTCTTCAGAGTGAGTACGACTTCACGGGCAATAGCATCCCTGACCTTTGGTTCTAACTGTAGAGGCCCTTGACTGTTGTTCCTAGTTGGGGTCACCTCTGTTTCGTGCACACTCTCTTCCTCTTCATGTCTTTGATTCAATGGAGGTCTACCGACTAGGCCAGTGCGACCGCCTCAGCATCCTGTTCTTCCTCCACCAGCCATAGTTCATAGTTTCCTGATAGTTATAAAGGGAATACATCAATGCCATTCCTTCAGATCATAGTTTAGAACAGTACGAGCAAGGTAAATTTTTAATTACAGTGACCGGTTTGTGATTACTAATTTACATTGCTTTTCGGGTTCAAAACTCTTCAAATCGGTTGTGACATTGACATCTATTGGTTCTAAGTTAAGGTATCTATTCTTATCCAAGTGCATTAACTTTAATACTTACTTACCGTGCTGGCGTTGGTGTTGGTTACCCATACTGACATCGGTGCGTTGGTCCCATAATCAGCTTGAGTCCAGACATTTAGGGATGTCTGAATCTCTCAAACTATTGCTCTGATACCAACTTGTAAGGCCCTATTCCCGGGTAACCTCACTTGTTGGATTTACTCATAAACATAGTTATAAATACTGAGCTTAAATTTAAAACATTCGAATTCAATCATTACATAACGTAACATGACATGACATAACAGCGAAAGTCTTAACAATTAAATACATAACATTGTCTTAACATATATAAAAGTGGGATGTCAGTCTTGTGTCGGGTAACCTTCACGCCATCGCACGACCCTTTCTTCCACTACCTGAAATTTATACTAAAAGTCAGCTAACGCTGGTGAGTTCTAGTTTAAAGGCAATCATACATAATATTTATCTTATCATGAATATTTTATATATGTATACATAACATACGTAATATTCGTGCTTTTACATATTCTTTACTTTACTGTTCTCACATAACATTCATATTAAGTATATACATATGTACATACATACTTACTTGGGGAGAACACTTATTGGCCATAATCTTAAGGGTGATCAACCCATCACACTTGTCGCGAATGTCACAAATACATCACAGTGAGAACTACCATCGTAGCCCTTTTCATTAACCGTCCGGCTCTAGAAAACCGTCCGTCGAAACTTAAATCCGTCTTGCAACCTTTGTCCGTCCGCTCTTAAACCGTCCTACCGTCCTAGTCCATCCTTTTGTCCGTCTGCCCTAGGGCATCCGTTTCCCATGCAACCATTATGTATGCAACCGTTCTACTTGATTTAAGGCATTTGCTTCGACCGTCCATTAGTGCCTTTTTGTACGTCCTAGCTTGCGAAGGAACGTTTTTATCCCGGTTGCAAAATAGTCACGTGGTCGTCCGTCTACCGAAGTAGCCGTTGTCATAGAAGGGTTCATAATGTTTATATACATTCATAACATGCAATATATATAATATAAAGCAAGATTTCATTCAATTACGGTATGTCCTTCTTTCATTCATTCTTTATAATCATACGTTTCATTCTTTATTCATAATTCATTTTCATATATAAGTATATATATATATATATATATTTGTATACCACGTATGATCACATTGACATTCATAGCATTTATTCATATAGTGTACACACTTCAGCCCCAAAACATTTAAGATGATTTGCACATAACATAGAAGGGGGCACATAGAACTCACCTTATAAGGTAGTCATGGTTGTCCTAAATAAAGGTCCAACAATGTCACGTATGATCTGAATTAGGTAGTTAAATACACATCAGACCCAATCCCGACTCTAACGGTTTAATCATTCTAAACATACTGACTTTACTTACTGGTCTGCTGCCTGCACACATAGTAAGTGTGCAGGGCCTTGCTTATGCGTACTTGACAAGTACGCAGAACATTCTTCTTGTGTACTTGATAAGTACGCAGGATCTTCCTCATGCGTACTTGATAAGTACGCATGACATCTTTCTTGCGTACTTGATAAGTACGCAAGACCTGCTTCCTCGACAAGTCCGAAATTCTTGCATGTTAATCTGATCATGCCAATCTTACAATTTTCTTTGATCAAAAGGTGTGGTTTTCATTCTAGATGCTAGTTCTAACCTTATTTTCAAGTTTTATCCATAAAAACGTCTCCTATTTAGCTAAAACCCGAGAAACCCCAAAACGAAGAAAAACTCAGTTTAAGGTCGAATTGTTACCTAGATTGTGATTCTGATTCAGAGGTTTTGCTCACGAGCTCAGTAGTAACGTGCTCCTTCAATTTTGGGTCGATCTGTCAACTTTCTCTCTCTAGACCCGAGCTCTCCTTTCTCTCTCTAGATTGCAAGTGTTGGTGAAAATGAGAGTCTAAGTCTGCCTCGACCCTTATATACCGGGGCTTCCCTCGGCCCGTTGGAGCCGAGCACAAGCCCATTCATTTTTTCTTTTATTTTTTGACGATTAAGTCTCTATCGCGTTATTATTTATTAAATTACTATTTTTGGGGTGTTACAACTGGAGCCACGATGGAAAATGCAGCAAGAAGCAAACTTATTCCCAGCATGAGTATACGCATCTAATCAAAGTATCTGCTATTAGGTTACAAGCCAAAAAAAACCATACGAAAAGGCAGTAATGTGTAATACGGAGTTAGGGAAGAGTTGAACATGATAAGAAGTATCGGTCTTGGCAATCTGTCCATAAACGAGCCCTCGGATTAGTTATATCCTCGTTATTTGAGTACTGTAGAGGTCCCACTACAATATTTCATCTTAAGCCAGGAATTCGTAGCCGTGCGTTTCCGCCATAGTTGCAGCCCTTAAAACCCTAAAACCCAAAAAGATTTTAATTTTCACCCTTTATTTTGTTTTAGCCACATTACAACCCTTTTAAGTTCTCTCGATTCGTGCATACTACTTAGTTAGTTGGTGGAGACTTGATTTGCATACAAGTTTATGACCATTGCATAATTCGATTCAAACTTAAGTGTTTTACTTAAGTGACATTATCCACGAATATATAACCCTATAGTTGAGTGAAAATTGTGAGGAGTGAAAGATTATGCATAATTGAAGTTCTATTAGCCTTGTCATGGATTCCATCATCCAAAAAAATAGAAAACCACAAAAATAGAATAAGCGAGTCATGAGATATCCCGGAGATTCCAACCACTTGGAGCTTCCTTTAAAATTTTAGTTATGGGTCTGATCATGCATGAGTTTGCTTGTGGACAAGCAAAGTTTAAATGTGGGGTGTTATGATAGGCCCTAAATTATACATGTTTTGCATTCACAATAATCCCCATATTATGGTACTAGTTAAACAAAATCCTTGCATTTGATACTTAAAGCATTTATATTTCATAATTGCAGGTAAAACCAGTCAAAATCACCAAGAAATCAAGCCTTTTGGAAGATCATTCCCGAGCTTTGACCCCCAAGAAGTCAACCAATGTCAACCACAGTCAAACCAACAGCTAAAAGATGAAGAAGGGAGCACGGCCGTGCAATGCCCTCCCTTTCTCCCCAAGGCCTCGTATACTGTCTTGTGTACCCTGTTTGATTCCCGAGGTGTTTGCACTCCCATGCATTGCTTATTTTGAGGCCTACAAATAGATGGCTTGAATTCTTCATTCAACACACCCTACCGGACATTATTATAGCTCAAGATAGTCCGTTTCTGTAGTTTAGAATAGAGAGTAGAGAGTATGGAGACTCCTCCTCTTTGTCCGCAATAGGGGAGCCTACGAAACTCAGCGTTATTCTAGTTAGTATGACAATTCGTGGCTAAACTCTTTGTATTGCTAGGGTGAAGATGAAGTTTGGTGTATGTTAATATTCAACGTATTAATCTAGTGGTATGTTTATGTCTGTAATTATTCTCTCTTAAAACCACCTTCTAGATGGGCTTTTTATTATTATCTAAACTTGTCTTTACACTTGTGAGTGTTCTTGATTTTAAAGTGTAAGACCGTAAAATCTTTTTAATCAAACTTCTCTGAAAACTTGTACGTCGCTGATTTTGATAAGCCAAGGCTTGGTTAACATTGATAAGGTCGTACGTCTTTATACGAACTTATTATGAGACCAAGAATTGGTGAACTCGCATTGGGAACATTACGTCTTTATATATGGTCCCATTTTTACTCCGCCTCCTAGTGAACAATGTCTAATAACTCTTTTAATAATAATAACTATGCACTTAAGTTTGATGTCTTAAACCAACTCAGAGATAACACCAAAGAGTTGAGGGTAACGATGTCGCTAGCTGGGAGTCCTACCATTTTATTATTAGAGATTATAATTCGTGAACCAAATGTCATGAGAATGAGGCTCTAGCGGTGTCCCGGGTCACACATTTGTATTTGTCATACCACCGGATTAGTCAACTTAACGTTATCATATACCAAGCGGATTCAAAGCCCAAAGCAATACTCTTCGTGACCTGATCATCCTCGAGATATTTAATTTCTTGCTATTTACTATTTTGCTATTTACATTTCTGCTACACACTTCACGCACATTTTTACTTTTATGTCATTTACTTTACCGTTTTTATGTTTTTCTTCATGTGTCAAGTAGCATAGCATCACCGAGTAGGTTCTCTATTTTTTGAGGAGTTTCGCTCCACCTCTACAAGCTTGGATGCGAGCAAATCACATCAAATTTGTGAGATTTGATGAAAGTTTTTGGCGTATCACTGACTACACTCACAAGTTTTGGCCATAGGTTATATACCGAATTGACTGGTGGAGTACCAGTTTCTTTTCCCTTAAAACTGCATGCATTTAAATTCCTGCATAGCATTTTATTAAATGCATTTGTACATTGAGGGCAATGCGTAGATTTAAGTGTGGGGTGGGGAGTTAGAGATTCAGGACAAACTTGTTTCCTCACAACAGTAAAACTAAACTCGTGATTTTCTACCCATTTGACTAGAACTTTACTTTCACCAAAACTTATTTTCTTAAAAAAACCCTAAAAATTTGAAAAATTTTAAACCCTAAAATCTAAACCTATTTGAGTTTGCGCTTAATAAACAAAAATGAATAAATGGAAACATGGTAAGTAGAAACAAATGGATATTATGCATAACGATTCACTAAACCCTATCCCATCCGTTTTCATGTGAGAATAATCTGAGTCTTTTCATGAGCATTACTATTATCATATTTTCGCATGCTCTTTCGTTTGGTATACTGAGTGTTTTTCGATCGGATTTTATGCATAATTAGAACTTGTATATCTTATACATATAAATACCATGAACTACTAATTGTAAGGAAATGATTAAGGCACATAGGACTTTATTACCCTTAAACCCAAATACCAAAAACAATATCCACATAGATAGCCCTTTGAGCCTTAGCCTTTTCTTTTCTATTACCCACATTTATCACCATACCAGGTCACCGGTTATTGGCTAACTGTCTTCGAGATGGAGAATTATTAGTTTATCTTATGTCGTTGTTTTAAGCACGCAACCATTAAGACAATTTGGAAAGAATCTGAATCACTCAAGGAATTGGAATACACAAGAAAAAAATGGATGTATTAGGAAGAAACAGCCGAATGATCTACAAGGAAGACAAGGAAAAAAATTTTCAAGATATTGAGGAAGTTGAATTATGGAAGAATCAATCTTGATGTCCATAAAAAAAATAAAAATAAAAAAATAGAAAAATGAGAAAATAAAAAGAAAAAGAGAAGTTGGTCTTTTACCGGTTATACCTTAAATAGATGGACAAGCATTCTTTTGATTTCAATTTGCTTTCTTGTATTCACTTCGCAAGGCCTGAATTACTGTCCGAACTCCGAGAAAAAGTTTTCAAAGCATAAAGTGATGTAAGAAGATGGTGGCACAAGCAAGAACAATAACCGTCATTCTGCGGCTTGTCAAAAGCGCCGCCAAAAGAAAAGGCAAAAGATATGAAAATGTGTGAAGTGAGGCAACTAGAGCCACAATGGAAAATACAGTAAGAATCAAACTTATCCCCAACATGAGTATATGCATCTGATCAAAGTATCTGCTATTAGGTTACAAGCTAAAAGAACCATATGAAAAGGCAGTAATGTGTAATACGCAGCGAATGAAGAGTTGAACATGATAAGAAGTATCGGTCTTGGCAATCTGACCACAAACGAGCCCTCAGATTAGTTATATCCTCATTATCTGAGTACTGTAGAGGGTCCCACTACTATTTTCCATCTTAAGCCAGGAAGATGTAGCCGTGTGTTCCACCATAGCTGCAGCCCTTAAAACCCTATTAATTCCCTAAAACCCAAAAAGATTTTCATTTTTGCCCTTTATTTTCTTTTAGCCACATTACAACCCTTTTAAGTCCTCTCGACTCATGAGATTTCCCGGAGATTCCATCCACTTGGAACTCCCTTTTCCTTTTGTAAAATTTTTAGTTATGGGTCTGATCATGCATGAGTTTGCTTGAGGACAAGCAAAGTTGAAGTGTGGGGTGTTATGATATGCCCTAAATTATACATGTTTTGCATGCACAATAATCCCCATATTATGGTACTAATTAAACAAAAGCCTTGCATTTGATACTTAAAGCGTTTATATTTCATAATTGTAGGTTATTCTGTATCTTGAGATAAACAAAGCTAAAACCAGTCAAAATCACCAAGAAATCAAGCCTTTTGGAAGATCATTCCCGAGCTTTGACCACCAAGAAGTCAACCAAAGTCAAACCAACAACTAAAAGACGAAGAAGGGAGCTGGAAAGGGGATGCACGGCTGTGCATCCCATTGCACGGCCGTGCAATGCCCTCCCTTGCTCCCCAAGGCCTCGTACACTGTCCTGTGTACCATGTTTGATTCCCGAGGTGTTTACACTCCCGTGCAATCCAATGCACGGCCGTACATGGCTTATTTTGAGGCCTACAAATAGATGGGTTGAATTCTTCATTCAACACACCCTAACAGACATTATTATAGCTCAAGATAGTCCATTTCTGTAGTTTAAAGTAGAGAGTAGGGAGACTCCTCCTCTTTGTCCGCAATTTGGAAGCCTACGAAACTCCGCTTTACGCTAGTTAGTATGGCCATTCGTGGCTAAACTCTTTGTTGTAGAAGCATGTTTTAGTAACTATAGATTAAATTCTATGTATCGGTGTACTTACCTAGTACGCAGGAGGGTGTTCCTGCGTACTTAGCTTGTTCACCGGTTGGTCATGCGTACTTAGTAACTACTGTAGGATCGGTGAATACAAGATGGTTCTATTATAGTTGAGACTGGTGGAAACAATCACAAGTAAGCAATGTAACAAGTAAACAAGAAGAATACTAATAAATGCAATGTATATTAAGCTTCAAAGATAACAAGATTATAGTGAAAACTCTTAAGCAAAAAAGCACACTTATATAATGACTCTAAGTACTACTTATATAGTAACTTAGAATCAAGACAGACCCTTGATTCTAAGGATCAGATCTAACACAAGCCGTTGATCTTGTATTGAAGCTATTCTACATGTAACGACAATAACAACTACAAAAGTTATCTTTACTCAAACGTCTTCTTAGGTATCATTGCTTGAGACCTTGGAAGGAGAGCGTCGTTGTCTTTTATTGTATTGCACCAGTGACATTCTTTCTGCGTGGAGTGTGTCAGTGGTGCAGCAGAAAGTTGTCAATGGTAATGGTTGCTTTATCGAAGCGAGTCAGTTACAACGTTTGATCTTCAGTGGGAATGGCTATCAGCAGCAATGTTGTTGATTAGCAGCAAGACACAACTGTCCACAGTTGCTGATGATATGCCTATCAGCAGCAACTTGGGTCTTTAGCAGATAAGGCTATCCACAGCAGATTTGTTCTTCAGCAGAAGAACAAGTATCCGCTGCAGATAAGCTTATCCGCAGCAGTTTGTACTTAGAGAATTTTGTAGCCATCAGTCTTTATTTCTACAAACTCCCCCTAGACTGATGCTACCAAAACTCTCTTACTACTTTTGCTGCTGAAGCTTTTCAATGTTGCAGACTATCCTTTTTACCTCATAGCCTCTTGGGTCCTGGCTGGGATTGTTTAGAGGAAGCTCAGATAGAGTCTTTATGTCTTTGCTTGGCATTTTTAAGATGACCTTTCTTGAACATATCATCTTCTTTCCTTTAACATCAATCAGGATAAACTCGTTGGTATCAGCCTTGAAGGACAAACTGGTGAATGGAGAATGGGTTTGAAGAGGTTTGGCATCAATGATTACATATTTACTAGGGTTGAAGTGATGTTTGATCACTAGCAAAAGATGTCTTCCACCTTCATTCTCTGGCTTATGGGCTTCACCCAACTCCATCATTTTTCTTAGATCTGAGTCTGGGAGTTGCAGTACCTCATCAACATATTTATAGACTGATATTTTTAGTTCTTTCCCCTGAAAACTTCAAACCATTTATCTTGACTGTTATAGAACTAGACAATTATTTCTCTTGAGTCTTCCGGTGTGATGGTAGGTTTGGTTTTCTTCTTGGAAGGCTGCTGATGAGGAGGATCTGGATGGAAGGATTTAGACTTTGTGGGTGGAGAGGAGGGAGGTCTAGGATTGAGAGTGGAAGGTTGTTAAACAGAGGAAGTGATGGATGAGGGAGAAGGCTTGGGTTTCTTTTGTTTCCTTTCATCTTCTTGATTAATCACCCTCTTCTTTGAGCCTTTTTTCCCTGTCTTTCTTCTTCTTCCTTCTTGACTTTAAAGTAAAGGGCTTGCAGGTTCATGAAACTCATGGGACCCACCCTTTTTCCACTCTCTCCTCTAGCCTGTAGGAAGTCAATCATGACCTTCCTTTCTACATGGGTTCTTCTGTTAAATGCAATGGTCTTCTTGGATTTCTGTTTAGTTGCCAATTAACCTTGCTGACCCATGAAGGCTCTGTAGATTTCTTTATTTGATAGTTTCTCAAGGTAGTCTGCATCCTCACCTTGAGAAATCAGAGCCTCTATCCACTCCTCTCTCTTTCTTTGGCTAGTTCAGAATCAGTTATTCTGAATTTAGCCTCTTCCTTTTTCTTCTTCTCCCTTTCTTCTTCTTCTTTATTGAATTGTTCCTGCAGTGGAAGAGCTAGAGCTTCATCTTCTTGAATTTGAGAAGCTGCAGGAATCTTGACTTTCAGATCATCTAGCTGCTTCGCATAGAGGAGGATCTGTTGTTCTCTAAGGAGCATGTCAGTTTTTCTTTCTTGTGCTTTTCTTAATTCAGCCATCTCCTCTTATTCTCTTCTTCTTCTTCTTCTTCTTCTTCTTACCTCTTTTTCCTTCTTCTCTTTCAACAACATTTCTTCATCTTCTTCTGTCATAGGTCTCTTCCCCTTGTCTTTGCTCGATGCCTCTGCTTCAGCTTCATGGAACAAATCACAAGACAAGTTTCGGCACACATAACACTTTGCCAATCATTCGTACCTATACATAAACGCCATATGGAATTATCATTAATCATAACATTACTAACCTTTCATTTCCGAAAGCTCCGAGTCTTAGTCAAGTCCTTTTTGGATTCTCGTATCATCCCCCCCATATCAAGAGCATCCGGTTTGAGTTTGGTGCCACCCACACCAAATCCCTCAAACCATTGCTCTGATACCAAGTTGAAACACACCACTTTTAAAAACTATACTTTAACGCGCGAAAGTCTTAATCCCAGAAATTTTTTTTTTTTTTTTTACCTCTCGCGTAGCGCGAGAGTTATTGGTTACCTCCCTCGCGTAGCGCGAGGGACCTCTTTTCACAGAAAGTTTCCAGCTTTTTCATCAGTTTTCACACTTAGCCATTTTTCATTTTGCTTAACATCAAAACTTTACCAACACTTAGATTTTTGACCAAAAACATCATGACAACATATGATTACATCAAAACATAACTTTTGTGCCAAATTACACCACTTTACAAGGATTTTACGAAAATCCTCAAAATACCAAAAATGCATACGAGAACCCTCCAAGCTTGGACGTTGACCTTGACCTATTTCGGAGCTTTCCCTGCATAACCACATAAACTTATAACCATTAGTAATGAGATAAACACAATCAACAAGTATTTACAACTTGTTTTCATCCTTTTCACCCATTTGACCCGTTTACCTCTATTTGGTCAATTATAGTTCCATACATTAGCATTTCGTCAACATATTACCATTGTAATGTGTTAAACATAACAAACAAGTGATTACAACTTGTTTTCACACCTTTCACCCATTTGACCCGTTAACACCCATTTGGCCAATTAAGGATTTCATACACTTGTATATCACCTACAAGTTACTTTCATCATTTCATTATCACTTTTCCATTTCCATTATGGCGCGTAGGCCATAACTTCATATCCCAAAGGATACGAGATCATAACTCCATAACTAATCTATCCATTATGGTACTTAGACCATAACTCCATATCCATTCTATCCATTATGGTTCATAGACCATAACTCCATATCAACATATCCATTATAGTGTAAATACTATAACTACATTCCTTCAATTATACATACCATTTTATACTCATTCATACCACATAACAAATTATGCAACTTTACACATTATACATACAACATTGCATAAAACTCATTTATCATCAAAACTAAGTAAGTGCAAAAGCACTTACCTTTCGGGTTAGAAGATCCCGCACCGCTTTCAAGCTTTGCAATTTGATTACCTAAACACATTCGCCTAGTTTAGTAATCTAACATATACCAAAATTTCATTACAATTGAGTTCACAACTCAATTTCCCAATTTCCAACCCAAATTGACCCGTTTGGGTTATCCTCATAACCAAACACCCTCTTTCACCACAAACTCACCTACTTGAGTTTCATTAACTTAATCTTAACACTAATTCTTCTTTCAAAAATTATTATTAAGTTAATTTGGTGTTTTTTCTAGTGTCTAACATCTTAAAAACACTTAATCTTCATTAATTCACCATTCAAGCCTTATGACCCAAACACCCCCAATTTTCACCATATGAACCCTAACCTCTCATAATCAAAATCAAAGGATTCTAGGATGTTAATCATCATTCTTTAACTTTAGTTTAGCTAGATTATCAATAATCTAACACCATTTCATCACATGCATACATAATTTCAGATTTCACCCAAAACCTACCAAGAACACATACATGGTGAAATCAAGAGGAAGAGAATCACTTACTTGATGTTTGGAAGGTGTTGTGTGAGGCAAAACCTTCACTAATCAAGCTTCAATTGCACGAAAATGGCTTCAACACACTTTTCTCCTTTTTCTCTCTTGATATGAACGACTCAAAATGTGTAAATGAAGCCGATTTTGACTTCACCAAGTCAAATGGCAGTTTTTTGGCCATTTTACACATTTAGTCCTTCAACTTCCATTTCACCCACTTCGTTCTATAGTTAGTTAAAACTAACATAATCCCATTACAAACTTGTAACTCACTTGTTTCAACTTATTTATAAAATATTATTTCCACCATAATATTAAATATAAATATTCAATTATTTGAAGACGAAACCCGGATTTTGGTTCGTTACAAATCACCTCCCCTTATTTGGGTTTCGTCCCCGAAACCCGACTTCACATAAAAAGGTTCGGGTAGAATTTGAGCATTTCTTCCTCGGTTTCCCAAGTCATTTCCACCCCCTTTCTATGCTTCCATCGAACCAACACTTGGCTAATCTCTTTATTACGCAACCGCTTCACTTTCCTATCTAAGATTGCCATCGGTTCTTCCACATAGTTCAATTTTTCATCAATTTCTATATCATCCAATGGAACAAAAGTAGATTCATCCGCTAAACATTCTCGCAAATGAGACACATGGAACGTGTTATGAAGTCTACTTAGTCCCTCCGGTAACTCCAATCTATAAGCTACCGCACCCACCCTTGCCATCACTTTAAACGGTCCAATGAAACGTGGGCTTAACTTCCCCCATTTCCTAAACCTTATCACCCCTTTCCAAGGAGAGACTTTCAATAGCACAAAGTCCCCCACTTGAAACTCAATCGCCCGCTTCCTATTATCCGCATAAGACTTTTGGCGATCTTGAGCCGCTTTCAAGCGTGCTCTAATTTGGTCAATACCATCATTAGTTTCCTTAACCACTTCGACACTACCAAGCTCCCGTTGACCAATCTCACCCCAACACACGGGTGTTCGACACTTTCTCCCATACAATGCCTCAAAAGGCGGCATACCAATACTAGAATGGTAACTATTGTTGTAAGAGAATTCCGTCAACGGTAAATGGTCGTCCCAACTACCACCAAAATCTAAGGCACACGCTCGCAACATATCCTCGAGCGTATGAATCGTTCGCTCGCTTTGACCATCCGTTTGTGGATGAAAAGCGGTGCTAAGATTCAATCTAGTCCCCATATCCTCATGGAATTTCTTCCAAAAACGAGAAGTAAATCTCGTATCACGATCCGATATAATCGACACCGGCACACCATGACGTGACACAATTTCCTTCACATACATTTCCGCCAATCTATCCGAAGAATACGTTTCCTTTATAGGAAGGAAATGTGCACTCTTCGTCAACCGATCCACTACTACCCATATCGCATCATAACCCTTTCGAGTCTTTGGTAGTTTAGTGATCAAATCCATGGTTATATTTTCCCATTTCCAAAGCGGTATTTCAAGCGGTTGAAGCTTTCCATACGGCTTTTGATGCTCCGCCTTAACCCTTAAGCATGTGAGACACCTCTCCACATAATTAACAATATCACGCCTCATACCCGGCCACCAGAAATGACACTTCAAATCATAAAACATCTTCGTGGCCCCCGGATGGATAGAATATTTGGATTTATGCGCCTCGTCAAGAATAGTTGTCAAGACATTTGACAACCTAGGTATCCAAATTCTATCAAAGCATGTCTTCAAACCCATGCTATTTTCACCAAGCTTATCAACATAAGAAATCATCCGTTCTTTCTTCAAGTCACCACCAAGTGCTAACACTTGGGCCTCCCGGATTTCATCAATAAGAGATGATGAAATTGTCATCTTAAATGACTTCACCTTGATAGGTGAATGACTTGACTTTCTACTAAGTGCATCCGCCACAACATTCGCTTTACCCGGATGATAAAGTATCTCACAATCATAATCCTTAACCAATTCAAGCCACCGTCTTCGCCTCATATTGAGGTCCTTTTGGTCAAAGAAATGTTTGAGACTTTTGTGATCCGTGTAGATCGTACACTTAGCACCATACAAATAATGTCTCCAAATCTTGAGCGCGAAAACCACGGCTGCAAGCTCTAAATCATGGGTTGGGTAATTCACCTCGTGAGTCTTTAATTGCCTAGATGCATAGGCAATCACTTTCCCCCTTTGCATCAAAACACACCCCAACCCCGAATGCGAGGCATCCGAATAAACAACAAAATCCTCGGTCCCGTCCGGCAAGGATAAAACAGGCGCCTTAGTAAACTTTTCTTTCAAGAGTTGAAAGTCAGATTCTTGCTCGGGACTCCAAACAAACTTTGTCTCCTTACGAGTCAACTTCTTCATCGGCAAAGCAATCCGAGAGAAGTTTTCGATGAACCTCCGATAATAACCCGCTAACCCCAAGAAACTTCTAATCTCCGAAGGCGTCTTCGGTGATGACCATTCTTTAACCGCCATAATCTTGGATGGGTCAACGGTAATTCCTCTTTCATTAATCACATGACCCAAGAATTGGATCTCGCGCAACCAAAATGCGAACTTGGAGAATTTAGCATAAAGCTTCTCCTTTTGCAAGACTTCAAGAATCTCACGCAAATGACAAGCGTGATCACCCTCGCTCCTTGAATAGATGAGAAGATCGTCAATAAACACAATGACCGAACGATCAAGGAACGGTCTACACACCCGGTTCATGAGATCCATGAAAACCGCAGGTGCGTTGGTCAAACCGAAAGGCATAACCGTAAACTCATAGTGACCGTAACGAGTGCGAAAAGCTGTCTAATGAACATCCTCTTCCTTCACTTTCAACTGATGATACCCGGACTTCAAGTCAATCTTAGAAAACCATGACGCTCCTTGCAATTGGTCGAAAAGATCGTCAATCCTAGGCAATGGGTACCTATTCTTCACTGTCAACTTGTTCAACTCCCGGTAATCCATACACATTCTCATGCTCCCATCCTTCTTTTTGACGAAGAGAACGGGCGCACCCCAAGGTGAAACACTTGGGCGTATGAAACCCTTGTCAAGAAACTCTTGTAATTGCTCCATGAGTTCTTTCATTTCTGGCGGTGCCAATCTATAAGGCGCTTTAGCTACCGGTTTAGCACCCGGCATCAAGTCAATTCCAAACTCTATCTCCCTATCCGGCGGAATCCCCGGTAACTCGTCAGGAAACACATCTACGAATTGGTTCACGACCGGTACATCGTGAATCTCCTTTACTCTTTCATTCACATCCGCGACACAAGCCATGAACGCCTTGCACCCACGCGCCATGTACTTGGTCGCCTTCACATAAGTGCACAACCTTACTTTACCCTTTTTATCACCTTCTATGTAGATGGACTCTCCCGACGGGGAAACAAGTTGGATCGCCTTCGGTCCACATAAAATACTCGCCTTATTCTTTGACAACCAATCCATCCCCACAATAACATCAAAATCTCCCATAGCCATAGGAATCAAATCAATAAAGAAAGTTTCGCCCCCCGCTCTCAACTTACAATCTCTAAAAATGTCAAAGACAAGGAAACTCTTATCATTAGCCGCTTCGATTTCTAAGGGTTCATCTAACTTGCTTCTTACAAAAGAGGAATGCTTAACAATTTTCAAGGAAACAAAAGAACGGCTAGCCCCCGAATCAAATAGAACTAGTGCAGGTAATGAGTTAATCTTGAATGTACCTGTCACCACCTCCGAGTCGTTCTTTGCTTCCTCCGCAGATATGTGGAAAGCTCTACCCTTAGGCCTGGGTATCTCAACTTTTCTCTCGCTTCCACCTAGCTTCAAATCCGGGCAATCCGCCCTAAGGTGTCCTGGCTTGTAACAATTATAGCATATACGAATCTGGCTTGGACACTGAATTGCCATATGCCCCGGCTTCCCACACTTGTAACAATTCGACGTTCCCTTCTTACAATCCCCATAGTGCTCCTTCCCACAAACTTTGCATCCTCGAGAAGAGAACTTGGTAAAAGGCTTCTTACTAGGGCTCCCGCCCTTTATCTTGCTCACCACTTGATCCACAATTTCCCTTTTCCTCTTCTCTCCTCTAGCTTCTTGCCTCCTCAACTCCACCTCTCTTTCCCGACACCTGTTTATTAAGTCTACAAGTGTGGTAAATGAGGATGGAGATATGCTATCCCTGAACTCCACCGTCAGCATAGCATAGAACCTGTCAATCCTGGCTTTCTCGGTCGACACCACATCTGGACAGAACTTGGCCCGATCGAAGAAAGTCCCAACTAATTCATCAATAGTCTCTGTCGTCTGCCTCATGAGGAGAAACTCCTCGGTCATCCTGTCAATAGCGGCCTGTGGGCAATGGTACTTTAGGAATGCCGCTTTAAACTCCTCCCATGACATGGAGGTCACCCCTCTTTCACCCCTCTCCTTTCAGAGATTCAGCAGCCACTCCTTAGCCCGCCTAGTCAGTAGTGGCACGCTAAACATCACTCTATCCTCGGGCTTACACCTTGTCGTCTCAAAATTTGACTCCATGTCTACCACCCACCCGTGGCTCAGAATCAGGTCCACTTGCCCGTTATATTCCTTGGGCTTGATCACCATGAAATCCTTCAGTGTACAACCCCGAGGTTCCTTATCTTTCTCTTTCATGATCTCCTCGAGAGAGAGTTTAATAGTCCCCCTCATTTCTTCCATCAACAGATTTGTGGCTTGCTCAAAGGCCTTGGCCACCTCCTCTTTTATCAACTCTTGGATCCGTGGATCCAACGGTTCCCGATTGCTCGATTCTTCTGCCATCTCTTAACTGAGAATTAGAAACGAACACCTTAACACCCTTATACTATCAATACCTTAAATACTTATCACACTTACACCCCTATATGTATTAAGTATATGTATACTTATCTACTTATATACATACATACATATATAATCACCTTCACCTAATCCTTGTAAAATGTTCATTGTCATATGGTTATTATAAAGGCCCTTGCACATCTCGTCATATTAATCATATTGGCCAGACATGATTAATAACGCGCTATGCCCAATTGCAATTATCATATTCATATAACAAATCACAAGACAAGTTTCGGCACACATAACACTTTGCCAATCATTCGTACCTATATATAAACGCCATATGGAATTATCATTAATCATAACATTACTAACCTTTCATTTCCGAAAGCTCCGAGTCTTAGTCAAGTCCTTCTTGGATTCTCGTATCATCCCCCCCATATCAAGAGCATCCGGTTTGAGTTTGGTGCCACCCACACCAAATCCCTCAAACCATTGCTCTGATACCAAGTTGAAACACACCACTTTTAAAAACTATACTTTAACGCGCGGAAGTCTTAATCCCAGAAATTTTTTTTTTTTACCTCTCGCGTAGCGCGAGAGTTATTGGTTACCTCCCTCGCGTAGCGCGAGGGACCTCTTTTCACAGAAAGTTTCCAGCTTTTTCATCAGTTTTCACACTTAGCCATTTTTCATTTTGCTTAACATCAAAACTTTACCAACACTTAGATTTTTGACCAAAAACATCATGACAACATATGATTACATCAAAACATAACTTTTGTGCCAAATTACACCACTTTACAAGGATTTTACGAAAATCCTCAAAATACCAAAAATGCATACGAGAACCCTCCAAGCTTGGACGTTGACCTTGACCTATTTCGGAGCTTTCCCTGCATAACCACATAAACTTATAACCATTAGTAATGAGATAAACACAATTAACAAGTATTTACAACTTGTTTTCATCCTTTTCACCCATTTGACCCGTTTACCTCTATTTGGTCAATTATAGTTCCATACATTAGCATTTCGTCAACATATTACCATTGTAATGTGTTAAACATAACAAACAAGTGATTACAACTTGTTTTCACACCTTTCACCCATTTGACCCGTTAACACCCATTTGGCCAATTAAGGATTTCATACACTTGTATATCACCTACAAGTTACTTTCATCATTTCATTATCACTTTTCCATTTCCATTATGGCACGTAGGCCATAACTTCATATCCCAAAGGATACGAGATCATAACTCCATAACTAATCTATCCATTATGGTACTTAGACCATAACTCCATATCCATTCTATCCATTATGGTTCATAGACCATAACTCCATATCAACATATCCATTATAGTGTAAATACTATAACTACATTCCTTCAATTATACATACCATTTTATACTCATTCATACCACATAACAAATTATGCAACTTTACACATTATACATACAACATTGCATAAAACTCATTTATCATCAAAACTAAGTAAGTGCAAAAGCACTTACCTTTCGGGTTAGAAGATCCCGCACCGCTTTCAAGCTTTGCAATTTGATTACCTAAACACATTCGCCTAGTTTAGTAATCTAACATATACCAAAATTTCATTACAATTGAGTTCACAACTCAATTTCCCAATTTCCAACCCAAATTGACCCGTTTGGGTTATCCTCATAACCAAACACCCTCTTTCACCACAAACTCACCTACTTGAGTTTCATTAACTTAATCTTAACACTAATTCTTCTTTCAAAAATTATTATTAAGTTAATTTGGTGTTTGTTCTAGTGTCTAACATCTTAAAAACACTTAATCTTCATTAATTCACCATTCAAGCCTTATGACCAAAACACCCCCAATTTTCACCATATGAACCCTAACCTCTCATAATCAAAATCAAAGGGTTCTAGGATGTTAATCATCATTCTTTAACTTTAGTTTAGCTAGATTATCAATAATCTAACACCATTTCATCACATGCATACATAATTTCGGATTTCACCCAAAACCTACCAAGAACACATACATGGTGAAATCAAGAGGAAGAGAATCACTTACTTGATGTTAGGAAGCTGTTGTGTGAGCCAAAACCTTCACTAATCAAGCTTCAATTGCACGAAAATGGCTTCAACACACTTTTCTCCTTTTTCTCTCTTGATATGAACGACTCAAAATGTGTAAATGAAGCCAATTTTGACTTCACCAAGTCAAATGGCAGTTTTTTGGCCATTTTACACATTTAGTCCTTCAACTTCCATTTCACCCACTTCGTTCTATAGTTAGTTAAAACTAACATAATCCCATTACAAACTTGAAACCCACTTGTTTCAACTTATTTATAAAATATTATTTCCACCATAATATTAAATATAAATATTTAATTATTTGAAGACGAAACCCGGATTTTGGTTCGTTACAGAAGGGTATGCATCCTATTGTAACCAGATGGTTATTCAAATGCAAGACGGACGATCAACATGTTGTAGTGAAGAATAAAGCAAGGTTGGTTGTTCAGGGTTTTTATCAGCAAAAGGGCCTGGATTACACAGACGTGTATGCCCCAATTGCCAGACTTGAGGACATTCGACTGTTTCTGGCTTATGCCTTCTTTGTCGGCTTCAAGGTCTATCAACTTGATGTTAAGAGTGCTTTTCTATATGGGAAAGTTCATGAAGAGGTCTATGTCACTCAACCACCAGGTTTTGAAGATCCGCATAATATCAATAAAGTGTACAAGCTTGACAAAGCACTTTATGGTCTTCATTAAGCACCTAGAGTGTGGTATGAGACTTTATCAAAACATATACTGTCCAATGATTTCAAACGAGAACAAATTGACTCGACTCTCTTCATTAGGAAAGCAGGAGGTGATATTCTTCGTGTACAAGTCTATGTCAACGACATTATCTTTTGGTCTACAAATGAAGGGATGTGTAGGGAATTCAAACAGGTGATGAAGTCCAAGTTTCAAATGAGCAACATGGGTGAATTGTCGTTCTTCCTGGGTCTGCAAGTCAGTCAAAGAGAGGATGGCATTTATCTACATCAAACTAAGTATGTGCAGGACATCTTGACAAAATACAAGATGAATGATAGCAGTACTTATGGCACACCTATTCCAGTCAATCATGGTCTGCATCCAGACAAAGATGGAAAGGATGTGGATTGCAAATTGTACTGTGGGATTATCAGATCTATTATGTATCTCACAACTTCAAGGCCCGACATAATGTTTGATATATGTTTGTGCTCAAGGTTTCAGTGACAACCAAAGGAGTCTCACCTGATAGTTGTTAAGAGGATCTTCAGATACTTGAAGGGGAAACTTCGATTGGGTCTTTAGTACTCGAAGCTGCAGTCATTCGACTTCAAAGCCTATACCGATTCTAATTATGGCGGTTGTAACCTTGATCGAAAATCAACCTCAGGTGGATGTCAATTCTTGGGAGACAGGCTGGTCTCCTAGCAGTGTAAGAAGCAGTCAACGATTTCTGTCTCAACATGTGAAGTAGAGTACATTGCTGCCTCGAGCTGTTGTTCTCAGATTTTGTGGATCCAGCAGCAATTGAGAGATTATGGTTTGAACTACACTGGAACTCCTCTATTCATTGACAACAATGCCATGATGTCTATCACGAACAACCCGGTGAAACATTCCAAAACTAACATATGGAGATTCGCCATCATTTCATCCGTGACGATGCTGAAAAGCATTTGGTTGAACTTGTCAAAGTTCACACGGATGACAACTTTGCTGACCTTTTCACTAAGGCATTTGACCGTACCCGTTTTGAACATCTGGTCAACTTGATAGGAATGTTCAATCCTGAGTGAGAAAACTCGTTTTCAAATCAAAATATTTTCATGGAAGTCAAATTTTATTTCTTTTTATTTCTGTATAGTTCGTTTCTTTTTAGAAAAATATTTCAAAAAAAAAAAACAAATCAAAACAAAATAGAAAATCATGAAACTTTCAAAATCATTACAGAAAAGAGGAAATGATAGTACATCAGTAAGTGATCTAAACGTCTTAGACTGCACATATGGGAAATGATTGCGTCATGATTACTTGTATGTTAAGCTGTTTCAGTTTTAATTTGAATATTTGCAAGTAATTTGAATTGTCAGTAGGCTATAAGCATTTTTGAATCATTAGTAGTGTGGAAACTTAATCAATACTACAAATGTGATTTGAATCCATGTTATGCATGTGTGTGTGTGTGTAAAAGAATACAAAAAGATCATTATCAGATAAAGGATGTAATATTTTGGCAAATATTTTCTTATGTGACCAGTTTCGGGTTATGTCTTTAGCACAATTTTTCGGTTCACTTCACTGCTCATACTCACAAGTATGTAATGGGAACTTGGGCCAAGATATGTCTTAACATCATTTGTTCAGTATATATTCACCCTTGAATCATACCTGATTCATTGAAATCAAATCCAGATAAAAGTTGGATTCCCTTACCCAAATACATAGATTCCATATCTATGAACTTGAATAATCATATGATATTCACAGAAGAAAAACCTATCAAACCAAGACAAATGAATCACTCGATTCTGAATCTTATGATTCTTGATAATCCTTATGGATTCTGCTTGTTTTTTTTCTGTGCTAAACAATGTAACTTCATTCAGGAGATTTGAAAATATTTGGGAAAATCTTAGATGCCTTGAGATAGTGCAATTTAAATTTCTGTAGCAAAACAGTGGGGTACACGTTGTATATCTTATAATTAATATCTTAACACACAAGAATGTGATACAAAGATGTTTATGGTTTCAAATCTTATAATATGGACAACTTGATTTAACTTGCTTGTATTGCATATTACGTATGAATAAGTAGTAATACATGACATGATCCCATATTATTTGAAGTTTATTGTGTATTATTTTTGCTTATAATAGCCTGATATGATCCTCTGCTCATGACTTTGACCAAAAATAGCTTGTGTGTATATTTCCTGTATATCCATATCTATATCTTGTGCATTTTATCTTCATTTAGAAAAGCTCAAAAAGATTTTAAGTACAGTTTATCAAAAGTTAAGAAAAACCAAAAATATTTGTGTTTAACTTCCTTGAATTGTTTTTGAAACCTCTTGATCGAATGTTCATATCTGGTCGTTATTTGACTTGACATTCTTCATAATTTGAGTTGAAATTGGATTTCACAAGGGTTTCTTCGTACTTGTTAAGTGCGCAGGAATTAAACCTTGCGTACTTTTAAGTATGCAAGACTTAAACCTTGAGTACTTGCTATGTACGCAAGAGTTAAGTCTTCGCACTTGTTAAGTACGCAAAAGCCGAATGTGTGGGTATATATACATGTCACACCCCGACCGATGGCGGAATCATCGGGGCGGGACATGTAAGACTGTTCATGAGCTCAAGGTTGACTAAATTGTAATATGTTAAATCAAATTCCATTCAAACAAATACGAATCAAATTCCATGTACATAATGAAATACAATTTGTTTTTGAATTAAGATTATCTAGGTCCAAAGCCTATGTGTAGCATGTCTTGATCAAACTCATATGAAAGCACCTGAAACATGAATAAAATAAGGTCAACTAAAAAGTTGGTGAGTATAACACAAGTTTGTACATAGATAGCATATAGTTTGTAAACCAAATCCTTTACAAAACATGATAAAATAAGGCATTTATGGGGAGCAGCTATTGTGTAACCAAATGTACAATCAAACCTTGTAACTAGCATGCAAAACAAAGTGTGTTGTCGGTTTCAATCACCGCGTACCATGGGTGGGTTTGTCAGACTCAATAGATCTATCATTGAAAACCGTCGGCTTGAAAAGTTAATGATTGCACATAATAGCATACAAGAGGTTAGCACACCTAGCACTCGGGCATAAAGCTCAAATTTGCACACATGAATGTAAATAGGATTTGTACTTGTGTTGTTTGCGTAAATGTAAACATGTAAGTTGAATAGTGTTCATGCTTCACCCCAAAAATGTAAAAGAGTAAAAAGGGGTTGTGAATACTCACATGTTTCGAGGGCGTAGCTAGCACAAATACTAAGTATTATAATGATCCTTGAGATGCACAAGATAACCTAAAGTGTAATATATATTGCATTAATAATGCACAATAGTCTAAGTCTACGTCTATGGTTGAATTGGATGGAGTTAGTGATTTGGTACTTGAAAGTAAAATAGAAGGTTCGAAATGAATATTCTTAGAACATTTTAAATAAATGTTGAGTTTGGGATAATTACTTAAGTAAATTAAATAATTATTGTTTATGGAAATAATGTAGGTATTATATGTAATTTAGTATAACTAAATAAATGTTTTTGTTTACTTATAAATCAAATAAATAATTATTAACGTATTCATTTATTTATAAAAAATGTAACTTAAACATTAAAATATTATTTAAGAGTAGGATTTATAAATTAAATGTTTAAACTTCAAATAATTTCCATTTATCTTAATATTAAACATTTGATCTTTTATAAATAAAATAATACTGATTTTTATAATTTCAATCACTTTTATTTTAAAAATTAATCTGAAATACTATGTGCTTAAAAAAAATAAAGGTTATAAATATTCTGCCAACACACACGACCGTGCCAGCTAAGGGCACGATCGTGCTAGGTCGGGCGCGACCGATCGAGACAGGGCGCGACCACGCTGGTCAAACAGAGGACAACTAGCCAAGACACTAGGCACGACCGTACCTCGGACAGGCACGACCGTGTCTATGCTTCAGGGGCACAACCAGAACTAGCCAGCGAGCATGTCTGGGTCTGAGCAGGAGGCACGACCGCGTTGTATGTCAACACGACCGCGTCTCCCGAGGCACGACCGTGCTAGATGATTAGCGCGACCGTGTCTCTTTCAAAACAGACACGAATTGGTTGCTCCTTATATTGATGGAGTCGGAATTGATAGGGCTTTCATTCACAAGGTTATTACGAGTCTGTTGGTGTAGATTAATTGTGTTTAAAACATGTTTATGACCAGATTTTGATTAAACTATTTTGAATGAAAATATGGTTTCGGGTTCGAGTAGATTTCGATATTGAATGCCCAAATTAGTTTGGGGCTTTTGATCTATAGAATAAATCAACTGAGGGAAAGGTTTCAATTACCCGACAGGACGACGAATTGATAGCGGACGGGTAGAACAAGTTCCGACGTCGGCGGGTGTGGTCTCCGGTGCTCTCTGCCGCAACTCCGACCAAAATGATGTCTTCTGAAGCCTTAGGGAGGATCGATTAATGTGTTGGTTTGCTTGGTTGAGAGGATTTACAATGAAACGATGAATTTGATGGTCACAAAGGAGAGTCTTGATACTTTGGAAAAGGATCGATCAAAACGGGTTCATTGGCTATAATGAAAATGATTTAAACTCTTAATTGTTTGTTAATGTAAGAAATGGTTACGAAACCGAACGGTCCAGCGATTAAAGGCTGTTTTTACGTTTCAACTGGTGTGAGGCGCGACCGTGCCTATAAGAGGCGCGACCGTGCCAGACGAGGCGCGACCGTGCCAAAACGTGGCGCGACCGTGCCGGACGAGGCGCGACCGTGCCAAAACGTGGCGCGACCGTGCCTACTAGGGTTTCTGGTTATTTACAAAATCAGCCCTTGCAAATTCAGCTTTGACAGAATTAGCTTGGTTAGGATTTAACAGAACACCTAACGGGATTACTAACTGAGTTAACTCTAGGAGGTGTTACCACGTGATTTGAGTTCTAAAACTTCGGATTAAAAATACGTTTAGCTAACAATTGATGAGGTGCAGGTTTGAACAAGTACAAAGTTTAATGATGTACCGTTATTTTATTAATTTAAATAAATTAAAATAGGGTCGGAAAATCGGGAATGTTACAGTCTCCCCATGTTAAGGGAATTTCGTCCCGAAATTTAACTAATGGAGGCTACTAAAAATCAAGAAAAAGGGTGGGAGTTTTGGGTTCTCGGTGAGTTTGACCATTGATATGATTTAGGCCTGATACTCAAGATTGAATATGAATGATGACAATGAATTTAGTTTTTGAAATGGACTTAAGGAGAAGATTGTCGAATAGCAATTTGAATTCTAAATGCAAGATGTTTTACTTGGAACAAATTTGATGAGATTTTGAACTTTTGAGTTTGTGTAAGATGTAGTCTAACGTGCTCAAAATTGTTAGTGGGTAAAAGATTTCATAAACATTGGTCTAGGTCCAAACTTCACGTGACACGAACAACGCTACTCCTGATAATATGATAGGACACTTATATATAGGAAGTACCATCGGCGTATCCACCATGCCCTCGTCACATTACATCCGTTTCGTTGTTACACATCATGAAAAGTTTTAGGTCACAACACACGACAAAATTTCACTATAGTTTCCATGCGCTGATTTTCATAATTCCGTGTGCACCCGTAATTATTCAAATCATCGTATGGTCCGTATAGATTGTTTCGTTGTGTGGGGTTAAGGGGGTACAATTTCGCTATGATCACGTCTATTGTTTACACATAGAAAGTCGCTAACAAGTAACTAAGTCCCTAATCAGGTCAGTTTGCAACTAAAGAGTAGTAAAAAAAGTAACACTTCAAGTTTCTTAGTTTGCTCGTGTTTGAACAAGAATACGTCAAACCCCGAGTCGTTTCAATGTATTATGGTCTTCAACTTTGGTGTACAAAGTGCATGACCATGTCTTGTGTATAATGTAATCAATCCATTGCAATAATTGTAAGCAAATTTTGTTTCGAGTATATAGTAAGCACACAATCCTCATGTATGATCTAGTGTCACGTAGTTTGTAATCAAACAGGTCTCATATATAGCGTAAATAATTTAGCGTCTTGTATTTTGTAAATCAATAAGCTCTAATGTGTAATGTAAACCACATAATATTATGTGTATTGTAGGAAATGGATCTCGTGTATAGTGTTAGCAACTTAGCATCATGTATTTTGTATAATGTACACCGTTTAGTATAAGGTGCTTTGTAACAAAATGAGTTTCATGTATAGTGTGGTCAATCTAGAACTATGCATCAATGACGCAATTCTTATGTATCACGTATATTGCAAACAATTAAGTTTCGTGTATCATGTGTTCAATCCAGTAGCATATGTACTGCAAATAAACGTGTTTCGTGCATTACGTAATCAATCGAGTAAATTGTGATTTGCAGGCAAACTAGTTTCATGTATCATGTAATTTGTGTAGCATTGGATATATTGAGAATAATTGAGTTTTATGTACCATAAGATTGCATTGAATATATTGTGAACGTGAGTATTGAACTTCGCGTGCGATGTGTACTAACGGGTTTTGCATGGGTTCGAGTGTTGCGGACAAACGTGTCGTTTGGCGCACTTTCATAATGTGGTGGTTAGGTTCAAGTCCTCAAATCTCATTGATGTTGGTGACAAGGGTTAACGTCTACGTGGTATGGTTCGTCTTTTGAAGTGCCAAGTGAGAGGTAACGAGGGGGTTTTGAAAATATTCGGGAATTATGTTTACAAATACGGGTCTTTGTTTGAACATAAAAAGTGGGAAATTGTTTTTGGTTGTGCACATATAAAGTAGTGAAATCATTGAATCGCATATTTTAAATGAATATGCAATTTATGAGAAAATATATATATATATATATATATATATATATATATATATATATATATATTTAAATTTAAAATTTCAACTTTTGGGTTAAACAAGTAGTAGCATATTAATTTAGCCAAAATTTGGAATTATTTACTTTAATGAAATAAAAATCATGACTATTTATTAGTCAAAAGGAAGAAACAAAAATATTTTTATAAAATTGATTGCATTAATTTTCCTTATTAGGTGAAAAGTTTTATGGAAAATTTATGTTCTAAAAATTCAATAAATATTTTGTTAAACAAAGTAGTGATGTTTTATTTAGATCATCAAATAGGATGATTTATTTATAAAAGGGATTGTTGGTAATGTACTAAATCATGTTGAATGAAAGAAGTAATATTTGAGAAGGTTTGATGAAAATATATCAGGTGTAATTTACGCTCCACGGATCAAATCAATGAAAAATAATTGTAGAGTTAAAATATATGGAATTGATTAAATACTGAAATGTTAACATTATTCAAAACATAGGGGAAATGGTTCTCAATTCGAAAATTTAAAGGAAATCAGTAGAAGCTCCTTCTAACGTCTCTGGTAGCTTTCCACTAGGAAGAAGATAATCGCCAAGATGAGCACCGCTATAGTCACTCGAGTAGCAGATCGGGCTTCAGTCCTGGCGGTCTCCGTGCGATGTGCTTGTATTTCTTTTTCGAGGATGGAGATTAACTCCTTTTGGTACCCTAATTGGTTTGCTAGGCTATCCATCCTTTGTCCTTGCAAGTCGTGCATCACTCCTTGCTCGATCCTATGTCCCTCAAATTCTGAAGTTCTTACATATTGGTGGAGGTCATGGGTTGGAATCCCCATAACACCAGTGGGTGCCATGGTATGCCTTACCCAAGGGTTAGGATGGTATGGATCGGGCATTAGATATGGGTCTCTTAGTGGGGGTGGTAATTGATTGTGGAGGCGAGGTGTGTAATACGGGTTTCTGGGTGCGGGTGATCCAGATGTTTGAAGTCTCGGGCCGGTGTTCCTAATCCAATCCGCCCTTACATCAAACATTGGCCTAGCAGTTAGGGGTGTTGGTGACCAATACATGGGTGTCTCAGCGTCTTCCTCCCAATCAGATTCTGATCCAGGACGGTAAACCGGGGAGGGAGGAGGGTAGGAGTCCATGTCTAGCAGAAAAAAAATGAAAAAGTTGTAAGTGATAATGAAATATGAAATGTCAAATATAGAAGTTCTTATGGGTTTTAGAGTTTGACTAGTCATAACGCCGAACCTTCACGATAGTATTTTAGAAATACACTTGACCTATAAGTAATGTATCCCTAAGGAGAATTCCCAGGAAAGAGGGGTGGGTCACTAAGACACACTTAAGTACCCTATCTTTCCTTAGCCAGAATTCCTCGTGGGCTTACACACTCTTCCAGTCATCATGTATTAATAATACTATTGTTGGGCTCATGGTTATGATGAGAATTGTTGTGAACTGGGCCTTGAGGTCCAAGAGTAAGGTTTATGCATTTTAGTGGGCTTCTTCTTCTTGTAGGATAGATGGGCTTCTTGGTTTATTATTGGTGGACATTAGGCCCAATAATTCAAGTCTTTGTTCATAAAGGTGATGGTATCATGTATGGAAGTCTAAATGTGTATGAATAATTTGGTGTGTATGTGTGTGTGTTAAACTTAGGATAGTGTTTTAAATAATTTAAGTAGGTAGCTATGAATAGAAGGAAAAGTTGACACGTAAACTATTGAGTATTGTATCATGTAATGTAATCATATAGTATAACATATGAAGATATTCACATAGGGAATAATCATATAGCATGTAGGTAGTAATGAGTGCAAGCATGAGAGTTATCAAGTAGTGTGACACATAAGTCATCATGTATTGTATCAAATGGTGTAAATACTTAGGATAGCATGTAAAAATAATCACACATGAATTGATAATGTAACATGTAGTAGCATAGCATTTTATGGGTGTCCTAAAGTTATAGTCTAGGTCAAGAGTGTCTAATAACCTAGTTCCCTATGACCAAGGCTCTGATACCAATCTGTCACACCCCGACTGATGGCGGAATCATCGGGGCGGGACATGTAAGACTGTTCATGAGCTCAAGGTTGACTAAATTGTAATATGTTAAATCAAATTCCATTCAAACAAATACGAATCAAATTCCATGTACATAATGAAATACAATTTGTTTTTGAATTAAGATTATCTAGGTCCAAAGCCTATGTGTAGCATGTCTTGATCAAACTCATATGAAAGCACCTGAAACATGAATAAAATAAGGTCAACTAAAAAGTTGGTGAGTATAACACAAGTTTGTACATAGATAGCATATAGTTTGTAAACCAAATCCTTTACAAAACATGATAAAATAAGGCATTTATGGGGAGCAGCTATTGTGTAACCAAATGTACAATCAAACCTTGTAACTAGCATGCAAAACAAAGTGTGTTGTCGGTTTCAATCACCGCGTACCATGGGTGGGTTTGTCAGACTCAATAGATCTATCATTGAAAACCGTCGGCTTGAAAAGTTAATGATTGCACATAATAGCATACAAGAGGTTAGCACACCTAGCACTCGGGCATAAAGCTCAAATTTGCACACATGAATGTAAATAGGATTTGTACTTGTGTTGTTTGCGTAAATGTAAACATGTAAGTTGAATAGTGTTCATGCTTCACCCCAAAAATGTAAAAGAGTAAAAAGGGGTTGTGAATACTCACATGTTTCGAGGGCGTAGCTAGCACAAATACTAAGTAGTATAATGATCCTTGAGATGCACAAGATAACCTAAAGTGTAATATATATTGCATTAATAATGCACAATAGTCTAAGTCTACGTCTATGGTTGAATTGGATGGAGTTAGTGATTTGGTACTTGAAAGTAAAATAGAAGGTTCGAAATGAATATTCTTAGAACATTTTAAATAAATGTTGAGTTTGGGATAATTACTTAAGTAAATTAAATAATTATTGTTTATGGAAATAATGTAGGTATTATATGTAATTTAGTATAACTAAATAAATGTTTTTGTTTACTTATAAATCAAATAAATAATTATTAACGTATTCATTTATTTATAAAAAATGTAACTTAAACATTAAAATATTATTTAAGAGTAGGATTTATAAATTAAATGTTTAAACTTCAAATAATTTCCATTTATCTTAATATTAAACATTTGATCTTTTATAAATAAAATAATACTGATTTTTATAATTTCAATCACTTTTATTTTAAAAATTAATCTGAAATACTATGTGCTTAAAAAAAATAAAAGTTATAAATATTCTGCCAACACACACGACCGTGCCAGCTAAGGGCACGATCGTGCTAGGTCGGGCGCGACCGATCGAGACAGGGCGCGACCACGCTGGTCAAACAGAGGACAACTAGCCAAGACACTAGGCACGACCGTACCTCGGACAGGCACGACCGTGTCTATGCTTCAGGGGCACAACCAGAACTAGCCAGCGAGCATGTCTGGGTCTGAGCAGGAGGCACGACCGCGTTGTATGTCAACACGACCGCGTCTCCCGAGGCACGACCGTGCTAGATGATTAGCGCGACCGTGTCTCTTTCAAAACAGACACGAATTGGTTGCTCCTTATATTGATGGAGTCGGAATTGATAGGGCTTTCATTCACAAGGTTATTACGAGTCTGTTGGTGTAGATTAATTGTGTTTAAAACATGTTTATGACCGGATTTTGATTAAACTATTTTGAATGAAAATATGGTTTCGGGTTCGAGTCGATTTCGATATTGAATGCCCAAATTAGTTTGGGGCTTTTGATCTATAGAATAAATCGACTGAGGGAAAGGTTTCAATTACCCGACAGGACGACGAATTGATAGCGGACGGGAAGAACAAGTTCCGACGTCGGCGGGTGTGGTCTCCGGTGCTCTCTGCCGCAACTCCGACCAAAATGATGTCTTCTGAAGCCTTAGGGAGGATCGATTAATGTGTTGGTTTGCTTGGTTGAGAGGATTTACAATGAAACGATGAATTTGATGGTCACAAAGGAGAGTCTTGATACTTTGGAAAAGGATCGATCAAAACGGGTTCATTGGCTATAATGAAAATGATTTAAACTCTTAATTGTTTGTTAATGTGAGAAATGGTTACGAAACCGAACGGTCCAGCGATTAAAGGCTGTTTTTACGTTTCAACAGGTGTGAGGCGCGACCGTGCCTATAAGAGGCGCGACCGTGCCAGACGAGGCGCGACCATGCCAAAACGTGGCGCGACCGTGCCGGACGAGGCGCGACCGTGCCAAAACGTGGCGCGACCGTGCCTACTAGGGTTTCTGGTTATTTACAAAATCAGCCCTTGCAAATTCAGCTTTGACAGAATTAGCTTGGTTAGGATTTAACAGAACACCTAACGGGATTACTAACTGAGTTAACTCTAGGAGGTGTTACCACGTGATTTGAGTTCTAAAACTTCGGATTAAAAATACGTTTAGCTAACAATTGATGAGGTGCAGGTTTGAACAAGTACAAAGTTTAATGATGTACCGTTATTTTATTAATTTAAATAAATTAAAATAGGGTCGGAAAATCGGGAATGTTACAATACAGGTGTTAGAAATATCTCTCAGTTCATCTCATTCAAACTCTCTACACTGTATACCCTCCCTGCTCTGATTTCACTCAAATTTTCGTGTGTTTCTAATCCGATTTTTCGTCCTGATCATTGTTTAATCTTCAACTGTCTAACATTTGGTGAGATTCTTGTACCGTTTCATCCGTAAAATCTCATGTTGAGGGCCGATTTCTTGACTTTCGAGCTTAGGGTTTTGATGATGAAATTTAAACCAGGTTTGGGTGTTCATAAGCTAAATTAGGCCCTAAAACTAGTTTATGATCATCAATCGAAGCTCTAGCAAGCTAAATTCGTCCTTAATTGTTCTTGGTTTTGAACCCTTGGGTGTCCGTGGTTTGGCATCAGACCGAGGTTAGGTCCAAATGTCACACCCCAACCGATGGCGGAATCATCGGGGCGGGACATGTAAGACTGTTCATGAGCACAAGGTTGACTAGATTGTAATATATTAATTCCATTCCCATTCAAACAAACACGAAACAAATTCAAAGTACATAATGAAATACAATTTGTCTTTGATTTAATATTAACTAGGTCCAAAGCCTATGTGTAGCATGTCTTGATCAAACTCAAATGAAAGCACCTGAAACATGAATAAAATAAGGTCAACTAAAAAGTTGGTGAGTATAACACAAGTTTGTACATAGATAGCATATAGTTTGTAAACCAAATCCTTTACATAACATGATAAATAAGGCATTTATGGGGAGCCGCTATTGTGTAACCAAATGTACAATCAAACCTTGTAACTAGCATGCAAAAATTGTGTTGTCGGTTTCAATCACCGCGTACCATGGGTGGGTTTGTCAGACTCAATAGATCTATCATTGAAAACCGTCGGCTTGTATAGTTAATGATTGCACATAATAGCATACAAGAGGTTAGCACACCTAGCACTCGGGCATAAAGCTCAAATTGCACACATGAATGTAAATAGGATTTGTACTTGTGTTGTTTGTGTAAATGTAAACATGTAAGTTGAATAGTGTTCATGTTTCACCCCAAAAATGTAAAAGAGTAAAAAGGGGTTGTGAATACTCACTTGATTCGAAGGCGTAGCTAACACAAGATACTAGCTAGCAATAAGATCCTTGCAATGCACAATGTTAACCTAGAGTGTAATGTATATTGTATTAATAGTGCACAAATTCTATGTCAAGTTTAGGGTCAGATTGGAGGAGTGTATAAGGTTAGGGATTTGAACTTGAAATGTATTGTATAATATGAAAGATTTGAAATGGGTATTTTTGGAACCTTTTGATTAATAAATAACTAAATAATTAAATAATTTATTATTTATCTAGTTATGAAGATAATGTAGACGTTATAGGAAATTAAGTATAAATAAATAAATGTTTTTGTTTAAATATAAATTAAATTTTATAGGTTTAAATAAATAACTTTTATTTATTTTAGAATTTAAAACTTGATCTTTTCAGAGAAGTTAATATAATTTTTATAAAAACGATTATTTTTATTTGAAAAATTAATTTGGAATACTTATTGTTTTAAAAATATGAAATTAAATATTCTGTCAAAGTTTTCTCACACACACGACCGTGCCAGGGATAAGGCACGATCGTTCTATGACCACGGGCGCGACCGCGTTGATCAAGGACGCGACCGTGTTGATCAAACGGATGACATAGCAAGGCTGCTCACCAGGCACGACCGTGTCTAGGGTTCGGATAGCACGACTAGGTCTAGCCAAGAGGCACGACCGGGTCAGAGGGCGAGGCACGACCGCGCTTGGAATGGCGCGACCGTGTCTTCACGGAGCACGACCGCGCCGGAGGACTAGCGCGACCGTGTCTGGTCCAAAACAGAGACGAATTGTCTAATTCTTATGATTTCAATGCTGGAAACCTTAGGGCTTTCATCCATTAGGTGATTACGAGTCTATTGGTATAGATTAATAGTATTTAAAACGTGTCCAAAGTATTATTCGATTAAATCATTTTTAAACGAAACTTAGATTCGGGTTTGCGTACATTTCGATATTGTAAGCCCAAATCAGATTAGGGCTTTTGATCTATAGTCTGAATAAATTGAGAAAAAGGATTCAATTACCAGGAAGGACAATGAATTGGTAGCGGACGAGTTCCGGCTATGACAGGATTGGTCTCCGGCGTCTCCTGCAGCAATTCCGACTGAACCAGTACTCTCGGGAGTCTCTGAGAGGATTGGTGGTGCAATGGATCGGGGAAGCTTCATTCCAGAATATAAGAATTTCGGTTCAAACGAAGGGAGGTTGATTTCTCTGAGGCTAATCGGATTTCTGGACTATTGGTTGTAAATGATAGTGTAATTGCTTTGTCAAGGGATATTAAGTGGAAATCAGTTACGGGAAACCAACGATCGGGCGATTAAAGCTGCAGTTACGTTTTCTCAGACATGAGGCGCGACCGTGCCAACACAAGGCGCGACCGTGTCAGACTAGGCGCACCGTGCCAACATGAGGCGCGACCGTGTCAGACGAGGCGCAACCGTGTCAACATGAGGCGCGACCGTGCCTACTAGGGTTTCTGGTTATTTACAAAATCAGCCCTTGCAACTTCAGCTTTGACAGAATTAGCTTGGTTAGGATTTAACAGAACACCTAACGGGATTACTAACTGAGTTAACTCTAGGAGGTGTTACCATGTGATTTGAGTTCTAAAACTTTGAATTAAAATACGATTGGCTAACAATTTAATGAGGCGTAGGTTTGAATAAGTATAGGGTTTAATGTCGTATTGTTATTTTATTCATTACCATAAATTCAAACAGGGTCGGAAAATCAGGAATGTTACAGTCTCCCCATGTTAAGGGAATTTCGTCCCGAAATTTAACTAATGGAGGGTGCTAAGATCAAGAAGGAGGATGGAGTTTTGGGTTCTCGGGTAGTTTTGAGTGTTGGATCCTGGGGTGTGTAACCGTTGACATGGCTTAGGCCTGATACTTTGAATATGAAGAGTGATAATGAATTTTTGTTTCGAAATGAAGATTGTCGAATAATAATTTGAATTCTAAATATGAGACGTATTACTTGAAATGGATTTGGAGGGATTTCGAAATTTAGAGTTTGTGTAAGATATAGTCTAATATACTTAAAATTGTGAGTGGGTACAAGATTTCATAAACATTGGTCTGGGTCAAAACTCCACGTGACACGAACAACGCTACTTATGATAATATGATAGGACACTTATATATAGGAAGTACCATCGGCGTATCCACCATGCCCTTGTCATATCACATCAGTTTCGTTGTCACATATCATGATAAGTTTTAGGTCACAACACACGCCAAAATTTCCCTATAGTTTCCATGCGCTGATTTTTATAATTCCGTGTGCACCTGTAATTATTCAAATCATCGTATGGTCCGTATAGATTGTTTCGTTGTGTGTGGGAAAGGGGGGCACAATTTCACTATGATCACATTGTTTACACATAGAAAGTCGCTAATCAAGTAACTATGTCCCTAATCAGGTCAGTTTGCAAACTAAAGAGTAGTAAAGTAGTAACACTTAAAGTTTCTTAGTTGGCTCGTGTTTGAACAAGAATACGTCAAACCCCGAGGCGTTTCAATGTATCATGGTCTTCAACTTTGGTGTACAAAGTGCATGACCATGTCTTGTGTATAATGAAATCGATCCATTGCAATAATTGTAAGCAAATTTTTGTTTCGAATATATAGTAAGCACACAAGTCTCATGTATGATCTAGTGTCACGTAGTTCGTAATCAAATAAGTCTCATATATATAAAGTAAACAATTTATCGTCTTGTATTTTGTAATCGATAAACTATAACGTGTAATGTAAACAACATAGTATTATGTGTATCGAAGGAAATGGATCTCATGCATAGTGTTAGCAACGTAGCATCATGTATCTTGTATAGTGTACACCATTTGGTATAAAGTACTTTGTAATCAAATGTGTTTCATGTACAGTGTTATCAATCTAGAATTATGTATCAATGAAGCAATTCTTATGTATCACGTATATTGCAAACAATCTAAGTTTCGTGTATCATGTACTCAATCCAATAGCATATGTATTGCAAATAAACATGTTTCGTGCATTACGTGATCAATCGAGCAAATTTTAATTTGTAGGCAAACTAGTTTCATGTATTATGCAATTTGTGCAGCATTGGGTATATTGAGGTTTTTTTTTTTTTTTTTTTTTTTGAGTTTCATGTACCATGTGGTTGCGTTGGATATATTGTAAACGTGTATACGTGAGTATTGAACTTCGCGTGCGATGTGTACTAACGGGTTTTGCATGTGATCGAGTGCTGCGGTCAAACATGTTGTTTGGCGTTCTTGCATCATGTGGTAGTTAGGTTCAAGTCCTCAAATCTCAATGATGTTGGTGAAAAGGGTTAACGTCTACGTGGTATGGTTCGTCTCTTGAAGTGCCAAGTGAAAGGTAACGAGGAGGTTTTGAAAATATTCGGGAATTGTGTTTACAAATACGGGTCTTTATTTGAACATAGAAAGTTGGGAAATTGTTTTTGGTTGTAGACATATAAAGTAGTGAAATCCTTAAATCGCATATTTTAAATGAATATACAATTTATGAGAAAATATTTTTAATTTAAAATTTCAACTTTTAACTAAACAAGTAGTAGCATATTAATTTAGCCAAAATTTGAAATTATTTACTTTAATGAATAAAAATCATAATTATTTATCAGTAGAAAGAAATTAATATTTTTATGAAAATGGTTGCATTAACCTTCCCTATTAGGTGAAAAAGTTTTATGGAAAATTTATGTTTTTGATATTATCTAAAAATTTGATAAACATTTTGTTTAAACAAGATAACGAGGTTTTGTTTAAATCACAAAATAGGATGATTTATTTGACGAAAAAGATTGTTGGTAACGTACTAAACCATGTTGAATGAAAGAAGTGATATTTGAGAAAATTTGATGGGAATATAACAGGTGTAATTTACGCCCTACAGGTCAAATCAATGAACAATAACTATAGAGTTGAAATATATGGAATTGATTAAATGCTGAAATGTTAAACATTATTCAAAACATAGGGAAATGGTTCTCAAATTGAAAATTTAAAGGAAATCAGTAGAAGCTTCTTCTAACGTCTCAGATAGCTTTCCACTAGGAAGCAGATAATCGCCAGGATGAGCACCTCTATGGTCACTCAAGTAGTAGATCTAGCTTCAGCCCTGGCGGTCTCCGTGCGGTGTTCTTGAACTTCCTTTTCGAGGATGGAGATTAACTCCTTTTGGTACCCTAGTTGGTTTGCTAGGCTATCCATTCTTTGTCTTTGCAAGTCGTGTATCATTCCCTGCTCTATCCTTTGTCTCTAGAATTCTGAATTTCTTACATATTGATGGAAGTCATTGGTTGGAATTCCCATAACACCAGGAGGTGCCATGTTGTGTCTTACCCAAGGGTTAGGAAGGTACGGGTCGGGCATTAGGTATGGGTCGCTTAGTGGGGGTGGCAATTGATTATGGGGGTGAGGTGTATGATACGGGTTTATGGGTACGGGTGATCCAGGTGTTCGAAGTCTCGGTTAGGTGTTCCTAATCCCGTACGCCCTTACATCGAACCTTGGCCTAGCAGTTGGGGGTGTTGGTGATCGATATACGGGTGTCTCAGTGTCTTCTTCCCAATCAGATTCTGATCCAGGATGGTAAACCGGGGAGGGAGGAGGGTAGGAGTCTATGTCTAGCAGTAAACAATTAAAAAGTTGTAAGTGATTATGAAATATGAAGTGTCAAATATAGGAGTTCTTATGGGTTTTAGAGTTTGACTAGTCATAACGCCGAACCTTCACGATAATATTTTAGAAATACACTTGACCTATAAGTAATGTATCCCTAAGGAGAATTCCCAGGAAAGAGGGGTGGGTCACTAAGACACACTTAAGTACCCTATCTTTCCTTAGCCAGAATTCCTCGTGGGTTTACACACTCTTCCAGCCATCATGTATTAATAATACTATTGTTGGGCTCATGGTTAAGATGAGAATTGTTGTGGACTGGGCTTTGAGGCCCAAAAGTAAGGTTTATGCATTTAAGTGGGCTTCTTCTTCTTGAAGGATAGATGGGCTTCTTGGTTTATTATTGGTGGACCTTAGGCCCAGTAATTTAAGTCTTTGTTCATAAAGGTGATGGTATCATGTATGGGAGTCCAAATGTGTATGAATAATTTTTGGTGTGTATATGTGTGTGTTAAACTTAGGATAGTGTTTTAAATAATTTAAGTAGGTAGCTAAGAATAGGAGGAAAAGTTGACAGGAAATGTGACACATAAACTATTGAGTATTGTGTCATGTGATGTAATCATATAGTATAACATATAAAGATATTCACATAGGAAATAATCATATAGTATGTAGGTAGTAATGAGTGTAAGCATGGGAGTTATCAAGTAGTGTGACACATAAGTCATCATGTATTGTATCAAATGGTGTAAATACTTATGATATCATGTAAAAATAATCACACAGGAACTGAAAAAATGTAACATGTAGTAGCATGGCATTGTATGGGTGTCCTAAAGTTATAGTCTAGGTCAAGAGTGTCTAATAACCTAGTTCCCTATAACCAAGGCTCTGATACCAATCTGTCACACCCCAACCGATGGCGGAATCATCGGGGCAGGACATGTAAGACTGTTCATGAGCACAAGGTTGACTAGATTGTAATATATTAATTCCATTCCCATTCAAACAAACACGAAACAAATTCAAAGTACATAATGAAATACAATTTGTCTTTGATTTAATATTAACTAGGTCCAAAGCCTATGTGTAGCATGTCTTGATCAAACTCAAACGAAAGCACCTGAAACATGAACACTATTCAACTTACATGTTTACATTTACACAAACAACACAAGTACAAATCCTATTTACATTCATGTGTGCAATTTGAGCTTTATGCCCGAGTGCTAGGTGTGCTAACCTCTTGTATGCTATTATGTGCAATCATTAACTATACAAGCCGACGGTTTTCAATGATAGATCTATTGAGTCTGACAAACCCACCCATGGTACGCGGTGATTGAAACCGACAACACAATTTTTGCATGCTAGTTACAAGGTTTGATTGTACATTTGGTTACACAATAGCGGCTCCCCATAAATGTCTTATTTATCATGTTATGTAAAGGATTTGGTTTACAAACTATATGCTATCTATGTACAAACTTGTGTTATACTCACCAACTTTTTAGTTGACCTTATTTTATTCATGTTTCAGGTGCTTTCATTTGAGTTTGATCAAGACATGCTACACATAGGCTTTGGACCTAGTTAATATTAAATCAAAGACAAATTGTATTTCATTATGTACTTTGTATTTGTTTCGTGTTTGTTTGAATGGGAATGGAATTAATATATTACAATCTAGTCAACCTTGTGCTCATGAACAGTCTTACATGTCCCGCCCCGATGATTCCGCCATCGGTTGGGGTGTGACACAAATGACCTGGGTTTAGCTTTGCATTGTGGTGACCGATATCATCATCTAAAACTTTGAATCTCTTGTTTTTGGATTATTGTAAAAGTTATAAGTGTTAGTTCCTGCGCACTTATTAAGTACGCAAGAATTAGCTCCTACGTACTTACTAAGTATGCAAGAAAAATTTCCTGCGTATTTGTTAAGTACGCAGGAAGTGTAACTCAGAAATTTTTCTAAGTCTGAAATTCGGTTCAATGTGCAAGTGCAATACTTTGTCATATCTTGTTCTATACCATTGATTCTATTTGATCTAATGTTGTATATCTTATGTTATTGTAGAGATGGCTGGTGATGGCGGTGATGAAGAAGAAGGAGGAGATGGTGCGAAAGAGTCAGATTCTGAGGCGACTGAATCTGATTCATCTGACTCTAATGATGCACCAGACCAAACACAACCACGGAGAATGGCGAAGGTTTCCCTTCCCGAGTCATCCTCCAAAAGACAAAGACGAAAGAATTCATACAACAAGTATGTTCCTGAACATGAGACTGAGAGAAGGAAGAATAGGACTATTCAGGGATTCCTTCCTGAATCTTTCTACATACGTCATTTTGAGTTACTGACGTGGAGCACGTTAGCCATGCTGGTGTCGGTTTCACGGAGCTCAATTTGACATAGTCGTCCTTTAGCTCACGGATTCTGACCTTGGGGAACCTCTGATACGATGTTGTTAGACAAATACTACATGCATATAGATGATAGAGACTGAAGCAACTCCAGATCTGCTGTCAAGGGGGAGTTTGTTGAAGCAATTCTTGTAACTATCACTCTGAAGTTGTTTACTCTAAAGCTGTTTACTCTGAAGCTGTTAGAGACTGTAGACATCTCCAGAGCTGCTGTCAAGGGGGAGTTTGTTGAAGCAATTCTTATGACAAGCACTCTGAAGATTGTTTTTACTTATGTATTTGTATTTGTATATCAGCGTCTGTATGTATTGGTTTATCGAGTTGTAATCATGTTCGTAGGTACTTGTCATTGTATTCGTCTTTGTTAAGTGTTGTGCTCACTTAACAAGTTCACAGGATGTATATCCTACGTACTTAGCAAGAACGCAAGAACAAAGTCTGCGTACTTGCTAAGTACGCAGGAGTTAAGCCTTGCGCACTTGCTAAGTGCGCAGGTAAAAGGTCTAGTATATATAACAAGTTAGTGACAAAATTATGTACCCATTCATTTGTAAGAATTCAGTAACCGGCTAAGTTTATAATAGACGAAGTTTGAAAGTGTCTTTGTTGTCGGTTTACTTTGTGTTGCTTGATACTCCACCTAGTCACGGGCATTCTGCACCCGGTTCGACTAAGAACACACTTGCATGTGACGATCCGTGACACCCGAGGGACCTCATTTGTGTTGCTAGGGTGAAGATGAAGTTTGGTGTATGTTAATATTCAACGTATTAATCTAGTGGTATGTTTATGTCTTTAATTATTCTCTCTTAAAACCACCATCTAGATGGGCTTTTTATTATTATCTAAACTTGTCTTTACACTTGTGAGTGTTCTTGATTTTAAAGTGTAAGACCATAAAACCTTTTTAATCAAAATTCTCTTAAAACTTGTACGTCTTTATACAACCTGATTTTGATAAGCCGAGGCTTGGTTAACATTGATATGGTCGTACGTCTTTATACGAACTTATTATGAGACCAATAACTGGTGAACTCACATTGGGAACGGTATGTCTCAATATATGGTCCCATTTTTACACCGTCTCCAAGTGAACAAAGTCTAATAACTCTTTTAATAATAATAACTAAGCACTTAAGTTTGATATCTTAAACCAACTCGGAGATAACACCAAAGAGTTGAGGGTAAAGATGTCCCTAGCTGGGAATCCTACCATTTTCTTATTCAAGATTATAATGTCGTGAGAATGAGGCTTTAGCGGTGTCCCGGGTCACACATTTGTATTAGTCATACCACCAGATTAGTCAACTTAACGTAATCATATACCAAGCGAATTCAAAGCCCAAAGCAATACTCTTCGTGACCTGATCATCCTCGAGATATTTACCTTCTTGCTATTTACTATTCTGCTATTTACCTTTCTTCTACACACTTCACGCACATTTTTACTTTTATGTCATTTACTTTACTGCTATTTACTTTTCTGTCATTTACTTTCCTGCTTCACAAGAACAAAAAACCCCACTTACTAATTAACCGGCTAAACGATAACAAAAGTTGAGTATTGGAACTCGACCGTGTCCATTGGTTCAATACTTGGTTTTTATATAAATATATTACGCTACGATAGGTACATTTTCTTATCGTGAAATTAACAACATCTCTAAATATATTATTATATAATATATTTATCACATCTACACGAACGCTATCACCAATACCTAAGCCGTCGAAACCATATGTTGAATTTCTTCCAATAGGTCGGTTCTTGGTGTCCGGAATTTGATGTTTTTCTTTCTCTCTTATTTGTATTGCCCCCTCTTCCGGTCGAAGTTTGTAGGATTTTTTATTCTTTAAATCCCTTTCCCTACATATTCTTAATGTATTTAACCTCGTTGAATATTTCTTCCCCTGTCATATGTTTTGTAGCAGTTCTCAACTCTTGTTTTCCACTGAACGCCTTTGTTTGCTTTCTGAAATAGTGGTCGTGTGGTAGATATCTCCTGTGACCAACATAACTCTGCTTGGAAGTGAGTAAAGAAGTCTAACACACTGAGTTTCTTTTCGACACCCTACACAACCATTGAATTCACGATAAGGGCAACCACATTGTGTACCAAGAACAGGGTAGTCATTAATCGTCCATAAAACAACTTCATGTAGTGTAAACTTTTCTTGTGCATAGGCGTCATATGTTTCAACTCCTTCTACAAATAAGAGTTCTAGATCATCAATCAAAGGATCCAAAAACACATCAATATCATTTCCAGGCACTCCCGATATTAATAACGAAAGCACGATGAACTTTCTTTTCATACACAACCAAGGTGGAAGGTTGTAAATGACAGTTAAAACAGGCCAGACACTGTTATTTCTATTACCTCTATTTATGTCCACCCATCAACAGAAATGCCAAGACGAAGATTTCTTTGATCGTTAGCAATTTCGGGAAATTTGTCATCTATGGCTTTCCATGCGGGTGAATCCGATGGGTGGCATAAAACACCGGGTTTATTGGAACTGGTGTCGTGCCATCTTAAATCTTCTGCTGTACTCTTTACTTGAAAGAGTTGTTTAAATCGTAGAATAATGGGAAAGTACCACAATACCTTTTGTAGGAATATTTTCGTACATTATTTTAGTCTTCTCATCCACCTTCCACCTTGACTTCCCACATGTTGGACATACTGTCAAATCCTTATATTCCTTCATGTAAATAATGCAGTCGTTGATACATGCATGTATCTTTGTGTATCCTAAACCCATTGCCTTCATTATCTTTTTGGCCTCATATGTATTGATCACCATTTCGTTACCTTCAGGTAGAATCTTTTTCAACAAAACTATAAATTCAGTAAAGAAGTTATCAGATACTCCATGCTTAATCTTCAAGTTGAGTAGTTTAACTAGTGCAGACAACTTTGTGAAGTTAGGACATCATTCATACAGGGGCTTCTCAGCGTCTGCAAGTAGTTCTTGAAACTTTTCATGCTCATCTATGAAATTTTCTTTCCTAGCTTTTACCATTTCTACTGTTTCATAGGCATCTGTTGGAATTTCGGTGTCAACAAAGTTCGTATGATCAATCATAATTTTTGTTAGCTCCTATTTTTCTCCATGTTTAATCCATATTGTATAATTTGGATCGATTCCCTCATAAACAAGTGAAGCTCTACAACGTCCACAGCAAGTGAGTAGTGGTTCAAACAATTCACACATGTACATGGAATTTTTGTTCTTTGTTTATTACATTTTAGTGGGTCCATCTTCAAATTACGAATTGCATAATCTACAAATGCCTCAACTCCAGCCGAATATGGTTTTGTTGGTTCTGTCGGTTAACATCTAAGACTTATCCATCAATTCCAAGAACTTCATAAGATTAATACTAATTAATATTATAAGATTAACATCAAGGGGCCATATAATATATATAGCAACATTAATTGGGAAACCCAAAGTCAGAAACCGATTAACATAACTCATGATTAACATCAATTAGAAGAAGACTAATGACATTAATACCAACTTCATGAAGGTTAACTAGTTCAAACCAGGTGCTTATTGTATTAAGCCTACTTAATCACATATATTATGACTAATCACATATTAAGACTAGCTAATTATTCACAAGTTATGAGATTAACAGACCTCATAACATCTATAACGTTAAAGACCAAAATCTAATTGATGAGACGAAAAACAAAGTCTATTAGCTTCAATAACTACACCGGAAGATTAGGGTTTGGTGAGACGGCAATTAATGAAATGAAAACCAAAGTCGATTACCTTCAATAACTACACTGACAGATTAGGGTTTGGTGAGACGACAATTAATGAGACTAAAACCAAAGTCGATTAGCTTCAATAACTATAATAGCTGACATATTTTGAAATGGGGGATGGAATGGAGAAATGGCTTCAATAACAATCTTTTACAATTTGAAAAAAAGGAAATTTTAAGATCCCGCTTGTTTTCGTGTTAATTCTATTTAAATAAATCAAAATCAATCTATTTCGTTCTCAGGGTGCAGCTCAAACTGTTGAGGCGCTTGTGATATAATTCATAGGTCGCGAGTTCGAGCCTTAGTAACATTTTTTTACCTATTTTTTTAATCACTAAATTTCAAATAAAAAAATACAATATTGACGTTCAAATATCAACACAGTGAACTTGACAACACACAAAGACCTTTAAACTACATTTTTCTATACCATTTACTCTTGCATTTATCGGTGAGAACCCAATAATTAATTATGGGTAAAAGTCTTAATTTTAAAAGTTGGGTAAAATGGTAATTAAACACTTTTCATGCATTGATAATGTATATACTATGTAAAAAAATTTGTCTTATGTGTCTTAATTTTTTTATTAAATTACAACCATATCCTTCTATAATAGTATATATAGTAGTGTAGATATAGATATAGATATTCACGAAGACCTTGAAAAACACTCAACAAAAAATGGAAGTACTTACAAACATTGATGCTATGATCAACATAGTGACCCGTGAAATAGAAGAACAAAGCCAACTACTAGATTATTTCATTTCCCAAGAACCAACGGTGACCCGATATGAGTATGGAGGTCTGCCCGTTGAAAAAGTCGAGCTAAGCAAAACCACTCTTGAGAAACTGAACAAGCTCAAGACAGAAGTTCTGCAAGAGGGGGTGGACTATGAAGTTTTGCAGATAGAAGTTCTTGAGATCATTGTTAAGTTTTAGTTTTTGGTTGTTAATTATTAGTTTTTGGTACTTTGATCATGATCTTTGTTTGGTTGTTAAGTTTTAGTTTTTGGTAACTAAAGGTTTAATGGTAATGCAATATGTACCAAACTGTTGGTTTCTAATGTACCAATAGATGTCGATTAAGAGTATTAAATGGAGACTTATTTTATTTATATTTCGATCTCTGTGACTAGTCATATCTTCCATTAGAAATCATTACCCCATTTATGCTTGTGGAGAACGCTTTTTTGCTTGTTTTTTGTATTTTGTTACAAGCTGATGTAAATGGTTTTGGTGGATGTATGTTATGCGTGTATGGATCAGGTTTTTAACAGCAGTTCTATCGTGATGTAATATTGCATCGGATGTTAACGTTATAACAAAATTATAATAGTTTATAATTACTAAATAATTTGCGTTTTTCATTTTTTTAGTCAAAATACCTCATATGGTTTTTTGTTACACGATGTAAATGGTTTTTTTAGTCAAAAATAGAGTATTGACGGTTTGGTTTAGCTACTAGCACATATCTCAATGGATTAATGATGGTTTAGCCATTATTACCATTTCTTAACTTTTCGATGTAAAACTGAAACGTTTGGCATTAACCAACTGTTCTGTCCAGCTTCTCAAACTGAAATGACAGTTGGTTTACCCATTATTACCTATAAATAACCATCATTCACCTGAAGCAACCACCATTCTATCCAGCATTCTTGTATTCTCCCATACACAATTAAAATGGCTACTTTTGGAGGTTTGATTGAGGATTTCTTTGAAACGTCTCAACCGGAGATACTAATAGAGGTTGATGCTACCATCAACACAGAGAGGAGGGCTATACAAGAAAATGAACAACTGCTTGATGATCTCCTGAAGCAACCACCCACTCTAGCACGCTACAGGTATGGCACCTTGCCGCTTGAAAAACTCTACGCCAACAAAGCCACACTTGATAAGCTCAACAACTTGAGGTTGTGTTAGGACATAGATTTGTAATGACAAAAGCTTGTAATAGTTAGATTTTATGTCTTTGTGTTTTTGATATGTAAATGTATAAAGTTGCTAAGTGTTTTTACTAGTGAGCCTAGAGGCGAGACGAACTTAATAAGTTCGCTTATGTCTAACTGAGGCGAACTTGTTAAGTTCGCTTAGTCTGTTTTAGGCAAACTTAATAAGTTCGCTTACAACAGGTTAGTTTCTATATATATGTGTTTACAGAGTCATTAGACAGGGACTGATCAGAGAGAGAATTAAGAGATAGACTTGTCGGATTGAGTCTGTAACCACGGTGATTTGGAATATATTTGAGAAGTTTATTTACGCGTGTTGTTTGAATTGTCGGTTATTATACAAACGTTAACACGAAGGATTCCGCACTTCGTGTTATAGCAACGTCATATCACGAGTTCGATCAGTAGTTGAGTTACCTGGACCTACAAGTGGTATCAGAGCATATGTTCGTGAATTAAGTACGATTCTCGGTGATTAGTGACGGTTTTTGTGTACAATTCGACAAGAAATTCAACATTTTTGAATTTTCTACAACATTGGAGTTTTTCAAGTTCTTGAAGATCGTTTCTCTACTGAATTCGTGTTTTTGGAAGTGTTTTTGACGAAATTAGTCCGATAGAACTATTCTATTTGATAAAATTCATAATCCTATGGTTCAATTTCCTTAAATTCCATCAATTCGCTGAGAAATCATGATTTTTGAAGTTTTCGGTTCGTGTTTGGGTGAAGATTCTTTTGAATCTGTTACAGCAGTTTAAGCGAACTTGCTGAGTTCCTGTGCAGGCGAACTTAGCAAGCGAACTTATTAAGTTCGCTTCTCACATTTTAAGCGAACTTACCAGATTTCTTCCTTAAGCGAACTTGTCTTGTTAGCCTGATATCAAGTTCGCTTAGTACTCACTAAAGCGAACTTATTAAGTTCGCCTGAGGGTAAAACTGCTCAATACTTGGAAATTTTTCTGAAAATTTTTTAAAACATGGCAAATATGGTTTAAGTCACAAACATGTTCAATTATGACAATGAGATTGATACATCTCAAAAACCTCCGAAATTGCTGAATCTAGCTGATTATTCAAATTGGAAAGATCGGTTTGACCAGTTCGTATCTTTTACCGATACTAGTTTGTGGATTCCGATTTTAGAAGGATATACGCATCCTACTTATTCATGGATGGGAAAGGATGATGTTTCGAAACCAGTGTCAGCTTTAACTACTAAAGAGAAGCTGTTATTTGATCGAGAAAAGGAAGCAATGGCTAGCATTTCGATGTCTCTACCAAAGGAAATTTATCACAGTTTTAAACAGTTCAAGTCTTCTCAACAACTGTGGGAAGCATTAAAGAAAAGGTGTGAAGGGAGTTTGGATGTGAAAAAGAGTAGAAAGGAGTTACTAAAGAAGCAGTTCCTAGTTTTTAAACATTTTCAAAATGAATCTTTGGATGATCTTGCTACAAGATTCTATCATCTTCTTAGTGAACTGGCTAGTGCATCTCTGGTATATGAGACTGAGGAAATCAATGATAAATTCTTCGAGGCATTACCATAAAAGTTTGATGTGTATACACTTTTGATCAAAGAAAATGTTAAGTACAAAACCATGTCTCTTGAAGAAGTCCTAGGGAAGATTCAGTCACATGACATGAATATGAAGAAGAAAGAGACTAATATGGAGCATATCCAGGATCCCTCAATGTATTTTGTCAAATCTGCTGGTAAGTCTGGTACTGGAGTGGCATTCTTTTCTGGTGATGCTCAAGAATCTTCAAATGATCAGTGTTATGGAGTTCCAATTTATTCTGGTCATTCAAGCCATTCTGGATTTTCTGCTACTACTGCTTCAACATCATCTGGATATCATGTGAATCAGAAAGTTGCTGATGATTATCTTGCTATGTTTTCTTCATTCATTGCATCATATGAAAATTTCATTGGAGGAAAAATACATGATCCTGAGGTAATAGAAGAAGATTTCAGACAGATTGACCCTGTTGATCTGGAAGAAATGAATATCCAATGGAATATGGCCATGTTAATGCGACAAGCTAAAGATTTCTTGAAGAGAACTGACAGAAAATATATTGGTTCAAATAGTCGATCACGTATGGGTTTTGATAAGAGCAAAGTTAGGTGTTACAATTGCCAAGAGTATGGTCACTTTGCTAAGGAGTGTGTGAAGCCAAAAGTAGAATTTGATTCTCAAAAGAAGCAATCTAACTTTCAGCATAATAGGAATCAGCCACATGGTTCATCTGGTAATCAAAATCATGGTCCTTCTAGTAATTCAAATCATGCATCTGCATCATCAGCTCTGGTTGCTCAAAATGACGAAAACTATGATTGGGGCATTCATCTGGAAGATTTGGTGGGTGCTGTGCGTCAGGCTTTTGTTGAAGAAATTCATTCAGAAAAACCAGAAGAGTCTACTGATGATGAAAGTTCTAGTGATGATTCGTGTGATGGTGATAGTGTTCCAAGTGTTGATGATGAGGAAGAAAGAGAGCAAAGTATTGATTCTGATGCTGTGTCAGGGGTTGCTGAGGAAGAAATTGTTCTTACAGAAAATGCTTCAGTTGGTGAAGATTCATAAAATATTCCAATTTCCAAAGTATTCATGGCAGACATGTCTGATCCGACTAAGGTAAAAGACTCTGTTTGTCATATATACTGTTCTAATTGTATTTCTGTTAAAGATAAACTGCAAAAAGTCATGGATGATAACACAAATTTTATTTGTGACATGAAATCAATGCATTCAGTTAATCAGAAACTGAAAGATAATGATAAGCTGTGCATTGATAGAATTGAGTCTTAATTGAGTCTTTGAAAAGAGACTTAAATTCTCTTGGGTTAAAATACAAAGAGCAGGGTTATCATCTAGATATGGCTTATGCTGAAATCGAAAAACGAAATGAAGTTGTTGCCCAAAAGAACAATGAGATTTCTGAAAAAGAATCTGAGGTGATAAAGTTACATAGAAAGCCGGAACAGTTTGAGAATTCATCTGTAGTTTTGGATTATTTCAATGCTAATGCTGATCCCACAAAAAGGGTTGCTGGTATTGGGTTTGTTCCTCCTCCGTTCAATGCAAATTATGTGGTTGAGCCTGAAATCATTCATGAAGAGGAAATTGATCCCAAGACAGTATTAAAGGTGAATCCAGTGACGGGTGAAGACATGGTGTATGATTCTGATACAGAGGATGAAGTGTTTGATGATTCAAAGGTTGAAGGCATTCCGAGAGAAGTGAAAATTGAGGAACCAAAGGTTGTGAAGAATGTTACTAGGGATAGATGCATCTTGACAAAACCTGAAGAGGTGAAAGTGGTTCCAACTAAACTTTCTCCAATCTTACAGTCAAGTGGGTTTGTTGCGGCTGGTTTTCAAAAAGTGAATTCTTCAAAGGTGCCAAAACAGACTTATGTTCCAAAGAAGCCGACAGTTTCTGGGCATTCCTCCGAAGCTTATTCTTCTGATGGTTCTTCAAATTCAAAGAAAACATCTTATTTCAGAAGTTATCAAGAAAGACGAGTGTGTTTTCATTGCAATGAGGCTGGTCATATTTTGATTAATTGTCCATACAAGAACCAGGGTAAAATGAATACTGTTCCTTCACAACCGAAAGTGGTGAAAATTCTTAAAAGAAAAGATGAGGGAAAGTCGTCTTCTAGTTTGGAGAAAAATATGACTGGTCAATCTTTTGTTAAATCCCCTGGATTTAAACAACAGAATATATTGAATGCTAAATTCTTTGTTTACAAAGAGAAACTTGAGATTCCAAAAGTTGGGATTTCAAAAGATTCTTTTCAGGAGGTTAAATTGTCTAGACCTCAAAGAAGAAGAAGAAACAGAAAATTAAAGAAAATTTTGGAAACATCTGAATCTGACAATAATATATCCCATAATGTTTTTCAAAATAATAAAATTGTTTCTTCTTTGAAAAGGTCTGATTGCCAAACTTCTGTTCCAAAAGTGAATGATAAAATTGATTGTAAATTACAAGAAGTTGTTTATTTTGATCAATCCGGACGACCCAAGACCACGATGGCTTGGGTTCCACTTTCTAACTGATTCTCGTTGTTTATGTAGGGACAACCAAGGAGGACTATCAACAATACATGGTATGTGGATAGTGGTTGTTCTCGACATATGACAAGGAATGTTAGATTGCTTGAGGATGTGATTAAAATTGATGGTGGTTATGTCGCTTTTGCGGGTAATAAAGGCGGGTACATAACAGGCCAGGGAACGTTAAAGAATGACAAAGTAAAATTTGAAACGGTGAATTATGTTGAGCAGCTGGAACATAATCTTTTAAGCGTATCACAAGTCTGTGATAAGAAATTTTCGTTCCATTTCAACGATCATGAATGTTATATTCTGAAACCGGGTTTTGTGATTCCTGATGAATGGATTCTCATGAAGGCTCCAAGGAGAAATGACACGTATGTCCTTGACATGAGTGTCGCCACTACAACGGATTTAATTCCAACATGTTTACTCTCCAAGGCGTCGGATTCTGATTCAATATTGTGACACAGGAAGCTAGCTCACATAAACTACAGGAAGATGAACTACATTGTTAGGAATGATCTTGTGCTTGGTATTCCGAATATGAAATTCTCAGTTCCTGATGATTGTATTCCGTGCAAGAAGGGGAAGCAAAGAAAGAAATCTCATAAATCAAAATCGACGAATTCTATCGTAACTCCTTTGGAGGTGCTGCATATGGATTTGTTCGGTCCTATCAGTATTAGGAGCATTGGTGGGAAATCGTATTGCTTGGTCGTAACTGATGATTACTTCAGATTTTCATGGGTTAAGTTTCTTTCTTCTAAAGCAGAAACCACTGAGTTGGTACAATACTTAATCATGGGTTTGGAAAATTTATTCAATCTGAAAGTCAGAAGAATCAGGAGTGACAATGGCAGCGAATTTAAGAATAGTAAAATGGGCTTATTCTGTCTACAAAAAGGAATTCATCATGAATTCAGTGCGCCATATGTTCCTCAACAAAACGGTGTCGCTGAACGAAAGAACAGGACGTTGGTCGAAACAGCTCGCACGATGCTTGCAGATTTTAAGCTTCCAGTCACCTTTTGGGCTGAAGCTGTGAATACTACGTGTCAAGTTTTGAACAGGGTCTTGACCGTAAAGCGACATAACAAGACTTGCTATGAATTGCTAAATAATCGAAAGCCGAATCTGGAATACTTACTACCTTTTGGTAATCCGTGTACCCTACTGAAGGTTCGAGATGTTCGAACAAAATTCAGTGCAAAGGCTATTGAAGGAATTTTTCTGGGGTATGTGGCTAATTCAACAACCAAGAGGGTTTATAACAAAGAGACACGCCAAGTTGAAGAATGGTTTCATATTGACTGTTCAAATCGGTCTTTACCACAAATGGCGATTGGTCCGGATTGGGCATTTGATTATGAAAACTTATTCAAGTCTTTTCATTTACCTTCTGACATTTCTGATGAAGATGCTGCTGTTCTCTATGATTCTTTTCAAGATGCTCAGCACAATGGATTTCTACCAAATGCAGTTCCCAATTCATCGATTCCATCTACTTCTGCTCCAGATCCAAATGTTGCTTCTTGTTCAGGTCCACAAGATTCAGAGAGTGAGGAGGATAATGCTATTTTTCAAGATTCTTCTGCTGATCCGTTGTTGAGTGATGATCCATTACCTTCGACACAGGCTCACGGGGAGATTCCAACAAATTTAGACTCGGAAATCCCAATTCCTCAAGATTATTCTTATCAATCTGAATCTACTCAAGTTGACGTGTTGCCGGTTCCTGAGGTCGCATCCATCAAGGAACACAAAGATCATCCAGTAACAAATATAATTGGAAATTTACAGGATGGAGTGAAAACTCGTTCTCTTGTTGACAATACTTGTTTGTATACTTGCATTAAAGATTCTGGTGTTCTTGATGATTGCTCACATTCTTGCTTTATTTCGCATGTTGAACCAAAGAATGTTGAGATGGCTTTAAATGACAATAACTAGATAGAAGCTATGCAGGAAGAACTTGCTTAATTTGACAAACTTAAGGTTTGGAATCTGGTTGTTCTTCCGAAAGGTGCGTATCCGATAGGAACAAAATGGGTATTTAAATGTAAGAAAGACGATCGAGGTGTCGTGGTACGCAACAAGGCAAGATTAGTTGTCCAGGGCTTCAATCAACAAGAAGGAATTGATTACACCGAGGTTTATGCGCCGGTTGCGCGCCTTGAAGCTATAAGGTTATTTCTAGCTTTTGCTTCCTTTAAAGGTTTTAAGGTGTTTCAATTAGATGTCAAAAGTGCATTTTTATATGGAAAGGTCAAGGAGGAAGTCTATGTGTGTCAGCCACCGGGGTTTGAAGATCCACTGCATCCGAACATGGTTTTCAAGCTTGATAAGGCCCTCTATGGTCTTCATCAGGCTCCTCGTGCGTGGTATGAAACATTATCCACACATCTTTTGGCGAATGACTTTGTTCGTGGAAAGATAGACTCGAACTTATTCATAAAGAAATCAGGGGGAGATTACCTACTGGTACAGATTTATGTGGATGATATTATTTTTGGCTCAAAAAATGAAGGGTTGTGCAAAGACTTTGAGGGTGTTATGAAGTCGAAATTTGAAATGTCTGCTATGGGAGAGTTATCGTTTTTCTTAGGTTTACAAGTAAATTAAAAGGAAGATGGTTTCTTTATTCATCAGTCCAAGTATGTCAAAGACATCTTGAGCAGGTTCAAGATGGAGGATTGTACCCCTTATGATACTCCAATTCCGGTCAATCATAAGTTAAATTCTGACCCGGAAGGAAAAGATGTGGATTGTCGACTTTACAGAGCTATGATTGGATCCCTTATGTACTTAACCGCTTCAAGGCCAGATATAATGTTTGTCGTGTGTATCTATTCCAGATTTCAGGCAAAACCAAAAGAATCTCACTTAATTGCTGTGAAAAGAATCTTTCGGTATTTAAAAGGAAAACAACGTTTAGGGCTATGGTATCCTCATGGTTCTAACTTTGATTTCAATGCTTATACTGATTCTGATTTTGGTGGTTGTTGTCTAGACAGGAAATTTACAACAGGTGGTTGCCAGTTCTTAGGAAATCGACTTGTATCTTGGCAATGCAAAAAGCAAACCAAGTCTTGATTTCAACATGCGAAGCAGAATACATTGCTGCTGCAAGTTGCTGTTCACAAATCCTGTGGATACAACAACAATTGAGAGATTACGGTTTGAATTTCACAGAAACCCCCATGTTTATTGATAACAATGCTACTATGTCCATAACAAATAATCCTGTTAAACATAGTAAAACTAAGCACATCGAAATTCAATATCATTTTATACGTGATTGTGCAGAGAAAAGGTTGATTGAGCTGGTCAAGGTACACACTGAAGATAATTTTGCTGATTTGTTTACTAAGGCATTTGATCGTACCAGGTTTGAATTCCTGATAAAAATGATTGGAATGATCAATCCTGAATAAAAGATTTTCAAAATCAGAATTTCATGGAAAAATTTACTTTTAAGTTCTTTTATTGCTTTATTACATTTCTGCATTTACATTTTCAGTCAAAATTTTTAAATTATATAAAGTCAAAACAAATTGAAAATTATAAAATTTGACATCATTTGAGGTTTGAGAAGAAATGATAGTACATCAGTGATTAGTTCATTTCACACGACTTTAGTAGACCTTGATATATGATTGATTAAAATAAGTTGATCTGATCTAAATCTCAAAGTCTGCATAAATAAGAAATGATAATGTTGTGAATGCTCTATTCTTGATAATTTGTTTTAAAATTTGTGTATAAAATTTGAAACTTGAATTGTCAATAGGCTAAAAGCGTTTTGAAACTAATAGTAGTGTGAAAATCAAATATAATATGATTACATCTGTGATTTAAATCCATTATATGCCTGGGTGTGTGTGTTAAAAGATCACTATCAGATAAAGAATATTAGCTTTTAATAAGGATTTTTCTATGAGATCAGTTTCGGGTTATGTCTTTAGCACTATTCATTCGATTTGCTTAAGTGCCCATGTCCCGAAAAGCATGCAATTTGTAGTATAATCAAGATATGTACTTGACATCATCTGTCAAACATATACTAGCCCTTGGATCATATTGATAAATCATCTTTACTGATTCCATTAAATTCATAATCCAGATAACAGTTGGATCCACTTACCTGAATCTTATGATTCCACATATATAAGCCAAGACATTGAATCATTCGATTCTGAATCTCATTGATTCCTATACAATCCAATTTGGATTCTGTTATTCATGTGCTAAGTGATGTCTCCTCATTCTGAATATTCGGATAATCTTTAGTAAAATCTTATATATGTCTTGAAGATAGTGCATTTACTTTCTATTTGGCATATATGTGGGGTACACGATGTTTATCATCTAAATAGTACTAAATCACATGAATTTGGAAAATAAACGCTTATAGTTTCAAATAATATAATATTGATAAATTTAAGAATTCAGGATTTATATTTCAAATTCGGTATAAATAAAAGAGCATTTTATAACCTGATCTTATTTACTTTGAAATTTATCGCGTATCATTTCAAATATTATTCAAATTGAATGAGTTTCACAATGAAAAAGGTGCAAAATGCACAAAATTGAGTTGAATGGTCTCTTACTATAGATTATCTTTTGTTATTGATAATATGTGTGATGAATTAATTGAATACTGATATGATCTTCTTGCTCATGATGTTCAAACCAAAAATATGTGATTTCAGTTTGTACAGAGAAAAACCAAAAATATGTGATTTCAGTTTGTATAGAGAAAAACCAAAAATATGTGATTTCAGTTTATTCAGATAAAAGTAAAAAAAATGTGTTTCCTTCTGTATAGATAAAACTCAAAAAGATTTTGATTTTGATTTTCCATGAAAATTCTAATCTTTTATTAAAATTGTTCGGGATTTGATCAAATATGTGTTGCTGACGGAAGTTCAAGATTTGACAGGTTGAAGTTGGTAAAATTTGTGTTCAAAGCAAAAAGGTTGAAAAGTAATTAAGTTCGCCTGTGTACAGTGAAGCGAACTTAATAAGTTCGCTTAAATCAGTGAAGCGAACTTAATCGACAGTCTGGGGTGAAGCGAACTTAAGGGTGAAGCGAACTTATCTTGTTCGTCGAAGGCTTGTTAAGCGAACTTAACAAGTTTGCTTAATCAAGCGAACTTAATCTGAATAAGGGTTGAATCAGGCGAACTTGTCATTTTCATCGTCTTCCTCAGAACTTAAGCGAACTTGCCCAAAATTCTCAAAACTTTAAAACTGTGTTGTGAGTGTTATTTTCTGGTTGAATCTTGATCAAAATTGAATTGCGAATCTAACAAAGGTATTTTTGTCGATTTTCATCCGCTAATTTGAGAGTATTTGTGGTTTTTAGTCTCGGTTTTCATCGAATGTTTCCAAGGATGATTTTGACCTAATTTTTGACCGAAATATAAAATTGATCATCATTTTTTGTTATAATTTGATATTCGATTGATTGTATATGCTTATTTCTTGATTCTCTATCGATTTGCCGAAGTTTTTGAAAATATGTGTTTGAATTTGAAACGTCTCATGTCCAGGCGAACTTGTTCCAAGCGAACTTGTCAGGCGAACTTAATAAGTTCGCCTCTTGCACTACTAAGCGAACTTATTAAGTTCGCCTAGGGGTCAGAAGTGAAAAGGACTTGTGATTTTTTTTTAAAATTTTTTTTTGTTTTTGTTTGAAATTTTTTTTTGTTTTGTTTGTGTGTATTATTAAATGTGTGTTTCATATATGTGTAAGTATACTAATGTTTGTTGTGTTGTCCGATATTTTCACAGATGGCTCGTCGTGTCAAATATAAGCATAATCAAGTGGCGTTGTTAGATCCTAATATGCCAGAAGCTGTTCATTTTCAAGGCATCATAAATTTTCTGAATCGATCAAGACTGCATGTTGCCTTATCTGCGGATCCCTATATTAGCTTGGTGTATATACAACAATTCTGGGATACGGTACATCAAGATATCGACGTGGAACCGCATGTACTTCGTGCAACAGTAAATAATACCGAGATTGCAATTTCTGAAGAGACGATTCGTGCTGCTCTTGATTTGGGTGGAAATGTTGAGGATCCAATATCTTATCCTAAAACTCTTATTATGGATTGTTTTCAACGGATGGGTTATCGTGGACGACAAAATGATACACAAGCTCGGAAAGGTGGATTAGTGGGTGAATGGAGGTATTTTATGCATGTGATTATTCAATGCATCTCTCCGCGAAAAGCTGGTACTGATAGATTGAAGATGGCTCTTCAAACAGCAATGGTGGCCTTAACATTGAATAAACGATTCAATTTTCCTCTTTATTTCTATCGGGAGATGGTAATGCAGATCAATCAAGGTTTCTTGATGTATCCTCGATTTATTCAAATGATACTCAATCATCTTATTCCGGATCTTCCACAACATGCTATAAGATTGACTTTGACTCCGATGTCAAAACGTATCTTTACAGACTGTACAAAGGTGAAACAGCAGAATGCTGCGTTGATTCCAGTCAATACTCCATTGTTTGGGCACTTAATCAATCCTGATTATGTTGCACCACCTAATGACAGCTGGTTTCATCCTAATGAACTTGCTCCAGCTCAAGGCGTTAATGTTCAACCACAACAACAACAGCAACAACCACACCATCCCGCACAACAACAAGTTCCACACCAACAACAAGTTCCACACCAACAACAAGTTCAACAACAACAGATACCAGTTCCTGTACAACCACAAATTCCTATTCTTGAACAAGTTCCTATTCCACAAGCTGTAGTTGATATTCCTATTTAGGAACCAGTTCAAGAAGAGGTCGTTCATGACCCTAATCAAGATCTAGGAATGAACATGGATGATTTTGTTGATGATGCTGTGAACTCGCCCATTCATGAACAAGAAGGGAATGTGGTGATAGAAGCTGAGTCTAGTTCTAGTTCAAGTGATACAATATCATCTGATGATGACATCACTGATTCTAATGAATCTAGGGATTTTTCCCTAGGTCATTATGAACGGTTGGCTGCTATTCCACTGGCTAATGTTGGAAAACGCAATAAATCTCAAGCCAGACGACCACGATGCAAGTCTGTTCGGGATCCTCCTTCCGGATCAGTATTTGGAAAAAGATTTGGTCGATGAGAGTTCTGACACTGATAGTGACTTTACTCCATATCCTACACGGCAAAAGTTAATGTCTGCGTCGATTGCTGCTGCAAAATCTTCTCAAGGAGTCGAGGATGCAAATTTTGTTGCTTCTCTGATAATTACTCCTCCAAGATCTAAGGATCCATCTCCAGTTCAAACTCCTGTTCCTCCAGTCATTCCTACTACTTCAAGTCCTTCTATTCCACAATCCACAGCTGGTCCGTCAAAGCCTTCTGATTCTGACATGATTACTTTCCTTGAATCTCAAGTGCTTTTTCTACAAACACAAGTTAACTCTCTTGTATCTATTGATTCACAACGGCAACTGGTGATTCAGACTCAAGCTCAACAGATTGCTGATATGCAAGCATTAGTTTCCAAACTCGTTCAGCGTCTTGACGCTCAGGGGGAGTTGAGGATACCTGATACTTGTCACACAGAGTCAATTCAAAGACGTCATGATGAAGACAATGATCCTGCTGGAAATATTAAGGGTGATCGTCAATACACTGACGCTAATCCTATATCTAGAGTTCAGGGGGAGTCGACATCACAATCTCTTGAAGGAAACAAAGACAAAGATACTACTGGTACTAATGACGAAGAAATTCTGTTATTAGAATTCTTTCAAGATTCAGAAGAAGAGGAAGCTGAAAAGATTGAATGTCTTGATGACATTGACAATTTATTCAATGACATGGACGAGGATATGTCAGATACTGAGATAGAAGAAGGAGAAATAGTAGAGATTGAAATAGAGAAAGATAAAGACAGTGTTACCTATGAAGGTTGTGACGGTCTTAAGGTGCCGTAAAAATTCATCCAAGAGGATGTTGTTCCTGAGTTCTCTTATGATGGAATAACTGACTCTATGGACTCTATTGAAGAAGTCACACTGCCTGATGATACAACTGAGTCAAAAATGGATACTGATGATGAGAATATTCAATTCAATAAGGGTGCTGAAACTGAAACTACTCACACTGAGTCTCCAAAGATTAATGAAGAACCTGTGATGTACAGAGATACAGGGATGACACGAGAACAGTGGAGAGAAGTTGTAAACAGTTGGATGAAGGTGCTACCCAAGTCTCCAGCACAACCTGCTCAGAAAGAGAAATATGTGAATAAAGAGCAGTGTGTAGGAAGGATCATAAGTTGGTTCTATGATGGTGAATCAAAATTATTTGTAATCAAACGATCTGACGGCGTTCAATACTTAAAGCCGAGGATCAAATATTTCAATACCTTGCCGAGGTGTGAAATAAATGATCTAGCTTCAAAGCCACTCATCAATAGATTGAAGAATGGTTTAGCTGATGTGATACCAAACCTGATAAAGAAAGAAGGTAGTTCGGGTAAGTATGAACGGCTGAAACCACAGAAGGGAAAGAGAGTGAAGAACACAGATCCAAAGACTGGGAAAGTAACCTGGAGATACAAGTATAGACCAGTGCGTGCTATTCACAAGATACCATTAAAGAATATTCCTCAAGACTTTCTTGGGAATATGAAATGGTGGTAGTTGATGTTAATACTGTTGAAACAAGGGTTGAAGATAAAGATAATAAGGTCATTGTGTGTTTCTATGACGCAATGAATCTTATTAATTTTTCAAAGAAAGATCAGAGGACTCTGCGAAAGAATGAGATAATGTATACTGATGAATGGAGAGAACAAGGTCTACAGTACAAAAGAGTTTTGGAGATATGCAGAAGATACGGTGTACATGCAGGAAGCAGACTACCAGACAACTGGAAGAGTTCAAGTTAAAGACTGAAGACAGAAGATCAAGCTATTGTCAAGGGGGAGTCTGTTAGGACATAGATTTGTAATGACAAAAGCTTGTAATAGTTAGATTTTATGTCTTTGTGTTTTTGATATGTAAATGTATAAAGTTGCTAAGTGTTTTTACTAGTGAGCCTAGAGGCGAACTTGTTAAGTTCGCCTGTTCTATCAGAGGCGAACTTAATAAGTTCGCTTATGTCTAACGGAGGCGAACTTGTTAAGTTCGCTTAGTCTGTTTCAGGCGAACTTAATAAGTTCGCTTACAACAGGTTAGTTTCTATATATATGTGTTTACAGAGTCATTAGACAGGGACTGATCAGAGAGAGAATTAAGAGATAGACTTCTCTGATTGAGTCTGTAACCACGGTGATTTGGAATATATTTGAGAAGTTTATTTACGCGTGTTGTTTGAATTGTCGGTTAGTATACAAACGTTAACACGAAGGATTCCGCACTTCGTGTTATAGCAACGTCATATCACGAGTTCGATCAGTAGTTGAGTTACCTGGACCTACAGGTTGGAACTGATGGAAAGCCTAATTGACGTTGCAAGAACTATGGCTATAAGGTTTGGTCAGTGAAGGAGCTAAAGTTGGCCAATTTTTTGGTGAAGCTTTGGTTGTGAAGGTTTTTTGGTTTGTAAAGGTTTTTATGGTAATTGTGGATGTAATGCTGGATTGGTTGATAATGAAATTATAACATATAGCTATTATAAATTAACAATCCCAAAAGTATTTGCATTTCATTCATACTTACAAGCCCTAAAATCAACAACACCGATTACAAGCCCTAAAAAAAGCAAACATGTAATAAAGAGTTTAAACTGCAATCTCTTAACTTCTTTTTATTCAATCCTTGAAGCTTCACTCATTGCGAGTTGATTCTCTAATATACTTTTTGCCCTCAGCAAGCCAGGAATGATGTCCTTACATATTTTGCACACCACAGGATCAAACCACTTAAAATTGCCACATTTGATGATCCCTATTTCAAATATATTGAGTGAGTTTTAGGTCAAGAGACGACAAGAATTCCAATTTCAATTTCACTTACCTCAGACGAACAAGTGTAGAACCTCCGGCCAGGATTTTTTGAGGTCCATGATGTTCTTAGCATCGCTTCTTGACCACAAGAACAATAAACATGGTCATGATGACCATGAGATCGATTGCTCCTACTACTGGATGTGGAAGATTCCATGGCGATCTTGACCTAGGGTTTTTATGACGAAGATCTTCAAAGAATAAAAGCTAAATTCTTTCAACTTAATAATAAACTAAAATTTATGACCCGCGCCTTGTATAAGTCACATGTAAAACAGTAGAAAAGTTTAACGTTTAATTTAGTTTAATAAAATAAAAGTTACTTCTCACTTGTAAAAGTGTTAATATATCGATTTATAAATGAATAATTTTGAGATATATCTATGTCATAACTCATGTCACCCATGACCCATGACACATAACCCATCCATAAGCCTTGTAATGCCATAACCCATATAATTATGATGATAACCCATATGATGATCATGATGATATATAACCCATATATGATGATGATATATAACCCATATATGATGATGATGATGATGATGATGTATAAGCCATATGATGATGACGATGATGTATAAGCCATATGATGATGATAACCCATATGTCACACCCCAACCGACGGCGGAATCATCGGGGCGAGACATGTAGACTGTTCATGAGCTCAAGGTTGACTAAATTGTAATATGTTAAATCCATTTCCATTCAAACAAACATGAATCAAATTCAAAGTACATAATGAAATACAATTTGTTTTTGAATTAAGATTAACTAGGTCCAAAGCCTATGTGTAGCATGTCTTGATCAAACTCATATGAAAGCACCTGAAACATGATTAAAATAAGGTCAACTAAAAAGTTGGTGAGTATAACACAGGTTTGTATATAGGTAGCATATAATTTGTAAACCAAATCCTTTACATAACATGATAAATAAGGCATTTATGGGGAGCAGCTATTGTGTAACCAAGTACAATCAAACCTTTGTAACTAGCATGCAAAAATTGTGTTGTCGGTTTCAATCACCGCGCACCTGGGTGGGTTTGTCAGACTCAATAGATCTATCATTGAAAACCGTCGGCTTGAAAAGTTATTGATTGCACATAATCGCATACAAGAGGTTAGCACACCTAGCCCTCGGGCATAAAGCTCAAATTGCACACATGAATGTAAATAGGATTTGTACTTGTGTTGTTTGTGTAAATGTAAACATGTAAGTTGAATAGTGTTCATGTTTCACCCCAAAAATGTAAAAGAGTAAAAGGGGCTATGTATACTCACTTGATTCGAAGGCGTAGCTAACACGAGATACTAGAAAGTAATGTGATCCTTGTATCGCACAACGTTAACCTAGAGTGTAATGTATATTGCATTAATAATGCACAATAGTCTAAGTCTAAGTCTAAGGTTGAATTGGATAAAGTTAGTGATTGGTACTTGAAAGTATTGTTTAAAACGGAAGATTTGAAATGAATATTTTTACAACATTTTGAATAAGGTTTGAGTTTGAAATAAATAAATAAGTAAGTTAATTAATTATTGTTTATGAGAATAATGTAAGTATTAGATGTAATTAAGTATAACTAAATAAATGTTTTTGTTTAATTATAAATCAAATAAATAATTATTACCTTATTCATCTATTTATAAAATGTAACTTAGACATTAAAATATTATTTAAGTGTAGGGTTTATAATTTAAAGGTTGAAACTTTAATTAAATAATTTCCATTTATTTTAAGATTAAATACTTGATCTTTTTTTTTTAATAAAGATAATACACCTTTTTATAAATTCAACTATTTTTTTTTTAAAATTAACTTGAAATACTAATTGTTTAAAAATATAGAAATTTTAAGGATTCTGTGAACACACACGACCGTGCCTACACAGGGCACGATCGTGCTCGGGCCACGGGCGCGACCGCGCTAGTCAGGGCGCGACTGTGTTGATCAACAGAGGACATAACTAGACAAATCACTAGGCACGACCGTGCCTTGTACAGGCACGACCGTGTCTATGCTTCAGGGGCACGACCAAGTCTAGCCAACGAGCATGACTGGGTCTGAGCAGGAGGCATGACCGCGCTGGAAGTCGGCACGACCGCGTCTCCCGAGGCACGACCGCGCTAGATGATTAGCGCGACCGTGTCTCTTTCAAAACAGAAACGAATTGATTGATCCTTATATTGATGGTGTCATAATTGATAGGGCTTTCATTCACACGGTTATTACGAATCTGTTGGTGTAGATTAATGGTGTTTAAAACATGTTTAGAACCGGATTCGATTAAACTATTTTGAATGAAAATATGGTTTTGGGTTCGAGTAGATTTCGATATTGAATGCCTAAATTAGATTGGGGATTTTGATCTATAGAATAAATAGAAGGTTTAGAAGGTTTCAATTACCCTGTACGACGATGGATTGGTAGCTTACGGTAGGAAGGAGTTCCGACGTGACGAATTTGGTCTGCGGCGTCTCCTGCTACAATTCCGGCTACACCAGTGTACTCGTGAGTTTCAGTGAGGATCGTGTGATGTATATCGTTTGTTTACTTGAGAGTATATGGATCGAAAGGAAGAAACTTGTGGTTTCGTTTAGTTTTCTTGAGATGAGTCGGTTCCAGATGATAATGGTTGTAATTGGCAGTGTAATTGTTTTTGTTAATGGATATTAAGTGGAATCAGTTACGGGAAACCAACGATCGGGCGATTAAAGCTGTCGTTACGTTTTCTCAGACATGAGGCGCGACCGTGCCAAAACAAGGCGCGACCGTGCCAAGACGAGGCGCGACCGTGCCAAAACCTGGCGCGACCGTGCCAAGACGAGGCGCGACCGTGCCTACTAGGGTTTCTGGTTATTTACAAAATCAGCCCTTGCAACTTCAACTTTGACAGAATTAGCTTGGTTAGGATTTAATAGAACACCTAACGGGATTACTAACTGAGTTAACTCTAGGAGGTGTTACCACGTGATTTGAGTTCTAAAACTTTGGATTAAAAATACGTTTAGCTAACAATTGATGAGGTGCAGGTTTAAACAAGTACAAAGTTTAATGATGTACCGTTATTTTATTAATTTAAATAAATTAAAATAGGGTCAGAAAATCAGGAATGTTACACCATATGCTGATGATAATGATAACCCATATGATAATGATGATAACCCATATGAGGATGATGATGAAGCTGATGATCATCATCATGACGATCCATATGATGATGATGGTAATGATGATGATGATGATGATGATAACCAATAATCATTGTAATGCCATAACCCATGCCACCCATAACTCAACCAAACCCACAACCATTGTGACCCCTATAAGTCTTATGGGTCATACAGGCGGTCAAGGGTGATATGGGATATGGTAATATAACCCATGACCCATATGTCGTTTAATGCCATAATCCATGCCACCTTTACTCACAACCAATGTTACCCCTACAAGGCTTATTGGTCATATGAGTCATGGGTGATATGGGTCATGGGTGGTATGATGTATGACATTATAACCCATGACCCATGGTCATATAACCATATTGGTTATGGTTGATATTAAGTAATGTTTTTATGTGTTTTATATAATGATGAAGAGGATTGATGATGATAAACCATATGAGTATGATGATGATGAGTTTAACCCATAACCCTTGTAATGCCATAACATGTCAACCATAACTCACAACCAATAACCCACAACCAGTGTGGCCTTTGTAAGGATTATATGTGGGTCATACGGGCCATAGGGCATGGGGGATATGGGAATATGGCATTTTAACCCATGACCCATAAGCTATGTAATGCCATAACCCATATCACCCTGACTCACAACCTGTGTGACCCCTAAAAGGCTTATTGGTCATACATGTCATGGGTGATATAGGTTATGACATTATAACCCATGACCCATGGTCACATGGGTCATGGGTGGTATGGGGTATGACATTATAACTCATGGCCCATGGTGATATGGGTCATGGGTGATATTAAGTAATGTTTTTATGTGGTTTATATAAAGATGATGTTATAGCCCATATGATGATGATAACCCATAAGATGATGATGATGATGATGATAACCCATAAGATGACGATGATATCCCATCTAAGGATAATGATGGTGATGATCAGGACGACCCGTATGATGATGATGATAACCTACATCACCCATAACCCACAACCAATAACCAACGATCAGTGTGACCCATATAAGGCTTATATATGGCTCATACGGGCCATGGGTATTGGGTGATATGGGATATGGCATTTTAACCCATAAGTCGCGTAATGCCATAACCCATGTCACCCTGACTCATAACCTGTGTGTAACATCTGCGACTTTCGTGTTTAACTTATCATGTACTAGACTAATTTTAATCAATGCAAATCATTTTGAATGTCATTTCAGTTGGATTATTTCCAGACGACATACTTGTTTATCGTACATGATCTACTATTTGTTACCTTATGCTCTATATGCTTATTGATGACTTAATCGTGAATTGGGTCCATTTTAAGCCCATTATAACCCATTAACGATCATGCAAACGTCAAAAATGTTAAATTAGAGTTGTTATACTTTGTTACAGTTGAAATGTTCAACAAAAGCTTGTAAATTTATGTATTGTTCCTTCGCATCTTGTTATGCCCTTAAAAGTTCTCGTCCACCGACCGTTAACTACCGTACACGAATAACATAACTTAAACTTAAATGTTTTCAGCTAAACATACTCATTTTGTTAGGACAATCAACTTTCATGTTGAAAACATTTGCCAATTTCGCTTAGAAATGCTTAAAATCATGAATTACGAATGCGCGCACTCAACAGGGCCAAGCTAGGACCCAACCCACCTACACTTGGACCTAGCCCAAGCAAGAAATCGTAAAAACCCAGCCCCATTCAGCTGAATTTTGCAGATTTGAAGCCTCTTAAAACCCTAAAGTGTTTTCCAAGACATTCCATTTTAGAACCATTAATCCTGAACTATAAATACAAGGCCTTGGACACCCCTTTTTCTTTGTAATTTGTAAGTAAGAGAAGCCCTCTCCCTCTCCCTCTCCCTTGAAGGTTTTCAAAAATCTCCTAGAAGTTTTAGGAGTTTGAAGATCAAAACAAGTAAGCATACGCTATTATTTCAATAATTCTTCTTCCTTTGTTTAATTCTTCTTCATCCCCTCAATATTTTTCTATTTTCTATCCATGATCACTTGATCATGTGAACCCTCAGCATTTTCAAAACCTCTAATAACCTTAATCAAACAAATAAATCAAGCTAACATCACCAACAAACAAACAAAGGATCACGTTTGCAATGGCGGCTATGTCGTCGCAACTATTGCAAAAGTGGCTCTGCCGATGCTTTAGTAAGTTCTTGCTAACTTAAAACATGTTATTTATTCTGTATTATCACTTATATGAACTCACACACTAATCTAAAATAGGGTCCGCTTGCTCGTGTCGGCTATGCTGATTGCATCACGTGATTCTCCAAATCGCGTCTGTGAATATCATGGATAGACCGGTGACACGGGACATTTTGGCTAACCTAATCTGATTATACTATGTATTATGATGATATAATAACATTCGTCTAATTTTATTTCACGCGTTATCGACTTTTAAACAACATAATCATGCACCTTTGTGCATAACCTAACTTTGGACAAATTATGCGTCGTCTTTAAGCAGTCATAACATGGTGAATTATTGATGAAATCTTGCAAATCCAACTCCATGACGTAGCTCTTCGAGTCATATTTCGAACCGTATAAAATTCATTTTCTAATTCAAAAGTATGATACCGTAGTAGCCAAAATACGAAAGGTGCACTTTTCAGTACCTACTGTTTAAGATTACGATTTTGGCTATGACACGAGTCCCAATCAGAAAAACTTTCTAAACAAAACTTTTTCGGAACATCTTAAACTAGTCACCTTTAAAATTTCACGATTTTTTGATGTCGTTTGATATTTTTAACAAGCACGTTTATGTTCAGCTACTTTGCTGTCCAAATCAGAAAAACGACTAAAAACCCTATTTTGCATCTACTTCTTAACCTTATGACCTGAAACGCCTATCAAACACTCGTAACCATCAAACCTACTCTAAAACTTGTTTATTCATTTGTTTAGGGTCTGGTCCGTGATTCACCTCGTCATTTGTTCAAGTCTCTTATCTCTTCTAGATATAAAGGTGAGACTTCATAGCCCTACTTTATTCAAATCGTTTTGGGGGAAACATGTACGCGTTGGCATGCATTAAAAGTGAATCTTATATGTATGTGACGTAAATGAACACAACATGATTAAAGTTAAACTTGCATTTAAGCCAACGGTAGTATAGATATGGGCCATAGGATGGAAGCCGCGTATAATTTATGGACAACTTTTGGTTGGACATCTTATTCATTATTAGTGCAACTTGCGAGTTGTACCACTTATTTGCTATTTTAGGTTGGATTTGCTAATCGTGTTTTTGTTTTATTTTACATACTATATGATGATCTTGAATTGTGAATTGTTATCTTTGTCAAACTTATGCTTTTATTAAACTTGTGACTTCTCACAAACTATTTTAGTTGACACTAGTTTTTCGTACATATTTCAGGTGATTAAGCTCGTGATAGGTCAAGTCAAGATCACATAGGATTTGCCTAGATATCAATTGAAGAAATTTATTTTAAGTTGCATTGTCTTTTGAACATGTTATTTGTTTGGTTTAATTTGAAACTTATGTAATTAGGTTTTTAATATTATAAAACTTTAATAGTAAATGTGTTTATACCTTGGTTTATGTTTTAATTAGTCGCACCCGGGGTTAACATGAACGGTTGAGGTGTAACAGATTGGTATCAGAGCCAGGTTATAGAGAATTAGGCCTAGACTATAACCTAAGCTCCCTTTGAAACTTATGTGCTTATGTGATTCTAATTCACTAACTCTCTTATCTTTAGTATGTCATCGTACTCTGCCGACATCTCTAGCAGCTCAAGCCTTCCTTCTGATGATGGGTCCCAAAGCCCAATTAGTTGGAGTAGGCTAATCTCACCACCATCATCTTATTCTGGAAGCCTGCTACCCTCGAAGCATAATGTCAAGCCCGAGTTAATCTCCGATGCAACGAGTCGCCCATGACCGAAACCTAAAGTAATCAATATATTAAGCGATTCGGAATCCGAAGACCAAGAGAGCCATGCTGGAACCATTTCTGAGGCCCAACTCCCGTTCAAGAAAAGGATGTTGACTTGTGAAGCTGAATCAAACTCTTGGGCAAGGCCCAATCCATAATGTTCTCATCAAAATCAAAGGCTTGGATAGTGATACTAGAGACACATGTAATCTGGAAGGGTGAGCGCCTGGGGTCTTGTCAAAGGAGAGTGAGGCACGTTCGTTATGAGTAGCACTTACCTGGGGACCCATGGAGTGAGTGCTCACTTATAGGCTAAAACACGTGTCACTAGTATCATTCATCCGAACCCTGAATTTTGACTAGTCAGTTTTGTCTTTATATTTCATTTGTAATTCAACATATTTGTTTTAATATATGTTTTATTTATCTTGTAAGACATTGATATTAATGAATGAGTGATTTTATTTACATATATTGTCACTTTTATTATTATTGAATATCTATCCTAACTACCGACTTATGATTTTTCTTTTTCGTAGAATGCCTCCTCGTCGTGATCATGATAACACCGTGGCTAACACCGGTGAAGCCTTTGTCGAAACCAGTGCCATAGCCACCCTTCTCACTCAACAACTTGTTGTTGTCTTACCCACTATTGTCACTCAAATCAACAACTCCACCAGAGGATCTAGTGGGAGTGTTTGTACTTTCAAACATTTTAACTCTTGTAACCCACACAAGTACCTTGGATCTGAAGGTGCAACAGGGCTATTACAATGGTTTGAAGGCATGGAGAACACATTTGAGATGAGTGACTGCCCCGATTAACTTAAGGTAAAGTATGCTACAAGTGTCTTCCAAAAGAGGGCACTGACTTGGTGGAATGCTGAAAAGAAGATTCGGGGTAGGGAAGGAGCTCTTGCTATGACTTAGGATAAGCTTAAGGAAATTATTATCGAGGAGTTCTGTCCCAGCAATGAGATGAAGAATTTGGAGATTGATCTGTGGGATCTTACCCAAGATAGTGGGGAGAGTGAGGTGTACACCACACGCTTTCATGAACTCTGCATCCTAGTCCCGCATCTGCTTACACCTTTGACCTGAAAGATTGATCGTTACATTGGAGGCCTTTCGCCTCAAATTCGGGGTACTGTCATGGGTAGTAACCCAACAACACTTGAAGCTGATATTCATTTATCTGCGTACTTAACGGACGACCTGGTCAAGTCTGGGGTTCTATTCAGGAAAGGTGACAAGACAATCATGGAGGAAGTGGCGAAAAAGCCTGCATATCGCCACAAGAAGCAAAAGACTTCTAAAAGCTTTGCCATGGTTACCCAGTTGTTTTTGTTGCGCAAGTGGCTCCTGCTGCTCTAGTGTCCGCAAGAAAAGCTTATTCGGGGCCACACCCATTCTGTGCCAAGTGCCTATTGATGTGTCGTGTTTAGTATATAGAAAATATATTATATAATAATATATTCAAGGATATCGGTTTCACGAGATCAGGTTTTAAATTTATAATTAAAATGATAAATACTCAAACTTAAAACACACACAATAGGCAAGTGTACCTATCGCAACGTAATATAGTTTAGGACATCAAACTTAAGTGCTTAGTTATTATTAAAAGAGTGATTAAACTTTATTCCCAACATGTTCACCAATTCTTGGTCTCATAACAAGTTTGTATATAAACGTACGACCTTATTAATACTTACCAAGCCTTGGCTTATCAAGATCCGCTTGTATAAAGACGTACAAGTATCAAGAGAAGTTTAATTAAAAAGGTTTTACAGTCTTACGCTTTAAAATCAAGGACACTCACAAGTGTAAAGATAGGTTTAGATAATAATAAAAAGTCCACCTAGAAGGTGGTTTTAAGAGCGAATAATTAAAGACATAAACATACCACTAGATTAATACGTTAAACATTAACATACACCAAACTTCATCTTCATCCTAGCAATACAAAGAGTTTAGCCACGAATGGCCATACTAACTAGCGGAACGCTGAGTTTTGTAGGCTCCCTATAACATCCATGATTTATAGGCCATAAAATTTTCTTTAGTCACTTCATTTTATAAACATTTGAAGTCCCATACTTATTCAAACTTAATTTGTTACAGTAATTATTGTTTTAACATACAAAATTTCCACTTATATATTATTTCCTTATTATATATAACACATGTATCTATATTGAAATATATTTATATATAAGCAAACATTTGTAAACATATGAGTTTTTAAGCCATGTTTTTACATCCTTTGAATATATACATATATTTATTTACAAATATAAATATAAATATGTATATTTGATTATATTGAATAAATCAACATTTCAACGTATAATTTCACAAAAATGGAATTTTTATAAAGTTCTAAACAAAAATAAATTTATAAATATGTATATATAAGTATTTATAATTTTAATAAAACTTTTAAAGAATTAATATATACATATATAAATATATATATAAATTTATAATTGGTTTGAACCCTTAGACTCTTGGACTCACAAGGTTGAACCATCACCCTTGAATTTGACCCTTTGACTTTCAATTTTAACCCCATACCTTCGTCTTGACCAATGTTGACTTTTTAAGTCAAAGAACCTTAATCTCTTGCAATTCAAGGCCAAAATCGATCAAACCCGACTGATATGGACTTTCCCTTGATACTAGAACGAATATCGACTAGTTTTAAACCCTAGTAACAATTCAATTCAACCTATTACGCGCTTAATTTCGAAAGTCGAATGGTTTGACTCCTCAGAGTCAAACCAAGCCAAATCAATTTCCAATCAAAGCAATTTAACACGATTAACACCTACAAATCATGCACTGATTAACCTCGCATGTATCTGACCCTATTACATGACCCAATTCATTCCCAATCAGTCAAATTAACGCGTATTTCATGCTACAGTTGTCTTCCTTAAACCCCGAATCGAATCGAGTCTTTAAGACAAAATCAATCAAATCAACTCATTCCCACACCTTCGCATATCACTCTACAAGCTCTCTTAACACTCTTTTGATCCGCATTTCACCTCTGTCCCTCGATCAAGTGTCAAGAACAGTAGTCCCTGCCCCTCTAGCCGACAGCCTTCGATACCCAACCATTTCAGGTAAAATTTACGGCATTAGTTTCGTTTTGCTCGAGGATCAAAAGCCCTCTATCAATTTCATATGACAAAGGGAATCAAACTCAATTTCATTTGGATTCAAGGCTTGTTCATACGGGTTTAATTTGGGATTTCTAAATCAAACCTTTAATGTATTTATTATATTAAGATCCTTACTTAACCATCGAAACCACCCGGTCCAACTGGTTAAGTCCTTGCACCATTGGACCGAGTGGCGTGGGTTCGAAACCCACACCCAGCGCCTTTTTGTGCGTGTGTTGAACCCAGGACCGGCCCCTTTCCACACACTTGTTAAACCCATTCCAAACCGAATCATTTCATGGGCTAGTTCCCTGGTACAATGGTAAGAGATGTTGCCTTCGCAGAACCCACCCGGGTGGTGTTCCTTTTTTTTAATCATTTTAAAGGCAGATTTTTAATCTATAAAAATTATTTTATAAACTTAACATTACGTAAGACTGGTTAATACGATAATTTGTCATTTTTAAGCATAAAAGAAATATTTATGCAATTTAAATGTTTTAAAAACCCGCTTTTCATTATAAAAACAATTTAAAAGTTTTTCTAAATTAAATTAATTAACTACAAAACAAAATACGTATTTTATAAAATATTACTAAGATTTTATAGAATGCTTTTACCATGTTTAAATAATTTCATAAAAAACTATTAATCATCTTTATCTATTTAAAGATTTAAAATTTTATTTAATCAAAATTTCTTTCTATATAGATATTAACACACACACACATATACATATAAAATGTCACACTACTTTTAAAGACTCACTATTTTAAATAAATAAATAAAAGAAATTTATTTATTTAAATTATTTAAACTTAAACCCTAAGACAATTATTAATTTCATTAAAATTTATATATACTTTATTTAAATACAAGAATCAACCTACATACATCATTTACATGAAATAACACAACTTTTTGTACAAATCCACACATCAAGACCCATTGAACCCTAGATGTTGTTTTAGACTTTGTGCATGTTAAATAATTCAAGCTCATACAATTTACTCTAGGTTAACTTTGTGATTACAAAATCACTTGTGATACCTATTGCTCGTGTTATCTACACAATTAATACAATGTGAGTTTTACATAGGCCCTTTTTACATTTTGCACATTTTAGGGTGAACCATGATTACTCTTAGAAAACTCTTTGCATTTACAAATATACAATTCTATAATATGATTCTATGTGTTATTTGTGCTTTATGCTTGAATGCTATAAGTTAAGACTACATATACATGTAGGTCCCTGGAGCCTCGTCGTGCAGCGGAGACGGACCTTTTCTGTGATTTGTGTGGGAACAAAGAAAACGAAGCAGAGAAACAAGAACAAAGACAAATGGTAATGAAACGATACGTAATCCATAACATAAAAGTCATCCCGTATTACAGACTACATAACGAAGGAGCACATATCTCTCATCTAAGCTCACGGTCCAGGGGTCGGGAGAGCTCGTCCCGACCCGGACACCTCTCAACCTAGTTCCAAAAGTTCCACCTACAAATGAAGACACGTCTTCTATTTATAGGGGCAGGAACACTACCTGTGTACTGGACAAGTACGTAAGGCAAAAGCCTTGCGTACTTAGTAACTAGTGTGCAAGCTAAGTACTTAGGAACACCCTCCTGCGTACTAGCCACGTACACTAATACATAGAATTTAATCTATAGTTACTAAAACATGCTTCTACAAACTACCTTTTAACTATATCATTAAATTATATCTATCATTAACACTGATAATCATCAGTTTACAAAGAATGTCCGAACAGACTCCCTCTAAACTAATGACATCAAGTGTCTTCTGGCGAGACTTGATCTTCTGGCATTCCACGCGAGATCTTCAAAACTTCAAACTTCAGTATTCAGTTGCCGAGTGATGACAAACCCGACTCCCTCTTAACTGTAGCTTTCATTGTAGACCAAACCAAGTGCTTCAATAAGAACTAACTAAGCCAACACAACTCATTGTAGTTCATCCTTTCAGCAATAGCTTGCTCCACCCTGACTTAGAACTCTGATTCTGACAATGTCTTCCTAACCAGGTAACAATAGTAGACTAAGACAACTCCAAATCAGCTGGCATATGATAGAGAGTTTGAATTTCCAATAACCTGTATCAAACTAATCAGCTCCCATAGGAATTCCAGTAAGATAAACTTTAGTCTTCACACCAGATGTGTCCAACTCTATCCTGTATCTTCACGAGTCAACCAAATTCCCAAAGATATTCATTTCCAATATCCCCTTCCAGTTTAAGCTCCATCCGACTAGACCAGAAACAAGGGTGTGTTTCCTATCCCATCGGCCAATGATAAAAGGTTCCATCTTCAACTAATAATCCAACGAATATCCAGCTTCATTTTGAAAACACACGATAGAATCAAACACGAAAATCATGCTCAGCAGTGATCACCTTATATCCAAAGTCCAACATTCTTCAATTAGATCTTCATTCCTGGTTCACACCTCCTATTCTGTATACATTCACCGTGGTGAAGTTCCATAACTAGGTTGTCTTTCTGGATTCCGCCCAGATCCCAAATGAGAAATCCCATCATAATTGAATCACATCAAATCTTGAACACATGCTTGACCAATGAGCACGAAAAATATAGTTTACACGGGAAATCACGGTTGATGATACATTTATTTTTATTCCCCTCATTTCTCTGTAAACTATGACCAGTTTCATCATCGCTTCACTCAAATCCTTAAAAAGCACAACTAGTCAACTCCAGGATTTTATTTTATTTATTCCTTTGCAAAGATCCAAAACAGCAAATCCTTGGGTTCAAGTTGTTCCAGTATTCATCCCCTATTAAAGAAGTATCCCGAATACTCGTAGCCCACATTTTTTTTATTATTATTTTTTTTATTTTTTACTTTTTTTGAATCCCAGATGCTAGTTCTTGCGTACTTAGTAAATACGCACATAAAGGGTGTTCATGCGTATTTAGTAAATACGCAAAGCCAAGTACCCATGCGTTCTTGCTAAGTGCGCAGAGAAATGCTCTTGCGTACTTAGCTAAGTACGCAGGTCACTTCTCATGCGTACTTCCTAAGTACGCAGGGCTAACCCATGCGCACTTAGCAAGTATGTAGAAAAGGTGATTCTGCGCACTTGTTCTGTACATCAGTGTTCTTGACGGATCTTGAGGAGAATGCTCGAAAAGTGATGGATCTGAGAAATTAATACTTCCAAAAGCTTAGAAAACATCATCTAACAAACCCTTAGCCTTCCACTTGATTTTAAGGATTTTAGGTCTAAAAAAGTACGAACTAGTATCTGCTCAAAACCTTAAAAAATTGAAACTGGAACACAAATCAACGAACACCAAGGCTCTGATACCACTTGTAGGTCCCTGGAGCCTCGTGACGCAGCGGAGATAACACGGACATGTTCTGTGATTTGTGTGGGAACAAAGAAAACGAAGCAGAGAAATAAGAACAAGTACAAAAGATAATGAAACGATACGTAATCCATAACATAGAAGTCATCCCATATTACAGACTACATACCGAAGGATCACACATCTCTCATCTAAGCTCGTGGTCCAGGGGTCGGGAGAGCTCGTCCCGACCCGGACACCTCTCAACCTAGTTCCAGAAGTTCCACCTACAAATGAAGATAAGTATTCTATTTATAGGGGCAGGAACACTACCTGCGTACCTTACAAGTACGCAAGGAAAAAGCCTTGTGTACTTACTAAGTATGCAGGGTACGTAGGACCAAACTGGTGTGCAGGCTAAGTACTCAAGAGCACCCTCCTACGTACTAGCCACGTACACCGATACATAGAATTTAATCTATAGTTACTAAAACATGCTTCTACAATACATGACATACTCGTGCAATCATTAACTCTGTACAAGCCAACGGTAACATTGATAGATCTATTATGTCTAACAAACCCACCAAGGTAGGGTGATTGTTACTGACATTACATTAGGGTAACATGCGTGTTATGCCTCAGTCACAAGGTTTGATTGTACACCTAGTTTGACTATAGTGATTCTCCATAAAATGCCTTATTTACCATATGTCATATGAATTGTATACAACACTTGAAAACTACTTGAGATTTCTAAACCTATGTTTGCTCACCAACTATTTATAGTTGACCCTCTCATTTTAAACATGTTTCAGGTGGATATGTTGATGTACAAGTTTATCACGTAGGAGCCTATGGACCTAGTGACAAATATAATTGATGTATTGTTACCTTCTATGTTTGAACAAAATGTATCTGTACCTGTAATTCAGTTTAATAAAGTTATGAAATTTAGTTTGATCATGAGCTTTTGAACGGTCTACATGTCTCGCCCGACGTATTTCGACGTTGCTTGGGGTGTGACAGATTGATATCAGAGCCATGGTTATAGGGAATTAGGTTATTAGACACCAATGACCTAGACTATAACCTTAGGACACCCATCTTATGCCATGCTCCATGTTACATGGTATTTGCCCCATTACTAAAAGCTACATGTTTACTACTTCGTGTGATTATTTTACATGTTATTCTAAGTATTACATCGCATGATACAATACATGTTAGTCTATGTTGTAGAGTCTAGTATTTTTATAAACTGATGTCATCAATGTATTTTTGAACAATTTTTAGTTAAGTTTATTTACTTGTAATTTCATTTGATGTAATTTCCTGTTTTTTATTCTAAGTCCGGGCCATCGAAACTACTTAGTTTCGATTGAGTTTTGTTTAATCGAAATTAATAGTTTCGATAGATAGGAAGTTTTGATAGGCTTGTTTTCACTTGTAAATGCTCAACCGAAACTACTAGTTTCGATGAGCATAGTTTCGATGCCTGTCAACTTACTATAAATAGCCTAGTTTGAGAATGTTTAGGGTATGGATAGCGGCTGTAACCCTGAAATTCTCTCTTACACAGTTTTCTGAATCAATACACATTTGGAGTTATTTCATATGTTGTTCTTACAATTTCATATCACACTTGTGTTGATTCCTGCGTGGTTTGCCTGATTATCTTCACCAATTCTGTTTCTACCCTCTGTTTCACCACCATACACACAGATTCTGCCTATGTGTAATCGATCTTCTGTTGATTTTCGATTGAAATCTGGACCTACAATTGGTATCAGAGATTTATGCTCTTGATTTCTGAGTGTATTCAGGTTTTTGTGATCGATTTTAGTTGTTTTTTGGTATATTATTGAAGTTTTCTGTATCTGAGTTTTGGAAGCACTGTTCCATCGATTTTCGGTCGTATCTGTTCAAGTTTTTGGGATTAAAGGGTATTTTCGTGATTATGAGTATTGTTAGAAGCTTTTTGCTGAATTGGATTGCTATTTCTTTGCTTTTGATTTTTGAAGGTGTTCATCAATGGAGAATTTCTGAGTTTGGGAAAAAGACATCGAAACTACTGTGAGATAGTTTCTACCTTTCCGTTGGTTATCGAAACTTCTTGTCCGGAGAAGGTATCGTCGAAAGTAGTTATTTGTCCTGTTGTATCAAAACTAACCTGTGCAGATTGATCACCCGAAACTACTGCACTATCGAAACTTGTAGTTTCTACTGAGTTTGCTGGATTTTCTGCTAAGTCTTCATCATCGAAACTAGTTTTTTCTGGTTTCTGTTTCTTCTATCGAAACTAGAAGTTTCGGGCGAGTCTTGTTCTATCGAAACTAGGAGTTTCGGTCAGCTTTTTCTCAATCGAAACTATTAGTTTCGATCAACCCTGTTCACCCGAAACTAGCCACTTTTTTATTTTAGATTTTCTGAGTTATGGCATCTTCAAGCAACAACGAATATGTTGGAGGAAACAAACCACATGTCTTGGTGTCCACCAGAGACTTTGATGATTAGACCAAGAAAATGAAGACTTTCTTTCAGTTCCATTACCACACTCTTTTGCAATCAATCACTGATGGTCAACACAATCCAGTTACTACCACTTCAGATGTTCAGCGTCCCAAGCTTGTGTATGAATATGATGAAAAGGATATTGACTTAATTACCAGATATAACAAGGCTTATGGATCTATTGCTATGGCTCTTCCTATGGATGTGTTTAACATATTTGCTGAGTATACTACTGCTAAAGATCTTTGGGTTGCTTTATGTACAAGGTATGAGGAAAGTGCTGAGGTTAGAGAAAGCAAGAGGGATTTAATCAAGAAGCAATATGAAATGTTTAGTAGTGTCCCTAGAGAACCCATGTCTGAATTGATCAACCGATTCTTAAGCATTATCTCTAAGTTAAAGGTTTTGGGAACTGAGTATCCCACTGTTGAGTTAAACAAAAAGCTGCTTGATTCACTACCCGAGGAATGGAATATATACCGAATTATGATCAAGAAAATTTAAAAGTTAAGTGACTTGTTACAGCAAGAACTCTACAACATTCTGGAGTCTTATGAATTAGAGATAAAGAAGGGTACAGTCACTCCAACTAATCAATCTAGAAACACAGCTCTTCTTGCGGGTAAAAGTTCCACCACTTCATCCAACAAAACTACAATGGCGTACTTTTCGAACTGATGTCCCACCTTCAATTTCTGGAATTCAGCCTACTGTTTCATCCACCTCTCAGAAGCCTACCACTATGATCCCCGATGAGTATCTACCTATCATGACTACCTTTATATCGTGATATGATGCACTGATTTCTGGAAACCTGACACCGGTCAGCTTTCAACCTCATGACTTGGAGCAGATCAACCTGGATGATTTGGAGAAGATGGATATTGATTGGTGCATGGCTATGCTGACTCTGTGGGCCAAGAGATTCATCAAGAGGACTAGGATGGATAGATTCAAGCAAGAAAAGGCTCTAGGGTTTGATATCAAAATGGTGAGATGCTACAATTGTGACAAGCTGTGTCACACCCCGACCGATGGTGGAATCATCGAGGTGGACAATGTGATGATTGTTCAAAAGCACATGATACTAAAGGTTGCATAATTCATTACTTTAATTTAAAGACAACAAGTTCCAAATACAATACATTTCAAATAACCTAGTCTAGTTCAAAACATTAATTTATTTAACTAGGTCCATAGTTCCTAAATGGAGAGATCTTCGGCAAGCAGTCACATATCCAAACCTGAAACATTATTTAAATCAAGTGTCAACTAAAAAGTTGGTGAGTACATAGGTTTAGTATTTCCTGTAAATAGTGGTTGTAAATCGTTTTGCAACTCATTGTTTATATTGTTAAACATAGTATATGATGTAACATTTATTTAATCACAATTCAAACCGAGTTTGACGCGCTTGAACAGAGCACAACAGCTAAGTCCGGTATGCTTGAATATAGTTACCCACTATATCCGGTATGATTGAATATAACACGCGGTTATATCCGAGTATGCAGTAATAAACACCCTAACCGGGTGGGCTGGTCAGGCACAATAGATCTATCAATATTACAGTTGGTTGTCTTGTGTTTAAATGTATGTACATCCAAAGAATAAACATATAGTCTCATGTATAACACGTACAAACAATGTGAGTAGCATGTATAATGTTTCACCCCAAAACGTATAAAAATATAAAAATAGGGGCTATGTAACTCACCTTGCAAGCGGGTATTTGTCCACGCGTGTAGGTGATAAGTATGTTGAAGTCTAAGCACAATGAAACCCTATGTAGATAAATGGGTATTATTGTATGTTTATATGTATGTGCGTATTTGTATTTAAATGAGCATAGGTTTTATAATAATATCCTTAATATAAAATGTGGTAGGAAATGAATATGATTTTGTAAAACTTTGACTTATAAATTATTACATTTTTAAATAATTAATCATTATGTTTAATGTATTTAAACAATAATAATAAATAAAAAGATAAATCTTTATTTGATTAATTATGTTGATATTTTATATATTAAAATTTATTTTAACAAGTTTATTAACAATATTGCTAGGTTCATATAAAGATAATGAGACATTTTATATATTAAGTGTATTTTATTAAGTTTATGAAATGTTACAAGGTTTATAAAAATATAGAACACTTTATATTTAAAAATATAATAAGTTTATAAAGGTATTACAAGATTTATAAAAAAATATAGGACATTTTATATCAAAAATGTAATTAAATAAGTTTATAAAGATATTACAAGATTTATATAAATATAGGACATTTTATATCTAAAAATGTAATTAAATAAGTTTATAAAGATATTACGAGATTTATATAAATATAGGAAATTTTATATCTAAAAATGTAATTAAATAAGTTTATATAAAAAAAATGGGATGGTTTATAAAAATATAGTTTAATTGATTTTAAATAAACGAACGAGTAAACCGACTCGTTTTAGTCTTTATTGTATAAAAATGTTATTAAAATAAGTTAGGTTAAATTAATAAAATAATTAAAATGTAAACAGAAGTAAAAAAAAAATGGGCCGAAGGCCAGAAGGTTCGAACCCGCGACATTCGCTTCAGACACAAACACGCATAACCAGCCGGGCTACTGCCCATCGCTGGTTATGTGTGTATCCGTTAAATTAAATACACAAAGGAACAACTGGTCGCTGGTTCTCGGTGACCGGCAAACCGTGTCCGAGGACACTGGGTTTGCCCGGTAGTTCTCGTGCGATGGTCGAGTTTTCGACTGGAATAGATTACCTGAAGATAACAGAAGGTACAGGAATCGAATCGAGGCTCGAACCTAGTCGCGAAGGGCTTGGTCGGCAGAGACTTTTGAACCGAAAATGTCCAAGGTGGAAATCGATCCTCTGGATGAAATTTGACTTCGAAATTTAGGTTGTAGCTTCACTTAGTAACGAAGAAAGTGATGGTATCCTCAATTTGGAGTGAGAATGTGTGGACGGAGGGTAACGAGTTCGAGCAGGGCCGGTAATGGCTATTTATGGTCGGGCCTGATTCTTATGCTCGAACGTGCAATTGAACACATTCCGACATAAGTCTGGACGAGGCGAAGCTAACCCGACATTCTGCAGGCGTGGAGGTGGCCTGTCGGGCCTGAATTCGGGCGTGGGTTCTCGGCCACCAACAGGATCAGACGATCCGTGTGTTGGGGAGACCAATTGGTCGAGGGGTCTAGTTCGCGAGGGGGAGACGAAGTCGGGGATGCTTTTGTCGGGCGTTGAGGTGCAGGGGACAGGCTTGTCGAGCGGGTCGCCGGAAATTAACTTGGACCGCCGGACAAAGGAAAGGGGTGACCGGAAATGCGATTTGGGGATTGACAGTTTTGGTCCCTGGAGTTTGGTTTAATTCGAAACAACCCTTAAAATAATTACGGATGGATCCTTGTGGTTTCATTTGTCCAGAAATAGTCCCTCAAACGATTTTAGTTTTAAAACCTTCTAGTTTAGTTAATTACAAAACGAACCCTAAACTTTTTATTAAATAAATTAATTTAATTTCTTTTAAATCAATTTACTTTAACATTATTTTTAAATGTTTTTATAAACTTACTTATTATTATTATTATAAATAATTTTTATAAGGTTATTCATCTTATTCAAATGAGTTATTTTATTAAATATGTAACTTCTTTTTTTTTTTTTTTTTTACTTAGATTTTTATATAAAATTTTATATTAGTTTTAAAATTTATAAATTTCTAATTAGTTTAAATCCATAAAATAAGATACCTATTTGTATAAAACCAAATAAAACTTAAGCATATAAAATTTTATAAAACTTATGTTTTTATTTAAAATCAATCATTTTGAATGGTTAATAAAATTGAAAACCATTGATTTATTTATATAAATTATCTAATTTGATAACATGATTTATATAGTTTATAACCTTCAAATATATATATATATATTTTTTTTTAAATTAAAAATATCTAACTTGAAATTTGCCAATACACCGATTTGATTAAATATACGTGTATATGTTTTGAAATAAAATGTTAATATTTCGCAACGAAAATCTTTGAAATGTCACAGTCTCCCCAAGTTGAAGGAATTTCGTCCCGAAATTCGATTAGCGAAGGTTATGGGAACGGGAAAAGGGGTGCCAATAGACTTAGAATGGAATTACTTCACAAGAGAAAGATTCAGCGGGGAAATATCGTATGATAACGGATGACGATGCTAATTCGAGTCGAGTTGTCAATTAGTTGATCTAATAGTATAATGAGATTTATGCATACAATTGTTCGTACAATGCATGAATGTAAACTACTAGAACCCAGATTTAACAATATTGGTGCCAATCACTTTGTGACATGGCATTTTCCTTTAAAACTCCACCCCACGGGTGTTCATATTTTCAAATTTTGCAAAAACATTTTCTAAAACCGGTCCTCCTCTTAGTACTTATGCACGGTTTATACTCGTTATATCAAGTGGGTTTATGTATAGGGTGTACCAGCGGCTAACCCACCACCCCTTTGATATACCGGGGATTCCCCGCGCATAATTATTAGGATTTAGAACTTCAACAATTTAGGTAAACTTTAACAGAGCTAGCAAGTTGTATGACCGAGTTTAAACCTAATAGGTTTGTCTCACAAAAGTATAGGAATGAGATGAATGGTGAAAGCATAGCTGTTATATGAAATCACGGATTATGGAATTCATAGCAATGGATTTCCCATCCGCTATTACCATGGTATACGAGTTATCAAGATTGTAGTGCAGCAAGGTCAACGTTGGAGTTGCTAGAGTTAGCATTAACCGCGCGACGGGGAGGCATTCTATAAGTACCACAAGGAAGACAAGAATTTATGAGACTTCGGATAAAACATGCATATAGGTGCCACAGTTGGTAGACTGTTCACAATAATGCAAGCAGGAACACGAGATGACACTCATCATGTCGTGTGGTAATGTATGTATGTTCTGACTAAAATTGATCACATAACTCATTCAAAATTTATAACACTAAAGGATAGGGGAAATAAGCCATGAAATATATTCCTGGGAGGATATGATAACATAGATCATTATTCGCGTAATAGGAATGGCCGAGATTCGCATGCACTACAAATTGTTATTACGTGTGCACCCGTAATAATGGTTTGTTTTGCATGTTCGTCTAGTTCTTCCTACCTTGCTATAATGTCCCCAAATTTTGAGTTTAAGTTCGGATTGTATCCTTGCGAATACATTGACTTATCAACGTTAAATAATTCCTCAAAGCTTTCAAGGAGACATGCTTTAGCCTATAGGTAAACACTCACTTCAGGAATTCCCAGGAAAGCATACGGGTCCGTTTATTTGGATTTATACGAAATGCTTTCCTAGACAGAAAACCCAATGTACAGGTGTCACCCTTCCAGATTGCACGTGTCCTTTACTGGTTTCAAGAAATTAAGTCGTTGACGAGATTTTCAAGATTTTAATAGTCTTGAGAGTCTATGAGTATAAAATGTGTAGAAACGTTACAATTAATATGGAGTAGGAAAGAGTATGGATAAGGATGGGTAGTGTATTTGTTTGCATAAGTCTGTTTATCAAATGTGTATGTAAAGTATGTATTATGTGTTTAAAGTCTTGTATGTATGTGTATAAGTCTCATGTACCAAACTCGGGAAAATTCAAATAATACCTAACTACAAATAATTCATATAGCAATTTATCATTTAGCACATAACACATAAAAGGGAGTCCTAGGGTTATAGTCTAGGTCATTGTGTCTAATAACCTAATTCCCTATAACCATGGCTCTGATACCAATCTGTCACACCCCGACCGATGGCGGAATCATCGAGGCGGACAATGTGATGATTGTTCAAAAGCACATGATACTAAAGGTTGCATAATTCATTACTTTAATTTAAAGACAACAAGTTCCAAATACAATACATTTCAAATAACCTAGTCTAGTTCAAAACATTAATTTATTTAACTAGGTCCATAGTTAATAAATGGAGAGATCTTCGGCAAGCAGTCACATATCCAAACCTGAAACATTATTTAAATCAAGTGTCAACTAAAAAGTTGGTGAGTACATAGGTTTAGTATTTCCTGTAAATAGTGGTTGTAAATCGTTTTGCAACTCATTGTTTATATTGTTAAACATAGTATATGATGTAACATTTATTTAATCACAATTCAAACCGAGTTTGACGCGCTTGAACAGAGCACAACAGCTAAGTCCGGTATGCTTGAATATAGTTACCCACTATATCCGGTATGATTGAATATAACACGCGGTTATATCCGAGTATGCAGTAATAAACACCCTAACCGGGTGGGCTGGTCAGGCACAATAGATCTATCAATATTACAGTTGGTTGTCTTGTGTTTAAATGTATGTACATCCAAAGAATAAACATATAGTCTCATGTATAACACGTACAAACAATGTGAGTAGCATGTATAATGTTTCACCCCAAAACGTATAAAAATGTAAAAATAGGGGCTATGTAACTCACCTTGCAAGCGGGTATTTGTCCACGCGTGTAGGTGATAAGTATGTTGAAGTCTAAGCACAATGAAACCCTATGTAGATAAATGGGTATTATTGTATGTTTATATGTATGTGCGTATTTGTATTTAAATGAGCATAGGTTTTATAATAATATCCTTAATATAAAATGTGGTAGGAAATGAATATGATTTTGTAAAACTTTGACTTATAAATTATTACATTTTTAAATAATTAATCATTATGTTTAATGTATTTAAACAATAATAATAAATAAAAAGATAAATCTTTATTTGATTAATTATGTTGATATTTTATATATTAAAATTTATTTTAACAAGTTTATTAACAATATTGCTAGGTTCATATAAAGATAATGAGACATTTTATATATTAAGTGTATTTTATTAAGTTTATGAAATGTTACAAGGTTTATAAAAATATAGAACACTTTATATTTAAAAATATAATAAGTTTATAAAGGTATTACAAGATTTATAAAAAAATATAGGACATTTTATATCAAAAATGTAATTAAATAAGTTTATAAAGATATTACAAGATTTATATAAATATAGGACATTTTATATCTAAAAATGTAATTAAATAAGTTTATAAAGATATTACGAGATTTATATAAATATAGGAAATTTTATATCTAAAAATGTAATTAAATAAGTTTATATAAAAAAAATGGGATGGTTTATAAAAATATAGTTTAATTGATTTTAAATAAACGAACGAGTAAACCGACTCGTTTTAGTCTTTATTGTATAAAAATGTTATTAAAATAAGTTAGGTTAAATTAATAAAATAATTAAAATGTAAACAGAAGTAAAAAAAAAATGGGCCGAAGGCCAGAAGGTTCGAACCCGCGACATTCGCTTCAGACACAAACACGCATAACCAGCCGGGCTACTGCCCATCGCTGGTTATGTGTGTATCCGTTAAATTAAATACACAAAGGAACAACTGGTCGCTGGTTCTCGGTGACCGGCAAACCGTGTCCGAGGACACTGGGTTTGCCCGGTAGTTCTCGTGCGATGGTCGAGTTTTCGACTGGAATAGATTACCTGAAGATAACAGAAGGTACAGGAATCGAATCGAGGCTCGAACCTAGTCGCGAAGGGCTTGGTCGGCAGAGACTTTTGAACCGAAAATGTCCAAGGTGGAAATCGATCCTCTGGATGAAATTTGACTTCGAAATTTAGGTTGTAGCTTCACTTAGTAACGAAGAAAGTGATGGTATCCTCAATTTGGAGTGAGAATGTGTGGACGGAGGGTAACGAGTTCGAGCAGGGCCGGTAATGGCTATTTATGGTCGGGCCTGATTCTTATGCTCGAACGTGCAATTGAACACATTCCGACATAAGTCTGGACGAGGCGAAGCTAACCCGACATTCTGCAGGCGTGGAGGTGGCCTGTCGGGCCTGAATTCGGGCGTGGGTTCTCGGCCACCAACAGGATCAGACGATCCGTGTGTTGGGGAGACCAATTGGTCGAGGGGTCTAGTTCGCGAGGGGGAGACGAAGTCGGGGATGCTTTTGTCGGGCGTTGAGGTGCAGGGGACAGGCTTGTCGAGCGGGTCGCCGGAAATTAACTTGGACCGCCGGACAAAGGAAAGGGGTGACCGGAAATGCGATTTGGGGATTGACAGTTTTGGTCCCTGGAGTTTGGTTTAATTCGAAACAACCCTTAAAATAATTACGGATGGATCCTTGTGGTTTCATTTGTCCAGAAATAGTCCCTCAAACGATTTTAGTTTTAAAACCTTCTAGTTTAGTTAATTACAAAACGAACCCTAAACTTTTTATTAAATAAATTAATTTAATTTCTTTTAAATCAATTTACTTTAACATTATTTTTAAATGTTTTTATAAACTTACTTATTATTATTATAAATAATTTTTATAAGGTTATTCATCTTATTCAAATGGGTTATTTTATTAAATATGTAACTTCTTTTTTTTTTTTTTTACTTAGATTTTTATATAAAATTTTATATTAGTTTTAAAATTTATAAATTTCTAATTAGTTTAAATCCATAAAATAAGATACCTATTTGTATAAAACCAAATAAAACTTAAGCATATAAAATTTTATAAAACTTATGTTTTTATTTAAAATCAATCATTTTGAATGGTTAATAAAATTGAAAACCATTGATTTATTTATATAAATTATCTAATTTGATAACATGATTTATATAGTTTATAACCTTCAAATATATATATATATATTTTTTTTTAAATTAAAAATATCTAACTTGAAATTTGCCAATACACCGATTTGATTAAATATACGTGTATATGTTTTGAAATAAAATGTTAATATTTCGCAACGAAAATCTTTGAAATGTCACAAGCTGGGTTATTTTGCTAGGTATTGCAAGGAGCCATCATCAAAGGAGCAACATGAGAAGAAGAATTCATCTAGAAAGCAAGTTGCCGTCTCTCCCAAATCCACTACAACTTCCAGCGCAACAGCTCTGGTCTGTCAAGCTGATGGACACTATCATTGGAGATATCAAGAAGGGGAAGTAGCTGAAAAGGAACTGATGGCAGACATTGAAGAAAAGGAAAAATGTGTCATGATTGAACCAGCTGAGGATCTCACTGTCATACCAGCTGAGGTAATGTCTAGACTTTGCAATGCTTAATCTTGTTTAAATGAAATTTAGAAATATAGATTCATCATCCAGGCCTTGGTCGATGAACGATATCACATAAAGGTGATGTATGATTATGTGGCTAAAAATGAGAAACTTTACTTAAAGAAAATTCGTGATATTTCTAGAGAAAACCAATATTTGATTGTACAACTTACTACACAAAAGAATAATAATCAAATTTTAACTGAAAGACTTCAAATGGCGAAAAAGAAAATTTTCAATTTGAACACATGGGTATGGATCAGAAAATTATTTTTGAAATCACTGACAACCAAATTCATAAAAAGGTCATAGAAGGCATCGGGTATAACTCTCACCCTCCTCCGTATTCCAAGTCTGGTAGACTTGCTGATATGCCAGTTACTCATGTTCCCACATCCTTTGTTTGTAAATTATCTGCTGATGATTATATCCAAACTTCATATTCTGACAGTTTTGCTTCGTGTGCAGAGTCAGATTGTGTAGGTTCCGAAGATAATTGTGATGAGAGTTGTAGAAAGGGAAATGTTTTAAATGAACTTGAGTCGAATGAATGTAATAATATGTCTGTGTCAAAACCAGATATTTGTGAACACCTTGAATATTTGTATCTTGGTTCTATGCCTTATGAGCATGACAGTTTGAGAAATGCTATTAATAAGTTTAAGAATGATTTGCCTTTTGTTCCTAAATCTGTAAATGTTATGAGTTGTATTAAAAATTTTAAAAGTGCGGGAGTTGTTGTGACTGACATTCCACAAGAAACAATGAGCAATCTGGAATTTTTCAGATTAAAGGAAGATCAAAGTGTCACACCCCAACCGACGGCGGAATCATCGGGGCGGGACATGTAGACTGTTCATGAGCACAAGGTTGATTAAATTGAAATATATTAAACATCCAAATTCATTTCAAGTATTCAAGACAAAACCAAATCAAACCAAGTACATAAAATGAAATCCATAATCCTTTATTAAAATTATCTAGGTTCAAAACTTATGTGTAGCAAGTCTTGATCAAATCACACATTAGTACCTGAAACATGAATAAAATAAGGTCAACTAAAAAGTTGGTGAGCATACACAGGTTTGTATATAGATAGCATATAGATTATGAATAAACAAATCCTTACATAACATGATAAAATAAGGCATTTATGGAGAGCAGCTATTGTGTAACCAAGTACAGTCAAACCTTTGTAACTAGCATGCAAAATTGTGTTGTCGGTAACAATCACCCCAATCTGGGTGGGTTTGTCAGACTCAATAGATCTATCATTGTTTACCGTCGGCTTGAATAGTTAATGATTGCACATAAATCGCACACAAAAGTTAGCACAACTAGCACTCAGGCATAAAGCTTAAATTGCCCACATGAATGTAAAGAGGATTTGTATTTGTGTTGTTTGTGTAAATGTAAAAAATAGTATTGTATAATGTTCATGTTCCACCCCAAAAAGTGTAAAAGAGTAAAAGGGGCCATGTAATACTCACTTGATTTGAAGGCGTAGCTAACACGAGAAACTAGATAGTAATACGAGGTACTTGTAATGCACAACGTTTACCTAGTGTGGAATGTACATTGATTTAATAATGTGCACAATAGTCTATGTCTAAGTCTAGAGTTGAATTGGATGTGTGCATAAAGAATTTGAAGTTGTAGGTGTTAGTGGTTTGTACTTGAATGATGTTGTATAAAATTAAGGTTTAAGTTTGGAATAACTAAATAATAAAATAATAAAATTATTATTTATTTACTTAGTTATAAAATATAATGTAAGTATTAGGGATAATTAAGTATAACCTAAACAAATAGTTTTTGTTTAAATGTAAATTAAATAAATCATTGTAACCTTATTTATTTATTTATAAAATATGTAACTTAATCATTTAGTTATAAAAATGTATTAGATGTTTTATATTGAATATACATTTCTTTACTTTATTTTCATAAAGATGTTTAAATAAATTGTGTATATAATAAATAAGTTTAGGGTTTAACAATACATATAGATTAAATTTTATAAGTTTTAAATAAATAATTTTCATTTATTTTATAATAGAAGTTTGATCTTTTTAAATAACGTTAATATAAATCTTTATAAAATCAATTCTTTTTATTTAAAAAAAATTAATTTGAAATTCTTATTGTTTTTTTAAAATATGAAATTAATTATTCTTTCAAGACTTTTCTCACACACATGACCGTGCTTGGAACAAGGCACGATCGTGCTAGGACCACGGGCGCGACCTTGCTAGTCAGGGACGCGACCGTGTTGACCAATACAGAGGATATAGTTAGGCTGTTCACTAGGCACGACCGTGTCTGGGCCAGGCATGACCGTGTCTAGGGTTCTGAGGCACGACCAAGTCTAGCCAAAGGCATGACCGTGTCTGAGTGTGTGAGGCACGACCGCGCTGGTATTGGCGCGACCATGTCTCATGAAGCACGACCGCGCTAGAAGACTAGCGCGACCGTGTCTGTTCCAAAAAAGAAACGATCTGACTAATTCTTATATTGTTAATGTTGGAATTCATAGGGCTTTCATCTGTACGGTTATTACGAGTCTTTTGGAATATATTAATTGTATTTAAAACGTGTTCAAAGCAGGGTTCGATTAAATCTATTTTGAACGAAAACTAGATTCTGGTTCGTGATGATTCCCATATTGTAAGCCCAAATTAGATTAGGGCTTCTGATTTATAGACTAAAACGTAAGTGTGAAATGTTTCAATTAACCGGAAGGACGATGAATTGATAGTGTTCGGTAGAGATGAGTTCCGGCGACGACGGGTTTGGTTTCCGGCGCCTTCTTCTGCAATTCCGACTGACTCAGTGTTTCCGGGAGCTTTAGAGAGGATCGATAGTATGTTGGCTTGGGAGAATTGCAAATCAAAATGGTGAATCCGATGGTTTCGTGAGAAGATTAGGCGTTTATGAAATAAATCGACGAAAATGAGTTTATTTGTTGTAATGGTGATGATTAAAAGGTTTAATTTGTTGTAGAACGGTTATGAAATCGAACGTCTCTGTGATTAAAGGCTGCATTTACGTTTCAACTGATGAGAGGCGCAACCGTGCCCATATGAGGCGCAACCGTGCCAAGGCACCGGGCGCGACCGTTCCAAAGCAAGGCGCGCGACCGTGCCATAGCACTTGGCGCGACCGTGCCAGAACGAGGCGCGACCGTGCCTATTAGGGTTTATGTTTATTTATTTATAAAATCAGTCCTTGCAATTTCAGTATTGACAGATTTGTAATAATATGGACTTATGTACACGTGTAAAATTTGTGCATTTGCATTGAAACATAGTATTTAATTATTAGTACAAATAGAACAAGTCAGTGTACTAGAATTTGGTTTGAAAATGTATCACATTGAACTGAAATATAGATAATGAAAATTAGAAATGTTACAGTATCCCCATGTTGAGGGAATTTCGTCCCGAAATTTAACTAGAGGAGGCGACGGTATCAGTGAAAGAGATGGGGGTACTTGAGCTTCATTTGGTCCTCTCGTTCCCAAGTGAATTCAGGACCACGTTTAGATTCCCAACGAACTTTGATAATAGGGATACGGCTTCGCTTGAGCTGATTGATCTCATGATGCATGATTTCTACCGGTCTCTCAACGAAGTGCATCGTTTCATCAATGTGCACGTCGTCAAGAGGTATGTGAAGGTTTTCATCAGCAAGGCATTTCTTCAAATTAGACACATGAAATGTAGGATGCACATTGCCAAGTGATGGAGGTAACTCAAGTTTGTAAGCCACTGTCCCAACTCTTTCAAGGATCTTGAATGGACCCACATAGCGAGGTGCTAACTTGCCTTTCTTTCCAAAACAGATCACACCCTTCCACGGAGACACCTTTAGAAGAACGAGGTCATCGACTTGGAATTCCAAGGGTTTTCTTCGTTTGTCGGTATAACTCTTTTGCCGACTTCTCGCTACTCGAATGTTGTCATGGATTTGGATAATCTTGTCGGATGTTTCTTGAATTAGCTCGGGACCGGTGATTTGTGCTTCACTAATCTCGTTCCAACAGATAGGAGAACGACACTTGTGACCATAGAGAGCTTCAAATGGAGCCATGTTGATACTCGTGTGGTAGCTATTATTGTAAGAGAACTCGATTAGGGATAGATGTGAATCCCAATTACCACCAAAATCAATTACACAAGCTCCAAGCATATCCTTAAGAGTTTGGATTGTTCACTCGGTCTGACCATCAGTTTGGGGATGGTAGGCCGTGCTCAAATCCAATCGCGTACCAAGAGCTGTTTGGAGAGATTGCCAAAAGCGAGAGGTGAACCGAGCATCTCTATCGGAGATTATGTTTAAGGGAATACCGTGATGGCTCACAATTTCGTCAATGTAAATTTGGGCTAGTTTCTCAACTCGATACTCTTCACGGATCGGCAAGAAATGAGCAGATTTGGTGAGACGGTCAATGATCACCAAAATGCTATCATAACCACTTGATGTACGAGGGAGTTTGGTAATGAAATCCATAGCTAAGTTCTCCCATTTCCACACGGGAATTTTCGGTTGTTCGAGTAATCCGGAAGGACGTTGATGTTCGGCTTTGACTTTGGAGCAAGTTAGACATTTGGCAACATAGAGAGCAATGTCCTTCTTCATACCGGGCCACCAATATTGTTGGCGAAGATCTTGGTACATTTTATCTGCACCAGGATGAATAGAATAACGAGTCTTGTGGGCCTCGTTCATAAGAAATGTATGGAGATCATCGCGATCGGGAACCCAAATACGGTTCAAGTAATAAAGTAAGCCATTGGATTTTGATTCAAGCTGAAGTTCAACACCACACGACATTTCCTCGTACATGTTACCCTCGGTGACTGACACGTGTTGAGCTTCTAAGATGCGATTTTGAATGTCGGTTTGAATTCGGACACATTGAAGCATGACATGGTCCTTTCGACTCAAAGCGTCGGGTACAACATTCGCTTTGCTGGGATGGTAACGAATCTCGCAGTCCTAGTCGTTAAGGAGTTCAACCCAACGTCGTTGCCTCATATTGGGTTCTTTTTGGTTGAAGATGTGTTGGAGACTTTTGTGGTCAGTGAACACCACACACTTTGTGCCATAGAGGTAATGTCTCCAAATCTTTAATGCGAATACGACCGCACCCAACTCTAGGTCGTGCGTCGTATAATTCTTCTCATGAATCTTAAGTTTCCTTGATGCATAAGTGATTACTTTGCCTCATTGCATGAGGACACAACCGAGACCTTGGTTGGAAGCATCACAGTAGACAACAAGATCATCATTCCCGTCAGGGAGAGTCAAAATAGGAGCATTGCACAACTTTTGCTTGAGAGTTTGGAAAGCTTCTTCTTGTTTTGGTCCCCATTCATAAATTTTACCCTTGTGGGTCAAAGCGGTAAGGGGAATAGCAATCTTAGAGAAATTTGAGATGATACGACGATAATATCCCGCAAGACCAATGTCACACCCCGACCGATGGCGGAATCATCGGGGCGGGACATGTAAGACTGTTCATAGCACATGGTTGACTAGATTGAAATATATTAAAGTCAAATTTCCATTACAAATAATCCAAGTATAAACCAAATTCAAACAAAGAAACGTAAAACAACTCATAGAATTCTTGATTTAAATTGCTAAGTCCAAATCCTATATTGAGCACGTCTTGAATCATTCTCACATATTAGGGCCTGAAACATGAATAAAATAAAGTCAACTAAAAACTTGGTGAGTATAACATAGTTGTATATAGATAGCATATAGTTGAAAACAAATCCTTTACATATCATGATAAATAAGGCATTTATGGAGAGCAACTATTGTGTAACCATGTACAACCAAACCTTTGTAACTAGCATGCAAAAAAATTGTGTTGTCGGTTTCAATCACCGCGCACCTGGGTGGGTTTGTCAGACTCAATAGATCTATCATTGAAAACCGTCGGCTTGTATAGTTAATGATTGCACATAATCGCATACAAAGGTTAGCACACCTAGCACTCGGGCATAAAGCTCAAATTGCACATATGAAAGTAAATAGGATTTGTACTTTGTGTTGTTTGTGTAAATGTAATGTGTAATTTGAATAATGTTCATGTTTCACCCCAAAAGTGTAAAAGAGTAAAAGGGGCTATGAAATACTCACTTGATAAGGAGGTGTAGCTAACAAGGATAATAGATAGAAAAATAAAGATCCTCGAGTGCACAAATTAACCTAAAGAGTAATGTATGTTGTATCAAATAGTGTGCACAACAGTGTAAGTTAAATGATGGTTTGGACTTGAGTAAAATGTTATTGATATGAACTTGGATGTGTTGAATAAAATATAAAGTTTAAAATGAATATTATCAAAACATTTGATTAAGGTTTGAGTTTGAATAAAAAATTAAGTAAGGTATAAAATTATTGCTTATGAAAATAAATAAATAATTGATTTTGTTTAAACATGACTTAAATAAATAGTCATTATCTTATTCATTTATAAAAATTTGTAACTTAGACATTTAAAATATCATTTATGTGTAATCTTTTACAATAAATATAAATTTAATTTTTATAACAATAATATTTATTCCAAGATCAAACTTTTAATCCTTTTTAAATAATTAAAACACATTTTTTTATAAAATTTGAAACATTACTGATTGAAAAATATAAAATTTATAATTCTGCCAAAAATCTGACTCACACACGACCGTGTCTCTGAGGGGCATGATCGTGCTCAAGCCACGGGCGCGACCACGCTAGCCGGGACGCAACCGGGTTGATCAACAGAGGGCACAAACTAGACAAGTCAACAGGCACGACCGTGCCTTGGCCCGACACGGTCGTGTCTATGATTCTTAGACACAACAGAGACTAGCCCAAAGGGCATGATTAGGTCTGGACAGGAGGCACGACCACGCTGCTAATCTGCACGACCGCGTTTCATGAGGCACGGGCGCGCTAGATGATTAGCGCAACCGTGTCTCTTCCAAATCAGACACGAATTGACATATTCTTGTATTTTAAATGATGGAATTGTTAGGGCTTTTGATTATTGAGTTATTACAAGTCTTTTCATATAGTTTTATTGTATGTAAAACGTGTTTAAGACCGGATTCGATTAAATCATTTTTATTAAAATAAGCACTTCGGTTCAAGATGATTTCTGTAGTGAAAACCCAATTTAACAGAGGGCTTTTGATATGAGGACTAATTCGACTGAGGAAGAGGTGCTAATTACCTTGGAGAGTATCGAATTGATAGAAAACGGTAGAAGAAAGTTCCGGCGTCGGCGATAACGGCTTCCGGCGACTTCGGCTGCAATTCCGGCTAGGCCAGAGAGTCCAGAGACTTGACGAGATTCGGGAGATGCGAATTCCTTTCTTGATTGGGAGGATTTGGGTTCAGAGGAGGATTCGAGTTTTTGCTTGAATTGCTTGAGAGAGATTTCGAGGTTGATAGTATGAAACTGAGACGTTTGTAAAATTTGAAAATGGTGATACACTCGTTAAGGGGAAAAGAAACATAGGACTGTTACGGATTCTCAACGATTGGGTGATTAAACTGCATTTACGTTTCAACTGTTACACATGCGCGACCGTGCCCAAATATGCCGCGACCGTGCCTAGGCACCGGGCGCGATCGTTCCAGGACCAGTCGCGTGATCGTGCCGAGGCACTTGGCGCGACCGTGCCAGGACGAAGCACGACCGTGCTAGACTAGGGTTTCTTGACATTTTTCAACTTTAGTCCTTGACTTTTCAGGTTTGATATGTTTGAATTAAATAGTTTCTTGCATAGTGTTTAAATGTATATAATTGCGTAAAACTTGCGAATTTGTATCGAATCATTGCGTTTAGTTTACGGTGAGAAAAATAATAAGACAGTGCACGAGTATTGAATTCAAAATTGCATTACATTGAATTGAAATATGAATACTAAAAATCAGAAATGTTACAGTCTCCCCATGTTGAGAGAATTTCGTCCCGAAATTTAGCTAGAGGAAATAACAGTATCAATAAAAAGATGAGGGTACTTGAGCTTCATTTGGTCTTCTCGTTCCCAAGTGAACTCAGGACCACGCTTAGATTCCCAACGAACTTTGACAATAGGAATGCGACTTCGCTTGAGCTGTTTGACTTCACGATCCATAATTTCTACCGGCTTCTCAACGAAGTGCATCGTTCATCAATGCGCACGTCGTCAAGCGGTATATGGAGATTTTCATCAGCGAGACACTTCTTCAGATTAGATATATGAAATATAGGATGCACATTGCCAAGAGATGGAGGTAACTCGAGCTTGTAAGCCACTTTCCCAATCCTTTCAAGGATTTTGAATGGACCAACATAACGAGGTGCTAACTTGCCTTTCTTTCCAAAGCGGATCACGCCCTTCCACGGGGACACCTTTAGAAGAACAAGGTCACCGACTTGGAATTCCAAGGGTTTTCAACGTTTGTCGGCATAACTCTTTTGCCGACTCCTCGCTACTCGGATATTGTCACGGATTTGAATAATCTTGTCGGATGTTTCTTGAATTAACTCGGGACCGGTGATTTGTGCTTCACCAATCTCGTTCCAACAGATAGGAGAACGACACTTGCGACCATAGAGAGCTTCGAATGGAGCCATGTTGATACTTGTGTGGTAGCTATTGTTGTAAGAAAACTCAATGAGGGATAGATGTGAATCCCAATTGCCACCAAAATCGATTACACAAGCTCTAAGCATGTCTTCAAGAATTTGGATTGTTCGCTCGGTTTGACCATCAGTTTGCGGATGGTAAGCCGTGCTTAAATCCAATTGAGTACCAAGAGCCTTTTGGAGAGATTGCCAAAATCGAGAGGTGAACCGGGCATCTCGATCAGATATTATGTTCAAGGGAACACCATGACGACTCACGATTTCGTCGATGTAAATTCGGGCTAGTTTCTCAACCCGATAGTCTTCACGGATAGGCAAGAAATGAGCAGACTTGGTGAGACGATCAATGATCACCCAAATACTATCATGACCACTCGAGGTGCGAGGGAGTTTGGTGATAAAATCCATGGCTAAGTTCTCCCATTTCTACGCGGGAATTTCCGGTTGTTCAAGCAAACCAGAAGGACGTTGATGTTCGGCTTTGACTTTGGAACATGTTAAGCATTTGGCCACATAAAGAGCAATGTCTTTCTTTATACCGGGCCACCAATAAAGTTGGCGAAGATCTTGGTACATTTTATCTTCACCAGGATGAATAGAATAACGAGTCTTATGAGCCTCGTTCATGAGAAATGTACGGATATCATCGCGATCGGGAACCCAAATACGGTTCAAGTAATAGAGTAAGCCATTGGGTTTTGATTCAAGAAGGAGTTCAACACCACATGACATTTCTTCGTACATGTTACCCTCGGTTACCGAGACGTGTTGAGCTTCTAAGATACGGGTTTGAATATCGGTTTGAATACGGGCACAATGAAGCATAACATGGTCCTTTCGACTCAAAGCATCGGCTACAACATTCGCTTTGCCGGGATGGTAACGAATCTCGCAGTCGTAGTCGTTAAGGAGTTCGACCCAACGACGTTGCCTCATATTAAGTTCTTTTTGGTTGAAAATATGTTGAAGACTTTTGTGGTCGGTGAATACCACACATTTCGTGCCATATAAGTAATGTCTCCAAATCTTTAACGCGAATACGACCGCACCCAACTCGAGATCGTGTGTCACACCCCGACCGATGGCGGAATCATCGGGGCAGGACATGTAGACTGTTCATAGCACATGGTTGACTAAATTGTAATATGTTAAATCCATTTCCATTCAAACAAACATGAATCAAATTCATGGTACATAATGAAATACAATTTGTTTTTGAATTAAGATTAACTAGGTCCAAAGCCTATGTGTAGCATGTCTTAATCAAACTCATATGAAAGCACCTGAAACATGAATAAAATAAGGTCAACTAAAAAGTTGGTGAGTATAACACAGGTTTGTATATAGGTAGCATATAATTTGTAAACCAAATCCTTTACATAACATGATAAATAAGGCATTTATGGGGAGCAGCTATTGTGTAACCATGTACAATAAAACCTTTGTAACTAGCATGCAAAAATTGTGTTGTCGGTTTCAATCACTGCGCACCTGAGTGGGTTTGTCAGACTCAATATATCTATCATTGAAAACCGTCGGCTTGTATAGTTAATGATTGCACATAATCGCATACAAAGGTTAGCACACCTAGCACTCGGGCATAAAGCTCAAATTGCACACATGAATGTAAATATGATTTGTACTTGTGTTGTTTGTGTAAATGTAAACATGTAAGTTGAATAGTGTTCATGTTTCACCCCAAAAATGTAAAAGAGTAAAAGGGGCTATGTATACTCACTTGTATCGAAGGCGTAGCTAACACGAGATACTAGATAGTAATGTGATCCTTGTATTGCACAATGTTAACCTAGAGTGTAATGTATATTGCATTAATAATTAACAATAGTCTAAGTCTAAGTCTAAGGTTGAATTGGATAAAGTTAGTGATTGGTACTTGAAAGTATTGTATAAAATGGAAGATTTGAATTGAATATGTTTAGAATATTTTGAATAAGGTTTGAGTTTGAAATAATTAAATAAGTAAATTAGATAATTATTGTTTATGAAAATGATGTAAGTATTAGATGTATTTAAGTATAACTAAATAGATGCTTTTATTCAAATAAAAATCAAATAAATAATTATTACTCTATTCATTTATTTATAAAGTGTAACTTAGACATTAAAATATTATTAAGTGTAGGGTTTATAAATTAGATGTTGGACTTTAAATAATTCTCTTTTATTTTAAGATTAAACATTTGATCTTTTCTAAATAAGGATAATACAGATTTTTTAAATTTAATTACTTTTATTTTAAAAACAACTCTAGAATATTAATTGTTTTTAAAAATAGAAAAATATAAACATTCTGCCAACACACACGACCGTGCCAGGGAAGGGCACGATCGTGCTTGGTCGGGCGCGACCGTTCGGGAAAGGGCGCGACCGCGTTGGTCAAACAGAGGACAACTGGCCAAATCACTAGGCACGACCATGCCTTAGACAGGCACGACCGTGTCTATGCTTCAAGGGCACGACCAGGTCTAGCCAACGAGCATGACTAGGTCTGAGCAGGAGGCACGACCGCGCTGGAAGTCGGCACGACCGCGTCTCCCGAGGCACGACCGCGCTAGATGATTAGCGCGACCGTGTCTCTTCTAAATCCGACACGAAATGACTAAATCTTATATTGATAGCGATGGATTTGTTAGGGCTTTTGTTTATCAAGATATTTAGAGTCTTTTCATATAAATTAATTGTATGTAAATCCTGTTTAGAAACGGGTTCGATTAATTCATTTTTAATAAAATAAGGAATTCGGTTCTGGATGATTTCTGTAAGGAAAGCCCAAACTAAAATGGGGCTTTTGATATAAGGATTGAAACGAATGAGAGAAAGGTTTCAATTACCTGAGAGGACGACTGATGGCGAGAGTTTGATAGAAAGGAGTTCCGTCGACTATGTGACGGCTTCCGGCGTCTTCTGCTGCAATCCCGGCTAAACCAGAGAGTCCAGGTGATTTCGTGAGGATTGAGTAGCGTGAGTATTCAGTTTGATTGGGGAAATTCGGATCGAAAGGGAGGAGTTGTGTTTTTCTTGAAAGGTTTCTTCGATTTTTTTGAGAGTTGTAGGATTAAACGGAATTGATTCGTGTAATTGAAAAGGTTATTGCTTCGTTAATGGGAATAAAGTGTAAAACTGTTACGGAACTCAACGATCGGTGATTAAAGTAATTTTTACGTTTCAACTGGTACGCAGGCGCGACCGTGTCCAAATGAGGCGCGACCGTGCAAAGGTACCGGGCGCGACCGTTCCAAAGCAAGGCACGCGACCGTGCCAAGGTACTTAGCGCGACCGTGCTAAATGGAGGCGCGACCGTGCCTATTAGGGTTTCTGGTTTATTTACCAAATCAGCCCTTGCAACTTCAGTTTTGCCATAATTCACTTGGTTATGATAATATGATAGGACACTTATATATAGGAAGTACCATCGGCGTATCCACCATGTCCTTGTCATATCACATCAGTTTTGTTGTTACACATCATGATAAATTTTAGGTCACAACACACGACAAAATTTCTCTATAGTTTCCATACACTGATTTTTTATAATTCCGTGTGCACCCGTAATTATTCAAATCATCGTATGGTCCGTATAGATCGTTTTCGTTGTGTGTGGGTAAGGGGGGCACAATTTCACTATGATCACGTCTATTGTTTACACATAAAAGTCGCTAACAAGTAACTATGTCCTTAAGCAGGGAAGTTCACAACTAAATAGTAGTATAACTTAAAGTTTCTTAGTTTGCTCGTGTTTGAACAAGAATACGTCAAACCTCGAGTCGTTTCCATGTATTATGGTCTTTAACTTTGGTGAACAAAAGTGCATGACCATGTCTTGTGTATAATGAAATCAATCAATTGTAATAATTATAAGCAAATTTTGTTTCATGTATAAAGTAAACACACAAGTCTCATGTATGATCTAGTGTCACATAGCTCGTTATCAAATAGGTCTCATGTGTAGCGTGAACAATTTAGCGTTACATATTTTGTAAATCATTAAGCTCCCATGTGGAATATAAACAACATAGTATCATGTGTATTGTAGAAAATGAAGTTCATGTATGGTGTTGACAACTTTGCATCATGTATTTTATAAATAAATATCTTTCATGTGTAATATAAACAATTTAGTATCATGTATATTGCATAATGTGCATAATTTAGTATAATATACCTTGTAACCAAATGGGTTTCATGTTTAATGTGGTCAATCTAGAATTATCTATCAATCAAGCAATTGTTATGCATCATGTATTTTGCAAACAACTAAGTTTCGTGTATTATGGTCAATCCAGTAGCATGTGTATTGCAAATAAACATATTCCGTGTGTTATGCGATCAATCAAGTAAATCATGATTTGTAGACAAACTAGTTTCATGTATTATGTAATTTGTGTAGCATTAGATATATTGAGAATAATTGACTTTCATGTACCATGTGGTTGCGTTGGGTTTATTGTAAACGTGCATACGTAAATTATTGAACTTCGTGTGTGATGTATACTAATAGGTTTTGTATGTGATTGAGCGTTGCGGACGAGCGGGTTGTTTGGCGTTCTTGTATAATGTGGTAGTTAGGTTCTAGCTCTTAAATCTCAATGAGGTTAATGGATAGGGTTAACGTCTACGCGGTATGGATCGTCTCTTGAAGCGACAAGTGAAAGGTAATGAGAAAGTTCTGAAAACGTTCGGGGAAATGTGTTTACAAATACGGATCTTTGTTTGAAATTTGAAAGTGGTAAGTCGTCCTTGGTTGTAGATATATAAAGTAGTGAATCCATTGATTCACATAATTTAAATAAATAGACAAGTTATGGGAAAAATCTTTTAATTTAAATTTTCAGCTATTAATAAGAGAATATTTTTAAGCGGAATTATTGGTTAAACAAGTAGTTGTATACTAATTTAGCTAGGGTTTTGAAATATTTATTTTAATGAGGAAAAATCATAATTATTTATCAATTCGAAATAATATTTTTATGAAAGAGATTGTATTACTTTCCTTATTAGGTGAAAAAGTTTTATGGAATATTTATGTTTTTGATATTATCCAAAAATTTCAATAAACATTTTGTTAAACAAGATAGCGATGTTTTTTTTAAATCATAAAATAGGATGATTTATTTATAAAAGAGATTGTTGGTAATGTACTAAATCATGTTGAATGAAAGAAGTGATATTTGAGAAAGTTTGATGAAAATATAACAGGTGTAATTTACGCTCCACGGGTCAAATCAATGAACAATAACTGTAGAGTTGAAATATATGGAATTGACTAGATGCTGAAATGTTAAACATTACTCAAAACATAAGGAAATGGTTCTCAATTAAAAAATTTAAAGAAAATCAGTAGAAGCTCTTTCTAACGTCTCTGGTAGCTTTCCATTAGGAAGAAGATAATCGCTAAGATGAGCACCGCTATAGTCACTTGAGTAGTAGATCTGGCTTCAGTTCTGGCGGTCTCCGTGCGATGACCTTGTATTTCTCTTTCAAGGGTGGAGATTAACTCCTTTTGGTATCCTAATTGATTTGCTAGGCTATCCATTTTTTTTTGTCTTTGCAAGTCGTGTATTACTCCCTGCTCTATCCTTTGCCTCTCGAATTCTGAATTTCTTACATATTGATGGAAGTCATTGGTTGGAATTCCCATAACACCAGGGGGTGCCATGGTATGCCTTACTCAAGGATTAAAGTAATACGGGTCGGGCATTAGATATGGGTCTCTTAGTGGGAGTGGTAGTTGGTTGTGGGGATGGGGTGTCTGATACGGGTTTCTGGGCGCGGCTGATCCAGGTGTTCGAAGTCTTGGGCCGGTGTTCCTAATCCAATCTACCCTTACATCAAACCTTGATCTAGCAGCTGCGGGTGTTGGTGATCGATGTACGGGTGATCCGGTGTCTTCTTCCCAATCAGACTCTTCTTCGGGACGGCATACCGGGGAGGTAGGAGAGTACGAGTCCATACTTAGCAGGAAAACAATGGAAAGGTTGTAAGCGATAATAAAATACTGAGTGTCCAATGTAAGAGTTCTCATAGGTTTAGAGTTTGACTAGTCATAACGCCGAACCTTCACAATGGTATTTTAGAAATACACTTGACCTATAAGCAATGCATCCCTGAAGAGAATTCCCAGGAAAGAGGGGTGGGTCACTAAGACACACTTAAGTACCCTATCTTTTCTTAGCCAGAATTCCTCATGGGCTTACATACTCTTCCAACCATCATGTATTAATAATAGTATTGTTGGGCTCATGGTCATGATGGGAACTGTTGTGAACTGGGCTTTAAGCCCCAAAAGTAGGGTTTATGCATTTCAATGGGCTTCTTCTTCTTGGAGGATAGATGGGCTTCTTGGTTTATTATTGGTGGGCATTAGGCCCAATAGTTTAAGTCTTTGTTCATAAAAGGTGATGGTTTCGTGTATGGGAGTCCAAATGTGTATGAATAGTTTGGTGTGTATGTGCGTGTGTTAAACTTAGGATAGTGTTTTAAATAATTTAAGTAGGTAGCTATGCATAGAAGAAAAAGTGGGCAGGTAACGTGACACATAAACTATTGAGTATTGTATCATGTGATGTAATCATATGGTATAACAATGTAAAAATATTCACATAGGAGGATAATCATATAGCATGTAGGTAGTAATGAGTATAAGCACAAGAGTTATCGAGTAGTGTGACACATAAGTCATTATGTATTGTATCACGTAGTGTAAATACTTATGATAGCATGTAAAAATATTTACACAAGAACTAATAATGTAACATGTAGTAGCATGGGATTGTATGGGTGTCCTAAAGTTATAGTCTAGGTCAAGAGTGTCTAATAACCTAATTCCCTATAACCAAGGCTCTGATACCAATCTGTCACACCCCGACCGATGGCGGAATCATCGAGGCGGGACATGTAGACTGTTCATAGCACATGGTTGACTAAATTGTAATATGTTAAATCCATTTCCATTCAAACAAACATGAATCAAATTCATGGTACATAATGAAATACAATTTGTTTTTGAATTAAGATTAACTAGGTCCAAAGCCTATGTGTAGCATGTCTTGATCAAACTCATATGAAAGCACCTGAAACATGAATAAAATAAGGTCAACTAAAAAGTTGGTGAGTATAACACAGGTTTGTATATAGGTAGCATATAATTTGTAAACCAAATCCTTTACTTAACATGATAAATAAGGCATTTATGGGGAGCAGCTATTGTATAACCATGTACAATCAAACCTTTGTAACTAGCATGCAAAAATTGTGTTGTCGGTTTCAATCACCGCGCACCTGAGTGGGTTTGTCAGACTCAATAGATCTATCATTGAAAACCGTCGGCTTGTATAGTTAATGATTGCACATAATCGCATACAAAGGTTAGCACACCTAGCACTCGGGCATAAAGCTCAAATTGCACACATGAATGTAAATAGGATTTGTACTTGTGTTGTTTGTGTAAATGTAAACATGTAAGTTGAATAGTGTTCATGTTTCACCCCAAAAATGTAAAAGAGTAAAAGGGGCTATGTATACTCACTTGTATCGAAGGCGTAGCTAACACGAGATACTAGATAGTAATGTGATCCTTGTATTGCACAATGTTAACCTAGAGTGTAATGTATATTGCATTAGTAATGCACAATAGTCTAAGTCTAAGTCTAAGGTTGAATTGGATAAAGTTAGTGATTGGTACTTGAAAGTATTGTATAAAATGGAAGATTTGAATTGAATATGTTTAGAATATTTTGAATAAGGTTTGAGTTTGGAATAATTAAATAAGTAAATTAGATAATTATTGTTTATGAAAATGATGTAAGTATTAGATGTATTTAAGTATAACTAAATAGATGCTTTTGTTCAAATATAAATCAAATAAATAATTATTACTCTATTCATTTATTTATAAAGTGTAACTTAGACATTAAAATATTATTAAGTGTAGGGTTTATAAATTAGATGTTGGACTTTAAATAATTCTCTTTTATTTTAAGATTAAACATTTGATCTTTTCTAAATAAGGATAATACAGATTTTTTAAATTTAATTACTTTTATTTTAAAAACAACTCTAGAATATTAATTGTTTTTAAAAATATAAAAATATAAACATTCTGCCAACACACACGATCGTGCCAGGGAAGGGCACGATCGTGCTTGGTCGGGCGCGACCGTTCTGGACAGGGCGCGACCGCGTTGGTCAAACAGAGGACAACTGGCCAAATCACTAGGCACGACCGTGCCTTAGACAGGCACGACCGTGTCTATGCTTCAAGGGCACGACCAGGTCTAGCCAACGAGCATGACTAGGTCTGAGCAGGAGGCACGGCCGCGCTGGAAGTCGGCACGACCGCGTCTCCCGAGGCACGACCGCGCTAGATGATTAGCGCGACCGTGTCTCTTCTAAATCAGACACGAATTGACTAAATCTTATATTGATAGCGATGGATTTGTTAGGGCTTTTGTTTATCAAGATATTTAGAGTCTTTTCATATAAATTAATTGTATGTAAATCCTGTTTAGAAACGGGTTCGATTAATTCATTTTTAATAAAATAAGGAATTCGGTTCTGGATGATTTCTGTAAGGAAAGCCCAAACTAAAATGGGGCTTTTGATATAAGGATTCAAACGAATGAGAGAAAGGTTTCAAATACCTGAGAGGACGACTGATGGCGAGAGTTCGAAAGAAAGGAGTTCCGTCGACTATGTGACGGCTTCCGGCGTCTTCTGCTGCAATCCCGGCTAAACCAGAGAGTCCAGGTGATTTCGTGAGGATTGAGTAGCGTGAGTATTCAGTTTGATTGGGGAAATTCGGATCGAAAGGGAGGAGTTGTGTTTTTCTTGAAAGGTTTCTGCGATTTTTTTGAGAGTTGTGGGATTAAACGGAATTGATTCGTGTAATTGAAAAAGTTATTGCTTCGTTAATGGGAATAAAGTGTAAAACTGTTACGAAACTCAACGATCGGTGATTAAAGTAATTTTTACGTTTCAACTGGTACGCAGGCGCGACCGTGTCCAAATGAGGCGCGACCGTGCCAAGGTACCGGGCGCGACCGTTCCAAAGCAAGGCACGCGACCGTGCCAAGGTACTTGGCGCGACCGTGCTAAATGGAGGCGCGACCGTGCCTATTAGGGTTTCTGGTTTATTTACCAAATCAGCCCTTGCAACTTCAGTTTTGCCATAATTCACTTGGTTAGGTTTTAACAATACACCCAACGGGGTCACTAACTGAGCTAACTCTAGGAGGTGTTACCGCGCGAAAATGAGTTCAAAGTCTTTGAATTAAATATGATCGGTTAATAATTAATGAGGCGTAGGTTGAATAAGTATAGGGTCTAGTGTTGTATTTGTCATTAAAATAAGTTAAAATAGGGTCGGAAAATCGAGAATGTTACATCGTGCTTCGTATAATTTTTCTCATGAACTTTGAGTTGCCTTGATGCATAAGCGATTACTTTGCCTCGTTGCATGAGAACACAACCAAGACCTTGGTTAGAAGCATCACAATAGACAACCAAATCATCATTTCCATCGGGGAGAGTCAATATGGGAGCATTGCACAACTTTTGCTTGAGGGTTTGGAAAGCTTCTTCTTGTTTCGGTCCCCATTCATAAGTCTTACCCTTGTGGGTCAAAGCGGTAAGAGGGACAGCAATCTTTGAGAAGTTTGAGATGAAACGACGATAATAACCCGTAAGACCAAGAAATGAACGAACTTCGGTAGGAGTCTTCGGGGCATTCCAATTCTTAACCGTTTCAATCTTAGCAGGATCAACATGAATACCTTTGTCGTTGACGATGTGACCAAGAAATTGAACTTCCTTTAGCCAGAATTCACATTTGGAGAATTTGGCATATAATTGTTCTTTTCTCAAGAGATCCAAAACCAATCTAAGATGTTGCTCATGGTCGGCTTTAGTCTTGGAATAGATTAAGATGTCATCGATGAAAACTATCACGAACTTATCGAGGTACGGTTTGCACACACGATTCATGAGATCCATGAAAACTGCGGGTGCATTGGTTAGTCCAAAAGGCATAACCATGAACTCGTAATGACCATACCTTGTTCGGAAGGCAGTCTTTGGAATATCGTCTTCTTGCACACGGAGTTGGTGATAACCAGATCGAAGATCAATCTTTGAGAAGCAAATAGAACCTTGAAGTTGATCAAAGAGGTCATCAATCCTAGGCAAAGGATAACGGTTTTTTATAGTAAGCTTGTTGAGTTCGCGGTAATCAATACACATGCGAAATGATACATCCTTCTTTTTGACGAATAAGACGGGTGCACCCCACGGTGAATGACTCGGATGGATGAATCCCTTGTCGGAGAGCTCTTGAAGTTGACTTGCAAGTTCTTGCATTTCAGAAGGTGCAAGACGATAAGGGGCTCTAGCCACGGGGTTAGCTCCGGGCACAAGATCAATACGAAATTCTACTTGACGAACCTGTGGAAGACCGGATAAGTCTTCGGGGAATACTTCAGGAAAATCTCGGATAATGGGGATATCTTGAATACTCTTCTTCTTAACATCCTTTTGAACGATATGGGCCAAAAAGGCCACGTACTTCTTTCGTAAGTACTTTTGAGCGGTAGTACACGACATCAACTTAAGTCCCTTGCAAGCCTTTTCACCAAAAACCCTTAAGGTTTCTCCCGATGGTAGGGGAATTTGGATACACTTTTCAAAGCAAATGACTTCGGCATGATGATTTGATAGCCAATCCATACCTATGATAATATCAAAGCTTCCTAGTGGCATTGGAACAAGGTTGATTGGGAATGAATGGTCATTTAGTTTTAAGGAGCAATCATAAATAATGGAGTCAATTGTAAGGGAGTCACCATTCGCTATTTCAACGGTGAAGGTTTTCTCTAATTGGGATCGAGTCTTTGCAAGTAAAGGTTCAAAATTAAGTGACACAAAACTTTTATTGGCTCCGGTATCGAATAAAATGGAGGCATATTAACTATTAACAAGAAACGTACCATTGACCACGTCATTGTTGGCTTGAGATTCATTGGCGTTTATGTTGAAAGCACGCCCACGAGCTCCACCTTGTCTAGCATTGACTAACTTTGGGCATTGATCACGGAAATGGTTCTGGTTACCACACTCATAACATGCTCGCCCATTTGCAATTGCGGGTACATCTTGATTAGCCACTTGGGTGTTGGTTTGGTTTGGTGGGTTGACTTGGCTCGTAAGAGCTTTGGTCCTACAAACACTAACTGTATGACCATATCTCCCACAATAAGTACAAAGGCGACATGGGATAGTTTGGGGATGATGGTAGTTGCAGGTGGCACAAAGTGGGTAAATTCCAACATATGGCTTTTTGACCGGTGTTTGAACCATAGGTGCAGCTTGGATAACCGGAATAGCAGGAGTAACCACAGCATAGTTTCTAGTCTTCCTTTTCCTATTATTGCGGGAGGGTTCAGTTGTGGCTTCTTTGTTGTGGGTAGGAGGGGTTACGTTTTCAGAAACTTTCTTAGAACCCTTTTTGGTAAGAGTTCCAGCTTTCACATGATTATCAGTTAAGGTAGCGGATAGACGAATAGCATCCTCTAGTGTAGCAGGATTTCTACCTAAGACAGTATCTTGGATTTGTCTTGGTAGCCCACCAATATACTTTTCGATACAACGGGACAAAGGAGTGACCATGTGGGGCACGAGAAGACTCAACTCATGGAACCGAGTTGTATACGCCAAGTTTTCACCACTATCTTGGGCAAGATCCCAAAATTCGGCTTCAAGTTTCTTTACCTCATTTCGAGGACAGAATTCCTCGGTCATTAACCTTTTAACCTCATCCCAAAGTAAGGCCATTGCTACGTCCACACCCCTATTTCTTTTCTCCCCATTCCACCACGTGAGTGCCCGTTTTTGTAGAACACTTGTGTTATTACGAACACGGAGGTTGTCGGGGCAGTCACTATTAAGGAAAGTATTCTCAATGCTTTCGAACCATTGAAGGAGTCCGGTAGCTCCTTCGGTACCATAGAATTTGAGGGGATTGCACGAGTTGAAGTGTTTGAAGGTGCATTGAGATGGGTTGTTACCACCATTAATACCACTATTGCTTCCATTTCCACCATTGTTGCCATTGGTGGCACTATTGGCTTGGGTGAGTTGTGTCACCAATTGGGTAAGAATAGCAGCAATGTCGGTGTTGGAGTTGGTTGCGGGAGCACGACGAGGAGGCATTCTACATATTTTCACAAGACAAGAAAGATTGTAAGAACTTATGAGATTTGATAGGGTTTAATAGAATGAGAAAATAAAAATAGATATCCTTTGTTTGGATTGTACTCAAAAGTGACAAAATCACTTGAATACCATGGCACATTAAGGTTAATTAAACTTATATAATTTTCAAGAAGACATGCTTTAGCCTATAAGTAAACACTCATCTCGGGAATTCCCAGGAAAGCATACGGGTCCCTCGGTTGATTGGGATTTTTGCGAAATGCTTTCCTAGACAGAAAACCCAAAATACAGGTGTCACCCTTCCAGATTGCACGTGTCCTCAAATAATTTAACAAGTTTAAAAACCTTAACGAAGAAATAAAAAAATTTTGAGATTTTTGCTTCAAGAAATTTTTTTTTTCCACATGCTAAGAATGATAAAGATAGAAAAGAAGATAAGAATATTATGAGGTTTTAGGATATATGGAAGGATATTATTTATTAAATTATTATTTAAGAAGATCCTACTAAGTCATGAATTTTTAACAAGTAAGGTATCAAATATAATAATAATTAATCATGGTAAGCATGTAGCACATAGCATGTAACACATAGCACAAAAATCATGAAACATAGTATAAGTGGGTGTCCTAAAGTTATAGTCTAGGTCAAGATGTCTAATAACCTAATTCCCTATAACCAAGGCTCTGATACCAATCTGTCACACCCCAACCGATGGCGGAATCATCGGGGCGGGACATGTAAGACTGTTCATAGCACATGGTTGACTAGATTGAAATATATTAAAGTCAAATTTCCATTACAAATAATCCAAGTACAAACCAAATTCAAACAAAGAAACGTAAAACAACTCATAGAATTCTTGATTTAAATTGCTAAGTCCAAATCCTATATTGAGCACGTCTTGAATCATTCTCACATATTAGGGCTTGAAACACGAATAAAATAAAGTCAACTAAAAAGTTGGTGAGTATAACATAGTTGTATATAGATAGCATATAGTTGAAAACAAATCCTTTACATATCATGATAAATAAGGCATTTATGGAGAGCAACTATTGTGTAACCATGTACAACCAAACATTTGTAACTAGCATGCAAAAAAATTGTGTTGTCGGTTTCAATCACCGCGCACCTGGGTGGGTTTGTCAGACTCAATAGATCTATCATTGAAAACTGTCGGCTTGTATAGTTAAGGATTGCACATAATCGTATACAAAGGTTAGCACACCTAGCACTCGGGCATAAAGCTCAAATTGCACATATGAAAGTAAATAGGATTTGTATTTTGTGTTGTTTGTGTAAATGTAATGTGTAATTTGAATAATGTTCATGTTTCACCCCAAAAGTGTAAAAGAGTAAAAGGGGCTATGAAATACTCACTTGATAAGGAGGTGTAGCTAACAAGGATAATAGATAGAAAAATAAAGATCCTCAAGTGCACAAATTAACCTAAAGAGTAATGTATGTTGTATCAAATAGTGTGCACAACAGTGTAAGTTAAATGATGGTTTGGACTTGAGTAAAATGTTATTGATTTGAACTTGGATGTGTTGAATAAAATATAAAGTTTAAAATGAATATTATCAAAACATTTGATTAAGGTTTGAGTTTGAATAAACAATTAAGTAAGGTATAAAATTATTGCTTATGAATATAAATAAATAATTGATTTTGTTTAAACATGACTTAAATAAATAGTCATTATCTTATTCATTTATAAAAATTTATAACTTAGACATTTAAAATATCATTTATGTGTAAGCTTTTACAATAAATATAAATTTAATTTTTACAACAATAATATTTATTCCAAGATCAAACTTTTAATCCTTTTTAAATAATTAAAACACATTTTTTATAAAATCTGAAACATTACTGATTGAAAAATATAAAATTTATAATTCTGCCAAAAATCTGACTCACACACGACCGTGTCTCTGAGGGGCACGATCGTGCTCAAGCCACGGGCGCGACCGCGCTAGCCGGGACGCGACCGGGTTGATCAACAGAGGGCACAAACTAGACAAGTCAACAGGCACGATCGTGCCTTGGCCCGGCACAGTCGTGTCTATGATTCTTAGACACAACAGAGACTAGCCCAAAGGGCATGATTAGGTCTGGACAGGAGGACACGACCGCGCTGATAATCGGCACGACCGCGTTTCATGAGGCACGGCCGCGCTAGATGATTAGCGCGACCGTGTCTCTTCCAAATCAGACACGAATTGACATATTCTTGTATTTTAAACGATGGAATTGTTAGGGCTTTTGATTTTTGAGTTATTACGAGTCTTTTCATATAGTTTTATTGTATGTAAAACGTGTTTAAGACCGGATTAGATTAAATCATTTTTATTAAAATAAGCACTTCGGTTCAAGATGATTTCTGTAGTGAAAACCCAATTTAACAGAGGGCTTTTGATATGAGGACTAATTCGACTGAGGAAGAGGTGCTAATTACCTTGGAGAGTATCGAATTGATAGAAAACGGTAGAAGAAAGTTCCGGCGTCGGCGATAACGGCTGCAATTCCGGCTAGGCCAGAGAGTCCAGAGACTTGACGAGATTCGGGAGATGCGAATTCCTTTCTTGATTGGGAGGATTTGGGTTCAGAGGAGGATTCGAGTTTTTGCTTGAATTGCTTGAGAGAGATTTCGAGGTTGATAGTATGAAACTGAGACGTTTGTAAAATTTGAAAATGGTGATACACTCGTTAAGGGGAAAAGAAACGTAGGACTGTTATGGATTCTCAACGATCGGGTGATTAAACTGCATTTATGTTTCAACTGTTACACAGGCGCGACCGTGCCCAAATATGCCGCGACCGTGCCTAGGCACCGGGCGCGATCGTTCCAGGACCAGTCGCGTGATCGTGCCGAGGCACTTGGCGCGACCGTGCCAGGACGAAGCACGACCGTGCTAGACTAGGGTTTCTTGACATTTTTCAACTTTAGTCCTTGACTTTTCAGGTTTGATATGTTTGAATTAAATAGTTTCTTGCATAGTGTTTAAATGTATATAATTGCATAAAACTTGCGAATTTGTATCGAATCATTGCGTTTAGTTTACGGTGAGAAAAATAATAAGACAGTGCACGAGTATTGAATTCAAAATTGCATTACATTGAATTGAAATATGAATACTAAAAATCAGAAATGTTACAACCAAGAAATGAACGAACTTCGATGGGGGTCTTCGGGGCATTCCAATTTTTAACCGCTTCGATCTTAGCAGGGTTAACATGAATTCCCTTGTCGTTGACGATATGACCAAGAAATTGAACCTCTTTTAGCCAAAATTCACATTTGGAGAATTTGGAATATAGTTGTTCCTTCCTTAAGAGATCCAAAACCAGTCTAAGGTGTTGCTCATGGTCGGCTTTAGTCTTGGAGTAGATTAAGATATCATCAATGAAGACGATCACAAATTTGTCGAGGTATGGTTTGCACACACGGTTCATGAGGTCCATGAAAATCACAGGTGCATTGGTTAGCCCAAAAGGCATGACCATGAACTCGTAGGGACCATACCTTGTTCGGAAGGCAGTCTTTGGAATATCTTCCTCTTGTACACGAAGTTCGAGAAGCAAGTAGAACCTTGAAGTTGATCAAAGAGATCATCAATTCTAGGCAAAGGATAACGGTTCTTGATGGTAAGCTTGTTGAGTTCACGGTAGTCAATACACATGCGGAATGATCCATCCTTCTTTTTGACGAATAAGACGGGTGCACCCCACGGTGAATGACTTGGACGAATGAAGCCCTTGTCGGAGAGCTCTTAGAGTTGACTTGCAAGTTCTTGCATTTCAGAAGGTGCAAGACGGTATGGAGCTCTAGCCACAGGGTTAGCTCCGGGCACAAGATCAATGAGAAATTATACTTATCGAACGGGTGGAAGACCGGATAGATCTTCGGGAAATACTTCGGGAAAATCCCGAATGATGGGAATGTCTTGGATACTCTTCTCTTTGACATCCTTTTGAACAATATGAGCTAAGAAGGCCACGTACTTCTTTCGTAGGTACTTTTGGGCGATAGTGCATGACATTAACTTAAGTCCTTTGCAAGGCTTTTCACCAAAGACTCTTAACGTTTCTCCCGACGGTAGAGGTATTCGGATGCACTTCTCGAAACAGATGACTTCGGCATGATGATTTGATAGCCAATCCATGCCTATGATAATATCAAAACTTCCTAGTGGCATCAGTACAAGATTGATTGGGAATGTATGTTCATTAAGTTCTAGAGAGCAGTCATAGATAACAGACTCAATTGTAAGCGAATCACCATTTACTACTTTGACAGTGAAGGTTTTCTCTAATTGGGATCGTGTCTTTGCAAGTAAGGGTTCAAAATTAAGTGACACAAAACTTTTATCGGCACCGGTATCAAATACAATGGAGGCATATTGACTATTAACAAGGAACGTACCGTTGACCACATCATTGTTGGCTTGAGCCTAATTAGCGTTTATGTTGAAAGCACGCCCACGAGCTCCGCCTTGTCTAGCATTGATTAACCTTGGGCACTGATCAGGGAAATGGTTTGGGTTACGACATTCATAACAAGCACGCCCATTTGCAATAGCGGAAATACCTTGATTAGCCACTTGGGGGTTGGTTCGATTTGGTGGGTTGACTTGGCCTGCAAGTGCTTTGGCTCTACAGACATTGACCGTATGGCCATATTTCCCACAATGAGTGCAAAGGCGACATGGAATGGTTTGGGGATGATGATAGTTGCATGTGGCACAGAGTGGGTAGATCCCAACATATGGCTTTTTGGCTGGTGCTTGAACCATAGGAGCAACTTGGTTAACAGGCATAGCAGGAGTGACCATAGCATAGTTTCTAGCCTTTCTTTTCCTATTATTACGAGAGGGTTCAGTTGTGGCTTCTTTGATGTGTATGGGAGGAGTTGTGGTATCGGAAACTTTCTTGGTGCCTTTTCTAGTTAGAGTTCCCGCTTTCACATGGTTGTCAGTTAATGTGGCGGATAGGCGGATAACATCTTCAAGTGTTGCGGGATTTCTCCCTAAGACAGTATCTTGAATTTGCCTAGGTAATCCACCAATATACTTCTCAATGCAGCGGGATAAATGTGTGACCATATGGGGCACAAGGAGACTTAACTCGTGGAACCGAGTTGTATAAGCTAGACTTTCACCACCATCTTGGGCAAGATCCCAAAACTCGGCTTCCAATTTTTTTACCTCATTTCGAGGACAAAATTCTTCGGTCATTAGCCTTTTAACCTCATCCCAAGGTAAGGCCATTGCTACTTCCACACCTCTATTCCTCTTTTCCCCATTCCACCACGTGAGTGGCCGTTTTTGTAAGTCACTTGTGGCATGACGAACACGAAGGTTATCGGGGCAGTCACTATTGAGAAAGGTGTTCTCAATACTTTCGAACCATTGAAGAAGTCCCGTAGCTCCTTCGGTGCCATAGAACTTAAGAGGATTGCATGAGTTGAAGTGTCTGAAGGTGCATTGTGGTGGGTTGGCACCACCACCACCATTAGCTCCATGGTTACCATTTGTGGCACCGTTAACTTGGGTGAGTTGAGTTACAAGTTGTGCAAGGACAGCAGCAATGTCGGTGTTGTTATTGGTTATGGGAGCATGACGGGGAGGCATTCTACAGATTTGCACTAGACAAGAAAAGATGTAAGAACTTATGAAAGTTATTTGGATTTAAAAGGATGAGATAGCAAGTAAAATAGTTAATTATACTTTGGATTGTACTCAAATAGTGATAAAATCACTTGAATACTATGGCACATTAAGGTTAATTAAACTCATATAATTTTCAAGGAGACAAGCTTTAGCCTATAAGTAAACACTCATCCCAGGAATTCCGAGGAAAGCATACGAGTCCCTCGGTTGATTGGGATTTATGCGAAATTCTTTCCTAGACAGAAAACCCAGAATACAGTTGTCACTCTTCCAGATTGCACGTGTCCTCAAATAATTAACAAAGTTTAAAAGCCTTAACGAGGAAATAAAGAAAATTTTTATAGATTTAGATCCATGAAGTTTCCACATGCTCAGAAGATAATGATAGAGGAGTAGGTAAGAATATTATGAGGTTTTAGGGTATAGGTAGGAATATTGTTTATTTAATTATTATTTAAGCATAGTCTAATAAGTCATGAATTTTAACAAGTAAGGCATCAAAATGAAATAATAACTAATCAAAGAAAACATGTAACACATAGCATGTAGCACATATCACATAATCATGAAGCATGGCATAAGTGGGTGTCCTAAAGTTATAGTCTAGGTCAAGGGTGTCTAATAACCTAGTTCCCTATAACCAAGACTCTGATACCAATCTGTCACACCCCAACCGAAGGCGGAATCATCGGGGCGGGACATGTAGACTGTTCATGAGCACAAGGTTGACTAAATTGAAATATATTAAACATCCAAATTCATTTCAAGTATTCAAGACAAAACCAAATCAAACCAAGTACATAAAATGAAATCCATAATCCTTTATTAAAATTATCTAGGTCCAAAACTTATGTGTAGCAAGTCTTGATCAAATCACACATTAGTACCTGAAACATGAATAAAATAAGGTCAACTAAAAAGTTGGTGAGCATACACAGGTTTGTATATAGATAGCATATAGATTATGAATAAACAAATCCTTACATAACATGATAAAATAAAGCATTTATGGAGAGCAGCTAATGTGTAACCAAGTACAATCAAACCTTTGTAACTAGCATGCAAAATTGTGTTGTCGGTAACAATCACCCCAATCTGGGTGGGTTTGTCAGACTCAATAGATCTATCATTGTTTACCGTCGGCTTGAATAGTTAATCATTACACATAAATCGCACACAAAAGTTAGCACAACTAGCACTCAGGCATAAAGCTCAAATTGTATACATAAATGTAAAGAGGATTTGTATTTGTGTTGTTTGTGTAAATATAAACAATAGTATTGTATAATGTTCATGTTTCACCCCAAAAAATGTAAAAGAGTAAAAGGGGCTATGTAATACTCACTTGATTTGAAGGCGTAGCTAACACGAGAGACTATATAGTAATACGAGGTCCTTGTAATGCACAACGTTAACCTAGTGTGGAATGTACATTGATTTAATAGTGTGCACAATAGTCTATGTCTAAGTCTAGAGTTGAATTGGATGTGTGCATAAGGAATTTGAAATTGTAGGTGTTAGTGGTTTGTACTTGAATGATGTTGTATAAAATTAAGGTTTAAGTTTGGAATAACTAAATAATAAAATAATAAAATTATTATTTATTTACTTAGTTATAAAATATAATGTAAGTATTAGGGATAATTAAGTATAACCTAAACAAATAGTTTTTGTTTAAATGTAAATTAAATAAATCATTGTAACCTTATTTATTTATTTATAAAATATGTAACTTAGTCATTTAGTTATAAAAATGTATTAAATGTTTTATATTGAATATAAATTTCTTTACTTTATTTTCATAAAGATGTTTAAATAAATTGTGTAAATAGTAATTAAGTGTAGGGTTTAACAATACATATAGATTAAATTTTATAAGTTTTAAATAAATAATTTTCATTTATTTTAGAATAGAAATTTGATCTTTTTAAATAACGTTAATATAAATCTTTATAAAATCAATTCTTTTTATTTAAAAAAATTTAATTTGAAATACTTATTGTTTTTTTTAAAATATGGAATTAATTATTCTGTCAAGACTTTTCTCACACACACGACCGTGCTTGGGACAAGGCACGATCGTGCTAGGACCACGGGCGCGACCGTCCTAGTCAGGGACGCGACCGTGTTGACCAATACAGAGGATATAGTTAGGCTGTTCACTAAGCACGACCGTGTCTGGGCCAGGCATGACCGTGTCTAGGGTTCTGAGGCACTACCAAGTCTAGCCAAAGGCATGACCGGGTCTGAGTGTGTGAGGCACGACCGCGTTGGTATTGGCGCGACCGTGTCTCATGAAGCACAACCGTGCTAGAAGACTAGCGCGACCGTGTCTGTTCCAAAACAGAAACGATCTGACTAATTCTTATATTGTTAATGTTGGAATTCATAGGGCTTTCATCTGTAGGGTTATTACGAGTCTTTTGGAATATATTAATTAAATTTAAAACGTGTTCAAAGTAGGGTTTGATTAAATCTATTTTGAATGAAAACTAGATTCGTGTTCGCGATGATTCCCATATTGTAAGCCCAAAATAGATTAGGGCTTCTGATTTATAGACTAAAATGTAAGTGTGAAAGGTTTCAATTACCCGGAAGGACGATGAATTGATAGTGTTCGGTAGAGATGAGTTCCGGCGACGACGGGTTTGGTTTCCGGCGCCTTCTTCTGCAATTCCGACTGACTCAGTGTTTCCGGGAGCTTTAGAGAGGATCGATAGTATGTTGGCTTGGGAGAATTGCAAATCAAAATGGGGAATCCGATGGTTTCGTGAGAGGATTAGGCGTTTATGAAATAAATCGACGAAATTGAGTTTATTTGTTGTAATGGTGATGATTAAAAGGTTTAATTGAGTTCGTTAATGGTGAAAACGTGTAGAACGGTTATGAAATCGAACGTCTCTGTGATTAAAGGATGCATTTACGTTTCAACTGATGAGAGCCGCGACAGTGCCCATATGAGGCGCGACCATGCCAAGGAACCGGGCGCAACCATTCCAAAGCAAGGCACGCGGCCGTGCCATAGCACTTGGCGCGACCGTGCCAGAACGAGGCGCGACCGTGCCTATTAGGGTTTTTGTTTATTTATTTATAAAATCAGTCCTTGCAATTTCAGTATTGACAGATTTGTAATAATATGGACTTATGTACACGTGTAAAATTTGTGGATTTGCATTGAAACATAGTATTTAATTGTTAGTACAAATAGAACAAGTCAGTGTACTAGAATTTGGTTTGAAAATGTATCACATTGAACTGAAATATAGATAATGAAATCAGAAATGTTACACAAAGTCTTCAGGAAAGAAATATTGAAGAACGAGTTGCCTCAAGTTATGATGTCTCAACATCACAATCATATTCATCGTCTTGTGAAGACAATTATCAGGCTAAACCGACATGGGATAAAGTTTGTTTTAGTTGTGGGGAATCCAATCATGTTTTCAAGACATATAAATTGTCTACATATCGTTTTGAAGAAGAAAACGTACCATCTGTTATTCAAAATTCAATCGATTGTGCTTCAAATGTTTTCTCTAAATCACAACATAGTAGAACTTTGCGACGTTAAAGGACTAAAAATGCTAAAAAATGGTTGAAAAGGATTTGAAAAATTAATAATAATGATCTTTTTGACAATAAATTAAAGGAGGATTCTGACTATGATTTTCGAAATGCATATTGCAAAATTAAGAAGTTCCAAGTTAGCAATGGCTTGGGTACAAATGTCTAAATTTTTCATTTTGTGCAAGAACAATCAAGGAGGACTGGAGACAATATCTGGCATGTCGACAGTGGTTGCTCAAGACATATGACTGGTCATTTTTCTTTATTGCAAAACTATCATCCAATAGACGGAGATTTTGTTGCCTTTGTAGGCAATCCAAGAGGAGGAAAGATTGAAGGACAAGGAACAATGTCCAACGGTCTAAATAGCTTGGAGAATGTCAACTTCGTTCCACAGCTGAAGTATAAAGACTTTTGTGCCCTCTTCAATTCCAGAGAATGTTTGATTCTGAAGCCTAGAGTGGTTATTCCCGAAGACCTAATCCTCATGCGTGCCCCTCGAAGATTCAATACATACAGTCTAGATATGAATAACCCATCAGGAATCAAATCCTGCTTTCTCACAAAAGCTTCAGAAGATGGGTCCTTTATTTGGCACAAAAGATTAGGACACGTGAATTTCAAGACAATGAATCGCCTTGTTCGAGGAAACCTTGTCACCGGTTTACCTCTAAAAGACTTCTCAACCGTGGAACATTGTCTTTCCTATTCCAAGGGCAAGCAACACAAATCAACTCACAAGCCCAAAACCACCAATTCCATTGACTCCCCTCTTCAATTGCTTCACATGGGTCTCTTCGGTCCTGTGAGTGTCATTAGTCATAGAAGGAAATCCTACTGCTTGGTGGTAACCGATGATTTCTCTCGGTTTACTTGGGTATTCTTCCTAGAAAAGAAAGATGAGATGCCAGAAACTCTGAAGATTCATCTACTACAAATCGAGAATCTGTTCAATCTAAGCATGAAGACTATCCGCAGTGATCATGGCACGGAATTAAAGAATGCCATTCTGGATTATTTCTGTGAAAGTAAGGGTATCTCTCGGCAGTTCAGTGCACCTCACACTCCTCAACAAAATGGTGTAGTTGAACGAAGAAATCTTACGTTGATAGAAGCAGCAAGGACTATGATCGTTGATTCTAAGCTTCCTGTCATGTTTTGGGCCGATGCAATTAATACTGCATGCTTTGTGCAAAATCGAGTTCTCATCACCAAAAGCTGCAACAAGACACCTTATGAAATTATGTACAAGCGCAAGCCTGTTATTGATTTCTTCAGGAAGTTTGTGTATGCTTGCACAATGCTGAATACTTCTTATCAGCTGAACAAGTTTGAAGCCAAAACGGATGAGTGCTATTTCGTGGGCTATTCCTCTAACCAAAGAGCTTTTCGTGTTTACAACAAGAGATGAAGGATTGTGCTGGAGTCCATTGATATCATTTGGCATGAAAGCAATCATACGGACGCTGGGGATGGTCCTGATTGGCTTTTTGATGTTGATTCTTTGTTTAAATCATTTAATCTTCCTGATTTCACTAACATATCTGTCTCAGCTAATCCTCCTATGTCTGTGAATATACTAGGTACATCAACTGCTTCAGGCTTTTCATCATCAAGTCAACATATCAATGTTCCTCCTACAATAGCTAATGTTGAATCCACTTAGGCCTCCTCAGACTCTGTGGCAACCAGTGAAACTATTGAAGAAAACCCCTCAATAGTGGATGTTGCTCCACAATCATCTGCTGAAAGTCCAATTGCTGATGAAGCTAACCTTCCTGATAATAACATTACCAATCTAGATGACCACTTGGAAGAGGATGAGATTCCACAGTTGAGAATTCACAAGGATCATCCTACAGACAACATCATTGGTCCACTCAATGTGGGAGTCCGAACTCGTAGTGCCACTGAAGCAATGAATGATGGTCTCTTCTCTTGCTTCATATCTCAAGTTGAACCTAAGAATAGCAAAGCTGCACTACTTAAGAACTGTTGGGTAGAGGCTATGCAGGAAGAATTAGAGCAGTTCAACAAGTTACATGTGTGGAATCTGGTAGACCTTCTAAAGAATAAAGTCCCAATCGGCACTCGTTGGGTCTTCCGCAACAAGAAGGACGAAGGGGAATAGTGAATCGAAATAAAGCCCGCTTGGTGGTTCATGGGTTTTATCAAGAAGAAGGGATTGACTTTGAGGAAGTCTTTGCACCAATGGCTCGCTTGAAAACCATCAGAATTTTCTCGCATATGCAGCCTATATGGACTTCACAGTTCATCAAATAGATGTAAAAAGCGCATTTCTGTATGGAAAGGTTCACGAGGAAGTTTATGTCAAGCCGCCACCGGGTTTCATTGATCCAAACTATCCTGGCAGAGTTTACAAACTTGACAAGGCATCGTACGGTCTCCATCAAGCACCTCGTGCATGGTATGAGACGTTATCTAAGCATCTTCTTGATAATGGTTTCACACGAGGGGTAATTGACCAAACTTGGTTCAAAAGAAAGGATGGTGCAGATACCATTTTGGTGCAAATCTACGTTGATGATATCATTTTTGGATCCACAAATCCTCGGTTGTGTAAAGAGTTAGAGTAAGTGAAGCATTCTAAGTTTGAAATGAAAGTAGATCAGTCTGAATCGGGAATACTTATCCATCAAGTGAAATATGTCAAAGAAATCCTGACCAAGTTCAAAATGACCGAGTCTCATCCTTACAAAACTCCTATGGATGTTCGACATTGTCTGTCTCCTGATTTGGATGGGGAAAGCGTTGATCAGTACCTCAATCGCTCAATGATAGGTTCTCTCATGTATCTCACTGCTAGCAGACCAGACATCTTGTTCGCAGTGTGCTTGTGTACACGCTTTCAGGCTAATCCTAAACTCTCTTATTTAATTGCTATCAAACGTATTTTAAGATATTTGAAGTACAAGACAAAACTTTGGTATCCCAAAAATAATTTGTTTGATCTTTTGGCATATTCAGATTCAGACTACGGGGGATACAACTTAGACCGAAAATCCACTTCTGGGGGTTTTCAGTTCCTTGGCAACCGCCTTATTTTCGGGCAATGTAGGAAACAGACCACCGTTTCCCAATCCACAGCCGAAGCCGAATACATTGTCACAGCCCTTTGCTGTTCCCAAGTGAGGTGGATCCTACATCAAATGCTTGATTACGGGATCACCTTCCATGAAACCCCCATCCTGTGTGACAACACCTCTATTCCCCATATCACTAAAAATCTCGTTCAGTATTCAAAAACCAAAAACATTGAGATCAAACATCTCTTCATCCGTGACTGTGTCAAAAAGAAACATATCAAAGTTGTTGAAGTAAAAACCGACAAGCAAACCGCTGACATCTTTACAAAAGCATTTGATTCTGCCAGATTTGAGAAATTGGTGGAGATGCTCGGCATGATCAACTTTCAGTAACCCTTGTGCATATTGTGTCTTCTATTTAAACTTATTAATCAGGAAGATTTCCAAAAAGATTTTATTCTTCTGTATAGTTGTTTTGTTTATCAGTTTTCTTTTCTTTTTTTAAAGCAGAAGAAAAGAAAATATTTGTTTTGTTCATTGTTTGCTTAAGAAAAACTCACTGTAAGTATCATGTTTTGATTCAGGAAAATCGGATCCAACCTTGTGAGAAATGATAGAGTATGATCACACTTCTTGAACATGGAATGGATCATAAGCAATGGGGCTTACTAAGATATAGCCGGTAGGCCCGACATATGGTTATAACTCTTTACTAGTGTGAAAATCTAAATCTCAATCGTACACGTGTGTTTGAACCCATTTTTGAAACATCTAATCCATTTTAAGCTAAGAAAACTGATTCAATCAGATATAGGCTTAGGTGTTGGATTCTGATTCATGCGCCAGGTGACCTTCAAAGTAATGAAAGTTACGCCAATGACCCCGTCTGTTTTGCTTACGCAAAGATCTCGGGAGTTCATCTTTTTCCCATCCACTTGGATGATTTGGCCCCGTCTATTTTGCTTACACAAAGATCTCGGGTGTTCAACCTTTTCCTATCCACTTGGATAATTTTACGACCTCTAATGTTTTGCTTACGCAAAGATCTAGAATGTTCGTACCTTTTTAATATCTACTTGGATATTTTTCATTTTACAACTTCTGATATCCATTTGGATCTTATTTTACTTTTGGCGGTGATTTTGACTCACCAAGATGGTAACCTGGTTAACCTGTAAGAGATGATAAAATGAATGCAGGTATTTATTGAGGATTGATAGGCTTTCAAAACCATTTTATTTAAAAATGTGGGGTACGCCGTGTTTTGTGCTCAAATGGTACCACTTAATCACATGAAATCATTGTACAAGAAAATGTTCGGGTTTATCTTGCACAAATATCGACTATTTTCGGGGATTCGTAGTAGCTGAGTGCAAAATGAAGTGTTTCAAGGGTTTTGACCAGACATTATCTCACGTTGGATCTTTTCCAAGGCTAAGTGTTTATATCTTTTATTGTTTTTACTTCTACTTTTCATTATAAATTTCTTAATCTTCCTTATTAGCTTGTTTAAATTGTGTGCATATGAGAGTTTTCCTTTGTTTCTGATCAAGTATCTCATGACACACGAAACAACATCCCACCCAAAACTACTTTGCCCTATCGAAACTAGTAGTTTCGATAGGGGCATTTTGGTCTTTTGTCAAGCTCAAATTAAATGACTTCATAATCAAACTCCTTCTCATGCTCATTCTCACTCTCACTCTTTGAAACCCTTTTCAGCTTCGTTTTCACACACAAAAGCTCGAGATTCATCGGTTTATGTTTGCGAAATCAGTATATCATATCTGATTCCTCCGTCGTCTTCTTCATCAGGTTTGATTACTCAAAAATTCTTGCTACTGTTTCATATAGCGAAGGGTAGGGTTTCATTTTTACCCTTGTTATGACTGAAATCGTATATTTAGGGTTGTTTCATGCTTAGAATCTGTTTATCAAGTCACCATTGTTAAAATCTCACTCTTTTATTGCGTATTTTTGCAGACTACAGTTGATACCTTGGTAAGAAGGAGTTTCGGTCCTCACAGGCTTCTTCTTGCCTTTTTCTACTTATTTTTTGACGTATTTGTTTTGATTGTTTTAGTCAATAAGTCTGTATATTTGTCTGTATATAACTTTTTCTTGATTGTTCTTGCTCTTTGAGTTACTACCTTTTAATCAGGGTTTGGTATCGAAACTAATAGTTTCGGGAAAAGGTGTTCTTCTTCAAAAAATATAATTTCAAATTTGAGCAAATTTCGCTTACCGAAACTAGTTGTTTCGATACCCAAGCTTGCCCGAAACTAAGTAGTTTCGATTAGTATTTCTCACCCGAAACTAGTAGTTTCGATCAGGCTTCTCTGAAATTTTCTAAGTGTTGGACTGATGTTTGATAATTTTTGTTTCTAACAGAAATGGATCTTCTATTTGTGAAGAAGCACAATATCTGTGCCTTTCTTAATGCTGCTGCTCACAAAATGAAGGATTTGTACCTGTGCTCAATTTTCTGGCTAACTCTAATGTGAGCTTTTCTATAAGTCACAACTTGCCCATTTTTGAAGCCACAATCAGGCAATTCTGGGCCACTGCTACAAGAGTATCCATCAACACTGTGGAGCACATAAGAGCAACTATGTACAACAAAGAATTTCTATTCCAAAAATAAGACGGAAAGAATAAGTGAGTGTCATACTACCTGAGGAACAGAATGAACAAAGCCCGACGGGCTGGGCCGAGCAGGGCTGGCGAGCCCATGGAGGGGGCGAACTTGAGAATGGTGTTCCCCTTTAAATAGCCAACACACCCCTATTTTTTCTCATTTGCAAAATCTAGAGAGAGAAAACCGTAAAAAGAGAAAGTGTGGGACTGACTCGAGATTGCAAGGGAAGGATTTGCCGGTGCTCGTGAAGATAACCTCCGAATCAGAAGCTCGATACAGGTAACGTTTGACCTAGATTTGAGTTTTTGTTTACTTTGGGGTTTTCGGGTTTTGGATAAAAAGATGAAGTTTTTACATATGAAACTTGGAGATAAATATAGATTTGAACTCTAGATTGAAAAACGAACTTTTTAAACGTAGAAAATTGGGATCTTGACGTGATCAGATCCGCATGCAATAACTTAAGGTTCTTGGGGAAGAAGACAACCCCGCAAGAGAACTTATCAAGTTCGCCTAGGGAGGGTGGGCGAACTTATCATGTTCGTTGGACAAGTTCGCCTGGGGTAAGAAGTAAGCGAACTTAGTGACTTCGCTTGGTTGAAACCAGCGAAGTTATGTTAGCGAACTTACTAAGTTCGCTGGGTATGGATCAGGCGAACTTAGCTTTAAGTTCACCTAGTTCAGAATGGTTAAACCGTTCGAGCCGGGATTAGGTCTAATGTGTATTTAACTACTCAATTCAGATCGTACGTGAAGTCATTAGACCTTTGTTTAGGACAACCAAGACTAGCTTATCAGGTGAGTTCTAGAAGCCCTAATTTAAATGTTTTAAATAAATGTTTTTGGGCTGGTGTGCATACGTAATGATGTGACTATTTTATAAAACGATGTTTTTGATGATGTATGTGACGTTTTATGAAATGATGTTTATGAACGTTGTTTTGAAGGGAAAGGTTATGAAAGAAGTGTTTATGAAATATTTTACCAAATTAAGTTTACGAAGTGTTTACGAGTGAATGAATAATTTTTAATAAAACGTACGAATGCTTTAACTGAAGTTTTGAAGTAAAAGAAGTGAATATGAAAGTCACAAATGAACGAATCTAGCATTATTCCTTTGGAAATTGAAGTTATGGGTATGGGATATATGTTATGGGCCTTACCTTTTACGGGCCTTTGTGGCTGGCCAACTGTTGTACAACTGGGGTGATGACGGTCACCATGGGGATTACCGTGATCCTTGAAGTTGGTACGATTTACCTTGCGGGGTACTTGTGCTTGAAGTTTGGTACTTCTGCCTTACGGTGTGCAGTGCTTGAAGTCTGGTACGTGTCATCCTTGTGATGCCGTGCTTGAAGTTCGGTGTTGAATGGCCTAAGTATCGGGCCCTAGGTTTCTCCGCCTGAAGGACAGTACGGTGTTGAAGGGCCTAGTGGTGGTGATCATTATGTTTCTCCGCCGGTATGCGATGTTTGGAATTGACGGTTACGAGAAGGCGCAGATTCGATATGTTCGTTGACTTATGACTTATGTTTGTTATGTTATGTTATTGCATGATTTTTGTACGCTTTTATTAATGAAGTTAAATAATATATTTTTGGAAAATATTTGAAGTTAATTTTTAATGTAAAAGCTAGAACTCACCAGTGTAGCTGAGTTTTTAGTACGCACATTCACGTTAAGGCAGGTTATGAGAATGGACAATGATGCTTGGCTACTGATGAAGAGTTACTCGGCTGCTTACGAAGACTGGCATCCCGTCATGTTTTGATTATGTTATGTTTACGTTTTAGACAATGTTTATGCTTTCGGATGTTGAACAACGTTTATGATTATGTTTAAATGAAATTTTCCGCTGCGTTATTTGATATTCAAGTTTAAGAACTGTTTGTGAATAAGTAAATCCAACACGTGAGGCCTCCCGGATTCGGGGCCTTACATTGGTCCAGTATATCAAACGCGTCTTTGAGATCCCTAAGATGATCCCCGACTCTCTTTGATTTCACCACCATATCATCTATATAGACCGCCATGGTGTCCCCCGACATTTCTTTCAACATAATGTTCACCAGTCTCTGATACGTGGCTCCTGCATTTTTAAGACTAAATGGCATAGCTATATAACAATAAATAGATGTTGGGGTCATGAACGTTGTATCCTCCTGATCTAATGGCTCCATTTGGATCTGCTGAAATCTCGAAGAGGCATCCATAAAAGTCAGGATTCCATGGCCCGCTATAGCATCAACCATCGAATCTATATTTGGCAATGGGAAGGGATCCTTAGGGCACGCCTTGTTAAGGTCTGTGTAATCCACGCAAACTCTCCACTACCCGTTCTTCTTCTATACTACCACTACGTTTGCTACCCATCTTGGAAATTTTACTTCCCTGGTCATTTCGGATTTGAGGAGTCTTTCCACTTCTTCTTGGATAATCACGTTCCTTTTAGGAGCGAATTTCCTTCTCTTTTGATGTATTGGCCTGAAACTGTTATCAATTCCATGTGTGTGAGTTATATTGTTTTCAGATATACCTGTCATATCTTCCTACTTCCATGCGAAAGTTGATTTTCTGCTATACTAGAAGTCTAAGAGATGTTTCTCAATATCCTCAGGGATATTGGTTCCTACAAGTACTTTAACGTCTAGGTCATCAACATCCAGGGATACTTCCTTGACATCCAGCTCTTTAGCTTCTAGAACATGTCCGGCTTTCTTCGTTAATTGCTATGCTTGTCTTGTCTTTGTAGAAGCTTTCATCGAGGATGTGTAGTAGCCTTTAGCTTCTTGTCGATCTCTATCAATCTTTACTACCCCAGGGGGTCGGTATTTTGACACATTGGTGGTATGTCGATGGTACTGCTTTCATGTCATGTATCCAGGGTCTCCCTAATATAATATTTTAGGAAGATAAAGAGTCAATGGCAAAAAATTATGTATAGAGTTTACCCCCTCGATGTAGACTGGTAGCTTTATTTCTCCAACCGTATTCTTAACTTCTCCACTGAATCCTACCAATACTGAGGATCTTGAAATGATTTTGGAATCGTGGATCCCCATCCTTTTCAGAATTTCGAGCTTTATAATGTTACTAAACTTCCTTTGTCAATCAGGATCCTATGAATGAAGTGGTTACCTATGTATAGAGTGATCACCAAACCGTCATGGTGAGGATCATGCACGTTATCTCTGTCTTCCTCATCAAAAGAGATCACTTTCTATTCTGTTAAGGTCGATGTTCTGGTAGGTCTCTCTCCTTTTTCCGTCTTTTCTTCCTTTGCATTTCTTTTTGCTACGGAATAAGAAGTACCACATATATTAGAAACACAAGATATGAAACTTATTACCTTGGCATCCGGCGGTGGGGATGTTGTTCTTTGCGGGATCCTGTCATGATCCTTGGATTTCTCCTTTCTTCTGCCCAGGGATTCTTTGAGATGGCCTTTACTCAGGAGGAAGCTTATCTCCTTCCGTAAAGCGATGCAGTCTTCAGTCACGTGGCCGAAATCCTCATGGTATGCACACCATTTGGACTTATCTTTCCATCCCGAGCTCTTTTCTTTTTTCTGAGGCCACCTAGTCTTTTCACCAAGATCCTGCATAGCAAACATCAAACTTGTTGTATCAAGTGAAAAACAGTAATCAGATATCCTAGGATACTCTTCTTCGTCTTCTTCATCCTCTACGGCATTGACTTTGTGATTGTTAGGCTTTGAGTAAGGCTTGGATCTATCAGGTTTGTAGGGCGTAGAGTCAGTTTTATAGTTGGGTTGGTTGTAGCTGATTGGAGCATCCATTCTTTGTTGGATATTCTTATCATATTCAAGCATTATGAACCTTAACGCTCGATTCTTGACTTCGTCTAGATTCCTGCAAAGATTCATGACAAGGTCTTCGTAGAATGGGGAATCCTTCTTCAACCCCATTTTGAAAGCTTGGACTGTAGGTCCAGATTTCAATCGGAAATCACTCAATAGATCGATTAGACACACACAGACGGAATCTATGTGTATGGTGGTGAAATAGAGGGAAGAAATAGAATTGATGAAGATAACAGCTAACCACACATAGAATCAACACAAATAAGATGTGAAAATGTAAGAACAAAGCATTAAACAAATGCAGATTGTATTGATTCTTCAAGAACAGTGAAAGAGAAAATTCAGGGTTACAACCGCTACTCATACCCTAGAAATTCTCAAACTAGGCTATATATAGTAAGCTGACAGGCATCGAAACTATGCTCACCGAAACTACTAGTTTCGGTGAAGCATTTACAAGTGTGAAACAAGCCTGTCAAAACTAAACTATCTATCGAAACTACTAGTTTCGAGTGAACAAATCTCAATCGAAACTAGATAGTTTTGATGGCCCAGACTTAGAAATAAAACAAGGAAATTACATTAAAATGAAATTACAAGAAAATAAGCTAACTAAACATTGTTCGAAAGAAATACATTGATGACAACAGCTTATACAATAATAAGACTCTATACTCTCCCCCTAAGCTGCTGCATCAATGTCTTCAACTCTTCTCTAAGTCGTTGGCCCTTGACTTGGTTTCTGGAAAAATGAGTTGACGTTCAACGACACCACTCTTTGATATGCCTTAGCATCAGCTTCATCATCTCCATGAAAGAGCTTGATGTGGTTTTCGAACAAAACTTCAAGATCTTCAGGTTAAACTTTTAAAAGCTCCATAGGTTCAAAGATCACAATGTCTTCCTTGCCTTCACACTCGATCACAGCACTTCCGATGGTTGAGTTGTAAAACCATTTTCTGAAATTTTGAAGATGTACTGGTACTGATCGTGGCAGAATTATGGATTTGACAGTTTCAGCAGGCTTGTACCGAAGGCTTACCCAGGACTTTTGTGTTCTTGGATGAATCCTGGTTTTTGAAATAATTCTCTTTGGAAGAGTGATCTTCATTGACCTGAAGTCATGGATGGCTTGTTGATTAAGAAACAGTTCAAAGTTGCGTGCCTCATGAACTTTTCCAGGATTTTGTAGGGGTAATTTGGCAAGTTCCCTAAGATCATATCTAGGGAGTGAGCTGAACTCATGAGAAGTTTTGAAGTGTTCTACTCCTCCCTTGTATCTCCTGACTACGTATAAGCCCCTTTCATTGTCAAATTTCCATCCCACAGGGGGTCTCTTCAGCTCTTGGTACTCTGCGAACCATTCATAATACTTGGGAGGCTCCTCGACAGGTAACTTCCTCATCCAAGGCCTTTTAGGGTCAGGATAGTCTAGATTTGGTTTAGGAGCATTTATTGGTTCAGTTTGGGTGGATTCAGTGTGAGTTGTTTCAGTTGATTCAGTAGGGGTTGGTTCTATATGTACTAGATCAACTTTAACACTGGCTTCATCTTGATCATCGTCAGAGAGTTCCTGTATCTCTTCTCCTTCCTCTGTGAAGTATCTGAGCTTTTCTTCATGCAGATCTTATGTAGATAAAATCTCTGGATAATCATCATTACATCCAAAGTTATAAATCTCATCAAGAAGAGCATTCAGCTTATGATCTGACCCAATCTCTTCTTCATCAAGAATAACCACATCAACACTTGATTCTTTTCCTTTTTTTTCTCGATTGGCTCTCCTTTCACTAACAGATGGAAGATCATACCCGGTTTCTTCAAGCTTTACTTCCACAGCATCCTTTGTATTGGCAGCTTGGCCAGTGAAGATAGTTAGTGCAGACTGAGGATTTGAGATAAGAGCAGGGGAAGAAGGTCCACCAGCAGGAGTGGTCTCCCCCTGAGCTACGGAAGGGGTTCCTTGTTGAGAAGATCTAATCAATGAAGCCTTGATTTGTTCAACAGTGTCAGATAAGGCTTTAAACTCTTGTTGTTGATGAGAGATTATCTTTTGTTGGGTTTCCAGTTGGGTTTTTTGAACATCAAGTTGGGTATGTAAGCCGCCAACTTCCAGCCTTAGATCTTTCACTTCTTCCTTGCTTTCTCTTAGTTCAACCTTCAGTTTCTCAATCTCTTTATCTTACTTTGTTACTGCTTCTTGTAATCTCTTTACTTCCAGGCTCAGGGTTTTAACTCTTGGGACAGATAGTGATGGATCAGGTACAAGGGATGCATGAGGTGTAGGAACAGGTGTATGTAGTGGAGATGGTTGTGGTGAAGGTGGTGGAATATGAGTAGGTGAGTTAGAAGAGGTTAAGTATTCTGGAACATCAAATAGAGACTCTGAAGAAAAGGTTAAGGACTCCAGTCCTGTCTTTATATTCTTTGCCAAAGGTTCTTCCTTTTCATAATCAGAACTAGAATCAGCTAGCCTCTTAGAGAAGGATGCAGGAGGTTCAGTCTGCTCCTCATCTTCAGACTCATAGTCAGATTGATCATACTTAGTACCGTAGATGTCTTCGTCCAAGGTGTCACCATCATGTACTTCTGCTTCTAGGTTTACAGCAGGTTGCTCTTCAATTACAGGTTCAAGATTCTTTAACAATTAATCCACTAAAGGAGCTTCAAAGATAGGCGGTTCAACATCTTGCTCTATCTGTTGGTCAGCATCAACATCTGGCTCCTGGTTCCCTTGATCTTGTTCTACCTCTTCTTCTTCAGATGATGATTCAACTACTAGTTGTGGAACTATATCAGGAACATTCTCTTCTTCTTCACCTAAGATATGACCAAACAGAGGAATGTCATGTAACATCTCTGAATTTAGTATTCATATTTCAATTCAATGTAATGCAATTTCAAATTCAATACTCGTGCACTGCCTTGGTATTTTGCTTACAGTAAACTAAATGCAATGATTCAATACAAATTTACAAGTTTTACTCGATTATATACATTTAAACACTACACAAGAAATGATTTTATTCAAACTCATCGAACCTGAAAAGCCAAGGACTAAAGTTGAAAAATGTCAAGAAACCCTAGTCTAGCACGGTCGTGCTTCGTCCTAGCACGGTCGCGCCAAGTGCTTTGGCACGGTCGAGCGACCTGCTTTGGAATGATCGCGTCCGGTACCTAGGCACGGTCGTGCCATATTTAGGCACGGTCGCGCCTGTGAAACAGCTGAAACATAACTGCAATTTTAATCGTCCGATTGTTCGAATCCGTAACCGTTTTACGTTATACTTTCAAAATAATACGATCAATCATTTCTTTTTTGACCGAATAACCAAAATTCGTTCAACTCAAAGGATTCTCTCTCAAATATTTCCAAGAAAACTCTCACAAGCAATTCGATCCAAGTTCTCTCAAATCCAGCATCATCGTCACGCCATCCAATCTCTCCTGAAGCTACGGAACCGTTGGAACAGTCGGGATCACATCAGAAGACGCCGGTGCTCAATCCCGCCGTCACCGGAACTCCCTCTCTATCGTCCTCTATCGATTCGCTTCTATTCAGGTTAATTGAATCCTCTAATTTATTCATTCCAGTATCTGAATCAAAAGCACTTTATTAATTTGGGTTTTCAATTCGTAAATCTGTCTAAATCAGAAACCATGTTTTAATAAAAATAATTCAATCGAATCCATACTTAATCACGATTTACATACAATTAAATTATATGAAAAGACTCGTAATAACCCATTAATAAAAAGCCCTATCATTTCCAGCGTTTAAAATACTAGAATTTGTCAATTCGTGTCTGATTTGGAAGAGACACGGTCGCGCTAATCATCTAGCGCGGCCATGCCTCATGAAACGCGGTCGTGCCGATTAGTAGCGCGGTTGTGCCCTCCTGTCCAGACCTTGTCACGCCCTCTGGGCTAGTCTCTGTTGTGTCTAAAGATCATAGACACGACCGTGCCGGGCTAAGGCACGGTCGTGCCTGTTGACTTGTCTAGATTGTGCTCCTGTTGATCAACCCGGTCGCGCCCGTGGCTTGAGCGCGATCGTGCCCTTCCGACGCACGGTCGTGTGAGATTCAGAACTTTTAACAGAATTTTAATTTTATATATTTTAATCAGTAAATGTTCCAGATTTTATAAAAATATATTTTCTGTATTCAAAAATGGATTAAAAGTTTAATCTTGGCATAAATATAATTTATTTTATAGTTTATAAAAATTAAATTCATATTTACTATCTTACACTTAAATGATATTTTAAATAAAAGTTACAAAATTTATAAATAAATAAGATAATGATTTTCTATTTAATTTACAAATTAAATCAAACTCATTTATTTATTTATACTTAATTTCAATTAATATTTACATTATTTCATAATCTATAATATTTATTCAATTATTCAATTCAAACCTAATCAAATTGTTTCAAAAATATTTTACTTCAAACTCTATATATTTTATTCAATACTTTTTAAATACAAATCAATAGTTTTATACACAAATTCAACTTTCATTTTAGACTTAAACTTTATGCATCTATTTGATTCAATACACATTACTCTTTAGGTTAAATTGTGCATTTCGAGGATCATATTTGCTATCTATAATCTTTGTTAGCTACACTTCCATACCAAGTGAGTATTCACAACCCCTTTTTACTCTTTTACACTTTTGGGGTGGAACATGAACTCTATACACATTACACATTACACATTTACATTTACACAAACAACACAAGTGCAAAAATCCTATTTACATGCATGTGTGCAAAATTTGAGCTTTGTGCCCGAGTGCTAGGTGTGCTAACCTTTGTATGCTCTAATGTGCAATCATTAACTATACAAGCCGATGGTTTTCAATGATAGATCTATTGAGTCTGACAAACCCACCCATGGTGCGCGGTGATTGAAACCGACAACACAATTTTTGCATGCTAGTCACAAGGTTTGGTTGTACATGGTTACACAATAGCTGCTCCCCATAAATGCCTTATTTTATCATGTTTTGTAAAGGATTTGTTTTCAACTATATGCTATCTATATACAACTGTGTTATACTCACCAACTTTTTAGTTGACTTTATTTTATTCATGTTTCAGGCCCTAATATGTGAGATTGATTCAAGACGTGTTCAACATAGGATTTGGACTTAGCAATTTAAATCAAGAACTTTATGAATTGTTTTATGTTTCTTGTTTGAATTTGGTTTGTACTCGGATTATTTGTAATGAAAATTTAACTTTAATATATTTCAATTTAGTTAACCATGAGCTATGACCAGTCTTACATGTCCCGCCCCGATGATTCCGCCATTGGTCGGGGTGTGACAGATTGGTATCAGAGCCTTGGTTATAGGGAATTAGGTTATTAGACACCTTGACCTAGACTATAACTTTAGGACACCCACTTATACTATGCTTCATGATTTTTGTGCTATGTGTTACATGCTATGTGCTATATGTTATATGTTACATGTTTAGTATGATTACTTATTATTGCATTATGATGACTTATGTGTTTTAAATCCATGACTTATTAGGATATTCTTAATAATTAAATAAATAATATCCTTTCCTATATTCTAAAACCTCATAATATTCCTATCTTCTTTTCTATCTTTATCCTTTCTTAGCATGTGGAAGAACTCTTGAAGTAAAAAAAAAAAAATCTTTAAAAATATATTTTTATTTCTTCGTTAAGGTTTTTAAACTTGTGAAATTATTTGAGGACACGTGCAATCTGGAAGGGTGACACCTGTATTTTGGGTTTTCTGTCTAGGAAAACATTTCGCATAAATCCCAATCAACCGAGGGACCCGTATGCTTTCCTAGGAATTCCCGAGATGAGTGTTTACTTATAGGCTAAAGTATGTCTCCTTGAAAATTTTATAAGTTTAATTAACCTTAATGTGCCATGGTATTCAAGTGATTTTGTCACTTTTAAGTACAATCTAAACTAAGAATATCTATTTTATTTTGTATCTCATTCTATTAAATCCTATCAAATCTCATAAGTTCTCACAATTTTTCTTGTGTTGTGACAATCTGTAGAATGCCTCCTCGTCGTGCTCCCGCAAACAACGCCAACACCGACATTGCTGCTATTCTCACCCAATTGGTGATACAACTAACCCAAGCCAATGGTGCCACCAATGGCAACAATGGTGGAAATGGAAGCAATAGTGGTAAAAATGGTGGAAATGGTGGAAATGGTGGTAACAATCCACCTCAATGCACCTTCAAGCACTTCAACTCGTGCAATCCCCTAAAGTTTTATGGAACCGAAGGAGCTACTGGACTCCTTCAATGGTTTGAAATCATTGAGAATACCTTTCTCAATAGCGACTGTCCCGACAACCTCCGTGTTCGTCATGCTACAAGTGTCCTACAAAAACGGGCACTTACATGGTGGAATGGGGAGAAAAGAAATAGGGGTGTTGATGTAGCTATGGCCTTACCTTGGGATGAGGTCAAAAGGCTTATGACCGAGGAGTTCTGTCCTCGAAATGAAGTGAAAAAGTTAGAAGCTGAATTTTGGGATCTTGCCCAAGATAGCGGGGAAAGCTTAGCATATACAACTCGGTTCCATGAGTTGAGTCTTCTAGTGCCCCACATGGTCACTCCTTTGTCCCGATGTATCGAGAAGTATATTGGTGGACTACCAAGACAAATCCAAGATACTGTCTTAGGTAGAAACCCTGCTACTCTGGAGGATGCTATTCGTCTAGCCGCTACCTTAACTGATAATCATGTGAAAGCTGGAACTCTTACCAAAAAGGGTTCTAAGAAAGTTTCTGAAACCATAACCCCTCCTACTCACAACAAAGAAGCCACAACCGAGCCTTCTCGCAATAATAGAAAGAGGAAGGTTAGAAATTTTGATGTGGTTACTCCTGCCGTTCCCGTCAACCAAAGCTGCACCTATGATTCAAGCGCCGGCTAAAAAGCCCTATGTTGGGATCTACCCTCTTTGTGCCACCTGCAATTTTCATCATCCTCAAAACATCCCATGTCGCCTTTGTACTTATTGTGGGAGATATGGTCATACGGTCAGTGTTTGTAGGACCAAAGCCCTTACGGGCCAAGTCAACCCTCCAAACCGAATCGTACCTCAAGTGGCTAACCAAGGTGCTCCCGCCATTGCTAATGGGCGTGCTTGCTATGAGTGTGGTGACCCGAACCATTTTCGTGATCAATGTCCAAGACTTGCAAATGCTAGACAGGGAGGAGCTCGTGGGCGTGCGTTCAACATAAACGCCAACGAAGCTCAAGCCAACAATGACGTGGTCAATGGTACGTTTCTTGTTAATAGTCAATATGCCTCCATATTATTCGATACCGGAGCCGATAAAAGTTTTGTGTCACTTAATTTTGAACCTTTACTTGCAAAGACTCGGTCCCAATTAGAGAAAACATTTACCGTTGAAGTAGCAAATGGTGACTCCCTTACAATTGAGTCCATTATCTATGATTGCTCTTTAGAACTTAATGACCACACATTCCCAATCAACCTTGTTCCAATGCCACTAGGAAGCTTTGATATTATCATAGGTATGGATTGGCTATCAAATCATCATGCCGAAGTCATTTGCTTTGAAAAGTGTATCCAAATTCCGCTACCATCGGGAGAAACCTTAAGAGTTTTTGGTGAAAAGCTTTGCAAGGGACTTAAGTTGATTTCGTGTACTACCGTCCAAAAGTACTTACGAAAGAAGTACATTGCTTTCTTAGCTCACATTGTTCAAAAGGATGTCAAGGAGAAGATTATCCAAGACATTCCCATTATTCGAGATTTTCACGAGGTTTTTCCTAAGGATTTATCCGGTCTTCCTCCCGTTCGTCAAGTATAGTTCCGCATTGATCTTATACCTGGAGCTAACCCCGTTGCTAGAGCTCTCTATCGTCTTGCACCATCTGAAATGCAAGAACTTGCAAGTCAACTTCAAGAACTCTCCGACAAGGGATTCATCCGTCCGAGTCATTCACCGTGGGGTGCACCCGTCTTATTTGTTAAGAAGAAGGATGGATCATTTCGCATGTGTATTGACTACCGCGAACTCAATAAACTTACTATCAAGAACCGCTATCCTTTGCCTAGAATCGATGATCTCTTTGATCAACTTCAAGGTTCTACTTGCTTCTCGAAGATCGATCTTTGATCCGGTTATCATCAGCTTCGTGTTCAAGAAGATGACATTCCTAAGACTGCTTTTCGAACAAGGTATGGTCATTACGAGTTCATGGTTATGCCTTTCGGGTTAACCAATGCACCTGCAAACCGTACCTTGATAAATTCGTGATCGTTTTCATTGATGATATCTTAATCTATTCCAAGACTAAAGCCGACCATGAAGAACATCTTAGATTGGTTTTGGATCTCTTAAAGAAGGAACAACTTTATGCCAAATTCTCCAAATGTGAATTTTGGCTAAAGGAAGTTCAATTTCTTGGTCATATTGTCAATGACAAAGGAATTCATGTTGATCCTGCTAAGATTGAAACGATTAAGAATTGGAATGCCCCGAAGACTCCTACCGAAGTTCGTTCATTTCTTGGTCTTGCGGGTTATTATCGTCGTTTCATCTCAAACTTCTCAAAGATTGCTGTCCCCCTTACCGCTTTGACCCACAAGGGTAAGACTTATGAATGGGGACCGAAACAAGAAGAAGCTTTCCAAACCCTCAAACAAAAGTTGTGCAATGCTCCTATATTGACTCTCCCCGATGGAATCGATGATTTAGTTGTCTATTGTGATGCTTCTAACCAAGGTCTTGGTTGTGTTCTCATGCAACGAGGCAAAGTAATCGCTTATGCATCAAGGCAACTCAAAGTTCATGAGAAGAATTATACGACGCACGATCTCGAGTTGGGTGCGGTCGTATTCGCGTTAAAGATTTGGAGACATTACCTATATGGCACGAAATGTGTGGTGTTCACCGACCACAAAATTCTTCAACATATCTTCAACCAAAAAGAACTCAATATGAGGCAACGACGTTGGGTCGAACTCTTTAACGACTATGACTGCGAGATTCGCTACCATCCCGGCAAAGCGAATGTTGTAGCCGATGCTTTGAGTCGAAAGGACCATGTTATGCTTCATTGTACCCGTATTCAAACCAATATTCAAACCCGTATCTTAGAAGCTCAACACGTCTCGGTGACCGAGGGTAACATGTATGAAGAAATGTCGTGTGGTGTTGAACTTCTTCTTGAATCAAAACCCAATGGTCTACTATATTACTTGAACCATATTTGGGTTCCCGATCGCGACGATCTCCGTACATTTCTCATGAACGAGGCTCATAAGACTCGTTATTCTATTCATCCTGGTGCGGATAAAATGTACCAAGATCTTCGCCAACTTTATTGGTGGCCCGGTATGAAGAAAGACATTGCTCTTTATGTGGCCAAATGTGTAACCTGTTCCAAACTCAAAGTCGAACATCAACGTCCATCTGGTTTACTTGAACAACCAGAAATTCCCGTGTGGAAATGGGAGAATCTAGCTATGGATTTCATTACCAAGCTCCCTCGCACTTCGGGTGGTTATGATAGTATTTGGGTGATCATTGACCGACTCACCAAATCTGCTCACTTCTTGCCTATTCGTGAAGACTTCAAAGTGGAGAAATTAGCCCGAATTTACATTGATGAAATTGTGAGCTGTCATGGCATTCCCTTGAACATAATATCTGATCGAGATGCCCGGTTCACTTCTCGATTTTGGCAATCTCTCCAAACTGCTCTTGGTACACGATTGGATTTGAGCACGGCTTACCATCCCCAAACTGATGGTCAAACCGAGCGAACAATCCAAACACTTGAAGACATGCTTAGAGCTTGCGTAATCGATTTTGGTGGCAATTGGGATTCACATCTACCCCTCATTGAGTTCTCTTACAATAATAGCTACCACACAAGTATCAACATGGCTCCATTCGAAGCTCTCTATGGTCGCAAGTGTCGTTCTCCTATCTGTTGGAACGAGATTGGTGAAGCACAAATCACCGGTCCTGAGTTAATTCAAGAAACATCCGACAAGATTATTCAAATCCGTGACAATATTCGAGTAGCGAGGAGTCGGCAAAAGAGTTATGCCGACAAACGTCGAAAACCCTTGGAATTCCAAGTCGGTGATCTTGTTCTTCTTAAGGTGTCTCCATAGAAGGGCGTGATCCGTTTTGGAAAGATAGGCAAGTTAGCACCTCGCTATGTTGGTCCATTCAAGATCCTTGAAAGGATTGGGAAAGTGGCTTACAAGCTCGAGTTACCTCCATCTCTTGGCAATGTGCATCCTACATTTCATGTATCTAATCTGAAGAAGTGTCTCGCTGATGAAAATCTCCATATACCGCTTGACGACGTGCGCATTGATGAAACGATGCACTTCGTTGAGAAGCCGGTGGAAATTATGGATCGTGAAGTCAAACAGCTAAAGTGAAGTCGCATTCCCATTGTCAAAGTTCGTTGGGAATCTAAGCGTGGTCATGAGTTCACTTGGGAACGAGAAGACCAAATGAAGCTCAAGTACCCTCATCTTTTTACTAATACTGTTGTATCCTCTAGCTAAATTTCGGGACGAAATTCTCTCAACATGGGGAGACTGTAACATCTCTGAATTTACTATTCATATTTCAATTCAATGTAATGCAATTTCAAATTCAATACTCGTGCACTGCCTTGGTATTTTGCTTACAGTAAACTAAATGCAATGATTCAATACAAATTTACAAGTTTTACTCGATTATATACATTTAAACACTACACAAGAAAACGATTTTATTCAAACTCATCGAACCTGAAAAGCCAAGGACTAAAGTTGAAAAATGTCAAGAAACCCTAGTCTAGCACGGTCGTGCTTCGTCCTAGCACGGTCGCGGCAAGTGCTTTGGCACGGTCGCGCGACCTGCTTTGGAACGATCGCGCCCGGTACCTAGGCACGGTCGTGCCATATTTAGGCACGGTCGCGCCTGTGAAACAGCTGAAACGTAACTGCAATTTTAATCGTCTGATTGTTCGAATCCATAACCGTTTTACGTTATACTTTCAAAATAATACGATCAATCATTTCTTTTTCGACCAAATAACCAAAATTCGTTCAACTCAAAAGATTCTCTCTCAAATATTTCCAAGAAAACTCTCTCAAGCAATTCGATCCAAGTTCTCTCAAATCCAGCATCATCGTCTCGCCATCCGATCTCTCCTGAAGTTACGGAACCGTTGGAACAGTCGGGATCACATCAGAAGACGCCGATGCTCAATCCCGCCGTCACCGGAACTCCCTCTCTATCGTCCTCTATCGATTCGCTTCTATTCAGGTTAATTGAATCCTCTAATTTATTCATTCCAGTATCTGAATCAAAAGCCCTTTATTAATTTGGGTTTTCAATTCGTAAATCTGTCTAAATCAGAAACCATGTTTTAATAAAAATAATTCAATCGAATCCATACTTAATCACGATTTACATACAATTAAATTATATGAAAAGACTCGTAATAACCCATTAATCAAAAGCCCTATCATTTCCAGCGTTTAAAATACTAGAATTTGTCAATTCATGTTTGATTTGGAAGAGACACGGTCGCGCTAATCATCTAGCGTGGCCGTGCCTCATGAAACGCGGTCGTGCCGATTAGCAGCGTGGTCGTGCCCTCCTGTCCAGACCTTGTCACGCCCTCTGGGCTAGTCTCTGTTGTGTCTAAAGATCATAGACACGACCGTGCCGGGCTAAGGCACGGTCGTGCCTGTTGACTTGTCTAGATTGTGCTCCTGTTGATCAACCCGGTCGCGCCCCGACTAGCGCGGTCGCGCCCGTGGCTTGAGCGCGATCGTGCCCTTTCGAGGCACGGTCGTGTGAGATTCAGAACTTTTAACAGAATTTTAATTTTATATATTTTAATCAGTAAATGTTCCAGATTTTATAAAAATATATTTTCTGTATTCAAAAATGGATTAAAAGTTTAATCTTGGCATAAATATAATTTATTTAATAGTTTATAAAAATTAAATTCATATTTACTATCTTACGCTTAAATGATATTTTAAATAACTAAGTTACAAAATTTATAAATAAATAAGATAATGATTTTCTATTTAATTTACAAATTAAATCAAACTCATTTATTTATTTATACTTAATTTCAATTAATATTTACATTATTTCATAATCTATAATTATATATTTATTCAATTATTCAATTCAAACCTAATCAAATTGTTTCAAAAATATTTTACTTCAAACTCTATATATTTTATTCAATACTTTTTAAATACAAATCAATAGTTTTATACACAAATTCAACTTTCATTTTAGACTTAAACTTTATGCATCTATTTGATTCAATACACATTACTCTTTAAGTTAAATTGTGCATTTTGAGGATCATATTTGCTATCTATAATCTTTGTTAGCTACACTTCCATACCAAGTGAGTATTCACAACCCCTTTTTACTCTTTTACACTTTTGGGGTGGAACATGAACTCTATACACATTACACATTACACATTTACATTTACACAAACAACACAAGTGCAAAAATCCTATTTACATACATGTGTGCAAAATTTGAGCTTTGTGCCCGAGTGCTAGGTGTGCTAACCTTTGTATGCTCTAATGTGCAATCATTAACTATACAAGCCGACGGTTTTCAATGATAGATCTATTGAGTCTGACAAACCCACCCATGGTGCGCGGTGATTGAAACCGACAACATAATTTTTGCATGCTAGTCACAAGGTTTGGTTGTACATGGTTACACAATAGCTGCTCCCCATAAATGCCTTATTTTATCATGTTTTGTAAAGGATTTGTTTTCAACTATATGCTATCTACATAAAACTGTGTTATACTCACCAACTTTTTAGTTGGCTTTATTTTATTCATGTTTCAGGCCCCAATATGTGAGATTGATTCAAGACGTGTTCAACATAGGATTTGGACTTAGTAATTTAAATCAAGAACTTTATGAATTGTTTTATGTTTCTTGTTTGAATTTTGTTTGTACTCGGATTATTTGTAATGGAAATTTAACTTTAATATATTTCAATTTAGTCAACCATGAGCTATGAACAGTCTTACATGTCCCGCCCCGATGATTCCGCCATCGGTCGGGGTGTGACATGTCAGCAATCACTCTGTTGGTTCTTTTGCTTGAACTCTTCATGTAGCTTAGGGTCTTGGCAGTCATATGATCAAAGAAAAATATATGGCCATCTTGTTGCAAGTTAGGATGGAGATGATCAATAATAATCTGAAGAAACCTAGGGTAGACCAAGAACTTTTCCTTCACTCCTCCAGTCAGGTTTTCCTTTAACTGCCCAAACACTAGCCTAGAAAAATTGTAATCCCTCCCTTTAATCAATCCTAATACTGCTGATGCCACCATGGCATTGGCTGAATCAAATCCACCTTTTTCTGATAGACAGGCAATGAATGAAGACATGTACAATGTATCTCCATATAGGTGGAAGGGCATTCTTGATAATCTGTCCGCCCTTTAATTCATCTGGATGCCCCAATCTTCTGAAACATTCTTTAACATAAAAACTTGGAAAATCCACCGGTGCTTCGTGAATATCATTAAAGTACAGCACCTCTCTGATAGTTGCCTCAGAAAAAAGAACTTCTTGGTTATGAACTGTAACACTGATATGCTCCACATTGTCTATGACTGTTGTAGTTGCAGTACTCCAAAATTGCTTATAGTAGTTTCAAACACTGGCAAATTGTGGCTTATAGCAAAGATGATGTTGGAGTTGGCTAGGAAATCAAGTACAGGTATGAAGTCTGCATTTTTGGGATCAGTAGTATTCAACACATCACACACATTGTGCCTTTTGACAAACAAGAGATCCATATCTGCACAGAAACAACACAAGAAAGATTATCAAACATCACTCCAACACTTAGAAAATTTTCAAAAAGGCCTAACCGAAACTACTAGTTTCGGGTGAAAAAAGCATATCGAAACTACATAGTTTTGGGCACCAAAGGGTATAGAAACAACTAGTTTCGATGGAAAACCTGTTCAAATTCTAAGACATCCTTTTGAAAAACAAAATACCCTTTAATCGAAACAACTAGTTTCGATGCGTGAATTCTGAACAAAAACACAATCATTCAAAAGCAGAGAAAAACTAAACTAAAAACTATAGACATATTAACAAAATATAAACAGAAATAAAAGGAAGGGTAAAGGTCGCCTGAGGTGTCGAAACTCCATCTTACCAAGATTTTTGAGGAAATCTTCAAAATTAAACAATAGAAGAGTGAGATATTAGCAATGGTGAGTTCATAAACAGGATCTAAGCACGAAACAACCCAAAACACGCGTTTTCAGTCGTAACAAGGGTAAACGTGTAACACTAGCCATCGCCATATAAAACAGTAGCAAACAATTTGAGTAATCAAACCTGATGAAGACGACGACGGAGGAATCAGATAAGGGAGACTGATCTCGCAAACTTAGACCGAGGAATTTGAGCTTTTGTGTGTGAAGATGAAGGTGAAAAAGGTTTCGGGTGAGTGAGAGTGAACGAATCATGAAGAATAACCTGATTATGAAGACATTCAATTTGAGCTTGACAAAAGACTAAAATCCCCTGTCGAAACTATTAGTTTTAATAGAGCAAAGTAGTTTCGGGTGGTAGGTAGTTTCGGGCGATTTGATTAGTTTCGATGACAATGTTGTTTCGGGTGAAAAGGAGACATATATGTACACTACTTAAACAAGCTAATAAGGAAGATTAAGAAATTTATATAGAAAAATAGAAGTAAAAAAAAATAATAATAAAAGATATAAACACTTAGCCTTGGAAAAGATCCAACGTGAGATCATGTCTGGTCAAACCCTTGAAACACTTCATTTTTACACTCAGCTACGGTGAATCCCTGAAGATAGCCGATATTTGTGCAAGATAAACCCGAACATTTGCTTGTACAATGTTTTTCATGTGATTAAGAGGTACCATTTGAGCACGAAACACAGTTTTGAAAGTCTATCAATCCTCAAGAAATACCTGAATTCATCTTATCATCTCTTACAGATTAACCAGGGTACCATCTTGGTAAATCAAAATCACTGTTAAAAGTAAAATAAAATCCAACTGGATATAAGAAGTTGTAAAATGAAAAATATCCAAGTGGATATTAAAAGGTACGAACATTCTAGATTTTTGTGTAAGCAAAACAGAAGAAGTCGTAAAATTATCCAAGCGAATAGGAAAAGGTTGAACACCCGAGATCTTTGCGTAAACAAAACAGACGGGGTCAAATCATCCAAGTGGATGGGAAAAATATGAACTCCCGAGATCTTTGCATAATCAAAACAGACGGGGTCATCAGCGGTAACTCTCGTTACTTTGACGGTCACCTGGCGCATGAATCAGAATCCAACACGTAAGCCTATATCTGATTGAATCGGTTTTCTTAGTTTAAAATGGGTTAGAAGTTTCAAAAATGGGTTCAAACACACATGTACGATAGAGAATTAGGTTTTAACACTACTAAAGAGTTATAACCGTATGTCGGGACTACCGGCTATACCTCAGTAAGCACCATCGCTTATGGTCCATTCCATGTTCAAGAAGTGTGATCAGACTCTATCATTTCTCACAAGGTCGGATCCGATTTTCCTGAAACAAAACATGATACTTACAGTTAGTTTTTCTTAACCATAAAACAAAAAAAATTTCTTTTCTTTTTGACTAAACAAAGCAAATCTTTTACTTACTAACTGCAAATTCCAATTTATCCCCCAAAAGTTTTGCTTTCACAAACTGAAAAAGAAAACAACTATACAGAAAAATAAAATCTTTTTGGAAATCTTCCCGATTAACAAGTTTAAATAGAAAAGACAATATGCACAAAGGTTACTGAAAGTTAATCATGCCGAGCACCTCCACCAATTTCACAAATCTGCCAGAATCAAATGCTTTTGTAAAGATGTCTGCAGTTTGCATGTCGGTTTTGACTTCAACGATTTTGATATGTTTCTTTTCGACATAATCACGAATGAAGTGGTGTTTGATCTCAATGTGTTTGGTTTTAGAATGCTTAACGGTATTTTTGGTGATATGGGGAACGGCGGTGTTATCACACAAGATGGGAGTTTCATGAAAGGTGATCCCGTAATCAAGCATTTGATGGTGGATCCACCTTACTTGGGAACAACAAAGGGTTGCAGCAATGTATTCGGCTTCGGCTGTGGATTGGGAAATGGTGGTTTCTTTCTTACATTGCAAGGAGACGAGGCGGTTGCCAAGGAACTGACAACCCCCAGAAGTGGACTTTCGGTCTAAGTTGCATCCCCCGTAGTCTGAATCTGAATAAGCCAAAAGATAAAACAAGTTATTTTTGGGATACCAAAGCCCAAGTTTTGGCTTGTGTTTCAAATATCTTAAAATACGTTTGACATCAATTAAATGAGAGAGTTTAGGATTAGCCTGAAAGCGTGCACACAAGCACACTGCAAACATGATGTCTAGTCTGCTAGCAGTGAGATACAGAAGAGATCCTATCATCGAGCGATAGCGGTACTGATCAACGCTTTCACCATCCAAATTAGGAGACAAACAGTGTCGAACTTCCACGGGAGTCTTGTAAGGATGAGACTCAGTCATTTTGAACTTGGTCAGGATTTCTTTGACATACTTCTCTTGATGGATAAGAATTCCTGACTCAGACTGATCTACTTGCAAACCAAGAAAGAACTTAATTTCTCCCATAGAACTCATTTCAAACTTAGAACTCATCACTTCCTCGAACTCTTTACACAACCGAGGATTTATGGATCCGAAAATGATATCATCAACGTAGATTTGCACCAAAATGATATCCACACCATCCTTTCGTTTGAACAAAGTTTGGTCAATTGCCCCTCGTGTGAAATCATTATCAAGCAGATGCGTAGATAACGTCTCATACCACGCACGAGGTGCTTGATAAAGACCGTACAATGCCTTGTCAAGTTTGTAAACTTTTTCAGGATAGCTTGGATCAATGAAACCCGGTGGCTGCTTGACATAAACATCCTCTAGAACTTTTCCATACAGAAATACGCTTTTGATATCCATCTGATGAACTGTGAAGTACATATAGGCTGTGTATGCGAGAAACATTCTGATGTCTTCCAAGCGAGCCACTGGTGCAAAGACATCCTCAAAGTCAATTCCTTCTTCTTGATAAAACCCCTGAACCACCAAGCGGGCATTGTTTCGAATCACGATTCCCCCTTCGTCCTTCTTGTTACGGAATACCCAACGAGTGTCGATTGGGACTTTGTTCTTTGGATGGTCTACCAGATTCCACACATTTAACTTGCTGAACTACTACAATTCTTCTTGCATGGCCTTTACCCAACTGTTCTCAAGCAAAGCAGCTTTGATATTCTTAGGTTCAACTTGATATATGAAGCAAGAGAAGAGACCGTCATTCATTGCTTCGGTGGCACTACGAGGTCGGACTCCCATATTGAGTGGACCAATAATGTTGTTTGTAGAATGATCCTTGGGAATTCTCAACAGTGGAATCTCATCCTCTTCCAAGTGGTCATCCAGATTGGTAACGTTGTTGTCAGGAATAAGAACTTCCTCATTGATACGACCTTCATCAGATGAATGTGGAGCAACATCCACTATTTGAGGAGTTTCTTCCTCAACAGTTTCACTTGTTACCACAGAGTCCGAAGAATCCTGAGTGGATGGTGATGAGGAACCTAAAGCAGTAGAAGTACCTAGAATATTCACAAACATAAGAGGATTAGCTGAGACAGATATGTTAGTGAAATCAGGAAGATTAAAGGATTTAAACAAAGAATCGACATCAAAAAGGCAATCAGGACCGTCCCCAGCGTCCGTATGATTGCTTTCATGCCAGTTGATATCAATGGACTCCAGCACAATCCTTCGTCTCTTGTTGTAAACACGAAAAGCTCTTTGGTTAGAAGAATAGCCCACGAAATAGCACTCATCCGCTTTGGCTTCAAACTTGTTCAGCTGATCAGAAGTATTCAGCATTGTGCTAACAAACCCAAACTTCCTGAAGAAATCAATAACAGGCTTGCGCTTGTACATAATTTCATAAGGAGTCTTGTTGCAACTTTTGGTGATGAGAACTAGATTCTGCACAAAACATGCGGTATTGACTGCCTAGGCCCAAAACGTGAGAGGAAGCTTAGAATGAACGATCATAGTTCTTGCCGCTTCTATCAACGTACGATTTCTTCGTTCAGCTACACCATTTTGTTATGGAGTACGAGGTGCACTGAATTTCCGAGAGATACCCTTACTTTCACAAAAAGAATCTAGAATGGAATTCTTGAACTCTGTGCCATGATCACTGCGAATAGTCTTCACACTTAGATTGAACTGATTCTCGATTTGCAGCAGATGAATCTTCAAAGTATCTGGCATCTCATCTTTCTTTGCCAGGAAGAATACCCAAGTAAACCGAGAAAATTCATCGGTACCACTAAACATTAGGATTTCCTTCCAGGACTCATGACACTCACAGGACCGAAAAGATCCATGTGAAGCAATTGGAGGGGAGAGTGAATGGAATTAGTGGTTTTGGGTTTGTGAGAAGATTTGTGTTGCTTGCCCTTGGAACAAGAGGGACAATGTTCCATCAGTGTAAAATATTTCAAAGGTAAACCGGTGAGAAGGTTTCCTCGAACAAGGCGGTTCATTGTCTTGAAATTCACATGTCCTAATCTCTTGTGCCAAAGAAAGGACTCATCCACTGAAGCTTTTGAAAGAAAGTAGGATTCGATTCCTGATGGATTATTCATATCCAGACTATAAGTATTGAATCTTCGAGGAGCACGCATGAGGATTAGGTCTTCGGGAATAACCACTCGAGGCTTCAGAATCAAACATTCCTTGTAGTTGAAGAGTGCACAAAAGTTTTTATCACAAATCTGGGACACACTCATCAGATTATACTTCAGCTGTGGAACAAAATTGACATTCTCCAAGCTATTTACACCATTAGACACAATTCCTTGACCCTCAATCTTTCCTCCTCTTGGATTGCCTGCGAAGGCGACAAAATCTCCGTCCAGTGGATGATAATTTTGCAATAAAGAAAAATGACCAGTCATATGTCTTGAGCAATCATTGTCGACATGCCAGATATTGTATCCAGTCCTCCTCAATTGTCTCTACACAAAATGAATCATTTAGACATTGGTACCCAAGCCATTGCTAACTTGGAACTTCTTAGTTTTACAAGATGCAATTCGGAAATCATAGTCAGAATCCTCCTTTAATGTGTTCTCAAAAAGATCATTATTCTTAATTTTCCAATTCCTTTTCAATCAATTTTTTGCATTTTTAATCCTTTTACGTCGCAAAGTTCTACTATGTTGTGTTTTAGATAAAACATTTGAAGCACAATCAACTGAATTTTGAAAAACAGATGGTACATTCTCTTCTTGGAAATGATATGTAGACAATTTACATGTCTTGAAAACATGATTGGATTCCCCACAACTAAAACAAACTTTATCACATGTTGGCTTAGCCTGATAATTTTCATCACAGGATGATGAAGATGATTGTGATGTTGAGACATCAGAACTAGAGGCAACTCTTTCTTCATTATTTCTTTCTTGAAGACTTTGATCTTCCTTTAATCTAAAAAATTTCAGATTGCCCATTGTTTCTTGTGGAATGTCAGTCACAACAATACCTGCACTTTTAAAATTTGTAATACAACTCATAGCATTTACAGATTTAGGAACAAAAGGCAAAGCATTCTTAAACTTAGAAATAGCATTTCTCAAACTGTCATGCTCAGAAGGCACAGAACCAAATTACAAATTTTCAATGTGTTCACAAATATCTGGTTTTGACACGGACATATTATTACATTCATCCGACTCAAGTTCATTTAAAACTTTTCCCTTACTAGAACTCTCTTCACAATCATCTTCGGAACCTACACAATCTGACTCTGCACAGGAAGCAAAATTGTTAGAATCTGAAGTTTGAATATAATCATCAGTAGATAAATTGCAAACAAAAGGTGTGGGAACATGAGGAACTGGCATATCAGCAAATCTACCAGACTTGGAATACGGAGGAGGGTGAGAGTTATACCCATTGCCTTCTGTGACTTTTTTATGAATTTGGTTGTCAATGATTCCAAAATGGATTTTCTGATCCATACCCATGTGTTCAACTTGAAAATTTGCTTTTTCGGCCTTCTGAAGTCTTTCAGTTAAACTTTCATTATTATTCTTTTGTGTAGTAAGTTGCACAATCAAAGATCGGTTTTCTCCAGAAATATCACGAAATTTCTTTAAGTAAAGTTTATCATTTTTAGCCACAGAATCATACATCACCTTTATGTGATCTTATTCATCGACCAAGGCCTGGTTGATGAATCTATATTTCTGAATTTCATTTAAACAAGATTTAGCATTGCAAAGTCTAGACATTACCTCAGCTGGTACGGCGGTAAGATCCTCAGCTTGTTCAATCATGACACATTTCTCCTTTTCTTCAATGTCTGCCATCAGTGCCTTGTCGGCTGCTTCCCTTTCTTGATCTCCCCAATGATAGTGTATATCAGCTTGACAGACAAGAGATGTTGAGCTGGAAGTTGTAGTGGATTTACTAGAGATGGCAGCTTATTTTCGAGATGAATTCTTCTTTTCATGCTGCCCCTTTGATGATGGCTCTTTGCAGTTCCTTACAAAATGACCCAGCTGGTCACAGTCGTAGCATCTCACCTTTTTGATGTCAAACCCTAGAGTCTTTCCTTGCTTGAATCTATCCATCCCAGTCCTTTTAAAGAATCTTTTGGCTCTTAGAGTCAGCATAGCCATACACCAATCAGTATCCATCTTTTCCAAATCATCTGGGTTGATCTGTTCCAAATCATCAGGTTGAAAGCTGACAGGTGTCAAGTTTCCAGAAATCAGTGCATCATAGCACGACATGAAGGCAGTCATGATAGACAGATACTCATCGGGGATCATAGTGGTTTGCTTCTGATATGTGGATGAAGTAGTAGGCTGAATTCCAGAAATTGAAAGTGGGATATCAGTTTGAAAATAAGCCATTGTAGTTTTGTTGGATGAACCTTGACTTGCAATAAGAGATGTGTTTCCAGACTGATTAGTTAGAGTGACTGCACCCTTCTTTATCTCCAACTCATAAGACTCCAAAATGCTGAAGAGTTCTTGCTGTGGTAAGTCACTTAGCTTTTCAGTTTTCTTGATCATAATCAGGTACATATTCCATTCCTCGGGCACTGAATCAAGCAGCTTCTTGTTTAACTCAACAGTGGGATACTCAGTTCCTAAAAGCTTCAACTTAGAAACAATGCTTGAGAATCGGTTGATCTGTTCAGACATGTGTTCTCCAGGGACACTGCTAAACATTTCATATTGCTTTTTGATCAAATCCCTCTTGCTTTCTCTAACCTCAGCACTTCCCTCATACCTTGTACATAAAGCAACCCAAAGATCTTTGGCAGTAGTATACTCAGCAAATATGTTAAACACATACATAGGAAAAAACATAGCAATAGATCCATAAGCCTTGTTATCTCTGGCAAATAAGTCAATATCCTTATCATCATATTCAAACACCAGCTTGGGACGTTGAACATCTGTAGTGGTAGTAATTGGCTTGTGTGGACCATCAATGATTGACTTCAAAAGAGTGTGGTCATGGAATTGAAAGAAAGTCTTCATTTTCTTGGTCCAGTCGTCAAAATCTCTAGTGGACACCAAGACAGGTGGTTTGTTTCCCCAGCATACTCATTGGAGCTTGAAGTTTCCATAATCTCAGAAAGAGAAAGTCAAACAGTAGCTAGTTTTGGGTGAACAGGGTTGGTCGAAAAAACTAGTTTTGATAGAGAAAAAGCTGACCGAAACTCCTAATTTCGATAGAACAATACTTACCGAAACTTCTAGTTTCGATAGAAAAAACAGAAACCAGAAAAAACTAGTTTCGATGAAGAAGACTTAGCGAAAATCCAACAAACTCAGTAGAAACTACAAGTTTCGATTGAAACTAGTTTCGATAGGTCAGTAGTTTCGGGTGATCAGTCTACAAAAGTTACTTTCGATATAACAAGACAAATAACCAGTTTCGATAACACCTTCTCCAGACAAGAGTACAGACAAAAAGTTTCGATGACCAACTAAAAGCAGAAAATGTCTCCCAGTAGTTTCGATACCTCCTTCTTCAAGCTTCAGCAGACTCCATTGATGAAAACCTTCAAATATCAAAGATAATAAACTCGTAATATGATCGAGCGAAAAGCTTCCCAATATGCTTCTGAACACAAATCAATCTTCAGATCCAAAAAACTCGAGGAAAGAGTGTAGAAATCGATGAAACAGTACTTCCAAAACTTCGATGTAGAAAAACTTCAATAAAATGCCGAAAAACACCTAAAATCAATCAAAATAACCTGAATATACTCAGAAATCAAGAGCATAATGCTCTGATACCAATAGTAGGTCTAGATTTCAATCGAAAATCACTCAATAGATCGATCACACACACACAGGCAGAATCTGTGTGTATGGTGGTGAAATAGAGGGAAGAAACAGAATTGATGAAGATAACAGCTAACCACACACAGAATCAACACAAATAAGATGTGAAAATATAAGAACAAAGCATTAAACAAATGCAGATTGTATTGATTCTTCAAGAACAGTGAAAGAGAAAATTTTGGGTTACAGCCGCTACTCACACCCTAGAAATTCTCAAACTAGGCTATATATAGTAAGCTGACAGGCATCGAAACTAGTTTCTGTGAAGCATTTACAAGTATGAAACAAGCCTGTCGAAACTAAACTATCTATCAAAACTACTAGTTTCGAGTGAACAAATCTCAATCGAAACTAGATAGTTTCGATGGCCCAGACTTAGAAATAAAACAAGGAAATTACATTAAAATGAAATTACAAGAAAATAAGCTAACTAAACATTGTTCAAAAGAAATACATTGATGACAACAACTTATAAATTTATAAGACTCTACATGGACCGCCGTAGCGATGTCAAGGTTCGGGATATCAAGGGATTCTCGGCCGAATTTGCTAACATAATCCCGAAGGGATTCTCCGGCATTCTGGTTACCCTATAAAAATCACTTGTTAATCTTTCCAATGTTCTGTTGCAAGAAAATTGGTTATTAAACAAATTAATTAAGTGAGCAAATGAATTTATAGAATAAAGAGAAACGTTTAGCAGCCATTTCAAAGTTGATCCTGCAAAGTGGACCCGAATCCCTTGCATAGGCAAGCTTCTTTCCAGTCTAAGGGAATTGGATTGATTTCCATTCTTTCCCTGTATTGGGTGACATGCTCTTCTGGATCTGTAGTTCCATCATATAACTTCATGTTCGGAGTTTGGAAATGTTTCGGGATCTCTGCATCACATATTGGAAGAGCAGATCTTGAGACCATGTGACTGGTTGAGGATACTTTCGGTATTGGTTGGACCACACCCGGTACGCTGGAGATCATATCCTATAGTTTCTTCGGTTCTTTGGCCATGACTGGACTGATCCCTGTATACTGCACAAGTTCGTTTGCGTTTAAAAACTTATTGAAAGTGTTACCAATGTTGGGATTCTACGATGATGATCCTAGGGTGATTCCAAGATCCCGGTTTGTAGTGACTCTAACAGGTGGAGTTGGGCCAACTGTCGTGGTTCCAATCTACATGGGGATGAAGTCTCCCTGGTGATTTCTTGAGGATCTTGCAGAGTCAAAGTTCATGATCCTTGGTTGTAGTGGAGTTATTGTCTCCATCGGTTTCTTCGGTCCTTTTATCCTTTCAAGCTCCCTAAACAACGTCTGGTTGGTCTTTTGTTGTTGTTCCATCTGCTGCTTCACTTCTGAGAGCAAAGTAAGGAAGTTGTTGTTCGAAACGAGCACAGGTCCTCCAGCAGGTGATCCAGATCCCGAAAAACCAGCAGAAGTTGTTTTCTTAGGTAGATTGTCATTCTTTTTCTAGAATGACGGAGGTGGAGGGAGAGGGTTGTTCAACCTAGAGCTTGAAGACGGAGTTGAAGAAGAAATTAACTTAGCTTGGGACGACATTTTTGAAATAAATTTGGAAAAGTAGTGATTGAATGCAAGTTTTAACAAGGATTTCAAGATAAAAAGCATCACTTGCCCCACGGTGGACGCCAAATTGTTTTGGGTAAAAATTAACAAGACTAATTTTGTAACCAAACTTAGTATGTGAGGTAGTGTGCTTGATAAAAATACGATAATATGAACATGAATATAAAGATTTGACATGATGATTTATGAGGAAAGCCCTTAATCCTAGAGGATCTCCGGCATAAAACCTCGGGAAGTCACTAATCGTCACTTGCCTCCTGTTCTTGTATAAATCAGTAAAAATAGTACAATGTGAGCAGTATATGATCGACAGCTAAGTGTTACAGTAGATTGCGAGAGTGTTGTGTGTGTTTTCTAGTCGATCTACTGCTTATTAAATACAAAAAAGAAAATTACAAACTATCCGAGAATCCCGGCGTTTACTAAGTCTTCTAATATGACAGTTTGAATCTTCTCCACGCATGTTCTACATGTTTCCATTAACAGTTTGACCGATTCTTCAGGAGTGATGGGGTCAACACGTTTTACCTGAAAATAAATTAATATAGGGAACAAATAACCGTTAGTAACATTAATACTCAAGACACCAAAGTTATTAGGGATCCTAGATTCCGGATCGTACTATACTCGGGATCCTGCACATAAAAATTAACCCCTAACAGTGGGTTCTATGGAAACTAAGGATGTAACACCCAAAATTTTCAACCGATTTTAACTTTCAAAATCATGCAGAAATAGGTCCCATAAACATACTCTTGACAAAACAACACATTTTAATAACAAAACGACCACGACATAAGTTGTTTTAAAACCACAACCAACAGGTTACGGATAACGACCACTTTAAACTTCAACAAGATAGTTCAAACAAGTTTAAAGACTCCTCAACCAGGAGTTCTAACTCCAACCATAAACATCCACCAAAAGTATTCAGAATCCAATCTGACACGAAGCGTGACCCGAGGCTTCAACCGGAGCTTGTCTACAAGAAAACACCATAAATAAACCATTAGTAATGATATACAACCCCAGAAAAGCCCCCAAGCTCTTACAACAACTACCAACCCAAAACGACAATTTTTCACTTAGGGTGTAAATAGGGCCGTAAACAGACCACTTTGAGCGTAAAATACTCTGGGGTGGCATAAATTACTCCGACCCGCCGTAAATTACTCCGGTCCAAAATCAACCAAATTGTTTTGCAAATTTTCAGCCTTTTCGACCCAACTGACCAACATGTTTGCTTCTTTGTGCAAGTAACAACATTCTTACTTATTTTATCACCCAAAACACATCTAATACATTCAATACACCCAAGTATATAATCTTTGGTAAGGTTTTCCTCCTATTACCCAACCTTACTCCTTTGTGAGGTTATAAAGACCTCAAACGCCCCACAACCATTACCCAACCTTACTCCTTTGTGAGGTTATAAAGACCTCAAATGCCCCACAACCATTGTGAAGTTCATGACCTCAATTAACTCCCTGGTGAGGTTCTTAGACTTCAAACAACAAGGACATAATTGAAGTTCATGACCTCGATTAACTACCGGGCGAGGTTCTTAAACTTCAAACAACAAAGACATAAGCGAAGTTCATGACCTCAATTAACTATCGGGTGAGGTTCTTAGACTTCAAACAACTACGAGATAAGTGAAATTCAATGACTTCAAACGACAACGACATAAGTGAGGTTCATGACCTCAATTTCACCCAATTGCATTTTACTTTGACTCTTACCACATATTAGTCAAATTACACCGAATCACCACATTTTACAAATTAGTTTGAATCATACCACACTAACTCAAATTACACTAATATACCACATTCCACAATTTAGTTTGACTCTTTACCACATAAGTCAAATTACACCAATACTCCACATTCCACAATTTAGTTTGACTCTTTTCTACATAAGTCAAATTACACCAACTCGACATATTTCATACACTAGTTTGACTCATTACCACTTAAGTCAAGTTACACCAAATCGACATATTTCATACACTAGTTTGACTCATTACCACTTAAGTCAAATTACACCAAATCAACATATTTCACACATTAGTTGACTCTTTACCACACTAAGTCAACTTACACCAAATCACCACACATAAATAGAATTAACTACACGAATCTATTTACATGTTACTAACACCATATCTATTACAAAGTAAGTGCAAAGCACTTACCTTTAGCTAGAGACGACTCCTCTTGGTCTTCAAAGCTAGCTCCTTTACCCTGATCACCTAACAATCCAATTGCAATTAGCAATCCTATGATCTCAATCCACACACCAAATTGGGATTTAATACACACCTATGATATAAAGATCAACATCCCAACTTAATTTGGTTAACACAACCTTCACCAAACTTCAACCACCCAATTCAACCTTTCAACCCATATTGACCCGTTTGACTAATTAAAGTCAAACTCCCAAATTCACCAATTCACCATTTACCAACAGAGGTCTAACACCCACCCTAGACCTTATGGAGTTCTCCCATTCTAAAATTAATTAATCACACCTTAATCAAGTTTCAAACCTCCCCAAACAACATTCACCCATTATGACCCATTTGGGTTTTTCACCAAAGTTACACAAAAACTCTTTTTTTTTACAAAACACCAAGTTAATTGAGGTTTCTTACTAAATTATGTGTCTATTAACACCATAGACACTTACAAACCCTCAATTCATCATTTTACTTCATCAATTTGAAAAACCCCAATTTCTACCTCAAGAACCCTAATTTTGAAATCATCAAATTGGATGTAAGAATCATGTAAATCATGATTCTCCACCATTTACAATACTAGATTAAGGATTATAACCAACAATAAACCAAAATCATCCCACCATTTTACCTAATTTGGGTTTTCTACTAAAACCCACCAAGAACACCTTCAAGGGTGATTCAAGAGGTGTTGTTTGCTTGATGATGAACACTCCCATTCCATCAGATTTCTCATGCAAAAATACAAATTTAGTGTTCTTGATCCTCCATTTCTCTTCCCCTTTTGTCTTTCAAGCAAAAAGCTCACACCAAAAATGGCGCGGGTTTCCCCCACCCCTACCAAAATCCAGAATTTTGACTATTTACATAATAACCCCTTCAACTTTAACAATTAAACTCTTTAATCCAAAAGACTAGGATTCCCACTTTAAGGTTTAAACCTCCAACTTGGTTTTATTCCAATCTCATACTTCATAACATTATTTAGGATATAATATTATGATTTGTATTTTGGTTCATTACAAATCACCCCCCCTAAGTTTGGGTTTCGTCCCCGAAACCCGCCACCTCATAATCAACTTAGGGTAACAATTCAACACTCCTCCTCTTTACTTTCTCAAAGTTAATTCGACCTTTCATAGTGTTGTCAAGGGATAATACATGGTAGATCCCTCATTACACAATTAATTCGTCCAACATATCTAAGATAGTCACCGGTTCTTCCACAAGATTCAAAATCATAACCTTAACACACCATGAGAAGCAAAAACAATTTCTCCCGCCAAACATTTCTGTGGATGGGCCACGCGAAATATAAGTTGGAGTTTACTCGATTCCTCCGGTAAATCCAAATGGTAAACCACTTACCAAGTTAGTTTCGAGTTTGATCAGTCCAATAGAACGGGGACTTATCCTCCCACGTTTTCAAACCCGAAACACCCCCTTTTCAATGGGAAACTTCGATAGAGCCAAGTTTCCCACTTGAATATCAATACACCTCCCTATATTTGATTAGGGTTTACTGTCACATCTTGAGCGGATTTGCAATCGCGCTTACTTACAAGTTCATTTACACTAAGCCTTGAATCACACCTTTGATTTTAAACTCCCAACAATCACTTCTATAAAAGTTGATCGGTGTTCGACACCGTCCACCGTCTTAACAAATCGAACAACGACATGTCAATACTCCAACTATAGCTATTTGACACTATGATAGCTAAAAATTCACCAACTTCCTTCAATTGGACAAGTGAAACCGACATTTCAATCTAAATCAAAAGATACGGTCCCGCCGTGTCGTATCACACCCTCCACTAAATTGACATTCTTCGATCATTCATAAGAGTAGATTTCCTCTAAAAATAGGAATTGCACACTCTTCGGTCAAAGGACCCGCCACTTAACCAAATTGTAACATGTTACCACCTTTTTTCATACACTCTTGTAGTCAAACTACTACAAGCTTCTCCTACCACACATAGGTATATGAAGCCGTTAAAGATTCCCATACGAGCTTCCTTTATAGTTTGGCCTTAGCCTACAAGCCAATGAGATATTTGTCAACACCCTCGACTATGTCTCTTTCCCCCTCTAGCCACCAAAAGTTTATTCTCCATAACCAAGCAATATTGTCACCCTGTGTCTATAGATTTCTTGAATTTATGAATCACCTCATAACAACAATCAATAAGTCTGACAACTAAGGAATTCAAGTTCTATCACACCGTTTCTCCCACCTCATAATTGGAAGTTTCATAACCTCCACACCAACACATTCATTGAGATTTAAGATCTCAAGCCTCTCATACTGCTGGGATTCAAGGATCCCATCACCTACATGCAATACTCCATTGAAGCTCGAGACTTCAATTCAACCACCCAATAAATAGTCACTCGTTCCCTACTCGAGTTATCTCCTGTAGTTGCTACAATCAAGTTTACAATTGTCTAAGAGAATACGCGATAATCCCGCCTCATAGCATAACGACATAATCGAGTCTAATGCGAGAGTCACCATAATAACCGACAAACACACGGTTTCTCCAAGTAAGGACACGACAATTGCCTTACCCCAAATCCTCTTTCACAACTCTGAAAGGCAGCTCCTTATCCGTGACCCAAACACTTCGTTTATCTCCAACGACTTAATCATAAGTCATCCTTTGAGATTCAAAGATCTCAATCACAATCCCTCTTGAAGTTCAAAGACTTCATTCTCAAATAACGTTGGCGAAGTTCTTGGACTTCAAACACCACTTGGTGAAGTTCTAGGTCTTCAAACACCACTTGTGAAGTTCTAAGACTTCAAACACCACTTGTGAAGTTCTAAGACTTCAACACCACTTGTGAAGTTCTAAGACTTCAAACACCACTTTTCCTCGTTCATCTCTATCTTTGATGGGTCAACAGATATGCCTTCATAATTCATCACCTCATCCAAAATTAGATTTCCACCAAAGCCAAAAATGGCACACCGCAATCTCATAGTATCCGCAATGTATTTCATAACCATTTATGGGATATCACCCTCCTATACAATCATTGGTTGAATCTAGGACCTAACTCACTTGTTCAACCCCGATAATTGGTGCACAATGCATTCTTCTTTTCTTTAACTCTACAAAGAATGGTTACACCCCAAAAAGAGATACTTGGGTATAAAACCCTAATGAACTTCTTCACGGCTAGAACATCAAGTATTCCATCATACCGGTTGGTGTCAATGGCATAAGCCATGTACACACCAATTCACGCTCAATGTGTTTCACCGTCTCTAGGTAAGAACAGATCGACACGTCACCTCTTGGCCACACATGACAATGATATGGTCAGTAAGTAACCACACAAGTTCCACTACAATCGTAGGACTTCATTTCGTGTGATTGTTTCACCGTAACCCGACAAATAAAACCAAAGGATTTCAGTCTCGTCCTTGGTAATTAGAAATGTCCGACTCAAAGGCCTTGAAATTTCTATTGTCTCTCCTTTATCACCCTTGTGCTTTATCGCGAGACATTCACTTCAATTGTGTCCCGAGTTATAACAACGGTAGCACATGTTATTAGGACTATAACACTATGACATAGTGCGTCCCATCATTCTCCAATCGAGTTACTTTCCATACATACGACAATAACAAACATTACCTTCCGAAAAGATTTCTAGCTCGGCTAGAATATTTGGCTTTCTTGAAGTCACCTCTAATTTCTCCTTATAATCCACCTGTCTCCCAAGTTTGATCTCCCTGCAACATATAATAATCAACTCCACCAGAGTTGTACACCATGTAGAAGAATCCACTCTATAACGTCAACCGGCAGTATCGGGAAGCCGATCTATCTCCACTCCTTCCAACACTCCAAGATTTAGGCAAGACTATGCTTAGTCTTACAACATGCCCTTAATCTTAATCAATACACCGGTCTACCACATGTGAAGGAATTCTCCAGATACACGGTCCACTACAGCTTGTGGATAGAAACATTTCAAGAACGCCTCTTGAATTCACCCCGACGCATTGCCTTCACGCCATTAAGCTTTTCTCCTTATGGAGAAATCCCAGCCAATTCTCCACCATGTCCCAGAGTCGACTCACCGCGAATCGTACTCTATCAGACAATCACAATGGATTGCTTCTGAAGCGAATACCAGTGTAGTGATGCATCGTTAATTAACCAACGAATAAACTAACACCAAATAACCCCTTTGGTTCGCACGCCACGAACCCCTTGTGGAAACAAGGTTTTCTTCTTCCTTATTTCACCAAAGTTTTTCCTCCCGCTCCTTAGGCTTCATACGTTTCTTCCAAAGGCTCGCCTCGAAGAGCCCTATCTTCCTTGACGGAAGTTTCACACGACAAGATAGAAAGCTCTAGCCGTCCTCCACTAGAATGATGCTCTCTAACTCTCCCAACTAACTTTGAGATCCTCACCATCCCCGAGGTGAATACACGCGTAGAATCTTTTGTACATGAGTCTTTAAGACAACTCCCGTCTAAAATTCCACCTACTAACATCTGTCTCCGTCAGTCATTCCCCAACTATGTTAATACGATCGACTTGTCATACGTGTATAAGCATAACTATAGGCATCTATCTTAAGTTATACTCCTATATGTATATAAGTATATCTACATCTATATACATATAAATACATATATAATCACATTCACTTACTTCTTGGTGCTGGTTATTATTACATAGCCACCATAAAGACACGTAGACATGTTACATTACTAATCATCCTTGCCAGACATGATTAGTAATATACTATGCCTAAGTATATTCATTGTCCCCATGTGTCAACTCCCAAGACAAGTTTCGGCACACATAAACACCTTGGACACCAATTAAACAATCGACAAATATCATTACTAACCTTAACCTTAGCTCCATGTCCCGGTCATGCCTTCGTTGGATTCTCATTACACCCGCCTTATCAAGAGCAAATAAGTTTGAGTTCGGTGTCTCGCACACCCGAATCCCTCAAACTATTGCTCTGATACCAAGTTGTAACACCCAAAATTTTTAACCGATTTTAACTTTCAAAATCATGCGGAAATAGGTCCCATAAACATACTCTTGACAAAACAACACGTTTTAATAACAACAAAACGACCACGACATAAGTTGTTTAAAACCACGACCAACAGGTTAAAGATAACGACCAGTTTTAACATCAACAAGATAGTTCAAACAAGTTTAAAAACTCCTCAACCAGGAGTTCTAACTCTAACCATAAACATCCACCAAAAGTATTGAGAATCCAATCCGACACGAAGCGTGACCCGAGACTTCAACCGGAGCTTGCTTACAAGAAAACACCATAAATAAACCACTAGTAATGATATACAACCCCCAGATGAGCCGCCAAGCTCTTACAACAACTACCAACCCCAAACGACAATTTTTCACTTTGGGCATAAATAGGGCCGTAAACAGACCACTTTGGGCATAAAATACTCTAGGGCGGCGTAAACTACTCAGGCCTGCCGTAAATTACTCCGGTCCAAAATCAGCCAAACTGTTTTGCAAATCTTCAACCTTTTCAACCCCACTGACCGACCTGTTTGCTTCTTTGTGCAATGATGTCATCCAGATGGTCTATATAAAAACTAACAAAACCTAACCTAGACTCCTAAGTAATAAATGGAAAACCTATGAACTAGACCGCACTGACAGGCAAGTTTACCTATCGAGTGTAGCACAGCTTAATGGTAAATCGGATTATCGAACCCTAGAAACACTAAATACTAATACTAGACTCTGACTCGGACTAAAGATTGATTTAAGGGGGGTTGACTACACTAAAGATTTAACTAAGGAATTCTCTAACTAACGACACCAACTCTCAGACAGACAAAACGGATGAAATCAATAAAAGAGAAAGCACTATCTTGGTAATGAATCATGTTTGACAAACATGAACCTCTCTCGACTATGACGGTTATAATGGAACCGAGATCTTTAAATGCGAAACCCTAAGATAACCTAAGTATCCCAGATCATTCTCCGGGTGTGACCTAATGGAAACCCTAAGGAACGTGTAAACTCACCAGCTAATTGGATCACCTCTCAGCTATTTTCAACAATGCTAAAGTACCCTATAGATAAATTACCTCTCAATCTCAATATCTCTATATGCCCTAAGACACACGGGTAACCTGGAAACTCTCAGTATGACTCGGAATATCAATAATGCTAAGAAACCCTAGGAAACCCTCCTTTCAGAGCAATCTACCTAAGAACCCTAACACTAAAGAATACCCGACAACTTCTCACCTTTCAGCTATTGAAGTAAGAAGAACATTTAACCCTAAGACACTCTCAATATGTGTTTCTATGGACGATGAAATCAATTATCCACAAACTAGTTACAAACACAAAGTAGGTAACATAACATGCATCTATTATTTGAAAGACATTCAACAAGACATATGTGAAACACAAATCAATTGTAAATCATAATTAAACATGCTAATGGGAGAGTCTAGCCAACTTAAACCGAAATAAACATCATACTAAGTGAATTCAAGTTCTTTACTTTAACACCAATCCATCACAATCCAACTTAAACCGAAATAAATTCACGAATCAATCAAACAATCATCAAAAACCTAGATAGCTACTAAAGTCTAGCCAAGATACATGTTTGAACGCAGAAAACAAATCTCAAAAGCAATAAACATCATCCAAGGTAAACCAAAGTAATCAAGAACAAACATCGAAACCCTACGAGCAAGAACTAACCAACCCGATTGATAAAGATCCGAACTTTAGCTCCCTTTGCTTCCTATCCTCTTAAAATTGCCACTTTTCGCTCTCCAAACGGCTGGTAATCGATTATTATTCTAATGGGAGAGTCCTAATCTATTAAAACATCAAATTAGGTTAAAAATCACGTTCTTGGGGCCCCTCGTGTACCGCGGGAGGTTCTGGCAAGTCTCTCGCGTACCGCGAGAGACAAAATAGTCGCGCTGATTTCTCGGTCCCTCGCGTACCGCGAGATAATTGACCCAACCTCTCGCGTACCACGAGAACTATCCTGAAATTTGAACTCCACACATCGAAACACTCCAAATCCATATATTATGGGCCCCGTACCTATTTTTCTAGCCCGAGATATGCCTCTTCTAAGTTTGGACTTTTTCTTGACTTTTGTCGTCCTCATCCCGCGTTCTCATGTGCTCGTTTCTTCACACGTCTTGATCGTTTAAGCTCCAATTCTTCCCGAAATACCTACAAAACATAACATAACTAAGTACAAGCTATAAATGACTGAAAACAACTATAAAACTATACGAAAACGCTACGAAATACAAGGGAAATGCATGTGTGCTTGGCAACACATCATGCAAGTAACAACATTCTTACTTATTTTATCACCCAAAACACATATAATACATTCAATACACCCAAGTATATAATCTTTGGTTAGGTTCCTCCTATCACCGAACCTTACTCCTTTGTGAGGTTCTAAAGACCTCAAACGCTCCACAACCATTGTGAAGTTCATGACCTCAAGTAACTCCCTTGTGAGGTTCTTAGACTGCAAACAACAACGACATAATTGAAGTTCATGATCTCAATTAACTGCCGGGTGAGGTTCTTAGACTTCAAACAACAACGACATAAGAGATGTTCATGACCTCAATTAACTATCGGGTGAGGTTCTTATACTTCAAACAACAACGACATAAGTGAAGTTTAATGACTTCAAACGACAACGACATAAGTGAGGCTCATGACCTCAATTTCACCCAATTTCATTTTACTTTGACTTTTACCACATATTATTCAAATTACACCAAATCACCACATTTTACATATTAGTTTGACACATACCACACTAAGTCAAATTACACTAATATACCACATTCCACAATTTAGTTTGACTTTTTACCACATAAGTCAAATTACACCAATGCTCCACATTCCACAATTTAGTTTGACTCTTTTCTACATAAGTCAAATTACACCAAATCGACATATTTCATACACTAGTTTGACTCATTACCACTTAAGTCAAGTTACACCAAATCGACATATTTCATACACTAGTTTGACTCATTACCACTTAAGTCAAATGACATCAAATCGACATATTTCATACACTAATTTGACTCATTACCACTTAAGTCAAATTACACCAAATCAACATATTTCACACATTAGTTGACTCTTTACCACACTAAGTCAACTTACACCAAATCACCACACATAAATAGAATTAAATTACACAAATATATTTACATGTTACTAACAACATATCTATTACTAAGTAAGTGCAAAGCACTTACCTTTAGCTAGGGACGATTCCACTTGGTTTTCAAAGCTAGCTCATTTACCTTGATCACCTAACAATCCAATTGCAATTAGCAATCCTATGATGTTAATCTACACACCAAATTGTGATTTAAGACACACCTATGATCTAAAGATCAACGTCCCAACCTAATTTGGTTAACACAACCTTCACCAAACCTCCAACACCCAATTCAACCTTTCAACCCGTTTGACCAATTAAAGTCAAACTCCCAAATTCACCAATTCACCAATTGCCAATAGAGGTCTAACACCCACCCTAGACCTTATGGAGTTCTCTCATTCTAAAATTAATTAATCACACCTTAATCAAGTTTCAAACCTCCCCAAACAACATTCACCCATTATGACCCATTTAGGTTTTTCACCAAAGTTACACAAAAACTCTTTTTTTTTACAAAACACCAAGTTAATTGAGGTTTCTTACTAAATTATGTGTCTATTAACACCATAGACACTTACAAACCCTCAATTCATCATTTTACTTCATCAATTGAAAAACCCCAATTTCTACCTCAAGAACCCTAATTTTGAAATCATCAAATTGGATGTAAGAATCATGTAAATCATGATTCTCCACCATTGACAATACTAGATTAAGGATTATAACCAACAATAAACCAAAATCATCCCACCATTTTACCTAATTTGGGTTTTCTACTAAAACCCACCAAGAACACCTTCAAGGGTGATTCAAGAGGTGAAAGGAATACTTACATGTTGTTCGCTTGATGATGAACACTCCAATTCCATCAGATTTCTCATGCAAAAGTCCGAATTTAGTGTTCTTGATCCTCCATTTCTCTTCCCCTTTTATCTTTCAAACAAAAAGCTCACACCCACACCAAAAATGGCACCAAAATCCAGAATTTTGACTATTTACATAATAACCCCTTCAACTTTAACAATTAAACCCTTTAATCCAAAAGACTAGGATTCTCACTTTAAGGTTTAAACCTCCAACTTGGTTTTAATCCAATCTCACACTTCATAACATTATTTAGGATATAATATTATGATTTGTATTTTGGTTCGTTACAAAGGAACAAGACAATTTTTTATCCTCGAATATCTAAGGATGAAAGTGTTTTTGATCTAATTGTTAAGTATTTTTTTTATGGTTTAGTAATAGGAAAAGAAAATTTTCTTTTTGTTGGGACGAGTGGATTAAAAACTCTCTTCTTTTGATGTAATCTTTGTCCGTTCCCGTTTGTATTAGTCGGGTCCGGCTGTTATACTCTTGCTGCAGTTCAAAAGAAAAATTACATATATGTGATAAATAAACCTAATATGGAGCGAAATATCTCTCTATATTTGCATTAGTGACTACTAATAATCTATAACGAATTGATCTCAGATCATGGTGTATCATACTACTACTAGAAAACAGGGGCTTCACTAATCGGAATTTACCGACGGACTGATTTCGTAAGAAATTTACCGATGGATACCGTCTAATTCCACATTCTCAATTGGTGTTTTTTTTATTTTGGTTAAACCATCGAAAATCCGTCAGTAATTACCATGTGATACGTGGTCGGTCGGTAATTCATCGATCATATCAGACCAATAGAATTGTTGGGATTGATTGTGTCACTCGAGACAGCCGTAAAAGATTGGTGGCCGAACTAGCCCAATCCCAAGCACATAAAAGGCCCGAAGCCCCTTCATCGCATGAGGCTTGTCCTAATTCTCGCGTATAGTAGTTTCTCTTTTATTTTTTTTTGTAAAAACCAAATATTTTATTTAATTTTGTTATAAATAATTTTTTTGAGTTTTATGATTTATTTGTTTATTTATTTTAAGTTTCAGAACTCATAAATTTTATTTGTATTTAAATTTGCAGGAAATAATAACATTTAAATTTTTTTATTAAAGAGATAATTTGCCGATGGAAAATATGCCGGTAATATTTCTAAGTTTCGTCGGTAATAACGTTAATATGGCGGATAATTTAAACGGAAACATAGACGCAAGTGTTAATAAAAAAGAAACCAAAACTAAAATATTTAAACAAAACCCAAAAATAAAAACAAAAAAAAGGTGGAAACCCGGTTTTGGCAGATTGTGGCGGGGCATGTGTTAAGTTGGCTCGGTTTCGAACGTAAAAAGTGAAAAAATAACCATTTAGCAACAATATATTCGGAAATAACGAAAAAGTCATGTTGTATGAATGAAAAAAAGAAAACGAAAAAGAAAAAAAATCGTTTAATGAAAAAAGAAAATCGTGTGAACCTGTCAAGATCCAAAAATAAAAAAAGTAAGCACTGGTCAAAAAAATTTAAAAAGAAAGATAAATAAAAAACTAAAATTAAAAAACGATATGCACTTTACATCGATGGGAAACAATAAAAACAAAAAAAACAAATAACAACGTGGGTTCCAATAACACCGATAACGGGTACTGATGTTGTCTGTTTGTTATTGGTTCGGTTAATTAAAGCACCGGGACTTGGAATAGTTTACGATATAAAAAAGTGTATTTGCGATGATTTTTTCACAAAAATGTTGTACGATGTAATCCAAAAAATAAAGTCGTGCTTTATATCGACCTAAAACCATATAAACGAACAGCGATACCGGTTCTGGTAATACCAATATCGGAAACGATGTTGTTCGCTTATTATCGACGCGGTTCGTCATGGCACCGGAACGGTAACGGCACTCGTTATAGCTTACGACACAAAAAAATACTCGGTTTTTAATACTACTCCGTTTTTGAAAAAAATTATATCGGAATGTCGACAAAAAATCTAAAAACAGACGCGCATTTCTTTTAAAAAAAAGTAAGCGAACGAAATTTATTACAGGTAAACGAAATTGATAGAAAATGAAATAGGTTAAAAGCGTAAATTATATATACTATAAGGGGTGAAAACAAAAATAAAAAAAAGTATTGATTTTACTGTTCATGCCTTCCTCAATTGTAGTATCTATAATAATCGGGCAGACGTAGTCCGCACGTTGCGGCTAGAATGTTAAAATTTGTTAGGCTTGGTTTTGACGACCGATATTTAGTCCGATAAAAAAACCCATGTCGAAACGTCGATAAAAATGAGCACATAAAAACTGGCACGATGCAGCGGATGTAAAAAGGTTTTTTAACCATAGCATCAGGAAAAAAAAGTATATTTACAAAGTAGAAATACATCATATTTGAACCGGTTCGATTTTGTATAAAATTTATATCGAAACGTTGATAAAAATATGTATGTCGGAACGGTATATTCGGAGTGTACGAAAACATTATATTATAAAAATTATAAAATAAAAATAAAATATGCATAAAATTAATTATAAATATTAAATAATTAAAATATTAAAAGAATAAAAAAAGTTGTGAGGTGTGTGTGACTACGTGTGAGGTGGGCAAAAAAACCGGTTTCAAACCGGGTCCCCGGTACCCGACCCGAACCGGGTTCGCAAACAAACCGGTTTCACCCAACCCGATCCGAAACCCGATCCAAACCCGTAGGTGTGTAACCAGTTTTTAAAAAATTTTTGGATACCGGTTCTTAACCCGACCCGAACCGGTTTCACCCTCAAACCGGTTTCGGGCCCGACCCGGTTCTCAAACCGGTTTCAAACCGGTTCGAACCGTTGTAAACTTCGATTTTAACGGTTTTATAGCCGTTGGAACGGCTATATGACCGTTTTTTTTTTGTTTTTTTTGTATTTTGGAGCCCCTACAACTTGTATAAATAGGTGTGGGTTGTATTGGTTCAACCACACAATTCCAAAACGCTCTCATTTCTCAAAAACGCTCTTATTTATCAAAAACGCTCACGCTCGAAAGTCGAAACTCCCAAAATGGCAAACGAATCTCAACAATCTAATATTGTTGGTGCTTCTCAAAGTGTTAGTGCTCCCACGGTTGTGCGGGTTATTCCTACAACAAGGAATCCCAATGTTTGGCAACATTTCGATTTATGCGAAATGTCGAATGGTGGTCATAAGGCTCGATGCAAGTTGTGCGGGCATTTTTTTGGAAAAGACGCAAACACAACTTTGAAGAATCACATTGAAAAAAACTATTGTTCGGTTATAAAGTCTCAAGCTTCGCAAGGTCAACCAAGTATGACAAACGAAGGTAATATTTTTGCGTATAATGTTGACTTGGTTCGGGAAAGGATGGCGCATTTTGTGATTCAAGAGAGTCTACCTTTCAAACACTTTGACAACGAGCGTTTGACTCGGCTTATTCAACAAACGCTCCAACCTCGCTACACTCATGTAAGTCGTGCTACTCTTAGAAGAGATTGTATAAATATGTGGAAAAAAGCTAAAGTAGAAATAATAAATGAATTTGAAAATTTAAAAACCGGTATTAGTTTAACTTGTGATGTTTGGTCGGCTCCCCACAATTTGCCGGATTCTTACATTTGCGTTACCGCTCATTGGATAAATCCGGAAAATTGGCAAATGATGAAACGTACTATTGCGTTCGATATTTTTGCATACCCCCACACCGGTGACAATTTATTTTATATTTTAGACAAAGTTATAAGAACTTTTAAAATAGAAACAAAAGTTTTTTCAATATCGTTTGATAACGCCTCGAATAATACCGTCGCGGTAAACCAACTTATTTTAAAATATAACCCGATTTGTAATGGTATTTTTTTCCATAGCCGATGTGTTGCACATATTATTAATTTAGTTGTGCAAGGTGGTCTTAAACACATTGACGATGTTAGAAATAAATTTAAACAAATGTTGCGTGACATTTTTCATACAAGTCAAAGAAGATATCATCGATATATAAAATTTTGTAAAGACGGTGAAACCGAATGTTTAGGTCCAAATTGGGACGTTTCAACACGTTGGAACTCAACGTGTAACATGTTCGAAAAAGCCATTCAACAAAAACGAAGTTTGCAAATGTTTCATGCCCAACTAGCAAGGCAAAATAAAGTAACAAAATTTCCGACAGCGGGTTGGGGTATCATTGAAGGTGTAGCCGATATGCTCCATATTTTTAAAACCGCTACAACCTATTTATCGGGAGTTTACTATCCCACAAGTCCTTTGGTTTTAAATCAACTTTTTTTAATGGTGGAAAAATTAAACGAATATTCCATGCGAGGCGGCATATTTAAAGAAATGATACCGCCAATGAAAGAGAAATTTAGAAAATATTTTAAAGAAATGCCTCCGATTATTACTTGCGCCGCCGCCTTAAACCCGTGCTTAAATGTTTCGGGTGTTGAAACTTTAATTGAAAAAATAATTTACGGTTTGGATTTATACGAAGAAGACGTATTTTTAACGGATAGAGCAAAAACTATTTTTACACAAAATTTGTCTACTTTATTTACTGTTTATGTTGAAAAATATGGTACAACATCTACCGTTCATGAGCAATTTAGAAACGCTCCATCAAGTGCAAGTACTAGTCGGAGTTCAATGTTAAACTTATTTAATACTATACTTAATGAAAATAGTAAACGTCAACGGGGTAATACCCCAAGTAGCGAATTAGGTAGATATATCGGTTCGGATTTTTTAACCGGTATGAATGCTCATGATTTTGAGACATTTGATATCTTGGCTTGGTGGAAAGGGAAGGAAAACCAATTTCCCGTCCTATCCGCTATGGCCTGTGATCTACTAACCGTCCAAGCTTCTACGGTAGCTTCGGAATCTGCTTTTTCTGTTAGTGGCAGGGTTGTTTCTTTACGAAGAACAAGACTAACTCCGCCATCGGTGGAAACGTGCATTTGCTTAAAAGATTACTTGGACGTGTGAGTGGTGTTTTTGTGAATGGCAAGAAAAATTGGGGTGGGAACCGGCAGAAGGGGGTCAAATTGTGAAACTGACACGCACATTAGCGATCAGTTGGATTAACCTTTGCTATTTGTATTGGTCTGTTAAGTGATTTAACTTAGAGAAAAAAAGGGTTACGGTACCCACTAGCCCGTCACACCACCGACCTACGTTTTTAATAGTATATAATTTATTTTAAAATAAATATAAAAAAGAATATAGTGGCTAGAAGAGTCCTTTTGCAAAGTCCATGTAGATAAGAACAAGATGCAAATTTTTGGACCACCATAAAAGTCAGCCCACTAAACGCTCATTATGACTTTGCCATTGACTTCTTGTTCTAGCTCCACTTCGATTCTTAAGCACATTCTTAGTTTGACTTGTAAAAAACTAAAAATCCTTTTTAATTATTCATAAGTTTATCCGCAGTCAGGGAGGTCCGGACACTGTCCGGTGTTGTCCTATGGACCTTTCGTCGTTCTTCCTCCTCTCCATACGGAACAATTTCTTTCTCTCGTCCTCTCACGGAAATGGCCTCCAGTGGCCACACACTATATGTAACCAAGGACCTAGTTGTCCCCCTCTCTCTTCCACTTATCCGATAACGCTCTCTCTCTTTCACATTGACGTCCGTGGACGAGCTCCTATGGATGCTCTAATATACGTAATAAAAAATAAGAAACGTAATTGGTAATCCCTTTAGAAAAGTTTTTTGTTGAACCTACATTTGAATTTAAATGCTTTGTATTCCGTTCCTACTATTTAACATAGAAAAATTAAAATATATATAGCATGGAAACATAAATATGATGTGATTAATAGCTCAAAATCTAACACTAACAATTTTTTAATTAAACTAACAAAATCTAGTTTTTAGAGAAGAAAGTAGACATTATTGTCGTTTTTTTTCTTCAATATGCTAACACGCAACATATCCTACCTAATAAAATATCTCTTAACAGAGAACCCAAAACACAAAATTATATTATTCAGTTAATAATTTAATATATTAAACTTGGGAAATACAATATGAAAAAAATATAGGAGAAACAACCGCAAGATGATAATAACTATGTGAGAATGATTTGATTATAACTTCTTGTGCATCTTGTTTTAAACGGAATACACGGCTGTATAATTAGTATGGTGGAGTCAGTCCTCAATCGATGCACGGCTGTATAATTAGTTTGAATGGGAAGTGGATGCCTTAGGGCAGACGGGCGAATCAGACGGACTACGACAGTAGGACGGTTAAGACGGACGGCCGAAGGTTTGCCGGACGGTTAAGCAGACGGACGGTTTCTAGTGCCGGCCGGTTAAGTAAATGGGCTACGACGGTAGTTCAAGGACGTTTGTGTTTGTGACATATGTAGTCAAATGACGGGTTGATTACCCTTATGTGTATGATCAGTGATTGTGCACCAAAAAATAAGCATGTATGTATTTATATACGTACTCATTATGAAAGTTATATGAAAGAAATAAAGTAAAGAAATAAGAATGTATGTATTTATATGCATTTAAATATGTATATTTATTCTCATGATATAAGTTAATGATTGCTTGTTTATAAATTAGAAATTACCAGCATTAGCTGACTTTTATTATATGCACTTCAGATAGCAAGAAGAAAAGACGTGCAAAGACGTGATGGCTACCTGGCACGAGACTGACATCCCATTTCATTTTAATTATGTGTTAAGACATTGTTCTTTATGTTAAGACTTCCGCTAGTATGTAATTGAATGTTTTAATTTAAGTTCAGTATTTGATTACTATGTTTATGAGTAATGTATATTGGGCTGAAGAATAATGGGCTGATCAAATGAGTTTGTGAATTAACTAAAACCAATTAGTTTTAGACTTTTGGTTAGCCAGGCCGGGCTAAAACTAAACTACCCAAACTGACTCTAGAACTTTATCCAATCAAATCACAATTCTGTTAGCCGGGCCTTAAAACACGTTTGATTTATTGTTATTTGAATATTGCAATTTGCACCCAGCCTTTTAAATAACGGATACACCTACTCTTTAAAAAAATTGTAAATATTATATTTTATTAAATTATGTCTTACGATTTACGATATATAGTAAACAAATTGTTAATTTAGTAACGGATAAAAAAATTTATATATATAGAGGGGAAGGCTAAATTAATGTAACATATGTAAAAACGACAACTAAGTAATGGGCCGAATTAAAAGAAATAAAAGAAATGATCATGGGCTTGAAGGGTGGGCTTGGCCCAAAAAGGTTTCCATAACCCTAGAGCCCTCATATGAGAGCCTCCATTCTGATCATTCACACCATCTTCCATAAAAAAACATAGAGAGAGAGAGAGTGCGTTTCTAGAGAGAGAAAGCTCCAAGAAATTGAAGGTGTTGCTCAAGATTAGTCTCAATCTGCTTCTCATACGATTTGGAACAAGATTAACGAAGCAACAACGGCCTTTTGAAGTATGGATCCAACATAAAACTCTGATACTCTTTGAAATGGGTTTTTGGAGTAAAACTAGGGTTTTTATCTTAAAGGTTAGACTTTACGTATAAAATGATGAAATGAGCCCAGATCTAGCTTCATGGGAGTTAAACAAATGATTTGAACGTAAAAAGTTGGAAACTTGGGTTGAAAATGAGCCTGTTGATGAATATCTTCATGGGGCGACACTAATAGGGTCGCCTTCTTCATCAGGCGACACTAATCGGGGACGACGATGTAGTCTTCGGAGGTTCGCCAATGATTAGGACACGTGTCATTCCACTTTTGGCGACACTATGTTGACGACACTAACTGCACCGCCATGCACGTAAACGACACTAAAAGTAACGACACAAATGGTAATGACACTAAGTCCAGAACAAAAGTTCTGTCGACACTATTTTGACGACACGGTCACCATGTCCGACGACACTAAGTGTTTGAACGATACTAGTTCCCCATCGAAACTAGCTGGCGACACTAGTCTAGGCGAGACTAGTAATTGTTAATAGTTTTTTACTCGTTGATTTACTACATATTTCTAGCATTCTGCCTAGCCCAAACAGTTAAGGAACCGTGTAGTAAGATCAGAACTGGTGAGTTTCTATTGCCCATTTTTCCTTTAAAGTTTTGGGCTGACGTGCATGCTTATGAATGAAAGGAAAGAATAATGTTTTTATCAAACGTTTATGACAATTATGTGTAATTCACTTAGTTTATAATATATGTAATTGTTTATGAAAGTGTTAAAGTATTTTATGTGAATCTACTACTATTAATCAAGTGTTGTAGTACGTATGTACATGTGTTAGAGATTAAAACAATGTTTATGTGAATCTACTACTATTAAGTAACTAGAATTTTACCTCTCATAGAGATACATCCACCGATATTGGACGAGACCACTGAAAATGGCTTCGCCTGTCAAATGTATCACAAGACGTTCCATTGAGTCAAAGAAACCTGGTGGAAAGATTGTTCTAACTTGCATATAGTTTCAATAATATTTCTTTGCAATGTTTCCAAGTTTTTTTTATGTGTAACTGCTTTGAACCTGTCACGCAAAAGAATGTACACAACTCCATTATCGTTTTCATATCGGAGTCGGAATCATCCCTTGGAGCAATCCTTGAACATACACATAGCTATCATGACTCTTGATATAAAAGCTATTGTCCTCAAGGTTTAAGCGCCCCTTATATTCAAACCATATCATTCTGGTAATTTTAACTTTTTCAACCAATTACAGACAGATTTCACAACTCAATGTATACTGACACTTTTAGTTTTACTATTTTGTTGTTATCGTGAAGCTGTGCATATACAGTCAAGAGCAATATACTTTAACACTTAGATTTAAATATTACATGAATTAATACTATATCAAGTAGATTTAACACTTAGTATCTATTTCTTTTTATCTTATGGTTAGTCTAATTTGATCAATTATACCGTTTTCACTAAGGATGTTTACGGACCGGTTTTTAGGTCAAACCATGAGCAAAGTCATTAGTGACAGTTTTTTAAGCATTGTAAACCAAAACCAAATAGTTAGAAAAATAAAGTCGTACCAAACCAACTGCTACCGGTACTTTCTCTTTGGTTTGCTCTTATTAGACCATTATAATTAAAAATACAAAAAATGCGATAAAAATAAAGAAGTGACCATGTCCCGACAATTGAAACTTTAAATTTTGTCTATATGTATTGTTAAACAAACCCTAACCATATGTATAATCTATCTTAAAATAATTGAAGACCTAAAAAGATCTTTTTGTATGGTGTCAAGAGTTTTTGCTAAATATTGTATGCCCAAGTATCGACATAAACTAATAATGTTATTAAAGTTAATCGTAAAGGGTCACACAATGATCGATGTCGTTCGGTCGATCAAAAACAATCCTTAAACACCTTAACTAGTAAAGTTAAGTAGAGTATCGTATCCACAAGTAGTTTATGGAAAGTGTCACTTTGTTACAATTGTTGAAAGACAGAAAGCAATAACTACTGATTTGGATTTAGATTTAAAGCAATAAGGAGAGAGGTAATCCTCTCCGGGGTTCAGGTTTGCAAACACAAATCTCTTCTGGGTAATTAGCAAACAATTACATAGACATAATCATACGGTTCAAATGAATTCAGTGATAATGAAAGAAGAAGTTGTAAAGAAAACATATTCTCACATAACCAACTTAGATTAACCAACTATCATCCAACCCCCAAAATGTCCCTGATGTAAAGAAACCCGAGACTAATGATGTAACATCTCTGAATTTTTCGACCCTATTTTAATTTATCTTACTTAATAAAATAACAACACTACATTAAATCCTATACGTATTCAAACCTATGCCTCATTAATTGTTAACTAAACGTATTTTAATTCAAAGTTTTAGAACTCATAATCACGTGACAACACCTCCTAGAGTTAACTCAGTTAGTAATCCCGTTAGGTTTCTGTTAAATCCTAACCAAGCTAATTCTGTCAAAACTGAAGTTGTAAGGACTGATTTTATAAATAACCAGAAACCCTAATAGGCACGGTCACGCCTCGTTCTGGCACGGTCGCGCCAAGTGCCTTGGCACGGTCGCGCGTCTTGCTTTAGAACGGTCGCGCCCGGTGCCTTGGCACGGTCGCGCCTCGTATAGGCACGCTCGTGCCTCGCGTCAGTTGAAACGTAAATGCAGTTTTAAACGCATAATCGTTTGAATTCCGTAACCGTTCTACACGTCTCAACTATTAAGGACCATTATTGAGGTCTTAAACACCCGCATTATCTCGAATTAAACTTCATTATGGGTATTCATTTCAAAACCGCCGACCTCATTATCATACCACTTGAATCCGATCATTTAGAATTGTTTCTGCGCAAACAAACTACTCCCACACCTCGTACGAACCTCTGTCAAGCTCTCGTGTATTCCCTTTTGTCCGGAGACGAAGTCGGAGTCGTCGGAATTCAAGTCGGAACACATCACAGTCGAGCACTATCAATCCGTCATCTATACTGGTAATTGAAACCTCCTACACTTTTGTTTCAGCCTATAGATCAAAAGCCCCAACCTGATTTGGGCTTACAATAGCTAATTTAACACAAACCTGAATCTATGTTTCATTCAAAAATGGTTTAATCGAATCCAGTTCTGGACATGTTTTAAATACAATCAATCTATACCAATAGACTCGTAATAATCTAATGGATGAAAGCCCTATGATTTCCAACATTAACATTATAAGAATTAGTCAATTCGTTTCTGTTTTGGAACAGACACGGTCGCGCTAACCATTTAGTGCGGTCGTGCTTCATGAGACACGGTCGTGCCAATACCAGCACGGTCGTGCCTCACGCACTCAGACCCGGTCGTGCCCCTTGGCTAGACTTGGTCGTGCCTCAGAACCCTAGACACGGTCGTGTCTGGCCCAGACATGGTCGTGCCTAGTGAACAGCCTAATTATGCCTTCTGTTTGGTCAACACGGTCGCGCCCGTGGTTCTAGCACGATCGTGCCTTGTCCCAGGCACGGTCGTGTGTGTGAGAAAAGTCTTGGCAGAATAACTATTTCCATATTTTAAAAAAAACAATTAGTATTTCAAATTAATAAAAAGAATTGATTTTATAAAGATTTATATTAACGTTATTTAAAAAGATCAAATTTCTATTCTAAAATAAATAGAAATTATTTATTTAAAACTTACAAAAAAATTAATTTACATTTATTGTTAAACCCTACATTTAATTAATATTTACACATCTTTATGAAAATAAAGTAAAGAAATTTATATTTAATATAAAACATCTAGTGCATTTTTATAACTAAATGATTAAGTTACATATTTTATAAATAAATAAATAAATAAGGTAACATTTATTTATTTAATTTACATTTAAACAAAATCATTTATTTAGGTTATACTTAATTACCTCTAATACCTACATTATTTTTATAACTAAGTAAATAAATAATAATTTTGTTTTATTATTTAGTCATTCCAAACTCAAACCTTAATTTTATACAACATCATTCAAGTACAAACCACTAACACCTACAACATCAAATTCCTTAAACACACATCCAATTTAACCTTAGACTTAGACATAGACTATTGTGCATACTATTGATTCGATACATATTACACTCTAGGTTAACGTTGTGCATTACAAGGACCTCATATTACTATCTAGTCTCTTGTGTTAGCTACGCCTTCAAACCAAGTGAGTATTACATAGCCCCTTTTACTCTTTTACACTTTTTGGGGTGGAACATGAACAATATACAAATCTATTGCTTACATTTACACACACTACAAGTACAAATCCTCTTTACATTCATGTGTGCAAATTTGAGCTTTATGCCTGAGTGCTAGTTGTGCTAACTTTTGTGTGCGATTTATGTGCAATCATTAACTATTCAAGCCGACGGTAAACAATGATAGTTCTATTGAGTCTGACAAACCCACCCAGATTGGGGTGATTGTTACCGACAACACAATTTTGCATGCTAGTTACAAATGTTTGATTGTACTTAGTTACACAATAGCTGCTATCCATAAATGCCTTATTTTATCATGTTATGTAAGGATTTGTTTTATTTACAATCTATATGCTATCTATATGCAAACCTATGTATGCTCACCAACTTTTTAGTTGACCTTATTTTATTCATATTTCAGGTACTAATGTGTGATTTTGATCAAGACTTGCTACACATAAGTTTTGGACCTAGATAAAATTTAATAAAGGATTATGTATTTCAATTTATGTACTTGGTTTGATTTGTTTATCTTGAATACTTGAAATGAATTTGGATGATTAATATATTTCAATTTAATCAACCTTGTGCTCATGAACAGTCTACATGTCCCGCCCCGATGATTCCGCCGTCGGTTGGGGTGTGACAAATGAGACTTGAACAACAATTCAAAATCAACCAAAATAGTTTAAAGCATTCAATCGATAAATGAAATCATATGGCTTAACATGCGAATCAAGATTACAAACCAAAGCTAATCATTCCAGAAAATAACAAGTGTTCCAACAAAACCCTACACCCGGAGAAGACTACGAGTGATTTAGCTACTCATACTCATAAAAAAAATCAAAACTAATGTAGTGGGACTTACAATCATGACAATCTATGAACAGTCGACCTAAGAATCGTGGGAATTGCCCTCTTGAAGCTCTGGAAACCTAATTTAGGTTAATTTTCAAGTGTTGACCACTCAAATGGGAATGGGGGCTAAGAAGGATTAAAACCTAATTTAGGTTAATTTTCCAGTAAAATACACTCTTCGCGTGTCGCGAAAACATCTTGGCTAGTCCTTCGCGTGGCGCGAAGGACAAAGCAGTCGGGCGCATTTTTCTTTTCTTCGCATACCGCGAACATTTCTCCCCAGTTCTTCGCGTACCGCGAAGACCAGAATTTCTAGGAAAGTTAACTTTCTAACTTTGACTTTCCCGTGCTTCGTATCCAACTAATTTGCTTTCGTTTCCCGCTCATTTAGCACATAGAATCTGGGAGGCACATGCAACCACAAACACGCATAAAACCAAACAAAGATACAAACTAAAATAACTAAAATGAACACAATAGGACACATAAACCGGGGTTATTAGACACTACATCATATCCTCACACTTACTCTTTTGCGTACCGAAAAAGAATTCTGCAATGGGATCATAATTGTAACCTGCTCTCACATTCTCATTCATTTAATAGGTCAAACATAATCACGCGTTAACTGTAACAATTGGCATTTATATCTGATTAAACCCAACCACCGACCTATCGAGCCCCCAATTTTGTGATCTAAAATGACATATATTACCAAGCCAACAGTCTACCTATAGGTCTCACACTCAGGAACCTACAGTTCAGTCTAATCCCATCTCAAGGTCATGTTTAGGCACGGGTTAACCATACAGATTTTCCCACCACTACAAAGATTTATGTATTTTAAAAATTACTTAAATGAATTATGGATTGTTGGATGATTGATGCAAGCTTTCATTAATGTTTATGAATAAACCTAACCCAGTGGGGTGTTTTAATCAAGCTGGAACTCGACGTGTGACACGTAGGTTACAGTTTTTAGCAATGAAGAACATAAACTCAACTTAGAGGCGTTTCAACCAGGTTGCTATCCCGAAAGGTAACACATAAGTCTTGCTTAGTCATCTGAAATTGATTACAAGAGTCTGCCCATGGGCGTTTCAACCAAGCTTGTAACCCCACGTAGGCAAACTCAAGCTTTCAACTAAATTAATTCAAGCTCATGCAATGGTGGATGTATGGAATATGGGCGCCACCAACTTTTGAATTTACTCTCATAAAAAGAAAGCGGTGTGCCAAGTGATTTCAAAAACATAAAAATCTTAGTTTAATGTGGTACCTATCACCCTATGTTGACAGTTTCAACCTTACCGCCACCCCTGAGATGAGAACCCACAAGATATCCTGAATTAATTATTCGTTTTAACTTAGAAACACTATCAGGATGTTTAAGCTCTTTAAGTCGGTTGGGTCTACCAAACCATTACAAATCAGACGCGCTTTCTATTATTTATTATTCAAATCAATTCCACAAGCACAATTCCAATTCTATCTATCATTTCCCATATAGCTGCAACACTCTGATCAAGGGACATTTTTGAAAAATTTTAAATTTTTATGATTTTTTCTGATTTTTAAGACTATACAGACTCAATTAAAGACCTAGACTACAATCTCTCTCCTCACACTTAAACTCTACATTGCCCCTAATGTAAGAAGAGAAACGGAAAGCAAAAACAAAAATAAAATACACAAAAGATAAAATGGACTTCCCTGAATTAAATCGAATAGTCCACAGGCCATATAGCATTTCATTCGCGGCCTCAAACAAATCTGCTGTCGATCTGCCTGTTACAGAAGTATAAATCTAAATCGTCCCCGTCCGAATGGAGATTGAGTACGAACGAGGCGACCTAAACCTACAATTTAAGCTCAAGCAAACCAAACAGCATCAACTGACTCAAAATACAGACTCGATAAAAACTAAAAGACCCTACATACTAGACACGACTCAAATTAATATATATATATATATATATATATATATATATATATATATTTTTCGCGTGTCGTGAAGAAGTGGGACAGGATCTTCGCGTGGCGCAAAGTCCCTAAATTCTGACCGGTCAACCCATTCCTTCGCGTGTCGCGAAGAATTGGGCTGGGATCTTCGTGTGGCGCGAAGACCCTATGGTGACAGAAAGTTTAGACCGTTTTTTAACTTAGAAAAATTTTCGCCCTCTAAACTTGGTTTTCCCAACTTCTTCCAAAACCTGCTCCAACCACTAAATTATGATTATACGTACCTGAAAAGTTATTCCTCATCATTTTTCTTGCCAAAATCGACACGAAAACCTGCAAAACTTAGAAAAACTACAAAAACATACCGAAAAACATCCAAAATTACACAACTCTACACATGGTGCCCTACCCCCAAGGAACTTGTGCATTGCCATCAATTGCACTTAGATGAGCCCAAAACACCTCAAAGGCTTCCCCACACTTGGTCAAATGCACACAACAAAGAAAACAAAGCAATAATGTCCTAACTCACTTTCGTAGGCATCACGAATGCATTTAGCGTGTGCATCAAGCCTTTTAAACCCCTCTGTAGCCGGAGAGGATGAGTTTAGTCTTGTGAGGGTTTCTAGGGAACACACCCACAACGTTCATTTAACTAAAATTCAAAATCAGACAAATAGAAAACTTAGGTTGCCTTCTAAGAGTGCTAAGTTTAACGTCTTCAGCCAGACGCGGTGTACCTTGCTGTCATTATGGTGGTCGGAAGGTGCATTCCCATTCCCAAGTTTCCTTACTTGCCTGGCAGTTGTCATTCCCATCCGTCTTAAACTTACTCAGATGGTATGCATCAACCAACTTTGCAGCTTCTTTCATTCTCACAAACTCAGCAGCTTCATTTGTATACTTTCCACACATGGGAGGCTTCTTTGTTTTACTTCCATCCTCCCCACACTTGAGTGGTGCTACGTCCACTACCTGATGCTCATCCTTCAATTTTGACATGCTCAACACAAGACCTTTCTCTTTGGTGTTTCTCCTATCCACAATGTGACTAGGAGGACATTTGTTAGTAACACATGACTTAGACAGTTTAACTTTATAATAATAAGTAAAAGAATTTGTAAGCATGTCTAAATTACACTCACGGTTTCCAAAGGTCATGCTTACTGTGTTATCTCTATAGTTGATCTGAGCATTTGCGGTTGGCAGGAATGATCTTCCAAGCAACACCCTTGATTGTTCCTTCTTCATGTCAGGTGCATAATCGAGCACCAAGAAATCCTCGGGGTAGTAGAATTCAACCTTCACAGCTACCCCTCTAATCATTCCTCGAACACGTTTGCGTGTCAAATCAGCTAACACCACGGTAGTGTCAACTGGCTCAATAGGACACAAGTCTGCCTGATCATATAAGCTTCCCGGGAGGATACTGAGACTTGCTCCATAGTCAATGAGTGTCTGGTTTACCTTTAATCCCCCAACTTCAATCAGGATCAGGGGTTCTCGTTGCTCACTATCATCTTCAGAATCACTTAACTCCTCTTCATGATGAATGCTTACCGCACCGACATGAGCATGCTTTGAGCTAGACCCTAGATGTTACGGGTTCATCTTTGTATCACTTGGGAGTCTCCCATTGCTCTTCCTCAAATCAGCCACATCAGTAGCCATCTGTCCCATTTGAGTGGTCAACACTTGAACAAATTTATCACGCATCTCATCAGATTGGTTCTTCTTTTGCAAGTCATGTTGGATGGCCTTCAGAATATCCATCATCTCATTCCCACTAGACTGATTAGAGGATCCAAATGATCCTCCTTGTTCATTCCCTCTTAGATACCCCTTTTGGTAGTTGCTTTGGTTATAGTTTTGGTTCCGAGGTGGGAATGGTTGTTGACCTCTTCGACCACTTCCTTGAAAATTGGAGTTAGATTGGTTCGAGGCATCCCCATAATGAAAGTTAGGGTGGTTTCTAAGGCCTGGGTGATAGGTGTTGGAATTCATGTCATAATTCCTACCACCCCCTTGAATGTAGTTCACATCCTCAAACGTTCCCGTGCAGTTTGCACCATTGTGACCCAGCTCACCACACTGGTCACACACCATGTACGGTTGGGTTTGTTTCCCGCTGGTGCCCATCTTTGCAACATGTTTCTATAGCTTCTCCAACCTACCCGACTCGGAGCTCTGATTATCCACTGTTCTCACTACCGAGTGTCTTGCCCGTCTTGAAGATTGAGCTTTCCTCATAGATGTTCTTGCCATCTTCTCTAAATAGTCCCAGTCTTCATCCTCAAAGTTGGTACCATTAGATATATAGTTGAGGTCATGGGCATCATCGTCTGTCAAGCCCTTGTGAAAGGCATTCAACATCTCCCACATTTGCAAACCATTATGTAGGCAGTTCTTAATCAACATTTTGAATCTCAGGAATGCCTCATGAAATAGTTCCACTGACTGCTGTTGAAAGTTGCGGATGTTCTTCCTAGCATCACTAGTTCTCTGATTAGTGTAGACCTCATCTAAGAACTGTGTTGCATGTCACCCCAAGTATAGATAGAGGCAGAGGACAAAGAATGAAACCACTGTTGAGCCTTGTCCTCTAAGGTGAATTGGAACAACACCAATTTCACATCATCAGGTGTGAACCCCTGTCCCCCAATAGTGTTGCACCTTGCATCATAGGCATTCAAATGCAAGTAGGGCTCCTCCGTTCCTTGACCATGGTATTTAAGCAGATTCTGAATAGCCTGGGAACGAACCTCAAAAGATCTACCATGTTGTTGTGGAATAACAACCGGTGACGGATTATAAGCAATGGCCGGACGAAAGTGGCTCTCAATTCCCCGAACAGGACCCCTATCATGCCTCCTAGGAATGCCTCCCGGATTGTCAAATGGAAGGACAACATTTCGAGGATCAGGTCTTCTCTGTCTGTTTGCGGGCTGTTGTTGTGGTAGGATCGGAACTGGAATATCTTGATATGCTGGTTGATGTTGAAAATTATGTTGTGGAAACCTGTTACCATGTTGTTGCTCCCTGTACCCCTCATTCTGAACCCCTGCATCATACTTTCTTTGAACTTGTAACCTAACCCGCTGATTATCCCTTCTGACAGACTCTTCATTATCATTATCATATCCCTCAAACTCATCATCGAAGTCCCCTGCTTCATCATCAAAGTTTAGGCCTGAAGTATAAGGGTGAGCTCCCTGAGGAAGGGTTGATTGAAAGAGAGAGGGTTTTGTCATGGGTGGTTGTGATGTGGGTGGTATGGTATCCGATACTATCCTCACGTATGTTAAAGAATAGTGAGGTTCTGGTTTGAAGTTAAAGAGTTGGCTTACTTGTGGTGGAGGTTGACCAAAGTTGGGTAGTGGTGGAATTTGGCTAGTAGATTGGTCATGAGTTCCATCTGTCCTAGGAGGTGGAACAGATGGTGAGAACACACCCAAGATGGGTTGTTCTGATGGAAGTTATCCTGCATTAGTTTACTTGCCTAGATCCTGTTTATTTTCCATTTTGGCTGGAGAAATTGCTATCTTGTTTTCTCTATGAAGATCCCTGTTATGTCGAGCAGTCTTCTCAATTTCTGGATCAAACAATAGTGGTAAGGTTTTCCTGGAGTGTCTTTTATGATGCATGCAATTAAAGAATCACTACACAACACAACCAAAGAAACCCTGTGTAATACTGAGCTAAACAAAAAATAACAAGAAATGTTGATTTTTGTGAGTTGTAGCAAACAAGAACAAATTAACACCTTGCGCACTAACTCCCCAGCAACGGCGCCATTTTGATCGATGTCGTTCGGTCGGTCAAAAACAATCCTTAAACACCTTAACTAGTAAGGGTAAGTAGAATTTGTATCCACAAGGAGTTTGTGAAAAGTGTCACTTTGTTACAATTGTTGAAAGACAGAAAGCAATAACTACTGATTTGGATTTAGATTTAAAGCAATAAGGAGAGAGGTAATCCTCTCCAGGGTTCAGGTTTGCAAACACAAATCACTTCTGGGTAATTAGTAAACAATTACATAGTGTAAGGCCCCTTTCCCGGGTGACCTCACTCGTTGGATTTACTCATAAACATAGCCATAGATACTGAATAATTACATTGAATACTTTCTAAACGTAGCGTGAGCTTACATCATTCGATTACATAGCCATAACAGCGGAAGTCTTAATCATTTAAACATAACACATTGCTTTAACAAAAATTAAAGTGGATGGGATGTCAGCCCTTGATCGGGATAGCCTTCACTCCAATGCACGACCTTTCTTCTTTTTACCTGAAATGTATACTAAAAGTCAGCTAACGCTGGTGAGTTCTAGTTAAAAACATTTAGGTATGAACATTATTCATTTATAAATACTTACGTATAAATATATAAATATAAATACACATTTACATATCCTTTGCTTTCTTTTATCATTCGTATGTGAGCACATAAATATGCATTCACCTTTACTTTCATTAACATTTATTGGTCATACTCATAAGAGTGATCAGCCAACATTCATTTATGCGTAAGTCACGAAGACATACGCCCGTCCTACCGTCGTAGTCCGTCCTCCACAACATCCGGCAAACCTTCGGCCATCTGTTATGCTATACCGTCCGGCAAACCTTCGGCCGTCCGTCTTAACCGTACTACCGTCGTAGTCCGTCATATTCGCCCGTCTACCCGAAGGTATCCGTTTCCCATGCGACTATTATTTATACAACCGTTCTACTATAATATGCCAATTGCTTCGACCGTCCTTTAATGACATTCGTACGTCCTAGCTGATGAAGGAACGCACTTGTCCCGGTTGTAAAATAATCACATGGTCGTCCGTCTACCGAAGTAGCCGTTATCATCGAAGCGTCCATAACATTTTCTGTACTTGGCAAGCAATATATACATGGATATAAAGCAGGATTTCATTCTTTCATATTGTGTTATACTTTCATTCATTCTTGATAATCATGCTTTTCATTCTTTATTCATAATTTCTCTTTCATGTATAGGTATATATATATATACTTGTATAACACATATGATCACATTGACATTCATAACATTTATTCACTTAGTGTATACATCTCAGCCCCAAAACATTTGAAAACATTTGCACATAACATAGAAGGGGCACATAGAACTCACCTGATGAGTAGTTTCTGTAATACACTAAGCTGGCTACTGGGCTTCACTAATGTCACTCACGATCTGTATAATAAGGTCATACACATAAGATGGTGCTCCTAGATGACACTAGACATTACTATGCTTGAACTCAGTAGTTTCGGGAGGTGGGTCGCATCAAAACTATGGTAGTTTCGAGCTATGGTCTTACACTCGAAACTAGGTAGTTTCGAGTCATAATCCTTCTATCGAAACTAGGTAGTTTCGAGTCATGAGATCCTATCGAAACTATGGTAGTTTCGATTAACTTATGAAAAATCTTAGTTTAGGTTCAAGGTGACACTCGAAACTAGGTAGTTTCGAGTCCTGAGTTCCTATCGAAACTATGGTAGTTTCGAGTCATTGGCTGCTATCGAAACTAGATAGTTTCGAGTCAAACATGACTATCGAAACTAGAGTAGTTTCGACGGGTCTGTATGTATCGAAACTATAGTTTCGAGTCATGGGTCTGCATCTTCCCTGACCAGAACCTTGCTCCAGCCAACTTATTTCCAATCGATTAAACCTTGAGCATTTTACGTTAAACACCTTCCTTTATCGTTCTTGAGTTCAAATACGTGATTTGTTTCAAGTTTCGTATGCAAAAATCGTATCTTTATTTGATTTAAACCCGAGACATGCAAAGACTCATAATCAGAGGCGATGCTTACCTCAACAGGCCCGATTTCTGTTGCTATGCGTTGAAATGGTGGAGTCGGATGATTCCCGAGCCCTTGAGTCTTCTCCTTGCGGTTTTCTTCACAAGCCGATCGCTCTCTCTCTCTCTCTCTAGTATTCTTGCGCAGGAAGATGAAATGAGAGGGGTTTGGGTTGAAGCTGCTGTTTTGTAATGGGGTTTCCCCCTTTTCTTTTCGGCCCATGGGCCGAAATTTTGGCCAAGCCCACTTTATTTCCCTTTTCTATTTGTCTTGTCATTATTTGGGATGTTACAAGTCTACCCTCCTTAATGAGGTTTCGTCCTCGAAACCTGTTACACGTTAAACAACTGGGGATACAGTTCCTTCATCTCGTCTTCTTTCTCCCAAGTAGCCTCGGACCCCTTTCTGTGTTTCCATTGTATTTTGACTAAAGGAATCGACTTATTGCGTAATCGTTTCTCAGCTCGGTCAAGAATGGCTATTGGTTCCTCTACATAATTTAGACTGTTATCCACTTCGATCTCGTCGTAAGGTATGTGAGCTGTGTCGTCAGCTAGGCACTTGCGTAAGTGCGACACGTGGAACGTAGGGTGTATTCCACTAAGCTCGACGGGTAGGTCGAGTCTGTAAGCAACTTGACCCACTCTTGCTACAATCTTGAAAGGTCCGACAAACCTTGGACTTAGTTTGCCACGCTTTCTGAACCGAATGATTCCTTTCCACGGTGATACTTTCAACAGTACCATGTCCCCTACTTGAAACTCTAAATCCCTCCTTCTCTTATCCGCGTATTATTTCTGTCTGTCTTTTGCGGCTTTCATACGAGCCTTGATTTGATCAAATTTCTCAGAAGTAGCTTTGACCACTTCGAGACTTGCAAAATCCTTCTGTCCAATTTCTCCCCAACAAACCGGGGTCCTACATTTCCTCCCATACAACATTTCAAATGGCGGCATGCCAATAGTCGAGTGATAGCTGTTGTTATATGAAAATTCTGCCAATGGTAGATGGCTGTCCCAACTCCCACCGAAGTCAATGATACAGGCCCGGAGCATGTCCTCCAAGGTCTGAATGGTCCTTTCCGATTGTCCATCGGTTTGGGGGTGGTAAGCGGTGCTGATGTTCAGTCTAGTGCCCATTGCTTCATTGATTTTCTTCCAAAACCTTGACGTGAATCTAGTATCCCTGTCAGACACAATCGACAGCGGCATACCATGTCTGCTCACAATTTCCTTGATAAATACTTCTGCTAGCTTTTCAGAAGAAGAAGTTTCTCGTATTGGAAAGAAGTGAGCACTCTTTGTCAAGCGGTCGACGATCACCCAAATGGTATCATTGCCTTTAGCTGTTCGCGGTAGCTTGGTAATGAAGTCCATTGTGATCTCTTCCCACTTCCATTCCGGTATTGGTAAAGGTTGCATTTTACCGCATGGTTTCTGGTGCTCGGCCTTAACTAGAGAACACGTTAGGCACTTGCTCACGTATTCTGTCACATCATTCTTCATGCCAGGCCACCAGTATTCTTTCTTCAAGTCTTGATACATTTTGTTTGTCCCGGGGTGGATAGAATAGCGAGACTTATGGGCCTCATCGAGTATTTTGGCTCTAAGCTCACCAATCTTAGGTATCCACATCCGGCCAAACCTAGTTCGTACTCCGTATGCATTCGCATCTAAGTTCCCTTGTTGTCCTACTATTCTTTCCCGTTTCACATTTCTTTCTAACAATGCTTCATCTTGTGCCTTTGATATTTCACCCATTAAGTCTGGCGTTATAATTAACTGACACGCTTTGATCCGGATAGGTGCCGATTCTTCCTTTGTACTTAAAGCGTCAGCCACTACGTTTGCCTTGCCTGGATGGTACAATATCTCACAGTCATAGTCTTTCAGTAGCTCTAACCATCTTCTTTGCCTCATGTTTAGTTCCTTTTGTTCGAAAAAGTATTTCAAGCTTTTGTGATCGGAGTAGATGGTGCATTTAACTCCATACAAGTAGTGTCTCCATATTTTCAACGCGAAAACTACTGCTGCTAATTCTAGATCATGTGTTGGGTAGTTAACTTCATGAACCTTTAGTTGCCGCGATGCATAAGCAATTACATTTCCTCGTTGCATGAGTACGCACCCTAAACCTTGCCCTGAAGCGTCAGAGTAGACTACTAAGTCTTCATTTCCCTCAGGTAGTGTTAATACTGGAGCTTGAGTTAATCGTGTCTTAAGTTCCTCAAACGCGTTGTTTTGGGTTGGACCCCATTCATACTTTACTTCCTTCCGTGTCAGTTTGGTTAGCGGCGAGGCAATTCTTGAGAAATCTTGGATAAACCTTCGATAGTAGCCTGCCAACCCTAGAAAGCTTCGTATCTCTGTTGGTGTCTTTGGGATGTTCCATTCCTTTACTGTCTCGATCTTTGCAGGATCCACCATGATGCCGTTTGGGTTTATTACATGACCTAGGAATTGGACTTCCCTAAGCCAGAACGCGCATTTGGAGAATTTTGCGTACAACTTTTCCTGCTTTAGCACCTCCAATACTTCTCTTAGGTGACAGTGGTGATCACCTTCATTCTTTGAATATATGAGGATGTCATCTATAAAAACTATTACTGATCGATCCAACATGGGTCGGCATACTCTGTTCATTAAATCCATAAATGCTGCTGGTGCGTTGGTTAGTCCGAAGGACATCACAAGAAATTCATAATGCCCGTAACGTGTACGAAACGCAGTTTTCGGTACATCCTTCTCTCTTACTTTCAATTGATGGTAACCCGACCTGAGATCAATCTTTGAGAACCAACTCGCGCCTTGCAGTTGATCAAAAAGGTCGTCTATTCTAGGCAGTGGGTATTTGTTCTTTACTGTTCTCTTGTTCAATTCGCGGTAGTCGATACACATGCGCATACTGCCGTCCTTCTTCTTTACAAATAGTACCGGAGCGCCCCATGGTGAGATGCTCGGCCTAATAAATCCTTTCTCGGTTAGTTCCTCTAGTTGGGACATCAATTCCTTCATTTCTGACGGAGCCAATCGGTAGGGGGCTTTGGCAACGGGCTCAGCTCCTGGCAGTAAATCAATCTGAAGGCCCCAAACCCGGGAGACCTCACTTATTGGATTTACTCATTCACAAGCAGTTCTTAAACATGAATATCAGATAACGCAGCGGAAAATTTCATTTAAACATAACTTAATCGTTGTTCATACATGCGGAAGCGTAAACATAGTTTAAAACATATTTACATCATAACTAAACATAACGGGATGCCAGTCTTCAAAAGCAGTCGGATAACTCTTCATCTCTAGCCAAGCATCACCGTCCATCCTCATAACCTGCCTTAACCTGAATGTGTACACTTAAAAACGTCAGCTACGCTGGTGAGTTCTAGTTTTCGTTCGTTTTAAGAAATGGTTCATCATTCAAACATTCAATAGGGTTTAACATTCGTATAAGAAAACAGGGCCTTTCATTCGTAAACCTTCGCATATTTAAACACAATCATTTGTTTAAAATATTAACATTCATTTAAGTCATACATTATTATCTAAATCTGTATCGTTACGCGTCTCTATGTCCCCGTAGGAACTTTTAATGTTGTGGGCAACCGTTACGTATCGCCGTCATTGCCACAACCATACCACTACGTTGGGTCAACCGTTACGTATCGCCGTCATTGCCCAACCCTTCAATGCGTGGGGTCAACCGTTACGTATCGCCGTCATTGCCCAACACGCATCTTTCCTTTGGAAATCAACCGTTACGTATCGCCGTCATTGATTTCCCATTACCTCGTTCGCTTAGGATGATCGTCATCACCCGAGTAACCGTCTTTACTCCCTTACCAGTTGTACAACATCAAAACCATTGACATGCCACAAAGACATTGCCCATGTTGTTCTTGTGGTAACTATGGCTCACTGTTCATAATCTACCACAAGGCTGGGAATCACATTCCCAGACTTCATTCGTCAATTCCATTCATTCGACAGATTAGATTTGTAATGACTTCTTTAAAACATTTGCCCATTTTTGTTTTCTTTTCATAAAACCTTTCCTTCACTTTCAAAACCCTTTACCTTTTCATTAAACCATTTCTTTATAACATTCGTTCGTAAGCATTTCGTTCATAAACTTTCTTTCCATAAACCCTTCGTTCCAAATCATTTCCTTTCGTAAACGTAGTTTCATAAACATCATTTTATAAAACATCATTTCATAAAACATCATTTCATACGTGTACACACCAGCCCGAAAACATTATATAAAAACATTTAAAAGAGGGCTTCTAGAACTCACCTGATAAGCTAGTCTCGGTTGTCCTAAACGAAGGTCCAACGACTTCACGTACGATCTGAATTGAGTAGTTACATACACATCAGACCATTACCGACTCTAACGGTTTAACCCTTCTAAACATACTAACTTTACTTAACCAGTCTGATGTCTGCGCACTTAGCAAGTGCGCAGACCCTGCTGCCTGCGCACTTAGCAAGTGCGCAGACCCTGCCTCCTGCGCACTTAGCAAGTGCGCAGGTCCTTCCTCCTGTGCACTTAGCAAGTGCGCAGGTTCCTCCTCCTGCGCACTTAGCAAGTGCGCAGGACCTGCTCCGTGCGCACTTAGCAAGTGCGCACGACCTGTTCTTCACGAAAAACCCTAACTTTCGCATTCGGTCTGATCATGTAAAGATCCCGAACATGTTGCATCCAAAACGTTCGTTTTCCATTAAGGAATTCGATTCTATGATTATCTTTCAGTTTCATCCACAAAAACGTCCGATTTTCACCCAAGACCCGAAAACCCAAAAACGAACTAAAACTCAGATTTAGGTCGGATCGTTACCTGAATCGAGCTTCTGATCCGGAGGTTCTTCTCACGAGTGCAAGAGACACGAGCGGGTGCAATCTTGTGCGATTCCGACACTTTCTCTCTCTACGGTTTTCTCTCTCTAGAATTGCAAATGAGAGAAACATGTGGTGACCCTGGCTATTTATAGGGGAGACCTCCCCAAGCCCGGTTCGCGACTGACCCGGCCCGACTTCGGCCCGCTTGAACTCGTTAACTTTATTTCTCGACATTTTGGGATGTTACAAGTCTACCCCCCTTATAATAGGTTTCGTCCCCGAAACCTATCACAAGTCAAATAATTGAGGGTACGACTCCCTCATCTCCGCCTCCGTTTCCCATGCAACTATTATTTATACAACCGTTCTACTATAATATGCCAATTGCTTCGACCGTCCTTTAATGACATTCGTACGTCCTAGCTGATGAAGGAACGCACTTGTCCCGGTTGTAAAATAATCACATGGTCGTCCGTCTACCGAAGTAGCCGTTATCATCGAAGCGTCCATAACATTTTCTGTACTTGGCAAGCAATATATACATGGATATAAAGCAGGATTTCATTCTTTCATATTGTGTTATACTTTCATTCATTCTTGATAATCATGCTTTTCATTCTTTATTCATAATTTCTCTTTCATGTATAGGTATATATATATATACTTGTATAACACATATGATCACATTGACATTCATAACATTTATTCACTTAGTGTATACATCTCAGCCCCAAAACATTTGAAAACATTTGCACATAACATAGAAGGGGCACATAGAACTCACCTGATGAGTAGTTTCTGTAATACACTAAGCTGGCTACTGGGCTTCACTAATGTCACTCACGATCTGTATAATAAGGTCATACACATAAGATGGTGCTCCTAGATGACACTAGACATTACTATGCTTGAACTCAGTAGTTTCGGGAGGTGGGTCGCATCAAAACTATGGTAGTTTCGAGCTATGGTCTTACACTCGAAACTAGGTAGTTTCGAGTCATAATCCTTCTATCGAAACTAGGTAGTTTCGAGTCATGAGATCCTATCGAAACTATGGTAGTTTCGAGTCATTAACTTATGAAAAATCTTAGTTTAGGTTCAAGGTGACACTCGAAACTAGGTAGTTTCGAGTCCTGAGTTCCTATCGAAACTATGGTAGTTTCGAGTCATTGGCTGCTATCGAAACTAGATAGTTTCGAGTCAAACATGACTATCGAAACTAGAGTAGTTTCGACGGGTCTGTATGTATCGAAACTATAGTTTCGAGTCATGGGTCTGCATCTTCCCTGACCAGAACCTTGCTCCAGCCAACTTATTTCCAATCGATTAAACCTTGAGCATTTTACGTTAAACACCTTTCTTTATCGTTCTTGAGTTCAAATACGTGATTTGTTTCAAGTTTCGTATGCAAAAATCGTATCTTTATTTGATTTAAACCCGAGACATGCAAAGACTCATAATCAGAGGCGATGCTTACCTCAACAGGCCCGATTTCTGTTGCTATGCGTTGAAATGGTGGAGTCGGATGATTCCCGAGCCCTTGAGTCTTCTCCTTGCGGTTTTCTTCACAAGCCGATCGCTCTCTCTCTCTCTCTCTAGTATTCTTGCGCAGGAAGATGAAATGAGAGGGGTTTGGGTTGAAGCTGCTGTTTTGTAATGGGGTTTCCCCCTTTTCTTTTCGGCCCATGGGCCGAAATTTTGGCCAAGCCCACTTTATTTCCCTTTTCTATTTGTCTTGTCATTATTTGGGATGTTACACATAGACATAATCATACGGTTCAAATGAATTCAGTGATAATGAAAGAACAAGTTGTAAAGAAAACCTATTCTCACATAACCAACTTAGATTAACCAACTATCATCCAGCCCCCAAAATGTTCCTGATGTAAAGAAACCCGAGACTAATGAGACTTGAACAACAATTCGAAATCAACCAAAATAGTTTAAAGCATTTAATCTATAAATGAAATCATATGGCTTAACATGCCAATCAAGATTACAAACCAAAGCTAATCATTCTAGAAAATAACAAGTGTTCCAACAAAACCCTACACCCGGAGAAGACTACGGGTGATTTAGCTACGCATACTCATAACAACAATCAAAACTAATGTAATGGGACTTACAATCAGACAATCTATGAACAATTGACCTAAGAATCGTGGGAATCACCCTCTTGAAGCTCTGGAACGGCTGGAATCGAAGATAGAATGGTAATGGGGCTGAGAAGGATTAAAACCTAATTTAGATTAATTTTCCCGTAAAACACACTCTTCGCGTGTCGCGAAAATACCTTGGCTAGTCCTTCGCGTGGCGCGAAGGACAAAACAGTCGGGCACATTTTTCTTTTCTTCGTGTACCGCGAACATTGCTCCCCAGGTCTTCGCGTACCGTGAAGGCAAGATTTTCCACGAAAGTTGACTTTTTGTGTGAATAATTATTATTATAATTCCATAATATCAATTAATATTATTTAAAATGTAATTACTTGATATTATCAAATAAATAAACATTTGTTTAGAATAAACGTTTATTCAATTAAATGGATTATTTAATTATATAATTTGTAATTGTATAAATATATATTTATTATTGGTTGAATATATATATATATATTCAAAAAATAATAAATAAATATTCAAATAGTGTAACACCCGGATTTTTCAAACCAATTTAAGCTTTTAAAATAATACAGAGTTTAGGTCTCAGACAAAAATATAACGTATCCACACGTTTAAGTTTTACAAACATAAGTTAGACTTCTAAAATACATAAAAGAAGTCAAGTTAGTCACACTTATCTATAAGTGTTAAACAACCCAACATGTTTGTAAAAGTCTCCCACGAGAACTTTAATCAAAACGACATGAACATGATGTATTCCCATCCACGAGATTAGTTTTAAACAAAACAAACGTCGAAAACAACTTTGAGAATCTGATGTCCAACTTTGGCGAGACTTGAGATCATTCCGGAGCTTTCCCTACATTCAAAACATCATAAATAAACCATTAGTAATGATACATCAAGTCCTAAGACCACCCCCAAAGTGTCATAGGAATAAACCCTAAAAATCAGCCAGTTGGCGTCCCACTGGTGCGTCCCAGATGCCTGGGCGTCCTACTTTGGGCATCCCACCCAGACGCCAGCCTTGCACCAGCTCACCCAATTTTTGCAGTTTTGGTATTTTTGACCCTCCCGACTCGATCCCTAGTCGTTTTAAACCACCAACAATATTTTATGAATGTTTTAAACACCCAAGGTCAAAATATCAATTATTAGACACACCCGACATGAGAACCACAACTCATTTTACACCCATGAAGTGTTTAACTTCAAGTTCTATCAATTAATTATTTAGGCATACAACGACCTATGACTTAGACATTAATTGACCCATACAAGTCCTAACGTTTCACCATTCATCAACTTGACATATCCACATGTCTATTACAAGAACCATCACTTGCTTTCTCGCATAGAGTATTTAACTCCATGCTGACCCATGAAGTATCCACACTTCATGTCACCTGTTAAGTACTTGACTTCTCTTTCACCCGTGAGGTACTTGATCTCACTACCACTCGTGAAGTATTTGACTTCACGTAAACACCTCCATGAAGCATCCACACTTCAAGTAAACACCTCCATGAAGTATCCACACTTCATGTAATCAACCAATTTACCGTTTTACCACCAACGGCTGACTCTTACCATATTAAGTCAATTTTAGTCTAATATTACCACATTCTACACTTTACTTGACTCTTGACCACATTGAGTCATTTACACCATTTAACCACATATTACACATTAGTTTGACCAATAGTCATATAAGTCAAGTTACATCTATTTACCACTTTTGCACAATCAAGTTTGACTATTAACCACATAGTCTAATTACACCTATTTACCACATTTGCACATTCAAGTTTGACTATTAACCACATAGTCTAATTATACCAATTTCAACATAATAGTTTGACCCTATACCACTAAGGTCAAATTACACCAATTTCACCATTATCCACAATGGTTTGACTTATACCACATTAAGTCAATTTTACATCAGTTTCACCATTATCCACAATGGTTTGACTTATACCACATTAAGTCAATTTTACAACAATCACGACATTTTATATTTTAGTTTGACTATATACCACACTAGTCGACTACGCCTACTTACCACATTATGTTTGACTATTTACCACATTAGTCAACTACATCACTTTTACCATATTTCACCCGTTAGTTTGACTAATTTCCTCATTACGTCAACTACACCAATTCTATCATACTCACACTTTAGTTTGACCATATACCACATAGTCAAAATCAACGTACAACATGTAAATAGAATTAAACCACATAATCTACTTACATATAAACTACTTATCCACTACTAAGTAAGTTCAAAGCATTTACCTTTTCCAATGAAGGTTCCCAAAGGTCTTTAAAGCTAACACCTTTAACGCCTTGATCACCTAAATATTCCACATGTTTTAGTAATCTAATTTACCCCAAAACATTAAGATCTTATAATCCTCACCCATCATCTAATCTTGGTTTATTAAGCTTCACAAAAGCGTTTAACCATTCTAAGTCAATTACACCCATTTGACCCATTAAGGTTTTTCACACAATTTTCACAATTTCATCCAAATTTGTGAATCACTAAATCAATTGGGTTTTCTATATGAAAATGTGTTTATATTACACCATAAATACTTATCCACACTCAATTCACCATTTAAACACCTTCAATTGTAAAACCCCCCAAATTGGGTTCTCAAGAACCCTAATTTTCAAAACTCCCAATTGGTGAAATTAACATGAATTGAATACTCATTTAGCTTAAGTAATGTTAGATTATCAATCCTAATCAACATTTAATCCACCACCACCCCTAATTTCGTCCATTAGGGTTCATCCACCCAAACCCATCCAGAACAAGAATCATGGAGGATATTTAATGGATGAAAATACTTACTAGATTATTAGGATGGATTATGCAGGCGAAGACTTCCAAATCCACACATGCAATTGTTGAAATTGAGCATCAAGGGCCTCCCATCTTGCTCCTCTCTTGTTTGTGACACACACACACTTCTGATGAAGTATGTGTGTCGCCACCCACTAATACAACTAAATCAAATTTGGGTTAATTGCAAGATCAGTCCCTCTATTTCCAAGTTTGACTCCTTGCTTCAAAACTACAAGATTACACCATTTACAAAATGCCTTCAACTTTATTTAATATGAATACACCCCCCTCACAATATAATATAATTATTATATTATTGGGTAAGCCCGAAATTTGGTTCGTTACAAATAGCTTCGATTAAATCCATTTAAACCTAAATTGTAATATTAAACTAATGGGTTAGTTTATTTAAACTATTGGGCTAAATTTTTAATTAATTCATAACAATTATGGATTGGACTTTTGATAATTTGGAGCCAAAGTTCAAAAATTAAGGTTTCTTATTTGTGGATTATAAATATATGACAAAGGATCAAATTTAAGAGAGATTTAGATTTCCAAAAGTTTGAAAACCCTAGCCACCACCTCTAGGGCAAATTTTCGGCCCATCCCTCTCCTTCTCTTATTGTTGTCGCAAGAAGCAAGATAGAAGCTAATACTTCTTAGTTTCGGCTATGGGAGTTCAATCGACCAAAGAAGCAATATCGAAGAGTTTGGTTTTGGCAATTTCACGTGTAAAGGACATGCATCAGAAGTTTTTTGATACGTTGTATACCTAATAGTCAAGTCATCACAATCAGTTTAAGGTACGCACTCTAAAACACCCTATGGATACGGTTTTGGGTTCTAACGTTTTCGTAATTGGATCCCCGGTGGGCAACTTGATTCTATCAAGTTGGTTTCTTGTTTTAGTCTATAATTCTGCTGTGTTTTATGTCAAAACCTAACGAGAAAACCAAACAGTGGTATCAAAGACGCTTTTGCAATACTTAGAACCATGATCTGGTTAAACGTTTAAACCGAAATAAAATTCGGTTTCTTGTTAAAATCGAATTTTTGCATAAAGTTTCAAAGTTTATTATTTTAATAGTTAATATATTCATAAATTTTGAAACTTTATCACTGATTGTGTTGTACTAATGAGTTTAAGCTAAATCGTCTCATCTCATGTGTTTGTTGCATGTTTTAATTTATTGTTATATTTGGTTTTCGGTTGTTTTGGAGGCCTTGTAATTTTCAGTTGTGAATGTAAATGGGATAGGTTTTCTTTTATGTATTTTTAAAATTAAAAGACCAAAACGAAGGTCAAAATTCAAGAAAAGACAAAGTCAATGAATGGGAACGAGACAATTGTGTAGACAAGTGGGAGCATTTGGAAGATTCAAGATTGTAGACCTAACTTTAGAGAATTTCATCCTTAAAATCTTTGACCTTGACCTTAATTTATAGGTGTTTTAGTGATCCTGCTGAACAAGAAGCATTACATATTCTGGAAAACCTCTTGCTAATGCCTCCAAAGCTGTCAAGGAAGCCTAGGATAAACACATGGAAGACTTATTAAATGTGTCATTCCTAATGTTAGCAATCATAAGCCTGGAACTTCAATGTGAGTTGAAGTTTAGGAATGCTTATGATGTGATTGAAGTGTTAAAGGAAAAGTTCCAACAATAGGTTCATCTAGAATGTTTCTTTAACGTGATTAAGGCTATAACTTCAAATCATATGCACGAGGACACTTAGGATAGCTCTCATGACTTGAAAATGATGAGCTGCTTTGATCAAAGGAACTTGATCTTCCATTAACAAAATGAGTTTGTCATGAACCTAATTCTAAACTCTCTGCCTAAGTAATGTTTTCATTTCATCATAAAATGCAATGTGAAAGGATTAAAAAGATCTATTCCATATTCGCATATGATCATCATGTATGCTCAATTAGACTTGCTAGGGGTAAGTTCTAGCACCATGATGGTATTGAAGGAGTAAATCTTGATTTTACGAAAGAAAGAGGGGACGGTTTGGAAGAATGTGAAAGTTGAAGGGGTGATCCGGAACTAGTTAATTAATTAGTATTTAATTAATAGTTTGAATGTTTAGATAAAGTTATTTTATGTTTATCTATTGTTTGGTTAGAGTTATAGTAGAATTAAAAGTGGTGTTTGAGTAGGATTAGAATAGTTGATTAGCAAGGTTTATTTTAGTATAAATAGATGGTTAGGGCATATATAATTTGCAAGTAAAGAATTAATAACAAGAAAGAGTCGATCTTGGTTGAGATTAAAATTTCGTGTTCGTATTCTTGGGCCTGATTTCCAACAATTGGTATCAGAGCAAGGAAGCGGTTTTGAGAGTCGATCTTTGAGCAAGGGAGCAGCCCTTGTGGCTGTGGGGCTAGGGAAAAAAGGATGACCAGAAGGAGTTCAACAATCTGTTCTTGCTTAGCAGCAGCAAGAAAGGTAAGAGCAAACAGCAGAAGCAAGAAAGACAATAACAAATGTTTTTTTGGTGTTCTTGGTTTTTAGTAAGCAGCGGGTGTCGGTTTCATCTGGGTGAGCAACCGAGATTAAAGAAAGAAAAGAAAAAAAAATTGAAACAAGCAAGCACCTCAACAAAACAGGTAGGCATCCATATGAAGACTTTGGAATTAATTCGATAAGCAAGAAATCAAGCACATGGGTCATTAATTCAAAAGAAGGTAACCAGCACAGAAGGAAGTGACATTAAAGTTAGGAAAGTGGGTTTATTGTGAACAAAAATATATTTTGTTTGTTTGGAAATTACTTGAAGATCAAGATATATAGTAGGTGATTGTCGCAGAAGACTAAGCAATGATATTTAATGCATTGTTGGTGAATGATAAATTCTTTCACAGTGGAAAATAATTCAAAGTTGATGGAAGCAGTTTGTAAGTGGGTCGTGAGAAAAAAAAAGGAAGATAGCAGAAGCAACTGGTTCTCCTTTTGAATCTGTTGGGTCAGGGTAAGAAGGAAGCAGCATCAAGAAGGTCTCGGGCTTGGTTAAGTGATCTAGCCGAGAAGTTTGAAGGAATAAGCAAGAAAAACTTTTCTTGTTTAGTAGGTAATCAAGAACCCCGATTTTTTATTGAAAGAATGAGTAAGAAAAACAAGATTTTTTTTTGTTAAGAAGGCTATCAAGGACTTGTTTCTTGATGAATTGAAGGAGTAGGTGAAATAAAGAAAAAAGATAGTCAAGAGCCAGATCTTAAAGAAAAAGGGTAGTCAAGAGCTAGATCTTTAAGAAAGAAGGTAGTCAAGAGCCAGATCTTAAAGTAAGAAAGGTAGTTAAGAGCCAGATCTTGAAGTAAGAAGGTAGTCAAGAGCCAGATCTTGAAGTAAGAAGGTAAAGAAGGCAATCAAGAACCCTTGTTTTTTATTGAGAGGAGTAGGAAGAACAAGATTCATCTTGTCAAGAAGGCTATCAAGGACTCTTGTTTCTTGATGTTTTGAAGGAAATAAGGAAGGAAGGAAGAGTTACAATTTCGATGATGACGACACTAACCCCGCTTCAATCTTGATCAAATAGTATCCGGAGAGTTCAAAGTCAAGATTGCAACTATGAATTCCTGAAGTGTTCAAGGAAGAAAGAATGTGGAAAGAGCAAAAAACAAGTCCAAATCAAGATTAAGGAGGAGAATGAAGGAGTTAATCTTGATTTTACGAAAGAAAGAGGGACCGGTTTGGAAGAATGTGAAAGTTGAAGGGGCGATCCGAAACTAGTTAATTAATTAGTATTTAATTAATAGTTTGACTGTTTAGATAAAGTTATTTTATGTTTATCTATTGTTTGGTTAGAGTTATAGTAGAATTAAAAGTGGTGTTTGAGTAGGATTAGAATAGTTGATTAGCAAAGTTTATCTTAGTATAAATAGATGGTTAGAGCATATGTAATTTGCAAGTAAAGAATTAATAACAAGAAAGAGTCGATCTTGGTTGAGATTAAAATTCCGTATTCGTATTCTTGGGCCTGATTTTCAACAGGTATAAGATGGGAATTTAGAAAGCATAATGCCAAGACTAAAGGAAAGTAAGATAAGTGCAAAGCAAAAACTAAAAAGTTAACAGCAAAATTCTCAAAAGGAAGCTAAGAGTTATCACTATTGTGAAATTGGTCACTAAAAGAAGAACTGCTCCAAGCACCTTGCTGAGCTACAAAAGTATATTTCTTCCAAAGCAAACACTTCAGGTATATAAAACCTAGCTTGTTCTCCTAAGTTCATTGAGTATAGCACTCATGAATTGCAAATCTCTTGTAAGAAACCAAGGGAGAATAAGAAACAGGAACTACATGCAGTTTGAAGATCACGTCACTGTGAAACAATATGATGTATTATAAACTAGTAGTCAGAAATTCATTCCCGTAACTGTTTGGTTGCAGATTTGGTTGCAGACATAGAGACCGAACTCTTTGCTGCTAATGTGTCACAAACTATTCTTTGTTGCAAATTTTTGTGAAGTTTTCCCCGTCGCAAATGACCTATTATGTAGTAGGAATTTGCATTTTCGAATAAGAAATCTCGTCAAAAATCCTTGTCAAGCTTGCCCTATTTTTTTTTTCTAGAATCATTAAAGCATCCAACTTCACAATCAATCACATTGATGCACTTGTAAGTCCGTATGAATGCCTAAGACAATTTACATAGCATGTTTAAATCCAGAAGCAATTAATTGCAATCTGGTAGAGAAAGCATATAGACATATTCATACATTTTCGAATAAACTTTCCAATAAGATTTGAAGTTCACATATACATTAAAACGCAGATCGGAAAACATAAAGTTAAATTTGTTGCATAATGTACGACACACTAGTCACATGGAAGATGTATACACAAGAACACTTTAATTAAGAACATTCGGTTTAAAGACGTTTCATATCGCCACACTATTAGGTATACCCCTTCCGGTTATTCCCTCTTCACTGCTAGGGTATAGTAGAGTGTATGGTACCTTTGCAAGTCCATATCTATTCTTCAAGCTCTTATCATTATTCATCTTCACGATTTTTTCCTCAATCTGTTTCAACTTCTTGCCAAACTCTTCGAATGCCATCAAAGGTTCCGCGTCCATTGTCCACTCAGGACACTCTCTTTGCCCAAGGTAGAGCTCATCCGAAGTATGCCTTGACAATATTTCTATTAAAGAAACACTCAAAAGTGACTGTAGTTGTGGAGTGACTGTTTTCAAGAAACTTCTTTTAGGATCCCCTTTTAGTTCATCATACTCGGGAGTGTTTGGTTCTGGCATAAGCCTACGACTTAGAGTTGGACGATTAGGGGGATAACCTGCATAAGCGTATTGACCATAGTTTACAGCTGCATGAAGAGCAGAAGAAATCCATATGATTATGGTGCAATTGTCAATAACATCTTGAATGGAATTCATTTTAGGCCACCATGGCTCATCTTTCAGGTCACCATGTCCCTCCTCTCGCAGTTCCTTCCACCATGACTGGAGTTCCGTGTCATTTTTCACCATGTCGTCAGTTTTGTAATAAAATTTACAGTAATCCTCAACCCATGTTTTAATGGCTGACCATATCTCAAGCCCATCAACAGCGTATGGGTAATCTTCAATCGTTAAACGAAGGCCATGAGGAGAATTTGAGTCCTCAACTGCCATTCCCCTATAAAGCGAAAGCATTTATTAGGAAATCATCATAGTAGTACGAATATATTAACTACGACGACACTTTGCTTCTACAACTTTATGCACTTTTCGTTCTTATATTTGGATGATAGGAGGAACCAAGAGGGAGTAAAGGGAGTCCGCCTGAATTCGTAGATTTTTTTTATAAATATAAGGTTTTGTTTAGTTTTAGTCAGTAGAGAAGTGAAGTTACGATGATCCACGACCAAGAAGTTGTGGAACCAGAAGATAGAAAATACATTATTACTTTATAAAGTTCAATACAAGATCCACGGGAAGCGCTTGGTTGGGAACCAGAAGAATTGTATACCTCAATACAAGATCCACGGGAAGCGCTTGGTTGGGGAACTTCCAATCCTTGTATATCTTGGAGGACATTTCAATTGAATATTTTCCAGTAAAGAAGCTTCTTTCAAGAATGCCTTCACTATTTATCAAGATATTTCTAGCAGTGGCATTGATGTTCATTGTATGACGGAAATGAGGATGGAGAAGCTTGTTGATTGGATGGAGCACACTTAGATGCCGATTTGTTGCTATAATAAATGGCTCAATAACAGCATGTGTATTCAACCTGCAAAGAATGAATTTGACCATGATGATTACATAAAAAATGTAGAAAAAGCACTTACTATAAAGGGTTATTTTTTATTGATTATAATTTACCAATGACTGATGAGTTGATGAACTCCAGAATCGTTCACGGCTACATATGCTTTAGCCAACTGCCAAATTGCAGCTTCTACTCCATCTTTAGCAGGGGTGCACACTTTGTTAACAGCACCAAATTTATAACCATCCGGATGAGGCAAGCTTAATTCAATGGCTATTGGTTTTAAAGTTCCTTCATTTTGCAAAAACAGCAACGTTCTTGTGGCATAAACCTTGCTGGGTGTTGAGTTTATTTGCTTCACATACGGCATCAATGAGTCATGGTGATCCAATATAAATAGCCTTTTGGCTTTTAACGCCTGTGTGACGAATTTAAAAGACGATCTAGTTAACTAAAGTACGTACAAGTTTATTAGATTACATAAACAAGCATAGGAAGTTACCTCATTTACTTCTAAACCTTCCAGATGTTCTTGAATGTGATGTGATCTTATTGAACTGTTTTGGTTGCCATAGAGTTTAGCATCTAGCTTGCTTATCGGAGGGAACGCCTGAAATGTTGAATTGGGAATGTTATTTTCAATTTCTTTGCCAAAACATGGAGGAAACACAAAAAACTAATCAAGTTACAGAATTTTACTTTCAGCAGTTGAATGGAAACCGGATTCACCCCAGCAAGCATTTCTCTTGCAAATTCTTCATTAGTGCTCCAAGCGGATAAGTCAGCTAGATTGAACATCATAACCATGTTGGAATCAATAATCAATAAAATTTTCATTTTGGTAAAAACATCACAAAATATTACATTTGTTTAATTAATAATGGAGTCATAGAAATGGTACCTCGGATAACCTGTGGTGTGGAGTATTTGAGAAGTCCTTCGCCATCTGATCGAACAAGCTCTTTGAAAAATTGTAAAGGAATTTTTTCTAGTAATGGGCCTTGTGGAAGCTTGATTCCTCCATTGTAAAGCTTCAAGAAATCTTCAAATGTGTCATATTCATCTATGGTGTCATCAAATACAGCCTCAAACTCGGGAAGAAGGAATTTAAGGATGGCTTCTAGTCCTTGAGCCAAAAAATCAGACATCCTCAAGTGTCCGAATCGCTCATCTCTTGGAACATATATATTCAAAGAATCTATAAGAGGAAGCCTGCTCTCAGTTTCTGAATCTGTCAAAAACCAAAAACAGGATATTTAACATATAATTAATCTGAATATTTATAATCATCATCTCACATTAACATATTTCAAACTTTTGGTAGCATTGCTTCTTTCTAACTAACCTGATTCAGTGGGTGGTCTTCCTGTTCTACCCCTACGAGGATAGGGGTACTCAGACGACCCTCCAATAACCGGGCGCACTTTATCCTCCTCATCTGGCTCTCCCAAATCATTATACAACGCATAGTCGTAAACCCTGTCCCATTCCTCAAGCATTCCCGTCCCATTTCCTCTCAGTACTACCATCTCTTCCTCTCTGTAAGGACGCAGCAGTTCAGGCGTCTCACTAGGAAGATATGCCTGCATCATCATCACATGACTCGTATATAAACAATAAACTTAACATCAATCTTTTGAAAGATATATGAAACCAGACTTTTGTGTTAAGGGTACCTTATTAGCAAAGAATATGCGAACTTTCGCGTAGTTTTTCGCGGGGTAAACCCATGAGTTGCAAACAAAATGTACTTGGCCATGACCAGGAACATTTTCAAGAGTGAGTGTCATAAGATAAAATTCACTGTGGTGAAGATTTTGGACCAAAAAGCCTCCTGGTAGTCCAATCTCTTCATCCCAATCAAATGTGACTTCATATGTTGATTCGCCGGCAGTGATAGGGGTAATTGTGCTAATCCAATCTTCCAAGATTGCTGGTTTTCCAAGCTTCCCTCTCAACCTTTTTTCTGTAATAGAAATTCCATATATTAGATCATAAATTTCCTACTCAGAATGTAGGGATTATAACTTCAACCTAAACTGTAGTAAAATTTATCAACTGAGTCATATTGCAGTGTCACCATGTCATATGATATTACCTTTTAAAAGTAGCTAAATTTTTTTTAATGGATTAAATGGTTCAAAAGTTCAAGTAACAGATCAAAAACAACATTTTGACTAGATTTAAAAGTTTGTTTTTCGTTACTGTCTCAAAATTTTTATTTTTTATAACCGTTACGCCCGGCTTATATATTGCCATCTATTTTTTGAAATTTTTTTCTTTAAGTCCACTTGGTGGTGGCAATGTATCTTCATGCGTGCACATGCATACCATAACCAAACAACTTGAATACTTTTAAAATAAATATTAGGGACAAAGACTTGAAACAGGAGTCAACATCTCGCAAGCGTTTTTGTTAATGCATCTTCACATGGAGATGTATAATTGTATAATACATGTTCTTGTATTCTCTTATTCTTGTTCTTTGTTGACTTCAAACTTGACTTCAATTTATATATAAATGATCGTTTAAAAATAGATGTTGCGCACTACCAAAAAACTGAAAAATTTGCGACAGCAGATTTTGTGAGAAATTTGTCGGAATTGACCGTTAGCGACAAGTTTCTGACAAAAAGTGTTTGTTGGAAAAAAAACCCGTAGGAAATGTTTTTTCCGACAAAGTCCCAACTAATTTTCCGACGAATTAGCGACAAAAGCCTTTCGTCGGTAATTTCCGACAATATTCCGACGATTATATTAAATAAATAAGTTAACTTATTTAATAAATTTTTCGGAAAATTGTAGGAAATTTTATGGTTACTTTTTTGTTTTTGTTTTGTTGAAAAGTTGTTGCAAACTTGTGTGAAATTTCTTTTGTTGGTAATTTGTCGGAAACTTTTGTAGAAAATATATATGTTTTCCTACTAGTGTTGCTTACTTGGGATTTAAATCTGAGTTCATCTAAATTTAGTTTTATAAGCATTAATTTGTAACAAGTGGATTGTTTCTAAGCTAGTCCAATCGACTAATGACATGTTTATGAGCTTTAATTTGAGTTATGAGGATTCAATTCCAGTCAGATTCAACTCTAATCTTCACACATCTAAAGGTCAAGGCATGCACCAATGACCGAACTTCAAATTAGCTGGCCTAAAAATAATCTTTGAAAATTGAGTAGGTTAATTATGTGCAATTATTTATTAGTAGCAGGTTTATTTAAGTGCCACGTATATTATATAAACATTCACCATCGCAGACGTTAATAGAATAATTACAACTTTTCAACAAAGCCGTCAATGGAGTAGGTGATAGCTTATGAAAGCACCCATTCTTTATACGTATTAAAAGTTAGCTAATTATCATTCCAAACATGCATGCATCTTTTATAACAACCAACTTTTAACACCTTATTAATTCTTTTAGCCAATTGGTGTCAAGTTTGATCGACAAATAAACAAACTTACTAAAATCTCATCCAATTGTAAGATCTAGGATGGTAGGAAAGCTCCATCCTGAAAGAGTTTACCCCCGTTGAGACCTAATAGACAGCTGCAGGGGCGGCTCAACATATTTTGAGGCTTAAAACGAATATAAATAATGTGGCTTTTTGTGAAAGTTTTCTAAATATATAAAAATTACTAAAATGTAATTTTATAAAGCGTGAAAACATATATTGTTAACATAAAGTTGACAGAGTATTATTTCTCTCTAAAAACACAAAAGTTGATAAATTATCACATATATTTTTTCGTGAAAATATAAACTAAAGTAGTTTCTTCAATTTTTGGGGCTCTTAAACTAATACAGTTGCTTTAGTCGCTTGTACTGTAGAGCCACCCCTGTCTGAAATATCTACATTTTTCATTCAAGCAAATATATTTTCATGGGAACCAAACTGCTTCCCACAAAGAAGAATTGTTGGTGATTTTTTATTTTATCAAACAAGGAGCAAATAAACATGAGCAAACATAAATTTAAATGCAGAAGCTAAAGTCAAAGAAACAAACCTGAGGATCCGCTATCAGCATGAGTTGCACTAATGAATTGAATAGAAATATGCTTTCCAAACAACTCATGAGCTCGATCCAGAACCGACGCACCCAAGTCATTGAGATCGAGCACGTTCTTCTTCATCAACACCACTTTCCCTTTAACCGTCGTCTTGTTCCTCTCATAACTATCTCCCAACACCAAATTCTTAACCTTATGAAGCATGTTATCCATGAATGCACGCCTTTGTTACTAGATTTCTTTACTTCTTTCTGTGCTTTCTTTGTAGATATATATCAATGAATTAAGCCTCAAGCTTTTAGATGAATGTAGATGGTATAAACTGTAGTAAAACTACGTTGATATTTATAGGCTATATATGAAGGTTAGAAGATTCACTTGCTTCCGAGAAATTACCCTGGAAGTCTTATCTTTTAATGGCAGTCTATAATAGTGTTCTATCTTAATTCATTTTTGGCATGCTTCTCTTTATATATGCTACAAGTTGACATTAATAAAGAATAGTGATCAATTACAGATCAGCTTATTCATCATTATCCAGCCATATATATATATATTATATAATAAAAAGCTATATATTTATAGAAGTAGAGTAAAAATTATTATAAAAAAAACTAATCTAAAAATAACTTTTTACTTATGAATTATGATATTGATAATTTCTTAACAAGTATTATCTATGTAATAAATGCATTCCTTTTATTTCTCACTTTGATAGATTTAGTTTTGAGACTTTGAGGAATAATATGATTGACTGAGAACTAAATGATCATATTAAAAAAAAAAAGTTAGGTTTGGATTACACGTCCAACGTTGTTTGTCCTTTAATTTTTTACTTAGTGGATTTGTTAGAGAGTTGGTTTTAAAATCGACTTTCACGTTTGGTGTCGTCATGTAGATGATGATGAAATAAAGATGAATACTAGTTTGTATTTTTTTAATATTTGCTTTAAAAGCGTTAAGGTTTGTACGTTTACGTTCACATTATAACTTATGTTATATCGTATTTGTATCAATAGTTATTTAGTATTTAAACATGTGTAATATTTGTTAGTAAGTTGTATATTATGTATATGTACAAGTTGGGGTTTTCATTCTAGAATTTAATACACTACGCCAAAAACGGCCTATGGTCACACTTTTTCAAAAACCGTTCTGCCACACTTTCGATTAAATGTATGGCCAAAGTTCATTAATAACATTTCAAAACCTTCTAGTCTACTTTTAGCCACATATTTTATTTATTCATGTGACAATTGTACAACAGTTCAAAACATTTAGCCACACTTTAAGAAAAATATGTGACATTTACTAGCCATGCTCGAAAAGTGTGGCCAAATGTGAACAACTGCCATGGTATTTGTTTGATTTTTGATTCATGTGACCAAAAACACATCTATTCGAAACCTTTAGCCACACTTTAAGAAAAAAAATATGATATTTAGTAGCAACGCATGAAAAGTGTGGACAAATGTAACCGACTGCCATGGTATTTGTTTGATGATGTGGCTAAAAACTAATACATATTTCCATATATATTATTTTGTGTGACCATAAGGTTCCCTCCCACTAAAAAGTTGATCAGACTCAAATTTCTCACCCTAAAATTCAAGTTCCCTCCCATAAAAAAATTCATTTTCTCAAATTTTCCTCTTTCACAATATACACCTATACAAATTTCCCTCTCTTACCAAACCACGCGTCCTCAAAAATGCTCCTATCTATGAATCTCTTATATCTCTGATGGTTTTTGGATGTGTGAGATCGACGTCTTCGGGCACCCTATTGTCGCTAGCCATTCATGATCAAACATTGTCGTCGTTTGTTTACCTTGCTTTATCCTTTGCGGAACCCTAGGTGGCGGTGGTCTCGTTCTTCCGTCGTTGTGGTTTACCGTGGTCATGTGCGCTCAATCTCCGGTGGCCATGGCCATCGAAACTCGCCACAGTGTAGTCGCTTTACTTTCGCATGTGTGTATCCCTAGGTGGCGGTGGTTTGTTGTTGGCATGGAATTACGGAACCCTAGGTGGCGGTGGTATGGTTCTTCCATCGTTGTGGTGTAACATCCGGAATTTTATCATGTCAGGTGCGGGTTTTAGCTTTAGAGAATGGTGGGACTAGATGAGCCCTCGTGGGCCGAGATCGGGCCTAGCAGTCCTGAGGTGGAGGAGGAGCCTTCAAGACTCCAACTCTCCTCCCCGCACCCTATTCTTCAACTTCATCTTTTTCCCCATCTTAGAGAGAGAGACACCTAGAGAGAGAGTGTCAGTTTTGCCACAAGATCGATCTAACCTTCTTCTCCCGTGTTTACACGAAGCATAGCTAAAGAAACGAGCCGATCAGAGGTAAGAAACTCGTCCATATATGAGTTTTTGTTGAAAAATGGGTTTTTATGAGTTTTCTTCAAAAATGTCATATTTTTACGTGAGTTTATGCTTAAAAACCACAGATCTAGCTTCATGGTTAAGTATAGAACGTAAAAGTTTTGATTTTGGACTAAAAACGGGCATGTATGGGATTTTTGTTCATCATGCGACACTCGAGTGTCGCCACCTACAAAGTAGCGACACTCAACGGGGATGAAGCTGGGGAGGTGGCGTTGTGCCCAAGAAATCAAACGATTGGACACGTGTCATTCCCCCGGCGACACTAAGAGTGTCGTCCCTCCTATATCACGACACAAAGTCCTGAAAGCAAGTTCAGGTGATACTATAGGTGACACTATAGAGTACCTGGCGACACTATCAGGTGACACTATAGTGTATGAGCGACAATATTAGGTGACACTATAGTATGTCTGAGCGACACTATAGTGTGTCTGAGCAACACTATCATGTGACACTATGGTGGCGACACTATCATGTGACACTATAGAGTGCCTATCGACACTATCAGGTGACACTATAGTGTCTGAACGACACTATCATGTGACACTATAGTGTGTCTGAGCGACACTATAGGGCCTGGCGACATTACCAGATGACACTATAGTGTGTCTGAGCAAAACTATCAGGTGACACTATAGTGTGTCTGAGCGACACTATCAGGTGACAATATAGTGCCTGGCGACACTATCAGGCGACACAGCAAAAATAATAGATTCCTCGTTTTGACTTATGTGCAGTTTGGTCTACGCATTAGCAATTGATAAGACGTCAACCTCAAGTTGAATACTGATAGTCGGGAGAGTTCTAATCCCCTTTTTGCCTGCTTTAGGGGTGGTGTGCATACTTAGTGAAAAGTGTTTATTACATATTTTATATTAGTAAACGAAAATGAAAGTTATGTTTTAGAGAAATGTTTAAAAGAGACAAAAGTACGTTTATGTAAAGTATAGCTATATTTATGGCAAGCGTTTATTGTATTTTCATATACATAAACATAGGTATAATATATGTGCTAGTGTTTTTTAAGAAAAGCAAGTTATATTATTGGCAAACATTTATTATATTTTCATATACATAAACAAAGGTATGATACATGTGCAAAGTATGTTTTAAGTAAAGTAAAGATATTTTATGGTAAGTGTTTATTATATTTTATATACATAAATAAACGCATATTATATGTTAAGTTTTGAACAAGTTAAAGAAATTTTTATGAAAAGAAAGTGAACAGTTTTCCTACGGGAATGTGTACCAGCTTGTTAAGGTCCATCGGGGACAGACGTTACTTGTACACGATGCTAGTTATGGGTTATGCCCATTAGTAAGATCCTTTGTGGTTCGTTAACGGTTGTAAAACTGAGATAGGTGACGTCCGTTACTTGGGAGGTCCACGCAACCTCCCAGTAGCGTTAACCGGTATTGATCACGAGGACAATACCAGTACAGTATTGATCACGAGGACAAAACTAGTACATGTTAAAAGGTATTGATCACGAGGACAATTCTAGTACTTGTTGATTCATTTTCGTTGACATGGTGATTCATGGTTGTAGACCATGGGAACAGTACAGTAGTGACAAGAGGTGATTCATAGTCGTAGACCATGGGAACAGTACAGTAGTGACAAGAGAATTGACGGCTAAGTGGTATTCGTCGGTTCATGATCGTTGGTCATGGAGGGCGGTGCTGGTTAATGGAATTTACGGTTATCGTATTTTTTAAACTGCTTTATAGATAAAGTATGTAAAGTTTTGCCTTAATGGCGTTATGTATGTTTTAGCAATTTTTTTGTATGATTGATTAAAGTAAACGTTAGAACTCACTTAACGTTGCTGATTTTTAGTATGTACATCAGTTAAGTGTAGGTGGTTGTTGATGGATGTGGATGCTTGGCTTGGCGAGAAGAGTTACCCGCAGACCAGAGTCTGGCATCCCGTTTATGTTTAAGTTTATGTTATTCAAGACAAGTTTTAGTCTGTATTAGACAAGTTGTGTTAGACATGTTTTGCTTCCACTGTTATGTTAACGTTTTAATCGTTTCCGCTGCAATGTGTTGAATGTCTTATGTTTATGAGCTATGTGTTGATGAGTAAATCCAATAAGTGAGGCCTCCCGGGTTTGAGGCCTTACATGTGGTTTTCCATGGTCACGTGCGCTCAACCACCTCCGGCGAATTTCCGTCAAACCTCTCCGATTATTCAAACTCATCTCAAACTAGTTCGTCTATTTTACCCTAATTTATCTGAGTTTTGTTATCCATTAACATTTGAAAGGTCTGTGATTTGTAGATCCATATCTGTTGCATTAGGGTTGTAAATATGCTGATGATTTTGTTGTTCATTAACATTTGAAATCCTCCGCTAAGTAGATTTGAATTGAAATTGATATAATATCTTTTTGTGAATTGATCATTATGGAGTATTGCTGGATTACAAGATCTGAAAAACCATTTGTAGCTGCTAATAGGATTGTGAGTAAAACCTCTTAACATCTGATTGATGTGTGTTCTTTTCCTTGCTTTATTTTTTGTATGTGCAGGCTTCATCAATACAAAGTGATTAATATGAAACTTCTTGCTTAGCAGAGAGATCTTCAGGTATAATTTTGTTAGGGTTTCTGTTTATATTAAGTTGTATGACTGTATTTGTTTAGTATTGCTGATTAAAGTTGTCTGATCATGTTTTGGCCCGCCTGAACGAGTTGATAGATCTGAGTATTTATTCTACATCATCCTTTTGATCTTTTTGATGACCTTTGACTTTTATGTTTATGAAACTGAAGGTTCAATGATGAATTTTGTTGGCAGTGGATATGTGTAGTATTGTTAGATAAGAGTTTATATGGAAATGATATTGCTTACACCATTGCAGCTGCTACCGGTATGAGGTGATCCAGTTCACTGTTTTATAATTTTTGCATTTGAAGCAGATTAATGTCTGTTTTGCTGGCATTTGAAGTACATGTTTGATAGTGAAAGGTTTTTTCTATAAGTATTGAATTTATTAACATTGCTTTTGGAACATCATTATGGAATTGATGCAGAGCTATACTGAAATAGAAATGTTGCCATGAACAAGGGCATGAGGCAGCTTTTAAATATTCTGAAAACTTTTATGTTGTTGTTTGGTATGGGCAGTTGTGGTTACCTAAGACATGATTCAAGCGTTGGCGTGGCTAAATGGGAGGAAGGCAGGTTGGGTTCCCCACTTCCGCTACAAACTCACGTGATGGTCATTTATATTCTGATGAGTTAGCGTTAAATGAAATGTGTGGTACGCCGGTGCTAGATGCCCTTATCAAAGTTGGGTTCCCTGTGCCAGCTGCCATGCAGCGGGATGGCATTATTCCTCAAGGTTAGGTTTTGTAGTATGGTATGATTTAATCGTGCAATGACAGTACAATTGATCTTCTTAGTCGATAGGAGGTTGTGATGATCGAGGTAAGATTTGCAATTTGGCGTGGCAGAATTGGAGGACAACGTGTTGTGTTCCCCACCCGGGTCCTTCATTGCAGCCTATTGAAGTCTGATCTGAGCCTCTATTAGTGATGCTCAACTGCGCTTCTGGAGCAGTCTAATTAATAGGAATTTTTTATTTTTTCATATCTTTATTAAGGCACGTTGTAGATGCTTTTGACCCAAGAAAACGTCCAGAGAGGCTGCACTTTTTTGCGTCCATAGCTTTTATTCCAACAAAAAGCGTACAGTTAACTTTAACCTTTAAAGGCGGGATAAATATCTTTTCTTTATATGCTAAACATCATTAATTAAATACTGTTGATTTTGTTTAAAGAAGATAAAACCAACCTTTTAAAGGTTATTGTTTAATGTTGGTCATCTCAGTTTCTTTTAAAGGCTGGTTTTATGCGTTGTGTGCACACCTGTTTTGATTATGGTTTTATGTGTTGGTGTACACTCTAAGTTGCTTAAACCCTGAATCTTTTGATTATTTTACATATAAGCAGGTCAATCCGATTTTAGTTATGTTTTGTCTAAACGGGTCAAAAGGACTTGGGTTATGTTTTCTCTAAACGTGTCAATATGATTTGGGTTATGTTTTAGCTAAATAGGTCAATATGATTTAGGTTATCTTTTATCTTGACCGGTCAATATGATTTGGGTTATGTTTTGTCTGAACAGGTCAATATGTTTTGGGTTATGTTTTGAAAATCCAATCAGTGAGACAAAGAGAGGTAGAAGCAGTAAAAAATGTGGAAAAACGTGTTTTTATGTTTGTATAAAATGTGCTTTATGTTATGCATTTTGTTATTTAAATGTGAATACATTCAGATGCCTTTTTAATGTGATTGATTCTTTTCTTTTTGTTGTTTGTTGGGGCTGGGTGTGCATTTGTTCATATTTATTCATATTTCAGAATTAATTGACGATGGAAGTAGTGAAGAAAGTAAAAGGTAATTTGTACAGGTAAAACTTAGACGTGATGCTAAATTTCTTCAATTTAGAGATCCATAAACGCGCCTGGGCCTGAGATCAAAGGCCTGATCCCTTTAGGCCAATCAGGCATTATGCATCTCGATTTCAATCCCTACATTTAGAATTATATATTTATCTTACACTCCTTTTTGTTATTAATTGTGATTAAACCTTTTACCCTTCTCATTGTTATGTTTCTTTTTGTGGTAGGTGTTCAATAACAGTCCAGATGAAACTGCTTTATTTTCGCATGATGCTAAACCGAGAGAGTATCACAAATGCCACAGACATGATTCAACCTTCATTAATATCATATTCATTTCAGTCACTTCCTTCACCAGCATTGCTTGATGTAGCATCCATTTCAGCTGATCGAATCCTTTTACTAAATTCATATTTTATTATAGTTATTTTCCATGGCATGACTATTGGAGGATATTGGGTTACCAGAATCAGCCAGAACATCAAGTATGTTACTCTTCTTTTATTTAATTTTTAATTAGTTGAAATCACAATAATCAGTTTTGTGGAATAGAAGGCCACGTAGGAGTAAATACAAATACGTGGCAAAGAAATAGGTAACAGAAAATAAACTGGGAAATAAAAGAAAAAAGAGAAAAAAAAGGGGGGGGCTGGCGGAGGGACTGTGTTTTGGGGTTAATTGGAGTTAACACTTTTAAACATCATTTTGAATCATGTTCCTGCTACTTTCTAATTTCCAGATTTATTATTCTCTTTTTAAGTTTTTATTTAAGGCTCTATGTTATGTTTTGAAAAACCACAAATAAGTGATTAGTTTACTTCTGTTTCTATTTTTCCCAGGCCAAAACATCACTGAAGGTACAAAAAACCAACCTTTCAATCCACTTAATCTATCACACCCCGGTTTTAGTACACCCCGGGCATGCAACCAAATTGGCACCTCCAATCTTATTTTATTTAGAAAACCAGAGTTAGTTTAGCAGCGGATATTCTTTTGGATCGATCTTGTCATAAATCTCAACCCGGGTTGATATTGTATATTTTCCAAATCCAGGGATAAATAAAATATCATTTCATTTCATGGGGATTTAAATACCCCTTCTGTATACAAAAACCATGGTCCATGACCATTTACATGTCACCTGCGTAAGCAGGGTAAATCTAGAGCCACAAGGTAGTTGGTCTGTGTCTGAGGAGTTAACCTTGTCCAATACCAAGCTACACAAGCATTGGTATCTAAGGGTTTTACCTTCCGGCACCTAACCCTATGTATAACAAGGGAGTATCCATGTCTAGGAAATCGTCATCCTAACATCTCCTCTTGTTTTTATTCCTACAGAATTATCTCCATGCTAGCAGCACATAACCTTGTCAAAATTCTTTATTTACACATTTATCCCCAAGACTATCCTGTAGGACTAGCCTTACAGATAACGATTGATTACCTGAAAATATTTTGGAAAATAAAACGTCAGCGCGAACGCTGGTGAACATGATTATCATGACCGGTTTCAGTTGGCAAATACAGTATCAAAACATTTAACCATAATGCGGGTACAATCTACGATCCAGCGGAACTATTTCATCCGAGTGTACAACCACCCAGTAATTTCCGTAAAAGGACTGTTGGCATTTCCAGACTTACTTACTAAGATCCCCCTTATTTGGGACCCCATCTTACATCCGGTTACAGACAATTACCAGCCCCAATATGGGAATTTCACCCATAAAGCGTGTATCCCTTGATCAAGTTTTACGTATACTTATGGCTTGAATGTTGTCCGTAGACGCCCTTATGCATCAAACTTTTAAATACATGTATTGTCATTTCGTAAACGTAAAACTTTCAAAGTTTTGAAAATAAAAGACAGATAAACACATTCTCCTTAATTGAGGCTTGATCTTATCTCAGGGTAGTCCTTGAGTGCTAGTGTAAACCTTAACGCAAGTTCTAAGTCAAGTTAGTATCTTAACGCACGAATTCGGAAATAAGCGAAAGTCAAAAAATAAAGGAAAGTCAGATAAATTACTGGAACGAAGCCATGAGGATCGAGGTAGCTGGTCTCCACGAAGTTGGGAAGTGATTTGTGGGGGTTGGGATGAGTAGAAATGAGATGTCGAAGCTTGCTATTTATAGTTGCCCGATTGTCACCGTAGCGGACTGTTAGCCTAGGTGGTAACGGTCCGCTACCGCCCAAGGCTTGTTTCAGCCCTACGTGTCGCTTTCTGATTGGACCGCACCTAGTATTGCGGCTAGCGGATCATTACAAAGGGGCGTGGCGGTCCGCTACCATGACACGCGTCAAATGTTCCGGGTGAGTCACCACATACGTGGCAGAACGAAGGATTGCGGCGCGATTTCGGCTAGTGGACCGTTACCGAGTATGGTGCAGGTCTGCCACGCAACCTTTACAATCCTAGCAGACCAGGCTAGCAAGACCTCCATAGCCAGGAGTCCCTAGCGGACCGCTATGGCTTTTGGTAGCGGTCCGCTAGCAAGCCAAAATTCCAATTTTTCATTTTTTCAACCCTTGAATTTTGGGGTTTTGTCAAATCCAACCCTAGGGTTTCAATGGCAAATGAGGACCTCGGATTTGGCCTGGTGTTACATCCTCCCCACCTTTATTCAAATTTCGTCCTCAAGATTTATTGAAATAGGTGCGGGTATTCTTTTTCATTTCACTCTCAGTTCCCACGTGAACTCAGGTCCATGTCTAGAGTTCCATCTTGCTTTTACCAAGACCAGCTTCTTCCTTTTCAGCTTTTTAACCTGACGATCCTCAATTTACAGAGGTTGTTCAACGAATTTCAAATTTGGAGGCATTACCAGATATTTATCGGCCAAACACTTTCGCAGGTTTGACACATGGAATACATCATGAACACCGTTCATTTCCTCTGGCAACTCAAGTTGATAGGCGATCGTTCCAATTCTTTTCAGAATTTTGAATGGTCTAACGAATCTTGGACTGAGTTTTCTTTTATTTCTAAATCGAACCACACCCTTCTGATCATGGGGTGATAGTTTGATGCTTATAATAGCTAAATCTTATATTTTGATGCGTTTATTAGCACGAAATCGTTTACTTCGATTGTGTTTATGATTTATAGGCATTTGGATGCTAAGTGCGCGTTTTGGAAGGATGGATATGGATTTATGCAGAAGATGGAGGAAGTTACAAAGCCCAAAACTTGGAAGGAGCATATCTTGGGCTAGAAAATGAGTCATGAGGGCCATAATATATGCATTTGGGGTGGCTTAACGTTCCAGATGTGAAAAAGGATAGTAGAGGTTATTTCAGCGCAATTTACGCTAAAAGTGGCACAATATGCGTTGCAAGGAAGTAATTCAGCGCAAATCAGGAAGAAAACAGAAGCTAAAGCACCACCGGAGCAATTTGCGCTGCCTGACGGGTGGTGACGGATTTTTTAGGATTTTGGCCCTATTTAAACCCACATCATTAGGGTTGCGGGGATACATTTTTGCAGCCGTTTTTGGACGATTTTGGGGGCTTTTGGGAGTATTTTTTTAGGGATTTTTACTTTGTCTTTATGTTTTTGATGTTTGCATTCATTCTTAGCGTTATTGTGATGACTATGAGCGGCTAAGTTCTCTTTGTGATCCCTCCAGGTGAACGATTCGTGCAGATATTCGTTTGGTTCTAGTTTTTTCTAGTGTTGGATTGAATTTTGTGAACCCGTTAAGTTCTTTGGATTCAATTGTCTGTTTGATTTCTGAACAATTTAATGTTATTTAATTCTTACACTTGTGTCGTCGTTTCTTGGTTTTCTTGCATCGGGAATAATTTGACTGTGTGTTTGAGTTTTATAGTATTGAATTGGGTCGAACAATTTAAACAAGGTCATGTCTATGTGATCTCCTATCTAGTTTGAATAAAAACTGAAAGTGTATTTTGTTGAATCAGAAACCCGTAGTGGTCACTCCTTCTCCAATTGTTTTAAAACTCCTTTATTGTGTTTGCTAGTACAAGTGTTTTCTCAACCATTCAAGTCAAAAGTTTTAATTTTTACTTTTAATTGCTTAAATTCATCGTAAGTTACAAATAGTGTTTTCCATGAATTCCTTGTGTATTCGACAACCTTACTTCCTGTACTGCAGTCTAAAGTAGCTAAGAAGTGGTTTTTACTTTTGTTTTTTATTAGCCTTCGACACGTGATCACCTTCCAGGGTGAGATTTTTAATAACACACGATCGCCCACGAAGAATTCTAGCGGCTTGTGACGTTTATCGGCATAACTTTTCTATCTATCACGAGCCGTTTTCAACGTTCACGAATTTGTAATACCTTGTCGGTTGTTTCCTGAACTATCTCAGGACCTAACAATTGATTTTCTCCAATTTCTGCCCAGCAGACAGGAGTTCTGCATTTTCTGCCATACAAGGCTTCAAATGGGGAAGCTTGGATACTTGTATGATAGCTATTATACGAGAATTCCATTAGAGGTAAGTGGTCGTCCCAACTTCCTCCAAGGTCTATTACACAAGCTCGAATCATATCTTCTAGAGTTTGTATCGTCCTTTCACTCTGACCATCCGTTTGAGGATGATAAGAAATGTTAAGGTTCAATTGTGTTCTGAGTGTTTTCTGAAAGCTTTGCCAGAATCGAGACGTAAACCGACTATATCTATCTGACACAATGGATAAAGGCACACTGTGCAAAGACATGATTTTGTTGACATATATCTGTGCCAACTTATCCATACTATAAATTTCTTTCATTGGAAGAAAATGGGCAGACTTAGTCAATCTATCAATGATAACCCAAATAGTATCATTCCCTCCACCTGGTCTCAAATCTTTGTACATTTTATTGCTTCCTAGGTGCATGGTATATTTAGACTTATGAGCTTCTTCAAGAATTCGTTCTCGAACGTCTCCTATGATCGGTACCTATATTCGTTTGTCCATTCTCAGAACATTGTCATCTCCTTTGATCAACTGATTAATCATTCCTTTTAAACCTTCTTGTTCGATATTAGCTTCTTTTAGTGCTAATTTCTATGCCTCTTTAATTTGTTCAAAGAGATCGATTTTTAATTCGAGTCTCAAGGCACGTACTCTTTTAGGCTTCTCTTTTTCTTTTCGACTTAAGGCGTTGACTACTACATTAGCCTTGCCTTCATGATAGCATATTTCACAGTCATAATCACTTAAGATTTCTAACCATCTTCTCTGCCTCATGTTTAATTCTTTCTAACCAAAAAAATTTATTTCAACTCTTATGGTCAATGAACACTGTAAACCTGACTCCATAGAGACAGGGTCTCCATAATTTTAATGCAAAAATTATGGCAACTCTAAATCATGAGTCGTATAGTTCCGTTCTTGAGTTTTCAATTGCCTAGATGCATATGTAATGACTTTGTTTCTTTGCATCAACACACTACCAAGACTGGTATGTGAGGCATCACAATAAACTACAAAGTCTTCAGTTCCATCTAGCAGAGCCAGCATTGGAGCATTTGTTAACTTTTGTTTCAGCATCTCAAAGGCTTCTTCCTGCTTTGGTCCCCATTCATATATTTACAGATTTCTGATGTCGCCCAGACGGTGTATAAAAACTATGAATAAAAACCTAATCTAGACTCCTAAGTAATAAATGGAAAACCTATGAACTAGACCGCACTGACAAGCAAGTATACCTATCAAGTGTAGCACAGCTTAATGGTAAATCGGATTATCGAACCCTAGAGACACTGAATACTAATGCTAGACTCTGACTCGGACTAAATATTGATGATTGGGGGTTGACTACACTAAATATTACCTAAGAATGCAGTAAACTAAGTCGACTCAACTATCAAGATCAAGACTAAGGGAAAAATCAGATGATGGGAAGAATATTACCTAGGTCGGCATCCTACTTGCAAAGCACAACTTCTACCGGTTATGGGAACTAAGATGGATCTGGGTTTCTAAAGAAACAGCTTTACACTACCTAGTGGATTCCTAATCACTCTGAGAGTGTCAAAAATTAAGGAACCTAAAGATGTAATAAACTCACCAGATAGTGGATTACCTTTCGGTCTCTCTAACCATGATAAAGTACCCTAATAGACAGATCACCTTTCAGTCTCACTGTCCACCATACATTCAAAGAATGCACGGGGTAATCTCAAGATAATAACTATGACTCAGAATAGCAACAATCACTATACACCTAATACCAACTTCCTCTCAGACAGCTGACACTCGGATTTTTAATGACGAAGACTAAACGACTATCTCTCACTTCTCGGGTATTGAGATAGGATACACACTCAATCCAATCTATACTCAATCACAACTCCTATGGATCACTATCTCTAGAAAACCACACAAACAATCACAAATCCTAAAATCTATTACCTAGATACGCTAATCAAACTGGAAGACATCCACAATCAACTTACGGAATCAATAATCAAACACAAATCAAATCTAAGCATTCATATACATCACAATAATCAACTCAAGATTCTTTACAAAATCATAAACCATTGATTAATATCCAAAACCAGTAAAAATTGTAACTTTACACAATAATCATCATAAACCTAGGCAGTATCAGAGTTTTAGCCTAGAATCATACTCAAAACAACTAGAACAGAAGTATAAACAATCATCATGGTATCAAGAAATCAAATCAACAATAAAAATCAAATCTTGCAATCAAATACGCTATTACTAACGAACCTGGAAGCAAAGACTCAAGTTTTTCTCTTCAATTGACTTCCTCTCTCCCAAAATCGCCTCTAGACGGCAATATATCGAACTCCTATCATAATGGCATTAGAAAACCTAATATAATCGATTAGGGCTTTTTTCACGAATTACGGGTCTCTCGCGTACCACGAGAGACTGGCTATGTTTCCTCGCGTAGCGCGAGGGACAATTTAGTCGCGGCCGGATCTAGCTTCCCTCGCGTACCGTGAGGATCTTCTCTCTTCCTCTCACGTACCGCGAGGCCTCAAAACTTCAACTTTTTGACTTTAATCTCTTGGGCTTCATTCTCTTGCTCGGTTTCTTCCTATATTCACTTGTATTCTTCATGAGCACCTGTAAACATACAATAGACTCAAATACAGACTTAAACGACTAAAAACTAACACAAAACTAATCAAAAACGCACAAAACAATAGGAATAAAGATGTGTGCTTCGCACTACATCAAACATCCCCACACTTAACCTTTTTTCGTCCTCGAAAAAGCTGCAATGGAATCATAACTGAGATCTAACTAGCAAACATCAATTACCAATTAGCAAAATATACTCGCATGTTAAAAAGCAATAATCAGTATTTCTGTCCGATTAAACCCACGCACCAACTATCTAGCCCCTGTAATGTGTTCTAATTCCATTTTATATAGATATCAATCAACCTATGTGACTCACACTTAGAAGCTACAGCTCCACCTAATCCCGTCTCACGGTCATGTTTAGGCACGGATCAAACCATATAGATTTACCCTACCACGTTAAACTAAGATTTATTTGTTTAGGAAATCAGATGAAATATGGAATGAATGGAATGATAATGAGCATTAAAAAGCAAATTAAACTTCATCTAGAGGCGTTTCAACCAAGTCACTATCCTGGAAGGTAACACATAGACTAAGTCATATTCAATAAAGCACATAAGAATCACTTAGGGGTGTTTTCTCTAAGTGGCCATCCCGAAGGGTAACACATAAGCAAAACTCAGAGTCTAACAAATAAGCTCATGAATTATGGAATAATGGATGCGAGCGCCACCAAACTCGGATTTATTCTCATAAAAAGAGAATGGTGTGCCAAAATTTTCAAAAACAAATAGATATTAACTTAACGTGTTACCTATTACCCTGTGTTGACAGTTTCAGTATTACCGACACCCTAAGATGAGTACCCACACAATTTCATGATTTAATTAAGTGATTAATCCTAAGTAACACTCACAGGCTATTTAAGCTATTCAAACTAGTTGGGTCTACCAAAACATCACTAATTAGACGCGTTTTCTATTCTTTAAATCATTTAAACTCACAAACAGATCAAGTTGTACTATCATTTTTCAAGTATAAGCAGTTATTTCCAAGGACATTTTTCAAAAAATATTATATTTTTGAATTTTTATGACAAGACAAACTAACTAAACTAGACACTCATATCCCCACACTTGAATGACACATTGTCCTCAATGTGAAGCAAAACAAAAACTAAAAATAAAAATGCAAAAATAAAACAGGAAGCGACTTAGCTGGTTATCATATATGCAAACAAATGTGCAGCTTCGTTCTTCTTTGTGTGCACCGTATAGCATTTCGGTCGTGGTTGCACAGACTGTCGGGTTGCCTTACAAACTTCATATAAGTGATGATCGATCCCGCCCGAATGGAGATTGAGTACGGGCGGAATGATAAATCCTGCAAAATAAACCTCACCACATACCCGCAGCATTAAACTGACTCAAATAAATTTAAAAATAAAGACTCAAATGACTCACTAAAACTTAAAGACTCAAGATAGATAGCATGCAGAGAAACGAACCCAATGGGTGGTAAATACATAGACATGAATGCCGCAGCAAGGTAGGTCATCGATCACGAACGTTTTCACGTTCCCCATGGTAATGGTGGTCGGATGGTATGAATGAAGATAAAGGTGTAAATGGTGGTGATGGATGATACTGGAAGGTTTGATGGATGATATGTGATGATGGTAGTGATGATAGTGATGGATGATGGTGGTAATGATGGCGGTGGTGAACGGTGAACGAAAACATGGGAAAACAAGGAAGTAGGGTGACACCAGCAAGGCCCCGCGTACCGCGAGAGACCAGACAGCACTTCTCGTGTACCGCGAGGAGGCAGAAATTAAGCCGGCTATTAGGCTTGTCCTTCACGTACCGCGGGTAGACGTCCCAAAGGTGTCGCGTACCGCGAGAGCATGCTGGTAACAGAAAATTTAGAGGGTTTTTGTATTTAGAAAATTTTTGACCCCTCAAACTTTTTTCACCCAAATTCCATAAAAACCTTTTCTAAGCATAAAAACATATGTAAAAATACCTGGAACTTCATTCTCGATGATTTTCCTCACCGAATCAAGCGCGAATTCCTGCAAAACATGACACAAACAAAACACACACACCGAAAAACACAAAAATAGACACGGACTCAAACCAAGTAATGCATACAAACTCTACATTCCGGGCACTTGCCCTAGACTCAAACAAGCTTATCAGGAGGCTTCTCCTTGATCCTAACCGGCACCGCCTTCATCCTACGCGGTCTACCAGTCCTCCAAATCCTCAGCAAACTCCTACTCCTATCAAACTCTAAATGTATATCGTATGTACCAATCCAGTCTTTCCACCACAACTTAAATGTACCAGGTCCAAAGATAACACGGTTCAAATACTCTAGAAATTTGTCACTCCTAAACATCCCCACACTTGGGGTTTTCACTCTCTCTAGTTCAACAAACTCACCCAACTCTCTGAGTTTCTTACGGGGCGGCCTAGATTTAGGGGATGACTCGGCTTCTATCCCCTCAGCATGGACACAAGTACATGTTAAAGGCTCAATATGTGATATCACTAAAGGTGTGGCCTCTAACCTCTCGCTCGGATCCTCTACCCTTTCAACAAACTTCCCCACACTTGAGGTTTTGCCAATGATCTCATCAAATTCTGCCATCATCTCTAGCAGATCATCAGGCACCTCATCATCTCTGTACTCATCTGGTGCTTCTAGCAACTTCTCCAACTCTACCGCCCAATCAGATGGTTCTTCTAAATTCGGGGCGGGCTCACCAACTTCTATCTCACATGGATCAGAGTCCTGATGGTAGTCCATGAAGGCATCAAGCATGCACACGGAGTTACTATGCTCACCAACATCCTTCACGGACTTTGTGGCATCAAAGGTGATCGACTCATCCCCCACACGAAGTGTGAGCTTTCCATCAAAGACATCGATCAATGCCTTGGCGGCGCGCAAGAATGGGCGCCCGAGGATGAGTGGATCATCCGCATCCATGTCCAGGATGACAAAATCCACGCGGAATACAAATTTATCTACTTTCGTTAACAGATTCTCCATAATTCCCCGTGGATACTTGACTGAGCTGTCAGCCAAGGAAATGCTCATGCGCGTAAGCTACGGTTCACCTAGGAAATGCTCATGCGCGTAAACAGGATACTCGGGCGGCTCTTGCTTAATCGAGAGATTAGGATCGTAATAGGGAAGATTATGTTCTCTAGACATCTTGAAAACTTAAACATTAGTATCTACCTTAACACTACGCCAAAAGTGACCTACGTCCAACATATTCAAAAAACGCCCTGCGCACTTTCGATTAAATGTGTGGCTAAAGGTCATTAATCATATTTCAAAACCTTCTATCCTACTTTTGGCCATAAATTTTATTTATTCATGTGACCAATGTATAACAGTTCAAAACCTTTAGCCATACTTTAAGAAAAAACTATGACATTTAGTAGTCATACTATAAAAGTGTGGCCAAATGTGATCTACGACCACCGTATTTGTTTGTTTTTTCATACATGTGACCAAAAACACATCTATTAGCCACACTTTACGAAAAAAAAAACTATAACATTTGGTAGACACACTAGAAAAGTGTGGCCAAATGTGATCTACGGCCACAGTATTTGTTTCATGTGACCAAAAACACATATATTAGCCACACTTTAAGAAAAAAACTGTGACATTTAGTAGCCACACTAGAAAAGTGTGGCCAAATGTGATCTACGACCACAGTATTTGTTTCATGTTACCAAAAACACATCTATTAGCTACACTTTAAGAAAAAAAACTGTGATATTTAGTAGCCACACTAGAAAAGTGTGGCTAAATGTGACCAACTGCCATATTGGTATTTATTTGAATTTATGTGTGGCTAAAAGTGATAAATGGCCACGGTAAAATGTTTTACGTGTGGCTAAAAGTAATATATGGACACGGTTAAAAGTTTTATGTGTGGCTAAAGGTAATTAATGATCATAATTTCCACTTCTCCCTGCCAGCTGAATCATAAGGCTAAAGTCGCACACATTAATTACACTAAAGTTCTTGCTTATAAATTACGATCTTTAAATTAAAAACCTAAACTTCTTGCTTAATTAATTTCGTCTTCATTCAATTCGTCAAAATTATGGCATGGAGAATACGATCAGTTGATGCTCCTGCAGCTGACTACAACGTGATGTACGGTGGTGAGTATATATGATCAATATATATATATATAAGGGAATGCCGAGCTGACCAGGCGGTCAAATTTGTTGCTCATTCCTTCACTAACGAGACATTGAGTTGGTGGAGAACTATTCAGAGGTGGACCAATTTGTGAGTTGGAATTAAAAGGGTAGCATCATCAATTTAAAAGCTAGCAACAACCCATTTTAAACATCTAACCCATTTAAGATAAAAGAGAAAGATGAGGAGGAAAATATCGTTGTTGGGCGGAGATTCGACCGTTGGATCGTCATATATATATATATATATATATATATATATATATATATATATATATATATATATATATATATATATATATATATATTTCGCTAAGAAACCTAAGAAATGATAAAAACCTTAATAAATGATATCAAACAAACTCCGATTGAGCTCATTCCAGTGGCGTTGGAACCGTCTCGTCGAACTCTACCATCTTAGCTTTTAGGGTTTAGCTTTTAGATTTTAACGTTGAATTTTATGGTTTTAGCCTTAGGGTTTAGATTTTATGGTTTAGGTTTTTTTTTAGGGTGGGGGGTTTAGATTTTTTTTGGGGTGGGGGGTTTAGGTTTTTAAGGGTAGGTGGGTGTGGGTTTAGATTTTTAGGTAGGGTGGGGTGGGGGGTTTAGGTTTTTTGGGGGTTGTGGTTTTAGTCTTTTCGGGGTTAGGTTGGAGGGGGGGTTTAGGTTTTTGGGGGTGCGTGTTGAGGGGGGTTTAGGTTTTTGGGGGCGGGTTAGGATTCGATGAGACGGTTCCAACGCCGCTGGAATGAGTTCAATCGGAGTTCGTTTGACCCACTTCTTAGCATTTCTTAGCGAAAAACCACTATTTAGTAGAACATTCCCCTATATATATATATATATATATATATATATATATATATATATATATATATATATGTAAAGTGTTTTGAAATTTTAGGCGACAATCGTACGTTGTTCTCTTTCAAAATCCATCACAGGGGTCGACAGTACTACGGAGGCCGTGTGACCTACCTAGACTACATCGACATTGACGTATTGACTGTGGACCAGTTTACAATAAATTCATGTGGCCGTTGTTACCATTTAGCAACACTTCAACACTTATTGGGACAAAATGCTTGATCACAACAACCCTTTTGCCACGGTTTTATTAAATAAGTGTGGCTAAAACAAACTTTTTAGTAAATTCATGTAGCCGTTGCGACCCGTTAGCCACACTTAAAGTAAATTCATGTTGTTGTTGCTACCATTTAGCCACACTTAATGAAGGGAATGCTTGACTACAGTGTTGTAAAAATCAGGTCTAGGCGGCCATTTAACTTATAATTTTGAGCTAGGCGAACCATTAATCGGAATCGGTTCTAGGCGGGCTTAGGCAGCCAGATTCCGGTGAAAATTCCGGCAAAAACCTGAAATTTTCGGCCAAATTCCAGCGAAAACCTTGGATTTTCCGGCAAAACCTTGGATTTTCCGGCAAAACCTTGGACAGCCAAACCCTTCAAATTCCAGCCAAATATGTGTATAAATATTTAAAAATGAACATTTTTATAAAAATTACATATAAAAATGTGTGTATATATATAAAAAACTGAAAATTACATATGAAAATTATAATCCAATTAATCCCGAGGCGGCCCCGATTAATCCCGCCTGGGCCTAGGCCCTACCTCACTGCCCGCCTAGCGCCTAGCGATTTTTTCAACCATGCTTGATTCCAGCAAGAAATGTTGATACCCTTTAGCCACACTTTTAAGTTGCTACGGCCACTAAAAAGCGTGTGTGGCCGTATGATACCTTCGATGACTCGAGCTTTCGCAAAAAGATGGATATCACAGTCCCTTTGAGGGCATGAATGATGCTCTGCTTCTTATTGGTGTAATCAATCATGGAATTCGTAGTGAGTTTCCATCCATTCTTGGGTTATATATTAATTGTCAAGCGCGTATAGATATTACCTAAGTTTCTTTACTTGCTCTTATTTCATTGTGAATCATAAAAGTTGTGTTGTTATCCATATTTTTTATACCTGCCTCATTTTGTTTTTTAGATGTGCCGACAACTCTGCTTCTTACTTATTGTCTTTTCCCAGGCCAAAGCATCACTGAAGGTACAAAAAACCAACCTTTCAATCCACTTAATCTATCACACCCCGGTTTCAAGACACCTCAGGCGTGCAACCAAATTGGCACCTTCAATCTTATTTTATTTAGAAAACCAGAGTTAGTTTAGCAGCGGATATTCTTTTGGATTGATCTTGTCATAAATCTCAACCCGAGGGTTGATATTGTATATTTTCAAAATCTGGGGATAAATAAAATATCATTTCATTTCATGGGGATTTAAATACCCCTTATGTATACAAAAACCATGGTCCATGACCATTTACATGTCACATGCGTAAACATGGTAAAACTAGAGGCACAAGGTAGTTGGTATGTGGCTGGGGAGTTAACCATGTCCAATACCAAGCTACACAAGATTGGTATCTAAGGGTTTTACCTTTCGGCACCTAACCCTGTGTATAACAAGGGAGTATCCATGTCTAGGAAATCGTCATCCTAACATATCGTCTTGTTTTTATTCCTACAGAATTATCTCCATGCTAGCAGCACATAACCTTGTCAAAATTCTTTATGTACACATTTATCCCTAATACTATCCTGTAGGACTAGCCTTACAGATAATTATTGATTACCTAAAAATATTTTGAAAAATAAAACGTCAGCGCGAACGCTGGTGAACATGATTATTATGACCGGTTTCAGTTGGCAAATACAGTATCAAAACATTTAACCATAATGCGGGTACAATCTCCGATCCAGCGGAACTATTTCATCCGAGTGTACAACCACGGTATACACCATTAATTTTCGTAAAAAAGACTGTTGGCATTACCAGACTTACTTACTGTGATCCCCCTTATTTGGGACCCCGTCTTACATCCGGTTACAGACAATTACCGGCCCCAATATGGGAATTTCACCCATAAAGCGTGTATCCCTTGATCAAGTTTTACGTATACTTATGGCTTGAATGTTGTCCGTAGACGCCCTTATGCATCAAACTTTTGAGTACATGTATTGCAATTTCGTAAACGTAAAACTTTCAAAGTTTTGAAAATAAAAGACAGATAATCATATTCACCTTAAATGAGGCTTGATCTTATCTCAGGGTAGTCTTTGAGTGCTAGTGTAAACCTTAACGCAAGTTCTAAGTCAAGTTAGTATCTTAACGCACGAGTTCTAGAGTGTATATAAAAATTGATGATTTTAAACACAAAAGCTTTAAATTTATAAAAACAGAATTACTGCCACTCACTACAACACACTTAGGGCAAGTGCACCCATCATGGACCTAATATAGTGTTGGTAAGTCCGAGTATCAATCCAAGGATACAGAGGCTCTTAGTACCGGACTTTAGTTGATGTCTAATCTTTCAAGAGTTTTAAAAGTTGTTTGATTTTAATTTGGGAGCTTTAGAGAAAATATGAAAATGGTAGAAGTAAGTAGTTGAAGTCAATAACAAGGATAAATCACTTTGGCTCGAAATTCTTCCAATGTTGTAATTATCTTCCCTTTTATGGATTCTAGAAAGATCACTATATTGCAAACATGGCGGGCGTCACTTAAGTCGTTAAACCCTATAGCCCGGGTTGATTTTGTCTTCCCGGGGGTAGTAGTTTGAACAACATGACGACCGCTATATTTCATGTTTCCGAGTTCGGGACACAATGTCATAAACTTGAAGATCCGTGATAAAGAGTGTGTAAGTGTAAAAGATGGAGCAACTCCTAGGTCGGAACATTAACTCCCACAAAAATATTGAAAAGTTGCCACCATAACAACCACCTCAATGTCGAAATTAAAGTATCAAAATTGTGTCTTTAGACAAGTGACTTCACATACTAATCACTATGCATCCTTTGCTTTGATTCCTCTCCACAAAGATAGTGGTAATGCATGAAGTCAAGTCTTTAGAATATCAAGTCATCGTATATTAAAAAGAAAGAATCTTTACAACCGTGTTCACAGTTCACAACTTCTAGCACCCTTCCAAGTAATCAACACACCGACTCAACATAGACATAAAAGTGTGAATGCCCGAATCAATGAAGCATGAAGTTGGTAAATCGTTTCGACGGTTGTGCGGATCCACTTTCAATGTTAAAAGATGACATTTTGAAGTTACCCACACACCATTCTTGAAACAATAAACACACTAATTAAAATGGGGTTGGTGTACCAATAAGACTACCCTTATCTTTTCATGGCAAATCAACAGGTCAATATTCTTCATCTTTTATGGTGTCTTTGTTTTTTTTTTTTCATTTAGAGGGCATGTTTGCTTTATTCATCAGGCTCCCATGTTAGAAACATTGACTGGTTGGTCTTTATTGTTTTGCGTAACTGTAGTTCTTTAGCTATGCTTCTTTGTATGTTTGTGAGGTTGTGTTGTTCCCATGTAACATCTCGTTGTCAATTGTACTGGTCAGGTTTTTGTCTAAAACTTGCACTTTCTATATCCTTTTAACACACCTGATGCTACAAAATGTTAAGGAACGCGAAGATGTCAAGAACGAACAGTCGAATACCAAGATAAGGCAACTAAAAATGCAGTTTCAATTGCAATGTTTAAGAAGCGAATTACATGAATTACATACTCAGCATGATGTTTAAAAAAACTTCAGTTGTATATACATTCAGCCATGCACAACTACATGCTTACTTGCCCAACTGTTTGTGCTTTGCTTCAACTGCTTCCTTGAGTTTCCTCCCCAATGCATATGCCAATGGTGGCGGGACTGCGTTTCCAATCTGCTTGTGCTTATGTTGGATGTGACCAGAAAACTTATACCCGTCAGGGAAACCCTGCACCGCATAATCAAAAACAATAAATGCATTAAGTAGTTATGTTGGTGGTAGGGGTGCATGGTTCGGGTGGAAACTGTGAAACCGCCAAATTGGTCGTCGGTATAGTTTCACAACCGGTTTCTTAAAAATTTTCAGTAAGTGGTTTAGGAATTTTCAAACCGTATTGAACAGTTTGGTATACAGTTTATACTCAAAACGAGTCGAAAAAACCAAACGAGACAGTAGGATTTTGAGCTTTGTAACTTTTATATTTTATCTGGGCCTTTAGTTATTTTAAGTTGGGTCATACACATGATTGGGTTTCGCTTAACAATGCAACATACATACAGAGTCGGTCTTGTAAGTTCTAACTGTTAAATTGATCGTATTTTATGGATTTTTTATTATAAAGGCCCAATAAGTCCAAAATGTGAAACCAAACTAAAGCCAAACTGTTAGTAACAGTTATGGTATGGTTTGGTTCGGTTTTAATTTCCAACGGTTTAGTTATAGTTTACAATAGTCAAAAACATTTACTAACGGTTTGGCTCAAGATTTGACCTAAAAACTATCAAAACCGTGAACACCTCCAGTTACCCAAAAAAAGTATGAATCTATTGAGTTCCGTACCTGAGATCGAGCACATTCACGAACTGTTAAAATCCGATCCTGATCTGGGTGAAAGCACATCCCAACCTTACCCATAGGCTGAGGGTCAGTAATAGAAGTTGGAAAATTTCCCTCCCAATCAAGCCTTCCAAACAAACCCTTCCATTGGTTATGCCTTTTAGCTGTGTTTGGTAAACACCAGGGTATAAGATCAACCATTTGTCCAGTTGATAACTTAACCTGCAAGAAAAGTAAATCTTATTTCCAACATTGAACCACAATGCAAATGTCATTTTTGATAATAAATTCAAACTTAAACATTTTTATGTACCTTCTCCTCTGGGAGGTCTCGCCAGTCAGCACCAGGGCGTTTGGGAATTCTTTGACACCTAATCACATTCAACTCGTTCATTTCTTTTGAAATATGATCGGTCAGAACGGATGCATCTCCCCGGATTCTCTTTTGAAACCAAGATATCGGCTCGCTTTTGTACTGTACACAAATACAATGACCAATTAGATGCTTCACAATATAAAAAATATATATAAAAATAAAGAAGATAATAAATAGATAAATAAAAGATTTACCTCTATAGTAGTGGCAGAAGCCCCGTTACCAACCTCAGGGAGTTCACCAATTGTGTCTCTAACAGTTATTGCACGGAAAGGGGCCCCACTTGCAGTACTTCTAACAGCAGCAAATTGTGTGTTACTATTAAGTGTGACTTTAAGTTCTGGGCTGGCAAATACATGCATTGGTTCGGGCCACTCGGGTAGTATTTCGTCAGGAGAAGCAGCCCATATGAAAGCCCGTTTGCGTGATTGAGAAACACCAAAGGCTCCAGCCTCCAGTATTCCAAACCGCACCTACAATAACAAATTTAACGGTTTAGACCATCTTTTAGCCACGAATCTTTTGATATAATTTCTAGAGAGACAGAAGTACAAAACCATTTACCTGATAGCCCATTTCAAGCAATGAAGCGAGAGTTAAACGAAATGTTTGTCCTTTGTTAAAAGACACGAAGTTCCTCACATTTTCTAACAGGAAATATTTAGGTCGAAAGTACTCGGCAAATGACAAAAATGCCAATATCATTTCACATTGAACCTTGCTCCATGTGCTTTGATTGAACCTATTCATCCCAGAAAAACCCTGCACATATTTTAAATGTCAATCACTGTATTAATTTTTATATAACTTCTGGAAATAGATCAGGTATTAGTTAGGACAGTAAACAAACAAGAACAGAGTTTTTGTTCATTTATTTAAATGAACAAACATGAACACGTCCCGTTTGTTTGTTTACGTTCATGAACATTCGTTTATGTTCATTCATTTACTTTTGTTTATATTTGTTCACTTATGTCTGCTCGTTTACGTTTGTTTAAATATTCATTGAAATTTATTTATTACTAATATTAATTTTAAATCAATTTGATTTATATATTTTAAAACCTTTAAGCCCAATTAGAAATCAATTTGATATCTTTGTTTAGTTTTAAAATGTTGAATGTAAGGATGATGGTATTTCAGACTTTAATTTTGATATTCATGTGTGCTTTTAATTGGTATTCATTTATGTTCTTTTACGTGCGTCCATTTATGTTCGTTTTTGTTTGTGAACTGTGCGTTTATAATATTAACGAACGAACATAAGCAAACACATACACGCTCATTTTCTTAACGAACGAACACGAAAAAGAAATTTGTTCAATTAAGTGTCCGTTCATTTCTTTGGTTAAAGTTAAACGAACGAACACGAGCAGGCCCCGTTCGTGTTCGTTCGGTTCATTTACAGGCATAATAATAGTACCTGGCATGGAGGGCCACCGTTGATGAAATCCACTTGCCCGGGTCTAGGTAGATTTTTTATCTCATCTTCCTCAAGTTTTGCAGTCATTTCTTCAGCTTCAGAAGTTGAAATACAGTCATCAGTGTCCCCACATGCTGTCATAATGGCCCTGTATTTAAAAAAATCATTAGAAATGCAAATAGCGAAAGATAATTTAGATTTTATTTGAGTAAAGCTGTAGAACCTTAGTATGACATTGCAATTATGTACAAAAGCCAAAGCATCAGGATGATTAAGTCTAAATGCATCACCAGCAGGTTGTTCATATTCAATCGCCCATTTGGTTACCGAGGCCCCTGTAAGTAAACATACTATCTATCAATAAAATGTAACAAGACACAAATAAGGTCAAGTTTTTATGTAGCCAAAAAGGTAATTACCAGCTTTTTGTAAACCCTCAGATAAGCCACCACAACCAGCAAATATATCTAATGTGGGTAAACGATTGTTTACAACAGAACTCTGTTGGCTTTCGGTCATCTCAATATCATTTTCTCCTTCTTTAGACTTCCCTTTTCGCTTTCTAATATCAGCCTCATTAACCAAGTTTTCTTTCAGAGAACTTAGCTTAATGTTAACCGGTAGCTGTGAAAAAAAGTTTGGACTATGAATATAAAAAAAGGTTAAAAGGAATTTAGACAAAAAATTTCAAGTCAACCCAGCCTGTTTGACCAGCCTATTTATACCTGCTTGAGAGATCCCTTATCTGGATCATACAGACGTTCACAAAAGAAGACATGATCGACAATATAAGTGCTGTTCAGAGAAGAAAGATCCGTCTTCCTTTTAACTTCACACTTCCCTTCTAACACTGACACCGATAATTTATGCATTTCTTCACTGTAATATACCTGAAAACAAAACCAACTATTATTATCAACAAAATAGCAACCTTATAGATTTCATAAAAGCTTATGGGACCATCTTAAAATTAAAAAATATATATATTTTATGTTAAGTTACCTCTTGAATGTCAGACCGATATGCTTTGTCAGCAGACAAATCCTCAGGCCTGTAAAATCTTCTAACTTGGACCACAACTGATTCCGGGTCGACCCGCTTTAGATTCTTGGGGGACTCGATTTGTATCAACTGACAAACAACATATGCTTTAAGCCCTACATTTCTCCCACTTTTGTAAGTTTCATTACCTCTTTCATCCGAGTCAAAGTGGTGTGGGCCCACATAAACAAAATCATTAACACGGTATTCAATAGCCATGTAAGTAAAACCCGTCTTCGATTCATTAACCTCAAAAACCTCTTTTTTCTTTTCATCATCCATTATCTTACAAGAATTACAAATCCCATTTCCAAGTCCCATTTTATCAATTTTTAGAGAAAAGAAAGCACCTTTTTGAGGCCAATATAAACTCTTACAATAATACTCAACAGGCAAACCTTTACTTTTCCTATCTTCAGCTTTTGCTCTATCCATTTTATCAAAACTAGCATTAGCTTTACGGTGCTCATGACCCCACATGACCGTTCTGATTTGCACCGTCACAGTTTGTATGACATCATCAAGTTCAAAATCCAGGCAATCATTAGTCAAAAACACTTCCCTCTCGTTTGTTATGCTGCCAAGAACCGTTTCACAACCACTTAACATCAACCGCCCGTGAACAAATTTTCTAGAATCTGAATCTTCAAACAAATACTCAACGTAATAAATAGAATCTTCAACCAGAACCGAACTACCTAACCCAACAACCTCACCCCGAATAACCGCCTCTTTATAAAGAGCGTTACCATTAGCCATCTTCCCAACCGCTTTTCCAACCCAATCGATGTCGGTTTTCGACCCACGGGTTTTCTTTTCCTTTAAAGCAGATTGTGGTTTCTCAGGTTCTTGTGCAGGAAGTGTGTTGTTTTCTTCTTCGGGTTCCTCACAATCTTCCTGCTCATTTTCTTCCGGTTCATCTTCTTCTTCATCTTTCTTCACATCAACAGAATCACCCTCTTTTACCTCTTCAGGCAAGTAATTCGAGTAAAACTCACCCCAAATTCTATTAATAAACCGTGTTGTTGTAGCAGGCATTGCCTTTCGTTTTGAGACAACGGGCCCCATTGCTGCTCTCGGGTTCAAGTTTGCTTGCTTTGTCTCGATAGTTTTTTTCTTGACCGTCCATTTGGTATGATGTCTTTCTTCCATTTTAACCTCAAGACCAGAAACAAATGCGCATTTCCTGATTGTAACATCTGGAAATTCTGCAAATTGTTGCAAAATAATTTGTCCATGAACCACTACATATCTCTCCACATTCATAGGGTTTGATGAAATGTAAGCAGGGTGATTTTTATCAAATTCTGATAATCTTTTTATGACTTCAGAAAATGATAACTTTGATGCGCGCGTTTGCTCTTTCAGCAATGTGATAATGGCAATAGCAAGCCTTGCTGTCTTAAGAACTGTTTGATACCACAGGTCATATTGCTTTGATGGCTTTCCTAGTCTATACCTGAAACAAACACATGACACAAAAATATTCATTAAAACATTTTTTCTAAGATTTTAAACTTTTTGACAAATAATCAGTGTGTGAAACATGTTTACAAGCTACTCGAGATCGGCTCGCAAAAAACTCGAATGGAGCAGCTTAAACGAGCTAGAGCCCGAGCTTAAGCTTATATTGAGGCTAACTATCCGATCCCGGCTTCACATATCGAGCTCGATCACGAGCCAAAACAAGCTTTTTATTTCTACAATTTTTATTTAATATGTTAAATATATATTTACATGATAATTATAATAACATATAAAATTATGATAAAAATAATCAAATAATATATAATATATTATGCATATAAAAATAAATATAAATATGTATAAATAAAATAATTAGATAATTAATAAATAATAAGCGAGTCGAGCTTGAAAAACTGCTCACGAGCCAAGCTCTAAACGAGTCTAGCTCGAGCTCTCATAAGTTAAACGAGCCTAAATGTTAAAACCGTAGAACTCACCAGGCCATATCAGTTCGAATTGAAATGATAATCATTGACGAACCAAATTCAATTTTCCATTCCTTTATAGCACTCAAGTAAATAGGAATGCCATCTTCGTTCTGTGCAGCAGCAGAAGAACCAGAAGCAGTGCTAGGTTGTTCATTATCAAAACAGAATCCACTTCCATCATCAGTTGTCATTATCCCTGATCCAAACACCGTGACATCAATGTCTGCACACGGCTTCATAGGAAGAAGCTCTAAAGAAATCAACCTTGAATCACAGTTATAAAGCGACCAGTTGTGAAGCATGCTTTTCGGAAGATAATCAGGGTCAACCGTATCAAAAAAGTCATCAAAGAGTAAATATTCATCGGTTTCTTGAACACTGGTTTTGTAATAAGCAGGGAGTGGATAGTCATTTGCTATTTCATCTTCATTTATCTGAATGTATAACTTGCTTGATGAAGTAGTGGCATGTCTTTGCCTTTTGTTTTGCTTCATTGATTGCCAATTTTCATTTTCCTGCAAAACCCGAGCCAACTTCGTGTCTTCATCTTCATCAGCAACAACTTTTCCCTTTGACTTATTGACTTTTTCTCCATCTCCAATCTTCAAAGGCGCGTTCATTGATCCATTAAGTGGCATATTCATCCCTGAAAACTCTTCTTTTTTCAAGCTTTCATCTCTCAAAGCCGCAAGAGCAGGTAACTCAACAAACAGTTTATCAGTACTGTTTGGTGCATCATCTAGCCCAACAAGTTGTTCATAAATGAACGCGCCCCATGAAACGATCAAGTCCCGAATAGACGCCCCGTGAGGGAAGTTTTTACTCCCACTTAACGAGCGAACAAGTGAAGCAAGTAATTCATCTAAACTCAAATCCGGGATGCCCCCAGATGATTTTGACAACCGTTTGTAGACTTCAACACATGAACGGGCTTTTTCGTAAAAAAGCCCGAATAGTTTCTTGTAGCTTCCAGCAGGCTTAATGCAGTCATAATCAGCAAGATCTGTAGAGACCCAAATGACTGGAGACCCGTCTTCGTATCCCGAGATTGACCAATCTTCAATACGCCCGAACCCTTCACATCTAACTCCTGTTTCCTTTTCTTTCTCCATTTTCTCAAAAGGCAATATTAGGCCTGAGATGAATATATCATCCACTTCTAGCATTTCAACGGGTTGGGGTTTCCCATCAGCATCATGAAAGATAAAATCTGTCAATCTTCTATTGGGCCTTGCATCATCTGGCCCGGGTGTCAAACTCAGGGCTGCTATTTCTTCCTCCACCACTTGGACCTTTTTGTTCTCAATTGTTTCATGCTTATCTGACAAACAAACTGGTTTGCTTTTGAAATTAGTACATGAGGCAGCCCGTTTTGGCATTTTCCTAGAAACTGGAGTGTTTTCCCTGTTTCCTGATCTTCCTCGTTTTTGTTTAGGCTTTGTAGCAGCCTTAGTTTCAACATCAGCTGTAATGTCAGATACCTTGGATGTTGACTTAACTTGTTTTCCTTTTTTCTTCATTTCTGCGATCCAAAAAATAAGTTAGAAAAGGATTGATTAATATTAATTGATAAAATGAATATAAAGAAATTATGATTATTGTGTACACTACATTAAAATTTCTGACATTATTATTTAGTTTTGCAGTATAATTGACAAAGCTATTCATAAGTGAGAGATGAACACAACATATTAAACCACACTGAAAAGCAGATTGTAATTGAAATGAAGAAAATACGGAAAATAGGAACATCAAACAAATGCAATTTCAGGATGTAAAGCAGTTAGATAATATTAAACCATCTCATGTTCAAAGCAAAAGACAGCATACACAAATATGCATTAACAAATAAACTTCCAAATCAAATTTCATGTTATAAACTAGTGTTACCATTCAATAACCCAAGACCTTTAAGTATACAATTCTTATTATTTTTTATGATTAGGAAATGTTAACTTTTTGGTGCAAGATGGAACTCATTTTGTCATCCATACTGTCTACTTTCCCTTCCTAAAAATTAGATAAATAAACCAGTACCCGTTTCAAAGAATGTAGATGGATAAAATAAACATAGAATTCAGTTTTGGAAAGAAATAAAACAACCAAAGTCAAAAAAATCAAGATGACATTTTCCGATGAGAAACTGAAGTCTGCAAACCCGTACAATGGCCAGTTAAATTTTTAACCTAACAACGTGCCATTAACTTTTCCCATTCGCTCTTCATCATCATCATCAAATCAAGGTTAGAATTCTCAAATTCAAGGCTGGAATAATCTGAGTTGAAATCATCTTCAATGAAAGCCGCTACAGAAAGAGGAGGCAAAAATAATTCTGGAATTAAATGTCTAATGTTCCAGTTTAATAATTTGGCTACAAATTGACACAATCAAATTTATCAAGTTAATCTATTTTCAACATAAACATCATCTGAATTTTTTTTTTCTAATATCCATCTTTCCTCTTAAGTTCAGCAGTTATGGAAATATATGATGATTTTCTCTAGTGCTCAACTTATAAGTTCTACACTACATACTCCCATTTGGTCCCATCATGCCTGAAGTGAGGAAAAAAGAAATACATATCCACTTTATATGGTATCATTAAGCTCTCTAGATTTCTACGTGCATAAAAGTTAACAACTATATTCAAAATCAATACCACCCCAGAAGTAAAAGAAAAAACACATACAAAATACATCCCTTCAATTCAAAGATTCCAAAATTATAACTAGTTTCTATAAAGTGCATCTGCAATTAAACAAAATGCAAGATACTGCATTGATGTATATCTTGCATTACTCAAAGCTTCCACTCCAACAAAGTAAGTAATATAACCAGAATGCAATTTGTTGGCGACTTGGTTGACCGTACAAAATAGCAGGAGTAAGAACTAATTATATTGAACAATGACGGCTCAACCTTTTTGGGCCTAAATCGGATTTTAAAATCGTTGCCCTATCTATATGACAGACATTTTTGGTATACGATTTATGAAAGGAACATTATCACACATATTGGAGTTAGAGTGAGTTTTAATGACAAGAAAACTCTTCCAAATATATTGATTCTATGTTCTCCTTGTCAAACCATGAAAATTAAACGAAAGTAAACCCTAAAAGATGTAGGCCTCTTACATATGGGTAGTGGTGTAAACGAGTCAAACCGGCTCTTGAGCTACTCGAGATCACTCGAATCGAGCCGAACTTAAACAAGTTCGAGCCTAAAAACAAGCTTGTTTAATAAACGAGCATGAGCCCAATCATCACTTACCGAGCTCGAGCGAGTCTAAAAGAGCTTGTTATTTATATAGTTTTTATTTTATATATTAAATATATATTGATATATTAATAATTAGTATATATAAAATTGTGATAAAAAATAACTAAATAGAACACAATATGTTATATATAAAAATTATAATAAAAGATATATAAATTAATTAATAAATAATAAACAAGCCGAGCTCAAGTTTGAAAAACTATTCACGAGCCCTGTAGTTTATACCCGTACCCCAAGCTTCAGCTTATATTTTTGTACAATTGAACTGCCCATGGGCAGAACATTTAAGGGGTCACTAGATTTATTTCATATTAGTTATAGTGTTTGGACCCTTCTAATACAGACCAAAATCCCAAATCTAGACAATCGCATCACTTTTGGGATTTATGGTCTTTGTTTGATGAAAAAAAATTGGTTTTTTATGTGTAATATTTTCGGGCCCCCAATTTAATTGTTCAGGTTCCGCCACCGGAACCGCCCATGTATTGAATCAATGCAAGCTAAATTGTAAATATTCCAAAATAGTATAGATCAAAAACAACAATACATTCCAAAATATTATAGAGCACAAATTGAGCATTCAAATCTAAAACAATTCCTCCAGATTAATAACCCCCTAAACAAATTTGAAAGAAAAAAAAACTATAATTGGCGTGAACTAATCTGACCTGTTGGTTTCACTGCACGACCATCTTCAGATTCTAACACACTCACCGTCCCCATTTTCTAAAGCCGGGAAAACGAAAAACGAATCTAGGGTTTGATGATAAGTAACTGTTTTTCCGGCTAGAGTTTTGGATGAACAAATTGAAACAAAATTTGAAGCTGGAAATGTGTTTTATATGAAGCAGATTTCGAGGAGGAGGGAATGAATCAAATAATTTAGACCGGGTTGTTTGAAAAACATGGCGGGAAAATCACCATTTGTTGAAACAATTCCCGCCAGCACAACGATTCACCGTACAGATTCTAAATAAAGTAAAAAAGAAACCCTAAAACCTAATGTTGTAATATTCGATTTTGACTTTAAAAGTCAACATTACGCTGAAAAATGTAATAAAATAAATAGAATGCTGTGTGAAATTACCTTTTTATCATTAGGCTGCTTGTAGTAGAAAAATCTTGAATGTTTGTTTTTTGGATGAATTTAGTGTTTTTATAGGGTGAGATGAAATGGATGTTTTTTTTTGGTAGGTGGGTCTTGTTGTAGTTTTGGTAAAGTTTGAAAGGTGATTTTGACCTTTTAGTTTGTTGTATCATTTAAAGTTAATTACATGATAGTCCCTGTGGTTTGATCAAAGTAAACAGTATAGGTATTAAGGGTTTTAAGTTACAAGTATGGGTATTATGTTTTAAATTTTGTAACAAGTTTAAGGTCTAAACCTAACTTCCGTTGAATTTTATGTTAAGTTGGAGTTAAATGAGTTAAAATGGTAATGAGTGTCTGCAGTTTCGATTTGGGAGTGGATCGATTCAAAACGAAATCTCTCTAGTTAGAACGCCATGGAAGGTGAATAATTGATGATGACGATGGCGGAGGACAATGAGTTAAAATGAATCTGGATTGGGGTTGTTTGATGATGACGATGGATTAAAAGAATTGATGTTTTATTTTTTATACATTAATGGCCCCTCTATTTGAAATATAGTTTTTACATAAATAGTCATTGTATTTGTTGAAGGGTAAAATGGTTATTTAACACAAACTTAACAGAAAAACTAACATCAGTTAGTCTTAATACAAAAAATCATTACAAAATTGAAAGCATAATACCCATACTTGTGACTTGAAACCCTCGGTACTCATACCTGTTACTTTTAACAAGCCACATGAACTAACGGTGTAATTAACTCTATCATTTATTCTTGAAATTTATTGTATGTTATGATGGGTTTGGTCACACAAAAGTGAAACATCCTTATTAGTTATTATCAATATTTTTAGAACGGATATTAAACCGGACGTCTTACCGGTTCACTGGTCGAAAAGGTCGGACCGGATTTAGAAAACCGGATGAATCATAATCTTTTTTATAATATATATAAATATATTCATATAATTCAATAAAAAATATAAGTACTTTTATATAAGTGTTTTACTTATATATAAAATTTCATTAATAAGCTTACATTACAAACTTATTTTAACTCTGAATAGTAACAACAAGAAAGTCAATATTTTTAAGTACAACATATAAAGCAGAGTTTTCATCCACACCTTTCCTTCCAACATCAAAACCATAGATATCTTCATTAAAGCCCTACGCTGTGTTCCCGAGTTTGTTAAAGAAAAGGAAAAAAAATAAATGACTCATTTCTCTTTTTTTTTTCTTTCTTTTTAAATCTTTTCAATTTAAAAGGATAAAAATAAACATTATTTTCTCTTATTTTTGTCTTAGAAAAAAACCAGTTCCCTTCATTTATTTTCTTTTTCTCACTTCAAAAAAAACTCCAGAGCAAAAGTTTATTTCCCTTCTTTTGTTTTCCCTCCTTAAATGAACACAGCGCAAATGGAGAGGGAAAGGGAAGCGAAATCGAGAGGCGATGACTAGATAAGACGGTGGTGGTGGTTGTGGTCATCAACGGCTGCGACGGTGGTGGTTAACGTTTTCCCGTGCCTCATATCCTTGCTCATCTCTGCAATGGTGGAAAGGAATCAGAAAAGGGAGACGACGTCCACCGTTTCCTTCAGAGTCAGGGAGATTAGAGACGCAGAGATCGGCAAAGGAAAGTTGGCGCCCTCCGCTGCACCATGCCCACCTTCATCACTGGCAGCCCATCGGGAGCACATCATACTAGTGAAAAATCATCAATGTCTCTTACATCGGTTTTAGGGTTTTCTCTTTCATGGGTAAATCAAATGGAATCCACCAGTTTTTCAGACTTTGGCCTGATTAGGGCTCTGATTTGGGTTCGACAAAAGGGAGGTGACGGTTCCAATTTCTCCGAAATTTGGTAGCAGGATATTAACATACATCATCACCTTTGTTTGTCCTCTTATTTCTGTTAATTTCCTCTCAGCCGTTGTGTTAATCAACCATTTTTTCCTACTTTGTGGCTTTAATTTGATTTTCAGATTTGTGATGGGTTTTATCTTCCGGCTTGGTGTTCTATTGCTGATTATATACTGAAATCCCTTTCTCTTAAGGTAAGTTACTTCATGTTTCACTCCATATTGTCAGCACCATTACTAGCACATTTTGAATTAAAGTTGCGTATTGTTACTTGGATTAAGGATATCAAGGCTGCTGATTGGTTAGACAATGTTGACCCATTTTGGCATGCTGTGATAAGGTCTGCATTGACCTGGGATGGCCTGACTTCACTGCTACAGAGTGGTAAATTTTAAGTCTCTTTGCCTTGAGATATGTTGTCAAAGTAACAAGCCCCTATTGGTGACAAAATTTGGCCTGAATAAAACCAATTTCTTTCTTCCCTACCGTCGCCTTAAAACTTACGCAGGTCCAACCTCCCTCCCCAAAGATTCCACCTCTTCATAGTCCAAGTTCAGGTATGTCTAGGGTTTGTTAATTTATGGTTTCGGATAAGTATTGTCACCCCAAAGATACTTATGTTTTTTTTATTCAGACATCCGAAACACCAAAGGACCGACAATTCTTTAACAATTAGATACGAAATAACACAAATACCCGATTCTTAAAGCAACCGGTATGTCATCACTCCCGGTTTATACCATTGTTGATTTGATCATTGGATGCTAAGATATGTGTTTATTCGGTTTTATGCAACTTATCTTTTTTTTTTTGTATTCGTAATAACCTGGTTTAAAATGAAATGTGTGTTTAATTCCCCTAAACAAACAAACAAACATTCTCAATAAAACCCTACATACGTTTAATTCCCCTAAATGACCTGATATATTTATGATGCTTATGTGGTAATGATATATGGATTATAATGAACTGTTATTTTGGGTTTTGGTGACAATTTCTTCGGATGTTACTTCAAAGAATAAATGAAGAGAGATAATGAAGCATCTTAGCTTTTCATATCAGGTTTCACAACTTGACGGTCTGTTGTTGCCTTATATGGGAATAAAAGTGCTTTTGCTTCTCGCCCTTTACCATTTGAGTCGAAACAGTTTGTTATTAAAATCACTGAGTGGAACGGGTGTGATTTATTTTTTTGAATATCTTCTGCTTAATTATTCTATGTCAAAAAACAATGTAATATGGAACTGTTGGTATATATTGTAGCCGAGAACGCAAATTCAAGGTCAACATTAGGTTTGTTTCTAAAAAAGATCTTCACCGTCTGAAGCGGTTCTTGAGTGGCAGGCAGCATGACTGTCCACAAGAAACAATCCAAGCTCTTGATATTGTTCTAAGGGAGTTGGCTTCTAATGGGTAATAAATCCTTTTTTTTATAAACATTTCATTTTCGTTTTTATTGTTGTGATTCTTGACATGTCTTGAATTGCAACTGTGAAGTAGTTGGGATATCATTATTTAGCCTTAAATTCGGCAAAGGTGCTCTTGGTGATGGTATTGAGTATTGGAAATGCTTTTATCAGAGTTTAAGACCAACACAAATGGGACTGTCACTCAATATCAGTATATGTTTCTGAACTGTTGAGCTTTTTTATATTCGTGTTCATTTTACTAACAATGCTCATGCACTTGGGATTATAACAGGAGTTATCACTGATTTTCTGATTCTTAGTTTAATCTTCTTGCAGATATGTCAGCTCGGGCGTTCTATGAACCTATGTTGGCTCCTGATTCTGTTTGAAAGTTCCTAACAAAGATATAACGAGACCACTTACCGACCAAGAACGTCTAAAGGTATTCACTTCCCTTGAGTTTGGTGTTTAGCTGATGTTGACAAATAATAGAAATGGATTTGTTATTTATTAAACCTTATGCTTTTAATATTTTTATTTGAATAATTTGAAAAATTCATAGTTCTTTTATGGTAATTGTAACTTTCAGGTGAAGAGAGCTCTTTGGGGAGTTAGGGCGGAAGTTCGCCACTAGGAGAGGCGCTACAAGGCTCAAGACTTGACACGTCAAACACTTAACCAACTAAGGTTAGTTGAAATAACCATTTTATTACCTTTTTATTATTTTTTATACTTACAGTCCTGAAATAGGAAAGGGGAAAGCATACCAGATTAGAGTTAGCTCAGGCAGGGATTGGAATAGTGGATGGAGTTGCATGAAAAAGTTGATAGATAAAGGGCTGGTTGCAAAATCTAGCTGCCCTGCAAAGTATATTTTTTAATTTTCATTTTCATATAAAGATAGCATGGAGTTATTTTTTGTTATACTAGCTTTTAGATTTTTGGAGGTTTAATAAACCGTACTCATGTAAAACAGCTTAACTTAATTTATGTAGACACGTTAATGTTGATGTTTTCGCGTTTTGACGCGTCACAACACCCTTGTCGCGGTTTAGCGCGACGTGCGGGGTAAAGACTAGTTTAATTTAAAACTAGAATTATAACCCACACGTTACGGCGGGTTGCGCACTGTGACGAATCGGTTACGATCGACCCGAACGTAGGTAGAAATAACCATGTAAAGAGGCCCAGCGTGTTGCGGCGTCTACCGAAACGTATAAGATAAAGAAAAAAAACTTTATGTTAAGTCACCATTCGTGAGAAGATTTATAGTTATATATTAAAATGCAAGAAAAAAATTATAGCATGCAAGAAAAAAAAATCAAAGTACCTTAAAAAAAGCCAAGGCGTAGGTTACGGGTTTTGAACCCGCGTCGCCCGCCTAGGGCCAAAGAGCCAAGACCACCACCAAGCAACTTAATTGTGTTCATTTTGCTGCACTCAATGTTAATACACAATCTTAGTTTATGTAAAAACCCGTTATTGTTTATGTAAGTATTTTTTGTTTTAGCACTTTGCTAGTGTTTATATAATATACCGCCGTTTCAAAAATAAAAAACTGAGTGAACAGTTTTTTTATTGGTTATCTTTGACGGCAATAGCTTTTGATTGGCTGAATTTTTTTTAAACAAAATATCTTTACTCCCTAAAAACCCTTTTGGACACATCACCCTGGGTTGAACTTTTTTTTACAATTTTTTTCCTTTTCGTTTGTAAGCTTTTTTTTCATTTCGTTTTAACCTCTTGTTTACTACCCGTCACGTAGCTCGAGTATCACTCCTAGTTAAAAACATAACAAATTTGAATGAAAAAATAATAACTAAAAGTTAAATGTTTTAAACTAAAAAAACCGGATATTAACAATAACAAGACCATTGCCGTTTAAAAACAATAAATAAAAAAACGATAAACCTATATCTATATCTACACTCTCTGATAAATAAATAAATTTTTTGCACATGTGTAGCTCTAATATTCAACCTAGCAATATTTTTCCCGCCCATTACCCGTATACCCATATTCCTTTGACGTACGAATCTTTATGCCCGACCCTTTCTTTATGAACACCAGAATTCATCCTAACCCTAATTCTATCACCACACTTCCAAGTTATGGAATTCTCACCTCAATTTTCATGTCGATTCCTCTTCACCTCATTCTGGAATTCTCATCCTAACCCTAATCGTTGGATCCTTTCAAAGTCGCATCCGTTTCAGTCGATTTCATCTGGTATCTTCGTCATCAACCACTTTAATTTCATTGATAGGCGCATCGTATGTTTATTTCTTATTTTGATTGTTGTTTATCGCGGAGTCCTTTTGAGTCTGTTCATAAACTAGGTTTTTTTTTCTGCTTCTGATTCCATTTCAATCCTTCTGATTTCAGATTCGTACTTTTGTTTTTTGCCGTATGTTTTCCAAATCCTTTGAAAAGTTAGGGTTTCTAAATTTGTAATGAAATCAAGAAGCTAGATTAGGTAATTTATCGTCTTCAATTTCATAAGAATTTTTGAATTCGTGTGTCAATTTCGTAGATCTACAATTGATGTTAAACTTTTGGATGTTAGGTGTTCTGGAAAGTGTCAATGTTCTGGAAAGTGTTAGCGTAAGATTTTGTTTATATTTTGTTTTTTTTAAGTTTCGTGAGAAAATTTTTGAAATTATCAGATTGGATGTTGTTTGGTATTCAATTATTCAGGTTCTTGTAAGAAAGGCCAAAAACACGTATCATTGGAGAGGTTTGGGATCATTTCCAAAAGCTTTAGAGCAGCTACAGGTGACTAATATTGTTTCATTTGCATAACTTAATACAAACTGGATGGATCCATTTGCTTATCGTTTTGCTTAATGGTGTGACAGGAAGAAGGTTTCAGGAATAATGATGAACAGATAAGTGTTAAATCTGGAAAGGTAATTTCACTATGGATTTACAGTTTAGTTGTTGTTCTTTCCATTGCTCAACTTGAAAGAAGAATTATAAACTAAAATTAGGGATTGATGTTAGGTTTCTAATGATGAAGAAAATGAAGAATCTACAGCCATAGTGCTTCCTTACAGGACAAATTAGATCTTTATTCTACATAAGTGTAACATCCATGAAAAACAAGGTCAACAATCTTTAACATTTGTTTGTGATCATACAATGACAATACATTATACGTATGTAATTAGAAACATTGCTTATAAACTAAGTAAACTTGACTTAGTTATACGTCTGTACACTGCATGAAAACCCTAGAGCCATACTGATTTGACTTGGTTATACCGATCTGGCAAAAGGGAAAATTAAACCCAAGATACATAGGCATGTTTGAAATATTAGCCAGAATTAGTACTGTGGCCTACAAGATTAAATTGCCACAAGAGCTAAGTGGTATACACGACACTTTCCACGTGGTGAATCTAAAGAAATGCTTGTCAGATGAAACATTAATAATGCCTCTAGAGGAGATACAAATTGACGACAAGCTACATTCGTGGAAAGACCAATCGAGATTGTGGACAATACGTCAAAAAGCTAAAGTGAAGACGCATTCCTTTAGTCAAAATCAAATGGGATTCCAAAAGAGGATCCGAGTATACATGGGAGAATGAAGCTCAATTCAAATAGAAATATCCACAACTGTTCGTCCAAGACAACAACATAGCATGAATTTCGGGACGAAATTCCTTTAATGGCGGGAGAATGTAACATCCATAAAAAACAAGGTCAACAATCTTTAACATTTTATTGTGATAATACAATGACAATACATTATACAGACATAATTAGAAACATTGCTTATAGACTAAGTAAACATGACTTAGTTATACGTCTGTACACTGCATGAAAACCCTAGAGCCATACTGATTAAATACAGATATAATTCATTAAATTCATTAGACATATATACATACATGATGCTATACAATAAATTAGGGCTTTCATGATACCATACATATTTACAATTGTCAAGAGGTACACCTTTACACCAAACACTGACTCAAGTGAAAAACATATTCATAAACTTTGTTGTATAAATTCTCGAACATTAAACCATATAACTAAATAAACATTCAATTGTTTTAACAATAATGGATGATACATATATATATATATATATATATATATATATATATATATATATATATATATATATATATATCGATTCCTGTGAACCCATTCAATCATTTTATAAAACTTGAATTCAAATTATATACACTAACATCTACTTTTTATAAAAATTGCTTAATCACTAAGCATCTTGACACCTATCACTCCCTACCTATGCCACAACTCTTGAGAAGCTTATAACACATTCCAAGAACCATCATTGCTTATTCCTCTCTCTCTTTCTTTGGTTCGGCCGAATACCCACACCCTTTCATTGTTCCAAAGAATCAAATCCTCTCAAATCCTCCTTCACTAGTTCATCATGTTCATGAGCACTCTTGATCAAACCCAGCAGATTCTTGGAGGTTTAAGGACTGATACAACATGAGGTAAGAACACAAAGCTTCATCATCTTCATCTACACCTTCTAAACCCATTTTTACATATATACAAACCCTAAAATCGGGTTTAGCTTCTTTGTATTCGTTCTCCCGTTTTAAAACTAAACATATGATACAAAACCTTTATAAACATCCTAATATACGAGTTATACAATAATCCATGAATCAAAATATTGAAAATTGGGTTTTATATCTAAAACACCCACTAACACACACACACACACACTAATGGGGTACTAATCTCTTGACCTCTATTTGTACATGTATATGGTTTGATCATGATGTAGAACACTAGTCTCACGGATTTTGTGCTGAGCCAAACCATCTAGCCCGAAAACTTAGCTTCAAACATCCAAGGTATGAGTTTAAACATGTTAAAAGCTTGATTATGGCATTTTAAGACTTGATTATGTGAATTATACATGTTATAATGTTTTTAATTCTTGAATTTTATTTGAAACAGTAGGTAAATCACTAAAATGAATGAATATGGAGTTGGATTCATTAAAAACAAAATGGTGATTTAAATATTAATTTAATATTGGTTTAATAAGAGAAATTTAAAAAGTACAGTTGCGGGACTCAAAATTAACCAAACTTTTTCTGGAAGTTAAATACATATAGAACAGCTTATAAACGAAAATTGGCTATTTAGATAATTTAATTGATTTTATAAACTAAAACAACTTAAACGGACACGTTTTCCCGCACCCAACTTTTCAGTTGAATTAAGGTTTAAAACTCAATATAGGGACTCATATGGACAATATAAGACTACTGATGTAATTGGATCATTTTTGGACATATAGATTAATTACTATGAATATTTTGGTTAAATAGATTAATTAATGGATAAATATTATTTAGATATTCAAAATTATGGAAAAATATTATTTGACATCATATTAGTAGTATATTCATATAAAAATTCATAAACGATGTTTTTACTAAGATTTAATAAGACTTTTAAAACTTATTAGAAATAATAATGGAAAAAGAAGGAAAATTGAATTAAAATTTTATAATCTTTTATTTCTAAAACTAAATATATACATTTATATGCAAGAAATCTAATTTAATAGTATGTATTAATGATAAAAGTTAATAATCACTTAAAAAGAAAACTTATGAAACTATAGGGACTAAAAGTGACAACTTTGAAACTAGAAGGACTAAATGTGTCAATTAGCTAAACTTGATAGAATTCACTTTTTAAATCAGAATACATAGGACATATATATTGACTTGTGAACATCATGTTGTGAATTATGTGAATTACTTGTTAACATACATGTCTACGTTTAATTTAGGATCTAAACTTCAACGTGCAAATTTACTTTTACTATTCAGTAGGTGAGTTCACGACCACTACTTTCACAGTTTTGCAAATATTTTGGGGGGAAGTATACATAAACATGTGTTTACAACCAATAAACGTTTACCATGATTTAATAACTGTTTTAATAACTACAAAAACAATGTTTATCATCCTAGTGATAAGGAATACAAACTTCTTTTTTTGGAAAGACATGAAACAACTTAATTTTTATGAAAAGACACGAAACAACTTCATTATTATGAAGACACGAAACAACTTCCTTTTATGGAAGCACATGAAACACAAGTCTCATTCAATGAAACTTGACTCGTATCTCATAAGTAATACATGTATATTCATTACGCCCACTTTGTCATTGCATAATCATTAACTCTAGTTTGAGCTAACAGGTAATTGGATAGTACTACTTGGGTGATTCCTACGCACAGTTGGGAAGCCCCACTGAATTTATTTAATCTTGATTGATTGTAAATTACGTGTCAGATTACGTCCACATGTACATTTCATTCACCGTGTGTGATATCTTAACAAGTGTGTCTTATTTCATCATTGCCTAGTTCTCAATCTGTAACACCCCGCCCCGGGTACCCCCGGGACATTACTGGGCTGCGACATCCGTTGGCACCTTCTATACCTGCTTTGATTTTAGAGTTTGTTTTGTGTGCAGCAGAATAACGTATGAAAATGGATCCATCTCAACCTCAAGGGTTGGTTTTGTAAATCGAAATATCATCGTGCATACAAACGATTATCTTTATTTAAATAACTGGGTATGAATTCCCGATTGTTTGTACATTTGATTTCAAATTAAAACTCTTGACACAAAGTTAATAAAATTACAAGGAGGTAATCTGCCTAAGGAAAACGCAGTCCTTCGGTCCTTAACCTTGTCTTTTCCTAGGCTCTTTCGGTGCATAGCACAAACCTATAAATATATGTATTTTCGGGTTGCACCGGGTCTAGGTGTGTCACCTAACCCTGCTGAGCAACAAAACAGTCTTCGGGACTTAGGCCGTAGCCGGTCCCGGTACGATGAAGTCATTTCATTCTTTTCCTGAAAATATTTAAAAATGAACGTGAGCTATTTGCTGGTGAATACTTCATCAAATCTTTTCATAAGCATAGCAAAACAATTTAATTAAACAGTTAAACATTTCATCGATACAGGATTCTAGTGATCACATCACTTTCTTCCATTTCATCCATTTGTATACATTGAACAAGTACTCGGGGGCTACGTGGCCTAACCGGCACTACTGCGTTTTAGGCAATCACCCGACATACAAGCAAACCCCGCCTGACCTAACTAGATCCGGAGCAAGTATAATTACTTGATCGAACTTTACGTACACTTCTTGGGTAATCACATCCCCGGGGGTAGAACTCAACCCCCTAATTCTGGGATTAGTATGAGTAAATATTTAATTATCATGTTTGGCCTTTTTAGTAAAACATAAGTAGTTTTGATCTCTTTGCGTAAAGGTGCCTATAGCACAATCACGTCTTACAAATTGTTTTGACAGACTCTTGTTCACAGTGTGAACGAGTGTTCACCTTTGATTGGAAGTTTGGACGGTTGAAAGATAACAACTTAGAGCTAAACGACTCTTATGATCAACTCTTAAGGCTCTAGAACTGCAACTGGCACTTCTACTAGATCCTCGGGTTCCTTCGTCTCTCTAACGCTCGAGTCCGGTAAATAAATGAATGTCGGTCGAACCGAGAAGAGCGGCTCAGGAGTCGGGACTGCTGGAAGGCTCGGGGGCAGAGATATATCGAGAGTGAGATATGAGTTGTGTGGAAATGAGAAGGAAATGCTACTCTATTTATAGGCTGAAATGCCACCCGTAGCGGACCGTTAGCCAGGTGTCTGGTGGTCCGCTACCGCCTCCTTTGCTCCGCATGCGTGCCACGTGGCAACCATGCAAAGCAGACGCGCCACACGTCCATAGCTGACCGTGTGGGCAAACAGATTGTTGATTCTGGGAAGTGGATACCGGTTTACAAATTCGGTTCATCATGTCCATAAATGCTGCGGTAGCATTTGTTAATCCGAACGGCATAACCGTGAACTCGAAATGACCGTATCTAGTCCTGAATGCAGTTTTAGATACGTCATTTTCTTGGACTTTCAACTGATGATAGCCTGATCGTAGTTCTATCTTAGAAAAGCATCTTGATCCTTGGAGCTGATCAAACAGATTGTTGATTCTAGGAAGTGGATACCGGTTCTTGATCGTAACCTTGTTTAATTCCCGGTAATCTATACACATTCTCATTGATATGTCCTTCTTCTGCACAAAAAGCACCGGAGCTCCCCATGGTGAGGAACTTGCTCTTATAAATCCTTTTTCCAATAACTCATCGAGTTGCTTTTTTATTTCAACCATCTCGGTAGGAGCTAATCTTTACGGAGCTTTGGCTATCGGAGCCGTGCCAGGTACTAGATTTATTTGAAACTCCACTTCCTTATTAGGCGGTGCTCCAGGCAACTCTTTAGGAAAAACATCAGGATATTCGGAGACGATTGGTACATCCTTCAGTTATCGCTTACGGATATGAGATAAGCCAGGCATCCCTTCGAGAGATACTTCGTCGCTTTTATCATAGTGATCAAACCGACTGAGTTAGTTGACGTGTCTCCTTTAATCATCACCATTTCGCCTGACGGTGTTCGCAATTCAATGGCCTTTGAGTCGCAAAGGATATGGGCTTGGTTAGTCGAAATCCAATCCTTTCCAAGGACTATATTGAAGCCGGCCAATTCCATTGGCAAGAGTTGTATGGGTATGACGTGTCCATATTGCGTGATTGAATAATCATTCAGGGATTCGGAGACTTGGATCAGGTCTCCATTCAGGGTTTCGATTTGATAAGTTTTGTCTAGCTTAACTAAGGGCTTATTAAGTAGTTTACAAAACTTATGATCTATAAAACTTTGGGTTGCCCTAGAGTAAAAAAGCACATTAGCATAGGCGTTATTGACAAGAAAAGTACCGTATATGACATCGGTCATATTGGCAGCTTCTTTGACGTTTAAGTGAAATACTCTAGCATTCTTTTTAGTTTCGGTGGCAGGTTTGGCACCTGAGCCACCAATAGCTCTTGGTTTCGTGCACTCACTCATGTAGTGCCCAGTCTCGCCACAGTTGTAGCATGTGACTAGTTTCTTTTGTGGATGCTGATTATTGTGATAGCCCATGCATTTGTAATCGGGGCATGTGGTAAGGAGTCAACATTTCCCTCGATGCCTTTTCTTGCATGTTTTGCATTCGGGAAAGCTAGACCGTCTTTCCTTTGTACTAGAGCCTTGATTGGTCTTTTTGTAGTCTACCTTTCCTCGGCTGAAGGTTTCCTTCTTTTTATTCTCTTCCATGGTTCGGACCATACCGTCTGTCAATTGAGCACCTAGGTCCATGGCATCATCAATGGTTTCTGGCTTTGAAACCTTTACCGTATCGCGGATCTCACTAATCAGTCCGTAGATATATCTCTTTATGAGATTTAATTCTGGAGTGGCAAGATGCAGCACTAGTCGTGCATATTCTAGCATCTTTGTCATGTAATCTTGGTGGTTTGAACCAACCAATATGTAGGTCCTCTGGTGTTAGATCGATTGACGTATAGGAGATGAAACCAATCAACAGAGTGCGGAATCCTCTGTGCTCAGCTTGAAGAAGATGACTAGATCCGATGATAACGAACACAAGTAAATAAAACTTTGTCTATTAGCATCAAACAACTGATTACAAAGGGTTTTCTCTCAAGAACTTGTTCAAACCTCTCTCTCCTCTCAAGAACCCTATCAGCTATTTATACTCAAAGACCCAGGTCCTGCTTACTTAATTAAGTACGCAGGACTTAGCTTGCACACTTGCTAAGTACGCAACCACTAATACAACCCAAAACATACATGAACAAAGACTCGAATATACAACTCAATCAGATACAAACGACTCTCATAAAATACAAACAATCTTCAAGCTGCTTGTCACAAAACATGCTCCAACAACCCCCCCCCCCCCTCTTGACAACAGCTCTGAAGATGTTTGTCACATGCTTCCAAATAAGCTCTAACAGACTACCCCTTGACAACAGCTTCAGATGTCTTTAGAAGTTGTCTACAAGTCAGCTCACATCTTGAAGTCCAGCTTGTATCTGTAGTCCTTGTCCTGTACATCTGCACTCAAACTTGAACAAGACATAAGAAAAAGAACTCTTTGTCTACATTCAAGGATTTTCAAACCCTTGCAAAAGATTATGTAATATGCTCAATTTCTCTAAATTCTCAAATGATGTACCCAAGTCATAAAAAAATTGATGTTCCATGGAAGTTAAAATTAAAATCTTTTTGGGTACTTTTCAATACTTGAAATATACAAACTAAAAATCTTTTGGTCTTTTTCTGAAAAGCAGATAATATACACAAGATACAGATTCGAATATACCGGAATATTTACAATCAAACTCTTTTTGGTCAAAATCATGAGCAGCGGATCATATCAGGCTAATATCTAGCAATAAATGATACATGATAAACATCCAAGAATATGGGATCATGTCATGTCTTACTACTCTTACATAACGAATTTGCAACATTTAAGTTGTCAATATTATAAGATTTGAAACTATAAGCATCTTTGTATCACATATAATATACACAAGATACAGATTCGAATATACCGGAATATTTACAATCAAACTCTTTTTGGTCAAAATCATGAGCAGCGGATCATATCAGGCTAATATTTAGCAATAAATGATACAGGATAAACATCAAAGAATATGAGATCATGTCATGTCTTACTACTCTTACATAACGAATTTGCATCACAGACAAGTCAATTTAAGTTGTCAATATTATAAGATTTGAAACTATAAGCATCTTTGTATCACATTCTTGTGAGTTAAGGTATTAATTATAGATATACAACGTGTACCCCATAGTTATGCTAAAGAAATTTAAATTGCACTATCTCAAGGCATCCAAGATTTGGTAATTAACTATTGGGTAATTAACTTGTGTCAAGCATTCGGTTTTATAATCGTTGCTCAGCGCGGTCACTATCTTGGGTGTTGATTATTTATCAAATTGAATAAACGAGTCATGTATATGTGATTTCCAATTAGTACAAATCAATAATCACCGAACTTGCAATCTGAACCTGGAAGCAATCCGTTTTCTCTTAATTGTTTTCAAAGTTTTTAAAGTTAGTTGCTTTTTACTCTGAACTTAAACAGTTTTCTTAAACAACACTGTCCACCAATTCCCTATGGATACGGCACCCTACTTCACTATATTATAGTTTAAGATAGCTAGAGATTAGATTTAATATTGTTTTTATTGACCTTGACAACGCAATTAGTTCCTCGGGGATGATCTAATCTCATGGTTTCTAAATGTCAGCACACAGTATCGTGTTCGAGTGCAGAGACCGAATATAGGGGAGTGGCTAACACTGCAGTTGAGACGACATGGCTATGCAATCTTCTAGTAGAACTTTATGTTCCAATTCAAGATGCCAGCTTAAGTTTCTGTGATAATGTCTCTGTAGTTTATCTCAATGAAAACCCAGTACAACATCAGCGTACGAAGCATGTGGAAATTGATATACATTTTATGAGAGATAAGGTGTATATCGGGTCTATTGGAGTTTTGCACATTCCAGCTGATTATCAATATGCAGACATATTTACCAAGGGGCTTCCTCAAGTATTGTTTCAACGTTTCAAGTCCAGCCTTCGCATTCGGTCAACCGACGCTCAGACTGTGGGGGCATTTTAGACTAGATATATTTTGTAAATATATTGTATTTATCTTTTTTATAGATAGATCATAGTTTGTTAGGAAATTATGTGTTTATACCCCCTTTGTATTCAATGGAATAATCATCAATTCTTTAATACATTATGTTATAATAGCTTAATGGGTCATGATGAGTCTCATTGGATAATATTTTGTATTAATTTATTATAATTGATGAATTATGTCACGAGTCACCAAAATTAACTTTGTTTGACGAACCTTAACTTGATCAACCATGTTTTACTCTAAAAATTGACCATTTTTAAATATGTATTTTTTTTTCGATTAAATATTTTGGATTACGCCCAAACTTACTTTGATATGAAAGTGATTCCACACAATTCAATGTCCGAACCTATAGAACCTATTTCAAAGTAGTTACAATTGGGGAAGCAAAGCAGTAAATAGTTACCATGATCTGAGAATTAGTTTCTTTAGAATGAATTGCGGTTTAATATCCCATTCATCATTTTTTTTATATTTCAGGCAGTAGAAACTGCTATAGAGCTAAATCTGAAGAAACTAGAGACAATAGCCCAAGCTGTCATTATTTACTAGATGAAGGTTTTAGCCGTTTGATAGGGATGAAAATGGATGCGCTGAGCCACAAACACTTCATTTATCCATTTTCTGGATTTTATATATAATTAGTTAGTTAAATATGATTGCAAAAGCTAGATTATTAAGAAATAATCTATCTTTTTTAAAGAAAAAAAAAATCAGAGGTTCATTTTAGTACACTTTGGCTGACTTTCCAACCGTTTGAGCTATTTGACCTGTTTCCCAATTTACATGGAGAGTTATATTAAAATAAAATGTCTCTTCTCCCTATTTTGCCCCTGAACCCGTTAAACGGGTTGTATTGAGCTAAATCTTAACCACACTCTAAAGTTTGAATGAGGATGTACTAGAATTACATTTATCTTGTTTTTTGGGATTCTTTGATCTTAACAGGTAAAAGTTGTTACACAACTCATCAAGATCAAGGATCTGGTCCTTTTAAAGATGAGATAATCTAGGCAAGAAACATTAAGCAATTTGGGAATTTTTGGCTATAGAACTAGACGGAATGGGGAGATGAATTTGTTGATCCAAAAATTGGGCAAATATGGGAAGTTACAAGGTCAAAAAGGTAAATAGACTTGATGCCTGATACAAGTGTATAAAGTGTCTTATTCCTATACTAAGGGTACTGGGAGTGGGACGCGGGTAAGGAGGGTACCACTCCCACTACCACTGGTTCAAGCGGGTAAGGAGGTGCGGGTATCATCAGCGGCTTTGGAAACCCGCCGAAAGAAAGGGGAGAAGACCGTTGAACGACAGTTTGGGAGGGTAGTTTGGAGGGTACCACTCCCACCATGGATGGTAGTTTGGGAGGGTAGTTTGTCAAAATGAGGTAGCATATCCTCATTGGTGGGTTTGAGAGGGTAGTTTAAAATGAAAGGGTACCACTCCCACCACCCTAACAATTAGGAACTGGTAAACATTATCTATTCTTTTATCAGTTTTGTACAAGATATCAGTTTTGTATGTATATTTTCTTTGAAGTTTAGATTTCTAACCCTTATACCATGTGATATACGATTTTAACCCGTTTAATTTTTTACATGTTTGATTTTTCTCTAATAACTTTTGTTCATTAATTTTTTAATAAAAGCTTAATACATGGATGTGTTTAATTTTTTTTCTTGACATCCCGGTATAAATTTAGTTAAAAACGTGATTGTATTCGAAATAGGGTCTTTTTTTGTTATTGTACAAGAACTGATACTGAAATCGTTACCAGTACCGGAATTATTGGAACCGGTATCGGTATTTATTTTTATGGTTTTCGTTATATGTAAAAACATGATTTTATTTTTTGGTTACACAACTTTATTTTTTGGGTTACACCAGACAACTTTTGTGTAATGAAACCATTGTAAATAAATATTTTTTTTGTATTGTATACTATACCGAGTGCCGGTACCGTTGCGAACCGAGTTTTGGTCAGCATAATTTTTTTGTGTCGTAAAGTATACCGATTTCCGGTACCGTACCGGTATCAGAACGAACAGAACCGGTACCAAGCAACGCCGGTACCGGTATCGATACTATCGGAACCAGTATCGGTATTCAATGTAACATTTTTTTTCTCAATTATAATGTTTTATAAAATTCCGAGTATACCATTGTGATGCGTTTTTATCTATGTTTTGATATAAATTGTATTTAAAACCGAAGTGCCCCAACGCACACCTAACTAACTAAAACAAGGGGCAGATCGGTACCGGTATTTGATAAACGTAAAACACGTGTTAATTTCGCCTTTAAGACGTTAATTTCTTACACGGCTCAGAGCTCCGCCGCAGCTCGCGGAGTAGATTTACGTAGAGGTTTTTGTTCTATTTTACGTTAATTTTTTTCATGATTTTAGAGCTCGCAACGCACACGGTTCCGTACCTAGTTGTGCTACATTTATAGATAGACAATGAATTGTAAATCCTAATAGCAATGAAAATGATGTAGGCTTCTCTTTTTTGTTGATTTTAGTTGAACGTTACTTAATTTTTTCCATCATCATTGTCATACGAAAGTATTGTTTCCAGTTTTGGTCTATAAGATTTTTTTTTTGTTTTTTGAAAAGCAAGCCACAGATAACACTTCAACTTTGATCTGTTTCCACTGATTCAAGAACTTGATTAAATCATACTCCAACTTTCCTCATGAAATCATAACATAAAATGACTGAATTATAACACAAGGCAAAACAAACAGCTTTGATTCTCATGGTCCAAAACTTTATAAAGAATACATAAACACCAACAAGATTCATTTCTATCTACAATAAATGTGTTCTACAAAACATGCCATAATATCATTTCAGACGGTGCACAAGAGCCCGGTACGTAGACCAGGGACGTGGGCCATACGCCCATCCCGACAAGAATGCATGAATCAGTTGCAATTTTTTCTTTAACTATCATCTAAAACCTGTAACCGGAACCAGGCGGTGCTGGCGGCAATCGGTTAGGTGTGCGGCGGCCGGTGGAGTTTGATCTGGCGCCTGGGCCATCATCACCATTCTCAGGAGGCTCATTGTTCCTGCGCCCGTGACCGTTGGATCCAAATCTAGAGTCGAGGCTTGTGGGCCCGTTGGCAGCAGAATCAAAAGCAGATCTCCAATCACCTCCTGAAGCTCCACCACTTCTTGGACTTTCTGTTCATGTCAAATTGATGATAAAAAAATAAAGTACAAAAGGTCAGATTACTACTGAGTCAACTCAAAGAACCCGGCCCGTTTGACCCGGCCCGACAAAACTATTATTACTACCTGCAGGACTATCGTTTGACATGCCTGTAGCGGCAGCTGCTCGATTATCATGAATGCTGAGTTGTCTGGTGAGTTTGGAGAGCAGAGAGGACTGCTTCTGTATCTTCTCTCTTTTTCTCTTCACATTACCATCTTCTTGAAGCAGTTCCTCTATCCTTGCTGTGCTTTGGGAACTTTGACCAGAAAAGTCAAATTAAGCAACAAAAAACACCAAAAAATTTGCATTGGGCTAGATTTTAAAAAACAATATTATTGCAATAAAATCTACATTTTTTAAATCATTATTAGCATAGCTAACCTTAAAGAACTGTAGAGTTTATTTAGCATGTCTTCTTTAGCCTTTTCTACTTGACAAAGAACAACTGCCTGCATAACCAGAACAAATACACAAATATATTAAAAAAAATAAAAATGAAAAAATTTATAAAAAAAAGATTTTGAAATGATAAATAAAACACCTTTGGGACATTGGCTGCAAGGCTGTTGAGAACTGCTTCAACATAACCACGCACTTCTTGAGCCATCCAACGAAGTTCTTCCTCAGGATCTACTGGTTTTCTAGCCATTGTATCCTAAAAATATTATAAATAATTAAAATTTTAATTGTGATTAGAAAAACAAAATTATTAAAATAATCAACATTTTTAAAACTAAAGGAAGTGGGTAACTCACGAGAGAACCATCAGAATGGGTTTGTCGAATGGGTGGACCATCGGGCTTCAGTTTGACTTCACCCCCTTTGCCACCCATCACAGCTCTTAATTTGTTTAACCACTCGGCTTTATCTACCGCACTCTCGGCCTTTAACACAACAGCGCTATGAGCTGTATAACCACTTAAACTTTAGGTCTGCATTGCATGCATCTTAGAGAAAAAAGATATTATAATTACAATATTACATACAAAAATATTGCAACCAATAAAATTACCTTTCAACACGGTCTTGTATGCAACCTTGCTGGTTATTTTGAAGACCAGACTCGGCGGTTTTTCTTCTACCTTTGACTTCTTATCCTTTGAACTTTTGGACGGGGGTGGTTCATCCTCTTCAACTTCTTCTACTGCACATTCCTGATAATATACATCCACAAGTTAAACTACAGAAATAATTATCATATAATAATATAAAAAACTGATAATGATTCACTAAGAGTTTCTTGTTAAACAAGGAACAAATGGAGAAGCGTGTATTGTGTTCATAAGTGGAAGTGAAGATCCAAGATCTCAATAAAGATGATATGCATATGTTCTCAATGATATACAATTAAAAATGAAAATTAACTTTAAGAGAGAACCAACACATACCTCCAAAGTGATGACACCACGGAAATTTCTCTCTTCTTGTTTTTTAGTGTATCCAAGCTGCAAAGAACGTATTTACAAAATCATGATTCGGAATACAAGTTATATATTCTTTAACAATTGAAATTAAAATCCTAGTTTACCATAAGTAAATTTCAAGTGGTTCACACACAGATCTAGGATAGAGCCGGCAACCCTGACCCGTAATCAGGAAAATGGGTTAGTATGGATTTTCTTATTTAAAAATTGGGTCAACTTGGATTCTTTCTTTTTTGTCAACGGGTCAGAACGGGTTGAGATGTTTTCAAGTCAAATCTTCAACGGATCCAAATGGGTAGATTGTTTTTACAAATGGGTAGATTGCACCCAAACAAAAACACTTCTTATCATATCTTCCCCTTATTTTCGTCGAACCGCTGACTTGGGTTTAATGGTTCAACCGATATGAGCGCGTGCTGTGATAATGATGACGGATATGAACAAGATCGGCGACAACAATGGTGGATCGGTATGGGACGGCGGTGACAGTTCTAAGGTTGAAAATGGTTGACCTTACGTTGGTCGTTGTTGTTGCCATTTTCCGGTGAAGGTGGAGAGTCGACGGAGAACTTGAAGAGATGTAAAAACCCGGTAAAAATTAAACCGTGAAATCATGATAATGTAAACACTAAACAGAGAGAATCAATCGGATGTCTCGCATGAGTAAGATCGAAAATCGTAAACAAAGGAATCAACGAGGTTTTGTTTTTTTGGAAGATAAAGATGAAAAAGAAAAACCCAGAAAAATATAAACTATGGTGATAAGAGGGGTATTCAATCTGGCAATATGTACACGTGTCATACATTTTTTTACTATAAATATAAAATTCTTTTAAATTTAACTAAATGTTTCTCAAATTTTGTTGCATGTTCTTATTAATTTGTGGTCATTTCATGCAATGTGGCGGATAATTATCCTGCTTCATTTTTCATTATGTAAGTGGCTTAAATTGAACCCGTTCTGACCCGAACACGTTTTGACCCGAACCCATTCTGACCCGAACCAAAATATCATTTTTTTAAAACAACCTGTTCTGACCCGAACCCGTTCTGACCCGTGACCCAAACCCGCCCGACCTGCCCAGTTTGCCAGGCCTAATCTAGGAATTATAGAATCTTAAACAGCTGTTAAGTAATCAATTAGCATAAACAACACAATTGATATGGGCCAAAAGTAGCATATAAAATATGAATTTAAGCCTAAACAAAGATTGCTACTAACCTTCCCAGTTTTCTCATTTAAGACAAACCATCTCCTACTCCACCCATTAGTTTTTGTACTTTTCTTCAACAAGAATCCTGCGAGAAGAGAACGTAAGTTACAGATACATTATACATCCTTCAAAGCAAGCAATGTCAATATCTGGGGTGTACAAGAAACCGTCAGAAGCGTAGCAAGTTAGCCGGTTTGAGCGGGTTTGAGTAACAAATTCATGGCCAGCCAGTTTGTAAAAATGCAAAACCATGAAAACCGGACTGACTTATGGTTTGAGTTGGTGTACAGGCCGTGTCGAACGAACCAGCCGCTTTAGTAATACATTATATTGTTATATACATTTATATGTATACTTTATATAATAATATAACTTCTGAATCATATTCTCGCAACATATGGTTACAATAAGCTTCCTAATTATTTGAAATCCAGTTTGTTTGTTACCCTCCCAAGGTTTATAATAGAATATCAAAACACGTCATCATGTCTAAGCTTATCAAATCATTGTCTTTTAGGGGTGTTGAAAGGTGTGGAAACAACTCATTACAGTTAAGTCAACACAATGAACTGAGTTGGATTTCTCAACAAACGCATAGCAAAATCAAGGTGTTGACTTGATGGCAAGACTTCTTCCTTGTCTAGAGGTTCATAAACAAGTTAACTAAAAAGACGGGAAAAAAAACAGTTCATGCTAAAGCAAACTGGTTCTTAACGGTTTGGCCGGTTCAGAAGACCGAGCCATGCTGGTTTGAGAGTTTTTAAAAACCGTGATTACCGGTTTGACCAAACCACACTCCTAATCAGTATGCACAATCATTTGAATACAAGACATCAAAGGTAACATCCAGTGAATAATCTATAAGAGATGGTAAAAACACAAGCAAAAGCAGAAGAAGATGACAAAGTGTGAACCTGCTGTTATCTCCCCCTCAGGTCCTGCAGTCTTTAGAGTGGGTTCCACTTGTGCATCTTTATCTTGCTTCGTATCCTTCATTGATTTTAAGTTCCCACCTGTTTGAGGACTAGTTGCCTAAACAAAGCAAATAAGTTAAAGGAGCAGAGCAGGCAGAAACTCCAATGTTCAGTTTTCTTCAAGCAAAATGCAATATAATCAGGCCTCTTAATGCTACAGCTATGACAAGCATGATTTACCCTGTTTAATAAGGATTGTTCTGCATCAACAGCCTTCTTGGAAGATTTGGTTTTAATCTCTTCCTCTCGTCTCTGCCTCTCCATCCTGATACAAAGAAAAGGATAAATTGACAAATAGAGAAACAAAACTTGATGTGTCTGTGCACATCCACAATAGAATCAACACGAAAAAAATTGTAAATCCGTAAGATTTTCATGTATTCTTTACATCACTAAAAGCTGAAGGTTACAAGAAAAATGATCTCAGATTTGAAAGTAGCACATAACCAAAACAATAATGTGTTAGCAAAACGATAGAAATAAACCAATCAGGATTGCATGATAAAGAAACTAGAAACAGCCTAATCCCATTTAAATCAGAGGAAAAAAGGAGCATATTGACTTCCGGGTATTGCACAATTAAATGAAGAAGTCCTTTCTTGCATAGTCAAATCCCTTAACTTTCTCAAAAGGACCTTCTCGCTCAGTTTTACAGGTTAACGGGTTTAATCATGCAAAAACAAAGTTTAAGGAGTCGATGCGCAAAACATGAAAGTCCATAGGGTTTTCTGAATTTGTACCTTTAAAACTACCATCAGTTAAACTTTATAAGAGCAACAACTATCCAAATACTGAGCATACCTTCTCTGCACCAAACGAATGAAATGTTGTGGTGGTACAAACACCCGCTCCATGTCAACAAGTGCAGTCACCATGGTTTTTGCATCATTCTTAAACCCTTCCAAAGCAGCAGTAGCAATTGCCACCACCTAATTAGAACAATAAAACATTGATTGAGAATTAAAATAAAGCAAAAAAAAATTGTATTTGTTTTATGTGGTAAATAGTGGATATAATATAAGTACCTCTCTCTTGAATGGAGGATATCTACCCAGACCTGGTGTAGCATTAGCTGCGGCTGAAACTATATCAGCAAGTACACGATGAACCTGTATTCATAAAAAATAATTACAGAAATTCTAGATTTTAAGAATCTTAGAAATAACAAATAATCCTTCCACTATTTATAGAATATCAAAAAAAATTGTAACAAGATGGTATCATGTGCTTAGATTGAAATATAAACAACTTGATTTTGGCAGAATCTTGCATGCACATTATGGAATCAAAGGCTCTAGGTAGGTAAATGACACCGACGTGCAACAAAATACATAATCATGCCAAATGAGAAGGTTCCATGCAATACAAAAGAAGTAATAAGCAAGACAACAAACAAATAAATGGGATCATACCAATAAAATGGGATTAAACATGCAAATAAACTTAAACTTATGAAATAAATGACATCAACAGTTAAAAAGGGTAGCAAATTATGTGCACTTTTACCTCATCAACACAGAGGCGTGATGGCTCCTTTGCCAGCTCTAATACACCCTTTATTAAAGACCTCAATCCTTTCTCTGGAGATATAAGGTAAGGTTGATAACCATCTGCTTCTAGAACAACCTGATACCAATTCCACAGTCATCGTAGAGTAGAAAGAATAGGATAAGTGAGTGAGCCAAAATTGGAGAAAACCATACCCTTTTGACATTTTGTAGGTCAAAATGTCTGTCAAGAGGAAGCTGTTTGATCCTGTTGGGAAAGTTACCCTCAAAACTTGCAACGACTTTCCAGCCACTACCCTGAAAACGATTCATGCAATAAGGTAGGCAAAAGAACATAAGAACAGAGAAAAAAACAAGACAAAGCAATACTTCACGATTGCACCTCAAACCAATAATATTGGCATGGTACAAGACATTTCAAAGAGGCAAAAGGACTCTAAGAGATAGATTAAACATTAAATATGGTGTTTTATGATGCAAGAACCGTGAAGAAACCAGAAATGCATCAAGGCCAAATAACAATAATTTAAAAAGGGGGCAATTTCATATACACCCCTCCTAACCTGTAAAATATCATATATACCCAAAACATGCTTTAAGAGCATTGTACTTTGTGCACTGAAAAATTTCTGTTTTGGGTATATATGATATTTTCCAAGTTAGAAAGGGTATGTATGAAATGCTCATTAAAAAAAGGATCAGCGAGTATCTTAACATGATGGTGAACAGCATCCCAATGTAAATTGATCTCTCAAGATGTCTTTATCCCACACACTGACACGCATTAGTAACCCTAGGATATTTAAGTGGTGCAAAATTGTTGCCAAGCCTATGCGGCACTTTGAATATAAGGCAACAAAAAATAAAGTCATAATCAAATGCCAGGCAGGATAAAAAGCAAGATATAAGTGTAGCATTGAATGAGTTTTCTTTACATTTATACTCTATAAGACGGATCAAAATTGTCTTCTTTTATTGACCAATGACCACCTTATTACGTGACCTGAAATCCTACTAAAAAAATAGAATAAGATGTGGCTTGGCTCCAGTCATTTCCTAGTTAGAATCTTGTGTGAATTTGGCATTGAACAAATAATCTACAAATCAAGGTTGCATCTGGTGCCCACTATAGAACCCATTTTCTAGAGGTAAGAAAAGTATTACAAATTAACAAAAAAAAATAATTAAATATACATTACTAATCATTGATTATTCTGTGTTCTCACCTCCCCGGTCATAATATGTTGAAGAAATTTGTCCTCAAATTCACGGCAAAGCTCCAAAGCCAAAGCTCTTGTACCTTCAGAACTGGTGACCATAGATTCTCCAAGCCTTACCAACTCATCTTGCACAATTTGGGACTTACCCTGAAGCCTATGAAAAGAAAAAAAGGTAACAAATGATTTAAGGCCGTAAAAGATATAGACAAAATAAAAAGCAACTTTTGCTAGTGTGGCTATGGCAATCAGCCATGAAAGGCATAAAAAAATGTAACACAAAATTATTTAATAATGTAAAGTGAACCTGCATGAAATGTCAAGAATAAAGTTAACAAGAATCCTTTCCAACTCACTTGAATGATCTAGTAGAATTTCTACATAAAAACTCTCATTCGTCAGGCCAACTATTTGCATAGGGAAAAAAATAGTCCAAATAAAATCTAGTTAAAATGGATTTCAAATCATCTGATACAAATAGAGAACTACAAGCATGTGAAACATTATCTACAAGCATAGTAAATGAATACGCTGTCTATCATGTGTATGTGATGTTGGTGACTGACAAAAAGATATGAAGTGAACTATATACCAAAACAAAACGATAGGAACACGTATCAATATCTTTGCAATACGCTATGAAAAATTGTTTCAAATAATCATTCATACCCTGATAAAAGACTTGGAAGCCTAATTTTCATCCTGCTACGGATTTGATGAGCAAGGGTTTCCACCAGGGCTAATCTACCAAGCTTGCTCTGAGGGCTCCCAGTCAACGTAGATTTTAAACTCTCACTTTCAGCCCGCCAAGCAGTTTCTAATGAGTTATCGGACCCCACATTTCCAGATTGTGCTGAAGCAATAGAAACTGATTGACCAATTAGAGCAACCCATGGGATATCAGCTGCACTTCTTGGCCCTTGACCCAAAAGAAGTGCCTGAACAGCAGCAAGAATTTTGGGATCTGAAGACGCTTGGTCTACTTTACTGATGACACCAATGGTTCTTGTTGCTACAGTAGGCAAACAACAAAAATTGCAACTTGAATATTATAAAAGACTGAAAACAAAACTGAAATTATATTTGAAAACCCACACTCTGCATCATATTCCTTAGCAATTCTGAGGGCCTTTGCAGAGGCAACTTCAGGTGCCTGAGCAGCAGGTATTACTACTAGTAGAATTGCATCATTGTGCTGAGCATACTCACTCTGGAAGAATCACAAAATAATAAAACAAAGATGAACTAATGCAAGGTATCAAAAAATATGCAACCAAAATAACCAATTTCAAATCACTCACCAAAGAGTCATCAAGATTCCCCTTATCAACCCCAGGCAGATCAATCAGTTTCAAAGGAGGAGCTGTAACCATATTCTTTAAGTTAGAGAACCAAGTCTTCAAAAGATAAATTACTCTTAAGATATGAATATTTATTTATACTCACATGTACTTGTTTTAAGCTTCAAATATATTTCATCGCGACTCTTGCTTGAAATTTTACTAAGCCTGTCCTGTAATGAGTGACGGAGAGCACCTGTAGTTGGACAAAAAGAGCATTTATGAATTCAGTATCATCAGAATGAAACTCACATTTGCTATAAATTTTAAATGGCCAGCAGAATGACATGAGGACTCACTTGCTGAAACAGGTTGGGATTTACTATCAATCTGCAGTACAATTGATTTGGCACTTAAGTTATCATCCCTCTTTAAGTCGATGCATATAGGCGCACGTGTTGCACCACCTTCACCAGTTGGCTGTTTAAGTTAAGGCCAAATACAAAGATGGGAATAAGTACATTTAAGCTCACACCTCCAAATCATCAAAAATAAGCATAACATCTGTTGTGTAGTGTCACTTTTTAATTGATGTGGCAGATGATTCATATCTTGTTAATTTATTGTGGCATGTATAGTTATCATAATAAACTTGAAAACTACAAACTCGATATCGAGGTCCAGACTAAAGAATGAAAAGGAAGAAAAATGAAGATCGTACCAGTGCAGGGTGGCCTATCAAACTGTTCAAAACCGCTGATTTTCCTGCACTCTGAACAATTGGAAGCCCATGATTAGAAACTAACTACCATACCCTAATTTAACAATAAAGAACCTAAAGTTGGAAAAATCATAAACAGCAAAACACCTTTGAGCCATGAAATAACTTAAGTATAAAAAAAGATTCTGCTAGAATTTAATGCAAAAACTATAAGAAATAGAACTTAACTCATCTACATGCCACTAAGACTAAAATAGATTATGAATAGAAGATCTGGTTTTCCATCAATTTGTATGCATTCATTTAAGGTTAGAATTCAAAGACCACTAGAACTACGTCTTCAGGTGAAGGATAATGTTAAAAGCAACAGAATCAAGAAGTATCATTGCGTCCAAATGACAAGTCACCATATTCATCTAAAGAATACAATCCCTAATAGGCTAATAGTTGACAAATTGAGCTATGACTGATGCAATTCATACTGTAACAACAAGTTTGGCGGCAAATACATCTATTTACTTCAGCTAATTAACAATTCCTATTTCCTTGATAACAGATTTGATAGAACGAACACTGCGCCAAATTACATTAACCTAAGATCAATCAAAATTGGGATCGCAACACAACCGTACCGACAGATCCACGAATAAATCAATCAACACAAGCAAGCAAGTAGTCAGATGTAATCAAACAACCCTACACAAACAAAACTTACGGTATTTCCAAGCGCAACGACATTAAGAAATGTAGAAGTGCGTCGTGAGGAAGACGATGAGTTTTCGTCGACATCTTCGTCGTTAAGCAGAGCCGCAGCCTGCCGCATCGAGTCCCCAAGCTGAACCAATTCTTCAATCGCCTCCATTAGTCGAAATCGCTACAATCGACGACAGATCGGAGCCGATAAAATCACAGATCGAGCAATGAAATACACAGAAATCACAGTAAACCTAAGGTTTTTGATGGAGAAGATGATGGATCTAAGGTGAGATTTGAGAACTTTTTGAAATTTGAATCGTGTGAGGGGTGTTGAAAGTCTAATTTTTTTTTTAACTTTTTGATAAAGTTTGAAGAACTTATAAATTTCTGACTTTGTAAATTTCTTTTCTCTTTTACAATAAAATATTATCAATTTAGGGGGGTGTTTGGGATTGTTTATTTAACTCTAAAAGTGTTTTTTATTAAAAATACTTATTAGCTTTTTTAAAAAGTGTTTGGCTTAGCTTTTATAGTGAAAAAAGTTAATAAGTCAATAAGTTATTTTTTAAAAGTGTTTGGTTTAGCTTATTCACGTAAAATGACCAAAAAGGACATTTTTATGTTTAATACCAAAATAATTTATAAAAAATTCTAAATAATTCATAACAATTCTAAATTCAAAATAATTCATAGAAAAATACCAAAATAATTCATAAAAATTCTAAATAAGTTCATATAAATTCTAAATATTTCATAAAAAAAAACCAAAATGATGTCATAGTTCATTCATCCCTGCGATTCCATTATATCTTGTGCAATAATATCACGTATCGCTGCCATATACAAATCATCATTATTTGTACGACGTGTACTTGGACCTTCTTCATGAACTTCACTGTCCATCTTATATAATATCAATTCAAAACGACATAACATAATGTAAAACGATATGACAGAATGTCAAACGATAAAATATAATGTCAAACGATAGAACATAATGTAAAACGATAGAACATAATGTCAAACGATAAAACATAATGTCAAACGATAGAACATAATGTCAAACAATAAAATGACAAATCATTATTCCATATATAACTTAAAGAAATCCATCTTTGCTTCGTGAGTCGTTGGAAACATAAAAGCTTCACGATTTTCCTTTTTAATGAAGAAATGCAATGCTTGTGAATACTTTTTGGAACCTTCATTGAAACCGGGAAAAGTGATGACAATGTTCATGCAATCTGATATTGTTAGAGACAGATTATTTGGTGGAAAATTTTGTGTGCTTTTTGTAGATAAGGCGTCCAATACAACATCTAGCTTTTCCTCAAAAGATGAAGTTTTACTCTTGGTTGAACGGTTCTTAGAAACATCCTTGGACTTCTTCCTTTTACTCGAACTACCTTCACCAAAAGTAGTGAAAAAAGGCTCATCATCATCATCTAAATTGATTTCTTCAGTATCTCCTTTGCATCCTTTATTTTCTTTAACTCGCACATCGTTCGAATTGCTATTGTTTTGAAATTGTAACGGATTCATAGTCTGATCTCCAACGGCAACCGAATCCCGAAACAAGGAGCATAATGTGTCTCGTATATGTCCAAATTTGTTTCCCTAAATTTGGCAAACTCTTTATCTGCCTACAAGATAGAAAGAGTGGTTCATGGATTCCACGATACAATCATAACTACAAATGATTAAAAATAATAGTAGAACTTACCTTTATTTTCTCCTCCCACCACTCATCTGATGCATCGATTAAGCTTCTTGTCCCACCGATACCAGTTTCACGCCTCATTAATCGGTCATAAAGCTTCCAATCTTTTTTCATGTTATCCCATTTGTTTTTAAGTTGTTTTTTATCCAACACTTTGCCTGTTTTTTCTTTCATGGTTTTTTTCTAAATTCGCCCACCCAAGCTTATTGAAGTGAGTACAGGGTCTATTCCCTTTTCTAAGTTCAGTCAAACAGGCATCGATAAACTCCAAGAAAGTAGCATTATCCCACACGATTTTTGGTTTAATCTTTTTATTTGATGTTTCACAATCAACAACATTAGTGTGGTTTTCATCCATTATCTGACAAACACAAAAGACCCATTACAAAACAAACATTTAATTGGAGAGAGGAAACAAAGAGCTCAAGGTGGTGATACATTCCATCTCATATCAATCCAAAAGAATTAGACACATTCCAACTCATTACTGTGTATATTTTGCAAACACAATCCAGAATATATAATGCATTCTTTGAGTAATTTAGTAAAACATAATTCACAGAATATATAACTCAAAAAATCGCCACCTTTTCAACATAATAAAAAGGTTAAAATCAAAGAGGATGCGGAACCTTCTATCATAGTAATACCTGCTATCAAAGTGATTAAAGACCTGCTTTGCCCTTTGCCCTTTTTTTGAGATCAATAGATGAAGACCTGCTTTGCGATCAGTACACGAAGCCCTTGTGATTGAAAACCTGCGATCAAAATCAATTACGAACCGAACCTGCGATCACAGTGGTGGAAGACCTGCGTTCAATCTTGAAGAGGATGCAAGGATGGTGCGAAGCTTGCGATCATGGCAGACGAATGTGGATGCTCTCTTCTCTAGGGTTTTTTTGATAGATGATATATATATATATATATATATATATATAACTAGGTTAGAAACCCCGTGTATTATACGGGTTGAATAAATGCAATGTTATATACTTAGTAGTAAATATTTACATATTACATATTTATGACATATAACATACTTTTTTTTTCTAGAAAATGTTATACAATTATTTTTTTAAAAATGTTTTATAAAAAGAATGAAAAAATGTTCAATTTATAAAATGTTTTTGAACAAACCTACTTTTTTGAAAATAAAAAAACGTTTTGTAAAAAGAATTAAGGAAATCGTTATCATTTAATAGGAGAGAGAAACGGAAAACAAAAAAAATTATAAAGACAATTTAATAAATTTGTGTAATTAATAGGAGAGAGAGGCGGGAAAAAAAAGATTAAGATTCATAGGAGAGTGACAAGTGTCCCACTAAAACCTTTATTTATTATATAGTATAGATATTTGTTAGAAATTGTTAGGGGTAAATGTCCATTTTGGTCATTTTACGTGAATAAGCTAAACCAAACACTTTTATAAAACAACTTATTGATTTATTCCACTACAAAAGCTAATCCAAACACTTTTTTTAAAACTCCTTTTCAAAAAGTCATAAGCTAATAAACACTTTTAACAAAAGAACACTTTTGGAGTTAAATAAACAATCCCAAACACCCCCTGAGTGCGTCCAGATCAAAACATAAGGTGATATAGATTCCCTTGCTAGTCACCACTATTGAAGAATATCAATTTAGGTTTTAAGTTTTAGCAAAATAAGTGTGATTTAGGTTTTTGTTAAATCCAAAATTAGATGCAAGTATGAATCTTTTTTATTATTTTATTCTAAAACTAGCTTTAACCCTCATGTGTTACACGAGTTGAAACGCTAAAATTATAATAATAAATATTTTAAGGTTTTTTACATATTTCCCCCTATTAAACTTCTAAATTACATATATCCCCAACCCATAACTTTAGTTACATATTTCCCTAATTAACTTAAAATTACCCAATTGCCCATCACAAAAAATAGTACTTTAATTGGTTCATTAATGGTAAAATGGTAATAAAATAAGTTATTTTAAATGAATTGGATAAATATGTAATATATAGGTTTTAGAAAGGGAAATATGTAATTAAATTTTAGGGTTGGGTAAATATGTAATAAAGTAACTTAGGAAGGGGATATGTAAATGCCCCATATTTTAACACATCTTTTTATACAAATTTGATATTGTATTAGCAATTTTTTCATTTTATTAAATATTAAGATTATATGGATGAGAGTAATCAAAATATCAAAAAAATAATGAAAATACAATTCATAAGTGATATACTTTTTACAATACATTAAATTACATGTCAAATGAAACCTTACAATGATGATTTACAAATTTGAAAATACTTTATTATATACAACATTTGACGTGGTATTGGTAACTTTTCCATGTTTAACACCCACTAAATGCAACAAAGAATAGAGTTTTTTTCCACAACGAATGAAAATACAAAATAGCCAAAACTGTTCTAAAAAAGGTCATAAACGGTGCGAATCTGATTGAAGCCAGTAGGGAATCAAAAAAATCGAAGATAATCAAATTGGTCAACTATTTCCTTGCATACGTTGTTTCTCAATTTTATTAGTTTTTAAAACTCTATCCGCCTTTTTGTAGAAACTTTAACCTTGATGTTGTAACATATTTACAAATATTTAACTTGTAATTAAATTTACGTATCAAAATTAAATTATTTTTTTTAAATCTCGCCTATTATACGAAAAATCTCGCTAAATTTTAATATTTAATTTATCATTTAAAATAAAATAAAAAAATACAAATAAACTTTAAATTTCAACAATATATCGTGTTTTAAATTCATATTTAAAACTCCAAAATTTAAAAACCGAACTCCTTAATATATCGACACAATTTAAATTTAAAATTCCAAAATTAAATATGAAAAAAATTAAAACTAATAAATTAGAATTGAAACCAAACATATTTTTTTGAAAAAAAAAATCTCTTCATTTAAATAAAAATAAAAGTTTAAATAATAATACACTTTTAAAAATAAATATTTATAAATTTCTTAATTTTTGATTAAAAAATAACTATTAAAATTTTAAAATCAAAATAAAAAATTTATTTATAAATATCAAACTTAATTAAAAAACTACTAATTAAATATTAGTAAACTTTATTATAACACATATTTATTTAAAATATAAAAGTAGTATTTTGAAATATTTTATGTAAAATTAAAAATATTGCTTTTTGTATAATAAAATTTTAAAAACTCGCTTTTTAATAATGAAACTTTAAAAACTCGTTTTTTTAAATCTCCTATTTTTTTTATTCTTGATTTTTTTTAAATATTCACTTTTGATGATAGTTTAAAAAAAATTGAGTTAATGGTAATAATGGTGAATTGATTTGGTAAAAATGTTTATTTATATAATTTTTCAAAAAAATTAAGCTAAATATGAAAAAATTGAATAGTTGATGTAAATGTGGTTTTCGAGGGGGGGGGACTTGCGAGGTGAAATGTGGTGATGACATATGTTCATTTATTTACTCTTTTATTATAATAGAGATAAGTTAGAATCCTCTATATATACAGGTTGAATAAATATATTTAGTAATAAAAAATTTTATCATTAAAATTTATATATTACACGTGTTGAATAAATTTGTGTATTACACTAGTTGAATAAAATATAATATAATCTATTAACGCATACATTCGTCAAAATATGTTTTAAAATATACTTTGAAGTGACAGATATAAATTCTAAGTTAATTTTTAAAATATTTTTTTTCAACTGGGTATTAATTTTTTTTATATAATTGATAAATGTTAATTCATATTAAATTTATTTGGTTAATGATATCATAATTATCTATAATTAAATAATAAGTATTCATAATTAGATTTATATTAAATATAAAAATATATTCTTTTAATACTATTAACTATTATTTAACAGTAGATAGACGGGAAAAACATGTTGAGGGCATGCTAGAAAGTGACACGTGTCTCCATATAATTTTTATTTATTAGTATTAAGATTAAATGTGTTATTATTCTTTAACTAATTTCCAAAATTAAATGTCATTTTTTTGTCCAATTGAAACTTTTTTTGTTTTTGATATAGCTATTTCAAGTAATTATGTGATGAATTCATTTAATTTCTTATACCACTAGAATTGCATCTTGTCATTGGGGTTGGTGACCCAATGGTAGAGGGAAACCCTCTTCTAACATCAAGGTTTGAGGTGGTTATGGGTTCAACTCTCACTTCCACATGATTAAATGAATTTGTCTTAAAAAAAAACTAGAATTGCATCTCATTGATATTGATTTCTTCACTACATCTTCCAAAGCTTGAAAGTCTTTTCAATCAATTTGATTTTAAATTCATCATAGATCTGTGTACGAATCAAGGTATGCTAATACGTTGTGATAAGGTTGTGCACGGGTCAGGCTTGGGTCCTAACCGAATCAGATCTGAAAGTTTCAGTTAATGGATTTTGAAAACCGATCGATTGCAGTTGATCGGTTATTGACACTGAATTTGGAGATTGAAAGTTTGGATCCTTTTGCTTTTGCGTAAGAGAATTTAGAACTAGAAATTTGTTGTATACAACATTAAAATATGAGAAATTATGCCTTCTGCTTTTCCCTAGTCTGTCGTATGGTATTCATTGAGTCGGCTCGGTGGATGTCCAGTTATTTGGGGATGGTAATTGAAACTGAACCGAAAAAAATAGGTTTTTAGAATAAGATTTAGCTAAGTCCACGGTTTTTTGTTTGAGTCAATTATTTCAATGTGGTTATGTTAATTAATGTAGTTATGGTTTGGTTAATTGGTTTTTCTAGGCACCCTTAAATTGCTAGAATAACTTCAAATTCAAAGGCAAATGACAAATAAATTTGAACAATAATAGAGGTAGACATCTGTTTATAAAGCACAAATATGAATTAAGATTAATTGTTAGTACAAGTAAATTATTAGGTCTAGTTTAATTTGACAAGTTAGGTTTAAATATGAAATCCCAAGCAATTATAAGACCAGGATTTAAAGTTGAATACTAATTCTAAGTCACTTTTTAATCTATTGAATATTGGTCTACTCCATCTATGATAATTATGTAAGTTAATCAATTGAATGCAACTATAATTATTTAGTCTAACTAATAAGGTTCTTTTGAACAGCCTTAGTTCTTTTTTTAATTTTAAACCAAAACTGTAGCAAGGGTAGTTGACTTATCACAATAACTCTTCAATATGATATTTATGTGGAGTTACTAAATTATGAGTCCAGTGGAAAAATTTTCAACAACATTTAGTGACAATTATGTTGTGATTAGCAACATATTATGTCATTGAAACTTAGGTTGTAGTTAACAGTTCCTTATGACTCCTCCATGAGATAGGTCTGTCTGCTGACATAAGGATATATTCCGAAGTTGACATTTTTGTTTTCTTTGAATACAACAAAACCAGAATAAGAGTAGTCAACCGTTTTCACTTCTTCTTTAAATTATAGTCTCTCGTTTGTTAAAGATATTGCAACATTCTATTAAATGCTTTAATAATCTAGACTAGTCTAGTGTTTAGCAATGTGAGCAATATCTAAACAAGTATAGACTTTAACCTTTACAAGGCTTTTAATTAATGAAACATAAGGAAATAATTTTCATTTATCTTATTAGCCTCTAAAGGAGAACAATTTAAATATTACACGTGTAAGGATCCGCTTAGTGTAAAGGATCCATAAGGAAATAATGTCCCATTGGGTCTATCTTGGTGTATTTTGATACTTATCACATAAGAGGTATCTTCCGATATCCATCATGTCAAAATATGAGTAATCAATGCTTTGACTCGTGTAACATATACTTGTAAAAAGAATGTCATCTATATAAGGACAAGTTTGCATCATTTGCTCCCACTCATCATGTAACGTCCCGAGTTTTAGAGCACGAGAGAATTCACGAGGAATTAAAACTTAAATAAAAAGAAAGGAAGCGGGCTTGGGCCGGGGTGTATGGGCCAAAAGGGGAAGGGTTTGGGCCCTTATAGGCCTCAAGAACAACCCAAAGGCCTCATTTCCATCCTCATTTCCGGATTCTAGAGAGAGAAAGTGAGAGAGAGTCTAGAGAGAGAAAGTCCCGGTTTTCGGATTTAAGCTTCAAGGATCATTAGCAAGAGTCTCGTGGGTGTTTAGCAACGAAAAGGAAGTGATTACAGGTAACCGATTCTCCTAGATCTGAGTTTTAGTTCATTTTTGGGTTTTTCAGGTTTTGGGTGAAAAGGTTATGTTTAATCGGATGAAACTGAAAGATAAGCATAGATTTGAGTTCCTTAATGGAAAACGAACGTTTTGAATGCAACCAGGTTCGGGATCTTGAAGAGATCAGACCCGAATGCGAAAGTTAAAGTTTTTCGCCAAGAACAGGTCGTGCGCACTTGCTAAGTGCGCACAGAGCAGGTCCTGCGCACTTGCTAAGTGCGCAGGAAGGAGAACCTGCGCACTTGCTAAGTGCGCAGGAAGAGGGACCTGCGCACTTGCTAAGTGCGCAACAGTGTCTGCGCACTTGCTAAGTGCGCAGGCATCAAGACTGATTAAGTAAAGTCAGTATGTAAGAGTGGTTAAACCGTTTAGCGTCGAGTTAAGTCTGATAAGTGTCAAATTGTTATGATTGTTCAGATTGTGTGAGATCCAGTAGACCGTTGCAGCTTAGATATCAAGTGAGTTCTAATCCCCTTTTTGCCTTCTTTAGGGGTGGTGTGCATACTTAGTGTAAAGTGTTTATTATATTTTATATATTATAAACTGAAGAGAAAATCTATGTTTTAGTGAAAGGTTTAAAAGAGGCAAGAGTATGTTTTCAGTAAAAGCAAAGATATATCATTTGGCAAGCGTTTACTATATTTTCATATACATAAACAAAGGCATGATATATATGATAAGCCATGTTTCAGAAAGTAAGATGTATTTTATGATAAGCTATGTTTCAGTAAAAGCAAAGATATATCATTTGGCAAGCGTTTACTATATTTTTATATACATAAACAAAGGCATGATATATGTTAAGTTATGAACAAGATTTACTGAAAGATTTATGAACAGTAAAGTGAACAGTAAAGTGAACAGTTTTCCTTCGGGAATATGTACCAGCTGTAAAGGTCCTTGGGACAGATGTTACTTGTACAAGATGTCAGATATGGGTTCTACCCATTAGTAAGAACCTTAGGGTTCGTTAACAGTTGTACAACTGGGATGAGTGACCGCGGTTGATCGGGAGGTCCACGCAACCTCCCCTTAGCGGTATTGTCGGTTCATGGATGTAAGCCATGGGGGCATTGACTAGGGTATTGTCGGTTCATGGATGTAAGCCATGGGGGCATTGACCAGGTACTTGTCGGTTCATGGTCGTTGACCATGGGGGCGGTACAGTAGTGACAAGGAATTGACGGTTAAGCGGTAATGTCGGTTCATGGACGTTAGCCATGGGGGCATTGACTAGGTACTCGTCGGTTCATGGTCGTTGACCATGAGGGCGGTACAGTAGTGACAAAGAATTGACGGATAAGCGGTATTGTCGGTTCATGATCGTTGATCATGGGGGCATTGACCAGGTACTTGTCGGTTCATGGATGTAAGCCATGAGGGCAGTACAGTAAAGAGGAATTGACGGTTTATTATACGTTTTAAACTGTTTGAAAAGTAAAGTGTTAAGTTAGCCTTAATGGCAGTATATATGTTTGAAAAGTAAAGTGTGTTAAGTTAGCCTTAATGGCAGTATATATGTTTGAAAAGTAAAGTGTCAAGTTTAGCCTTAATGGCAGTATATGTGTTTTAGTAAATCTTTTGTAAAATTGATTTAAAGTAAACGTTAGAACCCACTCAGCGTTGCTGATTTTTAGTATGCATATCAGTTAAGTGTAGGTGGCAGTAGATGGAAGTGGATGCTTGGCTTGGCGAGAAGAGTTACCCGAAGACCAGCAGTTGACATCCTGTTTATGTTTTCTTTTGATTATGTTGATTAAGACAAGTTTCAGTTATTGATGAAGAGAGTTGCATTATGTCACACCCCGGCAGACGATGGATTATACGCCGGGACTGACGCGGTTGTTCAACAAGCACATGATCAACTATTAAATGCGTTACAATATTTATTTATCATATTAAATATCCGTTACAAGGAAAATAGAAACGTATTGTTCAAATGAAACATAACATGATCAAAACTTAAATTTATTTTAACTAGGTCCGTAGCCCTAAGTGATCAAGCATGGTCCTCAAACGGGTGCACCTGAAACATGTTAGGTAAATGTCAACTACAAGTAGTTGGTGAGTAACATAGGTTTTGACACCAACAAAGAGTTGAAAATGATTTACAATTCAATATGTTCAAATCTAAGGCATAAATGTGAAAACATACAAGGTTCCAAGTGTAAAATCAAGCCATGTAATATGTATGCACAATCCACCTGATTGCGTGATGTAAGGTACCAAAATGTATGCACAAATCCGCCAAGATATGTTTTAAGTAATGAATCGGATTCCCATATAAATGATCATGTTAGGTACTACCTTAGGCTTGCAACACAAGTTAATGATTGTACTAAACATGAACACATGTATCACCAAGTAGTTTAAGACATGAAGCACAAAGGCTTTATATAAGAACATTGTAATTGAATTGTGTATGTAAAGTAATTGTAAACATGTTTCACCCCGAGTATTTGTAAACAATTGTAATGTAAAAGGGGCTATGGAATTCACTTGTAATGAAGCTAGTAAGTTGTATCAATTGTAAATGATGGGTAGGCTTCGTGAGGATTTCTCACAATCAACCTACACAGCTAATTGTATTCTAGACTCAATGTATGGAAATGAAAGTAAGGATTCTAAGTTTATTTGAGTTTCTGGGGATTCTTGGAATTTGGGATTGGTTATAGGATTTGTACAAGTTCACAAGTATTGTGATAATAATGATAAAGTAATTTATAAAATTAATTAGAATTTCTAATTAATCATATGAGTATAGGATTTGTAATAATAATACGTTTGAATTTATTTAAATAATTATTCCAAAAATAACTAATAAATAAATTATGGAATAGAAAAAGTTTAAATATTTTGTTGTAAATAAAATAATTATTTAAATTATCTAATAAGTTTCTTTTACTTAAATGGTAAATAAAAAAGATATTAAATAAGTGTTAATATAAGTAAGCTTTAAATGAAATTAACTGAATTTGTATAATCATTTATCTAAAATAATTATTTAAGTATTTCTATAAATTTTAAAATGTTTTAAATAACTATTCTTTGTCAAAATAATTATTTATATGTTTAAAATGTGAGTTAATAATGTTTAAACAAATGTTTAAAATTTGTTTTATAAATATTACTATTTTATAAATAAAACAACATAATTTGATTTGTTTAATTAAATCATTTATATTGTTTATTTAGGAATTTATAATATTTTTTTAATAAATTAAAAATGAATAAAACTTTATTTGATATTTCCTATTTTTATAAAGGTTTCTGATTATATTCACAAGATTTATAAAAAATAAATCAGAATTTAAAATATTGTTTTATGTATTAAAATAATCAAAATAGCTTAAAACAGGAAAGGGGGGTTGCCCGGCTCAAACCCGGGTCTCCCCTGAGTACACACGCGCGCGCAACCACTAGACGAGGGCTTATGCCTTGGTTTAGAACTGATGCTTTAAATTTTTAAGTAACAATCCCAAATCACCTTCGTCCCCAATTGAATCTCGTAACCCTAGCCTATCAAATGACTTCGATCAGCCATCGATTTGTACTCGAGACCTTAGGGCTTTTGATCAGAGGACTGAAATGAGTTTATGGGTACCAAGTTTACCTGAAATAGTCATGAGTTGGAGGAGAACGACTAGGATGTTCAGACTCGTGTTCTTCGGCTGAAATGGGTGTTCCAGAGACGAAATGAGATGTAATTGAGGATGTGGGGAGTTTGTAATGAGTCTCGCTAATGATTAGATGCATCAATTTATACACAATTTGTACGGGAATGGATCGAACGCTTAAATGGAGTTTAATGTGTAATCGGTTACGAGTTCGATAGTAATTAGATAATGAAAACTCAATTAACTTCGAAGGACGAATCGTTTAAGTGACCACAACGTTTTTCCGTTGAGATTTCGCACGAAATCGGGTTAAAAGACGAGTTCGTAATTCATGGTTAGCAAACCGAGTGTTGCTGGACTCGAACCCACGATCGGAAGGGGGGGGGGGAGAAAGAATCCGGAATTGCATTCTAGTCCCTGAGGTTTCAAGTGTTTAACATTTTATGTACAAACTTAGGTTTAAGTTTAAATTGAAGTTTTTAAAATTACAAAATGAACCCTGAACTTTTATAAAAATATAAAACCATTAAATTCTATAAGTTTTTATAAAATCTATTAAATCATTATATTATAATTAATGTTATAAGTATAAAAATATAATTGACAAAATAGAAATAATTTTATTTCTATTAAAATCATTTTCTTTGAAATTAATAACATAACATTTATAAACCCTATTTTATTTATGGAATTTATAATTTAGTTTTTATAAGTTTGTATTTATATATATAGGCTTAGTAATAACCTAACATATATATATATATATATATATATATATATTTTTTAAACTTTGAACAATTATTTATATAATTCCTTATATAAATCCTTGTTATATTTGAAATGAAACAATTGTACCCAATGTATTTATGTATGTAATGAGATGGATAAATGGGATGGCTTCCATTGAAATAGAAAAAATACAAGTCATATGATAATGGAAATATAAGTACCGGAATAGTAAAAATATAGGTCGGGAAAATCCTGGAGGTTACACATTATGATTTCAATTAACCCATACGTGGATTTCATTGACTTACAGAATAAGCGTTCTTAACCTTCAGTTTAGAACTTTCAGGTTATTTTATGAACATGTAGGTCAATGTTAGGGAAAGTTGTTTTAATGTCCATCTAATGTAGCTTTAAGTTATTGTAAGCTACTAGAACAGTAATGATCCTCAAAGAAAACTTTTGTAAAATAGGTAAGAAGGTTCTTTGATAATTTATTCATTCTTGAGTATAACCTTTAGCAATCAATTATGCTTTTCCATTTGGATTTAGTTTATTTATGAACACCCTTTAGGTAATTCAACCAAATCCCAAATGTTATTTTAATTCATGGAGTCAGGCTTGCTAATGATAGCTTTATTCCATTTAGAAGATTGATTTATGCTAATGGCTTAAGAAGTAGGATCAGTAAACTTTCCAGCATCCATTTCAAATTCATTCAGGTAGGATACAAAATCATCAAAGTTAGTAGGCCTTTTAGACCTAGATGACCTCCTTACTTGATTATTGGGTTTATTAGAAGTTTCAAGTTTATAGATTAGCTCTTGGTTAGGAGCTTTCATTTTTAGGTATATTAGGAGCAACATTAGTTTCTAAGTGTGTAGGAGTTGATGCAGTATAGTGTACAAGAGGTGTAAACGAAGTTAAACTTAATGAGTCCCTCCCCCCTTTTGTAATCCTGGCAAGTCATGATAAGGACTTTTACTACTCCAACTGACCTTAGAAATTTTAAGTAATTCAGCATGCTTAGGGTCAACATTGTATCTAACATTTGAAGACCAAAAGATTCTAACAGAGAACAACTTAATGATGTTTATGTTAGTTTCTCTTGTTGAGGATTACTTTAGTTTTTGTAAGAAATCTAAGTTTGCCCACATATTAGTATCTATGAGACTTTTTTAGGAGTAGCATTAGATTATAAGGAGACAAGTTGTGATGGAGCAGTGTCGCGTACAAGAGGTGTAATTTGAGGTAAGATCAATTTGTCACTCCCCGCCTCTTGCAACTTTCGCAAGCTATAATTAGGACACTCGGTGCTCCCACTGATCTTTGAGGTCTCTAGGAACTACACATGATAAGTTTCAATGATGCGCGTGATGTGGGGATCTTTCATATATTTTAGACTTGATTTCCTTATCGTCCAAAATTTCATAAGAAATTTGAGAGACAAATTTAGAAGGAATTCTATTAAGTATATATGAATTGATATCTTTAAAGCTTTGGGCCATAGAAAACATATTAGATACAAGTAAATATTCTTCTAAATGATGAATGAATTATCTCTGAATATTCCATTTGTGATAACTTCTAGTGGACCCTCATTTTTTCCCTTAGCCATTTGATATTTAGGGCGTTTAACACATGATTTAAAGTCGTTGAGAATGAGATTTGGTAACAATTCATCCTGCATCGACCTGGTCATGATTTCTCATAAAATTTGGTCTTAATGGATGAAGTGCATAGGTCTCATTTATCTTTTGTTAAATTTTCATTTTCATTATAACAAAAGTTGTGAAAGTTTATTGTATCAGCTAGTTCTATGTCATAAAGGTTTCTATCCAGATAATGATAACCAATAATATGAGATTTTATGTTAATGATGACTTTGTTTTGGCCATGCAAACCTCATAACCATCAAAGTGTAGCTTTATTATTGATACTAAATTCTGAGTATTCTCCAGAATATGTAAGGTATCATAAAGCCTAATACAAATATCAATTATTCCATGGTTCTATGTATCCTTAACATTTAAATCCACCACAAACTTCTCATCTTAATTATTAGTTGAATTATGGTAAGGAAACGTATAGAACTAGACTCAACGCATCATGTGTTGATTGGAATATATTAGCGGACTCAAAAATCATTAATTAGTAACTACCTTATCTTAGCCAGCTAGTCCCTTGGCTTATGGATGGTCTCATTGCTTATGCCTAGTATAATGGCATAGTTTTGCAGTGAGACTTCTCCTTGGATAACTTAGAGCTGGAAGTAGTACTTGTATTTTGTTTCTGGACCTTAGAACTATTATCTCTATAGTAACTTTTCTTCCTCTTTTTAGGTTTAGTGGTAGTGAGGTGAATAACATCCGGTTTCCAGTTTTAGGCGTTCCTTTTCCTGTACGTATGTTGTTATCAATACACTCATTTTCCTTTGGTACTTCTGAGTGTTATAGTTGATTTTTAAGGCAACTAATCGTACTAGTGTGAAAATTATTATGTATGCACTGAAAAACTTCACCGATTTCCATGTATAAGCCCTTAGTTTCATGTCAGCGTATATTATGATGTGTTCACGGATGTCATTTAACCTTTTATTTAGAATTAGAATGTTTGCACGCGTCTTAGATATTATTTTGATTCTTCAATTTTCACAGAGAATAGATTAGTCTTAGGAATTTCAAAATCTAGAATAGCTCACCTGATAGCAATCATGAAAGGAGTTCTTGATTACCATAAGAGACATTGTGTTTGACTTATCCTATTTTTTATGCTCTAATTTTCTTATGTAGTACTTTTATTAGAAAGAGCAGCATGAGTGTCATGTATTAAGGGATAATCAAGACTTAATAAGAGCAAATATTTATGAAAACCCTTAATTAAGCAAAACTCATCTTAGAAGCTAGAGTGAAAATAATGTACAAATAGCTAAAGAAGAACTTAGAGTGATCTATGGGGTAATAATCTAAGGTAGACAGAAAAAATAAATTAAATAAGGTTCTACTCAAGAACAATTATTTTATGAAGATGTGATAAAATCTATTATAACACCAAACTAATAGATTAATTAGGTTCTACTTAAAGAACGGCCGTTCACTTTGGTTAATTACCAATTGTTTAAGCATTAGGAACAATTTAAGTTTAAATAGTAAGTATGTGTAATAAGAATGTAACACATCACCTTTGGGCAGAAGTGAAACATTTGTTTAGAATGCACATAATTAGGTTCACGAAAACCAAATGTAATACATCACCTTTGGGCAGAAGTAGAAACATTTATGTAATTTAGGCGAACTAGTGCTTAATTAGACTTAAATAACTTTACGAGCGTGACATATCACCTTTGGGCAGAAGTGAAACTTTAGGTGTTATTTAAGTTAATCATGTTTTCTAATTTAAGATTTTGTAAAGTATAAGATTTTAACAAAATAATTAGTTAATATTAGGATATGCACTAAGTGACAATGCTTAATTAGGGTTGAATAAATTAAACATGCATCATATCACCTTTGGGCAGAAGTGAAACTTTTAGGTGTTATTCAAGTAAGTTTTAAGGTTTTGTAAAACATTTCAATTTAAGGTTTAACAAAACAAAAGCATTAATTAATAGCACATATAAGGCTAGGTTCACGGCTTCTCGAGAAAGAATGAGTTCTCGGGAAAAAATGAGTTCTCGGGAATAGTTTGGTTTTCAGGAAAAAATATTAGTTCTCGGGAATCATAAGGTTCTCGGGAAAGAATAAGGTTCTCGGGAAAAAGTAGAGTTCTCGAAAAAAGTAAGGTTCACGGGAAGAATAGAGTTCTCGGGAAATTTAAACCGTGAACTAAGACCCGTGAACTTAGAACCCGTGAACTAAGATACCTGTGAAGTAAGATACCCGTGAAGTATAACCCGTGAACTACAATACCCGTGAACTAAGATGTGATCTTTACACCCGATAAGACATGTGCGAAAATTAAGGGATTTTGAATATATTCTGATTTCGAAAATCTTTTATATTTTTAGTATATCCAAATTTTATCAGTTCGCAAAATTTAAAATAATAAAAAAATAATATTTAATGTGAAAAATTGGAGATATTGTTACACGATTTTAGAAACAGAATCCAAACATATCCCAAAATAAGAGGATTTCATCGAATATTATGATGAACACAAAGAACAGTTTTATGAACATTATAGAAAAATGTTCTTCATTATTATCAGATTTAATCCTGGAATCGAAATCTTAGAACTTAATCATGTAACAGATTTTGAAAATTAAGATCTCGGAATTTATGAGATCAAAAGTGTAATATTGAAACATGTTACTAAGACTAGATCCGAAAGCATAAAAAAAAAATAAAACGTTTTCTTAGGGTTTTAACAAAATTTTTGTTCTATCACTTTAATTCCAGTTTAGGGAATGAAACAAGAACTGATTAATCAACATCTGTTCTGATAGCACACGTTGATCAATTCTTGAATATGATAATGGAAAACAAATAATAATTGAATACCTGATAAGCTAACCACAGAGAGAGAAGACGTCATGATCCACAAGAAGATCGGGTTCCCGTTTAGGGTGTACGGTTATGATGGCTAATGTGAGACGGTTATGGAAAAGAGAGATGAACGAATTTGATGTTGGTGATAATTGAATGATTCATTAGTCAATCCCTCTAATTATCTCTCTATTTATATGTACACCCAAAGGAAACCCATTAATGGCCCATCAGAGTAATTATGCCCATCAACTAATTACTAGCCATATGTTAATAATAAATAAATAAATAAATCAATTGATCATTTAATAATTAGATAAATGATTATAAGAGCCACATAATAAAACCGTGTCTTACAGACAATACATTCTTAGGTATTCATGAAACGTCAATTTAAGGGAAAGTAAATTGAGTTTAAGATCACTTAAAATAAAACTTATGTATATAGAGCTTTTAAACACATATTTTCTAATCTTAGTCAAACTTTTATAAAATAATTCAAGGGTTATAAAAGAGTGTTATTTAAGAAATGACTCATGATTAAATAAAATAGGGGTGGGGGGGTTAGGTCCAGTGGTAAAGTCATTTGGAGTTAAGTGGTGAAGCTTCCCTTGATGTCAAGGGTTTGAGCCCCATCATAGACAGATTCGTGTAAACGAGAAGCTCCAAAATAAGGTATTTGCTGTTAAAAAAAAATTAAATAAAATATACAAAGTTAAAAATGACCACTCTAACACGTTTATAAAATCAAAAGAATTTACAAAAGTGTAATTTTTATTGTTTATATCCTTTACAAGATGGAAGTATTTAGGAATTGGCACGAGTTTTCATTTCAAAATCATGTCCAACATGTTTGAAAATAAGAAGTGTCCACTGTTGTTTCCTAAAATGTCAATTCTCATTCAAATTCTTAGAGAAATGCTTGAAAAACTAAAGATACAAAGAACAACCAAAAATTAAAAAAAAAATAAAACGTATTCAAAAGACGATATATATAGCATCTGTCGTGGAGGGTATGTTCACTTTTTGAGAAGTTGATTTTTCACACTATTCAAGCAAACATTCTTCCTAAATTTGACACAACCTCTTGTACACTAAAACCGTAGAATTCTAAGTCATATTTAAGTGATTTGTAACGTATTTACACTTGTCACATTAGAAAAAATTATCAAAGACTGGCAAGAGAGGATGTGTTTGAGTGTTCCTATTATAATATTATTTCAAACACTTATGTTGTATTTTGTTAATGGTATCGCTACCAAGAATAGGGATAATTTGCAACGTGATCTATACTTTACTTAAATAGAAGAGTCATGATCACTACCAACATTAGTTAAAAGATAAGGTGGTGATCACTACCACGATTAGTGAGATGAGAAGATGTGGTCACTACCTTATTGGTGAGACGATGTAACGGTGATCTCTATTATATTAGGGAGACGATTTTAGCGAAGACATACTATTGGTTGAATACTAAGGAGTGGACGTAAGGTTGGTTAGTTAATATCCGCCTAAATCACTATAAATTGTTGTGTTTGTGTGGTGATGTTTCTTTTACTGAACTTTTACATATTGTTTTACAACCTACAAGTGCTTCATGAGATCTATTTTATTAACAAATAATGAGTTTTAAAAGTGACTGTGAAATTAAAAAGAAACTATTTACCCAATGTACAGGGGCGAAGGTTACAAGGGGCCAGGGAGGACCCCGGCCCCTGCCGTTTTTTCCGTTAGTAGAGTTAGTTTTTTCGTTTTTATCCGAAAATTTTTTTACGTATAGTGTCGGCCCCTGCTTATTTTTTTCCCTAAAGAATTCTTGGCCCCCACTTACTTTTTTCCCTAAAGAATTCTTGCTATGTTGAGATTGTTTCGATAAGTTATGGTTGGGAAATGAAAAAATTCGATAAAAAAATAGATTGTTCATTTTAAAAATAAAAGTGTAAGTTTAAGGGGGAGAAATGAAAATTTTAAAATTCTTTTTAACCTAACCTAATTATCCCTAAAACAAAACCATCACTGCTCCTGCCCCAAATCAGTTCATTCACCACTGCCAGGTCTACTTATCTTTTTCTTTAGAGTTCCTACGGGTTGGTCTTTTATATACGATGCTATGCGCTTTCCCATGACCATGTCTTGCCTGATATAGAGAATAACATGTTACTCTTTCTCGACCAGATATCACATTTGTTGTTAACAAAACGTGCCAGTTGAAGTATCATGTTTAGAGACAAGTACCTTGCTATTTTTGAATCAGCAAGCGCGATAAGTTGATCAACGACATTTGGATCTGCTAATGTGCTTGTATCCCCAAGCTCATCCAGCTGCCTAGAAGCAATTTTCCAGATACTTACCATTTTTCTCTCGCATTATAATAGATTGTTTTATATTTAAAGTTATTTATTATTGATTTGTTTGGCCCGACCCGAACATATAACCCGAAACATTGCGATAGGAAAAAAAAATTTGGTCTTCCGACTTTTGGCCCCCGCTTCTTAGTTTTTCAAGCTCCGCCACTGCCCATGTAGGTTTGTAAAAGATAAGCATGCATAATCAACGTAGATATTCTTTACCAAGTCAGTTTTAGTCATCAACATGTAGAATATACAACTCTTAGCAATGTTTATCATTGTTGTCAGCGTATACAATTTTTATTCTATATGTATTTAGTGTTTTATCTAGAAGTTGAAGACTCGAGATTTCTCTTATAAGATGATGTTAAGAAAACTTCCAACAAAAGTAAAGTTCGATAAAGATTCCTTTTTAATGACAAATTATGATTATGATTACAAAGAAAGGCCGATTACAATAGAGTGACATGTAAATGAGCAACAACCTGCGCCGCAACCCTTTTTTGGATAGTGTGAACGTAAATGCAGAATCAATTCACTCCAAGTAATTGGTTAACAATCAAACTAGATGATCAATCGAATTAAACACCAAACGATTTCTTTATTGAGTAATGAATCAAGAATTACAAAGACAAATCAAAAGGAAAATCAAAATAGAATGAATCAGAAGAATACTACAGCTAGACCTAATCCCCAAATCTATTAACGAACAATTAACAAACTGAGATTCAAGATTGACAACATTAGTCCTTCAACTTTGGCCATTAAGCAAACAGCCCCCTTGAACTTTTACAAACTTGCTATTTTGACTTTAAAACGAAGTTGATTTTTGTTGACTTTGTTTGACACTACTATCACATTCTTCACCTTAGTGCAAATCAAAGAATCAACACCCTGATCTCATTGCAGTAACATTAAACAACCTGCAGCCCCTTCAAACAATAACCAAACTTTGAACTCGGCAATGATTTGGTCAACATATCCGCAAGATTCTCATTAGTGTTAACATAAGAAACCTTGACTACCTTAGAGTTTATGACATCTCTCACAAAATGTAGCTTGACATTTATATGCTTAGATCTCTCATAAAACACTTGGTGTTTGGATAATTGAATGGCACCCGAATTATCACACTTAACCAAAAGTCTCATCAACATTAACTCCAAGCTCAGTTAAAAAACCTCTCAACCACATTGCTGCCTTAACCCCTTTTGTTAAAGCAATGAATTCTGCTTCAGTAGTAGACAAAGCCACTACATGTTGAAGGGAAGCTTTCTAACTAACCACCCCATTAAGAACTTGAAACACATAGCCATTAATGGGCCTCCCCTTATTTGGCAAAATCAGAGTCCACATAACCCTGAATCATTAGATCTTGCTCACTGTTCTGCCCAAACAGAAGCGCAACTTCTGTAGTTCCACTAAGATACCTTAGGATCCACTTCACTCATTCACAGTGTTGTTTTCCAGGTAGGTTGAGGTATCTGCTTACTACACTGACAACAAATCCCAAATCTGGTCTGGTGCAAACCATGAGATACATTAGACTTCCCACTGCATTTGCATAAGGAACATTTTCCATTAGCCTAACTTACTCATCTGATTTTGGAGAGTCTTTACTATACAATTTGAAATGCATTGCTAATGGAGTAGAAACACATTTACTTTGTTCCATCCAGTAATTACCAAGGACCTTTTGAACATAGGAACCTTGAGACAACTTCAAAGTACCAGCCTTTCTATCTCTAGTTATCTCCATCCCTAATATTCTCTTGGCCTCACATACATCTTTCATTTCAAATTCAACCTTTAACATGTCTTTTGCAGCTTTAATGTGTTCTTTGTCATTGCAGGCCAACAACATATCATCCACATGCAATAGTAGATACACAAACTTCCCACTATCATGTTTCCCCCTTCCCACCCATACACAAGAATATCAGCTGGTCGGATAGTAGACCTTCCTTCAAGTGGATCCGTCAGAAAATTCAGAAAGTTCACATGGGCCTCCTTTTTAGGATTAATGTGGTTTGGTAGTCACATTACAAGACAACTACAAAAGGCCGCTTGTTGTGGAATGTAATAAGTTTTTTACAAACAAATTGAAGTCTGCTTTTGATGGATATATTATGAAGATAAATAAAAGATAGATTTAGATAACAAGGTGACAAGTCTTACTCATATCCATATCAAAGATAAACACTCCCGATTTATAATAACCAACGTTAAGATAAATACAAGACTGCTAGAAATCATGATTTTAGGGAAATCAAGACTTGCAAGAGTCTCAATATAATTATTGATATTCTTCGATAAAGAAAAACAAGCTTCTAGAATAGAATACTAAAGTTTTAGATCATATACTCACAAGCTTCGAAAACAAGAGAAAACAAGTAAAACGGAGAGAGTTTAAAACTTGTAATCAATGTGTTCTTATACTTTCAAAAAACTTATTATTTGAATTGTCCTTTTATTCCACAAAGCAAACTTGTAATCCTCAAATATCATCAATAAGAATTGCAATCAATGAATATACAACGCCCTTCAACTCTAGTCTTTTAGGCACCTACAAGTGGTATCGGAGCACAATGATAGATATTTATCTAAAGATCAAATCTTCAAAGCTAAAGATTCAAATATGTCTACATTAGTTTTCATCAAGTTCATTCAACAGTCCATTCGAAAAGTGCCTTATGTTTTTATAAATACTATTTTACTATGTGGAAAAGCATAACAATAATGTTTCTAGAGACCATGGACTAAAACATTTCATACATAATTCTAAATGGCCCTTGTGTACCAAAAACTTAACTACTTGCAACAACATAAAGTACTACCTCCAGAATATTTACAAAATCATTGGCTTAATGAATTAATAAAGACAAAGATTAGTTAGTCTTGATGTAAAGGCAAGAAAATCTATCAAATGCCTCACCTAGTGATGCATGCCACTATGTAGAAGGTCACACATATGCAAAGAGATACTTGATACTCTCATCATAGTTTATGAAGGTACATAAGAAGTAGAGAAAACAAGAAATGTCCTTCCAACAAAAAATATGAGTGTTTCTTTGCTCACAAGGTGAAACATTAACTAAAGCATACACTAGATTTAATTTTGTGGCTTTGCCCCCGATTTAATTGTATGGTGAACGATCCAAGAAGACCATATAGTATCAGAAGAGACTACATTCTTGTTAGTAAATTCATGGATTCTCATTGTGATCAATAAGAGAATCTTGTCATTGTTCTAAGAAATTGTGACAAAATTAAATTAGTTCGTCTAATAAGTTATAAGAAGTTAAAAGGTAACTCTTCTAGTTCATGAACAACTCTAATATCAGAAAAAAGTGCTATGAAAGAACCAAAAAAAATCTTTAACACTTTTTTGATGTCTTTAAGTAACAAAGCAAATAAGAAGAAATCATCAACAACTTATACCACTTATACCAACAACAGTGGTAGTGAAGATGATAATCCTGAAAAGAGTGGAGATATTGGTGATCTAAAAACGATGGTAGAAGATGTTAATGTTCTTCTTGTTAAGAAGTTTAAGATGCTAACCTGAAGGGGAAGGTTCAATGGAAGCACAAGGAATCAAAGAACATGAGGTGGTAAGTTAGAAAAAATAGGTGAACCTTTGTGTAACAAACATGGATTCACTCTTATTTCATACAAATATCAAATACAAACCAAAGAATCAACCCCTAACATAACCAACTTAACAACGAAATTGAAATACCTACAACAGAAGCTATCAACTACAAGACCAGATCATTGATACAATGATCTGAGATATACAGACTCAAAGAACTCAAGAACTCAAGGAAACATCAACGTGATGTAACCCTAATCGCAACAACATATGAACAGACGGAAGAGAAAGTGTGTGTACACAACATGAACTCTCTTAACCTAAACCCTCACATCTCATTCAATATATACACGCGACCTGGAGACCTGGAAACCCGCTGCTTCAAGCCCAAAAGCCCAATCCATATTTCTTTAAGCCTCTGGCCTATCTCTTTCAAGAACCAGCCCACTCAGAATATATAAAACAATAATAAAATTGAATTAGACTATAAAATCAATATTTTAACACCCCTCCTCAATTTTATTATCAGAAAGGATTAAACATACCTAATTGAGATGTCAAAAATTCATGCTGATTTGCAAACAGGCCTTTTGTGAACACATCAGCCAACTGCCTGCAAAGTTTTAACAACCCCTGATGATATTTTCTCACACAAGAAAAACATATCTATCTCAAAATATTTTGTCCGTTCATGAAACACCGGATTAGCAGAAATAGACAACACTGCTTTATTATCACATAACAAATTTACCGGAATATGTACAGAGACATATAACTCCCTTAACAGATTTATAATCCATATCAATTCACAAACTGCAGCACACATTAACCTGTATTCAGCTTCAGCTGAAGATCTAGAAACTGTACTCTGCTTTTTACTTTTCCAGAAAACTAAACTGTTTCCCAAAAATATACAAAATCCAGTAATAGACTTTCTTGGTTCCAAACACTTTGCCTAGTCGGAATCAGAAAATACTACCAAATCAAATGACTATCCTTTACTGAACAAAATACCCCTCCTAGGTGCCCTTTTTAAATACCTCAAAAGCCTTAATGTAATTTGCAGATGTGAATTTAAAGGAGAATGCATATATTGGCTCAAGTAATGAATAGCATACGAAATATCAGGTCGGGTATGAGACAAATAAATCAATTTTATAACTAGTTATATTTGATAAAACTAAATTGTCTTTTTTACACAAAGATGTTACCACGTAATGCTGTTCTATCAGAGTGTTAACCGGTTTACACCCGCTAAGACCAAACTCAGCCAATAATTCCATGCAGTATTTTCTTTGAGAGAGACATATTCCTTTTTCAGACTTGATGAATTCTATTCCCAAAAAATACTTTAAAGGATCTAAATATTTTATTAAGAATTTTGTTTTCAAAAAGACTTATATTTTATTAATTTTAGACTCATTGTTACCCGTTACCACTATATCGTCCACATATACAAGAAGCACTACAAACATAGAATCTTCACATTTCACAAATAAGGAATAGTCGCATTTACTTTGCACAAAACCACATTCAACAAGACTAACCAATTTTTCATTCTACATTCGAGGTGCTTGTTTTAGCCCATATTTTCCAGTTTACACACCTTAGTTTCATTTTCAGAAAAATAACTCTCAGGTAAATCCATGTAAACATCTTCATTTAAATTGCCATATAAGAATGCATTATTTATGTCTAACTGGTATAAAGACCAACATTTTTTAATAGCTAGACTTAGGACACATCTAATAATAGGCATTTTTACAACCGGAGAGAAGGCATTTTTGCAACTAGTCTAGCTTTATATCTCTCAACTTCCCCGGTAGACTTATATTTAACTTTATACACCCACTTGCATCCTATAGTTTTCCTATTCTTAGGCAAATCAACAAGACTCCACGTATTATTTCTATTTAATGCTTCCATTTCCTCATTCATAGCATTTATCCAATTTATATCCTGTTTGGCAGCTTTAAATGTTTTTGGTTCAATATATTTGTTAAGACTAGTTGTAAAACACACATTTTCAACAGAAAGATTAGCATAGCTAACTATTTTTTCCATGCCATACTTAACTTTACCCTCAACAATAAAATCTTGTAATTTGTTTGGTAAAGAAATTTGCCTAGTGAACCTTCGAACATAACTTAATGGATCATTAATACCCTCAGGATAGTTAGAAGTTTCATTCTATCTAGAACTACCTACCCCGCTAGTATCATTCCTCAAACTGTATGACTGCTGTAAACCAGTCTTAGTTTCAGTTCTAGTCTAATGAAGTTGCTGAAAAGCATACTCATCTTGGTATGATCGACCACTGGACTATGGAATACCAGCCTTATCTATACAAGTTTGGGTCTGACTACTAGGCTGCTGGTTAGAACTAGTTGTCACTTTATCTCTCAAATCCCTCCCTTCATCATCGGGTTTTTCACCATTAGACTCTTGAGACCGACTTTGTAAAAATATGTCAAAAAAATTCAATGTATTTACAGAATTATCAATTTCAGAAACAAACTTGTTTAATTTTTTGTTTTCTTTAAAAGGAAAGACACTTTCATAGAATTTTACATCTCTACTAAATAAAATTTGTTTCTTATCTAAGCTCCACAACTTGTATCCCTTTTTTTTTTTGAAAAGAACCATAAAAAACACATTTTTCAGCTAAGTAAGAAAATTTATTAGTATTATTTAACACGATACTAAAACAAAGACAACCAAAGGCTTTAAGGTGATCTAGATAGTGATGAAATTGGAACATTAACTCATAAGGCGATTTTCCATTCAACATAGATGAAGGAGTCTTGTTAATCAAATACGTAGCAGTTAAAATGCAATCAGACCAGAAAGTTAAAGGGATACCCCCTGGAAAAGAAGAGTTCTAGGAACATTCAGTAAATGCCTATGTTTTCTTTCTACTATCCCATTTTGTTGAGTAGTATAGACACATGAGGTCTGATGGATAATACCATTTTCTCTAAGAAATTCCATCATTTTATTATTAACAAATTCCTTACCATTATCATTTCTAAACACTTTTATAGTTTTCCCAAATTGATTTTTGATCATTTTAAAAAAAACTTTCCACAATATAAAACACTTTATCCTTATGTTTTAACAGGTATACCCAAACAGACCTCGAAAAATCATCAACAACAGTGAGAAAATATCGGTATCCTTCTCTACTATGAACTCTATAAGGACCCCAAACATCCAAATGAATTAACTCTCCTATATGCGAGTACTTGTGATCACTCAATGGAAACGGTTCCCTATGTTGTTTAGATCTATGACACATCACAAGGAATAATATCCAATTTACTTGTTAATTTTAGTCTATTTTTTAACAGACTAAAGACATGATTAGATGGATGACCCAACCTAGAATGCCACAAGTTTACAACATCATGACTATTAAAACACACCTTTAAAGGCTTAAATGCATCACCACCACACAAGTAAAGGCCATCAATCTAATCACCAATCTAGAGGACTTTCTTTGAGAACAAATCCTGTATATAATAGTGACTTTCTTTAAATGTGACACTCATATTGTTATCCCCAGCCAACTTATATACCGACATTAAATTGACACAATAATCAGCAATAACAAAGACATCAGACAGAATAACATGATTTTCTAATTTTATACTTCCAATTTTAGTAACTTTAGCATTGGTCCCATTGGGATGCTTAACAGAAATGTTGTATTAAAAAACATCTATAGAGTTAAGTAGACCCTCATCAGACATAACCATATGTTGGTTTGCCCCTGAATCAACAACCCGACAAGACATATTATTGCTAGACCTGCTTGAAAAACTAAAGACTCTTTTATTAAAGCAATTAGAAAATGAGGAATAGGAAATACCTCCAACATTAGCACAAGATGATCCTTCACTAGTCTTTTCACTCAACAAACTTAATAATTTGTTTATCTGATCCGAAGTAAGTGATGGAGCAGACCCAGTTGTAGTGGAAGAGGGCCCATTGTTTGATTTATTTAATCCAGATGTATTTGACATAGCTGACTTACCCCCTTGACCACTATTTGAACTAGTTCTAACTCTATATCCGGGAGGATACCCAACTATATCCAAACATTTTTCAGCTATGTGGCCTAGTTTGTTGCAATGAGTGCAATTCAGATTTGGATTAGGACCTCTATTGAACCTTTTTTATTATCAAAAAATTGTTTTGACTTGGACACAAACCCCATGTTTTGACCTTTTGAAGATCCATTTGAACTCCTATGAGACTCTTCCCTAGAAACTACTGAGAAAGCATTTTTAATTGTGGGAAGAGGGTCTTGAGTTAGTAAATTTGTTCTAACAGGTTGATATACCTCATCCAAACCTATAAGAAATTGCAGTAGTTTTATTAAATGACTAAAGTTATTAAACTCTTTTGAAACATTACAGGTACATGATGGAATTTGCACAATTGCATCAAACCGTTTCCACATAGTAGTCAACCTATGCTAGTATTCAGACACAGTAGAACCACCTTGTGTTATAGAGTTGATTTTCTGATATAGACCAAACACTACTGACCCATCAACTCTATCATAAGTTTCTTTAAGATCAATCCACACTTTAGAGGTTAACTTGGAATAAACTTGACCCACATACAATTCCTCACTATCAGAATTAAGAATCCAAGACAGAACCACAAAATTACATCTTTCCCATTGCATAGCTGGCACACTATTATCAGTTGATTTTAAACAAGAACCATCTATAAAACCTATCTTATTTTTTGCTCGAAGAACCAGTTTTATAGTATTAGCCCAGACAATATAGTTTTCAGTTCCTTTCAACTTGATATTCATAATATTAAGACAACTTGAATCACTAGCATGAAGATACGATGAATCACTAGCATCCAATTTACTAACCAAAGTTTCCACACCAGAACTATCACTATCACCCATTGTAGACACAACCAAATAAACTTGAGCAGAGACACTAAGGGGATGATTTCACACAAGCACATGCACGCTAACCGGCCAAGACCATCGCCAGGTTTTCACATCCACTTACTGTGGTAGATCAAGGATTAGTCAAGGTGGAGATGCAAGATCAAGCAAGATTACACACAGTGATGCACACACACTTCAGATTATAGACAGAAATTAAACCTAAAATTAATGAACATCAAAGATCAGTCAGCACAGAAATGCAGCACACAAATAGGGGATGTCTCTCCCTGTATCCAATTTCACAATGCTAGTTCCCCTAACCTAGCCAATTGATACGTGGTATTATATATATATATATATATATATATATATATTATGCATATCAAACCCTTGGTTGAGGCATTTTATTAACAAATTCATGTGAACCGACACTTATTTGGTTTATATTTGAATTTTGTAGGTCATGGAATAAAACATGCTTAAACAAAGAAAAAGAGTTTAATGGGCTTATATGGATCAAGCTTGGACTTTTGGTGGGTTATGTCATATAAATTAAAAGAATAAAAAAATAAAAATATATAGATGGAAGGGATTGCCATGAAGAGAGGGGGTGAAGCCGTCAAGGTCAAAAAGAAAGACGACAATTGGAATCTTAGAGGAATTGGCATAGGGCAAAAAATAGAGTTGTGCTTGGAGGCACATTTTTCGAGAAAGGCAATTGTTGGAGGCTGTTATCATCCACGAGAAAAATAAAGAATTGGAACAGAAAGGAAAAAGTAATAGCCGTAAAATCAAAAATAAAGAACTAGGCACACACGTAAAAATTTATTGAAGCGATAAGCAGGTGAATTAATTAAGCTAGCAGACAGGTAAATTAATTTAAGCTAGCATGTAGCTTAATTATTTTCTGTTTTATGATGAATATTTATATTGAATTTTTGATGTTCTGTTTTTCTTATGATTGGCTAAATTTGTCACAACTACCTAGGTTTGATGATAGTTTTCCTGTATTGATGCTTTTGCGAGTTTTAATCGTATGTTTTACTGTGTTGATCTTAGAATCAGTTCTTGAATGTTTATGAATGGTTATGAATGTTGTGTATACTTGATAATTACTGTTTTGATCATGTCTGCTTGTTCTAGTTGGTTTTTGTGTCATCTAGGTCGAGTATTGCATGTTAGAATCACTACTTTGTGTACTGATTGTATAGACAACTTATTTGACCATAACAGTTGGTGTCTAGATTGTAGTTAGAGAGTATTATCTGTGTCCTACCTTGTCTTGAGACTGACCACGTGATAGACATAGCCTGAAACCTTGTACCCATTGTGTGTTAGGTCTAGATTACGCGATCGTACAAGTCTTGCCTTTTATTCATGGTGTTAGTGTTATTTGGGTTCGTTTACATTCTACTTCTTGGTTTTCCCTTGCTCTGGGGCTGTGGATCACAGTCTTTCACAACTTTGTGAGTGGTGAGACCGACTGGAGATCCCTCATTAGGCATTTCAGCACAGTCTATCCCGTTCTTCATACGAGTCTTCTGGTTTTCTCAGGGAGTAGAAACATACCTGGTTAGCCTTAGATTTGTACCATTAGAGATAGTTGTACGATTAATTCCCTTGTCATTGCATGTTAGTGTAACACATGCCACAAAAATGTCCGAGAAATGCCAAGTTCAGAACCATAAGGACTTATTGCATCTAAATTACATAAGTCTAGGGTTTAAAATAAAAATTTTGGAAAATTAGTTGATATCGGACCGACTTCTAGTAGCATATCGGTCCGAAGCGAACTAAGACCTAGATATCGGACCGAGGTAAACTAAGTCGCATATCGGACCGACACCGTTATTCATAACGGTCCGAAGTGAACTCTGGTTAGATATCGGACCGATATCCATTCTTATATCGGTCCGCAATACATCGTATGTCGGTTTTCGGACCGACATCATTCCATATCTGTCCGCAAACCTCCCCTCAGCTGCAAATTGTGGTGTTGACATGTGTCCAGTGACTTAGCCCTAATGATGGGACATGAGTCTAGATGTCGGACCGACATAGTCCACATAACGGTCCGACATGCACCAAACACATATTCGGTCCAATCAGGAGTTGATGTTTAGGGCTGACGTTGGCATAGCTGGATGTCGGACCGACATCCGTTTGATAACGGTCCGACATGGACCCCGAACTCAGCCTATAAATAGCTGGATGATCTCAGTCGATTTCTTCATCCCAAACACGATTCCCACTTTCAAAACTCGTTCCAGGTGATCCCTAGCCCACTCTCGACGATCCCGGTACAACTCCAGCTCTTTTTAGCACCCAGTTTAAGAAGAAACGCTGGTAGAAGTGCTGATACGCTAGAGAAATCAAGTTAAGAAGCTAGTTTTATAAGCTTTCGATTCTAGAGGCTTATTCCACTAAACACGGTGAATACTTTATCTCTCTGAAAACTTGTGTTAAACATTTTATTTACAAAAAAGGCCAAATAAAGGTTAAGGGAGTAATGCTCAACGTTCACCTACATATAAGCATTCGAGCCATAGGTATACGTAAAACTTGCAAGGGATACACGGGTCACGGGTGAAAGTATCGGATCGCGGTTGGTACTTCCCTTTTTAACAAATGAGGACACACGAGTCCCCGTTGTTAAAAATACATACTACCAGTGTATACAGTGGTGCTACAGTCAAGACATAAGGGTCTGCTGAATGTGTAGATTGAACATAAAGTTATGATTATCAAATTAATACTTGTCTGTGTTAAATGCTTTTTAGTGTCAAGATAATTGTATTCACTGGCGTTCGCGCTGACGTTTAATTTTCAAAATATTTTCAGGAAATCAATAAAATGTGCTGGAAAAAGGGCGGGCAGATATGAGATCTGACCCATGACATGAAAGGATGGAATGCACGTATGATTCTCAGGCCTCGTGTAAAGGGAAATCCTGAAAAGATGAAAATGAGATAGGACTAGGGAATTGATCAACCCTGGGTTGTACTATTTCCAGTGGCTTATATGTATTTGATTTCAAACTCTGTTTTGTAATCAAATGAAAGGGTATTTAAATCCCTATGTTTATGAAAGTAAATGTAAAAATTTTGTCTTCCAACTGGGTTTTGATATTTATAAACACAACCCTTGAGGTTTAAAGAATGAAGAAACGACCCTTTTGAAAAGACTTCCGATGTGTTTTGTAAAAACTCTAAAATCAAATAAGGGGATACCAATCGATTGTCGCACACGTCCAGGCGGTGCCTGAGGCGGGGTGTGATAGGGTTGGTATCAGAGCCACAAGTTTTAGCGAATTAGATACTTGGAAGTAGTATCTAGGCTTTAACCATTAATGCTTTTAAGATAAGGAAACAAGGTAACCTTCTGACTGATATGTAGTTATCTGACAAACGAAAGTGTTCTGTCTAAGGAAAGAACGGTGTATAAATCTCTCCTAGACCCGTCGCTCTTACCTGGGAACATATCTGTTGGAGGAACTACTCTGGGAAGATAATCATCCTTGTAGAGCTTTAGTTAAGATAAAGATACGAGCCTTAGTATCTAAGTCTTTACCAAAATAAGATAAGTACTAATACTTTAAGATTGCAAATGTCAGGAGATAATTCCATTCCTGTCTATTATGACCCCAACCGTCCGATTAAACAAGAATCCCCGGAATACCATCCATTGGGTTCATAAATGAGTCCTATATCATCACCCTACTATAACGACGATCCATTCTCCATACTCCCCGACCATAACTCTCCCAAATACCATCCTCAGTCTTATGATTCTTCTAGCCAATGGATGGATGCTGGATCCGATTTCAGCAATTGGAATACTGATGCCCCACCCCTGCAAGGAAATGAGGCACAATCAAGTCAAGTCTAAGAAAGCTTATCAACAGAAGAAGATCCATCTGAGGATTCTCAACACTATGAACCTGCTTCTGAGAACCCTGATGACTATCCATTCAATAATCCCGTTTCAAATAGTTCTGATCATCAATCTTATAATTCTGAATCTCCTATCCTGTATGACCCATATATGTTTCCTGAACCTGTTTACCAGGGTCCTTTTGAAACTTATTTCAAAGCTCCTCCGGGATACCAAAATGCTTATAACGATATTATGGTTGGACTTCGTGAACCTCCACCAAAATACGGTTATGAGCATAGTATGCCTTCTTCCCCAATCGAATGTTTAGACCGTTCGTTGCGCCAAACAGACGAAGTAACACGAGAGAAAATCATGGACAAGTCAAGAACCAAATTTTATGGACAATAGGTCTATGAATATGGAGAAAGCCTAATGACCCTTGGAGAAGAGCTGATGAAAGATTAAATCTTTTGTTGTATTTTGTTTCCTAATGTAATATACTTTCTTAATAAAATCATTTTGTTTGTTTTCAGAATGGTTGGAAAAAGGAAAGGCCCTAGCTTTCTTCGTAAATTTGCTCCTACTAATTACTTTGAACGTAAAACGAATGAAACAACTATAGAAAATAATGAGGAAACTGAAAGTTCAAGTTTCAGAAGCCTCGAAGAAATAGGAAACTCAAATGTTCCCTATAATCCTTCTGTAAGTTTTCATTCTGCTCCTACCATTGGAAGTTACAAAGTCACTCCAATATATTCCCAAAATTTTCATGAGGGATACGCCGAAATGCCTTATGAAAATCATCCTAAAGAAGAAGAACATGTTGACTCTAATATACCTTACGTTCCGTACTATGAGACGATTCCCATCCCTGCTCCTCATATAAATGAGAGTGCATCGGGAAGTGAGAGGGACTAAATGTTGTTGAGCCGAATAACTGAGTTAGAACGAGAAAAAGCTGATATTGAAACTCGTAATGCTTTGTTAGTTCAAGCTCTTGAAGAAAAGAATTTTAAAAATGATCCTTATATGTATTCTTTTCTTATATATATATTTCATCAATAAAAAGTTTTGTTTTTTATTCCCATCTTAATTATGTTATAGCATGTCTAAAAAACCGGACCTTCTTACAATACAAGAGGAAAGAGGAAACAAGCAGTGATTGAAAATACTGCTGAAATTCCCGATTCTCGTAAAGAATTGCAGAATGAATCAAGGATTTTTACTGAAATAGAAAAGAGACAAGCATATAAGTTATCTGCACAACCCTCAATTCCAAATTCTGTCCATTCTCAACCATTGACCCAACATACCCGAACCATAACTCAATCCAAACCCATTACTCTCAAACCAGAGGGTTCTGCTACTCATCTAACCAGGAAGACGGAAAGGGAGAAATATTACCATAATTCATCCGAAGATGAAGGGATGGGTAATAATTATGGCCATATAGAAAAGAAGAGGAAGATAGTTGGTTGTACTTATAAAATTTTCCAGGATTGCAAACCCTTTAATTTTTCTGGAAGAGAAGGAGGGATAGCCACTTTAAGGTGGATAGAAAAGACTGAGTCTGTACTCGCAATTAGCAAATGTGTGGAGGAAGGCAAGGTTCTATATCCTCTAATTTATTTAAAGATCAAGCTTTAGAATGGTGGAACAACATTGTTGTTGCCAAAGGAAGAGAAGCAGCTTATGCTATGGGCTGGAGCGCCTTCAAAACAAGAGTGGAGAGGAAGTACGTTCCCCAAAATGAAAGGGAACAGACTGAAGGGAAATTTCTAAATCTGAAGATGATTAGAACCAATCATCAGGAATATTCGACTAAACTCCTTGAATATGCGTGAATAGTTCCTTATCTAGCAACCCCTGAATCTAATATAATAAAGAGATATATTTGGGTTTTGATCGGTGAAATCCGTGACATGATCAAGGTCGCAAATTGTGAAAATCTTGATGATGCTATGGATTTAGGAGCATTATTAACCAGCAGTCTGATTAGGAATCAAGAAGAAGGAAAGAAGAAGAAAGAAGTATCTGGGCAAGGCCCAAGTGGATTCAAGAAATCATCCTTTACTCCTCAAAATAACAAATCTTCTATCTCTGAGTGTCCAAGGTGCAAGAAAAGGCACTTAGGGCAATGTCGATCTGGACCTCATTGCAACTTATGCAAGATGTCTAGACACAGAACTGAGGATTGTTTTAGAAAAAGGCCGATTACTTGCTTTGAGTGTGGCAAAGCTGGCCACATCAAAATCAATTGTCTCGAGCTAAAGAAACCTGATGGGACAGGTTCCAAACCTACAAATGGAGTGAAAAAGAATGCACGAGCATTCGTTCTCAACACTCATGAAGCTGCACGTAGGCCCGATGTCATTGCAGGTACATTTCTTGTTAATGATATTTATGCCGAGTTTTATTTGACTCTAGTGCAAACCAAAGTTTTATAGATCATAGATTCTGTAAACTGTTAAATAAAACTCTAGCTAAATTAGACAAGAAATATGTGGTAGAAACTGCCAATGGTGACCTCTTCCAAATCTCCGAAATTCTAAACGATTGCCATATCACACTCTCAGGACATGTTATACATGTAAAACTGTTGCCAACGACTTTGGCAGGTTTTGATATCGTTCTAGGAATGGATTGGTTAGCCTCTAACCAAGCCCATATCCTGTGTGATAAGAAAGCAATAGAACTTCGTTCACCAAAAGGCAACATTCTTACGATCAACGGCGATAAATTATCCAACTCTGTTGGAATAATTTCCTTGTTAAAAGCCACAAAATACTTACGAAAAGGATGCTTAGCATACCTTGTAACTGTAACCACCGACACCAAAAAAAAGATTGAAGATGTGCCGGTTGTGGCTGAATTCCCTGATGTTTTCCCTAATGAACTACCTGGAATTCCACCTAAAAGAGAAGTGGAGTTCAGAATTAATCTTGTATCCGACACAGCTCCTATTGCTAAAGCCTCATACAGATTAGCTCCAAACGAAATGGCAAAATTGAAGAAACAACTAGATGAGTTACTTGAGAAGGGATTCATAAGACCAAGCTCGTCGCCTTGGGGAGCCCCGGTCTTGTTTGTCAAAAAGAAAGACGGTTCGATGCGTATGCGTATTGATTATCGGGAACTGAATAAAGTTACGATAAAGAACCGTGATCCACTACCTAGAATCGACGATCTTTTCGATCAACTCCAAGGAGCCCGTTGTTTTTCCAAAATCGATCTTTGTTCTGGCTATCACCAATTGAAAGTCCAGGAAGAAGATATTTCTAAAACTGCTTTCAGAACTCGATATGGTCATTATGAGTTCACGGTAATGCCATTTGGACTTACTAGTGCTCCATATGCCTTCATGGATATGATGAATCGAGTTTGTAAACCTTACTTGGATAAATTCATTATCGTATTCATCGACAATATCCTTATTTACTCCCAAAGTAAGGAAGATCATGCTGATCATTTGAAAATCTTACTTAAACTCTTGAGAATGGAAAAGCTTTATGCAAAGTTCTCGAAATGTGAGTTTTAGCTATCAGAAGTTTAATTCCTTGGTCATGTCATTAATGCTGATGGCATTCAAGTTGACCCTATCAAAATATAAGCAATATCCAAATGGGAAATCCTAAAGTCACCACTGAAGTTCGTAGTTTTCTCGGCTTGGCTGGTTACTATCGGAGATTTATCCAAGATTTTTCCCGAATTGCGGTACCATTAACATCTCTGACTCGCAAATCAGTTAAGTATGAATGGGGACCTAAACAATCTGAAGCTTTCAAAATTCTGAAACAGAAACTGACTCAAGCACCTATACTAGCTTTGCCAGATGGAAACGAAGGCTTTTCATTATACTGTGATGCTTCACACACTGGCTTTAGTTGTGTGTTAATGCATGGAAGCAAAGTAATTGATTATGCTTCTCGTCAGCTGAAAACTCATGAAAAGAACTATACGACTCATGATTTAGAATTGCGCGCCATAATTTTCGCTTTAAAATTATGGAGGCACTATCTTTATGGAGTCAAATTCACCATATTCACTGATAACAAAAGCTTGAAATATATATTCAGTCAGAAATAACTGAATATGAGGCAAAGACGTTGGATGAAAATCCTAAATGATTATGATTGCGAAATCTGTTATCATGAAGGAAAGGCCAATGTTGTAGCCGATGCTTTAAGTAGAAAAGAACACGAGAAACCTAAACGAATCCGTGCTTTAAGACTCGACCTCCAAATCGATCTTATTACTTGTATTAAGGAAACGCAACAGATGGCTTTAAAAGAACCCAACCTAGAGAAAGAAGGTTTAGGAGGCATGATCGAACAACTGGTCAAAGGTGACGATGGAATTCTTAGAATGAATAAGAGAATCTGGATTCCTACCTATGGAAATATACGTGCAGAGATTCTTGAAGAAGCTCATAAATCTAAATACACCATGCATCCTGGAAGCGATAAAGATGTATAAAAACCTAAAAGCCAATTATTGGTGGATAGGGAAGCAAAAGCATATCGATATCTATGTTGCAAAGTGCTTAACCTGTTCTCAAGTTAAAGTTGAACACCAAAAGCCGTCTAGCTTGTTACAGCAACTTGAAATTCCTGTCTGGAAATGGGAAATGATAACCATGGATTTCATCACGAAACTTCCCCGAACAAGTCGTGGGAATGATACCATCTGGGTTATCATTGACAGGCTTACTAAGTCTGATCATTTTCTTCCCATGAAAGAGACATTCAATATGGATAAGTTGGTGCAGATATATGTTAATGAAGTTATAATATTACATGGTGTGCCGCTATCTATCGTGTCAGATAGAGATAGTAGATTTACTTCTCGATTCTGGCAAAGTTTTCAAAAAGCCATGGGTATGAAATTGAATCTTAGCACTGCCTACCATCCTCAAACGGACGGGTAGAGCGAAAGAACAATTCAAACTATGGAAGATATGTTAAGGGCTTGTGTTATTGATCTTAGAGGAAGTTGAGATGACCACTTACCTCTAATAGAATTCTCATACAATAATAGCTATCATACGAGTATACAGGCTGCTCCTTTTGAAGCCTTATACGGTCATAAATGTCAAACTCCAATCTGTTGGTCTGAAATAAGAGAAAATCAGTTATCCGGACTTGAAATAGTCCTAGAGACAACTGAAAAAGTTATTCAAATAAGAGATAGACTAAAAGCGGCTCGTGATCGTCAAAATAGTTGTGCTGATAAGAGACGAAAGCCGTTGGAATTCAACATCGATGATAACGTTCTGTTGAAAGTTTCACCATGGAAAGGCTTTGTAAGATTTGGAAAGAAAGGGAAATTAAGTCCTAGATTCGTAGGACCATTCAAAATCTTGAAAAGAGTTAGGCCTGTGGCCTATTAACTCAAATTACCAAAAGAAATGAATGGAGTACACAATGTATTCCATGTGTCAAATCTACGCAAGTGTTTGGCAGATGAATCAGCGGTAATACCCCTACAAGACGTAGAGGTAGATGAAATGTTAAAATTTGTGGAACAACCTTTGCAAATTGAGGACAGGCAGGAAAAGAGATTGAAAAGAAAGAAACTAATGATTGTGAAAGTAAAATGGAACTCCAGACGTGGACCTAAGTACACGTGGGAACTGGAATCCGAAATGAAAAAGAAATATCCGCACTTGTTTAAATAAACTCGAGGACGAGTTTTAAACAAGGTGAGGATGATGTAACACCTGCCACAAAAATGTCCGAGAAATGCAAAGGTAAGAACCTTAAGGACTTATTGCTTCTAAATTATATAAGTCTAGGGTTTAAATTGAAAATTTTAGAAAATTAGTTGATATCGGACCGACTTTTAGTAGCATATCGGTCCGAAGCGAACTAAGACCTAGATATCGGACCGAGGTAAAAACAAGTCAGATATCGGACCGACACCTTTATTCATAACGATCCGAAGTGAAATCATGTTAGATATCGGACCGATATCCATTCTTATATCGGTCCGCAATACATCGTATGTCGGTTGTCGGACCGACATCATTCCATATCCGTCCGCAAACCTCCCCTCAGCTGCAAATTGTGGTGTTGACATGTGTCCAGTGACTTAGCCCTAATGATGGGACATGAGTCTAGATGTCGGACCGACATAGTCCACATAACGGTCCGACATGCACCAAACACATATGCGGTCCAATCAGGAGTTGATGTTTAGGGCTGACGTTGGCATAGCTGGATGTCGGACCGACATCCGTTTGATAACGGTCCGACATGGACCCCGAACTCAGCCTATAAATAGGTGGACGATCTCAGTCGATTTCTTCATCCCAAACACGATTCCCACTTTCAAAACTCGTTCCAGGTGATCCCTAGCCCACTCTCGACGATCCCGGTACAACTCCAGCTCTTTTTAGCACCCAGTTTAAGAAGAAACGCTGGTAGAAGTGCTGATACGCTAGAGAAATCAAGTTAAGAAGCTAGTTTTATAAGCTTTCAATTCTAGAGGCTCATTCCACTAAACAAGGTGAATACTTTATCTCTCTAAAAACTTGTGTTAAACATTTTATTTACAAAAAAGGCCAAATAAAGGTTAAGGGAGTAATGCTCAACGTTCACCTACATATAAGCATTCGGTCCATAGGTATACGTAAAACTTGCAAGGGATACACGGGTCACGGGTGAAAGTATCGGATCGCGGTTGGTACTTCCCTTTTTAACAAATGAGGACACACGAGTCCCCGTTGTTAAAAAGACATACTACCAGTGTATACAGTGGTGCTACAGTCAGGACATAAGGGTCTGCTGAATGTGTAGATTGAACATAAAGTTATGATTATCAAATTAATACTTGTTTGTATCAAATGCTTTTTAGTGTCAAGATAATTGTATTCACTGGCGTTCGCGCTGACGTTTAATTTTCAAAATATTTTCAGGAAATCAATAAAATGTGATGGAAAAAGGGCGGGAAGATATGAGATCCGACCCATGACATGAAAGGATGGAATGCACGTAGGATTCTCAGGCCTCGTGTAAAGGGAAATCTTGAAAAGATGAAAAGGAGATAGGACCAGGGAATTGATCAACCCTGGGTTGTACTATTTCCAGTGGCTTATATGTATTTGATTTCAAACTCCCTTTTTAACAAATGAGGAGACATGCGTCCCTGTTGTTATAAAGACATACTACCAGTTCTACAGTGAGGAACTGAGGGCTTGCTGAATGTGTAGATTGAACAAAAAGTTGTGATTATCAAATTAATACTTATTTGTGCCAAATTCTTTTTAGTGTCAAGATAATTGTATTCACCGGCGTTCGCGCTGACGTTTCATTTTCAAAATATTTTCAGGAAATCAATAAAATGTGATGGAAAAAGGGCGGGCATATATGAGATCCGACCCATGACATGAAAGGATGGAATGCACGTAGGATTCTCAGGCCTCGTGTAAAGGGAAATCTTGAAAAGATGAAAAGGAGATAGGACCAGGGAATTGATCAACCCTGGGTTGTACTATTTCCAGTGGCTTATATGTATTTGATTTCAAACTCTTTTTTGTAATCAAATGAAAGGGTATTTAAATCCCTATGTTTAAGAAAGTAAATGTAAAACTTTTGTCTTCCAACTGAGTTTTGATATTTACAAACACAACCCTTAAGGTTTAAAGAATGAAGAAACGACCCTTTTGAAAAGACTTCCGCTGTGTTTTACAAAAACTCTTAAATCAAATAAGGGGATACCAATTGATTGTCGCACAAGTCCAGGGGGGTGCCTGAGGCGGGGTGTGACAGTTAGCTCGAGTCATTTCTAGGTAGTTGCTTTCTATTCGATCTTATCCTTACATCTAATTCCATGTCTTAGTTGTTTCTTAGTGTCTTCGTTGTTAGATTCTAGTCCTAGGTCTTAGTTGTTAGTTGAAATCGGTCATCTTTATTATTAGGTTGGGATTCGATAAAGGTTTACTATCGAGAGTAGTCATCGGTGTCCACGGAATGATATCCGATCTTGCTTATGCTTGCTACATACGTACCGGTACACTTGCCGTTGTGTGTGGTTAGGATTGGTGATTCCATTTTAAAACCGTTGTGCGGGTTCTTTAATTATTTTTATATATATAACCAGCACATCACGTTTTTGGCGCCGTTACCAGGGAACTTGCATTGGCGATTTCGAGAACGACCCGAGTCCGGGATCCAACCATTTTTGTTTTTCTTTTCTTTTTATTTTTTTGTGATTTTTATTTTCTAGAATTAGTTTTGTGTGTTTTTACTTTTATTAGGATTCTTAGCTTGTGAATAATTTTCTTTTTCTACTTTATTTTATTTATATTTGTATTTTCTCACCTGCTACTTTGAGATATGTGTATAGACAGCAGGTTGGTGGATTTGTGGAGCCTTGGTGCGAGATATGTGGTGAGGACCATTGGGTGCAGGATTGCTATTATTCGCAGGTAGATCCCTACCACAAATGTGAGTTTACACAAGTTAGCGAGGAGGAGAGGAAGACAGACATTAAGGTGATGCTAGCTTACATGGAGTCTCGTCGCGAGAAAGCTCAGTTCCGTATGGTCTATGACCTAATGGGGAACTACTTGGGTTACGAGGATTCATCAGGTGTGATGATGGAGCAAAGCCCAGAACCGGAGACAATCATGGATGATGTGTTTTTTGCTATTCCACATAGTTACACACATGTCCCACTTCTAGTTCAGTATGAGTTTAATCGTGATGTGGTTGATGCTCCACATGAGAGTATTCTCAGGGATTGTGCAGAACAACTCCGGAGGACGAAAGCATTATGTGCTAGGGTCAGAAAGATATGTGCTGATATTCGAAGGGAGAATCAATCACCCTGTGATGAGAGGTAGCACGCCACAAAGCCGGAGACGACATGCAGCCTCGAGCCAGGTAAGTATCCTTCCCCTAGCTATATTGATCATGAGTGTGTGGATGATACACCTTTGATTGCATCTACTTTTACACATGATTCCTCAGTTCCATTTAATATTTCCATTTAATATGTCACACTTGTTTTGGGAGGATGTTTTGATGCATGATTCAAAGGCCGAGGACACGCATGAGGATGCTAAGCTTGTTGATGAGATTGAGGATACTGAGTTTGTTATTGATGATATCGAGGACGAGTATGTTCCTTTGTTACTGGATGAGTTTGGTGATGAGTTGATAGATATCACAGCTATAGATGGAGGAGAGTTTGACCCTTTTAGCGATTATGCTGAGTTAGAGGCACTACTGTTTGAAGAGCCATAGAGGGAGATCGAAGAAGCACCGTAATATGATGAAGAAGATTAAGAAGGAGAGCAGGAGGAAGTGGTTGAGGAACCGGATCAACTACTTCATGTTAAGGATAGCCGGCCTGTGGAGGAGAGAGATGGTGGATCGCCTCCCCAATCAACACGACCACGGGATAGGGCACAAAGACGTATGGACCGGCATGTTTTAAGGGTTCTGAAATGGTCACACAAGGACCATAGGAGGATACCATATTATGGAGATGACCGATTACCTCATTACATGCCTCATATCAGATTTGGTGTAGGTAGGTTTAAGGACTGGTGGGTCGACCCGGATACATCTTTCCGAGTCTGTTTGAGCCCTACTATCGCATTCTTCCAAGCGGACGGTAGGAGGAGGAGACTGATCCAAGTGAGTGGGAAGAGAATAAAGGAGAAGCCACCTGATTGAGCATGTGGTTTGAGTTCGGTTGAAGACTCTTTTGTAAACTTAGCGCTTCTGAGAGGCAACCCGATGGTGAGTTTTTATTTTCTTTTAATTTTGTTTTCTGCTATGTTTGCTTTGTGTGTAGGTTTTTCATTTCGAGCTCTGAGAGGTTTTTGATTCTGAGGATTGCATGCTCAAGGTTGTTTCATATGGTGGAGGAGTGTTTGCTGCATCCGTAGGGGAGTCCCGCTCTATCATTTTACTTTTATGCTTTTGCATCATTTTTTGCTTTACTTTGTTTTCAAGTGTACATTGAGGGTAATGTACAGTTTAATTGTGAAGATTGGAATGTGACTTATTTTGAACATTTTATATTTTTACCCTTTTCTTTAGACACATTAGGGACTATGTGTATTTTAAGTGTGAGGATGTCAGCTTGTGTCAAAAAAAATGAAATTTAAAAATAAAAAATTTAAGAGTTGTTTTTGCAAGTCCTAAGTTTACACATTTTTTGAGTCCTAATGCACATAAAAGTCCAGTTTTTATTCAATGTAAATCGAAAGCAAAAGGCGAGTCGGGTGCGGGTTTGCGTTTCCTTAAATGTGGTTTTCCTTAAGTATCAGGATTAAGTAGGCCCAACAGAGTTGTTTTTCACGTAATAAAAATTGTTTGGGATACCTAGGATAGTGTATCAAGCTGGATAGTGTATCAAGCTGGATAGTGATAATTGTGCATGGCTTATATCAGTAACCCGATTCCACACGTTTTCAGTGAGTTTTTGAACCTTTCTAATTTCATATATATTCACTGTTTCGTTTGTTGAGTGTTTACCTAAATGTTATGTTTTGTTAGAACTTGAACATTTTGATGCATGTTGAGACCCTAGGCAGAGATGATACACAGAAATGATAGAGGCGTTAGGATTTAACCCATTTATTAGCCCTTTTCATTTGTTTGCCTTACCCGAACATTATCTCTTAGTGAACCCAGTTTGAGCCTTTAATCCCTTTCGTTTGATTAACCCACATATTACACCTTGAGCCTTTTAGCCTTTTTTTATTTTTAAACCCGTGTTATTAATCCGATTCGAGTTAGTGTCTTTATTTTGTGTTAGTAATTGTTTATGAATATCAGCAATATAGCTTATCGGTTCAAGTTAGTGTCTTATTTTGTGATAATAATTAATTGTGAGTATAGCATTATAGCTTATGTCCTCAGTTAAAGTAGTGTGAAAAAAATGAGAAAAAAATATATACAAAAAATGGAAAAAAATATAGAAAAAAATGAAAAAAAGAGAGAAAATGTAGAGAAAAAGAAAAAAAATATGAAAAAAGAATAAGTGTGAGAATCAAAGATCCTCAATTGTTTAGTTTGTTTGATTATTTGTTAGTTCCTAGCCTAGCGAGTCCGGATTATGATCACTTTAGCCATTTTATTCCCTTTATCCATACCCTTAACCCTAATCTTACATTACAACTCTTTAAAGTCCTTTTGATCTGTGTGCTGGTCTTATGCATTTGGGTGGAGATTTGATTGATGTGCAAGCTTATGACATAAATGTTTCACTGTAAGGTTTTGAGAGTATAGATACACACTAGCACATCTTTTGCTACTTACATATATAAACCGAGTGGAGAGTACCATTGAGAGGGGTATGAGCTGTGCATGATTAGATCTTGAAAGTAGGTGAAACTTGAATAGGTATGCCATGTTTTTCAAAACTTAGCACCATCTTGACTTGTTGGGTCGTAAATCTATTGAACGTGTAAATCTTGGGGAATTAACCGTGTCTTTGGATTTCATGGCTTGCATTTAATTTAGCTTGATGTGATCGTGTTTGTTTAATTACATTGTTGGATATGTTGCATGGGGATTTGCTTAGGGACAAACAAAGTGTAAGTGTGAGGATGTTTGACACGTGGTATTTTATATATATATATATTTTATGCATATTAAACCCTCAGTTTAGGCATTTTATTAACAAATTCATGTGAACCGACACTTATTTGGTTTATATTTGAATTTTGTAAGTCATGGAATAAAACAGGCTCAAACAAAGAAAAAAGTTTAATGGTCTCATATGAATCAAACTTGGACTTTTAGTGGGTTAGATCATACAAAATTAAAAGAAAAAAAAATAAAAAATATATAAATGGAAAGGATTGCCGTGAAGAGAGGGGGTGAAGCCGTGAAGGTCAAAAAGAAAGACAACAATTGGAATCTTAGAGGAATTGGCATAGGGCGAAAAATAGAGTTGTGCTTGGAGGCACAATTTTCGAGAAAGACAATTGTCGAAGGTTGCTATCATCCACGAGAAAAAGAAAGAATCGGAACAAAAAGGAAAAAGTAATAACTGTAAAAATCGAAAATAAAGAAGAGGCACACAAGTCAACATTTATTGAAGCGGCAAGAAGGTGAATTAATTAAGCTAGCAAGCATGTAAATTAATTTAAGCTAGCATGTAGCTTAATTATTTTCTGTTTTACGATGAACGTTTATATTGACTTTTTTGGTTATGTTTTTCTTATGATTGACTAAATTTGTCACAGCTACCTAGGTTTGATGATAGTTTTCGTGTATTGACGCTTTTGCGGGTTTTAATCGTATGTTTTACTATGTTGATCTTAGAATCAGTTCTTGAATGTGCTTGTTCTAGTTGGTTTTTGTGTCATCTAGGTCGAGTATTGCATGCTAGAATCACTACTTTGTGTTTTGATTGTATAGACAACTGATTTGACCATAACGGTTGGTGTCTAGGCTGTAGTTAGATAGTATTATAAGTGTTCTACCTTGTCTTGAGACTGACCACGTGATAGACTGTTGGAATAATATGTCCGGTCCTGATTATTTAACGCTACTGACCGAGTTATGATCCGTAAGAGTTACACCTAGGGCAACGAACATTAAATTCACTTAACTGGTAATTACGAACAAATAACGAGACAAAATATATTTATATTTATTCGTTATACGGGAATTATTATTTGGGGAAAGTGAATATGGTATTGTTAGACATCTAACTTACATGTGAAACCGATCAAAACTACGTAGTTTTGATTAAATATGATTAAAGTTTTATTTAATTTTATTACATTTTATTCTTCACCAATTTGTCCAATGTCTCCTCATTCTCCAAATGAATCTAAAAAATCCAGATAAACCTGTTCAAATAATATTGTCTGACTAAAACCAATTAAACAAATGTTGCTTCGTCATTCTAAAAATCAATCTGTATAAGGAAAAAAAGACCATTAATTGGGATTCTTCAAATTCAAAATTATAATTATGTGATATTTTATTTTATTAATTTTCATTTGAAATATTACTTTTGCAGAGAAAACCTACATAATGCAATCAAAAATGAAAATTATTCGCTTGCAATTGATAATTGTGATCAAATATCCAAGTTGGGGGTGATTCTTTGGCTGCACAAATTAGTTCCGATATTGATGGGTTTACAAAGAAAAACAGGGAATATAAAAGGATAAAAGGAAATTTTAATTAGATTTAATCAAAACTGCGCATTTTTGATCGGTTTTGCATGTAACTTAGGTGTTTAACAGCACCATATTCACTTTCCCCTTATAAATAATACATATATTGTTTTAATCATTTATTAAAACATAAAAAAGTATCGAGCTTTTTAATTGTGTATTGGACTTTGGGCCCGATAACAATTACAAGAGATTATAATAGGAGATTAGGATTTTAATCTCCATACAATCATCTAACCCTAGCCGCCAAGAGCAAAGGAGCCGACCCTCCTTCCCGTCGCAATTCCGGCAGCCCCAGCCACCGCTGTCGTGCGTTTCTCCGGCCAGCGCCGCCACAGCCGCCATCCGGCGCCACCTGTTGACCGCGTGTGTTCGTTTCTAGCCTCGTTCGTTGTACCTCGGTATCTCGATCGGTTATTTGTTAACCACTAAGGTATACTTAATCTCATTGGTAGATTAACTTCTTCCGTGTTCATATGGTTTTGTAATGTAGTTTCTGTTGGGTTTTCCGTTTGTGTTGAATCTAAGTTTTATTCCGTTGCGTTTATTAATTACTATTTAATTAATAATAAACTTTAATTATTATCAACGGTTTTTGATAACTGATTTTTAAACTGATCACCACTGCAAAACCCAACAGTGGCAGTGGTATCAGAGCATTGATTACGACATACGAATCGGATTCGGTCTTTAAACCAGTTATAGATCACAAATTTTACCTCGTTTAAAGTTTCTGATCTACGTTATTTTAGGGCGATTTTTTTATATATTTGGTCAAAGTTTATTTATTTTATTTGACCAAAAGATTGTCCGGCTTATTTGATTGTGTTGAATATGTAAATCTGGCCCGACCATTATTCTTGTGAGCTTTTGTTTTTATTTCGGTTTTGGTTTTATGGTTTTGGCCCACTTTGATGGCTTAAAGTTTTAATAGATTAGGGTTTTTATTTTTTCAATATGTATATTGTATAAATATTGTAACGAAGACCCGAATGCAAGACTGAAGACGGTGACAGGAATCTTGGATTTAGTGGGAGTCACACGAGGCAACTAGACGCATGTACGAAGTCCATCATTATGGTTGTTTATGTGTTGTGACCAAGTGACTTAGTTTGGTCTTGCAAAAGGCTCTTGCAAGATCAAACATTTTTGGCCATATGATTTACATATTTCTATTTTTGCTATTGTGCTTGCCTTTTATCTTATAATTGTTATAACATACCGACCTAATACCAAATTTTTACAATCAAGATAATAACAAGTTCTAAACGTTTTTATTTTACAACTTGTAAATGTTTTTATAATAAAACAAACAGTTTGTTTTAAAATAAATAATAACCAATAGAGTTTTGTAATTTAAACTAATTTTAAAATTTCAAACCTCATAACTTAATAGTTCATTTAAACTATTAACTTTTAATTGGTTAATTACATCGCGACAAACTTAATTTTAAAAAACTTAGTTTTAATAGGTTATTTAAAACTAAGTGTCATGAGAGATGAAATGGTTCATCAAATTGTCACGATCTAATATAGTAAAACTGGCTTTTACAACACACGTATGATTCATCATTCGTTGTGTTTAACCCTATTCGGTAAAACACTAAAAATTAAATCCCATATTTAAGATCAATAGTCTATGCCATCCTATTATAAGGAATACTTGGGGCATAACGTGAAACACCAGTGTTTGGAGCCACAGCACCGCACTTGGTGCGTAGCTTATCCCTCCAAGGTGCAAGGGTTTCGTTGACACACCTGGCCCTTCCACGTGTACCTGTACTAGGGCGACTATTACTTTTCTCTCTTATACATGCCCCAGCTGTATAGAGACTAAAAGTGGGCATAGATGAGGCTAAACGTATCAATGCATACACAAGAGTTGTCTTAGCGGCCTCATACTCGAGAATTGTGCCTTTTCACAATTGGCATTTGTTGTTAGTCTGCCTAATACACTTACTAATGTTGTGTGCCACAACCACCATTACTAACTGATATAACAAGATTCTCTATTCTTACTTTATTCTTGACATGGGTTATTAATATAAGAATTAACTCACCCAAAATACTAATTAATATTTTTGCTTACTTTACATATGTCTACTAAAAAGAACAACTCCTCCTTCTCTCTCAAGTTTTTACTGGAGAATGAAAAACTCAATAATACAGCTTTCTCGATTGGCACCGCAATCTGAGAATAGTTTTCAAGATGGCAAAGAAGCTCTATGTCCTAGATGGCCCCGTTCCTGACGAGCCCGAGAATACCAAGGCCGCTGCTTGTAAGGCCTGGGAAAAACATAGCGAGGATGCCATTGTGGTAGCTTGTCTCATGCAAGTCTCCTGATCTCCAAAAGAACATGGAAGACATAGATGCCTACGACATGATAGTGCAACTTAAAGGCATGTTTGTGAAACACGCCCGTCAACAGCACTACGACACCATGAAGCAACTCTTAAGCTACCGAATGCAAGAGGTCACCCCTGTCAGCAATCATGTGCTTAAGATGAAAGGATACATCGACCAAATGAACAAACTCGGATATCCCGTGCAGGATGAGATGGCAGCAAACTTCATCTTGAACTTTCTCCCTAACTCCTATGACCGGTTCATGATGAATTTCAATATGAACGGATGGGTCAAGACTGTGCCTGAGCTTCACGGTATGATGAATACAACCGAGATTAATGTTCCAAGTAACATTAATCAAGTGTTAATGGTTAGATCTGCTGGTGTTAGCAAGCCTAAACCTAAGAAAAGGGGTTATAACAACAAAGGCAAAAAGAAAGTTAATGTTGCTGCCAAGCCTGCCACCAACAACAACAAGCAGGTTGCTAAACCCAAACCACCCCCTCTTGAGGAGCGTCAGTGCTTTGAATGCAACAAGATGGGGCACTGGAAACGTAACTGCCCTGAATATCTACCCAAGCTGAGATCGAAGAGAGCCAATGGTGAAGGCAACTCTTCAGGTATTTCTATTTATGTTATTGAACTTTTTAGTGTCTCTAGCGATACATGGGTATTTGATACTTGATGTGCTTATCACATTGTTAATGTATTCCAGGAGCCTGAAAAGTGGAAGAAGTTAAAACAAGGCGACATGGAACTCATCGTTGGTGATGGGAAGAGAGTATCGGTTCTTGCAACTGGAGCATTTCACCTTTCATGTCCTTCTGGCCTTGTGATTATCTTAAATAAATGTTTGTTTTCACCTGTTTAACCAGAACCATTATTTCACTTTATTTATTGTTTGAACAAGGATTTAAGTACGTTTTCAATAGAATTTCTATTTCTGATTACTTGAATGATATTTTCTATTTTGAGGCTAAACCTCGAAACGATATTTATGAGGTTGATATTCAAACAAGTAATAGCATATACAATCTTTCTAACGTATCAAATCTAGCATCAAAGATACATTTCTATGGCAATGTAGACTTGGTCACATAAGCAAGGGCCGCATGAGAAGGCTTCAATCCGAAGGGATCCTAGAATCCACCGGACAGGACTCCTTTGAAGGCTGCAAATCTTGCTTAGCTGGCAAACTCACTAAGGGATCCTTCACCGGCATTAGTGAACGAGCCAAGGATCTGCTAGGACTCATACACACTGATGAATGTGGCCCCTTCAGAACCATGTCTAGAAATCATGAAAGATACTTCGTTTCATTCATTGACGAGTACTGTCGATATGCTTATGTCTATCTTATGAAACATAAGCACGAAACTTTTGAAAAGTTCAAAGAGTTTCAAAATGAAGTGGAAAACCAACTCGGTAAAACGATAAAGAAACTTCGATCAGATCGAGGTGGTGAATATCTCAGCACAGATTTCATCAATCATCTCAAGGAGCGTTGAATAGTTTCACAGCCCACTCCACCTGGCACACCCCAACTTAATGGCGTGAGCGAGAGGAGAAATCAAACCCTACTTAATATTGTTTGATCGATGATGTGTAGAACAAACTTGCCTCACTCCTTCTGGAGTTATGCTCTTATGACCGTTGCCCACATTGTCAATCTGGCACCGACAAAGAAGGTAAACAAAACTCCATATGAGATATGGCATGGGTATAAACCCAATCTGTCTTACCTTAGAGTATGGGGATGTGATGCATATGTCACCAGCGATTCTGATGACACGATCCTAGAGGTGAAAAGGTTGTTTTAGTCAGATACTATAACAGAAGCGGATATTATTTCTACCATCCTGGTGCAAATGTTATTTCCATCAAGTGGAAGGGACACTTCCTCGAGAGAGAAATTCTTGAACGAGGAACTAGAAATAATGTCATGGATCTTGAAGAAATTTGAGAACCACAAACAACCGCTGATGAAGTCAGAATGTCTGAACAACAAGAAGTTGTTGCTGATGAATCCGAAATAAACACAAGCGTTAGCAAAAGTGTTAGGACTCGTAAAGAACCTAACAGATACCTATGGCATCTTGAGGGTACCGAATTCCTATTGGTAGCCGAGTCTAATGACGAACCTACCAACTACAAATCTGCTATTTCAGATCCTGAATCTGCAAAATGGCTGGTAGCCATGAACGCCGAGATGCAATCTATGCGTGACAATCAAGTCTGGGACATGTTTAAGCTACCCCCCGAATCTCGAACAGTAGGGAGCAAATGGATTTTCAAGAGAAAAACCGACATGCATGGAAATGTACACACCTATAAAGCAAGGCTAGTTGCAAAGGGTTTCACTCAAACTCAAGGTATTTACTATGATGAAACCTTCTCGCCCATTGCTATGATCAAATTGATCAGGATACTGCTTGCCATAGCCGCGTACTATGACTACGAGATATGGCAGATGGACGTCAAAACCGCTTTCCTTAATGGACATCTCTCTGAAGATGTCTATATGGTACAGCCTGGCGGTTTTGTTGATCCAAAATATCCTAATAGGGTGTGTAAACTGAATAAGTCCATTTATGGACTCAAACAAGCATCTCGAAGCTGGAATCTTCGTTTTGACCAAAAGATCAAAGAGATTGGTTTTGTAAAAAATGAAGATGAGCCTTGTGTTTACAGAAAGTCTAGTGGGAGCACTATATCATTCCTCATCTTGTATGTGGATGATATACTTATCATTAGAAACAACATCCCTATGCTTAACTTGGGAACTTGTTTAGCAATGAAGGATCTTAGATAAGCAGCTTACATTCTAGGAATCAAGAACTACAGGGATAGATCTAAGCGGCTTCTAGGGCTAAGTTAAAGCACATACATAGACAAAGTGATGGCACGCTTTAAGATGGAAAAATCCAAGAAAGGAGGTGTTTCTATGACTAAAGGCATTGTATTGAACAAATCGCAATCTCCTTCAACGGACATTGAAACTAAGCGTATGGAAGCAATTCCATATGCTTTGGCGATTGGTTCTATCATGTATGCTATGGTATGTACTAGGTCTGACGTCTCGTATGCTTTAAGCATGACCAGTCGTTTTCAGCAAAGTCGGCATTGCCCAATGGACTACAGTCAAGAACATTCTGAAGTAGTTGAGAAGAACTAAATATATGTTCTTAATATTTGGAGGAGTGGAAGAGGAGCTCACTGTAAGATGTTACACTGACGCCAACTTCCAAACTGACAGAGATGACTCTCGCTCACAATCAGGTTTCAAGATGACTCTCGCTCACAATCAGGTTTCATATTCACTCTAAACGGAGGAGCTATCTCCTGGAAAAGATCTAAGCTGAGTGTGGTGGCGGATTCAACCACCGAATCTGAGTACATAGCTGCATCAAATGCTGCAAAGGAAGCTGCTTGGATGAAGAAATTCATAACCGACCTTGATGTGATTCCAAGCATTAGGAAACCAGTCGAGATGTTTTGTGATGCCACGGGTGCTATTGCTTAAGCCAAAGAGCCCAGATCTCATCACAAGGCCAAGCACATTCTAAGAAAGTTCCACTATATACGGGAAATTGTGGAACGTGGAGACATCATAATAAGCAAAGTAAACACAGATCAAAACCTAGCGGACCCGTTCACTAAGCCGATGACTCAGGAGAAGCATGATCAACACAGAAATGCTATCAGTCTTAGATTTTCTAGCGATATGTTTTGATTTAGTATTTGGATGTATAAACATTTAAACAGTTGTACTTTTGAATTCAATTTGATTTACTAGTTAAATGCAACTTTGAATCTTATAACTGTGTTTGATTTTAATACGTTTAATCCATGAATCTTGTATTCTTAGTTATCCTTAGTCGGTTAGAATTATGGAAACAACTCTGAATTAAGACTATTTTGAACTTCGACTCAAGTAGTTGACTTCCAATTTCACAGACCTCATCATGGATGACGTTGGAAGTAACTCGCTTCAAATCATCTTCTTTGATTTTAATCATAAGATGTTTTGATATTGGTATACTCATTTAGCATCCTCTGACCTGAGATGCATACTAGAACTTTCGTTTTACCAAGGTCTACTCTTTAATCACTGTCAACTGTTGTCGCGTAACTGCCAGTCATAAAGGCATTGGCTAGGAACAGATCTGAAGTTCAGTGGGAGCTGTATGTAGTCGATAAGAGATTCTGTACTCTTACATGATATGTAACAGTCAGACACCGTGGCACCCTCGTGATTCAAATTGGTGAAGTGTAAGGCCTTACCCAAACTGAATGTGTTTGATTAGACCACTATGAATCTTGAACGAAAACAATAATGATTGAACTCTATATGAGAATGAATCCATATCTCACTGATTCAATTGATGTCTTTTACAGAAATGATGAATGACGATAGTTACCATAAGTCTATTGTCTTCCAATAGCAAGATGTTTTGGTTAATGACTTTAAAGTGTCATACCTTGTTAGGGGCAACCATACCGTTGGCAGCCTGCGTTAAGGAACTTAATCAAAGGCTGTCCAAGTGGGAGACTGTTGGAATAATATGTCCGGTCCCGATTATTTAACGTTACTGACCGAGTTATGACCTGTAAGAGTTACACCTAAGGCAACGAACATTAAATCCACTTAACCTGAATAACTGGTAATTACGAACAAATAGCGAGACGAAATATATTTATATATATTCGTTACACGGGAATTATTATTTAATATAGTTTATAAATAATACATATATTGTTTTAGTCATTTATTAAAACATAAAAAGGGTTCGGGATTTTTAATTGTGTATTGGACTTTGGGCCCGGTAACAATTAAAAGAGATTATAAAAGGAGATTAGGAGTTTAATATCCATACAATCATCTAACCCTAGACGCCAAGAGCAAAGGAGCCGGACCTCCTTCCCGTTGCAATTTCGGCAGCCTCAGCCACCGCCGCCGTGCGTTTTTCCGGCCAGCGCCGCTACAGCCGCCATCCGACGCCACCTGTTGATCGCGTGTGTTCGTTTCTAGCCCAGTTCGTTGTACCTCGGTGTCTTGATCGGTTATTTGTTAACCACTAAGATATACTTAATCTCATTGGTAGATTAACTTTTTTCGTGTTCGTATAGTTTTGTAATCTAGATCCTGTCGGGTTTTCCGTTTGTGTTGAATCTAAGTTTTATTCTGTTGTGATTTAATTAATAATAAACTTTAATTATTATCAACGGTTTTTGATAACTGGTTTTTAAACTGATCACCACTGCAAAACCCAACATAGACATAGCCTGAAACCTCCTACCCATTGTGTGTTAGGTCTAGATTACGTGACCGTACGAGTCTTGCCTTTCATTCGTGGTGTTAGTGTTCCTAGGGTTCGTTTACATTCTAGTTCTTGATTGTCCCTTGGTCTGGGGCTGTGGATCACAGTCTTTCACAGCATTGTGAGTGGTGAGACCGACCGAAGATCCCTCATTAGGCATTTCAGCACAGTCTATCCCGTTGTTTATACGAGTCTTCTGGTTTTCTCAGGGAGTAGAAACATACATGGTTAGCCTTAGATTTGTACCATTAGAGATAATTATATGATTAATTCCCTTGTCATTGCATGTTAGCTCGAGTCATTCCTAGGTAGTTGTTTTCTGTTCGATCTTATCCTTACATCCAGTTCCATGTCTTAGTTGTTTCTTAGTGTCTTCGTTGTTAGATTCTAGTCCTATGTCTTAGTTGTTAGTTGAAATCGGTCATCTTTACTATTAGGTTGGGATTCGATAAAGGTTTACTATCGAGAGTTGTTATCGGTGTCCACGGATTGATATCCGGTCTTGCTTATGCTTGCTATATACATACTGGTACACTTGCCATTGTGTGTGGTTAGGATTGGTGATTCAATTTTAAAACCGTTGTGCGAGTTCTTTAATTATTTTTATATATATAACCAGCACATCACCAATTAAATGTCTAAGCATGTAGTTCGTGTTACAACAAAGTAAAGAACAAGGAAGTAAACTAAGATGGAACGAAGTAACCAAATGGTGCCCAAGTTAGGGTACTCATTCCAAAGGTTCAAGACTCGTAACCTTCATTTAGGGTTACGAAGTCAAGAATAGAAAATAAGCAGCTCCAGAGATGTACCAGATCCAGATCCAAGAAGGAGCAACACCAGATCTAGGGATTCAATTTTGAAACCCGAAATTACCTTCAGCTTTAAGTAGCAGATCTTCCGAGATCCAGATCCAAGAAAATAACACCAGATCTAGGGTTTCTATTTTGAAACCCTAACTTACTCTTTAGCTAGAAAACAATCGATCGATCTTTGATCAGAGGTAAACGTTACCAACAAGAACCCTAGATCAGCGGCACTTCAACTTCTAGATCTTTTGACGAAGAAACCCCAACTTCAAAGAATAATCACGGAAGCGACACCAGAACCAATCAAAGGAAGAATCAAAGCCCTAAAGTTTCTGATACCATGTAACAAACATGGATTCACTCTTTTTTCATACAAATATCAAATACAAACTAGAGAATCAACCCCTAACAGAACCAACTGAACAACGAAATTGAAATACCTACAACAGAAGCTATCAACTACAAGACCAGATCATTGATACAATGATCTGAGATATATAAGACTCAAAGAACCCAAGGAAACATCAACGTGATGTAACCCTAATTGCAACAACATATGAACAGACGGAAGAGAAAGTGTGTACACAAAATGAACTCTTAACCTAAACCCTCACATCTCATTTAATATATACACGCGACCTGGAAACCCGCTGCTTCAAGCCCAAAAGCCCAATCCATATTTTTGTAAGCCTCTGGCCCATCAACATCTCTTTCAAGAACCAACCCACTCAGAATATATGAAACAATAATAAAATTGAATTAGACTATAAAATCAATATTTTTAACACTTTGATCCATCTAGTGTTCAGTGTTACAACTATAATAAGATCAGGCACATAGCTGACTAGTGTGGATAAAAGAAACAAACACCTTTTACTAAAAAAAAGGAGGATTAAAACAGAAGGGATGAGTGAATGCAAAAATGTCAAAGTCTATTTAAAAAAGTTTCCATCACAAATGTCTCATGGTCGAGTCTCATGATTAGGCCGATGAAGATCTCTCTTTCTCCTGTCTAGCTTCTTGCTGGTCAACGAGTAATAAAATTCAGTTATTCTAAAAAAAAAAGATGAAGACCTCTCCTAAGCATGTGGCAAGAATATGCAAAATGCTATTTGAGGGCAAAGGATGATGAAAACACCTTAATATATTAAGGATGCAATATTCGAGAGTATGTTCTCAAACTACAATTCAACCACTTTATATAATGTATGAAATTTTGAATCCTACACTAATAAAGAAAATCATGATATGTTTGATTATGCCTATAAACAAATGGTTTTTAAACAAAATATCGCTAGCTTAAAAGATGAACACAAAATGAAAATTTGTTAAATCAATCATTTTTTGCAATCTTATAGCCAACTTTGAATATACTTTTGAAAAGGAAACATACTAAACAAATTTTGAAAAAAATCTTTAAAATTTTGTGAGTGTACATATGCTAAAAGAATTGCTTGGTTCGGTTTATTCGGTTTTGATTCTTTTTAACCTTTATCCGTTAACTGAATCGAACCAAATTGGAAATTTTTCTAACCGAATAAACCAATTTAAGAAAAAAATATATCCGAATAAACCGAATTAAGAAAACAATATATCCGAATAAACCGAATTCAACTGAATAAATCGAATAAACCGAACCATATTTAAAATATGTCTAACCGAACAACCAATTTAAAAAAAAAACGTATATCTGATAACCGAACCGAAAACCGAATTCGTAATTCGGATACGGTTAGTAACCGAACCGAAAACCTAATTCATCGTGTCTAATGACCCAATGTCGATGTGTTCGTGGCTGGAATCGAGTAGGTTCAATAAGGGAAAGAAAGAGGTTATTGAAGCTATTATTTTTACGACTTGGTAGGTTATTTGGAGAGCTCGGAATGATGCAATTTTTGACAAAACTAGTGACAAGTCAGAGAGTATTTTTGATTCCACTGTAAACGTTTCTTTTTTATGGTTTTCTAGTCGGAACCGAAAGGTGAAATTTGGTTGGGTCGAGTGGCTTAAAAATCCGCTTCTCGTCATATAATTGTTTTTTTTTCGTCCCGGCTAGTCGTTTTTTCTAGTCGGGTTCGGTTTTGCTTTATATAATTTGGCCGTTCAAAAAAAGGTACAATGCATAATGCTTAAAGTACAAAACTACAAATGGTTGAAGCCTTGAGTGGGAAGCAAGTAATACACATAGTGGAGTTGGTGATTATTTATAAAATGTATTATAGATTGATAATTTTATACCAAATTATAAACAAAGTGTTTTATATGGGATTATGCATAAAAATAAGGAAACTTCATCAAATACTAATCAAGTTTTCTGATTGTTTCATTAAAATCACTTAACTTTTTATATTCTTTTAAAGTCACTTAAATTACATTAGGTGTTTTTATTTTTATAAATGTGATTTTTAGTTAAGTGAGAAAAATAGAATATATATGAATTTTGGTTTATATTTTTTTTTCAAACTAACTTGAAATAACAGGCAATAGTGATGAAAAAAAGTTCACTAAATAATAACCAATTTTTATAATCGTTCAATTTAAGTGAATTTAAAAAAAATCTTTAAACTAACCAATACTCATATATGTTTCGTTTGTCTCACTTAACTTTTTTTTAATATAATATTTATAAAAAAATCATATAAATAATGAAAGTTAAATGATTTTAGAGAAACTAAAAAATTTGAGTGACTTTAACGAGGCAGTCAGAAATCGAGGTGCACAAAAAAACCGGTTTGGAAATCCAAATCGGTTCGGAACCGGAAACCGAACCGTCCAAGAACCGGTTTTTTGTGAATCGGTTTCAAACCGGTAGGAACCGCCGGTTTACAACCGGTTTAAGACATTTTCGCGACGAACGGTTTAAGACCGGTTTTTTGTGAACCGGTTTGACGAACCGGTTTAACGGTCACAAAATCGAACTAGCCGTTGGAAAACGGCTATATAGCCGTTAGAACCAATTTTTGACCGTTTTTCACCCATTTTAACCCCCAAACACATTATAAATAGGTAGTGGATGTTTTGGTTAAATCACACTTCTCAAACCCGCTCTCTACACTCTCGTTTGTAAAAAAACGTTCGAAAACGCTCTAAAACGCTCAAAAAACGCTATGGCAGGTTCTTCAAGTTTTGGTGTTTCCTCTTCCGAAGTTAGCGTTGTGAAAATCTTGCCAACAACGAGGAACCCCGCAATTTGGTAAAACTACGATCTATGTGAGATGTCTAACGGGTTGGAACGTGCTCGTTGCAAAAATTGTGATGGGTTTTTTAAAAAGGAATCAAACTCAACTCTAAAAACTCATATGGAAAAATCTTGCCCGAGTTTGAAGAAAATTCTGGGTGAGGGTCAAGCATCTATGACAAGCGAGGGTGGAATTTGGAACTTCGATCCAAATATTGTTCGAGATAGAATGACGAAATTAGTTATTCAAAGAGGTTTGCCGTTCAACCACTTCGACAACCCGCTCCCGACGAGGATGATTCAAGAAGCCCTTCAACCACGTTATCATCAAGTAAGTCGTAGTACTCTTAGACGTGATTGTCTAAAAATGTGGAAAAAAGCAAAAAAAGAATTAATTTTAGGTTTTGAAAAATTGGAAACCGGTGTGAACTTAACCACCGACGTTTGGTCGGCTCCACATGGTATTCCCGACTCATATATTTGCGTTACCGCTCATTGGGTTGATCCCAATACGTGGCAAATGATGAAACGTACAATCGCGTTTGAGATGTTTGAATATCCGCACACGGGTCAAAATTTATTTCACATTTTAGATGGTGTGATAACCGATTTTAAATTACAAAATAAATTATTTTCAATATCTTTTGATAATGCCTCAAATAATACAAATGCGGTTCAAAAATTAATATTAAAATATAATCCGATTTGCAACGGCGCTTTTTTCCATAGTCGATGTATTGCACACATCATCAACTTAGCCGTGCAAGACGGGCTTGCGGTTGAACCCGTTATTGAATTAAGTAATGCATTTCGAGTCATGCTTAAAGACGTTTTTAGTAGTAGTAAAAAAAGATATCATGAATATATTAGATTATGTAACGATACTGGTTTGATTTTCTGAGGTCCCAACAAGATGGAATTCAACTTATAAAATGTTTCATAGTGCTATACGTTAAAAAGATACTCTAAAAATTTTTCATGATATGCTTTCCTCAAAACCGCGTCGTAAAATTCAAAATTTTTCGTCTACGAGTTGGGACATTCTTGAAAATATAACCGAATTGCTCGAAGTTTTCAAAACCGTCACTACTTTTTTATCCGGGGTTTATTACCCCACAAGTCCCTTGACTCTTAAACAAATATTTCTAATGTGTAACAAATTAGCCGAACTTGAAAATAAAAATACTCTTTTTACGAGAATGATAAAACCGATGAAAGAAAAATTTGTTAAATATTTTAAAGAAATGCCTCCGGTTATAACTTGTGCCGCCGCATTAAACCCTACAATTAATGTTTACGGTGTTGAAACCTTGATTGATAAAATAACTTACGATTTGGATTTGAATGCTGAAGATATTCATTTTTCAACCGTAACAAAAACTTATTTTAACAAATGTTTGCAAGATTTGTTTGATATTTATTTACATAAATATGGTACAACACAAACCCCACATGATACGATGGGCGCCGGCGCATCAAGTAGTAGCTCGAGGAATGTGAACTTAAATTTGTATAACGAAATGAGAAATGAATTTACTAAACGGGCTAGAGGATCCACCCCGAGTAGCGAACTCGGAAGGTATACGGGAACAAACTTTTTATCATTTATGAGTCCGGATGTTTTTGAGGACTTTGATATTTTGGCGTGGTGGAAAGGAAACGAATCTACTTTTCCAGTCCTTTCCGCCATGGCCCGTGATTTACTAACCGTCCAAGCTTCCACGGTAGCTTCGGAATCCGTTTTTTCTCTTAGTGGCAGGGTTTTATCTATTCGAAGAACTAGACTCACTCCCGCGGCAATGGAAATGTGCATTTGCTTGAAAGACCATTTGGATGCGGTAGATAGGGGACAAGATAGAAGTTCGCTTGAAGACGAAATTGAAGTTGAAGAATTCATACACGAATCTGAGGTCAACCAAGGATTGGCGAGCCCACTTACAAATGAAGAACTCGCCGAAGATGATAGACTACGAGGATCCACTAGTAACTTCGAGAATGACGGCGAAAATTAAACAAAAAAACTCAAAAAAAAAATATTATTCTTTTTGTCGAATTGTAATGTTTAATTTTGTAATGTTTTGTGATTTCCGAACTCCTACAATATGAATAAACGTTGAACTTTATGTTTTTATTTGTTAAATATTTATTTTTAATTTTTTTTTTTAATAAAACCGGTTTAAACCGGTTCACCAACCCGAACCGGTCCAGAACCGAACTGAACCGTCAACAGGTTCTAGATTTTATATATGATAAACCGGTTTAACCCGAACCGGTTTTAGTCAAAACCGGTTTAACAATTGCGTTGACCAAACCGGTTCGGTTCAAAAACCCGGTTTGTGCACCTCTGGTCAGAAAGCTTAACTACCATTGTGTAAAGTTAAAAAAAATATGCCAAAAATGATAAATAATAAAACGACGTTAAAACTTTAAAATTGGGTTTTATCGAGACCAATCTGAGCGGTCTTGGCAAGCCCAACCAAAGGTTTAAAGGTTTAGGCCAAAGAATTGGGCCAAAGTCGGGTTTTATACGAATTAACTTTTATTTATTTTAAGTTTTTGAAGACTTATTAACGTTCTTTAAATTACATAAATGCCCTTATGCTTTATACACAATTTTTTTTCTGAATCTATGTTGTATGTTTTTAAATCTGGTATGGCACGGTACGTATACATTGTTATGTAGTGTGTTTTCCATTAATTATTCGATTTAAAATATATTTTATTTCTACAATTTTTAGTAATTGTTTTGAACTTTTGATTATATATTTTTCGGTTTAAGTAATGGGGTTTTATCATGATGATATGGACCCAAATAATTGCATATCACAAACAAACCTAGGATTAGCAGTTCGATGACATGAAAATCGTCCATCGTCCAAACCGATATTCATAGATACTTGTTTATAAGGGTGAGCATGTGTCAATCTCGTTCGATTATAACAAAAATCAAATCTACAACTTATGTTTAAGTTTTTAGATTTTCATAACAGATCGACTGCAATTACCAATGATTTAGTTTTTTTGAATATATAGAAAGCAGTCCGCTTAATGTGACTAACCACCAATTCGCACCTAGCACAATTGAAGCCCATTTAAAATAATAAATTTAATCATAGAACAAATAAAACAACAATCTTTTTGATTTATAAAGAAGAAATAAGCAAGTGATATTATTTATCAGAAAAATATTAAAATTTATCTTCCGTATCAAATATCATTTATAAAAAAGTAAAATATAAATGTTATGATTAATTGAGGATACAATTCGATTATTTTAGTTTTATCTACACATATAATCGTAACCGAGTAATAAAACTTGGTTATAAAACTAACCATAACCTTATCATTGATTTTGAATTGATTCAGTTATTTTGATCTAGTTTTTTTAAATATTTTTTAGTTATTTAATTTTTCCAGTTACTAAGTCCTTCAAAGAGTATTCACATACATACATTTCTTATTTAGATATGTTGTCAGGTAAAGTGCCCTACTATACTTATTTCTTTTCTGCAACAAGGAGAGGGGCCGAGGGGGTGAGCCGCCACGTCAGCCCTACCCAATTGATAGACTCTCTTTCCTGTTGTCTCCTTTTCATGGGCCTCATTCATTCTGTCATCCACTCTCACAAAACTCGCCATTCCAATCGCTTAGAGAAGGACTTCCTTGTCACGGGCTTCCATCTTCATTGCAACCCTTCCAACGGGCCTCTCCACGTCACGTAGGGCCGCTACGTTATAGGTCTTATTCTTTCCATTTTCTATTATTGCCTTTTACCAAGTAGAACTAAATGTAAAAATCCATGTACGTTGATTGCACTTCACAATCAATAATAAACTCTAAAAACACTATTAAGTGAAATTACATATAAATAGTAAAAATAGCTAAATCACTTGTGTATGGTGGGTATGGGTGTCATCGTGTCGTCCATATATTTGTGTTTGTCAATGCCCGGGTAAAGTCCCAAAACGTGCTCGGGCATGAAGTCATGACGAGTTAGAATACCAACAATTGGTGACCTCTGCAAAAACATTAGAAAAATTGAATGTAACTCCCATAAAGCTAAGAACATTTTAATCAATCATCGCAAAGATTTCATTGGAGAACGCAATCTGGACCATTGATTAATGATGTGTTAGTTCGGGCTATATTTTATATCTAATGAGTCAAATATGTTAAATCAGAAGTAGTCTAAATAAAACATGTTGAAATTCAATAAAAGTTTATTTTTTTAATGCATAAAAGCTACTAAATCATTTTAATCACTCTCACACACTATTTAATAACAAATGATCAGAAATTGTTTCTGATCAACCCAACCTGATTAAGCACAAAAATGACATGTTTGACCCGTTACCCACTGACCCATTAGCCACATCTAGTTTACATTGTAAGAGAAACAAGCTTACCCCCGGGGTCTTTGGCACTACACACAAGTGTCTAAGCCCGAGCTCCCTAAAAGCAACCGCAACTTTAGCCAGCGACATAGTTTCCACCACTGTGTATGGCGATGTATTAGTAATCGGATGGAGATCGACATACATATCCATCTCTTCTGGCTTAATATCCAAATCTTCCAACTTCGGCCCTCGTCCTAATCCCGCTTTTGCAAAGTCGAACGCGTGGTACCTTTGTAACATTTCGGTCCCAGTCAACTGTCTATCTTTAGTAAACATCTTTCCTTTAAGCAAAACAATCAAGTGAGATCTCAACACCACCCCACAAAGTTCCGGGGCGTCCAAGAAAGGCGGCTCATCAACAACGGGAAAACCGTTATGTGAAGTCAACCTTAAAGAATCTACAATGTTACCAACTTTTTCAACACCAGAAAACGAGATCAACGGTCCAGAAACAACATCACTAGCAACCAATTGTCCCATGTACGGTTCAGCACGCGATTGAAGAAAAGGTAACCCTTTCATTTTCACAATCTGGTCATAAACACCCTTGTTGAAGTTATCTGCAACAGATTTTGAAATAAGGAGGACAAGCATCATGAATGGAAGCATTAGGAGATTGTTTGTGAGTTCAAGAAGTATGACACATAGGGAAACGGTCATTCTCATCGTGCCACCTAGGAAAGAGGCGGACCCCACTAGAGCAAAGAGACCAATATCAAGATTCGAGATGCTAACGAGTAGACCACCAACAAGGCGACCATACGATGCACCAGCGAGGATCACAGGAATGAATAGTCCAGATGGGATTGCAATGCCATAAGTTATGATACCAAGGGCATACATGGAAATAAAGAAAATGAAAAGGGTAGTTATACGAAATTCGTTTGCATTAGAGGAACCAAATAAGTTGCGAATGGTATCTTCATTAGTGTTTAGTAGAAGTGAAGCTAGATCATTGTAATGGCCGGGTGGACATTGGAACTTTTTGTAGCTCCCGGAGCGACCTACCGTAGGGCACTCTACCTCCAAGCCAATGGGGCATGGGGTACAATTTGTGAGCCATGGAAGTCCATAAGCACAACAAGAGGTGAGGAGTGAAATGATGATGACCAAAAACACCCTGATAGTAGGACCTTTCCTGCAAACATCAACACATAATAATCTAAACAAACTAAACAAAATTAGGCGAGTAGTTATTCAGTTAAGGGAAAGATGCGGTATTGAGTTATCAGATTCGCGCTATAGAAAATAATATTTGGATTTGTTACAATGTTACTATTGTTTGAAGTTGTAATAAATAGAAAATTAAATGTTTGAGTGTTTGATAAATTCTTATAATAGCTTGGAAATATAGTTTCTCAAATTTTGTAAAAAGAAGTGGTAAATAAGTAAATTTATATTTCCCTTTAAAAATAGTTCAAAACCGTACGAATAATATGATTATCCAAAACCAAATAATCACAAGCACATGTTGTTTATTCAAACATTAAAAGCTAATTAATAAGTTTTCAAGGAGTGATAATCAGAAAATAAGTTCCAAAATGCAAATTACCCCCCCCCCCCCCCCCAAACTAATGTCACATGTTTTGCATGAGTTTTGGTTGTATTAGATTGGTTTCTTTAATGTCTTTATGATGATTGTTATATTGTTAAGTGAAAATCACGAGAATAGCATGTTGACTAAATATACTACCAAAATAGCCATTGATAATTTTTCTAAATTTATAAATTTGATCGTTACAAATCTTTAAATTAAAGGAACCCGATCAATATTAGACATGTGGTCATTTTCACACAAAACTTAGTCACTTAGGCGCAAAACTTGACGACTTTTTTCACCGATTAGACATAAGTGCAAAAATACTACCACGTTTATATCGATTAGACTCACAACCAATAACACATTGATATCTACCATATTGGCACAAAACTTAGCCACTTTTGCGCCATTTGGTGCAAATCTTGCCAAGTTTTGAGCCTTCTAGAGCAAATACTACCACGTGTCTTGTTGTGATTAATTTTTCTTGTCATTGAAATATGTGTAACTGTCAATTTGAAAATTTAAAAAGGAAGTCCGTGACTATTTTGGTAAATACATTTGATCAAATGTTTATTCTCGTGATTTTCCCTGTTGTCTGTTATCTTGAAAAATGAAAAGCAAGAGAGGCTTACTCATTGATGATGTTATAAGTACGCACGACTTTATCCACAAGATAATTATATAAACTTCCTAAGATTCCTCCGACAGCTCCAATCAATGTAACAGCCAAAAGATCTACCATGTTATAATCCGGTATTGAGCTATTGATATCAAACATGATAAGACCCCCTTCACCAAATAGTCCACATTTTCCGCTTTTACAAAACCCTATAAGAGATCTCAACACCACGGCTACTACAGCCGTGGTGAAGAATGTTCTCCATAGAAGAGCACTCCGCCACCTACATGTTAAACATTACATAATGTTAATAATTTATCATCGTCAGTTTCAAGTAAAGCGTAAAACTTCCCAAATCACTTTATTAAAAGATTATTATTAAAATAATAAGTTTTTTATGATAATACTTGACACGCTGGTTATTTATTAAAATACTTAATTTTTGAAACAAAAGGTCGTCCGGGTCAAACCGATCCTGGCCAATTTGACCGGTACAAAACTATCCTTTTTTACATGAACCCGCTTTCCAACCCACCCAATCTTCAACCTCTAATATTTTCTAGGATCAGGAGTGATGAGAAAGAGATAAAAGAGTAACCATGAGGCTGCTTCTTCAAGAGCAAAGAGCACACCACCAACCGGTGCACGAAAGGCGGCTGCAACACCAGCAGCGGCTCCACAAGTGATCAGGTCCCTTCGGTCCCTATCATTCTTAAAGTATCTAAGCCATTTCCATGTCAAATGGTACTTTCTTGAGCCTCCCTGACCAAGTAAATTGGCTATGCAAGCCCCTGTATGCACCATTGGTCCCTCTTTCCCCACAACAAATCCACCAGCAACACCAAGCATGGATCCAAATATCTACTCAATTTCATCACCACAACGTTACAACTAGGCTAACTAAACGAGTCGTGTTCGTGGGTCGGACCCGACACGAACCCGAAAATTTTACATTTACCCTAGCATGACACAAACCTGTAAATTTTACATGAACCCTAACATGACACTGACCTGAAAATTGTGTCAGGCACATGAACCCAAACACGAAATGTGAATTCACAGGTTGACACAAACACAACCCGTTTAACACTAAAAATGTTTATTTAATTTTTTGCTTATTAATGCTTTAAAATTACAAATTTACATGCTTTTTTTAAGCAATTAGGTTTAAACTATGCCAATTTGTATTTGAACTTGTAAATTTTGACGTACCTAAATAGTTTAATTTATTACATAACTCATTTTAAAAAGACATATAAAAATAAATCGGTTAAACGGGTCAACCCGCAAACCCTTCGGATTGACACGAACACGACCCGTTTAACTAAACATGTTTGTGGGTTCGACCTGAAACTGACCCAAACCCATTTAGACTAAACCCAAACACACAAATTCCGTATTAGGTTGGTGTCATGTCTGAAATTCACACCCCAAGTTCCAACAGTATTAGGGGTGTCAATCGTGTCGGGTTGACGGGTTGAAATATTTTTTTTCGTGTCAAAAATTTCAACCCTAACCTAGATACACTTAAATTTGGGTCAACCTGAACCTGACCCGTTTAACCCATTTTTCAAAATTAAAATTATAAAGTACTAAATCCAAAATCTAATTCATTTAAGGCAAACAAAAAATTAATTGATTAATTATCTCTATAAAGGAAAAAAAGAAAACTTTTGGTATAATTTAGTTCCTTTATTGTAAACATTAAATATAAAAGTAAATGAACAGTCGTTTCTATAATGTGAAAAATAAAAAAAAATATTTTGTAACCTAAACGGGTTAACGGGTCAACCCGTTTTTAAATGGGTCAACCCGAACCCGACACGTTTATTAAACGGGTCAACCCGACCCATTTTTAAAAACGGGTTGAAATGGCCAACCCAAAACCTGATTATTATCGTGCCGTGTTCGGGTCGTGTGAGGAATTGACACCCGTAAACAGTATAAAACACATCTTTAACCAATAAAAATAACTAATAAGATGCACACCTTTACAAAAAGGGTACTTGGAGCGAGAATAGAATGCGCATCGATTCCATTAAGATAAGCTTTAACTTCAGGTATACCCGACCCGGCTGCTGCAGGTGCAATATAAGCACACAAGATTCCAGCACAAGTTGCAAGACCAAGATTTATAACAGCGAATGCAACAAACGCCTGATGATATCTGCACTGAAACAAGAATCATTCATGAACTAGATCCAAAATTTTGAAGTTCACAATAACAAAATGTATGCAAAACAGTTGGTTAGGCTTACTTATGGTTATGCATAAGATTGCTGGTGAGAAGAAACTTGAAACCAGCAATGTTTTGGACTCCAATGTTATTAAAGAACCCCACAAGTCCTGTGCATACTCCTATAAGAAGTGCTAGTGCCCATTTCATCATAAGATACTCAAGCATTTGCGCTTTCTTCTTCAACCTCCAATCCTGCTTAAAAAGATCGTTTTCGATAATCCTGTAAAAATAAATGATAATAATAAGTGTAACATAGAGCTAGAGGTTCACAAATCGGGTTGTAACTGATGCAGGAGCATCCGGTTTAATTGAACCCAAACCCGTACCAAACTCGTACCCGTGGAAGACCCGTTAAAGTTGGATGGAAGATGACTATTTATTTGGAAGAGATCATTTCAATATCTTTTATTTATATGAATTTTAATTTCCTAATCTTTTATTTAGTTTCATATTTGATTTATGATTCCCAACTATAAAATGGGATCTATGGATTATTGTTTAGGGAGATTTGAGTTTTGATTATCGTAAAGACACCTTTGAGGTTTCTTGAACCATTCGGTTCAATTTAAGCTTTGATTTAATCATTGAGTTATTTGAGCCTTTTGATTGCGTTTCCTCATCATTTGGTATCAGAGCTTTTGGTTATCAAATGGCTGCCCGTGGAGATGATCGACGCCCTACTTGTAGAACCGCCGACCGAGGCAGCGATGGAGTCTATCCCGACCCATGGGATTTTAAGATCAAACGGCTCCGACAACGAGTCCGAGATCTTGAAATACAACTAGAGATCAAACGGCTCCACCAACGAGTCCGAGATCTTGAGTTAAAACGGGAGAAGCACATTAAGGAAACCGAATCGGGAACCATCGTCCGAGACGATATGAACGAGGAAGAGGAGCATCCTTTAAGCCACCCCCCACCCTCGGTTCCTCAAACCGATCTATGATAATGAATCTGTTCAGGAGTGCTTATCGGAAGACAAACCCATATTCGATGAAGACGGGATTGATTTCGATGAATCGGAAGACATCGCTTGTGCAAAAACTTCTTGATGGAGTTACCGTTAAAGAAGACGAACATATATTTGAAGAATTAGTTAACAACGATGAAGGTGATAACGAAGAGGAGGTTTCTGCGGTTAGTTTTGATGAATTTTTAACGGCCGATAATGGTGGTGCTGTGTTGGATATTGCTGTCGATATGGCGGCTACTGGTTGTGATACGGTGGTCAAGGGCGGTCTTTTGGAAGACCCAACAATCTTTCCAGTTAGTTTGGAAAGAGATAATTGGAGGGATGGAACTTTTGCGGTGTCTTCAGAAGTCACCAAAGATATTGCACAGGGTTTGAATATTCCTTCTAGAATCCAATATATGGATAATACTTATGATGTTTTGAAGAAAACGATGTCGGAGGGCAGGCTAATAGTGTTGGACATGAGTTGTGTTCTTGTCGGCTCTGATGGTCGGAGGAAGCTTCATCATAATATGGAAACTCAAACAATCAAACCATTGAACACGGAAGGTTTAAAATTCAACTATTCTAATCTAGAAAGTTTTCTTATTTTCAAGTTTCCAAATGAAGAGGTAATTAATATTGAGTCTATGTCCAATGAAAGTGGAATTTTTAAAAATAAATTTCTCTTAATAAATCAGAATGTCGGTAGGTTAATCTATGTGGCTAGAATAATTCCAATGGAGCCACCAATTGGTTATATGAAATTATACTTGGGAAGTCCAGACATGAAATTGCAATGTAATTGCAATTTTGGGCTATATGTGACTGATGGACAGGGCAATATTGACCCGAACCGAGCAACTGAAGTATCTGAGCGGGTCAAGTTGATAGTAAACATGAGAGGGTCTGATGCACAATTTGGCCCAGGTGGTACAGGTCCAGAGTCAGGCGAGATGACTCGTGAAGTAGAACCATTTAGTTGATTTTAATTTCCTAGTTTGTTTTAATTGTTTCATTATTGAATTATGATTCATAACTATAAATGGGGATCCAGGGTTTACTTTTTAGATAGTTTTTGATTGAATTTGAATGATAAGAACTTTGTTCTTGGAATCTTTGGTTCGAATTTATGGACTTTGATTAGCTAATCGTTCTTGAGCCATATGATTGCTTCTGAAACTGCATCAGTAACCCTACCCAGTTTGAACCGGATGAGGTCGCTTTGAACCGGTTCGTGTGCCAAACCGTCGTAACCTGGTTTTATAATAAAACATTTTTTTAATAACTAAAAACTAAATAAAAACATAAACTTCATATAATTTCATTACAAACCAAACATAATTTTAGGAATTACGAAGTGAATACAACTTATTTTTTTATTTTATTTGCCGTCGTCATGGTTGTAGTTTTTGTTTAGTGTTCACCTTCGCCGGAACTATTATTGCTCATGCGTACCGATTAGTAGAATATCTGGGTTCCTCTATGTTTTGATTTTATTCGCCGTCATCGAATAAAATATTTTTGATTTTATATTTTTTAATATTTATAGAATATTTTTGGTTTATAGTATATTTTTTATTTTATTTGCCGTCATCGATTTTTGACCAAATATCCTGATGAAATCTGAACTCAAATAGAAACGGATAGGCTACGGGTCACCCGAGATACATAAACACCACTCGATCAAACCGTAGGGTAGTCTAATACGAGTTTAGGGTACATATATTACATGAAAAGAAGTAACTAGCATGAAACTGAATGGGTCATTGCAACTAAACAAAAACTTGAAAATAATGCAGAGAAAACTAAAAGGAAAACGTGGGCAGCTGATGGGTCGGATGATGGCTACCGATGGGTTGGATTATGGCGGGTCTTCGGGTTCGGGTGTGGGTGGATATGTGATCCAATTAACCAACTTGATGAACTGGATCTGATGTATATCAGAAAGGGTCGTACGAGGATGAACAAACAGCTTCGGTTGCCATAGCGTTTTTTGAGTGTATTTTTGGATTTTGAATGTTGTGATTCAACCAAGACATCCAATACCTATTTATACTAACATAGGGGGTAAAAAGGTAAAAAAAAACGAGTATAATGGCTAAAAATGGCTAGAAAACAGTCATATTAACGGCTAAATTTTTTACAATGATCGTACCGGTTTCACAACCCGGTTCAGGTACAAACTGTTGTCTAGGTTGTTGAACGCAAACCGGTTACAGACCCCCGGTTCATAGCAGTTCCGGGACCGGTTCGGAAAACTACCGGTTTAGGTTCGGTTCGGGAAACTTTGATCAATATGCTGTGACAAACTAATATATATTTATTTTTGTCATTGATTCTTCCATGAAACTAAATTAAATAAAAACATAATAAACTAACAGACGATGGCAATCTGCGACAACGTATTGACTCGTAAAGAGATGAGAATAAGAATGAAGTGTTACTCGTAATCAAGCGACTCGATCGGGCAGACATTGGAACCGACGATGGCAATCTGCGACAACGTATTGACTCTGTTCTTCTTCGAAAGGAGCGGTTGGTCAAACACCGATCCGTTCCCCTCCATCTTCTGTATATCAACATTAACCTCCATCTCCTATACGAAATCTTCTATCTTAATTTGAGATGAAGAGGTATTTATTTTAGAGTGTGCTGTGCGAATGATGCATTGTTATGTCGCACACTCAATCTCTCAATTGTTATTCGCAGTATATATAGTGAAGAAAAAGCTGCCTCTTGTCAAACATATTTGGAGTTGAATCACATCTTTATCTGTATCTATACTATATGATAAATAAAAATCATTTATGCCACGTGTCGTGTCTACATCTTTTCTTACTATTTTTTTTCCGCATCGCTCTCTTATTAAATACACTTCTCTTTTTTTAATAATGATTTATATTTAAAGAAAAATATTAATTATACTAATAAAACACATTTATTTTAAATTATCTTCTATTTTAAAAAACTTTAAAATTTAATTATGTAACTTTTGTTTTTAACTAAATTTGTAAGTCAAATTATATTAAATAGAAATTAATGTATTCAAACCATGTAATATACGGGTTTTTAAAGATATAAACTTTTTATTACTAAGTATATAACATTACATTTTATCAACATGTGTAACACACGGTTTTTTAAAATATAAATTTTTATTACTAACTATATAATATTACATTTTATCAACCCCGTGTAATACACGAGATTTTAAATAAATAAATGTAAAGTGGGAAGATTCTTGAGTGGATGGAGAGAGAAAGGAAGAACGAAAGATGCGGATGTCTAGTTTTAGACTAAAAGTATTTTCTTGGATATATATTCTAATATATATTTTTTAAATAGTTAACTCACACGTCTTTAAAATCTACACTTATAAGCTTTTTGGTTAATTTTTTTTAACTAACTAACTAACATACCTAATAAAATATCACCCATAATGTAGCTATTAATAGGGTCTAGAGATGATGAGATAAAGACAAACCTTACCTTTATCACAGTATGATAGAAAGGCTGCACCCTAAGGAACCCCAACCCAAAACAACTAAAAACCAAGATTAAATTAAAAAAATTAACAGAGTAGATTATAGATAAGGATATATGAGGTGTAGAAAAAAATTACAGGATAGTCCATCTCCTAGATATCGAAAATTATAATTTAGTGCTCACTGTTTGTTTATAGGTAACGTAGATTGTCCTCTTCATTAATTAACTGATGTTAAAAACTCTGTTAAGTTTTTACTAAATTACTATAATACCCCATATAATTAAAAAAAATCACTTCTTCCTGTCGACGCCTCTTTTCTAACCTAAACATCTTAGCAATGCCCCTCCCTTCTCTACCCATTTTCTAGTAGCCCTTGTGTCACCCCGACTAGCCTGTTACAACCTGATAACCAAAAATGAACGCGCCAACACCTTTCTCCATCGCTTCCGAACTTGTGTCAAGCTTTTGGCCACTTCCACCGTGTAAACATGTGAGAAATTAACAAAATTAAAGTTATGTTGGAGAAATCAGTTGAAGCCTTACAAGTCTTTCTTAGTTGCCACCCCTGTAACCATCATCATTTCTCAGTTGTAGGTCGCCACATGTGTGGTTTTTTTTTTAATATTAGAAGGGTATAATAATCTCTTTATCAAAGCTTAAAAGAAGATTCAAAACATCCACTCTAAGAACCAAATGAGTTACTAGCAAGTGAGAAGTGAAGGACTAAAGTTATAATTCTGAAAGTTATGAACCAAAAGCGTAATCTAACCTTACCATGCGGGTCATTAATGTAATTTTTTCGAAAGTTTATTAGAAATGTATAAGAAATAGGAAAAAAAAAAGCTACTTCAGGATTCCCTAACTTTGTATCCGCATAGATTGCTAACACTTATTTACATGTAAATAATGTTAATCAAATGTCTAAATTCCAATATAATTATATAAATTTTAGGTTTTAATAATTATAAGTAACTAAATTTTCAATAAATTTAAAGTTATTGAAATAACCTAAATGTGGGTGGCGAATAAGGCGCCACCAACAAAAGCTATGATAGATTAAATATATTGTTTTCAACTTTATCATTTGTTTGGTTGGATGGAGTGATTTGTTCTCCATTATTTAAACTTACTGTCTTAGGTTTGAACTTCGAAGCACATGTGCTCCTATTATGTTTTTCTTTTCAATTTTTTTTTACTTTATGTTTTACTTGCATTTTTGTTTTATGTTTTTCTTTTCACTTTTTTTTTTGTTATTTTTTTGCCAATAACCTTTTTTTTCCAATAATTTTTTTTCTAGAGCATTGTCGTTTAATGTTAGGTACTGTTTACGCGACACTGTGCTACGCATAATACCTTTTTTTTTTACTGAACCGCCGCAAACTTTGTACTTAACCACGTCAATGTCATCGCCGCATACACGTGTAACTAAGTTCGCAAACACGCCGCATCGAAGGGGCTTAATTTCTATCCTTAAAAACTAATGTCGGTGGTCAATCTCAAGCCACCGAGAAAAAGTTTAATAATGGTCCCTTCAATTTCTCAATTTTCATAATGTCTTCCTCAACTTTATAAATTTTTAAATATACCCCTTAAGTTTCTAAAGTTTCAAGTTTACCCCTTGACATAATTCTAAACTCTACCCCTTAAATTTCTAAACTCTCAAGTTATCCCTCAAATTTGTTTTCTTTTTTCTTTTATCTTTTTATATTCGTTTGTAAAAATTAATTTTTTCCTATTTTTATTTTGTTTTTTTACTTTATTACTAACATTTTTAATGAATTTGTCGTTTCAATGTTAACTCTTATTCTCGCCGTAAATTATCTATTTTTCGATCTCCAGGATCGAGTGGTTGCAACTTCATACGTTTCTTTTATGTACTTAGTCACGTTATTGTCGTCGCCGTAACGCGCGTAACGAGGTTCGTAAACTCGCTGCATCACATGGGCTTTAATAATAATTAAACATGTTAATATCAGTGTACGATTCCGCTGCAATGCTCAGATGATATTTTCTAGTTATCACTTATTTATCATAAAGAGTCTAAATACCACAGTAAGACACGGTCTAAGTCTTACGCCTCAAAGAAACACAAATTTAAATTATTTATTATACTTTATAATAAAATATATATTCATACTATCTAATAAACAAAGGTTTTTTATGTCACGTGTCGCCTTCATATTCATTTTCATCATTTTTTTCCCGTCTCTCTCTCTTATTAAATACATATATATTTTTTAATAATAATATATTTTAAAAAAATACTAATTATACTAATAAAATACATTTATTTTAAATTATTACTTATTATAAGAAACTTTGAAATCTAATTATGTAATTTTTATTTTCAATCAAATAGTAATGAAAGTCAAATTAAATTAAATAGTAATTAACATATTTTCGAAACTAAATTATATATTAATTTTTACATATTTAAACTTGTTTTTTATCCTTAATATGTGTAATACATTTTTATACATCTAAAATATATACATAAAGATTTAAGATATTTTATGTAATGATATTTTTCACCTATTGTGTATTACACGGATTCTAAGCTAGTATAATATATTTGATTGTATCGTCTATGGGCTCGACAGGAACCCATAAAAAATTAAGTTGATCACATATTCGAATATTGAAAATAAATTTAAAGTTTGATAACATATATTATCATAAAAAGTCTAAATATCACAATAAGACACGGTCTAAGTCTCAAAGAAACACAAATTTAAATTATTTATTATACTTTATAATAAAATATAATATATTTGATTGTATCGTCTATGGCCTCGACAGGAACCATAAAAATATCAAGTTGATCACATATTCAAATATTGAATTTTTTTGAGTAAATTACTATTTGAGTCCCTTACTTTTGACCATTTTAACTAGTTGAGTCCCTTATATTTAAAATCGTCGCTCTGAACCCTGACTTTTTATTTTTACATCTGTTTGAGTCCAAATGGCTAACGTCGTTAGATTTAACAGTTAATTTTTTTTTTAAATGACCAAAATACCCTCAGAGACTCAAATTGTTAAAAATATTGTCTTCACCCTTTGTCTTCACCACCACCATCATCATCTCCGACAACCACCATCATCTCTGACCACCAAAGAGTAAATTACTATTTCCAAAGCGTCTCGTGCCTCCATTATGCCTATTTCTCCCAAGAAACAAACAAACCCAAATCACCTCTCTCTAGAAACCACTTTTTGATCGGCGTTGATAGCTACCTGCCACAGTCGCGATGAACGCTAGCAACAACCACCATTTACGAAGGTCAGGATGGTCACGAGTGGTGTTGTAATGACGAAATACGTCGATTCAAGGGCTCCAGCGGTGATGTCTGTGCAGTTCCGGTGCGTAAGTCGGCGTCTTTCTTCTCCGAGTCTCTCGCGACGACGACGACGACGACTTCAGTCCCGAAACTCCTGATCCACCATTTTTTGTCACAAATCCGGTCGTACGGTGTGTAGAAACTGTCAACCGTGATTCCAGATCTCGTTCGATCCACCATTTTTCGAAAGTTGAGCCATCAGCCTTAGAAACCGGCCGTATGGTGTGTAATGACGTCGCCGCCGTAGAGAGGTATGGTGGAGTAATGGTAGCAGAGACGGCGACGCACTCGTTTTTCTGACGGAATCGTTTTTTCTGGCAATTCAGCTAGGGTTCCGGCGAACCCCGACTTTCCGGCGATGACACAGGAGAGTGAGATATCGGTGTTGTGTCACCGGAAAGTGGGTGGGGGTGGTTGTACGTTTCCGGTGTTGTGACACCAGAAGGTGATGATGTCGGAGATGATGCCGGCGATGATGTTGCCGAGGATGATGCGGGGGTTCAACCTGCAGGTAGGGGTGGGTTTTGCAATTTATATAACTATAATAATATTAGGGGTATTTTAGTCTTTTCATAAAAAGATTTAACAGAAAATCTAACGAAGTTAGATAAATGGACTCAAATGGTTATGAAAAACAGAAGTCAGGCCACAAAAGGATGAAAAAAAGAAGAGGTACTCAACTAGTTAAAATAGACAAACATCAGATTTAAATAGTAATTTACTCAATTTTTAAATGAATCTTGACCCCTCTCACAGTCCCATCTATTTGACTCTATCTCTAATTCTCTTTATCCACTTTTATTTATTTTAAGATAACTTTTAAATAACTTTCTAACCTTAACCCTAACTTCTTAAAGTATTCACGTTAGCATCTTTGTCTCTATAATTTAACTAAATATCATATTTTTCTAAATTTATCTCTAAATTTGGTTTAACCTTCCACCTCTCATCCTCCATCTCTATCTTTATCTCATTCACATACATTAATTTTTATTATATTTTCTCTTTCTTAATCACTCACAAAAAATATAGAGATTGATGAAACTGAATCTCTATATTTAGATAATCACTACGAAACTCAAAATTTAAAGATTGAAATAGAGATCCTGATAAAAGTATAAAATTGAAGAAAGCTCTAAATAATGGAGATGAAGATACAGACTCTGTTGTGAATGATCTAAAACAAACATTTTCTTAAATACTTATATATATTTTTTCTTTTCTCTCTCTTTCTTTTGAACTTCTACTTATTTTTGATCTCGTTTATATACAAATGCAACCTAATTAAGATCGAAATAGGAATACATTTAACACGATAAGGATGATAGAATTATTAAAAGTATTTGTTTTACACAATATGATTGATTGTAAAACAATAAAATTATTATTAGATAAAAAAAATGAGAAGAATTATTAAAAGTATTTGGCTGAATAATATACAAGTTGATTTAAAACGAGCTTTTTTAAGCTATTATCGACAAGTCTCGAACCATGAGTTATTTAAACAACCCAAGACTCTCACTTCACACACGTTACTAAACATACATTGATATTAACACCATATACAAGTACCTATATTTCAAGTCCGGTCTAATGGGCTTAGTTCTATTTTTTTACACATTAGGGTTTGTAAAATCCTTCTCTATAAAGGGGAGCTAAACCTCCATCCTAGATGGATTTGCTTCATGTCTATACTACCTACCACTATTCTTCTACGAGAAGATCTCTAACTCTCTCTATGTAATCTATACTTATGATATTTACATACTTTCACACCCCCAAATTTCACTAACGGAGTTTTACCGTTTGGAAGGTCACACTCCAGGATCTCAGTCATTAGTTATATCAAACGACAATATATAGGACTTAAAATGTCATAACACAAAAGTTCAGAGTTAATGTGGAAGCGTAAACGTTAATATGAAATCAAGAGTAATTACACGCGACAAGCGTCAATCAATGTAAATAAGTAAACTATTTAAAATGTTTAAAATGAATGATATGATAGTAGGACTCCATGCATGTCCTAAGTGTGCAACCTGTGCCAAAGCGACCTGAGAAACATGTAAGAAAAATATCAACACGAGGTTGGTGAGTTCACAGGTTTCAAGTTTGCAATGAGAGCGTTTGCCAGATTATGTACATTCAATATGCATATCTATAGGTAGCTAGCCTATGTTCATGTCTTACTAAAGCGCTCGCAACCGAAGCTGACAGTGATGTTTGTTTGCCTCCAGCCAGGTCTATCAACTCTGACTAATGTGTTAAAGTCAATATTTCACCCGTTCGACCTCCAATCGAGTTAGCGTGATTAACGCGGGTGGGGTTTGTCAAACCCAGTAGTACTACCAAAATTACCTCGCTAATTCCATATTAACGGTCCGAAGTGTGTGAGAAATTTCATGATAGTGTGTTACGCTTAGCCTCAACAGTGATATCATATGAAGTACCATAATCAAAATAGTTTGCGTCATGTTTTCTCCCCCAAAGGGAAAAACATGTAAAATGATGTTTGTTTGCGTACCTATTTCTCCCCCACGGGAAAACAAGTAAACGTATGATATTTTGTGTAAATGTTTCTCCCCCTACAGGAAAACAAGTAAAAAGGGGCTGTGAAACTCACCTGGATAAAGTAGTGGAATTGATCACACGAAAGAAAGGTTGGAACCACAAGTATAAGTCTCAGACGACTTACGTATGCCCTAAAATTATAAACACATAAGTTAGGGACATATGAGATTTTGTGACAACGACACGGAAGATTGAACGCCTTAACGCATTCTAAGGGTTTAAGAGTAGACAAACGTGCCTACGGGAAAATAGATTTCTTAATATAATAATTAAGATTAATGCGTTACGTGTTGAACGTTAATAACGAATAATATTAAGTAAATCATTAAATTTGTACGTTTGCCATTTAAAATGATTAGGAAAATAATATTACTATATATATTATTTTTAAGTTCGTAGGTTTAACCAAATAATCTTTTATGTGTCAAAAATAATAAATATATTATTTTTAATCGATATAATAAACAAGCGTAAATAATATAAACAATTATATTATTAATTAGTTTAAAAAAACGTCACACGAGTTAATTAAACGAGGAGAAATAATATAAATTATATATTATTTTATAACATGAGTCACGGGTTGAAAATAATATAAACATATTATTTTATACGAGGTTACAGTTTGAAAATAATATAAATAAATTATTTTTAAAAGTGAGAATAATAATAAAAATAGGTGATGAAACCAAACCCGAGCCTACGGGTTGTTTCCCGTGCTAAAACACTTTAATATAATAATATAATAATATAGAAAAAGGTTTTATAATTAAATAATGCTTAGAAAATAATTAAAAAGCAAAACATGGGTGGGGAGACTCGAACCCGGGTCCCCTCCCCACCAGCACACACACTTAACCACTCCACCTGCTAGGGCTATCGCAAACAAAACCGGATCAGAAAGCTTTTAGTCAAAAGCTTTCCTGTGTTCTTCCCCCCTGCGTGAACCGAAGCCAAAACCATCCCTAAACCCATCGATTTCGATTCTGATTAAACAACAAGGCATAGGGGTTTTGTGGTTTAGGGTATTGCGAAACTGATGATACAAACAATTGTAAAATTGGTTGAGAATTGAGTTGTTAATTTCTGTTTAGAAGAGTCGAAAACCCTAGGTTAAGAACACGGACCAAATTGGTGAATTTCAATATTGGAATTAGTGGAAAACATAGGGCTTTTACTAAACAAAGGATTGCAAATCTGATCATGAGGTTTAATTTCATTTATGTTGTGTCCAAGATCAAAAGCCCCAATTTGTTTTATGAACGAACCCTAGTTTCTGGATTATGAAGAATTCGATGTTATAAGTTCAAATTAGCAAAGGGCTTTCATTAAGCAGAGGATTACGAATCGAATGGTATAAATCAATTGAATTTAAACAGAGTCTAGGGTAGGGTTCGATCAAACCGGTTTCATATGAACCCTAGATTCTGAATTTCGATTCAATCGATGATATAAGCCCAATTAAGCATGGGGCTTTTACTCTACGGATAAAAACGAAGCTATGGGTGTAAGTAGTTACCAGAATTGGGTTTGAATTGAATGGGTTTGAATTGAAGGTGTTCGACTAAAACCGATGCTGGCTGTGACTAAGTTTGTCTCCGGCGACTCCTGTTGTGTTCCCGGCCACTATGATGCATACAGAAGCTTCAATGGAGTTCGTTTGTCGAGTGCAAAGGGTTCAATTGTGGGATTTACGCAGGAGTTAGATGAATTTGATGACCATATGATCGTGGTTGACGGTTTCGTTTTAATTACCCACAATTAGGTTTAATTCGTGCAATCATGATGTTTAATCCAGTAGTTAAGGCTGTTAATGTCCAAAATCGTGTAGTTTCAATTTAATTTCAACAAGAACGGTTGTGGGATTCGAATTCGATCAAGGTAGTACGGTTTGACTATCAAAAGTCAAACCAAATCAAGAATCGGTAAATTCAGGTTTAGCCCCTACAGTTTCATGTTTATAAGTTTGGGAATTGGCAGAATTAACCCTTGTGGTTTGAATTGAGGTTAGAAAGTTGATTAGTTGACTTTCAAAAGTCAACAGGAACCTAAATCTTGGATTTTGACTTTAACAAGTCAATTAGAATAAGTTTGGGCTAATTACACAATTAGTCCTTGTAGTTTGAGTTTAGAAATAGACAGAATTAGTCCCTGTGGTTTGAGTTAAGTAAATTAGGTTAGGATTTAACTGGATTTGCTAACTGAGTTAACCGGAAAAGTCCGGATTGTCACACATACATATTTATCCCTAGTTGTAGCAGCGGTATCTGCACACCTGGGTGATGGACAGAGATTGCTCCTTTCTTGTGCCATTGAAAGATGTTCTACAAAACAAACCACCGTTAGTCTTGCCGCAGGGAACACCGGGGGTGTCTCTGCGACCAACCTCCGGTATGGGGATAAGAATTCGTTCAAGCCCAAATGACTGATCAAACTAGAGTAAGAACACTAAGTTTAAGAAGTGATTGAGTCTAGAGTTGAGAGAGAGAGTTGATCCCCTTTTGATTCGCTTGGAGATACATATACATGAGTTCCTTTTTGTTTGCGGGAATCTTCTTATCAAGCATTTAATGCCCGTACCCTTTTCGGCCATACTGTCGGTGGTGCCTCCCTAGGCACACCTGTTAACAGTAATTAACCGCTAGTCAAGAGGATCTTTCTCCTCTTCCTAGCCGGTTACTTCTGGTTATGTATTGGTCTGATGTGACCGTCCTTTCCTTCATTAAATGCTCGCTCTCCTACCACATTTAATGAATGCGCAGTCACTTCACTAGGTTTCGTCCCTTCTTCCTTGTTGGTCCCTATCTCCTTCTATTTTGGTGATGTGGGATGGGGTTAACCCTACACTAATACTTTTAGTATACATGACTGACTTGGTGTCCGTCTGATTTTGACCCATGGACCTTATAACGAGTGGCTTCATGGTGTTTACATCCTTGCTATTAGCTTGGAAGACGAGATATAACATAACAACACAGTCGAGATAACTCCGAACACGAAACATCTTACCCTTTGCCCTGTTGTTCAAGTCCCAACACCGATCCCATGAATTTTTATAACAACACACTACAATCTTTTTAGTTTTGTTGAAAATTTTATTTTATAACTTCAACTAAAAAATATGACACCTCGAATAGAAAAGGTATTATATGAACGTAAATGTATGATGCACTTGTGTTTTGGAGTTGGGACAAGAGGGTGCACCAAGGGAAGAGAAGCATTGAGAGGGGTGGATTGCGGAGGTATGATGGATCATACAATAATTATATTTCTTTTATTTAGAATATCATTATACTTAATATTAAAGTACAAAGCCGAGGAATAGTAGCCGTCCCATTCATCTAATGCCACGTGGCCATTTATTACTAGTTTTTTTTTTATTTCTCAAAGACAATTTGAGTTTATAGATAAATTGTTGCAGGTGTATTACAAACTTTACCCACTAGCGTGTGGTCTCCGCATGTGACTTGTAGTCAATCCACGAGGATTCAAAGCCCATAACTCATCCATTCCGCCCGTTCTGTAAGTTTTTATTTCTTTTGTTTATTTAGGTTTCTTTTTAGTTTTTTTATTATCTAACTACATTTTTTTACCATTAACTTTTTTTATTTCTTTGATTATTTAAGTAAGTTTACTAAATTATAATTTTAAAATAGTTACATTTTTAAATGCTAAATCTTGTTTATTTTATTATTTAAAAAAGTTTATCTAATTAGAATATTAAATAAATAAAATTTTAAATGCTAAATCTGGGTAAGCTACGTTTTTTAATTTATGTTTGCTTTCGTATTTTTTAACATACGTTTTTACCATAACATAACATTTTAGTGTCTTTTGAATATATCTTTGCGACGTGTTTTTTTTATCTAGGTTTCGATCCGAGCCTTAAATTTTAACACCCCCCTCACGGAAGCGTGCGATACACCCTGGCCAAATGGGGCGTTAAACACCGCGACGGGGGCGCCAAAGGGCGGGGCATGGAGGGGTTCAACGGGCGCGAGGGCAGGAGGGTTTGTATGTGTTGAGGTGGGCCAATTAGAGAGGGTAGTGGGGACGCCAAAAGGGTGAGAGCGTTGCCCCACCACCAATGTTTTCAGAACCGGACACATAACCGGTCCGGTTGTGTGTAGTTGAACCATTTTTACTGAACCGACCGGGTCGGGTCGGTTGGCGGTCAGACCGGTGAGGACCGGGTGGTCGGACCGGATTTCAAACTTTTTTTGTATTTTCCCTCAAAGTCTGTTTTTTTTTAATTAATTTACTAGCTTAGAACATGTGTAATACACACGAGGTGAAAAATATTAATACATAAAATTCTTAAATTTTTATGTATATATTTTACAGGTGTAAAAACGTATTACATATACTAATGATAGAAAATAAAATTCAAAATATATTAAATTTAAATATAATTGGGTTTCGAAAATACGTTAATTACAATTTAATATAATTTGACTTTCATTTACTATTTGATTGAAAATAAAAGTTACATAATTAGATTTCAAAGTTTCTTATAATAAGGGGATAATTTAAAATAAATGTGTTTTATTAGTATAATTAGTATTTTCTTTAAATATATATTACTATTAAAAGATAGAGGTTAATTGTTATTTTCTTTAAAAATATATTATTATTAAAAGATAAAGGTGTATTTAATAAGAGAGAGGGGCGAAAAAAAAATGATGAGAATGAATATTGATACGACACGTGGCATGAAAAACCTTTATTTATTATATAGTACAGATTATTTCAAGTTGCATATTTTATTTATTTAAACCTTTATATGTCATTAAAATTAGAATTTACATAAAACAAAAAATGTTTTTATATTTTGTATATATATAAATAGTTATAATTTTTATATTATTGATATGTCCTAAATTATGCATGTTTTGCATATATAATAATCCCCATATTATGGTACTAGTTGAATAATAACCTTGCAATTGCTACTTAAATCGTTTATATTTCATAATTGCAGGTTAAACAGCCATCTGAGAGAAAATAACAAAAACAAGCCAAAAACATAAAGAAATCAAGCTTTTTCTTGTGATAGGAAGGAGCACACCCGAGCTTTAACCCCCCTCCCAAGAAGTCAACATTGGTCAACTATCAGTAAAAGACAGGGGGGAGCAAAACAGGGATGCACGGCACGGCCGTGCATGGCCCTTCCGTGTGTCCCCAGATGCCTCATACCTTGCCATGTGTACCTTTGATTCCCTAGGTGTTTTCACGACCGTGCAACCCAATGCACGACCATGCATTGGCCATTCGGGGGCCTATAAATGGGTTCCTCATTCCATATACCACCTAGAAGAAGAAATAACACTCCTATAGTCCGTTTCTGTAGTTGTAGAGTAGAGAGTAGAGAGGCTCTTCCGCTTTGTTCGCAATGGAGGAGCCTACGAAATTTAGCTTTATGTTTGTTCGTATGGCCATTCGTGGCTAAACCCTTTGTATTGCTTGGGTGAAGATGAAGTTTGGTGTATGTTAATATTTAACTTATTACTCTAATGGTATGTTTATGTTCTTTAATCATTCTCTCTTAAAACCACCTTCATGGTGGACCTTTTATCTTTATTTAAACTAGTCTTTAAACTTATGAGTGTTCTTGATTTTAAAGTGTAAGACCGTAAAACCTTTTTAATCAAACTTCTCTTAAAACTTGTATGTCTTTATACAAGCGAATTTTGATAAGTCAACACTTAGTTGATATTGATAAAAATCGTACGTCTTTATACGAACTTTGTCATGAAACCAAGAGTTGGTGAACTCATGTTGGGAATGGTATGCCTTTATACATGGTCTCATTGTTGCACCGCATCTCGGTGAACAAAGTTTAATCACTCTTTTAATAAAAATAAAGATATTTAAGTTTGATGTCTTAAACCAACTTGGAGGTAGATCTTAAGCATACGAATGTACGTATTTATTAAAGAGTTAGGGTAATGGTGTCCCTAACTGGGATTCTTACTATTTTATTATTAAAGAACATAATTCGTGAACCAAATGTTGTGAGAATGAGGCTCTAGCGTTGTACCGTTCACACTTTTGTATTAGACATACCATCGGATTAGTTAACAAAACATTATCATATACTAAGAGAATTCAAAGCCTAAAACAATACTCGTTGTGATCTGATTATTCTTGAGCTATTTACCTTTCTGTTATTTACTTTTCTGTTATTTACATTCCTGTTACACACTTCACACACATTTTACATTTTCTGTTATTTACTTTACCGTCACTTACATTTATGTCATTTACTTTTCCGCTTCACAAGCACACAACACCCACTCATTAATTAAACCGGCTAAACGATAACAAACGTTGAGTATTGGAACTCAACCGTGTCCATTGGATCGATACTTGGTTCTTACCTAAACTATATTACGCTGCGATAGGTACACTTGCCTATTGTGTGTGTTTTTAAGTTTAAGTATTTATCATTTTATAAATTTAAAACCTGATCTCGTGAAAACCTTTTTATTCTATTAAAACAAACACATCAATGACTTATGACTTCATCCGGTTCTTAAATCCGATCCAACCGGTTCGAACAATGAACCTCTAAGACGGCCGATTCACTATACGGTCCAGTTCTAAAAATATTGGCCACCATACATAGTCTTATAGAAACTAAAATAATATAAAAAAGAAAAGTGAAGCGCTCTTTTGTGACCAATTCAAATTGCGAGTCATCACAAAATTAGAAAGCCACCACAATAATTAGATTTTGATATGGACTATTGATGCACCAACTTCTGTCGAGTCTCACGTGTAACTAAAAAACACAAGTCTACATACAAAAAAGAAATATGAGACATTACTGTTCACGACCTCGCAAATGTATGTATGGTAATTTATTTTTATAAAAGATGATAAAATAGATAGTTGGACGAGCTACTATCAAATATAAATTTGATCGTAATGGATAATGTCTTTTTCCTAAATAATTTTTTTCAAAGAGATATACAGATAACATATAATTTTAAAAACCTAAAAAACGTTTTTAAAAAAATAAAAAAATGTTTTATAAAAAATTAATAAAATGTTTCTGAAAAATTAAAAAAAAATTCTGTAAAAAAATAAAACCGTGTTTTTTTAAATAAATAAATAACATTTTTTTAAATAAGATTTTTTTAAAATAAAAGAAAACACTTTCTCTAAAAATGTTTTTATAAAATAAAATAAAAAAATACTTTTATAAAACAAATTACGAAACGTTTTTATAAAATACATTAAAAATGTGTTTTTATCAAGTATATTAAAAAAATCATTTTTATAAAATAAATTAAAAACGTTTTTTATAAAATACATTATAAAAGTGATTTTATAAAATATATAAAAAAACGTTTTTATAAAATAAAAAGAAAATTTTTTTTATATAAAGAAAAATATTTTTTCTAAACCTAATAACTTATATAAAAAACTTTATATATTAAAAAGTATTTTGGAAAAGTTAAAAAAAAACATGTTACATTTTTTTTTAAGTTGGACTTTTTTAATTTAACTTAAGAACAAAATAAATAAAAAACAATAAAAGGTAAGGTTTGTATATATGACAATTAAAAGGGTGAGATGTATAAAATGAAAACTTTACGAGAGAGGAGCTACAATAAGTAAAAAAAAAATGAAAAAAAAGGTAAGTATATTACAACCTTTAAAAGAAAAGCCTTGAGCTTTGTTTAAAAGATTTAAGAGTAAATTAAGTAAAAGAAACCTTTATTTATATATTAACTTATAATCGTAGATCTTAATATTCACTAATTACGTTGGACACCTTTTTATGTATATTTTTTGTATCAAATTATAACCTTTAGACTAAAAGACGTTAGATTTTTCAGTTAGTTTTTTTTAATAACTAAAATACCCTTACTATTATAAAATCAAAAAAAAAAAAAAAACCAAAAGTATTGTGGGCCCAACTCCATCATCTTCATCATCTTCATCCCACCGATAATATCCAAACACTTCCCACCGCCGTTCACAAATGGGGTGCTCAAGCGGCTCAATCAATTTCCCTCACCGAAGCAAGGGAAAACAGTTCCAGTCCGGTGGATTCCCCATCTTCACCTCCAGCGGAACAAATCGAGTTCGTTTCAAAACGATCGTTCCACTTCATTTATTCGAGTTTCCATCCAGTTCGTTTACCTGGTTTATTCAAATTGATCGTTTCAGCATCTGTTTTTTCCTTAGGCCATCGCTCTCTTCCCCTTCCTTCACCAATTAATGGCGGCGGTGTTAGAGCATTTGTTTGCTCCATTTTTGCCATCTAAGGCCTCAATTGTAGCCAAATTCAATTGAAATTAACCAAAATTAATCAAGTCAAAAATACTCAAAACAGCTCTCAACACTGGCTTATCCCCTGCACCGTCGGAGAACACACAGTAGAGAGAGGGTGTGAGTTTTTTATTTATATATATATATATATTAATTTGTTAATATAAGAATGGAGGGTAGATTGGTCATTTACATGTCATTTAACTGAAAAATCTAACGTCTGTTAGTCTAAAAACTATAATTTGATACAAACCATATACATAAAGGGTCTTCAGCATAATTACTGAAGATTAAGGTCTATTAATATAATTTGGTATATACATAAATATTATTTTTTGTATTTTACTTGAGACTTAATTTTTTTTTGAAATCAAAATTTTTTATTTCTCTTAGACTTGAACTCACCTCCTTAAAGCTTAATATTTTTAGAAAATTTTTCTTTATTAATGGGTCACCAACCATAATTACACACTAAGACTTAAGTATTCAGAACAAGAATGATATTTGAATATATAGTTGGTGGCTAGCCCCAATAGTCAAACACATTAATGATAGTTGATTTTTCAAGTCAACCTTTTCTCGTTCTTTCTAGATATCTCAATTAATATTTTATAAGTATTGTTTTAGTTTATAAAATTTTAGCTTAGTTTATAAAAAAAATATATTTAAAAATGTTTATAAAACACAGTCAACTTTTGTGATATTAAACTCAATTAGATGCATATTAGTTATCCTTAATTGATACATCTTGTATACTTGGAGTATGTGTAAGATCTTTACTTATTTGAGAAATCGGAGTTTAACTTATATTTTTCTCAGTCAATCCACGACCGAGCCATCTATTGATCGTGGTTCAAAAATTATTAGTTTTCGGAGCGGTTGTCTTTCAGACCGTACATCGACTTCATGTGTATATCCCAATTTCTTGAACTTTTACTTCTTCAGCTCACAAATGGTATATAAGGTAACCAACCTTAGCAAGGTTGATATTAGGAGTGTTCAAAAGTATCCGTATCCGAAACCGAAATATCCGAAATTCCGAATCCGTATTATCCGAAAACTCGGATATCCGAATTTTCGGATTCGGATATCATTTTTCAAAAATTTCGGATATCCGAATATCCGAAAATAATTTTTTTTAAGATATATTTCCTACAAAGTGTTATGAATACAATATATATAAAATATATGGTTTTTATGTTATGTGTTTAGCTCTCTTATTTAAAAATAAAATAAAACGTATTCGTGTCGTAATTTTGAAAATTATATTTTTTAGCCAAATTTATATATTGTTTCCTAGAAACTGTTATAAATACAATATATATGAAGTATATGGCTTTTTATGTTATGTGTTTAGACTTCTTATTTTTTTAAAAATTAAAACGTATTCGCGTCGTAATTTCGTAAATTACTCAAAAATTGTTTTTTTAATTATTTCATAAAGATGATGTTTATTTAGTATATTTTATATATTTAGATTTTAATTTAAAAAATATATTTAAGTATATTTTATATATTTAGATTTTTAATTATTCGGATATCCGTTTTACTATCCGAATCCGAAATTTCGGATATCCGAATTTCGGATATTTGAAATTCGGATATATGAAATTTCGGATTCGGATAGTGAAATCCACTATCCGAAATTTTCGGATATCCGAATTTTCAGATATCCGACTTTGAACACCCCTAGTTGATATGCACCGTACATCGACAATGCATCTTTTGTCTAGTTTTTTTTTAATCGAGTTGTTTTACATGTTTAATCTATTAGATATTTTTTATAATAATTTAGGATGAGATATGTACATATGAATATATATATATATATATATATATATATATATATATATATATATATATATATATATATATATATATATATATATGTGTGTGTGTGTGTGTATGTGTGTGTTTATTAATTAGAAGAGTACACTGCACTTTTCGTCTCTGAGATTTGCAAAAAACATCATGTTTCGTCCACCTTTAACACTATTGATCCCTGACGTTTGATATTTTTACACTATTAGGGGTGTTTAACACTATATGTGTGTCCCTGGTCCTAACGTCTGTTACCAAGTCCGTTAGTTACCCCCGCGTGCCCATCACGTGAGGGGTAGCTTGGTCTTTTCAACCCTGAAAATCATCAGCCTTCGTTTAAACCTGTAATCGATCCCTTCTTCTTACCCTACCTTCTTCTTTTCCGATTAAAACCTTCAATCGATCCCTTCAATCGATCACTGCTATATAGGCATCATTATGGTCTGTTTGTGGTAATCATCCACACGATGACTTTGACCCATACGATGTTTACGGTAGGTCTTTAACACCTTGTTAATGTTGTTTTTTTGTAACTTTCTCCACATATGTACACTCATATTGTTCTATATTTCATTACAGCAAATGAACCCACATTGTTTACTATCAAAATCTTCCATGTTGGTCACTTTGTCAACTCTCCGAGTAGGAGGCATATAAATGGTAAGTTTAACTTCATTGATATAGTTGATACTATTCATTTTGGTCTAGATGTGTTGGTAGAGATGACTAAATCATTAGGATATCCATGTTATATGGTTTTTTACTACCATTATAAACTTCCTGATTTGGATTTGGATAGTGGTTTTAGGGCATTGGGTAATACCTCTGTCGTAGATAGGTTGTGTGCGTCAGTGCCAAAGGTTAAATTAATTGAGATTTATGTTGAGCATTGGTACACAAAAGTTAACACCTTTTTTTAAGAGCATCAACACCCAGAAGTGGTTGAATGTGTTGTGATGTCGCCCAGACGGTCTATAAAAACTATAATAAAAACCTAATCTAGACCCCTAAGTAATACTCTGGAAAACCTATGAGCTAGACCACACTGACATGCAAGTGTACCTATCGAATGTAGTAAAGCCTAATGGTAAACCGGATTATCGAACCCTAGAGACACAACAAATAACTAACTAGACTCTGACTAGAACTAAGAATATTGGTTTGGGGGGTTTTCTACTACTGATTAAACTAATTAAATGCAAATGAAAACCAGACGAACAGCAACTAACTATCAAAGCAGAAGACTTGGAAAATATCAGGGATGAGAAAAGCACTACCTAAGTCGGAATCCTACTTGCAAGGCTCAGAATTCTACCGGTTATGGACACTATGATGGAACTAGGCTTCTAAGGATAACAGCTCTAGATAAACTAGTGGATCCCTAATCACTCTCAGGGTGTCACCAAAAGGAAGCTCTAGGGATGCAAAACGCTCACCAGATGTTGGATTACCTTTCAGTCTCTCCAACGAAAATAAAGTACCCTATAGACATATCACCTCTCAGTCTCATTGTCACTGTATATTCAAGGAATGCACGGGGTAATCTCAGAACAACACGGTATGACTCAGACTAGCAACAAATACTAAGAACCTAACGCAACTTCCTCTCAGACAGTTTACACTCAGAATCCTAACACTGAAGACTAACCGACAACCTCTCACCTTTCGGGTATCGAGGTAGGGAGAACACTCAAATCTAATTAACTCTCAATATACGTTCCTATGGATTACTACGTCTAGAAAACCACAAAATAATCACAAAAACACAGTCGACGACCTAGATATGCAACTATAACTGAAAGACATTCAACAAGAAGCATACAGAACGATAATCAATTATAAATCAGACTTAAGCATGCATGGTCATCATAACAATTGAACCGAGATTGTTTACAATATCATCAAACCATCAAAAGTAACCTAAAACTGATAAAGATCCAAACTTTAACAAATATTCATCCTAAACCTAGGCAGCTACTATGAGTTTAGCCAAGAATCATAATAAAAAACATCCAAACAGAAGTAAACATCACAACCATGGTTTCAATCAAACAAATCAAAGACAAACGAAAGAGAATTGAAAACATAATAAGTTATCTCTAACCAACCCGGATCCGAAAGCATCAAACTTTGACTCCGATTGCCTTCTCCTCTCTCAAAATCGCCTAAAGACTCATCTCAGACGGCTGGTAATCGAACTCTGGAATAATAGCCTTCAAAACCTTTTTAATTCATCAATTAGGGATTTTTGCGATTTTATAAGGCCCTCGCGTACCGCGAAAGTGTTTCATGAGTTCCTCACGTAGCGCGAGGAAAAAATTAGTTGGGGCCCTTTTGGCTTTCCTCGCGTACCGTGAAGAAATGTTGCTCCTGCTTCGCGTACCGTGAAGGATTGAAATTCCCACTTTTTGCTTTATTTCTCTGGGAATTCTTCTCTTGCTCGATCTCTTCATGATATGACCTCATAATTCACACGAGCTCCTGTAGACCTGGCATAGACTCAAAACAAACAAAAAACAAGTAAAAATGAACACAAAACTATCTAAAAACGCACGAATACAATGGAATAAAGGATGTGTGCTTTGCAACACATCAAACATCCCCACACTTAACCTTTTTTCATCCCCGAAAAAGTCTGCAATGGAATCATAACTGGAAACTACTTTAACAACTCATTATTCGTTAGCTCAATATACTCACACGTTAAAAAGCAACAATCGGTATTTCTTTCCGATTAAACCCAACCACCAACTATCAAGTCCGTGTTTGTGTTCTAGTTTCACTTTATACAGCTATCAATCAATCTATGGGCCTCACACTCAAAATCTATAGCTCTACATAATCCCGTCTCAAGGTCATGTCCAGACCGGGTTAAACCGTATAGATTTACCACCACGATAAACTAACATTTACATGTTTTAGAAATTAAGGTGATTAATGAATGAATGGATGGAAATGAATGAGCTTTAAAAATTTAACAAATGAACCTTGTCTAGAGGTGTTTCAACCAAGTCGCTATCCCAGAGGGTAACTCATAGACTACAGTTCTAGCAATGAAACACTTAAGAGTCGCTTAGTGGTGTTTCAACCAAGTTGCCATCCCGGAGGGTAACACATAAGCAAAACTTAGAATTCCGAATAGTTAAGCTCATGAATAATGGACTTATGGATTGCGGGCGTCACCGAATCTCAGATTTATTCTCACAAAAAGAGAGTGGTGTGCCAAGAAAATTCAAAAACCTCTAAATTTTAGCTTAACGTGGTACCTATCACCCTATTTTGACAGTTTAAGTATTACCGACACCACTAAGACGAATACCCACAAGACATCATGATTTAATTCATTTAATTTCCTAATCAACACGCACAGACTATTTAAGCTTTCAAATTGTCTGGGTCTACCAAAACATCACAATTCAGACGCGTTTTCAATTATTTATTTTCATTTAAACTCAACAGCAGTTTCCAGTTCTACTATCATTTTTCATTTATTATGCAAAAACTTTTATTTTCAGAGGACATTTTACAAATTTTTCAAATTTTTTTGTATTTTTGTATATATTTAAAAAAAAACAACCTAAACAAACTAAACTAGACGCAGTCTCCCATCCCCACACTTGAAACGCACATTGTCCCCAATGTGAACCGAGAAACAACAGAAAATAAAATATACAAAAATAAACTGGGAAGACTTAGCTCGTAAATTATGCATGATCGTGTCTAGCTTTGCTCTTCCACTTGTGCAGCTGTATAGTATTTCATTCGCGGCTGCACAATACTCTGTAGGGTTGCACATTACACAAATATAAGATTTGAATCGACCCCGCCCGAATGGAGATTGAGTACAGGCGGTGTGATCTAAACCTGCAAGATAAACATCAAACAAACCCACAGCGTCAAACTGACACATAGTACAGACTCAAAGTAAAATAAAAGACTCTACTGACTCTATAAGACTCAAGATAAAATAGGGATACGTACCCGATGGATGACAAACACATACACATGAATGTCAAAAGCAAGGTGAATAACCTTGAACGACCCTTAGGTCTCCCATGGTGGTGATAGTGGGTGGATTTGAATGATGGTGATGGATGGTGAGTGGTGAAGGATGGTAATGGAGGATGATGGTAGTGAATGTAGGTAGATAGGTGGATGGTGTAATGGTAAATGGTGAGTGGGTGGTGTACGGCGAATGGTGGGCGGCATGGGAAACAAAGGAGGTGGGAAGGATCCAAGGTCCCCTCGCGTACCGCGAAGAGCTAGGGACCACTCCTCGCGTATCGCGAGGAAGTGAAAATTTAGCCCGGCCTGAAGTCTTGTCCTTCGCGTACCGCGAAGGATTTCCCTCTGAGCTTCGCGTACCACGCGGAGTGCTTGTTCATAGAAAGTTTTGAGGGATTTTATACTTAGAAAATTTTTTTAACCTCTTAAATTTTTCCCCCAAATTCCTTAAAAACCTGTTCCAATGATAAATTAAAGTTCATACGTACCCGGAACTTCGTTCTCGATGATTTTTCTCACCGAATAGAGTGCGAATCCCTGCAAGACACACAAAACAAAACACGCAAACCGAAAAGCACCAAATTGAAATGAAAATCAAGCTAGCAATTCTACAAACTATACACCCGGGCACTGGCCCGAGAGGCAAATGAGCCTAATCAGGAGCCTTCTCCTTGATTCTAACCGGCACCGCCTTCATCCTACGCGGTATCCCAGCTCCCTTCATTACCAACAACCAATTCACAAGTACTAGACCTCTATTAATACTATCACTCATGTCCTTCCACCAACACTTAAATCTACCACGTCCAAAGATAACCTGGTTCAAGTACCCAAGCAAAATCTTCCCCCTAAACATCCCCACACTTGGGGTTTTCACTATCCTCAACTCATGGTCACCTCTCAACACTCGGAGTTTCTTACGGGGCGGCCTAGACTTAGGGGGTGACTCGGTTTCTATCCCCTCAGAACGAACAACGGTGAAGGTCAAAGGCTCAAGATTAGAAATCTCTATGGATGTGGCCTCTACACTCTCCCCCGGATCTTCAGGATCCTCTACCTTCTTAAAGAACCCCACACTTGGGGTTTTACCTATCATCTCTTCTAGCTCTGCCATCATCTCCTGCAGATCACTAGGCACCTCATCGCCGTACTCATCCGATGCATTCAACAACTCCTCTTAATCCACCGCCCAATTAGATAACTCTCCTAAATCGGGGGCGGACTTACCAACAACATTCTCTCCTACAACAGAGTCCCGATGGTCATCCATGAAGGTGTCAATCAGACAAACATAGTGGCTTTGCTCACGAGCATCCTTAACGGACTTCACAGCATCGAAAGTGATCTTCTCATCCCCTACACGAAGTGTGAGCTTTCTGTCAAAGACATCGATCAATGCCTTGGCGGTACGCAGGAAAGGGCATCCTAGGATGAGTGGGACTTTGTCATCCACATCCTTATCCAGAATAAAAAAATCTACGGGGAAGACGAATTTATCTACCTTCACTAACAGGTTCTCTACTATTCCCCGTGGATACTTGACTGAAGGGTCAGCCAAGGATATGCTCATGCGCGTTGGCTTAGGATCTCCCAGGTTTAGCTGCTTATATATAGAGTATGGCATCAGATTGATGCTAGCACCCAGGTCAGCCAACGCGTGGTTCATAGGCAAACCGTCGAGCAGACACGGGATCGTGAAGTGACCCAGATCTGCCAGTTTCTCTGGCAGCTTGTTCTGCACCACCGTAGAGCATCCGAGACTTTTGAGACCTCCTCCACCTTCTTCTTGTTAGACAGAAGATCCTTCAAGAACTTAGAATATTTAGGCATATGCTGGAGGACCTCGATGAATGGGAGATTTACCTTCAATTTCTTGAACATGTTTAGAAAGTTACCGTATTCCCTAGCATATTTATGAGGAAGTAAACGGGCTGGGTAATGGACACGAATCAGGTCAATCTTGGGGGTCTTCATCACCCCCACTCTTCTTCTCAGCCTTCTCGGGAGGCTTCTCCATCACTATTTCTTCATCCACCGGCTCTTCAGGATCCTCCACCGGTGGTTCTTCTCTCTCTTCACCTCTTTGACTCCTAGTCGTCACGGCCATCACTGAAGCACTAGGTCCCGAAGACGGACCTCCCTGACTATCCTTCAAGTTCTTAGCGATGTCGCCTACCTTGCGTTACAGATCTTGGAATGCAGATTGCTGATTCTTCAATAACGTATCATGAGCATCCAATCCCTGCTGAGTCTCCTTGTCTCTCGCAACTAGATGAGCGACAATCTGGGTCTGAGTTTCTAGCATCTCCTCTATCCTCTTATTCCCCAGACTGCTCCCAGAACTCGCTCCTGCATCGCCTCTACCATACTGATTCTGGCACTACTGAAACCCAGGTGGGTTGCTTCCAGATCTCCATCCTGAGCCATAAGAATTTCCATAGGCGTTATTGAATCCTCGGTTCTGGTTGCCCACAAAATCAACATGCTCCTGCTGATTAACAGGGCAGTCCCTGGTGTCGTGGCCTCCTCTGCACACCTCACACCTATGAGCACTCAACTTCAGCTCCTTTATTTCATTTGCCATAGCTGCAAGTGCAGCAGCCACGCTAGTATCATGGGTGACCTGATGCACACCTCTAGTGGAAGAGGCGGGTGTCCTAGCACTAGGAATGGAAGTCCTAGTAGATGGCCGCTGTTGCTCAGCCAGAGCAAAGCTTTCAAACATCTCCTCGCATTTAGCTGGCTCCTTCTTGTCCATGATATGGCCTCCTGCAGCAGTACTGAACATTTGCTGCTTCTCAAAAGTGAGGCCATTATTGAACTTCTCCACTATCGCCCAGTCAGAAAGACCATGCTGGAGATATTGGCTCAACAGGGCGTTGAATGTTTCCCAGGCCATGTGATAAGGCTCGTCGGGGTCCATATGGAAAGAGTGGATCTAGTCCCTTAGGCGAGCGACCTTGGAAGATGGATAGCACTTTTTCAGAAACTTGGCTTGCAAATCCTCCCAAGTGGTGATGGAATCATCGGGGAGGGTATCAAGCCAAGTGGCAGCATGCTCAAAGGGCGAGAATGGAAAGAGACGCAAGTAGATTGCGTCCCTAGATACACCAGTGATATTAAAGGTAGCACAGATACGCACGAAGCGGGACAAATGTCCTGGGGAATCCTCATCCTCGAGGCCATGAAACTGAGTAGAGTGAGTGATTGTACTCATGACATGTGATGGGATTCGCCAATTGTTGTTAGTAAGCACAGTTGGGCGCATGATCGAAGATCTGGCCCCAGTAACACCATCACTGGCTCTCTGGTGTACGGTACGTCTCGCTGGTGGGTCAGCGTCGCCCATGTTAGCAACAGGAATAGGGCTAGGGATACGTAACTTTTTCTCACACAAAACTCTCAAACGTTCACGAAGGTCGCGGCTGCGCTCGTGAAGCTCTCGCTCGGGCTCTGAATACGTTGTGAACTCGGGTGATCTCCGCGAGCGAGTACGTTGCATAAACTGACGGAAAAGAAAACAAATAAATAAAGACTTAAGACACAGAAAGACTAAATCCTAAATTAAGACACACAAGTAGCAAGCAGGACAAAGCACACAAATAATACCTAAAAAGAAAAGAATTAAACTACTAAAAGCAAAGAGAAAATAACAAAGAATAACCAAACAATGAACTAATCAAAGCTAATTTTCCTATTGCCAAGTGTCCCCGGCAATGGCGCCAAAAACTTGATTTTGCCCAGACGGTCTATAAAAACTAACAAATAAACCTAACCTAGACTCCTAAGTAATAAATGGAGTACCTATGAACTAAATTGCACTGACAGGCAAGTGTACCTATCGAGTGTAGCACAGCTTAATGGTAAACTGGAATATCGAACCCTAGAGACACTGAACAGCTAAACTACACTCTGACTCGGACTAAAGATGATTTGGTTGGGGGGTTTTCTACACTATTGATTATACTAGCAAATGCAGAATACTAAAAATCGACTTCAACTATCCAGACAAAGAACACAGGGAAATACCAGGAATGGGAAGAACACTACCTAGGTCGGAATCCTACCCGCAAAGCTCAACTTCTACCGGTTATGGAAACTATGATGGATCTGGGATTCTAAGGATAACAACTCTAGACAACCTAGCGGATCCCTAATCACTCTCAGGGTGTCACCAACTAAGGAACCTAAAGATGTACTAAACTCACCAGATGTTCGGATTACCTTTCAATCTCTCCAACATCACCTTTCAATCTCAATATCCACAATACATCTAAGATGCATGGGGTAATCTCAGGATAACAACTATGACACGGATTAGCAACAATCACTAGACACCTGAGGGAATTTCCTCTCAGATAATTCACACTCGGAACCTAATACGAAGACTAACCGATTACCTCTCACCTTTCGGGTATCGAGATAAGAAGAACACTAAGCTCTAACCTACTCTCAATCACAATTCTATGGAATACTACATCTAGCAAACCATCAAACAACCACAAACACACAGTCTATGATTTGGATATGCTATTCAAACTGGAAGACATCCACAATTAACATACGAAACTGTTAGGGGTCATTTTACAGCTAAGGATCCTGCATCTTCAACGTACTTCGGTATCCTGACAGATTTCGGTATCCTCAATATTTAACCATTGTATCTTTCTTCTATCTTGATTAATACGCAGGTAAAACATGCAAAGTCAAGTTCATCCCTGAAGAATCGGTCTTGAAGTCAAAGAGAACGTGTAGAAGAAGCGTTGATTGGCCTCCAACAGTCATATTTGAAGACTTAGTCTATCCCAGGATTCTCAGATAGTTAGTTAGCATTATCCTGTATAAATTCAGCAGTATTGATTGATTAGAAACACATCTTCACCACGCACTTAGCTTTCTAGACTCATAATCACCTTTGTAACACCCATAGTTCGATCATTTACTACTCAACATTTGTAATTCTTTACCATTTATTCAAGAAACGAGACAGGTGTCGATTGTCACCTCCCGAGGTTTTATGCCGGCGATCCCTAAAGATCAAGGGCTTTCCTCGTAAACAACTGTGTCACTCTTTACGTTTTTGTATTGTTTCACATTGATTTTACAAGCACACTACCTCACTTAAGAAATTTGGTTACAAAGTTAGTTTATATAATTTTTACCCAAAACAATTTGGCGCCCACCGTGGGGCAAGTGGTGCTTTTCATCTTCAAATCTTTACTAAAGTTTTATTCAGTCACTATCTTTCAAAGCTATTTTAAAAAATGTCGTCTCAATCCAAAAATATTTCAGTCTCTGCTCCATATTCGAGCTCTAGGTTGGTCAACCCTATTCCTCCTCCTCCATTTAAAAAAAGTGTTAATCACCTGAAGAAAACTACTCCTGCGGGTTTTTCGGGATTCGGAATACCTGCTGGTGGACCTGTGATCGTATCAAACAATGATATCCTCTATCTGTTCTCGGAGATGAAACAACAAATGGAACAATAGAGGAAGACTAACCAAGCGCTATTTCGGGAGATTGAGAAGGTTAAGGAATCAAAGAAACCAGTGGAAGTGATGACCCCGCTGCTACCAAGGATTTTAGATTTTGATTATTTAGGATCCCCAGGAATCCATAAGGTAGACTTTCTTTCCATGCAAACAGGAATCACTGTAGTTGGCCTTACCCTGGCTGTTAGAGTTACGACAAATCAAGATCTTAGAGTTACTCCGGGATCATCATTCCGAAATCCTGAGAACGGTAACACATTTAATCAATTTTAGAATACTAACGAATTTGTGCAGGAGACAGGAATCACTCCGTCTATGGCCAAGGAGTTAAAGAAGTTGAGAGAAATGATCTCCAGTGTACCAGGTGTGGTCCAACCTATACCGGAGATGTCCTCTACCAGTCACAGGATCTCCAGATTCGCTCCACCGTTATGTGATGCTGAGATCCCCAAGCGCTTCCAGACTCCTAACATGAAGTTATACGATGGAACTACAGATCCTGAGGAGCATGTCGCGCAGTGCAGGGAACAAATGGAGATAAACCCCATTCCTTTGGACCTAAAGGAAGCCTGCTTATGCAAAGGCTTCGGCTCTACCTTAACAGGATCAACCCTGAAATGGCTACTTAACGTTAAACCTTATTCTATTACTTCGTTTGCTCACTTAATCAATTTGTTTAACAATCAGTTCTCTTGCAGTAAGACCTTTGAAAGGTTAACAAGTGACTTATACAAGATAACGCAGAACAGCGGAGAACCCCTTTGGGATGATGTCAGCAAGTTTGGACGAAGACGATAGAAATAACATACAAGATCCTCATCATGATGGTCTAGTAATCATTCTGTACGTTTCAAACCACTTCATCCAGAGGATACTGATTGACAGAGGGAGCTTAGTGAACATAATTCAGCATGAAGTCCTGAAGAGAATGGGGATCCCGGATTCTAAAATTATTTCAAAATCCACAGTGCTGGTAGGATTCAGCGGAGAAGTCAAAAGCACAGTCGGAGAGATAAAACTACCGATGTACATCGAAGGGGTAAATTCTATTCAAAAATTTTGTGTAATAGATTCTTTGTCTTGCTATAATATCATTTTAGGAAAACCATGGATACACGATATAAAGGCGGTGACCTCAACATACCATCAGTGTGTTAAATTGCCAATCCCATGGGGAGTAGTGAAGATTAACACTGATCAGCAAGAGGCTAAGAATTGCTACACTTCTTCGATGAAAGCCTCCGTCAAAACCAGGCAAGCATAGCAATTAACGAAGCAGGCCAGGGATGTTCTAGAAGCTAAAGAACATGATGTTAAAAAGATATCCCTGGATGCTGAAAACCCAGATGTAAAGATCCTTGTAGGAAACAATATCCCTGAGGATATTGAAAAAGATATCCTGAAATTCCGGAAGAGCAGAAAAGCAATCTTCGCATGGAAGTACGAAGACATGACAGGTATATCCAAAAATATCATAACCCATAGACTTGGAATTGACAAAAGTTTCAGGCCAATACATCAAAAGTGAATGAAGTTTGCTCCTGAAAGAAACATGATCATCCAAGAAGAGGTGGAAAAGCTCCTCAAATCTAGAATGATAAGGGAGGTAAAATTCCCAAGGTGGCTAGCCAACGTGGTGGTAGTCCAGAAGAAGAACGGGAAGTGGAGAGTTTGTGTAGATTACACGGACCTCAACAAAGCGTGTCCTAAAGATCCCTTCCAATTACCACACATTGACTCTATGGTCGACGCCACAACAGTCTACGAAATGCTGAATTTCATGGATGCTTCATCAGGATTCCAACAAATTCAGATGAAACCCTCAGACCAGGAGGATACTGCGTTCATGACTCCTACATGTATTTATTGTTATATTGCTATGCCTTTTGGTTTGAAAAATGCAGGTGCTACATACCAAAGGCTGGTGAACTAGGGGACACCATGGAGGTCTACATAGACGACATGGTGGTAAAATCAAAGAGAGCTGAGGATAATCTCAGGGACCTTAGAGAAGCATTTGATATCCTGGACCAGTACAACATGAAGCTGAACCCTTTGAAATGTCACTTCGGAGTGGGGGCAGGAAAGTTCCTAGGCTACATGGTAACCAAGAGAGGGATAGAAGCCAGTCCAGAGCAAATCAAAGCAATCATCAATCTGAAATCCCCAGCAAATACTAAGGATGTCCAGAGACTGACCGGTAGAGTAGCAGCACTCAACAGATTTATAACAAGATCCTCAGAAAAGTGCAAGGAATTCTATGACATCCTGAAGAAGAACAAGTGATTCGAATGGGAAGAGAAGCATGAACAAGCACTCCAATCATTGAAGGAATACTTGTCATCAGATCCTCTACTGATGAAACCAGAAGACGGTGAACCATTATCCCTATACTTGGCAGTATCTCGAAGCACCATAAGTGTTGTATTAGTCAAGGATCATGAGGGACATCAACATCCGGTATACTATGTAAGTAAAAGTTTGCAACCAGCGGAAACAAGGTACTTTCATTTAGAAAAATTAATATTAGCTTTAATAATGGCATCCACTAAACTTAGATATTATTTTGAAACTCATGCTATTCATGTTAAGACTAACTACCCAATTAAGTGTGTATTAAGAAAGCCAGAGATGTCAGGAAGGATGGCTATATGGTCAGTCAAGCTCAGCGCCTATGACCTCATATACAAACCTAGAGTATCAATAAAGTCCCAGGCACTTGTGGACTTTGTGGCTGATTTCAGCAACGACATTCAACACGAAGCAGACCTTGAAGTCCAACAACTAGAAGAGTCGAAGAATGAGTAGACCTTATTCACTGATGGTGCATCAAATGTAAGAGGAACAGGTCTGTGAGTCATAATAAAATCGCCACAAGGAGACATATTACCCCAATCCATAAGCTGTGAGTTCCAGGCTATAAATAATGAAGCAGAGTATGAGGCGCTGATAGCAGGATTACAATTAGCTTGGGATATCAAGATCAGGTATCTTCAGGTATATGTAGACTCATTGTTAATTGCTAACAATTTCAATGGTTCATATGCAGTAAAAGGTGAGAAGCTAGCCAAATATCTCACAATAGTTAAGCAACTATCCATGGAATTCGAAACTTTTAACATAACACAGATGCCCAGAGAAGACAATACTGAGGCTGATGCCTTAACGAAGCTTGCTTCAGTTCTTAGAATACCAGAAGGTACCAAAATACCTATCATAACATTCTGAGCCCATCAATCGAGAAGGTAAATGAAGTATCCAATGCTGAAGAAGAAGCATACATTCGGGATCTTGAACCTATTCCAGGATCCTGGATTTCACCTATTAATAAATACTTGCAGGATGGTGAAATCCCAAGTGATGAAAAGAACCACAAGGCTTTTCGCATGAGGATGTCTCGTTTTATAAGTTTTGAGAATGTTTTGTATAGAAAATCAATTGCAGGTCCATACTTAAGATGCTTGGAGGATCCTGAAGCACGTGAAGTCCTGAAAGATCTGTACGAAGGAGATTGTGGTAATCACACCGGGGGCAGAGCGTTATTTTCAAGGATCCTGAGGACAAGATATCACTGACCTACCATGAGGAAAGATGTTGTGACTTACTCTAAAAAATGTGACGCTTGCCAGAGACACAACAACATACTCCATCAACCGGCCGAACCTTTATACCCAATCGTCTCTCCGTGGCCATTCATGAGGTGGGGAATGGATATCATTGGCAAACTTCCCCAAGCATCAGGAGGAAAGGTCTTTATGCTAGCAATGACGGATTACTTCTCTAAATGGATCGAAGCTGAGGCATTTGTCCAAGTCAGAGAGAAAGAAGTCACCTCCTTCGTCAAGCGCAATATCCTGGCAAGATTTGGGATCCCGGTGGAGATAGTATGTGATAATGGATCTCAGTTCATTGGCAAGAGAATAACTGACTTCTGTGCCAGTTGGGGAATCAAAATGATAACTTCTACCCCAGTACATCCTCAAGCCAATGGACAAGCAGAATCAAGCAACAAGATCATCGTTAACAACCTCAAGAAGAGATTGGGGGCAAAGAAAGGAAGATGGGTTGAAGAGATACCATTTGTACTTTGGGCAGACAGGACAACCACGAAGAACGCAACAGGGAAAACTCCATTCTCATTGGTATTTGGTACACAGAAATGGCCATCCCTACTGCCAGAACGAATCTCCAATCTCCAGAGACCAACAACGAAGCTCTTGCCCAGGATCTCGACACTTTGGATGAGCTCAGGGATCTTGCCAAGGTTCGCATTGCAGCCTATCAGCAAAGGATAGCAAAATCTTACAACAAAACATAAGGATTAGAAGATTCCAAGTGGGTGATCTTGTATTGAGAAAGGCGTTTCAAAATACTACCAATCCCAATGATGGAAAGCTTGCACAATAGTGGGAAGGCCCATACTTGATTGAATAAGAAGCAGGCAAGGGTGCTTATTGGTTGGCTACTATGGAAGGAGATATCCTGCCAAGATCCTGAAATGCCATCCATCTCAAAACCTACTTTATGTAAGTTAGAACTTAAATTCTAACTAAAACTGGTATGTCTTCTATCCCTGACTATTTTTATACTTATTACCCTTGATCAAAGTACTGACTTGAGCGTCGGAGGGGTGTTAACCAGTTTAACATCCACCTTCACCAAGATTTCCTGTTTTGCAGGAAACATCTCCAGGGATCCCGACAGAAGAAAGGGATTGGCCATCTCTCCTAAGTTTAGGTATCCTGAATACCTCAAAGGTTTAAATGGATTTCGTCTTTCTAAGTAGATTGGGTTTCTACACCCCGCCAGGAGCGCACGATATCCAATTATAGTTCAAGGTGGTGCGACCAGTCCATGTAACAGTGACTGATAATTTCATCACTGTTGGCTATATATTGGGTGCTACGAATATAACAGACGTGTTATTTCTCAAGTTTCTCCCGAGTATTTAACACTTACGTGTTAAACTAAGGTTTTTAGCATTTTCATGCTAACTCAATACTGGCTTGGCCCACGTTATCTAGCTTGGCCCACGTTATTGGCTTAGCCCACGTTATTGGCTTAGCCCACGTTATTGGCTTAGCCCATGTTTTCTGGCTTGGCCCACAATTTTAAATATGTAACACTTATGTGTTAACTCAAAAACTTAGCATCAATATGCTGACTCATGATCCTTAAACAAGTTAAAAACTAATGAGGACCCCGAAGTGTACTTACTAAGCCTACGACATATTCAATGAATGTACACAGGGGATAACCAACGGTTGCTATATTTCAAACTCAACATCATAATCTGGTATGTGTGTCTACCTAATTTAGTTCTCGACAAAGGTATGTATTACTTATTAATTTTCATTTATAGAAGATTCAAGATTTGAATGACTAAGTCGTGATATATTTGGTATTCTTGCGTAATATATGTCAAAACCAAACTATATTTTCCTAAGTTAAAGTTTGATGAAAACCTGAGAGGTTATTTATGAATAATTATTAATGATCTGATATCCTGAAAATATATCTAAACCTATTTTTCTAAGTATCTCAAGGTTTTGCCACATAGAGATCCTAATTTTCTAAAACATGTTTAAGCAAACCAAACACATAACAATCATGGCAAATAGTCGCAAACCATCTACTAATATTTAAAGTGTAGGAAAAGAAAGTGATCCGGGCTTCATCCAAAACCTGGACCCATCCACCCGGTTTGCAAGTTAACAAATTGTCTATCCCGTGCAGGGATCCCCAAACAAAAAGAAAAATTGTTTTTAACAGGTACCATCAAGATCAATCAAGTAGAAAAACCACAGATACCAGGGCTCAGGCCTAGGCATCATTACCCTCATTGCCCTGGTTAGCTTGCTTTTCACCATCACCGACTCCAGCATCCTCAACAACCTTGCTAGTCTCCATTGCTTCACCTCCAAGCTTAGCCAAAGAAGAACTCCATCCTTGAAGATCCCAGGATGCAGGATCAAAACCTTCAGTAGCAGCTTGCTCAGCCATCTGGATCCTGGATTGAAGAATATCTATGGCCGCAGACCTCTTGGCATTATCCATAGTCTCCTGCAACTTCTGCTCGGACTGAGCCAGATCCTCCTGCAGTTTTTCCTTCAAAGTTTGGATCTCTTTTTCCAAGTATTTAGACTTGTTGGCAGCAATTTTCTTCAGATCCTCAGCCTTCTCCAAAGCTTCTTCATCTCTGCCGCAACCAAGTTGGAGTTCAGCTTCTCAAGACCCTGCAAGATTCGAATACATGAGTAATTTAGGGATCCTTACATTAACTTAGGGATACCAAAAAGTTACTTACCAGGTTCATCAAGCCTTGCAGCTTCTTGGTAGTTTCAGCAGAATCCATACCCTCAAAGAATTCCAAATCCATCACATCCGTTGTCTTCCTCTTTTTGCTTCCAGAAGCCTTAGACTGTAGGGTCGGGATACGAGACTTGGTGGTGGCAGGTGTGGAACCTTCCTTCTTTACAACAACAGCCTCAGACAAAAGGCTGTCAAGATCAGACAAAGCAAACTGGGAACTCGACTTGGGGATTCCTACACAAAGATAAAGCAATTCAAAATCATAACATTTGGTAACACAAATACTAATTGTTCTGTACCTGAAGACATCTCAGATTCAGAATACTGAGTGTTAAAGCTAGCTTCACTAATGGTGGACTCGACACGAAAGGACCTCTCCGTAATAGGTATTTCTAACAAGGCTTCAATTCTCTTTTCTGTGGCACTTCTTATAGGAACTAATTCAGCAAACTTTGGAGCTGTACAAGGATAAAGCAAAATCATTAGCATCAGGTTAGAGATATTATAAATTGCAGGGATCCTAATTACTTCCTACCCTTCTTAACCCAGTCAAGTGGCAAAAGATTCCCATCAGGAATTGAATCTCTCCTTAGAAAGAAAAATTTTCCCTTCCATTCGGTATCATTCTGGGTAGCTTTTGGGATTAGATGAGTGTGCCCGGATTTAAGCTGAAGGATGAAACGAGATGAACCGTGGGTTCTTAAGTTATAAACGAAAGGTAGCTCAGGGACACCAATAGTCAAAGAATGAGAACGATTCAACCTTTCCATAGTTGCTAAAATCCTCCAAACCATCGGCATGATTTGGGAATAACAAAGTCCAGTAAGTTTAAAAAAACCAGTGATGAGTGGAGGAAAGGGATATGACAAACCCAGAGTAAAAGGATAGCTATGGAAGCAGACCTAAGTTTTGGAAATCAAATCGGCTTTTGTTTGAGAATCGAAAGACCTAAAAACGGTTTTTTGAGGAAAAACATTATTTGACTTCAAGAGTTTTATATCTTGATTAGTAAAAGAGCAAAGTTCAGGATCATAATGATCAAGAATTCCCTGATCCGTGAAATCTTCTATTGTTTCAGCAATAATGGAAGAAGTTGACCTGGTCATTTTCTTGCCCATGGTTGCAAAGGATTAGAAGGAAGGGAGAAAATCAGAAAACACAGTAAGGATTATTTACCTGCTTCGGCTTTGAAGAAGATGAGAATGGAGAAGAAGAGGGTAATAATGATTATAACCTACAAGCTGCAACGGTCAAATCGCCTCGGTAGTTGTAAAAATCTTATCGTAACCCTGTCGTCATTTATTATTTATTTGAATTTCAAATTTTTTTACAGATGTCGTTGACAGCTATAAAAATTTGGGTACAACTGTTAGGGGTCATTTTACAACTAATGATCCTGGATCTTCAACGTAATTCGGTATCCTGACAGATTTCGGTATCCTCAATATTTAACCGTTGTATCTTTCTTCCATCTTGATTAATACGCAGGTAAAACGTGTGAAGTCATCCCTAAAGAATCGGTCTTGAAGTTAAAGAGAACGTGTAGAAGAAGCGTGGATTGGCCTCCAACGGTCATATTTGAAGACTTAGTCTATCCCAGGATTCTCGGATAATTAGTTAGCATTATCCCTGTATAAATTCAGCAGTATTGATCGATTAGAAACACATCTTCACCACGCACTTAGCTTTCTAGACTCATAATCACCTTTGTAACACTCATAGCTCGATCATTTACTGCTCAACATTTGTAATTCTTTACCATTTATTCAAGAAACGAGCCAGGTGTTGATTGTCACCTCCCGAGGTTTTATGCCAGCGATCCCTAAAGATCAAGGGCTTTCCTCGTAAACAACTGTGTCACTCTTTACGTTTTTGTATTGTTTCACGTTGATTTACAAGCACACTACCTCACTTACGAAATTTGGTTACAAAGTTAGTTTATTAAATTTTTACCCAAAACATGAACTATAATCAATTGCAAATCAGGTTTAAAGCATGCATAACATCATAATTATTAAACCAAGATCATTACAAATCATTAAACCAACATAAGAATCCAAAAACCGATAAAAATAAGAACTTTATCAAGTATTCGTCATAGACGTAGACATTATCAATGTTTTAGCCTAGGATGATGCTTAAAACAACCATAACAGAAGTATCAAACAAGAACATTGTATCAAACACAGAAAACAATGAGAAAGATTGAATCTTGAAAACCGAAAACGCTAATCGAACGAACCCGGAATCCAAAAGCTTCAAACTTTAGCTTCAATTCCTCTTCCAACTCCCAAAATCGCCCTTTGCACCTCTCTGGATGGCAAAACAATCGACTTTCCTCATAATGGCTATCCAATTATATTTAAATTGAAATTAGGGTTTTTTCTCAGAAATTATGGTCCTCGCGTACCGCGAGAAAACATGGCCAGTCCCTCGCGTACCGCGAGGGATAAATTAGTCGAGCTCGGATTTGAGATTCCTCGCGTACCACGAGAGTTTGTGTCTCTCCCTTCGCGAACCGCGAGGGACCGAAATTCCAACTTTTTAACCTTTTCCCTTGGGCTTCTTCTCATGCTCGTTATCTTCATGATTTGACTTGTAATCCACACGAGCTCCTGTAAACACAACAAAGACTCAATAAGAAAAAAAACCGACTCAAAACACATACAAAACTATCTGAAAGCACACGAATACAAAGGAATAAAGATGTATGTTTTGCACTACATCAAACATCACTACACTTAATCTTTTTTCGTCCTTGAAAAAGTCTGCAATGGAATCATAACTGGACATAGCTTTCACAAACTCAATTTATTCAATTAGCAAAACATACTCACGCGTTAAAAAGCAATAATCGGTATTTCTATCCGATTAAACCTAGGCACCAACTTTCAAGCCCCCATTTAGTGTTTTAATTAATATTACCAAGCATATCAGTCAATCTATGTGACTCATACTTAAAAGCTACAGCTCTACCTAATTTCGTCTCACGGTCATGTCTAGGCACGAATTAAACCATATAGATTTAACCCACCACATTAACCTAAGATTTACAGGTTTTTTGAAACTAAGATGAATTATGAAATGAATGGATGAATATGAGCATTATTAAGAAAATTAACTTTCGTCTAGAGGCGTTTCAACCAAGTCACTATAAAATTAACTTTCTTCTAGAGGCGTTTCAACCAAGTCACTATCCCGGAAGGTAACACATAGACTACAATTATAAACAATGAATCTTATAAGAATCTAAGTGGTGTTTCAATCAGGCCGGAACCCGACGTGTGACACGTAGGCGAAACTTAGATTTATTTCAATCAAATAAGCTTAAGTCTATGGAATATGGATGCGGGCGCCACCGAAACTCGGATTTATTCTCATAAAAAGAGAGTGGTGTGCCAAGAAATTTCAAAAACCTCTAAATTTGAACTTAACGTGGTATCTATCACCCTATGTTGACAGTTTCAATATTACTGATACCCTAAGATGAATACCCACAAGATTTCATAATTTAAATTCAATTAATTCCTAAACAACACAAACATGCTATTTAAGCTCTACTAGTCGGCTGGATCTACCAAAACATCACTAATTAGATGCGTTTGCAATTATTTATTCATTTAAAACTCAACAAGCAAATCGAGTTGTACTATTATTTTCCATTTTTGTTTGGAAAACTTTTGATTTCAAAGGACATTTTTTTCAAAAATTTTCAATTTTTTTGTATTTTTATAAAAACAAAATAACCTAGACAAACTAGACTCACTAGACGCAGTCCCATCCCCACACTTGAAACAAACATTGTCCCCAATGTGAACCGAGACACACAGAAAATAAAAAGACAAAAATAAAAGGAAACGACTTAGCTGGTAATGTAGCATTAAATGGTCCAGTTTTACTCTTCCACTTGTGCATCGTATAGCATTTCGGTCGCGGTTGCACAATCTACTGTCGGGTTGCCTTTACAAGATCAGGATCATATCAAGATCGACTCCGTACGAATGGAGATTGAGTACGGACAGAGCGATCAAAACCTGTAAAATAGAACTCAAACATACCCGCGGCATCGAACTGACTCAAAGGACTGTCTCAAACTAAAAATAAAAGACTCGACTGACTCACTAAGACTCAAGATAGAAGGCAGGAAGACGTACTCGATGGTTGACAAACACATAGACATGAAAGTCAACATCAAGGTGAATCACTAGAACGAATGGTCCTGAAGTTTCCCATGGTGGTGGTAGTGATCGGTGAATGATATGATACGGTAGTGAGATGATGGTGATGGATGGTGAATGGTAATCGGTACCGGAAACTATGGGAAAAAAGGAAAAAGGCAAAAACCAAGAGTCCCTCGCGTACCACGAAAGGCTGGGCGCCACTTCTCGCGTACCGCGAGGGAGTGGAATTCATGTCGTCCTTAACTCTTGTCCTTCGCGTACCGTGAAGGATTTGAGTCTGGATACCATGTACCGCGAGGGAGTGTTGGTGACAGAAAGTTTTGAGGGTTTTCCATACTTTGCCAAATTTTCACCCCTCAAACTTTTTTTCACCCAAATCCTCTAAACAAACCCGATCCAACTATAAAACCAATTTAAAAATACATGGAACTTCGTTCCTGGTGATTTTCCTTGCCGAATCGAGAGCGGATCCCTGCAAGACACGACACAAACAAAACATGCACCGAAAAACACAGAAATAATTGAAAATAATCAAAAATACAAATACATACTGTACATCACGGGTACTTGCCCGAGAAGCAAACACGCCTAATCAGGAGGCTTCTCCTTGATCCTAACCGGCACCGCCTTCATCCTGCGCAGCATACCGATTCTCCACACTTTCAACGAACTCATACCAACATCTGAACCTCCATTACATCTGTCAATTAGGTCCTTCCACCACAACTTAAATCTACAAGGTCCAAAGATCACCTGGTTCAAGTATTTCAGCAAACTGTCACCCCTAAACGCCCCCACATTTGGGGTTTGCACTACCCTTAAATCACATGAATCACTCAACACGCGGGTTCTCTTACGGGGTGGCCTAGACTTAGGGGCTCTAGAATTTGGGGTCGGCTCAGCAGTTCTCCCCTTAGAATGAAGAACAATGATGGGCAAAGGCTCAGGAATAGGATTCTCTATAGTTACGACCTCTAAGCTCTTACCAGGATCTTCCGGTTCATCTACACTCTCCACCATCCCCACACTTGGGGTTTTGCCTATGACATCCTCTAGCTCTGCCATCATCTCCAGCAGATCATCAGACTAATCATCAACATGCTCATCCGACCCATTTAGCAATTCTTCTAAATCCAACACCCAATTAGGTAATTCTCCCATATCAGGCACGGGCTCTTCAACATCAATCTCAATCACCTCACTCGAGGTATCATCCACTATGCTCTCTACCTGATCACCCGGTGACTCTCCATCCTCACTCTTTCCTAAATCAGAAGCCTGATGCTCAACTATGTAGGTATCATCTGAGAACTCTTCTTCCTCTGTGTCATCATCGCTGAAGAAATCATCCTCGATGGGCTCTGGTCCACAACTAGACAACGTATGAACCGAAGGTGGGTCTTGTGTGAGACTTTGCACATTTTCGTTAAAATCTCCGGTTCTTAGGCGGCTTGGTCTCTTGCTGTCCTTAAACTTGCTAGCTCATCTGCAAGCCTACCATTTTCACCCAAGTAGTGAAGTTGCTCAACCTTACTTAACAGGTGCCACCGAGTACTCATGATCTCTTGCACCTTCAGTTGCTATTCCTTGAGTTCTTCTTCCAGTGGATTGCTAGGCTGTGACTCAATATCATCCTCACATGAAGAGTGTAAAGCATTACAATGAACCATTTGATCTTGTATGGAAATTGATAAAGAAAAATCATCACTATATAAACTGGGGTTAGCTTCGTGTTGTAAGAAGAACTATCCACTCGATATTTAGCACACATCTCCTGATATTCAATTTCCAGTGCCTCTATTATGCAGAGTGTTTCCTCTTGTTCCCTACGCTATTCTTCTTCTATAATCATTCTTTGTTCATCCTCAATTCTCATATTCTCATTCACATGAGCAAGCATATCTTTTGACTGTTGAAGCAACTCTTCCCAGATTGGGTATTCTCCGCTTGAACTCTTTTTCTCTCTTCCTCAATCTCCATCCATTGATTAAAAGTCTCTACTAGGGCCATGTGGCTTTTAATCAAGGATGGGCTTACCTCTCGTTCAGAACTCTCATATGACTGTGGATGCGGATGAGGATTACAATAGTAATCTGCGTAGTAACCCGATGAACAAGGACAATTCTGGGTGTAATGGGGCCCTCCACATATCTCGCACCACACACTCATGTAACGATCCATTTGAGCAAATCGGTGTCCTTGGTAACGTTCCCTATAAAAACGCTCCATAGTACTTATCACTGCAATGAACACTTAAACAGAAAGGATTACGAGCACCAAATATATATATAAAAAACAAGATAAAAACAAAAATATTTATGATGAAAAACTAAAAACAAAGACACAATCTACTAATCTAAAAAGAGAAAATACACAAAAACCAAACAATGGAACTAATCAAATCTAATTTTGCTATTGCCAAGTGTCCCCTGCAACGGCATCAAAAACTTGACGTTTCCCAGACGGTCTATAAAAACAAACAAATAAACCTAACCTAGACTCCTAAGTAATAAATGGAGTACCTATGAACTAAACCGCACTGACATGCAAGTGTACCTATCGAGTATAGCACAGCTTAACGGTAAACCGGAATACCAAACCCTAGAGACACTGAACAGCTAAACTAGAGTCTGATTCGGACTAAAGATGATTTGGTTGGGGGGTTTTCTACACTACTGATTATACTAGCAAATGCAGAATACTAAAGATCGACTTCAACTATCCAGACAAAGAACTCAGTGAAATACCAGGAATGGGAAGAACACTGTGACAATCCGGACTTTTCCAGTTAACTCCGTTAACAAAATCCAGTTAAAGTTAACATAATTAACTTAACTCAAACTTCAGGGACTAATTCTGTCAATAATCCAAACCTAAACTCCAGGGACTAGTTATGTAATATCCCTAAAGTTGACTGTTGACTTTTTGAAAGTCAAAATCCCAATTCTATTGACTTTTGATAAGTCAAATTAACATTCTTAACCTAGTTCAAACCTCAAGGACCTTTTCTGCCTAAATTCAAAGTTAAGAACAGGAAACTAGAGGGACTAGTAGTGTATTTAACCCATTCTTGATTTCTGTTGACTTTAGAAAGTCAACACATTCGAGCATGATCCGAATTCACTCGATTAACCCATTCTCTTTTGAAATCTTAACAGCTAACACATTTAATTAGCATAAACAACCATCATTGGGTAATTAAAAACATCATTATGCGAGAATTAAACAGAATAATGGATAATTATGTCGTAACCGTCGATTTCTTCTCAAATTCGCCTAAACTCTGTATTATTTTCACAAACGAATCATCTGCATACACTAAACGAACACATTTGAAGCTGTTGCACGTCTCAATTCGACCGAAACCATAGTAGAAGTCATCGAAGATCAAACCTGTACAAGCCGGAACTGTTTTACTCGATCTCCATCAATCCATCATCTATTCTGGTAATTGCCTTCACCTTTAGCTTCGTTTCAATACCCAAATCAAAAGCCCTAATCCAATTGGGACTCATATTATCGGATTTATCACAATCCTATACCTAGGGTTCATATGTATCCTATTTAATCGAAACCCATCAATCCGATAATGAAAACTGAAATTGATAATACCCACAGACTCGCCTCGATGTCTAGATCAAAAGCCTTATACTATTTGGGGCTTACATGATCGAATTGATTATGATCAAGAATTTAGGGTTCATACGATTCAGGCTTAATCGAACCCTAACCTAAACACAATCTCAATCCAATTGGTTGGTATGGTTAGACTCGAAATCATAAACTTTTTGAAAGCCCTATAAATCCAACAACTTATATTATCAGATTTAATCATTTTGATTTATGGTTAGAAACTAGGGTTTTCGGTTCCTAAAACAGAAATTAAACGAGCCTAAACCTACTTATTTTGCAATTAAACCACATCAACAGAAATTAAAGGTACACATATGTTAAAACCAAAACGTCCCGGGTTTAGTCACGATACCCTAGCGGGCGGGACTGGTTAGGACAGTGTGCGTGTGTGGGAGAGACCCGGGTTCGAGTCCGGGCTCCCACATTTCTTTTTAGACAATTTTCTAAACATATTTAATTGTTAAAAATCAAACAATATATTATTATAGTATTATATAAATGTGTTTTAGCCCGGGAAACAACCCGTAGACTCGGGTTTGAATTATTAACATATTTTTATTATTCCCACTTTTATAAATAAAATATCATTGTTATTATCAACAAAAGAAATAATATGTTTATATTATTTTTAAACCGTAAATTTGTATAAAATAATATGTTTATATTATTTTCATCCCGTGACAAATCCTATTAAATAATATATATATATATATATATATTATTTCGTATCGTTTTATACCTCGTGGGACGTTTAAACTATTTAATAATATAATTAATTATATTATTTACTCGTAGATATATATTATTATTTTTCTCAATTTTTGTGAATGACAAAACACCCGGTTATATTCATTATTATTTGTGTCATTCGTCGCGTAAAGTAATTCCTAACTCCGTGGACACTTTCGTCCACTCTTGAATATTAGAGCATTTCGTTAAGACATTTCTCATTCCGTGTCGCTGTCACAATTCCCATTTTTTGTCCCTATTTTATGTGTTTAAAATTTTAGGGCATTCGTAAGTCGTTTGAGACTTACACACGTGGTTCCAATTTATCCTTTGTGTGATACTACCTACAACGCAACGCATGTGAGTTTTCACGACCCCTTTTTACTGTTTTAATCTGGGGGAGAAAACATGATTAAACTATTTTGAGATTTTGCAAATTCATATGTTATCAATGTTAAAGCTAAGCGTAACACGCTATCAAAGAAAGTCCTCAACTTATATCGGACCATTAATATGGATCTTAGCGAGGTAATATTTAGTAGTACTACTTGGTTTGACAAATCCTACCCGCGTTAGTCGCGCTAACTCGATTAGAGATCGAACGGGTGAAATGTTAGCCTACTCACACCGCCAGTGTTGATAGACATGACAGGAGGCAAATAAACAAACAGTCAGCTTCGGTTGCAAGCGCTTGAGTTAAACATGAGCATAGGTTAGCTACCTATAGATACATACTGAATGAACATAAATCTGGTAAACGCTTATTTACATATATTGAAACCTGTGAACTCACCAACCTCGTGTTGACATATTTTCTTACATGTTTTCTCAGGTCGCTAAGATAAGACACATGTGCACATTAGGGCATGCATGGGATCCAACTATTTTGATTATGACTTATTTATACTTGCTTGAATTATTTTGTATTGTACTTGGTTTGGTTGGACGTTTTGGAGTTTTGGACTTTTTGACTTTGGTTTTGGGCGCGTGTGTTTTACGCATTTACTTTCTTTACGCTTCCGCATTGAAACTCTTATTATTATGATATTTTCATTTTGAGTCCCATGTAGAGTCGTTCAAAGTAACTAATGTCTGAGATCCTGGTTCGTCACTTCCCAAACGGTAAAACTCCGTTAGTTGAAATTGAGGGTGTGACAAACACTACCTAGGTCGGAATCCTACTCGCAAAGCTCAACTTCTACCAGTTAAGGAAACTATGATGGATCTGGGATTCTAAGGATAACAACTCTAGACAACCTAGCGGATCCCTAATCACTATCAGGGTGTCATCAACTAAGGAACCTAAAGATGTACTAAATCTTAGCATATAATCAGCCGATATAATCGGCTGATATCTTGTGGTTATTATTATAATTGTTTTGGTGTATAGATGGCATGTATATCTTTTGTATATCTTTTCCTATTTATTTGGTTGTATCAATCCCTATTTAAAGGGTCATCATATTCAATAGAAATCATCAAATATTTTGACACCATAACCTCTTTTATGGTATCAGAGCAATTCTGATATCCTTCTCTTCCCTCTAACCTTCCGCTCCAAAAACTTCCCTCTTCTCCCTATTTTTTTGCGGATACGTCCGACAGTCATCAAGATGACTAAAGATTCTGTCGAACAGCCTCCAAAGCCCCAATCCTTACATCCCGCATACTCTGTAACAAATATACAGAGTAAAATCCGAACCCTAGATGGAACCAATGTCACGTATTCTCAATGGATCAGGCTGTTTCGCTTGCATGCTGTCGCCTACAAGGTGATGGCTCATATTGATGGTACTACTCCTCCAGCATCATCGTCTGCGGAATATGCGGACTGGAAAGAAATCGATGCTCTTGTCCTTCAATGGATTTTCAGCACGCTCTCTGATGATCTTCTTAAACGAGTCATGGACGACAGCACTGCTACGGCTCAGGCTGCGTGGTCCAAACTCGAGAAAATCTTTCTCAGTAACAAGAAAGCACGTGCTGCAGCTTTGGAAACCAAGTTCTGCAACCTGTCCTTGTCAGCATGTTCCTCCGTTGAAGACTATTGTCAGCGATTAACTGACCTTGCAAATCAAATGGCCGATGTTGATAACCCTGTTACCGAATCCCGCCGTATTCTTCAACTGGTCCGCGGTCTCCCAACAGAATACAATACCACTGCTGCCCTCATTAACCAGAATGGCATTGATTGGGATCAAGCCGTTAATATGCTGAATGATGAAGTCTTGCGTCTCGAAGCACAAAAACAGTCTCATTCTACTGTTCTGGCCGCAACCTCTGCTCAACCAACCCCTCAACCAACCCAGCCGGTTCAGCCTTCTGACAGCAACTCCTCTTCTTATCGTGGCCGGGGCCGGGGCCGTGGGTCCTGGAACCGCCGTGGTGGCAGGGGACGTGCCAATAGCAACCGTCAGCCGTTCTCTTCCTGGCCCGGACAACAGCCCCAGCAGTCTGGATACTCTCAGCAGCCCGGGTTTCCCAACTAGGCCTGGTGGACTCCTCCACCTTGCCCCTATCCGACCCAGCAGCAATGGCGGCCCAACAGCAGTCCAATTCCACAGCCGGTTGCCCAATCTCAGGCCCATTTTTCTGGTTTTCCACAGCAACATTTCAGCGGGTACAGTCCTTCACCACAGGGGGTATACAATGCACTGAGCCCTTCGGATCTCAGCGCAACATTCAGCAACATGCACATGAATCAGCAGTCTTCCTCTTGGGCTTCGGACATCATGGATACCGGAGCAGAAACTCATGTCACTCATGAGCAAGGCAAGTTATTAATCCCACATTCTACTCCTGTTTGTAGTAAATTAATGGTGGGTAATGGCAATTTTTTACCAATACATGGATCGGGCACGGGTTTCCATCACTTACCAAACCGCACCTATGTCCTTCCCAATGTCCTTTACAGCCCACATGTTATTAAAAATCTCATTTCTGTCAGACGTTTTACTCGTGATAATCAAGTTTCTGTTGAATTTGACCCGTTTGGTTTTTCCTTGAAGGATCTCAAAACTAGGAGGCTGCTGTCTCGTCATAACAGCACCGGAGACCTTTATCCATTCACTCAGCCGCATCTACCTCCTCAAGCCACTTTTCTTGCTACCACCAGTCTCCCCTGGCATGATCGTCTGGGTCACCCAGGGGCTCAAGTTTTGGATCTTTTAAGTCGTACTTTCAATTTTCAATGTAATAAGAGTAAAAACTCACATGTTTGCAATTCTTGTCAACTTTCAAATAGTAAACGTTTGCCTTTTCATGTTTCTAATACTTTTACGTTTGCACCCTATGATATAATCCATTGTGACTTATGGACTTCTCCTATCACGAGTAAAACAGGATACAAATATTATATGGTTCTCATTGATAATTTCTCTCACTTCGTGTGGGTGTATCCTCTTAAGTATAAGTCTGACACGTTTTGCACTTTTGCCAAATTTCACCGTTTAATTGAAACTCAATTTCACCGGAAAATAAAAACTTTTCAATGCGACCTAGGGGTGAATTTGACAATTCAGCCTTTAAGGCAATTGCAGACCAACACGGACTACTGTTCCGCTTTTCTTGCCCCCAAACATCCAGCCAAAACGGCCGGGCAGAACGCATGATTCGTCGCCTCAATGACATCGTCCGTGCTCTGCTCATACACGCCAATCTTCCTCCCTCCTTTTGGGTGGAAGCCTTACACACGGCCGTCTATCTGCACAACATTTTACCCACCAAACGTCTCAATTTTTATACTCCCACATTTGCCCTCTACCTACGGCATCCCGAGTACTAACATCTACGAGTGTTCGGGTGTGCTTGTTACCCAAACACCTCTGCCACCCAACCCCATAAACTGCATGCTCGTTCCATCCGGTGCATTTTCCTCGGGTATCCACCCGATTTTCGTGGGTATAGATGTTTTGACCCAACAACGGGCAGAATACACATCTCTCGCCATGTGACCTTTGACGAGAATGTGTTCCCTTACACAATTCCACAAAACCCCACCTCCTATCATTTTTTAGACGACGTTGTTCCACCCGGTTTTACCTTCCAGCAACCAATCCGCAAGCCCTCCGTTACAACTCCATATCCCTTCACTTATAGCCGGCGTCCCAGACCAACCCAAACACCAGGCCCAAATACAGCTGCTCCACCACCCACTGGCCCTACTCCAGCAGCCCCTTCCACTGTCCCAGGTCCCCACCCGAACCCCCCTGCCCAACCTACCTCTTCCGGTGCCTCAGTTCCCCACCCCACCTCGACCGCTCCACCTGCCAACTTCCATCCCATGACCACACGGTCCAAATCTCGGTCCACTACCCATTCAGCTTTTTCAGCCACCACCATATCACCCATCCCTAATACTTATGCCAAGGCCTTATCCGATCCTAATTGGTTAAAAGCTATGCAAGCCGAATTTACTGCTTTACAGGAGAATGAAACATGGGAACTAGTTCCTCGTCCTACGGATCGCCCGGTTATTAGATGTATGTGGCTTTTTCTTCATAAGTTTAAGGCTGATGGTTCACTTGAACGTTATAAGGCAAGGTTAGTTGTTAATGGAAATTCACAGACAGTGGGCATTGACTGCGAGGACACCTTTAGTCCGGTTGTCAAACCGGCTACCATTCGGACAGTACTATCACTTGCAGTCTCTCGGTCATGGCCTATTCACCAATTGGACGTCAAAAATGCATTCTTACATGGGGAACTCAATGAAACAATTTTCATGCATCAACCGCCAGGTTTCTATGATCGCAGGGCACCGAACTTTGTATGTCGTCTTAAAAAGTCTCTTTATGGGCTCAAGCAAGCACCAAGGGCCTGGTACACCCGTTTTGCTAACTATATTACCAATCATGGTTTTCGTAGCAGTGCCTGCGACAACTCGTTGTTTATTTATAATCAGGATTCGTCCAACACTGCTTATCTGTTATTATACGTCGATGACATAATTCTCACTGCGTCTAATACCAAACTTTTGCGTGATATTATTGCAACATTGTCACGGGAGTTTGCTATGACTGACTTGGGCCGCTTACATTATTTCTTGGGTATCAAAGTCTCCCAACATTCCCATGGCATGTTTCTTTCACAGGCTCAATATGCAAAGGATATAATTGCTCGAGCCTCAATGTCATCATGTAAGCCTTGCGTGACTCCCGTGGATCTTTCGGCTAAACTGAGTAGTACTGATGGCCCACTGTTCTCGGACCCTACTTTATATCGCAGCCTTGCCGGCGCCTTGCAATATCTCACATTTACGCGACCTGACATATCCTATGCGGTTCAGCAGGTTTGCTTGTTTATGCATGAGCCTCGAGACTCTCACTTTGCTTTCATGAAACGAATCATTCGTTACATTCAAGGGACGATCGATTATGGTATACGTATCATTAAATCCGCATCCCATTCATTGGTGGCCTATTCTGATGCTGACTGGGGTGGCTGTCCGGATACTCGTCGATCTACTTCGGGATATTGTGTTTTCCTCGGTGATAATCTTATTTCCTGGTCCTCCAAACGGCAGCCTACTGTCTCCCGATCCTGCGCGGAAGCTGAATACATGGGTGTTGCCAATGCAGTCGCTGAAGCTACATGGATACGTAATTTACTTCTTGAGCTGCACACGCCTCTTACACATGCCTCTGTTGTGTACTGTGACAACATTTCAGCAGTATATCTTTCCAATAATCCGGTTCAGCATCAAAGGACGAAACATATCGAGATTGACATACATTTTGTTCGTGATAAAGTTCGAGTTGGTCACATTCGCGTCCTTCATGTGCCTTCCTCATTGCAATATGCGGATATTTTTACAAAGGGGCTCTCACGACAGCTATTCCAGTCATTTCGTTCCAGCTTGAGCGTCTGTCCACCGCCCGCTCAAACTGAGGGGGTGTCTTAGCATATAATCAGCCGATATAATCGGCTGATATCTTGTGGTTATTATTATAATTGTTTTGGTGTATAGATGGCATGTATATCTTTTCCTATTTATTTGGTTGTATCAATCCCTATTTAAAGGGTCATCATATTCAATAGAAATCATCAAATATTTTGACACCATAACCTCTTTTACTAAACTCACCAGATGGTCGGATTAACTTTCAATCTCTCCAACAATGATAAAGTACCCAACAGACAGATCACCTTTCAGTCTTACTGTCCAAAATACATCTAAGATGCATGGGGTAATCTCAGGATAACAACTATGACACGGATTAGCAACAATCTCTAGACACCTAAGGGAATTTCCTCTCAGACAATTCACACTCGGAACCTAATACGAAGACTAACAGATTACCTCTCACCTTTCGGGTATCGAGATAAGAAGAACACTCAGCTCTAACCCACTCTCAATCACAGTTCCTATGTAATACTACGTCTAGCAAACTATCAAACAACCACAAACACACAGTCTATGATTTAGATATGGTATTCAAATTGGACGACATCCACAAATAACATACAGAACTATAATCAATTGCAAATCAGGTTCAAGGCTTGCATAACATCATAATTATTAAACCAAGATCGTTACAAAATTATTAAACCAACATATGAATCAAAAAACCGATAAAAATAAGAACTTTATCAAGTATTCATCATAGACCTAGACAGTATCAATGTTTTAGCCTAGGATCAAGCTTAAAACAACCATAACAGAAGTATCCAACAAGAACATAGTATCAAACACAGAAAATAATGATAAAGATTGAATGTTGAAAACCGAAAACGCTAATCTAACGAACCCGAAATCCAAAAGCTTCAAACTTTAGCTTCAATTTCTCTTCCAACTCCCAAAATCGCCCTTTGCACCTCTCTGGACGGTAAAACAATCGAATTTCCTCATAATAGCTATCCAATTCTATTTAAATTGAAATTAGGGAAATATGGTCCTCGCGTACCGCGAGAAAACATGGCTAGACCCTCGCGTACCGCGAGGGACAAATTAGTCATGCCCGGATTTGAGATTCCTCGCGTACCGCGAGAGTTTGTGTCTCTCCCTTCACGTGCCGCGAGGGACCGAAATTCCAACTTTTTGACTTTTTCCACCGGGATTCTTCTCGTGCTCGATATCTTCATGTTTTGACTTGTAATCCACATGAGCTCCTGTAAACACAATAAAGATTCAATAGGAAACAAAAATGACTCAAAACACATACAAAACTATATAAAAACGCACTAATACAAAGGAATAAAGATGTATGCTTTGCACTACATCACGCCCAGATGGTCTATAAAAACTATATTAAACACCTAATCTATACTCCTAAGTAATACTCTGGAAAACCTATGAACTAGACCGCACTGACAGGAAAGTGTACCTATCGAATGTAGTAAAGCCTAATGGTAAACCGGATTATCGAATCCTAGAGACACAATGAATAACTAACTAGACTCTGACTAGAACTAAGAATATTGGTTTAGGGGGTTTTCTACTACTACTGATTAAACTAATTAAATTCAAGTGAAAACCAGACGAACGACAAATAACTATCAAAGAAGAAGACTCGGAAAATATCAGGGATGAGAAAAGCACTACCTATGTCGGAATCCTACTTGCAAGGCACAGAATTCTACCGGTAATGGAAACTATGATGGAACTAGGCTTCTAAGGATAACAGATCTAGACAACCTAGTGGATCCCTAATCACTCTCAGGGTGTCACCAAAAAGAAACTCTAAGGATGCAAAATGCTCACCAGATGTTGGATTACCTTTCAGTCTCTCCAACGATAATAAAGTACCCTATAGACAGATCACCTCTCAGTCTCACTGTCACTGTACATTCAAGGAATGCACGGGGTAATCTCAGAACAACACGCTATGACTCAGACTAGCAACAAATACTAAGAACCTAAGGCAACTTCCTCTCAGACAGTTTACACTCAAAATCCTAACACTAAAGACTAACCGACAACCTCTCACCTTTCGGGTATCTAGGTAGGGAGAACAATCAAATCTAATTAACTCTCAATATACGTTCCTATGGATTACTACGTCTAGCAAACCACAAAATAATCACAAACACACAGTCAACGACCTAGATATGCAACTATAGCTGAAAGACATTCAACAAGAAGCATACGAAACGATAATCAATTATAAATCAGACTTAAGCATGCATGGTCATCATAACAATTGAACCAAGATTGTTTACAATATCATCAAACCATCAAAAGTAACCAAAAACCGATAACGATCCACACTTCAACAAATATTTCATCCTAAACCTAGGCAGCTACTATGAGTTTAGCCAAGAATCATAATAAAAAACATCCAAACAGAAGTAAAGATCACAACCATGGTTTCAATCAAACAAATCAAAGACAAACAAAAGAGAATTGAAAACCGAATAAGTTATCTCTAACCAACCCGGATCCGAAAGCTTCAAACTTTGACTCCGATTGCCTTCTCCTCTCTTAAAATCGCCTAAAGACTCCTCTCAGACGGCTGGTAATCGAACTCTGGAATAATAGCCTTCAAAACCTTTTTAATTCATCGATTAGGGCTTTTTGCGATTTTATAAGGCCCTCGCGTACCGCGAAAGTGTTTCATGAGTTCCTCACGTAGCGCGAGGAACAAATTATTCGGGGCCCTTTTAGCTTTCCTCAACTTAGATTATATTGTTGATTTTGACAACTTGGTAAAGGATCCAGAAGTGGACATGGAGGACTTTAGGGCTGTTGTTGATGACATGGTAGAGGATCCAAAATTGCAGAATGATAGCATGGGGGAGGATGAATTAAATGTTGATCTGGATGACTTTGAAAGTAATACTGAAACTGATGATGTTGTGCCACAATTACAAAGAAGTTTGAAGAAACCGAGGCAGAAGAATAACGTTAAAATAGGGGATCTAACAACATCTCTATTCTATGTTGGACAACTCATTGCTGACTGGAAGAGATTAAAAGTATAGTAAAGGATCATGCAATTGAGACTAGAAGACAACTTCATATAGTAAAAAATGATCTAGGTTGGTTTAGAGTTGTTTGTAAGGGTAATAATCCAGTTTTCATAAGTGGCGAGTCTTCAAATATGACTAAAAGACAAAGTGGGCCCCAAAAATTATTACCTAAAAGAGAAAAATGCCCCAAGGGTGGGTGAGTGTTCCACTAGTGATCCAAAATCATCAAAAAAAACTGTCCCTAGGAAAAAGTATCCTAAGCTTACTTGCCCTTGGACTTTACATATAACTAGAAGAAACACTCCAGAGCTATGGTGTGTGAAAGCCTATGTTCAGCAACATCATTGTTTGCAAATCAGAGAAATTAATCTCTACACAATGGGCTGTATAGCAAGAAAGATTATACCATTAATTGAAGGTAACCCCATAATACCCTTGTCATCTCTACAAGATCAACTTTAGAAAGAAAAAACATCAGATCCAGATATCACTATAGAAAGGATTCATGGCCAAGGTGCTTGCCACAAGAAAAATGTTTGATGACTACAAATGTTTGGTTAACTAGATTGCAGTATGTTTAAACATCACATTTCATTTCAATAAAATTCAACATGTACATGAAAATGAGAAATACATAACAAGTTTCTTTTTAAACATCAAGGTCCACATCCTAAGTGTAGCAAGCTTGTTCAACTCACTTTTGTACCTGAAACATGATGAAAACGAGGTCAACTAAAAAGTTGGTGAGCATACACAGGTTTTGACTCTAAATAGTATCAAAGTGTTGTGTGTACACAAATCCATACAAGTCATGATTAACAAGGAAATTATGAAGAGTTACTATTGTGTAACCAAGTAGTACAATCAAACCTTTGTAACTAGCATGCAAATTGTGTTGTCGGTAACAAACAGTTAACACACCTAGTACCCAATCTGGGTGGGTTTGTCAGACTCAATAGATCTATGATTGTTAACCGTCGGTTTGATTAGTTAATGATTGTACATGTAATTGCACACAAACAATTAACACACCTAGTACTCAAACATAAAGCTCAAATTACACACAAATTGTAAAGTGGATTTGTATTGTGTAATTTGTGCAAAACATTGTATGTAATGTTCATGTTTCACCCCAAAAATGTAAAATAGTGAAAAGGGGGCTATGTAAAATTCACCTTGATATTGTGATAGATAACACGAGCAATAGGTAGTACAAGTGATTTGTAATTCACGCAGTTAACCTAGGGTGAAAATGTACGATCTTGAATTAATAATATGCACAAGGTCTAAGGCTAAGTCTAGTGTTCAACGGGTCTTGATGCGTGCGGGTTTGATCAAGAACTTTGTTATTTCATGTAAAAGGATGCAGGTTGATAAGTTTGATAGGAAAATGTAAGTATGTTTTAAAAAAAGTAATATTTGTCTTAGGGTTTAGGATTAAATAATTTAAATCAATAAATTCCTTTACTTGTTTAAGACATGTTTTCTAATAGTGTTTAAATGCTAAGATTATAACCTAAGTAATTAATGATTAACTTAAAAGTATATAATTTGTTTTAAATGATAATAAAATAAATTAAATAAAAATAAAGTTTAATGATTTTTACATGCAATGGTAATTCAATGATTTCCTAAAAGTAAATAATTAGTTAATAATTAAAGTTATTAGATAGTTCCCTTAATCATAAATAAAATTTGGTTTTCTCGAAATCTTAACAATTTAAAGATTTCGACTGGCCTGAGTTTTATAGGTTAAAACGTATTCTATAAAAAAAATTTTGGTTCATAAAAATCGAATTTTAAAAAGAAAGTGGCTCAGACGGATTCGAACCGCGGTTGATTCTGAGGAGGCCAAGAGCTAAAACCATCCGAACCAGAAGCCTTTAGTGATCAGTTACGAGGTTCTTCGAATTTTAATTGAAAACTGAAATTTGGTTTACTGGGTTGCAAAGGGGCAAAACGTAAAAAGGCGTGGGATGTGGGTTTCGAACCCACACCATCTAGTTCAGTCGCACGCGCACTTAACCGGTAGAACTAGATGGCTCGCTGGTATTATCTCCAGTTCCATAATTCTAAATATGCTAGATTAAATCGAGCAAAGACCCTAAGGTTCTTATGTGTAGGCCGATTCAAAAGTTCAAGTAAAATCGAGTTGGGTTCCCTCTGTCATTATCAATTGACAGAGGGTTATTGCTCGGAATTAAACAACGATTCTAAAGCCTTAAACCTTACTTGAAATGGTTACGTTATGAATGAGATAAGCAGAATGCAAGGTCTTGGTGTTCTCGGAGCTTGACAGGGTTCCAGAAAAGCAAAGAAGATCGAATGAGGATGGGGAGAGTTTGGGAAGGGTTGTGCGACAGTGATGAGAGATTTAATTCCAGAAATTCGGTCCTAAACACGTGATTCGATTAATTCATTGTCGTAGAGAGTTGTTGACACCATTACACGTTAATTCGGTGTTTCAGCAGTGAATTGAGCCGAGTAATAGGGTTGGATACATGAGAGATTGACCTACGCGTGATTTACGGATGATAACCACGTCTGATTTCATTGATTTGAAACCGAATTTTACTCGGTTTGACTCAGGAAGTCAAATCCATTCAAATCATTTTAAATTATTGAAATTAACCGCGTAATGTGTTAAATTGACGTGTTAGATTAGACCAGGAGTGGACGAGGAACAATTATACAAACAAGGAAAGTCCATCACAGTCGGGTTGATTGACTTTAGAGGCGAATTGCAAGGGTTTGGAATTTGTTGACTTTTTAAAAGTCAAGATTGGTCAAAATTGTTAGAATGAGGTAAAAATAAAAAAAAGGGTTTAATTTCAAGAGGGTTCAAGTGTTAAAGGTTCAAACGAATTTTGAGGGTTCAAAGGCAAGATAAAAGGGGTTCAAACCTCAATTGTTTTAAATTATTTATAGAAATATTGTTTATAAATTTTTATAAACGTCTATTATTATTTATTTAATTATAAATATTTTATAAAGGAATAAATTCCATTTTTATAACATGACAATTTGTGTAAATGAATTATTTAATATAATAAAATATATATACATATATTTACATATTTATTTATAAATAAATACATTTATATATATAAGAAGATGCATTTACATGATTAAAACTTTATAAGTTTTATTTTGGTTTAAGTACTATAGCAAATTATATATATATATACACACATCTATATAAATATAAATGCATATGTTATATATTTGATATAAAGTAATATGTATAAGCTAAGTTGAAACGTTAAATTGATATATGTTTAATAGTGAATAATGTGAAATATTGTGTTGAATGAGTACAAGATTGAAAAGAAATTGTAGTTGTTGTATAAAATAAAATAAAATAAAATAATTACAGGAAGTCATGGATGTTACAGTATCCCCATGTTGAGGGAATTTCATCCCGAAATTTAGCTAGTAAAGGCTACTGAATCAGCAAAGAGATGAGTTTGGATTTTTCATGAGTTTTGATTGTCGGTTACAGGAGTATAACTGGTAACAAAGTGCAGGTTTGTTTCCCTTCCACTCAAGGAGGTTGCAGGTTCGATTCCTCAAAGTCAGGAACGGATTATGATAGTGGGTTTTGTTCAAGAGAATTTAAGGAGTAAGTCTGTTGAGCAATAATTTGAATTCTAAGGGTGAAATATATTACTTGAAGTGGACTTGATAGGAAATTGATGATCAGTGTTTGTCTAAGATGTAATCCAATATGTTCAGGAATGATCAGTGGATAAGAGGTTTCAAAAACATTGGTCTAGGTCAGAACTTCACGTGACACAAACAACGCTACTACTGATAATATGATAAAGCACTTATATATAGGAAGTACCATCGGCGTATCCACCATGACCTTGTCATATCTCATTAGTTTCGTTGTTATATATCATGATAGGTTTTAGGTCATAACCCATGACAGAATTCACTATGTTTCCCATGCGCTGATTTTTATAATTCCGTGTGCACCCGTAATTACTCGAATCATCGCATGGTCCGTATATATCCTTCCGTTGTGTGCGGGTCAAGAGGGGCATAATTTCACTTAGTTCATGTCTATCGTCTTCACATAAGAGTTGCTAAAAGTAACTATGTCCTTAAGTAGGCAGGTCAGTTAGCAACTAAAGAGTAATATGGTAGTACAATTTAAAGTTCCATAGTTTACTCATGCTTGAACAAGAATACGTCAAACACCGAGTTGTTTTTAAAGTGTTATAGCTTCCTCGTGTTTGAACAAGACTACGTCAAACCCCGAGTAGTTTCAATGTGTTATGGTTTTCAGCTTTGTGTTTAAAATGTATAATGTGATCGATCAATTGCAACAATTGTAAACAACTTAGTTTCGTGTATAATGAAAACACACAAGTTTCATGTATGATCTAGTGTCATGTAGCTTGTAATCAAATAGGTTTCATGTGTAACGTGAACAACTTAGCATCATGTATTTTTTAAATCAATAAGCTTTCATGTGTAGTGTAAACAACGTAGTATCATGTATATTGTAAGAAATGAATTTCATGTGTGATGTTAACAACTTAGTATCATGTATTTTGTCAACTAATAAACTTCCATGAGTAATATAAATAATTTAGCATCATGTACTTTGTAACCAAATAAGTTTCATGTTCAATTTGGTCAATCTAGTATTATGTACCAAACAAATGATTGTTATGTATCACGTGATCAGTTTAGTATCATGTATATTGCAAACAACTAAATCTCATTTATTATGTGATCATGTTGTGTTTTTGTGAGCGTGTATACTTAAGTTATTGAATTCCGTGTGTGATGTGTACTAGCTAGTTTTGTATGTGATCAAGTGTTGCGGAGAAGCGTGTTGTTTGGCGTTCAGATAAAATACGGTAGTTAGGTTCTAGCTCTTTAAATCTCGTTGAGGTTTGTAGGGTGGTTAACGTCTACGTGAAATGGGTCGTCCCTTGAAGTGGTAGTACACTCATGCATTATTGAAGGTGTAGGGTAATGAGGAGGTTCTGAAAATATTATAGGTAGTGCTTTGACGAATAACCAATCTTGTTTGCAAGTAAGAAATTTGTTAGTAGGTGGATAGGAGGGTGAAAGAATTGGGTTGAATAAGTAAATAGCTAATTACATGAAGCCTTTTTATAAAAAAAAATTAAGAAATTTGTGGTTAAATAACTTAAACCAGGGGTTACAATGGCTAAACAAGTAGTCGTACATTAATTTAGCCAAGGTTTAGAAATAATTTATTTAATGAGAAAAAGTCATAATTCTTTATCAACTTGAAATAATGTTTTTTTATAAAATGGGTTGTATTAAGTTTCCTTACATGGTGAAAATGTTTATAGAACATTTATATTTTAAGTATTATCTAAAATTCTGATAAACGTTTTGTTTGAACAAAATAACGAGGTTGTTTAAATCAAATAATAGGATGATTTGTTTACGAGGGAGATTTTCGGTAGTGTACTAAATCGTGGTGAATGAAGAATGTGATACTTGGGGAATCTTAATGAAAATATGATGGGTGTAATTCACACTCAACGTGTCAAATCAATGAATAATAACTTTAGAGTTGGAATATATAAAATTTATTAAATGCTAAAATTTTAAACATTATTCAAAGCATAGGGAAATGGTTCTCAAACTGAAAATTTTGAAGACAATAAATAGAAATTTTTGCTAACGTATCTGGTAGCTTTCCACTAGGAAGCAGATAATCACCAAGACGAGCACCACTATGTGTAAGGCCCCAAACCCGGGAGGCCTCACTTGTTGGATTTACTCATTCACAAACAGTTATTAAACTTGAATATCAAATAACACAGCGGAATCATTCATTCATCATAATTAAAACTTGTTCATACATGCGGAAGCGTAACATTGTCAAATACATAAACATAATATAAACAACTTACAACGGGATGCCAGTCTTCATATCATCTGGGTAACTCTTCTCCCTTGCCAAGCATCACCGTCCATCACCATAACCTGCCCTTAACCTGAATGTGCATACTAAAAAGTCAGCTACGCTGGTGAGTTCTAGCTTTACACAAAACCTTAACATAAACATTTTGCCAAAAACATAACAAACATTTGTTTAACAAAAGCGTACGTAAAACATGCAATAACTTAACATCATCAAAACATCGTAACATAGCATCATAACATAAGTCAACATGAACCGAATCTGCACCTCTCGTAACCGTCAATCCCATACATCACATACCAGCGGATGAACTTAAGGCTCGTTACCTCTAAGTCACCCGTCACCAGGTCCCTAAGGCTCGTTACCTCTAGGTGGAACCAAAATATGTCTCGTAAGGCTCGTTACCTCTAGGTAGACCAAACATATGTCTCCTAAGGCTCGTTACCTCTAAGAAGACAGAACATAACATAGGCACTGTTTCCCCACAAGGAATAGTACCTTCCATCGGGATCCCGACTGAATTGATTAGTTAAATACACATCAAACCAATCCCGACTCTAACGGTTTAACCATTCTGAATTAGGCGAACATACTGACTTTACTAACCAGCTGATGCTTGCGCACTTAGCAAGTGCGCAAGGCCTTGTTCTTGCGTACTTAATAAGTGTGCAGACTTCGCTTCATGCGTACTTGATAAGTACGTAGGATTTGCTTTATGAGTACTTGATAAGTATGTAGAACCTTCTTCTTGCGTACTTGATAAATACGTAGGACCTTCTTCTTGCAAAAACCCTAACTTTTTGAATGCAGATCTGATCACGTTAAGATCCCAAATTTTTGTTCAAAACGTTCGTTTTTCCTTCTAGATGCTACATCTATGCTCATTTTCAAGTTTTATGCGTAAAAACGTTACCTTTTCATCCAAAACCCGAAAAACCCCAAAACGAACAAAAACTCAGATCTAGACCAAATCGTTACCTGTATCGAGCTTCTGATTCAGATGTTCTTCTCATGAGCTATGGAGCAACACTTTGCTGGAATCTCAGGCCGATCCGTCTACTTTCTCTCTATTCGGTTTCTCTCTCTAGAACTTGTAAAATGAGAGAAGAGAGATGGGCTAGGGTATTTATAGGGAGAGACTACCCTTGAGCCCATACGTTCGCAAGCCCATAGCCGGCCCATTCCACGCTCGTTTATTCCATTCGTCTCGCGTTAAACCCGTTTCCATTTATTATTGTTTATTATTTTCGGGATGTTACAAGTCTACCCCCCTTACAATAGGTTTCGTCCCCGAAACCTATCATAAGTCAAATAGTTGAGGGTACGACTCCCTAATTTCTGTCTCCGTTTCCCAAGTAGATTCTGATCCCTTTCGGTGCTTCCATTGGACTTTAACCAATTGAATAATTTTTTTATGCAAACGCTCCTCCTTTCTGTCTAAGATGGCCACGGGTTCTTCGATGTAGTTAAGGCTGTTGTCGACTTTGATCTCCGTAAGTGGTGCGTGAGCCGATTCATCCGCCAAACACTTTTGCAAGTGTGATACATGGAAGGTAGGATGAATCCCACCTAACTCATCAGGCAACTCTAACAGATAAGCGACTTCACCAACCCGTGCTATTATCTTGAATGGTCCGACAAACCTCGGACTTAACTTTCCTCTCTTTCTGAATCGCATGATTCCCTTCCAGTGTGACACTTTCAACATTACTCTGTCCCCAACATCAAACTCAATAGGCCTTTGTCGTTTTGTCCGCATAGGATTTCTGACGATCTTGTGCGGCCTTCATTCGTGCTTTGATTTGATCAAACCTTTCCGACATTTCTCTTACAACTTCAAGACTTCCTAATTTCTTCTGTCCAATCTCACCCCAACAATCCAGGGTCCTGCATCTTCTCCCATACAACATTTCGTAAGGCGGCATGCCTATAGTCGTTTGATGACTATTTTTGTAGGATAATTCGGCTAACGGCAGATGACTGTCCCAAGTGCCGCCAAAATCGATAATACAAGCACGAAGCATATCCTCCAATGTCTGAATGGTCCTTTCGGACTGACCATCCGTCTGTGGGTGGTATGCCGTGCTGATATTAAGCCTCGTGAAATGTTTTCCAGAACCTCGATGTGAATCGTGTGTCTTGGTCAGATACGATCGTCAAAGGCATCCCATGCCGTGCTACTACTTCATTAATAAATACCTCCGCTAACCTCTCCGACGAGAACGTCTCGCGAATATGTAGGAAATGAGCACTCTTCGTTAAACGGTCCACAATTACCCAAATGGTGTCATGACCTTTAGCTGTGTGAGGTAGCTTGGTTATGAAGTCCATGGTAATGTGTTCTCACTTCCATTCCGGTATATCAAGTGGTTAAATCTTTCCGTACGGTTTCTGGTGTTTGGCCTTTACTTGTGAGCAAGTCAAGCACTTGCTTACATACTTTGTCACCTCATGTTTCATTCCAGACCACCAGTATTCCTTCCTCAGATCTTGGTACATTTTATTGGTACCAAGATGGATAGAGTATCGAGACTTATGAACTTATCCAATATTTTGGTTCTAAGCTCGCCACCCATAGGTATCCATACCCGTCCAACACGCGTCCTAACACCAAGGGTGTTATATTCCAACTTGTCATGTTGGCCAACCATTCTTTCCTTCTTTATGTTTTCTTCCTTAAGTGCTTCATCTTGAGCTCTTTCAATTTCCCTCATCACATCTGATGTTACCAGCAACTGGCAAGCTTTCACTCTAATAGGAGCAGGCACATCCTTTCGGCTTAAAGCGTCAGCCACCACGTTTGCCTTTCCAGGATGGTACATGATTTCACAGTCATAATCTTTTAGAAGTTCCAACCTCATGTTCGAAGAAGTACTTCAAACTTTTGAGGTTGGAGTAAATAGTACACTTCATCCCGTAGAGGTAGTGCCTCCAGATTTTCAATGCAAATACGACAGCAGCAAGTTCCAAATCATGAGTCGGATAGTTAGCTTCGTGAATCTTCAACTGCCGTGACGCATACACGATCACTCTTTCGTGTTGCATCAACACGCATCCCAATCCCTGACCCGAAGCGTCAGAGTATACCACTAAGTCTTCATTGCCCTCGGGAAGGGCCAAGACTAGAGCTTTGGTTAGTTTCTCCTTCAATTCCCTAAACGCCTCGTCCTGGGTCGAACCCTATTCGTACTTTACCTCCTTCCGAGTCAACTTTGTCAATGGTGAAGCTATTTTTGAGAAATCTTGGATGAATCTCCGATAGTAGCCTGCCAATCCCAAGAAACTGCGGATTTCAGTTGGCGTCTTAGGAATATTCCATTCCCTTACCGTCATTATCTTTGTTGGGTCAACCATAATGCCGTTCGGGTTAATGACATGACCTAGGAATTGGACTTCCCTAAGCCAGAACGCACATTTGGAGAACTTAGCATACAACTTTTCCTTCTTCAGAGCTTCCAACACCTCCTTTAAGTGACATGCGTAATCACCCTCATTCTTGGAGTGGATGAGGAGATCATCGATGAAAACAATTACCGATCGGTCCAGCATTGGTCGACAAACCCTATTCTTCAAATACATGAACGCTGAGCGGGCGTTCGTCAATCCAAAAGACATTACGCGGAACTCAAAATGTCCATAACGCGTGCGAAATGCGGTTTTCGGTATGTCTTCTTCTCTCACCTTCAACTGATGGCACCCGGATCTAAGGTAGATTTTTGAGAACCAACTTGCGCCTTACAATTGATCGAACAGGTAATCGATCCTTGGTAAAGGGTACTTGTTCTTCACCATTCTTTTGTTCAACTCGCGATAATCAATACACATTCTCATCGAACTATCCTTCTTCTTCACAAACAACACCGGAGCACCCCAAGGCGAGATGCTCGGTTGTATAAATCCCTTCTCAAGTAGTTCATCTAATTGGGCCATAAGTTCTTTCATCTCCACTGGTGCTAGTCAATATGGAGCCTTAGCCACGGGCTGGGTATCTGGTACTAAGTCGATTCGGAACTCAATCTCTCTGTCGGGTGGTATCCCAGGCAAATCCTCTGGAAATACCTCCGGGTAATCGCGTACCACGGGTACATCGTCTAGTTCCTTCACTTCCTTACACTTGTCAATTACGTACACCAAATAAGCCTCGCATCCACGCCTTAGGTAATCTGCTGCCTTGATCATTGAGATGACGTTAGGCATCGAGGCGTCACGATCTCCAAAAACCTCAACTTTTCTACCATCCGGAGCCTTGAGTTGGATTATCTTGCGTTTGCATATAATTTGCGCTTCATTGGCAGTTAGCCAATCCATACCTAACACGACATCGAACCCACCCAAAACCATAACAAACAACCTGACAGGGAACCTATGACCTTCTATTTTTTTCATGGAGTTGTCAACTACATCGGTCACTCTCGCAGTCCTACCCTCAGCGGTTTCTACGCTAAAGGCCCTTTCTAACTTACTCACAGTGTACTTCACTCGTTTACAATAAGTCGTAGATATAAAAATCTTACTGGCACCTGAATCAAATAACACAAATACAAAAGTGTTGTCAAGGATGAACGTACCTGACGCCACATCGGGGTCTGCCCTGGCTTGTTCTTGCGTCAGTGCGTACGCACGAGTCTTTGCTCGGGGCGTCTCTTCTTTCTTCTCCGGGCCTTTCCCTTACCCGGCTTCACCCATCCTAGGCTTGGTGCATTCCCGGCTCATATAACCGCTTTCACCATACTTATAACATTTAATGCCTGGCCTGCATTCACGGGAGTAGTGCCCAGTCTTGCCACATTTGTAGCACAGATTTGTCCCTAGCCGACATTCACCCGTATGTCTTACCCCACATTTTCCACAAACTGCCGTCTCGCCTACCCTGGCCTGATTGACCCGAGCCCCAAACAACTTCCCATCCGATCGCTTAGCGGGAAAACTCAGCTTCCTCTTAGGCTTTTCAATGGCAACGACATTCAGTGCCAGATCATCAAATACTACGCCGCTCAGTTCTACTACCGAATCGTAGGTAGTAGGGGCGTTTGATTTAACATAGGTGCGGACTTGGTCCGGCAGCCCTTGAATGTAGCAGGCAATCTTTCTTTCCTCAGTCGTGACAAGATGTGGCACCAGACGTTCCAGTTCATTGAACCGTGTGGTGTACTGCCGGTGCGTCATGCTCCCGGCCTTAATCCCTAGAAATTCCCTTTCTACCTTTTCGATCTCATTCCTTGGATAGAAATTCTTGATCACCAATGTTTTCAAATCAGTCCACATCATCGCATCCACAGCCTCATCCCCCTTGGCTTGACGTACACCTTCCCACCAATGGGATGCTTCCTCTCTCAAGGAGTTAGCAGCGAATTTCATAACTTGATTCGCTCGACACTCGCTTAGACGAATGGCAGCTTCCATACGGATCACCCAATCAAACGTAGCTACCGCGACTTTCTTTCTAGTGAGAACCGGTGGATCACATGCCTTGAAGGACTTATAGACGCAACCACGGTTAAGCGGTGCGTTTATTGCCTTAGTGTTCGGGATACCAACCGCCGTGTTAGACCCACCCGTCTCACTAGCCTTCTTTAACGCTTCAGCCAACAGTCCTGGCAAAGAAACCTTCATTAACTCAGTGAACTCGCGTGCCAGAGCTGCTCTCACATCCAGTACAAAAGTGTATTGTTGTTCTTCGACATGAGTCGGCTCAGTCCCGTGCACACTAACTTCTGGTTCAGTGTGAACACTTCCTTCTTCACCGTACTCTTGGCGTACAGGGGTCCTGCCGCGCCCACCGTTACGACCACCGGTACGGCCCCCACCACGACTTTCGCTCTTTCGTCCCGCCATTTCGTTTTATAAGACAAGGAATCCAATGGCATCACGCTAGTTAACAAATAAAATTCAACAAGCACTGTAAGATGTTAATATACATTGGCCATCTGCAATTAACCATTACACTACCTTTCGATTTCTATTTGATCACCTTTGTGATTCCATCAGAACACAAGTCCTTACCTAACCCTTTCTAAGGCATACTATACATGTAAATATATAATACCTTCATATCTGATGATGTGGCTCGAGTTACCCGTACTGGCATCCGCTTTCGGTCCCATTCACAGTTTAAGTTCAGACACTAGGAGTGTCCGAATCTCTCAAACTATTGCTCTGATACCAACTTGTAAGGCCCCAAACCCGGGAGGCCTCACTTGTTGGATTTACTCATTCACAAACAGTTATTAAACTTGAATATCAAATAACGCAGCGGAATCATTCATTCATCATAATTAAAACTTCTTCATACATGCGGAAGCGTAACATTGTCAAATACATAAACATAACATAAACAACTTATAACGGGATGCCAGTCTTCATATCATCCGGGTAACTCTTCTTGCTTGCCAAGCATCACCGTCCATCACCATAACCTGCCCTTAACCTGAATGTGCATACTAAAATGTCAGCTACGCTGGTGAGTTCTAGCTTTACACAAAACCTTAACATAAACATTTTGCCAAAAACATAACATACATTTGTTTAACAAAAGCGTACGTAAAACATGCAATAACTTAACATCATCAAAACATCGTAACATAGCATCATAACATAAGTCAACATGAACCGAATCTGCGCCTTCTCGTAACCGTCAATCCTATACATCACATACCAGTGGATGAACTTAAGGCTCGTTACCTCTAAGTCACCCGTCACCAGGTCCCCTAAGGCTCGTTACCTCTAGTTGGACCCAACATATGTCTCCTAAGGCTCGTTACCTCTAGGTAGACCAAACATATGTCTCCTAAGGCTCGTTACCTCTAGGAAGACAGAACATAACATAGGCATTATTTCCCCGTAAGGAATAGTACCTTCCATCGGGATCCCGGTAATCCCATGAGTGACCCCCCCTCACGTAAGGGTGAGGCCAATACATACATACATACCTTAGCTCCCGTAGGAACTCGTGGCAGATTCGTTCATTCGTGACTTTCATAAAACCTTTACCTCTTTTTAGTTAAAGCATTCGTACGTTTTATTAAACAAAACATCACCTTTTTCGTAAACTTCATTTGGCAAAACATTTCATAAACATCATCCCGTAAACATCATTTCATAAACATCACATCGTAAACATCGTTTCGTAAACATCATTTCGTAAACCTCGTTTAGTAAACCTCATTTCAAAACATCATTCCGTATGTATGCACACCAGCCTAAAAATATTTAATTAAAACATTTAAAGAAGGGCTTCTAGAACAACAAAGGTCCAACAACGTCACTTCCGATCTGAATTGATTAGTTAAATACACATCAAACCAATCACGACTCTAACGGTTTAACCATTCTGAATTAGGCGAACATACTGACTTTACTAACCAGCTGATGCTTGCGCACTTAGCAAGTGCGCAAGGCCTTGATCTTGTGTACTTAATAAGTGCGTAGACTTCGCTTCATGTGTACTTGATAAGTACGCAGGCTTTGCTTCATGCGTACTTGATAAGTACGCAGAACCTTTTTCTTGTGTACTTTATAAGTACGCATGACCTTTTTCTTGCAAAAACCCTAACTCTTTGAACGCAGATCTGATCACGTCAAGATCCCGAATTTTTGTTCAAAACGTTCATTTTTCCTTCTAGATGCTAGATCTATGCTAATTTTCAAGTTTTATGCGTAAAAACGTTACCTTTTCATCCAAAACCCGATAAACCACAAAACGAACAAAAACTCAGATCTAGACCAGATCGTTACCTGTATCGAGCTTCTGATTCGGAGGTTCTTCTCACGAGCTATGGAGCAACACTTTGCTGGAATACCTGCATTATCCAGTTGATTATATCAAGCCTACAAATCACTTGATTCTTTTTCCAATGTAATGCCCAGAATATACTTCGCTCACAGATACTTAACTGAATTAAGATGTATCCTAGTGCTGAGCATATGCACTGCTTGAGACACATACATGAGAACATGAAAGCTAAGCGTAGAGTAGGAGTATTCAAGAACATGCTTTGGAAATGTGCTAGTGCTACCATTGTTCCTTAGTTTGACAAGAAAATGGACGAAATAAGACAGGAAGAAGCCATTTTATATGATTGGTTAAAACAGATTCCAACTAAGAGTTGGTCCATAGCTCATTTAAGTGGTACTGTATCTTGAATTAACCTTTATTATTTTATTATTTTATTGTTGATCACAATGTGATGTTTCTTGGCTTAAATAGGAAGGGCAAAGTGTGATATGCTACTAAACAACTTGTGTGTGGTTTTTAACAAGCAATTAGTTGGAGGAAGAGACAAGCATGTAATCACATGTTTAGATTTCATTAGGCAATACATGATGAAAAGAATAGTTACGGTACACAAGGTGATTGCAAAAAGTGAAGGACCATTGACACCCTATGCAACAAAGGTATTCAATGTCATTAAACATGATGTCTCTAAATACAGTGTTCTTATGACAGGGATTAACAAATATGAGGTAACATTTTATATTATTTTGTATTTAAATACATTTTGTTTAACAATCTTGTTTATTAGGTGAGTTCACCTCATTCTAACCAACGTGTGGTAAATATGGAGCTTAAAACATGTTCATGCAAAAAGTGGGAGTTGACTGCAATGCCCTACAAACATTTAGTTACAGTAATATGGGACATGGCTCAGCATGGATATGAAGTTGGAATACCAGAAAAATGGGTTTCTGAGGTTTACTTGTTGGATACTTAGAAGAAGGTCTACATGAAAATAATTGAGCCAATCAATGGTAAAGAACTATGGATACCATCTGCTTGCCTAACCATACTGACTGCTCCTAAACATCACAAGCAAATTGGTAGACCAAATAAAATGAGGAAAAAGTCAATTGTAAAGATTCAAGAAAGTATTTCAAGTCAATAGATGTTGAGCAGAAAAGGAGGTACTACAGCTTGTGGGAAATGCAAGTCTAAGGGTCACAATTCTAGAAGTTGCAAGGGTCAAAGTGAAAGCCAAGTTGCATCACATGGTGCTCCAAAATCATCTCAAGACTGATAGAAATATTGCAGTTGTTGTCCTCTTTTGGTTTAGTTTATGTTAATGTAATGGTATTTTGATGACACCTTTTGAACAATGTTATGTAAGGTTATATAATTGTCAACTTTTGAACAATTTGTATTTTGATGGCATTTGGGTGAACAATGTAATGAAACCTTCTGTTTGAATGTTTTGAAATGGTTTGTTTTATGATGCCATTTGGTTTGGGTGAACAATGCTACGCAGCCATTTGTTTTGTTTGGGTGAACAATGTTATGTAGCCATTTGTTTAGTGCAATAAAGTGTTTATGTGGGTTATTGAACATGTTTGATTGGTGCAATAAAGTGCTATGTAGGTTATTGAATAGGTTTGATTGGTGCAATAAAGTGTTTATGCATATGTCGTAAATTATACATATTTTGCATGGATAACTACCCCCATATTCATCACAATTATAGACAATATGATGAGAATTGATGTTTCATCTATTCAATTGTGATACAACAGGATAATTACCCTTTATATGCAAAAACATGAAGAAATCACTCAAAATCAAGGAGAAATCAGCATCTGGAAGTCAATTGAACGAACCTGGACCCAGGAAGTCAAAAAGTCGACAGGGAGCAGAAAAGGGCAAATTACCCTTTATATGCAAAAACACGGTCGTGCATTGCCTTGCACGACCATGCAAACCCATTCCTGCTCCCTTGTACTCTCTAAAGCTGCCAGATTCCGCAGGTGAAAGAAAATGGTAATTTGCACGCCCATGCAATCCAATGCACGGTCGTGCATTGCCAAAATCTTAGCCTATAAATAGCACGCTTATTCTAGTGTTTTAGATGTCCAAGACCAAGGGTTGTGAAGGTCCTAGTGCTCTGCTAGGGCCGAAACTCTCTCGGTTTTTGTCCGTTTTAGTTTTTCTTTGTTTATTTTATGTTTTTAGTATTGTAATACGGAATGATTCTTCTTATTCAAGTAAGCAAGAAGCAACCTATACCCATTCTCCCTTGGTGTTGGATAACTCCTACAATGATCTAAGGGTTAGTGGAGTCACTTGTATGGTCATTCGTGGCTAGTCTTCTTGCGTTACTTGGGTTGGTTGATCTTTGTTTAATTAATGAAGTATTTTTAGTATGTTATGTTCTTAAAGTCTTTCTTTTAATATATCTTACAAAGACAAGAATAAGTAATCTTTAAACCAACTTAATAATCTTTAATCTTGTAAGTTTCTTAAGCAAGACTTCTTGTTTGGAAGCTTATCCGAGTTTGTACGGTCTATATACAAATCTTGGTGCTACCAAGGGCCCGGTTAGTATCGATTTAATGTTATGGGTTGATTGGAGGTTTGGGTATTCAACGAGTTGTTTGAGTCCTAGTTGGACCTTATAAAGCATGTCGGTATTTCTTTACTTTTCTTGTGTTAGCTTAGAGGACTTCTAGCGGGAGCCATGAGCCTTGATCTTGAGAATGAAAGTTATATTTATTTAAAATATTATTATAAGTAAAGACAGTTATTTTAATAATATAAAATGTTAGGTCTAAGCGTTCATAAAATAACTTTGGAGGATGTTGCGCATTCTGACTTTTCAAAAGAAGTTACACGACATGGTGTACGCCAGTCGACAGGATAATCTTAGTCCAAATAATAATTCATGGGATAGCCGACGGACTTGAGACCCCGTTAGGATTTCAAGAATTATTAGGAGCAGTTGGCCAACCGTATCCATTGTTTCATTACGAAATATTAACTCCCCTATCGAAAGGGTTAGTACTAGTAACTATGACCAACCTTACTAAAATACAATGTTAATTAATAAGTGATAACAACCGGAGTAACACCTTAAATGAGATAAAATTCCTAATTACTTTTATTTTCCTTTTTCCTTTCTTTTAAACAAAACCCCATTTTCCAACTTATTATCCTAGTCAGACAATAGCGAGGGTTGAGTAAGGAATCCGTGTCCATGGTTCGATACTTGGTTCTTACCCAGACTGTACTACGCTACGATAGGTACACTTGTCTATTGTGTGTGTTTTAAGTTGAAGTAATTATCGTTTTAATTTATAAATTTAAAACCTGATTTTGTGTAACTCTAAACCGAACATTATTAAAGATATATACTATGTCTCTCATATTTGGCATCAAGTCTTTGAAGCTATTACCAGGAACATGTATATATATATATTTATATACACACTTAAAACACGCTATCAATGCCATAAAGTGTTTATGCAGGTTATTGAACATGTTTGAATGATGCCATAAAGTGTTATGCAGGTTATTTGTTATGGTAAACAACTTAACATAGAACATGGTAAATAAAACAATTGCAATTCATTAATAAACCAAGTCCAAATAGAATAACAACACTTGCATTTCTTCATTAGTCATTAGTCAACATTGAAGTCAAAATTCACCTTTACAACTAAAGTCTAAACATGTCAATTGAACATTAAGTACACGACAAAGAAAAACCAACTAAAACCTATGATAATCTTCTAGCTTCAATAGTTCTTGGAGTAGCTAATTCTTCATATTTGTTGATTGATCTTAGCAATCCAGGTATTATTTTAGTTGACCTTGGACACATTGGAGGATCGGACCATGCCACGAAACCACATCTTGATTTTTGTTCATTACCTTCATAAAAGCAGATAAGAAATACAAGAAATTATAAGAAATTAGTAGAATTTAGGGTATTAATTCATACGCATCAATGGAACTGACGACCTTGGTTTGCTTCGGTCCAAGACGTGCGAATGGAGGTGCGAGACCCACAAGAGCAAATTGGAGGATTGGCATTGGAAGACGACAAATTGCATTGCATATTGGAGGATCAGCTTGAACACCTTGACATCGATTAGGGCTAAAGGTTGATGAAGACGATGATTTCGATTCTTCTGGTATGAAGGTTTTAAACGAAGATTGATGACTTTCATGGTTGAAAAGACCAAATTAACCCTCACGTGATGGGCAGGTGGGGAACGGACGTTAGGACCAGGAACGCATAGTGTTAAAACATCAAACGTCAGAGATCAATGGTATTAAATGTGATAGAAACCTGATGTTTTATACAAAGCTTAAGAAAGAAAACTGAAAATAAAAAGTGAACTTCATATTTATACGTATTATATGTACTAATAAATATTATTTCATAACTACAATTATATTGGAAATAAATAATTACTTACATAAAAATATCATATCAGCACAAATATTTAACAAAAGATGACGTGTCAATGACTCGTGAACAATTAGACTGTTGGTTGTGGTAGGCGAGCGAGGGGCGCCAACGGTGGGCGCGAGCCACCTTGGCCGCGCACACCACAACATGTTCAGGCGATGGGGGGCGCGAGCGGGGTGGCGTGGTGGGGCTAGCGAGCGCTGCTGGCATGACCGTTGGGGAGAAGAGCCGTTGGGGTATTAAAAAAAAAAAAGTTTCTATTTATATAAATTAACTCCTCTTCACTCATTTATCTCTCAAAATCTTTATAAACTTCCTATTTTCTCTCAATTTTATAAACTACTCTCTACATTACTACAAATCATCAACAAAAAATGTCGAGAAATTGGAATGAGTATGTGGAGAATATGGAGAATTTACAAGGTTTGGAATATTTGGATGATGAGACGTTTAACCGGCTTGTCTACAATCAAATGTCACAACCGTCTCCCGACTTAGTCATCCCGGAGACACAAGAGGAACCGGTTCAACCCCAAAAACGCTCTCACAACCGTCTCCCGACTTAGTATTTTATTTTCTATGTATTTTTTTTTTTAGGATGTTGAATGTTTTTAATTAATTATTTTATCTTTTATTATTATTTTTAATTAATTATTAGTTTTTAAATTTGAATTGAATAAATAATTAAACAAAAAATTAATTCGATAAAGCCCCCGCTCACCTGCACCACAACACCCTCAAGTGCTTCAGCAGGGGCTTTATCCACTGCTTAGTCAGCATCCAGTCAGCGCCACATGGCGTGATATTAGAGGATGAATCCACTCTTAATAAAGCCCCACAACCATCAGTCTTACACAAGATTGTCATGTCTTCACGTTACCCATTTGAATATGATTATATTTTATTTTGACCGCTAGGATTAAAATAGTATTACACAAAAGTCAATAATCAAACACAACAAAAGTAAACATACGTCGTTATTATACATAATTATAAATTGATGCAAGTGATGAAACACAAGTTATAAATTCATAATACATAGTTTCAAGTCTTTTTTTTTAATATAAGAAGTTAAACAGATCTGGGCGCTAGCGGCTAGCCCAACTTTTTTTTTGAAATGCGACTTTCTTAAACTCATACTCTCTTCGGGAGCAGCTCAGCTATACCTGTGAGTCATGCATGTCTTTTCCAATGGGTGTAACCGCAGCGGACTCGAACCCAAGACCCACCTAGGAGGAAACCCACAACTGGGAAAATCCCTTGGCTCAACCTGGAATAATTTGTCCCAAGCGAGACTCGAACCAATAACCTTCCGTTTAGAAAGTCATGGGGCTATTACTCCACCAGAAGGCTTTGTGGTAACGGCTAGCCCAACTGGGTTTGATTCTCGCCCTCACCCCCCCACCCCTGCTCCATACCTCCAAACTAACTAGGGGACTGGACACCCTGAACCTTTGTCAAGAATTTAAAAAATAAAATTACGTAATTTTAAACCTAAATTAAAACACGTTTAGTTGATATTTTTATTATGGGGCCAATATGCATTAACATAAAAAAACTTAAATTGAAACCTGATTGGATGAGTCTCGTTTGACATGGTACTCTTGTTGCCATTAGTCTTTCCAGAGTCGGTTCCGAGGATTCGAATGCTCTACACGAGCCGAAAAAAAGGCCTATAATGAAATATATAATTTTATAAAAGGCCCAATAAATTTTTTTTAAAGCCTCAAAACTTATATATATATATATATATATATATATATATATATATATAATTATAATTTTTTTTTTGGCCCCGCTAAATATTAGGCCCACTGCGATCAAGTTGCCCACAGGCCCATTGAACCGGCCCTGAGTCTTTCCACTACACCATCCAAAAAAAATGATTTCGAAAGCACATTATATAGCTCTTACAATTATACAAGCATGAATAGTAACTTCAACAATCATTTTTTGTCGCACGTAATATAGTAGATATTCTGTTTATATAATTTGTTTGTTCGCCATAAAGCACAAAAGGAAGACAACACAGTTGGTTTTTACCCACACAGAAGGCCAAGGGTTTGAGACACTCCCCCACCCATAAGTAGAGGTGCACAAACCGGGTTGGGTCCAAGAACCGGAACCGGTTTCAACTCGATTATTTTTGGACCAGGTAGAAATCCGGCCAGGTAAGAACCGGAACCGAAACTGGTTTATGGGTTAAAGAACCGTACCCTGTTGGAACCGGATAGGGTCGGGTCGGGAACCGGGTCCAATATTTTTTTAAATAATTAAAATACCATAAAATGCAGTTTTTATTTATTGTTAATAGTTCTCAAGCAAAAGAAATACATTTTTAAACACTATCTCTTTATTTTTATTTTATTCATCGTCTTAGTCGTACCCTTCGTCTTCACCGGCCCAAAACTATTGCGAACGAACCGCTGCATCGTAGGCGAGTTCTTCGTCGAATATGCCGGAAGATAGTCCATCATCCACCTATTCGTCGTGCACTTTTGTTTCACGTACTATTTCTTCTTCAAGGTTTGTTTGGTCTTATATATGATCAACCGCATCCAAGTGATCCTTTAAGCAAACGCACATTCTACCGACTCCGGAGTGAGTCTTGTTCTTTGTAAGGATAAAACTCTGCCACTAAGAGAAAATGGAGATTCCGAATCTACCGAATAAACTTGGACGGTTAGTAAATCACGGGTCATAGCGGATAAAATCGGAAATTCAGATTCCTTTTCTTTCCACCCAGCCAAAATATCAAAATTGTGATAATTTTCGGCAGACATAGTGGATATAAAATCCAATCCACTATACCTTCTGAGCTCGCTTGATGGTGTGTTACCTCTTTGTCGTTTAGCCGTCTCATTTCGAACGGTATTTAATAAAGTCACCACCGGGTCCCTAATAAACGAGTTACTAGCACTTGAACTCGATGCCCTTGACGTTGGTACGTTTATGTCGCACCCATATCTTATTAAATAAAAATCATACATTGATTGAAGATTATATTTAAAAAAAAAATTTGTTTCTTTGGAAAAATCCGGGTCTTCTTCGTGCTAATCAAATTGTCCATTATTTCGTCTATCAAACATTCAACCCCCGTAACGTTTTAAATCGGGTTTAAAGATGCGGCACAAGTAAAAACGGGTGGTAAAATTTTGAAATATTTTATAAATTTTTCTTTCATCGGTTATATCATTTTTTAAACATATCATTTTTATATTCAAATTTTTTTTAAATTTAAAGCCATTAAATATAATTCCGAAAGCACTAAATTACTAGTAGAATAATAAAACCCCGACAATTTTGTAGTTGCGGTTTTGAAAACGTCAAGAAAATCGGTTCGGTTTTTAATATTTTCCCAACACAAATCCAGAAACGGTTCGGCTCGACCACTTTCCGCAAGACTATCATGAAAAGATTTTAAAGTTTCCTTTTGTCGTAAAGCCGATTCAAACGTTTTACAAGTTAAATTCCACCGAATAGTTACATACCCATTAGGTCCTAGAAAAACCCTTCACGTATCCTTACAAAGTTTTTTATAATCGGTATATGTTTTTCTACTATTTTTTTAAAACGTCTTGTAAAATAGATCTAAAACCGGTTTTGGAACGTCAACGTTTTGAGTGGAGAGCCCGTCTTGCACAACCAAATTAATAATATGCGCAACTAGAGGTGCACAAACCGGATTTTTTTTTTATCCGGACCGGATCCGTCAACATTGGTCAACGACCAGACACGAGGGAACCGATTCCGGATCGGCTCCGGTTTTGGGAGTGGAGAGGTGGAACCTATTTGGAACCGGATATGACTAAATATCCGATTTTATCCGGTTTTATTCGATTGGATCCGGATTTTTTCCGGATTTTTTGTGTCCGATTTTGTCCGCTTTTTATCCGGTCATAAATCCTTGGAACCGGTTCTGGATCCAGCGGATCCTAAAAAATCCATTCCGGTTCTTTTTTATCCGGTTAGGGTCGGATCCGGTTTCGGATTATCTTTCGGATCGGATCCCGTTTTTTGTACACCTCTATGTGCAACACATCGAGTGTGGAAAAATGCACCGTTGCAAATCGGTTCATATTTTATTCTTAATTTTTCATTCACGCTAGTATTGTTTGAGGCGTTATCGAATGCCATTGAAAATATTTTATTTTCTAATTTAAAGGTTGTTATTACATAATCTAAAATTTGAAACAATAATTCTCCGGTATATGGATACAGAAAAATTTCAAACGCAATCATACGTTTCATCATTTTCCAAGAATTGGGATCTACCCAATGAGCGATGACGCAAAGGTACGATTCGGGTTAACCATGTGGAGCCGATCAAACATCACTAGTTAAATTCACACCGGTTTTTAAATTTTCAAAATTTCAATTAAATCTTTTTTTGCATTTCTCCATATTTTTAAACAATAACGTCTAAGTGTAGTACGACTTACGTGTGTGTAACGAGGTTAAAGCGTCTCTCGAATCATGTTTGTCAACCGAGGGTTGTCAAAGTGGTCAAATGGCAAAGCTTCTTGAATCACGAACTTCGACATTCGATCTTGAACCGTATTTACGTCGTAATGAAATATTCGACGGTCGCTACCTAATTGTGTTTGTTCGGAGTCCCCCGCCGCTTTCAACGCCTTGCAAAATTTATGAACAATGTACTTTAAACTTGAGTTCGATTCTTTACTCAAAAAAATGCCACAAAACTTGCAACGAGACTTTAGAGACCCGTCACTCAACCCAACCAAATCCCAATTGCACCAAATTTCTTGGTTCCTATTATGCGGAATCACCTGAACAACGGTTGGAACTTGAGCAACGGATGATTGTGATTGCGAGTTAGACATAATGAGAGTAGAAAGTCGGGAAGGAGAGTAAAACGAGTATTTTTTGCGTTTTTTCCGCTCGGTTTTGCGTTTTCAAGTTGGGTACTCAACCAATTCAACCAACATCTATTTATACTAACTTAAGGGGACTAAAAAACAAGAAAAAGGGTCTAAAACCTACCTCCAATGGCTATATATCCGTTAAAAACGACTTTTTTTAAACGCGTTTAACAGCTAGAACCGGATAGGAACCGGTTCTAGTCGGGTCGGGGTGGGAACCGGTCGAGCAAATGAAACCCCAAACCGGGTAGGAACCAGTGGGTATGAACGGGTCCAAACCGATTCTTGGAAATAACGGGTAGGAACCGGAACCGGTTCAGGTCGGGTAGGCCGGTTCTGGTTCAGGAACCGGTTCTTGTGTGCATCACCCAAGAGGCGCTGTCTTTTTAGTTTTTGTGATTTTTATTATTTTTATTACTATTATTTTTTATTAATAATAATAATAATAATAAGGTTCCGGTTCAGCGCGCTTTTTAAAAGCAAGCAAGTAGCGAAAACCATATTTGCTCAAGTTGAATTTAATCAAGCAAGCTAATTGCTGGGAGTTAATATTCACAAGTTACCCTAATTAAACATATCCCATAAAGCTATGATTAGTATTTCTCTAAAAAACAAAGTATGATAAGATTTTCTTATATCTGCCCTATTTGGTTTTATAGCAAAACATTATGAAATAGCAGTCAAGAACCATGCTAATATTTCAATACATATTCCCATGGGAGCTCAAGAGAGGTGGCATCTTCACTGAATGTTTTGTTTCATATAACAAATTGAATTTTTAATAATATAGTATTTTAAAAATAACAAGCAAATAACATTTCTATAAATACTACAGTTAGGCTCATGAGCAACAGTTAGAAAAACCAAGATTTGGTTTCACAAAAAATTACCTTATGATTGCAGAGGTGTGACAAGTATTTCAAAGTTGAGGAATATCTAACAAAAACCTTATAATGTAGCTAATCTCATACCTATACCCCCATAGAACCAGCTTGAGCCTGCTCATATCCTTGCTCCCCATTTACTACCTGCTGCTCATTGCCATTCTGCTGCCAATTCCCATTCCAACTTCCATTATTGTATTGATGTCCATTCCCATTCCAACTTCGGTTATTGTATTGCTGTCCATTCCCATATGCATTCACATTCCCATTCCCATTCCAACTTCCGTTATTATATTGCTGTCCATTCCCATTCCCATTCCAACTTCCGTTATTGTATTGCTGTCCATTCCCATTCACATTCCCATTATTGTATTGCTGTTCATTTCCAATATAGCTCCTATTACTATACTGCAGCTCACTTGCATTATTGTTTTCATTATCATACTGCTGTGTATTTCTAATGTTGTATTGCTGTCTACTCGCATAATCTTTTCCGTTATTGTTTTGCTGCCCATTTCCATACTGCTGTCTCTGTCCATACCCATACCCATACCTGTTCACACTCCCATTCCCATGAGATATATTCACAGTCTGCTGGCGGTATACACTCGGATTCCCATCACCACCATGCTGTTGTGCATTCCCATATTGCGAATTTGAACTATAAACCGGACATCTTGCATTTAGAAGTCGATCAATCTCTTCCCTGCGGCCCACCTTATCAAAAACCTCTAACACATGCTCCTTAAGAACGGGGGCCACACCAACACCATACCTGACCATTTGTTGTAATAAAGAAAAACTCGTGTCATAATCAGAGGCTGCACAAAGTGCCCTGATCACAATATCATAAGTGGTAGCATCTGGTTTCGGATCTCTTTCGCCCATTTTAGTCAAAATCGGTTCACACTCAACAATCTTTCCCTTTTCAATCAGTTCAGAAAACCATTTGTTGGCATAAGTAGGAATCACTCTCAAACCAGCATCCACCATCTTGGTATACTTCTCCATAGCCTCATCAACCCTCCCTGCTTTAAAATAAGCATCGATCAACGTCCTATACGTGTTGACATCAGGTGATAAAGACTTCCCGCACAACTCCACATACATTTTCTCAGCATCATCCACCATATCCACCTCACAATATCTCACAATCATATTATTAAAACCCGCAGTATCCATCGCAAAAGGCTTCGACTTTGGAGCTTTACCCGCCTTCTTAAACACACCATACGCCTCTAACGCTTTACCCTCTTTAAAACACTCATTCACCATCAAATTAAACGTATCCGAATTCACCGCTTGAACAACAGGCGGCGTATGCCTATCCAACATACTATCAAACAACGCCTCAGCCTCGACCTTCTTGCCCCACTTCAACAGAACCTCTAACAGCCCATTACAAGTAGCAGGAACCATCTTAAACTCTTTATCCAACAAAGACTTGTAAGACTCCATAGCTTCTCTAGCCTTACCTTTGCTAAAGAACCACTCCATAAAAGTAGCATTAACAATACCATCATAAACCATACACCTACTCTTAAGCTCATCAAAAAACTCATTAGCCTTTTCTAAATTCCCCAAATTAAGAAACCCTAGGATAATATTATTGAACACATGAGAGTCAGCCCCATGCCCATCCCCAACCATTTTCCATAACAAGTTCACGGCTTCGTCGATACGCCCTGCGTCAATCAAACCTTTCGTTAAATGGCGAAAGGTGACCGCGGAAGGGCTAAAAGGCGCATTCTCCTTAATGTGTTTATAAACATCTAGGCCTTTATCAACCTCTCCATTCTCACAGTGTGAAACAATTAAGAAATTGTAAGAAACAACATTAGGAACTATATTAGATTGCTTAAAAAAGTAGGTAAAGAGAGCGATTGCGTCGGAATACCGCTTTGCGCGATACATAGAGCCGATGATGGCGTTGCAGGTGAAGACGGTGGGGCGGTTTGTGGAGAACACCGATTGCCGAGCGACGACGGAGGCGTTGTTGAGGTCTCCGGCGCGAATTAGGGATTGGACGCGGTTGTGGAGGCTGAGGCGAGGTCCGACGAGGGCGGAAGTGGTGTCCGGTTGGTTAGGGTCGCGTCTAGGGCGTGGAGCGTTGGGATCGCGTTGAAGCGCGTGGAGTGGAGGTTCAATGCGGAGGCGGCGTTTGCGACGGCGGCGTTCAGCGGCGGCTTCCTCGGCGGAGGAAAAAGCAAAGGATCTGATCGGGATTAGGAAGGTAGGGTTTGTGGTTTGAGATGGTGGAGGTAGGGAGTGTAGGTTGAAAGCGGGGGCGGCGGTGGGGGTGTGGAGAGGTGAGGGGCGGCGGAGAGAACGGAGGAGTAAGCGAGTTAGCGTCATGGCTGTGGTGGGAATGGTGGAACCCTAGGGCTTAAACCCTCTGATGAAATGGTTGAATAAGAAAAGAATATAAAATGAAACTTTAAAAATAAACAAAGAAAAAATATTGAGAAAAATAGAACGACTCTGCTGGGGATCGAACCCAGAATCTCTGGTTTCGTAGACCAGCGCCTTATCCATTGGGCCACAGAGTCAATTTCTTGTTGTTTATATGAATAATGAAATTAAATATCTATTTTACTTAATTTTAAATACGTTTTCGGATCGTTATATATAAACTTTGATCATGTTGTCACGTGGACATAAAAGCAAAAATATTTTGCTTTCGGCCATCAGCTAAAACCGTAAAAATCTTCTTTGATATATTTTTGTTTTGGTATGAATAGATGTATAGTGAAAACTTCTCTTTTAAGTGGTTAATGGTTTTAGTTTTGTTACGAACATTGGTGTATATTTATAGGTAGATTTAAAGGGTATGTGAGTTAGTTGTTCGACGTGTCCACTACACTATTAGTCAATGGTTCGTTGACACGTGTCTGAGAAGGTTAGATGAATAAAAAGTTTTGCAGAGATGGAGAAGATCAACCAATTTATTATTAATCAACTTTGGAAGATTGCATTCAATTTTACTCGGACGCGAATGCTACAGTTTAGAGAACCTACCCGACTATTCCTTCTCAATGACAATCAAGCAATTAATCAATATCATACTCAAATTAAAGAGAATAAAATAATCGATTTTATGGTGTGTATTTTTTTGTTTTAAATATTAACATATGAAAAAGTTATGGCAGTTTAAAAATCATGAGGGGAAGTTGGTTTAAAAGTCAACCATAAGTTTTAAAAAGTTATACCTTGTGAAACTAATTTTGTCCTTCCAATATGTATTATAATATATATATATATATATATATATATATATATATATATATATAGGGGAGGGATCAAGAGAAAACCATAAAGTTAGGCGAAAACCAAGAAAACCACTACAAGCCAATCAAATAATTTATAGATTTTTTATTTTTTTTAAATTTATTTCTAAGTGTATTAATATAATATTACACAATTTACCAAAAAATCATTTTACGTATTGTGTTTTACGTATACGTAACTGCAATTTTTTTGTTTTCTATTTACGTATACGTAACACTATGTGTTACGTATACGTAAGCCAATACTTAAATGATTTTTTAGTAAAAATATGTAATATTACATTGATACTCTTATAAATAAAATAAAATAAAAAATAAATATTATCATATGATTGGTTAAAATTGGTTTTTTTAGTGGTTTTCACGGTTTTCGCCTAACTATGTGGTTTTCTCTGGAACCCTTCCCTATATATATATATATAGAGGAGGGTTACTCTACAAAGTGCTTTTTCCCTAGAAAGCCTAGGAAGCCATCTCAAACATCCATTTTATTGATTAAAAGTTGAGATCTATTTAAAAGTGTGATGTTGATTTGCAATTATTACTAAGAGCAATCTAGACTTTTTATAACTGATTCTACCAAAATAACTCCTCGAATTCCCTTAAAAATAGGTAATCATTAATCTCTTCTATATTCTCTCTCTTATTCCCTGTAACCGAGATTACAAAACCAAAATACTGGTCTCAAAAAATAATTGAAAATCGGTAATTAATCTATTTCATATTCTCTTTTATTGCCTATAAACGAGATTACAAAACCAAAATACCTTTTTAAAAAAATACCGGTTCTTGCGAAGGTAGGTTCATACGCTCCATCCATGGCGATTCGTATCTTCAATGTTGTTTAAAATGACTAAAGTATTAATCTTGGTGCAGATAAGAAGGTAGTATACTAATGAAGAACATGCATGTACTAAGATCGTCCTCAAAGAATAATCAACAAGCGAAGAAGATGAAGGTGGTTAGTACTTGTAAATCAGTACATTAAAAATCGTAATGTACTGTTATTAAAAATTGTAATGTACTGTTATTTTTCGCAGGTATCATGTTTAAAACATCACACTATCTACATCAGTACATTAAAAATAGTAATGTACTGTTATTTTTCGAATAAAATGCGGTACATCAACATTCTTTGTTGATGTACTTTCTAAAATGCAGTACTTACTGTTATTTGGTTTTAAATGCAGTACATCAACATTCATTCAGCATCTGTGTAAAACAGCACCCAAACATTTAAACAACACACATGTTATGTGTTGTTTGATGAAAAAAAGCATCATATGCGATTAATTATGGAACAAATCAACACACACACACTAAAACTGCACAAACCCTATGTTGGTAGACATCGAACAAACATCGCATATTACATACAGCATCATCTTTATTGCAGTACGAAGAAATCAACACACTATTATTGCAATACGAACAAAAAAACACACTTAAATATTCGGGAAACATTGACTAATAAATCCTACAGATTAAATCATTAACATTACCTTCAATCCTTTCTTCATTGGAATTGCTAGCCATTAATTTTCTAAAAGTATGAACGAAACCGTATAGAAGAAATACGTTCAATTTATCAAAACCAATTAAATTAATATGCAAATTAACTTACCAGAATTATAGGATTACCATAACTAAATTATGAGGAAAATACCAAAGTATCCTTTATAAATGATTCCATATATATATATATATATATATATATATATATATATATATATATATAGGGGAGGCATCAAGAGAAAACCACAAAGTTAGGTGAAAACTGAGAAAACCACTACAAGCCAATCAAATAATTTATAGGTTTTTTATTTTTTAATTTATTTTTAAGTGTATTAATATAATATTACACAATTTACCAAAAAACATTTTACGTATTGTGTTTTACGTATACATAACCACAATTTTTTTGTTTTCTATTTACGTATACGTAAACCAATACTTAAATGATTTTTTGGTAAAAATGTGTAATATTACATTCATACTCTTATAAATAAATTAAAATAAAATAAATACATATATATATAGGATTAGATTTAGGTAAAAGGTATTCTAATTCTAAGAAGTGTGAGAAGAATTTAGAACCATTAGATTAAATTGTATAAAATATTTAATGGTTGAGATTAAATTGTTGGAGAAAAAGTTGTTGCAATGGTATTTTAGTCTTGCCCACTTTTGTTGACTTTTTATCAAGTTCCCCCCTCATTTTTAAAGGTTCATAACTTTTACATACGACATTATTTTTTCAAAAAATTACACCATAAAAACGAGCGTTTTTTATCTTTAAAACGAGTATAGTGTCGTTATAAACAAAAAAGAAAAAAAAATACGTTTTCCAACTCATTGTGTAATACAAGTTCAATGTGTAATACAAGTTCATTGTGTTATATGTATTTATCATTGTGTTTTACGTTTTTCAGCTCATTGTGTAATACAAGTTCATCGTGTAATACAAGTTCATTGTGTAATACAAGTTCATTGTGTAATACCACGTCTGGTCATTGTGTAATATCTTGTCATTGTGTAATTAGTCAGGTCATTGTGTAATACAAGTTCACTGTGTAATACAAGTTCATTGTGTAATACAAGTTCATTGAGTAATACAAGTTCAATGTGTAATACAAGTTCATTGTGTTATATGTATTTATCATTGTGTTTTACGTTTTTCAGCTCATTGTGTAATTAGTCAGGTCATCGTCTAATACAAGTTCATTGTGTAATACCACGTCTGTGTAATACAAGTTCATTGAGTAATACAAGTTCAATGTGTAATACAAGTTCATTGTGTTATATGTATTTATCATTGTGTTTTACGTTTTTCAGCTCATTGTGTAATTAGTCAGATCATCGTCTAATACAAGTTCATTGTGTAATACCACGTCTGGTCATTGTGTAATTAGTCAGGTCATTGTGTAATACAAGTTCATTGTGTAATACAAGTTCAATGTGTAATACAAGTTCATTGTGTTATATGTATTTATCATTGTGTTTTACGTTTTTCAGCTCATTGTGTAATACAAGTTAATCGTGTAATACAAGTTCATTGTGTAATACAAGTTCATTGTGTTATACCACGTCTGATCATTGTGTAATACAAGTTCATTGTGTAATACAAGTTCAATGCGTAATACAAGTTCAATGTGTAATACAAGTTCATTGTGTAATACAAGTTCAATGTGTAATACAAGTTCATTGTGTTATATGCATTTATCATTGAGTTTTACGTTTTTCAGCTCATTGTGTAATACAAGTTCATCGTGTAATACAAGTTTATCGTGTAATACAAGTTCATCATGTAATACAAGTTCATTGTGTAATATCACGTCCGGTCATTGTGTAATACAAGTTCATTGTGTAATACAAGTTAATTGTGTAATTAGTCAGGTCATTGTGTAATACAAGTTCATTGTGTCAAATATTTTTCATCATTGTGTTATATGTTTTCATCATTGTGTTTTATGTTTTCCAGTTCATTGTGTAATTCGCTCATTATTGTGTAATTCGCTCAAATATGTCAGGTCATTGTGTAATATGCTCATTGTGTAATACCAGTTCATTATGTAATATCAGGTCTGATCATTGTGTAATATCAGACCTTGTATTACACATTGACCTGGTGTATTACACATTGACCTGGTATATTACACATTGACCATTATGCCCTCTTTTTAAAAATAATAAAATGACATATGTCAAGCTTAGAATCCTTCTTACCATTCTTATTTTTAAAACTCTTTTTACTATAACCTAACCCTATATATATATATATATGTAACTAGGAAAAAGTTAAAATAAAAATGGGTTTTAAACTAAAAAGTATAAGAAGGATTTAGGACCATTAGATATATTTTTAATGGTTAAGATCAAATTGTAGGAGAAAAAGTTATTGCAAGGGTATTTTAGTCATGACCACTTTTGTTGACTTTTTATCAAGTCCCCCCCTTTTTTAAACGTTTATAACTTTTACATACGACATTATTTTTAAAAAAAAATTACACCATAAAAATGAGCGTTAAAAATCTTTAAAACGAGTATAGTGTCGTTATATAAAAAAGCGAAAAAAAATTACGTTTTTCAGCTCATTGTAATTATTGCTCGTCATTGTGTCTAATGTCAGGTCATTGTGTCAAATATTTTTCATCACTGTGTTATATATAATACATAAAAAACAGTGACAAAAATAACATCAAATTATCTAAAACGTAAAACACAATGATGAAAACGAGCGTTAAAAATCTTTAAAACGAGTATAGTGTCGTTATATACAAAAATGAAAAAAAAATATGTTTTCCAGCTCATTCTGATTATTGCTCGTTATTTTGTCTATTGTCAGTTCATTGTGTAATGTCAAGTCACTGTGTCAAATATTTTTCATCATTGTGACTAATGTCAAATATTTTTCTAATGTCAGGTTATTGTGTCTAATGTCAGGTCATTGTGTCAAATATTTTTCATCACTGTGTTATATATAATACATAAAAAACAGTTAAAATAATAACACGAAATTATCTAAAACATAAAACATAATGATGAATACATATAACACAATGATGAAAAATATTTGACACAATGACCTGACATTAGATACAATGACCAGGCCTAACATTAGACACAATAATCTGACTTATTTAACACAATGACCAATATGCCCTCTCTTCAAAAACAATAAAAGGACAAATGTCAAGCCCAGAATCATTTTTACCATTTTTAGATTAAATACCATTTTTACTATAACTCAACCCTATATAACTAATTATTATTTTGTAATTCCAAATTACAAAAGCAAGTTAATTAATTAATCATCCCAGATAATTTAGATAATTATTTCACAAATAATTATCTCGCCACATTTTTAATTCGTGTAAGGTTCGCTTAACTCTTTAAACAACCTATTGGATTTATTGTTGTTCGTAATGTAACTCTTTTGGATCTTATCCTAGTGGTTGTGTTTACAACTGTTGCTCCTCCGTCATATAAGTCCAACACACTCCTACTTGCACGATTCTCGATCATTGTCAACATAGAAAATGGTGGACGAACGTCTAGTTACATCTCACTGCCCCAATTAAGATACACCGTCTTAAAAATCCGTCTACTATTCTCGAGTAGTCTAAGTACCCTTACTTAACTATTCGCAATAGCCATGATAATTTGCTAGTTATCCTTTCTATAATGGATATCTATAAAAACTAAGACATGGATCAAATCTTCATTCTCATATAATGTTCGATTATTCTATTTCTTTATCGAGATTCAAAGTGGTATATCAAACTCTTAGTTTGGGCATGACCATTCACATACACTAGTTTGAATCAACGAGGGCGCCAGAGATGTCTCACACTTACTTACGTAAAGAAACATAATTCCATCTTGACTATATACAACTATCACTAAACTTCATATATATTCTAAACAGTTATCCTTATTGCTGCATGATCAAAGAACAATGTGAGATCATGTCAAAGAGCAATCTTTCACAGAATCAAGTTCTAATATGTATCTTGGGTCTGGGGATACAGTGACAACATCATTTTGAAATCTACTTATGACTGCGATCCACGAAGTAGTTTTGAAGCGAGTTACATCCAATATTCATTCTTTAATGAATATCTTTGAATTTGGTCTCTAACTCTTTGGACTTTCATCTAAATGAACCAACCAACTGATTCACAATAGTCTTAATTTGGTTTTATTCCCATAAAACCAACCGAATATGGATATTTAGAATAACCTCTATTCACGGATCTTAAACATACTAAAAGTCGAACTCAGTTTACATTAATGAGCTTGATATTAACCGTTAATATCCAAGTCATATAAATGTAACTGTTACCGTTCAAGGAAACATCCAAATACTAATGGATCTTTCATCTTGTTCTGCTATCAAATCAAGCACGTGATTTAACATTTAAGACTTTGATTTGGTTTCACGGGTATGCCAAACTTAGATCCAGCTTACATTATTTATTGTGTCTATAAGTTTCATGATTCACGGTATTCATTGAAACTTCTATGGATACCCATTGGAATGCTTTCCAAACACTTAGAAGCTGTCTGAACTCTTTCAGAACGTTTAGCCTCTAATTTTTCCATTTTGCTATATCTCATGTTGCAATGTGGTTACCTCTATTGGAACCCTTTCCATATAACCGTATTTGATAAAACCCTTGCTTTAGTGTTTATTCTAACACTTAAGTCTTTTGTTTGACCACTAGGATATCATAACCCTTTATGACTCATTCTGTAGTCCAATTTCTCTTTCTTGGTGTCAAAATACTCACCATAACTCCTTATGGCGTCTACCAATGCTTCTCAAGCATTTCCTATAATTTTGATATATTTGATTTCAAATATTTAATTTTCATCATATGAAAATTCTGACATAAGGAGTCAGACTGGTATATTTTCTTAGCTCTTAGATGAATCATAATGAACTCTCTCTCAGTTGGAGCACCTGGGAGATCGTCAGGAAATACTTCAGGAAATTCATTCACAACTAGAACTTGATCCAGTTCCTTCCCTTTTATCTTTACATCAACTACGTTGTAACACCATGCCAATTCCGAGGTCCTCATTTGCCAAGTTTGAAACCCTAGGGGTTGGATATGCCAAGTCCCCAAAGTTCAAGGGTTGAAAATGAAAATTTTTGAATTCTGGCAGATATCGGACCGTTATCATTGTCTCAAACGGTCCGCTATGAGATGAGGATCAGACGTCGGACCGCTAACTTTCTCTTTAGCGGTCCACTATGAGTTATAGGTCAGATAACGAACCGATATCAGTTGAATAACTGTCCGATAACCGTTATCCAGTCGCAATTTCTCATGCTGACACGTGTCCTGTGACTAAGCCCTAAAAGTTGACGCGTGTACTCATATCAGACCGAAATGTCCCTTCATATCGGTCCGACAACCGTAATTCGAGGAACGGTCCAATCAGGAAATGACATCTAGGGCTGACGTGTATAACGGGCCATAGCGGACCGCAATGCCCTTCCATATCTGTCCGATATGAGTATTGGTTGGCTCTATAAATAGATGCCATCAGTATTTCAATTTTGCACACACAAACTCACAAAAAACATTCCAAGATCATTGGAGCTGTTCAATCCTCGATCCTCATGCTCGCATTCTGGTAAAATATCTGACTTTCGCTTATTTTCCGCACTTTCGTTTATTTCTGAATTCGTGCGTTAAGATACTAAATTAACTTAGAACTTGCGTTAAGGTTTTCACTAGCTTACATGAGATACCCCTGAGATAAGATCAACCTACATTTAAGGTGAATATGTTTATATGTCTTTATCTTCAAAACTTTGAAAGTTTTACGTTTACGAAATGGAAATACTGGTATTCAAAAGTTTAATGCATAAGGGCATCTATGTAAAACATTCAGGCCATAAGTATACGTAAAACTTGATCAAGGGATACATGCTTTATGGGTGAAATTCGCATATTGGGGCTGGTAATTGTCTGTAACTGGATATAAGACGGGGTCTAAGTTAAGGGACATCGTAGTAAGTAAGTCTGGTAATGCCAGCAGTCCTTTTACGAAAATTATTGGTGTATACTGTGGTTGTACACTCAGATGAAATAGTTCTGTTGAATGGTAGATTATACCCGCATTATGGTTAAATATTTTGATATTGTATTTGCTAAACGAATTGAGTCCTGATGGACATATTCACCAGCATTCACGCTGACGTTTTATTTTCCAAAATATTTTTCAGGTAATCAATGATTATTTGTAAGGCTAGTCCTACGGGATAGTCTTGGGGATAAATGTGTATATAAAGAAATTTGACAGAGTTATGTGCTAGTAGCATGGAGATAACTCTGCAAGAATAAAAACAAGAGGAAATGTTAGGAAGATGTATTCCTATACATGGATACTCCCTTGTTTTGCACAGTGTTAGGTGCCGGTAAAACCCTTAGATACCAATGCTTGTATAGCTTGGTATTGGACAGTGATAACTCCCCAGGCACATGCCAACTACCTTGTGGCTCTAGTTTTACCCTGCTTATGCAGGTGACATGTAAATGGTTATGGACCATGGTTTTTGTATACATAAAGAGTATTTAAATCCCCAGTGAAATGAAATGATATTTTATTTATTCCTAAATTTGGAAAATATAAAATATCAACCCTCAGGTTGAAATTTATTACAAGTTCGATCCAAAATTATTTCCGTTGCTAAACAAACTCTGATTTCATAAATAAAATAATATTGGAGGTGCCAATTTGGTCGCACGCCCAGGGTGTCCTGAAACAGGGGTGTGACATACGTAGGCTAAGAATGATTAGTGATATTGCCTCACATAGCCATTTATCTTAGCCATCATACACAACATAATATGGTTATGTTGTTCGCCAATGACACTAACTTCTTTTCCTATGAATCGTACGATCTTTTGATTGCATATAATAGTTACAGCATGTGAGGATAACTAGTCCATTCCAATGATTACATCGAACTCTTACATCGCCATCGGATCTAAGTCGACAAGATATTCCTCTCCTTCGATATATAGTCGGCAATCTTGACATATTTCAGTTACTATGCAGTTTCTATCACTCGCGATCTCAATTTCTAATGCCTTAGCCATCTTTCTTCTATCGAAGTTCCCAAAGTTCACAAACTTTAATGAAATAAACGATCTACTAGCTCCCGTATCAATAAAACACAAGCAGGTAGGGAGTTCAAGAGGAAGGTACATGATACGACGTCAGGGATTTCTTTAGCTTCCTCGGTCGTGATTTGAAAGGCCATACCCCTTGGCTTCGGAGCTTCGATCCGTTTAATCTCATTATCTACCACCCTCGAGCTTCTCCCGTTTTCTACGTTTGAAGTCGTAGCTCAGGGCATTCTCTACTGAAATGCCCGGTTGTAACAGTTATAACATAGCCTCACTTGACTCATGCATTGATGCGTTGGATGTCCAGTCTTTCCACATTTAGCACAATTCAGAGGTCTGAGCCATCACTCTCCTGGATGTCTTTTTCTATACACTCTACATTCCCTCACCTCCTTCTTTGGAGAGGAACCGCTTTCAGGCTTCCTGAATTTTAATTTTCTGAGAGGAGCAGGAGAGGGAATGTCTTCTCTTTTCCTCTTCCCGTCTCTCTCCTCCTTTCTCTTGAGCTCTGACTCTCGCTCTCGAGCCCAATCGATCATTTCCTCCAAGTTCGCGCACTTGGATGGATGAATAAACTCCCTAATCTCCGTTTTCAGAACGAGATGGTATCGAGTCATCCACATCTTGGGAGTTGTTAAAAATGAAGAACAGAATCTGGCTTTGTCAAAGAAAATGCCAGTAATCTCATCCACCGATTCCTTCGTTTGACGGAGTTGTAGAAATTCCTCTGTAATTCTTTCAATTGCCGCTCGTGGGCAATAATGCTTTAGGAAGATATCCTTGAATTCTTCCCACTTTATTTCTTTGATTCTCTCTCTCTTCCTTTCTCACGTTTTACAATGCCCCACCAATCGTCAGCTCGTTCTTTTAATTGATTGGTGGCAAACGTCACTTCATCTTCCTTCTCGCAAATGGCACGTGCCAAAGACCGTTTCCATTGCTGCATTCCACCTTTGACTTTCCAAGGGATTAACGGCTCCCTTGAACTCTATCGGTTTGCACGCCATAAAGTCCTTATACGTGCACCGCGTTGATTTAGCTTCAACCTTTGGGTTTCTACCTTATCCATTATGAGGTTTTTCGACTTCCTTGTGGTTTTCGAACCAGCTTTCTAGATAACTTTGTAATTTAGCTTGCATAATCGGAAGATTTGCGTCAAATGCCTTTCCTACTTCGAAAGCAATCTGTCTCCGGATATTTTTCGGGACTTGTTCAACTTAGTTTTCATCGGGAGGTGGAGACGTAGCTCTCTTATGACTTCCTTCGTCATCCATCTCTACGTTTTGATGTTCAGCCATTGTTTGCTGAAATACGAATTCGTTTAAATCCTCACTCATTTTCCTTAATCGTAGTCTAGGGTATTACATGCCTCATATTATCCTAACCCTATTCAATCATTCTAGGGTTTCCACATAAGGCCAATCATGCATTTTCACGTATGCACATTTATTTATGCATCTTAATCATGCATATTTACATTCCCTAATAATATCTGCTGGAATAAGTTATCATATGATTTTTTCGATATCATGATGGTCCCATACATTAACTCTCATACTGGCCTGGTATGACGCAATATATGTTACGCGTCATGATACTCCAAACTATCACATGGAGCTTATCTCATACAAAATTCAGCCCACGTATACTCACACTTTTATTTCTAGCACTGGAATTTAAAACATACATGCTTCGTCGGATTGAATCCCTATTTATATCATGAGCACTTATGGTTTGAGTTTAAGCATCCTTCGTTGCGGAAATTGGTCCCAGATTTTTCAAAACCTTGCCACCAAGGTGACACATGTATATTTTATTAGAATATTGTTTTAGATACAATATTACATTATACAATATCTAGGGATTCTTCGCTCCGTTAGGCCACGTCCTCAGGAAGCTTTATTCCATGTACTTTTTCCCTGCAGTGTTTGGAAAACATTTTTTACATTAGGTTACGCTAAGTAAGTACACTGCGTTTCTTATTTTATTATTCATTTTAGCCCCTTCCGCCTTATAGACTCGACACCTTAACCATGCCCTTCCGCCTATAGACTCGACACCATTTTACTTAGGCCCTTCCGCCGGTAGGCTCGACACCTTTTCATTTCCATTCATAAGGCCCTTTCGCCCGTAGGCTCGGCGCCTTTTTAATCCCTTAGGGCCCTTCTGTCCTGTAGACTCGGCACCCTTTTTCCATTAACTCCATAGGTTATTCATTTACAAGGCCCTTCCGCCCCGTAGGCTCGGCACCTTGTTCCCATTGGGACCTTGAGTGTCATTGACCATAGCCTCCCAATTTATCAAGAATTTATTTATATCATGAATATTTACTTTATTATGCATGTTTATGCTTGATTTAATCCCAACCATCCCTCACCTTAAAACTTTTTAATGGTTTCCCCATGATGTATTAAAGAGGTTTATATATAGGGTGTACCAGTGGCATAGTCACCACCCCTTTAACGCTTCGTAAGTACTCCATTGCTCCATTTTAGGGTTTAGACTCGTTTCCATCATACATTCACACTTAGCACGTATTGCATGATTTATTATCATGCGTTCACATATTCATCATACAATAGCAGGTATCTCTGCCATGCTTTCAGAACTAGCCCTCAGCCTAAACCATTGTAAAGGTTTCGCCATGAAGTACCAAAGAAGCTTATATATAAGGTCCCCCGCAGTGTTCCCACCACTTCTTTGTTACCTCGTGGATACGTCGTTACTCTTGTTTAAAGCTAGACTAGTCTTTACCACATATTCACACGTATAACATGATTTCTTATCATGCCTTTATCCCATCCCTGCTCTAATTCCCCGTAAAGATTTCTTCATGTTACGTTAAAAAGGTTTGTATACAGGGTGTACCAGCAGCGTACCCACCATCCCTTTAACGTTCCATGAATACTCCTTTATTTAGAATTAAACTTCCATTTTACGTTCATGTTTATTTAGCATGCATTCATGCCATGCTATTTATCCTTAGTCTATACCCCTAAACCTTTGTAACGGTTTCACCCTTAGGTATCAAAATGTTATGAATGATGATATGACCGTATGTGTTAGGGGTCGATTTTATGACTCAGGATCCTGGATCTCAGGTAAGTTCAGTATCCTGAATACTTACGGTACTAATCAACTTTTTTTTTTGTCTTTGACTTGTCTTCGCAGGTGAACCAAACCGACTTAGTCTCTCCTAAAGAACCGTTAAATCAGTTGAAGAAAACGTGTAGAAGAGGCCTATAACGGTCACAAATGAAGACCAAGTTCTCTCCAAGATAATAAGCAATTAGTTATTTTATTTTTCTTATTTATACGAGCTTTATGATCGTAATAGAACACACAACACACTTACGACGAACACTTGTAACACTTAGCTACGATCTGTTGCTCCACTACTGTAATATTCATTTCAATCAATAGCAAGAACAAGAGGCAGGTCGACGATTAGTCACCTCCCGAGGTTTTATGCCGGAGATCATCAAGGATCAAGGGCTTTCCTCGTAATCATCTGTGTCGTTTTATTGCTTTTATTCATACATTTGTTACATGAATCAAACAAGCACACTACCTCACTTACTAATTTGATCACATAATTCTCTTTGGTAATTTTTGGTCAAAACAATTTGGTGCCCACCGTGGGGCAAGTGGTGCTTTTCATTCTCAATTTTCTATTAAAGTTTTTATTCAATCACTACTTCTCAAAACTATTTTCCAAAATGTCTTCTCAACCTAAGTTGTCCTCTTCTGCACTCTCATCTTCAAGCTCTGGCTTGAATCACACTATCCCACCCCCACCATCGTCTCAAAAGAAAAATGACATTCCGGTCAGAAAGATGAGTCCTATTGGTCAATTAATTCCAGGATCTGACAGATCCAATGAGGAACCTATCCTTGTCTCGAATGATGAGATCATTTCTTTGTTCTCACAAGTGAAAAAGTATATGGAACAACAACAGAAGACAAATGAAATGATGATGGGAGAAATAGAAAAGGTGAAGTCAGAAAGGAAGAAACCAATAAAAGCGACGACCACTCCATTACAGCCTAGGATCCTTAACTTTGATGCCTCAGGATCCCGAGGGAACTATATGGGAGATTTCATCACCATGCAGCCTCGAACCGGGATAATCGACCCAGCTCAGGCTACTAGGGCTATTGTGATAAGGGATTTTGGCATCACCCCAGGATCATCATCGCAAAATCATGATGTTGGTAACATTTCGGATAATCAGTTTTTGAATACTAACAATGTGCAGGATGCACGGATCAGTCCATTTATGGCCAGAGAACTGAAAAAGTTGAAGGACATGATTTCCAGTGTGCCCGGTGTGGTCTGACCTATACCTGAAGTATCACCATCAAGTCACAGGATCTCGAGATTCACTCCTCCTATTATGCGATGCAGAGATCCCTAAGCGCTTTCAGACTCCCAACATGAAACTGTATGATGGGACCACATATCCTGATGTAAGGCCCCAAACCGGGCACCTTACAGTTGGTTCTCATAACGGGTCATTCTCTTAAAAATACTCATATTAGATATATTAACCTACAGCGGAAGTCTGTCTAAAAACATTAATTACTATTTAATGTCATTAAGTTACCTCACGAATGCTTACACACCAATCCGAGTAGCACCGCCCCCAAGCCAAGATACGTTAACGCAACGCTTACCTGCAAAACAATCTAACGTACACACAAAGTCAGCTACGCTGAGTGAGTTCTAATAGTTTAGTTTAATTAAAAGCCAACTCGTCTCAAAAGTTATTTAAACCTTACTCAAGACCCATGGTCCTTATAAATTAGATCCACAATTCATTAACCATTAGATAACCCCTGTTATCACCCGGTATCCCATAATAACTCATTACCCATGACTCATCCCATAATAATAATAATTCCACGGTCTTATCGAAATAGGTCGAACTTACTATACTAATAACTTATACTCAAGTACACGTATTAACTCGACACTTGGTTAACACAACAAATCCCTAGACATCAACGTACTCAGCCTTGACCAAGGCTCTTACAAATCAACTGACATAACAGTTGTAAGCACAACATCACAATCCAGACACAACGGTCAATCTAACTCGACTCACCACAATAATACTATCTTATGCACAATAAATATAACTCAATGTTTGCATGCAATTTAACGCAAGTATATAAGCACACAAACATATACCTCTTCGTTGCACCCTCATCAGGGTTACCCTCGTCAGGGCGTTCGACACACCCCGAGCTCATCGACATACCTGCTCAACATTGTCACCTTTGGTGACCTCCCGAAGGACCTCGTCCTTCACAATCCCGTTTGCTATCTCACAAAGACAACAATGCAAACACAATACCTGCCCTGTAACAAGGACAACGACACAATACACACAACACCTATATAAACACATAACATTATATTCTATGTATATGACTCATTAACTGCACCTGAACTTCACACATAGCACTAGGGTAATATATCTTGCACGTATTCATAAGAGTTTAGCTTATATCCCGACTCACCCCGACTAACTCATAACACAATACTCTGCTAATATAGCAACGCATATATAAATAATATGTCTCATTATCTAAGCACATACTACACACATGCACACCCTGTGACACCTTCTAGTCACACCCGTATGACCTTTAGATACAATCCCGACTCACCCCTACTAGGTCACTATATGACCCACGACCATATACCCATCTTTAAACTACACATTCTAAGGACAACACACGGTCCTTTAGCCCCATATTAAAGCACTTAAGTTCGTAAACTCATCGGGTTAGACCCCAAAACTCTTTATACATTTAACGTAATAAAACAAGTCATGAAAGTATGTACGATAGCCCCAAAACAGTAAAACGTTTAAAACATTTTAAAAGAGGGGATTAGAAACTCACAGGCTATACTGAGTCCAAATCCTAGCTCTGCACCCCGAGTACTTGCTCAAACCTCGTACCTGCCAAACGTACGATCCGAGGATCAGATCACGTCCCATAACATACGTTGAATAACATATAACACTAATTAAACCCCAACGCTTGTCTCGAATGTTTGTTAGACAAACCATCGAACCCTAGCTCCACGGTTACACGGGTTGTACCATTCGTGACCCGTTTAGAAGCCATAACTTCTAACTGGGTTCTCATGCATGCATGTACGTGTACGTGCATACACATGCAAACCCTAATCCACGATAATACGCGTACACGACGACGTCTCATCATGCATGCACACCATGCAACGGAGAAGGGAAAACCCTAACCGGCTCCTCTCCGTCGTCCGCCTCTATCCCGTGCACCTCCTAATACCACCTTCTTTCTCGTCACTCGCCACCCCTTTTCCTTCTTCTCTTTCCGGCGCCCGACCACCATACCAACCGGCTACCTCCGTGACTTCGCTTGCCGCCTGTCACGTCGTACACTGTCACCAAGCCGTTCACCCCCAAGAAACGCCCCACGACCGGCTTCCGTGGCCACCGAGTGCCACCGCTGCCCCTTCGTACTTTCCGGCTATCACCCGTAGCTGCCACCGGTTCCTCGTCGCACCACCATTGCTATCCCATGGCTGCCATGCCACCCCTTGTAGTCGCCGAGAACCAACCGGGTACCACCATCTCGGCTCCTCCCTTCTTCCTCGCTCTCGGCCAAGCAAACCCACCAACCCTAATCGGGTTTTAACCGACTAACACAATAAATTAAAGGTGTACAAGGAGCCAACGACGTCGATATCCTTAAAAACAGAAGTAAAACTCTTAATGAATCCCAGTACTCATTCCAAACGGAGCATCTATACCAGTTGAAGGAAGAGGGGAATGCACCCTACTCGGAGGAGCAAAAATTAAAGAGGTATTACATGTTCCCAATTTCACTTGTAATCTTTTATCAGTCAATCGGTTATCTAAAGACCTTCAATTTGCCATAACCTTTTCCCTGATTTTTGTATCATGCAACACCTCTGCACAAGAAACTTGATTGGTTCGGGTGAGTGCAGACAAGGTCTTACCGAACGGGGATACTTAGAACCAAGAAAAGGGCTTTTGTGACAATCACTGACGTTTGGTACAAGAGGTTAGGTCATGCTTCCGGTAACAAACTAACTCAGATCAATTTCCTCAGAAACTCTCTCTTTGATAAGTTGTGTCACACGTGTTCTAAAGCTAAACACACTAGGCTCCCATTTCAAAACAGTGAAACAAAGACAAGTGATTGCTTTGAACTGTTACATTGTGATGTGTGGGGGAAGTACCGTACTCCTTCCTTTTCAGAAGCAAGTTATTTCTTAACGGTAGTCGACGAATTTAGTAGAGCAGTTTGGGTTTTTCTACTAAAATACAAGCATGAGGAAAGTAAGTGTTTAGTCAATTTTCATAAGATGATAAAGACCCAATTCGAAAAATCTGTTAAAAGAATAAGATGTGACAACGGGGGCGAATTTACCTCTAATGAAATGATGAAGTTCAACACTAATGAAGGGATTTTACTTGAAACCACATGTCGACACACCCCACAGCAAAATGGGGTAGTGGAACGGAAACATAGACACTTGCTTGAAACTGCGCGTGCACTTAGATTTGGGGCAAACCTACCTTAAAGATTTTAAAGAGAATGCATCTTGACTGCCACCTATATCATCAATCGACTACCTTCAAAGATAATTGCATACAAAACTCCATATGAAATCATTTACCAACAAAAACCCAACTATGACTTTATGAATGTTTTTGGGTGCTTAGCTTATTATAGAAGTACAGAAACCAAAGGGGATAAGTTCGAAGCAAGGGGGAGACCTGGGGTGTTTTTGGGTTATCCACCAGGGACCAAGGGCTACAAGATTCTCGATATTGAAAACAAGAAAATAATGGTTTCGAGGGATGTAAGGTTTTATGAAGACATCTTCCCTCTTAAAAAATTAACCACACCGCCAGAAGAAGTTGAATTATTTAATGTATATAATGAGGCAAATGGCGATGAAATTGAAAACCCATTAGTAACCAATAATGGGAATGTCGCGGCCGAAATAGGAGGCTCGGTTGAGGAACCCATCTTGAGCCAAGATGAAGAAGAATCCATGGCCCAAAACAATACCAATGATGAACCAAATCCAGAGACAAGCGGTTCATCCTTGGATTCTTCAAAAAGCGAAGCTAACCAAGAGGCCCATAACAATCAGCTAGGCAATGAAAATCAAAACGTCAAACCTGCTAGAGAAAAGAGGAATAAATCTCAACAAAAATGTCTTGGCGATTATGATGTCCGACTTCCCCCGTCGGTTGATCACGCACAAGCTTCACCAAATCAACGTTCCTCAACGGTATATCCTTTGTCTAATTTTTTTTCTTACATGAAATTTTCTAAAACTCACAAGGCTTTCCTAGCGGCCATTGACTCAAACAATGAGCCAAAGTACTTCCATCAAGCAGCTAAAGATAACAGGTGGAAGGAGGCTATGAAAAGGGAAATACAGGCTCTTGAAAAGAATACCACATGGACTTTAGAAAATTTACCCACAAGAAAACACGCCATTGATTCCAAGTGGGTCTACAAAGTGAAATATAAGCCCAATGGTGAAGTTGAAAGATATAAATCCAGCCTTGTTGCAAAAGGATTCACTAATCAGGAGGGAGTTGACTACCATGACACATTTGCTCCGGTAGCCAAACTTGTCACTATAAGAACGCTCTTAGCCGTGGCTGTAAAGAGAGACTGGGCCATTCACCAACTCGACATCAACAACGCCTTTTTACATGGTGATCTTGACGAAGAAGTCTACATGAAAATTCCCCAAAGATTTGCTAAAGATGGAGAAACTAGAGTATGTCGGCTGAGAAAGTCACTATATGGTTTGAAAAAAGCGTCGCGAAATTGGTATAAAAAATTCACCAATGCCTTGCTTGACCTTAGTTTCAAACAATCCAAAGCCGACTATTCACTCTTAATTTAGAGACAAGGTGATGATTTCGTTGCAGCTCTCATATATGTTGATGACGTGGTTATGGTTGGAAAAAACACAACCAAAATGTAAACCACCAAAGACGAACTGGATAAAAAATTCAGCATCAAAGATTTGGGGAGCCCCAAGTACTTTCTTGGAATTGAAGTGGCAAGAAAAACAGAAGGTCTAGTGTTAAGTCAAAGGAAATATGTTCTCGACATCCTTAAAGATTGTGCCCAGCTAGGCTCCAAACCAAGCCCTTCCCCCATTGAACAAAATCTTAAGCTTGACAAAGCTGAGAAAGAACCTAAAGTGGATATTGGACGTTATCGTCACATCATAGGAAGGTTCTTGTACTTGCAAGCAACCAGGCCAGATATCGCATACTCGGTTAACATGTTAAGTCAATTTGTTGCTGACCCGAGACAACCACACTTAGATGATGTGTGTCGAGTTCTTCAGTATCTGAAAGGAACACCGGGACAAGGTGTTCTCTTCCCATGAAAGGGAGGTTGTACCCTGACAGCATGATGTGATTCTGATTGGCTTGGATGTCCGGATACAAGAAGGTCCAGAACCGGGTATTTGCTTCTTCTTGGTGGGGCACCGATATCTTGGAAGTCTAAGAAACAATCCGTAGTGTCACGATCTTCTGTAGAAGTTGAGTATAGGGCTATGGCATCTATAGTTAGTAAGGTTCTTTGGGTTCGATGGCTACTGAAAGAATTGAACGTTCATTCTGCTGGGCCTACTCCCTTGTTTTGTGATAATCAAGTGGCACGACATATTGCCAAAAAACAAGTCTTCCATGAACGTACTAAGCATGTTCAGATGGATTTTTATTTACTTCATGAAAGGGTAAAGTTCAAAGAGATAAAGCCACACTCAATTGACAGTACCATGCAAATAGCTAATCTCCTAACAAAAGGGCTTGTTAGTGTAGTGGGTCAAACAAGAAGGTCAAACAATAAAGTCAACAGTTACATTTAAAGTCAAGAGATCAAAGTTCTTAAAGTTGAAGGGGTTGTTTGCTTAATGGTTAAAGTTTGAGGGGCAAAAGATGTCAATCTTGATTCTAAGTTTGTTAATTGTCTGTTAGGGCATGTTTGGGATTACTTATTTTAAGATCTTTATTGACTTTTGCAAAAAGTTATAAGGAGTTTTAGAAAGTAAGTTCCCCCATACTTCTCAAAAACTCCTTTTCCCCCCTTTAAAAAGTTAAAAGTAGAAGCAAAAGTCATTTTCCCCAAACACCTTTTTAACTTATAAAAGTTAATAAGTTAATAAGTAGTTTCAATAAGTAATCCCAAACACCCCCCTTAATAAGCTTTGGTTAGGTTTAATAGAGGGTAATTCAGTTTGTTAGAATTCATTCGTTTTTCTTGTTCATTTCAATTCAATTCTTTTGTAATTTTCTTCGGTTCTTAATCAATTCAGAAGTCATTTGGTGTTGGTGTCAATTGATTGTTCTTCAATTGCTTGGTGTGATAATTTCCGCATTACCATTGGTATCAGAGCCAGGTTGGCTCGATTCAAGCAATTCGATCGACTGGAAGTGACAAGATGGGTTCAACGACTAAGTTCGACATTGAGAAGTTTAATGGTAAGAATGATTTCAGTCTATGGAGGTTAAAGATGAAGGCACTGCTGGTACATCAAGGTCTGGTGGATGCACTCAAGGGTGAGGGTGGATTTCTAGTAGATATATTTGATTCTAATAAGAAACAGATTATGGAGCCATTATTCTTAGCTTTGGTTATAGGCTCCTTAGAGAGGTGTCTTAGGAGACTACAACTGCTAGTATATGGAGCAAATTAGAAGGGCTTTAGATGACAAAGTCTTTGGCTAATTGACTGTATCTAAAGAAGAGGTTATACACCTTTCAAATGGTGTCTAGAAGGTCTCTGGAAGATCATACAGATGAGTTCAACAAACTCATATTGGATCTTGAAAATATTGAGGTGGAGATTGATGAGGAAGATAGGGCCATAATTTTCTTGTCAAGTCTACCTCAAAGCTATGAGCATTTTGTGGATACCTTAATGTTTTGAAGAGAGAGCCTATCTATGGAGGAAGTTCTTGCTGCAATGAACTCAATAGAACTCAAGAAGAGGGGTGAATCAAAGGAAGAGGGAAGTGAAGGACTCTTTGTTAGAGGCAGGGCTGATCAGAGAAGTTACAAGAAGGGTCAGCCAAGGGCAAAGTCAAAAGGAAAATTAAGGTGTTTTGTTTGTAATTCAGACAAGCATATCAAGAAGGATTGCCCTGAATGGAAGAAGAAAAATGCTGAATATGCTAAGAACAAGAGTCATGCTAGTCATGGTAGTAATTCACCCCCTGAAGGTTCAGCAGATGGGTATGAATCTGCTGATTTACTTGTTGTATCAAAGGCTGGATCCAAGATTGAATGGGTGATGGATTTAGGGTGTTCATACCATATGGCACACTATAAAGATTTCTTTAAAGAATTAAAGATGGAAAAACAAGGAATGGTGCATCTTGGAGATGACATGCCATGTTGCATAAAAGGCATTAGAACAATGACTTTCAAGTTGAACAATTGATCAGTGATTGACCTAAAAGAAGTAAGGTACATCCCTGAACTTAAAAGGAATCTAATTTCTTTAGGGACCTTTGAGAGTGAAGGGTATGTGGTTAGTATGAAAAGTTGTAAGGTCAAAGTAAGTAAAGGATCCATGGTAATTTTAACTCGTTCTAGAAGACAGAATAATGTCTATTTTCTAGAAGGAGAGGTTAGTTCATGTTATGCTAATGTGGTGACTGAGGTTGATTCTAAAGCACAGTTATGGCATAAAAGTTTAGGCCATATCAGTACACAAGGTCTTATTGAATTGAACATAAGACAAGTGTTTAGTGGGCTAAAGGATTGTGATGCAGGGTTTTGTGAAAACTGCATACTAGGCAAGTCACATAGGGTCAGATTTAATAGAAGTGTACATACAACAGGGGGTATACTTGATTACATTCATGCTGATCTATGGGGGCCTGCTAGGGTTCAATCATTGGGGGGTGCAAGATATTTCTTGCCCTTAATAGATGGGTATTCCATGAAGGTTTGGGTGTATGCACTAAAAAAAAGGATGAAACATTTGAAAGGTTTAAGGAATGGAATGTGCTAGTGGAAAACCAAACAGAAAGGAGGGTAAAGAAATTAAGGACTGATAATGGTCTTGAATTCTGTAGTGGTATGTTTGATCAGTTTTGTAGAAAGAATGGAATTGCTAGACATTTGACAGTTGTGGGTACACCTCAGCAGAATGGTCTAGTGGAAAGGATGAACAGAACTCTTTTGAACAAGGTCAGATGTATGCTATTTGGGGCAGGTTTACCTAGAATGTTTTGGGCAGAAGCACTAGCCACTGCTACTTATCTTGTAAATAGGTCTCCTTCATCAGCAATTAAGATGGAGACCCCTATGGAAATGTGGACTAGTGATAGGCCAAAGTATGATCATCTAAGGGTGTTTGGATCAGTGGCATATGCTCATGTTAAACAGGGAAAGCTGGACCCTAGAGCACAGAAATGTGTATTTTTGAGTTACCTTGAGGGAGTGAAAGGCTATAGACTTTGGAGGTTAACTTATAACAATCCTATGGTTATAATAAGCAGGGATGTCACTTTTAATGAAAGCTTAATGTACAAGGATGTGGTATACACCAGTTCAGGGGAAAGTCAAGAGAATAATTCTAAAAGTGATGGTATTCAAATTGAGGTGGAGCTACCTGAACAGAATAATCCTCCACAGATACAAGATAGTGGTCATGTTGGAGAGTTAAGTGGTGAATCTATGGGTCATAGTATTGCCAGGGACAGACCCAGAAGGCAGGTGATGTTACCTGCAAGATGTAACATCCCAAAAATAGTAATTTAGTAAATAATAACGCGATAGAGACTTAATCGTCATAAAACAAAAGAAAAATGCATGGGCTTGGGCTCGGCTCCAACGGGTCGAGGGAAGCCCAGGTATATAAAGGTCGAGGCAGGCTTAGACTCTCATTTTTCACCAACACTTGCAATCTAGAGAGAGAAAGGAGAGCTCGGGTCTAGAGAGAGAAAGTTGACGGATCGACCCGAAATTGAAGGAGCACGTTACTACAGAGCTCGTGAGCAAAACCTCTGAATCAGAATTTCTAATCCAGGTAACGATTCGACCCTAAACTGTGTTTTTATTCGTTTTGGGGTTTCTCGGGTTTTAGCTAAATAGGAGACGTTTTTATGGATGAAACCTGATAATAAGCTTAGAACTAGCATCTAGAATGAAAACCGCACGCTTTGATCAAAGAAAATTGTAAGATTGGCATGATCAGGTTAGCATGCAAGAATTTTGGATTTTGTCCAGGAAACAGGTATTGCGTACTTATCAAGTACGCAAGAAGGACGTTCTGTGTACTTATCAAGTACGCAGGAGAAAGATCCTGCGTACTTACCAAGTACGCAAGAAGAATACTCTGCGCACTTGTCAAGTACGTATGAAGCAGGTACTGCGTATTTATCAAGTACGCATGAAGCAAAGTCTGCACACTTATTAAGTACGCAAGAACAAGTCCTTGCGCACTTGCTAAGTGCGCAGGCATCAGGCTAGATAATGAAGTCAGTAGGATCGCCTAATTCAGTATGAATAAACCGTTAGAGTCGGGATTGGGTCTGATGTGTATTTAACGACCTAATTCATATCGTACGTGATGTTGTTGGACCTTTGTTTAGGACAACCAAGACTAGCTTATCAGGTGAGTTCTATGTGCCCGCTTCTATGATATGTGCAAATCATTTTAAATGTTTTGGGGCTGAAGTGTATACACTAAATGAATAAATGCTATGAATGTCAATGTGATCATACATGGTATACAAATATATATATATACTTATATATGAAAATGAAATATGAACAAAGAATGAAACGTATGATTATAAAGAATGAATGAAAGAAGGACATAACGTAAATGAATGAAATCTTGCTTTATATTATATATATTGCATGTTATGAATGTATGTAAACGTTATGAACCCTTCTATGACAACAGCTACTTCGGTAGACGGACGACCACGTGACTATTTTGCAACCGGGACAAAAACGTTCCTTCGTAAGCTAGGACGTATAAAAAGGCACTAATGGACGGTCGAAGCAAATGCCTTAACTCAAGTAGAACGGTTGCATACATAATGGTCGCGTGGGAAATGGATGCCCTAGTGCAGACGGACAAAATTACGGACTACGACGGTAGGACGGTTTAAGAGTGGACGGACAAAGGTTGTCAGACGGATTTAAGTTTCGACGGACGGTTTTCTAGAGGCGGACGGTTTATGAAAAGGGCTATGACGGTAGTTCTCACTGCGATGTCTTTGTGACATTCGCGACAAGTATGATGGGTTGATCACCCTTAAGTTTATGGCCAAATGAATGTTCTCCCCAAGTAAGTATGTATGTACATATGTATATACTCAATATGAATGTTATGTGAGAACAGTTAAGAAAAGAATATGTAAAAGATTGAATGTTAAGTATATTATATATACATATATAATACTCATGATAAGATAAATATTATGTATGATTGTCTTTAAACTAGAACTCACAAGCGTTAGCTGACTTTTAGTATACATTTCAGGTAAAGAAAGGAAGGGTCGTGCGATGGCGTGAAGGTTACCCGACACAAGACTGACATCCCACTTTTATACATGTTAAGACAATGTTATGTATTTAATTGTTAAGACTTCCGCTGTTATGTCATGTTATGTTACGTTATGTAATGATTGAATTCGAATGTTTTAAATTTAAGCTCAGTATTTATGACTATGTTTATGAGTAAATCCAACAAGTGAGGTTACCCGGGAATGGAGCCTTACAAGTTGGTATCAGAGCAATAGTTTGAGAGATTCAGACATCCCTAAATGTATGGATTCAAACTGATTATGGGACAAACGCACGGATGTCAGTATGGGTAACCAATGCCAACGCCAGCACGGTAAGTAAGTACTAAAGTTAATGCACTTGGATAAGAATAGATACCTTAACTTAGAACAAATAGATGTCAATGTCATAACCGATTTGAAGAGTTTGAACCCGAAAAGCAATGTAAATTAGTAATCACAAACCGGTCACTGTAATTAATAATTTACCTTGCTCGTACTGTTCCAAACTATGATCTGAAGAAATGACATTGATGTATTCCCTTATAACTTTCAGGAGACTAGGAACTATGGCTGGTGGAGGAAGAACAGGACGTCGAGGCGGTCGTACTGGCCGAGTCGGTAGACCTCCATTGAATCAAAGACATGAAGAGGAAGAGAGTGTGCACGCAGAACACACTGAGAGTGTTCACGAAACAGAGGTGACCCCAACTGGAAACAACAATCAAGGGCCTCTACAGTTAGAACCTGAGGTCAAGGATGATATTGCCCGTGAAGTCGTACTCACTCTGAAGAAAGTATTGCCTGATCTACTATCTGAGGCACTAAAAAAAGTAGAGAGGAGGATGAAGGAGACCATGAAGAGTAAGTGTATGACAATGATGGGGATGAAGTGAAAATGGGATCAAGCAATCGTGGATGTACCTACAAAGGTTTCAAGGACGGAGACCCACCCAAGTTCGAGGGGAACAGTGATTCAGTGGCTATGTTCGAATGGATTGAGAGGATGAACGTTGTAATCAACATCAGTGAATGTCGACCGGACCAGGCGGTTAAGTATGTTGCTCATTCTTTCACCAATGAGGCACTAAGTTGGTGGAGGAACATTCAGAGGACAAAGTCGCCAAACGCTCTGGCCAGAATGACATGGGAAGATCTGAAGAAGCTGATAATACAAAAGTTCTGTCCCCAGAATGAAATTGATCGAGTGGAAAATTAATTCCTAAACTTCAAGGCTGGCAGCAAGACGCACCGCCAGTATACTTCCAGGTTCAGTGAACTAGCCCAACTGGTACCCCACCTGGTGGAGACAGAAGAACGAATGATTAAGTACTATGTGAAGGGCCTAACTCAAAGGGTCCGGGTCCATGTGAAAGCTAACCTACCCTCGACCTTCGAGTCAGTAGTGAATCTGAGCGGAATCGTCTACGACGATTATGCCAATGAGGACCCGACACCTGAGACACAAAAGAGAAAGTGGGAGAACCCGTCTAGAGGCACCGGAAAAGGGAATGTAGCAACTGAAATTAAGAAACCAAGGTCGGATGAATACGAAACATGCAAGAAATGTGGAAGGCAACATCTTGGCGAGTGTCGAATCGGCACACCATGTGTTATAAGTGCGGCAGACCGGAGCACTACTCCTGAGATTGTTTGAAGGACGTCAAGTGCCAAAGTTGTGGAAGATATGGACTCCAGACTAGGGATTGCAGGAAAACCAGACAATCCGGTTCGGGAAAGGAAAAAGAAGCTGAAAAGGAACAACCGCAGGCTAGGACTCGAGCCTACGCCCTGACTGAGGAGGAAGCAAGGGGAAACCCTGATGTTGTGTCAGGTAAGTTCCTAGTTAATAACGAACATGCTGCTATTTTATTTGACTCTGGTGCTAGTAAAAGTTTTATATCCAATGCATTTAGTCGTAAACTAGATTGCACTATCAACACCATAGTAAAGGCCTTTAGCGTACAAACTGCTGTTGGTAAAAATTTGGCAGTATTTCAAGTAACAGAGGATTGCATCATAGAAATAGAGGGTCATAAGTTCCCTTCTAGATTGTTCCTTTTCACCTTAGGAGGATTCGATATAGTATTGGGTATGGATTGGCTAGCTGCCAATGAAGCTCAAATCATATGTAAACGTAAGACGATACACCTCAAAGCTCCTAGCGGCAGTCCAATTACAGTTTGTGGGGATTGGAATTGCACGATGCCGAACGTCATCTCGATGATCAAGGCCGAAAGTTACATGAGGCATCGTTGCGAAGCTTATCTGGCATATGTTATTGATGATAGAATGAAAATGAATGAACTCAAGAATGTACCTGTGGTGTGCAACTTTCCGGAAGTATTCCCTGAGGATCTACCTGGGTTACCACCCGATCGGGAAATAGAATTTCTGATTGACTTACTGTAAGGAGCTGAGCCCGTTGCTAAAGCCCCCTACCGATTGGCTCCGTCAGAAATGAAAGAATTGATGTCTCAACTAGAGGAACTAACAGAAAAAGGATTTATTAGACCAAGCATTTCACCATGGGGCGCTCCTGTACTATTTGTAAAGTAGAAGGACGGCAGCATGCGCATGTGCATTGACTACCGCGAATTGAACAAGAGGACAGTAAAGAACAAATACCCACTGCCTAGAATAGACGACCTTTTTAATCAATTGCAAGGTGCGAGTTGGTTCTCAAAGATCGATCTTAGGTCGGGTTACCATCAGTTGAAAGTAAGAGAAGAAGACGTACCAAAGACTGCGTTTCGCACGCGTTATGTGCATTATGAGTTTCTCGTGATGTCCTTCGGATTGACCAACACACCAGCAGCGTTCATGGACTTGATGAATAGAGTATGTCGACCCATGTTGGATTGATCAGTGATAGTCTTTATAGACAACATACTGGTATATTCGAAAAGCGAGGGTGATCACCACTTTCACCTAAGAGAGGTTCTGGAGGTGCTAAAGCAGGAAAAGTTGTACGCAAAATTCTCCAAATGCGCGTTCTGGCTTAAGGAAGTCCAATTCCTAGGTCATGTAATAAACCCAAAAGAAATCATGGTGGATCCTGCAAAGATCGAGACAGTAAAGGAATGGAACGTCCAAAGACACCAACAGAGATACGAAGTTTTCTAGGATTAGCAGGCTACTATCGAAGGTTCATTAAAGATTTTTCAAGAATAGCCTCGCCACTAACTAAGTTGACACGGAAGGAAGTGAAATATGAATGGGGTCCAACCCAAAACAACCCGTTTGAGGAACTTAAGGCACGATTAACCCAAGCTCCAGTCTTGGCACTACCTGAGGGAAATGAAGACTTAGTAGTCTACTCTGACGCTTCGGGTCAGGGTTTAGGTTGCGTACTTATGAAACAAGGAAAGGTAATTGCTTATGCCTCGCGGCAACTAAAGATTCACGAGGTTAACTACCCAACACACAATCTAGAGTTAGCAGCAGTAGTTTTCGCGTTGAAAATATGGAGGCACTATATGTATGGAGTTAAATGCACCATCTACTCAGATCACAAAATCCTGAAGTACTTTTTCGGGAAAAAGGAATTAAACATGAGGCAAAGGAGGTGGTTAGAGCTACTGAAAGACTATGACTGTGAGATATTGTACCATCCAGGCAAGGCAAACGTGGTGGCTGACACTTTAAGCAGAAAGGAAGAATCGGAACCTATACGGATCAAAGCGTGTCAGCTGATTATAACACCAGATTTGATGAGTGAGATATCAAAGGCACAAGATGAAGCACTATTAGAAAGAAATATAAAACGGGAAAGAATAATAGGACAATAAGGGAATTTAGGTGCAAATGCATACGGTGTACGAACTAGGTTTGGCCGGATGTGGATACCTAAGATTGGCGAGCTTAGAGCCAAAATACTCGATGAGGCCCATAAGTCTCGCTATTCTATCCACCCTGGGACAAACAAAATGTATCAATACTTGAAGAAAGAGTACTGGTGGCCTGGCATGAAGAATGATGTGACCGAGTACGTGAACAAGTGCCTAACATGCTCACTAGTTAAGGCCGACCACCAGAAACCATGTGGTAAAATGCAACCTCTACCAATACCGGAATGGAAGTGGGAGGAGATCACGATGGACTTCATTACCAAGCTACCACGAACAGCTAAAGGCAATGATACCATTTGGGTGATCGTCGACCGCTTGACGAAAAGTGCTCACTTCTTTCCAATACGTGAGACTTCTTCGTCAGAAAGACTAGCAGAAGTATTTATCAAGGAAGTTGTGAGCAAACATGGTATGCCACTGTCGATTGTGTCCGACAGGGATACTAGATTCACGTCAAGGTTTTGGAAGAAATTCAACGAAGCGATGGGCAATAGACTGAACATCAGCACCGCTTACCACCCCCAAACCGATGGACAATCTGAAAGGACCATTCAGACCTTGGAGGACATGCTCCAGGTCTGTATCATTGACTTCGGTGGGAGCTGGGACAGCCATCTACCATTGGCAGAATTTTCATATAATAACAGCTATCACTCAACTATTGGCATGCCGCCATTTGAAATGTTGTATGGGAGGATATGTAGGACCCCATTTTGTTGGGGGGAAATTGGACAAAAGGATTTTGCAAGTCTCGAAGTGGTCAAAACTACTTCCGAGAAGTTTGATCAAATCAAGGCTCGAATGAAAGCCGTAAAGGACAGAAAGAAATCATACGCGGATAAGAGAAGAAGGGATTTAGAGTTTCAAGTCGGGGACATGGTACTGTTAAAGGTATCACCATGGAAAGGAATCATCCGATTCATAAAACGTGGCAAACTAAGTCCAAGGTTTGTCGGACCATTCAAGATTTTAGCAAGAGTGGGTCAAGTTGCTTACAGACTCGACCTACCCATTGAGCTTAGTGGAATACATACGTTCCACGTGTCGCACTTACGCAAGTGCCTATTTGACGACACAACTCACATACCTTACGACGAGATCGAAGTGGATAACAGTCTAAATTATGTATAGGAACCGATAGCCATTCTTGACCGAGCAGAGAAACGACTACGCATTAAGTCGATTCCATTAGTCAAAGTATAATGGAAGCACAGCAAAGCGTCAGAAGCTACATGGGAAAAAGAAGACGAGATGAGGGGACTATACCCTAAATTGTTTAACGTATAAGCGGTTTCGAGGACGAAACCTCTTTAAGGACGGTAGACTTGTAACATCCCAAAAATAGTAATTTAGTAAATAATAATGCGATAGAGACTTAATCGTCATAAAACAAAAGAAAAACGGATGGGCTTGGGCTCGGCTCCAACGGGCTGAGGGAAGCCCAGGTATATAAGGGTCGAAGCAGGCTTAGACTCTCATTTTTCACCAACACTTGCAATCTAGAGAGAAAAATGAGAGCTCGGGTCTAGAGAGAGAAAGTCGACGGATTGAACCGAAATTGAAGGAGCACGTTACTACCTAGCTCGTGAGCAAAACCACCGAATCAGAATTTCCAATCCAGGTAACGATTCGACCCTAAACTGAGTTTTTGTTCGTTTTGGGGTTTCTCGGGTTTTAGCTAAATAGGAGACGTTTTTATGGATGAAACCTGATAATAAGCTTAGAACTAGCATCTAGAATGAAAACCGCACGTTTTGATCAAAGAAAATTGTAAGATTGGCATGATCGTGTTAGCATGCAAGAATTTCGGATTTTGTCCAGGAAACAGGTATTGAGTACTTATCAAGTACACAAGAAGGACGTCCTGCATACTTATCAAGTACGCAGGAGAAAGATCCTGCATACTTACCAAGTACGCAAGAAGAATTCTCTTCGCCCTTGTCAAGTACGCATGAAGCAGGTACTACGTATTTATCAAGTATGCATGAAGCAAAGTCTGCGCACTTATTAAGTATGCAAGAACAAGTCCCTGCGCACTTGCAAAGTGCGTAGGCATCAGGCTAGATAGTGAAGTCAGTAGGATCGCCTAATTCAATATGATTAAACCGTTAGAGTCGGGATTGGGTTTGATGTGTATTTAACTACCTAATTCAAATCGTACATGACGTTGTTGGACCTTTGTTTAGGACAACCAAGACTAGCTTATCAGGTGAGTTCTATGTGCCCGCTTCTATGATATGTGCAAATCATTTTAAATGTTTTGGGGCTGAAGTGTATACACTAAATGAATAAATGCTATGAATGTCAATGTGATCATACATGGTATACAAATATATATATATATATATGTATACTTATATATGAAAATGAAATATGAACAAAGAATGAAACGTATGATTATAAAGAATGAATGAAAGAAGGACATAACGTAAATGAATGAAATCTTGCTTTATATTATATATATTGCATGTTATGAATGTATGTAAACGTTATGAACCCTTCTATGACAATGGCTACTTCGGTAGACGGACGACCACGTGACTATTTTGCAACCGGGACAAAAACGTTCCTTCGCAAGCTAGATCGTATAATAAGGCACTAATGGACGGTCGAAGCAAATGCCTTAACTCAAGTAGAACGGTTGCATACATAATGGTCGCGTGGGAAACGGATGCCCTAGGGCAGACGGAAAAAATGACGTACTACGACGGTAGGAAGGTTTAAGAGCGAACGGAAAAAGGTTGCCGGACGGATTTAAGTTTCGACGGACGGTTTTCTAGAGCCGGACGGTTTATGAAAAAGGGCTACGACGGTAGTTCTCACTGCGATGTATTTGTGACATTCGTGACAAGTATGATGGGTTGAGCACCCTTAAGTTTATGGCCAAATGAATGTTCTCCCCAAGTAAGTATGTATATACATATGTATATACTCAATATGAATGTTATGTGAGAACAGTAAAGCAAAGAATATGTAAAAGCTCGAATGTTAAGTATATTATATATACATTTATATAATACTCATGATAGGATAAATATTATGTATGATTGTCTTTAAACTAGAACTCACCAGCGTTAGCTGACTTCTAGTATACATTTCAGGTAAAGGAAGGAAGGGTCGTGCGATGGAGTGAAGGTTACCCGGCACAAGACTGACATCTCACTTTTATACATGTTAAGACAATGTTATGTATTTAATTGTTAAGACTTCCGTTGTTATGTCATGTTATATTACGTTTTGTAATGATTGAATTCGAATGTTTTAAATTTAAGCTCAGTATTTATGACTATGTTTATGAGTAAATCCAACAAGTGAGGTTAGCCGGGAATGGGGCCTTACACAAGATACAGAACTAATGAAGATATCTCAACATTTGTTTTCAATGTGCCTGAGCAAGAAAGCAGTTATGAGCCATTGACCTATCAGGAGGCAGTTACTTCAGTGGATAGAGGAAAATGGTTAGAGGCTATGAATGAAGAGATGGAGTCTCTAAAGGTCATACTTGGGTTCTAGTGAATAACCCAAAGTGGTAGAAACTAGTGTCTTGTAAGTGGATTTTTAAAATCAAGGAGGGGATTTATGGTGAACCTCCTAGGTACAAGGCCAGGCTTGTTGCTAAAGGTTTTACACAAAGATAGGGCATTGACTACAATGAGATATTCTCACCTGTTGTCAAACATACCTTAATCAGAGTAGTTTTATCTCTGGCAGCAGTGAATGATTTGGAATTAGAGCAAATGGATGTCAAGACTGCCTTCTTACATAGTAGTCTTGATGAGAAGATATTCATGAAACAGCCTACTGGGTTTGAAATAGAAAGGACCGATGAAAAGGGTTGTCTACTGCAGAGGTCTTTGTATGGATTAAAGCAATCACCCAGACACTAGTATGTCAGATTTGATAACTATGTGGTCTCTAAGGGGTTCAAGAGATGCAGTTATGATAGTTGTGTATACTATCATGAATATGATGATGGGAAGTTTGTTTATCTATTATCTGTGACACCCGACAATTTTCGGTTAACACAGTTAACTCAAACTCCGTTATCTCGCACGCACTCGGTTAGTCCAGTTAACTCTGTTACAAACCTCAGGGACTTATTATGTCAATAAGTAAACTGAAACTACAAGGCCAAGGTTGTAATTATCCCAAAGTCGATTCTGTTGACTTAGTAAAGTCAAAATCATGTGTTTTAGGTTCTGTTGACTTTCTAAAGTCAAACTCAGGTTTCTTTTGATCCAAATTAACGGAATGTAACCGAAATTTATCCAAATTCGCAACTAAATCACCCCTTAATGCAATAAACCACCATCATTGAGCAATTAACACTATCATTACGCACGGATTAAACCCAATTATGGGCATTAGCCTTGTAACCGTCGACCCTCATCGTGTGCGTATCAAATTCGGCCATCTTGATCACAATTCTGATGAATTGAACACTCTCACACCTCCATCGAATACCTCGGAAGCTTTTGCACACACAATTTCGATCGGGATGGAAGCCGTAGACTATGGAGGCCAAACTAGTCGAAGTCGGGGCTCATCCTACTCGAACACCTTCAATTCCATCACCATACTGGTAAACAAACGCATCCTTACCTTCGTTTTTATCTGTTAATTGAAAGCCTTATCATACCCATGGCTCAAAACATCGAATTGATTACAATCAAGATCTAGGGTTCATCGCATAAGTAGATTAATCGAACCCTGATCTAAACACCACCTCAATGCAATTAAGTTACATGATCAGTTTCGTAATCTCTTACTGATCAAAAGCCCTATGCTAATTCGATCTTTCAATATCGAATTTATGATGAACGAATTCTAGGGTTCTTTACATTTTTGGTTTGATCGAACCCTAATCTAATCGCCACCTAAACCAAATTAAATCACAGGGTTTAACTCGCAATCCCTTGCAGGTTGAAAGCCCTATGATTTCAGCATATGTTAACATCGGATTTTGACAAATCAATCTTATATTTTTACTAGGGTTCATAATTCCGGTCGAGCACTAATCAATTATAAACTCAATGGTTTTGCAATTAAACTCAACCTCATACTCGCCTATACTCGACTGTTAAAATCCCATGTTACCTTGTTCAAAACACGACCGGATTTGTGGGTTAGGGACTGGACTCGATCGGTGGTGTGTAGGGGGGGGGGGTACACTGGGTTGTTGAATAAAACCATTTCAATCCGATTCCTGTTGCGAATTACCATGAAGCTCGACTGGTTAAGTGTGTGTAGTGTGGTGAGAGAGACCCGGGTTCGAGTCTCTCCACCCACCTTCATTTTTAAAACCGGTTTTTATCACTATTTTAATTATAAAACCTTCTGTTATATTAATACAATATTATATAAATGTGTTTTAGCCCGGGAAACAACCCGTAGGCTCGGGTTTGAATTATTAACCTTCTTTTGTTATTATTTCCCACTTTTAAAAATAATATATTTATACTATTTTCAAACCATCACTGCGTATAAAATAATATGTTTATATTATTTTCCACCCGTGACTCGTGTTACTAAATAATACACACACACACACACACACACACACACACATATATATATATATATATATATATATATTATTTCGTATCGTTTTATAACCTCGTGCAACGTTTGGAACTAAATAATAATATAATTAGTTATATTATTTTCTTAAGCCATTATTATAGGCACAAATGTACGAATTTATTTATTTATTTAATATATTTCGTATTAGATACGTTCGACACGTAACGCATTTATCTTAATTATTATATTAAGAAACCTATATTCCCGTGGACACGTTCGTCTACTCATTGTGCCTTAGGATGTTTTAAGACGTTCTAATTTTTCGTGTCGTCACAAATCCCATATGCCCCTAACTTATGTGTTTATAATCCTAGGGCATACGTAAGCCGTACAGGCTAACACTTGAGGTTCAATATATCATACATGTGTGATACTACCTACTACGCAACATAGGTGAGTTTCACGACCCTTTTTACTTGTTTTACTATTGGGGGAGAAACATGCTTATACACAAACAATAGTTTATTTGTTTTCCCGTTGGGGAGAAACATGCATACACACAAACAATATTTTACTTGTTTTCCCGTTGGGGAGGAACATGTATACAAACGAATATTATTTTACTTGTTTTCCCGTTGGGGAGAAACATGCGTACAAATAATCATCATCTTACTTGTTTTCCCATTGGGAATAAACATGCATACGAACATGCATCTGTTACTTATCTCCCAGCCAGGGAGAGGCATACACACAGACATGGATCACATAGTATTTCATTACCACTTGTGTACCTAAGTGCAAACATAACATGTAAAGTCCTTACACACTCGGACCGTTAATATATGGAGTATAGCGAGGAAATTTGAGTAGTACTACTGGGTTTGACAAACCCCACCTGGGCTAGTCGCGCTAGCACGATTGGAGGTCGAACGGGTGTAGATTGTCCTTAAAACTTGCCATTTGTTGATGTTAGCAATGGCGGAAGGCACCCAAACATAAACAGTCAGCTTCAGTTGTGAACGCTTAGAGTAACTTGTACATTGCCTAGCTAGCAATAGGTGTGACTTAGGTATGTGGATCCAGCAGTACTCAAACAGTTTATTTACATACAAATCTGTGAACTCACCAACCTCGTGTTGACACTTTTTCTTACATGTTTCTCAGGTCGCTTTGGCACAAGTTGCACACTTAGGACATGCATGGAGTCCTACTGTTATATCATTAATTTCAAACATTTTAAACAATGTTACTTATTTACATTAATCGACGCTTGTTGCGCGTAATTACTTTTGATTTCATTTTAACGTTTACGCTTCCGCATTAACTCTGAACTTTTATGTTATGACATTTCAAGTCCCATATAGTGTCGTTTTATGTAACTAATGACTGAGATCCTAGTGTGTCACTTTCCAAACGGTAAAACTCCGTTAGTGGAATTTGGGGGTGTGACATTATTATATGTTGATGATATGCTCTTAGACTGCAGTGACAAGGAACAAATAAAGGCTGCAAAAGATATGTTGAAGTCTGAGTTTGAAATGAAAGACTTGGGAGAAGCAAAGAAAATTTTGGGCATGGAAATAACTAAAGATAAAAAGGTTGGTACTTTGAAGCTTTCTCAAGGGTCCTACATCAATAAAGTTCTTGCTAATTACTGGATGGAGCAAAGTAAGTCTGTAGCTACTCCATTGGCTATGCACTTTAAGTTGTCAAGTCAAGACCGTCCCAAGTCAGAACAGGAAGAGAGTGTTATGTCTAAAGTGCCTTATGCTAGTGCTGTTGGAAGCCTGATGTATCTCATGATCTGTACCAGGCCAGACTTGGGGTTTGTAGTGATTGTTGTGAGCAGGTATTTAAGCAGGCCTGGCAAACATCATTGGGAAGGTGTAAAGTGGATCTTAAGGTCTCTCAGTGGTACTAGAGAAGTGGGGCTTGTATTTGGCAAAACAAGTGATCAAGATCCAGTTATTCAAGGTTATGTTGACTCTGATTTTGCCAAGGATTTTGATAAAGGAAGGTTCATTAATGAATATGTGTTTCAAGTCCTTAATGGAGTGGTCAGTTGGAACGCTTCACCTCAACATGTAGTGGCCTTGTCTACTACTGAAGCGGAATTTATAGCCTTGAATGAAGGTGTTAAAGAGGCTATGTGGTTGAGAGGTTTCTTAACTGAGCTTGGAGTTAGTGTGGGTGAAACCTTGATCAGGTGTGATAATATGGGCGCCATACAGTTATCAAAACATCAAGTGTTTCATGAAAGATCTAAACATATTAATGTGAAGCTGCATTTTGTGAGAGATGTGATCAACTCCAAGGTAGTCAAGGTTTCATATGTTAACACAATTGAAAATCTTGCTGATATATTAACTAAGTCATTGCCAAGTTCCAAATTTGGATACTGTTTGGCAAATCTGTAGGTGGAATGAGAAGGCTGCAGAGGATGGTATGGGTTAATTCTTGTTTGTGCACTAAGGTGGAGAATGTTAGTGTAGTGGGTCAAACAATAAAGTCAACAGTTACATTTAAAGTCAAGAGATCAAAGTTCTTAAAGTTGAAGGGATTGTTTGCTTAATGGCTAAAGTTTGAGGGGCTGAAGATGTCAATCTTGATTCTAAGTTTATTAATTGTCTGTTAATAAGCTTTGGTTAGGTTTAACAGAGGGTAATTCAGTTTGTTAGAATTCATTCATTTTTCTTGTTCATTTCAATTCAATTCTTTTGTATTAGGTTTAATAGAGGGTAATTCAGTTTGTTAGAATTCATTCCTTTTTCTTGTTCATTTCAATTCAATTCTTTTGTAATTTTCTTATGTTCTTAATCAAGTCAGAAATCGTTTGGTGTTGGTGTCAATTGATTGTTCTTCAATTGCTTGGTGTGATAATTTCTGCATACAGGGCTTGGGGCTAAACAACTAAGATTTCTACTTGACAAGTTGGACACTCGATATCTCCATGCTCAACTTGAGGGGGAGTGTAGAATTTTGAGAAAATATTTGACTCATTATTTTCCTGAATTCAGTTATTTGTTTCCTTTCTTTTAGCCCGCTATTATGGGCATTTCTTGATCTAGAAGATTTGTAATCCTTATTTATTCTGCTTGTAAGAATCGAAAACATTTCAGAAATCAATAAAAAATTTCAGGCTATTGTTGTTAGAAGTGCCCCAGTCTGTTTGTGAGACTTCGATTTTGGAGATCTATTGTATGTAGATGCGAATGATACTAGTAATGTGTCTATAATAAACATAAAGTTGATAGGAACAGAAAACTATATTGTGAAGGCAAATGCCATGGAACTTGCATTAGAAGCAAATAATAAACTAGAGTAGTAAATGGTAAATGTGTTCGACTTGTACATAACGATGTTCTTTCTAAACAATGGGACTGATGTACTTCAATAGTTTTGTCTTGGATATTTAATTCTGTTTCGGATGAATTACTCTTTGGACAAGTTTTTTTTTTTTTTTAAATTAGTTTACGAGGGATTAAAAGAAACATATAACGAAATAGATGGTTATGTTATTTATAATATGCCTTATAAAAGCAAATATGTTGTTTATAAGTATTATCACAAGTTAAACTCTATGTTGAAAACTTGAAACAGTATGATGCACTTGTAAATTTACCTTCCTAAGAATTCACTAATTGTTTTTCAATTAATGAAACTAATGTGATTTTTAGTGGGATTGGATGTTGTTTATCAAGCTGTTTGAACCAATATTTTGATTAGAGATCCATTGCTACCTGTCAAAATTTTTGAAAAGGGTCTAATTTTGCATTTGGCATAGTAGTTAGTCATGGTTGGGTTGGAGACGTAGGTGCTAATCAACACATGACTAATCTTGATAAAAAAGTTACTTAATATATAATATTAAAATGTGTCAGAGTTTGATTTAATGGTAGGTGTTGGATTGATAGTATCTTGAATCAATTGATTTGATACAATCTAAGGCTCCGTTTGGTTTGTGAAACTCGCAGGAATTGAAATTAATTCCAACTGAAAAGATGTTTGGTTGACACATTATGAAATTGGAATTAGAAAACATTTCACAAACTAAGGAATTTACATTGATGGAATCTCAAACTTTTTGATGAAATATTCTATGATTACCAAAATACCCCTTTTCCTCCTCTAGCCAATTGATTCTTTTTTTATCATCACATAATAAAATCAAAATCACAAACTAATTCCATCAAAAACCATAGAACTAATTCCAGCAAATTAATTTATTCAAGCAAATCGATCAAACTATTTCCATTATGATGAACCAGAATATGAAGACTTCGACCAAAGAATGATTGAAGAAGTCAAAATCAAAACAAAGAAAAAAAATGAAGAAGAAGAAGAAGTCAAAATAGAACAGAATAACAAAATCAAACATAGAAGTCAAAATAGAATAGAATAACAAAATCAGACTGATACGGACTATCCGCCGTGACTGTTGACCACGTCCACCGGTCAACCATGTGAAAATGGGATCGAGTACTTCAACTGCATGCATGCATATTTCCTTATTTCAAGCCACTAAGTAGTTAGTTTTTACATTTAGTTTACGTTAATATTATCAGAAAATATCTTAATTTTACATTTAGTTTACGTTTTAGCTTTTAGGGATTGCCAATCTCGAATTTAGCTCTATCAAAAACATACCGAATCGAAGAGCAAAACAAAATCAAGCAGGTAAATACCGAATCGGACACAAAAAAGATAAGACAAAGCCATAGATCGGCATCGCCAGGATCAAAACAAGATGAAAAATCGTGTTCGCCAAACCTCTTCACTACCTGTTATATCAAAATCAAACAGGTCGTTGAAGACGAACTTCAATAATCGAACATGTCGGTTGTGGCTATTCTATTTTAGTCGTAGATTCCCCGTAGACGATTTGTGTCTAGATCAATGATGGATAGTTGTTGAAGACGAATCAGACTAGGAGGAGGGAGTACCTTCACGATTTGGCTCTAGATCGGTGATGGAGGACTGTTGCAGATGAAGCAAATTAGAAGGGGCAATTTGATCAATATATATCTTTAGCTTTTAGGGCTATTATATCGTCTGCTGAATCTGCAAAAGAAGCCTGGGAACGGTTGAAAACGAGTTATGCAAGCACATCAAGGCCTCACATCATTTCCCTAAAATCACGGCTAACTAATAACCCCCAGGGGTTTGTTACTGAATTTCTTCACGAGATGAAATCGATAGCGGATGAGCTAGCCCTGGTCTATAGTCCGATTCAAGAAGAAGAACTCCTAATCCATATTTTAGGTAAGCTTGGAGAGGAATACAACATTATCACTGATGCCTTGAAGGTTCGTGAAACACCCATCTTTTTCCAGAGTTATTTGATAAATTGGTTGATTTTGAAAGGCTGTTAAAAGACATAACAACTCCAACTCCAATTATAGCCACAGTCAACTACTCACAACGTCAACACAAACGGTACAGCAACAGACAACCTTCTAAAAACCATCAACAACTTGGGCGTATTCAGTTCGGTAACCAAGCTAAACATGCTCGGTCACAATGGGGTAACTCATCATCTAATACCGGAGGTAATCAGTTTAACCGTCAATCTTTTTGCCAATATTGTAATATTCCGGGTCATGACATCAAAGAATGCCGTAAGCTGGCCCGTCTCCTCTGTAACAACAACAACATTGCACCAAATAGTGCACTTGCTCCTGTTACAAATATAGCCACATTCGACCTTTATCTAATTCACCAACATGGACGTTTGATAGTGGTGCTTCTCATCACATCACCGGTGATCGTACCTCCCTTCACACGCTTTCAGAGTATGGTGGCCCGGATGAAATAATCTTTGGTGATGGTAATGCTCTTTCTATATCTCACACCGGTAACACATTTTTACACACTTCATCTCATCCACTTACCTTAAACAGCATTCTATGTAGCATTCTATGTGTGCCTAAATTTCGTAAAAATATTATATTTGTTGCCAAACTCTGCAAAACTAACCGCGTCTATGTTGAATTTTGATGTCGCCCAGACGGTCTATAAAAACTAATAAATAAAACCTAATATAGACTCCTAAGTAATAAATGGAATACCCATGAACTAGACCGCACTGACAGGCAGGTGAACCTATCGGGTGTAGCACAGCTTAATGGTAAACCGGATTATCGAACCCTAGAGACACTGAATAACTAAACTAGACTCTGACTCGAACTATGAATGATTGATTTGGGGGGTTTTCTATACTATTGATTAAACTAAATAAATCAAGAAAACTCTAATGAACGACTCTAACTATCAAACAAGGACTTAGGACTATCAAACAAATACTCAGTCTGCATTAACAATTTTCACTGGCCAAGCTGCCAAGACAAAGGATGCTGTGAAAGTCAAGATTGAAGAAACTGGGTATGCTCTTCCATCTGTCAGTGAAAGGAGAGCATTAAGAGGAAAAGGAAAGGGAAAAGAAGCTGATATTGAACTTGTGGTGTTAGATGAAGAAGAAATTGGATCAGATCATGAGCGAGATGATCTTCTAAAGCAGGTTGATGACTTTGGATCAATTGAAGATTATCCTGAAATTGTTACCCTAGAGAAAGAATAGGAAGATAAGATCAGGTACTTTACTGAAGATGGAGATGAAATACAGGCACTTTCTGACACAGAATCTGAAGATTCAGATGTAAAAGTAACTCTTGTTGAGCAAGAATTCAGTGTTGGGCAAACTGGCACCACAAAAGAAGCAACTCAAACTTCACCAACAGCAACAGCAACACCAACTCCACCTACAACTACTGTTAATACTCAATCCCAACAGGGCTCAGAGACAAGGAGATCCTCGTTCAAGAAACTGCCTGCTGAGGAGCTTCCCAAACATTATGAATGGTTTGCAGAATATCAAGAATTAAAGAGGCCTCCAGTAGGATGGAAATATGACAAGGAAAGATCTATGTTTATTGTTCGAAGATACAAAGGAGGAGTGGAGCACTTCAAGTCTTCTCATGACTTCAGCTCCCTCCCTAAATATGATTTAAGAGCTCTTGCCAAGCTATCTCTACAAAATCCTGGAAATGTGGGCATTGCAAAAGACTTTGAGACCTTATTGAGAAATCAGACCTTCAATGATTTCAGATCTATGACCATTTCTAAGCCAAGAAGAGTTATCTCAAAGACAAGAATTCATCCCAAAACTCAAAGGCCTTGGGTAAGCCTTCGGTACAAGCCGATAGAAACTGTCAAATCTATTATACTGCCACGGTCAGTACCTGTCCAGCTTCAAAAGTTTATAAAATGGTTCTACAACCCCACCATTAGAAGTGATGTGATTTAAAGGGAAGGAATGGAAGACATTCACATATTTGAGCCCATGGAGTTATTAAAATTTCAATCAGAGGATCTTGAGGTGCTCTTCAACAACCCTATCAAGCTCCTGCATAATGATGATGAGGCTAATGCCAAGGAATATCAAAAGGTGGTGACCATCAATGCAAAACCTCACTTTCAGCAACCAAATCAAGGGCCAACTGCTTAGAGAAGAGTTGAAGACATTGATGCAGCAGCTTAGGGGGAGATTGTAGAGTCTTATTATTGTATAAGCTGTTGTTATCAATGTATTTCTTTTGAACATTGTTTAGTTAGTTTATTTACTTGTATTTTCATTTTAATGTAATTTCCTGTTTTTATTTCTAAGTCTGGGCCATCGAAACTACTTAGTTTCGATTGATGTTTGTTCAATCGAAACTAGTAATTTCGATAGATAGTTTAGTTTCAACAGGCTTATCACACATGTAAATGCTTCACCGAAACTAGTAGTTTCGGTAAGCATAGTTTCAATGCTTGTCAACTTGCTATAAATAGCCTAGTTTGAGAATTTCTAGGGTGTGGATAGCGGCTGTAACCCTGAAATTCTCTCTTTCACAGTTTTTCTGAATCAATACACATTTAGAGTTATTTCATCTGTTGTTCTTACAATTTCATATCTTATTTGTGTTGATTCCTGTGTGGTTTGCCTGTTTATCTTCACCAATTTTGTTTCTACCCTCTGTTTCACCACCATACACACAGATTCCGCCTGTGTGTGTGTGTGTAATCGATCTGTTGAGTGATTTTCGATTGAAATCTGGACCTACAATTGGTATCAGAGCTTTATGCTCTTGATTTCTGATTATTTTCAGGTTATTTTGATCGATTTTAGGTGTTTTCGGCATTTTATTGAAGTTTTTCTGCATCGAAGTTTTGGAAGTACTGTTTCATCGATTTCGGCTCTATTTCTTCGAGTTTTTCGGATCAGAAGATTGATTTGGGTTCAGAAGCTTATTTGGAAGCTTTTCGCTGGATCATATTGGGAGTTTATCATATTTGATTTTTGAAGTTTTTCATCAATGGAGTCTGCTGAAGCTTGAAGAAGGTGGTATCGAAACTACTGGGAGACAATCTCTGCTTTTAGTTGGTCATCGAAACTTCTTGTCTGTACTTTTATCTGGAGAAGGTATCATCGAAACTAGCTTTTTGTCGTGTTCTATCGAAACTTTTTTTTTCTGATAGACATGGATCTTCTATTTGTGAAGAAGTACAATATCTGTGCCTTTCTTAATGCTGCTGATCCCAAAAGTGAGGGATTTGTACATGTGCTCAATTTTCTGGCTAACTCTAATGTGAGCTTTGCTATAAGTCACAGCTTGCCCATTTTTGAAGCCACAATCATGCAATTCTGGGCCACTGCTGAAAGAGTATCCATCAACAATGTGGAGCACAGAAGAGCAACTTTGTACAACCAAGAAGTTCTATTTTCTGAGGCAACCATAAGAGAGGTACTGTAGTTTGGTGATAATCATGAAGCCCCTGTGGAATTTCCTAGTTTCTACATCAGAGAATGTTTCAGAAGAATGGGTCACCCAGATGAGTTAAAGAGTGAGCAGATCACAAAGACATTCCTTGCCCCTCACTGGAGGTATATTGTGCATGTGTTCATTCACTGCATCTCAATCAGAAAAGGTGTATTTGACTCGGCCAATGCCATGGTGGCATCTGCTATTCTTGGCTTGATCAAAGGGTGGGATTATAATTTTTCTGGGTTGGTATTCAAACAACTTATAGAGAATCTCATTGGAAGAGTAAGAGACAAATTTCTCGTGTACCCAAGATTTCTACAAATGATAATTAACCACATTCTACCAAATCTTCAACATGAAGGACCTGTTCTTGTTCTTGATCATATGATAGCCAAGACCCTCAGTTATATGAAGAGTTCTAGTTCAAGATCGAACAGGATAGTTGTGGACATTCCACTCTTTGGGCACATTATTGGAGAAATTGAAGAATTCGTCCCTGATGTTGACCCAAATATTGAAGTCCTTGACTCATCGTCATCAGAAGAAGAAGAGCAGGCCCAAGGGAATCAAGAGGCTGAGATTGATGTTGAGCAAAACATAGAACAAGATCAAGGGAACCAAGAGCAAGATGTTAATGCTGACCAACATATAGAGCAATATATTGAACAGCCTATCTTAGAGGCTCCTTTTATGGATCAACTGTTCGAAAATCTTGAGCCAGTAATTGAAGAGCAACATGCTGAAAACATAGAAGTAGATGTGAATGACGAGGTTCAAGAGAATATTGAAGCTAAAGCTGAGTCTAGTGACACTTTGGATGAAGGCATCTATGGCACTAAGTATGATCAATTTGACTATGAGTCTGAAGATGAGGAACAGACTGAACCGTCAGCATCCTCCTCCAAGAGGCAAGCTGATTCAAGTTCAGATTATGAAAAGGAAGAACCCCATGCCAAGAAAATCAAGACATGACTTGAGTCCTTAAGTTCTTTTGAAGAATCATTGTTTGACATTCGTGAACACTTAACCCCCATTAAATCACCCATTCACATTCCACCACCCTCACCACAACCATCTCCACTACATACACATGTTCCTACACCACCCGCATCCCCTGTTCCTGATCCATCACCATCTGTCCCAAGAGTTAAAACCTTAAGCCTAGAAGTGAAAAAGCTACAGGATAAAGTTACAAAAAGAGATGAAGTAATAGAAAGCTTAAAGACAGAACTGAGTGAGTGCAAAGAAGAAATAAAATATATAAGGCTAGAAGTTGGAGGCTTACATACCCAACTTGATGTCTAGCAAACCCAGCTGGAGACCTAACAAAAGATAATCCTCAGCAACAAGAGTTCAAAGCCTTATCTGATGCTGTTGAAAAAATCAAGGCTTCATTGATTAAGGCTAGAAGTTGGAGGCTTACATACCCAAATTGACATCCACCAGAAGTTGACTTTCTGTCAAGGTTACAACCGCCATAATCTGAATCAGTGTAGGCTTTGAAGTCGAATGACTGCTGCTTAGAGTACCAAAGACCTAATCGGGGTTTCCCTTTCAGGTATCTGAAAATTCTCTTCACAGCTATCATATGTGACTCCTTCGGTTGAGACTGAAACCTTGAGCACAAACATACAGCAAACATTATATCGGGTCTTGAAGCTGTGAGATACATAAGTGATCCGATCATCCCACGGTACAACCTGCTGTCCACATCCTTTCCATCTCTGTCGGGATGCAAACCATGATTGACTGGGATTGGTGTGCCATAAGTAGTGGTATCACTCATCTTGTATTTTGACAAGATGTCCTGCACGTACTTAGTTTGATGTAGATAAATACCATTCTCTCTTTGACTGACTTGCAGACCTAGAAAGAATGACAGTTCACCCATATTGCTCATTTCGAACTTGGACTTCATCACCTTCTCGAATTCCCTACACATCCCTTCATTGGTCGACCCAAAGATAATGTCGTCGACATATACTTGCACAAGAAGAATGTCACCTTCTGTTTTCCATATGAAGAGAGTCGAGTCAATCTGTCCATGGTCGAAACCATTAGACAGTAAATGCTTAGATAATGTCTCATACCATGCCCGCGGTGCTTGATGAAGACCATAAAGTGCTTTGTCGAGCTTGTACACTTTATTGATATTATGCGGATCTTCAAAACCGGGAGGTTGAGTGACATAGACTTCTTCATGCACCTTACCATAAAGGAAAGCACTCTTCACATTAAGTTGATAGACCTTGAAGCCGACATATGTGGCATAAGCCAAGAACAGTCGAATGGCCTCAATTCTAGCAACTGGGGCATATACTTCATTGTAATCCAAGCCCTCTTGTTGATAAAAACCCTGTACAACCAATCTAGCTTTGTTCTTCACAACTACATGACGATCATCCGTCTTGCATTTGAACACCCATCTGGTACCAATTGGCTGAAAGCCTTTTGGCAAGTCAACTAAATCCCACACGTGCAACTTTTGGAATTGAGACAGTTCATATTGCATCGTCTCAATCCAGCAGTTGTCAGTGAGAGCCTCCTTCACATTCTTCGGCTCTAACTGGGACACGAATGCAGCATGCAGACATGTTTCCATGACACCAGTGTCAAATATCTCTGTGTAGAGACTGGAGTTCTCAGTGATGGTTCTATGACGAGTCTGAACACCGGCATAAGGATCACCAATAATGTTGTCGATTGGATGATTCCTATGCACCCTCGTCTCCGGTACAATTGGTTCTTGAATTTCTGGATCTAGATTCGTGCTTAACTCCCCCATTTCCTGTGTTCCAGAGGAAGAAGATTCAATGTTTATTGGATCAGCTGGAGCTTCATTTCCTACAGTTGTGTTAGGATTGGCTGGAGCTTCATCTCCATCAACAAGAACATCTTCACTGTCATCACTGTCATGAGTTCCAGATGCAGATGCACCATTCCCTCCATTATTGCCCTGGTTGTTATTATTGCCTTGGTGGTTGTTGTTGTTGTTGTTGTCATCTTGCCACCCTTCTTTAATTATGGACAATCATTTCGGAAGTGTCCCTCTTTTCCACATTCAAACAACCCTTGGTAAGACCCGGTTGTTGGAAGGGCTGCTTGGCTTGTAATTCCCCTCTACAGTCTTTGGCAGCATGCCCCACCTTGCCACACCACTGGCAACGGTTTTTGTCACAAGAACCGAGGTGGTGGTAATTACATTTGTTACACCTGGGGTGTCTCCCAATATAACCACTTTGATGCTGACTCAAAGAGGTCGACTGGTTGAAGTTTTTCGTAGGTTCAAACCTACGATGTTGTTGTTGCTGTGGCTGATTTGACTGAAATCCCGTGTTGTTATTGCTACTGTCAAACTTCCTCTTGTTGTTGTCAGTAGACTTGGATGCTGACTTCCTGGGAGGTAGTGTCCCTTGGGTAACGGCTTGGTCCGTCAGTTTGTGAGCAAGACGGATGGTTTGTTGGATGGTAGTGGGGTTGGATGAAGTAACCATGCTCTGGATTTGTGGTACTAATCCACTGATAAACATTTCTATCCGCTTGTAGGATGGTGTAACCATATCCCCGCTAGCTCATGCGAGCGAGTAGTGTAGAGTTCTATTTCAGAACCCTCCATTTTTAGATTCTAGAATTCTCCCTCGAGTTTCTGAATTTCATCACTGGGACAGTACTCTTCCTTCATCAGAATCTTGAAGTCTTCCCATGGTGATGCATTGGCCATGTCCAGACCGAGCATCTGGATCTGTGCATTCCACCATGTGAGGGTAGGACCCTCTACAGTTCCCGATGCAAATTTGACTCGGTCGGCCACAGGGCAGTTACACATGGAGAACACAGATTCAATCTTTTCAAACCATCGGAGTAATCTGACAGCTCCCTCAGCTCCACTGAATGTGTGGGGCTTGCAGTCCATAAATGTCTTGAAGGTACAGACATGCTGATTGTTCTGTGGATTGTTCGCTTGCCCTGGATTAGAAAGAGTCGGTTGGTTTTAGGAAAGAGTGGAATAAATGTGTACAGTTGGTTGTCTAGGGTTAACAGTTAACATGTTTACCTGCAATATGTGCTGCTAAGGCTTCAGCAACACTGTCATTAATTAACACAGCCAGTTCAACTGGTGTCAGGTTTATATTTCCACGACCACCGTTGCGACCGCCACGTCCACGTCCGGCCATGATTCTTCATATTCACAAACACAAGAAATGAGTAAATACATCGCATATTGACATCACTCAAGTGTAAGCAAACAGAAGGAGATGTGTAAAGACATGCAGGTTTTTGATTAAAGTACAAGGTTAACTTAAATCATAAGGCCATAGAATAAATAACTCAACACAAACAGTTCACTAAGATTTTATTGGAATGGGAACATCCTTACCCATTTAGGTTTTTATTTGAAACATAAAGAAATGACAAAATAAGATAAGATAGAATAGAATGGAATATCAAGCTCCACTGCCGGCGGATGAGATGACTGACTCAGCATCATCCTCCTCTACTTCCTCGGGCTCATCATCAGGTTCAAAATCAGGTACTTCAGCTGGCTCTAAAGCTGCTGCAAGTTGTATCTCTAACTCTCCAATTCTTTCCTGAGATTCTACTTCAGCCTCCTCGAGTACATTCACTCTAGCCTGTAATGCCCTCACTTCGTCCACTAATGCATTATGCAAGCGGTCGGTGCCTGCCAGTTATGCTACTAGCAGATTTATCCTGTGATCCGTTTGTTTCTCTCCACTTAACAGACCTGTGATCGCTCCTGCTGCGTCTCTCATATTCCGGATCTTTCGATCCGTAGTTGCTACAAATGCTGCAAAGGCTCGTTCCTGTCTAACCCATTTGCTCAGTAAACCGGGGGTACCAATCCCAGTCACTTTTATTCCAGATATGCATGGGCTCTCCATACACAATATAGTTATCAATGGTCTCAAGCCTACGCCTCTTGGGCTCCGATGATGCAATGGCAGGAATGTCATGTTCCTGAATGGTAGGTGGTGAAGATGGTGGTGTAGACATAATTCCTGAAACATAAGGAGTAAGTGTCTATGCCAAGTAACTAATGTGTGTGGCTATAGTCTAGAATGCAGTCCTAGTTCTCTATAACCAATGGCTCTGATACTAATCTGTCACACCCCCAAATTCCACTAACGGAGTTTTACCATTTTGGAAGGTGACAAACCAGGATCTCAGACATCAGTTACTTCAAACGACACTATATGGGACTTGAAATATAATAACATAAAAGATCAAGGTTCAGAGTGTATATGCGGAAGCGTTAACGAAAGTAAATGCGCAAAACAACGCGCCCAAGTCCAATTACAAACAAAACATAAATATTATTCAATAGATAATTATTTCAATTGAAGTCCAAGACAAATGCATGACTTAACGTGATCCTGAGTGCCAACCTGAGAAAACATGTAAGAAAACGAGTCAATACTAGGTTGGTGAGTTCACAGGTTTCAATCATTTAAAGTAAAGCGTTTACGGATTATGTACATTCAATATATATATCAATAGGCTGCATGTCTATATTCATGTTTTGCTAAAGCGCTCGCAACCGAAACTGACAGCGTGTTTGTTTGTTTGCCTCCAGCCAGGTCCATCAACTCTGACTAATGTGTTAAGGTCAATATAACACCCGTTCGACCTCCAATCGAGTTAGCGCGACTAACGCGGGTGGGGTTTGTCAAACCTAGTAATACTACCAAAATTACCTCGATCATACCATATTAACGGTCCGATGTGTGTGAGGACTTTTCATGATAGTGTGTTACGCTTAGCCTCAACAATGATATCATATGAATTACAATAATCCAAAAAGGGTTATGTCATGTTTTCTCCCCCAAATAAAAACAGTAAAAGGGGTCGTGAAACTCACCTGAACGGCGTAGGTAGTTCACACTAGAATACGATTGGAACCTCGAGTGTTAGCCAGCAACGGCTTACGTATGCCCTAGAATTATACACATAATAATTAGGGATAAAATGGGAATATGTGACGACCATACGGAAGGTTGAACGTCCTAAAGAAACGCTCTAATGATTAAGAGTAGACGAACGTGTCTACAGGAATAAGAATTCTTTAATTAGTAATTAAGATGTATACGTTACGTGACGAATGACAAAATAATATATAATAAATATATTCGAATGATTTCGTCATTAACTAGAAGTTTAGGAAAATAATATAATTTATTATATTATTTTTAAGTTTAGTGAATTAATAAAAATAATTAAATTGTGCGACAAAATTAATAAATTTATTATTTTTATTCGAGAATATAAATGTGAGTGATTAACATAAATAATTATGTTATTTATTAGTTTTGAAACGTTTCACAAAACTTAGAAACGTGGCGAAAATAATATATCAAAATATATTATTTTAACAAGAGTCACGGTTAAAAATGATATCATATATATATTATTTTATTCGGAATTGACTGATAAATAATATATACATATTACTATAAAATTATGAAATACGAATCAAGGATGGTTTATAAAATAAATCCCGAGTCCACGGGTGGTTTTTCCGGTTTAAACATATTAATATGATCTTATAATAATAGTGGAAATTTTTTTAAATTTAAAACATTAACAAAATATCAATTAAAAAGAAAACTGGGGAGGAGGATTCGAACCCGGGTCTCCTCCTCAACGGGTTTTAATCAGGAATTCCCGAGAGCCCCCTCCCCTATTCGAGCCGAGATCGATCCCCAGTCCCAAAATCCTTGAATTCGGTCGCGATAGGTCGAGATAGTATATGGGTTTTGTAAATCGAGTCATTGCGAATCTGTGGCCTAGTTTAATTGAAAATCTAACAAGTTTTGGATTGATTAATAGCAAAAATACGGGCCAAAACCCTAGATCAAGAACACAAATCAAATCGACCAAGATGGATGTTAAAACTCAACGAAAACATGGGGCTTTTACTCAACATGACGTTGCGAATACAATGGCATGATTTAATTTGATTGAGATAACGTTTAAGATTGAAACCCCCAAATCTAATTACGAACAAACCCTAGGTTATGGATTGAGTAAAATTCGATTTTATCAGGTTAAATTGATATAGGGCTTTCATAAAGCAGATGATTACAAATCGAGTGATATAATTTAATTGAATTTTATTGAGTATAGGATTGAATTCGCTTAAACCGTAATTGTATGAACCCTAGTTTCGTGTTCGTGTTCGATTTGATATTGCAAACCCTAATAACCATGGGGCTTTCAATCCTGACACTAAAACGAAGTTAAGGATGTGTTCGATTATCGAAATGAGTGCTGAATTGAAGGTAATCGAGTGAACGCAGGTCCGACTATGAATGGCTTGGTCTCCGATGACTCCTGCTGCTACTTCGATCGAGTTGAGGCGTGGGATTACTTCTAACAGGAGCGACTAAGGTGTGCGTGTGCTCGATTTGTGAAAGTAACACAAGAACTCATCCGATTTGATAGATAAACGGCGAATGTCGACGGTTACGGGATAAATGTCCATTATTGTGTTTAATTCCAATCAATGTCGGGTTTAAACGGGTTAATGATGAACGTAATGATCATAAACGTTCAAAAGTAGTTTCAATTCCAACGAGAATCGGTTACAACTCGTGAATTCAGGCTCAGAACACCTGGTTTGACTTTCAAAAGTCAACTAAATCAAAATTAGGTAAATTACAGAACTAGTCCCTGTGGTTTCATGAATCTGAGTTTGAAAGAATGGTAGAATGAGTCCTTGTGGTTTGTATAATATGCTGAGTTGACTTTTAAAGTCAACAGAATTTAAATCTTGGATTTTGACTTTATAAAGTCAAACAAAATTAGGTTTAGGCTAATTAAAAATTTAGTCCTTGTAGTTAGAGTTTGAGGAATTGACGGAATTAGTCCCTGAGGTTTGAGATAAGTTAACTAGGTTAACTTTAACTGGATTTAATTAACGAGGTTAGACTAAAAATTCTGGTTTGTCACATGTAATGTGGCTAAAATAAAAATAAGGGTAAAATGAAAATCTTTTTGGATTTTTAGGGATTTTAAAGGGTTTGAAAGGGCTTCAGCTTCGGTGAAACACACAGCTACGGCCTCATGGCTAAAAATGGAAAATACTAGTAGGTCCCTCTACAGTACTCGGATCATGAGGGTATATCTAATCTGAGGGCTCGTTTATTGTTGAAGCAATTCTTGTGACAAGCACTATGAAGCTGCTAGAGACTAAAGACATCTCCAGAGCTGCTGTTAAGGGGGAGTTTGTTGAAACAAATCTTGTGAAAAGCACTCTGAAGATTGTTCTTGCTTATGTAATGTCTTTATGTATTTGTATTTGTATTTCAGCGTCTATATGTATTGGTTTATCGAGTTGTAATCATGTTCTTAGGTACTTGTCTTTGTAATCGTCTTTGTAAAGTGTTGTGCGCACTTACTAAGTGCGCAGGTTGTATAACCTGCGTACTTAGCAAGTGCGCAAGAACAAGTGTGCTTACTTGCTAAGTACGCAGGAACAAAGCCCTGCGCACTTGTTAAGTACGCATGCATCAGGTCTGTTATTATATATAGCTGATTGTTGAAATTGATAAGTACGCTCTCATTCCGTAACTTGTAATCGGCTGATATTGATAATAGACGAAGTTTAAAGTGACACTTGTTTGTTGTCAGTTTACTTGTTGTTGTCGATACTCCATCTAGTCACGGGCATTCCGCATCCGGCTCGACTAGCCAACACAATTACATGTGACGGTCCGAGACACCCGGGGACCTACAAGTGGTATCAGAGCACTTGCTCTTGATTTCGAGTGTTGTGAGTGGGTTAGGAGCATTTTCGACACAAGTTTTAGCCTTTATACAAGAAAAAGTGACCGATTTTGTCGATTTTTGTGATAAAACAGAGGTAGCTCTTGAGCGCTGTTTTAGAAGCAAAAATCCTTTAAAATTTGACCTTTTTGTTGTTTGTTTGAGTGTTTTGATCATCAAGGGTTTTTTAGAAACAAGTTTCTAACCTTTTGGCTTGATCAATTCGTTCAAAACTTCGAGATTTGAAGATTTGGGCATTTTCCGGCGATCGGAAAAGGTTGGTGGAGCAGGTGGATAAAGTGAACTGCGCACTTACCATATTTGGAAAAATCTCAGTTGTTACTGCGTACTTGACTAGTACGCAAGACCAACTGTCTGCGTATTTGATTTTTGTTCCTGCGTACTTACTAAGTATGCAAGAGCAAATCACAAGTGCGCAAAACCAAATTTTTAAGTGCGCAAGGCCATTTCTCAAGTACGCAGATTGTACTGAAATTTCTGATTTTTGACTAAGTTAATAACAATGTCAAATATTCAGAACATTAGTAGTTTTTTGAACTATGACAATGAGATAGGGACTCCACAGAATCCACCAAAGCTGCTTAATGTAAATGATTATTCTAATTGGAAAGCACGCTTTGATGAGTATATCTCGTACACTGATTCTTCATTATGGATACCCATCCTTGAGGGATATAAACATCCAACATATTTTTTTCTCAAAGAAACCATTCCCAAACCTATCTCCAAGCTAGATGAAGAAGAGAAGAAGGCTTATGACCAAGAAAAGAAGGCACATGGTTCTATAACTATGGCCTTGACTAGGGATCTATTTCACAATTTCAGAGGTTATGATACTTCTAAGGATCTTTGAAAGGCTTTGTAGAAGAGGTTCGAGGGAAACAGTGACGTCAAGAAAAGCAAGAAAGAGCTACTGAGGAAGTAGTATTAGTGCTTTAGATATTTAGAGAATGAATCTATCGATGAACTCATTTCTAGATTCTATCACCTGAAAACAGAGCTGAACTCTTATGAACTCAAGTATCCTGATGATGAGTTGGTGGAGAAGTTTCTTGATTCTTTACCACCAAAATTTGATATGTATACCACACTCTTGAGAGAGAACTCGAAGTTTTATGAGATGACAATTGATGAGACAATTGGAAAGGTTCAAGCACACGACATGAACCTGAAAAAGAAAGAAAGCTCTGGAAGACTTCAAATTCAAGATCCTTCTATGTATTATGGGGTGTCTTCCATAGCCAAGTCACCGGGTTCTGGAATTGCATTGTTCTCTGGGACTCCTCAAAAGGAAGATAATTCTAATGGTTGTGGTGGTCATGCTTGTTTGGCTGCATCAGGATTTGGTTCATGCCACCAACATTCCTCAAGAAGCCCTATCTCTACCCCTTCAACAAACCAATCTGTTATTGCCAAGATAGCTGAAGATCATGTGGCACTGTTCTCATCCTGCATGCTTACCTACGAGAACTTAATAGGTGGGAAGCTAATGTATCCTGAAACCATTGAGGAAGATTTTAATCAGGTGGATCCAGATGACATGGAGGACATGGATATTCAATGGAATATGGCCATGATCTTAAGGAGGGCTAAGCGTTTCTTGAACAGAACTGGTAGAAAGTTTAATGGTGGGCAGTCTAATGCCAAAGTTGGTTTTGATAAGTCTAAAGCCAAGTGCTACAAGTCTCAGAACTTTGGACACTTTGCTCGTGAATGTCAAAAGGATAAGGCACCACCTTCAGGTTTTACTAACTGCAGTCAGAGTCAAGGTGGAACATCCAGGGCATTAGTTGTTCAGCAAGATGATAGCTTTGACTGGGGAGTACACTTGAAAGATGCCATTATTTCACAAGCCCAGCTCGGTTTAATGGTAGAGATTGTTGAGTTGATGGAAGCTGAAAGAAGGGAAGCATTTGTTGCTGACCAACCAGAATCTGCATCTGCATTTGCTCTCATGGCTATTGGAGAAGCATCTAGTTCGTAAATTGAGGTAGATTCTAATTCTTTTGCTGTTATTTATTGTTCCAAATGTCTTATCTTGAAGGACGAGAATGATCGAATCCATGATCAACTCGAATCCCTACGTAGTACAGCTCTAAACTACAAAGAAAATGAAAAACATTTTAAAGACTCAATCGAAAACCTTAAGAAGTAAAGACATGAGTTTTCAATTAAAATCAGTGAACAACAGTTTCATTTAGACGTTGCCTACAAGTGGTTAGAGAAAAGAAATGTTGAGATCGCCCAACTACAAAATGAGATCCTGCAGTTAAGTGGCAAACTTGAGAAGTTGAAAAACTCTCGCTTTGTGGTGGAACACTATGAGTCAGTAGTGAGAAAAGTGAGTGGCAAATGTTTAGGTACTAATGCCATTCCTCCACCAGTAAGTGGCAAGTTTGTGAACAGGCCGGTCGACATTGATTTGTCATTTTTGGATGATTCCTCGAGTAAGGATGATTACTCAAGTAATGCTGAGTCCGCTTCTGATGAGGAGTTCTTCTCAGATGAAGGCTCTGAGAACACCAAGGTCGAGGGTGTTGCCTCAGAAGAGTTGACTGATGAACATAAAACTGAGAAAAACATTGTCACTAATCGTGACAATTGCATTTTAACGGAACCTGATACAATTGAGTCCAATGATAAATTGAAAATGATGCTTTATGGAGGTTTCAAATCCATAAAGCAAGTAAAGAAAGAAGCTTTTGAAAACCATTTAGGGAAGAATTTTCAAGAAAACATGGACAAACATTACACCTCAATGAGTCAATTAAATTCAGGTCAAGCACAAGATGCTGTTAATGTTCATCAAACAACTCCCATTGCTCAGCAAGCTGATTCACTCACTTCCAAAATCCAAGAGCCTTACAGGAGGATTTACAAAGAAAAAAGAGTTTGCTTTCACTATGGTACAATCGGTCACATTCTGGTGAACTGTCTTGATAAGAACCAAGGGAAACGGCCAATTCTTGACAGTCATGATTGCGAGTTAATTGAGGTTGTATATTTTGAGAAAAACGGACGACCCAAGACCACAATGGCTTGGGTCTCCAAAACTAATTAATTTCATTTGACTAGTGCAGGGACATCCGAAGGGAACTACTGCTAACCGTTGGTATGTAGATAGTGGATGCTCCCGGCACAAGACAAACAACATGGCCTTAATTCAAGATGTCAAACCATTCAGAGGTGGCTATGTGTCCTTTGCAGGCGAGAAGGGCAGTAGTATAACTTATCAAGGCGTGGTTTCTAATGGATGTATTAGCTTCGACGACGTCAACTTTTGCGAGCAGCTGAAGCATAACTTGTTGAATGTCTCTTAAATGTGCGACAAGGAATACTCAGTTATGTTTAACAAGTCTGAATGCTTGGTTCTTAAGCCTGGTTTTGAGTTTCTGGATGATTGATTCTGATGCGAGCTTCAAGAACAAACGACACCTATCAGATTGATATGAGCATGGCAACAACCACCTCATCAGTTGCTACATGTTTACTTACCAAAGCTACATAACTTGAGTCAATCTTGTGGCATAGGAAACTCGGACACATTTCTTATCGTAAAATGAATCATCTTGTCCAAAACGGTTTGGTAACCGGGATTCCTAAGCTGAGGTTTGCCATTGCAGATGACCGTATGCCTTGTAAAAAGGGAAAACATCAACGGAAATCTCACAAGCCCAAGACCTAAAACTCCATTGATATCCATTTGGAGCTCCTACATATGGACTCATTCGGGCCCATAAGTATCAGGAGTATTGGAGGTAAGTCATACTGTCTGGTCGTAACTGATGATTTCTTACGTTTTTCTTGGGTGTATTTTTTAGGTACAAAGGATGAGACTGCTGAAATTCTTCAATACCTGATCTTAAATCTGGAATCTTTATGCAAGCTGAAGGTTAGAAGAATAAGGAGTGATAACGGCACAGAGTTCAAGAACAACATGATGGAGCTTTTCTTTCTCAAGAAGGGAATTCATCATGAATTTAGTGCTCCATACACGCCTCAGTAGAATGGAGTCGCAGAGCGGAAGAACAGAACTTTGATTGAAACTGCAAGGACTATGCTGTCAGATGCCAAGATTCCAATCACATTCTAGGCGGAAGCCGTAATACAGCTTGTCATGTTTTGAATAGAGTTATGATAGTGAAAAGAAACAACAAAACATGTTACGAGCTGATCAACAATCGACCTCCTAATCTTGACTACCTAGTCCCATTCGGTAGTCCCTGTTCATTATTGTTATAGCACAAGGATCGCAAATCCAAATTTCATGTACAAGCGGTGGAAGGCATCTTCTTAGGATATGTTGCCAATTCACCATGTAAGAGGGTGTACAATATTGAAACTCGTTCAGTTGAAGAGTGGTTTAAAGTGGATTGCAGTAAACACAGCGTTCCACCGGAACCAACATGTCTAGCTTGGGGATTCAATTACGATGCTCTCTTCAAGTCTTTCAACCTTCCTAATTTATCTGCTGAAGATGCTGCCAATTTGTATCAGTTCTGTAGCGGCGGCGATGACTCCAATTTCTCAACAAGATCTATTGTACCAATCCCCACTCCTGATTCAAATGTTGCATCTGCATCTGGAACTCTGGGCAGTAACAGCGAGGATGATGTTCATGTTGAAGGAAACGACGCTCAAGCTGATCCTAACACTCGTGTAGGAAATGAAGCTCTAGTTGATCCAATCAACATTGAGTCCTCTTCGGGTACACTTGATATGGGGGGGTTGAGCACAAACCTCGAATCAGATATCTAGGAACCATTAGTACCAGAGACGAGAGTGCATAAGAATTATCCAATTGACAACATCATTGGTGATCCTTATACCGATGTTCAAACTCATCACAGAACCATTACCGAGAACACCAGTTTGTACACGGAGATACTTGACACAGGTATCATGGAATCATGTTTGCATGCTGCATTCGTATCCCAATTAGAGCCAAAGAATGTGAAGGAGGCTCTCGCAGACAACTGCTGGATAGAGGCAATGCAAGATGAGTTGTCTCAATTCCAAAAGTTACATGTGTAGGATCTGGTTGACCTGCCAAGAGGTGTACATCCAATATGTACCAGATGGGTGTTCAAGTGTAAAACAGACGATCGACATGTTGTGGTGAAAAACAAAGCAAGGTTGGTTCTTCAGGGTTTTTATCAGCAAGAGGGCTTGGATTACACTGAGGTGTATGCCCTAGTTGCTAGACTTGAATCCATCCGACTGTTTTTTGCTTATACCTCCTTTGTCGGCTTCAAAGTCTATCAACTCGATGTGAAGAGTGCTTTCCTGTACGGAAAGGTTCATGAAGAGGTCTATGTCACTCAACCACCAGGTTTTGAAGACCCGCATAATCTGAATAAAGTGTACAAGCTGGATAAAGCACTTTATGGTCTTCATCAAGCACCTAGGGTATGGTATGAGACTCTTTCTAAGCACTTACTATCTAATGGTTTCGACCGAGGACAAATCAACTCGACTCTCTTCATACGGAAAGCAGGAGGTGATATTCTACTTGTGCTTGTGTACGTCGAATACATTATCTTTGGGTCTACCAATGCTGAGATGTGTATGGAATTCGAGAAGGTGATGAAGTCCAAGTTTGAAATGAGAAACATGGGAGAATTGTCTTTTTTCCTGGGTCTGTAAGTCAGTCAAAGGGAGGATGACATTTATCTACATCAAACTAAGTATGTACAGGACATTTTGTCAAAATACAAAATGAATGATTGTACTACTTATGGCACACTAATCCCAGTCAATCATGGTCTGCATCCAGACAAAGATGGAAAGAATGTGGATTGTAAATTATATCGTGGGATGATCGGATCTCTTATGTATCTCACAGCTTCAAGACCTGACATAATGTTTGTTGTCTTCTTGTGCTCGAGGTTTCAGTCACAACCAAAGGAATCTCATCTGATAGCTGTAAATAGGATCTTCAGATACCTGAAAGGGAAACCCCGACTGGGTCTTTAGTATTACAAGCAGTAGTCTTTTGAATTCAAAGCATATACTGATTCTGATTATGGCGGTTGTAACCTCGATAGAAAATCAACCTCAGGTGGATGTCAGTTCTTGGGAGACAGGCTGTTCTCCTGGTAGTGTAAGAAGCAGTCAACGATTTCTGTGTCAACATGTGAAGCAGAGTACATTGCTGCTGCTAGCTGTTGTTCTCAGATTTTGTGGATTCAACAACAGTTGAGAGATTGCGGCTTGAACTACACTGGAACTCCATTGTTCATTGATAACAATGCCACTATGTCCATCACGAACAACCCGGTGAAACATTCCAAAACTAAGCATATTGAAATTCGCCACCATTTCATCTGTGACTGTGCTGAAAAGCACTTGGTTGAACTTGTAAAAGTTCACACGGATGACAACTTTGCTGACGTTTTCACCAAGGCGTTTGTTCGTACCCGTTTTGAACATCTTGTCAACTTGATAGGAATGTTCAATCCTGATTGAGAAAAACTCTTTTTCAAATCAAAATATCTTCATGGAAGTTAAATTTTATTCTTTTTAATTCTGTATAGTTTGTTTCTACTTTCAAATATTTCAGAAAAATCCAAACAAAATAGCGAATTAAAAAAATTCAAATTCATTTGAGAATAAGAGGAAATTATAGTACATCAGTAAGTGATCTAAACGTCTTAGACTGCACGCATGGGAAATGATTGAGTCATGATTACTTGAGCCTTAAATTTGATTATCTTGTTTTAATTTGAACATTTGCAAGTAATTTGAATTGTCAGTAGCCTATAAGCGTTTCTGAATCATTAGTAGTGTGAAAATTAAATATAAATTACAGCAACTGTGATTTGAGCCCATGTTTTGCAAGTGTGTGTGTGTGTAAAAGAATGCAAAAAGATCACTATCAGATAAAGGATGTAAGATTTTGGCAAGTATTTTCTTATGAGACCAGTTTCGGGTTATGTCTTTAGCATAATTTTTCGGTTCTCTTCACTGCCCATACTCACAAGTATGCAAGGAGAAGTTGAGCTAAGATATGTCTTGACAGCAACCGTCAAGCATATGCTACCCCTTGGATCACATCCGATTCATTGAAGACATATCTAGATAACAGTTGGATCCCCTTACCCAAATCCAGAGACTCCATATCTATTAACCAGAATCATTATCTGATATTCACAGAAAAAAACAACAACTATCAAACCAAGACAAATGAATCACTCGATTCTGAATCTTATGATTCTTGATAATCCTTATGGAGTCAGCTTGATTTTTTTTTGTGCTAAACGATATAACTTCATTCTAGAGATTTGAAAATCATTGGGAAAATCTTGGATGCCCTGAGATAGTGCAATTTAAATTTCTGTAGCATAGCCATGGGGTACACGTTGTATGTCTATAATTAATACCTTAACTCACAAGAACGTGATACAAAGATGCTTATGGTTTCAACTCTGATATTATTGCCAACATGAATTAACTTGCTCGTGTTGCATATTACGTATGAATAAGTAGTAAGTCATGATATGATCCCATATTCTTTGATGTATATCTTGTATCACTTATTGCTAAATTCTTAGCCTGATATGATCCTCTGCTTATAACTTTGTCCAAAAATAGCTTGTGTGTATATTTCTGTATATTCGGATTTGTATCTTGTACATTTTATCTTTATTTAGAAAAGGACAAAAAGATTCTTACTTTTTTGTATAGTTCAAATCTTATCAAAATGCCAAAAAGATTTTCAGTACAGTTTATCTAAATTTAAGAAAAACCAAAAATATTTTTGTTTAACTTTAGTGAAATGTTTTTGAAAGTCTCGTGATTGAATATTCATATCAGGTTTGCTATTTGACATGACAATCTTTATAATTTGAGTTGATTTCAGAGTAGGCAAGGGTTTCTGCGTACTTACCAAGTGCGCAAAAGATAAACCCTACGTACTTAATAAGTACGCAAGCTTTAAGCCATGCATACTTAATAAGTACGCATGAGTTAACTCATGCTCACTTAACAAGTGCACAAGACCATCTTGTGTTGGGTATATAAGCAGGTGTTAAAAAAATTAGTTTCATTTTATTCAAACCTTAGACACTGTTGTATACTATCATACTCGAAATTACTCAAAACCTTGTGTGTTCCATTGAGAATTTCCATCACTCTACTAGTTTCAACATCATCCAACTAACATTTGGTGAGATTCTCAGACCATTCCATCCATGAAATCACCTGTTTTGGACCGTTTCTTTGATCGTTCGAACCTAGCGTTTTGATGATGAATTTTCGACCGATTTTGGTTGTTCTTGACTGTAATTAAGACCTAAAACTAGTTTAATATCATCATTCGAAGCTCTTGTATACCAAAATTGTCCTTAACATGGTTTGATTTTGTTTTTGACCTCTTCGTAGGCGGTAAGTTTGCGTCGGACCATGCCTAGGTCAAAACGACCGGGTTTTAGCATTGCATTGGTGTTGGTCTTGGTCCCATAGGTATTTAACAGGTTTTTCGACATTGTGGAGACCACTATCATCATCTAAAACTTTGAAACTCTTGATTTTGGATTGTGAAAAAGTTCTAAGTGTTAGTTCCTGCGCACTTAGTAAGTACACATGAATTAGCTCTTGCGTACTTACTAAGTACGCAAGAACAATCTTCTACGTACTTGTTAAGTACGCAGGAAGGGCAACTAAGAAAAATTTCTAAGTCTGGAACAATTTGTATGTGCTATACCATGTCATGTATGTTTTATTCTAATGATTCTGTTTGATCTAATGTTTTTTTTATTATGTTCTTGCAGAGATGGCTGGTGATAGAGGTGATGTAGAAGAAGAAGAAGAAGGTGACAGTGCTGAAGAGTCAGATTCCGAGGCAACTGAATCTGATTCATCTGACTCTGATAATGCACCAGACCAATCACACCCACGGAGAATGGCAAAGGTTTCCCTTCCCGAGTCGTCCTCCAAGAGACAAAGACAAGAGAGTTCAAACAACAAGTATGTTCCTGAACATGAGACTGCGAGGAGGAAGAATAGGACTGCTCAGGGATCCCTTCCAGAATCTTCCTATGAACGTCATTTGAGTTTCTGACGTGGAGTGCATTAGCCATGCTGGCGTCGGTTTCACGGAGCTCAAATTTGACATAGTCGTCCTTCAGCTCACGGATTTTGACCTTGGGGAACCTCTGGTCACAGAGCTCAAATTTGGCATAGTCGTCCTTTAGCTCACGGATTTTGACCTTGGGGAACCTCTGGTACGATGTTGTTAGACAAATACTGCTTGCATACTGATGATAGAGATTTAAGATATCTCTAGAGCTGCTATCAAGGGGGAGTTTGTTGAAGCAATTCTTGTGACAAGCACTCTGAAGCTGCTAGAGACTGAAGACATCTCCAGAGCTGCTGTCAAGGGGGAGTTTATTGAGACAGTTCTTGTGACAAGCACTCTGAAGATTGTTCTTGCTTATGTAATGTCTTTATGTATTTTTTTATTTGTATTTCAGCGTCTGTATGTATTGGTTTATCGAGTTGTAATCATGTTCATAGGTACTTGTCTTTGTAATCGTCTTTGTAAAGTGTTGTGCGCACTTAGTAAGTGCGCAGGTTGTATAACCTGCGTACTTAGCACGTACGCAAGAACAAGTCTGCGTACTTGCTAAGTATGCCCGAACAAAGCCCTGCGCACTTGTTAAGTATGCAGGCATCAGGTCTGTTAGTATATATATAGCTGATTGTAGAAATTGATAAGTACGATCTCATTCTGTAACTTGTAATCGGATGATATTGATAATAGACGAAGTTTAAAGTGACTCTTGTTTGTTGTCGGTTTACTTGTTGTTGTCGATACTCCATCTAGTCACGGGCATTCCGCACCCGGCTCGACTAGCCAACACACTTGCATGTGATGATCCGAGACACCCGGGGACCTACATTTATGGTCAGATTGCCAAGACCAAGGTCTCTTATCATTCTCAACTTTTCCCTCACTGCATAGTACACATTACTGCCTTTTCATATGGTTCTTTTGGCTTGTAGCCTAACAGCTCCTACTTTGATCAGATGTGTATACTCATGTTAGGAATGAGTTTGATTCTTGCTACACTTTCCATCGTGGCTTCAGTTGCCATACTTCACACATTTGTTATATCTTTTGGCGGCACTTTTTGACAAGCCGCGGAATGGTGGCATTTGTTCTTGCTTGCGCCACTGTTTTCTTACATCACTAGTTGCTTGGAAAATCTTCTCTTGGAGTTCGGTTGGTAATTCATGCTTTGCGAAATGAAGGTAGAAAAGAAAATTAAAATCAAAAGAATGCATATCCAGTTCTTTAAGGTATAGCCGGTAAAAGACCCACTTCTCTCTTTCTTTTTCTTTTCTTCTTTTTCTATTTTTTTTCTTTTCTTTTTGTATCAAGACAAATTCTTCAATAATTCTTTTTCCTCAATTTCCTTGAAATAATATTTCCATAAATTCCTTGTAGATATTTCGGCTGTTTCTTCCTAATACATCCACCTTCTTGTATACTCTAATTCTTTTGAGTAAAACAGATTCTTTCCAAAGTTGCCTTAATGGTAATGAACTTGAAATAACGACATAAGATAATTTTCCCATTTTGAAGACAGTTATCCAATAACCGATGTTTACGAAAAGCTGGTTGGGTGATAAATGTGGGTAGTAGAAAAGAAAAGGCTAAGGCTCATAAGGCTATTTAGGCGGATAGTATTTTTAGGATTTTGGGTTGATATATAAGGGTGATAAAGTCCTAGGTGCCTCAATCATTTTCATACTTCTACTAGTTCATGATCTCGATATGTATAAGTAACACAAGTTCTAATTATGCATAAAATCTGATCGAATAAACTCTCAATATACCAAATGAAAGAGCATGCGAAAAATAATGATAATAATGCTCTTGAAAAGGCTCAGAATGTTTTCACATGGAAACTGATGGGATAGGGTTTAGTGATTTGTTATTCATAATATCCATTTGTTTCTACTTTCCATGTATTCATTTTATTTATTTAAGTGCGAACTCAAAGATATTTATATTTTAAGGTTTAAAATTTTTGAAAATTTTTTGGGTTTTTCAAAAGGTAGGTTTTTTGTAAGGTCTTAGTCAAATGGGTAGAAAATCACAAGTTAAAATTTTGCGTCTTTGAGGTTACAAGTAGTCCTGAATCTCTAATTCTCCACCCCACACTTAAAACTGTGCATTGCCTTCAATGTACAAATGTATGTAATAGAATGCTATGTAGGAATTTAAATGCATGAAGTTTTAAGGAAAAAGAAACTGGTACTCCCCCGGTCAATTCGGTATATAACCTAAGGCCAAAACTTATTGCTACTGTCAGTTTGTGCCTATCAGCTGCTTGTCAACACTTTGCTTTAAAGGCTACATATAATTTCTCAGAAATTTGATATGGTTTCCGACTCCTCGGGTTGTAGAGATGGAGTGTAACTCCTGAAAGAAGTAGAGAAACTACTTGGTGATGTTATTCTACTTGACACACAAAGGAAAATATAAAAGCAGACATGGAAAATAAAAGGTAGTAGTTAAGCTACTAAGGTCCTAGTATCGAGAAGGCATACCTAGGGGCTGAAGTAATAGATACTTAAATTTGGAAAACCAAACCCGAGGTCCATACTTTCTGCCATATGCACCAACTTCTCAGTTTATTCATGATCATCGGGTTGCCTCCCGGAAGCGCCACGTTTATTTAAGGGTCGTTGGCTAGACCCGTACGTGCTTTGTGAATTTCCAATTCAGTGCTATTGGTGGAATAATCTGTCAAATGGGTGGCTTCTAATATGGAGAGGTTCATCCAACCCATTTGATTACCATGCGTACAATGATAATAAGATGATCCAGGAATTAGTGGAGTCCATCCTAGACTAGCTGGACAGAGAAAAATAGGGTAAAAATTGTTCAAACTTAAAACGGGCATAACTTGAGCTACGTTTGGAGTTAGAGGGCCCCCGACCAGGGGACGGAAAGGTTTTGACGAGCTGGATCATGTGGAAACCGTAGGCAGTTTGTCCCAGTGGTCTGAGCAAATTTCCCCCATTAAGTGGCCCAATTTCACAAATCAAAGATTTTCCCCAATTTTCTATTTTTAATATTTTCAACTTTTTTGTGCTAAAACGGGTGAATCATTTTTGTAAACCTGCCAAATTTAGAATGCTCTATAGAAGAGAATCTAAAGAAAACGATGTAATTAAATCACGCCACCACCATTTGAAATTTCCTGGACCAAACTTCAAGAAGCCCATGTAGTGAAGGAGACGGTCACCCCGGTATGATAATTTTGCCACGTAATTTTCGTTGGATGAACGTTGCTTTCTCCCTAAGAAGTGCTCCTCAGAGTGATGTGCCCTATCATGTGGCTTATGTGATTCATGGAATGATTCACTGATATGCTTGGTAACAGGCCAGCTATCACTGTTGCAAGGAAGAGGTCTCACCATTATCATTTGTTTGCTGGTGAATACTTCCTCTTGCATAATCTCCTCATGGATGTTGGTCTCACAATCTGGTTCTTCATATGATGTTGTCTCTAAAGTGACAGGAACTCTAGACTGTTCCATACATCCTTCTTGTGCTTCCATAGTGAGGATTCCCATTGATTCTTCTTTAGATCTTTGCTCTTCTGGCTCCTTTGATTGGTTAGTTTCCAGCCTATCAAAAAAGTCAAGAAGTGATTGTAAAGTTGCAGTAACTCCCTCTTCTGAATCATCCGGACTCACTTCCGACTGCTCCATGCTTGTGAAGCAGAGTAACATGAACCTACTAAAGATGTTGAAGCTATAACTTCCGATTCTTGGATTTTGAATGGATCATCTTGTTGTTCAGTTGGATAGCTCTTTATGAGTTGAACCTTAGTTTCTTCCAAATGACGAAACAGATTTCCTGGTGTCCATGAGTCGGAATCTAGAATTTCTTGGGGCGGTGTGGTTTCCTCATATGGTTGCCAGTAGGGTTGGTGAAAATCTTTGGAATACCCTTGATAGTGATAACAATCTTAAGTGTAGTGGGCTTCCCCACAGATCTCACACCAAACCTCTGAATAGTGGTACTCATAGTCGTATTGATATCCTTCATAACAACAATCGTAGTTGTCATCCATGAAAGTTGTTGTAAAGAATAATCAAAACAAACCATAAAAATATATGTTAAGGTTAAAAAGGCTAATCCATTAACTTGAATCTTTATTGAAATCAACGTGTCCTCGGCAACGGCGCCAAAAACTTGATGTGTCGTTTTTAATATATAAAACTATAATAAATTTATATGATGGTTTTACGAGATCAGGTTTTAAATGTATAAAATGATAATTACTTTAACTTAAAAACACACACAATAGGCAAGTGTACCTATCGCAACGTAATATAGTTTAGGTAAGAACCAAGTATTGAACCAATGGACACGGTCGAGTTCCAATACTCAACTTTTGTTATCATTTAGCCGGATTAATTAGTGAGTGAGTTTTGTGTGCTTGTGAAGCAGAAAAGTAAACAACGGTAAAGAAAATAACAGAAAAGTAAATAACGGTAAAGTAAATAACAGAAAAGTAAAAACGTGTGTGATGTGTGTAACAGAAATGTAATGAACGGAATAGTAAATAGCAAGAAAGTAAATATCTCAGAAATGATCAGGTCACGAAGAGTATTGCTTCGGGCTTCGAATCGGCTTGGTACGTGATAATGTTAAGTTGACTAATCCAGTGATATAACTACTACAAACTTGTGACCCGGGTCACCGCTAGAGCCTCGTCCTCACGACATTTGATTCACGAATTAAAATCTTTAAATTAAAATAGTAGTGCCTCCCATTAGGGACAACAAGTACCATCAACCCTTTGAATGGTCATCTCCGGGTTGGTTTAAGACATCGAACATAAATGCTTTGTATTAAAGTTAAATAGGTGATTATACTTTGTTCACCGGGAGGCGGTGTAACAATGAGACCGAGTATAAAGACGTACCATTCCTAACATGAGTTCACCAATTCTTGGTCGCGTAATAAGTTCGTATAAAGACGTACGACCTTACTAATGTTGACCAAGCCTTGGCTTATCAATCTCTGCGTGTATAAAGATGTACAAGCTTCAAAGGAATTTTGATTAAAATGGCTTTACGATCTTACACTTTAAAATCAAGAACACTCACAGATATAAAGACGGATTTAGACAATAATAAAAGCCCACCAAATGGTGGTTTTAAGAATGAATAATTAAAGACATAAACATACCACTAGATTAATACATCAAACATTACCATGCACCAAACATCATCTTCACCCTAGCAATACAAAGAGTTTAGCCACGAATGGCCATACTAACTAGCGTAACGCTGAGTTTTGTAGGCTCCCCTATTGAGGACAAAGAGGAGGAGCCTCTCTACTCTCTACTCTATACTACATAAACGAACTTTCTTTAGCTCTGGTTAGGTGTGTATGGTATGTCCTCATGAAGAAATCAAGCCACCTATTTATAGGCCTCAAATAAGGCAATGCACGGCCGTGCATTGGATTGCACGGGCGTGCAAACACCTCGGGAATCAAACAGGGTACAAATTGTAGTGTACTAAGTCCTTGGGGAGCAAGTTTGGGTTTGCACGGTCGTGCAACCCTCCCTTGCTTCCTAGTTTCGTCTTTTAGCTGCTAGATGACTTGTTATTGACCAATTTTGACTTCTTGCGGTTCAAAGCTCGGGAATGATCTTCCAAAAGACTTGTTTTCTGGGTGTTTTTGACTAGTTTAATCTTTGTTTATCTCAGGACACTGAATAACCTGCAATTATGAAATATAAACGCTTTAAGTATCAATTGCAAGGTTATTATTCAATTAGTACCATAATATGGGGATTATTATGCATGCAAAACATGTATAATTTAGGGCATATCAGGATACTACGTCTAGCAAACCATACAAACAATCCCAAACACACAGTCATATGATCTAGATACGCTATTCAAATTGAAAGACATTCACAAATAGCATACGGAACTATAATCAATTGCAACTCAGATCTAAACATGCATATTCATCAAAATAATCAAACCAAGATCTTTTACAAAACCATTAAACCATCAAACGAATCCAAAAACCGAATAAAAATCCAAACTTCACTAAGCAATCATCACAAACCTATGCAGTATCAATGGTTTAGCCAACACACATGATCAAAACATCCAAAACAGAAGTAATAAACATAGACATGGTTTCAAACAATGGAATCAAAGACTAAAAGATGAGAATTAAATCCCGAATACGTTAAAGCTAACACACCCGAGATCAAAAGCTCCAAACTTTAGCTTCCGATCCTTCTCCAACTCCTAGAATCGCCCAAATATGCTCTCTGACGGCCAAAAGATCGAACTCCCGGGATAATGGCATCGCAATTTGATTTAATGTCTAACTAGGGCTTTTTGCGAAAATTTATGGCCCACACGTACCATGAGATATGATCATGGGTTTCTCTCGTACCGCGAGGAACAAAATAGTCGGGCACCCTTTTGAGTTTCCTCGCGTACCGCGAGACTCTTTTGCTCTCCCTGCGCATACCGCGAGGAACTAGAAATCCAACTTTTTAACTTTGCTTCCTTGGGACTTTCTCTCTTGCTCGGTTTCTTCTGGATATCACTTGTAATTCTCACGACCACTTGTTAACACACAATAGACTCAGAACAAACTAAAAATGACTCAAAACAAATGTAAAACTAACTAAAACACATGAAAATTATAGGAAATAAGATGTGTGCTTTGCACTATATCAAACATCCCCACACTTAACCTTTTTTCGTCCTCGTAAAAGCCTTCAATGGAATCATAACCGGACAAAGCTTTAACATTCACAATTAACTTAACACAAATATACTCACGTGTTAAAAAGAAACAATCGGTATTTCTATCCGATTAAACCCAACCACCAACTTTCAAGCCCCTTTGTGTTCTAATTTCATTTTATACAGCATATCAATCTATCTATGGGACTCACACTCAAAAGCTACAACTTTACCTAATACCGTCTCAATGTCATGTTTAGGCCCAGGTTAAACCGTATAGATTTCCCACCACGTTAAACTAAGATTCACATGTTTTAGAAATTACGAGGAACTAATGAATAAATGAATGGAATTGAGCATTAAATTAAGCAAATGAACTTTCGTCTAGAGGGGTTTCAACCAAGTCACTACCCCGGAGGGTAACACATAGACTACAGTTCTAATCATAAAGCACATAAGAATTACTTAGTGGTGTTTTCTCCAAGTGGCCATCCCGGAGGGTAACACATAAGCAAGACTTAGTATTTTAATCAAATAAGCTCATGAAATATGGAATTATTGATTTATGGAAGCGAGCGCCACCAACACTCGGATTTACTCTCATAAAAAGAGAGTGGTGTGCCAAGAAAAATTCAAAAATCTCTAAATTTTAACTTAACGTGGTACCTATCACCCTATGTTGACAGTTTCAGTATTACTGTTGAAGCACTTTCCTGTGACAAACACTCTGGATAGATTCTGGATAGATAGAGTCTTAGTTTAGTACTTTCATGTATGTATTTCTCTTTGTTTGTAAGTGTCTGTATGTATTAGTTATCGAGTTGTATTTACTTTTACATATGGTCTGTTGCAGATTTCTCTAAGTGTTTTGCGCACTTGTATGTGCGCAGGAAGTAGTTCCTGCGTACTTAGCAAGTACGCAAGAATACCTATGCGTACTTGCTAAGTACGCATGAGCAAATTGCCCTGCGCACTTGCTAAGTGCGCAAGCATCAGGTCATGTATAAATAAGGATGGTTGACAGTAGATAAGTACGCAATCATAGGCATTCAGATTAGCAAATACGCAGAACTTTGTAATCTCAGAACTTCTCTCTGTAACCTTCAAGTGTTTATAATAGACGAACGTTTATAGTGATTATCTTGTCGGTTTACTTTGTTTCGTAAGACTCTCCACCTAATCATGGGTATTCCGCACCCAGTCCGACTAGTAGACCCACTTGCATGTGACAATCCGCCACACCCGAGGGATCTACAAGTGGTATCAGAGCCTTTGCTCTTGATTTCGAGTGTTGTGAGTGAGTTTGGAGATTTTTCTACAGAGTTTTACAAGCAAAATGAGGTGTTTTTTGTTGATTTTTGTGATAAAATAGGGGTAGCTCTTGAGCACTATTTTAGAAGCAAAAATCACTCAAAAAAACCGACTTTTGTTGTGTATTTTGAGTGTTTTGAGCATCAAAGGTTGGTTAGAAACAAGTTTCTGACCCTTTGGCTCATTTTGATTGTTCATCCGTTTGATTTTTGCCATTCCGGTGTGTTTCCAGTGACCAAAATAGTTTGGTGAGAGTTGGTAAAAAGGTGTTCTGCGTACTTACCATATCTGGCAAAAAGTTTAGTCTTGCTGCGTACTTATCTACTGTGTACTTATCATTTACTCCTGCGTACTTATCAAGTATGCAAGAGCAAATCTTAAATACGCAAGACCATTCCTCTAAGTGCGCAAGGCCAATATCAAGTGTGCAAGTGTCTCTGATTTTTCTGAAATTTGACTAAGTGTTCACCATGTCGAATCTTCAGAACCTTGGAAACTTTTAAACTATGACAATGAGATCGGTACTCCTCAGAAACCACCAAAGCTGCTAAATGTAAATGATTATTCTAACTGGAAGGCACACTTTGAGCATTACATTTCTTACACTGATTCTTCGTTATGGATTCCAATTCTAGAAGGCTATAAGCATCCCACACACATTTATCTTGATGTTGAACTGCCTAAGCCTATCTCTAAACTTGATGAAGAAGAAAAGAAAGCTTATGATCAAGAGAAGAAGACTCACGGTTCTATCACTATGGCATTAACTCAGGAGTTGTTCCACAGCTTCAGAGGTTATGACAACTCTAAAGATCTTTGGAAGGCGTTACAGAAAAGATTCGAGGGGAATAGTGATATCAAGAAGAGTAAACAGAATCTACTCAGGAAGCAGTATGAAAGCTTCAGATTTTTGGAGAATGAGTCTTTAGATGACCTCATCTCTAGATTCTATCATTTGTAGACAAATTGAAAGCCTTTGAGCTCAAGTATCCCGATGAAGAGTTAGTGGAAAAGTTTCTGGATGCTTTGCCACCCAGGTTTGAAATGTACACAACCCTGATGAGAGAGAATCCAAAATTCTATGAAATGACAGTGGAGGAGGCAATTGGAAAGGTTCAAGCTCATAACATCAACCTTAGAAAGAAGGAGAGCTCAGGAAGACCTCAGATACAAGATCCTTTTATGTATCATGGGACGTCTTCTACAACCAATCTGTGGGCTCTGGAATTGCCCTTTTCTCTGGAAACTCTACTGAAGAAGACCACTCAAATGGTTGTGGTGGTCATGCATGCTATGCATCTGGATCAGGTTGTGGATCTCATCAACAACACACCTCAAGAAATCCTCCCGCTACAACTTCAGTTAACCAATTAGCTATAGCCAAAATAGCTGAAGATTATGTAGCACTATTTTCATCTTGTATGCTGGCCTACGAGAACTTCATAGGTGGCAAGCTTACAGATCCCGAGACAATAGAAGAAGACTTCAATCAAGTGGATCCTGATGACATGGAGGACATGGATATTCAATGGAATATGGCCATGATATTGAGGAGAGCCAAGCGTTTCCTGAACAGAACTGGAAGAAAGTTCATTGGCGGGCATTCGAATGCCAAGGTTGGTTTTGACAAATCCAAGGCCAAATGCTATAAGTGTCTAAACTTTGGACACTTTGCTCGTGAATATCAAAGAGACAGAGCACCGGCTTAGGGTTTCACCAGACCTAGCCAAGGAAACAATCATGGCTACAACAACTCAAACAACCATAATCAAAGCCAAAGTGGAACGTCCAATGCACTGGTAGCTCAACAGGACGACAGCTTTGATTGGGGTGTTCATCTGGAAGATGCCATCATTGCACAAACTCAGGTTGGTCTCATGGCTGAGATCATGGAGTTGATGGAAGCTGAGAAAAAGGAAGCTGAGAAGAAGGTAGCTGAAGAAAAGGAAGCTTCTGTAGCAGATCAAGAGGAATCTACTACTGCTGTTGCCCTCATGGCCATTGGAGAAGCAACAAGTTCATCGTCTGAGGTAGATTCTAATCCGTTTTATGTTATTTCTTGTTCTAAATGTCTAGGCTTAAAACTTGAAAATTCTAAGCTTCAAGACAAGGTCGAACCCCTTCGCATTGCAGCTCTAAGTTATAAAGAAAACGAAAAGCGTTTTAAAGATTCAATTGAAACGTTGAAAAAGGAAAAACGTGAGTATTCACTAAAAATGAGCGATCAACAGCTTCACTTGGATATTGCATATAAGGGGTTGGATAAAAGGAACAATGAAATTAACAAGCTGCAAAATGAAATCTTGCAGTTGAAATGTTCTAATGAGAAGTTGAAAAACTCCCGTTTTATGGTGGAACACTACGAATCTGTAGTGAGGCAAATGAATGGCTTAGGGTTGGGTACTAATGCCATTCCTCCACCAGTTAGCGGGAAGTTTGTCAACAGCTTAGTAGACATTGATCTAACTTGTCTTGATGAGTCCTCAGAAAAGGATGATTCCTCTAAAATGGATGATTCCTCAAGTAAGGCCAACTCCGCATCTGATGAGGAGTTCTTTACTGCTTCTGATGATGGGTCGGTTAACACCTGCCCAGAAGGAATAGTATCTGAGCAGTTGTTATTAAAACAGAAAGTTAAGAAAAACATTATCACTAATAGTGATAACTGTATTTTAACTGAACCCGATATCAATGAATCAAATAATAAATTAAAGGTAATGCTTTATGGGGGATATAAAAATCTTAATCAAGTAAAGAAAGAGGCTTTTTTAGCTCACTATGGGCTTGGTTACAAAGAAAATTTGCTAAAATACTATACTCCCAAGAACCAATCTGTATCGGGTCAAACTCCTGTTCACAAACCAATTCCTCCTGCTCATCATGCTGAGTCAGCTAATGCCATATCTAATGAGCCTTACAGGAGAACTTACACAGACAAGAGGACTTGCTTTCACTATGGCTTGGTTGGTCACATTTTTGTGAACTGTCCTTCAAAGAACCAAGGGAAACACCAAGGGAAACGGCCTATTGTTTCACAACCGGCTGTCATCCCTAAGTCACCATCAGTGAAATCTCCCAAATGTCTAAAACAAAATGTGGTGAAACCACCAGTTAAACCGATGGCAAAGCCAAAGATCAAATCTGAGGCCAAACCATCTGTTTCAGGAAAGGTAAAGCAACCTGTTGTACCTTGTGTATCTACCTCTGGTAGTACACGTACTGGTGAGAAATCTGTGGTGAAACTCTCTAAGCAACAGAGGAGGAGAAGGAATAAGAGGTTGAGAAAGCTAGAGCAGCTGACTTCAGTTCAATCAGGTGAAGCTTCCACTAGTTCACCTGCTGTTGTTGAACATAAGTCTATTGTTCCAGTTAAGAAACAGAAGAGGTCCTGGACTAACAAATTCAAAAATTCTCAATCTCCTAGTCCTAATTCTTTTAAAGATTCATCCATTTCGAACTGTCATCACGACTGTGAATTAAAAGAGGTAGTTTATTTTGAAAAGGATAGACGACCCAAGACCACTATGGCTTGGGTCTCCAAATCTAACTAATTCTTTTTGTTACTTGTGCAGGGACGTCCGAAGGGTACTATCTCTAACCGCTGGTATGTAGATAGTGCATGCTCCCAGCACATGACAGGAAACATGGCCTTGCTTCAAGATGTGAAACCATTCAGAGGCGGCTATGTGGCCTTTGCTGGAGAGAAAGGCAGCAGTATCACGTGTCAAGGCGTGGTATCAAATGGTTGTGTCAGTTTTGAGAATGTCAACTTTTGCGAGCAGCTGAAGCTTAACCTGCTGAGTGTCTCCCAAATGTGCGACAAGGAGTACTCGGTGGTGTTTAATAAGAATGAATGCTTGATTCTCAAGCCTGGTTTTGAAGTTCCTGAAGACTGGATTCTGGTGAGAGCGCCAAGGACAAACGACACCTATCAGATTGATATGTGCGTGGCAACAACCACCTCATCAGTTGCTACTTGTTTGCTTACCAAAGCGACAGAGCTTGACTCTATCTTTTGGCATAGGAAACTCGGACATATTTCTTATCGTAAAATGAACCATCTTGTCCGAAATGGTTTGGTAACCGGGGTTCCTAAGCTGAGATTTACCGTTGCAGATGACTGTATGACTTGTAAAAAGGGCAAACAGAAGCGGAAGTCTCACAAGCCCAAGCTCCAAAACTCCATTGATACCCCTTTGGAGCTATTACACATGAATCTGTTTGGCCCCATAAGTATCAGGAGAATTGGAGGTAAGTCGTTCTGTCTGGATGTAACTGATGATTTCTCATGTTTTTCTTGGGTGCATTTTTTAGGTACTAAGGACGAGACTGCTGATATTATTCAATACCTGATCCTGAGCTTGGAATCTCTTTGCAAGATGAAGGTTAGAAGAATAAGGAGTGACAACGGAACTGAGTTCAAGAATAATTTGATGGAACTTTTCTGTCTCAAGAAGGGGATCCGTCACGAATTCAGCGCCTCGTATACACCTCAGCAGAATGGAGTTGCAGAACGGAAGAGCAGAACACTGATTGAGACTACAAGGACTATGCTGTCGGATGCAAAGCTTCATGTCACGTTCTGGGAAGAAGCAGTTAATACAGCTTGTCACGTCTTAAACAGAGTTCTGGTTATGAAGAGGCATAACAAGACTTTTTACGAGTTGATCAACAATCGACTTCCCAATCTTGATTACCTAGTTCCTTTTGGTAGTCCCTGTTCCTTGTTGCTATAGTACAAAGACCGCCAGTCTAAGTTTCATGCAAAAGCGGTGGAAGGCATCTTCTTAGGATACGTTGCCAACTCGCCTTGCAAGAGAGTGTACAATATAGGAACTCGTACTGTCGAGGAATGGTTTGAAGTGGGTTGTAGTAAACACAGCATTCCTCCAGAACCAACAGGTCCAACTTGGGGTTTTGATTATGATGCGCTATTCAAGTCATTCAATCTTCCTGATCTATCTCTAGTTGACGCCGCAAATGTTTATGAATTATTGGGTGGCGGCGATGACTCCAGTTTCTCTACTCGTGCTACTGTACCGAATGTAAATCCTGATTCCAATGTTGCATCTGCATCTGGAACACATGACAGTGATAACAGTGAAGATGTTCATGTTGATGGAGATGACGCTCAAGCTAATCCTAACCCAACTGTAGGAAATGAAGCTCCAGCTGATCCAATTAACATTGAATCTTCTTCTTCTGGAACACAGGAAATGGGGGAATTAAGCACGAAACTCGATTCAGAAATTCAGGAACCAAATGTACCAGAGACGAGAGTGCATAAGAATCATCAAATCGACAACATTATTGGTGATCCTCATGCCGGTGTTCAGACTCGTCATCGAACCATTGCAGAGAACACTAGTCTTTACTCGGAGATACTTGACACTGGTGTCATGGAAACTTTTCTGCAACTTGCATTCGTGTCCCAGTTAGAGCCAAAGAATGTGAAGGAGGCTCTCGCGGACAACTGCTGGATTGAGGCGATGCAAGATGAATTGTCTCAATTCCAAAAGTTGCACGTGTGGGATTTGGTTAACTTGCCAAAAGGCTTTCAGCCAATTAGAACCAGATGGGTGTTCAAATGCAAGACGGATGGTCGTCATGTGGTTGTGAAGAACAAAGCAAGATTGGTTGTTCAGGGTTTTTATCAACAAGAGGGCTTGGATTACACGGAAGTATATGCCCCAGTTGCAAGAATTGAGGCCATTCGACTATTCATGGCTTATGCCACATATGTTGGCTTCAAGGTCTATCAACTTGATATGAAGAGTGCTTTCTTATATGGAAAAGTTCATGAAGAGGTCTATGTCACTCAACCTCCCGGCTTTGAAGATCCGCATAATATCAATAAAGTGTATAAGCCCGACAAAGCACTTTATGGTCTTCATCAAGCACCGCGGGTATGGTATGAGACATTATCTAAGCATCTATTGTCTAATGGTTTTGACCGTGGACAGATTGACTCGACCCTCTTCATTAGGAAAGCAGGAGGTGACAATCTTCTTGTACAAGTCTACGTCGACGACATTATTTTTGGATCTACCAATGAAGGGATGTGTAGGGAATTCGAGCAGGTGATGAAGTCCAAGTTTGAAATGAGTAACATGGATGAATTGTCGTTCTTCCTGGGTCTGCAAGTCAGTCAAAGAGAGGATGGCATTTATCTGCATCAAACTAAGTATGTGCAGGACATCTTGTCAAAATACAAGATGAATGATAGCAGTACTTATGGCACACCTATCCCAGTCAATCATGGTCTGCATCCTGACAAAGATGGAAAGGATGTGGATTGCAGATTATACCGTGGGATGATCGGATCTCTTATGTATCTCACAGCTTCAAGACCCGATATAATGTTTGTTGTGTGCTTGTGCTCAAGGTTTCAGTCTCAACCGAAGGAGTCACATATGATAGCCATGAAGAGAATTTTCAGATACTTGAAAGGGAAACCTCAATTTGGTATTTGGTACTCTAAGCAGCAGTCATTCGACTTCAAAGCCTACACTGATTCAGACTATGTTGGTTGTAACCTTGACAGAAAGTCAACTTCTAGTGAATGTCAATTCTTAGGAGACAGACTGGTTTCCTAGCAGTGTAAGAAGCAGTCAACGGTTTCTGTCTCAACTTGTGAAGCAGAATACATTGCTGCGGCGAGCGGTTGTTCTCAGATATTGTGGATTCAGCAACATTTGAGAGACTACGGCTTAAACTTCACTGGAACTCCCTTATTCATTGACAACAATGCCACCATTTCCATCACAAATAACCCAGTGAAACATTCCAAAACTAAACATATAGAAATTCGCCATCATTTCATCCGTGATTGTGCTGAAAAGCATTTAATTAAACTTGTAAAAGTTCACACGGATGACAATCTTGCTGACCTTTTCACAAAGGCTTTTGATCGATCCCGTTTTAAGCATCTTGTCAACTTGATAGGAATGTTCAATCCTGAGTGAAAATTAGTTTTTCTTAAATCAATTCAATTCATAGAAGTTAAATTTTATTTCTTTTAAATTTTCTATAGTTTATTTCTTTTTATTTTTTAAAATATTTTACAAAATAAAAAAAAAAGAGAAAATGGAGAAAATTTCAAAGTTAACTTGAGAAAAGAGGAAATGATAGTACATCAGAAATGATCTAAACGTCATAGACTGCTCATATGGGAAATGATTGCGTCATGCATACTTAATTGTTTAAATTATTATGTTTTTAATCTGCTTATTTACAAATAATTTGAATTGGCAGTAGGCTGTATGCGTCTTTGAATCACTAGTAGTGTGGAAACTAAAGTCTAAATTACAACTGTGATTTGAACCCATGTTTGCTAGTGTGTGTGTGTGTAAAATAATAGAAAAGATCATTATCAGATAAAGGATGTTAGATTTTGGCAATAATTTTCTTTTGAGATCGGTTTCGGGTTATGTCGTTAGCACAATTAATGCGGTTCATCTCACTGTCCATACTCACAAGTATGCAATGAGAGATTGAATCAAGACATGTCTCTACATCAACCGTTGAGCATGTATTCACCCTTGAATCACTCCTGATTCATTGAAATCAAATCCAGATAAAAGTTGGATTCCCTTACCTTATTCAAACACCATACTCATTATCTTGAATTATCATACCGATATTCAATGAGGAAAATCAAATGAAACCAAGACAAATGAATCACTCGATTATGAATCTTATGATTCCTGATAATCCTTATGGATTCTGCTTGATTTTTCCTGTGCTAATTGATGTAGCTTCATTCTGAAAATTTAGAAAATCATTGGGAAAATCTTAGATGTCTTGAGATAGTGCAATTTACATTATTGTAGCATATCAGTGGGGTACACGTTGTATATCTTATAATTAATACCTTAATACACAAGAACGTGATACAAAGATGCTTACGGTTTCAAATCTTATAATATTGTCAACTTGAATTACTTGTTTATGTGCTTATTATGTATGAATAAATAGTAATCCATGACATGATCCCATATTCTTTGATGTTTATATTATATTGTATCGTTTTTGCTATAAGTTAGCCTGATATGATCCTCTGCTCGTGTCTTTCATCAAAAATAGTTTGTGTAAATACGTGTATATTTTTATCTAGAAACGATCAAAAAGATTTTAAGTTTATGAACAGTTCAATCTTAATCAGAAAAACCAAAAATATTTGTGTTTAACCTTCCTGAATTGATTGTGAATCCTCTTGATTGAATGTTGTTTATCTTGTTCGTTATTTGACTTGAAAAATCTTCATAATTTGAGTTGAAAATTTGCGCACTTAAGGGTTTCTGCGTACTTGTCAAGGGCGCATGAAGTAAGCCCTGCGTACTTAACAAGTACGCAAGAGTTAAGTCTTGCGCACTTGTAAGTACGCAGGAGTTAAAGCTTGCACACTTAGCAAGTACGCACGACCTTTTGGTGTTGGGTATATAAACAGGAGTTAGAAAATTTCAGAGTTTTATCTCATTCAAACATATCGACTGTTCTTTTTCCCTCTGCAAAATTTTCTCAAAAATCCGAGTGTTCCAAACCGATTTCTTGTCCCATCTCTAGTATTATCATCGTGTAACAATCAATCGATGAGAATCTTGAGCCAATCCATCCACAAAATTCGCGATTTTGGACCGATTCAGAGACTTAAAACTTAGGGTTTTTAATTCGAGTTTTTAGTCATAAGTTTGGTTGTCTGGGTAAAAACTGATAATTAAAACCTAATTAAAACCTGTAATCGACCCTTAATCATCCGTCTAATCTTTGATTTTGACCATTGGGCTTGGAGTTGACCGTCGGTACGACTGATCATCGATTAGGTCAAAATTGGAGGAATGTAGCAGTGATTTGGTGTTGATGTTGGTTCCATGGGTCGTAATCACTGATTCCGACCTTGTGGTGACCTAATCTACCCAATGTTTGAACATCTGTTGAATTTTTTATTTCTGAAAAAAAAATATGAACAAGTGTGTTTCCTGCGCACTTAACAAGTACGCAAGAAGAAACTCATGCGTACTTGTTAAGTATGCAAAAGGAAACTCCTGCGTACTTGCTAAGTACGCAGGACCAACACTTGGGAAAAATTTCTAAGTCTGGAAATTCAGTTCAAAGAGTAACTGCTATACTGCGTCATGTTTATTCATTTCCAATGAAACTTGTTGTTCTGATTATGTTTTCTGTGTGTTTTTGCAGATTATGGCTCGGGCGTTTACGAACGAATTCAATCTGTTAGCTAATACTCAACCGGAATGGAAGGGTGCAGCGCTTCAGTATTGAGAGATAGTTGATTTCTTGAACCGTTCAAGAATCAGCTAAGCTATTTCAGTTGACCCGATCGTTTCAAGACCTTATCTGGAGTAATTTTGGGAGACTACGGAGCATGATTGCACGGTAACCCCCAGTGTTATAAGGGCTACCGTAGCTGGTCATGACATCGACTTCTCTGAAGATACAATTAGAAGGGTCCTGCAATTCTGAGATCTCTCGACCGACCCGACAGCCTATCCAGACTACTTTGTGGATGGTTGTTGGAGGCAACGAATGGGATATGTCGGTGCGAGAGACTATGCTTCGTATAAGAAAATGTGGGTGCTTGACCAATGGAGATATTTTGCCCATGTCATGATCATATGCATCTCCTCAAGAAAAGCTGGAAAGGATGCAATGGGTCATGACCTTGCTGTAGCCATGGTTGGCTTATCTCTCAACAAGGGCTACAACTTCTCACGATACATATTCAAAGCCATCAATGACCAGATCAACACGGCTGAGAGGTTCAGGTTCTTGTTATACCCTAGGTTCGTGCAACTTCTAATAAACGATGCGTTACCAAACCTACCTGCTAACAGGGAGAGATTGCAAGTTAAAAGGGTGGACAAAAGGGTGTTTGCATGGTTTTTAAAGCCAGGCAGTGTAGATCCTACCCCTGAGCACACAACACTCTTTGGCCACCTTATAAATGAAGCGTACGTGGCACCAAGTGACTGGAGATGGTATAATCACGATTCAGAGCCAGAGTTGAGTGACCATTCAGATGAACAACAACAACAAGAAGAGGATGATGAAAGTGAAGATGGATCGTCTGATAATGGAGACAAAGAAGGAGGACATAATGGTGCTGAGGGATCCGACTCGGAAGAGACTGAGTCTGATTCTTCTGATTCCGATGATGCACCATCTCAGACACACCCAAGGAGAACGACAAAGGTAACCCTACCTGAGTTGTCCTCAAAGAGAAAGCGACAAGCTTCAAGCAGCGAATATGAGCCAGATTCTGACTCTGACGCTGTTATACAGAGACAACGACGTGAAAGCATTCATAAGAACAGCGGGGATAGGCAGCAACAACCTATTCCTAGTGAGGTGGCGGTGAGTCCTCAGCAGCAAGTACAAGTTTCAGCTGCAAGTTCTGATTCAGCTTCCACCCCACCTTCACAGCAGCTTTACAGGAGACAGAGGAAGAGGCCACAGGTACAACCTGATGTGGCAGTCACTTCAATCACAGAGGAGGTTCTTGTGATAGTGACCCTCCCTATCACATCTGCCCAGGTGATGGTGACTACTCCAATTCTCACGGAGTCAGTCACCATCACCCCTTCCATAACACCTAAAACCGTTATCACATCCACAATCCTAACAACCACCATTGATCCTTTAAGTCAACCCTTCAACTATGGGGAATTTACTCAAGGGTTTGACTTCCACACCATCTTCTCCTCCCCAATTCACAATGTCGAAGCATCATCATCCAGACATCTTGATCCTAATGATGCAAGGATTGATGTTCTGGAAACCCAAGTTGCTGGATTATTGGAAACTATTCGGAAGTCAAAGGAGGAATCTGATGCTTAACAAGCACAGATTAATTCGTTGGTGGATGAAGTTAGGATTCTAAGAAGCCAGAGAACGGGGACTGACGAGAGACTGAAGAACGTCATGGCCCAGAACGAGCTTCTAATAAGGACAAATGAAATGATTCTGGGTCACAGGTCATCTCTAGAGTTGAGGTTTAATACTCAACAGAAAGAGCATGAGATGTTGGTCAAACTAATTGTTGATCTGACCAAGAATCTTGATGCTCAGGGGGAGAAAGATAAGGAGAAGGAGAAAGAGAAGGAGAAAACTACTGGTGATGAGGCTTGTCATCCTGTTGACTTGACTAAGGATGACGACAAAGACAAGGATCCCGAAGCCGGTCCTAGTGGAGGTGAGCACCAAGCTTTAGCAATTGTGCCCATCTCTGCTATTCCAATGGCTCAGGGGGAGTCTACTCATCAAGAGGGTGGTGATACCTCTGGTGGTGGTGACAAAGGAAAGTTAGCGGCTGATGTGCTTAAGGATCTATCTGATGATGAGATCTTATACTTAGAGCCTGATTATTCCAAGGAAGCACAGATCGATGCTCTCTTTAACCTAGAAGAAGGAGAGATCGACTCTGGTGATGATTGGGATGAAGATGATGAGGATGTAGTGATAGAAATTCCCAAGGGCGACGAGGAAGGAGAGTATGAGTTAGAAGATGGAGAGATCTTTGAATTACCATCCTTCGAAGCTCAGCTCAACACAGGTTCAGTCGAGCATGCTAGTAATGTGGAAGCCACGACTGAAGCCTCCCCAGTTGACCCTACACCTGTGGATCCGAAGGCACCGAAAGAAAAAGATATGCCTTCTACTTCATCTAAGGGTCCAGCTCCTGTTTGGCAAAAGACGTCTATCATAGACAAACAAGGGGCAACAGGGATGATCTTGGCTGTAAGGTTCGAGGAGGATAAGCAGTTTTTCGCAATCAAAAGATTTGGGGGGGTTCAATACTTGAAACCAACCAGTGAAGCGTTCAACTCCTTACCCAAATACGACCTTGTGAACCTAGCAAACCGAGAGCTGCTGTGTCATTCTAATCATGCAGTGGCGATTGGTTTGTGGGTGGTTCTACAGCGGGAAGCAAGATCTGGGAAGTTTGATATGTTCAAGCCTCAAGTGCCCAAGAGAGTCAAGGATAAGACAGCAAGACATCCTGTGACTAAGAAATTCTTAAATAAATTGGTATACAAGCCAGTGCTATGTGAAACCAAGATTCCCCTGAGCAAGTTATATCAGGATATCCTCGGTGACATGTGGTACTGGTATGTAGATCCAAAGACGGGCGACGCTGTGGTGATTGGAAATGTGAGGTCAGAAAGTGGATGCTTAGTGCCGAGGGAACTAATAAGAGTATTTGATGAAGTCTGCTTCATTAAATTCTCTGTGAAAGATCTGGAGGCACTAGCAGACAGGTATTGCATGCATACGGACGAATGGATGAAATTCCTTGCTTCTAAATATGACAAGGTGATCAAGTTCTGCCTTGACTATAAGAAGAAGATGGAAGCTAAAGATGCATAGTTGTGAAGACTGAAGACCAAAGACTAAAGACTAAGGATCGAAGATGATCCAGAGCTGTTGTCAAGGGGGAGTTTGTTGAAGCACTTTCCTGTGACAAACACTCTGGATAGATTCTGGATAGATAGAGTCTTAGTTTAGTACTTTCATGTATGTATTTGTCTTTGTTTGTAAGTGTCTGTATGTATTAGTTATCGAGTTGTATTTACTTTAACATATTGACTGTTGCAGATTTCTCTAAGTGTTTTGCGCACTTGTATGTGCACAGGAAGTAGTTCCTGCGTACTTAGCAAGTACGCAAGAATACCTATGCGTACTTGCTAAGTACGCATGAGCAAATTGCCCTGCGCACTTGCTAAGTGCGCAGGCATCAGGTCGTGTATAAATAAGGATTGTTGACAGTAGATAAGTACGCAATCATGGGCATTCAGATTAGCAAATACGCAGAACTTTGTAATCTCAGAACTTCTCTCTGTAACGTTCAAGTGTTTATAATATACGAACGTTTATAGTGATTATCTTGTCGGTTTACTTTGTTTCGTAAGACTCTCCACCTAGTCACGGGTATTCCGCACCCGGTCCGACTAGTAGACCCACTTGCATGTGACGATCCGCCACACCCGAGGGACCTACAATTATCGACACCCTAAGATGAATACCCACAAGATTTCATGAATTAAATCAATTATTAACCCTAAGTAACACAAACAGGCTATTTATGCTCTTCAAGCTGGCTGGGTCTACCAAAACATCACTAATTATACGCGTTTTCTATCATTTAAAATCATTTAAAAGCTCAACAAGCAGAACCAGTTGTACTATCCTTTTCCATTTTGTTTGCAACACTTTGATTTCAAAGGACATTTTTTCAAATTTTTCAACTTTTTTTTGTATTTTTGTATTTTTATAAAAGAAAAACAACTTAGACACCTAGACTCAACGCAGTCTCCCAAACTTGATATCACCCAGACGGTCTATAAAAACTAATAAATAAAACCTAATCTAGACTCCTAAGTAATAAATGGAATACCTATTAACTAGACCGCACTGACAGGTAAGTGGACCTATTGAGTGTAGCACAGCTTAATGGTAAACCGGATTATCGAACCCTAGAGACACTGAATAACTAAACTAGACTATGACTTGAACTATGAATGATTGATTTGGGGGGTTTTCTATACTACTTATTAAACTAAATAAATCAAGAAAACTTTAATGAACGACTCTAACTATCAAACAAGAACTTGGAAATATCAGGAATGGGAAGAATACCACCTAGGTCGGAATCCTACATGCAAAGCACAGACTTCTACCGGTTATGGAAACTATGATGGATCTGGGTATCTAAGGATAACAGCTCTAGACAACCTTGTAGATCCCTAATCACTATCAAGGTGTCACCAACAAGGAAACTCTAAAGATGTACTAAACTCACCAGATGGTCGGATTACCTTTCAGTCTCTCCAACAATGATAATGTACCCAGAAAACAGATCACCTCTCAGTCTCACTGTCCACAATACATCAAATATGCACGAGGTAATCTCATATCAACACACTATGACTCGGACTAGCAACAATCACTAAGAACCTAACGGAACCTCCTCTCAGACAATTCACACTCGAAATCCTAATGACAAGGACTAACCGATTATCTTCACTTTTCAAGTATTGAGATAAGATGAACACTCAGATCTAAATAACTCTCAATCACAGCTACTATGGGATACTACGTCTAGTAAACCATACAAACAATCACAAATACACAGTCATATAATCTAGATACGTCAAACTGAAAGACATTCACAAATAGCATACGGAACTATAATCAATTGCAACTCAGATCTAAACATGCATATTCATCATAATAATCAAACCAAGATCTTTTACAAAACCATTAAACCATCAAACGAATCCAAAAACTGAATAAAAATCCAAACTTTACCAAGCAATCATCACAAACCTAGGCAGTATCAATGGTTTAGCCATCACACATGATCAAAACATCCAAAATAGAAGTAATAAACATAGGCATGGTTTCAAACAATCAAATCAAAGACTAAAAGATGAGAATTGAAACCCGAATACGTTAAATCTAACACACCCTAGATCAAAAGCTCCAAACTTTAGCTTCCGATCCTTCTCCAACTCCTAGAATATCCCAAATATGCTCTCTGACGGCCAAAAGATCGAACTCCCGGGATAATGGCATCACAATTTGATTTAAAGTCTAATTAGGGCTTTTTTGCGAAAATTTATGGCCCTCGCGTACTGCGAGGAACAAAATAGTCGGGCGCCCTTCTGAGTTTCCTCACGTACCGCGAGACTCTTTGGCTCTCCCTTCGCGTACCGCGAGGGACTAGGAATCCGACTTTTTAACTTTGCTTCCTTGGGACTTTCTCTTTTGCTCGGTTTCTTCTGGATATCACTTGTAATTCTCACGAGCACCTGTTAACACACAATAGACTCAGAACGAACTAAAACCGACTCAAAACAAATGTAAAACTAACTAAAACACACGAAACAATAGGAAATAAGATGTGTGCTTTGCACTACATCAAATTTTTTTCCCTCTCATTTTTTGTGAAGGATCTACGCACGGGGGCGCGTCGGGGGGGGGGGGGGGAATTACCTTGATGTCTACTATGCCAACCTTGCCTCTCTACCATAAATAAATGCAACCACTACCGCTTCCTTTCTTGATTGGCATGTCATCCATCTGTTCGGGTGTTCGAGTCCTTAATAAAAAGTCTAGGTTTTCAGTCTAGTTTTCATGACTTTCATTGTAATTCCTGCTCCATTAATAAAAGCCACAAATTACCTTTTGGTTCAAATTCATTTACGGCTTCAAAACCTTTAGAACTTATGTATTCTTATGTATGGGGACCAATTGCCAAATCTATAGATGGTTTTACTTACTATGTTATTTTTGTGGATTTTTCACCAAATACATTTGGCTATTTCCTATGAAATACAAATCTGATGTTGCAAAATTGTTGCCCCAGTTCAAACTCCTAGTTGAAAAATATTTTCAAACTCCCCTGATTTCTATCTTCACTGACAATTGTGGTGAATACGAGGTTCTTGCACAGTATCTATAATCACAAGACATTTCTCATTTTACCACTCCCCCGCATTCTCCGGAGCAAAACGGTGTTGCCAAATGCCGCCATCGTCATATTGTGGAAACCGGTCTGCTTACCATCACGACCCTCCCTTACTCCATGCACATCTCCACAACATAACTCACCATCACCATCTGATCCTTCAGCCCATATATCCCTGACAAATCAGCCTTCTCCTACCATTTCTCCTAACACCTCACCTACCTCTTGGCCCCTTATTTCACCTTCCAACCAGCCTTCCCCTGCCACTTCACCCACCCCTCGGCCCCTTGCCACCCCTCTCCTTTAAACATACAACCGTCGTACCAAAACCACGGCTACAACATCACCTCAATCGCCCTCTCCGTCCCTTATCCAATCTGCCTCCTCCTCCTCTACCGAGTTCCAACCAAATCAGCCTCTCTTTTCCTCTTCCCGTTCCAACACTATTACTCCTCTTTCCTCAACAAGAGTGTTGCACTCCACTCCTACTTCACCCATTCTTCCACCACGCACGCATAAACCGAACCCAAAGTATTACAATTCCAAATTAGTAAACACCACCACCATTGAACCAACTTCACATATTCATGCCTTGAAAGATCCTACATGGCGGCATGCTATGGATGATGAATTCAACGCCCTTCTTCGAAATGGAACATGGGAACTAGTTCCCCCTCACTCTCATCAACCCATTGGATGCAAATGGGTTTTTAGGGTCAAACAAAAACCCGATGGTTCTATAGAAAAATACAAGGCTCACCTTATTGCAAAAGGGTTTCTCCAACAATACGGATGGGACTACTTTGATACATTCAGTCCAGTTACAAAACCATAACTATTCGTGCAGTTTTATCCATTGCTGTCTCATAAAATTGGCCACTTCGCCAACTTGATGTCAACAATGCATTTTTGCATGGAACATTACATGAGGAAGTCTACATGATTCAACCACCAGGATATGCCCATCCAGATTTTCCCCATCATATATGTAAACTACGCAAAGCAATCTATGGGTTAAAAGAAGCACCCCGTGCTTGGTATGTTGAACTTACTAACTTCCTAGTTGAATTTGGATTCAAAAACTCACTAGAAGATCCCTCCTTGTTCATTTACAACCATAATAGTCACATATGCTACTTCTTGGTTTATGTTGATGATATCGTTTAGACCGGAAACGATAACAAGTTTGTTCACTCTCTAGCGGACCGTTTTTTGATTAAAGACCTTGGAACACTTCATCATTTCCTAGGCATTGAGGTCATACACACTCCTTATGGTCTTTTCCTTTCACAACACCATCACATCCACAACCTTCTTACCAAGTTCAAAATGGATAGAGCCAAACACGTGGCCACTCCCCTTAGCAGCTCCAACCCACTCTCTCCTATGGATGGATCCCCCTGCTGATCCTACTTCATACCTTCAACTTGTTGGTTCTTTACAATATTTGGCTTTCACAAGGCCGGATGTCTCCTTTGTTGTTAACAAACTCTCACAGTTCATGGAATCTCCTACTCAAAATCATTGGCAATCCTTAAAACGGGTGTTAAGGTATTTAAAGGGTACTATCCACCAAGGGGTTATTTCTTAAACGGGGTTCCACACTTGATCTTAATGCATTTTCTGATTCTGACTGGGGAGGAAGCACGAATGGAAGGCGATCTACAACAACATATATACTTTATCTTGGGTCCAACATACTATCTTGGAAATCGGCACGTCAAATATCTATGTCGCGCTCCTCCACATAAGTTGAATACAAGGCCCTGGCAAATGCTGCAGCTGAAATTGCTAGGGTTAAAAATCTACTTTTTGAGCAAAGCATACCCATCTCATTAGCTCTGACTCTATTTTGTGACAGTGCAGGTGCCACATACTTATGTGCAAATCCAGTTGTGACAATCCGGACTTTTGCAGTTAACTCCGTTAACAAAATCCAGTTAAAGTTAACCTAATTAACTTAACTCAAACTTCAGGGACTAATTCTATCAATAATCCAAACCTAAACTCCAGGGACTAGTAATGTAATATCCCTAAAGTTGACTGTTGACTTTTAGAAAGTCAAAATCCCAATTCTGTTGACTTTTGAGGTCAAACTAACAAGTTCTAAACCCAATTCAAACCCTAGGGACTAGTTTTGACAAACTTTGAAACTCCAATTCACATAAAACTACAGGGACTGAACCTGCCAAGTCCTAAAACCCAATCAGTTGACTTCCCAAAGTCAAAATCAATGAATTCTGCTTATGTTGACTATTCTGAGTCAAACCCGTAAACCAAATCGACTCAAATCTGAATCCCACAATTATTTCTGTTGAAATCCGTAACCGTTATGAACTTGATAGCCATAATCGATCATCATTAGAACATAAACCTCTGTTATTAGTTCGAATTAACCTCAATTATGAGAATTAAGTTCAAAATCGTCGAACCATCACCCCTCTTTATCAAAATCGACAAATTCTTGTATTGGTTCCACAAATTGATCATACACACACGTAACTCGCACCTCTTTGCAGCTTTTGCACAAACTGAATTGGCTAGATTAACAGTCGAAGGCGCCGGAGACGACCACAGTCACAGTCAACAGCCGTTTTAGTCGAGCTCAGTCAATTCTCATCTGTTTCGGTAATTGAACACACTCTCACCTTCGTTTTTACTTCCAGATGAAAAGCCCTATGCCAATTAGGGCTTAAAACATCGAAATTAGCAAGAACCCGATTCTAGGGATCATACATTCGAGGTTTAATCGATTACCATTCTAGGTGTGATCTCAATTCAATTAACCTAAACCTCTAGACTCATAATCGCCTGTGCAGTAAAAGCCCTATGAAATCCAAGATGTATATCATCAAATTGAAACTGAATCGAACCTAGGGTTCATATACGTCCTTGTTTAATCGAATTCCTATCTAAACTTGTTTTAAATGAAATTAAACAACACCAATAGATTCGCAATACTTCAATCAGTGAAAACCCTATGCGAATCTGATCATATAACATCGATTTAATCATAATTCGTAAACTAGGGTTCGTTATAAAAATGTTTTGGGGCTTTTGATCCTGGATACCATCACAATCAAATTAAAACCTATGAACAAATTCGAAATGTTCATATGAGTAAAAGCCCTATGATTTCAATGAGTTTTAATATCGGACTGGATCAGATTCGAATTCGTGTTCTTATTCTAGGGTTTGACTTTTGAATCAGAGATTAAACAAACATAAACCAGTTGATTTTGTTATTAAAAACTACCACATGTTCGCAAACCTTAGTATAACAAAACCCATATACCCTCAGTTTCGATCGAAGTCCAAATCGAGAGTATTGGGACGGGTTTCGATCTTGAATGCATACGGGGGGGCGGACCACTGGACTTGTATGTTTTAACCATTCCAGTCCGGATATCATCGCGATACCCTAGCGGGCGGGACTGGTTAGGACAGTGTGCGTGTGTGGGAGAGACCCGGGTTCGAGTCCGGGCTCCCACATTTCTTTTTAGAGAATTTTCTAAATATATTTAATTGTTAAAAATCAAACCATATATTATTATAGTATTATATAAATGTGTTTTAGCCCGGGAAACAACCCGTAGACTCGGGTTTGAATTATTAACATATTTTTATTATTCCCACTTTTATAAATAAATATTATTGTTATTATCAACAAAAGAAATAATATGTTTATATTATTTTTAAACCATAAATTTGTATAAAATAATATGTTTATATTATTTTGATCCCGTGACAAATCCTATTAAAATATATATATATATATATATATATATATATATATATATAATTTCGTATCGTTTTATACCTCGTGGGACGTTTAAACTATTTAATAATATAATTAGTTATATTATTTACTCGTAGATATATATTATTATTTTTCTCAATTTTTGTGAATGACAAAACACCCAGTTATATTCATTATTATTTGTGTCATTCGTCGTGTAAGGAAATTCCTAACTCCGTGGACACTTTCGTCCACTCTTGAATATTAGAACGTTTCTCATTCCGTGTCACTATCACAATTCCCATTTTTGTCCCTAACTTATGTGTTTATAATTTTAGGGCATTCGTAAGTCGTTTGAGACTTACACACGTGGTTCCAACTTAACCTTTGTGTGATACTACCTACAACGCAACGCAGGTGAGTTTTCACGGCCTCTTTTTACTATTTTAACTTCGGGGAGAAAACATGATTAAACGATTTTGAGATTTTGTAATTCGTATGATATCAATGTTAAAGTTAAGCGTAACACGCTATCACAGAAAGTCCTTATCTTTTATCGGACCGTTAATATGGATCTTAGCGAGGTAATATTTAGTAGTACTACTGGGTTTGACAAATCCCACACGCGTTAGTCACGCTAACTCGATTAGAGATCGAACGGGTGAAATGTTAGCCTACTCACACCGCCAGTGTTGATAGACCTAGCAGGAGGCAAATAAACAAACAGTCAGCTTCGGTTGCGAGCGCTTAAGCTGAACATGAACATAGGTTAGCTACCTATAGAAACATATTGAATGAACATAAATCTGGTAAACTCTTATTTACATATATTGAAACCTGTGAACTCACCAACCTCGTATTGACATATTTTCTTACATGTTTTCTCAGGTCTCTAAGATAAGACACAGGTGCGCATTAAGGCATGCATGGGATTCAACTACTTTGATTATGACTTATTTATATTTGCTTGAATTATTTTAATGTACTTGGTTTGGTTGGACGTTTTGGACTTTTGGACATTTGGACTTTGGTTTTGGGCGCGTGTGTTTTGCGCATTTACTTTCTTTACGCTTCCGCATTGAAACTCTGATTATTATGATATTTTTATTTTGAGTCCCATGTAGAGTCGTTCAAAGTAACTAATGTCTGATATCCTGGTTCGTCACTTCCCAAACGGTAAAACTCCGTTAGTTGAAATTGGGGGTGTGACAGATTGGTATCAGAGCCAGGTTATTGAGAACTAGGATGGCATACTATACTATAGCCTCACACATTAGTTACATGTCATTTGGATGTTTGGCACTTATACATATTGTTACAGGAACATGTCGTCAACTCCACCTCCATCACCTAAGGCACCAGGAGATACAGCACCTATCCTATCATCCCCGGAGCCCAAAGGCGCCGGACTAGTTCCAGTGACTATTCAGTTGACCAGGCGGAAATGAGCAGCGCGCAAGCAATGAATCCTGCTCGCAATTGGAACGTATACCCACAAATGATCCAAAGATGGATCGAAATGGGAAATGTTTCATCACCTTACTTCGGTTCTACTTACTCATCATCTACCTTGCCTAGCTTGCCATGCACTATGGAACAAGCTTTTGCAGCCTTTGCATTTTATATGTCTAGAGAGTTGAGCATTGTGAAAGATGCTACTGATGAGATACCTGATATTCTGAAGAGAGAGACTCAAATAGAGGAGAATAAGGTAGGGATAGAGCTTTTGACTGCTGAACTAGCAGTAACTGACCAGGTCCACAACCTTTTGGTGGATCGTGTGACACATTTGGAGATGAGGGTGGACACCTCGGACAATAACATGGAAGGAGTTCTGGAGAGAGTGGCTACTCTGGAAGCTCAGCTACATGTAGCAAACCACACTGCTGAAGGTCTTCAAGAGAGGGTGACTAATATGGAAGCCCAACTACAAGTAGCCCAGTTTCCTGAGGAGATTCTACTTTCTGATGGCGAGGAGGAGCCCTTTGAGGAGGAGCCATTTGAGGAGGAGCCCTTTGAGGAAGAGCCCTTGGAGGAGGAGCCACTTGAGGAAAAACCGGTGGAGATGGACGATGCACAAGCGTATGTTTCTTCCGATGACGAAGATGTTTGATGATCTCCCTATTCTATCTTCCTTTTCATGCATGTTTTTGCTTATGTTATTTCTCTTTTCAGACCTAGATGGGTAATGTTGTTCCCATTCAATAAAAGCATGAGAAGTTTAATGTTTGAGTTATTTATTTTGTAGCCTTACAATTTATTTAATTTTCAAAATATTAACTGTTGTATCTTCTTACTCCTACCTGAATAATATTTAATATGCGATATATTTCTCATTGTTTTTCATTTGTGATTGTGAAGAATCATGTCTGGGAGAGGACGCGGAGGTCGTGCCGGTGGTCGAGGTACCATTAACATGACGGCAGCGGAGCTAGCGGCACTAATAAACGATAGTGTGGCGGAGGCTCTAGCAGCACAAAATGCTGCAGGTAAATGCTTTAGCTATTGACTAATGATGTCAATCCATCTTCTAAAAACATCTTCCTAAACCCTATAATTCCAATCCTATATTGTTTCTAACTCCAGGTCCACAAAACTCGCAACCAGCCTGCACCTTCAAGGCATTCATGGATTGTAAGACTCACGCCTTTAGTGGAGCTGAAGGATCCGTTGGACTACTTCGTTGGTTTGAGAAGGTAGAATCAGTGATTGCCATGTGCAATTGCCCCGTGGTTAATCAGGTAAAGTTTGCCGCCGGAACTTTGGAGGGCCAGGCTCTCACATGGTGGAACGCCCAGGTCCAAATGTTGGGTCTTGCCATGGCAAATGGACTCCCGTGGGAGGAATTTAAATCAATGATGAAGGAGGAATACTGTCCTCGCGATGAAATCCAGAAGTTAGAGGGAGAGTTTTGGAACCTAAAGATGGAGGGTTCTAAAATTGAACTCTACACCACACGTTCACATGAACTTGCTACTATGTGCCCGCATATGGTGACCCCTGATTACAAGAGAATTGAGCTTTACATTGGAGGTCTAGTGCCTCAAATACAAAGCATGGTTACTTCATCCAATCCTGCCACTATCCAACAAACTATCCGACTTGCCCATAAGTTAACCGATCAGGCGGTGACTCAAGGGACTCTACCTCCGAGAGGTTCGGTCTCTAAACCCACCGACAATCACAAACGCAAGTTTGATCACCATTCCAACACCCACACCCACTCCAACTCTCACTCCAAAGGACCCCAGCCCAACCAACCCCAGTTTAATCAACCGCAGCAGCAGCAGCAGCGTAGGTTTGGTCCTACTAAGAACTTCAACCAGTCGACCTCTTCAGGTCAAAACCAGGGTGGTTACACAGGAAAGTCTCCAAAGTGTAACAAGTGCAACTTCCATCACTTCGGGTTTTGCAATCGTTGTCAGCGGTGTGGCAAAATAGGTCATGCTGCCAAGGATTGTAAGGGTGAATTACAAGGCAAACAGCCTTTCCAACAGTCTGGAATTACAAAGGGTTGTTTTGAGTGTGGAAAGGAAGGACATATTAAGAAGAATTGTCCTCAATTGAAGAAAGGGGGTAATGGAAACCACAACCCTAACCAGAATAACAACAATGGGGTAACAATGGCAATAGTGGAGGAAATGGTGCGAAGGGACGAGCCTTCGTGCTAGGATCCGGAGAAGCTCGTTACGATCATAATGTGGTCACCAGTAAGTTTCTCTTAAATAATTACTTTGCTTCTATCCTTTTTTACACCGATGCTGATAGAACTTTTATATCTAAGAAACTTAGTGATATGATAAAAGGAACTCCAACTCTGTTAGGAGCTAAGTATATAATAGAGATAGCTGATGGCCAAATAATTGAAGCAACTCACATTCTTAAGGGATGTAAGCTTAAGCTAGCTAGACATATATTTGATATCGACCTTATGCCGGTCACACTTGGTAGTTTTGATGTAATTGTCGGCATGGATTGTCTATCTAAAAACCAAGCTGAAATTATCTGTCATGAGAAGATTGTTCGTATTCCTCTCCCGAGTGGAGAAACCCTTTCCGTTTAGGGCGAAAGAGTTGGTGCAGTCATGGGCATCATATCTTTTATGAAAGCATAAAAATGCCTTCGAAAGTGGCACACGGCTATTTTGGCTCTCGTTGCTGAACATCCATTAGAAGATAAGAAGATTGATGATATTCCTATCGTTCGTGAATTTTGGAAGTATTTCCCGAGGATCTGCCTGGTCTACCACCGCACCGTCAAGTTGAATTCCAAATCGATCTAGCACCCGGAGCAGCACCGATTGCTCGGGCACCTTATAGGTTAGCACCTAGTGAATTACAAGAGTTGTCCACTCAATTGCAAGATTTGTTGGATAAAAGTTTCATCCGACCTAGTTCATCGCCGTGGGGAGCTCTAGTCCTGTTTGTCAAGAAGAAGGACAGAACTTTCCGTATGTGTATTGACTACCGTGAGCTGAATAAAGTCATAATCAAGAATTGCTACCCTTTACCTCGCATAGATGACCTCTTTGATCAACTTCAAGGATCAAGTTTCTATTCCAAAATAGATCTTAGGTCCGGTTACCATCAGTTAAGAGCCCGAGATGAAGATATCTCTAAGACTGCATTCAGGACAAGGTACGGCCATTAGGAGTTTATGGTCATGCCTTTCGGATTAACCAACACACCTGCGGTATTCATGGACCTCATGAACCGTGTGTGTAAACCATATCTTGACCAATTCGTCATCGTGTTCATCGACGACATCCTCATTTATTCCAAGAACAAGGAACATGAGGATCATCTATGCCTAATTTTGGAATTACTTAAGCAAGAGCAACTGTATGCTAAGTTTTCCAAGTGTGAATTTTGGATCCGGGAAGTTAAGTTTCTAGGGCATGTGGTTAACGAGAAAGGAATACATGTCGACCCATCAAAGATAGAAGCCATCAAGAATTGGGCAGCACCAACGACTCCGAATGAGGTGCGACAATTTCTGGGATAGGCTGGATATTACCGTCGATTCATCGAAGGATTCTCAAAAATTGCACAACCTCTCACTGCCTTAACTCAAAAGGGTAAAGCCTATAACTGGGGCGATAACCAAGAGTCAGCATTCTAACATCTTAAACAGAAACTTTGCAGTGCACCTATTCTAGCTCTTCCGGAAGGAACCGATGATTTTGTGGTGTATTGTGATGCATCTATTCAGGGTCTGGGTTGTGTCTTAATGCAACGCGAAAAGGTGATCGCATACGCTTCACGTCAACTAAAGGTTCACGAGAAAAACTACACCACTCATGACTTAGAGTTGGGAGTTGTAGTTTTCGCACTTAAGATATGGAGACATTACTTGTACGGTACCAAATGCGCCATCTATACCGATCACAAGAGTCTTCAGCATATCTTCGAGCAGAAAGAGTTGAACATGCGATAGCGTCGTTGGGTCGAACTCTTGAATGATTATGACTGTGCGATCCGGTATCACCCGGGTAAAGCTAATGTTGTAGCTGATGCCCTAAGTCGAAAAGAAACGAAACCCAAACGAGTTCAAGCATTACAGCTTACTATTCACCCTGGATTTCCTGACAAAATCCGTAGTGCTCAACTCGAAGCCATGAAAGAGGAAAACCTATCGCTGGAAGGTACACGCGGTATGGAAGCACAACTTGAAGTCAAATTTGGCGGTATTCGCTACTTCGCCGAGCGAATATGGATTCCAGTATTCGGAAATTTAAGAGAACTAGTCATGGATGAGGCTCATAAATCTCGTTACTCTATACATCCAGGTTCTGACAAGATGTACCATGATCTAAAGGTGTTATATTGGTGGCCGAAGATGAAGGCCGATATAGCCACCTATGTGAGTAAGTGTCTGACTTGCGCGAAGGTCAAAGTTGAATATCAAAAGCCATCCGGTCTTCACCAACAACCAGAAATTCCCATGTGGAAATGGGAACAAATATCCATGGACTTCATCACCATATTACCACGAACTCCTACCGGATGTGATACCATTTGGGTAATTGTTGATCGATTAACAAAGTCCGCTCACTTCTTAGCAATCAAAGAGACCGAAAAAATGGATAAGCTTACTCGTACTTACTTGAAAGAAATAGTCTCTCTGCACGGGGTGCCAATCTCTATCATTTCGGATCCTGATGCACGATTCACTTCTCGTTTCTAGCAGTCGTTACATAAAGCTTTAGGCACGCGTCTAGATATGAGCACAACATGCCATCCTCAGACTGATGGCCAGACAGAACCTACTATTCAAACTCTTGAGGACATGCTACAAGCTTGTGTGATTGATTTCGGTAACACTTGGGAGTCTCACCTACCGTTGGTGGAGTTTTCCTACAACAACAGTTATCACACTAGCATCAAGGCAGCTCCATTTGAAGCACTTTATAGACGGAAATGTCGTTCTCCTATTTGTTGGGCCGAGGTTGGGGATAGTCAACTTACAGGTCCAGAACTCGTACTTGAAACTTCTGAGAAAATCGTTCAAATTAGAAACCGTATGGCAGCAGCTCGTGATCGTCAAAAGAGCTATGCCGATAAGCGTCGTAAACCGTTAGAATTTCAAGTAGGGGATATGGTCTTATTAAAAGTCTCACCTTGGAAGGGTGTCGTTCGTTTCGGGAAACGATGTAAACTGAATCCTCGTTATGTTCGACCATTCAAGATAATGAAGAGAATCGGGCCAGTAGCATACCAACTGGACCTGCCAGAAGGACTTAGTGGTGTACCGATGTCTTTCACGTATCAAATTTGAAGAAGTGTCTAGTAGACGAATCACTCGCAGTTCCTCTTGAGGAACTACACATTGATGAACAGTTACGTTTCATCGAAGAACCCGTGGAAATTATGGATAGGGAAGTCAAAACGTTAAAGCACAGTAAAATCCCTATTGTCAGAGTTCGTTGGAACTCGAAACGCGGACCGGAATTCACGTGGGAGCGCGAGGATCAGATGATGCGCAAATATCCTAATCTGTTCAAGCACTCCGTGTCAAATTCTCAAGGTACTATTTAATTTTCGGGGCGAAAATTCTTTCAAATAGGGGATGATGTGATATCCCGGAAATATTTTTTTTATTTTTATTATTATTATTTAATTTTCGGGATGAAAATTCTTTCAACTAGGGGATGATGTGACAATCCGGACTTTTCCAGTTAACTCCGTTAACAAAATCCAGTTAAAGTTAACCTAATTAACTTAACTCAAACTTCAGGGACTAATTCTGTCAATAATCCAAACCTAAACTCCAGGGACTAGTTATGAAATATCCCTAAAGTTGACTGTTGACTTTTAGAAAGTCAAAATCCCAATTCTGTTGACTTTTGAGGTCAAACTAACAAGTTCTAAACCCAATTCAAACCCTAGGGACTAGTTTTGACAAACTCTGAAACTCCAATTCACATAAAACTACAGGGACTGAACCTGCCAAGTCCTAAAACCTAATCAGTTGACTTCCCAAAGTCAAAATCAATGAATTCTGCTTATGTTGACTATTCTGAGTCAAACCCGTAAACCAAATCGACTCAAATCCGAATCCCACAATTATTTCTGTTGAAATCCGTAACCGTTATGCACTTGATAGCCATAATCGATCATCATTAGAACATTAACCTCTGTTATTAATTCGAATTAACCTCAATTATGAGAATTAAGTTCAAAACCGTCGAACCATCGCCCTTCTTTATCAAAATCGACAAATTCTTGTATTGGTTCCACAAATTGATCATACACATACGTAACTCGCACCTATTTGAAGCTTTTGCACAAACTGAATTGGCCGGATTAACAGTCGAAGGCGCCGGAGATGACCACAGTCACAGTCGACAGCCGTTTTAGTCGAGCTCAGTCAATTTGCATCTGTTCCGGTAATTGAACACACCCTCACCTTCGTTTTTACTTCCAGATGAAAAGCCCTATGCCAATTACGGCTTAAAACATCGAAATTAGAAAGAACCCGATTCTAGGGTTCATACATTCGAGGTTTAATCGATTACCAGTCTAGGTGTGATCTCAATTCAATTAACCTACACCTCTAGACTCGGAATCGCCTGTGCAGTAAAAGCCCTATGAAATCCAAGATGTATATCATCAAATTGAAACTGAATCGAACCTAGGGTTCATATACGTCCCTGTTTAATCGAATTCCTATCTAAACTTGTATTAAATGAAATTAAACAACACCAATAGATTCACAATGCTTCAATAAGTGAAAACCCTATGCGAATCTGATCATATAACATCGATTTAATCATAATCCGTAAACTAGGGTTCGTTATAAAAATGTTTTGGGGCTTTTGATCCTGGAATATCATCGTGATACCCTAGCGGGCGGGACTGGTTAGGACAGTGTGCGTGTGTGGGAGAGACTCGGGTTCGAGTCCGGGCTCCCACACTTCTTTTTAGACAATTTTCTAAATATATTTAATTGTTAAAAATCAAACCATATATTATTATAGTATTATATAAATGTGTTTTAGCCCGAGAAACAACCCGTAGACTCGGGTTTGAATTATTAACATATTTTTATTATTCTCACTTTTATAAATAAAATATTATTGTTATTATCAACAAAAGAAATAATATGTTTATATTATTTTTAAACCATAAATTTGTATAAAATAATATGTTTATATTATTTTGATCCCGTGACAAATCCTATTAAATAATATATATATATATATATATATATATATTATTTCGTATCGTTTTATACCTCGTGGGACGTTTAAACTATTTAATAATATAATTAGTTATATTATTTACTCGTAGATATATATTATTATTTTTCTCAATTTTTGTGAATGACAAAACACCCAGTTATATTCATTATTATTTGTGTCATTCGTCGTGTAAGGAAATTCCTAACTCCGTAGACACTTTCGTCCACTCTTGAATATTAGAACGTTTCTCATTCCGTGTCACTATCATAATTCCCATTTTTGTCCCTAATTTATGTGTTTATAATTTTAGGGCATTCGTAAGTCGTTTGAGACTTATACACGTGGTTCCAACTTAACCTTTGTGTGATACTACCTACAACGCAACACGGGTGAGTTTTCACGGCCCCTTTTTACTATTTTAACTTGGGGGAGAAAACATGATTAAACGATTTTGAGATTTTGTAATTCGTATGATATCAATGTTAAAGCTAAGCGTAACACGCTATCACAAAAAGTCCTCATCTTTTATCGGACCGTTAATATGGATCTTAGCGAGGTAATATTTAGTAGTACTACTAGGTTTAACAAATCCCACCCGCATTAGTCACGCTAACTCGATTAGAGATCGAACGGGTGAAATGTTAGCCTACTCACACCGCCAGTGTTGATAGACCTGGCAGGAGGCAAATAAACAAACAGTCAGCTTCGGTTGCGAGCGCTTTAGCTGAACATGAACATAGATTAGCTACCTATAGATACATATTGAATGAACATAAATCTAGTAAACGCTTATTTACATATATTGAAACCTGTGAACTCACCAACCTCGTGTTGACATATTTTCTTACATGTTTTCTCAGGTCGCTAAGATAAGACACATGTGCACATTAGGGCATGGATGGGATTCAACTACTTTGATTATGACTTATTTATATTTGTTTGGATTATTTTAATGTACTTGGTTTGGTTGGACATTTTGGACTTTTGGACTTTGGTTTTGCGTGTGTTTTGCGCATTTACTTTCTTTACGCTTCCGCATTGAACCTCTGATTATTATGATATTTTCATTTTGAGTCCCATGTAGAGTCGTTCAAAGTAACTAATGTCTGAGATCCTGGTTCGTCACTTCCCAAACGGTAAAACTCCGTTAGTTGAAATTGGGGGTGTGACAGATTGTTTATCACTAAAGAATGAAGCATAGTTGCCCTAGATTATCACTTTGTCAGGTAAAAAGTGGCGGATGGCTCCCTAAAAGTGCTACATGTTCACTCCAAACACCAACTAGCTGATGCTCTTACCAAACCTCTTGGTCGTCAAACATTTTAGTTGCTACGATCCAAGATCGGAGTCTCCGATGGATCCTCCATCTTGCGGGGGCGTATTACGGATATACCCCTCAAGGACTTAAAAGGAAAGTCAGACTAGTCTTAAAAGTAATTGACAGCTGTTGTAATCATAGCATATGTCTAGCCTAGATTTTCTCCTTAATATCTTCTCCTTGATATGATGTAATTGGGTATATATACCCCTGCTGTAATATTGTTAAACATTGCAAATACAAAGTTTCTTTTCATCAAGAACTCTTTACCGCTAAGTTTAATGAGCAGCAGAATCAATACTATCTTGAATCAACTTTCCGATTTATTAAGGTCTTACTCGTGCTGGAAGAAAATTTCCACTAAAGTTTAGTTTTTAAGAGAGCAAAAATAAAAAAATTGTTGTCATGAAAATATCATTGTACTCATTTGTGCAACTAATTAAGTAGCTTTAACATCTATCAAGTTTTTGGAGAAGAGCAGGTCTCTTGCTTTTTCCCGCCTAAAGGACTGATTTGGAAAACATAAGCACGCGGGTTTTTTAACCCGACTAGATCCAAATAACTTGACCTGGTTCCTTAAAGCCTCTATTCTCAATTATAGGGTTTCAGAGCTTCGAATTAGCCGTGGGGTTTCACCTCCTCCCATCCACGGTCTGCTCCGCCACAAGTTTTCATCTCCTCTCCTCCACTGTCTGCTTCGCCGCCTGGTTTCAACGCCTCCCCTCCACGATCTCCCACTACGCCAAAAATGGGCTATGGCCACACTTTTGCTGAAACCGCCCAGCCACACTTTCGATTAAATGTGTGGCTAAAGGTCACTAATCCTAGTTTTAGTCACACATTTTTTATTCGTGTGACAAAAATCACACTTGCTCGAAACCTTTAGCCACACATTTTTTATTCGTGTGACAAAAAACACACTTGTTCCAACCTTTAGCCACACATATTTGATTCATGTGACAAAAAACACACATATCCGAACCTTTAGCCACACATATTTGATTCGTGTGACAAAAAGCACACTTGTTCGAACCTTTTAGCCACACATTTTTTATTTGTGTGACAAAAAACACACATGTTCGAACCTTTAGCCACACAATTTTGATTCGTGTGACAAAAAACATACATGTTCGAACCTTTAGCCACACATATTTGATTCATGTGACAAAAAAATACACATGTTTGAACCTTTAGCCACACATATTTGATTCGTGTGACAAAAAACACACATGTTCGAAACCTTTAGTCACACATTTTTTATTTGTATGACAAAAAACACGCATGTTTGAACCTTTAACCACACATATTTGATTCGTGTGACAAAAAAAAACATTTGTTCGAAACCTTTAGTCACATATTTTTTATTTGTGTGACAAAAACCAAACCTGTTTGAATATTTAGCCACACATATTTGATTCGTGTGACAAAAAAAACACACATGCTCGAACCTTTACCCACACATATTTGGTTCATGTGACAAAAAAATACATATGTTTGAACCTTTAGCCACACATATTTGATTCGTGTGACAAAAAACACAACTGTTCGAAACCTTTAGTCACACATTTTTTATTTGTGTGACAAAAAACACACATGTTTGAACCTTTAGTCATACATATTTGATTCATGTGAAAAAAACACACCTGTTGGAAACCTTTAGTCACTCATTTTTTATCTGTGTGACAAAAAACACAGCTGTTTGAACCTTTAGTCACACATATTTAATTCGTGTGACAAAAAAAACACATACATGTTCGAACCTTTAGCCACGCATATTTGATTCTACGGAATAGAAAAAATTATAATGATAATAAATATTTTAATTTTTGTCATATTTTATTTTCACACCCAATTCCCCTTCCAAAACTCCCCTAAAAGTATTTTCACTTTCCATTTTCCTGCCAAATCCCCCCCCCCCCCAAATAATAAGGATACATGGCATGTATACTTAAAATAAATACGGTATATATATACTTAGAATAAATATGACATGCATACATAAAATAAATAAATAAATAAAAGAAAATCATGTTGGGTATATAATTGGGTAAATGGGTATATAATGGGCCAAAAATAAATAAATAAATAAAAGAAAATTATTGGGCGTTAACACCTAGCTATTACTCACTACACTCCTATACAAGCATCTCAGAGCAACTATGACATGATAGAGGCTATAATGGGCCACTAACACCAATCAAGGCCCAATACGGCCCACTAATGAAAGTAGGACATGTTATTGGGCGTTAACACCTAACTATGACTCACTACACTCCTATACAACCTTTTAGCGCAAAATGACATGATATAGCCTATAATGGGTCACTAACACCACTAAGGCCCAATACGGCCCATTAATGAAATTAAGGTATGTTATTGGGAGTTAACACCTAACTATGACTCACAACACTCATATACAACCCTCTTAGAGCAACTATGTCATGATAAAAGCTATAATGGGCCACTAACACCAATAAGGCCCAATACGACCCATTAATGAAAGTATGACATCTTATTGGGCGTTAACACTTAACTATGACTCACTACACTCCTATACAACCCTTTTAGAGCAACTATGACATGATAGAGGCTATAATGGGCCACTAACACCACTAAGGCCCAATACGGCCCATTAATGAAAGTAAGGCATGTTATTGGGCGTTAACACCTAACTATAACTCACAACACTCATATACAACCCTCTTAGAGCAACTATGTCATGATAGAAGCTATAATGGGCCACTAACACCAATAAGGCCCAATACTGCCCATTATGGAAAGTATGGCATGTTATTGGGCGTTAACACTTAACTACGACTCACTACACTCCTATATAACCCTCTTAGAGCAACTATGATATGGTAGAAGCTATAATGGGCCACTAACACCGATCAAGGCCCAATACGGCCCATTAATGAAAGTATGACATCTTATTGGGTGTTAACACTTAACTATGACTCACTACACTCCTATACAACCCTTTTAGAGCAACTATGACATGATAGAGGCTATAATGGGCCACTAAACACCACTAAGGCCCAATACGGCCCATTAATGAAAGCAAAGCATGTTATTGGGCGTTAACACCTAACTATGACTCACAACACTCATATACAACCCTTTTAGAGCAACTATGTCATGATAGAAGCTATAATGGCCCACTAACACCAAACCAAACCAAACCAAACGTACCCAGTATAATCCTACACATAGCTAACGCTATTAGTAGGGTCTGGGGAGGGTGTGATGAGGGCAAACCTTACCCCTATCCCAAGGGATAGAGAGGCTGCTCCCGTTTAAACCCCCGGCTCCATGGGAAAGAAAAAGATAAAAATATAAATAAAATTAATGAGTAATAAAGTAAAATAAATCTAACAGTAATCTAACAATTAGCAGTGTATGACTAGAGTATATTAGTCACAAGAAACACAACACACCTACAAGAAACAAGACATACGCAAAATCTTTGCTAAACAACTCTACTCTCCCACACAACGGGTCACTCATCCTAAAACCCTAATACGACGTCTCCATGAAATCCTATCATTGGTCATGTCCTCTGAGAGGTGTAAATCTATCAAATCAAGCCTAATCCTCTCATCCCACGTTAATTTCGGTCTCCCCCTGCTCCTTTTCCCCTCTACAACGAGAGTTTCCACCGTTCTCACTGGATCTGTGCTCTGTCTCCTCTTGACATGTCCAAACCATCTCAATAAGGCCTAATACGGCCCATTAATAAAAGTATGGCATGTTATTGGGTGTTAACACTTAACTATGACTCACTACACTCCTATACAACCCTTTTAAAGCAATTATGACATGATAGAGGCTATAATGGGCCACTAACACAAATCAAGTCCTAATACGGCCCATTAATGAAAGTATGACATGTTATTGGGCGTTAAGACCTGACTATGACTCGCTACAATCCAATACAACCCTCTTATAGCAACTATGACATGATATAGGCTATAATGGGACACTAATACAAATCAAGGCCCATTAATGAAAATCTGACATGTTATTGGGCGTTCACACCTTACTATGACTCACTACACTCTTATACAACCTCTTATAGCAACTATGACATGATATAGACTCTAATGGGCCACCAACACATATAAAGGCCCAATAAGGCCCATTAACAAAAGTATGACACGTTATTAGGCGTTCACACCTTACTATGACTCACTACACTCTTATACAACCTCTTATAGCAACTATGGCATGATATAGACTATAATGGGCCACCAACACAGATAAAGGCCCAATAAGGCCCATTAACAAAAATATGACATGTTACTAGGCGTTCACACTAGAGGTGCACAAATTGGGTATTCTCAAGAACCGGTTTCTGTTCTAGGTCCGTTTCTTGGTTGAAAAAGGGACCCTATGTACCCGGTTCCGGTTTTTCAAGAACCGGTTCCCGTATTTCAAGAACCGGTTCCCGTATTTCAAGAACCGGTTCCCGTAATTCAAGGCGGGTATTTCAAAAACCTATTTTCGGGTATTCGAAAAACTTAGTTAAAGATATAAATACATTACTTAAACATATAAATAACTAATTTAAAAAGTCCAATAACATTAAAAACTTAAAATGTTACAAAATATATAAATGTTTAAAACATAGATAAATTATATAAAAAAAACTAGATTGTATTCGTTTTTCTCTTCGTGACTTCTTTTTTTATCATCTCCGTGACTTCATTTGGTGATTTATTAATCTTCTTTTAGTTGGCTATAACGAGTATATTACCGTTATAAAATAGTCAAAAAGGTTCCACCACGTTTTTCGGGAGAGAACTGGTTTTGGATGAACCGGATTTGGGAGAACCGGGTTTGGGAGAGAACCGGTTTTGTAGGAACCGGGTTTGGATAAAACCGGTTTCGGATATTTTTAGAACCGGTTTCGACTAGAAATATTGGAACATATCCAGAACCTACGAGTAGGGTCGGTTCCGGAAGAACCGGTTCCAGTTTCTTGGGCGGTTCCGGTTTTTTTGTACACCTCTAGTTCACACCTTACTATGACTCGCTACACACCAACACGCTCTTATACAACCTCTTATACGCTCTTTATTTTTTTAATTCATTTAAAATTAAAAAATCAAAACTTTTATTTAATTACTATAAATTTCATTTCCCTTAAAATCTCAAATAAAATTCTCCCATCTTTTCTCGAAAAGTTTTTGAATTACCTCTCCAAAACCCTACTTGTATATTCATCTCTTTTTCTCCCTTATACCTGTTTGCAAACCCTAAAAGTCAAGAAATGCTCCCAACATCACCACCCCTCCATTCCAGTCTGTTTTATTTTTAAATTTGTTAATGACTTCGCTACAAATCGGTAGGTAATTTGGGGAAAATCTCCATGTGTTAATCCGGCCAAGTACAAGACTCTCGACGACCCTGGTGGCTGAGACGAGCGACATCGGTGATGGGTCTGGTGGTTAGGGCGTCAACACCGATGATGGTGGTCCAGATGAATCAGTGGCTTAGGGTTCAGGCGAGATTTCCGGCTACTCGGGGTAAGAACACGGTTTCATCTTAGTTTTTCCGGCATATGTGCGCATGTTAGCTAACAGATCTGTTGTTGAATGTCTTTTTTTTCCCTTTGTTTCGAGGTCTTAAAGTTTCCGGCGACCACCAAACATTTAAAGGTCAAGTTTAGTACTTTCCTTCTCAACGTGAGTCAGGGAGGTTGAGGTGTGTTTTTATGCTCTCGTCTCATATTAAATCTTCACTTTGACTTTTGATTTTTGAAGGTCAAGTTTAGTACTTTCCGGGTTGAAAACTAAATTATTAATACATTTAATACCGGATTTATTCTATCTAATGTTGTTATCATTTTATTATCAAATATTGTAGTAGTTTATGTCAAATTTGAAGCATATTAATCTATATGACAGCAATTGAAAGTTGGCATATTTTAGGCTTCAAGAAAAGATCAATGACATGGAGACCGAGGAACAGATACTGAGACAGCAAGTCATGATGGCACCATCAACTTCCAAAAGGCGTTTGTCATTTTCATCTAAGGTTAATATTTCAGTGTATTTATTAACAAAATCCTATTTGGACTTCTTGAGATGGTTGAAGAAGAAGTCTGTGGAATATACAAAGACACCTGCACCAGTAGTTTCATTGGAGCAGGCTAATTTGCTGCTGTTGCAGCAGCTGCATCATTTGTAGATAAATTTTGATCAGAAATTTATCTCTTTAGTATTTAAATAAAAAATTTATGTATGGATTTTGGTTTATTTTTGTTAATATCATTTGGTTTTTTTTGTTTTCTCATGTTTATTGCTGTTTTTATTTAACAAAAAATTGAAAATAAAATGGCTAATTACAGAATGACTACACATAAAATTACAAAATTTCACGTGTGTAGAAATAATTTTTAACCACACTTTTAATAAATTCATTTGACTATATAATATAAATGGATACAGTTACAGTAAATTCATGTGACTATATAATATAAATAGCCACACTAATAGTAAATTCATGTGGGCGTTGTTAACTTTTAGCCACACTTAAAATTATAAAATTTTCTTGTGTGTCTAGAAATAGATTTTTGCCACACTTATAGTAGATTCATGTAACTATATAATAGAAACGGTTACACTTACAGTAAATTCATGTGGCCGTTGCTATCTTTTAGCCACACTTAAAACTACAAAATTTTCTTGTGTGTCTAGAAATAGTTTTTAGCTACACTTATAGTAAATTCACGTGACTATATAATAGAAAACGGCCACAGTTATAGTAAATTTATGTGGCCGTTGCTACCCTTTAGCCACACTTATTAGGAAACAAAATGCTTGATTACAACAACCCTTTTGTCTCTGTTTTTTTCAAATAAGTGTGCCTAAAACAATTTTTTTAGTAAATTCATGTTGCTGTTCAACCCTTTAGCCACACTTAAAATAAATTCATGTGATCGTTGCTTTTCTTTAGCCACACATTTAAGAGAGAATGCTTGATTCTAGCAAGAAATATTGGTACTCTTTAGCCACACTTTTAGTTGATACGGTCACTAAAAGGTGTGTGTGACCGTATGTACCCTACGATGACTCGAGCTATGGTCACACTTGACCTGAAAAAAATATGTGTGGCGAAAGGCCTACGATCACACTTTTTTTGTGTGGCCGTAGCCCATTTTTGGCGCAGTGTCCTTCCAATATTTGTGCAATCGTGTTTCTTTTCTCAGTAGTTAGGGTTTCAACAAAATCTTCGGATACCGTATTCTACACCTTTTGCTTGCACTCTAGCACCACAAATGTATGTAATTCGTCGCCCCTCTTCCGATTTGCACCACGATTTAATAGAATCCAAACCACTAATTTTGACGATTTTAGTGTCCGTTATAAGCTACTGTTTGTGTATGGTTAGAATGATTATTGACTATTTAATCAAATTGAGTCTGGTGTTACTGTAGTGAATATTCAAAACAATTTCGTATTTGGATTACAACATGCGAAATGGTTTGCCGATTTGAGTACTAAGATAATTGCATGTTGGTATTCTGGTTGATTTTGAACCTGTGGTTTTTTTTTTTGAAATTTGAAACAACAAAAATCTATACATACTAATAAATCAAAGTTTTGGAGAAGACACATGTCCAAGTTCTAGAGCAGGCCTGTTGCTTTTTCCCGCCTAAATGACTCATCTGGAAAACATAAGCACACGGGTTATTTAACCCGAATGGATCCAAATAACTTGACTCGGTTCCTTAAAGACTCTCTTCTCAATTTTAGGGTTTTAGAGCTTCGAATTAGCCGTAGGGTTTCACCTCCTCCCCTCCACGGTCATTATTCGAACGCTAAGAGATGCTAACAGAAACTTGTACTGTTAGCATCCCTTAGTGATTCATTGGAGTATACCCATTCATTGGTTGTTTTATAAGTTACATATTTACGTTGTCTGTTAAAACGTATGAAAATTACTTTTGATCAACCCGTGTAATACAGTTGTATGTGACGCTATCAAGTGTAAATAGTAGAGACCGAGTAAAATACTAATATTGGATAGAGATGGTAAAGTTAATAATCAAATAACAAATGTTATATATAAGAAAATATTTAGAGATTTATGAAAAAATATTTAGTTTTGTGAATGTTATTGTAACTTCATTTTTTTTCCTTATGTAAATTAAAATTTTATTTTATTTATGAAATTGTCTTAAACAATTATGAATGATATATGTTTCTTTTCATCAACCGTGTAGTACACGGGTACTAACCTAGTATATGTTAAATTAATAGTTGCATAAATTCTCATACTCGTAGCTGTAGTCGAAATACACATTAGATGTTCTAGTTTCACCATGGTTACTGTTAAAATTACTCATGTTACAATTCAATAGCAACATATAAAGTTCATGTTATTGTGACTTAGTTTGTTTTGTGCAGGCTTAGTTTGGTTATATGCTAGTAGATGAAGTTGAGAGACTGATCTGCTAAAATCTGAAGTTGTGTAGCTAAAGTTGTTCAAGCAATGAAGCTAGGACTATATATACTTAAAGATGATGTTGGAAACCCTATCTATCTCACTCATACACATTTTCCTCTTATCGTTCTACACAAAGTCATCTTGTTTAGTGTTAGAGCTAGGGCTTCATTTCTTTAATCGATTCAAGTTCTATTTCCATTATGTATTGAGTGATTGTTCATAAGGATAATCATCCTCGTGAATTTGAGTGTGTAGTTCTTTGTTGCTTCAATATTTTCTGGATTTAACAAGATTTGAATATTTGAAGATTTAACCCATGGTTCTTGACAGTTACAACGGTTTTGCAAGAATATTTCAAATAGGATAGAAAGTTAAAAAAAGTATAATAAATAATAAAATAAAATAATAGAGTTAACTGTCGGATGCTAGTCACGAGGAACCATTTAACCCAGACTAATCTATGCTACTATATAAAGCATATAGAGTGGAAAAAGTTGTAATTTCACCAAAATTTTAAGACACTTAAGGAAAAAGTTGTTGCATTTGGTATAAGTGTTAATGCATAACCCACTTCGCAAATTGCAATTTTGTCACTCTAAGAAAGTTCATAGTATCCCACATCGTCTGGTTAAGAAAATTTGCAAAGGAAATATGGTTATAAAAGGAGAACACACATCAGGCTTTCAGTTAAATTATTTTTGTTGCTTAATCGACCCATTGACCCGTATATTAACACAAATTTTTGCTTTGTTTTTTATTTTTTCATCAATTGGTGGAGAATGCTACAAGACCTGTTCGTCGAGTAGGCCAAGTTGAACAAGGTTGACTGATTTTGAACTCTAAGAAAGTTCATGAACCTATTATTTTTCTATCCCACATCACCTGGTTAAGAAAATTTGCAAAGGAAATGTGGTTATAAAAACAGAACACCCATCTGGCTTTCAGTTAACTTATTTTTGTTGCTTAATCGGCCCATTGACCCATATAGTAACACAAAGCACATAACATATGTACTTATACCACATCGGTGGAGAATAGAAAAATGAAAGAAAGGATGAGTTATATAAATGGATTGTATGCTTATCTTAGTATACTCAATGGATGATTAAAAATGCTCATGTGATGGTTGGGATCTGTCCTACATCACCAAGTTAAACAAAACTTTGAGCGTCCATTTTCTTATAAAAGAGAGACCCAAGCTAAATTCATTATCATGGGTTTAATGGTTAGCCAACCAAACCTAGCTAAAACTTTTAAAGTTTTGAATCCAAAATTAAAGATGGTCGGGATCAATCCATCAACTTGATATCAACTGAATCATATTGATTTTAGTGAGAGTATAAGACTGTAAAGTACTAAACACAAGAGTAATGTGGTGGTATTTCACACCCGCCACGAAACGCGGGCTTCCCTACTTTTTACCTATACTATCTATACTACCTTATAATACATATTAGGTGGGCAAAAGGGTAATTTTACCCAATTTTAAGACACCATCTTAAATATCACTTAAACACAATATACAAGTACATCAAATCCTAATCCTTTAAAGCTAAACCAAATGCTTTTTTTAACATTTTAGTTTGTCCCACGTTGGTGGTTTACCCAACCTAATCATAGAGCAAACCACTATAAATATAGAAACCTCCTTACTTGAGAAATTTGAACCATGTGTTCCATGCCTTTTTTGGCTAGGTTGGGTAAACAATGAATATTTTTTTAGTGAAAAAATTTGGATACTTAACCGAGTTTCGAAGCTTGCTTGAAAAAAACTCGGCTTGCAATCGTTCCGATTATAAACTTGCTGACTTGGATTGGCTTGGTTTGTAAACAAGCTGAGCCCGAGTTAGGCTTGGCTTGGCTCGTGAGCTAGGTTTGAAGCGTATAATCATAATAATACCCAAATTTAATTAGTGTTTAAGACAGATCGGGTTAGATTGCGCTTTCAAAAAGAGCCTCGGTGACATCCGCCGCTTTGCGCGGACCAACCCACTAGTCTACAGATCGGGTTAGATTGCGCTTTCAAAAAGAGCCTCGGTGACATCCGCCGCTTTACGCGGACCAACCCACTAGTCTAACATTATGAGAAACAAAAATTAATGCTAAATGGAATATTAAAATTAATTTCTAAATGTAGATTCTAGAGGCAATTACATATATCATCCTAAAAACTTCATTAATTACATATATACCTAACTCAAAATTTTATTTATGTATATCCCCTTCATAACTAAAAATATACCCAACTGGATGATAGAATCGATTAGAAGCGACGCTGAATATTGGAAACGAGCGGAAGAGGGAATCATAAGGTTAGGAATGGGATCAATGGAATAAGAAGCGTCATAATTTTTGTTAGGTTAAAAGGCTAATTTTATAAAATAGAGATATATATATAATTTAAGTTTTGGGTTACGTATATATATAATTAGAGTTAAAAATAAAGGATATATGTAATTTTACCAAAATTCTAAAATGAAGGATCGGAATGTAACATTTACAAATCCATGCGGATGTTTTTGGAATCTACTATGTATTATGTAATATTTATGGATTTATGAAAAATGCACAGTTGGCCCACTTGGTTGAGTGGCTGTAGAATTACAAATACCTAGAGTGTCGTTTTTATCTAAACCAGAATATTGAACACAACAGAAAGGTTACCAAACCTGAATAAGATGAACCAGATGAAGGATTAACCCGAACCCGACATTTGTTATTTGTAAGGGTAAATGGTTTTAAAAAGGGTTAATCAGGTTAATCCGATTACCCTGAATAAACTTAAAAAAAGTATCCTGAATATTTCCACGGGTTACACAGATCCTGTTCAACTGTCCACATTAAAAACCAAAATTCGAAAGTCAATTTCATATATTCGATTGTTGATGAATATCCTATTTGACTCTTCATATCATCAAGATATCCATTCTGGTTTCTTATAAGTTCTAGTGCCATTCTACATCATCAAATTAAAAAATGAAGTATTCAATTGATTGTCATTTTCATTATACAACTGGTTGATATGGTTTGGTTTTACGCTTATCTTATTTGGGAGTGTTTTTATTTGATATTTTGTGCTTATCATCTAATGATTATCATGTTAAATTATATTGTTAAGTATGCATTGCAACTTGTACTTAGAAACCCGAATTCCGAATAACCCGACCCGAATTAACCATAAACCGAATACCTGAAACCGATTAACCCCAATGTTATTTGGGTCAACAAACACATTGGATTCTTATAACCAAAACCCTGAATAACCTGAAACTCGATTAAAAACCCGAACAACACCTAGAATTACCTAGGTTATGGAAGTCCATGTAACCTCTTTTCTATAATTAATTCCCTCCTTTTTTCTTCAAACCCTTGTATTTTATTTTTCCAATTTATTTATATTTAACTAAATAAAAATTATGTTACTGTATATAAAATATTAAATTTTGTACTTCAAACAGTGAGTTGTTTTCTTTTTCTCATAATTCAATTATATAAAAAGTTAACAAGTATAGCTACTTTGATTAAATAAACTTTATAATACTTTGGATTCTAACTTTGGAAAGTTTGTGAAATCTGGTTTTGTTGTTAGCATGTTACTTATTACTTTATCATAATGAAACTCTTTTATTAACATTAATAACAAGTTAATTAAGTTAATTTTTCTATTATAACAAATTATTAGACAATCTTATCATAGTTAGAAAACATTATTTAATCCAAAAATATATTTTTAGAGTATATCGTTTTGTACGCTCAGAATAACCCGTTGCGACGTGCTTATTTTTATCTACGTTTTTATATAAATTTATTCAAAACCAAGCGTACTTACGTTTCAACGTAAATTTTATTCAAAACCAAGTCGGGTCAAGTGTGATATATTTTTACTTCATTTTCTTTAAGATAAACTTTTGTGTTTCTTAATGATTAATTTTACAACGACGTACATTTTCCTTGATTTCCGAATATACCTTTGTTATTCAAAATCGTGCCGCCGCAACTTTATACACTTTTTTTTACGCACTTAACCACGTTAACGTCACCGTCGGAACACAATAATAAACAAATGATAAAAAAAATTAACATTTAAGAGACAAAAACAATATGATTTTTTTGTCAGAATTTTGTTATATAGTTGTTTTTATAAACTTCCTCGGTTGGATTTTTTCGAAACAAGGTAATATTTTTATAATTCTCAATATACCATTGGGACGTGCTTATTTCTATCTACGTTTCCATTCGATGTTCGAGTTGTTGCAACGTGCCCCGCCGCAACGTGCGAGGTATTCTCACACTAGTTAGTAACCCTATACTAAAACAAATTGATTTCGACAGTGCTCAGCTTCTTATTGGGCCGCCGTCCAAGTGTGGAATTCCTATTGCTTCAATTTTTTTTTTCCTTTTTTTTTTTCTAAAAAGCCACAAATTGTTTTTTTTTATAAAGAAGTGGATGGATCTATATAACAATAAATTGATGTTGGCCCAGCTGAACAAGGCTCGAGTCTCTCCCTCTCTTTGCCACCTGGTTTCGAGTCTTGGTAGCAAGCTATTTTTTGTTCCCTTTTTCCAGTTTTTTTGCTTTTGTATATTTTTTTCATTTTGTCTATTTTTAAAACTTTCTTAATATCTTTACATTTTAAAATAAGATTTTTTTATTAGTTTTTTTAGTTATTTAAACGAAATTGTTTTTAATGGTTGCGTTTTTTTTCTGAAGTTTTTGCTAATATTTTGGGTTATAATTTTGTAAATTTAACATAAAAGTTATAGGTTTTAGTTTAAAATAAATATGTGCGTGAACATATTTAGCTAAAACATTTGGGTTAACCATTCACATGTGACAAATTATTTTTATAATATTTACTACAATGTGTTTATGTTATAACCTAAACTAATTGAGTATTTTTTGCTAATATTTTTTTAGAACGATGGCAAAATATATATATATATATATATATATATAGGGGCCGGTTATCGTACAAAGTGTTTTAGCGTACGAAGGCACTAGCATGCGACACGTGTTCAGTGGGCGAGAGGTAAATGCGTCCGCGTTATAATCACGCATGATTTATAATAACGTATGACCATAATCACGTAATCACGCATGGTATACATATGACCATATTCACGTAATCACGCATGGTATACGCACAACAAATCGACCTTTTAAAAAGAAGTCGTTTTTTTAATAAAAGTATAGCAAGAGTATACTCAAATTAAAGAGAATAAAATGCTCGATTTTATGGTGTAATTTTTTTAAAAAAATAATGTAGTATAAAAAAATTCATGCTTGTTTTAAAAAAAATGAGGGAACTTGTAAAAAGTTAACAAATGTATGCTATTCCAATTTTAACTTTTTCAGAATCTTTTCATACTTAAAACAATCACACTTGATCTTAACTATTGATTTCCTAGATTAACGTTTCAAAATAGTTCCTACGCTTCTTACCAAAAAAACACTTTGTATTTAAAACTTCCCCTATATATATATATATGTATATATATAGAGAGAGAGATGTGTGTGTGTGTGTGTGTGTATATATATATAGGGTGAGGTTCAAATGTTAATCAATATTTATGTGGTAACCATGATAACCACTCTCAAACATAGTGTTACATATATGTAACAATTATCATTATGTTAATGTTACATATATGTAAACACTATGTGTCACGTATATGTAACATTATTTGGTACGTATACGTAAGACTCATCATTTCCGTATTTACGTTCAAAATATTTATTCAAGATATTTAAATATTATTTTAACATTTAAAAGAAAAAATAATTTATAAATTATGTGATTGTTTTATAGTAGTTAGCACGTTTATCAAATAAAAAGTTGGTTTGTATTTGAACCCTTTCACACACACACACACACACACACATATATATATATATATATATATATAAGGTTGGTTATTATACAAAGGGGAAAAAGGTACAAAGGATACAAAACCATTATGATGCGACACGTGTCTATGGACGAGAGCTAAAAATATGTGTGGTAATAATAACGCAACCTATTTTGATAATTACACATGCTTTAACCCAAATTTAACTATAATGTTGTTATATAAAAAACAAAGATTTAAAAAAACATGAAAACCGTGCTGTTTTCAGGTAAAACAACATAGTTAATACATTATGTGCTGTTATCAAGTAAACATCAGCACAAGAGCAAAAACAATACATGAAAAAAACAAAGTTGAAAATCAACACAACATCTAAATTAGCACAGGAAAACAAACACACCACAAAATCAACACAACAACATCAACACAATAGTAAAATAATCACAACAACAAAACCATCACAATAACAAATCAGCACATCAGACTAACAACCTACCAAACCAGCACAACACATTCCAAAAATCAACACAATGATGTAACTGAATAATAAAAAACAGTACAAAAATGAAAAAAAAATTATACAAATTTCACTTAGGCATTTTATCGAGCAACTAGAATGCATATACTAAACCGTTTCTATCAAACTAAACAGAATGATAACTCTTTCCAATTTAAAAAAATCATAACCTCAAACCCTTGGAATCCCACGAAGAATCATCCACGACTCGTCAGATTTCATTCTAAACGAACTAGTAACCTGCAAATTCAAAACAAATCATTCATCAGCTTCTTATGTTGTGTACTTTGTTTGATCCTAAAGAATATTTCATTTCCATTATGTAAGAAGCAACACATTGTTTGAATTATATGCCCGAGTAACGACAGTTGTCAATCACAGCCACCGAGATAAGATCCAAAGAGTTGCAGCACGAACAACAATATATCAAAAAGGTCATTTAAGGATTTAAAGGAGCCTTACACAAATTAAACCTAAAGGAAAGATAATTATTTATAAAATAATTATCTGGATTATCCAGGATAATATGTAGCATAAGGAAGATTGTAATTTGAAATTACAGACGACATAATTAACTGTTTCTATGATTCAGAATTGTAGAATAATCAAATTATATATATATATATATATGGGATATATGTATATAATTAATTATAAAGTTAATTATTTGTATTTCTAAATATATAAAAGTTATATATTTACATAACCAAAGAGTTGGTTATATGTAGTTATGAGATAACTACGAGGATTAAAAGTGTAATTAGTGAAAACCTTAAAACCCTAACTTGGGGATTAAGTTTTCTAATTACCTATAAATACAAAGAGTAGGCAAGGGTTTTGTGTGTGCAATAATTATTGGAGAAAAAGTCAAAACCCTAATCCCTCCCCCTCTATCCATTTGCGCCGCCGCCGCCACCTACTGTAACAAACCAGCTTTCGGGTTTGTATTATAATATATTATTTATATTATAATGATGAAATTAAACCAAAATAAAGATGGAGGGTTTAGTTGAAATTGAGCAAATCTTAGGTTTAAGTAAAAAGGGATCAAATATGAAATATGAGGGGTTGTTTGTGTAAATTCGGATTTTTGTGTTTTATAGGGGTGTTATGCGCAGAACACACACATATGTGTGTGTGTGTTCTTGCGATTTCCATCAAGAGGAGACAAGGAGAAGAAGAAAAATCCGAAAATTGAAGTTTGCATGTGAAATCAATGGGTTTTGATGCAATCCTCTTCTTCCAAACATCAATTGTAAGCATTCTTCCATCCATGAATCTTCTTCAATGGTGTTTTTGGTGGGTTTTGGTATAAATCGAGTTGGATCTGAATTTAGTGAAGTTGATGATAGATAATTTGTTATCTAGCTTGTTTAAGGGTGTTGGAGTGTGTTTAACATCCTAGAATCATCTAATTTCAATTATGAGAAATTAGGGTTCTTGAGTTGTAAATTGGGGGTTTTGATTTGGGGATGTTAAATTGTTAAATTAAAGATTAGTAGATGTCTATGGTGTTAATAGACACAACATTTGGTGAAATCCCCAAAATTTGAATGGTAAATGGTGATTTAAAGTTTATGCCCATAAGGTGTTTGATTAAATGCCTAAACCAAAATGTTTAGTAGAAAACTTGAGTGATTTACAAGGTTTACTTGTTTAATATAAAGAATTTTAAGTCAAGTTTAAATTATTGGCATAAGCTTATGGTGAACATAGATGGTAAATTGCTGTATTTGAAAGTTTGACTATTATAAGTCAAACAGGTCATTTGGATCACAAAGGTGTGTTGGGTATCAATTGGTGATCAATGGATTACTAATTATAAATGGATCGTATAGGTGCGTAAGTAGGAAGGGAGCTAGCTTGGAGGATCAAGCGGGATCATCTTTAGCAAAAGGTAAGTGCTTTGCGCTTACTTAGTAATGATAGGTGGTAGCAAAATACACATACTTGATATTGATGTTAATTTTGTTAAAAATCATATGTGCAATGTGTGTTTGTTGAATTGGTAGATTTGCATATGGGGATGTAGGCAAAGGGTTGGTGTTTATCATTACTAATGTTTGTTTGTTTGGGTGTTTTTTTGTAGGGAAAGTTCGGGTCTAGTCTCGGGTCATGTTTCAAATCTTGGATTCTCATTAGAAGATCTTTTGATGCCTTGGTTGTTGGTTAAAGCCTCCCTAGGGGTGCTAAAACATTTTGGATGTTTAAATGATTGTAAATAAGTAGAACTTATGTTTTGAATTTGATACCGTCTAACTAGGGGTTAAGTCGAATTTAGTAGTCAACTTGTTAAACGTTGAAACTTATGGTTGTTTTTGAAATCTTGGGCGGTCATTTTAAACCAATTCATGATGATCGTCTTTTCAATGTAGTTAACATGAGTTGTTTTGTCAAAGAGTGTTATTGGGACCTACTTCCTCTTGTGTCTTTGAAAGTTAAAATCGGTCGAAACTTTGGGTGTTACACCTACCTAGCCGACACCACCTCCGCCAACGTTGTCATCGCCAGCCGACGCCGCCATACCCTTTGGTCCGCCGGTTTGCGCCTCCGGTTGTTAGCCGCCGTTGCCTCGTTGTCAAAACGCGATCGGTGTTGATATATGGTGAACGGAAAAAGATCGAATAGAGATTCGGGAGCATTGAAGACAAACCAGTTAGAGATCAGGTTTGTACATGTGGATTAGAGTTGCGGGTTTTTGTTTGTGTAGCCGGATGTATCCATCAGATTGTTGTTACGTGGTGTTACAACTTATTTGTTGTCTCCTAATCACAAAAGGTATAACCCTAAACCCCTATGGTTGTTATTGAATATTTGGTTTGCATATGGAATCCTAGTTAGGTGATCTATGGTTTGGTCTAGATCGTTCATGCTTGTTTTTCCGCTACGCGTTTTAAAAGTGTTTTGCAACCTTTGCACGAAACCCCAATAGTGGTATCAGAGCCAATTTTGCGAACAAATAGTTCAATATTTATTTTAATTGCAATCAGGTTTTATTTTGTCAAAAGTTTTATTTGACAAAAGATTGCATCCTTATGTTTTTTGAATTATGTTGTATGGTGAATCAAGACCTAGACCCGTGGTTGTGAATGTTTTTGTTTTGTGTTTTAATTCATCTTGCATTTTCGGCTATTTTGGAAGCCTTGTTGTAATAAAGTAGGTTTGTCAATTTTTATTTTCATTGGAAAATTGTAAATTGTAACCGGAACACGAAAGACGAGATGAAGTTAAAAACAAGAACCTGAGACGACCCGGAGACAAGATGGAGATATTGAATCAAGTGGGAGCAGTCAAGACCAAAGAGTTGAAATGTTGATTGTTCGTCCCATTTGACACGTTCGGTTTATCCCGTTGGCTCGGGAAAGACCGAACACCTTAGCGGCTTGATTTACCTTTTGTTTGGTTATGTTTGTTTTGTGTTTGACATTTAGGATAAATGCACTTTTCAAATGACAACCAAATATATTTTAAAATGGTTTTAAAACAATTCAACACAATTGAAACAACGAGATTTTAAAATATAGATTTTAATTATCTCATAAAAGGTTATTTAAAATAAAGAGTTATTTTAAAAGTAAAACCAGAGTTAACCCAGTTCTAGATAGTTAATTTACTCTCTCTTCACACATTCCCACGATTCACTTGCGTATCTGTTGTGGAAACAAGAGAAAATAACAAAACGAACATGGTTAAGCCAAAAATTGCTTAGTGACGGAAAGTACAATAGCAGTGGTAGTGACACTCTAATAATGAAATAAAAATGATAGACGGTATAACTGATACTGAACTAATCACAAGTTTTTGAATGCTTATTTGTATTTTTGGTTTTAAATCTTTATTTTTAGAGTTTTTAATATGGAAAAGAATAAACATTCTTTTTCGTCTTAAACAGTTCGTGTTTTGTCAATCGACAAGTAGTTATGTATTTGAGTTACTGGCATGCTCTTGTTCAAGATCATGTAACTATTAGCGTATTACACACACACACACACACATATATATATATATATATATATATATATATATATATATATATATATATATATATATATATATATATATATATCATTGTATTATAGTTGTGATCTCTTCCATAATTAGTGGTTGTATTGCATTGTAACTCTTCCCTATATATTGGGATTTATTCATCTATAATAATCAAGGATTATTCATACCATAACCTATTGTTATGGTATCAGAGCCAAAATCAGCTAAGCCCGAAAAAAATCCAGCCGCTAGCCCTCACTAAGTGGTCGTCATTCATTATTTTCTTGCTTCTTCTGACAAGTTGTATCCTTCCATTCACCATCTACAATGGGAGACAAGAAAGGAGAAACTAGCGAACCCAAAACCACGGTTTTGCATCCTACTTATTCGGTGCCTAGTATTCAAAATAAGGTAAGAACCCTAGATGGAACAAAGGTTACATATTATTCATGGACCAAGATTTTCAAGCTTCATGCCAAAGCCTACAAGGTTTTCGATCATATTGACGGAACCAGACCGTCGGTTGAAGCCGGCGATGACTATGATCAATGGGTGGAGATCGACGCGTTGGTTCTACAATGTATTTGCAGCACCTTATCCAATGAGTTGTTTGTTTGGGTTCTCGAAACCAACACCACGACTCACGACACATCGGTTAAACTTATGACCATCTTCCTCAACAACAAGGGTTCGCGTGCGGCTGCACTTGAACAAGAGTTCTCCAACTTGACCCCCAGGTCATGCTCATCTATAGAGACGTATTGCCAAAAACTCAAAGATCTTGTGGATCAATTGGGCGATATGGATAAGGATAACCCGGTCACCGAGTCACGACTCGTTTTACAACTGGTACGTGGACTTCCACCAGAATTTGTGAGACAAAATGCTCGCCAAAATCAGTCCCACACGGTTCTTGCTGTTCCCACTTCGGATCGATAACAGCTATATCCAATACCTCCGGGATCTCAAGGTATATGATCTAACTTTCAATCCGGCTACCAAGGAAACAGAAAACCTGGGTTCTATCAGAATTATGGACGTGGACGTGGGTCCAACGGTCGCGGGCGAGTCCATAGCAGTCGTGGCCGAGGGCAAAACTAACAAAGCCATTATCAAAATTTGTTGCCCAATAATCCTCACTCGTGGCTTGCTCAAAATTGGAACCTACCTCCCTCCCCGTTCCTATCTGGTCCAGCAGCTACACAAGACCAACAGTGGGCAAACTCCTCTTTCGGCAATGGGCCATCAGCTTCTTATGGGTCGCCGCAACAAGGATCAACCGACTTCACGGCATTGTAGTAGTCGACAGGCCCAAACCAGGGACCAACTCTCACACCATGAAACTAGGGTGTTTATCGTCCTAGAGTACTACCTCCAACAGAGATGTTCTCATGAAAGAATGACGGGTACATGAGGGATTTATACACCACTCTTTCCTTAGACAGAACTTTCCGTTTATCAGATAACTACATACCGGTTGGATATTACCCTCTGATGACGTTGATATCAAAATACACAGCGGAAGACTAATTCGTAACTTTTATTTCATCGGTCAAAATATTTGTTTACATCATATTATCATAAAAGTTACATTAGTTCATTATCGTTCCTAACAAGGAACACATCATCTGGGACTTATAGTTCCGGGCATGCCCAATCATCTGGATCATTTCATCAGTTTATTCTAGCCCTGGAATGCCCCTTCTATTGACTACTTGTGAGGCACTCAAAACATTTGATAAAAATGAGTCAGCACAAAGCTGGTGAATTCAAAAACTAAAATAGTTTATTAAAATGACTCACCAAAGTATCTTGAACACAGTTCTGGGGTTCCACCCCCGCTTATAGACAACTATGAGTAATCATTCAGTATATATATAACTAAAGACCTTTCCATGTGTCCTGTCCAATATGTCGTTCCACGTTTCATGTGAAACACAATAAGCTTTTAGAATGCGTTATACGGTTCAATCGTTTCAAGATACTCAAAATGTTTTCATAAATTAACCATGCTTAAAAATGGAGTATCACAGAGCCATGGTTGTTTCAAATGCATCACAGTTTAAGAACTCACCTCGGCCGTATTTCAGTTTATCGTATTAGTAATATGGCAAACACCTCGGACAAAGCTCCTATATATACAACAACATTACTTAATTACACAATCCTAGCTTAATGGTATATAACCAAAGCTTAACAGTAGGTTGGAACCTTACCTCGCTACTATCTACTGCAATTTTAGGTCAAAACGCTAGAAACCGAACTCTTGTATGCGAACTGGGACTCGAGATTGGAACACCAGAGTGTTTGTGTGTGTAAATGATGGCGTGGATGGTGTAAAAGTGGCTGAGATAGTCAAGCTATTTTAAAGGCAAAAGTGGTATCCGTAGCAGACCTCTACACAAGGTGGTAGCGGTCCGCCACTGCCTCCAGCCGCAAATTCTCCATAGGGACCAAGTAACGGACCGTTAAGACCACCTGTCCCGTAGCGGACCGTTAAGGAGTTCCTGGCGGTCCACCATAGGGTTTTGGATAATGCAAGTCAGCTTGACACGTGGCAACTCATCATTACACGCTTCTTCTCCACGTGGCAGACCGCTAAGACCTTGGTAGCGGTCCGCTACCACCTGTATTTCAGAATTTTTCAGTTTTAGTCCTTGAACTTTGAATATTTACATATTAACCCCTCAACTTTGAAATTTGGTAATTTTAGTCCTTTATTTTATAGGGAATTTTCAAGGCGTTACACCAACTCAGCATCAGTTTGCGGTGTTTTCATACTATAACCCATCTGAACTAGGTCAAATGATGCATCAAGTCAACCTTAATACCAACGATCAATCATGGTACATGGACACCGAGGCATCCTCCCACCCTACCTAGGATCCAATCTATTTTTTTTTGGAAATGGTACTATTTTACTCATTCATGGATCCGGCCATACCACACACCAAGTACCTAACAAATCCTACTCCTTATGAAACATTTTATACACCCCCAAAATTATCAAAAAATTACTATATGTTCACAAATTCACTATTGATAATCAACCATCTGTTGCATTTGACCCATATGATTTTTCTATGAAGGACATTAAGACTTGAGCTCTTCTTTCTTGTCCCAATACGGGTGATCTCTATCCGTTCACCTCACCCGCACACTCATCCGCCTTTCTTGGATCAACCAAAGATCAATGGCACAACCGGCTCGGTCACCCGGGCACACCCATTACTTAGATCTCATTTTTCAATTCCTTGTAATAAACATATGAATTCGACTTTATGTGACTCTTGTCAATTAGCTAACCATAAACGGTTGCCGCTTTATGATTCAAGTTCCATTACTTTTGCACAATTTGATATTATCCACTATGACCATTGAACATCTCTAGTCCTAAGAAAATCTGGTCATAATTACTACATAGTTCTAATTGATAATTTCACTCACTGTTTTTGGGTATATCCTTTAAAATATAAATCCGATACTTTCACCAGCTTCCAAAAGTTTCATAACTTAATCCAAACCTAATTTAACCTGGAAAAGCAAAACTTTCCAATGAGATTTGATGGTGAATTGACAACAATGAATTCAAAACCTTTGCTCACACCCACAGCCTTATGTTCCGTTTTTCATGTCCTTAAACCTCTCAACAAAATCGTCGAGCAGAACGGATGATTCATCGCTTCATTGACATCATCTATACACTCCTCACCCATGCCTAACTTCCTCATTCATTCTGGGTTGAAGCCCTCCATACGGCTACCTTTCTTTACAACATTCTTACCATTAAAAGACTTAACCTATCTACACCGGCTTTTGCCCTATTTCGCCGCCACCCTGAGATATGACCACCATCGTGTCTTCGGGTGTGTGTGTGCTATCCAAACACCTCCGCCACCCAAACACACAAACTCCACACACATTCCATCAGATGTGTGTTCCTTGGCTATCTCGACAACTTCCGTGGATACCGCTGCTATAACCCAACAACCGGCAAGGTACTACTTTCCTAACACGTCATTTTTTATGAAACCTCTTTTCCCTTTTTCGACTTCAGTTCATCCACCACTTATCACTTCTTAGATGACACCCCCTCACTCCCTTCACTCCCTTCACCTACACCACCACACTACCCGACACCTCCTCCCCACCAACCACCAACCACCAACCAACGACCGACCTACTGCCACATGCATCCCTCCCACCACAACGACACCCACCAATCCTAACCCCGCCAACCAAACACTACAAGAAAAAGACCCTGTGCCGACGCCGCCTATACCGACGACAATTGTCGTCGGCATTGTCGTCGGTATAGGTCAAAACCAAAATTTTGGCAGGGACACCCTATACCGACGACATGTCGTCGGTATAGGGTTATTTTGATTTTATTTTTGTTTTTTTAATATAATAATGTTTTCGTCGGTCAAAATTTTTTTTTTGTTTAATTAAAAAAATTATAAAATGGCCTATACCGACGACATGTCGTCGGTATAGGCTTTTTTACTTTATTGACTGGTCAAAACCTTACGAAGCCTGTACCGACGACATGTCGTCGGTACAGGCAACCTACAGCGCCGAATTTTGATCCTATACCGACGACATGTCATCGGTATAGGTCTCAGCACGAATGAACACAGAATACAGCCTTCTGTTTCCCATTTCGCCCAGAAAAACCCAAAAAACGCCTCCATCTCTCTCTCCGGCGATTTTTCATGTTTTTGGGTATTTTGTGGAGCAATATTCATCAATCTCTTCGGTTTTGAGGTGAGTTAACATATATTGTTCAATCTTAACAAAAAAATCAACATTTTGGTGTTTTTTGCTTAATTTCTTTGGTTTTTGTTAGGTATTTGAAGATTTAACCATTTTTTAAGGATTTCAAGCTTAGAGGAAGTTAATTTGCAAACTTGGTTAGTAATTTTTCTACAAATTTGGTTTAGATGTATGTTTTTCTACAAATTATGTTTAGATGTATGTTTGTGTTTATTTGTATGTATGTATATATGGTTTAGATGTATGATTTTATAAATATTTATGTAATTTTATGATGAAATTGGGTTTAGATGTGAAATTATGTTTAGATGAAATTTGAGAATTTGGGCATTTATAGAAGAATTTAGGCATTTATATATGTATGTTTGTATATAATATGTATGTATATATGTGTATGTGTGTTTGTATGTATTTGTGTTATGTTTATGTATGAAATTGTGTTTATGTATGTAATTTGGGAATTTGGGTATTTGTTTATGTATGTTTGTAAAGGCTATGTATGTATATACATGTATGCATGTGTGTTTGTATGTATTTGTATTATGTTTATGTATGGAATTGTGTTTATGTATGTAATTTGGGAATTTGGGTATTTTGTTTATATATGTTTGTAAAGGCTATGTATGTATATACGTGTATGTATGTATTTTTATGAATGTAATTGTGTTTGTATATGTAATTTTAGAATTTGGGCATTTATTTATGTGTGTTTGTATATAATATTGATATTGTGCGAAAGCACATGTCTTTATTCCGTTGTTTTAATGTGTTTTTAGTTAGTTTTATATTTGTTTTGAGTCGTTTTTATGTACAATTGAGTCTTTATCATATTTGTAGGAGTTCGTATGGAATACAAGTGAATACATGAAGAAAACGAGCAAAGGAACCAAGCCCGAAAAAGTCCAAGCTCTAGAAGACAATTTTCTAGATTTTATGTCTCTCGCGGTACGCGATAGAGGAGTGGAGAAGTCTCGCGGTACGCGAAGATCTTCAAAAGCGCGCCCGACTAAATTGGCCCTCGCGGTACGCGAGGGGCTGGCCCAAATTCTCTCGCGGTACGCGAGAGAGTCGTAAATCCGGAAAAATTGGATTTTTAGGTTTTTATTGATGATGTCGGCTGTTATTGAAAAAGAGGTCGATTCCAGCCGTCAAGTTAGAGCCTTTTGGCGATTTTGAGGAAGAAGAAGGCTAGTGGAGCAAGGAGTTGGAGTTTTGGAACCCGAATTGGTTATTCGTGATCGTTCGGTTTATGATTCTTCTTCTTTTATCTTTACTTTGTTTAATTGAACCTATGACTATGTTTAAGACTTCTGTTTTGGTTGTTTTGAACATGTTTGTTGGCTAGATTTTGCATACTGCCTAGGTTTAAGATGATTGCTTGTTAAAGATTTGATTTTTATCGGTTTTTGAATTCAATTGATGGGTTTATGATTTAGTAAAGATCTTTGGTTGATTATGTATGATGTTAGTGCATGTTTACTGCTGATTGTGTGGTTGTTTATGATTTCCTGCGTTGATTGTGGTTGTCTGCCAGTTTGATCTTCGTTTCGTGGTCATAGATCTTAGGGTTTGTGATTGTGAGTGGTGTCTAGACGTAGTAGCCATAGGAATTCATAAGTGATTACTGATTAGAAGTGAATGTGTGTCCTAGTTCAATACCCGAGAGGTGAGAATTAGTCGTTTAGTCTTCGTCATTAGGAATCCGAGTATTAACAGTCTGAGAGGACGTTAGTGTTAGGTGTCTAGTGATTGTAGCTATCCGAATCATAGTAGTTAGCTTGAGATTACCCAGTGCATTCCTTGAGTGTATGGTAGACGGTGAGACTGAGAGGTAATCCGTTTATTAGGGTACTTGTCATAGTTGGAAATACCTGAGAAGTGATCCAATTATCTGGTGAGTTTAATACGCTTTAGGTAGCTGAGTTGGTGACATCCCGAGACCGAGAGTGATCAGGAATCCATTAGGTTATCTAGAGTTGTTTCATTAGAAACCCAGATCCATCATAGTTTTCAGAACCGATAGAAGTTATACTTTGCAAGTAAGATTCTTAACCTAGGTAGTGCCTTCCCTATTCTTGAATTCATTTAAAGAGTTCTGCTTGATAGTTGAGTGTCGTTAGTTAGAAAGTTTACATTAAGTTACAACACAAAATCCCCCAATATATTTCAGTTTAGTTAGTTGAGTCAGAGTCTAGGTAGGGTTATTGCTAGTGTCTCGTGGGTTCGATATCCGGACTTCATTAGGCTTTACTACATTGATCGGTACACTTGCCGGTTGTGTGGTCTAGTATTAGATTGAGTCTAGATTTATAAATTTAAAGCTAGAGAGTCTAGTTTAGGTTTTATATAGTTATTTTTATAGACCGTCCGAGCTACATCAAGTTTTTGGCGCCGTTGCCGGGGACACTTAGGCGATAGCGTATCTAACTTTGATTGAACTCATCTGATTATTTGGTCTTTTGTGTTTTGAGTCTTTTCTATTTTGTTGAGTCTAGTTTGTGTGTCCTTTAGTGAGTCTTTGTTTTTAGTGTGTCTAGCTTGTATCTTGAGTCTGCTTAATTAAATTTTTTTTTTTTTAATTTTTATTAATTTTTTCATTATGTGTGAAATCTGTGGAGGACCCCATTTTACTTGTCGTTGCCCATATTCATCGGGGGAATCTGCAAACTACTATGAGTATGCTTATCCGCAGGTACAGCCACAGGCGGAATACAGAACTCGAGAGGAGTTGAATGCCTGGTGCAAAGAGGCAAACGAGCAGTACGAGAGGGATATCCAAGCAATATTAGCTCGCATTGGATCACACCGGCCTACAAATATAGATCGTGTGGTTTACGATCAAGATGGGAATGAGATTGGGATTGAAACTGCATCAGGGGAGTTAATACTGGGGAATACAATGGACGACGTGCAAAGCACAGTGACAGAAGGTGAAGCACAAGTCCCACCTCCAGGTATATATTCTGACCCTGATTATATTACTGATGTTGGTGTGTCAACTTCTACACAAGATAACACAGTTCATTATGATACTTTACACTTGTCTTGTGAGAATGAGTTGGTGCAGGAAATAAGGAATGAAGATATAATCAAGGAGGAGCAGAGGAAGGTGCAAGATATCATGAACAATCAATGGCACCTGATAACTAGAGCCGAACAATTACACTTTCTAGAAGAAAATGGGAGGCTCATGGATGAGCTAGAAAGTATCAAGCTACAACAGGAAGAGGCACCTCCGGAACCGAGGACAAAAATGGGCGTAGTAGTCCCACCCTCGGACCTGCAGGGTCTTAAGCAAATTCGGCCGGGTGTCTATGAATTCTCTTGGGATGAGAGTGACAATGATAGCTTTTGGAGCGATGATGAAGATGTGATTGATGATGAAGAGAATATTGAAATCCCTAAAACCCCGATTGAAGATGAATGCTTTGAAGAGGGATTAGCCGGGTTGTTCGAGACTGATGATAATAGTGAGGATGAGCTTTTAGTAAAGATTGTTGATGAGGCGTCATGGGAAGAAGAGTTTGGTGACGAGTTGGTGGGTTTGCCAACTTTTGAAGAAGATGGAGAATATGACCCACTTGGCGATCTAAAACTTCTTGAAGATCTATTATATCAAGAGCCAAGTGTGGGGATAGAAGAAGAGGTGAAAGTGCAAGAGGTTATCAACGAACCACGAACCGAGCTGGTGTCGGACCTTAAGCTTTTCACCCAAGGTAGAGAAAGGCAAGAGCCCGTGGAGGAAGAAGATGGTGGATCACCACCTAGATCATCAAGACCACGGGACAAGGCGAGAAGACGTATGGACCGGCATGTTATGAAGGTCCTGGGATGGTCATACACGGATCGTAGGAAGGAGTATACTGGAGATGATCATGCACCACATTACATGCCACGTATCAAGTTTGGTCCAGGTAAGTTTAAGTATTGGTGGCCCGACCCGTTTGAATTTTCAAAATTGTTCTTAAGGTCTGCCACCCATGTTTGTAAAAAAGGTGGTAGACCAATCATACTAAACGGGCCGGATGGGGGCGGCATAAAGGAGAAGCCTCCTGATAGGTAGGCTTGCTTGAATCTCGGGCAAGTGCCCGGGATGTAGAGTTTGTGTGCATTCGTTAGTGTGAGTCCATGTCTTTTTCTTTGTTTTTCGGTTTGTGTTTTGGTTGTGTCAAGTTTTGCAGGAATCCATGCTCGATTCGGTAAGGAAAATCGTCGGGAATGAAGCCCCAGGTATGGTTACATGTGTTTTTATCCTTGGGACAAGGTTTTAAGGAAGTTGGGTGAAAATTTTTTCTTAAATGGCAAAATTTTTTCTAAGTACAAAAATTGGAAAAACTTAAAAACTTTCTGTTAACGACACCCTCCCGCGGTACGCGAAGAACGAGAGGAAGATCTCTCGCGGTACGCGAGAGACAAAAGTCTCGGCCGGCCTAACTTTTTGGCCTTCGCGGTACGCGAAAAATATCCCCTTCGACTTACGCGGTACGCGAGGGACTGCTGGTGTCACCCTATTTCCTTTGTTTCCCATGGTTTCCCGTACCCGTTTCTGTCCCCGTTTTCACTCACCACCACTATTCATCACCTACCTTCGTACCACCACTACCATGAAGCATCACCTTTAACCACCATCATCCATCACATTAATTCACCCACCTACCACCATCCGACCACCGTGACCATGGGAAACTAGAAGCCGTTTATGACCGATGTTCGAACTTGCTGTGGTATTCATGTCTTTGTGTTTGCCACATGTCGAGTATGTTTTCTCTGCAATCTATCTATCTTGAGTCTTTTATTTCTTAGTGAGTCAGTCGAGTCTTTTATTTTATTATTATTTGAGTCAGTTTAATGCTGCGGGTATGTTTAGTCTTATTTTGCAGGTTTTATCATTTCGCCCGTACTCAATCTCCATTCGGGCGGGATTGATTATCATCTTATTTATCTTGTAAAGGCAACCCGTCAGTGAGATGTGCAAGCCGCGACCGAAATGCTATACGGTGCACACACGGAAGAACGAAGCTGCATACTAGATTGCATCTACATTACCAGCTAAGTCGCTTCCTGTTCTGTTTTGTCCAATTTTTTTTTTAGTTGTGTTTTGCTTCACATTGAGGACAATGTGTCTTTCAAGTGTGGGGATGTGAGTGTCTAGTTTGTTTAGTTTGTGTCTTTAAAAATTCAAAAATACAAAAAAAAAAAAAATTGAAAAATTTGAAAAATGTTCTTGAAAATAATTGCATATATTTGGAAAATGATAGTAGAACTGGATCTATTTATGAGTTTAAAAGATTAAATAATTGAAAACGTGTCTAATTAGTGATGTTTTGGTAGACCCAGCTAACTAGTAGAGCTTAAATATCCTGTTTGTGTTATTTAGGATTAATCACGGAATAAAATCATGATATCTTGTGGGTATTCATCTTAGAGTAATGGTAATACTGAAACTGTCAATATAGGGTGATAGGTACCACGATTAAGTTAAAATTTAGAGGTTTTTGAAATTTTCATGGCACACCACTCTCTTTTTATGAAAATAAATCCGAGTTTGGTGGCGCCTGCATCCATTATTCCATAATTTATGAGCTATACTGAGTTTTGCTTATGTGTTACCCTTTGGGATAGCGACTTGGAGGATACACCCCTAAGTGAGATTTATGTGCTTCATTGATAGAATGTAGTCTATGTGTTACCCTCCGGGATGGTGACTTGGTTGAAACACCTCTAGACGAAAGTTCTTTTGCTTATTATGCTCATTATCATCCATTCATTCATGATTTCATCTGATTTCAATAAACCTGTAAATAGTAGTTTAACGTGGTAGGGTAAATCTATATGGTTTAATCCGTGCCTAAACATGACCTTGAGACGGGATTAGGTAGAGCTGTAACTTCTAAGTGTGAGTCACATAGATTGATTGATATGTTGTATAAAATGGATTTAGAACACGTAACGGGGGCTTGAAAGTTAGTGCTTGGGTTTAATCGGACAGAAATACTAATTGTTGCTTTTTAACACGTGAGTATGTTTTGAAAATTGAAATTTATGTTTGTTGAGTTAGATGCCAGTTATGATTCCATTTGCATATTTTTCGAGGACGAAAAAAGGTTAAGTGTGGGGATATTTGATATTGTGCGAAAGCACATGTCTTTATTCCGTTGTTTTAATGTGTTTTTAGTTAGTTTTATATTTGTTTTGAGTCGTTTTTATGTACAATTGAGTCTTTATCATATTTGTAGGAGTTCGTATGGAATACAAGTGAATACATGAAGAAAACGAGCAAAGGAACCAAGCCCGAAAAAGTCCAAGCTCTAGAAGACAATTTTCTAGATTTTATGTCTCTCGCGGTACGCGATAGAGGAGTGGAGAAGTCTCGCGGTACGCGAAGATCTTCAAAAGCGCGCCCGACTAAATTGGCCCTCGCGGTACGCGAGGGGCTGGCCCAAATTCTCTCGCGGTACGCGAGAGAGTCGTAAATCCGGAAAAATTGGATTTTTAGGTTTTTATTGATGATGTCGGCTGTTATTGAAAAAGAGGTCGATTCCAGCCGTCAAGTTAGAGCCTTTTGGCGATTTTGAGGAAGAAGAAGGCTAGTGGAGCAAGGAGTTGGAGTTTTGGAACCCGAATTGGTTATTCGTGATCGTTCGGTTTATGATTCTTCTTCTTTTATCTTTACTTTGTTTAATTGAACCTATGACTATGTTTAAGACTTCTGTTTTGGTTGTTTTGAACATGTTTGTTGGCTAGATTTTGCATACTGCCTAGGTTTAAGATGATTGCTTGTTAAAGATTTGATTTTTATCGGTTTTTGAATTCAATTGATGGGTTTATGATTTAGTAAAGATCTTTGGTTGATTATGTATGATGTTAGTGCATGTTTACTGCTGATTGTGTGGTTGTTTATGATTTCCTGCGTTGATTGTGGTTGTCTGCCAGTTTGATCTTCGTTTCGTGGTCATAGATCTTAGGGTTTGTGATTGTGAGTGGTGTCTAGACGTAGTAGCCATAGGAATTCATAAGTGATTACTGATTAGAAGTGAATGTGTGTCCTAGTTCAATACCCGAGAGGTGAGAATTAGTCGTTTAGTCTTCGTCATTAGGAATCCGAGTATTAACAGTCTGAGAGGACGTTAGTGTTAGGTGTCTAGTGATTGTAGCTATCCGAATCATAGTAGTTAGCTTGAGATTACCCCGTGCATTCCTTGAGTGTATGGTAGACGGTGAGACTGAGAGGTAATCCGTTTATTAGGGTACTTGTCATAGTTGGAAATACCTGAGAAGTGATCCAATTATCTGGTGAGTTTAATACGCTTTAGGTAGCTGAGTTGGTGACATCCCGAGACCGAGAGTGATCAGGAATCCATTAGGTTATCTAGAGTTGTTTCATTAGAAACCCAGATCCATCATAGTTTTCAGAACCGATAGAAGTTATACTTTGCAAGTAAGATTCTTAACCTAGGTAGTGCCTTCCCTATTCTTGAATTCATTTAAAGAGTTCTGCTTGATAGTTGAGTGTCGTTAGTTAGAAAGTTTACATTAAGTTACAACACAAAATCCCCCAATATATTTCAGTTTAGTTAGTTGAGTCAGAGTCTAGGTAGGGTTATTGCTAGTGTCTCGTGGGTTCGATATCCGAACTTCATTAGGCTTTACTACATTGATCGGTACACTTGCCGGTTGTGTGGTCTAGTATTAGATTGAGTCTAGATTTATAAATTTAAAGCTAGAGAGTCTAGGTTAGGTTTTATATAGTTATTTTTATAGACCGTCCGAGCTACATCAAATATGTATGTATATTTGTATGTATGTTCGTATGTATGATTATGTAATTGTATGATTTGTATGTATATAATTGTGTATGTATTTATGTAATTGTGAATGTATGTATATATCTTTGTATGTATATGTAACTTTATTTAATTTTGTTGCAAGTTCGGAACTCATTGCGGTTGGAGAGGTGTGAATAACATCTTATTTGTGTTTCATTGAATTTTTTTAAGGTACGCATCCCGACTTTTATACCTTTATGTACGTCTCATGTTGTGTACACTAGTATGTTTATTTAAGATAACTTTTTAGAATATACCCGTCCGAAATTTATCTGATAGAGATAAATTTTGGATTGTCCCCTTTGGGACTGCTTTTTGAATATTCTATCTTATTTAGGATATGTATATATTTTAACGAGTTGACATTTAAGAAAAAATTGGTAGATATTTCTCCTTACTCCTTCGAGTTTGCGCTTTATCTGCATACTTGGGGAGTTAAGCTGAAATGCTGCTAATTTTTTCTTAAATATTCAACTAGTTAAAATGTATACATATGAGATAGAATATTCAAAAAGTGGGTTAGGATCCACCGCCTTAGAGTACCCATCAAATCACATACATTCGTTTATATCATTTATTACATGCAAATATATGTATGCTTATAACACAATAGATATGACACTAGATATGGAAATTGATAAAAGGTTGGGTCTTTCCCGACGACTTGTCGTCCGGATAAGTCCAGAAGCTATACCGACGATATGTCGTCGGTATAGAATTTCTTTTTGAATTATTTAATTAAACCCTATGCCGACGACATGTCGTCGGCATAGGTCGACCTATACCGACGACATCTTTGACCTATTGGGACGAGGCAATACCAACGACATCTATACCGACGACATGTCGTCGGTATAACCTATCCCGACGACAAGTCGTCGCTATATGGTAAAAAAAATCGTCGGGATAGGGAGATATTGTTGTAGTGCAACTCCGCCAGGCCAGCCCTGAACTTGTTGTCCCCACCCCTCAGCCGCCTAGCTCATCCTCCGCATCTACTCAAGAACCACCGCCTTCCCCGCCGCCCCATGCACAACACAACCCACCAGACTCAGCCCACCCTATGACAACCCATGCTATATCCTGAATCACCAAACCTGTTACACGTCTAAACCTACACACTACAACAACACCACCCATCTCTCCCCTCCAACATCATATGCCCAAGCCCGGTCGGATCCTAATTGGTCACTAGCCATGGAAGATGAATTTGGAGCGTTACAGGAAAATGAAACGTGGGAACTATTTTCACGACCGACTGACAAGCCAGTCATTCGTTGTATGTGGCTTTTCCGTCGTAAATTTAAAGCTGACGACACTCTTGACCGGTATAAAGCAAGACTAATGGTAAATCTCAGACCGTGGGAATCGATTGTTATGAGACTTTTAGCCCGGTTGTTACACCGGCTACCATCCGGACCTGCTTAGTTTAGCGGTCTCTCGTTCGTGGCCCATTCACCAATTGGATGTGAAAAACGCTACCATCCGGACCTGCTTAGATACAGTTTATATGCATCAACCACCCGAATTTGTTGATTGCTGAGCCCCGTCACATGTGTGTCATCTTCGTAAATCACTTTACAGGCTCAAACCGGCACCGCGGGCATGGTATAACAAGTTTGCCACATTTATCACATCACATGGATTTGGTAGCAGCATATTTGATAACTTTCTGTTTTTTTTATCAGCACAAGGGACGAACAACATATTTATTATTATACGTGGACGACATTGTCTTGACTGCATCTGACCCTACTCTCTTACGCAATATTATTGACACTTTTTATCACAAGTTTGCCATGTCTGTCGTGGGTACTCTTCACCAGTTTTTGGGTATCAAGGCCACTAAAAACAACATGGGTCTATTTCTCTCACAGGCAACTTACACTCGTAACATTTTAAGGCGAGCTTCTGTGGCTTCTTGTAAGCCCTGCACTACTCCGGTGGATACGCCCTCCAAACTTAGTGCCGATACAGGTGATCTTCTACCCGATAGAACTCTATACCGTACTCTCACCGGCGGATTACAATATTTCACTTTTACGCACCCATATATTACTTATGACGTGCAACAGGTTTGCCTTTTTATGCATGCTCCACGGTAGCCATATTTTCAATTCATGAAAAGAATACTATGGTATCTTCTTGGTGATAAGTTACACTTTTGGTCTTCTAAACGACAACCCACTATTTCTAGATCGAGTGCGAACGCGGAGTAGCAGGGCATTGCAAAAGCATTGGCTGAAACATGGTTACGCAATCTTTTATTTGAGCTACATGCTCCGGTGCGCAAAGCAACCATTCTCTATTTTGACAATGTTTCGGCAGTGTATCTATCTAAAAATCTGGTCCAACATCAACGCACAAAGCATGTGGAAATTGATATACACTTTGTGATTGAGAAAGTGCGTCTTGGTCATGTTCGAGTACTATATATTCCATCATCCTTATAATATGCAGATATTTTCACCAAAGGATTATCATGACACTTGTATAAAGTTTTCAGATCCAGTTTGAGTGTTTGGCATCTTCCTATTCAAACTGTGGGGGAATATTAGAGTATTATATATATTAGTATATATATTGTATTGTAGTTGTGATCTTTTTCATAAATAGTGGTTGTATTGCATTATAACTCTTTCCTATGTATTGAGGTTTATTCATCAATAATAATCAAGGATTATTCATACCATAACCTACTGTTAGTAATTATTTACAAACCTGACATGCTTAACACTTATATACTAGTTTAGTAAAGTAGGATAATATAAATGGTTAGGAACAAAAACTGAGTGATGGGAGGATGTAAACACAATGTTCTTGAAACCGGACTGGACCGGTCGGTCGGACCGGGAAACGGCGCCACCGGCGGTGAGGTCAAGCATATAAGAATCGCTTTCCAAATAGCCGGCCGGTTCATGCGGTTTGGCGGTCGAACCTATGACAACTGGTAATTTACCACATAATTATTTAAATATAACTACATGAAATTGTGCACATTAGACTAATTTTAATTAATTAGGTCTAACCCGGTCCAGTAGAATCCAACCAATACACAACTACAAGGAAATATTAGAGATTTTCAAGACACATCGAACCCCACATCGCGTTGGTGATAAATTGAAAATAATATTTAAACATCTCGAAAGGTTCTCTTTATATTTTTAATAGTAGAGAATACCCACCGGGATAAAATCTATACATATCAGACGGTCACGTATTTTATCCTAACAACTAAACTTGTATTATCACTACAAAGAATTGGGCCAATAGTGGCGACAAATGTCGCCGCTAATGCCCCGAAATGTCGCCGCTAATACTAATAGCGGCAACAGTCGCCGCTAATAAGTCGCCGCTAATACTTCGCCGCTAATACTCCGCATGTCGCCGCTATTACCTGTAGTCGCCGCTAATAAACAACTATTAGTGGCGACAGATGTCGCCGCTAATACCTGGCGTCGCCGCTAATGGTTTTTTATTAGCGGCGACATTTGCCGCCGCTAATACTCCAGATGTCGCCGCTAATACTCCTGTCCGTTTTTTGCAGTTTTTTCTGCATTTTCATTATTTCCAGTTTTCTAAAACAAACATAATTACAAAACCTGCATTTTTTTGCCGAATATAACAAAAACATAACCATAAAATTACTAATATATAAAGTTAAAACATAATGTAAAGATTTTTGACCTATTTAAGTTATTCCGAATGTTAATACAACATAAAAACTAAACAATTAATCTTCATCCATATTGTCGTCGCCCTCGTCGTCGCCCTCGTCGTTGCCATTGCTACTTTGTCCCATTTGTGAAAGATTAAACTTGTTAAGTTTATCTCTAAAAGTCGGGTCGTCGAACAACATGTTAGTTAGTTCCTACAATTACATACAAATTTAGTTATTACATATATATGTCTACATAAAAGTTTCAAGTCAAAACAATTCAAGTCTAAACGGGTCAAATGATAAAATCAGACAATGAAACATAGTCCAGACAATGACACATAACTAATAAGACAATATGCAAGTAAATCTTACGACAAAATCAGACAATGAAACATAGTCCGGACAATGACACATAAATTGTGTAAGATCTCTATTATACTTTGATAGAGTAACAACACATCAAACACATAAATGATGACTTTGCATAAGTTAAGGTTTTACAGAAAAAGTTGACTTTGCATAAGTAACAACACATCAGACACCGACGGTTGCTTAGGAAACCTTTTTTAGTCTTACTTTTAATTATATATTTACTAAAAAGTTGACTTTGCATAAGTTAAGGTTTTACAGAAAAAAAAAAAAGACTAAAATACCACTCTTAAAAAAATAGACAGTCCGATTAACTTCATTGTAACCGTTAGATGGTGGAGACACGGATCAAGATGCCAAACAAATAACTCAAACATCAAGTACACTAAACATCAAGCTAGCTATTGATAAGAACCCGGGTTAGGTTAGCAGATCAGCAAAGGGAGCTGGACATGGGGCAGTTACATGGGGGGAAATGCACATTAAAAAAGAGGGCCAAGTCCAGCAGTTTTAGGAGTAGTGGGCGACAGTTTTTAGGAGTCAGTTTTCTAAATGTTTAATAGTATTAAATAGGAGTTTAGGCCTTAGAAGTTTCTGTCGAGTATTTTATCTATTAATATCTTTGTTTTGGAGTTCTTTCCTACTCGAAAGGGTTGTCTATCTGTAATTTCAGTTTCTATCAATCAAGCCTACTACTTAGTTTCTATCATAATCTCTACACATTAAGGAACTAGATTGCACATCAATTTTTTCAATTTCATTTCTTACACAAAGATCCTAAAACAAATTATAGGGTTCATATACACAGATCCAAAACTTACATTTGACAGTTTTGTAGAATTGAAAGTGTACCTTATAGGCTCACGGTGGTGGTCTCAACGGTGTGGTCACACGGCAGTCTTGCCGGAGGTCGGTGGTCTCTCGGTGGTGCTTCACGATTGCAGTACTTTCACGGCAATGGTTTGACGGTGCTACAAAAACACAAGTACATAAACGATTGGTGGTAGGAGTTGGATGTGAAATTAAGAAAAAAACGTACCTTTTACAATTTACGAAACAAACTGAGCTTTGATTCTCTTGTGCGTCGTTCAGCCCTGTGGTAGCTTAAAACGAGAGTTAAAGGTTATAATCAACCCTTAAGAAACAGAAATCAGCCATAGATCTTTAAGAAAAAAACATACGTACCAAACACGGAGGAGAGGGGTTCGGATTTGGGTGGTCGGAGTAGGGAGGGGTGGTCGGAGTAGGGAGAGGTCGTCGAAAATCGGGAAACGACGCTGTGTTCGTCTTGGGGAGGTAAAAGTGAGAGATAGGGTGAGAATGGAGGGAAAGCAGGGAAAGACCAATGTATTCCCGCTATAGAGCAATAGCGGCGACGGTCGCCGCTAATAGCGTCGCCGCTAATGGTGAAATAAAAGTGGTCGTCCGATTAACTTCTTGGTAACCGTCAGATCTTAGAGACACGGATCACCATCAATAGCGGCGACATTTCTGGGTGTCGCCGCTAATGATGTCGCCGTTATTGCCACGTTTTCTTGTAGTGTATTTTTTTAAAAACCCGACTCATTTCCGACACGCTACAACGAATGGAAAAGATGACACGCGGGTATTATACCGGGCTAGTGTCAAACGGGTAACATTCCACACCACACCACTACCTTACCCCCTCGTGCTCACCTCTTCTCGGCCGACACCCTATGGAGGGGACACACCCTTCTAAATTGATGTTTCTTCTTCACCCACAAGACCACAATGTCCCTTGAGAACTAGACATGGTTGTCTCCCTTGGAACACAAGATCCATAGGTTAATACACATGGATGAGTGTATAAATAGCATGCATGGGTGCATGCAACCAACACAAACTCAAATCACAAACCACCAACACTCATTTGCTCTCTCCCTCTTCTCTCGGCTATACCACACCCGACACCACCCTTCATCTCTTCTTGTTTCCTCTTGGCTCCACGGCAAAACCATACCATCACCACCACACCACCTCGCCACCATCGAACACCACAAGCCACCTCCCACCACCACTTGACCATTAGCCACCTTTACCCCACACCTTCCTCCTCCCTCTCGGTTCCACGACAGCAACACCAACACCATCATCAACCACCGTGAACCACCACCATCTCGGCAATACCCGATAACTACCTCCACCACCCACTCTAGCCCCCCGACAATCCCACTCCAGCCCCCTCACCACCGTCGTACACCGCCACCCCCTCTCACCTCAGCCCCGAACCCACTCCACCACCTTACGGGTTTCGGAAAGTTAGAGCCAAGCTCCGCCGATCGTTACGGGTCTTCGATTCTCACTTACGGTCAACGGGTAGATGTTACACGAAGTACACGGGTTATTTCGGGAGTTCACCGGGTGATACGGGACATCGAGTGGAGAAACCGGGTCTCACGTAGCCTCTGCCACCTTCTCGCTCGACTTTTTACGTGAGCACCCGACTTATTTTACTTTAGTTATCATAGTTGGTGATGTATATTTATGATACAGTTAAACCCGGTTTGTATTTTAAGTAACGTATAAAAGTCAGGTTTATAATATAAAAGGTGACGGTTAAAAATTTTAACTTATAGACCCTATTTCATTAATATCCTAATGCATTGGTTAGATTGAATTATAAATCATTACTCATTTTATGACACCCGTAGCTTATTAATAACAAATAATAATTATGATTTTATTATGATTATTATAAATATAAAGGAGTTAATAATTAATTTACCATGCAAAAAGGGAATTCTATAAAATATTAGTTTTTGTAAAAGAATTAATAATCATATAATTATGGGTTATTGGATTTTAATAATCCCACCTTTTACCAATTGGCCAATAATAATCCCAACTGAGAATATTCTTACCACTAGTCCCTACTTTCAAACTATTTTGTTACATTGGACTTCCCGTTAAAAAAACTTAACGCCGTTAGATTTTATATGGCGTGGACATCTGCAAACTGCCGGAAAGTCGAGCCAAGCTAGCAGTGGTCTCGTGGTGGGTTTTGAAATTGGCTTTGGTGGTGTTTAACTAGTCTCGTTGGTCAGGCAAGTCCAAACAGAGATAACGGTAGTGTTTAACGAGACCAGTTAAACACCACCAGAGCCAATTCAAAACCCACCACGAGACCACTGCTAGCTTGGCTCGACTTTCCTGTGGTTTGCAGATGTCCACGCCATATAAAATCTAACGGCGTTAAGTTTTTTAACGGGAAGTCCAATGTAACAAAATAGTTTGAAAGTAGGGACTAGTGGTGATAGGGTGCGAAAGCACACGTCTTTATTCCTTTGTTTTAATATGTTCTAAGTAGTTTTATATTAGTTTTGAGTCGTTTTTATGTACATTTGAGTCTTTATCATAATTGTAGGAGCTCGGGAATATTAATGAAGAATACATGAAGAATACGAGCAAAGAAACGAAGCCCGGAAAAGTCCAAGGATTGAACTTTAATTTTCTGAATATTAGGTCCCTCGCGGTACGCGAGGGAGGTGCTTGAAGATCCTCGCGGTACGCGGGAAACTCCAGGAATTCGCCCGACTATTTTGGTCCTCGCGGTACGCGAGGATCCAGTCAACATTCTCTCGCGGTATGCGAGAGGGCCGTTTTCCGCAAAACCCTAATTTTCTAAATTAAAAAGATTAAAACGGCCATTATGAGGAGGTTCGATTCTAAGCCGTTCCAGGGAAGAAAAGAGGCGATTTTGAGTTTGGAAGTCAATTGAAGCTGAAGATTGAAGCTTTTGGATTCCGGGTTTGTGTAGTTGCATTCTAGGGTTTAAAGATTCAAACTTTATCTTTGATTTTATGTTTTGAACCTATGGATCTTGCTATTTACTTCTGTTTAGATGTTCTTAGTATGATTCTAGGCTAGATCATTGATCTACCTAGGTCAATATGATGATTATGTGTTAAAGTTTCGATTTTTATTCGGTTTTTGGATTTGAATGTTGGATTTATGATTTAGTAAAGGTTTGAGTTTGTTTATGTGTGATGTTAGTGCATGTTTAATTCTGATTATGTGGTTGATTATGCTTTTCTGCGTTGATTGTGGTTGTCTGCCAGTTTGATCTTCGTTTCTGGTTCATAGACTTTAGGGTTTGTGAGTTAGAGTGGTGTCTAGACGTAGTAGCCATAGAAAACCTAGTTAATTACTGATTAGAAATGAATGTGTGTCCTAGTTCAATACCCGAGAGGTGAGAATTAGTCGTTTAGTCTTCGTCATTAGGAATCCGAGTGTCAGCTGTCTGAGAGGAAGTTGGTATTAGATGTCTAGTGATAGTTGCTATCCGAATCATAGTATACATTTTAGAACTACCCCATGCATTCCTTGAGTGTATGGTAAGCGGTGAGACTGAGAGGTAATCCGTTTATTAGGGTACTTGTCATAGTAGGAAATACCCGAGAGGTGATCCGATCATCTGGTGAGTTAATATCCTTAGGTTGTCTTCTGGTCACATCCCGAGACCGAGAGTGATCGGGAATCCACTAGATATCTTTTAGGTGTTATATCTTTAGAAACCCAGATCCAACCTAGTTCCAAAACCGATAGAAGTTGAGCTTTACACATAGGATTCCGACCTAGGTAGTGACTTCTCCATTCTTGATTTCATCTCTAGTTTACTCTTGATTGCTTGAATTGTCCTTAGTTTATTGCATTCTTAGTTAATCTTTAGTGTAGTAAACCCCCCAATCAAATCATATTAAGTCCTAGTTAGAGTCTAATTTAGTTATTCAGTGTCTTTTGGGTTCGATATCCGGACTTCGTTAGGCTATATTGCATTGATCGGTACACTTGCCGGTTGTGTGGTCTAGTTTTAGGTCGAGTCTAGGTTTTATAAATTTAAAGCTAGAGAGTCTAGATTAGGTTTTATTTGATAGTTTTTTATAGACCGTCTGGACGACATCAAGTTTTTGGCGCCGTTGCCGGGGACACTTGGCAATAGCAATATTAGCTTTGACTAGTTCTTTGTTTGATTTTTGGTTTATTTGAGTCTTTTGTTTTCTTTTGAGTCTTGTGTGCTACTTGTGAGTCTTTATTCTGTTTCCTTCTTAGAGTCTTTCTGTTTATGCCCAATACTCGTTTTCAAGGATCACCATCTTTTGCAGCTTTTCAAGAGCCCGAACGAGAGCTTCACGAGCGCACCCGCGACTTTCGGGAGCGTTTAGAGGAGCTGGTTAAACCAAAGGTACGTCCTACTAGCCCAGTTCAATTTCCTACTATGGGTGACGCTAACCCACCGGCTAGACGTACAGTACACCAGAGGGCCAGTGAGGGGGTCACGGGCGCGAGATCTTCGATCACACGCCCCACTATACCGAACACCAATTCTTGGCAGATCCCATCACATGTCATGAGTACGATCACTCATGCCACTCAATTCCATGGCCTTGAGGATGAGGATGCACCCGGACATTTGTCCCGCTTCGCGCGGATATGTGATACATTTAATATCACGGGTGTATCTAAGGACGCAATCTACTTGCGTCTCTTTCCATTCTCTCTTTCTGGGCGTGCATCTACTTGGCTCGACACTCTTCCCGACAATTCTATCACCACATGGGAGGATCTCGAAGCCAAGTTCTTCAAGAAATACTTTCCACCTTCCAGGGCCGCTCGCCTTCGGGACCAGATCCATTCGTTTCGGATGGATCCCGACGAGCCTTACCACATGGCCTGGGAGCGGTTCAACGCGCTGTTGAGCCGATGTCCCCAGCACGGTCTCCCCGACTGGGCACTAGTGGAGAAGTTCTATAATGGCCTCACCTTCGAGACGCAGCAAATGTTCAACACAGCTGCAGGAGGCCATATCATGGATAGACTCGAGCCTGAGGAGTGCGAGGATATGTTCGAGAGCTTCGCTCAAGCCGAACAGCAGCACCCACGTTCTGTTAGGGATTCCATCCCTACTGCTAGGTCACACGCCTCTTCTCCTAGAGGTGTGCATCAGGTCACTCCTGATACTAGCGTGGCTGCTGCCCTCGCCTCGATGGCGAATGAGATAAAGGAGCTCAAGCTCAATGCTTTGAGGTGTCAGGTGTGCAGGGGAGGACACGACACCCGAGATTGCCCGGTAAATAATCAAGAGCATGTGAGCTATGCTGGCAACCAATACCAGAACCGAAATTACAACAATTCTAATACTTTTGGTTCGGGATGGAGATCTGGATTCACTGGTCGTCAGCAACAGTATGGAGGAGCAGAAGAAGGAGCGAGTTCTGGGAGCACTGTTGGGTCACGAAGGATTGAGGAGATGATGGAGACTCAGACACAGTTGCTTGCCCAGCTGGTGCAGAATAACAAGGATGCTCGGCTAAGACTGGATAGCCATGACACTTTGATGAAGAATCAGCAATCGGCGTTCCAGGATTTGCAACGCACGGTAGGAGACATTGCTAGGAGCATACATGATAGACAAGGAAGCCCTTCTACGGGCCCGAACGCTTCAGTGATGGCCGTGTCTATAGAGAGTGTGGAGAGTAAAGTGGTTGAAGAGGTTGACTCCCACTCTAAGGAGCATAATATTCCCTCGGTGGAGGAGGTGAATAAGATTGATTGGGCAGCTCGATTTGCTGAGATCGATGCTAGGATGCTAAAAGAGACCGAGTCGAATGCTGTTTCGACAAGGAGCATGGGAGAGAAGGAAGATGAGAGCCCACCGGTAGTAGTAGAAGAAGAACCGGTGGAGGAGGAGATAGTGGTTGAGGTGCCTACCAAGAAGGCACATGAGAAGAAGAAGGGGGTGGAGATGAAGTCCCCCGAGATTGACCTGAGCCGTATTCCTTATCCCACACGTGTGTTGCCACATAAACATGCTAAGGAATACGGTCACTTCCTGGATATGTTCAAACAACTCAAGGTCAATCTCCCGTTTGTAGAGGTCCTCCAGCATATGCCCAAATATGCTAAGTTCTTAAAAGGCCTTCTTTCCAACAAGAAAAAACTTGAGGAGGTCTCTGGAGTCTCACTTGGTGAGCAGTGCTCGGCAGTGGTGCAAAATCATTTGCCAGAAAAGTTGTCTGATTCGGGTCGGTTCACGATCCCTTGCTTGTTGGGCAACCTACCATTACACCACGCGTTGGCCGATCTAGGCGCTAGCATCAATTTGATGCCCTATTCATTGTACAAGCAGCTGGACCTAGGTGAACCACAACCAACGCGCATGAGCATTTCCTTGGCTGACCGCTCAGTCAAGTATCCACGGGGAATAGTGGAAAATCTATTAGTGAAAGTGGGCAATTTTGTTTTCCCCGTGGATTTTGTGATTCTAGATATGGAGGTAGATGACAAGGTCCCACTCATCTTAGGACGCCCGTTCCTACGAACCGCAAAGGCGATGATTGATGTCTTTGACGGGAAGCTCACACTTCGTGTGGGGGATGAGGTCCTTACATTCAATGCTGTAGAGTCCGGGAAGGATGTTGGCGAGCACAGCCACTCCGTATGCATGCTCGATTCTTTCATGGACCACCATTGGGACCCCGATCCGGTGATAGAAGTAGGTGAACCCGCCCCGAATATAGAAGAACCATATGATTGGGCGTTGGAGTTAGAAAGGTTGTTAGGGGAGCCGGATGATTACGGTGATGATGAGATGCCCGATGATGTACTGAACATAATGGCTGAATTTGAAGATGTCATGGGCAAAACCCCAAGTGTGGGGAAGTTAGTAGATATTGTTGAGGATCCCGAGGATCCTGGTGAGATTGTGGAGGTCATTCCTTTAGAAGTGCCCATTCCAAAACCCCTACATATCTTCACCACTGTTTGTGCTTTGGGGAGAAAGATCGAGTCACCCCCTAGGTCTAGGCCGCCTCGTAAGAGGACTCGAGAGTTAATTGACTTAGGCAACGTAGATAGAGTGCTAACCCCAAGTGTGGGGATATCGAGGAGTGACAAACTACTTGGTTATTTAATGCGTATTATCTTCGGACCGGGTAGATTTAAGTTGTGGTGGAAGGAGATGAAGGATAGAAATCCATGGTGCGGTAGGAGTAGTTGTTTGATGAGGCTGTGGAGAACCGGTAGGCCGCGAAGGATGAAGGCGGTACCGGTTAGGATCAAGGAGAAGCCTCCTGATAGGCTTGCTTGAGTCCTGGGCAAGTGCCCGGGATATAGAGTTTGTATGATTTCATTGGGTTGAGTCCATGTCTTTGTCTTTGTTTTTCGGTTTGTGTTTTGTTTGTGTCAAGTTTTGCAGGAATCCATGCTTGATTCGGTAAGGAAAATCGTCGGGAATGAAGCCCCAGGTATGGTTACATATGTTTTTATGCTTGGGACAAGGTTTTAAGGAAGTGGGTGAAAATTTTTTCTTAAATGGCAAAATTTTTTCTAAGTACAAAAACTTGAAAATTCTTCAAAACTTTCTGTTAACGACACCCTCCCGCGGTACGCGAAGAACGATATGGAAATCTCTCGCGGTACGCGAGAGACAAAAGTCTCGGCCGGCCTAACTTTTTGGCCTTCGCGGTACGCGAAGAATATCACCTTCGACTTACGCGGTACGCGAGGGACTGCTGGTGTCACCCTATTTCCTTTGTTTCCCATGGTTAAGTGTGGGGATGTTTGATGTGTTGCAAAACACACATGCATTTCCCTTGTAGTTCGTGTCGTTTTTGTATAGGTTTAGAGTCGTTTTGAGTCGTTTATGTTTAGTATTGAGTTATGTATTGTTTTGTAGGTAATCGTGTCACTTTGGAGCTCAAACGATCAAGAACTATGAAGAAACGAGCACACGAGACCCCGGGATGAAAACGGAAAAAGTCGGGAAAGAGCCCAACCTTAGAAGAGGCATATCTTGAGCTAGAAAATTAGTTACGGGGCCCATAATATATCGATTTGGGGTGGCTCGACGAGAGGAGTTCAAATCTCCAGGATGTCCTCGCGGTACGCGAGGCGTGATGGTCAAATCCCTCGCGGTACGCGAGGGACCAGTTTTCCTGCGCGACTATTTTGTCTCTGGAGGTACGCGAGAGACTTGCCAGAAACCTCCCGCGGTACGCGAGAGACCCCAGGAACGCGAATTTTGACCTAATTTCAAGGCTAAATAGATTAGGACTCTCCCATTCTTATTAAAGTCGATTCCAGCCGTCAAGTTAGAACCTTTTGGCGATTTTGAGGAAGAAGAAGGCTAGTGGAGTAAGGAGTTGGAGTTTTGGAACCCGAATTGGTTATTCGTGATCGTTCGGTTTATGATTCTTCTACTTTTATCTTTACTTTGTTTAATTATACCTATGACTATGTTTATGACTTCTGTTTTGGTTGTTTTGAACATGTTTGTTGGCTAGATTTTGCATACTGCCTAGGTTTAAGATGATTGCATGTTAAAGTTATGATTTTTATCGGTTTTTGAATTCAATTGATGGTTTTATGATTTAGTAAAGATCTTTGGTTGATTATGTATGATGTCAGTATATATTTACATCTGATCTTGTGGTTGTTTGTGATTTCCTGCGTTGATTGTGGTTGTCTGCCAGTTTGATCTTCGTTTTGTGGTCATAGATCTTAGGGTTTGTGATTGTGAGTGGTTTCTAGACGTAGTAGCCATAGGAATTCATAAGTGATTACTGATTAGAAGTGAATGTGTGTCCTAATTCAATACCCGAGAGGTGAGAATTAGTCGTTTAGTCTTCGTCATTAGGAATCCGAGTATTAACAGTCTGAGAGGACGTTAGTGTTAGGTGTCTAGTGATTATAGCTATCCGAATCATAGTAGTTAGCTTGAGATTACCCCATGCATTCCTTGAGTGTATGGTAGGCGGTGAGACTGAGAGGTAATCCGTTTATTAGGGTACTTGTCATAGTTGGAAATACCTGAGAAGTGATCCAATTATCTGGTGAGTTTAATACGCATTAGGTAGCTGAGTTGGTGACATCCCGAGACCGAGAGTGATCAGGAATCCATTAGGTTATCTAGAGTTGTTTCATTAGAAACCCAGATCCATCATAGTTTTCAGAACCGATAGAAGTTATACTTTGCAAGTAAGATTCTTAACCTAGGTAGTGCCTTCCCTATTCTTGAATTCGTTTAAAGAGTTCTGCTTGATAGTTGAGTGTCGTTAGTTAGAAAGTTTACATTAAGTTACAACACAAAATCCCCCAATATATTTCAGTTTAGTTAGTTGAGTCAGAGTCTAGGTAGGGTTATTGCTAGTGTCTCGTGGGTTCGACATCCGGACTTCATTAGGCTTTACTACATTGATCGGTACACTTGCCGGTTGTGTGGTCTAGTATTAGAGTGAGTCTAGATTTATAAATTTAAAGCTAGAGAGTCTAGGTTAGGTTTTTATATTAGTTTTTTATAGACCGTCCGAGCGACATCAAGTTTTTTGGCGCCGTTGCCGGGGACACTTAGGCGATAGCGTATCTAACTTTGATTGAACTTATCTGATTATTTGGTCTTTTTGTGTTTTGAGTCTTTTCTATTTTGTTGAGTCTAGTTTGTGTGTCCTTTAGTGAGTCTTTGTTTTTAGTGTGTCTAGCTTGTATCTTGAGTCTGCTTAATTAAAAAAAAAAAAAAAAAAAAAAAAAATTTATTTAATTTTTATTAATTTTTTCATTATGTGTGAAATCTGTGGAGGACCCCATTTTACTTGTCGTTGCCCATATTCATCGGGGGAATCTGCAAACTACTATGAGTATGCTTATCCGCAGGTACAGCCACATGAGAGATACAGAACTCGAGAAGAGTTGAATGCCTGGTGCAAAGAGGCAAACGAGCAGTACGAGAGGGATATCCAAGCAATATTAGCTCGCATTGGATCACACCAGCCTACAAATATAGATCGTGTGGTTTACGATCAAGATGGGAATGAGATTGGGATCGAAACTGCATCGGGGGAGTTAATACTGGGGACTACAATGGACGACGTGCAAAGCACAGTGACAGAAGGTGAAGCACAAGTCCCACCTCCAGGTAATTATTCTGACCTTGATTGCAATACTGATTTTTATTTGTCAACTTCTACACAAGATAGCACAGTTCATTGTGATACTTTACACTTGTCTTGTGAGAATGAGTTCGTGCAGGTAATACGGGATGAAGACACAATCAAGGAGGAGCAAAAGAAGGTGCAAGAAATCATGAACACTCAATGGCACCTGATAACTAGAGCCGAACAATTACACTTTCTAGAAGAAAATGGGAGGCTAATGGACGAGCTTGAAAATCTGAAGCTACAAAAGGAAGAGGCACCTCCGGAACCGAGGACAAAAACGGGCGTAATAGTCCCACCCTCGGACCTGCAGGGTCTTAAGCAAATTCGGCCGGGTGTCTATGAATTCTCTTGGGACGAGAGTGACAATGATAGCTTTTGGAGTGATGATGAAGATATGGGGATAGAAGAAGAGAGTGTTGAAATCCCTAGAACCCTGATTGAAGATGAATGCTTTGAAGAGGGACTAGCTGGGTTGTTTGAGAATGATGATGCTAATGAGGATGATCTTTCGGTTGAGATTGTTGATGAGCCATCATGGGAAGAAGAGTTTGCTGACGAGTTGGTGGGATTGCCAACTGTTGAAGATGGAGAATATGACCCACTTGGCGATCTAAAATTACTTGAAGAATTATTGTGCCAAGAGCCGAGTGTGGGGATAGAAGAAGAGATGCAAGAGGAAGAGAACCACCAAGAGCCCGTGGAGGAAGTAAATGGTGGATCGCCACCCATATCAGCACGACCACGGGACAGGGCACGGAGAAGAAGGGACCAGCATGATATGAAGGTTTTAGGATGGTCATACAATGATAATAGGATGCAATACATTGAAGATGATCATTCACCACATTACATGCCACGTATCAGGTTTGGTCCAGGTAAGTTTAAATATTGGTGGACCGACCCGTTTACATTTTTAAAAATAAATTTAAGGTCTGCCACCCATGTTTGTCAAATCGGTGGTAGACCAATCATACTAAACGGGCTGGATGGGGGCGGCATAAAGGAGAAGCCTCCTGATAGGCTTGCTTGAGTCTCGGGCAAGTGCCCGGGATATAGAGTTTGTGTGCATTCGTTGGTGTGAGTCCGTGTCTGTTTTTATGTTTTTTTTTGGTATGTGTTTTGTTTGTGTCGTGTTGTGCAGGGAATTCGTGCTTGATTCGGTGAGGAAAATCATCGGGAGTGAAGTTCCAGGTATGTTTACATATGTTTTTATGCTTGGGACGGGTTTTAGTGAGTTTGGGTAATGAAAAATTTTAATGGGTGAAAAATATTCTAAGTATAAAAATTGGAAAATTTTCCAAACTTTCTGTGAAGAACACCCTCTCGCGGTACGCGAGAAAAATCTGTCCAGGTCTTCGCGGTACGCGAAGGACAAAATTCCTGGCCGGCGATGATTTTTGTTCCTCGCGGTACGCGAGGAATAGAATCCTCCCTTCTCGCGATACGCGAGGAAATGCTGGATTTGCCCTTCCTCCTTTGTTTCCCATGGTTCTCCATACCCACTATCACCACTACCACAAACACTACTACTCTTTTATCACCACCATTTTCATTATCATACACCTCCCATCCACCTCCTCTATCCAACATCCATTGTTATCACCACCACCATCCACTATCATCCATATCACCACTATCATTCACCACCCCCTTCATACAATCCGACCACCACTACCATCATCCATCATCCACCACGACCATGGGAGACCTAGAAACTGTTCGTGACCGGTGATCTACTTGTTGTGGCATTCATGTCTATGTGTTTGCCACCCGTTGAGTACGTTTATCTGCATGCCATCTATCTTGAGTCTTTTAGTTTTTCGTAAGTCATTCGAGTCTTTATTTTTTATTTTATTTGAGTCAGTTTGATGCTGCGGGTATGTTTGAGGTTTATTTTGCAGGTTTTATCATCTCGCCCATACTCAATCTCCATTCGGGCAGGATTGATCATCACCATTACCAGTTTGTAAAGGCAACCCGTCAGTGAGATGTGCAAGCCGCGAAGGAAATGCTATACGGTTGCACAAGTGGAAGAACGAAGCTACACATAATCATGCTATCATTACCAGCTAAGTCGCTTCCACTTTACCATCTTTTATTTTTGAGTCTTTATTTTAATTTTATTTTTAGTTGTTTCTTAGTTCACATTGAGGACAATGTGTCGTTCAAGTGTGGGGATGGGAAACCTCTTGAGTCTAGTTTGTTTGGTTTGTTTTTCTTTTATAAAGAGTCTATTTTTTTATTTTTAGGTAAATTTTTGAAAAATTTGAAAAAAAATGTCCTTTGAATTAGAGTTTTTGCAAGCAAAATGGAAGATGATAGGTATAACTGGAAATGCTTGTAGAATTTAAAATGAATAATGATAGAAAACGCGTATAAGTTGTGATGTTTTGGTAGATCCAGCCTTTTTGAAAGCTTAAATATCCTGTTTATGTTGTTTAGGAAAATTAATTAAATAAATTCATGAAATCTTGTGGGTAATCATCTTAGAGTGTCGGTAATACTGAAACTGTCAACATAGGGTGATAGGTACCACGTTAAGTTAAAATTTAGAGTTTTTTTTGAAATTTTTGGCACACCACTCTCTTTTTATGAAAATAAATTCGAGTTTGGTGGCGCCTAAATCCATAATTCCATATAATGAGTATAATTAATCGATTGAAAGCTTGAGTTTTGACCTACGTGTTACCCTCCGGGATCGCGACTTGGTTGATACACCCATGGGTTGGGATTTAAGTGATCAACGTGTTGGATAAATAAGATTAATTTATGTGTTTCCCACGGGGATGGTGACTCTGTGGATACGCCTCTAAGTTGATTTCTTATGTGCTTAATTGATAAACTGCATCCTATGTGCTACCTTCTGGGATGGTGACCTGGGAGACGCACCACTAGGTGAGGTTGATTCATACATTTGATTGTGCTCATTGACATTTCATTCCATATTTCATTTGATTTCTAAAACCTGTAAATCTTAGTTTAACGTGGTGGGAGAAATCTATACGGTTTAACCTGTGCCTAAACATGACCTTGAGACGGGATTAGGTGGATCTGTAGCTTTTAAGTGTGAGACAAATAGATAGATTGATCTGCTTGTATAAATTGGATTTAGAACAAAACGGGGGCTTAATAATTGGTGTTGGGTTTAATCGGAACGAAATATCAATTGTTGCATTTTATCGTGTGATTATATCTGTGTTAATAAATTTATAAGATTGTTAAAAGTGTTTTCCAGTTGTGATTCCATTGTAAAGGTCTTTTTCGAGGACGAAAAAAGGTTAAGTGTGGGGATGTTTGATGTGTTGCAAAACACACATGCATTTCCCTTGTAGTTCGTGTCGTTTTTGTATAGGTTTAGAGTCGTTTTGAGTCGTTTATGTTTAGTATTGAGTTATGTATTGTTTTGTAGGTAATCGTGTCACTTTGGAGCTCAAACGATCAAGAACTATGAAGAAACGAGCACACGAGACCCCGGGATGAAAACGGAAAAAGTCGGGAAAGAGCCCAACCTTAGAAGAGGCATATCTTGAGCTAGAAAATTAGTTACGGGGCCCATAATATATCGATTTGGGGTGGCTCGACGAGAGGAGTTCAAATCTCCAGGATGTCCTCGCGGTACGCGAGGCGTGATGGTCAAATCCCTCGCGGTACGCGAGGGACCAGTTTTCCTGCGCGACTATTTTGTCTCTGGAGGTACGCGAGAGACTTGCCAGAAACCTCCCGCGGTACGCGAGAGACCCCAGGAACGCGAATTTTGACCTAATTTCAAGGCTAAATAGATTAGGACTCTCCCATTCTTATTAAAGTCGATTCCAGCCGTCAAGTTAGAACCTTTTGGCGATTTTGAGGAAGAAGAAGGCTAGTGGAGTAAGGAGTTGGAGTTTTGGAACCCGAATTGGTTATTCGTGATCGTTCGGTTTATGATTCTTCTACTTTTATCTTTACTTTGTTTAATTATACCTATGACTATGTTTATGACTTCTGTTTTGGTTGTTTTGAACATGTTTGTTGGCTAGATTTTGCATACTGCCTAGGTTTAAGATGATTGCATGTTAAAGTTATGATTTTTATCGGTTTTTGAATTCAATTGATGGTTTTATGATTTAGTAAAGATCTTTGGTTGATTATGTATGATGTCAGTATATATTTACATCTGATCTTGTGGTTGTTTGTGATTTCCTGCGTTGATTGTGGTTGTCTGCCAGTTTGATCTTCGTTTTGTGGTCATAGATCTTAGGGTTTGTGATTGTGAGTGGTTTCTAGACGTAGTAGCCATAGGAATTCATAAGTGATTACTGATTAGAAGTGAATGTGTGTCCTAATTCAATACCCGAGAGGTGAGAATTAGTCGTTTAGTCTTCGTCATTAGGAATCCGAGTATTAACAGTCTGAGAGGACGTTAGTGTTAGGTGTCTAGTGATTATAGCTATCCGAATCATAGTAGTTAGCTTGAGATTACCCCATGCATTCCTTGAGTGTATGGTAGGCGGTGAGACTGAGAGGTAATCCGTTTATTAGGGTACTTGTCATAGTTGGAAATACCTGAGAAGTGATCCAATTATCTGGTGAGTTTAATACGCATTAGGTAGCTGAGTTGGTGACATCCCGAGACCGAGAGTGATCAGGAATCCATTAGGTTATCTAGAGTTGTTTCATTAGAAACCCAGATCCATCATAGTTTTCAGAACCGATAGAAGTTATACTTTGCAAGTAAGATTCTTAACCTAGGTAGTGCCTTCCCTATTCTTGAATTCGTTTAAAGAGTTCTGCTTGATAGTTGAGTGTCGTTAGTTAGAAAGTTTACATTAAGTTACAACACAAAATCCCCCAATATATTTCAGTTTAGTTAGTTGAGTCAGAGTCTAGGTAGGGTTATTGCTAGTGTCTCGTGGGTTCGACATCCGGACTTCATTAGGCTTTACTACATTGATCGGTACACTTGCCGGTTGTGTGGTCTAGTATTAGAGTGAGTCTAGATTTATAAATTTAAAGCTAGAGAGTCTAGGTTAGGTTTTTATATTAGTTTTTTATAGACCGTCCGAGCGACATCAAGTTTTTTGGCCTTCCCCGTTCTGTTAGTTTTTTGACCGTTCTGTTACTCTTGATTGCTTGAATTGTCCTTAGTTTATTGCATTCTTAGTTAATCTTTAGTGTAGTAAACCCCCCAATCAAATCATATTAAGTCCTAGTTAGAGTCTAATTTAGTTATTCAGTGTCTTTTGGGTTCGATATCCGGACTTCGTTAGGCTATATTGCATTGATCGGTACACTTGCCGGTTGTGTGGTCTAGTTTTAGGTCGAGTCTAGGTTTTATAAATTTAAAGCTAGAGAGTCTAGATTAGGTTTTATTTGATAGTTTTTTATAGACCGTCTGGACGACATCTAGATTAGGTTTTTTGAGCGACATCGGTACACTTGCCGTTTATGTTAGTTTTCGGCTTGAGCGAAGAACGATATGGAAATCTCTCGCGGTACGCGAGAGACAAAAGTCTCGGCCGGCCTAACTTTTTGGCCTTCGCGGTACGCGAAGAATATCACCTTCGACTTACGCGGTACGCGAGGGACTGCTGGTGTCACCCTATTTCCTTTGTTTCCCATGGTTTCCCGTACCCGTTTCTGTCCCCGTTTTCACTCACCACCACTATTCATCACCTACCTTCGTACCACCACTACCATGAAGCATCACCTTTAACCACCATCATCCATCACATTAATTCACCCACCTACCACCATCCGACCACCATGACCATGGGAAACTAGAAACTGTTTATGACCGATGTTCGACCTTGCTGTGGTATTCATGTCTATGTGTTTGCCACACGTTGAGTATGTTTTCTCTGCATCTATCTATCTTGAGTCTGTCTAGTCTCTATATATTATTTGAGTCAGTTTAATGCTGTGGGTTTGTATGAGGTTTATTTTGCAGGTTTTATCATTCTGTCCGCACTCAATCTCCATTCGGGCGGGTTTGATGATTACCATTACTATCTTGTAAAGGCAACCCAACAGCTGATGTGTAACCGCGACCGAAATGCTATACGGTGCACACAAGGAAGAACGAAGCTGCATATTAGATTGCATCTACATTACCAGCTAAGTCGCTTCCTGTTCTGTTTTGTTTTTATTTTTGCATTTTCATTTTTAGTTGTGTTTTGCTTCACATTGAGGACAATGTGTCTTTCAAGTGTGGGGATATTTGTGAGTGTCTAGTTTGTTTAGTTTGTGTCTTTAAAAATTCAAAAATACAAAAAAAAAAAAATTGAAAAATTTGAAAAATGTTCTTGAAAATAATTGCATATATTTGGAAAATGATAGTAGAACTGGATCTATTTATGAGTTTAAAAGATTAAATAATTGAAAACGTGTCTAATTAGTGATGTTTTGGTAGACCCAGCTAACTAGTAGAGCTTAAATATCCTGTTTGTGTTATTTAGGATTAATCACGGAATAAAATCATGATATCTTGTGGGTATTCATCTTAGAGTAATGGTAATACTGAAACTGTCAATATAGGGTGATAGGTACCACGATTAAGTTAAAATTTAAAGGTTTTTGAAATTTTTTATGGCACACCATTCTCTTTTTATGAGAATAAATCCGAGTTTCGGTGGCGCCCGCATTCCATAATCCATGTTATTCCATAATTTATGAGCTATACTGAGTTTTGCTTATGTGTTACCCTCTGGGATAGCGACTTGGAGGATACACCCCTAAGTAAGATTTATGTGCTTCATTGATAGAATGTAGTCTATGTGTTACCCTCCGGGATAGTGACTTGGTTGAAACGCCTCTAGACAAAAGTTCTTTTGCTTATTATGCTCATTATCATCCATTCATTCATGATTTCATCTGATTTCTAAAAACCTGTAAATAGTAATTTAACGTGGTAGGGTAAATCTATATGGTTTAATCCGTGCCTAAACATGACCTTGAGACGGGATTAGGTAGAGCTGTAACTTCTAAGTGTGAGTCACATAGATTGATTGATATGTTGTATAAAATGGATTTAGAACACGTAACGGGGGCTTGAAAGTTAGTGCTTGGGTTTAATCGGACAGAAATACTAATTGTTGCTTTTTAACACGTGAGTATGTTTTGAAAATTGAAATTTATGTTTGTTGAGTTAGATGCCAGTTATGATTCCATTTGCAGATTTTTCGAGGACGAAAAAAGGTTAAGTGTGGGGATATTTGATAGGGTGCGAAAGCACACGTCTTTATTCCTTTGTTTTAATATGTTCTAAGTAGTTTTATATTAGTTTTGAGTCGTTTTTATGTACATTTGAGTCTTTATCATAATTGTAGGAGCTCGGGAATATTAATGAAGAATACATGAAGAATACGAGCAAAGAAACGATGCCCGGAAAAGTCCAAGGATTGAACTTTAATTTTCTGAATATTAGGTCCCTCGCGGTACGCGAGGGAGGTGCTTGAAGATCCTCGCGGTACGCGGGAAACTCCAGGAATTCGCCCGACTATTTTGGTCCTCGCGGTACGCGAGGATCCAGTCAACATTCTCTCGCGGTACGCGAGAGGGCCGTTTTCCGCAAAACCCTAATTTTCTAAATTAAAAAGATTAAAACGGCCATTATGAGGAGGTTCGATTCTAAGCCGTTCCAGGGAAGAAAAGAGGCGATTTTGAGTTTGGAAGTCAATTGAAGCTGAAGATTGAAGCTTTTGGATTCCGGGTTTGTGTAGTTGCATTCTAGGGTTTAAAGATTCAAACTTTATCTTTGATTTTATGTTTTGAACCTATGGATCTTGCTATTTACTTCTGTTTAGATGTTCTTAGTATGATTCTAGGCTAGATCATTGATCTACCTAGGTCAATATGATGATTATGTGTTAAAGTTTCGATTTTTATTCGGTTTTTGGATTTGAATGTTGGATTTATGATTTAGTAAAGGTTTGAGTTTGTTTATGTGTGATGTTAGTGCATGTTTAATTCTGATTATGTGGTTGATTATGCTTTTCTGCGTTGATTGTGGTTGTCTGCCAGTTTGATCTTCGTTTCTGGTTCATAGACTTTAGGGTTTGTGAGTTAGAGTGGTGTCTAGACGTAGTAGCCATAGAAAACCTAGTTAATTACTGATTAGAAATGAATGTGTGTCCTAGTTCAATACCCGAGAGGTGAGAATTAGTCGTTTAGTCTTCGTCATTAGGAATCCGAGTGTCAGCTGTCTGAGAGGAAGTTGGTATTAGATGTCTAGTGATAGTTGCTATCCGAATCATAGTATACATTTTAGAACTACCCCATGCATTCCTTGAGTGTATGGTAAGCGGTGAGACTGAGAGGTAATCCGTTTATTAGGGTACTTGTCATAGTAGGAAATACCCGAGAGGTGATCCGATCATCTGGTGAGTTAATATCCTTAGGTTGTCTTCTGGTCACATCCCGAGACCGAGAGTGATCGGGAATCCACTAGATATCTTTTAGGTGTTATATCTTTAGAAACCCAGATCCAACCTAGTTCCAAAACCGATAGAAGTTGAGCTTTACACATAGGATTCCGACCTAGGTAGTGACTTCTCCATTCTTGATTTCATCTCTAGTTTACTCTTGATTGCTTGAATTGTCCTTAGTTTATTGCATTCTTAGTTAATCTTTAGTGTAGTAAACCCCCCAATCAAATCATATTAAGTCCTAGTTAGAGTCTAATTTAGTTATTCAGTGTCTTTTGGGTTCGATATCCGGACTTCGTTAGGCTATATTGCATTGATCGGTACACTTGCCGGTTGTGTGGTCTAGTTTTAGGTCGAGTCTAGGTTTTATAAATTTAAAGCTAGAGAGTCTAGATTAGGTTTTATTTGATAGTTTTTTATAGACCGTCTGGACGACATCAAGTGGTAAGAATATTCTCAGTTGGGATTATTATTGGCCAATTGGTAAAAGGTGGGATTATTAAAATCCAATAACCCTATAATTATATATATAAATATATATTTATATATGGGGAGTATCAAATAATAAGTAGTTTTTCGCTAAGATATCTAAGAAATGATAAAAACCTTAAGAAACGATATTAAACGAACTCCGATTGAGCTAATTTCATCGGCGTTGGAACCGTCTCGTTGAACTCTACCATCTTAGCTTTTAGGGTTTAGCTTTTAAGGTTTAGATTTTAAGTTTGAATTTTAGGGTTTTAGCCTTAGGGTTTAGGTTTTATGGTTTAGGTTTTTTTTTGGGTGAGGGGTTTAGATTTTTAGGGGTGGGTGGGGGTGGGTTTAGGTTTTTTTTTGGGGGGGGGGGGTGGGGGTTTAGGTTTTTTGGGGGTGGGTGGTGGTTTTAGGCTTTTGGGGGTATGGTTGGAGGGGGGTTTAGGTTTTTGGGGGTGTGAGTAGAGGGGGTTTAGGTTTTTGGGTCCGGGTTAGGGTTCGATGAGACGGTTCCAACGCCGCTGGAATAAGCTCAATCGGAGTTCGTTTGACCCACTTTTTAAGATTTCTTAACGAAAAATCACTTATTAGTAGAAACGTCCCCTATATATATACATATTTATATATATATATATATTGTTTAGACAACTAGAAACAAGTTTGGTAAGTAAAATAATATATTAATTATTTTATAACATTTTAAGCACACCCATTTATAATAATATATATTATATATTTATTAATCACGAGAAACAACTTAAACCGAAAATGAGATGTTAACAACTGAAAGACTAAGTTATAATATTTATTAAAGAAATTTTAATAAATATAACTACTTTAATGACGAATTATATGACCAACGGCGATCGGGTTGGACCTTTGTGAATTATTACAAGGCAAGGGTCAAGACTTCAGGGTATTGGACATGTGACCAAACCACACTTAAACAACTACATAGGACCTAAGGTGTCTTGATTAATTTAGGGCACGGATAAGTCAAATACTTGTTGGACTTACTGCATACAACATTACTCACCACCTCGTTAGACACGGTGAGTCTCACGACCCCACTTTTACTTGTTTTAAATTGATTTTAAACATACGGGGGAGAAAACTTGCTCAACTTGAAACTAGACACAAGTACCTACATTGTTACATGAGTCAACTCGTTTACCGCATCAAAGTCTCCTCTTATTCTGTAACCGTTAATTATGGTATAAACGTGGAAAGCATGAATAGATCTATTTGGGTTGACCCCCCCCCCCCCCCCCCCCCCCCGTGGTTAGTCACGCTAACCTTGACTGGAGGTCAAAACGGGTGCATAATTTTCATCAACTATTACAATGTTTAGCGTTAAGAACATTGGGTTAGGGGCACAACTACAACGTCGAGTTCGGTTACGGGAGCTCATGGTAATAATAATAGACTTACACTATTGTTTTAATTAATGATAGTGGGACATCATTGTTCGGGTGAAACAATACACAACTAGAAATCTTGTGGTCCAATATCAAACATTTTAACTAAACATGTGAACTCACCAACTTTATGTTGACTTTTTAAGCTAGTTTTCTTAGGTAACTAAACATGGAAGGAAAGGCATGCATGCACGTAGAACCACTTTTGGAGTTTTCTGGTTATAACCTAGGGTATCTAGGTCATAGCTAACAAACTTGTATTTGAAAAGCCGCCCACTTGGTTAAGTATTATGGTATTTTGACATGTATTGTCTTAAAACAATTTATCATTTGTGTAATGACTTAAACATTTAATTAAAAATGCATCTAGACGTCGTTTGTTGTAATCAAAGGATATGAACACCACGGATCGTTACGCCCCATGTTTCCGCCCTAGGCGGGGTGTGACAGAACCGGTGGGCAGCAACCGGCTGTTGGGCCGGATTAAACACCGACAACCTTAGATCTGCGTTGTTAACCTTCGATTCTTCACCGATAACCTACGATATACACCGCATCAACTCCGATCTACAACATCTGTTTCGATTTACACTGAATCAGAATAATACTTTAAGATACGGTAATGCGAACGAATTAGAAGAACCCTAAGTAAAACTTTATACATTATCATGCCCCAGTTTTACGTTCAACGATTACCGGGACCCCCAGACCACCGTAGTTAATATACCGGCACTGATATACCAATGTATTAAAGCCGAATGATATACATGTGCATGCATGTAACATATCAAGATAACTCTTTTTCACAAATCAACTTTGTGGTGTATATCCGTTTTAAAAAGTGTTTATAATAACTCACCTTAGCTTGGAGCGTTATTGTGACCGGTCAAAACTTTATCCCTGATCCGGACCAAAACAATCTTAGGTGATGGTCTAAGGAAATGATGGGGTACTGGCTAGTCACCACCGTGATTGACTTTGAACAACTCTACCTAGTTTAAGCAAGGATGCACAGTCCATGCCTAGACTAGGGTTAAGTCACCCAACGCCTTTTCTGGCTATAACCTTAAGCCCCACACATAATATGATACGAAACCTTAGATTTGTAATTTAAACTTAGCAATCAGGGATTAAAAGGTATACGTATACCTACTTTGAGTAGAAGGAGGTTTGAAATGAGAATTAGGAATGAAATTAAGTTGTATTTATAGACAATTCTTAACCGACATTAATACGTTGCTTTGTTTAGAAAATGAAGAAATCTTCATTTTGAAGATTTGAATTGGAAAAATCTTACACAGAGACGCTTGCACACCTTTCTTTTTTTTTTAAAGACGAACATTGAATGTTATGACGTCGCACCCCCCGTCATATGGGAGAAACTCGTCCAATTCCTGTCAATATGTTGTCTTAACCGGACTCACTTGGTGTAAGAGTTGGAGAGTTTTCAAGGAAAAACCCCACCCAATACGGCCCCTTTCAGGCTTGAGGGAGAGCCAAGGCTCCAACCTTGGATCGGCGTGGGTAAAATCCTGTTGCATCAGCCTAAGAGCCAGGACTCATTTGCAATGCCGTAGAAATTAAAGGTGGTGACAGGGATTGAACCCGGGTCTCTTAGAACTCCAGCCTTACCTGAACCACTACACCACTCCCTTGGGACTCCGGACCTTACCTCAACCACTACACCACTACGCCACACGTGCACCCTTTGACTTTTATAATTTTAATATTATTATTATTATTAAACGGTATTTGATCATATTTAACGCTAGCTTAGACGGCTCATATTTCAAAGTCATTTTATCCGTTACTTGTTTAACAATATTTGAATTACATTCATATATTTTTATTTTTATCCATAAAATTGGGTGTTACATATTTTGAGGAAATGTTCGAAGTGGACGCAAATGCCGTTAATGTGTCAATCATCTAAACGTTCAAAGATGTCATTGTCTGACGATTACATGTCGAGTTAATCGTCATTATATAGATGCTCACGAATTAAATTTTAGCGATACCGATGATGAGCTTCATACACCAGATGAACCGGTTGAACCGTTTCGTCCGCCCTGTAAAAATTTCAAAGGTAAACGGGCAACCTCTTCAAACTAGTAGACAATCGGTTTGAAAAATTGAAAAATGATAAACTAATCATGTTTAAAGAAGAAAAACAAAAAAAAACCCCAAGATATGAATTTCCTCTCTGTGAACGTAGTCCATTTGACGGGCGTAGATTGTGAACTTATGGGAAAATGAAAAGAAGAAATTAGGAGAAAATATCTAGAATGAAATTTTTAGTTATTTTTTTATTTGATGAATGCAATTATTTATGTTTAATTTATGTTTTAACTAATTATTAAGTGATGATTAGTTAATGATTAAAAATTTAATGCAGTTAGTGAAAACATTACACACCTTAGTGATTCTGGTTATTGATTGCTCCTGTGCTGATGTGGCAGTGACGTGGCGGGGCGTGATTCACTTTTCATTGAAACCATTACACATAGCGTGCGTTTGATTCGTGTAATGTTTTTAAAGGAATTGGAATTTGTGAAAGGAATTGGAATTAAAAGGAATTGGATTTGGAATTTGAATTCTTTAAAAGGATTCAGAATTTAATAGAATTTGAATCTCTTAAAGGAATTTAAATGGAATTAAAATTTATCACCCTCACAACCAACTCTTAATTGTCGCCGCCGCCCACCAGCATCGTCGTTGCTCCTACCACTGCCCCCGACCCCGCCACCAAAATCCACCCTATCCACCGTTGACCGTCGTCGCCCCCCGCCCCAACCCGCCGATGACCTCATCGCCGGCCCCTGCCGGTTGCCGAACCACTGCTCGTCGCCGCCACCAGCCACCGCGATTTTTTACAACTAACTTCCAAAAAATAACGTTAACCATTTTTTACAACATTGAGAGGATATTTTCCTACCACAAAGTACATGAACTATGCCCAAGACATTCACAACTAACAGCCCCGAATGAGCAACAACCCATATCGACCCAAACCAGTAAGCAGTGTGTAAACTTCAAATATACATAATTAATAAAATGCCTACAACTTTTCATATACATATTAGCAAATACTATATTGATCCCCTTTAATTAGAAAAATGTTTGACGAATAACCCGTACCTTATCATCTCTAATAGGATTTTGAAATTCATGGCATCGAGCACCTGTTTTTCGGTCTTGATAGAGTCTCAATACAGTAAGTGCAGTTTCTTATACCGATTTCCCAGTCACTTCTATCGCTTTCGGTCTTGATAGAGTCTGAATTCGTGGCGTCCGTCGGTGGCTGCGGCAGGGGTGATCGGCGACGACGGTAGTGGCAGCGGCAGGGACAGGGGTGGTCGGTGGTGGCATTTGGTGGGTGCGGCGGTGGTGGTCGCGGCGGCAGATGGCGGAGGCGGTCAGAGGCGGCGTCGGGGTTGGGGGTGCGGATGTGACAACGGTAAGTGGTCGGAGATTTCATTTTCTTTTGGTGAATACCTTCACAATTTGAAATTAATTGAAATCCTTTATTTTTATTTGAAAGAATTAATTCGAATTCCAGTTTTAATTACTTTTTCAACCAAACACATTAAGAATGGAAGTCGAATTCGAATTCCAATTCCAATTCCAATGAATTCTACGAACTAAACATGTTAACCAATGGAATTCAGATTCCAATTCCATTAAATTTTTACAAATCATGCCAACCAAAAGGGTTTTTAGTCTTAAAATGAGGTGAAATGAACTATTTAGACTTTTATTAAATAAAAATAAATAAATAAACAATGACGCTTTCACCTCATTTTAACATATATGACGTACTCCATAACAAAGCGTCAAGCTCTTGCAATAAAATACGTAACTTCTGACACCTTAAGTTCAAAAGATAAACTGACCATACATCCCACAGGAATATTTATCTTATTAAGATCATCATGTATACCTCGATTTCTCATGCCGTGATTCTACGTGGAGAGCAAATCACGCCGCGAACCTATATGGGACACCGCCCCCTCTCAGCATGATCATCGATGTGATTATTTGGCGTGATTTTTTTCACGCTGTGAACACCCATCAAGCCGTTGTTGAACCCACCCTTCTCATTCTTTCTCCACATTACCACCGCCACCAATACTACCTGCAACAAAATTATACACACATATGAAGACCAGAGAAGATAAAGAACATTGAAGATGATTTGCAAGTATCAAAATCAAATTGAGTTAATTGATTTTAAAATCCGTAGATATTTTGTGTAATTTACATTTTACCCCTTAAACATTTATTTCTAGCGTGAATAACCCCTCACACTTTATTGGATATATCAAATGCAACTCATGAATATTATTTGTATTATAGTTACTATTATTAACAGATTTAGTATTAGTTTTATTACCATTGTTGTTATTATCAAATGTGTTATATAAATATCTATATCTATACTATATAATAAATAAAGATTTTTTCATGCCATGTGTCGCCTCCACATTCATTCTCATCATTTTTCACCGCCTCTCTCTCCTATTAAATACATATCTATATTTTAATCTTTTAATAATAATATATTTCTAAATAAAATAACAATTATCCTATATTTATTTTAAATTATCCTTTATTATAACAAACTTTGAAAATATAATTATGTAACTTTTCATTTCAATCAAATAGTAATGAATGTCAAATTACATTAAATAGTAATTAACGTATTTTTGAAACCCAATTATATATTAATTTTTACATATTTTGAATCTTATTTTTTATCCTTAGTATATGTAATACATTTTTACACCTGTAAAATATATTAAGTATTTTATATTTTAATATTTTTCATCCCGTATGTAGACACGGGTTAGTATTCAATATATAAAAATGTGTTATATTCAATATATGTGTGATTTTAATATTATTAAATTAAAAAATGTAGTTAATTATCACACCACCTCAATCACTTGGGTATTTCCCTTGCCAAGTGATAGATGGTGTGATAATGAAAGGTGTGGCGTGAATTCACGTGACGTGCATTTTATTATCACATGACACCTCAATCGCTTGGATATAGCACATGTTCTAATTCTTTTTTAAAAGAGATCATTTATTAACTGATCTCTTATGATTTCTAATAAAAACCTAACAAATATAAGTCTATTTTAGTTTTGTTGAATTTGGTGAATAAATGAAAAATATTTTTTTTAACCGCACCTAATCTACGTCATTTTTTAATTTACATCAATTCGTATATTACGAGGCTTGAATCCTTGACTTTAAGGGGAGTTTTACCTTTAACTCTAAATGACTTCACCTTTAACAATTGAATAATTGATAATGTCTACATGAAAGATAACTATCCAACCGGCGCGCCTAACATACTTTGAAAAATGTTTAGTGAATATTTGATAATGTTTTTAACGAGAGATACCTAGCTAACGAGCCAACATAGGTTGCTGAATGTTGAGCTCATCCATGACACACGTGAAAGTGACAAAAGACAATGACACTTTAGACATTCTTGATGTATGATGAGGTCAAATAAAATGGTTAACTATTTAATTAAGTTATGTTAAAAACCATTCAAATATGTATTTAATATTTTTTTAAACGACGAACTCATATACCCACCAAATCTACTCCTATATCAACATCATTTGTTCACAACAAAACTTGAACGCTCAACCATTTAAAAGATACATATTTCTAAGGGTGGACGGAGTAGAGGGCACGGGTTGGAGAGGGTTCCACGGGTTGGACGGGTAACACCGCCGCAACCATTGCGGGTTGCTCACGGGTTGGATGGCACGGGATTTAATACCCGTTGGAAGCCGTGGGATGTTACCGTTGGGATTCGACCGTTGGGTCGATTTCACAAAAAAAAATCCTCCTATAAATAAAATCAAACAATATCTTCCACCAACAATAAACTCTTCTCAAAACATCAAATATATCTCAAATCCCACAAAATTCAAAATGTTTAGCCGTTCTATTTACATTCCGGAATCATCTAATAGTTTGTCGTCGTCCGACTCGAGTAGTATTGAATTTTTAAACCTCGTTGTTCAAGCAGTCGAGGTTGAAGACACTGCAATATCGAGTCGCCGACATGTGAAACGTGATCGTGTCCAAGCATATGAAACTCTAATGGCAGATTACTTTGTTGAGAATACGAAATTCAAAGAGAAAGTTTTTAGAAATAGATTCCGCATGTCAAAGCCACTATTTTTAAAAAATAGTTGACAACATTAACACAAATTTTGAATACTTTCAGGTTAGTCAAGACGCACAGAAGAAACAAAGTTTCCCTCCACTTCAAAAATGCACATCGGCCATAAAACAACTCGCAACAGGTAATATTCCCGATTCATACGACGAATATTTATGTATGTCCGCAAGAACCTCTAGGGAATGTCTTGAGTATTTTTGCAATACTATTGTTATTCTATATGGTCATGAATACTTGCGTGCACCAACTAGTCAAGATATTTCACTTTTATACCAAGCACACGGACTTCCCAGGATGCTTGGTAGTATCGATTGTACTCATTGGGTTTGGAGAAATTGTCCCACTAGTTTAAGGGGTCAATATCACCAAGGTGATCACGAGTACCCAACGGTCATACTCGAAGCAGTTGCGTCAAATGATTTGTGGTTTTGGCACACATATTTTGGTATTGCCGGGTCGAACAATGACATAAACGTCCTCAATCAATCTCCATTGTTCACAAATGAGTTGCATGTAACCGCTCATAGGTGCCCATTTTTGTTAATGAACATCAATACAAGCGGGGTTACTATCTTGCCGATGGCATATACCCTTCTTGGTCCACGTTTGTGAAATCATATTCTTATCCAACGGACGTGAATAAAAAAAAGTTAAAGAAAACGCAAGAGGGGGCAAGGAAAGACGTCGGACGAGCATTCGGCATATTGAAGGCTAAATGGGCCATAATTGCACGACCAACACGTCAAATGAAGGTGAAAAAGTTGAAGAACATGATGTACGCGTGTATCATATTACAAAATATGATATTAAAAGATGATGGAAATGCAATCTCACCGGTTCACATTGCGGATCCGCCTACCAATCTAGTTGTTTCCGATAATATTATAATGGAATTGCGGAACGAAACCACACACTTTCATTTGAAGTTTGATCTTACGACACATGTTGCCACAAACTTGGACATCCATCTAACGGACGACAATGACGAATAGTTTTTTTATTAATTGTACCTTTTTATAATTTTTTTATTGATTGTATCTTTTTTATTAATTGTATTTTAATTTATGTTTATTTAATGAGATGTGTTTTCTAATGAAATATTGTTTTATTAAAAAAATATTCTAGGGCTTATTGGTTTCACACCCTTCTCTTAGGGTTGTAGAGTGTTTAACAGGGTAAAAATGACATGACACATTTTAATTAGATAAAAAGATAGGGTTGTATGTGCTTATTTTGAACCACTCCCTCCACCCAGAACTTAAAACCATTATGATACATGTCCTTTGGTATCTTTTTAATAATGACACACAATTCCGTTCAATTAGGTAATGTGTTTCTCGAAGTTGACAACATTACAAGGTTATTAACTCATATGCATGAACTATTTGACCTAAATTGTTTATTTTTCAACATATATTTTTGTCTTGTAGAAAATAATAAAACAACCACTAGCTTAACTTGGTGACAAAGGTTTATACCCGAGAATTCACGAAAATAGGAGGTCTTGGTTTCAAGTCCTACTTGTGATAAAAAGGGGGTCCAGGTTGGGCCAGAGAGTTTTCTCACATATGGTTAGTTTCCTCATGCGGGAGGTGGAGATAATCGGGTGGGTTAGTGGCCCATCAGTGATCCAAATTGCCGTTAAAAAAATAATAAAATGTATACTTTGATGGTATATAAAGCAATTTTAATATTATAAATGATATTCTCCTTATTATTAAAAAACCTTAGGAAATGAATAGTAATATTTTATTTTTTTAGGCTATAGTGGACGTCGTTACCATTGAAGTACCGTGAGGAATTCGACGTCGCCATAACGCGAGGCGAGTAAAATTCCTAGTTAATTTAAACTGTTAAATATTTGACTAACATGAGCCCATATTACAAAAAAAGTTTATTTACAAAGATGAATATTATAAAATAAAAAAAAGTTTATTTACAAAAGAATTAAATTTAATTAACGAATAGGTAAAACCGTGACACCCAAAAATTTAGCATTAGGGTGTAATTAAAAAGAAAAAAATAAATAAAATTAAAAAAGAAAGAAAAAAAAGAAAATCCAAAAATAAGAATTTTAGAAACATTGGGGAAGAAAATGACTAATTGATTACAGATGACCTATGGTTTTAATCAATATTAGAGAGCTAAGGCTTTGCGTTGCGGTGACTCGGTTTTAAATATCGAAACATAGATAATGGGTTGTTCTTTTTCTAGTTACCATTCAAACGATATATGTGTAATTTAAGAAAATGTTATGTTGTTGTGAAAATGAGCGTTAAGGAATACAAAAGCGTTTTCAGGATCCCAACTTCCAATGGTATATTCGAAACTTAAAAAAACGTTACGTTGTTGTGAAAAAACGCGAATTCAAAACAACATTGCCGATAGAACGGATCCGGGTTTTCAGATCTAGCCGAAAAAACGCGGTGGTGGCCTAGCGGGAAAAGCACGGTGATGAACGGACGTGGTGTGGTGGTGGGTTTTCAGATCTATGTGGGTGTTCTTACGATTTTGACCAAGACGAAATTGTGACTGGGTGATGGTGTTCTTAGAGGGAGAGGAGGTGGTGGCGGCGACCGGAGATGGTTGATTCGTTAGTGGTGGTGTTTCCACGGTGAGAGGAGAAATAGAGAGATGGAGAGGAAGAACTGGCGTAGGGATGGGAGTCGGTAAATTAAAAAAATAGCCATATATTAAGTTGAGTAAATTACAAAAATAGCCTTTATATATGAAAACACTAAAATGTCCTTACCTTTAATTTAAAAAACTAAATGTGTTAGAGGGTTGGAGTTAATTGAGACAAATTACATATCACATGGAGTGAAAAAATCAAATTAAAACTAATGGACCAAAACCGTTATTTTGACAAAACCACAGGAGGCAAAAGCAAAGTTTACTCTTAATTTTTTGTCCCTGGAGTAATAATGAAGGATAGCCATGTAGAGCAAACTTAATGGATCTAATACTGTTTAAACTGAACTTTGTTTTTAATTTCATTTATATATTTTAGTGAAAACAAAAGATTGAATTATGTGAATAACTAATAAGAAGTTAAATCCACAATATTAAGGTAAAGTGTAAATCGTTAAAGAAAACAATCGAACTATGTTCTTTTTTCTTAACTAATTTAAACACGCGTCATGTCCTGACTTTGACGGCTCTAAACATGTGTCATGTCCCGTTACTCACTATGCTTTGTCCTCTTTGGGGGGATTTGCCGGAATCATTGGATCACCTCTTGTCTTCTTGCTATTATTCTACGGTGGTTTGGAAACATATTAGCCGTTGGTGTAAAATTCCACCAATTTATGCTTTCACGGTTAGAGATGTATTTGACCTCCACACGACGGTTCCCATAGAGGTGGATTACAAGGATATCATTCAAGGCATAATCATCATTGCTTGTTGGTGTATTTGGAAGGCCCGAAATGATGCTCAATTCTCAAGCAAATCGGCTAATGTTGTATGCACCATAGAGGATATAATGTCTGTTGGTTTTTAGTGGCTCAAGAATAGGTCTAACCTCAAGAACCTTCTTTGAAAGGATTGGGTTGGTTTCAATATTTTGTAATTATATAATCTTTGTTTCTTTTGGTTTGATTGGCTTCTCCCTACTGTGGGGGGGGGGGGGTGTTTCTTTTGTTGTTTAATAAAATTTGCTCTTCGAAAAAAAAAACTAATGTTAAACAACTTTATAACTAGGGAATCTGCCATAGCATGGAGGGGGGAGGGGGGTGTTTCTTTTGTTGTTTAATAAAATTTGCTCTTTGAAAAAAAAAACTAATGTTAAACAACTTTATAACTAGGGAATCTGCCATAGCATGGATGTAACATCCCGAAATAATAAAACGAATAAATAATAACGAGATCGGGAGTTAATTAAGGATTAAAATTAAAAAGTAAGAGAGCGGGCTTGGGCTCGGCTCCAATGGGCCGATATAACCCATGTATATAAAAGGGAAATTAGCTCACTACTCTCATTCCATCATCTTCATTCTCAAAAACCCTAAAGAGAGAGATCTAGAGAGAAAAGCTTCAAGAAATCTTGGATTGACTCAAGATCAGTTGTAACGAACCAGTTTTCAGGTTTATAAAAATAATATGGCAATCATATTATGGGGTGTAAACATTAATGTTTGAAGTTGGATGTTGGTTGAAAGATGGAATTATCTACTTTTGTTGCAAGGGGTTTAAATTACAAAGTTGAGGGACTGAACTTTCAATTTTAACAACCTTGATTTTGGTGGAAAAGTGAAATGTCGACACACACACTCACACTAGTGTGTGTGTATCTCGAATTTTAGAGAGAAAAGAGAAGGAGAAATGGAGAATTGCTCAAGAACTCCGAATTAGAGGTTGTGTGCTTGGATTGGAGGATTTAGTTAACATAATTCCTTCATTCAATCACGTAAGTATTATCTTCTCTCTAATCCTCCATAAAATTCTTGTTCTTGAAATGGGTTTGGGTGGATGAACCCTAATGAACGGGAATTGGGGGTTGTAGTGGGTTTATTATTGATTAGGATTGATAATCTAGCATTACTAAAGCTAGAGGAGTAATCAATTCATGTTAATTTCACCAATTGAGGATTTTGAAAAATTAGGGTTCTTGAGGACCTAATTTGGGGGTTTTTCAATTGAGATGTTTAAATGGTGAATTAAGTGTGGATCAGTGTTTATGGTGTTATATAAACACATTTACAAGTGGAAAACTCAAATTGAATTGGTGAATTATAAATGGGTGGAATTGTGGAATTTGGGTGAAAAACCTTAACGGTTCAAAATGGGTAGAATTGAATTATTAATGGTTAAAAGCTTGTATGCAACTTATTAAACCAAAATTAGATGATAATGAAGATCATAAGATCTTGGGTGGGAGTTAAACTTCAATTTGATGAATGTATTGGAGTAATTTAGATTACTAAAAACGTGTGGAATGTTTAGGTGATCAAGGCGATAAAGATGTTAGCTTTGAAGACCGACTGGGATCTTCATTGGCAAAGGTAAGTGCTTTTCACTTACTTAGTAGTAGATAAGTAGTAGTTACATGTAAATAGATACGTTGTTATTTCTATTTATGTGTTGTACATCGATTTTGACTTATGTGGTAAATGGTCAAAGTAAAGTATGAATCTGGTAGGATTGTTGAAGTTGACATAATGAGGAAATTAGTCAAACCAATGAGTGACACTTAGCAAAAGTGGTGTAGTTAAACTATGTGGAATATAGTCAACTGAATGTGGTGATTTATTGTGAATTGACTTAATGTGGTATAAGTCAAACCATTGTGGATAATGGTGGAATTGATATAAAATTGACTTGTTATGGTATAAGTCAAATCATTGTGGATAATGATGAAATTCGTGTAATTTGACCTTAGTGGTATAGGGTCAAAATTTTATGTTGAAAAATGTGTAATTAGACTATGTAGTTAATAGTCAAACTTGAATGTGCAAATATGGTAAATATGTGTAATTAGACTATGTGATAAATAGTCAAACTTGATTCTATAAATATAGTAAATAAATGAAAGTTGACTTATGTGGTTAATGGTCAAACTAATGTGTGATATGTGAATAAATGATGTAAATGACTCAATGTGGTCAAGAGCCAACTAAATGTAGAATGTGGTAATATTAGACTAAAATTGACTTATGTGGTAAAAGTCAACCGTTGGTAGTAAAACGGTAAATTGGTTTATCATATGAAGTGTGGATACTTCATGGAGTTGTTTACGTGAAGTGTGGATACTTCACGGGTGGTAGTGAGGTCAAGTACTTCACGGGTGAAAGTGAAGTCAAGTACCTCACATGTGACATGAAGTGTGGATACTTCAAGGGTCGGCATGGACTCAAAGACTCCATGTGAGGAAGCGAGAGGTGGATCTCTCGTCGGACATGTGGATGTGTCAAGTTGAAAGAATGGTAAAACACAAGATACATATGGGTCGTTATATGTCTAAAGTTGTAGGTTGATATGTACCTAAACTAACACATTAATAACACTTGTTGTTAAACTCTTAATGAGTGGGAAACGAGTAGTGTACTCGGGTTTGGGGATAAAAAACTAACAATTATATGTTAGTAGATGAGGGTAGGCTTATATGGAGTTTAAATATAAGATTATGTTCAATAACGGCTTAAAGATGCAAACAAGTTGGAATGGGTCGAAACGAAAAACGAGTAGTGGTATTTGTCATAGGGGTGGATAAACTAACAAATTAATGTTAGTTAATGTGGTAGACATTGGCTAGTCAAAAAACAAGTAAATACACATTAGATACTTGTTATATGCAAAATTTTGTAGTAATGGTGAGAATAGTAGATGCTGTCAGGGAACATGGTTGTGTTCATCTGAACACTACCATGACAGAAACCTTGTATTTTCCTGGTGCTAAAAGGGAACACGACCGTGTTCAGGGGAACATGGTAGTGTTCATGACAGAAATTTGTGTTAGGACATAGTTTGTAATGACAAAAGCTTGTAATAGTTAGATCTTATGTCTTTATGTTTAGTCACTAAGTGTTTATTCAAGTTTACCTAGAGGCGAACTTGTTAAGTTCGCCTGGTCTATCAGAGGCGAACTTAATAAGTTCGCTTAAGTCTACCTGAGGCGAACTTATTAAGTTCGCTTAGTCTGTTAGAGGCGAACTTAATAAGTTCGCTTATATCAGGTCAGATAGAACAGAGAATTATCGATTACTCTGATTGAGTCTGTAAACACCATTGTGATTTGGAATACAATTGAGAAGTTTATTTACGTGATTGTTTACATTGTCTTTTATGCATATAAACGTTGATTCGTTGGATTCCGCACTCCGAGTTAACGTCATGTCTTATCACGAGATCGATCCGTAGAAGCGCCATGAGGACCTACAAGTGGTATCAGAGCCTATGCTCGTGATTCATGTTGATTCTAGACGGTTTTATATGCAAATTGACATGAAATTCGTAATTTTTGAGTTTTTCATTTCCATGGAGTTTTCAAGACTGATTCAGATCTGTTTGGTGTTTTTGAAGAGGATTTTGACGAAATTGATCCGATAGAAAGCTTCTAATTGACAAATTACACAATCCTACGGTCCAATTTTGTTTAATTCCTTCAAATCAGTGATTAATGATGATTTTCGTATGTTTCTGGTTCGCGAGTTTGGTTTGAAGAGTTCTTGATCTTGATTCTGTTACTGCAAGCGAACTTGCTGAATTGTGTGAAGGCGAACTTAGCAGGCGAACTTGCTTCTCACAGGATTAAGCGAACTTATTTTAAGCGAACTTAAGCAGTTTTCAAGTTTCTGGTTTAAGCGAACTTATTAAGTTCGCTTCTCATTAAGTTCGCTTGGGTGTATCAGAGGCGAACTTATTATTTTCGCCTAAGGGTACAAGAAGTTCAACACTTGGAAAATTTTTCAAGAAAAATGGCAAATATGGTTCAAGTCACAAATATGTTCAATTATGACAATGAGATCGGTACATCTCAAAAACCTCTGAAGTTGTTGAATCTAGCTGATTATTCAAATTGGAAAGATCGGTTCGACCAGTTTGTATCTTTTACCGATACCAGTTTGTGGATTCCGATTTTGGAAGGTTATACGCATCCGACTTATTCTTTGATGGGACAGGATAATGTTCCAAAGCCGGTGTCAGCGTTAACTACTGAAGAGAAGCTACTATTTGACAGGGAAAAGAAAGCAATGGCTAGTATTTTGATGTCTCTTCCGAAAGAAATATATCACAGTTTCAAACAGTTCAAGTCTTCTCAACAACTGTGGGAAGCATTACAGAAAAGGTGTGAAGGAAGTTTGGATATGAAGAAGAGTAGAAAGGAGCTATTAAAGAAGCAGTTCTTGATTTTTAAACATTTTCAAAACGAATCCTTGGATGATCTTGCTACAAGATTCTATCATCTTCTTAGTGAACTGGCAAGTGCTTCTGTGGTGTATGAGACTGAGGAGATCAATGATAAATTCTTCAAGGCTTTACCATCAAAATTTGATGTGTACACAGTTTTAATCACAGAGAATATTAAGTATAAAACCATGTATCTTGAAGAAGCTCTAGGGAAGATTCAGTCGCATGATATGAATATGAAGAAGAAAGAGACTAACTTGGAGCATATCCAGGATCCCTCAATGTATTTTGCCAAATATATCGGTAAATCTGGTAATGGAGTGGCATTCTTTTCTGGTGATGCTCAAGATTCTTCACATGATCAGTGTTCTGGAGTTCCACTTCATTCTGGTCATTCAAGCCATTCTGGATTTTCTGCGACTACAGCTTCTACTACATCTGGATCTCATTTGAATCAGAAGGTTGCTGATGATTATCTTGCTACGTTTTCTTCATTCATGGCATCATATGAGAATTTTATTGGATGTAAAATACATGATCCAGAGGTTATAGAAGAAGATTTCAGACAGATTGACCCTGTTGATCTGGAAGAAATGAATATCCAATGGAATATGGCCATGTTGATGCGTCAAGCTAAAGATTTCTTGAAGAAAACGGGCAGAAAATATATTGGTTCAAATAGTCAATATCGCATGGGTTTTGATAAAAGCAAAGTTCGACTGTCAAGAATATGGTCACTTTGCTAAGGAATGTGTGAAGCCAAAGGTCGAGTTTGATTCTCAAAAGAAGCAGCCTAATTTTCAGCATAATAGGAATCAGTCACATGGTTCATCTGGTAATACAAATCATGCATCTGCTTCATCGGCTTTGGTTGCTCAGAACGATGAAAACTATGACTGGGGCATTCATTTGGAAGATTTGGTGGGTGCTGTGAGTCAGACTTTTGTTGCAGGAATTCATTCTGAAAAACCAGAGGAGTTGACCGATGATGAAAGTTCTAGTGATGATTCTTGTGATGGTGACAGTGTTCCAAGCGTTGATGAAGAAGTAGAACAAGTGCAGAATATTGATTCTAATGATGCATCAGGTGTTGCTGAGGAGGATATTGTTCTTACTCAAAATGCTTCTGATGGTGCTGATTCGGAAAATATTCCCATTGCCAAAGTATTCATGGCAGACATGTCTGATCCGTCTAAGGTAAAAGACTCTGTTTGTCATATTTACTGTTCTAACTGCATTTCTGTTAAAGATAAATTGCAAAAGGTTATGGATGATAACACAAACTTGATTTGTGACATGAAATCAATGCATACTGTTAATCAGAAATTGAAAGATAATGATAAATTGTGCATTGATAGAATTAAGTCTTTGAAAAGAGACTTAAATTCTCTTGGGCTAAAATACAAAGAACATGGTTATCATCTAGATATGGCTTATGCTGAGATAGAAAAACGTAATGAAGTTGTTGCTTAAAAGAACAAAGAAATATCTGACAAAGAATCTGAATTGATCAAACTTCATAGAAAGATGGAAAATTTTGAAAATTCTTCGGTTATTTTGGATTATTTTAACTCAAATGCTGATCCTTCTAAGCGTGTTGCTGGAATTGGATTTATTCCTCCACCGTTCAATGCATATTATGTGGTGGAACCTGAAATCATTCATGAAGAGGAGATAGATCCAAAGACTGTGTTAAAGGTGAATCCGGTAACTGGGGAGGATATGGTGTATGAGTCTGATTCTGAAGATAAGGTGTTTGATGAGAAGAAGGTCGAGGGCATTCCAAAAGAGGTCAAAATTGATGACCCAACAGTTGTTAAATCTGTTACCCGAGATAGATGCATTCTGACTGAACCTAAAGAGGTGAAAGTTGGTCCATCTAAGCTTTCTTTGATTTTACAGTTGAGTGGTTTCATAGCAGCTGGTTATCAAAAAGTGTATTCTTCAAAGGTGCCAACACAGGCTTATGTTCCAAAGAAGCCGATAAACTGTTCGGGACATTCCTCTGAAGCTTATTCCTCTGATGGATCCTCAAATTGAAGGAAAACTCCTTATTTTAGAAGTTATCAAGAAAGAAGAGTGTGTTTTCATTGCAATGAGGCTGGTCACATTTTGATCAATTGTCCTTACAAGAACCAGGGTAAAATGAAGACTGTTCCTTCACAACCAAAAGTGGTGAAGATTCTGAAAAGAAAAGATGAGGGAAAGTCGTCTTCTAGTTTGGAGAAAAATATGCCTGGTCGATCTTTTGTTAAATCCTCTGGATTTAAACAACAGGATAAATTGAATGCTAAATCTTTTGTATGCAAAGAGAAGCTTGAGATTCCTAATGTTGGAATTTCAAAAGATTCTCATCAGGAAGTTAAATTGTCTAGACCTCAAAGGAGAAGACGAAACAGAAAATTAAAGAAAATTTTGGAAACATCTGAATCTGACAATAATATATCAAATAATGTTTTCCAAAATAATAAAAATGGATCTTCTTTAAAAAAGTCTGATTATCAAACTTCTGTTCCAAAAGTAAATGATAAGGTTGATTGTAAATTACAAGAAGTTGTTTATTTTGATCAATCTGGACGATCCAAGACCACGATGGCTTGGGTTCCTATTTCTAACTGATTCTCGTTGTTTATGTAGGGACAACCAAGGAGGACTATCAGCAATACATGGTATGTGGATAGTGGTTGCTATCGACATATGACAGGGAATGTTAGATTGCTTGAGGATGTAAAACAAATTGATGGAGGTTATGTCGCTTTTGCGGGCAATAAAGGCGAGTACATAACTGGACAGGGTACGTTAAAGAATGACAAAGTCAAATTTGAGAAGGTGAATTATGTTGAGCAGCTGGAACACAATCTTTTAAGTGTATCACAAGTTTGTGACAAGAAGTTTTCGTTCCATTTCAACGATGCTGAATGCTATATTTTGAAACCGGGCTTCGTGATTCCTGATGAATGGATTCTTATGAAGGCTCCGAGGAGAAATGACACGTATGTCCTTGACATGAGTGTCGCCACTACAACGGATTCAATTCCAACATGTTTACTCTCTAAGGCGTCAGAATCTAATTCAATATTGTGGCACATGAAACTAGCTCACATTAACTTTAGGAAGATGAACTACATTGTTAGGAATGATTTGGTTCTTGGTATTTCGAAGATGAAATTCTCAGTTACTGATGATTGTATTCCTTGCAAGAAAGGGGAAGCAAAGAAAGAAATCTCACAAATCTAAATCAACGAATTCTATCGTAACTCCTTTGGAGCTGCTACATATGGATTTGTTCGGTCCTATCAGTATCAGGAGCATTGGTGGAAAATCGTACTGCTTGGTAGTAACTGATGATTACTCCAGATTTTCATGGGTTAAGTTTCTTTCTTCTAAAGCTGAAACCACTGAGTTTGTACAATACTTAATCCTGGGTTTGGTGTCGCTGAACGAAAGAACAAAACGGTGTCGCTGAACGAAAGAACAGGACTTTGGTCGAAACGGCTCGCACGATGCTTGCAGATTCTAAGCTTCCAGTCACCTTTTGGGCTGAAGCTGTGAATACTGCGTGTCACGTTTTGAACAGGGTCTTGATTGTCAAGCGACATAACAAGACTTGCTATGAATTGCTGAATAATCGAAAGCCGAATCTGGATTATTTACTACCTTTTGGTAATCCTTGCACCCACTGAAAGTTCGAGATGTCCCAACAAAATTCAGTGCGAAGGCTATTGAAGGGATTTTTCTAGGGTATGTGGCTAATTCAACAACCAAGAGGGTTTATAACAAAGAAACGCGCCAAGTTGAAGAATGGTTCCATATTGATTGTTCAAATCGGTCTTTACCACAAATGGAGATTGGTCCGGATTGGGCATTTGATTATGAAAACTTATTCAAGTCTTTTCATTTACCTTCTGATATTTCTGATGAAAATGCTGCTGTTCTTTATGATTCTTGTCAGGATGCACAGCACAATGGATTTCTACCAAATGTAGTTCCAAATTCATCGATTCCATCTACTTCTGCTCCTGATCGGATGTTGCTTCTTGTTCAGGTCCACAAGATTCAGAGAGTGAGGAGGATAATGCTATTTTTCAAAATTCTTCTGCTGAACCGTTGTTGGGTGATGATCCATTATCTTCAACACAGGCTCAGGGGGAGATTCCTACAAATTTAGACTCGGAAATTCCAATTACTCAAGATTATTCTTATCAGTCTGACTCTACTCAAGTTGACGTGTTGTCGGTTCCTGAGGTTGCATCCATCAAGGAACTCAAAGATCATCCAGTGACGAATATAATTGGAAATTTACAGGATGGAGTGAAAACCCGTTCTCTTGTTGACAATACTTGTTTGTATACCTACATTAAAGATTCTGGTGTTCTTGATGATTGCTCACATTCATGCTTTATTTCAAAGGTTGAACCCAAGAATGTTGAGATGGCTTTAAATGACAACAATTGGATAGAAGCTATGCAGGAAGAACTTGCTCAATTTGACAAACTTAAGGTTTGTAATCTTGTTGATCTTCCGAAGGGTGCGTATCCGATAGGAACAAAATGGGTGTTTAAATGTAAGAAAGACGATCGCGGTGTCATGGTACGCAACAAGACAAGATTAGTTGTCCAGGGCTTCAATCAACAAGAAGGAATTGATTACACCGAGGTTTATGCGCTGGTTACAAGGCTCGAAGCTATAAGGCTGTTTCTCGCTTTTGCTTCTTTTAAAGGTTTTAAGGTGTTTCAATTAGACGTCAAAAGTGCGTTTTTATATGGAAAGGTCAAGGAGGAAGTCTTTGTTTGTCAGCCGTCGGGGTTTGAAGATCAACTACATCCGAATATGGTTTTCAAGCTTGATAAGGATCTCTATGGTCTTCATCAGGCTCCTCGTGCGTGGTATGAAACATTATCCACACATCTTTTGGCAAATGACTTTGTTCGTGGAAAGATAGACTCGACCTTATTCATAAAGAAATCAGGGGGAGACTACTTACTGGTGCAGATTTATGTGGACGATATTATTTTTGGCTCAACAAACGAAGGGTTATGTAAAGATTTTGAGGGTGTAATGAAGTCGAAGTTTGAAATGTCTGCTATGGGAGAGTTATCGTTTTTCTTAGGTTTGCAAGTAAATCAAAAGGAAGATGGTTTCTTTATTCATCAGTCCAAGTATGTCAAAGACATCTTGAGCCGGTTCAAGATGGAGGACTGTACCCCATATGATACTCCAATTCCGGTCAATCATAAGTTGAATTCTGATCCGGATGGAAAAGATGTGGATTGTCGACTTTACAGAGCTATGATTGGATCCCTCATGTACTTAACCGCTTCAAGGCCAGATATAATGTTCGTCGTGTGCATCTGTTCCAGATTCCAGGCAAAGCCAAAAGAATCTCACTTAATAGCTGTGAAAAGAATCTTTCGATATTTGAAAGGAAAACAACGTTTGGGGCTATGGTATCCTCATGGTTCTAACTTTGATTTCATTGCTTATACTGATTCTGATTTTGGTGGTTGTTGTTTGGACAGGAAATCTACAACAGGTGGTTGCCAGTTCTTAGGTAATCGACTTGTGTCCTGGCAATGCAAAAAGCAAACCACAGTCTCGATTTCTACATGCGAAGTAGAATATATCGCTGCTGCGAGTTGTTGTTCACAGATCCTGTGGATACAACAGCAATTGAGAGATTACGGTTTGAATTTCACATGAACCCCCATGCTTATCGATAATTATGCTACTATGTCCATAACTAATAATCCTGTTAAAATAGTAAAACTAAGCACATCGAAATTCGATATCATTTTGTACGTGATTGTGCAGAGAAAAGGTTGATTGAGCTGGTCAAGGTACACACTGAAGATAATTTTGCTTATTTGTTTACCAAGGCATTTGATCGTACCAGGTTTGAATTCCTAATTAAAATGACTGGTATGATCAATCCCGAATAAAAGCTTTTTAAAATCAGAATTTCATGGAACATTTTGTTTTTAATTTTTTTTATTGCTTTATTACATTTATGCATTTACATGTTCAATCAAAAAGTTTTAATTTATAAAAAGTCAAAACAAATTGATAAATGTAAAATTTGACATCATTTGAGGTTAGAGAAGAAATGATAGTACATTAGTGATTAATTCATTTCACACGACCTTATTAGACCTTTGATATATGATTGATTAAACTGAGTTGATTTGATCTAAATTTCAAAGTCTGCATAAATGAGAAATGATAGTGTTGTGAATGCTCTATTCTTGATAATTTGTGTATAAAATTTGAAACTTGAATTGTCAATAGACTAAAAGCGTTTTGAAACTAATAGTAGTGTGAAAATTAAAAATAATATGATTACATCTGTGATTTAAATCCATTATATGCCTAGGTGTGTGTGTAAAAGATCATTATCAGATAAAGAATATATGATTATAAAGAATTTCATGAGACCAATATCGAATTATATCTTTAGCACAAATTGATTTCAGTTCACTTCACAGCCCATGCCCCGAAAAACATGCAAGGTGTTGTTGAACTAAGATATGCTTTCAAAATCTGTTGAAAGATATATTTGCCCTTGGATCAGTTAGATACATCATCTAGTCTAACTCCATTGAATTTTATCCAGATAATAGTTGGATCCTCATACCTGAATCTGTTGATTCTCACTATACAGCCAATCCATTAGAATCTTCTGATTCTAAATCATCATGATTCTTATATCCTTTGGGATCTGCTTTTATACTTATGCTAAAAGAGATAATTTCATCTTGGAAATTGATCTAATCTTAACATTAACTGTATATGTCTTGAAGATAGTGCAATATATATTTCTGTTTGGCATATATGTGGGGTACACGATGTTTTTCATCTAAATGGTACTAAATCACATGAATTTGGAGAATAAACGCTTATAGTTTCAAATCATATAATATTGACAAATTTAAGAATTCATGCTTTATATTTCAAATTCGGTATAAATAAAAGAGCATTTTATAACCTGATCTTATTTACTTTGAAATTTATCGCGTATCATTTCAAATATTATTCAAATTGAATGAGTTTCAAAATGAAAAAGATGCAAAGTGCACAAAACTGAGTTGGATGGTTTCATATTATAGGTTACCCTTTGTTATTGCTAAAATGTGTGATGAATTAATTGGATACTGATATAATCTTCTTGCTCATGATGATTATTCAAAATTATGTGATTTCAGTTTATTTAGATAAAAATCCAAAAATATGTATTTCCCTTTGTACAGATAAAATCCAAAAATATGTGTTTCCGTTTGTACAGATAAAATCCAAAAATATGTGATTCCGTTTGTATAGATAAAACTCAAAAAGATTTTGATTTTTATTTTTCATGAAAATTCTAAACTTTTATTAAAATTGTTCGGGATTGGATCGGATACATGATGCTGACGAAAGTTCAAGACTTGAAAGGTTGAAGTTGGTAAAATTTTATTCAAGACAAAAGTGAATAGATATTAAGTTCGCCTGTGTACAGTGAAATAAGTTCGCTTTAAAACATTGAAGCAAACTTAATCTGTGTGTCTGTGGATGGTGAAGCGAACTTATCATGTTCGCCGAAGGATTGTTAAGCGAACTTAACAAGTTCGCCTAAATAAATGAACTTAATGTGTTTAAGGTTCTTGGCTAAGCGAACTTGACAGTCATCGTCTTCATTTACACGAAGCGAACTTGTCTGAAAATTTTTTGAAATTCTTAATCTGTATTGTTAGGGTTGTTTACTGGTTCTATCATATTCCAAATTGAATTGCGAACTCAACCAAGGTAATTTTGTTGAATTTCATCCGTTAAATTGTGAGTATTTGGTGATTTTATTCTCGGTTTCCGTCGAAAGTTTAAAAGGACTGTTTTTGACCTAATTTTGACCGGACTTATAAAATTGATCATTCTAATTGGTTGTTAATTGATATTCGACTGATGTTCATTGCTTATTCCATGAGGTTAACTCGATTTGCTGATTTTTGAACGTCTGTGTTTGAATTTGAATCGTCACAGGTTCAGGCGAACTTGTTCCAAGCGAACTTGTTCGAAGCGAACTTGTCCAGGTGAACTTAATAAGTTCGCCTCTTGCAACACTAAGCGAACTTATTAAGTTCGCCTAGGGGTCAGAGAGTATTTGGACTTGTTATTTTTGAGTGTTAGAAATTTAAAAAAAAAAAAATTTGTTGTTTTATTTGTTTGTGTTTGATATTGTTTACTAATGTGTTTTCGTTGTCCGAATGTTTTCAGATGGCTCGACGTGTCGAATATAAGCATAATCAAGTGGCATTGTTAGATCCTAACATGTCCGAGGCGGTCAATTTTCAAGGCATAATCGGATATCTAAATCGTTTCTGTCTTCATACTGCTTTATCTGCTGATCCTTACATCAGTTTGGTATACATACATCAATTTTGGGATACAGTTCATCAGGATACGGACGTAGAACCTCATGTTCTTCGTGCCACTGTCAATAATACTGATATTGCCATATCTGAAGAAATAATTCGTGCTGCTCTTGATTTGGGAGGTAATGCTGAAGACCCACTGTCATATCCTGGCACTCTTATTATGGGTTGTTTTCAAAGAATGGGTTATCGTGAGAAACAGAATGATACCCAAGCACGTAAAGGTGGCTTAGTCGGTGAATGGAGGTATTTCATGCATGTGATTATTCAATGCATTTCTCCTCGTAAAGCTGGAACCGATGGTTTAAAGATGGCTCTTCAAACTGCAATGGTGGCTTTAACGTTGAATAAGCGATTCAATTTTTCACTTTACTTCTATCGAGAGATGGTCATGCAGATTAATCCGGCTGAAGGTCAAGGATTTTTTATGTATCCTCGCTTTATACAAATGATTCTCAATCATCTTATTCCGGATCTTCCATTACATCCTATACGACTAACTTTGACTCCAATGTCAAAGCGTATCTTTACTGACTGCACGAAGGTGAAACAGCAGAATGCTGCATTGATACCAATCAATACTCCTTTATTTGGTCACTTAATCAATCCTGATTATGTTGCACCACCTAATGACAACTGGTTTCATCCTGATGAAATTGCTCAAGCTCAAGGCTTAAATGTTCCACAACAACAACAGCAACCACAACAACAACAGGATACAACAACAAGTTCAAGTTCCACAAGTTCAGGTTCCTGTACAACCACAAATTCCAATTCCTGAACAAGTTCCTATTCCACAAGCTGAGGTTGAAATACCTATTCATGAACCTGTTCAAGAGGAGGTCGTTCATGCACATGAACATGATTTAGGAATGAACATGGATGATTTCGTTGATGACGCTATGAACTCGCCCATTCATGAAGCTGAAGGGAATGTGGTGACTGATGATGAATCTAGTTCAAGCTCAAGTGATACGATATTGCCTGTTAATGAAAGCACTGACACTGATGAATCTAGGGATTTTTCCTCAGATCATTATGAACGGTTAGCTGCTATTCCACTGGCTAATGCTGGAAAACGCATTAAATCTCATGCCAGACGACCAAGAAGAAAGTCTGTTCGGGATCCTCCTTCCGGTTCAGTACTTGGAAAAAGATCCTTGGTTGATGAAAGTACTGAGTCTGATAGTGACTTTAATCCAGATCCTAAGAATCAAAAGTTAATGTCTGCTTCAATTGCTGCTGCACAATCTTCATAGGGAGTAGAGGATGCTAATTTTGTTGCTTCTTTGATTATTACTCCTCCAAGATCAAAAGATACATCTCCGGTTGTAACTCCTGTTCCTCAAATCATTACTCCTACTGCAAGTCCTTCTATTCCACAATCGTCAGCTGGTCCGTCAAAGCCTTCTGATTCTGAAAGGATTACTTTCCTTGAATCTCAAGTGCTTTCTTTACAAACACAAGTAAACACTCTTGTTTCTACTGATTCACAACGGCAGCTGGTGATTCAGACTCAAGCTTAACAGATAGTTGACATGCAAGCATTGGTGTCTAAACTCATTCAGCGTCTTGACGCTCAGGGGGAGTTGAGGATACACGATACATGTCACACAGAGTCTATTCAAAGACGTGATGATGAAGACAATGATCCTGCTGGAAATGTTGAAGGTGATCGTCAATACACTGACGCTAATCCTATATCAAAGGTTCAGGGGGAGTCGACATCATAATCACTTGAAGGAAACAAAGATACTTCTGGTGCTAATGAAGAAGAAATTCTGTTATTGGAGTTCTTTGCAGATTCTGACCAAGAATAAGCTGAAAAGATTGCATGTCTTGATGACATTGATGATTTATTCAATGACATGGATGATGAAGTGTCTGACAATGAAATAGAAGAAGGAGAGATAATAGAGATAGAGATAGAGAAAGATAAAGATAATGTTACGTATGAAGGCTGTGATGGTCTTAAAGTGCCGTATAACTTCATCCAGGATGATGTTATTCCTGAATTCACTTATGAAGGAGTAACAGATTCTATGGACTCTTTTGAAGACGTCACACTGCCTGAAGACACTGCTGATTCAAAGATGGATATTGATGATGAGAATATTCAATCTGATAAAGATGCTGAAACTAAAACTACTCACACTGAGTCTCCGAAGGTTAATGAAGAACCTGTGATGTATAGAAATACAGGGATGACAAGAGAACAGTGGAGAGAAGTTGTAAATAGTTGGATGAAGGTGCTACCCAAGTCTCCAGCACAACCTGCTCAGAAAGAGAAATATGTGAATAACGAGCGGTGTGTAGGAAGGATCATAAGTTGGTTCTATGATGGTGATACAAAATTATTTGCAATTAAACGATCTGACGGTGTTCAATACTTAAAGCCGAGGATCAAATATTTCAATACCTTGCCAAGGTGTGAAATGAATGGTCTAGCTTCAAAGCCTCTTGTTAATAGATCGAAGAATGGTTTGGCTGATGTGATTGCAAACTTAATCAAGAGAGAAGGTAGTTCACGAAAATATGAACGACTGAAACCACAAAAAGGAAAGAGAGTGAAGAACACAGATCAGAAGACTGGGAAAGTGACCTGGAGTTACAAGTATAAACCAGTACGTGATGTACACAAGATACCGTTGAAGAAGATTCCTCAAGACTTTCTTGGGAATATGAAATGGTGGTATGTTGATGTCAATACTGGTGAAGCAAGGATTGAAGATAAAGACAATAAGGTCATTGTATGTTTCTATGATGCAATGAATCTTATAAATTTCTCAAAGAAAGATCAGAGGACATTGCGAAAGAATGAAATAATGTTCACTGATGAATGGAAAGAACAAGGATTACAGTACAAGAGAGTTTTGGAGATATGCAGAAGATATGGAGTGCATGCTGGCAACAGACTACCGGATAACTGGAAAAGCTCATCATGAAGAGTGAAGACTGAAGATCAAGCTATTGTCAAGGGGGAGTCTATTAGGACATAGTTTGTAATGACAAAAGCTTGTAATAGTTATATCTTATGTCTTTATGTTTTTGTTATGTAAAAAGTCACTAAGTGTTTATTCAAGTTTACCTAGAGGCGAACTTAATAAGTTCGCTTAAGTCTATCTTAGGCGAACTTATTAAGTTCGCTTAGTGTGTTAGAGGCGAACTTAATAAGTTCGTTTATATCAGGTCAGATGGTTATATATATGTGTGTTTACAGAGTCAGTCATAACAACTAGAACAGATAGAATAGAGAAGTATCGATTAGTCTGATTGAGTCTGTAAACACCATTGTGATTTGGAATACAATTGAGAAGTTTATTTATGTGATTGTTTACATTGTCTTTTATGCATATAAACGTTGATTCGTTGGATTCCGCACTCCGAGTTAACGTCACGTCTTATCACGAGATCTATCCGTAGAAGCGCCATGAGGACCTACAATTTGTATTTTAAAAAATGAATTTTTCTTGGGTTTTACCCATGAGGGGACTTGTGGAAAGCTCCTTAGGGCTACTTATCTATACTAACCATATACAAATTGATGTTTTGTATGTAGGAAAGCCCCGGAGTGATTCTCGGGTCTCGCATCATGTGGATTGGATTCTCGTGGACGTGTTTTGTAAATGATTTTGTTAACCTTTTCGCGGGGAGTCTTTACAAACTATTTGGGGTCATAATAAGTTGTGGTTAACTTGTTTTATTAACCTTTGATTAAACTAATTTTGGGGAAAATATTTTAGTTTAATTCATGTTTGTAAAACTAAAACGTGTGGATACGTTAAATATTGTATTTGGGACCGCTTCCACGTCATATTTAAAAAAGTTTAAATAGGTTCGAATTTTTGGGTGTTACATTAGTCTCAAAACGTTTCTCCAGTGATTTGGATCAAGTTTCACAAAGCAATCCCAGCCTTTTGAGGTAAGAATCAACCTCATATCTACGTTTTTGATAGAAATGGGTTTTTAAGGTTTATGTGGTTTTATCACAAAAAGGTTGGATTTTTATGTATGAGAAACGATTTAAAGCTCAGATATAGCTTCATGGAATCTAGATAAACGTTTTGAACGTAAAAAAAATAAGGTTTTGGATCAAAAGTAAGACTTGCAAATGCTCAATGTTCTTGAGCTAACTCTCGAGAGTCAGCCACCTGCATGTGGCCACTCTCGGCAAGGAAGAAGAAGAGAGTCGGCCGTCAGAGAGTCGACTGTCAGAAGAGTCGGCTGTCAGAGAGTCAACTGTCAGAAGAGTCGGCAGTCAGAGAGTAGACTGTCAGAGAGTCGACTGTCGGAGAGTGGACTGTCAGAGAGTCGACTGTCAGAGAGTCGGCGGCCAGAGAGTCAGCCCTCCTAAATCCTGAACGCAAGTTCAGGTGACACTCAGAGTGCCTGGTCAACACTGTCGGGCGACACTCTGTTTGCCTGGTCGACATTATTGGTCGACACACTGTTTTCCTGGTTGTAAGGCCCCATTCCCGGGTAACCTCACTTGTTGGATTTACTCATAAACATAGTCATAAATACTGAACTTAAATTTAAAACATTCAGAAGTAGCGGAAGCAAACATCATTCAAATTACATGACATAACAGCGGAAGTCTTAACAATTAAATACATAACATTGTCTTAAAATATATAAACGTGGGATGTCAGTCTTGTGTCGGGTAACCTTCACGCCATCGCACGACCCTTTCTTCCTTTACCTGAAATGTATACTAAAAGTCAGCTAATGCTAGTGAGTTCTAGTTTAAAGACAAACATACATAATATTTATCATATCGTGAATATTGTATATATGTATACATAACATACGTAATATTCGTGCTTTTACATATTCTTTACTTTACTGTTCTCACATAACAATCATAATAAGTATATACATATGTACATACTTACTTTGGGGGGGGGGGAGAACAATTATTGGCCATAATCTTAAGGGAGATCAACCCATCACACTTGTCGCGAGTGTCACAAAGATAACGCAGTGAGAACTACCGTCGTAGCCCATTTCATTAACCGTCCGGCTCTAGAAAACCGTCCGTTCATTCATTAAATCCGTCCGGCAACCTTTGTCCGTCCGCTCTTAAACCGTCCTAACGTCGTAGTCCGTTCTTTTGTCCGTTTGCCCTAGGGCATCCGTTTCCCACGCGACCATTATGTATGTACCGTTCTACTTTAGTTAAGGCAATTGCTTCGACCATCCATTAGTGCCTTAATATACGTCCTAGCTTGCGAAGGAACGTTTTTGTCCCTGTTGTAAAATAGTCACGTGGTCGTCCGTCTACCGAAGTAGCCGTTGTCATAGAAGGGTTCATAACGTTTACATACATTCATAACATGCAATATATATAATATAAAGCAAGATTTCATTCATTTACATTATGTCCTTCTTCCATTCATTCTTTATGATCATACGTTTCATTCTTTGTTCATAATTCATTTTCATATATAAGTATTTATATATATACGTATGATCACATTGACATTTATAGCATTTATTCATTTAGTGTATACACTTCAGCCCCAAAACATTTAAAATGACTTGCACATAACATAGAAGGGGGCACATAGAACTCACCTGATAAGCTAGTCTTGGTTGTCCTAAACATAGGTCCGACAATGTCACGTACGATCTGAATTAGGTAGTTAGATACACATCAGAACCAATTCCGACTCTAACTGTTTAATCATTTTAAACGTACTGACTTTACTTACTGGTCTGCTGCCTGCGCACTTAGTAAGTGCGCAAGGCCTTGCTCATGCACACCTGACAAGTACGCATGATCTTTCTCCTGCGTACTTGGTAAGTACGCATGATCTTTCTCCTGCGTACCTACGTACTTGGTAAGTACGCATGATCTTTCTCCTGCGTACTTGCGTACTTGGTAAGTACGCAGGATGTCCTTCCTGCGTACTTGATAAGTACGCAGCACCTGTTTCCTGGACAAGTCCGAAATTCTTGCATGTTAATCCGATTATGCTAATCTTACAATTTTCTTTGATCAAAAGGTGCGGTTTTTACTCTAGATGCTAGTTCTAAGCTTATTTTCAAGTTTCATCCATAAAAACGTCTCCTATTTAGCTAAAACCCGAGAAACCCTAAAACAAAGAAAAACTCAGTTTAATGTCGAATCGTTACCTGGATTGTGATTCTGATTCGGTTGTTTTGCTCACGAGCTCAGTAGTAACGTGCTCCTTCAATTTCGTGTCGATCCGTCGACTTTCTCTCTCTAGACCCGACTCTCCTTTCTCTCTCTAGCTTGCAAGTGTTGGTGAAAAATGAGAGCTTCAAGGCTGTCTTGGCCCTTATATACCTGGGCTTCCCTCGGCCCGTTGGAGCCGAGCCCAAGCCCATCCGTTTTTCTTTTGTTTTATGACGATTAAGTCTCTTTCGTGTTATTATTGACTAAATTACTATTTTTGGGATGTTACAAGTCTACCCTCCTTAAAGAGGTTTCTTCCTCGAAACCGCTTATACGTTAAACAATTTAGGGTATAGTCCCCTCATCTCGTCTTCTTTTTCCTATGTAGCTTCTGACCCTTTTTTGTGCTTCCATTGTATTTTGACTAAAGGAATCGACTTATTGCGTAGTCGTTTCTCAGCTCGGTCAAGGATGGCTATCAGTTCCTCTACATAATTTAGGTTGTTATTCACTTCGATCTCATCGTAAGGTATGTGAGCTGTGTCGTCAGCTAGGCCCTTGCGTAAGTGCGACACGTGGAACGTAGGGTGTATTCCACTAAGCTCAACGGGTAGGTCGAGTCTGTAAGCAACTTGACCCACTCTCGCTAAAATCTTGAAAGGTCCGACAAACCTTTGGCTTAGTTGGCCACGTTTTCTAAATCGAATGATTCCTTTCCATGGTGATACCTTTAACAGTACCATGTCCCCCACTTGAAACTCTAAATCCCTTCTTCTCTTATCCGCATATGATTTCTGTCTGTCTTTTGCGGCTTTCATTCAAGCCTTGATTTGATCAAACTTCTCGGAAGTAGCTTTGACCACTTCGAGACTTGCAAAATCCTTTTGTCCAATTTCCCCCCAACAAACCGGGGTCCTACATTTCCTCCCATACAACATTTCAAATGGCGGCATGCCAATAGTCGAGTGATAGCTGTTGTTATATGAAAATTCTGTCAATGGTAGATGGCTGTCCCAGCTCCCACCAAAGTCAATGATACAGGCCCGGAGCATGTCCTCCAAGGTCTGAATGGTCCTTTTCGATTGACCATCGGTTTGGGGGTGGTAAGCGGTGCTGATGTTCAATCTAGTGCCCATTGCTTCGTTGAATTTTCCAAAACCTTGACGTGAATCTAGTATCCCTGTCAGACACAATCGACAGTGGCATACCATGTCTGCTCACAACTTCCTTGATAAATATTTCTGCTAGTCTTTCTAACAAAGAAGTCTCATGTATTGGCAAGAAGTGAGCACTTTTCGTCAAGCGGTCGACGATCACCCAAATGGTATCATTGCCTTTAGCTGTTCATGGTAGCTTGGTAATGAAGTCCATCGTGATCTCTTCCCACTTCCATTCCGGTATGGGTAAAGGCTGCATTTTACCGCATGGTTTCTGGTGCTCGGCCTTAACTAGTGAGCACGTTAGGCACTTGTTCACGTACTCGGTCACATCATCCTTCATGCCAGGCCACCAGTACTCTTTCTTGAAGTCTTGATACATTTTGTTTGTCCCGGGATGGATAGAATAGCGAGACTTATGGGCCTCAACGAGTATTTTGGATCTAAGTTCGCCAATCTTAGGTATCCACATCCGGCTAAACCTAGTTCGTACACCATGTGCATTTGCATCTAAATTCCCTTGTTGTCCTGCTATTCTTTCCTGTTTAATATTTCTTTCTAATAGTGCTTCATCTTGTGCCTTTGATATTTCACCCATCCAATCTGGCGTTATAATTAGCTGACACGCTTTGATTCGGATTGGTGCCGATTCTTCCTTTCTACTTAAAGCGTCAGCCACTACGTTTGCCTTTCCTGGATGGTACAATATCTCACAATCATAGTCTTTCAGTAGCTCTAACCATCTCCTTTGTCTCATGTTTAATTCCTTTTGTTCGAAAAAGTACTTCAGGCTTTTGTGATCGGAGTAAATGGTGCATTTAACTCCATACATATAGTGCCTCCATATTTTCAACGCGAAAACTACTGCCGCTAACTCTAGATCGTGTGTTGGGTAGTTAACCTCGTGAATCTTTAGTTGTCGCGAGGCGTAAGCAATTACCTTCCCTCGTTGCATAAGTACGCAACCTAAACCCTGACCCGAAGCGTCAGAGTAGACTACTAAGTCTTCATTTCTCTCAGGTAGTTCCAAGACTGGAGCTTGGGTTAATCGTGCCTTAAGTTCCTCAAACGCGTTGTTTTGGGTTGGACCCTATTCATATTTCACTTCCTTCCGTGTCAACTTAGTTAGTGGCGAGCCTATTCTTGAAAAATCTTGAATGAACCTTCAATAGTAGCCTGTCAATCTCAGAAAACTTCTTATCTCTGTTGGTGTCTTTGGGATGTTCCATTCCTTTACTGTCTTGATCTTTGCAGGATCCACCGTGATTCCGTTTGGATTTATTACATGACCTAGGAATTGGACTTCCCTAAGCCAGAATGCGCATTTGGAGAATTTTGCGTACAACTTTTCCTACTTTAGAACCTCCAGAACCTCTCTTAGGTGACAGTGGTGATCACCCTCGCTTTTCGAATATACCAGTATGTCGTCTATAAAAACTATCACTGATCGATCCAACATGGGTCGACATACTCTATTCATCAAATCCATGAACGATGCTGGTTCGTTGGTCAATCCGAAGGACATCAAGAGAAACTCATAATGCCCATAACGCGTGCGAAACGCGGTCTTTGGTACGTCTTCTTCTCTTACTTTCAACTGATGGTAACCCGACCTAAGATCGATCTTTGAGAACCAACTCGCACCTTGCAGTTGATCAAAAAGGTCGTCTATTCTAGGCAGTGGGTATTTGTTCTTTACCGTCCTCTTGTTCAACTCGCGGTAGTCAATACACATGCACATGCTGCCGTCCTTCTTCTTTACAAATAGTATCGAAGCACCCCACGGTGAGATGCTCGGTCTAATAAATCATTTTTCTGTTAGTTCCTGTAGTTGAGAAATCAATTCTTTCATTTCTGACGGAGCCAATCGGTAGGGGGCTTTGGCAACGAGCTTAGCTCCTGGAAATAAGTCAATCTGAAATTCTATTTCCCGATCAGGTGGTAACCCAGGTAGATCCTCAGGGAATACTTCTGGAAAGTTGCACACCACGGGTACATTCTTGAGTTCGTTCATTTTCATTCTATCATCAATAACATATGCCAAATAAGCTTCGCAACCGCGCCTCATGTAACTTTCGGCCTTGATCATCGAGATGATGTTCGGCATCGTGCAATTCCAATCCCCATAAACCGTAATTGGACTGCCACTAGGAGTTTTGAGGTGTATCCTCTTACGTTTACATATGATTTGAGCTTCGTTGGCAGCTAGCCAATCCATACCCAATACTATATCGAATCCTCCTAAGGTGAGAAGGAATAATCTAGAAGGGAACTTATGACCCTCTATTTCTATGATGCAATCCTCTGTTACTTGAAATACTGCCGAATTTTTATCAATGGCAGTTTGTACGTTAAAGGCCTTTACTATGGTGTTGATAGTGCAACCTAGTTTACGACTAAATGCATTGGATATAAAACTTTTACTAGCACCAGAGTCAAATAAAATAGCAGCATGTTCGTCATTAACTAGGAACGTACCTGACACAACATCGGGTTTCCCCTTGCTTCCTCCTCAGTCAGGGCATAGGCTCGAGTCCTAGCCTGCGGTTATTCCTTTTCAGCTTCCTTTTCCTTTCCCGAACCGGATTGTCTGGTTTTCCTGCAATCCCTAGTCTGGTGTTCATGTCTTCCATAACTTTGGCACTTAACGCCCTTCAAACAGTCTCGGGAGTAGTGCCCAGGCCTCCCGCACTTATAACACATGGTGGTGCCGATTCGACACTCGCCAAGATGTTGCCTTCCACAGTTCTTGCATGTTTCATATTCATCCAACCTTGGTTTCTTAATTTCAGTTGTTACATTCCCTCTTCCGGTGCCTCTAGACGGGTTCTCCCACTTTCTCTTTTGTGTCTCAGGTGCCGGGTCCTCATTGGCATAATCGTCGTAGACGATTCCAGACAGGTTGACTACTGACTCGAAGGTCGATGGCAGATTAGCTTTTACATGAACACGGACCCTTTGAGGTAGGCCCTTTACATAGTACTTAATCATTCGTTCTTCTGTCTCCACCAGGTGGGGTACCAGTTGGGCTAGCTCATTGAATTTTGTGGTATACTGGCGATGAGTCTTGTTGCCAGCCTTGAAGTTTAGGAACTCGTTCTCCAGACGATCAATCTCGTTCTGTGGGCAGAACTTTTGGATTATCAGCTTCTTCAGATCTTCCCATGTCATTCTGGAAAGAGTGTTTGGCGACTTTGTCCTCTGAATGTTCCTCCACCAACTTAGTGCCTCATTGGTGAAAGAATGGGCAACATACTTAACAGCCTGGTCCGGTCGACACTCGCTGATGTTGACTACAACATTCATCCTCTTAATCCATTCGAACGTAGCCATTGAATCCTTGTTGCCATCGAACTTGGGTGGGTCTCCGTCCTTGAACCCTTTGTAAGTACACCCACGGTTGCTTGATCCCACCTTCACTTCATCCCCATCACTGTCATACACTTTCTCTTCATGGTCTCCTTCATCCTCCTCTCTACTTTTCTTTAGTGCCTCGGATAGTAGATCAGGCAATACTTTCCTCAGAGTGAGTACGACTTCACGGGCAATAGCATCCCTGACCTCGGGTTCTAACTGTAGAGGCCCTTGATCATTGTTCCCAGTTGGGGTCACTTCTGTTTCGTGCACACTCTCTGTGTGTTCTGCGTGCACACTCTCTTCCTCTTCATGTCTTTGATTCAATGGAGGTCTACTGACTCGGCCAGTGCGACCGCCTCGGCGTCCTGTTCTTCCTCTACCAGCCATAGTTCCTAGTTTCCTGATAGTTATAAAGGGAATACATCAATGCCATTCATTCAGATCATAGTTTAGAATAGTACGAGCAAGGTAAATTTTTAATTACAGTGACCGGTTTGTGATTACTAATTTACATCGCTTTTCGGGTTCAAAACTCTTCAAATCGGTTGTGACATTGACAACTATTTGTTCTAAGTTAAGGTATCTATTCTTATCCAAGTGTATTAACTCTAGTACTTACTTACCGTGCTGGCGTTGGCGTTGGTTACCCATACTGACATCCGTGCGTTGGTCCCATAATCAGTTTGAGTCCAGACATTTAGGGATGTCTGAATCTCTCAAACTATTGCTCTGATACCAACTTGTAACGCCCCATTCCCAGGTAACCTCACTTGTTGGATTTACTCATAAACATAGTCATAAATACTGAACTTAAATTTAAAACATTCAGAAGTAGCGGAAGCAAACATCATTCAAATTACATGACATAACAGCGAAAGTCTTAACAATTAAATACATAACATTGTCTTAACATATATAAACGTGGGATGTCAGTCTTGTGCCGGGTAACCTTCACGCCATCGTACGACCCTTTCTTCCTTTTCCTGAAATGTATACTAAAAGTCAGCTAACGCTGGTGAGTTCTAGTTTAAAGAAAAACATACATAATATTTATCTTATCGTGAATATTTTATATATGTATACATAACATACGTAATATTCGTGCTTTTACATATTCTTTACTTTACTGTTCTCACATAACATTCATATTAAGTATATACATATGTACATACATACTTACTTTGGGGGGGGAACAGTTATTGGCCATAATCTTAAGGGAGATCAACCCATCACACTTGTCGCGAGTGTCACAAAGACATCGCAGTGATAACTACCATCGTAGCCCATTTCATTAACCGTCCGGCTCTAGAAGACCATCCGTTCATTCATTAAATCCGTCCGACAAACTTTGTCCGTCCGCTCTTAAACCGTCCTACCGTCGTAGTCCGTTCTTTTGTCCGTCTGCCCTAGGGCATCCGTTTCCCACGCGACCATTATGTATGCAACCGTTCTACTTTAGTTAAGGCAATTGCTTCGACCGTCCATTAATGCCTTAATATACGTCCTAGCTTGCTAAGGAACGTTTTTGTCCCGGTAGTAAAATAGTCACGTGGTCGTCCGTCTACCAAAGTAGCCGTTGTCATAGAAGGGTTCATAACGTTTACATACATTCATAACATGCGATATATATAATATAAAGCAAGATTTCATTCATTTACGTTATGTCCTTCTTCCATTCATTCTTTATGATCATACGTTTCATTCTTTGTTCATAATTCATTTTCATATATAAGTATTTATATATATATACATATGATCACATTGACATTTATAGCATTTATTCATTTAGTGTATACACTTCAGCCCCAAAACATTTAAAATGACTTGCACTTAACATAGAAGGTGGCACATAGAACTCACCTGATAAACTAGTCTTGGTTGTCCTAAACAAAGGTCCGACAATGTCACGTACGATCTGAATTAGGTAGTTAGATACACATCAGACCCAATTCCGACTCTAACTGTTTAATCATTCTAAACGTACTGACTTTACTTACTGGTCTGCTGCCTGTGCACTTAGTAAGTGCGTAGGGCCTTGCTCATGCGCACTTGACAAGTACGCATGATCTTTCTCCTGCGTACTTGGTAAGTACGCATGATATTTCTCCTGCGTACCTACATACTTGGTAAGTACGCATGATCTTTCTCCTGCGTACCTGCGTACTTGGTAAGTACGCAGGACGTCCTTCATGCGTACTTGATAAGTCCGCAGCACCTATTTCCTGGACAAGTCCGAAATTCTTGCATGTTAATCCGATCATGCTAATCTAACAATTTTCTTTGATCAAAAGGTGCGGTTTTTACTCTAGATGCTAGTTCTAAGCTTATTTTCAAGTTTCATCTATAAAAACGTCTCCTATTTAGCTAAAACCCGAAAAACCCCAAAACGAAGAAAAACTCAGTTTAAGGTCGAATCGTTACCTGGATTGTGATTCTGATTCGGTGGTTTTACTCACGAGCTCAGTAGTAACGTGCTCCTTCAATTTCGTGTCGATCCGTCTCCTTTCTCTCTCTAGACCCGACTCTCCTTTCTCTCTCTAGCTTGCAAGTGTTGGTGAAAAATGAGAGCTTCAAGGCTGTCTTGGCCCTTATATACCTGGGCTTCCCTCGGCCCGTTGGAGCCGAGCACAAGCCCATCCGTTTTTCTTTTGTTTTATGATGATTAAGTCTCTTTCGTGTTATTATTTACTAAATTATTATTTTTGGGATGTTACACTGGTCGACACTATCGGGCGACACTCTGTTTGCCTGATCGACACAATCGGGTGACACTAGAGTGTCAGCCGACACTGTCTGCCGATATAGCAAAGTTTAACCAATTTCATATATTTTATTCGTACAGATCACGTAGCGCTCGTATAACCCAAAGCTTTTTAGTTTCCGCAGTAAATCGAAAATCGAGGTAGGGGTGAGCGAAGAACCGAATTAACCGAACCGAAACCGAATTAACCGATAAAACCACACCGAAAAACGACCCAAACTAAAACCGACGGTTTTGGTTTTGTATTTTTTAAAAACCGAAAATTACGGTTTGGTTTTGGTTTTATATTTTTTGAAAACCGAAAAAACCGAACCAAATTGAACGTATACATATACTTTAATTATATATTTTGTTCATACACGTTTCATAATATATATTATATTGTGTTGTGTGCTTGTATGTTAAAAGTGTATATATATATTTGTGTTACATGTATTTACATTATTAGTAGGTTATTATTTATATTTATTGAATTTATAAATTATAATGTTTATTTTTTATGTTGAGTATTTTTTTAAGAAAGCTAATAATTTTTGTAGCCCAAAATATTTAGGCCAAAATCTGTGATAATTATTAGTTAATAAAAAAATTTAGGCCCAAAATTTCAAACCCATGTTCATTATTTTGGGACATTTTTCTTTTACCCCAAAAAATTCAATCCCAATTGGTTTTAAAACCGAAAAAATCGAAACCGATCCCATTGTCAAAACCTAAACCGAATGGTTTTAAAAAAACAAAACCGAACTTTCGGTTTTGGGTTTGGTTTTACCCCAAAACTGACCCAAACCGACCCATGCACACCCCTAAATCCAGGTGAGTTGAAAAATCCCTATTTTACTGTTTTAGGGTGGTGTGCATACTCAAGAATTAGACGTTTATAATAAATGTATTTATTACTTAAACGTTTGCAAAGAAAGATAAGAACAATAACGGTTCATGTAAATGAACGTTTTGTAAGAAAGAAAGATAACAACAGTAACGGTTTATGTAACCGTACGTTTTGTAAGAAAGAAAGATAACGATTGTTTAACCGAAAGCTTTACTAGAAAGAAAGATAAGAAAGACAACGAAATGTTTTATAAATGAAAGAGGAGAAAAGATAATGATTTATTTAACTAAATGTTTTATAAACAAAAGATAAGAGAATGATTTATTTAACTATATGTTTTATAAACAAAAAGAAGAGAATAGTGTATTTAACTATATGTTTTATAAAAAAAAGATAAGAGAAGATAATGATTTATTTAATTATATGTTTTATAAACAAAAGATAAGCGAATAGAATGGTTTATTTAACAAGATATTTTATAAACAAAGAGAAGAAGAATAACTCAAATACATTGTCTAATATGTAAGAGTATGAGACCCAGAAAAGAAAAGACTGGGGGTAGTAGCGTAGCCCTGGAGTCTAGTTCTACCCTAAGCATAGTAGCAAGTCTTGAGATAGTATGACTGCAGCTGGCAAGACTGACATCCCCATTGTTTAAAACTATGTTTAAGACAATGAAAGTTATAATTATTTCAGAATTTTGTAAAGACTTTCGCTGTTGACTTTCTATGTTATTCAATGTTTAAGAGCTATGTTTGTGCTATGTTTGCCAACTATGAGAGGAACCAGGTTTAGGCCTTTTCAATAGAACATAACACAAACCTGAACAAAATTAATCATAGTTGGTTTAAATCCTTACCAATTAAATATTTGATGATATTTAGGTATAAAAAAAAATGTTGTTTAAAGAAAAATAGCCATTTGACCAAGATTTTAAATATATAATCATAAACAAGTGTAAAGATTACAAGTTTGTGCAGATTAAGGGTATTATGCGCCAATAGCGCATATGTATGCTAATTTAGCGCCAAGGACGCATTTTTTTTTCTAATTAAGCGTCAATGGTGCAATCATTTGACGATAATGATAAGTCAAATAAAGGTGTCATTGTCGTATAGTCAAGCTCAACTCGAGCTAACGGGATTTTTGACAACAAAGCCCTTGGAGTGTCTCCAACGGAATCCGTGGGGGTGTCTGTTGCGATCGCGACACTGACATGGGCGACAAGTCTACGGATTTCAAAGATGAGAGATTTATGTGTGAGGCAGACTCTCTCAAAAAAAGAACAGGAGAACGTAGAGTGCGAGCGCGATTTCTTCATTGTTTCACTATCAACTCTGTTCTGTTTTGTTCGCCAATTTCTTATGTTTTTCCTTCAACAATTTCCTCCATTTGTCTTGTTATTAGTTTTTTGTGTTTTTTTATTAAATAATGTAATTAAATAGAGGAAAACGTAATGTAACACTTGTCACGAAAATGTTCAAGATTTGGCTAAGGTACAAACCACAAGGATTATAAGTGTAAATAACCTATAGATTAAGGTTCAAAAAGTAGAAATCATGAAAATTCAACGGTAACGGACCGTCACGGACGGTAACGGTCCGTTACGGGCTGGGCACGCGAACCCTGATAGCTTGCCACGTGTCCAGTGACTCATCTTCAAAATCTGACGCGTGGAAACCCTATAACGGACCGTCACGCCTATTAACGGTCCGTCAGGGGCCCAGATTCACCCTGGTGTGCCATGTTTCACTCCGTAACGGACCGTCACGCCTGGTAACGGTCCGTCACGACCCAAATTGACTAGAGGGCAACACGTGTCTGATGACTCGCGAACCCTAAACTGGTGACGGACCGTCACCACTCGTAACGATCTGTCATGGTCTCAGAACTTTCCCTATAAATAGATGGTCGAGTTCATCAATTCCCTTTTCACCAATCCATTCCAGAGACTCCCTAGACGACTCCCGACGATCCCGGTTCGATTCCAGCTCGTTGTAGTTCTCGGTTTAAGAAGAAACTCTCGAAAAAGTACTGGTACGCTAGAGAAATCAAGTTAAGAAGATAGTTTATAAGCTTTCAACTTAGAGGCTCATTCCTATAAACCAAGGTGAATACTTTATCTCTGTGAAAACTTGTGTCAAACATTTTATTTACGAAAATGGCCAAATAAATGTTAAAAGAATAATGCTCAACGTTCTTCTACGAACAAAGCATTCAGGCCATAGGTATGCGTAAAACTTGCAAGGGATACACGGGTCTCGGGTGAAATTCCCGGATTACGACTGGTGCTTGTCTTATAACAACTTCAGAGGCAAACATGTCCATTGTTATAAGACATGACGCTAGTGTATACTGTTGTGTGATTGAACAAGATGGGCCGGCTGAATGTTTAGATTGAACATAAAGTTGTGATTATGAAATTAATATTTGTTTGTGCCAAATGATTTTAATTGTCAAGATAATTTTATTCACCGTCGTTCGCGCTGACGTTTCATTTCAAAATGTTTTAAGGAAATGGATAAACTGAAATAAGAACGGGGTATGGGCAGACATCAGATCTGACCCAAGAAAAGAAAATGTAAGAGGCAGACATCAGATCTAACCTATGAAAATAATAGACTTACACGTTGGATTCTCAGGCCTCGTGTGTAAAAAATCCTAAAGAAAAGAAAAGGGAGATAGGACCAGGGGATTGATCAACCCTGTGTAGTACTATTTGCGGTGGCTGTAAATATATTTGATTTCAAACACTGTTTTGTAATTAAAATGAAAAGGGTATTTAAATCCCTATGTTTATAAAGTAAATATAAAACTTTTGTCATCCAACTGAGTTTTGATATTTACAAATACAACCCTTGAGGTTGAAAGAATGTTGAAACGATACTTTTGAAAAAGACTTCCGTTGTATTTATAAAAACTTTGAAATCAAAGATCAAGCGATACCAATCGGGCTCGCACACGTTCAGGGCGTGCCTATGACGGGGTGTGACACGTATGTTTGTGAATGACGTTATGAAGTATTTACATCATCTAACCTATTTAAAAGGAAATGTCTTAACAACAGTTCCTACATTTGTCTCAATTATTTGTCATGTGTTATACGTTTTCCTATGCATATCATTAATTCCGAATATATAACGGTCAAATGGTTGATATTTATAATCTTGGTTAAATGTCTAGTTAGCTAAACTTTTTTTGTTGAACTGCTAACATACACCTTTCTACACTACTCTTAAACTATACTTTTTTTCCTATATTACCCCTTGTTTAGGTTTAAACCTTGGTTACCTTCAAAAAGGCTTTGCCTCTTACCAAGGTTCTAAATATAGATATCCATTTTCATCAATCTCTATATTTTGTGTGAGTGTCTAGAAAAGAAAAAAAAATAAAAATAAGTGTTTGTGAGTGAGATAGAGATATATAATAAGATGTGGGAGGTTGAACCAAATTTAAAGAAAATTTTTAAAAATGTGATATTTAGTTAAATTATAGAGATGGAGATGGAGATGCTATTGTGAATACTCTTACCCTTTCATCTAAACCTAATCTTCTTCATTTAATACAGTGAGAACCACAACACATCAGAAGATCGAGCCTTGCTACCACCACCGCAACATTGAACCTCTCTTTTGAACTTCGTCTTCTTTTTCTACCCTTCTCTTTGCCTGCAACTTCCTACAAGATTCTGTTACGAAGCAAATTCAATCCTCGTTTTACCTTCTTCACTATCTTCTGCAACATTTGGTCCATATCTGATAATAACGAGGCTGAGTTTGTCCATTCCGATACAGTTTTGGCAAAGGAAAGGCTTAACACCTTTAATTTCTCTTCATATCCGTCCGATCGTCAGATACCGGTTACCGGTTCAACCGTATAACCACCTGAACCGGCCTGTTTTTGGAAGGACGGCTCTAATTTGTGCAACCGGACCTCCAGCGGCACCGGATCCCAGTCCAATCGGTTCGGTCTCAAGAACATTTCCTCTTACCACTAGGTCTAATTAGCTAAAGTAATTTGGTCAAATGGCATAATCCTAAAAACAAGTCATATTTAGGTTGATTGTCTAAATGTTTAATAAATTGATTGTATTTGTCGTGTACCCGTATCCATAAACCCGTCTCTAAGAGCATTCACAGTAGGTTTCTCCCTCTCATTCCTATAATATAACTAAAAACCATCATTTTCTAAATTTATCTCTCATTTTTTTTAAAACTTCCCACATCTCATTCCTCATCCATTTCTCTATATTCCTTTTTATTATTTATTTATCTTTATTTCATTTATAATCTTAGCAAATAACTATTTTGTTTTATTATACTTTTATTCTAAAACTGATTTGTAATAAATTTTATAGAACGGGTCCAAGTCAAAACGAGTCCATTTGAAAACGGTCATTTTGGTTCTGGTTAGGATGATTCGATTTATAAACAGCAAAATCTAAAAATTAAACATCTAAATGTAATGAATCTAAAGATCGTAATATTCACAAAGTTGTAAAGATTTTAAATAAAGTTTTGCTTTCGATAGATCATAGCCACTGACATATATTCACCTAGCTTTCGATAAGTTCACAAACTTCGCTTTCGATATGTTCACAAACTTTGCTTTTGATATATGTTCACCTCTCTTTTACAATTAATTTTTGAGCAATGATTCAAATAAGAATTTAAATTATAAAGTAAATTCTGTTTTGATAATTAATTTTGAGTAATCATTCAGATAAAAATTTAAATTATAAAGTAATTGTGAATTTACGTAACTTGTAAAGATTTTAAATAAAAAGTAATCCAAACATTTAAATTTTAATTTAATAACTATAATTTTCTATAAAATATAATTAATAGTTAAAAAAAGTATTAAAATGAAAATTTAAGTATTTGAATTCAAAATGTTTTGGGGTGATGAATAATATACTTTTCCCTAAAAATCTATATTATATAATAAATAAAGGTTTTTTCATGTCATTGTGTCACCACCATATTCATTATTATCATTTTTTCGTCTCTTTCTTTTATTAAATACACCTATATATTTTAATAATAGTATATTTTTACAGAAAATATTAATTATACTAATAAAACACATTTATTTTAAATTCTCTTATTATAAGAAACTTTGAAATCTAATTATGTAATTTTTATTTTCAATCAAATAGTAAATGAAAGTCAAATTAAATAGTAATTTACGTATTTTCGAAACCAAATTATATATTAATTTTTACATTTTTGGGATTTTGTTTTCTATCCTTAGTATATGTAATACATTCTTACACCTATAAAATATATACATAAAGATTTAAGAATTTTATGTATTGATATTTTTCACCCGTGTGTAGACATGGGTTCTAAGCTAGTATAAGAATAGAGTACGGGATGTGGAATGAGATAGAGTGACGTTTTTAGGTGACTTCCCTAAATTTTAAGGATCATAACATAGATAAGAAAATAGGAAATGGGTTGTGAATAGTCTAACACCAATAAACATATCGACTATGTTTCTGTTCACGAATTTAACCGCACCCCTAGTTATAACCAGCCCACATCCAAAGGGATGGATACCATACTTTTATCTCACCTTTTTATTTGGTCCTGTTTCTTGTCTCTCATATTTAGTCAAGTTATATATAATGATGAATATAATAAAGACATTCAAATCCACATAATTTTTTTACTGTACAAGTGAACCAAAAAAAATCTAGTTCAAATTTTATCGTATAATATTTTCTTTGATTTAATTAATTTTTTCTCGAAAGATAATTTGATAATCTTGGAAAAATCGTTGTACCCACATCACCATCAACAAGACTATAAAACTGTTTCTCCAAAGACAAAAACATAAACCTTCAAAGAAAAAAAAATGGGGAAAATGAAGAGATATTGTTATGGATTTTGTTTACTGATTTCTATAGCTATCAATATACTACTAAGCATTAATCTTTACGTGGGAGAGAATAATCAGCAGACGACTCACCGGTCGTTGTTAACGTGGAGTGAGAAGGCAGCGGCTGAGGCGGAGGAGGTTGCAGCAATCTCATGCTCCGGCCATGGGAGAGCTTACGTCGACGGTTTGGTTTTTGATGGTCAACCTGTTTGTGAGTGCTATGATTGTTATGGTGGAAGAGATTGCTCTGAATTGTCTCCTGGATGTGCTGCTGATGCTGAGAGGTGATTTTTTTCCTCAAAGTAACAAATAATTTTGTTAGTCATTTTAATAAAAGATTATGGATTCAAATGTTAGGGTGTGTAATAATAAGTTTCAATAAGTTAATAATATATAAACTAATAAACCTAATCAAGTTTGAAGTAATTATCAAAAACTAAAGTAATCAAAAAATAATTTTAAATCTAATCAAATAACTTTCACACTTGACAACCCGTCATCAAAGCAAAACAACTTTTTATTTTAAATCAAACCAATTTGATTTTAAATTAAAATTAACTAAATTTAAACTTGAAAGACATTAGACATAAAAAAAACGAGAACCTACAATTTCTCTTGACATGTGTATATTATAAAAATGTTCTTTACTTGTATATTTAAAAAAAAAGAGGAAAATATAAATAAAACTAAATAACTAAACTCTAAATCAAATAAAGTGAGAAATGCATAAAGTAAAATTAATATAGTAAACTAAATAATAGAAAGCTACATTTTAACTTTTTTTTAACGAACTAATAAATAAAAATTAAAAAATAATCAAAATATAAAATATGGAAGTTGAAACTTTGTGACTTGTCACATCTCACTTTCTAATTTCAATTTTTTTTGTTTATAAGACTATAGGTTGTGTATAATAGCCGAAATAAAAGACAACAATAATATTTAAATATTAAACTATAAGCAATGGTTTAATTAAAAGGTAAAAGTTTATATAACATCAATGCCACATAGACGGTGGGTTTTGGCTAACTAAATTTTGAAAAATATGTAGTGTTTTAACTAAAAACATAATTATATTTTATTTATATAAAAATATGAGTAAATAGTTTGATTGGTTTGATTATGAGTTGGCCCCACACCCCAAGCCATTCACGCTTGTTAAAGCCCCGGCACCCTACCTTCGTGCCTGTGTAACGGTGTTCAACGCCTCAACATGCTGATGTGTAAGTGAGCGTTAACCCACTACACTTGGTCTTAGGGGGTGTTTGGGATTACTTCTCAAAACTACTTATTAACTTTTCCAAAAAGTTAATAAGTAGTTTTGAAAAGTAAGTGGGACTTACTTTTCAAAAACTACTTATTTCTTTTATATTTTCATCTCATTTTGATTTATCCAAACAAACTTTTAATTTATTAACTTTTAAAAAAAGTTAATAAGTTAATAAGTAGGTTAATAAGTAATCCCAAACACCCCCTTAATGTTCCAACTTCAAACTTCAACCAGGCAACAACATGTCTTTTATATAACTACCACTTCTTCGTTGTCGGTTCTTTTCATCTAAATTTACACCTTAAGGTCTTTAATGAGCAGAGCTTGCTGGAGTCGAGACCACCATCAAAAAAACCTTCGACTATCTTCACTCTTTTCGTCTCTACTTTGACTAGTCTACATGAGACTATTTGGAGGGTTATATCGCAACCAAGCTGCTTCGATGGACATCCGTGTTGAAAGATAATCTGGCCGGCCGGAGGATCATCGGACCTTGTAGTTTCGCCTCTGATTAATCTACCTACCGTACCTAAACGGCTAAACGCTAAATTGTTTGTGCCCCCTGAAATATTGGGCCGTGAGCGATCACCCACCCAACACACCCACAGGGCTGCCCGTGTTCTTTCATCTACGCTTATTCATTTATGATCTTTTAAATATTAATTCAAATTTATCTAAAAGTCATTAGTAATATGAATTGACTCATTATTCATCAACCCAATGAGGTTTTAGAACCATGCCATGCGTAATTGACTAGTTATGGCATCCATATACCTTGGTTTTAAAACTTTGAATATTATGGAATCATGTCATGATGGTATTTAAACTTTAATTTGAATATTGTTTACTTGTAGTCTGTATTTGTTTTTGTTAGTTTATGTCCGTTCATGTTTATTTATATTCGTTATATTCTTTAACTAAAAGTATATGTTGAATTTCTTAACGAACGAACACTGTTTATTTATATTCGTTATATTCTTTAACTAAAAGTATATGTTGAATTTCTTAACGAACGAACACGGACAAAAAATCTGTTCTTTTAAGTGCTTGTGTTTATTTGTTTGTCCGGTTAAAGTCAGACGGACAAACACGAACAAGCCCGTTTATATTGGTTCGATTCCTTTCGATGCCTAAGTCCGAGATTAACCAACTCTGTTCCGGAAAAAGTACATTAGATTGAATAATCTATTTTAAATATATAACATTTATTAAAAATTTATTTTTAAACTTCGAATATTTTGAACACATTTCATCAATTATTAGTAGAGATCAAACCAAAATCAATAGATTGGTTGAATTTTCGTACTCTAGCTTTGATTTATGATATGGTCACTACTTCTTGTGATTCTAAAATTTGTGACCACTATGATGTAGCGGGGATCCTGTGTTCTTGGAGCCATTTTGGATGCAACATGCTGCTGATAGTGCAGTCGTCATATCAGGGTGGCATCGTATGAGTTACCGATACCCTGACTACACTACTATGTCTGAAGAACTCGAAAACTACATCCGTAAACTGCATTCCCTTGTCGGGAATGCAATAACCGAAGGGCGATATTTAGTCTTCGGTATCGGGTCAAGCCAACTGCTTAATGCAGCCGTGTATGCCCTTTCCTCTGAAAACTCTTCTTCACCTTCCAATGTGCTCGCTTCAATCCCGTTCTATCCGGTAACAAGTTTTAATCATTAAAACATGATGATATAATTCCTTTTTTTTCTTTATGAATTCATTTAAATTTGTGGTTTTTTTTTTGTTGATTTATATAGATGTACAAGGAACAAACAATGTTCTTTAACTCGGAGAGTTTTCAGTTTGAAGGAGACACAAACTCATGGCAATCAAATAATTGGACCAATAACATGGATGTTATTGAATTTGTAACCTCACCAAACAATCCAGATGGGGAGTTGAAGAAATCGGTTCTTGGAGGGAAGACGATATATGATCATGCTTATTTTTGGCCACATTTTACACCCATCACGGGCCCGTCAGATCATGATCTCATGATCTTTACTCTTTCTAAGCTCACAGGTCATGCCGGTACACGTTTTGGGTATGCATGTTTCTCTATGTCATATCTATATTTTTTAACAGCAATCCCTAGATTTTCTAGGATAAATACACCACAACCTGCAATATGCAGGAATGTCCTACTGGGACATTTCATATATACTTAAAATTGATTATGTACTGAACGAGTCTCTGTATGTTTATATAGGTGGGCGATTATAAAAGATAAAGATGTATATGAGAAGGTTGCAAATTATATCTCAGTTGCTGATTTGGGGATTTCAAAAGACACCCAATTAAGAGTATTGAAGCTTTTAAAAGTATCCGTTGAAGGCGATGGAAAACCGCTTTTCGAATTTTCGTATAACAAAATGAGGGACCGTTGGGATAGGTTGACTGCTGTCTTCTCAAAGTCTACAAGATTTTCAATCCAGCAAAGACATCCTCTGCACTGCAACTTCTTCAATGAAACTAGGCTACCATCTCCAGGTAAGTTTAAGTCATTCGTAAAACGTTGATTTTTATGTTCAATGACAAATCACACGAATCGTTAATGACTACAGCTTACGCATGGGTAAAGTGTGAGCGAGAAGAAGAAGATGATTGTGGTGCAGTGCTAGAAGCAGGAAAAATCATAGGCCGTAGTGGAAGCATATTTAGTGCCAAAGATCGTTATACACGACTTAGTCTCATCAAGAGCCAAGACGACTTTGAGTTGCTTCTTCAACGACTCACTGAGCTAGTGGCTCTTGAAAACGGTAGCATCGAGACAATGTGACAAGATCAAATGAATTGATCTTTTTTAATTTCAATAAACATAAAAAGGGTTATTTTTCGTTTCCAGTAAATTGAAATTCATCAAAGAAAAAAAAACAGAACTTGATTCATTCTCATGTGTGAAGTTTGACATATGTAAATGTTTGATTTTACTTGGTTTCCATGAAATTGAGACAGTTGTCATTAGGTAAATGTTTCTGCAATTTAATTGAAACAGAACCGAACCGGACCGGACTGGCTGGTCGGACCGGGAGCCGGTCATAGAAGCGGTCCGACTATGCCTACTTGAACCGTTTTCGTTTGAATTTGCCGGTTACCAGACCGGACTGGTGAACAGGGTGGTTGGACCGGATTTCAAAAATTTTAATTTAATTTGTTGCAATCAAAGAACAAGATATAAACTTAACTTGAATTACATTGCAGAAATTCTTGATACAATCGACCCTTTGTTTTGAGTACACAATAGATATTTATACTACTATACCACAGGGATGAAACTTCGGGATAGTTGGAGGCTACGGTCATATCCGATCGACATATACAGTTTCTAGGTTTTAGACCTTAAAAACTTGACCCTCTACTAGTTACAATTCACATAACAGACACATAAACCTATTTTACAATATTGACACTAAGACCCTTATATTTAGTTTAAACCTTCATTCTCCCCCTTAAATTAAATATAGTCTAGAGAGGTTTTCAATTTTCTTGACTTTTATTTGGGTTGGTAGTAATGGAATCCTTTCATTATCTAAAATGAAGAACATTTCCCACCAAAAGATCAGTCCACTAATACCACTCACCGGTAAATAGCGCAATACTTCTTCGTGAATCTCCGCGCTTTGAATATGGAACATCATACCAACGAATAGCAATGAAACGGCTATAGCTCCTATATGAACTACTTGGAAGATCATAGCGAAAAAGTCGAGACCTAACAAAAGAAGTAAACCTGAAGTGTTGCGAAAGACTGGGATGGGAAACAAAACGGAATGTACCGGATTTTTAGCACGCACAACAATCAAACCAGAGACCAAAGCAAGGCTTGAAAAAACAGAAAGTATCATAGTACGTCGTCCTTCCCATTTCTAGCGCTTGCATACCCATAAGGATTCACTTATATACCCGAATTTCGCTGGATTGTAGGAATGAGAACTATTAGATCAGAAAACTAAGGGAGCCTGGGCATAAAGAAACTAGAAAAAGGTTTCTAAGCAAAGTTGCTCAGTATAGCTCTCGTGTGTTCGCTATAGAAAGTACATATACGAGTCACGAGTAAGAGGAAGTGGTAACGGTCGATGGATGTTCATATTTGAGTATTTGCTGACGGAATGCCTCACGTCAAGGTGACATGATTCGAACCTATGGCCCTCTGTACCCAAAACAGATGTGCTGACCAGACTGCGCTACACCTCGTCTCACCACCCCGGAGCATATAGATCCACCCAATCGATGAACACTTAAAGCATTCTCACCCATCCTTTTGGGCACAGGGACGCGAGAACCTAAGAAACGACTTTTTTGAAAAGTTTTCCTCTAGCAAGATATGGCGACGCAAAAAGGCCGTATAGTGCAGGAGCGCTCACATTTATTTGGCTTACTCGTGCACTTGAATTTAAAAATCCAGCCTTTCGACCCTTGGCCTACTTAGAAGTGGATTCAAACCACTGACACAAGGATTTTCAGTCCTTTGCTCTAACCAGTTTAGCTACTTGAACTACTTTCCTAAAAGATGTTTTATTCATCGAATAGTGCAATGGCTATTTGAATACTTTTTCAATAGTGTCTAGCAAAGCTAAAAAATTAGAAACGCTCTTACGAGGTAATTCTGAGTTAAACTACTTGTGTTAGCATGGCAGTCAGCCCGCTGATTCCATTATGCTATTAGGGTTCCAAACCTTCCCCTTAGCTTTATAAAGATTTAACACCGCGAAAATTCAAGAAGAAAATAAAGGATTAAAATTGCCAATATTCATAAGTTCAGGGGCTAGAATGGGAATATTCAAAATTCAAGGACCAAAAAATGAAAATTTGGGAAAAATAGCCTATAACGGACCGTCACCGGCCATAACGGTCCGTTACGCCCGATGACGGACCGTCACCCGTCATGACGGTCCGTGCCGCAATACCGGAGGCAGTTTAGGGTTTCTGACACGCATCCTCTGAATTAACATTCATGACGGACCGTCACGACCCATAACGGTCGGTTACGTGGTCTGGAAGTGCGTAGTCACAAAGCAAAGCCATGACGGACCGTCACGCCTGGTAACGGTCCGTCACGAGCTCAGAATTTGCCCTATAAATAGATGATCGAGCCCAGCCGTTTTCTCACACAAATTCACACTCTAAAACACACACAAACACTCTGAAGTTCTGATCCCGAGCCCCGGTTCGCGTACGAGAGTCTGGTTTCTAGCCATTCGACTACAAATTTCCTTAGATAGTGTTGAGGTAAGGTTCCGACTTCCTGTTAAGCATTGGTTACACCATTAAGCTAGGCTTGTATAATTAAGTAATGTTATGATTATCTAGGAGCTCTGCCCGAGGTGTTTGCCACATTACTGATTTATAAGCTAAAATACTATCTAGGTGAATTCTTAAACGGTGATGCATGAACCCTTTCATGACCTTGTGTGGCATGATTGATTTATGAAACATTTTGAGTATCTTGAAACGATTATACCAATTGTTTATATATAACGTATTCTAAGCGTTTATTATATTTCACTTGCCCGTGGAACGACATGTTGGACAGGAATAGTGAAACGGTCTTTGGTTATATATAGACTGAATGATTATTCATAGTTATCTATGAAATTGGGTGTTGAAGCCCATCGGGTGTTGAAGCCCATGAATGTGTTCAAGATACTTTGGCGGGTTATTTTAATAAACTACTTTAGTTTATGAATTCACCAGCTTTATGTTGACCCATGTTTTATCAAATGTTTTTGAACGCATCACAGGTAGTTATTAGACAAGGCATTCCAGGACTAGAATAAACTGATGAACGATCCAGATGATGGGCATGCCAGGAACTATAAATCACGAATGATATGTTCCTTGTTAGGAACAGATGATGAAACGTGATGTAACTTTTATGACAATATGATATGAACAGTATGATAATGTTTTAATAAAAGTTATGATTTAGTCTTCTGCTGTGTTTTTGATATCAACGTCACAGTAACTAGAAGGCAACCTTGTCACACCCCTGCCTGTGGCGGATTATATGCCGGGGCTGACGCGGTTGTTCATAAGCACATGATCATCTATTAAATGTGGTAATATTTATTCAACCAAATTTAAAGCATCCGTTACAATTGAAAGTAGAAAGCAAATAGTTCAAATATAACATCAATTAAATTAAAACTAGGTCCATGTCCTATATGATCAAGTATTCCTCAAACATGTGCACCTGAAACATGCGAGTAAATATCAACTACAAGTAGTTGGTGAGAAACACAAGTTTTGACACCAACAAAGTTAAGTATAGTTTACAATTCAATATGTTCAAAGCATGTATAAAGCATAGATGTGTAAACATACAAGGTTTTAAACATACAATTCAATCCTGGTAATGAACAACTAGATACGCAATCCCACTGATCGCCATTTTGAAAAAGGGACAAGAGGATACCCAAGTTGTAAGTTGATACCCAACAAAACCCGCCAAGGTTTTTTGGTAAGTTATAGTTTTGGATTCCCGTATAAATGATCATAAAAGGTACTACCTTAGGCTTGGGCTGCAAGTTAATGAATGCACTGACATGAACACATGTAATGGTCACCAGGTACTTTAAGACATAAAGCATAAAGATCAAAGCATAAGAACAAAGGTATTGAACTGTGTATGAAATATAGTTAATAACATGTTTCACCCCAAAAGTAAAAATAGTAAAAAGGGGCTATGTAAACTCACTTGACTTAAAGCTAAGGATGATATGAATTAATATGGATGAACATGCTTCGTGAGGGTTTTCTCGCAGTTCACCTACATAGATAATTGTACTCTAGGGTTTAAAGTATGCTAAATTAGATAAGGGAAATTGTATTATTTTAAGATTTGGTAGGGTTTGGGTTGAAGATGGACTTGTATATAAATGTATTTTGTAAAAAGAATATAAGTTCATGAATAAGGTAATTCATAAAAGTAATTCGGATAAACTAAGATTTCTAAGTAATTATTTATTTATTAACTTATATAATTATTTTAAAGATAATTAATAAATAAATTTGTTGAATAGAAATAATAATACAATTTAAATTCATTTAGATATATTCATAATAAATTATGAATTGAAAAGGGTTTAATTAGCTCACTTTATGTAGTTTAAAAAGATTGATTATTAATAAATGTAAATGGAATATTTAGCTAATTTAATAATAAATGAAATTAATTTGGTTAGTTAATTCATTAATTTAATAATAAATAAAATATTTAACATAGTTATTTTAATATTTATAAGTCTAGAAATAATTATCTTTACAAGAAAAATTATTTATAACTTGAAAGAATATAAAATGCCTAAACATTTAACTTAATATTTGTGTAATACCACTATGAATAAGTATACAATAAATTTGTTTCAAATAAAACTATTTCTTTTATTTATCTGTGAATATAAATATTTTATAGTGTATTATTAATTAAAACTTAATAAATAAACATTACCTTTTCTGTTTATATAAAAAAAAAGCCATAGAATATGTTTATACAATTTATAGAAGTTAAGTTGGGATTTCTAGATATTTAAATAATGCATAAAAAGGTAAAAAGGAATTAAATCTTGAAAGTTTGGCCCTTACCGGGCTCGAACCCGCATCCCCGGCCGGGTCACGCACACACACCACACTAACCATCACACCAGGGCTTATGCCTTGGTCTGAAACTGACGCGGTTAAGTTTTAACCAACTAGTTCGGGTCATCTTCTTCCCCAAAACACTCCTGAAACCCTAGCCCGTCAAATCCCTCGATTGACTAACGATTTGAACCCGAATTCATGGGGATTTTGCTCTAGGGTCTGAGACGAATCTATGGTACAAAAATTGCCTGAAATGGATGCGTGGAGGATGAGATTTACTGAGGTGCACATACCCGAGTTCTTCGACGGATTTAGGCGACCCAGAGACGAAATCATACGTGGATAAGAGTGTAGCGAGTTTGCAGTGAGTGTCGTTGATTATTAGGGGTGGATATTTATACCCAATCTTGCCTTTAACGGCTCGAACATTGTATGATTAAGTGTGGTGTTTTCAGTTACGGGTTAGTATTGAAAACGCTCATAAAGATTCAATTAAACTCGATTAATGGTTTGTTTAATCGATTTAAACATGTTGCCATTATCTGTTTCGAGTGAGGATGTCTCAGTTGCGAGTTCAAGAATTGAACGGCAAAACCGGTGGTGAGGGGTTTCGAAGTCATGACTAGAAAAGGAGGGGGAAGGAATCCGGATTTTGCAAACATGCCCCTGAGGTTTCAAGCTTTTAATATTTTATGTAAAAACATAGTTTTAATTGAAGTTCAAGTTCCAAAAACTACATTTTTAGCCCTGTATTTTTTTTTATAAATCATAAAAGTATTAAATCTTATAGTTTTATTTATAAAATCTAATGGATCATTAAGTTATAAATAAGGTTATAAGTTAAACAAAAAATGTAATTTATTAAATAGAGTTAATTCTTTTTATTACGAAAGCCTAAACCCTAATTTTTTTTTATAGAATTTATAATTTAGGTTTTATAAGTTTGTATTAATATATGTATATATATACATATGTTTAGAAAATACCTTAGCATATGTATATATTTATTTTATTGAATAACAATTAGTTATTTACATAATTTTTTTATATAAATATTGGTTATCCTTGAAATTAAATAATGGTACATCATACATGCATATTTCAGCAATAATAGGATGACTTATATTGAGATATAGATAATTTAATAATGAAATTACAATTGTCAAAAAAAGTTAAAAATCAAGGCCAGAATTTCTCGGGGATTACAGTCTCCCCCTACTTTAAGAGATTTCGTCCCGAAATTTATTAAGAAGAGGATCCTGGAAATAGGTGTGGGTATTTGGCTTTCATTTGGTCCTCACGTTCCCAAGTGAACTCAGGGCCACGTTTGGATTCCCACCGAACTTTAACGATTGGAATACGACTTCCTTTGAGTTGCTTAAATTCTCGGTCCATGATCTCCCCAGGTTTCTCTACGAAGTGCATTGATTCGACAATGTGAACCTCGTCAAGCGGTATTTGAAGGTTTTCGTCAGCTAAGCATTTCTTTAGGTTTGAGACATGGAATGTAGGATGGACGTTGCTGAGTTCTTCAGGTAGATCCAACTTGTAGACTACCTTCCCAATTCGCTCAAGGATTTTAAAAGGACGTACGAACCTTGGTGCAAGTTTCCTTTTCTTTCCAAAATGAACCACGCCTTTCCAAGGGGATACCTTAAGAAGCACCAGATCGCCGACTTGAAATTCTAGGGGTTTTCGACGTTTGTCGGCATAGCTCTTTTGCCGAATCCTTGCTACTAGAAGGTTGTCTCGGATTAACATGATTTTTTCAGAAAGTCTCCTGAATAAGTTCAGGACCAGTGATTTGTGCTTCACCAATCTCAGTCCAACAAATAGGAGAGCAGCACTTCCGACCATAAAGTGCTTCGAAAGGGGCCATATCAATGCTCGTGTGATAACTGTTGTTATACGAGAACTCGACTAAGGGTAGATGTAAATCCCAATTTCCCTTGAAGTCAATGACACAGGTTCTAAGCATATCTTCGAGGGTTTGAATCGTTCGTTCGGATTGACCATCAATTTACGGATGGTAAGCCGTACTAAGATTCAGCTGAGTGCCAAAAGCTGATTGTAAAGACCGCCAGAAACGAGAAGTGAATCGTCCATCACGATCAGAAATAATGTTGAGAGGTACACCGTGACGACTGACGATCTCATCAATATAGATTCGAGCCAATTTGTCAACTCGATAGTCTTCGCGAATGGGTAGGAAATGAGCAGATTTTGTCAAACGGTCGATGATTACCCATATGATATCATGACCACGGGACGTGTGCGGGAGTTTGGTTATGAAATCCATGGCAATACACTCCCATTTCCATACGGGTATCTCGGGCTATTCAACCAAACCAGATGGACGCTGGTGCTCGGCCTTAACCTTCAAACAAGTAAGGCACTTGAACACGTATAGAGCAATGTCCTTTTTCATACTAGGCCACTAGTATTGGGTACGAAGGTCTTTGTACATCTTATCCACACCGGGATGCACCGAATAACGAGTCTTGTGAGCCTCGTTCATGACAAAGGTACAGAGATTGTCACGGTCCGGAATCCAGATATGGTTCAGAAAGTAGAATAATCCATTGGGTTTGGTTTCGAGTTGGAGTTCAGCACCACATGACATTTCGTTGTACATGTTTCCGTCAGTAACGGAAAGATGTTGTGCTTCAAGGATGCGAGTTTGAATGTCATTTTGGATTTGAATGATGTAGATCTTCGTAGATTCCTTACGACTAAGAGCATCGGCCACGACATTCGATTTACCAAGATTTCGTTCGTAGTCGTTTAAGAGTTCAACCCAACGCCTTTGCCTCATGTTGAGTTCCTTCTGATTGAAAATGTGCTGGAGACTCTTATGGTCGGTGAAAATCTCACACTTAGTACCATATAAGTAGTGCCTCCAAATTTTGAGAGCGAATACTACTGCACCCAGTTCAAGATCGTGCGTCGTATAATTCTTCTCATGGATTTTGAGTTGTTGAGACGCATAAGCAATCACTTTGCCCCGTTGCATTAGAACACAACCGATACCTAAGTGAGAAGCGTCACAGTAAACGACAAAGTCTTCAGTTCCATCGGGAAGGGTTAAGATAGGAGCCTCACATAATTTATGCTTTAGGGTTTGAAAGGTTCCTTCTTGCTTTGGTCCCAATTCGTAGGGCTTGCCTTTGTGTGTTAAGGCTGTGAGTGGCACTGCGATCTTTGAAAAGTTGGCTATGAAACGACGATAATAGCCCGCTAAACCAAGAAACGAGCGGACTTCTGTAGGGGTCTTTGGAGCTTGCCAGTTCTTCACCACCTCAATCTTAGCGGGATCCACGTGAATATCCTTCTCGTTGACTATATGTCCTAAGAATTGGACTTTCTTTAGCCAAAATTCACACTTGGAGAACTTAGCGTATAGTTGCTCCTTTTTCAAGAAATTGAAAACCAAACGTAAGTGTTCTTCGTGCTCCGCTTTTGATTTTGAATAGATGAGGATATCGTCAATGAAGACGATCACAAATTTGTCTAAGTACGGTTTACACACGCGGTTCATAAGATCCATGAATACTACGGGTGCATTGGTTAGTCCGAAGGGCATAACCATGAACTCGTAATGACCGTATCTTATACGAAAAGCTGTCTTGGGAATATCGGATTCAAGGACTCGTAACTGGTGATAACCAGAATGAAGATCAATTTTAGAGAAATAAGTCGAGCCTTGAAGTTGATCAAATAAATCATCAATCCTCGGAAGTGGATAACGGTTCTTCACAGTGAGTTTGTTAAGTTCCCGATAGTCGATGCACATCCGGAACGAACCATCCTTCTTCTTGACAAATAAGATGGGTGCTCCCCAAGGTGAAACACTAGGGCGAATAAATCCTTTGTCAGAAAGTTCTCGAAGCTGGCTTGAAAGTTCTTGCATTTCTGATGGTGCAAGACGATAAGGTGATTTGGCCACGGGATTTGTTCCTTGCACTAGGTCAATACGGAATTCAACTTGACGTATGGGAGGAAGACCGGGCAAATCCTCGGGAAAGACTTCCGGAAATTCTTTGATCACAGGAATATCTTGAATGCTTTTGCCCTTGTCTTTCCACTCTACAATGTGTGCCAAGAAGGCTACGCACTTCTTCCGTAAGTACTTCCGTGCGGTAGTGCAAGACATCAGTTTGAGTCCCTTTGACGGCTTCTCACCATAAACTTTCAGAATGTCACCCGAGTCAAGAGGGATACGAATGTACTTGTTAAAGTAGACGACTTCAGCATGATGTTTGGTTAGCCAATCCATGCCTACTATGATGTCGAAACCTCCGAGAGCCATAGGAATAAGATTAATTGAGAAGTCATGGTCATTCAAGTGTAAGGTAGAATCTCTAATAATGGTGTCATATGAAACAAAATAACCGTCCGCTACTAAAATATCTTGTCTAACTTAGCCCAACTCATAGCAAGTTGTGGTTCAAATTCAAAGGACACAAAAATTCTATCGGAACCAGTGTCAAAAAGGATAGAAGCTTATTGTTGATTAATTGGGTACGTACCGATCACCACATCGTTGTTGGCCTGAGCCTCATTGGCATTGATGTTAATGGCACGTCCATGAGCTACGGGGTTTACATTCCACTGATTCACATTTCCCCGGTTCATATTCCCCTTGTTCATGTTTCCCTGAATCATGTTGCCCTGGTTTAGGTTGGCTTGATTCACAATGACCAACCTAGGGCAACGATTCCTGAAATGATTTGGGTCACCACATTCATAACAAGCGCGACCCTGGTTGATAGTAGCAGGAACAGGAATAAGAGCAGCAGGCTGGTAGACTCGATTAGTTGGTGGAATACAACAGGTGTTTGCCCAATGCCCATAACGTCCACAAGTAGTGCACAGATAACATGGTATGTGAGCAGGGTGGTGAAGTTTGCATGTGTTACAAAGTGGTTAGGTTCCCTCATACAGTTTCTTGTTGGGTTGAAAGCAGTGGGGGCTACTTGGGTTAACGGTGCAGCAGGGGTGATAATAGCAAAATTTCTGCCTTTCCTCTTTTTGCCATTGAAGGAAGACTCAACCTTGGTCTCCTTTCAGTAGTGGCTTTCTCAAGGGTCTTCTTGGTACCCTTTTTAGATAGAGTTCCTGCCTTAACATGATTGTCTGACAGAGTAGCAGCAAGATGGATGGATGGCTTCCTCGAGGGTGGTTGGTTTGCTACCCAAAACAATATCCTGAATCTACATGGGCAGACCATTGATGTATTTCTCAATGGCTCGGGAGAGAGGAGTGACCATATGAGGCACTAAGAGACTAAGCTCATGAAAACGGGTGGTGTAGGCAAGGCTTTCACCACTATCTTGTTTGAGATCCCAAAACTCAGTTTCCAGTTTCTTGATCTCGTTGCGGGGGAAAAACTCATCGGTCTTGAGTGTCTTAACATCTGTCCAAGGTAGGGCTAGAGCAACTTCGATCCCACGGTTACGCTTTTCCTCATTCCACCATGTGAGTGCCCTCTTCTGGAAGACACTAGTAGCGTAACGGACTTTTAGGTTCTCGGGACAGTCAGCATTGATGAAGGTTCTCTCAATGCTTTTGAACCATTGGAGAAGTCCAGTGGCTCCTTCATTCCCGTAAAACTTGGTGGCGTTGTTAGAGTTGAAGTGTTTAAAAGTTCACACGGGGTTCCTCGGTGCAGCATTCTGTTTTAGTTGGTTAACCATGGTTGGCAGGATCGTAGCCATTTGCTGAATGATTCTATTGGTGAGGTTGTTCCTATGTTCACGACGGGGAGGCATTCTACAAAGGGATGAATTGAAAGTTCATAAGATGTGAATCATGTGTAAGAGTTTGTAAATAATTCATAAGGTACTAGTAAAACATGGGTGGTACCCTAATGGACACATTGACTTTTCAAAGTACTTTAAATTCATCTAATGTTTGAGAAGTCATGCTTTAGCCTATATGTGGAAACTCATTCCAAGAATTCCTAGGAAAGCATAACTGGTCCATCGGTTGATTTGGATTTATACAAAATGCTTTCCTAGACAGAACTCCCAGAATACAGGCATCTACCCTTCCGGATTGCACAAGTTCTCATTCATTAGTTAGAACCTACGTACCTTTGTGAGTTTCATTTGGATTAGACTTTTAAGTCTAAGAGTAGAATTCATGTAGATCCTTTGTAGTTCATGTAATTGTATCAGGTAGTCAGAAATAGATAGATGTAGGTAAGTATAGTATAGAGTGGAGTTCCTAACAATAGACATGAGTTTAACTCATGTTTGGGAATCCTAGGTTATAGTCTAGGTCATGTGTCTAATAACCTAATTCCCTATAACCATGGCTCTGATACCAATCTGTTACACCCCGGCCTGTGGCGGATTATACGCGGGGGCTGATGCGGTTGTTCATAAGCACATGATCATTTATTAATTGTAGTAATATTTATTCAACCAAATTTAAAGCTTCTGTTACAATTGAAAGTAGAAACAAATAGTTCAAATATAACATCAAATAAATTAAAACTAGGTCCATATCCTATATGATCAAGTAGTCCTCAAACAGTTGCACCTGAAACATGCGAGTAAATTTCAACTACAAGTAGTTGGTGAGAAACATAGATTTTGACACCAACAAAGTTAAGTATAGTTTACAATTTAATATGTTCAAAGCATGTCTAAAGCATAGATGTGAAAACATACAAGGTTCCAAGCGTACAATTCAATCATGGTAATGGAAAACTAGATACGTAATCCCACTGATTGCCATTTTAAAAAAGGGGCAAGAGGATACCCAAGTGGTAAGTTGATACCCAACAAAACCCGCCAAGGTTTTGTGGTAAGTTATAGTTTTGGATTCCCGTATAAATGATCATAAAAGATACTACCTTAGGCTTGGGCTGCAAGTTAATGAATATACTGACATGAACACATGTAATGGTCACCAGGTAGTTTGAGACATAAAACATAAAGATCAAAGCATAAGAACAAATGTATTGAACTGTGTATGAAATATAGTTAATAACATGTTTCACCCCAAAAGTAAAAAGAGAAAAAATGGGTTATGTAAACTCACTTGAATTGAAGCTAAGGATGGTATGAATTAGTATGGATGAATAGGCTTCATGAGAGTTTTCTCACAATCCACCTACAAATATAATTGTACTCTAGGATTTAAAGTATGCTAAATTAGATAAGGGAAATTCTATTGTTTTAAGATTTGGTAGGGTTTGAGTTGAAGATGGACTTGTACATAAATGTATTTTGTAAAAAGAATATAAGTTCATTAAAAAGGTAATTCATAAAAGTAATTCGGATAAATTAAGATTTCTAAGTAATTATTTATTTATTAACTTTTATAATTATTTTAAAGATAATTAATAAATAAATTTATTGAATAGAAATAATAATACAATTTAAATTCATTTAGATATATTCAAAATAAATTATGAATTGAAAGGGGGTTTAATTAGTTCACTTTATGTAGTTTAAAAAGATTGATTATTAATAAATGCAAATGAAATGTTTAGCTAGTTTAATAATAAATGAAATTAATTTGGTTAGTTAATTCATTAATTTAATAATAAGTGAAAGATTTAACATAGTTATTTGAATATTATAAGTCTAGAAATAATTATCTTTACAAGAAAAAATATTTATAACTTGAAAGAATATAAAATGCCTAAACATTTAACTTAATATTTGTGTAATACCACTATGAATAAGTATACAATAAATTTGTTTCAAATAAAACTATTTCTTTTATTTATCTATGAATATAAATGTTTTATAGTGTATTATTAATTAAAACCAAATAAATAAACATCACCTTTTCTGTTTAATTAAAAAAAGCCATAGAATACGTTTATACAATTTATAGAAGTTAAGTTGGGATTTCTAGAGATTTAAATAATGCATAAAAAGGTAAAAAGGAATTACATCTCGAAAGATTGGCCCTGACCGGGCTCGAACCCGCGTCCCCGGCCGAGTCACGCATACACACCACACTAACCATCAGACTAGGGCTTATGCCTTGGTCTGAAACTGACGCAGTTAAGTTTTAACCAACAAGTCTGGGTCATCTTATTCCCCAAAACACTCCCGAAACCCTAGCACATCAAATCCCTTGATTAGTTAACGATTTGAACCCGAATTCATGGGGTTTTTGCTCTAGGGTCTGAGATGAATCTATGGTACAATGTGACATTTCAAAAATTTTCGTTGTGGAATTTATCGTATTAATATTAACATTTTATTTCAAAACATATACACGTATATTTAATCAAATTTATACAAATTGATGTATTGGCAAAGGCAATTTATGTATTTTCAATTTTTAAAAATATTTGAAGGTTATAAACTATATAAATTATGTTATTAAATTGAATAATTTATATATGGTTTTCAATTTTATTAACCATTCAATGAGATTGATTTTAAATAAAAACATAAGTTTTATAAAATTTTATATGCTTAAGTTTTATTTGGTTTAAAAGAATTTAAGTAAAATAAACTTATTAATTTAATAAATAATTTAATATATTATTTCAATAAGATAATTATTTAAAAATAATTAGTTTTTTTAAAGAAAATGGATTTATAAAATGTATAAATATAATCTGAATTAATTAAGGTTTAAAAAGAAACTAAGATTTGTAATTAAATTAAAGTCAGAGGGCTGTTTGGAATTAAACAGAACTGTAGGGGCTTGCTTTGAAATTCTTCCAGGGCCTGTTTTAAACGTTTTCAAACCCCAGGGACCTAAATTGCCAAGTTGCATTTCGTTTCCCCGGTCGCTCTGTCCCTTGGTCCGGCGGGTAAACCGCTTTTCCGGCGAGCCCGACAGCCCTGTCCCTCTACCCCTCAACACCTAAAACCTGCGCCATTGTACTCGACGTCCTCACGCGACCACGTTCCCCCGACCAATTTACTTTTTCATCATCAGAATTTCCGCGGCACCATTTATCTCCGAAGTCAACCCATGAAATTCGACCGACACACAGTACCTCCACGACTAAAAGCGGTCTCGTTAGTTTCGTATGACCTGTCCGAACCCAATTGCGGAGACAATTTATGGTTCCATCATACGGATTTCCTTCGGGTATAAATGACCATACCCGGTCCTTCTCGAGCTCGATTCTCCCTCATATCGCCCTCTCTCTCTAAATCGGCAACACCCTCAGACTCGTACCCTCATTCCGAAGCCCCACCTCTAAATTGGAGTTCCAATTCGACCCCAAGGTCTGGTTCCAGTTCTGGGTACTCTCGGCTTCGTTCTCGACTTCGCAGACCCCTTCGGTTCAGGTATTATCACCATATTTCGTTCCTTAACCTTCGTTTATCTTAGTGCTAACAATTCCAATCGTCAGCTTGACCGTAGCCCACTGATTCCCGGCCAAACAAGGTTGCCCGGACACGAGTCCTGGTCGTTGCCGAGAACCAGTGGACAATACTCTAATTAGTTATAATTTAATTAACGTATACCTGACCAGCGATGGGCTATAGCCCGGCTGGTCAGTGTCTTGTGCGGTGAATGAAGTGTCCCGGGTTCGAGACTTGTGGCCTCCGGCCCATCCCCCCTTTTTCTCAGTTTAAGCCCTCTGGACCCGTTTCCCTTTTCTGAACCCGGATTCGGGTCTGGGCCGACCCGGTCCGACCCATTTGACTATTTAATCTTATTTTATCTATTATATATATATTAAAATAATTAATTTAAAACCCACGTATTATTACTTATTTAAATTAATTGTTTTAAAATCCATTTAATTATTTCTAAATATTTTAACTCTCTAAAAATTATTTCGAGCCCATTAACTCGACCCGTTTATTTTTAACCCAACTTTTGAACATATTCAAACCCGTTAGATTCTATAAAATAATAAAACCGACATTTTTCCTAAGTTATTTAATTATTTAAGCCCTCGGAAAATAATAAAATAACAGTTTTATAAATAAATAAAAATACGCGTTATTTAAAATATAATGTTTTCACGAAATTTAAAATAGGTAATTTAGGATTTATAAAATGCAAGTGTTATTAAAAATATATATATTTTTTTTAGAAGTTTAAATATTTAATTTGGAGTTTTATAAAAATACAAAGTCTTCCAAAAATTAATTTGTACAATGATTTTAAAACATATAATTTTTCACAAAGGCTATTCCATTTACAAATCCACATATATTTTAACAAATATACGCGTGCGCGAATATATAATTGATACATATTCGTTTACATAGGATTTCATCGTGTATAACAACAATACAAATATCACCAACGCGCGTGAAGTAAAACCCTTGCTGCAAGGTGAGTTACATACCCCCTATTTACATTTTTATACATTTTGGGGTGAGACGTAATCTGTGCATACTTACATACAATTCAACTTGTGTTTACATGCGTAGATTATTGTGCTTTTGTGCATGGTCACTTGTTATGCTATGGATACTTTTAGGGTGGTTTTAAACTGTGTGTGACCCACATAGTCTTGATTCCATGCCTATCACGTTAAACCTTTGTGCTTATACATACTTGCATGCTTTGGATAATTTTAGGGTGGTTTTAAACTGTGTGTGACCCACATAGTCTTGATTCCATGCCTATCACGTTAAACTTGTATGCTTATACTTACATGCTTACAATTGGTATACACATAGTGAATTCTCCACATTATGCCGTATCTTGCCATGTCAAACCAATAATTGTATAAACGTTTTTAATTAAACTTTTATTCAAACATATGTAAACTCACCAACTCTCGTAGTTGACACTTGTTTTGGATTACGTTTCAGGTGAAGATATGTGATTGTGTGACTATGTGTTGAATGTGCTACACATAAGGCTTTTGGACCTAGTAAAATAATTATGTGTAATATTCTAGAATAGGGTGTTGTAACTTGAATTGTATTTGGATATTTGGTATTTAAATCTTATTAATGAATTATGCAACCTTAGTAGATCATGTGCTTATGAACAATCATTCCATTGTCCGCCTCGATGATTCCGCCATCGGTCGGGGTGTGACAGATTGGTATCAGAGCCATGGTTATAGGGAATTAGGTTATTAGACACAATGACCTAGACTATAACCCTAGGACTCCCTTTTATGTGTTATGTGCTAAATGATTAATTGCTCTGTGAATTATTTGTAGTTAGGTATTATTTGAATCTTCCCGAGTTTAGTACATGAGACTTATACACATACATACAAGACTTTGATACATGATACATACTTTACATACACATTTGACAAACAAACTTATACAAACAAATACACTACCCATCCTTATCCATACTCTTTCCTAATCCGTATTAATTGCAACAATTCCTACACATTTTATACTCATAGACTCTCAAGTCTATTAAAATCTTGAAAATCTCGTCAACGACTTAATTTCTCGAAACCAGTAAAGGACACATGCAATCTGGAAGGGTGACACCTGTACATCGGGTTTTCTGTTTAGGAAAGCATTTCGTATAAATCCAAATAAACGGACCCGTATGCTTTCCTGGGAATTCCTGAAGTGAGTGTTTACCTATAGGCTAAAGCATGTCTCCTTGAAAGTTTTGAGGAATTACTTAACGTTGATAAGTCATTGTATTCGCAAGAATACGATTCGAACCTAAACTCAAAATTTGGGGACATTATAGCAAGATAGGAAGAACTAGACAAACATGCAAAACAAATCATTATTACGGGTGCACACGTAATAACAATTTGTAGTGCATGCGAATCCCGGCCATTCCTATCGCGCGAATAATGATCTATGTTATCATATCCTCCCAGGAATAGATTTCATGGCTTATTTCCCCTATCCTTTAGTGTTATAAATTTTGGATGAATTATGTGATCAGTTTTAGTCAGAACTTATATACATTATCATGCGACATGATGAGTGTCATCTCGCATTCCTGCTTGCATTATTGTGAACAGTCTACCAACTGTCGCACATGCATGCCTATTTTATTCGAAGTCTCATAAAATTTTGTCTTTTCCCGTGGTATTTTATAGAATGCCTCCCCGTCGCACAGCTAATGCTAACTCCAGTAATCCCAACACCGACCTTACTGCACTACTTACTCAACTAGTAGGCCAAATGATCCAAGCTAACAACAACAGTGATGGGTCTAATACGCAAGGGAATGGTGCAAACCCACCGTACTGCACATTCAAGCATTTCAATTCTTCCAACCCCACCAAATTCTTCGGGACGGAAGGTGCTACTGGCCTTCTTCAATGGTTTGAAAGTATGGAGAGTACTTTCCTAAACAGCGATTGTCCCGACAACCTCAAAGTCCGTTATGCTGCCAGCGTCTTCCAAAAACGAGCACTCACCTGGTGGAACGGTGAGAAACGTACTCGAGGCAATGAATCTGCTATGTCCTTGTCTTGGGACGAAATGAAACGACTTATGACTGACGAGTTTTGTCCTCGCAACGAAATGAGGAAGCTCGAAGCTGAATTTTGGGATCTCACCCAAGATAGCGGAGAAAATTTGGCATACACCACTCGTTTTCAAGAACTAAGTCTGCTCGTGTCCCACATGGTTACTCCCTTAGCACGGGGAATTGAGAAATACATAGGTGGACTGCCTATGCCGCTCCAAGACACCGTATTAGGAAGTAATCCCTCCACACTCGAAGACGCTATCCGTTTGTCTGCTGTATTCACTGACAACCACGTCAAAGCGGGTACCTTATCTAGGAAGGGTACCAAGAAAGTGGTCGACAAAGCTGCTACTTCCGTGTCCGACAAAGATGAAGAACCCAAATCTTCCCATCATGATAGGAAGCGTAAGGCCCAAAACTTTGCGGCCATCATTCCTGTCGTACCTGTGACCCAAGTTACTCCTGCGGGTCAAATTCTGAGAAATTATGTAGGTTCATTTCCCCAATGCCCTACTTGCAAGTATCACCATGCCCCGCATGCTGCATGCCGTCTATGCTCAAAATGTGGACGCTATGGACACGTTGTTACTACTTGCCGTGCTCGCACTATCGTTAATCAAGCTACTCAAGGCAATCATCCAGTGCCTCTCACTGTCACCTATGGACGGGCCTGTTACATATGTGGAGACCCAAACCACTTTCGAAACCAATGTCCAAGACTTTAAAATCAAGGTGGTCCTCGTGGACGAGCATTTAATATAAATGCTAACGAGGCTCCGGCCAATGATGACACTGTCAACGGTACGTTCTTTTGTTCACTATCTTTATACATCCGTTTTATTTAATATTCATGCCAATAGAAAAATTGTGTCTCTTGCTTTTAACCAACTATTTGCTAAACAACCAACCAATCTTGATAACTCGTATATCATGGAAATAGCGGATGGGAAATCCATTGCTATGAGTTCTATAACCCGTGATTGCATATAACAGCTGTGCTATCACCATTCATCTCATTCCTATACTTTTGTGAAACAAACCTATTATGTTTAAATCCAGCCATACAACTTGCTAGCTCTGTTAAAGTTTACTTAAATTGTTGAAGTTCTAAATCCTAGTAATTATGCACGGGGAATCCCCGGTATATCAAAGGGGTGGTGGGTTAGCCGCTGGTACACCCTATACATAAACCCACTTGATATAACGAGTATAAACCATGCATAAGTACTAGGAGGAGGACCGGTTTTAGAAAATGTTTTTGCAAAATTTTGAAAATATGAACACCCGTGGGGTGGAGTTTTAAAGGAAAATGCCATGTCATAAGGTGATTGGCACCAATATTGTTAAATCTGGTTTCTAGTAGTTTACATTCATGCGTTGTATGAACAATTGTATGCATAAATCTCATTATACTATTAGATCAACTAATTGACGACTCGACTCGAATTTACGTCATCCGTATCATACGTTACTTCTCACTAAGTCTTTCTCTGGTGAATAATTCCATTCTAAGTCTATTGGCATCCCTTTTCCCGTTTCCATAACCTTCGCTAATCGAATTTCGGGACGAAATTCCTTCAACTTGGGGAGACTGTGACATTTCAAAAATTTTCGTTGTGGAATTTATCATATAAATATTAACATTTTATTTCAAAACATATACACGTATATTTAATCAAATTTATACAAATTGATGTATTAGCAAAGGCAATTTATGTATTTTCAATTTTTAAAAATATTTGAAGGTTATAAACTATATAAATTATGTTATTAAATTGAATAATTTATATATGGTTTTCAATTTTATTAACCATTCAATGAGATTGATTTTAAATAAAAACATAAGTTTTATAAAATTTTATATGCTTAGGTTTTATTTGGTTTAAAAGAATTTAAGTAAAATAAACTTATTAATTTAATAAATAATTTAATGTATTATTTCAATAAGATAATTATTTAAAAATAATTAGTTTTTTTAAAGAAAATGGATTTATAAAATGTATAAATATAATCTGAATTAATTAAGGTTTAAAAAGAAACTAAATTTTATAATTAAATTAAAGTCAGAGGGCTGTTTTGAATTAAGCAGAACTGTAGGGGCTTGCTTTGAAATTCTTCCAGGGCCTGTTTTAAACGTTTTCAAACCCCAGGGACCTAAATTGCCAAGTTGCATTTCGTTTCCCCGGTCGCCCTGTCCCTTGGTCCGGCGGGTAAACCGCTTTTCCGGCGAGCCCGACAGCCCTGTCCCTCTACCCCTCAACACCTAAAACATGTGCCATTGTACTTGCCGTCCTCACGCGACCACGTTCCCCCGACCAATTTACTTTTTCATCATCAGAATTCCCGCGGCACCATTTATCTCCGAAGTCAACCCATGAAATTCGACCGACACACAGTACCTCCACGACTAAAAGCGGTCTCGTTAGTTTCGTATGACCTGTCCAAACCCAATTGCGGAGACAATTTCTGGTTCCATCATACGGATTTTCTTCGGGTATAAATGACCATACCCAGTCCTTCTCGAGCTCGATTCTCCCTCATATCGCCCTCTCTCTCTAAATCGGCAACACCCTCAGACTCGTACCCTCATTCCGAAGCCCCACCTCTAAATTGGAGTTCCAATTCGACCCCAAGGTCTGGTTCCAGTTCTGGGTACTCTCGGCTTCGTTCTCGACTTCGCAGACCCCTTCGGTTCAGGTATTATCACCACATTTCGTTCCTTAACCTTCGTTTATCTTAGTGCTAACAATTCCAATCGTCATCTTGACCGTAGCCCACTGATTCCCGGCCAAACAAGGTTGCCCGGACACGAGTCCTGGTCGTTGCCGAGAACCAGTGGACAATACTCTAATTAGTTATAATTTAATTAACGTATACCTGACCAGCGATGGGCTATAGCCTGGCTGGTCAGTGTCTTGTGCGGCGAATGAAGTGTCCCGGGTTCGAGACTTGTGGCCTCCGGCCCACCCCCCCTTTTTCTCAGTTTAAGCCCTCTGGACCCGTTTCCCTTTTCTGAACCCGGATTCGGGTCTGGGCCGACCCGGTCCGACCCATTTGACTATTTAATCTTATTTTATCTATTATATATATATATATATATTAAAATAATTAATTTAAAACCCACTTATTATTACTTGTTTAAATTAATTGTTTTAAAATCCATTTAATTATTTCTAAATATTTTAACTCACTAAAAATTATTTCGAGCCCATTAACTCGACGCGTTTATTTTTAACCCAACTTTCGAACATATTCAAACCCGTTAGATTTTATAAAATAATAAAACCGACATTTTTCCTAAGTTATTTAATTATTTAAGCCCTCGGAAAATAATAAAATAACATTTTTATAAATAAATAAAAATACGCGTTATTTAAAATATAATGTTTTCACGAAATTTAAAATAGGTAATTTAGGATTTATAAAATGCAAGTTTTAATAAAAATATATATTTTTTTTGAGAAGTTTAAATTTTTAATTTGGAATTTTATAAAAATACAAAGTCTTTCAAAAATTAATTTGTACAATGATTTTAAAACATATAATTTTTCACAAAGGCTATTCCATTTACAAATCCACATATATTTAAACAAATATACGCGTGCGCGAATATATAATTGATACATATTCGTTTACATAGGATTTCATCGTGTATAACAACAATACAAATATCACCAACGCGCGTGAAGTAAAACCCTTGCTGCAAGGTGAGTTACATACCCCCTATTTACATTTTTATACATTTTGGGGTGAGACGTAATCTATGCATACTTACATACAATTCAACTTGTGTTTACATGCGTAGATTATTGTGCTTTTGTGCATGGTCACTTGTTATGCTATGGATACTTTTAGGGTGGTTTTAAACTGTGTGTGACCCACATAGTCTTGATTCCATGCCTATCACGTTAAACCTATGTGCTTATACATACTTGCATGCTTTGGATACTTTTAGGGTGGTTTTAAACTGTGTGTGACCCACATAGTCTTGATTCCATGCCTATCACGTTAAACTTGTATGCTTATACTTACATGCTTACAATTGGTATACACATAGTGAATTCTCCACATTATGCCGTATCTTGCCATGTCAAACCAAGAATTGTATAAACGTTTTTAATTAAACTTTTATTCAAACATATGTAAACTCACCAACTCTCGTAGTTGACACTTGTTTTGGATTACGTTTCAGGTGAAGATATGTCATTGTGTGACTATGTGTTGAAGGTACTACACATAAGGCTTTTGGACCTAGTAAAATAATTATGTGTAATATTCTAGAATAGGGTGTTGTAACTTGAATTGTATTTGGATATTTGGTATTTAAATCTTATTAATGAATTATGCAACCTTAATAGATCATGTGCTTATGAACAATCATTCCATTGTCCGCCTCGATGATTCCGCCTCGATGATTCCGCCATCGGTCGGGGTGTGACACATCAGACTAGGGCTTATGCCTTGGTCTGAAACTGACGCAGTTAAGTTTTAACCAACAAGTTCGGGTCATCTTCTTCCCCCAAACACTCCCGAAACCCTAGCATATCAAATCCCTCGATTAATTAACGATTTGAACCCGAATTCATGGGGCTTTTGCTCTAGGGTCTGAGATGAATCTATGGTACAAAAATTACCTGAAATGGATGCGTGGAGGATGAGATTTACTGAGGTGCGCAGACCCGAGTTCTTCGACGGATTTAGGCGACCCGGAGACTAAATCAATCGTGGATTAGAGTGTAGCGAGTTTGCAGTGAGTGTCGTTGATGATTGGGGGTGGATATTTATTCAAAATCTCGCCTTTAACGGCTCGAACGTTGTATGATTCAGTGTGGCATTTTCAGTTACGGGTTAGTAATGAAAACGCTCATAAAGATTCAATTAAACTCAATTAGTGGTTCGTTAAATCGATTTAAACATGTTGTCGTTATCGGTTTCGAGTGAGGATGTCTGAGTTGTGAGTTCAAGAATTGAACGGCAAAACCGGTGGTGAGGGGTTTCGAACTCATGACTGGAAAAGGAGGTTGAAGGAATCCGGATATTGCAAACATGCCCCTGAGGTTTCAAGCTTTTAATATTTTATGTAAAAACATGGTTTTAATTGAAGTTCAAGTTCCAAAAACTACATTTTTAACCGTGGATTTTTTTTATAAATCATAAAAGTATTAAATCTTATAGTTTTTTTTTATAAAATCTAATGGATCATTAAGTTATAAATAAGGTTATAAATAAAACAAAAAATATAATTTATTAAATAGAGTTAATTCTTTTTATTACAAAAGCCTAAACCCTAATTTTTTATAGAATTTATAATTTAGGTTTTATAAGTTTGTATTAATATATGTATGTATATATATATATATGTGTGTGTGTGTGTGTGTTTAGAAAATTCCTTAGCATATGTATATATTTATTTTATTGAATAACAATTAGTTATTTACATAATTTTTTTTATATAAATATTGGTTATCGTTGAAATTAAATAATGGGACATCATACATGCATATTCCACTAATGAAATAAATACGATGACTTTTATTGAGATGTAGATCATTTAATAATGAAATTTCAAGTGTCGAAAAAAGTTAAAAATAAAGGCCGGAATTTCCCAGGGATTACAAACCTTCTGGCCGTTATGTAGCTATCTGACAAAGGAATGTTCTGTCTAGGAAAGGAAGGTGTATAAATCTCTTCTAGACCGATCGTTCTTTCCTGGGAACATCTCTGTCGGAGGTACTACTCTGGCTAGATAACTGTCCTGTGTTACGGGCGTGACAAAAGACCTTTCAAACTCAAGAGATGCTAAATCTATTGTTAATTGGTCTTTCTAAGTCAGAAAGAGGGCTTTGGGCAAAGAGCAACTCGAAAGTACTTGACTTCAGTCCCAGTACTGAAAGATGTGACTTCTGGAGTGGATTTCGGAAGGAAAGACTTTGTTTACTTCCTGCAAATTTTATGTAAGAACTAGTAGAAAGAAAGGAATTTTGAACAAAATAAGGCAGCATTGATAGACTGTTGAATAAGAATGCTTGAGTGGGAATCGTCTTAGCAACCGGCTACAGACATGACTAAAAGCCGCCAGGAGAGGAAAGACAATCTTTCATTAGAGAGGGACGAGCGAGTGAGAGATAGGGAAAAAAGAGGTTAGCCTTACGAGCGGTCATTTAGGGCCCTCTTAGCGAGTCATCATTCTTCCCCAAGCTGCCAGAGTCCGATCAAAACGAGCAAGAGATAGAGGAATCATTGATCATAGATGTGAATTGAGAAAGCTAGCCCTAATTCTTTTTCATCTCCTCGGGCAAGACCATATATAAGTCGACGTCTTAACCTGACTTTCTAAGCTTAGTTGATTGTTGAAGCAGTAGCTCTGGATCGAGAACAGGATGCTTACCGTGGGTATTATGAAAAGGGGAAAGGATTTTTTTTTTTATAGAGAAAGGTATAGGAGAATGGAAGACCAAAGAGACCGAACTCATATCGTACCAAGAACTTGCCATAGATTTGATCAAGCGCTTTAGGGAGATCCCCTTCACCAATGTTTCGAGACTAGGAAATCGCTTGGCTGACTCGCCAGCCCTTATGGAATTCATACTCAGCCGCTCTAGTACACATGCTAGTACATCGAAGCATAGAGTCGCTTGTCATCGACATCCGAGCCACAGAGAGCCCTTCCGCCGAGCGAGACTCATTTCTCTTCTTGGAAGAAGAATATCGGGAGTTGGAACATGATGAACTATCACCGATCAACACGAGGAAGATTACGAGGATGATGGGAACCATGGTATTATTCTTTCTACAATTACCTCAAGACGGGTTCATACCGAAGTACGCCACTCGTGGTCAGAGGAGAGCCCGGAGGGAATTTTCTCGACGATTTGTGATCTTGGGAGATGTCCTTTACAAAAGGTCACTCGCCCTTTCGAAATAAGGATCACACTTTGTTGAACAAGCTTATTCAAGTAGGTGCGGAGGACACGTCAACAACCAAATCTTGCCAAGAAAATCATGAGGCAAGGCCCCTATGAAAAGTAAGGGTGTCAAGAGATGTGAGAAATATCTATGTTGTTCACCTCAGTAACGCGTGGGAATCTGCTGAACTTATTACAATGAAAACCGCTTCTTTATGTTCTTTTCCACTCCTTTAAAAAAACTAGTGTAACATCCCAAAATTTAACGGCTCAAGAAACAAGAACGGAAAATAAAACAAGTAAAGCAAAGTCCAAGGTTTAAAATGAAAATTTGAAGTTTCGAGCCAAAACGGACGGTCATGGACGGTAACGGACCGTTACGAGCCGTGATGGACCGTTACGAGCCGTGATGGACCGTCACAGATAGGTAACGGTCCGTTACGGGTTGAGCAAGGGTTTGAACCAGAGAATGACACGTGTCCTGTGACTCATCTTGGTGAGGTGACGCATGTAAACCCTATAACGGACCGTCACGAAGGGTAATGGTCCGTTATGGGTCATGACAGACCGTCACGAAAGGATAACGGTCTGTTACGTATTAGCGAAGGACTTGGTGGCTAAGGAGCAAACGGTGACAGACCGTCACCATTGGTAACGGTTCGTCACGGACCAGGAGCCAGCCTATAAATAGATGAAGTTGGCCATGTACTTTTCTCACAACAAAACACACAATCTTGCACAGACACGAAATTGTGAAGAAGCAAGGGACCCGGTGCGGTGCAGTTGAGTACGAGTACGATACACTGTGAGTGCGGTTCGAATCCGAAGAACATTTAAAGCGAGGAACGAACTTAGGAACTACCCGAGGATAATGTAAGTACACTGGACCCGTACCCTAGACACGATTATGTGAAATACGTGTTTAAATGATATGTGTTATGTGATATGTATATGACGAGGGTACGGGGTAATGACAGATTAGTCTAAACACTAAACGGGAATAATGGAGCAGTCATGACGTATCCAAGGGGTGGATAATACACCGCTGGTAATTCCTATATATAAATCTCTTGGTACTTCGTGGTGAAATCATTATGAATGTTTAGGGGTATAGACTAAAATATAGTAATAAAAATATAGTAAACGTACGAGAGAACTTCTGACTGGTATGTAGTTATCTGACAAACGAAATGTTCTGTCTAAGGAAAGAGTGGTGTATAAATCTCTCCTAGACCCGTCACTCTTTGCTGGGAACATCTCTGTTGGAGGTACTACTCTGTAAGGATAATCACCCCAGTTTACAATATATGACGAGTATGAATATATGATGAAATTGAATCAATGAATACATGGAATATGTGATGCATGATGAATATGAATACGTGAATGCATAATGATACGTGCAAGTATGAATGAGTATGATGTAATGAGTCTAAACCCTAAAATGGAATGACAGAGTATTCACGAAGTGTTAAAGGGGTGGTGGATACGCCGCTGGTACTTCCTATATATAAACCCTTTTAATGCATCGTGGATAAACCGTTACGAAGTTTTAAGGTAAGGACTGGTTGGGAAATAAATCAAGCATATACAAGAAATGAAAACAAATGCTTGATACATTTGAGAGGCTGTGAGTCTAAGATACTCAAGGTCCCAAATGAAATGAGATACCCATCCTGTAAGGTGGATCTCAATAATAAAGAAGAAAACTAAAAAGATTCCAAGCCTTCGGGGCTGAGGAAAAAAGGACTCCAAGCCTTCGGGGCTGAGGAGGAAAAGATTCCAAGACTACGGGACTGAGGAATGAATGAGTGTTCATGACAAATGCAAGGGGTCTATACTGACGAGTATAAGAACCTTGCCAATACTCGGACCAAAGGTACGGCCTAAGATGATTGCTAGGGGGTTAGCACACCCATAAAATATACGAATGACGTGACCGGAGGTACGTCCAGAAATGGTCACGGGGGCGCCGAGAGCCTGGAAAATTGAACAATAATAAGAACCTAGAGGGTTCATAATGAAATGAAAAGATGCAGTCTACTTACTTAGCGAAAGCTAATTCAAAAACGTTTTCTAAACACTACAGGAAAGAAGCATGTGGAATAGAGCTTCCCGTGGATGAGGCCGGACGGAATGAAGAATCCCTAGATTATGTAATAAGATATTGTACATGTAAAATAATATTTATAAATGAAAAATATACCTTAGTCATTTAATGGCAAGGTTTTGATAAATTGGGACCGTTTTATTCACTAAACTCTGATAAAATAATAAAGAAATAAGTAGGGTGTTTCAACTAAGCAACTTCTTCTACCTTCTATTATGCCGACTTCTTGTGTTACTCATGTTTGTTAAAACGGATCACTACGGAAAGTTCCCTTAAGAAGCTTTCATTTAACCTTATGTAAAACAGAAAATGGGTAACTATACTTATAAAGATGCGAATCTAGGGTGGCCCCATTTTGCCTTACAGACCATAGGGAAGAGAAAGCTTAGGATAGGACCAGTCTTTTCGGCTAATCACATGGCTACCATACTACTGTGAGCCGAGTTCTATCGGAGGTGATGAGTTTCTTCAACCATTTATGATCTCTAGATATTAAGATTTCTTAATCTCTTCCTTATAGTCCGTTAACGTAAAGCGAGGAGTTGAGCCTCCTAACCACTTTAAGTGTGCCGAAAGACCTCTAGCAACTCTACTAGCGTCTTAGGATGTAAACTTTCCCTTTACTTGTAGCCTGTATCCGGTAGCTCTACGCTAGCTCTTATTACTCTAAAGTTTATGTTTTCGGATCATCACAAGTCTGATCTTCTATATGATGGGGTGAGTTTTCACTGCGTCTTGGATTTTTTATGTTAAAGCTAAACCCCGCGCTTCATACCCTGACCTGAACTGCTTTCACTCTCGCGATCCAAAAAGAGATATTCGTTAGAAAATGGAGATAAAAAAAAGTCTTTTGGTAGGAAATTTTTCTCTTTCTGTATAGGAAAGTCTGTGTAGTGGATACAGTTCAACTAAAGAAAAAGGTTATGAAATTAAAAATAGGTCTTTCAACGCTTGTACCGTTGTCTAGACAAAGCAAGGATCCCTCGGAGAAGCCAACTCGATGAAGAGCACATTAAGCCAAAGTAGTTAGTAGTCATTGTTCCTTAGTGCGACCAGTTGGCAGTATTTGCGGGGTGTTGACCCCCATTAGTAGCGCACATTCTCTTTCGACTGTGTGAGTAAAGACACCAGCAGCAAACATAGCATCAACTTACTATTAAGGGGCCTCACTCCCTAATTAGGCCAAAGTGCGTCAGGCTCGTGGGCCTGGTAGGGGAACCCATCCCTTTCTTGACTTAGTTGAGGGTAGTTAGGTTGGTTAGCTAGTGTCATTAGCCTTCGGCTTTTTGGATACTTGAATAGCAACCGGGTTGAGGCACTCTAAGCAGAAACAAAACCTTTCAAAAAGCGGGTCAGTGTAGTGCCCTCCACCGTCTTTCACTTCCTCGAAAGAAGCCTTAAGTGGGTGGGGTATAATTATGTTCTAGATGCAGGGGGTCAAAGGGGTTGGACAAAGCAAAGCTGGCAACGCAAAGCACATTGGATGCACCCAAGGATAACCAAAAGGATAATAGTTAGCCAAGGAAAGGCCTGAATTTACCGATTGGACAGAATCAATCACAACGCAAGGGGGGCAGGCATAGGGCTCTTGTTGATACAGGAGCAACCCACAACTTCATATCCGTTCTTCATCTTAAACGAGATGAGCCTCTTGATCCTTCTCTTTAACTTTCCGTTTGATACACTATTTCTTTTCTTGTTGCAACTTTCAACATCCATTATCACATAGGTTGCTTGACTTGCTCGATTCTTGCTTTGCTACGATTTTACTATCATGTTAGACTTTCTTACTTTCTTGGTGTTTAATCTTGCTGATCTTGCTTTATCCTTTCTTTTTTATATTTACTTGCTATTGCTTCTTGCTCGTTAACTTGCTCCTTGCTTCTCTTGCTTACTTTCTTATTGCTTCTTTTCTAAACGAACTACACAGGTCTTGATCGTACCACACAGGTTTTGTATAACATATTTTTTTCTTCTTTCTTACCATACAGGTCTTGCTTCTTACCACACGGGTCTTGCTTCGTACCACACGTCTTGTTTCTTCATACCTTTTATTGCTATTCTTGCTAATCTAAACCAAAATGATTTCTTATTTCTTGCTCTTGCTTCTGATCAGATGATCAGTTTCTTTCCCTTGCTTTTGATAAAAAAATCATATACTTGCTTTCTTTTGATCAAAAGATCAGATATACTTGCTTGTTTTAACCATCATTGGTCGTTCTTGCTTGCTTTGATTGAAATTGGTCTTTCTTGCTATTTTGGAACACTATGGTTTCTCTTACTTGCTTGGTTTGACCAAGATTAGTCTCTCTACTATTTGAACCACAATCATTCGATCTTGCTACTTTCTCTTGCTTTTTGAATCACGATGATTTGATCTTTGCTTGCAATATGAATCACACGGGTTTGAATCTTCTAAGAAGCAAAGCACCGTTTATCTCACCGTAAGAGGTTGTCTCATGCGATCAGCCTCCGGTGTGATAATATGTAAACGTGTACTCGAGAGGTGATATTAGAGAAAGAGAGATTTTAAATGTGACTAGTGGACCGATTGTGAATGAACCTGCCTTGAGGAATGACTAAGGCTCTCCTTTATAAATGAGCTTTACCGCCACTGCGGACATGGCGCCGAGTTGGGATATCTATTCTTCGACTGATTCTCTTTTACTTTCTCGGGGTAGGCTGACTTTCCGATTTGGTGTAGACGCCAAGGTTTCTGTTCCCCCTTTTCCGAGATGATCCTTGATCATAGTGTTTTTGTCTTGGAGTGTTGACCTTTGATCATGCTAACGTTCCGCTACTGTAGCAAGATGCTCTTTAGCTTTTGAGCTGTGTAGCTGTTATAGTGAGCTACAATGCTTTTAGGCTCCGTGGTTTGCAAATCTGCCTACCCACGTCATCAAGGTTGTTATTAATAAGTTTACGATTTCATAAGGTTTCTTTGCTAAGTTTACGAGTTTATTATAAGTAATGTTAAATACGAGTGGAAATAACCCGCACGTTGTTGCTGGGGCGTTAAAATCTGTAACTCTAGGTCTCAACGACCCGTACACCAGGTTTCAACCCTAGTAAAAATAAATGCCGAAACGCCGATAAAGTAACTATATTTGTATATAAACGTAGACATCCGTAGGAAAGAAAAGTAAATATGCGTTAAAAGAGAATGTCGCAACGAACGTTATTGTAAAAATCAACGTTATCTAAAAAACAAAAGCGAATCTATAAAAAAAAGAAAATATATTATATTTAATCCGTTTCAATTTTAAATTAAATCTTGGCCTGATTTGAGTAAAATTTAGGTCATAACGTAAATAAAATTCAGTAATCATCTAGACGGTTACGAATATAAAATCGGGTTTTCAATCGTGCTAAAATATCAATAGATGACCCTACCTAATGTACACATCTAATTTTGTCCCACTTGAATTTTTCCTCGGTTGCAGGAATAAATTAAGATTTCTTTTAAATAAAAATCTTTTAGAATATTAAAAATATATGTGGTCAATAAATAACAAGGCAATCCATTACATCATTTCCACTTCAACGTTATGATTTGTCATTGGTTTAGGGGACCGCAATATTATGATTGTCATTGCGTCTAGTGAATTTTCACCAACAAAATTAAATAATTAAATAATTAAATATTGATGTTTATATATTAAAATACTTCAGTAAAAATATATTTAACAAACAATAGATTTTGTAATCTTGTTAATTATTTTGCATGTAAGTTAATTCGATAGGACACATAGAGGGTGAAACTAGGGATGACAAATTCTACTCATGCTGAAAAAAATATTCGAATACAACGTGAAAATAATCAGATTTTGAGTTGTCTTAACTACTAAACCGAAGCAACACTTGGTACGAATAAGTATTTGATACTGATGGGTTGCAACACCTTGGTACGGATGGCTTGTAATTGATACGGGTGGATTGTTGGAGCCGAAGGGTGTGTGGCGTGTGGCGCTGGAGTTTCTACCAATGAGAAGTAGATAGGTTCCATGTTTAAATTTATTGCGTTTGAATTTCAATTTCTTTTGTATTAGTATTTGAAGAGGTTAAGTTAGATGTAAAGGGTATTATATAAACCTGTGGTAGGTCTTCGTTTTTATGTGTCTTTAGTTTGTCATTGGTTTATCAATTATTAATCAAAAGAGTAGCACTAACAGTTTTGTGCAAACTATTGTGTTCTTGTATTTGGCTTTCTTACATGTTTCACTTTTGATAAAGTTCTACAAGTGGTATGAGAGGCTAACCCTTTAATCATGATGGAATTCCAAGCTGTTGGCGGTGTGAAAAAGTTGAGCAACTCAATTAAAAATACGTGGTCTACCTGTATGAGTTCGTATCTATAGGGTCAAGACTTTTGGGATGATGTCAGTGGTGAAACCACAACGCAGCCTAGGATCGACACTGATGGGGCGATTCACAAGTGGAGAGTGAAGGTTGAAAAAGCCTTGGTTATCTTGAAGACAAAGATCAAAGAAGACTTGTTGGAACATATCATAGACCTAGAAACACCAAAAGAGGCATATGATACATTGGTAGCTCTTTTCTCCAAGAAGAACGACGACACACTTCAACTTTTGGAAAATGAGTTCCTTTCAATAAGTCAGAAAGGTAACTCAATTCCTTGATACTTCCATAAGGTAAAATTGTTCTGCAGGGAAATTAGCAATAGATCCACATGTCCGAATTGGTGATGTGAGAATGAAGAGGATCATTATTCATGGATTAAGACTAGAATACCATAGCTATGCAACACAACCTTCTTTGGTTGAATTCTAGAACCTGTTAGCGGCTCAAGAGGTCCTGGCCAAACAGATGGTCGAGACCACACATTCTGATCCAATGAAGAAAGAAGACACATCGATGTATGCTGTTCGAAGCAAAGGTAAATTTTGATTAAACAAAGGCCCACGTCATAAGGGCTACAATGATCGAGTCAAGAACCATACTACCAAAAAACAATCAAGAATCTGAGAAAAGTGAATTAAGAGACAAGAAAAATCGATATCAGAGTAAGAATTCCCTAATAATTGTTATAGTTGTGGCCAGCGTGCTCACAAGGAGAAGAATTACCCTCCCAAGAAGTCCGAGGAAAGCAACGCAATAACAACATTAGAAGAACAAGTGTGGGACGTTGAGGTGCTCTACACAAGCGAAGAAACTGTTACAGACCTCAACAACCGAAACGATCCATCATACATTAGAAGCTTGGATTGTAGATTTGACGTTTGCAATTCGTAACATAAATAACTTAGGGAATTCCTTGCACAAACTCAGTTTTAGTGATAATCACTAATAACCAAACTACACACGTACATGCAATGCTCCTATCGCATGCGGTATAACATGTAACAAGTACAAAATATCAACCCACGGACTCGATGTCAAAGCATACTCAACCCTCTATCAATATCTACGCTAAGAAATACATGTGATTTTAACTATCCAATGTTGTGAGTGAGACTAAAAACAGAACGAACTAAAGAAGCTTAAAAGAAATCAGATTAAGGATATAACCTTTTAGACAAGAATCAATTATGTTGGAAAGATCAACATGTTAATATGTTATGAAGGATGTTTTTTGTGATTTAGATGAAGAATAATACAATGTGTGAAGTGCTAGAACGGACTAGAGCTCGTTAGGGATAAACCAATGAAACAAGAATAGAAGTGCTATAGGCACACACTAATCCCCTACTCACGTGAAGCCATTTTTATTACCAATTTCTTATGACACAGAGTTTCTATAATGATCTAGGCAGATAAGCTCCCTAGAGATTTACAACCTCTAATTAGATTAATACAGAAAACCTTATCGAGTTCATAGACCCTTTTATTCAGATCCAATCCCTAGGTAGTTCACTAGTTAAACCGGTTTTATATCTGATTAGTCTACTCTGGTTAAGGTGTCAAGCCTCCGGTTATAAGTGCACTTTTATACCCATTAGATAGGACAAGTTGGATTTAACATGCATAACTTCATAGAGAAGTCCCAAAAAGGCCACACAAATAAGAAATAAGACCAATAACAAAGAGAAAACACACACATTATAAGTTTAAGATAACAAACTGCACTAAAATCACTCAATCATACATACGGTTTAGGGCTTCATGCATACGGTTTCAAAAACTATTTTTGACCGGATAAAATTAACGCAGCCGAAAGTGTACATGATGTGTTAGAAATTACACATCTTTATTGCACAAAACATCACTCATTTCACCATCAATTCCCGGTTAATTCCTAAGTTTAGTCACTTATTTGGTTCATTTACAGCTTTATAGGTTTTTGTGAAGCTAAGTGAAAAAAGATGGAGATTCCATGAGTTTTTAAGCATTTTAGGGTTTCTAGGCAAGAGGCACGGTCATGCCCCCTACCTGGCAGTTTGACGGCAAGGATCACGAGGATCCTAACACTAATAATGCGAGATTTTTGGAGATATGTGCCACATTCAAAATCCGTGAAGCCTCCGATGATGCCATTCGGCTCCGGTTGTTCCTGTTCTCCTTACGGGATTGAGCTAACGCATGGCTGCTTTCACTTCCCTCTGGTTCCATCACCACTTGGGACCAAATGGCCTCTAAATTCTTAGAGAAGTACTTCCCTCCAAAGATAACAACAAAACTGAGGGCTATGATTCTTTTTTGTCAGCAGGATAACAGGGAGACGATCTATGAGGCGTGGGAGAGATTTAAAGAGTTGATGAGGAAGGTTCCCCCACCATGGATTGTTGAAGTGACAGCAGTGTGAGACCTTTTATAATGCTCTTGACTCGACAAAGAGGCAGCTGATCGACGCGTATGCGGGTGGAGACATCGGGACGAACAGGAGGCATACAACTTGTTGGAGAGAGTAGCATCGAAGAGTTATACATAACACACCTCGAGAGAGAGGAATCAGAGGCAGGGTGCCCACCAAGTGGATGGTTACACATCTCTTGCTGCCGAGGTGGAAGCACTTTCCACCAAGATCGATGATGTAGTGCGAAGCACGCATCTTTATTCCTAGTGTTTTCATTTGTTTTTGATTAGTTTTGTGTTAATTTTGAGTCGTTTAAGTATGTATTTGAGTTTATTGTATGTTTATAGGTGCTCGTGAAGATTACAAGCGAATATATGAAGAAACCGAGCAAGAGAATGAAGCCGGAAGATTAAAAGAGAAAAAGTTGGATTTTTAAGTTCTCGCGGTACGCGAGAGAGATAGAAATGCCTCGCGGTACGCGAGGAATCCATATAAACCTCTCGCGGTACGCGAGAGATGGAAATTCCAAGAAAAAAGCCTAATCTATAATTAAATAGATTTTGAAGGCAATTAGGTTAGTAGTTCGTATTCAGCCGTCCAGAGAAGTGTTTTAGGGCGATTTTGGGAGCAAGAAGAGGATTTGCAGCAAAAGATCGAAGCTTTTGGATTCCGGGTTTGTTGAAATAACTTGTTCGGTTCTAAAGTTCAAAACTTTGTCTTTGATTGTTTACCATGTCTTTGTCTATTACTTCTGTTTTGATGTTTTGGATTATGATTCTTGGCTAGATCATTAGTACTGCCTGGGTCTTAGGATGAATATTTTCTAAAGTTACGATTTTTATCCGGTTTTGGATTATATTGATGGTTAATGATTTTGTAAAGGATCTTATGATATTAATTGTGATGAATATGCATGCTTAGATCTAATTTGTGTTTGATTATTGATTACGTACGTTGATTGTGGATGTCTTCCAGTTTGATTAGCGTATCTAGGTCATAGATCTTAAGATTTGTGGTTGTTTATGTGGTTAGCTAGAGATAGTAGCTGATGCGTGATATTATATATATATATTAAATTAAATTAACCAAGTTTTAAATGCACAAATGGACTCATAACTAAATCACACGCTCACGGCAGTGTACCGGTCGCGCGTAGTAAAGACAGTAAGCCCGAGTTATCGAACCGTGGACACAAAAGGCGGCGGCCCTCGATACCGAACCTTTATTGACTCCTAACCGATGTAACACACAAGATGATTCTATTTAATACTTTTAGGACATGCAATTTAGACTAAAGCAACGAAATACTGACTCGACTCAAAGACAGACAAGACGCTAAAGGTTACGGACAAATAAACGACACTAGAAAGATCAAACACACTAGAACTCAGACGACGACCAAATATGGGACAAACACTACCTAGACCGGGAATCCTCTTGACTGACTCAACTGCTTTCGGGACAACCGACTGTATGACACCGGTTTTAAAGACAGACTGAATCGGGACTCACCTAAAACATGTAGGATCTCCTCTCGGACTCACCTACACACCTCAACTATCCTAAGGGTCAGATTAAGCTCACCGGTAAGGAATTGGATTTCCTCTCGGACTCACCAAATCCTAGAATACCACGTACTCAACAACGGTTTCACCTCTCGGTCTCAACCGTCCTATACTTAGAGACTATCCTAGACAGACCTAAGAGCAAGGAGTAAACTCCCAAAATACTGTTTATGACACGAAATTGCAAGATGATAAAGACGACTCGGACAACCCACTCTCGTGCAATTGCTACCCAAACCGACAACCCACAAGACAACCCGACAACCTATCTCCTCTCGGACTCAAGATTGGTAAAACACTTATTTTTATGACCACACAAACCTGCTACAACGATTGGCCTAATCATCTAGATCACAAAAACAAAGCAAATGACCCAGAAACCCGAAATCTCACCTAAAACACACAAAGTATTCAAGCAAAACCCCAAGAGCAACAAATTCATGCAAGATCAGAAGCAATTCAGTACGCAAACACATTCTTAAGCAATAAATCAAGAATCTTTACACTGATATCTGTCATACGATCGATTAAAACTCGAAAACAATCAAAACATATCAATATTCATCCTAATCTAGGTAGCTATGAGTTTAGCTACTCATAATACTGAGAAACAAGCCACAAAATACTGGAAACATGTTCAGAATTGGAAACAAATGTAAATAGAAGAAACCGAATGATGAAAACGCGAATTGCAAACTGAATAGCAATCCCCACAAGCAATCCAAGTGATCCTGAAGCTCCAAACTTGTCCTTGAAGTATCTCTGGTCGTCCACAGCCGCAAAACTATCAAACTCCTTGAATAATGGCCGCTCAAGTCTTTAAATAATCGAAAACTAGGGTTTTGCGACTTTTTGGCCCTTCGCGTGTCTCGAAACAATCTACCAGGCCCTTCGTGTGTCGCGAAGGCCAATTAATCTGGCCCGGTTATGGAGATCTTCGCGTGTCGCGAACTTCTGGAGCTCACTCTTCGCGTGTCGCGAAGAGTATAATTTCCAAATTTTTTTCTTTTGTCTCTCTTCGGCTCTGTTTCTTCTGTATAATTCTTTGGTTTATCATGTAAACCTGCAAATTCAACAATAATTTCATTAAGTACCAATTTATTAAGATATTTGCTAATAAAACTGGGTAAAACTGGTCAAAAACAACTCCATAAACATATGTGTTTTAGAACACATCAAACATTCTCACATTTGAACTTTGCTTGTCCCTAATATACTCTAGTCATACACTGCTAATTGTTAGATTACTGTTAGATTTATTTTACTTTATTACTCATTAATTTTATTTATATTTTTATCTTTTTCTTTCCCATGGAGCCGGGGGTCTAAACGGGAGCAGCCTCTCTATCCCTTGGGATAGGGGTAAGGTTTGCTCTCATCACACCCTCCCCAGACCCTACTAATAGCGTTAGCTATGTGTGGGATTATACTGGGTACGTTTGGTTTGGTTTGGTTTGGTTTGGTTTGTCCCTAAGCAAAGCCCAAAGTAGTACATCCAACCACGTAATCACACAATTACAAAAATTCTCAAGTTATGGTCAGAAGCAGATCACGAAATCCAATAACAACGAATGACTCCCCAAGTTTTACAACAGTCAATAGATTTACACTTCAACCAGTCTAGATGGGACCTAACTTTTTTGAAAAACATGGGCACACCTAATCAAGACTCACTTTCTTTCAAGTTCTAACTATGCACAACTCGTACCCCTCACAAGAGTTCTCTCCAATCGATTTATTTATGTGACTAGCAAAAGATGTGCCGACTCCTATTCTAACTCTCAGACCTGCTAATGAAATGTTTAAGTCATATGCTTGAGAATCAATCAAATCTCCACCCGAATGTGAAGACAAACACACAGATCAACAAGGTCTTTCTGGGTTGTGATGTAAGGTTAGGGTTTAGGTACGGATAAAGGGTATAAACGTGGCTCAGGTGAAACTAACCCGAATGTGAAGACAAACACACAATAAAATCCTCATACTTATTCTTTTGACTATCTTTTTTTTATATATATATTTTTTTACATAAGCTATATTGCTGAAACACACACATATTAACATGACTAACTCGAACCGGATTAATAACATGGGTTAAAAAAAAGGCTACAAGGCTCAAGGATGTGGGTTAAACAAATGAAAGGGATAAAGGTTCAAACTGGGTTCACTAAGGGATAATGTTCGGGTAGGGAAAACAAATGAAAAAGGGTTAAATACAAAGGGTTGAATCCTAATGCCTTAGATCATTTATGTGTGCCGTCTAAACCTAGGGTCTCAAAATGTATCAAGATAATCAAGTTCTAATCCAAACAAATCATTCAGGTAAACATACATCAGCAGTGAATATAAATGAATATGAAAAGGCTCAAATCTCACTGAATGTGTGGAATCGGGTTACCGATACAAGTCATGCACAGTCAAAATCGTCTAGTCTGCTAAACTCTCCTAAGCATCCCAAATGATTTTATTACTGAAAAAAAGACTAGATGAATACACTTAATCCCGAATACTTGGAGAATACCGCGTTAGGTAAACGCAAACCCACAACCGACCCGCTTAAAACTCTTGATTTACATTGCACAAAAAACAAGTCTTTTGTATGCCCGGGTAAAAGTATATGTGAAGCTCTCGGGACTTGCAAAATCAAACAACTCTCTTTTTTTAAAGAAAGATAAACCTAAGACTCAAAGATAAACCTAAGACTCAACAGTCTCCCATCCTCACACTTGAAAGACACATTGTCCTCAATGTGAAACAAGAAACAACCAAAAATAAAAAGACAAAAATAAATAGGAAATGACTTAGCTGGTAATGTATAGGCACTGAAATGTCCAGCGTTGTTCTTCCATTTGTGCACCGTATAGCATTTTGGTCGCCTCTGCACACTTCCTGTCGGGTTACCTTTACACAAAGATCAGATTAAGATCAACTCCGCCCAAATGGAGATTGAGTACGGACGGAGCGATCAATACCTGCAAAATAAAGCTCAAACAAACCCGCAACATTAAACTGATTCATGTTACAGACTCAAATTAAAATGAAAGACTCGACGGACTCACTAAGAATCAAGATAGACTGCAGGGGTACGTACCTGATATGTGACAAACACAAAGGTATGAATGCCACAACAAGGTGGATCAGCGGTCATGAACGGTTATGAGCTTCCCATGGTAGTGGATGATATGATGATGATGATGATGATGATGATGGATGAGATGGTAATGGGTGACGGTGATGAATGGTGGTGGAAATCCCTAGAAAACAAGGAGGAAAGGCAAGTACAGGGAATCCTCGCGTGTCGCGAAGAAGCACTAGACACTCCTCGCGTGTCGCGAGGAGGTGGGTTTTAGGCCGGCCAAAATGAGACATCATCGCATGTCGCGAAGATCCGTTCTCCAATTTTCGTGTGCCGCGAAGAGGTGTCAATCATAGAAAGTTAATTCATTTTTTTATACTTAGAAAATTTTGGCCCCCTAAAATCTTATTCACCCCAATACCAATAAAAAACCTGTCCCACTATAAAAACATCTGTAAGAATACCTGGGACTACATTCCTGATGATTTTCCCCGCTGAATCACGCACAAATCCCTGCAAGACACGACATAGACAAACACAAACACCGAAATAGATGAGAAATACAACTCGGGTTGCCTCCCGGAAGCGCTTGGTTTACCGAGTCCTCAGCCTGACACATCCTCACATTTAGTTCTGTGGCGGGTCGAGGTGCACTGCCTCAACTGAGCGTTCCGCAACCGGGCCAGTGATATAGTGCTTCAATCTATTCCCATTTACTTTGAAATTCGCTCCATCTTCTCCCTCTATCTCTATCGTCCCGTAAGAAAAAACCTGAATGATTGTGAACGGGCCCGACCATCGAGATCTCAACTTTCCCGGGAAAAGCCTCAACCGGGAATTAAACAATAGCACTCGATCTCCTACCTCAAATTCCTTACTACCTTTTATGTGGCAATCATGCAGCTCCTTAGTCCTCAACTTATAATCACATGATTGCGTATATGCATGATCCCTCAGCTCCTCTAACTCATACAACTCGTACATTCGGTTCTCCTCCGCCTTGGGTTCGTCAAGATTGAAAGTGCGGAGGGCCCAATATGCATGATGCTCTAACTCAACCGGCAGATGACACGCTTTCCCATAAATTAACCTAAACGGTGTGGAACCGATAGGTGTCCTGAATGCCGTACGGAAATCCCAGAGTGCATCATCTAGCTTATCTGCCCAATCCTTCCTATTCGACCCAACCGTTTTCTCCAGGATCCGCTTAATCCCGCGCTTGCTAACCTCTACCTGCCCACTAGTCTGCGGATGATAAGCCATTGCAAGTCGATGGGTGACCCCATATCTTTGCAAGGTTTTCTCCATCTGCGCATTGCAGAAGTGGGTACCTCTATCGCTAATCAGTGCCTTTGGCACACCAAATCTAGCAAACAACTTCCTCAAGAACCTTACAACTACTCTCGCATCATTCGTGGGTAGAGCTTCGGCCTCCACCCACTTCGAAACGTAATCCACTGCGACGAGTATGTACTTATTCCTTCAATATGAAGGGAACGTTCCATAAAGTCAACCCCCCAGACATCAAACACCTCAACAATCTGGATGGGGTTCTGTGGCATCTCATTCCTCGAAGAGATGTTCCCTGTCCTCTGGCATGCATTACATCTCCTAACAAACGCGTTAGTATCCTTAAATATCGTTGGCCAATAAAAACCTGAATCAAACACTCGCTTAGCTGTGTAGTTGGCCCCATTATGACCTCCAGTGGGACCCTCGTGGCACTGCCTCAAAATGCTCTCGACCTCACTCTCGACTACTCATATCCTAATCACCTGATCTGCTCCTACTCTGAATAGATGTGGATCCTCCCAAATGTAGTGCCGAATATCCGCGAAGAATTTCTTCTTCTGCTGGTGAGTCATGCCCTTTATCAAGGTGTCATCAACAAGGTAGTTCACAATTTCCGTGAACCAAGGGCAATCATACTCACTCATACTCACTTTCATCAAACTCTCCATAGGAAACTAATCATCAATCTGGACTCCCGTGTGTCCACTCTCAGTACCCTCTAATCGTGACAAGTGATCGACTGCCACGTTTACTGCCCCCTTCTTATCTCTAAACTCTATATCAAACTCTTGCAGCAACAGGATCCAACGAATAAGGCAGGGCTTAGCGTCTTGCTTGCTGAAGAGATATCTCACTGCTGCGTGGTCTATGTACACGATGGTTTTGGACAGCACAAGATAGGACCTGAATTTATCGAATGCAAACACCACGGCCAACAACCTCTTCTCTGTGGTGGTGTAGTGCTCTTGAGCATCGTTCAAGGTCTACATAGCATAGTAAAAGGGATGGAAGTGTTTGTCCTTCCGCTGTCCTAAAACCGCCCCTAATGAGAAATCGCTTGCATCGCACATCAACTCGAATGAAAGTGACCAATCCGGGGCTACCATGATGGGGGCATCAACTAACTTGCCCTTCAACAACTCAAATGCCCTCAAATACTCATCAGAAAACACGAAGGGCACATCCTTCTCCAACAACTGAGTCATCGGCCTTGCTATCTTAGAGAAATCGCGAATGAATCACCGGTAGAAGCCGGCGTGGCCAAGAAAACTCCTAATGGCTCTCACACATGTCGGCGGTGGAAGTTTAGAGATCGTCTCCACTTTAGCTCTATCCACCTCTATGCCTACATGTGATATCCTTTGCCCTAGCACTATGCCCTCTCTTACCATAAAGTGGCACTTCTCCCAATTCAGCATCAGATTTGTCTCCTCACATCGTGCAAACATTCTCTCTAAATTCCTCAATCAGTGGTCGAAAGAGCTCCCAAAAACCGAGAAATCGTCCATAAAGACCTCCATAAATTCTTCGACCATGTCATGAAAGATAGCAATCACACAACGCTGGAAGGTAGCTGGAGCGTTGCATAGCGCAAAGGGCATGCGACGGTATGTAGGATCGTAAGATTACAAGGTGATTCTATTCTAGTTGATATTGGCGGAAACAATAGCAACCAACAAAGTAAACAAGTAAACAGCAAGAATACTGATAAATGCACTGTTGTATTATACTTCTGAGATTACAAAATTACAAGTAAAACTCTCTCAAGACACTATTAAAGATCACTATGAAGGCACACATTGTTTGAAGTGTTTACTAGATATATATAGTAACTTAGAATCAAGACAGACCCTTGATTCTAAGGATCAGATCTAACACAAGCCGTTGATCTTGTTTATTAATCTAAATTACACGCAAAGGCTAATCTAGATAACTTTACTGAAACGTCTTCTTAGGCATCATTGTTTGCATGCTTGGAGAAGCGCGTCATTGTCCTTTATTGGTTGCACCAGTGAGGTTCCTTCTGCTTGGAGTGTGGCAGTTGCTTTTGCAGAAAGGTGTCAGAGGCGCTTCGCATGGATAGTCAGCTGCAACGTTTGGTCTTCAGAGAATAAAGCTATCAGTAGCAAGAGTGAGAATAATGCTGCTGATAAGCCTATCAGCAGCAACAAGTGTTGAATGCTATATGTGTTGAATGCTGCTGATAAGCCTATCAGCAGCATTTGTACTTAGAATAATTTGGTAGCAATCAGTCTTTGGTTCTACACGGTAAGCAAACGTACCATAGGGGTACGTGAAAGTGGTCTTCTCCTGGTCCTCGGGTGCAATAGGGATCTGGAAATAACCAGAGAAGCCATCGAGAAAGCAATAGAACTACTATCCCGCCAGACGCTCCAGCATCTGATCAATAAACGGAAGTGGGAAATGATCCTTCCTAGTCGCGTCGTTCAGCCTCCTGTAATCTATGCACACTCTCCAACCTGTAACTGTCCGTGTCAAAATCAGCTCATTCCTCTCATTCACCACAACTGTCATATCCCTTTCTTGGGGACAACCTGCACTAGACTAACCCATGCAGAATGAGATATGGGGTAGATTAGCCCAACATCTAACAACTTCAGCACCTCCTTCTTCACTACCTCCTTCTTCACTACCTCCTGCATCTTGGGGTCGAGTCTCCGCTGCCCTAGCACAACTAGCTTAAAATCATCCTCCATCAAGATATTATGCGTGCAAAAGGAAGGGTTTATACCCTTGATATCCATCAAGTTCCACGCGATCGCATGCTTATGTGCCTTCAACACGCCAGTCAGTCTCTCCTTCTCATCTCCCATCAAATCCGTCGCAATAATCACTGGAAGCTTCCTCTCATCATCCAGGAAAGCTTACTCTAGATGGAACGGTAACTCCTTAAGCTCTAAGGAGGACAGTGGGCTCTCAACAGACGGCCTCTCTACGGGCTCACTCCTCTTAATGTCCTCGAATCCAGTGGGACCCTGGGCAATCTCACTCTCTAGAGGACTCGAACTCTCATCAATGGTTGCTGCTATCATCTCAATATCGCCATTCTCTCTAACCAGGATTTGCGTATCAGACGCATCTCTCCCAAAGATATCGCTCAAGAACTATCTCACATGTGACATGATCGACTCTATGAAGTACAGTGTATCGTCCTGACTGCTCGGATACTTCATTGACTTATTCACGTCGAATGTCACCTTCTCATCATTCACACCAAGGGTCAGCTTACCGCTAAAAACATCTATCATCGCGTGAGCGGTAGCTAGGAATGGTCGCCCCAAAATAAGAGGTCCATGCTCATCCTCGTCCATATCCAATATGACAAAGTCCACAGGGAAGATGAACTTGTCGACCCTAACCAACATATTCTCAACAAAACCGCGCGGATGCTTAACCGATCGGTCGGCAAGCTGAAGACTCATCCGCTTCGGCTGCGGTTCTCCTTGGCCTAGCTTCTTAAAAACAGAGTAGGGCATCAGGTTGATGCTAGCACCTAGGTCGGCAAGAGAGTAGTCGACAGATAACCCACCAATAACACAAGGGATAATGAAACTCCCTGGATCCTTCATCTTCTATGGAAGGTTGGGTTCTATAACCGCAGAACACCGTTCATTCATCACCACGGTGGAAAGTTCCTTAAGTTTAGTTTTGTTAGTCAACATGTCCTTGAGGTACTTTGCATACTTGGGCATACCAGACAGAGCCTCAACAAATGGGATGTTAATGTGTAGCTATTGTAGCATGCTGAGGAACTTCTGGTAGTGACCGTCCTCCTTCTCTTTTCTAAGCCAACCGGGATATGGAAGTGGGGGCTTATACTCTCTCGCAGGCGTCTCAGTCGCCTTCCTAGCGGTATTCTCTGGCTGTGGTGTAGTTGCTGGGCTTCGCCTCTCTTGCACCTTGCCAGGATTTGCATCCATCACAATCTCCTCATCGACCGGTTCATCCTCATCATCCACTGGTCTCGGAGTCTCGGCCGCTCATAGTAGTCACTGCCTTCGCGAACTGCCGTGAGTGACCGGGGTTCGCATCAGTATTAATAGGTAGTCTACCCTTCTTCCTACTCTTCAACATCTCACCTATCTCTCCTACATGCCTCTCCACATTCTGCAACGCCACTCCTTGGCTTTGGATCATCGTGTCATGCTCCTTAAACTTCGCAGCATTCTCCTGTTGCTGCCTATCATCACGCTCCAGAAACTGAGCCATCATCTCATCTAAGCGGTCCTTCTTCTCCCCGCTTCCCTGTCCTGAATTCTGGAATAAATTCTGGTTTGGGTTACCCTTCCAATTAGGCCTAGAATTATTTCTCCATCCAGAACTACCGTACGAGCTATTACGGTTTTGATTCCCTAAGTACTTAACCTGCTCCTGGGTCATCTGGCAATCAGCAGTGTTGTGGCCTCTCTTACAGATCTCGCAGCTCCTGTCCGACGTCACCTTTAAATCTTTCACTATCCTAGCTAATGCCTCTATCTGCGCTGCCAAGGCTGTATTTGAATCAACATGCATAACCCCTCTTTGTGAACTCTCAGAATGTGGGCTCTGGTAACTGGTCATAGCAATATCCTCGAAGAGGTCAAAGCACTCATCAGGGGTCTTACTCATCATCATGTTCCCCCTGCAGCTGTATCTAGCTGTCATATACTAGTAATGGAATAACCATGGTAAAACTTCTCGACCAAACACCAATCCTCTATACCATGACGTGGGCAATCATTACACAACCCTTTAAATCTCTCCCACGCATCGTGAAAACTCTCCCCCTGCTGCTGCTTAAAAGCATGGATCAAACTCCTGTAGTGAGCAGCCTTAGAAGGGGGGTAGTATTTAGCAAGAAATTTGTCCTTCATAGCAGCCCAAGTGGTGATGGCACCATTGGGTAAGGACTCAAGCCAAGTGGCGGCTTTATCTGCTAAACTGAATGGGAATAGACGCAACAGTTTTGTGTCCTCAGTGACCCATTAAGGCGGAAAGTGTCATAGACCCTACTGAATCTAGTGAGATGGGAGTGTGGGTTCTCATGCGAGTTCCCATGGAATTGCACATTAGTGGCGATATGAAATGAGATGGAAACTGCCACGAGTTAGCCTCTACAGTAGGCTGAGTGATGCTAGAACGCACGCCACCGTTGGTCGACTTGGCGTAATCAGAAATGGTTTCTTCAACAGGTTTCTTTCAGAACAAATGCTCGGGCTCGAGTAGATCAGTAAACTCAGCAGATCCTGTGGAACGAGTGCGACGAGTATGTTGCATACACTGCAAAAAGAAGTATAGATATAGAAAATAAAGATAGTATGCTAACTAGAAAACAAAAAAAAAATAGATAAAATAGATGAGAAAAATGATAAATTACTAAACAAATAAGTAGCACAAATAGTTAACAAATAGTGGTCAGACCCCCAACTCGGGTCGTTCTCGAAGTCGCCTAAAAGTGTCCCCGGTAACGGCGCCAAAAACTTGATGCGTGATATTATATATATATATATATATATATATATATATAAATTAACCAAGTTTTAAATGTAGAAATGGACTCACAAGTAAATCACACGCTCACGGCAAGTGTACCGGTCGCGCGTAGTAAAGACAGTAAGCCCGAGTTATCGAACCGTGGATACAAAAGGCGGCGGCCCTCGATATTGAACCTTTATTGACTCCTAACCGATGTAACACACAAGATGATTCTATTTAATACTTTTAGGACATGCAATTTAGACTAAAGCAACTAAATACTGACTCGACTCAAAGACAGACAAGACGCTAAAGGTTACGGACAAGTAAACGACACTAGAAAGATCAAACACACTAGAACTCAGACGAAGACCAAATATGAGACAAACACTACCTAGAACAGGAATCCTATTGACTGACTCAACTGCTTTCGGGACAATCGACTGTATGACACCGGTTCTAAAGATAGACTGAATCAGGACTCACGAAAACATGTAGGATCTCCTCTCGGACTCACCTACACACCTCAACTATCCTAAGGGTCGTATTAAACTCACTGGTAAGGAATTGGATTTCCTCTTGGACTCACCAAATCCTAGAATACCACGTACTCAACAACGGTTTCACCTCTCGGTCTCAACCGTCCTATACTCAGAGACTATCCTAGACAGACCTAAGAGCAAGGAGTAAATTCCTAAAATACTGTTTATGACACGAAATTGCAAGTTGATAAAGACGACTCGGACAACCCACTCTCGTGCAATTGCTACCCAAACCGACAAACCACAAGACAACCCGACAACCTATCTCCTCTCGGACTCAAGATTGGTAAAACACTGAATTTTATGACCACACAAACCTGCTACAACGATTGGCCTAATCATCTAGATCACAAACACAAAGCAAATGACCCAAAAACCCGAAATCTCACCCAAAACACATAAAGTATTCAAGCAAAACCCCAAGTGCAACAAATTTATGCAAGATCAGAAGGAAATCAATACTCAAACACATTCATAAGCAATAAATCAAGAATCTTTACACTGATATCCGTCATACGATCGATTAAAACTCGAAAACAATCAAAACATATCAATATCCATCCTAATCTAGGTAGCTATGAGTTTAGCTACTCATAATACTGAGAAACAAGCCACAAAATACTGGAAACATGTTCAGAATTCAAAACAAATGTAAATAGAAGAAACCGAATGATGAAAACGCGAATTGCAAACCGAATAGCAATCCCCACAAGCAATCCAAGTGATCCTGAAGCTCCAAACTTGTCCTTGAAGTCTCTCTGGTCGTCTACAGCCGCAAAACTATCGAACTCCTTGAATAATGGCCGCTCAAATCTTTAAATAATCGAAAACTAGGGTTTTGCAACTTTTTGGCCCTTCGCGTGTCGCGAAACAATCTACCAGGCCCTTCGCGTGTCGCGAAGGCCAATTTAGTCGGGCCCGGTTCCAGAGATTTTCGCGTGTCGCGAACTTCTGGAGCTCACTCTTCGCGTGTCGCGAAGAGTATAATTTCCAACTTTTTTTTCTTTTTTCTCTCTCCGGCTCTGTTTCTTCAGTATAATTCTTTGGTTTATCATGTAAACCTGCAAATTCAACAATAATTTCATTAACTACCAATTTCTTAAGATATTTGCTAATAAAACCGGGTAAAACTGGTCAAAAACAACTCCATAAACATATGTGTTTTAGAACACATCAGTAGCCATAGGAGTTGTGATTGAGTATTTATTAGAACTGAGTGTGTATCGTGTCTCAATACCCGAGAAGTGAGAGATAGTCGTTTAGTCTTCGTCATTAGGAATCCGAGTGTCTGCTGTCTGAGAGGAAGTTGGTTTTAGGTGTCTAGTGATTGTTGCTATTCTGAATCATAATTCTTATCTTAAGATTACCCCATGCATCTTCGATGTATGGTGGGCAGTGACACTGAAAGGTGATCTATCTATTAGGGTACTTTATCACTGTTGGAGAGACCAAAAGGTAATCCACTATCTGGTGAGTTATTACATATGTAGGTTCCTTAGTTGGTGACACCCTGAGAGTGATTAGGGATCCACCAGGTTGTCTAGAGTTGTTTCCTTAGAAACCCAGATCCATCATAGTTTCCAGAACCGGTAGAAGTTGTTCTTTGCAAGTAGGATTCTGACCTAGGTAGTATTCTTCCCATCTCTGATTTCTTCCTTAGTTCTTGATCTTGATAGCTTGAGTCGACCTTGTTTGCTGCATTAGTAGTTAATCTTTAGTGTAGTCAACCCCCCAATCATCAAACTTTAGTTCGAGTCAGATTCTAGTATTAGTATTCAGTGTCTCTAGGGTTGGATAACTCGGTTTACCATTAAGCTGTGCTACACTTGATAGGTACACTTACCTGTCAGTGCGGTCTAGTTCATAGGTTTTCCATTTATTACTTAGGAGTCTAGGTTAGGTTTATTTGTTAGTTTTTATAGACCGTCTGGGCGACATCAATCGAGCAGATGCACGTCCACAAGGCCCAGACCTTGTATGAGTGTAGTGGGGATGGCTCATCCCATGAGTGGTTGTTAGACTGGGGACGCGGACCTACGAGTAGGTTGAATTTATGTCCAACCAAAATCGTCCGAACAATAATCCTTACAGCAACACATATAATCCGAGGTGGAGGAATCACCCGAATTTCAGGTAGAAGTTTGGCAACAATAGCCAGCAGCCACCCGGATTTACTCAGCGCCCCCCCGTTCCGGCCTCAGTCTCAGGCTCAGCCATCTCACCCTCGCCCTCAGTAGAACCGGTATCAAAATCGAGATTGTAGCGACAGTTTACAACCCGCACCTAAGGGGAAGTCCATTTTAGAGGGCATGCTTACACGTCTGCTTGCTAACTCGGAGAGTCGGAATCAGTTGGCCAAAAAGCAGGACCGTTACATGCGAGAGCGCTTCCATACTGATGAGACTGGGCTGAGGAATCAGAAAGCTTCGATCCAGACCATCAAGAATCAGGTCAAACAGACTGCGAAGCTTCTTTTTGAGAGACCACAGGGTGGCCATCCGAGCAACACAAAGCCTATTGCCAAAGCTCACGTGAAGGCCATCACTTTGAGGAGCGGTAGAGCTATAGGACTGGACCAACCGGTTACTGTACCGCCACCGTTTGAGGATGAGATTGTGATTGATATCCCAGCTGAGATGCCGCCGAGGGAGAAGCAACATCATACCCACGAGAGGCTGTGAGAGATTATACTCCACCCGTTGCATACCCGGGTGTAACATCTCTGATTTTCCGACCCTATTTTAACTAATAAAATAACAACACGACATTGAATCATATACTTGTTCAAACCTACACCTCATTAATCGTTAGCCGATCGTATTCAATTCAAGGATTTAGAACTCATAATCAAGTGGTAACACCTCTTAGAGTTAATCCAGTTAGTAATCCCGTTAGGTGTTCTGTTAAATCCTAACCAAGCTAATTCTGTCAAAGCTGAAATTACAAGGGTTGATTTTGTAAATAACCAGAAACCCTAGTAGGCACGGTCGCGCCACGTTTTGGCACGGTCGCGCCTCGTCTGGCACGGTAGCGCCACGTTTTGGCACGGTCGCGCTTCGTCTGGCACGGTTGCGCCTCTTATAGGCACGGTCGCGCCTCACATCAGTTGAAACGTAAAAAACAGTCTTTAATTCTAAATTCGTTCGATCCGTAACCGTTCTACACGTCTCAACTATTAACGACCATTATTGAGGTCTTAATCACCCGCATTACCTCGAATTAAACTCCATTATGAGTATTCTTTTCAAAACCGCCGACCTCATTATCATACCACTCAAATCCATCATTTGGAATTATCTCTACGCAAACAAACTACTCCCACACCACGTACGAACCTCTGTCAAGCTCTCGCGTATTCCATTTTGGCCGGAGACGAAGTCGGAGTCGCCGGATTTCAAGCCGGAACCCATCACAGTCGAGCACTATCAATCCGTCATCTATCCTGGTAATTGAAACCTCCTACACTTTCGTTTCAGTCTATAGATCAAAAGCCCCCACTTGATTCGGGCTTGCAATAGCGATTTTAACATGAACCCGAATCTTGGGCTCATGCGTTTTCAATTTAATCGATAACCATGCTAGACCCTATTAAAATTCAATTAGTTTATATGGTTAAATTTGCAACAGATTTCTCATCAAAAGCCCTATGATTTCTAACCTTAATTTTATAAGAATCGAACGATTTTGTTCTGAACTTGACCGAACACGGTCGCGCTAATCTCATAGCGCGGTCGTGCTAAATGTAGACACGGTCGTGCCACTCTAAGACACGGTCGTGCCTATCCGAGCACAGTCGTGCCCCATACATGACCTGGTCGTGCATGCTAGCCAGACAAGGTCATGTCTAGAGAACCCTAGACACGGTCGTGCCCGACACAAGAACGGTCGTGCCTGATGACCAGACTTGTTGTGCCTTCTGTTTTGATCAACACGGTCACGCCCCTGACCAGCACGGTCGCGCCGTGGATCTAGCACGATCGTGCCCTGTCCCAGGCACGGTCGTGTGTGTGAGAAAAGTCTTGGCAGAATAATTAATTCCATATTTTAAAAACAAAAAGTATTTCAAATTAAATTTTTAAATAAAAAGAATTGATTTTATAAAGATTTATATTAATGTTATTTAAAAGAATCAAATTTCTATTCTAACATAAATAGAAATTCATTATTAAAACTTACAAAATTTAATCTATATTTATTGTTAAACCCTACACTTAATTATTGTTTACACAATTGATTTAAACATCTTTATGAAAATAAAGTAAAGAAATTTATATTTAATATAAAACATTTAATACATTTTTATAACTAAATGACTAAGTTACATATTTTATAAGGTTACAATTATTCATTTAATTTACATTTAAACAAAAATCATTTATTTAGGTTATACCTAATTACCTCTAATACCTACATTATTTTTATAACTAAGTAAATAAATAATAATTCTGTTTACTATTTAGTTATTTCAAACTCAAACCTTAATTTTATACAACACCATTTAAGTACAAACCACTAACACCTACAACTTCAAATTCTTTATACACACATCCAATTTAACCTTAGACTTAGACATAAACTATTGTGCATACTATTTATTTCGATACATATTACACTCTAGGTTAATATTATGCATTACAAGGACCTCGTATTACTATCTAGCCTCTTGTGTTAGCTACGCCTTCAAATCAGGTGAGTATTACATAGCCCCTTTTACTCTTTTACACTTTTTGGGGTGGAACATGAACATTATACAATACTATTGTTTACATTTACACAAACTACACAAATACAAATCCCCTTTACATTCATGTGTGCAATTTGAGCTTTATGCCCGAGTGCTAGTTGTGCTAACTTTTGTGTGCGATTTATGTGCAGTCATTAACTATTCAAGCCGACGGTAAACAATGATAGATCTATTGAGTCTGACAAACCCACCCAGGTAGGGTGATTGTTACCGACAACACAATTTTGCATGCTAGTTACAAAGGTTTGATTGTACTTGGTTACACAATAGCGGCTCCCCATAAATGCCTTATTTTATCATGATATGTAAGGATTTGTTTATTTACAAACTATATGCTACCTATATACAAACCTGTGTATGCTCACAAATTTTTTAGTTGACCTTATTTTATTCATGTTTCAGGTGCTATCATATGAGTTTGATCAAGACATGCTACACATAGGCTTTGGACTTAGTTAATTTTAATTTAAAAAAATTGTATTTCATTTATGTACTTTGGAAATGATTCATGTTTGTTTGAATGGAAATGGATTTAATATATTACAATTTAGTTAACCTTGAGCTCATGAACAGTCTACATGTCACGCCCCGACGTTTCCGCCGTCAGTTGGGGTGTGACACCGAGCAAGTTAAAGAAGCAGAAGATGGATGAGCAGTTTGTCAAGTTTCTAGGGCTTTTTAAGCATCAATGAAAATAATTAGAGATCAAAGAAAATAATTAGAGATGACTGGCTTTAACTGACCACTAATGACCCTAATTGAACATGAATGATCCTAACTGACAATGAATAGCCCTCATTTGAGACCAAATGTCAACTGCTAAATCGGTCTAAAAAATATCCACTAGTCACAAAATTAATTTTGCGACGGAGATTCTTGTCAGCGCATGTATTAGAGACAAAAAAAACCAGTCTATGTTTTTCTTTCATCTACAAACAAGTTTCGAAATTTGAATAACAGTGTCAAATAAGGTCTTTACAAGAACGTCACAGGATGATTTTTTGCCTTCTAGTCTTGTTTCAAAAAAATTTAATCGATGATAATGTATGTTAGACTACAAATTAGTCTTTAATCATTTACAAAAGGCATTTAAGATTAAATATGAGTCCCCAAAATGGTCTTTTTCAAGAATTGTGCTCGCTAATTTTTCAGTATCGACATCTTTCCTCAAAATGGTAGAATATGTGTCGATTGTTGAAGGTGAAGATCAGTCCGTAATTCTTTCATCTACAACGCACTTCGAAGAATGAAAATGAGTCCCCAATAAGGTTCTTTACATGATCTTTGAGACTGATTTTCAGCCTCCGATGTTTCCCTAAAATACTAGAATTTGCGTCGAATAAATGGAGATTGAAAATCAGTCCTTGGTCTTCTTATATAAAATGCGTTCAAGACTGAATATCAGTCCTTAGTTCAATTCGTTTTATCAATCATAAGTACTGATTTTTAGTATCAAATATGTTCCCTCCATGTTAGAAACGGAAGAAAAGTCTCACATACATTTGCACTAATTTTCATTAAAGAAAGAACATATTTGGTACTGAAATTTAGTAGCTATACGTTTCCCTGCAAAACCTTATATGAGCAGACATATTTGTGACGAATATCACTATTAGAAAATATGTATATTTTATACAAAAGTTTCCGACAAGTTACCAACAAAAGAAATTTTCCACAAGTTAGCGACAGGTTTCCGACAAAACAAAAACAAAAAAGTAACCATAAGATTTTCTACAGTTTTCCGACAAATTTATTAAATAAGTGAACTTATTTATTTAATATAATCGTCGGAATATTTTATCGGAAATTTACAACGAAAGACTTTTGTAGCTAATTCGTTGGAAAATTAGTTGGAACTTTGTCGGAAAATACATTTTCTACAAGGTTTTTCCAACAAACACTTTTTTGTCAATTTATTTAATTAAAATTAAATGAGCAAACAAGAAGAAGCCTCACCTTCTTATTCGTTGGATACGTTTGGAGGTGTTAATGGAAATTACTAATTAAAAGCAGTATATTAGAAATAACGTTCCAGGATTTGCAAATGGAAATAATTAAAAGTAACTTTGGTCTAAGTCTTTCATTATTTGATAATTTAATTTTCTTATAAACTTTGTCAAATCATTTTACCTACTCCATTTACAATAGTCAATTTTATTTTCTAAACGGTACTGTCAAAGTTATCTGACTCAGATTGATCATAAATATACTTCATCATATTACGAGTTTCTAACAGCTTAAATATACAATGCTACAACTTGTATCATATTATTAATATTAATATTAAAATAAAATTATATTCTGTGTACAGAGATTTATTATCTCGTTATATATTCATTGAATCCACTACTAATTATATATTCATTGATTTCTTTTTTGTGGGATGGAAGACCAACTTATGTTATACAATGTATTGTGAAAAGAATCAAATTAAGACACATTAATTTATGTAACATCGTTACGTTTTGCTATTAAAAATGAAGTATAAAATGGACTACGATGTTTATAACGAATCTACATTTTATTTTATTTTTTTTTATAATTTCTGGGAAAACAAAGAAAACCTTTCACACTGGCCGTGTCTAAAATTCTTGTTTTCACAGATCGTGTTCAAGTTAAATGTGTTTTATTTTTAAAAACTTACACTAGTAATGTAAAAAATTAAAAAGAAACTGGATTGACAAAAGAATTGATAGTCTGTTAAACTATTTTATATAAATAATTTTACTGTTTTCAATGTCAGTTTTAGTATAAAAAACTATTATTGTTTTAGGGGACCAGATTATGTAAAATTGTCACTCAGAAGTGTTTGCTTCAATTTTTTTTTTTTGAATTGCAACCACATATGCACACCATCGAAATGTTAGATTACATGGTTACAAGCCAAAGCAGCCTCTTGTTATAAAAAAAAAATTCCAACTTAATAGAAATAGAATAATTACTATAACACGGGCATTTTTTATTTTATTAAATAGAGTTTATGCATATGATATTACACTAACACTTAATAAGAAGTGTCGGTGGCAAATGCCACCGATCACTTCTCCTCCCTTAAGTTTGATGAATTAGCAAAACTTACCCTCAACTTTATAAAATATCACTTTAACCCCCTTAAGTTTTAATGTTTCGAATTTATCCCCTGTAGTATATATAATTTGATTTTTCCTCAATAACTCTCGGTATAACTTTCGTTAAAAAACGGAGGTGTATTAAAAAAAGTTTACTTTTTAGATGACGTGTTTTATATCTACTGATGATAACGTGTTCGTACTGTGACGAATGAGACCGAAATTGACTCAAAAATATTGGTCTCGTTATATAACTGTCTTTTATCTATCTTTCGATCTCCACAACCGAGTCGCCGTAACTTTATACATTTCTTATATGTACTTAACAACGTTTCTTTTTGTGTTTAGCCACATTATTAATGCCACCGCCTTAACCGTTTAAGATCCGCCTCCGGCCGCGGAGCACGGGCTAATTTTCTAGTTATTACATCAAGTCCCGAATTGGTAAAAACACGTTAATTTTGTTAACTCTCAAACACGTTTATTAATATCAAGAAATTTCTGTCTAAAATTTGATTATAATCCATGATACCCTACACGGTATATACCATGTGGCATGGTGTGAGTGTGAGAACACCATCCCCTCAATTTCTCACGGCATGAAGAGGGGCGTGAGTGGGCTCACTGGGTGAATTGTGGGTGTGAGATTAAATATATGGTTTGTGATTGAGTGTGAGGGATGTGAAAATTTTAAACACCACCCCCTTCTCATGTGAGAGACGTAAGTGGCCTCAAACTCATGAACGTATACCTGATACCCTTAGTCAACTTCAACTTCTATATAAGAATCAACATAAGAAAAACTTGATATATATATATATATATATATATATATATATATATTAGAAAAACTTCTATATAAGAATCAACATAAGAAAAACTTCTATATACTTGATCACTACGCCAAAAGTGAGATACGGCCACACATATTCAAAAAACGCCCTACCACACTTTCGATTAAATGCATAGCTAAAGGTCATTAATCATATTTCAAAATCTTCTATCATAATTTTGGCCACACATTATACCTATATATATTTGTTAATGAAATGAATAGTACCTCATTAAAGTGCAAGTTGTAATGCATCATTTACAAGTCGTGCCTTTTTGTTCCTAATGCGTAGCGGTCAGGTTGGAGGGGTGACAGGGTCTCCGACTTGTCGGAGATGCGACCGCCACTCATTTTGAAAGTCGCCGTTAAAAAAAAAAATATAGGTATGGTTGCTTTCCTTCCCTCCACACTTCTGCATCTGTTCATCCGCTACGCCGGTTTTCTGCGCCGATGACTTTGGTCGGTCGGTTTTCTTCGCCGATGACTTTGGTCGGCCGGTTTTCTGGGTTCATAGGCTTCGTTCGTCGGTGAGCTGTCGCTCTCTCTCTCTTTGTACTCTCTTGCCTTTACCGATCGCTGTTGCTGGGTTCAGTGGAAACCTAGGTGACGGTGGTGTGGTGGTGGTCGTGATTTTTCGCAACTAGATCATTGTTGCCCTCCCTCTCTTTGTACTCTCTTGCATTTACCGCTCGCTGTTGCGGGGTTCTGTGGAACCCTAGGTGGCGGTGGTATGGTGGTGGTCGTGGTTTTGCAACTTGATCATTTTTGCTATGTTTTCTGGAACCCTAGCTGGTGGTGGTGTGTTGACTCTGTGCCATTGGTCGACGGCTATTTGTTTCTTGCATCTTTAAGAGTACATATGGGTATCTCTTACCTTCCTCTTTCTTCACTCTTCTTCGGAACTAGTTAGGCCTTTGTTTGCCTTATTGGCAGGTTAGATTTAATTCACTTTTATTGGATTTACATAATTGCTAACCGTGATTTAGCTTTTTGAATAATGGTAGCCGTTAACCGTCTACAATTGGCCCAATTAGATAAAAAGGTTAAGGAATTGTAGTCTGGTTTCTGTTTCTTCCCAAAGGGCTTAAAATTTTAACAAGTTCGTAAGTTTGGGATTTTTACAACTGTGGTTGTTTTAACAAAGAGGCTGTGATGATTACTTTTAATCAAAGATTGTGAAAATCCACATCTTGGCGGGGCAATTCGGATGGTGATGTGAAAGTAACAACCGTTTCTATCACATTGCAACCAGTTGATTTGCAGCCACGGTGGATTTATGTTTCTCTGTTCAATTGTTACAGATCTGAGCCTGCTAAATATGCGTAAATTTGGGATTTAATCTTTGAATATTTTGTAGAAACGGAGCTAGGGTTTTGATGGCCTTCAGGTTCGTTTACTTTGCATTTTGTTGTGCATATGTTCTTTTTGATAATTTCCACTTGTAATTGGCCAAAATTAACAAAAAAAACTTTGAAAACCTAAAAGTCCGATTTATGTTATTGTGAGGATCTTGATTGTATATAGCCATGGATCCCCTTTATTGAACTCATCTGTGGATTGTCCTACCATTAAAATATATAGCCAATGACTGCAACTACATATGCACTTACTGTCACTTCTATTGTCCTATGGTACCACAAGATTGAAAAAGAAAAGAGAAGAAAAGAAAACCAATGACAAGGAATTGAATCAAAGGGTAACATTAACTTCAACACGCAAAGTAATTGAACAAATAAAAATATTTATGTGAATTCTAATATTCTATAGCTTTTGTGAGTTTTTTTTTCATATTTAGCAAACATTGCTTAATTATTGAAACTGTTTATCTGCAAATTATTTCTCTTTTTTTTGTTACAACAGATGATTGGTGTTCAGTAGCTGCGAATTGTTCCTCTTTTTTTTTGTTACAACAGATGATTGGTGCTCAATTGGGTTTGCAATTGTTTGAACATTGTATTGATTCACTCTAACTTCATGTGTTTTCTTAATTATTCAAGTATGGTTTTTTATTGAGATTATATGAGCAAATGTTTGATATTGCGGATTGTATTTTGTTAGATTGCAGGTTGCATTTTGTTGATTGCATCTTACATTTATACAACTTGGATTTTATTTGTAAGAAGTCAGATTACGGGTAGCACTTTGTTGATAACGGGTCAGGCCGCAGACTGTACGGTAACGTGTTGTTTAGTTTTTTAGAAGCTTATAATATACATAATGTTATATTGAAGAATTTTAAGATAATAACCTCATTGTTGCTTTTTGTTCATCTTTGATGTATGTATAGCTGCTGGTATGTATTACATTGTATATCGTTAACGCGCCAGCTTCTTTTTCCTATTTTTTCCCCTAATTTATATAATTTTTTTGTTTTTTTTTAATTTTTTTTTCAGTTTTTTTTCTTTTTAAAAATACAGAATTTCTTCTTTTATGTATAAAACATAGCTCACGTTAATAACCAGCAAATGGCTGCGTAAAGGTCGTGGGGCGCATCTCCTACCTAGCATCAAACACGGTACAAAACATTGCAACAACCACCCATCCCTTTCCCCTATTTTTATAGCTTTCTTGGCAGTTTGTGTGTTTTTTAATTCACAATTTCTTCTTTTGTGTATAACTTGCGTTAATAACCAGCAAGTGACTAGGTTAATGTCGTGGTGCGCCTCTTCTCTCTAGCGTCAACCACGGCCCGAAACACTGCAACAACAACCCCCCCCCTCAAGATTCCCAGCCTCTTTTTCCTCTCATCTTTTCCAATTTATTTACTTTTGTTTTTTTTTTAAACAGATTTTCCACGGGCTACTTTAGAAATTTTCAAAGTCTCAATTTCTGTTTTGAGAATAAGATTGGTTCAAGAAATTAAAGAAGATTATATGGAAGTATGCACTAATTTACAGACATGTTAGTCTAATGCTATATGCAGGTGTGTTTGTCTATGAATCTAAACTAACAGGTGCATCAATGATTGATCACTTATGTGTCTTTTTTTTTCTTTCTATTATGGGGTTTCAATTTTAGGATTCTAAAAAATGGAGGAATTTGATTAAATATTAATTTGATTTGTTTGAGTCGGTTGTCTAGGAACAAAGGTTGGTAGGGTTTTTTTTTTTAATTTGTTAGTAAAATTCACAAATGGTCAGGTTTATAACTTTTACAAAGGTAAAATAGTCATTTAACTTGACTTTAAAAGTTAGGACCCCATAAATGACCAAGGGACCATATCAATAAGTATGGGTGTTAATAAACCGTTGAAGCTAACCGTCTTATTGGGTTTATGGTTAAAAATGGGAAACAAAATACACTAAAGATATAATATGATCGCTATAGTTGTTTTGCTAGGATATTGGATTAGACTATTGATAATAAACTTTATATTGAATTGGATTGGATCACTGCTAATGGCCTTCACAAACAAATCAGGAACTGTCCTTCTATATTCGATTAAAGACACCTTTTTATACTTCTTGCTTCAATATAACCACATACTACTTGAAACATTAATTTAGGTTGTGAATGGTGATGTAAGTTATGCTTTATCTGTAACAGCGGACAAGCTCAATGCAATTCTATGGGAAAGATGTTATTACAAGCCTTGATAGAGAGGCAATTGTACCGGCCAAACAACAAACAGTTGTTGCGTTAACGTCTCTACGGGTTGAAACATGTCAAGGTAAAAACATGTTAAAAAGGTAATTATACTGTATTTTGGCCTTTTTTTTACTTTTTTTCGGTTTTGACGGAATTTTAAATCAAAGTTGGTTACTTCTTGATGCGGTTAGCCCCTATTGAGTCGAATGAATCCACATAATTGATTTTAAATGTCCACAACTTGTCTCAGGTAAGGAGGGAAAAATTGCTTCAATTTGCTTAAACTGCAATTACTGGTAACTGCTGACATGGCAAGGTAAGAGTCTATTATTGTTTGCAAGTGTTTTCGTAGGACTTCTACATGATAATTTTCTATAAAGTTGCATAATTCTGTGATTTATTTCAGTTGCTTGAAGTTATAGTTTTTTTAATGTGAGTTCCTTCTTTTTTAATGATCTACTGAATTACTTCTTATTAAGTTGTAATGATAGGTTCTTGGATATATATGTTCAAACAAATGACCTTGAGTTGCTGTTCCAATAACAATAGGCTTTTCACCTTTCAAATAGCATCTTTGTTATTTTTAATTGTATGTCTGACTTGAAACTCTAAGTTATTATGACCATAAAAGCATTATGGTCATGTGTCAGGGTCACGGCGACGGCGATAATACTTGGGAGACCTATATTCCATCCTGCTACCGTGGACTTAGAAGGTGAAGAATGGGTTTGTTCTTGGTTTATTTGCAAAAACGGGTACGTTTTTTTTTAATTTGCAAAAATGGGACTTCTGCATTCGAAATGAGTATTATTAAAGTTTCGAGGACGTTAAAATTTTTGATAGTTTAGCGCGACGCAACGCGCTCGTGGGTTTAAAACTAGTTTTATTATTCATGTGACCAATGCATAACAGTTCAAAACCTTTAGCCACACTTTAAGAAAAAACTATGACATTTAGTAGCCACACTATAAAAGTGTGACCAAATGTGATCTACGGCCACAGTATTTGTTTGTTTTTTTATACATGTGACCAAAAACACATCTATTAGCCATACTTTACGAAAAAACCATGACATTTGATAGCTACACTAGAAAAGTGTGGCCAAATGTGATCTACTGCCACATTATTTGTTTCATGTGACCAAAAACACATCTATTAGCCACACTTTAAGAAAAAACTGTGGCATTTAGTAGCCACACTAGAAAAGTGTGGCCAAATGTGACCAACTGTTATGGTGTTTGTTTGATTTGTTATTCATGTGACCAAAAAAACATCTGTTTGTCACACTTTAAAACAAAAATGTGACATCTACTAGCCACTCTCGAATAGTGTGGCCAAATATGACAAACTTCCATAGTATAATTTTAGTGATGTGGCTAAGAGCTAATAGATATGACCATTTATTTTAGGTTGTGTGTCCAAATAGTAGTGTTTTGCAATTAGTAAATAAAACAAAAGCAGTGGCTAAATGTGACGAACCACCATTATTTTTGTTTGATGATGTGGCTAAAAACTAATACAAAGACATATATATATATATATATATATATATATATATAGTAGTGTTTATTAGCCTCGTGTGTTTAAATAGTTATAACTATATGTATTATGGTCACGGTTACAGTTATTTTGTGTCGCTAAAAGTAATCAGTGGTCACGGTTAAACGTTTTATGTGTGGTTAAAAGTAATCAATGGCCACGGTTAATATTGCGTGTGGCCTATGGTCTTTCCACTTCCTGCCGCCAAATTCAATTTGTCAGAGGAAGACGATCGACCGGACGCTGGGCGCACCATCCTGTAAATACCAATTCACCAAATTAGGTTTTCATTCAACCAAAAAACCTTCGTCGCCCTTCTCTCGAAACAAAAAAAAAACTCAAAAAATAGCGTCGAAATGGAGAGTACGAGCAACTGGTGGTGCAACACAACACTACCAGGGTATAGTATTCTTAAAGTTGTGGTTTTTAAGGTAAAATGTGTAACCTAATGTTGAAATTTCAGGTAATTCGAGGCCCATCACGCTGAAGATCCACCACAAGGGCCACTTCAGAGCCATTCCCGCTGGCGAGTAGGAATACAATGGCGGCGTTGGGAGCTTTGTTGACTACGTCAACATTGATATCTTTTCGTACAAAGAGCTTGACGATATGGTTAAAGCTCTAGGGTACACGACGATTGGGTATTTTACCACCTTTTTCAGGATCTCATACCTGTCACGGGAGTATGCTGTTGAAGTGTAGTGTGATAATGATATGAGGGCTGTGGCCTTTCACGGGAGGGATGCTACTAAACTCTCCCTTTACCTTGTGAGGGAGCAGGACTCCACCTTCATCTCTGATGTTCTGTTTGGGCAGAGGAGGATACCAGGTGAGCACAGTGAATGAGATACTACATGGTCCACATCCTCATCTGAGGAGGAGGATGAGGATTTGTTATCTGATGCTAGGTAATAGTGTTTTAGTTTTGAATTTATTTCTGTAATTATGATTTTTTGTATAAAATATGGTTATATATATAATATATCAGTTTTTTGTTATTTGGTTGATACATGTGATCGTTGTTTTGTTATTTGATTGTATTGATTGTGTATTTGGTTGATGATTGTGTATTTGGTTGATACAATGCAATGTAGTTTCTCATTAAGAAACTACAGTTAAATAAAGCTAGCTACAATTGCATATCATTTGATCATATACTGACCATTTACCATATGATGACCAATATTTGACCATTTGCAATTGGTCTATAATTGCAGCAATTGCATACCATTTGACCATATACTGATAACAGTTGACCAATTGTAAAGATAAATCAAACTAATATAAATCAAACCAAAGACATAGCAGTTACACAGTTGACCATATCCTGAAATCCAAAGACATAACAGTTGACCAGTTGACCATATGTTGACCATTTACCATATACTGACCAATATTTGATCATTTGCAATTGGTTTAAAATTGCATACCATTTGACCATATATGATAACAGTTGACCATTTTAATTTCAAATAGACACAACTGTTGGTTTTGGAGAACAACCTCACCAGCAGTTTCCCTCACCAGGTCTTCTATAAATCAAACTAATATAAATCAAACCAAAAACATAACAATTGCACAGTTGACCATATCCTGAAATCTAAACACATAACAGTTGACCATTTATTGACCATTTACCATATATTGACCAATATTTGACCATTTGCAATTTGTCTACAATTGCAGCAATTGCATACTATTTCACCATATATTGATAATAGTTGACCATATACTGACCATTTACAATTGGTCTACAATTGCATCGATTGATAAGAGTTGACTATTGACCATTTTAATTTCAAAGACACAACTGCTGGTTTTGGAGAACAACTTCACCAGCAGTCTTCTATAAATCAAACTAATATAAATCAAACTAAAGACATAGTAGTTGCACAGTTGACCGTATACTGAAATCCAAAGACATAACAGTTGACCATGTGACCATATACTGACTACTTGACCATTTACCATCTACTGACCAATATTTGACCATTTGCAAAGATAAATTGTACATATATACAAAAAAAAAATCAGTTCTTGTACATATCAGTTATGATCTAGCTAGTTCAAGCCACTTGTCTATCCTTAGAGATTCATACATGATCATCTTCACATCTGCAGCAACTTGATCAGGAGGTGGTTCTTTTTGGCTTTTTAGTCCTACAAAGTATGATCTAGCTGCAACTGAGATTTGGTCTGCAGTTGGAGGCTCAGTTGGATTCAACGAGGTTCTTATTGGTAGAGCTTCATCATCGTAGACCGACTTGGGTGGCACCTTTTCAGGAAAGTTCTTTCAGAGATCTTTCAAAATCTTGTAGTTTTCAAAAGTTTTTCTTTCATTCCATCTTTTAATTGTAGCAGGTTGATCCATCTTTGCTTCTATCATTTCATCCTCCATTCTCTTCATTTTGAGTGCCTTATCAATACTAGTAGTTGTTCTACATGCTTTCCAATTTGGTGGTGTTTGTGCACTAGAAGGGTGTTCCATCATTTTACTAATCCTTATGATTTCCCCTTCAAATGCTTTTGCGGTCCAGTCTACATACTCACCTCTTTTTGCAGTGTACTTCTTGTTCTGCATGATCCAATCAATATGATCTTTTTTTTAATGTTGCACGTAGATTGGAATCTATGACTGTTGCATTTGAAAGTTCTTGGCATTTACGAAAGGCAGTGTCTTCTAGGTCTCTGATGATCAACAATTCCTTTGCTAACATCTGTTGGGTCTCTTTATCAGACATGCCTTTACACTTTACTGCAACATCGTCTTGAATTTGTTTTTATTTTATTTTAATGTATTCCTGAAAAGTCTTTGGTATTGTATAATAAGTCGATGTTTGCCAATGAGGGAAACACTAATTGTCCAGAAGAAGGTGGGTCAAAGAATTGCAGAACTTCTTGATTTAAGCTCATGATGGGAAGTGATGTTGGTGGAGGTTGTGTAGTTGCTAGTGGAAATTTTGTTGGTGCATTTGGAGTAGCCTCATCTTCATCACTTTCATGTACCACCATCTTCCTTCTTTTAGGGGCATTTTTGGTATTTTCTGGAAATGATGTTGAACTTGAAACTGCTGTTGGCACTAAAGCTGGTGCAACAGTAGTTGTACTCTGTGTTGTAGTCTCAGTCATTTCTGTATCTTTTGAAGGCTCAACTACTGAAAAAAGTGATTTTATTGCAACACTTGTAGCAGTAGTTTCAGGAGTGGGCCTTTTAACTCCAGTTGCTTATGGTGGTGTAGATTTTGGGTTGACTGCTAGACCCGCTGGTTCATATTTGTTTAAGGCTTCAGCTGCATGTTCAGGAGCAGGCCTTTTGACTCCAGGTTTAGCACCTTTCTTTAAAACTTGTTTTCTTGCAGATCTTGCATGAATCTTTGTTACTGTACCTGAAGTATTTGATGAACCCTGTTTACCTTTTTCAACCTGTTCTTCAATTACCTGTCTGACAAATGCTGCAGATTCTGCCTCTCTATTTTTTCTTAACATTTCCTTTTCTTTTGCAGCTTCTTGTGCTTTCTCTACTTCAGAGTAGTCTGCTTTTTTGTCTTGCTTCTTTTGCTTTTGGGCATCATCATCTCGGAATTTAGGAGGAGGTGGTGTAACACCAGTTAATTGTTCTAACTTTGTGCTTATTACACTTACATCTGCATGTGTGTCCTTGTATCTTGGATCAACATAATTTCTCATAGCCTCCATGTGTAATTTCAAAGAATTATCCAGTGCCCTTTGATTCTTTTTTTGGAGATGCTGGAAGGCTTTCCATATGATTGGAGTCAATTCTTCAGGAGTTGGAAGCTTGATTTGGGAAATCACTTTGTTTATTGCAGACTCAAACTCTTTCTTGACTTGGAGTTTCAGTAGAAGGCTTCTTGGTAAGAGTTTCTTTAATTGTTGAGCAAGAAGACTCTACATTGGACATTCTCTCCGTCAATTCCTATATCTTAATCCATCACCTAAGTTAATAGGATCAGCTGGATTCCCACTTGAAGTGGTTGTATCTGTCCGTGTGACATGAACATGTTCAATGTCAATGGGTGCAGATGCCCCTTTGTATCGGTCATGGGGACTTCCATCTATTGTAGAGTGAACTATTGTGGACTCAACAGTTGTTGCTCTCAAGGGAGTCTTAGCTATGTAACTATTGTCTCGATATGAAACTGTTGTTTCTACAACTGTAGTAGCTGCTCCACTTGAGAAATCCTCATAAGATGTACCCTCAGTGATTGCATCAATTAACATATGTAAGGGTGAAGTTTGTGGGGGTGATGAGTAGTGAAAAGAGTCAGTAGTAGTACTGGGAGATAGACTTTGAGTATAATGCTCAAGTAATACATCAGATCTAGATGTGGCTTTGGATTTGGATTTTATCTTCCTTAGGATTTCTGCTATGGGTTCCAAATCAGGGATGGGTTCTTCCCTTTGGTTAGCAGGAGCAGTAGGCTCATTTTGTTGTGCTGGCTCATCCTCATTAACCAAAATTTGTTTTGTTGATTCCATCCTTGTAAAAGTTTGTTTTTCAAGAGATTTGATGGTGACCAATTTACTCCTTTTGTAAATGTTTTCAGGCAATTCCTTTTGAATATATGCCATAACAAGTCTAGGGTATATCAAAAATTTTGTTTGTGAAGTAGTGTTGGAACACATGTCTTTAAAAATTATTTTTTGAAACTTTGAAGCTTTGCCCTGTTAAAATGGCATAAGCCACGTATTAAGTATTTAATGGAATTTCATTCCATGTACCACTCTTCCCTGAAAAACATTGCATAAGAGTATGAAAATGGAATTTTAAACTCGTATAATACATGCCCTTATCCAAAGTTGTTGAGGTTATTTGACCAAGATAACCTCTCTCAATGAATTCAATATGCATGAGATGTTTTGTAAATTGATCAACACCGTTAGCATCACCAAGCTCTAGGATTGTGATGAGGGCCTCAGGAGTTATTGTAACAGGTTTTGAACCATTGTCTGACATAATCGAAATGATGTTGTGTTTTTTGTCTTTGATAACCCTGGCATTTTTCCAAAACACTTCAAGAATAGTCAAATAGAAAGGTGGGTTAACTATACGAGCTTTGTGACAAGGGGAATCGGTTATTAAATTGATCATTTGGTGATATTATGGATGATCCTTCGATTTTGTGAGATATGGACACAGGTTGTGAGTAGGTCGAATGGCCATGATCGCGAGTAAGTAAGAGAAGAATCGACGGAATTTTAAACTTCAGTCGAGTGTGAGAAAAGGTTTAGAATGATATGAATGGGGTTTAATATAGTTTTTTAATAGCCTGAAATCTAGGGTTAAAAAACTAGATGAAACACAACTTCTGGTTAATGTTTTTACATCCACCAATTTAAAATTTTCAGAAGTTTTTAAAGAAAAAGCAACTATTTGAAATAACAATTGTTTTATTTTACATCCTGTCCATCAACAATATTATCGGCACCATGCTATCCCAATCTCATGTGCCTTTACATTTTTATGTTTCGTTTTTGAAGCATTCAACAATAATAATAACATAACAAACAAAACAATTTAACAATACAAAATTTTAGTGTGCAAAACAATAACATAACAAAATTATAATGTGTCAAATTTTACTGCGCAAAACATAGTTTGAGCCTTCGCTTGTAATAAACAACATATTCTTTTTCTTGAAAAATATGAATTTGTAATTTGTGCCTAGTGTCGAATACAAACCGGACCCAAACACACTAACACGAGCCCACCCCTACAGACTGTACCTACTCCGGCCTTCTACATGCTCCACGTTCACCTTTAACGTCCTTGTTGTGGAAATGGGAGGAATTCTGACCTGCATCTCTTCCAACGAATCCAAACCAGCCTTCTCTGCAAAATCCTCTGGAAATTGCTACATAAAAATCAAGAGAGACAATTTCAAAAACGACTATAACTAACAGTAATAAATAGGTATTGGAAACTTACAATTACAAATTGCATAAACTATCTAAGCATAATACTTACAAGTTTTAGCGCAAGGCGGTCAACAAATGAAACCTTGCCCTCATCATTGTCATCATCATTATCAACATCAACATCATAATCATCATCATCATCATCACCATCACCATCTTCCTCAGCATCATCATCATCCCCATCATCACCAACTTCATCAGCATCATCTTCCTCACTTTCTTCAGCAAAAAAAATTTGGGCTTTACTGCTTGCATTGTAAACCTCAATGTGGAACGCATAAGTATCAACCAAGTTGAACATCATAGCCCAGCCCACATCTACACCAAGGTCTTTTGACATCTTCTGCCATCCACTGTTAAAGGAGAAGAAGTGACTTTTCTTTTGGATCTTCAACTCCCAAGACATACACGAACCATTGGTTACAACGATTGGACCCACCGGAAAGTTGTTGCTCAGATGAAGGTGCTCGTAACACAAAGGCAAGACCTGAAGGGTTGAAGAGGTTGCGATTAATGTATATATATATATATATATATGTAGCTACATAGTTCAAATAAGAAAACTTGTTGACATTATTACTTGAAAAGATGAAACTGAATTTGTGATAATCAACAAGAAGCCTGGATTAGCATAGAACGGAAAATATGCGGTAAATAAAGAAAGACATGTGAACGGGCTTACGTTAAAAGAAATGTACATATTACATTCAAAACCTTTAGCAATAAGCACACTAGTAGAGTATATCCGAAACACAGAAAGACAAGAACCTATACTTTAACATAAAAAACAAAATCATTATAATTACCTAAACCATTATGTTTCAAATTCTTTCTTGGTCTCCCTCTTGCTTTCCTGTTCTCTAGGAAGTACTGGGTGGGTGGATACTTGGTGGGTCTACCTCTTTTCCTCTTCTCCACCATGGTTGCGTTCCCCTTCTCTAGGACGTACCGGGTGGGTGGGTGGATACTTTCTGGGTCTACCTCTTTTCCTCATCTCCACCATGGGTGCTTTCCCCTTCTCTAGGACATACTGGCTGGGTGGATACTTTCTGGGTCTACCTCTTTTCCTCTTCTCCACCATGGGTGCTTTCCCCTTCTATAGGACGTACTTGGTGGGTGGATCCTGCTCACTCTTCATTTCTTAACTTTCCACAATCATAAGCCAACAAAATTGCAACTAGATTAGTATACCATAAAAAGAAATTAACCAAAGTAGTAATATTTCCAACAAAATTATATAATTCTGCATACGCTTAATTACACTCATGGTTGCCTATCATACGATTGACCACAATAGTATTGTTATTTGCAACAAGTAGATCACTCTCATCAATGACACATTTTTTTTTGTCTTGGGTGAGGTTTGAACCCACAACCTCTTGGTTGTGGATTCCCCTCTTACCCACCCACCCCACCCCCACCCCATTCGGTTGATATACATTAAGCTCATAACAAAAGTAAACCAACGAAACAAACCCGCCAAAGCCCCTAAATTAGAGAAATCAAATAGAAAAACCTAAATAAATCAGCTGAAAACAACCAACGAACATTGCACCTAACCAAGCTAGAGCAACGACATCACATTATGATGATCAATAATATACGTTACATCCGATCGAACACAAACGGATTACCTTGGAAGACGGAAAGACGTTCCAGGAGAGAATCAGAGAAGAGATGATCAGAATTAATTGTGATGAGGTTTACAAAACCATGCATAAACCCACTTAACACACAACACACGTAAAAATAGTTTAAAAAAATAATTTAGAGATCATACCTATAGTTTAAAAAAAAATATTAAAATATTTTTTATTTGTAATTAAATAAAAAATTTAGAAATCATACCAGCCTATAGTTTAAAAAAATATATATAAATTAAAAAACTTAAAATGTACGATTTATAATTAATTAAATAAACAATTTAGAGATCATACCTATAGTTGTTGATGATGATGATGATGATAACCCATATGATCGATGTTGATAACCTGTATGATGATGATGATGATAACCCATATGATGATGATGATGATCGGGCATAACCCATATATATATGATGATGGTGTTGACATATAACCCATATATATGATGGGGCAATGACAACCCATGATATATGCATGCATGGTGATTATGATGATAACCTGTATGATGATGATGATGGTGATGATGGTCATGATGATGATGGTTGTTATGATATAATGATGTTGGCGAGATGATGATTATAATGATGCTGATGCTGCTGATGATGATGATGTTGATGATGATAATGCATGATAAAACATATGATGATCATGATGGCTCATAAGCCTTGTAAGGCTGATAACCTATGCCACCCACGTCTCACAACCAATAACCTGCAACTAGTGTCACCCCTATAAGGCTAATGGGTCAAATGAGCCATTGGTCATGGGTGTTATGGGTTATATATTGGCCTTATGGCATTATAACCCATGACATGATGATGGTGTAATGATTATAAACCACATGATGATCATGATGGCTCATAAGCCTTGTAAGGCTCATAACCCATGCCAACCATGTCTCACAACCATTAACCCAAAACCAATGTCACTCCTATAAGGCTTATGGGTCAAATGGGCCATGGGTCATGGGTGATATGGGTTATATATGGGCTTTATGGCATTATAACCCATGCCAACTGATGTTGATGATGGTGTAATGATTATAAACCACATGATGATTATGATGGCACATAAGCCTTGTAAGGCTCATAACCCATGCCAACCATGTCTCATAACCAATAACCCAAAACCAGTGTCACGCCTATAAGGCTTATGGGTCAAATGGGTCATGGTGATATGGTTTATATATGGGCCTTATGGCATTATAACCCATGACAACCCATGTCTCACAACCAATAACCCGCAACTAGTGTCACCCCTATAAGTCTTATGGGTCAAATGGGCCATTGGTCATGGGTGATATGGGTTATATATTGGCCTTATGGCATTATAACACATGACATGATGATGGTGTAATGATTATAAACCACATGATGATCATGATGGCTCATAAGCCTTGTAAGGCTCATAACCCATGCCAACCATGTCTCACAACCATTAACCCAAAACCAGTGTCACTCCTATAAGGCTTATGGGTCAAATGGGCCATGGGTCATGGGTGATATGGGTTATATATGGGCTTTATGGCATTACAACCCATGCCAACTGATGTTGATGATGGTGTAATGATTATAAACCACATGATGATTATGATGGCACATAAGCCTTGTAACGCTCATAACCCATGCCAACCATGTCTCATAACCAATAACCCAAAACCAGTGTCACGCCTATAAGGCTTATGGGTCAAATGGGTCATGGTGATATGGGTTATATATGGGCCTTATGGCATTATAACCCATGACAACTGTTGTTGATGATGGTGATAATGATTATAAACCATATGATGATCATGATGGTTCATAAGCCTTGTAAGGCTCATAACCCATGTCACACCCTGACTCACAACTAATAACCCACAACCAGTGTGACCCTATAAGGCTTATAGGTAAAATAGGCCATGGGTCATGGGTGATATGGGTTATGGGCCTTATGGCATTATAACCCATGACACAAAAAGCCTTGTGATGCCATAAAACATGTCACCCATGACTCACAACCAATAACCCACAACCATAAGCCACTCCTATAAGGCTTATGGGTTAAATAGGCCATGGGCCATGAGTGATATGGGTTTTGGCATTATATGAAGTGAAAAGCCTTGTAATGCAATAACCTATGTCACCCATTACTCATAACTAATAACCAGCAACTAGTGTGACCCCTCTCCCTAGGAAAACTATATAGCCGATGCTCAAACTAGTTTGATGGACGAGGAGTTGAACAATTTTGTATGATTATACCTTTAGTCAACAACCCAACGACAAACAACGAATTGGTGACGCTCAAAGGAATTTCACTTCAAACCCTCCTACAGTGCCAAATTGTCGTCCTCCACTATCAAACCATTCTCATATGGCAAACCTCCCTCCGATACAAGAAGTCCCAAGTTGGGCTGATCAGGGTACGAAACCTACCATGGAGCGGTAATTTTTTTTATTTATGTAATGTTTTAAGTAGGTTTATTATAAAGTTAATTTTATAAAAATTCCGTACAGTTTAATTAGTTTTTGTTTTTTCAAATATGTTATAGAATCTGTAAATTATTACCCTATATTAAGCATGGTGAAAAATATGTAAAGCATGCCACCTTTCAATACACGTGCCAAAAAAAAGACCTACTTCACACACATTTTCAATACACGTGTCTTCCTTCACACACATCTTCTCCCTCTTTTAAACCCAGAAAGTGAATTAGGATTCAAAATTCCCCAAAAATCACATGGCGGGATCTTAAACAAAAAAAATAGCGCTAAAATATTGAGAATTCATTTTGTTAATTAGTACCAAAACTTGTGACCCTACCCTCACAACTTCCACCTCCGTCCTCTTACACTTCACTCGAGCTTTACTTTTCGCCAAAACCCTAACCCATCTCCACTCAATTTTAAACCATAACCCTAACTTAAACAAACTCCGGTGGAAGAAAACACAAACTCCGGCAAGGAGTTCTTGGGAAACTCACGGTAATCAGGTATGAGTCAATATCTCATATAATCTCAATATATATTAAGTTAACACAATAAGTATTTCTTCTTGTCGGATTCAGGTTTCTAGCATGAATCTACTCCTTTTAATTAAAAAAGCATTTTTGCAGTTTGTTAACTTAAACTTAAGTTAATGTGGTCCCCCTGTAACACCCCGAAAATCCCCTAAGGAAATGAAGGATTAAAGTTGTCAATTTTCATAAGTCCAGGGGCTATAATGGGAACATACAAAATCCAAGGATCAAAAATGAAAATTTAGGAAAAATAGCCTGTAACGGACCGTCACCGGCCATAACGGTCCGTTACACCTCATGATGGATCGTCACCCGTCATGACGGTCAATGTCGCAAAACACAGAAGAGATTTAGGGTTTCTGACACGTTTCTGATGACTCGCCCTCGTGACGGACCTTCATGAACCATAACAGTCCGTTACGTCGTCCTGAAGTGCATAGCCGCCAAGTCAAGGCGTGACGGGCCGTCACGCCTGGTAACAGTGTGTCACGGACCCAAATCTTGCCCTATAAATAGATGATCGAATTCAGTCCCATTTTCACACAAAACACACTCCATTTCACACACAAACAGTTTGGAGATCCGATCCCGAGCCCCGGTTTGCATACGAGAGTCCGGTTTTTGATCATTCGACTTCAAATTGCCACAGATAGTGCTAAGGTAAGATTCCGACCTAGTATTAAGCTTTGATTATACACCATTAATCTAGGATTATTTACGTAAGTAATATCATTGCATATCTAGGAGCTTTGTCCAAGGTATTTGCCGTATTACTGATTCAATAAGTAGAAATGATGCTGAGGTAAGTTTTTAAACTGTGATGCATGAACCCAGTCATGACCTTGTACGGTATGATTGATTTATGAAAACATTTTGAGTCTCTTGAAAGGATTGCACCGATTATTTATATATAACATATTCTAAGCGCTTATTGTATTTCACTTGCTCGTGGAACGGCATGTTAGACATGACCCATGGAACGGTCTTTGGTTATATGTAGACCGAATGCTTGTTCATAGTTGTCTATGAATTTGGGTGAGTGATTTTAATAAACTATTTTAGTTTATAAATTCACCAGCTTTATGCTGACCCATGTTTTATCAAATGTTTTTTAACGCATCACAGGTAGACAATAGATGAGGCATTTCTAGGACTAGAATGAAACAATAAACGATCCAGATGATGGGCATGCCTCCGAATGATATGTTCCTTGTTAGGAACAAATGATGTAACTTTTGTTAAACATGATCTAAACAATGTTTTGATGTTAGTAGAAGTTATGATTTAGACTTCCGCTGTGTGTTTTTGATATCAACGTCACAGTAACTAGAATGCGACATTCTGGCCGGTATGTAGTTATCTGACAAATGGAATGTTTCGTCTAAGGAAAGAGCGGTGTATAAATCTCTTCTAGACCCATCGTTCTTTCCTGGGAACATCTCTGTTGGAGGTACTACTATGGTTAGATAACTGTCCTGTGTTACGGGTGTGACAAGTTGGTATCAGAGCCTCAGTTTAAGGGATTTAGATGCTACATGAATAGTATCTAGACTTAAACTAGGACTCTGAGATTAGTCTGGAATGCCTCGGGATAAGTTAGGTGTATACATTCAGTATGACCTATAACGGGAAATACCTAGAAATCAGATAATTAAAGGCATTTTTGGCCAAGTGTTATTAATTTCTGAATTTCTGGATTATGACCGGTTATATGAAATCTGATGTTATACATCTGTGTATAGGTACAAATGGCAGGACGTGGTAGATGATAAGGCAGAGGTAGGGGTAGGATGCCCAACACTAGGTCCCATACCTGCAACATGACAAATACAAACACTGACCATGATGAAAACATCAACACAGATACTGAACCCGAACAACCTGTGGAAGAAGTCATTATGACGGAAGCCCAATTTCAAGCAGCGGTGGTGTCTGAGGTCACCCGAGTTCTTCAAACAACTTTACCAGGAATCCTTGATGATGCTCTTAGGAGAAGGAGAATCATAACAGTCTAGGAAATCGAAATGAAGGAACAAGTGGTGTTGTTCCGAGAACAAAAGACACCCTTCATACTACTCCGGTAGGAAACAATATAGGAACCACCCAAACTCACGAAACAGTTGGAATGACAAACCAGAGCACATGAATTCATGGCCACGGATGTAGTTACAATAATTTCAGTGACTTCCATCCCAAACCATTCTATGGAAAGAAGGATTCCATTACAGCTTTGTAGTGGATCACATCTATGGAAGCTGTGATAAGATGAGTGAATGCAGATCGGACCAAGCTGTGAAGTTTGTTGCCCATTCATTTGAAGAGGAAGCTGTTGACCGGTGGGAGTCAGTCAAACAAACGAAGGGATAAGCTGTTACTGATAGAATGACATGGGAAGATCTCAAAACTTTAATCATGAAGAGGTATTGTCCACAGAATGCCGTGGACAAGATTAAATCTAAATTTCTTCGGTTCAAAGCTGGAACCATGACTCCTCAAGAATACACGACCAAGTTTAATGAGATGGCCAAGCTGGTGCCACATTTGGTTACTCCTGAATCAGGAAGAGTCAAATGTTACATTCAAGGCTTACCTCCTAAGGTTCGTACCTTAGTGAAATCTATCGCGCCCGAAACGATAGATTTAGCCGTTGAAAAGAGTGCGGTAATGTTTGATGAAGTGGCAGCTCAAGAGCCACCAAAAGTTTATCACAAAAGGAAACCTGAAGAAGTTGTTTATAAATTTAAACCGGGAAATAGTAAATTTCCCAGAAGAAGAGGGTTTAACCCCAACCCTGATAGAACCACCCAGGGAGTAAAGTGCCAGACTTGCCAGAAGTTTGGTCACTTCGCAATCCATTACCCGAATGTTAAGTGTTTTAACTGTGGAGAGATAGGGCACTATAGGACTTCCTATCCTAAACCACATAAGCAAGTGATGGGTGGTCAGAAAAAGGGCACAAGACGAGTGTCCGTCCTAGGAAGCGGAAGTGAAACGAAAAATAAAGCCAAGGAAGTGGCAAGTACATTCTTAGTTAATAATATTTACGCCAAGGTTTTATTTGATACATGAGCGAATACAAGTTTCATTTCTTGTGCATTCACCCCATATTTAGGCGTAAGACCGATTCCACTTATTCATGCCTATGTCGTTGAAACGGCTAGTGGCGAACAGATAAGGATAACCGAATCATACCCTGACTGTACCATCAATTTTAGTAACGATAAGGTATTAGTTACACTAATGCCGATGAACTTGAACGAATATGAGGTTATCCTAGGGATGGATTGGTTAAACCAATACCCAGCCCAGATAGATTGTGACCAAAGAACGGTCAAGATTAAGAAAGTAGATGAAACTAGTTTGATGATTCAGGGTGATAGTAATAAAAATAAGATTGAAATAATTTCCATAGCAAAAGCTGAGAAAGAATTAATTAAAGGAGACGGTATGTTCATACTACATGCTTTAAGTGTTAAACCTAAAGGACAAATTGAAGATATTTTTGTAGTCTGTGATCACTCGGATGTTTTTTCGAAAGAATTACCCGGTCTTCCACCTGATCTTCAGATCGAGTTCCAAATCGAACTCATTCTTGGAGCTACACCTGTTGCAAGATCCCGTTATCGTCTAGCTCCTTTCGAACTGAAAGAATTGATGAAACAAATTCAAGAACTCTTAAACAAAGGGTTCATTCGTCCGAGCACTTCACCTTGGGGAGCACCGGTACTATTCGTTAAGAAGAAAGACGGAAGCATGAGAATGTGCATTGATTATCGGGAGTTAAATAAACTGACTATAAAGAACAAATATCCATTGCCTAGAATAGATGATCTATTCGATCAACTACAAGGAGCCAAGTATTTCTCAAAGATCGATTTAAGATCAGGATATCATTAGTGGAAGGTACAAGAAGAAGATGTACCTAAGACTGATTTCAGGACCAGATATGGTCACTATGAATTCCTGGTCATGTCATTTGGTCTAACGAATGCTCCCGCAGCATTTATGGACCTGATCCACCGAGTTTGTAAACCATTCCTTGATAAATTTGTCATTGTTTTCATGGATGATATTCTTATCTATTACCGAAGTCAAGAAGAACATGCAGAGCATCTTAGAATCATTCTGGAAACCCTAAGAAAAGAAAGAGTGTACGCTAAATTTTCCAAATGTGAATTTTGGAAACAAGAAGTACAATTTCTTGGGCACGTTGTGAACGAACGTGGAATACAAGTGGACCCTAGTAAGATTGAAGCATTTATGATATCGGAAGCCCCAAAGACTCCAACAGAAATCAGAAGCTTTCTTGGATTAGTCAGTTACTATAGAAGGTTCATTGAGGACTTTTCCAAAATTGCCACACCTTTGACTACTTTAACTCAGAAAGCAGCAAAGTTTGAATGGGGCACAAAACAAGAAGAAGCATTCAGTACTCTCAAAGATAAGCTCAGCCATGCACCAATCTTAGTACTACCCAAAGGAAATGATGATATTGTTAACTATTGTGACACTTCCCGAACTGGTCTGGGTTGTGTGTTGATGCAGCGAGACAAGGTTATTGTCTACGCTTCACGCCAACTTAAAATTCATGAGAAAAACTATACCACGCATGATTTAGAACTTGGTGTCATAGTGTTCGCTCTAAATATATGGAGACACTATATGTATGGTACCAAATGCGTGATATACTCAGACCACAAAAGCCTCCAACATATTTTTAATCAAAAGGATTTAAATATGAGGCAAAGGAGGTGGATGGAATTTATCAATGACTATGATTCTGAAATCAAATACCATCCTAGGAAGGCAAATGTAGTGGCAGATGCTTTGAGTCAGAAGGAACAAAGCCAACCGATTAAAGTAAAAGCACTACGATTAGATCTAAAGTTAGATTTAAAGGAACAAATCAAAGAAATCAAACCAAAAGCCTTGGAAGAAGAGAATATCAAGAAAAAACGTATGGTTGGGAAACATAAATTGCTATTCAAAGGAAATGATGGAATCATGAGATTTGATCAAAGAATCTGGATACCAAGACTTGGAGATATTCAAGATAAGGTGTTAGATGAAGCACATAAATCAAGATATTCAATGCATCCTAGTGCAAACAAGATGTATAAAGATCTGAAGACACATTACTGGTGGCCTACCATGAAGAGATTAATTGCCGAGTATATAGACAAATGCTTGACTTGTCTTCAAGTTAAGATTGAGCACAAAAAACTAGCAGGTCCATTACAACAATTAGAATTACCTGTCTAGAAATGAGATCGTATTACAATGGACTTCGTTACTAAACTACCCAGAACTCAGAAAAGGGCATATCACAATATGGGTCGTGGTCGATAGACTGACTAAGTCAGCCCATTTCATACCTATCAATGAAACATACTCTATGGATAAGTTAGCCAGAATTTGTGAGCCACCATAGATACCATTATCTATTATTTCTGATAGAGACAGTCGGTTCACATCTAGATTATGGACAAGTTTTCAAAAAGAATTGGGAACTAGACTTACCATGAGTACTGCATATCATCCCTAGACAGATGGACAGAGTGAACGAACAATTCAAACCATGGAAGATATGGTAAGAGCATGAGTTATAGATTTCGGAGGTAATTGGGATAATCACCTACCGTTAATTGAATTCTCCTATAACAACAGTTACCATTCAAGTATTAAAACTGCACCATTCGAAGAACTGTACGGAAGAACGTGCAGAACTCCTGTCTATTGGACTGAAATAGGATACAGTCAATTATCTAGACCTGAAGTTATACAAGAAACAACAGATAAGATAGTCCAAATAAAAAACGGTTGAAAGCGGCTGAAGATCGACAAAAGAGTTATGCTGACAGAAGACGGAGACCGTTAGAATTCCAAATTAGAGATTATGTGATGTTAAAAGTTTCACCTTGGAAAGGTGTTGTAAGGTTCAGGAAACGTGGATAGTTAGGACCAAGATATATCGGACCTTACAAAATCATTAAAAGGGTTGGAGCAGTAGCCTACAAGTTAGATCTACTTGAAGCCTTACAAGGGATTCACAATACGTTTCACTTATCTTGCTTACATAAATGTTTAGCTGATCCAACTCAGGCTATTACACTAGATGATGTACACGTAGATGACAAGCTTCAATTCACTAAACAACTGATCAAGATTTTAGACACCCAGGAACAGAAATTGAGAAAGAAAGTTATACCAATGGCGTTAGTAAATGGCAAGGTCGGATCGGATACGATAAGACTTGGGAATTAGAGGAACAGATGAAAGCCAAATATCCTCATCTATTCACACCTTAATTTCGAGGACGAAATTTCTTAAAGGTGGAGAGATTTGTAACACCCCAAAAATCCCTAAAAGAAATGAAAGATTAAAGTTGTCAATTTTCATAAGTCCAGGGGCTATAATGGTAACATACAAAATCCAAGGATCAAAAATGAAAATTTGGGAAAAATAGCCTGTAACGGACCATCACCAGCCATAACGGTTCGTTACGCCTCATGACGGACCGCCACCCGTCATGACGGTCCGTGCCGTATAACCCAGAAGCGGTTTAGGGTTTCTGACACGTGGCTGATGACTCACCCTCGTGACGGACCGTCACTAACCATAACGGTCCGTTACGTGGTCCATATGTGCACAACCGCCAAGTCAAGGCGTGACGGACCGTCACAGACCCAAATCTTACCCTATAAATAGATGATCGACTTCAACCCCATTCTCACACAAAACACACTCCATTTCACACACAACACTCTAGAGATCCGATCCCGAGATCCGGTTCGCGTACGGGAGTCCGGTTTCTGATCATTCGACTTTAAATTGCCGTAGATAGTGCTAAGGTAAGGTTCCGACCTACTATTAAGCTTTGGTTATACACCATTAATCTAGGATTATGTACTTAAGTAATATCATTGCATATCTAGGAGCTTTGTCCGAGGTATTTGCCGTATTACTGATTCAATAAGCAGAAATACTGTTGAGATGAGTTCTTAAACTGTGATGCATGAACCCAATCATGACCTTGTCTGGCATGATTGCTTTATGAAAACATTTTGAGTATCTTGAAACGATTGCACCGATTGTTTATATATAACGTATTCTAAGCGCTTATTGTATTTCACTTGCTCGTGGAACGACATGTTGGACAGGAACCGTGGAATGGTGTTTGGTTATATATAAACTGAATGATTGTTCATAGGTGTCTATGAATTTGGGTGTTGAAGCCCATGAATATGTTCAAGGTACTCTAGAGGGTTATTTTAATAAACTATTTTAGTTTATGAATTCACCAGCTTTATGTTGACCCATGTTTTATCAAATATTTTTGAACGCATCATAGGTAGACAATAGATGAGGCATTTCCAGGACTAGAATGAAACGATAAACGATCCAGATGACGGGCATGCCTGGAACTATAAGTCCCGAATGATATGTTCCTTGTTAGGAACAAATGATGTAACTTTTGTTAAACATGATTTAAACAATGTTTTGATGTTAATAGAAGTTATGATTTAGTCTTCCACTGTGTGTTTTTTTATATCAACGTCACAATAACTAGAAGGTGACATTCTGGCCGGTATGTAGTTATCTAACAAACAAAATGTTCTGTCTAAGGAAAGAGCGGTGTATAAATCTCTTCTAGACCCGTCGTTCTTTCCTGGGAACATCTCTATTGGAGGTACTACTCTGGTTAGATAACTTTCCTGTGTTACGGGTGTGACACCCCCTAAATCCTGTTGTCGACCACTATGGGTATATATGTAGGAAGAAACATAGTATATCTTATAAAGATAAATATTTGTTTATTTATACAAAAATAGGGAATTATAAAAGATTACAAGGACAGAGAATGTGCCATGATTGTGATATCTGGTCGATTGACTTACAAGCTCTTTTTGTCCATTTTATAAATAATTATTGCTTTCTGATTGATCTTATAAGAGATCAGGAGATATAAAATAATATTATTAGACTAAAATAGATTAAAAATGCTAACTTTAGACTTGTAAATTGTAAGGCCCCGAACACGGGAAAGCTCACTCGTTGGATTTACTCATAAACACATAGAGAATTAAACTTTGAAATAGAATTAAAGCAGCGGAATATCATTCGAATTACAACTTGTTCAAACATAGCGAAAGCATTATCTTAACATTAAATGTAAATAACATAAATTGAACGGGATGCAAGTGTCATCGCTTGGGTCAACTCTCGGCGTAAGCTCCGCATCCATCCAAAAGCATCACTCTACACTTAACCTGAAGGCATACTAAAAGTCAGCTACGGTTGTGAGTTCTACTTTATATAAAACCTTATACATACAAAATCATTTTGCCAACACACAACATTAATAAAACCGTACATAACATACAGTAACAGTAAATATAAACCATTCGTGTCAAATCTGCGCCTTTTCGTAACCGTCAATTCCTTTAGGCGTTACTCGAGATTAATCGAGGCCCAGTGTCAGTGTAGGATGCCCGGTCTCATCCGAAATCCTAACCTAGACATAATCACGCCCCACCATGATAGTAACATCAAAGCTCGTGTGCATCCACACGACATTCACAGGTTAACTAATCCCGTCGGATAATTATACCTGCCATTCATCCCAGTTGTACAACCGTTTGCTAACCACGATGGATCCCGTATGGGTATAGCAAATCTTCGTGTCTAGGACGCCTAGTCTCATATGGATTCCTAACCCAGACACGATTTCGTTCATCGCATTCATTCCCGAAAGAACCGTTGGCAGATTTGACTTACATCGCATCATTCATTCATTCGTAAAAATCGTTTAGTTATAGCATTGTACGTTTTATTAAAGCATCCGTCCTTCAAGGACTTTCATAAACCTTTAAGGCAAAACATTTCGTAATTTATCTCATAAACATTCCTTTCACAAATCGTAGTTCATAAACATTTCGTAAGTATGCGATTAGTCCCGAAAACATAGTAAAAACATCATGAAAAGGGACAATTAGAACTCACCTGACTTTCTTAAGTAATCATTCCTAACTATAAGGTTCGCAAGGTGCTAGGTGATCTGTTCAAACGATTACCAATGAAGGGTGTTAACATTTCTGCGTACAACAACACGACCCGTTCGAAATCTTCACTTGGTCGAAAACTCTTTCGTTTGAAATCTTTTCTCGTTCGAAATCTTTTTCGGTCGAAATCCCTTTCGCCCGAAATGTCTTTCATCCGAAAAAAAATTTACCCGGAAACCATTTCGTCCGAAAACCTTTTCACCTAAGTGACTTTTCGGGTAGAGCATAGCTTTCCCCTTTTTCGACCGGAAGCCTTTTCGATCGAAATCCTTTTCGGACGCTTTAACAGATTTCAGACCATTCACACGGTTCTTGGCCAAATCCGTCGTTTTTGACCCAAAACTCTAACTTAAACATCCAAACTGCTGTATTATTATATATGAAGCTAAATCCAAGGTTTTAAGACTTAAACACACGTAAAAATCAAAGTTTTTTCGACCAAACTCGTTTTTACCAAAAAACCCTAAAACAGAGATTTAAACAAGATCTTTACCTCAAATCCGTTCGTTTCTACAACAAAGCTTCAAGCAATCGATGGAGAAGGAGAATGGAATGATCTAAAGGCAAAAGTTTCTCTTTCTCTCTCTAGCACTTTCTCTCTCTAAGGGTTGAAAGGGAAGGGCTTGGGTTACGGAGGCCCTTCCTCTACCTTCAGGCACGCGCGCCCCGTCTTTGGCCCACGACTCGTTCCGTCTTGCCCCGACACTTCTTTCGAGTGAAAACCCGCACCCGTCACGTGATAAAATTTTCGGATGTTACAAGTCTACCATCCTTACAAGAAGTTTCGTCCTCGAAACCTGTCTCAGGTCAAAAAACTGAGGAAACGACTGCTTCATCTCGTCCTCGGATTCCCACGTGGCTTCCGAGCTCAATGTCTTCAATCGGTATGAAGTCCGATTCGTTCGCTAGACATTTTCGTAAATGCGACACATGAAATGTTTGGTGGATACCATCCTTAACTTTCACTTGACGAATCACTTTGTTACGCAAATTCTTCTCCTTTCGGTCAATGATTGCAATTGGCGTCTCAACATAATTTAACAGGTCGTCCACATCAATGTATTCAGTCGGTATGAAGTCCAATTCGTTCGCAAGACATTTTCGTAAATGCGACACATGAAATGTTTGGTGGATACCGTCGAGTTCTTGCGGTAAATCCAGTCTGTAGGCTACTTCCCCAACTCGTGCTACTATCTGGAAAGGTCCGACATAACGAGGGCTTAGCTTTCCCTGCTTATGATACCGAATAATACCCTTCCATGGTGACACTTTCAACAAAACCTTATCACCCACATCGAATTCAATCGACCTGCGCCTATTGTCTGCATAGGATTTCTGTCTATCTTGTGCAGCTTTCAGGCGAGCTTTAATCTGATCTATCTTTACTGACGTCTCCTTCACTACATCCAGACTTCCCAACTCCTTCTGACCAATCTCTCCCCAACACACCGAAATCCTACATCACCTTCCGTACAACATCTCAAAAGGTGGCATGCCCATGCTAGAATGATAACTGTTGTTGTCGGAGAACTCCTCGAGTGGTAAGTGACGACACCAACTCCCGTCGAAGTCGATGACACATGCACGAAGCATATCCTCTAAGGTTTGAATGGTCCATTCGGACTGACCATCCGTTTGAGGATGATATGTTGTGCTAATGTTCAACCTCGTTCCCATTTATTCATTAAACTTCTTCCAAAACTTGGACGTGAACCCTGTATCTCGATCGGAGACGATCGACACCGGTATGCCATGCAGAACTAAAATCTAGCTAATAAACAATTGCCAATCGTTCAGAAGTGAACGTCTCACAGATCGGCAAGAAATGAGCACTCTTCGTCAGCCGGTCCACAATCACCTAAATGGTGTCATAACCTTTAGCTGTACGTGGTAGCTTGGTTATGAAGTCCATAGTGATGCGCTCCCACTTCCACTCAGAAATCTCCGGTGGCTGCAACTTACCATAAGGTTTCTGGTGTTCAGCTTTTACTTTTGAGCAGGTTAGGCACTTACTCACGTACGAAGTCACATCATTCTTCATACCTGGCCACCAGTAATCTTTCTTGAGATCCTGATACATCTTGGTAGTACCTGGGTGAATGGAATAACTAGACTTATGAGCTTCGTCAAGAATCTTATCTCTAAGTTTGCCTCCCTTAGGCACCCAAATCCGACCAAACCTGGTCCTCACACCCGAGGTGTTCACCTCCAAAGCCTCCTGTTGGCCAACCATCCTATCCTTCTTCACATTATCCGCCTTCAACGCCTCCTCCTGAGCCTTACTGATCAAGCCCATGATATCTAGTGTCATAATCAGACTATACGACTTCACTCGGATAGGAGTATGATCCTCCTTTCGACTTAAGGCGTCTGCAATGACGTTAGCCTTTCCCGGGTGGTACATGATGTCGCAGTCATAATCTTTGATCAGCTCTTACCACCTCCTCTGTATCATATTCAGATATTTTTGCTCAAAGAAGTATTTCAAGCTTTTATGATCAGTAAAAATAGTGAATTTAATCCCATAGAGATAGTGTCGCCAAATATTCAATGCGAACACTACGGCAACTAGCTCCAAATCATGAGTCCGGTAGTTAACCTCGTGGGCCTTCAGCTGTCACGAGGCATAGGCGATCACCTTACCCCGCTGCATGAGTACACATCCTAAACCCTGGTACGAAGCATCAGAGTAAACCACCAAATCTTCATTTCCTTCTGGTAAAGCCAAATCTGGAGATTACGTCAGTCGCTTCTTCAACTCCTCGAATGAAGTGACCTGAGTAGCACCCCAAACAAACTTCTCTTCCTTCCTAGTCATCTTTGTCAAAGGCGAGGCTATCTTGGAAAAGTCCAGGATGAACCTTCTATCATAACCCGCCAATCCCAAGAAACTACACACCTCAGTCGGCGTTTTAGGAGGAGTCCATTCCAAAACCACTTCAATCTTTGTAGAATCGGCCAGGATCCCACTCGGATTGATTGCGTGGCCAAAGAACTGAACTTCTCGCAACCAGAACGCACATTTGGAAAACTTGGCGTATAGTTTCTCTTTTCTCAACGTCTCCACGGCGTGATCCTCCTCAGTTTTTGAATAAATCAGAATGTCATCGATGAAGACAATGACAGTTCTGTCGAGTATAGGGCGACATACTCGATTAATCAAATCCATAAAAGCCGCCGGCGCATTCGTTAATCCGAAGGACATCACTAGGAACTCGTAATGCCCATAACAGGTAGGAAAAGTATTCTTCGTTATATCCTCCTCTCTAACCTCCAACTGATGGTAACCCGACTGCAAATCAATACGTGAAAACCAATTCGCCCATTGCAGTTGATCGAATAAGTCATCGATCCTAGGTAACGGGTATTTGTTCTTAACCGTGAGTTTGTTCAACTCCAGGTAATCAATTCATATGCGCATGCTACCATCCTTCTTCTTGACGAACAGAACCGGAGCACCCCAAGGGAGATACTCGGTCTTATGAAACCCTTCTCCAGTAGGTCCTGTAGTTGGGTCATCAGCTCCTCCATTTCTGACGGAGCTAGACGGTAAGGTGCTTTAGCGACAGGCGTGGATCCTGGCAATAGATCGATTTGAAATTCAATCTCCCGTTTTGGAGGTACTCCCATCAGGGCCTCCTGAAACACGTTAGGGAAGTCACACACCACGGGTACATCGGCCAGTTCCTTCACTTTCACTTTCGTGTCGTCACATATGTAAGATACGACCCACACCCCCGCTGAATGAACTTCAATGCCTTAATCATGGAGATGACTTTTGGCACGGAACTCACCTTATTACCATACACCGTAACTGCACTCCCGTCAGGCGCTTTGAGATGAATCATCTTCTTCCGACAAACAATACATGCTTGAAACTCCGACAACCAGTCCATCCCGAACACTACATGGAACCCTCCTAAAGTCATAAGAAACAACTTCGCAGGGAACCTATGACCTTCTAGTTCAATAAAGCAGTTACATACGGCTTCTACTATTCCAGTAGTCTTACCAGTGGAAGTTTCTACTTCAAAGGCATCCTAAACTAGGTTGGTCATTTTACAAAGTCGGGCACTAAAGGCTAAGGCCATAAAACTCCTACTAGCACCGGAGTAAAAAAGAACATAAGCATTAATGCCGTTAATCAGAAACGTACCTGATACAACATCGGGATTCTCCTTGGCTTCCTTCTGGGTGAGCTGGAAGGATCTAGTATTCACCTACGATCTCTCATCCTTCCTCTCCGCTTCCTTTCCTTTCCCCGACCCATCTGCCTTCGGCTTAGAGAAATTCCTGCTCATATGCCCCATCTCCCTACAGTTATAACACTTAACAGTCTCTGGATAATCTCAGGACAGGTGTCCCGCTTTCCCACATCGGAAACACAAGTTAGTTCCCGTCTTGCATTCCCCAAAGTGCCTCTTCCCGCATTTCCCACACAACCCATCCGATCCACTGGTCACACTCTTATCCTTATGCCCAGACACAAACCCTCCTCATCGCTTCCCAGTCCACTCAACCTTCTTCTTTGGCTCAACCACTACTTGTTCATTCATGTCAAGATCATCCCACACGATTCGGCTCAGGTCGACAACTGAATCATAAGTCTTTAGCCAGTGGGATTTGACGTGAGTACGGACCCTTGGGGGCAGTCTGTTGACATAGTATTTGATCTTACGCTCCTCCGGAGTAATCAAGTGAGGTACCGGCCGTGAGAAATCATCAAAACGGGAGGTATACTGTCGGTGGGTCATGACACCCGCCTTCAGCGCACGGAACTCCCGTTCCATTTGATCGATCTCACTTTGAGGGCAAAAGTTCCTGATAACTAGCTCCTTCATCTCCTCCCACTTCATCAATTTCATAGCCTGATCACCCTTGGCTTCAGTCACCGACTCCTACCAATGCACGGCTTCCTCCCTGAGGGAATGCGCAACAAACTTGACCGTCGTTGTGACACTCACTCATGTGGATGACAGCCTCCATACATTTGATCCAAGTAAAGGTGGTAGTGGCATCCTTCTTGCCATCCAGAATCGGTGGATCACAGTCACGGAACCCCTTGTAGGAACAGCCGTACCCGGGTCCCCTAACATACTCCTCATCGCTCTCGCCATCTATAGTTGGACTAGAACCAGTGTTACCAACCGTCTCATCGTTAATTTTCTTAAGCGCATCCGTTAGCATAGCAGGCAAAGAGGACTTCAGTATTCCATTAATCTCCCCTACCAGAGCCACCTGAACTTATGGCTCAAAAGTAAAATCCTCTTCACGATTCTCATTAGACGGAGCCCTTTCAACTGACGGGGCTCTACCATCTGACTCATTCCTGACTGGGGATTCCTCACGATACCCCGTGCGTCCTCCCCTTCCTCTCTTACCGCCTCTACGTCCACCACGTCTACCAGCCATGATCGTTAACTGAAAGATATGCGAGAGGAAAATCTATGTCATCATTCTAGGCAATATTTAGGATACAATAAGCATGTAAGATGTTAATATACACTGGCCATCTGCAATTAACCATTACATTACTTGTTGAATTCTAGACATTCCCCTTTATGAGTGGCATTGAAACCCTAACACTTATCCCCACCCTACACAAAAAGGCTCTCTAAGGTCTACTAGTCACTAATGCTCTTGGCTTCGAGTTACCCGTACTGGCATCCGTCATTTGGTCCCATTCTCAGTTTAAGTTTAGACATCGGGGACGTCCAAATCTCTCAAACCTGGCTCTGATACCAACTTGTAAGGCCCCGGATGTCACACCCCCAAATTCCACTAACGGAGTTTTACCGTTTGGTGTGTGACTAACCAGGATCTCAGTCATTAGTTACATCAAATGACACTAAATGGGACTCAAATTGAAATATTATAAAAGTTTAGAGTAAATGCGGAAGCGTTTAAACAAGAGAGTAAATGCGCACAACAACGCGCCCAAGTCTAACAATAACGGATACATAATAAATGTTCAACAGATTGACAATTATTGAATATATCATGTTGACACCATGCATGCCCTAACGTGCACCTGTGCCTTAGCTTAGCGTCCTGAGAAAACATGTAAGAAAAGTGTCAACACAAGGTTGGTGAGTTCACAGGTTTCAGTATAGTAATAAAGCGTTTACCAGATTAATGTACAATCAACATATATATACCAATGAGTAGCTAACCCATGTTCATGTTTGCTATTACGCTCGCAACCGTAAACTGACTGTTTGTATTGCCTCCCACCAGGTCTATCAACCACGGTGCACGTTTAGGTCAATATTGCACCCGTTCGATATCCAATCGAGTTAGCGCGACTAACGCGGGTGAGGTTTGTCAAACCCAGTAGTACTACCCAACATACCTCGCTATATTCATATTTAAACGGTTCGTTGTGAGGACTTTCATGATAGAGTTTACGCATAGTCATAACAACTGATATAAAATGTAGTACAAAAATCAAAAGAGTTTGTATCATGTTTTCTCCCCCAGTTTAAAAGCAGTAAAAAGGGGCCGTGAAAACTCACCTGCGTTGCGTAGTAGGTAGTATCACACAAGTATGAGATTTAGAACCTCAAGTGTTAGCCTGTACGGGTTATGTATGCCCTAGAATCATAAACACATAAGTTAGGGACACACTGGGATTTGTGACGACGACACGGAAGGTTAGAACGTCTTAACGTATTCTAAGGATCAATGAGTAGACGAACGTGTCTACGGGAATATAAGGTTTCTTAATATAATTATTAAGATAAATACGTTTTGTGTCGAATGTTTCTTAATTATGAATATAATAATAATTAAATATATCCGTGCGTTTGTACCATTCAATAATGGTTTAGGAAAATAATATAATTAATATATTATTTTTGAACTCGTATAAAATATACGATAATCATTTACGTGACAAAAATAATAAATATATTATTTTTATTCGAAGATATAAACGTGAGTAAATAATATAAACATTTATATTATTAATTCGTTTGAAACGTTTCACGAGGTAATAAACGAGGCGAAATAATATAAAATATATATATTATTTTACACTAGGAGTCAAGGGTTAAAAATAATATAAACATATTATTTTATACTAAGTCGGGGTTTGAAAATAATATAGCTATATTATCTTAAAAGTGGAATTATTAATAATTATAAGCTATAAAGTTAAACCCGAGCCTACGGGTTGTTTTCGGGCTCAAAACATATTAAAATAATATTCTAATATCATAGAGATAAGTTTTATTTAAAAATATATTGTAAAAAGTGGCTAAATAAAAAGATGGGGGTGGAGGGACTCGAACCCGGGTCTCCTCCCCCACAGTCCAACGAACTAACCACTACAGCCCGCTAGGGTTTCGCATTCAAAACCGGTTCTCAATTGTTTTAATCATGAACACCTCTGTGTTCATCCCTCCCACGCGACTCGATCCCAAATTCCCTCCCAAATCCATCGATTTGGATTTCGATTGAACGAGAAAGCATAGGGGTTTTGTTCATCGGTATTATACGAATCTGAGGGTGAGTTTGATTGCAAAATGATCGAGTTTAGGTTCGTTTAATTACATGTTTTAAAAATGAAACCCTAGTTTAAGAACACATGTTTAATTTGTTCGAATTCTATAAGATCATGGACTGAAATCATAGGGCTTTCAACCAACAAAGGATTACGATTCCAACCATGTAAATAAATTGGATTTAAGTTGAGTGTAGGGTGGTGTTCGACTAAACCGTATTCTCGAAGAACCCTAGCTATCCGTTTGCCATGAAATCGATGATATAGTTTCAAATTAGGATGGGAATTTTAACGGGTGGGTGAGGGCGATGCTACACATACAGTTTAATTGAATTTAAAATGGATCTGAAGTAGGGTTCGATTAAATCCGAATGTATATGAACCCTAGGATCGATTCTTGATTGGATCGATGTTATAAGTCTCGATTAGGATAGGGCATTTGATCTAGGCATTGAAACGAGTGAGATGAAGTGTTTGGTTACCTTCCTGGATATCGAATTGCAGGTGCTCGACTAAAAGGACTTTCGGCTTCGATGAGCTTAGTCCCTGGCGGCTCTGGTTCCCTCTCCGTTGGAATTGAATGGTGTTACAAGTTCAGTGGGGTGCGAATGAAACGTGCAGAGAGTTATACTTCACAATGGAAGTCGAATTTAGTCGAATTCGATGATGCTTGTCCATGTGTCGATGGTTACGGTTTAATGGTCATTAATCCGCTTAATTCTGTAATTGAATACCATTAACTACGATACCCACGATCGTTAATGAGAATGATGGTGCAAAACGGTTTCAATTCGCACGAATTCGATGTTTGGGATTCTAATTTCATCTGGTTTGACATGTGAAAGTCAACAAATTGACTTTAGCTTAATTACAGAATCGGTCCTTAAGGTTTTCTGAGAAATTGAAGTTTGTAAATTGGCAGATTAGGTCCCTTAGGTTTAAATGAAGTTAACTCATGGTTAACTTTGACTTTTAAAGTCAACAGATTGGATTTTGACTTTCCAAAAGTCAACAGAATAGTTTAAGCTTTTGACATAACTAGTCCCTGAAGTTTAAGTTTGGAGTATTGACAGAAATAGTCCCTGAAGTTTGAATAAAGTTAATTTCAGTTAACTTTAACTGGATTTTTCTAACGGAGTTAACTGGAAAATTCCGGATTGTCACATCATCCCCAAGTTGAAAGAATTTTCGTCCCGAAAATTAAAATAGTACCTTAAGAGTTTGATGTGGATTGCTTGAACAGATGAGGATACTTGCGCATCATCTGGTCATCGCGTTCCCACGTGAATTTCGGCCCACACTTCGAGTCCCAACGAACTCTGACAATCGGGATTTTGCTACGCTTCAGCGTTTTGATTTCCCTGTCCATGATCTCTACCGGTTCTTCGACAAACCGTAGCTGATCATCAATATGCAGTTCCTCAAGAGGAACCGTGAGAGATTCGTCCGCTGGACATTTCTTCAAGTTCGAGACGTGGAAGACATCATGTAACCACTAAGTTCTTCCGGTAAGTCCAGTTGATACGCGACTGGACCAATTCTCTTCACTATCTTGAAAGGTCCAACATAACGAGGGTTTAACTTTCCTCGCTTTCCAAAGCGAATGACACCTTTCCAAGGTGAGACTTTAAGTAAGACCATGTCACCGACTTGAAATTCCAACGGTTTGTGACGTTTGTCGGCATAGCTCTTTTGACGATCTCGAGCTGCCGCCATACGATATCGGATTTGAACGATCTTTTCAGAAGTTTCGAATACGAGCTCGGGACCTATAAGCTGGCTATCCCCAACTTCGGCCCAACAGATAGGTGATCGGCATTTACGTCCGTACAATGCCTCAAACGGTGCCGCTTTGATGCTAGTGTGATAACTATTATTGTAGGAGAACTCCACTAAGGGTAAGTGAGACTCCCAAGTATTTCCAAAATCAATCACACAAGCTCGGAGCATGTCTTCTAGGGTTTGGATAGTACTCTCCGTTTAACCATCGGTCTGCGGATGATAAGCCGTACTCATATCTAGACGCGTACCAAGAGCTTTCTGTAATGACTGCCAGAAATGAGATGTGAATCGAGTGTCTCGATCCGAGATGATAGAGATAGGCACACCGTGCCGAGAAACGACTTCCTTTAAATAGATGCGGTTAAGCTTTTCCATTTTATCGGTTTCTTTAATTGCCAAGAAGTGTGCAGATTTCGTCAAACGATCGACGATCACCCAAATGGTATCACATCCACTGGGAGTCCTGGGAAATTTTGTTATGAAGTCCATGGATATTTGCTCCCATTTCCAGATTGGGATTTCCGGTTGCTGCAGGAGACCAGAAGGCTTTTGATATTCCACCTTGACCTTTGAGCAAGTCAGGCACTTGCTTACATAGGTGACTATATCGGCCTTCATCTTTGGCCACCAATATAACACCTTAAGGTCGTGGTACATCTTGTCAGAACCTGGATGAACAGAATATCTAGATTTGTGCGCTTCATCCATGACCAGTTCCCTTAAATTTCCGAACACTGGAATCCATATTCGTTCGACGAAGTAACGAATTCCATCAGATTTTACTTCAAGTTGTGCTTCTATACCGCGTGTACCTTCTAGCGGTAGATTCTCTTCTTTAAAGGCTTCAAGTTGAGCACTACGAATTCTGTCAGGCAATCCAGGGTGAATAGTAAGTTGTAACGCTCGAACTCGTTTAGGTTTCATTTCCTTTCGGCTTAGTGCATCAGCCACAACGTTAGCTTTACCCGGATGATACCGGATCGCACAGTCGTAATCATTTAAAAGTTCAACCCAACGACGTTGTCGCATGTTCAACTCCTTCTGCTCGAAGATATGCTGGAGGCTCTTGTGGTCGGTGTAGATGGTGCATTTGGTACCGTACAAGTAATGTCTCCATATCTTAAGTGCAAAAACTACTGCTCCCAACTCTAGGTCATGAGTGGTGTAGTTTTTCTCGTGAACCTTTAATTGACGTGAAGCGTATGCGATTACCTTTTCGCGTTGCATTAAGACACAACCCAGACCTTGAATAGATGCATCACAATACACCACAAAATCGTCGGTTCCTTCTGGAAGAGCTAAAATAGGTGCACTGCAAAGTTTCTGTTTGAGGTGCTGGAAAGCTGACTCTTGGTTATCGCCCCAATTATAGGCTTTTCCTTTTAAGTTAGGGCGGTGAGAGGTTGTGCAATCTTTGAAAATCCTTCGATAAAACGACGGTAATAACCAGCCAATCCCAGAAATTATCGCACTTCAGTCGGAGTCGTCGGTGCTGCCCAATTCTTGATGGCTTCTATTTTGGATGGGTCGACATGTATCCCTTTTTCATTTACCACATGCCCTAGAAACTGAACTTCTCGAATCCAAAATTCACATTTGGAAAACTTAGCATAAAGTTTGCTCTTGCTTAAGTAGTTCCAAAATTAGACGCAGATGTTCCTCATGTTCTTCCTCATTCTTGGAATAAATAAGGATGTCATCGATGAAAACGATAACAAACTGGTCAAGGTAAGGCTTACACACACGGTTCATGAGATCCATGAATACCGCAGGTGCGTTGGTTAAACCGAAAGGCATGACCATAAATTCGTAATGGCCGTACCTTGTCCTGAAAGCAGTCTTAGAGATATCCTCATCTCGGACTCTCAGCTGATGATAACCAGATCTAAGGTCTATTTTGAAATAGAAACTTGACCCTTGGAGTTGATCAAACAAAACATTGATGTGGGGTAAAGGATAACGATCCTTGTTGGTTACTTTATTAAGTTCACGGTAGTCGATGCACATGTGGAAGGTCCTGTCCTTTTTCTTGACAAATAAGACCGGAGCTCCCCATGGTGATGAGCTAGGTCTAATGAAACCTTTATCCAACAACTCTTGCAGTTGTGTGGATAGCTCTGGCAACTCACTAGGTGCAAGTCTACAGGGTGTCCGAGCAATAGGCGCTGCTCCGGTGCTAGATCAATTTGGAATTTGACTTGACGATGAGGTGGAAGACCATGCAGGTCTTTGGGAAATAATTCCGGATAATCACAAACGATCGGTATGTCGTCAATCTTCTTCTCCTCATATGGCTGCTCGGTGACGAGAGCCAGAATGGCCATACGACCTTTACGTATATGCTTTTGTGCTTTCATGAAAGATATGATGCTCACGACAACACCACTCTTTTCGTCTTGGACAGAAAGGGTTTCTCCACTCGGGAGAGGTAGGCGAACAAATTTTCTCACGACAAATCATTTCGGCTTGGTTCTTAGATAACCAATCCATACCGAAAATTACGTCGAAGTTGCAGAGTGTGACTGGCATAAGGTCAATGTCAATCTTTTGACCAACCAATCCTAGTTAACACGCCTTAAGATTGTGAGTTGTTTCGATTACTTGACCGTCTTCTATCTCTATAGTGTACTTAGTTTCATGAAGTCATGCAGGGACTTCTAGTGAGACCAGTGTTTATAAGGCAAGTGTCAGCCAATGCATAGGCTAAGAGAAGAGGTTCACATGTAAGGAAGAAAAGTCTAATGAGATATAGATTCCAGTAGCATAAGAGGTAGGGTGTATGTTTAAGTAGTTGCGTTCAACTGATGGTTGGTTAGGTTAAATCTTTGTTTCCTAATGTCATTGGATCAACGGATCATTTCGTGAAGAAAGAAATCCGTTTACAGGATTGAATATGCTGGAGTAAAATTCGAAGTTAGCCTATGGATTAGTCACAGGATGAGATAACAAGTTCAAGTGTGATCTATTATAGGGTTGTAAGGAATAACGTGTTAGCATAGAAAGAATTCCTCAAATTCTGTATACATAGTTGGAGTCGATGGTTTTACCCTGAGGTTCTACTAGAGTTTCACTCTAGGTGGTTCCATTGATTAAGTTGGAATGAGAGTCGTAAGGTCACTAAGACTCTTACATGAGTGAAAATAATATTGATGGATTTCATTAATGATGGTCCAGTGTGTCTGTAAACACCTTCAACCTGATAGTCGCGTCTATCAATTGTTGAACAGGTTTTAACGATACCAACTAGTTGTTGGGTGGGTTACTAGAATTCCTACAGACAGTTAAAACTTAAGTCTGTAAATCACTGATTAGGACCATCTATCCACACACTAGGTTTCACCAGGACTTACATGCACTTCAAATTATTATTACGTGTTCACCCGTAATGATAATTTGCTTTGCATGTTCACCCTAGTTCTCCCCGTCCTGTGCTATAATGTCCTTTAGTTTGTATTGCTGAGTACAGAGTGTTGTCAGATATGATAAGTCATCGAAAAGTTTAGTCATCAACCATAAGTTGATCAATTAGAACTCATATCAGGATGAGTAGTCAAGAAATCGTTTGATCCGAGTATTCACTCGAGTTGAAACACAATACAAGAGTCCAATCCAGCGGATTGTAGATGAGAGCATGAAGCAATCATGTACACGAAATGCGACTTCTAGAAATGAAACTAATTCATGAATACAAGTTATAGGAAGCAGCAAGGTAGCCGTCCTTTCAACTGAGTCAAGATAGGGTTTAAGTATGCATTGAACAATGCGTTCTCAGATTTGTGTTCGATCCATTCTCAACAGAATATCAATCAAAGACGCGAGCCCATGGCTCAGTAAAGTGATGACATCTACGTGCCAATGGATTCGGAAATAATGCGTGCAACGGTCTGCCTTCATTCGGCGTATTGTTGCTGGTGTGTACAGTAGGGACTCGCCTCCGACGATCCCAATTCCCAAGGAGATACGCGTTAGTGCTGAGTGTCGTCCATAACATGGACCTGAGAAAGCCCACCATACCCAACAGGTGATGGTGATGTAAGTGACTCCTCCGAAGGCTCCGTCTCGCTGCCCTCGAACGGGAGTGGATGATATTCTGGTGATTCCCCGAGTGTCGCCACTGGGAATGATGATGCAAAGCAAATGTTGTGTCCCTCGCCAACTGAGGGTGATACGGATGGTGTTACATACCTGCACTACAATGTATGTATAGATGCTATATATATCAGGTATGAGTGTCTGTGCCGTGTAACTAATTCATGTGTGCGGTTATAGTCTAGTATGAAATCCTAGTTCTCTATAACCAATGGCTCTGATACCAATCTGTCACACCCCCAAATTCCACTAACGGAGTTTTACCGTTTGGTGTGTGACAAACCAGGATCTCAGTCATTAGTTACATCAAACGACACTAAATGGGACTCAAATTGAAATATTATAAAAGTTTAGAGTAAATGCGGAAGCGTTTAAACAAGAGAGTAAATGCGCACAACAACGCGCCCAAGTCTAACAATAACGGATACATAATAAATGTTCAACAGATTGACAATTATTGAATATATCATGTTGAAACCATGTATGCCCTAACGTGCACCTGTGCCTTAGCTTAGCGTCCTGAGAAAACATGTAAGAAAAGTGTCAACACAAGGTTGGTGAGTTCACAGGTTTCAGTATAGTAATAAAGCGTTTACCAAATTAATGTACAATCAACATATATATACCAATGAGTAGCTAACCCATGTTCATGTTTGCTATTACGCTCGCAACCGTAAACAGACTGTTTGTATTGCCTCCCACCAGGTCTATCAACCACGGTGCACGTTTAGGTCAATATTGCACCCGTTCGATATCCAATCGAGTTAGCGCGACTAACGCGGGTGAGGTTTGTCAAACCCAGTAGTACTACCCAACATACCTCGCTATATTCATATTTAAACGATTCGATGTGAGGACTTTCATGATAGAGTTTACGCATAGTCATAACAACCGATATAAAATGTAGTACAAAAATCAAAAGAGTTTGTATCATGTTTTCTCCCCCAGTTTAAAAGCAGTAAAAAGGGGCCGTGAAAACTCACCTGCGTTGCGTAGTAGGGAGTATCACACAAGTATGAGATTTAGAACCTCAAGTGTTAGCCTGTACGGGTTATGTATGCCCTAGAATCATAAACACATAAGTTAGGGACACACTGGGATTTGTGACGACGACACGGAAGGTTAGAACGTCTTAACGTATTCTAAGGATCAATGAGTAGACGAACGTGTCTACGGGAATATAAGGTTTCTTAATATAATTATTAAGATAAATACGTTTTGTGTCGAATGTTTCTTAATTATGAATATAATAATAATTAAATATATCCGTGCGTTTGTACCATTCAATAATGGTTTAGGAAAATAATATAATTAATATATTATTTTTGAACTCGTATAAAATATACGATAATCATTTACGTGACAAAAATAATAAATATATTATTTTTATTCGAAGATATAAATGTGAGTAAATAATATAAACATTTATATTATTAATTCGTTTGAAACGTTTCACGAGGTAATAAACGAGGCGAAATAATATAAAATATATATATTATTTTACACTAGGAGTCAAGGGTTAAAAATAATATAAACATATTATTTTATACTAAGTCGGGGTTTGAAAATAATATAGCTATATTATCTTAAAAGTGGAATTATTAATAATTATAAGCTATAAAGTTAAACCCGAGCCTACGGGTTGTTTTCGGGCTCAAAACATATTAAAATAATATTCTAATATCATAGAGATAAGTTTTATTTAAAAATATATTGTAAAAAGTGGCTAAATAAAAAGATGGGGGTGGAGGGACTCGAACCCGGGTCTCCTCCCCCACAGTCCAACGAACTAACCACTACAGCCCGCTAGGGTTTCGCATTCAAAACCGGTTCTCAATTGTTTTAATCATGAACACCTCTGTGTTCATCCCTCCCACGCGACTCGATCCCAAATTCCCTCCCAAATCCATCGATTTGGATTTCGATTGAACCAGAAAGCATAGGGGTTTTGTTCATCGGTATTATACGAATCTGAGGGTGAGTTTGATTGCAAAATGATCGAGTTTAGGTTCGTTTAATTACATGTTTTAAAAATGAAACCCTAGTTTAAGAACACATGTTTAATTTGTTCGAATTCTATAAGATCATGGACTGAAATCATAGGGCTTTCAAACAACAAAGGATTGCGATTCCAACCATGTAAATAAATTGGATTTAAGTTGAGTGTAGGGTGGTGTTCGACTAAACCGTATTCTCGAAGAACCCTAGCTATCCGTTTGCCATGAAATCGATGATATAGTTTCAAATTAGGATGGGACTTTTAACGGGTGGGTGAGGGCGATGCTACACATACAGTTTAATTGAATTTAAAATGGATCTGAAGTAGGGTTCGATTAAATCCGAATGTATATGAACCCTAGGATCGATTCTTGATTGGATCGATGTTATAAGTCTCGATTAGGATAGGGCATTTGATCTAGGCATTGAAACGAGTGAGATGAAGTGTTTGGTTACCTTCCTGGATATCGAATTGTAGGTGCTCGACTAAAAGGACTTCCGGCTTCGATGAGCTTAGTCCCTGGCGGCTCTGGTTCCCTCTCCGTTGGAATTGAATGGTGTTACAAGTTCAGTGGGGTGCGAATGAAACGTGCAGAGAGTTATACTTCACAATGGAAGTCGAATTTAGTCGAATTCGATGATGCTTGTCCATGTGTCGATGGTTACGGTTTAATGGTCATTAATCCGCTTAATTCTGTAATTGAATACGATTAACTACGATACCCACGATCGTTAATGAGAATGATGGTGCAAAACGGTTTCAATTCGCACGAATTCGATGTTTGGGATTCTAATTTCATCTGGTTTGACATGTGAAAGTCAACAAATTGACTTTAGCTTAATTACAGAATCGGTCCTTGAGGTTTTCTGAGAAATTGAAGTTTGTAAATTGGCAGATTAGGTCCCTTAGGTTTAAATGAAGTTAACTCATGGTTAACTTTGACTTTTAACGTCAACAGATTGGATTTTGACTTTCCAAAAGTCAACAGAATAGTTTAAGCTTTTGACATAACTAGTCCCTGAAGTTTAAGTTTGGAGTATTGACAGAAATAGTCCCTGAAGTTTGAATAAAGTTAATTTCAGTTAACTTTAACTGGATTTTTCTAACGGAGTTATCTGGAAAATTCCGGATTGTCACACCGGACACGGGAAACCTCACTCGTTGGATTTACTCATAAACACATAGAGAATTAAACTTTGAAATATAATTAAAGCAGTGGAATATCATTCGAATTACAACTTGTTCAAACATAGCGGAAACATTGTCTTAACATTAAATGTAAATAACATAAATTGAACGGGATTCCAGTGTCATCGCTTGGGTCAACTCTCGGTGCAAGCTCCGCATCCATCCAAAAGCAGAACTCTACACTTAACCTTAAGGCATACTAAATGTCAGCTACGTTGGTGAGTTCTACTTTATATAAAACATTATAGATCCGAAATCATTTTGCCAACACACAACATTAATAAAACCGTACATAACATATAGTAACAGTAAATATAAACCATTCGTGTCAAATCTGCGCCTTTTCGTAACCGTAAATTCCTTTTGGCATTACTCGAGATTAATCGAGGCCCGGTGTCTGTCCAGGATGCCCGGTCTCATCCAGAATCCTAACTTAGACAGAATCACGCCCCACTGTGATAGTAACCTCAAAGCTCGTGTGCATCCACACGACATTCACATGTTAACTAATCCCGTCTGATAATTATACCTGCCATTCATCCCAGTTGTACAACATTTTGCTTACCACGAAGGCTCCCGTATGGGTATAGCAAATCTTCGTGTCTAGGACGCCCAGTCTCATATGGATTCCTAACCTAAACACGGTTTCGTTCATCGCATTCGTTCCCGAAAGAACCGTTGGCAGATTTGACGTACATCGCATCATTCATTCATTCGTGAAAATCGTTTAGTTATAGCATTGTACGTTTTATTAAAACATCCGTCCTTCAAGGACTTTCATAAATCTTTAGTTCATAAACATTCCTTTCACAAATCATAGTTCATAAACATTTCGTAAGTATGCGATCAGTCCTGAAAACATAGTAAAAACGTCGTGAAAAGGGACAATTAGAACGTAAAAATCGTTTAGTTATAGCATTGTACGTTTTATTAAAACATCCGTCCTTCAAGGACTTTCATAAATCTTTAGTTCATAAACATTCCTTTCACAAATCATAGTTCATAAACATTTCGTAAGTATGCGATCAGTCCTGAAAACATAGTAAAAACGTCGTGAAAAGGGACAATTAGAACTCACCTGATTTTCTTAAGTAATCCTTCCTAACTGTAAGGTTCGGAAGGTGTTAGGCGATCTGTTCAAATGATTACCAACGAAGGGTGTTAACATTTCTGCTTACAACAACACGATCTGTCTGAAATCTTCACTTGGTCGAAAACTCTTTCGTTCGAAATCTTTTATCGTCCGAAATATTTTTCGGTCGAAATCCCTTTTGCCTGAAATGTCTTTCATCCGATAACTAATTCGCCCGGAAACTATTTCGTCCGAAAACCTTTTCGCCTAAGTGACTTTTCGGACAGAGCGCAGCTTTCCCCTTTTTCGACCAGAAACCTTTTCGATCGAAATCCTTTTCGGACGCTTTAATAGATTTCGGACCATTCATATGGTTCTTGGCCAAATCCGTCATTTTTGATCCAAAACTCTAACTTTAAACGTCCAAACTGCACTCTTCTTATCCATGAAGCTACATCCAAGGTTTTTAGACTTAAACACACGTAAAAATCGAAGCTTTTTGGATCAAACTCGTTTTTACCCATATTTACCCAAAAACCCTAAAACAGAGATTTAGACAAGATCTTTACCTCAAATCCGTTCGTTTCTTCAGCAAAGCTTCAACGAATCGATGGAGAAGGAGAATGGAATGATCTAGAGGTAAAACCGTCTCTTTCTCTCTCTATAACTTTCTCTCTCTAAGATGTGTGGGGAAGATGAAGGTTGAAATGAGGGTTGGAAGGGAAGGGCTTGGGTTATGGAGGCCCTTCCTCCCCCTTCAGGCCCGTGCGCCCTATCTTTTGCCAACGACCCGCTCTATCTTGTCCCGATACTTCTTTCAAGTGAAAACCCGCACCCGTCACGTGATAAAATTTCTGGATGTTACATAAATTTTAGAATCTTGACTTGCATACAGATAGAGAAGGCATTGTTTATAGGAAAAAGAATATAGACATAAAATGGATACGTTAATTTATAACCAAATTAGTGACAATTTTTGGTGGTTGGATTGTTATTATAGAACTTCATATGACATCTATTCACTGCATTAAGACAGTAAATTGTCTTGTTTTTTTAATCAAATTAGTGAATTTACAATTTACTCCCTTGGTTTTCCCAACTGTATGATTAAATGTTAGGCTAATGAAACATAATACCAACCCAAATAAAAGCTTGTTAGGGGTGGAAGAAAGATACATAAACCGAGAGACAAAGAGTAACTCAATACAATAAGCATATTTAGATGTTAGGCTAAGAAAGATACATAAAGTAATTTTAGATGATATATCTCATATCATCTCAATAGTAAGTAACTCAATATAATAAGCATCACACCTAGCTATATTAACATAATATATATATATATATATATATATATATATATATGTTTCCAATCTCTAATACTAACAATCTCTATTACATATTGCATGCCATATACGAGCTAGAATGAATCTGCTTGGTCACCTTCTTCAAAGTTTTAGAAGACAAGAGTGCAGTATAAGTCCAATGGTGGAGCAAACAAGAAAAGTAGCACGATCAAAGTACATTTGTGATCATCAACTGGGACGAGGAGGATATACCCATCTAAGAGATAAACTGCTAACTTCATTCTCTAATTCATATGTGTTTTTCTCTATGCATAATGATTTTTTGGTTGTATGCCTGATGTGTTTGTGTATACTTCTTTTTGTTGTATATATTACGAGGTACAAAAAATGATTTTAATGTGTAGGAAAGCAAGGGAAAACAAAAAGGGAAAATACAAGAATGTTAATGTCAAAGTCATTTCAGATAAATTAGTAAGTTTTTCTTAAAACTGTTGGAAATTATGATAAAGTCAAATCATTGTCAAACTTAGTTAATTAATAGAGTTGAAGTGGTGAGATAAGGTTGAAGGGTAAAATTGTCATTAGCCAGGATTAGTGTTTTGAAAGTTAAAGTCGATAACTCAAAGTGACATCTAATTAGGCTAACAAACTTGATTATATCTATACATTAATGAGAACTACCGGTGACATCACCCAGATAGTGACATCTAAGTAGGCTGTTTCTTAGCAGTTAGTAAACAGTTGGAATGGACACAACTGCTGGTTTTGGGGGAACTGTTGGTGAACAACATCAACAACAGTTCTTGTAACCAGAAGTTGTAGCCAGATGTTCTATGCTTGGAGGGAATCACCAATTTGCACTTTTTAGAGTCACAATTGTATTCTTTTGTAAAGTTCTGGTCAACGACTGGACTTTTGGAAATCAGAATCAACAGTTCTTTTCAGGATCCAACAATTTACTATAATACATATTTACTTTGTTAAAAAACATCTCACGGCATATTCTTTTGACATTTATTTTTGCAAATCGACAGTGAACTTTTATCCAGGCTAAAATGGTGTCTATTACTACCACATCAAAAGTATTTTACATTTTCATTCCTATTATCATTTTCCATAACCTAATTAATTGAATTGTAGGTTAATTCTATGGACAACAATTCAATGGCATGAAAATGGAGCTCATTTCCATGATTCCATGACTAACCTCAAGTCCAACAGTTTGGAAATTGATTTGCTTATTGTCATTCTGCCAGACAACAATGGCTCTCTTTATGGTATTAAATTTTGACACACTGGATTTGCTTATTATTAGTATACTTCAATATTTTGTATAAATCTGTGCCAATTTAGTGACATATTATATAATTTATAATAATATATTTTTTATGCATATTGCATAAAAAATACATGTTCATTGACTCTTGACTTTAACCTGATTTCATGTAAGCTTTTTTTCAATTTGACCCGGCAGACATAACACAACCAGATATGACCTAATTAAAGTAAGCAAATTTTTTTCCTCAATTGTGACACATTTTATTAATGGTTTGTTGTTTATATCTATTCAGGTGACCTGTGAGACTTTTGATCAAGCAGTACCTAGATGATTGCTATAGAGCATCTTTTGATCAAGTTATAAAGGTGGCAACATTTTTACCAGTAGAATTGGCAAAAATACCGAAAGAGCAAGAAGAAGGAAACCAGCAGCTAAGAAATAGTTTTAGTATTTAGGTTAAAAACTTATGTAAACATTTTGGTTTAATATTGTTAATGTAATTTGGTTTTTAGGTTTTCTCATGCATGTTTACTGCTGTTTTCAATTATTTTACCCAAAAAATAAAAATAAAATGGCTAATTACACAAAAGTAGGCACATAGAACCCCAACAAATATGTGTGATCAAAGGTTAGGCAATAGCCACACTTAAAATTACAAAATTTCATGTGGCTATAAATAACCATTAGCCATACTATATATAGTTACTTTGTTTTATGTTTGTGTGACGGAATGATAGCAACCGTCGTGGGAAAAAAACTATATGTGTGACCAAATGTAAAACAATAGTCATACTTAAAATTACAAAATTTCGTATGGCTATAAATGACCATTAGCCACACCACAATAACTTTGTTTTTTGCTTATGTGATGGAATGATACCAAACGTCAAAAATTATGTGTAACCAAAGTTAGACAATAGCCACACTTATAATTAAAAGCTTTCGGGTGGCTATAAATAACCATTAGCCACACCATAGTCACTTTGTTTTTTGTTAGGGTGACTGAATGATAGCAAACGTTATGAAAAAAAACAATTATGTGTGACTAAAGGTTAGACAATAGCCACACTTAAAATTAAAATAATTTTTTATGTGTCAAGTAAAATATTTTAGCCACTCTAACAATAAATTCATGTGACTATATAATATAAACGGCCACATTTACAGTAAATTCAGGTGGCCGTTGTTACCATTTAGAAACACTTATTGGAACAAAATGCTTGATCACAATAACCCTTTTGCCACATTTTTATTAAATAAGTGTGGCTAAAACAAACTTTCTAGAGAATTCATGTGGCCATTGCGACCCGTTAGCCACACTTAATGTAAAGTCATGTGGCCGTTGCTACCCTTTAGCCACACTTAATGGAGAGAATGATTGATTTCAGTAAGAAATGTTGATACCCTTTAGCCACACTTTTAAGCTGCTACGACCACTAAAAAGCGTGTGTGGCCGTATGATACCTACGATAACTGGAGCTTTAGTCACACTTGAGCTGAAAAAAAAAGTGTGGCAAAATCCGACGGTCACACGTTTTTTGTGTGGCCGTAGGCCATTTTTGACGCAGTGTGTGTGTGTGTGTATATATATATAGGGGACGGTTCCACTAAGAAGTGGGTTTTTGCTAATAAATCCTAAGAAGTGGTCAAACGAACTCCGATTGAGCTCATTCTAGCGGCGTTGGAACTGTCTCATCGAATCCAAAAATCTAAACCCCCCTCCACCCGCACCCCCAAAACCCTAAACCCCCTCCAACCCCACCTCTAAAAGCCTAAAACCCCCACCCCTACCTCACTCCCCCCCCCCTAAAAAAAAACCTAAACCCACCCCCACCCATCCCCAAAAAACTATACCCCCCACCCCCACCCCGCAAAAAAACCTAAACCATAAAATCTAAACCCTAAAAGCTAAACCCGAAGGCTAAACCATAAGGCTAAAACCCTAAAATTCAAACGTAAAATCTAAACCTTAAAAGTTAAACCCTAAAATCTAAGATGGTAGAGTTCGACGAGACAGTTCCAACGCCGCTGAAATGAGCTCATTCGGAGTTCGTTTGATATCGTTTCTTAAGGTTTTTGTCATTTCTTAGCGAAATACTACTTTTATTTGATCCTCCCTATATATATATATATACATACATATATATATATATATAGCTAACCTATCACGTTACACTACTAATAGGATTCTATTTAATTAATTACATAATGTTGGGAGAAACTATGTAGTTTCGCTTTTTATGGTCAAAATTTAACTAACATCCCAAACTCCTAATAAGAAGTTAGCATAAGTGTCGGCTAAGAAACGCGACACTAGAACGTAACCGGACCGGAAAACAAAAAAGATGGTTCGATGGGAAATAGCCCAAAACATCAAATAAGCATATCTCATGTTAGGAAAGGTGTTATGGAAACAATAATATATAAGCGAGAAAAAAATGAAAAACATGAAACAGGGGTCGGTAGCCAACCACTACCCCAGTTAACTATGTAGACCGCTAACAACAAAAAGGACGAAACTATGTAGACCGCTAACTGGGGGTAGCGGTTGGCTACATGCGTAGAATGCAAGAATTGAGATTCTGACGTGTGTCAAGATGACTCCTGCAAGCCAGGTTGGTAGCGGTCCGCTACTGAATGGCTTAGCGGTCCGCTACTGAATGGCTTAGCGGTCCACTAAGCGTGCCCATGTAGCCTATAAATAGAAATCAAAGGCTTGAGATGGTATATAACATCCCAAACACCTCCCACACTTCTGAAAAATGATTTAGCACATCGAGGCGACCGTTGCGAGTACGGGTCAGATCGGATGAAGCGTTTGAGTAAGGAATCGAACGAAGCAAAGCCCCAAGGTTATATTAAGTACAATGAACTTGTAATTAGCCATGTTTTTTTGCGTGACTATTTGTTTAGGGCATGCTATTTGCGAGTAATGACTATGCATGATAAGAATGTGTGTATGTGGTATGAAAGCATGACGAGTATACACGCTAAAACAAACATGATTAGATATTGCATGCATATGCCCTGCATGCTTGGTAAATTGGGAGGACTATGGGTCTATGATAATCAAGATCCCAATAAAAGTAAATAAGCGGCCGAACATACGGGCGGAAGGACCTTGCGAATGTGAAACAAGGGGTCGAGCCTACTGGCGAAAGGACCTTGTGAATGTGAAACAAGGGGCTGAGCCTTTGGACAGAAGGACCTTCTGAATGTGAAACAAGGAGATGAGCCTACGGGCGGAAAGACCTTGTGAATGTGAACAAAACAAGGGGCCGAGTCTACGGGCGGAATGACCTTGTGAATGTGAACAAAACAAGGGGCCGAGTCTACGGACGGAAGGAAGTTGTGAATGTGAAACAAGGGGCCGATCGTACGGGTGGAAGGACCTGTGAATATATCCAAATGACGTAACATAGGTACGTCCGAAATGTTACAAGGGCATGTGGTACCTAGAGAACGGATTAAGGGACCTAAGGTTCCCAGACCTAAGGAGTCCCATAATAAAAGAAATGGTCTTGAACAGACCAAGCGGTGTACTTGCTTAGTGTAAGCTAATATTAAAACGTTTTCAAAACATTTCAGGAAAAATCACCCGAGGTGGTTGAAGCTTCCAAGGACGAGGCCAGTCGGAGACGTGAATCCCTATATCTTGTAATATGTATATCAATCAAAGTTTGTAAAATAATATTTTATATAATATAAAGCACCTTTGTTACCACCATGGCAAGGTTTCTGACAACTAGGACCTAAGCTCCGGTAAACTCTGATATTTTAAGAATAAAGAAATGCGAGTAAACCCTTTCTTTTCTGAATGCCATAGAATGACATAAGTAATCTTTAGAATTTCTTCAAAACTACTCCTTTGAAAAAAATGTTACTCGTCTCTCGTTCTTAGGCTATTGTGATTTTATGAGATCTTGCAACCCAAAAACGGTTTGAATTATCTCAGTTTATCTAGATTATCAACTCTTGATAACACTTTATCATCTTAGATTTATTAACTTTAATATAGTCTTGTTGAGATGTCATGAGACGTTAATCTTGACGTAGCTGATTCATCAGTAGAAGTTTTCCAAATTTCTATTTCATCCTTTTATCATTTCTGGATAATAGTGTTTACTGATGACTCATAATACATAATATCAATGACAGTCCTTAGTATGTTTAACGTGATAGTTCAGGACTTCATCTTTATTTGTATTCTGTCGTTCAATCATCGTGTATTCATAATACAAATCAAAGACGATTAAATCCTAATTTTTTTGTCATGTACCAAATCAATGACGATTAAGACACTATGTTATCTGAACTTCTGATTCAAACATTAAGAGGATAATATTGTGGACCGAGATTCTAATCTTGTCCATCAAAAACCTTCATTCCATTCTTGAAGTTGTATCAAGAAGAAGAAAACAACCTAGTTGTCTCAATGGGAATTTAAATGAAACTTCTTTTCATTTTATTTGTAAAACTCATATGATCGTTTTGCAGACCGTTATGTTTGATTTATAAAAAGATTTCCAGTGGCAAGTTAGATTGATTCATCATTCTTTCAATTTTCCTTAAAAGGTTTTGTGTATCATACTACACATCTTTAGAAAAAGTATTGACATGTGAATTATTCTTTGAAATTATTTCTCAGTCATAAAAAAAACTTTTGTGACTCAGAGTGTGGAGTGGATGTATACCATTTCAATCTCATTAAATGTGTCTTATCTTTTAGGCAAGAAAAGATATCTTTTGAATATATCAAATATTCAGACCAAGATAAGTGAGATCTTTGTTCATATCCCTTTTCTCATAACATTCTTAATTTTAATAGAAAGTTTCTCAAGAAACCTTTCCTTTTATGAATAGGATTCACAAACTTTTATGGTAGTGTTTGAAACCAAAGATCCACTAGCCTGGATTCATTTCATAAGCCAATGTCATTTAGTCGAACCTAATTCGATTATTGTAAGAGTGAACTTTTAATAAAAACTTCACATTGATCACGTAAGATATTAGACCAAATAATATCCAATCATGCGGGAAAAACAAAAGTAAATTGAAAACTTGAAATTGTTTTAAAATTATACGGGAAAACCGAATCTTCAATCTATCAGGGTAAAACGATCTTCAACTCTTGTGTTTCATGTGACAATCCAGACTTTTAGGTTAACTCCGTTAACTAAATTCAGTTAAAACCTAACTTAGTTAACCCTATCTATAACTTCAGGGACTAATTCGACAATCCAAACTAAAACTCCATGGACTAGTTGTGTAATAGCCTTAAACCATTCTGTTGACTTTTCAAAGTCAAAATTATACTACGGTTGACTTGTGCTAGTCAAACTAACCAAGTTCTAACCTCAAGTCCAACCTCAAGGGTTATTCCTGCCAAGTTTCTAAACCTCAAACCAGAAATCACAGGGACTGAAGATGTAATTAACCTAATTTCGATTCTGTTGACTTTTAGAAAGTCAAATCCTCAACCATAATCCAAATTCAAACACCATAACCGTTTTCCGTTGAAATTGAAACTGAATTACACGAATACGATCATTAACAGCCATAAACATCATTATTGTACGAATTAATCCAATTATGAGTAGTTATGTCGAAACCGTCGACACCATGGTCGTATATTCATCGAATTTGGCAAATCATTGTATCATCTCACACACAAACACACTGCACACTCAAAACGAACTTCTTTGAGTCTGTTGCACACGTCAATCCGACCGGAGAAGCAGCGAAAGTCGCCGGAGACCATTTAGTTCACAGTCGGACATGCGTTTACTCGAACTCTATCAATCTGACAACCATTCTTGTAATTGATTCTGTCTTTAGCATCATTTTAGAGTCTAAATCAAAAGCCATATGCTAATCGAGGCTTACATTATCGAATTTAACACAAACCGATTATAGGGTTCATGTAGATTCGGGTTTAATCGAGATGTATCTTAGACACGATCTCAATACAATTAAATCACAGGGTTACTTTCGCAACCCTTGGTTTGTTAAAAGCCCCATATCAATTCGATCGATTAACATCGAATTGAACTCAACCCGAATCTAGGGTTCATCGCAACGTCGGGCTAATCGAACCCCATCCTAAAATCAATCTCAATCTAAAACTTCGTGAAAAGATTCGAAATCCTTTACTTTCTGAAAGCCCTATGAATCCAACAATTTTTGTTATTAGAATCGATCAATTTGATTTTGTCTTCATATCCAGGGTTTTCGAATCGAATTCTGCAAATTAAACAATAATTAGCTGTTGTTTTCGTAATTAAACATGTACACAGGTTCGAAATCACTCGATTAACAAAACCCCTGTATTCCTATTTTAAATCATGATCGAAATCAGTAGGTTTGGGACTGGAGTCGATCGTGAGTGGGTATGGGGGAGGGGCTAACGGAAGTTTGTGATTAAAACCAAATCTGACCGGATCCTTGTGCGATACCCTAGCGGGTGGACTTGGTTAACACCCTTGACTCACACGCAGGAGACCCGGGTTCGAGTCCGGTCTCCTGCATTCTTTTTTTTTGGGACTTTTTACTTATATTTAATTATTAAAAAATCAAACCTTATATTAATATGATAATATATTAAAGTGTTAAAGCCCCGAAAACAACTCGTAGGCTCGGCTTTGGTTTTATAACTTATAATTAATAATATTTCCACTTTTAAAATAATATATTTATATTATTTTTAAACCCCGACTTCGTATAAAATAATATATATTTTATATTATTTTCGCCTCGTTTATTTAACTCGTGTAACGTTTCAAACTAATTAATAATATAATTGTTTATATTATTTACTTACGTTTATTATCTATATTAAAAAATAATATATTTATTATTTTGTCACATAATTGATTATCGTATAATTCCTACGAGTTCAAAAATAATATATATGTTATATTATTTTCTTAAATCATTATTAAACGATACAAACGTACGAATTTAATTATTTACTTAATATTATTCGTTATTAACGTTCGACACGTAACGCATTAATCATAATTATTATATTAAGAAATCTATCTTTCTCGTAGACACGTTCGTCTACTCTTTAATACTTAGAATGTTTTAAGACGTTCTAATATTCCGTGTCGTCGTCACAAATATCATATGTCCCTAACTTATGTGTTTTATAATTATAGGGCATACGTGAGCCGTGCAATCTAACACTTGAAATTTCAAATCTTATACTTTTGTGAGACTACCTACTTCGCAACGCAGGTGAGTTTCACGGCCCCTTTTACTGTTTTACTTGAGGGAGAAAACATGACGCAAACACTTTTGATTTTGTAATTCATATATGATATCTCTTGTTATGACTATGCGTAGACTCTATCATGAAAGTCCTCACATCGAACCGTTTAAATATGAGTATAGCAAGGTATGTTATGTAGTACTACTAGGTTTGACAAACCCCACCCGTGTTAACGCGATTGGAGGTCGAACGGGTGTAATATTGACCAAAACATGCACCATGGTTGATAGGCCAGGTGGGAGACATTCAAGCATAAACAGTCAGGTTATGGTTGCGAGCGCATTAGTATACATGAACATGGGTTAGCTACCTTTTGATATATATATTGAATGTACATTAATCTGCAAACGTTTTATTTGTAATGATTGAAACTTGTGAATTCACCAACATAGTGTTGACTCGTTTTCTTACATGTTTTCTCGGGTCGTTATGCAGGATCACGTTAGGTCATGCATGGTGTCTTGACTTCTATAATCAACTATCAAACTATAAAACAATAATTATGTTTTGTCATTATTTGAATTTGGGCGTTGTTTTGCGCAATTACTTTTGTTAAACGCTTTCGCACTTTTACTCTGAACTTGCTCTTTTATATTATTACATTTCATGTCCCATATAGTGTCATTTGAAGTAACTGATGTCTGTGATCCTGGTTTGTTACCTTCCAAAACGGTAAAACTCTGTTAGTGGAATTTGGGAGTGTGACATTTCAGCTACTTTCGTTCCTTCTTATTTTCTGCAAATCGTTTGCTAAAAGTTAATACTTTTAAGTGAAAATAAGATTGAGGTACTATTATAAGGATACTTGATGTGGAAGCATCAAAAGTATTTCGCATCTTCAGTTGTTCTTTCCAATCCCTTTTCGTGGAATTGAAATCATTAGTAATCTCCGTACTAACTTCCTTGCCTTTCCCAGTTGCATTAGCATTAACTTCATTTCCTTCATCTAATAATCTTGTCATATTCCCTTCCTCTTTGAATTGATCATAGGCATCACCCAGTAACAATTCAAAAGCTAGAATATTGTCTAGTGGAATATCATACTCCTTTAGGTTTTTAAGAAGAATCATCATTTTAAATGATTGTTTGAAATGAGTGTGGGAAGCATAATAAATAACTTTCTTCATGCCTTCACGAGGATCTGATTTATATTACCGTTGAAATCTCTTCTTCAAGAGGTTCATCATTCGTACGCCGACTCTCTTTCATAACGACTTTGATAAGTGAGAGTCATGGAGTTTACCATAATGTATCAACAAAAGTTTTCCAAGCATCCATTGTAAATCTACCGGCAAACTCAGGAAGTTTTTCGGGTATAGAAATTTGATTACATGCCACTTATCATTGTACTTGAGAACTTTCTTCAAGTTGCGTACCATTATCTAAAGTTTGTGCCATTAAACTTCCTTTTGTTCAGAATACACTAGATAGATCTGTCACGTTCATATTTAGGATACATCTATAATAAAAAAAAATTCAGAAATAGTATTTTCGGTAAGGATACATTTTAATAAATAATGACATTTTAATTTTACTGAAAAACATTATATATTAAAACTTTAGAATCCATGCTTTGCCATACTCATGTATGGACCAAGCATGATACACGAGTAAGGTTATGTAGGTAGGTTTTACCAATCTCATGTAAGTAGGTGTTACCAATCGCATCAACTATACGACTTCTAAGCGTTATGGGATCATTTAGATTAACTTTTATCTGGTTGACACGTTCAATCCCATCCGTCCCTACTCTTGTTAGTGCTTGGCCTACGTATTTTCCACAAACCTTAGATATAGGCCATCCTTTTCTTGGACTCGTGTGTACCGGCCAGAGACTCTCGGATATCGCGATACGCTTTATCCAACATACTCACACCAGGACTCCTGTATTTGAATATATCGTCACTTGATCCAAAAAGGGCGGCACATAAGTTATCATTATTAAAGGATTTTTTTAAATGTTTTTATTCTCTTGTCAAAACATTTTGCGACGAATGAATTCGTGGCAGCTTTGTAAAATCTCTGTTTTACTTGGTGTTGCATTTTGATAAAATATTATCGGACGTTCCAATTAATACCTTAATTAAATATACGTAGGTATAAAACACGAAACCAATTTTAACTTAATAAACTCTATATTAATTATACGAGGTTTAAATAAACAAAATCTCTATTTTATTTATATTTCAAAACCCAATTTTAATCCATAAATTAACTCTTTATTTTTAGAAACTTTAACAAGATAACTAAAATCCAATCTTAATATCTCGTCGTTTAATTATATCGTTTTAGTTTTAAAAACTCGTTTTTTAAACTTCCGTTTATTGATAAAAAAAATAGTTTTGCATTTAATATTGCATATCAAACAACCGCACAGAAAAGAATATCAACCAAACATAATAAATGTAAACCCGAGCCTTTGGTTTGTTCGATGCCCTAAAAGCCGGCTAGGGCACCGAAGTAGGTCAAAACAAATAGTAGAATTTTAAATCAACCATAATCTTCAGTTACACCCACTTGTTTCGACATTTGTCATGACTCCGGATTATTCCCGTCTTGCCGGTTCTTGACTCCATCTTGATTTCCACATCTTTTCTCCTCTTGTCTTTAATTCTCGGCTACAATTGAAATAAAATAAAACCCAAAAATTACAATACATGAATACAAAACAGAACAACTAACCACAACAAAACAATATATACGAGGTTAAGGCTCGATTTACACATCAACAACCCAATTCTTAAAAAGGAAAGGATGCAACTTATTACAAATTAAAACATACACTATTGGTAATATAAAAAGTTGCAAATAAAATAATAAAGTCTTGATTTTATTGTTAAAGATCAACACTTTATTTTGCTTTAACAGCTACAAACCTGTTAAGGTTTCTAGAATCTTACAAAAGCGACTCTGATACCATTTCATGAATTTCCCGTTTAGTTTTTGCTATTGAAAACTGAAAAAGCCCAAACATAGAATCTTAATAAAAATCAAGACGGGAATACAATACGAGTGACCCAGTTGCAAGATAAATAAAAAGCCAATCAACCAAACCATAAGGTGTTTAGAGGACAATACCTTAACCAGTTTGTTAGGATTTCCACCAAAGAGATGACACACCGTGACAATGAATCTTTATGCTAGTCCAATCTCGCGAATCAATAACACAACTCTTGTAGTATTATTCTCGTCCACTTGTAGCTCCCAACCAATATTCAGAATCACCAGATCTGAGAACTAAAATGAACCTGGTTCGTTTCTTGGTTCCAACGTTCAAGCCACACACAATAGTAACAACGTCGACAAACCAAGAACAACGTCGACATGATGGATGCTTGGTTAATCTTGCGTTTATTAATCTTTCTTATTTATTCAAGGATTCTCAACAACTTTTCTTTAGTCTTGATACTATCAAAGAGCCTTCATTTTATCAAGAGGCTGCTCAACACCCTGCTTGGCAAGTTTCTATGTGTAAGGAATTTGTTGCCTTAGAATGCAATCAAACCTAGGAAGTTATGTCTTTTGGGATGTTATGTGTTTACCCATGGGTAAAAAGGCCATCGAGTGTAATGGGTGTATAAAGTCAAGCATAATGCTGATGGTATGGTTGAGCGTTGTAAAACCCATTTGGTAGTTCGTGGGGATACTTAAAAGGGTGGTATTGATTATAATTAGACTATCTCTCCCATCATTAAGATGGCTACTATTTGTAGTCTCATTGTTGTTGCTACTAAACGAGATTGGGGTTTATATCAGATGGATGTTAATAATACTTTTTTACATGGCGATCTTGATGAAGACATTTATATGAGTCCTCCTCATGGCATGCATTTATCTTCTCCTACTCATGTTCTCGAACTCAAAAAGTCTCTTTATGGATTTATACAAGCCTCTCGGTGATGCTATGGGAAGTTAACTTATGCTGTCAAGAGTAAAGGCTATATGCGTTTTGCCAATGAATATTCTTTGTTTTCAAAGACCATGGGTGATTCGGTTGTTCATGTGGTCGTTTATGTGGATGACATTCTCCTTATAAGAAATGATGAGAAATAGATGTCTGATTTAAAGGATTTTTTACATTCTACATTTCAAATCAATGATCTTGGTGCTCATAACTATTTTTTGGGGATTGAAGTTCTCAAGACTGATTTTAGAGTCTTCAGGATTCAACGCAATTTTGCTAAGGATCTTTTGACCGAGTTTCATGTTGACGACCTTACTTCTGTTTCGTCACTTTAGCCTTTGCGTTTGCGACTCAAACTTAATGAAGGTCAAGTGCTTGATGAGCCCTTAGATTATTGTCAAAGTTTTGGTAAGTTGAATTACCTCACCCACACTTGGCCTGATCTTGCTTTTGCTGTTTAGTTTCTTAGCCAGTTCATGAGTAACCCCGGGTTCCTCACTCGGATTCTGCCTGTCATACTCTTTGTTATGTCAAGGGCACATTTTCACAAGGTTTGTTGTTTAATAACAACTATGATATATCTTTAACCGCTTATTGTGATTATGATTGGGCTTTGTGTCCTAACACTCGTCGCTATATTAGTGATTAGTTAATTTATTTTTGGTGTAATCCCATCTCTTGGAAGTCCGAGAAACAGGCCACCATTTCACTTAGCTCTCTCGATGCTGGGTATCGTTCTCTTTGCCGGGCCACACAGGAACTCGCTTGGATAACTCATTTGTTTGTGTAATTTTGGGTTCCTGTTCTCGTTCCTGTTCCTATCAAATGTGATAGTCAGGTTGTCATACACATTGCTAAAAATCCTGTGTTTCATGAATGCACCAAGCATATTGAATTGGATTATCATTTTGTGCATGAGAAGCTTCAAGATGGTTTGATTTTGCTCTCTCACACTAGTACTGTTTTTCAAATTGCGGATCTATTCACCAAGAGTCTTGTTGGTCATCCGCACTCAGATTTGATTTCCATGTTGGGGTTTGATGTGTTGCAAAACACACCTTGTGTTTCCTTGTATTTTGTAGCGTTTTTCGTATAGTTTTATAGTCGTTGTCATTCATTTATAGCCATTACTACTTTATGTTATGTTTTTGTAGGTATTCGTGAGTAATTGAAGCTTAAACGATCAAGAAGTGTGAAGAAAACGAGAACACGGGATGAGAACGACAAAAGTCAGGAAAGAGTCCAAACTTCATAGATGCATATCTCGGGCTAGAAAATTAGTTACGGGACCCATAATATATGGATTTGGGGTATTTCGACAAGAGGAGTACAAAAATCAGGTTATGTTCTCGCGGTACATGAGTTTGTGGCCCAATTTCTCACGGTACACGAGGAACCAGGTTCTAGGAAAATGTTCGCGACTGTTTTGTCTTTGGCAGTTCGCGAGGGGCTGGCCATTCGGGCTTCGCGGTACGCGAGAAACCCTAGTTTCATGGTTTTTAACCTAATTTGATGTTTTAATAGTTTAGACCCCATCCAAGGGTTTATGATTGGATTACCAGCTGTTTCAGCAGAGAAAAGGGGCGATTTTGAGAAGGGAATATGCAATGGGAACAAAAGATCGAAGCTTTATCGACTGGGTTGGTTAGTTCTTGCTCGGTCGGTTGGTGATTCTTACTTTCTTGTCTTCCATTAGTTTGATTTGGATTATGTTCATTACTTTTGTGACTTGTTTTCTGAGTTTTAATATGTTTCTTGGCTAGATCATAGTATCTATCTAGGTTTTTGATGAAGGTTTGATTGAATGTTGGATTTCTTTTGGTTTATGTTGAGTTTTGATGGATTCTTGATAATGTAAAGAACTTGATTTCAATTGGTGTGATGTTTATGCATATTTAGCTCTGATTTGCAATTGGTTTATGTTTCACATTTGTTTTGTTGAATATCTTTCAAGTAATAGATGCATGTTAGGTTACCTAATGTGTGTTTGTAACTAGTTTACGGATTGTTGATATCAACTTCCATAGAAACGCAGATTGAGTGTATCTTAGGCTTAGATGTTCTTCCTATCTCGATAGCTGAGAGGTGAGAGATAGTCAGGTATTCCTTGGTGTCAATTGCTCTGAAAGGAGGATTTCCTAGGGTTTCTTAGCATCATTGATATTCCGTGTCATCCCGAGAGTTTTCAGGTTACCCCGTAAGTCCTAGGGCGTATAGAGATATTGAGACTGAGAGGTAATATATCTTTAGGGTACTTTAGCATTGTTGGAAATAGCTGAGAGGTGATCCGACCAACCGGTAAGTTTACACGTTCCTTAGGGTATCCTATTAGGTCACACCCGAAGAATGATCTGGGATCCTTAGGTTGTCTTAGGGTTTCGTATTCAAAGATCCTGGTTCCATCATAGTTTCATAGCCGAGAGAAGCCCACGTTTAGCAAACAAGATTCATAACCTAGATAGTGCTTTCTCCATTCTTGATCTCATCCGTTTCTTCTGTCTGATAGTTGGTGTTGTTAGAGGTTTAATTAGTTTAATCATAGTTCAACACAAAACCCCCCTTTAAATCAGTTTAGTTAGTTGAGTCAGAGTCTAGGTATAGTTGTCACTAGTGTCTCGTCGGTTCGATATCCGGACTTTCATTAAACTTTTCTGCAGTCGATAGATACACTTGCCTGTTCTGTGGTCTAGTATTAGGATAGTCTAGAATTTTAACTAGAGTGTCTAGGTTAGGTTTTTATTTAGTTTTTATAGACCGTTCCAAGCACATCAAGTTTTTGGCGCCGTTGCCGGGGACATTTTGGCGATAGCGTATCTAACTTTGATTAAACATAACTGATTATTTGGTCTCATTTGTGTTTTGAGTCGTATAGTGTCTAGTTGTCCGTGTCTTTCATTTATTTGTAGTGTGTCTTTGTAAATTTCCGTATGTCTGCTTAGTTAATCGTTTATTTTCTCTTCTGTGTTTTTTGTTTTTCTGTGTTTCTAGCTTAGTTAGGTTTATTTTATTTTTGTTTTTTTATTTATTTATATATATCTAGTGTCCGTGATCCTTTTTGTTTGAGTGTCTATTGCAGTGATATTTACTATGGAGCGTTTATACGAGGAACGTTATGAAGGACGTCGATTTGCTCAATGGGATCGTTACACTAATGTGTGGTGCGAGGTCTATGGAGGTCCCCATTACACTCAAGATTGTCCTAATTCATTGGGGGACTCCACAGACTATTATGGTAATCATTATCCGCAAGCACAATCGTATGATGGATATAGAACTCAAGAGGAGTTGAATGCATGGTGTAGAGAGGCCAATGAGAAATATGAGAAGGATATCCAGGCAGTGTTCGCTCGCATTGGATCACATCGTCCGAAGAATCTGGAGCGTTTGGTTTATGATTGGGAAGGGAACGTGATTGGATCTGAAAAAACATCGGATGCAGTGATTCTGAAAACCTTAGAACCGGAGACAATAATGGACGAAGTGCAGGTAATAGTGACAGAAGGTGCATCACAAGTTCCACCTCCAGGTAAGTATTCTGACCTTGATTGCAATAGTGATGAATTTTATACTGATCCCATGCAAGATCACGCAGCTCCATATGATTCTTTACACTTGTCTTGTGAGAGTGATTCGGTGTAGGAAATACTGGACGAAGAAACAATCAAGGAAGAGAAAAGGAAGGTACAGGAGATCATGAGCACTCAGTGGCACCTTTTAAGTGAGGCTGGGCAACTTCACTTCCTGGAGGAATATGGGAGGCTTACATAGGAACTAACGAGTTTAAAGATAGCAAAATATGAACTCGCTCACGAAACCGGAGACTTTAACGGAAGAGGTGCAAATCACGAGTCTACAAGGACCCGCACAAGACCCACCCCGGTTCCTACACCACAAAGTTGCGGGCCAGAAGCTATCGAGGATGATTTTCTTAGTGATGATGAAGCAGAAATAGAAGAGTTCTCGGTTGATACTGCAGGTGAAAGTGCAGGTAAGTATTCAGAATTTTGTTTGACAAAATATAGTTGTGATAGTCCTGAACTTCCTACTTTACGCTTGTTCTTTGAGAATAATTTGATGCAGGATATAGAAAGTGAAGACGGGTGTTTTGAAGAGGGACTAACCGGGTTGTTTGAGATGGATGATGAATCACATCTTAATGGGCCATTAGATGAGTCCAAGGATGAGGTGACAGAAAAAAAGCAGTTCCCATCTTGGGAGGATGAGTTTAGTGACGAGTTGGTGGACCTGCCATCCACTATTGAAGAGGGATTTGACCCACTTGGCGATTTAAAGCTCCTTGAAGATCTACTGTATCAAGGGCCAAGTGTGGGGATGGAAGAGGAGATGCAAGTGAATGAGGTCATCAACGAACCACAATTGGAGTTGGTGTCGGGCCCACCACATTGCACCAGTGAGAGCAAGAGGAATGAGTGGCCTGTGGAGTTATTAGATGGTGGATCGCCACCCAAATCAACAAAGCCACGATAGAGGAGATGGATACATCTGGACCGGGAAAAAGATAGGATGCACGTTACTTGTAAAGGCGACAGATTCCTACACTACATGCCATGTATCAGGTTTGGTCCAGGTAAATTCAAGTGTTGGTGGTCTGAACCGTTTAAATTTTTCAAAACCAATTTAAAGTCTACCATCGGATTTTGTCAAATCGTTGGTAGACAAATTATATTAAATGGGCAGGATGGGAGCGGAATAAAGGAGAAGCCTCCTGATTAGCTTTGGTTCTCGGTCTAGTGTGCAAGTGTAAAGTTTGTATTTTTCTTTAGGGTTATTTCGTATTATTTTCGGTATTTTTTGGTTTGCGTCTTATTGTTTTGTGTTTGTTCTGCAGGGATTCCCATTTGATTCGGTAAGGAAAATTATCAAGAACGAAGTTCCAGTTATGTTTGAACTTAGATTTATCGTTGGAACAGGTTTTTAGAGGGTTTGGTTGAAGAAGGATTCTGGGGATCAAAATTTTTCTCAAAATTTTTCTAAGTACAAAAACTCTCAAAACTTTCTGTGAAGGATACTCCACAACGGTACGCGAAGCCTTTTCCACCTCCTCTCGCGATACGCGAAGACCAAGAATTATATCCATTCGGCATTCACGATCAGAATTCACTCGTTCAAAAATTCATTCACAAGCCAACTCCATTTGTTACCTTCATGTTATGTAAGTTTACACGTGTGGGTGTGTATATATATAATATATTATGATGAGTTTGTATGAATAATTGTATGTATATGTTATTTCAATGATGAGTCATCGCCATCCTTTTCTAATAATGAACATAATCTACATGACATGAATTACATCATGATGTGTGCTCTCGATCATTTGCTGTATATGGTTTCTGATATAATCCAAATCTCTGTCAACTTACCAAAAAAGAGAAAGAATAGAATTTAATACACCGGTCTATATATGCCATATTTTGCTTTTAGTTTTTAAACTAGTTTTATGCAAATGCAGAGAAAAAACATCTATGCTTAGCTTTTAGTTTTTAATCTTACAAAATGATATAAATTGGTTTGAAGTTAAACTAGTTTTGAATATGTGATAATCGGGTCCATCTTTGCAAAACCCGCGAACCCTTACCCGTTTACCCATGTACCCTTAACCGACCCTTTTAACTACTATATGGGTCACGGGTATGCATTTTTTTTTTTTTTGTTATAAATTATATTAGTCATTCAACAAGGCAAATTACATAAGGATAGCAGGTAGACGGGCAACAAACTGCGCCGCCATCCCCTTCTGAATGGAAAACCCTAATCTACTAAAAACAAAGCCTCGCCCCTGAGGAGTCGTAAAGTTGCTGTGGACCACACGCTGAACTCTAGCCAAGAACCGAACCGCCTCCGGCGCCAAGGAGCCGAACGTGTCAAACGCCAGGGGGACAAAGGCATGCTGATTATCCTCACAAGCTTTCGCGTGCTTTTCCACCTTCTTTGACTCTGCTTTCATAACCGCTTGCCCCGCCACAAACCCATTTTCCCGCAACCCAGCTAGGGGGGATACACCTGTGAGATCGACACAAGCATGTTTCCCGCCCTCCCAACCAAAAGTGTACGGGTATGGGTACGGGTATACGGGTACGGGTCGGGTATACCCGTTTGCACACTCCTAGTTGTTGCTCTACTCTTTGGTACGTATATATGTTTCTGGCATAATTAAAAAATCAAAAGCTCGCATTTCGTATATATCTTTGGTGCGTTTGTGGGTTTCAACTTTACTTACATGCATGCAAAATTAAAACAAAGAAAAATGTTACAATGTATCAAAAGATAACTTCTCTTCTCTTAATTAATTATGCAATACCACATTAAGAAGGGAAAAAATTAGTAAGTAAAGAGAAATATATATACACCCCAATCCCACATTAAAGAAGGAACCTTTTAAACTAATCCAAGCTTTACAAAAATGGGTATAAAACACTTATGACTTTTGTTTTTTTATTTTTTATTTTTCATTAAAAATATGATATTACAAAAAATACTTTATTTCAGTATTTATTTTTTATTTATATTGAAATATAGAAAAAATGATTGATAAAATTGTTTATTTATATTTTTTTAAATATAAACATTATATATTATTAGAGAAAAATGTATTTATAATTAAAATTAAAAAAACCAAGTTGAGCTGCATTTGTTATCTCAGATTTCTCCATTTTCACCCAAGCTATTTTTATATATGATGAATACCTCATCTTTATAATATATAAACTTTCAAATATTTGAAAACAAAATATTAATACAGAGCCGCCCAACTTGGTCATACAATATTTAATACAGAAAATCAACATAATAAACATTTTGACCAAATTCTTTTTTATTAAAATTTATATTGACGGTTACCGACGTCCTTCCCAACCGGCTAATATTTAACTGGCATCTTTTCCAACTAGGCTAAAATTTAGTTTGTTGTAAAGATGTCAGCTAGATTTTTGTTGACAAGTACAAGTGTTTTTCTCTTTTTCGGCTAAATATTAGCCTTTCTAGTCGGGTTAGCTAACTTGGCATTTTCGGATTGGTTACTTTTGTATATGTTTATTTGGTGTGAACTAAAAGTTGTTGGTAATTCAGAGACAAAATTGATGAATAAACACAAGAAATTTGATAAACTTGCTTGAATTTTAAAATTTGTTCAATACATTCGTCAGATACAATACATACGGTTTTGAAAGCGGTTTATATATCCCTAAATTCTAATCGATGCGTCGTTTAGGAGAACGGAACAACTTTGACTTTTGATGATTTACATCCTAACCCTTAGACTTCATAATAATACACTTTTGACTCTAAATATGACTTTCTAATATTTACATATATGACCCAAAGTTTAGTTTATGTCTTCATTCTCCCCCTTACACTAAACTTGTTCATGGATGGTCTTCTTCTTGTTACTTTTACAACAGTGTTGGTTCTTCATCTTAGATGAGATTCGATTCTTGCTACTTGTCTTTCTCCTTTTACTTCCATTTGTTGCATTCCTTTGCAAAGTCATCGAGTTTACCACATCATAGCACCTGAACTTGCTTTTATCTATATTTCCTAGACCCATGCCTTTTTCATGTTCATTTTCTCCTTTGCTAAAGTTTCGTACTTGTCCTATACCACGGCCTTGACTGCTTGAATTTGCCATTAGAAGTTTGTGTTGGGTTTTTAACATGTATTTCAAAAGAGTTTTGCAACGGAAGATAGTTTAACATGTTAGATCTAATACTTTAGAAACTAAAACCCATCAAGGATCCATATGAAGTTCTTGAAACTTAAAATAAAACAATCATAGGGTGTTAATTGTCACACCCATAACACATGACAGTTATCTAACCAGAGTAGTACCTCCAACAGAGATGTTCCTAGGAAAAAACGATGGGTCTATGAGAGATTTATACACCGCTCTTTTCTTAGACAGAACATTCCATTTGCCAGATAACTAAATACCTGTAAGAAGATCGCCTTCTAGTTACTGTGATGTTGATATCAAAAACACAGAGCGGAAGACTAAATCATAACTTCTATTATCATCAAAACATTGTTTACATCATGTTTAACAAAAGTTACATCATTCGTTCCTAACAAGGAACATATCATTCGGGACTTATAGTTCATGGCATCCCCATCATCTGGATCGTTCATCTGTTCATTCTAGTTCTGAAAATGCCTTGTCTAATGACTATTTGTGATAAGTTCAAAAACATTTGATAAAACATGGGTCAGCATAAATTAAGCCGGTGAATTCATAAACTAATATAGTTTATTAAAATGACCCGTCAAAGTATCTTGAACACATTCGTAGGGTTCCACCCCCACATTCATAGATACATATGAATAATCATTCAGTATATATATAACCAAAGACCGTTCCACGGGTCCTGTCCATCATGCCTTTCCACGGGTCAAGTGAAACATAAGAAGCGCTTAGAATGCGTTATATATATACAATCGGCACAATCGTTTCAAGATACTAAAAATGTTTTCATAAAATCAACTATAACACAATCATGGTTAGTTCAGTGCATCATAGTTTAAGAACTCACCTCGACAATATTTTGGCTTATCAATTCAGTAATATGGCAAACACCTCGGATAAAGCTCTTAGATAATCATGACATTACTTAATTACACATTCCTAGCTTAATAGTGTATAACCAAAGCTCAACAGTAGGTTGGAACCTTACCTCAACACTATCTACGGTAATTTGTAGTCGAATGGCTAGAAACCGGACTCTCGCACGTGAATCGGGGCTCGGGATCAGAACTTTTAGAAAGTGTGTGTGTATTTATGGTGTGGTAATGATGCCAAGAGACTGAGTTCGACATTTCTATTTATAGGCCAAAGTGAGACCCGTAGCGGACCGCTACACAAGGTAGTGGCGGTCCGCCACCCATTGAGGCAGCCTATTTTGCTTAGCGCCCATGTAGCAGACCGTTAAGATATAGGCTAATGGTCCGCCACCCATTCCACGCGTCAATTCTCCTTTGGTGAGTCATAGGACACGTGTCAGCTCCTGATTATTTCCTTACTCAACACGTAGCGGTCCGCTACCCCTTTGATTTTTAGAATTTTCAACTTTAGTCCTTTAACTTTGTTTATTCAGATATCCACCCCTCAACTTTGAAACTTGGTAATTTTAGTCCTTAAATTTCTAGGAATTTTTTGAGTTGTTACATTAATAAAGATTACAACCTTTGGTGAGTAGTGGTAGCACAAACAAAAGATGAAGATGCAAGCTAAAGCTCTAAGCCAAAAGATGCACACCAAGCAATGTCTTTCCAATATGCCAGTCTTACAATATCAAGTTTCTAACACCCACTAAAACACTCTTTACTGGTGTAGCACAAAGAAATCAAAGTAGTCTAAGAACAAAACGAAACTGCAAATATTGGATGATAGTTTGGTGAAGTTCTTAAGCACTTTTTCATTCAAAAACACTTGCCTTTCTTGCTTCAAAATCTCGGCCAGAATAGGGGAGTTAGGAGCATATTTTTTAGCTTGAAAAATTGTTCTACAAGTGACCTTCCTAAACCAACCAAGACCCTCCTTTCTAAGACCCACAAAGAAACAAGGTATTAAATAACATGTGGTTCTTGCAAGAGGTGTACACTCCTTCCTTGAACAAGATAAGAGTCAAACATAAGGAGTGCGGGACACCCTCCAAAATCTTGGCCAGCTTGTAGTTCAAAAGGGAAGGAAGGAAAATTGGTATAAAAAGAATACAAGGACCATTCCACATTTGTTTGAAAGTGTATACAACTTGATACATACAATACATGTATATATGATGTGTAGGTACACAAGGTAGTGGCGGTTCACCACCCATAGAGGCAGCCTATTTTACTTAGTGCCCACATAGCGGATCGTTAAGATCTAGGCTAACGGTCCGCCACCCATTCCACGCTTCCATTCTCCTTTGGTGAGTCACAGGACACGTGTCAGCTCCTGATTATTTCTTTACTCAACACCAGTGTTGTAAAAATCGCTAGGCGCTAGTCGGGCGGTGGGGTACCGACTAGGGATTAATCGGGATTAGTCGGGATTAATCTGATTGGAATTTATAAGTAATTTTTCAAACTTATATATATATATACACAAATACAAAAATTAACATATTATTATATTAGTTCAAAATCTCAAATACTTCAAAGATCAAATAGTTTAAATACTTCAAAGATAAAATAGTTCAAATACTTCAAAAATCAAATACTTCTAATATTAAATATTTCAAAATTCATCATCGTCTTGTCCATATTAGCACAGGTGGTCGTCGATTTGAAGCAGCAGGTAGCTAGCGATTAGGTTAAAGCAACAACGAGAACAGGTCGGAGGTGGAGAACGACCTTCATTTTTGCGATTAGGTTAAATAAAAACCCATGGATGCATGGATCGGGTCATTATTTGGGCTTAATTCTTTTTAAAACCAACATTTCAATTTGGTCCGATTAATCCAGATTAGGTCCGATTAGTACCGATTAATCCCGATTACCGATTAATGGTCCGACTAGCCCAAATTTGCAAGGTAATCCACCGATTACCGATTAATCCCGATGTTTACAACACTGCTCAACACGTAGCGGACCGCCAAGCACTACGTCAAATATGACCTTTAGCCACACTTTTTCAAAAACCGCCCAGCCACACTTTCGATTAAATGTGTGGCTAAAGGTCATTAATCACATTTCAAAACCCTTTATCCTACTTTTGGCCACACATCTTATTTATTCATGTGACCAATGTATAACAGTTCAAAATCTTTAGCCACACTCTAAGAAAAAACTGTGACATTTAGTAGCCATACTATAAAAGTGTGGCCAAATGTGATCTACGGCCACAGTATATGTTTGTTTTTTTTATACATGTGACAAAAAACACATCTTTTCGAAACCTTTAGCCACACTTTACGAAAAAATTGTGACATTTAGTAGCCATAGTAGAAAAGTGTGGCCAAATGTGATCTACGGCTACAGTATTTTTTTTCAGGTGACCAAAAACACATCATTTCAAAACATTTAGAATCACTTTAAAAAAAACTGTGACATTTAGTAGCCACACTAGAAAAGTGTTGGAAAATGTCACCAACTGCCATATTGGTATTTGTTTGAATTTATGTGTATCTAAAAGTAATAAATGGTCACGGTAAAATGTTCTACGTGTGGCTAAAAGTAATAAATAGACACGATTAAAATTTTTATGTGTGGCTAAAAGTAATAAATGGACATGGTTAATAGTGCGTGTGGCCTATGGTCTTTCCACTTCCTTTCGCCAAATTTTATTTGTCAGAGGAAGGTGGAAATACCAATTCACCAAATTAGGTTTTCATTCAACCAAAAAACATCCGTCCCCCTTCTCTTGAAACAAAAAAAATGATCAAAATGGCACCGCAATAGAGATTACGAGCAACCGGTGGTGCAACACCACACTACCCAGGTAATCCGAGGCCTATCACGATGAAGATCCACCACAAAGGCCACTTCAGAGCTTCTCCCTCCGGCGAGCAGGAATACAACAGCGGCGTTGAGGGCTTTGTTGACTACGTCAACATTGATCTCTTTTCGTACAAAGAGCTTGACCATATGGTTAAAGCTTTAGGGTGCACGACAGTCGGGTATTTTACCACCTTTTTCAGGATCCCATACCTGCCACTGGAGTATCATGTTGAAGTGTACAGTGACAATGATATGAGGGTTGTGGCCTTTCACGGAAGGGATGCTACTGAACTCTTCCTCTACCTTGTGAGGGAGTAGGACTCCACCTTCATCTCTGATGCTCTGTTTGTGCAGAGAAGGATACGAGGCGAGCACAGTGAAGGAAATACTACATGGTCCACATCCTCAGCTGAGGAGGATGAAGATTTGTTATCTGATGCTAGGTTATAGTGATCTAGTATTGAATTCATGTCTGTAAAGTGACAATGTTATGAGGGTTGTGGCCTTTCAGGGGAGGGGTGCTACTAAACTCTTCCTCTAATGTGTGAGGGAGCAGGAATCCAACTTCAGAGAAGGATACTAGGCGAGCACAGTGAAGGAGATACTACATGGTCCACATCCTCATCTGAGGAGGATGAAGATTTGTTATCTGATGCTAGGTTATAGTGATCTAGTTTTGAATTCATGTCTGTAATTATGATTTTTTTGTAAAAAATATGCTTATATATAATATATCAGTTTTATTGTTATTTGGTTGATGCATGTGATCTTTGTTTTGTTATTTGACCATATACTGACCATTTGACCATTTACCATATGCTGACCAATATTTGACCATTTGCAATTGGTCTATAATTGCAGCAATTGCATACCGTTTGACCATGTACTGATAACTGTTGACCAATTGCAAAGATAAATCAAACTAATATAAATCAAACCAAAGACATAGAAGTTGCACAGTTGACCATATCCTGAAATCCAAAGACATAACAGTTGACCAGTTGACCATATATTGACCACTTGCAATTAGTCTACAATTGCATACCATTTGACCATATATTGATAACAGTTAACCATTTGACCATTTTAATTTCAAATAAACACAACTGCTAGTTTTGGAGCAACCTCACCAGCAGTTTCCCTCACCAGGTCTTATATAAATCAAACTAATATAAATCAAACCAAAGACATAGCAGTTGCACAGTTGACCATATCCTGAAATCCAAAGACATAACAATTGACCAGTTGACCATATATTGACCATTTAACATATACTGACCAATATTTGACTATATGCAATTGGTCTACAATTGCATACCATTTCACCATGTACTAATAACAATATACCATTTGCAATTGGTCTACAATTGCATCAATTGATAACAGTTGACCATTTTAATTTCAAATAGACAAAACTGCTAGTTTTGGAGAACAACCTCACCAGCAGTTTCCCTCACCAGGTCTTTTATAAATCAAACCAAAGACATAGCAGTTGCACATTTGACCATATATTGAAATCCAAAGACATAATAGTTGACCATATGACAATATACTGACCACTTGACCATTTATGATCTACTGATCAATATTTGACCATTTGCAAAGATAAATTGTACATATATATTAAAAAAACATCAGTTCTTGTACATATCAGTTATGATCTAGCTAGGTCCAACCACTTGTCCATCCTTAGAGATTTGTACATGATGATCTTCACATCTGCAGCAACTTGTTCAAGAGGTGTTTCTTTTTGGTTTTTTAGTCCTACAAAGTATGATCTAGTTGTAGCTGAGATTTGGTCTGCAGTTAGAGGCTAAGTTGGATTCAAAGAGGTTCTTATTGGTAGAGCTTCATCATCGTAGACCGGCTTGGGTGGCACCTTTTCAGGAAAGTTCTTTCTAAGATCTTCCAAAGTCTTGTAGTTTTCAAAAGTTTTTCTTTCATTCCATCTTTTAATTGTAGCAGGTTGATCCATCTTTGCTTCTATCATTTCATCCTTCATTCTCTTTATTTTGAGTGCCTTATCAACACTAGTAGTTGTTTTACATGCTTTCCAATTTGGTGGTGTTTGTGCACTAGAAGGTGTTCCATCATTTTACTAATTCTCATGATTTCCCCTTCTAATGCTTCTATGGTCCATCTACATGCTCTCCTCTTTTTGAAGTGTACTTCTTGTTCTGCATGATCCAATCAATATGATCTTTCTTTAATGTTGAACGTAGATTGGAATCTGTGATTGTTTCATTTGAAAGTTATTGGAATTTACGAAAGGCAGTGTCTTCTAGGTCTCTGATGATCAACAATTCCTTTGCTAACATCTGTTGGGTCTCTTTATCAGACATGCATTTACACTTTACTACAACATCGTATTGAATTTGTTTTTATTTTATTTTAATGTAGACCTGAAAAGTCTTTGGTATTGTATAAGAAGTCATAATGTTTGCAAATGTGGGAAACACTAATTGTCTAGAAGAAGGTGGGTCAAAGAATTGCAGAACTTCTTCATTTAAGCTCATGATAGGAAGTCATGTTCGTGGAGGTTGTGTAGTTGCTAGTGGCAATTTTTTTGGTGCATTTGGAGTAGGCTCATCTTCATCACTTTCATGTACCACCATCTTCCTTCTTTAAGGGTTATTTTTGGTATTTTCTGAAAATGCCGTTGAACTTGAAACTGATGTTGGCACTAAAGCTGGTGCAACAGTAGTTGTACTCTGTGTTGTAGTCTTAATCATTTTTATTTCTTTTGAAGGCTCAACTACTGGAAAAAGTGGTTTTGTTGCAACAACACTTGTAGCAGTAGTTTCAGGAGTGGGCCTTTTAACTCTAGTTGGTTGTGGTGGTGTAGATTTTGGGTTTACTGCTGGACCTATTGGTTCATATTTGTTTAAGGCTTCAGCTGCATGTTCAGGATCAGTACTTTTGACTCCAGGTTTAACACTTTTCTTGACAACTTGTTTTCTTACATATCTTGCATGAATCTTTGTTCTTGTACCTGAAGTATTTGATGAACCTTGATTACCTTTTTAAACCTATTCTTCAATTTTCTGTCTGACAACTGCTGTAGATTCTGCCTCTCTATTTTTTATTAACATTTCCTTTTCTTTTGCAGCTTCTTGTGCTTTCTCTACTTCAGAGTAGTCTTCTTTCTTGTCTTGTTTCTTTTGCTTTTGGGCATCGTCATCAGAGAATTTAGGAGGAGGTGGTGTAACTCCAGTTAATTATTCTAATTGTGTTCTTATTACACTTACATCTGCATGTGCGTCCTTATATCTTGCATCAACATAATTTCTCATAGCCTCCATGTATAATTTCAAAGAATTATTCAGTGCCCTCTGATTCTCTTTTAGGAGTGGCTAGAAGGCTTTCCATATGATTGTAGTCAATTCTTCAGGAGTTGGAATCTTTATTTGGGAAATCACTTTGTTTATTAAAGACACAAACTCTTTCTTGATGGAGTCTAACAAAGTTGTGTTTTCATGATTTGGAGTTTCAGTAGAAGGCTTCTTGGTAAGAGTTTCTTTAATTGTAGAGCAAGAAGCCTCTACATTGGACATTCTGTCTGTCAATTATCTATATCTTAATCCATCACCTAAGTTAATAGGATCAGCTGGATTCCCACTTGAAGTGGTTGTATCTGTCCCTATGACATGAACATGTTCATTGTCAATGGGTGCAGATGCCCCTTTGTATTGGTCATGGGGACTTCCAACTATTGTAGAGTGAACTATTGTGGACTCAACAGTTTTTTCCCTCAAGGGAGTCTTAGTTATGTAACTACCGTCCCTCAGTGATTGCATCAATCAACATATGTAAGGGTGAAGTTTGTGGGGGGTGGTGAGTAGTGAAAAGAGTTAGTAGTAGTACTGGGAGATGGACTTTGAGTATGATGCTCAAGTAATACATCAGCTCTGGATGTGGCTTTGGATTTGGATTTTATCTTCCTTAGGATTTCTGCTATGGGTTTTAAATCAGGGATGGGTTCTTCCCTTTGGTTAGCAGGAGCAGTAGGCTCATTTTTTTGTGCTGACTCATCCTCATCAACCAAAATTTGTTTTGTTGATTCCATAAAGTTTGTTTTTCAAGAGATTTGATTGTAACCAATTTACCCCTTTTGTAAATGTTTTCAGGAAATTCCTTTTGAATATATGCCATAACAAGTTTAGGGTACATCAAAAATTTTGGTTGTGAAGTAGTGTTGGAACACATGTCTTTAAAAATTATTTTTGAAACTTTGAAGCTTTGCCCTGTTAAAATGGCATAAGCCACGAATTGAGTATTTAATGGAATTTCATTCCATCTACCACTCTTTCCTGAAAAACATACCATAAGAGTATGAAAAAGGAATTTTAAACTTGTAGAACACATACCCTTATCCAAATTTGTTGAGGTTATTTGACCAAGATAACCTTTCTCAATGAATTCAATATGCATGAGATGTTTTGTAAATTGGTCAACATCATCAGCATCACCAAGCTCTAGGCTTGTTGTGAGGGTCTCAGGAGTTATTGTAACTGGTTTTGAACCAATGATGTTGTGTTTTTTTGTCTTTGATAACCCTGACATTTTTCCAAAACTCTTCAAGAATAGTCAAATAGATAGGTGGGTTAACTGTAAGAGCTTTGTGATAAGGGGAATCAGTTATCAAATTGATCATTTGGTGATATTGTGGATGATCCTCCGATTTTGTGAGATATGGACGTAGGTTGTGAGTAGGTGGAATGGCCCTGATCGCGAGTAAGTAATAGAAGAATCGAAGGAATTTTAAACTTCAGTCGAGTGTGGGAAAAGGTTTTGAATGATATGAATGGGGTTTAATACAGTTTTTTAATAGCGTGAAATCTATGTTTAAAAAGTTGGATGAAACACAACTGCTGGTTAATGTTTTTACATCCACCAATTTGAAACTTTCAGAAGTTTTTAAAGAAAGAGCAGCTGTTTGAAATAACAGCTATTTTATTTTACATTCGGTCCATCAACAATATTATCCGCACCATGCTATCCCAATCTCATATGCCTTTACATTTTTATGCTTGGTTTTTGAACCATTCAGCAATAACAATAACATAATAAACAAAATAATTTAACAATAAAAAATTTTAGTGCGCAAAACAATAACATAACAAAATTATAACGTGTCAAATTTTACTGCGCAAAACATAGTTTGAGCCTTCGCTTGTAACAAACAACATATTCTTTTTCTTGACAAATGTGAATTTGTAATTTGTGCCTAGTGCCGAATACAAACGAGACCCAAACACACCAACATGGGCCCACCCCTGTAGAGTATACCTACTCCGGCCTTCTACATGCTCCACCTTCACCTTTAAAGTCCTTGTTGTGGATACGGGAGGAATTCTGACCTGCATATCTTCCAACGAATATCTTCCAACGAATCCAAACCAGCATTCTCTGTAAAATCCTCTGGAAATTGCTACATAAAAATCAAGAGATAACAATTTCAAAAACGACCATAACTAACAGTTATAAATATGTATTAGAAACTTACAATTACAAATTGCATAAACTATCTAAGCCTAATACTTACAAGTTTTAGCGCAAGGCGGGTCTGATCGCGGTGTCAAGGTCAATCAAAAACATTTATAAAAACTACTACTTATCTACCTTAGACTGTAGACAGGGAAGTAGGGTTGTCGAATCCACAGGGAATCAGTGGAAAGTTCAATTGCTTAGATTAGTAAATTAGATTAAAAACACAGATCAAATAAAGATGCAACCTCCTCCAAACTTCAGATTCTAGGTTTATGCAAAACTCAGTTATTTAATTGGACACCACATAGACATAGTGTTGGAAAATCAGTTAAAATAGTAATTGAAGACAGGCTGTTGTCAGCAACCTATACAACCAGTTCCGTCACAAACCAGTATAATTCAATCACCCAATTTATGAATGCCAAGTTACCCCCTTTAGTCACCCGACCCTGCTACTAGGTTTTGTCATCAACCGAACAAGATCGTAAAGCAAGCAAACTCAAAGCACTCAAATAAACTGTTTAACATAACTAATACATCAATCTACTCAGTTATTGTCAGAAACTAAATAGATCCAAAAACATAAATAAACTGAATCAAAACATGAAACCTATATGAACCGTCCGCCAGGAGGAAGCCACAAGTGAATTAGCCAATAATCATAAACAAAGAATCAAATATTGTCTCTACCAAATTCATTAAAAACAAAATAATTCTAAACAAAACCTCCGATTGTTGTACTTTTCTTCCGTGACCTGCTTCCCCTTTTTGTCGTGATGTCCCCGCCGTCAAAAGAATCCCCCTGGTTTGCGTTTTTCTTTTCTCTTCTTGTAATTCCTCTCGTGAGCTACACATGGACTTTCAATGGCCCAATAGATTATTTTAAGCCTAACACCAATTTAATATAATAGTCCAATAACACAATATTGATTTAGCTACAGGCCCACGTGACCTATGCACCTCTAAATTCTATTTGCCTTCAAACTTGTCATGCCATATTATGAAGCCTCTGTACATTCAAATGGAAATCAACATAATAATTCAACTTGTAAAATACAACCAACATACAATAATGGAACCATAAACTAAAGTTATTTTAATTAATTTCATATCCTTTAATTTATTTCGTTATCTTTATTTTGTCTTATTTATTTAGTTTAATATGCTTGTTCAATTCATTATTTAATACACATGATTAGGGTTAAATACACATGATTATATACAATTAAAACGTGACAGTCAACCACTCATCACATCCTCACACTTATCTTTTTTTCGTCCCGGAAAATATTTGCAATGGAATCATAATTGGGAACCTGCTTTTCACACTCTCATTCATTTAATCATTTCAAATATAATCACGCGCTAACTGTAACAATTGATATTTCTATCCGACTAAACCCACCCACCGAACCTCGAGCACCCGATTATGTGATCTGTTATTCTATCTATTACCAAGCCAACGGTCTATCTATGGGTCTCATACTCAGAAAGCTACGACTTAGCCTAATTCAATCTCAAGGTCATGTTTAGGCCCAGGTTAAACCATATAGATTTCCCACCATTATAAACACCAATTTATATGTTTTTGAAAATTATGGAATTATTGATCGATGGGTGCATGTTTTTAGCTTTTATTATTATTTTATGAACGAACCTAACCCAGTGGTGTTTCAATCACGCTGGAACACGATATATGACACGTAGGCTGCAGTTCTTAAGCAATGAAATTCATAAGCTTCGGAATAGGGGTGTATCCTTCAAGTCGCCATCCCGAAGGGAAACATATAAACCTAACTTAGTCATCCAAACTTATTGATCACCTAAGTCCCGCCCATGGGTGTATCCTCCAAGTCACCATCCCGAAGGGAAACACGTAGGCAAAACTCAAGCTTTCAATTGATTTAATTAAGCTCATGCAGATGGATTATGGAATGCGGGCGCTACTAACTTTCGAATTTATTTTCATAAAAATAAAGCGGTGTGCCAAATAATTTTAAAAACTTATAAATTTTTGTTTATAAAGGTACCTATCACCCTATGTTGACAGTTTCGACCTTACCGACACCCCTAAGATGAGAACCCACAAGATATTCTGAATTAATTATTCATTTAAACCTAGATACATTATCAGGATGTTTAAGCTCTTAAGTCGGTTGGGCCTACCAAAACATTACAAATCAGACGCACTTTCTATTCTTTATTTTTTTTATTTCAATTCACAAGCAGTTTTCAATTATATCTATCATTTTCCATTTATTTGCAAAAATTCTAATTCAATGACATTTTTGAAAATTTTTTTATTTTATTTTTTATGGATATTATTTTTTTATGACTCAAAATACAGACTTAGTCTCCCCTCCCCACACTTAAACACTACATTGTCCTCAATGTAGGATGAGAGATTATGCAAATATATAAAAAAAATAAATAAATAAATAAATAAAACTATACAGAGAATTGGAAAGGACTTAGCTGGTTTCGAACTGTAACTGTCTTCAATCCAACCTCACACGATCGTATAGCATTTCTTTCGCGATCGTATTCAAAATCTGCTATTGGGTTGCCTTTTACATGAATACGAATCTCGAACATCACCACCCGAATGGAGATTGAGTACGGGAGGATCAATCTAAACCTGCAAAGTTAAACTCGAACCAACCTAAGAGCATCAAACTGACTTGAAAACCCATGAAACTTCCCCACACTTGGGCGGCTCGCACACAAAAACACAAAAAATAAATAAATCAAACAAAGTCCTAACTCACTTTCGTAGGAATCACGAATACATTTAGCATATGCATCAAGCCTTTTAAACCCCTCGGTAGCCCGAGTGGACGAGTTGAGTCTCGTGAGGGTTTCTATTGAACACACCCGCAAAGTTCATTTAACTAGACATGAATGTAAAACATACCTTAGGCTACCTCCTAAGAGTGCTAAGTTTAACGTCCTCAGCCAGACGCAGTTTTCCTTACTTGCATCATGGTGGTCGGGTGGGATGTTTGCAGTCCTCCTTCCCTGCACTTAAGTTCCTCTCATCATCATATGTTCTCCAAGCCTTCATAAACAAATAAAAGAGTTCTTGATCTACATCATGAACTCGCGGTTTCTTCCCTTTCCGCCTTCTCTTTCTGACCCGTTTAGCTCTTCCACTGCCTGGCGTTTCACCATCCTTCTGCTCAGCTAACCTGTCATTCACAAAACAAGCATTCTCGACTGTGTGATTCACCTTTTCAGGTGATCCACACTTGTTAGCTTTCAGGATTGGCAAGTTTGGAAACATTTTAAGACTCATTTTCTGAGCCCCAAACCTCATCCTTATCATTCCCTCAGCACAATTAATATTTGTCTGGGCAGTGGCCAAGAATGGTCTACCCAAAATGATAGTTGGTTCTGTGTTCTTCACACAATCCAACACCAAGAAATCCACTGGGTAATAAAACTCTCCTACTTTCACAATCACATCCTTTACAATCCCCCGAGAATGTGCGGGAGTCTGATCAGCCAACACCACGGTGGTGTTAACTCTTTGTAATGGACCAAATTCATGCTGATCATACAGACTCCCTGGAATTATGATCACAGATGCTCCAAGATCCAGTAATGCTCTATTCAATGTAATTTCACCTATTTGAATTGAAATAATAGGTGCCCCTGGATCTTGGAGTTTCGGGGGAAGGGTACCCGTAAACACGGCATTCACACTGACACTCAATTTTACTTGCTCGGGACATTTGTGCCGTCGTTTTCGGGTACTCAAACCTTTTAGACATTCAACATTATCAGTACCTTGTTTAAGCGTATTTAAAAATAATGAGTTAATTTTACGCTTCTCAAACTTTTCCCATCGTTTATCCTGTGTTGGATCTTTTTCTTTTAAAAACGGTTTGATTAGAGCATCTGGAAACGGGATTTTTACAGGTTTATTCACATTTTCAGTTTTTAAATTATTCTGTGAAATAAAATCCTGATTAGGGTCGGACTCAGATTCACTATGCTCCACCACTCTTTCTACAACCGGTGGTGAAGTCTGTTCACGAGCAGGATATTCAAATGAAGAATGGAAACTTACATCATTGAGGTGTGCACTGGTTGTGGTTTCAGAACAGGAGGACTGATGTGAACAACGGGGCTTACCTACTTCCTTGATGAGTGACCCGACAATCCCAGTTAGGTTGGCAACTAGATCTACCAAAGCTTGATGAGCTTTGTCCTGGCTCTCCTGTTGCTGCACCACTACGTGTATCATCTTGGCCATCTCCTTCATGTTTAACTGGATGGCATCCAGTTCAGAATGATAGTTGTCTTGATCAGGTGGCCTGCTTGGGTGGTAGTCTTGGTTGTAATCGTCCTGATAGTTTGGGTACTCAGGACCACCACCATATTGATTGTATCTTGGGCAATCTTGTGCCCAGTGGCCAGTGATGCCACAGTTGTTGCATGGTTCATAGTAGTCTTGGTCACCATAATAATTACTGTCCATGTCAACCTGCACACGTAGCACAACCGAGTAGCTCTGAACAAAGAAATAAACAAAATAAACAAAAAATAAAAACAGAAGTAAAGAAAATCTTTTTGGGTGTTTGATAAGAATTAAAATCAACTAAAGACAATAAACTAAAGCAATAGAACTAAGCGCACCGATTCCCCGGCAACGGCGCCATTTTGATCGCGGTGTCAAGGTAAATCATAAACATTTATAAAAACTACTACTTATCTACCTTAGACTGTAGACAGGGAAGTAGGGTTGTCGAATCCACAGGGAATCAGTGGAAAGTTCAATTGCTTAGATTAGTAAATTAGATTAAAAACACAGATCAAATAAAGATGCAACCTCCTCCAAACTTCAGATTCTAGGTTTATGCAAAACTCAGTTATTTAATTGGACACCACATAGACATAGTGTTGGAAAATCAGTTAAAATAGTAATTGAAGACAGGCTGTTGTCAGCAACCTATACAACCAGTTCCGTCACAAACCAGCATAATTCAATCACCCAATTTATGAATGTCAAGTTACCCCCTTTAGTCACCCGACCCTGCTACTAGGTTTTGTCATCAACCGAACAAGATCGTAAAGCAAGCAAACTCAAAGCACTCAAATAAACTGTTTAACATAACTAATACATCAATCTACTCAGTTATTGTCAGAAACTAAATAGATCCAAAAACATAAATAAACTGAATCAAAACATGAAACCTATATGAACCGTCCGCCAGGAGGAAGCCACAGGTGAATTAGCCAATAATCATAAACAAAGAATCAAATATTATCTCTACCAAATTCATTAAAAACAAAATAATTCTAAACAAAACCTTCGATTGTTGTACTTTTCTTCCGTGACCTGCTTCCCCTTTTTGTCGTGATGTCCCCGCCGTCAAAAGAATCCCCCTGGTTTGCGTTTTTCTTTTCTCTTCTTGTAATTCCTCTCGTGAGCTACACATGGACTTTCAATGGCCCAATAGATTATTTTAAGCCTAACACCAATTTAATATAATAGTCCAATAACACAATATTGATTTAGCTACAGGCCCACGTGACCTATGCACCTCTAAATTCTATTTGCCTTCAAACTTGTCATGCCATATTATGAAGCCTCTGTACATTCAAATGGAAATCAACATAATAATTCCACTTGTAAAATACAACCAACATACAATAATGGGACCATAAACTAAAGTTATTTTAATTAATTTCATATCCTTTAATTTATTTCGTTATCTTTATTTTGTCTTATTTATTTAGTTTAATATGCTTGTTCAATTCATTATTTAATACACATGATTAGGGTTAAATACACATGATTATATACAATTAAAACATGACAGTCAACCACTCATCAGGGTCAACAAATGAAACCTTGCCCTCATTATGATCATCATCATTATCAACATCATAATCATCATCATCATCACCATCACCATCTTACTCAGCATCATCATCATCCCCATCATCACCATCTTCATCAGCATCATCTTCCTCACTTTCTTCTGCATAAAAAATTTGAGCTTTACCGCTTGCATTGTAAACCTCAATGTGGAACGCATGAGTATCAACCAAGTTGAACATCATAGCCCAGCCCACATCTACACCAAGGTCTTTTGCCATCTTCTACCATCCACTGGTAAAGGAGAAGAATTGACTTTTCTTTTGGATCTCCAGCTCCCATGACTTACACCAACCATTGGTTACAATGATTGGACCCACCGAAAAGTTATTATTCAGATGAAGGTACTCGTAACACAAAGGAAAGACCTGAAGGGTTGAAGAGGTTGCAATTAATGTGTGTAAATATATATAGCTACATAGTTCAAATAAGAAAATTTGTTGACATTATTACCTGAAAAGATGAAACTGAATTTGTGATAATTAAGAAGAAGCCTGGATTAGCATAGAACGGAAAATCCATGGTAAATAAAGAAAGACATGTGAACGGGCATACGTTAAAAGAAATGTACATATTGCATTCCAAACCTTTAGTAATAAGCACACTAGCAGAGTATATCCTAAACAAAGAAAGATAAGAACCTATACTTTAACATAAAAAACAAAATCTTTATAATTACCTAAATCATCATGTTTCAAATTCTTTCTTGGTCTCCCTCTTGCTTTCCCCTTCTCTAGGACGTACTGGGTGGGTGGATACTTGGTGGGTCTACCTCTTCTTCACCATAAGTGATTTCCCCTTCTCTAGGACGTACTGGGTGGGTGGATACTTTCTGGGTCAATCTCTTTTCCTCTTCTCCACCATGGGTACTTTCCCCTTCTCTAGTATGTACTGGGTTGGTGGATACTTTCTGGGTCTACCACTTTTCCTCTTCTCTAGCATGGGTGCTTTCCCCTTCTCTAAGACGTACTAGGTGGGTGGATCCCGCTCACTCTTCATTTCTTAACTTTCCACAATCATAAGCCAACAAAATTACAACTAGATTAGTATATCGGAAAAGGAAATTAACCAAAGTAGTAATATTTTCAACAAAATTATATAATTCTGAATACGCTTAAATACACTCATGGCTGCCTATCATACGATCGACCATAGTAGTATTGTCATTTGCAACAAGTAGATCACTCTCATCAACGACACATTTTTTTGTCTTGGGTGAGGTTTGAACCAACAACCTCTTGGTTGTGGACTCCCCTCTTACCCCCCACCCCCACCCCATTCGGTTGATATGCATTAAGCTCATAAAAAAAGTAAACCATCGACACAAACCCGCCAAAGCCCCTAAATTAAAAAAATCAAATAGAAAAACCTAAATAAATCAGCTGAAAACAAGCAACGAACATCGTACCTAACCTAGCTAGAGCAACGGCATCGCATTATGATGATCAATAATACACATATACGTTACATCCGATCAAACACAAACGGATTACCTTGGAAGACGGGAAGACGTTCCGGGAGAGAATCAGAGAAGAGATGATCAGAATTAATTGTGATTAGGTTTACAAAACCATACAGAAACCCACTTAACACACAACACATGTAAAAGTAGTTTAAAAAAATAATTTAGAGATCATACCTATAGTTTAAAAAAAATATTAAAATCTTTAAATTTTAGATTTGTAATTAAACATAAAATTTAGAGATCATACCAGCCTGTAGTTTAAAAAAAATATATAAATTAAAAAACTTAAAATGTACGATTTATAATTAATTAAATAAACAATTTAGAGATCATACATATAGTTGTTGTTGATGATGATGATGATAACCCATATGATCGATGTTGATAACCTGTATGATGATGATATTGATGATGATCATAACCCATATGATGATGATCGGGCATAACCCGTATATGTGATGATGGTGTTGATATATAACCCATATATATGACGGTGCAATGACAACCCATGATATATGCATGCATGATGATTATGATGATAACCCGTATGATGATGATGATGGTCATGATGTTGATGATGATGGTTATGATAAAATGATGTTGCCGAGATGATGGTTATAATGATGCTGATGTTGTTGATAATGATGATGCTGAAGATGCTGATGTTGATGATGATAATGATAAACCATATGATGATCATGATGGCTCATAAGCCTTGTAAGGCTCATAACCCATGCCACCCATGTCCCACAACCAATAACCCACAACCAGTGTTACCTATATAGGGCTTATGGGTCAAATGGCCCATTGGTCATGGGTGATATGGGTTATATATGGGCGTTATGGCATTATAACCCATGACAACTAATTTTGATGATTGTGTAATGATTATAAACCACATGATGATCATGATGGCTCATAAGCCTTGTAAGGCTCATAACCCATGCCAACCATGTCTCACAACCAATAACTCAAAACTAGTGTCACCCCTATAAGGCTTATGGGTCAAATGGGCCATGGGTCATGGGTGATATGGGTTATATATGGGCCTTATAGCATTATAACCATTGACAACTGATGTTGATGATGGTGATAATGATTATAAACCATATGATGATCATGATGGCTCATAGGCCTTGTAAGGCTCATAACCCATGTCACCCTTTGACTCACAACCAATAACCCGCAACCAGTGTGACCCTATAAGGCTTATGGGTCAAATAGGCCATGGATCATGGGTGATATGGATTATGAGACTTATGGCATTATATTCCAACACAAAAAGCCTTGTGATGCCATAACACATGTCACCCATGACTCATAACCAATAACCCACAACCATTTGTGACTTCTATTTAGAGCTACACAAAATCAGATTTTAAATTTATAAATTAAAATGATAATTATTTCAACTAAGTACACACACAATAGGCAAGTGTACCTATCGCAGCGTAATGTAGTCTGGGTAAAAACCAAGTATCGAACCTTGTACACGGATCCCGTACTCAACCTTTGCTATTGTCTGACTAGGATAATAAGTTGGAAAATGAGTTTTGTTTTAAAAGGAAAATAAAAAGATAAGAAATGTAATTAGAAGTATTATCCCATTTAAGGAGTTACTCTAGTTGTTATCCCTTTTTATTAATGCTATATTTAAAGTAAGGTTGGTCATAGTTACTAGTACTAACCCTTTCGATAGGGGAGTTAGTATTTCGTAGCGGAACAGTGGATACTGTCGGCCAACTGTTCCTTAATGAATCTCCGGACCCTGAACGGGGTCTCAAGTCAGCCGGTTATCTCATGATTCATTATTCTGACTAGGATTATCCAATGACTGACATACGTCATATCTTGTAACTTCCTTTGGAAAGTCAGAATGCACAACTCCCTCCAGGGCTACTTTATGAACGCTCGGACCTAACAAATTATGTTCTTAAATAGTTGTCTTTACTTATAATATTATTTTAAATAAATAAGAGTTTCATTCTCAAGATCAAACACCATGGCTCCCACTAGAAGTCCTCTACAAGCCGACACGAGAGAAGCAAAGAAATACCGACACAAACCACCCGGTCTGGTTAGGGCTCAAGCGGCATGCTGAATACCCAAATCTCAAATCAACCCATAATATTAAATCTATATTACCCAGCCGTTGCTTGTACCAAGATTTGTATATAGACCGTACAAACTCGAACAAGCTTCCCAAATTGCTTAAGTAACTTACAAGATTTAAGATTATTAGATTGGTTTAAAGATCACTTATTCTTCTCTTTTTAAGATAAATCATAGTAAAGACTTTAAAAACATAACATACTAAAAATACTTCATTAATTAATTAAAGTTCAACCAACTCGAGCAACACAAGAGAACTAGCCATGAATGACCATACAAGTGACTCCACTAACCTTTAGATAATATGTGGAAGTATTCCAACACCAAGGGAGAGCGGGTATAGAATGCCTCTTGTTTTACTCGAACGAGAAGAATCGCTTCATATTACAAGACTTTAAAAAGGAAAATAAACAAGAAAGCTAAAACGGACCAAAACCGAGAGAGTTCCGGCTCTTAGAAGAGCTCTAAGGCCTTCCCAACTCTTTTTCTTGGACACCTAAAATACTAGAATGAGCTTGATATTTATAGACTGAGATTTTGATGATGCACGACCGTGCAATGGAATGCACGTTCGTGCAAAGCATTCATTTATTGCACGTGCGGGAATCTGGCAGAGCAGGAGAGTACAGGGCCACGTGTCACTATTTGCACGGATGTGCAATAGTATGCACGACCGTGCAACCCCTAATTTTGACTCTTGATTGATTTTGACTTTCTGGGTTGACTCCTTGGGTGCACGAACGTCCGATTGGCTTGCGGATGCTGATTTTGCCCTGTTTTTGTGTGATTTCTACATGTTTTTGCATATTCAAGTCAATTATCCTATCGGAACACAAATGGATGGATTAAGTATCAATTATTACCATATTCTCTCTAACTGTGATAATTCGGGGATAATTATGCATGCAAAACATGTATAATTTAGGGTATATCATAAGGTCCGATATATCTTGGTCCTAACTTTCCTAGTTTTCTGAACCTTACAACACCTTTCCATGGTGAAACTTCTAGCATAACATAATCTTTGACTTGGAATTCTAACGGTCGTCGTCGTCTGTCAGCATAACTCTTTTGTCTATCTTGAGCAGGTTTCAATCGTTGTTTGATCTGGACTATCTTATCTATTGTTTCCTTTATAACTTCAGGTCCAGATAATTGACTGTCTCCTATTTCAATCCAACGAAAAGGAGTTCTGCACTTTCTTCCATACAGTGCTTCAAATGGTGCAGCTTTGATACTTGAATACTAACTGTTGTTATAGGAGAATTCGATCAACGGTAGGAGATTATCCCAATTACCTTCGAAATCTATAACACAAGCTCTCAGTGTATCTTCCAGAGTTTAAATTGTACGTTCACTTTGCCAATCAGTCTTAGGATAATATGAAGTACTCATGGAAAGTCGAGTTCCCAAATCTTTCTGAAAACTCGTCCAGAATCTAGATGTGAACCAACTATCTCTATCAGAAATAATAAACAGTGGTATGCTATGGTGGCTCACAATTTCATTGATATAGATCCTAGCCAACTTTTCCATATAGTATGTTTCATTAATAGGTATAAAATAAGCTGAGTTGGTCAATCTATCGACCACTACCCATATTGCATTATGCCCCTTATGAGTTCTGGGAAGTTTAGTGATGAAGTCAATTGTAATACGATCCCTCGAGACATGTATTTCTAATTGTTGTAATTGACCTGTTGGTTTTTGATGTTCAATCTTAACTTGAAGACAAGTCACGCATATCTCTATGTACTGGGCTATTGATCTCTTCATATTTGGCAACCAGTAATGACTCTTCAGATCTTTGTACATCTTGTTTGCACCAGGATGCATAGAATATCTTGATTTATGTGCTTCATCTAATACTTTCTCTTGAATATTTCCAAGTCTTGGAATCCAGATTCTTTGATCGAATCTCATGATTCCATCATCTCCTTTGGATAACAATTTCTGTTTTCCAACTATACGTTCTTTCTTAATAATTTCTTCTTCTAAAGCTCTTGGTTGGATTTCCTTGATTTGTCCCAGCAAATCTAACTTCAGATCTAATCGTAGTGCTTTTACTATAATCGGTTGGCTTCGTTCTTTCCGACTTAAAGCATCTGCCACTACATTAGCTTTCTAGGGATGGTATTTAATTTCACAGTCATAGTCATTGATGAGTTCCATCCACCTCCTTTGCCTCATATTTAAATCCTTCTGATTAAAAATATGTTGGAGGCTTTTGTGGGCTGAATATATCATACATTTGGTACCATACAAATATTGTCTCTAGATCTTTAGAGCAAACACTATGGCACCAAGATCTAGATCATGCGTGGTATAGTTCTTGTCGTGAACTTTAAGTTGGCGTGATGTAGGCAATAACCTTGTCTCGCTGCATTAACACACAACCTAGACCAGTTCGGGAAGCATCACAATAGATGACAAAATCATCATTTCCTTCGGGTAGTGCTAAGATCGGTGCATGACTGAGTTTATTTTTTAGAATATTGAATGCTTCTTCTTGTTTCATTCCCCATTCAAAATTGGCTGCTTTCTGAGTCAAAGCAGTCAATGGCGTAGCAATCTTGGAGAAGTCTTTAATAAATCTTCTGTAGTGTCCAACTAATCCAAAGAAGCTTCTGATTTCGGTCAGAGTCTTTGGGGCATCCCAATTCATAACAGCTTCAATCTTACTTGGGTCTACTTGTATTCCCTTCTCATTCACAACGTGCCCAAGAAATTATACTTCTTGTTTCCAAAATTCGCATTTGGAAAATTTAGCATACAATCTTTCTTTTCTTAGGGTTTCCAGAATGATTCTGAGATGCTCGATATGTTCTTCTTGGCTTCGGGAATAGATAAGAATATCATCGATGAAAACGATGACGAAATTGTCAAGGAAATATTGACAAACTCGGTTCATTAGGTCCATAAATGTTGCAGGGGCATTTGTTAGACCAAATGACATGACTAAGAATTCATAGTGACCATATCGGGTCCTGAAAGTAGTCTTAGGTACATCCTCCTCTTGTACCTTTATTTGATGATATCCTGATCTAAGATCAATCTTCAAGAAATACTTGGCTCCTTGTAGCTGATCGAACATGTCATCTATTCTAGGCAATGGATATATGTTCTTCACAATCAACTTGTTCAATTCTCGATAATCAATGCACATCTTCATGCTTCCATCTTTCTTCTTCACGAATAGTACTCGTACTCCCCAAGGTGAAGTACTAGGACGAATGAACTCTTTGTCTAAGAGTTCTTGAATTTGCTTCATGGGTTCTTTCAATTCGGAAGGAGCTAGACGGTAAGGGGATCTTGAATCAGGTTTAGCTCCAGGAATGAGTTCGATTCGGAACTCGATCTGACGATCAGGTGAAAGACCGGTTAATTCTTCCGGAAAGACATCCGGGTGATCACAGACTACGGGAATATCCGTAATCTGTCCTTCAGGTTTGACGTTTAAGGCGTGGAGTAAGAATATACCTTCTCCTTTAATCAATTCTTTCTTAGCTTTTGCTATGGAAATTATTTCAATCTTATTGTTATTACTATCACCCTAAATATGGGGTGAATGCACAAGAAATAAAACTTCTATTCGCCCCTGTATCAAATAAAATTTTGGCGTAAATATTATTAACTAAGAAAGTAACTGTCACCTCATTAGCTTTATTTTTCTTTTCATCTCCACTTCCTAAGATGAATACTCATCATGTTCCTTTATTATGACCACTCATTCTTGGTTTTAGTGGTTTAGGACAAGAAGTCCTATAGTGGCCTATTTATCCACAATTAAAACATTTAACGTTCGGGCACTGAGTTACAAAATGGCCAAACTTATGACAAGTCTGGCACTTAATTTCCTGATTGGCTCTATAAGGGTTGGGATTAAATCATTCTCTCCTGGTAAATTTACTATTTCCAAGTTTGAACTTATAAACAACCTCATCAGGCTTCCTTTTGTGATCGGTCTTTGGTGGCTCTTGGGCTGCCACCACATCAAACATTACCACACTCTTCTCAACAGCCAAATCTATCGTCTCGGGTGCGATAGATTTCACTAAGGTACGAACCTTAGGAGATAAACCTTGAATATAGCATTTGATTCTTCTTGACTCAGGATTTTAATGATTGAAGATTTAAGATATTCCCAAGTCATCCTATCAGTTACAGCTTCTCCCTTCGTCTGTTTGATTGACTCCCACCAGTCAAGAGCTTCTTCTTTGAATGAATGTGCAGCAAACTTCACATCTTAGTCCGATATACACTCACTCATCTTGATCACAGCTTCCATAGACGTAATCCACTGCAAAGCTGCAATGGCATCCTCTTTCCATTAAATGGCTTGGAATGATAGTCACTGAAGTTCTTGTAGTTGCATCCTTAACCATGTATTTCGGTGCTCTGGTTTGTCAAACCAATGGTTTCATGGGTTCGGGTAGTGCATACATTGTTTCCTACTCGAGTGGTATGAAAGGCGTCTTCTGTTCGGGGCATAGCATCACTTGTTCCTTCATTCTGGTTTCCTAGACTATTATGGTTTTCCCTTCTCCTAAGAGTATCATGAAGAATTCGAGGTAGATTTGTTTGAAGAACTCGAGTGACTTCAAATTTCACCGATCCTTGGAATTGGACCTCGATCATGATAACTTCTTCCGCATGATGTTCAGTATTCGTATTTACGTTCTCGTTTGGATCAGTGTTCATGTTTGTCGTATTACGGGTATGGGACCTAGTGTTGGGCATCCTACCCCTACCTCTTCCATATCCACTACCATGTCCTGCCATTTGTAACTATATACAGATGTATAACATCAGAATTCGTATAACCGGTCATAATCCAAAAATTCAGAAATTAACAAAACTTGTCCAAAATGTCTTTGATTATCTTATTCTTGGGTATTTCCCGTTATGGATCGTTCAAAATGTATACATCTAACTTATCATGAGGCATTCCAGACTAATTTCAGAGTCTTAGTTTAAGTCTAGATACTATTCTTGTAGCATCTAAATCTCTTAAACTGAGGCTCTGATACCAACTTATCACACCCGTAACATAAGACATATATCTAACCATAGTAGTACCTCTAACAGAGATGTTCCCAGGAGAGAAAGAGGGGTCTACGTGAGAGTTATACACCGCTCTTTCCTTAGACAGAATATTTCGTTTGCCAGATAACTACATACCGGTCAGAAGGTCACCTTCTAGTTTTCGTGAAGTTGATATCAAAAACACACAGCGGAAGACGAAATCATAACTTTTATTATCATCAAAACAATGTTTACATCATGTTTAACAAAAGTTACATAATTTGTTCCTAACAAGGAACACATCATTCAGGACTTATAGTTCCTTGCATGCCCATCATTTGGATCGTTCATCTATTCATTTTAGTCATGGAAATGCCTTGTCTAATGACTACATGTGATGCATTCAAAAATATTTGATAAAACATGGGTCAGCATAAAGCTGGTGAATTCATAAACTAAAATAGTTTATTAAAATGACCCACCAAAGTATCTTCAACACATTCGTAAGGTTCCACCCCCACATTCATAGATAACTATGAACAATCATTCAGTATATATATAACCAAAAACCGTTCCACGAGTCTTGTCCATCATGCCTTTCCACGGTCAAGTGAAACACAATAAGCGCTTAGAATGCATTATATATATACAATGGGTGCAATCGTTTCAAGATAATCAAAATGTTTTCATAAAATTAACCATAACACAGTCATGGTTAGTTCAGTGTATCACAATTTAAGAACTCACCTCGACAGTATTTCGGATTATCAATTAAGTAGTATGGCAAACACCTCGGACAAAGCTCCTACATAATCATGACATTACTTAATTACACATTCCTAGCTTAATAGTGTATAACGAAAGATAAACAGTAGGTTGGAACCTTATTTCAGCACTATCTATGGTAATTTGAAGTCAAATGGCTAGAAACCGGACTCTCGCACGTGAACCGGGGCTCGGGATCAGAACTTTCAGAAAGTGTGTGTGTATTTGTTGTGTGGGAATGATGCCAAGAGACTGAGTTCCACATTTCTATTTATAGGCCAAAGTGGGACCCGTAGCGGACCGCTACACAAGGTAGTGGCGGTCCGCCACCCATTGAGGCAGCCTATTTTGCTTAGCGCCCATGTAGCGGACCGTTAAGATATAGGCTAATGGTCCGCCACCCATTCCACGCGTCAATTCTCCTTTGGTGAGTCACAGGACACGTGTCAGCTCCTGATTATTTCCTTACTCAACACGTAGCGGTTCACTACCCCTTTGATTTTATAATTTTCAACTTTAGTCCTTTAACTTTGTTTATTCAGATATCCACCCCTCAACTTTGAAACTTGGCAATTTTAGTCCTTAAATTTCTAGGAAATTTTTGAGTTGTTACATTAATAAAGATTACAACCTTTGGTAAGTAGTGGTAGCACAAACAAAAGATGAAGATGCAAGCTAAAGCTCCAAGCCTAAAGATGCACACCAAGCAATGTCTTTCCAATATGCCAGTCTTACAATATCAAGTTTCTAACACCCACTAAAACACTCTTTAGTGGTGTAGCACAAAGAAATCAAAGTAGTCTAAGAACAAAACCAAACTACAAATATTGGATGATAGTTTGGTGAAGTTCTTAAGCACTTTTTCATTCAAAAAAACTTGCCTTTCTTGCTTCAAAATCTCGGCCAGAATAGGGGAGTTAGGAGCATATTTTTTTAGCTTGAAAATTTATTCTACAAGTGACCTTTCTAAACCAACCAAGACCCTCCTTTCTAAGACCCACAAAGAAACAAGGTATTAAATAACATGTGGTTCTTGCAAGAGGTGTACATTCCTTCCTTGAACAAGATAAGAGTCAAACATAAGGAGGGTGGGACACCCTCCAAAATCTTGGCCAACTTGTAGTTAAAAAGGGAAGGAAGGAAAATTGGTATAAAAATAATACAAGGACCATTCCACATTTGTTTGAAAGTGTATACAACTTGATACATACAATACATGTATATATGATGTGTAGGAGACTTTTATCTACTAATAATAAGTGTGAATAAAACCTTATATATGTATTCATAAAATATGTAACAAATGTTTTAAGGAAGTCTAAAATGCGCAATGAATCATTATCCATATAAGTAAGCACTATGCAACATCATATTAAGATATTTGACTTTGATTGAGTCTGACTTGAAAGAGGTGGACCGATTCCGAGTAATCTTGACCGAGTTGAAGAAAATCTTGTAACATCCCAAAATTTACAACAAATACATAAGACGGGTTACGAGATAAAGAAATAAAAGAATGGATAAAAGGATAGCGGGATCGGGTCTTGGGTCGGGCAATGGAAGCACAATAGAGGGGAGTAGGGGAAACCCTAGTCACCGTCCCCACCTTCCTTATTCCTCATCGTCATCTTCATGGTCTAGAGAGAGAAAGAGAGAAAACATAGAGAGAGAGAGAGAGAGAAAGCTCAAAAATCGTCCATGTTTGCCTTCATCTTCCTCCAAGATCATTGCTAGAGAGTTGTGGAAGATTAGAGAAGAAGAATCATGTGAATACAGGTTAGAATCGTCCTCAGATCTGAGTGTCTGTTTTAAAAAGTGGATTTTAGGGTTTTCATGTGTTTTAACATAAAGATCGGGTTTTTACGTGTTAAAAGATTGATAAAGCATAGATCGAGCTTCATAGAAGCTAGATAAAGGTTTTGGACGTAAAAGATATGATTTTGGATCAAAAACGGGCCTGCATAGACTTATTGTTCTTGAGCCGACACTCGAGTGTCGACCACCTGCAAATTGGCGACCCTCAGAGTGTCGACCCTCCTATATGAGGACACAAAGTCCTGAACGCAAGTTCAGGCGACACTCTAGTGTGCCTGATGACACTATCAGGTGACACCCTCAGGGTACACTATCATCCGAAACTCGCATAAAATAATAGAATCCGTATATTGACTTATGTGCATATCGGTCTACGTGTTAGCAATAGATAAGACGTCAACTTCAAGTTGAATACCAATAGTCAGGTAAGTTCTTATTGCCTTTTTTTTCTAACGGTTTTGGGTTGTTGTACATACTGTTAGAAAAATAGTTTTTAAAGTTAAAGTATATTTTATAAGAATTATATATTTTTATAAAATGAAAGAGAAAGTGTTAAAGAGTATAGTATTATCATTTAAACGAATTTTGAAAGAAAGTAAAGAGTTAAAGTAAAGAGAGATAAAGGAGCTGTACTTCAGTGCAGCTCGACAATGACAGTGACAGTAATGGATGCCATGTTATATGCTTATGTGTTGATATGTGCTATTTGTCTATATAAAAGTTTAGGTGATTGCATTCTGTTTTGTGTAATAGTGTAATTACATTACATAGTAGTTGTATACTAGAAAGTCCTACATGCATGCTAAAGTAGAAGTCTCACCCCAAGGTGTGAGCAAGCTAAAGTATAAGTCTCACTCTGAGGTGTGAGCAAAGCTAAAGTAGTCTTATCCTAAGGTGTAAGCAATGTTAAAGGAGTCTTACACTGAAGTGTAAGCGAGAATGAAAGTCCTACCCTGAGGTGTAGGCAGCGCTAAAGTAAAAGTCTTACCCTGAGGTGTAAGCGAGAAAGGGGTCATACCATGATCCACAAGTGAAACGATAGTCAGACAGAGTAAAGGAGGACACCTTAACGGGTTTCCTCAAAGTTAAGTTTTAATAAAAGACAGTAACGTAACAGTTTTATAATTGTAACGTTGTAAAGTTTTAAAGTAAGTTAAAGTGTTTTAAAGATAGAGAGAGAAAAGCATATTTTTATTTTATAAAACTAAGATATCAGAAGAAATTTTTCTGTTTACAGTAAAGATAGAACTCACCAGCATTAGCTGACTTTTAGTATGCATGACAGGTAGTAAAAGTAAAGCAAAGGCAAACTAGAAGAGCCGTGAGGGCTTGACAACATGGATTGTCGGGTTGTATATCTAAAGACTGACATTTTCTTATCGGACAGTTTAAGTTGAACAATGTTTAGTTATTGTTTATGAATTTAAATGTTTGAGACAAGACATTTCCTTATCCGATAGATTCTGATTAATAGTTTAAGAGCTATGTTATTATGTTTTATGCCAAGTATGAGATGTATCCGGTTTGGGGCGTTTAAAATCTCCTTGGCACCCTACCGAGTACCGAGTACTCACCTAGTACTCAAGCACCTAGACCGAGTTTTACAACACTTCCATCAACAACGACCAGGTAGTATAATTGGTTTCATTCAGTTTGGGACATTGAAGTGAAACATTTCCTCGCTCACGAATTGGTGTATTGTTTGATACGTTATCATGCTAGTTATCTTCTATGTCTACCATGCTTTTTTGCTTTCTAAAACTTACTTAAACTTTCTGCTTGCTGATTTTTCTTATTGAGTTGCTTCTGATCGGATGATAAGTTTCTTGCTCTTGTTGTTTTCTAGCCAATGTGCTAACCAGGTTTTGGGTGCTCCTAACCGACTTGCTAATCAGGTATTGCGCGCTAACTTGCTGATGTGACAGACTTGATAATCAGATTTTACATGCTCTTTACCCACTTGCTAATCAGGTTCTCACATACTTACTGGTCAAATTTAACATGCTTTGACCAACGTTTGGTCTTTACTTGCTATTTGAACAAATAATTGTTCGGCTTGCTATTTGAAACTGGTATTGGTTTCGATCTTGCTAAATAAACCACGAGGGTTTGTATTGACTTGCTATGAACCTTAAAGGTGGGTTTGACTTTCTAAGACCACAATGGTTCTAGATTTTCCTTGCCTTTCCTTAATTGATTAAGGATTCAACTTGCATGTCAAGGTATTTTCTTTTCCTTACTTTTAAAAGAATACTAAAAATCACAACCCCGTTGAATTTCGTTGATTTTAAACAAAAGTTCAATCAACACTTCTAGTTGATTTCTTATTTCTAATTAGTAAGTTACATATCAATAACCCACAATCCTTTTGATTGTCAATTGATTTTCACAATAGCCCTATATGCCTCTATTGTTCTTTCAATTTAGAACTGCCCCTTACCAATACCTACTATTGGCTTCCTTTTTTTAGAGCAATATCACATAATGGTCTTGTATTGTGAACAAGGGACGAGACTCAATTGCATGTTTTGGTATATGAACACGGCAAAAATTTGATCACTGGTTTCGTTTAATTGAACACATATTGAATTTGATTTCCAGTGATCAGAGTAGTAATAACTTTCAAATTTAACAACCGAGTTTCAATTTAGAACGTACCCGAGACACGGCAGGGCAACGCGAACTTCTTTCTTCAATGAATGAATTAGCGAAAAACAATTGGAGCCCTAAGTCTTGCCTTTCAACCAATCGTTGATGCCATATGTTCCTTGCTTTCACTTGCAGCTAATCGTTACTTGTTGGCGAACATAGTAGCGAACTTACTAAGTTCGCTTGTTTAGTATAGGGGCGAACTTAATAAGTTCTCCCGGTTCAGTAGTTTGTTAGGTAGCTTTTCTTATTTTGTCTATAAATAGCTTCTTTGTAACATTATTCAAGTTATCAATCAAATCATTTCAGTTTTACTCCCAATCATTCTCTCTCATTTCTTTCTCTCGTTTATCATTTTCTCTTGTTTCTAGCAATCATTCTCGATATCATAACATGGTATCAGGGCATCTATGCTTGATTATGTGATTTTCTTCTGTTTTCTACACTCGTTCTTCGTTTTTTCATTCATTTTCTCATTTTTCGTGTCGATTGGGGTTCGTTTCATGTTTTGATCCGTTCAAAACATTCCTTTCATGATTATGATCATTCCTACGGTTGGAATTCTTCATATACGTTTCTGATTTTGAATTATGATGATTTCTGGCTTGTTTTCGTGTTTTTATGTTCGCGCAGGCGAATTTGTTCTTCAGATTGTCAGTTACAGGAGAACTTAACAAGTTCGCCTGTTCTTCTTCCTTCTAAGAGAACTTATTAAGTTCGCTTACTAAGTTCGCTTCTTGGCGAACTTAGCAAGTTCGCCTATTTCAATTTCGTTTTCTCTTGTCATGTCTACTACTTCTGCTTCCCAAGTTGTCCCTATGGATTCTTCTAATCCTTTGTTCTTACATTCATCTGATCATCCGGGTCTCTTATTCGTTTATAAAACTTTTGACGGCTCTGCATTCGGATATTGAAAACGTGCCATGTCCATTACTTTATTTGCTAAGAACAAGATTGGTTTTGTTGATGGAACTGTTGTCAGACCTACTTTCTCTCCTAATCTGGAGCTATGAAAAAGATGAAATGATATGGTTATTTCTTGGATTTTGAACACTCTGTCTAGTGATATCAGTGAGAGTGTCTTGTATGTTGAGACTGCCCGTCAGCTTTGGACCGAGTTAACTGACCGGTATGGGCAGAGTAATGGGACAAAGTATTATCAATTGAAAAAGTCTCTTTCTGCTATTTCTCAAGGGAATGATGATGTTGCTACTTATTTTAACAAAATTAAATCTGTTTGGGATGAGCTTAATGCAATCGAGCCTATTACTCCTTGCACTTGTGGTACTTCACGACTTATGGCTAAGTGCGAAGCGGATCAAAGATTGATGCAATTTCTAATGGGTCTTAACTCTTGTTATGACATGATTAGTGGTAACATTATCATGATGAACCCTCTTCCCTCAATCAATGAAGCTTATGATTTTCTTATTCAAGATGAGAAACAGAGCGAGCTTCACTCATCTTCATAGTTTATTCCTCATAACGCTTCTATGACTGCTTCTGTGCAAGTACCGAAGAATTCTAGTGCTCGAAAAGTTTCTGTTTTTTCTCATTACAAGAAATCGGGACATGATGCCAGCAAATGTTATCGTTTAATTGGGTTTCCCAAAGACTTCAAATTTACTAAACCCAAAGCTACTGCAAATGTTGTTTCTGATGCTGGGGTTACTGTTACTGCTTCTAGTGCTCCTACTGGTTTATCTTTCGAACAGTATAACAATCTGCTGCAACTTCTTTAGCAGAATTCTGGGGTTCAGGGTGGTGTTCCAACTATTCAACCACTCAGCTTTGCAAATTTTGCAGGTATTATTGCTTGCAATTCGAATACGGTCGATACTACTTGGATCATTGATACCGGTGCAAGCAATCATTTGTGCTTTGATTTCAATTTGATTTCTGAGTTTCAATTGCTTAATTCACCCGTTTATGTTCTTTTTCCAAATGGGCATGTCTTAACTGTTACGCTCGTCAGAATAGTTCATCTCACCAAGACGTTTTCTATCTCTAATGTCTTCTTTGTGCCTCAGTTCAAGCACAATCTTTTATCTGTTCTTAAACTTTGTAGGGATACAAAGGGTCTTGTGCAATTTTCTGATACTACTTGTTTCTTGCAGGCCCCTTCGCTGAGTAGTCTGTTAGTTCTGGGAAATCTTCTCAACGGACTTTATCTTTTGAATCCTAATAAACTTTTCTCTGTTACAGTTGATTCTTTTTCTCACTGTAATTCTGTTGTTTCTTTGAAACTTTGGCATACTCATCTTGGTCATCTACATTTGTACAAACTTAAGCAATTGAATGCTTTTACTGGTGCACATGATTGTTCTATTGATGATTGTTCTGTTTGTCCTAAGGCTAGACATCATAAACTGCCTTTTGCTTCTAGTTTTATATCCAGTTCTCAAATGTTTGATCTTATTCATATTGATACGTGGGGATCGTATCAATCTACTACATTTGATGGATATAAATATTTTCTCACTATTGTTGATGATTTTACTAGAACTACTTGGACTCATCTTTTGACAACTAAAGGCAATGCCTTTACTATTCTTCAAGGTTTCATTAAGATGGTTGATACTCAGTTTAGTACCAAAGTGAAGCGTGTTCGATCTGATAATGCTTTTGAGCTTGGTTCGGGTGTTCATCATGCCAAGTATTTTAAACAAAAGGGCATTATTCATCAGACTACTTGTCCTGGGGTACCTCAACAGAATGGGGTGGTGGAACGTAAATTTCAGCTTCTACACCCGGACGAGATAAATTTCAGCCTAGAGCTCAAGCTTGTATTTTTATTGGCTATCCCTTTGGAAAGAAAGGTTACAAGCTCTATAATCTTGATACTCGACAAGTTCTTGTTTCTCGGGATGTGACTTTTCTTGAGCACATTTTCCCTTCTTTAAACTCTTCATATCCTTCTTATTTGTTCCCTTCTCTAAATGATATGTTTGAGAAGACAGATCCAGCTGTCGTTCCTTCATCTTCTTCGGTTGCTCCTTAAGTTGATTCCACTCCTCCTTCTGTTTCTCTTGTTCCTCCTCCTCCACCTCCGGAGCTCAGGAGATCTTCTCGTACATCTGTTCCTCCTTCTCATCTGCAGGATTATGTTTGTAATTCTGCTACTTCTGTTGATTCATCTTGTTTTCATACTTTGTCGAGTGCTTGCCAAGCTTCTCATTTTGTTAATCTTGCTGATCTTTCTTTTGATTCTCATCAGCTCCTTCTCAATCTTGATTCTATTTAGGAACCTTCTTCTTATCAGGAGGCTGCTAAACATCCTGCTTGGAAAAAGGCTATGACTAAGGAGTTTAATGCCTTAGAATGTAATCAAACTTTGGAGGTTATGCGTTTACCTAATGCTAAGAAGGAAATTAAGTGCAAATGGGTGTATAAAGTCAAGTATAATGTTGATGGCACTATTGAATGTTGCAAAGCCCGTTTGGTTGTTCGTGAAGATACTCAGAAAGCAGGTATTGATTATAATGAGACTTTTTCTCCTGTCGTTAAAATGACTACTATTCGTAGTCTCATTGATGTTGCCACTAAACGACAATGGGGTTTATATTAATTGGATGTCAATAATGCTTTCTTACGTGGGGATCTTGATGAAGACATTTATATGCTTCCTCCTCCTAGCATGCCTTTATCCTTTCCTAATCATGTTCTTAAGCTAAAGAAGTCTCTTTATGGTTTAAAACAAGCATCAAGACAGTGGTATGGAAAGCTTTGTGATGCTCTTAAGAAAAAAGGCTATATGCGCTCTCCCAATGATTATTCCTTATTTTCTAAGACAATGGGAGATTCTGTGCATTGAAGTTCTTAAATCTCCCTTACATTCAACATTTCAGATCAAGGATCTTGGCACTCTTAACTATTTTCTAGGCATTGAAGTTCTTAAATCTCCCTCTGGTCTTACCATGACTCAACGTAAGTTTGCGAAAGATTTGTTGACTGAGTTTCCTACAGACGATGTTTCTTCTGTTTCGTCTCTTTTGCCTTTGCATTTACAACTCAAGCTCAATGAAGGCCATGTTCTTGATGACCCTTTGGTCTATCGTCGCCTTGTTGATAACTCAATTATCTCACTCATACTAGACCAGATCTTGCTTTTGCGGTTTAGTTTCTCTGCCAGTTTATGAGTGATCCGCGTGTTCCTCATTGGGATGCTGCGTGGCAAACTCTTCGGTATGTCAAAGGCACTTGTTCTCAAGGGTTGTTCTTTAATGATTATCCTGATATGTCTTTGTCTGCTTATTGTGATTCTGATTGGGCAGCCTTCCCTAATACTCGGCGTTTTGTCAGTGGCTATTTTATTTCTTTTGGGGGCAGTCCTATTTCTTGGAAATCCAAGAAACAAGCTACTGTTTCTCTTAGTTCTGCTGAAGCTGAATATCGTTCTATTCGCCGTGTCACACAGGAACTTGCTTGGTTGACTCGGTTGTTTGTGGAGTTTAGGCTTACTCTTGTTCCTCTCTAGTGTGACAGTCAGGCGACTATTCATATTGCTAAGAATCCAGTTTTCCATGAGCGAACTAAGCATATCGAGTTGATTGTCATTTTGTCCGCGAGAAGCTTCAAGCCGGTTTGATTATGCTTTCTCATACACGGACTTCTGATCAACTTGAGGATTTATTCACTAAGAGTTTGGCTGGTCAACCGCATTCTGATATCATTTCCAAGTTGGGGTTGTATACGCCTCCAACTTGAGGGGGGGTGTTGGCGAACTTAGTAGCGAACTTACTAAGTTCGCTTGTTTAGTATAGGGGCGAACTTAATAAGTTCGCCCGGTTCAGTAGTTTGTTAGTTAGCTTTTCTTGTTTTGTTATAAATAACTTCTTTGTAACATTATTCAAGTTATCAATCAAATCATTTCAGTTTTACCCTCAATCATTCTCTCTCATTTCTTCCTCTCGTTTATCATTTTCGCTTGTTTCTAGCAATCATTCTCGATATCATAACATTACTCGATCGCTTCAACTTCTTGTCTGCCATTTCTTCAATCAACTTTATGCACAGGTTCCACGAACGTCACATTCGGGATATTTCAAAAATCGATTGATACTTGCTAACAGAAACCCTCGTTTTCAACATGGAATCGGTTTTGGATTTTCTTTCTATATATCAACCGATTAATCTTGCACACGAACAACCCGTCACCTCCGATTTTTGCTTCCATTTGATCGATTAACGTGACTCTGATACCAAATGATGTAATTCAGAGACAAAAATGATGAACAAACCCAAGAAATTTGATAAACTTGCTTGAATTTCAAAATGTGTTCAATACATTAGTCAGATACAATACATACAGTTTTGAAGGGGTTTATGTAACCCTAAATTCTAATCGATGCGTCGTTTAGGAGAACGACACAACTTTTGACTTTTGATAATCTAGATCTTAACCCTAGACTTCATAGTAATAAACTTTTAACTCTAAATATGACTTTCTAATATTTACATACCACTTAATTTATGTCTTCAAAAGTCAAGGTATTTTATGGCAATTGGGTACGGTTTATCTAACTTCACGTTTATAAGTAAAAAAATAAATAAATAAATAAACCTCGATAAAAATATACATTTTGTTATTTTTCCCTGTTTAATATCTTAATATTCTTGTTACATGGGCGATTCACACATGAGCACGACGACATCATCGTACCAAGTTTCCGTATTAATAAGTACCGACAACGTTTCCCTTTTTTCATGCACAAATCTAACTGAACATGAACAAACTAACGAAATATTGCTACGGAATCTGTTTCTTGATTTCCATAGCAATCAATATATTACTTAGTATATATCTGTTCGTAGGTGGTGGAGAGAAGAATGACGAGATTAGTTACCGGTCGCCGTTGACATGGAGTGAGAAAGCAGCGATGGAGGCCGAAGCAGTTGCAGCAATCTCATGCTCCGGCCACGGCTGAGCTTTCCTTGACGGTTCGATTTCTAACGGTCACCCCGTCTGTGAGTGCAACGGTTGTTATGAGAGTTATCTCCTGAATGTCCTGCTGATGCTAATAGGTATATATCAACTGATATATATATATATATATATATAATATAATATAATCTTTTTTATTACATGTATGATGTATCGACTGTTGTTAATGTTGCAGTGGGGATCCTGTATACCTTGAGCCATTCTGGATGCAAAATGCAGACGATACTGCGGTTATGATATCGGGTTGGCATCGTATGAGTTATGATTACGCGGACAACACTATGATGTCTATAGAGCTAGAAAAACACATCCGTAAGCTACATTCAGTGGCTGGGAATGCCGTCACCGAAGGCCGATATATTGTCTTCGGTGTCGGGTCATCCCAGCTTCTAAGTGCAGCGGTTTATGCACTTTCCTCTGAAACCTCTTCTTCCCCGTCTAAAGTCCTGGCTTCCGCACCCTTCTATTCGGTAACAAGCTTTAATATCTACATAATTTGCATTTTTCTTCATCATGTTAGTTTTTGATAGATTTTTTTTTTGTGTGTTTTCTGATGTATAGATTTACAAGGATCAAACGGTGTTCTTTAACTCGAAGAATTTTCGATTTGAAGGAGATGCAAACTCATGGGAATCAAATGACTTTACAAATAACATGGATGTGGTTGAATTTGTAACGTCACCAAACAATCCAGATGGGGAGTTGAAGAAATCGATTCTTGAAGGGAAGACAATATATGATCATGCTTATTATTGGCCAGAATTTACACCGATCCCCGGCCCTTCGGATGAAGATCTCATGATTTTTACTCTTTCTAAACTCACAGGTCATGCCGGTACACGCTTTGGGTATGTGCGTTTCTTTATCTAATTTCTATTTAAAATTAGTTCTGTATTAAATGACTATTAATATGTTGATTATAGGTGGGTGATTATAAAAGATAAAAACGTATATGAGAAGGTTTTAAAGGATATCTACTTGGCTGATATGGGGATCTCAAAGGACACTCAACTAAGAGTTTTGAAGATTCTAAAAGTGGCAACTCAAGAAGATGGAAAACCATTTTTCGAATTTGCTTATAACAAAATGAGGGATCGTTGGGAGAGGTTGACTTCTGTCTTCTCAAAGTGAACAAGATTTTCAATCCTGCAAAGACATCCTTTGCACTGCAATTTCTTTCACCAAACTAGGCTACCATCCCCAGGTAATTTTATTTCATGTAACATTAACTTTTATGTTCAAACATGGGGGAGCAAAAACCTAAAAACCAAACCGTAAAAACCGACCCAAACTAATTAATAACCCACGGCTCAGTTTTATATTTTTTTAAAACCGGAAATTATAGTTCGGTTTTGATTTTGTAATTTTGAGACCCAAAAAAACGAACCAAACCGAATATATAAGTTTTAAAATATACTCTGTGCCCTACATTGTTTTGTGTGGTTGTATGTTTTCACTATTTTATTTGTAAATTTTTAACTATTATGCATATTTGTATTAAGAGTAGGTTAAAATTTATGTTTGTTATTGAATTTATAAATTATAGTTTTTTTATTTTTTAACGCTAAATATTTTATAACAAATTAATCAAATGGTGTACCTAACATATTATATGTACAAATGTGTAATAATCAACTATTCATTAATTGACAAAAAAGATTTATGCCCAAAGTTTTAGACACATTCATCATTTTGGACATTTTTTTTCCACTGAAAAATTTCAAGCTCAAATGACAAAACAAAACGAAAATCAAAACCGAACCTATCGTGAAAACCTAAAAAACCAAAACTGAATGTTTTTAAAAACCAAAAAACTGAATTTTTGGTTTTTGGTTGGTTTGAGCACAAAAATGATCCATTAGTCAAACAATTATAACAAAGGGTCTATGACGATATAATTGCTTAATATTTAGGACCGAATGACCGGTTTTCGAGTAGATGCAACCAAACTTGTTCTGATTATCTAACTATGTATAGGTCATGTTCATGTAAATTCTTAATTAATCATTTTTGAATTGGTGTTTATCATGAAACTTGTATCGTCTTGTTATACATGATCGTTTAATACTTTTAATACACCAATATTTCAGCATATGCATGGGTAAAATGTGAAAGAGAAGAAGACGACGACTGTGGTGTTGTGCTAAAAGCAAGAAAAATCATAGGCTCTAGTGGAAGCACCTTTAGTGCCAAAACACACGAGTTAGTCTCATCAAGAGCCAAGATGACTTTGAGTTGCTTCTACAACGACTCACCGAGCTAGTTTCTAATGAAAATGGTAGCACCGAGACGGTGTGAAAAGATCTAATGAGCTAGTCTTTATTTCAAAACAGATAAAAAGGAGTTAAGTTGTTTAATATAATAAGCATCAAAACGGTTATATTTATTAACCACTTGTATATAAGCTTGTTTGATAATTGTTTAGGCAATCTACTAGTTGCCTACTTGTGTGTAAAATGTAATTGTAACAAGGGAAAAACAGGTTTTGAGTCGATGAAATATAGGTTCTTATGTGAGAATGTGTCTGTAAGTTTTTAGTATGTTATATAACTTTAAGTATGAATTTTGTCACTATTTTTTAGATATTAGAATGTTCAAATTGCAAAGACTCAATAAAAATCAAATTGAATATGCCCCAAAAAAGAGTATAACATGTGCCCATAAATTTCTAGTATAAGAGTATCTCCACTAGAGACATTAATAACACATAAAAAACACGTCTAGTCACCAATGTATTCATCTTTTAAAAACAATGTTTTTCTGTGTAAATTACGGAGAGGCAAACTGCACAAACATCCTTACATTTGCACATAATCGTCAATTTTTTTATATTTACTTTTTATAACCAAGTTATTTATTATTGTAAATTACGGTTATCTGTAAGTCGTTTTTACAAGAATTCTGGAAAATGCAAGTCTTCAAAAAGTGAACCATCAACATGTCACAATATCTTCAACCATCAAAAGAAAGCAATTGTTAGTTAACGAGGATTAGTTAAGATTGCATTGGATGTGAGGAATCTTAGATCTACCGATGATAAGAGTACCATTTTTAAAGCTTACTCTTAACATAAATTTAAATATTTTACTCAAACAATTTGGCAATCTAATTCAAAGAAATCCTCTTGTTGGAATCAAGCATCCATCCAATACCAATACATTATACATTATTCATATCTTTGTTACTAATAAAAATTTCAATGTCTCAAAGTACTCATTTGATGATCTTATAAACAATATTATTTCTTAATGACAAAACCCATTTTCAATGGAACCTAGATTTTTAATGGTTGTGTTGCAACATGAGATGGCAGATCTTTCAAACTTCCAAAGGACATTTTTCAAAACACAACGCGAGCTTCTGTTGTCTTTGGTCATACGTCACAAAACACTAAGCTTTATGGTACCATTACATCACTTCCATTAATGATGGTTGTTGTTGCTTCTCAAAGAGATGTCCACTAGCTGTGTTGTTAGCCAAATCTCACCACCATACTATTCCTCAAATACACCGCATAAGCCAATCTCTCTCTACACTCTATATTTGACAAAGAATCACCATATTACAATCCAACAAGAAATTTAGATCTACATCTCAAGAAATTAGAGTCCTAGAGAAGACTGTTAAAAGGAAATCAAAGAAGCAAATGCTTACTACCTCAGCATCATCTTTATGTTGGAATTATGGGTTCGTGTATATGATATGACTTGAATTTTCAGATTGAACTATTTCCGTGGTATACACAGAATTCAATCGGATAAAAAGCAGATATTCTAGAACGAATATGTGAAAGTCGGTTTGGAATTTTTTTTGTGTGTCTTACGATGACCAAATTCGCATGTATATAAGGGGTAAACTGTTACAAGGGAACGTTATGACGGTTATTAGCAAAAAACTGCCACAACATCCGTAACTGTTAAGCCATGCTGCTTCACAGATGTAATCTACTTAGGAGAGACAATCTATTCCGAAGAGGCAATCTTCTCCGGAGAGGCAATCTTACTCAGGAGGGGTAATCTTTACTCCGGATGAGTAATCTTTACTACCAAACTAGTCCGGAGGACCATCCTTCAGCAGTTTTACTTCCAAATCCATGTTGACGTGACAAAGTGTCTTTAGCACCAAAAGTCATAAGATCATCAAACAAGTGTGCAATTCATACTTTCCAACTTGTTTGATGTTTGGATATGACTTATCATCTTGTCACCAAGTAAATCCAAATACATTAAATAGCTTGATGACACTAAAATCACCAACATTCTTCCCGTATTTTAGTGTAATCCTAGATTTACTTATAGCATATTATAACAGAAACAAACTCATGCATAAATAGAAATGACTTGAAGAATGAATTTCTATATTAGTATATTAAACATTTCAAATATTTGAATATCAGGGTGCCACTATGGATTGAACCCTTGCTATCCATTTAAATACATGAAGACAACATACACACAAGTTCAACATATCCCTTTGTTCTTACTTAACACTATCTTTTACTAACCGTGTATTGTATCCTTCAATGAGTACATAGAAGCCAAGTCCCAAGCTCCTTTGAAGTGGCTAATCTTCATACTCATATAGGTAGCTCCTTTGTTCTTGCACCTGCAATGCAATTTTTCAAATGATCTATTAATAAGTTAAAACTTCAACCTAACCCGCTATAGTATGAACACATACCTTAGGATAATATTGTACATCTGTTCCAATCTCTAGATGTGAAACTTCAACGTAACCCGCTACAGTCTGAACACATACCTTGGGATAATATTGTACATGTGTTATAGTCTGAACACATACCTTTGGAAAATACTGTACAAGATGGGAATTGGGTATCTTAACATGAGAGATTTAATTGGACTTTAATCCCATCCCCACAACCGACTTTTGCCTAAGATCTCTTCCTAACCCTTTGATTAAATGATCGGCTAGATTATGTTGTGTACGAACATATTCAACTGATATCACAATGTACATGATGAGATCATGAATCATGCTATGTCTAACACCAAAGTGTCTAGACTTCTCAGGCCATAGCCAATGTAGCAGCACTATCACACCTGATAGATATTGGTGATTTTGGTTAGGGCCACAATGGAATCTCATACCCTAAATTTCTCAGCCTTTCAGTTTCTTTACCAGTTGCAGCTAGGGCAACAAACTCATATTCCATTGTTGAGTTGGTTATACAAGTTTACTTCTTATAAGACCAGGATATTGCTCCTCCTCCATTATAGTGGATTTCTTTCTTTTTTTGAAGGTTATTCAGATGCAAGTTAGATTACAAATATGGAGCATCACTTCTCAACAAGTACTAGATGGGTTTTTCTGCTTCTTCTAATAGTTTGCCAATGATGTGTACATGGGTTGCTAGTAAATCTACTAAGCTTTCCAATAGCAAAGGCAATATCTGGCCTTATGCTAATCATGACATACATCAAGCAACCGTAGGCTTTTGAATATTTAAGTTGAGACACAGCTTCACCTTTGTTTACTAGAAGCTTGATGTTAGGGTCAATAGGAGTGCTAACTCGAGAAAACTCTCATAATTGAATTTCTTCTCATGCTTGATCCTAATACCTAAGATGACCTCAGTCTCCCCTAAATCCTTCATAGAAAACCTAGATGACAAAAATTCTTTTGTTTGATCAACTTGATCTTGGTTTGAACCAAAGATCAACATGTCATCTACAAACTACATATAAGTAAATTATAAGTCCTTTACCAGACTTATCAGTTTTGTTATATACACATTTGTCAAGTTGGTTAAGAACACAACCTTTAGACAATAAAACATCAACAAACTTTTGATGCCACTGTTGAGGTGCTTGCTTCAAACCATACAGTGACTTAACAAGCATACACACTTTATGCTCATTACCAGGCATAACAAAACCTTCAGTTTGTTTCATATATATCTCTTCATCCAAATCACCATTTAAGAATGTAGTTTTCACATCCATTTGGTGTATCACAAGGTTGTGTATAGTTGCTAAAGCAATCAACAACCTAATTGTAGAGCATATATGTCAAAGTAGTCTATACCCTCCTTTTGTCTAAGGCCTTGGATAACCAATATGTCCTTAAACTTATCTATGGTACCATTTACTTTCATCTTCTTCTTAAAGATCCATTTACAACCTAGTGGTTTACAACCAGGGGTAGATCAGGCAATTTCCACGTATTATTCCACACAATAGAGTCAATCTCATCATTTACAACTTCTTTCCAAAATGCAACATCCTGAGATGCCATAGCCTCATTATAGGTTCTAGGATCTTCCTCAATATTAAAGCAATATTGATATCGAGTGTGAATCTTTTTTCTAGATCCTTCAACTAGATAAAGTTAGAAGTCAGAACCATAGGTCTTTGCTATTCGAGCTTTATTACTTTTTCTTGGTTCAGCTAAAGTAGATTTTATTTTTTTTTAAATAGTTCCTTAGGATTTACCCAAACTTGAAACCATGTCCTTTAGTCTAGGTATAGATGAGAATATCTCCTCATCAAATATTACACCTCTTGACTCAACAATAGTGTTGATACACACACAGTCATTAGGTTCTATGACATAAAACCTATAGGCTTTGTAATGCTCAGCATATCCAATAAAGATGCAATCTATACCTCTTTCATCCAAGTTCTTTCTTTTGGGTTCACTGAGCCTTACGACAGCTCTACAACTCCAAACTCTTAAGTAATTTAAGTTTGGTGGCTTTCCATAAAAAAGTTCATAAGGGGTAATATTGTTCCTTTTGTTAGGAAACCTATTTAATAAATAACAAGAAGTTAACATAGTCTCACCCTAAAATCCTTCACTTAGCCCTGAATAAGATAACATGGAGTTAACCATTTCCTTTAGAGCTCTGTTCTTTCTCTCACATACACCATTTTGCTATGGTGTATAAGGAGTAGTGGTTTGATGTATAATACCCACTGTTTGGAAAATAATTTGGATCAAAGTATCCACTTCCCCTATCTGTGCATAGTATTTTAATCAAGCCATTCTTTAGCAACTCTACCTCAGTTTTGTGTATCTTAAATATATCTAAAGCTTTATCTTTAGTATTCAAAAGATATACATAGCCAAACTTAAAGGCATCATCTATATAAGTAACTACATACTTTTGATTTCCTATAGATGGAGTTGCATGGAAATCACACAAGTCACTATGTATTAGTTCAAGCACCTTTGAATCCCTTTTTTTTAATATCCTTAAAAGGTTGTCTAGTAATTTTACTCAACATGCACGTTTTACACTTCTCATTATTAATGTCAAAAGCATGTATCAAACTACACTTAGACATATCCAATAATCTTTTATAGTGTACGTGCCCCAGCCTTGCATGCCATAAACTAGATTTGTTTATATTATTACTAGAACTAACCAGGCAAACAGAATAATCACCAAAAGGAACATTGATGTTTAATCTAAACATGCCGATTAGATAACTAAACCCATCAAAAGTACAATGTCTGGATAAGATGTACTTATCCGATTCTAACACCTCTAGCTTGTAACCCTGACTAATTTACTACCAAATTACAACCTATTACATACATTACCACATATGTATGTATACTTTGGTTAGTTAACCTCCCACTAACCTGTCCATACTCCTTTGTGAGGTTCTAAAGATTTTAACCAAATTTAAATTTTAGAAACACTTGGAATCAGGTCCCATAAAAACACTCTTGACAAACAACACATGTTAAAAACATCAAAACGAAAATGGCATAGTTTGTTTCAAAACAAACAACTGATAACTCAAAAATAACAAGTTTTAACATCCAAAAGATAGTTCAAAACAAGTTTAGAGACTCCCAACCAGGAGTTCTAACTCCAAACATTAACAACTACCTAAAATAACCAAGAATTCAATCCATTATGAAGCTTGATCCGATACATCAAAACGGAGCTTTACCTACAATATAACACCATAAATAAACCATTAGTAATGATATACGACACAAAAACTCCCCCCACGAGTCCTTAAAAGAACAAACAGACCAAAACAACAAAATTCAACAAATGGGCGTATGAGGGGGCGTAGGTAGAGAGTTTTGGGAGTACGCGTATGGTACGCTCCCTACACCTGCACACAGATTGTTGGTTTTTGGCCCAGCAATTTCCTCTAGCTTATGACCCGACTCGTTTTACTTCCAAATTACACCCTATTACAAACATTACCACCTGTGTATGTATACTTTGATTAGTTAACCACCCACTAACCTGTCCATACTCTTATGTGAGGTTCTAAAGACCTAAAACCCCACAAAACGACCTTGTGAAGTTCATCACTTCAATTAACTCCGTGTGAGGTTCTTAGACATCAAACAACAACGACAATTAGTGAAGTTCAAAGACTTCAAGTAACAACAACATGAGTGAATTTCATGACCTCAATGACCACGTGTGAGGTTCTTAGACTTCAAACACTGACTCTAAACATACAAACAAGTGTACACACATGACACCAATCAATCTTTATAACCCATATGTTATTTATCAACATGTGGGATTCAAGATCCCAATTCCACCCTTTCCATTTGTGAAGTTCAAAGACTTGAATTAACAAATTCACCCTTCCTAACCCTTGCATACAACATGGTCATACAATACTATCACATAACAAATAGCAATCAACAATGTACGACCTACTCCGTCCATAATGCGATGTATGGTCCACTTCCTTCAGGATTGGGCCAGGACACGGGGGATTCCTTTCCTTGATATGCTCATGTACGGCCATACGACGCTGCAAACGAGCCTCTACCAGACTAGCATCCACCGCCATAGTTATATTTTATTTATCTTTTGATGTACAAACTAAATATTTTGATGTATATATCTATCTTTTTGTTTATCGTTTTGATGTTTTATGATTGGTTTGAAGCTTGATTGGTTGCTTATCGTATATAGTCATGATCAACAATAAGTAAAATCCACTATTGTTAAAGAAGAGAATATAAGGTTTTTATCCAACACGAAATTTTATTTCAAGATCTAAGAAAAAACTCTTAAAAAATAAGGATTTATTTAACTTTATGTGGCAACTTTTGCAACGTAAATGGTGAAACTTAAACCATGTTGGATTCTTGTAAATTTCATGTGTTTAATCAAACCATCATCAGTGATCAGTAAAATTCACTATTGTTAAAGCACAGTATATAAAGTTTTTATCGAACATGAAAATTTTACCTCAAAATCAAGAGAAAACTCATAAAAAATAGAAAGATAATAATGCATAAAGTATGAGAAAATGTTTCATTAAACAAAAAAGTTTATTATAAGTTTACAAGATGATAAAAAGTTTAGACAAATTAGTACAAATATCACTATATTGTATGTAACATCCCAAAAATAGTAAATAAATAAATAATAACGTGAGAGGGGTCGAAACATGGAAACTAAAAACGAAAAGAATGAAAGGAAGAGGGATGGCTTGGGCTCGACTCTAATGGGCCGAAGGGAGCTCATGTATATAAGAATCAAAGCAGCCCCTCCTCTCTTCTCCATCCTCAATTGCGCAATTTCTAGAGTGAGAAAGAGGTCTCGGGTTTAGAGAGAGAAAGTAAGGGAAACGGCTCAAAAGCTCGGGGATCGATTGTCATCACCTCTGGATCGTCTAGCATCGAAAAGGGAATGAAAACAGGTAACTATCAAGCCTAAATCTGAGTTTTTATTTATTTCGGGTTTTAGTTTAAAAACACATAAAGGTGCGGTTTTTACGTATGAAATTCAAAACAAATCGCATATTTAAGCTCCTGAATGAAAATAGAACGTTTTGAACGTAAAAAGTTTAAGGTTTGAACGCTTGAAATAGGCCGACCAGATACATGGTTTTGATCGGGGAAGAAGGTCGTGCAGGCAAACTTAACATGTTCGCCTGGAACCGTTTTGAGCGAACGTATCAAGTTCGCCGGCTCATGTTCGCCCAAAGAAACAAAGTAGCGAATTTATCAAGTTCGCCTAGGAAGCGAACTTATCAAGTTCGCCTATGAAGCGAACTTACTCAAGTTCGCCTAAAGATCAAAATATAGCAACTTACCATAAGTTCGCCTATACAGGCGAACCTACCATGTTCGTCTGGATCCAAGATAGAGAACTTATCAAGTTCGCTTAAGCCAAAAGAGGCGAACTTACTTAAGTTCGCCTAACCCTAAGTATAGAAATGTTAAGTGTCGTTTAGGTTCATTATCTTATCATATATGACTTGATTATACAGATTGTGTGTGACCTTAAGTGACGCTCTTTAACCAGCTAGAATACTTCAGGGACCGCTTATCAGGTGATTTATGTGAGCCCTCTATATGTTACGTGCAAACCATTTTAAATGGTTCGGGGCTGAAGTGTATACATGATATGACATGAATATTAGGTGTTACATGCTAATACATTATGATTATAAGTATGACAAGTATGTTATGAATAATGAAATGAAAATATGATATAACATATGAGAATGAAATCTTGCTTTATATATATTATATATTGCATGTTATGAATGTATGTATGTGAATGTTATAGACGCTTCGATGCTAACGGCTACTACGGTAGACGGACGACCACTCGACTATTATGAATCCAGAAATGAAAGTCTAGAAAGGTAGACTAAACTATGGCCACTACGGTGGAGTAAGTCCCTCAATCGATGTACGGTTGTATAACCAGTTCAAGTGGGAAACCGATGCCTTAGGGCAGACGGTCGAATATGACGGACTACGACGGTAGGACGGATTTGGCGGATGGACAAAGGTATCCGGACGGATTTATGATATGACGGATGGTTTCTAGGGTCGGACGGTTTACGAAATGGGCTACGACGGTAGTTCTCATGGCGTTTGTCTTTGTGACATACGCAGTAATTATGACGGGTTGATCACCCACGTGTATGACCAATGAATGTTCACCCAGAAATAAGCATGTATGTATTTATATACGTACTCAGTATGAATGTTATATGAAATCAGTAAAGCTAAGAAGTATAAACATACGTATATATGTTAATATACTTATAAAGAAATAATGTTTTTACCCAATTGCTTTAAACTAGAACTCACCACGTTAGTTGACTTTTAGTATGCACTTCAGGTAGCATCAAAATGGGGGCGTGCGAGGGCATGAAGATTACCCGGCACGAGACTGACATCCCACTTTAATTTCTGTGAGACAATGTTTTACGTTTAAATGTTAAAACTTCCGCTGCCACGTTATTTATTGAATGATGTTTGTTTCCGCTACTCTTAAATGTTTAATTAAATTCAGTATTGAGGATTATGTTTATGAATAAATCCAACGAGTGAGGTTACCCTGAAAGGGGGCCTTACATTGTACGCATAACATACAGTTCATCGGCCATAAAACGTTTATATCTCAGACAAGCATCTTGAAGTAATATTTGACGGAATTTTACGCTATGTCAAATAATTGGCATACATAACGAGGAATAATACGTAAGTGTCAAATAATTCAAAAAATTAAAAATTAAAAAGTTATGGAAAATACTGGTCGTATAGAACACTACGGCCCGTATGTACCAAGCCCGTATTATACCATAAAGCCCGCTTTATAGTTGGATATGACTGATTTAGTTTAATTCGATTACATATGGGTCGTATGTTACAATACTTCGGGGCTGATTGGTAGTATCTTATGGTCATTAAAAGGCTACCTCTTAATAGTTTAAAGACTCTTAGTGATTAAGAGGTAAAGGGCCATGTAACTTGTGAGTACTTACCATTAAGATATTATCTCTTAACTATTCAGAGTTAAGGTTACCTTTTAACCATTAAGAGCATTTTAACCATTAACAGATAGCCTCTTAAATACAAAACATTTAATGAATGTCCAAATAATAATACGTGTCCCATTTTCATTCCCATTCCCATTCCCATTCCCATTCCCATTTCCATTTCCATTCCCGACACAAAAGCATTAGAAATTATTAAAATAATAATAGAAGCAAGCAACAACTCAACTTTCGTCTTCCAGCCCGTACATATAATAATTTAATATTACTATTCAATACCTCTTTGACAATTTTCAAATGTTTATGTATCCCCTTTCTCATTTCTGCATCTTCAAGCCTGCAAAAATCTATGAAGAAATACTGTTATGGAACTTGTTTCTTGATTTCTATAGCAATCAATATATTATTTAGTATATATCTGTATCTAGGTGGTGGAGATCGGTGGGTAGCCAAGAATCCGGATATTACTTACGGGTCGCCGTTGACTTGGACTGAGAAAGCCGCTGAGGAGGCGGAAGCGGTTGCCGCGATCTCTTGCTCCGGCCATGGGATAGCTTTCCTTGACGGTCTGATTTCTGACGGTCAACCTGTTTGTGAGTGCTATGATTGTTATGGTGGAACTGATTGCTCTGAATTATCTCCTGGATGTGCTGCAGATGCTGACAGGTGATTTCCTATGCTGTCTTTGTAAATAATGTTTCAAAATTAATCTCGTGGGCTATTTGGGTTGACTTTTTTTCTTTTAACATCATGAGATAAATCACTTGATCAAAACTATGGTCTCATGTGTATGATAGAATTTGATTGCTAAATAGTCGTGTTAGAATTGAAACATGATTTTTAGTTGATTGAAATCCTTAATAACTTAGTTGTTGATTCTACATACGTTGCTTCATTGTATACTAGAATCGATTGGTACGAAACCCTATACACAAGTTTAATTAAGACGCCGACTAGCAAAATAGTAAAGATTTCGTCAATAATTTTATAAATTCGTTAATTGTTTGATTTTATTCATGCTAATCATAGTGTTCTTTGAACAAAATAGTTTTTTTTAGAACGGACAATTTCTTTACTCTTGTGGGACTTGAACCCAAGATCTCCAAACCTAGCTGCTCCAAGATGCCCACTAGAAGGATTTAACCCTACACCGACGACACCTATCCAGACGACAAAATTCATTGGTATAGATGACCCTATGCCGACGACATGTCGTCGGGATAGGCTTTCCCAAAAGTTGACCTGGTGAAACCCTATACTGACGACATGTCGTCGTTATAGGGTTGGATAGATGGAGGGAAAAATGAGCGCCCAAATGAAAATCTATACCGACGACATGTCGTCGATATAGGTTAATTTCCTTTTCTTTTTACTTTTTTTAGTTTTTATTATTTCGTGAAAAACAAAAAAAATAAAATAAAATAAACAATGCTATAGCGAAGAGATATCGTCGGGATAGGTATTTTAAAAAGTTGACTGGACAAAAACCTATCTCGACGACATGCTGTCGGGATAAGGTCACAATCCTTCGCCGGGGTAGGTCTTACCCTTAGTGAGGCTTTGCCGCAGCCACTAGGCCACCAACCCTAGTGGTCGGAACAAAATAGTAAAGAATAATTATTCTTCTTAAAGTCGTTACATTATGCGTGTTGCAGTGGGGATCCTATATTCCTAGAGCCATTTTGGATGCAAAACGCAGCCGCTAGTGCAGTTGTAATACCGGGGTGGCATCGAATGAGTTACCGATATGCAGACGACACTTTGATGTCTACAGAGCTCGAAACTTACATTCGTAAGCTACATTCCATTGTCGGGAATGCAATCACCGAAGGCCGATACATGGTCTTTGGTGTTGGGTCATCCCAACTCCTAAGTGCAGCAGTTTATGCTCTTTCCTCTGAAAACTCTTCTTCACCATCCAACGTCGTCGCTTCCATACCATTCTATCCGGTAACAAGTTTTAATATTCGTATTATTTCCATTTTTCTTTATCGTTTTTTGATTAGTTTTTTTTTTCATGATCTATAGATGTACAAGTCTCAGACGGTTCTATTTAACTCGGAGAATTTCCAGTTTGAAGGAGACACAAACTCATGGCAATCTAATAACCAGACAAATAACACGGATGTGATTGAATTTGTAACCTCACCAAACAATCCAGACGGGGAGTTGAAGAAATCGGTTCTTGGAGGGAAGACAATATATGATCACGCCTATTTTTGGCCACATTTTACACCCATCCCGGGCCCTTCGGATCATGATCTCATGATCTTTACTCTTTCTAAGCTCACAGGTCATGCTGGTACACGTTTTGGGTATGCACGTTTCTTTATTTTATTTAAAATTGATTTTGTATTTAACGACTCTAATCTATATAAATATGTTGGTCATAGATGGGCGATTATAAAAGATAAGGATGTATATGAGAAGTTTTTAAATTATATCTTCACGGCTGATTTGGGGATCTCAAAGGACACTCAACTAAGAGTTTTGAAGCTTCTAAAAGTAGCAATCGAACAAGATGGAAAGCCGTTATTCCAATTTGCTTATAACAAAATGAGGGACCGTTGGGATAGGTTGACTTCTGTCTTATCAAAGTCAACACGGTTTTCAACGCAAAATAGACATCATCTCCACTGCAATTTCTTTAACAAAACTAGGCTACCATCTCCGGGTAACTATACTTTTACAAATAGTTAATCAATAATTCAATATTACACAATATGTTACAAGGTTTTTATTATTTTTAATCAAGAAACTTGAATTGTTTGGTTAACAATTGCAGCTTACGTATGGGTAAAGTGTGAAAGAGAAGAAGACGACGATTGTGGTGCAGTACTAGAAGCAGGCAATATCATAAGTCGTAGTGGAAGAGTTTTTAGTGCCAAAGATCGTTACACGCGACTTAGTCTCATCAAGAGTCAAGATGACTTTGAGTTGCTCCTGAAACGACTCACCGAGCTAGTGTCTCTTGAAAAGAATAGCATCGAGACAATGTAACAAGATCAAATGAATTAGTCGTTAATTCAAGAAACATAAAATGGGTTATGTCGGTTAACCCTTGTATAACATAAGCTTTGTGTGTAAAATGCATGTGAATAAAAAGAACGAAGAAAAACATATATTTTGATTCATTCGGATGTGTAAAGTTTGGCATTTATAAAAAAATAATATATTTTTTTAACTATATGATTTATAAAGATGTTGCATTTAATATATCGTTTAATCCATTAGACATTTTGTATTGTTTTAAATATTATATATCTGCTAAAGAATAAACACTACTAGAAAAAAGGGGCTTCATCGACGGACCATTCCGTCGGTTAGAGGTGCTCAAAAGAACCGGATCCGAATCCGATCCGACGGATTATTCGAAACCGGATCCGGCTAGAACCGGTTTTTTTGAAACCGGTCCGGATTTTTTAAGAACCTGCGGATCCAGAACCGGTTTAGGTGTTTTTGACGGACCGGATAAAAGTCGGACATTTTGGAACCGGTTTTTTTTGGACAAAATAGAACCGGTTCTAGCCGTTGGGTTAAAAAAACAGCTATATAGCCGTTAATATGGCCGTTTTTTTTGTTTTTTTTTTGTTTTTGAGGCTTGAAACTTAGTATAAATAGGTATTAGGTGTATGGGTTAGTTCACCAAAACATTCTAGCTCTCAAAACTCAAAAACACTCTCAAAACGCAAAAAAACGCTCGCTTTACGCAAAAAAAATGCTCTCATGGCTTCCGCTTCCGCAAGCACTCAAAATTCGGTTGGTGGTTCTACTAGCGATGTCACGGTGGTGACAGTACTTCCTTGCTCCCGAAACCAAGAGATATGGGCTTATTTCGATTTATGCGAAATGTCGAACGGTTCGCAAAAGGCTCGTTGCAAACGTTGTGGTAAAATTTTAGGTGCTGCGGGAAATAGCATTTTGAGGAAACATATTGGTAGTTACGCAAAACACACTCAAGGTGAAGATCAAACTCAAATTGGTAGAGATGGAGGAGTTTGGCAATACAATGTCGAGAAGGTTCGTGAGAGAATGACACATTTCGTCATTCAAGAAGGCTTGCCTTTTGATCATTTTGATAATCCGCACTTGACGAGGATGATACAAGAGACGCTTCAACCGAGTTACACAAATGTAAGTCGTTCTACTTTGAGAAGAGATTGTTTAAAAATGTGGAAAAGAGCTAAAAAAGAATTAATTTTAGGTTTTGAAAATATAAATACCGGCATTAACGCTCCACATGGTTTACCCGAATCGTACCTTTGCGTTACCGCACATTGGGTTCAACCGGAGTCGTGGCAAATGATGAAACGTACGATTGCGTTTGATTATTTTGGATATCCACATACCGGTGAAAACTTATTTTATATTTTAGACTCGGTCATTCAAACTTATAAAATTCAACCAAAAATATTTGCAATATCTTTTGATAACGCTTCAAATAACACAAACGCGGTGAAAAAATTAAAAATAAAATATGAACCGCCTTGTAACGGTGTTTTCTTTCATAGTCGATGTGTTGCACACATCATTAACTTGGTTGTGCAAGACGGTCTAAACGTCCAAGAAATAAGAGACGTAAAAGAAAATTTTAAAGTGATGTTACGTGAAGTTTTTAGCACAAGCAAAAAAAGATATATAAACTATAGAAACTTGTGCCAACAAACGGATTCCATCTTTTTAGGTCCGAATTGGGACGTACCTACTAGATGGAACTGGACGTGGAAAATGTTTGAATCGGCCTTAAAGGAAAAAGTTACTTTAAAACATTTCCATGATGAACTTGTACAAAAGAAACGTTGTTCACAAAAATTTGATAATATAAGTTGGGATATGATCGAGAAACTAACTAATTTGCTTGAGGTTTTTAAAAATGCAACTACATGTTTATCGGGAGTTTATTATCCCACGTCTTCGCTAATACTTCAACAATTATACTTAATATGTAATAAATTAAAAGAGTTTGAATATCACGGCCCTATTTTTGAAAAAATGGTTACACCTAGGAAAGCTAAATTTAAAAAATATTTTTCGAAAATGCCGGCCGTTGTTACATGTTCGGCCGTCTTAAACCCAACGATTAATGTAACCGGTGTTGAAACATTAATTGGATCAATATCGAATGATTTAAATATGTTCGAGGAAGACCCAAATTTTGAATCAAAGGCAATAAGGGATTTCAATTCGGATTTTAATAATATGTTTGATTATTATTTACGCAAATATGGTGGAAGTGGTGATCCATCAAACATACGTGAATCAATGGGTTCGAGTTCAAGTTCTAGTAGTTCAAGGAACCCGGTGCTAAATTTATTTAACACTTTAAGAAACGAAAATACTAAACGAGCTCATGGAAGCACACCAAGTAGCGAGCTTGGGAGATATCAAACAACCGACTTTATTTCAACTCTAAGATCCGAAGAATTTGAAAACTTTGATATCTTGAGTTGGTGGCAAGGAAGGGAATCTCAATATCCCGTTCTAGCCGCAGTGGCCCGTGACCTACTAACCGTCCAAGCATCCACGGTAGCTTCGGAATCTGCTTTTTCTCTTAGTAGCAGGGTTTTATCTATTCGAAGAACGAGGCTTACACCGGAATCTATGGAGATGTGTATTTGCTTGAAGGACCATTTGGATGCCGCCGAACGTGTACAACATGTTGCAAAACTAGAAGGCGAGCTTGACATTGAACAAGAAATACATGAATTCGAAGTAGAACAAGGGGCGACGAATCCACTTTCTGATGAAGAACAAGCTTATGATGAAGCCCAACGTATCTCAAGCGAAAAAGATTGAAAACCGATGTTACGAAGACTAAGACGAGTAGACGACGAATAACGAGTCATAATAAATAATATATATTTTGTGATTCAATTATGTTTTTTGTAATTTTTTGTATGAACAATTGTTAAATCACTTAAAAAAAAGCTAAAAAATAAATAAAACATGTATTTTATAGTGTATCTTTGTTAATTTTTAAATTTTTTTTTTAAAATCCGGTGGAACCGGTTTTTTTTGTCCGATCCGGTTCCATAAATCCGGTTCGGTCCCAATAGGTTCCAACTCTCCACTCCCTTAACCGGATCCGATCCGGAACCAGTTCCAATGGATCCGACCGTTGACCATAGTTGACCGAACCGGTCCGGATCCGATCCGGATCCGGATCCCAAAAAAAAACCGGTTTGTGCACCTCTACCGTCGGTTATAGTCATCACCGACGAAAATCAGTCGGTGAATCTTCGTCGGAAAAATGGTCATGGGTCATACGTTTTCTTCGTCGGAAAAATGTTCAACTCCAGGTAATCAATTCATATGCGCATGCTACCATCCTTCTTCTTGACGAACAGAACCGGAGCACCCCAAGGGAGATACTCGGTCTTATGAAACCCTTCTCCAGTAGGTCCTGTAGTTGGGTCATCAGCTCCTCCATTTCTGACGGAGCTAGACGGTAAGGTGCTTTAGCGACAGGCGTGGATCCTGGCAATAGATCGATTTGAAATTCAATCTCCCGTTTTGGAGGTACTCCCATCAGGGCCTCCTGAAACACGTTAGGGAAGTCACACACCACGGGTACATCGGCCAGTTCCTTCACTTTCACTTTCGTGTCGTCACATATGTAAGATACGACCCACACCCCCGCTGAATGAACTTCGATGCCTTAATCATGGAGATGACTTTTGGCACGGAACTCACCTTATTACCATACACCGTAACTGCACTCCCGTCAGGCGCTTTGAGATGAATCATCTTCTTCCGACAAACAATACATGCTTGAAACTCCGACAACCAGTCCATCCCGAACACTACATGGAACCCTCCTAAAGTCATAAGAAACAACTTCGCAGGGAACCTATGACCTTCTAGTTCAATAAAGCAGTTACATACGGCTTCTACTATTCCAGTAGTCTTACCAGTGGAAGTTTCTACTTCAAAGGCATCCTAAACTAGGTTGGTCATTTTACAAAGTCGGGCACTAAAGGCTAAGGCCATAAAACTCCTACTAGCACCGGAGTAAAAAAGAACATAAGCATTAATGCCGTTAATTAGAAACGTACCTGATACAACATCGGGATTCTCCTTGGCTTCCTTCTGGGTGAGCTGGAAGGATCTAGTATTCACCTACGATCTCTCATCCTTCCTCTCCGCTTCCTTTCCTTTCCCCGACCCATCTGCCTTCGGCTTAGAGAAATTCCTGCTCATATGCCCCATCTCCCCACAGTTATAACACTTAACAGTCTCTGGATAATCTCAGGACAGGTGTCCCGCTTTCCCACATCGGAAACACAAGTTAGTTCCCGTCTTGCATTCCCCAAAGTGCCTCTTCCCGCATTTCCCACACAACCCATCCGATCCACTGGTCACACTCTTATCCTTATGCCCAGACACAAACCCTCCTCATCGCTTCCCAGTCCACTCAACCTTCTTCTTTGGCTCAACCACTACTTGTTCATTCATGTCAAGATCATCCCACACGATTCGGCTCAGGTCGACAACTGAATCATAAGTCTTTAGCCAGTGGGATTTGACGTGAGTACGGACCCTTGGGGGCAGTCTGTTGACATAGTATTTGATCTTACGCTCCTCCGGAGTAATCAAGTGAGGTACCGGCCGTGAGAAATCATCAAAACGGGAGGTATACTGTCGGTGGGTCATGACACCCGCCTTCAGCGCACGGAACTCCCGTTCCATTTGATCGATCTCACTTTGAGGGCAAAAGTTCCTGATAACTAGCTCCTTCATCTCCTCCCACTTCATCAATTTCATAGCCTGATCACCCTTGGCTTCAGTCACCGACTCCTACCAATGCACGGCTTCCTCCCTGAGGGAATGCGCAACAAACTTGACCGTCGTTGTGACACTCACTCATGTGGATGACAGCCTCCATACATTTGATCCAAGTAAAGGTGGTAGTGGCATCCTTCTTGCCATCCAGAATCGGTGGATCACAGTCACGGAACCCCTTGTAGGAACAGCCGTACCCGGGTCCCCTAACATACTCCTCATCGCTCTCGCCATCTATAGTTGGACTAGAACCAGTGTTACCAACCGTCTCATCGTTAATTTTCTTAAGCGCATCCGTTAGCATAGCAGGCAAAGAGGACTTCAGTATTCCATTAATCTCCCCTACCAGAGCCACCTGAACTTATGGCTCAAAAGTAAAATCCTCTTCACGATTCTCATTAGACGGAGCCCTTTCAACTGACGGGGCTCTACCATCTGACTCATTCCTGACTGGGGATTCCTCACGATACCCCGTGCGTCCTCCCCTTCCTCTCTTACCGCCTCTACGTCCACCACGTCTACCAGCCATGATCGTTAACTGAAAGATATGCGAGAGGAAAATCTATGTCATCATTCTAGGCAATATTTAGGATACAATAAGCATGTAAGATGTTAATATACACTGGCCATCTACAATTAACCATTACATTACTTGTTGAATTCTAGACATTCCCCTTTATGAGTGGCATTGAAACCCTAACACTTATCCCCACCCTACACAAAAAGGCTCTCTAAGGTCTACTAGTCACTAATGCTCTTGGCTTCGAGTTACCCGTACTGGCATCCGTCATTTGGTCCCATTCTCAGTTTAAGTTTAGACATCGGGGACGTCCAAATCTCTCAAACCTGGCTCTGATACCAACTTGTAAGGCCCCGGATGTCACACCCCCAAATTCCACTAACGGAGTTTTACCGTTTGGTGTGTGACTAACCAGGATCTCAGTCATTAGTTACATCAAATGACACTAAATGGGACTCAAATTGAAATATTATAAAAGTTTAGAGTAAATGCGGAAGCGTTTAAACAAGAGAGTAAATGCGCACAACAACGCGCCCAAGTCTAACAATAACGGATACATAATAAATGTTCAACAGATTGACAATTATTGAATATATCATGTTGACACCATGCATGCCCTAACGTGCACCTGTGCCTTAGCTTAGCGTCCTGAGAAAACATGTAAGAAAAGTGTCAACACAAGGTTGGTGAGTTCACAGGTTTCAGTATAGTAATAAAGCGTTTACCAGATTAATGTACAATCAACATATATATACCAATGAGTAGCTAACCCATGTTCATGTTTGCTATTACGCTCGCAACCGTAAACTGACTGTTTGTATTGCCTCCCACCAGGTCTATCAACCACGGTGCACGTTTAGGTCAATATTGCACCCGTTCGATATCCAATCGAGTTAGCGCGACTAACGCGGGTGAGGTTTGTCAAACCCAGTAGTACTACCCAACATACCTCGCTATATTCATATTTAAACGGTTCGTTGTGAGGACTTTCATGATAGAGTTTACGCATAGTCATAACAACTGATATAAAATGTAGTACAAAAATCAAAAGAGTTTGTATCATGTTTTCTCCCCCAGTTTAAAAGCAGTAAAAAGGGGCCGTGAAAACTCACCTGCGTTGCGTAGTAGGGAGTATCACACAAGTATGAGATTTAGAACCTCAAGTGTTAGCCTGTACGGGTTATGTATGCCCTAGAATCATAAACACATAAGTTAGGGACACACTGGGATTTGTGACGACGACACGGAAGGTTAGAACGTCTTAACGTATTCTAAGGATCAATGAGTAGACGAACGTGTCTACGGGAATATAAGGTTTCTTAATATAATTATTAAGATAAATACGTTTTGTGTCGAATGTTTCTTAATTATGAATATAATAATAATTAAATATATCCGTGCGTTTGTACCATTCAATAATGGTTTAGGAAAATAATATAATTAATATATTATTTTTGAACTCGTATAAAATATACGATAATCATTTACGTGACAAAAATAATAAATATATTATTTTTATTCGAAGATATAAACGTGAGTAAATAATATAAACATTTATATTATTAATTCGTTTGAAACGTTTCACGAGGTAATAAACGAGGCGAAATAATATAAAATATATATATTATTTTACACTAGGAGTCAAGGGTTAAAAATAATATAAACATATTATTTTATACTAAGTCGGGGTTTGAAAATAATATAGCTATATTATCTTAAAAGTGGAATTATTAATAATTATAAGCTATAAAGTTAAACCCGAGCCTACGGGTTGTTTTCGGGCTCAAAACATATTAAAATAATATTCTAATATCATAGAGATAAGTTTTATTTAAAAATATATTGTAAAAAGTGGCTAAATAAAAAAATGGGGGTGGAGGGACTCGAACCCGGGTCTCCTCCCCCACAGTCCAACGAACTAACCACTACAGCCCGCTAGGGTTTCGCATTCAAAACCGGTTCTCAATTGTTTTAATCATGAACACCTCTGTGTTCATCCCTCCCACGCGACTCGATCCCAAATTCCCTCCCAAATCCATCGATTTGGATTTCGATTGAACCAGAAAGCATAGGGGTTTTGTTCATCGGTATTATACGAATCTGAGGGTGAGTTTGATTGCAAAATGATCGAGTTTAGGTTCGTTTAATTACATGTTTTAAAAATGAAACCCTAGTTTAAGAACACATGTTTAATTTGTTCGAATTCTATAAGATCATGGACTGAAATCATAGGGCTTTCAACCAACAAAGGATTGCGATTCCAACCATGTAAATAAATTGGATTTAAGTTGAGTGTAGGGTGGTGTTCGACTAAACCGTATTCTCGAAGAACCCTAGCTATCCGTTTGCCATGAAATCGATGATATAGTTTCAAATTAGGATGGGAATTTTAACGGGTGGGTGAGGGCGATGCTACACATACAGTTTAATTGAATTTAAAATGGATCTGAAGTAGGGTTCGATTAAATCCGAATGTATATGAACCCTAGGATCGATTCTTGATTGGATCGATGTTATAAGTCTCGATTAGGATAGGGCATTTGATCTAGGCATTGAAACGAGTGAGATGAAGTGTTTGGTTACCTTCCTGGATATCGAATTGCAGGTGCTCGACTAAAAGGACTTTCGGCTTCGATGAGCTTAGTCCCTGGCGGCTCTGGTTCCCTCTCCGTTGGAATTGAATGGTGTTACAAGTTCAGTGGGGTGCGAATGAAACGTGCAGAGAGTTATACTTCACAATGGAAGTCGAATTTAGTCGAATTCGATGATGCTTGTCCATGTGTCGATGGTTACGGTTTAATGGTCATTAATCCGCTTAATTCTGTAATTGAATACCATTAACTACGATACCCACGATCGTTAATGAGAATGATGGTGCAAAACGGTTTCAATTCGCACGAATTCGATGTTTGGGATTCTAATTTCATCTGGTTTGACATGTGAAAGTCAACAAATTGACTTTAGCTTAATTACAGAATCGGTCCTTAAGGTTTTCTGAGAAATTGAAGTTTGTAAATTGGCAGATTAGGTCCCTTAGGTTTAAATGAAGTTAACTCATGGTTAACTTTGACTTTTAAAGTCAACAGATTGGATTTTGACTTTCCAAAAGTCAACAGAATAGTTTAAGCTTTTGACATAACTAGTCCCTGAAGTTTAAGTTTGGAGTATTGACAGAAATAGTCCCTGAAGTTTGAATAAAGTTAATTTCAGTTAACTTTAACTGGATTTTTCTAACGGAGTTAACTGGAAAATTCCGGATTGTCACATCATCCCCAAGTTGAAAGAATTTTCGTCCCGAAAATTAAAATAGTACCTTAAGAGTTTGATGTGGATTGCTTGAACAGATGAGGATACTTGCGCATCATCTGGTCATCGCGTTCCCACGTGAATTTCGGTCCACACTTCGAGTCCCAACGAACTCTGACAATCGGGATTTTGCTACGCTTCAGCGTTTTGATTTCCCTGTCCATGATCTCTACCGGTTCTTCGACAAACCGTAGCTGATCATCAATATGCAGTTCCTCAAGAGGAACCGTGAGAGATTCGTCCGCTGGATATTTCTTCAAGTTCGAGACGTGGAAGACATCATGTAACCACTAAGTTCTTCCGGTAAGTCCAGTTGATACGCGACTGGACCAATTCTCTTCACTATCTTGAAAGGTCCAACATAACGAGGGTTTAACTTTCCTCGCTTTCCAAAGCGAATGACACCTTTCCAAGGTGAGACTTTAAGTAAGACCATGTCACCGACTTGAAATTCCAACGGTTTGTGACGTTTGTCGGCATAGCTCTTTTGACGATCTCGAGCTGCCGCCATACGATATCGGATTTGAACGATCTTTTCAGAAGTTTCGAATACGAGCTCGGGACCTATAAGCTGGCTATCCCCAACTTCGGCCCAACAGATAGGTGATCGGCATTTACGTCCGTACAATGCCTCAAACGGTGCCGCTTTGATGCTAGTGTGATAACTATTATTGTAGGAGAACTCCACTAAGGGTAAGTGAGACTCCCAAGTATTTCCAAAATCAATCACACAAGCTCGGAGCATGTCTTCTAGGGTTTGGATAGTACGCTCCGTTTAACCATCGGTCTGCGGATGATAAGCCGTACTCATATCTAGACGCGTACCAAGAGCTTTCTGTAATGACTGCCAGAAATGAGATGTGAATCGAGTGTCTCGATCCGAGATGATAGAGATAGGCACACTGTGCCGAGAAACGACTTCCTTTAAATAGATGCGGTTAAGCTTTTCCATTTTATCGGTTTCTTTAATTGCCAAGAAGTGTGCAGATTTCGTCAAACGATCGACGATCACCCAAATGGTATCACATCCACTGGGAGTCCTGGGAAATTTTGTTATGAAGTCCATGGATATTTGCTCCCATTTCCAGATTGGGATTTCCGGTTGCTGCAGGAGACCAGAAGGCTTTTGATATTCCACCTTGACCTTTGAGCAAGTCAGGCACTTGCTTACATAGGTGACTATATCGGCCTTCATCTTTGGCCACCAATATAACACCTTAAGGTCGTGGTACATCTTGTCAGAACCTGGATGAACAGAATATCTAGATTTGTGCGCTTCATCCATGACCAGTTCCCTTAAATTTCCGAACACTGGAATCCATATTCGTTCGACGAAGTAACGAATTCCATCAGATTTTACTTCAAGTTGTGCTTCTATACCGCGTGTACCTTCTAGCGGTAGATTCTCTTCTTTAAAGGCTTCAAGTTGAGCACTACGAATTCTGTCAGGCAATCCAGGGTGAATAGTAAGTTGTAACGCTCGAACTCGTTTAGGTTTCATTTCCTTTCGGCTTAGTGCATCAGCCACAACGTTAGCTTTACCCGGATGATACCGGATCGCACAGTCGTAATCATTTAAAAGTTCAACCCAACGACGTTGTCGCATGTTCAACTCCTTCTGCTCGAAGATATGCTGGAGGCTCTTGTGGTCGGTGTAGATGGTGCATTTGGTACCGTACAAGTAATGTCTCCATATCTTAAGTGCAAAAACTACTGCTCCCAACTCTAGGTCATGAGTGGTGTAGTTTTTCTCGTGAACCTTTAATTGACGTGAAGCGTATGCGATTACCTTTTCGCGTTGCATTAAGACACAACCCAGACCTTGAATAGATGCATCACAATACACCACAAAATCGTCGGTTCCTTCTGGAAGAGCTAAAATAGGTGCACTGCAAAGTTTCTGTTTGAGGTGCTGGAAAGCTGACTCTTGGTTATCGCCCCAATTATAGGCTTTTCCTTTTTGAGTTAGGGCGGTGAGAGGTTGTGCAATCTTTGAAAATCCTTCGATAAAACGACGGTAATAACCAGCCAATCCCAGAAATTATCGCACTTCAGTCGGAGTCGTCGGTGCTGCCCAATTCTTGATGGCTTCTATTTTGGATGGGTCGACATGTATCCCTTTTTCATTTACCACATGCCCTAGAAACTGAACTTCTCGAATCCAAAATTCACATTTGGAAAACTTAGCATAAAGTTTGCTCTTGCTTAAGTAGTTCCAAAATTAGACGCAGATGTTCCTCATGTTCTTCCTCATTCTTGGAATAAATAAGGATGTCATCGATGAAAACGATAACAAACTGGTCAAGGTAAGGCTTACACACACGGTTCATGAGATCCATGAATACCGCAGGTGCGTTGGTTAAACCGAAAGGCATGACCATAAATTCGTAATGGCCGTACCTTGTCCTGAAAGCAGTCTTAGAGATATCCTCATCTCGGACTCTCAGCTGATGATAACCAGATCTAAGGTCTATTTTGAAATAGAAACTTGACCCTTGGAGTTGATCAAACAAAACATTGATGTGGGGTAAAGGATAACGATCCTTGTTGGTTACTTTATTAAGTTCACGGTAGTCGATGCACATGTGGAAGGTCCTGTCCTTTTTCTTGACAAATAAGACCGGAGCTCCCCATGGTGATGAGCTAGGTCTAATGAAACCTTTATCCAACAACTCTTGCAGTTGTGTGGATAGCTCTGGCAACTCACTAGGTGCAAGTCTACAGGGTGTCCGAGCAATAGGCGCTGCTCCGGTGCTAGATCAATTTGGAATTTGACTTGACGATGAGGTGGAAGACCATGCAGGTCTTTGGGAAATAATTCCGGATAATCACAAACGATCGGTATGTCGTCAATCTTCTTCTCCTCATATGGCTGCTCGGTGACGAGAGCCAGAATGGCCATACGACCTTTACGTATATGCTTTTGTGCTTTCATGAAAGATATGATGCTCACGACAACACCACTCTTTTCGTCTTGGACAGAAAGGGTTTCTCCACTCGGGAGAGGTAGGCGAACAAATTTGCTCACGACAAATCATTTCGGCTTGGTTCTTAGATAACCAATCCATACCGAAAATTACGTCGAAGTTGCCGAGTGTGACTGGCATAAGGTCAATGTCAATCTTTTGACCAGCCAATCCTAGTTAACACGCCTTAAGATTGTGAGTTGTTTCGATTACTTGACCGTCTTCTATCTCTATAGTGTACTTAGTTTCATGAAGTCATGCAGGGACTTCTAGTGAGACCAGTGTTTATAAGGCAAGTGTCAGCCAATGCATAGGCTAAGAGAAGAGGTTCACATGTAAGGAAGAAAAGTCTAATGAGATATAGATTCCAGTAGCATAAGAGGTAGGGTGTATGTTTAAGTAGTTGCGTTCAACTGATGGTTGGTTAGGTTAAATCTTTGTTTCCTAATGTCATTGGATCAACGGATCATTTCGTGAAGAAAGAAATCCGTTTACAGGATTGAATATGCTGGAGTAAAATTCAAAGTTAGCCTATGGATTAGTCACAGGATGAGATAACAAGTTCAAGTGTGATCTATTATAGGGTTGTAAGGAATAACGTGTTAGCATAGAAAGAATTCCTCAAATTCTGTATACATAGTTGGAGTCGATGGTTTTACCCTGAGGTTCTACTAGAGTTTCACTCTAGGTGGTTCCATTGATTAAGTTGGAATGAGAGTCGTAAGGTCACTAAGACTCTTACATGAGTGAAAATAATATTGATGGATTTCATTAATGATGGTCCAGTGTGTCTGTAAACACCTTCAACCTGATAGTCGCGTCTATCAATTGTTGAACAGGTTTTAACGATACCAACTAGTTGTTGGGTGGGTTACTAGAATTCCTACAGACAGTTAAAACTTAAGTCTGTAAATCACTGATTAGGACCATCTATCCACACACTAGGTTTCACCAGGACTTACATGCACTTCAAATTATTATTACGTGTGCACCCGTAATGATAATTTGCTTTGCATGTTCACCCTAGTTCTCCCCGTCCTGTGCTATAATGTCCTTTAGTTTGTATTGCTGAGTACAGAGTGTTGTCAGATATGATAAGTCATCGAAAAGTTTAGTCATCAACCATAAGTTGATCAATTAGAACTCATATCAGGATGAGTAGTCAAGAAATCGTTTGATCCGAGTATTCACTCGAGTTGAAACACAATACAAGAGTCCAATCCAGCGGATTGTAGATGAGAGCATGAAGCAATCATGTACACGAAATGCGACTTCTAGAAATGAAACTAATTCATGAATACAAGTTATAGGAAGCAGCAAGGTAGCCGTCCTTTCAACTGAGTCAAGATAGGGTTTAAGTATGCATTGAACAATGCGTTCTCAGATTTGTGTTCGATCCATTCTCAACAGAATATCAATCAAAGACGCGAGCCCATGGCTCAGTAAAGTGATGACATCTACGTGCCAATGGATTCGGAAATAATGCGTGCAACGGTCTGCCTTCATTCGGCGTATTGTTGCTGGTGTGTACAGTAGGGACTCGCCTCCGACGATCCCAATTCCCAAGGAGATACGCGTTAGTGCTGAGTGTCGTCCATAACATGGACCTGAGAAAGCCCACCATACCCAACAGGTGATGGTGATGTAAGTGACTCCTCCGAAGGCTCCGTCTCGCTGCCCTCGAACGGGAGTGGATGATATTCTGGTGATTCCCCGAGTGTCGCCACTGGGAATGATGATGCAAAGCAAATGTTGTGTCCCTCGCCAACTGAGGGTGATACGGATGGTGTTACATACCTGCACTACAATGTATGTATAGATGCTATATATATCAGGTATGAGTGTCTGTGCCGTGTAACTAATTCATGTGTGCGGTTATAGTCTAGTATGAAATCCTAGTTCTCTATAACCAATGGCTCTGATACCAATCTGTCACACCCCCAAATTCCACTAACGGAGTTTTACCGTTTGGTGTGTGACTAACCAGGATCTCAGTCATTAGTTACATCAAACGACACTAAATGGGACTCAAATTGAAATATTATAAAAGTTTAGAGTAAATGCGGAAGCGTTTAAACAAGAGAGTAAATGCGCACAACAACGCGCCCAAGTCTAACAATAACGGATACATAATAAATGTTCAACAGATTGACAATTATTGAATATATCATGTTGAAACCATGTATGCCCTAACGTGCACCTGTGCCTTAGCTTAGCGTCCTGAGAAAACATGTAAGAAAAGTGTCAACACAAGGTTGGTGAGTTCACAGGTTTCAGTATAGTAATAAAGCGTTTACCAAATTAATGTACAATCAACATATATATACCAATGAGTAGCTAACCCATGTTCATGTTTGCTATTACGCTCGCAACCGTAAACTGACTGTTTGTATTGCCTCCCACCAGGTCTATCAACCACGGTGCACGTTTAGGTCAATATTGCACCCGTTCGATATCCAATCGAGTTAGCGCGACTAACGCGGGTGAGGTTTGTCAAACCCAGTAGTACTACCCAACATACCTCGCTATATTCATATTTAAACGATTCGATGTGAGGACTTTCATGATAGAGTTTACGCATAGTCATAACAACTGATATAAAATGTAGTACAAAAATCAAAAGAGTTTGTATCATGTTTTCTCCCCCAGTTTAAAAGCAGTAAAAAGGGGCCGTGAAAACTCACATGCGTTGCGTAGTAGGGAGTATCACACAAGTATGAGATTTAGAACCTCAAGTGTTAGCCTGTACGGGTTATGTATGCCCTAGAATCATAAACACATAAGTTAGGGACACACTGGGATTTGTGACGACGACACGGAAGGTTAGAACGTCTTAACGTATTCTAAGGATCAATGAGTAGACGAACGTGTCTACGGGAATATAAGGTTTCTTAATATAATTATTAAGATAAATACGTTTTGTGTCGAATGTTTCTTAATTATGAATATAATAATAATTAAATATATCCGTGCGTTTGTACCATTCAATAATGGTTTAGGAAAATAATATAATTAATATATTATTTTTGAACTCGTATAAAATATACGATAATCATTTACGTGACAAAAATAATAAATATATTATTTTTATTCGAAGATATAAATGTGAGTAAATAATATAAACATTTATATTATTAATTCGTTTGAAACGTTTCACGAGGTAATAAACGAGGCGAAATAATATAAAATATATATATTATTTTACACTAGGAGTCAAGGGTTAAAAATAATATAAACATATTATTTTATACTAAGTCGGGGTTTGAGAATAATATAGCTATATTATCTTAAAAGTGGAATTATTAATAATTATAAGCTATAAAGTTAAACCCGAGCCTACGGGTTGTTTTCGGGCTCAAAACATATTAAAATAATATTCTAATATCATAGAGATAAGTTTTATTTAAAAATATATTGTAAAAAGTGGCTAAATAAAAAGATGGGGGTGGAGGGACTCGAACCCGGGTCTCCTCCCCCACAGTCCAACGAACTAACCACTACAGCCCGCTAGGGTTTCGCATTCAAAACCGGTTCTCAATTGTTTTAATCATGAACACCTCTGTGTTCATCCCTCCCACGCGACTCGATCCCAAATTCCCTCCCAAATCCATCGATTTGGATTTCGATTGAACCAGAAAGCATAGGGGTTTTGTTCATCGGTATTATACGGATCTGAGGGTGAGTTTGATTGCAAAATGATCGAGTTTAGGTTCGTTTAATTACATGTTTTAAAAATGAAACCCTAGTTTAAGAACACATGTTTAATTTGTTCGAATTCTATAAGATCATGGACTGAAATCATAGGGCTTTCAACCAACAAAGGATTGCGATTCCAACCATGTAAATAAATTGGATTTAAGTTGAGTGTAGGGTGGTGTTCGACTAAACCGTATTCTCGAAGAACCCTAGCTATCCGTTTGCCATGAAATCGATGATATAGTTTCAAATTAGGATGGGACTTTTAACGGGTGGGTGAGGGCGATGCTACACATACAGTTTAATTGAATTTAAAATGGATCTGAAGTAGGGTTCGATTAAATCCGAATGTATATGAACCCTAGGATCGATTCTTGATTGGATCGATGTTATAAGTCTCGATTAGGATAGGGCATTTGATCTAGGCATTGAAACGAGTGAGATGAAGTGTTTGGTTACCTTCCTGGATATCGAATTGTAGGTGCTCGACTAAAAGGACTTCCGGCTTCGATGAGCTTAGTCCCTGGCGGCTCTGGTTCCCTCTCCGTTGGAATTGAATGGTGTTACAAGTTCAGTGGGGTGCGAATGAAACGTGCAGAGAGTTATACTTCACAATGGAAGTCGAATTTAGTCGAATTCGATGATGCTTGTCCATGTGTCGATGGTTACGGTTTAATGGTCATTAATCCGCTTAATTCTGTAATTGAATACGATTAACTACGATACCCACGATCGTTAATGAGAATGATGGTGCAAAACGGTTTCAATTCGCACGAATTCGATGTTTGGGATTCGAATTTCATCTGGTTTGACATGTGAAAGTCAACAAATTGACTTTAGCTTAATTACAGAATCGGTCCTTGAGGTTTTCTGAGAAATTGAAGTTTGTAAATTGGCAGATTAGGTCCCTTAGGTTTAAATGAAGTTAACTCATGGTTAACTTTGACTTTTAACGTCAACAGATTGGATTTTGACTTTCCAAAAGTCAACAGAGTAGTTTAAGCTTTTGACATAACTAGTCCCTGAAGTTTAAGTTTGGAGTATTGACAGAAATAGTCCCTGAAGTTTGAATAAAGTTAATTTCAGTTAACTTTAACTGGATTTTTCTAACGGAGTTAACTGGAAAATTCCGGATTGTCACACCGGACACGGGAAACCTCACTCGTTGGATTTACTCATAAACACATAGAGAATTAAACTTTGAAATATAATTAAAGCAGTGGAATATCATTCGAATTACAACTTGTTCAAACATAGCGGAAACATTGTCTTAACATTAAATGTAAATAACATAAATTGAACGGGATTCCAGTGTCATCGCTTGGGTCAACTCTCGGTGCAAGCTCCGCATCCATCCAAAAGCAGAACTCTACACTTAACCTTAAGGCATACTAAATGTCAGCTACGTTGGTGAGTTCTACTTTATATAAAACATTATAGATCCGAAATCATTTTGCCAACACACAACATTAATAAAACCGTACATAACATATAGTAACAGTAAATATAAACCATTCGTGTCAAATCTGCGCCTTTTCGTAACCGTAAATTCCTTTAGGCATTACTCGAGATTAATCGAGGCCCGGTGTCTGTCCAGGATGCCCGGTCTCATCCAGAATCCTAACTTAGACAGAATCACGCCCCACTGTGATAGTAACCTCAAAGCTCGTGTGCATCCACATGACATTCACATGTTAACTAATCCCGTCTGATAATTATACCTGCCATTCATCCCAGTTGTACAACATTTTGCTTACCACGAAGGCTCCCGTATGGGTATAGCAAATCTTCGTGTCTAGGACGCCCAGTCTCATATGGATTCCTAACCTAAACACGGTTTCGTTCATCGCAGTCGTTCCCGAAAGAACCGTTGGCAAATTTGACGTACATCGCATCATTCATTCATTCGTGAAAATCGTTTAGTTATAGCATTGTACGTTTTATTAAAACATCCGTCCTTCAAGGACTTTCATAAATCTTTAGTTCATAAACATTCCTTTCACAAATCATAGTTCATAAACATTTCGTAAGTATGCGATCAGTCCTGAAAACATAGTAAAAACGTCGTGAAAAGGGACAATTAGAACGTAAAAATCGTTTAGTTATAGCATTGTACGTTTTATTAAAACATCCGTCCTTCAAGGACTTTCATAAATCTTTAGTTCATAAACATTCCTTTCACAAATCATAGTTCATAAACATTTCGTAAGTATGCGATCAGTCCTGAAAACATAGTAAAAACGTCGTGAAAAGGGACAATTAGAACTCACCTGATTTTCTTAAGTAATCCTTCCTAACTGTAAGGTTCGGAAGGTGTTAGGCGATCTGTTCAAATGATTACCAACGAAGGGTGTTAACATTTCTGCTTACAACAACACGATCTGTCTGAAATCTTCACTTAGTCGAAAACTCTTTCGTTCGAAATCTTTTATCGTCCGAAATATTTTTCGGTCGAAATCCCTTTTGCCTGAAATGTCTTTCATCCGATAACTAATTCGCCCGGAAACTATTTCGTCCGAAAACCTTTTCGCCTAAGTGACTTTTCGGACAGAGCGCAACTTTCCCCTTTTTCGACCAGAAACCTTTTCGATCGAAATCCTTTTCGGACGCTTTAATAGATTTCGGACCATTCATATGGTTCTTGGCCAAATCCGTCATTTTTGATCCAAAACTCTAACTTTAAACGTCCAAACTGCTCTCTTCTTATCCATGAAGCTACATCCAAGGTTTTTAGACTTAAACACACGTAAAAATCGAAGCTTTTTGGATCAAACTCGTTTTTACCCATATTTACCTAAAAACCCTAAAACAGAGATTTAGACAAGATCTTTACCTCAAATCCGTTCGTTTCTTCAGCAAAGCTTCAACGAATCGATGGAGAAGGAGAATGGAATGATCTAGAGGTAAAACCGTCTCTTTCTCTCTCTATAACTTTCTCTCTCTAAGATGTGTGGGCAAGATGAAGGTTGAAATGAGGGTTGGAAGGGAAGGGCTTGGGTTATGGAGGCCCTTCCTCCCCCTTCAGGCCCGTGCGCCCTATCTTTTGCCAACGACCCGTTCTGTCTTGTCCCGATACTTCTTTCAAGTGAAAACCCGCACCCGTCACGTGATAAAATTTCTGGATGTTACATAAATTTTAGAATCTTGACTTGCATACAGATAGAGAAGGCATTGTTTATAGGAAAAAGAATATAGACATAAAATGGATACGTTAATTTATAACCAAATTAGTGACAATTTTTGGTGGTTGGATTGTTATTATAGAACTTCATATGACATCTATTCACTGCATTAAGACAGTAAATTGTCTTGTTTTTTTAATCAAATTAGTGAATTTACAATTTACTCCCTTGGTTTTCCCAACTGTATGATTAAATGTTAGGCTAATGAAACATAATACCAACCCAAATAAAAGCTTGTTAGGGGTGGAAGAAAGATACATAAACCGAGAGACAAAGAGTAACTCAATACAATAAGCATATTTAGATGTTAGGCTAAGAAAGATACATAAAGTAATTTTAGATGATATATCTCATATCATCTCAATAGTAAGTAACTCAATATAATAAGCATCACACCTAGCTATATTAACATAATATATATATATATATATATATATATATATGTTTCCAATCTCTAATACTAACAATCTCTATTACATATTGCATGCCATATACGAGCTAGAATGAATCTGCTTGGTCACCTTCTTCAAAGTTTTAGAAGACAAGAGTGCAGTATAAGTCCAATGGTGGAGCAAACAAGAAAAGTAGCACGATCAAAGTACATTTGTGATCATCAACTGGGACGAGGAGGATATACCCATCTAAGAGATAAACTGCTAACTTCATTCTCTAATTCATATGTGTTTTTCTCTATGCATAATGATTTTTTGGTTGTATGCCTGATGTGTTTGTGTATACTTCTTTTTGTTGTATATATTACGAGGTACAAAAAATGATTTTAATGTGTAGGAAAGCAAGGGAAAACAAAAAGGGAAAATACAAGAATGTTAATGTCAAAGTCATTTCAGATAAATTAGTAAGTTTTTCTTAAAACTGTTGGAAATTATGATAAAGTCAAATCATTGTCAAACTTAGTTAATTAATAGAGTTGAAGTGGTGAGATAAGGTTGAAGGGTAAAATTGTCATTAGCCAAGATTAGTGTTTTGAAAGTTAAAGTCGATAACTCAAAGTGACATCTAATTAGGCTAACAAACTTGATTATATCTATACATTAATGAGAACTACCGGTGACATCACCCAGATAGTGACATCTAAGTAGGCTGTTTCTTAGCAGTTAGTAAACAGTTGGAATGGACACAACTGCTGGTTTTGGGGGAACTGTTGGTGAACAACATCAACAACAGTTCTTGTAACCAGAAGTTGTAGCCAGATGTTCTATGCTTGGAGGGAATCACCAATTTGCACTTTTTAGAGTCACAATTGTATTCTTTTGTAAAGTTCTGGTCAACGACTGGACTTTTGGAAATCAGAATCAACAGTTCTTTTCAGGATCCAACAATTTACTATAATACATATTTACTTTGTTAAAAAACATCTCACGGCATATTCTTTTGACATTTATTTTTGCAAATCGACAGTGAACTTTTATCCAGGCTAAAATGGTGTCTATTACTACCACATCAAAAGTATTTTACATTTTCATTCCTATTATCATTTTCCATAACCTAATTAATTGAATTGTAGGTTAATTCTATGGACAACAATTCAATGGCATGAAAATGGAGCTCATTTCCATGATTCCATGACTAACCTCAAGTCCAACAGTTTGGAAATTGATTTGCTTATTGTCATTCTGCCAGACAACAATAGCTCTCTTTATGGTATTAAATTTTGACACACTGGATTTGCTTATTATTAGTATACTTCAATATTTTGTATAAATCTGTGCCAATTTAGTGACATATTATATAATTTATAATAATATATTTTTTATGCATATTGCATAAAAAATACATGTTCATTGACTCTTGACTTTAACCTGATTTCATGTAAGCTTTTTTTCAATTTGACCCGGCAGACATAACACAACCAGATATGACCTAATTAAAGTAAGCAAATTTGTTTCCTCAATTGTGACACATTTTATTAATGGTTTGTTGTTTATATCTATTCAGGTGACCTGTGAGACTTTTGATCAAGCAGTACCTAGATGATTGCTATAGAGCATCTTTTGATCAAGTTATAAAGGTGGCAACATTTTTACCAGTAGAATTGGCAAAAATACCGAAAGAGCAAGAAGAAGGAAACCAGCAGCCAAGAAATAGTTTTAGTATTTAGGTTAAAAACTTATGTAAACATTTTGGTTTAATATTGTTAATGTAATTTGGTTTTTAGGTTTTCTCATGCATGTTTACTGCTGTTTTCAATTATTTTACCCAAAAAATAAAAATAAAATGGCTAATTACACAAAAGTAGGCACATAGAACCCCATCAAATATGTGTGATCAAAGGTTAGGCAATAGCCACACTTAAAATTACAAAATTTCATGTGGCTATAAATAACCATTAGCCATACTATATATAGTTACTTTGTTTTATGTTTGTGTGACGGAATGATAGCAACCGTCGTGGGAAAAAAACTATATGTGTGACCAAATGTAAAACAATAGTCATACTTAAAATTACAAAATTTCGTATGGCTATAAATGACCATTAGCCACACCACAATAACTTTGTTTTTTGCTTATGTGATGGAATGATACCAAACGTCAAAAATTATGTGTGTAACCAAAGTTAGACAATAGCCACACTTATAATTAAAAGCTTTCGGGTGGCTATAAATAACCATTAGCCACACCATAGTCACTTTGTTTTTTGTTAGTGTGACTGAATGATAGCAAACGTTATGAAAAAAAACAATTATGTGTGACTAAAGGTTAGACAATAGTCACACTTAAAATTAAAATAATTTTTTATGTGTCAAGTAAAATATTTTAGCCACTCTAACAATAAATTCATGTGACTATATAATATAAACGGCCACATTTACAGTAAATTCAGGTGGCCGTTGTTACCATTTAGAAACACTTATTGGAACAAAATGCTTGATCACAATAACCCTTTTGCCACATTTTTATTAAATAAGTGTGGCTAAAACAAACTTTCTAGAGAATTCATGTGGCCATTGCGACCCGTTAGCCACACTTAATGTAAAGTCATGTGGCCGTTGCTACCCTTTAGCCACACTTAATGGAGAGAATGATTGATTTCAGTAAGAAATGTTGATACCCTTTAGCCACACTTTTAAGCTGCTACGACCACTAAAAAGCGTGTGTGGCCGTATGATACCTACGATAACTGGAGCTTTAGTCACACTTGAGCTGAAAAAAAAAGTGTGGCAAAATCCGACGGTCACACGTTTTTTGTATGGCCGTAGGCCATTTTTGACGAAGTGTGTGTGTGTGTGTATATATATATAGGGGACGGTTCCACTAAGAAGTGGGTTTTTGCTAATAAATCCTAAGAAGTGGTCAAACGAACTCCGATTGAGCTCATTCTAGCGGCGTTGGAACTGTCTCATCGAATCCAAAAATCTAAACCCCCCTCCACCCGCACCCCCAAAACCCTAAACCCCCCCTCCAACCCCACCTCTAAAAGCCTAAAACCCCCACCCCTACCTCACTCCCCCCCCCCCTAAAAAAAAACCTAAACCCACCCCCACCCATCCCCAAAAAACTATACCCCCCACCCCCACCCCGCAAAAAAACCTAAACCATAAAATCTAAACCCTAAAAGCTAAACCCGAAGGCTAAACCATAAGGCTAAAACCCTAAAATTCAAACGTAAAATCTAAACCTTAAAAGTTAAACCCTAAAAGCTAAGATGGTAGAGTTCGACGAGACAGTTCCAACGCCGCTGAAATGAGCTCATTCGGAGTTCGTTTGATATCGTTTCTTAAGGTTTTTGTCATTTCTTAGCGAAATACTACTTTTATTTGATCCTCCATATATATATATATACATACATATATATATATATATATATAGCTAACCTATCACGTTACACTACTAATAGGATTCTATTTAATTAATTACATAATGTTGGGAGAAACTATGTAGTTTCGCTTTTTATGGTCAAAATTTAACTAACATCCCAAACTCCTAATAAGAAGTTAGCATAAGTGTTGGCTAAGAAACGCGACACTAGAACGTAACCGGACCGGAAAACAAAAAAGATGGTTCGATGGGAAATAGCCCAAAACATCAAATAAGCATATCTCATGTTAGGAAAGGTGTTATGGAAACAATAATATATAAGCGAGAAAAAAATGAAAAACATGAAACAGGGGTCGGTAGCCAACCACTACCCCAGTTAACTATGTAGACCGCTAACAACAAAAAGGACGAAACTATGTAGACCGCTAACTGGGGGTAGCGGTTGGCTACATGCGTAGAATGCAAGAATTGAGATTCTGACGTGTGTCAAGATGACTCCTGCAAGCCAGGTTGGTAGCGGTCCGCTACTGAATGGCTTAGCGGTCCACTAAGCGTGCCCATGTAGCCTATAAATAGAAATCAAAGGCTTGAGATGGTATATAACATCCCAAACACCTCCCACACTTCTGAAAAATGATTTAGCACATCGAGGCGACCGTTGCGAGTACGGGTCAGATCGGATGAAGCGTTTGAGTAAGGAATCGAACGAAGCAAAGCCCCAAGGTTATATTAAGTACAATGAACTTGTAATTAGCCATGTTTTTTTGCGTGACTATTTGTTTAGGGCATGCTATTTGCGAGTAATGACTATGCATGATAAGAATGTGTGTATGTGGTATGAAAGCATGATGAGTATACACGCTAAAACAAACATGATTAGATATTGCATGCATATGCCCTGCATGCTTGGTAAATTGGGAGGACTATGGGTCTATGATAATCAAGATCCCAATAAAAGTAAATAAGCGGCCGAGCATACGGGCGGAAGGACCTTGCGAATGTGAAACAAGGGGTCGAGCCTACTGGCGAAAGGACCTTGTGAATGTGAAACAAGGGGCTGAGCCTTTGGACAGAAGGACCTTCTGAATGTGAAACAAGGAGATGAGCCTACGGGCGGAAAGACCTTGTGAATGTGAACAAAACAAGGGGCCGAGTCTACGGGCGGAATGACCTTGTGAATGTGAACAAAACAAGGGGCCGAGTCTACGGACGGAAGGAAGTTGTGAATGTGAAACAAGGGGCCGATCGTACGGGTGGAAGGACCTGTGAATATATCCAAATGACGTAACATAGGTACGTCCGAAATGTTACAAGGGCATGTGGTACCTAGAGAACGGATTAAGGGACCTAAGGTTCCCAGACCTAAGGAGTCCCATAATAAAAGAAATGGTCTTGAACAGACCAAGCGGTGTACTTGCTTAGTGTAAGCTAATATTAAAACGTTTTCAAAACATTTCAGGAAAAATCACCCGAGGTGGTTGAAGCTTCCAAGGACGAGGCCAGTCGGAGACGTGAATCCCTATATCTTGTAATATGTATATCAATCAAAGTTTGTAAAATAATATTTTATATAATATAAAGCACCTTTGTTACCACCATGGCAAGGTTTCTGACAACTAGGACCTAAGCTCCGGTAAACTCTGATATTTTAAGAATAAAGAAATGCGAGTAAACCCTTTCTTTTCTGAATGCCATAGAATGACATAAGTAATCTTTAGAATTTCTTCAAAACTACTCCTTTGAAAAAAATGTTACTCGTCTCTCGTTCTTAGGCTATTGTGATTTTATGAGATCTTGCAACCCAAAAACGGTTTGAATTATCTCAGGTTATCTAGATTATCAACTCTTGATAACACTTTATCATCTTAGATTTATTAACTTTAATATAGTCTTGTTGAGATGTCATGAGACGTTAATCTTGACGTAGCTGATTCATCAGTAGAAGTTTTCCAAATTTCTATTTCATCCTTTTATCATTTCTGGATAATAGTGTTTACTGATGACTCATAATACATAATATCAATGACAGTCCTTAGTATGTTTAACGTGATAGTTCAGGACTTCATCTTTATTTGTATTCTGTCGTTCAATCATCGTGTATTCATAATACAAATCAAAGACGATTAAATCCTAATTTTTTTGTCATGTACCAAATCAATGACGATTAAGACACTATGTTATCTGAACTTCTGATTCAAACATTAAGAGGATAATATTGTGGACCGAGATTCTAATCTTGTCCATCAAAAACCTTCATTCCATTCTTGAAGTTGTATCAAGAAGAAGAAAACAACCTAGTTGTCTCAATGGGAATTTAAATGAAACTTCTTTTCATTTTATTTGTAAAACTCATATGATCGTTTTGCAGACCGTTATGTTTGATTTATAAAAAGATTTCCAGTGGCAAGTTAGATTGATTCATCATTCTTTCAATTTTCCTTAAAAGGTTTTGTGTATCATACTACACATCTTTAGAAAAAGTATTGACATGTGAATTATTCTTTGAAATTATTTCTCAGTCATAAAAAAAACTTTTGTGACTCAGAGTGTGGAGTGGATGTATACCATTTCAATCTCATTAAATGTGTCTTATCTTTTAGGCAAGAAAAGATATCTTTTGAATATATCAAATATTCAGACCAAGATAAGTGAGATCTTTGTTCATATCCCTTTTCTCATAACATTCTTAATTTTAATAGAAAGTTTCTCAAGAAACCTTTCCTTTTATGAATAGGATTCACAAACTTTTATGGTAGTGTTTGAAACCAAAGATCCACTAGCCTGGATTCATTTCATAAGCCAATGTCATTTAGTCGAACCTAATTCGATTATTGTAAGAGTGAACTTTTAATAAAAACTTCACATTGATCACGTAAGATATTAGACCAAATAATATCCAATCATGCGGGAAAAACAAAAGTAAATTGAAAACTTGAAATTGTTTTAAAATTATACGGGAAAACCGAATCTTCAATCTATCAGGGTAAAACGATCTTCAACTCTTGTGTTTCATGTGACAATCAAGACTTTTAGGTTAACTCCGTTAACTAAATTCAGTTAAAACCTAACTTAGTTAACCCTATCTATAACTTCAGGGACTAATTCGACAATCCAAACTAAAACTCCATGGACTAGTTGTGTAATAGCCTTAAACCATTCTGTTGACTTTTCAAAGTCAAAATTATACTACGGTTGACTTGTGCTAGTCAAACTAACCAAGTTCTAACCTCAAGTCCAACCTCAAGGGTTATTCCTGCCAAGTTTCTAAACCTCAAACCAGAAATCACAGGGACTGAAGCTGTAATTAACCTAATTTCGATTCTGTTGACTTTTAGAAAGTCAAATCCTCAACCATAATCCAAATTCAAACACCATAACCGTTTTCCGTTGAAATTGAAACTGAATTACACGAATACGATCATTAACAGCCATAAACATCATTATTGTACGAATTAATCCAATTATGAGTAGTTATGTCGAAACCGTCGACACCATGGTCGTATATTCATCGAATTTGGCAAATCATTGTATCATCTCACACACAAACACACTGCACACTCAAAACGAACTTCTTTGAGTCTGTTGCACACGTCAATCCGACCGGAGAAGCAGCGAAAGTCGCCGGAGACCATTTAGTTCACAGTCGGACATGCGTTTACTCGAACTCTATCAATCTGACAACCATTCTTGTAATTGATTCTGTCTTTAGCATCATTTTAGAGTCTAAATCAAAAGCCATATGCTAATCGAGGCTTACATTATCGAATTTAACACAAACCGATTATAGGGTTCATGTAGATTCGGGTTTAATCGAGTTGTATCTTAGACACGATCTCAATACAATTAAATCACAGGGTTACTTTCGCAACCCTTGGTTTGTTAAAAGCCCCATATCAATTCGATCGATTAACATCGAATTGAACTCAACCCGAATCTAGGGTTCATCGCAACGTCGGGCTAATCGAACCCCATCCTAAAATCAATCTCAATCTAAAACTTCGTGAAAAGATTCGAAATCCTTTACTTTCTGAAAGCCCTATGAATCCAACAATTTTTGTTATTAGAATCGATCAATTTGATTTTGTCTTCATATCCAGGGTTTTCGAATCGAATTCTGCAAATTAAACAATAATTAGCTGTTGTTTTCGTAATTAAACATGTACACAGGTTCGAAATCACTCGATTAACAAAACCCCTGTATTCCTATTTTAAATCATGATCGAAATCAGTAGGTTTGGGACTGGAGTCGATCGTGAGTGGGTATGGGGAGGGGCTAACGGAAGTTTGTGATTAAAACCAAATCTGACCGGATCCTTGTGCGATACCCTAGCGGGTGGACTTGGTTAACACCCTTGACTCACACGCAGGAGACCCGGGTTCGAGTCCGGTCTCCTGCATTCTTTTTTTTTGGGACTTTTTACTTATATTTAATTATTAAAAAATCAAACCTTATATTAATATGATAATATATTAAAGTGTTAAAGCCCCGAAAACAACCTGTAGGCTCGGCTTTGGTTTTATAACTTATAATTAATAATATTTCCACTTTTAAAATAATATATTTATATTATTTTTAAACCCCGACTTCGTATAAAATAATATATATTTTATATTATTTTCGCCTCGTTTATTTAACTCGTGTAACGTTTCAAACTAATTAATAATATAATTGTTTATATTATTTACTTACGTTTATTATCTATATTAAAAAATAATATATTTATTATTTTGTCACGTAATTGATTATCGTATAATTCCTACGAGTTCAAAAATAATATATATGTTATATTATTTTCTTAAATCATTATTAAACGATACAAACGTACGAATTTAATTATTTACTTAATATTATTCGTTATTAACGTTCGACACGTAACGCATTAATCATAATTATTATATTAAGAAATCTATCTTTCTCGTAGACACGTTCGTCTACTCTTTAATACTTAGAATGTTTTAAGACGTTCTAATATTCCGTGTCGTCGTCACAAATATCATATGTCCCTAACTTATGTGTTTTATAATTATAGGGCATACGTGAGCCGTGCAATCTAACACTTGAAATTTCAAATCTTATACTTTTGTGAGACTACCTACTTCGCAACGCAGGTGAGTTTCACGGCCCCTTTTACTGTTTTACTTGAGGGAGAAAACATGACGCAAACACTTTTGATTTTGTAATTCATATATGATATCTCTTGTTATGACTATGCGTAGACTCTATCATGAAAGTCCTCACATCGAACCGTTTAAATATGAGTATAGCAAGGTATGTTATGTAGTACTACTAGGTTTGACAAACCCCACCCGTGTTAACGCGATTGGAGGTCGAACGGGTGTAATATTGACCAAAACATGCACCATGGTTGATAGGCCAGGTGGGAGACATTCAAGCATAAACAGTCAGGTTATGGTTGCGAGCGCATTAGTATACATGAACATTGGTTAGCTACCTTTTGATATATATATTGAATGTACATTAATCTGCAAACGTTTTATTTGTAATGATTGAAACTTGTGAATTCACCAACATAGTGTTGACTCGTTTTCTTACATGTTTTCTCGGGTCGTTATGCAGGATCACGTTAGGTCATGCATGGTGTCTTGACTTCTATAATCAACTATCAAACTATAAAACAATAATTATGTTTTGTCATTATTTGAATTTGGGCGTTGTTTTGCGCAATTACTTTTGTTAAACGCTTTCGCACTTTTACTCTGAACTTGCTCTTTTATATTATTACATTTCATGTCCCATATAGTGTCATTTGAAGTAACTGATGTCTGTGATCCTGGTTTGTTACCTTCCAAAACGGTAAAACTCTGTTAGTGGAATTTGGGAGTGTGACATTTCAGCTACTTTCGTTCCTTCTTATTTTCTGCAAATCGTTTGCTAAAAGTTAATACTTTTAAGTGAAAATAAGATTGAGGTACTATTATAAGGATACTTGATGTGGAAGCATCAAAAGTATTTCGCATCTTCAGTTGTTCTTTCCAATCCCTTTTCGTGGAATTGAAATCATTAGTAATCTCCGTACTAACTTCCTTGCCTTTCCCAGTTGCATTAGCATTAACTTCATTTCCTTCATCTAATAATCTTGTCATATTCCCTTCCTCTTTGAATTGATCATAGGCATCACCCAGTAACAATTCAAAAGCTAGAATATTGTCTAGTGGAATATCATACTCCTTTAGGTTTTTAAGAAGAATCATCATTTTAAATGATTGTTTGAAATGAGTGTGGGAAGCATAATAAATAACTTTCTTCATGCCTTCACGAGGATCTGATTTATATTACCGTTGAAATCTCTTCTTCAAGAGGTTCATCATTCGTACGCCGACTCTCTTTCATAACGACTTTGATAAGTGAGAGTCATGGAGTTTACCATAATGTATCAACAAAAGTTTTCCAAGCATCCATTGTAAATCTACCGGCAAACTCAGGAAGTTTTTCGGGTATAGAAATTTGATTACATGCCACTTATCATTGTACTTGAGAACTTTCTTCAAGTTGCGTACCATTATCTAAAGTTTGTGCCATTAAACTTCCTTTTGTTCAGAATACACTAGATAGATCTGTCACGTTCATATTTAGGATACATCTATAATAAAAAAAAAATTCAGAAATAGTATTTTCGGTAAGGATACATTTTAATAAATAATGACATTTTAATTTTACTGAAAAACATTATATATTAAAACTTTAGAATCCATGCTTTGCCATACTCATGTATGGACCAAGCATGATACACGAGTAAGGTTATGTAGGTAGGTTTTACCAATCTCATGTAAGTAGGTGTTACCAATTGCATCAACTATACGACTTCTAAGCGTTATGGGATCATTTAGATTAACTTTTATCTGGTTGACACGTTCAATCCCATCCGTCCCTACTCTTGTTAGTGCTTGGCCTACGTATTTTCCACAAACCTTAGATATAGGCCATCCTTCTCTTGGACTCGTGTGTACCGGCCAGAGACTCTCGGATATCGCGATACGCTTTATCCAACATACTCACACCAGGACTCCTGTATTTGAATATATCGTCACTTGATCCAAAAAGGGCGGCACATAAGTTATCATTATTAAAGGATTTTTTTAAATGTTTTTATTCTCTTGTCAAAACATTTTGCGACGAATGAATTCGTGGCAGCTTTGTAAAATCTCTGTTTTACTTGGTGTTGCATTTTGATAAAATATTATCGGACGTTCCAATTAATACCTTAATTAAATATACGTAGGTATAAAACACGAAACCAATTTTAACTTAATAAACTCTATATTAATTATACGAGGTTTAAATAAACAAAATCTCTATTTTATTTATATTTCAAAACCCAATTTTAATCCATAAATTAACTCTTTATTTTTAGAAACTTTAACAAGATAACTAAAATCCAATCTTAATATCTCGTCGTTTAATTATATCGTTTTAGTTTTAAAAACTCGTTTTTTAAACTTCCGTTTATTGATAAAAAAAATAGTTTTGCATTTAATATTGCATATCAAACAACCGCACAGAAAAGAATATCAACCAAACATAATAAATGTAAACCCGAGCCTTTGGTTTGTTCGATGCCCTAAAAGCCGGCTAGGGCACCGAATTAGGTCAAAACAAATAGTAGAATTTTAAATCAACCATAATCTTCAGTTACACCCACTTGTTTCGACATTTGTCATGACTCCGGATTATTCCCGTCTTGCCGGTTCTTGACTCCATCTTGATTTCCACATCTTTTCTCCTCTTGTCTTTAATTCTCGGCTACAATTGAAATAAAATAAAACCCAAAAATTACAATACATGAATACAAAACAGAACAACTAACCACAACAAAACAATATATACGAGGTTAAGGCTCGATTTACACATCAACAACCCAATTCTTAAAAAGGAAAGGATGCAACTTATTACAAATTAAAACATACACTATTGGTAATATAAAAAGTTGCAAATAAAATAATAAAGTCTTGATTTTATTGTTAAAGATCAACACTTTATTTTGCTTTAACAGCTATAAACCTGTTAAGGTTTCTAGAATCTTACAAAAGCGACTCTGATACCATTTCATGAATTACCCGTTTAGTTTTTGCTATTGAAAACTGAAAAAGCCCAAACATAGAATCTTAATAAAAATCAAGACGGGAATACAATACGAGTGACCCAGTTGCAAGATAAATAAAAAGCCAATCAACCAAACCATAAGGTGTTTAGAGGACAATACCTTAACCAGTTTGTTAGGATTTCCACCAAAGAGATGACACACCGTGACAATGAATCTTTATGCTAGTCCAATCTCGCGAATCAATAACACAACTCTTGTAGTATTATTCTCGTCCACTTGTAGCTCCCAACCAATATTCAGAATCACCAGATCTGAGAACTAAAATGAACCTGGTTCGTTTCTTGGTTCCAACGTTCAAGCCACACACAATAGTAACAACGTCGACAAACCAAGAACAACGTCGACATGATGGATGCTTGGTTAATCTTGCGTTTATTAATCTTTCTTATTTATTCAAGGATTCTCAACAACTTTTCTTTAGTCTTGATACTATCAAAGAGCCTTCATTTTATCAAGAGGCTGCTCAACACCCTGCTTGGCAAGTTTCTATGTGTAAGGAATTTGTTGCCTTAGAATGCAATCAAACCTAGGAAGTTATGTCTTTTGGGATGTTATGTGTTTACCCATGGGTAAAAAGGCCATCGAGTGTAATGGGTGTATAAAGTCAAGCATAATGCTGATGGTATGGTTGAGTGTTGTAAAACCCATTTGGTAGTTCGTGGGGATACTTAAAAGGGTGGTATTGATTATAATTAGACTATCTCTCCCATCATTAAGATGGCTACTATTTGTAGTCTCATTGTTGTTGCTACTAAACGACATTGGGGTTTATATCAGATGGATGTTAATAATACTTTTTTACATGGCGATCTTGATGAAGACATTTATATGAGTCCTCCTCATGGCATGCATTTATCTTCTCCTACTCATGTTCTCGAACTCAAAAAGTCTCTTTATAGATTTATACAAGCCTCTCGGTGATGCTATGGGAAGTTAACTTATGCTGTCAAGAGTAAAGGCTATATGCGTTTTGCCAATGAATATTCTTTGTTTTCAAAGACCATGGGTGATTCGGTTGTTCATGTGGTCGTTTATGTGGATGACATTCTCCTTATAAGAAATGATGAGAAATAGATGTCTGATTTAAAGGATTTTTTACATTCTACATTTCAAATCAATGATCTTGGTGCTCATAACTATTTTTTGGGGATTGAAGTTCTCAAGACTGATTTTAGAGTCTTCAGGATTCAACGCAATTTTGCTAAGGATCTTTTGACCGAGTTTCATGTTGACGACCTTACTTCTGTTTCGTCACTTTAGCCTTTGCGTTTGCGACTCAAACTTAATGAAGGTCAAGTGCTTGATGAGCCCTTAGATTATTGTCAGAGTTTTGGTAAGTTGAATTACCTCACCCACACTTGGCCTGATCTTGCTTTTGCTGTTTAGTTTCTTAGCCAGTTCATGAGTAACCCCGGGTTCCTCACTCGGATTCTGCCTGTCATACTCTTTGTTATGTCAAGGGCACATTTTCACAAGGTTTGTTGTTTAATAACAACTATGATATATCTTTAACCGCTTATTGTGATTATGATTGGGCTTTGTGTCCTAACACTCGTCGCTATATTAGTGATTAGTTAATTTATTTTTGGTGTAATCCCATCTCTTGGAAGTCCGAGAAACAGGCCACCATTTCACTTAGCTCTCTCGATGCTGGGTATCGTTCTCTTTGCCGGGCCACACAGGAACTCTCTTGGATAACTCATTTGTTTGTGTAATTTTGGGTTCCTGTTCTCGTTCCTGTTCCTATCAAATGTGATAGTCAGGTTGTCATACACATTGCTAAAAATCCTGTGTTTCATGAATGCACCAAGCATATTGAATTGGATTATCATTTTGTGCATGAGAAGCTTCAAGATGGTTTGATTTTGCTCTCTCACACTAGTACTGTTTTTCAAATTGCGGATCTATTCACCAAGAGTCTTGTTGGTCATCCGCACTCAGATTTGATTTCCATGTTGGGGTTTGATGTGTTGCAAAACACACCTTGTGTTTCCTTGTATTTTGTAGCGTTTTTCGTATAGTTTTATAGTCGTTGTCATTCATTTATAGCCATTACTACTTTATGTTATGTTTTTGTAGGTATTCATGAGTAATTGAAGCTTAAACGATCAAGAAGTGTGAAGAAAACGAGAACACGGGATGAGAACGACAAAAGTCAGGAAAGAGTCCAAACTTCATAGATGCATATCTCGGGCTAGAAAATTAGTTACGGGACCCATAATATATGGATTTGGGGTATTTCGACAAGAGGAGTACAAAAATCAGGTTATGTTCTCGCGGTACATGAGTTTGTGGCCCAATTTCTCACGGTACACGAGGAACCAGGTTCTAGGAAAATGTTCGCGACTGTTTTGTCTTTGGCAGTTCGCGAGGGGCTGGCCATTCGGGCTTCGCGGTACGCGAGAAACCCTAGTTTCATGGTTTTTAACCTAATTTGATGTTTTAATAGTTTAGACCCCATCCAAGGGTTTATGATTGGATTACCAGCTGTTTCAGCAGAGAAAAGGGGCGATTTTGAGAAGGGAATATGCAATGGGAACAAAAGATCGAAGCTTTATCGACTGGGTTGGTTAGTTCTTGCTCGGTCGGTTGGTGATTCTTACTTTCTTGTCTTCCATTAGTTTGATTTGGATTATGTTCATTACTTTTGTGACTTGTTTTCTGAGTTTTAATATGTTTCTTGGCTAGATCATAGTATCTATCTAGGTTTTTGATGAAGGTTTGATTGAATGTTGGATTTCTTTTGGTTTATGTTGAGTTTTGATGGATTCTTGATAATGTAAAGAACTTGATTTCAATTGGTGTGATGTTTATGCATATTTAGCTCTGATTTGCAATTGGTTTATGTTTCACATTTGTTTTGTTGAATATCTTTCAAGTAATAGATGCATGTTAGGTTACCTAATGTGTGTTTGTAACTAGTTTACGGATTGTTGATATCAACTTCCATAGAAACGCAGATTGAGTGTATCTTAGGCTTAGATGTTCTTCCTATCTCGATAGCTGAGAGGTGAGAGATAGTCAGGTATTCCTTGGTGTCAATTGCTCTGAAAGGAGGATTTCCTAGGGTTTCTTAGCATCATTGATATTCCGTGTCATCCCGAGAGTTTTCAGGTTACCCCGTAAGTCCTAGGGCGTATAGAGATATTGAGACTGAGAGGTAATATATCTTTAGGGTACTTTAGCATTGTTGGAAATAGCTGAGAGGTGATCCGACCAACCGGTAAGTTTACACGTTCCTTAGGGTATCCTTTTAGGTCACACCCGAAGAATGATCTGGGATCCTTAGGTTGTCTTAGGGTTTCGTATTCAAAGATCATGGTTCCATCATAGTTTCATAGCCGAGAGAAGCCCACGTTTAGCAAACAAGATTCATAACCTAGATAGTGCTTTCTCCATTCTTGATCTCATCCGTTTCTTCTGTCTGATAGTTGGTGTTGTTAGAGGTTTAATTAGTTTAATCATAGTTCAACACAAAACCCCCCTTTAAATCAGTTTAGTTAGTTGAGTCAGAGTCTAGGTATAGTTGTCACTAGTGTCTCGTCGGTTCGATATCCGGACTTTCATTAAACTTTTCTGCAGTCGATAGATACACTTGCCTGTTCTGTGGTCTAGTATTAGGATAGTCTAGAATTTTAACTAGAGTGTCTAGGTTAGGTTTTTATTTAGTTTTTATAGACCGTTCCAAGCACATCAAGTTTTTGGCGCCGTTGCCGGGGACATTTTGGCGATAGCGTATCTAACTTTGATTAAACATAACTGATTATTTGGTCTCATTTGTGTTTTGAGTCGTATAGTGTCTAGTTGTCCGTGTCTTTCATTTATTTGTAGTGTGTCTTTGTAAATTTCCGTATGTCTGCTTAGTTAATCGTTTATTTTCTCTTCTGTGTTTTTTGTTTTTCTGTGTTTCTAGCTTAGTTAGGTTTATTTTATTTTTGTTTTTTTATTTATTTATATATATCTAGTGTCCGTGATCCTTTTTGTTTGAGTGTCTATTGCAGTGATATTTACTATGGAGCGTTTATACGAGGAACGTTATGAAGGACGTCGATTTGCTCAATGGGATCGTTACACGAATGTGTGGTGCGAGGTCTATGGAGGTCCCCATTACACTCAAGATTGTCCTAATTCATTGGGGGACTCCACAGACTATTATGGTAATCATTATCCGCAAGCACAATCGTATGATGGATATAGAACTCAAGAGGAGTTGAATGCATGGTGTAGAGAGGCCAATGAGAAATATGAGAAGGATATCCAGGCAGTGTTCGATCGCATTGGATCACATCGTCCGAAGAATCTGGAGCGTTTGGTTTATGATTGGGAAGGGAACGTGATTGGATCTGAAAAAACATCGGATGCAGTGATTCTGAAAACCTTAGAACCGGAGACAATAATGGACGAAGTGCAGGTAATAGTGACAGAAGGTGCATCACAAGTTCCACCTCCAGGTAAGTATTCTGACCTTGATTGCAATAGTGATGAATTTTATACTGATCCCATGCAAGATCACGCAGCTCCATATGATTCTTTACACTTGTCTTGTGAGAGTGATTCGGTGTAGGAAATACTGGACGAAGAAACAATCAAGGAAGAGAAAAGGAAGGTACAGGAGATCATGAGCACTCAGTGGCACCTTTTAAGTGAGGCTGGGCACCTTTTAAGTGAGGCTGGGCAACTTCACTTCCTGGAGGAATATGGGAGGCTTACATAGGAACTAACGAGTTTAAAGATAGCAAAATATGAACTCGCTCACGAAACCGGAGACTTTAACGGAAGAGGTGCAAATCACGAGTCTACAAGGACCCGCACAAGACCCACCCCGGTTCCTACACCACAAAGTTGCGGGCCAGAAGCTATCGAGGATGATTTTCTTAGTGATGATGAAGCAGAAATAGAAGAGTTCTCGGTTGATACTGCAGGTGAAAGTGCAGGTAAGTATTCAGAATTTTGTTTGACAAAATATAGTTGTGATAGTCCTGAACTTCCTACTTTACGCTTGTTCTTTGAGAATAATTTGATGCAGGATATAGAAAGTGAAGACGGGTGTTTTGAAGAGGGACTAACCGGGTTGTTTGAGATGGATGATGAATCACATCTTAATGGGCCATTAGATGAGTCCAAGGATGAGGTGACAGAAAAAAAGCAGTTCCCATCTTGGGAGGATGAGTTTAGTGACGAGTTGGTGGACCTGCCATCCACTATTGAAGAGGGATTTGACCCACTTGGCGATTTAAAGCTCCTTGAAGATCTACTGTATCAAGGGCCAAGTGTGGGGATGGAAGAGGAGATGCAAGTGAATGAGGTCATCAACGAACCACAATTGGAGTTGGTGTCGGGCCCACCACATTGCACCAGTGAGAGCAAGAGGAATGAGTGGCCTGTGGAGTTATTAGATGGTGGATCGCCACCCAAATCAACAAAGCCACGATAGAGGAGATGGATACATCTGGACCGGGAAAAAGATAGGATGCACGTTACTTGTAAAGGCGACAGATTCCTACACTACATGCCATGTATCAGGTTTGGTCCAGGTAAATTCAAGTGTTGGTGGTCTGAACCGTTTAAATTTTTCAAAACCAATTTAAAGTCTACCATCGGATTTTGTCAAATCGTTGGTAGACAAATTATATTAAATGGGCAGGATGGGAGCGGAATAAAGGAGAAGCCTCCTGATTAGCTTTGGTTCTCGGTCTAGTGTGCAAGTGTAAAGTTTGTATTTTTCTTTAGGGTTATTTCGTATTATTTTCGGTATTTTTTGGTTTGCGTCTTATTGTTTTGTGTTTGTTCTGCAGGGATTCCCATTTGATTCGGTAAGGAAAATTATCAAGAACGAAGTTCCAGTTATGTTTGAACTTAGATTTATCGTTGGAACAGGTTTTTAGAGGGTTTGGTTGAAGAAGGATTCTGGGGATCAAAATTTTTCTCAAAATTTTTCTAAGTACAAAAACTCTCAAAACTTTCTGTGAAGGATACTCCACAACGGTACGCGAAGCCTTTTCCACCTCCTCTCGCGATACGCGAAGACCAAGAATTATATCCATTCGGCATTCACGATCAGAATTCACTCGTTCAAAAATTCATTCACAAGCCAACTCCATTTGTTACCTTCATGTTATGTAAGTTTACACGTGTGGGTGTGTATATATATAATATATTATGATGAGTTTGTATGAATAATTGTATGTATATGTTATTTCAATGATGAGTCATCGCCATCCTTTTCTAATAATGAACATAATCTACATGACATGAATTACATCATGATGTGTGCTCTCGATCATTTGCTGTATATGGTTTCTGATATAATCCAAATCTCTGTCAACTTACCAAAAAAGAGAAAGAATAGAATTTAATACACCGGTCTATATATGCCATATTTTGCTTTTAGTTTTTAAACTAGTTTTATGCAAATGCAGAGAAAAAACATCTATGCTTAGCTTTTAGTTTTTAATCTTGCAAAATGATATAAATTGGTTTGAAGTTAAACTAGTTTTGAATATGTGATAATCGGGTCCATCTTTGCAAAACCCGCGAACCCTTACCCGTTTACCCATGTACCCTTAACCGACCCTTTTAACTACTATATGGGTCACGGGTATGTATTTTTTTTTATTTTTTTTTTTGTTATAAATTATATTAGTCATTCAACAAGGCAAATTACATAAGGATAGCAGGTAGACGGGCAACAAACTGCGCCGCCATCCCCTTCTGAATGGAAAACCCTAATCTACTAAAAACAAAGCCTCGCCCCTGAGGAGTCGTAAAGTTGCTGTGGACCACACGCTGAACTCTAGCCAAGAACCGAACCGCCTCCGGCGCCAAGGAGCCGAACGTGTCAAACGCCAGGGGGACAAAGGCATGCTGATTATCCTCACAAGCTTTCGCGTGCTTTTCCACCTTCTTTGACTCTGCTTTCATAACCGCTTGCCCCGCCACAAACCCATTTTCCCGCAACCCAGCTAGGGAGGATACACCTGTGAGATCGACACAAGCATGTTTCCCGCCCTCCCAACCAAAAGTGTACGGGTATGGGTACGGGTATACGGGTACGGGTCGGGTATACCCGTTTGCACACTCCTAGTTGTTGCTCTACTCTTTGGTACGTATATATGTTTCTGGCATAATTAAAAAATCAAAAGCTCGCATTTCGTATATATCTTTGGTGCGTTTGTGGGTTTCAACTTTACTTACATGCATGCAAAATTAAAACAAAGAAAAATGTTACAATGTATCAAAAGATAACTTCTCTTCTCTTAATTAATTATGCAATACCACATTAAGAAGGGAAAAAATTAGTAAGTAAAGAGAAATATATATACACCCCAATCCCACATTAAAGAAGGAACCTTTTAAACTAATCCAAGCTTTACAAAAATGGGTATAAAACACTTATGACTTTTGTTTTTTTATTTTTTATTTTTCATTAAAAATATGATATTACAAAAAATACTTTATTTCAGTATTTATTTTTTATTTATATTAAAATATAGAAAAAATGATTGATAAAATTGTTTATTTATATTTTTTTAAATATAAACATTATATATTATTAGAGAAAAATGTATTTATAATTAAAATTAAAAAAACCAAGTTGAGCTGCATTTGTTATCTCAGATTTCTCCATTTTCACCCAAGCTATTTTTATATATGATGAATACCTCATCTTTATAATATATAAACTTTCAAATATTTGAAAACAAAATATTAATACAGAGCCGCCCAACTTGGTCATACAATATTTAATACAGAAAATCAACATAATAAACATTTTGACCAAATTCTTTTTTATTAAAATTTATATTGACGGTTACCGACGTCCTTCCCAACCGGCTAATATTTAACTGGCATCTTTTCCAACTAGGCTAAAATTTAGTTTGTTGTAAAGATGTCAGCTAGATTTTTGTTGGCAAGTACAAGTGTTTTTCTCTTTTTCGGCTAAATATTAGCCTTTCTAGTCGGGTTAGCTAACTTGGCATTTTCGGATTGGTTACTTTTGGATATGTTTATTTGGTGTGAACTAAAAGTTGTTGGTAATTCAGAGACAAAATTGATGAATAAACACAAGAAATTTGATAAACTTGCTTGAATTTTAAAATTTGTTCAATACATTCGTCAGATACAATACATACGGTTTTGAAAGCGGTTTATATATCCCTAAATTCTAATCGATGCGTCGTTTAGGAGAACGGAACAACTTTGACTTTTGATGATTTACATCCTAACCCTTAGACTTCATAATAATACACTTTTGACTCTAAATATGACTTTCTAATATTTACATATATGACCCAAAGTTTAGTTTATGTCTTCATTCTCCCCCTTACACTAAACTTGTTCATGGATGGTCTTCTTCTTGTTACTTTTACAACAGTGTTGGTTCTTCATCTTAGATGAGATTCGATTCTTGCTACTTGTCTTTCTCCTTTTACTTCCATTTGTTGCATTCCTTTGCAAAGTCATCGAGTTTACCACATCATAGCACCTGAACTTGCTTTTATCTATATTTCCTAGACCCATGCCTTTTTCATGTTCATTTTCTCCTTTGCTAAAGTTTCGTACTTGTCCTATACCACGGCCTTGACTGCTTGAATTTGCCATTAGAAGTTTGTGTTGGGTTTTTAACATGTATTTCAAAAGAGTTTTGCAACGGAAGATAGTTTAACATGTTAGATCTAATACTTTAGAAACTAAAACCCATCAAGGATCCATATGAAGTTCTTGAAACTTAAAATAAAACAATCATAGGGTGTTAATTGTCACACCCATAACACATGACAGTTATCTAACCAGAGTAGTACCTCCAACAGAGATGTTCCTAGGAAAAAACGATGGGTCTATGAGAGATTTATACACCGCTCTTTTCTTAGACAGAACATTCCATTTGCCAGATAACTAAATACCTGTAAGAAGATCGCCTTCTAGTTACTGTGATGTTGATATCAAAAACACAGAGCGGAAGACTAAATCATAACTTCTATTATCATCAAAACATTGTTTACATCATGTTTAACAAAAGTTACATCATTCGTTCCTAACAAGGAACATATCATTCGGGACTTATAGTTCATGGCATCCCCATCATCTGGATCGTTCATCTGTTCATTCTAGTTCTGAAAATGCCTTGTCTAATGACTATCTGTGATAAGTTCAAAAACATTTGATAAAACATGGGTCAGCATAAATTAAGCCGGTGAATTCATAAACTAATATAGTTTATTAAAATGACCCGTCAAAGTATCTTGAACACATTCGTAGGGTTCCACCCCCACATTCATAGATACATATGAATAATCATTCAGTATATATATAACCAAAGACCGTTCCACGGGTCCTGTCCATCATGCCTTTCCACGGGTCAAGTGAAACATAAGAAGCGCTTAGAATGCGTTATATATATACAATCGGCACAATCGTTTCAAGATACTAAAAATGTTTTCATAAAATCAACTATAACACAATCATGGTTAGTTCAGTGCATCATAGTTTAAGAACTCACCTCGACAATATTTTGGCTTATCAATTCAGTAATATGGCAAACACCTCGGATAAAGCTCTTAGATAATCATGACATTACTTAATTACACATTCCTAGCTTAATAGTGTATAACCAAAGCTCAACAGTAGGTTGGAACCTTACCTCAACACTATCTACGGTAATTTGTAGTCGAATGGCTAGAAACCGGACTCTCGCACGTGAATCGGGGCTCGGGATCAGAACTTTTAGAAAGTGTGTGTGTATTTATGGTGTGGTAATGATGCCAAGAGACTGAGTTCGACATTTCTATTTATAGGCCAAAGTGAGACCCGTAGCGGACCGCTACACAAGGTAGTGGCGGTCCGCCACCCATTGAGGCAGCCTATTTTGCTTAGCGCCCATGTAGCAGACCGTTAAGATATAGGCTAATGGTCCGCCACCCATTCCACGCGTCAATTCTCCTTTGGTGAGTCATAGGACACGTGTCAGCTCCTGATTATTTCCTTACTCAACACGTAGCGGTCCGCTACCCCTTTGATTTTTAGAATTTTCAACTTTAGTCCTTTAACTTTGTTTATTCAGATATCCACCCCTCAACTTTGAAACTTGGTAATTTTAGTCCTTAAATTTCTAGGAATTTTTTGAGTTGTTACATTAATAAAGATTACAACCTTTGGTGAGTAGTGGTAGCACAAACAAAAGATGAAGATGCAAGCTAAAGCTCTAAGCCAAAAGATGCACACCAAGCAATGTCTTTCCAATATGCCAGTCTTACAATATCAAGTTTCTAACACCCACTAAAACACTCTTTACTGGTGTAGCACAAAGAAATCAAAGTAGTCTAAGAACAAAACGAAACTGCAAATATTGGATGATAGTTTGGTGAAGTTCTTAAGCACTTTTTCATTCAAAAACACTTGCCTTTCTTGCTTCAAAATCTCGGCCAGAATAGGGGAGTTAGGAGCATATTTTTTAGCTTGAAAAATTGTTCTACAAGTGACCTTTCTAAACCAACCAAGACCCTCCTTTCTAAGACCCACAAAGAAACAAGGTATTAAATAACATGTGGTTCTTGCAAGAGGTGTACACTCCTTCCTTGAACAAGATAAGAGTCAAACATAAGGAGTGCGGGACAGCCTCCAAAATCTTGGCCAGCTTGTAGTTCAAAAGGGAAGGAAGGAAAATTGGTATAAAAAGAATACAAGGACCATTCCACATTTGTTTGAAAGTGTATACAACTTGATACATACAATACATGTATATATGATGTGTAGGTACACAAGGTAGTGGCGGTTCACCACCCATAGAGGCAGCCTATTTTACTTAGTGCCCACATAGCGGATCGTTAAGATCTAGGCTAACGGTCCGCCACCCATTCCACGCTTCCATTCTCCTTTGGTGAGTCACAGGACACGTGTCAGCTCCTGATTATTTCTTTACTCAACACCAGTGTTGTAAAAATCGCTAGGCGCTAGTCGGGCGGTGGGGTACCGACTAGGGATTAATCGGGATTAGTCGGGATTAATCTGATTGGAATTTATAAGTAATTTTTCAAACTTATATATATATATACACAAATACAAAAATTAACATATTATTATATTAGTTCAAAATCTCAAATACTTCAAAGATCAAATAGTTTAAATACTTCAAAGATAAAATAGTTCAAATACTTCAAAAATCAAATACTTCTAATATTAAATATTTCAAAATTCATCATCGTCTTGTCCATATTAGCACAGGTGGTCGTCGATTTGAAGCAGCAGGTAGCTAGCGATTAGGTTAAAGCAACAACGAGAACAGGTCGGAGGTGGAGAACGACCTTCATTTTTGCGATTAGGTTAAATAAAAACCCATGGATGCATGGATCGGGTCATTATTTGGGCTTAATTCTTTTTAAAACCAACATTTCAATTTGGTCCGATTAATCCAGATTAGGTCCGATTAGTACCGATTAATCCCGATTACCGATTAATGGTCCGACTAGCCCAAATTTGCAAGGTAATCCACCGATTACCGATTAATCCCGATGTTTACAACACTGCTCAACACGTAGCGGACCGCCAAGCACTACGTCAAATATGACCTTTAGCCACACTTTTTCAAAAACCGCCCAGCCACACTTTCGATTAAATGTGTGGCTAAAGGTCATTAATCACATTTCAAAACCCTTTATCCTACTTTTGGCCACACATCTTATTTATTCATGTGACCAATGTATAACAGTTCAAAATCTTTAGCCACACTCTAAGAAAAAACTGTGACATTTAGTAGCCATACTATAAAAGTGTGGCCAAATGTGATCTACGGCCACAGTATATGTTTGTTTTTTTGATACATGTGACAAAAAAACACATCTTTTCGAAACCTTTAGCCACACTTTACGAAAAAATTGTGACATTTAGTAGCCATAGTAGAAAAGTGTGGTCAAATGTGATCTACGGCTACAGTATTTTTTTTCAGGTGACCAAAAACACATCATTTCAAAACATTTAGAATCACTTTAAAAAAAACTGTGACATTTAGTAGCCACACTAGAAAAGTGTTGGAAAATGTCACCAACTGCCATATTGGTATTTGTTTGAATTTATGTGTAGCTAAAAGTAATAAATGGTCACGGTAAAATGTTCTACGTGTGGCTAAAAGTAATAAATAGACACGATTAAAATTTTTATGTGTGGCTAAAAGTAATAAATGGACATGGTTAATAGTGCGTGTGGCCTATGGTCTTTCCACTTCCTTCCGCCAAATTTTATTTGTCAGAGGAAGGTGGAAATACCAATTCACCAAATTAGGTTTTCATTCAACCAAAAAACATCCGTCCCCCTTCTCTTGAAACAAAAAAAATGATCAAAATGGCACCGCAATAGAGATTACGAGCAACCGGTGGTGCAACACCACACTACCCAGGTAATCCGAGGCCTATCACGATGAAGATCCACCACAAAGGCCACTTCAGAGCTTCTCCCTCCGGCGAGCAGGAATACAACAGCGGCGTTGAGGGCTTTGTTGACTACGTCAACATTGATCTCTTTTCGTACAAAGAGCTTGACCATATGGTTAAAGCTTTAGGGTGCACGACAGTCGGGTATTTTACCACCTTTTTCAGGATCCCATACCTGCCACTGGAGTATCATGTTGAAGTGTACAGTGACAATGATATGAGGGTTGTGGCCTTTCACGGAAGGGATGCTACTGAACTCTTCCTCTACCTTGTGAGGGAGTAGGACTCCACCTTCATCTCTGATGCTCTGTTTGTGCAGAGAAGGATACGAGGCGAGCACAGTGAAGGAAATACTACATGGTCCACATCCTCAGCTGAGGAGGATGAAGATTTGTTATCTGATGCTAGGTTATAGTGATCTAGTATTGAATTCATGTCTGTAAAGTGACAATGTTATGAGGGTTGTGGCCTTTCAGGGGAGGGGTGCTACTAAACTCTTCCTCTAATGTGTGAGGGAGCAGGAATCCAACTTCAGAGAAGGATACTAGGCGAGCACAGTGAAGGAGATACTACATGGTCCACATCCTCATCTGAGGAGGATGAAGATTTGTTATCTGATGCTAGGTTATAGTGATCTAGTTTTGAATTCATGTCTGTAATTATGATTTTTTTGTAAAAAATATGCTTATATATAATATATCAGTTTTATTGTTATTTGGTTGATGCATGTGATCTTTGTTTTGTTATTTGACCATATACTGACCATTTGACCATTTACCATATGCTGACCAATATTTGACCATTTGCAATTGGTCTATAATTGCAGCAATTGCATACCGTTTGACCATGTACTGATAACAGTTGACCAATTGCAAAGATAAATCAAACTAATATAAATCAAACCAAAGACATAGAAGTTGCACAGTTGACCATATCCTGAAATCCAAAGACATAACAGTTGACCAGTTGACCATATATTGACCACTTGCAATTAGTCTACAATTGCATACCATTTGACCATATATTGATAACAGTTAACCATTTGACCATTTTAATTTCAAATAAACACAACTGCTAGTTTTGGAGCAACCTCACCAGCAGTTTCCCTCACCAGGTCTTATATAAATCAAACTAATATAAATCAAACCAAAGACATAGCAGTTGCACAGTTGACCATATCCTGAAATCCAAAGACATAACAATTGACCAGTTGACCATATATTGACCATTTAACATATACTGACCAATATTTGACTATATGCAATTGGTCTACAATTGCATACCATTTCACCATGTACTAATAACAATATACCATTTGCAATTGGTCTACAATTGCATCAATTGATAACAGTTGACCATTTTAATTTCAAATAGACAAAACTGCTAGTTTTGGAGAACAACCTCACCAGCAGTTTCCCTCACCAGGTCTTTTATAAATCAAACCAAAGACATAGCAGTTGCACATTTGACCATATATTGAAATCCAAAGACATAATAGTTGACCATATGACAATATACTGACCACTTGACCATTTATGATCTACTGATCAATATTTGACCATTTGCAAAGATAAATTGTACATATATATTAAAAAAACATCAGTTCTTGTACATATCAGTTATGATCTAGCTAGGTCCAACCACTTGTCCATCCTTAGAGATTTGTACATGATGATCTTCACATCTGCAGCAACTTGTTCAAGAGGTGTTTCTTTTTGGTTTTTTAGTCCTACAAAGTATGATATAGTTGTAGCTGAGATTTGGTCTGCAGTTAGAGGCTAAGTTTGATTCAAAGAGGTTCTTATTGGTAGAGCTTCATCATCGTAGACCGGCTTGGGTGGCACCTTTTCAGGAAAGTTCTTTCTAAGATCTTCCAAAGTCTTGTAGTTTTCAAAAGTTTTTCTTTCATTCCATCTTTTAATTGTAGCAGGTTGATCCATCTTTGCTTCTATCATTTCATCCTTCATTCTCTTTATTTTGAGTGCCTTATCAACACTAGTAGTTGTTTTACATGCTTTCCAATTTGGTGGTGTTTGTGCACTAGAAGGTGTTCCATCATTTTACTAATTCTCATGATTTCCCCTTCTAATGCTTCTATGGTCCATCTACATACTCTCCTCTTTTTGAAGTGTACTTCTTGTTCTGCATGATCCAATCAATATGATCTTTCTTTAATGTTGAACGTAGATTGGAATCTGTGATTGTTTCATTTGAAAGTTATTGGAATTTACGAAAGGCAGTGTCTTCTAGGTCTCTGATGATCAACAATTCCTTTGCTAACATCTGTTGGGTCTCTTTATCAGACATGCATTTACACTTTACTACAACATCGTATTGAATTTGTTTTTATTTTATTTTAATGTAGACCTGAAAAGTCTTTGGTATTGTATAAGAAGTCATAATGTTTGCAAATGTGGGAAACACTAATTGTCTAGAAGAAGGTGGGTCAAAGAATTGCAGAACTTCTTCATTTAAGCTCATGATAGGAAGTCATGTTCGTGGAGGTTGTGTAGTTGCTAGTGGCAATTTTTTTGGTTCATTTGGAGTAGCCTCATCTTCATCACTTTCATGTACCACCATCTTCCTTCTTTAAGGGTTATTTTTGGTATTTTCTGAAAATGTTGTTGAACTTGAAACTGATGTTGGCACTAAAGCTGGTGCAACAGTAGTTGTACTCTGTGTTGTAGTCTTAATCATTTTTATATCTTTTGAAGGCTCAACTACTGGAAAAAGTGGTTTTGTTGCAACAACACTTGTAGCAGTAGTTTCAGGAGTGGGCCTTTTAACTCTAGTTGGTTGTGGTGGTGTAGATTTTGGGTTTACTGCTGGACCTATTGGTTCATATTTGTTTAAGGCTTCAGCTGCATGTTCAGGATCAGTACTTTTGACTCCAGGTTTAACACTTTTCTTGACAACTTGTTTTCTTACATATCTTGCATGAATCTTTGTTCTTGTACCTGAAGTATTTGATGAACCTTGATTACCTTTTTAAACCTATTCTTCAATTTTCTGTCTGACAACTGCTGTAGATTCTGCCTCTCTATTTTTTATTAACATTTCCTTTTCTTTTGCAGCTTCTTGTGCTTTCTCTACTTCAGAGTAGTCTTCTTTCTTGTCTTGTTTCTTTTGCTTTTGGGCATCGTCATCAGAGAATTTAGGAGGAGGTGGTGTAACTCCAGTTAATTATTCTAATTGTGTTCTTATTACACATACATCTGCATGTGCGTCCTTATATCTTGCATCAACATAATTTCTCATAGCCTCCATGTATAATTTCAAAGAATTATTCAGTGCCCTCTGATTCTCTTTTAGGAGTGGCTAGAAGGCTTTCCATATGATTGTAGTCAATTCTTCAGGAGTTGGAATCTTTATTTGGGAAATCACTTTGTTTATTGAAGACACAAACTCTTTCTTGATGGAGTCTAACAAAGTTGTGTTTTCATGATTTGGAGTTTCAGTAGAAGGCTTCTTGGTAAGAGTTTCTTTAATTGTAGAGCAAGAAGCCTCTACATTGGACATTCTGTCTGTCAATTATCTATATCTTAATCCATCACCTAAGTTAATAGGATCAGCTGGATTCCCACTTGAAGTGGTTGTATCTGTCCCTATGACATGAACATGTTCATTGTCAATGGGTGCAGATGCCCCTTTGTATTGGTCATGGGGACTTCCAACTATTGTAGAGTGAACTATTGTGGACTCAACAGTTTTTTTCCCTCAAGGGAGTCTTAGTTATGTAACTACCGTCCCTCAGTGATTGCATCAATCAACATATGTAAGGGTGAAGTTTGTGGGGGGTGGTGAGTAGTGAAAAGAGTTAGTAGTAGTACTGGGAGATGGACTTTGAGTATGATGCTCAAGTAATACATCAGCTCTGGATGTGGCTTTGGATTTGGATTTTATCTTCCTTAGGATTTCTGCTATGGGTTTTAAATCAGGGATGGGTTCTTCCCTTTGGTTAGCAGGAGCAGTAGGCTCATTTTTTTGTGCTGACTCATCCTCATCAACCAAAATTTGTTTTGTTGATTCCATAAAGTTTGTTTTTCAAGAGATTTGATTGTAACCAATTTACCCCTTTTGTAAATGTTTTCAGGAAATTCCTTTTGAATATATGCCATAACAAGTTTAGGGTACATCAAAAATTTTGGTTGTGAAGTAGTGTTGGAACACATGTCTTTAAAAATTATTTTTGAAACTTTGAAGCTTTGCCCTGTTAAAATGGCATAAGCCACGAATTGAGTATTTAATGGAATTTCATTCCATCTACCACTCTTTCCTGAAAAACATACCATAAGAGTATGAAAAAGGAATTTTAAACTTGTAGAACACATACCCTTATCCAAATTTGTTGAGGTTATTTGACCAAGATAACCTTTCTCAATGAATTCAATATGCATGAGATGTTTTGTAAATTGGTCAACATCATCAGCATCACCAAGCTCTAGGCTTGTTGTGAGGGTCTCAGGAGTTATTGTAACTGGTTTTGAACCAATGATGTTGTGTTTTTTTGTCTTTGATAACCCTGGCATTTTTCCAAAACTCTTCAAGAATAGTCAAATAGATAGGTGGGTTAACTGTAAGAGCTTTGTGATAAGGGGAATCAGTTATCAAATTGATCATTTGGTGATATTGTGGATGATCCTCCGATTTTGTGAGATATGGACGTAGGTTGTGAGTAGGTGGAATGGCCCTGATCGCGAGTAAGTAATAGAAGAATCGAAGGAATTTTAAACTTCAGTCGAGTGTGGGAAAAGGTTTAGAATGATATGAATGGGGTTTAATACAGTTTTTTAATAGCGTGAAATCTATGTTTAAAAAGTTGGATGAAACACAACTGCTGGTTAATGTTTTTACATCCACCAATTTGAAACTTTCGGAAGTTTTTAAAGAAAGAGCAGCTGTTTGAAATAACAACTATTTTATTTTACATTTGGTCCATCAACAATATTATCCGCACCATGCTATCCCAATCTCATATGCCTTTACATTTTTATGCTTGGTTTTTGAACCATTCAGCAATAACAATAACATAATAAACAAAATAATTTAACAATAAAAAAATTTAGTGCGCAAAACAATAACATAACAAAATTATAACGTGTCAAATTTTACTGCGCAAAACATAGTTTGAGCCTTCGCTTGTAACAAACAACATATTCTTTTTCTTGACAAATGTGAATTTGTAATTTGTGCCTAGTGCCGAATACAAACGAGACCCAAACACACCAACATGGGCCCACCCCTGTAGAGTATACCTACTCCGGCCTTCTACATGCTCCACCTTCACCTTTAAAGTCCTTGTTGTGGATACGGGAGGAATTCTGACCTGCATATCTTCCAACGAATATCTTCCAACGAATCCAAACCAGCATTCTCTGTAAAATCCTCTGGAAATTGCTACATAAAAATCAAGAGATAACAATTTCAAAAACGACCATAACTAACAGTTATAAATATGTATTAGAAACTTACAATTACAAATTGCATAAACTATCTAAGCCTAATACTTACAAGTTTTAGCGCAAGGCGGGTCTGATCGCGGTGTCAAGGTCAATCAAAAACATTTATAAAAACTACTACTTATCTACCTTAGACTGTAGACAGGGAAGTAGGGTTGTCGAATCCACAGGGAATCAGTGGAAAGTTCAATTGCTTAGATTAGTAAATTAGATTAAAAACACAGATCAAATAAAGATGCAACCTCCTCCAAACTTCAGATTCTAGGTTTATGCAAAACTTAGTTATTTAATTGGACACCACATAGACATAGTGTTGGAAAATCAGTTAAAATAGTAATTGAAGACAGGCTGTTGTCAGCAACCTATACAACCAGTTCCGTCACAAACCAGTATAATTCAATCACCCAATTTATGAATGCCAAGTTACCCCCTTTAGTCACCCGACCCTGCTACTAGGTTTTGTCATCAACCGAACAAGATCGTAAAGCAAGCAAACTCAAAGCACTCAAATAAACTGTTTAACATAACTAATACATCAATCTACTCAGTTATTGTCAGAAACTAAATAGATCCAAAAACATAAATAAACTGAATCAAAACATGAAACCTATATGAACCGTCCGCCAGGAGGAAGCCACAAGTGAATTAGCCAATAATCATAAACAAAGAATCAAATATTGTCTCTACCAAATTCATTAAAAACAAAATAATTCTAAACAAAACCTCCGATTGTTGTACTTTTCTTCCGTGACCTGCTTCCCCTTTTTGTCGTGATGTCCCCGCCGTCAAAAGAATCCCCCTGGTTTGCGTTTTTCTTTTCTCTTCTTGTAATTCCTCTCGTGAGCTACACATGGACTTTCAATGGCCCAATAGATTATTTTAAGCCTAACACCAATTTAATATAATAGTCCAATAACACAATATTGATTTAGCTACAGGCCCACGTGACCTATGCACCTCTAAATTCTATTTGCCTTCAAACTTGTCATGCCATATTATGAAGCCTCTGTACATTCAAATGGAAATCAACATAATAATTCAACTTGTAAAATACAACCAACATACAATAATGGAACCATAAACTAAAGTTATTTTAATTAATTTCATATCCTTTAATTTATTTCGTTATCTTTATTTTGTCTTATTTATTTAGTTTAATATGCTTGTTCAATTCATTATTTAATACACATGATTAGGGTTAAATACACATGATTATATACAATTAAAACGTGACAGTCAACCACTCATCACATCCTCACACTTATCTTTTTTTCGTCCCGGAAAATATTAGCAATGGAATCATAATTGGGAACCTGCTTTTCACACTCTCATTCATTTAATCATTTCAAATATAATCACGCGCTAACTGTAACAATTGATATTTCTATCCGACTAAACCCACCCACCGAACCTCGAGCACCCGATTATGTGATCTGTTATTCTATCTATTACCAAGCCAACGGTCTATCTATGGGTCTCATACTCAGAAAGCTACGACTTAGCCTAATTCAATCTCAAGGTCATGTTTAGGCCCAGGTTAAACCATATAGATTTCCCACCATTATAAACACCAATTTATATGTTTTTGAAAATTATGGAATTATTGATCGATGGGTGCATGTTTTTAGCTTTTATTATTATTTTATGAACGAACCTAACCCAGTGGTGTTTCAATCACGCTGGAACACGATATATGACACGTAGGCTGCAGTTCTTAAGCAATGAAATTCATAAGCTTCGGAATAGGGGTGTATCCTTCAAGTCGCCATCCCGAAGGGAAACACATAAACCTAACTTAGTCATCCAAACTTATTGATCACCTAAGTCCCGCCCATGGGTGTATCCTCCAAGTCACCATCCCGAAGGGAAACACGTAGGCAAAACTCAAGCTTTCAATTGATTTAATTAAGCTCATGCAGATGGATTATGGAATGCGGGCGCTACTAACTTTCGAATTTATTTTCATAAAAATAAAGCGGTGTGCCAAATAATTTTAAAAACTTATAAATTTTTGTTTATAAAGGTACCTATCACCCTATGTTGACAGTTTCGACCTTACCGACACCCCTAAGATGAGAACCCACAAGATATTCTGAATTAATTATTCATTTAAACCTAGATACATTATCAGGATGTTTAAGCTCTTAAGTCGGTTGGGCCTACCAAAACATTACAAATCAGACGCACTTTCTATTCTTTATTTTTTTTATTTCAATTCACAAGCAGTTTTCAATTATATCTATCATTTTCCATTTATTTGCAAAAATTCTAATTCAATGACATTTTTGAAAAATTTTTTTTTTTTTTTTTATGGATATTATTTTTTTATGACTCAAAATACAGACTTAGTCTCCCCTCCCCACACTTAAACACTACATTGTCCTCAATGTAGGATGAGAGATTATGCAAATATATAAAAAAAATAAATAAATAAATAAATAAAACTATACAGAGAATTGGAAAGGACTTAGCTGGTTTCGAACTGTAACTGTCTTCAATCCAACCTCACACGATCGTATAGCATTTCTTTCGCGATCGTATTCAAAATCTGCTATTGGGTTGCCTTTTACATGAATACGAATCTCGAACATCACCACCCGAATGGAGATTGAGTACGGGAGGATCAATCTAAACCTGCAAAGTTAAACTCGAACCAACCTAAGAGCATCAAACTGACTTGAAAACCCATGAAACTTCCCCACACTTGGGCGGCTCGCACACAAAAACACAAAAAATAAATAAATCAAACAAAGTCCTAACTCACTTTCGTAGGAATCACGAATACATTTAGCATATGCATCAAGCCTTTTAAACCCCTCGGTAGCCCGAGTGGACGAGTTGAGTCTCGTGAGGGTTTCTATTGAACACACCCGCAAAGTTCATTTAACTAGACATGAATGTAAAACATACCTTAGGCTACCTCCTAAGAGTGCTAAGTTTAACGTCCTCAGCCAGACGCAGTTTTCCTTACTTGCATCATGGTGGTCGGGTGGGATGTTTGCAGTCCTCCTTCCCTGCACTTAAGTTCCTCTCATAATCATATGTTCTCCAAGCCTTCATAAACAAATAAAAGAGTTCTTGATCTACATCATGAACTCGCGGTTTCTTCCCTTTCCGCCTTCTCTTTCTGACCCGTTTAGCTCTTCCACTGCCTGGCGTTTCACCATCCTTCTGCTCAGCTAACCTGTCATTCACAAAACAAGCATTCTCGACTGTGTGATTCACCTTTTCAGGTGATCCACACTTGTTAGCTTTCAGGATTGGCAAGTTTGGAAACATTTTAAGACTCATTTTCTGAGCCCCAAACCTCATCCTTATCATTCCCTCAGCACAATTAATATTTGTCTGGGCAGTGGCCAAGAATGGTCTACCCAAAATGATAGTTGATTCTGTGTTCTTCACACAATCCAACACCAAGAAATCCACTGGGTAATAAAACTCTCCTACTTTCACAATCACATCCTTTACAATCCCCCGAGAATGTGCGGGAGTCTGATCAGCCAACACCACGGTGGTGTTAACTCTCTGTAATGGACCAAATTCATGCTGATCATACAGACTCCCTGGAATTATGATCACAGATGCTCCAAGATCCAGTAATGCTCTATTCAATGTAATTTCACCTATTTGAATTGAAATAATAGGTGCCCCTGGATCTTGGAGTTTCGGGGGAAGGGTACCCGTAAACACGGCATTCACACTGACACTCAATTTTACTTGCTCGGGACATTTGTGCCGTCGTTTTCGGGTACTCAAACCTTTTAGACATTCAACATTATCAGGACCTTGTTTAAGCGTATTTAAAAATAATGAGTTAATTTTACGCTTCTCAAACTTTTCCCATCGTTTATCCTGTGTTGGATCTTTTTCTTTTAAAAACGGTTTGATTAGAGCATCTGGAAACGGGATTTTTACAGGTTTATTCACATTTTCAGTTTTTAAATTATTCTGTGAAATAAAATCCTGATTAGGGTCGGACTCAGATTCACTATGCTCCACCACTCTTTCTACAACCGGTGGTGAAGTCTGTTCACGAGCAGGATATTCAAATGAAGAATGGAAACTTACATCATTGAGGTGTGCACTGGTTGTGGTTTCAGAACAGGAGGACTGATGTGAACAACGGGGCTTACCTACTTCCTTGATGAGTGACCCGACAATCCCAGTTAGGTTGGCAACTAGATCTACCAAAGCTTGATGAGCTTTGTCCTGGCTCTCCTGTTGCTGCACCACTACGTGTATCATCTTGGCCATCTCCTTCATGTTTAACTGGATGGCATCCAGTTCAGAATGATAGTTGTCTTGATCAGGTGGCCTGCTTGGGTGGTAGTCTTGGTTGTAATCGTCCTGATAGTTTGGGTACTCAGGACCACCACCATATTGATTGTATCTTGGGCAATCTTGTGCCCAGTGGCCAGTGATGCCACAGTTGTTGCATGGTTCATAGTAGTCTTGGTCACCATAATAATTACTGTCCATGTCAACCTGCACACGTAGCACAACCGAGTAGCTCTGAACAAAGAAATAAACAAAAAATAAAAACAGAAGTAAAGAAAATCTTTTTGGGTGTTTGATAAGAATTAAAATCAACTAAAGACAATAAACTAAAGCAATAGAACTAAGCGCACCGATTCCCCGGCAACGGCGCCATTTTGATCGCGGTGTCAAGGTAAATCATAAACATTTATAAAAACTACTACTTATCTACCTTAGACTGTAGACAGGGAAGTAGGGTTGTCGAATCCACAGGGAATCAGTGGAAAGTTCAATTGCTTAGATTAGTAAATTAGATTAAAAACACAGATCAAATAAAGATGCAACCTCCTCCAAACTTCAGATTCTAGGTTTATGCAAAACTCAGTTATTTAATTGGACACCACATAGACATAGTGTTGGAAAATCAGTTAAAATAGTAATTGAAGACAGGCTGTTGTCAGCAACCTATACAACCAGTTCCGTCACAAACCAGCATAATTCAATCACCCAATTTATGAATGTCAAGTTACCCCCTTTAGTCACCCGACCCTGCTACTAGGTTTTGTCATCAACCGAACAAGATCGTAAAGCAAGCAAACTCAAAGCACTCAAATAAACTGTTTAACATAACTAATACATCAATCTACTCAGTTATTGTCAGAAACTAAATAGATCCAAAAACATAAATAAACTGAATCAAAACATGAAACCTATATGAACCGTCCGCCAGGAGGAAGCCACAGGTGAATTAGCCAATAATCATAAACAAAGAATCAAATATTATCTCTACCAAATTCATTAAAAACAAAATAATTCTAAACAAAACCTTCGATTGTTGTACTTTTCTTCCGTGACCTGCTTCCCCTTTTTGTCGTGATGTCCCCGCCGTCAAAAGAATCCCCCTGGTTTGCGTTTTTCTTTTCTCTTCTTGTAATTCCTCTCGTGAGCTACACATGGACTTTCAATGGCCCAATAGATTATTTTAAGCCTAACACCAATTTAATATAATAGTCCAATAACACAATATTGATTTAGCTACAGGCCCACGTGACCTATGCACCTCTAAATTCTATTTGCCTTCAAACTTGTCATGCCATATTATGAAGCCTCTGTACATTCAAATGGAAATCAACATAATAATTCCACTTGTAAAATACAACCAACATACAATAATGGGACCATAAACTAAAGTTATTTTAATTAATTTCATATCCTTTAATTTATTTCGTTATCTTTATTTTGTCTTATTTATTTAGTTTAATATGCTTGTTCAATTCATTATTTAATACACATGATTAGGGTTAAATACACATGATTATATACAATTAAAACGTGACAGTCAACCACTCATCAGGGTCAACAAATGAAACCTTGCCCTCATTATGATCATCATCATTATCAACATCATAATCATCATCATCATCACCATCACCATCTTACTCAGCATCATCATCATCCCCATCATCACCATCTTCATCAGCATCATCTTCCTCACTTTCTTCTGCATAAAAAATTTGAGCTTTACCGCTTGCATTGTAAACCTCAATGTGGAACGCATGAGTATCAACCAAGTTGAACATCATAGCCCAGCCCACATCTACACCAAGGTCTTTTGCCATCTTCTACCATCCACTGGTAAAGGAGAAGAATTGACTTTTCTTTTGGATCTCCAGCTCCCATGACTTACACCAACCATTGGTTACAATGATTGGACCCACCGAAAAGTTATTATTCAGATGAAGGTACTCGTAAAACAAAGGAAAGACCTGAAGGGTTGAAGAGGTTGCAATTAATGTGTGTAAATATATATAGCTACATAGTTCAAATAAGAAAATTTGTTGACATTATTACCTGAAAAGATGAAACTGAATTTGTGATAATTAAGAAGAAGCCTGGATTAGCATAGAACGGAAAATCCATGGTAAATAAAGAAAGACATGTGAACGGGCATACGTTAAAAGAAATGTACATATTGCATTCCAAACCTTTAGTAATAAGCACACTAGCAGAGTATATCCTAAACAAAGAAAGATAAGAACCTATACTTTAACATAAAAAACAAAATCTTTATAATTACCTAAATCATCATGTTTCAAATTCTTTCTTGGTCTCCCTCTTGCTTTCCCCTTCTCTAGGACGTACTGGGTGGGTGGATACTTGGTGGGTCTACCTCTTCTTCACCATAAGTGATTTCCCCTTCTCTAGGACGTACTGGGTGGGTGGATACTTTCTGGGTCAATCTCTTTTCCTCTTCTCCACCATGGGTACTTTCCCCTTCTCTAGTATGTACTGGGTTGGTGGATACTTTCTGGATCTACCACTTTTCCTCTTCTCTAGCATGGGTGCTTTCCCCTTCTCTAAGACGTACTAGGTGGGTGGATCCCGCTCACTCTTCATTTCTTAACTTTCCACAATCATAAGCCAACAAAATTACAACTAGATTAGTATATCGGAAAAGGAAATTAACCAAAGTAGTAATATTTTCAACAAAATTATATAATTCTGAATACGCTTAAATACACTCATGGCTGCCTATCATACGATCGACCATAGTAGTATTGTCATTTGCAACAAGTAGATCACTCTCATCAACGACACATTTTTTTGTCTTGGGTGAGGTTTGAACCAACAACCTCTTGGTTGTGGACTCCCCTCTTACCCCCCACCCCCACCCCATTCGGTTGATATGCATTAAGCTCATAACAAAAGTAAACCATCGACACAAACCCGCCAAAGCCCCTAAATTAAAAAAATCAAATAGAAAAACCTAAATAAATCAGCTGAAAACAAGCAACGAACATCGTACCTAACGTAGCTAGAGCAACGGCATCGCATTATGATGATCAATAATACACATATACGTTACATCCGATCAAACACAAACGGATTACCTTGGAAGACGGGAAGACGTTCCGGGAGAGAATCAGAGAAGAGATGATCAGAATTAATTGTGATTAGGTTTACAAAACCATACAGAAACCCACTTAACACACAACACATGTAAAAGTAGTTTAAAAAAATAATTTAGAGATCATACCTATAGTTTAAAAAAAATATTAAAATCTTTAAATTTTAGATTTGTAATTAAACATAAAATTTAGAGATCATACCAGCCTGTAGTTTAAAAAAAATATATAAATTAAAAAACTTAAAATGTACGATTTATAATTAATTAAATAAACAATTTAGAGATCATACATATAGTTGTTGTTGATGATGATGATGATAACCCATATGATCGATGTTGATAACCTGTATGATGATGATATTGATGATGATCATAACCCATATGATGATGATCGGGCATAACCCGTATATGTGATGATGGTGTTGATATATAACCCATATATATGACGGTGCAATGACAACCCATGATATATGCATGCATGATGATTATGATGATAACCCGTATGATGATGATGATGGTCATGATGTTGATGATGATGGTTATGATAAAATGATGTTGCCGAGATGATGGTTATAATGATGCTGATGTTGTTGATAATGATGATGTTGAAGATGCTGATGTTGATGATGATAATGATAAACCATATGATGATCATGATGGCTCATAAGCCTTGTAAGGCTCATAACCCATGCCACCCATGTCCCACAACCAATAACCCACAACCAGTGTTACCCATATAGGGCTTATGGGTCAAATGGCCCATTGGTCATGGGTGATATGGGTTATATATGGGCGTTATGGCATTATAACCCATGACAACTAATTTTGATGATTGTGTAATGATTATAAACCACATGATGATCATGATGGCTCATAAGCCTTGTAAGGCTCATAACCCATGCCAACCATGTCTCACAACCAATAACTCAAAACTAGTGTCACCCCTATAAGGCTTATGGGTCAAATGGGCCATGGGTCATGGGTGATATGGGTTATATATGGGCCTTATAGCATTATAACCATTGACAACTGATGTTGATGATGGTGATAATGATTATAAACCATATGATGATCATGATGGCTCATAGGCCTTGTAAGGCTCATAACCCATGTCACCCTTTGACTCACAACCAATAACCCGCAACCAGTGTGACCCTATAAGGCTTATGGGTCAAATAGGCCATGGATCATGGGTGATATGGATTATGGGACTTATGGCATTATATTCCAACACAAAAAGCCTTGTGATGCCATAACACATGTCACCCATGACTCATAACCAATAACCCACAACCATTTGTGACTTCTATTTAGAGCTACACAAAATCAGATTTTAAATTTATAAATTAAAATGATAATTATTTCAACTAAGTACACACACAATAGGCAAGTGTACCTATCGCAGCGTAATGTAGTCTGGGTAAAAACCAAGTATCGAACCTTGTACACGGATCCCGTACTCAACCTTTGCTATTGTCTGACTAGGATAATAAGTTGGAAAATGAGTTTTGTTTTAAAAGGAAAATAAAAAGATAAGAAATGTAATTAGAAGTATTATCCCATTTAAGGAGTTACTCTAGTTGTTATCCCTTTTTATTAATGCTATATTTAAAGTAAGGTTGGTCATAGTTACTAGTACTAACCCTTTCGATAGGGGAGTTAGTATTTCGTAACGGAACAGTGGATACTGTCGGCCAACTGTTCCTTAATGAATCTCCGGACCCTGAACGGGGTCTCAAGTCAGCCGGTTATCTCATGATTCATTATTCTGACTAGGATTATCCAATGACTGACATACGTCATATCTTGTAACTTCCTTTGGAAAGTCAGAATGCACAACTCCCTCCAGGGCTACTTTATGAACGCTCGGACCTAACAAATTATGTTCTTAAATAGTTGTCTTTACTTATAATATTATTTTAAATAAATAAGAGTTTCATTCTCAAGATCAAACACCATGGCTCCCACTAGAAGTCCTCTACAAGCCGACACGAGAGAAGCAAAGAAATACCGACACAAACCACCCGGTCTGGTTAGGGCTCAAGCGGCATGCTGAATACCCAAATCTCAAATCAACCCATAATATTAAATCTATATTACCCGGCCGTTGCTTGTACCAAGATTTGTATATAGACCGTACAAACTCGAACAAGCTTCCCAAATTGCTTAAGTAACTTACAAGATTTAAGATTATTAGATTGGTTTAAAGATCACTTATTCTTGTCTTTTTAAGATAAATCATAGTAAAGACTTTAAAAACATAACATACTAAAAATACTTCATTAATTAATTAAAGTTCAACCAACTCGAGCAACACAAGAGAACTAGCCATGAATGACCATACAAGTGACTCCACTAACCTTTAGATAATATGTGGAAGTATTCCAACACCAAAGGAGAGCGGGTATAGAATGCCTCTTGTTTTACTCGAACGAGAAGAATCGCTTCATATTACAAGACTTTAAAAAGGAAAATAAACAAGAAAGCTAAAACGGACCAAAACCGAGAGAGTTCCGGCTCTTAGAAGAGCTCTAAGGCCTTCCCAACTCTTTTTCTTGGACACCTAAAATACTAGAATGAGCTTGATATTTATAGACTGAGATTTTGGTGATGCACGACCGTGCAATGGAATGCACGTTCGTGCAAAGCATTCATTTATTGCACGTGCGGGAATCTGGCAGAGCAGGAGAGTACAGGGCCACGTGTCACTATTTGCACGGATGTGCAATAGTATGCACGACCGTGCAACCCCTAATTTTGACTCTTGATTGATTTTGACTTTCTGGGTTGACTCCTTGGGTGCACGAACGTCCGATTGGCTTGCGGATGCTGATTTTGCCCTGTTTTTGTGTGATTTCTACATGTTTTTGCATATTCAAGTCAATTATCCTATCGGAACACAAATGGATGGATTAAGTATCAATTATTACCATATTCTCTCTAACTGTGATAATTCGGGGATAATTATGCATGCAAAACATGTATAATTTAGGGTATATCATAAGGTCCGATATATCTTGGTCCTAACTTTCCTAGTTTTCTGAACCTTACAACACCTTTCCAAGGTGAAACTTCTAGCATAACATAATCTTTGACTTGGAATTCTAACGGTCGTCGTCGTCTGTCAGCATAACTCTTTTGTCTATCTTGAGCAGGTTTCAATCGTTGTTTGATCTGGACTATCTTATCTATTGTTTCCTTTATAACTTCAGGTCCAGATAATTGATTGTCTCCTATTTCAATCCAACGAAAAGGAGTTCTGCACTTTCTTCCATACAGTGCTTCAAATGGTGCAGCTTTGATACTTGAATACTAACTGTTGTTATAGGAGAATTCGATCAACGGTAGGAGATTATCCCAATTACCTTCGAAATCTATAACACAAGCTCTCAGTGTATCTTCCAGAGTTTAAATTGTACGTTCACTTTGCCAATCAGTCTTAGGATAATATGAAGTACTCATGGAAAGTCGAGTTCCCAAATCTTTCTGAAAACTCGTCCAGAATCTAGATGTGAACCAACTATCTCTATCAGAAATAATAAACAGTGGTATGCTATGGTGGCTCACAATTTCATTGATATAGATCCTAGCCAACTTTTCCATATAGTATGTTTCATTAATAGGTATAAAATAAGCTGAGTTGGTCAATCTATCGACCACTACCCATATTGCATTATGCCCCTTATGAGTTCTGGGAAGTTTAGTGATGAAGTCAATTGTAATACGATCCCTCGAGACATGTATTTCTAATTGTTGTAATTGACCTGTTGGTTTTTGATGTTCAATCTTAACTTGAAGACAAGTCACGCATATCTCTATGTACTGGGCTATTGATCTCTTCATATTTGGCAACCAGTAATGACTCTTCAGATCTTTGTACATCTTGTTTGCACCAGGATGCATAGAATATCTTGATTTATGTGCTTCATCTAATACTTTCTCTTGAATATTTCCAAGTCTTGGAATCCAGATTCTTTGATCGAATCTCATGATTCCATCATCTCCTTTGGATAACAATTTCTGTTTTCCAACTATACGTTCTTTCTTAATAATTTCTTCTTCTAAAGCTCTTGGTTGGATTTCCTTGATTTGTCCCAGCAAATCTAACTTCAGATCTAATCGTAGTGCTTTTACTATAATCGGTTGGCTTCGTTCTTTCCGACTTAAAGCATCTGCCACTACATTAGCTTTCTAGGGATGGTATTTAATTTCACAGTCATAGTCATTGATGAGTTCCATCCACCTCCTTTGCCTCATATTTAAATCCTTCTGATTAAAAATATGTTGGAGGCTTTTGTGGGCTGAATATATCATACATTTGGTACCATACAAATATTGTCTCTAGATCTTTAGAGCAAACACTATGGCACCAAGATCTAGATCATGCGTGGTATAGTTCTTGTCGTGAACTTTAAGTTGGCGTGATGTAGGCAATAACCTTGTCTCGCTGCATTAACACACAACCTAGACCAGTTCGGGAAGCATCACAATAGATGACAAAATCATCATTTCCTTCGGGTAGTGCTAAGATCGGTGCATGACTGAGTTTATTTTTTAGAATATTGAATGCTTCTTCTTGTTTCATTCCCCATTCAAAATTGGCTGCTTTCTGAGTCAAAGCAGTCAATGGCGTAGCAATCTTGGAGAAGTCTTTAATAAATCTTCTGTAGTGTCCAACTAATCCAAAGAAGCTTCTGATTTCGGTCAGAGTCTTTGGGGCATCCCAATTCATAACAGCTTCAATCTTACTTGGGTCTACTTGTATTCCCTTCTCATTCACAACGTGCCCAAGAAATTATACTTCTTGTTTCCAAAATTCGCATTTGGAAAATTTAGCATACAATCTTTCTTTTCTTAGGGTTTCCAGAATGATTCTGAGATGCTCGATATGTTCTTCTTGGCTTCGGGAATAGATAAGAATATCATCGATGAAAACGATGACGAAATTGTCAAGGAAATATTGACAAACTCGGTTCATTAGGTCCATAAATGTTGCAGGGGCATTTGTTAGACCAAATGACATGACTAAGAATTCATAGTGACCATATCGGGTCCTGAAAGTAGTCTTAGGTACATCCTCCTCTTGTACCTTTATTTGATGATATCCTGATCTAAGATCAATCTTCAAGAAATACTTGGCTCCTTGAAGCTGATCGAACATGTCATCTATTCTAGGCAATGGATATATGTTCTTCACAATCAACTTGTTCAATTCTCGATAATCAATGCACATCTTCATGCTTCCATCTTTCTTCTTCACGAATAGTACTCGCACTCCCCAAGGTGAAGTACTAGGACGAATGAACTCTTTGTCTAAGAGTTCTTGAATTTGCTTCATGGGTTCTTTCAATTCGGAAGGAGCTAGACGGTAAGGGGATCTTGAATCAGGTTTAGCTCCAGGAATGAGTTCGATTCGGAACTCGATCTGACGATCAGGTGAAAGACCGGTTAATTCTTCCGGAAAGACATCCGGGTGATCACAGACTACGGGAATATCCGTAATCTGTCCTTCAGGTTTGACGTTTAAGGCGTGGAGTAAGAATATTCCTTCTCCTTTAATCAATTCTTTCTTAGCTTTTGCTATGGAAATTATTTCAATCTTATTGTTATTACTATCACCCTAAATATGGGGTGAATGCACAAGAAATAAAACTTCTATTCGCCCCTGTATCAAATAAAATTTTGGCGTAAATATTATTAACTAAGAAAGTAACTGTCACCTCATTAGCTTTATTTTTCTTTTCATCTCCACTTCCTAAGATGAATACTCATCATGTTCCTTTATTATGACCACTCATTCTTGGTTTTAGTGGTTTAGGACAAGAAGTCCTATAGTGGCCTATTTATCCACAATTAAAACATTTAACGTTCGGGCACTGAGTTACAAAATGGCCAAACTTATGACAAGTCTGGCACTTAATTTCCTGATTGGCTCTATAAGGGTTGGGATTAAATCATTCTCTCCTGGTAAATTTACTATTTCCAAGTTTGAACTTATAAACAACCTCATCAGGCTTCCTTTTGTGATCGGTCTTTGGTGGCTCTTGGGCTGCCACCACATCAAACATTACCACACTCTTCTCAACAGCCAAATCTATCGTCTCGGGTGCGATAGATTTCACTAAGGTACGAACCTTAGGAGATAAACCTTGAATATAGCATTTGATTCTTCTTGACTCAGGATTTTAATGATTGAAGATTTAAGATATTCCCAAGTCATCCTATCAGTTACAGCTTCTCCCTTCGTCTGTTTGATTGACTCCCACCAGTCAAGAGCTTCTTCTTTGAATGAATGTGCAGCAAACTTCACATCTTAGTCCGATATACACTCACTCATCTTGATCACAGCTTCCATAGACGTAATCCACTGCAAAGCTGCAATGGCATCCTCTTTCCATTAAATGGCTTGGAATGATAGTCACTGAAGTTCTTGTAGTTGCATCCTTAACCATGTATTTCGGTGCTCTGGTTTGTCAAACCAATGGTTTCATGGGTTCGGGTAGTGCATACATTGTTTCCTACTCGAGTGGTATGAAAGGCGTCTTCTGTTCGGGGCATAGCATCACTTGTTCCTTCATTCTGGTTTCCTAGACTATTATGGTTTTCCCTTCTCCTAAGAGTATCATGAAGAATTCGAGGTAGATTTGTTTGAAGAACTCGAGTGACTTCAAATTTCACCGATCCTTGGAATTGGACCTCGATCATGATAACTTCTTCCGCATGATGTTCAGTATTCGTATTTACGTTCTCGTTTGGATCAGTGTTCATGTTTGTCGTATTACGGGTATGGGACCTAGTGTTGGGCATCCTACCCCTACCTCTTCCATATCCACTACCATGTCCTGCCATTTGTAACTATATACAGATGTATAACATCAGAATTCGTATAACTGGTCATAATCCAAAAATTCAGAAATTAACAAAACTTGTCCAAAATGTCTTTGATTATCTTATTCTTGGGTATTTCCCGTTATGGATCGTTCAAAATGTATACATCTAACTTATCATGAGGCATTCCAGACTAATTTCAGAGTCTTAGTTTAAGTCTAGATACTATTCTTGTAGCATCTAAATCTCTTAAACTGAGGCTATGATACCAACTTATCACACCCGTAACATAAGACATATATCTAACCATAGTAGTACCTCTAACAGAGATGTTCCCAGGAGAGAAAGAGGGGTCTACGTGAGAGTTATACACCGCTCTTTCCTTAGACAGAATATTTCGTTTGCCAGATAACTACATACCGGTCAGAAGGTCACCTTCTAGTTTTCGTGAAGTTGATATCAAAAACACACAGCGGAAGACGAAATCATAACTTTTATTATCATCAAAACAATGTTTACATCATGTTTAACAAAAGTTACATAATTTGTTCCTAACAAGGAACATATCATTCAGGACTTATAGTTCCTTGCATGCCCATCATTTGGATCGTTCATCTATTCATTTTAGTCATGGAAATGCCTTGTCTAATGACTACATGTGATGCATTCAAAAATATTTGATAAAACATGGGTCAGCATAAAGCTGGTGAATTCATAAACTAAAATAGTTTATTAAAATGACCCACCAAAGTATCTTCAACACATTCGTAAGGTTCCACCCCCACATTCATAGATAACTATGAACAATCATTCAGTATATATATAACCAAAAACCGTTCCACGAGTCTTGTCCATCATGCCTTTCCACGGTCAAGTGAAACACAATAAGCGCTTAGAATGCATTATATATATACAATGGGTGCAATCGTTTCAAGATAATCAAAATGTTTTCATAAAATTAACCATAACACAGTCATGGTTAGTTCAGTGTATCACAATTTAAGAACTCACCTCGACAGTATTTCGGATTATCAATTAAGTAGTATGGCAAACACCTCGGACAAAGCTCCTACATAATCATGACATTACTTAATTACACATTCCTAGCTTAATAGTGTATAACGAAAGATAAACAGTAGGTTGGAACCTTATTTCAGCACTATCTATGGTAATTTGAAGTCAAATGGCTAGAAACCGGACTCTCGCACGTGAACCGGGGCTCGGGATCAGAACTTTCAGAAAGTGTGTGTGTATTTGTTGTGTGGGAATGATGCCAAGAGACTGAGTTCCACATTTCTATTTATAGGCCAAAGTGGGACCCATAGCGGACCGCTACACAAGGTAGTGGCGGTCCGCCACCCATTGAGGCAGCCTATTTTGCTTAGCGCCCATGTAGCGGACCGTTAAGATATAGGCTAATGGTCCGCCACCCATTCCACGCGTCAATTCTCCTTTGGTGAGTCACAGGACACGTGTCAGCTCCTGATTATTTCCTTACTCAACACGTAGCGGTTCACTACCCCTTTGATTTTATAATTTTCAACTTTAGTCCTTTAACTTTGTTTATTCAGATATCCACCCCTCAACTTTGAAACTTGGCAATTTTAGTCCTTAAATTTCTAGGAAATTTTTGAGTTGTTACATTAATAAAGATTACAACCTTTGGTAAGTAGTGGTAGCACAAACAAAAGATGAAGATGCAAGCTAAAGCTCCAAGCCTAAAGATGCACACCAAGCAATGTCTTTCCAATATACCAGTCTTACAATATCAAGTTTCTAACACCCACTAAAACACTCTTTAGTGGTGTAGCACAAAGAAATCAAAGTAGTCTAAGAACAAAACCAAACTACAAATATTGGATGATAGTTTGGTGAAGTTCTTAAGCACTTTTTCATTCAAAAAAACTTGCCTTTCTTGCTTCAAAATCTCGGCCAGAATAGGGGAGTTAGGAGCATATTTTTTTAGCTTGAAAATTTATTCTACAAGTGACCTTTCTAAACCAACCAAGACCCTCCTTTCTAAGACCCACAAAGAAACAAGGTATTAAATAACATGTGGTTCTTGCAAGAGGTGTACATTCCTTCCTTGAACAAGATAAGAGTCAAACATAAGGAGGGTGGGACACCCTCCAAAATCTTGGCCAACTTGTAGTTAAAAAGGGAAGGAAGGAAAATTGGTATAAAAAGAATACAAGGACCATTCCACATTTGTTTGAAAGTGTATACAACTTGATACATACAATACATGTATATATGATGTGTAGGAGACTTTTATCTACTAATAATAAGTGTGAATAAAACCTTATATATGTATTCATAAAATATGTAACAAATGTTTTAAGGAAGTCTAAAATGCGCAATGAATCATTATCCATATAAGTAAGCACTATGCAACATCATATTAAGATATTTGACTTTGATTGAGTCTGACTTGAAAGAGGTGGACCGATTCCGAGTAATCTTGACCGAGTTGAAGAAAATCTTGTAACATCCCAAAATTTACAACAAATACATAAGACGGGTTACGAGATAAAGAAATAAAAGAATGAATAAAAGGATAGCGGCTGCGATCGGGTCTTGGGTCGGGCAATGGAAGCACAATAGAGGGGAGTAGGGGAAACCCTAGTCACCGTCCCCACCTTCCTTATTCCTCATCGTCATCTTCATGGTCTAGAGAGAGAAAGAGAGAAAACATAGAGAGAGAGAGAGAGAAAGCTCAAAAATCGTCCATGTTTGCCTTCATCTTCCTCCAAGATCATTGCTAGAGAGTTGTGGAAGATTAGAGAAGAAGAATCATGTGAATACAGGTTAGAATCGTCCTCAGATCTGAGTGTCTGTTTTAAAAAGTGGATTTTAGGGTTTTCATGTGTTTTAACATAAAGATCGGGTTTTTACGTGTTAAAAGATTGATAAAGCATAGATCGAGCTTCATAGAAGCTAGATAAAGGTTTTGGACGTAAAAGATATGATTTTGGATCAAAAACGGGCCTGCATAGACTTATTGTTCTTGAGCCGACACTCGAGTGTCGACCACCTGCAAATTGGCGACCCTCAGAGTGTCGACCCTCCTATATGAGGACACAAAGTCCTGAACGCAAGTTCAGGCGACACTCTAGTGTGCCTGATGACACTATCAGGTGACACCCTCAGGGTACACTATCATCCGAAACTCGCATAAAATAATAGAATCCGTATATTGACTTATGTGCATATCGGTCTACGTGTTAGCAATAGATAAGACGTCAACTTCAAGTTGAATACCAATAGTCAGGTAAGTTCTTATTGCCTTTTTTTTCTAACGGTTTTGGGTTGTTGTACATACTGTTAGAAAAATAGTTTTTAAAGTTAAAGTATATTTTATAAGAATTATATATTTTTATAAAATGAAAGAGAAAGTGTTAAAGAGTATAGTATTATCATTTAAACGAATTTTGAAAGAAAGTAAAGAGTTAAAGTAAAGAGAGATAAAGGAGCTGTACTTCAGTGCAGCTCGACAATGACAGTGACAGTAATGGATGCCATGTTATATGCTTATGTGTTGATATGTGCTATTTGTCTATATGAAAGTTTAGGTGATTGCATTCTGTTTTGTGTAATAGTGTAATTACATTACATAGTAGTTGTATACTAGAAAGTCCTACATGCATGCTAAAGTAGAAGTCTCACCCCAAGGTGTGAGCAAGCTAAAGTATAAGTCTCACTCTGAGGTGTGAGCAAAGCTAAAGTAGTCTTATCCTAAGGTGTAAGCAATGTTAAAGGAGTCTTACACTGAAGTGTAAGCGAGAATGAAAGTCCTACCCTGAGGTGTAGGCAGCGCTAAAGTAAAAGTCTTACCCTGAGGTGTAAGCGAGAAAGGGGTCATACCATGATCCACAAGTGAAACGATAGTCAGACAGAGTAAAGGAGGACACCTTAACGGGTTTCCTCAAAGTTAAGTTTTAATAAAAGACAGTAACGTAACAGTTTTATAATTGTAACGTTGTAAAGTTTTAAAGTAAGTTAAAGTGTTTTAAAGATAGAGAGAGAAAAGCATATTTTTATTTTATAAAACTAAGATATCAGAAGAAATTTTTCTGTTTACAGTAAAGATAGAACTCACCAGCATTAGCTGACTTTTAGTATGCATGACAGGTAGTAAAAGTAAAGCAAAGGCAAAGTAGAAGAGCCGTGAGGGCTTGACAACATGGATTGTCGGGTTGTATATCTAAAGACTGACATTTTCTTATCGGACAGTTTAAGTTGAACAATGTTTAGTTATTGTTTATGAATTTAAATGTTTGAGACAAGACATTTCCTTATCCGATAGATTCTGATTAATAGTTTAAGAGCTATGTTATTATGTTTTATGCCAAGTATGAGATGTATCCGGTTTGGGGCGTTTAAAATCTCCTTGGCACCCTACCGAGTACCGAGTACTCACCTAGTACTCAAGCACCTAGACCGAGTTTTACAACACTTCCATCAACAACGACCAGGTAGTATAATTGGTTTCATTCAGTTTGGGACATTGAAGTGAAACATTTCCTCGCTCACGAATTGGTGTATTGTTTGATACGTTATCATGCTAGTTATCTTCTATGTCTACCATGCTTTTTTGCTTTCTAAAACTTACTTAAACTTTCTGCTTGCTGATTTTTCTTATTGAGTTGCTTCTGATCGGATGATAAGTTTCTTGCTCTTGTTGTTTTCTAGCCAATGTGCTAACCAGGTTTTGGGTGCTCCTAACCGACTTGCTAATCAGGTATTGCGCGCTAACTTGCTGATGTGACAGACTTGATAATCAGATTTTACATGCTCTTTACCCACTTGCTAATCAGGTTCTCACATACTTACTGGTCAAATTTAACATGCTTTGACCAACGTTTGGTCTTTACTTGCTATTTGAACAAATAATTGTTCGGCTTGCTATTTGAAACTGGTATTGGTTTCGATCTTGCTAAATAAACCACGAGGGTTTGTATTGACTTGCTATGAACCTTAAAGGTGGGTTTGACTTTCTAAGACCACAATGGTTCTAGATTTTCCTTGCCTTTCCTTAATTGATTAAGGATTCAACTTGCATGTCAAGGTATTTTCTTTTCCTTACTTTTAAAAGAATACTAAAAATCACAACCCCGTTGAATTTCGTTGATTTTAAACAAAAGTTCAATCAACACTTCTAGTTGATTTCTTATTTCTAATTAGTAAGTTACATATCAATAACCCACAATCCTTTTGATTGTCAATTGATTTTCACAATAGCCCTATATGCCTCTATTGTTCTTTCAATTTAGAACTGCCCCTTACCAATACCTACTATTGGCTTCCTTTTTTTAGAGCAATATCACATAATGGTCTTGTATTGTGAACAAGGGACGAGACTCAATTGCATGTTTTGGTATATGAACACGGCAAAAATTTGATCACTGGTTTCGTTTAATTGAACACATATTGAATTTGATTTCCAGTGATCAGAGTAGTAATAACTTTCAAATTTAACAACCGAGTTTCAATTTAGAACGTACCCGAGACACGGCAGGGCAACGCGAACTTCTTTCTTCAATGAATGAATTAGCGAAAAACAATTGGAGCCCTAAGTCTTGCCTTTCAACCAATCGTTGATGCCATATGTTCCTTGCTTTCACTTGCAGCTAATCGTTACTTGTTGGCGAACATAGTAGCGAACTTACTAAGTTCGCTTGTTTAGTATAGGGGCGAACTTAATAAGTTCTCCCGGTTCAGTAGTTTGTTAGGTAGCTTTTCTTATTTTGTCTATAAATAGCTTCTTTGTAACATTATTCAAGTTATCAATCAAATCATTTCAGTTTTACTCCTAATCATTCTCTCTCATTTCTTTCTCTCGTTTATCATTTTCTCTTGTTTCTAGCAATCATTCTCGATATCATAACATGGTATCAGGGCATCTATGCTTGATTATGTGATTTTCTTCTGTTTTCTACACTCGTTCTTCGTTTTTTCATTCATTTTCTCATTTTTCGTGTCGATTGGGGTTCGTTTCATGTTTTGATCCGTTCAAAACATTCCTTTCATGATTATGATCATTCCTACGGTTGGAATTCTTCATATACGTTTCTGATTTTGAATTATGATGATTTCTGGCTTGTTTTCGTGTTTTTATGTTCGCGCAGGCGAATTTGTTCTTCAGATTGTCAGTTACAGGAGAACTTAACAAGTTCGCCTGTTCTTCTTCCTTCTAAGAGAACTTATTAAGTTCGCTTACTAAGTTCGCTTCTTGGCGAACTTAGCAAGTTCGCCTATTTCAATTTCGTTTTCTCTTGTCATGTCTACTACTTCTGCTTCCCAAGTTGTCCCTATGGATTCTTCTAATCCTTTGTTCTTACATTCATCTGATCATCCGGGTCTCTTATTCGTTTATAAAACTTTTGACGGCTCTGCATTCGGATATTGAAAACGTGCCATGTCCATTACTTTATTTGCTAAGAACAAGATTGGTTTTGTTGATGGAACTGTTGTCAGACCTACTTTCTCTCCTAATCTGGAGCTATGAAAAAGATGAAATGATATGGTTATTTCTTGGATTTTGAACACTCTGTCTAGTGATATCAGTGAGAGTGTCTTGTATGTTGAGACTGCCCGTCAGCTTTGGACCGAGTTAACTGACCGGTATGGGCAGAGTAATGGGACAAAGTATTATCAATTGAAAAAGTCTCTTTCTGCTATTTCTCAAGGGAATGATGATGTTGCTACTTATTTTAACAAAATTAAATCTGTTTGGGATGAGCTTAATGCAATCGAGCCTATTACTCCTTGCACTTGTGGTACTTCACGACTTATGGCTAAGTGCGAAGCGGATCAAAGATTGATGCAATTTCTAATGGGTCTTAACTCTTGTTATGACATGATTAGTGGTAACATTATCATGATGAACCCTCTTCCCTCAATCAATGAAGCTTATGATTTTCTTATTCAAGATGAGAAACAGAGCGAGCTTCACTCATCTTCATAGTTTATTCCTCATAACGCTTCTATGACTGCTTCTGTGCAGGTACCGAAGAATTCTAGTGCTCGAAAAGTTTCTGTTTTTTCTCATTACAAGAAATCGGGACATGATGCCAGCAAATGTTATCGTTTAATTGGGTTTCCCAAAGACTTCAAATTTACTAAACCCAAAGCTACTGCAAATGTTGTTTCTGATGCTAGGGTTACTGTTACTGCTTCTAGTGCTCCTACTGGTTTATCTTTCGAACAGTATAACAATCTGCTGCAACTTCTTTAGCAGAATTCTGGGGTTCAGGGTGGTGTTCCAACTATTCAACCACTCAGCTTTGCAAATTTTGCAGGTATTATTGCTTACAATTCGAATACGGTCGATACTACTTGGATCATTGATACCGGTGCAAGCAATCATTTGTGCTTTGATTTCAATTTGATTTCTGAGTTTCAATTGCTTAATTCACCCGTTTATGTTCTTTTTCCAAATGGGCATGTCTTAACTGTTACGCTCGTCAGAATAGTTCATCTCACCAAGACGTTTTCTATCTCTAATGTCTTCTTTGTGCCTCAGTTCAAGCACAATCTTTTATCTGTTCTCAAACTTTGTAGGGATACAAAGGGTCTTGTGCAATTTTCTGATACTACTTGTTTCTTGCAGGCCCCTTCGCTGAGTAGTCTGTTAGTTCTGGGAAATCTTCTCAACGGACTTTATCTTTTGAATCCTAATAAACTTTTCTCTGTTACAGTTGATTCTTTTTCTCACTGTAATTCTGTTGTTTCTTTGAAACTTTGGCATACTCGTCTTGGTCATCTACATTTGTACAAACTTAAGCAATTGAATGCTTTTACTGGTGCACATGATTGTTCTATTGATGATTGTTCTGTTTGTCCTAAGGCTAGACATCATAAACTGCCTTTTGCTTCTAGTTTTATATCCAGTTCTCAAATGTTTGATCTTATTCATATTGATACGTGGGGATCGTATCAATCTACTACATTTGATGGATATAAATATTTTCTCACTATTGTTGATGATTTTACTAGAACTACTTGGACTCATCTTTTGACAACTAAAGGCAATGCCTTTACTATTCTTCAAGGTTTCATTAAGATGGTTGATACTCAGTTTAGTACCAAAGTGAAGCGTGTTCGATCTGATAATGCTTTTGAGCTTGGTTCGGGTGTTCATCATGCCAAGTATTTTAAACAAAAGGGCATTATTCATCAGACTACTTGTCCTGGGGTACCTCAACAGAATGGGGTGGTGGAACGTAAATTTCAGCTTCTACACCCGGACGAGATAAATTTCAGCCTAGAGCTCAAGCTTGTATTTTTATTGGCTATCCCTTTGGAAAGAAAGGTTACAAGCTCTATAATCTTGATACTCGACAAGTTCTTGTTTCTCGGGATGTGACTTTTCTTGAGCACATTTTCCCTTCTTTAAACTCTTCATATCCTTCTTATTTGTTCCCTTCTCTAAATGATATGTTTTAGAAGACAGATCCAGCTGTCGTTCCTTCATCTTCTTCGGTTGCTCCTTAAGTTGATTCCACTCCTCCTTCTGTTTCTCTTGTTCCTCCTCCTCCACCTCCGGAGCTCAGGAGATCTTCTCGTACATCTGTTCCTCCTTCTCATCTGCAGGATTATGTTTGTAATTCTGCTACTTCTGTTGATTCATCTTGTTTTCATACTTTGTCGAGTGCTTGCCAAGCTTCTCATTTTGTTAATCTTGCTGATCTTTCTTTTGATTCTCATCAGCTCCTTCTCAATCTTGATTCTGTTTAGGAACCTTCTTCTTATCAGGAGGCTGCTAAACATCCTGCTTGGAAAAAGGCTATGACTAAGGAGTTTAATGCCTTAGAATGTAATCAAACTTTGGAGGTTATGCGTTTACCTAATGCTAAGAAGGAAATTAAGTGCAAATGGGTGTATAAAGTCAAGTATAATGTTGATGGCACTATTGAATGTTGCAAAGCCCGTTTGGTTGTTCATGAAGATACTCAGAAAGCAGGTATTGATTATAATGAGACTTTTTCTCCTGTCGTTAAAATGACTACTATTCGTAGTCTCATTGCTGTTGCCACTAAACGACAATGGGGTTTATATTAATTGGATGTCAATAATGCTTTCTTACGTGGGGATCTTGATGAAGACATTTATATGCTTCCTCCTCCTAGCATGCCTTTATCCTCTCCTAATCATGTTCTTAAGCTAAAGAAGTCTCTTTATGGTTTAAAACAAGCATCAAGACAGTGGTATGGAAAGCTTTGTGATGCTCTTAAGAAAAAAGGCTATATGCGCTCTCCCAATGATTATTCCTTATTTTCTAAGACAATGGGAGATTCTGTGCATTGAAGTTCTTAAATCTCCCTTACATTCAACATTTCAGATCAAGGATCTTGGCACTCTTAACTATTTTCTAGGCATTGAAGTTCTTAAATCTCCCTCTGGTCTTACCATGACTCAACGTAAGTTTGCGAAAGATTTGTTGACTGAGTTTCCTACAGACGATGTTTCTTCTGTTTCGTCTCTTTTGCCTTTGCATTTACAACTCAAGCTCAATGAAGGCCATGTTCTTGATGACCCTTTGGTCTATCGTCGCCTTGTTGATAACTCAATTATCTCACTCATACTAGACCAGATCTTGCTTTTGCGGTTTAGTTTCTCAGCCAGTTTATGAGTGATCCGCGTGTTCCTCATTGGGATGCTGCGTGGCAAACTCTTCGGTATGTCAAAGGCACTTGTTCTCAAGGGTTGTTCTTTAATGATTATCCTGATATGTCTTTGTCTGCTTATTGTGATTCTGATTGGGCAGCCTTCCCTAATACTCGGCGTTCTGTCAGTGGCTATTTTATTTCTTTTGGGGGCAGTCCTATTTCTTGGAAATCCAAGAAACAAGCTACTGTTTCTCTTAGTTCTGCTGAAGCTGAATATCGTTCTATTCGCCGTGTCACACAGGAACTTGCTTGGTTGACTCGGTTGTTTGTGGAGTTTAGGCTTACTCTTGTTCCTCTCTAGTGTGACAGTCAGGCGACTATTCATATTGCTAAGAATCCAGTTTTCCATGAGCGAACTAAGCATATCGAGTTGATTGTCATTTTGTCCGCGAGAAGCTTCAAGCCGGTTTGATTATGCTTTCTCATACACGGACTTCTGATCAACTTGAGGATTTATTCACTAAGAGTTTGGATGGTCAACCGCATTCTGATATCATTTCCAAGTTGGGGTTGTATACGCCTCCAACTTGAGGGGGGGTGTTGGCGAACTTAGTAGCGAACTTACTAAGTTCGCTTGTTTAGTATAGGGGCGAACTTTCAGTAGTTTGTTAGTTAGCTTTTCTTGTTTTGTTATAAATAACTTCTTTGTAACATTATTCAAGTTATCAATCAAATCATTTCAGTTTTACCCTCAATCATTCTCTCTCATTTCTTCCTCTCGTTTATCATTTTCGCTTGTTTCTAGCAATCATTCTCGATATCATAACATTACTCGATCGCTTCAACTTCTTGTCTGCCATTTCTTCAATCAACTTTATGCACAGGTTCCACGAACGTCACATTCGGGATATTTCAAAAATCGATTGATACTTGCTAACAGAAACCCTCGTTTTCAACATGGAATCGGTTTTGGATTTTCTTTCTATATATCAACCGATTAATCTTGCACACGAACAACCCGTCACCTCCGATTTTTGCTTCCATTTGATCGATTAACGTGACTCTGATACCAAATGATGTAATTCAGAGACAAAAATGATGAACAAACCCAAGAAATTTGATAAACTTGCTTGAATTTCAAAATGTGTTCAATACATTCGTCAGATACAATACATACAGTTTTGAAGGGGTTTATGTAACCCTAAATTCTAATCGATGCGTCGTTTAGGAGAACGACACAACTTTTGACTTTTGATAATTTAGATCTTAACCCTAGACTTCATAGTAATAAACTTTTAACTCTAAATATGACTTTCTAATATTTACATACCACTTAATTTATGTCTTCAAAAGTCAAGGTATTTTATGGCAATTGGGTACGGTTTATCTAACTTCACGTTTATAAGTAAAAAAATAAATAAATAAATAAACCTCGATAAAAATATACATTTTGTTATTTTTCCCTGTTTAATATCTTAATATTCTTGTTACATGGGCGATTCACACATGAGCACGACGACATCATCGTACCAAGTTTCCGTATTAATAAGTACCGACAACGTTTCCCTTTTTTCATGCACAAATCTAACTGAACATGAACAAACTAACGAAATATTGCTACGGAATCTGTTTCTTGATTTCCATAGCAATCAATATATTACTTAGTATATATCTGTTCGTAGGTGGTGGAGAGAAGAATGACGAGATTAGTTACCGGTCGCCGTTGACATGGAGTGAGAAAGCAGCGATGGAGGCCGAAGCAGTTGCAGCAATCTCATGCTCCGGCCACGGCTGAGCTTTCCTTGACGGTTCGATTTCTAACGGTCACCCCGTCTGTGAGTGCAACGGTTGTTATGAGAGTTATCTCCTGAATGTCCTGCTGATGCTAATAGGTATATATCAACTGATATATATATATATATATATATATAATATAATATAATCTTTTTTATTACATGTATGATGTATCGACTGTTGTTAATGTTGCAGTGGGGATCCTGTATACCTTGAGCCATTCTGGATGCAAAATGCAGACGATACTGCGGTTATGATATCGGGTTGGCATCGTATGAGTTATGATTACGCGGACAACACTATGATGTCTATAGAGCTAGAAAAACACATCCGTAAGCTACATTCAGTGGCTGGGAATGCCGTCACCGAAGGCCGATATATTGTCTTCGGTGTCGGGTCATCCCAGCTTCTAAGTGCAGCGGTTTATGCACTTTCCTCTGAAACCTCTTCTTCCCCGTCTAAAGTCCTGGCTTCCGCACCCTTCTATTCGGTAACAAGCTTTAATATCTACATAATTTGCATTTTTCTTCATCATGTTAGTTTTTGATAGATTTTTTTTTTTGTGTGTTTTCTGATGTATAGATTTACAAGGATCAAACGGTGTTCTTTAACTCGAAGAATTTTCGATTTGAAGGAGATGCAAACTCATGGGAATCAAATGACTTTACAAATAACATGGATGTGGTTGAATTTGTAACGTCACCAAACAATCCAGATGGGGAGTTGAAGAAATCGATTCTTGAAGGGAAGACAATATATGATCATGCTTATTATTGGCCAGAATTTACACCGATCCCCGGCCCTTCGGATGAAGATCTCATGATTTTTACTCTTTCTAAACTCACAGGTCATGCCGGTACACGCTTTGGGTATGTGCGTTTCTTTATCTAATTTCTATTTAAAATTGGTTCTGTATTAAATGACTATTAATATGTTGATTATAGGTGGGTGATTATAAAAGATAAAAACGTATATGAGAAGGTTTTAAAGGATATCTACTTGGCTGATATGGGGATCTCAAAGGACACTCAACTAAGAGTTTTGAAGATTCTAAAAGTGGCAACTCAAGAAGATGGAAAACCATTTTTCGAATTTGCTTATAACAAAATGAGGGATCGTTGGGAGAGGTTGACTTCTGTCTTCTCAAAGTGAACAAGATTTTCAATCCTGCAAAGGCATCCTTTGCACTGCAATTTCTTTCACCAAACTAGGCTACCATCCCCAGGTAATTTTATTTCATGTAACATTAACTTTTATGTTCAAACATGGGGGAGCAAAAACCTAAAAACCAAACCGTAAAAACCGACCCAAACTAATTAATAACCCACGGCTCAGTTTTATATTTTTTTAAAACCGGAAATTATAGTTCGGTTTTGATTTTGTAATTTTGAGACCCAAAAAAACGAACCAAACCGAATATATAAGTTTTAAAATATACTCTGTGCCCTACATTGTTTTGTGTGGTTGTATGTTTTCACTATTTTATTTGTAAATTTTTAACTATTATGCATATTTGTATTAAGAGTAGGTTAAAATTTATGTTTGTTATTGAATTTATAAATTATAGTTTTTTTATTTTTTAACGCTAAATATTTTATAACAAATTAATCAAATGGTGTACCTAACATATTATATGTACAAATGTGTAATAATCAACTATTCATTAATTGACAAAAAAGATTTATGCCCAAAGTTTTAGACACATTCATCATTTTGGACATTTTTTTTCCACTGAAAAATTTCAAGCTCAAATGACAAAACAAAACGAAAATCAAAACCGAACCTATCGTGAAAACCTAAAAAACCAAAACTGAATGTTTTTAAAAACCAAAAAACTGAATTTTTGGTTTTTGGTTGGTTTGAGCACAAAAATGATCCATTAGTCAAACAATTATAACAAAGGGTCTATGACGATATAATTGCTTAATATTTAGGACCGAATGACCGGTTTTCGAGTAGATGCAACCAAACTTGTTCTGATTATCTAACTATGTATAGGTCATGTTCATGTAAATTCTTAATTAATCATTTTTGAATTGGTGTTTATCATGAAACTTGTATCGTCTTGTTATACATGATCGTTTAATACTTTTAATACACCAATATTTCAGCATATGCATGGGTAAAATGTGAAAGAGAAGAAGACGACGACTGTGGTGTTGTGCTAAAAGCAAGAAAAATCATAGGCTCTAGTGGAAGCACCTTTAGTGCCAAAACACACGAGTTAGTCTCATCAAGAGCCAAGATGACTTTGAGTTGCTTCTACAACGACTCACCGAGCTAGTTTCTAATGAAAATGGTAGCACCGAGACGGTGTGAAAAGATCTAATGAGCTAGTCTTTATTTCAAAACAGATAAAAAGGAGTTAAGTTGTTTAATATAATAAGCATCAAAACGGTTATATTTATTAACCACTTGTATATAAGCTTGTTTGATAATTGTTTAGGCAATCTACTAGTTGCCTACTTGTGTGTAAAATGTAATTGTAACAAGGGAAAAACAGGTTTTGAGTCGATGAAATATAGGTTCTTATGTGAGAATGTGTCTGTAAGTTTTTAGTATGTTATATAACTTTAAGTATGAATTTTGTCACTATTTTTTAGATATTAGAATGTTCAAATTGCAAAGACTCAATAAAAATCAAATTGAATATGCCCCAAAAAAGAGTATAACATGTGCCCATAAATTTCTAGTATAAGAGTATCTCCACTAGAGACATTAATAACACATAAAAAACACGTCTAGTCACCAATGTATTCATCTTTTAAAAACAATGTTTTTCTGTGTAAATTACGGAGAGGCAAACTGCACAAACATCCTTACATTTGCACATAATCGTCAATTTTTTTATATTTACTTTTTATAACCAAGTTATTTATTATTGTAAATTACGGTTATCTGTAAGTCGTTTTTACAAGAATTCTGGAAAAATGCAAGTCTTCAAAAAGTGAACAATCAACATGTCACAATATCTTCAACCATCAAAAGAAAGCAATTGTTAGTTAACGAGGATTAGTTAAGATTGCATTGGATGTGAGGAATCTTAGATCTACGGATAATAAGAGCAATGTTTTCAGAACCGGACCGGACGTCGAACCGGTCTCCTTACCGGTCCACTGGTCGGACCGGTCCGACCGGTCGGACCGGATTTAAGAACCGGACGACGTCATAAATATTATAAAAATATATCAGTTTAAATAGTTTTTAATCCTTTCTAAAACCACCAACAAGTCAATTCAAATAATTTTAAACTAACAATTACCTACGAAATAAGAAGCCAAGAGACTTAAAAAAGATTAAAAAATAAATAAATAAAAAAAAAAAAATAGTCAAGCGGTTCAACCGGTCCGACCACCCGGTTTCCGGTCCGACCGCCGGTTCAACCGGTCCGACCACCGGTTCGTTGCAGAAACGGTTCAACACACGTAACCGGACCGGCCAGACCACCGGTTCCCGGTCCGACCGGCCGGTCCGGTCCGGGTTTCAAAACATTGAATAAGAGTACCATTTTTAAAGCTTACTCTTAACATAAATTTAAATATTTTACTCAAACAATTTGGCAATCTAATTCAAAGAAATCCTCTTGTTGGAATCAAGCATCCATCCAATACCAATATTGTACATTATTCATATCTTTGTTACTAATAAAAATTTCAATGTCTCAAAGTACTCATTTGATGATCTTATAAACAATATTATTACTAAATGACAAAACCCATTTTCAATGGAACCTAGATTTTTAATGGTTGTGTTGCAACATGAGATGGCAGATCTTTCAAACTTCCAAAGGACATTTTTCAAAACACAACGCGAGCTTCTGTTGTCTTTGGTCATACGTCACAAAACACTAAGCATTATGATACCATTACATCACTTCCATTAATGATGGTTGTTGTTGCTTCTCAAAGAGATGTCCACTAGCTGTGTTGTTAGCCACATCTCACCACCATACTATTCCTCAAATACATCGCATAAGCCAATCTCTCTAAACACTCTATATTTGACAAAGAATCACCATATTACAATCTAACAAGAGATTTAGATCTACATCCCAAGAAATTAGAGTCCTAAAGAAGACTGTTAAAAGGAAATCAAAGAAGAAAATGCTTACTACCTCAGCATCATCTTTATGTAGGAATTCTGGGTTCGTGTATATGATATGACTTAAATTTTCAGATTGAACTATTTCTGTAGTATACACAGAATCAGATAAAAAGCAGATATTCTAGAACGAATATGTGAAAGTCGGTTTGAAATTTTTTTTGTGTCTTACGATGACCAAATTCCCATGTATATAAGGGGTAAACTGTTACATAGGAACGTTATGACGGTTATTAGCAGAAAACTGCCACAACATCCGTAACTGTTAAGCCATGCCACTTCACAGAGGTAATCTACTCAGGAGAGACAATCTATTCCGAAGAGGCAATCTTCTCCGGAGAGGCAATCTTACTCAGGAGGGGTAATCTTTACTCCGGATGAGTAATCTTTACTACCAAACTAGTCCGGAGGACCATCCTTCAGCAGTTTTACTTCCAAATCCATGTTGACGTGACAAAGTGTCTTTAGCACCAAAAGTCATAAGATCATCAAACAAGTGTGCAATTCATACTTTCCAACTTGTTTGATGTTTGAATATGACTTATCATCTTGTCACCAAGTAAATCCAAATACATTAAATAGCTTGATGACACTAAAATCACTAACATTCTTCCCCTATTTTAGTGTAATCATGGATTTACATATAGCATATTATAACAGAAACAACTCATGCATAAATAGAAATGACTTGAAGAATGAATTTCTATATTAGTATATTACACATTTCAAATATTTGAATATCAGGGTGCCACTATGGATTGAACCCTTGCTATCCATTTAAATTCATGAAGACAACATACACACAAGTTCAACATATCCCTTTGTTCTTACTTAACACTATATTTTACTAACTGTGTACCGTATCCTTCAATGAGTACATAGAAGCCAAGTCCCAAGCTCCTTTGAAGCGGCTAAACTTCATACTCATATAGGTAGCTCCTTTGTTCTTGCACCTGCAATGCAATTTTTCAAATGATCTATTAATAAGTTAAAACTTCAACCTAACCCGCTATAGTATGAACACATACCTTAGGATAATATTGTACATGTGTTCCAATCTCTAGATGTGAAACTTCAACGTAACCCGCTACAGTCTGAACACATACCTTGGGATAATATTGTACATGTGTTATAGTCTGAACACATACCTTTGGATAATACTGTACAAGATGGGAATTGGGTATCTTAACATGAGAGATTTAATTGGACTTTAATCCCATCCCCACATCCGACTTTTGCCTAAGATCTCTTCCTAACCCTTTGGTTAAATGATCGGCTAGATTATGTTGTGTACGAACATATTCAACTGATATCACAATATACATGATGAGATCACGAATCATGCTATGTCTAACACCAAAGTGTCTAGACTTCTCAGGCCTTAGCAATGTAGCAGGACTATCACACCTGATAGATATTGGTGATATCGGTTAGGGCCACAATGGAATCTCATACCCTAAATTTCTCAGCCTTTCAGTTTCTTTACCAGTTGTAGCTAGGGCAACAAACTCATATTCCATTGTTGAGTTGGTTATACAAGTTTGCTTCTTATAAGACCAGGATATTGCTCCTCCTCCATTATAGTGGATTTCTTTCTTTTTTGAAGGTTATTCAGATGCAAGTTAGATTACAAATATGGAGCATCACTTCTCAACTAGTACTAGATGGGGTTTTCTGCTTCTTCTAATAGTTTGCCAATGATGTGTACATGGGTTGCTAGTAAATCTACTAAGCTTTCCAACAGCAAAGGCAATATCTGGCCTTATGCTAATCATGACATACATCAAGCAACTGTAGGCTCTTGAATATTTAAGTTGAGACACAGCTTCACCTTTGTTTACTAGAAGCTTGATGTTTGGGTCAATAGGAGTGCTAACTCGAGAAAACTCTCATAATTGAATTTCTTCTCATGCTTGATCCTAATACCTAAGATGACCTCAGTCTCCCCTAAATCCTTCATAGAAAACCTAGATGACAAAAATTCTTTTGTTTGATCAACTTGATCTTGGTTTGAACCAAAGATCAACATGTCATCTACAATCTACATATAAGTAAATTATAAGTCCTTTACCAGACTTATCAGTTTTGTTATATGCACATTTGTCAGGTTGGTTAAGAACATAACCTTTAGACAATAAAACATCAACAAACTTTTGATGCCACTGTTGTGGTGCTTGCTTCAAACCATACAGTGACTTAACAAGCATACACACTTTATGCTCATTACCAGGCATAACAAAACCTTCAGTTTGTTTCATATATATCTCTTCATCCAAATCACCATTTAAGAATGTAGTTTTCACATCCATTTGGTGTATCACAAGGTTGTGTATAATTGCTAAAGCAATCAACAACCTAATTGTGGAGCATATATGTCAAAGTAGTCTATACCCTCCTTTTGTCTAAGGCCTTGGATAACCAATATGTCCTTAAACTTATCTATGGTACCATTTACTTTCATCTTCTTCTTAAAGATCCATTTACAACCTAGTGGTTTACAACCAGGGGTAGATCAGACAATTTCCATGTATTATTCCACACAATAGAGTCAATCTTATCATTTACATCTTTTTTTCCAAAATGCAACATCCTGAGATGCCATAGCCTCACTATAGGTTCTAGGATCTTCCTCAATATTAAAACAATATTGATATCGAGTCTGAATCTTTTTTCTAAATCCTTCAACTAGATAAAGTTAGAAGTCAGAACCATAGGTCTTTGCTATTCTAGCTCTATTACTTCTTCTTAGTTCAGCTAAAGTAGATTTTATTTTTTTTTAAATAGTTCCTTAAGAGTTACTCAAACTTGAAACCATGTCCTTTAGTCTAGGTATAGATGAGAATATCTCCTCATCAAATTTTACACCTCTTGACTCAACAACAGTGTTGATACACACAGTCATTAGGTTCTATGACATAAAACCTATAGGCTTTGTAATGCTCAGCATATCCAATAAAGATGCAATCTATACCTCTTTCATCCAAGTTCTTTCTTTTGGGTTCAGTGAGCCTTACGACAGCTCTACAACCCCAAACTCTTAAGTAATTTAAGTTTGGTGGCTTTCCATAAAAAAGTTCATAAGGGGTAATATTGTTCCTTTTGTTAGGAAACCTATTTAATAAATAACAAGAGGTTAACATAGTCTCACCCTAAAATCCTTCACTTAGCCCTGAATAAGATAACATGGAGTTAACCATTTCCTTTAGAGCTCTGTTCTTTCTCTCACATACACCATTTTGCTATAATGTATAAGGAGTAGTGGTTTGATGTATAATACCCACTATTTGGAAAATAATTTGGATCAAAGTATCCACTTCCCCTATCTGTGCGTAGTACTTTAATCAAGTCATTCTTTAGCAACTCTACCTCAGTTTTGTGTATCTTAAATATATCTAAAGATTTATCTTTAGTATTCAAAAGATATACATAGCCAAACTTAAAGGCATCATCTATATAAGTAACTACATACTTTTGATTTCCTATAGATGGAGTTGCATGGAAATCACACAAGTCACTATGTATTAGTTCAAGCACCTTTGAATCCCTTTTAATATCCTTAAAAGGTTGTCCAGTAATTTTAGTCAACATGCACGTTTTACACTTCTCATTGTTAATGTCAAAAGCATGTATCAAACTACACTTAGACATATCCAATAATCTTTTATGCCATAAACTAGATTTGTTTATATTATTACTAGAACTAACCAGGCAAACAAAATAATCACCAAAAGGAACATTGATGTTTAATATAAACATGCCGATTAGATAACTAAACCCATCAAAAGTACAATGTCTGGATAAGATGTACTTATCCGATTCTAACACCTCTAGCTTGTAACCCTGACTCGTTTTACTTCCAAATTACGCCCTATTACATACATTACCACATATGTATGTATACTTTGGTTAGTTAACCTCCCACTAACCTGTCCATACTCCTTTGTGAGGTTCTAAAGATTTTAACCAAATTTAAATTTTAGAAACACTCGGAATCAGGTCCCATAAAAACACTATTGACAAACAACACTTGTTAAAAACATCAAAACGAAAATGGCATAGTTTGTTTCAAAACAAACAACCGATAACTCAAAAATAACAAGTTTTAACATCCAAAAGATAGTTCAAAACAAGTTTAGAGACTCCCAACCAGGAGTTCTAACTCCAAACATTAACAACTACCTAGAATAACCAAGAATTCAATCCATTATGAAGCTTGACCCGAGACATCAAAACGGGGCTTTACTTACAATATAACACCATAAATAAACCATTAGTAATGATATACGACACAAAAACTCCCCCCACGAGTCCTTAAAGGAACGAACAGACCCAAACAACAAAATTCAACAAATGGGTGTATGAGGGGACGTAGGTAGAGAGTTTTGGGGTAGGCGTATGGTACGCCCCCCTGCACCTGTACACAGATTGTTGGTTTTTGGCCCAGCAATTTCCTCTAGCTTATGACTCCGACTCGTTTTACTTCCAAATTACACCTTATTACATACATTACCACCTGTGTATGTATACTTTGATTAGTTAACCACCCACTAACCTGTCCATACTCTTTTGTGAGGTTCTAAAGACCTAAAACACCACAAAATGACCTTGTGAAGTTCATCACCTCAATTAACTCCGTGTGAGGTTCTTAGACATCAAACAACAACGACAGTTAGTGAAGATCAAAGACTTCAAGTAACAACAACATGAGTGAATTTCATGACCTCAATGACCACGTGTGAGGTTCTTAGACTTCAAACACTGACTCTAAACATACAAACAAGTGTACACACATGACACCAATAAATCTTTATAACCCATATGTTATTTATCGACATGTGGGATTCAAGATCCCAATTCCACCCTTTCCATTTGTGAAGTTCAAAGACTTGAATTAACAAATTCACCCTTCCTAACCATTACATACAACATGGTCATACAATACTATCACATAACAAATAGCAATCAACAATGTACGACCTACTCCTTCCATGATGCGAGGTATGGTCCACTTCCTTCAGGATTGGGCCAGGACACGAGGGATTCCTTTCCTTGATATGCTCATGTACGGCCATACGACGCTGCAGACGAGCCTCTGTCAGACTAGCATCCACCGCCATAGTTATATTTTATTTATCTTTTGATGTACAAACTAAATATTTTGATGTATATATCTATCTTTTTGTTTATCGTTTTGATGTTTTATGATTGGTTTGATGCTTGATTGGTTGCTTATCGTATATAGTCATGATCAACAATCAGTAAAATCCACTATTGTTAAAGAAGAGAATATAAGGTTTTTATCCAACACGAAATTTTACTTCAAGATCTAAGAAAAAACTCTTAAAAAATAAGGATTAATTTAACTTTATGTGGCAACTTTTGCAACGTAAATGGTGAAACTTAAACCATGTTGGATTCTTGTAAATTTCATGTGTTTAATCAAACCATCATCAGCGATCAGTAAAATTCACTATTGTTAAAGCACAGTATATATAGTTTTTATCGAACATGAAAATTTTACCTCAAAATCAAGAGAAAACATATAAAAAATAGAAAGATAATAATGCATAAAGTGAGAAAATGTTTCATCAAACAAAAAAGTTTATAATAAGTTTACAAGATGATGAAAAGTTTACACAAATTAGTACAAATATCACTATATTATATGTAACATCCCAAAAATAGTAAATAAATAAATAATAACGTGAGAGGGGTCGAAACATGGAAACTAATAACGAAAAGAATGAAAGGAAGAGGGATGGCTTGGGCTCGACTCTAATGGGCCGAAGGGAGCCCATGTATATAAGAATCAAAGCAACCCATCCTCTCTTCTCCATCCTCAATTGCACAAATTCTAGAGTGAGAAAGAGGTCTCGGGTTTAGAGAGAGAAAGTAAGGGAAACGGCTCAAAAGCTCGGGGATTGATTATCATCACCTCTGGATCGTCTAGCATCGAAAAGGGAATGAAAACAGGTAATTATCAAGCCTAAATCTGAGTTTTTATTTATTTCGGGTTTTAGTTTAAAAACACATAAAGGTGCGGTTTTTACGTATGGAATTCAAAACAAATCGCATATTTAAGCTCCTGAATGAAAATAGAACGTTTTGAACGTAAAAAGTTCAAGGTTTGAATAGCTTGAAATAGGCCGACCAGATACAGGGTTTTGATTGGGGAAGAAGGTCGTGCAAGCAAACTTAACAAGTTCGCTTGGAACCGTTTTGAGCGAACTTATCAAGTTTGCCGGCTCATGTTCGCCCAAAGAAACAAAGTTGCGAATTTATCAAGTTCGCCTAGGAAGCGAACTTGCAAACTTACTCAAGTTCGCCTAAAGATCAAAATATAGCAACTTACCATAAGTTCGCCTATACAGGCGAACCTACCATGTTCGTCTGGATCTAAGATAGCGAACTTATCAAGTTCGCTTAAGCCAAAAGAGGCGAACTTACTTAAGTTCGCCTAACCCTAAGGATAGAAATGTTAAGTGTCGTTTAGGTTCATTATATTATCATATATGACTTGATTATACAGATTGTGTGTGACCTTAAGTGACGCTCTTTAACCAGCTAGAATACTTCAGGGACCGCTTATCAGGTGATTTATGTGTGCCCCCTATATGTTACGTGCAAACCATTTTAAATGCTTCGGGGCTGAAGTGTATACATGATATGACATGAATATTAGGTGTTACATGCTAATACATTATGATTATAAGTATGACAAGTATGTTATGAATAATGAAATGAAAATATGATATAACATATAAGAATGAAATCTTGCTTTATATATATTATATATTGCATGTTATGAATGTATGTGAATGTTATGGACGCTTCGATGCTAACGGCTACTACGGTAGACGGACGACCACTCGACTATTATGCAGCCAGAAATGAAAGTCTAGAAAGGTAGACTAAACTATGGCCACTACGGTGGAGTAAGTCCCTCAATCGATGTACGGTTGTATAACTAGTTCAAATGGGAAACCGATGCCTTAGGGAAGACGGTCGAATATGACGGACTACGATGGTAGGACGGTTTTGGCGGATGGACAAAGGTATCTGAACGGATTTATGATATGACGGACGGTTTCTAGGGCCGGCCGGTTTACGAAATAGGCTACGATGGTAGTTCTCATGGCGTTTGTCTTTGTGACATACGCAGTAATTATGACGGGTTGATCACCCATACGTGTATGACCAATGAATGTTCACCCAGAAATAAGCATGTATGTATTTATATACGTACTCAGTATGAATGTTATATGAAAGCAGTAAAGCTAAGAAGTATAAACATACGTATATATGTTAATATACTTATAAAGAAATAATGTTTTTACCCAATTGCTTTAAACTAGAACTCACCAGCGTTAGCTAACTTTTAGTATGCACTTCAGGTAGCATCAAAATGGGGGCGTGCGAGGGCGTGAAGGTTACCCGGCACGAGACTAACATCCCACTTTAATTTCTGTGAGACAATGTTTTACGTTTAAATGTTAAGACTTCCGCTGCCACGTTATTTATTGAATGATGTTTGTTTCCGCTACTCTTGAATGTTTAATTAAATTCAGTATTGATGACTATGTTTATGAATAAATCCAATGAGTGAGGTTACATTGAAAGGGGGCCTTACATTGTACGCATAACATACAGTTCATCGACCATAAAACGTTTATATCTCAGACAAACATTTTGAAGTAATATTTGACGGAATTTTACGCTATGTCAAATAAGTGGCATACATAACGAGGAATAATACGTAGTGTCAAATAATTCAAAAAATTAAAAATTAAAAAGTTATGGAAAATACTGGTCGTATAGAACACTACGGCCCGTATGTACCAAGCCCGTATTATAGCATAAAGCCCGCTTTATAGCTGGATATGACTGATTTAGTTTAATTCGATTACATATGGGTCGTATGTTACAATACTTCGGGGCTGATTGGTAGTATCTTATGGTCATTAAAAGGCTACCTCTTAATAGTTTAAAGACTCTTAGTGATTAAGAGGTAAGGAACCATGTAACTTATGAGTACTTACCATTAAGATGTTATCTCTTAACTATTCAGAGTTAAGGTTACCTTTTAACCATTAAAAATATTTAAACCATTAAGAGATATCCTTTTAAATACAAAACAATTAATGATTGTCCAAATAATAATATGTGTCCCATTTCCATTTTCATTTTCATTTTCATTTTCATTCCCGGCACAAAAGCATTAGAAATTATTAAAATAATAATAGAAGCAAGCAACAACTCAACTTTCGTCTTCCAGCCCGTACATATAATAATTTAATATTACTATTCAATACCTCTTTTTGACAATTTTCAAATGTATATGTATCCCCTTTCTCATTTCTGCATCTTCAAGCCTGCAAAAATCTATGAAGAAATACTGTTATGGAACTTGTTTCTTGATTTCTATAGCAATCAATATATTATTTAGTATATATCTGTATCTAGGTGGTGGAGATCGGTGGGTAGCCAAGAATCCGGATATTACTTACGGGTCGCCGTTGACTTGGACTGAGAAAGCCGCTGAGGAGGCGGAAGCGGTTGCCGCTATCTCTTGCTCCGGCCATGGGATAGCTTTCCTTGACGGTCGGATTTCTGACGGTCAACCTGTTTGTGAGTGCTATGATTGTTATGGTGGAACTGATTGCTCTGAATTATCTCCTGGATGTGCAGCAGATGCTGACAGGTGATTTCCTCTGCTGTCTTTGTAAATAATGTTTCAAAATTAATCTCGTGGGCTATTTGGGTTGACTTTTTTTCTTTTAACATCATGAGATAAATCACTTGATCAAAACTATGGTCTCATGTGTATGATAGAATTTGATTGCTAAATAGTCGTGTTAGAATTGAAACATGATTTTTAGTTGATTGAAATCCTTAATAACTTAGTTGTTGATTCTACATACGTTGCTTCATTGTATACTAGAATCGATTGGTACGAAACCCTATACACAAGTTTAATTAAGACGCCGACTAGCAAAATAGTAAAGATTTCGTCAATAATTTTATAAATTCGTTAATTGTTTGATTTTATTCATGCTAATCATAGTGTTCTTTGAACAAAATAGTTTTTTTTAGAACGGACAATTTCTTTACTCTTGTGGGACTTGAAACCAAGATCTCCAAACCTAGCTGCTCCAAGATGCCCACTAGAAGGATTTAACCCTACACCGACGACACCTATCCAGACGATAAAATTCATTGGTATAGATGATCCTATGCCGACGACATGTCGTCGGGATAGGCTTTCCCAAAAGTTGACCTGGTGAAACCCTATACTGACGACATGTCGTCGTTATAGGGTTGGATAGATGGAGGGAAAAATGAGCGCCCAAATGAAAATCTATACCGACGACATGTCGTCGATATAAGTTAATTTCCTTTTCTTTTTACTTTTTTTAGTTTTTATTATTTCGTGAAAAACAAAAAAAATAAAATAAAATAAACAATGCTATAGCGAAGAGATATCGTCGGGATAGGTATTTTAAAAAGTTGACTGGACAAAAACCTATCTCGACGACATGCTGTCGGGATAAGGTCACAATCCTTCGCCGGGGTAGGTCTTACCCTTAGTGAGGCTTTGCCGCAGCCACTAGGCCACCAACCCTAGTGGTCGGAACAAAATAGTAAAGAATAATTATTCTTCTTAAAGTCGTTACATTATGCGTGTTGCAGTGGGGATCCTATATTCCTAGAGCCATTTTGGATGCAAAACGCAGCCGCTAGTGCAGTTGTAATACCGGGGTGGCATCGAATGAGTTACCGATATGCAGACGACACTTTGATGTCTACAGAGCTCGAAACTTACATTCGTAAGCTACATTCCATTGTCGGGAATGCAATCACCGAAGGCCGATACATGGTCTTTGGTGTTGGGTCATCCCAACTCCTAAGTGCAGCAGTTTATGCTCTTTCCTCTGAAAACTCTTCTTCACCATCCAACGTCGTCGCTTCCATACCATTCTATCCGGTAACAAGTTTTAATATTCGTATTATTTCCATTTTTCTTTATCGTTTTTTGATTAGTTTTTTTTTTCATGATCTATAGATGTACAAGTCTCAGACGGTTCTATTTAACTCGGAGAATTTCCAGTTTGAAGGAGACACAAACTCATGGCAATCTAATAACCAGACAAATAACACGGATGTGATTGAATTTGTAACCTCACCAAACAATCCAGACGGGGAGTTGAAGAAATCGGTTCTTGGAGGGAAGACAATATATGATCACGCCTATTTTTGGCCACATTTTACACCCATCCCGGGCCCTTCGGATCATGATCTCATGATCTTTACTCTTTCTAAGCTCACAGGTCATGCTGGTACACGTTTTGGGTATGCACGTTTCTTTATTTTATTTAAAATTGATTTTGTATTTAACGACTCTAATCTATATAAATATGTTGGTCATAGATGGGCGATTATAAAAGATAAGGATGTATATGAGAAGTTTTTAAATTATATCTTCACGGCTTATTTGGGGATCTCAAAGGACACTCAACTAAGAGTTTTGAAGCTTCTAAAAGTAGCAATCGAACAAGATGGAAAGCCGTTATTCCAATTTGCTTATAACAAAATGAGGGACCGTTGGGATAGGTTGACTTCTGTCTTATCAAAGTCAACACGGTTTTCAACGCAAAATAGACATCATCTCCACTGCAATTTCTTTAACAAAACTAGGCTACCATCTCCGGGTAACTATACTTTTATAAATAGTTAATCAATAATTCAATATTACACAATATGTTACAAGGTTTTTATTATTTTTAATCAAGAAACTTGAATTGTTTGGTTAACAATTGCAGCTTACGTATGGGTAAAGTGTGAAAGAGAAGAAGACGACGATTGTGGTGCAGTACTAGAAGCAGGCAATATCATAAGTCGTAGTGGAAGAGTTTTTAGTGCCAAAGATCGTTACACGCGACTTAGTCTCATCAAGAGTCAAGATGACTTTGAGTTGCTCCTGAAACGACTCACCGAGCTAGTGTCTCTTGAAAAGAATAGCATCGAGACAATGTAACAAGATCAAATGAATTAGTCGTTAATTCAAGAAACATAAAATGGGTTATGTCGGTTAACCCCACTACAAATGAATTAGTCGTTAATACAACAAATTGACCCTGTCCCGACGCCACCTGTACCGACGACATTTGTCGTCGGGATAGGTCACCCTATACCGACGACATGTCGTCGGTATAGGTCAAAACCAATATTTTGGTAGGGAGACCCTATAGCGACGACATGTCGTCGGTATAGGGTTGAGGCAGGTTGGAGGGAAAACTGGCGCCCAATGAATTTTTGGGGAAAACCTATAGCGACGACATGTCGTCGCTATAGGTTAATTTTGATTTTCTTTTTGTTTTTTTTTATTTAATAAATTTTCGTCGGTCAAAATTTTTTTTTTTTTAAATTAAAAAAAATTCTGGAAAAACCTATAGCGACGACATGTCGTCGCTATAGATTAATTTTGATTTTCTTTTTTTCTATTTAATAAATTTTCGTCGGTCAAATTTTTTTTTTTTAAATTAAAAAAATTTCTGGAAAACCCTATGGCGACGACATGTCGTCGGGATAGGGTTTTTCCAAAATTTTGAATGGGACACCCTATAGTGACGACATGTCGTCGCTATAGGTTAATTTTGATTTTCTTTTTGTTTTTTTTTATCTAATAAATTTTTTTTAAATTAAAAAAAATTCTGCAAAACCCTATAAAACTAATATCATTAGGGTTGATGGTTCAACGATAGAGACAAAACCTCTAGAAACATCTAAGGTTTGAATGTCACGGATTCAATTTTTATTTGTAACATGGTTAAAATGTTTCGTCGTTGTAAAAAAAATATAAAAGTAATGCTAATTAAATTAACATAATGATGATAAAGTGTAATAATGAATTAATGGGAAAATGTTATGCTCCTTCCCTATTTATTACCACTTTCAATATTAGATAATGCTAAATTAACATAATAATGATGATTAAGTGTAATAATTAATTACATTTATGATAAAGAAAGATTGAACCGCTCCAATGATGATTAAGTGTAATAATTAATTACATAATAATGCTAAATCCATAAAGAAAGATCTCTGTGGATGAACAAGCTCAATGCAAAAGATTGAACCGCTCCAAAGAACATCATGATGGCGGTGCTAGAATACTGCAACGAGTATCTTTTTCCAATGTTTGATTGGACAAGAAACCATGAAGACCACAGAATTGTACCTGCAACCAATGCCAAGGAACCTGAAGTCCATCTTGCTTTCTTCGTTGCTAAAACTGAACTTAGCCTTCTGAAGATAGATTGAACATGGATGGATTCATTCGTGGGATGCAAATGTGAATGATGGTTAAATAAAGGCATTCCTTTGTAGAGGGTCAGTAAAGTGGCACCTCCTACACAAACTATAGTCCCTATCACTTTTGCTCTTCCACCATTTGATTTTATGTTCACCCTTTCCAACCTAAATCAGAGTGACACACATGCCGGTATAAGTATACAACCTCTATATAAAGTGAGAAATTGCATATGGTTTGATACAAACCCAGAGGGTAATGACATCATAAATGTGATCACCGGCACCATGTTGAGAAAAACACAAGAGCAAGTGGCGGATGTGTGTTGTATACCCAAAAGGAACAAGTACTGTATGAGGGACGCACTGCAGCCATACAAAGATTATTATGTTAATTTAGCATTATCTACTTCAATGATAATTATTATCACTACTTCAATCAAGATCTTTTCAGGTACACATTTTGTCACAAAACAAGTTGCATTTGAACCTCAAGTTTAATAACATAATCTAACACCATTTTGGTTTTTGTTTTTGTTTTTGCAGGCATGACGATACACTTTTCAACCTTCTCGATATGAACCGAGTTTCATCACATTACTTTTCTGATTTAGGGTTTTCATATTTCGATCCCATTGATAAAGATATAAGCTTGTGGGAGTGTTGGGGAGACGGTCATGTGTTGCCATTGCTAAGTTCCAATGATGATCACAATGGTGGTGGTTCCGGTGATCACGGTGGCCGGAGGCCGTCGAGACCGTTGGAATTGGAAGAGATAGAGAAGCATTTTGAGTTGCCAATAGTCATGGCAGCCGAGAAACTTAAGGTGGGATTAACCATGTTGAAGAAAAGATGCAGAGAGCTTAATATAAAGAGATGGCCTCATAGAAAGCTTAAGAGTATTAAATCTCTTATTCAAAATGTGAAGGTATGTAATATTGTACCTATATTACCCTTCTTTTTTACATTCTCACATGTCGTCGCTATAGGTTAATTACCCGTTAACCTTTACAATAATTTACATAATTACAAACCCAGTTATTTTATGAAAAATCGGGATGTTACATCTTGGGTCGTTGAACCCTTATGGGTTAGTGTTGAAGTGTGGGTTATTAACATGTCAATAAACGACAAACCGTTTTATAAAGGATTGTAATGTTCTGAGTTTAATCAAATGGTATTTCTTGTTTGCAGGTGAGGTATCTTGGCTAGGGAGCGGTGCTACTCGGATTGGTGTGTAGGCATTTGTAAGATAAGATTAAGATTGATATTGAGTTTATAAAGGGTTACAACTATTTTAAATTAAGACTTCCACTGATTGTTTGTAATAAAGCGAGTATTTTTAAAGAGAACACCCAGTGATGAGAACCAACTGTAGGGTACCCAGTTTGGGGCCAAACAGGCTGGTCTTGGGTGTTTCACAAACGTCCGAGACATCGTGAAGGCAATCAACAGACTTCTAATGTCTTGCACGGTGGGGTTCCGATTAAAAATTCTTCTTATTCTATGAATCTTGCTCAGGTAACGGTTTCGATTTTTCTCACGAATTTTCCACTTAATTCTTCAGTGATTGAGATTTGGAAGTTCTGCTAGAATGGGAGTTTAAGAATTAGAATTTTGCTTGACAATAATAAATCCTATGGATATATATTGATTATAAATTAGAGATTTTATAATTTTGTAGAAATTTTTGGTTTGATTTATTTTTTTATATATTTATGTGCTATTGGATATATATTGATTATAAAATAAATTTTTTATTTTAAACAGAAAAATATGGATTTCAAAACTTTAATTTTTTTATCTTAATAAATTTTTTTTTAAATTAAAAAAAATTCTGGAAAACCCTATGGCGACGACATGTCGTCGGGATAGGGTTTTTCCAAAATTTTGAATGGGACACCCTATAGCGACGACATGTCGTCGCTATAGGGTTGAGGCAGGTTGGAGGGAAAACTGGCGCCCAATGAATTTTTGGGGAAAACCTATAGCGACGACATGTCGTCGCTATAGGTTAATTTTGATTTTCTTTTTGTTTTTTTTATTTAATAATTTTTTTTTTAAATTAAAAAAAATTCTGGAAAACCCTATGGCGACGACATGTCGTCGGTATAGTGTTTTTACCTTTATTGACTGGTCAACATCCTGTGAAACCTGTGCCGACGACATGTCGTCGCTATAGGCCACTGTACCAACGACAAGTGGACCTATGCCGACGACATGTCGTCGCTATAGGGTGCAGCGTGAACAAATAGGGAAACAGACGGCAGAACTTCATTTTCAGCCAAAACTCTCCAAAACTTCCCCAATTCTGTCTCTCCGGCGATTTCAGCGTTTTTGGGCTATTTGGAAGCAACTTTCACACAAGCTTTCGGGATTTAAGGTGAGCTAACATTCGGGTTCATATTTTAGCTAATTTTTTAAGATTTTGAAGTTTTGTTTGTTTATTTTGGTTAGGTTTTGGAGAAATTTCACCATTTCTTGAATTTCTAGCTTTGTGAAGGTAAATACTCGTTTTAATTACTAATTTGTGTTGAAATTTGGTTTATATCAAAGATTTTTATGATTTTGTATGTATGTGTTATGTTTGTATGTATGAGTATGTATATTTGTATGATGGAATTATTAAATTATGATTAGTTTATGTCATTTGGTTTAGATGTGTGTTTATTTTATATAATTTAGTTTATGTAAATTAGTGTTTGTATGTATGTGTATGTATGTGTATAATTTGTGTTTATGATGATTAGTTTTAATGTTTAGTTTGTATGTATGTATGTAATTTGTGTTTATGATGATTAGTTTGAATGTTTAGTTGGTATGTATGTGTGTAATTTGTGTTTATGATGAAATTTTGTTTAGATCTAAGATTTTTATGATTTTGTATGTATGTATGTATGAGTATGTATTTTTGTATGTATGATGGAATTATTAAATTATGATTAGTTTAGGTCATTTGGTTTAGATGTGTGCTTATTTTATATAATTTAGTTTATGTAAATTAGTGTTTGTATGTATATGTATGTATGTGTGTATTTTGTGTTTATAATGATTAGTTTGAATGTTTAGTTTGTATGTATGTGTGCAATTTATGTTTATGATGATTAGTTTGTATGTATGTGTGTAATTTGTGTTTATGATGATTAGTTAATATGAATGTATATATGTGTATGTATGTTTGTATGTATATGTTTGTAATTATGTAATTGGACATTTATTTATGTTTGTATGTATATGTTTGTAATTATGTAATTGGGCTTTTATTTATATATATATGTATGTAATTGTGATGTGTAGGTATATAAGATGGTATTTATTGGGAGCAACTTTCACAAAAACTCTCGGGATTTAAGGTGAGGTAACATCCGGGTTTCATATTTTAGCTACTTTTTCAAGATTTTGAAGTTTTGTTTGTTTATTTTGGTTAGGTTTTGGAGGAATTTCACCATTTCTTAATTTCTAGCTTTGTGAAGGTAAGTACTCGTTTTAATTACTAATTTGTGATAAAATTTGATTTAGATCTAAGATTTTTATGATTTTGTATGTATGTGTATGTATGTATGTTTGTATGTATGAATATGTATATTTGTATGTATGAATATGTATATTTGTATGTATGATGGAATTATTAAATTATGATTAGTTTAGGTCATTTGGTTTAGATGTGTGATTATTTTATATAATTTAGTTTATGTAATTTAGTGTTTGTATGTGTGTAATTTGTCTTTATAATGATTAGTTTGAATGTTTAGTTTGTATGTATGTGTGTAATTTATATTTTTGATGATTAGGTTGTATGTATGTGTGTAATTTGTGTTTATGATGATTAGTTAATATGAATGTATATATGTGTATGTATGTTTGTATCTATATGTTTGTAATTATGTAATTGGACATTTATTTATGTATGTATGTTTGTGTGTATATATTTGTAATTATGTAATTGGGCTTTTATTTATGTATGTATGTAATTGTGATGTGTAGGTATATAAGAGAGTATTTATTCATATGCTTATGTATGTTTGTATGTATATGTAACTTTATTTAATTTTGTTACAAGTTTGAAACTCGTTGCGGTTGACGAGAGGAAGAATGTCGTACACATAATCAACAAATGCTTGAAATGCAACGACAAATGGATGAAATGCGTCGAATGTGGGATCGTCGAACTAGCAGCGATGATAATTAGCTTGGAGTTGTTGAGCCTTTGCCTTTTTTGTTGGTATTTGTCTTGAACAATTTGCATATTTGTGTGTCGAACAAGTTTATGTTTTGAATGTTTGATTTGTTGAACAAATTTGTGTGCCGAACAAGTTTGTGTGTCGAACAATTTGGATGTTTGGTTTATGTTCCGAACATTAATTTTTATCCGATTTGAATGTTTGAATGGTTTATATTTATGATTTGCAGGTTTTTGTTTTTAGAAATTTAATATTTCTGGATAAAATATTAAAAATAAAAAAAATTAAAAAAAAAACAGAAAAGACCTATACCGACGACATGTCGTCGCTATAGGTCTTTTTCAAAAATTAAAAAAAAAACAAAAAAACCCTATACCGACGACATGTCGTCGGAATAGGGTCAACCTATACCGACGACATGTCGTCGGTACAGGGTTGGACTCTATACCGACGACATGTCGTCGGTATAGAATTTATTTTTGAATTTTTTAATTAAACCCTATACCGACGACAAGTCGTCGGTATAGGCTGACCTATCCCGACGACACCTATCCCGACGACAATCTTGGGCTATTGGGACGAAGCAATCCCGACGACACCTATCCCGACGATATGTCGTCGGCATAAGCTATCCCGACGACAAGTCGTCGCTATAGGGTCAAAAAAAGTCGTCGGTATAGGGTGATATTGTTGTAGTAAAATGCATGTGAATAAAAAGAACGAAGAAAAACATATATTTTGATTCATTCGGATGTGTAAAGTTTGGCATTTATAAAAAAATAATATATTTTTTTAACTATATGATTTATAAAGATGTTGCATTTAATATATCGTTTAATCCATTAGACATTTTGTATTGTTTTAAATATTATATATCTGCTAAAGAATAAACACTACTAGAAAAAAGGGGCTTCATCGACGGACCATTCCGTCGGTTAGAGGTGCTCAAAAGAACCGGATCCGAATCCGATCCGACGGATTATTCGAAACCGGATCCGGCTAGAACCGGTTTTTTTGGAACCGGTCCGGATTTTTTAAGAACCTGCGGATCCAAAACCGGTTTAGGTGTTTTTGACGGACCGGATAAAAGTCGGACATTTTGGAACTGGTTTTTTTTGACAAAATAGAACCGGTTCTAGCCGTTGGGTTAAAAAAAACAGCTATATAGCCGTTAATATGGCCGTTTTTTTTTGTTTTTTTTTGTTTTTGAGGCTTGAAACTTAGTATAAATAGGTATTGGGTGTATGGGTTAGTTCACCACAACATTCTAGCTCTCAAAACTAAAAAAACTCTCAAAACGCAAAAAAACGCTCGCTTTACGCAAAAAAAATGCTCTCATGGCTTCCGCTTCCGCAAGCACTCAAAATTCGGTTGGTGGTTCTACTAGCGATGTCACGGTGGTGACAGTACTTCCTTGCTCCCGAAACCAAGAGATATGGGCTTATTTCGATTTATGCGAAATGTCGAACGGTTCGCAAATGGCTCGTTGCAAACGTTGTGGTAAAATTTTAGGTGCTGCGGGAAATAGCATTTTGAGGAAACATATTGGTAGTCACGCAAAACACACTCAAGGTGAAGATCAAACTCAAATTGGTAGAGATGGAGGAGTTTGGCAATACAATGTCGAGAGGGTTCGTGAGAGAATGACACATTTCGTCATTCAAGAATGCTTGCCTTTTAATCATTTTGATAATCCGCGCTTGACGAGGATGATACAAGAGACGCTTCAACCGAGTTACACAAATGTAAGTCGTTCTACTTTGAGAAGAGATTGTTTAAAAATGTGGAAAAGAGCTAAAAAAGAATTAATTTTAGGTTTTGAAAATATAAATACCGGCATTAACGCTCCACATGGTTTACCCGAATCGTACCTTTGCGTTACCGCATATTGGGTTCAACCGGAGTCGTGGCAAATGATGAAACGTACGATTGCGTTTGATTATTTTGGATATCCACATACCGGTGAAAACTTATTTTATATTTTAGACTCGGTCATTCAAACTTATAAAATTCAACCAAAAATATTTGCAATATCTTTTGATAACGCTTCAAATAACACAAACGCGGTGGAAAAATTAAAAATAAAATATGAACCGCCTTGTAACGGTGTTTTCTTTCATAGTCGATGTGTTGCACACATTATTAACTTGGTTGTGCAAGACGGTCTAAACGTCCAAGAAATAAGAGACGTAAAAAAAAATTTTAAAGTGATGTTACGTGAAGTTTTTAGCACAAGCAAAAAAAGATATATAAACTATAGAAACTTGTGCCAACAAACGGATTCCATCTTTTTAGGTCCGAATTGGGACGTACCTACTAGATGGAACTGGACGTGAAAAATGTTTGAATCGGCCTTAAAGGAAAAAGTTACTTTAAAACATTTCCATGATGAACTTGTACAAAAGAAACGTTGTTCACAAAAATTTGATAATATAAGTTGGGATATGATCGAGAAACTAACTAATTTGCTTGAGGTTTTTAAAAATGCAACTACATGTTTATCGGGAGTTTATTATCCCACGTCTTCGCTAATACTTCAACAATTATACTTAATATGTAATAAATTAAAAGAGTTTGAATATCACGGCCCTATTTTTGAAAAAATGGTTACACCTAGGAAAGCTAAATTTAAAAAATATTTTTCGAAAATGCCGGCCGTTGTTACATGTTCGGCCGCCTTAAACCTAACGATTAATGTAACCGGTGTTGAAACATTAATTGGATCAATATCGAATGATTTAAATATGTTCGAGGAAGACCCAAATTTTGAATCAAAGGCAATAAGGGATTTCAATTCGGATTTTAATAATATGTTAGATTATTATTTACGCAAATATGGTGGAAGTGGTGATCCATCAAGCATACGTGAATCAATGGGTTCGAGTTCAAGTTCTAGTAGTTCAAGGAACCCGGTGCTAAATTTATTTAACACTTTAAGAAACGAAAATACTAAACGAGCTCGTGGAAGCACACCAAGTAGCGAGCTTGGGAGATATCAAACAACCGACTTTATTTCAACTCTAAGATCCGAAGAATTTGAAAACTTTGATATCTTGAGTTGGTGGCAAGGAAGGGAATCTCAATATCCCGTTCTAGCCGCAATGGCCCGTGACCTACTAACCGTCCAAGCATCCACGGTAGCTTCGGAATCTGCTTTTTCTCTTAGTAGCAGGGTTTTATCTATTCGAAGAACGAGGCTTACACCGGAATCTATGGAGATGTGTATTTGCTTGAAGGACCATTTGGATGCCGCCGAACGTGTACAACATGTTGCAAAACTAGAAGGCGAGCTTGACATTGAACAAGAAATACATGAATTCGAAGTAGAACAAGGGGCGACGAATCCACTTTCTGACGAAGAACAAGCTTATGATGAAGCCCAACGTATCTCAAGCGAAAAAGATTGAAAACCGATGTTACGAAGACTAAGACGAGTAGACGACGAATAACGAGTCATAATAAATAATATATATTTTGTGATTCAATTATGTTTTTTGTAATTTTTTTGTATGAACAATTGTTAAATCACTTAAAAAAAAGCTAAAAAATAAATAAAACATGTATTTTATAGTGTATCTTTGTTAATTTTTAAATTTTTTTTTTTAAAATCCGGTGGAACCGGTTTTTTTTGTCCGATCCGGTTCCATAAATCCGGTCCGGTCCCAATAGGTTCCAACTCTCCACTCCCTTAACCGGATCCGATCCGGAACCAGTTCCAATGGATCCGACCGTTGACCATAGTTGACCGAACCGGTCCGGATCCGGATCCCAAAAAAAACCGGTTTGTGCACCTCTACCGTCGGTTATAGTCATCACCGACGAAAATCAGTCGGTGAATCTTCGTCGGAAAAATGGTCATGGGTCATATGTTTTCTGATGGAAATCTGTCGGCGTTAACCGATGGATCACCGAAGGACAACTTACTGACAACGCCCTTTCTCCGATCACATATCACTAGTTGCCAGCGGATTATCGAAGACATCTTTACGGCGGATTTCCTGCAGACCTTTGAAACATTACTGACATAATGTTTATCGGTAATTTTTAATTTTTTATTTACTGTAATTACAAATATCACTATTTTAAAAAAATTAGATACAAATTAAAATTCTAAATTCTGAAACTTAAAAATAATTAACAAATAAAGCCTAAATAAAAAAAGACTAAATTATAATTTTTGTCCTTTATGTTTGCCTAAATTATGGAATGAGTCCTTTAAAAAATTGACTTTCACTTATTGTCCTTTATTTGCTAAACAAAATATATATTAAAATTTTAATTTGATAAACAAAATAATTTATTAAATTTATAAAATCTAAACTAAATTACAATTTTTATCCTTTAGGGGTAAAAAGACTAAAATGCCCTCATGTGCAACGCACATGAGGTAACTTAACTGAAAAACTTAACGTTCGTTAGTGTAAAGGACAAAAAACGAGAGAACTTTTCAAATAAAGGACAATAAGTGAAAGTCAATTTTTTAAAAAACTCATTCCATAATTTAGGCAAACATAAAGGACAAAAATTGTAATTTAGTCATAAAAAAAATATACTTAAATTAAATACAATCATTTGTTTTTTTACTAATATAATAGAATGAAGACGAGCCTCACGGGATGACCGGTTTTAGGGTCCTTTATGTACCTTGGGTAGTTCAGCCACCAATAACTTTACGGTGTTCCATTCCGTTTAAACAAATAATAATAATAATAATAATTAATGACTTTGGGACTATATTATTATTAGGGCTTATTAGTGTGAATCCACGGACCAATTATCTCAATATATTGTAATTGTTATTGAATGAAAATCAATCAATTCAGTCTTTTATCATCTTACATGGTATAAGAGCCAACCTAGGCTCTTTACCGTCTCTGCCGCGCCACACACAAATAACCAAACCTTAGCCGTCACCAACTGAGAAAATCCCTAGACAGGGCGGCGTGCCGCCACTGCCGCCGCCCTGTCCGGCCACCGTTAGTTTCCTGTTTACTTTTCTTATTTTCCGTTCTAAATAAAGTCACAATTTCGGTTCAAGATTTAAGACACTGTTCCTAAATATTTTTTCAAGACCCTACTACGTCTCACTGCTGCCGCCATCGCCTCCGCCTCCCTCTGATTAGCGGACCTCCAAATTCCGCTGCCGAACCACCCGTTTTTCATCAAATCAATAGTTGTATTATCCATCTTCTTCGTTGGAATGCAATAATCTTGAGATACTGTGCTAAATCTATTCATCGGAAGTGTATGGGTGGATTAGGTGTTCACTGTTTCTTTCTATTTGGCCGCCACGTATTCAACTCATGGCCGACATCAACATTATGGTTTCTCTAATGGAGGAATAAACTACTATTTGATTGTCGGCACAGAAGCTTTTATTGTGTTTGAATTGGAAAATAACAATTTACTCATTGGTTGTTTGGTGGTCACAAACTCACGACCATCAAGATATGTTTTCTTCGCCGTAAAGGCTTCTTCAAAATCACACTTTACACAAGTTTGTGTTTTTCTTTAAACAAGAAATCGGTTTTAGCCTTGTCGGTGATTTGTTTCGATCTCGATTGAAGCATCAAACGAGCCGGACTTGTGCCTACACGAGTCCGCAGTCCGATCTCAGTCGCCACAAAGATGATGCTACGGCCTCAGCTTGATTCCTCTCCTCCATCAAGCCGCTGCTTTCGTCGCGCCGTACTCTTGTAGGACTACGGTCCTATGCTGCTGGTTATCCTTGAGCCGCTTCGCCACCCAGATCTGACTATGGTTCTCTGTGCCACCTTTTTATTGAGCAGGGGTGTCTTGGAGCCCAAGCTGGCATCGGCGGTCGCTTGGGGCCCGTTTTCGCGGGCCCCAAATTTAAAAAAAAATTATTTGTATATATATAAATATCTTTTTTTTAAATTAGAAGCAAAATAAATAAATGAAAATTTTGTTGAGAGACCCATAAATAAAAACCTAAAAAAATATTTAAATATAAACCTATTATCAACAATTTAACTATTATCATACTCATTTAAACCAATAACTTAATTTTGTTAAAAGGCCTATAAACAATACTCTTTTTCTTTTAAATACTAATGTGGATTTTTAATTAAAAAAGAATAAATAAATAATCATGTGAAACAATTAATCACATTATTTTGGCAGTCGTTTTTGTAATCCTCGACTCTTTGCAATCCCAAAATTGACGATTCAATATCTACGATTCAATCCCAAAATATCCAATCAGTAAGTGAATATTAATTGATAGTCATATTGTTTTTGATTTTTGATTTACGGGAATATTAATTTGGGGATTTTAGTAATAATATTAATATGTTGATTTCGACAAACTTCAGAATGTATTCGTTTTTTTTTATTTTGCTATTCAATTTTGATTTTGGATTTTAGTATCATCTTATACAGTAAATTTGTATTTGGATTTTAGTACCATCTTGTAAAGTAGATTTTAGTACTCTAAACTCTCTATAACCATCTTCTACAATAGGTAATGTTTTAATATTTTTATTCTTTTCAATTTAGATGTTAGAAGAATTTTCTTGAGTATGTTGATAATGCTATTTACTAATTAGTAATTGCTATGTGGTCATGTAGGTATTATAAATTTGTAATATTTTGATTATGTATTTATGTTAGAAAATAATTGATAATTAGATTGTTATTTGTTAGTCTAGGAAGATAGTAACTTGGTATTTGTTTTTATAAATTATGTCTTCTAAACAATTATCCGGTAGTGGCATCTGCAGAAATAAGCTTCTTAAAATTGAAGTTGTTGAAGTCGTACTTACTATTGAAAATGTTTAAAGAAAAACTTAATGGATTGACAATGATAGCCATCGAGAACGATATATTAGATAGTATCAAAGTATCAATTGTGAAGAATTGATCAACAACTTTGTTTCGAAAAATGCTAGGAGAGTCTCTCGATTCGTTTAACTTTGTTATGTTTATTGTTTAACTTTGTTCTGTTCATTGTTTAACTTTGTTCCGTTTATTGTTTAACTTTGTTTTGTATTTGTTTTTTGCTACACTAACGTTTTTTTGTTTATTGTTATTACAATTATCATCGATCATTGGAAAAAAAAATTATATTTAAGGGCCCATTTATTAGGACTCGTATGGGGCACCTGAAATCTCGGAGACGTCCCTGTCATTGAGCCACTCCCTCTTGTAAGACTACAGTCCTCTAGCCACCAGCCGAGCCGCCGCCGCTTTGTTATGGGACTACGGTTCACCACAGTCGCCCCGCTAATTATCGTCGCGCCACCTTCATCGCTTACAGGACTATGGGATCATTCAAAATTGTGGATTATCATTGAAGATTGCATATTATGGAATTTTGGCAAAAGTTTTGACCGAAATTGAAGACCGTATTTTTTTAGGGTTTATTAGTGTTATTGTTTTTATGTTTTTTTTTTCATTCTGAGCTTTCAATTTCCTTCTGCTCCGACTGCGGGAAAGTATTGAACTATATTATTATTAGGGTTTATTAGTGTGAGCCCATGGGCTGGTTTATCACTATATATTATAATTGCTATTGAATGAAATCAATTAATTCAGTTTTTTACCATCTTACAATAACTATAATTATATAAAAGTATTGATGTAAACTACTACGTACTGAGTCGATCATCTTGTTCAAATCATGATCCGAAATCCAGCTCTGATACGGATGATCTCGAAGTCCAGCTTTGGATGCTTAAACAAGCGACCGTCTATCTCCCGTGCCTTCAACGCTGCATTTTCGCGTGCATCCCTCATCATGTCGGGGAATCGGGTGGCGTTTACCAACAACCAACGTTTGTAAATGGCCTTATCAAGGCTAGGATCCCAACGGTAATGACTCTACACACATATACACTTAGTTAGTCAACATTAATTATATAAAGTCAATATGCAGATTCAATACAAATGGTTAAAATGTACATACGGAAAACTGTTCAAACAAGATGTGTTGATGATCTACCGATACATCCTTTTGATAACACCACGGGCCTTGGAAATAATTCTTCAATAGAGTTGTTATCATACATGAAGCTTGTATAATAATAAATCATTAAAAATAAAGGCAAATACAAGTTATAAAAATAAACAAATAAACTAAACAAAGTATATAAACTATTGATATTAGCGTATTTCGTACCCGTCATCAGTTGCTAAGGCAATCTCCCTACGTCTGTCTCGATTGATGGGAGACGCTAGTTGATGATCTTCCCCCGCCCAGATGACCGGGTTGGGGAACCCTGGTGATCGAGACCAATATCACCAACCTCGATATCATCAACAAAAGCATCAACGTCGATTTGGATATCATCCAAGTCTAGATGTTGGTTGGCCTCGCTGTTGCTACCCCCTAACCTCCAAAGTCGTGTATGCGGCCGTGATATGTGCTACGCCCTCGATTTTAATATTCTTATTCAATTAAAGCATCAACATGGATTTTAATATTCTTATTCAATATGTACGAGATTCACAATCTTCAAATGTTTATGTTTACCGTTTTTCATTTCTGCATCTTCAAGCATGCAAAAATCTATGAAGAAATATTGTTATGGAATTTGTTTGTTGCTTTCTGTAGCAATAGTTACCGGTTACCGTTGACTTGGAGTGAGAAAGCGGCTGAGGAGGCGGAAGCGGTTGCAGTGATCTCTTGCACCGGCCATGGGAGAGCTTTCCTTGACGGTCGGATTTCTGACGCTCAACCTGTTTGTTATGGTGGAACCAATTACTCTGAATTATCTCCCTGATTTTTTTATGTTGACTTTGTAGTTAAGTGCTATTTCAACAAAGCTCCTTATACGAATACACCCACCTCTTATACGCATCATTGCGTCGGATACGGGTCTTATTGTACCATACGACCCGTAAGCTTCAAAAACAGTCAACTCAATCAATGTTACTGGTAGTATGGTACAATACGGTTGAGGGCATACGGGTCGTATGGTACAATAGACCCGTATGTCCTATATATTTTTTATTTTTTATTTATTATGAAGTCAATAAAACTAGATAGATAAATACTTTAAAAAATGACCAATTGGCAGTATTAAAGTCCTCTGATTGAATGTGATAAGAAGCCAAACCGTTCTATTACTGTCGGCATTCAATTAACGGCACCACACCGTATCACCTCCCCAACCTCCATACCATCCCCTTCGACCACTGACAACAATCTTTTGAATTTCGAATACGCATATGTTAACTTCACTACGTATGAAATAGACTGATTGTGGTTCGGGGTTAAAGGTGATAAAGTGTATGTGTGAAGTGTATCAGATTTTGTGAGAGGTTATTTTGCATCGTCAAATAAATTTGGATATTATCATTCACATGTAGATTGGTCATAAGTTGAACACCATTTCTTTCACATGAGAAATAGACTGATTGTTTTAATTTAGACCTGAAATCGTCGGGTTGATCACAATGCAAACGAGTGTTTTGTTATTTCGTCATGTCATGTTGACCAGGGGCAAAAAGGCTATAGTAAACAACTTCAAATGGCGGATATCTGTATATTGGAAGTCTTCCTCTTAATCTGACAAAGATGTTGGCCTATCATTTCCTTACCATTCAACCAAGAAGAACCTCCTAAATAGGAAGAGAAGAAATATGAGGTCACTCGAGGTATTAGTTTGATAAGCTTAAGTCTCTCTGATCCAATGTGATAAGAAGTTATTACTATGACAAATATATAAATTAAGGAACATCAGTTGTTATTACCATATTCAGTTATCAGACTTGATATAAATACTAACGGAGTCACATTTCCAGTGCACTCTTTCCATACTGCTTGTTTGTTGCTTCACTTTTGTCTCATCTTAACTGGCTTGTCATTTGAAATCGAACCGTAAAACAATAAAGTTAAACTCTTGCACTCCATTATCTATCACAAACTTTCTGCAACCATTAACAAAACACGAGAGTCACTGTAGGCATCGTTTACGTAGGCATGGTTTGAAAACGGCTCACCATGCAGCAGTCTCTTCGGCTCAACTGGTGACGGAAACCCCGAGGTTGCAGTTGCATCAACGACGATGGATCAATGGTTGATCGGAGAAGTATGTGTAGTTTAAAGAAGACGACGTCGGGAACACGTGATTATACTGTTGTGTGTCAAATTCTCTAAAAATGAACTCCATTATTTGTTTGTTACAAAGGAAAATATGTGAGTTTATAGTTCCGGCGGCAAGACTTGCGTCTTCGATGAGTATCTCCAAGGAATTTTGTGGCAAATAATAAATAGTAATGGAAATTTAAGAAATATTAAATAGTTAGTAATAAAGAAAAAATTAACTGGAAAAAGAACTTTGAGATCAAATAACTGTGACACGTAACGGGAAAAAGAATTTTGTGCTCACAAAATTGTAACACCTATCACATCCAATTACTTATTTATTAAGTATATATCAGTAAATAGTAGTACTTTTAATTGCTTGAAAGTTTTTATAACTTAAGAGTTCAACCAGCTTAGGCTTATCACCACATAGTGCATTGTTAGTAAAAGATTCTACACACATTGCTTCATTGTATGTTAGGAAACGATTCATCTTGAAACATTATACATAGCGTTTAATTAAGACAGTTGCTCTACTATTTCGTAGATACTTTTATAAATTCGTTAATTATTTGATTTTAGTGTTCTTTGAACAAAATAGTAAAGAGTTGCTTTTATTCTTAAAGACTTTTATACAAGTTGTAGTGGGGATCCTATATTCCTGGAGCCATTTTGGATGCAAAAGGCATCCGAAAGTGCAATCGTCATATCGGGGTGGCATCGTATGAGTTACCAATACGCAGACGACACTATGATGTCTACAGAGCTCAAAAGTTACATTCATAGGCTACATTGCATTGTCGGGAATGCAATCACCCGAGGTCGATACTGTTGGATATTAGATGTCCGATTGCTAACAAGGTACTATCCGAAAAGTTACACATTGGGCAAAGAACAAATCACAACGTTTAATTTGTTAAATGTTATTTCATGAAACACGAATTTGGAATTCGATGGATTAAATATTTAGAGAAACATTTATTGGTTATGTCGTATTTAATTATTTAGAATAATTAAATTAACAAAAGACGGAATGTGGTGTTATATATATATATTAGTGGAATATATATTAACGAGTTTTTATATTTAATAGTTAAATGTAAAACGTTCGGTTTACGTAAGATAGTTTATTAATTAGAGTAATTATAAACTATGGGGACTAGAACCGATTAAATGTTAATCAGTTATTAATTAAATGTTAATTACCTGGGGGTTGACTTGTAAATTGGTTTACTATAAATATATCTCAAAGTCAAAACCCTAATCCTAAGTTTTACACACAAAAGCCGCCACACCTCCCTTGTGCGACACCGTCAGCCGGACCACCACCCTGTCGCCGTGAACCGACCACCACCTGCTGCCGTCCCCTGCTGCCATCGCTGCTGTCAACGTGCAGCCGTCCGAAGCCAGCCAAGCCGCTGGCTTGTCCCCTCCGCCAGCCGAACGGGAGAAACACCCGTGAACCAGGTTTCCGACCAGGTGCGAGCCGAACCAAATACCACCCGGGAACTGGTCTTGCAAACTTTAAGCTTTTCGTGAGACGAGTTCGTGTGACGAGCTCGTCTGTAGTCATCTAGCGTGACGTTCTTTGTACCTGAGTGTTATAACCCGGTTATTCGTCAAAGGTATAAAACTCTATACACTCTATGGTTGCGTTTTATAATTTATTATTGTCTAAACATTGTGTAATCGGATCACTGTCGGATAAAGTTTCGAACTTTATTATCTTGTGTTATTGTTTACACTTCCTCCATTGTAAATATGATTTTATAAAGTAATGTTTTAAATTTTAAAACTGGTGCACGATTCCCAACAGTGGTATCAGAGCCAGGTTTACGCGCGTTTAGACATGATGATTTATTTTTCGATCTCCGTTTTAATTGTTAACATTTTTGGTTAACAAAAGATCGAACCTTTATCCTTTTTGTTGTGATTGTGTTTTGGTACATCGAGCCCTAGTGACGCGTGGTTGTGTTTGTCATGTTTTGGTTTTATTTTCTTTGTATTTATTTTTGAGTTATTTGGAACCCGATGTAATAATTAGGTTTCTTTTATTTATTTATTTTTATTGTAAAAGTATATATATTGTAAACCTAACAATACGAAGACTCGAAGACCGGAGATTGACAAAGAAGGGATTTGAAGATTGAGATCTTAGACTAAGTGGGTTATGAAAAGTTTATTTATTATTTGTTGTCGCTTAGACCGGTTTGGTTTTCGTTTGATGGCTCGAATGAAATCGGACAACCTTACTAGTGGCTCGGTGGTTGTTTTATATTTTGTGGTTGCTACAACACGGTCTTATAAAACGACGAGAATATTAACAGTTTTTAAAACTTCTCGGAAAGGTAATTAAATAAAAGAGTTTTATTTAAAAGTAAAACGGGTTTTTATATTTAATTTTTTTATTTAAAACCATATTTAAATTAATTAAATGTTAATTAGTTTAAAATTAAGTTCGCGACAAACGACCAATTTAGATTACAAATAAGGTATTTAAAATTGGACCGTGTCGAGTGTTGAAAGCGTTTCACGAACTTATATAGTAAAAACTGGTTTAATAAAATTGCACGACTTGGCTCATGCTACTCGTCGTCCAAAATGTTTTTGACCCTTAACCGGTAATTTTAAAACATTAAAGAAATCCCAATTTAAAAATCGATATTTCTGCGCCACTCTAAATTGTGACACTTCAACTAATCTATCCGAACCCCCGGTGTTAGTGAATTACCCTGCACCAGCCCTACGGTTTTGGTTGAAAGTATGACCGCGATTCCTGAGTTACTTAGGTCGGCTCTATGGTCACAATTGAAGGACAAATATCACTTAAGTTGTTTAAGTGGGCGTAGTTAAGGGAAACGTATCCAAAACTTGACCTTGTTCGTCATGCCCCTCAAACCGAGAATTGTGTAGTCGACACAATTGGTATTTTCATACCTACCTAGCTAGCTATGCCAGTGGAGAGTGCTCAGCCATTTACTGAGACATGGTGAACCGGGATCTCATTCCTAATTATATATATATTCTTGCCCTTGGGTCATTAATTTAATTAGGAAATTTAAAGCATGAAAATACTAAACCTTATTTGAATTTTGTAGATGTCTCCTTCTGCTGATAAGGTTATTCTAGAGCATCTTAACGAAATCCTTAAGTTCAAACTAGTTGGAACAATTTTCTTGGAATGGTACTACAATCTAAAGAGCGTCCTTAGATATAACAAGAAGTTGCACGTTCTGAAATTCCCTTTACCTAGGCAGCCACCTAAGGATGCTGGCAAGTTTGTTCTAAATGTTTGGAACAAATTTATGGATGATACCGATGCTATATCAGACCTTATGCTAGCATCTATTAGCCCTGGGATTCAAGCTTCAATCTGGCGCTTGTCTGCTTATGATATGATCCGTAACTTGAAGGAGAGATATCATCAAGATTACAACAAGGTTCCTTCTTACTCTTTAATGTCACACATTAGAGACGTTGCTTTGGAGAATCCGAATCGTTCAATGATCATGAGAAAGAAAATGGCAGACCTCGAGAAAGCATGGGTTCCTATAGACGATCACTTGGTCATATATTACTCTTGATGACATATTTGACAACTATAGAAAGGAAAAACTCCTACTTAGTCGTTTTGACGAAGTAAGGGATTTCATATCATGGTACGCCAAGGTGGAACCCGAGGATGCTTTAAGCATGACATGCTTCATTGACCAGCTTGAGAGGACCGGGGTTTACCCTAGTGAAAACATCATTCGAGCTATATTCAATGATGATCTTCACTTGTCCTACACAAGCAGGGAGGTACCGGATGACGCTGTCAAGACCGGGGATAAGTGCAAAACCATTGGTGAGACCAAGGCATATATCTCTAAACCCAAATGTCGTGTGAGAGAGACGCCCGAAGGTGCTGTTGCTAGAGAATGCTTCAATGCATATACTTTAGATATCTAGGAAACTTTTCATTGTTTCTTTATTACTTAAAAGCTAGGCTTTTTAACATATGCAAACTTACTTTTTACAGAGATAAAAGAAAAGAAGGAAAGGAAAAAGAAAAGGAAGACGGATAAAGCTTGAAGATTGTTTCAAGTTATTGATTACACCATCTGATGATGTTATTTTATTTTTGTCTAGAACAAATTTAAAATAGGCATTTACTTTCTTTTGAATATTGCTTGATTATTTTAAGTATGACTTATTTAAAATCATTTATTATAACTATTGCCTAACTATGAATTAAGAATACAACTACCATCTAATTCACATGAAATATAAAGACATGTGAGACATGTTATTCAGGTCTAATAGATATTACATTAGATAAGATCTAATATATACCGTGAAACAAATTAGTTAAGTCTTGTATAAGGATTATATAAGATATAATGTTTTACACATGAATTAATAATTGAAAGAGTTACAATAAAATTTCTCTAGAAACAATCTTATGAGATAAGATATAAAAGAAGCGATAAAAGTTATCACTACTTCAAGACTAAGTGGTTAGTCATGAGAAACCAGCTACCCAAATTGACATAATCTGAATCACTAGCCTTGAACCGTAAGGTTTATCCAGAACAGGTATAATAATTCATATGAGATATGAAAATATAGGAAGAGTCCTATGAACTATTAAGGATAGGGTGTTATGAACTCCTATATGAAAGAGTTTCATGTGCCACCATAATAAGCCTTCAAACTTAATGTTAAGATTGAAGCTGTTCATGACCAAAATATACCTGGTTCTTGAACAAGAAGCAAATGTTGTTTAAAGTTCTAAATAAATGGTATTATTCAATTGCATAAACATGAAATTCATATATACACGCAAGGATGAGATCCTTAATAATATATGAAAGTTTATCATAAACAAAAGATGAGATCTTTCAGAATAGACATATGAAACCATGTAATGAAAGAATAAGATTCTTTAGTAAATCACTTTATGATAACCCATACACAAAATCCATATTATGACAAATAAGGATTTGATCAGACTACACATGAATGAGATTCATAAGAATGTAGAAGTTGTTTTTGAAAACAACAAATGGATCGTTCATACTAGAAGCTCGACATATTATCAAAAGTTGATAAAATAGGAATTACATTCCGAGTTTCTTTAAAAGGAAACAACTTACAAATTTTGAGCAGTTGAACAAACTAATCAAAATGAACATGTATTATGAATACCAGGATGTTTTGTAATAAAGTAACTTCAAGGAAAGTATGAAAGTCTGAATATGTCTGAGATTATTAAATTGATCGAAAAAGATTCAATATGATAGATGCAAAGGTCAGTGGGAGTAAGTACCTACGACAAGGAAATGTGTAAAGACACATTATCAAGAGGAATGTATAGAGATACAGAGAACATTATTAAAGGGGATGATAAGTGTTATCATAGAATGTATAATGATACATTGCTAAAATTATGAGTTTAAACATGTCATTGAAAGATAAAGTATCTTTAGATATAAATTTCAAAGCTTGCATTGATTGCAACCATATATAAGATATATGAAGGAAAGATTCTAAAGTAAGAATCATAGCAATCTATTGACATTAGTAAAATCGTCTTAATGCTTTGTGTGACAAATCTATAAAGACAAATTGCTAACATTATCTGCGATCCTTAATAACGTTAGGATAAGATGAAGTTGAAAGTGTTCATGTGGTTTCATCTAAAGATGATAAGCTATGTCAATACCTTCATATAATGAAAGAACTTTGAAATTCAGTTATGACATAACAAAAGGAACATGCTTGAGAAGCATAAATTGGTGATGGTCATAAAGTGTTATGATGAGATACTGCTATCTTATCAGATAAGATGCCAAGAGTACTAGCTTTGACTATTAAGAAGGGTTCTTGAAACAAGATCATAATAAGTTATGACAACTTGTCAGTCAAACACTACTATCTTAAAAGTTAAGATATAAACACCAAAATACAACATTGAGAATGATTAAATGAATACACCACTAGAAACATCAATGTTATCTAATAAAAGAGTTCCATCAATAACAATTACACCACATGAGATGTTATGACTTGGAAACATTAGAAGACAGTATTCTGAAAGAGTTCGGATAACTTCTAATAGTTTGGAAAGGAGTTCTCCATCATAAGTTTCATTAATGTGATCATGAAACTTAGAGACATCATATTAAAACAAAATTCACACAAATCTATATCTAGCTGACCCATTCGTTAAACCTATACCTCAATCTATGTATGAGGAGCATGTTGATAGGTCTTAGATTTGCTAGACTTGAGTTTGATTTGTATGTTAGTATTGGGTGCTTTCGCACTATATGTAGAAACAATAGTGTTTTATATTGATTTAATGGTTAAATGCATTATAAATAGATGTTTCTATGTTCGACATTTTGTACGTCTTAGAAATCCTTGAATATTGTATTTTAAATGTCTGTAGTCGATTAGATTCATGGGAATCAATCTGAATGAAAGACTGTTGTGAATTGGGTGATTGGTTCATTGCAAATGAATGTTCAAGTAGTTAGATGTCATATTCACAGATAATCGGTAGAGAATAATTATTGGACGTAACTCGCTTCAAAACTATCTTCATGGATCAAAGTCTTGAGAAGTTTTGAATATGGTAAGATCTATCGATCCTTGACCCAAGGCACATACTAGAACTAACTTTGACTAAAGTTTGTTCTTTAATCTTATCTAACGTTGAACTTTAATAGGCAGTAATAAGGATATGATTATGAATAAATCTGAAGTTAAGTGGGAGTTGTACGTGGCCAAAGGAATTATGTTCTCCTTTAAATTAGGAGTTGGACATTCTGGCACCCTCGTTGATTCAAACTGGTATAAATAGCGTCGCCACGCACAAACTGAGAGTAGTTTGTTTAGACCGATTTGAATTGGAGAACGAGAACAAGAATAGTTGAACGTATACGAGAAGTGTCTCATGTTCAACGGATGACCTAAACAGAAAGGATACGTAGATATGTATACCATGGCTATTGTACTTGGTTAAGTAAAGGTTACTTGAACACAAGGAATTATTTGACGATTATAAATACGTCATACCTTGCTAGGGGCAGTGAGATGCAGCTAGGCGTCCACCACTGTCTACATTGACCTGATTAATCGATGAATCGTCCTAGTGGGATATTGTTGGATATTAGATGTTCGATCGTCGTTAATATCAACGTTGCTAACAAGGTACGATCCGAAGAGTTACGCTTTGGGCAAAGAACAAATCACAATGTTTAATTTGTTAAACGTTATTTCACGAAACACGAATTTGGAATTCGATGGATTAAATATTTAGAGAAATATTTATTGGATATGTCGTATTTAATTATTTAGAATAATTAAATTAACAAAAGACAGAATGTGGTGTTATGTATATATTAGTGGAATATATATTAACGGGTTTTTATATTTAATAGTTAAATGTAAAATGTTCGGTTTACGCAAGATAGTTTATTAATTAAAGTAATTATAAACTATAGGGACTAGAACCGATTAAATGTAAATCAGTTAGTAATTAAATGTTAATTACCTGGGGGTTGACTTGTAAATTGGTTTACTATAAATATATCTTAAAGTCAAAACCCTAATCCTACGTTTTACAAAAAAAAACCGCCACCCCTCTCTTGTGCGACACAATCGGCCGGACCACCACCCTGCTGCCATGAACCGACCACACCTGCTGCCATCTCTACCATCGACGTGCAGCCGTCCGAAGCCAGCCAAGCCGCTGGTTTGTACCCTCCGCGAGTCGAACCGGAGAAACACCCGTGAAACGGGTTTGCGACCAGGTGCGAGCGAACCAAATACCACCCTGGAACTGGTCTTGCAAACTTTGAGCTTTTCGTGAGACGAGGTCGTGTGACGAGCTCATGTGTAGTCATCTAGCGTGGCGTTCTTTGTACATGAGTGTTATAACCCGGTTATTCGTTAAACGTATAAAACTCTAAACACCTTATGGTTGCGTTTTATAATTTATTATTGTCTAAACATTGTGTAATCGGATCATTGTCGGATAAAGTTCCGAACTATATTATTGTGTGCTATTGTTTACGCTTCCACCATTGTAAATCTGATTTTATAAAGTAATGTTTTAAATGTTAAAACTGGTGCACGATTCCTAACTGATACATGTTCTTTGGTGTCAGGTCATCCCAACTTCTAAGCGCAGCGCTTTACACTATTTCCCCTCAAAACTCTTCTTCCCCATCCAACATCCTCGCTTCCATACCATTCTATCCAGTCTACGAGGGTCAAACAGTGCTCTTTAACTCGAAGAATTTTCAATTTAAAGGAGACACAAACTCATGGAAATTAGATAACTCGACATATAGCATGGGTGTGAATGAATTTGTAACCTCACTAAACAATCCATGCGGAGAGTTGAAGAAACCGCCTCTTAGAAGGAAGACGATATACGATCATGCCTATTTTCGGCCACATTTTACACCCATCCTGGGCCCTTCCGATCATGATCTCATGATCTTTATTTTTTCTAAGATCACGGGTCATGCGGGCAATCATTTTGGGTATGTATTGTCACACCCTGCTCGACGGCAGAAACTATGGGGCGCGACGTTCATGAATATCGTAGTCATTAATCACATTGAACAACCTCTATAAGAGTTCGAAAATCAACATTTAAATATTAAACTAAATTTAATTCATAAAAGGAGTTCATAAGGTTACATAAATCCATAAAATAAGTTTGTAAATTCGAATGTTAGAAAAACGTTATTCATGACCAAAAGCTTCTAATGCATAGGAACCTAGGATGATCCTATATGCCATGTGACTCCATGAGACTCCATGCAATCAATGACCTGAGAAAAACATGCTAAAGTGTGTCAACATAAAGTTGGTGAGTTCACAAGTATTGGTAAATGAAAACATTTGTTTTGAAAACCCAAGTAAGTAAAAGTAATTGTCACCCGACAATATATCATGTTTAAAGTGTTTGTATCAACAATTATACCAAATAAATAGTATTGGTCATACGACAAATAATGTATTGAATTATCATGAACTCCTATACCGAAGCTGACATGTTATGATTTTTCCTTAGAACACAATGACGCATCACACACATTGAATTGACTAGCTAATAGTGCACCCGCTCGGCTCCCAGCCAACGGGTGGGGTTGTCAACCCAAATAGATCTATCCACAATTACTACGCTTTATCCAAATTAACGGTCTAGAATTGTAAGGGACTTTTGATATAGATGCTTATGTTAATTCATGTAATTGACAAATGATTTGCATATTTCTAAAATGATTTGCATATTTCTTAAACGGTTGGCATGTTCGTAAAATGATTTGTATGTTAATAAAATGGTTTGCATGTTTTCTCCCGAAAACAGTTATAAAAATAGTAATAAAATAGGGGCAGTGAAACTAACATGGTATGAGTAGTGTATGACCTAGATATGTGATAGTGCTTGTATGAGAACCGAACCACTCGTGTCCTAGTATGTGTAAGGACGTGAGTTCTATGAAACATTTGTGTTTATTTATGCGATCAATCCACCCAACTCGACTTTCTATAAAATGTCCTAATCTTTAAACATTTAAGGACGTGAGTTCTATGAAACATTTATGCTCTTGAGTTGGTTAATAGAGAATGGTGGGAAAAATGAAGTGGTATGGGGTGGTATTTATAGTGTGGGAGGAGAGATAAATTGGGGATTTAATTTAAAAGAAATACTTATTAGTGTAGGGTGGTTGATGATAATGGATTGGGGGTGTAAGGTGGCTTGCTTGAGTGTAGTAATGGTTTTGGTTATTTCTAAGCGGGGATCTCATCATTAGATCTTATATAAAGATTTTGTTGATTTTAATTAAATTAAAATGTTTTAAATAAATAAAAGTAATTAGTTTATTTATTAAAGTGTATGGATTAGTTGATACCAGTGTAATATACAAGGTAATCCGTACTGCGTTTAAAACAAAACGTTCGTTAAAAAATATTAAACTTTTATTTTTGACTCGAAATAATAATTCGCAATGCTACGCATAATTTTTATAGTCTAAATCATATTTTTATTTATCCATCTTAGACATCACCAACGTTCGTGTGTGACAGAACGCGTGTGTGATCCGGTAATTCTTAGAATTACCGATGCGTGATATGAATTGATCGGACTTTTTTATGCACCTAATGAACTTAATTACTCTAAATTAAGTATTATTGCACAAATTGTACGTGATTATGAAGATGACGGGAACAATCAATGACCTGAAATTAGATGTCTCGAACAACTGCGGGTATTTGCGTTTCATCTGGTCTTCTCGCTCCCAAGTGAACTATGGCCCTTGCCTAGAGTTCCATCGTACTTTAACTATCGGGATGTGGCTTTCCTTCAAACTCTTGACCTCTCGGTCCATGATCTCGACTGGTTCTTCTACAAAGTGAAGTTGATCGTCAATTTGTATCTCATCCAGTGATATAACTAACGTCTCGTCAGCTAAACGCGTTTTCAAGTTTGACACATGGAACGTGTCATGAACTCCGATGAGTTCCTGCGGTAGTTGGAGCTTGTAAGCCACGGGACCAATCCTTGCTAGGATTTCGAACGGTCCAATGTATCGGGGGTTTAGCTTTCCTCGCTTACCAAACCTAATAACTCCTTTCCAGGGTGAGACCTTCAGCATGACCTTGTCTCCAACCTGGAATTCTAATGGATAGCGTCTTACATCAGCGTAGCTTTTCTGACGATCACGCACGACCTTCAACCGGTTTTGAATCTAAACAATATTCTCGGTCGTCTCATGAACGATCTGTGGACAAGTGAGTTGACTATCACCGACTTCGGTCCAGCGTAGAGGTGATCGACACTTTCGTCCATTAAGTGCCTCGAACGTTGATGCTTTGATGCTAGTGTGGTAGTTGTTGTTGTATGAAAATTCAGCTAATGGTAGATGAACATCCCATTTGTTCCCGAAGTCTATCACACATGTTCTAAGCATATCTTCCAATGTCTGGATAGTCCTTTCACTTTGACCGTCTGTCTATGGGTGATAAGTGGTGCTCATGTCCAAACGAGTACCAATAGCTTGTTGCAACGATTGCCAAAATCTAGAAGTGAAACGGCTATCTCGGTCCGAGATGATCGAGATTGGCACTCCATGTCTTGAGACAACTTCCTTCAAATAGATTTTGGTCAGTATTTCCATCTTGTCCGTATCCTTGATCGGTAGGAAATGAGCGGACTTTGTCAAAAGGTCGACAATTACCCAAATGGTGTTGTACCAGCGGTTTTGGATAGTTTGGTGATGAAGTCCATGGAGATTTGTTCCCATTTCCATTCTGGGATCTCGGGTTGTTGCAATAGTCCTGACGGTTTCTAGTATTCTGCTTTGACCTTTGAACACGTCAGACATTTACTGAAGTAGGTAGCGATGTCAGCCTTCATATTTGTCCACCATACAGCTCCTTGAGATCCTGGTACGTCTTGTCTAAACTTGGATGTATCGAGTATCTAGACTTATGTGCTTCGTCCATCACCACGTCCCTCAAATTCCTAAAACTAGGGACCCAAATTCTATTTGTGAAGTATAGAGTCTCATCGGATTTGACCTTGAGCTGTCTAACCATACCTCTCATCGCTTCTTGTTTTTAATATCTCCTCCTTAAGCGCTTCGTGTTGAGCATTACGGATTTGCGTCGTGAGACTCGTGTGGATTGTCATTCCTAATGCATGCACTCGTAAGGTCTTGACTCGCTCCTTTCTACTCAAGTCATCTACTACGATGTTTTCCTTGCCAGGATGGTACCGAATCTCACAGTAGTCGTTAAGCAACTAGACCCATCTTCGTTGCCTCTGGAGACTTTTATGGTCAGTAAAAACAGTTCATTTAGTACCATAAAGGTAATTCCTCCAAATCTTGAGCGCGAAAACCACGGCTCCTAACTCTAGGTCGTGGGTGGTGTAGTTTTTCTCACGCACCTTTAATTGTCGAGACGCATACGCAACCACTTTGTCTTGCTGCATCAGCACACAGCTGAGACCTTGCCCTGATGCGTCATAATATACTACAAAGTCATCAGTTCCTTCAGGGAGTGATAGTATCGGTGCACCACACAACTCTTTCTTCAGTAATTGGAATGCTGACTCTTGTTTGTCGCTCCAAATAAACTTCTTGTCTTTTTGTGAAACACCCTACTTATCTTATTATTTTATCAGAGTATTTTATTGTGAAAAACGGTCCAAGTTTATAAAAACCTTGCCATTGAATTGCTAAGGTATATTTTTCATTTATGATTATTATTTTACATGTACAATATCTTATTACATAGGGATTTCGAACTCCGACTTCTCAGTCCTCAGGAAGCCGCATTCCACGTGCTTTTTTCCTGCAGAATTTAGAAAACGTTTTTGAATTAGCTTTCGCTAAGTAAGTACACTGCATCTTTTCATTTCATTATGAACCCTTTAGGTTCTTATTATTGTTCATGTTTTCTCGGGCTCTCAGAGCCCCTGTGACCATCTTCGGACGTACCTCTGATCACAGTATTTGTATATTTTATGGGTGTGCTAACCCCCTCGCAACCATCTTAGGCCGTACCTCCGGTTTGAGTATTGGCAAGGTTCTTATACTCGTCAGTATAGACCCCTCACATTTGTCATGAAGTCTCATTCATTCCTCAGCCTCGTAGGCTTGGAATCTTTTACTCTTTCAGCCCCGTAGGCCTAGAGTTTCCTTTTCTTTTCCTCAGCCCCGTAGGATTTGGAATCTTTTTAGTTCTCTTCTTTATTATTTATTGAGATCCACCTTACAGGCCGAGTATCTCATTTCATTTGGGACATTGAGTATCTTTGAATCACAACATCCCAAATGTATCAAGCATTTATTTTTATTTAACGTATATGCTTGATTTACTTCCCAACCAGTGCTCATCTTAAAACTTCGTAACGGTTTCTCCACGATGTATTAAAAGGGTTTATATATAGGAAGTACCAGCGGCGTATCCACCAACGGCGTGTTCCATTTTAGGATTTAGACTCATTCCATCATACTCTTTCATATTTGTACATATCATCATGTATTCACGTATTCATCATGCATTTCACGTATCCATATTCATTATGCATGGTATATTTCCATCGTATATTCATATTCGTCATATATTGTAAACTGGGGTGATTTTCCTTCCAGCGCAGTACCTCCAACAGAGATGTTCCTAGGAAAGAGTGACGGGTCTAGAAGAGAATTATACACCACTCTTTCCTTAGACAGAACATTCAGTTTGTCAGATAACTACATACCGCTAAACATTCATAATGGTTTCACCACGAAATACCAAGAGGTTTATATATAGGAAGTACCAGCGGCGGCGTATCCTCCACCCCTTCGATACGTCGTGACTACTTCATTATTCCCGTTTAGTGTTTAGAATAATCTGTCATTACCCCGTACCCTCGTTATATTTATAGCACATAACACATAACATTTAATCACATTATTCACATAATAGTGCCTAGGGTACGGGTCCAGTGTACTTACTTTAGTCTTGGGTAGTTTCCTACGCTCGTTCCTCGCTTAAACGCTTCTCCGAACTCGAACCGTACTCGTTGCGTACCGCACTCGTAACCTCCACGCTTGTAACCACCGTGCTAGCCTTGCCTCGGTATTTGTGCTTGAGTGTGGTTTGTGTTTTTGTTGTGAAAAAGTGAATGGCCAAAGCCATCTATTTAAAGGCTGCTCCCTGGGTACGTGACGGACCGTTACCAATGGTGACGGTCCATCACCGTTTGTTCCTTAGCAGCCAAGTCCTTCGCTAATACGTAACGGACCGTTATCCTTTCATGACGGTCTGTCATGACCCGTAACGGACCGTTACCCTTCATGACGGTCCGTCATAGGGTTTACACGCGTCACTTCACCAAGATGAGCCACTTAACACATGTCATTCTCCGGTTCAAATCCTTGCTCAACCCGTAATGGACCGTTACCGTTCTGTGACGGTCCGCACGGCTCTTAACGGACTATTACCGTCCATGACGGTCCGTTATGGCTTGAAACTTCAAATTTTCATTTTTAAACCTTGGACTTTGCTTTTCTTGTTGTTATTAGCCGTTCTTGTTTCTTGAGCTGTTAATTTTTGGGATGTTACATTTTGCGTCAGTGTGGTCAAGGGTTGGGCTATTTTAGAGAAATTCTCGATGAATTATCTGTAATAACCTGCTAATCCTAAGAATTGTCGCACCTCAGTCGGAGTCTTTGGCGCTTCCCAATTCTTAATTGCTTCAATCTTGGAAGGATCTACGTGAATACCCTTGTTGTTAACTAGATGACCAAGGAAATGTACTTCTCGGATCCAAAATTCACACTTTGAAAACTTCTCATATAGCTTTTAATTCTTGAGTAGCTCTAGAATTAGTTTCAAGTGTTACTCGTGTTCGTCTTTGGTTCGAGAATATATTAGAATATCACTTTATGTCATGCTGATTAGGAATCTAGTTCCCATCTCTTCATGGAACTTCTTCAAGAAACGTGAAGTGAAACGAGTATCTCGATCAGAGACAATCGAGACTGGCACTCCATGTCTTGAAACAATCTCTTTGATGAATAAATCAGGTAACTTTTTTGAAGAGTATGTTTTACGTATTGCTAAGAAATGAGCACTCTTAGTTAACCGATCTACAACCGCCCAAATGGTATCATAACCCCTAGCTGTCTTTGGTAGCTTGGTTATGAAGTCCATACTGAGATGTTCCCTCTTCCATTTTGGGATTTCTAATGGTTGTAATCTCCCATACGGTTTCTGATGTTCTGCTTTAACTTGTAAACAAGTCAAGAATTTTGCTACATATTTCATGATATCAAATTTCATTCCGGGCCACCAATAATTTTTGTAGTACCCGGATGAATAGAATATCGTGATTTATGAGCTTCATCGAGAATCTTAAGTCTAAACTCATCTGATCGTGGTATCCACATGCGAACAAATCGAGTCTTGACTTTATATTCATTCTCTTCTAGAAACTTCTCCTGACCAACCATTCTTTCTTTCTTAATATTCTCACCTTTTAATGCTTCGATTTGTGCGTCTCAAAGCTGGCTCATGAAATTAGGAGTTATTACTAACTTATATGCTTTCACCCGAATAGGATGATGCTCTTCCTAGCGGCTTAGAGCATCGGCTACCACGTTAGCCTTTCCGGGATGACACAAGATCTCACAATCATAATCCTTGACCAGTTCTAACCATCGTCATTACCTCATGTTCAAGTCCTTCGGGTCAAAGAAATACTTAAGACTTTTGTGGTTAGTGTAAATCGTACACTTCGTTCCGTACATGTAATGCCTCCAGATCTTTAGTGCGAACACCACCGCAGCTAATTCTAGATCATGAGCTGGATAATTTGCTTCATGTGTCGGCATAGGCTATCACCTTTCCTCTTTGCATCAGAACAAATCCTAACCCAAGTTTTGAGGCATCAGAATACACCACAAAGTCTTCTACTCCTTCTTGCAATGCCAGAACCGGAGCTTGTGTCAACCTTTCTTTCAAAGTATGGAATGCCTTCTCTTGTGCCACATTCCATTCGTATTCTGAGTTCTTTTGAGTTAGTTTAGTTAATGGGGTGGCTATCCTAGAAAAATCCTGTATGAATCTTCTATAATAGCCATCTAACCCCAAGAAACTTCTAACTTCTGATGGATTCTTAGGTGGAGACCATTTCATTACAGCCTCTACCTTTGCTGGGTCTACTGAGATGCCTTCTGCATTTACAACGTGGCCAAAAAATTGAACTTCTCTCAACCAGAATGCATATTTTGAGAACTTTGCGTACAATTTCTCCTTTCTTAAAGTACTAAGTACTTCCTGAAGATGTTATGCATGTTCTCCTTCATTCCTTGAATATATCAAGATGTCATCAATGAAGACAATAACAAACTTGTCTAACATTGGCCGACATACTCTATTCATGAGATCCATGAAACCTGTCGTAGCATTTGTCACTCCGAATGGCATCACTACAAATTCATAGTGTCCATAATGAGTTCTGAATGCTATCTTAGGTACATCTTCTTCTCGTACCTTGACCTGATAATAACCGGATCTTAAGTCAATCTTGGAAAACCAACTTGATCCTTGTAATTGATCAAATAGATCATCAATTCTAGGTAGAGGATACATATTCTTAATAGTCAATTTGTTCAATTCGCGGTAGTCTATACACATTCTCATACTACCGTCTTTCTTCTTTACAAATAGAATTGGTGCATCCCAAGGGGATACACTAGGGCGTATAAATCCCTTGTCCAACAACTCTTGAAGTTTTTACATTAACTCCTTCATTTATGTTGGTGCTAACCGGTATGGAGCCTTAGCTGCCGGTTTAACTTCAGGAATTAAATCGATTTTGAATTCGCTTTCTCTTTCAGGTGGAGCACCTGGAAGATCGTCTGGGAATTCTTTTACTACTGGAACTTGATCCAGTTCTTCCCCTTTCATCTTTACATCAGCTACGTAGGCTAAGAAGGCTTGATGACCTTGTCTCACGTAGCTACTTATTTTGGCCATTGTACATATCGTGATCTGGTTCCGTCGTTCCCCAATGACACTAACTTCTTTTCCTGTAGGCGTCATGAATCGTATAATCTTCTGATTGCATATAATCGTTGTAGCATGTGAAGACAACCAGTCCATTCCAATGATCACGTCAAATTCTTGCATCGGCATCAGAATTAAGTCGACAAAATATTCTGCTTCCTCTATCAGTAGTTGGCAATCTCGGCATATTTCAGTCACTACGCAGTTGCGATCGCTCGCGATTTTGACTTCTAATGACTTAGCCAACCTACTTCTATTGAAATTTCTATAGTTCGCATATTTTAAAGAAATAAACAATCGACTAGCTCCGGTATCGAATAAAACACAAGCAGGTAGGGAATTCAAGAGGAATGTACCTGATACAACGTCAGGAACATCTTTTGCTTCCTCTATAGTGATCTGAAAAGCCCTTCCCTTTGGCTTCGGAGCCTCAATCCTTTTAACTTCATTCTCTGCTACTCTTGACCCTTCTCCGCTCTTTTCCATCTGAAATTTTAACTCAGGACATTCTCTGCTAAAATGTCCTGGTTTATAACATTTGTAGCATAATCTGGTTCCACTTATACACTGCAATGCAGTGTGTCCTACCCTCCCACATTTGTTGCAAGTCATGGAGTTGAATCGGCACTCCCCCGGGTGCCTTCTTCCATAAGTCTTGCAATTTTGGATACTTTTCCTTTGGGAGGAACCACCTCCTAGTTTACTAAACTTAAACCTCTTAAGAGGCATAGGAGAAGGATAACTTTCTCCTTTCCTCTTTCCATCTCTTTCAGTCTGCCTTTTGCAATCAATCATTTCCTCCAAGTTCTCGCACTTGGATGTATGGATGAACTCTCTGATCTCTGTTTTCAAAACGAGATGGTATCTCGTCATCCAGGGTTGTTAACAAAGTCGGAAAGAATCAGGCATTGTCAAAGAAGATCCCTGTGATCTCATCCACAGTCTCTGTTGTCTGACGGAGTTGAAGAAACTCCTCAGTGATTCTTTCGATTGCCGCTCGAGGGAAATAGTGTTTTAAGAAGAGATCTTTGAACTCTTCCCACCCTATCTCTCTGATTCTCTCTCTACCTTTATCTCTCTACACTACTCCCCACCGATCATCAGCTCGTTCTTTTAGCTGATTGGTGGCGAAGGTGACTTCATCTTCTTTTTCACAGTGGCATGTATCGAATGCTCTTTCTATTGAGGCGATCCACCTCTGACTTTCTAAGGGATTAACAACTTCCTTCAATTCTAAAGGCTTACAAGTCATAAAATCCTTGTACATACATCGAGATGACTTTGCATCAACCTTTGGATTCCCTCCTTCTCCATTATGAGTAATATCCTTGTGGCTTTCGAACCAACTCTCTAATGAGTTCTGTAGATCTGCTTGTAAGATTGGGAAGTTTGCATCGAATGCCTTTCCTACTTATATTGCGATCTGTCTCCGGATGTTCTTCGGGACTTGTTCAACTTCTTTTTCATCATGAATTAGAGATTCAGTCCTCCTGTGGCTTTCCTCGTCATGTACTTCGTCATTTTGATGTTCAGCCATTTGCTGAAACATGATGTCGTTTAATCTCTCATTTGTCTTACCCTAACCGTAGTCTAGGGTTTTTATGCTATAGGCCTTGCACAATTCTTAACCCTATTCATATATTCTAGGGTTTCACATAAGGCCCCATCTATGCATTTTACGCATATGCAAATTCATTCGTGCATTTTAATCATGCATTTTCACATTCTCGGCTTACTATCTGCTGAAATAAGCTATCACATGATGTTTGCGATATCATAATGGTCCCATACATTAGCTCCAATACTGGCCAGGCATAAGGAAATGTATGTTATGTATCATGATACTCCCAATTATCGTATGGAGCGTATCTCATACAAAGTTCTGACCACGTATACTCACACATTTCTTTTTAAGCACTGGAAATTAAACATACCTGCTTCCTAGGACGGCCTCGGATTGAATCCCTATTTATATCAGGAGCACTTATGGTTTGAGTTTAAGCAACCCCTTTTGATACTTAAATCACTCAAACCGTGCTCTGATACCAATCTGAAACACCCTACTTATTTTATTATTTTATCAAAGTATTTCACTGCGGAAAAGGGTCCCAGTTTATCAAAACCTTGCCATTAAATGGGTAAGGTATATTTTTCATTTATAATTATTGTTTTACATGTACAATATCTTATTACATAGGGATTTCTAACTCTGACTGCTCCGTCCTCAGGAAGCCTCATTCCACGTGCTTCTTTCCTGTAGTGTTTAGAAAACGATTTTGAATTAGCTTTTGCTAAGTAAGTACATTGCATCTTTTCATTTCATTATGAACCCTTTAGGTTCTTATTATTGTTCACGTTTTCTCGGGCTCTCGGTGCCCCTGTGACCATCTTTGGACGTACCTCTGATCACAGTATTTGTATATTTTATGGGTGTGCTAACCCCCTCGCAACCATCTTAGGCTGTACCTCCGGTACGAGTATTGGCAAGGTTTTTATACTCGTCAGTATAGACCCCTCACATTTGTCACGAAGACTCATTCATTTCTCAGCCCTGCAGGCTTGGAATCTTTTACTCTTTCAGCCCCGTAGGCCTAGAGTTTCCTTTTCTTTTCCTCAGCCCCGTAGGCTTTGGAATCTTTTTAGTTCTCTTCTTTATTATTTATTGAGATCCACCTTACAGGCTGGGTATCTCATTTCATTTGGGACCTTAAGTATCTTTGACTCAGAGCATCCCAAATGTATCAAGAATTTAGTTTTATATCACGTATATGCTTGATTTACTTCCCAACCAGTCCTCATCTTAAAACTTCGTAACGGTTTCTCCACAATGTATTAAAAGGGTTTATATATAGGAAGTACCAGCGGCGTATCCACCACCCCTTTAATACTTCGTGAGTAGTCTGTTGTTCCATTTTAGGATTTAGACTCGTTCCATCATACTCTTTCATATTTGCACGTATCATCATGCATTCACGTATTCAAAATGCATTTCACGTATTCATATTCATTATGCATGGTATATTTCCATCGTATATTCATATTCGTCATATATTGTAAACTGGGGTGATTTTCCTTCCAACGCAGTACCTCTAACAGAGATGTTCCCAGGAAAGAGTGACGGGTCTAGAAGAGATTTATACACCACTCTTTCCTTAGACAGAACATTCAGTTTGTCAGATAACTACATACCGGTTGGATGTTCTCCGGTAAGTTTACTATATTTCATTATTATCTATTAATCTATACCGCTAAACATTCATAATGGTTTCACCACGAAGTACCAAGAGGTTTATATATAGGAAGTACCAGCGGTGGCGTATCCTCCACCCCTTAGATACGTCGTGACTTCTTCATTATTCCCGTTTAGTGTTTAGAATAATCCTTCATTACCCCGTACCCTCGTTATATTTATAGCACATAACACATAACATTTAATCACATTATTCACATAATAGTGCCTAGTGTACGTGACCAGTGTACTTACTTTAGTCTTGGGTAGTTTCCTACGCTCGTTCCTCGCTTAAACGCTTCTCCGAACTCGAACCGTACTCGTTGCGTACCGCACTCGTAACCTCCACGCTTGTAACCGTCGTGCTAGCCTTGCCTCGGTATTTGTGATTGAGTGTGGTTTATGTTTTTGTTGTGAAAAAGTGAATGGCCAAAGCCATCTATTTAAAGGCTGCTCCCTGGGTTTGTGACGGACCGTTACCAACGGTGACGGTCCATCACCGTTTGTTCCTTAGCCGCCAAGTCCTTCGCCAATACGTAACGGACCGTTATCCTTTCGTGACGGTCCGTCATGACCCGTAACGTACCGTTACCCTTCATGACAGTCCGTCATAGGGTTTACACGCGTCACTTCACCAAGATGAGTCACAGGACACGTGTCATTCTCCGGTTCAAATCCTTGCTTAACCCGTAACAGACCGTTACCGTTCTGTGATGGTCCGTCACGGCTCTTAACGGACCATTACCGTCCATGACGGTCCGTTATGGCTTGAAACTTCAAATTTTCATTTTTAAACCTTGGACTTTGCTTTCCTTGTCGTTATTCGTTGTTCTTGTTTCTTAAGCCGTTAAACTTTGGGATGTTACATTTTGCGTCTGTGTGGTCAAGGGTTGGGCTATTTTAGAGAAATTCTCGATGAATTATCTGTAAAAACCTGCTAATCCTAAGAATTGTCGCACCTCATTCGGAGTCTTTGGCGCTTCCCAATTCTTAATTGCTTCAATCTTGGAAGGATCTACGTGAATACCCCTGTTGTTAACTAGATGACCAAGGAAGTGTATTTCTCGGATCCAAAATTCACACTTTGAAAACTTCTCTTATAGCTTTTAATTCTTGAGTAGCTCTAGAATTAGATTCAAGTGTTGCTCGTGTTTGTCTTTGGTTCGAGAATATATTAGAATATCATTGATGAACACGATTACGAATTTATCGAGGTAAGGCTTGCACACTTGGTTCATAAGATCCATGAAAACTGTTGGGGCCATTGGTCAGACCGAAAGGCATGACTAGGAACTTAGTGACCATAACGAGTTATGAACGCCGTCTTCGGGATGACTCCATCTTTTATCCTCAATTGATGGTATCCTGAACGCAGGTCTATCTTTGAGTAAAAGCTAGAACCTTGGAGTTGATCGAACAGGTCGTCTATTCTAGGTAGTAGATATCGATTCTTAACAATTAGCTTGTTAAGTTCTCGGTAATCGATACACATCCTAAACGTTCCGTCCTTTTTCTTTTCAAACAGGACCGGAGCTCCCCATGGCGAGAAACTTGGTCTGATGAATCCTTTATCCAACAAATCTTGCAAATGATTGGACAGTTCTTGCATTTCGGATGGTGCCAGACGGTATGGTGAGTGTACGATCGGTGCAGCTCCCGGTACCAAGTCGATTCGGAACTCGACTTGCCTTGGCGGTGGGAGTCCTGGAAGATCTTTAGGAAAGACTTCCAGGTAATCTCGAACAATCTGTATATCTTCCAACCGCTTTTCTTCAGCATTCTTTATCGTTACATGCGCCAGGATTGTCGGGTATCCCTTTCGCAGGTATCCTCGGGTTTTCATGCAGGTGACTATCCTCAACGTAGCTCCACTCTTTTCTCCTTAGTTCACGAGGGTTTCTATAGGTCCTGGGAGCCTCGTCGCGCAACGGATATACATGGACCTGTTCTGTGATTTGTGTGGGAACAAAGAAACGAGACAGAGAAACACAAACATAGACAAAAGATAATGAAACGACATGTAATCTATAACATAGAAGTCATCCCGTATTACAGACTACATACTGAAGGAGCACACATCTCTCATCTAAGCTCACGGTCCAGGGGTCTGGAGAGCTCTTCCCGACCCGGACACCTCTCGACCTTGTTCCAGAGTTCCACCTACAAATGAAGACAAGTCTTCTATTTATAGGGGAAGGAACACTACCTGCGTACTTGACAAGTACGCAAGGCAAAAGCCTTGCGTACTTACTAAGTACGCATGGTTTGGTCATGCGTACTTGACAAGTACGCAAGGCAAAAGCCTTGCGTACTTACTAAGCACGTAGGACCAAACTGGTGTGCAGGCTAAGTACTCAGGAACACCCTCCTACGTACTAGCCACGTACACCGATACATAGAATTTAATCTATAGTTACAAAACATGCTTCTACAAACTCCCTCTTAACTATAGCATCAAATTCTATCTATCACTAACACTGATAATCATCAGTTTACAAAGAATGTCCTAACAGACTCCCTCTAAACTAATGACATCACGTGTCTTCTGGCGAGACTTGATCTTCTGGCATTCCACTTGAGATCTTCAAATATTCAAACTTCAGTCTTCAGTTGCCGAGTGATGACAAACCCGACTCCCTCATAACTGTAGCTTTCATTGTAGACCAAACCAAGTGCTTCAATAAGAACCAACTAACCCAACACAACTCATTTTCGTTCATCCTCTCAGCAGTAGCAACCTCCACCCTGACTTAGGACTCTGAGTCTGACAATGTCTTCCTAACCAGGTAACAATAGTAGACTAAGACAACTCCAAATCAGCTGGCATATGATAGAGAGTTTGAGTTTCCAATAACCTGCATGAAACTAATCAGCTCCCATAGGAATTCCAGTAAGATAAACTTAAGTCTTCAACCAGATGTGTCCAACTCTATCCTGTATCTTCACGAGTCAACCAAATTCCCGAAGATGTTCATTTCCAATATCCTCTTTCAGTTTAAGCTCCATCTGACTAGACCAGAAACAAGGGTATGTTTCCTATCCCATCGGCCAATGATAAAAGGTTCCATCTTCAACTAATAATCCAACGAATATCCAGCTTCATCTTGAAGACACACGATGGAATCAAACACGAAAAATATAGTTTACACGAGAAATCACGGTTGAGATCCATGTTACGTCAAAGAGGTATATATATATACGAAGTACCAACGGCTTTTCCACCACCTCTTTAATGTCTCATGAATACTAGATTTTATCCCCCTAATTTCTCTGTAAACTATGACCAACTTCATCATCACCTCACTCAAATCCTCAAAAAGCACAACTAGCCAACTCCAGGATTTTAATCTTTTATTTCTTTACAAAGATACAAAGCAGCAAATCCTTGGGTTCAAGTTGTTCCAGTATTCATCCCCTATTAAAGAAGTATCCCGGATACTCGTAGCCTACATATTCAGGTTTGAATACCTAAACAAGATGATTCTCTTTCCAAAAGACCCAAAGCAGCAACATCTTCACAAATAGAACGGGACCTTTAGCCGATGACGACCCAATTGCTCCCATTAGTTCAGCATTCATACCCTATTAAATAAGTAGCCCGGATACTCGTAGCCTACATTTTCAGGTATGGACCCTTAAACAATGTATGACAAGTGGTATCATCCAACAAAAATCTCGTCCGTGTTTCGCCAAGCCACATCGTATACAAATTCTGGTCCGGAAAAAACCAAAATTACTATCTTCTCAAAAATGGGCCGAAACACGCGTACAAATGATCCCTAAAAATTTTGGCCAAGAAAAGTTTTCCCGCCAAAAAACTCATGCGTACTTAACAAGTGCTCATGCGTATTTGATAAGTTCGTAAAATGCCCATGCGTACATGCTAAGTACGCAGAGTCAAATACTCATGCGTACTTAACAAGTACGCAGGACAACTTCTCTTGCGTACTTAGTAAGTACGCAGGAAAAAACCCATGCGTACTTAGTAAGTACGCAGAAAAGCTAAATTTGCGTACTTATCAAAAAGTAACAGCGTTCTTGACGGATCTTGAGGAGAATGCTCGAAAAGTGATGGATCTGAGAAATTGATGCTTCCAAAAGCTTAGAAATTATCATCTAACAAACCCTTAGCCTTCCAAACACCAAATGAAGTGATAACAAACTCGGATTTAAAGATTTTTGGTCAAAAAGTAAGAACTCAGATCTGATCCAAAAACCCTAAAACATGAAACTGGAACACAAATCAATGAAGACCGAGGCTCTGATACCACTTGTAGGTCCCGGGAGCCTCATCGCACAGCGGATATACACGGACCTGTTCTGTGATTTGTGTGGGAACAAAGAAACGAGACAGAGAAACACAAACATAGACAAAAGATAATGAAACGACACGTAATCCATAACATAAAAGGCATCCCGTATTACAGACTACATATCGAAGGAGCACACATCTCTCATCTAAGCTCACGGTCCAGGGGTCGGGAAAGGTCTTCCCGGACACCTCTCGACCTTGTTCCAGAGTTCCACCTACAAATGAAGACAAGTCTTCTATTTATAGGGGAAGGAACACTACCTGCGTACTTGACAAGTACGCAAGGCAAAAGCCTTGCGTACTTACTAAGTACGCATGGTTTGGTCATGCGTACTTGACAAGTACGCAAGGCAAAAGCCTTACGTACTTACTAAGCACGCAGGACCAAACTGGTGTGCGGGCTAAGTACTTAGGAACACCCTCCTACGTACTAGCCACGTACACCGATACATAGAATTTAATCTATAGTTACAAAACATGCTTCTACAGTTTCATCGTTGGGAAGGGGAATGCGAACCACCTTCTCGAAGCACACAATCTCCGCATGATTCTTCGATAACCGGTCCATTCCGACAACGACGTCGAAACTTCCAAGCTTCACATGTAATAAGTCTATTTCGAAGGATTTCTCATTTAGCGTTAAAGTGCATCCTTTAATGATTTTACAGGTTTCGATTAATTTACCGTCAGCTAGTTCTATAGTGTACACATAGTTTAATGTAACATCCCGTTTTCAGAATCACATGGATAAGCATGAATTGGTATATTATAGTACAGTCCGGGGTAGAAAACGTAAAATGAAGGACAAACTTGGAGGGGAAGCTAGGGTTACATTAGAATACTTTAAATAGTTGCAACCCACCTCATTCTCCCTTAAGTTTTCGGCCAAAAAGGAAAAGGGAAAGATGGAATAGGGAAAAATCTCATTTTTGTGATATCTAGCAGCAAAGATCAGACGATAACCGGAGATCTAGCCGTCGGATCGTTCTTAAATTATTACTGGAGCTTTATAGAACAGGAAAAAAGACTTCCACGGCTGGGTTTTTGATTTGGAGGTCTAGAGGTTGAGTTTTTCCTGTCCTGAACAGAACAGTGATTTTGGAAGGATTCCGACGACTGTTTCAGCTTTCCAGCGACGGCAGAGGTGGTTTCCGGTGGCAGATAAGTGGGGATCTGGTAGATATTGGTGAGACGGTTCCGTGGACGCTTGAATCACCTCAATCGGAGTTCTTTTGCTATAGTTTTGAGCTACTCGTATGTGTGTAAGTAAATCGCACAAAGGTAAGAACTTTGGGTAAAGTTTATATTTTTAGCAACAAGTTATGAATGATTTATAGATATAACATGATTTCAAGTCTGTTGAACAGTTAAAGTTGGAAACTTTACGTATTTAATGGTTCAAATCTGAGTTTGTGTTTGAAAAGTGAGTTTTTGTATGTTTAAGGGTTTTCGGGTTATTTTGATAAAAAGGAAAGGTTTTTATGTATGGATTTAGAAACTGATCATAGATCTAGTATCACGAAAGAAAAAGGAATGTTTTAAACGTAAAAAGTTTTCATAGAAATCGGTCACGCGTTAATAACGTGAGGTTACAATGTGAAAGCAAAGGATTTTGTGCCATGTGGAGGGTCGACATACTCAGGAGAGTTGCCACCCATGATTGGCGACTGTTGAGTGAAAGTCTGGAACGCAAGTTCCGACAAGTGCATGGCTGATTGTCCGAGCCGACTGCCCGGTCAACTTTTCGGGTCGACTGTCTAGCGATTACTCGGTCGACTTTTCGGTGACACTGAGGTAGCGTTTGGTATGCTGGAATAGGAGGTGGAATAAAATGGACGATTACGAGGGAATGAAAAAAATGGTGTTTGGTTGGACGATGGAATGGAATCACCCATTTCACAAGGAATGACATTCCCTCTAAATCCCTCAAATTCATTCCATCCACCCCCTTGTTTTTTTCATTACATCCCCTCTTTCACCCTTCATCACCACCACATACTCCTACCACCACCACCAACCACCACCACCTCCCACCACCGCCTCCACCACCCACCACCCACCATCGACGGCGCCTCCGCCTCCACCACCCACCACCATCCCTCGCCGCCACCACCACCGCCACCCACAACCACACCACCGCCACCCACCGCCACCACCCACACCCACCTCCCACCACCACCACCAATGTCGCCTCCTCCACCACCCACCACCACCGCCACCGCCGCCATCACCCACCGTCACCCAATACCGCCACCAACCACCACCACCGCCAATCACCACCGATTTTATTCTTTTATTTTTTCTAGCCTACCAAAAAACATAAAGTAATGATTTATTTCATTCCCTCATGGTAACCAAACAAGACAATGGAATGGACTGGTCCATTTCATTCCTTTGTTTATTCCATTACCTTGTTCATTCCATTCCCTCGTCCATTCCATTACCCATACCAAACAGACCCTTAGGATTCTAGCGACACATAGACGAGATTTGATGATTTTCGTGTGTTAACTTTCGTGCAGATCGTTTAGCACCATTTTTAGCTTATACATTCAGGATAGTTGTCGACAGACAGGTGAGTTCAAGAATCCCTATTTTACAGTTTTAGGGTGATGTGCATACTCAAGAATTAGACGTATATAATAAATGTATTTTTATTATTTAAACGTTTGAAAAGAAAGATAACGGTTGTTAAACCGAACGTTTTGTAAGAAAGTAAGATAAGAACAGTAACGGTTTATGTAAATGAACGTTTTGTAAGAAAGAAAGATAACAGTTGTTAAACCGAACGTTTTGTAAGAAAGAAAGATAAGAACACTAACAGTTTATGTAAATGAACGTTTTGTAAGAAAGAAAGATAACGGTTGTTTAACCGAAATTTTTACAAGAAAGAAATATAAGGCAGATAACGAGATGTTTTGTAAACGAAAGATAAGAAGAAAAGAACTGTTTATTTAACTATGCGTTTTATAAACAAAAGATAAGAGAAAATAATAGTTTATATAACTATATATAAACAAAGAGAAAAAGAATGGTTTATTTAACTATATGTTTTATAAACAAAGAGAAGAGAATGGTTTATTTAACTATATGTTTTATAAACAAAGACAAGAGAATGGTTTATTTAACTATATGTTTTATAAACAAAGAGAAGAAGAATAAGTCGAATACATTGTCTAATCTGTCAGAGTATGAGACCCATTTGAGAAAAGACACGGGGTAGTAGCGTAGTCCTAGAGGTTAGTGCTACCCTAAGCATAGTAGAAAGTCTTGAGGTAATAATATAGTCCTAGTGACTAATGCTACCCGAAGCCGATGTTGCGTCATGGACCGAGACCATGACGTACCATGTGAATAATCGGAACAGTGCCCAGCAGGGCACTGTACGGGTGCAGTTGCAATTGGTTAACAGGCGTAACGACGGTTACTCTGGTGATGACGGTCATCTATCATAGGTTCCCTCGGGGACAACACGGAGGTTCCTTCGGGGACTACACAGGTTTCTTCAGGGACTACACAGAGGGGACGGTGTCGGCCTTTGGACGTAGAGCCTTAGGGAACAACATTTGCCCAAGTTCTTTCGAGAACGCAGAGACGCTTACAGACAGATACAGATTTAGACTTATAACGTATGACTTAAAGAAAAGAGCACAAACTAAATACGTATGTATCTAAAGAAAGAAAGAAAGTTTTATTGTATTGCGAATATAATATAATATGTATGTTTAAAGAACGTTTTAAAAGGAAAAATCCTTTTATCCAAAGTTAAAGAAAACTTGAACTCACAAGCGTTAGCTGACTATTTTAATATTCACATCAGGTAGCGAAGGAAAGAAAAAGATATGAAGCCGCGAGGGCTTTTGAGAGGATGGTTGGATGGCTGCTGCTGGCAAGACTGATATTCCCATGATTAGTTTATGTTAAAGACAATGAAAGTTTAAAGTTTTAATTATTTTAGAATTTTGTAAAGACTTCCGATGTTGACGTTAATGTTTATTCAATGTTTAAGAACAATGTTTATGCTATGTTTGCCAACTATGAGAGGTAACCAGTTCGGGTCCTTTCATCTAATGCAGAAAGTATGAAAACATGTCAATCTGAACAACGTGATGCAGCAATCTAACGCACATGTCGGCTAATGCCATGGCAGATTCTACCCGTGCCTCGACCGCTGCCATGCGCTGCTCAACCGCCCCTAGTCGCTGCTCGGTTGTTGTTGCTCTCTGATGTGCTACCTCCACACTGTCATCGAGTGCCATGACCTCATGCTCCACCATATCAACCCTCTCGTCTGCCTCGGACACTCGTGTATGCAGCTGATCAATCTTCTACTCGGTCTCTTCCTCTTTGTCCTCTAGTGACAGTGCCTTGTTCCTAAGGTCCTTCATGTGCTTTAGGTCACCACGCATCTCATTCTGGCCCTCTCAAAGTTTCTTCAGCAAGCCATCATATCGGCTGATCGTGCCACTAGGGTCGGGATAGTGCGCTCAATCGGCTCCTCAGTGATCAATAGAGCGCGCGGTTTATGAGAAGAATCTCCAATCTCAGGCACATGAGGTATTCCTTCCTCCTTAGCCCAATCTCGCAATGTATCGGCTACGAATGTCCATTTCCTCACATCAACTCTGGCTTTCTTACGCTTACGAGGGAGTGGGGCTCTATTCCTCGGAGTATGCTAGACCAGTGGGCGATATGGATGATGTCAATGTGGGTAAGTGATGTTACAAGTGGCTACCTTGTGAGTCTCCTCAGCTAAAGGGGCTTCGGGCTCCACCTTCGGCTCAGTGTCGTCGTCCTCAGTCGGTTCCTCTTCCGATTCCTCAATAGTAGCATCGTCGGGGACCGGGTCTTCTGATTCTGGCTCATCTGCTGAAGTGTTAACAGGTGTTGACGGCGTGTACCTGTACTCTTCCTCGGAGTCAGAAATCTCAATCGGTAGGTATGCAAGTCTATGTAATGCAAATGATGATGTTATGTTACCATGGCTATAGTCTAGGTTTTCTAATGCATCCTAGTTCACTATAACCAATGGCTCTGATACCAATCTGTCACACCCCGCTCGACGGTGGAAACCGCGGGGCGCGACGTTCATGAATATCATAGTCATTGATCACATTGAACGACTTCTATATGAGTTCGAAAAGCAATATTTAAATATTAAACCAAATTTAATTTATAAATGGAGTTCACAAGGTTACATAAATCCATAAAATAAGTTTGTAAATTCGATTGTTTGAAAACCGTTATTCATGACCAAAGCTTCTAATGCATAGGAACCTAGGATGATCCTATATGCCATGTGACTCCATGAGACTCCATGCAATCAACGACCTGAGAAAAACATGCTAAAGTGTGTCAACATAAAGTTGGTGAGTTCACAAGTATTGGTAAATGAAAACATTTGTTTTGAAAACCCAAGTAAGTAAAAGTAATTGTCACCCGACAATATATCATGTTTAAAGTGTTTGTATCAACAATTATACCAAATAAATAGTATTGGTCATACGACAAATAATGTATTGAATTATCGTGAACTCCTATACCGAAGCTGACATGTTATGATTTTGCCTTAGAACACAATGGCGCATCACACACATTGAATTGACTAGCTAATAGTGCACCCGCTCGGCTCCCAGCCAACGGGTGGGGTTGTCAACCCAAATAGATCTATCCACAATTACTACGCTTCATCCAAATTAACGGTTTAGAATTGTAAGGGACTTTTGATTTTGGTACTTGTTAATTCATGTAATTGACAAATGATAGTTATGTTTAGGATAAAATGATTTACATATTGATAAATCGTCTTGCACGTTTGTAAAATTATTTGATATTTCTAAAACGGTTTGCATGTCTGTAAAATGATTTGTATGTTAATAAAATGGTTTGCATGTTTTCTCCCCAAAACAGTTATAAAAACAGTAATAAAATAGGGGCAATGAAACTCACCTGTTATGAGTAGTGTATGACCTAGATATGTGATAGTGCTTGTATTAGAACCAAACCACTCATGTCCTAGTATGTGTAAGGACGTGAGTTCTATGAAACATTTGTGTTTATTTATGCGATCAATCCACCCAACTCGACTTTCTATAAAATGTCCTAATCTTTAAAAGGTTTGACCGTGTTTGACGTAACGATACGTTGGTGACTCATTAGAATAAATAAAAAAAATATATTTATTTTCCAAAAATAAGTACTAACAATAAATCGTATGACAGAATCATGCATGTCATAAAATATACTTTTGATATATTAAGGTATATATATTTTGATGGTGGAAATATTATACAAATATCTATGTGTTATTTAGTTATATTTAAAGATATATGCATGCAAATAAATAAAGCATTTTTAATTTATCCAAGAGTTTAAAATAAATGTATGAATATTTATAAAATAGTCTCATCAACAATACTACTAAAAAGATAAAAACTCAGTTTTTGATTCAACAAAGTTTCCTTAAAATAAAAAATTATTCTAATGACTTGTATGAAGTAAAAATGGTGATTTAAACATAAAATATACTTATATTTTATATAGAAATACTCTAGTAAATTCAAATGATGAAAGATCCATTTTTAATAATAACAAAGTTACTATTATTAAAAACACGATCCATCAACATGCATGTGATCAAAATGATGATCCATTAACATGCATTTATCATCTAAGATAAAATAAATCATAAAGGAAAACATATAAACTAATTTTTACATGATGTATGTTATATTTTTAGACCCTTTTTATAAAAGAATGCAAGTTTTGTTGGGTGTTATAATTAAAACATAATAACTTGAAACAAAGAAATAAAAGTTAAATAAGATGAGTTTCTTACTTAGAATGATCAAAAAAAGATGAAGGCTTTGATCCTAAAACTTAAGAAAACACCAAACGAGACTTGAACACTTGAAATAAAAATGGTGGGTGTGTGTGTGTGTTGGAGGTCGAAAATGGCAAAGAGGGAGGGAGAAGGGAGCTTTGCTCTTGAGTTAGTTAATGAAGAATGGTAGGAAAAATGAAGTGGTATGGGGTGGTATTTATAGTGTGGGAGGAGAGAAATTGGAGATTTAATTTAAAAGAAATATTTATTAGTGTAGAGTGGTGGATGATAGTGGATTGGTGATGTAGGGTTGCTTGGTTGAGTGTAGTAATGGTTTTGGTTATTTTCAATAGGGAATCTCATCATTAGATCTTATATAAAGATTTTGTTGATTTTAATTAAATTAAAATGTTTTAAATAAATAAAAGTAATTAGTTTATTTATTAAAGTGTATGGATTAGTTGATATCGGTGTAATATACAATGTAATCCGTACTGCGTTTAAAACAATCGTTCATTAAAAAATCTCAAACTTTTACTTTTGACTCGAAATAATAATTCGCAATGTTACGTATACTTTTTATACTCTAAATCATATTTTTAGTTATCCGTCTTAGACATCACCAACGTTCGTGTGTGGCAGGACGCGTGTGTGATCCTGTAATTTTCCGAATTAACGATGCGTGATATGAATTGATCGGACTTTGTTATGCACCTAATGAACTTATTTACTCTAAATTAAGTATGATTACACAAAGTGTACGTGATTATGAAGATGACGGGAACAGTCAATGACCTGAAATTGACGGTTGTCACATGTATGTTTCTTTATTTCATCTTTACTTAAAACTAGTTATGTACTGAATGTTGTTGGTTATATAGGTGGGTGGTTATAAAAGATAAAGATGTATATGAGAAGGTTTTAACCTATATCTTCATGGCTGATTTGGGGATCTCAAAGAACACTCAACTAAGAGTTTTGAAGCTTCTAAAAGTAGCAATTGAAGAAAATGGAAAGCCGTTATTCAAATTTGCTTATAACATGATGAGGGGGCGTTGGGATAGGTTGACTTCTGTCTTGTCAAAGTCAACAAGATTTTCTATCTAGAAAAGACATCCTTTGCACTGCAATTTCTTCAACGAAACTAGGCTACCATCTACAGGGAAATTTATTTATTTAATTTCATGTAACGAAACTTATTCTGGTTTTCTAATTAATTACATGTAATCTTTATCATATTTAGGAGATATAATTTGATTAGATTTTCTATAAATATTTGAACATTAATACATAATATCTTACATGTCTTACATGTTTTTATTATTTTATAAGATCATGTAACTTGAATCTTTTTGTAAACAAAAATCGCAGCTTACGTATGGTTAAAGTGTGTAAAAGAAGAAGACGGCGACTGTGGTGCACTGCTAGAAGCAGGCAAAATCATAAGCCGTAGAGGAAGCGCCTTTAGAACAAAAGATCGTTACACACAACTTAGTCTCATCAAGAGCCAAGATGACTTTGAGATGCTTCTACAACGACTTACCGATCTAGTGTCTCTTGAGACAATGTAACAAGATCAAATGCATAAATTGTTGTTTCAAGAAACATAAAAGGGTATCATTGATCAACCATTTTGTATAATATAAGCTTGTATTGTCTAGGCAACCTTATTGCCTCACTTGTATGTAAAAAGTAAATGAGAGGGAGAGGAAAAACAGATTTTGAGTCATTCGGATATTTAAAGTTTAATATGTATAAAAAAGTAATATATTTTTAATTATATTTTTTTTAAACAGCAATTTGGATCAATGACGGGCCACTGACCCACCCGATCATCTCCACCACCCTCAGGAGTAAACCCACAATATGTGAGAAAACCCCATAGCCCAACCTGAAACCCCTTTTTTGTCACAAGTGAGACTTGAACTCAATACCTCCCCATTTTAATGAAGTATTGGGTATCTCAGCTCAACCACTTGAGCTAAAGATCATTGGTATATTTTTAATTATATGATTAATAAAACTGTAAGCATTCAAGTATGGTAATATACATCGAACAACTTTTGACTCGTTATTAATAACATAACAAACTTGTAGGTCGGTGGAGAACTATTCATCACAAGATGATTGATTGGTCCACGTTGCTGCCAAATGGAAGTGAATGCATTTTTTTTATCCAATTAAATTTTTGGTTAGATATTAAAAATCAACTAAAAAAATACTTACTAGTTTTTCCCACACGCTACGCGACGGGAGTTCGATAGTTATCGGTTCGGCTCGTTGACGGTGAAAAAACTTACGTCGAAACACAGACTCGCTATAGCGTACGATACAAAAAAAAATTCGGATCACTCACAAAAAAAAACTAAACAAAGCCGTACATATGGCTTAAAAAAAAGTTAACGAAAATTTTCTAAAAAATTAAACCCATTAAACTTTTGTTATAATTTTATAAAAAATCAAACTTACGGAAAAAAAACTTAAAGTTTACTCTATTGAAGTTTTATGACAAATCTAAAAAAAACTTTTTTAGTAAAAAAAAACAACCTAAACCTTTTATGCCATATCTATAAAAAAAAATTTGAGGTAAAAAAAATAAAATAAAAAGGGACTATTCAATCTAATGTCTAATTATATGTTATTAATTTGGTTCGGAGCAATGATTAAATAAAGATGTAATGGCGTTTGGAGGCGGAAATGTGAAGAAGAATTTGAACCGGAGATTCAAAAAGCACAAAACCCGTACTATGATGCCATTATTTACTTATTAAAAGGCTTTTTCTAACCACACACGGAATATTGCTAATTGGACCCGCCGCCGATCTATACGCCCTCGTATAGGGCAATACGAGGGCGTATAGAATTCAGTCACTGCCAACAGAATGCCACGTGTCATTCTCTGTCTGGCGGCTGGTCCAATACGTGGCGTATTGACCTATACGTAGCGTATGAGGCACGGGTTATATTTTTGCTTCAAAAGTTGGAAGATTTGGAGTTTATGAATCCTATACGTGGCGTATTGACCTATACGCCACGTATAGGTATTTTTTATTTAATTATATTTTTTTATTTATTTATATTTTGTTTATTTTTATTTTAATTTATATAAACATTTGTATATTTTATTTTTTTTAAACATTTGTTAAATTTTTAAAGTATAACCAAGCAAAATATTAAACATTACAAACCAAACAAAATATTAAACATTACAATCAAACAAAATATTAAACATTACAACCAAACATAATATTAAACATTACAACCAAACAAATAAACTAAACATTATATACATTACATCAAAAAATTAAATATATACATCAAAATGTTTTACATACATAACAACGAAAGAAACAAAATACAAATAAAAGAACTAAATCTAACCGTCTCCGCCGTCACCCTGACCGGCTCCGGCGTCACCCTGACCCGCCCCGCCCTCACCCTGAACGGGGTCGTCCGGATAATGACGTGGCGGTGGTAGTGGGGGTGGCTCGATGCCGGCGGCTCGTGACTGATTCACGAGCTGTCCAACCGCCCACATCATCAGGTCCTCCATGCGATCGAGTTGACGACCCTGTCGTCGTGAGTCGGCAACAAGGCCATCAAGCACTGCCTGGGTAGCCCTATCCAGCCTAACAGACCGACGTACGTGTCGGGGATGCTGTGGCGGATGCTCGTGGACCTGCTCGACGTGTGGCGGCTCGTCCTCAATCGCTATACCCTGTAGCGGCTGAGGCATATGCGGGTCCCCCTGTCCAGGCATCTGCGGCAACGGCACCGGGACCCAAACCTGGTCCTGGACGGCCCCTACGAACCGAAGGCCCTGCGGGAATCGGTGCGTGATGCGCATGCCGCTCGCCGTGCGACGGTCTAATCGGACAGGGGGAATGGCCGGTAACATCGCAGGCTCATGCTGGTCAAATGGTAAGACCGACCGCATGATATGCGTGATGAAAGCACCGCCATATAAAAGTCCGCGCTTCTGTCGCATATAGGCAGAAGCAAAATAAAGCGCCATGCTAGTGGACAGGTCGCACCGCCTCCCAGTAAGCAGGCAGAAAAGGAAGAAAAGATCTCTATCAGTGCACCACTCACGGCTTTTCAGACGCGGTGCGATCGACGTCGAAATAAGCCGGTGCAGATATCTATACAAAGGGTCTCTAATACCCGAGACCCTCCCCTTGGTACCCAACCAAGGACTATCTGAAATCAAGCCCCAAAAAACAAGGAGTTCCTCCTTGTCCACCTCTGTCACCGCCTCGGTGAAAAGCGGCGTCACCGTCTCAGGCTCGTAGTATAAGCCCGTCGTGACGGCCCACTGACTGAGGGTCTGACGGTAAACGACCCCAAAAATAGAAAAAGAAATACGATCCGGGTCAATATCCGGCGCCTCTCCGGGTAGAGGCTGCAGCCCAGTCTCTGAGTAGATGAACGTCGAAAGAAACTCGACGACCAGCTCTCGGTATGTCTCCGCAAAAGAAAGGTCAAAAAGACGCGACCATGGCGTGTCCTCGCCGATGATGGCCCTGGCTCGCTCGGCCTCTTGCACCTCCTCGAGGAGGGCCCAATCCACCGCCGTACCTGGACCCATCTGCACCTCCCGGAGCTTCTGGCAACGGGAAAAAGCCTCCGTATCGGGCGGAAAATCCAGAAATGGGTAGTGCGCAAGATCGTCTAGCTGATCCATCTCAATATCATTATGATCCGCCATATCTGATAATAATTAATTGTTTTTAATTTTTTAATTTAAATAATAATATAATATTGTTTAAATTTTAAATTATAAATAATAATATAATATTGTTTTTAATTTTAAATAATAAATAATAATAATATATTGTTTTTAATTTTAAATAATAAATAATAATAATATATTGTTTTTAATTTTAAATAATAAATAATAATATTATATTGTTTTTAATTTTAAATAATAAATAATAATAATATATTGTTTTTAATTTTAAATAATAAATAATTATTAATTTTTTAAAAACCTATACGCCACGTATAGGCTTATACGTGGCGTATAGGCGGTTGCCGGGCAAAATAAGCCATACGCAGGCCAATTAAGCCATACGCGGGCGAGTTGCCGGGTAAACCAAGCCATACGCGACCAGTTAAGACCATACGCAGGCTAGTGACCGAGTAAACCAAGCCATACGCAGCGTATAGATTTATACGTGGCGTATGGCTTCATCGTCTTCCTAGAACGAACTATACGCCACGTATAGCCCTATACGTAGCGTATAGCTCTTAAGTTCAGACCTAAAAATCGCTAATCTACCCAGTTTTACCCGCTAATATTCAATTAAAACCTAACATTAATGATCGTGGGTTGAGACACGTACCTTTACAAAGTTTTTTTGAGGCCACAATCCAAATCAACGAGCGGGTAGCGTATGGCTTTGTGTTTGTTTGTTTGGTTCGTTTGGGTCAGTACGTGAGGCAAAACTGATATAACAAAAGTCTATACGCCACGTATAGATCAATACGTGTCGTATCTTCAGCAACGTTTGGTATTCTATACGCCACGTATTGATCAATACGTGTCGTATATGTCAAAATTTTGAATTCCCTCTGATTTATATTCTATACGCTACGTATTGGACTATACGTGGCGTATAGAATATTGAATAAAAATTAATTATAATTATATTTAATTAAAATTAATCACACGTATTAGTAGTTTAATTATAATCAGCTATAATTAAATAAAAATATTTAAAATAACCATAAAATTAATTCAAAAATAGTTACAATACAATTTTAAACAAATATCATCCGAGATTCGTGAAATATTGTGGAAATCTAGATCTATTAGTAGCCATTATTTTCTTAAATCGTTCAATACGATCATTGTATATATTTTCCCATTTTGCTGCATCATCATTTCGGTGCAAATTCCAAAGTGCATTCGGCGTAGGAATCGGAAATTCTCCGTCTAACTTGACGTGGATGAAATGATCATTGTTGACGTGAACTAACGATACGACTTGATGTTGAGCGTGAACGTTAGGACCAAACCACAATGGAAAAAATGTTTGATTACCGTTGATGCTTAAAAGATGAACAATCACCCCAAATCTTTGAGCAATTAGGAGTCCTGTGTATGGCATCGACATCCAACGACTAACTGGTGCGGCTTTCACATACTGCCAATCTATTGTGTGACGTAGCCTATCATACTCTTGAAAGGCGACTCTGTCAAAAACAGTTCTCCACCATTCCTCTTTATTGTCCATCTCATTTAGAAGTTGTTGTCGGATAAAGAGCCACCGGTTTTCATTTAACCCTAAGCCCAAAGCTACCGATCGAAAACCACAGTTACCGTCTGGATTTACATCCTGTATATGTGAAATGTACGGATGAAACACAGACGGTATCGAATCCTTAAAACATTTTATATTGTTAACCGCATCTTTCCCCGTAATCAATGGAAACCCTAGATGGGCGTTATCATCTTGCGGTTGCTTTCCTTTACCCTTCGTTGAACGACTGTGTTGAAAGACCGAACTCGCTTGTATAGACTCTTGTGACGCAATATACGAGCTGTGTCTCGCATGGTCACATTTGCTCGGTTGGGATCCTGTGAATGAGCTGTTTCTCGCGACATCCTGTTTCCTTTGTTGTTGCTTTTTCAAAGTTGGACGACCGCGAGTATCTTCTTGTACCATAGGCGCTTTCTTGTTACTTTTGCTCGGAAAGACAACCCATGCGATTCTCGACAGCATACTTCTTTTGACCTGATCGGGTTGTGACATGATTTTGTTTCTCACTTGACCCAGTACCTTATCCACGTCTACATTTTCATCATCGACAAACGACGGTTTTAAATCAAGTTTCCTCCAGAAGACGTCCACCGCATCTAGAGGGATTATGCCACCTGTATTTTAAACGAAATAGTCAGAACATTTTGAAAAGCACACGGCAACCCACAAATACTAAATAGTCAGAACAGTTTACCTGTAGCTTCGATATCTGCCAGACGACAAGCACACGGCAACCCACAACTACTGAAAAGTTGGCACCCACACGTTGCATTTTGTTTCCGTATATTTGATAACTTGTACCACTCGTTTTCTATCAAATCTAGAGCTTTATGTGAAACTTTACCGTGCAGGTTATCAAACAATTCAATAGCTATGTGGCTGTCCATTTTCCTTATCAGGCTTGTTCCAAACCCAAACTGTAACTGATAATACTGATCTGATACAATTTCATCAACAAACCCAACAAGTCTATCTAGCGAGCTGTTAGCGTTTCTAAGATAGCTCTTTAAGAGCGAATGCTGGCTCTCGACTCGGTTCGTTGTATGTTGACCAAAATTGAGGTTTCTGTTGGACCACGCCGATACAAACTTTTCTTTATACGGGTCCAGCCAATTTTTAGTCACATAATCTATAACTCCTGGAAAAATATTTAATATTGAATAAATATTTAAATACTGAAAATATTAAATATTTAATATTTAAAACTTACTTCCTCGTTTGGCTGCATACAGACGTTCGTAAAGCCGGTTGAAGTTGTACTGGTATATATCTGGCGTGGGAGACTCACATAATACCGACCATGAATACTTGAAATTTTTCCAGTCTTCGTCTGTAAATGATGCCCTGCAATGTTTTGCGATATTCTCGTGTATGTGCCACCGACATAGGTTCTTGGAACAGCCCGGAAATATTTTATCACACGCGTTCATAAGAGCTTTGTCCCTATCTGTTACTATCACACGCGGCTCCATACACTTTTGCAACATTGCTTTTATTTGAAGTAGCACCCAGACGAAGTTTTCCTCCCGTTCTTTTGATATAAATGCATGAGCGACGCAAAACGACTGGTGTGTGGAGGTCACACCGACCACTTGGACAAATGGAAGTTTATACATGTTTGTTTTGTAGGTCGCGTCGATCATCAACACGTGCGGGAAAGCACGCCACATCTCGTACGATTTCGGATGAACAAAGAATATCTCCTCCACACTATTTGTGACAGGATCTTCTCGAGTATAGTAGACGTATTTTTTAGAAGAAAGCAGGTTTTCCAGAATCTGTATTGGAGTTTCACCGACTCTCGTTTCGTTTTTTATCTTTTGTATAGCATTATAAATGTCCTTTTTAATGCAACTACTCTCTGGGTTTTGTTCCCTTATAGTTGCCAGAATGTTTCGTGGCAACATGTTTTGCGAGTACAACTTCCCCACCAAAAGTTGTTCCGACTGACACAGTCTCCTTGCAAACGAGTGCGCCACAAGATGTTGACTAGGATCGTGGTTATGACTGTCATCCTTCACCGTTAATTTCCAATCACCAGTATTTTCTTGATACTCTCCTTCCAATTTAAAGGGACAACCTATTTTTTTGCTACCGGCACGTCTAACCGTGGCAGTAGACGCACGTTCGCCGTGACGGTCACACACAAGCCACACCTTGATAAACGGTTCCGTCGGATCGTCGCCTTTTCTCCTCGATCGTCGGGTGACAAGGACGTAACCATTCTCACGTCCTCTCCGCATAGCCCAATCCACCAACTGTTCACGAGACTGAAAATTCTGGTCAGTTTTATACGACACATTTTGATGGTTTTGTTCTTCGTCTTTGGAGTCGTCGGTTTGTTGTGTCGGGTAAGAGACTTCACCGCACACGAAGTTGTTAGTTTGTTGTGTCGGGGAGGAGACTTCACCGTATACGAAGTCGTTCGTGGGTTGTGTAAGGTAAGACGGTTCACCGTATACGAACTCGGGATTGCTCAGTGGCTCGTTCAAATCTGGAAGCCTTACCCGTTGATTAGAATAAACGTCGGACGAGACCTCCTCCCAGTTCACCTCTTGAACACCAGAACTTTGCGGGTTGTTTTCCAGCGACTCGTTAGAATATACCTGAAAACCGTAGTTACCATCCCACCACCAAGACATGTTTATAATTTTTGAGAGATTGTTTGAAATTTTTTTGAACGATACGTTCGAATGAGAATTTTGCATGGTTAAATACACAAAATTTGGCCCCTATACGCATCGTATAGGGCAATACGGTGCGTATAGGATTCGGGTCAAACCTAGTCAAACCTCGTATACGCATCGTATAGGTCAATACGATGCGTATAGCGTACGAGGTACTTTCTGCAACTAGTCAACATCACATCGCTATACGCTCCGTATAGATCTATACGTGGCGTATAGCGATGTGATGGTTGACTAGTAGCAGAAAGTACCTCGTACGCTATACGCATCGTATTGACCTATACGATGCGTATACGAGGTTTGAATGACCAGGTTGTACGAGGATGTCAGGCATGGGAAATTGTGAAGGGATATACGCATCGTATTGCCCTATACGATGCGTATATGGCCAAGTCCATTTAGCAATTCCCGTGTGTGGTTAGTAGTCCCCTATTAAAATCGATGTGAAGGGCAGTTGAATGAGAGGGCACCCTACAGAAAACCTGTAAGTATTTCAGAGCCATTGATGATGGTAGAGCTCTCCCCTGTTTTTGAAATTCATGCCCATTTTATAATTTAGATCTGAAACAGACGAGAACCTACGATTGCCGATCTTTAAGACGATGTAAATGGGTTGGAAGCAAACCCTAGAGGTTGTAATTTATAGGGCGGCTATGTGGGTTGAGTGCATTCCACTATTTAACAATCTGCTATAAGAAACCTTCAAGGGTAGCCCAAATTTCTCAATTATTTTATTATTTGATTGAGTGTAGACTCGTGCTTGTATTCCGATGGTGGATGCGGCAAACACAACCAAACACGTCATATTAAATTTTCATTATTTTTTAAAAACTTTCTTTTACTTCAACATTGTATCCACAAACAGCCCTATATTTTTGCATCATCAATTACTTTTATATTTATTTTGTATATATCAAAAAACTTATTTATTATAATCTTGTTTTTATATTTCCTATTATTTTCAAAAAAATAAAATAAACTAAAAATTAAAAATTATATAACCTAAAATTTGGATAGGTTAATAAATGTGTAGTGTTATCTATTTATAGTGATATTTTAAAAATACATATTTTTTTTAAATTGGCATATAGCCGTTGAAAGGTAAAAACAAAAAAAATTATTATTTTAAACCAAGTTACCGTTCAAAGATAAAAAAAAAAGGATAAAATATTATTTATTTTAAACATAGTTATCGTTTGTAAAAAAATGAATTAAACCAAACGGGCCCACGATTCTCATCCACCCACATCTGGATTTCCGGATATAGAAGCAACCGAACGTCAAAGAGGTTATGGTGTAATATTTAAAAGGTTACGGTGTAATATTTGAGATAAAGCCTGAAGTCTCAAGGGACTCGGGTTCAATCCCTGTCATCACCATTAATTTCTGATGCATGCAAATGAGGTCTAGTTCTTAGGCTGATGCACCAGGGTTTTACCCACGCCGATTTAGGGTTCGAGCCTCGGCTCTCCCTCAAGCCCGGAAGGGGCCGTATTGGGTGGGATTTTTTCTTGGATGATCTCCAACTCTGACGTCAAGTGGGCCCGGTTAAGACAACATATTGGCCGGAGTTGAACGAGTCTCTCCCATATGACAGGGGTGTGCGACGTCACAACATTTAATGTTCGCCGTTCAAAAAAAAAAGCAACCGAACGAGCATCAGACAACTAGTCAATTATAAGAGCACCTCTAACTAGGTTGCGGCGAAGAGATTTTTAATGCAGTCATTTTGATAAATAATTTTCTCATCAACACCACTTTAGATAAAAAAAACTCCGGCGGAGAGTTGCCAACGATAATGATGCTATTTAATGCAGTCATATTTACAACTTGCGGCGGAAATTGTATTAAAAAAAAAGTAAGAAACACCAAATTGAATTTAAAATTTGTGCATAAATAAACACAGTTGGTTTTGAATAGCATTCAAATCGAAATGTAGATAAAAATTAACAAATCGTAACGGTATATTCGAAATTTAAGAGAAATGAGCGTTAAAAACACGAAATTGAATGTAAAAATAAAAAAATGAGAAATAAATTATATTTGACTAAGCTCCGTTTAAAATTAAACTTTTATCAAAACATCGATAAAAATAAGTACGTCGAAATTGTATTTAAAAAGTTAAAATAGAAAAATAAAATTCAAAAACTAACTAAAAATATTAAAACAATAAAAAATGAAAACGGAGGGAGTGGACCGAGTGGGTTTTGGGGTAATAAAAGGTTTACCCGCGCGATACGGCTGTGATTTTGTAATATGAGTTTTCATTTAAAAAAATTTACATTGAAGTTGTGTTGACGAATTCATGACACGTTTCATGTGTCCATCTTAAAAAAGTGTCTCGTGGACGAGATGTCAGCTATACCTTTTAAGGAAATGAAGGTTGACGACAAACTAAACTTTGTGGAGGAACCAGTCGAAATAGTAGAGAGACAAACCAAGAAACTGAGACACAAGATCTCAATTGTAAAAGTGAAGTGGAACGTTCATAAAGGTCCAGGATATACTTGGGAAAGAGAGGACGAGATGAGAAGGAAGTACCCGCACTTGTCTGATCAATAATCGAATTTCGAGGACAAAAATATTTTACGGTGGGGAGAATGTAACAACCAAAACCTAAGCATGACCGTGCACGGGGATGCACGACCTTGCTTGTCTGCTTGGTTATCAAGAACTACAGCTTGTTACCAAGAACATAAGCATGTTGTCGAGATTGTGAGATTGGCACGGTCGTGCATCAAAATACACGAGTGTGCATCGTTGGCGATAGAAACAAGAAAGTGGAAAGTTGAGTCGTCCATTCTCTGTGTTGCCACCTATTAGAGTCCAGAAGCTAAAATGGGACCAAGACACTCTACAAGCTCATTTCACTAGGCATGTAAATGAACCGAACATTTAGTAAACAGTTCATGAACTGTTCGACGGGAAGTTCGTTTATTAACATTTTGTTCATATATGTGACTCCCGTCACTTTTCCAAGATCTTCATTATACTAGTCAAACATGTGAGTTTCTAATTAACGTGCATCATTAGGGACTAATTAATGATAAACTAGGTCATCATGTAATATCCACTACAAATACATGAATCATTCCTCATCATCTGAAAAATTTAAATACATGACACGTTATATTAAAACATCAAGTCTTGTAGGATTTAATTGTCCATACTTTTATAAAGACACACGCATACATATTTCTCTTACATATATATATAAATACATATATGTGAAATTCTATGAGGTACATATATGTACACATATTTTATTCAATGCTTATATAAAATAAAACTCCACGCTTATATGTTTATAAATCGGGATTGAACGAACCCCCATATATTAATGCACTATGATTATTATGCAAACATGTTTCACTAATGCATGATATTATCAACTACACTAATTTAAATCTATGCTAATGTGTGTATATATGCATACTAAAATCGTGTTTGATATCACTTGATTACACTTACATTATTACATATGTATATATATATACACACACATATAAGCATGTATGTACATCCAGGGTATTTATATACACCCTCACATATTTAAATACATATTAACACATTTACATGTATCAAACTATGTCTAAATAACATGCAAATGGACATATACACACACACGTGCAACTATATATACACACACATTAATCCTTAAGAATGCCTCCTTTTTAACAACCCTTTACTTTATGCTATGGACCAAAGGTCCTAACAAATAAATAACCATACACTACCACCTTGGCTTCATATATATACATGAATACACTTATACAAATCCTCTCATATGTTAGGTAATTTTAGTTGTTGATCGAGAAAATAATATTAGAGATTAAACGAGTTAGGTGACGTGGGAGTGCGGGCTCGATTTAGTTCTAAATGTTATTTGAGATTATTATATAAATAATCAACTTGAGCCTTAATTAAATAATTATGTGGACTTATAATTAATTGTATGTGGAGTTATAATTAATTGTATGTGGGCCTTTAATAATTATTTGGGCTTATTTTACTTTAAACGTGAATGTCATATATGACATTTAGGGGATCTCGATTATAAGAAACGAAAAAGAGGGTTAGACGCATACGGAAGAACAGGGTGAACAAAGACGCACGGTTACAAGGGTTCTCTGTATGCGATTTTGTAACACTCCAATTCTTAAAGGAAATAAAAGTCCAGGGGTTGATATGTAGTTAACCCAAAGTTTAGAGGTTCAAAATAAAAGATTTTGAGATTTCAGGTGGTAGTGGACCCCTACCAAGTCTTTGGCGGTCCGCTACGTAGCGGGGAAAGTAATAATGAGAGAATGACACGTGGCAGGTACGTATCGGGTGACTCAGCCCTATGGCGGACGGCCACCGGGCAGGTAACGGTCCGCCAGCCACAATTTGGCCCGAACAACGAGAAGGCGACACGTGTATGGTGACTCGTTGAGCAGGATTGGGTAGCGGACCGCTACCCAAGGCGTAACGGTCCGCTACGTGATGAGCACGCAGAACAGCTGGCAAGGGGCGGTAGCGGACCGCTACCCCTTGATTAGTGGTCCGCCACCGGTGGCACATCAGCCTTATAAATAGGTTCATTTTCCGTTCAAAATGGAAACAACAACAACTTTACCACTACCATCACACACACACAAACCGAGGCAAGGATAGCATGACGGTTACGAGTGTGGTGGTTACGAGTACGGTGCGTTATGTGCGGTACGGTTTGAGTTCGGAGAAACGTTTAAAGCGAGTAACGAACTTAGGAACTACCTGAGGATAAAGTAAGTGCACTGGACCCGTACCCTAGACACGGTTATGAGAATTACGTGGTTAAAAGATATATGTTATGTGATATGTGTATGACAAAGGGTACGGGGAAATAAAAAGTTAGTCTAGACACTAAACGGAAGTAATGGAGTAGTTACGACATATCCCAGGGGTGGTAGATACGCCGCTGGTTCTTCATATATATAAACCCCTTGGTACTTCATGGTAAAACCACTATGAATGTTTAGGGGTATAGACTAAAAGGTAGTAATAAGAACATAGTAAACGTACGGGGGAACTTTCGACCGGTATGTAGTTATCTGACAAACAGAATGTTCTGTCTAAGAAAAGAGTGGTGTATAAATCTCTCCTATACCCGTCACTTTTTCCTGGGAATATCTCTGTTGGAGGTACTACTCTGGAAGGATAATCTCCCCAATTTACAATATATGACGAGAATGAATACATGATGAAAGTACACCATGCATAATGAATACGTGATGAATATTAATACGTGAAATGCATGATGAATACATGAATGCATGATGATACGTGCAAGTATGAGTATGATGGAACGAGTCAAAACCCTAAAATGGAATACGGAGTACTCACGAAGTGTTAAAAGGGTGGTGGATACGTCACTGGTACTTCCTATATATAAACCCTTTTAATACATCATGGAGAAACCGTTACGAAGTTTTAAGCTGAGGACTGGTTGGGAAGTAAATCAAGCATATACATAAAATGAAAACAAATGCTTGATACATTTGGGAGGCTATAAGTCTAAGATACTCAAGGTCCCAAATGAAATGAGATACCCGGCCAGTATGGTGGATCTCAATAAATAATAAAGAAGAGAACTAAAAGATTCCAAGCCTATGGGGCTGAGGAAAAGAAAAGAGAACTCCAAGACTACGGGGCTGAAGGAGAAAAAGATTCCAAGCCTATAGGGCTAAGGAATGAATGAGTCTTCATGACACATGCGAGTGGTCTATACTGACGAGTATAAGAACCTTGCCAATACTCGGACCGGAGGTACGGCCTAAGATGGTTGCGAGAGGGTTAGCACACCCATAAAATATACGAATGACGTGACCGGAGGTACGTCCGGAGATGGTCATGGAATGAAGCACATGGAATGAAGCTTCCCGAGGACGGATTAGTCGGAGTTAGAGATCCCTATGTATAATGATATTATCTTTTGTAAAACGATAATATTATAACGAAAGATATAGCTTAGCCATTCATGGCAAAGTTTTTGTCAAACTGGGACCGTTTTACACATTAAATTCTGATAAAATAATCAAATAAGTAGGGTGTTTCAGATTTTCTTAGAAACATTAAAATCCGATTTCATGTAGAAGAAATTCTCTGTCTAATCCGATAAATCATTGCGTGTAACCTGTAAATAGGTTTATCTGATAGTGTTTCACGATTCAGAGAATAATCCAAGTTTCATTTATCGTTTAAGATCAAATCCGGTTTCCAGGTTTGTCTATTCATTTAATTTTTTGTGTTAGAGACCATGAGTACAACAAAGATAAACCTATTTTGGGTTCAATTTTGTTTTGATTCTCTTTTGGGTTGTTTACCATCGTGGTCTGTGATTTGGTTTAATGCTTAGATATGAAAATTTCATTTTCTGTTTTAATCTGTAACCCTAATCCGAAAATTAAAGTTTGACTGGGCTGTTGATATTTAATTTGAGAATCACGAAATTCTCAGGGTTAATTTTCGTGAAGTTTGGTTGGGTATGAAAAACCCAATTCGATTTTAGGGTTATTTGCTTGGATTCTTGAAATTGAAATTTCAAATTGATTTTGAAATCCTAGTCTGTAATTTATTTAGAAACTATTTAACGTAAATTATTTGGTTTAGGATCTGTTTTTGATAGTGAAAGGAGTCGTGAAAATGGGTAATTTAGTTTACTTTTCTGTTCTTCTAGCCAATAAATAGTAAATCACCCCGGGCTCGGAATTGGTTGGGGAAACTGGACGAAAAGACCCAAACTCAAGCCTCCTTTGAGTATGCACCGGGCTGGGTACCCTAAACTGCCCATGACCTTGTGGGGACTGTGGGTTTGGATCGTTACTGTTACCAGAAGTTGTTTTAGGAATAGCAAAACTGCCCATGAAATTGGTTTTAGGAATAGCAAAATTGTTTTAAACAGTCTAGAAAAACAAATTGTTTTATTAATTGGAATTTTGAATATCAAAATCTTGGGTATCTAGTTGACTGTTTGTTTTTGGGAATATCAAAATTGTTAAAATAGCAAAATTGTTCTATTAGTTGGATTATGGATAATATTGGTACTATTGAATTATGTAACTCATTGATGGCTAAGTTAGAAAAGTTTAAGGGAATTAAAAGAATGACCGGGACAATAATAACCCTAATAAGAAATCAACAGTGGTTTGTTGGAGATGTGGAAAATCGGGACATCTCAAGAAAGATTGTCGAGTGAAGATTACGGGTGGAAACATATCTCACGTAGCGGGTTCAAGTGGGTCGAAAAATCCAAATGCTTCACAAGGTACGCCTACTAATTTCACTTTATTTTTTGACAAAACCTATGAGTTTTGTAGTTGACTCAATTAGTCATTCGGGACATGTTAGTCATTTAATTAATGAACAAAATAAAAGTAATGTTTTTTAATCAAATAAATTTAATACAAAGGTACAGGCAGGCTGTGATGGTACACATAATAGAAGTGTACAAGTTGTGAAAATCCCATTTGGGTGCGAAATAAATGAAACCCAGTTTTCGGGTTTGTTGTTGGACTCAAAAAGTGCAATGGTCTCTAAACATAATTCGGTTGAGAATTGTGTATAATTTATTTCTGAATCCTTTTTATGTACAGGATGATATGCTTGCATGGTAGGTAGACTCGGGTGCTACGAGTCACGTATGCAAGGATCTGAGATGGTTTGAAGATTTTGAACCAGTTGAAGATGGATCTGTACTTAGGATGGGAAATATAGCAACCGAGCCTATCAAAGGAATAGAAAAAGTTCGACTTGTATTCACGTCTGGAAATCAATTATTATGTGTTGTATGTTCCATAGATTCGAAAGAATCTTCTGTTTTGGATTGTTTTAAATAACTATGGTTTTAAAGAGGTCATTGAGTCGGATAAGTCTATTTTATTTCGACATAGAACCTATGTTGGATCTGGATATTTATGTAATGGCATGTTTAAGCTTATTATTAATATTAATGTACCGTTTGCTATTGAATCTGCTTGTTTGGCATCTTCATCTTCTAAGTAAAGTTGAGTATGATAAAAGTTTACGGTATACTAGATTAGGTCATGTTAGTTATTACAGGATGAAAGATATGTCTAAAATGAGCCTATTTCATGCCTTTAACATGCAAAACTGTAATAGATATCATACTTGTAAGTTGACTAAAATCACTAGGAAACCATTTAAGGATGTAAAAAAGGGATTCTAAAGTATTAGAATTGATTGATTCAAATTTATGTGATTTTCATAGTACACCTTCTATAGGTTATAAGAGATATGTAGTAACATATATCGATGATGCAACTAGATATTGATATGTATTTCTTGTTCACACAAAAGATGAAGCACTTGATAAATTTTAAAAATTTATAAACAAGAAGTTGAATTGCCTCATGGTGACTTTATTAAAACTCTTCGAACTGTTAGGGGAGGGGATTATTATGATCCAGTGTGTGATCCGGCAATTTAGGGTTAACCCCGTTAACCAATTCCGGTTAAATTCTAATCTAGTTAACCCTATCTATAACTCCAGGGACTATTTCTGTCAATATTCTAAACTTAAACTCCAGGGACTAGTTGTGTAATATCCCTAAACCATTATGTTGACTTTACAAAGTCAAAATTGAACTCCTATTGACTTTCTATAGTCAAACTAACCAAATGACTTTATATAACCTAATTAACTCAATTCTAACTATAAGGACCTTTTCTGCCTTTTTTTTCTAAACTATAATACATGAAACTACAGGGATTAATTGTGTAATTAACTTATTCTAGATTTCTGGTTGACTTTAGAAAGTCAAACCGAATGGTTTGATCCAATTCAAGCGCTACAATCAATCCTTGCCAGAAATTGTAACTGATTACACACGATTAAGGCATTAACGGTCATAACCATCAAATTAATCATCATCATTATCAAAATTAAACCAACTAATGGCCAATTATAGCTTAACCGACGACCATTACTGTATATCCAACGAATTTGATGAATTCTTGTATCAATCTCGCAAACTAAACACCTGCACACGATAAACGAGTCCCACTGAAACCTCTGCACCTCTCAATTTCATCGGAGGAAGAACTAGAGCCGCCGGAGAACAATTCGTTCGCAGTCGGAACCTGTTTTAGTTGGGAACCATCGATCCGAGCTCAATTCTGGTAAATTCTTACACCATTAGTTTCGTTTTTATACTCAAATCAAAAGCCCTATGATAATTAGGGCTTAAACTAACAAATTCATCACGATCGAATTCTAGGGGTCATATTCTTTCGGATTTAATCGAACCCTACTCCCGACACTGTTTAAATCACGAAATATTAATATATAAATGTGTTTTAACCCCGTAAACCACCCGTAGGCTCGGGTCTGGTTGTAACCCATATTCATTGAAAATACCCACTTTTAATTATAATATATTTATATTATTTTCAACCCGTGACATCTATTATAAAATAATATACATTTATATTATTTCGCCTCGTTTATAAACCTCGTGTAACGTTTCAAACTAATTAATTATATAATTATTTATATTATTTACTCACGTTTATAATCTCGAATAAAAATAATATATTTTGCCACATAAATGATTAGTTATTAATCATACAAACCTAAAAATAATATATCAAATTATATTATTTTCCTAACCATTTTAAATGGCACAAACGTACGAATTTTATTATTTATTTAATATTATTCGTTATTAACGTTCGACACGTAAAACATTTATCTTAATTATTATATTAGAAAACCTATATTCCCGTAGACACGTTCGTCTACTTATTGATCCTAGAATGTGTTAAGACGTTCTAATCTTCCGTGTCGTCCATACAAATCCCAATGTGTCCCTAATTGTTATGTTTATAATTCTAGGGCATACGTGAGCCATTTCAGGCTAACACTTGTGGTTTCAATCTCATACTTATGTGACACTACCTACTACGCAACGCAGGTGAGTTTCACGACCCCTTTTTACTCATTTTCCTACACAAAACATCATACTTTTACTTGTTTTCCCGTAGGGGAGAAAAAGGTACGCAAACAAACATCGTTTTACATGTTTTTCCCGTTGGGGGAGAAAACATGACACAAATATTTTGATTATGGTACTTCATATGATATCACTGTTGAGGCTAAGCGTAACACGCTATCATGAAAGTTCTCACACACATCGGATCGTTAACATGGATTTAGCAAGGTAATGTTTGGTATTACTACTGGGTTTGACAAACCCCACCCGGGCTAGTCGTCTAGTTCAATTGGAGGTCGAACGGGTGTAATATTGACCTATCATATTAGTCAGAGTTGATAGACCTGGCCGGAGGCAAACAAACAAACACACCAGTCAGCTTCAGTTGCGAGTGCTTTAGTAAGACATGAACATAGGCTAGCAACCTATAGATATGCATATTTAATGTACATAATCTGGCAAACACTATCTTATTACAAACTTGAAACCTGTGAACTCACCAACCTCGTTGACACTTTTCGTACATGTTTTCTCAGGTCGCTAAGGCATAGGTTGCACAACTAGGACATGCATGGAGTCCTACTATCATTTCACTCATATGCAAACATTTAAAAAAATTCACTTACCTTTATTAAACTAAACTTTGGCGCGTTGTTTTGCACATTTACTTTCTTGTTTAAACGCTTCCACATTAACACTGAACTTTTATGTTATGATATTTTAAGTCCCATATAGTGTCGTTTGATGTAACTAATGACTGAGATCCTGGTGTGTCACATCCCTAACGGTAAAACTCCGTTAGTAGAATTTGGGGTTGTGACACAGTATATTTTCATTCAAATGGAATAGTACATCAGACCACAGCACCATATACACCACAATAGAAAGGTGTGGGTGAAAGAAAGAATATAACCTTGAAGGAAATGGTCAATTCCTTGTTATTTTACTCGAGTTTGAGTGAAGGGTTCTTGGGAGAAGCTATGCTAATTACATTCTTGAATGGTGAATGGTGAATTGGATGAAAAGGTATACATGAAACAACCTGAGGGTTTTGTATTACCTGGATAAGGACACAAGGTGGGTAAACTCATCAAGTTTTGTATGGTTTGAAACAAGCACCTAAATAGTGGCATCATAAAATTGATGACGTGATCTTATCTCATGGGTTTCTTTTAAAACAGACTGATAGGTGTTTTGTCACTCCCCAACCGACGGCGGAATACGTCGGGGCGGGACATGTGGACTGTTCATAAGCACATGATCATACTAAAGTTGCATATTCCATTAAACCCAAATTCATAAAAATTGTTTCATCAAAACAAAGACAAACAGATAACACGATACTTCAAACAAAGTTTAATTTATTAACTAGGTCTTGCAACTTCCTACGTGATGACTTTGAACATAACTCTCAATTATTGGCACCAGAAACATGATGAAAACAGAGTCAACTAAAAAGTTGGTGAGTATACATAGGTTTTAGCACAACAAGTGTAATCAAAAGTTTGTGCACAATTCATATGATACATGGATTAATAGGGCAATTATGGAAAACCACTGTAGTTTAAACTAGGGTGCATAATCAAACCTTGTGACTGATAGGCATAACTCAAATGTTGTCCTTAAGTGTTTTCGGTAACAATCACCCTAACCGGGTGGGTTGGTCAGACTCAACAGATCTATCATTGTATACCGTCGGCTTGTACAAAGTTAATGATTGCACTTGCACTATACACAAAAAGTATGTAAATGTTGTTCACACAAATAGTGTTTAAGCATAAGGCACAAATTGCACACATGATCATAATGTTTGAATTGTAATAATTGTAAATAGTTTGAATGTAATCATGTTTCACCCCAAAGATGTAAATATAAAAAAGGGGCTATGTAAACTCACATTGGATTTGTAGCTTGAATTCACAAGCACGGGTAGTTGCACAAGTTGTTTTGCTAACACGAGGTTAACCTATGATTGGATTTATATGTATCAATGACACGCTCAAAAGACTAATGTATAAGGGAATGAGTTAGGTTAAATGGGTGCGTATTCGTTTGTTGTGAATAACACGTTTGTTAATAAGGAAATAATATGTTCATTTAATAAATAAATAACATGTTTATTAATAAAGAAATATTATGTTCGTTAATAAAGGTTTGAATACAATTTTATTTGTATATATATGAACAATGATTTTGTTTACAAATAACGAATAAATATATAAATCATATTTAGTTAAAATGGGTAGATAATTAGGTTTTAAATAATTTCATATTTTGGGATAAAAGTGTTCTAATTAAATTAATAATTAGATTGACTTTTATCAAAAAAATTATGAGACATAGAAATATAATTTGCACAAAATAATTGGGTAATAAAATATTTCATAGAAGTTTTTAAATAAAATAATTATATAGATTTCTTTTATTAAAAGTTTGTTAGTTTTTAATTCTCTAAAATGATTAAGTATTTATTTAAAACTGTTAGCTTAACAATTTGGTTCATAAAATATACCCGAGCCTTGGGGGTTTTATAAAATAATTGTTGTAAAGAAAATTTGGGTTAAAAATGTGTTTTAAAATAGTTTTAAAAATAAAAATCGACCACGAGACTCGAACCCGGGCCTCCTTTGTGAGAGTCAAGGATCTTAACCACTGGACCAAAGGTCCGGTAGTGGTTTTTAAGTCTGGTTACATGGTTTTAACAGCAAGGCGAGTGGGAGTCGGGTTCCTTGCGTGAAAAAGAAAAGGAGAGAGGTGAGGGGATGGACTCTAACCCGTGACCTCCCCATTAACAGTCATGAGTTTTAACCGGCGGAACCGGGCGTATGCCTTGGTTTTTATCCGATGCGAAAATATTTAACACACAACCCTAGTTCATCCTCTTCCCCAATCGTCCCGTCCTAAAACCCTAATTCCAAATCCACTCGAGTCGCACCCCATCGAACCCGAAACCATGGGGCTTTCATTCATTACATCAAAACGAATATGAGGGTATAAATTTTACTTGATTTGGTTACGGATCGGAGGAGAACGACATGGGCGATGGGTTCGGCAATTCTTGAGCTCGACAGGGCAATTGGGATGAAACGCGAGGTGTACGAGTGTTTAGGAAGTTTAAGATGAGTGTTATGAAGGTGTGACATTCAATTTTATAGTCCTATTTCACGTTAAATGCTCAAATTGAAGTCGGGTTTGATTGAGGACGGTTACGAGCCGTTTGTAATCAAATTCATTGATTCCTGATGTAAATGACCCGTTATGGATGATTAGAACAGTTGCAAGAAGCTTTACTAATGATTGATTACAGTTAATCGCACAAATTGGTGAGTTTGGGATCGAATCCGATGGTGATTTCGATTCTGTTGACTTTCCAAAGTCAACCTACGAGTATGGAGTTCAAAATCAGAAAAAAGGGGGTTCAAATTGAGGGTCCAATGTGTTCAAAGGGGTTCAATGTGCTCAAGGGGGATTCATTTGCTTAAGGGGGGGGGGGGGGTTCAAACCAAGTTCATTTGTTTTAATTCTTTTGTTTATATAATTAGTTTTATAAATTCTATAAAGTTAAAACTATAAACTTGAAATGTTTTATAAATTGTCAAACCTATATATATTTTTAAAATTAAATATTTATTTAAATGGGTTACTTAATAATATATACATACTTTGTCTTGATTATAAAGTGTATAATATATATACTTAGGATTAATTAACTCACATCTATATATATGCTTATATGATTATAAAAGAGTGAAATCTAATTAAATATTGCCATGTTTTGTTAAAAAAATAAATTGCCATGCATTTATACCTAATCACATTTATCCATATGCATCATAATGCAAATTAAATTTCTAATTAAATAAATATATGTATATGTAGATATATTTAATCTTAATGATGTTGAAATATGAATGCACCATTTGTAATTAGTGTAACCACATGAAATGACATTGAAATTATATTATTGCACCATTTAAAGTATGAGAAAAACCCTAGATGTTACGTCTTTATACAGTAGATTTGACTCGTCTGGTAAATGAGTGATTATTTGTCTTTATATAGATGGCATGTTTATCTTTGGCACTAACCAAGATCAGGTTAATAAGACAAAGGAATTATTGTCTTCTAATTTTGAAAAGAAGGATATGGGGGAGGCAGATGTGATCCTTGGTATAGGTTTAAAAGGAGTAACAATGGTATAACCATGACACAGTCTCATTATATTGAGAAAGTGTTGAAGAAATTCACTCACCATGATTATTCTCGTCTTGGTACTCCCATAGATCCAAGTATAAGGCTCATGCCTAATTCGGGTAATCCTGTTTCATAATTAGAGTATTCAAAAGCCATTAGATGTTTAAGGTATTCTATGATGCACAAGGCCTGGCATAGCTTATGTTGTGGGTAAGCTGAGCAGAGTGCTCAGAACTGGCAAGCAGTAAACAAACTGCTTAAATACCTAAAAGGAACCATGAACTATGGTTTGTGTTATACAGGTTTTCCTTTGGTCATAGAATGGTATTCTGATGCAAATTGGATAACTAATATGGAAGGTCATTCTTCTACTAGTGGGTGGGAATTCCTACTTGGCGGTGGGGCTATTACCTGGGCTTCAAAGAAGCAAACTTGCATTACTAATTTGACTAGGAATCTGAGTTTGTGGCTTTAGCTGCAGCTGGTAAAGAATCTAAATGGTTAAGGTACTTAATCTTTGAGATTCCATTATGGTCAAAACTGATATCACCTATTTCTATCAAGTGTGATAATGTAACTACATTGGCTAATGCGCAAAGTCAAGTGTACAATAGAAAGTCTAAACACTTAGGTGTTAGACATAGTATGATTAGAGAATTAATCATGAACGGTGTGATATCTGTTGAATTTGTAAGATCTGAGTCTTATTTAGCTAATTTTTTAACCAAATGGTTAGGAAGAGATCTCGTGAACAAATCAGCTAAAGGGATGGGTTAAAGTCCATTTAAAATATCTTATGTCAAGACACCCATTTCCCATCTAATACAATGTTAGATGCTGAATTCAATGTGGAAAACTTGTCATAAAGATATTGGAACACATTAACATAATCATCCCAAGTTATGTGTTCAGACTGCAAGATAAAGGAGGTTGGAATTTAATTCCTTAATAGTTCATTGATAAATTGCAGTGTAGGTGCAAGAGTAATGAACTACCTATAATAATATGAAGTTTAGCCGCTTCAAGAAGCTTTGGACTTAAGCTTAGATATATTCTTTGAAGGATTAGGACACAAGCTAGTAAAACATTGTGTCAAGTGGAATTTGGATTTATAAACTTATGTGTGTATTACCTACATGTATTTAAATGGATAACTTGGGTTCAATCCATTGTGACACCCAGTTATTGTAATATTTGTATCGAGTAATATACAAAGTGAAAAATCAATCTGCAGGACATTTTCACTTATACATACGTTTGTGTTTCTGTGAGGATGGTTAAGTTAATCATGGATATCACTAAAATGGGGGAGGAATGTTTGTAATTTTAGTGTTATCGATGGATATTTTAGGATATTGGATTGACTTGTTGATCGAGAAAATAACATTAGAGATTAAACGAGTTAGGTGACGCGGGAGTGCGGGCTCGATTTAGTTCTAAATGTTATTTGAGATTATTATATAAATAATCAACTTGGGCCTTAACTAAATAATTATGTGGGCTTATAATTAATTGTATGTGGAGTTATAATTAATTGTATGTGGGCCTTTAATAATTATTTGGGGTTATTTTACTTTAAACGTGAATGTCATATATGACATTTAGGGGATCTCGATTATAAGAAACAGAAAAGAGGGTTAGACGCATACGGAAGAACATGGTGAACAAAGACGCACGGTTACAAGGGTTCTCTGTATGCGATTTTCACATAAACATCAAAATCCGATTTCATGTAGAAGAAATTCTCTGTCTAATCCGATAAATCATTGCGTGTAACCCGCAAATAAGTTTATCTGATAGTGTTTCATGATTCAGAGAACAATCCAAGTTTCATTCATCGTTCAAGATCAAATCTGGTTTCAGGTTTGTCTATTCATTTAATTTTTCATGTTACAGACCATGAGTACAACATCATACACCCCCAAATTCTGACCTACAATTCACTTCCATAACATCCTAAAAATCACGTTTTTACAAAATAACATGTATCGCATTTCACAAGCTTGCATATACCTATATCCTAGATCACCAAGGATATCGGTCACTTGTCGGATTTACTCATGAACATATAGTATACAGAGATCATACACAACGGAAGTCTTAAAATTTTATTGTCATAACTTGTTTAATGTACATTCTAAAGAAACTACACACATAACTATTATAATGCCAGCGTGTCAGAGGAGGCAAGATAGCCTGCAGATACCTCTATTCTAGCCCCTTGCCTTTGCTACAGGAGGCTACCTCTTTACCTGATACACATGCTTAAACACATGTCAGCTTACGCCGATGAGTTCTAAGTTTAGTCAAAATATATTTGACCTCTTTCTCATACATAAACGGATTTATATGATACGCGTTAAAAAACATCACATCAACTTCTTGCCCAAACATAATATAATATACTTGCACGCTTATCTGTATGAGGTCACGTTAACCTCTAAGCGGTCGTCACCACTTATACATGTCCTTGCACAAGGTGTCCATACTACATTCCACAAAGGAATGCAATACCTCTGTCTCTCTTAAGTTGCAAGATATCATGTGGCATTTGGCCAGACATGGCAAAACCTTTTCTTTATAGACCAATACTGATATGCCCTAAATTATACATGTTTTGCATGCATAATAATCCTTATATTATGGTACTAATTGAACAAAAGCCTTGCAATTGATACTTAAAACGTTTATATTTCGTAATTACAGGTTAAACGGTGTTCCAAAAGAAACAAAGCAGAAATAGCCTAAAAACATCAAGAAATCAAGCTTTTGGGAATAAGCACACCCGATCTTTGACCCCCCAAGAAGTCAAAATTGGTCAACACAAGTCAACAAGCAGCAAAAAGACAAAACATGGAGCAGAGAGGGGATGCATGGTCGTGCATCCCATTGCACGGCCGTGCAAGGCCTTCCTTGCTCCCCAAGGAGTCTCGTAACCTTCCATCTGTACCTTTTGATTCCCAAGGCCTTTTCACGACCGTTCAACCCAATGTACGTTCGTGCTTTGCCCATTTTGAAGCCTATAAACATATGGCTTGGGTTCTTCATTCCACACACCACAAGACACTATTCTAGAGAGAAAGTTACAATGTTAGAGTGCATAGTTGTAGTCTAGAGCAAAGAATAGAGAGGCTCTTCCGCTTTATTCGCAATAGGGAGCCTACGAAACTCAACGTTATGCTAGTTCGTATGGCCATTTATGGCTAAATCGTTTGTATTGCTTAGGTGAAGATGAAGTTTGGTGTATGTTAATGTTTAACTTGTTAATCAAATTGCATGTTTATGTTCTTTAATTATTCGTTCTTAAAACGATCTTCATGATGGACTTTTTATTATTATCTAAATTAGTCTTTAAACTTGTGAGCAGTGGCGAAACTTGAATAAAAACACAGGGGGCTGCAGCGGAATCCGTATAAATTAACACTTTAGGGAAAATATCAAGGGGGACCGGAACTTAATGCCCATAAAATTTTCAGCCGAATACGTATAAATTAACAATTCTGAGCGAAAAATAGGGGGAGAGGGGGGGGGGGGGGGGGGGCGGGGGCCCCCAGACCCTAATGAAGTTGTGCCACTACTTGTAAGTGCGCTTAATTTTAAAGTTTAAGACCGTAAAACCTTTTTAATCAAACTTCCCTTGAAACTTGTACGTCTTTCTACAAGTAGATTTTGATAAGGCAAAGCTTGGTTAATATTACTAAGATCGTATGTCTTTATACGAGTTTGTTATGAAACCAAGAGTTGGTGAACTCACGTTGGGAATGGTATGTCTTTATACATGGTCCCATTGTTACACCACCTCTCGGTGAACAAAGTCTAATCACTCTTTTAATAAATATAAAAAGTGTTTTAAGTTTGATGTCTTAAACCAACTAGGAGATAGAATCAAAGAGATGAGGATAACGATGTCCCTAGCTGGGAGTCCTACTATTTTATTATTAAAAAACGTAATTCATGAACCAAATGTTGTGAGAATGATTCTCTAGCGGTGTACCGTTCACACATTTGTATTAGTCATACCACCGGATTAGTAAACATAACATTATCATATACCAAGCGGATTCGAAGCCCAAAGCAATACTCGTCGTGATCTGATTATTCTTGAGCTATTTACTTTCCTGTTATTTACTATTCTGTTATTTACATTTCTGCAACATACTTCACGCATATTTGTACTTTTCTGTTATTTACTTTATCGTCATTTACTTTTCTGCTTCACGAGCAAACAAAACCCCCCGATGTCGTCCAGACGGTCTATAAAAACTATAATATAAAACCTAACCTAGACACTCTAGCTTTAAATTTATAAATCTAGACTCAACCTAATACTAGACCACACAACCGGCAAGTGTACCGACCAATGTAGCAAAGTCAAATGAAGTCCGGATATCGAACCCACGAGACACTAGTGAAAACTCTATCTAGACTCTAACTCAACTAACTAAACTGAATTATATTGGGGGGATTTGTGTTGTAACCTAATGGAACTCTCTAACTAACGACACTAAACAGAAAGCAAGAAACTTTAGACAACTCACAAATGGGGAAAGCACTACCTAGACCTTGAATCCTATGTATGTACCTTGGAAATCTCTCGGATACGGAAACTATGATGGAACCGGGCTCTTAGAATACGACACACTTAGACAACCTAGTGGATCCTAGATCATTCTCCGGGTGTGACCTAAAAGGAAACCTAAGGGACGTGTGAAACTCACCAGTTAGTCGGATCACCTCTCAGCTATCTCCAACAACACTAAAGTACTCGCTAGACAGATTACCTCTCAGTCTCACTATCTCAATACACCTTTCAGTGCAAGGAGTAACTTGAATTCACTTGACTAGACACGGAATAACAATGACGCTAAGACAACCTAGAAAACCCTCCTTTCAGAGTAGTTAACCTAAAACCCTAACACCAATGATTACCCGACAACTTCGCACCTTTCAGCTATTGAAGCAGGAAGAATACCTAAACCTAACAAACTCTCAATCGATGTTGCTATGGATACAAGCCAGTAAACCATAAACCAATCACATGCACACATCTAGTGACCTAATATGCGACCCAATATGAAAGACATTCACAAAGCAGCATATGGAACATTCAATAGATCATAAATCAAGATCAAATACGCATATACATCCAATCAAACAAAACCAAGTTCTTTACTTTATTGGTAATCCATCAAAAAGAAACCAAAATCCAAAATCAAACCAAATAACAACGCATAATCATCAAAATCTAGATAGTTCAAGAAATCTAGCCTACTACCATCATTAAAACATCAACATAAAGTATAATATTCAGAATCATGATGCAAGATAGATGAATCAAAAAGCAAAAGATAAGAAACATAAACCGAAAAGACGATAATCCAATCGATCCACGCACCAACGCTTCAATCCTTGATCCCTTGTGACTTCTCCCACTCAAAATCGCCCAAAAGTCCTTAACTTTACGTCTAGAATCGAATAATTAAACCCTAGGATTGATCCCAACCTTTTATACCAAGAAAATAGGCCAAAATCTGCGTATCTGGGGTCTCTCGCGTACCGCGAGGGAATTTGGCAAGTCGCGAAGGTTTTCCGGTGCCTCGCATACTGCGATAAAATGGACCCAATCTCTCGCGTACCGCGATGACTTACTGGAAATTTGAACTTTTCTTCTCGAAATACCCCAAATCGATATGTTATGGGCCCCGTAACTAATTTTCTAGCCTGAGATATGCCTCTTCTAAGGTTGGACTTTTTTCCGACTTTTTTCCGTTTTCATCCCGGGTTCTCGTGTGCTCGTTTCTTCACAGTTCTTGATCGTTTAAGCTCCAATTACTCCCCGAATACCTACGTTACATAACATAACTAATTACAAGCTATAATTGACTCGAAACGATTATAAAACTATACGAAAGCACTACGAAATACAAGGGAAATGCATGTGTGCTTTGCAACACATCAAACATCCCCCACACTTAACCTTTTTTCGTCCTCGAAAAGTCTGCAATGGAATCAGAACTGAGATCTAACTTAACAACTCATCAATTACCAATTAGTAAAACATACTCATGTGTTAAAAAGCAATAATTAGTATTTTTGTCCGATTAAACCCAACCACCAACTTTCAAGCCCTCGTAATGTGTTTTAATTCCAATTTATACAGATATCAATCAACCTATGTGCCTCACACTTAAAAGCTACATCTCTACCTAATCTTGTCTCACGATCATGTTTAGACACGGATCAAACTATATAGATTTACCCTACCACGTTAAACTAAAATTTACAGGTTTTTAGAAATAATGATGATCAATGAATGAATGGATGAAATATGAGCATTATTAAGTAAATTAACTTTCGTCTAGAGGCGTTTCAACCAAGTCACTATCCCGAAAGGTAACACATAGACTAAATCATATCAATAAGCACATAAGAATCAACCCAGTGGTGTTTCAATCAGACTGGAACCTGACGTGTGACACGTAGGTGAAACTTGAATTTCAATTAAATAAGCTCGAGTATATGGAATATGGATGCGGGCGCCAACGAAACTCGAATTTATTCTCATAAAAAGAGAGTGGTGTGCCAAAAAATTCAAAAACCTCTAAATTTTAACTTAACGTGGTACCTATCACCCTATGTTGACAGTTTCAGTATTGCCGTTACCCTAAGTAGAATACCCACAAGATATCATGAATTAATTCAATTATTAATCTTATTTAACACAAACAAACTATTTAAGCTCTACTAGTTGACTGGGTCTACGAAAACATCACTAATTAGACGCGTTTTCAATTATTTAAATCATTTAAACTCACAAGTAGATCCAGTTGTACTATCATTTTCCAAGTATAAGCAAAACTTTTGATTTCAAAGGACCTTTTTTTTAAATTTTTTAATTTTTTTGTATTTTTGAATTTTTATAAACAAGATAAACTAGCTAAACTAGACACTCACATCCATACACTTTAAAGACACATTGTCCACAATGTGAAGCAAGACACAACTAAAAATAAAAAAACAAAAATAAAAGGAATCGACTTAGCTAGTAATGTAGCATGAATGGTCCAGCATTACTCTTCCACGTGTGCACCGTATAGCGTTTTGGTAGCGGTTGCACAAATGACTGTCGGGTTGCCTTTCTAAGATAGATAAGATGAGAATCAACCTCGCCCGAATGGAGATTGAGTACGGACGTAGCGATCAAAACCTACACGATAAAACTCAAAAAACCCTCAGCATTAAACTAACACAAGTTATAGACTCAAAGTAAAAACTAAAGACTCGACTGACTCACTAAGACTAACTAAGAACTTAAAGACTCAAGATAGATAGCATGCAGATAAATATACTCAATGTGTGGCAAACACATAGACATGAAAACCACAGCAAGGTCGATCATCGGTCACGAACGGTTTCGAGTTCTCCCATGGTCGTGGTGTGAATGGATGATGAAGGTGTCAATAATGAATGATAATGAATGATGGACAAAGGATGATATGTGGTATGATGACGGTGGTGATAATGGATGGTGGATAGAGGACAGAGGTGTGAATGATAATGGTGGTTGATGCGGGTGAACGATGAACGAAACCATGGGAAAACAAGGAAGAAGGGTGAAACCAGCATTGCCCCGCGTACCGCAAGAGAACCGGCAGCACTCCTCGTGTACCGCGAGAAGGCAGAAATTAAGCCGGCTACTTGGTTTGTCCTTCGCGTACCGCGAGAAGACTTCCCAAATGCTTCGCGTACCGCGGGGACTTGTTGGTAACAGAAAGTTTTGAAATTTTTCCAACTTTTATACTTAGAAAATTTTTGATCATTTAAAATTTTGTTTCACCTAAATTCCTTAAAAACATATTCCAAGCATAAAAACACATTTAAAAAATACCTATAACTTCATTCTTGACGATTTTCCTCGCCAAATCAAGCGCGAATCCCTACAAGACACAAACAAAACAAAACATGCAAACCGAAAAGACTCGTACAAACTCTACACCCGGGCACTTGCCCGAGAACCAAACCTAATCAGGAGGCTTCTCCTTTATGCCATCCCTGTCCGACCCATTTAGTGTAATTGGTCTACCACCGATTTGACAAACTCTGATGGCAGACCTTAAATGGGTTTTGAAAAATCTAAACGGGTCGGTCCACCAATATTTAAACTTACCTGGACCAAACCTGATACGTGGCATGTAATGTGGTGATCGATCATCTCTAGCATACTGCATCCTACGGTCCTTATGTGACCATCCCTGGACCCTTAAAACATACCGATTCAAGCGTCTCTGTGTCCTGTCCCGTGGTCGTGCTGATCTGGGTGGCGATCCACCATCTACTACCTCCACGGGTTCGTTGTGGTTCTCTTCATCTACAACCACTTCTTCCACTTCTTCAACTGGTGACTCTTTGATCTCCATAGTCAGCTTTCCTTCCATTAAAGCTTCTAAGGTTTCTAACTCGCCAACTGGGTCAAATTCTCCATCTTTTTCAAAAGTTGGCAATCCCACCAACTCGTCACCAAACTCATCTTCCCATGACGGCATATCAACAATCTCTTCCTCTTCACCAAACATTAATCCTATAGAATTACAGAAATCCACATCTTCCTCTTCTGCTTTGTCTCTAATCCTGGAGCCAAAATATTTCCCGAATTCCTCCACATCTATTGACTCATCATTATCACTATAATCCCTAGAAAAATCATAAACGCCCGGCTGAGGTTGCTTAACATCCTGCAGAACTGAAGGTGGGACTAAGACGTCCATTTTTGTCCCCGGTTCTGGAGCTGCTTCTTCTCTTTCTAGCTTCAAACTTTCTAGATCATCCATTAGCCTCCCATTTTCTTCCAAAAAGTGCAATTGTTCAGATTTAGTTATCAGGTGCCATTGAGTGTTCATGATTTCTTGCACCTTCCTCTGCTCCTCCTTGATTGTATCTTCATCCTGTATTACCTACACCAACTCATTCTCACAAGACAAGTGTAAAGTATCACTGTGAACTATGTGATCTTGTGTAGAAGTTGACAAACAAAAATCAGTAATGCAATCAAGCTCATAATGCTTACCTGGAGGTGGGACTTGTGTTTCACCTTCTGTCACTGTGATTTGCACGTCGTCCATTATAGTCTCCAGTAATGGGGTTTCTAGAATCACTTCCCCTGATGCAGTTTCAGTTCCGATAACATTCCCTTCAAGATTATAAATCACACGCTCCAGATTAGTCGGCCGATGTGATCCAATGCGAGCGATTAGTGCCTGGATTTCTTTCTTATATTGCTCATTTTCCTCTTTGCACCAGGCATTCAACTCCTCTTGAGTTATGTACTCCTCATATGGTTGTACCTGCGGATAACCATGATCATAGAAGTCTGCAGAATATCCCGATGAATATGGGAAATGACGAGTAAAATGGGGTCCTCCACGGATCTCATACATAATGACAAAAATAATTAGACAAACTCAAGATACAAGCTAGACACACTAAAAACAAAGGCTCACTAAAGGACACACAAACTAGACTCAACAAATTAGAAAAGACTCAAAACACAAATAAGACCAAATAATCAATTAAGTTCAATCAAAGTTAGATAGGCTATCACCTAAGTGTCCCCGGCAACGGCGCAAAAAACTTGATGTCGTCCAGACGGTTTATAAAAACTATAATATAAAACCTAACCTAGACACTCTAGCTTTAAATTTATAAATCTAGACTCAACCTAATACTAGACCACACAACCGGCAAGTGTACCGACCAATGTAGCAAAGTCAAATGAAGTCCGGATATCAAACCCCCGAGACACTAGTGAAAACTCTATCTAGACTCTGACTCAACTAACTAAACTAAATTATATTGGGGGGATTTGTGTTGTAACCTAATGGAACTCTCTAACTAACGACACCAAACAGAAAGCAAGAAACTTTAGACAACTCACAAAGGGGAAAAGCACTACCTAGACCTTGAATCCTATGTATGTACCTTGGAAATCTCTCGGATACGGAAACTATGATGGAACCGGGCTCTTAGAATACGACACACTTAGACAACCTAGTGGATCCCAAATCATTCTCTGGGTGTGACCTAAAAGGAAACCTAAGGGACGTGTGAAACTCACCAGTTAGTCAGATCACCTCTCAGCTATCTCCAACAACACTAGAGTACTCGCTAGACAGATTAACTCTCAGTCTCACTATCTCAATACACCTTTCAGTGCAAGGAGTAACTTGAATTCACTTGACTAGACACAGAATAACAATGACGCTAAGACAACCTAGGAAACCCTCCTTTCAGAGTAGTTAACCTAAAACCCTAACACCAAAGATTACCCGACAACTTCGCACCTTTCAGCTATTGAAGCAGGCAGAATACCTAAACCTAATAAACTCTCAATCGATGTTGCTATGGATACAAACCAGTAAACCATAAACCAATCACATGCACACATCTAGTGACCTAATATGCGACCATACATGAAAGACATTCACAAAGCAGCATATGGAACATTCAGTAGATCATAAATCAAGATCAAATACGCATATACATCCAATCAAACAAAACCAAGTTCTTTACTTTATTGCTAATCCATCAAAAAGAAACCAAAATCCAAAATCAAACCAAATAACAACGCATAATCATCAAAATCTAGATAGTTCAAGAAATCTAGCCTACTACCATCATTAAAACATCAACATAAAGTATAATATTCACAATCATGATACAAGATAGATGAATAAAAAAGCAAAAGATAAGAAACATAAACCGAAAAGACGATAATCCAATCGATCCACGCATCCAACGCTTCAATCCTTGATCCCTTGTGACTTCTCCCACTCAAAATCGCCCAAAAGTCCTTAACTTTACGTCTAGAATCGAATAATTAAACCCTAGGATTGATCCCAACCTTTTATACCATGAAAATAAGCCAAAATCTGCGTATCTGGGGTCTCTCACGTACTGCGAGGGAATCTGGCAAGGCGCCTCGCATACTGCGATAACATGGACCCAATATCTCGCGTACCATGAGGACTTACAAGAAATTTGAACTCTTCTTCTCGAATTACTCCAAATCGATATGTTATGGGCTCCGTAACTAAGTTTCTAGCCCGAGATATGCCTCTTCTAAGGTTGGACTTTTTTCTGACTTTTTTCCGTTTTCATCCCGAGTTCTCGTGTGCTCGTTTCTTCACAGTTCTTGATCGTTTAAGCTCCAATTACTCCCCGAATACCTACAAAACATAACATAACTAATTACAAGCTATAATTGACTCGAAACGACTATAAAACTATACGAAAGCACTACGAAATATAAGGGAAATGCATGTGTGCTTTGCAACACATCACCCACTCACTAATTATACCGGCTAAACGATAACAAAAGTTGAGTGTTGAAACTCGACCGTGTCTATTGGTTCGATACTGGTTCTTACCTAAACTATATTACGCTGTGATAGGTACAATTGCCTATTGTGTGTGTTTTAAGTTTAAGTATTTATCATTTTATAAATTTAAAACCTGATCTCGTGAAACCATCTCTAAATATATTATTATATAATATATTACATTAACTACACACGCATCAATTTTTTGGCGCCTTTGCCGGGGACACGGTGATTTCAAAAAAAATTCGAGTTAACGAATTAGCGTTTTTAACCTTACATTTTGCAAAGTATCCTCATGGATCCATACAGTAATGATTTTACCAACGAATAATTTTTCTAATCTGACGAATACTACACATATTCATGGTGTGAGTTATGTAGGGGGTCACACTACACCAAGGAGTGTTACCTTTCCGTATTACGGCCCATGGATCATCACATGTACCTTCACCCTTCACCATTTGAAAATTTACATCCACAACCGCCTCCATCGTTAAATTCTGATCATTCATTCTCCGACCCAGATTCTTGGAAGCCAGACAAGCTATTCCGAAATTTGGAGGAAGTAAAAAAGGCAAATTATTAAACTCTATGCCACGGAACCACATGAAGATCCTTTATAAATCTTGGATTATCCACAAAACATCGAAGACGATCAAGCATCAAAGGAACAGAACATCGAGGTAGTAACCATGATACCCCTAGGAAGCACCGATGATACCAGCGAAGACAACGTGACCATTGCTGAGATACCAAGAAGAGACATTGAAGAAATCTTAGAGCCACCAAGATTGAAAAGACAATATAAAAGATTTCAGTCTTTGCTTCATCAAATTGAATTAAATCCACCTTACGAGCAGTTCCACTATAAAATGTCAGCTCATTCCAAGTTTCTAAAAGACATGCTGACAAACAAAGAAAAGATGGAGGAACAACCTCAAATTTCGCTAAACGAGGAATGCTCGACTATCATAAAAGGAAGAGAGCCTCCCGACCAATTCGTAATTTCATGTCTTATAAGCGAGTCAGTCCAAGGAAATGCAATCGCTTATCTGCATATCAGCATGAACATTCTGCCTAGGCTGTATTTGATAAAATGAATCTCAAGAAACTCCAACCCACCAAACTAGAACTATGTCTAACCAATAGGACAGTTCGTTATCCGAGGGGATGAAGATGTGCTGATAAAGATTAACGAGTTCGTTTTCCCCGTAGTTTTGTGGTAGTTGACGTTAAAGGAGAAATAAGCGTCCCTCTTATATTAGGAAGACCGTTTCTTAATAATTCCCTCGCTCTTATTGACGTTTGGGGTGGGAGGCTAGCACTGAGCATTCATCAAGAAAGAATCATGTTTGAATTAAAGAGAGCTATGCAACGGCCAAGCACGTTTGACTTAAAATTATTATAAATATATATAAAAAATAATTATAAGTACGAGCCGAGCTCGAGTTTTAAAACTACTCACGAGTCAAGCCCGAGCTTTAGAAATAGAGCTCGAATTGAGCCAAGCTCTAGCTTGAAGCCCTCAATAAGTTAAACGAGCCGAGATCCAGCCTAGTCGTGCTCGGGCTCAGCTCAGCTCGTTTACACCAATACGGACCGCTATACTTCTTGGTAACAAACCGCTAAGGAAATTGCGGTTGGCGGGCCGCTAAGGTCTATCTGACGGTCCGCTATAGGGTTTCCATGCGTCAGTTTTCACCCGTTAGTCAGCTGACGCGTGGCAGCTCATGATTGTTTCCTTCTTCAACATGTGGCGGACCGCTTGGCCAAGCGGTAACGGTCCGCTAACCCCCACTTTTCAGAATTTTTCATTTTCAGCCCTTGAACTTTGATTTATATACATTTTAACCCCTAGGGTTTTAATTTTGTATCATCTTAATCTTTTAAGTATAAAAATTGGGGTGTTACACTATGGCACACCAACACACCCACCTTAATCACCTACACACCCTCTTTTTCCCTTCCACCTTTTCGGCCAGCAGGCCCCTTTTGTGCACCTCTTTTTCAAGCCTTTGACTTTCCAACAAGCATGATATGTCTAGTTCTTACAAGACCTACAAGCCCTAACTTCTATGCAAAGCATGAGCCATGTTCAAAAGGTTCCAATTAGCCTCCCCTCTCCTATTTACGGCTCCCATGCCCCAAATCTGCCACAAGATATCAAAGTCATACACTCATTCATTTGCTTGTTTTCAAGACACCAAACCATGCTTCAAATCCCTTATTACTACCCACTTAAGTTCTCATCCATCAAAAACTTCCAACACCCTCATTTCTCCTCTCCAATCTCAACTAAAAGCTCCCTCTCCTCTCCAAAACCCTAAATTAAAACATTTTCTGCCAGAATTTTTACCCAACTTTGTTTGGTCATATCTCCCTCATTTCTTGACCAAATCACTCAATTATTCTTCTAGAACAAAGTGCTATGAGTACCCTAACAAACCCAAATGGAATCAGTCAAATCCATGAAGGATTCCACCACCAAACAACCTTCTCCAGACAACCACGCTGAACAAATCGATTTTGGACATCTCTTTTCTTTTACTTGTTTTGAGGCATCTACGCAACTCAAAATCTAGTGATTCTTTTTCCTATCTTCTCTTATTTCAATAAAATTGATTTTAGAAGAAAACCTTAAGGCATTTGGACTTCTAAAACTACTAAAATCCTGCTCCAATGTCACCTAAAAATTTCGAATTTTGGAAACAAAAGAAAACGTAAAGTCTATATATGTAAAAGACATGATTTCATAACAAAAAAAACATACTAATTTATTAGATATCACTTATACATACTTTATATCATGTTATTATCATGTTGGATGAGAAGTTTGAAGTTGGTGGAATTGTCTTGGCCTTAAACATAGATAAAACCGTCGTAACATCGAGTTTTAAACCCAAAGTATAATAAATACTTAGACCTTTTAAAAAAATCCCGAAAAACTACAATAACTTTTATATATCATATAGAGCTTATAAACCAAATTTCATATTTTTTAAGTTGGGGAACTACTCATTTTAATTATGGGATTTCTTGGGTTTGTAACGCCAAAAATTGAGTAAATTCCCCCAAGATGTAGGGACTAAAAGTGAAAATTTTGGAAAACTGAGGCGGTAGCGGACCGGTACCATCGGTCCTCCTGGTCCGCTACATGGAAAGGAGGGATTAAACCGAGTAGGGACGCGTGTCATGTGACTCACCCGGAAGATTTGACGCGTGGCATGGATAGCGAACGGTTGTCCATGCCTTTGCGGTCCGCTAGCCTCCACCAGAGAGTGGTCCACTAATAAGCCACCACGAGTAGGTCTAACGCTGGGATTAAGGCGGTAGCAGACCACTACTTCCATGTATAGCGGTCCGCTACGGATGCAGAATTAGCCTATATATAGAGGCCATGAGCATGCTCATTTCCTCACACCTCTCTCCCAAACCACCCCCCAAATTCTTAAAGTTGACCCAGCCCTGTTTAACGAGCCGCACTCTCGAGAATTGTCTGACACTAGCTTAAGTGACGGACTCGAGATTTAGTCGAGCTTTCATCCGCAAATTGCCGTAGATAGTACCAAGGTAAGATTTCTGACTAGCTTTTAAACTCAAAACCACTATTCTGTCTAAGTGGTAGGCGTCGTGCCTAGTAGGGTGTGACCGTGCCGACCAAGTCACGTGGTCGATTCCCAATTACAATGCTCGGGAACATATTGTTTGGTCGTTGACCAGGATTAGCATGACTATGATCGTGCCAACCTTGTTCATCGCACCAACATTTTAGTTTCTAGAGCATTCTAAGCCGTCGGTCGACACACCGATAGGCAGGGTCATGCGTTATAGACACACAATTGTGTCATCTAGTCTGACAGTAAACTTATTTGGCTAAATTTGACATCCATTCTGTTTTAAACCAGCCTTTTACTTAAAAGAACTTTACTAACCATTAAAACACCAATTTTAACATTTTTGAAATAGTTGAATCACTTGCATGTCCATATATCATGGTAAAATAGTAGTTTCTTGATGAAACTTCTAATTTCAGTAACTTTTACTTGATCCGAACTTAAACCTGTTAAGAAATAAACATGTATAGAAAAAAGATGGAGGCTCAATGTTATTCAAGTGAAGATTAGGTTACAATGAAGAGAAAACAATCATTAAATAGGTAGGCTAAGCCTTACAAACTAAATGGGCTAAGCCTTACAAACTAAATGGGCTAAATCCCGTAAACAGACTTATTACGCTAACATCCCCCCTCAAACTCACAATGCAACAGAAATAAACATTGAGAGTTTGTCACACAAAAAATTAAACCGAGATGCCGACTGAGCCTTGGTAAAAATATAAGCAATCTACAAAGCTGATAGAACAAAGGGAAGCGAGATGGTCCCGAGCTGTAGATGATGACGAGTGAAGTGGTAATGAATCTCAATATGCTTTGTCCGTTCATGGAAAACAGAATTCTTTGCAATCAGCATCCCACTTTTGTTATCACAATGTAAGGGGGTAGGCTGAGAGATGTTAACTCCCATATATGCAAGGAGCCAACGTAACCAAATAATCTCACATGTAGTCACAGCCATAGCACGATACTCAGCCTCAGTGGAAGATCTAGAAACAACATCTTATTTCTTACTTTTCCATGAGATTAATGAATCTCCAAGGAAAACACATAAACCAGTGGTGATCGATATCCCAATCAGCATCACTATAGGCACGCAGCTCTAGAGAAGACGTCGAAGGAAACAAGAGGCTCTGAAACTGAGTACCATGAAGATACCTCAGAATACGAAGAACAGCTCCCCAGTTAACATAAGTAAGAGCAGTAACAAACTGGATCACCATATGAACATCATGAGCTATATCTCGACGAGTAACTATAAGATAAACCAAATTGCCAACAATAGTACGGTATAGGCTCGGATCTAACAAAGGAACACCATCCGTAGGAGAATACTGTGCAAGAACTACATTTTTCTAGCAACTTTGGTTTATATTAAACTTAAAATAAGTATTACAAATTTTTCATTACATAACTTAGTATTTTTACTAAAATGAGATTCTCTTTGTTAGTTTCGGACGTCAAAAATCGCCTTTTTTAACAAAACCGACAATTTTAAATTATGGGAGACAATATGTTTCAATTATGGAGTTCAAAACCTTATATACACAAGTATGAGTTTCTGATCTAAAAGCATTTTAGTTGTTTAAATATTTAGTAAAGGAAAAGTTACCTAAAAAGTCACTTTTATAATTAGACTAAATACAAGGGTCATTTTTGTCAATACCCCAAAGTTTCTGAATTTTAATGAATTTTTATAAATTTATATGACTTATAAACCTTATGATATTATATAAATTAGGCCATTCAAAAATTATGTACTTAAGCTAACCCACACGATATTTACAACTTAATCGGAAATATTAACTCGTCCTTGAAGTAATAACTTCATTCTCATCCACATATCTTAAACTTAGCCATCTAATAAGTGTTTGGCAAGTCATTAATTATCATTCGTTCAAAACAACATTCTATCCGAGCTCGGCTCATCAGTTATATATAATCTCATAAACTTTGTTGGGATAACGTAATGTCCGAATCTAACGATCACTTAGGGATAGTACATAAATCTCAATAGCATCCGCATTAACGTAGGACCCGAGTAGTTCTATACCATCTTCAAGGAAACTCTCAAATCTCCAACTCATCTGACGCTAAGTGAGTTCTTGTAGCCCCTTTTTACTTTATCTAAATTTGGGGAAGAAACATGCTTACCTTTACAAACTCATTTAAAATCATGAAACTTGTCTTTATGATTATATATGTGTCACCTGAAATGCTAATTGTATAAGCTTCATTATCACATCAAGTCCTTGTTACACATGACTAGTTAACTCATGGATTGAGCCATGGATTAATATAGATAGTACTATTGGGATTGACAATCCCCATTCTCTAGTTTGTTGAATCGTGTAAATCAACAGAAAACTATATCGAATGCTTATTTCCTAACAAATCAATATGTCCCATGATAAGGCATTAACAATCGCTGGGGCAAACTCAGTTAATAGGTTTAGTTGTTATGCGCTCAAGTAAAATTAAATTTCCCCTCACACATGTGTTTAAATACATATTTATGACATGAGTCATAATCTTTGATTTACAAACTCATTGTTTGCTAATATCTTAAACCTACGAACTCACCGACTTTTTAGTTGACACTTTTTAGCATGTTTTTCATGTAACAATTAGTGATTCATAAAGGCGTCAATAGATAGGAGTATTTGAGGAGAGTTCTACATATTATCTTTTGTTATTTTAAACTAGATTTTTAGAATTCTCAAATGTTGTACTTAAACCATACATTAAATGTACCTTAAGCTTTTGAATGTAATACAAGTTTAGTTTCTATTGCAAGAAATGTGTTCTCGATTACGGTTTCGTTACATTCCCGTGTTTACGCTTTAGCGAGGGTTTGACAATACAATTAAACGAACGAACATGAACACATTTTTCATTCGTTCATTTATGTTCATGAACGTTCGTTTGTTTATGTAACACCCCAAATTTTTAAGAAATATCAAAGTCCAGGGGTCAAAGTGCAAATTCCCCCAAACTATAGGGACTAAAAGTGAAAATTTAGGAAAACTGAGGCGGTAGCGGACCGGTGCCATTGGTCTACGTGGAAAGGAGGGATTAAACCGGGACGCGTGTCATGTGACTCACCCGGAAGATTTGACGCATGGCATGGATAGCGAACGGTTGTCCATGCCTTTGTGGTCCGCTAGCCTCCACCAGAGAATGGTCCACTAATAAGCCACCACGAGTAGGCCTAACGCTGGGATTAAGGCGGTAGCAGACCACTACTTCCAGGTGTTGCGGTCCGCTACGGATGCAGAATCAGCATATATATAGAGGCCATGAGCATTCTCATTTGCTCACACCTCTCTCCCAAACCACCCCCCAAAATCTTAAAGCTGACCCAGCCCTGTTTAACGAGCCGCACTCTCAAGAATTGTCTGACACTAGCTTAAGTGACGGACTCTAGATTTAGTCAAGTTTTCGTCCGCAAATTGACGTAGATAGTACCAAGGTAAGATTTCTGACTAGCTTTTAAACTCAAAACTACTATTCTGTCTAAGTGGTAGGCGTCGTGCCTAGTAGGGTGTGCCCGTGCCGACCAAGTCACGTGGTCGATTCCCAATTACAATGCTCGGGAACATATTGTTTGGTCGTTGACCAGGATTAGCATGACTGTGATAATGCCAACCTTGTTCATCGCACCAACATTTTAGTTTCTAGAGCATTCTAAGCCATCGGTCGACACACCGGTAGGCAGGGTCGTGCGTTATAGACACACAATCGTGTCATCTAGTCTGACAGTAAACTCTTTTGGCTAAATTCGACATCCATTCTGTTTTAAACCAACCTTTTACTTAAAAGAACCTTACTAAAAGAACCAACCATTAAAACACCAATTTTAACATTTTGAAATAGTTGAATCACTTGCATGTCCATATATCATGGTAAAATAGTAGTTTCTTGATGAAACTTCTAATTTCAGTAACTTTTACTTGATCCGAACTTAAACCTGTTAAGAAATAAACATGTATAGAAAAAAGATGGAGGCTCAATGTTATTCAAGTGAATATTAGGTTACAATGAAGATAAAACAGTCATTAAATAGGTAGGCTAAGCCTTACAAACTAAATAGGCTAAGCCTTACAAACTAAATGGGCTAAAGCCCGTAAACAGACTTATTACGCTAGCCTCCCCCCTCAAACTCACAATGCAACAGAAATAAACATTGAGAGTTTGTCACACAAAAAATGAAACCGAGATACCTACTGAGCCTTGGTAAAAATATCAGCAATCTACAAAGCTGATGGAACAAATGGAAGCGAGATGGTCCCGAGCTATAGATGATGACGAGTGAAGTGGCAGTGAATCTCAATATGCTTCGTCCGTTCATGGAAAACAAAATTCTTTGCAATCAGCTTCCCACTTTTGTTATCACAATGTAAGTGGGTAGGCTGAGAGATGTTAACTCCCATATATGCAAGGAGCCAACGTAACCGAATAATATCACATGTAGTCACAGTCATAGCACGATACTCAGCCTCAGTGGAAGATCTAGAAACAACATCTTATTTCTTACTTTTCCATGAGATTAATGAATCTCCAAGGAAAACACATAAACCAGTGGTGATCGCTATCCCAATCAGCATCACTATAGGCACGCAGCTCTAGAGAAGACGTCGAAGGAAACAAGAGGCTCTGAAACTGAGTACCACGAAGATACCTCAGAATACGAAGAACAACTCCCCAATTAACATAACTAGGAGCAGTAACAAACTGGCTCACCATATGAACATCATGAGCTATATCTCGACGAGTAACTGTAAGATAAACAAAATTGCTAACAATAGTACGGTATAGGCTCGGATCTGATAAAGGAACACCATCAGTAGGAGAATATCGTGCATTGGTTTCAAGAGGAGTGTGTACAGTCCTGTTGTTTGAAAGTCGAGCCCGCTGAAACAAATCAGATATATATTTTGTCTAAGAAAGGAGGTATCCTTTCTGAGACTGAGCCACCTCAATACCCAAAAAATAACGTAGCAAGCCCAAATCTTTCATGGCAAACCTACGAGCCAAATCACGCTTCAATGACTCAATGCCCTCATGGTAATCACCTGTAATAACCATATTATCTACATATAAGGACAAAAGAATCTTCCCTGTGCTCGTGCATCTAACAAACAATGTTGAATCGTGATTACTTGGAAGAAAACCAAGAGAAGTAATCACTGTAGAGAATTTCTCAAACCAAGCACGAGGGGCTTGTTTGAGACCATATAGTGCTTTCCGAAGTCGACAGACTTCACCCGGCTGATGAGCAATACCCGGGGGAGGAGTCACGTAAACCTCCTCGTGAAGATCACCATTCAAAAACACATTCTTGACATCCATTTGGAAAATCTTCCATTTTAAAATGGATGCAACTGCAATAATAGTACGTACTGTCGTCATCTTTGCCACCGGGGCAAAAGTCTCCTCATAATCCATACCATACTTTTGTGAGTACCCTTTTGCAACAAGTCTGGCCTTGTATCGCTCAACAGACCCATCAGAATTTGTTTTAATCTTATATACCCATTGACAACCAATTATATGCGTACCAGGAGGAAGTGGAACCACATCCCATGTGTGTGTCTGATAAAGAGCAGTAAGCTCCTCAGCCATAGCATTCTGCCAAAAAGGATCAGAAACAGCCTCTCTATACGACTCAGGTTAAGATAAATGATGTATGTTTGCAATGAAAGAAGCAAACGAAGCCGAGTGAGTAGAGTACGCAAAATATGGAAGTTTTGTGGACTTACATTCATGAGTGGACTTCCTCATAAGTTGAGGATCTCCAGGATTAACAGACGAAGGAGCAGTCTCAGGCATAGTCGGAGCTGAAGTAGTATCTGATGCTGTAGGCATGTTATGAACTGGCACATCAGGTGCAGTGGATGTATCTGGGACTGAGACATCAGATGAAGTGGTTGTATCAATGTCAACACTAAAAGGATCGATAGCCTAAATATCTGACTTCGTTACATTATACGATTTAGCTGGAATTGAATAGAAAGGAATATGCTCCAGACTAGTAACATGTCGTGATACATATAGCTTCTGACTTACGGGATCAAAACAACAATATCCTTTCTGTCCAATACCATAACCCAAAAATACACATAGAGCTGATTTAGGAGAAAACTTATTCCGTTCAATATAAGGACGAAGAACAAAGCAAGTACATCCAAAAACCCATAATGAAGAGTAATCTGGTAGATGCCTGTATAAACTTTCAAACGGAAACATCCCTGAATTATGTGAAGTAGGGATTCGATTGATCACATATGTAGCAGTTAGGAGTGCTTCTCCCCAAAAGATACTAGGAACCTTAGCAGATAAAAGCAAATAGCGAGCAGTCTCAATAAGATGACGTTGTTTTCTTTCTGTAACAACGTTCTGCTGAGGAGTGTCAGTACAAGATGAATGGTGTATGGTACCATCGGATGCAAGTAACCGAGTGAAATCATTAGAGGTATATTCACCCCCTAAGTCACACCTGAAGCACTTTATCATAGCCGAATGTTGTATCTTAACAAGGGTTCTAAAGTTGTTGTAAATGCAAAAGAAATCAGATATGTGTTTCATAAGGTACACCCAAGCATAACGATTATAGTCATCAATAAAAGATACATAATAGGTCGAGCAACCCTTCATGTATACTAGGGATGGACCCCACACATCAGAATGCACAATATCAAAAGGCGCAACAGAACAAGAAACACTTTTATTAAAAGGTAAAGCAGAAAATTTTGCTAGTTTTCAACCACTACAATCAGAAATATCACAAGTGTTCAAATGACCCAAAACACCTGAAGAGACTAAAATCTGTAATCGTGACGCTAACACGTCCCAAACGAGAATGCCAAACATAAAACTCAGGAGACAAAGGACTCAAATGAAAAGAAGACAAATCAATACTCGAGGCAGCACCATTAGATACGTTGAGTTGCTCCAAAACATATAGCTCGCCCAACCTACGGCCGATCCCAATCACCCTCTGAGTACGTTGATCCTGTACAATACAAACAGAATAAGAAAAGAACACCCAATGACCAGATTTACACAACTGACTGGCTGAAGCAAGATTCAAAGCAAGTTTGGGAATATAATAAACATTTGTGAGGGACACATGAGGGGTAGCAACAGAACCAACACCCTCTACTGACATTGATGCAACACTAGCAAACATAACAAATACGTGTGACACAGGGAACAGGGAAACAAAAGATGACAAATGAGGTGACATATGGTGAGACACACCAGAATCCAAAACCTATAAAGATGATGGAATACCTGAGGTACTAGATGAAGATAGACCAGAATGAGACATAGATGCAGACATGGCAGTAAGATTAGCAATAAGAAATTATCTAAACTGCTCAAAAATCTGGGGATCTAAAGCAGAAGGCGGACGATGTGGTTCAGTATCTACTGATGGTGCAACAGCAACGAAATGTGGGGGACGAGGTGCCCATGAAGGAGGACTAGAAAAAGGACCAGAAGCGCGTGGCTAAAACTGACCACTAGATCTGTTTTGCTGAAAAAGTTTCTCCTGCTATTTTGCCCTATTAAGCAATAGCGAGCACTGAGACTTCCAATGGTTTTTCTGTTTGCAGAATGCACACTTATCAAAAGCAACTTTAGGAGCTTGTCTGGACTGATTTGAAACCAAAGATCGTTGTGTAACAACAAACACAGCAAGAGTAGTAGTTGCTTTAGACTCTTTGTCCACCTTAGATTTGATACGGGTCTCCTCTGCAATCAGTTCATGAACAACTTAATCAATTGTGGGAAGAGGAGACCGATGAAGGATGGTTCCACGTAATCCTTCAAAATCAGAACGTAATGCCATCAAAAACTGAACCAAACGTTGCTCTTCCCTCCTAGCAATGTATGGTTTAAACACTTTCAACTCTGCAGATTCTATAAGAGCCAATTGATCCCATAAATCAGACATAGCAACATAAAAGTCCTGAATACTCTTATCGTTCTGCTAAAGAGCACGAATATCATATTCTAACTGGTATTGCTTAGAAAAGTTAGACTGGGTGTACAGTCTTTCCAAATGATCCCACACTTCCTTGGCCGTGTCATACTTAGCCAATTGGATACCAATCGACTGAGTTACAGAATTGTTGATCCAAGTGATAACCTTGGAGTTATCAGTTTCCCATGTATCAAGTAACAATGCATAATTTGCAGCCTTTTTGTCTTTGGGCTGACCTTTAGTAGCAGTGACATAACCCCACATATGTTTCCCATGAAGAAAGTTCTTCATCACATAACTCTAATACGCATAGTTTTTACCATTAAGTTGGGTACTAATAGACTGAAGAGAATCGTCCTTTCCGGCCATATTATCAAATTAGAACAACATCAGATAAAAAATTAGGGTTACCTAGTTTCAATAACGGTGGCGCAGATTCAGTAAACAGATGAGAGCGAAGGTGACGAACATGAAGACAACAAATCAACAAGCTAGCGTGAACAGCAACAATGAGACAGCAACAAACAATCCTTCAACAACGAACAAACCAAAATGATCGAATCAACAACGTAGCGGAAGCGACAACAAAAGTCTTCAATCAAGCATGGATCGAACTAGCTCTGATACCATGTTAAGAAATAAACATGTACAGAGAAGGATGGAGGCTCAATGTTATTCATGTGAAGATTAGGTTACAATGAAGAGAAAACAATCATTAAATAGGTAGGCTAAGCTTTACAAACTAAATGGGCTAAGCCTTACAAACTAAATGGGCTAAAGCCCATAAACAGACTTATTATGCTAACAAAACCAAAGTGTTAGACGCTTACCAAGCACACAAATGCTACTGATAATGAAGAATCACATCTCTAAAGCCTCAATCTCTAATTCTCCCGCAAGAACACTTAGACCATGTGTATTGGAGCAAGTGAACACGAGGGTGTGATCCAAATCAGCAAAAAACGCGAAGAAACACCGCCCCCAGGCGTTATTGGTGCGTGAAGAGGGGGAGTGAGGGTAATCACGCTGGAAGGGGGTTTGACTTGCTTTGACTGGTCAAACTATCCGTTTGAATATAGCCGTTACAAATTAAAAATAAATAATATTTTAATTTTTAATTTATATATATCTCATTTTTTCTCAACCAATAAGATCCCAATCTCATATTTTCTTAACAAATAACACCCCATTCTCCTATTTTCTCAACCAATAATACTCCACTATATATTCTCTTAACCTACTTAAAGTGGAATGGTCATCTACGTCGTCGGGTTCAATGGAAGAAGATGATGTGATTATTGAAGCGATTGGTTAAGCATATGAACTACTCGAAGAAGCCAAGAGTTCACAAAGCGTAACACGACGAGTTCAAGTAATGCGGGATCGAGAAGCTGCTAATGAACGTTTAATACGTGATTACTTTAGTGACAGTCCCATGTATGATGAAAAAATTTTTGAATCTTTTTCGTATGAGACGAGAACTTTTCTTACGAATATGTGGTGATTAGAAAGAGGGTATCAATATTTCCAACAAAGGTAAGACGCGAGACACAAACTTGGATTTACTGCTTTACAAAAATGCACGTGTGCAGTTCGACAACTAGCGTATGGTACTTTGAGTGATTCATGGGATGAGCATTTAAAGATGTCTGAAAAAACCGCATGAGATACTCTACATATGTTTTGTGAAGGTAATATTATTATTATTGTAATTATTTAAATTATTATTATTTACTTATTATTGTATGTTTTTAGGTGTGATTAATCTCTACAGCAAGAGATATTTAAGGAGACCGACTTTTAGTGACATTCAACAATATATGAGGTGCATGAAGCTGTACATGGATTTCCCGAGATGCTTGGTAGCATCGACTATACACATTGGGAATGGGCAAATTGTCCGACTGCTTGGCGAGGGGACTATCCACATCCGACCTTAATGCTTAAAGCCGTTGCGTCATATGATCTTTAGATTTGACATCCATTATTTGGTGTTGCTGGGGCAAACAACGATATTAATGTTTTGGATCAATCGCCTATATTCGATGATATCATAGACGGAATCGCACCTGGTTCTTCATTCATTATTAATGATGTCGAATACGAGCTTAGGTATTATCTTGCCGACAGTATATATCCGGAGTACGCCACGTTTGTCAAAGCATATACTAGTCCAATTGGTGAGAAAAGAGAGCTTTTAAAAAAAGCACAAGCATCGGCACGGAAGGATATCGAACGTGCGTTTGGAGTTCTAAAGAAAAATGGGCCATGATTAAAAATCCGTGCAGTATTTTGTCCAAAGATAAAATAAGAAATGTTATGTACACTTGCATAATCTTACATAACATGATATTGGAAGATAAGGGCCAAGCCATTTGCCAAAACTATGGTGATAACTCACAGACGCCGCCTGCACAACTAAGCTCCGAAGAGAAACACGCAATTCGTAATGCAATATGCGACAGGGAAACACATCTAAGCACATGCGATGATTTGACGGAGCATATTTGGAATAATCGTCCAAGTGACGATTGATTTTTTTTATTTTAATATGTTTGTTTTTTAATTAAATAAATTTGTATTTTGTTATCTTTATTTTAAATAAATGTTTGTATTTTAGTTAATTACTAAAAATTAAATACGGGGCGTGAAACCACTACACACTTTAGTGATTCTGGGCAGTGTTTGCCCATGTGCTAATGTGGCGCTGACGTGACGGAGCGTGAAAGAGAGGGGTGTGAAACCACTACGGATGGCCTTATAATCAACACATTTTCCATAAGAATCATATAATCGTTAAAACCCAAAAGTTTGAGACCAAAGTACTTACCACAAACAATCTAGGAACGATTTTGATGAGATAATACTTCTGAAATTATGATAGAACTTCAAAATTTTGAACTAAGCCACATGAAAGGGCTTGATCACAAGGTTTTGGCAAGATTTCTAGAGAGTGGTTAGAAAGAGGATATAGCATATGTGTGTGTTTTTACGATGAAATGGGTTTTGGAACTAAAGTATGATCAAGTGAGTTGAACATGAGTGGTAGTGACTAACTTGGATGGTGTAACAAACTGTTTCTTAATACACATTTTAACTTTTATCATCAAATCTATGTATTAATATTAAGTTGATGTAACATTTTTTCTCTTTTATTGTTTCATACTTTGAGCCGAGGTGGGATATTAAAAAAAGTTGGTTACGGTTTAAAGAAAACTAGTGGGATGTCAACCCGCGCTTTGCGGCAGGAAGCCCTCCACGATATCAAACATCTAAACACGTGATTGAGAAACCAAATACGTAAAGTATTAAAACGTGCTAGCGAAATGTCATAAAAAAAACAAAAAGAAAGTGTTGATTTTAAAGAAAAGGAAAGAAAAGTGACTAATAAAATTGAGATACTCTAAATTAAGTTAGTATTTTATCTCATTTATATGTTTTACTTCAAACTAAAGTCAACAAAGGTTGAACGTCAGGTTATTATTATACTGTTCTTAAGATAGATTATATTTATGTTAAATAAATAAATTTAATAATTCTAGGTTATCATGTACATAAAACAACATTTCTGTTGATTTTTCTACCTTATGCTTAAATAGCAGTTATTGAATTATTAATATTTTCTTTATCTTTTATTCTACCTACTAACTTAAAGAAAATAATTCTTTCCCCTTATATTTCCATTCTAGAAACTCTTCACCAAATTAACCCGAGATATAAAAATAAAAAATCCAACTATTCTTCCTAAGCCCCCATTTATAACTCTAACCCAAATGTGTTAAGAGTGTGAGAATGAGAGAGAAGGCATATCAGCGTTTTTCGGCCGCCCCGGAAAATCTCCGGAAGGTGGCGGCAGAGCTGGCTGCAGAGCCGGCTGGCCGGGGCGACCCTCACCTTCTCATCCATTTTCCTCTCGATTTCAGACACCAAGACGTCGATATCTATAAGGCTCGTCATATTTTTTTCGATCACCAAGCACTGCATGTGGAGTCTAAGACAGATTTGCGTTGACATGGGGCGGATCTAGCGACGGTTCAATGATAGAACACCACCGAGGACAGCGATGGGGCTGTTTGTGTCGGCCAGTCGTGTTTTCGGTAGACCCAGGCGGCAATGACGACAGATTAAGAGTTTGATATAGCAGTATGGAGTTTGAAAATGTAGTAAGAAGAGCGTGGTTGACTGTTTGGCACCATTTTATAGAGAGAGAAAGCTTATGAGGTAGAGGAAGAGTGAGAGAGAAGTGTGGAAGCCAAGGTGAAGACGAAAGGGAAGCTCTGGTGTGACTTTCTCATGAACAAACGCCGGCTACGTCACATGAGAAAGAGTTAAAACCACTGAGCTATTGAGTTGTTTGTGCTTATTTTGTGAAATTATATATGTATGTGAAAGATATTGGGTGGATGGTGGGTGCCACCGACGTTGATGCTTAAAGAAGTTAGTAATCTATACTATCTAATAAATAAAAGTTTTTTCATTCTACGTGTCGTCTTCAAATTCATTCTTATTATTTTTTTTCCTGTCTATCTCAGTTATTAAATACACTTATATCTTTTAATAATAATATATATTTAAAGAAATACTAACTATGGTAATAAAATACATTTATTTTAAATTATCTTTTATTATAAGAAAACTTTGAAATCTAATTATGTAACTTTTATTTTCAATGAAATAGTAAATGAAAGTCGAATTATATTAAATAGTAAATAACGTATTTTCAAAACTCAATTATACATTAATTTTTACATATTTTGAATTTTGTTTTCTATCCTGAGTATATGTAATACATTTTTACACTTGTAATATATATATATATATATATATATATATATATATGTTTAAGAATTTTATGTATTAATATTTTTCATCTCGTGTGTATTACACGGGTTCTAAGCTATTTATATTCATATAGTAATATATAAGTAAAGGGGAAAGTGAATATGGTGCTGTTAGGCACCTAACTTAGATGCGAAACTGTCACATCTCGTAACATAGGACATTTGTCTAACTAGAGTAGTACCTCCAACAGATATGTTCCCAAGAAAGAATGACGGGTCTAGAAGAGATACACCGCTCTTTCCTTAGACAGAACATTCCGTTTGTCAGATAACTACATATCGGTCGCCTTCTGGTTACTGTGACGTTGATACCAAAAACACACAGCGGGAGACTTAAAAGTCATAACTATTTCATTTCATAGATATAATAATGTTTTTAACAATAAGGACTGATCGGTAATTACAACATATAACTCTGGACTTATAGTTCACAGAGAACGTGCCATCCACTTAGGCCTTATGGTTACGAAGGAACCTGCCCTCAGTCATCCCCGTCTCAAAACACATGATATATCCTGGAATGCCAACTACCAGCTAGTGGTCACCTGTGCTAAAAAACATTTGAAAACATTTTGGATCAGCATAACGCTGGTGAGTTCATAAACAAAATCGTATTTTCATAGCTTGTATCCTTGATACAAAAATACCCCAGGACCTCAGCTTTACTCGAGTCTGGGTCTAATAATCATCCCTCCCAATCTATCACCCAGTAACCTCACATAGATTCTGAGTGTACAACATACAAATATACAGGCGACTCCCTGCTTTCGGATACAAGTCCGGCCAAATACGAGAGGATCAGTTCTCGCCCGTCAGTCCCCCCAATCATGGCCATAAAAAGTACTTATTATAGGATATATGCACAGATGATATTGAGATCTCAGATAAAAATCATTTACAAAACATGTTATAGAGCACAGTTAAGAGGAACTCACTTCAAGCAGAACCTCCTTCTGGATCAATTATAATAATCAACACCTCGACAGAACCCTAAATCATATCCGACATTATGATAATCAATATCAATATCTTAGGTTTGCATAAAGAAACCTCAGGGTATTCAGAAACCTTACCTTGACACTATATACGGCAGTTTGCAGACATTTTGTTAGAAACCGGACCCTCGTACGCGAACCAGAGCTTAGGAACGTCTTCTCAGAAGTTTGTGTGTGTAATGGAAATGTTTGGATGGTGTAAAAATGGCTTAAGTCGACCAAGTATTTATAGTGCCAACTTCGAGCCCGTAGGGGACCGCTACACAGGGCTGTGGCAGTCCGCCACCCTTTGAGCCGGCTTATTCTGCTTGGTGCCTACGTAGCGGACCGTTAAGGTATAGGCTAGCGGTCCGCCACCCCTCCACAATTCAGAATTCAACCGGTGAGTCACAGGGACACGTGTCAACTCCTGTTTCATCCCTTCCTCTACACGTAGTGGACTGCTAAGGCTTACGGTAGCAGTCCGCTACCTCTTCAACTTTCAGAATTTTCATTTTTAGTCCTTCAACTTTCGAGAACATATAATTCAACCCCTGATCTTTATATTTTGACACCTTTGGCCCCTATATTACTTGACAATTATCCGGGTGTTACAGAAACCCATTAAAACGACGTAGTTTTGATTAAAACCAACTAAATTCTTTTATTTTGATATTTTATCTCCAATTCCATCGATAATTCAATAACGATACGGAGATCGCTACCTAATTCTTTCATATCCATTTGTGTTTAACGTGTTTCATCAACGTTTCAATATCCATATGCACGACACTTTCCATGCTACCTCTTATTCGTTCCTATTTTTTGTTAATTGATCGTAACTTGTTTTTTGTTTTCAATCTTCGTTCCTACCCGTTCTCGTTCCAAATCAATCTACAGGGCTTGCTCATCATCCTTTTTTGGAATATGGTTATGGGTTTTTACTTTTAATCCTTGTTCCTACCTGTTCTTCGATCCAAATCAATCTCGGGTCAATTTTTGGAATGTTGATATGGAGAACGATGTATATGAATGTATTAATATCCCATTTGATTAATAATTTTATGGAATAAGATATTCTGTTGCTTCCTACTGATAATTAACGTCCCCTCGTTCCGACTTTTTCTTATTTAGCTTTTTGAATTTGAAAATGTTACAATGGTTTAGATGCATTATTGAAAATGTTACTCCTAATATACAAAATGCATTCAGTAAAATTTGCAGTTGTTTTGCTTAAAGTAGTGGGCTAACAATGAGTAATGATTGTTTGATAAATCTTAATATGGCTGTGACTAATAAGTTGCTGGTGCCATGCCTGTTTCACACAAATCACATAAATTTTGAATCTTTCTGGTTCAACCTGACCCGAATCAAAATAAACATGTCAATAATATCAAACGGGTTAAAATATAATGAATTAATATTAAACGGGTCACAGAAAGATTCAAAATATAGCAATATAAATACAGGTCAAAATATAATGAATTAATATTAAACGGGTCAAAACATAGAAATACAAAATGAAACGGGTCAAAATATAGAAATTTAAAATGTAATGGGTTAAACGCGCCAAAATGTAGTGAATTAATGTTAAACGGGTCAAAAGTGTCAAAATGTTGTTAATTACTATTAAACGGGTCAAATATAGGTAATTAATCTTGTTGGTTAACCAAACAAGAAGAGTTCATACATTTTAACTTAATTGGTAGGTGGTAGTATCAAGCTGTGTATGAATTTTATGGTGCATGTTTAATCAAGTGGTTTGATACTTTACATGGCATTTTATTTAGAAGTACTATACTTTAAATTTGTAATTTGTTTCGGTCTATTTTTTATTTTTTTTTTGGAAAACAACACCCAAGTACAAACCAAATAATCTGAAGATGCAGTAAAATTAGCATAGAGCTCCAAATAATTGCAAGACTAGAGCGTTAGGAAGTTATGTGTACACCAACAGTGACTTTACAGTATCAAAAATATATCCATAAACATCCATGTGCATGAAAATCAGCAACCATTTCATGAAAAATTACATAAAGTTAATGAAAACAACAATATCATGAAAAATTATATGATGGATAACCACATCATATTACAAATTGTATACACAATTCACAATAACAGTTACATGAAAATCATCTAACTGAATCGCACAAAATAATATTACTAAAAGTCAGTAGCCCTTCATGCCAGGAGCTCTACAGTTGGTGAATGGTGATAGTTTGTAGAAATCTCTTAACCTTGCACAGTAGAAATCAGTGAAGAGGGCTTCGTGTTCTTGACTGAGGATGCGTGTGCTCTTCAAGTATTATGGGTTTACCACTAGTAGGTTGTGATTATGCAGATTTCTTGTTCATGTACTTTCCGCCATAGCAAGCTTCACGTGGTGAATCGATATAATCCAAGAACGAATTAAACAAACAAAATTGGGTAACTCCCAAACTTTATTTATCAAGAAATATAACTCAAAAACTTGATTACAATAACCATAACTCGGTTTATATAGCCAACCAATACTTTTTGGACTATAACTAGTAGCTAATAAATTAAAAACTAAATAATAGTTTCCTAATCCTACTCAACTAGGAATATTTAATTAATAACCAATCTTTGACCGACTTGCCAATATTGGTCCCTCAAGTTCACCGACTTGTGACTTGAAGTCCGAAATTACCAACATTCACCCCCGTAGTTTCGGACTCGGATTACCGAAATCTTTCACTCAAGCATCTCTCTCATCTCTTTGAACTTGATCCTCCCTAGAGCCTTAGTTAGAATGTCGGCCCTTTGTTTGATTCCACCTACATGCTCGACTGCCACTTCTTCTTGCTCTACACATTCCCGAATGTAATGATATCGGGACTTAATGTGTTTAGTCCTTCCATGGAAGACCGGGTTCTTCACGAGTGCTATTGCCGATGTGTTATCCACTCGTAACACAACCGTTTGGGGTGTTTGTCCGGTTAACTTACTTAGAAGATTTCTAACCCAAACCGCTTGACATGCCGCCGAACTTGCCGCCATGTATTCCGCTTCACAAGATGAAAGTGCTACTGTGTTCTATTTTTGTGAACACCGAGTTATCGGGGAAGACCCAAAATAGAACACATGTCTCATAGTACTTCTTCCATCATCTTGATCAATATTGTGACGACTATCACTATAGCCAACTAAATCACCATTTCCTTCCTCGTACGATATACCATACCCAACCGTACCTTGTAAATACCGAAGTATTTGTTTTATACCCGCCGCATGAGATTCTTTAGGACTTTGCATATAACGACTTATTACCCCAACCGAATATGCAAGAGCAGGTCGGGTTTGAAGTAAATACCGGAGACTCCCAACTAGCTTACGATACTCAGTTGCATCCACATCAATCTCGTCTTCGGCTTTTGAGAACTTGGAACTTTGATCCAAAGGAACATAAGTCGGATTTGCATTTTGCATTTCGGCTTCCTTTAATATCTTTCGAGCATACGCCTCTTCCTTGATCATAATTCCGTCTTTAACTTGAGACACTTCAATCCCAAGGTAATAAGTGAGTTTACCCAAATCGTCACCCGCATTAATAATTTACCTTTTTCATCATTCATAAGTAAATGTGGATGTCACACCCACATTCCGTAGCTTGCCCAAGACTAATTATATTACTTCTTTGAAGGCTCGGAATATAATAAATATCTGATAAAAGACGTTGCTCACCGGTCTTACCTTCGAGTATAATAGATCCCTTTCCACAAATGTCGACACACGACCTGTCACCAAACTTTACCTTTCCACCAATTCTTTTATTTAGTTCCGAGAAGTAAGACAAATTCCCGGTCATATGGTTGCTAGCTCCATTGTCTAGCTACCACACATCTTCTTGGTTTGCCCCACTTTCATAGTTCTTTGGGATTACCTTTTCTTCGTTAAAGAACACCATTTCTTGAATGCATCTTACCATGTATAGGGATGGATCTACTTGCTTTGTCTCGGCTACATTTACATTGCTCGACTTTTGCTTTACGATCGGGACATACCGAAGCAAAGTGACCCATCTTGTCACATCGGTAACATATAATTTTGGAATAATCCCGATTCTTTTCCTTTTTCTTCCCCCCCCCCCCCCGGTTTGATCTTTCTTGTGAATTACGGGTTTGTCCCATTTGTTCTCCGCCACGACCACCCCCCGGCCCCGGTACAAACCACGTCCCCGACCCCATGTCGGTTCGTGGTTTGTATGCCTACCAAAAGACTCACTTTTATGAAACGTTAACTTACCTTGATTGTCGGGTTGGAAGTCTTCATCCCTTACTCGTTCTTCATATGCTTTTAGACGTCCCACCACATCATCAAAGCTAACGGTCTTCAAGTCAACCGTTTGCTCAAGTGAAGCTACCATGTGGATGAACCATCTGGGTAAACCGTTAAGGAATTTCTTGATTAACTGTGTCTCTTCAATAATAACCCCTAATGAGGCTGCTTTGGAGGAGAGGCCGGATAACTTGCTCGCGAAGTCATCCACCGTACTTGGTTCCTTCATCTTCAAGTTTTCAAATTCCGACATCAAGGTTTGGAGGCGGTCTTCACGAACACGGTCGGCACCTAAGTGAAGGGTTTTTAGCGCCTCCCACATCTCTTTGGCCGAACTCATGTTTCCGACTTGCAAGATTTGTTCTTCAGGTATTGATCGGAACGAAAGAGTAATAGCCATATTGTTTTTCTTCACGTCATCCCCCATTCCCGGTTCAATAGCTTCCCACACACCGTGAACGTTGAATATAGCCCGTATCCTCATTTCCCATATCGTGTAGTTAACCGGGGTTAACATAGGACACTGAAGCGAAGTAGGATTGCTGTTAGACGTTCCCTTCGCGGGATCAGATTTATCACCCATTGATCCGGTTTTTCTTCGATTGTACGTAACCGGGGATTTTGGTGATGCAGGTGGGGTAATCGGCGACCCTGGATCCTCTTGATCCAACCTCTCTCAAGGTCAAGATAACCAAAGGCAGATCACTTTAGCATTCAAGTTCAGGACCGATCACACTTTGATCTCCAACATTGTCCTCCAATTCACGTTTCTAATGAAGCAGGTTCTCGGCTTTAGAAAACATTAGGAAGCAAAAGCAGTTCTAGGCCTATTGAAGTTATCAGCCCAAGTAAGGTTCTTGGCCCAATAGTAGTTTTCAACCCAGCTGATGATTCTCGGCCCACTGGTAGTTCTGGGCCAACTCCTTTTGGTAGATTGCCGTAATCCCCAAGAAATTTCGGCCTTTTATTCCGGCACTTGTGTTTTACTCTTCCATGATTTGGACTTCCTATTTAAATAAGGACTATCATAACTGCCTATTTCATTACATGAGCATGCATGTACATACTTACTGTGGGTGCAACAAGTTCATTTCAAAAATGACAAATAATTGTATGAGGAATTATATAATTAAATGTTTAAAAGTCCTAGGAAATAAATAAAAAATATAAATATATATTAGGTTATTACAAAGTCTATATATATATATATATATATATATATATATATTGAATTCTATAAAAAAAATTGGATTATACAAGTTAAATCAATTATTTACAAATAAAGTGATTTTTAATAAATTAAATAAACCATGTATTTTTTTTTACAAATTATATTTTTAATACAATATTAAAATTTATTTGGTTTTATTGAAATTTATAAATTCTAATGATTCCATGTTTTATAAAAGTCAGGGTTGTTTGTGTAACATTCAAAACTTAAATTCTAATTAAAAACCTAGGTTTGTTCATAAAATAATAACATTTGAAACCCTAGGGACCAAATTGCAAATTTCTGTCATCTTCTTCCCAACCCCCCCCCCCTTTTTTTGTCGATTTTGACCGGGAAGAGGTCAACCCCATTCGATTTCAGTTACAAAATTACGAATTAAAACCAGATTAATGATCCCAAAACGTGCGTAGACGTTAGGCGACAGATTTCAAATGCTAATCATGATTCAATTTAACGGGAATCAAAGGTATTAACTGTTAATCATGAACCGTAACCGAACACCCATAACTCAAACATCAATGGCACGTTCTGGACGAAATCGAACTATAAAAACGAACCCAAATCATGCGTAACACCCACTTGAAACTCCCTGGACTCGCAATTCCAATTTAACTCATCCCTGGAGCTCGATTAGGGCCGAAGAACTCAAACCAGAAGCCGTCGGCCGTTTGCCCCCATCGCGTACTCAAATCAGGTAAAATTTGGTGTCAATAGGTTTGTTTCCATCCCGTGATAGAAAGCCCCATGTATTCGGGTGCTAATCGTTGGACGGACGGGTGGGTATAGGGGGCTAGGATTACGTCGGGGTGAGTTGGGGAAGAATGGGGGGCTTTGGGTTTGGGTGATAAAACAATAACGCATCAGCCCTTTACCACGGCATGTGCCCTGGTCAGTGGTTTGTGCGCGTGTGAATGTGTTGAGCCGCTTCAGGCGCGGGTTCGAGTCCCTGAGCCTCCTTTTTGCTTTCTTTTGTTTTCTTTCTTTTTCTTTTCTTTTAAATCAATTTTAACATATTATTTTCCAAATCTATTTTTATAAATTACATAAACATATGCTACAAACTCTATAAGAACCGTAAATATAATTTGGTATTTTAACTATGTTATTGAAAACCCATTATAATTTTTTTATAAATTCTTAAATAAATAATTATTTTATACAAAGTCCCATTAATTTTAAAAGCATATTAGACTTTTATGACTTAATTGTAATAAATTTACTTATAGATTAATAAATCATTTTAATTACATTTTCAACAACTTTATTTATGATAATTAATAATTCTATTTACATAAAAATCCATTGATTAAACCATTTAGTTATTATTAATACTAGTGTACTATTTTAAGCTATTACATTTCATGATTTTAATTATTACCTTTAGAATAATTACATAAATTAATTACTAAATTACTTATTTAGATTACAAACTACTTTCATTGCCATTATTTCCAATGTTAGATCAAGAACTTTTGCTTTTTTCACAAAATAACCATGCAAGTCCACCTTCAACCCAAATCATACCAAACCCTAAAACCCCTTGAAATTTCCTGATCTTATTTAACCTACTTTAAGCTTAGATTATAAATTACCTATGTAGGTTTGTTGTGAGAAGATCCTCACACATCCACCTCACCAAATCCTATCATTACTAGCTTTATTACAAGTGAGTTTCATAGCCCCCTTTCTCTTTACTATTGTTTACAAATACTCGGGGTGGAACATGTTTACATACTATACATACCAAATTCAATATCATTTGTTCTCATGCTATTTACTATGTGTTTTATATCTTAAACTACTTGGCGACCATACGTGTGTTCATGTTCAGTACAATCATTAACTTGCTACCCAAGCCTAAGGCAGTACCTTTTATGATCATTTATACGGGAAACCGATACCGGTTAACACAACCCTTGTCGGGTTTTTATGTGTACCATATTTCTACTTTTTTTAAAACACAATCAGTTGGATTGTACTTACCAGTTTTTCATTTACTACGGCTTGATTGTACACTTGGAACCTTGTATGTTTTCACATTTATGTCTTAGTTATGCTTTGAACATATTGAATTTCAAATCCTTTTTACTTAACTTTTGTTTGGTGTCAAAACTTATGTTACTCACCAACTACTTGTAGTTGACATTTACTCACATGTTTCAGGTGCACCAGTTTGAGGATTCTACCTGATCATATAGGACTGGACCTAGTTTAATTTGAATTATGTTTTGAACACTTTATTTTTATTTACTATTGTAGCAGATGCTTTAAGTTTGGATGAATAAATATTATCACATTTAATAGATGATCATGTGCTTATGAACAACCACGTATGCCCCGGCGTATAATCCGTCGTCGGCCAGGGTGTGACAGATTGGTATCAGAGCAATGGTTATAGGGAATTAGGTTATTAGACACACTTGACCTAGACTATAACCTAGGAGTCCCAAACATGAGTTTAACTGAAGTCTATTGTTAGGAACTCCACTATATACTATACTTACCTACATCTATCTATTTCTGACTACCTGATACAACTACATGAACTACAAAAGATCTACATGAATCCTACTCTTAGACTTAAAAGTCTAATCCAAATGAAACTCTCAAAGGTTGTAACATCCCAAAAAAAAATAAAACGACAGTTATAATAACGGAATAAACGAACGAGGCATGACGGGCCGGGCCGGATGGGCTGGCGGGCTTGAAGGGGAGCCTCCCCAATAAATAGCCCAACACACTCCATATTTCTCTCATTTGCAAGTTCTAGAGAGAGAAACCGTAGAAAGATAAAGTTGGCGGATCGACCCGAGATTGAAGAAGTGTGTTGCTCCAGAGCTTGTGAGAAGAACCTCCAGACCGGAAGCTCGATACAGGTAACGATCCAACCTAAATCTTGAGTTTTTGTTCGTTTTTGGGTTTTTCAGGTTTTGGACAAAAATGTGACGTTTTTACGGATGAAACTTGAATAAAAACATGGATTTGAGATCCTTAATGAAAAGCAAACATTTTGAATGTAAACAAGTTCGGGATCTTGACGTAATCAGACCCGAATGCGAAAGTTAGGGTTTTTTGCGGGGAAGCAGATCCTGTGTACTTATCAAGTACGCAGGAAGAGGGTCCCGCGTACTTATCAAGTACGCATGAAGAGGGTCATGCGTACTTATCAAGTACGTATGAAGAGGATCATGCGCACTTATCAAGTACGCATGAAGCAAAGTTTGCGCACTTATTAAGTACGTAAGAGCAAGGCCCTGCCCACTTGCTAAGTGCGCAGGCATCAGGTTGGTTAAGTAAAGTCAGTATGTTTAGAATGGTTAAACCGTTAGATTCGGGATTTGGTCTGATGTGTATGTAACTAATCAATTCAGATCGGAAGTGACGTTGTTGGACCTTTGTTTAGGACAACCGAGGCTAGCTTATAAGGTGAGTTCTAGAAGCCCTTATTTAAATATTTTAATTAAATGTTTTTGGGCTGGTGTGCATACTTACGGAATGATGTTTTGAAATGAGGTTTACGAAACGAGGTTTACGAAATGATGTTTACGAAACGATGTTTACGATGTGATGTTTACGATATGATGTTTACGATATGATGTTTACGAAATGATGTTTACGGGATGATGTTTATGAAATGTTTTGCCAAATGAAGTTTACGAAAGGTTTACGAAAGAGATGATGTTTTGTTTAAAAAAATGTATGAATGCTTTAACTAAAAAGAGGTAAAGGTTTTATGAAAGTCACGAATGAACGAATCTGCCACGAGTTCCTACGGGAGCTAAGGTATGTATGTATGTATGTATGTATGTATTGGCCTCACCCTTACGGGGGGCCTTTGTGGCTGGCTAACGGTTGTACAACTGGTTGATGATGGGGTGACGACGGTCACCCATGGGATTACCGGGATCCCGATGGAAGGTACTATTCCTTGCGGGGAAATAGTGCCTATGTTATGTTCTGTCTACCTAGAGGTAACGAGCCTTAGGAGACATATGTTGGTCTACCTAGAGGTAACGAGCCTTAGGAGACATATGTTGGTCTACCTAGAGGTAACGAGCCTTAGGAGACATATGTTTGGTCCACCTAGAGGTAACGAGCCTTAGGGGACCTGTGTGACGGATGACTTAGAGGTAACGAGCCTTAAGTTCATCCGCTGGTATGTGATGTATGAAATTGACGGTTACGATAAGGCGCAGATTCGGTTCATGTTGACTTATGTTATGATGTTATATTACGATGTTATGATGATGTTAACTTATTGCGTGTTTTACGTACGCTTTTGTTAAACAAATGTATGTTATGTTTTTGGCAAAATGTTTATGTTAAGGTTTTATGTAAAGCTAGAACTCACCAGCGTAGCTGACTTTTTAGTATGCATATTCAGGTTAAGGCAGGTATGGATGATGGATGGTGATGCTTGGCAAGCGAGAAGAGTTACCCGGTTGATCATGAAGAATGGCATCCCGTTATGATTAGTTTATGTTATGTTTACGTATTAGACTATGTTACGCTTCCGCATGTTGAACAATGTTATGAGTATGTTTTAATGAAATTTTCCGCTGCGTTATTTGATAGTCAAGTTTAATAACTGTTTGTGAATGAGTAAATCCAACAAGTGAGGCCTCCCGGGTTTGGGCCTTACAAGTTGGTATCAGAGCAATAGTTTGAGAGATTCGAACATTCCCCGTGTCTGAACTTAAACTGTGAATGGGACCGAAAGCGGATGCCATTACGGGTAACTCGAGCCACAGCATCAGGTATGAAGGTAATATAAATTTACATGTGTAGTATGCCTTAGAAAGGGTTAGGTGAGGACTTGTGTTCTGATGGAATCACAAAGGTGGTCAAATAGAAATCGAAAGTAGTGTAATGGTTAATTGTAGATGGCCAGTGTATATTAACATCTTACAGTGCTTGTTGAATTTTATTTGTTAACTAGCGTGATGACATTGGATTCCTTGTCTTATAGAACGAAATGGCGGGACGAAAAAGTGAAAGGCGTGGTGGGGGCCATACCCGCGGTCGTACCGGTGGACATAACGGTGGGCGCGCTGGACCCCTGCGCGCCGAGAGTATAGTGAAGAAGGAAGTGTTCACACTGAACCGGCGGTTAGTGTGCATGGAACTGAGCAGACACTGGTTGACGAACAACCTTTCACTTTTGAACCAAAAGTGAGAGCAGCTATAGCTCGAGAGTTCACAGAGTTGATGAAGACTTCTCTGCCAGGTCTGTTGGCAGAAGCATTGAAGAAGGTTAATGGGGAGGGTGGGTCTAGTGCGGCAATTGGTGCCCAGAACAACGAGACTAACAACGCGCCGCCTGCACGCGGATGCGACTACAAGTCATTTAAAGCATGTGACCCACCCGTCCTCACTAGAAAAAAGGACGCGGTGGCTACTTTTGACTGGGTGATACGTATGGAAGCCGCCATCCGTCTGAGCAAGTGTCGAGCAGACCAAGTTGTGAAATTTGCTGCTAACTCCTTGAGAGAGGAAGCATCCCATTGGTGGGAAGGTGTACGTCAATCCAAAGGGGACGAGACTGTGGATGCAACGATGTGGTCGGATTTAAAAACTTTGGTGATCAAGAATTTCTGTCCAAGGAATGAGATCGAAAAGGTAGAAAGGGAATTTCTGGAGATTAAGGCCGGGAGCATGACGCACCGACAGTACACCACACGGTTCAATGAACTGGCACGTCTGGTGCCACACCTTATCACGACTGTGGAAAGAAAGATTTCCTGTTACATTCAAGGGCTGCTGGACCAGGTCCGCACCTATGTTAAAGCAAACGCCCCTACTACCTATGATTCGGTAGTAGAACTGAGCGGAGTGGTATTTGATGATCTGGCGCTGAATGTCGTTGCCTTTGAAGAGCCCAAGAGGAAGCTGAGTTTTCCCGCTAAGCGATCGGGTGAGAGGTTGTTTGGGGCTCGGGACAAACAGGCCAGGGTAGGTGAGACGGCAGTCTGTGGAAAATGTGGGGTAAGACATGCGGGTGAATGTCAGCTAGGGACAAATCTGTGCTACAAATGTGGCAAGACTGGGCACTACTCCCATGAATGCAGGCAAGGCATTAAATGTTATAATTGTGGTGAAAGCGGTCATATGAGCCGGGAATGCACCAAGCCCAGGATGGGTGAAGCCGGGAAAGGGAAAGGCCCGGAGAAGAAAGAAGAGAGGCCCCAAGCAAAGACTCGTGCGTACGCACTGATGCAAGAACAAGCCAGGGCAGACCCCGATGTGGCGTCAGGTACGTTCATCCTCGACAACACTTTTGTTTCTGTGTTATTTGATTCGGGTGCCAGTAAGAGTTTTATATCTGCAACTTTTTGTAAACGAGTGAAGTACACTATGAGTAAGCTAGAAAGGGCCTTTAGCGTAGAAACCGTTAAGGGTAGAACTGCGAGAGTGACCAATGTAGTTGACAACTCCACGATAAAAATAGAAGCTCATAGGTTCCCTGTCAGGTTGTTTGTTATGGTTTTGGGTGGGTTCGATGTCGTGTTAGGTATGGATTGGCTAACTGCCAATGAAGCGCAAATTATATACAAACGAAAGATAATCCGACTCAAGGCTCCGGATGGTAGCGAAGTCGAGGTTTTTGGAGATCGTGACACCCCGATGCCAAACGTCATCTCGATGATTAAGGCAACAGATTACTTGAGACGCGGATGCGAGGCTTATCTGGTGTATGTGATTGACAAGTGTAAGGAAGTGAAGGAACTAGACGATGTACCCGTGGTACGCGAGTACCCGGAGGTGTTTCCAGAGGATTTGCCTGGGATACCACCCGACAGAGAGATTGAATTTCGAATCGACCTAGTACCAGATGCCCAACCCGTGGCTAAGGCTCCATATCGACTAGCACCGGTGGAAATGAAAGAACTTATGGCCCAATTAGACGAACTACTTGAGAAGGGATTTATACAACCGAGCATCTCGCCTTGGGGTGCTCCGGTGTTGTTTGTGAAGAAGAAGAAGGATGGTTCGATGAGAATGTGTATTGATTATCGCGAGTTGAACAAATGAACGGTGAAGAACAAGTACCCTTTACCAAGTATCGACGACCTGTTCGATCAATTGCAAGGCGCAAGTTGGTTCTCAAAAATTGACCTTCGATCCGGGTACCATCAGTTGAAGGTGAGGGAAGAAGACATACCAAAAACTGCATTTCGCACGCGTTATAGACATTTCGAGTTCCGCGTAATGTATTTTGGATTGACGAAGGCCCCCGCAGTGTTCATGGATTTGATGAATAGAGTTTGTCGACCAATGCTGGACCGATCGGTAATCGTGTTCATAGATGATATCCTCATCTACTCCAAGAATGAGGGTGATCACGTGTGTCACTTGAAGGAGGTATTGGAAGCTCTGAAGAAGGAAAAGTTGTATGCTAAGTTCTCCAAATGTGTGCTCTGGCTTAGGGAAGTCCAATTCCAAGGTCATGTCATTAACCTGAACGTCATTATGGTTGACCCAGCGAAGATAATGACGGTAACGGAATGGAATATTCCTAAGACACCAACCGAAATCCGTAGTTTCTTGGGATTGGCAGGCTACTATCGGAGATTCATCCAGGATTTCTCGAAAATAGCTTCGCCATTGACAAAGTTGACTCGGAAGGAGGTAAAGTACGAATGGGGTTCGACCCAGGATGAGGCATCTAAGGAATTGAAAGAGAAGCTAACCAAAGCTCCAGTCTTGGCCATTCCCGAGGGCAATGAAGACTTGGTGGTATACTCTGACGCTTCGGGTCAGGGATTAGGGTGCGTGTTGATGCAACGCGGTAGGGTGATTGCATATGCGTCGCGGCAGTTGAAAGTTCACGAAGCCAATTACCCGACTCACGATTTGGAACTTGCTGCTGTTGTGTTCACATTAAAAATCTGGAGGCACTACCTTTACGGGGTGAAGTTTACTATTTACTCCGACCATAAAAGTTTGAAGTACTTCTTTGAACAAAGGGAACTTAATATGAGACAGAGAAGATGGTTGGAACTATTGAAAGACTATGACTGTGAAATCCTATACCATGCTGGAAAGGCAAGCGTGGTGGCAGACGCTCCAAGCCGAAAGGATGTGCCTGCACCTATTAGAGTGAAAGCTTGCCAGTTAGTGGTAACATCAGATGTGATGAGGGAAATTGAAAGAGCTCAAGATGAAGCACTTAAGGAAGAAAACGTAAAGAAGGAAAGGATGGTTGGCCAACAGGACAAGTTGGAATGTAACTCCCTTGGTGTTAGGACACGTTTTGGGCGGGTATGGATACCTATGAGTGGCGAGCTTAGAACCAAAATCTTGGATGAGGCTCATAAGTCTTGATACTCTATCCACCCCGGTACCAACAAAATGTACCAAGATCTGAGGAAGGAATACTGGTGGCCTGGAATGAAACACGAAGTGACAAAGTACGTAAGCAAGTGCTTGACTTGCTCGCAAGTGAAGGCTGAACACCAGAAACCGTATGGAAAGATTCAACCACTTGACATACCGGAATGGAAGTGGAAACACATTACCATGGACTTCATAACCAAGCTACCTCGCACAGCTAAAGGTCATGACACCATTTTGGGTAATTGTGGACAGTTTAACGAAGAGTGCTCATTTTCTACCTATTCGCGAGACGTTCTTGTCGGAAAGGTTAGAGGAAGTATTTATTAACGAAGTAGTAGCACGGCATGGGATGCCTTTGACGATCGTATCTGACCGGGACACACGATTCACATCGAGGTTCTGGAAAAGATTTCATGAGGCGATGGGCACGAGGATTAATATCAGCACGGCATACCACCCACAAACGGATGGTCAGTCCGAAAGGACCATTCAGACCTTGAAGGATATGCTTCGCGCTTGTATTATCGATTTTGGCGGCAGTTGGGACAGTCATCTTCCGTTAGCCGAATTCTCCTACAACAATAGTCATCACACGACTATAGGCATGCCGCCTTACGAAATATTGTATGGGAGAAGATGCAGGACCCCGGTTTGTTGGGGTGAGATTGGACAGAAGGAATTAGGAAGTCTTGAAGTCGTAAGAGAAACGTCGGAAAGGTTTGATCAAATCAAAGCAAGAATGAAGGCCGCTCAAGATCGTCAGAAATCCTACGTGGATAAACGACGAAGGCCTATTGAGTTTGATGTTGGGGATAGAGTAATGTTGAAAGTATCACCCTGGAAGGGAATCATACGATTCAGGAAGAGAGGAAAGTTAAGTCCGAGGTTTGTCGGACCATTCAGGATAATGGCGCGGGTTGGTGAAGTCGCTTATCGGTTAGATTTTCCTGATGAATTAAGTGGAATTCATCCTACCTTCCATGTATCACACTTGCGAAAGTGTTTGGCGGATTAATCGGCTCACGTACCACTTACTGACATCGAGGTCGACAACAACCTTAACTACATCGAAGAACCTGTGGCCATCTTAGACAGAAAGGAGAAGCGTTTGCGTAATAAGATTATCCAATTGGTTAAAGTCCAATGGAAGCATCGAAAGGGGTCGGGAGTCACTTGGGAAACGGAGACGGAAATGAGGGAGTCGTACCCTCAACTATTTGACTTAAGATGGGTTTCGGGGACGAAACCTATTGTAAGGGGGTAGACTTGTAACATCCCAAAAAAAATAAAACGACAGTTATAATAACGGAATAAATGAACGAGGCATGAAGGGCCGGGCCGGATGGGCTGGCGGGCTTGAAGGGGAGCCTCCCCTATAAATAGCCCAACACACTCCACATTTCTCTCATTTGCAAGTTCTAGAGAGAGAAACCGTAGAGAGAGAAAGTTGGCGGATTGACCCGAGATTGAAGAAGTGTGTTGCTCCAGAGCTTGTGAGAAGAACCTCCGGATCGGAAGCTCGACACAGGTAACGATCCAACCTAGATCTGAGTTTTTGTCCGTTTTTGGGTTTTTCGGATTTTGGACGAAAATGTGACGTTTTTACGAATGAAACTAGAAGAAAAACATGGATTTGAGATCCTTAATGAAAAGAAAACATTTTGAATGTAAACAAGTTCGGGATCTTGACGTAATCAGACCCGAATGCGAAAGTTAGGGTTTTTTGCGGGGAAGCAGATCCTGCGTACTTATCAAGTACGCAGGAAGAGGGTCCTGCGTACTTATCAAGTACGCAGGAAGAGGATCATGCGTACTTATCAAGTACGCATGAAGCAAAGTTTGCGCACTTATTAAGTACGCAAGAGCAAAGCCCTACGCACTTGCTAAGTGCGCAGGCATCAGGCTAGTTAAGTAAAGTCAGTATGTTTAGAATGGTTAAAACGTTAGAGTCAGGATTTGGTCTGATGTGTATGTAACTAATCAATTCAGATCGAAAGTGACGTTATTGGACCTTTTTTTAGGACAACCGAGGCTAGCTTATAAGGTGAGTTCTAGAAGCCCTTCTTTAAATGTTTTAATTAAATGTTTTTGGGCTGTTGTGCATACTTACGGAATGATGTTTTGAAATGAGGTTTACGAAACGAGGTTTACGAAATGATGTTTACGAAACGATGTTTAGGATGTGATGTTTACGATATGATGTTTACGATATGATGTTTACGAAATGATGTTTACGGGATGATGTTTATGAAATGTTTTGCCAAATGAAGTTTACGAAAGGTTTATAAAGAGATGATGTTTTGTTTAATAAAACATACGAATGCTTTAACTAAAAAGAGGTAAAGGTTTTATGAAAGTCACGAATGAACGAATCTGCCACGAGTTCCTACGGGAGCTAAGGTATGTATGTATGTATGTATTGACCTCACCCTTACGGGGGGCCTTTGTGGCTGGCTAACGGTTGTACAAATGGTTGATGATGGGGTGACGACAGTCACCCATGGGATTACCGGGATCCCGATGGAAGGTACTATTCCTTGCGAGGAAATAGTGCCTATGTTATGTTCTGTCTACCTAGAGCTAACGAGCCTTAGGAGACATATGTTGGTCTACCTAGAGGTAACGAGCCTTAGGAGACATATGTTGGTCTACCTAGAGGTAATGAGCCTTAGGAGACATATGTTTGGTCCACCTAGAGGTAATGAGCCTTAGGGGGCCTGTGTGACGGATGACTTAGAGGTAACGAGCCTTAAGTTCATCCGCTGGTATGCGATGTGTGGAATTGACGGTTACGAGAAGGCGCAGATTCGGTTCATGTTGACTTATGTTATGTTACGATGTTATGATGATGTTAAGTTAATGCATGTTTTACGTACGCTTTTGTTAAACAAATGTATGTTATGTTTTTGGCAAAATGTTTATGTTAAGGTTTTATGTAAATCTAGAACTCACCAGCGTAGCTGACTTTTTAGTATGCACATTCAGGTTAAGGCAGGTATGGATGATGGACGGTGATGCTTGGCAAGCGAGAAGAGTTACCCGGTTGATCATGAAGACTGGCTTCCCGTTATGATTAGTTTATGTTATGTTTACGTATTAGACTATGTTACGGTTCCGCATGTTGAACAATGTTATGTGTATGTTTTAATGAAATTTTTCGCTGCGTTATTTGATATTCAAGTTTAACAACTGTTTGTGAATGAGTAAATCCAACAAGTGAGGCCTCCCGGGTTTGGGGCCTTACAAAGGTACGTAGGTTCTAACTAATGAATGAAAACTTGTGCAATCCGGAAGGGTGGATGCCTGTATTCTGGGAGTTCTATCTAGGAAAGCATTTCGTATAAATCCAAATCAACCGATGGACCAGTTATGCTTTCCTGGGAATTCTTGGAATGAGTGTCCACTTATAGGCTAAAGCATGACTTCTCAAACATTAGATGAACTTAAAGTACTTTGATAAGTCAATGTGCCCGTTAGGGTACCATCCATGTTTTACCTAGTACCTTATGAATTATTTACAAACTCTTATATATGATTCACATCTTATGAACTTCCTATTCATCCCTTTGTAGAATTCCTCCCCGTTGTGAACGTAGGAACAACCTCACCTGATCGATCATTCAACAAACGGCTACAATCCTACCGGCTATGGTTAACCAGCTGAACCAGAATGCTGCACCAAGGAACCCCGTGTGCACTTTCAAACACTTCAACTAAGTTCTACGGGAATGAGGGAGCCACTGGACTTCTCTAATGGTTTGAAAGCATTGAGGGAACTTTTATCAATGCTGACTGTCCCGAGAACCTGAAGGTCCGTTATGCTGCTAGTGTCTTTCAGAAGAGGGCACTCACCTGGTGGAACGGGGGAAAACGTAACCGTGGGATAGAAGTTGCTCTAGCTCTACCTTGGGCTGAAGTCAAGACACTCATGACCGATGAGTTTTGCCCCCCATAATGAGGTCAAGAAACTGGAAGCTGAGTTCTGGGATCTCAAACAAGACAACGGTGAAAGCCTTGCCTACACCACCCGTTTTCACGAGCTTAGCCTCCTGGTGTGCCCCATATGGTCACTCCTCTCTCCCGAGCCATTGAGAAGTACATCAATGGTCTGCCCATGCAGATTCAGGACATTGTCTTGGGTAGCAAACCAGCCACCCTCGAGGAAGCCATCCATCTTGCTGCTGCCCTGTCATATAATCATGTCAAGGCAGGAACTCTATCTAAAAAGGGGGCTAAAAAGACCCTTAAGAAAGCCACTACCGAACCTACCAAGGAGACCAAGTCTGAGTCTTCCTTCAATGACAAAAAAAAAAGAAAGGGCAGGAACTTTGCCATTATCACACCTACTACTCCTCTAGCCCAAGTAGCCCATACTGCTCTCAACCCCAACAAGAAACCATATGTGGGAACTCTACCCTTGTACTACACTTGCCAGCTCCATAATACCACCTACATGCCATGTCATATATGTACCAATTGTGGACGTCCTAGGCATACAGCTAACATTTGCCATACTGTTCCCCGAGTTACCAAGCCTACCAACCTACCGTTCCTGTTCCTACTCCCGCTGCTATCGCTTAGGGTCGTGCTTGTTACGAGTGCGGCGACCCAAATCATTTCAGGAACCGTTGCCCTAGGTTGGTCATTTTGAACCAAGCCAACATGAACTAGGGCAACATGATTCAAGGAAATATGAACCAGGGGAACATGAACCGGGGAAATGTGAATCAGGAGAATGCAAACCCCGTAGCTCGTGGACGTGCCTTCAACATCAATGCCAATGAAGCTCAAGCTAACGACGACGTGGTAAACGGTACGTACCCAATTAATCAACAATATGCTTCCATCCTATTTGATACTGGTTCTGATAGGAGTTTCGTGTCATTTGAATTTGAACCATAACTTGCTATGAGCCGGGCTAAGTTAGACAAACCCTTTGATATATTAGTAGCGGATGGATATTCTGTTTCATGTGATACCATTATTAGAGACTTTACCTTAAATTTGAACGACCATAAATTCTCAATCAATCTTATCCCTATGGCTCTCGGAGGTTTCGACATCATAGTAGGCATGGATTGGCTGACCAAACATCATGTTGAAGTCGTCTACTTTGACAAGTATATTCGTATCCCCCTTGACTCGGGTGACATTCTGAAAGTCTATGGTGAGAAGCCATCGAAGGGACTCAAGCTTATGTCTTGCACCACCGCACAGAAGTACTTACGAAAGAAATGTATGGCATTCTTGGCCCATATTGTGGAGCTAAAAGGCAAAGATAAGAGTCTCCAAGACATCCCTGTAATCAAGGACTTTCCTAAAGTTTTCCCAAAGATTTACCAGGTCTTCCTCCCACACGTCAAGTTGAATTCCGTATTGACCTAGTGCCAGGAACAAACCCCGTGGCCAAGTCACCTTATCGTCTTACACCGTCAGAAATGCAAGAACTTTTAAGCCAGCTTCGAGAACTTTCTAACAAAGGATTTATTCGTCCTAGTGTTTCTCCTTGGGGAGCACCCGTCTTATTTAACAAGAAGAAGGATGGCTCGTTCCGGATGTGCATCGAATATCGGGAACTCAACAAGCTCAATGTGAAGAACCGTTATACACTTCCAAGGATTGATGATTTATTTGATAAACTTCAAGGCTCGACTTTTTTCTTTAAGATTGATCTTCATTCTGGTTATCACCAGTTACGAGTCCTTGAATCCGATATCCCCAAGACAGCCTTTCGTACATGATACGGTCATTACAAGTTCATGGTTATGCCCTTCGGACTAACCAATGCACCCGCGGTATTCATGGATCTTATGAACCGCGTGAGTAAACCGTACTTGGAAAAGTTCGGATCATCTTTATTGACGATATTCTCATCTATTCAAAATCAAAAGCAGAGCACGAAGAACACTTGCGTTTGGTTTTGGATCTCTTGAAAAAGGAGCAACTATACGCTAAGTTCTCCAAGTGTGAATTTTGGCTAAAGATTCTTGGGACACATAGTCAACGAAAAGGTATTCACGTGGATCCTGCTAAGATTGAAGCGGTGAAGAACTGGCAAGCTCCAAAGACCCCTACAGAAGTCCGCTCGTTTCTTGGTTTAGTAGGCTATTATCGTCGTTTCATAGCCAACTTTTCAAAGATTGTGGTACCACTCACAGCCTTAACACATAAAGGCAAGCCCTACGAGTGGGGACCAAAGCAAGAAGAAGCCTTTCAGACTTTAAAGCAGAAATTGTGCAAGGCTCCCATTTTGACTCTTCCCGATGGAACCGAAGACTTTGTCATCTACAGCGACGCTTCACACTTAGGCCTTGGTTGTGTTTTAATGCAACGAGGCAAAGTGATTGCTTATGCGTCTCGACGGCTCAAAATCTACAAGAAGAATTATACAACGCATGATCATGAGCTGGGAGCAGTCGTATTTAGCCAAATTAAAACCTAAATACCTTTAGTAAAGGGTAAGTAGGGTATCGATTCTCGAGGAGCTCGTGGAAGATTAACTGTTGCAACTAATTAAACTAGGCGATAAAAGTAAAACCGAATTTTGGAATTGATTAATTTTTAAGAAAAACCGATTATGCACTTACTGAATTTAAAATTAAGAAATCAAAAATAAATGAGAGTAAACTCGAAAACGAATAACAATTGATTAAAAATAGTAACCAACCCTAGACTTCAGACTTGATATGGATTCAAAACCATCTAACTTGATTGAGTGACAATTTGTTACCAATTCAACTAATAACAATTAGATTTCATTCAGTGTGTTAACCCAACGATCTGAGATCGGACAATGGAACACAATCACGAACTAATCTAACAGTTATCACTTCGACAAAAACCCGATTAACAACTCGATATGCTAGCGGCTGTAAAAGTCGAATGACAATCGAATAATTGCAAATTAGATTGATTCAAATCTATTTGTGAATCCGAAAAACAATTATAAACACACGAAAGAAAGACTACTCAATCCCATGTTTACATTCACACAATCAAAACTAGTTAAGAATCCAAACATCAAAGTCTTACATCTAGGGTTGGGTACCGGGTGATTAGCCTGACATCATAATGATTGATTCTTCAAAGTTCTTCAAAGAATCCATGATTAGCTCTTCGATTTTTGGGTGAAAAAGCTTCAATCTTGATGATCCAAATGCCCCAAAATCGCCTAGATTTCCCTACCTGTTCGTCTCTGTCAAAAAACTGACTTTCCATGGCTTATTTTTCCTCAGAATCGAAGCTCCCGTCTTTCTGTTTTCCCGACCACCGTAAGTTACGGTGGTTTGGCCGTAACTTACGGTAAACTTTTTCAAAATTATAACTTACGGCTTGTAGCTTCTGGTTTACGGCCAAACTTTTTGATTTTTCTTCCCACCGTAAGTTACGCCAGAGGCACCGTAAGTTACGCCAGAGGCACCGTAACTTACGGTCAGCCTACCCAACAAACTATCTTACGGCCTGTAGATTCTGGTTTACGATCTCGAAAATCTGAATTTCTATCCACCGTAAGTTACGGTGGCCTAGCCGTAACTTACGGCCAGCCCTTTTTCACTTCTCGTTTCTTCGTCCTGCTTAACTTGCTCTAACACCTTCCTTTTAATCCCGTTTACCTACAAAACATATTACCTCGTAGTATTCGCTATCCAAACATATGTGATAAGAAAAATATGTAAAAACGCAGAATTAAAACACTATAAACACACAAAATCCACATCCCATCACATTCCCACACTTAACCTTTGCTTGTCCCCAAGCAAACCTTTATTTTTCACTTATTTCACCAATAACCCACATCCAAATCCCTTTTATTCCTCAACAAGTTAAGGTCTAGAATCATACCTGTCCCATAGACTGACACAGTCGAGATTGACAAACCGACGAGCAAGTGATAAACAGTTAGAACAAAACGCGGTTTGCTTAATCAAACGCAACATGCTTTTATTTCTATGCAATTGCTACATATCCCTCACAAGATGCACTCCTCTCGGTTTAATTTCTGGACTAGCATAAATAATGTGCTAGTATAAGTATTCACTCCAAAACCGAATGTGAGACCATATAAGCATATGCTTGTAAAGCAATCAAATCTCCACTACTGCTATAGACACTGCACAAATCGAAGGACTTTGGGTTTTTGGTTTAGGCTCGGGTAAGGATTTTAGGCTTTTTGGTGGCTAGTGTGATGAGAAATTCTACATTTTTTTTTTAACTTACAAAGTCACATTTGACTTGTTTTATTTCTTTCACAACTTTCTCACAACTTGAACCATTGTGATTCACTTCTCATACTCCATGCTATTTTTGTATTTTTCACCTTTTTTTTTTTTCTATCTAGCATTCTCATCAAAATTTTCAAGAAAATATACACTTTCTACTCGGCTTATGGGGTGGACAAATGACGGGTATAATGATTTTATTCAATGTCCTCTATCAGGCTCAACAATGGCTTCTAAGGAATTATAGCAACAAAATGGATTAACGGGGAATATGGGGAATTCTAATGCCTTGTCATCTTTGTGCACATGTCTAATATGTAGTCTCGAAATGTATCAACCATACAAGTTCTACCATATCATATCACATTGGTCACTCTCAGCAATTGAAACAAATTTTTCAGTGACCTATCAATCTTATAGCAAGTATGGCTCAAAAACTCACATATGGCGGACAATTGGTTACCGACATGTAGCATTAGCAATCAATTCAAAGCATGTTACACCTAATTAAGCATCCCTTCCCATTTTTCTTAAAACACCCATCAGAAATACTCTCCTGAAACTTAAAGGGACAACCATGATTCAAGATCTAGATTAGTCAATCAGAAAGGACCTTTTCCATGAGTTTCAAAATTGGTTTGCTTTGCAAATATTTTTCAATTTTTCAATTTCGACGATTTTTAGCAAAATTCAGCAAAGTTAAGTGTGTTTCTTCCCCCATCCCCACACTTGAGACACATTGTCCCCAATGTGTGGTTTTACCAATTTCTCATCCTTGGAACTCATGATGAGGGCTGCTAATCCATCCTTATGCACCCGATGACACTAACCTAACTACTACTAACTAACAAAACAACTTAAGCACACAATATCAAATTAAACACACCCTACACAAATGTCCACACCACCAAAACAGAAAATAAAAGAAAATAAAAGTAGTTCTTCCCAATCCAACCACCCACCACCCTTAGTTACAGATTATTGTTCACAAATAATAGAGGAGCCAAGCACATGGACCTGGTGTTTATCAGAGAATGCTCAGAAGTACCGCGGCTGTTGTGGTCCAAAAATAGATGTCATGGTCTCCTCAATTGCACTAAAATCGAACACACTCGGTGTTCCATCGCCTCTATCCTGCTGTTGCTGTTGGTCTTGGTAGGGATTAAGCCATTCCGAGTGATGCACCTGTGGTTGCGGGTATCGAACTGAACCATCGTACGGGTCCAACGCAGTGTAATCAATAACCGGTGGATGTTGTACCACCTGTTCACCCCTGTGCCACTCATCGTGCATTCTCCGCTGCTGAGCATCATCAAAATTATGGTTAATCTCACGCTGAGTGTTGTAAGCGTGCAACCTGTTCCAATGCTCACTTCTATCGTACAACCGTTGTGTCTCTCTTCTTTGCAGCTCAGAATTTTGGGTGTCCTGATCAAACATCACCCATGCATAGGGTGGCCAATCCCTCCACCCCACAGGCCTAGCATCATTTAGGATCCTTCCCATATCATCATCAACCAAACCCCAGGGTGTCCCCCTATCCTGGAATGTGTACTGCGGTGGTTGGTGTGATCTCTGACTCGATCCTTCCCCCCACTTAGCCTCGTAGAAGAATGCATGACAAACAAACACATCAAACACACAAAAAGAAAACAAACGAAAGTAACAAATGGCTAATGAACAATTTGAAATACAAACTCTACAACCCGAGGTTTCCCTCGAGATTACCTGGACCTCAGACGTCCTCATAAGTTGGTGAGCCTTCGACAAAGCTCACCACTTCCATTGATTCCTTGTTAATATCGGTCGCATCCAAATATGGCTTCAGTCGGTGACCATTAACCACTTGCTTTGTCTGATCTTTCACGCTTTCAAATTCAATGTCACCGTAGTGACCAATCCTCACAATCACAAATGGTCCGGACCACTTGCTCTTCAACTTTCCTAGAAATAACTTCAACCGTGAATTAAACAACCATACCTTTTGACCAACTTCGAAGCTCCTTTTCCTTAGCTTCGCATCATGCACCGCTTTCATCTTTGTCTTGTATGCGGCTGCTGTGTCATACGCCTCTTCACGCAACTCCTCCAATTCACAAAGCTCTAACCGACGTTCTTTCCCTGCATCATCATATTCCAAATTAAGTGTGGTCATCGCCCACAAAGCATGGTGGGCGATTTCCAATGGTAGATGACAACCTTTTCCATAAACCAAACGGTAAGGAGTCGTTCCAATCGGTGTTTTGTACGCCGTCCGATATACCCATAAAGCATCATCTAATTTCTTAGACCAATCTTTTCGATCAGCTCGGACGGTCTTTTGCAAAATTTCCTTAATCTGCCGATTAGAAACCTCAACTTGACCACTAGTTTGGGGGTGGTAAGGTGTAGCAATGCGATGATCCACGCCATACTTTTTAAGTAATTTCCCAAAATTAAAATTTTTGAAATGGGTTCCCCCATCACTAATGATGACCCGAGGTACCCCAAATCTAGAAAAAATGTGGGTTCTTACAAATTCACAAACAACTGCGTGATCATTCGTCTTAGTGGCAATGGCTTCAACCCATTTAGACACGTAGTCCATTGCCACTAAGATATATACCTTACCAAACGAAACCGGGAATGGGCCCATGAAGTCAATTCCCCATACATCGAAAATGTTAACAATTAAAATGGGATTCATGGGCATCTCATCCCGTTTTGCAATTCCCCCCAGTTGTTGACACTTAACACAACATTTAACATAATTCGTAGCATCTTTAAACAAAGTGGGCCAGAAAAGACCACATGATAGAACCCTATATTCCGTTTTCTTCCCACTTAGATGGCCTCCACACGCAAACGAATGTGCATGAGCTAGCACATTCTGCACTTCTTCTTCTGGGATGCACCTTCTCAAAATTTGATCTGCACCTACCTTGAACAAATCAGGTGCATCCCACACATAATGTCTAACCTGAACAAGAAAATGGCGTCTTTTCTGTGCGGACCAAAAACTTGGAATTACACCTGCATCCAAATAATTCACCAAATCAGCGAACCATGGCAATTTAGTAACCGAAAAGAGTTGTTCATCGGGAAATGTGTCATTAATTTCCGAGGGGATCCCATTATTGAGATTCGGTAGGCGTGACAAATGATCTGCCACCACGTTTTCACTCCCTTTCTTATCTCGGATCTCCAAATTGAATTCTTGAAGAAGCAGTATCCACCGAATCAGCCTCGGCTTTGCATACTTCTTTTCCATCAAGTACCTGACAGCAGAATGATCAGTATAAATAATAACTTTGCTGCCCCAAAGATAAGAACGAAATTTGTCTAAGGCATAGACAACTGCTAGGAATTCCTTTTCAGTTGTTGTATAATTCAATTGTGCCTCTGAAAGGGTTTTACTAGCATAATAAATAACCACCGGTTTCTTGTTTATCCTTTGACCTAACACTGCCCCTAATGCCACATCACTCGCATCACACATGATTTCAAACGGTGATGACCAATCGGGTGACTGTAACACTGGGGCTTCAACCAACAACTTTTTCAATGTTTCAAAGGATTTTAAGCATTCGTCATCAAAGGTAAAGGTTGTGTCTTTTAAAAGCAAGTTACATAATGGTTTTGAAATGACGCTAAAACTTTTGATGAACCGACGATAAAACCATGCGTGCCCTAAGAATGATCGCACGCCTTTCACATTCGTGGGAGGAGGCAAAGTTGAAATTACATTAACTTTTGCCCTATCAACCTCCATCCCACGTTCAGACACAACATGTCCTAACACTACCCCCTCTCGAACCATGATGTGGCTCTTCTCCCAACTTAGTACCAAATTTTTTTCAACACAACGTTTAAGTACTTTGGTAAGTTGATCTAGACATTTTTCAAATGACATTCCGAAAATAGAAAAATCATCCATGAAGATCTCAAGATTCTCCCCCACCATATCTGAGAAGATACTCATCATGCACCTTTGGAAGGTGGCGGGGGCATTGCACAAACCGAATGGCATTCGCCTGAAAGCGAATGTACCATACGGGCATGTGAATGTAGTCTTGTGCTGATCGTCTGGATGTATGGCAATTTGATTATACCCAGAATATCCATCAAGAAAACAAAAGAATTTCTGACCTGAAAGTCGCTCTATTATCTGATCAATAAAAGGTAATGGAAAGTGGTCTTTCGAGGTAGCTGCGTTTAGCTTCCTGTAATCTATGCACACTCGCCACCCGGTTACTGGGCGGGTAGCAAGTTCCTCACCATTTTCCCTTTTAATTACCTGGATACCTGCTTTTTTTGGAACTGTCTGAGTGGGGCTCACCCACGTACTGTCTGAAATGGGGTAGACAATACCTGCATCAAGCCACTTAAGCACCTCTTTCTTCACGACTTCTCTCATGTTCGGATTGAGTCGCCTCTGTGTGTCGCGAGCGGGTTTTGCGTCCGGCTCGGTTATGATCTTGTGCATTACAACAGAGGGACTAATCCCCTTCAAATCTGCTATCGTCCATCCAATTGCTGATTTGTGAGCACCCAGCACCTTCAACAATGCTTTCTCCTGATCCTCGGTCAAATCTGATGCAACAATGACCGGTAAGGTTTTCTCCTTTCCTAGAAATGCATACTTCAAATGTGATGGTAATTCTTTCAGCTCCAGCTGCGGTGGCTCAACCAAGGATGGCTTTAACTCCTTGTTCCATTTATCTGGAAGTTTCTCTTGATGACAGGACCACGGTGGCCTGTTTTCTTGCGCTGCTTTAAGTTCAACTTCCCTTTCCGCCTCAATCAATTCTTGCATATGTTTTCTCTCCACCTTGTCAAACACAGAACAATCGTCTGATATGTTATCCTTGCTCACCAAAGGCTCATAGCAAGGAACGCATCGGTCAACAATATCTGCCATAAAACAAGTATCACAAACAGGTGAGTTAGTAACGTTAGTGAACATATTCAACCTCATTTTCCAATTGCCAAATGTCATGTCGATTGTTCCTGAAACACAATCAATTATGGCATGTGCAGTGGCCAAAAATGGCCTCCCCAATATGACATCTGGTTGTCTCCCTTGTATCCCCGACACATAATCCAAAACCAAAAAGTCCACAGGGTAATAAAATTCTCCCACCTTAACAAGGACATCAGTTAACACTCCCCTAGGAAGCTTATGAGTCAAGTCAGCTAACACCACAGTAGTGTCAGCCTTCTTGAGGGGACCAAAATCAAATTGGTCATACAAGCTTCCCGGGAGAATGCTAATGCTAGCTCCCAAATCCAGTAACGCCCGTTCACTTTTAAAATCACCGATTTGAATTGAAATTAAAGGCGTTCCTAGGTCATCAAGCTTTGGTGGAAGTGCACCCGACAAAATAGCACTGACTTGCACATTTACATCTAACTTCTTAGGCAACCTTGGTTGTCTTTTCTGTGTGCAAAGGTCCTTCAAATACCGAGCATAAGCAGGTACCTGTTTAATTGCATCTAGAAGAGGCAGATTGATTTTTACTTGTTTAAAAACTTCCCACAACTCATCTTGTTGTGGGCCTCTTTTTTACTTGTTTGATTTGTCTGGTTTGACCAAGGCTGATGGAAATGGAGCCTTGTTAACAACATTTTCAGATGGTGAGTTATTATTTAAAACCGATTTAGATGCAATAACAGGTTCCTCACTATCACTCTCTTCACTCTCATTTACATCCTCCACAATCCCTTCGACGAAAGGAGGTGGAGGAGTGACATTATTATTCACTTCTTTACCACTTCTGAGAGTAATTACCTGATTTACTTGAGCATTCTTTTGGCTAGAACTCTGATGAGCTGGATTTACCTGTGTATCGCTGGGAAGTGTTCCAGGAGGTCTCTGTGAAAGTTTCTCTGCTATCTGTCCCACTTGCTTGTTCAATGCAACAAAAGCCTTGTCCCTTATGTCATTTTCCTTCCTCATCTCTTTCATCATCTCAACGAGTTGATCAATTTTTGAGCCTTCAGAATTGGTGGATGATCCAGCTTGTTGATTTGCAGGCGGAGCTTGTTGCCTGTTGTTCTGACCACCTCCTTGTTGTTGATTCCCATAATAAGGTCTCTGATAATTGGCTTGTTGGTACTGTTGACGATCAAAAGCTTGAGGATAACTTCTGTTGTTTGCAGGTTGGAAATTCGGGTTCATCTGATTTGAAGCATTACCATACCTAAAATTAGGATGGTTTCGAAGCCCTGGATGGTAGGTGTTCGAGTTCATATCTCCATGCACTTGATTAACCTCTTCAGTTGGGCCCCTTTGTTGTCCACCTTGTTGTTGCTGACACTGACTAGATTTGTGCCCAAGATCACCACATACCCCACACACATGATAGACCGAACCCGTTGGAGCTGAAGTGTTCTCCTTACCCAACCCGGCTATCTTTGCCACTTTCTGTGCCACTTTCTGTGCCATAGCCTCTAATTGCTCATCAGTCATTTGGGTGGCTGCCCCATTCACCTTCTCATGCTTAGATCTTTTGTTCGACTGCTCCAACCGTTTAGAGTTGGCACACATTCTTTCTAGCAAATCCCAATCAACTTGTACATGATTATACAAGAAGGTGCCATTACTCTGTGAATTGATATCCCGGATGTCTTCAGACGACATCCCATCATAAAACGCCACCAATAACTCCCACATGTTAATACCATGATGAGGACACTTCCGTAGCATATCCTTGAATCGAGTAAAAGATTCATGAAACAACTCCCCACCCTTCTGCTTGAAATTTCGGATATTTGCTCGGGCCTCATTAGTTTTCTTCATAGTGTAAAACTCTTCCAAAAACTTCTGTTGTAAGTCAGCCCATGTGTAAATACTAGCAGATGGTAGAGAATCAAACCATTCCTTCGCACGGTCTTTCAAACTGAAGGAGAACAAAATCAACTTAACCTCATCTGGTGTAAAACCTTGTAGCCCAGTTACCTGACAAAATTGCTCAAAACTCTGCAGATGTGGATAAGGTTCTTCAGTGGCACGCCCATGAAAAGTAGGCATGGAAGTCAATACTGCTAGACGGACTTCAAAGGATCTTCCATTTCTCACAGGTGTTACCACAGGAGAAGCATTCGTGGTCAAAGCTGGTTGGAAGTAATTGTTGGCAGCTTGGGCATGCATCATGCCTTGATTGTAGTTTCTCGGTACTCCCATGTTATGTGGTGGAGGCATAGGAATACCGGGCTCATAATTTGGTCCTTGCATCTGTGGCATCGGAGGCCTATAGAATCCTTGCGGCTGTGAAGGGTATCCTTGTGGTTGTTGCTGCGGGAATCCATATCCACCATAATTTATTTGGTGTTCTTGATTCATGTAATTCGGTGGTGGATTCTCGTACATGTTCTGTGGCTGCCCTTGACGCGGATCATATCCATTCCACCCATCATCCCATCGTTGTACCCTTACACCCGTTCCAAGTGTGCCATGCACACTATTATTGTCAAGAGTATCGCAATCGGTATTGGTTGGTGCTCTGCTTGAGGGTGGATTTGGATTTTGAAGGTCATTCAGAGGTGGTTGATTGGGTGGTGGGTTGTTGTAGGGTGGAGGATCGAATTGATCCTCAAAGTTGAGTGGAGGAACATTAGGATTCACCATTTCTGGAGATGGATTTGGTTGGCTTGAAGATGCAAGATTGCTGCGATGAATAATCCTGTTGTGGCGAGTTGTTCGTTCAATTTCTGGATCGAAGTTCAACGAAGAAGATCTACCAGAATATCTTGTATGCATACGATTTGTGATCACCTGCACACAACAAAAACAAACAACCCAAGTAGCACTGCTTGAAACAAATTAATCTAAACAATAAACCTTGCGCACCGGTTCCCCGAAAACGGCGCCAAAATTTGATCGCAGTCGAAGGTACAACCAAATTAAAACCTAAATACCTTTAGTAAAGGGTAAGTAGGGTATCGATTCTCGAGGAGCTCATGGAAGATTAACTGTTGCAACTAATTAAACTAGGCGATAAAAGTAAAACCGAATTTTGGAATTGATTAATTTTTAAGAAAAACCGATTATGCACTTACTGAATTTAAAATTAAGAAATCAAAAATAAATGAGAGTAAACTTGAAAACGAATAACAATTGATTAAAAATAGTAACCAACCCTAGACTTCAGACTTGATATGGATTCAAAACCATCTAACTTGATTGAGTGACAATTTGTTACCAATTCAACTAATAACAATTAGATTTCATTCAGTGTGTTAACCCAACGATCTGAGATCGGACAATGGAACACAATCACGAACTAATCTAACAGTTATCACTTCGACAAAAACCCGATTAACAACTCGATATGCTAGCGGCTGTAAAAGTCGAATGACAATCGAATAATTGCAAATTAGATTGATTCAAATCTATTTGTGAATCCGGAAAACAATTATAAACACACGAAAGAAAGACTACTCAATCCCATGTTTACATTCACACAATCAAAACTAGTTAAGAATCCAAACATCAAAGTCTTACATCTAGGGTTGGGTACCGGGTGATTAGCCTGACATCATAATGATTGATTCTTCAAAGTTCTTCAAAGAATCCATGATTAGCTCTTCGATTTTTGGGTGAAAAAGCTTCAATCTTGATGATCCAAATGCCCCAAAATCGCCTAGATTTCCCTACCTGTTCGTCTCTGTCAAAAAACTGACTTTCCATGGCTTATTTTTCCTCATAATCGAAGCTCTCGTCTTTCTGTTTTCCCGACCACCGTAAGTTACGGTGGTTTGGCCGTAACTTACGGTAAACTTTTTCAAAATTATAACTTACGGCTTGTAGCTTCTGGTTTACGGCCAAACTTTTTGATTTTTCTTCCCACCGTAAGTTACGCCAGAGGCACCGTAAGTTACGCCAGAGGCACCGTAACTTACGGTCAGCCTACCCAACAAACTATCTTACGGCCTGTAGATTCTGGTTTACGATCTCGAAAATCTGAATTTCTGTCCACCGTAAGTTACGGTGGCCTGGCCGTAACTTACGGCCAGCCCTTTTTCACTTCTCGTTTCTTCGTCCTGCTTAACTTGCTCTAACACCTTCCTTTTAATCCCGTTTACCTACAAAACATATTACCTCGTAGTATTCGCTATCCAAACATATGTGATAAGAAAAATATGTAAAAACGCTGGATTAAAACACTATAAACACACAAAATTCACATCCCATCAGGGACCAAAGCAAGAAGAAGCCTTTAAGACTTTAAAGCAGAAATTGTGCAAGGCTCCCATTTTGACTCTTCCCGATGGAACCGAAGACTTTGTCATCTACAGCGACGCTTCACACTTAGGCCTTGGTTGTGTTTTAATGCAACGAGGCAAAGTGATTGCTTATGCGTCTCGACGGCTCAAAATCTACAAGAAGAATTATACAACGCATGATCATGAGCTGGGAGCGGTCGTATTCGCTCTCAAAATCTGGAGGCACTACTTATATGGTACTAAGTGTGAGGTTTTCATCGATCATAAGAGTCTCCAACACATTTTCAATCAAAAGGAACTCAACATGAGGCAAAGGCGTTGGGTTGAACTCCTAAACGACTACGACTGCAATATTCGTTACCATCCTGGTAAGGCGAATGTCGTAGCCGATGCTCTTAGTCGTAAAGAACCTATCAAAATCCACAGCATTCGAATCCAAAATGACATTCAAACTCGCATCCTTGAAGCACAACATCTTTCCGTCACTGAAGGAAACATGTACAACGAAATGTCATGTGGTGCAGAACTCCAGCTTGAAACCAAACCCAATGGGTTACTCTACTTTCTGAATCATATCTGGATTTCGGACCGTGATAACCTTCGTACTTTCATCATGAACGAGGCTCACAAGACTCGTTATTCTGTACATCCTGGTGCGGATAAAATGTACAAGGACCTTCATACTCAATACTGATGGCCTGGTATGAAAAAGGACATTGCATTTTACGTGTCCAAGTGCCTTACTTGCTTGAAGGTTAAGGACGAACACCAGCGTCCATCTGGTTTACTTGAACAACCCAAGATTCTAGTGTGGAAATGGGAGTGTATAGCCATGGATTTTATAACCAAACTCTCGCCCACGTCTCGTGGTCAAGATAGTATTTGGGTAATCATCGACCGTTTGAAAAAATCTGGTCACTTCCAACCCATTCGCGAAGATTATCGAGTTGGGAAATTAGCTAGAATCTATATTGATGAAATCGTCAGTCGTCACGGTGTACCTCTCAACATTATTTCTGATCGTGATGGACGATTCACTTCTCGTTTCTGGCAACCCTTGCAATCAGCTTTGGGTACTCAGCTGAATCTTAGTACGGCTTACCACCCACAAACCGATGGTCAATCCAAACGAACGATTCAACCCTCGAAGATATGCTTAGAGCCTGTGTCATTGAATTCAAGGGAAATTGGGATTTACATCTACCCTTAGTCGGGTTCTCGTATAACAACAGCTACCACACGAGCATTGACATGGCTCCTTTTGAAGCACTTTATGGTCAGAAGTGCCGCACTCCTATCTGTTGGACCGAGATTGGTGAAACACAAATCACAGGTCCTGAACTTATTCAAGAGAATTCAGACAAGATCATGTTAATCCGAGACAACCTTCTGGTGGCAAGGAGTCAGCAAAAGAGCTATGCCGACAAGCGTCGAAAACCCTTAAAATTTCAAATCGACGACCTAGTTCTTCTCAAGGTATCCCCTTGGAAAGGAGCGGTTCGTTTTGGAAAGAAAGGGAAACTTGCACCAAGATTCGTAGGTCCTTTTAAAATCCTTGAGCGGATTAGGAAGGTAGCCTACAAATTGGATTTACCCGAAGGACTCAGTAACATCCATCCTACATTTTATGTCTCGAACCTAAAGAAATGCTTAGCTGACAAAAATCTCAACATACCACTTGACGAGGTTCACACTGACGAGTCAATGCATTTCTTGGAAAAACCTGTGGAAATCATGGACCAAGAAGTTAAGCAGCTCAAGCGTAGTCGCATTCCAATTGTTAAGGTTCGATGGGAATCCAAACGTGGCCCAGAGTTCACTTGGGAACGTGAGGATCAAATGAAGGCTAAATACCCACACCTATTTCCAGGACCCTCTTCCTAATCAATTTCGGGACGAAATTTTCTAAAGTAGTGGAGACTTTAATCCCTAGGAAATTTCGGCCTTTTATTCCGGCACTTGTGTTTTACTCTTCCATGATTTGTACTTCCTATTTAAATAAAGACTATCATAACTGCTTATTTCATTACATGAGCATGCATGTACATACTTACTTTGGGTGCAACTAGTTCATTTCAAAAATGATAAATAATTGTATGAGGAATTATATAATTAAATGTTTAAAAGTCCTAGGAAATAAATAAAAATATATAAATATATATTAGGTTATTACAAAGTATATATATATATATATGTATTGTGAATTCTATAAAAAAAATTTGGATTATAAAAGTTATATCAATTATTTACAAATAAAGTGATTTTTAATATATTGAATAAACCATATATTTTTTTTTACAAATTATATTTTTAATACAATATTAAAATTTATTTGGTTTTATTAAAACTTATAAATTCTAATGACTCCATGTTTTATAAAAGTCAGGGTTGTTTGTGTAACATTCAAAACTTAAATTCTAATTAAAAACCTAGGTTTGTTCATAAAATAATAACATTTGAAACCCAGGGACCAAATTGCAAATTTATGTCATCTTCTTCCCCAACCCTCCCCCCCCCCCCCCCTTTGTCGATTTTGACCAAGAAAAGGTCAACCCCATTCGATTTCAGTTACAAATTTACGAATTAAAACCAGATTAGCGATCCCAAAACGTGTGTAGACATTAGGCGACGGATTTCAAATGCTAATCATGATTCAATTTAATGGGAATCAAAGGTATTAACTGTTAATCACGAACGATAACCGAACACCCATAACTCGAACATCAATGGCACGTTTTGGACGAAATCGAACTATAAAAACGAACCCAAATCATGCGCAACACCCACTAGAAACTCCCTGGACTCGCAATTCCAATTTAACTCATCCCTGGAGCTCGATTAGGGCCGAAGAACTCGAACCCGAAGCCGTCGGCCGTTAGCCCCCCTCGCGTACTCATTTCAGGTAAAATTTGGTGTCAATAGGTTTGTTTCCATCCCGTGATCGAAAGCCCCATGTATTCGGGTGCTAATCATTGGTCGGACGGGGGTTAGGGGCCAGGGTTACGCCGGGGTGAGTTGGGGACGAAGGGGGGCTTAGGGTCTGTCAGCCCTTTACCAAGGCATGTGCCCTGGTCAAGTGGTTTGGGCGCGTGTGCATGTGTTGAGCCACTTCAGGCGCGGGTTCGAGTCCCTGAGCCGGCTTTTTGCTTTCTTTTGTTTTCTTTCTTTTTCTTTTAAATCAATTTTAACATATTAATTTCCAAATCTATTTTTATAAATTACATAAACATATACTACAAACTCTATAAGAATAGTAAATATAATTTGGTATTCTAACTATGTTATTGAAAACCCATTATAAAATTTTTATAAATTCTTAAATAAATAATTAGTTTATACAAAGTTTCATTAATTTTAAAAGCATATTAGACTTTTATGACTTAATTGTAATAAATTTACTTATAGATTAATAAATCATTTTAATTACATTTTCAACAAATTTATTTATGATAATTAATAATTCTATTTACATAAAAATCCATTGATTAAACCATTTAGTTATTATTAATACCAGTGTACTATTTTAACCTTTTACATTTCATGATTTTAATTATTACCTTTAGAATGATTACATAAATTAATTACTAAATATCTTATTTAGATTACAAACTACTTCTATCGCCATTATTTCCAATGTTAAATCAAGAACTTATGCTTTTTCACAAAATAACCATGCAAGTCCACCTTCAATCCAAATCATACCAAACCCTAAAACCCTAGAAATTTCATGATTTAATTTAACCTATTTTAAGCTTAGAATACAAATTATCTATGTAGGTTTGTTGTGAGAAGATCCTCACACATCCACCTCACCAAATCCTATCATTATTAGCTTCATTACAAGTGAGTTTCATAGCTCTCTTTCTCTTTACTATTGTTTACAAATACTCGGGGTGGAACATGTTTACATACTATGCATACCAAATTCAATATCATTTGTTCTCATGCTATTTACTATGTGCTTTATATCTTAAACTACTTGGCGATCATACGTGTGTTCATGTTCAGTATAATCATTAACTTGCTACCCAAGCATAATGAAGTACCTTTTATGATCATTTATACGGGAAACCGATACCGGTTAACACAAACCTTGTCGGGTTTTTATGTGTACCATATTTAATTAATAACCAATCTTTGATCGACTTGCCAATATTGGTCCCTCAAGTTCACCGACTTGTGACTTGAAGTCCGAAATTACCAACAAAGCTTGTCTTCGCTCCTAGGATTATAGCTGCAATGCGAAGTTTAAAAAGTTAATTTTCAATCCATTATGCAAACCAATTCATGACTGCCATGTAAACTGCTGGAGCCATGTAGCTTAATATCTAAATACAAAATATTGATTTTTTTAATTGATAGAACTAATGTGACACAGTAATAGTATTTTGGAAAGAATTCATCTTTCTATAGTATGCATATGTTAGCATCATTCACTAAGGCAAAGAAAATGAGATAAGTGAAAATTGTTAGCATCTATCTACAATTAGATTAGAAGTAGTCATTGAGGAATTTTATCAAACACTTCTAGTGCATTACATAAGTCACAACTAAAATGCAAACATATTCCAAGCAAAAGATATTTGTCACTGGGGTAACCACTCGAATCTACACATAGTTTAAATTTATAATAAAAAATCAAAACATAATGCAAACAAAGATCAAACCTTATTCCAAAACTTGAATCACTTTGAAATCAAAACAATGGTGGATACGAGGTGGGAATGGCGTTGGATAGTGGAGGGAAGGCGATGAGCAGGAACAGAGATGTAAAATTGATGTCGGCTTCGTCGATTGTGCAGACAGATGCAAAACTAAGATAGGATAACGAACTTTTGGAGATTGGAGAACAAACACGGAATCGGAATTAACAGGGGCGTGTTTTTAAAACGATTTTTTATTCAAAACTACGTCGTTTTGGTGGGTTTCACATCTAAGTTAGGTGCGTAACAGCACCATATTCACTTTCCCCATAAATAAATTATATAATTATGTTAACTCAAATACCCGCCCGAATAGAGTCTCTACCTAAGTACATCATTATTACACCATCGAAAGCTCAATTACTCAAATATCATAACATTAAACCAGTTATAAAACTTCTATACACTCTAGGGCTGTTCACGAGTCGAGCCGAACCGAGCGGACTTTTGTTCGTGCTCGGTTCGTTTACAAACCGAACCGATCTGAACGGCTCGTTTAAAACCGAGCCAAAAATCGAACGAGCATTATCCGAGAATTAATTTTCCGAGTGAGCGGCAAGCGATTTGGACAACCCTACTTTCTAGTGTGCCCTTCGAGTTACAGAGCCGCAAAAGCGTGTCGCTGATCGTGAGCCGCAAAGGCTGATCGGTCGGCCAAGAGGGAGAGATGATTTGAGACTTGAATCGCATAGCCGCAAAGGTTGCTCGTGAGGGCGGCGTCCGAGCAGGGTTAAATATTTTAGGCAGAGACGATTTGAGATTTGAATTGAGGAGAGGGCTCAAAGGGTGAACCAGTGAAGTAACGTAATTACTAAATAAGTTTTTTTTTATAGGTTTTAAATTGATCTACTCTTGACTCAGTATAAGAAAATTTATAGTAGATTGGACCAAAATAATTATTTATAAATGTATAAAATATTAATTCATTAATTATATATATATATATTAAAAATTAATTCGAGACAAACCGAACGAGCAACGAGCGAGCGTACCTTTGCTCGTGCTCGGTTCGTTTACAAACCGAACCGAGCCGAAACCGAACGAGCATATTTCCGAAGATTTTTCGAGCGAATTTCGAGCGTCAAGCATTTTGTACAGCCCTAATACACTCCATTAATATAATTTAATTAATTAAATCTTTGACATTAAAGTGCTATTCAAGTATTCGCGTGCTTAACCTTCCATCGTCAACTCCAATTTGGGGTTTAGTCAAAGTCAAACATATAAAGAAGGTAGTAGCTGAAGAAACAACCAAACCTCCTCATCTTTCCATCAGCCGCACCGGATCTCTGAATCCTTCAATTTCCGATTCCCGTCAACTTCTCCGGCCGCCGGGTTCCGATTTCCTCTCCACCGATTCGACAATTGATTTAAACCTCAAACGGCAACACCGACCTTCATCAGAGTTGTATTCAAAGGTGAAATCTTCGAAATTCTCGTTAAATTCGTTTATCTGTAACTGTTTTTGTAACTTATAAGCTGTTTAGATTCGATTATTATTCTGTTAGAAGATCACAGTGAAATTTTCGTTAACAGATATAATAACTGCTATGATTTGTAGTTTGGATTTGCGATGATGAATGAATGCTACTGTGTTGACGAAGTTTGATTTAGGTATATTATTAGTGTGTTGTGATGATATAAGTTTATGTTAGACTGTAGATCAATAGGCAAACTATTCTATTTCAAATTTTCATGTGATGGAGTGAGTTATTACTATTCCATTGATGTGACTAATCTGTATATTGGACATGAATGTCATATAGGTTAATGCTTGACCTATAACCTTGGTTTAAAAAAGCACGAGGCACTCCCAGGAGTTTTGGTCATAAAAACCGAGGCGCTTGGCGCGCGGATCATGTACGTGAGGCGCGCGTCTCGCTCTCTCAGGCGTTTTGGTCCTAAAAGACGAGGCGCTAGGTGTGCGCATCATGTACGTGAGGCGTGCGTCGCGCGTTCTTAGGCGTTTGTGTCCTAAAAGCCGAGGCGCTAGGCGTTTTGATATAAAAAACGTGAGGCGCTAGGTGCGCGCATCATGTACGTAAGGCGCGCGTCCCGCACTCTCTAGCGTTTTGGTCCTAAAAGCCGTGGCGCTAGACGTTCAGATCATGTACGTGAGGCGCGCTTCTCGCGCTCTCAAGCGTTTTGGTCCTAAAAGACGAGGCGCTAGACGTGCGGATCATGTACGTGAGGCGCGCGTCTCGCCCTTTTAGGCGTTTTGGTCCTTAAAGTTGAGGCGCTAGACATGCAGATCATGTACATGAGGCGCGCGTCTCGCGCTCTCAGGCGTTTTGGTCCTAAAAGACGAGGCGCTAGGTACACGCATCATGTACGTGAGGCGCTAGGTGCGCACATCATGTACGTGAGGCGCGCGTCTCGCGCTCCCAAGCGTTTTCAGCCTAAAAGCCGAGGCGCTAGCGCACATCATGTACGTGAGGCGCGCGTCTATGTACAACAATATAAGCTTTATTTACAACCAGAAGCCGTGTTTCTCTTATCTGTTTTACATTTCAACTTATTTATTAAGTAAACCTTTCGTAATTTCTTTATCGATTTGGTTGTTTTTACATAGAAACCTTCTACACACCCTAATTTTGACCCAGAACTACATGAGGCATGCGTTTTCAAACCAAGCCTGTAACTAGATAAGAACAATTTTGTTGTAGAAAATAAATTGATGATTGGATTCTTGTTGAAGAAAAGGAGCTGAGAATTTATGGAGCTTGAAATAGTAAATACATCTACAACAATTTAAAATTTTTGAACACTAAAAACTTTGATTTAATTTTCATCTATGGTGGTAAGGGGCGGGAGAATGAATGTTGTCACCTGTTCAAAAGGGTTTACACCCCTAAACGATCAAAAATTTCCCGGGTTTCTACATTTAGAGGATAATCCTCTTTTTCGTTTGAAATGAAAGAAAATATAGGTTCTAAATGAACGACTCATCGGCAAAAAGTACTTGGAAATGGCTCTTCATCATCAACATCACCATCAATTTCAAATTTATCATCTTCTTCATTGTCTTAAAAACCCGAGCATGATTGAACTTATAGAAACTCACCATACAAACTAAGAATCAGCTTTGAAATTAAAAAGCCACATTGTTAAGTTAATTTATTGCTCCCTCTTTCCTCTAGGAAATTCTGTATTTTAATTTGTACACATTTTCATATTGCTGATTGACCACTGGTCCAGTTTCACTTGCTGCTGATTCTTATATACTTGACCGATTTAAGAAAAAAAACTGTATTATACTGTACAATATCTTTCTTTTTATTGAACTTGCAAGAATTATGTCATCATAGAAGGATCGACCTTGTGTTTGGCGTACCAGCTTTCGCAAATGAATCTGAACTCATCAGGGAAGAGTAACTGTCTATATAGCAAGTTAACCAAAGGTACAGAACGATGCAAGAAGCTTGAGATTGATCTCAATTTGCCTGCTTCTTCTAATGAAACTGAGTGGACTCATAACATCACCAACTCTGATGATGAGGCACTGTCACAGTATGCTGGAACAGATATCAGAAGATCAGAACATGAATATCAACAACAGTTGAATGGCAGGCTACATCATGATAATTCTATTTCTGATACCATCGATTCCAGTCAAAAAGATGCCTCTAGGAAGAAGTAAGTTATTAAATTACGTGTTTGTGTGTATGTCTATGTACTGTGTAGTAATATATCCCATCTAGGGGAGGATAAATATTAAAGTGCGAGTCAATTTGGGCTATGTTTATATCTCAAACCGGCCAAAACAAAAAAATTAGCCAAAAAAGGAACATGTTACAAGTCAAACGGGTTGAAAGCCGACCAAAGTCTATTTTTAACACGTAACCTTCTAAAACCGTTTTATTAAGAAATTTAGATTATTATTTTCATAGTAAATTTTTAACCATATTTAATGCGTTATTTATTGATTCAAAAAATAGACAAGGTGTTAGCTGGTCAACCCAACTTGGCTGACCTAAAAATTATTTGTTTGACCCGTTACCTAACCTGATTGACCCGCCATTTTGCCACCTCTAATAATATTTATATTCCATTATATATGCACATACATGCACACATGAAATCACACGTGGGAGATTTTTTTACACTCGCGATGCATACTAATTTACGAAATAACTTTATGGTATGCAGAAAAAATAGTAGTAATAACATGGTTAAGTGGAAACAGCAAGTGAAAATGAGACCAGAGATAGGACTTGAAGTGCCCCCAAATGATGGCTATATGTGGAGGAAGTATGGCCAAAAGGAGATCCTTAATGCTAAATACCCCAGGTTTCTCTCACCCTTCAACTTTCAAAACTTCCGATAAGAACCCTCAAACTTCCAAATTTTTTCAATAAACACCCTCAAACTCACAAAAACTGATGACATGTAGTTAGCTTCAACCATATTGACTTTTTACGACATTAATGTTGAAAATTACCTAGAGTCAAAGTCGGTTACCTTTTTATGCAGTTGACCCGTGTTTTATTACATATTTTATGCATATTCGGCGATTTATTCATTCCACAATATAAACTTGCAGGGAATATTACAGATGCACCTACCGAAACACACACGGATGTTGTGCAACTAAACAAGTTCAAAGATCTAGCCAAGACCAGTCGATATTTGACATCACTTATCTAGGAAAACACACATGTCCCAAAATTTCAAAGACCAACGACCCCTTATCTGCAACCGAATCCGGTTATGGTCTTATAAATTTCTCATCTACACCAGAATCTGCATCAAATTCTTCAAGAACCAGTGATGTCTCATCTGCAATCGCCAGAAATTCTTTTGAATTTTCAAATTGGCCTCTGCATCATAACTAAAAGTTCTGGAACGCTTCATTCCACATCAATTTGGCGCATGAATCGTAGCCGTGGATTCTGCATTTCTTGAGATGGATCGAGCATCTGCAGGTACACTCTCCGGCATTGTTCATGGTTACAATTTGGTCAAACTACCGGATGTCGAAAAGTCAGTTTTTATTCTGACTCATGATGATTTATAGTATACATAGTGTCACTATATACAAAGTCATAAAGTGGATATTAGATATATATGTAACATTATTTTGTTCTCTACAATGAAAGAATAAACTGTCACATGTCGTTTTGGATTGGAAACAAAAAGTTTTAGGTTTATTTTACTTTTTATCTTATTGCAAAAGGAAAATGATATATGTATTTTATAAATGAAAATTTAGATTTTTATATATTATTTTCAAAGAAGTTATAGAAACAATAAGTGTTTCTATATTTTATAGTATATAATTTTATATTGTACCATATTTAATATTATCTAATTTTATAGTATATAATTTGATGTAATCAATGAATTGTGAGATAAATATAGATATTATTGATGTATTTTCATGTTTTAATAATTGCTTTAGTTTTGAGCGAGGAAAAAATCTCCATAACACTTATTGATGCTGTGTTTTTTTTAGCTATTTTAGTTGCTTCATTATTTTGTTCCATTTTTAAAAAAAAAACGTCAATCATGTTTTTTTTTTTAATTTCTAATCACGATATTTTTTTATTATTCTATCGTATTTTTATTGTGTTGAACTTTACCTGACCCGATCAATTACCTGACCCGATCAATTGAACCGAACCCCCTGAAAAAATTCCTGGGTCCGTCACTAATGTTGTTTACATATAACGCTATGCAGTCGATATCGCCGATATATCGGTGATCGGTCCTCTGCAAAACTATCGGTCAAAATATTATCGGTGATATTTACCGAGATATCGCCGAGATTTTGATTCCATAATATCGGTTGTCTCACCGAGTTTCTCGGTTTACTAATTTTGGTCTTTTTTTTTACATTTTTCTGCCCCAAAGCTCATTCCCCTTTAAAAATGTTGGCCCAATGCCTTGTATCCATAGCCAAAACCATCCAAGTAAATGCCCCAACTCCCTAATACACCCACGTTCGCACTTCGCAAACATGCTAGATCATGTTTCTAATATAAAATATTAACACTTTTTAGTTTTGACTTTTGATTTGACTATTAATATTATATATGTGTATATATATATATATATAAGTTTATGCATGATATAAAAATTACCGATATCCCACTGCGAGAACCGATATCTCAAATATCGGTACTTGACCGATAACCGATATTTTTCCGCATTAACTGCATAGATATAACGTTAAAAATGCATCCAAGTGTTTTTTTTCATGTATATATACTAACTTCAGTGGCGAAGCTTGAAGAAAAACGCGGGGAGGGCAGCGGAGGGCCAGAACTTAATACTTATAAAATTTCCATGGGGTACCGTAACTTAATACCTATAAAATTTTTGGCCGAATACGTATAAATTAACAATTCTGAGCGAAAAATCGGGGGGGGGGGGGGGGTAATGAAGCTTCGCCCCTGACTAACTTGAACTTTTAACTAGGGGTGTGCATGGGTCGGTTTTGGGGTAAAACCAAACCGAAAACCGAAAGTTCGGTTTTGGTTTTTTTAAAACCGTTCGGTTTCAGTTTTTTCGGTTTTTGCAATGGGTTCGGTTTCGGTTTTAAAACCAATTGGGCTTGAGTTTTTTGAGGTAAAAAAAATGGCCCAAAATAATGAACATGGGTTTGAAATTTTGGTTCTAAATTTTTTTTGTTAACTAATGATTATCACACATTTGGGCCTAAATAATTTGGCTACAAAAATTATTAGTTTTTTTTTTAAATCAACATAAAAATAAACATTATAATCTATAAATTCAATAAATATAAATAATAACATACTATTAATGTAAATACGTGTAACACAAATATGTATACACTTTTAATATACAAGCACACAACACAATATAATATATATTATGAAACGTTTATACACATATATAATTAAAGTATATGTATACTTTCGGTTCGGTTCGGTTTTTTCGGTTTTCAAAGATACAAAACCGAAACCAAACCGTAATTTTCGGTTTTCAAAAAATACAAAACCAAAACCGTCGGTTTTAGTTTGGGTCGGTTTTTTCGGTGCGGTTTTTTCGGTTAATTCGGTTTCGGTTCGGTTAATTCGGTTTTTTGCTCACTCCTACTTTTAACGAGATCACTAGAGAGTTTATTATACTAATTGGATTTTGAATCTTTAGGCAAATTTGCAGTGGAACTCTTCACCATATAATCCAGTTTGTAGTGATTTTAAAAAGCGCTAAGACACTATGAGCCGTTTAAGTTCGGAAACCTGATGCGAGGGGAGAGCTTTACGTACATGAGGAGTTTAATATTCAAAAATCCTATAAATTAATTTTAGACAACTTTTTTCTACTTTATTAATCACTAGTTTAGAATCCCGTGTATTACATAAGTTAAATAAATATAATATTATATACTTAGTAATAAAAAAAATTATGTCTTTAAAAACCCGTGTATTGCACGGGTTAAATAAACCCGTGTATTGCACGAGTTAAATAAACTCTTGTATTACACAGGTTGAAAAAAATATAATTTAATTTGTTAACACATACACTCATCAAAATGGAACAATATGAATATGTAAATATATGATTAAAGGTTTTTTATTTGAATCCTAACTCACTATAAAATTGTTTTCAATTTGTAGAGTTCATAAAAATATGTTTGAATAATATTATCACAATTTTAAATTAGAAAATCTTTAGATAAAAATTGAAATAAATAATTAATTTAGTTGACTAAAAGAGTGGATTGATTATTAATAGGAGAGAGATGCGGTAAACTAAAAATGAAAAGTCTTAGAAATGTGACAAGTGTCTTTAAAATTTACTTGTTTATTAAGTAGTATAGAATAAATTAAATACCAAAAAATAATCCAAATTATGACCCTGTTAATTGATGATATACGATACTTGTAATTTGACCGGTGATAGTCATAACTTTCACTTTCGTTGTCGAGAACAATTCTACTAGCATCATCATCAGAGAATTACATTTGATTTCCACTCGATTTTGCTTGTACGCGTCTTTATTTCGTTCATAACCATCATTGTGAGCGAAATCAAGTATAAATATGTGATGAGTATACTACTGGGATTGACTTTAACAACGAAAGTGAAAGTTATGTCTGTTATCGGTCAAATTGTTAGTATATATTATTATTGGACAATGAGTCATAGGTTGGATTATTATAATCCAATTTGCCTTTAATTAATTCGAAGTATATATATATCTATATCTATACTATATAATAAAGGAAAACATTTTTTGTAGGGATGCAATGGGTCGGGTATCATTAATCCCAAACCCATACCCGGTTGTAAAATCATGTCCCATACCCGCCCCATTACCCGTCGGGTAATTACCCGTCGGGTATCGGGTATACCCGCGGGTATCGGGCATACCCGTTAGTATCGGGTATCGGGTTATTTTGCGGGTATCGGCCAATAGCCGTCGGGTATGTGTCGTGTACTTTTCTATAACTCTTTTTTTTATATTTATAAATACATATTTAAAAAAAAATAAAAAATTTTCACATAATAAACCTTCTAAAATGAAGCATTAATAAGCATGTGTTAAGGGAATATAAAAATAAAAATAAAAAATTTCCAGGTATATGATTCGGGTATATGGTTCGGGTAAACGGGTACGTCGTTTCGGGTAATCGAGTCGGGTATCACCTAATCCCATACCTGTCCCAAACCCGCGGAAATTTTTAAAATTAATCCCATACCCGGCCCCGTACCCGTCGGGTTTCGGGTATACCCGTCCCGAATGTTTCGGGTTTCGGGTATACCCGTCGGGCTCGAGTTATTTTTCCATCCCTAATTTTTTGTCACATGTCGTTCTCTGGTGCATTCTCATCATTTTTTACCCGCTTCTCTCTCTTATTAATTATGGATATTTATTTATTTTTATAATTTTGTGTTCCCCCCTTTCTCCTATTAAATGATAATGATTTTTATACCCTTTTTTACAATATTTTAAGAAAAAAATGTTAACTTTGTTTATAGAACGTTTTTATAAATTGAACATTTTCTTTCATTATAAGAAGCATTATAGATTTATGAATAATATCATTTTTATTATTTAACCCGTATAATACACGGGTCTTTAACTTAGTATATATATATATAATCAAATAAGAAGTTGTTTTCGGCTAAAAAATCTAAGAAGTGACAAAAACATTAAGAAACGATATCAAACGAACTCGGATTGAGCTCATTCCAGCGGCGTTGGAACCGTATCGTCGAACTCTACCATCTTAGCTTTTAGGGTTTAGATCTTAGCGTTGAATTTTAGGATTTTAGCCTTAGGGTTTAGCTTTTAGGGTTTAGGTTTTTTTTTGTGGGTGAGGGTGGGGGTTTAGGTTTTTGGGGGTGGGTGGGGGTGGGTTTAGGTTTTTGGGGGGGGGGGGTGGGGGGTTTAGGTTTTTGGAGGGTGGGGTGGTGGTTTTAGGCTTTTCGGGGTGGGGTTGGAGGGGGGTTTAGGTTTTTGAGGGTGCGGGTGGAGGGGGGTTTTGGTTTTTGGGTCCGGATTAGAGTTCGATGAGACGGTTCCAACGCCGCTCGAATGAGCTCAATCGGAGTTCGTTTGACCCACTTCTTAGCGTTTATTAGCGAAAAACCACTTCTTAGCGGAACCTTCCCCTATATATATATATATATAGGGATTGTATCATTTGAGAACTATTAAATTTCTTGAGAACTCTAAGAACTCATTTGGACCCTTAGATCATTTGATCAATGGTTAAAAACAATAATGGTATTTGTGTAATTACAAGAACTTTGATAGTTATTTTAATAAATACAAAAGGGCATTTTAGGGAGATTTCTAAAAACTGTTTCCTAATTTATCTCCATATCATTCTCTCTCCCATTAACATCGACCTCTTCCAAATCCCTAATACGATTACTTTCTCAGGCTTGATACGGCAGAGGAGCAAACAATTACAGAACTACAAAATCTCTACTTTACGTGAGATAGAATCAAGAATGAAGGTGGTGACCAGTGGGTAATGATGATTTTTTGAATTAATTTTATTAATATTTGTTATTGTTTCAATTTCTAATTTCTTATTTCAATGTAATGGACGATCGGTTTAATAAACTTCTATTGTTTCAGGAATGAATGTGATGGGTAATGGATATTTTTGAATTAATTTTTTTATTGTAATCATTAGATTAGTTTAATATTTTTTATTGTTTCATTTCTTATTTCAAAGTCACGAAACAGTACATTTAATTCTTGTTTATTAGTTTTACTTTCAATTAATTTAGTTTAGTTTTAGTGGAGTTAGATTATTTATTTTAATTTGTTACAACAATAGAACATTCAAGTATCAATATTAAAGTTATTATTTTGGTTTTCATAATGCACAATAGATTTCTTTGTACATCAGTAACAAGATTTATATATATGTAAATAGTAGGGGTGTTCAAAAAAATCCGAATCCGAAACCGAACCCGAATTATCCGAAAATCCGAATCTGAATTATCCGAAAATTCGGATATCCGAATTTTCGGATTCGGATAGTGATTTTCGGATATTTCGGATATCCGAATATCCGAAATATTATATTTATATATTTTTTTAATTGTTTTTATTATTTAAAAAGAAGAAAAATTGAATCAAAACCCGATATATTATATTTATATATTTTTATATGTATATTTTCTAATGTTTTTTAAGGTTTTTAATTGTTTTTGTAATTTAAAAATATTATTTTTATATATTTTTTTTATTTTTTTTATATTTTCGGATATCCTTTTCACTATCCGAATCCGTATCCGAATTTTCGGATATCCGAAATTTCGGATTCGGATTCGGATAGTGAAATCCACTATCCGAAAATTTCGGATATCCGAAATTCGGATATCCGAATTTTTGGATATCCGATTTTAAACACCACTAGTAAATAGACAATCAGTTTGATATTAAGATTTACATATATGTAATAAATATTTACATATCTGTAAATAGATTATTAGTTTGCAAAATGAATGAACAACATTAAGATTTACATATATGTAAATTGATTATTAGTTTGAAAAATGAGTTATTAGTATAAAATGTTTAACTTACACATACGTAAAATGGTTAATTTACACACATGTAAAACAAGGTTACACATATGTTTGAAGGTTAACTTACATGTATGTAAAATAAGGTTACATTTATGCTTGAAGGTTAACTTACACATATGTAAAATGCTTAACTTACACATATGTAAATAAGGTTTCACATATGTAAATAGTTAACTTATACATATCTTACAACTATTTTTAGATTTTAATTTAATTTTATTATTTAACATGTGTGAACATCAATTTTTTATTACCTACACATGTGTAAACATCTATGCACATATTTGTAAATGCGGATTTGAATTATGTCTTTGAGTTAATGTAGATTTCTATCATTATTTTTTGTTACATACACATGTGTAAGCATGTATTTTTGGTTACGTACACATGTTTAAACATTTATTTATATATTTTATATATTTAAGTAAATAAAAATTCTAAAAAACAATATTAAAATATATACGTATCTATATGTTAATACGTAAAAACTCTATAACACAATAATAAGATATACATATATGTAGGTCATAAAAGTTTGAAAAACAATAATAAATGGTTTACCTAGGTTTTAAAAACACTATTAATAAGTAATTATAAGTACATATATAAATAAGTAAAATTATAAAGTGGAAAGAGAATGCGGTTCGAAAAAAAAATAAAGAGAAAAGGTGAGATATAATTAATTAATTATATAAGTGGAGAGAGAAATAATTAATAAGATTACTGTTATACCCTTTTTATTAAAATTTTAATTTATAAGATTGAAAAATAATTAGCGGTCCACATTAGTTCTTTTAGTTCTCATAAAAAATAGAGTTCTTATTTTATCCTAACCCTATATATATATATATATATATATATAGTGGCGGATCTAGGAAAAAAATCCAGGGGTATCTAAAATTTCGTTCAGGGGTATCTGGATACATAAAACGGTAAAAAAAAAAAAAATTCCCGCTGCGCGTCGAAAATTCCCACTACGCGTCGAAAGTTGAGGGGCACCGACAGGTACCCCTGCCCTCCACATACATCCGCCCCTATATATATATATATATATATATATATATATATATATATATATATATATATATATATATATATATATATATATATATATATAACCAACAAGAACATCGATTCCTTAGTATGTATCCTTTTATATTAATGCAGCTCTCTGTATACACATAAAACTTGATGAAAAGAAAAACCTAAAATCTTGTATACATGTTTTATTTAGTATCCCCCTCCCCTATATATAACCTCATTTATCTTATCGGATCTTTGGCCCCAAATGAAATATAAATCATATTATTCTCATCGGATCTGGGTTTTTGGTTGACCAAGTTTATATGAACATGTTGATTTACAGGATTTCATACTAACTTTTTTGATATATGTAATACTAGGTTAGTACCCGTGTACTACACGGTTAATAAAAAGAAACGTATATTAGCCTAAAATAATTTCATAAATAAAATAAAAGTTTTGACCCATTCATTAAAAATGGTAATTTTGACCCATTCACTGAAAATGATAATTTTATCTTTTGATCCGACGGTCATGTTCAAACAAAAAACGGTTACTCTTCTTCGGCGTCAATAATATATATAATTGACCTGTTACTCTACATTAGCGGCCTAGCCATCTTGCCACATCTAACTCACAGTGACAATAAAAGTTGTGCAGAAAAATAGAACCATCAAAACATGAGAGAAAAGTGAACAAATACCCTTTTTTGCCTAAGAAACAACTTCACTCTCTTGGACTTTCTAATCTTGTAATCCGCATTGGATTCTAATTGATGAAATGGGTTACGGAGAGATGACCGGCTTAACGATATATTCACGATCATTTGGTTAGTGTTTCCCAGTAGTCTGGTTCAAATTATGTGTAGCAGTAGTGGTAGCCCCCAACCCCTATACATATTGACTTTATTTGGTTATTGGGAGACCTGTTGCTCCTGCAAGTAAAACTATAGGTCCAATTTTAACCTTTAATAATAGCGCGGGGGGTGGGGGGGGGGGGGGGGTATTTCCAAATTGCAAACCTCTAATAAAATCTTTAAAACCAAACAAAACATGTGTATCAAACAAAATAAACTACATTTAAATTTCATTATACGTTTAACAACAGTTTCTAGTTGGATACCTTTCTGACAAACAACGTACCTTAACGACCCAGATACTTGAAACGCATTTATCGCTTATTGATATTGCATTTTCTTCCATGAATCCCCGCCAACGGATCAAAACAAACCTTGTCCAAACATGATCATTTGAATACATACAAATAAAATAAAATAAATCAGCCATTCATTTATAAATATATAAATATAAATTAAAATATAAAGCATAAAAATTCTATAAAACATAAACGAACATACCTTTTGCACCCACTGGACATCTCAGTCCGAACGACCATCACAAATACAGATTCGTCATCCACTTTCACATTCTAATATAGTATAGGGACTAGACTGGTAATATGGTGTTCTATATAAACACCTCCTTATGTAAACCCTAATCACACAATCACATTCTAATACAATCACATTACAAGGTTTAGCTTGGTATCAGAGCTAGAGCTCAATCACCGGAAAACACCGCCGGAGGGGCGGCTGGCCGCCGCCGCCGCCCTACCCACCACCACAACAAACCTCCGCTGATGTCTTCTTCTTCCACTCTTTCTACCACCGCCGTTAACCACCACCACACCAACACCACTGCCGTCAGCCTCACCACCACGCGGCGAAACCCTAGCCGCCGCCTCTAGCCGCCGGAACCCTAGCCGCCACAGCGGCGTAACCCTAGCCGCCACAGCGGCGGTACCCTATCCGCCACCACAAACACTAGCCGCCACAGCGGCGGAACCCTAGCCGCCACAGGGCCGGAACCCTAGCCGCCACCACAAACACCACCGTCGCCGCCACTATACAAACAGTGGCTGTTTTTCCGGCGACTTACACCTCGTGAAAGCCACAATGCTTTCAGTTCCTTTTCTTGCGAGGGTTGCAACAATCCAACACGGGGGAGAAGGAACACAAAGGGGAACAAACCCTAAACTGCACTCAAAAGTTTCGGCTGGGGCGAAAGTTTCGGGTGGCCGAAAGTTTTCACGTGACAAGTGAAATTTTCGGCCGACGGGCGAAAGTATGACGAGTGCGAGTGTCGGGCGAAAGCATGGTGGAGAAGGAGAAGACCAACTATCTTTTTAGTTTTATGTTTTTTTATTTTCAACCTAAATCTCTCCCGAGCTTAGTTTGCGGGGGAATATTAGACTAAGTGATATAGTATAGGGACTAGACTTGTAATATGGTGTTCTATATAAACACCTCCTTATGTAAACCCTAATCACACAATCACATTCTAATACAATCACATTACAAGGTTTAACTTGCACCCACTGGACATCTCAGTCCGAACGACCATCACAAATACAGATTCGTCATCCACTTTCATCTTCAGAATCATATAATTACATTACCTTTTGTTTTCTGATATTGGGAATGCCTATCTAGTTTTCTTTACCTCAGTGACTGATGACACAAGCAAATCAAAACAAATGATCAACCCATTGATAATAATAAGCATGGCATCACCCAAAGTTATTACAAAGGAAATGTAAACCCCACATGGATGTAAATCATGTAATGATCAACAAGTGCTACTACATTAGTAAAACATAGAAATCATATGCACATACACACTCACACACAAACATGTATTGTAATTCTTTTTTATTTATTTTTAGATAATGGTAGTGTAAAGATGAAAGTGAAACGAAGAACTTTCAATGGCCAAGAAACCGCCTCCCATTTAAGGCTATCATCAAGAAAGTTATCATTCATTTTTATTATAAAAATGGCATATTCATGTATGGGTTTTTTTTTCTTTTTATGATTCAAAATTTAAAAAGAGGTAATTTTCTCAAAAAATTAGATATGTAATCGTGCTGTCTGACTTCAAACACTTTCGCAAGATCTGCAGATTAGAGAATAATAACACTTCATCAATCCACAAAGAAAATTTTGATAAACAAAATGAACACATTAATAGATAAAAATGACAAAGGCCATAAGATGATCCACCAAACATTGGACTCCATGTCTTATTGATCACGTCTAAACAAACCGATAGATGATAACAATATCATGATAAACTAAAGTACATGATATCTAACCCAGAAATTATGTTATAACAACCTAAATAAACACTATGACATGAATAGCACCAAAGATATGCAGTTTCAAGAAGTACCAAAAGGTAAAAATTTACAAGAACCTTGTAAGATCTAATAATCAAATATAAAAAAATAAAATATCGCAATTATAAGAAGAAAACTTCCAAACTTGAACGATTTCTCAAAGACTGGCATGAAAGTATTGACTAAAATGTCATCAACCCTTCTTAATAGAGATCAATAACACTTGATAATCAAAATGCCTATAATATAATAAGTAAATCTAAAATAAGCACCAACATTTAGTAAAATGCATTGCTATCAGTTGCAATTCTAAGTAAATGATGAAGAATGTGAACAAACCTGATCCATAACTTCCTTAATCATTTTTCTTGCCATCTCAATTTGTTTCCTATCACCAGTGACTCTTACAGTTCTTTAATTAGATTGGTCACCCTCAGGAAGATCTTGGGGAATCAACTACATTATGTGCAAACAGCAAAATATATAACATGACTTTATCAAGCCAATGTACTCGATATAATTGTTATTTTTTTCAAAATTTTATAAAAGAACCTACCTGAATGCATGCTCCAGATTGTGTCTGTAGGTTTTTATAGTCTCACTACCTTTTCCAATAATTACACCAACCTAACAGAGAAAAGATTAGATGTTACCAATAAATCAAGGTTAAACTTAAGAGAACATTAAAAGACCAAAAAACCTTCTCATTTGGAACTTGTATATAAAGTTGTTCACCAATCCCAGAGGAATGGACAGAAAAACCCCTAGCAACCAAAGACGGGGAACCACCAGCACCAGCCTTGCCAATTAAGACACCAACCTAAACCAAATAACAACCAATGTAACTCATTTAGAATGTGAAAAGTCTAGTTTGTCAAGTCAATGCCAAAGAAACAGCCAAAACTGAGTGTAATCTTTCTTATGCATTTTATTCTTCAAATATAAAACACATGACAAAAAGTTAACGATTCAAACTATTCTCTTTTCCTTTTAATTTATGAGTTTATATTATTATACCACTAATTTGAATGTTCAATAACCTAGTGCGGAAAACAGTACACAAGGTATTGAAATTATGGACCATGATGTAGAAGGAAAAGGAAGATGACAGTTTAAGAATATATCCCCTTCACCCACTTCATGGTTTTGTTTAAAGTTCTAAAACATATAAAACAGGATGGTAAACTTTGAACGTCACCCCTTGTTGCTACAAAACTTATCGCCTAGAGGCTCAAGTTTCGGAGCAGTGCTGGATGGACAAGCTAAGCTGAAACTTCTGGACTTAGGCTTGGAAGAACGGACCGGATCTCCTGGTCTTGAAGAGATGATCTGCAAGACAAGTAACACCGTGAGTCTCGCCACGAGCAGAAGGGGTTTCTCCTCGTGACCACCCTCCGGCGTGAGGATTAGTATTTGTTTGGTGAAATGTAAAAGGAGAGAAAGAGAGCAAGGAGTAGTGAGTTAAAGTGTTGAGAATCTAAGTAAAAAGTGAGTCCTATCTTGGAAACTGATGAAACTATTTATAGGGTCTTCATGGATTGGGGTATTTTAACTAAAGATCTACTTAAGGCTTATATGTAGTCAAACCTCCTTCCCTGCTGTTGCTTACAAAACCGTTATTCCCCTTTTGGTGTCAAGAGGGTTCAGGGTTTACGTAATACCCTTTGTCCCCCTAGTTGACCCGTGCTCCTGGTACGCAGGTTCCGTACTAGGTATCTTTTATCTTATTAGCTGAATTCCACTTTTATGTGCTGACCCTCTGTCTGACTTCTCTCTGCCATGAGTTCAGGTTTCCCCATTACTTTTGTTTTTATAATTGACTCATATATTTGCCACAGATGTCAGTCGGGTACATGAGTATGAGCCTTTGACTTTTATCCTTGTTTTGTCTTTAGTTATTTATCCTTATTTCCTAACACGTATCGTTTCCTTCGTAATTCCTCAAATAATTCCTAAGTGTTGAACAAGTGGTTGCGTTTGGCCCTGAATAAGCAACATGAGTAAATGACTGCGGAGGCCCCTTGGCCGTGACACACATCGAGCCGCGGCAAGCCCTCAGCCGCGACTGGTTTGTTGGTTCGGGTGGTGTCCTTGTTTTTTCCTTTGGCTTGGTAATCTTTCTTTGGAACATCTTGCGGGTTGGGCTTTACCATGTTTGGATTTGGGTTCCACCTTGCGGGTCGGGCTTCACCTTCGGCTGGCCTTGTGCCGCAGCTGGCCCTCAACCGTGGCTGGCCTTGTGCCGTAGCTGGGCTTGAGAATCGGGACTCTAGACTTTGGTTTATCGGTTTTGGGGTTTGACTCTGTAACCCTTCCCCTTCAATCTTCTTTGGCCGGGACTCGTATTGAGCCGCGGATCGTTTCCTTAAACCGGAGATCCGGTTCGTTTGTTTCTTATATTGGGTTTTAATATCTTGAACCCCTTCACCCCTACACATCACATTAGTAAACATGTGCATATGGAATACCGACGACAAGCCTAGGCCAACTGAATCTTATTTTAGATTGTATTTCATGTTCAATTGTAAGGTCTTTCAAGGTAACTGGAGTTTCAAATTCAAAACCCTAGATTACTATTTACAACCATCTTACTTTTCAATTGCCGGAAACTCTTGCATACCATCATTGATGTCACACCCTAACCGACGACGGATTATACGTCAGGGCGGACGCGGTTGTTCAATAGCACAAGGTTGACTATTAAAGTTCCAATATTTCCTTAATAAATAGATTCAAAGGTTCAATACAAAGAATAAATCAAATACATAGCAAGAATACAAGTCTAATTGATTAAGCATTCTAGGTCCAAAGCGTCCTATGTGATCACAAACAAGTCTCATGTTGTAGAACCTGAAACATGTGAAAGAATCTGTCAACTACAAAATAGTTGGTGAAATACAAAGGTTTTGACACAGTTTAACAAGGATTTGAAAAGAATTACAATTCACTATGATATATGCATTCTATAATGTAAGTATGAGAACAAGTATCTTAAACATTGTGCACTTCAACCCTCCAACCAAGTTTAGGCATAACCCGCAGGTTACCCTTATAAGTCTCAAGTTTAAAGTTTAATTCAGTAACAATCACCAAGGGCTCCCCCCGAAGGGTCAATCAATCAAGGTGGATTGGTCAAATGCAATAGATCTATCATTATTACCATAGGCTTGATCAAAGTTAATGAATGTGCTAGTTTTAAGTTTAATCTAAGCATACAAGTCTCAAGTTTAACATAAGAATAAGCATCTAGTCATAGTTGTACAAGAATTGTATAAGTTTAAAGTTTTGAACATGTTTCACCCCAAAAGTATAGAAAGGAAAAAGGGGCTAAGTATACTCACTTGGAATTGGTGAAGGAGTATCCGACAAGAGTAAGTTTGCAAGACTTTGAGGGAGAATATCCTCACAATAAGCCTAAGAATGTGAGTCTAAAGTTTCAAGTTTATTTCTATAAGTCTAAGACAAGGATCTAGGATTTTCAGGATTTTGACTAGGGTTTCAATGAGAGATGTGATTGATTGTGTTTATAAAGTTTAAATCAAGTTTATAATAAAGGTTTTGAATGAATGTCACAAGACTTGAATATCAAAGTTTCGTAAGTTTGTAGATTAGAATAATCATTAATTAAAATAATTATTTAGAAGTTTTATAATTACTCTAGTTAGGTAATAATAATCCAAATAGTTTTCTAAATATTCATAAATGGAGTTGAAGTAATTGTTAAATGAAAGACTAAATAATTATTAAAGTTTTAACAATAATTATTCAAGAAATAAATAATTATTAAAGATTTATAATAATTATTTAAAGAATATATAATGATAATTATTATTTTGAATAATAATTAAGGTTTTATAATAATCATTTCAAGATTTGCATAATTATTAAGGATAGATAATTATCTAATTGAAAGTAATAAATATAAACCATTTATGATTTATTCAAGCATTTAAGTAATTAGTATTTATTATAATGTTAAAATGCTTTCATAAGTTTAAATAAATGAAATACAGTTATAGTTTAATAAAGTGCCAAATAGCATTTCTCATAAAGTTTTATATTTTAATCTATGAGTTTTAAAGTTTATAAGTCTATAAATATTTTAAGTAAAGTTAAAGTATTTAAATAAGGTTTACAAGTTTAAAATTGTTTAAAGTTTTCCATTTTTATAAAGTTTATAAGTTTATATCTTTATGATTTTCTAATCTTGCATAAATCATGTTTTTATTTTATTGTTTTATTTAAATAAATAAATCTTGAATTAAATGTTAAACTAAAGTTTATAAATTAATTTAATGTTTAAAAACCAAATAATATGCTTATTTCAGAAAATATGAAATAATTTTATATTTTATGATTTATTAAAATAAATTCTTGTTTAGAATAAAGTTTTATAAAGTTAAAAGTATTTTTCATAATTTTAAGAATTTTAAAACTATTTTAAAGAAATAAATATTTTAAGTTTTATACAAAATTTAATTAAATAAAATAGTTCTGGAATCTCAAAGTGTAAATAAAAATCGAATCCAAGTTTATAAGAGTATCACAAAATTTATAAAATATATTAAAAGTTTAAAACTGTTTAAAATGATAAAAGAAAAATAAAAACAAAAACCTGGGGCCAGACCGAATCGAACTCGGGTCTGCCCCGGGTCACCATCACACACAAACACTTAACCATCCCGACTACGGGTTCGTTATTGTTATATCTAGAAAAGGAAATTTATAAACACAAGCTCAAATCAGTCCTAATTCCCTATGAACCCTAGAAACAAAATCCGCTAAATTCGTGTCGATTTGCCCTCTGTTAATGAAATTAAACAGAGGGCTTTCGATCTTCAAGTGAAAACAAACACAATGGACTCAAGATTTACCTGAATTGGTTTCGATTTGAGTGAGAACGAGTTCGATATCAAAGTCGGCTGCCGCGGCTTGTTAATCGGCAATGCCAGAGCGATATGATGAAATTGAAGGCTCAAATAGTTTAGGTGTGTTGTCGTTGAGCTGTGGCAACGAGTATTTATACCCAATTCCGTCATTAAATGGAAAGTTACGTGAGGCGATTACGGATGGGCCGAATGAGTTAAGTCGCGGGTTTACGCGTGGTTTCAGTTTGAATCGAGCATTGACACACCTCGGGGCAGGGTCGCATGCGCGAGAGGATGCCCGAGGTTCAACGAATCTGGCCGATTTTGCGTTTTTGGGAAAAAGGTGTGTGGAAACGGTCCTAGGTAGGAGTCGATCACTGAACCGATTTGGGTGCTGGGAGTTTGGGATAACTACACAACAGGTCCCTGAAATTCAAGCTATTATCATTTCATGTTTAGAATTAAGATTTAGTTTAAAACAAGTTTCAAAAGCTGGCAGTTCTAATCCCTGGACTTTTACAAAATAAATATGCCTTGTTTCAAAAAGAGTTTTATAAGTTTTATTTATTTATTTCATACATTTAAAAAGATACTTCCCAAGATTTACAAAAGAGTATAAAAAAATGTAAGTTTATAAATCACATTATTTATGAAATTACAACTCATAATGTTTTAACAATATTTTATTTTTAAAACACACGTATGTATATGTATAAATATAATTGTTTTTCCTTGAAATTCATATTAATTAAATTAATGTCTGTCATTTAAGTTTTAAATTAATAGCACGTGCAATAGTTTGGGAAATGTTTGATCGGAAAATACTGGATATTACAGTCTCCCCTACTTTAGGAAATTTCGTCCCGAAATTAAAGTAGAAGAGTTTAGTTCAGGTTTATGGTGCGTACCAGGATAAAGAGAAAGATACTTTACGTTCCCAGGCAACTCTGGGTTATGTTTAGAATTCTAGATGGAATGACATGAATAAGATTACGCTCAAATTTCTAAGTTTTCAAAGTCTGGGGTTACCAAGAGTTTCCCTACAAAGCATATAGTTTCATTGAAATATATCCGAAGATCTGTTTTCAGAAATGCATTTGAGAGAATAACTGATGAACTTCCATTCAAGATTTAAAGTGGGATGCATCACTCAGGATGGATTTGATAAGAGTTTGTAGTCTAATACGTCTAAGGATTTGCTATGGTACCTAAGTCCCGTGACTACCTTTTACGATAAGTCTTAGATCATAGCACACGACAGAGTTTACTATGTTTTCCCATACGTTGATTTTCATACTTACGTGTGCACCCGCAAGCATTTAAATCGTCGTATGGTCTGCATAGGTCCTTCCGTTTGTGTGCGGATCAAGAAAGAGTACAAGAATTTGTTTAACACACGACTAAAGTTTCCACATAAGAGTGATCATTGATTACTGAGTCCCTTAGAGAGAAACGTCATTCAATGATTAAAGAGAAAGGAATGTGACAAGATTTAGAGTTTCAAAGTTTCCTCGTGTTTGAACAAGAATACTTCAATCATTGAGTAGTTTAAAGTCTTTACACTTTCCTCGGGTTTGATCAAGAATACATCAAACCTTGAGTAGTTTAAAAGTCTTATACGTTCATCATGTTTGAACAATCATACGTCAAACATGGAGTAGTTTAAAGTCTTATACGTTCATCATGTTTGAACAAGCATACGTCAAACATGGAGTAGCTTAAAGTCTTATACGTTCATCATGTTTGAACAAGAATACGTCAAACATGGAGTAGTTTAAAGTCTTTTTACGTTCAATGTGTTTGAACAAGAATACGTCAAACATAGAATTGTGTATATTGTGTTTGAACAAGAATACGTCAAGCATAGAATTGTGTTTGAACAAGAATACGTCAAACATAGAATAGTTTAAATTGTGTTTGAACAAGAATACGTCAAACATAGAATTGTGTATATTGTGTTTGAACAAGAATACATCAAACATAGAATAGTTTAAATTGTGTTTGAACAAGAATACGTCAAACATAGAATAGTTTAAATTGTGTTTGAACAAGAATACGTCAAACATAGAATAGTTTAAATTATGTTTGAACAAGAATACGTCAAACATAGAATAGCTTAAAGTCTCTTAGTTTAGCTTCAGTGTATAGAAGTATACGATTACGTTTCGAGTATAAAGCGGCTATCTAAATACTCTAGTGTTTAAGAGAGGTATGGGACAGCGTTTGGAACAGGATTAATCGTTATACGCTTTCTCACAGAAGATTCGAGTTGTCCAGAAGATTTGGTGGATCCCAATGTTTGGGTTTGAAGAGAAGACTAGGGAGGTATTCTGCTAAAGAGAGCAATGTCTCCCTTCATTTTAGTTTCTAGTATCAAGAATGAAATTTTCTCGTGTATTTGGAATGTACGTTTATCAAGTCTTATAGGGTTTAGTTGAGACGAACACAAAAAGTTTTCAAGACTAAGAATCCAAGTATGGGTTTGAAAGTAGGATAAGTCAGTTGATTTCAAGTTTCAATATTAAGCTTTACATGATCCTTTATTGATCATGTTTAGTTTTAAGAATACGGGTTTGAGTATTTGTATAAGTTTTTACATGACTCAAAAGTCTCTGACCTTGTGTATACGGAGTTTAGTGTTTTAGTAACGTGCATTTAAGTTTTTAGTTCCCGTTGTGATTTATAGCAAATCTTTTACGTGACAAGAGTTGGATGAGGAAAGTCTCCTAGCATAGGGTAACGGGAAAAAGTTTCGATAAGGTTTACGATAGTGTGTTTACAAATGATTTATCTTGTTTCATAACAACATGCATAGTTTTCTTTTGTATAGAATGTAATCAAGAGGTTAAAAAACGACGAGTTAGGCAATGATAAGTAGTATAAGTAGGACTTTATAAAAGGTCAGTATGATTGCCAAACGAAAAAATAGGTCAAGTTTAGAAGTGTTAAGTCTATATAAGATGTAAGGATCATAGTTGATTACGGCAGTGGTTCGTAAGTCGTGTTGTTTTAAAAGAGTGCTTACGAATTAGAAGGTTTGTTCAAAGTTTATTCTTCAAGTATGCGTGTGACACTTAGGATTTTTATAGTTTAATACAACGTTGTTAATTATCTCAAGTACTAACGTGAGCTGCTCTTGAAGAAAGTGTTTGGGTAGAAGTGTTAAGTTTGTAGTGCTAGAAGGAAAGTCAAGCTAGTAAGTGATAACAAGATAAATTTCAAAATTACTTTCGTTAAATGTTTCAAAATTGGGTCTTCTAGCCCTTACATAATACAATTTAAACGGAGAATTAAAGTGTGTAAGTAAGTTGATTTAATATGTTCAAAAGGTTTTTATTCATAATACTGAGTTATCACAGTAATACTTTCAAAAATAGTTTTGATTGGAGGTTGATGGGCTAACGAGGAGGATTCCCGGAAGAAGGGGTGGTCACAAGGACTCACTTAAGTACCCTATTTTCCTAGCCAGAATTTCCTCATGAGTCTACAACTTTTTAGTTATTGTCACCGATGTTTGGGGTTTATGGTACTATGTCAAGGTTTCATTGTGGGTTTAGAGTCTTAAACGTGGAGCTTGTTTATTCTATAGTAGGCCTCTTCCTCTACAAGGAAATTACTTAGGTTACGAATTTCTTTGTTAAGGTACTTTAGGTTTAAAAGACGTTAAGTTTTGTTTACAAGAAACGGTGATGTGTAAGTTTTAAAGATGTAATGAAAGTTTTGAGATATAGAAGTGTGACAAAGTTTGAGTAAATCATCAAATGAAGTTTTGAGTGGTAAATTGAAAACACAAGAGTTTCTCAAGTTTATAAAGTAATGAAGTTGGTAAAAGGACTTGTAGGATAATACATGGTTTTAAATGTGCTGGTATTACAAGGATCATGAAGTTTAAGGACGTATGAAAGTTTTGAGATGTATAAAAGTGTAACAAAAGTTTTGAGTTAGTTATCAAATGAAACTTGGTTAAGTGCTAAGGAGGTAAGGTAAAAATACAAGGGTTACCTCTTAGGTGTCATATTTATAAAATAGCGAAGTTTTGTAGAAGGATTTTTAGGGTAACACATAGTTTTAAGGGTTGTATTACGACGATCATGAAGTTTATTGGGTAGTATATGTATGAATATAAGTTTATGTATGTAGTTTTTTGTTTGTATAGTCTCGTAAAAATTTCTTCTTGAAGGTAACTCCTTCAGGTCATGACGAGTAAGCATGCTGTCATGCGACCATCCTTGAAGAGACGAAACATAAGAATCATAGAGTAAAGGTTACAGAGGAAAGTTTTTGAATTATGAATTTATGAAGTGTATAGTATTTGAGATGGTACTCATTTAGTGCATATCACTAAGTAAGTACTTTGACATATCAAGAGAGATCTAAGCTCACTAATGTTTAGAGAAGTCATGCATTCCTATAAGTGGATACTCATCCCAAGAATTCCCAGGAAAGCATACGGGTCCATCGGTTGATTTGGATTTGTACGAAATGCTTTCCTTGACAGAATTTCTCAGAATACAGGTATCCACCCTTCCGGTCCGCACAAGTTCTCACACATTATCTAGAACTTAAATATTCTTGACGAGAGTTTAGTGGTGGATTAGGCTTGAAGCCTAAGAACATGTCATCGATGTAGTAGACTCTTATAGCACGTAGGTAAGTAGAATCGTAGAATTTCCAATCGTTCACGTATAAGAATTAAGGATAGAATGAGGAGAAAAGTTCCTAGTAAAGAACATGAGATAACTCATGTTTGGGTCTCCTAAGTTATAGTCTAGGTCATATGTCTAATAACCTAATTCCCTATAACCAAGGCTCTGATACCAATCTGTCACACCCCAACCGACGGCGGATTATACGTCGGGGCGGACGCAGTTGTTCAATAGCACAAGGTTGACTATTAAAGTTTCAATATTTCATTAATAAATAGATTCAAAGGTTCAATACAAAGAATAAATCAAATACGTAGCAAGAATACAAGTCTAATTGATTAAGCATTCTAGGTCCAAAGCGTCCTATGTGATCACAAACAAGTCTCATGTTGTAGAACCTGAAACATGTGAAAGAATCTGTCAACTACAAAATAGTTGGTGAGATACAAAGGTTTTGACACAGTTTAACAATGATTTGAAAAAGAATTACAATTCACTATGATATATGCATTCTATAATGTAAGTATGAGAACAAGTATCTTAAACATTGTGCACTTCAACCCTCCAACCAAGTTTAGGCATAACCCGCAGGTTACCCTTATAAGTCTCAAGTTTAAAGTTTAATTCAGTAACAATCACCAAGGGCTCCCCCCAAAGGGTCAATCAATCAAGGTGGATTGGTCAAATGCAATAGATCTATCATTGTTACCATAGGCTTGATCAAAGTTAATGAATGTGCTAGTTTTAAGTTTAATCTAAGCATACAAGTCTCAAGTTTAACATAAGAATAAGCATCTAGTCATAGTTGTACAAGAATTGTATAAGTTTAAAGTTTTGGACATGTTTCACCCCAAAAGTATAGAAAGGAAAAATGGGCTAAGTATACTCACTTGGAATTGGTGAAGGAGTATCCGACAAGAGTAAGTTTGCAAGACTTTGAGCGAGAATATCCTCACAATAAGCCTAAGAATGTAAGTCTAAAGTTTCAAGTTTATTTCTATAAGTCTAAGACAAGGATCTAGGATTTTCAGGATTTTGACTAGGGTTTCAATGAGAGATGGGATTGATTGTGTTTATGAAGTTTAAATCAAGTTTATAATAAAGGTTTTGAATGAATGTCACAAGACTTGAATATCAAAGTTTCATAAGTTTGTAGATTAGAATAATCATTAATTAAAATAATTATTTAAAAGTTTTATAATTACTCTAGTTAGGTAATAATAATCCAAATAGTTTTCTAAGTATTAGTAAATGGAGTTGAAGTAATTGTTAAATGAAAGACTAAATAATTATTAAATTTTTAACAATAATTATTCAAGAAATAAATAATTATTAAAGATTTATAATAATTATTTAAAGAATATATAATGATAATTATTATTTTGAATAATAATTAAGGTTTTATAATAATCATTTCAAGATTTGCATAATTATTAAGGATAGATAATTATCTAAATGAAAGTAATAAATATAAACCATTTATGATTTATTCAAGCATTTAAGTAATTAGTATTTATTATAATGTTAAAATGCTTTCATAAATTTAAATAAATGAAATACAGTTATAGTTTAATAAAGTGCCAAATAGCATTTCTCATAAAGTTTTATATTTTAATCTATGAGTTTTTAAGTTTATAAGTCTATAAATATTTTAAGTAAAGTTAAAGTAGTTAAATAAGGTTTACAAGTTTAAAATTGTTTAAAGTTTTCCATTTTTATAAAGTTTATAAGTTTATATCTTTATGATTTTCTAATCTTGCATAAATCACGTTTTTATTTTATTGTTTTATTTAAATAAATAAATCTTGAATTAAATGTTAAACTAAAGTTTATAAATTAATTTAATGTTTAAAAACTAAATAATATGCTTATTTCAGAAAATATGAAATAATTTTATATTTTCTGATTTATTAAAATAAATTCTTGTTTAGAATAAAGTTTTGTAAAGTTTCAAAAGTATTTTTCATAATTTTAAGAATTTTAAAACTATTTTAAAGAAATAATTATTATAATTTTTATACAAAATTTAAATAAATAAAATAGTTCTGGAATCTCAAAGTGTAAATAAAAATCGAATCCAAGTTTATAAGAGTATCACAAAATTTATAAAATTTATTAAAAGTTTAAAACTGTTTAAAATGATAAAAGAAAAATAAAAACAAAAACCTGGGGCCAGACCGAATCGAACTCGGGTATGTCTCGGGTCACCATCACACACAAACACTTAACCATCCCGACTACGGGTTCGTTAATGTTATATATGGAAAAGAAAATTTATAAACACAAGCTCAAATCAGTCCTAATTCCCTATGAACCCTAGAAACGAAATCCGCTAAATTCGTGTCGATTTGCCCTCTGTTAATGAAATTAAACAGAGGGCTTTCGATCTTCAAATGAAAACAAACACAATGGACTCAAGATTTACCTGAATTGGTTTCGATTTGAGTAAGAACGAGTTCGATATCAAAGTCAGCTGCCGCGGCTTGTTAATCGGCAATGCCGGAGCGATATGATGAAATTGAAGACTCAGATAGTTTAAGTGTGTTGTCGTTGAGCTGTGGCAACGGGTATTTATACCCAATTCCGTCATTAAGTGGTTAGTTAGGTGAGGCGATTACGGATGGGCCGAATGAGTTAAGTCGCGGGTTTACGCGTGGTTTCAGTTTGAATCGAGCATTGATACACCTCGGGGCAGGTTCGCATGCGCGAGAGGATGCCCGAGGTTCAACGAATCTGGCCGATTTTGCGTTTTCGGGAAAAAGGTAGGTGGAAACGGTCCTGGGTGGGAGTCGATCACTGAACCGATTTGGGTGCTGGGAGTTTGGGATAACTACACAACTGGTCCTGAAATTCCAGCTATTATCATTTCATGTTTAGAATTAAGATTTAGTTTAAAACAAGTTTCAAAAGCTGGCAGTTCTAATCCCTGGACTTTTATAAAATAAATATGCCTTGTTTCAAAAAGAGTTTTATAAGTTTTATTTATTTATTTCATACATTTAAAAAGATACTTCCCAAGATTTACAAAAGAGTATAAAAAAATGTAAGTTTATAAATCACATTATTTATGAAATTACAACTCATAATGTTTTAACAATATTTTATTTTTAAAACACACGTATGTATATGTATAAATATAATTGTTTTTCCTTGAAATTCATATTAATTAAATTAATGTCTGTCATTTAAGTTTTAAATTAATAGCACGTGCAATAGTTTGGGAAATGTTTGATCGGAAAATACTGGATATTACAATTGATAATCTCCACTCTATAATCATCCATCATCATACTTCACAAATCAATCACAAATACAAATAATAAGATGAGATTTTTAACAAATTAGAAAAAGCAGACAAAAAATTCAGATTATATCATTAGAGCAATCACTTACTGATTCATATCCAACCAACTGCAAATAACTACTTCAAATTGATAAGCCTAGCATAAACACCAACGCCTCCATACCCACCGTTTGATTCAAACCTAGACATCCCCAAATCCGGTCGCTTCCGATAATAATCGACACCCAACTCCTAGATCGGATACGCTCATGCGGCGAAGCAAATAGTGGAGGAGAGGAGGTGAAACCCTTTGCTAATGGTGAAACAGACCCTAGAGGAGAGGAGGTGAAACCCTTTGCTAAAGGATTGAAATACTTCTTTTCTTTCAAATAATAGATTTTACATCATGGATTCATATTGATTATTTTAGCATGTAACCCAATTGTCCAAACAATTATAAAATAAAGAACTTTTACATAGAAAGGCAGCGTAATTTTTTATTTATTATAGTGGGACCATTGTGGTAGGGGCCTACTATGCGTACACCACCTTCATTACGCGTATACGACTCGTATAGGTGCTATACGGGTCGTACTGGCAAAAGTAAAGCTGACAAAATGTCCAGACATGTCACATCGCATCTGTGTTGCATAATACAACCGTATTGTGTCAGAAAACGCATAATACAACCGTATTGTGTCAAAAAAGCCACAATCGTTGCTCGTATTGTGTCAAAATTTGCACAATACGATCGTATTGTGTATAAAAACGGTGGGGTGTATAAATAGCATATGAAATTGTACGATTAGATGTTCCCTAAATGTAATGTAACCCAAATTTTTTATTTATCATGAAAAAATGTTTTTTTTTGTTTCGTTTGTCATTGGATGGCATGAAAACTATGTAAAAGGGGTGGGGGTAAAGCCATTTAAAGTTAGAGTGGTAAAGCTTCCTTTAAAGTTAATGGTTCGAGTCCCGTCTACGATGAGTTGGTATAAATTATTAGGAGTAGTTTAGGGGTTTCAAAAATAGGGCATTGCTGTTAAGAAAAAAAAAACTAAGTTGGTATTTTTATTATTTATCAGGGATTTTTTGCCTACTTGAAAATACCTATATAATATTTTTATTATTTAAAGATCCGGTTAGAAAATGTCACATCCTTTAAATAAAAAAAAATATTAAATAATAAAAAATAACAGATCTTGTTAACTCCACATTTTAACATGCTTGTCCGGTATCCTCTAAACAAAACCAAAGTAATCTTTTAATGATTTTGAGGTACTAAATTCGTACTTTCTTTTTTTGAAAAGTAATTCCTATTTTTTTTTAAGATAAATACATTATATAAGATTTAAACTCCTAACTTTTTTTTTATTATGGGATAAACCATTTAACCAAATGATGTCCCTTTAGGGCAACAAAATTCGTACTTACCTCATCTAACATAAATAAGAAAATACTTAAGCACACAATATTATTTTTATGTAAAAGGCTCTATAAAGTAAAACGTTAAGTGTACCATCAATTAGCTTGTATTATTATACTAAAAGAATGTAAGAGTGGTGGGAGTAGATAGCGGCTTCAAGGCGGGTAAGGTGGCGGGTTGCGGGTACACCGCCGCAAGCCCAGCGGCTTCAGCGGGTAGGGTTGGGCGGGTAAGGTGAGCGGGTACCGGAACCCGTGGAAAGTTGTGGAATTCGACCGTTTATATGAGGGAAGGATCAATGAGTGGATTTTATTTTATTAACGATGATGCCACTGGGAGTTAAAAAAGATTTTATTTCGTAAAAAGGATTTTATTTACGATGATGTCACTGCAATTCTTTTCCTTTATGTCATTGTTAAGCATTTAAAAACAATTAAATGTGTTTAATACCTATTTTAATGTGCCAATAAAATTTAATTTAATGTTTCATTATATTTTTAATTAATTAATTAAAATTTTATTTTATTAATTTGGTTTGTTTTAATTTAAAATAAAAAAATAAAAATAAGAGGGTCGGAGGGTACCACTCCCACCATAGAGGGTAGTTTGGCTAATTGAGATATCATCTTCTAATTGGTGTAATTTGGGAGAGTAGTTTGGTTGGGAGGGTACCACTCCCACCTCCCTAAGAAACTACTGTATTAGTCTACTAGGTTAGAATCTCGTGTATTACACGGGTTGTAAAATATTAATACGATTTGTTAACACATACACTTGTCAAAATATGTCTTTAAAAAATGTACTTTGACGTAACCATTATAGATTTTGTTAAGTTAATTTTTAAAATATTTTTTCTCAACTGGGTATTAATTTTTTTATGTAATTTATAAATGTTAATTTATATTAAATTCATTAATTAATGATATAATAACTATTCATAATTAAATAATAAGTATTCATAATAAGAATTATATATTAAATATTTAAAAATATATATTCTTTTAATATAAAGGTTAGATAATTACTTGAGTGTTTGTTATTTTCTTAGTTTTCCTCTACTCTTGTCATTTTGGAGAAAATAAATGTCAAATCTTCTTGCATCGCATTCACAATGCTTTACATAAACATTATCACAACATATCATATCAGTTTTAAATATCACTATTTTTTTATGATAAAATATTTGCATTGCAGTTGTCCATACAATTGTTTACATATTTTTTTAGTCGGGTCTCATTTTTTACACTAATATTTGGTAGTTAAAATACTTATTTAACTAGGTTTTTCTCCACCGCGTGTTGCGGTGGGGAATTCTTGTATGATACTCTGCGCGTCTACAATGAAATACCAAGATTCAATGCATTCATTCTACGTATACAAACTCCTATTTTCTTTTTATTAACATCCTAAAATGGAAAAAATTAGAGCATAAAAACTAGCAAACACAGAGGTAAAAACATTAGATATATTTGATCCGAGATCTTTCGTCCTATGCTATTGGAGATGAGCTTTTCCTTTATGCCTGAAAACATGAACAACAAACAAATTAAACGGAAATTAAAAGAACAGTTTAAAAAAAAAGTAAACTGATAAAAAAAACAAAGTCAAATGAAAATAAAATCTAAAAATACTTAAGAAATGAAAGTATTATAATTCAACCAAATACAAAGAATCGAGCATTGTTGTGTTTTATCTCTGTGTTTTTCATGTTTTGTTCATTGATTAGGGCTTGAACCAACACCTTGACCTCTATCTCACTATATATAGTGTTTTCTAACCCCTATTGAAATTGCATACATAAACAAAAAGGATAGTGTTTCTAATCCCTATTGAACATGAAAAAAAAAAAAGAAATTTGAACATGCATCTGCGAACAAAATTTGGCAACAGTTTTCATTCCTTGTTGAATTAAACTTTCCAGGGGTATGGCTCCGACCCTTACTGCCCAACCTGAGAGCGAACAGCTAATGCGTTCCACTTATTGAACAGGGTTCTATGGTCAGTCCGTGACCCCTGGATGCCGAAGGCGTCCTTGGGGTAATCTCGTAGTTCCTACGGGGTGGAGATGATGGGGTCGGTCCATGGATTTTCCTTCCTTTTGCCGTATTTCGCTCAAAGGGTTGAAGAGAGATAGTGCATCAAGTTGTTCGCAAGGGCCAACTTGATCCTCTTCCCCAGGGATCCCCGATAAGGGAACCCTAGGAGAGCTGTCGACTCCAACTACCGTCCATGTACGATCCATACTAGATCTGACCAACTGCCCATCCTACCTCCTCTACGTTCTTAACAACCCATCTTTGTCTCAGTAGAGTCTTTCAGTGGCATGTTTCGGTCCTCTTCCCCATTACTTAGAAAAGTGATAGCCTTAAAAAGAAGGGAGAGGTTCAAATGAGGAAAGGCTTACGGTGGATACCTAGGCACCCAGAGACGAGGAAGGGCGTAGTAAGCGACGAAATGCTTCAGGGAGTTGAAAATAAGTATAGATCCGAAGATTCCCGAATAGGTTAACCTTTCAAACTGCTGCTGAATCCATGGGCAGGCAAGAGATAACCTGGCAAACTGAAACATCTTAGTAGCCAGAGGAAAAGAAAGCAAAAGTGATTTCCGTAGTAGCGGCGAGCGAAATGGGAGCACCCTAAACCGTGAAAACGGGGTTGTGGGAGAGCAATACAAGCGTCATGCTACTAGTCGAAGCAGTATAATGCTGCACCCTAGATGGCGAAAGTCCAGTAGCCGAAAGCATCACTAGCTTACGCTCTGACCCGAGCAGCAAGGACCACCTTGCAAGGCTAAATACTCCTGGGTGACTAATAGCGAAGTATTACCGTGAGGGAAGGGTGAAAAGAACCCCCCATAGGGGAGTGAAATAGAACATGAAACCGTAAGCTCCCAAGCAGTGGGAGGAGCCCGGGCTCTGACCGCGTGCCTGTTGAAAAATGAGCCGGCGACACATAGGTAGTGGCTTGGTTAAGGGAACCCACCGGAGCCGTAGAGAAAGCGATTCTTCATAGGGCAATTGTCACTGCTTATGGACCTGAACCTAGGTGATCTATCGATGACCAAGATGAAGCTTGGGTGAAACTAAGTGGAGGTCTGAACCGACTAATGTTGAAGAATCAGAGGATGAGTTGTGGTTAGGGGTGAAATGCCACTCGAACCCAGAGCAAGCTGGTTCTCCCCGAAATGTGTTGAGGCGCAGCAGTTGACTGGACATCTAGGGGTAAAGCACTGTTTCGGTGCGGGCCGCGAGAGCGGTACCAAATTGAGGCAAACTCTGAATACTAGATATGACCTCAAAATAACAGGGGTCAAGCTCGGCCAGTGAGATGATGGGGGATAAGCTTCATCGTTGAGAGGGAAACAGCCCGGATCACCAGCTAAGACCCCTAAATGACCGCTCAGTGATAAAGGAGGTAGGGGTGCAGAGACAGCCATGAGGTTTGCCTAGAAGCAGCCACCCTTGAAAGAGTGCGTAATAGCTCACTGATCGAGCGCTCCTGCGCCGAAGATGAACGGGGCTAAGTGATCTGCCGAAGCTGTGGGATGTAAAAATACATCGGAAGGGGAGCGTTCCGCCTTAGAGTATGGTGTGGATCAACCAGAAAAAGATCATCTTACTAGAATAGAGTATGGCGTGGATCAACCAAAAAAGGTACGCATAAAAGTATTTGCCCCGAGGAGGGATCCTAGAATTCTGTCTGTTTTCTGGGTTTTGAAAAGTGTGGATTTTCAAGAACAGGAATCTTATGATATGTTGGGAATCTCTTATGATAATCATCCACGTTTGAAACATATCTTAATGCCTGAAAGTTGGATAGGATGACCTTTACGTAAAGATTATATTGCTCCCAATTTATATGAAATACAAGATGCTCATTGAATGATAAAAAACTAATCTTCACTTCTACAATTCTATAGATTCAAGGTTCTATTCTAGATTAAACAGAGTAATTGAAGTCTCATTTGTATTATGGTTTGTATTTTTATTATGTATAGAATAAAAAAATACAATAAAATTAGGGATTCATTGGGATTCTCAAATTTAGAAAATACTTAATGAATATGTATTCATATCAATTAATTGGTAGAATAGAGACTCATACAATGAATCATGTATCAGGAACTAGATTTGAACTGGTGACATGAGGATTTTTAGTCCTCTGCTCTACCAATTGAGCTATCTTGACTATTCCTGATGTCTCATCCTCATTTTCATTTTACTAGAGAACGTGGGTCTATGTAAACTGAACGGGTATTACAAAGCCTCATTCAGGTCCTAGAATTTTCCAAAAGAACAACTTTGTAAGTGTCAATATAAATAAAAGTATCGATCATGAATCATTCAAATGGGGATTCCTTGCTCAAAGATGTTCATTTGTACATGCATCATATATGTCACATGTGACATGTGATACATTTTCGCTCAGATCCATTTGTATGAAGAGTAGTGAATGAGAAAGATAAGTACTTTTGAACCGCTAACGAAAAAAGGATAAATCAAAAGGATACGATAAATAATTAGGGAGTCAAATTGGGGATAGAGGGACTTGAACCCTCATGATTTTTGAAATCGACGGATTTTCCTCTTACTATAAATTTCATTGTTGCCGGTATTGACATGTAGAACGGGACTCTATCTTTATTCTTGTCCGATTAATCAGTTCTTCAAAAGATCTATCAGATTATGAGTGAATGCTTTGATCAATGAATATTTGATTCATGGAATCGATTCACACCAATTCTTCTATGTATACAGGTTTATCCTTCATCTTTTCTGAAGTTTCGATAGAAGGATTCCTCTACCAATGTAAGACAATCAACTCCATTCGTTAGAACAGCTTCCATCGAGTCTCTGCACCTATCCTTTTTTATTTTCGCTTTCTGAACCATTGTTTGTTTTCGGAAAACGTGATTTGGCTCAGGATTGCCCAATTTTATTAATTCCAGGGTTTCTCTGAATTTGAAAGTGATCACTTAGTAAGTTTCCATACCAAGGCTCAATCCAATTAAGTCTGTAGCGTCTACCAATTTCGACATATCCCCCTTTTTGAGATGAAAATCTCATTGCGATCTCGTTCCCTTTTTTCTTTCATTTATACCGAAACCGTTGAATTCATTAGATAGATGCCGATTCCTGTCTCGAAAAAGTGTTTTCTCCTCGTTGTCTTTGATTTCTTGTCTATCTTCTTTCATCTTCTATATGAGGCTCATATTCGATCCAATCAAAAACGATTTTATCATTTCTCTATCCGCAATTCAATATAGGTGGATACATACCCTATAAATCTGTCTCTCTTCCACTGATTTTCCCCTGACATTTCGAATACTTGAACGATCGATTCTTTTTTTTATTATTGAAAAAAAAAGAATATTTAATCGTGGTAAAAAAATGAAAATTCTATATCGCTAGATTAATCGTTATGTTCTATAATATTTAACAGTTATTTGAAATTAGTATTCTATTCTTTAATATATTCATATTAATTATGAATAATATGAATAGCCAAGAATACAAATAGTTAATAGCAAAGATTCTAAGAGTTTAATGAATTCATATACATGTCGAATTTATGTTATGTGAGCCTACTTAGCTCAGAGGTTAGAGCATCGCATTTGTAATGCGATGGTCATCGGTTCGATTCCGAAAGTCAGCTTTTCTCTATTTATTTTATTCGATGTTTTACATGATTGACAATGCATCTTTTAAATCAAAGAATATTGAAAAAAAAGTGTCTTCCTCTTTTCCTAAAAGCCATTTATTTATTATGTTATAGGAATCTCCAACTATCTCACGAAAAAATCCTTTTCTTTTTCTATATATAGAATAGAAAGATATGTATATTTATCCAACTCATGTTATTATTCTTTAATAGAATAATACTTCAGTAAATTTGACTTTATTTAGAATTTAGTTCATTTTTAGTTTAGGTTTATTCTGTACAATGAAATTTCATCAATAAGAATTAATAATTAAATAGAAATAAGAAGGAGTCTTTATGTCACGTTACTGAGGTCCTTGTTTCAAAAAAATACGTCGCCTAGGGGCTTTACCAGGGCTAACTAATAAAAGGCCCAGAGCCGGAAGTGATCTTAAAAACCAATCGTGTTCCGGGAAAAAAAATCCCAATATCGTATTCGCCTAGAAGAAAAATAAAAATTGCGTATTCATTATGGTTTACAGAACGACAATTACTTAAATACGTTCGTATAGCCAGAAAGGCAAATGGGTCAACAGGTCAGGTTTTACTACAATTACTTGAAATGCGTATGGATAACATCCTTTTTCGGTTGGGTATGGCTCCGACTATTCTGGGAAAGTAACCAATGCAAAAGTAAGCAAAATCACCCCAAAGTAGTGTACAATCTTAAGGAACCCACAATCATATTTGCTAGAATCTATCAGTTTAGTATGGTCTATGCACTTTACTCAACAATCCTAACACTTGACTTTAGTGAGAATCAAAGAAACAACAATCCTAACACTAGACTTCAGTAAGAATCAAAGAAACAGTGAACTGGTCAAATTACAAAATTTTGGAAGAAAATCCATCTTCTTTTCAGTTTACATAGATAATCAGACTTGAACTCAAATTCTAGTGATTTTCTCATCAACTTTAGCAAAAGATTAGAGTGAACATAATTTGGCAAACTGTTTTCATTCCCTGCTGAATCATAGAAACGGTGAACAACAATCCTAACACTAGATTTTAGTACGAATCAAAGAAACAGTGAACTGTTCAAATTACTAAATTTTGATAGAAAATCCAACTTTTTTTCAGTTTACATAGATAATCAGACTTAAACTCAAATTCCAGTGATTTTCTTATCAACTTTAGCACAAGATTAGAGTGAACTTAATTTGGCAAACTGTTTTCATTCCCTACCGGATGAAATTAATGTTTTTAACCATTTACAAATAAAAAATACAAGAGATCTGTATAAGTAAAACAACGCAAAAGTAAGCAAAATCACCACAAAGTAGTGTACAATCTTAAGAAACTCACAATCATATTTGCTAGAATATGTCAGTTTAGTATGGTCTATGCACTTTACTCAACAATCCTAACACTTGACTTAAGTAAGAATCAAAGAAACAACAATCCTAACACTAGACTTCAGTAAGAATTAAAGAAACAGTGAACTGGTCAAATCACTAAATTTTGTTAGAAAATCCATCTTCTTTTTAGTTTACATAGATAATCAGACTTGAACTCAAATTCCAGTGATTTTCTCATCAACTTTAGCAAAAGATTAGAGTAAACGTATTTTGGCAAACTGTTTTCATTCCCTGCTGAATGAAATTAATGTTTTAAACCATTTACAAATCAAACACACATGAGAGCTATATAAGTAAAACAACGCAAAAGTAAGCAAAATCACCACAAATGAGTGTACAATCTTAAGAAACTCACAATCATATTTGCTAGAATCTGTCAGTTTAGTATGGTGTATGCACTTTACTTAACAATCCTAACACTTGACTCCAATAAGAATCAAAGAAACAACAATCCTAACACTAGACTTCAGTAAGAATCAAAGAAACAGTGAACCGGTCAAATTACTAAATTTTGTTAGAAAATCCATCTTCTTTTTAGTTTACACAGATAATCAGACTTGAACTCAAATTCGAGTGATTTTCTCATTAACTTTAGCAAACGATTAGAGTGAACATAATTTGGCAAACTATTTTCATTCCCTGTTGAACGAAATTAATGTTTTTAACCATTTACAAATCAAACACACATGAGAGTTGTATTAGTAAATCAACACAAAAGTAAGCAAAATCACCACAAAGTAGTGTATAATCTTAAGAAACTCACAATCATATTTGCTAGAATCTGTTAGTTTAGTATGGTCTATGCACTTTACTCAACAATACTAACACTCGACTTCAGTAAGATTCAAAGAAACAACAACACTAACACTAGACTTCAGTAAGAATGAAAGAAACAGTGAACTGGTCAAATTACTAAATTTTGTTAAAAAATCCATCTTTTTTCCACTTTACAAAGATAATCAGACTTGAACTCAAATTCCAATGATTTTCTCATCAACTTTAGCAAAAGATTAGAGTGAACATAATTTGGCAAACTGTTTTTGTAACATCCCAAAAATAATAAATAAGTAAATAATAAAATGATAGAGACTTAATCGTCATAAAACAAAAGAAAAATGGATGGGCTTGGGCTCGGCTCCAACCGGCCGATGGAAGCCCAGGTATATAAGGGGCAAGGCAGCCCACCTTGCCATTTCAACCTCATTTCATCACTCTAGAGAGAGAAAGGAGAGCTCGGGTCTAGAGAGAGAAAGTCGACGGATCGACACGAGATTGAAGGAGCACGTTACTGCTGAGCTCGTGAGCAAAACCTCCGAATCAGAATTCCAATCCAGGTAACGATTCGACCATAATCTGAGTTTTTGTTCGTTTTGAGGTTTTTCAGGTTTTAGCTAAATAGGAGATGTTTTTATGGATGAAACTTGAAAATAAGCTTAGAACTAGCATCTAGAATGAAAACCGCACATTTTGATCAAAGAAAGTTGTAAGATTAGCATGATCGGGTTAACATGCAAGAATTTCGGACTTGATGGGGAAGCAGGTCTTGCGTACTTATCAAATACGCAAGAAGGATGTCCTGCGTACTTATCAAGTACGCATGAGGAAGATCTTGCGTACTTATCAAATACGCAAGAAGGATGTCATGCGTACTTATCAAGTACGCATGAGGAAGATCCTGCGTACTTATCAAGTACGCAAGAAGAATGTTCTGCGTACTTGTCAAGTACGCATGAGTATGGTCCTGCGCACTTAGCAAGTGCGCAGGCAGCAGGCCGTTAGTGAAGTCAGTATAGTCGCTTAATTCAGAATGATTTAACCGTTAGAGTCGGGATTAGGTCTAATGTATGTGTAATTAACAAATCCAGATCGTGTGTGACACTCATTGGACCGCGGTTAGGACAGGACGAGACTAGCTTATCATGTGAGTTCTATGTGCCCCCTTCTATGTTATGTGCAAATCATTTTAAATGTTTTGGGGCTGAAGTGTATACACTAAATGAATAAATGCTATGAATGTCAATGTGATCATACATGGTATACAAATATATATATATATATATATATATATATATATATATATATATACTTATATATGAAAATGAATTATGAACAAAGAATGAAACGTATGATTATAAAGAATGAATGAAAGAAGGACATAACGTAAATGAATGAAATCTTGCTTTATATTATATATATTGTATGTTATGAATGTATGTAAACGTTATGAACACTTCTATGACAACGGCTACTTCGGTAGACGGACGACCACGTGACTATTTTGCAACCGGGACAAAAACGTTCCTTCGTAAGCTAGGCCATATAAAAAGGCACTCATGGACGGTCGAAGCAAATGCCTTAACTCATGTAGAACGGTTGCATACATAATGGTCGCGTGGGAAACGGATGCCCTAGGGAAGACGGACAAAATGACGGACTACGACGGTAGGACGGTTTAAGAGCGGACGGACAGAGGTTGCCGGACGGATTTATGTTTCGACGGACGGTTTTCTAGAGCCGGACGGTTTATGAAAAGGGCTACGACGGTAGTTCTCACTGCGTTGTCTTTGTGACATTCGCGACAAGTATCACCGGTTGATCACCCCTATGTGTATGGCCAATAAATGTTCTCCCCAAGTAAGTATGTATGTACATATGTATATACTCAATATGAATGTTATGTGAGAACAGTAAAGCAAAGAATATGTAAACGCACGAATATTACGTATGTTATATATACATACATATAACACTCATGATAAGGTAAATGTTATGTATGATTGTCTTTAAACTAGAACTCACTAGCGTTAGCTGACTTTTAGTATACATTTCAGGTAAAGGAAGGAACGGTCGTGCGATGGCGTGAAGGTTACCCGGCACAAGACTGACATCCCACTTTTATATATGTTAAGACAATGTTATGTTTTTAATTGTTAAGACTTCCGTTGTTATGTCATGTTATGTTAAGTTATGTAATGATTGAATTCGAATATTTTAAATTTAAGCTCAGTATTCATGACTATGTTTATGAGTAAATCCAACAAGTGAGGTTACCCGGGAATGGGGCCTTACAAGTTGGTATCAGAGCAATAGTTTGAGAGATTCAGACATCCCTAAATGTCTGGACTCAAACTGATTATGGGACCAACGCACGGATGTCAGTATGGGTAACCAACGCCAATGCCAGCACGGTAAGTAAGTACTAAAGTTAATGCACTTGGATAAGAATAGATACCTTAACTTAGAACAAATAGATGTCAATGTCACAACCGATTTGAAGAGTTTTGAACCCGAAAAGCAATGTAAATTTGTAATCACAAACCGGTCACTGTAATTAAAAATTTACCTTGCTCGTACTGTTCTAAAACTATGATCTGAAGGAATGGCATTGATGTATTCCCTTTATAACTATCAGAAAACTAGGAATTATGGCTGGTGGAGGAAGAACAGGACGCCGAGGCGGTCACACTGGCCGAGTCGGTAGACCTCCATTGAATTAAAGACATGAAGAGGAAGAGAGTGTGCATGCAGAACACACTGAGAGTGTGCACGAAACAGATGTGACCCCAACTGGGAACGACAATCAAGGGTCTCTACAGTTGGAACCTGAGGTCAGGGATGCTATTGCCCGCGAAGTTGTACTCACTCTGAAGAAAGTATTGCCTAATCTACTATCCGAGGCACTAAAGAAAAGTAGAGAGGAGGATGAAGGAGACCATGAAGAGAAAGTGTATGACAATGATGGGGATGAAGTAAAGGTGGGATCAAGCAACCGTGGGTGTACCTACAAAGGTTTCAAGGACGGAGACCCACCCAAGTTCGATGGAAACAGTGATTCAGTGGCTACGTTCGAATGGATTAAGAGGATGAACGTTGTAATCAACATCAGTGAATGTCGACCGGACCAGGCGGTTAAGTATGTTGCTCATTCTTTCACCAATGAGGCACTAAGTTGGTGGAGGAACATTCAGAGAACAAAGTCGCCAAACGCTCTTGCCAGAATGACATGGGAAGATCTAAAGAAGCTGATAATCTAAAAGTTCTGTCCCCAGAATGAAATTGATCGAGTGGAAAATGAATTCCTAAACTTTAAGGCTGGCAGCAAGACGCACCGCCAGTATACTTCTAGGTTCAATGAACTAGCTCAGCTGGTACCCCACCTGGTGGAGACAGAAGAACGAATGATTAAGTACTATGTAAAGGGCCTACCTCAAAGGGTCCGTGTTCATGTAAAAGCTAACCTACCAGCGACCTTCGAGTCGGTAGTCAACCTGTCTGGAATCGTCTATGACGATTATGCTAACGAGGACACAGCTCCCAAAGCTCCAAAACGGAAATGGGAGAACTTGTTCAAAGGAAATGGAAAGGGAAACTACACCGCTGAGGCGAAGAAGCCTAGGGCAGAAGGGTATGAAGTTTGTAAGAGATGCTCAAGAAACACCAAGGCGAATGTCTTGTTGGCTCAACCATGTGTTATAAATGCGGGAGGCCGGGGCACTACTCCCGAGACTGTATAAAGGACGTCAAGTGCCAAAGTTGTGGAAGATATGGACACCAGACTAGGGATTGCAGGAAAACCAGACAATCCGGTTCAGGAAAGGAAAAGGAAGCTGAAAAGGAACAACCGAAGGCGAGGACTCGAGCCGACGCCCTGACTGAGGAGGAAGCAAGGGGAAACCCTGATGTTGTGTCAGGTACATTCCTAGTTAATGATGATCATGCTACTATTTTATTTGACTCTGGTGCTAGCAAAAGCTTTATATCCAATGCATTTAGTCGTAAACTAGATTGCACTATCAACACCATAGTAAAGGCCTTTAGCGTACAAACTGTCGTTGGTAAAAATTCTACAGTATTCCATGTAACAGAGGATTGCATCATAGAAATAGAGGGCCATAAGTTTCCTTATAGATTATTCCTTCTCACCTTAGGAGGATTCTATATAGTATTGGGTATGGATTGGTTAGCTGCCAACGAAGCTCGAATCATATGTAAACGTAAGAGGATACACCTCAAAGCTCCTAGCGGCAGTCCAATTACGGTTTATGGGGATTGGAATTGCACGATGCCAAACGTCATCTCGATGATCAAGGCCGAAAGTTACATGAGGCGCGGTTGTGAAGCTTATCTGGCGTATGTTATTGACGATAGAATGAAAATGAAAGAACTCAAGAATGTACCCGTGGTGTGCAACTTTTCGGAAGTATTCCCTGAGGATCTACCTGGGTTACCACCCGATCGGGAAATAGAATTTCAGATTGACTTATTGCCAGGAGCTGAGCCCGTTGCCAAAGCCCCCTACCGATTGGCTCCGTCAGAAATGAAAGAATTGATGTCTCAACTAGAGGAACTAACAGAAAAAGGATTTATTAGACCGAGCATTTCACCATGGGGCGCTCTGGTACTATTTGTAAAGAAGAAGGACGGCAGCATGCGCATGTGCATCGACTACCGCGAATTGAACAAGAGGACAGTAAAGAACAAATACCCCCTGCCTAGAATAGACGACCTTTTTGATCAACTGTAAGGTGCGAGTTGATTCTCAAAGATTGATCTTAGGTCGGGTTACCATCAGTTGAAAGTAAGAGAAGAAGATGTACCAAAGACCGCGTTTCGCACGCGTTATGGACATTATGAGTTTCTCGTGATGTCCTTCGGATTAGCTAACGCACCAGCAGCGTTCATGGATTTGATGAATAGAGTATGTCGACCAATGCTGGATCGATCAGTGATAGTTTTTATAGACGACATACTAGTGTATTCGAAAAGCGAGGGCGACCACCACTGCCACCTAAGAGAGGTTCTGGAGGTGCTAAAGCAGGAAAGGTTGTACGCACAATTCTCCAAATGCGCGTTCTGGCTTAGGGAAGTCCAATTCCTAGGTCATGTGATAAACCCAAATGGCATCATCGTATATCCTGCAAAGATCGAGACAGTAAAGAAATGGAACGTCCCAAAGACACCAACAGAGATACGAAGTTTTCTAGGATTGGCAGGATACTATCGGAGGTTCATTCAAGATTTCTCGAGGATAGCCTCGCCACTAACTAAACTGACACGGAAGGAAGTAAAATATGAATGGGGTCCAACCCAAAACAATGCATTTGAGGAACTTAAGACATGATTAACCCAAGCTCCAGTCTTGACTCTACCTGAGGGAAATGACGACTTGGTAGTCTACTCTGATGCTTCGGGTTAGGGTTTAGGTTGCGTACTTATGCAACGAGGAAAGGTAATTGCTTACGCTTCGCGACAACTAAAGATTCACGAGGTTAACTACCCAACTCACGATCTAGAGTTAGCGGCAGTAGTTTTCGCGTTGAAAATATGGAGGCACTATCTGTATGGAGTTAAATGCACCATTTACTCCGATCACAAAAACCTGAAGTACTTTTTCGAACAAAAGGAATTAAACATGAGACAAAGGAGGTGGTTAGAGCTACTGAAGTACCATCCAAGCAAGGCAAACGTAGTGGCTGACGCCTTAAGCAGAAAGGAAGAATCGGAACCTATCCGAATCAAAGCATGTCAGCTGATTATAACACCTGATTTGATGAGTGAAATATCAATGGCACAAGATGAAGCACTATGTCACACCCCCAAAATCCACTAACGGAGTTTTACCGTTAGGAGCGTGACATACCAGGATCTCAGTCATTAGTTACTTTGAACGACTCTATATGAGTTTAAGAAAACCACTAGTATTACTCATAGTCATGATGCAACACTAGTAATGAAAACACAGATTTAATGTAAGACTGCGGAAGCAAAAAGTTAAATGAAAAGCATGCGCCAAGCGCCAAAAATAAATAATTCAACAATAAATAAAATAACTAGTTCTTGAGTTTGAAAATGATGAACTTCGAATCTATGCATGCCTTAGCTTGTGTTTATACCTTAATGACCGGAGAAAACATGCTTAAACGTGTCAACACTAGGTTGGTGAGTTCACAGGTTTCAATGTTTGTAAAGTTTACTAGATAAAACCATTTACAATTTATATCATAGGTAGCAAACCTAGTTACATGTTACTAAAGCGTTTTGACACCGAAGCTGACTGTTTATGTTTGAACTGCCTCCTACCGTGACTATCATGATCAATGGTAAATTTTTAGGTCAATGTTACACCCGTTCGACTACCTGTCATGTTAGCGCGACTAACGCGGGTGGGGCTTGTCAATGCCCAGTAGTACTACTCAAGATTACCTCACTATCCCATATATTAAACGGTTCGATATGTAAGGACTTGCATGATATGTTTGAACACAAATGATATAAAAGAAACGTAAGATCTAAATGTTTGTACCCATGTTTTCTCCCCCAAGTTTAAACCATAAGAAAAAGGGCCGTGAAACTCACCTTAGAGTGCGTGCGAAAGAAAGCGAACTTAGAATGCTTGACGACTAACTGCCACCTATAAACACCGGTTTATAAATGTGTGTTTGTGCAAGGCGATAGGAACCCTAAGTATCCAAACAATCTCATTGTTTTAAGGGTTTAGAAAATATTTATTAGATTGACCAAGTTTGACCAAGTTTGAGTAAGTTTGACCAAGTTTGACTCGACGACCCGTTTAGTGATTAAATGTTTGACTTGTATAACAACACGCTTAGCACACAAATAATTCACGTTTCATGCTACCTAAGTCATAACTAATTTAGCATGGCAAACTACGTCAACAATACACGTTACATTAATTTATTATTTTTAAAAATAATATAAACTCATGTTTGCTTTCAAATGAATCACATTATTTATAACACATTCGTATCATCATTCCATGTCTATCTACACATGCTAATACATAACAGATTATCATGACACACATCATTAAGTTTAGACATCAAGTTTCAAATCACAAAAGTTTCCACTTTTAGTAATCTATGATCTATTTAAGCTATCTGCATTCAAAAATCCTTTAACAAGCCTCATTACAATCGTACTAACATACTAGAGTCAATTTATAACATCATACACACCTAGAAACCTTCACATTCAACAATCACTTTTTACCAAAGTTTCCTCTTTTAGTAAGTCGCCCATTACACGCTTTGTTTACACAATTAACACGTCTAATCAATCCCAAATCTTTCAACTAATATAATTATAACTATATTAATCAAAATTCATGTCTAGCATGCAATTCCTATACTTCACATAATCAACAAATCTCAATTTACACCTCGTATGGAAACTAGGGTTTCACATATTTTCATAAAATCACCAAATCGATACAATACTACAAATCAATTAACCAATTCATTAATATATTTCAAAAATATCAAGTTTGGATAAACTAGGGTTTTGATCATAAAAATCATAATGAAATAATGACGGAATTCGATGAAATAACTTACGTAGGAATGTTAGGAATGCCTAGACTAGCACGTATTCACTTCCGATTTCACGATTGAAGCTCGATCGATGTGTGTTTGGGTGCTTTGAAGATCTCGGCCAAGAGAGGGGTGGGGCTTGGGTCTCGACGGCAACAAGGAACAAAAGGGATTAGGGTTTAATTTTTTTTTTAAGTTTATATATATTCTAATGGTATTCATGGGTTTTTTTCCATTGGGCTTCAGGCTTAATTAAGGCCCATAAACTCTAATTAATTAAATAACACTTAATTAATAATTAAAAACTTTTGATTTTTAGTTTTATAAAACTCTAATATTTATAAAAATATTAATTACGATTAATACACGATAAACACGTACGAGAACAATAATATTCACATAATTCACGTAAATTCACGTAATCACATAAAATTCACATAATTTATATTAAATATAAATTATTAGATGTTTGAAACATTAATCTTGATTAATCACCAACGTTCCGGGTTAGACTCGAGTGTGATCCGGTAATTCTACGGATTGTCGTTGTGTGTGAAATAACTGACACCTTTAATTAACCTAATTAAATGCCATGCACGTGTAACTAACTGAGATAACTGAGTTTGCAATGAATAATGTTTGAACTAACGAGGTTTTAGTTAACAGAGTTAACCTGAAATTGCCGGATGTCACATCATCCCTTTGTTGAAAGAATTTTCGTCCCGAAAATTAAACAAAGTCGGTAACGTCTGAAACAAAAAGTTTAGGTTTGTCACATCATCCCCTTGTTGAAATAAATTTCGTCTCGAAATTTAGTTAGTACCTTCCGTGTTTGCCGTTGACTGTTTGAAAAGGTGAGGATACTTTTTCATCATCTGATCCTCTCGTTCCCACGTGAACTCCGGTCCACACTTCGAGTTCCAGCGAACTCTGAAAATAGGTATCTTACTGCGCTTGAGAGTTTTGACATCTCGGTCCATGATTTCAACTGGTTCCTTAATGAAACGTAGCTGTTCATCAATTTCCAACTCCTCGAGTGGAACTACAAGTGTCTCATCTGATAGGCACTTCTTTAGGTTTGAGACATGAAAGACATTGTGCACTCCATTGAGTGTATCCGGTAGGTTCAGTTGGTATGCTACTGGACCGATCCTTTTCTCTATCTCGAATGGTCCAACATAACGTGGGTTTAACTTTCCTCGTTTTCCAAAACGAATCACACCTTTCCACGGTGAGACCTTTAATAATACTTTGTCGCCCACTTGAAATTCTAGCGGTTTCTGCGCTTGTCTGCATAACTCTTTTGACGGTCACGAGCTGCCGCCATACAGTTTTGAATTTGCACGATTTTCTCCGAGGTTTCATGCACAAGTTTATGACCCGTAAGTTGACTATCTCCAACTTCAGCCCAACAAAGTGGTGATCGGCATTTTCTCCCGTACAAAGCCTCAAATGGCGCTGCTTTGATGCTAGTATGATAGCTGTTATTGTAAGAGAATTCCACTAAAGGCAAGTGAGTCTCTCAACTGTTACTAAAATCAATCACACAAGCTCGTAGAATATCTTCTAGGGTTTGTATGGTACACTCGCTCTGTTCATCTGTTTAAGGATGATACGCTGTGCTCATATCCAGGCGCGTGCCTAGAGCTTTCTGTAACGATTGCCAGAAACGTGAGGTGAATCGGGCGTCTCTATCGGAAATGATGGAGATTGGCACTCCATGTCGGGATACTACTTCTTTAAGATAGAGGCGAGTTAACTTTTCCATTTTGTCGGTCTCTTAGATAGCAAGGAAATGAGCGGATTTGGTTAGGCGATCCACTATCACCCAGATTGTGTCACATCTAGTAGGCGTTCGGGGTAATTTGGTTATGAAATCCATGGAAATCTGCTCCCATTTCCACATTGGTATTTTCGGTTGTTGAAGTAATCCGAATGGCTTTTGGTACTCCACCTTGACCTAGGAACAAGTCAGGCACTTGCTCACGTAGGTGGCTATGTCGGCTTTCATGTTCGGTCACCAATACAAAACTTTTAGATCGTGATACATTTTGTCAGATCCCGGATGGATAGAGTATCGGGATTTGTGAGCTTCATCCATGACTAGGTCTCTTAGGTTTCCATATACTGGTATCCATACTCGTTCCGCGAAGTAGCGAATACCATCTGATTTAACCTCAAGTTGTTTCTCCATACCACGAGTGGATTTTAATGATAAGTTCTCCTCTTTTAAGGCTTCGAGTTGGGCATTGCGGATTTGTTCGGGTAATCCTGTATGAATAGTGAGTTGTAATGCTCTAACTCGTCGGAGTTTGGTTTCTTTCTGCTTAGGGCATCGGCTACCACATTAGCTTTGCCCGGATGGTACTTGATTGCAGAATCATAGTCGTTTAAGAGCTCGATCCAACGACGTTGACGCATGTTCAACTCTTTCTGCTCAAAAATATGCTGAAGACTCTTGTGATCAGTGTAGATGGTGCACTTGGTACCGTACAAGTAATGTCTCCATATCTTGAGTGCAAACACCACGGCTCCTAACTCCAAATCGTGAGTTGTGTAATTCTTTTCGTGGATTTTTAACTGTCGAGAAGCGTATGCGATAACCTTGTCGCGTTGCATCAATACGCAACCGAGACCTTGGATGGAGGCATCGCAATACACCACGAAGTCATCCGTTCCCTCTGGTAGAGATAGGATAGGTGCGCTACATAGTTTCTGCTTCAGTAGCTGGAATGCTGATTCTTGAGTGTCGCTCCAATTATAGGGTTTATCTTTTTGGGTTAAGGCGGTGAGAGGTTGGGCAATCTTTGAGAATCCGTCGATTAAATGACGGTAGTATCCGGCCAATCCTAGCAATTGCCGAACTTCGGTTGGAGTTGTTGGTGCTGCCCAATTCTTGATAGCTTCCACTTTGGCTGGATCGACATGTATTCCCTTCTCATTGATCACATGTCCTATAAATTGAACCTCGCGAATCCAAAAATCACATTTGGAAAACTTAGCTTATAGTTGCTCCTGTTTCAGTAGCTCAAGGATCAAACGCAGATGCTCCTCATGCTCTTCCCGACTCTTAGAGTATATGAGGATATCGTCAATGAAGACAATGACGAATTGGTTCGGGTAAGGTTTACACACACGATTCATGAGGTCCATGAACACCGCGGGTGCATTGGTTAATCCAAATGGCATGACCAAAAACTCGAAATGCCCATACCGGGTTCTGAATGCAGTCTTGGATACATCTTCATCTCGAACTCTCAGCTGATGATATCCAGATCTTAAGTCAATTTTCGAGTAGAAACTTGACCCTTGAAGTTGGTCAAATAAATCATCAATGCGGGGTAGTGGGTAGCGATTCTTGACTGTTACTTTGTTTAACTCTCTGTAATCAATGCACATACGGAAAGTTCCATCTTTCTTTTTGACAAATAGGACTGGAGCTCCCCATGGCGATGAGCTCGGTCGGATGAAACCTTTATCCAACAACTCTTGTAGTTGAGTGGATAGCTCCTGCAACTCACTTGGTGCAAGTCTATATGGTGCTCGAGCAATAGGCGCTGCTCCGAGTGTTAGGTCAATCTGAAATTCGACCTGACGATGAGGTGGAAGACCAGGTAGGTCTTCAGGAAATACTTCTGGGAATTCACGAAAGATCGGGATATCTTCTAACTTCTTCCCCTCGGTGGACTTGTCAGCGACAAGGGCTAGAATTGTGGTATGACCCTTACGCAGACACTTCTGAGCCTTCATGAAAGATACGATGCCCATGACTGCACCACTTATTTCGCCCTGAACGGATAGGATTTCTCCACTAGGAAGGGGTACACGAACGATCTTCTCACTACAGATGATCTCAGCTTGGTTTTTAGACAACCAATCCATGCCCACAATCATGTCAAAACTGCCAAGTGTAACTGGCATGAGATCGATGTCGAGTTTGTGACCAGGAAGTTCTAACTTACATCCCTTGAGAATGTGGGTTGCCTCGATTACTTTACCGTCTGCTATCTCTATGGTATAACGGTGTTCTAATAAAGTTGGGTTTATTCCTAACCGACCACTAAGTTCTCTAGATATAAAACTTCTTTCGGCGCCAGTATCAAAAAGTACAGAAGCAAAATGATCGTTTAAAAGAAAAATATCGTTAACAACGTTCCGATCATTCCTAGCTTCCCCCGAGCCAATCATGTATGCTCGACCCTTTGCACCATTTCCGTTGTTATTACCATTTCCACCCTGGTGGTTATTACCATTTCCATTACCGCCCAGATGATTGTTGCCATTTCCATTCCCGTTTTCGTTTCTCCTCAACTGCGGGCAATTTTTCTTGAAATGCCCTTCTTTACCACACTCAAAACAGCCTTTGGGTGTGTCTCCAGGTGGTGTCTGTTTGTTCTGCAGATCTACTCTACAGTCTTTGGCCAAATGACCCATCTTTCCACACCGGTGGCAACGGTACCGGTCACACGCTCCATGATGGTGGAAGTTACATTTGTTGCACTTCAGGTACTTGCCAACATATGAACCCTGATTCTGTTGAGAAGAGGTAGACTGATTGTTGTTCTTTGATGATTCAAGTTTACGGTGTTGCTACTGTTGCTGTTGAGAAGGTGGGTTTGACTGGAAGGTTTTGGGGAATGAACTGTCAAACTTTCGCTTGTTGTCAGTTGTCTTTGATAACGCACCTCTAGGGGGTAGGGTGCCCTGAGCGACTGCCTGATCGGTTAGCCTGTGAGCCAACCTGATTGCTTGCTGGATTGTAGTAGGATTAGAAGATGTCACCATGCTCTGAATTTGCGGAACCAAACCATCAATGAATTTCTCGATCCTCTTATAGGGAGGTGTTACCATTTACGGACACAAGTTCGCCAGTTCATGGGAACGAGTAGTGTAGGTTTCAATTTCAGATCCCTCCATCTTGAGGTTCCAGAACTCGCCCTCAAGTTTCTGCACTTCATCGCGGGGACAATACTCCTCCCGCAGCATAGTCTTAAATTCGTCCCATGACAATGCGTTTTCCATCTCAAGAGTTAGCATTTGCACTTGGGAGTTCCACCAAGTAAGGGCCGGACCCTCAAGTGTGCCAGATGCATACTTCACCTGATTATTCGGTGAACAATTGCACATGGCAAAAGCGGATTCAGATTTCTCCATCCAGCGGAGTAAGCCAACAGCCCCTTCGGCTCCACTGAACGAGTGAGGCTTGCAATCCATGTACGCCTTGAAAGTACAAACCTGTTGATGGTTATGCTGACCTGAATTGTAAATAAGAGTGCGCTTTAAGAATACCATGTTCGAATTTGAGTTTAGGATGAATGATGACTCACTAGAGTCGATAATATTTTGCTTTACCTCCAACATTAACAGCGGCTTGACTAGCTGCTACCGCTTCAGCCACACGCTCATTTATGAGTGCCGCGAGCTCGGCTGCAGTCATGTTAATGTTTCCGCGACCACCGTGTCCTTCGGCGCGTCCACCACGTCCATTTCCTCTTCCAGACATTATCTTTACATTCACAACATACAACAATGAGAAAAATACATCGCATTTTATCATCATACAAGTACCAGTAAACAAAAGAAAATTTAAACCACAACATCTAACATTTCAATAATAGTAATACTTGATAAAATAAATTGTAATGATTACAACTAAATTCAACCAAACATCAAAATTCTATAAACATCTGTTGGATGGGAACAACCCTGCCCATCTAGGTTTAAAGAAAAGACGTAAATAAGTAATGAAGATAAGATATCAAATGCTACTGCTAGCTGATGTAACATCAGATGCTGCATCCTCGTCCTCGGCCGGATCTCCTGCGGGTGCATCATCTGGTGCAACTCCTACTGCTTCATCAGCTGCAAGTCGAGCCTCCACTTGCTCAATCCTGGTGTGGAGTATATCTAGGTTCCACTCTACAGTGTTCAGCCGGTCTTCCATATACACACATCTATTTGCCAAATTCTCATGGACTTTATCAGTGACTGCTAAATCTGAAGTCAGTTTGTCAATTTTCTGATTCATCAGAATCTGCCGCTCTAATATGCCAGAAATCTCCCCTGCTGCATCTCTCATGTTTCGGATCTCTCGGTACATCCTAGCTACAAAGGCAGCTAACACCTGCTCAAAGGGGTACTGCATTGGTGGCAAAGCTCACACAAAAGATGATGGAGAAGAAGCAATGTCAGCAGTGAGTGGAGGTGGGACTTCCTCTTCGCGGATCCAGTTCCTGATCCTATCGGGATACCAATCCCAGTCCTGCGTGTTACCTCTGACACTCACATGAATAGGCTCATCATACGCTATAGTGGTGTTGACTGGGTTGAGTCGACGTCTCCTCGGCTCTGGCAAAGGTACGGTAGGAACATCGTGCTCCTGAACGACTGGGGATGCGGGTGAATTAGGCGGGGTCGACATTTCCTGTAACGGGATGAGTGAGTGCCATGTGTGAGTGTAAGTGCTATGTAACTAATGCCTGTACGTGGTTATAGTCTACTATGCATTTCCTAGTTATCTATAACCAATGGCTCTAATACCAATCTGTCACACCCCCAAAATCCACTAACGGAGTTTTACCGTTAGGAGCGTGACATACCAGGATCTCAGTCATTAGTTACTTTGAACGACTCTATATGAGTTTAAGAAAACCACTAGTATTGCTCATAGTCACGATGCAACACTAGTAATGAAAACACTGATTTAATGTAAGACTGCGGAAGCGAAAAGTTAAATGAAAAGCATGCGCCAAAAATGTCGCGCCAAAAATAAATAATTCAACAATAAATAAAATAAATAGTTCTTGAGTTTGAAAATGATGGACTTCGAATGCATGTATGCCTTAGCTTGTGCTTGTACCTTAATGACCTGAGAAAACATGCTAAAACGTGTCAACACTAGGTTGGTGAGTTCACAGGTTTCAATGTTTGTAAAGTTTACTAGATAAAACCATTTATAATTTATATCATAGGTAGCTAACCTAGTTACATGTTACTAAAGCGTTTCGACACCGAAGCTGACTGTTTATGTTTGAACTGCCTCATACCATGACTATCATGATCAATGGTAAATGTTTAGGTCAATGTTACACCCGTTCGACTACCTGTCGTGTTAGCATGACTAACGCGGGTGGGGCTTGTCAATGCCCAGTAGTACTACTCAAGATTACCTCGCTATCCCAAATATTAAACGGTTCGATATGTAGGGACTTGCATGATATGATTGCGCTTAGTACACAAGTGATATAAAAGAAACGTAATATCTAAATGTTTGTACCCATGTTTTCTCCCCCAAGTTTAAACCATAAGAAAAAGGGCCGTGAAACTCACCTTAGAGTGCGTGCGAAAGAAAGCGAACTTAGAATGCTTGACGACTAACTGCCACCTATAAACACCGGTTTATAAGTGTGTGTTTGTGCAAGGCGATAGGAACCCTAAGCATCCAAACATTCTCATTGTTTTAAGGGTTTAGAAAATATTTATTAAATTGACCAAGTTTGACCAAGTTTGACTAAGTTTGACCAAGTTTGACTCGACGACCCGTTGGTGACCCGTTTACTGATTAAATGTTTGAATTGTATAACAACACGCTTAGCACACAAATAATTCACGTTTCATGCTACCTAAGTCATAACTAATTTAGCATGGCAAACTACGTCAACAATACTTGTTACATTAATTTATTATTTTTTAAAATAATATAAACTCATGTTTGCTTTCAAATGAATTACATTATTTATAACACGTTCGTATCATCATTCCATGTCTGTCTACACATGCTAATACATAACAGATTATCATGACACACATCATTAAGTTTAGACATCAAGTTCCAAATCACAAAAGTTTCCACTCTTAGTAATCTATGATCTATTTAAGCTATCTGCATTCAAAAATCCTTTAACAAGCCTCATTACAATTGTACTAACATACTAGAGTCAATTTATAACATCATACACCTAGAAACATTCACATTCAACAATCACTTTTTAACAAAGTTTCCTCTTTTAGTAAGTCGTCCATTACACGCTTTGTTTACACAATTAACACGTCTAATCAATCCCAAATCTTTCAACTAATATAATTATAACTATATTAATCAAAATTCATGTCTAGCATGCAATTCCTATACTTCACATAATCAACAAATCTCAATTTACACCTCGTATGGAAACTAGGGTTTCACATATTTTCATAAAATCACCAAATCGATACAATACTACAAATCAATTAACCAATTCATTAATATATTTTGAAAATATCAAGTTTGGATAGACTAGGGTTTCGATCATAAAAATCATAATGAAATAATGACGGAATTCGATGAAATAACTTACGTAGGAATGTTAGGAATGCCTAGACTAGCACGTATTCACTTCCGGTTTCACGATTAAAGCTCGATCGATGTGTGTTTGGGTGCTTTGAAGATCTCGGCCAAGAGAGGGGTGGGGCTTGGGTCTCGACGGCAACAAGGAACAAAAGGGATTATGGTTTAATTTTTTTTTTAAGTTTATATATATCCTAATGGTATTCATGGGTTTTTTTTTTTCAATTGGGGTTCAGGCTTAATTAAGGCCCATAAACTCTACTTAATTAAATAACACTTAATTAATAATTAAAAACTTTCGATTTTTAGTTTTATAAAACTCTAATATTTATAAAAAATATTAAATACGATTAATACACGATAAACCTGTACGAGAACAATAATATTCACATAATTCACGTAAATTCACGTAATCACATAAAATTCACATAATTTATATTAAATATAAATTATTAGATGTTTGAAATATTAATCTTGATTAATCACCAACGTTCCGGGTTAGACTCGAGTGTGATCCGGTAATTCTACGGATTGCCGTTGTGTGTGAAATAACTGACACCTTTAATTAACCTAATTATATGCCATGCACGTGTGCCTAACTGAGATAACCGAGTTTGCAATGAATAATGTTTGAACTAACGAGGTTTGAGTTAACGGAGTTAACCTGAAATTGCCGGATGTCACACACTATTAGAAAGAAATATAAAACGGGAAAGAATAGTAGGGCAACAAGGAAATTTTGATGCAAATGCATACGGTGTACGAACTAGGTTTGGCAGGATGTGGATACCTAAGATTGGCGAGCTTAGAGGCAAAATACTCGATAAGGCCCATAAGTCTCGCTATTCTATCCACCCCGGGACAAACAAAATGTATCAAGACTTGAAGAAATAATACTGGTGGCCTGGCATGAAGAATGATGTGACTGAGTACGTGAACAAGTGCCTAACGTGTTCCCTAGTTAAGGCCGAGCACCAGAAACCATGCGGTAAAATGCAACCTTTACCAATTCCGGAATGGAAGTGGGAGGAGATCACGATGGACTTCATTACCAAGCTACCGCGAACAGCTAAAGGCAATGATACCATCTGGGTGATCGTCGACCGCTTGACGAAAAGTGCTCACTTCTTGCTAGTACGTGAGACTTCTTCGTCAGAAAGACTAGCAGAAATATTTATCAAGGAAGTTGTGAGCAGACATGGTATGCCGCTGTCGATTGTGTCCGACAGGGATACTACATTCATGTCAAGGTTTTGGAAGAAATTCAACGAAGCAATGGGCACTAGACTGAACATCAGCACCGCTTACCACCCCCAAACCGATGGACAATCGGAAAGGACCATTCAGACCTTGGAGGACATGCTCCGGGCCTGTATAATTGACTTCGGTGGAAGCTGGGACAGCCATCTGGGATAAGAGAAGAAGGGATTTAGAGTTTCAAGTGGGGGACATGGTACTGTTAAAGGTATCACCATGGGAAGGAATCATTCGATTCAGAAAACGTGGCAAACTAAGTCCAAGGTTTGTCGGACCTTTCAAGATTTTAGCGAGAGTAGGTCAAGTTGCTTACAGACTCGACCTACCCGTTGAGCTTAGTGGAATACACCCTACTTTCCACGTGTCGCACTTACGCAAGTGCCTAGCTGACGACACATCTCACATACCTTACGACGAGATCAAAGTGGATAACCGTCTAAATTATGTAGAGGAACCGATAGCCATCCTTGACCGAGCTGAGAAACGACTACGCAGAGTATAATGGAAGCACAGAAAAGGGTCAGAAGCTACATGGGAACAAGAAGACGAGATGAGGGGACTATACCCTAAATTGTTTAACGGATAAGCGGTTTCGAGGACGAAACCTCTTTAAGGAGGGTAGACTTGTAACATCCCAAAAATAATAAATAAGTAAATAATAAAACGATAGAGACTTAATCGTCATAAAACAAAAGAAAAATGGATGGGCTTGGGCTCGGCTCCAACCGGCCGATGGAAGCCCAGGTATATAAGGGGCAAGGCAGCCCACCTTGCCATTTCAACCTCATTTCATCACTCTAGAGAGAGAAAGGAGAGCTCGGGTCTAGAGAGAGAAATTTGACGGATCGACACGAGATTGAAGGAGCACGTTACTGCTGAGCTCGTGAGCAAAACCTCCGAATCAGAATTCCAATCCAGGTAACGATTCGACCATAATCTGAGTTTTTGTTCGTTTTGAGGTTTTTCAGGTTTTAGCTAAATAGGAGATGTTTTTATGGATGAAACTTGAAAATAAGCTTAGAACTAGCATCTAGAATGAAAACCGCACATTTTGATCAAGGAAAGTTGTAAGATTAGCATGATCGGGTTAACATGCAAGAATTTCGGACTTGATGGGGAAGCAGGTCTTGCGTACTTATCAAATACGTAAGAAGGATGTCCTGCGTACTTATCAAGTATGCATGAGGAAGATCTTGCGTACTTATCAAATACGCAAGAAGGATGTCATGCGTACTTATCAAGTTCGCATGAGGAAGATCCTGCGTACTTATCAAGTACGCAAGAAGAATGTTCTGCGTACTTGTCAAGTACGCATGAGTATGGTCCTGCGCACTTAGCAAGTGCGCAGGCAGCAGGCCGTTAGTGAAGTCAGTATAGTCGCTTAATTCAGAATGATTTAACCGTTAGAGTCGGGATTAGGTCTAATGTATGTGTAATTAACAAATCCAGATCGTGTGTGGCACTCATTGGACCGCGGTTAGGACAGGACGAGACTAGCTTATCAAGTGAGTTCTATGTGCCCCCTTCTATGTTATGTGCAAATCATTTTAAATGTTTTGAGGCTGAAGTGTATACACTAAATGAATAAATGCTATGAATGTCAATGTGATCATACGTGGTATACAATATATATATATATATATATATATATATACTTATATATGAAAATGAATTATGAACAAAAAATGAAACGTATGATTATAAAGAATGAATGAAAGAAGGACATAACGTAAATGAATGAAATCTTGCTTTATATTATATATATTGCATGTTATGAATGTTTGTAAACTTTATGAACACTTCTATGACAACGGCTACTTCGGTAGACGGACGACCACGTGACTATTTTGAAACCGGGACAAAAACGTTCCTTCGCAAGCTAGGACGTATAAAAAGGTACTCATGGACGGTCGAAGCAAATGCCTTAACTCATGTAGAACGGTTGCATACATAATGGTCGCGTGGGAAACGGATGCCCTAGGGCAGACGGACAACGACAGTAGGACGGTTTAAGAGCGGACGGACAAAGGTTGCCGGACGGATTTATGTTTCGACTGACGGTATTCTAGAGCCGGACGGTTTATGAAAAGGGCTACGACAGTAGTTCTCACTGCGTTGTCTTTGTGACATTCGTGACAAGTATGACGGGTTGATCACCCCTATGTGTATGGCCAATAAATGTTCTCCCCAAGTAAGTATGTATGTACATATGTATATACTCAATATGAATGTTATGTGAGAACAGTAAAGCAAAGAATATGTAAAAACATGAATATTATGTATGTTATATATACATACATATAACACTCATGATAAGGTAAATATTATGTATGATTGTCTTTAAACTAGAACTCACCAGCGTTAGCTGACTTTTAGTATACATTTCAGGTAAAGGAAGGAAGGGTCGTGCGATGGCGTGAAGGTTACCCGGCACAAGACTGACATCCCACTTTTATATATGTTAAGACAATGTTATGGTTTTAATTGTTAAGACTTCCGGTGTTATGTCATGTTATGTTACGTTATGTAATGATTGAATTCCAATATTTTAAATTTAAGCTCAGTATTCATGACTATGTTTATGAGTAAATCCAACAAGTGAGGTTACCCGGGAATGGGGCCTTACAGTTTTCATTCCCTGCTAAATGAAATTAATGTTTTTAAACATTTACAAATCAAACACGCATGAGAGCTGTATAAGTAAAACAACACAAAAGTAAGCAAATTCACCACAAAGTAGTATAAAATCTTAAGAAACTCACAATTATATTTGCAAGATTCTGTCAGTTTAGTATGGTCTATGCACTTTACTCAACAATCCTAACACTCGACTTTAGTAAAAAACAACAATCCTAACACTAGACTTCAGTAAGAAACAAAGAAACAGTGAACTGTTCAAATTACTAAATTTTGTTAGAAAATCCATCTTATTTTCAGTTTACATAGATAATCAAACTTAAACTCAAATTCCAATGATTTTCTTATCAACTTTAGCAAATGATTAGAGTGAACATAATTTGGCAAACTGTTTTCATTCCCTGCTGAATGAAATTAATGTTTTTTTAAATTTACATATCAAAAACACATGAGAGTTGTATAAGTAAAAACAAAGCAAAAATAAGCAAAATCACCACAAAGTAGTGTACAATCTTAAGAAACTCACAATCATATTTGCTAGAATCTGTCAGTTTAGTATGGTCTATGAACTTTACTCAACAATCCTAACACTTGACTTCAGTAAGAATCAAAGAAACAACAATCCTAACACTAGACTTCGGTAAGAATCATAGAAACATTGAACTGGTAAAATTACTAAATTTTGTTAGAAAATCCATCTTCTTTTCGGTTTACATAGATAATCACACTTGAACTCAAATTCTAGTGATTTTCTCATCAACTTTAGCACAAGATTAGAGTAAACATAATTTGGCAAACTGTTTTCATTCCCTATTGAAAAAAATTAATGTTTTTAACCATTTACAAATCAAACACACATGAGAGCTGTATAAGTAAAACATTTAAAAAGTAAGCAAAATCATCACAAATGAGTGTACAATCTTAAGAAACTCACAATCATATTTGCTAGAATATGTCAGTTTAGTATGGTCTATGCACTTTACTCAACAATCCTAACACTTAACTTCGGTAAGAATCAAAGAAACAACAATCCTAACACTAGACTTCAGTAAGAATGAAAGAAACAGTGAACTGGTCAAATTACTAAATTTTGTTAAAAAATCCATCTTTTTTTCAGTTTACATAGATAATCAGACTTGAACTCAAAGTCCAATGATTTTCTCATCAACTCTAGCAAAAGATTAGAGTGAACATAATTTGGAAAATTGTTTTCATTCCCTGCTGAATGAAATTAATGTTTTTAAACATTTACAAATCAAACACACACGAGAGCAGTATAAGTAAAACAACGCAAAAGTAAGCAAAATCACCACAAAGTAGTATACAATCTTAAAAAACTCACAATTATATTTGCAATATTCTGTCAGTTTAGTATGGTCTATGCACTTTACTCAATAATCCTAACACTCGACTTCAGTAAAAAACAACAATCCTAACACTAGACTTCAGTAAGAATCAAAGAAACAGTGAACAGGTCAAATTACTAAATTTTGTTAGAAAATCCATCTTCTTTTCAGTTTACATAGATAATCAAACTTGAACTCAAATTCCAGTGATTTTCTCATCAACTTTAGCTAATGATTAGAGTGAACATAATTTGGCAAACTCTTTTCATTCCCTGTTGAACAAAATTAATGTTTTTAACCATTTACAAATCAAACACACATGAGAGCTGTATAAGTAAAACAATGTAAAAGTAAGCAAAATCACCACAAATGAGTGTACAATCTTAAGACACTCACAATCATATTTGCTAGAATCTGTCAGTTTAGTATGGTGTATGCACTTTACTCAACAATCCTAACACTTGACTTTAGTAAGAATCAAAGAAACAACAATCCTAACACTAGATCTCAATAAGAATGAAAGAAACTGTGAACTGGTCAAATTACTAAATTTTATTAAAAAATTCATATTTTTTCAGTTTACATAGATAATTAGACTTGAACTCAAATTCTAGTGATTTTCTCATTGTAGGTCCTGAGCAGAACTGTAGACACAGATTTATGAAGAAATTCTTCAAACAGTCCGGATCGAGAGGCGGAATCTCTGGATCCGGTATCACTCTCGAATCAGAAATGGTAGAGACGGGTCCGGGAATCACATACACAAACAGAAACATATGAAAATGAAAAGAACCGATAATTGAAAGCATAAAACGTATGATTCTTTGATTGAAATGAAAATAAACGCTCGATCATACACTAACAATTAGTCTCACCCCAGGGTGAGCTCCCCCTGGGGTGGCGATTCCCTCTACAGACACACACTCACTCCTAGGACATAATCTGCTATATATAGGAGGCCAAGCACATGCGCCTTGTTTTCCAAGCCACTTCCCAATGGGCCTGAAAAACAGGTATCGAAACTACCTAGTTTCGATTGAACAAATGTTCAACCGAAACTAGTAGTTTCGATTGAACAAAAGTTCAACCGAAAATAGTAGTTTCGATTGAACAAAAGTTTAACCGAAACTAGTAGTTTCGATACTGTAATTTCGATTGACAGCATCAGTCTCAAAATTATACCCAACAATCTCCCCCTAGACTGATGCTATCAATTCTTGTCCGACTCTGTCTTTCGTCTTCATAGATTGACTGATGATCCAATGCCTTTCGTTGTGATTCTCCCCCTCAAGTGTAGACCCTCCTATCTTGTAGGCAAATGATAAAGGTTTGAATCCCAAGTATTTAGCAGTAAATAACCATCTTTCTACAAGGATTCTTGACGTTCTCGAACACTTGATCAACTTTTGCCTTCTCTCCCCCTAAAAAAAGGTCAATTTCAAGCAAAGGCTCACTTTGTCTTGCATCTTCATAACTCTGCTGATAATTTGAAGTCTTTCGTGGTAATTGTCCCCCTGAAGTGTAGACCCTCCTATTTCTAGGCAAAAGATAAGGGATCGAATCACTATGTAATCGACAACTAATGATCCGGTTTGTCACAAATATACTTGACTTTGTTACCCGCTGCCCAAACTTGAACTTTGATCAAAGGAATTACGGCTGAATCAGGCAGAACATCGTGTATATTGTCGAAGAAACGAAATTTTCGAAAACCCGAAAAAGGCTGTCTCCAAGTTTTCTTCCAAAACTCCCCTCCTTCTATGCAATATCCTGTTAAAAAATTTATCCACGAAAATTTCCAAAAAAAAAAAACTTTTTTTTTTTTTTGGAAAGTACTTGGACAGTTCTGCCTGTAGTTTCGATAGGCTCTACTTCAGTCGAAACAAGGCTAGTTTCGATAGAGGCAGTATCGAAACAAGAAGTTTCGATAGAGAGATTCTTCAATCGAAACTAGTAGTTTCGATAGGAGATTCTTCAACCGAAATTAGTAGTTTCGATACCCTCTAGTTTCGATAGCCTAGTTTCGACAGCCTAGTTTCGATGTATTCTACTTCTGATTTAGGGCAACACCAGTAGTTTCGATAGAAAATGTTCTGCCGCCACATAGTTTCGATTGACCATCTTCAACCTTCAGCTACTTCGATACCCCCAATCCAGGTCTGAAAAATGCTTCAAAAGCCTTACATCTTCAGATTTTGAAAGTGGAAATGTAGAACAGCAGTCACGAACCTGCTACACATCGATTTCTTCATGTTTAACGTCTCAATGGCAGGTTTTTCTCTGTTTTTCGAGCAGATTCGAGAGCAATAAGAGCCACCATGGCTCTGATACCACTTGTAGGCAAGGGCGGAGGATATAAAGGGCCCGAGGGGGCCCCGCCCCCCCCCCCCCCCGATTTTTCGCTCAGAAGTGTTAATATATACGTATTCGGCCGATTTTTCGTTCAGTAGTATTAATTTATATGTATTCGACCAGAAATTTTATAGTTCCGGCCCCCTTATATGAAAAAAATTCCCGGCCCCCCCTGCGAAAATTTTCAAGCTCCGCCACTGCTTGTAGGTCCTGAGCAGAACTGTAGACACAGATCTGCGGAGAAATTCTTCAAACAGTCCGGATCGAGAGGCGGAATCTCTGGATCCGGAATCACATACACGAACAGAAACATATGAAAATGAAAAGAACAGATAATTGAAAGCATAAAATGTATGATTCTTTGATTGAAATGAAAATAAACGCTCGATCATACACTAACAATTAGTTTCACCCCAGGGTGAGCTCCCCCTGGGGTGGTGATTCCCTATACAGACACACACTCACTCCTAGGACATAATCTGCTATATATTGGAGGCCAAGCACATGCGCCTTGTTTTCCAAGCCATCGCCCAATGGGCCTGAAAAACAGGTATCGAAACTACCTAGTTTCGATTGAACAAATGTTCAACCGAAACTAGTAGTTTCGATTGAACAAAATTTCAACCGAAACTAGTAGTTTCGATACTGTAATTTCGATTGACAGCATCAGTCTCAAAATTATACCCAACACTCATCAACTTTAGCACAAGATTAGAGTGAACATATTTTGGCAAACTGTTTTCATTCCCTACTGAATGAAATTAATCTTTTTAACCATTTAGAAATCAAAAACACATGATAGCTGTATAAGTAAAACAACGCAAAAGTAAGCAAAATCACCACAAAGTAGCAATCTTAAGAAACTCACAATCATATTTGCAAGAATTTGTCAGTTTAGTATGGTCTGTACACTTTACTCAACAATCCTAACACTTGACTTCAGTAAGAATCAAAGAAACAACAATCCTAACACTAGACTTCAGTAAGAATCAAAGAAACAGTTAACTCGTCATATTACTAAATTTTGTTAGAAAATCCATCTTCTTTTCAGTTTACATAGATAATCAGACTTGAACTCAAATTCGAATGATTTTCTCATCAACTTTAGCAAATGATTAGAGTGAACATAATTTGGTAAATTGTTTTTGTTCCCTGTTGAACGAAATTAATGTTTTTAACCATTTACAAATCAAACACACATGAGAGCTGTATAAGTAAATCAACACAAAAGTAAGCAAAATCACCACAAAGTAGTATACAATCTTAAGAAACTCACAATCATATTTGGTAGAATCTGTGCACTTTACTCAACAATCCTAGCACTTGACTTCAGTAATTATCAAAGAAACAACATTCCTAACACTAGACTTCAATAAGAATCAAAGAAACTGTGAACTTGTCAAATTACTAAATTTTGTTAGAAAATCCACATTCTTTTCAGTTTACATAGATAATAAGACTTAAACTCAAATTCCAGTGATTTTCTTATAAACCTTAGCACAAGATTAGAGTGAACTTAATTTGGCAAACTGTTTTCATTCATTTTCATTCCCTGCTGAATGAAATTAATGTTTTTAACCATTTACAAATCAAAAACACAAGAGATCTGTATAAGTAAAACAACGCAAAACTAAGCAAAATCACCACAAAGCAGTCTACAATCTTAAGAGACTCACAATCATATTTGCTAGAATATGTCAGTTTAGTATGGTCTATGCACTTTACTCAACAATCCTAACACTTGACTTCAGTAAGAATCAAAGAAACAACAATCCTAACACTAGACTTCACTAAGAATTAAAGAAACAATGAACCGGTCAAATCACTAAATTTTGTTAGAAAATCCATCTTCTTTTTAGTTTACATAGATAATCAGACGTGAACTCAAATTCCAGTGATTTTCTCATCAACTTTAGCAAAAGATTAGAGTAAACATATTTTGGCAAACTGTTTTCATTCCCTGCTGAATGAAATTAATGTTTTAAACCATTTACAAATCAAACACACATGAGAGCTGTATAAGTAAAACAACGCAAAAGTAAGCAAAATCACCACAAATGAGTGTACAATCTTAAGAAACTCACAATCATATTTGCTAGAATCTGTCAGTTTAGTATGGTCTATGCACTTTACTCAACATTCCTAACGCTTGACTTCAGTAAGAATCATAAAAACAACAATCCTAACACTAGATTTCAGTAAGAATCAAAGAAACAGTGAACTGGTCAAATTACTAAATTGTGACATCTGACATTTTCATGTTCACTCCGTTAACAAAAACACCGTTATCTCAAACATTTGTTTATACAAACTCTGTTATCTCAGTTAGTCATTCATACATTGCATTTAATTAGGATTAAATAAAGGTGTCAATTATTGTATAAACACTCACATAGCGGTAACTTGGAGAATTACCGGATCACACACGAGTCTAACCCGGAACGTTGGTGAACTAATAAAAATAATTGCGAACAATTATATTAATGTAAATTTTGTGAATTTACATGTTATGTGACTTTTACGTGAATTTTGTAAACTTTCGTGATATCGCGTATGTTTATCGGAAATTAATTGTGTTTTTTTCTTTTTATAGATGTTAGAGTTTTATAAAAATAATAGTTAAGGGTCTTTATTGTTATTATTGAAACTTGTTTTTAAATAACCCATGGATTCCCTAGGTAACCCATGGATTATCCATAATCCATTTTTAAACCCATGCATGCATATATATATATATATATATATATAGAATTTTATAAAAAAATAAAATAAAACCCTAATCCTCCTTTTCTCCTTCTAGCCGTCGCAACCCAAACCCCCACCCCCCCTTAAGGCCGAAACCAATAATCACCCCAAACACCACCCATTTGATCTTGATTCTTGCAATTGAACTTGTATTTGGTCTATCCTAGGCATTGCTAATACATCTACGTAAGTTTTTCCATCCGATTTCGTTATTTTATGATTCCAAGATTTATGATGAAACCCTAGTTCATCCAAACATAAATTTTTGTAATAAAATTGGTGACTTTGTTATTTATTTGATGTTATTGCACCTATTTGATGAGTATATTGTTATTTGGAAAACCCTAGTTGCTTATGGTTCATAACTTGCCTAGAATGGAAACTTTTTGATTATGTGATGTTGTAGGATTGCATGCTAGACGTGTTTGATGATTGTTATGATTGTAATTATGCTAGTTAGGTTGTATGCAATTGAATTGGTGCGTTGAATCTCATTAACAAAGCTAGAAATCATAGGCTTTCCTAAAGAGGAAACTTTGTTGAAAAGTACATGTTGAATATGAGTTGTTACACGTGCATGATGTTGTAGGATGGTTCTAGTTGATCAATTATGATGTATGAAAGTGTTCTAAAGTGTGTTTTGTGGAAATCATGTAAATTGCTCATGACTTACTAAAAGTGGAAACTTTTTAGAATTTGGAACTTGATTTCTAGACCTAATGTATATGATGTGATGATCTTTGATGCATTAGTATGTGTATATAAACATGTTAGGACCATGCAAATGTGTTATAGATGATCAACCTATGGAAATCAAACTTTGTGTTCATACATTACTAAAAGTAGTAACTTTGATGAAGGTACATTGTGTGTACATAGCTTGCCATGTTAGGAAGTTTTGTGAATCATGTATGTATCGTGGAACATGAACTACTTGTATATTACATGTATTAGTATAATAAACAAACATTAAGTCACTAAACGAGTCACCAACGGGTCGTCGGGTTAAACTTGGTCAATCTTGGTTAACTATTAGCTATTTTTCAAAACACTTAAAACAATGGGATTGTTTGGATACTTAGGGTTTATGTCAACCTGCACGAACACACACTCATAAACCTATGTTAATAGGTGGTAGTTAGGGATTCATCGGTCTTTACTTAGCTACTTATCCGCATGCATTCTAAGGTGAGTTTCACGGCCCCTTTTTCTGTTTAAAACTAGGGGAGAAAACATGACCACAAACGGTTAGATCTTACATTTATCTTATATCACTTGTTGTACTAAGCGTAAACATATCATGCAAGTCCTTACATATCGAATCGTTTAATTTAAGGGAATAGCGAGGTAATCTTGAGTAGTACTACTGGGCATGACAAGCCCCACCCGCGTTAGTCGCGCTAACTCGAATGGAGGACGAACGGGTGTAAAATTGACCTAACATCTCACCATTGTTTCATGATAGACATGGTGGAAGGCATTCAAACACAAAAAGTCATCTTCGGTGTCGAAACGCTTTAGCAACATGCTTATAGGCCAGCTACCTATTGGTATAATTGAATTTGTTTTATCTGGTATCTTTACTTACATTTGAAACCTATGAACTCACCAACCTAGTGTTGACACATTTTAGCATGTTTTCTCAGGTCGCTAAGGTACGAGCACGAGATTAGGGCATGCACTGGTGTCTCATTTATTTTCAAACATCGGATTTATTAATTTATTTTGAACTGCATGGTTTTGGGCACCTTTGTTTTGCGCAAGGATTTTGTTAAACCTTTTTTCTTTCGCATTCGCATTTACTCTGAATATTTAATAGTTTTTATTAAACTCATATAGAGTCGTTCAATTTAACTAATGACTGAGATCCAGGTATGTCACGCGCCTCGCGGTAAAACCCTGCATGTGAATTTTGAGGGTGTGACATAAATTTTGTTAGAAAATCCATCTTCTTTTCATTTTACATACATAATTAGACTTAAATTCAAATTCCAATGATTTTCTCATCATCTTTAGCAAAAGATTAGAGTGAACATAATTTGGCAAACTGTTTTCATTCCCTGCTGAATGAAATTAATGTTTTTAACCATTTACAAATCAAAAACACATGAGAGCCGTATATGTAAAACAACGCAAAAGTAAGCAAAATCAACACAAAGTAGTGTACAATCTTAAGAAACTCACAATCATAGTTGCTAGGATCTGTCAGTTTAATATGGTCTATGCATTTTACTTAACAATCCTAAGACTTGACTTCAGTAAGAATCATAGAAACAACAATCCTAACACTAGATTTTAGTAAGAATAAAAGAAACAGTGAACTGGTCAAATTACAAAATTTTGGTAGAAAATCCATCTTTTTTTTTTCAGTTTACATAGATAATCAGACTTGAACTCAAATTCTAGTGATATTCTCATCAACTTTGGCAATAGATTAGAGTGAACATAATTTGGCAAATTGTTTTCATTCCCTGCCGAATGAAATTAATGTTTTTAACCATTTACAATCTTAAGAAACTCACAATCATATTTGCTAGAATGTGTCAGTTAATATGGTCTATGCACTTTACACAACAATCGTAACACTTGACTTCAGTAAGAATCAAAGAAACAACAATCCTAACACTATACTTCAGTAAGAATCAAAGAAACAGTGACCTGGTAAAATTACTAATTTTTGTTAGAAAATCCATCTTCTTTTAAATTTACATAGATAATCAGACTTGAACTCAAATTCCAATGATTTTCTCATCAACTTTAGCAAAGGATTGGAGTGAACATAATTTGGCAAACTGTTTTCATTCCCTGTTGAATGAAATTAATGTTTTTAAACATTTACAAATCAAACACACATAAGAGCTGTATAAGTAAATCAACGCAAAAGTAAGCAAAATCAACACAAATGAGTGTACCATCTTAAGAAACTCACAATCATATTTGCTAGAATCTGTCAGTTTAGTATGGTCTATGCACTTTACTCAACAATCCTAACACTTGACTTCAATAAGAATCAAAGAAACAACAATCCTAACACTAGACTTCAGTAAGAATGAAAAAAACAATGAACTGGTCAAATTAATAAATTTTGTTAAAAAATCCATCATCTTTTCAGTTTACATAGATAATCAGACTTGAACTCAAATTCCAGTGATTTTCTCATCAACTTAGCACAAGTTTAGAGTGAACATAATTTGGCAAGCTGTTTTCATTCCCTGTTGAATGAAATTAATGTTTTTAACCATTTACAAATCAAACACACATGAGAGCTGTATAAGTAAATCAACGCAAAGTAAGCAAAATCAACACTAAGTAGTGTACAATCTTAAGAAACTCACAATCATTGTTGCTAGAATTTGTCAGTTTAGTATGGTCTATGCACTTTACTTAACAATCATAAGACTTGACTTCAATAAGAATCATAGAAACAACAATCCTAACACTAGATTTCAGTAAGAATCAAAGAAACAGTGAACTGGTCAAATTACTAAATTTTGGTAGAAAATCCATCTTTTATTTTTCAATTAACAAAGATAATCAGACTTGAAATCAAATTTAAGTGATTTTCTCATCAACTCTTGCACAATATTAGAGTGGACATAATTTGGAAAATTGTTTTCGTTCCCTGCTGAATGAAATTAATGTTTTTAACCATTTACAAATCAAAAACACCTGAGAGATGTATAAGTAAAACAATGCAAAAGTAAGAAAAATCACCACAAAGTAGTGTACAATCTTAAGAAACTCATAATCATATTTGCTAGAATCTGTCAGTTTAGTATGGTATAAGCACTTTACTCAACAATACTAACACTTGACTTTAGTAAGAATCAAAGAAACAACAATCCTAACCCTAGACTTAAGTAAGAATCAAAGAAACAATGAACCGGTAAAATTACTAAATTTTGTTAGAAAATCCATCTTCTTTTCAGTTTACAAAGATAACCAGACTTGAACTCAAATTCTAGTGATTTTCTCATCAACTTTAGCAAAAGATTTGAGTGAACATAATTTGGCAAACTGTTTTCATTCCCTGCTGAATGAAATTAATGTTTTAAAACATTTACAAATCAAACACACATGAGAGCTGTATAAGTAAAACAACACAAAAGTAAGCAAGATCACCACAAATGAGTGTACAATCTTAAGAAACTCACAATCATATTTGCTAGTATGTGTCAGTTTAGTATGGTTTATGCACTTTACTCAACAATCCTTACACTTGACTCCAGTAAGAATCAAAGAAACAACAATCCTAACACTTGACTTTAGTAAGAATCAAAGAAACAACAATCCTAACACTATACTTCAGTAGGAATCAAAGAGACAGTGAACTGGTCAAATTACAAAATTTTGATAGAAAATCCATCTTCTTTTTCTATTTACATAGATAATTAGACTTGAAATCAAATTTTAGTGACTTTCTCATCAACTTTAGCAAAAGATTAGAGTGAACATAATTTGGCAAACTGTTTTCATTCCCTGCTAATGAAATTAATGTTTTTAACCATTTACAAATCAAATACACATGAGAGCTTTATAAGTAAAACAACGCAAAAGTAAGCAAAATCACCACAAAGTAGTGTACAATATTAAGAAACGCACAATCATATTTGCAAGATTATGTCAGTTTAGTTTGGTGTATGCACTTTACTCAACAATCCTAACACTTGACTTTAGTAAAAATCAAAGAAACAACAATTCTAACACTAGTCTTCAGTAAGAATCAAAGAAATAGTGAACTGGTCAAATTACTAAATTTACTTAGAAAATCCATCTTTTCTCATCCACTTTAGCAAAAGATTAGAGTGAACATAATTTGGCAAACTATTTTCATTCCCTACTAAATGAAATTAATTTTTTAACCATTTACAAATCAAACACACATGAGAGCTATTTAAGTAAAGCAACGCTAAAGTGTAACACCCTGAATTTTTATTCGGAGCGTTAAGAGGCGATTTAGGAGGTTTAATGTATTAACGAATCTGGTTCGTGTGTAAAGTGTGTAAGGACACTTGCCAAATTTTAAGCGTTTTAAAGTAGGAAGAGACATGTGGCAGGACACATGGCACATCCACAACCATCCTACCTTACAAGATGACATGTGGTGATGAGTCACCATACAATGCACCACGTAGCGACATGTGGCGGACACGTGTCACACTGATATGCCTCATACCTTTATATAAATAGCAGCCATATCTCTTCATTTTCATATTTAAGAGAGAGAAAGGTTAGAGAGAGAAACTAAAGAGAAGGAGAAAGAGAGAGAAAGAACTTCCGGCGACCGGTGGTGGTTCGACGCGAGGGTGCACGGTGATCGGAGTTACTGGTCTTCACCCTAAACCATTTATCGATGTTCTGAACGCGTTGGAAAGCTCTGATTTCCTTGAATCTTGTTTTAAGGTCGCTAAAAATGAGTTTTTAGAATCTGTCCAGTATAGTTTTTATTTGTGCGGTTTTAAAGAATCGAACGATCTGGAAAATTCAACCTGTTGGATCATCTTGATTTTTAAACAGAGGGTTTATAGCACTTAGATGATCATTTTGAACGGTGAAAATAAGAAATGGAGTTGTTTAAGTTCAATTTTTATAGCCATTTTGACAGCAGGTCGGAGCTGTGTTTTTCTGAAAAACGCAGCTGTAGAGATCGGGTTTTCTCGGAGATCCGACCGTTGAAATGAAATGAAATTTGGACTGTAGATTTCTAACATATAGATGATTGTTTTCGCTAAAGCAATTTACGATCAGACATTTTTATGTATAGTTTTTATACTGACCAGTCTATGATAATTTCTAGGTAGAAGTGAAAAACGTGGTGAAACGATAACTTATGAATTGAGCATTAGCTAAGGTGAGTTCTATGAAGCCCTTTTTAAATGTTTTAAATAATGTTTTCGGGCTGGTGTGCATACGTAATGATGTGACAGTTTTATAAAATCGATGATTGATGTTTTATAAAACGATGCTTATGAACGATGTGTTTGTGAAATGTTTTGCTAAATGAAATTTACGATGTGTTTATGAACGAATGATTTTTAATAAAACGTACGAATGTTTTAACTGAAGTTTTGATGTAAAGAAGTGATTGTTTATGAAAGTTACAAATGAACGAATCTGCCATTATTCCTTAGGGAATTAAGGTTATGGGTATGGGATGTATGTTATGGGCCTTACCTTTTAAGGGCCTTTGTGGCTGGCCAACTGTTGTACAACTGGGGTGATGATGGTCACCATGGGGATTACCGTGATCCTTGAAGTAGGTACTACTTACCTTACTGGGTAATCGTGCCGGAAGTTAGGTACAACTACTCCTCGGAGTATCATGCTGAAAGTTTGGTACGTGTCATCCTTGTGATGTCGTGCTTGAAGTTTGGTATCGTACATCCTATGAGGTATCGTACTTGAAGTTTGGACTTGACGGTTACGAGAAGGCGAAGATTCGATACGTTTGTTGACTTATGTGTTTTGTTATGATTTTGCATTCTTTACGTATGCTTTTATTATTGAAGTTTAAACGTTATGTTTTTGGCAAAATATTTGAAGTTAAAATTTTTTATGTTAAAGCTAGAACTCACCAGCATAGCTGACTTTTAGTATGCACATTTAGGTTAAGGACAAGTATGGACGAGGAACGGTGATGCTTGGCAAGTGAGAAGAGTTACCCGGCTTATCATGATGACTGGCATCTCATTATCTTTTAGTTATGATGTGTTTATGTTTTAGACAACGTTTACACTTCCACATGTTTAACAATGTTGACGTTATGTTCGAACGATATTTTCCGCTGCATTATTTGATATTCAAGTTTAAGAACTGTTTGTGAATGGTTAAATCCAACGAGTGAGGACTCCCGGGTTTGGGACCTTACAAGTTGGTATCAGAGCAATAGTTTGAGAGATTTGGACACTCCTAGTGTCTGAACTTAAACTGTGAATGGGACCGAGAGTGGATGCCAGTACGGGTAACTCGAGCCACAACATCAGGTATGAAGGTAGTATATTTTTACCTATGTAGAATGCCTTAGAAAATGGTAGGTTAGGACATGTGTTTTGATGGAATCATAAAGGTGGTCAAATAGAAGTCAAAAGGCCAGTGTATATTAACATCTTGCAAAACTTGTTGAATTCTATTTGTTAAGTAGCGTGATGACATTGGATTCTTTGTCTTATAGAACGAAATGGCCGCTAGAAGAGGCGGAAGACGTGGTGGGGGCCGTACCGGAGGTCGTAATGGTAGACATGGTAGGATCCCTGCTCATCAAGAGTACATAGAAGAAGGAAGTGTTTATACGGAACCGGAAAATAGTGTGCATGGAACTGAACGGACTCACGTTGAAGAACAACAATTCCCTTTTGAGCCGGAGGTGAAGGCGGCCCTGGCTCAAGAATTTACTGAAATGATGAAGGATTCCTTGCCAGATCTGTTGGTAGAAGCTTTGAGGAAAGCTAATGAGGCGGGCGGGACTAATACGACAATTGGTGCCCCGAACAATGAGGCTGTCAACGCGCCGCTTGCTCGCGGTTTCGACTATAAGTCCTTTAAGGCATGTGACCCGCCGGTCCTGAATGGAAAGAAAGACGCGGTGGCTACTTTTGACTGGGTAATCCGTATGGAAGCCGCCATTCGTCTGAGCAAATGCCGACCGAATCAGGTTGTGAAATTTGCTGCTAATTCCTTAAAGGAAGAAGCATCTCACTGGTGGGAAGGTGTGCGTCAAGACAAGGGGGACGAGACTGTTGACGCAATGATGTGGAATGATTTGAAAACTCTGGTGAACAATAATTTCTGTACAAAGAATGAGATCGAGAAGGTAGAGAGGGAATTTCTGGGGTTAAAGGCCGGTAACATGACGCATCGGCAGTACACCACTCGATTCAATGAACTGGCACGTCTGGTGCCACATCTTGGCACCAATGAAGAGAGGAAGATCGCCTGCTACATTCAAGGGTTGCCGGACAAGGTCCGCACTTATGTTAAAGCAAACGCCCCTACTACCTATGATTCGGTAGTAGAACTGAGTGGCGTGGTATTTGATGATCTGGCGCTGAATGCCACTACCATTGATAAGCTTAAGAAGAAGTTGAGTTTTCCTGCCAAGCGATCGGGTGGGAAGTTATCTGGGGCTCGGGATAAATAGGCCAGGGTAGGCAAGTCAACGGTGTGTGGGAAGTGTGGGGGAAGGCATGCCGGTGAATGCCGGCTAGGATCAAATCTGTGCTTTAAGTGCGGCAAGACCGGGCACTACTCCCATGAATGCCCCAAGGCTTTAAGTGTTTTAACTATGGGGAGAGTGGCCACATGAGTCAAGAATGCACTAAGCCGAGGATGGGTGAAGCTGGAAAGGGTAAGGGCCCAGAAAATAAAAAGGAGAGGCCCCGAGCAAAGACTCGAGCGTATGCACTGATGCAAGAACAGGACAGGGTAGGCTCCGATGTGGCGTTAGGTACGTTCATCCTTGACAACACTTTTGTTTCTGTATTATTTGATTCGGGCGCCAGTAAGAGCTTTATATCTGCTACTTTATGTAAGCGGGTGAAATACTCAGTCTGTAAACTAGAAAGAGCCTTTAGCGCAGAAACCGGTGAGGGTAGAAGCGCAAGGGTAACCAAAGTAGTTGACAAGTACACGATAAAAATAGAAGGTCATAGATTCCCCTTCAGGTTGTTTGTTATTGTTTTGGGAGGGTTTGATGTCGTGCTGGGTATGGATTGGCTAACTGCCAACGAAGCACAAATAATATGTAAACGAAAGATAATCCGACTCAAGGCTCCAGATAGTAGTGAAGTCGAAGTATTTGGGGATCACGATGCCTCGATGCCCGACGTCATCTCGATGATTAAGGCAACAGATTACTTGAGGCGCGGATGCGAGGCTTATCTGGTGTACGTAATTGACAAATGTAAGGCAGTAAAGGAACTAGACGATGTACCCGTGGTCCGCGAGTACCCGGGGGTGTTTCTCGAAGATTTGCCTGGGATACCACCCGAAAGAGAGATTGAGTTCCGAATCGACTTAGTACCAGATGCTCAGCCCATGGCTAATGCTCCATATCGACTAGCACCGGTGGAGATGAAAGAACTAATGGCACAACTAGACGAGTTACTTGAGAAAGGATTTATCCAGCCGAGCATCTCGCCTTGGGGTGCTCTGGTATTATTTGTGAAAAAGAAAGATGGTTCTATGAGAATGTGTATCGACTACAGGGAGTTAAACAAATGTATAAAGAAGAACAAGTACCCTTGTAGAGTCATATCTTTTGTATAAGCTGTTGTCATTTATTGTACATTTAAACAATTTTAGACTAGTTTACTTTCTGTCATTTCATTAAATGTAATTTCAGTTTTCTGTAATTTACTGCTTTATTAGCTAAGTCTGGGCCATCGAAACTACTTAGTTTCGATTAAGCTTGTTCAATCGAAACTAGTAGTTTCGATAGATGGTAGTTTCGACAGTTCTGAGTATCACTTGTAAATGGTCAATCGAAACTAGTAGTTTCGATTGAATATAGTTTCGATACCTGTCACTACTATAAATAGCCTAGTTTGAGAATGTTTAGGGTGTGAGTAGCGGCTGTAACCCTGAACCTTCTCTTTCACATTGTTCTTGAATCAATACAATTTGCAGTTGTTTATTCACTGTGTTCTTACATTTTCATACCATTTGCGTGTTGATTCATAGTGTGGTTAGCCTGTTATCTTCACCAACACTGTTTCTATCATCTGTTTCACCACCATACACACAGTTTCCGCCTGTGTGTGTGTGTAATCGATCAAATTAGTGATTTCAAGTTAAATCTGGACCTACAATTGGTATCAGAGCTATATGCTCTAGTTTTTTTTTAGTGTTATCAGGTTTTGTGATCAATTCTAGGTGATTTGTGAGGTATTTTGAGGTTTTTATTGGAATCTGCACATAACATCTCAGACGTACTGTTTCATTGTTTTCAAGGATTTTTGTTCGTGATTTCAAAAATCGGAGGTTGGATTAGTGATCAGGAGTGTTAGACGAAGGTTTTCGCTGGATTGGTTTGTAATTTCTGCACTATTGATTTCTGGAGCTTGTCATCAATGGAGTATTTTTGAGCTTGGAGAAGAAGGCATCGAAACTACGGGGGACAGTTTCTGATTTTTGTTGATCATCGAAACTTCTTGTCTATGTATTGTCGGGAGAAGGTACTATCGAAACTACATTTTTGTCTTATCTCTATAGAAACTGTGGTTATCGAAACTTGTTTGTGAAATTCTCAGTATCGAAACTAGTGTTAATCGAAACTAGTTGTTTCGAGTTAATCTTTTTCAATTCTATCGAAACTAGTTGTTTCGATAAAAGTTGTCCTATCGAAACTAGTTGTTTCGATAGAAGTTGTCCTGTCAAAACTAGTTGTTTCGTTAGAAGTTGTTTCGATTAAATTTGTCCTATCGAAACCAGTTATTGTTTTAGTTTCGATTCCAAATATTATGGCCACTTCAAGTTCAACAGAACATTCTGGGGGAAATAGACCACCTGCTCTTGTGTCCACAAGAGAATTTGATGACTGGACTAAAAAGATGAAGCTTTTCTTTCAATTTCACGATTATACATTGTTGAGTTCTATCACCGATGGTCCCCACAAGCCCGTAACTACCACTGCTGATGTTCAACGTCCTAAGTTAGTATCTGAGTATGATGAGAAAGATCTTGCCTTGATTGCCCGAGACAACAAGGCCTACGGGACTATTGCCATGGCTCTTCCTATGGATATTTTCAACATCTTTGCTGAGTACACAACTGCCAAAGACTTATGGGCTGCATTGTGCACAAGATATGAGGGAAGTGAGGATGTCAGGGAAAGCAAAAGAGATCTGATCAAGAAACAATATGCGATGTTCAGCAGTGTAAGGGGAGAATCAATATCTGATTTGATCAACCGTTTCTCAAGCTTTGTATCAAGGTTGAAAGTAATGGGAGTTGAGTACCCTACTCTTGATCTAAACAAGAAACTCCTAGATTCTCTTCCTGAGGAATGGATTATGTATCGAATCATGATCAAAAAGACTGAGAATCTGATTGCTTTGTCTCAACAGGAAGTCTATAGCATTCTTGAATCTTATGAAATTGAGATTAAGAAGGGAGCAGTCACCCCGTCAAATCAGTCTGGAAACACAGCTCTCATTGCTGGATCAAGCTCAACCGGTAGCCCATACTTTCAGACTGATGTCCCTCCTTCAGCTGCTTCAATTAATTCTACTAGCTCCTCTGCTCCTCAAAAGACTGTCACCATGATTCCTGATGATTATGTCCCAATCATGACTGCTTTCATGTCGTGCTATGATGCACTGATTTCTGGAAATCTAACACCGGTTAGCTTTCAACCTGATGACTTGGAGCAGATTAATCCTGATGATTTGGAGAAAATGGACATTGATTGGTGCATGGCCATGTTGACCTTAAGAGCCAAAAGATTCATCAAAAGGACTGGCATAGACAGATTCAAGCAGGGAAAGACACTTGGGTTTGATATCAAGAAGGTGAGATGCTACAATTGTGATCAGCTGGGTCACTTTGCCAGAAACTGCAAGGAGCCGTTCTCCAAGGATCAGCAAGAAAAGAAGATTTCCTCTAGGATACAAGCTGCCAATCCTCCAAAGACAAACACATCTTCAAGTTCCACAGCTCTTGTGTGTCAAGCTGATGGACACTATCATTGGGGAGACCAAGCTGCTGATAAAGCCTTGATGGCTGATGTGGAGGACATGGGCAAGTGTGTCATGATTGAACCTGCTGAGGATCTCACTGCTGTGCCTGCTGAGGTTATTTCTAAACTGTGTAATTCTAGATCTTGCTTAAATGAAATTCAAAAATACAGATTCATCAATCAAGCCTTGATTGATGAACGAAATCACATTAAGGTGATGTATGACTCTGTTGCCAAAAATTAGAAACTTTACTTAATGAAAATTCGTGACATATTTGGTGAAAATCGTTCTTTAATTGTGCAACTCAATACTCAAACCATTAATAATACGATTTTAACTGAAAGAGTCCAAAAGGCAGAAAAAGCCAAATTACAGGTTGACCACATGGATATGGATCAGAAAATTCTGTTTGGAATAATTGATAAACAATTTAATAGAAAAGGTACAGAAGGTCTTGGGTATAACTCTCATCCACCTCCTTATTCTAAATCAGGGAGATTTGCTGATATGCCAACTCCACATGTTTCCACACCTTTTGTTTGTACATTATCTCCTGATGATTATATTACGTCCTCCGATTCTGACAGTTTTGCTTCTTGTGCAAAATCAAATTGTGTAAATTCCGAAGATGATTGTGATAAGAGTGCTAATGATAGAACTACTTTAAAAGAACTTGAGTCGGATGAATGTAATAATATGTCCGTGTCAAAACCAAATATTTGTGAACACGTTAAAAACTTGTATTTTGATTCTATGCCTGCTGAGCATACGGGTTTGGGATGTGTTGTTTCTAAATTTAAAAATACTTTGTCTTTTGTTCCTAAATCTTTGAATGTTATGCCATGTGTTACCAAGTTTAAAAGTGCAGGAATTATTGTGAATGATGTACCACGTGAAACCATGAGCAACATGGACTTATTCAGATTAAAGGAAGCACATCGTCTTCAAGAAAAAGTTATTGATGAGAGAACCGTTTCATGTTCAGATTCCTCAACATCACAATCATCTTCATCTTGTGATGACTATTATCAGGCTAAGATATCGTGTGAAAACGTCTGTTTTAGTTGTGGTGCCTCAAATCATGTTTCAAAAAGTTGTAAATTGACAACCACAAATTCTAATAAAGAATCACCTTCCAAAAGTTCATTAAATGCATACGTGTTGCCTAAGTCTTCTCACAGTAGGAAATCTAGACGTAAAAGAATTAAAAATGCTAAAAATTATTTAAAACGAACGTGGAAAATTAAAAATAATGTTCTATTTGATGACCGTGCTTCATCAAAGGATGGTTGTAATTCTGATTTGAATGAGATTTCATATCCTGACACTAAAATTTCTTGATTGAAACAATTTTGGTCAAAACGTATAAATGGTTCGTTGTGTATAGGGTCAATCAAGAAGAACCGGCGATAACATCTGGCATGTAGATAGTGGATGTTCAAGACATATGACCGGGCACTTTAACTTGCTGCAAGATTATCATCAAATTGATGGAGAGTATGTTGCTTTTGCTGGAAACCCAAGAGGAGGAAAGATTGAAGGACAAGGAACAGTATCAAATGGAGTAAATAGTCTGGAATTTGTCAACTTTGTTCCTCAATTGAAATACAATCTGATGAGTGTTTCACAGATTTGTGACAAGGACTTTTGTGCTTTATTCAATTCAAAAGAATGTCTTATCTTGAAGCCGGGAGTGGTGATTCCGAAAGAACTTATTCTCATGCGTGCTCCCAGAAGATACAACACATATAGCTTGGATATGAACAACCCATCGGGCATTGAATCGTGTTAATTTCAAAACGATGAACCGACTGGTTCGAGGGAACCTAGTCACTGGATTACCTCTCAAAGATTTCACTTCTATGGAACACTGTATCTCATGTTCCAAGAGAAAACAGCACAAATCTTCACATAAGCCTAAAACCACCAATTCCATCGACTCTCCTCTCCAATTGCTTCACATGGATCTTTTTGGCCTAGTGAGTGTCATGAGTCTTGGACGAAAGTCATACTGTCTGGTGGTAACAGATGATTTTTCTCGATTCACTTGGGTGTTTTTCTTAGCCAAGAAAGATGAGACGCCAGAGATTTTAAAAACCTATCTGCTTCAAATTGAGAACCTCTTCAATCTAAGTGTGAAGACTATCCGCAGCGATCATGGAACAGAATTCAAAAATGCAACTCTTGATTCCTTCTGTGAAAGCAAAGGAATTTCTCAACAATTTAGTGCACCTCGTACTGCTCAACAAAACGGTGTAGCTGAAAGAAGAAACCGCACTTTAATTGAAGCTGCACGAACTGTGATTGTTGACTCTAAGCTTCCCGTGACTTTCTGGGCTGAGGCGTACAACACTGCATGTTTTGTGCAAAATCGGGTTCTTATCACTAAGAGTTGCAACAAGACACCTTATGAGATCATGTACAAGCGCAAGCCAGTTATCGATTTCTTCAAAAAATTTGGGTGTGTGTGCACAATGCTGAACACTTCAGATCAGCTCAACAAGTTTGAAGCCAAAGCTGATGAATGCTATTTTGTTGGTTACTCATCCAATCAATGTGCTTTTCATGTCTACCATAAGAAGAAAAGGATAGTGCTGGAGTTCATTGATATCAATTGGCATGAAAACAATCATACGGACGCAGGAGACGGTCCCAATTGGCTCTTTGACGTCGATTTAGTTTTTAAGTCATTTAATCTTCCTGATTTCTCTATTGAATCAACTCATGCTAATCCTTACTTCTCTGTGAACAATCTAGGGAACATAAATGATCAAGGCTCTTCCTCATCTGCTCAGGTTGAAATTCCTGTGGTTGCTAATGCTGAATCTGATATGGAGTCTTCCGGTTCTGGTGCAACAAGTGAAACTGTTGAAGACAACTCCAATCCAATAGTAGATGTTGCACCACAATCACCTGCTAAAGATCCTATTAATGATATTGTCGATCCTCCTGCTGAAAATCTTACCAATTTGGAAGAAGTCGTGGAAGAAGATGAAATTCCTCAACTGCGAATTCACAAGATTCATCCCATCAATAACATCATTGGACCACTCAATGTGGGTGTTAGTACCCGAAGTGCCTGTGAAGCATTTGAAAACTGCATGTTTTCTTGCTTCATTTCTCAAGCTGAACCATAGAACATCAAAGCAGCTCTACTAGAAAACAGCTGGGTGGAAGCAATGCAGGAAGAGCTACAGCAATTCTCAAAGCTGCATGTGTGGAATTTGGTAGATCTTCCCAAGAACAAAGTTCCAATCGGCACTCGTTGGGTTTTTCGCAACAAAAAGGATGAAGGCGGCACTGTGATTCGAAATAAAGCTCATCTGGTGGTTCAAGGTTTCTATCAAGAAGAAGGGATTGACTATAAGGAAGTCTTTGCACCAGTGGCTCGCTTGGAAGCCATCAGAATGTTTCTCGCCTATGCAGCCTACATGGACTTCACCGTCCATCAAATGGATGTTAAAAGCGCATTTTTGTATGGCAAAGTTCAAGAGGAAGTATATGTCAAGCAGCCGCCGGGTTTCATTGATCCTAATTTTCCAGACCGTGTTTACAAGTTAGACAAAGCATTGTACGGTCTTCACCAAGCACCTCGTGCGTGGTATGAAACTTTATCAAAGCATCTGCTTGAGAATGGTTTCACACGAGGAGAAATTGACCAAACTTTGTTCAAACGGAATGATGAAAAGGATACAATCATGGTGCAAATTTATGTGGATGATATTATTTTCGGTTCTACAAATCCCCGTCTCTGCAAAGAATTTGAGGAAGTGATGAGATCTAAGTTTGAAATGAGCTCCATGGGAGAAATGAATTTCTTTTTGGGACTACAAGTTGATCAGTCTGAGTCAGGAATCCATATCCATCAAGAAAAATACGTGAAAGAAATTTTGATCAAGTTCAAAATGGCTGATTCTCACCCTGTAAAAACTCATGTGGAAGTTCGTCACTGTTTGATTCCTGATGTGGATGGTGAAAGCGTTAATTAGCATCTCTATCGCTCTATGATAGGCTCTCTCATGTATCTCACGGCCAGCAGACCCGACATCATGTTTGCAGTGTGCTTGTGTGCACGTTTTCAGGCTAATCCTAAACTCTCTCATTTATCTGCTGTCAAACGTATTTTAAGATATTTAAAGTATAAGCCAAAATTGGGTCTGTGGTATCCTAAAAATGACTTATTTGATCTTGTGGCTTATTCAGATTCAGACTACGGGGGTTGCAACTTAGACCGAAAATCTACTTCTGGAGGTTGTCAATTCCTTGGCAACCGCCTTGTCTCATGGCAATGTAACAAACAATCCACCGTTTCCCAATCCACCGCCGAAGCCGAATACATTGCCGCAGCCCTCTGTTGTTCCCAAGTCAGATGGATACACCATCAGATGCTTGACTATGGGATCACATTCCATGAGACACCCGTTTTGTGTGACAACACTGTTGTTCCCCATATCACCAAAAACCCCGTTCAGCATTCCAAAACAAAACACATTGAAATCAAACATCACTTTATCCGTGACTGTGTGGAAAAGAAGCATATTCAAATTGTTGAAGTCAAAACTAATAAACAAACCGCAGACATCTTCACAAAGGCTTTTGACTCTACCAGATTTGCCCAACTGGTGGAGATGCTTGGAATGATTAACTTTCAGTAAATTGTGTGAATAGTAGTTTATTTTCTAAACTATGTTTAATTGTCAAAGAAAATTCCAAAAAGAGTTTATTTTTATGTACAGTTTCTACGCAAATCTTTTGAGGGAGAAATATAATATTTTAATATTGAAAAGAATTGTTGTGTATATAATCTTCAAGTGGTTTTAAATTGCAGAAAAAAACAAAAAAATTGAATCTGACCTTTGAGAAATGATAGTGTCTGATCTAATCTCTTGGACATGGAATAGACCAAAAGCGATGGTGCTTACTAAGGTATAGCTGGTAGGCCCGACATATGGTTAAAACTTGTAAGTAGTGTGAAAACCTAATATATATATCTCATACTTGTGTGTTTGAACCCATTATTGAAACATCTAACCCATTTTTATATCTAAGAAAACCAATTCAATCAGATACAGGCTTACGTATTGGATTCCTATTCATACGCCAAGTGACCGTCAATATAACGATATTTACCACCGATGACCCCGTATGTTTTTCTTACGCAAAGATCTCGGGTGCTCATCCTTTTCCCATCCACTTAGATGATTTGACCCCGTCTGTTTTGCTTACGCAAAGATCTCGGGTGTTCAACATTTTTCTATCCGCTTGGATAATTTTACGACTTCTTCTGTTTTGCTTACGCAAAGATCTAGAATGCTCGTACCTTTTAATATCTACTTTGATATATTTTATTTTATTTTGATGGTATTTTGACATTACTAAGACGGTACCTTGGTTAATCAGAAAGAGATGATAGGATGAAGATGGGTACTTCTTGAGGATTGATAGGTTTTCAAAATCATTTTATTTTAATATGTGGGGTACACCTTGTATATTGCTTAAATGGTACCTTCTAATCACATGAAATCTTAGTACAAACAAATGTTCGGGTTTACTTTGCACAAATATCAGCTATCTTCAGGGACTCACAGTAGTTAATTGCAAAAGGAAGCGTTTCAAGAGACTGACCAGATCTGATCTCATGTTGGATCTTTTTCAAAAAGATAAGTGTAAATATCTTGTGTATAATTTCATTTATTAAATATCGAAACTAGTTGTACATATCAAAACTACTTTGTGCATATCGAAACTACTTTGACTTATCGAAACTACTTTGTGCATATCGAAACTACTTTGATATATCGAAACTACTTTGTGCATATCGAAACTACTTTGAACTATCGAAACTAGTTGTTCATATCGAAACTAGTTTGCCCTATCAAAACTAGTTGTTTCGACAGGGGCATTTTTGTCTTTTGTCTTACGAAAAATTAAAAGACTTCATAATCAATCCCTCCCTTCATACTGATTTTCACTCATCTTTTTCAAACCCTCTTCGCCTTCTCCGTCATTCACAAAATCTCTCAAACCATCGGTCTGAGTTGCAAGATATCAGCATTAATCACTTGATTTCCCCCGTTGTCACTATCGTCTCCATCATCAGGTAACGTCTCATTACTTCATTTTGGATGATTTTTGCAAATCGGCAGACCTAGGTTTTCAAAGTTTAAAATTTGTTCGACTAAATCTTCATAATAACAGTCATTTTTGTGCTTATCCGTGTTTGCATACATCTCTATCATCTTTGAACTCACGATTAATGTGTATTCTTGCAGATAAGAGTCTCACAATCGGTAAGATGAAGTTCTGTCACTTACAGGCCACTCTAAACCCTTCATTAAATTTTTTATATTAGTTTGAGTATAATGAATCAGAGGGGTTTGGGTTTCAAAACCAAGTAGTTTCGATAAAGGGGTTCAACACTTTCAAAAATTTCTCAAAAGATTTTCAATCGAAACTACTAGTTTCGACACCCAAACTTGCCCTAGTATCTCTGATTGAAACTATATAGTTTCGATAAGTTCATCTCCATCGAAACTAGTTGTTTCGACAGTGTTGATTTAAAAAAATTTTAAGTGTTGATCAAAGCTTATAGCCTCTATCGAAACTACTTGTTTCGATAAAGCTGTTTGTTAAATTAACCAAGTTCATCTCAAATCGAAACTAGTTGTTTCGACAGTAAGGACTTCAAAATTTTTCTAAGTGTTAATATACCTTGTTTCGATTAAGTATATTCAGAAACTTTACTTACTGTGCAAAACTGATGAATTTTACAGGTATGGATCTCTTATTCGTAAAAAGACACAATGTTTGTGCATTCCTTAATGCCAATGATCCAAAAGCTGCAGAGTTCACTCGTGTCTTAAACTTCCCGACAAACTCCAACATCAGCTTTGCCATCAGCAACAACCTGCCGGTGTTTGAGACATCTATAAGAGAATTTTGGGAGACCGCAGAGATCATCACAGTTGAAAATGTGGAACACATCAGAGCAACTGTGCTTGGCCAAGAAGTCTTATTTTCTGAAGCTACAGTTAGAGAGGTGCTGCAGTTTAATGACAATCCTGATGCACCCATTGAATTTCCAATCTTCTATGTTAAAGAATGCTTCAGAAGATTGGGTCATCCAGATGAATTCAAAAGTGGTCAGATAATCAAGAACTCCTTACCAAGCCACTGGAGATACATAGTGCACGTGTTTATTCACTGCCTATCAATCAGAAAAGGAGGTTTTGATTCAGCAAACAGCACTCTTGGCTCAGCAATTTTGGGATTAGTCAAGGGAAGGGATTACAATTTTTCTGGCTTCATCTTCAGACAGTTAAAGGACAACTTGACAGGAGCCGTGAAGGAGAAATTTCTGGCATATCCAAGATTCCTGCAGATTATCATCAATCATCTTCATCCTGAGCTTCAACAAGTTGGGAACACCTTTGTGTTCGACCATATGATTGCCAAGACTCTCAGCTATATGAGAAGTACCAACAAGAGAACCAACAGGGCTATAGCTGACGTTCCCCTGTTTGTCATATTATTGGTGAAGAAGAAGAATTTATTCCTGATATTGACCCTGATCTAGAAGAAGAGATCTTATCATCTGATGAAGAAGAGATGGAAGTTGAACAAGATCAAGGTAATCAACCTATTGATGAAGCTGAGATTGAGATAAACGTCCCTAATGTTCAAGAAGAAGAACAACCTATCATTGAGCCTGTGATAGAGGCTCCTTTTGTTGAACAAATACAAATAATTCAAGAACCAGCAGTTAATGTCGAAGCTGGTATGCATGAAGCTGATGAGGAAGTTGCAGAATCAAGTGGAACTCTGGATGCAGGAATATATGGATCTGACTACTACAAGTCTGATTCAGATGATAGAACAAAGCATCTTGCATCTTCCTCCAAACGGCAAGTTGAGTCAGGTTCTGATTTTGAGGAAGAAGAACCCAGGGCAAAGAAAATCAAGACTGGATTGGAAGATTTGTCATCCTCGTCAGATTCTCTATTAGCTACTCCACAACCAATTCCAGAACAATCTCCACAACCTACTCCACAACCCACTACCCACTCCACAACCCACTCCACTACCATCTCCACAACAATCACCCATCCATACTACTCCCACATCACCAACTCATGATTCAACCTCTCTTGTACCAAGAGTTAAAACTTTAAGCCTTGAACTGAAGAAAATGCAGGATAAGATTCAAAAGAAAGATGAAGAAATTGAAGGCTTAAAATCTAATTTGCAGGATGTCCAAGAAGAGGTTAAAGACCTGAAGCTGGAAGTTGGGGGTTTACATACCCAGATTGAGATTCAACAAACTCAACTTGAAACACAACAGAGACTAATCTCAAAGCAAAAAGAAGAATTCAAGGCTTTAGCTGAAGCGGTGGAGCAGCTCAAAGCCTCAATGATAAAACCTGTGCAACAACAACCAACCACTTCAACAGCTCAGGGGGAGACCACATCTGTAGTTGAACCCTCATCTCCTGACCTTGTGACTAATCCAGAGTCTGCACTAACTATCTTTGCTGGCCATGCTGAGAAGACAAAAGAGGCAGTTGAAGTCAAGGTTGAAGAAACAGAACTAAACCTTCCCTCAGCAAGTGAGAGAAGAGATGCAAGGAAGAAAGGGAAAGGGACTTCGACTGAAATAGAGACCTTGATTCTGGATGAAGAAGACATCCCATCTGATGACGAGCTGAATGCCCTTTTAGATGAAATTGAAAAATTTGGGTATAATGATCTTTACCCAGAAATTCTGCCTACCGAGGAAAAAGAGACTGAAAGAACTAGATACTTCACAGAAGAAGGAGAGGAGATTCAAACCCTGCCTGATGAAGAAAAAGGCGAAGAAGATGTTCAGGTTAATCTTATCAAGACAGTCACTCCTGAACCAACCACTACAGTCTCTGATTCAAGTCCAGCACAAGATCCACATTCTGTTGCACCTGAACCTCCAATTTCAAGAAAATCTTGGTTTAAGAAAATCATTCAGGAAGAAACTCCTAAAACATATGAATGGATAGCTGAGCATCAGGAACTAAAAAGGCCTCCAATTGGCTAGAAGTATGATGCTGAAAGGAAGCTCTTCATTATCAGAAGATATAGAGGGGGAGTTCAGCACTTTAAAAATATGACTGACTTCCAGACCCTTCCTTTCTATGACCTCAGGGATTTAGCCAAACTTCCCCTTCAAAACCCTGGGAAGGTCATAATGGCTTATGACTTCGAGAAATTTCTGTATTATCAAGTCAATAATGATTTCAAGGGTATGAAGCCTAGGAAAACTCAAAAGAAAATCTCAAAGACTAGGTTTCACCCTAAAACCAATAAGCCATATGTGTTCTTGAGGTACAAGCCTGTCCAAACTGACAAGACCATCACCATTCCAAAATCTGTACCTGTCCAGCTGCAAACTTTCAAAAAGTGGTACTATGACCCAATCATTGGTAGTGCAGTAATAGAGTATGAGGGCAAGGAAGACATCACTATCTTTGAGCCTATGGAGTTGTTGAAATTTCAGCCTGAAGATCTGGAAATACTATTCCAGAATCACATTCAGGCATACAGTGATGAAGATGAAGCTGATGCCAAGGCCTACCAACGGGTTGTATCTCTCCATGTTAAACCTTTTATACCGAGGACAACTGAAGGACCAGCTGCTTGATGAAGAGCTGAAGACAGTAATGCAACAGCTTAGGGGGGGATTGTAGAGTCATATCTTTTGTATAAGCTGTTGTCATTTATTGTACATTTAAACAATTTTAGACTAGTTTACTTTCTATCATTTCATTAAATGTAATTTCAGTTTTCTGTAATTTACTGCTTTATTAGCTAAGTCTGGGCCATCGAAACTACTTAGTTTCGATTAAGCTTGTTCAATCGAAACTAGTAGTTTCGATAGATGATAGTTTCGACAGTTCTGAGTATCACTTGTAAATGGTCAATCGAAACTAGTAGTTTCGATTGAATATAGTTTCGATACCTATCATTACTATAAATAGCCTAGTTTGAGAATGTTTAGGGTGTGAGTAGCGGCTGTAACCCTGAACCTTCTCTTTCACATTGTTCTTGAATCAATACAATTTGCAGTTGTTTATTCACTGTGTTCTTACATTTTCATACCATTTGCGTGTTGATTCATAGTGTGGTTAGCCTATTATCTTCACCAACACTGTTTCTATCATCTGTTTCACCACCATACACACAGTTTCCGCCTGTGTGTGTGTGTAATCGATCAAATTAGTGATTTCAAGTTAAATCTGGACCTACAACCCTTTACCGAGGATCGACGACCTGTTCGACCAATTACATGGCACAAGTTGGTTCTCAAAAATCGACCTTCGATCCGGGTACCATCAGTTAAAAATGAGGGAAGAAGACATACCGAAAACCGTATTTCGCACGCGTTATGGACATTTTAAGTTCCGTGTAATGTCCTTCGAACTGACAAACGCCCCCGCAGCGTTCATGGATTTGATGAATAGGGTGTGTCGACCGATGCTGGACCGATCAGTAATAGTGTTCATTGATGATATCCTCATCTACTCCAAGAATGAGGGTGATCACACATGTCACTTGAAGGAAGTCCAATTCCTAGGTCATGCCATCAACCCGAACGGCATTATGGTTGACCCAGCAAAGATAATGACGGTAAGAGAATGGGGTATTCCTAAGACGCCAACTGAAATCCACAGTTTCTTAGGATTGGTAGGCTACTATCGGAGATTCATCCAGTATTTCTCGAAAATAGCTTCACCGTTGACAAAGTTGACACGGAAAGAGGTAAAGTACGAATGGGGTTCGACCCAGGAAGAAGTGTTTAAGGAACTGAAGGATAAGCTAATCCAAGCTCCAGTCTTGGCCCTTCCCGAGGGCAATGAAGACTTAGTGGTATACTCTGAAGCTTCAGGTCAGGGATTGGGTGCGTGCTGATGCAACGCGGAAGAGTGATCGCGTATACATCACGGCAGTTGAAAGTTCACAAAGGCAATTATCCGACTCATGATTTGGAACTTGCTGCTGTCGTATTCGCATTGAAAATCTGGAGACACTACCTTTACGGGGTGAGGTTTACCATTTACTTCGACCACAAAAGTTTGAAGTACTTCTTCAAACAAAAAGAACCGAATATGAGGCAGAGGCGATGGTTGAAACTTTTCACAGATTATGATTGTGAAATCATATACCATCCTGGAAACGCAAAAGTGGTGGCTGATGCTCTTAGCCGAAAGGACGTGCTAGCTCCTATTAGAATAAAAGCTTGCCAGTTGGAGAAAGAGAGAGGAAGAACTTCCGGTGATGGTTCGACGCGGTGGTGCACGGTGATCGGAGTTACGGGTCTTCACCCTAAACTATTTCTCGACGTTCTGAACGCGTTGGTAAGCTCTGATTTCCCTGAATCTTGTCTTAAGGTCACTAAAAATGAGTTTTTAGAATCTATCCACAATAGTTTTTATTTGTGCGGTTTTAAAGAATCGAATGATCTGGAAAATCCAAACGTTGGATCATCTTGATTTTAAACAGAAGGTTTATAACACTTAGATGATCATTTTTAACAGTGGAAATAAGAAATGGAGTTGTTTAAGCTTGATTTTTATAGCCATTTTAACAGTAGGTCGGAGCTGTGTTTTTCGGAAAAACGCAACCGCAGAGATCGGGTTTTTCCGGAGATCCGACCGTTGAAATGAAATGAAATTTGGAACTTTACTCAACAATCCTAACACTTGACTTCAGTAAGAATCAAGGAAACAACAATCCTAACACTAGACTTCAGTAAGAATGAAAGAAACAGTGAACTGGTCAAATTACTAAATTTTGTTAGAAAATCCATTTTCTTTTCAGTTTACATAGATAATCAGACTTGAATTCAAATTCCAGTGATTTTCTCATCAACTTTAGCAAATGATTACAGTGAACATAATTTGGCAAACTGTTTTCATTCCGTGTGAACGAAATTAATGTTTTTAACCATTTACAAATCAAACACACATAAGGGCTGTATAAGTAAATCAACGCAAAAGTAAGAAAAATCACCACAAAGTAGTGTACGGTCTTAAGAAACTCACAATCATATTTGCTAGAATCTGTTAGTTTAGTATGGTCTATGCACTTTACTCAACAATCCTAACACTTGACTTCAGTAAGAATCAAAGAAACAACAATCCTAACACTAGACTTCAGTAAGAATCAAAGAAACAGTGAACTGGTCAAATTATGAAATTTTGTTAAAAAATCAATCTTTTTTTTTCAGTTTACATAGATAATCAGACGAATTCAAATTCCAATGATTTTCTCATCAACTTTAGCAAAAGATTAGAGTGAACATAATTTGGCAAACTGTTTTCACCACAAAGTAGTGTACAATCTTAAGAAACTCACAATCATATTTGCTAAAATCTATAAGTTTAGTATGGTCTATGCACTTTACTCAACATACCTAACATTTGACTCCAATAAGAATCAAAGAAACAACAATCCTAACACTAGACTTCAATAACAATCAAAGAAATAGTAAACTGGTCAAATTACTAAATTTTGTTTGAAAATCCATCTTCTTTTCAGTTTACATAGATAATCAAACAAACTTAAATTCCAGTGATTTTCTTATCAACTTTAGCAAAAAATTAGAGTGAACATAATTTGGCAAACTGTTTTCATTCCCTGCTAAAGGAAATTAATGTTTTTAACCATTTACAAATCAAACACACATGAGAGCTGTATAAGTAAAATAACGTAAAAGTAAGCAAAATCACCATAAAGTATTGTACAATCTTAAGAAACTCACAATCATATTTACTAGAATCTGTCAGTTTAGTATGGTCTATGCACTTTACTCAACAATACTAACATTTGACTTCAGTAAGATTCAAACAAACAACAACCCTAACACTAGACTTCGGTAAGAATGAATGAAACAGTGAACTGGTCAAATTACTAAATTTTGTTAAAAAATCAATCTTTTTTTTCAGTTTACATAGATAATTAGACTTGAACTCAAATTCCAATGATTTTCTCATTAACTTTAGCAAAAGATTAGAGTGAACATAATTTGGCAAACTATTTTCATTCCCTGCTAAATGAAATTAATGTTTTTAAACATTTACAAATCAAGCACGAATGAGAGCTGTATAAGTAAGACAACACAAAAGTAAGCAAAATCACCACAAAGTAGTATACAATATTAAGAAACTCACAATTATATTTGCAAGATTCTATCAGTTTAGTATGGTCTATGCACTTTACTCAGCAATCCTAACACTCGACTTCAATATGAATCAAAGTAACAATGAACTGTTCAAATTACTAATATTTGTTAGAAAAACCATCTTCTTTTCAGTTTACATAGATAATCAAACTTGAACTCAAATTCCAGTGATTTTCTCATCAACTTTAGCAAATGATTAGAGTGAACATAATTTGGCAAATTGTTTTCATTCCCTCCTGAATGAAATTAATGTTATTAACCATTTACAAATCAAACACACACAAGAGCTGTATAAGTAAAACAAGCCAAAAGTAAGCAAAATCACCACAAATGAGTGTACAATCTTAAGAAACTCACAATAATATTTGCAAGAATCTGTCAGTTTAGTATGGTCTATGCACTTTACTCAACAATCCTAACACTTGACTTCAGTAAGAATAAAAAAAACAACAATCCTAACACTAGACTTCGGTAAGAATCGAAGAAACAGTGAACTTGTAAAATTACTAAATTTTGTTAGAAAATCCATCTTCTTTTCGGTTTACATAGATAATCAGACTTGAACTCAAATTTTAGTGATTTTCTCATCAACTTTAGCACAAGATTAGAGTGAACATAATTTGACAAACTGTTTTCATTCCCTGTTGAACAAAATTAATGTTTTTAAGTATTTACAAATCAAACACACATGAGAGCTGTATAAGTAAAACAATGCAAAAGTAAGCAAAATCACCACAAATGAGTGTACAATCTTAAGGAACTCACAATCATATTTGCTAGAATCTGTCAGTTTAGTATGGTCTATGCACTTTACTCAACAATCCTAACACTTGACTTTGGTAAGAATCAAAGAAACAACAATCCTAACAATAGACTTCAGTAAGAATGAAAGAAACAGTGAGCTGGTCAAATTACTAAATTTTGTTAAAAAAATCCATCTTTTTTTCAGTTTACATAGATAATCAGACTTGAACTCGAATTCCAATGATTTTCTCATCAACTTTAGCAAAAGATTAGAGTGAACGTAATTTGGCAAACTGTTTTCATTCCCTGCTGAATGAAATTAATGTTTTTAAACATTTACAAATCAAACACACATCAGAGCTGTATAAGTAAAACAACACAAAAGTAAGCAAAATCACCACAAAGTAGTATACAATCTTAAGAAACTCACAATTATATTTGCAAGATTCTGTCAGTTTAGTATGGTCTATGCACTTTACTCAATAATCCTAACAATCGATTTCAGAAAAAAACAACAATCCTAACACTAGACTTCAGTTAGAATCAAAGAAACAGTGAACTGGTCAAATTATTAAATTTTGTTAGAAAATCCATCTTCTTTTCAAATTACTTAGATAATCATACTTGAACTCAAATTCCAGTGATTTTCTCATCAACTTTAGCAAATGATTAGAGTGAACATAATTAGGTAAACTGTTTTCATTCCCTGTTGAACAAAATTAATGTTTTTAACCATTTACAAATCAAACACACATAAGAGCCGTATAAGTAAAACAATGCAAAAGTAAGCAAAATCACCACAAATGAGGGTACAGTCTTAAGAAACTCACAATCATATTTGCTAGAATCTGTCAGTTTAGTATGGTCTATGCACTTTACTCAACAATCCTAACACTTGACTTCAGTAAAAATCAAAGAAACAACAATCCTAACACTAGACTTCAGTAAGAATGAAAGAAAAAGTGAACTGGTCAAATTACTAAATTTTGTTAAAAAAATCCATCTTTTTTTTTAATTTACATAGATAATCAGTCTTGAACTCAAATTCCAATGATTTTCTTATCAACTTTAGCAAAAGATGAGAGTGAACATAATTTGGCAAACTGTTTTCATTCCCTTCTGAAAGAAACTAATGTTTTTAAATATTTACAAATCAAACACACATGAGAGCTGTATAAGTAAAACAACGCAAATGTAAGCAAAATCACCACAAAGTAGTATACAATCTTAAGAAACTCACAACCATATTTGCAAGATTCTGCCGGTTTAGTATGGTCTATGCACTTTACTCAACAATCCTAACACTTGACTTTAGTAAAAAAACAACAATCCTAACACTGTACTTCAGTAAGAATCAAAGAACCAGTGAACTGGTCAAATTACTAAATTTTGTTAGAAAATCCATCTTCTTTTCAGTTTACATAGATAATTAGACTTGAACTCAATTTCGAGTGATTTTCTCATCAACTTTAGCAAAAGATTAGAGTGAACATTATTTGGCAAACTATTTTCATTCCCAGCTGAATGAAGTTAATGTTTTTAACCATTTACAAATCAAACACACATGAGAGCGGTATAAGTAAATCAACGCAAAAGTAAGCAAAATCACCACAAAGTAGTGTACAATCTTAAGAAACTCACAATCGTATTTGCTAGAATTTGTTAGTTTAGTATAGTCTATGCACTTTACTCAACATACCTAACACTTGACTCCAATAAAAATCAAAGAAACAACAATCCTAACACTAGACTTATTAAGAATCAAAGAAACAGTAAACTGGTCAAATTACTAAATTTTGTTAGAAAATCCATCTTATTTTCAGTTTACATAAATAATCAGACTTGAACTGAAATTCATGTGATTTTCTCATCAACATTAGCAAATGATTAGAGTAAACATATTTTGGTAAACTGTTTTCATTCCCTGTTGAATGAAATTAATGTTTTTAACCATTTACAAATCAAACACACATCAGAGATGTATAAGTAAATCAACGCAAAAGTAAGCAAAATCACCACAAAGTAGTGTACCATCTTAAGAAACTCACAATCATATTTGCTAGAATCTGTCAGTTTAGTATGGACTATGCACTTTACTCAACAATCCTAACACTTGACTTCAGTAAAAATCATAGAAACAACAATCCTAATACTAGATTTCGTTAAGAATCAAAGAAACAGTGAACTGGTCAAATTACTAAAATTTGTTAGAAAATCCATCTTCTTTTCGGTTTACATGGATAATCAGACTTGAACCTAAATTCTAGTGATTTTCTCATCAACTTTAGCAAATGATTAGAGTGAACATAATTTGTCAAATTGTTTTCATTCCCTGTAATCGAAATTAATGTTTTTAAACATTCACAAATCAAACACACATAAGAGCTGTATAAATAAAACAGCGCAAAAGTAAGCAAAATCACCACAAATGAGTGTACAAACTTAAAAAACTCACAATCATATTTGCTAGAATCTGTCAGTTTATTATGGTTTATGCACTTTACTCAACATACCTAACACTTGACTTCAGTAAGAATCAAAGAACCAACAATCGTAACACTAGACTTCACTAAGAATGAAAGAAACAGTGAATTGGTCAAATTATTAAATTTTGTTAAAAAATCAATCTTTTTTTCAGTTTACAAAGATAATCAGACGAACTCAAATTCCAATGATTTTCTCATCAACTTTAGCAAAATATTAGAGTGAACATAATTTGGCAAACTGTTTTCACCACAAAGTAGTATACAATCTTAAGAAACTCACAATCATATTTGCAAAATCTGTCAGTTTAGTATGGTCTATGCACTTTACTCAACATACCTAACACTTGACTCCAATAAGAATCAAAGAAACAATAATCATAACACTAGAATTCAGTAAGAATCAAAGAAACAGTGAACTGGTCAAATTACTAAATTTTGTTAGAAAATCCATCTTCTTTTCAATTTACAAAGATAATCAGACTTGAATTCAAATTCCAATGATTTTCTCATCAACTTTAGCAAAAGATTAGAGTGAACATAATTTGGCAAACTGTTTTCATTCCCTACTGAATGAAATTAATGTTTTTAAACATTTACAAATCAAACACACATGAGAGCTGTATAAGTAAAACAACGCAAAAGTAAGCAAAATCATCACAAAGTAGTATACAATCTTAAGAAACTCACAATTATATTTGCAAGATTCTGTCAATTTAGTATGGTCTATGCACTTTACTCAACAATCGTAACACTCGACTTCAGTAAAAAAACAACAATCCTAACACTAGACTTCAGTAAGAATCATAGAAACAGTGAACTGGTCAAATTACAAAATTTTGTTAGAAAATCCATCTTTTCAGTTTACATAGATAATCAAACTTGATCTCAAATTCTAGTGAGTTTCTCATCAACTTTTGCAAATGATTAGAGTGAACATAATTTGGCAAACTGTTTTCATTCCCTGCTAAACAAAATTAATGTTTTTAACCATTTACAAATCAAACACACATGAGAGCTGTATAAGTAAAACAACGCAAAAGTAAGCAAAATCATCACAAAGTAGTATACAATCTTAAGAAACTCACAATTATATTTGCAAGATTCTGTCAGTTTAGTATGGTCTATGCACTTTACTCAACAATCCTAACACTCGACTTCAGTAAAAAACAACAATCCTAACACTAGACTTCAGTAAGAATCATAGAAACAGTGAACTGGTCAAATTACAAATTTTTGTTAGAAAATCCATCTTCTTTTCAGTTTACATAGATAATCAAACTTGATCTCAAATTCCAGTGATTTTCTCATCAACTTTAGCAAATGATTAGATTGAACATAATTTGGCAAACTGTTTTCATTCCCTGCTAAACAAAATTAATGTTTTTAACCATTTACAAATCAAACACACATGAGAGCTGTATAAGTAAAACAATGCAAAAGTAAGCAAAATCACCACAAATGAGGGTACAATCTTAAGAAACTCACAATCATATTTGCTAGAATCTGTCAGTTTAGTATGGTCTATGCACTTTACTCAACAATTCTAACACTTGACTTCAGTAAGAATCAAAGAAACAAAAATCCTAACACTAGACTTCAGTAAGAATGAAAGAAACAGTGAACTGGTCAAATTACTAAATTTTGTTAAAAAATCCATCTTTTTTTCAGTTTACATAAATAATCAGTCTTGAACTCAAATTCCAATGATTTTCTCATCAACTTTAGCAAAAGATTAGAGTGAACATAATTTGGCAAACTGTTTTCATTCTCTGCTGAAAGAAATTAATGTTTTTAAACATTTACTAATCAAACACACATGAGAGCTGTATAAGTAAAACAACGCAAAAGTAAGCAAAATCACCACAAAGTAGTATACAATCTTAAGACACTCACAATTATATTTGTAAGATTCTGTCAGTTTAGTATGGTCTATGCACTTTACTCAATAATCCTAACACTAGACTTCAGTAAGAAACAACAATCCAAACACTAGACTTCAGTAAGAATCAAAGAAACAGTTAACTGGTCAAATTACTAAATTTTGATAGAAAATCCATCTTCTTTTAAGTTTACATAGATAATCAGACTTGTACTCAAATTCTAGTGATTTCCTCATCAACTTTACCAAATGATTGGAGTGAATATAATTTGGCAAACAGTTTTCTTTCCCTGTTGAACAAAATTAATGTTTTTAACCATTAAAAATCAAACACACATGAGAGCTGTATAAGTAAATAAACGCAAAAGTAAGCAAAATCACCACAAAGTAGTGTACAATCTTAAGTAACTCACAATCATATTTGTTAGAATCTGTCAGTTTAGTATGGTATATACACTTTACTTAACAATCCTAACACTTGACTTCAGTAAGAATCAAAGAAACAACAATCTTAACACTAGACTTCAGTAAGAATGAAAGAAATTGTGAACTGGTCAAATTACAAAATTTTGTTAAAAAAATCCATCTTTTTTTTTAATTTACATAGATAATCAGTCTTGAACTCAAATTCCAATGATTTTCTTATCAACTTTAGCAAAAGATGAGAGTGAACATAATTTGGCAAACTGTTTTCATTCCCTTCTGAAAGAAACTAATGTTTTTAAATATTTACAAATCAAACACACATGAGAGCTGTATAAGTAAAACAACGCAAATGTAAGCAAAATCACCACAAAGTAGTATACAATCTTAAGAAACTCACAACCATATTTGCAAGATTCTGCCGGTTTAGTATGGTCTATGCACTTTACTCAACAATCCTAACACTTGACTTTAGTAAAAAAACAACAATCCTAACACTGTACTTCAGTAAGAATCAAAGAACCAGTGAACTGGTCAAATTACTAAATTTTGTTAGAAAATCCATCTTCTTTTCAGTTTACATAGATAATTAGACTTGAACTCAATTTCGAGTGATTTTCTCATCAACTTTAGCAAAAGATTAGAGTGAACATTATTTGGCAAACTATTTTCATTCCCAGCTGAATGAAGTTAATGTTTTTAACCATTTACAAATCAAACACACATGAGAGCGGTATAAGTAAATCAACGCAAAAGTAAGCAAAATCACCACAAAGTAGTGTACAATCTTAAGAAACTCACAATCGTATTTGCTAGAATTTGTTAGTTTAGTATAGTCTATGCACTTTACTCAACATACCTAACACTTGACTCCAATAAAAATCAAAGAAACAACAATCCTAACACTAGACTTATTAAGAATCAAAGAAACAGTAAACTGGTCAAATTACTAAATTTTGTTAGAAAATCCATCTTATTTTCAGTTTACATAAATAATCAGACTTGAACTGAAATTCATGTGATTTTCTCATCAACATTAGCAAATGATTAGAGTAAACATATTTTGGTAAACTGTTTTCATTCCCTGTTGAATGAAATTAATGTTTTTAACCATTTACAAATCAAACACACATCAGAGATGTATAAGTAAATCAACGCAAAAGTAAGCAAAATCACCACAAAGTAGTGTACCATCTTAAGAAACTCACAATCATATTTGCTAGAATCTGTCAGTTTAGTATGGACTATGCACTTTACTCAACAATCCTAACACTTGACTTCAGTAAAAATCATAGAAACAACAATCCTAATACTAGATTTCGTTAAGAATCAAAGAAACAGTGAACTGGTCAAATTACTAAAATTTGTTAGAAAATCCATCTTCTTTTCGGTTTACATGGATAATCAGACTTGAACCTAAATTCCAGTGATTTTCTCATCAACTTTAGCAAATGATTAGAGTGAACATAATTTGTCAAATTGTTTTCATTCCCTGTAATCGAAATTAATGTTTTTAAACATTCACAAATCAAACACACATAAGAGCTGTATAAATAAAACAGCGCAAAAGTAAGCAAAATCACCACAAATGAGTGTACAAACTTAAAAAACTCACAATCATATTTGCTAGAATCTGTCAGTTTATTATGGTTTATGCACTTTACTCAACATACCTAACACTTGACTTCAGTAAGAATCAAAGAACCAACAATCGTAACACTAGACTTCACTAAGAATGAAAGAAACAGTGAATTGGTCAAATTATTAAATTTTGTTAAAAAATCAATCTTTTTTTCAGTTTACAAAGATAATCAGACGAACTCAAATTCCAATGATTTTCTCATCAACTTTAGCAAAATATTAGAGTGAACATAATTTGGCAAACTGTTTTCACCACAAAGTAGTATACAATCTTAAGAAACTCACAATCATATTTGCAAAATCTGTCAGTTTAGTATGGTCTATGCACTTTACTCAACATACCTAACACTTGACTCCAATAAGAATCAAAGAAACAATAATCATAACACTAGAATTCAGTAAGAATCAAAGAAACAGTGAACTGGTCAAATTACTAAATTTTGTTAGAAAATCCATCTTCTTTTCAATTTACAAAGATAATCAGACTTGAATTCAAATTCCAATGATTTTCTCATCAACTTTAGCAAAAGATTAGAGTGAACATAATTTGGCAAACTGTTTTCATTCCCTACTGAATGAAATTAATGTTTTTAAACATTTACAAATCAAACACACATGAGAGCTGTATAAGTAAAACAACGCAAAAGTAAGCAAAATCATCACAAAGTAGTATACAATCTTAAGAAACTCACAATTATATTTGCAAGATTCTGTCAATTTAGTATGGTCTATGCACTTTACTCAACAATCATAACACTCGACTTCAGTAAAAAAACAACAATCCTAACACTAGACTTCAGTAAGAATCATAGAAACAGTGAACTGGTCAAATTACAAAATTTTGTTAGAAAATCCATCTTTTCAGTTTACATAGATAATCAAACTTGATCTCAAATTCTAGTGAGTTTCTCATCAACTTTTGCAAATGATTAGAGTGAACATAATTTGGCAAACTGTTTTCATTCCCTGCTAAACAAAATTAATGTTTTTAACCATTTACAAATCAAACACACATGAGAGCTGTATAAGTAAAACAACGCAAAAGTAAGCAAAATCATCACAAAGTAGTATACAATCTTAAGAAACTCACAATTATATTTGCAAGATTCTGTCAGTTTAGTATGGTCTATGCACTTTACTCAACAATCCTAACACTCGACTTCAATAAAAAACAACAATCCTAACACTAGACTTCAGTAAGAATCATAGAAACAGTGAACTGGTCAAATTACAAATTTTTGTTAGAAAATCCATCTTCTTTTCAGTTTACATAGATAATCAAACTTGATCTCAAATTCCAGTGATTTTCTCATCAACTTTAGCAAATGATTAGATTGAACATAATTTGGCAAACTGTTTTCATTCCCTGCTAAACAAAATTAATGTTTTTAACCATTTACAAATCAAACACACATGAGAGCTGTATAAGTAAAACAATGCAAAAGTAAGCAAAATCACCACAAATGAGGGTACAATCTTAAGAAACTCACAATCATATTTGCTAGAATCTGTCAGTTTAGTATGGTCTATGAACTTTACTCAACAATTCTAACACTTGACTTCAGTAAGAATCAAAGAAACAAAAATCCTAACACTAGACTTCAATAAGAATGAAAGAAACAGTGAACTGGTCAAATTACTAAATTTTGTTAAAAAATCCATCTTTTTTTCAGTTTACATAAATAATCAGTCTTGAACTCAAATTCCAATGATTTTCTCATCAACTTTAGCAAAAGATTAGAGTGAACATAATTTGGCAAACTGTTTTCATTCTCTGCTGAAAGAAATTAATGTTTTTAAACATTTACTAATCAAACACACATGAGAGCTGTATAAGTAAAACAACGCAAAAGTAAGCAAAATCACCACAAAGTAGTATACAATCTTAAGACACTCACAATTATATTTGTAAGATTCTGTCAGTTTAGTATGGTCTATGCACTTTACTCAATAATCCTAACACTAGACTTCAGTAAGAAACAACAATCCTGTAACATCCCAAAATAAATGAGGATTTTAAATAACGGGTTGAACCGGGACGAACGGGATAAAAGAACGAGGCGTAGCGGGCCGGGCCGGTTGGGCCGGCAAACTTGAAGGAAGGGGGGGTTTCCTCCCTTTAAATAGCCAACACACACACCATTTCTCTCATTTGCAAGAATCTAGAGAGAGAAACCGTAGAGAGAGAAAGTTGGCGGATCGACCCGAGATTGAAGGAGCTTGTTGCTACTGAGCTCGTGAGCAAAACCTCCGGATCAGAATCTCGAAATCAGGTAACACCCGAACCAAATCTGAGTTTTTGTTCGTTTTTGGGTTTTCGGGTATTTTCGGGAAAATGACGGGTTTTTGTAAACCAAATGAGGAAAGGGTTATAAATCTGGAATCACGAAGGGAAAATACACGTTTTGAATGTAAAAAGTCCGGATCTTGACCAGGTCGGACCTGCATTGCGAAAGTTAGGGTTTTTCACGGGGAAGATAGCTGAGTTCTGCAGGTATCGAAACTAGAGTTTCGAGCGGCCTGCAGGTGTCGAAACTAGAAGTTTCGAGGGGCCTGCAGGTATCGAAACTAGAAGTTTCGATGGGCCTGCACCTGTCGAAACTAAGTAGTTTCGATAGGTCTGCATCAGTAAGTGAAGTCAGTGTATTCACCTGTAACAGAACGAGTAAACCGTTAGAGTCGGGATTTAGGTCTGATGTGTATTTAATTAATCAATTCAGATCGGAAGTGACGTTGTTGGACCTTTGTTTAGGACAACCGAGACTAGCTTATAAGGTGAGTTCTAGAGCCCTCTTTTAAATGTTTTGTTAATGTTTTTGGGCTGGTGTGCATACTTACGAAATGTTTAAAGAAATGATGTTTAACGAAATGATGTTTTAACGAAATGATGTTTAACGAAAGGAAAGGTTTTGAAATGTTGAGACGATGTTTACGAAAGGAAAGGTTTTGAAATGTTTTTTGCCAAAAAGGGTTACGAATGCTTTATGAACGGTTTAATTGAGGAAATGTTTAATGAGAAGAGAAAGAGGTAAAGGTTTTAAAGAAGTCATTACAAATCTAATCTGTCGAATGAATGGAATTGACGAATGAAGTCTGGGAATGAGATTCCCAGCCTTGTGGTAGATTATGGACAGCGAGCCATAGTTGCCACAAGAACAACAGGGGCATGTCTTTGTGGCATGCCAATGGTTATGATGTTGTACAACTGGTAAAAGGGAGTAACGACGGTTACTCAGGGGTTAACGTGACCCCATATAAGGTTAAATTATGATCCGACGATGTTATGGCTGAGAGTCATAACCGTCGATGGAAGTTGTCGGTTTATGGACATGAGAGCCATAAGGGCAACTGAATGGGTATTGTCGGTCCTCGCGCAATTAGCCTTGGGGGCAATACCAAAAAGGGAATTGACGGAATGTATGGTATTGTCGGTCTTCGTGCAGTTAAGCCTTAGGGGCAATACCATAAGGGAATTGACGGAATGTATGGTATTGTCGGTCTTCGTGCAGTTAAGCCTTAGGGGCAATACCATACTAAATGACGGAACGAAGGGTAACACAGATTTAGATAATAATGTATGACTTAAATGAATGTTAAAAGTTTTAATGAACGATCCGTTTAACGGTGTTTATGATTATGATGTTGATGATGATATGGGTACGAAACCTTTTTTTTAAAAATGTTAAATTATTACCTGCTTTTGTGAAAGGTTTTTACTAAATGAATGATACGTTTTTGGCAAATGTTGATGTTAAAGTTTTTATGAAATGCTAGAACTCACCAGCGTAGCTGACCTTTTTAGTATGCACATTCAGGTTAAGGCAGGTATGGACGATGGACGGTGATGCTTGGCAAGCGAGAAGAGTTACCCGGTCGATCATGAAGACTGGCATCCCGTTATGAGTTGTTTATGTTAAGTTTATGTAATTGACAATGTACGCTTCCGCATGTATGAACAAGTTTTTAATTATGTTGAATGAATGATTCCGCTGCATTATTTGATACTCATGTTTAAGAACTGTTTGTGAATGAGTAAATCCAACGAGTGAGGCCTCCCGGGTTTGGGGCCTTACAAGTCCAAACACTAGACTTCAGTAAGAATCAAAGAAACAGTGAACTGGTCAAATTACTAAATTTTGATAGAAAATCCATCTTCTTTTAAGTTTACATAGATAATCAGACTTGTACTCAAATTCTAGTGATTTCCTCATCAACTTTACCAAATGATTGGAGTGAATATAATTTGGCAAACAGTTTTCTTTCCCTATTGAACAAAATTAATGTTTTTAACCATTAAAAATCAAACACACATGAGAGCTGTATAAGTAAATAAACGCAAAAGTAAGCAAAATCACCACAAAGTAGTGTACAATCTTAAGTAACTCACAATCATATTTGTTAGAATCTGTCAGTTTAGTATGGTATATACACTTTACTTAACAATCCTAACACTTGACTTCAGTAAGAATCAAAGAAACAACAATCCTAACACTAGACTTCAGTAAGAATGAAAGAAATTGTGAACTGGTCAAATTACAAAATTTTGTTAAAAAAATCCATCTTTTTTTTAATTTACATAGATAATCAGTTTTGAACTCAAATTCCAATGATTTTCTTATCAACTTTAGCAAAAGATGAGAGTGAACATAATTTGGCAAACTGTTTTCATTCCCTTCTGAAAGAAACTAATGTTTTTAAATATTTACAAATCAAACACACATGAGAGCTGTATAAGTAAAACAACGCAAATGTAAGCAAAATCACCACAAAGTAGTATACAATCTTAAGAAACTCACAATCATATTTGCAAGATTCTGCCGGTTTAGTATGGTCTATGCACTTTACTCAACAATCCTAACACTTGACTTTAGTAAAAAAACAACAATCCTAACACTGTACTTCAGTAAGAATCAAAGAACAGTGAACTGGTCAAATTACTAAATTTTGTTAGAAAATCCATCTTCTTTTCAGTTTACATAGATAATTAGACTTGAACTCAATTTCGAGTGATTTTCTCATCAACTTTAGCAAAAGATTAGAGTGAACATTATTTGGCAAACTATTTTCATTCCCAGCTGAATGAAGTTAATGTTTTTAACCATTTACAAATCAAACACACATGAGAGCGGTATAAGTAAATCAACGCAAAAGTAAGCAAAATCACCACAAAGTAGTGTACAATCTTAAGAAACTCACAATCGTATTTGCTAGAATTTGTTAGTTTAGTATAGTCTATGCACTTTACTCAACATACCTAACACTTGACTCCAATAAAAATCAAAGAAACAACAATCCTAACACTAGACTTATTAAGAATCAAAGAAACAGTAAACTGGTCAAATTACTAAATTTTGTTAGAAAATCCATCTTATTTTCAGTTTACATAAATAATCAGACTTGAACTGAAATTCATGTGATTTTCTCATCAACATTAGCAAATGATTAGAGTAAACATATTTTGGCAAACTGTTTTCATTCCCTGTTGAATGAAATTAATGTTTTTAACCATTTACAAATCAAACACACATCAGAGATGTATAAGTAAATCAACGCAAAAGTAAGCAAAATCACCACAAAGTAGTGTACCATCTTAAGAAACTCACAATCATATTTGCTAGAATCTGTCAGTTTAGTATGGACTATGCACTTTACTCAACAATCCTAACACTTGACTTCAGTAAAAATCATAGAAACAACAATCCTAATACTAGATTTCGTTAAGAATCAAAGAAACAGTGAACTGGTCAAATTACTAAAATTTGTTAGAAAATCCATCTTCTTTTCGGTTTACATGGATAATCAGACTTGAACCTAAATTCCAGTGATTTTCTCATCAACTTAAACAAATGATTAGAGTGAACATAATTTGTCAAATTGTTTTCATTCCCTGTAATCGAAATTAATGTTTTTAAACATTCACAAATCAAACACACATAAGAGCTGTATAAATAAAACAGCGCAAAAGTAAGCAAAATCACCACAAATGAGTGTACAAACTTAAAAAACTCACAATCATATTTGCTAGAATCTGTCAGTTTATTATGGTTTATGCACTTTACTCAACATACCTAACACTTGACTTCAGTAAGAATCAAAGAACCAACAATCGTAACACTAGACTTCACTAAGAATGAAAGAAACAGTGAATTGGTCAAATTATTAAATTTTGTTAAAAAATCAATCTTTTTTTCAGTTTACAAAGATAATCAGACGAACTCAAATTCCAATGATTTTCTCATCAACTTTAGCAAAATATTAGAGTGAACATAATTTGGCAAACTGTTTTCACCACAAAGTAGTATACAATCTTAAGAAACTCACAATCATATTTGCAAAATCTGTCAGTTTCGTATGGTCTATGCACTTTACTCAACATACCTAACACTTGACTCCAATAAGAATCAAAGAAACAATAATCATAACACTAGAATTCAGTAAGAATCAAAGAAACAGTGAACTGGTCAAATTACTAAATTTTGTTAGAAAATCCATCTTCTTTTCAATTTACAAAGATAATCAGACTTGAATTCAAATTCCAATGATTTTCTCATCAACTTTAGCAAAAGATTAGAGTGAACATAATTTGGCAAACTGTTTTCATTCCCTACTGAATGAAATTAATGTTTTTAAACATTTACAAATCAAACACACATGAGAGCTGTATAAGTAAAACAACGCAAAAGTAAGCAAAATCATCACAAAGTAGTATACAATCTTAAGAAACTCACAATTATATTTGCAAGATTCTGTCAATTTAGTATGATCTATGCACTTTACTCAACAATCGTAACACTCGACTTCAGTAAAAAAACAACAATCCTAACACTAGACTTCAGTAAGAATCATAGAAACAGTGAACTGGTCAAATTACAAAATTTTGTTAGAAAATTCATCTTTTCAGTTTACATAGATAATCAAACTTGATCTCAAATTCTAGTGAGTTTCTCATCAACTTTTGCAAATGATTAGAGTGAACATAATTTGGCAAACTGTTTTCATTCCCTGCTAAACAAAATTAATGTTTTTAACCATTTACAAATCAAACACACATGAGAGCTGTATAAGTAAAACAACGCAAAAGTAAGCAAAATCATCACAAAGTAGTATACAATCTTAAGAAACTCACAATTATATTTGCAAGATTCTGTCAGTTTAGTATGGTCTATGCACTTTACTCAACAATCCTAACACTCGACTTCAGTAAAAAAACAACAATCCTAACACTAGACTTCAGTAAGAATCATAGAAACAGTGAACTGGTCAAATTACAAATTTTTGTTAGAAAATCCATCTTCTTTTCAGTTTACATAGATAATCAAACTTGATCTCAAATTCCAGTGATTTTCTCATCAACTTTAGCAAATGATTAGATTGAACATAATTTGGCAAACTGTTTTCATTCCCTGCTAAACAAAATTAATGTTTTTAACCATTTACAAATCAAACACACATGAGAGCTGTATAAGTAAAACAATGCAAAAGTAAGCAAAATCACCACAAATGAGGGTACAATCTTAAGAAACTCACAATCATATTTGCTAGAATCTGTCAGTTTAGTATGGTCTATGCACTTTACTCAACAATTCTAACACTTGACTTCAGTAAGAATCAAAGAAACAAAAATCCTAACACTAGACTTCAGTAAGAATGAAAGAAACAGTGAACTGGTCAAATTACTAAATTTTGTTAAAAAATCCATCTTTTTTTCAGTTTACATAAATAATCAGTCTTGAACTCAAATTCCAATGATTTTCTCATCAACTTTAGCAAAAGATTAGAGTGAACATAATTTGGCAAACTGTTTTCATTCTCTGCTGAAAGAAATTAATGTTTTTAAACATTTACTAATCAAACACACATGAGAGCTGTATAAGTAAAACAACGCAAAAGTAAGCAAAATCACCACAAAGTAGTATACAATCTTAAGACACTCACAATTATATTTGTAAGATTCTGTCAGTTTAGTATGGTCTATGCACTTTGCTCAATAATCCTAACACTAGACTTCAGTAAGAAACAACAATCCAAACACTAGACTTCAGTAAGAATCAAAGAAACAGTGAACTGGTCAAATTACTAAATTTTGATAGAAAATCCATCTTCTTTTAAGTTTACATAGATAATCAGACTTGTACTCAAATTCTAGTGATTTCCTCATCAACTTTACCAAATGATTAGAGTGAATATAATTTGGCAAACAGTTTTCTTTCCCTGTTGAACAAAATTAATGTTTTTAACCATTAAAAATCAAACACACATGAGAGCTGTATAAGTAAATAAACGCAAAAGTAAGCAAAATCACCACAAAGTAGTGTACAATCTTAAGTAACTCACAATCATATTTGTTAGAATCTGTCAGTTTAGTATGGTATATACACTTTACTTAACAATCCTAACACTTGACTTCAGTAAGAATCAAAGAAACAACAATCCTAACACTAGACTTCAGTAAGAATGAAAGAAATTGTGAACTGGTCAAATTACAAAATTTTGTTAAAAAAATCCATCTTTTTTTCAGTTTACATAGATAATCAGACTTGAACTCCAATTCTAGTGATTTTCTCATTAACTTTAGCAAAAGATTAGAGTGAACATAATTTGGAAAACTGTTTTCATTACATGTTGAATGAAATTAATGTTTTTAACCATTTACAAATCAAAAACACATGTGAGCTGTATAAGTAAAACAACGCAAAAGTAAGCAAAATCACCACAAAGTAGTGTACAATCTTAAGAAACTTACAATCATATTTGCTAGAATATGTCAGTTTAGTATGGTCTATGCACTTTACTCAACAATCCCAACACTTCACTTTAGTAAGAATCAAAGAAACAACATTCCTCACACTAGATTTTAGTAAGAATAAAAGAAACATTGAACTGGTCAAATTACTAAATTTTGTTAGAAAATCCATCTTCTTTTCAGTTCACATAGATAATCAGACTTAAACTCAAATTCCAGTGATTTTCTCATCAACTTTAGCTATTACGCCCCAAACCAGGCACCCTATAATGGTTCTCATCACTGGGTATTCCCTTTAAAAATACTCGTTTTATTCAACAAACAAACGAACAGCGGAATTCTTAGCCAAAAATAGTTTATCTGTTTTACTCATTAACGTTATAAACCTTACCTCTTGAATGCATGCCCAACAACCCGAGTCGTACCGCTCCCAAGCCAATATACCTCGTCCTCAGAACTCACCTGCAAAATAGTCTAACGTACATACAAAGTCAGCTACGCTGAGTGAGTTCTAATACGTCGTCCTCAGAATTATTCATGTTTGCACCTTGTGAACCCGAGTTTCTTTAATGTCGAACAAGCTTTATGTTCCACGCTCTTGGTGCTTGGCGTAGACCATATAGAGCTTTTAAGAACTCGTATACTTGTTGTTCTTGACCCTTTTTCTCATACCCCTTCGGTTGGTAAACATAAACATCCTCCTTTAGTTCACCATGTAGGAAGGTGGACTTAACATCCAAGTGATGAACTTCCCACCCACGGTTAGATACTAAAGCAAGTATAAGTCTTATGGTCTCGATTCGTGCCACTGGTGCAAAAACATCCTAAAAGTCGATCCTAAACCGTTGAATATACCCCTTGGCTACGAGCCTAACCTTATACTATTTTTTTTTTGGGGGGGGAGGGGGAGGATGAACCAGCTACCATGTACTATTCTTTTCAATTAAGGCTATTTCACTATCCATTGCTTTCTTCCAATGTGCTTCTCTTACTACATCTTGAAATCTGATTGGTTCACCATCTATGGATTTCATAAGTTGTAGTTCTTCATTCAGCTGGTGTGTGAAGTTAGATACATTCTCTACCTCAAACGGTTCGGAAGTACGGACGTACGGACGTCCGAGTTGAACGTCGAGGTTGTGTTGCCTCAACCTCGTCTTCAGTCGTTGAGTCCGAGTCAGACTCGGTTGGACCTGACCTGTTGTCTTGGGTCTGGTTTGAGTTTGATCCGCGGCTTGACTCATATCCAGGTTGGCTAGAGGTGTTGGGTTCGTCAGACGCGGTTGGCCCTGACCCGCTTTCTTGGGTCTGGTTTGGAGTTGTTGTTTCTGTTTCCAAAAAAAACTCCATCCATGTGACGTTTCAGATTTTTCATTCTCGCACTTGTATTATATTTATCATGTAATCATTTTCTATTAAATGAACTGCAAGTGTTTTTATTTAATTTTGTACAAGATATATATATTTTATTTTATAATAATTAAAATTTTATAAGTTTTAAAAACTTATATAAAATTTATATAAAAATCTACAATTAAAAAGTTGCATATCTAATAAAATAACATATTTTAATAAGATTTATAACTTTTATAAAAATTATTATTTATAAAAATAATAATAATATAAGTTTATAAAAACTTATAAATTAATTTGATTTAATATAAATTAAATTAATTTAGTTAAATAAAAGTTCAAGGGTTGTTTCGTAATTAAACAAACAAAAAGGGTTTAAAACTAAATTTGTTTGAAGGGCTGTTTCTGGTCAAGATAAACTGCAGGGACCCATCCATAATTATTTTAAGGTTTGTTTCGTATTAAACCAAACTCCAGGGACTAAAACTGTCAATGCTCAAATCGTTTATCCAGTCACCCCCTTCATTGGTCCGGCGGGTAAAGGGATTTTCTGGCGACGCCCGACAGGGCTGTTCCCTGCACCTCAACACCCGATAAAAGCTGCTCTGGCTTCGTCTCTCCCACGCGAACCATACCCCTCGACCAATTTGTCTCCCAAACATAAGGATCGACTGATCCTGTTGGTGGCCGAAAAACCCACGTTCGAATTCACGCCCGACAGACCACCTCCACGCATGTTGAGTGTCTGGTTAGCTTCGCCTCGTCCAGACTAATGTCGGGACGTGCCCAATTGCACGTTCTATCATAGAATTCGAGCTCGCCTATAAATGACCATGGTCGGCCCTGCACGAACTGGTTACCCTCTTTCCACTCGCTCTCACTCCAAATTGAGAATTCCATCACATTCGCCGTCCCTGAGTGAAGCTGTGACCAAGATATTAAGGGCTAATTTCATCCGGAAGATCGATTTCCATCTTTGACTTTTTCGGACTTCAAACCTCTGCCAACCAGACCCTTCGCGACTAGGTTCGAGTCTCGAATCGATCCCTTTACCTTCTGTTATCACCTGGTAAGCTTTTCCAATCGAAAACTCGACCATCGCCCGAGAGTTACCGGGCAAACCCAGTGTCCTCGGACACGGTTTGCCGGTTGCCGAGGACCAGCGACCAATTTCGTGGTTGTGTATATCAATTAAACGATACACACATAACCAGCGATGGGCAGTAGCCCGGCTGGTTATGCGTGTGTGTGTTTAAGCTGTAGGTCACGGGTTCGAGCCCGGTTGGCCTTCGGCCCATTTTTTTTTTACTTCTGTTTGCATTCTAATTATTTTATTTAATTAACCTAACTTATTTTAATAACATTTTTATACAATAAATACTAAAACGAGTCGGTTTACTCGTTCGTTTATTTTAAAATCGATTAAACTATATTTTTATAAACCATCCCATTTTTTTGTAATATTTTTATAAACTCATTAAAATGCATTATAATATATAAAATGTCCCATTTTTATAAACCATGTAATATTTTTATAAACTTATTAAAACACATTATAATATACAAAATGTCCTATTTTTATAAACTTTGTAACATTTTTATAAAACTTACCAAAATACCTTTTTCACATATACAATGTCCCACCTTTATAAGCCTTGCAACATTTTTATAAACTTGTTAAAACAAATTTTTCATATATAAATAATATATGATTAGTCAAAGAAAGAATTTTCTTTTATTTGTATTGTTATATATAAATACGTTAAACATAATAAATACTTGTTTAAAACAATACATATATATATTTACTCATAAGATAAAGCTTTACCAAAAACTATTATCATTCTATTTCCATACTTTATACAAATAAATATTTAGGAAGATTATATTAAAGCCTATATACATTTAAAAACAAATACACACCTATACGCATATAATAATACCCATTTGTCTACATAGGGTATCAGCGTGCTTAGGCTTCCACATACTTATCACCTACACGCGTGGAAAAATACCCGCTTGCAAGGTGAGTTACATAGCCCCTATTTTACATTTTTGTACGTTTTGGGGTGAAACATTATACATGCTACTCACATTGTTTATACGTGTTATACATGAGACTATATGCTTATTCTTTGGATGTACATACATTTAAACACAAGACAACCAACTGTAATATTGATAGATCTATTGTGCCTGACCAGCCCACCCAGTTAGGGTGTTTATTACTGCATACTCGGATATAACCGCGTGTTATATTCAATCATATCGGATATAGTGGGTAACTATATTCAAACAGACCGGACTTAGCTGTTGTGCTCTGTTCAAGCGTGTCAAACTCGGTTTGAATTGTGATTAAATAAATGATACATCATATGCTATGTTTAACAATATAAACAATGAGTTGCAAAACGATTTACAACCACTATTTACAGGAAATACTAAACCTATGTACTCACCAACTTTTTAGTTGACACTTGATTTAAATAATGTTTCAGGTTTGGATATGTGACTGCTTGCCGAAGATCTCTCCATTTAGGAACTATGGACCTAGTTAAATAAATTAATGTTTTGAACTAGACTAGGTTATTTGAAATGTATTGTATTTGGAACTTGTTGTCTTTAAATTAAATTATTTAATTATGCAACCTTTAGTTATCATGTGCTTTTGAACAATCATCACATTGTCCGCCTCGATGATTCCGCCATCGGTCGGGGTGTGACAGATTGGTATCAGAGCCATGGTTATAGGGAATTAGGTTATTAGACACGATGACCTAGACTATAACCCTAGGACTCCCTTTTATGTGTTATGTGTTAAATGATTAATTGTTATATGAATTATTTGTAGTTAGGTATTATTTGAATTTTCCCGAGTTTGGTACATGAGACTTATACACATACATACAAGACTTTGATAAATGATACATACTTTACATACACATTTGGCCAACACATTTATGCAAACAAATACACTACTTATCCTTGTCCATACTCTCTCCTAATCCTTATAAATTACAACATTCCTACACATTTTATATTCATAGACTCTCAAATCTATTAAAATCTTGAAAATCTCGTCAACGACTTAATTTCCTGAAACCAGTAAAAGACACGTGCAATCTGGAAGGGTGACACCTGTACATTGGGTTTTCTGTCTAGGAAAGCATTTCGTATAAATCCAAATAAACGGACCCGTATGCTTTCCTGGGAATTCCTGAAGTGAGTGTTTACCTATAGGCTAAAGCATGTCTCTTTGAAAGTTTCGGGGAATTATTTAACGTTGATAAGTCAATGTATTCGCAAGGATACAATCCGAATTTGAACTCAAAATCTGGGGACATTTTAACAAAATAGGAAAAACTAGACGAACATGCAAAACAAATCATTATTACGGGTGCACACGTAATAACAATTTGTAGTGCATGCAAGTCCCGGCAATTCCTATTACGCAAATAATGATCTATAACATCATGTCCTACCCGGAATAGATGACTTAGTTTCCCCTATCAACTTAGAATAAATACACATGCACTAGCACACGTTATGATAAATCTCGTATTTCTGCTTACATTATTTCCCGCTATAACTCATATTTATCCGTCTTATCTAAAATATCCTTGTCTTTTCTTATGGTGTTAGAATGCCTCCTCGACGTGCAAACTCTAGCACTTCCAACCCGGATCTTGCTACTCTTCTTGCCCAGCTAGTAGGGCAAATGACTCAAGCAAATAACAACAGTGACGGGTCTCACAACATCCAAGGAAACGGTGGTACCAACCCGCCTCATTGCACGTTTAAGCACTTTAACTCGTGCAATCCTACTAAATTCTTCAGGACTGAAGGTGCTACCGGCCTACTCCAATGGTTTGAAAGCATGGAAAGCACATTCCTAAACAGCGACTGTCCCGATAATCTTCGGGTTCGTTATGCCACAAGTGTACTCCAAATGAGAGCCCTCACCTGGTGGAACGGCGAGAAACGCACTCGTGGTGCTGAGGTTGCTACATCCTTATCATGGGATGATCTGAAAAAGGCCATGACTGATGAATTCTGTCCTCAGAATGAAATGAGGAAGCTCGAGGCTGAGTTTTGGGATCTTGCCCAAGACAGCGGGGATAATCTGGCTTACACCACCCGGTTCCAAGAACTAAGTCTTTTGGTGCCTCACATGATCACTCCCCTTGCTCGGGGAATTGAAAAATACATAGGCGGCCTGCCTATGCAAATTCAAGATGCTGTGCTAGGAAGCAATCCTCCTACTCTTGAAGCTGCTATCCGCCTATCTGCTACATTATCCGACAACCATGTCAAAGCCGGAACCTTAACAAGAAAGGGTTCCAAGAAGGTTGTGTCTACTCTTGCGGCAGTCAAAGATGTGAAACCCGAGTCTTCTAACCGCAACAAGAAACGTAAAGGTCGAAACTTCGCAGCCGTAACACCCGCTGTACCTGCTATTCAAGCGGCCCCTTTGGGTCAAAACCCGAAGACTTATATGGGCCCGAATCCCCAATGCCAGACCTGCAAGTACCATCATCCTGCCAATCTACCATGCCGTTTGTGCTCAAGCTGCGGGCGATATGGACATGTGGTCACTACTTGCCGTACCCGTCCTCCCGTCGATCAAGCTGCTCCAGCCAACCGTCCCGTCTATCCGGCACCTCTCAATGGTCGGACATGTTACGAATGTGGAGACCCAAACCACTTCCGTGACCGATGCCCAAAACTTCATCATCAAGGTGGTCCCCAAGGACGAGCGTTTAATATAAACGCTAATGAGGCACAAGCAAACAACGACGTGATAAACGGTACGTTTCTCGTAAACAATCATTATGCATCCATTTTATTTGATACTGGTGCCGATAGGAGTTTCGTGTCTCTTACCTTTGAATCTCGACTTTCTAAACAAAGAACGAAACTTGACAACCCCTATTCCGTGGAGATAGCAAACGGGAAATCTATTGCTATAAACTCTGTTATCCGCAACTGCAATCTCGAGCTTAATAATCATGAATTCTCTGTTGATCTCCTTCCAATGCAATTGGGAAGCTTCGATATTATAATTGGCATGGACTGGTTATCCAAGCACCATGCCGAGGTTATTTGCTATGAAAAGTGCATTCGTATACCTCTCCCTTCGGGTGACACGTTAGTTATTTTCGGTGAAAAACCGTGTCGTGGTCTTCAAATCATGTCTTACACATTGGCACAAAAGTACTTGCGGAAAAAGTACGTTGCGTTCTTGGCCCACATAGTTGACACGAAAGACAAGGGTAAGAAATTGCAAGACATTCCGATCATCCGAGATTTTCCCGAGGTATTCCCCGAGGACCTACCTGGTCTTCCTCCTCCTAGACAAGTAGAGTTCCGCATTGACCTTGTGCCCGGAGCAACTCCCGTGGCAAAAGCTCCCTATCGTCTTGCACCTTCCGAGATGCAAGAGCTTGCAAGTCAATTACAAGAACTCTCATCCAAAGGATTCATCCGCCCGAGCCATTCACCTTGGGGTGCTCCCGTACTATTCGTAAAGAAAAAGGATGGATCGTTTCGAATGTGCATCGATTATCGAGAACTCAACAAGCTTACAATTAAGAACCGTTATCCTTTGCCCCGTATCGACGATCTTTTCGATCAGCTTCAAGGTTCAACATGTTTCTCAAAGATTGACCTTCGTTCCGGATACCATCAACTTCGTGTTCTTGATGAAGACATTCCGAAAACTGCCTTTCGGACTAGATATGGTCACTACGAGTTCATGGTCATGCCATTCGGTTTGACTAACGCACCTGCGGTTTTCATGGACCTCATGAACCGTGTATGCAAACCTTATTTGGACAAATTCGTGATCGTTTTCATTGACGACATTCTCATCTATTCTAAAACAAAATCGGAGCATGAACAACATCTTCGTTTGATTTTGGAACTCTTGAAGAAAGAACAACTATACGCCAAGTTCTCCAAGTGTGAATTTTGGCTAAAGGAAGTTCAATTTTTGGGACACATAGTCAACGATAAAGGAATTCATGTGGACCCGGCAAAGATCGAGGCAGTAAAGAATTGGAGTACACCTAAGACTCCTACCGAGATTCGTTCATTCCTTGGACTAGCAGGTTACTATCATCATTTCATCTCAAATTTCTCCAAGATTGCGGTTCCACTCACAGCCTTGACTCACAAGGGTAAATCTTACGAGTGGGGACCCAAGCAAGAAGAAGCTTTTCAAACTCTCAAGCACAAGCTCTGCAATGCTCCTATTCTAACTCTCCCTAATGGTAATGACGACTTTGTCGTTTATTGTGATGCATCCAACCAAGGTCTTGGTTGCGTTCTTATGCAACGTGGCCAAGTAATTGCATACGCATCACGCCAACTCAAAGTCCATGAGAAGAACTATACGACCCATGATCTTGAGCTTGGTGCTGTCGTTTTCGCTTTGAAAATTTGGAGACACTATCTATATGGCACCAAATGTGTGGTTTTCACCGACCACAAAAGTCTCCAACATATTTTCAATCAAAAAGAGCTTAATATGAGGCAACGACGTTGGGTCGAACTTCTTAACGACTACGACTGCGAGATCCGCTACCACCCCGGTAAAGCAAACGTTGTAGCCGACGCCTTGAGTCGTAAAGAACGTATCATGCTTCATAGTGTTTATATTCATAACGATATCCAAGCCCGTATTCTCAAAGCACAACACACCTCGGTTACCGAGGGAAACATGTATCAAGAAATGGCATGTGGTGTAGAACTCTTGTTAGAAACCAAAGCCAACGGTCTATTGTATTACTTGGACCGTATCTGGGTTCCCGATCGCGACGATCTTCGTATATTTTTGATGAACGAGTCCCACAAAACTCGATATTCGGTACATCCCAGAGCTGATAAGATGTACATGGGTCTCCGTCAGCAATATTGGTGGCCCGGCATGAAAAAGGATATTGCCCTCTTTGTGGCAAAATGCCTAACTTGTTCTAAAGTGAAGGCCGAACACCAAAATCCTTCCGGACTCCTCGAACAACCTGAAATTCCCGTGTGGAAGTGGGAGAACCTTGCTATGGATTTCATCACCAAACTCCCACGCACTTCTAGTGGGCACGATAGTATCTGGGTTATTATCGACCGACTTACAAAGTCTGCTCATTTCTTGCCTATTCGTGAGGACTATCGAGTCGAGAAATTGGCTCGGATCTACATTGATGAGATCGTAAGTCGTCACGGAATCCCTTTGAACATCATCTCCGATCGTGATTCGCGTTTTACTTCCCGATTTTGGTAATCATTGCAATCAGCACTTGGTACTCGTTTGGATTTAAGTACGGCTTACCATCCTCAAACTGATGGACAAACCGAACGAACAATCCAAACTCTCGAGGATATGCTTAGAGCTTGTGTCATTGACTTTGGTGGCAATTGGAATTCTCACCTACCACTGATTGAATTTTCCTACAACAACAGCTACCATACCAGCATTAACATGGCACCGTTTGAAGCTCTTTATGGACGGAAATGTCGTTCACCGATTTGTTGGAACGAAATGGGTGAAGCACAAATCACAGGTCCCGAGCTTATCCAAGAAACCACCGATAAAGTCTCTCTTATCCGTGACAACATTCGAGTGGCAAGGAGTCGGCAAAAGAGCTATGCCGATAAAAGACGAAAACCCTTGGAATTTCAAGTTGGGGATATGGTTCTCCTAAAGGTATCACCTTGGAAGGGCGTAGTCCGATTTGGAAAGAAAGGAAAACTTGCACCTCGATATGTGGGTCCATTCAAGATACTCGAAAGGATAGGGAAAGTGGCCTACAAACTCGATCTTCCTTCAGAACTCATCAACGTTCATCCGACTTTCCATGTATCTAATTTGAAAAAGTGTCTAGCCGACGAGAATCTCCGCATCCCTCTTGATGAAGTGCGCATTGACGAGAGGATGCACTTTGTTGAGAAACCCGTGGAAATCATGGACCGAGAAGTCAAGAAACTCAAGCGTAGCCGTATCCCCATTGTCAAGGTCCGTTGGGAATCTAAGCGTGGACCCGAGTTCACTTGGGAACGTGAAGACCAAATGAAGACCAAGTATCCGTATCTCTTTTCATAGCCTCCACTAGTTGAATTTCGGGGCGAAATTCCTCTAACATGGGGAGACTGTGACGTTTCAGATTTTTCATTCTCGCACTTGTATTATATTTATCATGTAATCATTTTCTATTAAATGAACTGCAAGTGTTTTTATTTAATTTTGTACAAGATATATATATTTTATTTTATAATAATTAAAATTTTATAAGTTTTAAAAACTTATATAAAATTTATATAAAAATCTACAATTAAAAAGTTGCATATCTAATAAAATAACATATTTTAATAAGATTTATAACTTTTATAAAAATTATTATTTATAAAAATAATAATAATATAATTTTATAAAAACTTATAAATTAATTTGATTTAAAAGAAATTAAATTAATTTAGTTAAATAAAAGTTCAAGGGTTGTTTCGTAATTAAACAAACAAAAAGGGTTTAAAACTAAATTTGTTTGAAAGGTTGTTTCTGGTCAAGATAAACTGTAGGGACCCATCCGTAATTATTTTAAGGTTTGTTTCGTATTAAACCAAACTCCAGGGACTAAAACTGTCAATGCTCAAATCGTTTATCCGGTCACCCCCTTCATTGGTCCGGCGGGTAAAGGGATTTTTCGGCGACGCCTAACAGGGCTGTTCCCTGCACCTCAACACCCGATAAAAGCTGCTCTGGCTTCGTCTCTCCCACGCGAACCATACCCCTCGACCAATTTGTCTCCAAAACATAAGGATCGACTGATCCTGTTGGTGGCCGAAAAACCCACGTTCGAATTCACGCCCGACAGACCACCTCCACGCATGTTGAGTGTCTGGTTAGCTTCGCCTCGTCCAAACTAATGTCGGGACGTGCCCAATTGCACGTTCTATCATAGAATTCGAGCTCGCCTATAAATGACCATGGTCGGCCCTGCACGAACTGGTTACCCTCTTTCCACTCGCTCTCACTCCAAATTGAGAATTCCATCACATTCGCCGTCCCTGAGTGAAGCTGTGACCAAGATATTAAGGGCTAATTTCATCCGGAAGATCGATTTCCATCTTTGACTTTTTCGAACTTCAAACCTCTGCCGACCAGACCCTTCGCGACTAGGTTCGAGTCTCGAATCGATCCCTTTACCTTCTGTTATCACCTGGTAAGCTTTTCCAATCGAAAACTCGACCATCGCCCGAGAGTTACCGGGCAAACCCAGTGTCCTCGGACACGGTTTGCCGGTTGCCGAGGACCAGCGACCAATTTCGTGGTTGTGTATATCAATTAAACGATACACACATAACCAGCGATGGGCAGTAGCCCGGCTGGTTATGCGTGTGTGTGTTTATGCTGTAGGTCACAGGTTCGAGCCCGGTTGGCCTTCGGCCCATTTTTTTTTACTTCTGTTTGCATTCTAATTATTTTATTTAATTAACCTAACTTATTTTAATAACATTTTTATACAATAAATACTAAAACGAGTCGGTTTACTCGTTCGTTTATTTTAAAATCGATTAAACTATATTTTTATAAACCATCCCATTTTTTTGTAATATTTTTATAAACTCATTAAAATGCATTATAATATATAAAATGTCCCATTTTTATAAACCATGTAATATTTTTATAAACTTATTAAAACACATTATAATATACAAAATGTCCTATTTTTATAAACTTTGTAACATTTTTATAAAATTTACCAAAATACCTTTTTCACATATACAATGTCCCACCTTTATAAGCCTTGCAACATTTTTATAAACTTGTTAAAACAAATTTTTAATATATAAATAATATATGATTAGTCAAAGAAAGAATTTTCTTTTATTTGTATTGTTATATATAAATACGTTAAACATAATAAATACTTGTTTAAAACAATACATATATATATTTACTCATAAGATAAAGCTTTACCAAAAACTATTATCATTCTATTTCCATACTTTATACAAATAAATATTTAGGAAGATTATATTAAAGCCTATATACATTTAAAAACAAATACACACCTATACGCATATAATAATACCCATTTGTCTACATAGGGTATCAGCGTGCTTAGGCTTCCACATACTTATCACCTACACGCGTGGAAAAATACCCGCTTGCAAGGTGAGTTACATAGCCCCTATTTTACATTTTTGTACGTTTTGGGGTGAAACATTATACATGCTACTCACATTGTTTATACGTGTTATACATGAGACTATATGCTTATTCTTTGGATGTACATACATTTAAACACAAGACAACCAACTGTAATATTGATAGATCTATTGTGCCTGACCAGCCCACCCGGTTAGGGTGTTTATTACTGCATACTCGGATATAACCGCGTGTTATATTCAATCATATCGGATATAGTGGGTAACTATATTCAAACAGACCGGACTTAGCTGTTGTGCTCTGTTCAAGCGTGTCAAACTCGGTTTGAATTGTGATTAAATAAATGATACATCATATGCTATGTTTAACAATATAAACAATGAGTTGCAAAACGATTTACAACCACTATTTACAGGAAATACTAAACCTATGTACTCACCAACTTTTTAGTTGACACTTGATTTAAATAATGTTTCAGGTTTGGATATGTGACTGCTTGCCGAAGATCTCTCCATTTAGGAACTATGGACCTAGTTAAATAAATTAATGTTTTGAACTAGACTAGGTTATTTGAAATGTATTGTATTTGGAACTTGTTGTCTTTAAATTAAATTAATTAATTATGCAACCTTTAGTTATCATGTGCTTTTGAACAATCATCACATTGTCCGCCTCGATGATTCCGCCATCGGTCGGGGTGTGACAATCTAGCTTTGAGTGCTTGTGTCAAAATTTGATAAGTATTTCTTCCAATCATAGCCTTTTGATTCATCAAACTTGACATCTCGGGTCACATGAACTCGTCCCTTTCGGGTCAAACATCCGGTATGCTTTAGTTCCGGGTTGAGATCCTAAATGCACTATGATATAACATCTATCGTCTAGATTCTTTACTCGGTTGCTAAGGCTTTTACATAGCACATGCATCCAAATACTCTAACATGAATACGGTTGGGTGGTCTTTTCTTTAGTTTCTCATATGGTATCGAGTTGTTTGCTTTTGTTGAGGATTGATTTAGCAAGTAAACTGAATGGTGAACCGCTTCACCCCAGCAGTTTTGAGGTAAGCTCATGGCCTTTAGAATACTCCGGATTGTGCCTAGGATTGTTTGATTCCTTCTTTCCACCACCCATTTTGTTGGGGAGAGTATGGAGCGGCGAACTGTCGGTTTATTCCCCTTTCCTTGCAAAAATTTCCCAAAACATGTGAGACAAACTCCCCACCCCCTTATCCGCTCTTAAGGCTTTAACCTTCTTCTCGATTTCATTCTCTATCCTTTTAATAAACTCGATGAGAATACCAGGGACTTGATCCTTTGTTTTGATTAAGTGCACCCACATAAATCGAGTATAGTCATCAACTACTAAGAGTAAATATTGATTCCCGGCACTCGTCTTTGGTGAGATGGCTCCACACACGTCGGCATAGCCTAATTCTAATGGTTCTTTGGCTCGGTATAAAGAGTCCTTTTGGAATGTACTCCTTGACCGCTTCCCATACATGCAGGAATAACAGACTTGGGCCAGATGTTTAATTTGTGGCAAACCTATCGATACTTTGGATAGGACTTTAAGAGCATCAAAGTTTAGGTACCCTAAAAGAGCATGCCACTTCCATGCTTCATCTTGGAGATTAGCATGTAGACACACTAGAGAAGCAATGTGTATGTTAATTTTATGAACATGATTAGATGAGTGAGGTACCTTCATTAGAAAGGTTCCGTCTGGTTCGAACGCCCATAGAATTCTGTGTTCTATGGTAATCTTGCATCCCACATTGTCCATTTGTCTAAGACTTATGATGTTGTTTTTAAGGGATGGTATGAAGTACACATTATCTAAGGTTCTTTTCTCGCCCGAGTTGCCTACCAATACTATTCTCCCACGTCTTTTTATCTCCACACAAGACCCGTCACCAAATCTCACATTTCCTGTTACTCGATTGTCTAGTTTGGAAAACCAAGATTGGTTTCCTGACATGTGATTACTTGCCCTGTTGTCTAGAAACCACGTGTTCTTCTCACATGGACTGGATTCATACACTCTTGGATCAACTCGTTCTTTATACAAGAACACCACGTCTTTACTGTTTTCAACATAGGTTTGCATGTACAAAACTGGCCATTTTCTCGAGCTATTCACCGGTCTGTCGGTTTGAGAGAGATTTGTCTCCTCGCTCTTCTTACGAGTGGGACAATTCGAAGCAAAATGACCCATATCTTCATACTTGAAGCACTTCATCTTGGAACGATCCTTCCTTTCTACTTATTCCTTTTCTTTACTTCATCTGACCCCTCTTCCTTTTCCATAGCCACCTCCTCGCTGATTAGGTTCAGTCGTCCCTCTTCCTCAACCATAACCTCTATCGTTGTTCCGTTTAGCTTCCCGCTCTTCAAAGGTGAACAAGAGTTGTTCTCCTTTGGCTGGTTGTTTATCTTCTTGGTTCACACACTCCTCGTATGCAATAAGTCCGCCCAAGACGTCATCGAACCCAATGGTTTTTAGATCCACAACTTACTCGATTGAGGCGACCATATGGTTGAATCGTTTGGGTAGTCCATGTAGGAACTTCTTGACCAACGTCCTTTCTTCCATTATTGTTCCGAGTGAAGCAGATTTTGAGGCAATCCCGGATATTTTTCCCGCAAACTTAGCGACTGTGCTGGAGTCCTTCATCTTCAACCCCATAAGCTCCGACATTAGGGTTTGAAGTCTTGCCTCGATTACACGATTAACTCCTTGATGTCGTGATTGTACTGCAACCCGTATCTCTTTTGTCGTGGTACAGTTGCCGACTTGCAAGACTTGTTCCTTGGGTAAGGCTTGGAATAATAGAGCAATTGCTATATGATTCTTGGTCTCGTCAATGGTTGTTCCTGGGCCGATTACGTCCCATACTTTGTGAACATTAAGGATAGCCTTCATCTTCATCGACCAAACAACATAGTTTGTATCGGTAAGCATCGACATGGAAGGTTTGTACATGGTCCTTCGTGACAACCAATCTATTGGCAGCGTCTCCCATGTTTCTTCACTTATAGGTGATCGGTGTGCTTGGTGGTGTGTTTACTGGTTCTTCCGGATCAATCTTGTCTTCTTCAGATTGATCACGATCTTCTTCTCCGGGGATAAAGTTACTCTTACTTCAGCCGCCTGAGATCTAAACAAGAACCCGTTGCGCAGGTGAGATCGTTTGTTACGATCATTTGTAACCTGGCCGGACTCTTCCCTCTTCCCAATTGAGCTACCTTGAAGCTTTGATACCAATTGAAAACAAGTTGGCACCGAAACTTCACGTACAAGAAAAGTAAATGCTCAAACTCTCGTTTATTGATTTGAATGATGAATTAGGTTACAATCATCCTTTATTTATAAGCCTAATATCCTATATCAATACAAATCCTTATTTGAATCAAACTAGAGGAAAAACTAACTCAAAATACCCCTAGACTCTGTAAGTCGGTCCTTTTTACCCGAACTTACATGATTAGTCTAACAATCTCTACTAGCAAAATTAAATACAAATTAAGATTATAAATTATAAATAAAAATAGCGAGAAATATATGAATTAAAACGTAGCATTTTTTATATTTCATATTAAAAAAAGAGAAATTAGTCCGTCTGTAACTGATATAACCACCATCCTTTTATCATTGACGACAAAGCCAAGTATTGTGATGTCGAAACCCAACTCATCCTCCACATTCGCTTGTCAAAACCCCATTGCAGATGGTCTTATAATCACACAAAACTTTAACATCATACATGCATTAATAACAGTATAAACACAATCGCCAAGTGACTTGTCCAACCATATAATCACAACTCAATAACCAATAAGGGGTGTGTGTGGATACACTCCATGTTCAATAATTGTGTTGTGTGTGTGGATACACTCCATGTTCAATAGTTGTGTCAAGTATACATGTATATATGCTATATGCACACTCGAGCATGCAAAAGCAGGTTCACCCCAAAGTGTTTTGACCCACGGTTACAATTATTGTCAAACGTGCTCAGATATAGTTGAACACGTTAATTATATTGAAAACAGAAAACTCACATTGTCATCTTTCTGCAAGTGTAGTCGAAAATAATCTGTAATATGTTCCTCGAGTCATGCTCCTTTGGCAGTTTCAGTAGACGGGCCACTCTTGTATATCCGGCATGTTGCCTAAGGAGGGATTCGGGCTTTACATCTGGCTTTGGTTCATGGTTAGGTGTTTTGGGTTGTGTTAAGGCCCATTGTATGGCCCATATCGCCAAGGGGCGCATGTAGGCCAGAGATCTGTATCTTCCATTTATGTCCCAAGCTTCTGGGGTTTGGAAAGAGTATCTGCAAGTATGAAAAGGGCATTCACGTCAATCACCAATGTACAAGTGTAAAAAAAAGCATGGTACTACCATCCTCTGAAATTGCTGAGTGGATCAGACATGTTAGATAACATGGCAAACCGGGTTCAAACGAGTCAGGTCGGATTGGGTCAGACCATAAACACTATTTTTGTCCATTTTTCTGTATTTTTTTAGATAAAGCGATTTAGGAGGTTTTAAGCACTTCAGAACATTTTGGAAACTTTTGACCGTTTGGCAGACATTTTGATTTTTAATACATTTGACCCATTGGAGATAAACTACAGTCGGAATTGACCAAGTTTTAGGTAATTAGGCCTAAATTTACAACTCTACTTTATATGGGTTGTTTGGTTTACATGCCAAATTACCCAATAGCTTGTTGTTGTATTATACTGATTTTGGTCCACAAGATTTTAATAAAGAAAGTTGTAGACAAATGATAGTCAATTGTTGCAACTCTCATTAAGTAGACTTACCCGCTTCCTTGTTCAGACCAACCAGTCTCGTAAACTCCACTTGCAGTTTGAAAAGCCATATCAGTCATGTCTTCATGAATCATACCTGCAGCAACACCATAAGTAACTCCAGTCCATATTTCTCTTGACTGCATACATGACGTGTCAGCTTGTCCACTTGGCAGCATCCCGTTAATTGCTCCACGTTTCCCGTTTCCCACTTTCATCATGTTAAATTTATAAACCTTTTCCAATGCACTTCTAGCCTTCTCTTCATCCACAATCGGAAAAAGCCCGCATGCTCTTGCATACCTGCAAAAGGTCGTTTTTTTTCTTACTTTTAGAATATGGACTCCTGAAATAAATAAATAAATAAATAAATGTTGCAAATTTCAACAAACCATTGTCCGGCTAATTGATCAGCTTGAATGGACGAACTTGCCCTCCCGTTACTGTCATCATAGTTAAAATAAGAACCATTCCATAGTTTATCATACACAGTCTTTGCTTTCTGAAACTTCACCCAAAAGTAATCTTCACAACCCTTATCACCAACTTCAGCCGCCAGTGCAGAGGCGGCTTGCAATGCCGCCACCCACAATCCACCAGAATATGCACTGACACCTGCCACAGACCATATATCATATGTTTGATCAGGGATTCCTTCATTTTCAATCATCCCATCACCATCTTTATCAAACTGTTCCATGTAAGCCATTGCTATATAAACTGAAGGCCAAACAGCCCGTGCAAAACTTTTGTCTTTAGTAGCAACCACATCCCTGTAAACTTGGAGAACAAATTTGGGGTTCAGATCTTTCCACTGGTCGGTATTGTATATATTGTAGAAATTAACATCAAACCATGGATCAATCATTCCAATATCATGTGGGACCGCACCAAGTGCCTTTCGTGGGGCCTGTGTTCCATCACATAAAAGATCCATCTTTCTTGGATCATGCATCAGTACTGCAGCTGCAAAGTCTCGTTGCAGGCTTAGTTCAAGTTTTGGAAATAACATGATTAATGCGAATGAGGCATAAAAATGGACATCATATGTGTTACACATATGATATTCTATTCCTTCATAATAAAGAAATTGGCCGATGTTTTCTTCTCCTTGTTGTAATAAATTGGTACCAAATGCTGAGGTTTTTGATGTGGGATTATGGATTTCTTCAAGTACTGAAGTCATTCTTTCAAGAACATTAACAGCAGTGTCAAATTGATGAGATATATCACCATTATTCTGAGAATTTATATTAGATCTATCAATTGAGAACTTTAGTCCTGTAATGCTTGATAAATTGTGTACAGGTGGTAGTCCATCTGCAAAAAGAGATGAAGTAACGTGAGCGGGTTTTACTTAACAAAAATGATGTAATAATATTAAGGTTACCAGTCCAAATTGTCCCCCCTGCGTTGAGATAGTATAACTCATTGAAAAGAGTGATTGGGTACCTGCAGATAGCCAATAGGATTTCAGGATTAGACAGTATGGGCAGTAGAAAGTAGAGATAATGCATCAGTTTGGGTCAAAACCAGTCATTTTGAAAATGTATCAATATGGTTTGGGAATGAGCTTGGGTTGAAACGGTTTGTTTTAGAAAGAAAAAAATTTATCAAAATGGGTTCACACTATATTTGTTTTATGGCAGCTAGGCGCGACGATAGGCAGAGATGGCGGTGGTGGCGGTAACAGTGATGGTTATGGCAGCGGTGGTGGTGGTGACGGTTGTGGAGGTTACAGCAGTTGTGACGAGGTGACGATGGTCATGACCGGTAGGTGGTGGTGGCAGAAAATGGTGGTAGGTGGTGCTGGTCCGTTTGAACTTGTTCTAAGTTAGCTAGTTTTATACAAGTGACGACTTATTGTATAATTTGAGCAACCCAAATCAACTTATTTAGCTAACAAAAATTAACCAAAACAACCTATTTAATGAAGAATGGGTCATGCTGTGTAGGTAAAATCAAGAAAATTAGCTTCAATAGGAAATGGGTCATACAGATTGGAAGTCACCCAAAGTGCATATTTAATCCATAAAACAACCTAAATCAATTTATTCAAAAAGTTAGAATATTATCAATAGAATATAACTTTTATAGGTATATTTGACACCAACTATCTATACAAAAAAAATTAAAATTTTGGACAAAAAGTGTTATTGGTCAGCCCAACTCGACCCAACCCGTTTAACCAATACGAAAGGACTACCCATTTTGAACCGCTACCCAGCCCATTCATATTACCAAATACCAACTCTAGCAAAAAGAAGAAAATCAAAGTTTACCATTCAGGGAGCCTCTTGTCATCAAGGATAGGCTGCTGCCATGATTCTATCTGGGCCTCCCAGTTACAATGGTCTAAATTTCAGAGAAGCAAATTGGAAACCTTAATATATAGGCACTTTTTGGAGACCAAATTAATTATGATATGATGTGAATCCCACGTGTCAATTTAGATACACGAGAAAACATTACCAACAATGGCATCATGCGCAATTTTTCCAGCAGCATCCCCATGAGAACCATAAAATTTGGTGTAACGCCTGTTTACAGAACAACCCTTGTAAGAAGCATGTTATGTTATTTGACATATACTAAAGTTCCAAACATATTTGTGTGGGACCCACCTATGATAAGTCCTGTTTCGAAACCGTACTTCAGGACAGTCCCATGACAGTGAGAAAGTAACGGTACGCACTGCATCAGGGGGTATGGTGACAGAAGCTGCAATAGCTGCACCTATAGAGGATTTCGGTTTTGAAGCCACTGGCAGTTGAGAGGAATCAAGGCGATTAAAGGAGCCATTCTGAATGATAAAGTTACAAAATAAAAATCTAGCTATAACAATGGCCAAGTTTTCAACATAGGCATAAAGGGATATAAATTCCCTTTAAAATGGATGGAAAAGATAGGGTGCACATGCATGACAATTAGAGATGCACAAAGACAAGGCCTAGGCCTGGTCCTAAAGTAGCCTGGTTCTTCGCATGGAAAAAGGGACTGATTTGGGCCCAGGAGTCCTTACCAGTACTCGATCCGTCCTTACCGCACCCAAGACAATTTTTTTTAATTTTTATCAAAAAGGTTGTTTAAATATTTAATCATGTATTACTTAAAAGCATGTATTTAACAATAATAACACAAATTGTTAAATTAAAGCAAGATATTTTATATTTTAAAAATTAAAATTTTCAACAACTTATTGTTGTGAAGAATAAAAATAACGTTTTTTAAGAATACCTCAAATTAGTTTTGTAAAGCTTTAAAATATACAAATTTACATACATGTAAAAGTAATTGAATTCAATAAAAAGATTAAATAGCATACAAAAATTTTTAAAAATATACATATTAAAAACAAAATTAGGTGCCAGACCCAAATGACTGAGCCTTTAGGACTGGATATTCAGGCCTAACCAGGCATTTCAATCAAATACAAGGACTGATAACTGAGCTCAGGCCCAGGACTGATTGTGTAAATTAGCTCAGAGAATATCATTTGGAGCTGGGGGTCGCCCTGGAAGCAACCTCTCTATCCTCCGGGATAGAGGTATGGTTTGCTGACATCCCACCCTCCCCAGACCCTACCAATAGCTTTACTATTGGTGGGATTTTACTAAGTATGGTTTTTGTTATTGTAGCTCAGAGAATATCATTTACCTCCAATATAAGAAAATCAACTGAATTGCAGTTATTATATAAAGAAAGTAGGATCTAATGGGAGTTATGATTTATGAAGCGAACACCACGCAATTGCTATATATGTTATGAACAAGTGATATATGGAATAATGTTAAACAAACCTCTTTAATTTCACGCCACATGTCTTTTGCTGTGAAGCCCTGGAAGTCTCCAGATATCACAAAGGACGGGCACTCTGAAACATGAACATGATTTGTTTCTTGTGCTGCAATAGCAAAGGTTACCGGGGTTTGACCATCCGCACTCCTGTGTTGATTTACACAATGAAACATATACCACAAATCGAATACAAAAATAATATTCAAGAAGAAAATATTACATGTGATGAAGGCTTACACCATGAATTCCATCTTCCACCCTGATAAAGTAATGTAACATTAAAGGTCAGAATATGAGATTTTAGTTACGTGATCAATAATCTTGAAACCCATACAGATGTGCAATATGGGGTTGAATATATACATTCTTACTTCATTTTTGTATTGAAATGATTACCAGATAATCCGGAGAATCCACCAACAGAATTCTGAAATAAGAAAGTCAACATTTATAAAAGATTGATGAAATTATTCTTATGAAATGATAGCATTAACATTATTACAAGTAAGAATTGTGAGAGAACTAAAAGTAAAATTTTACTTACTTCCCATGTGAACAGTAAGGTGACATCTGCAGCAGTCTTTCCTATGTTAGACAACTACATAAGAAAAATTATCAATGATAGGTTATGTTATCTCATCCAACCCAGATTAAAAAGCACAAAAACAAAAGAAAATTCTGTAAGAGATATATCATACTGTGTAAGTAAACACTGCTACAGGAAAACTGCTTTCCTTGTAATTATGGGGGACAATTGGAGAAATCTGACAACAAACTAGTTTTAGGTCTGGATCAGGTTCACCTACATTAAAAGATAATAGATTGATGAGTGATGACTGAAAAAAAGTCAAACTAATAGCAGTGGGCATTTTTATAAACAAAGAGGATGAGAATTACCATCATACACTGTCCAAGCCCTTGGGTATAATGCATGGTATGTAGAACTATGTCCATCAAATTTCCAGTCCCAAGATCCAATCCCATGTCCTGATTTATCTCTGATTATAAACATTATCTTCAGTTTCACTTTCAGTCATTCATACAATACAAAAAGAAAACCATTTTTTTAAAAATCTTTACATTCTCTTGTAGTAGGTTGTTTACTTTTACTCGCACACAAAGTATATTTTTTTTCTAGGAAATTGGCTATTTTAACGTTGAGCTTATTCAATGCACCCATCTTGCCCTTCCGTTTTTTTTTTTTTGCTGCTAAAGCACTTTAAAAGTCTGTAAGAAATAAGATTATTTTTCCTTGCAAAACTACTTTTGGTGAAGCTTCCACTTCCCTTTGATTTGTTTTTATCTTCAACATTATGAAACATTTCATTTTGCAAATGGTGATATTGAAAAAACAAATAGCAAGATTCATATTTTATTATTAAGTAAAATAAAAATGTCTTTCTTCAATCTTAGGTCAAGATATGTACATTCATGATCTATAAAACATTATTATGAATCCATGATAGAATGGTTATTTTCCTAGATGAAAATCCAAATTGTGTGCAAGTGCATATTTGAGCAAAAGGGTTTCAGGACAGAATTTTTTTTTGCATACTTTAGCACTTCTGGGTTTGGCGGGCAGAGGACAGTCGAATATTTCTTTCCGTTTGGTCGTGAGATAAACACCTGCATAATGTCATAAAGTAAATATGAAATCACTTATGAACTACAAATTCCCCTAACTTGTGAAATTATCATATATGCCGAAAACACAAGTTTTTAGTGCATAAAGTACAATGCTTTTAATGCATGTTTGTGTATATATGATATTTTAGCAAAGGGCTTATACGAAATTGATCCGAATTTGAATATATCTTGTTGAATGAGAAACAAACAGTGCACCCACGTTTTGATGGAGAATGTGAGAAAATTTCTCCATAGATGAAAATTTCAACAGTAATTTAATTTTTCAAAACCTTTAATGCTATAAAGAATGTTAAAGTAGCAAGCATTTGACACAAAGAAAAAACTTACAGAAAATTGATTTGCTAATACTGGTTTGTCTTCACAAATTTTCGGAAAGAGTTGCCAACGCAAAAACTCGCCTTTATATGTTCTGCCAATGCTACCTGCACTGGCAGATTTGTTTATTTAGCCACCAAAACATGGCAGCATTGCTAAGAAGATGGTAAGTTTATATATACATTTTACCCTTAAAAGTAAGCTACTGCTTACCCAATACCGCCTAGAGGAACACCATTACATGAGGAATAATAGTGTTTCTTGAAAGGGTTAATAATAGTTCCCTGAAACAATAGAGAATAAGTCACTCAGTTGCGATGATCAAAATGTGCATCAGAAAAATATTTATATGAACAAAAAGATTTACATTTCCATCTCCCTTTGAAGCATCTTCTTTTATCCAACGCCATAAGCGATACCCTAGTGGAGCCTACACAAAGGAAGCAAACAATTAATATAAGACAATAAATTACCAGAATTTGTTACAGAAAAAAAGTTACAAAGTGAATAGCCTATATTGGCACGTAATTTACCCAATTTTAGGTCAAGTGATTATAATATGAAATGGAAACAAATTAATAGGAGATCATCAAGGAACTGGGAAGCCCTTGAGCTTAACTTACCACCTACTAGGACAATCATAGTTTGGAAATTGAGAAAAAAAAAGATGTTCATTATATAACCTGGATAATAACTTGAGAGACCTACAACAAGTGTTTTAGAATGCATAACTACAGTACCACATGAAACCTCATTTGACAATCGTTCTTCTAGGTCTTCATATATTGAACGACTACATCATGCAAGTAGAAGATATGTCATATAACATACATACCATATGGAATACTTCTGTGATCTTTATGCCAAACTCTGAAAGAGGACTTTCCTCAGTGTTCAGTTTCCTCTTCCATGTAAGAGATGCTGGTTTTGCTGGATCAACTTTACCCTAGAGATAGAGAGAGAGTTATCAAGTTACAGTTAAACTTCAATTTGAATATCAATGAAGAAAATCTTATGTGAGCTATAACGTTCTCCATTAGTACATTATAAGTGAAACAAAGCTTACAGATACAATGCAGGACAACCATATGCAGACAAAACTAAGGGAATACTTCATAGTTATGACTATAATGCCCAATTTTGCAAAATATCTAGAGTTACAGTTACAGGCACAAGCCTTTCTATAAATAATAAGCAAGAAAAAATTATTTACATGAAAAAAATCATGATAACTGTTATGGATAAAGAGATACAAGAGAACATGGAAATAAATAAAACAGTAAAATAAAAGCATTTCATCATCAGACTACCTCGATAATAGTAGAATCAGAAGCTTCCCTATCAACATCACTATTTGTTTCCATTTCCCTGAAAGAAAATACAGATAACCACAAACTCAGCATTAATATGCAGGATTTGACCTAGTGCCAATTTCATTTCGCCTTCACCACATTGCAGTCTGGATCTCAATTCTCAAAATAGGAAACCAAAAGTAAACATTTTAGCAATAGACTGCTCAAATTTGTTGTCCCTGGTCCTATTTGTATTATTACTCCCAAACTTGTAGTCCACTTTTTATTACAAAAATCAAACTTGTTACTTAATAAAGATCCCTGTCAATTTCTAATTCTAATCAAATCCTTATAACTTCTCAAAATCAAAAGTGGAACCTAATTTTACTATGGAGAGAGTTTGTTACATCTCATAGAGTTAACATTTAACAAAATCTGTTCATCTTAATTAGTTGCACGGTTGCACCAATTGCTTCACAATCATAACCTGTTAAAATCAGAAACCATTGCAGCTAACAATCAAGCAACATAATTCCTTTATTTTGACCAAATTCAAAGTTTCTATCTTCATTTATGCAGAAACAAACTCAAATTCAATAAAAAACCATTGTCAAAAACTTGTGATAACCAAATCGTAGATAATAAAACTAAATTCGCTCTCCAGAAAAACAAAAATTGAAACGAAGTACAGAGATCATTTATTATCAATTAACTTCAAATACAAATCTTAGATTATACAATTGTACTAACATCAACAAGCATCATCACGTATATTGGCAAATCAATGGCATTTAGTTCACAGAAAAATTAAATTTGACGTAACATCACCTCTCGAATGCAGAAACGAAAACAAAACAGAATTCGTTGCGATGGAAAACAAATCTCAATTTCGAAAAGGATATATTCGTTGAATCAAAATTCTATAAACACAATCAACTACGAACAGTGCATTGATCGTAAGTGAAAGAATCAAACCGTAGTGATAATCGATGACGATGATGAACTTTAGGAATCCTGCAGAATTTGAGAAGAGATTTGCAGGATTTGGTAGCGATATTGGTGGAGAGCTGCTGGTTTGTGTGCAGGTGAAATAAATCAAAAATAGTCAATGACGACGTAGGTGTGTTAGCTGTTCTGTTTCGATTAATATAACACCCACGAGAATTATATTTACATCAAAGGCCAAATTTTTTTTAGCATTATTTTGATAATATTTTTTATATAAATTTAAATACAACTTTTTTTATTTATTATTAAATATGGGTTGGACGTCACCCACGGTATCTTGACCCATTGGGTCAAGATTGCGAGAAAAGTTACCAGTGTTACCTTGCTGATGTGGCAGATTATGCGAAATGAATGATTATGTGACCACGAATCATGAATGAGGAGGTTATTGCAATAGTGGGCTCCATCGCCCCTGGAAAGGGGCACTGGGACAGGTACCGGCATAAAGGCGGATGACGATAGGTAACAAGGGATTTATTCCCTCTTTGTGATTATCTCCAATCACATTAGAAATTTACTCACGTCAGAGGATGGTTACATGGGGTTTTCCATTCTTTTGGAGAAGCTAACGGCGGTGAATTTAACAGGTTGGCTAGAAGCGTTGACAATCGAAGTGTTCGGGTTTAATCCTAAGAGAAGATTTCTAGTTGGATTCAGGATCCGGTTAAGATTTGCTTCTTCACTTGTGTGTATATATATTTTAATAAATTGTACTATATTTGATATAATATATTTTTCAGGCTCTCGTCTACTTCAAATTTATATTGTTTGAAAGTGGATTCTTAATTGTTGTTTGGAATAAAATTTAAATAACATATTTTAACATTGAAAAATAGATCATGTTGAAAACAATACAAACAAATTTGTAACATAAACAATTATAAATTATAATGATAGGAAATAAAGTTTACGAATGAAGCTCGGAAAATAACGGAAAACGTAGCGGGTTCGGGGGATCGGGTCTTGGGCCGGGCCAAAGGAGGCGCAGGGGTGGATAAAAGGTTAAACCCTAACACCCTCATCCATTTCTCCATTTCCATCATCTTCACCAACACATTCTACAGAGAGAGAGAGAAAGTTCTAAACCGCTCACGAAAGCTTCATACTCGGTCCAAGATCGTTGCTAAACGTTACTAGAGTTTGGAAAAGAAGGATTAACGCGACATCAGGTATCAAATTGTTCTCAGACTCGATTTCTGATTTGAAAGTGGGTTTTAAAAAGATGGAATTTTTACGTTTAGATTTGATTAAAAAGTATGTATCTAGCTTCATGGAAGCTAGATATAAGTTTTAGACGTAAAAAGATTGGAACTTGGATCAAAAACGAAGAATTTGATCAAGAACAGTTGAATCGTCCGAAATCTCGATGAATGGTCCGAAAACTATTTTCGTCCGAAAATTATTTTCGACGAACATGATTTTGGACAGATGTTTTCGTACAACATAGTTCTCGGACGGGAGATTTCAAACGAAAAGGTTTTCGGACAAGTGATTTCGAACGAAATAGTTAATGAGTAAAAGATATGTTTAACTAGTTAGTTTTCAGTCAAAAAAGATTTCGACTAAGATAGATTTCGACCGAAAAAGATTTCGGTCGAACAAGTTTCGGACAGATAGTTTTTCGGATGAAACCTATAGGTTATAACCTTGTTCCATTCGTGACCCTTGACAGATTTGTTAGCATCCCACCTAGCTCGAAGTTTCCTTGCTAAGTGAGATAAACCCCGTAGAAGACAGGTGAGTTCTTATTGCCTTTTTTCCTAAACGGTTTTGGGCTGGCATGCATACTGTTAAAGAGATAGTTTTCAAAGTTAAAGAATATTTTATAAGAATTATATGTTTTTATAAAATGAAAGTTAAAGATTTAAAGAGTATAATATTACCTTTTAAACAAGTTTAGAAAGATAATAAAGAACGATAAAGGAGTTGTACTTTGGTACATCTCGACAGTGACAGTGACAAATACCATGTTATATGCTTGTGTGTTAAGATGTTTTGTTTATCTATATGAAAGTTTATGTGATTACATTTCTATTTGTGTAATAGTGTAATTGCATTGCATAGTAGTTGCATAGTAGAAAGTCATGCAGTCATGCTAAAGTAGAAGTCTCACCCTGAGGTGTGAGCAATGCTAAATAAGTCTTACACTTCAGTGTAAGCAATGCTAAAGGAGTCTTACACTTCGGTGTAAGAAATGCTAAAGGAGTCTTACACTTCGGTGTAAGCGAGAAAGTCTTACACTCCGGTGTAAGCGAGAAAGTCTTACACTCCGGTGTAAGCAATACTAAAGGAGTCTTACACTTCGGTGTAAGCAATGCTAAAGGAGTCTTACACTTCGGTGTAAGCGAGGAAGTCCTACCCTAAGGTGTGGGCAATGCTAAAGGAGTCTTGAACTGAAGTGCAAGTAAGAAAGAAAGTCCCACCCTGAGGTGTGGGCAGCGCTAAAGTAAAAGTCTTACCCTGAGATGTAAGCGAGAAAGGGATCTGGTTCTTGTATCAGAATCCATATGTGATAGTTAAAGTGTGATAAACTCACTTATCATGTACAAGTGAAACGATAGTCAGACAGAGTACAACCCAGACGGGTTTCCTCGAAGCTAAAGTTTTTCAAACAGTAACGTAACAATTTTATAATTGTAACGTTATAAAGTTTTAAAGTAAAGCTAAAGTGTCACACCCCCGCCGGCGGCGGATTATACGTCGGGGCTGAAGCGGTTGTTCAAAAGCACATGATCAACTATTAAATATGTTATAATATTTAATCAACATATTAAGCATTCGTTACAAGGAAAATAGAATCATATTGTTCAAATAAAACATAACAATAAATGAATCCTTAATTAATTTTACTAGAAAAGACAAAGCATCCGAGTATTTACTCGAGTTGAACGATTAATGTACATTAAATATATAAATCAATAGGTAGCTAACCCATAAACATGTTAATTAATGCGCTCGCAACCGACAGCTGACTGTTTATATGCCTCCTACCATCATGGTGCATGATTAGGTCAATATTGCACCCATTCGACCTCCAATCAAGTTAGCACGACTAACGCGGGTGAGGTTTGTCAAACCCAGTAGTATTACTTAAATTACCTCGCTATGTTCATATTAACGGTCCGATGTGAGGAATTAAAGGATAATGTATACGCATGGTCATACAAGTTATATCATATATGAATTACAAAAATCAAAAAGCATTTACAACATGTTTTCTCCCCCAGTTTAAAACAGTAAAAAGAGGCCATGAAAACTCACATGAATAGCGTAGACAGTATCACACAAGAGATAAGTTGGAACCACGAGTGGAAGTCTCAAAAGACTTACGAATGCCCTAAAATTATAAATACATAAATTAGGAATAAGTTGGGATTTGTGATGACGACACGGAAGTTAGAACATCTTAACGCTTTCTAAGGATTTAAGAGTAGACGAACGTGTCTACGGAATTATATAAATTTTTTATATGATCGTTAAGGGAAAAGTGTGATGACGAACGTGTCGTATGTTAATAAATAATAATAATTAAACAAATACATATATTCGTACGTACGAGTCGTTTACAAAGATTAGAAAAATAATATAATTTAATACATTATTTTTAGGTTCGTCGGATTAACTAGTTAATCATTGAGTGGAAAAATAATAAATATATTATTTTTAATCGAGTATGCAAACGAGAGTAAAAAATATAAACTATTATATTATTTTTAGTTTAAACGCCACACAAAGTATTTTAACGAGGTGGAATAATATAAAAATATATATTATTTAATAGTGGGAGTTACGAGTTAAAAATAATATAAACATATTATTTTAATCGAATTCGCGGTTTGAATATAATATAAACATATTATTTAAAAGTGGGAATAATAATTATAAAAATAGGTTATGAAACCAAACCCGAGCCTACGGGTTGTTTTTCGGGTTAAAACTCTTAATATAATAATATAAGGTTTGATTTTTTTATAATCAAATATAATTAAAAAGTGCATCAAAAAAATAAATGTGGGAGCCCGGTCTCGAACCCGGGTCTCTCCCACACACGCACACTGTCTTAACTAGTCCCGCCAGCTAGGGTATCGCGACATAATCCGGGACAAATTGCTTTTAACATTCGGGTTCCTGTGGTCTCCCTCCCATACACACAACGATCGAATCCCAGTCCCAACCCACTAAATCCGATCGCGACTAGCCAAAATGGCAAAAGGGTTTTGTTCCTTACAGTATTTCGGACCTGGGATGGGATTTAATTCGAAAAGCCGTAAGTTTAAGTGTGTTTAAATTAGGTTTTAAGATTCGAGCCCTAGAATAAGAACATGAAATTGACTTGAACAGTTTTGATGTTAGAATGCTTTGAAATCATAGGGCTTTTAACAAGTAATGACTTGCGAATCTACTGATGTGGTTTAATTCCATTTTGGTTGAGTTTCAGATCAAAAAACCCAAATCGAACAAGAACAAACCCTAGACTACGGATCATGATAAATTCGATATTAAAAGGTTGAATTAACAGAGGGCTTTCAAAGAGTAGGTCATTACGAAGCTAACCATGTAGGTTAATTTCGTTTTGATTAACCCTAGGATCGAAACCCCCAAATTGAATAAGGACGAACCCTAGAATTCGAATTATGAAAAATTCGATGTTAAAATGTTAAATTGATAGAGGGTTTTCACTCTGTGGGTGGTTACGAGTCTACAGGTGTGGATTGATTAGATTAAGAACACGTTTAGAATAGGGTTCGATTAAACTGGTTTCGTATGAACCCTAGAAATCGGTTCATGATTAATTCAGTAATGTAAGCCCATTAGGGCTTTCATTCTATAGACTAAAACGAATCAGAGGAGTGTTTCAATTACCAGATTGGATACCAAATTGATGGGACACGGCTAAAACTCAGTTCCGACGATGAGTGCTTGATCTGCAATGACTCCGGCGTCGTCTCCGATCCGATTGATGTGTGCAAAAGCTCCCGAGAGTTGCGTCTATCGTGTGCAGAGACTCAATTCGTAATTTTGTATACGAAAAAGATAAATTTGATGGCATTTGGCAATGAAGTCGACGGTTATGAGTTATTACTCATTAATTTGTTTAATTTTGATAATGGTGATTATTAAACTGACGGTTACGACTGTTAATGATGAGCATATGCTTGATCCGTTACAAAATCAGGTAGTGATCTGACGTGTAGGTGTTCGTTGGGTGTTTATGATGTTTAACTATATGTTTTTATGTGTGATTTAGCATGGAACGCGTTTACTTTGCATGTGTTTATGATTTGTAGGTGTTTGGATGCTAAGTACGTGTTTTGGAAGCATTAGAGAGGAAGTAGAGGGTTTCGATCAGAAACTATGCAAAAGATGGAGGCTGATGTGGAAGTTCTGGAAGCTGAATCTTGAAACAGACATATCTCGAGCTAGAAAATGAGTTACGAGACCCATAATATATGAATCTTGGGTAGCTCGAGAAGCCGAATCCAAATATTTGGTTAAAAAAATACACTAGGGGCGTAAGCTTACGCCCTAGGAGCGTAAGCTTACGCCGGTAACATTTTCTGAACAGAAGCTTCAGCTCGACGGAGTAAGATTATGCCCCCAGCGTAAGCTTACGCTGGTTACGTTTCAGACGCGGATTTTTAGTGAAACAGCCGATTTTTAGTGTTTAATTGGGGGTTTCTTCCCCAAATTCGAAATTCTCTTTTGGGACATCAGTTCTTGGGCGATTTTGGTAGTTCTTGGAGGCTAAGGAACACGATTCTAACATTAACTTGAAGATTGAACATGATCTCCATCACCATGAGCGGCTAATTCACTTGTGGCTTCCTCTACGCGGACGGTTCATATAGGTTTCATGTTTTGATTCAGTTTATTTGTGTTTTTGGATCTATTTAGTTTCTGACAATAACTGAGTAGATTGATGTATTAGATATTTTAAACAGTTTATTTGAGTGCTTTGAGTTTGCTTGCTTTACGATCTTGTTCGGTTGATGACAAAACCTAGTAGCAGGGTTGGGTGACTAAAGGGGGCAATTTGGCATTCATAAATTGGGTGATTGAATTATACTGGTTTGTGACGGAACTGGTTGTATAGGTTGCTGACAACAGCCTGTCTTCAATTACTATTTTAACTGATTTTCCAACACTATGTCTATGTGGTGTCCAATTAAATAACTGAGTTTTGCATAAACCTAGAATCTGAAGTTTGGAGGAGGTTGCATTTTTATTTGATCTGTGTTTTCATTCTAATTATCAAACTAAGCAATTTCACTAACCACTGATTCCTCATGGATACGATACTCTTCTTACCCTTACTAGTTAAGTGTTTAGGGATTGTTTTTGACCGACCTAACGACATTGATCAAAATGGCGTCGTTGCCGAGGAATCAGTGCGCTTAGTTCTATTGCTTTAGTTTATTGTCTTTAGTTGATTTTAATTCTTATCAAACACCCAAAAAGATTTTCTTTACTTCTGTTTTTATTTTTTTTGTTTATTTTGTTTATTTCTTTGTTCAGAGCTACTCGGTTGTGCTACGTGTGCAGGTTGACATGGACAGTAATTATTATGGTGACCAAGACTACTATGAACCATGCAACAACTGTGGCATCACTGACCACTGGGCACAAGATTGCCCAAGATACAATCAATGTGGTGGTGGTCCTGAGTACCCAAACTATCAGGACGATTACAACCAAGACTACCACCCAAGCAGGCCACCTGATCAAGACAACTATCATTCTGAACTGGATGCCATCCAGTCAAACATGAAGGAGATGGCCAAGATGATACAAGCAGTTGTGCAGCAACAGGAGAGGCAGGACAAAGCTCATCAAGCTTTGGTAGATCTAGTTGCCAACCTAACTGGGATTTGTCGGGTCACTCATCAAGGAAGTAGGTAAGCCTCGCTGTTCACATCAGTCCTCCTGTTCTGAAACCACAACCAGTGCACACCTCAATGATGTAAGTTTCCATTCTTCATTTGAATATCCTGCTTGTGAACAGACTCCACCACCGGTTGTAGAAAGAGTGGTGGAGCATAGTGAATCCGAGGCCGACCCTAATTAGGATTTTATTTCACAGAATAATTTGAAAACTGAAAATGTGAATAAACCTGTAAAAATCCCGTTTCCAGATGCTCTAATCAAACCGTTTTTAAAAGAAAAAGATCCAACACAGGATGAACGATGGGAAAAGTTTGAGAAGCGTAAAATTAACTCATTATTTTTAAATACGCTTAAACAAGGTCCTGATAATGTTGAATGTCTAAAAGGTTTGAGTACCCGAAAACGACGGCACAAATGTCCCGAGCAAGTAAAATTGAGTGTCAGTGTGAATGCCGTGTTTAAGGGTACCCTTCCCCCGAAACTCCAAGATCCAGGGGCACCTATTATTTCAATTCAAATAGGTGAAATTACATTGAATAGAGCATTACTGGATCTTGGAGCATCTGTGAGCATAATTCCAGGGAGTCTGTATGATCAGCATGAATTTGGTCCATTACAGAGAGTTAACACCACCGTGGTGTTGGCTGATCAGACTCCCGCACATTCTCGGGGGATTGTAAAGGATGTGATTGTGAAAGTAGGAGAGTTTTATTACCCAGTGGATTTCTTGGTGTTGGATTGTGTGAAGAACACAGAACCAACTATCATTTTGGGTAGACCGTTCTTGGCCACTACTCAGGCAAATATTAACTGTGCTGAGGGAATGATAAGGATGAGGTTTGGGGATCAGAAAATGAGTCTTAAAATATTTCTAAACTTGCCAAACCCGAAAGCTAACAGGTGTGGATCACCTGAAAAGGTGAATCACACAGTCGAGAATGCTTGTTTTGTGAATGACAGGTTAGCTGAGCAGAAGGATGGTGAAACGCCAGACAGTGGAAGAACTAAACGGGTCAGAAAGAAAAGGCAGAAAGGGAAGAAACAGCGAGTTCATGATGTAGATCAAGAACTCTTTTCTTTGTTTATGAAGGCTTGGAAAAAATTTGATGATGAGAGGAACTTGAGTGCGGGGAAGGAGGACTGCAAGCATCCCACCCGACCACCATGACCTAAGTAAGGTACACTGCGTCTGGCTGAGGACGTTAAACTTAGCACTCTTAGGAGGTAGCCTAAGGTATGTTTTACATTCATGTCTAGTTAAATGAACTTTGCGGGTGTGTTCGATAGAAACCCTCACGAGACTCAACTCGTCCACTCGGGCTACCGAGGGGTTTAAAAGGCTTGATGCATATGCTAAATGCATTCGTGATTCCTACGAAAGTGAGTTAGGACTTTGTTTGATTTATTTATTTTTTGTGTTTTTGTGTGCGAGCCGGCCAAGTGTGGGGAAGTTTCATGGGTTTTCAAGTCAGTTTGATGCTCTTAGGTTGGTTCGAGTTTAACTTTGCAGGTTTAGATTGATCCTCCCGTACTCAATCTCCATTTGGGTGGTGATGTTCGAGCTTCGTATTCATGTAAAAGGCAACCCAATAGCAGATTTTGAATACGATCGCGAAAGAAATGTTATACGATCGTGTGAGGTTGGATTGAAGACAGTTACAAGTTCGAAACCAGCTAAGTCCTTTCCAATTCTCTGTATAGTTTTGTTTATTTATTTATTTAGTTTTTTATATATGTGCATAATCTCTCATCCTACATTGAGGACAATGTAATGTTTAAGTGTGGGGAGGGGAGACCGAGTCTGTATTTTGAGTCATAAAACTGAGTCTGTATTTTGAGTCATAAAAAAATAATATCCATAAAAATTAAAAAAAAATTGAATTAGAATTTTTGCAAATAAATGGAAAATGATAGGTAGAATTGGAAACTGCTTGTGAATTGAAATAAAAAAATAAAGAATAGAAAGTGCGTCTGATTTGTAATGTTTTGGTAGGCCCAACCGACTTAAGAGCTTAAACATCCTGATAATGTATCTAGGTTTAAATGAATAATTAATTCAGACTATCTTGTGGGTTCTCATCTTAGGGGTGTCGGTAAGGTCGAAACCGTCAACATAGGGTGATAGGTACCTTTATAAACAAAAATTTATAAGTTTTTAAAATTATTTGGCACACCGCTTTATTTTTATGAAAATAAATCCGAAAGTTGGTGGCGTCCGCATTCCATAATCCATCTTGCATGAGCTTAATTAAATCAATTGAAAGCTTGAGTTTCGCCTACGTGTTTCCCTTCGGGATGGTGACTTGGAGGATACACCCATGGGCGAGACTTAGGTGATCAATAAGTTTGGATGACTAAGTTAGGTTTATGTGTTTCCCTTCGGGATGGCGACTTGAAGGATACACCCCTATTCCGAAGCTTATGAATTTCATTGCTTAAGAACTGCAGCCTACGTGTCATATATCGTGTTCCAGCGTGATTGAAACACCACTGGGTTAGGTTCATTCATAAAATAATAATAAAAGCTAAAAACATGCACCCATCGATCCATAATTCCATAATTTTCAAAAACATATAAATTGGTGTTTATAATGGTGGGAAATCTATATGGTTTAACCCAGGCCTAAACATGACCTTGAGATGGAATTAGGCTAAGTCATAGTTTTCTGAGTATGAGACCCATAGATAGATTTTTGGCTTGGAAATAGATAGAATAATAGATCATATAATCGGGTTCTCGAGAGTCGGTGGTTGGGTTTAGTCGGATAGAAATATCAATTGTTACAGTTAGCGTGTGATTATATTTGAAATGATTAAATGAATGAGAGTGTGAAAAGCAGGTTCCCAATTATGATTCCATTGCAAATATTTTTCGGGACGAAAAAAGATAAGTGTGGGGATGTGATGTGTAGGTGTTCACTTGGTGTTTATGATGCTTAACTATACGTTTTTATGTGTGATTTAGCATGGAACGCGTTTACTTTGCATGTGTTTATGATTTGTAGGTGTTTGGATGCTAAGTACGTGTTTTGGAAGCATTAGAGAGGAAGTAGAGGGTTTGGATCGGAAACTATGCAAAAGATGGAGGCTGATGTGGAAGTTCTGGAAGCTGAATCTTGAAACAGACATATCTCGAGCTAGAAAATGAGTTACGAGACCCATAATATATGAATCTTGGGTAGCTCGAGAAGCCGAATCCAAATATTTGGTTAAAAAAAATACACTAGGGGTGTAAGCTTACGCCCTAGGAGCGTAAGCTTACACCGGTAACATTTTCTGAACAGAAGCTTCAGCTCGACGGAGTAAGCTTACGCCCCCCAGCGTAAGCTTACGCTGGTTACGTTTCAGACGCGGATTTTTAGTGAAACAACCGATTTTCAGTGTTTAATTGGGGGTTTCTTCCCCAAATTCGAAATTCTCTTTTGGGACATCAGTTCTTGGGCGATTTTGATAGTTCTTGGAGGCTAAGGAACACGATTCTAACATTCACTTGAAGATTGAACATGATCTCCATCACCATGAGCGGCTAATTCACTTGTGGCTTCCTCTACGCGGACGGTTCATATAGGTTTCATGTTTTGATTCAGTTTATTTATGTTTTTGGATCTATTTAGTTTCTGACAATAACTGAGTAGATTGATGTATTAGTTATTTTAAACAGTTTATTTGAGTGCTTTGAGTTTGCTTGCTTTACGATCTTGTTCGGTTGATGACAAAACCTAGTAGCAGGGTTGGGTGACTAAAGGGGGCAATTTGGCATTCATAAATTGGGTGATTGAATTATACTGGTTTGTGACGGAACTGGTTGTATAGGTTGCTGACAACAGCCTGTCTTCGATTACTATTTTAACTGATTTTCCAACACTATGTCTATGTGGTGTCCAATTAAATAACTGAGTTTTGCATAAACTTAGAATCTGAAGTTTGGAGGAGGTTGCATTTTTATTTGATCTGTGTTTTCATTCTAATTATCAAACTAAGCAATTTCACTAACCACTGATTCCTCATGGATACGATACTCTTCTTACCCTTACTAGTTAAGTGTTTAAGGATTGTTTTTGACCGACCTAACGACATCGATCATGATCGATTCGTGGATTCGAATTTGAGTTCACTATCATGAGTTTGACTTTACAAAGTCAAACGGAACTTGAAACTTTCAATTTTGACTATTCTGAGTCAACCAAATCAACTTTGGTTAAATTACAGATTTAACCCTAACAGTTTTAGTTCAGATATTAACAGAATCAACCCCTAGGGTTTGAAATTGAGTTAACTTGATTTAGATTTAACTGCCTTTACTAACGAGGTTAATTCTAAAAGTCCGGATTGTCACATCATCCCTTAGTTGAAAGAATTTTCGTCCCGAAAATTAATTAAAAAAAATAAAAATAAAATAAAAATAATAAAAAAAATTCTGGATGTCACATCATCCCCTAGTTGAAATAATTTTCGTCCCGAAAATTAAAATAGTATCTTAAGAATTTGGCGCGGATTGCTTGAACAGATAAGGATATTTGCGAATCATCTGATTCTCGCGCTCCCACGTAAATCCCGGTCCGCGTTTCGAGTTCCAGCGGACTTTGACAATAGGGATTTTACTACGCTTAAGCGTTTTGACTTCCTTATCCATGATTTCCACAGGGTCTTCGATGAAATGCAACTGTTCATCAATGTGTAGTTCCTCAAGAGGAACTGCGAGTGACTCGTCTGCCAGACATTTCTTCAAGTTTGAGACGTGAAAAACGTTGTGTACACCACTAAGTCATTCTGGTAGGTCCAGTTGATACGCTACTGGGCCAATTCTCTTCACTATTTTGAATGGTCCAACATAACGAGGATTCAGCTTTCCTCGTTTCCCAAAACGAATGACACTCTTCCAAGGTGAGACTTTTAATAAGACCATATCCCCTACTTGAAATTCTAACAGTTTACGACGCTTATCGGCATAGCTCTTTTGACGATCACGAGCTGCTGCAATACGGTTTCTAATTTGAACGATTTTCTCAGAAGTTTCAAGTACGAGCTCAGGACCTGTAAGTTGACTATCCCCAACTTCAGCCCAACAAATAGGAGAACGACATTTCTGTCCATATAGTGCTTCAAATGGAACTGCCTTGATGCTAGTGTGATAACTGTTGTTGTAGGAGAACTCCACCAACTGTAGGTGAGACTCCCACGTGCTACCGAAATCAATCACACAAGCTCGTAGCATGTCCTCCAGAGTTTGGATAGTATGTTCTGTTTGGCCATCAGTTTGAGGATGGTATGTTGTGCTCATATCTAGACGCGTGCCTAAAGCTTTATGTAACGATTGCCAGAAACGAGAGGTGAATCGTGCATCATGATTCGAAATGATAGAGATTGGCACCCCGTGCCGAGAGACTACTTCTTTTAAGTAAATACGAGTAAGCTTACCCATTTTTTCGGTTTCCTTTATTGCTAAGAAGTGGGCGGACTTTGTTAAACGGTCAACGATTACCCAAATGGTATCACATCCGGTAGGAGTTCGTGGCAATTTTGTGATAAAGTCCATGGATATTTGTTCCCATTTTCACATGGGAATCTCTGGTTGTTGGAGAAGACCAGAAGGCTTTTGATATTCAACTTTGACCTTGGCGAAAGTCAGGCACTTGCTCACATAGGTGGCTATATCGGCCTTCATCTTTGGCCACCAATACAGTACCTTTAGGTCATGATACATCTTGTCGGAGCCTGGATGAATAGAGTAACGAGATTTATGAGCCTCATCCATGACTAGTTCCCTTAAATTTATGAATATTGGAACCCATATTCGCTCGGCGAAGTAGTGAATACCGTCAGACTTGACCTCGAGTTGTGCTTCCATACCGCTGTACCTTCCTACGGTAGGTTTTCCTCTTTCAGGGCTTCAAGTTGAGCACTACGGATTTTGTCAGGTAATCCGGGGTGAATAGTAAGTTGTAATGCTCGAACTCGTTTGGGCTTGGTTTCCTTTTGACTTAGGGAATCAGCTACAACGTTAGCCTTACCCGGGTTATATCGGATCGCACAGTCATAATCATTCAAAAGCTCGACCCAACGACGTTGTCGCATGTTCAGCTCTTTCTGCTCGAAGATATGCTGAAGACTCTTGTGATCGGTGTAGATGGTGCACTTGGTACCGTACAAATAGTGTCTCCATATCTTAAGTGCGAAAACTACAGCTCCCAACTCTAGGTCATGAGTAGTGTAGTTTTTCTCGTGAACTTTTAGTTGACGTGAAGCGTATGCAATCACCTTTTCTCGTTGCATTAATACACAACCCAAACCCTGAATAGATGCGTCGCAATACCCCACGAAATCATCCGTACCTTTCGGAAGGGCTAGGATAGGTGCACTGCAAAGTTTCTGCTTAAGATGTTGGAATGCTGACTCTTGGTTATCGCCCCAGTTATAGGCTTTACCCTTTTGAGTTAAGGCAGTGAGGGGTTGTGCAATTTTTGAAAATCCTTCGATGAATCGACGATAATAACCAGCCAATCCCAGAAATTGTCACACCTCAGTCGGCGTCGTCGGTGCTGGCAAATTCTTGATGGCTTCTATATTTGATGGATCGACATGTATTCCTTTCTCGTTAACCACATGTCATAAGAATTGAACTTCCCGGATCCAAAATTCACACTTGGAAAACTTAGTATACAACTGCTCCTTTTTAAGTAATTCCAAGATTAAACGTAGATGTTCCTCATGTTCCTCCTTGTTCTTGGAATAAATGAGAATGTCGTCGATGAAAACGTTGACAAATTGATCAAGGTATGGCTTACACACACGGTTCATGAGGTCCATGAATACCGCAGGTGCGTTGGTTAATCCGAAAGGCATGACCATAAATTCATAGTGGTCGTACCTTGTCCTGAAAGCAGTCTTAGAGATATCTTCATCTCGGACTCTCAATTAATGGTAGTCGGACCTAAGATATATCTTGGAATAGAAACTGGATCCTTGGAGTTGATCAAAGAGATCATCTATGCGAGGCAAAGGATAACGATTCTTGATTGTGACTTTATTCAGTTCACGGTAGTCGATACACATACGGAAAGTCCCGTCCTTCTTTTTGACAAATAGGACCGGAGCTCCCCATGGCGATGAGCTAGCTCGGATGAAACCTTTATCCAACAATTCCTGTAACTGAGTAGATAGCTCTTACAATTCACTAGGTGCCAGTCTGTAAGGTGCCCGAGCGATCGGTGCCGCTCCGGGTGCCAGATCGATTTGAAATTCAACTTGGCGGTGTGGTGGCAGACGAGGCAAATCTTCGGGAAATACTTCCAGAAAATCACGAATGATGGGAATATCATCAATTTTCTTCTCTTCTGATGGCTGCTCAGCAACGAGAGCCAAAATAGCAGTATGCCCTTTTCGAAGGCATTTATGAGCTTTCATAAAGGATATGATGCCCATGACTGCACCAACTTTTTCACCCGGAACGGAAAGGGTTTCTTCACTCAGGAGAGGAATTCGAACAATTTTCTCACGACAGATGATTTCAGCTTGGTTTTTAGATAACCAATCCATGCCGACGATTACATCAAAACTACCAAGTGTGACCGGCATAAGGTCGATATCAAGTTTATGACTAGCTAGTTCAAGCTTACAACCCTTAAGAATGTGGGTTGCTTCAATTATTTGGCCATCAGCTATCTCTATTATATATTTAGCTTCTAACAGAGTTGGAGTTCCTTTTATCATATCACTAAGTTTTCTAGATATAAAACTCCTATCAGCACCGGTGTCAAAAAGGACAGACGCAAAGTAATTATTTAAGAGAAACTTACCGGTGACCACATTATGATCATAACGAGCTTCTCCAGATCCTAGCACGAAAGCTCATCCTTTCGCACCATTCCCTCCATTATTGGCATTATTGCCGCCATTGTTGTTGCCTTGATTGTTGTTGTCGTTACCATTGTTACCCTGGTTATTGCCGTTACTATTACCGTTTTCATTCCCATTTCCATTACCATTCCTTTTCAACTGAGGACAATCCCTCTGAATATGTCCCTCTTTGCCACATTGAAAACATCCCCTTGTGGACCCTTTGCGGTCGGAACGGTTGCTTATTCTGAAGATCCACTCTACAATCTTTTGTAGTGTGGCCCATCTTGCCACACCGCTGACAACGGTTACAAGCACCGACATGGTGGTAATTGCACTTGTTGTACTTGGGGGCTCTCCCCGCATAACTACCTTGATTTTGACCTGAGGAGGTCGTCTGATTGAAATTCTTAGCAAGCTCAAACTTTTGCTGCTGCTGCTGCTGGGGTTGATTGAACTGGGGTCCTTTGGAGTGAGAGTTGGAGTGGTGATCAAACTTGCATTTATGATTGTCGGTGGATTTAGAGACCGAACCTCTTGGGGGTAAAGTCCCTTGAATCACCTCCTGATCGGTTAGCTTGTGAGCCAGTCTGATCGTCTGCTGGATGGTAGTAGGGTTGGACGAAGTAACCATACTTTGAATCTGAGGCACTAGAGCTCCAATATACAGCTCAATTCTCTTGTAATCTGGAGTCGCCATATGTGGGCACATGGTAGCGAGTGGGAGCGTGTGGTATACAGCTCAATTTCAGAACCTTCCATTTTTAGGTTCCAAAATTCACCTTCCAACTTCTGAATTTCGTCGTGAGGACAGTACTCCTCCTTCATCATCGTCTTAAACTCCTCCCACGGGAGTCCATTTGCCATGGCCAGACCCAACATCTGGACCTGAGCGTTCCACCACGTGAGAGCCAGGCCCTCCAAAGTTCCAGCGGCGAACTTGACCTGATTGGCCACTGGGCAGTTGCACATGGCAATCACCGATTCTACCTTTTCGAACCACTGGAGTAGTCCGACAGCTCCTTCAGCTCCACTAAAAGTGTGGGGTTACAGTTCATAAATGTCTTAAACGTGCATGCTGGTTGTTGATTCTGCTGGTTTTGCTGGCCTGGATTTACAAATAACATAGGATTGGGATTATAGAGCTTAGGAAAGGCGCTTTAAGAGATGAATTGACCTCATTAGTCAATAGTTAAAGCATTTACCTGCAGCATTCTGTGCTGCTAGAGCCTCATCCACACTATCGTTGATTAGTGCCGCTAGCTCCGCTGCTGTCATGTTGATGGTACCCCGGCCACCAGCACGACCTCCACGTCCTCTTCCTGACATGATTCTTCACATTCACAAATACAAACAATGAGAAATATAGCTCATATTAAACATTATTTATGTACAAGTAAGGAAATACAACATCTAATATTTTGAAAATTAAATAAATTGTAAGGCTACAAAATAAATAACTCAAACATTAAACTTCTCATGCTTTTATTGAATGGGAACAACCTTACCCATCTAGGTTTGAAAAGAGAAATAACATAAGCAAAACATGAATGAAAAGGAAAGATATAATAGGAATATCATCAAACATCCTCGTCATCGGAAAAAACGTATGATTGTGCATCATCGATCTCCACCAGTTCCTCCTCAGGTGGCTCCTCCTCTAAGGGCTCATCCTCGAAGGGCTCCTCCTCGAAAGGTTCTTCCTCGTCGTCCGAAAGTGGAATGTCTTCCGGAAATAGGGCTGCTTGTAGTTGGGCTTCTAAGTGAGTCACTCTTTCTTGAAGTCCCTTGGCAGCATGATTTGCTACTTGCAGCTGGCCTTCCAGATTAGCCACTCTCTCCAGAATCCATCCTACCTCATAATCCGAGGTGTCTACCCTCGTCTCCAAATGTGTCACCCGATCCACCAAAACGTTATGGACCTGATCCGTCACTGCTAGCTCAGCAGTCAAAAGCTCAATTCCTACCTTGTTCTCCTCTATTTGTGTCTCTCGCTGCAGAATGTCAGGTATCTCTTCAGTTGCATCTTTCACAATGCTCAACTCCCTAGACATGTAAAATACAAAGGCTGCAAAAGCTTGTTCCATAGTGCAGGGCAAGCTAGGTAAAGTAGATGATGAGGAAGCGGAACCAAAGTAGGGTAATGGAACATTTCCCATCTCGATCCACCTTTGGATCATCTGCGGGTATGCATTCCAATTGCGAGCATTATTCGTTGCTTGCGCGCTACTCGGTTCACCCTGATCAACAGAACAATCACTAGAACTAGTCCGGCGCCTTTTGGGCTCTGGGGATTATAAAATAGGTGCATCGTGTCCTGGTGCCTTAGGTGATGGTGGTGGATTTGACGACATGTTCCTGTAATATAACATATAAGTTCCGAACATCCAAATGTTTATGACATGTAACTAATGTGTGAGGTTATAGTCTAGTATGCAATCCTAGTTCTCTATAACCAATGTCTCTGATACCAATCTGTCACACCCCCAAATTTCAGACATTAGTTACATTGAACGACTCTACATCGGACTCAAATGAAAATATCATATCAATCAGAGTTAATGCGGAAGCGTAAAGAAAGTAAATGCGCAAAACTCACGCGCCCAAAAGAATAGTCCAAAAGTCCAAACCAAACACAATTTAAAATAGTCCAAACAGTTTAATAAAACATAAATCAAAGGCAGAATTTCCATGCATGTCCTATTGTGTGCACATGTGCCTTATCTTAAGCAACCTGAGAAAAACATGTAAGAAAATGTCAACACGAGGTTGGTGAGTTCACAGGTTTCAGTTTATAGAATCGTTTAATAGATTAATGTACATTCAATATATAAATCAATAGGTAGCTAACCCATAAACATGTTAACTAATGCGCTCGCAACCGACAGCTGACTGTTTATATGCCTCCCACTATCATGGTGCATGATTAGGTCAATATTGCACCCGTTCGACCTCCAATCGAGTTAGCGCGACTAACGCGGGTGAGGTTTGTCAAACCCAGTAGTACTACTCAAATTACCTCGTTATGTTCATATTAACGGTCCGATGTGAGGACATAAAGGATAATGTATACGCATGGTCATACAAGTGATATCATATATGAATTACAAAAATCAAAAAGCCTTTACAACATGTTTTCACCCCCAGTTTAAAACAGATAAAGGGGCCGTGAAAACTCACCTGAATAGCATAAGCAGTATCACACAAGAGATAAGTTGGAACCACGAGTGTAAGTCTCAAAAGACTTACGAATGCCCTAAAATTAAAAATACATAAATTAGGAATAAGTTGGGATTTGTGACGACGACACGGAAGTTAGAACATCTTAACGCTTTCTAAGGATTTAAGAGTAGATGAACGTGTCTACGTAATTATATAAATTTTTTTATATGATCGTTAAGGGAAATGCATTACGTGTCATATGTTAATAAATAATAATAATTAAACAAATACATATATTCGTACGTACGAGTCGTATACAAAGATTAGAAAAATAATATAATTTAATACATTATTTTTAGGTTCGTCGGATTAACTAGTTAATCATTGAGTGGAAAAATAATAAATATATTATTTTTAATCGAGTATGAAAACGAGAGTAAATAATATAAACTATTATATTATTTTTAGTTTAAACGCCACACAAAGTATTTTAACGAGGTGGAATAATATAAAAATATATATTATTTAATAGTGGCAGTTACGGGTTAAAAATAATATAAACATATTATTTTAATTGAATTCGCGGTTTGAATATAATATAAACATATTATTTAAGAGTGGGAATAATAATAATAAAAATAGGTTATGAAACCAAACCCGAGCCTACGGGTTGCTTTCGGGTTAAAACTCTTAATATAATAATATAATAATATAAGGTTTGATTTTTTTATAATTAAAAAGTGCCTCAAAAAAATAAATGTGGGAGCCCGGTCTCGAACCCGGGTCTCTCCCACACACGCACACTGTCTTAACCAGTCCCGCTCGCTAGGGCATCGCGACATAATCCGGGACAAATTGCTTTTAACATTCGGGTTCCTGTGGTCTCCCTCCCATACACACAACGATCGAATCCCAGTCCCAACCCACTAAATCTGGTCGCGACTAGCCAAAATGGCAAAAGGGTTTTGTTCCTTATAGTATTTCGGACCTGGGATGGGATTTAATTCGAAAAGCCGTAAGTTTAAGTGTGTTTAAATTAGGTTTTAAGATTCGAGCCCTAGAATAAGAACATGAAATCGACTTGAACAATTTTGATGTTAGAATGCTTTGAAATCATAGGGCTTTTAACAAGTAATGACTTGCGAATCTACTGATGTGGTTTAATTCCATTTTGGTTGAGTTCCAGATCAAAAACCCCAAATCGAACAAGAACAAACGCTAGACCACGGATCATGATAAATTCGATATTAAAAGGTTGAATTAACATAGGGCTTTCAAAGAGTAGGTCATTACGAAGCTAACCATGTAGGTTAATTTCCTTTTGATTAACCCTAGGATCGAAACCCACAAATTGATGTTAAAATGTTAAATTGATAGAGGGTTTTCACTCTGCGGGTGGTTACGAGTCTACATGTGTGGATTGATTGGATTAAGAACACGTTTAGAATAGGGTTCGATTAAACTTGTTTCATATGAACCCTAGAAATCGGTTCATGATTAATTCAGTAATGTAAGCCCTAATTAGGTTAGGGCTTTCATTCTATAGACTAAAACGAATCAAAGTAGAGTTTCAATTACCAGATTGGATACCGAATTGATGGGACACGGCTAAAACTCAGTTCCGGCGATGAGTGCTTGATCTCCAATGACTCCGGCCTCGTCTCCGATCCTATTGATGTGTGCAAAAGCTCCAGAGAGTTGCGTCTATCGTGTGCAGAGACTCAATTCGTAATTTGGTATACGAAAAAGATGAATTTGATGGCATTTGGCAATGAAGTCGACGGTTATGAGTTATTACTCATTAATTTGTTTATATTTGATAATGATGATGATTAAACTGACGGTTACGACTGTTAATGATGAGCATATGCTTGATCCGTTACAAAATCAGGTAGTGATCGATTCTTGGATAAGAATTTGAGCTCACTATCATGAGTTTGACTTTACAAAGTCAAACAGAACTTGAAACTTTCAATTTTGACTATTCTGAGTCAACCAAATCAACTTTGGTTAAATTACATATTTAACCCTAACAGTTTTAGTTCAGATATTGACAGAATCAACCTTTAGGGTTTGAAATTGAGTTAACTTGATTTAGATTTAATTGCCTTTACCAACGAGGTTAATTCTAAAAGTCCAGATTGTCACAATATCTTCAACAAAATATCGACCAAAGACACGAGCCCATGGCTCAGGAAAGTGATGACATCTACGTGTCAGTGGATTCTGCAATAATGTGTGCAACAGTCTGCCTTCACACAGCGTATTGTTGTTAGTGGGTGCAGGAGGGACTCGCCTCTAACGAAATTCAACTCCTAGAGAGACATGTGCTAGTGCTGAGTGTCGTCCATAACATGGACTTGAGAAGGCCCACCATACCCGACAGATGATGGTGGTGTGAGTTACTCCTCCGAAGGCTCCGTCTTGCTGCCCTCAGACGGGAGTGGATGCTGTTCTGATGATTCCCCGAGTGTCACCACTGGGAATGATGATGCAATGCGAATGACTTGCCCCTCGTCAACAGAGGGTGATATGTATGATGTCATCATTCCTGCAATGCAATGTATGTGTAGATGCTACGTGTAGTATGTATGAGAGTCTGTGTCATGTAACTAATGTGTGTAGGTTATAGTCTAGTATGCAATTCCTAGTTCGCTATAACCAATGGCTCTGATACCAATCTGTCACACCCCCAAATACTACTAACGGAGTTTTACCGTTTGTTGTGTGACAAACCAGGATCTCAGACATCAGTTACATCAAACGACACTATATGAGACTTGAAATGTAATAACATAAAAGATCAAGGTTCAGAGTAAAAGTTACGGAAACGTTAAATAAAGTAAATGCGTAAAACAACGCGCCCAAAACCAAAATACAATAAAACATAAAGATTATTCAATAAGTAGTTATTACAATTGCAATCCAAGACACATGCCTGACTTAACGTGATCCTGAGTGCCAACCTGAGAAAACATGTAGGAAACGGGTTAACACTAGGTTGGTGAGTTCACAGGTTTCAATCGTTTCAAATAAAGCGTTTTTAGTTTATTGTACATCCAATATATATATCAAAAAGGTAGCTAACCAATGTTCATGTATACTAATGCGCTCGAAATCGTAGACTGACAGTTTATGTTTGAATGCCTCCCACCAGGTCTATCAACCATGGTGCATGTTTTAGGTCAATATTACACCCGTTCGACCTCCAATCGAGTTAGCGCGACTAACGCGGGTGGGGTTTGTCAAACCTAGTAGTACTACTCAACATACCTCGCTATACTTTATATTTAAACGGTTCGATGTGAGGATTTTCAAGATAGAGTTTACGCATAGTCATAACATGCGATAATATATACGAATTACAAAAAAAAACCAAAGTGTTTAAATCATGCTTTCACCCCCAAGTAAAACAGTAAAAAGGGGTTGTGAAACTCACCTACGTTGCGTAGTAGGTAGTATCACACAAGTATGAGATTTAGAACCTCAAGTGTTAGCATGCACGGCTTACGTATGCCCTAGAATTATAAACACATAAGTTAGGGACATATGAGATTTGTGACGACACAGAATACTAGAACGTCTTAACACATTCTAAGGATCAATGAGTAGGCGAACGTGTCTACGAGAAAATATATTTGTCTTAATATAATAATTAAGGTAAATGCGTTACGTGTCGAACGTTAATAACGAATAATAAATAAATAAATAAATTCATACGTTAGAGTCGTTTACAAAAGTTAAGAAAATAATATAATTTAATATATTATTTTTAGGTTCATAGGATTAACTAAATAATCATTTGTGTGGAAAAATAATAAATGTATTACTTTTAATCGAATATACAAACGTGGATAAATAATATAACAATTTATATTATTTAAAATTTTAAAACGTTACACGAAATAATTAAAAAAGACGAAATAATATAAAACTATATATTATTTTATACTAGGAGTTACGGTTTGAAAATAATATAAAAATATTATTTTTATTCGATAATAACATAAATATATTATTTTTAAAAGGGGAAATAATATAAAAATGGGTTAATAAATCAAACCCAAGTCTAGGGGTTGTTTCCCACGCTAAAACACCTTAATATATAAATATAATAATAGTGGAAAAAGGTTTTATAATTAAATAATTCCTAAAAATAAATAAGAACCAAAAACAGGGGAGGGAGACTCGAACCCGGGTCTCCTCCCCAATAGTACATATGTTTAACCAGTCCCGCCCGCTAGGGTCATCGCAACAGAACCCGGAATGGTATTTTTTTAATCAAAAACTCCCTGTGTTCCTTCTCCCAAAAGAACGCACGCAATCCAGTCCCAAATCCCTGCGAATTCGATCGTGTTTGACTCAAAAGATAAAGGGGTTTTGTTCCTTAACATCCAACGAGTCTGTAGGTTCATTTAATTTGAAAATCATTGGGTTTATGATCGTTAAATTACAAAAAAGGGGCCGTAACCCTAGCTTATGAATACAAAATCGAATCAGTCGAATCGATAATTAAAATCATTGAAATCATGGGGCTTATACAGATTAGATCATTACGAAAGTAATGGTGTGGTTTAATTGGATTTAAATTGACTCTAGGGTCAAAATCCCCAAATCGCTTTATGAACGAACCCTAGTTATCGGATCTTGAACAAATCGATGATTTGAGACTTAATTGGCATACGGCTTTCATTATATGGAGGATTACGAATCGAATGATATAGGTTAATTGGATCTAAACAGGGTTTAGGAGTGAATTCGATCAAGCTAGTTTCATATGAACCCTAGATTACGGATTTCGATTCAAACGATGATATAAGCCCGAATAATAATAGGGCTTTTACTCTAATGATGAAAACGAGGCTAAAGGTGTGAATAATTACCAGAATGGATGACGAATTGATGATGCTTGGGTAAATGCAGGTCCGACTATGAACCAGTTGGCTCCCGACGATTTCTGTTGCTTCTCCGATTGAATTGACGTAACAAACAGTCTCTGTGAAGCTCGTCTAGCGTGCGCAGTTTTTAATTCGTGGAATTAGTATTGGGATTAAACGAATTTGATGACCATAATGTAGTGGTCGACGGTTTCAAGTTAATTGCCCATAATTGGGTTTGATTACGCATCAATGTTGTGTTTAATGAGATCGTTAAGGCCGTAATGATCATAAACGTGCAAAAACAATATCAATTTCAATCAATAGCGATCGCGGGATTCAAATTTAGATCAAATCCATAGGTTTGACTTCAAGAAGTCAAATAGGAATTGAAAATTTGTTAACTACAATTCTAGTCCCTCTGGTTTCATGTTTCTGAGTTTGGAAAATGGTAGAACAAGTCCTTGTGGTTAGAATGAGTTAAGGAAATCAGGTTTGTTGACTTTCTAAAGTCAACAGGAATACCATTTTGTGAATTTTGACTTTACCAAGTCAAATAGAATTAGGTTTAGGCTAATTACACAATTAGTCCTTGAGGTTTCAGTTTGAAAGTTGACAATTCTAGTCCCTAGAGTTTGGCTTGAGGTTAAATATGTTAATATTTAACTGGATCTTGCTAACAGAGTTAACCTGAAAGTCCGGATTGTCACATCATCCCTTACTTGAAAGAATTTTCGTCCTGAAAATTAGAATAATAATAAAAAATTTTGAGGTGTCACATTATCCCCTAGTTGAAAGAATTTCCGTCCCGAAACTTAGAATAATACCTTAAGGGTTTGACGTGGATTGCTTGAACAGATGAGGATACTTGCGCATTATCTGATTCTCGTGCTCCCATTTGAATTTCGGTCCCGCTTCGAGTACCAACGAACTTTGACAATAGGGATTTCACCGCATTTGAGCGTTTTAACTTCCCTATCCATTATTTCTACCAGTTCTTCAACGAACCGTAATTGTTCATCGATGTGTAGTTCCTCAAGAGGAACCGTGATTGTTTCGTCTGCTAGACATTTCTTCAAGTTCGAGACATGAAAGATTTCGTGTAGACCACTAAGTCCTTCAGTTAGGTCCAGTTGATACGATACTGTGCCAATTCTTTTCACTATCTTGCACGGTCCAACATAACGAGGATTCTGTTTGCCTCGTTTCTCGAAGCGAATTACACCTTTCCAAGGTCAGACTTTCAGTAGAACCATGTCGCCTACTTGAAACTCTAACGGTTTACGACGCTTATCGGCGTAGCTCTTTTGACGATCAAGAGATGCCGCCATACGGTTTCGGATTTGAACGATCTTTTCAGAGGTTTCGAATACAAGTTCGGGACATGTAAGTTGGCTATCCCAACTTCAGCCCAACAGATAGGAGATCGGCATTTACGTCCGTACAATGCCTCGAATGGTGCTGCCTTGATGCTAGTGTGATAACTGTTGTTGTAGGAGAACTCTAATAAAGGTAAGTGAGACTCCCAAGTGTTACCGAAATCGATCACACAAGTTCGTAGCATGTCCTTTAAGGTTTGGATGGTACGTTCCGTTTGACCATCAGTTTGAGGATGATACGTCGTACTCATGTCTACACGCGTACCTAAAGCTTTTTGTAGAGATTGCCAGAAATGTGATGTGAATCGAGCATCTCGATCCGAAATGATAGAAATTGGCACTCCGTGCCGAGAGACTACTTCTTTCAAGTAAAGACGAGTAAGTTTCTCCATCTTTTCAGTTGCTTTCATTGCCAAGAAGTGGGCAGATTTTGTCAAACGATCGACAATTACCCAGTTCCTGTCACATCCGCTAGGAGTTCGGGGTAATTTGGTGATAAAATCCATGGAAATTTGCTCCCATTTCCACATAGGAATTTCTGGTTGCTGCAGTAAGCCAGAAGGCTTTTGGTATTCTATTTTTATCTTTGCACAAGTCACGCACTTGCTCACGTAAGTGGCTATATCGGCCTTCATCTTTGGCCACCAATACAACATCTTTAGGTCATGGTACATCTTTTCAGAACCTGGATGAATAAAGTATCGAGATTTGTGAGCATCATCCATAACTAGTTCTCTTAAGTTCCCATACACTGGAATCCATATTCGCTCTGCCATGTAGCGAATGCCATCTGATTTGACCTCTAGTTGTCCTTCCATACCGCGTGTAGCTTCTAACGATAGGTTCTTCTCTTTAAGGGCTTCGAGTTGAGAACTTCGGATTTTTTCAGGTAATCTGGGGTGAATATTATGTCACACCCCGACCGATGGCGGAATCATAGGGCCGGACATGTAGACTGTTCATGAGCACAAGGTTGACTAAATTATAATATATTAAACATCAATTTTATTTCAAATAATCGAAACACAACCAAACTCAAGAAAGAACATAATTGAAATACATAAAATCCTTTATTCAAATCAACTAAGTCCCAAAGCCTATGTGAAGAAATCTTGATCAAATCACACATTAGTACCTGAAACATGAATAAAATAAGGTCAACTAAAAAGTTGGTGAACATACACAGGTTTGTATATAGATAGCATATAGTTTGTAAATAAACAAATCCTTACATATCATGATAAAATAAGGCATTTATGGGGAGCAGCTATTGTGTAACCAAGTACAATCAAACCTTTGTAATTAGCATGCAAAATTTGTGTTGTCAATAACAATCACCCTACCTGGGTGGGTTTGTCAGACTCAATAGATCTATCATTGTTTACCTTCGGCTTGAATAGTTAATGATTGCACATAAATTGCACACAAAAGTTAGCACAACTAGCACTCGGGCATAAAGCTCAAATTGCATACATGAATGTAAAGAGGATTTGTACTTGTGTAGTTTGTGTAAGTGTAAGTAATAGTGTTGTATAGTGTTCATGTTCCACCCCAAAAAGTGTAAAAGAGTAAAAGGGGCTATGTAATACTCACTTAGTTTGAAGACGTAGCTAACACGAGGTACTAGATAGAAACGGGGTCCTCGTAATGCACAACGTTAACCTAGAGTGTAATATGTATTGAATCAATAGTGTGCACAATAGTCTATGTCTAAGTCTAAGGTTAAATTGGATGTGTGTATAAGGAATTTGAAGTTGTAGGTGTTAGTGGTTTGTACTTGAGTGGTGTTGTATAAAATTTGAGTTCGGAATAACTAAATAATAAAATAATAAAATTATTATTTGTTTACCTAGTTATAAAAATAATGTAAGTATTAGGGGTAATTAAGTATAACCTAAACAAATAGTTTTTGTTTAAATGCAAATTAAATAAATAATTGTAATCTTATTTATTTATTTATAAAATAGGTAACTTAGTCATTTAGTTATGAAAATGTATTAAATGTTTTATATTAAATATAAATTTCTTTACTTTATTTTCATAAAGATGTTTAAATAAATTGTGTAAATAATGATTAAGTGTAGGGTTTAACAATAAATATAGATTAAATTATGTAAGTTTTAAATAAATAATTTCTATTTATTTTAGAATAGAAATTTGATATTTTTAAATAATGTTAATATAAATCTTCATAAAATCAATTCTTTTTATTTAAAAATTAATTTGAAGTACTTATTGTTTTTTTAAAATATAAAAATAATTATTCTGCTAAGATTTTTCTCACACACGACCGTGCCTGGGACAGGGCACAATCGTGCTAGAACCACGGGCGCGACCGTGCTAGTCAGGGACGCGACCGTGTTGACCAACAGCACGACCGTGTCTGGGCCAGGCACGACCGTGTCTAGGGTTCTGAGGCACGACCAAGTCTAGCCAAGGGCATGACCGGGTCTGAGTGTAGGAGGCACGACCGCGCTGTTATTTGGCGCGACAGTGTCTCATGAAGCACGACCGCGCTATATGATTAGCGCGACCGTGTCTGTTCCAAAACAGATTCAATTTGACTAATTCTTATATTGTTAATGTTAGAATTCATGGGGCTTTCATCTGTAGGGTTATTACGAGTCTATTGGGATATATTAATTGTAATTAAAACGTGATCAAAGCAGAGTTCGATTAAAACATTTTGAACGAAAACATAGGTTCGGGTTCGTGACGATTTTCATATTGTAAGCCCCAATTAAGTTAGGGCTTTTGATCTGTAGACTAAAACGAGTGAGTATGAGGTTTCAATTACCCGAAAGGACAATGAATTGATGGTGTACGGTAGAAACGAGTTCCGGCGACGACTGGCTTGATCTCCGGCGTCCTCTGTTGCAATTCCATCTAAACCAGCGTGTCCAGATGTTTTAGAGAGGATCGATAGTATGTTGGCTTGGAAGAATTGTAATCAATTTGGTGAATTCGGTGATTTCGTGAGAGAATTTGGTGTTTATGAGATAATTTGACGAAAATAAGTTCATTTGTTGTAATGGTGATGATTAGTTTGTTAATGACGAAAACGTGTAGAACGGTTATGAAATCGAACGTCCCTGTGATTTAAGACTGTATTTTCGTTTCAACTGATACGAGGTGCGACCGTGCCCATATGAGGCGCGACCGTGCCAAGGCACCGGGCGCGACCGTTCCAAAGCAAGGGCGCGACAGTGCCATAGCACTTGGCGCGACCGTGCCAGAACGAGGCGCGACCGTGCCTATTAGGGTTTCTGTTTATTCATTTATAAATTCAATTCTTGTAATCTTTCAGTATTTGTAGATTGGTATAAATATGAACTTATGTAGAGTTTAATAGGGTATACTCGTGTAAAATTTATGGATTTGCATTGGAACATAGTATTTAATTGTTAGTACAAATAGAACAAGTCAGTGTACTAGAATTTTGTTTGAAATGCATTACATTGAATGGAAATACGGATACTAAAAATCAGAAATGTTATAGTCTCCCCATGTTGAGGGAATTTCGTCCCGAAATTTAACTAGTGGAAGCGACGGCATCGGTGAAAAGATGGGGATACTTGAGCTTCATTTGGTCCTCTCATTCCCAAGTAAACTCAGGACCACATTTAGATTCCCAACGAACTTTGACAATAGGAATACGGCTTCGCTTGAGCTGCTTGATTTCACGATCCATGATTTCTACTGGTCTCTCAACGAAATGCATCGTTTCGTCAATGTGCACATCGTCAAGGGGTATGTGAAGATTTTCATCAGCAAGACATTTCTTCAGATTAGACACGTGAAATGTAGGATGCACATTGCTGAGGGATGGAGGTAAATCGAGTTTATAAGCCACTTTCCTAATCCTTTCAAGGATCTTAAATGGACCCACATAGCGAGTTGATAATTTGCCTTTCTTTCTAAAACGGATCACACCCTTCCACGGAGACACCTTTAGAAGAACAAGGTCACCGACTTGGAATTCCAAGGGTTTTCGTCGTTTGTCGGCATAACTCTTTTGTCGACTTCTCGCTACTCGAATGTCGTCACGGATTTGGATAATCTTGTCGGATGTTTCTTGAATTAGCTCGGGACCGGTGATTTGTGCTTCACCAATCTCGTTCCAACAGATAGGAGAACGACACTTGCGACCATAGAGAGCTTCAAATGGAGCCATGTTAATACTCGTGTGGTAGCTATTATTGTAAGAGAACTCGATTAGGAATAGATGTGAATCCCAATTGCCACCAAAATCAATTACACAAGCTCTAAGCATATCCTCAAGAGTTTGGATTGTTCGCTCGGTCTGACCATCAGTTTGAGGATGGTAGGCCGTGCTCAAATCCAATCGTGTACCAAGTGCAGTTTGGATAGATTGCCAAAAGCGAGAGGTGAACCGAGCATCTATATCGGAGATTATGTTTAAGGGAACACCGTGACGGCTCACAATTTCATCAATGTAAATTCGGGCTAGTTTCTCAACCCGATAGTCTTCACGGATAGGCAAGAAATGAGCAGATTTGGTGAGACGATCAATGATCACCCAAATGCTATCATAGCCACTTGAGGTGCGTGGAAGTTTGGTAATGAAATCCATAGCTAAGTTTTCCCATTTCCACATGGGAATTTCCGGTTGTTCAAGTAATCCGGAAGGACATTGGTGTTCGGCTTTGACCTTGGAGCACGTTAGACATTTGGCAACATAAAGAGTAATGTCCTATTTCATACCGGGCCACCAATATTGTTGGCGAAGATCTTGGTACATTTTATCCGCTCCAGGATGAATAGAATAACGAGTCTTGTGAGCCTCGTTCATAAGAAACGTACGGAGATCATCACGATCGGGAACCCAAATATGGTTCAAGTAATAAAGTAAGCCATTGGGTTTTGATTCAAGTTGAAGTTCAACACCGCACGACATTTCCTCATACATGTTACCCTCGGTGACTGAGACGTGTTGAGCTTCTAAGATGCGGTTTTGGATGTCGGTTTGAATTCGAACACATTTAAGCATGACATGGTCCTTTCGACTCAAAGCGTCGGCTACAACATTCGCTTTGCCGGGATGGTAACGAATCTCGCAGTCATAGTCGTTAAGGAGTTCAACCCAACGCCGTTGCCTCATATTGAGTTCCTTTTGGTTGAAGATGTGTTGAAGACTTTTATGGTCGGTGAACACCACACATTTTGTGCCATAGAGGTAATGTCTCCAAATATTCAATGCGAATACGACCGCACCCAACTCGAGATCGTGCGTCGTATAATTCTTCTCATGAATCTTGAGTTGTCTTGATGCGTAGGCGATTACTTTGCCTCGTTGCATGAGGACACAACCAAGACCTCGGTTGGAAGCATCACAGTAGACAACTAGATCATCATTCCCATCAGGGAGAGTCAAGATAGGAGCATTGCACAACTTTTTCTTGAGAGTTTGGAAAGCTTCTTCTTGTTTTGGTCCCCATTCATAAGTTTTACCCTTGTGGGTCAAGGCGGTAAGAGGGACAGCAATCTTAGAGAAGTTTGAGATGAAACGACGGTAATATCCCGCAAGACCAAGAAATGAACGAACTTCAGTGGGAGTCTTCGGGGCATTCCAATTCTTAACCGTTTCGATCTTAGCAGGGTCAACATGAATACCCTTGTCGTTGACGATGTGACCAAGAAATTGAACTTCCTTTAGCCAAAATTCACATTTGGAGAAATTGACATATAGTTGTTCCTTCCTCAAGAGATCCAAAACCAGTCTAAGATGTTGCTCATGGTCGGCTTTAGTCTTGGAGTAGATTAAGATATCGTCAATGAAGACGATCACAAATTTATCAAGGTACGGTTTGCACACACGATTCATGAGGTCCATGAAAACTGCGAGTGCATTGGTTAGCCCAAAAGGCATGACCATGAACTCGTAGTGACCATACCTTGTCCGGAAGGCAGTCTTTGGAATATCTTCCTCTTGTACACGGAGTTGGTGATAACCAGATCGAAGATCAATCTTCGAGAAGCAAGTAGAACCTTGAAGTTGATCAAAGAGGTCATCAATTCTAGGCAACGGGTAACAGTTTTTGATGGTAAGCTTGTTGAGTTCACGGTAGTCAATACATATGCGGAATGATCCATCTTTCTTTTTGACGAATAAGACAGGTGCACCCCACGGTGAATGACTTGGATGAATAAATCCCTTGTCGGAGAGCTCTTGGAGTTGACTTGCAAGTTCTTGCATTTCATAGGGTGCAAGAAGGTACGGAGCTCTAGCCACGGGGTTAGCTCAGGGCACAAGATCGATGCGAAATTCTACTTGTTGAATGGGTGGAAGACCGGATAGATCTTCAGGAAAATCCCGAATGATGGGAATGTCTTGGATACTCTTCTCTTTGACATCCTTTTGAACAATATGAGCTAAGAAGGCCACGTACTTCTTTCGTAAGTACTTTTGGGCGGTAATGCATGACATTAACTTTAGTCCCTTGCAAGGCTTTTCACCAAAGAATCTTAACGTTTCTCCCGATGGTAGAGGTATTCGAATGTACTTCTCGAAACAGATGACTTCGACATGATGGTTTGATAGCCAATCCATGCCTATGATGATATCAAAACTTCCTAATGGCATTGGTATAAGATTGATTGGGAATGTATGTTCATTAAGTTCTAGAGAGCAGTCATAGATAACAGACTCAATTGTAAGTGAATCACCATTTGCTACTTCGACAGTGAAGGTTTTCTCTAATTGGGATCATGTCTTTGTAAGTAAGGGTTCAAAACTAAGTGACACAAAACTTTTATCGGCACCGGTATCAAATAAAATGGAGGCATATTGACTATTAACAAGGAACGTACCGTTGACCACATCATTGTTGGCTTGAGCTTCATTGGCGTTTATATTAAAAGCACGCCCACGAGCTTCGCCTTGTCTAGCATTGATCAACCTTGGGCACTGATCACGGAAGTGATTTGGGTCACCATATTCAAAACATGCACGCCCATTTGCTATAGCAGGAACACCTTGATTTGCCACTTGCGGGTTGGTTCGGTTTGGTGGGTTAACCTGGCCCGCAAGAGCTTTGGCCCTACACACATTGACCGTATGGCCATATTTCCCACAATAAGTGCAAAGGCAACATGGGATGTTTTGAGGATGATGATAGTTGCATGTGGCACAGAGTGGGTAAATCCCAACATATGGCTTTTTGGCTGGTGCTTGAACCATAGGAGTAACTTGGTTAACAGGCATAGCACGAGTAACCATGGCATAGTTTCTAGCCTTTCTTTTCTCATTAGGTCGGGAGGGTTCATTTATGGCTTCTTTGTTGTGGGTAGAAGAAGTTGCAGTGTCGGAGACTTTCTTTGTGCCCTTTTAAGTAAGAGTCCCCGCCTTCACATGGTTATCGGTTAAGGTAGCAGATAAACGGATAGCATCTTCAAGTGTTGCGGGATTTCTCCCTAGGACGATATCTTGAATTTGCCTAGGTAATCTGCCAATATATTTTTCAATGCAGCGGGATAAAGGTGTGACCATGTGGGGCACGAGGAGACTCAACTCATGGAACCGAGTTATTTATGCCAAATTTTCACCACTATCATGGGCAAGATCCCAAAATTCGGCTTCGAGTTTCTTTACTTCATTTCGAGGACAGAATTCCTCAGTCATTAGCCTTTTAACCTCATCCCAAGGTAAGGCCATTGCTACATCCACACCCCTATTCCTCTTTTCCCCATTCCACCACGTGAGTGCCCGTTTTTGTAAGACACTTGTGGCATGACGAACCCGAAGGTTATCGGGGCAGTCACTATTGAGAAAAGTATTCTCAATACTTTCGAACCATGGAAGAAGTCCCGTAGCTCATTCAGTACCATAAAACTTGAGGGGATTACATGAGTTGAAATGCTTGAAGGTGCATTGAGATGGGTTGGCACCACCATTTCCACCATTACCACCATTTGCCCCATGGTTACCATTGGTGGCACCATTAGCTTGAGTGAGTTGAGTTACGAGTTGTGCAAGGATGGCAGCGATGTCGGTGTTGGTGTTGGCCACGGGAGCACGACGGGGAGGCATTCTACAGATTTTCACAAGAAAAGATGTAAGAATTTATGAATGTTGTTTGGATTTAAAAGAATAAGATAACAAATAAAACAGTAATTTATAGTTGGGATTGTACTCAAATAGTGATATAATCACTTGAATACCATGACACATTAAGGTTAATTAAACTCATATAATTTTCAAGGAGACATGCTTTAGCCTATAAGTAAACACTCATCCCGGGAATTCCCAGGAAAGCATACGGGTCCCTCGGTTGATTGGGATTTATGCGAAATACTTTCCTAGACAGAAAACCCAGAATACAGGTGTCACCCTTCCAGATTGCACGTGTCCTCAAATAATTAACAAAGTTTAAAAACCTTAACGAGAGTATAAAAGATTTTTATAGTTTTAGATCCATGAAGTTTCCACATGCTAAGGAGATGTTGATAGAGAAGTAGATAAGAATATTATGAGGTTTTAGGGTATAGGTAGGGATATTGTTTATTTAATTTATTATTTAAGTATAGTCGAATAAGTCATGAATTTCTAATAAGTAAGGTATCAAAAACGAAATAATAACTAATCATAGTAAGCATGTAACACATAGCATGTAACACATAACATGTAGCACATAATCACATAAACATGAAGCATGGCATAAGTGGGAGTCCTAGTGTTATAGTCTTGGTAAATAGTGTCTAATAACCTAGTTCCCTATAACCAAGGCTCTGATACCAATCTGTCACACCCCGACCGATGGCGGAATCATCGGGGCAGGACATGTAGACTGTTCATGAGCACAAGGTTGACTAAATTGTAATATATTAAACATCAATTTTATTTCAAATAATCCAAACACAACCAAACTCAAGAAAGAACATAATTGAAATACATAAAATCCTTTATTCAAATTAACTAAGTCCCAAAGCCTATGTGAAGCAAATCTTGATCAAATCACACATTAGTACCTGAAACATGAATAAAATAAGGTCAACTAAAAAGTTGGTGAGCATACACAGGTTTGTATATAGATAGCATATAGTTTGTAAATAAACAAATCCTTACATATCATGATAAAATAAGGCATTTATGGGGAGCAGCTATTGTGTAACCAAGTACAATCAAACCTTTGTAACTAGCATGCAAAATTTGTGTTGTCGGTAACAATCACCCTACCTGGGTGGGTTTGTCAGACTCAATAGATCTATCATTGTTTACCGTCGGCTTGAATAGTTAATGATTACACATAAATTGCACACAAAAGTTAGCACAACTAGCACTCGGGCTTAAAGCTCAAATTGCACACATGAATGTAAAGAGGATTTGTACTTGTGTAATTTGTGTAAGTGTAAGTAATAGTGTTGTATAGTGTTCATGTTCCACCCCAAAAAGTGTAAAAGAGTAAAAGGGGCTATGTAATACTCACTTGGTTTGAAGACGTAGCTAACACGAGGTACTAGATAGAAACGGGGTCCTCGTAATGCACAACGTTAACCTAGAGTGTAATATGTATTGAATCAATAGTGTGCACAATAGTCTATGTCTAAGTCTAAGGTTAAATTGGATGTGTGTATAAGGAATTTGAAGTTGTAGGTGTTAGTGGTTTGTACTTGAGTGGTGTTGTATAAAATTTGAGTTCGGAATAACTAAATAATAAAATAATAAAATTATTATTTGTTTACCTAGTTATAAAAATAATGTAAGTATTAGGGGTAATTAAGTATAACCTAAACAAATAGTTTTTGTTTAAATGCAAATTAAATAAATAATTGTAATCTTATTTATTTATTTATAAAATATGTAACTTAGTCATTTAGTTATGAAAATGTATTAAATGTTTTATATTAAATATAAATTTCTTTACTTTATTTTCCTAAAGATGTTTAAATAAATTGTGTAAATAATGATTAAGTGTAGGGTTTAACAATAAATATAGATTAAATTTTGTAAGTTTTAAATAAATAATTTCTATTTATTTTAGAATAGAAATTAGATCTTTTTAAATAATGTTAATATAAATCTTCATAAAATCAATTCTTTTTATTTAAAAATTAATTTGAAGTACTTATTGTTTTTTTAAAATATAAAAATAATTATTCTGCTAAGATTTTTCTCACACATGACCGTGCCTGGGACAGGGCACGATCGTGCTAGAACCACGGGCGCGACCGTGCTAGTCAGGGACGCGACCGTGTTGACCAATATAGAGGATATAGTTAAGTTGTTCACTAGGCACGACCGTGTCTGGGCCAGGCACGACCGTGTCTAGGGTTTTGAGGCACGACCAAGTCTAGCCAAGGGCATGACCGGGTCTGAGTGTGGGAGGCACGACCGCGCTGTTGTTTGGCGCGACCGTGTCTCATGAAGCACGAACGCGCTATATGATTAGCACGACCGTGTCTGTTCCAAAACAGATTCAATTTGACTAATTCTTATATTTTTAATGTTGGAATTCATGGGGCTTTCATCTGTAGGGTTATTACGAGTCTATTGGGATATATTAATTGTAATTAAAACATGTTCAAAGCACAGTTCAATTAAAACATTTTGAACGAAAACATAGGTTCGGGTTCGTGACGATTTTCATATTGTAAGCCCCAATTAAGTTGGGGCTTTTGATCTGTAGACTAAAACAAGTGAGTATGAGGTTTCAATTACCCGGAAGGACAATGAATTGATGGTGTACGGTAGAAACGAGTTCCGGCGACGACGGGCTTGATCTTCGGCGTCCTGTATTGGAATTCCGACTAAACCAGCGTGTCCAGAAGTTTTAGAGAGGATCGATAGTATGTTGGCTTGGAAGAATTGTAATCAATTTGGTGAATTCGGTGATTTCGTGAGAGAATTTGGTGTTTATGAGATAATTCGACGAAAATAAGTTCATTTGTTGTAATGGTGATGATTAAAGGGTTTAATGGAGTTTGTTAATGACGAAAACGTGTAGAACGGTTATGAAATCGAACGTCCCTGTGATTTAAGACTGTATTTATGTTTCAACCGATACGAGGCGCGACCGTGCCAAGGCACCGGGCGCGACCGTTCCAAAGCAAGGCGCGCGACCGTGCCATTGCACTTGGCGCGACCGTGCCAGAACGAGGCGCGACCGTGCCTATTAGGGTTTCTGTTTATTCATTTATAAATTCAATTCTTGTAATCTTTCAGTATTTGTAGATTGGTATAAATATGAACTTATGTAGAGTTTAATAGGGTATACTCGTGTAAAATTTGTGGATTTGCATTGGAACATAGTATTTAATTGTTAGTACAAATAGAACAAGTCAGTGTACTAGAATTTGGTTTGAAATGCATTACATTGAATGGAAATACGGATACTAAAAATCAGAAATGTTACATATTAAGCTGTAATGCTCGAACTCGTTTAGGTTTGGTGTCCCTACGGCTTAGGGCATCGGCTACCACATTAGCCTTCCCTGGATGATATCTGATTGCACAGTCATAGTCATTTAAGAGTTCGACCCAACGACGTTGTCGCATGTTCAACTCTTTCTGTTAAAAGATATGCTGAAGGCTCTTGTGATCGGTGTAGATAGTGCATTTGGTACCGTACGAGTAATGTCTCCATATTTTTAGTGCAAATACTACGGCTCCCAACTCTAAGTCATGAATCGTGTAGTTTTTCTCATGTATTTTCAGTTGACGAGAAGCGTAAGCGATGACCTTATCGCGTTGCATCAGAACACAACCAAGACCTTGAATTGATGCATCACAATACACCACAAAATCATCCGTTCCCTCTTGAAGGGATAGGATGGGTGCACTGCAAAGTTTCTGCTTCAGAAGTTGGAATGTTGATTCCTGGGTATCACCCCAGTTATAAGGTTTACTCTTTTGAGTTAAGACTGTGAGGGTTGTGCACTCTTGGAGAATCCTTTAATGAAATGACGGTAATAGCCAGCCAATCCCAGAAATTGTCGCACCTCAGTTGGCGTTGTCAGTGCCGTCCAATTCTTGATGGCTTTTACCTTGGATGGATCGACATGTATTCCCGTCTCGTTGACTACATGTCCTAAGAATTGCACTTCGTGAATCCAGAATTCGTACTTGGAAAACTCGACATACAATTGCTCTTGTTTTAGCAATTCTAGAATCAAACGCAGATGCTCCTCGTGTTCTTCTTTGTTCTTAGAATAGATGAGGATGTTATCAATGAAAACGATGATGAATTAATCAAGGTAAAGTTTACACACATGGTTCATGAGATCCTTGAACACCGCGCGTGACCAAAAACTCGTAATGGCGTACCGAGTTCTGAATGAAGTTTTAGAGATGTCTTCGTCCCGGACTCTCAGTTGGTGATAACCGGATCGAACATCGATATTTGAATAGGAACTTGACCCTTGAAGTTGATCAAACAGATCGTCAAAGAAGCTAGGTCGGATGAAGCCTTTATCCAACAACTCTGGCAGTCGTGTGGATAGTTCTGGTAGCATCACTAGTGCAAGACTATACGGTGCCCAAGCAACAGGTGCTGCTCCAGGTGCTTGATCGATCTGAAATTCCACTTGACGATGAGGTGGAAGCCCAGTCAAGTCTCCAGGAAATACTTTCGGATAATCACGAATGAGCGGAATGTCGTCCATCTTCTTCTCCTCAGATGGCTGCTCGGTGACGAGAGCCAAAATGGCAGGATGGCTTTTACGTAAGCACTTTCTAATAGAATTTGTCGGAATACGACCGCACCAACATAGAATTTGTCGGAATACGACCGCACCAACATAGAATTTGTGAAGACATGCAGAAACTTCTAGTGAGACCCTTGCTTATAAGGTAAGCGTCGGTCAATGCTAAGGCCAAGGGAAGAGGTTCACATGTAGGAAAAGAAATTTAATGAAATACAGATTTCAGTAACATAAGGGATAGGATGTCTGTTTAAGTAGTCGCGTTCAACCGATGGTTGGTTAGATTAAATCTTCGTTTTCTAATGTCATTAGAACAACCAGATCATTTTGTGAAGAGATAAGCCCGTTTACAGAGTTGGATATCCTGTGGTATAAATAAAATTAAACTGAAGATTGGTCACAGGATGTGGTAACAAGGTCAAATGGAATCTATTGCTGGAGTGTAAGGAATAACGTGTTAGTTTAGTAAGAATTCCCAATTTCCGCTTACATAGTTGGAGTCGGTGGGTTTACCACGAGATTCTATTAGAGTTTCAACCGAGACGGTTTCATTAATCAAGTCTGGATGAGAGTCTTAAGTTCACTAAGGCTCTTACATGAGTGAAATCAAATGATGGATCCTATGGATGATAGTTCAGTGTGTTCGTAAATACCTTCAACATGATAATCGCGTCTATCAACTGTTAAACAGGTTTAACGGTACCAACTAGTCGTTGAGTGGGTTACGAGAATTTCTACGGACAGTGGAAACTTAAATCTGTAAATCACTGATTAAGACTCTTTATCCACACACTAGGTTTCACCAGGACTTACATGCACCTCAAATTATTATTAGTGCACCCGTAATGATAATTTGCTTTGCATGCTCACCCTAGTTCTCACTGTCCTGTGTCAAAATGTCCTTTAGTTTGTATTGCCGATTACAGAGTGTTGTCAGATATATCTTCAACAAAATATCGACCAAAGACGGGAGCCCATGGCTCGGGAAAGTGATGACATCTACGTGTAAGTGGATTTTGCAATAATGCTTGAAACAGTCTGCCTTCACACAGCGTATTGTTGTTAGTGGGTGCATGAGGGACTCGCCTCCGACGAAATTCAACTCCCGGAGAGACATGTGCTAGTGCTGAGTGTCGTCCATAACATGGACTTGAGAAGGCCCACCATACCTGACAGATGATGGTGGTGTGAGATACTCCTCCGAAGGCTCCGTCTTGCTGCCCTCGGACGGGAGTGGATGCTGTTTTGATGATTCCCCGAGTGTCACCACTGCGAATGATGATGCAATGCGAATGACTTGCCCCTCGTCAACAGAGGGTGATATGTATTATGTCATCATGCGTGCAATGCAATGTATGCGTAGATGCTACGTGTAGTATGTATGAGAGTTTGTGTCGTGTAACTAATGTGTGTAGGTTATAGTCTAGTATGCAATTCCTAGTTCGCTATAACCAATGGCTCTGATACCAATCTGTCACACCCCCAAATACCACTAACGAAGTTTTACCGTTTGGTGTGTGACAAACCAGGATCTCAGACATCAGTTACATCAAACGACATTATATGGGACTTGAAATGTAATAACATAAAAGATCAAGGTTCAGAGTAAAAGTTGCGGAAGCGTTAAATAAAGTAAATGCGCAAAACAACGCGCCCAAAACCAAAATACAATAAAACATAAAGATTATTCAATAAGTAGTTATTACAATTGCAGTCCAAGACACATGCATGACTTAACGTGATCCTGAGTTCCAACCTGAGAAAACATATAGGAAACGGGTCAACACTAAGTTGGTGAGTTCACAGGTTTCAATCGTTTCAAATAAAGCGTTTGTAGTTTATTGTACATTCAATATATATATAAAAAATGTAGCTAACCAATGTTCATGTATACTAATGCGCTCGCATCCGTAGACTGACAGTTTATGTTTGAATGCCTCCCACCAGGTCTATCAACCATGGTGCATGTTTTAGGTCAATATTACACCCGTTCGACCTCCAATCGAGTTAGCGCGACTAGCGCGGGTGGGGTTTGTCAAACCCAGTAGTAATACTCAACATACCTCTCTATACTTCATATTTAAACGGTTCGATGTGAGGATTTTCATGATAGAGTTTACGCATAGTCATAACAAGCGATAATATATACGAATTATAAAAAACCAAAGTTTTTAAATCATGCTTTCTCCCCCAAGTAAAACAGTAAAAAGGGGTTGTGAAACTCACCTGCGTTGCGTAGTTGGTAGTATCACACAAGTATGAGATTTAGAACCTCAAGTGTTAGCCTGCACGACTTACGTATGCCCTAGAATTATAAACAATAAGTTAGGGACATATGGGATTTGTGACGACACGGAATACTAGAACGTCTTAACACATTATAAGGATCAATGAGTAGGCGAACGTGTCTACGAGAAAATATATTTGTCTTAATATAATAATTAAGGTAAATGCGTTACGTGTCGAACATTAATAACGAATAATAAATAAATAAATTCGTACGTTAGAGTCGTTTACAAAAGTTAAGAAAATAATATAATTTAATATATTATTTTTAGGTTCGTAGGAATAACTAAATAATCATTTGTGTGGAAAAATAATAAATATATTATTTTTAATCGAATATATAAACGTGGGTAAATAATATAACAAATTATATTATTTAAAATTTTAAAACATCACACGAATTAATTAAACGAGGCGAAATAATATAAAACTATATATTATTTTATACTAGGAGTTACGGTTTGAAAATAATATAAACATATTATTTTTATTCGATAATAACATAAATATATTATTTTTAAAAGTGAAAATAATATAAAAATGGGTTAATAAATCAAACCCGAGTCTAGGGATTGTTTCCCGAGCTAAAACACCTTAATATATAAATATAATAATAGTGGAAAAAGGTTTTATAATTAAATAATGCCTAAAAATAAATAAAAACCAAAAACATGGGAGGAAGACTCGAACCCGGGTCTCCTCTCCAATAGTACATGTGTTTAACCAGTCCCGCCCGCTAGGGTCATCGCAACAGAACCCGGAATGGTATTGTTTTAATAAAAAACTCCCTATGTTCCTTCTCCTAAAAGAACGAACGCAATCCAGTCCCAAATCCCTGCGAATTCGATCGTGTTTGACTCAAAAGATAAAGGGGTTTTGTTCATTAACATCCAACGAGTCCGTAGGTTCGTTTAATTTGAAAATCATTGGGTTTATGATCATTAAATTACAGAAAAGGGGCCGTAACCCTAGCTTATGAATACAAAATCAAATCTGTAGAATTCGATAATGAAAATCAATGAAATCATGGGGCTTATACAGATTAGATCATTGCGAAACTAATGGTGTGGTTTAATTGGATTTAAATTGACTCTAGCGTCAAAATCCCCAAATCGTTTTATGAACGAACCCTAGTTATCGGATCTTGAACAAATCGATGATTTGAGACTTAATTGGCATAGGGCTTTCATTATATGGAGGATTACAAATCGAATGATATAGGTTAATTAGATCTAAACAGGGTTTAGGATTGAATTCGATCAAGCTGGTTTCATATGAACCTTAGATTACGGATTTCGATTCAAACGATGATATAAGCCCGAATAATCATAGGGCTTTTACTCTAATGATGAAAACGAGGCTAAAGGTGTGAATAATTACTAGAATGGATGACGAGATGATGATGCTTGGATAAATGCAGGTCCGACTATGAACCAGTTGGCTCCCGACGATTTATGTTGCTTCTCCGATTGAATTGACGTAACCAACAGTCTCTGTGAAGCTTGTCTAACGTGCGCAGTTTTCAATTCGTGGAATTAGTATCGGGATTAAACGAATTTGATGACCATAATGTAGTGGTCGACGGTTTCAAGTTAATTGCCCATAATTGGGTTTGATTACGCATCAATGTGGTGTTTAATGAGATCGTTACAGCCGTAATGATCATAAACGTGCAAAAACAGTATCAATTTCAATCAACAGCGATCGCGGGATTCAGATTTAGATCAAATCCATAGGTTTGACTTCAAGAAGTCAAACAAGAATTGAAAATTTGTTAACTACAATTCTAGTCCCTCTGGTTTCATGTTTCTGAGTTTGGAAAATGGAAGAACAAGTCCTTGTGGTTAGAATGAGTTAAGGAAATCAGGTTATTTGACTTTCTAAAGTCAACAGGAATACCATTTTGTGAATTTTGACTTTACCAAGTCAAATAGAATTAAGTTTAGGCTAACTACAAAATTAGTCCTTGAGGTTTGACTTTGAAAGTTGATAATTCTAGTCCCTGGAGTTTGGCTTGAGGTTAAATAGGTTAATATTTAACTGGATTTTGCTAACAGAGTTAACCTGAAAGTCCGGATTGTCACAGTTTATAATTCAATATGTTCAAAGCATAATCCAAGGCATATTTGTGAAAACATACAAGGTTCCAAAGCGTGCAATCAAACCGTAGTAAATGGAAAACTGGTATGTAAAATCCAACTGATTGTGTCTTGGAAAATGTAGTAATATGGTAAACACAAATCCCGACAAGTTTTGTGCTAAGTATGGTATCGGTTTCCCGTATAAATGCTCATGTTAGGTACTACCTTAGTCCTGCCTCGCAAGTTAATGATTGTACTAAACATGAACACACGTATGGTCGTCAAGTAGTTTAAGACATAAAACACATAGGTAATAGCATGAGAACATTGGTATTGAATTTGTATATGTAATGTATGTAAACATGTTCCACCCAAAGTATTTGTAAACAATAGTAAAGAGAAAGGGGGCTATGAAACTCACCTGTAATGAAAGTACTAATGGTATGAATTGTAAATGATAGGTAGGCTTCGTGAGGATTTCTCACAATCAACCTACACAGATAAGTTTTATTCTAGTCTCAATGTATTTCTAATAAGAGTATGTATTCTGAGATTCTAGGGTTTCATAGGATTTGGGATCGGATATGGGATTTGTATATATATTTTGTAGGAAAATATATGTGTTTAACACAAGTATTTAATTAATAATGTTAAAGCAAAAATTGGTTAGAATTAATTAGGGTTTCAAATTAGTTATTTAGTAAATACGTTTGAATTTATTTAAATAATTATGCTAATTAAATAAACAAATTTTTTTTGGAACAAGAAATGTTTAAATAATTTTTTCATGTACTTAAAATAATTATCTAATCATTTAAACAATTTCTTTTACTTATATGATTTATAAAAGAAATGTTAAATAAGTATAAGCTTTAAATGAAACTAGTTGAATTTTAAAATATTTATATAAGTGTTCCTATAAGCTTTAATGTGTTCTAAATAATCATTCTGTACCAAAATAATTATTTAAGATTAATAATGCTTAAACAATTAATTATAATTTATTTAATAACATTATTATTTTATAATTAAAACAACAAAATTTGATTTGTCTAAGTAAGTCATTTATAATGTTTATTTAAGAATTTACACGGGTTATAATATGTTTTTAATAAAATAAAATAGTTAAAACATTAATTTATATTTTTTGTTTTTATAACAATTAATAGAATGTATTTATTAGGTTTATAACGACTTAACTAGAAATTACAAAATTGTTTATGTATTAAAAAAAATCCCAAAATGGGGTTTAATCTAGAATGGTAATTTAAATGATTTTACTCGGAAAATTATCAACTTAAGTTCATAACAAAATTCTGAGTTTTGTAAGGTTTATATAAAATGATAATTTTTAATTAATCACTTTTTTTTATAAAAGCAAACATGAGTCTATGTAATAAAAGGAATGATATTAACTCTAAACCTCTCGATAACATTTAGATATACGTAAACGTTTACAAGATTAATGTATAGGTGTTTAGATTGGTTAACATAAATTTATTATATTCAAATAAAAAGGAAAATACCTATTTACCACAATTTATATGTATGAAAAAAAAAAAATATATATATATATATATATATATATATGTTTAGGAGGGGGTTAAAACAAGGGTTATATCAAGGCACTAAATAAAATTGTTTTTTTTTCTTGTGAATTTAGCATTCTAAATACATCCCGATTTTTATAAGATAGTTTTTATAAAGCAATGGAAGGTTAAAAAGGCCAAAAAAAGGAAAAAACGACAATGGGACTCGAACTCGCGACCTGGTGCGAGTGGGGCAAGGGTGTTAACCATCTGGTCTGGGTTTTATGCCATGTCTAATATCAGGTGCGCAAATATATAAGTGTTTAGACCCTCAAGCCATCTTCCCCAACACACCCCAAATCGAAACCCTAGCCCCAGATCTCAGATCAACGATTGGAAACAAGGGGCTTTTGATTAACAATGACAATCGAGCAAAAAGGGATGACTTATTACCTGAAATCGATCCTCAATTCGTAACAAAAAAAGAAGTCCCGTTCCTTGTTGCTGAATCGCGACCGAGAGTGGAGAAATAAAACTAGGATGATGGATTTCGAGTGGGATATGATCGTCACAGGTTTGAGGATTTTGAGGCTTGGCAACTACACGCGTTACAACTCTTAATCGATCGCATTTATGGGATTTAGGTTAATAGTCGTGGTTTGCATTCCATAACCGAACAGGGACTTAAATTGGGTTTAAACCCTTGATTATGATAAAATTGGATTGCCATAATCATATGTTGTTGGTTGGATAACGTCCACGCACGATCCTTAGGCATTAACAGCCTTTAATTCGTCAAATTTGGGATTGATATTGTCCCTGTTGACTTTTGAAAGTCAGAATAGAGGGGAGAGGGTTCAAAGTCAAGGAAGTAATCTAGACTTTGAAGGGTTCATTCATGTTGGGGGTTCAAACCATAGGAGTGGGGTTCAAGACCTTCTTTGTTTGTTTTTAACTCCTTACAAACATTTAAAAAATTTGTTTTTAAAAGATCTACAAAATCTTAAATTTTATTTATTTATTTATTTCATAATGGAAAATTCTATTTTTTTGTAAACTCACAAATTGTATAAATGGTTTATTCAATGTAGCTATATATATATATTTACATATCCATCTTCATAAATAAATACATATATATTCATATAAAAAGATGTAAATGTATGATTAGAATTCATGAGTTATATATATATATATATATATATATATATGGATATATTTATATATTATATAAACAAGAGTATAATCAAATATTTAAATATATATATATATATATTCACAACTACACATACACATATATGATAAAAGTGAAGGAGGTAGTAACATGTTTAAAACTCACACGTTTTATTTTAATACCTATATACTTGTTATAGCAAACGTTCATTTATATATATATATATATATATATATATATATATATATATATGCTTACTTGAGTTACAGAGGAATAATATGCAATGTAAGGTTTAAGAATCGAATTGATGTATGTTTAAAATAGTAATAAATGTGACATGTTGTTCGAACAAGTACGGGATTTAAATGTTGTATCATTATCGTATAAAATAAAATAAATAATAAAAATATGGCCGGAAACTCATGGATGTTACAGTATCCCCAAGTTGAGGGAATTTCGTCCCGAAATTCAATTGTTCAAGGCTACCGAAACAGGAAAAGATGAGGGTTTGGATTTTTAACGAGTTTTAACTGTCGGTTTGAGGAGTACAATTTGTGACGAGGTTCAGGTCTGATACTCAAGGTCGGGTCAAGTAATTGTGTCAGGCATGGATGGTGATAGTGGATTTAGTCTGAAAAGGATTAAGAAGAAAAATGCTCGAGAAATATTTTGGACTCCATGGGTGAGATGCATCACTTGTAATGAGAGTGATGAGGATTTGATGTTCGAAACTTGTCTAGGATATAGTCTAATATGTTCAAATGGTGTCACTGGGTACAGATTTCACAGACATTGGCCAAAGTCAAATTAATAGAAAACCCTACGTGACACGAACAACGCTACTACTGACAATATGACAGGAACACTTATATAAAGAGAGTGCTAGAGGCATATCCACCATGCCCTTACCATATCACATTAGTTTCGTTAGTGCATATCACTATAGGTTTTATGTCATCACACACGACGGAATTCACAATGTTTTCCATGCGCTGACTTTTATAATTACGTGTGCACCCGTAATTACTCAAATCGTCGTATGGTCCGTATAGATCGTTCCATTGTGTGTGGGTATAGAGGGGTCACAAAAACATTTAGTTTGTAACTATTGTTTTCGTGTATGAGTTGCTAATAAGTAACTGTGTTTCTAGATGGTAAAGTAAATCAGGAAATAAAGACTAACAATGTGTCACAACCCCATACAGGGTGTCCTAAGTAGATGACATATCCTCCCAGATTGACCATAAAGTTAACAGCTCTCTCGTGTTTGAACAAGAATACGTCAAACCCGAGTAGCTCAAAGTTTATAGCCATCAATTTTCATGTGTAGAGTGAATGATCATGCCTCATGCATATAGTGGACAATCAATCGCAAACAATGTAAACAGTCTAGTTTCGTGTGTAATGTAAACACTCAAGTTTCATGTATAATGTAAATAATCTAAAATCATGCATATTGAAAACAACCAAGTAACATGCATTGTGTAAACAATCTAGTTTCATGTATATTGCAAACAATCAAACTTCGTCTATAATGTGAATAATCTAGTATCATGTATATTGTGAATGTTCATATATAAAGTATTGAATCTCACGAGTAACGTAGACTATCGAATTTTGTAGATGATCAAGTTTTGCGGACGTGCATGTTGCTTGAAGTTTCATGTACAAGGTAGTTAGTTGGGTTTTAAATTTTTAATTTTTGTTGAGGTTTATATGGATGGTTAACGCCTACGCGAAAAGATTCACCTTCTTGAAGTGACTAGGAAACTCATACATTTCCGAAAGTGCAAGACAATGAGGAAGTTTTACAGGTATTTAGAATAATGTGTACCTGAATGACTGAATGGTGCTTTTGTTTGTAAATAAACAAGTAATTGAAATTTACCATTGTTTGTAAATTGATAATTAAGTTAAAATAACAAGTTGATTAACTAGATAATTAGATAATTAAATAAAAACCTTTTATTTATATAATTTTTAATCCTCATAAAGGGAATGTTTCAAATGAAAATGATGGTTAAATTATTTTGTAATTAAGACAAGAAAATAATAATTAGTTTAACGAAATAAAAGGTCATGATGAAATAATTAATCAAGTCGTAATTAATTATTAACTAAGATGGCGAGTTATTCAATGTTTTTATAAAACAAATTGCATTAGGTTTCTTTACAAGATGAAAAGGTTTATAAATAATTTATACTCTAGATAGTATTTATAAAACAAGGATTTGATAAATGTTTTGTTTAAACAAATAACCATGTTAATTAAATCAAATAAAATAACTAGTTTACAAGGAAGGTTTTGGTATGTGTATTAATTTGCAATAAATAGGAGGATGTTGTTTAAATTGTATTCATTTGATAGCATAGCCAAATAAATATTTTGACAAATCAAATGATTTAAATTTGTATATTTTCAAGAAGGCATGCTTTAGTCCATAGGTAAACACTCACCCTAGAAATTCCCAGAAAGCATACGGGTCTATCGGTTGGTTTGGATTTATATGAACTGCTTTCCTAGACCGAGGTTCCAAAGTAAAGGTATCACCCTTCCATATTTCACATGTTCTCTATTAAATAACAGAATTTAAAACTCTGACGGGGTTTCCGAATTTTAAAGGGGTGATGTTTGGGTGATCTTGATGAAGGTATATCGGATGTATTTTATACTTGCAATGTTAAATCAACGAGTAGTGGCATTAAGTTGTAATATCAAACTTAATCATTGAAAATTTTCCAAATACTAAAATCCAAACATAGAGTTGAGGTTTCTAAACTGAAATTTAAAGACAAACATAGAACATCTGCCTAACGCCTCAGGTAGTTTTCCACCAGGAAGCAGATGAGCACCAAGATGAACATTGTAATGGTTACTCGTACAGCAAACCGGGACTCAGCTCTACCTATCTCCGTGCGTGCATCAAATATCTCCCGATCTCCTTCCATCATGTTAATATTGGTACCTAGATTTGTAATCAGGTCCTCCTGGTACCGCACTTGACCCAAAAGGTTGTCTATCCACTGGCTTAGCATGTCGTGCCTTATCCCGTGTTCAATTTCCTGCCTCAGAAACTCTTTGGTCCTCACGTACTGGTGAATGGCATCAGCTGGAACTCCTATAGCACTGGTGGTCCCCATAGTCTGCTTGGCTCCTGGGTTTGGGTGATATGGGCTGGGTGTTAAGTAAGGGTCTCTCAGTGGGGATGGCAGCTGGTTGTGTCGGTGAGGTGCTTGATAAGGGTCTCTTGATGGGGGTGGTTCAGATGCTTGGAGTCTCAGGCCGGTGCTTCTCACCCAATCTTCCCTTAAGTTAAACATGGACCTAGCAGCTGGGGGTGTCGGTGGCTGATGGTCTAATGATAGGGATCCGATGTCTTCCTCGTTCTCGAACTCCGTCTCGGGATAGTATGGGAGGAGGGTAGGAGTCCATGTCTAGAAGGAAAAGAAAAAGATTGTGAGTGATAATAAAATACTAACTGTTAAGTACAGATGTTTTCATACGTTCAGAGTTTGACTAGTCATAACACCGAGCTTTCACAATAGTATGTTAGGAGTAACACTTGACCTATAAGTAGTGTACTCATGAAGAGAATTCCCAGGAAAGAGGGGTGGGTCACAAGGGACACACTTAAATACCTAATCTTTCCTTAGTCAGAACCTCTTATGGGTCTACATCCACTCCTCCAGCCATCATGTACTAATAACACTATTGTTTGGGCTCATGGTCATGATGTGAATCATTATGGACCGGGCTTTGAGGCCCAAGGGTGAGATTCATTTACTCCGGTAGAATTCCTCTCCTTGGAGGGTAAGTGGGCTCCTTTTGTTTCTTATTAATGGGCATTAGGTCCAAAGGTTAAATTTTGTTCAAAGTTGATGATGGTGGCATTTTTTTTTGTGTTAGGATGAGGGCGTAAGAAGTCTTATATATGAGTATGTGTATAGTAAAGCTTAAGGTTACATTTAATGGGAATCAATAGGTAGCATGTAATCAAACAGGGTGGCAAACAAGGTATTACATGAATAGTAATTTTGTAAGCATGTGAGTAATCAAGTAGCGTAGCACATAAAATATCATGTATTGTATTATGCAAAGTAATACCTAGGATAACATGTAGGATAATCACACAAAGGGTATCCTAAGGTTATAGACTAGGTAATTGGTTTCTAATAACCTAATTCCCTATAACCATGGCTCTGATACCAATCTGTCACGCCCCGGCCGACGGCGGATTATACGCCGGGGCTGACGCGGTTGTTTAAAAGCACATGATTAACTATTAAATGCGTTATAATATTTAATCAATATATTAAATATTAGTTACAAGGAAAATAGAATCATATTGTTCAAATAAAACATAACAATAAATGAATCCTTAATTAATTTTAACTAGGTCCGCAGCACTAAGTGATCAAGCATAGTCCTCAAACGGGTATACTTGAAACATGTGAGTAAATGTCAACTACAAGTAGTTGGTGAGTAACATATGTTTTGACACCAAACAAAAGTTGTAAAAAGAGTTTATAATTCAATATGTTCAAAGCATAATCCAAGGCATATTTGTGAAAACATACAAGGTTCCAAAGCGTACAATCAAACCGTAGTAAATGGAAAACTGGTATGTACAATCCAACTGATTGTGTTTTGAAAAATATAGTAATATGGTATACACAAATCCCGACAAGTTTTGTGCTAAGTATGGTATCGGTTTCCCGTATAAATGTTCATGTTAGGTACTACCTTAGACCTGCCTCGCAAGTTAATGATTGTACTAAACATGAACACACGTATGGTCGCCAAGTAGTTTAAGACATAAAACACATAGGTCATAGCATGAGAACATTGGTATTGAATTTGTATATGTAATGTATGTAAACATGTTCCACCCCAAGTATTTGTAAATAATAGTAAAGAGAATGGGGCTATGAAACTCACCTGTAATGAAACTACTAATGGTATTAATTGTAAATGATAGGTAGGCTTCATGAGGATTTCTCACAATCAACCTACACAGATAAGTTTTATTCTAGTCTCAATGTATTTCTAATAAGAATATGTATTCTGAGATTCTAGGGTTTCATAGGATTTGGGATCGGATATGGGATTTGTATATATATATTTTGTAGGAAAATATATGTGTTTAACACAAGTATTTAATTAATAATGTTAAGGCAAAAATTGGTTAGAATTAATTAGGGTTTCAAATTAGTTATTTAGTAAATACGTTTGAATTTATTTAAATAATTATGCTAATTAAATAAACAAATTTTTTTTGGAACAAGAAATGTTTAAATAATTGTTTCATGTACTTAAAATAATTATCTAATCATTTAAACAATTTCTTTTACTTATATGATTTATAAAAGAAATGTTAAATAAGTATAAGCTTTAAATGAAACTAGTTGAATTTTAAAATATTTATATAAGTGTTCCTATAAGCTTTAAAGTGTTCTAAATAATCATTCTTTACCAAAATAATTATTTAAGATTAATAATGCTTAAACAATTAATTATAATTTGTTTAATAAAATTATTATTTTATAATTAAAACAATAAAATTTGATTTGTCTAAGTAAGTCATTTATAATGTTTAATTAAGAATTTACACGGGTTGTAATATGTTTTTAATAAAATAAAATGGTTAAAACATTAATTTATATTTTCTGTTTTTATAACAATTAATAGAATGTATTTATTATGTTTATAAGACTTAACTAGAATTTACAAAATTGTTTATGTTTTCAAAAATGCCAAAAATGTGTTTAATCTAGAATGGTAACTTAAATGATTTTACTCTGGAAATTATCAACTTAAGTTCATAACAAAATTCTGAGTTTTGTAAGGTTTATATAAAATGAAAATTTTTAATTAGTCTCTTTTTTTTGTTTGTCAAAGAAAACATGAGTCTATGTAATAAAAGGAATGATATTAATTGTAAACATCTCGATAACATTTAGATATACGTAAACGTTTACAAGAGTACGGTATAGGTGTTAAGATTGGTTTATATAAATTTGTTATATTTAAATAAAAAGGAAAATACCTATTTACCACAATTTATATGTATGAATATATATATATATATATATATATATATATATATATATATGTTTAGGAGGGGGTTAAAACAAGGGTTATATCAAGGCACTAAATAAAATTATTTTTTTTCTTGTGAATTTAGCGTTCTAAATACATCCCGATTTTTATAAGATAGTTTTTATGAAGCAATGGAAGGTTAAAAAGGCAAAAAAAAAAGGAAAATACTGACCTGGTGCGAGTGGGGCAAGGGTGTTAACCATCTGATCTGGGTTGTATGCCTTGTCTAATACAAGGGGCGCAAATGTATAAGTGTTTAGACCCGCAAGCCATCTTCCCCAACACACCCCAAATCGAAACCCTAGCCCCAGATCTCAGATCAACGATTGGAAACAAGGGGCTTTTGATTAACGATGACAATCGAGCAAAAAGGGATGACATATTACCTGAAATCGATCCTCAATTCGTAAAAAAAAAAAGAAGTCTCATTCCTTGTTGCTGAATCGCGACCGAGAGTGGAGAAATAAAACTAGGATGATGGATTTCGAGTGGGATATGATTGTCACAGGTTTGGGGATTTTGAGGCTTGACAACTACACACGTTACAACTCTTAATCGATCGCATTTATGGGATTTAGGTTAATAGTCGTGGTTTGCATTCCATAACCGAACAGGGACTTAAATTTGGTTTAAACCCTTGATTATGTTAAAATTGGATTGCCATAATCATATGTAGTTGGTTGGATAACGTCCACGCACGATCCTCAGGCATTAACAGCCTTGAATTCGTCGAATTTAGGATTTATATTGTCCCTGTTGACTTTTGAAAGTCAAAATAGATGGGAGGGGGTTCAAAGTCAAGGAAGTAATCCAGACTTTGAAGGGTTCATTCATGTTGGGGGTTCAAACCATAGGAGTGGGGTTCAAGACCTTCTTTGTTTGTTTTTAACTCGTTTTTATAAGATTTACAAAATCTTAAATTTTATTTATTTATTTATTTCATAATGGAAAATTCTATTTTTTTGTAAACTCACAAATTGTATAAATGGTTTATTCAATGTAATATATATATATATATATTTACATATCCATCTTCATAAATAAATATATATATATATATATCTTCATATAAAAAGATGTAAATGTATGATTAGAATTCATGAGTTATATATATATTTTATATAAACAAGAGTATAATCAAATATTATATATATTTACAACTACACATATACATATATGATAAAAGTGAAGGAGGTAGTAACATATTTAAAACTCACACGTTTTATTTTAATACCTATATACTTTTTATAGCAAACGCTCATTATATATATATATATATATATATATATATATATATATATATACATATACATATATATGCTTACTTGAGTTATAGAGGAATAATATGCAATGTAAGGTTTGAAGAATCGAATTGATGTATGTTTAAAATAGTAATAAATGTGACATGTTGTTCGAACAAGTACGAGATTTAAATGTTGTATCATTATTGTAAAAAATAAAATAAATAATAAAACTAAAATAAAAATATGCCTAGAAACTCATGGATGTTACATAAAGTGTTTTCAAAGATAGAGAAAGTAAAGCTTATGTTATTTTTATAAAATTAAGCTTTATAAAAGAAAGTTTTATAGTTTTAAAGTAAAGATAGAACTCACTAGCGTTAGCTGACTTTTAGTATGCATGACAGGTAGAAATGGTAAAACGAAAGAAAAGTAAAAGAGCCGTGAGGGCCGGATAGCATGGACATCGGGTGTTGTGCTGAAGACTGACATTTCCATTCCCGATAGTTTATGTTTTAGACAATGAGTTACATTATTGGTTGGTGAATGTTGGCATTTAAAGACTTCCGTTGTAATAGATTCTGATTTTCGGTTTAAGAACTATGCTTGTTGGTAATAACACCATATTTTATGACAGAGCTAGAGAAAGCACAGACAGAAGCACTAAAGGAGGAGAACATAAAGAAAGAAAGAATGGTCGGTCAACAGATAAAGTTAGAAGTAAACACTCTTGGAGTGAGGACTAGATGTGGTCGTATGTGGGTACCGACAGGCGGAGAGCTTAGGGCCAAAGTACTCGACGAGGCCCATAATTATCGATATTCCATCCACCCAGGAACCACGGAAATGTATAAGGATTTGAAGAAAGAGTATTGGTGGCCCAACATGAAGAACGATGTGACAGGGTACGTGAGCAAGTGTCTGACTTACTCACAAGTTAAAGTAGAGCACCAGAAACCATACGGGAAGATCCAGCCTCTGGAAATACCCGAATGGAAGTGGGAGCGCATCACCATGGACTTTATTACAAAGCTGCCCTGCACAGCTAAAGGTCATGATACGATTTGGGTTATAGTGGATCGTCTGACAAAGAGTGCACACTTCTTGCCGATCCATGAAACGTATTCATCTGAGAAGCTGGCCGAAGTATTTATCAATGAAATTGTGTCTCGACATGGCGTGCCATTGTCGATTGTATCTGACCGGGACACACGATTTACATCGAGATTCTGGAGAAGATTTCATGAGTCAATGGGTACAAGATTGAACATTAGCACAGCTTATCACCCACAGACGGATGGTCAGTCGAAAAAGGTCATCCAAACGTTGGAGGATATGCTCCGCGCATGCATTATATACTTCAGTGGCAGTTGGGATAGTCACCTACCGTTGGCAGAATTCTCCTATAACAACAGCTACCACACCACTATTGGTATGCCACCTTACGAGATGTTGTACTATAGAAAATGTTGAACCCCGGTCTGTTGGGGTGAGATAGGACAGAAAGAGCTGGGAAGTTTAGAGGCAGTCACTGCGACCTCTGAAAAGTTTGACCAGATCAAGGCTAGAATGAAAGCAGCACAGGACCGTCAAAAGTCCTACGTGGATAAGAGAAGGAGACTTATCGAGTTCAATGTCGGGGATCAGGTACTTTTGAAGGTATCTCCCTGGAAGGGGATTATACGATTCAAGAAAGGGAAGTTAAGTCCAAGATTCGTCAGACCTTTCAAGATATTGGCACGGGTTGGTGAAGTTGCTTACCGGCTAGATTTGCCCGATGAGTTGAGTGGAATCCACCCTACCTTTCACGTGTCACACTTGCGTAAGTGTCTAGCTGACGAATCCGCACACGTGCCACTGGATGACATCGAGGTAGATAATAGCCTCAATTACATCGAGGAATCCGTTGCCATATTAGACAAAAAAGAGAAGCGGTTACGGAATAAAGTGATTCAATTAGTTAAAGTAGAATGGAAGCATCGTAAAGGGTCGGAAGCTACTTAGGAGACCGAGGCGGAAATGAAAGGGTTGTATCCTCATCTGTTTGACTTATAACAGGTTTCGAATACGAAACCTTTCGTAAGTGGGGTAGACTTGTAACATCCCGAAAATAATTATAATGATAGGAAATAAAGTTTACGAATGAAGCTCGGGAAATAACGGAAAACATATATGGCGCGGGGGCTTGGGTCTTGGGCTGGGCCAAAGGAGACACAGGGGTGGATAAAAGGTTAAACCCTAACACCCTCATCCATTTCCCCATTTCCATCATCTTCACCAACTCATTCTAGAGAGAGAGAAAGTTCTAAACTGCTCACGAAAGCTTCATACTCGGTCCAAGATCGTTGCTATGCTAAACGTTACTAGAGTTTGGAGAAGAAGGATTAACGCGACATCAGGTATCAAATCGTTCTTAGAATCGATTTCTGATTTGAAAGTGGGTTTTAGGGTTTCAAAGTGGGTTTTCATAAAAAGATGGGATTTTTACATTTAGATTTGATTAAAAAGTATGGATCTAGCTTCATGGAAGCTAGATATAAGTTTTGGACGTAAAAAGATTGAAACTTGGATCAAAAACGAAGAATTTGATCAAGAACGGTTGAATTGTCCGAAATCTCGATGAATGATCCGAAAACTATTTTGTCCAAAAAGTTTTTTCGGACAAACATGATTTCGGACAGATGTTTTCGTAAAAAATAGTTCTCGGATGGGAGATTTCGAACGAAGAGGTTTTCGGACAAGTGATTTCGAACGAAATAGTTAATGGGTAAAAGATATGTTTAACTGGTTAGTTTTCGGTCAAAAAAGATTTCGAGTAAGATAGATTTCGACCGAAAAAGTTTTCGGTCGAAAAAGTTTTCGGTCGAGAAAGTTTTCGGTCGAAAAAGTTTTCAGACAGATAGTTTTTCGGATGAAACCTATAGGTTATAACCTTGTTCAATTCGTGACCCTTGACAGATTTGTTAGCATCCCACCTAGCTCGAAGTTTCCTTGCTAAGTGAGATAAACTCCGTAGAAGACAGGTGAGTTCTTATTGCCTTTTTCTTAAACGGTTTTGGGCTGGCATGCATACTGTTAAAAAGATAGTTTTCAAAGTTAAAGAATATTTTACAAGAATTATATGTTTTTATAAAACGAAAGTAAAGAGTTAAAGAGTATAGTATTACCTTTTAAACAAGTTTTGAAAGATAATAAAGAGCTGAAGTAAAGAACGATAAAGGAGTTATACTTCGGTACATCTCGACAGTGACAGTGACACTGACAATGACAAATACCATGTTATATGCTTATGTATTAAGATGTGCTGTTTTTCTATATGAAAGTTTATGTGATTACATTTCTATTTGTGTAATAGTGTAATTGCATTGCATAGTAGTCTGCAGGCATGCTAAAGTATAAGTCTCACCCTGAGGTATGAGCAATGCTAAAGGAGTCTTACACTTCGGTGTAAGCAATGCTAAAGGAGTCTTACACTTCGGTGTAAGCGAGAAAGTCTTACACTTCGGTGTAACCAATGCTAAAGGAGTCTTATACTTCGGTGTAAGCAATGCTAAAGGAGTCTTACACTTCGGTGTAAGCGAGAAAGTCCTACCTTAAGGTGTGGGCAATGCTAAAGGAGTCTTGCACTAAAGTGCAAGCGAGAAAGAAAGTCCCACCCTAAGGTGTGTGCAGCGCTAAAGTAAAAGTCTTACCCTGAGGTGTAAGTGAGAAAGGGATCTGGTTCTCGGATCAGAATCCATATGTTATAGTTAAAGTGTGATAGAGTGACTTGTCCTGTACAAGTGAAACGATAGTCAGACAGAGTACAGGAGGACACCCTGACGGGTTTCCTCAAAGCTAAAGTTTTTAAGACAGTAACGTAACAGTGTTATAATTGTAACGTTGTAAAGTTTTAAAGTAAAGCTAAAGTGTTTTCAAAGATAGAGAAAGTAAAGCTTATGTTATTTTTGTAAAACAAGTCTTGACCAAAAACAAACACTAGACGCGGTCGTGCAAGATACGAGAACGGTCGTGCTCTATGTCCAGAACCTATGAAGTACCTTCTGACTCGACCCCGGGCGCGTTTCAGACCACCACGGTCACGCCCGGCAACGAGCGCGGTCGTGCCCTACTTGAGCACGGTCGTGCTCCTTGACCAGAAACTTTAATTTTATTATTTTCAAACTTAATTTAATATGTTTTTTATTTAAACATTTCAAAACTTGTTTATAAAAATTATTTTATAAAATCCCAAGACCCGGGAATCATTTATAAACCAAATCCTTGATTTAGAGATTTAAAACGATTAATTCCCGATAGTTCGACACCGATGAAATCGTGAGTTTATAAAACCATTTATACAAATATATATTTTGACTTAAACAAATATTATTTATTTAAATTTATATTTAAATAAATATAAATATATATCAGTTATTTAAATTTACATTTTAAAGAATATATATATCACTACTATTTAAAATGTACTTAATAGATAAATAAAATTATTTATTTATTTATTTCAAACAAACCCTAAACATACAAATCCATTTTTCGACATAAAAATAACACAAACAATGACACGCGTTATACATTTATCCAATAGGTCAAACGTAGCGACCTACAACACGCTTGGTATTTTTATTGATCTGTGCAAACTACACTACCCAACACAAGTGAGTTACATAGCCCCTCTTTTACTTTATTTACAAACTTTTGGGGTGGAACATGCGTTCTATTTACTATGTTTACAAACTACACAATATACAATTCCACCCTACAATCATGTGTTACAATTTTGAGCTTTGTGCTTGAGTACTAGGTGTGTAGACCAACACGCAGTTTGCTATTCACGTGCAATCATTAACTATTTTATAGCCTACAGTAAACAGTGATAGATCTATTGAGTCTGACAAACCCACCAAGGTAGGGTGACTGTTACTGCCAACACGCGTTTGTTTTGCATGCTAGTTACAAAGGTTTGATTGTACTACCAGGTCACACGATGGTATCTCTCCATAAATGCCTTAATTGCCATGTTTGTATGAATTGTATGCACACGACACTATATTCTATTACATGACACGAAAACCTATGTATTCTCACCAACTTTTTAGTTGACTTTGTTTTTAACCATGTTTCAGGTGACAATGTTTGAAGTATTACAAGCTGCTACATATAGGATTTGGACCTAGCAATTAATCTAAACTATTTGTATTTTGTAATCGCTACATTTGGTTCTTGTATGGTATGAACTTGCTATGTGTAATGAAAATGAATGTTTAAATTATTCAAACTTTAGCAACCATGAGCTATGAACAGTCTGCACAGCTTCACGCCCCGACGTTTTCCGCCGTCGGTTGGGGTGTGACAAGCTCGTCCCGACCCGGACACCTCTCGACCTAGTTCTAGAGTTTCACCTACAAATGAAGACAAGTCTTCTATTTATAGGGGAAGGAACACTACCTGCGTACTTGTCTAAGTACACAGGGTTTGGTCATGCGTACTTGACAAGTACGCAAGGCTTGCCTTGCGTACTTACTAAGTACGCAGGACCAAACTGGTGTGCAGGCTAAGTACTCAGGAACACCCTCCTGCGTACTAGCCACGTACACCGATACATAGAATTTAATCTATAGTTACAAAAATATGCTTCTACAAACTCCCTCTTAACTATAGCATCAAATTCTATCTATCACTAACATTGATAATCATCAGTTTACAAAGAATGTCCTAACAGACTCCCTCTAAACTAATGACATCAAGTGTCTTCCGGCGAGACTTGATCTTCTGGCATTCCACTTGAGATCTTCAAATCTTGAAACTTCAGTCTTCAGTTGCCGAGTGATACACACGACTCCCTTAAAACTGTAGCTTTCATTGTAGACCAAACCAAGTGCTTCAATAAGAACCAACTAACCCAACACAACTCATTGTAGTTCATCCTCTCAGCAGTAGCAGCCTCCACCCTGACTTAGAATTTTGAGTCTGACAATGTCTTCCTAAACAGGTAACAATAGTAGACTAAGACAACTCCAAATCAGCTGGCATATGATAGAGAGTTTGAGTTTCCAATAACCCGCATCAAACTAATCAGCTCCCATAGGAATTCCAGTAAGATAAACTTAAGTCTTCAACCAGATGTGTCCAACTCTATCCTGTATCTTCACGAATCAACCAAATTCCCGAAGATGTTCATTTCCAATATCCCCTTTCAGTTTAAGCTCCATCTGACTAGACCAGAAACAAGGGTATGTTTCCTATCCCATCGGCCAATGATAAAAGGTTCCATCTTCAACTAATAATCCAACGAATATCCAGCTTCATCTTGAAAACACACGATAGAATCAAACACGAAAAATATAGTTTACACGAGAAATCATAGTTGAGATCCACGTTACGTCAAAAAGGTATATATAGGAAGTACCAATGGCTTTTCCACCACCTCTTTAATGTCTCATGAATACTAGATTTTATCCCCCTCATTTCTCTGTAAACTATGACTAGCTTCATCATCACTTCACTCAAATCCTCAAAAAGCACAACTAGCCAACTCCAGGATTTTATTCTTTTATTCCTTTGCAAAGATCCAAAACAGCAAATCCTTGGGTTCAAGTTGTTCCACTATTCATCCCCTATTAAAGAAGTATCCCGCATACTCGTAGCCTACATATTCAGGTTTGAATACCTAAAGAAGATGATTCTCTTTCCAAAAGGCCCAAAGCAGCCACATCTTCACAAATAGAATGAGACCTTTAGCCGATGACGTCCCAATTGCTCCCATTAGTTCAACATTTATACCCTATTAAATAAGTAACCCGGATACTCGTAGCCTATATTTTCAGGTAAGGACACTTAAACAATGTATGCCAAGTGGTATCATCCAACAAAAATCTCTTCCGTGTTTTGCCAAGCCACACCGTATACAAATTCCGGTTCGGAAAAACCAAAATTACTATCTTCTCAAAAATGGCCCGAAACACGCGTATAAATTATCCATAAAAAATTTGGCCAAGGAAAGTTTTCCCGCCAAAAAACAATCCCAGATGCTATTTCATGCGTACTTAGTAAATACGCACATAAATGGTGCTCATGCGTATTTAGTAAATACGCAAAGCCAAAATGTCCATGCGTACATGCTAAGTACGCATAGTCAAATACTCACGCGTACTTAACAAGTACGCAGGACAACTTCTCTTGCAAACTTAGTAAGTACGCAGGACAAAACCCATGCATACTTAGTAAGTACGCAGAAAAGTTGAATTTGCGTACTTATAAAAAAGTAACAACGTTCTTGACGGATCTTGAGGAGAATGCCCGAAAAGTGATGGATCTGAGAAATTGATGCTTCCAAAAGCTTAGAAATCATCATCTAACAAACCCTTAACCTTCCAAACACCAAATGAAGTGATAACAAACTCGATTTTAAGGATTTTAGGTCTGAAAAGTACGAACTGCTCGAAACCCTAAAAAATCAAAACTGGAACACAAATCAACGAACACCAAGGTCCCAGGAGCCTCGTCGCGCAGCGGAGATACACAGACCTGTTCTGTGATTTGTGTGGGAACCAAGAAACGAGACAGAGAAACACAAACAAAGACAAGATAATGAAACGACATGTAATCCATAACATAGAAGTCATCCCGTATTACAGACTACATACCGAAGGAGCACACATCTCTCATCTAAGCTCACGGTCCAGGGGTCGGGAGAGCTCGTCCCGACCCGGACACCTCTCGACCTAGTTGCAGAGTTCCACCTACAAATGAAGACAAGTCTTCTATTTATAGGGGAAGGAACACTACCTGTGTACTTGTCTAAGTACGCAGGGTTTGGTCATGCGTACTTGACAAGTACGCAAGGAAAAAGCCTTGCGTAGTTACTAAGTACGTAGGACAAAACTGGTGTGCATGCTAAGTACTCAGGAACACCCTCCTGCGTACTAGCCACGTACACCGATACATAGAATTTAATCTATAGTTACAAGAACATGCTTCTACACAGCCCTTACAACCACCACCAAACTTTCCGGAAACAAAGAAGTAGAGAGCCAGTTGTCTTCCTAGTCACCTATAGTCTAGAAGGCCATATCACTAAGTCATGTGAGTTATAAAATCATCGTCTGTGAGCTCTAAAATCACCCCATCGACCCCTATGCTCTACCCCATGAACATCGGTAAGCTCTAAAATCACTACCGATGAGGAGATGGAATCAGATCGGTCATATGACCAAGATCCACCCTCTTAATCTCGTTCCCTTTGCATCGTGTTCGAGTTAATATCGACGATTTAATGCACCGTGACAAACCTCTTTCGTAAAACCTTTTAACTTCTCAGCCAACCTAACAGACAATAGAATAATGATAACCCCGGCACCACCAAACTTGCCGGAAACAAAGAAGTAAAGAGCCAGTTGTCTTCCCGGTCACCTATAGAAGGCCATATCACTAAGTCATGTGAGTTATAAAATCATCGTCTGTGAGCTCTGAAATCACCCCATCGACCCCTACCCTCTACCCCATGAACATCGGTAAGCTCTAAAATCACCGCCGACGAGGAGATGGAATCAAATCGGTCATATGACCAAGATCCACCCTCTTAATCTCGTTCCCTTTGCATCGTGTTCGAGTTAATATCGACGATTTAATGCACCGTGACAAACCTCTTTCGTAAAACCTTTTAATTTCTCAGCCAACCTAACAAACAATAGAATAATGATAACCCTATAAGATATTATAATTATTAATCAACTATTTATATAAGTAAAATAATGACAATTACAAAAAAAGCAAATCAAACCATATCTCCTAAATATTTTAAAACTTAATCACGACAAATCTTAATTAGTATATTCTATCTAATACTCCCCTACAATCGAAACGAGAGGAAACTGGATGCTCATGATGGAACCAAAAATATTGAATAGATTGGTATAAGAGGAACATAAAATCTCAAAAAATAAGAAAAATCCATAAAATATAAAAAGCAAAATTTCGTTGTAGCAAATGCGGCGTCAGATCTAAGGCCATAGTAGTAACGACAGGAGGCGCGGGGCTAAGCTATGGTGACATGAGCTACGACTGCGACAACATGATCGGCAACCGTGTCGGCATGACATCGACAAGAGAAATAAATAAACCTAATCTATATGTGTGTACAAACGTCTCGGGGGCATGACGAGAGAGAGTGAAAAAGAGAAACAAAGTCGTCACACAAGGAGGGCGATAGGAGAAGGAGAGGGATATGAGGGAGAGAAAAGAAGATGACAAGAAACATAAGGTTCTGATACCATATAAAATAATGAAAGCCCGTGAGGTTTTATGTATTATTGACTAGTTTAGAAACCCGGTGTATTACACGTTGTGAATAAATGTAATGTTATATACTTTCTTCCAATTACAATCTTAACTACTTTTTGATATATATATATATATATATATATATTATAAGAATTTGAGTCATATTCTATAAAATCAATACGTAATTATGTCGTGTTTATTTTTATCTACGTTTTGATATAAAATTTATAAGAATTTGAGTCAAATTCTATAAATATTTTTATAAATCGAAAACGACTTAGTTTTTATAAAATTTATACAGAAAACAACAAGTGTATATTTGAATTTATATATCTTTTAATAACCATCTGTTATTGTGTTAACACAATTAATTTCATCAAAATCAATCCAAATCATTATTTTTTGGATTGAATAACATTATTACACCAATAGAACGTCATATTATTTTTTGAATTTTTCTAAATTTGCAAGTGTAAAGGAATTTACACCAGTGTAATTTTTTCCTAAAAAATATAATTTTTATCTTTTCAGCAAATCTTTACACTCGTGTAAACTCCCTTACCCTTGCAAATTTACAAAAATACAAAAAAATGACGTATTGATGTAATAATGTTATTCAATCCAAAAAAATAATGATTTGGATTTATTTTGGCGGAGTTAATTAGGTTAACACATTAACAAGGGGTTAACAATGGATACTTACCATATACATATATAAAATAATATTTTAAAATAATAAAAAAAAAATAATAATAACTTTAGGGTGAACGGTGGAGCCGTAAATTTAGGGGCTTAGTTTAGTAAACTTTAAAATTTGGGGGATAGAGGATGTAGATGTGGAGTGAAAAATAAGTTTTTTTTAATATTTGAATTAAATTTTAGAGATGGGGAATAAATATACACTTTTTATCCGGCCCAACCAAGATGTTTGGCCCAACAGTTTACCTTGATCTTGATGACAATATTTTAACAGACGGTTAATTGCTTAAAACGTAGGTTGACTTTGTATCAAGATAATCAACTCTTACCATGTTATCATACAATTTTTTTTGAAATGGTATAATTTTAGCTCTTTTATCTTATTTAATCTATACATTTTTACAATTTTGACTTGTGCCTAGTCAAACTATGTTATTTTTCACTCACGTTGCATGGGACGGACTCACATAGTAATATCAGATACTCGTTTTTCACCTGTTATTTACGTGTCGAATGACACCGATTCACCAAATATTCTCAAAAAGCAACTCAAAAGTCAAAATCTATAAACTTTTCATCTAAAAAAGCTATTAAATCAACCATACCAGAAACTATATTGAACAAGAAGAATCAAGTAAAGTCAAATTCTTAGAAATTTGATTGTAACAATTAAGATGAAGAACAACAGTTAATTTTGGCATTATTCCCTTCCTGTGCTCCAACCACAAGTGTCTCCCCTTGTTTGATACTAGCACCAGCTGTTTGATTGCTTGCAGCAAGAGCTTTCTTGCTAATTATCCTATAAATCTCACCAAGAATAGTCTGAAAAGCCTTCTCGACATTGACCGCTTCTAAAGCCGACGTTTCAATGAACGAAAGACCTTCTTTTTCAGCAAATGTTTGGGCGTCTTCAGTTGTAACAGCCCTCAAATGTTTCAGATCGGTTTTGTTTCCAATCAGCATGATCACTATATTTGAATCGGCATGGTCCCTGAGTTCTTTTAGCCACCGACTCACGTTATCAAAAGTAGTTGGTTTTGTGACATCATATACCAGAAGCGCCCCGAGAGCGCCTCTGTAATAAGCACTGGTTATGGCTCGGTATCGTTCTTGCCCTGCTGTGTCCCATATCTGAGCCTTCACTGTCTTTCCCTCTACCTAAAGAACATTCTAAATTGATCATTTGGTCCCTAAATAATCACAAAATCGGAAGTAGAACTTGTTTATCCAAACATTATAAATGGATTATTGCGGCTTCAGATAATCAGTTCCTAAACACACATCCAAACATGTTTCACGATTTTCGCTGAATCAACATTTTAATATAATAATGTATGATACAAGTTTTCTTATATAGAACCAATTATTCGGGGGCACCTTCAATACAGAACCAATTTGAAGTAGAGAATTGCGAGAATCGCATAAACACTTGTACATAGTGCATTGCAGATATAGTTGGGAAGCGAAAGAGAGTCGGTTATGTGGTTACATAACCGCCTTATGCATCACCGTTAAAACAAGAGATACAAGTGTTTATGCGCCTATGCGGTTCTCGCAGTTCTCTACTTAAAATTGGTTCTGTGTTGAACGGTTCTTTACTTACGTACACACACACACACACCAAGATCAAATTCATCGCATTGTTATATGTGGTAGGATTATACTGTATAACAAGATCTCATAGTGATATTAGGGTACCACCTCAAGGGTGTAGGATTATACTATATAACAAGATGATGTTATTATTAGAAAGACTGGATTATGGATGGAGAATAGACAATTAATGAAATTGTTTTATGTTAAACAGGAACAACCTCATCTTTTTTTATTAAGTTCATTTCTTAATAAGTGATAAAAATGAGATTTCTTAAAACTTCGCAGTAAAGTTTCATATTCATTGAAAAGGAATTTCAAAATTTTATAGCAACATCTTATAAAGGATTTTCTGAAAGTCATATATATATAATTAAAGATATGAAAACTAGAAGTTTTAAATTGTTTGAACAAAAGAATAAAACTAATTAAAGCGAAAAATAGTTAGGAAAAAAATAAAAATTGTACAGAAATAAACAAGATAAGCAAAAGAAATTTGTTACTCCTGTGTTATTTGAAGAAACGGACTAAGGATTTTTTTAATTGAGAAAATAACATTTTCACTTCAAAAGCTTTATGTGAACTTTATGAATTGTTTCAATTCAAAAGCTTTATATGAAGAAATGGACTAAAGGTCTTCTTGATTGAGAAAATAACATTTTCAATTCAAAAGCTTTATATGAACTTGATGAATTATTTCACGGTTAATACCATAAAAAACCAACATACTTTCACATTCTGCCCACAAAAGTCCCTCGACCCAGTTTTGAGACCTCAAACTTGTTTAAAGTACACATACTTGTTAAATTATTTCGCAAACACTCATGTTACCCCTTTGTACAGATCACCATTGAAGGCCAGGAGGTTCCACAGTCAACTAAGTTTAAGTATTTAGGATCCTTTGTACAGAGCGAAGGGGACATATACAGTGACGAAACACACAGAGTTCAAGCAGGCTGGTGTAGGTGGAGGGCGGACACCATTGAAGGCCAGGAGGTTCCGCAGTAAACTAAGTTTAAGTATTTAGGATCCTTTGTACAGAGCGAAGGGGACATAGACAGTGACGTAACACACAAAGTTCAAGCAGGCTGGTGTAGGTGGAGGGCGGCCTCAGGGGTACTGTGTGACAAGAACATCCCAACAAAGTTAAAGGGGAAATTTTATAAGGTGGCGGTTGGATCGGCTATGTTATATGGAACAGACTGCTGGGCCACCAAGAAGACACAGGTACGCAAGATGGAGGTAGCAGAGATGAGGATGTTGAGGTGGATGTGTGGACACAGAAGGTTAGACCGGATAAGAAATGAAGTTTTTAGAGATAAGTTAGGAGTGACCAGTATAGCGGATAAGATAAGGGAGGGGAGATTGAGATGGTTTGGGCATGTACGGATGAGGGAGACGAGATGCCAGTTAGAACAGTGGAAACACTCATCGTAGAGGGGAGGAGTAGAGGCAGGCCTAAACTGACTTGGGATGAGCGGATTAGGCAGGATTTACTAGAGATGCACCTCTAAGAGGGCATGGTCCAAGATAGGAGTGTCTGGAGATGTAGGATTAAGGTTAAAGACTTTTAGGGGAGAGGGGTATATGTAGCTTAGATTTGTTTTAGGGGCCTATATCTACGTACTTTAAGGGGGGGGGGGTGCATGTTACCGTGTTACTATATTTATGTTTGTGGGGTGTCTTATGAGTGTTTATCTATGTTACTATCTTATTGTATTTTTTCTCTCTTTGTATTTACACATGTGCTACTCATCCTTGCACCATTTCTGTTGTTAGCGATAGCTTTCTATTTTTATATATATTTAGTATTGTTTGTTTGTCTGTGGTTTGTTTGGAGCCGGGGGTCTCTCTGGAAGCGGCCTCTCTTTCCCTAGGGATAGAGGTAAGGCTTACCTACATCCCACCTTCCCCAGATGCTACCAATAGCTTTGCTATGGGTGGGATTTTACCGGATAAAGTGACATTCCGAGTGTACCAAAATGTTGAGATGGATAAATTGTTTTAACATATAAGATGAAATAAATATGTATTTAACACGGTCAAAAATTGACAAGGCAACATTCCACGTCACCAAAATAGTCGATATGACATCCCACGTTAACAAGAAAACAATAGCATTGCCTTCACATATGTAATGATTGTGCTATTAGTTAGCGTGCATTTTAAACAACTCTAGAGACTTTATGTTGGACTTAATTGGGTATGTTCACATGAAACCGAATGGGTCAATGTTTGGGTCGGTCAAAATTGGAGTTGGTTTAGGTTTATTTGTTTAGGGTTAATTTTTATTTTGCGGTATGGTGTTTTTATTTGGAACTATTTTAGTGGTTTGGTAAGGTTTTATTTGGTTGATTTAGTTTCCAGTTAAGAGTCATTAGGGTTGCTTGGTCATTAACAGTCTAGTATATATAAATAGGAGCCTTTAGGTCAATGTGTGTCAAGATTTATTAATAAAAGAGTCGATCAAAAGGTTTTGATCAACAACGAGTTTTGCGGTTGTGATTTTCGGGCCTGTGCCATCAATTGGTATCAGAGCGGGTTTGAGAGTCATTTTTGGAGAGAGGGAGCAGCCTCTGCGGGCAGGAGGTTTAATCGGGTGTCCATCAACATTAGGTAATTGATTAAACAACAAGATCAATCAACCGACAACAAATCAGGTATCTTCGACCGGGTTTCTTTCTCGCCTAGGTGGCTTGGATCTATTATCGTTTTGCGACTCTGAAGACGGAAAAGCGGGTGGCTTGTTTTCAGGTTGGTGGTTGATAGCAGGTGGCTTACAACCCAATAAGAAATTGGTGTACCGAGGTAGCAAAGTTCAGATCAGAAGAGTCGAGTAAAGACTTTGGACGTGGCCGAGGTAGAGGTTGGGTCCGGGAAAGGTCGAGATGGTCCGGGAAAACGGTGATCCAACGTTGCTGTGAAGATCGGTGTGAACAAACAATGATTAGGGGGTGATTGTTGGACTTAATCGGGTTTGTTCACATGAAACCGAATGGGTCATGACTCATGGGTCAATGTTTGGGTCGGTCAAAATTGGAGTCAGTTTAGGGTTAATTTTTATTTTATGGTATGGTGTTTTTGTTTGGAATTATTTTAGTGGTTTGGTAAGGTTTTATTTGGTTGATTTAGTTTCCAGTTAAGAGTCATTAGGATTGCTTGGTCCATGACTCTTAATAAAAGAGTCGATGAAAAGGTTTTGATCAACACCGAGTTTTGCTGTTGTGATTTTTGGGGCCTGTGCCATCACTTTAATATATAAAAAATGGCTTGATGGACTTTTTATGCAAATTAGGAAAATAAGTTAGTTGTTATATGATTATCTCATTTTCATCCTTCTAAAAACCTCAATTCATTTGTTCTTCAAAGTCTTCCAGGGTTCCTTTGTTGTTTTAAAAGTTTTAAACATATGCTAAATTACCTTTTGAGTAAATTACACAGATTGTCCTTTAATTATATATGAAATTGCACCCTCCGTCCTTTGACTTCAATAAGTACAGATATTGTCCTTATTTGGAAAATTTTGCACACTCTTTGTCATTTAAGTTGACCCCCATTCATTTCCACCGTTAAATCCCATCATGTGCCCCTCACGTGAGGGGCAAAATAGTCCATTTGCTTTGTTCTCTCGCTGGGGATGGTATCATATAACCCCACAACATGTGTCCTCTGTAAATGTGCCTTACAAGCTTTGTGGTGATGGGTTACTGCAAATCATGGAATATCGGAGACGCAAATCTTGGAATATCGGAGACTGAGGTGGTGCTGGGTGGAGTAGCAGGCAGCGGTGGTGATGGGTTGAGGTAGAGACGGTGGTGGCCTCAGAACCCTGGAGCGGCGGCGGTGGTTGCCTCGTCCAACAAAACCCCAAACCCGGCGGTGGTTGCCTGGTCCAAAAAACCCCAAACCCTTGACGAGCCAGACGCCTGAGCCGCCACCTTGATGCCCGGCGCCATCTATCTCCCCAGCCTCCTGGTCCCGAACCGCCGTCGGCATATACGCCGGCTACGGGGAAAACCCTAACCCGACACCACCGTTAGGACTGCCCTGAGACCACCACTGTTTCGCCGACCATAACCCACCAGGGCCGAAACCACCGCCATTAGAACCACCCGATGTCGCCTCTGTCTCCCCTGCCACCGCCACCGCCACCGCCACCGCCACCGCCACCGCCCCGGAGTTGATGACTAGTCGCATGACGCTGCCGGAGTTGATGACTAGTCGCCACCACTGCTTTAAAAGTGGTTTATGGTATAAACTCTGAATGAATATTATTGATATCCAAACATCCCTATTTATAGGGGAGAATACATAACAAACCCTAGCATTATTCTAGGAAACGATATATATGGATCTAAATACAATATTTACAAAATCAATCTAAATCAATAATAATATATCGCTAATATTCCCCCTCAGTTTGAGCGGGTGGCGGACAAACGCTCAGACTAGATCTGAAGGACTGAAACTGTTGCCTCGGGATACCCTTGGTGAATATATCCGCAAATTGCAAAGTGGACGGGACATGCAAGACTCGTATATGGCCAATGCGAACCTTCTCTCGTACAAAATGGATATCAATCTCAATGTGCTTGGTGCGTTGGTGTTGAACTGGATTATCTAACAAGTAAACTGCAGAGACGTTATCACAGTAAACGATTGTTGCACGGCGTAAAGGAACATGTAATTCCAATAGGAGATTACGAGTCCAGGTTGCTTCGGCGACAACATTGGCCACGCCCCGATATTCGGCCTCCGCACTCGATCTGGAAACAGTATTCTGACGTTCGGAGGACCAAGAGATCAAATTTTCGCCAAGGAACAAGCAATACCCGTCGGTGGAACGTCGGGAATCCGGGCACCCGCCCCAGTCAGCATCGGAATAAGCCACCAAGTCATGGGAAGAGGACTTAGTGATGCGAATCCCATAGTCCGGGGTGCCCTGTAAATACCGAATAATGCGCTTCATGAAAGCGAAGTGAGGTTCACGTGGCTCATGCATAAATAAGCACACCTGTTGAACCGCGTAAGAGATATCGGGCCTAGTGAAAGTCAAGTACCGAAGCGCGCCAGCTAAACTGCGGTATAAAGTCAGATCCTTGAAGAGAGGGCCATCTGTAGCGCTGATTTTGGCAGATAAATCAACAGGAGTGACACAAGGTTTACTCCCGAGCAATAATCTCTTTGGTGTACTGTGGTTGAGATAAAAAGAGGCCTGTGGCATTTCGACTAACTTTGATGCCCAAGAAGTGATGAAGGTGGCCCAAATCAGTCATGGCAAACTCTCGTGAGAGTGTAGCAATTATAGATCGTAGCAGAACATCTGAAGAAGCTGTTAGGACGATGTCGTCCACGTACAATAGTAAATAAGCCACTTCTCGACCACGAGTAAATATAAACAACGAGTTATCACATGCACTACTTTTAAACCCGTGAGCAGTAATGTAGGAGGCAAAACGAGTATACCAGGCCCGTGGAGCTTGTTTGAGCCCATATAATGATTTCTTCAACCGACAAACCAAATGAGGATACCGTTGATCAACAAAACCTGGTGGTTGATGCATAAATAATGTTTCCTGTAGATGATCATGTAAAAAGGCGTTCTTGACGTCCAGTTGGTGGATTGGCCAAGACCGAGATACCGCAAGAGATAAAACGGTACGAATGGTTGCCGGTTTGACAACCGGACTAAATGTTTCCTCGCAATCAATTCCCACGGTCTGTGATTTACCATTGACCACCAGACGGGCCTTGTACCGTTCTAACGTGCCATCGGAGTTGAATTTATGTTTAAACAGCCACATACACCGAATAACTGGCCGATCAACCGGGCACGGAACCAAATCCCAAGTCTCATTTTCCTGTAACGCATTATATTCAGTTTGCATAGCATGTAACCAATTAGAGTCGGCAAGGGCTTTGGCATAGGAACTAGGGACAGGGGAGACCGATTGGTTAAGGTGGATTTGAGGTGGGCGCTGGGCAGTTTTAGAGCGGGTCGTCATGGGGTGGTGATTTGCGGTTGGTGGAGGAGGGGGAGGGGGGCCTGTCGGAGGGATGGCAGAAGCCGTAGCTGGAGCTGCCGTAGTGGGGGTTGTGGAAGCAGTCGGGGCTGCTGAGGCGTGTGGCCGTGGTCGGCGGCTGTAGGTGCGAAACGGGGTTGGGGGTGGGGGCTGTTCAAAAGGATTAGTATGGGCCATAGGAGTGGCCGTAAGGGGGCGTTGAAAGGAAAAGCCAGGAGGGGTAGATTCATCAAGGAATTGATAGGCAGAAGGAGCTATCGGGCTGGTGGAAGGGAAGTGACTTTCATCAAAAACGACATGGCGGGAAATGATAACCTGTCCTGTGGACGGGTCCAGGCACCTATAGCCGCGAGAGTCTTGGGGGTATCCGAGAAAAATACATTTTATGGATCGGGTATGGAGTTTGTGGGGTTGGGTAGCTGATGTGTTCGGATAACATGCACACCCGAACACTTGTAAGTGATCATAGGTAGGATGGCGAAGATATAGGGCAAAGGTGGGGGTGTAAAAGTTGAGACGTTTCGTTGGGAGTATGTTATGAAGGTAGGTAGCGGTGTGAAGGGCTTCAACCCAAAAAGTGGGCGGAAGGTGGGCATGGAAGAGGAGAGATCGAATGATATCGTTAATGCGCCGAATCATTCGTTCTGCCCTTCCATTCTGGGACGAGGTTTGAGGGCATGAAAACCGAAAAAGGAGACCCTCATTGTGAGCAAACTTTTTAAAGTCAGTGTTATCAAATTCGCCGCCTAAGTCACATTGAAATGATTTGATTTTTCGGTTAAATTGAGTAGAAATTAGGCGATGAAATTTGACAAGATTGGTGAAAGTTTCCGATTTAAACTTGAGAGGGTAGACCCAAACAAAGTGTGAGAAATTATCAATTAAGACCATGTAATATTTGTACCCGGTTTTACTCATAATGGGTGATGTCCAAAGATCACAATGTATAATATCAAATGGTGCAAAAGTAAATGAATTTAAGTCAGAAAAAGGTAATCGTATGCTATTTGAAAGTTGACAAGAGTTGCTAATATATAAAGATTTGTCCCTATTACAAGAAAAATGACTACGACGATTTAAAATATCTAAAATTTGACCACCGGGATGTCCAAGTCGGTTGTGCCATTGAGTTGACGGAGAAATCAGAAAGCAAGCGAAAGTTGGAAGTTGAGGTGGCGTGAACGGATAAAGATCTCCAGAGCTATTGTGACGGGAAAGAATCCTTCCAGTGATGAGATCCTTCAAATAAAAACCAAACGGGTCAAATTCGACAGACATATTATTATCACGTGTGAAACGACGAACAGATAAGAGATTTTTAATTATTTGAGGACTGTAAAGGATGTTTGGCAAGATGTAGGTACGGTTTGGGTGGGTATGGAAGCAAGTGCCCGACTTTTTAATTGATAAACAATGACCATTACCCACTAAAATATTACGTACAGTAGATGATGTTGGTTTTTGAATCTTACCTGGATCGGCCGTGACATGCGAGGAAGCCCCTGTATCCATGTACCAAGAGGGGTCGGGCTGCTGCAGTTGCATATTGGTGAAGGCAGTCTGCAAATCGGATGGGCTCAGGGCATCATACCCGAAGGGAGATGGAGCTGATGGCGCGGCATGAGCCTGAGCAGGGGCCTCAGTAGACTGAAACTGGGCTTGGGCCTGTTGATAGTGGGCCCGAGCAGGTTGTTGGGCCGTAGGAGCCTGATGAGACGGCAGGTTGGGCCTCCAGGAGGAAGGCTGCGTTGGGTATGGGCATGGGGGTGTGTTCCACCAAGCCCAATGTGGATAAGGTGAAGGAGATTGCATACCTTGATATCCCGGGTTACCTTGTTGCTGAAATCTGCCTCGTCCACGTCCACCCCTGTAGTTACGAGAGTGACCCCGTCCCCGTCCGCATCCAACTTGGCCCCGGTTGTGGAATTGGTTGGGGTTGGGGTTCGGCTGCGGGTGGTGTTCAGATGCAGCAGGGACAGCCAAAACTGAGGTGGATGCTTTTTGTCTAGCCGATAAACGCTGTAACTCCAACTGAAGCATGCTCCGTGCAGTGTCCCATGAAGGGCTGCTCTGATTGATGTAGGTGGCCACGAGATCAAATTCAATGGGGAGACCGCGAACAAGTTGTAGGACGAGGTGGGACTCGGAGACGGGATTGCCCACGTCACCAAGTTGGTTAGCAATCTCCTTGAGACGCTGACAGTAATCGTCCATGGATGAACAAGCACCCAATGTCAGATTGCAAAACTCACCTTCAAGAGCCGCAGCCCGTGATCCTTTGTTGCCTAAGAAAATCTGCTCAATCTTCACCCATGCAGCCTTGGCTGTGATGTCGTTGTCGAGAACGCGAGCGAGCAGCTCATCTGAGAGAGTGCTGAAAATCCACGCGCATCGATCTCTTTCCAGGTATCGTAACCCTCGGAAGCTGTTTCGGGTGTTTTTGTGTCATCGATGTGGTCCAACACCTTGTAAGCAATAGCATGAAGCTTAAAAAGTCTGGTCCATGATGAGTAAGTTACCTTAGATCCGTCTAGGGTTCGGATTTTGGTTTGGATATTGGATACTGAGTATGCAGGGTGGAGGGTGACTTCAACAGGCTTGGGATCGGGTGTGGTATCTTTTGTTTCACTCATGACCGGATCAGATGTGGTATCTTTTGTTTCACTCATGACCAGATCGGATATTTGACACAGAAAGAAGGCTGGTTGGCGGGTGACCGGCGGCTATATTAGGGTTTCTCAGAACCGTAACTCTGATACCATAAAAGTGGTTTATGGTATAAACTCTGAATGAATATTATTGATATCCCAACATCCCTATTTATAGGGGAGAATACATAACAAACCCTAGCATTATTCTAGGAAACGATATATATGGATCTAAATACAATATTTACAAAATCAATCTAAATCAATAATAATATATCGCTAATATGCTTGTCGCTGTAGTAGACATGGGTGAAGGAACCGGTTTAGCTTGTGAGAGACCGGCCCGATGTAAAAGTTCCATGATATATTTTTGTTGAGACAAAAGCACATCCGATCCTTTTGAAATCACCTCGATACCCAAAAAATACGATAGAGGGCCCAAATCCTGAATGGCAAATGTGGTACTTAGACTTTTAATAACATGCTCAATGACCCGAGAATCATTACCGGTCAGAATTATATCATCAACATAGACTAGCATGTAGAGGATTGTGCCCCGAGAGGAATAAATGAACAATGAGGGGTCGGTTTTGGACCCCCTGAAGCCGAGAGCAGTCAAAGCCCCGGACAGCCTATTAAACCAGGCCAGTGGAGCCTGTTTCAGCCCATATAACGACTTGTGAAGCAAACAAACATGATCTGGTTTTCGTGGATCAATAAAGCCCTGTGGTTACTTCAAGTACACTGTCTCAGTCAAGTCACCGTGCAAGAAGGCGTTTTGAACGTCCAATTGTCTAAGAGACCATTGTTTGGTGACAACGATGGAAATAACAATTCGGATGGTAGTCGATTTTACCACGGGGCTGAAGGTTTCGTGGTAGTCAACTCCAGGCTGTTGGTTGAAACCTTTAGCCACTAAACGCGCTTTGTAACGTGTAATGGCACCTGTTTAATCTCTCTTAAGTTTATACACCCATTTGCAGTCAACCACATTTGCATTAGGAACCAGTGGGACCAGAGACCAAGTGTTATTTCTAATCAGTGCTGCATATTCTGCTGCCATGGCAGCCTGCCACTTTGGAGATTTGTTGGTAACAGAAAAAGTGGTGGGTTCGATATCGGAAGAGGTGGTGGTGGTGGTGGTGTAGGCTGATGGATCAAAGGGAACACACTGTTTGGGATTAGGGCGGAGATGGACAGGCCGGTGTTTAGTGGGAGAAGGTGCAGGAGAAGCAACCTCGGTGACAGGAGCTTGGGATTGGGGCTGCTGAGTTTGTTTAGGACGGCGATTATAGGTTTGAAGGGGAGGGGAGGGTTGTTCGGTTGGAGAAGCAGCAGGGGTGCGTGTAGGGCTGGTAGGTGGGGTAGATGGTGCTAAATGGTGAGGGCTGGTTGGTGGGGTAGGGGCTGCTGTGTTATTGACCGGAGAAGGAGCAAAGGCAGGATAAGATGAAACATACGGGTCGGAAGGAGGGGGTGACAAGGACTGAGATGAGGGTGTTAGAAATGGAAAGTTTTGTTCGATAAACCGAACGTGACGAGCAATATAGATGCGATCAGTTGTCGTGTCCAGACAACAGCAACCATGGTGTATGGGGCTGTACCGAGAAAGACACAGGGAATAGACCGAAAATCCATTTTATGTTTGTTGTACGGGCGAATGTATGGGTAGCATTGACAGGCAAAAACATTCAAAAAGAGAAATCGGGTTTGTGAGAGAAAATATGCTCAAAAGGTGAGATATTGGATGAGGTACGAGACGGCATTCGGTTGATTAGGTAAACGGCTGTATCATAAGCAAAATGCCAAAAACGAGTTGGAACACCAGATTGGGCAAGTAAAGTGAGATCCGTTTCAACCACATGTCTATGGCGGCGCTCAACAAATCCGTTTTGCTCACTAGTATGTGGACAGGAGCGATGGTGAATAATGCCAAGGGGAGAGAAAAAATTGGAGAGATTCCTGAATTCTCCTCCCCAATCTGTTTGGACAGTTTTTAGTTTGGTGTTAAATTGGCGTTCAACCATGACAAGGAACTGTTTAAAAATAGTAAAAACATCGGATTTTTGTTTTAAAGGAAAAATCCACATGTATCGGGTAAAGTGATCCACACATAGTAAGAAGTAATTGTGACCATCATAAGATGTAACAGGAGCGGGTCCCCAAACATCACAAAAAATTAAATCCAAAACACACGCACTTTTAAAATTAGAAGAAGCCAAATGTAGTTTCGATGATTTCCCAATATGACAAGCATTACAAGGAGAATTCGAACTATTATTTAAAATAGGAAGATAATATTTAGATAACATAGACTTTAAAAGCTGTGGATGAGGATGTCCAAGCCGTAAATGCCATGTGTGGATAGGAGCACGAACAACTGTGAAAGCAAGTCTTGGAATAGGCTGAATCTGAGGAAGACAAATGGAGTAGAGCCCGTGTTCACTTGGGCCCGTGAGGAGGGTAGTGCGTGTAAACTTGTCCTTCACAGAAAAGAAAGTAGCATAAAATTCAAAAAAGACATGGTTATCATGACAAAACTTTTGTACGGAAAGGAGATTTTTTTTTATTGGTGGAACATGAAGAATATTGGATAAGGAAAAGGTTTTGTTAGGTGAAGAAAAACGAGTTGAACCAATATGTAGAATGGGTAAACCCTTACCATTGCCAACATGAAGAGCATCCTCACCAAAGTATGGTTCGGTAGTGCCAAGGCTAGACAGGTCTGGAGTTACATGGCTATTAGAGCCCGTGTCCGGGAGCCATGAAGATGTTTGGGAGCGATAATCAGCATGATTGGCCGAGGGCTGCTGTCTCGAGCGCATGGTAGCCGGGTCACGATTGGGGCAATCTGAAGGTATGTGTCCAATACCACACCTATTACACGTACCATAAACCGTGTTTTGGTTTGAGGCCCAGTTGAATTAACTTTTGTTTCCCCCTGTGTACCTGTTGTTGGACCCACGGCCACGACCACGGTAGGCTGAGGTACCGATTCTGAGACGTAAAGAAGGCCTGGGACTGCTGAGTTGTGGGCTAAAGATGAAAGCCAAGTTGTGAGGCAAGCTGAGTAAAGGCCTGTAAAGGATCTGATCGTGAGGGAGTCGGCGGCTGGGAAGATCCAGCAGTTGTGACAGCAAAAGCTTGTGAGGGTGGGACCACTGGAGCCGACTGTTTGACCATGAAATCATGGTCAGCAAGAAGACCAAACAGGTCGTTGAAGGCTGTGGGAGTCTCTCTTGTAAGGATGGTGGATTTTAATCCGTTGTACTCATCCCGGAGGCCTGCAATAACAATCATGACAAGATCCTTTTCCTTAAACGGTTCATTAATATTGGCAAGAGCATCTTGTAAGGCTTTGGCTCGATTAAGATAGGCTGAAAAGGTTTCGTCGCCCTGCAACTGAATCTTCAAGAGGTGACTTTTGAGGGTGTATTCCCGAGAGGACGTATGAGGAGCATACACACGTTCTAAAGACAACCATAGTTCTCTAGATGTTGCACCTTGGACATGTGGGAATGATGCTTCCGAGATGGTAGAGATGAGCAGCATACGGACATGAGCATCATTTGCAACCCATGTCACGTAGTTAGGGTTAGGCTGTGGTACCGGAGGAGCATCCTTGTCTGATGAGGCAGCCCTTTCGATCAATGGTGAAGGACAAGGAATGGTACCATCAACATAACCGATTAGATTGTTGGTGAGAAGAAAAGGATGAATCATTGTTTTCCAAATACCGTAATTAGTTGGAGACAAAGTAAATCCAAATTTATGGGAATTGTGAGATGTTTTCTCGATTGTGGAGAAAGCAGCAAGTAACACCATTGTTTAAGGCTGAGTGGTCGAGAGGGAGCAGGTCGGAACAGCCCCTACAGCTGTGATGAAGCCGGAACAGTGTTGTCGGCGATTAGGGTTTGGAAAAAAAGTGGCGGCAATTAGGGTTGAGAGCCTAGCTCTGATACCAAGATAAACTTGGTAATTGTATTGTATTATTGTATGATTATATGATGATTACAAGGAGGTATAAATAGAATACATAATTACATAATGAATCCATCTACTATTGACTAAGTTATTATTTGACTAATAATACCTAATAAATAAATAACTGGTTGCGCCACGTGTCATAATTCTGTGAGCCCAAGATTCTCTTTCCCGCTTATTTATTCTCAATCCCAGTATTATAAATAAATACACCTCAATCGCAGATATAATTAGTAAATATTCAAAGTAATTTCAGTCATATCTTATCTCAAAATATCATTTTATAATTACGAAATCTTTGTTACTAACTATTTAATATTTCTTTTATTTAACCCGTGTAATATATGGTTTCTAACCTAGTCAGATATGTATAAATAGTTACAAATTTTTATTATTTATGTCTTCATCCGGTTTTAAATCCGGTTCGACAAATGGAGTAAATCCGGTTCGCAGTCCGGATCGGTTATGAAAAACATCGGTCAGCCACGAGTGGCTGAATGTTCCAAATATCATTTTCAGGTAAGGTATACTATAGCCCTAGATTCCTAAAATCCATGAAAAAACCATTATTTAACAGGCCATAAATCAACTATAAACAACAGATCAAGCAATAGAATAACAATCAAAATTGAAGTAAACTATTTTGCTTCTAGTAATTCTGGATCCGAACCACAACTAGATTCATACATCAAGTAAATAATCGAGAAAAACGAAGCAAATTTGTAGTGAGAGAGAGAGAGAGAGTACTTGAAGTGTGCGAGTGGCGAATTCAACGCCGATGGTGGATTTGGATTCCAAACAAAACTCGTTTCGCGTGAATCGGGAGAGAAGATTGGATTTGCCAACGCCTGAATCTCCGATCAATACGACCTTGAAGAGGTAATCGTACTCGTCGTCCGGTCTCCTCGCCATCTCTAACTTCTCAGTTCACACACAAAAGTGCCCGAAGAATCGGTCGTTGCGAAAGGAGAGATATATTATATATAGATGTCACGATACGAGAAATTGGGGGTGAATATATCGCAATCTAGCGCACATCCTCATTTAATGACCCAAATCACACACACATAAATTCCCTACGCATTCTTTCATATTTTTGTTGGTGTGTTGATAATTGACATTAATAGTCATCTAACCTTAAATAAATAAAAGAGTAAATTATTATGTTCATTTTAACTAGTTGAGACTCTTATATTTTTAAACTTCGGTCTGAATTCAAACTTTTCATTTTTGATTTCATTTGAATCCAAATGGCTAGCATCGTTAAATTTAACAGTTAACTTTTTTCTGAATTGATCAAAATATTATTGGGACTCAAATGGTTAAAAATAAATTTATGTTTAATATCCTATTAATGTGTGTGTATACGAGAGAGAGCACGAGAGGGAGGTCAGGAGGAGCCGACCCTCTCCTCCGGCAACCTCTGACCGCAACAACGATGGTGTTTCCACTGTAACCCACATCCATACCTCCTATCTTCTGATTTCGGGTTCACTCAACCCCCCACTCCTCCTCCATTCAAATCGAATTTCCAGATGCAGAGAGGGTGACGAGCTAGGGTTTCAAACCCCCCTTTTTCCGCCATCACGGCGGCTCTAGGGTTTGTCATGGATACGGCAGGAGAGAGAGAGGGGGAGAGAGGAGAAAAAGATGCGACGGCTAGGGTTTGTCATGGATGCGTCACCTGATGTGGCGGCTCAGCTTCCAGCAGCCGCCATCCGTGGTCAACACCGCCTAACGCGCCGCCTCCGTTGTTCAACTCCTCCAGAACCCGTCGCCCTACGTCGGGAAAACGGTTTTCGCCGTTGCTGCCGTCGTAGTAGCTCTCCCCTTTTCCGACGCCGGTTAGAGCACTAAGAACCTTCGTCTTCCTCGGTTGTCCCTACTACCGTCACCCCCGTTACCAGACGCCGCTGCCACCGTCGTTGGGGTGGCCGGCCGCCTCCCCCTCTTTCTCTTTCTCTCTCTCTAGATTTAGGGTTTAATATATATATATATATATATATATATATATATAATAACTATTTGAGTACCTAAAGGTATTTCCGTCTTTATAAAAAAAATTTAACAGAAAATCAAACGGAGTTAATCATATGGATTTAAATGGAGGCAAAAATGAAGTGTCAGGGTCCAAAATGAGGTTTTGAAACATAAGGGACTCAACTAGTTAAAATTGACAAACGTTAGGGACTAAAATTGTAATTTACTCTAAAAAAACTTACTTTTTACATTCTTTATATATTATAATTTTAAAATTATAAATTGGTAGTTTAAAACTCTACGCGTTATTGTATATATTATTGACGCCGGTGATCAATAATTGCCATTGGATTTGTTTAATATTCAATCTCGACCGTGTTAAGTAGACAGTTCCTCTATTTGCGGAGCGGTTACCGACGGTTCACATCGATCTCTCCCGGATTAAGCACATTCTCCCCTCCCCACGTCACCTGCAAGTCGTAACCTTCAACTATAATCTCTGATATTCGTTCTATTTGAGGGCACACAAGCATAGAGAGAGAAAGAAAGAGTTGGAGAGGCAAATCTCTCTTTCTTCAGACGCTCCTATCCTCACCATCACCGTCTATACGCAACAGGTAATGTTCATCTCTTTGTCATGTAATGTTCATCTCTTCCCATTTTTGGCTTGATTTCTTCATCTCGGTAGATTTAGGGTTTTTTGTTTCTTCAATTACATGGACAGATCGATTTGCATAGACTGCTTATATGGCTCAGATTAGGTAATTTTTTAGCTTTTCTTATGCCTTTCGAAGCCCTTGAAACTTGATCTGGATCAAACCCTACAAGAATCCCTGAAATTCCGAAGGTTATAAATCTTTAGCCTAAGCATATTTTATGTTCTTTGTTAGTAATTGTTGTTAAATTGGATGTTTTCTTCTTCGGGTTTTACTTTCAGAACACGTTGAATGCAATGGGGATAAGAGTAACAATGAAGTGTATTCTGAAGATGAGTAGCAAACTGATATGTATCTAGCTTGCAATCTAATGGCCAAGAACAATAGAAGAGATGCTAGATAGAAAATAGGAAGAACTTTTAGACTCAATTCTCAGCTTGATTTAAAAAAAAGGAAACATGACCTATTTAAAGAAATACAAATGAAAGAAACTGCTAAGCCACTACCTAGAACATGGGTGAGATTGGCATCCCATTTCCCCCCTTTATTAGCAGAACACGTCAAACACCTAACTTAAACATTAAACACATGACTTAATTAATAAAAACCTATGCTGAGAAATAACCCACGTAACCCTACATGCATGCTTGTAGAAGACCCACATCACAAACCCTTCCTATATTTGAAAAATTTGAACATATTAACCTTAATCCCGAGATGGCAAATGAAATAAAGGTCGGGTTCTCCCTTAAAATTCTTTTTTTACTCATCTGCATATAGTTTATAGTTTATCGGATAGGCCAAAGTTAAAATGTTTTTATTTTCTTTAAATATTAATTGTGTACAGCAAGTCGAAAGCCAAATAAGGAGAAGAATGAGAATATGCATCCATTTATCAAAGAGAAGACTGATCCGATGCCCACCCCGCCTCATATCGGAATAGTATTTCCTACCCAAAAGGTAACGGAGGCATGCAAAGGTTTCCTCGGGCCGGACGGAAAGCGGCCGTTCACGTCAGGAATCAAGGTTGTTGATGTCTGACAAGAATGGGTCTAAATGAATCAATAGTGAGATTCTTTCTAAAATGCATGTCATCTATGATTGAATCTTTTTATGTTTTTTTTGTTATTTTTTTAATAAATTATAGCTTATGGCGTTTTATTTTGTTTGAACAAGTTAGGAGAGCATTGATAATAATGCATCGAGGGAAGGGGGGAGGGAGGGAGGGTTGTGGAAAATATCATGAAGGTAGGTGATGAGATGCATGTGGTATTCCTGATTTTGACGTCGTGTGTACTTACGAACCAGAAGGAATCAAGAATCGTCCAACCTAAATCTAAAAATCGTCCAACCTGAACAAGAAGGAATTGAGAATGTGTTTGTTTTTAAGAGGTTTACGGTGAGTTTTCATGTTTTATTCATATTTTACTAAAATTTACTTCAGTGATTTTTTTAAAGATTTTTACAAACTTTTTTTAATGATTTTTACTCATTTTTACTGATTTTTACTAATATTAATTCAATGATTTTTAGTGATTTTACTACTTTATTTATTTATTTATCTGATTTTAGAGTTTTTTCTTCTGATTTTTACTTATTTTAACTCATTTTTTTATTTTTACTAATATTTAATTTTTACTAACATTTATCTGTTTTTTACTGATTTTAACTAATTTGTTTACTGATTTTTACTAATATTTACTTCACTGTTTTTAGTGATTTTTTCTAGGTTTTACAAAAAAATTTCTAATTTTTACTTATTTTAACTCATTTTTTACTGATCTTTACCGGTCATTTTTACTAAAATTTACTGATATGATTTTAATTGATTTTTAAAGATTTTTTTTTTCTGACTTTTACTACTTTAACTCATTTTTTTTTCTGATTTTTACTAATATTTGATGATACGATTTTTAGTGATTTTACTAGGTTTTACATATTTTTGTTTTAAAGGAGAAAATATAAAATTATAAATATGCCCTCACATGGTATGCATGTGAGGTAACCTAACCCTAAAAACTAACTTGTATTAATGTCAGGCTCTAAAAGCATAACCACGTAACAAACGTTTGTGCTAACTTTGTAATTTTAAAAACCTAGTGGCCAGTCGAGTAATTTAATCAAACTACAAGTCATAATAATTAATAATCTCAGTTATATGAATAAAAATGACATAGAAGGCTTTTTTTTTCTTCTCCATAAAATACCATTTTAGCACTTTCAATCCATTTGACCTGATTTCTTTTAAGCTATTTTTTTTGTTTACCTGTTTGACCATTGAGATAAATCATAAGTTGAATCAACCATTGATAAGTTAATAGGGCTGAATTGGGACATGCGAGACTAACCCGAAACGCTTATTATCTAGATTGTAATATTTATTTAGCGTGTGGAATGCTACTACAAACCTTATATTATTTCAATATTAGTGTAAGTTGTTGAATATATTGATTTATGAGGTTTTATGGATAAAAAACACGTTTTGGGTTCTTTTGTTTTCATATACTAGACTAGCTTATAAGTCGTGTCTACACACGGGGTGAAAAATATCAATACATAAAATTCTTAAATCTTTATATATATATATATATATATATATATATATATTTTACAGTTGTAAAAATATATTACATATACTAAGGATATAAAACAAAATTCAAAATATGTAAAAAGTAATATATAATTGAGTTTCGATCGAAAATACTTTAGTTATTATTTAATATAATTTGACTTTAATTTACTATTTGATTGAAAATAAAAGTTACATAATTAGATTTCAGAATTTCTTATAATAATGGATAATTTAAAATAAATGTGTTTTATTAATATAATTAGTATTTTCTTTAAAAATATATTATTATTAAAACATAGAGTTGCATTTATTAAGAGAGCAAATGATAAGAATGAATATGTAGGCGACACGTGGCATGAAAAAATCTTTATTTATTATATAGTATAGATTAGTAACACACTTCAGTTTTATCTTTCTTTTATTATTATTATTATTATAATTATTATTATTTTTTTCAGACAAGGAAGTGAACTCTTAGATAACAATTCTACTAGAAATATGAGTGTAAGTGTACTTGCATTTTATGTATTGTTCTTGCAAATATTGTGCGCTAGGGGTCTCACTCGGTGCAACCTTTCTATCCTTTGGGGTATGGGTAAGGTTTGCCGAAACGCCCCAAACTCGGGTAGTCTTATAGTTGGCTCAAAATATGGAATACATAGTTCTTAAACTGGAAATCAGAATCTATTACAACATAAGTATTTAAGATAACAAATTTCACAAGGAATTAAAACTTTTAAACATAAATCAAACGATCATCAATGTCAGTCTTCAGCGAACAAGTAGCCATTCAGCCATGCATTTCAAGCTCTCACAGCTTCTTAAAATTTTCAACCTTTAACCTGATGTGCATACTAAAAGTCAGTTATACTGAGTGAGTTCTATCTTTACTTTATTAACTGTAAACTCTGTCTGTCATTTAATTTAACTTAATTATAAATTTATAAAATAAGCTTTCTCTCTGTTACATTTTAACAAAACATTCTATGTACTTTAAACTCTGTAATTTCACAATTTAGGAAATCTTTTCGTTTACTATCATTTGTTAAAACTATGCTTTAAGGAAACTGCCCCAATCTGTGATTTCATTCTATCTATCTCTGTTCTATCAACAAGTGAACTTGCACTTGTATGAAACTATCATAAACATAACTAAACCATCGTCTAAGGACAAGGTTTCTATATGCTTGCACAAGGCAAGACTCCGTTGTTGCTTGCACGAGGCAAGACTCCTATGTTTCTTGCACAAAGGAAAGACTCATCTGTTGCTTTAAAGCCTTACCCGAAGACTTGGTGTTACAAGTGTTAAATTGCAAGACTACTAATGAGGTGTAGACTAATTTGAAGACTAGGCACGTTGGTGTAGACTAAGTGCAGAAGGCATCGTTGCAAACACTCAAAACTGAGTTTGAGTTATTGCAAATGAAGGAGGATGATACAATTGATTCTTTCGTCTCAAAGATAAGTAACATTGTAACTAGGGCAACTAGTTGTGGACCATCTTTTGATCAATCTACTCTATTGCGTAAGCTTCTAAATTCATTACTCGAGAGGTTCATACAAATATTTGCATCAGTTGAACAAATCACAAACCTATATATAGTGACACTAGATGAGATCATTGGAAGGCTCAAGACATTTGAAGAAAGAATCAAATCCAAAAGAGGAGGTTATACTGATAATCAAGATAAACTCTTGTTTACACGTTATGACAAGAACAATGGTCGAGGAAAACACTTTGGTAAACATGGACAAAGAGGTTTTAAGTCATCACATAGCAACTAGCGTGATGGTAAGGCTAAACACTCAGACAAGGAAGAAGGCTCATCATAAAGGCCTCACTATAACAAAGGATAGGGGGAAGGTAAGAGCCTTACCAAAGTAATGTGTTACAAATGCAATAAATTAGGACACTATGCTAGAAAATGTTCTCAGAATCAGCATACACAAGAACAATCAAATCTTGTGCAAGAAGATGAAGAGCTAACTCTTCTAATGGCGGTTACTGAAAGAAAGGAAGACTATGAAGAAATCTTCTTAAATGAAAAATAAATTAAGCCAAGTCTATATGCATCTACTGATGAAAGCAAATGGTACTTACACAACGGGGTAAGTAATCATATGACTGATACATGAACTCATTTTAAAGAAATAGATGAAAAGGTCACGGGACAAGTTCGTTTCAGAGACGGGTCATATGTAGACATCAAGGATAAAGGCTCTATTTCATTGGAATGTAAGAACAAGGAACAGAGAATCATATCTTAGCTTTATTACATTCCAAGTCTAAAAAGTAATATATTGAGCTTAAGACAACTGATAGAAAATGGATGCAAAGTTGTAATGGAACGTAATCTACTAATTCTGCTTGATTAAAATCAGAAGTTACTTATGAGGGTCACACCCCCAAATTTATTTACTTAATAAATAATTACAGGTTGCAACGATTGATTCATTACACGATAGCGGAAGCTGTAATAGTGATTTCTAAGACTTGATTACATATACAATTACTAAGACTAAGTAATACAATGATCTAAGTTCTTCTAGATCAACAATAGACTTGAGACTTGATAATCTATGCCCTTCCAGCTACTAGGATTTGATCCGACATAGCTAGCCTATTCCAACCGCGTCATGGCTAAGGGTTACCTGAGAACATACTTGAAAGTGTCAACACAAAGGTTGGTGAGTTCACAGAGTTAGTTATTTCATTGCCAATAGTTTTCCCCGAAAACATGTACATGACTTTACCGTCATAAGTAGTTTTCCCTGAATACATATTCATGACTTAACTGTCATAAAAATAAGTAGTTTTCATCGAAAACATATGCATGAATTAGCCGTCATAAAAATAAATAGTTTTCGAAAACATATACATGACTTTACCGTCATAAAAATAAGTAGTTTTCCACCGAAAACGTATACATGACTTAACCGTCATAAAAAAAGTAGTTTTCCCCGAAAACGTGTACATGACATTTCCGTCATAAATGAGTAGTTTTACCCGAAAACACGCACATGACATTACCGTCATAAATAAGTAGTTTCCCCCGAAAACATGCACATGACATTACCGTCATAAATAAGTAGTTTTACCCGAACATGCACATGACATTACCATCATAAATAAGTAGTTTTCCCCAAAAACATGATAAGTTTCCTTGTAAATAATTCTAAGCGCATATGATAAACAAAACAAGTATTGTTGGTCCATTTGTATGCAAGCTAGGCTTACAAATACTATGTTCATACATGAGACCGTAACCAAACCTAACTGGTGAATACCCCTCCCTCGCTTTACCACGAGAACGGAACAGGACGATACACGGCCATTTGACCCTTCAGGTCCCGGTTAGCGTGACTAACCATGACCGGGGGCGTCACCCCCAATAGTACTATTCATAGAATCCTAGGCTAAGTCCATAGCTATTGGTTACAAATGTTGATGATGTTCAGGGGACTTTAAGAGCTCTCCTCATGTAAAACTTAATGTTAGTGTCTTTGTTTTCATTTAAAAATGTTTGCAATGTTTTCTCAAGTGCATGAAACCACAATGTTTCCAAATGTATTGAGCAATAACGTAAAGCATGATATGTAAGTATGTTTCTCCCCCGTAGTTTACAAAACCATTAAAAGCGAAAAGGGGGTCGTGAACTCACCTTGTGTCCGATGAAATCCTAGAAAATATCAATATGATAATAGTTTCTGTCTATCCGTATCCTAATCATGCAAGGATACTTATGTGTTAAGACTACCCGTCTTAAACGCAAGTTGTTCACCTGACGTAATGAATCCCGTTAAGTACGTCTTTGTTTAGTAAAAACAATGTTTTCCATGTTACAACTCATCGGTGATTATTATTCCAGTCTAGACGCTTACCTATTTTCCGAGAAAATATTATGTTTCCATATTGGTGACTTGTTACGTGTATCAAAAATAAATATTATATTTGTAACAACTTATAATATATTCACATTATTCACATATAAACATATAATTATTTCTTAAAAATAATTATATAAAATTTCAGATATCGTTCAAGTATATTCTATCCATGTTAATTACACTACGTACGTATAGACCACGTTAGCACGTCTACATGCAAATACTTATGTTCCGAACGTTACTTAGCTATTCGTTTACGTTCGTCATGCATTTATTTTTACCAATACATGCATACGAGTATTCCTATGTTTCTATATATGCATTAATTTATTTTTACTATTTCACATGCATATGTAAACATATATTTTTTTTGACCACTTGTCAACATTTTTCCAAGATCCATGTATCTTCACATATACAACACTTTAGGATTTTTACATGATCACTTACATATTTATCTACTAGATTTTGTTTATCACGAAATCATATAATTCACCAAATAACATGAACTTTTTCATAATCCTATTTCATAAACATGCATATAAACACTTTTCATATTTCGACCACATGCATCAAATTTGCTCCTTATGTTTTGTTGTTAACTTTTATCAAGTTACAAACATATATATATATATATATATATATATATATGATTATAAACCATTTTTTCTTTTCATAACTTATTCCAAGTTATCAATTTACAATCACCCATATATGTATCATGACTTTTATATATACATTTACATGCATATATTTAACAATTTCTCCAAGTTCAACAAATACAATTATATGCATTCAAGTATATATATATATATATATATTGATTACTATACATGTATACATCTATTTAATCATTTCTCAATTAACAACTAAAGTCATGTATATGTATATCCATTTTCGATTTCTTTTTAAATATATACATATTCTTATACTTAACAATCTTTCCAGGTTAATAAACTTTAAACACACACATTTATATATATAAATCATGATTTATATATATATATATATATATATATATATACATGTTTCATATTTCATCAAGTGCTAACCATATTTATAGATTACTAGCCCCATTTATAATCATATGTTCAAAACAACAAGAATATACATATATACATACAAAATTTCTGCAATTTATACATATATATATTTACAAAGCTTTAATTTTTAACTTATTAAAGTTAAACTTTATAAAAATTATTAACTCCTTAAATCTCTTTGATTTTAAGATGAACAACAATCTTAAACAACATAATAAAGATGAAAGTAGAGATTTGTGTCGGTTTCATACCACTAGACAAGATAGGAGAAGAACAACGATTAGGAGATGATAATGGCTTGATTTGCTTGCAAAACCGACCCCTAAATCTCCAAGAATCCTTGAATCTCTAAGCTTTTTAGCTAAACCTCTAGAGAACTTTGTTCTTGGATTTGAAAGTGCAAAGTGTGAGAGTATGTGTATGCATCGATGTATATAGGAAGAAAGAAAAGGTATAGTGGAGTGTTGGTTCTTCCATCATCATTGCAAGGTATGGTGGATTTGATGGATTGATCTTTGTCTAACCTTTTGGGTGATTGAGTATGGGTTCATGACACAAAGGATGGAACATGGAATATTTGGGGATGAAGGTGGGTGGCCCCCACATCTTCGGCCAAGAATGGGTAGTGGGTGGGGTGTTGGGTGTTGTCACATGCCATAGTTACAATCCAAGTCCTAGCTAGGTGGTGTTTTAGTGGCGTAAACCCGTTAGGTGCTCCCGTAATATAATACCCGGTGTAGGTACCTCTAGTGATCAAATATCTATATACCTATATATATATATAACTATTAGATGAAATGGGGGTTGAGTGTAGATCTCAACAAGTCATCATCATTACAACTTGATGTTGGAGTGGAGTATAAGCAATGATATAATGATGGTGATGTGATCTTTGAGATTGCTTGCACTTTTGGTCATAATCATGAAGATTATGACACTTGAGTGAAGTGTAAGCAAAGTTATCATGATGATGTGATTGATTTAGACGCGGTATACTACCCGAAATTAATACTCGCTTCAATATCATTAATTATTAAGACATCCTACATTTTGTATAGTTTAACTAGCTTTAATAACCTGCTAGTGAATCCTGACATAGTTAATGTATTAACTACTTTGTACATGTTCACACATAGAGAATAAATTAGGAACCGTGCGAACAAAAGTTTTTGTGTCAATATTTATAGATTAATGTCACCAATATATATTTTGTATAAAATAAATATACTTCTAGACTTTACTTGTATAAAATTTGTTAATCACCAATGATCGTACACTACGAGTAATGAATGTTCATGACCTAGTGATTCTTATAATTACTAAAATTTGACATGTGTTCCTTTGCTAGACTTCTGACAATACCTTGTCAAAATAATGATTCAGGAATTATGAACTATGGACATGCTAAAATAAATATAGATTTCGACCTGAAATACTGGGTGTCACATTCTCCCCCTGTTAAAAGGAATTTCGTCCCGAAATTCATTCGTTGTTATCTTGAATTGGTGTATTCGTGAACAAGGACTGGTACTAAGTTTTCATTTGATCTTCGTGTTCCGATGTATACCCAGGGTCACGCTTCATGTTCTAACGTACCTTAACCAATTCAATACGGTCACGCCCTGTTTCATGAACTTTTTAGTCAATGATTTCAATAGGTTCCTTAACAGGGTGTGGTTTGTCCCCTATGTGAATCTCACTAGACGATATGATTAACGTTTCGTCTGATAAACACTTCTTGAGATTGGACACATGAAACGTATCATGTATATTGCTTAGTTCTCGTGACAACATAAGCTCGTAGGCTACCGGGATAACCCTAGCCCATATTTCAAACGGTCCAATGTGTCTATGGTTATGTTTGCTACGATTGCCAAACCGGGCAATTCCTTTCTAATATGAGACCTTTAACAAGGCTCGGTCTCCAATTTGGAATTCTAATGGCTTTCGTCTGTTTCTAGCATGACTCTTTGTCTGTCTTGAGTGACTTTCAGATGATCTTTGATTTCGATGATCTTGTCGGTGGTTTCGTGGTTAATCTCAAGACCAGTCACATGCTTGTCACCAACCTCCGCCCAACATAGCGATGAACGACATTTACGACCATACAAATCCTTAACGGAGCGTCTTTAATGCTGGTATGGTAGTTGTTATTATATGAAAACTCGGCCAACGGTAATTGAGTATCCCAATTTCCTCCGAAATCGATTACACACGCATGGAGAATATCTTCTAAAGTTTGAAGGGTCCTGGACTTCTAAAGTTTGAACGACATTTACGTCCGTTTATGGATGACATGCAGTGCTCATGTCAAGGCGTGTGCCCAGGACTTCTTATAATGATTGCCATATTCTTGATAAGAATCGACAGTCTCTGTATCTGAGATAATGGAAACTGCCACACCTTGTCTAGCCACAATTTCCTTAATATATATCCTTGCACGTTTCTCGGTTTTATCTGTCTCCTCGATTGGCAGCAAATGAGCGGATTTCGTCAAACGATCGATGATTGCCCATATAGTATCATAGCCACTAGATGTTCTGGGTAGTTTCGTAATGAAATCTATGGAATTCTACTCCCATTTCCATTGAGGAATCTTAGGTTGTTGTGGTCACCCAGGTGATTCCTAACATTTTGACTTTACTGTCGGGTATCTCCCAACATAGATAGCAATTTCTCCTTTCATGTTTGGCCACACAATAGAGTTCCTCGAGATCCCTATACGTTTTATTCGATCCTAGATGAACAGAATACTTAGACTTATGGACTTCATCCATAACCACACACATAGGTTACCGGTATTTGGTACCTAAATTTTGTATATATCATCCAACTTAGGCTCCAATTGTTTGATTTCCATTTACTTGGTGGTCGGTATTTGAAAACAAGGCGAATACTTCTCCGACTAACGATATTAGATGTGCAAGAACCCTTTATTTGATGTTCCTCATTATGGTGGACTTGTGTTATACTTATCCCTGGTAATGAAAGAAATGGTGCCTGGGGATCTTGAGTGTATGTTAACACATACCCTCTATTCATCTACGCATCATGACGCTCAATAGCCAGATCTCTATAGATCTTTGAAAAGAATTACTCGACGTGGTGCTCAGGTTTTAGTTGAAGATTGAGTAGCAATGACACAATATGGAAATGAATCGTTATGTTTGTCCCTCTTATGCTTTTCAAAAGCATTTTCTCGGACTAAAATTTTAGTCTTATTTCAGGTTTCGTGTTTTCTAGGATCTTCCTTTCCATGGATCTAAGATTTTGAGGTTCCTTGTGAGCTCTTACTAACAAAGGTCGAGTCTAATCACCACTTTACCCATTGCTTGCACTACCGCCCCACGGCAGACTAGCACTTGTGTTGTATCATCCTGATATGTAAACTCATGACTTGACTACCATACCCTTGAAGTATGTAAGCCATAAGTAGTTCTATGTTTGTTTGGGATATTCACATTCCGTCTAGGTGAGGAAATGAACAGTGATACTGTGAGAATGGTCTCATAGAATTAGTGTTTCCCCAAAATGGGCTATGGGTTTGTCAACCCATTAAGTTGGCAGAAAGGGTTACAATTGCCAACTATTAGTCATTCAGCATGTCCGCACTTCCCTGGCGTTCGAATGGTACTTTAGTGACTTCCCATTACGTATTCCACTCATACCGGTCATAGCCTCAAGTCCTTAGTACAAGGATAAAGTTAAGGTAATGAGTGTTAAACATCATAAATGTTTGTACCTTTCCTGAGCCTGCGTTAAGAAGTCATTTCTTAATAATAGATGCCCTAGAGCTTCCTAATTGTTGAAAATTGGGAGTGAAAGATATGATCACGCCTCTCTTTTAGGATGAAAACTGGGATCTATTCATCAAGATGATCTTTGGGGAAGTGTGGGTACAAAAGGGTATAAAATTATCCTTCTTGAATCCTTGTGGATAGTGGTCTGTTGTGAACAACTTGTGCTTACATCCTTTACGCATCTCATGAATTAATGAAATTAGCAAGAAATTCCGCACTTGGGACACTTTTAAGAGTTTTGTATGTCATTATTCTGTTTGCTTGATAGTAGTTGTTAGTCCATACTTATGCTTCTTTGGCATTTGCTTGGGCATAAATCACGGCTTATTCATCACCGGAAGAATAGTCAGACTTAAAGGTGTACTGAATGTCAAAGGTTGTGAGAGCAACCCTGTTTGACCAATATTCTGAAATTTCAGATTACCTACTTGTCTCATGTCGAGCTTCCACAATACCCCATAGGTGCTATGTGTATGTGGGTCAGGATAATTTTCTGCCCCATTACCAGAGTTAGTGCATAGCACTCTTGACGTAAATGCCAAGTAATTGCGAGACTGAACTGTATGATGGATCCTGAGATTACGCTGTAATCTCCCACAATAATTGTGCAATTATTGTAAGTGTTGGTTGTGGTAACGCTCAATTTGGAGCCTTCTTGACAAATAGAATCTCAAAGAATGAATGTGTGAAATCCTTCGTCGTTCATGATTCACTAAGGATTGGTTGAATTCAATTTGAATTTCTCTCGTTCCTCCCGAACTAGGAGAATGCTTTGTGAATACCTAATTGAGAAGTCCGATTTGTTAAGATCCAATTCTTAATCAAGTGACTGAGAACATGGGTTGATCATTAGCTTGGACAACAAGACTCACTAAAGTTCCCATGCACTGCAAATTATGATTATGTGTGCACCCGCAATGATAATTTACTTTGCATGATCCCTGTAGTGTTTATTTTATCCCAAGCCCTTAGTTAAAAAGGATTTGAAATGTTCATTAGATCGTGTTTGCACGCTTATGTAGGAGTGTGTATTGTTCTATCGGATTACTCTTAATTATGTGTGCCAATATTCATGAATCTGCCGAATATGGCTATTGCCGGATGAGGTTAATGATAGAGAGGCATCACCAGTGTCTCTCAAAATAAAATGTGTATGGTGGATGATGTGTTAATATTTACACATCTTTTTGGCACAAAACTTCGCTCATTTAACGATCAATTCTTGGTTATATTCAACGTTTAGGCACTTATTTGCTTCATTTCCTGTTTTGTAGGTTTTTGTGAAGCTAGTGAACAAACAAGAAGATTCCAGGATAAAAAGTGAAGTTTTTAGGGTTTTTGTGATGAAGGCACGGTCGTGTCCCTAATTGGCACGGTCGTGCCTAACTTGCAAACCCTAAGCACGGTCGCGCCCCGTACATGGCACGACCGCGCCAAGCCAAAAGGCAAGGCACAACCGTGCCCTGCCTCCACACGGTCGCGGGAACACCCGTGAGTCTGACACCTCGAAGCAAGAGACCCAATGGAAGCTCCGGATCGGTCAACCCTCTGTCACACGGTCGTGCTAAGACCTAGACACGACCGCGCCTTTGTACCTGACACGGTCGTGCCTTCTCTCTAGGCACGGTCGTGCTTCCCACTTTCTATTTAAACAGAACTTAAACTCCCATTCAGACATCAAGCAACCAGGGGAGAAAGTCTACTGTTCCAGCTCGTATTTCTCTTGTTCCAGCCATATTTCAAGATTCTTGGAGAGGATACAACATCAAGAGGATCACCATACATCAACAACAACATCTAGGTTTGGAGGAGTGGTTTGATTCTTGTTTTCATATCATGTTTCACACTATTTTTCCCTGCTTATTTGTAATTTTGGTGCTCATGAAGAGCTAAAACTCTTGTTCACTTTGGTTTAGATGAAGTTTAGATACATTTAACAACATTCATGGATTATTGGCAATTATTGTGTTAATGTTATGACAACCGTATGATTATTCTTCAATGAAATTATGTATTCAAATGTTTTGAGATGTTTACAAGACTTGTGTTTGTGTATATCATATTATGTTGGAAAACTTATAGTTTATGCTTATATTCATAAATTGGTGTATGTATTTATACTAGTTCATGGCTTTTGACTAGGAATGGTGAATGAAGTCTTGTTTATGAATCATTATATTTGTATGTGTATCCTTATGCTTATGTTTGGAAAGACAAAGTGTTTGTTAGAATGTTTCATGTTTAGTTTTATGTTTATCTAGGAATTGTTGACACATTCTCCTAATTTATATAATCTTTACATGAACATTGTATGTTGAAGAAATGCATATTGTTGTCTAATTTAATCAACTTGAGGTGGGTAGTGTGTTGTTCATATTATCTTTCTAACTAGTTGTTGGACTAGCGTACCTTAATCGGAAACTAGTTTAATCTTTATAAACATTAACATGATTGTTAAACACGTGAGCTTCATTGTATGATTTTAGGTGGTTAGTTTGTATAATTCATGCTAGCTTTCCGAATAGTCATTTGATTAGATATCTTTGACAAGAGTTTAGTCAATTTATGTTTCGTGTGATTGCCATGTTCCTATGAGTGTATTGGATGTATTCTAGATGGATTCGACACCAAAGTGATATTTTCTCCCTAATTGTTTGAATTGTGACCTTAGCTTAGTTTTTATATATTTGCATGTTAGTTAATTAAACAAAACTCTTCAAAATATCTTTATACCCTCACTTGATTAGATTTTAGTTCCGGTTTATTATCGCATTCCACCGTGTCCACGGATTGATATCCGGTTCTTACCTTTACTATATTGCTATCCGACGGGTACACTGCCCGATGTGTGTGTGATTAGTCTTTGGTGAAAACCCTTTTTAAAACTAATACTGTGTGATAAATCTCTATTAAAATATATATAGTTTCACACTCATCAAGTTTTTGGCGCCGTTGCCGGGGACACGGTTTTGCGAGAACGATTGGAATTAATTTTTAGTCATTTAGTATATATATTTTTGTGAATATCGTGTTTTTCTTGTTGTTATTTGCGGTTTTGTGTGTATAGATATTTTTCGCATTTTACTTGTTATTTTTAGCTTCAATTGTATATATATATCTTGGTTGTTATCCCATTTTATTCTTTTTTTTTTTTATTTTATTTATTTTCAAAATATTTTTTTATTTTATATTTTTTATTTTATTTTTATTTTTGTCTAACTTGTGTTTTCTGTGTCCTAGGTTTGCGTATTTAAATCTAACTTGTCGTGCAGATCGTGTATGTTCTCAACTCCCGTCGAGGAGGTTCCTGAGCCGTCTTCCGAGCCGGAGCGTGATCTTCATCGGAGATTGCGAGCCCGTTCCCGATTTGTGGCCCGGTTGCTCGAATTTGACGAGGTTGTTGTTGACGAGGTAGAGGAGATGGCGAACGAGGATGCGGGTCGGACGCTTTCGGATTTTGGCAAACCAACACTTGAGGGTTTGGAGTCGAGCATCAACAGACCGACGGTTGGAGCACATCAGTTCGAGATCAAATCTAGCATTATTCAGATGGTGCAGAACATGTGTCAGTTCGATGGCAAGGATCACGAGGATCCTAATACTCATTTGGCCGGTTTCTTAGAGATTTGCGCCACTTTCAAAATTCGTGACGCTACCGACGATGCTATTAGGCTCCGGTTGTTCCCGTTTTCCTTACGGGATCGAGCCAAGGCTTGGTTACTATCACTTCCCCCTAGGTCCATTAGTACTTGGGACCAGATGGCTGCTAAATTCCTAGAAAAGTACTTCCCTCCGGAGAAAACATCAAAGTTGAGGGCTAGGATTCTTTCTTTCCAGCAGGACGACGGGGAGACGATCTATGAGGCGTGGGAGAGATTCAAGGAACTGATGAGGAAGGTTCCCCACCATGGATTGTTGAAGTGGCAGCAGTGTGAGACCTTTTACAATGGTCTGGAGATGACCGGGAAGCAGCTGATTGATGCATACGCGGGTGGAGATATTGGAACAAAGACACCCCAGGAGGCGTATGACCTGCTAGAAAAGGTGGCAGCGAAGAGCTACACTCAGCATACTTCCCGAGCGAGGACTCAGAGGCAGGGTGTCCATCAAGTGGATGGAATTACCTCTTTAGCTGCCCAGGTGGAAGCACTTTCCACCAAGATTGATCAGATGCATGTCCACAAGGCCCAGTCCTTGTGTGAGTTCTGTGGTGGGGCGCATCCCACGAATGCTTGTCAGGTTGGGGATCAGGGGGCCCACGAGCAGGTCGATTTCATGTCCAACCAGAATCGCCCCCAGAATAATCCCTACAGCAACACATATAATCCGGGGTGGAGGGATCACCCGAATTGCAGTTGGAAGTCTGGCAACAATAGCCAGCAACCACCCGGATTCACTCAGCACCCCCCATTCCAGCATCAGTCTCACCAGTCTCAGGGACAGAGTTCCCAGTTCCGACCTCAGCAAGGCCAAGGTTCTAGCAGCGGTCCACCACCCGCTCCTGAGGGTAAATCCAGTTTGGAGGACATGGTTGCACGGCTACTTGCCAACTCGGAGAGTCAGAATCAGTTGGCAGAGAAGCAGAACCGTTACATGGAGGAGCGTTTTCACACGCATGAGACTGAGTTGAGGAATCAGAAAGCTTCGATCCAGACCATAGAGAACCAGGTCGGGCAGATCGCGAAGCTTCTTTCTGAGAGACCGCCAGGTGGCCTGCCTAGCAACACTGAGCCCAATCCTAAGGCTCATGTGAAGGCCATTACTACAAGGAGCGGTAGAGGCACAGGACCGGATCCGCAGGTCCCTGTGCATGAGTCATCCGAGGAGGAGGTTGTGATTGAGATTCCGGATGAGACACCGCCGAGGGGTAAACCGGCGAGCACATCACGCCCTCGCGAGCCTGTGAGAGATTACACTCCCGCCGTTCCATACCCAGGCAGATTGAAGAAACAGAAGATGGAGGAGCAGTATGGTAAGTTTCTAGGGTTGTTCAAGCAGTTGCATATCAACTTGCCATTTGTGGAGGCTCTAGCTCAGATGCCTAAGTATGCGAGATTTTTGAAGGATATCCTCACGAATAAGAGGAAATTGGAGGAGTTGTCTCAGGTGACGCTGAATGAGGAGTGTTCGGCGGTGATTCAGAACAAGCTACCGGAGAAGAGACGAGATCCGGGGAGTTTTACCATCCCCTGTTTGATAGGTAGCTTGTCGGTTAGCAACGCCTTAGCTGACCTTGGTGCTAGCATTAACCTCATGCCATATGCGGTCTTTGCTAAGCTTGAGTTGGGAGAACCTGCACCAACACGCATGAGTATCCAGCTGGCCGATCGTTCGGTCAAGTATCCGCGAGGGATAGTGGAGAATATGTTGGTTAAGGTTGACCGTTTTGTGTTTCCTGTAGACTTTGTGATTCTGGACATGGATGAGGACAAGAATGTCCCTATTATTCTAGGTCGACCGTTCCTGGCCACCGCTAAGGCCCTGATTGATGTGTATTCAGGAAGGCTTACATTGAGGGTGGATGAAGAGGAGGTGACCTTTGATGTTGGGAGATCCATGCAACACACCCAGAATCAGGATGATTCACTCTACTTTGTTGAGACTGTCTATTCTTGTGTGAGTGACCATCTCCAGGACACAGCTGAGGAGGAGTCCCTGGACACCCAGATTGTGGGGGGGGGGGGAGACGATTGATCCAATTGGTGAGGATCAGTTTGATGAGTAGTGGCATAGCCAGGAGAGCTATGAGTTTCCCCAGTGTTCAGCGGTTTTCGAAATGGTTGATAGAGAGTCTGAGCCGATTGAGCGGCCTTCTGTTGAGGACCCACCACCTGTTGAGCTTAAGGAGCTCCCGAGTCATTTGGAGTATGCCTTTTTAGATGGTGAGTCTCGATTACCTGTCATTTTCGCCTCTGATTTGACGAGTGATGAGAAGGAGAGGCTATTGGAGGTGCTGAAGCAGCACAAGCAGGCTATTGCGTGGAGGATTATGGACATTAAGGGAATTAATCCCTCTTTCTGTACCCATAAGATCCTTATGGAGGATGACTACAGACCCGCTGTGCAGCACCAGAGGAGGTTGAACCCGAACATGCAGGAGGTGGTGAAGAAGGAGGTGATCAAGTTACTTGATGCAGGTTTGATTTATCCCATCTCCGATTCGCCTTGGGTTAGCCCGGTTCAGGTTGTCCCTAAGAAGGGAGGCATGACTGTTATCACCAACGAGAGGAATGAGCTGATTCCTACTCGTACAGTCACAGGTTGGAGAGTTTGCATCGATTACCGCAAACTCAATGATGCTACTCGGAAGGATCACTTCCCCCTCCCGTTCATTGATCAGATGTTGGAGAGATTAGCGGGGAAGATGTTCTATTGTTTCCTGGATGGCTTCTCTGGCTACTTCCAGATCCCGATCGCTCCTGAGGACCAGGAAAAGACGACATTCACATGTCCCTATGGCACATTTGCCTATCGGTGGATGCCCTTTGGATTGTGTAATGCTCCGGCCACTTTCCAGCGTTGCATGGTGGCCATTTTCCATGATATGATTGAGGACTCCATGGAGGTTTTCATGGATGACTTTTCTGTGTTTGGGAGTTCCTTTGATCATTGCCTCGGGAATCTGGAGAGGATGTTGGCCAGATGCAAGGAGGCCAATCTAGTGTTGAACTGGGAGAAATGCCACTTCATGGTGAAGGAGGGCATTGTGCTTGGGCACAAGGTTTCACGCGCGGGGATTGAAGTTGATAGAGCTAAGATTGATACCATATCTAAGCTGCCCCCGCCGACTTCCGTGAAATCTATTCGTAGCTTCCTTGGTCACGCGGGCTTTTACAGACGCTTTATTAAAGATTTTTCTAAGATTGCCCGACCGATGACCCAGCTTCTTGAGAAGGAAGCCCAGTTCGTATTCTCCGACGAATGCCTTAGTGCATTCAATTTGTTGAAGGAGAAGTTGGTGAATGCCCCTATCATGGTAGCTCCTGATTGGAAGTTGCCATTTGAGATCATGTGTGACGCGAGCGACTTCGCTGTTGGGGCGGTCTTAGGACAGAGGAGAGAGAAGCAGTTTCACCCGATTTATTATGCGAGCAAGACGCTCAATGACGCACAGGAGCACTACACCACGACGGAGAAAGAGCTCCTAGCCGTTGTCTTCGCTTTCGATAAATTCAGGTCTTATCTCGTCCTATCAAAGACCATTGTATTCACTGACCATGCCGCTCTTCGGCACCTGTTCAGCAAACAGGATGCCAAACCCCGACTGATCCGTTGGGTTTTGCTGCTTCAGGAGTTCGACATTGAGATCCGCGATAAGAAGGGCGCGGAGAATGTCGCAGCGGACCACTTGTCCCGTCTTGAGTGCTCAACTTCATCTAAACTTGTGGGGTCATCCATAAATGACAATTTTCCCCACGAGTTTCTCATGCACATACAGACACAGGATGAGGAGTGTCCCTGGTTTGCTGATTTTGCAAACTTTCTTGCTAGTGGGATCGTGATTAAGGGCTTAACGCATCAGCAGAAGCGAAAGTTCTTTGCGGATGTGAAGCACTATCTTTGGGAGGATCCCTATTTATTTCGAGTCGGAGCTGATCAGATCGTGCGCAGGTGTGTGTTCGGAGATGAGGCACGTCAGGTGCTTAGACACTGCCACGAGGGCCCGACAGGTGGACACCATGGAGCTACCTTGACCGCGAAGAAGGTCTTTGACGCCGGTTTCTTCTGGCCTACCATCTTCCGGGATGCTCATGAGATGATCCGAGCTTGTGACGCTTGCCAGAGGGCAAGCAACATCTCATCTAGGAATGAGATGCCCCAGAACAGCATCCAGATTTGTGAGATTTTTGATGTTTGGGGTATTGACTTTATGGGACCTTTCCCAGCTTCTCGTGGCAACCGGTATATCCTAGTCGTTGTTGACTACGTTTCTAAGTGGGCCGAGGCTCAAGCCTTGCCTACTAATGATGCTAGGGTGGTTGTTCAATTTCTGAAGAAGCTATTCTCTCGCTTTGGTGCCCCCAAAGCCCTTATCAGTGACCGTGGGACCCACTTCTGCAACACCCAGTTGGAGAAGGCTCTATCACGATATGGTGTGAACCATAGATTCTCCACAGCCTACCATCCACAGACCAGTGGACAGGTAGAGGTCACAAACCGGGGCATAAAGTGGATTCTAGAGAAGACGGTTGGTCAGAACCGTAAGGATTGGTCGGATAGGTTGGATGATGCACTTTGGGCCTTCCGGACTGCGTATAAGACGCCTATTGGTACCACACCATTTAGGTTGATCTATGGGAAGGCGTGCCATCTTCCGGTGGAGTTAGAGCACAAGGCTTATTGGGCGTTGAAGGCGGTGAATCTTGACTTGGTGAGCGCGGGAGAGAACCGGTTCACTCAGATTCATGAGCTTGATGAGTTGAGGAATCAAGCCTATGCAAACTCCACGATCTACAAGGAGCGCACTAAGAGTTTACATGACCGACGCTTGAAGGACAAGAAGGAATTCCGAGTGGGTGGTCGTGTGTTGCTTTACAACTCTAGGTTGCGATTGTTTCCCGGGAAGTTGAAATCCCGATGGACGGGTCCCTACACGATTAGGGAGGTATTTCCTTATGGGACCGTCGAGATTGAGCATGAAGATGGGAGGATCTTCAAGGTCAACGGTCATCGTCTTAAGCCATATATCGACGGACCGGTTGACCCGGAATTGGAGGTAGTTGACCTCCACCCCAAGGACAAATGAATTCGGGGGCTTGAGTCTAGCTAACGACTCGTTAATAAACTTAGCCTGTTTCGGTATCATCTTTGGTAACACTTCTTAGATTTTATTTCTATGTTTATTCTCCTATTTTTAATTTCATTTTTTTTAGGATTTTACCGTTTATTTTTGAGTTTAGGTGTTCGGAACGTGTTTGGATCGAGCGGATTTGAGTTGATGATTGGAATATCACAGGTATGTCTTCTGAATTTTTAGAAATTTTAGTTTGGAAGAATCGCAGTCGGGTTTTGGTACAAGCTGCATAAAAAAATCAGGGTTTTTTGTCTGCTGGGCAAGAGACACGGTCGTGCCTTCCTACAGGCGCGATCGTGCCTCTAACCCTAGGCGCGGTCGTGCCTCAGCACTTGGCGCGGTCGTGCCTCAGTAATTGGGGGTCGGTTTAAATTAGTTTTCAAACGACAGACCATTCACACCCCCCCATACCTCCCAGCAGACGATTGCCCCTCCCCCTCGGCGATTTTCTTCCCGTCACCATTTCCGGTCTACCCCTTCAATTCTTCGATTTAAGGTACGCCCCGAGCCCCCTTTTCTCTCGATTATCGCGATTATAAACCTAGTTTCTCCTTTTCGTTTTTATTTTTGTCGATTTATAGATGTTTAGGCTTTAAATTCGTAGAACTAGGTCCTGCATGCTTCCTGGGTTGGTTTTGTATGAAAGCCCTTTCATAAAACGTGTCAAATTGATGGATTTTGAAACTGGAAAACCCTAAAATGGGTTGAGCACGGTCGCGCTCATGACCTGGCGCGGTCGTGCTCGGCTTTTAAAATCCCAGGAAAGCTTGGTTTGGTCAGGCGCGGCCGTGCCTCTGTTGAGCGCGGTCGTGCCTCTTGAATTTGGCCTTAGCACGGTCGTGCCTCTTGAATTTGGCCTTAGCACGGTCGTGCCTCTCACCTGGCGCGACCGTGTCTGTCGAGATATTGCGCCCGTGGTCGGCCACAGCACGACCGTGGGCTCAGCTTTTGGCCTTGGCGCGGTCGTGCCCCTTCCCAGGCGCGACCGTGCCCCTTCATAATTAGGTCAGAAACTTCATAACTTCAGTTTAGCGTCTTCATAACTGTTGTGATTTTAATTTTGTTGTCGTGCAGATGGAAGGCAACAGGGATCACCCATACTTGGAGTTCGATCTCAACGAGCACGAGTACGAGGCTCGTCTGGATGTTCTGTGGCCCCGCCGAGGCCGGATTTTAGCCGCTCGTCGTTTGGAGCCGGCCGCCATAGATGCCATTGGTCAGAGGGACCGATGGGACGATCTTGTCACCGCCCCCTGGCGCCGTTTGTTCAGGTTCCATGCTATCCAGTATATAGAGCTTGTGATGGAGTTTTTCTCCACATATGAGTTCGATTATCCTTGCTTAGACCTAGAGCAGCCCGAGACGATTAGGTTTAGGTTAGGTGGGGAGTGGCGAGTGATGTCGGTTGCCCGGTTTGGGAGATTGTTAGGATTGTACACGAGACAGGAGCTCCAGACTGAGATATTCACTGAGGGTATTACCGAGTTTCCGACAGAGGAGGATAAGGACCAGTTTTGGCATGAGTTTGGTTTTGGGATTTACGATCCGAGTCTGACCAAGGCTTCGAGCCTTCGGGATCCGCTACACCGTGTTCTTCATCGCTGCATTGTTTATTCCATATCTGGGCGAGGGCAGGGAGAGACGGTAGTGAATTTGAGGGAGTTGTTTTATCTGTTTTGCCTTGTACGCCCGCGCGCCTGCAATCTCGCGCATTCTATCGCGGGGTACTTGGTGAACAGTTCGGGGCGCGACGTCACCAGCGCGATATGTGGAGGTCACTTCGTGACCAAGCTGGCACGACACTTCCAGCTGCTTACAGATGACTTGATAGGGGATCTGACCCCTGTGGCCGAGACTGTCGTGATGTCTGTGCAGACATTGCGCAACATGCACGTAGCTCGTCGAGGCGCAGGAGGGATTAGATTGGTTGACAGATGGGGACGGGTATGGGATCCAGACCGTCCGGGCCCCGATCCAGATGTTGTCCAGGCCGAGGCCGAGGCTATTGCCGCCGCGCATCAGGCACACGCAGCTCAGCAGGAGCAGGAGCACCACGAGCATCATGTCGAGGATCCAGTTGTTCCGCCTCCTCCTCCACCTCCTCCGCCTCCACCACCACCTCCGGTGACCGTCTCCCATGATTTATTCATGCGCTACTGGGCCTGGCAGTATGAGGTCCAGTGCGCCGCTGCTGCTGCTGGCGGGGCACCATACGTGGTTCGCCTCCCATTCTTTATGCAGCCAGGGCAGCAGCCCGATCAGCATCAGCCACCACCATCACCGCAGCATCAGCCATCACCACCACCGCATCATCAGTCACCACCACCCGGAGGAGATGGAGCAGAGGGTGCCGGCCTTGCTCTTGAGGATTTTGAGATGGAGGAGTAGTGCCCTCCACTCTTTTGGTATCATTTTTTTCTTGATTAGATCTTGGAATTGTGGAACTACATGGAACTACGTGGAACGTCATTGTTGTGGGTTGGATTTTTGCGTGTGCCATGTTCGACACGAGGGAAGTTTCAGTTATCCCTTCACACTCCATTCTGCTTTGCATGTTTTCGCATACATTGTGGGCAATGTATGTTTCTAAGTGTGGGGTTGGGTGTTTATTCTTTGCTTTACATTATTTTTTGTTGTACATTGAGGGCAATGTACAATTCTAAGTGTAGGGTGGGATTGTATTCGCGCATTGTTTGTCCTCTTAGCATTTTATCGATTCATTTTTTGCAAAATATTCCTTCATATTTTTTATTGGCACTAAATTAAAAGTTAACCGTTTAGCATTCACAATTTTTAGTAAATAATAGAGGTTTGATTTTTCGAAAGCAATTGAGATAGAAATTCCATTGAGTCAAACCCAATTTTTTTTGTGATAACCATGAGTTTTAGTGGGCTAAACGAATGAATTGCATGTAACCTTGTGCTTACACCCATTCCTTTCCGTTTCCGTGAGTTTATTTTTGAGCCTTGATAGCTTTAGACATTGTTTGCTCTCGTTTTTGCGGATTTGAGTGTGCCGAATGTTTCATGCTTGTCAGAACTTGCTTTTAGTATACATTTCGAAATCATAAACATAAATATTGCATAAAAATGATTGAGGCATTAGGATAAACCACTTTGTTAGCCTTTTATCTTTGTTTTTCCCTTACCCGAACACATCCACTAGTTAACCACGTTGAGCCTATCCCATGTTCTTTCTTTTATTACCCACATTACACCGCCATTAAACCTTCATTAGCCTTTTTACTTATTTATTCTATTTTTCACCCGTGTTAGAAATCCGGTCGGCTAATGTTAATTTTATAGCTTTTACTTTGTTGTAATCTTCAAATTCTTGAGAAGTTTTTAGCTAAAGAAAGATGCATATTGACTTAGTTCCCTTCAAAAGAAAAGAAATAGTAAAAAAAAAAAAAAAAAATTTAAATTATATCACCAAAATCAGGTGAAATATAGTCGATTAGAGCAATTTTGTGAGCAAAGATGGAAAGAATTCGGTTGTTAGCTCTTATCTATATACGGAAGTATTAGTTAGTTTATTTTTCATATTATAAGTGTTTTAGTTTTTTAAATTATCATAACCGCCGGGTTTTTAGCCATTTAGCCACTTTTAAATTCCATTTCCTTACCCTTAACCATTGCCAAGTTACAACCCGTTTAAAGCCCTCTTGATTTGTGCTTTATTTCATGTTAGTTGGTAGAGATTTGATCTTTTAGCAAGCTTATGATTTATGCATGATTCATTGTCTTGGCGTTTGAGTGTTCTATACATACACCATTACTTGTATGATCATATATACTCCCGAGTGTGTGTGAACATTGTGAGAGCATTAAGCTACATGCCAATGATTTCATAGGCGTATTCATTTGCTCATTCGGTTATCACGTCATTAGGCTCATTGGGTTTCATTTAGTTAATTTTGCATTTCTTGAAAATCTTTTCAAACCTTTATAAGTTTATTAATGCTTACGTTTTTCCCGATTTGATCCATAGTGTCATTGGAAGTTTTGTTTCATTTTGATTTCTTGCTTGAGGACAAGCAATGTTCAAGTGTGGGGTTGTTTGATGTGTTAATATTTACACATCTTTTTGGCACAAAACTTCGCTCATTTAACGATCAATTCTTGGTTATATTCAACGTTTAGGCACTTATTTTCTTCATTTCCTCTTTTGTAGGTTTTTGTGAAGCTAGTGAACAAACAAGAAGATTCCAGGATAAAAAGTGAAGTTTTTAGGGTTTCTGTGATGAAGGCACGGTCGTGTCCCTAATTGGCACGGTCGTGCCTAACTTGCAAACCCTAAGCACGGTCGCGCCCTGTACATGGCACGACCGCGCCAAGCCAAAAGGCAAGGCACAACCGTGCCCTGCCTCCACACGGTCGCGGGAACACCCGTGAGTCTGACACCTCGAAGCAAGAGACCCAATGGAAGCTCCGGATCGGTCAACCCTCTGTCACGCGGTCGTGCTAAGACCTAGACACGACCGCGCCTTTGTACCTGACACGGTCGTGCCTTCTCTCTAGGCACGGTCGTGCTTCCCACTTTCTATTTAAACAGAACTTAAACTCCCATTCAGACATCAAGCAACCAGGGGAGAAAGTCTACTGTTCCAGCTCGTATTTCTCTTGTTCCAGCCATATTTCAAGATTCTTGGAGAGGATACAACATCAAGAGGATCACCATACATCAACAACAACATCTAGGTTTGGAGGAGTGGTTTGATTCTTGTTTTCATATCATGTTTCACACTATTTTTCCCTGCTTATTTGTAATTTTGGTGCTCATGAAGAGCTAAAACTCTTGTTCACTTTGGTTTAGATGAAGTTTAGATACATTTAACAACATTCATGGATTATTGGCAATTATTGTGTTAATGTTATGACAACCGTATGATTATTCTTCAATGAAATTATGTATTCAAATGTTTTGAGATGTTTACAAGACTTGTGTTTGTGTATATCATATTATGTTGGAAAACTTATAGTTTATGCTTATATTCATAAATTGGTGTATGTATTTATACTAGTTCATGGCTTTTGACTAGGAATGGTGAATGAAGTCTTGTTTATGAATCATTATATTTGTATGTGTATCCTTATGCTTATGTTTGGAAAGACAAAGTGTTTGTTAGAATGTTTCATGTTTAGTTTTATGTTTATCTAGGAATTGTTGACACATTCTCCTAATTTATATAATCTTTACATGAACATTGTATGTTGAAGAAATGCATATTGTTGTCTAATTTAATCAACTTGAGGTGGGTAGTGTGTTGTTCATATTATCTTTCTAACTAGTTGTTGGACTAGCGTACCTTAATCGGAAACTAGTTTAATCTTTATAAACATTAACATGATTGTTAAACACGTGAGCTTCATTGTATGATTTTAGGTGGTTAGTTTGTATAATTCATGCTAGCTTTCCGAATAGTCATTTGATTAGATATCTTTGACAAGAGTTTAGTCAATTTATGTTTCGTGTGATTGCCATGTTCCTATGAGTGTATTGGATGTATTCTAGATGGATTCGACACCAAAGTGATATTTTCTCCCTAATTGTTTGAATTGTGACCTTAGCTTAGTTTTTATATATTTGCATGTTAGTTAATTAAACAAAACTCTTCAAAATATCTTTATACCCTCACTTGATTAGATTTTAGTTCCGGTTTATTATCGCATTCCACCGTGTCCACGGATTGATATCCGGTTCTTACCTTTACTATATTGCTATCCGACGGGTACACTGCCCGATGTGTGTGTGATTAGTCTTTGGTGAAAACCCTTTTTAAAACTAATACTGTGTGATAAATCTCTATTAAAATATATATAGTTTCACACTCATCAAGTTTTTGGCGCCGTTGCCGGGGACACGGTTTTGCGAGAACGATTGGAATTAATTTTTAGTCATTTAGTATATATATTTTTGTGAATATCGTGTTTTTCTTGTTGTTATTTGCGGTTTTGTGTGTATAGATATTTTTCGCATTTTACTTGTTATTTTTAGCTTCAATTGTATATATATATATATCTTGGTTGTTATCCCATTTTATTCTTTTTTTTTTTTTTTTATTTTATTTATTTTCAAAATTTTTTTTTATTTTATATTTTTTATTTTATTTTTATTTTTGTCTAACTTGTGTTTTCTGTGTCCTAGGTTTGCGTATTTAAATCTAACTTGTCGTGCAGATCGTGTATGTTCTCAACTCCCGTCGAGGAGGTTCCTGAGCCGTCTTCCGAGCCGGAGCGTGATCTTCATCGGAGATTGCGAGCCCGTTCCCGATTTGTGGCCCGGTTGCTCGAATTTGACGAGGTTGTTGTTGACGAGGTAGAGGAGATGGCGAACGAGGATGCGGGTCGGACGCTTTCGGATTTTGGAAAACCAACACTTGAGGGTTTGGAGTCGAGCATCAACAGACCGACGGTTGGAGCACATCAGTTCGAGATCAAATCTAGCATTATTCAGATGGTGCAGAACATGTGTCAGTTCGATGGCAAGGATCACGAGGATCCTAATACTCATTTGGCCGGTTTCTTAGAGATTTGCGCCACTTTCAAAATTCGTGACGCTACCGACGATGCTATTAGGCTCCGGTTGTTCCCGTTTTCCTTACGGGATCGAGCCAAGGCTTGGTTACTGTCACTTCCCCCTAGGTCCATTAGTACTTGGGACCAGATGGCTGCTAAATTCCTAGAAAAGTACTTCCCTCCGGAGAAAACATCAAAGTTGAGGGCTAGGATTCTTTCTTTCCAGCAGGACGACGGGGAGACGATCTATGAGGCGTGGGAGAGATTCAAGGAACTGATGAGGAAGGTTCCCCACCATGGATTGTTGAAGTGGCAGCAGTGTGAGACCTTTTACAATGGTCTGGAGATGACCGGGAAGCAGCTGATTGATGCATACGCGGGTGGAGATATTGGAACAAAGACACCCCAGGAGGCGTATGACCTGCTAGAAAAGGTGGCAGCGAAGAGCTACACTCAGCATACTTCCCGAGCGAGGACTCAGAGGCAGGGTGTCCATCAAGTGGATGGAATTACCTCTTTAGCTGCCCAGGTGGAAGCACTTTCCACCAAGATTGATCAGATGCATGTCCACAAGGCCCAGTCCTTGTGTGAGTTCTGTGGTGGGGCGCATCCCACGAATGCTTGTCAGGTTGGGGATCAGGGGGCCCACGAGCAGGTCGATTTCAATAATCAGATGCATTTCTCCCATTTCTCCCAGTTCAAAGGTCAAGGTGGAGTACCAAAAATATGTCCAACCAGAATCGCCCCCAGAATAATCCCAGTTCAATCTAGGTTTCCATATATTGGTATCCATATTCGTTCCGCGAAGTAGCGAATATCATCTGCTTTAACCTCAAGTTGTTTCTCCATACCACGAGCGGATTCCAATGATATGTTCTCCTCTTTTAAGGCTTCGAGTTGGGCATTGCGGATTTGTTCGGGTAGTCCTGTATGAATAGTGTGTTGTAATGCTCTAACTCGTTGGGGTTAGCTTTCTTTTCTGCTTAGGGCATCGGCCACCACATTAGCTTTGCCCGGATGGTACTTGATTGCACAATCATAATCGTTTAATAACTCGATCCAACGACGTTGACGCATGTTCAACTCTTTCAGCTCAAAAATATGCTGAAGACTCTTGTGATCAGTGTAGATGATGCACTTGGTACCGTACAAGTAATGTCTCCATATCTTGAGTGCAAACACCACGGCTCCTAACTCCAAATCGTGAGTCGTGTAGTTCTTTTCGTGGATTTTTAATTGCCGAGAAGCGTATGCGATAACCTTGTCGCGTTGCATCAATACAAAACCGAGACCTTGGATGGAGGCATCGCAATACACCACGAAGTCATCCGTTCCCTCTGGTAGAGATAGGATGTCACACCCCGCCTAGGCGGAAACGTTAGGCGCGACGTTCATGGTTTCCAAAGCATATGATTACCGCAAACACATACATGATAAATGGATACGTAGACAAGTTTATAGTTTTACATTCCAAAATGTAAATTGAGTTTACAAAAAAAAGTGAAGATTTCGCAAATATGACTCTATTACAATGAGTTATACAAGAGAAATCCCCCAAAAGTTGTATCCATCGTGCATGCATGTAATCTACATTGCTAACCTTGCGATCACGTTCAATTTCCTGAAAAACATACTTAAAATTGTCAACACTAGGTTGGTGAGTTCACAGGTTTAATCAAATAGTTCTTTGAAAAATTCAGTTGTTCGTAATTAGTTTCAGGTACATGTGATAAACAGAATAAGAATTGTTGACCCATTTGTAAACTAGCTAGGAATACAAATAATATGTTCCTACATGAGCCGTAACCAAACCATGACAATTGTACACGCCCCTAATTTCGTTATCCGGTTCTATGCGGCCATAAATCCTCCAGATTGTGGTTAGCGCGACTAACCATGACCGGGAGACGTCACTCTCCATAGTACTATTCATAGGACCCTAGGCTACATTTAATGGTTACTAAATTGTTCTAGGGGACTTTAGCGGCCTCAAATCGTTTAACTCATGTAAACATAAAAGTCGAGTCTTATTCTCTTGTTATCACATAAAAATAGTTGTAAGTATGTTCTTCCCCCAAATATTGAAAACGGTAAAAGGGGCCGTGAAACTCACCTTGTTTTTGTGTATGTTAGCAACGATAATTGTTCCAGTCAACCTTGACTATTCGTACCCTAATTACAAAAAGGGTAATTCTTGTTAAGACCGAACGTCTTATTTGCAAATTGTTCACCGACTTAGTAAATCTGATTGCTTTTGTTTAAAATATCTTCTTAGTTTTTCAACAATTGTTTCGTTATAAAATAGTTCTAAGTTACTGCCCAATGGGACTGATGAACAGGTATCGAAACTACCTAGTTTCGATTGAACAGGACAGATGTCGAAACTACCTAGTTTCGATTGGACAGGACAGATGTCGAAACTTCCTAATTTCGATTGAGCAAACTGGGTATCGAAACTTCCTAGTTTCGATTGGGCAAGAAAGGTATCGAAACTGCCTTGTTTCGATTGAACAACAGGTATCGAAACTACCTAGTTTCGATTGAGTAATAGGTATCGAAACTACCTAGTTTCGATCAAAATGGTATCGAAACTCCTACTTTCGATTGAGAAATAGGCATCGAAACTATAGTTTTGATACTGTCATTTCGTTTTGACAGAATCAGTCCTGCATATTTTTATGTTTTAAGCTTGAATTCGACACACTTTTCTTGTTATCTTACTTGCGTTCGAACGATTTGGGTGTTTAGCTACGGTTTTAAAGAAAATAATATGGATGGTATTGAGTTTTTACCTAAAACAGAGAATGATGATTTTGAGAGAAACAGAGGATGATATTGAGCTCCTTAGCTTGATTCTTGAGAAAAACACTTGGAACTCTTCTTATAGCACCGAAATATGGTGGATTTTGCTTTAAAACTTGACTTCGATTTGAAGAGAAATGGGAAGATTGCCGTAAGAAATGAGATGAAATGAAGATAAAGAGAGAAGGGTATGGCTTTTATCTGAATTCTCGTAGGCATGTATGGGTTTTTAGGATGTGAGTGAAGTAGGAAGTGGGAGAATGGCTCCTCTGACTTTCGGCCGAGAAAGTCAAGGGAGTGGTTTGGGTTAATAATAATTAGATTTAAGTATTAATTTATTAATGGTATAATATCAATTAGAGTTTTAAAGGGTAATTTAATTCGGTTTAGATTTTTCACGGTATTATAAATTTAACCAATTTATAGCTCGTTGATGAAAAATATTGAAATCTTGGATTGTATAATTCGTTGAGGTGATTATTTGTAGGTATACGTACCTAAAGGTGACGCTATACAATAGCATTTTCGAAAGAGTTCGTTAGTTTACTTTTACGTATATCATATGATTTATTCTAAAAATAAATTATTGACCAATCGTAAAATTTGTGTAGCATATACGTCTGGATTTGATTAATTTAACCACTCTCGTTCGTATTAGTTGGTTTATATGACACGTGACCCGGTAACTCTTAGAATTACCAAAATATGAAATGAGACAATGTACGGTTTTTGTTAGACCTTAATGTCCTTGTTTGTGAGATTAAATAGATCACAAAAACAATTAAAATGTAAACTTGTTTATAACATGTACGGATATTGACCTGAAATGTCGGGTATCACATTCTCCCCATGTTAACAGAATTTCGTCCCGAAATTCAATTCGTGCCATCTTGAACTGGTGCATCCTTAAACAAGGAGGGGTATTTTGTTTTCATTTGATCTTCTCGTTCCCATGTATACTCAGGACCACGTTTTGAGTTCCAACGTACTTTAACCAGTTTGATTCGACTACGTCTCAACCTTTGAACTTTCCAATCTGAAATCTCAATCGGTTCCTCGATGAAATGCAACCTGTCGTCTATGTGAATCTCATCAGGTGGTATAATTAACGTATCGTCTGATAAACACTTCTTGAGATTTGATACATGAATACATGAAACGTATCATGTACATTGCTTAGTTCTTGTGGCAACTTGAGCTTGTAAGCTACAGGGCCAACCCTAGCCAATATTTCAAACGGTCCAACGTATCTAGGGTTGAGCTTACCACGGTTACCAAACCTTGCAACGCCTTTCCATGGTGAGACTTTTAACATTACTCGGTCACCAATTTGAAATTCTAATGGTTTCCGTGTGTTATCAGCATAGCTCTTCTGTCTGTCTCGGGCCGCTTTCAGACGGTCCTTAATTTTGAAGATCTTATCAGTGGTTTCCTGGACAATCTCAGGACCTGTCAAATGTTTTTCAGCAACTTCCGCCCAACATAGCGGTGAGCGGCACTTACGACCATATAAAGCTTCAAATGGAGCTGCCTTGATGCTTGTGTGGTAACTGTTATTATAGGAAAACTCCGCCAACGGTAAATGAGTATCCCAATTTCCTCCGAAATCAATTACACACGCCCGGAGCATATCTTCTAATGTTTGGATAGTCCTTTCACTTTGACCGTCCGTTTGTGGATGGTAGGCTGTGCTCATGTCTAGGCGCGTGCCCATGGCTTCTTGTAATGATTTCCAGATTCTAGACACGAATCTGCTATCTCTATCAGAGATAATAGAAATTGGCACTCCATGCCTAGCCACAATTTCCTTGATATAAAGCTTTGCAAGTTTCTCGATTTTATCCGTCTCTTTGATGGGTAGAAAATGTGCTGATTTTGTCAAACGATCAACAACTACCCATATCGTGTCATACCCGCTCGACGTCCTGGGTAACTTTGTAATGAAATCCATTGAAATCTGTTCCCATTTCCATTGAGGTATCTCGGGTTGTTGTAACAATCCTGATGGTTTCTGATGTTCTGCCTTTACCTTTGAACATGTTAGGCATTTACCGACATAAATAGCAATTTCTCCTTTCATGTTCGACCACCAATAGTGTTCTTTCAGATCCTTATACATCTTATCTGAACCTGGGTGAATGGAGTACCTGGACCTGTGGGCTTCATCCATAACTAACTCCCGTAAATTACCAAAACATGGCACCCAAATTCTATTTGCAAAGTATAAAGTATCATCTGATTTTGGCTCTAACTGTCTGGTCATTCCTCGTAAAGCTTCACTCTGAATGTTTTCTTCTTTGGTTGCCTCCCGTTGTGCCATCCGGATTTGAGTCGTGAGACTCGTATGAATTGTCAATCCTAGGGCACGAACACGGAGTGTTTTAACCCGTTCTTTACGACTTAAGGCGTCTGCTACGACATTGGCTTTACCAGGGTGATACTAGATATCACAGTCATAATCATTCAGTAGTTATACCCAACGACGTTGCCTCATGTTAAGTTCTTTCTGATTAAAAATGTGTTGGAGACTCTTGTGGTCTGTAAAGATAGTACATTTTGTACCGTATAAATAATGTCTCCAAATCTTGAGTGCAAACACAACTGCGCCTAACTCCAAGTCATGGGTCGTATAATTCTTTCCGTGCACTTTTAGTTGTCGTGAGGCATATGCAATGACTTTGTCTCTTTGCATTAACACACATCCCAGACCTTGGTGTGATGCGTCACAGTATACGACAAAATTGTCGATTCCCTCAGGAAGGGATAAGATCGGTGCACTACACAGCTTCTGCTTCAGCAATGGAAAAGCTGACTCTTGCTTGTCACTCCAATCAAACTTCTTTTCTTTCTGGGTTAATGTGGTTAAAGGCAGGGCTATTTTTGAAAAATTCTCGATGAATCGTCTGTAATAGCCGGCCAAACCCAAAAATTGACGCACTTCGGTCGGAGTTTTTGGTGCTTCCCAGTTTTTGATCACTTCTATTTTAGATGGATCAACGTGAATTCCTTCCTTGTTGATGACATGTCCAAGAAAATGCACTTTTCGGATCCAAAACTCACACTTAGAGAATTTAGCGTAAAGATTCTCGTTGCTGAGTAGTTCCAAAATTAATTTCAGATGATGTTCATGATCCTCCTTGGTTCGTGAATATATTAATATATCATCAATAAATACTATCACGAATTTATCCAAGTATGGCTTGCACACTCGGTTCATGAGATCCATAAAAACAGTTGGTGCGTTCATCAAACCAAACGGCATAACTAGGAATTCGTAGTGGCCATATCGAGTCCTAAATGCCGTCTTTGGTACATCTTCTTCTTGGATTCTTAGTTGATGATACCCCGAACGTAGATCGATCTTAGAGTAGAAGTTAGAACCTTGTAGTTGATCGAACAAATCATCTATTAGAGGAAGTGGATATCGGTTTTTGATTGTAAGCTTGTTTAATTCTCGGTAATCAATACACATCCTAAAGGTTCCATCCTTTTTCTTTACGAATAGGACTGGAGCTCCCCAGGGTGAGAAACTTGGTCTTATGAAACCTTTATCAAGCAACTCCTGGAGTTGATTTGATAATTCCTGCATTTCAGAAGGTGCTAATCGATACGGTGATCGCGCAACCGGGGCGGCTCCTGGTACTAAGTCGATTCGGAATTCGACTTGCCTCGGTGGTGGTAATCCAGGTAAGTCTTCAGGAAAAACTTCGGGGTAATCCTTAACGATTGGTATGTCTTCAAGTCGACGTTCCTCGGGTTTCTTCTCGACGACGTGCGTCAGGAACACGCAATAGCCTTTACGTAGGTACTTACGAGCTTTCATGCAGTTTATCATCCTCAATGTCACTCCACTTTTCTCACCTTGAACCGAAAGAACTTCTCTGTTTGGGAGGGGAATATGAACAATCTTCTCAAAACAAACAATCTTGGTGTGATTCTTCGACAACCAATCCATACCAATAACAACGTCAAAACTTCCCAAGTCAACAGGTAGTAGGTCTATACTAAATGTGTGGTTCTTAAAACATAAGGTACAACCCTGAATGACTTCCCCAGTTTTAATTAATTTCCCGTTTGCTAATTCAATTGTATAATTTTGGTCTAGTTTGCTAGGCTTAATACCGAGTAGGGACTTAAAGTCATTTGACACAAAACTCATATCAGCACCCGTATCGAAAAGTATAGAGGCGTAATGATTGTTTATCAGGAACGTACCAGTGACAATGTTAGGGTCTTGTCGTGCGTCACCAGCCCCCATCACAAACGCTCTTCCACGGGCCTAATTGTCATTTCGGTTCTTCAACTTTGGACAGTCTTTTCTAAAGTGCTTTGGATCTTCACACTCAAAGCATCCCTGATTCATCCTTTCTGCTCCTGGGTTGACCTTTCCTGCTACTTGATTGATCTTGTTAGGATTCGCATTGTTCCAACAGTTATGGGCTAGATGCCCATGCTTTTTACACTTTCCACATTGGGTACACCTTCCACTGTGATGATACCCACATTTGTCACACTTCGGTAGTGTTCCAAGATATCCTTTTTGTTCCATAGTGTTGACAGCGTAGGCTTTCATAGTTCCAGATCTCTTGTAAGTTTGATTCTTGTTTTGATTACTTAGTTTTCCGAACCATTTCCTCTTTTCCCCAGACCTTCCTTCCTCGGTCTCCTTCTTCTCAAACAAACCATCACGCACAGCATCATCTCTTAGCTTGAAAGCTAGGATTATAGCGCTCTTGGCATCCATAGGGTTCGATGAAGTTACCAGGCTTCGGATTTGAGGAGCAAGACCCCACAAATATCTTTCAACCTTCTTGTATTCTGGGGTAACCATGTGTGGAACTAAACTTGCTAACTCATTGAATCGGTCAGTGTAACCAGCCACATCATCTCCTATCATTTGAAGGTTCCACATTTCAGTTTCAATTTTCTGCAATTCATTTCGAGGACAGTACTCCTCGATCATCATGGTCTTTAGATCATCCCAAGATAGCTGGTAGGCAGTCTGTCTTCCCAAGGTTTTCATCTGAGAATTCCACCAGGTTAATGCTTTGTCAGTAAGTGTGCAAGTGGCGTATTTCACCATACAGTCAGATGTGCATTCACTAATATCAATCACAGATTCCATCTTCTCAATCCACCTCATCAGGCCTACTGCACCCTCGGTGCCATTGAAGTTGCGAGGGTTGCAGGATAGAAAGGCCTTATAAGTGCACTTCTTGTTCGAAGCATCTGTAGGGTCACAAGTCAATATTTTAATAATGTTGTTAACTTAGATCGCGACTGTGTTACAGAGGTGTTTACACATCCTATTACCTCCAGAACCTCCAGTAGTGCCACTGCCTCCTGCACCTCCTCCGCTACCACTACCATTTCCTCCGCCGTTATTCCGATTGGCTTCGTACTGCTCCAAGGCGGCGGCTACACGTTGGGATATGAGTTGCTCAACTTCTGCGGAAATCGTCGTGTTGTTTTCACCAGTAGTGTCACGCGGTGTCCTTCTTTTGGGTGCCATGGGTCTGAAGTCGAAATGGGGTTAGTGTGTGACGATATTCAGTGTCTACGGTATCCGTACAATATGATGACAAGTTATGAATTGCATATGCAAGGAAAAATGTCTCAGTGAGTCATTTAGATTATAGTCTAGGTTCAATTTTAGACTCCTAGTTCGCTATAATCAATGGCTCTGATACCAATCTGTCACACCCCGCCTAGGCGGAAATGCGAGGCGCGACGTTCATGGTTTCCAAAGCATATGATTACCGCAAACACATACATGATAAATGGATACATAGACAAGTTTATAGTTTTACATTCCAAAATGTAAATTGAGTTTACAAAAAAAGTGAAGATTTCGCAAATATGACTCTATTACAATGAGTTATACAAGAGAAATCCCCCAAAAGTTGTATCCATCGTGCATGCATGTAATATACATTGCTAACCTTACGATCACGTTCAATTTCCTGAAAAACATACTTAAAATTGTCAACACTAGGTTGGTGAGTTCAAAGGTTTAATCAAATAGTTCTTTGAAAAATTCAGTTGTTCGTAATTAGTTTCAGGTACATGTGATAAACAGAATAAGAATTGTTGACCCATTTTTAAACTAGCTAGGAATACAAATAATATGTTCCTACATGAGCCGTAACCAAACCATGACAATTGTACACGCCCCTAATTTCGTTATCCGGTTCTATGCGGCCATAAATCCTCCAGATTGTGGTTAGCGCGACTAGCCATGACCGGGAGACGTCACTCTCCATAGTACTATTCATAGGACCCTAGGCTACGTTTAATGGTTACTAAATTGTTCCAGGGGACTTTAGCGGCCTCAAATCGTTTAACTCATGTAAACATAAAAGTCGAGTCTTATTCTCTTGTTATCACATAAAAATAGTTGTAAGTATGTTCTTCCCCCAAATATTGAAAACGGTAAAAGGGGCCGTGAAACTCACCTTGTTTTTGTGTATGTTAGCAACGATAATTGTTCCAGTCAACCTTGACTATTCGTACCCTAATTACAAAAAGGGTAATTCTTGTTAAGACCGAACGTCTTATTTGCAAATTGTTCACCGACTTAGTAAATCTGATTGCTTTTGTTTAAAATATCTTCTTAGTTTTTCAACAATTGTTTCGTTATAAAATAGTTCTAAGTTACTGCCCAATGGGACTGATGAACAGGTATCGAAACTACCTAGTTTCGATTGAACAAGACAGATGTCGAAACTACCTAGTTTCGATTGGACAGGACAGATGTCGAAACTTCCTAATTTCGATTGAGCAAACTGGGTATCGAAACTTCCTAGTTTCGATTGGGCAAGAAAGGTATCGAAACTGCCTTGTTTCGATTGAACAACAGGTATCGAAACTACCTAGTTTCGATTGAGTTATAGGTATCGAAACTACCTAGTTTCGATCAAACTGGTATCGAAACTCCTAGTTTCGATTGAGAAATAGGCATCGAAACTATAGTTTCGATACTGTCATTTCGTTTTGACAGAATCAGTCCTGCATATTTTTATGTTTTAAGCTTGAATTCGACACACTTTTCTTGTTATCTTACTTGCGTTCGAACGATTTGGGTGTTTAGCTACGGTTTTAAAGAAAATAATATGGATGGTATTGAGTTTTTACCTAAAACAGAGAATGATGATTTTGAGAGAAACAGAGGATGATATTGAGCTCCTTAGCTTGATTCTTGAGAAAAACACTTGGAACTCTTCTTATAGCACCGAAATATGGTGGATTTTGCTTTAAAACTTGACTTCGATTTGAAGAGAAATGGGAAGATTGCCGTAAGAAATGAGATGAAATGAAGACAAAGAGAGAAGGGTATGGCTTTTATCTGAATTCTCGCAGGCATGTATGGGTTTTTAGGATGTGAGTGAAGTAGGAAGTGGGAGAATGGCTCCTCTGACTTTCGGCCGAGAAAGTCAAGGGAGTGGTTTGGGTTAATAATAATTAGATTTAAGTATTAATTTATTAATGGTATAATATCAATTAGAGTTTTAAAGGGTAATTTAATTCGGTTTAGATTTTTCACGGTATTATAAATTTAACCAATTTATAGCTCGTTGATGAAAAATATTGAAATCTTGGATTGTATAATTCGTTGAGGTGATTATTTGTAGGTATACGTACCTAAAGGTGACGCTATACAATAGCATTTTCGAAAGAGTTCGTTAGTTTACTTTTACGTATATCATATGATTTATTCTAAAAATAAATTATTGACCAATCGTAAAATTTGTGTAGCATATACGTCTGGATTTGTTTAATTTAACGACTCTCGTTCGTATTAGTCGGTTTATATGACACGTGAACCGGTAACTCCTAGAATTACCAAAATATGAAATGAGACAATGTACGGTTTTTGTTAGACCTTAATGTCCTTGTTTGTGAGATTAAATAGATCACAAAAACAATTAAAATGTAAACTTGTTTATAACATGTACGGATATTGACCTGAAATGTCGGGTGTCACATAGGATTGGTGCGCTACATAGTTTCTGCTTCAGTAGCTGGAATGCTGATTCTTGAGTCTCGCTTTGAGTATTCAGTTTATCTTTTTGGGTTAAGGTGGTGAGAGGTTGGACAATCTTTGAGAATCCCTCGATAAAATGACGGTAGTATCCGGCCAATCCTGGAAATTGCCGAACTTCGGTCGGAGTTGATGGTGTTGCCCAATTCTTGATAGCTTCCACTTTGGCTGGATCGACATGTATTCCTTTCTCATTGATCACATGTCCTAGAAATTGAACCTCGGGAATCCAAAAATCGCATTTGGAAAACTTAGCATACAGCTGCTCCTATTTCAGTAGCTTAAGGATCAAACGCAGATGCTCCTCATGCTCTTCCTGGCTCTTAGAGTATATGAGGATATCGTCAATAAAAACAATGACGAATTGGTCCAGGTAAGGTTTACACACATGGTTCATGAGGTCCATGAACACTGCAGGTGCGTTGGTTAATGCAAATGGCATGACCAAAAACTCGAAATGGCCGTACCGGGTTCTGAATGCAGTCTTGGATATATCTTCATCTCGAACTCTCAGCTGATGATATCCAGATCTTAAGTTGATTTTCGAGTAGAAACTTGACCCTTGAAGTTGGTCGAATAAATCGTCAATGCGGGGTAGTGGGTAGCGGTTCTTGACTGTTAACTTGTTTAACTCTCGGTAATCAATGCACATGCGGAAAGTTCCATCTTTCTTTTTGACAAATAGGACTGGAGCTCCCCAAGGCGATGAGCTAGGTCGGATAAAACCTTTATCCAAAAACTCTTGTAGTTGAGTGGATAGCTCTTGCAACTCACTTGGTGCAAGTCTATATGGTGCTCGAGCAATAGGCGCTGCTCCGGGTGTTAGGTCAATCTGAAATTCGACCTGACGATGAGGTGGAAGACCAGGTAGGTCTTCAGGGAATACTTTTGGGAATTCACGAACGATAGGGATATCTTCTAACTTTTTCTCCTCGGTAGACTTGTCAGCGACAAGGGGTAATATCGCGGTATGACCCTTACGCAGACACTTCTGAGCCTTCATGAAAGATATGATGCCCATGACTGCACCACTTCTTTCGCCCTGAACGGATAGGATCTCTCCACTAGGAAGGGGTATACGAACGATCTTCTCACTGCAAATGATCTCAGCTTGGTTTTTAGACAACCAATCCATGCCCACAATTATGTCAAAACTGCCAAGTGTAACTTGCATGAGATCGATGTCGAGTTTGTGACCAGAAAGTTCTAACTTACATCCTTGAGAATGTGGGTTGACTCGATTACTTTACCGTATGCTATTTGTATGGTATAATGATGTTCTAGTAAAGTTGGGTTTATTCCTAACCGACTACTAAGTTCTCTAGATATAAAACTTCTATCGGCGCCAGTATCAAAAAGTACAGAAGCAAAATGATCGTTTAAGAGAAACATACCGTTAACTACGTTCCGATCATTTCGAGCTTCTCCCGATCCAATCACAAATGCTCGGCCCTTTGCACCATTTCCGTTGTTATTACCATTTCCACCCTGGTGGTTATTACCATTTCCATTACCCCCTGATGATTGTTGCCATTCCATTCCCGTTTCCGTTTCTTCTCAACCGTGGGCAATTTTTCTTGAAATGCCCTTCTTTCCCGCACTCAAAACAGCCTTTGGGTGCTTCACCAGGTGGTGCCTGTTTGTTCTGCAGATCTACCCTACAATCTTTGGCTACATAACCCATCTTTCCACACCGGTGGAAACGGTACCGGTCACACGCTCCATGATGGTGGAAGTTACATTTGTTGCACTTCGGGTACTTGCCAATATAAGAACCCTGATTCTGCTGAGAAGAGTTAGACTGATTGTTGTTCTTTGAAGGTTCATGCTTACGATGATGTTGTTGCTGCTGAGAAGGTGGGTTTGACTGGAAGGTTTTGGGGAATGAACTGTCAAACTTCCGCTTGTTGTTAGTTGTCTTTGATAACTCACCTCTAGGGGGTAGGGTGCCCTGATCGACTGTCTGATAGGTTAGCCTGTGAGCCAACCTGATTGCTTGCTGGATTGTAGTAGGATTAGAATATGTCACCATGCTCTGAATTTGTGGAACCAAACCATCAATGAATTTCTCGATCCTCTTATAGGAAGGTGTTACCATTTGTGGACATAAGTTCGCCAGTTCATGCGAACGAGTAGTGTAGGCTTCAATTTCAAATCCCTCCATGTTGAAGTTCCAGAACTCGCCCTCAAGTTTCTGCACTTCATCACACATTACACAAGGACCACCCGAGTTCGAACCGGGTGGCCTGTTTATTTTTTTAAAACGATTTTTAACACTTTAAAAAAGTTATAAAAATTATTTTTATAAATCTAACATCATTTAGAACCAATTAATACAATAAGTTGCAATTTTTAATGGAAAACAACTATTTATAACAAATACAATTATTTATAGTCTCATTTTTATATAAAAATCATTTAAAGGTTTAATTTAAATATAATTATTAAACAAGTATTTAATTATCTATTTTTGGGACACGATTTTATAAAAAAACACTTTTTATTTTTATGAAACAAATTTTTATGAATCATTTCTTTTATACATATTAGGATTTAAGCCTATCTAAACAAATAAAACTTTTTATAAAAATATGGATATATATTTTCAATCTCCATTCTTTTTAGAATATACTATTCTATTAATAAATAAATAAATAAAAGAAAATTTATTTATTTAAATTTGTTATTCTTTTTTTTGCACTAAAAATACGTTTAGGGTTTAAATTATAATTTTCTCAAATAAATATATATATGTATATTTATTACTTTTGACACACTATTAAAATATTAAAATAAATAAAAATAATTTATTTATTTAAATTATTTAAACCCTAAGACAATTAATTTATACTTTGAGATTTACATTTTATTCAAATACAAGCATGAACTTACACACACCCATTTCATAAAATTCCACAAATACTTTGGTACAAACCTACACTCAAATCCCGTTAACCCTTAGACATTACTTTAGACCTTGTGCATGTCTTGATTCAAGTTCATACTTTTCACTTTAGGTTAATCTAGTTATTTGCAAATCACTCTTGCTACCCAAAGCTCGTGATAACTACTACTTTTGATACATGTGAGTTTACATAGCCCCATTTTACATTTTTGCACTTTTGGGGTGAAACATGATTCTCTTTACAAACTTCTATGCAATTACAAATATACAATTCTTCAATATGACTCTATGTGTTTATTTATGCTTTATGTTTGAATGCTACTAGTTAAGGCTACACATACATGACACATTAGTACAATCATTAACTCTTTACAAGCCAACTGTAACATTAATAGATCTATTGTGTCTGACAAACCCACCTAGGTAGGGTGAGTGTTACCAACATTACACTAGGATAACACATGTTGTTATGCCCTTCACTAGGATAACATTTGTTGTTATGCCCTTCATTAGGATAACATTTTTTTGTTATGCCCTTCTTTAGGATAACATTGAGTGTTATGCCCTTCAGTCACAAGTTTTGATTGTACACTAGCTTAACTATAGGTTCTCTATAAATACCAAATATACCTTATGTCATATGAATTGTATAAAACATGTGAAAACCATTTGTTGTATTCAAAACCTATGTATGCTCACCAACTTTTTAGTTGACCTTGTTTTTATCATGTTTCAGGTACGAACCTTTGAGTTTATGATCAAGTTTGCTTCACATAAGTTTGAGGACCTAGATAATTAAATAAACAATGTTTTGTTTTGTATTTCAAATTCTTGTATTGTTGGGTTTTATTTGTGTGGATCATGAAATGAAGTTTGATGCTTTAAATATATACAATATAGTCAACCATGTGCTTGTGAACAGTCTCCATGTCCCACCCCGACGTTTCCGCCATCGGTTGGGGTGTGACATACTGGTATCAGAGTCTTGGTTACAAGGAATTAGGTTATTAGACACCCATGACCTAGAGTATAACCGTAGGACACCCATCTTATGCCATGCTATATGTTATATGATAATTGCCACATTGTTGAGTGCTACATGTTTAATACTTTGTGTGATTATCTTACATATTATTCTAAGTATTACACCGCATGATACAATACATGATAGTCTATGTACTACACTACTTGATAACTAATGTGCTTATAAATATTGCTATATACATGCTACCTATTTGGTTCCATTAAGTGTTATCCTAAGTTTTACTACACATTTATCCATACCTAAGTCTTTATACACCCTTACCCTTACACACTATGTCGCCATCATCTTTTGTGGACAAAACTTAAACCATTGGGCCTAATGCCAATTCATAAGAAACTAAGGAGCCCACTTACCCTCCAAAAAGAGGAAGTATGCTGGAGTAAACAAACCTCACCTTTAGGCCTCAAAGCCCCGTCCATAATAATTCTTATCATGACCATGAGCCTAAACGATAGTGTTATTAGTACATGATGGCTGGAAGAGTGTGTGTAGACCCATGAGAGATTATGGCTAACGAAGGACCGTGTACTTAAGTGTGTCCCTTGTGACCCACCCCTCCTTCCTAGGAATTCTCTTCATGGGTACAGTACTTATAGGTCAGGTGTTACTCCAAAAATACTATTGTGAAGACTCGGTGTCGTGACTAGTCAAACTCCGAATTCATGAAAACTCCTATATTTAACACTTAGTATTTTTTATACCGCTTACAATATTTTCCCTTTTTCTACTAGACATGGACTCCTACTCTCCTCCCTCCCTGGTATACTATCCCGGAGCAGAGTCTGAACAGGAAGAAAACATTAGATGACTAGACCATCGGTCACCAACACCCCCCAACTGCTAGATCAATGCTTGACATAAGGGCAGATTGGATCAGGAACACTGGACCGAGACTTCGAACATCTGGATCACCTCCGTCAAGAAACCCGTATTAGGCACCCCATCTACACAACCAGTTACCACCCCCTATGAGAGACCCCTACCTAGCACCCGACCCATATCACCCTGACCTAAGGGCAAGGCAAACCATGGCACCCACTAGTGCTATGGGAGTCTCATTTGATGCAATCCATCAATACGTGAGAACCTCAGAGTTTATGAGACAAGGGATGGAGCACGGGATAAGACACGACCTGCTAGGTTAGAGAATTGACAGCCTGGTGGATCAAGTGTGGTGCCAAGAGGAGAAAATTGCAAGCCTGGAAGAAGACAGGGAGATACTTGATGCACGCACGGAAGCAGCTAGAGCCGAAGCCCGGTTTGCTATCCGAGTGATCATAGCAATGTTCGTCTTGGTGCTCACCTGTTTCCTCGTTGAGAGCTATCTGAGACGCTAGCTGGATTGTTCTGCTTTTTGTCTTTAAATTCCCATTTGAAACCGCTACCTTATGTTTGGATTAAGCTTTTGACATTTTATCATTTAATGTTATGTTTTATTTTACAACTTTAATGCCATTACTCGTTGATTTAATATTACCATCATATTTTCATCAAGATCACCCAAACATCATCTTCTCATTCATTGCAAATTAGTACGCGCACCTAAGCCTCCCTTACAAACTAATCATTTCATTTATTTAAACAACATCGTTATTTTGCTCAAGCAAAGCATCTATCAAGCCCTTAGTTTATAAATATTATTTAGAATATAAATTTTCAACAAACCTTTTTACTTTGTAAGAAAAATTAAATACGACTCGCTTTATAAAACATTGTTTAAATAATTTATGACTTTTGTTTCATTAAAATTATTATCAAACCTTGACTTAATTACTAAATAATCTAGCCGTTATTTTTCCTTTGAAACATTCCCTTTATGATAATTAAAAGTTAATAAAAAGGTTTTCCTATAAATTATCCATTCATTTAGATTATTCGACTCATTGGTTTCACCATCTTATTTATCTACAAACATGAATAAATTACAATTACTTATTTACAAACAAAATCAGTTATTCGTAAACACATTACTCAGAATATTTTCAGAGCCTCCTCGTTATCTTGCACCTTCCGTAATATATGAGTGTACTTGCCAATTCAAAGAGATGAATCATTTCGTGTAGAAATTAACCCTCCCTATAAACCTCAACAAGATCTAAAAAGCTAAAACCCAACTACCCACATCATACAAGAACACCAAACAACACGCTTGTCCACAACACTCGATCAACTACAAAATTCGTTAGTTTACGTCACTCATGAGATTCAATAACTTACGTATGAACGTCCACAAGATACACAATACTAGATTGATCACATAAAACTTAGTTGTTTACATTATACATAATAGAAGATTGATTACATGATACATGTTGTTTGTAATATACATGATACTGGATTGGTCACATAGTACATAAAACTTAGTTGATTCACAATATACATGATATAAGATTGATTACATGATATGAAACTTAGTTGATTCACAATATACATGATATAAGATTGATTACATGATACATGAAACTTAGTTGTTCATGATACACATGATACTCAATTGTTTACATTATACATTAAAACTTGTTTGTTTACAAAATACATAAATACTAAATTATTCACCTTATACATAAAACCCATTTGTTTACTATATACATGGTATTAAACTATTCACATTGTACATGAAACCTATTTGCTTAAAATGAGCATAACACTAGTTCATACATGAAACTTGAGTGTTTACATTATACACGGAACTAAATTGTTTACAATTGTTGCAAAATTGACTGATCACATCATACGCAAGGCATGATCATACACTTTATTCACTAAAGTTGGAAAACTATAACACTTTGAAGCTACTCGGGGTTTGACGTATTCTTGTTCAAACACGAGTAAGCTATGAAACTTTAAGTTATATCACATTATTACTCTTTCGTTTCCTTGTTGACCTTACTATCTAGGGAAGCAGTTATTTATTAGCAGCTTATACGTGAAAACAATACACATGAACTAAGTAATTTAGTGCCCTCTCTTGACCCGCACACAACGGAAGGATCTATACGGACCATGCGACGATTCGAGTAATTAAGGGTGCACACGTAATTATAAAAATCGACGCATGGAAAACATAGCGAATTCTGTCATGTGTTATGACCTAAAACCTATCGTGATATATATAGCAACAAAACTAGCGTGATATGAAAAGGGCATGGTGGATACGCCGATGGTAATTCCTATATATAAGTGCTCTATCATATCATCAGAAGTAGCGTTGTTTGTGTCACGTTAAGTTTTGACCTAGATCAATGTTTGTGAAATCCCTTATCCACTGACAATTTTTGAGCATATCAGACTGCATCTTAAATAAACATCATCAAGTTCCTATCAATTCCATTCCAAGTAATGCATTACAACTTTAGAATCCAAAATATTATTGACAGTTTTCTCCTTAAATTCATTTCAAAACTAAATTCATTATCATCAGTCATACCTTACCTTGAGAAACACACCTGAATCTTGTTATCAATCGTACTCCCCGACCCAACTTTCAAAGTTCATTGAGAATTTAAATGTGGCTCTGGGTTTACTTGAGAAACGTGAAGATCAGATAAAGTTTAAGTACCCTCATCCTTTCCTGATTCAATAGCCTCCAACAGTTTAATTTCGGGACGAAATTCCCTCAACCAGGGGATACTGTAACATCCAAGATTTCTGGCATTATTTTTTTATTATTTTATATAATAATGACACCTCATTTCAATATCACATCTACCACATTAAATATTATTATAAAAATCAAAGTTTTGCCACATATTATTTTTCTATATATATATATGTGTGTGTGTATATACAGAACCTATCGGGTTCGATTGTGATTAGGGTTCTAGCCGTCTGCATTCACCACTCAACCAAACCACGTAAGTATTATGTCGTTTGATTCGTCATCGAATGCTTTTCATTAGCCCCTTATCAATTCGTGTTAACAGAACCTATCGGGTTTGATTGTGAGTAGGGTTCTTAGCCGGTTTCCACGTATTCTGATTTGGGGTTATTTTCCTGATTCATTAATCATATACATACAAATGGATTCCCTTATAGGCCAGCGAAACCAATTGGTTCGACTGGTAAGACATTGCACCAACGGACCAAGTGGCGTGGGATCGAAACCTATAACCCACAAACCAGCTCCTTTTTGCACATCCCCCTAACCAGACCCGGCCCTGATGTTTTCCTGTTAAAAACCCGAACGAACCGGACTTGTACGCGGGCTTGTGCCCCTGTCCCGGTGGTAACTTGCACACATTACACAGGGACCACCCGGGTTCGAGCCGGGTGGCCTGTTTATTTTTTTAAAACGATTTTTAACACTTTAAAAAAGTTATAAAAATTATTTTTATAAATCTAACATCATTTAGAACCAATTAATACAATAAGTTGCAATTTTTAATGGAAAACAACTATTTATAACAAATATAATTATTTATAGTCTCATTTTTATATAAAAATCATTTAAAGGTTTAATTTAAATATATTTATTAAACAAGTATTTAATTATCTATTTTTGGGACAAGATTTTATATGATTTAACCCTATCTAAAAAAATAAAACTTTTTCTAAAAATATGGATATATATTTTCAATCTCCATTCTTTTTAGAATATACTATTCTATTAATAAATAAATAAATAAAAGAAAATTTATTTATTTAAATTTGTTATTTTTTTGGCACTAAAAATACGTTTAGGGTTTAATTTATAATTTTCTCAAAAAAATATATATATATGTATATTTATTACATTTGACACACTATTACAATATTAAAATAAATAAAAATAATTTATTTATTTAAATTATTTAAACTCTAAGACAATTAATTTATACTTTGAGATTTACATTTTATTCAAATACAAAGATCAACTTACACACACCTATTTCATAAAATTCCACAAATACTTTGGTACAAACCCACACTCAAATCCCGTTAAAACTTAGACATTACTTTAGACCTTGTGCATGTCTTGATTCAAGTTCATACTTTTCACTTAAGGTTAATCTAGTGATTCGCAAATCACTTTTGCTATCCAAAGCTCGTGATAACTACTACTTTTGATACAAGTGAGTTTACATAGCCCCATTTTACATTTTTGCAATTTTGGGGTGAAACATGATTCTCTTTACAAACTTCTATGCAATTACAAATATACAATTCTTCAATATGACTCTATGTATTTATTTGTGCTTTATATTTGAATGCTACTACTTAAGGCTACATATACATGACACATTAGTACAATCATTAACTCTTTACAAGCCAACGGTAACACTAATAGATCCATTGTGTCTGACAAACCCACCCAGGTAGGGTGAGTGTTACCGACATTACACTAGGATAACACATGTTGTTATGCCCTTCATTAGGATAACATTTGTTGTTATGCCCTTTATTAGGGTAACATTTGTTGTTATGCCCTTCATTAGGATAACATTGAGTGTTATGACCTTCAATCACAAGGTTTGATTGTACACTATCTTAACTATAGGTTCTCCATAAATGCCTAATGTACCATATGTCATATGAATTGTTTAAAACTTGTGAAAACCATTTGTTGTATTCAAAACCTATGTATGCTCACCAACTTTTTAGCTGACCTTGTTTTTATCATGTTTCAGGTACGAACCTTTGAGTTTATGATCAAGTTTGCTTCATATAAGTTTGAGGACCTATATAATTAAATAATCAAAGTTTGGTTTTGTATTTCAAATTCTTGTATTGTTGGGTTTTATTTGTGTGGATCATGAAATGAAATTCGATGCTTTAAATATATACAATATAGTCAACCATGTGCTTGTGAACAGTCTCCATGTCCCACCCCGATGTTTCCGCCGTCGGTTGGGGTGTGACAATTTGGGTGTAGGGGAGATTAGGGTTTTAGGTTTGATTATAATGTTATATTTATAGGCATTATAATTACACTCGAGTCCCCTATGGTATTAACAGTTAATACTCTTGGTAATAATTAACTCTTTAATTATTGATCTTTCTATTTTATTAATTACTAATAATCAGTAAAATCTAATCTTTTTAAATGTTTAACAGATTAAACATTTATTCCCCGGAAATAATTAATTAATCCGATAATTAATTATCTCAATATCCGATAAATATTTCTCTAAATATTTATTCACAATATTTTATATCCGTCTTTCGTGAACTATATTATTTAATAATTAAATATTATTACCTACTCGTTGCCTAAGGTGTAACTATTTGGATCGTATCTTGTTAGTAGCGTTGACTTAATTATATTCGGACATCATATATCCAACAATCTCCCACTTGGTCGAATCATTAATTAATCGGTTCAACGTAGATAGTGGAGGACGCCTTGCTGCATCTCACTGCCCCTGGCAAGATATGACGTATTTACAATCATCAAACTATTTTTTTGCATACAAGTAACATTTACTTTACCAAGTGTAACAGTCCTAGTACGCATATGTATCCTTTCTGTTTAGGGCATTCGTTGAACATGAGACATGGATACAATTCACTTCTCATATGTGGTTCAACTATTCTTGTTCTTGTTCTCTAATTCAAAGTGGTCTAAATAAACTTCTCTTTAGTTTGAGCATGGCCATGCATTTCACATAAGCTTGAATAAACGAGGGCGCCAGAATGTCCAACTCCTAATTAAAGAAGAACAAAATTCCTTTGGCCACGTACAACTCCCACTAAACCTCAGATTATTCTTGATTATACCCTTATTACTACCTGTCAAGGTACAACGTTAGATAAGATCAAAGAACAACCTTTAGTCATAGTTAGTTCTAGTAAGTGCCTCGGGTCGAGGATCGACAGATCTTACTTTATTCAAAACATCTCAAGACATTGATCCATGAAGATAGTTTTGAAATGAGTTACGTCCAATAATTATTCTCTAATAATTATATGTGAATATGGTTTCCAACTTCTTGGTCTTTCATTCACAATGAACCAACCATCCAATTCACAGTAGTCTTACGTTCAGATTGATTCCCATGAATCTGATCGACTACATACATTTAGAATAATCTATATCTTCAAGGATTTCTAAAACGTATAAACTATCGAACACAGTAACATCTAATAATAATGCATTTAACCATTAAATTCAATATTAAAAAAATGTAACTGTATTGTTCAAAGACACCAAATACTAAATACAGATCAAACCCAATGTCTAGAAAATCTAAGGCATATCTTGTCAGCATGCTCCTCATGTTTAGAATGAGGCATAGGCTTAGTGAAAGGGTCGGCTAGATTTTGATCTGTGTGAACTTTGTTTAACACGATGTCTCCCCATTCTATTATATCCCGGATATAATGAAATCTCCTGATTATGTGCTTTGTGCTGCTGTGTGACCTTGGTTCCTTAGCTTGAGCAATGGCACCAGTATTGTCACACAGTATCTCGATCAATTTCTGAAAACTAGGCATTACTCCGAGATCAGCAATGAACTCATGCATCCAAGCATCCTCCTTTGCAGCTTCCAATCTAGATTTATGAGGCGTCTTGTCCACCTTCTTTGTACGAGCTAGATTTATGATTCTTGTGGCACTCTCGAGAGCAAAACTCCAGAAGGAGTGTGGGAGGTTTGTACGACACATCATTGATCGAATCATATCTAATAGAGTTCGATTTCTCCTTTAGGATACACCGTTAAGTTGAGGTATTCCTGGTGGAGTAAGCTGAGAAATGATCCCACATTTCTTTAGATGTTCGTCAAACTCTTGACTAAGATATTCACCACCTCGATCATATCGAAGCATCTTAATCGTCTTACCAAGCTGATTTTGTACTTCGTTCTGGTATTGTTTGAACATTTCAAACGTTTCATCTTTATGCTTCATAAGATAAACATAACCATATCTACTGAAGTCATTAGTAAATGTCACGAAGTATCTCTCTCCACTTCTAGACATTGTTCTGAATGGACCACTGATGTTTTGCAAAACACATACATTTATCCTAGTGTAATTGTTCGGTTTTGTATAGTTTTGTCCTCGTTTTGTGTCGTTTTTAGTTCGTTATGAGTCTGGGTTGTGTTTGCAGGTTAACGTGTGTTAAAGTAGTGGAAAATGGAGCTAAATCCTGGAGATATCGAGCACACGGGAGAAAGAAAGAAAAAAAATATTAATTTTCAGGAAAATATACTCCTCCAGGTACGCGAGGAGGGAGTGTCATTCCTTCACGGTACGCGAGGGATCCCAGAAACCTGCCCGACTAATTTGTCTCTCGCGGTATGCGAGTGACCACCCATATTCTCTCGCGGTACGCGGGAGACAAGAAAATCCGCAAAACCCCTAAAATTAGAGTTTTAATTATTTTAAACGGCCATTCTTCAAGAAAGGAGACATTCAGCCGTCTAAGAAAGGGTTAGAGGAGATTTTGGCAAGAGAGAAAGCTATTGGGTCAAGGTGTTGGAGATATAGAGATCAATCCGGTTAGATTCGAATCATTCGGTCACGATTAATCATTCTACTTTGTTTGATCAGTTTTCTAAACTCATGTTTGATACTTTTTACTCTGGATTTACAGTTTTTATCATGAATCTTGGCTAGATATCTTGAACTACCTAGATTTTGATGATTATGCATTGTTAATTGGATTTCTTTCAGTTTTCGGTTGTTTGATGATGGATTAACAATAAAGTAAAGAACTAGTTTTCAGTTGATTTCATATGTGTGCGTATTTGATCTTGATTAATGATTGGTTGAATGTTCCATATGCTACATGTTGAATGTCTTTCAGTTATGGTTGCATATTAGGTCACTAGCTGTGTGCATGTGATTTGTTTATGGTTTACTGACGTCGTATCCATAGGAACTTTGATTAAGAGGCTTTTAGGGTTAGGTATTCTTCCTATTTCGATAGGTGAGAGGTAAGAAATAGCCGGTTAATCTTTGGTTGTAGGGTTTCAGGTGTG